>OZ014435.1:0-10000000 GCA_963966015.1 Aphidecta obliterata
CGGTTCCAACATCAATTCTTCATTTCCTTCGACTTCTTCTTCTAAGTCTTCATTGTCATCGTTTTCTCTGTAGTTGATTCTGGCTTCTCGTTCTATTGCGTCGACCAGTGCTTCGGCTTTTTCAAGCTTTGAGTAATTCTTCAGATTTTTTTTTTTTTTTTTTTAGTCAGGGGGAATCCTCATGGACGAACTATCTCCGATAGATAGAACAGTGTGAGACTTCGTGTGAAGCACGACCTACTCTAACTAAACCTAACCTGCTGTTTTAGATTCCGGGCATTTATTACCTACTAACCTTTTGACTCTTCTTGTTCGTATCTCTATCACGATCTTTGTCGTGGGATGCTTGTGTTACCTATGAATTTGAATTTCATAGGAGTCTCTTCTTCTGGATGATTTAAATTGAGATTACTCAATTTCTGTTTCTACGTAGTTGATCTCTGGGTCTTTTGTGATAGGTGGGTATCCTAACCACATCTTCTGCGGGGTTGTAGTCAACTAGTCTTCTTAGCTCATCATTTGGGTGTTGACTTGCTTTTTCAAATATCTTCTCGGCCTTCTTTTTTAGGAAATCTGTGACAGTTTCCCATTCTAAGTCTCTGTGGATTTGTTGGTTTCTTACGAACCACGGCATATTTATTGCTGCTCTGAGCAGTTTATTTTCTGTTGCTTGAATCTTCTTTATATGGCTATTGGCTGCATTGCCCCATGCCGCCGAGCCATATGTTAGTTGGGGTCTTGCAATTGACTTGATCATTCGTTCGTTCGTTCGTAGTTTCGTGCTTTGGTTCATTTGGCTTCTTCTTCCTAGTAGTGGGTAAAGTCTACTCATCGCTGAGTTTGTTTTATCCACTGCATATTTTATATGGTTTTTCCATGTAAGCCCTTTATCTAGTTTTACTCCTAGATATTTGACTTCATTTTCCCATTTTATCTCTTCTCCATCATCTGTAGGTTGGAATTAATTTCAAGTCTCCGCTTCTGTAGTAGAATAGCTTGGCTCTTTTTGCTATTTATTTGAATTTTCCATTTGATGAACCATTCTTCTAAATCTTCTAGTGCTTCTTGCAGTCTTCTGTGTATGACATCTGGTCGGCGATGTCTGAAGGCTATTCCCGTGTCGTCTGCATAAAGGGCTAGCAGGTTCCTTGGGTTCTTAGGAATATCGTAGATATATATGTTGTAAAGCAGAGGTCCTAGAACTGATCCTTGGGGCACTCCTGCTTCTACTTGTCTGGTGGTAGATAATGTGTCGTCTATTTTGACGGTTCCGCAGGTAGTTTCTTATTAACTTGCAGGTTTTGGTGGTGTAGCCTGCCATCATCATCTTGTAGGCAAGTCCTTCGTGCCAAACTCGGTCGAAGGCTCTCTCGACATCTAATAGCACTAATCCAGTGGCTTGTTTATTCTGAAATCCTTCAGTGACATATTCAGTGATCCTTAACAGTTGAAGTTCTGTGGAATGATTTCTTCTGAATCCAAATTGTTCCGGTGGTATCAGATTCAGCGCTTCTGTTTCTCCATTGAGTCTTTTTGCAATGACTCTTTCGACAATTTTTCCAAGTGCTGACAGTAGACTTATCGGCCTGTAGTTTTGTGGGAATTTTCTATCTTTTCCTGGCTTATTGAACACAATTACTTCTGCTGTTTTCCATCTTTCCGGATAGTATTCTGTTCTCATCACTGCGTTCGCTATAATGGTTAGCGCTGCTATTCCTTTTCTGGGCAATTTCCGTAACATAAAGTTTGTTACTTTGTCTTTTCCTGGAGCTTTTCTGTTTTTCAATTTCTTGATGATTTCTTTAATTTCCGTTGGTGTTGTTGGGTTTGGGATGGTATCGCCTTCCGGCGGTTCCAACATCAATTCTTCATTTTCTTCGACTTCTTCTTCTAAATCTTCATTGTCATCGTCTTCTCTGTAGTTGATTCTGGCTTCTCGTTCTATCGCGTCGACCAGTGCTTCGGCTTTTTCAAGCTTTGAGTAGGCCATCCCATTAGCTCCGTGTAGAGGGGGAATTTCGGTTTTCTCGCGTCGTAAGCACTTTTGCATCTTCCATGCTGAGTGGTCTATGGTGTTTAGCTCTCTAACTCTTTGGTTCCATCTGTCTGTTCTCAGTTCTCTCAGTGCATTTTTCAGCACTTGACTGTGTTTATTCAGCTCTTTCTTGTCTTCTTCTCGATGTGAAGTTCTGTAGTTCTTCCTGAGTTTTCTATTCCTCTTTATAAGCTCTTTTATTGCTTTTGGGGTTTCACCATGTGAATGTTTCGGGGCTGGCCTTTCGATTCTTCTGGTACTTTCCTCGTAGGCTTCTTTCATTCGGGTTTCTAATTTTTCAACTTCATCTTCTAGTTCTTCAGGGGTTCTTATCTGTGGAATTTCTGTAATTTTCTCCTGGAGTATTTCACTGTACTTTTGCCAGTCTGTGAAGTCTTTCGTTTGAAGTTCTTCTGTTATCGGTCTGCGTCCCAATCTGAGTTCTATTGGGTTGTGGTCTGATGTGCCCTCTTCTATAGTATCAAGTGTGAAATCTTGGGTAATATCTTTCATTATGACGATATCTAATACGTCCGGTAGGCCATTACTTCTGGGCAGGTAGGTCGGAATTTCAGGTCCTAATACTATGGCATTTAGTTTTTCGGCGTACTTCTTAAGCTTCTTCCCATTTTGGTTTTCAGTTCTGCTATTCCATTCTCTTGACTTGCAGTTCATATCGCCAATAATGATTTTCGGGTAGTTTCCTTCAAGCATCTTCTTCAGATCTTCCTCTATTAAGTCGTTTTGGGGTGGTTTGTAGGCTGACGTAATTTTCATTTGTCCTCGATTCGTATTAACTATAATCGAGACGGCTTCTATTTGCCCATTACACAGTACATCGTCAAAATAGTGGTCGATGTTCCTCTTGACTATTAGGGCTACGCCCCCTCCTGTACAATTTCTGTCATTCCTGTATATTTCATGGTCGGGAAATGAAATTCTATTTCTTGTAGATAGTCTCGCCTCCTGAATTGCTATAATATCCGGTTGTTTCTCGGATATTATTTCTTCTATTTCAGATCTACGGGCTCGTAGACCGTTTGTGTTCCATGAGACAATCTTCAGGCTGTTTTTATTTGCGTTAGTCACTAGCTCCATTAATTGGGTTTAGTGAGTTTACGGAACTTTTTGTCCATCTCTATTTCCAGGAATTTCATGAGCTTACTCATGATATTCTTGGTGAAGGTATCTAGATCCTCGGTGGTTTCGGGTCCTTTCTTGTTGGTCTCTTCTTTCTTCTTTTGGCTGCTCTTCTTGGATTTTCCATTTTTTGGGGCTTCTTTCTTCTGCTCTTGTTTGAGTGGTGGCGTTTTCTTCTTCTTATCTTCTTCCTTTTGTTCTTGTTGGACAGTAGGCATCATTTTCTTTTCTTCTTCTTTTCTTGCTTTGGTCGCAGTCTTCTTTTTGGTCACCAGTTTCCACTCGCTACATCCTTTGTAGCTGGCTGGGTGACCTGCTTTTCCGCAGAGCGCACAGGTAGCATTTCTCTCCTCGTTTTCTCTTGTTAGCGTACAATCTTTACTATTGTGCGCTCCAGAGCATTTAACACATCTCCATGGGAATGTGCATTTACTTTGCGCATGTCCGTAACGTTGACATCTATGACATTGGCCAGGTCCAATGCTCTTTTTCTTCGGCTCTACTACACAATTTATACCGTAGAGCTGTTTTATTTCGAATACCTTCTTATTTTGGGTTTTCACCAAGAATAAGGGTATTGCCATTTTTGTTTTGTTGGATGTCATCCTTATGACATCCGCGTCGGTAATGCCTTGCTCGGCGAGATCATCTGTGATGATGTTAATATCTGCGTCTAGTGGCAGATAACGTACCACCGCGTAGATTCTCTTCTCCTCTTCTCTTTGGAGGGTGTAAAACTCTTTATTTCTCGACTCGAGGAATTTTGTCATCTTCCTGTGGTCGTCGGGGGATTGGGGAACAACACGAATGCCGTCTCTTACAGTGGTCGCTCTCAGGTATTTAATACCCTTCATTTGCATCTCTCTCGAGATTTGTGTCCAGTCGGCCGTGCCTCTTAATGTCACTGGAGGAACTTTCCCTTTTTTCTGCTCGATTGGAGTAGGGACTTCAATTTCTTCTGCGGGTGCAGAAGTAGCTTCTTCTGGGCGTTTTCCTTTTTGCAATGCTGCAATATACGATTTCTTCGTAGGTGGCCCACCTGCAGCTGCATCATTATTATTGGTTTGTTTTTTCGGGTCTTCTTTTTGGATTGGGAGGGTTGACACTGTCTCCTCTGTCCCAGAGGAGAAGCCATTTTCTTTTTTCTTAGCCCGTTTCCGCGGCTTCGAGGACTGAGACATTTCTGCTCTCAAGGATTTCACTTCGTCGGATAAAGTTTTGAGACTCTCCGTCATAGCTTTCAGTTGACTCATGAGGCTGTTGATCTGGTCCTTCTGTTCTTTTATAATCCGATCTTTTTCGGATTCATCATTAACTTCTTCTTCTTCAATATCCATATCGGATATTTCTTCATCCGATAAGTTTTCGGCATCGGATTCTCTGTCCTCATTTGCAGAGTCGTATTCCGACATTTTGTCAGAGTGACTCAGCAAACAACACTTAAACACTTATTTCACTTTCCACTAAATTCACTTTTGTCTCTTCAATTTAAAATAATCTGTGGAACCATCGATCTAAACCTGGACTCAACACAGTTATATTTTTCTTCTTCTTATCACTTCTATACGAGGTTCACTTGGCACACATGCGCATTTCTCAATACGTCTGCACTCCTCGAGGGTTCAATCGCTACTGTAGAAGAATGACTGAACTTGAATGTTTGTTTATACCATACCACAGCAGCCATCTTTGAAGACGATCAGCTGTTTTTTTGGACCGCCTAATTATCAATTCAAGGGTGTGCAACCCAAAATACACATTGGAGAATTGTGAGTTGCTCATTGATAGTTATCTAGGCATTCAATGCGTCTATAGCGATAGACGCTTATTCCCTTCTGACAAACATCGCAAAAAACTCGGAACTGTTGGGGTACTTCCGAAAATTGATCAAGACAGACTAACAGATTCCACTTCGATTATTGCATTTCAAAGTCAACATCTTGGAACATACATTTCTCGAGTTTGTTTCCTCTTGAGGATTGATCATCTCAAGTTTCGAGGGGAACTAGATTTTCGGAAAATGAAACTGGCCTCATACAAAACCTATACGGGGTGTTCCTAAATTGGAGGTACAAACGAAGAGGGAAGATTCCTTCGGTAATTTTGAGGAAAAAAGTCCCATGGGATCGCAAACGTTTTGTTTTCGAGATACAGCGTGTTAAAGTTTGAATTTTTCTCCAGTTTTTTTTTCATAGTATCTGAACTTCACAAGATATTGAACTAAAATTTGGCATAATTATTGTAATTGACAGTTTACACCATGTGACATGCCAATTTCGATAGCAAATCCATAGGGTGATATTTTTTCTGGAACAATGTCCCCAGTTTTCCTCAAGAACTTTTTTTTGGTGAGCCACTGTTAATTTGAAAAAATATAGAAAGTAGCTTTGTTGTTATACCAAACTTTATGGTCTCTTGTAGTTTCGTCGTATCTGATAACGATTTCGAGAAAAACATTTTGAACGATTGTCTCGAAATCCTCAAAAAAATCCAAATTGTCATAAAAACATCATCCTGTAGATTTGCTATCGAAAATGGCATGTCACATTACGTAAACTCTCAATTGTGATATCTACGCCAAATTTCGGTTGAATATCTTGTGAAGTGTAGATACTATGAGAAAAAAATTCAAACTTTAACACCCTGTATCACGAAAACGAAACGTTTGCAAACCCATGTTTATGGGACTTTTTCTTCTTGAAATTACTCAAGGAATCTCTCCTCTTTGTTTGTATCTCCAATTTAGGAACATCCTGTATATACACTTATGATTTCCTTATCGATATCCACCCAAATATGCATCAGGAGTGTCTGTGGTTGTTATTTCATTCCATTTCGAGGTGTGGTATAAAAACTCCCAAATCTGCGCTTAATTATCGATAGGTAATCAACGAAAATATCGTCTATTTTTTGAGAGTTTAATCTTTTTTTATATCTTCGCAAATGAGTCATTAGTCAAATCCTGTATATTTGCATTTTCAATATTCTTATGATATTTTTTTCTGAATTTGGCCCTATAATCCTGTAACACTGTATAGAAGAGCTATTGGACTCTCTGAAAAAAATACATAAAAAATATACCCTTGTAAAGTTTTGCAGTTTTAAATACCGACTATTTTATCTGAACAAGAGTTCAGAACACTTTCAATATACGAACACGCGGGATCGCAAACTAATCTTAACTATTTTGGCCAGCGCAGTGATCAATCTAGGAAGAACTCTACGTTTCGTAGAAACCACAGGACCTTCTCATCGTACTAGGGAAATTCATCGGGAAGTCTAGGTAATTGAAACAAAATGGTTAGAACCAAGTAATAAGAGTTTATTGGTTCTGTCGGGGCGGTTCCCCAACTTCGGGTCGGCGCAAAAGAATGAAAATCTGATAATCAGGAAAAAGAATTTGAGGAGCAGGCAAAAGACCCTCGAGAAAATCCTGTCCTGGCGCACTGAATATCAATGAGAGGAAAATAACATATCATAAGCAGAGACAAATACTAAAATGGTTACATACGAAAATCATACATATTAAATAGAAAACAGTAAAAGCATAGGTGATCAGTAGGCATTGTATATGGTGAAGAAGTAACAGTATATGCAGAAAAAAGAGTTAGATTCAAAAGAGACCTTCGTTCAGAATGATAGGTGCGACAACGTCGATATTCATAACTTTAATGGTATGGATTGCGTCCCAGAATAAAGGGGCGCAATTGTATCCTATAAACCCCTTAATCTAGTTATGTGGACATAGGGCAGCAAAAAGGGACCAGGACCATCTCATACCAAGTCTGTAATCCTAGTGGAACGTATTCCGGAATATCCTGCAATTGAACGGTAATAACTAGCTCTGCAGGGGGGAAGGGACTAAACTACAACTACCCCAAACAAAGGTACACAATTCCTTTTAATCCTATGGGGAGCTTTCATACCCAGTTATTATGTCTCGCTGGCACATACCATTCTTACGAAGTCTCAAGAATCCAAAATATTAATGAACCGATAAAAAGAACGTATAACACGTGGAACCTCAATATTCATCAACACACATCATCACATTAACATTACAATATAAAAGAGAGTTTCGGTTAATAAAGCAGATATTCAACAATGAACAGTGAACGACTTACGTGCAAGAAATTATCAAATAAAACCATAATATTATAGTAGGTATATCGAAACACTTTGTTCACCGACTAAAACGTTGGTTTTTTTCAACAATGGCGATCTATTTAATATTTACCCCAAAAAGCTTCGTCTCGTCACCTCGACTCTCGAGTAAGTGCCCAATCTCTACCTAACCTTATTGAGCATAGAAAATAATCATTGAACTAAAGAGACAGACTCCTGTTCTTCTTGTGTTCATCACAGTATATAGACTTAGAGCAATCTACTCTGAAATCGGTATTATATGAAGTTTCCTCATTTGTAGGATGTTAATCTAGGACCGATCCATTACACCCTCACTAGAAATATTTTTTTTTCAAAATAATGATTTCTTGCATATAACGTTGCGTTTCTGTGTATCACGCTCACAAGTGGATCAAATACATCAGTTTCTTCATGGTGAATTATTCTTCACTGAAATCCCAATAGAAAAGTTGAAAACCGTATAGATATCTGTTGTAATTCTTTTGGAAAAAAATATCCAATTTGAAATTTCATCGTTAAATGTGATGAATATTTCATAATTTGAAAGTTGCATCGTTCATTGTGGAAATGAAATTTGAGAAAGCCTGTGCGGCCAACTCAAAAAATTAAAATATGCTCCTTTCATGTTAATTTCAAAATGGTACAATACATCTTCATAACTTATTTCACCACGAAGAAACTGATTGATTTGATTCATTTGTGAGCGTTTTACACAGAAACGCAAAAAATCAATATGTATTTTGATATATTGATTTTTTTTTTGTATTTTTTTCAGAGGGTCCAATAGCTCTTCTATACAGTGTTCCATTCATTCTGGGACACCCTGTATAGATGTTTTCAAGAAATAAGTGTATCTGTATCAACGTCACAGAATAAAAGTTTACTAATTCCAATTTTCCTCATCATGCCACCATAATAATACTTCCTCTCCAAATTAAATAATACAATATCCCAAAAAATTTGATCAACTTCCATAACAGAAATAAAAAATATTATTTTAGCCCGTTTCACCTTTTAATTCGGTTGAAATTTAGCTAGAGACAGATATTGCAATGGTATTGGAAATTCGGTTTCAGGTTTTTCTGTTAAAGAATTTTTCTTGATGAATATTGTCGATTGAATTCGAGAAAAAGTTCAATAACCATAGACTGCACGAAGATATACCGATTTCGATGTTATTGCCATAATTACACACGGTTGTTCCGTCGACCAGCCCCAACGCGTTGGGGGACGCGATAAATAGAACGCCCCGATCGAGGGCTCCCCAGTAGATGCTGTGCCGACGACGACGACGACGACGACGACGCTCGCAGAGATGCAGTAGCGAGCGGGCCGTTTCCATCTCTTCTTCTGTCTCCGCCATCCGACGACGCGACGATGAAAAGTTAGTGCAGGATCGGTTTTATGTGTGCGTGAGTGTTTTCAGATTGTTTTTTACGCCCCATACTTTTTTTATCTCTCTCGTCTCGTGTTTCCTACACCGGGAAGTATTGAATGAAAAGATTATTTATTTTCTGAATCGATCTTCTTTTCTGTTACAATAATGCTATTTTCATCGTTCGGATCGAGATATGAAGAAAGTGCGTCAGAATTCGCTTATTATCTTTATATTTAGGTACTAAATAATCGTAAGATTTATCGAGGTCTATTTTTCTTCAATAAGTGATCGTTGCCATCAACATGAAATTAAATTTTTTGAGGATTTTTATACCTCATCTTCGATTTGATGAACATGTTATAAATATCTTTATATCGACGAAAATTATTTCAATTTTACTTTTTATTTAACTATTGGATGATGGTGACATTTTTTTTATCAATTATTCTCGAATTTACTGAACATACTTATATTGTGTATTACATAATTGAAATTTGAACATAATCTCGTTTCATCTATTCAACATTTTCGATATTATGCTAAGCTCCTCTCAATCCTTGAAGAACTGATCTGAACCAAGAAGCACTTTATGTCTTCGAATAATTTATATTACCAATTTGTCCCATTATAACAATTGAAGTCTTTATACCTATTACTATCGAAGATTTGCCTTGCGTTCGCCATACGGGATATTTTGTAGATGTACTGCCTTGAGAATTTCGGCTGCCCGATTTTTGTCTCTATTCAACATTATAGGTACTGCTATGGCTCTTCTATGAAATTTTAAAGAAATTAATTTAATTTTGAAGAATTTCGTTCAATATTCCACCTAATTTGCCCAAGACTCTATCTCAAAAATTTTCGATGTTTTCTTGTTCAAATCTCAATTCCAACAAAATTTTTGAAGGGTCAAACTCGCCTCCTCAATCCTTATTTAATATCGCATTCCCATGGTAAAATTCTTGATACATTCTTTTTCCTTATTCATTTCATATACATCATTATTTTATATACTCCATAAACATGACTAACTAAACTCAACTATTCAAAATTAATAATTTTAACCAATTCATATTCTTCTATTCAAATAAAATGAACCCTCTTTGAAAATATAATTATGTTTTAGATAATGGATATTGGAGGGTTTCCTAACTCGACTAAAAGTTTGAAATATATTTTCTTTATATATTACTGGATCTTACTAAGCATTTAATTTTATGATTTTCATAACAGTACCTATACTGCCTGTTCTTTGTTGACAACTCTCTGAAAATCTATACAGGGTATCCCAGAACGAATGAATAATCCTGTAACACTGTATAGAAGAGCCATTGGACTCTCTGAAAAAAATACCCAAAAAAACCAATCCCCACTAGAAATTTTTTTTTTCAAAATAATGATTTCTTTCACATCACGTTGCGTTTTTGTGTAACACGCTCACAAATGAATCAAATCAATCAGTTTCTTCATGGTGAAATAAGTTATGAAGATGTATTGTACCATTTTGGAATTAACATGAAAGGCGCATATTTTTTTTTGAGTTGGCCACACAGGTTTTTTTCCACCATGTATGATCAAATATTCATCACATTCAATGATGAAATTTGAAGTTGAATATTTTTTTCTGAAAAAGGTTACAACAGAAATTTATACGGCTTTCAGCATAAAGATAAAAAATTAAAGAAAAGAAAAAATAGATAAAAAAAAATTTTGAAAAAAAAAAATTTGTTTGAAAAAATAAATTCAAAAAAATAATTTTTAAAAACAACAGATATCTATACGGTTTTATGCATATCTATTGGTAATTCTATGAAGAATATTTCACCAAGAAAAAACTGATGGATTCGATCCGCTTGTGAGCGTGATATACAGAAACGCAACGTGATGTGCAAAAAATATATTTCTAGTGGGGATTGGTTTTTTTTTGTATTTTTTTCAGCGATTCCAATAGCTCTTCTATACAGTGTTACAGGATTATCAATTCATTCTGGGACACCCTGTATATCTACTGGTTAAAGAATGAAAATACATAAGAAGCGAGTGTTTCAGAATAAATTTTCCATCTCAAAAGGGAGAATTTTCACTTTCTATTATTTGAAATGATATAATTAGAACATTTGCTAGTGGTTGTGGAAAAATAAGATTATGGATACCAGAATATACAATTTGAAAATGTGATTATATCCAAAAATTACGAAAAGCACTGCCGTGAAGGCAGGAGCTTTTGAGCGCTCGTACATGCACCTTGTAGGTAGATTCGCATTTTCCAGTTTCAGAAATCAATTGAAGGAATTTTCGACAGCTGTCAAAAAAATTCTGAAACTTGTGCGAAACTCCAGACTTCAAGTCAGTGCTTTAGGTGACCAATTTTTTTTTCGATAATTCGCTAGAATTTTCTACGGTATCTATGGTCTTGGTGGTCCGATCTGGACAAAATTTTGCACGTAGTTTGAACAGACATTATTACTCAGCTAGGTGCAAAATTTCATCCCAATCCGCTCAGTATTTTCGGAACTATCAGCAAAAAAATATTTGAACGGCCATATTCACGGAACCCCTAGTCTTATTTTGCTCATAGATGAACGTGACCGCGATATTTGCGATCCAAACCCACCCTGAAAATTTCAAGTTCCTAGGCCTTTCCGTTCAAAAGTTACAATTTTCTATGGTTGCTATGGTTCTGGTCATGCGATCTGGACAAAATTTCACATGTAGCTTGAACACCTCATTTTCCATTTGAGTGCGAAATTTCATCTCGATCAAATCTGTAGTTTTCAAGTAATCAGGGAAACAAAACTTCGAACGGCCATATTTACGGAACCCCCGGTGGAATTTGGCCCATTAACGAACTAAACCGAGGCAAATGGGATCTGAACCTACACTGAAAATTTCAAGTCTCTAGGTTGTTCCGTTCGAGAGGTATCGTGTATACGGACGGACAGACTCGGATTTTCCGACGGATTCGTCATCAATGAGTCGAACTCTATCGACTGAGACCATTTTTGGCACAAAATTCGAAAAATACAGACATCGTGACGAAATGATATAGCCCTCGTGTAAGTTGTACGAGCGCTCAAAAAGGAATATAATCTTATTCAACCTCGGTCCATCGTTCAATTTATCGTTAAACTACATTGAAGACGATTCGTTATCTCCAATGATATTTCTCTTTGTGATTCCAGGGATGCACAAATGGAAAGTCGAGAGGCACGTCAACAGAAACTGATCTTTGTCCAATTCAACAAACATCATTGATAAAGGAAAACATAAACATCTCCTCATACATGAACCGCCAGTTTGATAAGATCCCTTCAATTGTCGTATCTGCGAAAGAATCTTGACCATCTATTCTTCTATCCGTTGGGAGTTTTAACGTGAATCAAATGGCGCACACGACTTAATCTTATACAGATACGTAATTGTAAAATACTAGTCTTTTATCAGAATGGATCACCGGGTGTGGATAATCATTTTAGTTTGTACTGTTGCGAGTGGACAAGAAGTGGCCGATAGTGACTCTAAAGTGAGGACATACAGTATTGAACAACTCCAGAATAGACAGTTCCCTACTAAAGTTTCCAATGATATTTTTATGGATCCATGTAAAGCTGGTGAGTTCATTTTCGGTTCTATTCTTCTCTATTGCATAATGTTTCATAAGCATCAAATGATCGTTTTCAATTCTTCATGGAGAAAACATTTTGAAACCTACGATGGGGCGTTGACCCTTTTTTATTCTTATAGAAAGAATGAAATGAGAATGTAATCTATCTAAATTTCTCCCCTTTCCTATTAATTTGCAATCGGCAAAGTTGATGTTTCAAAAAAATGGAAACATTATCTACTTTGTGAATGAGGAGAATTATATTGATAGTTCTATAATGAATACAAACCGAATTGGATCGTCCTTCTGCACAATCGCAAATTTCAATCAAGTTGCGTCGTTTTCAGTTATCAGTGCATTTTTAACTGTCGTCCTCTTTATGGAATTTTTTCAGAAATCATATAGCACCCTCAGTAAAATAAAGGCACAAAATGAAAAGCAGCTAGTTGGGAACACGTATTTGAGGATCCTAAACTTTTACATTCCAGTTAATATTTCCAATAAAACTCTTAGTATTCTACTTATGAATGTGATTGTCTTCAGATTTATAACCAAAATACTAAGAATTTTATTGGAAAAATAAGATGGAATGAATATTTAAACACGTATTCCCAACAAACTACTTTTCGTTTTGTGCCTTAATATTACTAAGGGAGCGATATAATGTTTCCAAGAAATCATTTAGGAATTAATATCTTGAAACACAGCTCGTATTAAAAATATGAATCACCCATTAAGGAATCTTCAAAGGAGCGACCATCGCGATTTGACCAGAATTTTCTTGAACCAGGAAGATCTTTCTAGGAAATCTAGTGTACCTACTTATACAGGGTGTTCCTCAATTGGAAGTATAAACAAAGAGGGGAGATTCCTTGAGTGATTTCAAGAATGAAAAGTCCCATAAACATGGGATCGCAAACGTTTCGTTCTCGAGATACAGGGTGTTGAAGTTTTTTCTCATAGTAACTGCACTTGACGAGATATTCAACTGAAATTTGGCATAGATATTTAAATTGGTACTTTACATCATTTGACATCATGCCAATTTCGATAACAAATCCACAGAGTGAGTTTTTATGACAATTTGGATTTTTTAAGGTTTCGAGTGAATCGTTCGAAATTTTTTTCTCGAAATCGGTAGCAAATACGACGAAACTACAAGAGACCATTAGGTTTAGTTTGACAACAAAGCTGCTTCCTACATTTTTCCAAATAAACAGTGACTCACCAAAAAAAAAGTTCTAGAAAAAAACAGGGGACAGTGTTTCAGAAGAAATATCACTCTGTAGATTTGTTGTCAAAATTGGCATGTCACATGGTGTAAACCCTCAATTGTATTATCTATGCCAAATTTCAGTTTGATATCTTGTGAGGTGAGAAAAAAATTCGAAAAAATTCAAACTTCAACACCCTGTATCTCGAAAACAAATCGTTTGCGATCCCATGGTTATGGGACTTTTTTTCTTAAAATTACCGAAGGAATCTCCTCTTTTCGTTTGTTCCTTCAATTTAGGTACGCCCTCTATATGTATTGTGCTGCGCATATAGTTCAGTGGTTATTGTTATGGTAATCAAAACATAGTTTTTTTTATGATTCAAAAATAAATTCAAATGATTCACAAATATGCATAACATTTGAAATACCTTATAAATATATGAGCAGTAGAGCCATAACAAGTTGGTTATTTTCTGAGGTCTAATGAAACGAAATTCTGATTGTACCTGCTGACTGAGAAAAAATCAACGACACCGATTATATTCTCCACTTTCGAGTAATGGATTTAATCGAGGAACAATAATTGGATCTTTAGGAAAATCATTCGTGTTTAACTATGCAGAGTGAAGAACGATTCTGAAAAGCCTGTGATAATATGCCATCAATTTAAAACATCCTTAAAACTTTGTTACGAGTAGGTAGATAGTGGTAGGTTCAGGAAAACTTTCCCTTTTCCTTCTCAAAACCGCTCTTTACTATTTCCCCTCTCTCTCAATTCAACGCAGCATCGAACAAATTCGTCGTTCATCAAGGAGGAGGTGGTGGTAGGTAGAGTCATCTTATGTCGATTCTACCTCCCGCTAAGCCGCGTTCACCACACCTTACTTTCAGCCTACCACCGACTCGCAGAACAAACACCGTTCAGTTAGAACGGTTCGCAGAATTGAGCGGCGTCGATCTAGTGATTAACTTCGACATGAATCCGCCATTCTTCGTTGCTCATTTACTGACTGTCACCCTCTTGTTAGAAATCACCGCCGTTTTTAGCAAGCAGTGCGAAATCATCAAGTTCTTGAACGAGAAAGACGTGTATAGGAAGTGTTGTCTGATGACGGATTCCGAGAAAGATTTCATAAGGGAAGACGCAGAAGACAAGCGATTCATCACTTTGGACGGTCATCACTTCTCGTGTACGAAAATGGTCATGTCGAAGGACGAATTGACAAGGATGAAGAACAAGAGTATTCCCACTTTCGACACCCACAATTTTGGGAACAGTCCGGATCGTTGTCCCGACGGAAAAACCTACGATTTTCAAGGAGCTGAATGCGTCGAAGAATTCAAATAAATTTTTTCTATCAGAAGTAAGTTGAAGAAAACCTCGGCTATACTTGGAAATATTAATAATTTTAACCAGACATTATTACTTTTATTAGTTTCTGAATCGAGAAATTTAGTGTATTACAGCATCGATAAACATTTCCAGATTGTATCCGAAATATCTTTTCAAGTGATAATAAAACGAAACACATTATTTTCTGTTGTTGTTGCTTGTTGTACCTATGCAATCTCTTTCCTTCGTAAATATACAGGGTGTCCCAGAATGAATGGAAAATCCTGTAACACTTTATGAAAGAGCTATTGGACAAAAAAAAATCTCCACTAGAAATATTTTTTTTTTAAAATAATGATTTCTTGCACATCACGTTGGGTTTCTGTGTATCACGCTCACGAGTGGATCAAATCCATCAGTTAATCATGGTGAAATATTCTTTATTGAAATACTAATAGATATAGATTTTTCGGAAAAAAATATCCAACTTCAAATTTCATCATAAAATGTGATTAATATTTCATAATGTGAAAATTTAATCTTTCATGGTGGGAATAAAATTTGGGAAAGCCTGTATGGCCAACTCAATAAAAAATTTGCGCCTTTCATGTAAATTTCAAAATGGTACAATACATCTTCATAACTTATTTCACCATGAAGAAACTGATCGATTTGATTTATTTGTGAGCGTGTTACACAAAAACGCAACGTGATGTGAAAGAAATCATTATTTTGAAAAAAAAATATTTCTAGTGGAGATTTTTTTTTGTATTTTTTTCAGAGTCCAATAGCTCTTTCATAAAGTGTTACAAAATTTTCCATTCATTCTGGGACACCTGTATGATTTTTTATAGGGCCAAATTCAGAAAAAAAATTACGAAAAGCACTGCCGTGAAGGCAGGAGCTTTTGGGCGCTCGTACATGCACCTTGTAGGTAGATTCGCATTTTCCAGTTTTAGAAACCAATTGAAGGAATTTTTGACAGCTGTCAAAAAAATTCTGAAACTTGTGCGAAACTCCAGACTTCATGTCAGTGCTTCAGCTGATCAATTTTTTTTCGATAATTCGCTTGAATTTTCTACGGTATCTATGGTCTTGGTGGTGCGATCTGGACAAAATTTTGCACGTAGTTTGAATACATTATTACTCAGCAAGGTGCAGAATTTAATCCCAATCCGCTCAGTATTCTCGGAACTATCAGCAAAAAAATATTTTGAACGGCCATATTTACTGAACCCCTAGTCTAATTTTGCTCATTGATGAATATGACCGCGATATTCGCGATCCAAACCCACCCTGAGAATTTCAAGTTCCTAGGCCTTTACGTTCGAAAGTTACAATTTTCTATGGTTTCTATGGTTCTGGTCATGCGATCTGGACAAAATTTCACATGTAGCTTAAACACCTCATTCTCCATTTGAGTGCAAAGTTTCATCTCGATCGAATCTGTAGTTTCGAAGTAATCAGGAGAACAGAATTTTGAACGGCCATATTTACGGAACCCCTGGTGGAATTCTGCCCATTAACGAACTTGACCGAGGCATTTGGGATCTGAACCTACACTGAAAATTTCAAGTCTCTAGGTTGTTACGTTCGAGAGTTATCGTGCTTACGGCCGGACGGACGGACAGATTCGAATTTTCCGACGGATTCGTCATCAGTGAGTCGAACATAGTCGATTGAGACCATTTTCGACTCAAAATTCGAAAAATACAGACATCGTGACGAAATGATATAGCCCTCGTGTAAGTAGTACGAGCGCTCAAAAATATCATAAGAATATTGAAAATGCTATAACTCTCAATAAAATGAAATAAATAGTGAGTAGTGAGTGCCTGTTTACAAACAATGATCCATAAAGTAATTGACCTCGGTTAAATTCATAGGTCGGTGAATAAGCCTAATTCGAAGATAAAATATGGACTCGGCTTTCCCGGAAGGTTTTCTGATTCTAACTTTATTTTCTCTCTTGATACTGCTATTCTCAGAAAAATGTTCGACATGCGGATTTCCATAAAGAATAAGTATCAGTTGGTGTGTTCTCGTTATCTTCCATATCGAAGCGAGCGTCCTTGATCCTCACTTATCTTCAATCGCTGTCGACACAACTCGTTCTAATATTTATATCAATTTTCCGGTCAAGCGGTCGTTTAAACATGGGGGAATTCTCGATTCGAGACAAGTCGTCTATGAAATACCATTTTTCAATTGTCATTAATCGATACCTATCAAAGATGAAGGATTACCTAGATATCTATTAGAATTGTACATCAACTCGTCGATATGAATTTTATTGCAAGTCGTTAACACTTGAACAAACTTTATATTTTATTATGTAAAATTTATCATGTAGAATTTACGATGAAAAATTTATGATATAAAATTTATGTGAAATTTATTATGTAAAATTTATTTTGTGAAATTCATGTAAAATTGATGTAAAATTCATTATAGTGAATTAAAAACACTGAAATTCCTATTGAAGCAATGATTTTTCAGATGGTTTTTTGGGAGACATTGCACTATCCGACGAGGACTACACGAAATTCATGAAGGATCCAGATTTTCAAAAAGAGGTAGAAAAATACAAACAGGAGGTTCTGGAGGGACTACAGATCGAAGAAGAGGGATTAACGGATCTTTTGAGGAAAAAAACCAAACATCCTCCAGCGTATGAAGACTTTGTCAGTGCAAACGATCCTCTCGAAGTGAACCGGGACTTGGCGAATAAAACGAATGGAAAAAGTGGACAAATGCTCAAGTCAAGCTATACCGATCGTTCAACGTTCTCGATTATCAAACATGTCGTTAAACAAGAAGTACAACCCCTTAAAAACCTTTCAAGTTCTACAGAGGATCGACCATACAAAGGGATGGCAAATGAAAATTTCAACAAGCGAGTGAAGAGACACCATAGGGAGAGAAGAAATATGTGAGTCGAATCATTCTGATCTTATAATTTCGGATATTTTCGCAAAGAATGACCCATTTATTTTTCCAGCAAGTATGACGGCATGGAGCCGACGAGAAAAGACGTCAAGCCCATCCACGATTTCATCACCAATTTCGACATGAAGAGAAAGAAACGTTTCACCCCGGATCTGACCAGAATCGACGATCAGGACAGTTCGTTCCTTCGCAGGGCGACCAGAGCGGCCACTGCGAGAAAGGAGAGAGTCTGGGACTACGGCGTGATTCCCTACGAAATAGACGGGAATTTCAGCGGGGCCCACAAGGCCCTGTTCAAGCAGGCCATGAGGCATTGGGAGAATTTCACCTGCGTCAAGTTCGTCGAGAGGAACAAGGACGACCATCCGAACTACATCGTCTTCACACAGAGACCTTGCGGGTAAATTGACCTTTAGGTAGCCAACTATAGTCCATTTAAGAATTATTGACATCGAAGCAGGCCATGAACGTCCAGTCGAGGCTTTATTTCTAGTTACAAAAAAGTCACTAAATTTCATCATAGAAATGGAACATAAATATAACCTAGAAAAGTGTTCAGTATACGAATTATCGAATAATTATTAATTAAGCCGGAATATTTCGATTGCAGTTCAAACATGGGAATTCAGGTTTGAAAGCGCAAAAATATCGTGGAATGCTTTCATATCAAATTATCTGAACTTATCGTTCATATAAAAGTCAACCATGGAAAATTGAAGATCATTCAAATAAATATTTATTTTCACTCAGGACCGTGCAATATTTATTGGTATTGGAAATCTTGCAAAATTCTAACCATATAAGAGCACCATTTTATGTCAGGATTCAAGAAGGATAATTAATGAAATTCTAGCAGGTAGCTAGTGGTGCAACAGAAAAAAATTTTCGGATACTTCGCAAGCACAGGGCCAAAAGAATGGATTGGAAAAAACTTTATAATGTATTAAGAAATATGAGAGAAACCAAAATTGAGAATCTATGTAGTACATGAAGAATTTTGACATGAAATTTGTACCAAACTTTCAATATATGAACCAATTTGTGAATTATTTATTGCTCGGTGTTGAATACTTTAAGAAAGTCAATTTTTATTTTCATTCATTAAAACTGTCCATGAATTATTGAAAATATTATAATTGATGAGCAATTTTACAATTATTCAGTATACTTTTGAATTGGGAACAATATAGCATGTTTATTAGCAGAGGGAATGTGTGCAGGGTACCATACAGTATAAGTATAATAAATAAACTTGAAATATCTTTGAATGATACAAGAGCAAAGATAAAAATATCCTTAAAACTTTGTTTCCACGTAGTGTAGTGATTTGGATGTGTTTATTGAATAAGCTGACATAATCCTATTGATGGGCATCCTTTTGCAGGGAAGGTTTCAATTTTTCAATAACCCATTTATGAAATAATTCACCATTCATAGTAATCCTTATCATTAATACTACTGTCAAGAATCGGATCACATCCAGGTAAAAATCCATCAATTGTTCCAGCATTCAAAATAGTACACCTTCTGCCTTTACCCTTGAATATACTCGGCATACCTTTTGGATTATTTTCTAGTGTCCACTGACGAATTTGAATACCGTTTTCGAATATCCAAATTTCATCTAGATAAATGAATTTTACGTTTTGTTCCATGTATTCTCGGTATTTATCATAATATCGTACTATTTTTATTATATTTTTCTGTTTATCAATAAGAATTTTCCTTCGATAAACTTTTTTGTATTTGTATCCAATTTTTTTATGATATATAATGTTGACTTCGATCAATTGAAATCTAGGTGCTCTTTGGCCAGTTCGAAAAGGATATCTAAACTGATATATTCATTGTTTTTAATTCAAGCAAAAACAAAGTCATTCAATGTGTCTTTGAAGGAATAATCGTATCGCATAGGTTTTCTTCCACTGCTAATTCCAGGCTATAATAACATGCTAATATTCTACGGACAGGGCTTAGTGAAATCTGAAAATTTAAGAGACATTGATCAATCAGAATACACTTTGAGTCGGTGAATAACAGTTTACCTGAAACACTAGCGGAAATATATGCCAAAACTTTGAAAAACTCGAAGTAACACCGACAAACTGCCTGGCGTTCTCTTGTTAGGCGCGATGTATCCTGGTGAATTCCAGCCATTTTAATAGCATAAGACAAAAAATACTCAAATTCAGAGCAAATTTTTATAATTACATATTCACCAATATCTTCGATAAAATCATCAAAGCAAGATTTCTATGGGTAATGTTAGTGTTATTCCTATACCAACCTGAATTCAGCAACCCAAAATATCACTGAATAGTCTATTACCAACTTAAATTCGATTTTTCACAGCCAACCGAGATGTCAATAATTCTTAAACGGAGTATATATTGCGATGAATCGATAGAAATCAATGTAGACGTATAGTTTCTTCTTTTCAAAGTATTGACCCATCTTCGTTACCTGACATGTTATAGATAAATTGACTGATGTTGTTCTGAAAGCTTAAGTATGAATCGTAGATTTCTCAAGGTAGAGCGCGTCTTTCAGGTGTTGTTCCTTCGTAGGAAAGAGAGGCAACGGAGGACAGGCCATCAGCATAGGGAAGAATTGCGACAAGTTCGGGATAGTGGTACACGAGCTGGGACACGTCGTGGGATTCTGGCACGAGCACACGAGACCCGATCGCGACAGCCACGTGAACATCAACAGGGATAACATTGTGAGCGGTTGGTATATCCTGATTTTTAAGAGGTTGAAAGTGATGAGTTAGTTATTTATTCTTTCACGGAATTCATTTGCAGGTCAAGAGTATAATTTCAATAAATTGAGCGAGGAAGAAGTGAACTCGCTCGGTTTGACTTACGATTACGATTCGATCATGCACTACGCTCGTAATACGTTCTCGAAGGGAACCTATTTGGACACGATCCAACCCATAGACGTGGCCGGAGTGAAGAGACCAGAAATCGGCCAACGGATCCGTCTGAGTCAGGGCGATATCGCGCAAACGAACCTACTTTACAAATGTCCAAGTGAGTGTATTTTTATTTTTCGCTTTTTTTTCTAATTCTCATCAACCTCCCCCAACTTTTTTTCCCCTAACTTTTTCCCCTCAACTTTTTCCCCCCACTTTTTTCCCCCCAATTTTTTTCCTCCCAACTTTTTTTCCCTCAACATTTTTCCCCCAACTTTTTTCCCTCATTTTTTACCCCCCAATTTTTTTTTCCCCTAACTTTTTCCCCTCAACTTTTTCCCCTCAAGTTTTTCCCCCCACTTTTTTTCACCCCAATTTTTTTCCTCTCAACTTTTTTCCCCCAACATTTTTCCCCCCAGCTTTTTCCCCTCATTTTTTCCCCCTAACTTTTTTTTCCCCTAACTTTTTCCCCTCAAATTTTTCCCCCCAATTTTTTTCCTCTCAACTTTTTTACCCCAATTTTTTTTCCCCTCAACTTTTTTTCTCCACAATTCTTTCTCCCCTCAACTTTTTCTTCCCTCAACTTTTTCTTCCCTCAACTTTTTCTCACCCCAACTTTTTCTCCCCCCAACTTTTTCTCCCCCCAAATTTTTCTTCCGCCAAATTTTTCTTCCCCCACCTTTTTTCCCCCAACTTTTCCTCCCCCCATTACTTTACAAATGTCCAAGTGAGTGTATTACCCTTTTTTGCATTTTTTTCCGATTCTCATCAACCTTCCTCATCTCTTTTGTACAGAATGTGGTCGTACCTACCAGACGAATTCCGCCACGTTCTCCTCTCCGACCTACCCTCAAGGCGACGTCCCTTCGGAGGAGAGATGCGAGTGGCGAATCACGGCCACCCACGGCGAGAAGATCGTGCTCAACATCTCGGATCTGGACATTGAAAAATCGAAAGACTGCGGCGCGAGTTACATCGAGATCCGAGACGGCTACTGGCACAAATCGCCCAAACTCGGCAAGTTTTGCGGAATCGGCAGGTTGGATCCCATCATATCTACGGGAAGTCGAATGTTGATAACGTATGTCGCCAAGAATCCGGCCAGTCACCGGGGTTTCACTGCGAATTTCGAAGGTAACCGCAATGAACTATTGTCTTTTGGTATTTGGTTTTTTTGAGCGCTCGTACCACTTACACGAGGGCTATATCATTTCGTCACGATGTCTGTATTTTTCGAATTTTGAGCAGAAAATGGTCTCAATCGACCAGGTTTTTGACATATCGTCGGCCTAATTCGTTAACCTGCCAAGTCCATTTTTTGGTCAATTTTACTTTTTGAGCTAGTCATAAAGTTTAGACGATTACCTACCTGATGGGATAAGGTAAAAGGTCGATATCGATATTCAATGTGGTGGAAAAGCCGTGCACGAAAAACTGCTTTGTACCCAATAGCAAATCTACACAATGAAAACCTGCTAAATTCCATTGGGGCCTCAGTTTTGTACTGATTATGGTCCACCGTATACGTGAGTTTTTGGTTGCACGAAGTTATAGGCAATGTTTTGATCGAGTTTTTAATTGCATAGTGTTAGTGAAGGCCAAAATTATAAACAAGGTAAGTCTCCTTTGTTCCATATTTGAGAAATACAGTCACGTGCAAAAAAAAGCAACAAGTTAATATTTGTGAAATTTGAGTTCTCGTAGTTTCTTTATTTTCAGTACAATTTTCGAATCTTTGTCAGCAAACTGTAGATAAAATTATTAATTTGAACTTGCCTATTCGGACTTTCGTTAAATGCTGGCTTATAAGTCATTACACAGGGTTAATTAGAAGTTTGTTGTTGAACCCTAATTCTGAAACATGCTGTGGAATAATTTCGAGATCAAATTCTTTCAAAATACCAATTTTTGTCGAAAACTTTTCCTTTCCAACATTTTGTTTTTTGATTCATGCCTTTGAGTGCTCTAGTCTAATTCATTTTCAAGAACGAAATGAACAAAGTCAACAACGGTTTACTGTAAGAATTGTAATTTTGTGAAGAGGTGAATTGGGGAAGGAAATTTGCACAATACGTAATTATGAATATGTTGCAAGAATTCTTCATGTTTATCGGTCTACCGTCGAAAGAGTGGTCGAAGCTTGCAGACCAGTAGCTGGACCAAACTTACACCGAGTAGCTAAACTGCAATTTGCTACTGAACATTTACATTGTAACTTAGAGCAATGAAACAATGTTCTTTTCACTGACGAATCCAGATTCTCCTCACATTCTTCAGACGGACGGAAAAGAGTATGGAGAAGGAACAAAGAAAATTTTTTTTTCTTTACAGTTCATTCCCCTCTTAAAAATTAATTGGTGCACCTGAAGACATGAACCGAAAATGAAATGTTGAGAACGAATGGTTCTTAACCTAAATTGGTATCTTGAAAGAATTTGACCACGAAATTATTTCACAGGATGTTTTGAAATTAGGGTTTAACACAAACTTCTTATCAACCCTGTATAAAGACTAATAAGCCAGCATTTGACGAAAGAACAAATGAGCAAGTTTAAATTAGTAATTTTATCTACAGTTTACTGCAAAAATGTTAAAAATTGAAATTAAAATTAAAGAAACTAAGAGACCTCAAATATTACCAAATATTAGCTTGTTGCGTTTTTTTTGCACGTTAGTGTATTTTTATTCAGTGTTACGTTATGGAAGCAATGGATCCAGTCTCTATAAAACTTTTTATAAGGATAACTAGCAACTTTTACCGCAGAAAAGGTCTTCACGATTTCATCCTTGTGAGATTAGTAATCTTACGCAATTGTACCAAAATCGACGTAAAATCACTCATTGAAAGTTTGAGGACTTGTAGCAAATCAGAAGGACTCTTTCACCCGACTATCATTAATATTACGATGATTTACCTCATCAATAGATTATTTTTGTGATTTTGAATTAAGGGTCGCTAGAAGATTGTTTTTGGTCCAGATTTCAATTTTCTTCAAAATTTTAGTTTTTGTTTGAAAAATATGATTGTTTTTTTCAGAATTTTCTTAATTTACATGGCTCTTAAGTTTTATCTCTGATTAACTCATACGACTGTGACTTATATGGAAGTGTAACTAGTAAAGAACACTGAAAACATTTGAAATTATGTTGATTAATTACATATTGTTTATGAAATACTGGAATAGTTAATACGGTTTCTTGTTTGAATACTGATTGTATTGTTAAAATTTTGATAATAAATATTTTGATTGAATTGATTTGATTATAATATAATCCTCAATTGAGAATTACAAGCAAATAATGTTACTTCATGCTCATTTAAATGGAAAAACTGCTATGTCCTCAATCAAATTGAAACTTCATAACGAAAAGCTGCTAAGTGATTATTTTCCAAATTTTTTCGAACTGTGCTTAAGATATTCTATTTTCAAAATTCACAACATATGTAGAATCATTATAGCAACCAAATGTATATTCAGAATCTTTATATGTAAAATAGAAAAGATATCTTTCAGTTTTTGAGCGCTCGTACTAGTTACACGAGGGCTATATCATTTCGTCACGATGTCTGTATTTTTCGAATTTTGAGCCGAAAATGGACTCAATCGGCTATGTTCGACTCACTGATGACGAATCCGTCGGAAAATTCGAGTCTGTCCGTCCGGCCGTAAGCACGATAACTCTCGAACGGAATGTCCTAGAAACTTGAAATTTTCAGGGTAGGTTCGAATCTTGAATGCCGCGGTTAAGTTCGTTATTGGGCAAAATTCGCCGAGGGGTTCCGTAAATATGGCCGCTTGAAATTTTGTTTTTCTGATTACTTTGAAACTACAGATTCGATCGAGATGAAATTTTGCACTCTAATGGAGAATGCGGTGTTCAAGCTACATGCAGAATTTTGTTCAGCTCGCATCACCAGAACCATAGAAACCATAGAAAATTGTAACTTTTGAACAGAAACGCCTAGAAACTTGAAATTTTCAGGATAGGTGTGGATCTGGATTGTCGTGATCACTTTTATCTATGAGCAAAATTATACTAGGGGTTTCGTGAATATGCTCGTTCGAAATTTAGTTTTCTTGATAATTCCCAAACTAAAGATTCGATCATGACGAAATTCTGTATTTTAATCGTGAATAATATATTAAAGCTATATTTTGTCCAGATCGCATGACCAGAACCATAGAAACCATAGAAAATTGTAACTTTTGAACGGAAAGGCCTAGGAACATGAAATTTACAGGATAGATTCGGATCGCGAATTTCGCGGTAACGTTCATCAATGAGCAAAATTAGACCAGGGGTTCCGTAAATATGGCCGTTCAAAATATTTTTTCCCTGATAGTTTCGAGACTACTGATCGGATTGGAATGAAATTATGCACCTAGCTCAGGAATAATGTATTCAAACTACGTGCAAAATTTTGTCCAGATCGCACCACCAAGACCATAGATACCGGAGAAAATTCTAGCGAATTATCGAAAAAAAATTGATCAGCTGAAGCACTGACATGAAGTTTGGAGTTTCGCCCAAGTTTCAGAATTTTTTTGACAGCTTTCGAAAATTCCTTCAATTGATTTCTAAAACTGGAAAATGCGAATCTACCTACAAGGTGCATGTACGAGCGCTCAAAAGCTCCTGCCTTCACGGCAGTGCTTTTCGTAATTTTTCTCTCTCCTGTAAACTATGCAAAAATGGACTTAGCAGGTTAACGAATTAGGCCGACGATATGTCATTTTTGACATCTGTCATTTTTTTGACATTTGTCAAAAAATTCTCGAATATTTTCTAAAACTGGGAAATGTGAATCTACCTACAAGGTGAATGAACGAGCGCTCAAAAGCCACTGTTTTCACGGCAGTGTTTCTTATAATTTTTTATACAGCATTTCATTATGGTACTGCCTAATTAATACCATAATGAGCTTCCTTATGACATCAAAATTGAGTAGTGATGTATCGTTATGACATGCCATAAGATGAATCATATTATTTAATGAACGATTTCGAAGATCGATAAAATAAAGAACGATTCTAAAAAGTTGTTTTTAAATAATAATTTTCAAGCCATCTGCGGCGGGGATCTGACGATCAATACCGAGGGACACTTGGAATCCCCGAATTTCCCGGAAGAATACCACCCCAACAAAGAATGCGTCTGGCGGATAACCGTCCCGAAAAATTACCAAGTGGCTCTTCGGTTTCAATCGTTCGAGGTGGAAAATCACGACGGCTGCGTTTACGACTACGTCGAAGTCAGGGACGGATTCGACAAGGACAGTCCGATACTGGGAGAGTATTGCGGCCACAAAATACCGGCGGACATCATCTCGACCTCGAACATCCTGATGGTCAAATTCGTATCGGACGGATCCGTGCAGAAAGGCGGATTTTCGGCCATCATCATGAGGGAGAACGACGAGTGCGCGAGAGACGACCACGGCTGCGAACAGGACTGTATCAACACCCTGGGCGGCTACGAGTGTAACTGCAAGATCGGCTACGAGCTACACTCGGACGGGAAGAATTGTGAAGGTATGCCAATCATTTCATCACGACATAAATAGGTAGGGTAAACACTACAGTTATTGACACCTTAAGCCAACTGTTCCAATAAAATATAAATAATTTGTTATTTGGGTATGAAATGAAAATATTTCTTTTTCGAGGTTATGTGTTGGTTTATACTCGATTCAAATTAACAACCGAAAGTGGAAAAACCTTTTCAGAAGAAGCTTTAAAACACATCGTTAACATCATGTGTCAATTTTCAGTGATTGACACTGTAAAATCTATTGTTGACACCACCTGATACAGTTATTGACATACTGTTGTCTCTCATATTTTCAATAAGCTGAACAAGGATGTGGATAGGTATAATATATAGTAATGGATCGTTCATTATAAGTTTTGCATTGAAAAATATTCGAAATGGAAACCTTCTCTATGAAGACATATTTCAATAAACATTAAACATGGAATTTTCATGCACAGGAAATGCATTTAATTATTTAATACCATTTAAATCCAAATTCTTTTTGCAAATAGGACACAAGCCCTGGCAATTGGTTCTCCAGTAGCCGTTTATAGCAACTTGGTTTTCATTGTTATCACAGATTGTGTCTTCGGATGTACAATCCATGTCCATATTGGACTGTTTCATGATTGTACAAAGGAATCTTCATGAATTTCATCATCAAGATTTATGTTTGAAATAATTTTTTTTTTATTTTTTTGGCACACCCGTCTATTCTATCACATAATTTGAGATCTTCTTCATAGGTTAAAACAGGGCAAGGTCCGTGATTTGTTGAGCGCTCGTTGGACTTACACCAGGGCTACATCATTTCGTCAAGATGTCTGTATTTTTCGAATCTTGCCGTAAGCACGATAACTTTCGAACGGAACGACCTAGAGACTTTAAATTTTCAGTGTGGGTTCAGTTTCCGACTGCCGTAGTTGAGCAGAATTACATCAGGGGTTCTGTAAATATGGCCGTTCGAAATTGTGATCTCCTGATTACTTCTAAACTACTGATTCGATCGAGATGAAATTTCGCACCCAGATGGTGCGAATGACGTGTTCAAGTTACATGCAAAATTTGTCCAAATCGCATGACCAGAAGAAAATAATAACTTTCGAACGGAGGGGCCTAGGGACTAGACATTTTCAGGATAGGTGTGGATCTCGAATATCGCGGTCACGTTTATCAATGAACAAAATTATCAATGACCAAAAGTGGATGTTCAAAGAAATTTTTTTTAGGAAGATTCTACCTACTAGGTAGATGAACGAGCGCTCAAAAGCTCCTGACTACACGTCAGTGCTTTTAATTTTTTCAACAAGTTTTCCACTCAACCAAAAAATTATTGTAGAACGAGGAACGCCATAGGTTTGGTAGGCAAGTTTTCTGGACATTCCTTCTGATTTTACTGCTGATAAGGCAGAAATAATAGCATCCTCCGTGTAATTTTTCTTATAATTGCTTCCTTCTTTTGCTTTTGCCATATTGTTGAGAATGAAGCGTGGAAAATCGATTCAGGGGGTAGGGACAAGAAGTAGGAACTAGTTGAACTTGCAATATAGTTATTGACACGTGGAAATTCACAGAGATTGACACTGGTGTCAATAACTATCTAGAACAAAATTAGATAAAGTTCAATCATTTTTCAGTATTCATTGAGAAATTGAGGTCTGAAAAGTAGGCAATACGGACTAATTTTGCAAAATTTGAATACGACAGTTATTGACATAGTATGTCAATCACTATTCATCCACATATTTTCAAAGGCAATTATTGACACCCACAAAAAAACGCGAAACCTTCAACCAAATAGATTTAAGTTATGAAAAAGTATTTATTGAAGAGTTTTTTGGTCATTCTTTTAGAAACCTTTAAAAAATTTTGAAATTGATGTTTTTTTTCTCGTAAAAGAAAATTTTATAATAATAATTTTCAGACGCATGCGGGGGAATCTTCAACGCGACCCAAGGAACGATAACGTCTCCGTCGTTTCCCGAACTGTATCCCCTGAACAAGGTCTGCGTGTGGGAAATCGAGGCCCAACCGCACTATCGGATCACGTTGAACTTGACCCATTTCGACCTGGAGGGAAACAACGTCCATCATCTCCAACACCAACAGTGCGATTACGACAAGATCGAGATTTACAGCAAGTTCAGCGAGACGATCCTGAAGAAACACGGCACCTTTTGCGGTTCGAAGCCGCCGAGGCAGATCATCTCCGAGGGGAACGTCATGAGGATCGTTTTCTCGTCCGACAACAGCATCCAGAAGTCCGGATTCTCCGCCATCTATTTCACCGGTAGGTTTTCATTGAAGACTTAATATTTCCGTGATTACATCCAAGTAGTAATACAGGGTGTCTACTCATAAAAGGGCCAATTTTAAATAAATAATATAATATAAATATTTACATTGTAACGTTTTGCAGTTTTAAATACCGACTATTTTATCTGAACGAGAGTTCAGAACACTTTCAATATACGAACACGCGGGATCGCAAACTAATCTTAACTATTTTTGGCCAGCGCAGTGATCAATCTAGGAAGAACTCTACGTTTCGTAGAAACCACAGGACCTTCTCATCGTACTAGGGAAATTTATCGGGAAGTCTTAGACAATTAAAACACAATATTTTTAGCACCCAAAATATGAAAATAACAAGTTTATTTCAGAGTGCCAAAAGGTAAAAAAAAAAACAACCCCAAGGGGAAGAAAAAAAACAACCTCGCAAGTAAAGAATATTCCTAAACAGAGGCAAATAATAAAATGGTAAAATGTATCAAAATCAAAAATA
Source organism: Aphidecta obliterata (assembly GCA_963966015.1). NCBI lineage: Eukaryota > Metazoa > Arthropoda > Insecta > Coleoptera > Coccinellidae > Aphidecta > Aphidecta obliterata. Next base: position 29,039 of record OZ014435.1, read on the forward strand.
AATAATGATGAGAATGGTAGAATATATCAAAATCAAAAATAGATACTACAGAACGAGAAAACCCTTTCTGTAGCATAGATAGCATTAATGGTAACAGATATCCTGAATGGTGGATGCGAAGATAAGGTATCGTAAGTGAAAAACTGTTCACTAAATAACAATATATGTACACAGAAAAGGGTTAGATTCAAGAGGGACTTTCCTTTAGAATGATAAGTGCTACGTCCACACCAACAACTTGAACGGTACAAAGGGAAGATTATTCCAGAATTGCATTCTCTATCCCCTTAATGACTAAATACTAAATGAGGTATAGGGCAAATAGGGACCGAGACCATCTTAACAGGCTGTAATCTCAGTGAAATAAATTCAGGGAATCCTGCAAGTTCGAGCAGTGATTAAGTGCTCTACAGGGAGGAAGGTTCAATAACTACACAATGCAAAGGATACGATTCTTGATATATCTCCCATGGGGGAATCTCTATACCGCGTCATTATGTTCAGCAGGCACTTATCTCTCCAATTAAGTTTCAAGAATCCAACATCTTAATGAACCATCTACCAAGTTTCCCAAGTGGGAGAATTGAAATAGTGGTATTGACTGGGGGTACACAAGTACCTGAAATATGAATAACTATCACAAGCACAAATACGTAGTAAATATTAAATGGAGAAGCAGCACCAGACAACAATCAAGAAGAAATAATGTAAAAAAAGAAATTAAAAATGGACTTACTTGCATACGATTATCAAATAAAATATAATATTATACTCAAACTATCGAAGAGCCCTTCGGTTCGTTAGTATTGCTTCTACGACCGTTCTCTTACCATCCCAAAAATTATAAGCGTCCTTTTTTTATCACACGCCCCCGCCATCTTCGACTTTTTTTCCCTCTCTTCTTGCGCATCATTCCTTTGATTTATTTCTTTTTCGCGCTGTCAACTACCGCAACCCCTCATGTTGGTCTTAGCTGCCACAACTCTTACCCCGAAGCTTTTTGTGGGTAATCTTACTCTGCCCTAAACAGCTTATCTGGTTCTTCAGGGGGTGGTTCATCTCAACATGATAAATTTTACATAAATTTCACAGATCAGGACGAATGCTCCACAAACAACGGCGGTTGCCAACACGAATGCATCAACACCCTCGGATCTTACACGTGCACCTGTCACAGCGGCTTCACCCTCGACGAGAACGGTCGCGACTGCAAAGAGGGCGGCTGCAAGTACGAGATAACCGTCCCCCAGGGCGGTTTCGGCAGTCCCAACTACCCGGACAACTACCCCAGCAGGAAGGACTGCGTGTGGCACTTCATCAACACCCCCGGTCACAGGATCCGCGTCTCCTTCCTGACGTTCGAGATCGAGCCGCACCAGGAGTGCTCCTACGACCACGTCGAGTTCTTCGACGGGGCCGGCACCGACGCCTCCTCCATGGGCAAGTTCTGCGGCTCCAAACTGCCAGGTCTGATCGTCGCGTCCGGCAACCAGCTCTACATGGCGTTCAAGTCGGACTCGTCGGTGCAGAAGAAGGGCTTCTGGGCGACGCACGCCTCCGTCTGCGGCGGGATGCTGCAGGCCACGAAGGAGAAGAGGCACATCTATTCGCACGCCAAACTGGGCAATTACGACAACAAGGCGGACTGCGATTGGACCATCGAGGCTCCGGTCGGTTTCAACGTGCACCTCAGCTTCTTGACGTTCGAGCTGGAGGACGAGAAGAACTGCGAGTACGATCACGTCGAGATATTCAACGGGCCCGATTCCAGCGGCCAGTCGTACGGGAAATATTGCGGCACGAACGTGAGTTCGAAGCTTCGAAGATTTCTCAAATTATCAAGTTTAAATTTACTGTTTCAGAAACCGGCGGATATTTTTTCCACCCACGAAGGCCTACTTCTGAGATTCAGAACGGACGACACGTTGGTAGCCAAAGGGTTCAGTGTGGTGTACGAAGCGCTGGGTTACAGCGAAGAAGAGGAAGAAGAAATGTGAGGCGTATATGAATATGACCTACTACTTATTTATTGTTAGAAATTAGATATTCGTATTTTTGTTTTTCGAAATGTCCGATTCGGATTCAAACTATCATAAAATATTCTAATTTCGAAAACTATTATGTAGTTGATGTTTTTTTTTCTTAAAATTTATTGTGTGAAATTTATGTGGAATTCATTATGTAAAATATGCTTGACGTCTTAAATGTCAAGCTGCTGTAGTTTCACAAAGCGAATGAGCTGTTATTCGAATGAAAAGAATGAACGGACATTCCTAAGAGGGTTCAGAAAATAATAATTTGGGTAAATCCACATCGAATTTGAAGATGAATAAAAAATCGAGACGAAAACGATAAAGGTTTGTTGATATTCAACACTCACCTGCGGCTCGTCCATTATAAGCGGAGGAAAAGTCCAATAGATCTCTAGAATAAAACAAATGCTATTATTGAATCAATTTTTTATGACGAGAAAATACTAATTTGATTGAATTCATCTTAGGGATTAATGATATTTTCATCCACAATTCACGTCTCATATCGATGAACGGTTTGCAATCATAAATAATCGCTACAGTCTTTCAATTTCCAGATCCATTCGAATTCGAAAAGCGAATCGATTCGACCAAGTCCAAACTAATAAAATCGATATCGGAACGAAATTTTACAGACTTTCAATTCAAGCTGAATAAAAGATGGAACCCACAAATAATAAATGTTTCTTCTAGTCCAAGTTAGGAATTACGATCTTGCGATTTAGGATAATCAGTTTGTAGATTAATAGTTTTTGTAAATTGAACCAATAAATAATATTTATTAGTGGAATTTGTTTAACTCCAAATCCTCCTTGTTTCCAAAAAATTTTGTATAAATCATGGTGAATATTTTCGAAATATATGTACCAACTTCAAATTTTATGTTTTCATGGGCTTTCGCAATAATACAAACAGAATAAACAAAATAATTTTTTTTTCTTCATTATATCGATAACTGTCGTAAGTTTCTACCTCTCCTTTTTTTTTTTTTCATTATAGTTAACGCCAATTAATTCCGTAGGAAGGCACTTACGAAAATTTGGCGTTGATGGCCGGTTGTATTTTGTACGAGTATTTTTTCTGCAGCGTTGGACAACGTTTGGAAGACGAGGTAAATCCAATGTGACCTGATTTAATGTTGAAAAACCTACATTACAATTTGCAGCATGAAAAACTAGTACAAAGCGTCTCATCCCTACCTTGGTACGGAATGTCGAAAGAGATGAAAAGTAATTAGGGTTGTTTCTTGGAAAAGTTCAAATTCCGCTTCACCTCAAAGTATACCCTCTTGTCGAGGTCAACAACAAATTTTTACTTTCTGTGAGTTGATATAAATATAACCGTAGAGGTTTGGAGTCAATAAGAACAAACTTTCGCAAATATTGCAAATTTCCTCGAATTTCATTGAATTATTTCGAATTTATGTATTCATATAATCTAGTCACTGTATTACTGGGTAATATCTGCGATAAACCCACCTGTGGCGACATCTGAGAATTAAGGACCGAATCCCAGACCGACTGACAGAACAGTAGAAGAAATCTTTTCGACGAATTCATACGTGTTTTACATTGCAGGTTCTTCGCGGATCTTACAGTTTGGCCACATTTCTAATGAATTCAACTAAAAGAAAATAAAACAAATGCACGAATTACGAAAGATACACGACACACCACTATCTTTGAATAAAAGAAAACTGCATGGATTTCCTACGGGATTCTTCTAAAACTGCGGATTTTCACGTTTGGTTGAGTTATATGCGGCTAGGTGTCACTTACTTAAACCACAGATTACAATTGTTATTCCTCCAGTTAAAAAAAGAAGAACCGTCATATTGTTTTGTTATTGTATTCACATCATTGTAGTAGTCTGTGCTTTCTTGTGTACCAAAATAAAACTTCTGAAAATAAACCACTTCCTATTTTTTACGAGCATTGGGTTCCTAAATCGAAATAGGGGAAGTCTGGGAGTGTGAGTAATGAACCTTTTCCCCTGATGTTCCAAGTTTCTCGTTTAGAAACGCATTCCATCGAAATTTCAACTCACGAATCGTTTGGAAAAATGGAAGAAAATCCTGTGTTACTTCACGGTCCACCGCCTCCTCCTATGAATATATTACCACCAACTCCAGCTGGTCTGGAATCATTATATTCCTTATGTAGAAAGATTTATCCCGATCAAGTGAACCCTTTGCAAGTAACTGCATTATTGAAGTATTGGTAAGTCCCTTTCAACTTCAACTTGATTTTATTAAATCTCATACATTTAAAGGCTTGGTGGTCCAGATCCCTTGGACTACATCTCGATGTACGCAAACCCCGGTGTACCGCAAGAAAACATCCCCCCTCACTGGCATTACATAAGGTAAGACGTTTCCCCCCCAAAATACGCAGAAAATTTAACGTTTTATCAGTTTCGGTTTGTCAGACTTGCACGGAGATGCCAGAGTGCACGACGTCTCGACCCCCCACGGAATATCCGGCTTCGGATTCGAGTTAACTTTCCGACTGAAGAGGGAACCGGAGGAAACGGCACCACCTACATGGCCTGCTACTCTGATGCAATCACTCGCCAAATACGTATTTCAGTCAGGTAAGAAAGCCACTTCTTCGATTAGATCAGTCTATAAGTAATTCTCTTCAGGTAACACTCTTTGTGCGGGGGATCACGTGTCTTGGCATTGTGCGTTGGATAACAGCGAGTCCAGAATTCAGCACATGTTGATGACTGCCGATCCCCAGTTGAAATCGACCAGGACCCCGTTTGGGACTGTGGATTTCATACAGATCGTTGGAGTCTGTCCCGAAGAATTGAAAGCTGCGCAGCAGTGGAACGGGATGGGGGTTCTCGAGATGTTGAAGCAACATCCTTCGTGAGTATCTCTCGTTACGTTTCCGACCAAAAATCGATTCGGGTCTTAGTCAAATTCAAATTTAAGATTTGGTCGTTATTTTTGCAATGTAAAAATATCGTAAGTAAGTGAGTAATTTCTTTATTTCAAATAAATCTGAAACATCAGTGAACAAATAAAATTGTGTCAACATAATAATCATATCATATCACTTCTAAAAGTCTTCGATCTTGTATGACTCGATCAATATTAACTGTTCATGCAAGGCCTTCTTGTATTTTCTTTCTTTGAAAAAACCGACTGAATATTTTTCATTTTGAAGTAAAGGAATTGAAAGGCAAATCTTGACATTGCCTAGTATGTATATTTTCAAATATTTGCCCAATGCTAAGGAAAATGAATATAGATGGTTAAAATTTTCAGTCAGAAGTAAGAGACAAAGAACTCTGAGACATTTTCATTTCCAAAGCATAGAACACACAGATTTGAATGTAATCCTTCATATTGTAGATTGAAATGATATAATCATCCACCAGCTTCTGTGAAAAAATCAAATTAATGTTTAAGAATGAAATTAAGAACCTTCTGTTAAAAAAAGGTTTTTACTCTGTATATGAATATTTGTTCGACTCCTTAGTTGCTTAGTTTCAGACTGACATGTCCTATACACTGTGTAGTTAAATTAAATAAATTTATTATTATTACTATTATAATTTTTAGGACTGGTGGAATTTGGCACATAACCGACATGCGAAGAGGCGAGAACATCTTCGAACTGAACGTGAACGCTCACGACGTCGTCGAAAGGGGCGTAGAATCCGAAGGATCAAATTTGAGTGGAGTAAGCGCGAGATGTTCGTGGGTAGAACAATTAGAATGGTCCACCAAGTCCAGGAACGAACTGATAGAACGCAGCATCACCGCTGGAAGCGAGGATTTTCACCGAAACACAGATTGTTTGAAATCTCCATCTCCATTTAGACATCAGGAATCGTCGCTTTGCGGGAATACTTTCAGGTTGGACAACCTAAATTACAGCACCGCGAGTTTGCCTGAAACCTCGGAATTGGGGCATCTTAAGAGGTTGGAAGGGGCCCTACTGGTTTTTAATCTGGAGGCTGGGAGCCTACTACCGTTGGCGATAAGGTAATACGCTTATTATTATTTTTTTTTGTATTTTTTTTATTATTATTATTTTTTATTCAATTTTTTTTCATCTTTCGTAGGGGAAGAGTGAAACACGGAAGGCATTTCACCTTCAAATCGGTCCTGGGAGAGACGGCCATAACTTTGGTGACCTCTGCGGTAACAGGAACGTTGGTAGATAACGAGCATCCTTACGTCGCTCAGGGTTATTGGCTTCAAGTTTTAATCCCCGACGATTTGGCACAAGATATGAGGGAGAAATTTCAGATCCTGTCCAATCCTGAATCGCTCGTTCTTCCGCATACTTTCACGTGGCACGAGCACAAACTGTCAATAACTATCGTACCGGATAAGATATAGACAACAAAGAGGCAATGATATCCAGAGGAGGGGAATTTAATATTGCTTTTATCGGTTTTTTTATTCCATCCATTTGAAAATCAAGAATTGTTTTACCCGCCTCAATTTGGAAATAAAACACATTCGATTTACAATTGAAGAGACTATCGTTGCTCATTTTGCTTAGGAAAGGAAGACGATGAAGTGAAAGTGAGAACATTTAATCAGCATATATTGTTATATTAGAGAATCAACATTTCTTATGTCCACAAAGTGCCTTTTGTAATCTATATCGCAAAGACTAGTGTATGTTAGTCCCAATTAATTCTAACTATTTATTGAAGAGTTTGTAATTTATTTTATATAAGACATTTATTCCTTATAGAGATGTTTTTTATTTGAAACATTTTCATCGAAATGGTTATTTTACAAAATATATTGTATTTATATCTTGAATTGATTTTTATATACATACATACTGTGGTTCGTTCCAGATATATTAATATTAAATTTTGAAATTTACGAAAAAAACCACTAACAATATATGGCGCCCAACGCGTGCCTTGATGAAGGTGATTTTTGGTTTGAATAAGGTGGATAATTGGAATTTATTTTGAAAAATTAGCATTTTCTTTGCAACGTGGAAACAAGAAGTAAAACTTTGATAGGGGAAAAAGGAGATGAGGAAGATGAAATACAAAAAATTGGAGAAGAACAAGAAAAAACAGAAACAAATATGATGATGAGGGCATTAATGGACATGAATAAGAAATTATATGAAGAAATTAAAGATGTATCAGAAAGAACGCATCATGAAATGAAGGAAGACATGAATACAAAATTTGAAAAAATGGAAGAAATTTCAGGGAGTTTAGAGATGAAAATAGAAGAAAATTCAAGGGAATTGAAGGAAATTAGGAAAGAATTAATACATGGAAAAACAGACTTGAGAAGAAAGTTGAAGAACAAATAATTGATTTTGAGAAAGACGAAGAACTTACAGTATTAATAGAATATGCAGAAGAAAATATAGAATTAAATGAAATTACAAGACCCATCCTCTAAGAAAGAAGGCAAAAATGCTTTTAAATCTAATGACGACAAGAAAGAAACTAAAGAGGATAGTTCTGAAACAAAAATAGGGAAATATTGTGTTGGAAATATTCATCGAATAGATAATTCTATATCCAGATTCAAGAAGGGGGATATCAAGTTGGAATACAAGAAGCTAAGCAAAATTGAGTGAATACAAAAAGAAATTCATAAATATGATAGATTATACTATACAATGGACTCTGATAAGTGTTATAAGAAAATCAAGGATATACATACTCAAATACTACAGCCTAAAGAGAAAAATTAAAAATTAAAAATCGCTCGTACATGCACCTTGTAGGTAGATTCGCATTTTCCAGTTTTAGAAATCAATTGAAGGAATTTTTGACTGCTGTCAAAAAAATTCTGAAACTTAGGCGAAACTCCAGACTTCATGTCGGTGCTTCAGCTGATCAATTTTTTTCCGATAATTCGCTAGAATTTTCCACGGTATCTATGGTCTTGGTGATTTTGCACGTAGTTTGAATATATTATTCCTCAGCTAGGTGCATAATTTCATTCCAATCCGATCAGTAGTTTCGAAACTATCAGGAAAAAAATAGTTTGAACGGCCATATTTACGGAACCCCTAGTATAATTTTGCTCATTGATGAACGTGACCGTGAAATTTGCGATCCAAACCCACCCAGAAAATTTCAAGTTCCTAGGCCTTTCCGTTCAAAAGTTACAATTTTCTATGGTTCTGGTAATGCGATCTGGACAAAATATTGCTTTAATATATCATTCTCGATTAAAATACAAAATTTCATCTCGATCGAATCCGTAGTTTCGAATTTATCGAGAAAACAAAATTTCAAACGACTGTATTTACGGAACCCCTTGTATAATGTTGCTCATAGATGAACGTGATCACGACATTCGAGATCCACACCTATCCTGAGAATTTCAAGTCCCTAGGCGTTTCCGTTCAAAAGTTACAATTTTCTATGGTTTCTATGGTTCTGGTCATGCGATCTGGACAAAATTTCACATGTAGCTTGAACACCTCATTTTTCATCTCGATCGAATCTGTAGTTTTCAAGTAATCAGGGAAACAAAACTTTGAACGGCCATATTTACGGAACCCCTGGTGGAATTTGGCCCATTAACGAACTTAACCGAGGCATTCAGGAACTGAACCCACACTGAAATTTTTCAAGTCTCTAGGTTGTTCCGTTCGAGAGTTATCGTGCTTACGGACGGACGGACTCGAATTTTTTGACGGATTCGTCATCAGTGAGTCGAACATAGTCGTTTGAGTTCATTTTCGGCTCAAAATTCGAAAAATACAGACATCGTGACGAAATGATATAGCCCTGGTGTAAGTAGTAGGAGCGCTCAAAAATAAAAATTCTTTGGGTATTGTTAGTGGTTTTTATCGTAAATTTCAAAATTCAATATTATTATATCTGGAAGGAACCATAACAATACTTCAGTTTAAAAATTATTAGCGGACTTTCAACAATTCAAAGTTATTGATATAAGAGTAATTCAATAGTTGAAATCGTATAGCGAGTATAAAAAAAAATCACAGCTTAGAAATAATAAATACCAGAAAAACAGCAATCTATATCATCAATGATTACCTAAAATCGCCTCACTAATAAAAAATATCCGATAAAAAACCATTGATAAGAGCTTAAATCAATTCTCGAGCAGTTTGTCCCAGTCGACGGAATTCGAGAAGACCTCCTGCTCCAACCACAATTCATAATTGGAAGTAAAACTCTCCGAAAGATCGTACGCCACCCCCAGCACGCTGCTCAGACAATTATCCACAGGCTCGTAATCCCCATCACACACATTCCCGTACCTCCTGTTGTTAAACCTATCCACCGACCCTCTAAGTGCGCACTCCTCCGCTTGAAAATCCCACGGCCGCGCGTCCAGATCGTTCCCGAACGCCCAGTCGTCGTTCAGCCTGTGTCTCACCTTCTGGTAGATCGCGCTGATCGTCTTCATGTTCGACTTTCGCCACTGCCTGCCCAGGTACTTTGTCTGCATCTTCAGCAACTTCAACACGTACAGCTGGGTCATTGCGTGACGCACCTTGAGGGTACGTTTCAAGATCGGGGCCGACTTGAACACCACCAACATCATTATCCTGGAATGTTTCCATTTGGTCAGCTTGTTCAAGATCCGGAGGAGGTTGATGCAGGAGAAGATGTTACGCCAGGAGTACGGAGAGGCGTCGCCGATCTCCAACGTTTCGACTGTAAGTTCGGGTTGGTCCCCGATCACGGAGGAGGGGAAGTCGAGGATTGGGATGACGTTTTTGGCTCCCACGTACGCCATTATGTTCTGGTTGAAGAACTTCAACACTAGCGGTATGCAATTTGCGAAGACCAAATGCTGAGACATGAACTCAAACTGGTAGATATGGTTCAACTTAAAATGCTTCAACAACAGCAACAGTACTGCAGACACCGCTTTAACAATAATCTCTTTATGTCTATTAACATCAATCCCGAGTTTCATCGACTGGAGGACGGTCATCGGCATCTCCTCCGGCAAGATATCAGCCATGATGTTGATCGAATCAGTTTTGGCCTTCGAAGTGGGGGCAGCCGCCAAAAGGATCTTCAGCAAAGCTATCATGTACTGGGGTAAATTGGGGAACATCGCCCGGTAAAGCACCTCGGTTCTCGTCATCTCCACCTCACCCTCCGAGGTGGAGAAAGGGTTCCTCGCTATCTCCTCCTCTTTCTGGATCTGCAACTCGGAAAGTGAAGTATAAACGTGCTCCTTCAGAATCTTCACTCCCTCGTGGATCGGCAAAGGCAGACCGGCCAACGTTGTCGAGTCGCCCTGAAGGCTGTAACCTGTAATTTTTTCGTTTAGGTCAAAAATATACTTCACGATCATCATTCGAGATACGCACCAACGAACTTCATGCGAGAAACGTCGAGGAACGCATCGATCTCCTTCTGACGAATCTTCGGCTTCCAAGGCAAACCCCTGGGCACCAAGACGGTATCCGACATGTTCGGCGGTGGAGTCGGAGGCTTATTCTGGAAATCAACATTATACATCTGGTTGTTCTCGTTATTCTCCGAAACCCTTCGATCGTAAAATTCCGACAGGTCGTTCATCTCGTCGTTGTTCTCTCCACCCATCGAAGAATCCAGTTCCATGCCTGAAATTGACGATTGCTAAGGTACGAATTATTTCCTCAATCTTTTCCTACCTAAAGTATCCTGATCGTCCAAACTACTTTGCTTCATCAAAATTTGTCGCCGGAAAGGTCTCGTGTTCCTCTTTTGGTTTTGAGCTTCGAGGAGATCCGAAGCGCTGGCCGGCGGAGAAGAGGGCCTCATATTTTTCAGTACTTCGATGGTATCTTCGTCGTAAAGGGGCAAACCGGCTTTTCCCCGTTTCTCCACTTTCATTTCTTTCAGGTTCCTCATGCCTCCGAGAGTTATCAGTATCAATTTCCAAAGGAGTAATAGTACCTTCTTCATCGGGAAATGAGGCGCGGTGCCGCTACAAAACTTTGTTATCATTCCTAGAAGTTTAACGATCATAATCTCCTCGTTATCCGGATAAACGATATCGTTTACGAACGCTTCTATTATTTCCTTATACTCCGTAGATTCACTATTATTCTCATTCCTGACAACCTCGGCTATCGTATACAAAACCGACAAAATAATCCTCAGATCTTGAGAATCCGCAAGGGAAATCGCCACTTTCCTCATAGCGACGTGAGAAGCGTTACTGTTCTCTATCTCAAGATTCAACAGATCGGTGAACGCAGCAAAAGCCCCGAGTTTACAGAGTAACATCACGTTTTTCGTGGTCCATTCCACCTGTTCGGCGTCCGATTGCATCTCAGCCCAGCAACCTTGCGCCAAGTATAAAACGCATCGCGCAGCTCTCATTCTGAGCGTCTTATTGCAAATCTCGAGCTGGTTTAGCAGTTTCATAATTATGGATTCTTGATCAGAACCAGTTAGCCTTTGCCAACTGGGTGGTAGATGATAGGTTTCCATCTGTTCCTCGAAAGCTCGTACGTTGAGGGATAGCTCGGGTTGCTCGGTGTAACTGTACAATTCTGCGAGTTCGTTCGCGTGGGAATCCGTGTCGTCGTAGTTGAAGATTATATCGGAAGATTCAATTCCACTGCTGCTACATCCGCCTCCGAAGGGTTCTTGGTTTATTACCATCGTGAATTATATTTGTACTGGATGATATTCAATAATGTATATTCATTTGAGAACCAATTACTACAAGGGTATTTATATTCTTCCTTATCTCATTTTAAAATTCAATTCAATTTTTTTTTATGAGATTGATTCCACAATAAAATCAAACTCTTCTCTTTCATTAATAAATTGCAGTCGACATTTTCTTCGATAAATTATATACGTTATAAGAGAACTACTGGACATGCTCTCTACCCGATTTTCGATCTAAAGTAGAATGGATTCCGATCCGAGTGTTGGGCGATACGATAATTTACGATATTCGATATTTTGTAATCGATACCAGTGTGGTTCGTAAACGGATATTTTCAATAATCGCATTCAAGCGATATTCAATGTATCGATACGATTCAGTATCGATACTACTCGTTTCGGATATCATAGGATCCGGATTATCGATACTTCACGAAGTATCATCCGATGTCGTTTACCGAAACGTCAAAATCTATGGCGCATGCGCGGCACAGAACAGCGTGTCATATTCTTTTTTGTGGTTTCGAAATTGCCGGGATTTTCGAACTTTTAGGTTATGTGTTATGTTTTCTTTTTAGGTTGATCAACAAAAAACTTCCAAGGAGAAATCTTCAGAGAATAAATAATTCATTTAACAATGACTAAATCAGATGTTAGAGTGAACCTCTCTTGGTAATGTAATTGAATAAAAAAGTTAACTTTTCCACAACTTGTTCGTTGATTTCTAGGGTAGAAAAATACAGGCCTAGTACACTCGATGAAGATATCATAAATACAGTTGGAAAATTCATGAGAATTGAACGCCTCGGATGATAGAGGTATAGGAATCGTTTGAGGCCAAATATTGACATTCGCCAGCACTAGAACAATATTCAAGTCCGGATTTAAACTAATAATCCTCGATGAAGCAGACGCAATGACTATCGACGCCCAGAACGCCTTGAGAAAAAGTACTAACCCCTAAAATCTTATAATCCCAAATATATATGAATTTAATTTTTCAGTCATCGAAAAGTACACCGAAAACATACGCTTCTGCATAATCCGCAATTACCTAAGCAAAATAATCCCCGCAATCCAATCGTATCAGATTCCGCTTCGGACCTCTCTCCGCCGAACAAATCCTTCCCCGTTTGAACCACGTCGTAGACCGAGAAAAGTGAGTATATTCAGGTTCCGGAAACGAATTAATGATATAATTCGCAGGGTTACGATAACATAAGACGGGAAACAGGCCCAACGGAGACATGAGGAAAGTTTTGAACGTTCTACAAATACGTGGTTGGCGTATAACGACGTTACGGAGGATAACGTTTATTCTTGCGTCGGCCATTTTGTTAAATGGTTGCTGAATAAACCTTTCAAAGTTTGTTATCAAAGTATCCTTTTCTCAGAAAGTTTGCTTTTAGAAATGAAAGAGCCCACGGAAGAAAGGCGAAATGTCACATTTTTATTATTTTCGAGCTAAACACGGCCACTTGTAGGTTATTAGTAGAATAATAACATTCCGTAATCGAAAAAGAAAGAAACGAGAAGCCTCACATTATCAACAAAAATAGATTTCTCAAATTAATAGCCATCAAATATAACAAAAAAAACCGTTTATAGAATATTATATTTATATAAGTAAGTGTAATTGGACCTCTTTTATTTATAATATATTTGAATGACTTATGTAGAATAATAGAAAATGTTGTAGAGAGTATCGTAAATTTTGCGGACGATACTAACTTAGTGGTAGGTGCACGTGAAAAAGATGAATTAATTAGAATCGCAACAGACTTTCTTACTAGAGCAGAAGAATGGTTTTCAGGGAATAAATTGCTATTGAATGCAAAGAAATCTAATTTTGTAATATTCAGTACAGACAGAAATAGGAAAGAAAAGCCCAACAACATAACATTACATGGTGAAGAACATCAATTTTCTGAGCACTCAAAATTTTTAGGATTATTTATTGACAACTTTTTAAAATGGAGAGTACACACTGATTATGTGAAACAAAAACTTAATAAAATTAACTTTGCGATAAGAACAACCAGTAGATACATGAATGAAAAAACCCTGAAAATTTTATATCACGCTAATTTTGAGTCAGTTCTCAGGTATGGGATCATGTTTTGGGGAATGGAATACAACCTGGAGGATGTTTTTGTTGTCCAAAAACGAGTCATGAGAATAATTTATAAGTTACCTTTTAAACAATCTTGCCGAGGCTCGTTCAGAAAAAATAATATTCTGACGGTTTTTGGTTTGTATATACTAGAACCCTACAACTTGAAAGAGTTTTTCAATATGTAAATTTTGGTTTTGGTTATATAGGAGCGATTATCTTTTTTTTTGTATAGGAAGTAAGTATTAAAATTCAAAGATGTAATATTTGACGCTATTTTGTTTGATGTTTAGCTGTACCTTTGATGTTATATGTGGAAGATCATTCAAAATAAAGCTTATTATTATTATTATTATATTATTTATTTATTTTTTTTCCAAAATGACAATTTTTCAACTTTATTATTTTTATATATTCGAATTGGTACCTCTATTGTCGATTAATTACCTGAACTCTCCTCTTTATTTTGCACATTCGTCACTCACAAAACACTTATAGACCCGAGAGACAACAAGGAATATACCGATTCGAATGATAAAAAAATTGGAAGAGTCAGAGTACCTCAGCGTCTAGAAAAAGCTCATTTTCTGTAGGGATATTCATCTACGAAAATTTGACGAATATTTCAAAAAATATGTCGACAGAATTTTCTCTACAGAAGTCTCTTCAGAAAACAAACTTTTCTTAGGGGCGAATATTGAGAACATCTCCAGTCGAACCAGAAACTCTAATATTATCTAAACATAAAAACAGAACAGGTGAAAAATGGACAAAGACTCACATTAACGTTAAAAAATCTTGCATTTTTCGCTCTTTGTCCATCGATGGCTACAGTTGGGAATGACTTCGGGGAGATCCCTTAGTGACCCAACCCCCCGAAAGGGGTTAAACCATGCTCTAAGACCCTTCAGTACATTCCTTCTTTTCGACCGTGAGGTCATCCTGAAAATAAGCACACATCACTTATCTCATTGATCGGTATAACTTAAAACAAAAATTACAGGAGAACAGGGTTAACTGAAAGAAACAACTATTCAAATCACCAGTTCAAAAATTCTCAACTTACCACATAGAAATGTTTCTCTTTTGTGGCAGATCAAGTGCAAGTTCGTGAATAGGTGAAGAGAGATTGCTCCTGGTTACCATTGATGGTAATCGTAGAACAATTAACTAAAAATGGAGTAAGGTAATTTTTCAAATAACACAAAAACTTAAATAACTCGTAAACTGTTTATTTTTGGATATTAATGAATATGCACTACTAACATGTTTTCTAAGGTGCACGTTGAATCACCCTGTATATTTTAAATTAGTATTCATTCCTTCTCGATCAAATTGATGATAGATAAAAAACTATTTGATGTACCGAATTTTCTTTTAATCGAGCAGATATCGAGGAATTGAAAATTTTCAAAGGCTTAGCCCTACAAGATATTCTCACCAAAGTCCACAAATATGTCCACAGGAGTAAGTATCATCTTGTCCGATTTGTACTACAAATTTATAGTTAACCCTAATCGGCACGAATTAAAAGGGGAATAACACCTATGGAATCCTAGGAATCGTGAGATTGTATTCAATGAATTTTCTATCTTTCAGATATAGGCTTATTTTGAAGTTTCCTATCAAAGTATGCAATTTTGTCAATATTCATGAAGTAAACTTGTGAATATATTTAATTCCTCTTCGATCAACAAATTACTAATATTACTGTAAAATACCAGCCTTTGCGATACAAAAACATAATCCGAACCTGAATTAGAAACTTCCAAACTGGCACTAAACACAACACTTCATTTACACTTAATTGGGGATTTCCTGAAAAATCAATAGAGAATTAATGGTGTTTCAAAAGATTAAAATTATTTTTTGAAGCAGCAAACTCGAAGATTCTCACCACGTAATGGAAGTCCCTTCTCGTGCCATATCCGGATGTTCCGAAGTGAGAACCATTCGTTCTGTGCTGAATTCAAAGCTACCGGCTTAAACGTTGAAGATTCTTGGTCCATCGGGATGGACGTTTTCGAGAATTCTTACTTGTTTGGGGCATCCACCATTTCGTATAGTACTATGTTTCTTAAGTTTTCATGATTTTCTGGAAGGAAATATGGTTTTAGTGAACATTTGATAAAGAATATTTCACCACAAGAATATGTAACTTACATTTTTCCATATAAGCCCCAAATAATGATGCAATTAGTGATAATTTCATTTTCTTTTTTCACTTTCTCTGGACTTCTATCGAAATATCGGTCTTCGAGAGTTTTGAATTTTTGAGTGGCATCCTCAATTTCTCTAAATCCATGATTTTCTACGAGGAATTACGAAAATAATTACATTTCATTAACTAATTTCAACCAAATGGTTCATCATGAAAGGAGATCTTCACACATTTTTTTCATGAAAAAATATCTTATAACCTATTAATTATTACTTTTGGCTTACATTTTTCGGAATAATCTCCAAGAATTACACGGAAAATCACTGATAATTTCAAACGTAGAATACAATTTTTTTTTGCGAGATGCGCAAGCGCTACGCCAGAGCCATTTTCCGTTGGAGCGGGGTACGTGGGAGCACAGAAAACGGGTAACAATTACAGAACTCTGTTATCTGTGGCGAAAGTAGTTCAAATGTAGAAATTCGGTGGTGTCGGCGTAAATCATGACCATAGATAAAGGAAGGTTATCCTTTATCATAGATAAAGGAAGGTTATCCTTTATCTATGATCTTGACATAGACATACGAACAGAATGAAAACAAACAATTATTGGACTTGAAAATGGACAGACAGAAAAGGAAAACTATTCAACTTCTCAAAATGTTGAGATGAAATGTCGAAAATATATATATAATATCAAAATGTTGGATTCTTCGCCCGAAGACGAGGATTTTCCAGGGCGGTTACTACACCAAGTAACTATGATAATAAAAGTTGTATAATTTCCTAATTTTTGCTTTATAAGGCCGCTTTGTGGGATAACACGGAACTGCTGGAAGATCTCCTTGAAGGGGGACAACAACAGTTCATAAATTCCCAGGATAGTTGGGGACGTACACCTCTACATGCTGCCGCAATAACCGACAACTCGCTATGCCTGAAAATACTGCTTGCGAATGGTGCCAACCCGAATATTCCTTGTGGTTCAAGAGGAGAAAATAAAGTATTCAAAATGAAATATCGATGCGATAAACTTTTAATTATTCATGTTTTCAGACACCGTTACATCTTAGTGCTGAATATGGTCATAGTACGAACGTTTCCTTACTTTTGGAGCATAACGTAGATTTGTTATTGAGGGATTACAATGGTATGACAGCGACCGATTTGGCCGATAAGCTGGGACACACTTCTTGCGTGACACTATTGAAAAGTGCTGCTGGTAAGTAGCTTGAAATTTTCTTTTTCAGCGTCATATCACCTTATACAGGGTGTTTCCAAATTCGACGTTAATTTTGGAGAACGTGTTAGTATGATACTCATTTGAGCCATATTTATTGATATCCAAAAATCAACAGTTTACGAGTTATTTGAGTTTTTGTGTTTTTTGAAAAATCACTCTTTATTTCATTTTTCGTCAACTTTTTCTACGTTGAGCAAGTTTGATTATGATTTTGGATTATTTTCATCGGAGAAGGATATGATATGTATGAAAAAAGCGAAAATATGTTTTAATAGATGTTGAAAAAGAATTCGTATGATTTGAAAGTTGGTATATGAAGAAAAGAATAGTCAATTCCTAATATGAATTTGCCTGCAACCTCCGAAGTCCACAATATATGTATGATTAAATTATCTTAAAAATTTGCCAAACTTTTTCTTTATTTCCTAAAGAAGTTTTCGTGAGAATGCAGGAACTAGTTTCGTTACAGCAGTTTCGGATTTGAAAGGGGATATAAGCGAAGAAAGAAAAGTAACAAATCAAATATTTTTTTATTGCAATTTAACTCGAAATTTCATTGAAAAATATATTCATAAATTATGTTCGAAAAGTCCTCTACCATTCCTTATACAAGCACGTGCCCCCTTTCTAATTTCTTCAGTCCTGAAATTTACTCTCAATCTTCTCGCTGCTCCGTCTATTCTCTCCACAAGTTGTGCAAGTGTATGTATTTCCCTTTCATAGACTATTTCTTTTAAACTGCCCCAAACATGAAAATCTAACGGTGTTAGATCTGGACTTTGCGCTGGCCACGAAATAGGCCAGCCAATTTATGTTATAGGTACATAAATTGTGTAATTCGAAAGTTGCAGGTGAATCGATATCAGAAATCGACCATTCCTTTCTTCATATACCAACTTTTAAATCATACGAATTCTTTTTCAATATCCACTACAGCATTTTTTTGCTTTTTTAATACATATCATATTCTTTACTGATAAAAATAATCCGAAATTATAATCAAACGTAGTTAACGTAAAAAAAAAATTGACGAAAAATGGAGTAGGTTCAGTAATTTTTAAAAAAACACAAGAACTCAAATAACTCGTAAACTGTTGATTTTGGGATATCAATAAATATGGCTCAAATGAGTCATACTAACACGTCCCTCCGAGGTTTACGTCGAATTTGGAAACACCCTGTATCCTGTATGAGATGGAATTCAGGATAGGATGATTTGTGGGAATTTTAATTACCTCTTGGTCTAGTCTGATTTGTGCGTAATAGAACAAGCATTATGTGTTATCTCGACATAATTGTCATTTTGTTGTTTGTTAATTAATAATGTCCACCAAGTTATGGTTCGAATGTTCTAATTCATTACTGCTGAATCTTGATGACAAATATTGAATAATAGTCTATATCACTATCAAAATTCTGACAATCATTTTGGTGTTATCAGGCAGTTTATTGAATGAAGAAATTATTGAATGGTATCGTTGATAGCACATTCATCCCGGCTTCAAAACAAAGATGTTATCAAGAATATCTTATACAGGTTGTTTCATTATTGGAGTTCATATAAAAATAGGTCTTTTTTTATTTTGTACTTGAAGAAGAATAATCACAGGAAGAAGACGAATTAACGAGCAACTCGCGCCATCTGGCGTTGGCGAGACGCAAGTCGTCTCGATCGAAACGGGCAGATCCGACCCTGACGCGATCCGATAACCTTTAACCGACGAGCTTCGCTCGCTTATCTTCCGAACGGTCGTCTTTTCTCCAGTCGCGATGACCGCTCTCGGCTCTGTCGGAAGGTGCCTCTTCACGTCCGTACTAGTCCTCGTCCTCGTCTACATGATCGTCGTCCTGCTGCACAGGAAATTCAAGCTGGACGGCTGGTTCGGTGCGGGGACCGCCCGCTGACACGAAACCCGAGATTTTCGCGGTTAGGTCGACACAAAGACTCGTCGCCTTATCGATCTCGATGTCTCGCGAGGTGAAGAAGCGGGCAGAGTTCGCGATAGACGCCTGCGAATATTTCCCAGAGGACGTGTGCGACGCCCGCGTGGGACGCGGTCTAGGCAAGTATTGGGTTGAGAGGTTTCCTCCGATTTGGGGATGTCGCGCGCGTACCGGGGTCGGTCGGAAAGGTTTCGACTTTTCGTGATTGCGCACGGGGCGAGTGGTCGGCTGGAAGGTATACAGCAGCGGATTGTGGTACCTTGGAGAAGATCCTCTATATCTTCCTTCGTCCGAAAAATCAATATCATCGAGATGTCGTTCAATATTAAACTTTTCAATCTATTTATTATCCTAACACACTATGTTATTATGTACATTTTTCCAAAATCAACAGTGAAAGCAAAACTTTATTTGAAAAAACCCAATGTTCATGATCGGTTATTCAAATCTCCACCGCTCACCTTGTATACCTGGAGTAGAAGATGATGCCGCAAACTTTGATGAACTCAGCTTCGTATTCATAAATCACTCGAAGAAATAAATTACAATTCGACAAAGTTAAAAACTGTACAAATTGATATGAAACCGTAATTTTTAGATGCAAGGGAGAAGAGCCGACAGAGTAGCCACTCGGCTCTAAGAGTGGCCTGCACCCAAGGCGACGTTCCATTGGCGAAACAGATCATTTCCTCCCTGTCCAAAGATGCTGAGCTGATAATAAACATGGCGCCGAGCGGCGCCAACACCCTCCTCTTTCTGTAAGTATCCACTCGATCTTTTCGCCCCCCCAAAATTACCCCCCTTCGATTCCAGGGCGTGCCAAATAGGAAGCAGGGAGATAGTGGAGATCCTACTGACTCATGGCGCCGACGCCAGATACCACCCCATAACCAAGTACTCCCCGCTGTACATAGCCTGCTATCACGGACACCAAGAGATCGTGGAGATCCTGCTGCTGCGTTTTCCCGAACTGGTGCAGGTAGACTTTTATACCAAAAGGTCGAATTCAGGAATGAAATTAGAAAAATTATACTAGATAAATTGATAACAAAACAATTCATGTATCCCAGATACTAACGAATCCATCATTTGCAATCATAGACTGATTTCGATCCATATCAGATCTTGTCAGTACTACGGGTGCAAATTGTTCATTGTTTACATTGTTCATATTACATAATATTAGTTATACATTACTATTACTATTAGATAGGATTTGAATAACAGAGAAAAGAGAAAAACATAAAGAATGCTAGATTCATAAATACTTGATAATAGCTTTAATTTGGCACCTAGGTTAGGGAAACCTGTATGTGCCATTTGAATAGGTCTTGCAGGTCTAAAAGAAGATAGAGATAATAAACAATAAGTCTTAAAAGAGTTAGAATACCTAAATATTTAGAGGTTTTAGTTTCTTGTATTACGAAGTCTAGGTTAGAACATATCAACTTCTTAAATTGGGGACGATCAGCGGATGTTTTAGAAGATGCAATATAATTTGTTTTTTTTTTTAACATTTAGTGATAGTTTAAAAAAAAAAATTTTTGACGTGATAAATTTGTTGATCTCTGGGATACATGAATTGTTTAGTTGGCTTGTTCATCTAGTTTAATTTTTCCAAATTTCATTCCTGAATTTGATAATTTCAGACAAACAGCCGTATATTATCAAAGGTCCTGGTGTCGAAAAGCTCAAACGATTAATGTTTCAGCAACACACCGTGGAGAGATGGCTGCCGACTCACGCATGCTGCATCAACGGCCACTCCGCCATTCTATCCTTACTGTTCGATTTTCCATATCCCAGTCACGTTCTACGTAAATACAGGTAAGTTGGCGCTCTTATTTTGATAAATTTTATAACTTATTTCTTCGTTCAGGGATGCTACCGAGAAATGGGAATATTCCATGCCCTTCGACATCAACGAGAGGGATGCAAGTGGACAGAATATCCTATACCTGGCTTGTCTACTAGGGAACAAGGCT
Organism: Aphidecta obliterata; assembly: GCA_963966015.1. Lineage (NCBI taxonomy): Eukaryota > Metazoa > Arthropoda > Insecta > Coleoptera > Coccinellidae > Aphidecta > Aphidecta obliterata. The sequence continues at coordinate 50,127 of OZ014435.1, forward strand.
CTACTCGATGTGATAATCGCCTTCAAAGTTAAAGCTGTGAGAGTACACAACGTAAGCTACTCAATTTCCTTTTTGAACGATTAAAAAAAATTAAGCGAAACCTTTCAGAACGAAGAGATCATCTCACCGACACCGAACGAAGAAGTAGCTTCGCCCCCCAGCCCGAACAAACGGAGGATATCGGACGGGATACAGTCGATTATGTCCAAGCTCAACCTGAGTAGGGGCTCGTCGTTGGAGAAGTCGGAGAACAGTTCGCAGGTCTCAATTTGTCCCCTGAAGGTGGACATGTACTGCAACAACAACACCGAAACGGCCCTGCACGCGGCCGTCAAAGGGAAACATTACGAGATCGTCGCCGCTCTGTTGAAGATGAAGGCGGATCCCAACGCCAAGATCAAGGTGTATCACGACCTCAACGACGTAAGTATTTATATGTATCTGTTACGTTATGGTCATTCACTTTGATATTACCTTTATGTCGATTCCCGGGGGACTGTTAAACTGTTACAATATAAACATTCTTTATTTTTCAGAGTTTCACCTGCTCGATGTTGGAGGAAGACCTGAATTCCGTCCAATCGACTTCCTTAGAGGAAGCTTGCGGAAACAGGGACGTGTCGATCGTCGATCTGCTGTTGAGGAACGGGGCGAGAGACGACGACTGCAAAGCGTTGGCCATCGCCATCAAGAACAAGGACGAAACGTTGGTGGCCAAACTTTTATCCACCAAGGTAACACCTCTCCTTTTAACAAGTCTCTGGACTCAATGCAATCTTTCCAGGCTCATCCCGATACAGAATTCAAGATCAACAAAAAGGCGATGACGGAGAGCGTGAACGGACCCCAGTACCGGATATTCTCGAATATAACGCAACTGACATACAGCACAATGTTTCCGAACGTGGCCGCCATGATAAACTGGCACAACCAAAAGTGCAATTTGAACCACGTGAAGAAGCAGTGGCTGGTCGACTGCGCGCTCCATTTAAACACCAAACTGAAGCAGAACCCGAGAAGTCACGATTTGTCCCTCTACGCTATAACACGCTTGGATGTTTCCAATAACTGTTTGACGACCGTGCCTCTGGTCGTTTTCCAACTGAACAGTCTGAGACATTTGAATCTGTCTCAGAATAAGATAGAGAAGTTGCCGGTGGCTGTAGCGGTTTCCGGAGAGAGGAAGGTGAGGTCGAGGAAGAACGGTGGGGTCGATTCCGATGGATTCTCCTGTCCCTGTTTAGAAGAGTTGTACTTGCAGGATAATAAACTGGATTGTATACCGGATGATATATTCAAGTTACCCATCTTGACTACTCTAGTTTTATCCAATAATAAACTGCAGCAGTTGCCGTACAGTATGTGGTTGGCCCCCAAACTGAAGGAGTTGAACGTTTCGTTCAATTTTTTGAAAGAACTACCCACGAATTATGAGGTGAGCGGCTATTTTGTCTAGTTTGAAACAGAAGTATCACTCTTAACCTTAAAGGAAGTGTTAGTATGACTCATTTGAGCCATATTTATTGATATCTAAAAATCAACAGTTTACAAGTTATTTGAGTTTTTGTGTTTTTTGAAAAATTGCTCTCCTTACTTCATGTTTCGTTAATTTTCTGCACGTTGAGCAAGTTTGATTATAATTTTGGATTATATAACGAAAACTTTTTTTAGGAAATAAAGAAGAAATTTGGCAAATTTTTAAAATACTTTTGTCATACATAAATTGTGGAGTTCGAAAGTTGCAGGCGAATTGATATTAGAAATTGACTATTCTTTTCTTTATATATCAACTTTTAAATCATACGAATTCTTTTTCAACATCTATTACAGCATATTTTCGCTTTTTTCATACATATCGTATCCTTCTCTGATGAAAATAATCCAAAATAATGATCAAACTTGCTCAACGTAGAAAAAATTGACGAAAAATGAAGTAAGGTGGGTAATTTTTCACGTCGAATTTGGAAACACCCTGTATAAATGAATTCTTCCAACAGGCAAAAGAAGAACTGGACCACATAAGCGTAAGTTCTAGCGACAGCCAACTATCTAATTATCTTGAAGAGAAAGAAGGGCAACGACACCTAGATTTTGATTACGAAGCTGAATTTTCATTCGAAGATAACATCCAAGTACGTTACAGGCAAAAGGAGAGGGTCATGAGGTAAGAACAATTAAACCATTGCTATTTATTTAATCGAAAATACACAAATAAAATATGTGCATCTCACAGCGGCAATCAAGTTGCCTGTTTGTGAGCTCGATTGGAATCACTGCATTTGCACAGTTTACAGGCAATAAAAAACAAATCGAAACTACATTTGAGTTGATTTTTTAATTCCAATTCCAAACTTCCACAGCCAAATCGAACTAACCAAGCACCACATCTGGACGAAAAACGTAGACGTGACCGATCAGGTTCACCACAACAACGAAACCACGGTGGAGCATTCTTCGCAGTTGTCGGCCCTCAACCTGGCCCACAATCTATTCACCAGCATCCCAGTGGCTCTCTCTTGTCTGGCCGTTAACTTAACGAGGTTGAACATGGCCTTCAACAGTCTGCGTTCCATGTCTCACATCACCGGCTATCCCAGTTCGTTGAGGCAGCTGGATCTCAGCCACAACCAGATAAGCTGTTGGCCAAGTTTGCCCCAGGTCGATACCCAGGATGTCATGGAGATGGCCAATATCGCTTGTTATTCGGTCGGGAACAATCTGAAGGACAAAAATCCGTCTATTGCAGGTAACGATTAAATGTGTTGTAGACCATTTTTGCCAAACTGAAAATGCTTCCCCTTTCTTGCCTGTATATTCTAGAAATATCGTGTTTCATATTTGAAAATAAAAAATTACGAAAAGCACTGCCGTGAAGGCAGGAGCTTTTCAGCGCTCGTACATGCACCTTGTAGGTAGATTCGCATTTTCCAGTTTTAGAAATCAATTGAAGGAATTTTCGACAAAAAAATTCTGAAACTGAGACCATTTTCGGCTCAAAGTTCGAAAAATACAGACATCGTGACGAAATGATATAGCCCTTGTGTAACTAGTACGAGCGCTCAAAAAAGCATTAGCACTCATAGCAATGATCACAGTTATTCAACTAGATTCAACCACCATCTTTAAACATCTCGAGATAATTTGAATGTAACTTTCAGGGGACCCATCTTCAATTTACAATAAACTCCCGGAGACGGTTAAAAAGGAAGTTATTGATTTCAGATTCAGAAAACATCTTGAAACCTTTCTGTTGTCAAAAATGTTTTATGGAACCGATGAATTTTATGCCAGCTAGATAGATACTTTCATTCTATAATGTATGTTTTCTATTGCATAGTTTACACTATCTTTTAGATTTTAAATTGTCAATTTTGATGTGATGTAACCTATGACGTGTTCTATATCACTTATTATGTATTGAAAATCAATAAATTTTACTTACTTACTTTACTTTTTCAGTGCAGCGTCAATCTGCGAGATCTGTGAGAAACACGGTTCTGCACACGGTTTGCTCCCATCGCAGACATTTACGGTTGGACAACTTGAGGACGTTGCTTTTAGCCAATAATCACCTGAATAGGATCCAACTGACTACGGACGATGATGGAGATTTGTTCAACGACGAAGAAGAAGCCGACAGAGTGAGTTTTACTCGTGAACTTTGTTTCAATGTTTATCTGTTTTAATTATTGTAGCTCGCTTCGAGTAAGATCCGTCTAATGTTTCCTAACCTGTCGATGTTGGATATCAGTAATAACAATCTGAAGGATGTGCCTACTAATATTCATGAACTGAACAATTTGTCTGTGCTGAACATAAGCGGGAATTTAGGTAATCCCCACTTTATCTGTGTGGCATGTCAATGTTATGGCACTCAATTTTGATGACATAAGGAAGCTCATTATGGTACTAAGTACCATAATGAAATTAGTAGTGTTCTTTCGTACTGATTCAACTTATGTGATTTAAGTGATTTTGCAATCAGAACTCATTCATTCACAAAGCCCGAACGAATGCGCTCACTTCTATGTATATAACATTCTATAACGTCAAACTTTAAATTTTGACATTCCCAATGTGATCTAATTGAAATAAGAAATTTCGCGATCAGAATAATTACTTACAATCACTTTGGAGTTGTGGAAGGGGGAACTGATTGAAAACGAAAGAACGATCGCTTAAACTGATCTATGTGATTTAACTTACATAAATCACTTCGCTCAGTACGAAAGAACATTACTATTCTAAATAAAAAACATGCGATAGTGTAATCAAAAAAGTTTATTCAAAATGCATAACTATGTACAAAACTATTTATCATAAATGGTAAAAGAGCAATTACTACAATTTGCAATATTAATCCCAACGGATTCTAGAGTTTTACATCAGTAGTTGATGCTTTTTGGTAAACTTGTAATTCTGTTCGGTTTCACTGTACAAAGATCAACTCCAGAATCTGCCAAAAATGAAGCAGACAATCGCTGAATGTCCGGTATATTCTTTAGGGTGAGGTAAATTCGAAAAAGTCGCAATTTGTACCATAATTATTGTCTTTATGATCCTTATCACATAAAATTCACTCATTAGATTCTTTTTATAATCTTCAGAAATCGTGGATCTCCCCCCGCAGATGGGCCTGCTGTCGAGGCTGTGGAATCTGAACACGAGGGGGTGTCCCCTTCAGGAGCCCCTCAGATCGATGATAGAAAGCAAAAAGTACAAAACGATGGACATCATTGGATACTTAAAGTCGGTGCTGGAGGATGCTAAGCCCTACGCCAGGATGAAACTGATGATAGTGGGCGTTCAGGGGATCGGGAAAACCAGTCTTCTGGAGCAGCTGAGACAGGAGGGGATCACCAGGAAACGATCGGAAGTAAGGGAGATCCTTGTGATAGAAAATTATTCGAGCGTTTCCTCCAATAGTTTTTATGCGTATTAAGGATTTATAAATGGCCTTTCTTGTCTCGAAAAAGTCCATCTACAGGGTGTTCCTAAATTGGAGGTACAAACGAAGAGGTGAGATTCCTTAAGTAATTTCAAGAAAAAAAAGTCACATAAACATGGAATCGCAAACGTTTGGTCTTAGAAATACAGGTTGCTAAAGTTTGTATTTTTTTCAAGGTTTTTTGTGATAGCATCTACACTTCACAAGATATTCAACTGAAATTTGGTATAGATATTGCAATTGAGAGTTTTCAACATGTGACATGCCAATTCCGATATCAAATCTACAGGGTAATATTTTTTCTAGAACACTGTCCCCTGTTTTCCTCCAGAACTTTTTTTTGGTGAGCCACTGTTGATTCGAAAAAATGTGAAAAGCAGCTTTGTTGTTGTATTAACCTTTGTGTTCTCTTGTAATTCTGTCGTATTTGCTGCCGATTTCGAGAAAAAATTTTGAACGATTCTCTCGAATTCCTCAGAAATATTCGAATTGTCATAAAAATTCAGTCAGTAAGCTGTGGTGAATTATTTCATTTTTAGATTTTATGGTTATTTTCCCGATCTGTAGCAATGTTTCATAAAGATTCGATAAATTTTTATAATCATTACAAAAAAATGTATCACTTCAAGAAATACCCTGTATCTCGAAAGGTTTGCGATCGCATGTTTATAGAATTTTTTTTCTTAAAATCACTTAAGGAATCTCCCCTCTTCGTTTGTACCTCCAATTTAGGAACACCCTATAATGTACGTGAGAGCATATTGAATTTTCATTAATTTTTTGCAAGAAAAAGTACATTTTATTGAAAATCAAATTGCGCATCCACCAATAGTTTTTAGCTAGTTGAACAACACTGAATTTCCAAAATCAAGTGTATTTTGAGGACTTATAAATGGCCTTCCTTATCTCAAAGAAGTCCATCTACAAAGTTTTTTAAATTTTTATTAATTTTTTGCCCGAAAAAGTACATTTTATTGAAAATCGAATTGCGCATCCACCAATAGTTTTTTAGCTAGTTGAACAACATTGAATTTCCAAAATCAAGTGTATTTTAAGGATTCATTAATGCCCCTCCTTGTCTCAAAAAAGTCCATCTGTAATGTACGTGAAAGCATATTAAGTCTTCATTAATTTTTTGCCCGAAAAAGTACATCTTATTGAAAATCAAATTGCGCATCCACCATATTCATTGTACCAATTAGAAGGATGCGAGAATTATCCTGAAATAATTCATTTCTTAACTCAAACGGGAACATATTCATTTGGCAGCATTGGATGAAGAGAGTGGGTAGCAAGAACATGAACATAAAACCCATAAAAGGCATGAACATATCGACAGTGGGGGTGGACATAGGAGATTGGATATTCGAGAAGAAGATCCGGAATCAGTCCACCCACGGTCCTGTTATCTTCCGCACTTGGGATTTTGGCGGCCAGAAAGAGTAAGTATATTCAATTTTGTTCAATTCAAGGTCTTTATTATCGTTTCCCATCCGCAGATATTACGCCACCCATCAGTATTTCCTATCGAAACGAAGTCTGTACCTGGTGGTCTGGAAGATATCGGAAGGTCAGAGGGGAATCGGGGAGATCCTCCAGTGGTTAGTCAACATCCAAGCCAGGGCCGCCAACGCCCCCGTGCTCATAGTCGGGACCCACTACGACGTGATCCAAGAGATCAACCCCGCCATCTCCGAGGCCTACCAGCAGATCATACGGGACAGGTTCATCAACATCGTGGACCCCGAAAAGTGCGGTTTACCGAGGGTGCTGGACACGATCGAGGTCAGTTGCAAGACCAGACACAATATAAAGCTTTTATGCAACCTGATCTACGATACAGTATTCGGGATAAGGTTACCTGGTGAGTGCTTCATCTAAGATAGTAATTTCTTGAATCCTAAGTTTTTTGGTCGTAGGAAGCAAGGAGTTACTATTGGAACAGAAAGTACCCGCCTCTTACCTGGCCCTAGAGGACGTCGTCAACCACATCTCCTTCGAGAGGAAGATAAACGGCCTGGATCCTGTGCTGAATGCTGAACAGTACAAGACGGTGGTTTCGGTGGAGATGCAACAACGTTTCAGCAGGACCTTCAGGGATCACTCCGAGCTCCATCAGGCGACCATGTTCTTGCACGACAACGGTAATTGAATTTTAATTTTTGCTTTGTATTTATTCCCACGGAAGGGGTGTTAGGAGTATAGATACAACCCTTGAGGGATTTATTTAAAGAACAAAATTGACTTTCTCTTCATGAAATCGACAAAGAAGACATAAACAGTCAGTTTGATCACTTTCATCAGTTACTCTTGAATAAATTTAATTAAGTGTTTCCGATTAAAAAAAAACGATATGAATAGAAAACGAAAAACTGAAAGAATGGGTCCAATAGTAGAATCAATCAAAAACTAGATATACTCTGGTGCTCAGCAAACACGTTAATTCCTTCAAGGAGATGTACCAGGAAACAAAAATACAATATGATAATCATTTGAGGAAGAAGAATAGAGAAAAATTTGACATGGCAAGAAAACAACATCGGCAAAAAGCAAAACAATGTGGTCTTTCATAAAGTCAATAAAGAACTCCCAGAAAAGAGATCAATATCAGATGAATGGAAATCCACAAATATTGTAAACGAGATGAACACCTTCTTCGTAAACACTGCAACAAAATTGACTGCAAATATTACAAAAAGTAACAGTAAATACAAATATGTAGAAGCAGATAAATCATTGCTATTGAGGAAAATGAGTATAGAAGAAACCAGAGTAATCATCAAATTATTAAAGAACAAACACTCTAGTGGATACTATGGAATATCAAACAAAATGATCAAACAAACAGTTGAAGAAATAGTCGAACCCATTAATTGCATTATTAACAACTCTTTGAAATATGGAATATTTCCTGACGCCATGAAAATAGCTATTGTCAAGCCAATACACAAAAAAGGCGATACCAATGAATATGGTAATTACAGACCAATAACCATTCTACCATAAATTTTTTGACAGAAAATGCATTCTTCAAGGAGAGTCAACATGGATACAGGAAAGGCAAGTCAATACAAACAGCAATATATAGATTTGTGACTAAAATTGTGGAGGCTTTCGAAAACAAAGAAGTAGCAATGGGAATTTTTCTAGATCTGACAAAGGCATACGACTGTTTGGATGTGAATGAATTGATAAAAAAAATTGGAGAAATATGGCATAAGAGGACCAGCTTTGATGTGGGTAAGATCATATTTTGCAGCAAGAAAACAAATGGTGGAATTGGAATGAAAGGGAGAAATCTTCGAATCTGACCTAGAGGAGGTGATTTTGGGAGTTCCGCAAGGAAGTATTGCCGGCCCTCTCTTTTTCATAGTATATGTTAACGATTTCGATACATGTCTCGGGGAAGATGAAAGTGTGGTAGTTACGGCAAATTACGTAGATGACACGAATTTATTGGTTATCCATAGGATTCTTTGAGAACTTAAGATTTTTAGCTCAAGATTAATAGAGGAAAGTCAAGAATGGTTTGAAGCAAACAATCTCATCTTAAACAAGGAAAAAACAAGAATGTTCCTCTTTTCACTTTCAACCGTATGTGGTGAAAGGTTGATAATGATGATTTGGATGAATGGACCAAACTGTTAGGAATATAATATAGATAAAAATCTCAAATGGAATAAACATGTTAATTATTAGAGTGAAAAGATTAGAGCAAGTGTTTATGGTCTCAGAATAATGACACGATACACTGGTAATGAGACTATGAAGGTTTTGTATCATACGACAGTGGAATCAGAGTTTAGGTTTGGAATTGTTTTCTACGGAACATCCAGTTTAGAGAGTCTTTTTGTATTACAAAAGAAAGCAATAAGAACCATGAGCAATCTCAAATATAACCAATCTTGCAGAAGTTTCTTCAAGAAAAATGGAATACTGACTATAAGTGCTCTATATATACAGGAATGTTTACTATTTATGAAGAGGAACAATCAACTGTTCCAAAAATATGAGAATAAGAAAGTATTCCATAAGACCAGAGGTGTAGATTATATATAACCCAAGTTCAATCTAACAACAAGCCAACGACAAGTAAAATACAGATGCCTGAAGATTTTCAATTAATTGCCTGAAAGCATAAAAGTAACAGAAGATATGGAAGGATTCAAGAGGAAACTCTATGGATTTCTGTTGAATCTGGAACCGTATATTATGACAAGTTATTACACGAGATAAATTGCTTTAGAATTTTCTATTTTTTTGACACTGTTTCACTTCACTCTCATGTATACATACTGAATTTGATTTGAAATAAAGGCCAATTCATTATGATTATATTATTATTAATTTTTCATGTCGATTCTGTAATTCGTACAAAAACGAAGATTGTTAATTGTTCAGAAACTGTTGAAGATAAGAGCACATTTTTCAGGCGTTCTCCTGCACTACGACGACGCCACCCTGAAGGACCTCTACTTCCTGGACCCGCAGTGGCTGTGCGACATGCTGGCGCACGTGGTCACCATCAGGGAGATAAACCCGTTCGCCCGTACCGGCGTGATGAAACTGGACGATCTGAGACACGTCTTCCGCTCGGACAACACCACCAAGGGGTACATTGTAAATTTGTTGAATAAATTCGAGGTGGCCCTCACCTGGGACTCGAGGACGCTCCTGATCCCGTCCCTCCTTCCCACGGAAGAGGAGATGGTCAACTCGCAGATCTATCCGGAACTGAGCAACCTGTTGGTTAAGATCAAGGTGCCAATAAGGTCGAGGGGATGGGCGATACGCAGCAAGAAGATGGGTATGTCGTCGAAGTCTGTGCTGTACCAGAATCCGGATTTTCAGATGAACATGCCGTCCAGTTCCTCCGTTTCTTCTACCAGGCATTGCGGTGAGCAACTCAATTTTGAATTATAATTCATTAGAAAGATAGATAAAGTTATGGCTCAAATGTGAAATTCAAAGGAATTAATTTAATTTTGAAGATAATTGAATCCAATAACAATTTCTTGAAAATTCTCTTTCAATATTCTATTTGACTTGCCCGAAACTCTTCCTCAAGGAGGGTTCTAAGATGAACAATTTAAAAAAATATCTTTACACAATTATTTTATTAACAATTAATTTCTATGAAACTAACTCTAACTATCAAATGAAACTAAAATTAATAAATCTGACTAAAGACCAATGAGTGCATTCACGGAGAAAAACTTTGTCCAAAATATATTCCTTCGCTTTTCCTCTATGAGAAAACTGCCACGTTCCTCTTATTCTTGAATCTTGAAACTTACTTTTCGTGCTTTCAAATTACACCTGTACTTCTTCTTGTTAAGATTTTTGAATTATGAATTCTTTCTTCCCAATACCAACTTCAAACCAAAACTTTCTGACTGATTAATTTCCATTCTTTCTAGCTTATGTTTCCAAATCACATTTTTTACAGAATTTCTTACACAAATTACCATCAAGCACTATATAATGGATAACTTTAATAATTCATATTTCTATTTTGTGAACCCCCTTCGAAAATATAATTAGGTTTTAGATAATTGATATTGGAGGGTTGAATTTCCTGAATCGACTAAAAGTTCGAAGTATATTTACTTAATTTATTATTGGATCTTCAGCTTATAATATTTATATGGTATTTCAAATTTTATGCTTTGTGAAGCAGTTGAGTTTATTCTCAAATCGTAGAAAAAAAAATAATTATGTTTTGATTTCCATAACGATAATTTGTCTTTTCAGATAAATTACATAAATATTACATACAATGTACCCACACAATTTGAATGAAATGACGTCAGGTTTGCATCTTTTGATCAGATTTTTCAAAAACTCTGTTAGACTATATGGCCCTAATCTTATTAGCAGGTTTCTAATTTTGTATTTGGACAAACGTTTAATTTCAGAAACGAGTGACTTGCTTTTATTGTCAAATCTTCAAAATCCGTATCACCTACTAATAGATTGGTATCATCGACATAATTGGTAACAGTTCCCTGAATTTTCTGTACAAACTTTCCTAAACCATTAAGGTATATTATGAATGATACTCTTCCAATTCCACTTCCTTGGTAAATTCCTGTGATACGTGTTAATATTTTAGAATTTACAGTAACATTGTTCTGTGAGAAAGTTACTCTCTGTTTTCTTTCCGTCATAAAGGATTTCAGCCATATGTTTGCTTTTCCTCTTACACCGTATAATTCTAATTTTTGTATAAGATATTCTCTGTTTATTGAGTCATATGCTTTTGATAGGTCTAAAAACATTCCTAAAACCATTTGGTTTTCTTCGAGCATTTGTTGTATCTACTGAACAAACCAGAAAATTGCAGTTTGAGTTGAACGTCCCTGTAGGTATCCATGTTGCGTTTGAGTGAATAGTTCATTTTCTGTAAAAAATTCCATTAATCTCGAAGCCATAATCATTTCAGAATCCTGGTAATAAACTTATCGGTCTATAGTTGTTTATTTTTTCTGCTTATTATTATTATAGGAATTTCATCCACTTCACTGCTAAATTTGTTTGATTTACTATATTATGATTATAATACAAATTAACTTTCCAGATGTGGAAGAGCCGTCCAAATACAAGTTGAGCAGTTGTCCTTCGGGAGGATGCATAACGAGACTGCTGTTGATGTCCTATTTTCCCTCGGGATTCTGGTCGAGATTGATTTCGCGTCTGTTGGCCGACGACACCATCACCGACATCATCAGGTCCTTCTTCGTGGTTCCCAAGGACGTGAGTTTTCGAAGTTTTTTCGAAATTCCCGACTTATCGATAAATTTACTGTTGAAGCTCGTTCAAGATCCGGAACTGTGGAAACTGCTGGACGTGAAAGCCGACTGGGTTTTGTGGCAGACCGGGGTTGAACTTCGGTACGGCGACATGTCGCTGTTTAGACTGAAGGAGGTTCTTCATACTTCAGACGACGCTTATAGGCATATGAAGTGAGTAGTAATAAATTGGTATTTATTTTGAATCAAATTCAGTATGTATACATGAGAGTGAAATCCATATAGTTTCATCTTGAATCCTTAGATATCCTCAGTTACTTTTATGCTTTCGGGCAATCAATTGAAAATCTTCAGGCATCTGTATTCTACTTGTCTTTGGCTTGTTGTTAGATTGAACTTGGGATATATATATAATCTACACCTCTGGTCTTATTGAATACTTTCTTATTCTCCTATTTTTGGAATAGTTCCTCTTCATAAATAGTAAACATTCCTGTATATATAGAGCACTTATAGTCAGTATTCCATTTTTCTTAAAGAAACTTCTGCAAGATTGGTTATATTTGAGATTGCTCATGATTCTTATTGCTTTCTTTGGTAATATAAATAAACTCTCCAAATTGTATGTTTCGTAGAAAACAATCCCAAACCTAAACTTTGATTCCACTGTCGAATGATACAAAACCTTCATAGTCTCATTACCAGTGTATCGTGTCATTATTCTGAGACCATAAACACTTGCACTAATCTTTTCACTCAAATGATTAAAATGTTCATTCCATTCGAAATTTTTATCTATAAATATTCCTAACAGTTTGGTGCATTTGTCCAAATCATCATTATCGACCTTTTCACCACATACTATGAAAAGAGGACCATCCTTGTTTTTTCCTTGTTTAAGATGAGATTGTTTGCTTCAAACCATTTTTGACTTTCTTCTATTAATCTTGAGCTCAAAATCTTAAGTTCTGAAAGAATCCTATGGATAACCAATAAATTCGTGTCATCTAAATAATTTGCCGTAACTACCACACTTTCATCTTCCCCAAGACATATATCGAAATCGTTAACATGTACTCCGAAAGAGAGAGGTCCGGCAATACTTCCCTGCGGAACTGCCAAAATCACCTCCTCTAGGTTAGATTCGAAGACTTCTCCCTTTGATTCCAATTCCACCATTTGTTTTCTTGCTGCAAAATATGATCTTACCCACATCAAAGCTGGTCCTCTTATGCCATATTTCTCCAATTTTTTTTATCAATTCATTCACATCCAAACAGTCGTATGCCTTTGTCAGATCTAGAAAAATTCCCATTTCTACTTTTTTGTTTTTGAAAGCCTCCACAATTTTTGTCACAAATCTATATATTGCTGTTTGTTTCGACTTGCCCTGTATCCATGTTAACTCTCCTTGAAGAATGCATTTTCTGTCAAAAAATGCATGATTTGTTTACAATATGCCATCTCTAGTACCTTTGAGAAGCTGGGTAGGATGCTCATTGTAGTAGATCTGAAAGTTTACCAATTACTTGAAATATGAATCGTTTGCTCAGGTTTCGCATCAAGCAAGAAGGGATATGGATCGACGTCGACATGGAGAACAGTTCCATCCTGGAGATATACTTTCCCCTCGATTCCCTGGTGGTGAAGACGGTGGGAGGGAACGAGATGGTCTTGAAGAGTACCGAGGAGAGTACGGCCCAACTGTTAGCCCTTTCGGTGGATCACATCGACATCTTGTTGGAAGACTGGTATCCGACGTTGGGAACCAGGTTCGTTCACACCTCGGAGGGAAAGTTCTTGATTACCCGACTAGTGCCTTGTCCGAGGTGTCTCGCTCACTCTGTCGAGAATGAGCATAGCTGGGATCACCCTCATCGGTTCCAACTCGAAGTGAGTGTTTGAAGCAATTTTCTGGTTTGTTCAGTACATACATCAAATGCTTGGCTTTAGGAATGTTTTTAGACCTATCCGAAGTATATGACTCAATAAACAGAATATCTTCTACAGAAATTAGAATTATACAGTTTAAGAGGAAACGCAAACAAATTGCTCAAATATGATGGAAAGAAAACGGAGAGTAACTTTCTCGCAGAACAATGTTACCGTAAATTCTAAAATATTAACACGTATCACAGGAATTTACCAAGGAAGTGGAATCGGAAGAGTATCATTCATAATATACCTTAATGATTTAGGAAAGTTTGTACAGAAAATTCAGGGAACTATTACCAATTATGTCGATGATACCAATCTATTAGTAGGTGATACGGATTTTGAAGATTTGACGATAAAAGCAAGTCACTCGTTTCTGGAATCAAAAACATGGTTTGACCAAAATAATCTTATATTGAATGAAAAGAAATCGAAAGTTATTCTGTTCGATACAAATAGATCACAAAAAGTAAAATCGAATATAATTAGTTGGCCTCCGTACAGTTTTCAATTATCTGAATGTGTTAAATTTCTAGGAATATACATTGATCAATGTTTTAATTGAAAATTTATCAAAGAAATTGGGTAAAATATGTTTTGCCTTAAGATGCATTGCTGGATATATGAATGAGAGAACTTTAAGAATTGTTTATTTTTTTGAGAGAAAAGTCCTGCATACACGAGCATAAAAGCTTTCAATAGATTGCCAAATGAAATCAAACGTTTGTCCGAATACGAAATATTTAAATGCAAAATTAAAAACCTGCTAATAAGATTGGAGCCATATAGTCTGGTAGAGTATTTTGAAAAATCTGATTAAAAGATGCAATGTTTATGTAATTTATCTGAAATAAAGAAATTATCTATCTATCTTATTTCAGTTGTCGAAAACTACCGGCGGCGAATTTTACCAAGAAAACAACGCGCCTAGGCTTCCTCGGAAATCCCAGGAGTCCATCGTCTCAGAAAGCGACAGCGGGGTGGGATACGATTCCGGATGCTCCAGCAGGATGGCTTCGGTCGAGGGTCATCCCGAAATCGTCAAAGAACAATGCTCCAACGAAGCCATGAACTATTCCTGGATGGTGGAAGAGTGTATTTTGGCCGCGAATACCGGAAAAGTCGTCAAATGTCCCACGCACGGAGACATATCTTTGGCGGAGATCGCACCGGATACGGTGAGTACCCCTTCTTCCATTATTCCATGTTATTTGTTGAGAAGATTCTCGAGGATGATAAAATTAGGACTGATTCAGTTTACGGTAAACTAGAGGTCTTAGAACGCGAGAAGAATCTGGATTTATTGTTTATGTTTTGTAACCAGGACAGACTCCTTGCTAGTAGGAGAATGCAGGGAAGCTCTGCGTGAGCTTGGCTCAGACAATTTCGTGTTTGGTGTCCGGCTCATGCGGGGATACCTGGGAATGAGAAGGCAGATACACTGGCGAAGCAGGGGGCCCGATCAGAGTTTGTTGGTCCGGAACCCGCACTGCCAGTCTGTCAGGAACTTCTTCAGAAGTTGGCTGGACAGGAAGTTTTCCTCGGAATGGAGCACAGGAGTTGACCTCTGGCAGTCGAGGCTTCTCATTGAGAGACCTTCATCTGGACCTGAGGTCAGGAGACTCCTGGCACTAGAGAGAAGACAGCTCAGTCTGGTGATCGGTACTTTGACTGGCCACCTACTGAACAAACATTTGAAGAGAATGGGACTGACAAGCAGCTCTTTGTGCCGGTGGTGCAGGAGCACAGATGAAACTGCTGAACACTTTTTGTTCAGTTGTAGAGACCTCACTAATCTGAGGACAACACACCTAGGAAACCCAACACCCACTATTCCTATGGTGAAAGGGACTCCTCCTGGTCGACTTGCGGCATTTATGTCTGCTTGTCTGCGGGACTGAGTCTCTCAAGCAGTATGCGGAGGAACAATGGGCCACAAGGCCTCAGTTCAGCCCGGAGTGGGCACCGCACAGAGAAGAAGAAGAACCAGTACAGTAAATATAACAACGCATATAAAGCTGAAAAGCGTGCACAAAAATTCAATTTTTTATTATATTATTATTATCTGAGAAAAATCCTGCATATATGTGTATTAGAATATTCAACAGGCTACCCTATAATATTAAGATGATCAATAGTTATCTTCAGATCAATCTGGAGCCATATAGCATAAAAGAGTTTCTTCAATAGTTGTATTTCTTTTTTCCCAAACTGACAATATTTCAATTCACGTTTTCAAGGACATTACGTATGTGAGAAGCTCAATTTGAAATAAAGCATTTATCTATCAATCTAAATCGAATTTCCCACCGCAGATCTTCATGGACCTGGGGGAGCGCCACGTGATCCGATCGGAGAACGTGAAGCGAGGCAGGCTGTTGGGCAGGGGAGCGTTCGGCTTCGTCTTCGTCGGGAGTTGCAAGTTGCGCGGCGGCGAGGTGGCGGACGTGGCCATGAAGATGCTCCAGCCTGTCCGACCGGACCCGAACGCCAGCCAGTCGGCGGTCATCGCCTACAAGGCGGCGCAGGCGAAGTGGGAACGGGACCCTCTCCAGTACGCTTGTAAAGCGTATTGCACCGCCAGGCAAGAACTCAACATATTGATGAGCCTGAAGCATCCTCACATAGTGCCGCTGGTGGGGTTGTGCACCAATCCGTTGGCTTTGGTTCTCGATTTGGCGCCCCAGGGGGCCCTGGATTTGACGCTGAGGCACTACCGACGTTCCGGAGCCTCTCTGACGCCCGCAACGGTCCAGGCCGTCGTCCTCCAGGTGGCCAAGGCGATAGAGTACCTCCACCGTCAGCGCATCATCTACAGGGACCTGAAGTCGGAGAACGTGCTGGTGTGGCGGATGCCGGCGCCCTTCGACGTCGACGGTCCCGTCGCGCTGATCAAGCTGGCCGACTACGGGATAAGCAGGCTGAGCCTGCCGTCGGGCACGAAGGGTTTCGGGGGGACGGAGGGGTTCATGGCGCCCGAGATCATGGCGTACAACGGCGAGGAAGAGTACACGGAGAAGGTGGACTGTTTCTCGTTCGGGATGCTGCTCTACGAATTGTTAACGCTGCGTCAGCCGTTCGAGGGGCACGAGAGTATTAAGGAGTGCATATTGGAGGGGGGCAGGCCTCCGCTGACCTACAGAGTGAGTACTTGAATAATAATAATAAATGACCTCTATTTCAAAAATCATACATATAATTATATTTTTCAAATGGAAAGCCTTGTTGTGAAATTTCTTCTATTACACGTGTCAGTTGGCAAACTATCTCTAAAGTATCCTCTATTTTTCAAAAGGAACATCACACATGTTTTCAATATAAAGTGCTGTAATTGTCAAGATGTTGCATTGTTTGAAAATGCATCTACAAGTTCCAAAGTTGAGTTTCTTCATTATTCTTATTGCTCTTTTTTGACTCAGAAATATTTTTTCTATCGTTTTAGCACCACCATAAAAAAGCAGACCATATTATCAAACAGCAGATTCAAAATTTGCGAAGTAGATTACTCTCAAACCATTCTCATTGAAATATTTGGACATGACTCTAAAAGTATAACACACAGAGTTCAGTTTTTTGTTAAACTTATCCACATGGCATTCCCAGGACAATACTTAATATATTTTTTAAATTAACTGTGTTTGTATCTTTGCAGGAGACACTGTACCCCAGCTACTTCCTGGACCTGATGGTGCTGTGCTGGTCGCAACAGCACAAGAATCGACCGTCCGCAAGTCAGATAGTGTCGATCGCCAGCGCCCCGGAGTTCACCCATCTGAGCGACGTCGTTTCTCTGAAACACCAATCGGACGTCGTCGCCACCGCGAGCGTCGGTCTGACCCATATAACAGGTGAGAAAAATTCATAATAGATAGATGATGAATGGTTTATTTCGAATTAAGATGTTCAGTGAAAAATTCTGGATGCTTTTTATAAAGAGAATACACAGTTATTGTCAAAAAATCATTTTTCTTAAAGACAGTTCTGCAAGACTCACGAAACTTCATCTTGTACATGATTCTGATGGCTAGCTTCTGGATTTTAAAGAGACTATTTACATGGTTACTGTTTCCCCATATTATAATGCCATATGCCATTAGCAAAGTTTGAATAGAACAATACCCTTATTGTGTCTCTATCATGATATTTGAGTAAATTAAAAGTGTAAATGACCCTATACAATTTCTTGCTGATGTTCTGAATATAATTATGCCATTTTAAATATATGTCAAGATGAATTCCCAGAAAATTTACAGTGTTGGATTAATGAAATTCATTTCCTCCAATGTTGACAGTACTTGGAAAATCAAGAAACAGCCTTTCATTGATGAAATTCTGTTTTGGTCACATTTAAAAGAAGTTGATTGAATTTTCTCAGCATGTGTAAATGTTACTTGAAGATTTCTGTCCAAGGTGACAATGAGAAGGTGACTTTCGATTACACATTGGTTTTATTTTGTGACTTGATTACTCCGCCATTCGAGGATCGCTAATCGACTCTCTTCCTTCCAGATGACGGTTTACCGGGGTCTGAAATGTGGCTGATGTGCGCCAATTCGAGGATAGACCTCCTGCTCTCTGCCGACCAATGCTGGATGCAGTATCACACCATGATGTTGCCCATCAGGGCGACCGCGACCTGCGCCGTCGGCCACATGATCTGGATCGGGGATTACTCGGGAAAAATCCACGGATATCAGGCTTGCGACGCGCACATCCTCTTCTCGTACTCCCTGGAGAACGACGCGAGCGTCCAGGTGGAGGCGTTGCTCTACCTGGAACCTCTGAAGAGGGTGGCGTGCGCGCTCTCCAACGGACGCCTATTTTTGGTCAATTCGGAGACGATCCCTTCCACGCCGACTGCTGCTGAAGGAACTTTCGTAATGACCGAGTTGGGTTCGAGTTCCATCATTTATTGCATGTGCGCAGTTTTCTACCAAGACAAACAGTGAGTCCCATCGAATCTTTCCGAATTGATGAATTTTCATATTTTTTCTTGTAGGACTTGCGAGATTTGGTGCGGCGGCGACAACGGTTTCATATCCATCTACACGATTAAAGACCAGGTGGTGGCAGGTCACGAGACGATAAACCATTTCAATCCTCTCCTCGAAGAGGTGAACGTGATGAATCTCATAGCTGCAGATAGGACGGTATGGTCCTACGTTCAACCGGGATGTGTCGTCTACAGGTGGAACGCAGAATCCAAGTCGATTATTGACAAGTTGGATTGTTCCAAGCTTGTGCCTTGTTCGGAGAGTCTCAAGTCGATAGCTATCGAGGAACATTTGAGTCCGACGAAATGCCAGGTAATTATACGTTATACAAGTTTGATGGAGTTGTCGATTATTCTAATTGCAGGTTTCGAGCATGGCGTTTTTAGACGATGAGATATACATCGGCACGACTTGGGGATGTATAATTGTAGCGGAAAGTGAGACTCTCAGGCCGATAACGATATTCAGACCATATGAGGAAGAAGTGAGGGCGATTGTACCACTGACGGGCATCGAACGACAGAAGAATTCTCTGATAGCCACAATCGGAAGAGGATACAGGAATTTATTGACTAGATATACCGATGTCCAAATTAACAATTTGAGTGGTAGTCTGATCAGTCCGACTCTTGGAAAAAATTCTGGTGGTTCATCATTGAACCAAAATATGTTCGTGCTGTTATGGAGAGCGAGAGATTGGAACGCTGTTTGATATTTTAGGGATTAATAGAATACGAACAAAAATATATTCAATAGTATTTTAGGAAAAAAAACCAAATATTCGATTCTTATAATTATATTGATTAGTTCTCATCAGTTTCAATACTCAATTTCAAGTTTGAATCATTAAAGATTATGATTTTGGATGTTAAGTTCAGTTGAAGTGAACAGATTGATATTCATTCAAATAATTAATTTTGAAAAAGATTCCTGATGAAGATTTTTACCCTTGCTGAATCATTCCAGATTTATCGACTGGTGTAGAAATAATTATTAACCAAAAGCATTTGAAATAATTTGATGGTTAGAAAGGATGTAAATAATTGAAAATATTTTCACTATTCAACATTAACAAAAAAAAAGGAATTACGTAAAACATTTGTGTTCATACAGTTTCTATTCATTAGCTTCATTGAAATGAATATGTTATTTGAAATTTCTCAGAAATATGGACTTGAATTTTAATGATCTGTGATTATTTCTTGTCATTTACTGCTTTTTTGAAGGAGAATAAAGGGGATTTCCAGTAAATCCAGCCAATTGGACCATTAATTTTATTTCCATCAATACTGAATTAATTGTAATATTTCATAACCAAAAATAATTCGATTTCAAGCGATAAAAAAGTCAAATATTTCAATTTTTCTCATACCTACAGTTCGCTGCCTGAATAAGGGTGTATGTAACAAAATTGAAAAAATTCGCAATTTCCACATAAAGCACCCATAAGACCTTCCAAAACTGAAAAAATTGCACGGAAATCTTTAAAATTAATAGAAAAACAATAGTGTATGTTTTCAAAAAATTGAAAGAAAACAACATAGTTTTACGTTAAACATAAGACGTTGTATCCCATACAATTGTATTGAATTTCCTTTAACTCAGAATATCATGGTTCATTGCAGTACATAGAATCACTAATTCAAAGAGTGTACGATATGTATAAGGGTTTCATAAAGAAGAAAGGCTCAACCCCAGTCAAAATTAATGTTTATCGCAAAATATTCTGCACTGAATTCAATTATTCGTTCGATAAGCCTACAAAAGATCTGTGTGATCTCTGTGCAGAATAGACCGCCTAAAAAAATTGAACACCCTTAATGAAGTAAAAAAAAATTAATATGAAAAACACTTCCGAGAAAAAAATTTATGAGACAAGCAGAAATTATGAAGAGCACTGCGGTGAAGTCAGGAGCATTTTCCAGTTTTAGAAACCAATTGAAAAAATTTTTAAAAGCTGTCAAGTATCGGTGAAAAGTATCGAGTACGTACTTGTATTTACTCGTATCGTTTCATCCCTATTCACAGAAATATGTGTATAATCTATGTCCGTTGACAATGAAATATTTCACTTTTATTCTGAAAAAAAATTCAAATGTATCAATGATATATTTTAAGTATAAAATGTATCAATGAAATAATTGAATAAAAGCCAATTTGTTGAACGTAACTTTATTATTTATGATAAAAACTTTCTCAAGATCTACTCAAATGTCAAATAAACGTCATTGAACTAAACACAAAAAGTCTGAGCTCATTTGACTACTGGAGACGACTTAAATAATAATTGTTGAATAAAGTTATTTTTAAAGTATTCTTAGAGAGATTGGCTGTGATATATTGATTTTATAAATTTATAAACACAATACTTATCCTAATTAAAATGTCCAACAAATTCGACGCGTAGGTTACCATGTTGTTACCAATATAAATAGTTATTACAGCATGTTGTTTATAGACTCAAACTCCACCCTGCAGAAAATTCAGATAACGACAGTGGAGACGACGAATTGGGCCCCAACATTACGGACTTGGGTCCGATAGAATATCCAACAAGTGAACACAGGTTACAACATCCATACTGTTTATGGTTTTCTAAAAGACCTAGTAGGCTACTACAAGGTACGGAAGGTTACAGTCAATCGTTGAGGTTGGTAGGGCAAGTAGGTACCGTTGAGCAATGGTGGGCTCTCTATTCTCATATCGTCAGGTTACAAGATATAGCCCCACATAGGGATGTACATCTCTTTAAAAAGGGTATAATGCCTATGTGGGAAGATCCTGCTAATAGGAAAGGGGGTAAATGGGTGAGATATTTGAGAGTGCGTTCTCTTAGGCGTGCTATTTAAAGTTGACTGTTTTTAGGTTATACGTTTGAGGAAAGACCATGGAAGTAGAGCGTGGGAAAATCTTTGTCTCGCCATGTTGGGAGAAC
Source organism: Aphidecta obliterata (assembly GCA_963966015.1). NCBI lineage: Eukaryota > Metazoa > Arthropoda > Insecta > Coleoptera > Coccinellidae > Aphidecta > Aphidecta obliterata. The sequence goes on from OZ014435.1 coordinate 71,691, forward strand.
AGTTTATGGTAAATATTTCGAATCGCTTCGATATCCATCTAATTCTTTAAATCCTACATTAGGCCGGTAATGAAATTTGTGGAGTTGTGGTGTCCACCAGGTATCAAGAATGTCTTTTGAACATTTGGAATAGAACGGCGTCAGATATGGTAACCACAAATAGAATAAGAGACGCTTTAAAACGATTGTTGAATATGCCTCCAAGTGCCACAATGGAGTACAAAGTACACAGTGATTGTCTTAAGTGAGTAAAATTCAAAATTGGCAACACTGAAAATGTCTTGGATATCAGTAAAACGTCTTACATGAAATCAATATAATCCTAACTATCTATTTATCTTTGTTTCAGAGCTTCAAAAACCATTATTACTAATAACGCATTTAAAAGTTGACTTGGAGTGAGCGGTTTATCAAAAATAGAGGAATTGATGAAATTTCGTTAATACTGATTAAAGTAAAAGTATAATTTCTGCCAATAAATATGGTTAAAACCTTGTGTCTCATTTATTTTTCTTTCGTTAAAAACAGCCAATACTCCAGTCTTAGGTTTTATGGGGCCCTCTTTATTGGAGATTATACTGGAAATAAACTATTATTCAATGAAAATTTAGGTAATGAACTTTTCTAAGTACGGCTTCGCCACTATAATTTTTTATTACTTGTATGATAAAATACAAAGCCAGTATTTCAACACATATAAGATAACTATTCTTGGAATTAAAAGGCCTAGAATCGCCAATTTTTTCAGTTTTATAATAATGACGAACAAGAGTTCTAGGGTAATCATGATCCTCGATCCATTTGGTTAGTGTCAAAAGTGGAAACTTGAAATAACTTCAATTTCTATTGCAAACGGTCGTTGTATTATAGAAATAAGTTTACATCAATTATTACTCGGACGAAATACGAAAAATTACAAAATTCTCGGAATTTTCAGTCAATTTGAAATAATACGCCATCTATATTCAAATGGTAAAAGAAACACATCGACCATATAGATTACTGTAATTTTTGTGAATGAGGAAGGTAAACTTAAGTAAAATAAGTATAGATGACGCTAGTAGTATCAAATTTCATATTAGATGAATAAAAGCGTTGTAAGATCACTGAAAATTCATCTGAGCTCGAATTAAATATAAGATTCGAAAGCTACCACCTAAATTAGCCGAAAAACAGGCTAGTGTCACAAAACTCTTCCCCTAGTCAAGTTGGAAAATTTTTTACTAATTCTAAAGATCAAGTAGATATGGAATGATCCTTGGGTCACTCAATTAAGGTGCGACGATCATTATGAGTACTACTCAATCTCTAATCAAGATGGAAAATTTTACAATAATTCTAGGGAATGAGTGAGCACAAGATGATCTTTGTGCCACTGAATTTTTATGCGTGGATCATAATATCTAATACTTACTCTTTAGATGAAAAAAAACTATTATATGGAGTGTTCAATGAAAAATTAGGTTATATACTTTTCTGAGTATGGCTTCGCCAGTATATTTTATTACTTGTATGATAAAATACAAAGGTTGATAAACTCATGTTCTTTAGCCAGTATTTTAACACATATAGGATAACTATTCTGAAATTAAAATTACTTATTATTTAAATTTTGTGGAAACGATTATTCCTATCCAGATAGTCCATTATAAATGAAATTATTCTTAGAATAACTCATAAAACCACCGATTAACTCTATACAGTTGACATTCGTGAAGAATATCATATCCATGTTCACTATTCATTCTTCGAACTTGAAGAATCATCTTCAGATGAAGAACTACTTGAACTATTGGAATCATCACTAGTTTCAGAATCACTAGAACTGCTCATGTTAGAGTCTGATTCACTGTCTGAATCACTACTGGTTCCTGAATGTTCAGCTTTGTTTGTTTCATCATTTTCACTGTTTTCCAAAATTTTCATCTTCTTCTTGAGCTGTTGCGTTCGAGATTCTCTGTGAAGATATTTCCTCTTTCCCTTACATTCGTACGTCCAATGTCCATACTCCAAGCATTTCTGGCAACGTATGCCTTGTGGAGGATATCCATTTTTATTTCTGAAAATTTTTTAATTCCAGATACTTCAAATTGTAGGATACTCGATCTACTTACTTTGCATTAGACGGTTTCACTTCTTTACCGATGGTCATTTCGTTGGACGATATGATGAGCGTTGTAATAACAGCTCTTTTTGATATAAAATTAATAAGTTGATGAAATTTGAGGAATTTCTTCTACCGTATCATCGGCGAAATTCAACCCACAAAAACAAATATATCAATTGGAAAAAGTGTTGCCAACATATCACAAAAATATTAAATCAAGTTTTCTTCTTTTCCTAATGTTTGTGGATATATATTGATGTCATGCAAATATTCAAAAATATATGGAGCGACTTTATTTGACGCTATTTGTGACAAGAACAGACCTTTGAGCAGTGCTCCTTTTTGTTCAGGTTGAAAAATTTCAGATACTCATTGTGGTTAAGTCCAGGACCATGTTCCAAAAGTAAAGAAATATTTTTTGGCGCGTTGTGTTCCGTTCTCTGATTTGACATTTGACTTTTTTGGTCTTGTTCTATGTTAAAGAAGCACAACTTGTGTTTTGCTTGACGATGGCGGACGATAAAGATGTGGTCGAAAAAACTATTGCCGAGGACTTGGTCGTTACCAAGTATAAAATGGCAGGAGAAATTGTTAATAGTGAGTTCAAACTATAATATGCTTGAAAAACTCCCTCAGTCCATCTCCAAAATGTAATCGAAAAAAGCTTACCCCATATGGACTTCCAGCGAAACATGTGCCCATATATTGCACTATAATATGTAATGAGAGATATCTATATAATCACTAAATTTTAACTGGTCTTCCATTGAAATATGAAGAAGTAAATTATTGAATTATTTTCAAGGTTTTGGAACTCAGTTTTTTTCATATTGAAGCAAACATAATGAAATCACTGCAAGATATTTAAGACTTGAATGTTTAATTCGTAATGTCCTTTGTAGGGGTCTTGAAGCAAGTTATCGATAAGTGCGTATCTGGAGCTTCTGCGAGAGAAATATGTCAGTTTGGCGATCAGCTCCTATCAGAGGAAACCAGTAAAGTGTTCAAAAAGGAGAAGGAACTCAAAAAGGGCATTGCTTTCCCTACTTGCATATCTGTAAACAATTGTATCTGCCATTACTCGCCTGTCCCGACCGAACCCGACTATACCCTCAAAGACGAGGACGTGACTAAAGTGTAAGTCTCGATGTTATTTAGTTCCGAAGAATGAATTGATTTTACTCGTAGAGATTTGGGAGCCCACATAGACGGATTCATAGCCGTCGTCGCACACACCATCGTGATAGGGGCCTCGAGCGAAAATAAAGTGACAGGTCGGAGAGCCGATGTCGTTTTAGCAGCCCATTACGCTTCTCAAGCCGCTCTTCGACTGATGAAAGCCGGAAACGAAACGTACACAGTCACCGACGCCGTTCAGAAGGTCGCCGAATCTTACAAGTGCAAACCCGTCGAAGGCATGTTGAGCCATCAACTGAAACAGTTCAAGATTGACGGGGAGAAGACGATTATCCAGAACCCTAATGACGCGCAGAAGAAGGAACACGAAAAATTCGAATTCGACAAATACGAGGTAAGGATGAATTCGATCCTCCGATAGTCATTGACAATTTGATTTCCTCCAGGTTTATGCGATGGATGTACTCATCAGTACGGGAGAAGGGGTCGGGAAAGAGACGGAAACAAGAGTGTCGATCTTCAAGAAGACCGACGAGACGTACCAGCTTAAACTGAAGGCTTCGAGGATGTTCTACAGCGAGGTGAGGACGAAGCACGGAAACATGCCTTTCAATCTGAGATCGTTCCAGGACGAGACGAAAGCCAAGATGGGGGTCGTCGAATGCGTGAAGAACAAATTGATCGAACCTTTCCAAGTCTTATACGAGAAGTCGGGTAGGCGAAATAGCTAATTTCCAACCGTATATTCTAAATTTTTTGTTTTCAGGCGAATTTGTGGCTCAGTTCAAGTTCACCGTGTTGCTCATGCCCAACGGACCCCATAAAATAACGGGGCTACCCTTTGAAACGGAGCTGTTCCAATCGGAAAATTCGATAACGTCTCCCGAACTCAAGACGATCCTGAACAGTTCGGCAAATCCCAAGTCTGCGAAGAAAAAGAAGAAGAAAGAGGAGAAGACCGATCAGCCGGCTGATGCGGAGGCTGCGGCATGAGAAGTTTTGATTTTGTCGGGGATGAAATTTGGCATGGTGGAAGAAATTTAGACGATCTTGTACAGAAAACACTGGATAACGAAGCAGTTATAGCTGACCTCTTCCCCAATTTGTCGAATCTAATCCTTGTTTCCTCACCATCATTATTCATCCACAACTATTCTTCTTTTTCATGATGAAAATCCAGTTTTTTTTTTATTGAATTGTTCCCGATTATCTGTCGAGCGCCAGAATTTTTCATATAGTGCAAATTGTTGAATTCCATTTTTATTAATTTCAAAATTATTGACATAAATCTAAGGACACGAAAAAGTTGAGATTGTTGTGTAGAAATAGTAAATAAAATATTTGGTATTATTTTAGCGTTATCTGTTCTAGTCCTTTTTGTAATTTTTCAATATTCGAAGCTACAAAATACATAGGTAGAGTAGGGTGAGGAGATTTGTTTAATTTGGAAGAGATTTTATATTGATGCCATAATAAGAAGTAAATATAAAATAATAACAATAGATTTAAGAATTCAGTTGATTTTTCAGTTCAAAAACTTTTCTGTCTGACACAATTGAAAAAGTAGAGACAAACTAGATGTCAAAATAGTTAATTGCAATCTTCGTTAGATTTCAGTCGTTTTACTGTAACTTGAGCGGTGATAACTTAGTCAAACAATTTGTTTTATTTTCTGTTATTCAACTTGAAGAATATGGTGGTTTCAAAATTTATTACAATAACCTATGTACAATACTCTCAAAGTGTTAGCTACTATTTGGGAGTTTCGCTTAATTTTAAATTGTCGATGAATTTTTTGAGCTCTTCGTTCTTAAGAGCCATATCTATTCCCTTATCCGTCCAATTTGAAACGTGTGTTGGAAGATGCTGTAGAAAGTTAGAAGTAGCCATAATTCCTGTATTCCAGTAGACTCCAACCATCTGGTGCATTTGTTCAGTCTCCGGTAGCTTCGGTAACTATAATTAATTATTTTTATTCCCTGAATTATAAATATTTTATTCTTGAAAAAAAGTGTTCAGATATGTACTTGGAAACATTCATATTCAAGAAAATCGTTGACTATACGACGTAAACCTTGAAGGACGTGTAAGTATGATTCATTTGCTGTAATTTGAGCCATATTTATTGATATCCAAAAATCAACACTTAATGAGTTATTTGAATTTAGCAAGTTTTCAAAATAATTTTGTCATACATAAATTGTAGAATTCGAAAGTTGCATTGATATTAGAAATTGACTATTCTTTTCTTCATATACTAACTTTTAAATCATCATATTCTTTTTCAACATCTATTACACCATATTTTCGCTTTTTTCATACATATCATATCCTTCTCTGATAAAAATAATCGAAAATTGTAAACAAACTTGCTCAATGTAGAAAAAATTAAGGAAAAATGAAGTAAGGTGAGTAATTTAAAAAAAAAACCAAGAGCTCGTAAACTGTTGATTTTTGGATATCAATAAATATGGCTGATATGAGTCATACTAACATGTCCTTTGAGGTTCACATCGAATTTGGAAACACCCTGTATAAAGTTACTTCTGAGAAATGATCCGATATTGAAACTGAGGTTTCCCAAATATCTATTAGTACTTCGAGAGTCTGACAAGTAATAAGTAGATAAACTTACATCTAGAGGAACCTGTGCTTTTAATTGTTCCAAATAGGGTTCTGAAGCTTGTTTCAACCTATCCAGAGATTTCAGGGATACTTCGCTATCATTCCAGATCCCTTCTTTCTTCATATAATATATAGCACCTCCTGCTAAACCCAGTTTAACAGCAAACCTGCAATAATCAAGGGCAGCTTTAGCGTTTTCCGTGCCCAGTTGAATATGAACGGCACTTAGTAATTTTTGGTAGAAATGATACATTTTAACAGGACATAACAAAATGGAAAAAAAGACATTGTAGTCATGGTTATGAATGATCAAGATTATTATTTCTGTCGAAATTTATAATAAATTCATTCTTTGATACCTGATGAGACCCATATTATTATTGTTCCCTTCACCAATTTCACTAAAGGAAATACTGGAAATTCAAAGATGTCAAAATTTGGGGTTAGGAGTTACATAACAAGTGAATATGCATAGAATATTCCTATTTTTTATAATATTCGAATTGAATAATCAATCATTGGATAGATTCTGTAGAGAAGTTTTGATAACTAGGGATGAAACGATACCAATGAGGTATCGATACTTTTACTCGATATTGTATCGGTCGTCAAGTATTGATACTTACTTGGTATCATTTGAAAAGTATCGATACTTACTCGTATCGAATAGTTCTTTGAAAATTAAGGGTAAAAACACAAAACAAAATAAATATTGGTATTCTTTATTTTATAAGAACAAAATTAATGAAAAAACACAAAACAAAACTGAGACAAAAAAATGATAAGCGAAAAACGAATGCGTTCAAAAACTTCAGTTTGAGATATACCTACAATTTTTATTTTATCAATGTTGAAATGAAATAGTTACATTGATATATCGATACCTCAATTCAATAGTGTAACAAGTCCAAAACTTCAAATTTGAGTATGAATAACGTTCCTAATATAACGTTCTATCAATTTCAATACTGAAACAAGTACTCTTTTATTTCTTACTAGCTCAAATATGAAGACCAACCTTTTCGCGAAAAAAAAATTCAAATAATGAAAATTTGGTAATGTAAGAGAACTGTTCTTGGGAACTGAATCTGAACTGTTCCAGGAGACTATCTAAAATATTGAGACCGCTAAGAAAATTCGAAAGTTGAGTATGTGGTGTAGTAAGTGAGCTGGTTATATTTAACTGTTCGAGGGAACTACCCCAAATAATGAGACCAATCTTTTAGCGAAGAAAATTCAGACGTGAAACACTTGGGAATATGTTAGACCTGTCTTGGTAAACTGGTTCTAATGAACTGTTCCAGGGAACTACCTCAAATATCAAGACCAATTTTGACGCAAAGAAAATTTTGTAGGAGAATATTTGGCAATGTGTTAGTACTGTTCTTGGGAACTGGTTCTAATCCACTGTTCCAGAGAACTACCTCAAATATGAAGATCAACCTTTTCGCGGATAACATTCTAAACCGTTGGAACTGGTTCGAGGGAACTATCCCAAATAATGAGACCAATCTTTTAGCCAAGAAAATTCAAACGTAAAACAGTTGGGAAAGTGTTGGAACTGTCTTTGTAAACTGGTTCTAATTAACTGTTCCAGGGAACTACCTCAAATATTAAGACCAATTTCTACGCAAAAAAAATTCCGAAGGAGAATATTTGGCAATGTGTTAGTACTGTTCTTGGGAACTGGTTCTAATCCACTGTTCCAGAGAACTACCTCAAATATGAAGATCAACCTTTTCGCTAATAAAATTCTGAACCGTTGGAACTGGTTATATATAACTGTTCGAGGAAACTACCCTAAATAATGAGACCAATCTTTTAACCAAGAAAAGTCGTTTGTAAAACATTTGGGAAAGTGTTGGAACTGTCTTTGTAAACTGGTTCTAATTAACTGTTCCAGGGAACTACCTCAAATATCAAGATTAGATACGAAATACAAGTGGTTTCAGTATTGAAATTGATAAAACGTTGTATTAGGAACGTTATGCATGTTACCACTCAAATTTGAATTTGTTACATATTATTGATCTGAGGTATCGAAATTACTGATATGAGTACTTTTGACCGATACCTACTCGATACTTAATTTCAAAGTATCGATACTAAAAGTACTTGGTATCGATGAAAAGTATCGAGTATGTACTCTTATTTACTCGTATCGTTTCGTCCCTAATCACAATTTGAATGAGAATTAAGCCGTGTTTAAAGTTTATTTTGGTCAATTACGGACTCCTATTTTAAATTCCCGAGAGCACCCAAATATTTATCACGATACTTTGAAGGCAAACCCATAATATTCGACAGGTACATCCTGTTATTGATAGGTATTTCTATTGAAGTAGTCCGTTTCTTCGAATCGACTATTCTTATTCCAGTCTTCCTTCTTTTAGCCGCCTGTTCATCATTGAAGAGCACTCACTTCTCACTCATCTAGCCTAGACTTGGCCAAGAGGAAGTATCCATTTAAGAATTGATGCTTTACATACTACATTGTAGAGAATAAGCTAATTGTTTATTCAAGACGTGCCTTCAGGATGTTCGACGTCTAGCCTGAACATTTGCAAACAACCTCTGCTTCATTGAGTTGATGACATGTAAAGATTACAGAAATAGTTTTCTTCTAATTGGGGGGAAAGGAAATTCATTTTCCAGAATCAACGAAGAAACAATAATGGAACATTTCTGTGTGACAGGTTGCATAGATATTCAAGAGAAATTCGTCATCAATCAAGTCGCCCTCCGATTTCCTGTTCACGGCGAGAAAATCCCTATTTCCGCATTTCAGTTAATCTCATCATAATCCAATTAAAGTTGTTAAAGAAACTATACATCTTATTCGCGCATGTCGTTGCCTTATTTTCATGCTAAATTCCGAATGATTGAGTGAAGCGAGCACCAAACAGGAACCGAGCGAGCGAACGAAGTGAGTTGAAACAAAAAGCGTTGCGTATCGCCTTCAGTCAGTGTTCCACCAGCCCGCGTGTGAACGTTGTTGCGGTAGGACGAGAGTGTGTTTTCCAGGTGTTAAACAGTGTCCAAATGACTTCTTCTTTATGGCTGTGCTATTTCTTCGAGTCTTCTTTGTGTGTGCAGTAATATTGTTCGACTGTCCGGCGAAAAGTAAGTTTGAATTCGTAGTTGATCGCGATTGTTCCCTCGACTGCTTTCCGAACGCCAATATGGCGGTGTGTTTAGTTTACGATCCTAAATTGTCGATAATTGCGAGTTTTGGTTAGTCCATACGGGAATAGATGAATTAATTGGGTTCAGTATGATGTATAGTTTCGTTTCTGATAGTTTTCTTGAGCGAAAACGTTCCAGTATTTGCTGTCAGTCGGAAAACATGACGCAGTTTATCTGTCAAACTGGGATGTATTTGTAAATTATGTGGGTGCATTCTTTCGGATCTGGATTAGGAGGGTGGAAGCACAATTTTCGAGGACGTTGGGGTGCGTTTTGACTTATTCTTGTTTCTATTGGTAGCAACACAATAGAATGATTTGGGCAGATACTTTATCTGAGGGTAGAACGTGGGTTTGGAGGATTTCCAGTTTGTTGTGGGAATTTTTTTATGAACGGTTCACCCATTTTTATCGCCTTATTGCAATCGTTAATTCATGAATGTAAAAGATATGGGTTTTTTTTTGACAAGAACTTATTATTTAACGGTATTATTTAAATGTGTTGTAAAGTTTTTTTATTCAGTTGTAGGTATCTGAAAAAATAAGAATTCATAGTTCTATTTACAGTTTGATAACATTGAGTAAATGTACCTAATTTATGAAATGGATAGATTTTATTCTACCAACAATGCAAGAATGGGGATATATTGGTGATGTTATTTTATATAAAATGAATTGAATTTTTTTTTTAATCTTGGTGTGCCACAGACAAAATGTAGACTGAGCATCGACAATTATCAGATATCATCTTATTCTATTACAGAAATCGAAAATGTTTTCTTCTATGGACTATTCCAAAATATGAACAATTTTCAGAAACTATTTTTTAATGATGATCAAAAATGTTTTCTTCTATGAACCATTCCAAAATATGAACAATTTCCAGGAACTTTTTTCTCTATTTTCTATGACGATCAAAAATGTTTTTCTATGGACAATTTCCAGACTTTTACAGATCTATTTTCTATGACGATCACAGAAATATTGTAGGTGTTGATGTTCTGTGATCGTCTAGGATCTTCACAGATTAATCTGTAAGGATAGAAGAAAAATAATCTGTGATGTTCTATGTTCCTACTCATAATTACAATTTGTAAAGTTGCCCATCTCGCAGAATTCTCCCGAACTAATTATTTTTCGTATCGTTACCGGAACTGGAGGATGAGGGACCAGCTGAAGAATCGCGAATATTGCGGCGGATCGCCAATTCACGTACCCATTTTCCACGCCCAGCTGATTCAATCTTCGATATCATTTCGTGCGTACTTTCGATCTTTCCGGAAGACCACGGAATTCCTAGCCCGAAGCCGGCGTTGCCGTTTCGGCGAAAAATTCCTAATAGGGGATCTTGAAATCGTTAGTGGATCTGACATAGTCATATGTGTCATAGAGTTTTCAGTAAGGCTCAACTCTGTGTTCCTTCACAATTTTCAAGATCAGTTGCCAAGTTCACAGAACTGAACAAATGTTGAAAACTCTATGAACCTATTCAAATTTTCGATGTCAATTGTTAGATCCATAGAGTTTTCTATACTATGTCAGTTCTGTGAACTTGGAAATTTTAGAGGTTCGTAGAGTTGTCGATAATATCAGTTCAGTTCTGTGAACTTCGCAATTGATCATGAAAATTTTGGCAGTGTCACAAAGTTTTCAGTGATGCTCAACTCTATGATCCTGAGACAATTTTTAAGGTCAATTGCCAAGTTCACAGAGTTGAATTAATTTCGAAAATTTTATAAACCTATTCGAATTTTCGTGATCAATTGTTTTCTGTACTACTTCAGTTCTGTGAATTTGGCAATGGACCTTGGAAATTCAACAGGTTCACAGAGTTTGAAGTGATGCTCAACTCTGTGATCCTGACACAATTTTTATGGTAAATTCTCAGAGTTCACAGACATAATTTCGAAAACTCTATGAAAATTCTTGAGATCAATTGTCACCGTCATAGAGTTTTCAGTATGTAGTTATCGTATAACTCTGTGCTCATAATTTACTCCAGACGCTGTCAAGGATCACTTCTCGAATCGCTAATGTATCGATCCGATTCGGCATCCTCGATACACAGAAAGGTATTCCATCAGAATGCATTTTTAGCGGCCTTGACCTCGTATAGTTCAACGATTCCGCCAGATCCTGCATGTTGTATGAGGTGAACATGCACCATAACACCGGGCGCCCCCTTGCCCTCCTCAATGTTTGCTTACTAGAAACCACTTAATACACCATTGTGTAACTGGAATCGGCTTGGCCTGCCTACTCGAGGAATTTCTAGCCGGTTCATTTTAAGTGTACAATGTGTGTACCTGCATCTATCGATAAATGAATCGACGCCCTAGAGAACGTTAGAACATCGGGGCTAGAGTCTATCCGACGGTCAACCGAGAGATATTTTAATTGCGCTGGATATTTCGGTTTTAGTCTCGATCTCGAATTATTCTCTCGATTCTTGAATGAATGAACAGGTTTTTCGAGTCGCCGCTTGTATTAATACATTCACGCGTATCTCTGTCTTCCCCCCTCCCCCTTATCTCGGTTATTGTTATCGAACAATAAATGACGGATCTCTTATTCTTCTTCCACGGTCTCACGGCTACTTATCACCTGAATTGGATTTTTTTAAGGCCCCCAGATCAATATTCGAATGACCTTCTTCTGTGTTCAGAGTGGTGTGAACCATCGAGCAACATCACTCAGATAGGGGTGAGACCATTAAAACGCCATAAACCATAGAACCTTATGAATTTCGAATCTCCGATATGTCCAAGGCCGACGTCACCGATTGGTATTATGTATTTTTTCCTTTGTTTAAACGCCGCCTCGGCGTGAACCAATATAAAAATACGAAACGGGGGGGGACGGGACGTTAACCTAACCTTGAGTTTGGAGAACATTCGGTAATCGGGCGGAGATCCTACAACAACTGCGGAGTTGATCAATTTCCGAGCGACGTAATAAAATTCGCCTATTCCCTAAATATAGTATCGGGAAATGATCCCGGTAGTACGCGGGAAGGAAATATTCGTGACATTCGGTTTAATCTCGGGATTTGGGTCAATTTCCTCTGCGGGGAAAAACGCCAACGTTTCGGTCCGTCGGATATTCCTTGATCTTGGAAAATTCGATGGGCGCATAGAGTTTTCAATGATATTTGTTTTGTCAACCTAAAAATCGCAAGTTTTGACCGGACCATAGAGGTTCCATTTATTTGCGAACCATAGAGGTTCCATTTATTTGCGAACCATAGACAGTGGATATCTTCCCAGTTTTTACAGGACTATAAAGTTTCCATTTATTTGCAAATCATAGACAGTGGATATCTTTCTAGTTTTGACAAGATCATAAAGTTTTCATTTATTTGTGAATTGAAGACAGTGGATATTTTTCCAGTTTTGACAGGAATATAGAGTTTTCATTTGGTTACAAACCATAGACAGTGGATATTTTTCTAGTTTTAACAGGAACATAGAGTTTTCATTTATCTGCAAACCATAGACAGTGGATATTTTTCTAGTTTTCACAGGACTATAGAGTTTTCATTCATTTGCAAACCATAGACAGTGGATATTTTTCTAGTTTCCACAGGACCATAAAGTTTTCATTCATTTGCAAACCATAGACAGTGAATATTTTTCTAGTTTTCACAGGACCATAAAGTTTTCATTTATTTGCAAATCATAGACAGTGGATAATTTTCTAGTTTTGACAGGACCATAAAGTTTTCATTTATCTGAAAACCATAGACAGTGGATATCTTCCCAGTTTTGACAGGACTATGAAGTTTCCATTTATTTGCAAATCAAAGACAGTGGATATCTTTCTAGTTTTGATAAGATCATAAAGTTTTAATTTATTTGTGAATTAAGGACAGTGGATGTTATTCCAGTTTTGACAGGAACGTAGAGTTTTCATTTGGTAACAAACCATAGACAATGGATATTTTTCTAGTTTTAACAGGACCATAGAGTTTTCATTTATCTACAAACCATAGACACTGGATATTTTTCTAGTTTTCACAGGACCATAGAGTTTTCATTCATTCGCAAACCATAGACAGTGGATATTTTTCTAGTTTTGAAAAACAATTCAGAACCGTGTAATCGCGATAATTCTAATGCGATGATACAATTTCTTGTTCGAAGTTGTACCTTAGTAAACCGTAAAGAAAATATCTCGTATCGTTCTCCGGCACAATCTGTTGGCATTTTTACGATGCAATTAAAACGGTAACGGAATATTTGCCTGAAGCATCAATTATCTTCTATAGACGACGTGTGTAGACCGTCTAAGCAGGTATTAAACGAACCATAGAATTCGTTATCGGTGGTTTCACGCACGCTAAAGTGGCATAGATCCATATTCTGTGTTCCAAATGAGGTTTGATCGTACGACGGAGCCATAGAAATTTTAATCTGATCAATTGTGCGTAGTTGGGACAACGAATTGAATAATCAGGGCGGTAATAAGATTAATTTGGATTTAAATTGAAACCTGGGGAAACCTTGAGATCTTCTTGCCTGATGAATATGGCATGAATTATTCCAATTTTCGCCGTGCCAGCCTCTTATTATGCGCATATTCAACTCGGATTTCGGTGCAATCGTTACGTTCTCATCTGTACCGTCCGAATTCTGGCGTCGAGAAGGGGGAGTGAAAAACCCGAATTGATAATCGTTAACGAGAGTTTTCCCGTTGAGCGTTAAAATTCGAGAATAGTCGGATGCATCGGGTCTTCAATGTTTCGACCCCCGTTTGACCTCGGGAGGAGACTCATCTGAATTCGTTTTCGTTTTCCATAGTCGAGACGTGTCCGCATTGAAATTCGCCGGAGACGCCGACGCATTTCATAAATAATTGACGAATTTTAACAACAAATTAAACCGGGCCCATAATTCGCCGGTCGTCGACGGCGATTTATTTATTCCGATTTAAAGGGCTCCACATCAATTCGTCTGACGAATTCGATGAATAATTTCCATCTGATGGCCCGTGCTGCTGTCCGGAGATTTGCATGCAGGTTGGACAGTCCCAGAGAATTCTATAAGTTTCGGAAGTGAACGAAGAATAATCGAGCAATTAAGATCTAGACCAGTGTCAACAACTAACAATAACATCAACTGGGCGAGTAATTAGTTTCGATACGGTTCAACATTCGAATGACTTAATCTCCCGAAGTGAAAGCAATTAAGATTGCGTTTAATTGGTTGTGATAGTCGTTGCCACCATCGGCGCAATGTTTGTTTAATGTTTTTAAATCGGCTTTCTCAGATCTCCCCAGAAGCTCGAAACTATTAACTATTTGTAACAGGGTCAGAAAATTTTTTTGTCGACCGAAGGATACGAACCCGGGAGCGATAAATTGCATAATTCCGTCCTCGAAATGCGTGTCACAAAAGAGTCCGAAAGTGCCGTCTGGGTCAGTGTCGACGACCGTTGGGCAAGGCTTCCTTCTATCCGGCCTGGAAGTGCGTACAAAGCGGTCGCGAAATTCGAACTGCACGTTCGACATCCGGTCAGATGTAACTCGATACGTGGTTACGGTTGACAGTAGGAAAATCATTTGAAACATTCCTGTGATATGTGAACATATTTCAGGTTATGTCACCGTATTGTTCTATGCGCCTCATTATGTACGTCGAATCTAGGTTGCTCTATGTTAATGTGTCAAATATATCTATGAGCTGACATAGAAAAGTAATTATTCTGGGGGTTATTTCATCATATCGATACCTTTTTGCCAAATTATCGTAAGCCTCAACGTACTACGTTGAGGCTTACGATAGTTTGGCAAAAAGGTATCGATATTATTCTATCATCATCATATTATTCTATGCGTGTCATTATGTACATCGAATCTAGGTTGCTCTATGTTGAAGTGTCATTATCTATGATCTGACAGAAAAGTAATTAAACTATTTTTGGGTTAGCTCATTATATTATTCTATGCATCTCATGTAGATTGAATCTAATCAACTTGTCATATATCTATGGACCGTCATAGAAAAGTGATGAAAATTTTTGTCTTTCCTCAGAGATTTTCTCCTGCATTGCAGCACGAACAGGACGAAACGTGGAAAGTTTTCATTATTCACCGTTTTGGGTCGATATTTCCACCCCCGGGGTGTGTTGTTTTATCTCTGTGTTTGATCACAGACGACCGGCGGCTTGTTCGTATCGAACGTCAATATTGGCGAGGTAATTAGCCCTTCTCTTCCTACGCATTTTTTTTGGTTATGCAAAAATAACAAATTTCAAAAAATTTTTCCATCTTCGTTTTAATTCCTCGTGAAAAATAAAATGATAATAAGAATACCTTCTAATCCGCCAACTTCAGCTTGCTGCACTTTAAAGCGATCTCATTTATTTTAATTGAATATTTAATCTCTTCGACGTGATTTCTGCACGATCTTCGAGAGAGTTTCAACGGACGTTTTACAAAATCCCCTTGTCGGTATTCTTCTTGCCGGTCACCGTTGATCTGCCAAGCGTGGGACAATTAAACCGCGTTATTTTCAGGTAATTGCCGAGAAACCGTAAGAAAAAAATCGCGTTTTGTGAAATGTGGCGATTTAGATTCCGCGATAAAATACATTTGTAATTTGTGGCGTTTCGAGGCACACGCTGTATAAATAATGTGGGAATAATTTTTTTCACGTATTCCTTCGATTCGATTCTGGATTAGCAACAAACTTATCGGAAAATTGAATCTATTCCCATTTCTCACATGAGCCGATGCTATTTACATGCTTCGAGTCGAGAATTACTTATTCATTACACCTGATCGAATTCAAGATGGCGTCATATCGCGACATCTATCGAGTTCTTGGTTCTGATTTACGACGATTTACGACTCATCGAACAGCCCCCAGTAAAACACTGGGAAATGAAGAAATTGATATTCATTCGAACCGAAAGGAAGGGATTTATAAGGGGCGCAAAAGTGTCATATGTGATGAGAATATTTTGAGGTTATCTCACCATATAATTCTATGCATCTTATCATGAAGATCGAATCTGTGTTCCTATCAAGTATATCTATGACCCTTATTTCACACAATATTCTATGAACCTGATTATGTAGATCTAATCAATGCGTGTCAAATATATCTTATGATTTGCCATAGAAAAGTGATTAATATATTTTGAGGTTATCTTACCATATAATTCTATGCTACCGATTATCTAGATCAAATCTATGTTTCTATGACCTGTCATAGAAAAGTGATGAATATATTTCGAGGTTATCTCACCCAATATTCTATGCATCTCATCATAAAGATCGAATCTATGTTCCTAAATATGTCAAATATATCTGTGACTTGCCATAAAAAAATTGGTGAATATATTTTGAAGTTATCTCACACAATATTCTATATTCTATGCATCGTATCATGTAGATCTAATCTATGTTCCTATGCCTGTCAAATATATCTATGACCTGTCGTAGAAAAATATTTTGAGGTTATCTCACACAATATTCTATGAACCTGATTATGTAGATCAAATCTAAGTTTCTGTGTCAAATATATCTATGACCTGCCATAGAAAAGTGATAAATATATATTTTGTGGTTATCTGACCATATAATTTTATGTTCCTGATTATGTAGATCTAATCTATGTTCCCTATGTCTGTCAAAAATATCTATGACCCGCCATATAAAAGTGATGAATATATTTTTAGGTTATGTCACACAATATTCTATGCATCTTATCACAAAGATTCAATCTATGTTCCCCTATGTCAAAACCCTTTGATTTCTATGACCTGTTATAGAAATGTGATCGATATGTTTTGGGGAAATGTTCTCAATCCAATTCTTCGAATATCATTTCCATTATTGAAACTCAAGTGCAGCTCCGATATCTTCCATTTGGCATCTTCGTTTCCTCGACCTAAGGCAGGGTTTACGGTGAGCGTGCACGCAACGCTTGGAATGTTATCGTTTCCTGCCTTGGAAACTGTACCCAGAAGAGAATAATTACCTGCGGTAGAACGGAAAGTGAAGATATAACGAGCACGAGCCCTTCTCATGGAATAAAACCAGCAATATATTATTAGATAAGGGCGTATTATTGATATCGTTTCAGGAAAATCCCCCTAATATAATAATTTAAGGCTCCTTCGAAACATTCTAAAACGAGGCAACAACCTGTGAATGGACCGCATCGCCGGTCAGCTGTTTTCGCAACAACAACACACACACACACGTTCGCTCCGTCAAAACGGTGCGAAAAATTTCGGATTGGGCGGTGCGTCAGCCCCCAAGGTCGAGGGGGGCCTGCTTGGGCGCGAGACTTATCCTCTTCGAGGCAGGTGCGATTTTTTTCTACGCGGCGTTAGAAATTTGCCGCGCCATCAGAATCAGGGGAGATCAACAAACTTTGGATCGTGCGTGTGGTCAGTTCCAAAAAGTCCGTATATTTCCGTTTTCTAAGGTTCGAAACGGAGTGAGGAGACAACTCTCCGTTCCGACCTGAACCACCGGTGAAAGTCATCAACCCGGACGCCACCGTTAGGAATGCCGGATTGGAATCGATATCTCTGCGAGCCGCGTCTTATCTCCCATACCATTCGTCGATTCCGTTCCCAACTCATGGGAAAATTTCTCTAGGAATTCATGGGAGAACGTGGAAGAACCTGCTCGTGATAAGCGAATTAATCGTCTTGTCGATATACGGAAACACCTCTTAGGTTGTATGTTGTATTCGAAGGATTTATTAGGGGCGCAAAAGTGTCATGTGCGATGGGAATATTTTGAGGTTATCTCACCATATAATTCTACGCACCTGATTATGTTGATCTATGTTCCTACGTGTGTCGAATATATCTATGACCTGTCATAGAACATAGAACTGTTATCGATATGATCGTGATAAGCGGGCCCCACATTCAAATCAATCGTCTTTTCGATATACAGAAGCAACTCGTAGAACATGTCGTCTATCGAATCATGGGAAATGCAGAAAACACTCGAAAATTACCGGGTTTTCACTATAAAATAATTTACATCGTAGAGCGGGTTGGGTTGCAGTAATTTTCAGTTCATACGAGCGTGAAAAAAAACCATTTCGTGCACGAGTGACCTCGATATGAGGATATTCCCGTGTCGTACTTGGGTTCACTGACACATTTAGTAAACCACCCTGCTCTCAGATCGATATGGGAAACAGTTTCGCTGCGTATATTCTCTCAACGACTTGCTCAAAATGGCCATATAGATTTCACACCTCTCTAAAATGTATCCGGTATCGATCTCCCAATTCTTTTCGCAGCAAAAACCCAGGTGGTGAACATAAACAGCGTCTCGGGCGTGAAGAACATCACCCACACCTACAATGTGACGGATCCGGAGGACGTGGTCGTGCTCAAGGGCCAGCCGGCCACCCTGAGGTGCAACATAAGACCACCGGGCACAGATTCCAACCCAACGGTCTTGACGTGGCTCCACCAGAATCAACCTATCCGAGAAGACGACAACAGAAGGACGGTGCAGAAAGACGGCAGTCTCTACATACCTAGGGTTACCGGGGGTAAGAGACCGTTGACCGGGAGCTACAGGTGCAAGGTGGAAAACTATGTTGGGGCCGTGGTCAGCGGAGAGGCCAAGGTGCAGATTGCTTGTGAGTCCTATTCCGATGTAATATTTACTGTCATCTCAAACTTTATTATCAATTTTCAAACGACTTGTCGTCAGAAACCTAAAATACACCTTTTCAATAATTCACACATTTTACATATTCATCTACAAAACCACAAACATGCACCTAAGTGATTCAACACTTTGTGCACTATTTATCAATGATTCCCCTTTCTTCCATAATCCTACAAATATAACAATATCCCACCTACACCCTATATCCCAGTTATAAAGAACATTATTTGTAACGGGATGCACCCAATGTCCTCAGTTCCTCTTTATCCCGGATTCGATGCTAAGAAAAAGAACATACTTAAAAATCAGTGATGGTGCTCTGAATGTTGATCATTTTATAATTGATTCGTTTGGTTCCAGCCTTGGATTTCAATGTCACAGACGATCTAATTCAAGTACCCGAACAACAGCCTGTTATCCTACCGTGCCAGGTCCATTCGGTTCCGGAGGCGAAACTCAGATGGGAATTCAACAAGCGACCTCTACCTCATAATTCAAGGTATACAAAACATTTATTTAGAAATATAGATCTAAAATTATTTACATGCTGACGAAAATTTTTATGTTTATGTTTACGTTCAATTATTGAAGAGCCTCAGTTCGAGAACTCGCCAAAAACGATTGTAAGAAATCAAAATAGCTTTTAAGACTAGACTAATTAACGTAAAAGATGAACAGACTGATTTCGCTACTGTATATTTCGTATAAGTTTAAAAAATGTATCCATGGCAATATTATTTTCTTCTTGATGTTTGAGCCTCGGCATGGCAGTTGCAACCTCTCAGTTCAAAGCACTCATTTTGGTTGTACATTAGTGAGTTTTCCCCATAAAATCCCGATGAGTTCAAGATGATGGTACAACGACGTATAATTATTTATGTATATGATGCAATTGCTCAAGTAGCACTTTTTTGATCGGTGTAAATATTTTAGTTTTACTGCCTTGCAAAATTTGGCCTTGACGATGTCATCGATGGTGACATTCTCTAGCAGTTTTCAATGAATACATATTTTGACACCATATTTTGGTGATCCGTTTTTCACTATTGTAACCAGTACCTGATGACGTAATATATGGATAGTTCGTTCAAGTAAGATATTAATTCTGTACAGTAAACTATATGGTGTATGTGAGATTGTATCAAAGAAAAAAAACTATGCATGAAAATAATAATTATTGTTGAAAATGTTTGATGTTGAAAAAAATGTTAACTGTTCACAATTCAACGTTACCATAATATATTTATTTATTAATACTTAATAATATGTATACCCAAAGACTACAATGCTCTGTTGTTGAAAAAGGTACAAACATCTATGTAATTCAACAATTAAAATGGCTAGAACTTTGAAAAACGCAGAATTTTGTAACTCTTACAATTACGAGTTACCGGGAGTTATGCTCAGGAGTTGTAGCAAGCCTATTGATGCAGCGGTCGTTTCTTATAAACTTTATGCCTTAATATTGTACGAAATGATGATTTTTCGAAGATTGTTGTAAATATCGAATTTTTTGGATAAACTCCATATTGCTCATTCCTAGGTTACTTATTCCTTTCGATGTAGTGATTGTAACTCAATAAGATCCAGTAAAATGAGATGACATTCTTCAATTTTAGAGGTCTAAGATAGGAATCCCAATTTTTGTCGGAATTTTTTACGGCATTTGTATATTTTTGAATTGAAGATAACTCCAGTTGAAACATTTAATCTTAGATATTTATAATTATACACAATTGAATCTTTTCTTAGACCAGAGAAGATTAAGAAACTATTCAGCTATCTACTGTAACAAAAATTTTTTTATTGAATTATGTGGGGCACATTTTCCATTCCTTCATAAATTGTTGTATAACTGTTCAGAATTCAGTCAGGACCAAAAATATACATTTATCGTTATCCATAAATCACTCACAATTCCATTCTTTCGACAGATATGTTCCTCTCCCGTCTGGAGCTTTACTGATTCTCAAGACGCTGACCTCAGACGATGGTATATTTAGGTGAGTCGATAAGTTTCCCACCGAAACGAACGCAATGAAAATTTCTATCATTTCAGGTGTACGGTGACAAATTCTGTATTGAAGAAATCCAAATTCAAAAGTGTAACGTTGGTGGTGGTGCCGAGGTCGAAAGAGAAGAGGACGGTTTCTTTTCTACCTCTTCCGGAACCTCTCAACTCTACAGTGACGGTAGGCCTAAGAACCTCCCTATACTGTATCGCTGGAGGCTGGCCGCTTCCTAAGATAGAATGGTGGAAAGGTGAATATCACAGAATTACAGAACCATAGTTAAACGAAATCATTTCAGACGACAAGGTCATCTCCAACGCCAGCGTTCTGACGATAATGCCCGACGCCCAGTCCGAAGCGATCGCGTACGAATGCAGGGCTCAAAACGACCAGAACGGGGTTTCTCGGACCTACAACCTGAAAGTTCAGAGGAAGCCGTACTTTACCAAGACTCCAACATCGCTGTCTTACGTTAACGCGGGGATCGTGAAGTTGGCGTGCGCGGCTGGGGGGATGCCAACGCCCTGTATACAGTGGTTGAAGAACGGGGAAAAGGTGGCGCTCGGAGCCAGGAACAAGATTGTCAACGGGACGTTGGTGATGACACACACGTTTACGAACGATGTCGGTAAGGATATATTCGACGTACTAAGTTTCGTCCAATGATATATACAGGGTGATTTCATATTGGCTCATTTGTTGTCGTTTGAGCTATATTTATTGATATCCAAAAATCAACAGTTTACGAGTTATTTGAGTTCTTGTGTTTCTTGAAAAATTACTGACCTTTCTTCATTTTTGGTCAATTTTTTCTACGTTGACCAATTTTGATTAAAATTTCGAATTATTTGGATCGGAAAGGGTATGATATGTATGAAAAAAGCGAAAATATGCTGTAATAGATGTTAAAGAATTCATTTGATTCAAAAGTTGGTATGTGAAGAAGAGGATAGTCAATTTCTAAAAGAATAATTACACTTGATGTAGCTATTTTTGTAATAGACAAAGAAAATTTCGATTATAATTTTTTGGTAGGACTAGATTGTATAAAAGAGTTTTACCTAGTTCAAGATGAAAACTTAAAAATTAATCAGAAAATACCTATACAAAGAAGTGAAATAGTTTCTAAAGAAACCGATAAAATAGATATGGCTTCTGAAGAAACAGAATTTGTTAATTTGATAAACTTCAATGAAGAAAGTTGCTGGCGAATTGATATTAGAAATTGACTATTCTTTCCATCATATACCAACTCTTAAATTATACGAATTCTTTTTCAACGTCTATTACAGCATATTTTCGCTTTTTTCATACATCTCGTATCCTTCTCTGATGAAAATAATCCGAAATTATAATCAAACTTGGTCATTGTAGAAAAAAATTGACGAAAAATGAGGTGGTAAGGTGAGTAATCTTTCGAAAAACACAAAAACTCAAATAACTTGTACTGTTGATACGATAGCAAATGAGTAAAACTAACACGTTTTCCAAGGTTCACGTTGAATTTGGAAACTATTGTAATACTGAATCCCACAGAATATCTCCGACCAAATGTAAATTACTAGAATTATTCTGTAATCCTCATTTTTCGTTTTTTTATTACAGGCATTTATCAATGCGTGGCATCCAATTCCGCCGGAAGTATATGGGCGCCAGCGCAGTTGGTGTCAAATCCAGAAAATCCACCAATTCCTCCACCCCCACAAAATGCGAAATGCCGTTCCTACGACAGCAAGAGCATCTGCGTAACCTGGAAGAAGCCGGAGAACGTCCTGATTAGCGCTTACAGCATTTTTTCCTTTTATAATACTCACCGTAAGTTGAAGACAATTATGACGATTGATTCATCCAATCGGATCTGTTTCAGAAGAGTGCTTAAACGAAAAGTGCCAAGGTACAAACAATACTATAGGCTGTGAAGACGGTTCTCATGAAGGTGAGGAAGACCCTTATTTTTGATCGTTTAATCTTATCCGTTTTCTTCAGAGCCAGGACCTGACTATGTGACCATAAACAGTACCTATATTTTGGCGGATAGATTAAACAGTAGTACAAATTATACATTTTACGTGAGGCTTTACTCGACGGGGGCGAGCGACGACTCCAATTGGGTTACGTGCGATACAGGTATGTATACAGGGTGTGATTCCAAATTCGACGTTCATTTGAGACATATTCATTGATATCCGAAAATCAACAGTTTAGGAGTTATTTGAGTTTTTGGGTTTTTTGAAAAATTACTCGTCTTACTCCATTTTTTGTCAATTTTTCTACGTTGAGCAAGTTTGATTATAATTTCGGATTATTTTCATTAGAGAAGGATATGATATGTATGAAAAAAGCGAAAATATGCTGTAATAGATAGTTTATGAAGGAAAGATTAATCAATTTCTGATATCAATTCGTCTGCAACTTTCGAACTCCACAATTTATGTATGACAAAAGTATTTTTAGAACTTGCCAAATTCCTTCTATCCTAACTATCGTTAGAATAAAAAATTAAATTAAATTATTACGTAAATGGAAAATTCTGAAGCAATTATTGTGCCCGTCAAGCGCAAAAACGAGTCATACTAACACGTCCTTCAAGGTTCACGTCGAATTTGGAATCGCCCGGTTTAATGTTGGCTGTCATGTGTCCAATTTGAACGCCCTCTTTTCTAGTTGTTAAGGGAGAGAGAAACCTCAGGTATAAATTATTGGATCGCGAGACAATCGAGTTGGTGTGGTCTGAGATCAGCTCCGATATTTCCTGCGGAAACACAAACACCCCCTACATCGTCCAGTGGAAGAACGAGATCGATCACTTGGTCAATTCCAATCAAACCGAAAACCTTAAGTACAACATAACCGGTAAGTTACTGTTGGATCTCATATTTGATCCTCTATATAAATCGGTTGTCTCTTCAGGCCTAAACCCGGAGGTCAACTATCACATCCGCGTGATGTCCTCCTCGTACCGAAACGACGATACCAGTTGGGTCCTGCTGAGGCTGTCCGAAGTGGACGAAGAACTCGTGGCGAACCGAACCTACATCAGCTTCGACGACAAGACGACGATCACGCAGAACGTGCCGACCAATCCGGAGGGGTTCAGGGCCACGAACATCAACTCCAAGTCGGTCACCCTGAACTGGATGGCGTCCGAGAAGGAGGCCGAGTTTTACGCCATCTGTTACGCGGAGGTAGGGAAGGCGTGCGAGAAGGGAACGATTGTGAATAGGTAAATGACGTTGTATTCTCTATAGGGACCTTATACAAGACAGTGGCGACAATAGGGATATAAGCGCAGTAATTTCTCCTGCTGTTCTGGTCTTGTTTAAACCGATGTTTCCATTTCAGTCCGAGTAACATGAAACAGGTGGAAGATTTAAAACCGAACACTATGTATGAATTTAGGATACGATCCCATAATGCCGAAGGTTTCCATGGGCCCTTTTCGTCTCCCATCGAGGTTCGAACCCATCCAGATGGTGAGAATATTTGTTTGATTTAAAACAGTATCGACAACCGTTCTTATTTTGCAGTGCCTTCAACAGTATTAGACTTAAAATACGATGTAATCAACGATTCAACGGCCTGTCTGGCCTGGTTACCCCCCCTTTACACTCACGGTAGACTTATGAATTATATCGTCACTTATACGTCGAACGCTAATAGGCCTCTGGAAGAATGGACCTATATCACCGTACCAGTTAACCGAGCGTCTGATTCTGTAAGTAAACACAAGATAATGAAATTCTCTTTCATTTCACTGTTATTTAACAGGCTTGCTGGTACGACAAAAGGAAGAGTACAATTTCTGTGATGTTGAAAAACCTGGAGCTGACAGAAGCGTATACTGTTATCGTTCGGGCGGCTTCAGATAACGGGCTCAGTAACCCTACGTTTCCAATCGTATTGAGGACCGCTTACAAACAGCAGGATAGTCGGAGAACTGGAATGCAGGAAGAAATCACCAGCAAGCAGAAAATGGGTAAGAATGGGTTTTTATTATGTTTATCTACTCCTGATCAATTGATAGTATCTGTAAACAAACACCGTGCTCACTCCTATAACTCCCTGTCTCTATGCTTCTGGGATCTGGAAAGAGAACAGTCCATTATTGGTATTGGGGGGAGGACTTGAAGAATTTTGACATTTTCTCAAATTAAGTGGATACCTAATTATTATTGTGAATATTTTGCAGAAAAAGATGAATTCAGATAGTGAAGATGAATTATTATGTACACCTTCAAAAATAAGATAATCAACCAATGTTACCGTACAGAATTTATTGCCCGAAAAATCCCAAAACAAACATAAAGGTGTATACAACAATTTTCAAGATTGGTGTAGCAGTAAAAACATTAAGTCATCGTTTACAGAGAACGTTCTTTTGGCATATTTTAGTGAATTTAGTTCTAAAATATAAAACATCGCTCCTATGGACTTTCTACTCCATGCTGAGAAGCACAATCAACATAAATAATGCATTGATATAGATGACTACTGTTATGGTTCATTCAAAGATATTACTATTAAATTTTGAAATTTATGAAAACAACCAACAATATTCAAAGAATTTTGTTTCAATTATATATTTTTATTACTATTTACTATCAAAAGAAATTAAAAACCAATATCCGTACCTCAGAGCAAAAGGGTATTAAGTCCAAAATTCCAATTTTCGGGTTTTTTGGCTCACCTACATTTAAATTTCGCGCTCTATTTAGTGGTCTACCTTCAAGACGATTGGACTTAAAAATAACGATAATAACATAGTATCAAGTCCTTAATCAGAACGCAAATCAAACGAAAAATGCAAGTATTTTACGCTCTCCTAGGAAACTCACATTTTATGATTTAATACCTTTTTGCTCTGAGGTACGGATATATCTAAACTCTGAAAAATCGTTCAATGGGTGATTCCAATTATCCTTCTTCTAACCAGCACACCGTTTCGATATCTCCTTCCCTCCTTCACTCGCCAAATCAATCTACGATTCTACTCTTGACAAACTTCCAATAATCAACTGTCAATTGGCCTGCTTTTCCTTTCCATGTTATTTAATATAGCATTCACATGGTGACATTCTTGATACATTTTCCATCTTCACATGCATATCTTCATTTTGACATTCTTCCTAAACATAACTTAACTATTAACAATTAATTATTTGAACAAATTCATATTTCTCTTATTTTTAAATAATCTGAACCCTCTTTGAAAATATAATATTACAATAATTTATACGTTGATCAAACATCTTCTGAATTGCCTATACAATGTTCGAAAGTTCTTTTGGTGATATAATTTGAATTCATTTTATTCTCTTCCGACATTACAGTTTTCTATTGAAAACCGTAAAGAACTAGAACTCTACCTTACAGGCGTTCTTTTCAACTTGAAAATATTACTCTAGATAATCTTTGGCCAAGATCGTGATCGTATAGTGGTTTTAAAAGGACTCTACGTTGTGTATGTAAGAATGCAACCCAAATTACGCTTGATTCAATAGAAGAGATTGACGGGAAAATAGGAAATTTAAAACACATATTTTTAGCACTCGGAACAAGAAAATATTAAATTTATTTCAGAGTGCCAAAAGGTGGGGAGGATAAAAAAACTTCCAGACGGGAAGAAAAAACAAACCTCCCTCCTTTTCTCGTTCATATACCATTAACTCACAAGTAAAAGAATATTCATAAACAGGCTGACCGGTGAGAATTCTCTCAAATGGTGTTTAAAAATGATTGAGTAGATTAAAGGCGATACATTGGGAGTTTTACTTCGCAGGGGTTAAACTATCATCTGACGATTGATGATCTCCCACGTTGCAAGGAGACGGGAATGCGACAGAGTCCTTGTTATATATATTTCCAAACGTTGGGCGAAGCCTAAGTTAATTTTTAGGTTGCGTCGTCCGATAGTTGTCTCCCTGGACAATAATCCCATCAAGTATTAGATAAACCATATAAGCAGTGAACGATATAACCAGTGAATGTTATAGACAGTAAACGAAATAAACAATAAACGATATAAGCAGTGGATGATATAGATAGTAAACGATATAAGCAGTCAATCATATAAACCATAAACGAGGAGTCATAACGGATAATAATGTATGGAGAGTAGCTTTTTAAAATGCTCAATCAATATAAGATGATGAAACATAATGCCGACAATGGTGCTTATGAATAAACTTGCTATTTGCTGCGAACTACAACGATTACATATAGTATCATTTGAAGAATATTGCAAAACCTTAAAATTAAGGTGATTATTAAGCATTAGTTTATACATTCAAAATCTTTTGTGATAAGCACTTGGGAATTTAATACATATGGTCAGTTAGAATCATTAAATAATATGGAATAGACTTGATAATGAAGTATGAAAAATGGATACAAAACAATACACAAGAAACAAACCAACATGGAAAAAAAATACGTTGAGTAGGAGCAAATGGCCTCATGTGAATTGAGGATAAATGATATGAGATTAACACATGGGGTAAATAATGGACCCTGTTAAAGACACGTGTAGCAAATTAGGATAAGCCTGTATGATAAAGTTGTAATTATAAAATATTGTTACTCACATGGCAAATAGACCTTGAGGTCGCAGTGGAACGTAACCCCTTCCTAACTACAAACTATAAACTATACTCACATGGCACCCTCGAAAGTTTAAGATCAAACTCCCTCACAATCCTACCCTCGTGTTTCATCCAAAACCGAGCAGCCTGAAAAAAATCAACAACCGTCTAGAGCCAAAACTCTGAACCAAAAAAAAGCCTTACATTTCTAGATTATCCTCCGTACATCGATTCGTAGGAAAGGATTCTGTGGTTATTTTTCTTTCGGACGGACTCAGCAATCCGACCCCCTAATTTTAATGATAATATGGATTTCTGTACGGAAAATGAAAATGGCGGGCGCAGACGCCAGATCGGTTCATACTTATTAAGATTTGTAAATAAAGTTCTTTCTCTGTACTTGTATCTTACTATTTATTATTATAATCGTAGATAAAGTATAGTATTCAACTTGCGGTAATGGTCATAACTCACTCGATGAAATACAGCACTCGCCTTCGGCTCGTGCTGCAAACTTCATCCGCGTGAGTTATGACCTACATTACCGCTCGTTAAATAATATACTATTATTATGTAGAGATATAAATAATTAATTGTCGATTCTTCAGGTGTGGTTGTCGGCTGCATTCTGGCACTTATTTGCATCGCTTGTTGCATCAGCTGCATCGTTTTGAGGCGGCGATGCGTCAAGCGAAGGAATTTGGCCCACGCCAGAATGGCCGCCTCCAACAACTACTACCCGGCGGCGGCGCACTACGCCTCGCAGGGCGGTACGGTCCAGGTGAGGCTGGAGAATAGTTGCGCCGACGATATCCGGGCGGAAACTGAGAATTTGGTCGCAGACGAGGAGGGAAACGAGGTCTCACCGCAGCCCGTCTATCTGGACTCGAAGGTAAAAAGCCTACATTGAAAACTCCCTAAATTCCCATATTTTACGCTCACGTATTATAAATTGCAAATTTCCCTAGGGAAAAGACGAAATCCCGAATGGTAATGTAAATGGTTTAGATAAACCTTTGATGAATGGTCACTTGTCGAATGGGCTTGTCCACATTACCGAAAATCCACAGGTAAGATACATGTGTGGAAGTTCTTGGTTGGGTTGAGGTTTGAGGAAATTTCAACGCCTTCTTCGAGCTATGTGGAGGGTTGAAATTTTTTCGAAGGGTTTAACCTACTTCATCGTTCTTCTTCAGCGAAGATTATCCTAACTGTCAATCGTCTAGCAGAAGGCTTCCTCTTCATCTTCTCACTTCCATCTCCTATTGTCTTGAACTACCGAATACCTAATTTATACTTGAAATTAATTTTGGGAATTGATTTCAAAATTTTTACACTCTCATCGAACTAACCAGAAAACTGTATAAAATTGGGTGTTCGTATTTATCTGTTATAATTCTTTCTGGTTTTATTCTTTCAAGCTTTTCAATCTCACTTCCTCGAAACAACTACAAAATAAGTATGTTCCAAACATTGTGTCTACCTACTGTTGCTTTAACGTCCTATATAACAAGGTGATTACAATTTCGCTGGAACCTTGAAGGACGTGTTAGTATTACTCATTTGAGCCATATTTATTGATATCCAAAAATCAACAGTTCATGAGTTATTTGAGTTTTTTTTTGCCTGCATTCTAACGAAAACTTTTTTAAGAAATAAAGAAGGAATTTGGCAAGTTTTTAAAATACTTTTGTCATACATAAATTGTGGAGTTCGAAAGTTGCAGGCGAACTGATATTAGAAATTGACTATTCTTTTCTTCATATACCAACTTTCAAATTATACGAATTCTTTTTCAACTTCTATTACAGCATATTTTCGCTTTTTTCATACATATCATATCCTTCATGAAAATAAACCCAAAATCATAATCAAAATTGCTCAACTTAGAAAACATTGACGAAAAATGATGAAAGGTGAGTAATTTTTCAAAAAACTCAAATAACTCGATTTCTGGATATCAATAAATATGTCATACTAACACATCCTTCAAGTTTCACGTCGAATTTGGAATCACCCTGTATATGTCTTGTTCCTAATCTGATCACTTTTCGCACCTCATCGATCAATAACTAATAACAAAACCCTGAAATCTGAAAGTATCGGTGTGTTCATTTCATTTCGAATACCCGATCGTCTCCAAAAGAAAACCGATACCTTCAGACCCACCCCCATTCTTTCTTTACCCTACTAGACGATCCATCATTTCAGTTCGAGAGGAAAGACAAGAACGGCTTCAGGCGAACGCCCCAATACACCCTCTTCCGGGACGATCCCAACTCCAACAGGATAGCCTCCTCGCCGAGGCTCAGGCACTACCTCGATCCGTCCCCGAAGAGGCGGAACAGATGTAACAACGGCCTCTTCGACCGCCTGGACGACGAGACCGTCCCCTTCACCGCCGGAAAAGTTCTCGACCTGGAAAGCGTGCAGCTCGCTTCGTCCCTCTTCGACGACGCCTTCATCATCGGTCAGCACAGAAGGATATCTCCGTTGATGGGCTCCAACGTCTGACCTGACCCGAAGGATTTTTCGATTTTATCTTTTAGTATTTAAGGACGTGAAGCGTTTTGTTCCGTTGAAATGTTGAGTTTTTGTCGGGATCGCATTTTGGCGAGTTCTCTGAACGTTTCGAGTTTTTTATCGTTGTTTCCAAGCTTTATGTTTGCAATCAGCATCCAAAATTACACTGTAAGGAAATTATTGATATGTTTGTCAATCGTTTGAAAAGCCCAAAATAGTCATTGATGTTATTTCGAAATATAGATCTACAATTATTGAAGGGCCTCAGTTCGAGAACTCGCCAAAATCGATCGTAAGAAATCAAAATAGCTTTTAACAGACTAATTAACGTAAAAGATGAACAGACTGATTTCGCTACTGTATATTTCGTATAAGTTTAAAAAATGTATCCATGGCAATATTATTTTCTTCTCGATGTTTGAGCCTCAGCATGGCAGTTACATCTTGTTCGACCTCTCAGTTCAAAGCACTCATTTCGGTTGTACATAAGTGAGTTTTCCCCATAAAATCCCGATGAGTTCAAGATGATGGTACAACGACGTATAATTTTTTATGTATATGATGCAATTGCTCAAGTAGCACTTTTTTGATCGGTGTAAATATTTAGTTTTACTGCCTTGCAAAATTTGGCCTTGACGATGTCATCGATGGTGACATTCTCTAGCAGTTTTCAATGAATACATATTTTGACACCATATTTTGGTGATCCGTTTTTCACTATTGTAACCAGTACCTGATGACGTAATATATGGATAGTTTGTTCGAGTAAGATATTAATTCTGTACAGTAGACTATATGGTGTATGTGAGATTGTATCAAAGAAAAAAAACTATGCATGAAAATAATAATTATTGTTGAAAATGTTTGATGTTGAAAAAAATGTTAACTGTTCACAATTCAACGTTACCATAATATATTTATTTATTAATACTTAATAATATGTATACCCAAAGACTACAATGCTCTGTTGTTGAAAAAGGTACAAACATCTATGTAATTCAACAATTAAAACAGCTAGAACTGCTGAGCCAACTTTGAAAAACGCAGAATTTTGTAACTCTTACAGTTGCGACTTACCGGGAGTTATGCTCAGGAGTTGTAGCAAGCCTATTGATACAGCGGTCGTTTCTTATAAGCCTCATGCCTTAATATTGTACAAAATGATGATTTTTGGAAGATTGTTGTAAATATCGAATTTTTTGGATAAACTCCATATTGCTCATTCCTAGGTTACTTATTCCTTTCGATGTAATGATTGTAACACAATAATCTACTGGAACTAGACGGTTTTTGCATAGATCCAGTAAAATCAGATACACATTCTTCAATTTTAGAGGTCTAAGATAGGAATCCCAATTTTTGTCGGAATTTTTTACGGCATTTGTATATTTTTGAATTTGAGATAACTCCAGTTGAATCATTTAATCTTAAATATTATAATTATGTACAATCGAATCTTTTCTTAGACCAGAGAAGTTCAGCTATCTACTATAACAAATATTTTTTATTCAATTATTTGGGGCATATTTCCCATTTCTTCATGAATTGTAGAATGAAATCCAATACTTGAGAAGATAATCTGTTATAACGTAGAACATCTTATTTCAGGGTGATTTTCTAACTTCAACTACCTCAGTTTAACATTCCTCTATATTTACATTTTCTGAATATTTCTAGTTACCTTCTGTATATTATAACATTCCAGCTTTTGACCTAAAACACCTCATGCAGTTAGTACTTTCAATATTGTTCATTTACGGTATTTGTTATGTATTTTATATTTTTATGGTTAACCTACATCCAAGATGAAAATGGAAATATTTAAACGGCTAGAAGTCCAGTTCTAAAATGATTGGGTATTATTACAATAGTTTAATATTTTGTTAAATGTTGAATGCTTCGAAATATTTATATATTATCATTTTAGTTCTGACATATTCCAAATGACAAAAAATTTTCATCTTCATCTGCGATGCTTCAAGTTATTGCTTATCAATTTATTTTATCTCCTCGTTTACTATGACTGAAAGTTTTCATCGTGTAACTGCTCTGGTTTATATATTATTTTATTCCGACTAGTGACTATATTTGTACATTTTCGTAGATGATATTTTATTAAGCACCTGGTAGTTAACCGTGTATGTATTCTTAGGGATTTTCAATATCTACCTCATTACATTTAAATTCGTTTTTAGTTCTTATGTTACTTTTACGTTTAAGTAAATTATTATTTTCGATTCTTTTATTCATTGATGTCTCAGGGCACCACCAGTTTCCAGAGAAAACAATTTTATTGAATTATGTCGCATAAATACCACAAAAATCAGGAATTGACGTATATTTCGACAACAATATAGAATTTATTGGTAGCATGTATGTAAACGTTTTCTTTTGGTGTTATATGGTGAAAGATTCGAAACTTGATTCCTGCTCTTTTGAACAGTAGAAAATCCTTTGGAAAACTTTTTCCTAAAGAACGAAAAGTCTGATCGAGGAGGCTGCTAGTTTTATTTCGTAGCCAACCAATGAAAAATAGTTTTTTTTTTTCGAATTTATCAATCCGGAAGGATTAATTTCAAAACGATGTAGTTTCCGAAGCTTCTTTTATCCACCAAGAGAGAAAAGTTCGAAAACTCAAATTGCACTTTTATTAATGTCGTAGAATTCCACCTGTGGGACGAACCGCATCCTCCACTTCTTCTCAATTCCGATTCTATTGAACACGTAACAGATGTCTATAATACAAAATGTGATAACAGATTTACTTATTTTTCATCGATACAATTTTTATTCGCACAGGTGTAATTCTGGAGCAATACTTTAGTTTCCGAGCTGTAGTGTACGTATAGTAGGTTAAATATTGAAGCGGATTGTGTAAACGTGGTAATAATATATTTTTGTACGCTTGGATGATTACGATATTAAAAAAATTCAATATCTATACGACCTTTTCAATTCCTGATTAAACCTGCCCTGCTTCCAAATATCCATAGTGAAATATATGGATGGTTTTATTCGTGCAACGTATTCCCCCTTAATTTTTTTCATTGATTGGAGTGATTTTGTTAATTTTTTGAAAATTCTTTTTTTTTTATTCAATGTAAATCGATAAATAGAAAAAGAAGGGTATTTGATTTATGAAGTTGCGGCCAAAGAAATGTACCATCAGTATTGCAGGATATATAAAAATAGGTGAGTTTTTTTTACCGTCGCAAAAATGATATAAACCTGCGGAGATAATTGTGCTACCACTTCGCGTACTATCTCTCTTTGACGATGAATTTGTCTGATATGCAGTTCGAATTAAGTGCGTTAAAACAGGTTATCGTTATTTAATACGAACAGTATTTCAATACATAAGTGCTGATAAATTTTCGTGGAAAATTATAGAACATAAAATTGTCTATTATTGTAAATGGTATAAAACATACCTACATCATACTTGCAAATTACTGTTACAAGTGCATTTTAAATGGGTTCGAATATTCTTTGTTTTTTTTTACTTTCGTGTTTCGTGTATTTTTCTGGTGGTGTTATTGTATGTCCCACTTTTGTGGATTATTTTTTTTCTAGGACGAATAAAAATTGTTACGATAATCCTGATGGAGATGCCACACAGCCAGTAAGTAACATCATGAATTTTTTTTTGGGGGAATAATTTATTTTTTCTTTGGAATAATTTCAACTCCGAAATAAATCAGTAAAAAACTGAGAGCAAAGTTACATCCTTTTTTTTTGTATTATGAATTTTATGATTCGATTTATTAAAGATTAAGAGGGCAATCAAAATCTCTAAACCGATTTATTCATTCATGAATCTAAAGAAGTAATTATATATGGATAATTAATATCCAATAATAGAAAATCGAAAGATATCAAACACCTACTCTTTATATTTTAATTGGAACACGACATTTTCCTTTTCCTGAAGGAAAGGTTTCATATAATTGTCGGATATTGAATAACTTGATTTTTACTGATTGCGCGGATCAATTTAATTGCGAGTTCTCGATCTACATCAAAAAAGTTGTTGGGGAAAAGTTTCCTGCATCGCATAAATTCACCTTGTTTAGACAGAAATGAAAGTTCGCCTCACCACTCAGCGAATCTCGAATCCACTCTACAATTTGTAATAGAAGATAGGTATTTTTATCGACATGATTAAATTTTTTTTGGGAAAATGGTTTGAAATTTTTTTTTATCCGCAGACCGAAATCATCCAGAGACATGGTTTTAACAGCAAATCCTACAACTTAACAACCGAAGATGGATATATTTTAAGTGTAGAGCGGATACAAGAAAAAATTGGGAAAAAAACACCGGTAATTATTGGACCTGGGATTTACATGAACAGCCTCGTTTTCATCAACAGGGGCAACAAATCTCTGGGTAAATATCGTATTCAATTTCTCAAAATTCGAAATTCAAACAATATTTCAGCCTTCTTCCTAGCCAAACAGGGATACCAGGTTTGGATCATAAATTGGCGTGGTACTAGATTCAGCAGAAAACAAAGTAATCTTTCTACAAGTTATTGGGACACAGGGTAAGTTGTTACTTAATTCATAAATTTATATACCTAATAAGTTAATTTAAGTTTCCACAAAATGGCTATATCAGACCTTAAAACTGTGATGGAGAAAGTGTACGAAGAAACCAAGAACAAAGGGATATATGTAGGCTTCTCGATGGGAACCACAATCGGCCTGATTTTTAACATAAAAGAGCAACAATTAGCCGAGAGTACCCTTAAGGGTGTGGTGAATTTGGCGCCCATCTCGAGACTGGATAATTCCAAATCGTTGTTGAAATTTTTGAATCCGTTATGGCCCCTTATCAGAGTAAGTAAGGATGAATTAATTTGAAACTCATTCTCGTTGTGTTCTGCTATTTTCACAGCCTCTCCTGAGTAAGATCACAAATGGGGAGATCTTGTCTTATAAAAGAAGTAGAGTACTGTGTGGATCGAACCCTTTTCAAGTAGTTCTTTGCGAATTACTCCTCACGCCTATATTTGGAAATAGTTTCAAGAACTTGGACCCAGTAAGTTTTCGTTTTTTTTTTTTTTTTTGAGAATTCATTGATTTTCTGAAACTTTCAGCTGACGTATCCTGTAACAATAATACAAAATCGTGATTCCGTCTCCATCGCCACAATTGAACATTACCATCAAATTATAAAAAGTAAGAGTTTCAGAGAATTCAATTATGGTAGAAGGGGAAATATGAGGGAATATAATAGGGATGAACCACCACTATACGATTTAAATAGGGTTACACTTCCCCAAACTATGGTGGTAGGAGGAAGGGACATTTTGGCAACGAGGAAGGTGAGTTATTTTATTTTATCTTCAGTTGAAGACTTGAACGATTTTTTTCAGGATACTAGATATCTTTATGACCATCTGCCTGAAGGTTCGAAATGTGGGTATCATATTGTGGAGGAATATGGACATAGGGATTTCATCAATGGGAAGGACGTCGAAGATGTTCTTTTCCACCGAGTTTTGAAAAGTATCAACGATATTGATGCGGAAAATTGTGGTGTTAATGTTAATAGTTCAAATAAATAGACTTATTTTCTTGTGATATTTAATTCATTTGTAACATGGCTGGTAAAAATGTGTAAAACCCTCAGATGGCCAAATCAATTCTTCAATTAATTTATATGCTTCGAATTTTCATTAGAAATATTCGAGACAAACTAACACTAACCAAATATCAATACCGGGACCTCAATTGAATAGAAAACCAGGAAGCGTGTAATAGATTTAAAAGATACCAATTTGCATAAATATTTTCGGTCCAAATAGAAAATGGATCATTGTCATTTAATGCGTTTCGCAGATCATCCATTTGATAAATAGTGGGGAAGACTATTTCAGTCGAATCAAATCTGAAGATCACTTAATCCAGAAGCACAGTTTGTCCTGGAGATGATGAAAGGTTCGATGTGTTGATTTGTTCGGCGTTTGGGGTACGCACCCTCAGAAAGATAGGTGAGTCTCTGGAACTTTATTAATTTTTTTGTATCCAGACTATTATAGTTTTGAACACAGGATACTATTTTTTTTTTAAAGAGAACAACATAATTAAAATTTTTTTGTGCCATTACAAAAACCAATTACTGCTTTGAGTTGTTGCAAAGGGGTGCAAAAATTGTCTTTTAAGCATAAATTATAAAATGAAGGTACAAATTTTTTTTTATCAGAATAAGTTCTCTTAGAAAAAAAAATCAAAAAATTAAGGCGCATTTGGATACTGAATATTATCAAAATTTAGGTTTTCCAAACTCATATGGATATGACTATATTTGAAAATTAAAATAGAATATGTAATCTGCTTTTATGAATTTTTTTTTTTGACATTGATTTATGAGAAATAATTACATATATACTTAACTAGAATACAGGAATTGATAGCACAGATAAAGACAAATTTGCTGAAGCTTTGAGATTTTTGAAAGTGTATATATATTTTATGGGTGTAAAAATTCTAGGAGAAAAATGAGATTCTGAAGGGTTTGTGGTGGGTATTTTGTGAGGTGGAAAAGAAATTCATATTTTCACATCATCTGTTCCTTTGAGATAACATAATTTACTTAGTTCACTGAGAAGTCCCAAATTGGCATTTCGTTAATAATAAAATTAATCTTCAGAAGGAGAGCACACTTTATGAGCTCTTCATGACGTAACCCCCCTTTAAATTTCTTCAGTCATAACCAGTACAATTTCAGGATAAGTGAAATACATAAATCTCAATGATGATGAAGGCAGCACGCCACTAATAACTCAATGTAGAAACATTTATGGAAATCGGTTCAATAAACATTGACCCAATTTAAAGCTGCTATATATGGGTCGTTAATAAATGAAAAAAATCGATTTAAAATTTGAATCAACTTATTAGTCCTCCTCTATTGACCCATGAGGGACTAAAATTTTATTGGATTGTTTCTGATTCCACCAAATCAACTTGGATTAAAAATTAACTATATTCTGATGCATACGATAAAATTATTTTTGGGATTTATATCTTCACCAAAAAAAATTGGATAAAACTTATATAGTCATAAAATAATATTATGAGAGTCCATATTACATATTCTTCCAGGTGGAAATGGCACCTTTAGGATGTGCCTTCGCATTAGTTGTAGTACTCCTCGCCCTTTCTGGAGGCGTAGATGGTAGAGTGAAGAGAAGATTGAAGAACGAGCTGGCCGAAGCAAACCAGATCCAAGGAGATGACGATACCAAATCTAACGACGTAACATTACAAGATCAGCAACCCACCACAGACTATGAAGAATACGGTCCAGAGTATGAAGAATACTACGAAGAAGACGACAAGAGACGTACGTACCGCTCGACGTTTCTCGAAGTTAGAATGTCTATTCAAACATTTCTCGTAGTGATCTATTTTGGTCTTCATCTCGACAATTACGAGAATTGTCAAAATTACGTTTATATAGCAACCTGATGAAGTTTTGCGATTTCCAGGATCGACCACGAAGAGGCCCCAAAACAGGACGGAAACCACAACGC
This sequence comes from Aphidecta obliterata, assembly GCA_963966015.1. NCBI lineage: Eukaryota > Metazoa > Arthropoda > Insecta > Coleoptera > Coccinellidae > Aphidecta > Aphidecta obliterata. Next base: position 109,059 of record OZ014435.1, read on the forward strand.
CAGAGGCTCAAACAACCGCTTTCGTCCAGCCCGAAAACGAACGTCCAACTCCTTCTTCAGCGCCTCGCTCCACCACCTCGAGGGTACCCTTCAGTTGCCTCCAAGAAGGAGTGCAACACCTGGACGGCGAGGATTGGAGGGTCGGAAACTGCACGGAATGCACCTGCATCAGAGGCACCATCCAGTGCAAAACCGACAAGGAATGTCTCTTAGGACCCACCAGAGAGTCCAAACCGGAAGTTCCAGGACCTAGGGGAGAACCGGGTTATCCTGGAGACTCTGGACGAACGGGAGATCCCGGCGTACCCGGCACTCCGGGAATTCCAGGACCACCAGGTCCTCCTGGACCGGCCCCCGATCTAAGTTCCTACTACCAGCAACTCGTAGCTTCCCAGTCTAGTCACGATAAAGGTCCAGCTTTTCCTGAACCTTTCCAATTTATGCAAGCTCAAGTTGGACCAGTGGGAGCCAGAGGACCGCCTGGACCTGCGGGGTTGCAAGGATCTCAGGGGTTCCAAGGACTCAGAGGTGAAGCGGGAGAACCTGGTGCGCCCGGTTCGAGCGGGCCTATCGGACCTCGTGGACTTCCCGGATCCCCTGGAAAAGACGGCGAAGGCGGAGAAGACGGAGAAGCTGGACAACCTGGAGCTGCTGGTCCTCCCGGACCTAGAGGACTTCCAGGCATGCCTGGCTTACCAGGTTCGAAAGGACACAGAGGTTACAACGGACTGGACGGAGCTAAAGGAGAGCAGGGACCAGCAGGTGTTAAAGGATCGCAGGGTACCCAAGGAGCGGTCGGTCTAATCGGACCAACAGGACCAGCAGGTCCGAGGGGCGAAAGAGGGAGGGAAGGTCCTCCCGGTCCACCGGGTTTGAGGGGATTCGAGGGTATCGCTGGACCACCAGGTCCACCAGTAAGTTCCCAGATTCATCTATCGAGATGATATTTTAAATTGTGGTATGTTGTAGGGATCGATCGGTAAACCTGGATCGCCTGGATTCCCAGGAAACCCCGGAGCCAAAGGTGATCAAGGTTCGATTGGACCAAAGGGTAGTCAAGGTCTTCAAGGGCCAAGAGGAGAATCTGGTAGATCCGGTCAACCGGGAGAATCCGGGCCACCGGGTATCTCAGGTAAAGATGGATATCCCGGTGAGAAGGGTAGTTCGGGAGCGCCCGGAATTTCCGGTCCGCCTGGATTCCCAGGACCGAGGGGACCTCCCGGTCTCTCAGGAAGTCCAGGACAACCTGGAGCTAAAGGAATACCTGTAAGGAACCTACTCTTTCTTTTGGTACAACTGTTAATCATATCTCTCCAGGGATCTCAAGGTGAGCGTGGTTACAAGGGAGACGTTGGAGCAAAAGGAGAGGGTGGAAGTCCAGGTCCTAGAGGCCTCCCTGGACTGGCCGGCCAGGAAGGAAAGAGGGGTAAGAGAGGAATGAGAGGACCGACTGGACCATCAGGTCCCGTTGGAGAAAGAGGACTGATGGGTATCAGAGGTTTACCCGGTCCAGACGGAGCTATAGGACCCAAAGGTGAGAACCTCCTTATTATCAACGCAAAAACTTTTTAATTTTTCCCTTAAAGGCCAAACCGGCGACAGAGGTAGCGTGGGCCATCCAGGATCCAAAGGTAACCAGGGAGAATCCGGACGACCCGGCTCACCAGGTATCCCAGGAATGAGAGGATTGACCGGCAGGGTGGGACCGCAGGGTCGTCCAGGGATTCCCGGAGCAAGAGGACTTCCGGGCGCCGACGGTAAGCCTGGAGAGTCCGGACCGCAAGGTTTACAAGGGCTACCTGGGCCTCTCGGACCTCCCGGCGATAAAGGTTTAACGGTGAGCGAGGGATTCACGAAATGTCGTCACATAATATATTGTTGTCTTAATTCAGGGAGCACCTGGAAAAGATGGCGAACAAGGGTCTCCAGGTCAACCTGGAGCGAGAGGCATCCCTGGACAAGACGGAAAGACAGGACCGCAAGGACTTACCGGCCCACCCGGAGCTGATGGAGAAAGAGGAGCACCAGGATCCGTTGGTCCACGGGGATTCCAAGTGAGATTCAAAAATCATAATAATAACAAGCGGATAACATTTCCAAATTATAGGGTCTTCCGGGTAGTCCAGGAAATCCTGGAACTCCGGGGAAAGACGGACAACAAGGTATCCAAGGACTTCCAGGAGCCGTTGGAGCTTCCGGACCGAGAGGAGAAAGGGGATTCCCGGGGGAAAGAGGACCGAATGGTCTACCCGGATCAGACGGTCCTAAAGGGGCGACGGGTTCTCAAGGTGTTGAGGGACCTCCGGTAAGTGTTATCCATTCGAATACTGCCAGTTCCGTCATTGTTTCGGCTTCATCAGGGCGTTCAAGGACCTAGAGGATCCAAAGGTCATCCAGGACTTCCCGGCATGGTGGGTCTTCCGGGTCTCAGAGGTCCTCCCGGCGTCCAAGGGGAAAAGGGCGAAAGGGGATCTTTGGGACCTGTTGGTCCGGAAGGTCCTTCAGGAAGGCAGGGCGAACGGGGACTTCCCGGTCCGGTTGGATCCCACGGACCGCCTGGAGAAGCTGGGGAACGGGGAGAGCCGGGACATCCGGGCGCGACGGGAGAGCCAGGCGCTGCTGGTGAGAGGGGGGCGATCGGGCCTCAGGGCCAACCGGGCGTTCAAGGTTTCCCAGGACCTCAAGGACTTATTGGATTGCCAGGATTAAAAGGTGATCACTAACCGAAAAATAACCAAATATTAATATTCAATATTCACAGGAGAAAGAGGATTGTTGGGCTTGAAAGGAGAACAGGGTAACTCTGGGCCAGTCGGTCGTCCTGGCGAACAGGGACCAAAAGGACCTATCGGTTTGACTGGCGCGAAGGGTGCACGAGGTGAAACAGGTCAGAGAGGAGACGCGGGTCTAATGGGACCACCAGGACGAGCAGGACAACCAGGAACTCCGGTTAGTTTTATATTTTTATAATTTTTGGGGCCATTCAAGGAACTATATCATTATGTACAGGGTCATCCAGGAAACCAAGGAGCCCTAGGACCTCAAGGTCTACCCGGAATCAAAGGAGCAACGGGAGATACCGGCCGACCCGGACAACCCGGCGCGCAAGGACTTTCAGGACCGGTTGGATCCGAAGGACCCAAGGGAGAAACGGGCGCTGACGGATCCCCGGGACCCGCAGGACAACACGGGCCCCAAGGACCTCCTGGAGAAAGAGGTGAAGATTATTTCACCATCAACTTTGGGAACTAATCGCGAAATATCTTGTAGGTTTGATGGGTTTGCCCGGACCGCAAGGACAGACCGGACCTCAGGGACATAGAGGATCGCAAGGAGAAGCCGGTTCTCCGGGAAAACCAGGAAACGAAGGTCCGATTGGACCGCCTGGCGTCTCAGGTCCTCCAGGTTTAATCGGTCCGGCTGGTGACCAAGGACCTGAGGGAACTCCGGGGAAAATTGGACCTCCGGGAATATCTGGAAGACCCGGAGATAAAGGACCTATAGGACCACCGGGACAACCTGGGTCTTCTGGATCACCAGGACTACCAGTGAGGAGATTAAAATTCTGGTTATATGAATCTATTTTGTGTTTTTTAGGGACCACCAGGTCCACTAGGCCCCATTGGACAGACGGGAGAAAGGGGAGCTAGAGGTGAAACCGGTCCTCAAGGTATCGAAGGAGCTAGAGGTGAAAGAGGTAAATCTGGGGCGCCTGGAACAATGGGAGAGAAGGGAGAACGGGGACAACTAGGACCAGAAGGACCTAAAGGACATAGGGGATTGATCGGTCTGCAGGGTCTACCAGGTATTAAAGCTTCATAGGTCGATCGAAGAGTACTACAAATTTCCTTCGTAGGTTCTCCTGGTTTCCCTGGCGAGAAAGGAATGAACGGTAACCCAGGTTCACCAGGTAAAGACGGAGAACCCGGCCCTAGAGGTCCGGCCGGTAGGGACGGCAGTCCAGGACCGCAAGGCGTTCAAGGACCTCCGGGACCCAGAGGAAACAACGGAAACGACGGAAAACCCGGGTCAGTAGGTTCTCCAGGTCCCGCAGGTCCTCCGGGTCCGCCCGGAGACGGACTCGGCTACGACGCCAACAATCTGGCCGCCCTTTTGGCTATGGGACAGATAAACAACCAGAAAGGTCCCGATTCGATGAGCGATGAACCTATCAGGATATTTGGTAAGGAGATGAGCGAGGAGGATAGGAAAGAGTTGGTGATGATGGCTTACGAACAACTGAAGACTTCTTTCGATAAGATCAGGAGGCCCGATGGTCAGAAGAAATCTCCTGGTAAAACTTGTAGGGATATATGGGCGGCCTATCCTGACTCGCCTAGTGGTAAGTATGTGGCCTTTAGTCGTGTTTTAACTACATCATAGAATGAATAAGGTCAATATTGGATCGATCCAAACGACGGAGACGCAAAGGATGCGATTATGGTCCACTGCGATATGGAGAAGAAAGCCTCTTGCATCCTACCATCACCGACAGAGTCGGACGTTCTAACTTACGATGGTCACGATCCGGAGGTGTGGCTTGGTGAACTCGAGAAAGGGATGAAGATATCGTATAAAGCCCACAGTAACCAAATCGGTTATCTTCAATTGCTTACGACACATGCCCAGCAAAATATCACCTACCATTGCAAAAACACTGTGGCTTACTTCGATCAACACAAGCGTACGTTCAGAAGGGGATTGAAGTTGATGGCGTGGAATGACGCCGAACTTTTGCCTAAGGGGAATAAGAGGTTGAGATACGAGGCTCTTGTCGATGATTGCAGGGTGAGTCTTTACACTAATTAAATAATAATTCTTTCACTAAAATGTTTCTTTCTTCTTCAGTTCCGAAAGAACAGTTGGGAAAAGACTGTGCTCCAGTATACCTCCGATAAAACCAACAGGTTACCACTTCTCGATGTCGGAATGAGGGATCTCGGCAAGTCGGACCAATCGTTCAAAGTTGAGATAGGTGCTGCCTGTTTCTACTGATTTATTTAGGATGTATCGAATATTATATTGTATGTACTTAGTTTGTTCCTAGAGTATACTGTTTGAAAAAGGTGCCATAATAACGAATGAGATTATATATTATTTGTACAAAATAAAATTTAAGATCGATATTTTATTTTTCATTCAAACTATCACTGAGTTTCACTTCTCCTCCTTATGAAATAATATACTATTTCTGTTGACTTCAGAATTATTTCATCTTTATTGATATCAAATTGATTTGTTTTTTTACAGTACGAAAGTCGTCGAAAGTACTCGATATTTGAAGTATCGATATTTAATGTATCGAATAGTATCGATACTTTCGAAGCGAACGATTACAGTATCGAGTTTCGATACTATTTGTTTCGATATAATACGATCCAGAGTATCGATACTTCAGCAAGTATCGCCCAACCATAGACTAATAATAATTTTATTATTAGTCTATGCGCCCAACATTACTTCAGATTAATAGTGAAATTATCTCATATCGCTTTCGTTTTGAGGGTTTCGTGCACCGTTTTTGTTGTTTTGCGCACCCTTTTCGAGGCAAATCGAATGCGCAAATGTCATATTTCGTGCACTGGAGGAGCTCAGATAGCTAAAACGGAAGCTACAATTGTCAACGGACATAGATACCACACATATTTCTGTGAATTAACCTATATTTCACATATAAATATAAATGTATTTTTGTTTACAATTATTACATTTTTCCACGCCCTTTTCCTAAAATAAACGTTTATCCATCATGAACGAAGAATACCTAAATTGTCCGGAATTCAAACCGAAAATGCATACAAAACTACTCAAACATATGTTACGAGAAATTCCTAGAAACGATGGATCATCCGATGCTAACAGGTAGTTGTGAATTCTGTCCTGCTTTGAAAAAACTGTTCTCTTCTTAATTATAGGGTCGTTATCGCTCATTTCGCCGTGTTAGGACTGGGCATTTTGGGAGAACTGGAAAGTATATCTGATGCCGAGAAGGAGAAGTTGATCAAGTGGATTCATTCTCTGCAAGTGGTCGATGATGAGGGTAATTGTCTAAACTTGATGAAATGGAATTGACATATTTTTATATTTACAGACTTAGTAAGTGGCTTCCAGGGTAGTTCGATTATGAACACTAAAGGAAATAAAAACGTAAATTCACCGTACAAATGGGGACACATAACGAATACCTATTCCGCACTAGCAATTCTATTATTATTAGGAGATGACCTATCTAAGATAAACAAAAAGTCGATAATTTTGAGTAAGTACCTCTGGATATCGAATTAATTAAAGCTTAACATCCTTGAATTATTCTAGGTTTGAAAGCGTTACAGAATGATGATGGTTCATTCACTGCCACTCGTTTTGGAGGTACCGAAAGTGATATGAGATTCGTCTTTTGCGCTGCCTCTATCTGTTATATTTTAAACGATTGGTCTGGACTCAATATGAAGAAAATGATCGAATATGTACATAATTGTATTGTAAGCATTCTTTATTTCTTATGTCTCGTTGAGGAATCACTTTGACTTTTGTAGTCTTACGAACAAGCTTTCGGACAAGTACCGGGCTCTGAGAGCCATTCAGGATCAACATTTTGCGCCCTAGCTTCCCTTTCCCTAAGCGATAACATGGATCGAATCTCGGACTTCCAGAAAGAAGGACTAGTAAGATGGCTGGTCAACAAGGTCGACTTTGGTTTTAGCGGCAGGACGAATAAACCGGTAGATACGTGTTACTCTTTCTGGACGGGGGGCTCGCTTCATCTGCTTGGAGCGTACAAATTTATAGCCCCGTACGAGAGGCAAAGACAGAAATTGATGTTTGCGCAACATAGAAACGGGGGGTTGTCGAAGTACGAGTACTATCCACCGGATCCGTTGCATACGTCTCTCGGACTCGCCGGATTGAGTATGATGAAGATCGATGATCTGGAAGAGGTTTATGTACCTTTGGTGATCACAAGGAAGGCTCATGAACACTTGAAGGTTTTGCATAATCGATGGCATCAATTTTAATGTGGCGGAGGGTGAGCAACTTACAAGATAGAACTCATCAAGAGGCATCAAAGAAATACATTCAGATAGTGTCAGTCAATACATAAACATTTTTCTTGGACTATTAATTGAAATTTACAAAATGACTATCCTGGACAATATTCTACAGTTGCCATGTCAAGTATGTCCCCTCTCATCCACAATTAAATAATAGAAAATATTTTCAAAGGATCAAGGGAAAAATATAATAATTCCAATGTATTTTTCATTCGGTAAAGGACAAACCATTTAAACAAGGCACAAACAAGTTATGATATTTATTTATATAGAATCAATTTTATGAATGTGCTATATACATTTTTCATCAATTGAATATATTATGTGTAATTTTTGCTTGAAGTTCTATATTTTATAAAATATTATCGATAATACTTGTTTCATTGAAGTAGATTTTCTTTCACCTCGGAAATAAATCTGGGTAAAATTTTGTTCGAAGGTTTTTTTTTAGGTAAATGTAAACATTCGACCTGGAAAATTTCTTCTAGGAGTTGACCTTTGAGTTTTTACTGTGAAACTAGCCTGTTTTTCGGCAAATTTTAGGTGGTAGCTTTCGAATCTGATATTAAATTCGAACTCGGTGATCGTGCAACGCTTTTATTCATCTAATATGAAATTTAATACTACTAGCGCCATCTATACCTATTTTACTGAAGTTTACTTTCCTCGTTCAAAAAAACTACAGTAATCTATATGGTCGATGTGTTACTTTTACCGTTTGAATGTAGATGGCGTACTATTTCAAACTGACTGAAAATTCCGAGAATTATGAAATTTTTTGTATTTTGTCGTAATAATAATTAATGTTAACTGGTTTTTATAACACAACGACTGTTTGCAATAGAAATTGAAGTTACTTCAAGTTTCCACTTTTGACACTCGACCAAATGGATCGAGGATCATGATTACACTCGAACTCTTTTCCGTTATTATCATAAAACTGAAAAAATTGGCGATTCCAGGCGTTTCAGGAAAGAACTGATTGGGTTGCATTTTCGGATTCAGAATGGTCTCTTTACATGAGGGTTTTCGAGAAGATTCATTGAAAAAATATTTTCTCACACAACTAAGAACTGGAGAGCAAGTTAGGTTTATTCTGATCCACGCGCCAGGATTCCGTGGCTCAACGATCATATAGTGTTTAGTTTCCGTCTCCAGAATTATTGAAAAGATAGATTAATCATAGTGACATCTGACGGCAATTCCAAATAAAGACATAGAAATATCTCTTAAATTCGGTATTCTTCGAAGTTTTTGGCCTGCAGCACAGGAAAAAAGACCGGTTATCAATGAAACGTCAAAAATGACAACCTAATCATAATCAACATCAATCTTTCATATGACAGTTGATTTTGAAGAATGACTTTTTTTCTTTGAATTAAACTCGGAATGTTTCGAATGTTTTTAGTGATGAATATATAAAAATGGATGTCTTGAATTTGATAGATAATATTCACACCCCTTTTGGAAGTTTATTTGAATCGACATGGGTTACAACAGGGATATTTTTTATACAAGATCACAAGGTAGGAAAAATCTTCAAATGAGTTAGGGATGTCTATTTATTCCGAAAATGTTATAGAACATTACATAAGATATCTCGAGGTACTCTTAGAACTCTCGTCACCGAATATTCCAATAAGAAATAGCTTATTTCTTCAACAAAATACATATTCTTGAGCCACTTTATTGAACTGCTGATAATGTTTGTTATCAATGGAAATATGATAAAGGAATTTATTTTTATAATGTATTTGTTAGGAAGGAAATATTTTGTGATCATTTCAATGCTTCATAGAAAAATTCTCTCAATGTCAATTGTTTTGAACTGATGGAAATTGAAAATTTAAATCTCAGAAATGCTAATGTACGTGATATGTTTGTTTCAGGTGTTTAATTTCGTTTTAGCTATAGTTTTATTGGTTGCAGCTACTATTGTTGTCATAATATGCGTCAAGAAATTGCACAAAAAAGGTAAATCGTAACAATACAAAAATCTTGTCATTATAACATCCCCCACATTTTCACAGCTTTCTTCCTGAAGGAAGAAGCTTCAGAAGAATCAATCACAAGATTTCGTAAGAGAGATAAAGCGTTGTTTTACGGTAGGAAAATGCTGAGAAAAGTCAAAAACATTTCCGGACAAGGGAAAAAGCGTAAAATGATGATGAAGCTAGCCAGAAAAATACTACATTTGAAGAAGGAGAGCGATGCGGAGCAGTTAAAAGTAGGCACATCCCCGAATAATTTTATAACAATTGTCTCAACAAATTTCCTTGCTAGGTTATAGAACCACCACCCGAGTATCTCCAAGAAGACACGTTAACCGATGACAGGATGCCTCCCGATGCCCTCTTCATGCTTCAGAGTATAAGAGTCTTCGGTCATTTTGAGAAACCAGTCTTCTTGAAACTCTGCAGACATATAGAAATTATGAACGTCAGCGCTGGCTCGTTTTTGTTCAAAATAGGTGAGTGGTCGTGGAATTCATTCCGTGGGTTCATTTTAATTTCTGTAAAGGTGACGAAGACGAGAACTTGTACATAGTCCAAAGCGGAAAGTTAAATGTCTACATCGCCTCGAACGACGGGGCGAACTTGTCGCTCAAAATAGTGAAACCCGGGGAATCCGTGACTTCCCTACTTAGTTTCACTGATGTACTTACGGTGAGACTACAGACCCAACCCGAGTCGCTGCCAAAATTCATAGTTTCGTTTCAGGGTCACCGCAATCATTATAAGACTGTATCGGCCAAATCCGTGGAAGACTCCGTAGTCGTTAAGTTACCGATGGCAGCCTTCCACGACATATTCCAGGAATACCCCGACATCTTCATACGAGTCGTTCAAGTCATCATGATCAGGTTGCAGAGGGTCACGTTCACCGCTTTGCACGAATATCTGGGCCTCAGTTCGGAACTGTTCAACCAAGTAAGTGGTCGGAATTTCCTCGTAAATTAATCTTATTCAGGTGCTCTTTAGGGATCGAAGTTTAAGAACAGCAAGAGCTTCGTCGGTACCACCTCGCCCTCGAAGCGGAAAAAGGAAGATCCCGTAATCTCCGAAAATCCCAGCTCCAACCCGGTATCCCAACCCATACCGGTTCCGCACGCGAGGAGGGGGAGCGAATACAAGTTTTCCCCGAATACCACGACACCGGAAGGTGCCAACGAGAACGAACCTAAAGGCATGTCGAGTGTAAGTTGGACTGTTTATTCAAATACCGTTCTTACGTTCTGTCTGTTTTGTAGCTGGGCGAGTTCAGCGGTACAAGCCATCCGAAGAAACGTACCTCGGTGCACGAGATAACAGATTCCGATTCTTTGATCGAAATCGCCACTGAGGCGTTCGTGAAGGAACTGGGACTGAAGGACGACAGGAATCTTGTGGGGAAGATTGAGATAAGGGAGATGTCTGCGGGTACGTTCCTGGTCAAAGAAGACTCGAATAAGGTGAGAAACTTATACAATGATAATCTCGATGATGAGAATATTTATCGTAGGACGTAGCCTTGGTATACATATTATCCGGAGCACTGAACGTACTGCAGAGGAATAGCACGGAAGAGGAGGAAGAACATTTATTTACTTCTTACGCCTCTGAGATAATTGGTGGTCTGGCAGTGCTGACGGGTGAACCCAGTTTTTTTACAGTCAAGGCCAAGCATTTCAGTAGAGTCGCTATGATTTCTAGGAATACATTTTATACGTAAGTTATCAATTTTATTTTATATGTATAAGATTAATCTTTCTATTCTTCTTTTGGAATTAAGTGAATAAAGTAAACTCCAATGCATTGCTCTATAAATAAAGTATTCATTGTATTAATGCAATGATATTCACAACTATTTACAAATTCCCTTACCTATGAATAAAGAAACGACAATTAAAGTCCTTTCTTGAATTCACTAATTCCCATCTATGTAATATTATCTAATATGAAATGTGAACCAACTCATCGAATACATTTCACCTTTATTCGGTATCTTATCAGTCGGTACACATTTACCGGTCATGTGATATTCACTGCTCAACTCAGCGAAATTCCAATTAAAGAAATATCTACAGTTTCTTGGCATACGCACAGGTTCAATGATTTTTTTAATTTTAGATTAATGAAAGAAGATCCGAAAGTGGTGTTGTACATAGCCAGTATGATAGTGAAACGACTGTCCCCATTCGTGAGACAGGTCGATTTCGCCCTGGACTGGCTCTTCATCGAATCCGGTCGAGCCATCTACCGACAGGACGAAGAGAGCGACTCCACCTACATCGTTCTCTCCGGACGACTCAGATCCGTCATAACGCACAAGAACGGAAAGAAGGAGCTGGTCGGGGAGTACGGCAAGGGGGACTTAATCGGGGTGGTGAGTTATTCATTACTATTTATCGAGAGGATTTAATTCATTTCATTCCTAAGGTGGAGATGGTGACCCACACGAAACGGAGCACGACCGTTATGGCTGTGAGAGATTCCGAACTCGCCAAATTACCGGAGGGATTGTTCAACGCTATTAAGTTGAGATATCCGATTGTGGTGACTAGACTGATTAATCTTTTAGGACATAGGATATTAGGCTCTTGGAAAACGCCCAGTATTAATATATCTGCCAATCCAACGATTGAGGCTCGTTCTCCGCAAAATAACTTTTCAACAGTGGCTATCATCGCAGCCTCCGACCACGTACCCTTAGTGGCCTTCACGTACGAGCTTTATCATTGTCTGCACGTGATAGGTGAGTACGTATACTTCATTTGAGAATTATTGACATCGAAGCAGGCCTTGAACGTCCAGTCGAGGCTTTATTTCTGGTTACAAAAAGTTACTGTTCAATTTCATCTAGAAATAAAACATCAAACAGAAATATTAACCTAGAAAAGTGTTCAGTAAACAATGTTGACTTGGATCGATTGAAATCTAGGTGCTCTTTGGTCAGTTCAAAAAGGATATCTAAACTGATATATTTGTGGTTTTTGATTTTAGCGAAAACAAAGTCTCTTTGAAGGAATAATTGTGTCACACAGGTTTTCTTCCACTGCTAATTCCAGTCTGTAATAACATGCTAATATTCTACGGACAGTGCTTGGAGAAATCTGAAAATTTAAGAGACATTGTTCAATAAGAATACACTTTGAGTAGGTGAATAACAGTTTATCTGAAACACTAGCGAAACTCGATTAATGCTAGCCGAGTCTTTGAAAAACTCGAAGTAACACAGACAAACCACCTGGCGTTCTCTTGTTGTAAGGCGCGATGTATCCTGTTCAATTCCAACCATTTCAATAGCACAAGACAAAAAATACTCAAATTCAGAGCTAATTTTTATAATTATTCACCAATATCTCGATAAAATTATCGAAGCAAGGTTTCTACGGGTTACGTTACTGTTATTCCTATACCAACCAGAATTCAGCAACCCAAAATATTCCCGAATAGTCTATTACCAACTTTAATTCGATTTTCCACACCCTCCCGAGATGTCAATAATTCTTAAACGGAGTATACCACAATTACGATTACTTTGATACTAATCTGTATTATTTCAAGGCCCCACTTTGAGACTGACTTCGGACGTGATCAAGAAGACCCTAGGCTCTTCCATAATGGACCCCAACAACGAGTACCGTCTCACGTCGTGGTTGGCGCAGCAGGAAGACCAACACAAGATCTGCCTCTACATGTGCGATCACACCGTGAGTGCCTGGACCCAGAGGTGTATCCGTCAAGCGGACTGTATTCTTATAGTGGGTCTGGGAGACAACGCCCCCACGTTGGGCAAGGTGGAGAAGGAGATGGAGCGTTTGGCCATGAGGACGCAGAAAGAACTGATACTTTTACATAGAGAAGGTGGCAAGCCTTCAAATACCGTCATTTGGAGGAACATGAGGAGTTGGGTGTCGTCTCACCATCACATCTTGTGTCCGAACAGGATGTTTTCCAGGAAGTCTCTCTATAGGATTGTGAGTGAGCTGAACGTGCTCGTGAATCAATTTAAAATTTTTTCTTTTCGCAGAATGAATTATATTCGAAGGTGTGTTCTTCGGAACCAAACGTACATTCGGATTTCTCGAGGTTGGCCAGATGGCTCACCGGTAAATCGGTCGGGCTGGTTTTGGGAGGCGGTGGAGCCAGGGGAGCCGCCCATGTGGGAATGATCAAAGCAATACAGGTAAAATTTGGTTTAAGCTTGTTGTTTATGATAAGTTTCACTCGTGTGATTTTTAGGAAGCGGGAATTCCTATCGACATGGTGGGCGGTGTCAGTATTGGAGCGTTCATGGGGGCGCTCTGGTGCCAGGAAAGAAACATTACGACCATGACTCAGAAAGCCAGGGAATGGTCAAAGGTAATTTTTTATCGAAGTTATCGAAGAATGTAGAGTTGAAGCCAAAAATTAAACATCTTCGGAATGCTGATCTTCTGTGTGATTCTAGAAAATGACGCAGTGGTGGAGACAGATTTTGGATCTGACCTATCCGGTAACGTCGATGTTTAGCGGTAGGGATTTCAATCAAACGATAAAATCGGCCTTTGGCGAGACGTATATCGAAGATCTTTGGCTTCCCTATTTTACCGTGACGACAGATATTACCTCTTCCGGTATGAGAATCCATTACCATGGTGAGTTTTGGACGAAGGGAAAAATATTTCTGCTTTATGTGTTTTCATTTGTGTAGTCTTGCAGAAAGATGTATAGATAACTTGGGAATTATTTTGAACCATTTGCAATTTTTTTCTTTATTTCAATCTTTTGAATTTAAAAAAAATTTCTTGATTATCTACACATCGATTTATTTTTCAATTTCAATTGATTCGAAAGTTTCTTGCTTTCTATTTTAAGTGGTGTATTCCATCACATTCTTGTAAAATAATCTCATTATTGTGATTGGTTATCCTGTATGTTTCACAAAATTAACGATCAGAAAAAAATTAATCAAAGGTGAAATTTTCAGATTGCAAAATATTATTTTGTTCCGCACAATAAGATCCTATTATAATTTTTAGATTAATCAGACTTGGGCAGTAGGCCTACACCAGAGACAAAAACAATATAATATGTATCTTACGATTAATAGAATAGAGATTTTCTTCTGAAAATCTAGACAATATCTTAATATGTATTATAGAAACCTTGTAGAATATAAATCTCGGGTATGGCCCAAGGATCAAGCATCTCTCTAGCATACAATTATGTCCGGGGGCTTCAGAATAATAACCCAAGGATCGGATGCAATTTTTTAAGAATCTAGAGAACCTTGATCTTTAGGCATCACAATTTTGGGACATCTTGTACGGTTAGGTAGGTTACTTGAAAAAATACTACCCCATTGGTGTTCATATTCGAATAGAAAACATCTCATCATTTTCGTTGAATTTATTTAATATAAATAATATTAAACACGCTTTTATATAAAGAAACAGCTAATTGCTTTTTTTTCAATACGCATCATCTGGAAGCATTCACATCATTTGCTGTAACTGAATTTGGAATTTCCTGGGACGTATATTATGATTTTATGTTGATAACTAGATTCTGCAATAGTTTTGATACCGAAAATCAACATAATAAAGAAGAAGCCATTTCATTAGTATTTATGTATTCTTTAGTCGAGTGCTTTTTGGTATTGAAACTCTGTAACCTGTTCTTGAATAGGGTACGTAGTTATAGAGCTTTTCCGTAGGCTCACTGTGGAGATATATACGAGCTTCAATGTCACTATCTGGCTATATGCCCCCGCTATGTGATCCAGTAGACGGCCATCTGCTGTTAGACGGCGGATATACCAATAATCTACCAGGTACTTAACACTCTATTTTCTTGTTTCTTTCCCTCTATAGATTTCTAAAAGTACTCGGCCATAGGCAAGGTAAGTACAAGACACTTACTATGGACTCTAAGGGAAAACAAGGTAACCAATCACAATAGTTGGACTGGAAAGTTGTTCCTTGTATTTAAGCCGCAGATGATATCGAAGCACTTTCGGGCTTTGTTCATATTGGAGGGGAAGTTAAACACAATCCACATCGATAAGGAATAATAACTGTTATATAGGATATTTTCCATATCCTGGAACATTTATTTTATTTGAGAGATACTTGTAGTCAATATTCAGCAGACTCAAGGGTAAATTTAAATAGTTAGACTTTCTTATGCACAGTTTTAGCGAAGTGGATATGATTGCATCCTACTCCAGAGTATGTAGACAGTTTTTAGCACATTTCCTGGAACTTTGATTGATTCCGCAGGTTCGTTGTGGCGGTATGTTCGTGCCAGTATGACTATTGTGGGTATTCTTCCTCCCCTATGCGACCCAAGGGATGGGCATATGTTGGTAGACGGGTGTTATACCAACAACGTACCAGGTAATGTTTGAAATCAGATCGTAGAAAGGGAACTTGGATTATGATGTCTGAACCTTATAAGTTCCACTTCTATCATGCATGATTACAACTATTATTATTACAAAATTTTCTCT
The DNA here is from genome assembly GCA_963966015.1 of Aphidecta obliterata. NCBI lineage: Eukaryota > Metazoa > Arthropoda > Insecta > Coleoptera > Coccinellidae > Aphidecta > Aphidecta obliterata. The sequence continues at coordinate 124,586 of OZ014435.1, forward strand.
GAATATTGCATTCTCACCCAGATTTTGTTGGTTGTTTCTTTTCACACAATGTACTTATTAGGTAAGTGTGTATATGAATATTGTCAGGGTGAAAGAATAGAGGCATTATTTTTTGAAAGTTGTCCCAATGAACTTAACTTTGCAGCCGACATCATGAGGAGCTTAGGAGCCAATCACATATTAGCCGTAGATGTGGGATCGGTAGACGATCAAGATCTAACCAACTACGGGGACGATTTGTCGGGGTGGTGGTTGCTGTGGAAAAAATGGAATCCTTTCACGGACAACGTCAAAGTTCCCAATTTACCAGATATTCAATCTAGATTGACATACGTCAGCTGTGTTAGACAATTAGAAGTAAGTACATACTCTCTGTGTATCGTAGATTATAACTTAAATCTTTTCAGCAAGTGAAAAACAGCGATTACTGTGAGTACATCAGGCCGCCTATCGATAACTACAGAACGCTTCAGTTTGGCAGTTTCGATGAGATCCGAGAGGTGGGTTATCAATACGGAAAGAGCTATTTCGAAGGCCAGAAGCTGGTGGGCAATCTTCCAAATTTCAAGTCTGCAGCCGACATACAGAGGTCTCCAGAGTTAGCGAGTTATACTTTCACCGATCTCGCGCAAATGGTGTGCAAAGTATCCAAGTACGTTATCGGGTTTCGGTCGAAATGAAAATCTCAACTTTCGACTTTCAGGCCGTACGAGGACGAATCCTCGAGTTCTAGTACTTCCGATGATGAATATGAAGATGGCCGAGGGGGTTACGCTTCGGAACCTACTGGCAGCCGAATAGATGTGAGTAAATTTGAATCGTTCTATAGTTTTTATATTTCCTAGTAAAGTGACAGGTTTATCTTTAATTGCATGTTTGATCTTATTCAGATGTCAACATCTTTTAGAGAGTATGGTTTTCCAAGTTTTTAACCTACGAGTAATTGGTAATGCGTATTAACATTTTTTTTGTGTTGGTGGTGGTTTTCAATATGTTCAGTTCATTGAAAAATTGATTTTCTGTTCTGGAGAGCTGGGATAAAACACTGTAACGAACATCGAGAAGGCTTTGTTAATTGTTTGCTTTGCAATCGTAACTTGTATAATTTTCTTTATGATGTAATTTTTGAACGCTCGTACTACTTACACGAGGGCTATATCATTTCGTCACGATGTCTGTATTTTTCGAATTTTGAGCCGAAAATGGTCTCAAACGACTATGTTCGACTCACTGATGACGAATCCGTCGGAAAATTCGAGTCTGTCCGGCCGTCCGTCAGCACGATAACTATCGAACGGAATGTCCTAGAAACTGGAAATTTTCAGCACTGACTTGAAGTCTGGATTATCGCCTTAGTTTGAAAATTTGTTTGACAGCTGTCAAAAATTTCCTCAATTGGTTTCCAAAACTGGAAAATGCGAATCCACCTACAAGGTACATGTACGAGCGCTCAAAAGCTCCTGCCTTCACGGCAGTGCTTTTCGTTATTTTTCTACTAACAATTGCTTTTGCTTTTGAACAGTTTCAAATCAAATAATTTCCAAATAACTCAATTAATATTTTTTGTAGGTAAATAAGGAAAACCTACTGAGGAGAGCTGGTGGATCGCTTTCCTTGTCGGAGAACGAGATGGAATCCGAAGTAGAATTTGACATAAAACCTATTAGAAAATCAGATGCTAGTCTTAGTCTTAAGTAGAAGGTATGAAATGTTTCATTTTTCAATAATTGAAAGAACCTAGTAGATAAGAATACTTGATATATGAAGTTACCAACCTTTTGTTATTTAGATTTAGGCAGTAGAAAACGTGTTTAAGAACAAGAAATCTCCTGTATATTTTTTGTAAAATATATGTTTGTCTAATATTTTTTCTTCTGCTATATATAAGGACCAATAAGTAAATTTGAGCGTCCATCAGAAGGACAAAAAAATTGAAATAATTGCAACGGATATATTACTCTGAACAAGATTATACATCGATCATCACAAATCTAATTTCTCGTTCGAATTGGTGATGAATCCGTACGGTTTGGAGGGTCCAATCTCAGGTTCCTGGTCCTCGCCGTCCGCCAGATTCGCATTACTGCCAAGCACAGGTTTCACGTTGCTGTCAAAGTTGACGTAAAACTTCATCTCGTACATGAGCGCCTTGAGGAAGGACGTTTTCGTCTTCCTCCCTATACTGATAACGTAGGCGAGCCTCTCCAAGACGGCGAAGATGTAGCCCACTATCAGACCGTACACTGTCATGTAGAAGACCCCCTCCAGATTGCTCATTCCCAACGGTTTGGCGTCCCCGGTATCTTCATTCGTCTGTGGAATTAAAACTGCTTATTTTATCGTATTTTCTCTCGTTAAAACTCTTCTTACAACACATTGACCGCCGCCTCTCCTTTCTTGCCACCACCTTCTCTTCAAGTCGTCTATGACTCCGGCTGACTGTAGTCTGAGAACTGTCGTGGACAGTCGACTTCGATACGTTGAATCTTCAACCGATAATGAAAATTGAGTTATCGTAGCAATCTTGGATGCAAAATCTTACTTTTTCTCATGGCGATTCCGTAGCCTTTCCTATCCAAATAGTCCCCGTACATCTCCAAGCCGCAATGACGTTCCGTTTCGTACTCGATAGACGTGGATTCCATGAAGAAGGCGTACTTTTCGTTCTCGGCCAATGTAACCCCTTGTTTGTTATCCGAAGGCATATCCTCCTTGTGTTCCAGCATGCGCTTGTAGATCTTTCCGTAAATCTCGTGATCTTTGGAATCCTGAAAAGGTATTAGTTGAAGCGTTGTCTCTTTATGTTATAATCACTCACTTTGAAGAATTTTTCAGTGGCTCCGTTTCCTTTGGCCCCGTAACGGATCCCCAGTCTCTCCGCGTTGTTCACCAACGATTCGACGTCGGTGAAGAGCTTCAGCGGGATCTCGTTCGCGAGGAAAGCGGCCAAATTGGCGGTGTAAGACGCCACCATCAGTAATATGAAGAACCACCACATTCCTGCCACCATTCTGGTCGAAACAGCACTGGATAACAGCGAAAATCAATTTAGTTTTATAATTGAAACAGTTCCCTTACATTGGTGCAATTTCCGTTCCTTGTTGCAATCCTGTGCCGGTGGAGAACCAGAACGAGTTGGACAGGCTGAACTGGTTGATCAGATATTCGGGCTCTTCGATGCATGGAAAGGGGTTGGTCCATTCGCTGGCCGATAATCTACCCATGATGAACAACGACAAGGATACGAATACGTACGACACAGCTATGCTTAGCCAGGTGTCTATAGCGAAAGGTTCGGCGAATGAGAAGAAATTTGGGGGGGCACCGGCTGGCTTCTGGAACAGAATTTTGATTCCTAACTCCATGAATGGCGTTGTGAAGTCGACCGCTTCCGCCCTCTCCGAATTGATGGTCAAATCTGCTATCGCCAAATCGGCTGTCTAGAATTAAAAAAAAAATAGAAACAAATTATCTGTTATCGTCGAAGCAATCAAAACACCTTATTGATCAGATCTCCTATCATACCCGACCACTGTCCAGTCGTACTCTTGGCCCCGTTGCTTTTGTCCTTACGAAGAATAATAACGTAGTTGAATTTCTCCAACTTTGCCATTTCTTCTATTAAATCTACCCCGAATCCTTCGTACCTGTCGTTACCGACGAGCTTCTCAGATGAATCTTTTAGGAAAGTGTACGGTTCTGTCTGGAACAGGTGAAAATCAGTGGGTACTTGAAAGACTTTCAACTTAACTCACCAATGCAGTTATAACAATTAAAGTTTTGTTCACTAGACTCGTGGGATCTTCATCATCATCGACATGATTCCAGCTCTCCGGATACGGTAAAGGTCTCTGGATCTGCACCCCTTCGCTCATGTTCCAATAGCCGATGTCAACCAACCCCCTTTCTTGAAGTTCGGTCAAAACCAGAGTGAAATCGCTTCTGAATCCTTCGTTGTCGAACTTGACCATACCGGTTCGACCTTCTGTCCTGATCTATGGGAAGAGTTACTTGTGTATTCGTACAATCCGGGTAAGACTATCCTCACCGTTCTCACTATGTTAACTAGACTCGAACCGAATTCCCAAGAGGTTGTACTGTTGCAAGCGTGACCTTCGTTCATGGGATTCGCCCCCTCTTCCAGATCGCTCAAAGCCTCGCTGAGCATGAACATGGCGTCCGCTATCAGGGCTGAACTTGTCTTGAGCGAACAGGATTCTTCGTCTGATTTGCACATTTCCCCTGTGAAGTCCGAGGTCATCTTCGTGTCTGATTTTATCAGCTTGACCTTGTGAGGGAACGTCCGATTAGATTTATCGAGTTAGGATTAATATAAGAGGACTCACTCCGGTAATATTGGTGTTGCTGTATTGAAATGGTTCCATGTCGATGGTGTGGAAATCGAGATTGGTGAGGAAATAATTGTAATTTCTATTCATCAAGCCCAACTGTTGGGCTTGTCGCAGAACCTCGTGTAGCACTTCCAACCTGCAGTCGATAACAATGTTACGAACAGGAGATTCTGCAATTTCTCTGAACTGGTTCCTATAAATCCCAGTACCATCAGGATCTAATTGTCTCGTTATGATAAGATACTGTTTATGCTGACTCAATTTCATCAGATCCAGCAGCCTCAAAAAGCTTTCGTCGTCGTCGTAGAAAAGGATGAATTGATTCCACTCCAATTTCTTCAAAATCTCAACGTAAGCCATGGAAACTTGGGCCGGGTGAGGATGGAAGTTCATTATGGACGAATCTCTTTGCGGTCTACAACAATACGAGTCAAACTCAACAAGAAAGACTTTTCAAGCTAACCTGTGGTTCCATCTGGTCTGTATGACCGGCACCTCTTTGGCGTCGCAAACCGACTGGATGGCCTCGAAATTGTCGGGGTTGTACGGTCCGAAAATCGTTATCGTCCCCATCTCCAGAAGCTTACAGGCCAGGGAGGAAGCTCTGAACATGTTGTTCGGTTCTAGGACTTCGACGACGGGTTTGAGCTGTTGATCTTCGTTTCTTTGAAGATTGACTAAATCGATTGCGGTCTCGAAGGCCTTCTTGTTCTCCTCGTGGTCTTCGTCGAAAATGCCCCCTGATAAAAAATGTTTTTATTTTTATTTCGTTCATCAATAAGAGTTACAAAACGAGATCTTACCTATGATATGGTCTCCGGAAGCCCTGAAGATCAAGATGAAAAACAGGCAACATTTTAATAACAATCCCATCATCTCCACTCAATGAAAACAAGCCATTTTCAGTGATGATCTGATTTATTTTTGGACCGTTGGCAGACATCAGTAAGTTATTTGTGTTGTTATATTTTTAGATTGGAGTAGCTCCCCTCTCTGATAATTTTAATTTTATAGATATCGCAGATTTTCCGCATAATCATGGTTTTTTTTTTTCCAGAAAAGTTTAAATCTTTGAAGTTGAGGATATATTGAACCATTTATTATAAGGTTCATGGATTATAAAGAATTCCATGAGAATACATAGAGATGAAGGAGTTACTAACTGTTTGCTAGAAGTCTCTCTACAAAATCGTTTTTTCGATTTTTCTGAAATTCGGTAGGTTTTCTCTCAATATTTCATCAATGTCTATATAGTTATTTAGTGGATTATTTTATTTTTCATCATTCATTATAACAAATGATAAAGTAGAAGAATCACTTGGAGATTTCTTCGTAGCCTTCTCTGTCCGGATCATTCTCCTCGCCCCTCAGGACCGGTTTGGAACTGTTCTCGAAATCTACATAACACTTCATCTCGTGCTTAAAAGTGCGCCATAAAGATATGTTGCTTCTTCTGCTTATGGATATTATATTGAGAATCTTCTCTATCAGCACTATCGCAAGGCCAATCATTAAACCTTCGATGGTTACGATGAAAACACCTTCGACATTCTTCATACCTAGTGGTGTAGCCTCGGAGGAGTCCTTTCCCTGGAAAAAAAATTTAATATGTATAGAAACAAGATTTATATTACTCACAACACATTGCCCTCCTCCTCTTTTCTCCTGCCACCATTTTCTCTTCAAGTTATCCATTACTCCAGTCGATTGTAATTTTAATATAGCCGAACTCAATTTACTTCTATACGGAGAATCTGTTCGATAATTTCAATGTATTTTCAATTGAGATCAATGCAATTTGCTTACGTTTTCTCATGGCGATACCATATCCTTTATTATCCAACAAGTCACCGTACATATCCAAGGTACAATGTCTTTGAATTTCATAGTCTATAGCTATGTTCTCCATGAAGAAAGCGTATTGAGTTTCCATGGCCAGTTTCACACCATCGGTATTCTCCTTCGCCATATCTTTGTCGTGGGTGCTCATGTATTCGAATACCTTCTTATAAATTGGATTCTTCGAGAACTAAAACACAAATCGGGTCAAAAGCCAGTTTCATCAATAGTTGAAAGCACCTTAAAAAAGTTGTATGTAGCCCCGTTCCGCTTGGCCCCAAATCTTATACCCTTGCTCTCAGCTTTCTCAACGAGTGTCGCAACGTCGCTGAACAGTTTCTCCGGGTTCTCCGTGGCCAAACAAGCCGCCAAATTGGCGGTGTAGGAAGCGACGAGAATAAGTATCAAAAACATCCACATTGTCCCTACCATCCTGGTGGCTGTGGCTCTGCAACGTAATGTAGAAGTAGAACTCATCGATTATTATACGAGTACCCACATTGGTGCTATTTCGCTTCCTTGTTGCATCAAACATCCCGTGGAAAACCAGAAGGAATTGGGCAGGGTGAATTGGTTGACCAAGTATTCCGGCTCTTGGATGCACGGATAGGGATTGTTCCATTCGCTGGGACAGATCCTTCCCAGGAGGAACATCGAGAAGGATACCACCACGAAACATATGAACAGTCCTGCCCACGTATCTGGAGCGAAGGGATCGGCGAAGGAGAAGAAGTTGGGTTCCGCCTCTTTGGGCTTTTGGAACAGAATGGCAATACCTGTAAGAAAGATTGAGACGTACTATGTTTTGCACACGAGTCGACACCTTACCTAAATTCATGAACGGTGTGGTGAAATCTACAACCTCGGCCCTCTGGGAATTGATCGTTAGATCTGTTATGGCCAGATCGGTGGTCTGAAAGTAAGTTAAACACTTAAACATAAATAAAACTTCTCACACTCAATTTTTTCCAGGTCAGAGAATCCCTAACTACTAACTTTATTCAACAGCTCTCCAAGCATTCCCGACCATTGTCCCGTAACCGGGTCCTTGGAACCGTTATCGTTGTCTTCTCGTAGGACGAAAGTGTAATTGAAATGCTCCATTTCTGCCAACGCTTTGATGAGATCCACTGCGAAGCCCTCGTACCTATCATTACCGTAAAGAATGTTCGGAGACTCGGTGTGGAATCCAAACGGTTTAGTCTGAAATCATCGAATGAAATAACTCAATAACCGAATGAGTCAACCGACCAAAGTTAACTGCACTGTGAAATTCATATTTGCTAAAGACTCCGTTTCCTCGACGTTGGTAATGTTGGGTCCCATTCTGGCCAAGCTGAAGCCTCCGCTAGGGGTCCAAAGCCCCACCGGTGTCAATCCGGTCTCTTGCAACTCCACCACTTCCAATAGGAAATCGCTCCGGTAACCCTCGTTATCGAAAACGTTCAAACCGGTCATTCCTTCGAATGATTTCTGTAAAAAAAATGCGAATGAAGAACTAATCGATTGGGTGCTGCTCGCTTACGGTTTTCATGAGATTGATGAAACTGAGACCGTATTCCCAATTGTCCATGTTGTCGCAGGATAAGCTCTTGGTTCCAAAACTAGGAACGTCTTTCATTTCGGCAAGTGTGTTGTTTATCATCGTCACTGCATCTACGATTAAGGTGTTACTGGTTCGGAGGAAACAATCTGAGTAAACTTCTTCTACAACGTCGTTGTACGGCATGCATAAGGCTTCTTTGGCTTCCTGATCGTTATTAATCAAACGTAACTGCAAAAGTTATAATTCAAGGGAATAATAGGTACATTGATATATGCTTACGGTCGTTATATTCGTCTGGCTGTATTGAAGGTACCACAGGTCTAATATGTGGGTATCCAAATTATTCACGAAATAATTATAACGTTTATTCATCAGCCCCATTTGCTGAGATTGTTGCAAGAGATCTTGCAGATAGTCCAGTCGACAATCGATGAAGAAATTTGTCATATCGTTATCAGCCATTTCTCTCAGTATATTCCTATTAAGATATTAGCGTAGAGTTCCATTCAATAAAATGAAATTCAGTACCTGTATATCCCAGTATTGTATTGGTCCAGTTTCCTAACGATTATAACGTAAGATCGATCTAAAGTTAATTTTAGTACTTCGTCCAGTCTCATCAAGCTCTCGTCGTTGTCATAAAGTATGGTGAACCTCTTCCAATTCCAAACTCTTATAAAATCTAGATATGCTTGCGATAAAATAGCTGGATAGGGAAAGTTGTTGATCACCGTGGAATCTCTCAAGGGTCTGGCATTCCAAGTTGTTTGTATCACAGGAATTTCCTTAGCATCGCACACCTAAGATAAATTCTTTGTGAACCTTCCAAGATTAAAATTTTTGGGCTTACCGACTGAACTGCCTCGAAATTTTTACCATTCCTCGGTCCGATGATCGCGACAACGCCTCGATTCAAGAGCTCGCAAGTCTTCTTCAAAGCTTGAAAAGGATTATTCTCCACGATATTCTCGATTTTATAAGCCAATCTCGGAAACTTACTATCGGTCGTCCCATTGTTGATCTTTTCGACCGCGTATTTGAGAGCCGATGCGGAATATATATCGTCAACATCCCTATGCTTATCGAAAAGTGCTCCTGAAATAATTCGAGGAAGTTTAGTTCAGTTTGTACACATTTACTTGGGAGTCTCACCAATAACGATTTCGTTCGAGAAACATTTCTCCAAGCAAATTAACACGATAACAATGGTGTATTTCATTGCAGCTTAGGTGTTATGTCAGAAGGATCAGATCTATTTTTGATCACAACTCTTGGAATTGCGTTTTATTATGATTCAGTCGATGTTTAAATTTAAATTTTAAAAATATTTTGTTACCCTCACAATTTCCGCCACCTATGAGCGGAACTTTGAACTAATGATTAAAACGCATAGAGACCTGCACAACTTCTTAATTAACTGAGCCACCTACGGAAAGATGGCGCTTAAGATTAACTGTTTAGTTGAAGATGTAATTCATAGGTGGCGTTGCCCGTATTTAATTCGCCAGTATCTGTACCAAAAAGTTGTCTAATCTTCATCTGTATCTTACTTATTAAGGAAGAATATGTACGACATATTTGATTGCATTCTCGAAATTCTCTTTTCCAAATTTCCATTCATGAAATTTGAAATGATTTTCAATTTTCCAAGATCGAGGAAAGCTTCTTCGACAGAAATGAATGACCACTATACTCTTCAAGTTGATATCTTAGGTTTTGTTGTTGAAACAACGGAAGTGAATCCAATATACTATTCAAAAAACAATTTATTCAAAAGTTCTTCTCACAGCTCCGAAAGTTATCCTATTCTTTCTCGATCAGAAATAATCAAAATATGCATTTTTACTGTTCACAACCAAAGTTTGTGTTCCTATAAAAAATAAATTAATTTACAACCACATCAACACTTGATTCTTACTGAAGCTAACTTTTCCCTAGTTTTGGGAAAAAATCTGTGATTTTATTTTTTGATTTAATTGTTTTCGATTCTTCCGGTTGCTCATCAACGTCCATCGAATGTTCCTCAATATCTATCACAACGTCATCTGCTTGCGATGTTTTCTCATTCTTCACCCATTTGGTAGATGCTGACAGAAGGGTATCACATACCTCATCGTTAGTTTTGGCACCGATAAGTGGTCCATCTATGCTGCTGAAAATATCCAAGAGTTCACTGTGGGTATTTTCGAATTCGAATTCCTTTTTAAGACTGGTTTTTGCTTTATAATTGTTTGTTGGGATCCTGCCGAAACTTATTGGTTGTGGAGATGTTGAGGAATCACTGCTAGAACTCGGCTGAGGAAGCTGAGAGGAGTTCGATGTACTTGTCGGAACCGTCTTCTCCTTATTCTTCAGTAAAATTTTGTATTCTCTTTCTGGTTGAGAAGAAGGAATAATATCTTCACTATCGAAAGTTGAGACAGTGTCAGTTGAAGTTTGGGATGTTGTTGGTATATTTGTATCGTCCTCTTCGAACTTTTGCAGAGGACTTTTAGTAGGCGATATTTTGTTTTTAGAATTTTGTGATTCTTCCCTATTAAACTTGTCCTGTCTAAAGGAAAAATTGGATATCGATTCTGGTTTATCTTTCATATCAAACCAACACTGCTGAATGAACGAGTAGAATTGATCAATCGGTAATCTTGCCACAGAAAATCTATTGAATATCCTCCATAATTCAACTGTAAAAAATCGGAATTAGAATTATTGTTCCATAAGTAACCAGAAATTAGCACTAATTAGATTACTAACATGTTTTGATCCTGTTACTGGCAATAAACAGGTACATGCTATAAAGAGTGTCCTCCAAATCCCCATTTCCAAAAGTAAAGTACACAAGATCACGACGTGCTGCATTGCAAGCCATTAATTGAATTAACATCTTCAAATTTACATCTCCATTGAACGCACCGCATCCCCAATTACCGGTCGCAACGGGAGCTAAGTTTTCCGTGTGATGAGAAGAGAATCCAACGTAAGCCTGAAAATATCCAATTACCATGATATAAACAGTAAACATAAGATTTCCATGCAAATAAACATTCTGCAACAATATGACAGATATCGTAAAGTTCTGAGAACATAAAATACCAACATTTACCTTATTCAACTCTCTCAATATCGCACTAGGTTGATATTGTTGATCTGTTTTAAAAAACAGAGTGGCATCGATAATAGAGATCGTAGTTTGTCTCCTACAATAATTATCAAACGGAGTATCGTCCACATAGTTTCCCTGCCATTTGAAAGTTTCTCCATACCCGGTATATTTGCTGAATCTTTCTGCACCTAGAAAAATGTTCGACTCAATATGATACATTCACAACGCGAACCATGAAGTTACCTGTAACGATGACAGCTTCAGTGTCATCCAACTGTTCGACGAATAACCTACTAATCAACAATTCCGGACAAATAACAAACCTAATTTCTTCTTGAACACAGCCGTAACCTAGAACACCCCCTCCTACATTCCTGTGAATTTCAAAGGGTTTTATACAACAATTATTGATCAGAATTAATGTCAAAAGAATTACTTGTTGGCAAAGTCGACTTGCAGAAATCCCTGACCATCGTCTTCTATTGTACCCGTATTAGCAATGTGAACTCTGGTATTCCCGAGATTATTTTGTAATGTATCCCACCTCGGGATTTCACTTCTGTGAATATATCTCCTTTCAAAAGTTATAACACCTTTGGGTTCTGAAAACCACAACGATCTTCAATTTATCGGCTTGGCGTAAATAAAATTTCTTTACCTATTCTCGTCACCCTTTGGAAATAATGTAGAATACATTTAATCTTTTCGGCAACGCAATCACGATATCTAGGTCTTTGGCTTGAAGTAAACAATCTGAAAATAGGTAAGAAGTGATTTATTGACTCCAACTTTAAATGCATAGATTACCTGATGAAATTCACACCAGGATATGTGAGTGAAACGTCTTTCCTCCAGGGAAAGGTACAAAGGAAAGCGTTGGCTAGAAGTGAAGATACTTGTACTTGGCTCAAACTGACGGATCTAGCATGATGTCGTTTCAGTAACGGTACACTTCCCGGGACTACATCCGGTAAATTCAACGCCAATTTAATAATTTTCGGAAGCATATTTTCGAAAAATTCTTCCGATTCTTCTTCTGAAAGCACCTTCGAAATATACTTTACAATTCAAGGAATTCAATAAAATTTCGGGTATATTTACTTGTTCAAAGAACATTTCTAACGCTGTCAGTTTTGGAAGTGATCGGTTGTAACTAGTTATAGCCTTTTCCAGATCTGAAAAGGATTTTATAGGTTTTTCCAATTCTTTACATATCAGTTCCCATCTCGATACGAGTATTCCTTTAGTTCCAATTTCCTAAAAAAGTACTGGTAGTAAACTATTCAAAAAAATCGTGTATTTTTGCATACCTCCAAAGGATATAAATTTTCAGGAGCGTAAGGCATTCTCACATGATCTTCATCCCAATGTTTGGGATTCGCCTGTCTATGAGGTCGAGGTGTAGACGTTTGAGAAGTAGGAAACTCGTACAAAACACAGTGATGCTTTGAAGGCGTTATAGGTGGTACATAAAAGCTCCATTGATCTTTGCCTTTATAGAAATCTTCAATACTAGATCCTGAGTAATTTTTAGACATATTTATGTATTTTCACAAAGAGAAGGTTTCTCTGAAAGTCTAATCACTTTGTGAAGATATAGAGATCTAGTTCTCTATCGAAACTTTGGTAATAATTCCATATATATTGTTGATATTAAATTTGTTTTTATGTAGATTTCATTTTTTCGACAATAATTAAAACTTAACCTCGATCTGTCACTAATGAAATAATTTGAACTATTCAGTCTTGACATCATATATGTGAGATTTGATATTTATATATTTACTATTTACAAAATCAATACTCAAGAATAAATTTTTCACATCATTTCATTTTCAATGAAGCATAACTTCGTGGAAAAATATTCAAAAAGAATGATACTGATTACTTTGGTAGTAGATCAAACGGCCCACTTTAGATTTATGAATATCGAGCACATTAGAACTACTAATTCAAACTTAGAAAGTTAACCTAGTTGTCCTAGTTATCAGCTGTTTAAATTCAAATCTAGATTGTATTGAACATTTTTTGAGAAGTTTATACTTATCGACAATCATCAAATCATCACTATATGTTGTAATCAGAGACAACAAATTACTGGGGTCCTTTGGGAAACAGAACATTATGATTCAATTCACCATAGTGGAGTTATTTCGAAAAACATGTATTCTGATCTGGCATGAAAGGCCAAGTATAAGTTATATTTATGATATTAATTCTAAAAATATCCCCTGCTAGTATAATTCTGGTATATGTACTTAAAAATATACCTCACTAATGTGTAAGGTGACTCAATAAATTCCTTATTGACCCTGTTGCAGAAAATCGTAGGCGATTTGAATTTTTTGAAATCAAAATATCTTCATTATTCTGAATTTTAGATTGAAAAATGAAAAAAAAGAAAGGAGATATTACTCCTGGTACCATCTTGCTTTCAGAGAAGCCTTTCGTTTATTGCCTTAGCTCAAAAGTGAGAACGGAGAACTGTGATTATTGCTTCAAAAAGTAAGTTTTTTTTTAAATACTCAAAGTTTAAGAAACTGGTTGATATTTATATTTCAGAGGCATGCATTTGAAGTGTACCGCTTGCCAATATGTTTATTATTGCGACAAAGTATGCCAGAAACAGGGATGGTCTATCCATAAAACGGAATGTAAGAGCTTGAAAAAAATTGCTCCGAGAATAATCCCCGACGCAGCCAGAATGTTGGCGAGAATGATTCGAAAATTGAATAAAGACGGAAAACAAGTCAGATCTTACTATACAGAACTAAATTTCAGAATGTACAAAGATCTGATGTCTCGTAAGTAACCGTTATCGATAAATTATCAATCTTGTGACAGACCTTCAATCTCAGATTATCCGGACATGAAAAACGACCCGAAAAGAATGGAACATTTCCAGAGTCTCTGCGCTGTATTGGAGGAGTTTATGAACGGAGAAATTCTTCCGAATCCGGTCGATCTCATGGGTATGTTTGGAAGGGTGAGTTCTTCACTTTGATAAAGAAAAAAATTCACAGCGTTACGTTATTCAGATGTGCATCAACAGTTTCAATATATGCAGCGAAGAGCAACAAATCCTAGGTACCGGAATCTACCTGGGGGCGTCGGTATTGGACCATTCTTGCGAACCGAACGCTGTAGCGGTATTCGAAGGAACCACCATTCACGTGAGAGCATTGACGTCGATGCAATATTTGAATTGGTCCGAGGTATGAGGAATGATTCTGAAATGCTATTAAATCCTTTAAAGTTCTCTTTTTAGGTGTTCATAAGTTATATTGATGTATTGAACACGACAAAAGATAGGATAGAAGAGCTGGAAAGGTTGTACTTTTTCACTTGTAAATGCCAGAAATGCTTGACGCCAGACCCCGAAGAAATGCAGGCAGCAGCTTGTCCCAACAGTGGCTGCGATAACTCAATAACCCCAATTCGAGAGCAGAACTGTTCCAAGTGTGGTACCTGTATAAACGACGAATTCGTGGACAGATTTCGTGAAGTTACAGAATTGACTGAACTTCATTTGCAGAATATGAAAGAACTGGCTTGTATCCTTTCGATGTGAATTATTGATTACCTAAAGCGATGAAATTTGTTCCTTAATAATATCGCAGATCTGGACGCTTGTAAAATATGCCTGGAAAAACAAGCGGGAGTATTACACAAGTTCAATTCGAAACACGTTAAAACATTAGATCTGACCTTTGAAAGTTGCATATATTTTGGGAAATTCGAAGAAGCCATCACCGTTGGTAAACAGTTAGAAGAGCCGTTCCAGTAAGTTTGACTTATGTTGGGGATTGATAACGTAACTGAATATCACCTTTTTTCAGTAAATATTATGGAAAATTCCACCCAAATACAGGTCTGCTATATCTGAAACTAGGAAAAATTCTTGTGCACTTTAATAGCCTAAAAGAAGGTTCAAAAAATTTGAAAATGGCTTATGAAATATTGAAAGTAACTCATGGAATCCAAAGTGAAATTTTCAGGGAAGAACTACTGCCGTTACTGCAACAATGTTGAAGTAATTCTTCTACTAAATCGAGTATAAGCTAAAATTTGTGGGATATTTAGATGGTTCATACAATTAAATGCTGTGAGAGGAAAAATTAAAGATTTTTAATTGAATAAATAGCATTTGTTTATTTACAAAACTGAAAGAAGCCTCAAAATACATAAAT
This sequence comes from Aphidecta obliterata, assembly GCA_963966015.1. Classification (NCBI taxonomy): domain Eukaryota; kingdom Metazoa; phylum Arthropoda; class Insecta; order Coleoptera; family Coccinellidae; genus Aphidecta; species Aphidecta obliterata. Next base: position 139,613 of record OZ014435.1, read on the forward strand.
ATTTCAACATGAGACTTGTCTCAAATTATCAGATTTCCAATGATGTCACTCAGAATTTTATAGACTTAATATTGGAATTTATGTTATACCAAATGAGTTTTTGAATACAGTGTTCAAAATAATGAAATTAAGTACTTTTTATGGAAAAGATAAACTGACGGAATATAATCACATTTGTCGTATATAAATTTCTAATTATCACAATTGAGTAGCTTCAAACACAAAATAGCCAACTCACCATAAAAACACTACTACTACAAAAGAAAGAAGAATTTCCTTAAAATCTGAAAAACGTTGAACTAAAAATCACTGAAACATTTAAAATGGCAAACGCAAATCAAATAAAAAGGAAATTCTTCTTCCCTGAAAGGTTAAGTATTATTATTCTAAATCAGGTTACTCAATATGATTTCACTATAAAGCTTTTATGTTATTGACTAGATGAACAACTTGCCCCGAATCTATTTGTCGAAGTGACTGTATAAAGGTATCAGATCAAAATGTTGGCACGGGTTCTTAGATATGTAGTATTATGAGAAATAGCAGTGAAATTTTAACAACTTTCTATCTTTGTATCTACTAATTTTATTCTTGATGTTTATATTAGAGGTTTTATTTCCACATTGGACACTGGTAAAGATGAAGACTCCACAAGTTCATCTCAAAAAGTTAAGCTTCACACTGAATATTTTCAAAATTAAATGTATAAGAGAAAACCGTTATTATCCGAATATCTTGTCCACTGAAATTAATACTCAATAATGTTAAAAAATAATTTTTTTGATCTCTTTGCAACTCAAAATCCTATAAAAATGTTATTAAAGCCCAATAATTGACAACTTTCTTCTTAAAGTTAAAATATGGTAATATGTAAAGAGGATATGATTTTTATTTTGTCATGCAAGTGAAATATCTCTTTTACATAATAAAACTGGGAACATCATTCTATAATCTTTCTAATTTTGAATGAGATGAAGGAATAAAAAAAAATCCATTCGTTTAACACTTCAAATTTACCTAAATCGTTTCAATCCTGTGTAAATTATTATTGCACCAATAAAGATAACTTAAAATAATATTTTTCAACCTTTCTACAAGGAAAAGTAGAAAAATGTAATCATATCACAATAAAATACATATAAAAATTTTTTTCAAAACATAGGTATTCGCCATTAAACGACAGTATTATATATCAATGTCATGTTATAAAAATAATTATAATGGTTTAAAACCGAAGAGAAATAATTCAGTTAAGGTAAAATACACTAATGCTGAAATTTTCAGGAGAACAAAATTCAGAGATCAATTCTAAAGAAACAATTTCACTTCGTACCGTTATTCAGGCACTTGAAAACTTCCCCATTTTGATTTCATACAGTTGCGCATCTAATTGAAAACAGTTATTCATAAGGAAAATAATCCCCACTGAAACACTCGAAAGGTGCTCTACTTCTACGTCTTTGGTGAATTTTATCTACAAAATATGTATATACGCTATAATTTTCTAAAATTTCGTCCTTGGCCCAATAAAAGGGAGTACATCATCAAAAATTGTTGGTGTTCTTATACACTTCTGGTGATAAGGGTGCGTTATGTATATATTGAAAAAACAATTAAAAAATTCTCATGTATGTCCATCATTAAACCATCTTGTCTGTGTTGTGTTGTAGGCTAGAACAGTAATGCAACATGAGCACCGATAGGCCATGAACTTTAGCATCGGCTTTTCCCAAGAGAAAAGCCAGTTTGGTTTTCTCCATCTCCGAGCTTTCCCCGTTCATCTGTTTCATCAGCTCGACGTGTTCGTTCGTTATGTGATCCAGACTCTTCTTCAGTTCTACCATCTAGAAATCGAAATTGTTAATCTTAGATATCTAAATTGAAGTAGAACCTTTGGCGGGTACTTATTTTTGATTTGTTCAAAGAGCAACCCCTCAGATTGTTCCGTTTCCGAACCCGGAAGAATCCGGGCGAACGATCATCGAGGGCCACGAGGGTTTCCGTGCGGAATCCCACGAGCCTGCCTCACGCTCAAGAAGCGAAACTTCGACTCATCGTCGAGGTTGCGACCACTCTCAATTTGAGTTGAGAATGTGTGAAGATATACTACAGAAATGATCCTGTGAAGTATGATCTTAAATGTAAAACTCAAAATTTGAGCTTTTTACGTCGAATCGTGCTGTGCTTATGGGTATCATATGAGAGTAAGCGCCATCTTTACATGTTTAATTTTGATACTTTCTACTATATCCAGATGGCGACACAAACTTCTATTCGCAAGAAAATTACACGTGAAATATTCCAAATTGATTGTGTCGCCATCTGGACACGGTAGAAAGTATCAAAATTTAAAATGTAAAGATGGCGCTCACTCTCATATATTACCCATAAGCACAGCACGATTCGACGTAAAAAGCTCAAATTTTGAGTTTTACATTTAAGATCATACTTCACAGGATCATTTCTGTAGTATATCTTCGCACATTCTCAACTCAAATTGAGAGTGGTCGCAACCTCGACGATGAGTCGAAGTTTCGTTTCTTGAGCGTGAGGCAGGCTCGTGGGATTCCGCACGGAAACCCTCGTGGCCCTCGATGATCGTTCGCCCGGATTCTTCCGGGTTCGGAAACGGAACAATCTGAGGGGTTGCACTTTTATCAAATTAAATATTTGGTAGTGTTCAATGTGAATTAGGAAAGATAGCTCACCATAACATTGATCTTGTCAGCTCTCTCCTGATAGGTGAGATGGTTGTAGAGCTGCTGTCCAGTCTCCTTGGCGGCGTCCATGAGGTACTCGTCGGCGGGACAGAGGAGAACCTGCTCCAGCAGCCTGTTGATCGACTCGATGGACTCCTGGGGATTGTTCTGGATCTCCTCGAGGACCGCCGGACACATCAGGAACGGATTCACGGCCGTCAGCGACTGTTTCCTACTCGGCGTCCTCTGGGGCGAAGGCGGCAGGCTTCTCGACTGACTGGTCGACAGCTGCGAACCTATGAAGATGTACAAATGTTAAGTTCGATGGTTTCCTTTTGGTATAGACTGCGAGGATGTTTGGTAGCATCTCCTCTTTAGTTCAGAATAAAATATGGAATTCTGATAGTAAACTTTCCAAACAACATCCACAACTCAAAATAAATATTACTTATTTTTAGTTGATTGAAAAGAAGCATATGAGCCAATTACAGCCAGCTTAATAAAAATATAACAATATTCAAAATGATCAAATCAATGAGAATCAATAGAAATCCACTTGTCCATAATTTTTTGATCTCTTTGCGTCTCAAAATCGTATCAAAATGTTAGCAAAAGTCCGATAATTGACAATTTTCTTCTTAAAGTTGAAATATGGTTGTATTTGCACAACATATAAAAAGGATATGAATTTTTTTTGGTCATGGAAGTGAAATATCCCTTTTATACAAAAAAACTGGTGAATATCAGTCTACAATCTTTTTAATTTTGAATGAAGTGAAGGATACAAGAAAATCCATTCATCAAACTCTCTAAAATTAACTTAATCGTTTCAATCATGTGTGAATTATTATTGCACCAATCAAGATAACTCGAAATAATATTTTTCAACCTCTCTACGAGGAAAATTAGAAAAATGTAATCATACTATTATCAGTTGATTGAAAAAAACAAACGAGCCAATTACAGCCAGCTTAATAAAAATATAACAATATTTAAAATGATCAAATCAATAAAAATTAATAGAAATTCACTTGTCCATAATTTTTTGATCTCTTTGCAACTCAAAATCGTATTAAATGTTATCAAAGTCCAATAATTGACAACTTTTTCCTTAAAGTTGAAATATGGTTGTATTTGCACAACATATAAGAAGGATATGAATTTTTTTTTGTCATGGAAGTGAAATATTCCTTTTATACAAAAAAACTGGTGAATATCAGTCTACAATCTTTTTAATTTTGAATGAAGTGAAGGATACAAGAAAATCCATTCATCAAACTCTCTAAAATTAACTTAATCGTTTCAATCATGTGTGAATTATTATTGCACCAATCAAGATAACTCAAAATAATATTTTTCAACCTCTCTACGAGGAAAATTAGAAAAATGTAATCATATTAATATTAGTTAATTGAAAGAAGCAAATGAACCAATTACAGCCAGCTTAATAAAAATATAACAATATTTAAAATGATCAAATCAATAAAAATTAATAGAAATCCACTTGTCCATAATTTTTTGATCTCTTTGCAACTCAAAATTGTATTAAATGTTATCAAAGTCCAATAATTGACAACTTTTTTCTTAAAGTTGAAATATGGTTGTATTTGCACAACATATAAGAAGGATATGAATTTTTTTTTGTCATGGAAGTGAAATATTCCTTTTATACAAAAAAACTGGTGAATATCAGTCTACAATCTTTTTAATTTTGAATGAAGTGAAGGATACAAGAAAATCCATTCATCAAACTCTCTAAAATTAACTTAATCGTTTCAATCATGTGTGAATTATTATTGCACCAATCAAGATAACTCGAAATAATATTTTTCAACCTCTCTACGAGGAAAATTAGAAAAATGTAATCATACTATTATCAGTTGATTGAAAAAAACAAACGAGCCAATTACAGCCAGCTTAATAAAAATATAACAATATTTAAAATGATCAAATCAATAAAAATTAATAGAAATTCACTTGTCCATAATTTTTTGATCTCTTTGCAACTCAAAATCGTATTAAATGTTATCAAAGTCCAATAATTGACAACTTTTTCCTTAAAGTTGAAATATGGTTGTATTTGCACAACATATAAGAAGGATATGAATTTTTTTTTGTCATGGAAGTGAAATATTCCTTTTATACAAAAAAACTGGTGAATATCAGTCTACAATCTTTTTAATTTTGAATGAAGTGAAGGATACAAGAAAATCCATTCATCAAACTCTCTAAAATTAACTTAATCGTTTCAATCATGTGTGAATTATTATTGCACCAATCAAGATAACTCAAAATAATATTTTTCAACCTCTCTACGAGGAAAATTAGAAAAATGTAATCATATTAATATTAGTTAATTGAAAGAAGCAAATGAACCAATTACAGCCAGCTTAATAAAAATATAACAATATTTAAAATGATCAAATCAATAAAAATTAATAGAAATCCACTTGTCCATAATTTTTTGATCTCTTTGCAACTCAAAATTGTATTAAATGTTATCAAAGTCCAATAATTGACAACTTTTTTCTTAAAGTTGAAATATGGTTGTATTTGCACAACATATAAGAAGGATATGAATTTTTTTTTGTCATGGAAGTGAAATATTCCTTTTATACAAAAAAACTGGTGAATATCAGTCTACAATCTTTTTAATTTTGAATGAAGTGAAGGATACAAAAAAATCCATTCATCAAACTCTCTAAAATTAACTTAATCGTTTCAATCATGTGTAAATTATTATTGTACCAATCAAGATAACTCAAAATAATATTTTTCAACCTCTCTACAAGGAAAATTAGAAAAATGTAATCATACTATTATCAGTTGATTGAAAAAACAAACGAAGCAATTACAGCCAGCTTAATAAAAATATAACAATATTTAAAATGATCAAATCAATAAAAATTAATAGAAATCCACTTGTCCATAATTTTTTGATCTCTTTGCAACTCAAAATTGTATTAAATGTTATCAAAGTCCAATAATTGACAACTTTTTTCTTAAAGTTGAAATATGGTTGTATTTGCACAACATATAAGAAGGATATGAATTTTTTTTTGTCATGGAAGTGAAATATTCCTTTTATACAAAAAAACTGGTGAATATCAGTCTACAATCTTTTTAATTTTGAATGAAGTGAAGGATACAAAAAAATCCATTCATCAAACTCTCTAAAATTAACTTAATCGTTTCAATCATGTGTAAATTATTATTGTACCAATCAAGATAACTCAAAATAATATTTTTCAACCTCTCTACAAGGAAAATTAGAAAAATGTAATCATACTATTATCAGTTGATTGAAAAAACAAACGAAGCAATTACAGCCAGCTTAATAAAAATATAACAATATTTAAAATGATCAAATCAATAAAAATTAATAGAAATCCACTTGTCCATAATTTTTTGATCTCTTTGCAACTCAAAATTGTATTAAATGTTATCAAAGTCCAATAATTGACAACTTTTTCCTTAAAGTTGAAATATGGTTGTATTTGCACAACATATAAGAAGGATATGAATTTTTTTTTTGTCATGGAAGTGAAATATTCCTTTTATACAAAAAAACTGGTGAATATCAGTCTACAATCTTTTTAATTTTGAATGAAGTGAAGGATACAAGAAAATCCATTCATCAAACTCTCTAAAATTAACTTAATCGTTTCAATCATGTGTAAATTATTATTGCACCAATCAAGATAACTCAAAATAATATTTTTCAACCTCTCTACAAGGAAAATTAGAAAAATGTAATCATACTATTATCAGTTGATTGAAAAAAACAAACGAGCCAATTACAGCCAGCTTAATAAAAATATAACAATATTTAAAATGATCAAATCAATAAGAATTAATAGAAATCCACTTGTCCATAATTTTTCAATAATTTCTAATCAATTCGTATAGCTGTAATGATAATTTTTAAATTGGACTTCTATTTATCTTTCTTCAACATTTAGTTGGTCAACATGATGCTATAAACTGACTGAATTGAGGAGGGTGCATAAATAGTTGAAATGCGAAGAATGAAGAGATAATACATTCTCTATACATATTTGTGCAGATTTGAAAATTTATTGATTAGAAAGGGTGCAATTCCTCAATTGATCAATGATTTCGGTCATAAAAAAAATTAATTGAATATTTTATGATAGTGGACAAGTGTGTGTTTTGTAACCCCCTATTCGGTTTCAACGATTTCCCTTCAAAATTCCACGAAACTTCCTTGGTGTTGCTATTTCTACATATATACATCAACGAACATCTCCAATTCAAAGTAATTTGAAAAATATCGAAAGAAGCATACATAGAATAAGATAATTTCTAATTTCTAAAGACCACATCGGTACTAAGCTGGTAGAGCAAAATGCAGAGAAAGGGTTCCCAAACGACGCCACAACATACCTGGTATGGACAGGTTATTAACACTGTTAACTCTCTTTATAGTGCTCGAGGGGGAGGTAGCTTTACCTTCAGAATCTGTCACGTTCAAATCGTCCGCCTCCGTTGTAGTAATCTCCGGTTGGATCCCGGTAGGAACCAGGGTTTCCGACTGACGACAATCCGATACCAGCTGGCATTTCACTATGCACTTCTTGTGGCAACACATCCCGCAGTTTCTGCATTGGACAGCGTCTTTCAACCAAATCTGAAAACATATTCATATCATATCATAAAGAACAGAATTGGCTTTCTCTTTATGAAATCGACAAAAAAGACATAAACAGTCAGTTTGATCACTTTCTTCGGTTATTCTTGAATAAATTTAATGCAGTGTTTCCGACTAAAAAAATCAATATGAATAGAAAACGAAAAACTGAAAGAATGGATCCAATAGCAGACCAAACAAAAACTAGATATACTACTGGTGCTCATCACACACGATAATTCCTTCAAGGAGATGTACCGGGAAACAAAAATACAATATGATAATCATTTGAGACGAGATAAACTGCTTTACTTCACTCTTATGTATACATACTGAATTTGATTTGAAATAAAGACTAATTTATTATTATCATTATGTATTGAGAAGAATTTTATAACTTTATACTCACCTTCTTCGTACAAAAATCGCACTGCGTGGTTCTGTGAAACTGTCTCCTGACGAAATCGTGCTTGAAGGAAGTGTTTGCAGTCTCCGACATCTTCCCATCCGGCTCCAAGCTGACTATGGAAGCTTTCCTTTTCAGCTCGACGTCCTCTTCGTGAGTCCAAATGAAGGATAAGAGGATGTCACCGTAGCAGAAGACATGCTCGAAGCCGGAGTGAGACAACAGCGGATGGGTCAGACTGGAATATAAGACAGAGATTAGATTTTGGTTTTTTAGGTTTTTCAGTTCTTTTGTGAACTGCATAGGGTAAAAGGTACAGTTGTTGACACCCTATCAGTGATTGACACCCTCATTTTCATATTTGAATTATAAGAATTGGATGGAGGCCTTAAAAACATGGAGTTTTAAAAAAAATATTTCAATTTTTCAAGTTTGGACTGTTAGTATTAATTTGGGTTAGGTTTGCATTCCTAATTCACCATATATTTATCAATGTGCAGCGTGCTGACGATCATTGCAATTAGAAAAATAATGCCATTTTCTCAAGGTACTTAACTCAAGTTCATAACATTTTTTTAATTGTTCTAATTTTTGTCTGAAGCATAATTTTTGTTTGAATTATTGAAACTCTTCAATAAATACTTTTTCATAACTTAAAATCTATTTGGTTGAAGGTTTCGCGTTTTTTTGTGGGTGTCAATAATTGCCTTTGAAAATATGTGGATGAATAGTGATTGACATACTATGTCAATAACTATCGTATTCAAATTTTGCAAAATTAGTCCGTATTGCCTACTATTCAGGCCTCAATTTCTCAATGAATACTGAAAAATGATTGAACTTTATCTAATTTTGTTCTAGATAGTTGTTGACACCAGTGTCAATCTCTGTGAATTTCCACGTGTCAATAACTATATTGCAAGTTCAACTAGTTTCTACTTCTTGTCCCTACCCCCTGAATCGATTTCTCACGCTTCATTCTCAACAACATGGCAAAAGCAAAAGAAGGAAGCAATTATAAGAAAAATTACACGGAGGATGCTATTATTTCTGCCTTATCAGCAGTAAAATCAGAAGGAATGTCCAGAAAACTTGCCTACCAAACCTATGGCGTTCCTCGTTCTACAATAATTTTTTGGTTGAGTGGAAAACTTGTTGAAAAAATGGAAAGCACTGACATGTAGTCAGGAGCTTTTGAGCGCTCGTTCATCTACCTAGTAGGTAGAATCTTCCTAAAAAAAAGTTTTTTTGAACATCCACTTTTGGTCATTGATAATTTTGTTCATTGATAAACGTGACCGCGATATTCGAGATCCACACCTATCCTGAAAATGTCTAGTCCCTAGGCCCCTCCGTTCGAAAGTTATTATTTTCTTCTGGTCATGCGATTCGGACAAATTTTGCATGTAACTTGAACACGTCATTCGCACCATCTGGGTGCGAAATTTCATCTCGATTGAATCAGTAGTTTAGAAGTAATCAGGAGATCAAAATTTCGAACGGCCATATTTACGGAACCCCTGATGGAATTCTGCTCATTAACCAACTCAACTACGGCAGTCGGAAACTGAACCCACATTGAAAATTTAAAGTCTCTAGGTCGTTCCGTTCGAAAGTTATCGTGCTCACGGCAAGATTCGAAAAATACAGACATCTTGACGAAATGATGTAGCCCTGGTGTAAGTCCAACGAGCGCTCAACAAATCACGGACCTTGCCCTGTATTAACCTATGAAGAAGATCTCAAATTATGTGATAGAATAGACGGGCGTGCAAAAAAAAAGAAAAAAAAATTATTTCAAACATAAAGCTTGATGATGAAATTCATGAAGAATCCTTTATACGGTCATGAAACAGTCCAATAAGGACATGGATTGTACATCTGAAGACACAATCTGTGATAACAATGAAAACCAAGTTGCTATAAACGGCTACTGGGGAACCAATTGCCAGGGCTTGTGTCCTATTTGCAAAAAGAATTTGGATTTAAATGGTATTAAATAATTAAATGCATTTCCTGTGCATGAAAATTCCATGTTTAATGTTTATTGAAATATGTCTTCATAGAGAAGGTTTCCATTTCGAATATTTTTCAATGCAAAACTTATAATGAACGATCCATTACTATATATTATACCTATCCACATCCTTGTTCAGCTTATTGAAAATATGACAGACAACAGTATGTCAATAACTGTATCAGGTGGTGTCAACAATAGATTCTACAGTGTCAATCACTGAAAATTGACACATGATGTTAACGATGTGTTTTAAAGCTTCTTCTGAAAAGGTTTTTCCACTTTCGGTTGTTAATTTGAATCGAGTATAAACCAACACATAACCTCGAAAAAGAAATATTTTCATTTCATACCCAAATAACAAATTATTGATATTCTATTGGGACAGTTGGCTTAAGGTGTCAATAACTGTAGTGTTTACCCTACTCAAAACTCCAAATATTTGGAGGTTAATGTGTCAAGTAGAAACGTCATTTCGTGTGTCGCCCTTCGACAGAATGTTCTTCCCAATCTACCTCGCAATAACCCTACTAATGACCGTCGAAGCTGCGATAACGACGAAACAGGTACCGTTCTCCAAATACCGCTCCCTCCTGACCAGGAACTACTCGAAGAGATGGCTGTTGCACATGTCCGAAAGACAGTCCGCCACCAACCCGTACTGCAACATCTGCTGTCTGAACATAACCCAGGGGGGCGTCCAGAAGGACTGCGGCTTCCACACGCTCTGCAGGTACCGGCGGCGTTCCCCCAGTTGCAGGGGATACATGGCGGTCAAGTTCACGGAGGGCGAGAAGTACACGATCCTGGACGCGCACAACACCCTCAGGAACAGGGTGGCTTCGGCCCAACCCGGGGCCGCCAACATGCGGAGGTTGAGATGGGACGAGGAGCTGGCCGTCGTGGCGGAGGCGTGGGCGGCGCAGTGCACCCAAGAGCACGACAGATGCAGGGACGTGGAAAGGTTCCCGGTGGGGCAGAACATAGCGGTGGATTACGCTTCAAAGAGCAACCATCTGGGATTCATACAAGACTGGTAGGTCCGGCAGGTACGAAATCAACAGGATTCAAATGTAATCGAGTAAATTCTAATCTAACTGGGCAGGTTCGACGAAGTGAGAAGGTTCAACGAGACCGTCTACTCGGACGACGGCGCCGCCCGCGAGTACACGCAGCTGGTCTGGGCGGAGTCGTACAGGGTGGGCTGCGCCCGCGCCGTCTTCCAGTCGGACACGGGGCCGGACGTCGTCTACAAGGAGATCCTGGTGTGCAACTACGGCCCCGCCGGAAACATACCGGGCCAGCCGGTCTACGTCCGGGGAATCCCCTGCAGCGCCTGTCGCGCCGGCACCAAGTGCGGGGCGGAGTACCCTTCCTTGTGCGACAACGAAAAGGTGACGGATCGGAGGGGCGACGTGGGGCGAAGCCCAAATACAGGAGAGGAACCTCCCCGGTTTGATCCCGACATGAATTATAATGGGGATGTGGTGAGAGTTTACGCCACTATGACGATTAATCTGATTTTATATTTCATACCGTATATTGTATGAATCATAAGCGTAAGGTTTATTCATTATAATTGTACACTTCTTGAGAATAAAATACTAATTTAAGTAAAGAAAGAATGATCTCTGGTCGTCATAGAGAACACAGGAAGCTCTTTGAAAAACTGACGAGGGATCCTTACCTCGATGTGGGAGGCTCTCTTGGTTTTGAAGTTCGACAGTCAGGTGTTTATCTGATCTTTTATGTTATTTTACTGTTTGTTTGATCATTTTGTTTAATATTCCATCATATCCACTAGTGTTTGTTCTTTGATGATTACTCTGGTTTCTTCTATGCTCATTTTCCTCAATAGCAATGATTTATCTGCTTCTACATATTTGTATTTACTGTTACTTTTTGTAATATTTGCAGTCAATTTTGTTGCAGTGTTTACGAAGAAGGTGTTCATCTCGTTTACAATATTTTGTGGATTTCCATTCATCTGAAATTGATCTCTTTTCTGGGAGTTGTTTATTGACTTTATGAATAACCACATAGTTTTGCTTTTATGATGTTTTTATGGCCATGTCAAATTTGTCTCTATTCTTCTTCCTCAAATGATTATCATATCGATACCTTTTTGCCAAACTATCGTAAGCCTCAACGTAGTACGTTGAGGCTTACGATAATTTGGCAAAAAGGTATCGATATTGTATTTTTGTTTCCCGGTACATCTCCTTGAAGGAATTATCGTGTGTGCTGAGCACCAGTAGTATATCTAGTTTTTGTTTGATTCTGCTATTGGATCCATTCTTTCAGTTTTTCGTTTTCTATTCATATTGATTTTTTTAGTCGGAAACACTTTATTGAATTTATTCAAAAATAACTGAGGGAAGTGATCAAACTGACTGTTTATGTCTTTTTTGTGGATTTCATAAAGAGAAAGCCAATTCTGTTCTTTAAGTAAATCCCTAAAGTGTTGAATCTTATTTTGTGAGAAAATACGTCTATACTTCAACTCCATTTGCAATACATTTGTGTCGAAAACTATTTTTTGAGCTGTGTGGTCAGATATGTGCGTGTCAATGATATTAACTTCATATGGTATCTCATAATTGGTAAAAATTCCATCACTTAAACCACTATACGATCACGATCTTGGCCAAAGATTATCTAGAGTTATATGTTCACATTAAAAATTACGAAAAGCACTGCCGTGAAGGCAGGAGCTTTTGAGCGCTCGTACATGCACCTTGTAGGTAGATTCGCATTTTCCAGTTTTAGAAATCAATTGAAGGAATTTTTGACTGCTGTCAAAAAAATTCTGAAACTTAGGCGAAACTCCAGACTTCATGTCGGTGCTTCAGCTGATCAATTTTTTTCCGATAATTCGCTAGAATTTTCCACGGTATCTATGGTCTTGGTGATGCGATCTGGACAAAATTTTGCACGTAGTTTGAATACATTATTCCTGAGCTAGGTGCATAATTTCATTCCAATCCGATCAGTAGTTTCGAAACTATCAGGAAAAAAATATTTTGAAGGGCCATATTTACGGAACCCTAGTCTAATTTTGCTCATTGATGAACGTGACCGTGAAATTCGCGATCCAAATCCACCCTGAAAATTTCAAGTTCCTAGGCCTTTCCGTTCAAAAGTTAGAATTTTCTATGGTTTCTATGGTTCTGCTCATGCGATCTAGACAAAATATTGCTTCAATATATCATTCTCGATTAAAATACAAAATTTCATCTCGATCGAATCCGTAGTTTCGAATTTATCGAGAAAACAAAATTTCAAACGACCGTATTTACGGAACCCCTTGTATAATGTTGCTCATAGATTAACGTGATCACGACAATCGTGATCCACACCTATCCTGAAAATTTCAAGTCCCTAGGCGTTTCCGTTCGAAAGTTACAATTTTCTATGGTTTCTATGGTTCTGGTCATGCGATCTGGACAAAATTTCACATGTAGCTTGAACACCTCATTTTCCATTTAAGTGCAAAATTTCATCTCGATCAAATCTGTAGTTTTTAAGTAATCAGGGAAACAAAACTTTGAACGGCCATATTTACGGAACCCCTGGTGGAATTCTGCCCATTAACGAACTTGACCGAGGCATTTGGGATCTGAACCTACACTGAAAATTTCAAGTCTCTAGGTTGATCCGTTCGAGAGTTATCGTGCTGACGGACGGACGGACGGCCGGACGGACAGACTCGAATTTTTCGACGGATTCGTCATCAGTGAGTCGAACATAGTCGATTGAGACCATTTTCGGCTCAAAATTCGAAAAATACAGACATCGTGACGAAATGATATAGCCCTCGTGTAAGTAGTACGAGCGCTCAAAAAGAACTCATTCAAGGTAGGGTTCTAGTTCTTTCCGGTTTTCAATAGAAAAATTCAACGTCGGTAATAGTTTCACCGCATAAAAGTACCAATACAGTACAACGGTTTGTTAACGACAATTCGAAAATTCAACTCACTTGTTGGGCGGGACGTTGGTGGGAGGCAAAAAGGAATACCTCCTAATGTAATGGCCCAAAACACTATTACAGCACTCGTTGAGTATGTGGTTGAGTGGTATATTAGCATAGCCGAGCAACAGATCGGTACTCTCCGGACAAGTACCCCACACGTTCACGTTCAAATACTTCGAGTTCTCCTTCAGATTGAACTGATACTCGTTGTTCAACGACAACAAGGCGTTCGGGGATAAGTTGAGGCTCTTGTAGATTTCCACCGATGGAAGCGATTGCTCGTCTTGGTCGGCATCAGTTTTGGTGATTTCCGGTATCTCGGATATCGACTGTTTCTTGGACGAGAAGCCTGGGATTGAAATGGTCTGAAATGTTCCATAATGAGAATTTTTAATTCAATAATGATTTCCTCTAACCTGTTTGAAGGAAGAATGCTGTGGGGTCCCCGGATTGCTGGAAGCCGGTGTGTTCTTACCGCTGTTCTCGTTAGAGGCCTTGTCGGACACCGAAGTTTTCCTCCTTCTCAAACTGAAGCTCCCGATAGTTTGGGCGAGTTTGGACATATTCTCCGTGCTACCGCCAGTCTTCAAAAGTTTATCGGAAGATTTCGTTTTCTCGATACCTAAAAACTACAAATACACAACGAATTTTACGCCTCGAGAACAAACCTAGGATCTTATTCTTCTTGTCGGTTTCCTTCTCCTTCTTCGGAGACTCCACGATCACGAAAGTGTCTTGATCGATATGGGACGATTCCTCTTCCGATGTCTCACCGTTGGGGTTTATATTATCAGTCTTGTCTACGGTTTGTTCTGTACTTTTCATGACGTAATTATCGGCTATCCTTTCTATTCTCAGGGTGATGTTCGATCCGGAAATGGATTTTATTGCTTTTGCCACCTATAAAATATATCCAGTTATTACACGAGATAAATTGCTTCAGAATTTTCTATTTTTTTTGACACTGTTTCACTTCACTCTCATGTATACATACTGAATTCGATTCGAAATAAAGCCCAATTTATTATTATTATTTAAACCTTACCTGAGGCATCGTTAATATATTCTTATTCTCCACGCTGAGCACAACATCGCCAGGCTTCAAACCCGATCGAGAAGCCATACTGTGCGGTGAGACGCTTTCGACGACGACCTGTCCCTGATCTTGCTTAAAAACGACTCCCAAAGTCGCCTGTCTCTGAACGGTCAGAATAACTTCTAAGGTCATGTAGTAATTGTCGTCCTTCAGGTAGACGCAAATCCACGGGGTGCTATCTGATGGATAAACTCAGTTTTACAATTTTAATCCGGTTGCTATTATAGTTTTGTTATCGCCTACCAACAGAGAAGGTGTAATATACGTTTTGGATCCCAGTCGGTAGAGCAAGCCTACTTATTTCGACGCAGTTCACTTCGAGCTGCCCTTGAGGTACTATTTCACCGTCGTCTAGGTCTAATTGGCTCGGATCGGTCTTGACAAAGAACGGTTTGTATCTGCGACAACGGAAATTCAATAATATTCATATTCGTTCACTTATTCGCTCACCTTATTTTATAATTGGGCAAAGTATGTTTCCGCTTTATCGCTTTCTTGATTTGATTCACTATGAGATTCGTGATGTTCGACTGCAACTGTCTTCCTTGAAAATGAGATTCGACGGCCAACTCTATCGTCGGTTCTGAATAAAAGCTGAAGGACCAATGAGTATATGGGATTCTCGTGAACTGAAGACGAACCAAACCGCATATTTTTTTCACTAAAAAGAATTAGTTAAAGTTTATCCTTCTTCGAAAGCGACGAACGTACCTTTAATGGATAAAAAAGCTGCTTTGGCAAACTTCATTTTGCCGTCAATGCACAATAAAAAATTTCCGGAATAATCGACGTTTAAACATAATTCAATAGTCTCGATATGCCCTTCTTTCTTATCTAATTTTACTCCGTGAACGGTTACTTCCTTAATGTCTGGAAATTGGCTTCCTAAATGCATATCTTTAATCTGAAATCGGACTCGAATAAGACTTTCGGGAACTTTACGAAAATGAAACTACTGGTTCGTTACTCACACTGATACTGTCAAAAAATTTCCCTATTGTAGTTTTCGTCAATAATTCGTCGAATTCCATGCTCAATTTCTTGTAGAGCCAACATTTCAAGGACTCTGAATGTCTTAACTCATGGAACAAGAATTGTAAAATTAAACTAATAGGTAAACTGCAGTCTTTTCCATTGGAACTCAAATTTTCAGATCCTATCTGTTTTTTCAATGCCTGTAAGATAAAAAGCAAACTGTAGAAAACCATATGTAATTTTGATCATATCCAGTTACCTCAGGCAGTGAATAATTTGTCGGTGGTTTTTCGGGAGGTTTAGCCAACGGGCTCTTCTTGAAAAACGCATAAAATATATAATACTGTACAACTAACGTGATTACGATACCTAACACAAGGGAGACGAGGGACAAAAACA
This sequence comes from Aphidecta obliterata, assembly GCA_963966015.1. Taxonomy (NCBI): domain Eukaryota; kingdom Metazoa; phylum Arthropoda; class Insecta; order Coleoptera; family Coccinellidae; genus Aphidecta; species Aphidecta obliterata. The sequence goes on from OZ014435.1 coordinate 155,829, forward strand.
ATAAACCGAAAATATCCATTTTCAAGAATCGATATCACAATATTTACTAAATTTATGCGTCATGAAAATGAGATTCTACGTGGATATCCTTTGTTGGACTTTCTGTTCTCATTGCGGTTTCTTACAACATTTCTTTATCTCGTACGTTCTCACATTCCCGTCCGAATTTTCTAACACGAATTCCCATCTCCTAAAAGAGTTCACTGTACGAAATGTTTTTCTTTCTGTCAAAGTTGAGATGTTGAGGACCGCCGGAACCAGCCGGCGAATGTCAAAAATGAGGGGTTCCCAAAATTTTCCAGTGGCGTATCTAGGTTTGTCCATATGGGGACAAGAAATTCAGTTATAAAAATTGTCTGTGACCAGTGAAAAAGTTTTTCCACCAAGTTTCTTTGTATATCATTGTAGAAATTGCACAGGAAAAAAACTAATGAATTAATAAATGGAAATTAGTTGGCATATTTCATCCGCAACTTGTTACAACATATTCTACCTTATAAAATTCGAAAACTAATGAATGCCGATTGATAAATGATTTTCTTGGAAAAAATTATTTTTAGATCAGTTAACGGAATTTAATAATTTTGGGCACACAATAACAGCCAATTAACGCCTAATTATTTCTCTTCGTTTATTGACTGTGAGATTCTCCGGCAATTAACACTAGACCTACGGGAATTTAATGAAATTTTCCGTTTGTTCAGTCCAGAAAAATCCGATAAATCTCGTCACTTCTCGACTTTCCACAGACGACTTTCGGTTGAAGTAACTCTTAATCTTCCGGAAATGATACTTGAGTGCATTGAAGCATGTTCAGGGTACCGTGAATTACCATATTATTGTTAATTTACTACACCTTGAATACGTTTATAGATGTATTAATTTATGCAAGGTTCACGAACTCTTGTCGGCCTCAAGAACAACCTGATCGCAGCTTCCGCACATTAATCATCCCCCGATTTGTTTGCCCTTTAAATGCGTTGATCGGATTTCCCTGCTGAGAGGATCAATACCGGATCATTCTATGATATTCCATGCGATAAGCTGTCAAAGTTTCACACATAGACTAATAATACTTTTATTATTCGTCTATGGTTTCACAGAAAATTTTCTCTGGTGGTCATCAATATGTCAAAAAAAATTCCAACTCACAAATATACCTGTCTAATCGAAAAAGGAAGAAATAAACTTGCCGCTATGTCGGTCTATAAATTATAACGACCGAACAACACGTTTTATTCGAGAAAAACAGCAACAAGAACTTCTGATGGAATTTCTTCGGATGTTGCATCAAGAAATCCCATCTCATGAATATTTAAGTGTTGTGAGGATCGAGTTTCTATTTTTTTCCTTCTGATGAAACTTTAAAGCCTTTTTAGTCACAATTACTCGAATATAATTAATTGTTTGAATTCCGATTGAGATTATGGATACACGTGTTTTAAATTACAGGAATAGAGGGAATTAATCACGTCCGACAAAAAAATGTCGAAGAAAAATTTCCTCTATATTATATCCGTTTTCACAGAATAAAATTCACACAACTAAAGTATAATATGAAATTCTTCATCTTCAATTCAGATTCGAAGGGTAACGTGAACAAATTATGCGATCATTAACCTTTGAACCCGCATGCATTTCGGATTCGAAATCTAGTTAATTATTTGCCTTTTCAATGCTCTTTCGTAACAAAATAGAAATCTTTCGCATCGCTAGATTTGTTTACATACCAGGACCGTTCTTGCGAAAAAAAAGAGGTCAAGGGTCAACTTTTTGAAGTAAGCTTTTCTTTTTTCTATGTTTTTTCGAAAACTGTCAAAGACATTAACCCTTAACCTACCTTTCTACGAGAAAAGTTCTGGCGATTTCAGAAGATGGTATTTTCTGACTTTCGAAAAGCATTTATTCTAGTCATATTTCAGGAATGGGCAGAAGATTGAAGGCGAGTGGAAACATTTCTGAAATTCAGAAAAGAATTCCCAGGTGTAATATTTTCGTTTTAGCGTTAAAAGGAGGGAAGAAAGTGGTCGACCGAAAAAAAGGACCCCATGACCCCAGAAATAATACTATTGAGGGGATAATGAGAGTAGCTCAAAAAACTTCTGTTGAAGTGTTAGCCGAACTAACTGGTCTCCATTGGTACATGTAACAAGATTTTAAAACAATACTAATATATTTCCATATCGTTTGACATGCTATCAAAATGGTCAGGAGGAGGATTTTCCTTCATATCGGTGATAATTTTCTGAACGAGAGAATGTGAATCCCCCAAAAAGTTGGAGTTAGCGAGAGAATTGTTGGGCCAAAATTCTTTGATGGTAATTTGAGAGCCCAACGTATTGATGAACTAGAAGATAATGAATTCTTCAACAAGATCAAGAATATTTTTCAGGATCGGATATTTAGTTTAAATACCGAGCATCATTTTGCTTCGAGGTCTTGTGAATTTTTGATTAACAGCAATCTTAATAATTTAGATCAATAATTATCAACTTTGCTAGAAACAGATGTGAAAGGTGTTTGGAGCAAAATGTGGGCATTTTCAACAATTACTTTGATTGCTGTTGATATTTTTCCATTATAAACAATAAAAAACTCTTTTAATATGATTTTTTAAAATAATTTTGAATGAAACAGCACAGACTATTCTTATAGCACTCTTGATTTTGTTGAGGGGTTCTTACAAATTATATTGACATTTTTATATTCCCAGAATCTTATCAGATATTTTCTGGATATCCCTGAATAATGTTCATTAAATTGGACAGTTCTTCATCGACAAATTCCTAACGAATCAACTACATTTATCGAAAAGTTGATGAGAAAAATTTCAAAAAATGTAATCAAAATCAGCAATTATTCTTGAATAATCCACACTGAAAATAAATACAGAAAGTACATGTATTGAATTTTTCGAACACTCAAACAAAGTAGCAACATCACGATTCCCTTAGAAAACCAAAATCGCTTGGGAAAACTGAGAGGTTCTTCCAAATTTTATTAACATTTTTATATTCCCCGAATCTTATCAGATATTTTCTGGATATCCCTAAATGAGGTACATTAAATTGGACAGTTCTTCATCGACAAATTCCTAACGAATTAACTACATCTGCCGCAAAATTGATCAAAAAATTTTCAAAAAATTTAATTAAAATCTAGAAAATAGCTAGAAATAGATGTGAAAGGTGTTTGCAGCAAAATGTGGACATTTTCAACAATTACTTTTATTGCTGTAGATCTTTTTCGATTATAAACAATAAAAAACTCTTTTCATATGATTTCTTGAAATAATTTTCAATAAAAAAGCGCAGATTATTTTTAAAGCACTCTTGATTTCGTTTCGAAGAAATTTAAATGAATGGTGAAATAATTACTGAAAACACCTGGTACCTCTTAAAACCTGCTAATTCAAAAACACAACTTTCAGAATAGAATGAAGAAATTCAGGGCAAATTCCGCCCTCAACCTAGACCCATTCCGAACGAAATTTCAGCAACAATGTCCGAATTGCATTACGAAACGTTAATTTAAACATTCTATAATTAATCGATCCGATTGTAATATTCTGGGTGTCGAACGCCGACCACCTCGGGGCAATATACTTATGAATAATAAACGCAGATACGGCAATAAAATCAACATTTCCAACAGTCATTCTTCTGGCGAAAAGCAGACTGTTTGTTTTTGCACTGTTGTTGTTCTACAATAATAACAACACACGTGTCGACAAAAATGTTGAACGTTTCGTGTTGGAAAACGTCCAGGAAACGAGTTGAGGAAATATATAATATTTAATCAGCCCCTTTCGCCTAGAATAGTCTCGAATAAAGCGATGAACTCGTGACTGTGCTGTGGCGTAAGGACACAGTAACCACCTAAGATTTAGGAGAGCGGGTTGCATAACATTTTGATGAAAGGGTTGGTATTTCGAGGAGGAAAGTTGATTATTTTCTTATCTTTTTATTTCATAAAACTGTACAGTTATAATAATTGATAAGTACTGTGAGATAATCGCTAGCAAGGGGTCAAGTAAAGAGATAAAATTCCGCAAATAACATTTTGACAAAATGGAAATAATCTGATATTGAATTTTTTTCCTTAGAATGTGGTTTGATTTTCCTCGTTGTTATCTATTATTTTCAATGGAAAACGAGAAAAAATTCCAACCCTCCTTTTAGTTTTTCAATCACCTCGTTACACTGCGATCTTCGAAATTAAAATCCCAAAATTTTGTGCGGTCCGTTTATGCGATCGGCGCAAAACAACAATCCCACCTTCGCTCGGCGGTTATTTAAAAGGTGAAAACATTCAGAAATGATAACAAATTCAGAACTACGCTCGCCGCTTGAACTCTTGGGCTATTTTCGATAGACCTCTATTTTTTCCGAAAGTCAAACGTGCAAATTTTTATCGGGAACCGGCCAATAAAATGGAGACGGAAGATTTTCTGAACACGAACGAATCGATAACGACGGTTATTTTGAATGGATTTGCGGATGGGGACAGTTTTTACGAACCGGACGCGAAAGTTTTTTTGAAGGGGTTGGGGAGGTTTTTCTATATGGTCATCCCCGAAGAAACCACCTTCGAGACTGTGGAGGAAGTGCCGAATTATTACGCTCAAGTGAGTAAATTTCCGAATCAAAAAAATTTAAAGATTTTTTATTGTTAAATTTTTTTAGGCATGGCCTTATTTCCTGATGTTTATAATCCTAGAAAACGTGGTGCTGTTGCTGGAAAAAAGACCGACGATGAGGTTCAACGACGGCATCACCAGCTTGTCCCATGGCCTTGCCCATGAATGCTCCAAGTGAGTGACCTTTTTACTACCTTGACCTTGAACTTGACTCCAATAGCTGCTCTCTCCAATGACCAAATTGGACAGTTTTTCATCGACGAATTCCTAACGAATTAAATACATTTCCCGAAAAGTTGATTTGAAAATTTTCAAAAACTTGAATCAAAATCAGCAATTATTCTTGAATAATCCCCACTGAAAATAAATACAATAGGTCCATGTAGTTGAACTTGTAGAACACTCAAACAAAGTAGCAATATCACGATTTCCTTAGAAAATTCCTAACGAATTGACTACATTTCCCGAAAAGTTGATGAGAAAAATTTCAAAAAATGTAATCAAATCAGCAATTATTCTTGAATAATCCACACTGAAAATAAATACAGTAAGTCCATGTAGTTGAATTTGTCGAACACTCAAACAAAGTAGCAATATTACGATTCCCTTAGAAACTCTTCTCGATAAGGTTTCATCGTATCATCAATGAGTTTTCTCTGCTCCTCATCTTTCAATTGAACATACAGGATATTATATGAAAAATTAAGGAATGAACCATTAGATTATGTAATAAAAAACTTTTTAAACCTGAAAGCACTCAATTAATTCTTCCTTCGTTCCAGGCTCATTTTCCGAGTAGTGGAAAGCTACTTCTACATCTCGATTTACACCAAATTTAGACTGTTCGACTTGGCGTGGGATGACAGGATTACCTGGTATCTAGCAGCCTTATCGATGGATTTTTTCTACTATTGGGGACATCGGGCCAGTCACGGTAAGCAAACTTATCACTTATCACACTGACTAATAGTTTAATAATGATTCGAAATTTCAGAAGTGCATATTTTGTGGGCTCAACACCAAGTCCATCACAGTTCCGAAGAATTCAACACAGCCGTTGGTCTAAGACAGTCGGTATTCCAAGGATTCAGCTTCGTGAGTATTTCCTTCGACCGTCTAGTCGCATCACTACGATATAACTTCTTTCAGCTCTTTTATCTCCCGATGGCTTTAGTGATACCACCATCGCTTTTCATAACCCACCACCAATTCAATTTGCTGTACCAATTCTGGGTCCACACGGAAGTTGTTGAAACGCTTGGTCCTTTAGAATACGTCTTCAATACTCCTCAACATCACCGGGTACACCATGGTAAGCTGGATAATAAATCAAATAAGAATTATTTTGACATGAATGTCTTCAATAGGAAGTAACTTATGGTGTTTGGACAAAAACTACGGAGGGGTCCTTATAATATGGGATAGAATCTTTGGTACTTTCGGTAGTGACAAAAAGGACGAGGAAATTATTTATGGACTAGTTGTGAACAAGCCTTCCTTCAATCCTCTACGGTTACAGGTAGAAACTTATTCTTGGCTCGATGAAAGGAAAATACCCTTAATTTATTTTTTGCATCGTAGACATTCTACACGGCACATGTTCTACAAAAATGCAAGGAGATGATTAATTTCAAGCTCAAATTGGGTGCGTTATTTTTTGGTCCCAGTTGGCGACCTGGAAGCCCTAGGCTAGGATTGGACGAAGAAAAAATTAAGGTGAATTGTTTTTCAACTAAACATGAAAAGTACTAAAAAAAATTATCGATATATTCCAGGTTGGCCCGAGAGAGAAGTACGATGTGAGGATATCCCAGTGGTGCAACCTATACATTTTCGTACACTTCTGCGTCATACTTTACGGGTATCATAAAGTAATGTCTCTTTACTCGGTAAGTCGATTATAGTTTCAAATGTATTATTTCACTAACCTACTAATTTTTGCAGGAACTTTCGCCGGTGTTCATCTTCACATCGATCCTCCTCGTCTTCACCACTTTAACTTCGATAGGGATGTTATTCGACGATCATCCCCACGCTCGTAGCCTGGAAGTGGTGCGTTGTCTCTCGATAGTTTTAGCGATACAAAAAGTACAATTTCTCACCTTCAACGAGAATTTCCTGCTGGCCATGGAAGTTTTGTTCTCGCTTTCGGGCGTTTTCTGGTTTTTGAAAACTTTGAACGTGCTTCAATTAGTTCCTTGTGAAAAGCAGGGAAAGACTGAATGAGAACGATAAGACTGATTGAGTTGATTATTTATTTAGGAGTATGCAGGTTTTACTGCAGTATCGTATTGGAATTTTGAATTGAGTATTTATTATTCTGTGATGTTATATTAGCTGAATATTTATAGCAAGCATGATCGGGAAATAATGTACAGAACGCATGATGATTACACTTTCAATTAATCTTTGTTGATAGATGAAATACCCTAAATTAAATGGAGGTGACGACTCACCTTTTTCCTAGAAAATATTTTCAGTTCCTTAAATTCCCGACGCTGTGTAATTCAGTTGGGTTGTACTGATAACGATGAACAGGGGTAGCAAGTTATACTATTTATTCAATAAGAATTAAATTAAAAACTTCATTGAGTATTAGTTCGGATTTTACTTGTCGAAAATAATTGTATATTTTTCAAAGATAATAATAAAATAAGATTTTCAGTAAACATGAATAATTGATTGAAAAAATTCCTCCTGTCTTCAAAATGCATTAACCGGATTGTTTTCAATTGGATTTCGATATATTCCAAATCTTATTGGAATCAGTTAAAAAAAAACTTTATAGACTGAAATATTCAATGTATACGCAGATTAAAAAAATTTTAATAATTCAATCTACCAATTAACACAAAATTTCTATAAATCATTCTGATATTTTAACCTTTCATAGAAAAACAGGTCCTCCTCCACGAAGAAAACAACAATGATTCCAGAAATTGGCTCAGTTTGGTTTGATCGACAGGTACATCTTGCCTTTCAACATCTGCTTAAGCGGATTTATCCGCTTCAAAATCTGGGTCATTATGTTTACCAGCTGTTCGCTCGACAATCCCGTCTTCTTGGACTTGAACTTCTGCAGTAACTCCGTGGTCGTCATCGGTTTCCTCATCAGATATTTACGCACAGCTTCCTCCGTTATCCCCGATTCGCTGAAAAATAAACTTTGAATTTGTCTCCTGAATAGGATCGATGAAGATCTTACCTTGATCCGGGAATCGAATTGAGATCAAGCTTCATTTTCTTGTTGGAAGAACCGGCTAGAGCATCGTTTATTATCTTCCTCTTGTTATCTGTCGGAGTGGCCGATCTCGAACTATTCTCACTGTGGAAATAATCGATTAATTTTAATTCATTCGAGTTCGCAACAATGAAAATACCTGTTTATGTCCTCTCTTTTCGTTTTCTTGTCGCCAGGCTTCTTCTTGGATTCATCCTCCGAACTACTATCTGAACTGAAGTCACTCAAGCTTTCTGAAAATGTCAAATTAATTATTATTCCATCATTCAGTTTCATTTTTGTCGCACACACTCACCCTCCTTTTTAACTTCTTTTTTTGTATCCTTCTTCGCTTTCTTCTTATTTTTTTTCTTATCTTTGTCTCCCTTCTCTTCAGTTTGATTATCTCCCTCTTTTTCCTTATCTTCTTCCTCGTTACTCATCTCTTTGTCTGATTTATCGGAATCTTCATCTTCCTCATCGGAATTCAAGAGCTTTTTAAGACCTTTTTCTTCCGCAACACTGTCTAGATTTGTGTTTTCCGGTTCGCTATCTGTACTGTCACTTATGTAGTCCAATTCTCTGCCTTCCCCGTCTCCGTCGTCGGAATCTTCGAAAGCTTCGATATCGGTATTTCTTTTCTTTTTTTTTGGAGCATCTAAAAAATCATATTGAAATCAGTTTAATTTTCCAAATTGATAAAGTTTCAACATACTCTTCTTGCCCTTCCCCTTCTTCTTAATATCCTTCTTCTCCTCGCCGTCCTCCTCCTTAACCTCCTCGTTCTCAGAAGAATCGTCCGAACTGTTCATCCATTCGTCCATCTCGGATATTTTCAAATCCTTCGATTTGCTGGGTTTCTTCCCTTTCTCCTCCTCCTCCAGCTCGGTCTCTTCGTCGCCCTTCAGCCTCTTTCTCAACATCAACTGGAAGAAGTTCATGTGCTTGTTCCTCTTGCTGTACTCTTCCTCGGCCTCTTCGGCGCTCAACGATTTGTACCTTTGGATCGGTTGGAATTTGTACCATTCTTGAAGCGGGAACGCTTCGATTGCGCCGTCTTCAGCGTGGGTGAAGACGTAATAGGCCGTGTTCTCGGAAACTCCGCCTTCTCTGATACCTTTGAATTTCTTGACGGTGCTCCCGCAAGTTTTGAGGATCCACGGTTGATCGTCCACCTTGTATTTCTTGGCTATTATGCCTAGTTTTTTTCGTCTGGCCTCTTCCTTCGCCTCTCTTCCGAACTCTGAACCCGCACCAAATCTTAAAAAAGAATTCATTACATTAAAGCTACAATTAATTATAATCTGAATACATACTTAGGCTGATCTTCATCGATTCCTTTGTACTCTCTCATATTGTTTTCTCGTTCCATTTTCACTTGTGTCCATTTTCCTATGTCAACTTCGAGGTTTCCATTGAATCTCATTACGTGATAACGTTTCTTTGAATTTTTTGGGACTCTGATGGAGTACTCCCTCACGCTTGATGGCTGAAAATTATCAAAAATCAGTAAAGACTCAAGATTCTGTTATTATCATACTCACAGCTTGCGAAGACATGTTGCAGGTGTACAAATCTGGTTTATCAAGAAAATCTCAAACGTGATACACAAACAGAAAAGCGTATGAACCTTTTCGAACCATTAGATTCCTATGAAAAGTACGAATAATAAACTTTCATCAATCGCCACGACTTTCTAGGAAAATTGACTCACACAGATTAGATGACAGATAATAAATAAATAAATAAAATAAACCACAGAATAAACAAATTTATCTTCTAAACAATCTTATGTCTTGTTTAATATTTGAAAAACCCAAATAAATATGCTATGGCCTTATGTCCATGTCAGATTGTCCATAATTCTAATTTGCTTTTTATCATAATTCAGCAGTGAAAAACCCATGAATTTCTTAAATTCGGATGCATCCCTGCAGCCCTCTATACAATAATTCTGTGATTCGGGGAAGTACTGCGGTTATGTCATCGAACCACAGAGCTCAGAGTAACCTTCAAACCCTTGTAAAAATGTCAGATACAGATTGGTAATTTAGTGAAAGATTGGAAAACAAATGTTTTAATGTTAAGTTTAGTCTGATAGTTTTCAATGGTAATTGTAATTCGCCATATCTTCAGTGCAAATATATACCTTTTACTTTATAAAATTCAGCAGTCTCAATTGTGTATTCTGAAGATTTTAAATTATCACAAACATTCATTATTCATTCATTTCAGATGATGTGGTTATTATAAAGAAAAATGGTCAGTCCAATTAAGAGAGAAGTTTCCAAAAACTATTTAACAGATGAGAAAGCACTTAAAAGGTTCGTAAGACAAATGATAAAGAATCATTATTTCATCGGTTCCTACTTAGAAAAAAGGTTTGTATCTCATTTGGGGTGTTATAAAAAAATAATCAAAATATCAAAAAATGAAGAAATCTTCGTTGAAAACCTATCGATTATCAAGCGTAGACTCGAGAATTTTTACCAGAACACGAAATGGATTGGAATAACGACCACGGATACTCTCGGAGCACCTGTAGGATTCAATATTTGGGTGGATATCGATGAAGAAATCATCGGTGTGTATATGTTTTGTGTGAGAGATGTTTCGTTTTCCAACAATCAAGTGCTTTTGAAACTCGAGATGATCAATCCACATGTGGAAAAACACAATTCAAGTTGGAATAAATCAAGATCTACCAATCTTGAGAACCCCGCCAGTTCTATTGAGGAAGGTGAAAAACCGATTTTGACCTGGGAAAACTTCAAAAACGCTTCAGTTTTCATTTTCCTCCTGATTTTGACCATTATGACGGGAGGTGGACAAATTATTAAGTATTTTCTAGACTACATATTGAAATTGTTGGAAGTTTTGACACCCATCGTTATATCATTTTTCAACACAATCAGTAAGATGTTTGGATACCTTTGTTTTTTGATAGCGTTCTTGTGGAAGGGCGGAGAGTCTAAACAAGCGTACAATGATATGGGACATTCGAAAAGAATATATTATCAACCTGCATATCCGTACGAGAATAGATATAAGGCTCTTCCGTACAAACCAAAAAGCTCGGTGATAATAACAGAAGTGCAAGATTAATTTATTGGTTGTTTTGAAGTTTGTGTTTTCTAAACTACCAATTCGAGAAATCTATATTCGTAGAAGTTTATGCATTTAGGAAAAGTGATAAGACATGTACATAAATATATATTTCTTAATGGCTAACTGAAAATTGATGTTAAACTTTTTTTTAGAGGAAAAAAATCTGAATTAAAATGGGACTTCACTTGATGATTTAGAATTTATCAGACTTCTGTATGTGGTAACGGATGTAGAAAAATATTTTTCTATACAATGTGATTTTCATCATTGCTATTTCAGAAATATAACTATTTTTGATGACTGATATGCATATTTTCAAAAAATTTCACAGCACAAAATATTTATTGATTAGGAAAACTGATTTTAGTTTTATTTAATGGGGGTTAAGAATAAAACTAAAATGGTTATTGGTTTCATATACAAACGGTTGTGGATTCACTGGAAGCCAAAATTTCTTGAAATGTCTCAAATTTGTTTTTTCATTCTTTGTTATTGTCCATGACATTTTATCGACTGTGATACCCGATATTACCGTTTTGTGCAACTTTTCAAAGCTTCCATTCTATTCAGCCCAAAGGATGTTCCTTTTACATGGCAATTATAATTTAGACTAGCATCCAAAAATTCTAGTTTTGCTCTTCTAGCCGTTTGATAGGTTTATCACCCATTCTTTCTAGTTTCAGTATTTTGTATTTAATTAGCTGGAGTGGTTCAAATTGTTCTATTTGGTAAAAGTATGTATATTTATAATGTACGACAGAGCTACTAGCAGAAGGATCATTTATAGCGTTGCTGGGAAATAATTCAATATTTTATAATTTGAAACAATATGAACATATGTGAGATGGTATATTAAAATTAAAAACAATTTAGAGTTTCATTGACATTCTTATCCAGCTAATATAAAAAACACTGTCGTGAAGTCAGGAGCTTTTGAGCGCTCTTTCATCCTTCTTGGGTAGGTAGGGTAGGTAGATTCGCATTTTCCAGTTTTAGAAACTAATTGATGAAATTTTTGACAGTTTACGCCAGTAGAGGGCGCTGCCATCCGTGCAGCGCCCCCTTCAGGAATATAGCCAAACTAATTGGTTCACCATAATTCCAGTAGGGGGCGCTGAACCGACACCTAGTGGACAAGGGCTGAACTACTTAGTTCACGAGAATTTCAGTACAGAGAGCTGCCTTCATATGGGAGAACTTCAAGCTATCGCCGGCAGGTGGCAGCACCTGACAAACAAATAAATTCATGCTTTTGCCACCAGAGGGCAGCACCCCCTAGAGGAATTAAGGACGACGACCATATTTTCGGAACCCCTGGTCGAATTTTGCCCAAAAACGAACTTAACTTCGTGATTCGGATCTAACCTGAAAATTTCAAGTTCATTCGTAATTTTCTATTTAGACTAGAGATCGATGTTTGTATGGAAACCTCACATATTATAAAAATTTTCTGAGCCCCTGAGAAATATCAGTTTTTGAAATGAAACAAAGGATGTTTTCAAATTACTGAAATTTATTACTGCTATACAATAGTAAAATGAAATATCTAAATATGAGTTTTTGGATATCAAAAAATAACGCATGAATATATAAATAAAAGCCGATAATCTAACAATATATCCACTTGGACAATATTGGCTGAGTGTACCCTTGAAAACATTGTGACTAGTAAAATTATTTCAAGTGCAAATGATAAATATCAAGATTTCCATCTATCCATCCAGTTTTCATCACGACATGCTCTATATTTTCATATAACATAAATACAAACACATAACATTCACGTACAATCTCTCTTATTGACTACTACTATTTTTACGTTCCATAAATTATTTCAATTTTGGACAATTATAACATTTCAATCAATAAAATCAATCGATTAAACCTAAATCACACAAGGTGGATGAGAGATGTTTCAGTACTGATATTATTACTTTATTGGTCTTTTTTCTCGTTGATATGCCGAAATTATTCGATTTTGAGAAAATGGCAGTCGCAAGTTACTAACTATCCAGCTTAGTCAATAAAAGTGAACATTAAACGCACTCCTATTGATTTTATTCGTGTGTGATAAACAACTAGCTTTGCGGTGATAGTGATAGACCTATAGGCGAAATTACCAAAATACGATTTGTTCTTGTAAAATAGCTAGATTTCTATAAAAATGGCAAGTGCATCTTTGAAGTATAAAGGTAGGGAACACGTGAATTACTTATCACAACATACGTTCTCCATACGACGAAATAAAAAATAGAGAACTTTCGCGTGTAAAACCCCTAATAACATAAACAGCCTACTGACTTGTCATGGTGAAAATAATAAACTCCTCTTGTAAGAAATAGGGCAAGAATTCAGCCGAGTTTCAAACCTGATTTCTAGACAAATCATACGAATCCCATCATATACGAAACAATCAGAAAGACCCGATAAATTATTCCGGAACACCATCGCATCAGACTTGTGATTAAAAAAATTAAAACAACGCATCCCTCGAAAGCTCCCCCTAACCGAAAACTTTACTATCGATAGCACAGTTCAAATCATCGACCACCTTCTTAAGCAACCCCCTATATTCACCCTCGATACCGAACACCTGATCCAAAAACTGATCGTTGCCGAAGAAACCGAACACCCGATTTATCCTCGATATACTGTTGGGGGACAGGTGGATCTGCGCGATGCTCAACACGCCGTCGTGACACTCGCCGATGCAATGGGACAGGAACACTCTGTCGTAAGTGTAATCCATCTCGTAGAACGTCATGATGTTCATCGCAAGAGTCTTGAGTTTTCCCTTCAGCACCAAGATCCTGTCCTTCTGATCGTCGTCGAACAGGTTGTTCCTGAAGAGGATCGCGAACTTGATGACGGTCTTGATGATGTTCTTGATCAGCTTTTCGGATTCTTTCTTGTCATTTGACTGTGGGGATCAAACAAGGATTAATGTTATTGGTATTGAAAAATTTTCTATTTAGACAAGAGATCGATGTTTGTATGGAAACCTCACACATTATAAAAATATTCTGAGCCCCTGAGAAATTTCAGTTTTTGAAATGAAACAAAGAATGTTTTCAAATTACTGAAATTTAATACTGCTATACAATAGTAAAATGAAATATATAAATATGAGTTTTTGGATATCAAAAAATAACGCTTGAATATATAAATAAAGGCCAATAAACTAACAATATATCCTCTCGGACAATATCGGCTGAGTGTACCCTTGAAAACATTGTGACTAGTAAAATTATTTCAAGTGCAAATGATAAATATCAAGATTTTCATCTATCCGTCCAGTTTTCATCACGACATGCTCTATATTTTCATTTAACATAAATACAAACACATAACATTCACGTACAATCTCTCTTATTGACTACTACTATCTTTACGTTCCATAAATTATTTCAATTTTGGACAATTATAACATTTCAATCAATAAAATGAATCGATTAAACCTAAATCACACAAGGTGGATGAGACATGTTTCAGTACTGATATTATTACTTTATTGGTCTTTTTTCTCGTTGATATGCCGAAATTATTCGATTTTGAGAAAATGGCAGTCGCAAGTTATTAACTATCCAGCTTAGTCAATAAAAGTGAATATTAAACGCATTCCTATTGATTTTATTCGTGTGTGATAAACAACTAGCTTTGCGGTGATATTGATAGACCAATTCCTCCTCCGGTGGAATTTAACCCAATGTAGTGGAAATCATACTAGTTATTCTATTTTAAGTTTGATTATGGATTTCCATCAAGTATCGGCTGATTCTATTAGAAATAAATAAAAGCCAATAAACTAACAATATATCCATTTGGACAATATTGGTTGAGTGTATCCTTGAAAACCATTTATGCATCCAGTTTTCATCACGACACGCTCTATATTTTCATTTAACATAAATACAAACACATAACATTCACATACAATCTCTCTTATTGACTACTACTATTTTTATGTTCCATAAATTATTTCAATTTTGGACAATTATAATATTTTAATCAATAAAATGAATCGATTTAACCTACATCACACAAAATTCACGAGGTGGGTGAGACATGTTTCAGTACTGATATTATTACTTTAAAGCCAATTTACTAATTACTATTTCCATTTATTCATCCAGTTTTCATCATGACACGCTCTATATATTCATTTAACATAAATACAAACCCATAATATTCACGTACAATCTCTCTTATTGACTACTACTATTTTTACGTTCCATAAATTATTTCAATTTTGGACAATTATAACATTTCAATCAACAAAATGAATCGATTCAACCTACATCACACAAAATTCACACGGTGGGTGAGACATGTTTCAGTACTGATATCATCACTTTATTGGTCTTTTTTCTCATTGATATGCCGAAATTATTTGATTTTGAGTAAATGGCAGTCGCAAATTACTAACTACCCAGCTTAGTCAATAAAAGAGAACATCCAACACACTCCACGATTACAATTCAATTGATTTAACTTGTGTGTGATAAACAACTAGCTTTGCGGTGATAGTGATAGACCAATAGGCGAAATTACCAAAATACGATTTGTTCTTGTAAAATAGCTAGATTTCTATAAAAATGGCAAGTGCATCTTTGAAGTGAAAAGGTTGATGCAAGGTAGTAGTACTTTGATTATTGTTGAGGACAGTTCACACTCACGTATTTTTTTGCGATTGCGTATAGATGGTCTAAGAGGGAAGACGTGCTCTCGTCTATGAACATCCGAGAGACACTCATGCCCGACATCTTGGATAGGAGTTTCTTCTGGGTCCTCAAACCTATGTCTCGAGCTTTGAAACCTCCCTCCGATATAACTGAAAAAGTCATTGGATTTATTATAAATTGCATTTTCTCAAACCGAAGTCGAGTCAAATTGATCCGATCAATTGAATCAATTTCGCAAGTATGAAGGTAATTGAGCATTATGAATCGTTGAGCCAATTCAAGACTTTTACTCCTTTAAATATGAAAATATTGCATTGACCATGAGTTTTAAACTTATCGACAGGTCCTAATAATTATTATTTTTTAGAAGATAACTTTTAGAAATGTTCATGGGATAACATGAAAGGAAGTTTACTCTACAGGGTTATCTCAGAGCTTGTGGGTGATAACAACCCACTTTATTTAGAGGACTTCCTTTCGTACAAGATTGAACAACAGTTTACATACTTTATTCCAGGATTTGGAGCCATTGAACCCATCGAGAGTAATCTTAAATCCACACAGGAAAGATTTAATGATGAGATTCATAAAAAATCCCAACTAAGAGTGTAACAAACTAAAATTTCAACGGCAAAGAAAAAATGAAAAATAACAATACTATACCTTGAACATCCTTGATTTCCTCGTCCATAGTTATCATCCGTTCAAATCTAATGCACAACTTATAACAGAACTTGGCAGGCCACACAACAATAAGAAATCAAAAGATCCTAGAACGAGAGAACAAAACTCGAAATGAACAAAAAAAAAACAAACATACGGTGCAAAAACGGTCCTTTTTTCAAAGGTTAAAAACAACACTGCCAGACTGGAATAATCGGGAGCGATAACTACGACGAGTTTCATCGCTGTTACAATTAAATAATTGTGGTAGGTTTGTAAATATTCGAGTGATAACGGGAATAGGAAATGTGAGCGATGACACATACGGGGTGTCACGTTAAATTCGCGGAATTTATCCTCGAATTTTTCACCAATTTCAGTGCAGGGTTGAAAAATAGCAAACAAAAGCTCTACTTTTTGCAAAATTTTCTCTGATACTTACAAAGGCAATCGCTGCATTCTGTACAAACGCACTGATAAATTAGCCAAGCTTCCAAATCAATCATCGACATCTTCAGGGATTTTATAGTTGGTTGGGCTCTGGAAAAACGTATAGATCTCAATCGAGTTTCCATGGAAAAACTATAAAGGAAATGTCATATTCCCATGTCTTGAATGGGGAAATAAACCAGAATCAGGTGAAAACAACCCACTTCGCTAAATCAAGTCTAAGTTTTCCAGATTTCATTTTCATAAAAGATCTTTTTTCTATGCATCTTCGACCTTGTACGGTCTAAAAAAGTTCTATGGTCCTGTATTTACATCACCTGGCTAAAAAAAAAATATCCGCGACTTGAACGACGCGTATCAACATAAAAGTAATCTAGAAAACGCCGTTATTTCACTTCATTATTATTAAATGAATTCCTTTTCGTGGCAAACATTCCGAATAATATCGAAATTTAGGACGTAGGAACGGTTCTCTCTGTTCTACCCTCTACGCGTCTCTATGTCTCTCTTCCTCTTACCTTTCAATTCGCGGATGTTTTTTCACCTGGACCAGGTGTTCCAATTTAATTAGACGTTATGTCGATTCGGAAGATTCGAGGTCGGGTCAAGGCCGAGAACGTCGTTATTCGGACACCAAAAGAGATCAACATGTAGGTACTATAAATTTCCTGAAAAAGAACACTTCTAGGTTTACCTACGAGTTCCAACTATTCTAAAAAGCAGACAAAATACTGCTATTCGTATTTAACGAAGTCGGTTGTAAAGGAAAAGCTGAAGAAAAATCGTTCTTCTAATTCCTGGTATTCTGAGAGACGACCAGTTCAACCAAAGATTAGGTCAGATTAGTTACTCTGTGGTTTTACAACAAGGTGCATAGAATATTTTTTTTCAATCTATGCTCCATAAAGGTGCATAGAATAATTTTTTTTTCAATCTATGCTCCAGAAATTTTAAAAATACTATAAAACAAGCGAAGGATAAGCGGATAAGAAGATTCTATGAGTTCAACGCAGAACTTGACTGATTTCAATTCTATGAACGAATAATAATTTAATGTTAAAAAAGTTCTATGGTCTCGATAAGGAAATTTATCGAATGAAATGGAAGCATAGAACAAAATTTAAACAGGACTCTTTGGTTCGTCAGATATTTATGCTCAGGCGGAAGTCAGGGGATTCTATGACACCACCATAGAACTTTGTTGATGTGGATCACATTCTCACCTTGAAAAAAATGAAAAACACAGAATTTATGGAAAAAAACTGCACCCAACTCTTTCTTGGTCGTTAATCACGAAATTTTCGAGAATTTCAATTGGTAATTTCTAGTTTTTACCATGAAATCTTGATTTTTCTACTTAAAAATATGGAAGTAATATGATTTCAAAATATTTATCATTCCAACTGACATCTCTGTATTATAAATCTATGATGAAATTCATTATTCTATAAATTGAAAACAATCTATTAATCTTCAAATCTCAAGGATTTCAATAAAAACATCAGGAATAATCTCATGATCGAACTACAAAGGAATTTAAATTTCTATGACCCCAACAAAAATCACATATAATTTTTTGAACGAATTAGAAAAAAGACGCAGATTCTATGACTTCAACACGGAACTAAATCCATTTTTATTCTATGATCCAATAACTTAATGATCACAATGGTTCTATGGTCTGGAGTTGGAACTTCATATCTCAAAATGTCTAATGGAATTTTTCAAGAATTAAAATTATTCAAACCGACAACTATGTACATATAAATCTATGATGAACCTCATAATTCTAAGAACCAATCAAAGAATATCATAGAAATTGAGAAAACTCTATGTTTTCAACAGAAAATCATCGTTAATTATTCTAAAAATTGAATCTTATGATCGAACTAAAAAATTTTTGAAATTTTCTATGACCCCCAAGATAAATCACATGTAATTCTATGAAAAAGCTGAGAAAAAAAGTAAATTCCATGACTTCAACACAAAACTTAATCCATTTTATTCTATAATCTAATGGCTGAATGATCTCAATAGTTCTATGATCTCTATGGTTAATATCAACACTATCAAAACAGCCGGAAATTTAGATTTGATACGAATCATTTGATGTTAATCTATATATATAAAAGAAAGTCGTGTTAGTTACACCACTTATAACTCAAGAACGGCAGAACAGATTTGGGTGAAAATTGGTATGGAGGTAGCTTAGAGCCAGGAGACGGACATAAGATACTTTTTATCCCGTTCGACAGCGAAAAAATACAATAAAAGAAAGAAAATTTTCCAATACAAAATGTTCATAGATTTCGTAACTGTCAAGAATAATGTCATAATGCAAAATGAGTGACATATATATTGGTTGTCAAATATTTGTGCGATTGATTTCACTGAATGATTCGAGATTATTCCGTAAATCCATTCAGAGTCAGTATATATTTACTTCGTGAAAGTGATTAATGTTGACTGTGATTTGTTTTGATGGGTGACAGCTCAGAGCAGATCAGTTCAGATCCGTTCAGTTCAGATCAGTTCAGTTCAGGTCAGTTCAGATCAGTTCAGATCAGTTCAGTTCAGATCAGTTCAGATAGGGTTAGGTTAGGGTTAGGATAGCGTTAGTCTAAGGTTAAGTTAGGGATAGGTAAGGCCACAGCAACGCGTGCCGGGTCTGCTAGTTATTCATATTAATAATATAGAGAAGATTGCCCCCTCTAACCAAATTTTTCTGTAGTAGAAAATTTCGAAATGAGAGCCTGAGCTGGTTGCGACGAATTCAAAAATGTAAAAAGAGAATTCTGATATTTTAGTAAGGAGGTTATCATTCGACCTACCTTTCAAGTTGATCTTAAATAGAACGTACACTAGGCAAATATTTCACACATACTCCTTAGTCCGAAAATCGAGAAAACTTAATTACGTATGTTTTTATTACCGAAACCTTTCAGTTAACCGAACCGAACCTCCCTGATTCTTATTAGACGTTTTCAGCGCGTAAAACGTGAAAACCCAACAAAAAATCGAACGGCTGTCATGTCAACCGATATCGAAAACATCATCATTTAACCTCGGCCGCTTTTGCCGCGGATATTCTGGATTTCTTGTTGGACACAGAATAATATGCTCTCGCTTTGTCTAATTTATCCTTCATTCGCTTCTGTTCTTGTCACGGTAGGAATTCGGGTGAGTAACCGGCAACGTTGCAACACGTTGGGCAAGAAATTTATTTTCGTTCGAATTCAGCCAAATCAAAGCCGCAAATGTCAGTTTGTATTATTTTCCTACGCGCGCATCCACCATATTTCATAATTTTTGATTGATTACTATCTACTCAATTAAATCTGCAAATGTCAGTTTAGAGGGGTGAAGAAGGTGGCAAACGATTATTTTCTAGCGAGTTCATCCACCATTTTTCAACATTTTTAAATTTATCACTATTTACTCACAATACAATTAATGATGCAAATGTCAGTTTGTATTATTTTCTTACGAGCGCATCCACCATATTTAAAATATTTGAATTGATTACTACAATCAAAGCTGCAAAGAAGGTGGCAAACAATTATATTCCTACGAGCGCATCCACCATATTTTAACATTTTTAATTGATAACTTGCCGTTTTTAAGGTATCCGATTTCAGAAATTGTTATTAACTTATCAAATCGAATAGGTATAGAGATCGTTAAAAATTCAATCCGCATGCCAAAATGTTTGCAGAGAACTTCTTATTCCGAATTCAATGGTTCATCATAGGAAAATTCGCATAACTAAATTCCTCTTAATCGATATTATCGAACAATGTAATACGACATGAAAAAAATACCTGTGCGATAAGAAAAATTTAATCGAAAGCCACGTAAGCTATCGCATTGTTATAATTCACAATGTAACCTAATCAATCTACGTATTCTTATCGCCAATTTCTTGGAAAATTGTCGCCGGTGCTGAATTTCCATTCTACAAGAAATCGTTTTTAACACTTGCTTCTACTGACCGATATATTCGGGCATGCGCCTTTCAGAAACACTTTTCGGGCTCATCCAATTAGTCGGTGTACGGAAAATCTTGGATCCTTTCCGTGGAAACAAAATGAAAACGATTTCTGGCTCATTCGAAACTAATGGGCCGCTTTAATTGAACGAATTCGAGTTTTATTGAGAACAATGTAAGTATCCGAAATGTTCACTTCTTCTTGATTTTGACATTTTATGCTTCGCCTTTAAAGACAAAATCGATTGGGATTGATCACTTGTATTGTTCAAAAACTGTTTATTCTAATTTCAAAACAGATATGTTCTAGTTTTGTTGTCTATGATAATTATTTTTAGTGGCTGGAGAGTTCAAACTTTCATATTGACTCTAGATAAAACCTTGGATTTGAAAAGTTTTGATCTGCCTAATTACAGAAGATAAGAGTAATTTTGTTTATATTACTCAAAAATATGTCAGGAGGAAGTGGAATACTTATTTTTTAGTAGGTTATCTAAGTTTTATCCCCTCGTTTAAAATCAAGTGCTTTCTGTTTTGACATTGCATACACCCCCGACTGTTGACATTGTTTACTTATAATTCTATGCAGTTTTAAACTTTTTGTTCTAGATCACTATGAGGAGTAAATAGAAAAGATTAAATGAATATTATGCGAAAATTGCGGGGTGGGGTTTCCAATGTGTCACCCACCCCTCCGGACGATACAGCTTCTTCATCTCCGCACACCCAGTTGGGCTTGATGCACTTAAAAAAACTCTTCTCCGAATACACCCACCCAAATCACCCCCTAACGGAAAAAGAGAAGGACGATAAACTATATAACATGCTACCACTATTCTGTAAAGTAAGAGATTCCCCACTGAATCGGGATAAGAAACCTAATCACTAATTATTTCAGGTTTTCGGTGTGAATCCTTCGTCGGACATGAACGAAAAATTCTGGGACATCCTGGCGTTCTGCCACCAGGTTTCCCTACTGATGGTGAACGAAATAAGGAAAAGGGCTTCGAATCAGAGCACGGAAGCTGCGAGTTGTGCCATTGCGAAGTTCTTGGAAATAGAGAATTGCGAAGAATCGAGCAACGGTTGGATGTTGTTGTCTACCTTGAATTTATTGGCTTCAGGCGATAGCACCCTCGTTCAGGTCTGTATTTTCGAATTTTACGGGAATAGTCGGTGACTGTTTTAATTCCAGGTCATGTCCGAGGTTTCGGTACCCTCGACTTTGGTCAAATGTTTGTATCTTTTTTTCGATCTGCCGGAGATGGATGAGAAGGAGGCCAATAAGAAGGAGACGAATAGTGATTTTACGCCTAGGGAAAGGAGGATATTGCTACAGAAGATTTTCGTCCAGGTAATCCATCTAGATTTCGTTGGAAAAATTTATATTAACCTTTTTTTGCAGCTTTTGGTGAGGTTATGCGGTCATAGGATACCCGCAGAAGAATTAGCTAGGAAAGATGATTTGACGTTATTATTTTCTGCCATAACGTCTTGGTGTCCATCGTATAATATGATGTGGAGGAAAAGTGCAGGAGAAGTGCTCATGACTTTGTCTCGTCACGGTCTTACTCCTCCGGTTGTTGGATATATTCACTGTGAGTACTTGAAAACTCGGCTAATACCTGTCTTTTTTTCTATCGTCAATTCGGAAGGGTATCGACCAAAAAGACGAATTTATATCCAATGTGGAAAGAAAGTTACAATTCATTGCTTTTATCACCAAATCTACTACATTACCATCAGTATCTCTTTCTCATTTCTTCAGTTATTTTAGTGCTGACTTTTCTTGATTGGTACCTAACTATAGATCCTATGATACTTGAATGCAATGAAGCGGGTTGAAATGCTATTGGTTCTTCGTAACTCCTTCCATCTTCAGTGGTAATTGAGGTTATACAAAGTACATTCGTTTTCCCATCTTCAGATCCTTTTACCATAAAATGAAATTTTAACATATCCATATTTGTAAGAACAATTGTCGTTTCAAGAGATTAATTTTTCTATTCTTCTTTTGGAATTGAGCGAATAAAGTAAACTCAAATGTGTTGCTCTATAAATAAAGTATTTATTGTATTAATACAAAATGAAATTCACAACTATTTACAAATTCCCTCACCTATAAATAAAGAATTGAATTGAATTCACTAATTCCCATCTATCTAATATTATCTAATATGAAATGTGAACCAACTCATCTTATACCTTATACCGATCATGTGATATTCACTGCTCAAAGTCAGCAAAATTCCAATTAAAGAAATATCTACAGTTTCTGTACATGTAGTAATGGACGAAAATCGTAAAAATGTTTTTTCTCACTTATCTCGTTCTTCACCAAAATATGTGAGGTCTTGTTGTGTCTATTATCTCTGAATTAAGAATAAATCCTCATTTTAATGTTTTCGTTTTTGTTGTAGCAAAGGGCTGTGTGGCGTTGTGTATCGACAATATGAAACGTGTACCTGAGTTAGCCCCCTTAGAAATAGTCGAAATGTTTGTTACCATCTTCTGTTTCCTAAAGGATTCTTGTGACGTATCGTCAGTGTTGTTGGATGATTTTCGACAAGCTCAGGGATATTCCTTCCTTTCAGATTTCCTCCTCAAGTAAGTGAAATATAACAGAAAGATTTCGTTGTTCTCACGAATCTTTAAACTTTCCAGGTTGGAGAACGAAAAATTGCAAGAAGCTCAGGAATCCGTGAGGAATCTAGTATTAATGGTAACGTCCCTCTGCATGTGTGGCTACATTGAGTTGAAACCGTCGCAGGCTTCGACGGGTTCCTTATTTCAAATGCAGGGTTTCGTTTTACCTCAACCTTCCGGTCACGGTGCAAGTGTTAGGAATATTCAAGCTTTTCACGTAAGTTGGGGTGACGTTAGAGAAAATCAAATCAAAATATTTCATTTTCAGGTTTTACAAAGCACCTTTATAAGATCGAGTTCGACCATAGTTCTCGCAACCATCCTGGATGCCATCTCCAGTATTTACCACTCGGATAACGCAAACTACTTCATACTCGAAAACCAAAACACGTTGAGTCAGTTCACGGAGAAAATCCACACCAAACCTAAAGAAATCCAGGAGAAGCTGTTCAAACTGATCGAGTTCCTCGTTTTCAACCTGAACTTCGTTCCCTGCAAAGAGCTCATATCGATGTCTATCTTCCTAAAGACTCACAGCGTCAACCATCCCGAATGTAGCATATTATGCCTTCAAACTTTGTTGAGCATTTTAAAGTATAACGTCATGTTCAAAGATGTTTACAGAGAGGTGGGGATGTTGGAAGTCTTCGTGACGTGTTTGAGGAGGTACGCTAACTTTTTGGACGAGAAGAAGAAGGACGCAGAGTTTGATATACCGAGTGAGCAGGAAAAATTGGGGCACTTTGTGGTGGAGGCTTTAACTTCACTTTTGAGTGGGAACTCATCGAATGCGACCGTGTTGAGAGAGTGTGGTGGATCGAAGATAGTCCACGGTTTGGTGCAATATCCGGAATGTAAACACCAAGCTCTAGGTAGGTTTATGATTCATATAAGAAAGTAACAAACAACAAACATGTTTTTTTTTCAAGGAATCATAAAGGAATTAGTTTTAACCACGGGTGGTGAAGACGATATGACGCAGATACTTCAAACGCTGCAATCTGCCCCGTCGAGTGCTTTACAGTTAAAGATCGATATACTTGAAGCTCTCCGGTTATGTCTGAAAGAATCTCATCGTACCAGAACAGTATTCAGAAAGGTAATTTAAGTAAATTAACATACTCGCTTATGACAACATCCAATGTTTTAGGTTGACGGTTTCATATACATATCCCAAGTTTTACTGACTCTCAAAGGAAAATTCGTGCAAAGCGAAGAATATAAACAGGAGTATCTCCACCTCTTATACTTGATATTCCAAACGATGAACATAGCGATGAGGTTCGAACCGGCTAACGCTAAGTTTTTCCACGACGAATTGTGCAGGTCGTGTTTGTGCGATCTCTTGAGATGCTTGGGATGCTTCTCAACCACCAACGTTGCCAGCGTCAGAGAAGTGACTTTGCAGCTGACTTTGTTGGCGTCCCAAGACGAATTCTACAACATTTTTATCGGGAATGTGGTGAAACCTAAGTAAGTGTTTTGTTAGAAATAGAAGTCTTGTAACTGAGCTTATACTCTCTTTTAGGATTCCGGATGATATCCCGGCACGTTTGTTCTATTCCACCGTCATCTACAGGCTTTTGTACGACTTGGCTTTGGATTTATACGATAAACCAAACTCTGGAGTACTGAGTATTAAATCGCCATCTCTCTCTAGACAGTCATCATGCGAACCTCAGGTAAATACGGAAATATAAAATATACATCTAACAGATTCTTCAACGTGATTTTTGCAGGCTAATAACAGTAATATCAACAAGAGAAGTAACATATCATCTTTGAATTTGAATCCTCCAGTGCCTGACCCAATCATCGTCCATCCCGGTGTAGTAGTGGTCATGCTGCATCTGTTGCCATGTATAGAGGTAATTTTCTCATCCTTCTTTCACCTACCATCTATATTCTAATTAATTGTCGCATTACAGGACGAAGAAACCGAAATAGGCTTGAGCCTGCAACTTCTACTGGCCGAAATCATAAAATCCCTAGTCCGAAGCGAAAAGAACCAACAGGTCATGTGCGACAAGGGTCTGGTGAGCCAGATAATATCCTTGGCAGCCGTGGCCTTGCAAGACGAGAACCATCCGCTACACACCTCCATCCAGTACATCTTGGAGAGGTTGGCGGCGCAAGCGATGGAACCGATCAACTTGAGGCAGTTCCTGAGGTTGGGCAATCCGCTCAACTGCCTGCCGTTGG
The DNA here is from genome assembly GCA_963966015.1 of Aphidecta obliterata. NCBI lineage: Eukaryota > Metazoa > Arthropoda > Insecta > Coleoptera > Coccinellidae > Aphidecta > Aphidecta obliterata. Next base: position 181,427 of record OZ014435.1, read on the forward strand.
AGCAGAGAGAGGTGGTGGGCGGTCCGGTCCCGTTGACGAGGATAAAGACGTTGGTTTCTATGACGACGCCGAAAGATTTCAGGGCGCAATCTTCGTTTGCCCTGCCGCCGTTTGTCGAGTTCGATATGTCGGCCGAAGGCTTCGGATGTCTGTATTTGCCCAGTATCGCGCCCCAGTCTCCGGCTGCGTCCAGCGTCGTTTCGAACGCTGATACCACAGTTTTGGGAGGGATAGGAGCAGGTATTAACTTGATAATTAAACCACATAAATTGAAATATCTTTTTAAAAATATGGTGGATGCGCTCTCTCTACTTATTATCTGCATAGAAAGCGCATCCACCATATGCTTTAAAATTATTGAAATCGAACTTTTGGATGAATTCTATTGAGTAAAGATATTAATTGGGTAAACACTGAAATTAACATTATTCAAATCTATAACGCAATAATAGAAGGCAATGAATAAAATAGCCGAAAATGGTCTTGGATTATTATTATTATCTGCACAAAAAGCGCATCCACCATATCCAACAAACTTATTGAAAACTTAACTTTTTAATAAATCAAAAAGTATGTGGCTATATTTCATTCTTCGCTTGATAAAATAATGTTTTCAGGGGACAGGATATTCCCACCTCAGACTGGTTTGAGTTATTCCACCTGGATATGCGTGGACAAATTCTCCGATTCGAGGACAGACGCTCATTGTGTTCGGCTCCTAACACTCGTGAGAACATTCAATGGCGCAAGAGATGACCACTTAGTTTGCCTCTCTGTGGTGTTATCAGCCAGGGATAAAGCGATAATTGTTTCAACTCGAGAGACTCACATTCCTAGTGGTCGTAAGTAAAGATTCCTCGATATGTACATAAAATAATGATCTATCGTTCTAACAGAGGTTGGCGAATGGGAACCGGAAGGATCCGGCGAAAACGGGGCTCGAGTTTGGTGTCCGGACATTCTTCAGGAGGGACAGTGGCATCACATCGTGGTAGTCTTGAACAGGGCGGTCCTGAAAAATTCTTCGTTCTCCTTGTACTTGGACGGGCATCAACTCCACTCCCAAAAGATGCATTACATCTCCCAAATTCCAGGCGGCGGTTCCTCGAATTTATCGGTCGCTTCGTCGGTTTACGGCTATATCGGCACACCGCCCGCTTGGAGGAAATACTCGAAATTGTGTTGGAAACAGGGGCCCTGTCACTTGTTCGAAGAAGTAGGTTCCAAATTCTTCGAATATCAAGGATTAATAAGTCTTTATTATTTTTAGGTCTTAACACCACTGACTGTGACTCAGATCTACCAATTAGGTCCGCACTACATGGGATCTTTCCTGGCACCGAACCTCAACAATACCGACAACGTACAGTTGGTTTCTGAGGAAAAAGTGACCTTCGGTTTGAACGCGAAGGCAGTTTCTTCCTTAACTCTGAATAAAATAAGGAAGGTGTACAGTCGCACCGACAATAAATCAATAGCTAAACAGCTCGGAATGTCCAGTCACGAAAGTGCAACCCCCATACGTATCCTGCATAATTCGGCTGGACATTTGGGAGGATCTGCTCGGACGTTGGGGGGCGTAGTCATAGGATATTTGGGCGTGAGGGTGTTTTGTCCGAGACCTGTCGCTGTTACGGTAAATAATTTCGAAATATGCTCAATATTTTTATAAATTCTAGGCATTTTTCAGATCGATGCTGTGGGTGGTTGTGCAGTTCTTCTCGGTTTGATTGCGATGGCCCAAGATATAGAAAGTTTATACGCAGGTGTCAAAGCGTTAGTTTGTGTCGTAAGGAGTAACAAGGTGGCGCAGAACGAGATGGATAGGAAGAGAGGGTATCAGACGTTGGCTATGTTACTGAGGAGGAAACGCACCCTCCTCAATTCGCACATTCTTCACTTGACGTTCAGTCTTGTCGGAACTATAGACAGCGGTAGAGAATCTTCGGCAATCCCCAACCGCACAGCATTTCAGGTATGCAGAATCGGTGTTAATTTCAGTCTGAATTACCTATAAAACTGTTTCAGGATCTCTTGTGCGATTTAGAGGTGTGGCACGAAGCCCCAGGGGAACTCCTGAAATCCCACTTGGAACACCTTTACGAGCTGGCAGCCGAATCGAGCGAGAAGAGAACGAACGTGTGGATCATGCGAGATCTGAACCTGGTGGAGAAGCTCCTTCATATCATACCGGAAATCCAGCATCCACCGACCAAACAGATACTCTTCTCGCTTTTATCGGTACTACTAGGTGCACAACCCAGACAAAACGACCTGCTCATCTTCGGACAGTTCCTCTGTTCCACCATTCCGCCCTCTTCGTCCCCCGGTGAGAAAGGCATCACGCTCAACGAACAAGAGAACTTACCGGAGAGCGATTTTATATTGTTGAGGAACCGGTGTTTGAGTCTGTTGCACTCGATGATTTTCTCGCAGAGGAACGCCTTAAGTGAGGAGGTTGGGAAGACTTTGGGCTTCGATTGGATCCTCCTGTTCATGCAACCGCATCTGCATTCTTCGACCGTTGTCTGGGGATTGAGGATTCTCGTTGCGATGTGTGCTAATCCTACTCTGATGAATAGGTAAGCACTCGTCTTTATTTTTGTTATACCTCATTCGTTCTCTTTTAGATTTCGTGAGGGAAGTTGCAACGGAGGATGGCTGAGGAACATAGAACAGATAACCCAGAACAAAATGGCACTTATACTGGGCGTCCATCAGGTTGCAACGTACGGGAACGATTCGAAGTCGGAGGGACTGCACGTTCCGGGTTTCAGATACTTGGACTGGTTACTTCCGGACCATTTGGAAGTCCCCGAGGTGTATTTCCTCCTGACCGCCCTCATGATGGGACAGCCGATCAAAATGTTACCGAGCGAGAAAGAGTTCGATTTGGATACTGTCTGGGCGTTTTTATGGGGTTCGACGTTGAACAATCAGCCGATAAGTACCATAGCACCGAGGATTAATTTGTGCCAGGAAGCCGTTGTTGTGTTGTTGAGTATGGCGAGGCATATTATACATAGTGATATGAATAATCTTCCCGAATGGCTTCATAATCATACGATATCAATAATTCAGGTGAGTTATGTTATAATAATAATAATAACGAATTGGTCTTTATTTCAAATCAAATTTAGTATGTATATATAGTCCATTTAAGAATTATTGACATCGAAGCAGGCCATGAACGTCCAGCCGAGGCTTTATTTCTGGTTACTAAAAAGTAACTAAATTTCATCAGAGAAATGGAACATAAATATAACCTAGAAAAGTGTTGAGTATACGAATTATCGAATAATTATTAATTAAGCCGGAATATTTCGATTGCAGTTCAAACATGGGAATTCAGGTTTGAAAGCGCAAAAATATCGTGGAATGCTTTCATATGAAATTATCTGAACTTATCGTTCACATAAAAGTCAACCATGGAAAATTGAAGATCATTCAAATAAATATTTTCAATCAGGACCATGCAATATTTATTGGTATTGGAAATCTTGCAAAATTCTAACCATATAACTATAAGAGTACCATTTTATGTCAGGATTCAAGAAGGATAATTAATGGAATTCTGGCAGGTAGCTAGTGGTGCAACAGAAAAAAATTTTTGGATACTTCGCAAGCACAGGGCCAAAAGAATGGATTGGAAAAAACGTTATAATGTATTAAGAAATATGAGAGAAACCAAAATTGAGAATCTATGTAGTACATGAAGAATTTTGACATGAAATTTGTACCAAACTTTCAATATATGAACCAATTTGTGAATTATTTATTGCTCGGTGTTGAATACTTTAAGAAAGTCAATTTTTATTTTCATTCATTAAAACTGTCCATGAATTATTGAAAATATTATAATTGATGAGCAATTTTACAATTATTCAGTATACTTTTGAATTGGGAACAATATAGTATGTGTATTAGCAGAGGGAATGTGTACAGGGTACCATACAATATAAGTATAATAAATAAACTTAAAATATCTATGAATGATACAAGAGCAAAGATAAAAAGATCCTTAAAACTTTGTTTCCACGTAGTGTAGTGATTTGGATGTGTTTATTGAATAAGCTGACATAATCCTATTGACGGGCATCCTTTTGCAGGGAAGGTTTCAATTTTTCAATAACCCGTTTATGAAATAATTCACCATTCATAGTAATCCTTATCATTAATACCACTGTCAAGAATCGGATCACATCCAGGTAAAAATCCATCAATTGTTCCAGCATTCAAAATAGTGCACCTTCTGCCTTTACCCTTGAATATACTCAGCATACCTTTTGGATTCTTTTCTAGTGTCCACTGACGAATTTGAATACCGTTTTCGAATATCCAAATTTCATCTAGATGAATGAATTTTACGTTTTGTTCCATGTATTCTCGGTATTTATCATAATATCGTACTATTTTTATTATATTTTTCTGTTTATCAATAAGAATTTTCCTTCGATCAACTTTTTTGTATTTGTATCCAATTTTTTTATGATATAATATAATGGTGACTTCGATCAATTGAAATCTAGGTGCTCTTTGGCCAGTTCGAAAAGAATATCTAAACTGATATATTCATTGTTTTTAATTCAAGCAAAAACAAAGTCATTCAATGTGTCTTTGAAGGAATAATCGTATCGCATAGGTTTTCTTCCACTGCTAATTCCAGGCTATAATAACATGCTAATATTCTACGGACAGGGCTTGGTGAAATCTGAAAATTTAAGAGACATTGATCAATCAGAATACACTTTGAGTCGGTGAATAACAGTTTACCTGAAACACTAGCGGAAATATATGCCAAAACTTTGAAAAACTCGAAGTAACACCGACAAACTGCCTGGCGTTCTCTTGTTAGGCGCGATGTATCCTGGTCAATTCCAGCCATTTTAATAGCATAAGACAAAAAATACTCAAATTCAGAGCAAATTTTTATAATTACATATTCACCAATATCTTCGATAAAATCATCAAAGCAAGATTTCTATGGGTAATGTTAGTGCTATTCCTATACCAACCTGAATTCAGCAACCCAAAATATTACTGAATAGTCTATTACCAACTTAAATTCGATTTTTCACAGCCAACCGAGATGTCAATAATTCTTAAACGGAGTATATATATTCGTTTTATCAGGTTTTATTTCAACTCTACCACAACATGCCGGAAGTGATGCCGGTTTTCATGTCATCCGAAGTGTTAGGTGCCTTAGCCGCAGTCTTATTCCCCCTACCAGCCTCCTCCGTCGACAGTTCCGAAGACAGCGGATCTTCCACTCCGGCCGGAGAAGAAGTCGATGGACTCATAGTAGTTCCGAAAACGCCCAGCGAAGAAGAAACACTCACCACCCATCCCGCCAGACAGTTCATAATGGACTTCATAAGGGTCGTAGTCGTGGATTCCTTGAGTTTGTCCAACACCGGAAAAACCTCACCTGTGATAGATTTAGCCCTAGATGCTTTCCCTGAAAATTCAACGCCTTACCAACAAACCTGTTACCAGACGCAAGTGTTGGTTATACTGATGGATCATCTTCTTGCTGCGGATATGTTGGTCGGGGATCAAGCAGCCATACCGATCGTGCCGTTGCCCAACGCTCACATCCAACACATAGCCCCGAACGTTTTTTATCTCACCGCCAGGATCGTGGATAAATTGTGGATGGGTTCTTTGCAGAAGGATCCGCACGACGTGTTCGATTTCATCATCAAGTTGATCGGACAGGCCAAGAGGAGAACCGGGAACTTGTCTCTGGAATGTTTGTACCATTGTCTGAACAGATGCGTATTGTTCTTGCTGTCCAGATCCACGGAGAGTATCGCTGATCAAATGTCCGTGTTGGAGGCTCTACATAAACTCACAAATAATAGGTAAGTCTCTAACCACACTAAAAATGTATATGAGCATGTTTTTCGTATTGAAAGCCAAGTTAAAAAAAAAACTTTAATATTACAACAGACGATTATCTGACCTATCTAGCATACAGTTAGAAAGAAAATCTTATCTGAAAGTTTCAGAATAGAATACGACAAACAATAACACCTGCAACAATGAAGATTCAATGAGTAATCAAAATTATACATGGTTGTATTCACTATTAAATGCAAACAGATAAGCAATTCATCTGAGGTATCCAGGGTTGTAATTATGTCTTTCATTTTTCTTGCAGACTGATAATATTCGGAGCAGGAAACCACGAACTGGACTTCATAGGTTGCCTGACCTACTGCCTACTCCAACTAACCGCAGACATGCGAGTCCTTTTAGAATCCAACGTGAAAACAACGTGGCACGTAAACCCAAGCAGCGACCTGGAATCCCGAGACGAATGCCTGAACACCCACCAAGGCCGCAACCTGATGGCGGGAGCCGCTCTACGAGTCTGGGAGGAACTATACCTATGCAAGAAACCGGCCATCGAGGAGGTCTTCAAAGTTACCCTGGCGACCCCCGCACCGAATCAGAAAGCGCCCGATCTCACAGTCGTCAGAGATCAAGTCTTCGAGTCCTCTTCGAAGCTGTGGATCAACTACGTGGAGATGGAGAGGAAGGCGACGTACCGCGTGCCCTGGGAGTTGCACAATCAGATCCAGTCGAAGATTCACAAGGTTACGGGAGGTTTGACGAGACTGGCCAGTAGGACGAAAGTTAGGAAGGAGGAGACGCTGAGGATCAAGTTTAGGATGGGGAAGAAGCAGGCGTTGCAGTGGATGATCAACCATGTGGTACTTATGAGGTGGGTGCAAAATATTTCGTATGTGAATTTGGAACAACACGCATTATATTCAATTTCACTCTCAAATCCCGCCTGTAGAGATATTTCTTCAAATCCCACCCATAGAGATATTTTGCGAAATCTCACCCATAGAGATATTTTGCGAAATCCTACCCGTAGAGATATTTTGCGAAATCCCACTCGTAGAGATATTTTGCGAAATCCCTCCCGTAGAGATATTTTTTCAAATCTCGCCCTGGGAAGTATTTTTTCAAATCCCGCCCGTAGAAATATTTCTTCAAATCCCACCCGTAGAGATATTTTGCGAAATCTCACCCATAGAGATATTTTGCGAAATCCTACCCGTAGAGATATTTTGCGAAATCCCACTCGTAGAGATATTTTGCGAAATCCCTCCCGTAGAGATATTTTTTCAAATCTCGCCCTGGGAAGTATTTTTTCAAATCCCGCCCGTAGAAATATTTCTTCAAATCCCACCCATAGAGATATTTTGCGAAATCCCACCCGTAGAGATATTTTGCGAAATCCCACCCATAGAGATATTTTGCGAAATCCCACCCATAGAGATATTTTGCGATATCCCTTCCGTAGAGATATTTTGCGAAATCCCACCCGTAGAGATATTTTGCGAAATTCCACCCGTAGAGATATTTTGCGAAATCCCACCCATAGAGATATTTTGCGAAATCCCACCCATAGAGATATTTTGCGAAATCCCACCCATAGAGATATTTTGCGAAATCCCACCCATAGAGATATTTTGCGAAATCCCACCCATAGAGATATTTTGCGAAATCTCACCCATAGAGATATTTTGCGAAATCCTACCCGTAGAGATATTTTGCGAAATCCCACTCGTAGAGATATTTTGCGAAATCCCTCCCGTAGAGATATTTTTTCAAATCTCGCCCTGGGAAGTATTTTTTCAAATCCCGCCCGTAGAAATATTTCTTCAAATCCCACCCATAGAGATATTTTGCGAAATCCCACCCGTAGAGATATTTTGCGAAATCCCACCCATAGAGATATTTTGCGAAATCCCACCCATAGAGATATTTTGCGATATCCCTTCCGTAGAGATATTTTGCGAAATCCCACCCGTAGAGATATTTTGCGAAATTCCACCCGTAGAGATATTTTGCGAAATCCCACCCGTAGAGATATTTTGCGAAATCCCACCCATAGAGATATTTTGCGAAATCCCACCCATAGAGATATTTTGCGAAATCCCACCCATAGAGATATTTTGCGAAATCCCACCCATAGAGATATTTTGCGAAATCTCACCCATAGAGATATTTTGCGAAATCCCACCCATAGAGATATTTTGCGAAATCCCTTCCGTAGAGATATTTTGCGAAATCCCACCCATAGAGATATTTTGCGAAATCTCACCCATAGAGATATTTTGCGAAATCCCTTCCGTAGAGATATTTTGCGAAATCCCACCCATAGAGATATTTTGCGAAATTCCACCCATAGAGATATTTTGCGAAATCTCACCCATAGAGATATTTTGCGAAATCCCACCCGTAGAGATATTTTGCGAAATCCCACCCGTAGAGATATTTTTTCAAATCTCGCCCTGGGAAGTATTTTTCCAAATCCCGCCCGTAGAGATATTTTGCCAAATCCCTCCTGTAGAATGAAATATTTTTCAATAGTATACCAAGATATTCGTCATGCAAAGAGGAATAATCAAATAACAATTTTTCTTCCATTATTTTCATTTCTGACTGCTGGGTTGATAATATAATATAATAGTATACCAAGATATTTGTCATGCAAAGAGGAATAATCAAATAACAATTTTTCTTCCATTATTTTCATTTTTGACTCCTGGGTTTCAGCTCAAAGACAAATCTTCGAGGCATATTTCTCTTTTATTATCATATAAAATGGGCAATATTGAATCTTGTTATTCAAATAAGTTAGTAAATCCTGATAAATTGTAGAAATCTGAAATATTCACTCATTTCAATTATGAATATTGTTTTGTTGTTTTCCAGGGAACTGATAGAAATGAGAAGACAACAACACCAAAACACAACGCAACACACTCAAAGATACGTACACCAGGAATGGCTGCAAACGGAAAACGAACTCACAAGAGAAAGAGGACTTTGGGGACCGTTACAACCCTGTCATTTGGACAAATGGATGTTGGATATAACGGAAGGTCCCAATCGCATGAGGAAAAAGACCATGAAGAACGATCTCTTCTACCTGCACTATCCTTACAGACCTGAGCATGAAAAGGGCGCTCTGAAGTATAAGGTGAGTCTTTGTTTCTTTTCTTCTACTAACGTTTGAATAAATTCAATATACTTGCAGGTTGCAACAAGTAATCACAGCAAAGAGTACTACTACGCTGCTCAGGCGCACCAACAGTACGGTATTTCAGGTTTAACCGAGCCTGAAAGATCGGATAGTGTAATCGAGGAGCCTTCTCCGTCTCCTCTACCTTTAACAGCTCTACCACCGTTGACCAGACTGAAATCGGATCCTGAAGAAGGTCAGGATGATAACGACGTTGAGGAGGAGTTGCCATCAATTGTCCCCGATAACCAAACGTTGATGAGATTATTGAAGGAAAACGAAAAGGTATAGGAGAGAAAAATGTTGGAATTCAGTTTAATATGTTGTCTGTCTTAGGTAACCTACATGTTCAGATGTGCCAGGATTCAGGGCTTGGATACGACGGAAGGATTATTGCTCTTCGGTCAGGAGCATTGTTACGTTGTAGACGGATTTACATTGTTGAAGAACCGGGAGATTAGGGATATAGAGAGTGTTTCAAATAATGAGAATGAATACGAGCCTATTTTACCTAATCCTGGATCGCCTAGGAGGTCTAGAGCTATGAGGCAATGTTCCAGATTTTCATACGACGATATAAGGTAATTGAAATGGAGATCTTTCATGGAATGATAACCGTCATTTTGTTTTACCCCTTGCAGAGAAGTTCATAAGAGGAGATACCTTCTTCAGCCGATGGCTCTGGAAGTTTTCTCAGGTGACGGTAGAAACTACTTATTGGCTTTTGCGAGAAAAGCCCGAAATAAAGTTTATCAACGGTTCATGGCTTCCGCCACCGGATTGTCCGATAGTGCGCAACAGTCGGTGGCAGGTCAGAAGAGAACCGCGAATGTCGAACAAGCCACAGGGTTACTCAGCAATCTGATCGGAGAGACGACTGTAACACAAAGATGGGTGGTAAGTAATTTTCGAACGTTTCGATAAGACGAATTCTCATAACCGTATATCTGAATTTCAGAGAGGTGAAATCTCGAATTTCCAGTACCTCATGTATTTAAACACCCTGGCCGGTCGATCTTACAACGATCTCATGCAGTATCCGGTGTTTCCTTGGATCCTCGCCGATTACGATACGGAAGAGTTGGATCTGTCGCATCCCTCGACGTTCAGGGATTTCACGAAACCTATGGGGGCCCAGAGTCCCGAAAGACTGGAGCAGTTCAAGAAAAGATTCAAGGTCATTATATTTTCATTCGTTAGTTAAAATGGAAGAAACTCGGTTAATATCATCTTGTTATTGTACAAAACCTCAGAAATGTAAACTTCAAGTGCATCGACAAATTCGAGAGTGAAATTAAATCTAACGTGTGTTTTTCCAAATTTATATACAAAATTTTTTGGGAACGGAATTCTGTCCCTACCATTGGTTTAATTAATTTGTTTGGACAAAAGCGATACTATCGAAAAAATTCCATTCTAACGAGTTTATGATGTTGAGATAAAAGAGACAAATTATGTAATGATGTATGATTATTTTATATTTATAATTTTGAAATGAACTGTAGTTATCCAAGTTTGCATTTCAGGAATGGGACGATCCCCACGGTGAGACTCCTCCATACCATTACGGGACACATTACTCGAGCGCAATGATCGTGTGCTCTTATTTGGTTAGGACCGAGCCCTTCACTCAGCACTTTTTGAAGCTACAAGGTGGTCATTTCGATCTAGCAGATAGGATGTTCCATTCTATCAAAGAAGCCTGGTCGTCTGCCTCGAAACACAATATGGCCGATGTTAAAGAGCTAATCCCGGAGTTCTTCTACCTGCCAGAATTTTTGGAAAACAGCAATCAGTTCGATCTAGGTTTGGACTTTTGTTGGTTTCGTTTCAGGGCATTATTGTTTTATATTTGCAGGTATCAAGCAAAATGGGGTAGCTTTAGGAGACGTGGTGCTCCCACCGTGGGCTAAACAAGACACTAGGGAATTTATACGGGTACATAGACTTGCTCTAGAGTGCGACTACGTGTCCCAAAACTTACACCACTGGATCGATCTCATATTCGGGTACAAACAACAAGGCCAACCGGCCGTGGACGCCGTCAACGTGTTCCATCATCTATTTTACGAAGGAAACGTCGATATTTACAAGTAGGTCGAGTCTTAAATTTTGAGCAAATTCTCAACGATGAATTTTCAGCATCGACGATCCCTTGAAGAAGAACGCGACAATCGGATTCATCAACAACTTTGGACAGATTCCAAAACAGTTATTCAAGAAACCTCATCCGAGTAAGAAAATGGGGAATAATTACAACAATAGAAGCTCCGTTATCGATACCAGCTCGTTGGTTCAAGCTTTCTCCGTTCCCCAGCCCGAGAAGCTGTTCTTCCATCATTTGGACAACTTGAGGCCTTCTCTCCAAGCTATTAAAGGTGCATTTTATATTAATAATGAATTGGTCTTTATTTCGAATCAAATTCAGTATGTATGTATGTATGAGAGTAAAGTGAAACATTGTCAAAAATAGGAAATTCTAAAGCAATTTGAATTGTGTAATAATTATTATACGGTTCCAGATTCAACAGAAATCCATATAGGACAGTTTTTCGTTTTCTATTCATATCGATTTTTTTAGTCGGAAACACTTCATTGAATTTATTCAAGAATAACTGACGGAAGTGATCAAACTGACTGTTTTGTCGATATCATAAAGAGAAAGCCAATTCTGTCCTTTATATTCTATTATATCCCGAAGAAGCAAGTTAACATTTGGTTATTTTCAGAGGTGAAGAGTCCTGTCGGCCAAATCTTACATGTCGATAAGGCGGTTTTAGCAGTGGAACAAAACAAGGTACTCATACCACCTACGTTTAACAAGTATGTGGCTTGGGGTTTCGCCGATCATTCGTTACGAATAGGAAATTATGAAAGCGACAAAGCTGTGTTTGTATGCGAAGGTGCCATCCAGAACAACGGGGAGATCTTGGCTTGTGTTACCCCATCCCCGAAATCGATTGTGACGGCTGGGACTAGTACTGTAAGTCTAATAATAATAATAATAATATCCCTTTACTTCAGATTAGATTTACCAAATGACAATCTGAAATGAAATAGTGTCCTTAAATCAAACAAATCAACTTAATTTAGCATTGAAAAAATCTCCAAATTCATATAGTTCAAGACTTATAATCAATGATCTCATTTTAATTTTTAAAATTTTTGGGCTACTTATACTCTTAAAGCTATACTTTGATTATACTGGTGGGAATTTCATCAACCTCGCTAGTATTTTTATTTTTGAGGAGTTTCCCTAATTCTGTGGAATGATGTTATTGAAGTAGAAGTTGAATTTTTGTGCAATCTCACTTGGAACTCCTTCTACCCCACATTCGTCTGTATTACGTTCATGAAGAGTATATAAACTCTAGATAATCCTCTGTCCGTAGGTCATAACGGTCTGGGAGTACGAAGCCAGGAAGAAGTCGATAAGCATAAAACACAACCTGTACGGGCACACCGACGCCGTCACCTGCCTGGCCGCGAGTCCCGCCTACAACGTCATCATCTCGGGGTCGAGAGACTGCACCGCCATAGTCTGGGACCTGTCGAGGGGGATGTTCGTGCGTCAGTTGAGGGGCCATGCCGGCCCGATCGCGGCGGTGGCCGTCAACGATCTGACGGGCGACGTGGCGACCTGCGCCGCCACCTGGCTGCACGTCTGGAGCATCAACGGCGACGAGTTGGCGAGCGTGAACACGTGCGTGGGAAGGGCGGACAGGATGCAGCAGATCTTGTGCGTGGCTTTCTCGCAGACCCACGAGTGGGACCCGTTGAACGTTATCATGACCGGATCGACTGATGGTGTCACCAGGGTGAGTTTTTTTTATTGTATTCAACACAGCAATTGCAATCCATTATCTTCTAGATGTGGTGCATCGATTACGTTCAAGTGCCAAACGAAGAGTCCAACCAAATATTCAAGGAACCGTTGAGAGAGGTGAGATCCATCGATAACAAACCGAAACCGATCAATCACAAGTTGGTGAAACAGATAAACGTTTCGAACGAAAGTTCCGGTGGCAGCCTCATCAAGTCGGGATCCGAAAGTAGCTTGTCGGAAGACAGCAACTCCAGGAAGATCCCGAAGATAGTGGGGGAAGAGAAGAGTACGAAGGAATGGAGGAACGAACAGCAGAACGAGAAGGATACTTGTAGCGACACCGAAGAGGCCTCACCTCTCACCCCGCCAGTACCGGTTAGGAGGAGACGTTCTAGAATACATGGTGCGTTACGTAAGAGTGAAGGTAAGATGAGTAATTCTCAGTACCGATAGAGTATAATTTCATTTAATTTTTCAGGTGGTAGCAGCACAGACAACAACAGTTTGGAGGTGGACGAAGGATCTGGAATAAGAACGAGTAAATCGGATACAAGCTTAACCGATTCTTTCGTTATTATACCGGAGACGAAGAAAAGAGCCATAAATCCTCTGAATATTTTACGACCTGGTATGTATTCATCGTTGAACGTTGTAGTTCGTTAAATATTGTATTCTCTTAGGACACAAGTGGCAGAGGCAGCTAGTCTTCAGGAGCAAACTAACAATGCACACGGCTTACGATAGAAAGGACAATACCGAACCAGCATCAATAACAGCCTTGGCAGTATCCAAGTGAGTGAATTATCCATTTACATAACAAATTAAGATCTAAATTCATCATTTTGACTACACAGAGATCACAGGACGGTTTACGTGGGAGATACCAGAGGTCGCGTCTTCTCGTGGAGCGTGACCGAGCAGCCCGGAAGGGGCGCGGCGGATCATTGGTTGAAGGACGAAGGGGCGGATTTCTGCGCCAACTGCAGCATCCGATTCACCATCTACGAGAGGAAGCATCACTGCAGGAATTGCGGGCAGGTCTTCTGTTCGAAATGCAGCCGGTTCGAGAGTGAGATATCCAGGTTGCGAATTTTGAAGCCGGTTAGGGTTTGCCAGAATTGTTTCGCGACTCTCAAGCAAGCGGGTTGAAGAATCAGATACTTATTTAGAATGAAACCATTTTGTATGTAGTTACGATATATTCGATGTGAGATAACCCATACTTTCCGATGAATTTGATTTGTATAGTATTGAATTATGATAGATTATATTTTCCTATAAATGTATAGGTACTATAGAGGAGTATGAGACGTACTGAGTCACTTGGTAGTGTTTATTCGTTACGTACGATCTGAAATTTTTTATTGTGATATTATCGGTTATTCAATCCCAAAAAAATGTATTAACCACTGAAAGCACAAATTCAGGTAATGTCTATCATTTTAATTATTCTCATACGAACAAGTGGATGATAAAAAATAATTGTATTAGAAGTAAGTTATTCTGTTGTGTTTTCATTTTTATTTTATAGAATGATTAATAAAATTTCATTAAGTAGGAATATTTAATTGAATAGGTTTAAATGATTTTACCAAATGATCATCAGTTCAGTCACTTAGTTTTTGTTTTAACCATTGTGATATATTATTATTTATATTTTACGGCATTGTTTCCATTTTATCTAATTGTTTATTGTATTGATTACGTTTTTTAATCTTCAATATTTTAATATATTTTCGAAAGAATTACCGTTCGTTTCCATTTAGTTTATTAGAAATTGTTCTAGGTAGAATTAGTATGTACAAATATGCTGAATTTTTATCACCAGTAATTTCTCTTTAATATTCTTATATTATTTTTATTCATCTCCAGTACATAGTGCAATTTTACTTAGAAAATTTCTAAGAACTAGAAAACAATACTAAAGTCTGTAGACAATATTTTAACATGTACATTCCAAATATTTACTAAGTATATATATATTTGATTAATGTGATATAGACTCTTTTAGTGTAAATAAATGTTGAATAACGTCGAGTGTCTTCACCATAAGATGTTACATTGAGAACAATCTTTTAAGGAGGTTCGAGCAATTCATAAAAGAATTTTATTAAACATACAAAATGTAATTATTACAAAATAGAATTCATAGATCACTTAAGTCAACCAAGTCGACACCGGAAACGATTTCTTCGTGACGGTCTTCTTCTTTTCTTTTAGGTTCATCGTCGACCTTTAGGATTGTTCGTGGTACTTCCAAGTTTGACCAGCTCCCAGGTTCGGCTTTTCTCAAGCTAATCTCCACTTTTGTGCCATACATTGTGATCTTGGATTTCTCGACGTCGACAATCTTAAATCATATTAGGAATATATATTAAAAGTCAAAGGTTGGTATTTCAATCTTACCCCCTTCAGTTCTACGTCAAGAGAAAAGCTGGTATCGTCCGTTGGAAAGACCAAGTTAGCGTTTAATCTTATCGGATTCAATTTAACCATGCTCTCTTCCACATTGTACTGTTTCGCGTAAATCGTTACGATAACGTGGGAAACGGTTTGATGGTAGTCCCAACGACAATTCGTGATGCTTTTGTTGTTACCCTGAAAAAAACCAAACCAAACTTTGAACAATAAGTGATAAGATCAAATCAAAAATTCTCACCCCTTTTTTCCACAAATGATTCCCCGCCTCGCAGCCAACCTGATCCAAGAAAGACTGAAAATCGGTCGTCCTCTTCTTACAACACGACCAAAATTTCAAACCCTCGTGGAACACCGGATACCCTGGATGGTAAATACACCTGGAATCGTCGGTTTCGGGACCCTGATACGAAATTTTACATCCCCCATTTTTGCAAACTGTTCCAATGGCTATTTCGTTGGCGTTGGCCGTTTCTTCGGTTTTCTTATTGAAAACTTGTTGTTTTAAGGAAGGTGCTATGTCTGGTTTCATCAAGATCTTCACAATAACCAGAAAATAAATTGACTATTAATCGGCAACCTGGTTCGAATATTATTGATAAGAAATCTACTGAAATTACCATTGGAGTATCGAATGATGGTCGTGGAAGAGTATTAGGCATAATTGGTTTAATTTCAAGAACCTCACTGACATCTTCCTGGGTTTTTGGTTTTTCTGGTTCTGGCGGTTTAACGTTAGAATGAAAAGAAACAGTGCACCCTTTTATGTTTAGAAATTCCGTGAAATCTGTACATTTCTTATTACAACAAGACCAACCCTTATAGGCATCGTGAAAGAATGGATCTCCTGGGTGGTGACGACAAGAATCTAAAATAGCAGTTTTTATATATCTTGATGATAATTCAATTTCAAATGAAACAACCTATTTTATTATCGTTTGGGTCGAATTTTTGACCACAGCCTCTGTTGTAACATTGCAAAAGATCGATTTTTTCCATTTTCCACACTCCAAAAAAGTGATTTATTTCAGATTTCTAGAATTTTCCACTAAAATTTTGAGGTTTATTAATCATAGACGAATAATAATTTTTTATATAATATATAATTTTCTGTGATCAGTGTTTATATTGAAGTTGGCAACAGTGACAGAATTCTTTTTCGATGCTTTTGTCAAACAGCAAACAAGAATATTCATTTGGTAACCCTGTGTTACAAACCATAGACATAGAAATAATAATCTAGATACAAACAAACTAGTGTTCTGTGCAAACAACCGCAATTATCCTTCAAACTTTGAAAAGGTTTAACGGTTTTTGTGAAAAATAAGGCAAGTATTGAAATAGTTTGAAATCGTGAAAATGGATTCGATATATCAACAAAAAAAATATGATCAACCCCAGTTGATGAAAGAAAACGATCCAGCTTTGAGAGTGGTGTTGAAAGGACATCGTAAAGCTATTACAGACATCAGTTTTAACCCTGATTCTGTTTCAAACCAATTCGCCTCAGGAAGCGAGGATGGAACATTGATGATCTGGAACACCGCCAATAATTCTCGCAGCTATAACTTCATAGGACATTCGGGTGCTGTTACCGGAGTGGAATACTCCTTGGATGGCAAAATCCTTGCATCCTGCTCGACCGATCATACTGTAAGATTTTGGACTCCTACAGTCAGAGGGGATTGTTCGGAATTCAAAGCGCATTTATTGCCCGTTCAGTGTTTGAACTTTTCAGCAGACAGTACGAAACTCGTTACCGGTGCCAGAGACAAAGCGATTAAAATGTGGGACGTTTCGAGTAAGCATTTCATATCTTCATTCCTTGGACATAACCACTGGCTTAAATCCGCCAAGTTTTTCCCTGATGGGAAAGTTATTGTCTCGGGAGCGGAGGACAAAAAAATAAAATTTTGGGATGTTCAATCCGGACAGTGTATCCACACCTTCGTCTGCCAGGAAGGAATTCCAGTTCACGCAGCACCTTACCCTAACAGTAATTCAGTAGCGGTTGCCTTGAGCTCTGGAGCGGTCAGAATTTACGAGCTGAGGACGAGAAAATTGCAACAACATTACGTTTTACACACAGAGACAACGTACGTATCGTGGCATCCTAACGACAATTACCTCTTGACTTGCGGTAAAGATGGAAAAGTTAGAATTGTGGATATATTGGAAGGTCGACCCATTTATACTCTTGGAGGACACGATTGCGGGGTAACTTGCGTCAAGTTCAGCCCTGATGGAAATTATTTTGCTACAGGTGGGGCCGATAATCTTGTTATGGTTTGGAAGACAAACTTTATTGAATGTTGAGAAATAATTAATATCGATGATTATTTTGGTGCCATTACTTTTCTATTGAAAAATTGAAAGATATAAGTTTTTTACTCTTGTTTTCTTGTTTATTACGTTACACGTGATATAATTTTGTGAATTGTTTTTGTATTTTATCATCTGTCTGTTGTACATGACCATTCTTGTAATTTTTATCTACAATTATATATTTATGTGAATATTAATGTATTTGAGCGCGAAGATTATTCCAAAGAAAACTAGCTCCCCAGTGAAATATAAGAAAAATTTTTGCAGGGTCCTTCATGGAACAACGATAAGTTTAATTATCGGTTCATAGATGGCTCGACTGAATTCTTTGAAAATCTGCTATTTCCATAGAATTTTAGTTTCGAATCACAGATAAAGAAACATATTCCTCTATCTATGTTTCGAATTCAAAACACTCAAACGTCAAATACCGACTTCCCACATGAAAATAAACTTTTTCTCGTACAAGTACGCAAATACACCAAACTACCTGACAAGTTTCCCTAAAATCGCCCCCATGGCCGATATTGAAAAAATGGAAATACACAAAGAAGACGAACCTTATGGTTTAGGTTGCGCCTTGGAAGCCTTCACCGAAAGAGACGAGGTGGAAAGCCTTATAGACAACCTGAAGAATGCCATCAATGAAGACCTTTCTTTTCGCGAAAGATCTTACGAAAAATTCGCCTTCATTTTGAGCCTCTACAGTGAGCAACCTCATCTTTTAGATAAACACATCCCCGAATTATTAGAAAAATTCATAAATATCATTCGAGATACCAACAACAGTATGGAATTGAAACACATGACATTCAAATATTTATTCGTACTGGTAAATGTGAGAGGTTACAAAGTAATCGTAAATCAGTTGCCTCATGAAGTAAGTATAAATCCAACTCGTTATTTCGAGCAGCTTCAAAACTGTTTTTTAGGTAGCCGATTTTGAGCCAGTTTTACAAATGTTGGAAGCTCAGGATCCTAACGATTGCGAAAACTGGACCACCAGATATACCTTATTGTTATGGCTGTCGATTATAGTACGAATACCGTTTCATATGTCGCGATTGGACGGGATAATAGACGGAAATTCCGACGAGAAAACTGTGATGTGTCGAGTTTTGGAGGTGATCAAAACCTATTGTATAGTATCCGATAAATGTAGAGATGCGGCGGCTCTCTTGGCCGCTCGATTCCTATCCAGGTAAAGGATTCACTAACAGTTATTTCCATGAAGTTCTTAATATAAAACCGATTCTAGATGCGATGTGAAATCCGTCCACTTAACTTCGTTCTTAGAATGGGCGAAAGAACTGGGTTTGCAAGATACCCATAATATATTCCAGAAGCACGGCATTCTCGAATGTATAGCGATTATATTGAAGCACGGAAAGAGAGAGGATCTGTTACCGTACGCTAGAGATTTACTCCGATGGATAATAAGTCCAAAATTCAAAACGAATACCGGCAGTAACGTCAATAAATTGGTGTTTAAAATCGTTCAGAAAATTGGTGAGTTTTTCGAACGCAGAGTAATATTGTGATTTGACCCCAAGTATTTTCGAAGGTTTAATTTTTTTGGCACCGAGACTCGCCTCTTGGAGATATAAGAGGGGAAACCGTTCTTTAGCGGCCAACCTGAGTGCCGGAGATGGGACAACTTCGAGCGTCGATTCTAGAACGGCCGAAAACGAGGAAGATAACGATGATGAGATAACCGTCCCTGAAGAAGTGGAAGAAGTTATAGATCAGCTTGTCCAAGGTCTCGCGAATCCAGATGGTATTGTTAGGTAAACTGAAAACCTCGACTTCAGTGTACCTTGAATCGTCCATTTTTGACATTCCAGTCACACAGTAGATCTAATGTATCACATCTGTCATATTCGGGCGACGTTGCCAGATACAAACAAACAACAAAAAGATGATTTGTGTTGAGCATTGAAAAAGTTTTCAGCCTAATTGGAATGATGGCTTTTTTTATTAATTTGATATCCTCATAGAGGGAAATTTTCCCAGGGAAGCTTATTACTTGAAAACCTCAAAATCCTTTCGGTTCATGCTTTGCTTTTAGTGTAACTTAAATCGTCCATTTTTTACATTCCTGTCACACAGTAGATCTAATGTATCACATCTGTCATATTTGGGCGACGTTGCCAGATATAAAAAAAATTTCCATACATCTCAACCTAAATGGATGTTGGCTTTTTTACTAATTTGATATCCTCATGGAGGGAAGCTTATCACGAGTATTTCTAGATGGAGTGCAGCCAAGGGCATCGGACGAGTGACCGGACGGTTACCGAAGGATATGGCCGATGAAGTTGTGGGCTCTGTGTTGCAACTTTTCAATCCGAGAGAAGGCGATGGTGCGTGGCATGGTGGTTGCTTGGCATTAGCCGAGTTAGGTGAGAAATTGAAATCTCTCCATTCAACATACCTTGATTGGGGCGTTCCTAAAAATTTTTCATGTACCTCCATCAGGCAGAAGAGGATTATTGCTGCCCCAACGCTTGCCCAAAGTGGTACCGGTAGTTCTGAAAGCTCTCGTTTACGACGAGCCCAGAGGTTACTCATCCGTCGGCTCCCACATAAGGGATGCCGCCTGCTACGTTTGTTGGTCTTTCGCGAGAGCCTACGAAACTGAAGTATTGAAGCCGTATGTGAACGAGATCGCAAGCACTCTACTGATCGTTACCTGTTTCGATAGAGAGGTAAGTGTGAATTTCCCTCTTGAAGTTGAAATATTTTACAATCTGCTTCCAGATAAACTGTAGGAGGGCGGCGTCCGCAGCCTTCCAGGAGAACGTAGGGAGGCAAGGCACTTTTCCCCACGGAATAAACATCTTGACTTGCGCGGACTTCTTCGCGGTGAGCGTCAGGAACAACGCCTACCTCCAGATAGCACCGTATATTGCGCAGTTTGAGGAGTATACTTTGTCTCTTATCGATCATCTGGTAGAAAAAAAAGTCGACCATTGGGACGTTGGCATCAGGGAATTAACCGCGAAAGCCCTGCATAATCTAACTGCTTCTGTGAGTTTGAAGTGAATCAAAAACTGAATATACAACATTAATTTTCAGGCTCCTAACCACATGGGGAAAACAGTTTTACCATCTCTATTCGCCCAAGCGTATAGCATAAACCTGAACGGTCGTCATGGTGCGGTCATAGCTATTGGCGAAATAGTCCACGCCCTCTCCGTCATAGCCAATGAGAAGAAGGCGAAAATTGACACTTTCATTGACAGCGAACTGTTGGGACAACTGAAGGGACTGATCGGGGTGTTTAGGGAAAAGTTGTATTTCAGGGGGATGGGCGGGGAGTTGATGAAACAAGCTTGCTGCGGTTTCATCGAGAAATGTTCGATGGCCTCCCTGCCTTTTCACGGCGAAACTGTTGTGGGTAAGAAACGTTCGATAGTCAGTTTTGTGGATGGAAATAATATTGAACGTTTCAGACGATTGGTTGTGCTTGATAAACGAATGTATACCTTACAACGTCGTAGCTATAAGAAGTATTGCTATCAAAGCTTTGCCGATTCTTCTCAAAGAGTATTTCAAAGGTCCTGATAATGTGATAAAACAGGAGAAACTGGTGGAGGAATATCTGAAGCAGCTTTCCGTTACAAATGTACAAGTAAGAGAATCCATTTTTCGTCAAACGATTATAATTTATTTTTACAATCGTTTACAGGAGAACAGAATGGGTCATTCTCTGGCGTTAGGGTACTTACCCAAATTCATGTTAAAGGACAATCTGGAGCCGATAATTGAAGCGTTAATAGAGGCTTCAACGATAACTCCACCTACCCTTAAGTGGGCCGAGGCTAGAAGAGATTGTGTCAGGGCCTTATGTAACATTGTTGTGAGCTTAGGGGATGATTTGGAGAAAGGTTGGTATTTCTTAATCTTAAAAATATTCGAATAACATTAAATTTCGTTGTTTTAGAACTTGCAGAAAAATTTATAGACAACATATTCAATACATTCCTGGAAGGTCTAAAAGATTACACGCAAGACAAAAGGGGCGATATAGGTGCTTGGATGCGAGAAGCTTCAATGACGGGGTTGCAATCAGTGATTATGTTCCTGACGGAACAAGAATCCAAATATTTGAAGCCAGAGATGGTCGTCAAAACGCTCTGCAATATAGGACAGCAAGCTGTTGAAAAAATTGATAGAACTAGAGCTATAGCCGGGAGAGTATTTTATAGTTTTATCCATAAGTAAGCAAATTCCTCAGCAATTCAGTCCACTTAAATAATTCTTTCCATTCACCAGCAATCGCCCAGTTCCTTACGTACCGCACCACGAAGAACTCTGCAAGATTTTCCTGAAAGAGGAATGCGACGATCTCAATTGGAATTCTGCGAATTTCACTTTTCCAAAATTCGTTCAACTACTGCAATTTCCCGAATTCACGTACAACATTTTGCTAGGTCTGATTTGTAGCGTGGGTGGTCTTACTGAAACTCTGGTTGGTAAAAGAGATATCGTCTTTTCTTTCTCGACGTCTTTTTTTTGTTTCAGGTCAAATATTCCGCTTCGTCCCTTTTTACTTTTCTCGATGCGGAGAAAAAACTCAAGGGGAATGATGAAATGAAGAGGATTTGTGGAGTGATCCACCAAATCTTCGTGGATTATCACAAGAATGATAGGATAACCGTTCCCA
Source organism: Aphidecta obliterata (assembly GCA_963966015.1). Taxonomy (NCBI): domain Eukaryota; kingdom Metazoa; phylum Arthropoda; class Insecta; order Coleoptera; family Coccinellidae; genus Aphidecta; species Aphidecta obliterata. The sequence goes on from OZ014435.1 coordinate 203,717, forward strand.
TGTTCAAATTTTTGGATAAACTATTCGACTCCGGTTGTTTCGAATGTGTTCTTCAAGATAAGGAGTCGGAATTTTCTTCCCAAATTCTAAAACTGATTCAGGCGGAAATAGTGGGTTGTAAGGATATATATAAACTTATAGATGGGGTCAACACTCTGTGCCAATTTATACAGGTTTGTGGATGTATTCTAAATTCGTTGGAAACTAATATTGGTTTTTCAGATAAAAAGCGAAGTTTGCGAAAAAGCCTTAATACAGTTGAGCATAATGCTTTGTCACCGTCATTCTTACATAAGGAGGGCGACCGCAACACGTTTGTACGAATCGCTCCTAGTGAACGGAGATGCGAGCACAATCGATCCGGATAATTTAGAAAAGGTGCTACAAGTATTGGGCGATACGAATTGGGAGGAACCGGTCGAAATCGTAAAACCAATGAGAAATGAGCTGTGTAAGTTGATGGGGGTGCGGGTGCCAACGCCTAAAGTGAAACCAACCCCAAGCTAAACGAATAAGGTTGTTACTTCTGCTATTTAGAGCTTTAATCGATTAATGTAAGGTTCGATAATTTATTAATTTTGTATCTGATATTGTTTAATTAATAATGAAAAATAATTGGAGTTCTTGTTTTTCTTCGTAACCCCATGAAATAAATAAGCGGAAAACACATGATTCTTATATTTCAATTTCACAAACTTTTACAAAAACTGAAAATGAATCATAGTTCTTAAATTTAAAACAAAAAAAACATTATTGAGTCATCTCAATATCTGATAACGATAAATATTTCAGTTTAATAACGAGGCTAGACGGAGCAGTAATATCCGCCACCAAAATATCGCTACCATCTTCCAACCCCAATTCCTCCAAACTCTTATTCAAATTGTCTTTCGTCCTTTCCTCGATACTTTTAATGGTGGACATATACAACGTTTTATTTTTACCATTAACGATGGTGGTCAAACCGGGACTCTTCATTTGAAACTGAGCGCTTTCGGTCAAAAGTACGATGATATCCTTAAGTTTCATTTTGGTTGGATCGTTGATGTTTATAACTTGAGGCACTTGCGAACATACCAGACAGTTCTCTTTCTTCTCGGCTTCGTAAGTATATGTATATATTCCATCCACGTCGTTGAAAACCAGGTAGTTTTTCAGGGTCAGACAACAACTTGTCGCTATTTTGAAAACCTGAAATTTATTTCTTATTTGAATGATTTTGGTCTCGGAATTGTTTTTCTTACCTCGGTAGCACACACAGCCGCTATTACAGCATTCGTCGATGCAACTGCAGGTATGATATTCTTGACAACGCCTTGTACTAGTCGGTAAGTGACTCCCGGAATATTGAACTGCTGCGACCGTTCCATAGATTTCTCGTAGATCCATCCAATATGTTGGGGATCGTCACCGTCTAGCGGTACACTGAATGGATTTTCTTTGGGCCAAAGTACCACCTTGGCGTATTCTATGCAGTGTTCGGGAAGACGAGGGGTGTTCGCGATGGTGCACAACGGATACGTCACCTGAGGCGGGTACAAATCCAGGGTACACTCGACGCATGCACTCATTCCGGGGAAAATTACACGTGCGTTTCCTTTGAAACCTTCAGTTCCTAAAATCAAATTCATAATAACGTAATCTAAATTCTTAAATGGAAATTTACCTCCGTCAACCAGAGGAATTACACTGTTCTGATCTAAAACACCATCTTCGTAGTTCAACATCGAAATCAGCATTCCATTTATCCATCTTCTAGCGACGATCGAATCTAATCCGCATACGATAATATGGAATTGCCTGTAAAACTCTTCGTCGAAATCTTGAATTTTGCAGAAATGCGGAATTATTTCACATCCGAATATTCTTTTATTAACAAATGCGGCTGCTGTTTCAGCTTTCGACTTGCCGATATCTTTGCGTCTGAACAAGAACTGCCTGTTTAAATTCGACAAATCTATAGTGTCCATATCTATTATATGGATGTGTTTGAAACCCATCATAGCGAGATCTTTCAAGAGTTCACAACCGAGACCTCCAGCTCCAATTATTAAAATCTTACAAGAATTTCTGATGAAATCCAGCAAGTCTGGACTGGGTTCGAAATCTGGATGACTGAACGGCCCTGGTCTTTCCAGTATTTTTCTGAGGTGACCCCATCGCTTTTCGAGCGGTTCCGTGCAATCCACCATTATTTTTAGTATTTTCTACTGAAAGCAGATGTTTTTTTTGTTCATTCCATTATTGTTCACACAACACACAAATATACGTTCTTTTGTTGTTGTTGTTATCATTCAAACTTCAAACGTCATTAATCTTAGCTCATTTGTCAACAATCTTCTTTCAACAAAAAGATGAAGAGAAGTAGGTCGAATTTAACAAAAAGAAGAAGAGAAGTAAAATTCGTTTGTTTGATCTTGTCAGAAAACCCATAGATTAAGGAATTCCTTTATCTATGAGAAAACCGTTGAGTATTGTTTGTTTCTGAGCTGATTTTTTAAATAAAGGAATATATCTGTGGAAAGTAGAATCAAAAAGTAAAGATCTTTGGTAGAATATTTATTCTCAGAACTCACCATTCTCAATAAGGATTTCACAATGGCACAGTCAACCCCACTGAATGTAGTAAAGGGAAGGAGGAGGACTCTGATGATGGTTGATACACCAATTACATCAGTGAGAATATTTATAACACCAAATTGTCACATTGCTTCAAGTTATTTTTTAGGAACCAGTCAACGATGAATCCGAAAGAACTTCCCGGCGTAGCATCATCGAAGTACAAAAAAAAGCCCAAGAGGTTCAAAGCCCATCCTTCAATGAGTCCGTTAGATTTAGCGGAGAACAAGAGATGAAGGATCATCTTCAAATCTGCACGAAACTTTTTACTGAGAATGTGCGTAAATGTTTTCTTTCCTTGCAAGATATTTTCATGGACTATATTTCAGAAAATAACGATAGGGGTGGCTTGGCAGCTTCATATTATTGATTTATTGGCAGTCTTGTCTAAAAAACAGAGCAGTAACACGTTACAAGTAGCTAGTACCTCGTTGGATATTGGCGCTAAAGTATATGGTTTACGAGTGGACGACTTACACGCCGAAGGTTTGAAGTTGGCTAATTCGATGGCAAGGTTCGCGGAAAAGAATAAAATTCAAGAAAAAGGTACAAGAAAATCATATAGAACAGTTTGGAACATCGTTTAATTTAAATTAATTCAAGGCAATCAAGCTGATGGAAATGAGGAAGAATGCAACGATGATGGCCCATCCACTAAAAAAAAAAGAAAGCGCTATAATCGAGGAGCGAGAAACACCATCGCGAAAGATCGTAATACATTACTCGGTGAAATTCCGCAGTTGGAGTCTGTGTTTTTCTCCAATAGGATCGATTCTAATTTGAGTACTGTCGATAATCTGTTCACCAACAGTTTACCGATGGACAAGTCCTGTTATAAATTATTAGCATTGTGAGTTTCTTTTTTTGCTTCTTAAACGGCATGAAGTCTATTTTTTCTTATTCTTAAAATATTTTCATTGTTGCTTTTTTAGGAGTGACGATAAAGCTTGGATATCAGGACCAGACGAGGCTGTGGAGGGCCTCGAGGGACTAAAAAGTTTCGATTTACATCTTCTTCCTCGAGGGGGAAATATTTGCATCCCCTTCCAAAACTTCATCTTAAACCAGTATAACCCCGATGAAGAAGAACAGTATGTACAAACTTTATTTTCTTTATCAACGATCATTAATCATATTTTCCAGAAACAACGCTGAAAAATTGATGGATGATGTTGTTGTTTTCGATAACGACGGATTCCCTGTGGCAGAATTGGACGGCTCAATACACGATTTGTTCAACGATAATGATTACGGTAGTTTTATAGCTCGAACGAAAAAAATTGTATAATTCTTTACAACTCGTTTCAGAGGGCCACGAAGTTGAAGATGCACCGATTACGGAAGAATTTTTAGCTCCTCAAATGCATCGTGATGTACCCCACGTTGTGGACTTGATAACCGCACAGACTGAACTTCAGAGATCTGAATATTCGTACAACAGGGTTATTACTCTTGGAAACGGAAAGGTAAACGTTTTGAATTATTTATTTCAAGATGTAACCTCGATTTGAATCTTTAGGTCATCGACCAAATATGGGCCGGACCGAGCCATTGGAAACTAAAATTTATAAAGAGGGATCGATCGATCTTCACAGGAAAAGTAGACGAGTCTCAGCCAAGCGCGAATCCGAAGAAAAAATTGAAACGCAAAGAACCACAACCGTTGGATTTCACGAAAATCGATGAAGCGATAAAAGCTCTGGAAAGTTTGCCGACGATTAAGTTCAAGAAGAAGCTCCATCCTGCCAAGTAAATAATTGTTCTTTCGTATCAATTAATTATTTCAAAGTCCGGTACACTTTCGATATATGTTTCAATTGTTCAGAAGTGAAAGTAATTTAACCACCTGTCTAGTAAAATTAATTAATCAATAGAGGTAGACTGTTACGATTTATTATTGCACGATTTTCTGATTAAAATGATAAGGAGATAAGACCCCCTGAAAAAAAATTTTATGGGTGGTTTTGCATGTTTGGGGGAATACAGATAATTGAAATTTTCGAAGAAAGATTATCAGATTTAAGGACTTTTTTTTTCAGTAAAATAACTCTTCCCTTACCCGATTCATCCAATAAAAATATGATGGAAAACATGTATGAATTGATGATCAAACCTGGAACTATATGTCTGCCGAAAAGCCACAATACAGTTGGCTTGAATAACACTCAAACTAATTGCAACAGTATGAATAATTTGGAGGCAGATGTGAGTGTCGTCTACTTACTACTTAAAATAGAAATAAATAATTTTTTTCAGAATCACGACATGGACAATGATGACGGTATGAATATGGATCTTGGTCCATGCAATGATATGGAGGAGGAAGAAGTGGCCCTACAACAGAATTTCATGGGAGACAATCTAGTAGATGCACCGGAATCCGTAAGTTATTTCTCGAATTATTTATTTGATTTATCGAATTTTTTCGTAGATTGCAAAAGTATACATTCCTTATGCGTTACAAGCCAAAAAAATGGACATGAAGAAACTGAAAGCATTCATGTGGCAAATGTTGACCCAAAACATGGCGGAGGTAAGTTTTCCAACGTTCACCATGTCGTTTTAATTTTACGTGCATCTTTTTCAGCAATCGAAAAAAATAAACCCGACCAAATTCTCGACCATTTTTCACGATTTGCCGAACGTCCTTCCTCAATCAATGAAAAAGGAACTTACGTGTTCCCTTGCTTTTTCCGCTCTCCTCCATCTTTGCAACGAAAACACCCTCAAGTTGACTCAAATGCCAAGTGCTAAGGATTTCACCATTGAATCAGGTTAGATAATAAATGAATTTGTAATATTATTTATAAAAAATTGTTCTTTATTGTTATATGTATTTTTACAAACTTTATGAAATTATATGAATCGAATCATTTGTGCTTCTCAATTGAACAGGATTTCTGCTATGTATCCTCCTACTTGTGTAATTATTATTGTGGTTTAATATTCTGCAATAAAGAAGTCGTGGGCAATTACAAAAATGGGGAAGGTTCATTGTCTAGACTTAACATTAACATTTAAGAATTTATATTCATTAAAAAACAACACATAAAATTTATTTGATCTTATAACATTAATAATCTTTATACCAGAACCAGTATTATTCCTAATAATTAAGTAGGAACCATGAAATATATTTCCCATTTCGAGTTCGAAATCACGGCAAAGATTCAAGTTTTTAAACTTAGAAAAGTAATAAAATTTCATCTAAATAACTAAATTGAAACAGTTAAAATATTGAAAACAACAAACTAAATTCTCAGATACCACCAACATAAACAGTCTTCTTCCTCAACACCTCCTTGTAACTTTTCATCTGCAACGGTTCACCGTGGTCCCCACTGGAGCCCCCCGTTTTCCTCACTAAATACACCTCCTTTATCCTGATATGTTTACTGACAGATTTACACATATCGTAAACGGTCAAAGCAGAAACACTCACAGCCGTAAGAGCTTCCATCTCGACTCCAGTCTTCCCATCGCAACTTACCGTAGCCTCGATTACAATTGAATGGTTGGCTTCGTCTAAAGAAGCCTTAACATCCACAATATTCAAAGGGATGTTGTGACAAAGGGGAATCAAGTCGGAAGTCTTCTTCGCCGCCAATATACCCGCCAACTTGGACACACCGAGAACATCCCCCTTCTTAATGCTGTTCTCGTCGATTAGCCTTGTTATTTCGGGCCCCACGTGGACTATACCTCTTGCGGTGGCCGTTCTGGTTGTTATATCCTTACCGGAGACGTCTACCATGTTGGCTTTACCTTCCGCATCGACATGGGTTAATTTACTGTATGAACTGTACATTCGTTTGAACGAAAATGTGAACGAAGCTTTTCTTCTTGATTTCATGAGGTGGAAGTGGTTACTGTCGATTTTGAAGAATTTTTCGAAACCTGGAATTCCAAGCATATGTAAGTCGGTTTAACAATACACCGAGAAAACAGACCACCCGAAAAATTAAGATAAATCTTGATGAGTTAGTCTGAAAAAATTCCCTTAATCAATGAACAGAATTTTCAAAATATAACTTTTTGCATCTTTCATTCAAGCTATTTCTACTGATGCAGCTATTATATTGGAAATAGGAATCATTCTGAAGCATTTGCTTTCAAAAAGGTTTTTCAATAATCATTGAAATATTTGAAAACAAAAAGTTAGAGTCATGCCAAGAGATTGAATAGGAAGTAAATAAACAGAGTCACATGCAGAAAATGAATGCATAGCATTAGATCAAGTTGCAGATTAGAGTGAAGAAGTTAATCTCTTGTAATAATTACCTGAAATCAATTTAGAAATATACAGAAATTTTTAAATCAACTCTAACCACCTATAAGAATCATCGGTCGATTCTCCATTTGAGACAGTTTCATCATGCCTAGAAAAAATTACTTAACTGATCGGCTAACTAAGCTCATCAAAAATCGATTAATTCACATTGCAGAGATAATTCAACAAAGTTAGAATAATCTTTGCAGGAAATCTATTAATTGAAACAAAAGTAATGAACAGTACTAACTGAAAAAAAATTCTAACTGAATCAAAATTTGTATTATCCAATAAAGGCTGGTTATAATGTGCAAAGCCTGGATTTTACAAAATGCAAAAGCTACATTTTTGAATTTTGTTTAGAGATTTGAAATTCGTGTCATGAATTTTCTCAATATTCACCTCCATGATGCTTCTCTTTCCTCCTCACAGCCAACCCGACCATATTAGCCAGATCTTCCTCGTTAACTCCACTCCTAATCGCATCCCTCAACGACACCTCCTTGTTCCCGAAAAGACACGCTTTCAAGTTCCCGTCCGCCGTTATCCTCAACCTGTTACAACTCCCACAAAACATGTCCGACATCGAGGTTATAAAACCCACCTTTCCTTCGAAGTCCGGCACCTTCCAAGCCTAGAAGAGGTTCCAGATAATAAAGGAATTGATTCGGCATTCTCTCACCTTCGACGTTTCGTTTGGGCCGTTCGGGAGAGGATAGAAATCGGGCCAGACTGATTTTATTTTTGACAACATGGTTTTGTACGGTACCATTTTTTCCACTTCCCATTTGTTGCCGGAGAAAGGCATGTATTCGATGAATCTCACGTCTACGTTTTTGTCCCGGGTCAACTCGACGAAATCGATTACTTCATCGTCGTTGAAGCCTGCGAAAAGAACAGATGATATAATAATTATAATATCACTTTATTTCAGATAAGATTTACCAAATGACAATCTGAAATGAAAAGGTTTCTCTACTAACGGGTAGTTTCCCTTACCTTTCATGATAACACAGTTTATTTTGACGGGGTTGTATCCTAACTGAAGAGCCAAATCTACACCCATTAGAACTCTTTCCATTCCTTTCCTCCGGGTGATTTTCTCATATTTCTGCTTATCTAAGGTGTCCAAGCTGATGTTCAAACCGTCTAGGCCGGCTTTTTGCAAATCCACCAGCTTTTTGGTCAAAACGATTCCATTCGTGGTTATCGTTACACTTTGTAAACCTTTTATTTGTTTGAGATTCTCTAAAAATCAATATATTTTAAGACGTAACCTGGAGACGAAGGAGAGATACTCACGAATTATATCGGCTAGATCTTTCCTAGTGGTAGGTTCACCTCCAGTCAACCTTATTTTTTGAACATCTTGGTCTACGAAAAACTTTGCGAGATAAATAACTTCTTCGGCTGTGAGCAATTTCGATCTTTCTGTTAGGTTGACGCCTTCCGATGGCATGCAGTACTGACCTTTGAAATAAACATTGTCAAACAAAAACTAGATATACTACTGGTGCTCTGCACACACGGTAATTCCTTCAAGGAGATGTACCGGGAAACAAAAATACAATATGATAATCATTTGAGGAAGAAGAATAGAGAAAAATTTGACATGGCCATGAAAACATCGGAAAAGCAAAACTATGTGGCAATTCATGAAGTCAATAAACAACTCCCAGAAAAGAGATCAATTTCAGATTAATCGAAATCCACAAAATATTGTAAACGAGATGAACACCTTCTTCGTAAACACTGCAACAAAATTAACTGTAAATATTACAAAAAGTAACAGTAACTACAAATATGTAGAAGCAGATAAATCATTGCTATTGAGGAAAATGAGTAGAGAAGAAACTAGAGAAATCGTTAAAGAACAAACACTCTAGTGGATATGATGGAATATCAAACAAAATGGTCCAACAAACAGCTGAAGAAATAGTCGAACCCATTAATTACATTATTAACAACTCTTTGAAATATGGAATATTTCATGAGAGTATAAAAATAGCTATTGTCAAGCCAATACACAAAAAAGGCGATACAAATGAATATGGTAATTACAGACCAATAAGCATTCTACCCAGCTTCTCAAAGGTACCAGAGATGGCATATTGAAAAACAAATCATGAATTTTTCGACAGAAAATGCATTCTTCATTCAGGAGAGTCAACATGGATACAGGAAAGGCAAGTCAATACAAACAGCAATATATAGATTTGTGACAAAAATTGTGTAGGCTTTTGAAAACAAAGAAGTAGCAATGGGAATTTTTCTAGATCTGACAAAGGCATACGACTGTTTGGATGTGAATGAATTGATCAAAAAAGTTGGAGAAATATGGCATAAGAGGACCAGCTTTGATGTTGGTAAGATCATATTTTGCAGCAAGAAATGGTGTAAGTGGAATCAAAGGGAGAAGTCTTCAAATCTGACCTAGAGGAGGTGATTTTTGGAGTTCCGCAGGGAACTATTGCCGGCCCTCTCCTTTTCATAGTATATGTCAACGATTTCGATACATGTCTTGGGGAAGATGAAAGTGTGGTAGTTACGGCAAATTATTTAGATGACACGAATTTATTGGTTATCCATAGGATTCTTTCAGAACTTAATATTTTGAGCTCAAGATTAATAGGGGAAAGTCAAAAATGGTTTGAAGCAAAAAATCTCATCTTAAACAAGGAAAAAACAAGAATGGTTTTCTTTTCACCTTCAACCATATGTGGTGAAAAGGTTGATAATGATGGAAGAATGCACCAAACTGTTAGGAATATATATAGATAAAAATCTCAAATGGAATGAACATGTTAATTATTCGAGTAAAAAGATTAAAGCAAGTGTTTATGGTCTCAGAATAATGAAACGATACACTTGTAATGAGGTTTTGAAGGTTTTGTATCATGCAACAGTGGAATCAAAGTTGAGGTTTGTGATTGTTTTCTACGGAACATCCAATTTGGAGAGTCTATTTGTATTACAAAAGAAAGCAATAAGAATCATGAGTAATCTCAAATATAACCAATCTTGCAGAAGTTTCTTCAAGAAAACAGGAAAACTGACTATAAATGCTTTATACACAGGAATGTTTATTATTTATGAAGAGGAACAATCAACTGTTCCAAAAATAAGAGAATAAGAAAGTATTCCATAAGACCAGAGGTGTAGATTATATATAACCCAAGTTGAATCTAACAACAAGCCAACGACAAGTAGAATACAGATGCCTAAAGATTTTCAATTTATTGCCTGAAAGCATAAAAATAACAGAGGATACCAAAGGATTCAAGAGGAAACTATATGGATTTCTGTCGAATCTGGAACCGTATAATACGACAAGTTATAACACAAGATAAATTGCTTTGGAATTTTCTATTTCTTTGACACTGTTTCACTTCAATCTCATGTATACATACTGAATTTAATTTGAAATAAAGACCAATTTATTATTATTATTAACAACTTGTTCACCTTCAAGTTCTAGTGATTATGAGTAATTATAAAGTCTACTCACAACGCAGATTGCATTTTTCTGTCAGGGAGATCCTCAGATATGTATGGTGCCTTCCAAAGGTGTCGGTCAGGGGATTATCCAGGAAAACTTGATGTTTCTGAAAGAATAACTTACAATCACGGATGAATGAAGGAAAAGTATCGTCTAACCTGCTCAACTTTGAAATTTCCCTTGGACCTTTTCGGAAAAACAGTAACCAAACGACTGAGCGACGTGGACAAAACTTTCCTACCGAACATGATTCAAACAATGCGACCACCACATTCGAAAAAATCGAGGAATGGTGATGCAATATTAATTAAAATTCAAAACAACTTATAATAGAAGCGGAGATCTCTGATAGTTGTTTAAAACTGACGTTCAACACCTAACAATCGTCGAATTTAACAGCTGATTCCAAGGTCAAAGATCAATCGTGAATTATCAAAGGCGGTGAAAGGAAAAGCAGTTTGGAATAAAGATTTATCTTTCTTGATAATCACAGATAATACATCATTTCGACTGTCTTCTTCCTCCTAAAGTTCAACTTGTGCTGGGTATCTCTGAGACACTGATAAAAGTCCTCGCTCAACTCCTTAACTTTAATCCTGACCTCCTCGCTCATCAGATGGTAACACATGGCGACCAACCCTTGCCCGAAGAACATGTAAAAATAGTTCATGACCAGCCTCAACTGGCTCCCGGTCTTCGTCGACAAGTTTCCCGGCACCAAATCCCCGAAACCCAACTTGCACAAACTGGTTATGCAGAAATAGCTGCTGTCCAAGAAGCTCCATTTCTCCCACTGCGCGAACATCACCGTACCAAACATGATATACCCGGTGATGACCCATAAACAGGCGGTGGAGGGCACCAAGATCCTCTTGGGAGGGTAAGTGTCTTCTTGGGGGGAACTGCACTTAACGAACCACACGTAAACCCATTTAAAAACGCCGGCCAGACCTCTCCCGACGTTGAGGAAGTACAGGACGTACAAGGGGATGCCGAAGACGGCGTAGACGACGGTGCAAACCTTCCCCCAGACGGTCCTCGGAGCGATGTCGCCGTATCCGATCATCGTGATGGCGCTGAGAGAAAACATAAGGGCAGCCGGGAAGGTCCACAAACTCTTCAGCTTGCGTCCGGTGTAGTTCTGCTTGATCAGAACCACCAGTTGCTTCTGGTACTCCTCCAGGATCCTGTTGGAGTCGGTGATGAAGGCCGTCTTGTTGAAGACGTTGTGGTGTCTAACGACCAGCCAGAGTTTCTCCGAGCAGTCGCTCTTCAACGCCTGGCCTTTGTAGTAGTTTACATCCGCTCCTTTCAGCTCTAACTTCATGAAGCACACGGCCCCGATCAAGGTGTAACCCACGATCAGACCTATGACACCGACTTGGGAGCACATAAACGCCACGGTCTTCCGGCAACAGTCCTTGATTTTGGTCTTTGTGTCCACATCGCTGGCGGAAGAATACCTGCTGTTGTTGCTACCTCTGCTTCTCACGGAAGAACGGTAATACGGCCGCCCATCCATTTTTTATCGGAGGGTATCGCGAACGGGAGAATTTTTCTTTTTGTTTGGGATTGAAAACGTTCGAGTTCGACTTGGAACTCCGCCAGGCTTATTTGTGTCGGATGCATTTGCGAGGATCCGAAATAACTCATCGATATCGACCTATTTCTACGATTGTTGAGTGTGGGTGTGTTGGAAGTGAATGGGTATAACAGTTTGTAACTACAAAGCTTTTTTTATACTTTTCGAAATTCGATCCATCTATACTTATATTACTGAAGTTCACTGCGACAACTGCGAAGAATTACAGTAATCTGTATGACCATAGACGAATAATAAAACAATGTGCGTGACATTTTTTTCTATGACCTAACCTGAATGCTTGAAGGTCAAATCCAGTGTTGCCACCTCTACCGATTTTTCGGTAGATCTACCGATTTTCTTCTCAATCTACCGATCTACCGAAAGAGCACATAAATCTACCGAAATTTGATGGAGTGAATGTATGTTCTGATATTGTAGGAAATCATGACTTTTACGATATTATTTTGAAGGTTTCCTTACCATAACATAATTTGAGTTATACGTTGACAAATCTACAACGCAAAGCATACTACACATGAATCTGTATTAACAGATTTATGTATTACAGGTTGCCGTTTCCTTAAAATGATAAATACCTATATTTGGGTGAATCCCCGATCAGGGCTTATATAAAGCATGTCACCATATTTGCGCTAAGCCGCTAAGCGTCTATCAGAAATCAATAACAATATATGTTATATATTGTTTCAAATATTTTTTTTTACATATTTGTTGTTTTCAATAGGTGTTAATTTTTTGAATACCTATTTATTTTGTTAGAGTATTCATTTTTGTTCGAAAGTTTAGTTTTCCAAATATTAATTCTTTAAATGAATAAAATCTATTTTCAATTTTGCTTCATTCGTAAAAACCTACATGCCCAGTATTTCGGATAAATGGTATTTGAACTTGAATAACCCATAAAATAGGTGAAAAGCTATGTATTTCAAAAATCTACCGAAATCTACCGATTTTTTCCGAACTTTCTACCGAAACGGTAGGTACGGAAGGTGGCAACACTGGTCAAATCCTTTATCTATGTTCGATCAATCGCGATCGACACAGCCCTACTTTATAGTCTTTGCTGGAACTTTGAAGCGTTTGAACTTTGAAGTAAAGGTAAAAAGTTTATTTTTACAAATCTGGAGCAACAGTATAGACATGGAACAAAGTAAGTAATCTCATTTCTGAAAAATTAATATATCAATAAATCTTATTAAATTTTAGTCGAATTATGCGTGGTTTGTGAAGACAAATCGTCTGGACGCCACTATGGCGCAATTACTTGCGAAGGATGCAGAGCATTCTTTAAACGTTCTATAGGGAAGCTTGGGTATCGGTGCTGGGATGACAAAAACTGTGAAATTAACAAAAAAAATAGAAACAGATGTCAACACTGCAGACTGCAGAAGTGTTTAGCTAGAGGAATGCGGAGTGACTGTAAACTGAATCAATATTTTATTTTACTCTGTTTAATTCAATTTTTTCAGCTGTTCAACATGAACCCATTATTGAAAGTCCCAATTATCTCTCACCCAATTTCACCCCTTGTGAACTCGGATTCCAGTTTCGAATAGGTAATTATAGTAACAATTACATATTTCAATTGTAACTAATTCTGTTCGATTTTCAGCTAGTGCCACTAATGCTGTTACAGCAGCAAGGGAAAAAGAAATGGTTTCAAAAGCTTTACAATCTATGGCTAGATTAAAATATTTAGACAATGATTTGTCTTCATTACATCGGTGTCAAGATTACGAGGGTCCAATATTAGAAGAACAACATATTGCCTTCAATCTACAGATACCTGGAACAGTGCCTTCTTATCTCAATATGCATTATATATGTGAAAGTGGTTCCAGACTTCTATTTCAGTCAGTCCATTGGGCGAAAAGTATTCCAGCTTTTCAAATCCTAAGGTAAATCTTAGTGTAATTCAGGAAGATAAATTGCTCCGCAAAAGTTGAGGAAGTTCATAAATTTTGTGGAGCTGTATATGTTTCTGTCTGAATTTAGTTGCAAGTTCATCCAGAATATTTTTCCAGTTCTGAGGTCCAAATATCTTTATTGAAAAACTGTTGGGGTGAGCTTTTTGTCCTTGGATTAGCACAATGTTCCCACATGGTGTCACTAGCCACCATTATATCGGCCTTAATAAGTCATCTCCATTCTTTAATTGCACAAGAAAAAATGCCTGCAAACATAGTGAAACAGGTAACAGATCACCTTCTTAAATTTCAAGACTATGTTAGTGCAATGAATAGACTCAACGTGAATGAGCATGAGTATGCCTATTTGAAGCTCATAAGTCTTTTCTCGCCGGATCAGCCAGAATTGCTGTTGAGGAAGCAACTAGAGAGCCTCCAAGAAAAAGCATGTCAGGGTTTTAAAAATTATATTGCTACCAGTTACCCTGATGACAGCAATAGGTTTATTAGGTGTGTTTCGAGTGATCAATTTTTTTAGTAACCCCAATTGAAATTGAGATTTTTTTCAGGCTCATTTTGAGACTTTCATCACTAAGAGGTCTGGATTTGTCCATACTTGAGAGATGGTTCTTTTTAGGTTTTCTTGGAAATGCACAAGTTAACAGTGTGATACCAAATATTTTAAGAATGGGCACTTATTCAAGAAACGGTAGTGGACAGGTGAAATATGACAAAAAAAAATAATGAAAAATTGCTCATCTCATTTTATACACAATCTTTTTATTTATAAGTAATTAATTTTTATAAGTACATGTGTGATGCTAGTTTCACTAATATATTTAAATTCAACATACTCCACTGATGTTTTTTTTTTTTCATTTTACTCTACTATAGAGGGTGTTTTCAAAGGTGAATATGTTTCGGGAGATAGAACTCGTCAAAATAAAACATTTTACCATTTTTGAGTGCTTGTTCTACTTACTCGAAGGCTATATCATTTCGTCACGATGTCTGTATTTTTCGAATTTTGAGCCGAAAATGGTCTCAATCGACAAGGTTCGACTCACTGATGACGAATCCGTCGAAAAATTCGAGTCTGTCCGTCCGGCCGTATACACGGTAACTCTCGAACGAAACGACCTAAAAACTTGAAATTTTAAGAGTAGATTCGAATCTCGAATGCCGTTTCTTGAGTTCGTTATTGGGAAAGATTCGACCAGGGGTTCCGTGAATATGGTCGTTTGAAATTTTGTTTTTGTGATAATTTCGAAACTACGGATTCGATCGTGACGAAACTTTGTATTTCAATGGAGAAGCTACATTTTTTCCAGATCGCATAACCAGAATCATTTTAAATTACAACGAATTATGGAATACAAAAATCCTTCTATTTCTGTAACAGCTGATACGGCATAATTGACAAAGAGCTGCTTTCATTTTGTTGACAGCTGTCAAAAATTTCTTCAGTTTGTTTTTAAAACTGGAAAATGAGAATCTACGTTTTAAATGATCTCGTCATCTTTTCCCGTTCAAAAATGTGTCTGAAGAGCTAGATATAATATATGGTGTTCCTCAGGGCAGTGTGCTGGGGCCTCTTTTGTTCTTGTTGTATGTGAATGATATTGATCTGTGATCTGTTTGTGGAATGTGATCTGATGAACCTTTTTGCGGATGATACGTTGATTGCTTGTTTAGATTAAAGTTTAGATGAAGCTGTTAAGAGAATGAATATTGCGTTGTAACAAATTAGAAAATATCTCGAGTTGAATAGGCTCAAATTGAAAACTAGTAAAACTAAAGCCATGATATTCACTAGTAAATCAAAGTATGATCTCATTGACATTGATGGTGTAAATTTGATAATAGATGAGGAGATACTGAATATAGTTGAGTCAGTAAAATATTTGGGTTTTTATCTTGATAATACTATGTCTTTTGGAGAGCACTTTGATTTTGTTTATGGTAAGATCTCAGCTTGGTTTCTTTACAAGATTGGCGGCTTATTTGACCCCCTACATCAAGAATTTTGGTCTACAATACTATAATTCAGCCACATTTTGATTATTGTTCGACAATCATGTTTTTGTTCAACGATGGCAAACTAGGACAACTACAAAGACTCCAAAATAGAGGAATGCGTATCATTCTAAGAGTATAGACAGGGGTACACCCATTCTGTCAATGTTGGATGCTCTTCAATGGCTTTCGGTGAGGCAGAGATTGTACTACTTCACAATGATTTTTGTAAATAAGATTTTGAGTGGGTCTGCCCCTGACTATTTTTGGGCGTTTGTTGATTTTCCCGAAAACATGCATGGGTACCAGACTAGGACTGTTGGCAATTTTTACCTAAGTAGAGTAAATTATAGTAGAAGCATGAGATCATTAATATATAAAGGTTTTCAAGAGTACAATGCTTTACCAACCAATATTAAGGAATGTTCTTGTTTAAGAGAGTTTAAGTCTGAAATTAGAGAGTATGCTAGGATTAAGAAATGAAGGTTTCAGTGGAATGTGTGTATTTGTTAATTTATATAAACTGCTCCACATGAGTTAGGGATATTGACTTAAAGTGCAAAAATATAGTTAAAATAATATTAATATGATAATAAACGCCACGGTCTTCCGGCAACAGTCCTTGATTTTGGTCTTTGTGTCCACATCGCTGGCGGAAGAATACCTGCTGTTGTTGCTACCTCTGCTTCTCACGGAAGAACGGTAATACGGCCGCCCATCCATTTTTTATCGGAAGGTATCGCGAACGGGAGAATTTTTCTTTTTGTTTGGGATTGAAAACGTTCGAGTTCGACTTGGAACTCCGCCAGGCTTATTTGTGTCGGATGCATTTGCGAGGATCCGAAATAACTCATCGATATCGACCTATTTCTACAATTGTTGAGTGTGGGTGTGTTGGAAGTGAATGGGTATAACAGTTTGTAATTTGTGAATTACAAAGCTTTTCTTATACTTTTCGAAATTTGACCCATCTATACTTATATTACTGAAGTTCACTGCGACAACTGCGAAGAATTACAGTAATCTGTATGGCCCATGTATGACCATAGACTATGTGCGTGACATTTTTTTCTATGACCTAACCTGAATGTTTGAAGGTCAAATCTGGTGACCTGGTCAAATCAAAATGGAAAAACAATTAAATCATATTCTATTTTGTACATGAAATATTTAGAATTTCAGAATGTGCAATCTTCTTCAGAGAATCAGAACAACTATAATAACTCGTAATTTCTTGAAACACAGTTTCAGAAGTCTCCAAATGAAAGGAGGTTCTGTTAGTTCCCAAATTCGATTACAGTAATTTGAAAATATGGCTCTTGCAGATCTCGACGGCGCCAGTGGAGCTTGTGATGCATGTTATAGCACAGGTTTTTGCGATTTCAAACCTGCCATCAAAGTTCGGAATGTTATTGGAGTCGAAGTCCGTTCGAACGATCTACTTTACTGCCCACCGTTCACTGATCCTGATGATTCGAAAAATGGAATTGTAATATTTTTTGGTGGAGATCTGCAGGTAAAGATAACAATATAATATCAAGAATTTATTGTTAAATCTAACAGATACCATAGATATTATTAAGTGATTTTATCATAATATTTGGATAAAAGAACATCCAAGTGGGGAAATTGCAGCGGCAACAAATTCTTAGGTCTACAACTAAACTGCGCGTTGAAAGCTTCGCAATTCTGCAGGATGTTTTGTACCCGAAACTGCGGAGGCAACACCGGACTTTCGTGCGCTAGGACCACGAATTCCATCAAAGATATATCGCTGCAAAATTCCTGCACCAGAGCCATGAAGAATATTTTTTCCCTCGAGAAAGTGTACGACACCCAAGGTAGCAAAGCCTGGTACTGTATTTCGTCGATTGAATTAGTCAATATGGCCATAGCCGAGTTTTCTGCAATTCTTTCCACTGTCGATACACGGCTGTTTAAACCGAACACCAGGTTTAGCTTGTTGAAATCCAAGTGATGCGGTAAAGTCCTTCTCGATTCGTGTAAGAATTTATTGTAGAGTGAACTCACGTTATCACTTAATTGTAGGTCGAACTTAATGCCGATGGGATCAAACGTATGTCCGATTATTTTGGCCAACGGGAAACCAATCCTTGCCATTATTAAGTATCTGGGTAAATCTATAAAAGTCTCATGTATAAGTTCATCTGGTATGTAGACTATGTGATGACCATAAAAGAACACTGGTGCGGTCTCCAGATTATCTACGAGATTCCTGAAAATATTTTCAGTAGTAACTGGTTTGTCGTGAAGGGAAATAATTGTTTTTATCCTGAATTGCGTTGCTTCCTTATAATTAAAACTGTAATCACCCTGTTTTAATTTCAACTTCAAGTAAAGTTTATGTAAACTATCTGATTCATTCTTCGAATCGTTTCGATAAGTTTCTAATTTTAAACTGTTAATTTTGTTCGTCATTGAGCTCCTTGAAGCATCGTCCAACCATTTCAAATTTTGCAACGTATTTTTATAATCCTGCTTCATATTCCTGAATGTTGCTTTTATATAGTTCTTACGTTCGTTGAAGTCTTTATTCGCCTTGACTTTTCGATATAAGTAATTTGAAATATCGGGAAATAGCTTTCGGTTCAATTTACTGCAGTATTTAGCTCGGGAATGTTTCGGTGTTGGAAGGACCAGCTCTTGGTAGTATTTCTCGGCTAGAATAGCATTAAAACCTCGGATCAATTGGTTTGTTTCTAAAGAAGACAGTTTTCTGAATAAAATTTCAAAATATGTTTTATCGTATACCAGCAAAGAGGATGTAGTTTTGATTTCATCGAAGCTGAGTTTTTTGAAGAATTTGTACCAATCGATAACAGGAAATTGTTTTTGGAGGTCCTTTATATTCATTTTATCGTATTGTAAATTCATAATTCTCTCTTGACGGTCTGGAACTGAGAGCATGTCATTCAACATTGGCCATACAAATTTTCGAAAATATAGAGTAGTATCTTCAATACTTTTTTTTCTTTGTATATCCGTTAAGTTCCCGAAATTTCCTAATTCGTCAATGGCAGTTTCAAGGGATTTCAAGTAATCATTGTGATTTCTTTGACACTCTTCGTAATCATAGTATAAAAGTGTTATATCCAGCGGAGAAGAGTTTATGTCAGGTTGTATGGTCCTCAAACAGTTTCTTCTTGTTTCAGCCAATGGAGACCAATATTTGCTAGTTAATCTAGAATCTAAAGGTAGCATCTTCAGGATAAACCTCGAATTGCTTACATCGATATCAATGTTGATTAAAGGCATTGCATCGAACAGAACTAAACTTCCAATAACATCAGTCAAATCCTGTTCTCGATCAAAATCCAACATCCCAACATCACTCAACAGTCTCTTAACTCTTTGGACTCTATCACGGTAGTTGAAATGTATCTCGTGTTCCAAGCAAGACTTGTGGAACAACTCAAACTTTTTAACAAAACCTAAACCACTACTCGATTCCTCAGAAAAAAGTTCCGGTTCTCCCCTTCTCCTACTCGAAGCACCACCGCAAGCAAAACTGTAAAAGTTCGAACAAGGATCGACGGAGAGATTGATGGAACTCATTATTTTCGAAGCCGCCAATTCGCACCTCGTAAATTTACAATCCTTCTGGACCTCCAAGTTGGCCGTCTCGTTCCCGAAAGTAGAGTTTTGAGCTGATGGTACCAACTCCACTTCTCCGTTGAGATTTTCTGTAGTATCCGATGTCGCTTCCGGCCATTCATTGAAGCTTGGGGATGTGTTCGAGTCTTTCGAAGAATCAGTATCAGCTAAGGATCCTTCGAACCAAGTACCTTTTTGTCCTGGAGAAGTATGTGATGGGGTGTTGGTGTCTTCATTTTTCTGGGAAGACCCTTCTGGAGCTTTGGAGGAGTCTTCATCCATAACTTCAGGTCTTTTGATCAGAGGAGGTACTGAAGAGGTTTGTTTCGACTTTTCTTCTTTTGTAGATCGAATAACAGGCACCGATTCATTCTTTCCACTCAGTGTTGAATTTAGTGGAGGCCCTCTCGTTGTAGCTTGAGACATGTCTTCGTTTGGTGAATTTTCATCGGGTTCTTCCTGGCCAACAAAAAAGTCTACAACCTTATCCCAGTTAACAAAGGGTTTTGCAGTTTCTTCATAGTCGTAATTTGGAGTAACATGTGGCGATGTTTTTGTTGTTATTGGTTTGAATGTGGTTTTTTTAGTTTTTAAGGGTTGTGGTATGTTGTGGAGGTCAACTGAACTTTCAGTTGGTTCTATATTGTAGAAGGTGCACGCCAGTAAAATCACCACCATGACAAAGAGGACGAAGAGCATGGTGTAAAGGCATAAGAAAAAAGAGTTATCCTCTTTTTTCAGAGGTGAATGTCCTCTGTAATACAGCGTGACTAGGTCGTAGGTTTTCGTCATTTTATTTAACGGTCGTTTAGTCGTTCGATACTGACTGGTTTTGATTATAACAACGGGTGGAAAATATTTTCACCGTCGTCCCTTTATCTAATCTTGCGGTTCGCACGGAAGAAGGAATTGTTTTTATCAATACCTTTTCGATAATTATTTTTATTCGGATATATTTATTCCATTGATAACAGCTTCGTCGTGTTGTTAATTGAATTTGAAAGCCAAATGGATCACCTACGTTATATATTATTTTTCTTGGTAAAAGTGTGGTATTTTTCAGGATTTCCATGAAAATATGGTCGATGAGGAAGAACTGAAAGAATTCACGGATTGGAGTTTGGAAAATACGGCAAAAATGCTCAGTACGCACTACAAAAATTGCCATGTCATTATAGTTAGACCTTCGAGGTAGGTTCTGGCAAGTCCAATAATGAGAAAATTGAACAGTTGGGAAGTCGACAGAAGAACACGTAGAATATAGTTAAGGTTGTTATTATTCTAGTACTCTAACGCTTCCATTTTTTTTTCTGGAATTCATCTTCTTCGACGAGATAGCTAGGAATGATCTGAAACATTCTAGAATTAATGAAAGATTCAAAATAAAATAGAATCTGATCTTTTTTATTCTATTTATTTCAATTGCTTTGTGGAGTTTATCTTCTTCGACGAAATAGCTGGTATTGATCTGCAACATTCTAGAATTGATGAAAGATTCAAAATGAAATTAAATTAAATTTTTCATTGTTTTTTGAGCGCTCGTACTACTTACACGAGGGCTATATCATTTCGTCACGATGTCTGTATTTTTCGAATTTTGAGCCGAAAATGGTCTCAATCGACTATGTTCGACTCACTGATGACGAATCCGTCGGAAAATTCGAGTCTGTCCGTCCGGCCGTCCGGCCGTCCGGCCGGCCGTAAGCACGATAACTCTCGAACAAAACAACCTAGAGACTTGAAATTTTCAGTGTGGGTTCAGTTCCCGAATGGCTCGGTTAAGTTCGTTAATGGGCCAAATTCCACCAGGGGTTCCGTAAATATGGCCGTTCAAAGTTTTGTTTCCCTGATTACTTGAAAACTACAGATTTGATCGAAATGAAATTTTGCACTCAAATGGAAAATGAGGTGTTCAAGCTACATGTGAAATTTTGTCCAGATCGCATAACCAGAACCATAGAAACCATAGAAAATTGTAACTTTTGAACGGAAACGCCTAGGGACTTGAAATTTTCAGGATAGGTGTGGATCTCGAATGTCGTGATCACGTTCATCTATGAGCAACATTATACAAGGGGTTCCGTAAATACGGTCGTTTGAAATTTTGTTTTCTCGATAAATTCGAAACTGCGGATTCGATCGAGATGAAATTTTGTATTTTAATCGAGAATGATATATTGAAGCAATATTTTGTCCAGATCGCATGACCAGAACCATAGAAACCATAGAAAATTCTAACTTTTAAACGGAAAGGCCTAGGAACTTGAAATTTTCAGGGTGGGTTTGGATCGCAAATTTCACGGTCACGTTCATCAATGAGCAAAATTAGACTAGGGGTTCCGTAAATATGGCCGTTCAAAATATTTTTTTCCTGATAGTTTCGAAACTACCGATCGGATTGGAATGAAATTATGCACCTAGCTCAGGAATAATGTATTCAAACTACGTGCAAAATTTTGTCCAGATCGCATCACCAAGACCATAGATACCGTGGACAATTCTAGCGAATTATCGGAAAAAAATTGATCAGCTGAAGCACCGACATGAAGTCTGGAGTTTCGCCTAAGTTTCAGAATTTTTTTGACAGCAGTCAAAAATTCCTTCAATTGATTTCTAAAACTGGAAAATGCGAATCTACCTACAAGGTGCATGTACGAGCGCTCAAAAGCTCCTGCCTTCACGGCAGTGCTTTTCTAAATTTTTTTTTCTAGTTACTCCATGCTCTCATTTTCTCTCTGGAGTGTATCTTTGACGAAATAGCTAGTAGTAATCTGCAACATTCTGGGATTAATAAAGATTCGCAAAAAGGGAAACTTGATCTAGAAGTTGATTCTTATTACGACATCTATAATATTTAATATGAGGAGTTCCCTACAACTTGAAGTACATTAAGTTGTCCCTTTCCAGCATAGAGGATGGAATATTCAGCAATTACACGAATTTCGTACCTTCCTTCAAGTATGGTGTGCCCAAGTTTGTCCCGAATCATGACTCGCTACGTCATCTGGACAAACTTGTCCAAAATCTCCAGAACACGTTGAAAATTTTGGATTACGAGGAAATCAAGACCCGTTTGGAGGATACTTGCAGAGAATTGAAGTTAGGCGTATGTTTTTGAAATTAGAACTATTTCTCACGAATATTTTCATATCTTATTTCAGCGAAGCTTTTTTCCGACTGAAGCAGAGTTTAAGAGAGACCTGAGTGATTGTTACATCGAATTGGTGGGATTCAGCAAGGGTTGCGTTGTACTTAACCAATTACTTCACGAATTCAATCATTTTAAGGGCTCTAACGTTGAAGAAGTTACCCGGTTTATCGACAGAATAAGGGTGATGCGTTGGATGGATGGGGGTCATAGTGGACGAAACGGAACGTGGATTACCTCTGAAGAGATCCTTGCTAATTATGCCAAAATGGGTAAAAAATTTCATAAGGTTGATACGAGGAGAATAAAATTCATTTAATTCTCTTTAAGGCAAACGAACATTCGTTGATGTAACTCCTTATCAAGTACGCTGCCCAAAGCGACCTTGGATACGAAAAGAAGAGGAAATTTTCACAAGGACGCTTACCGTAAAAAACCTTGATATTGAAAGAAAATTACATTTGGAAGATGCCGAATGTACCTTGGATAATCATTTCAAGTTGCTGCGAGAGGTATTTACTCCCACTCCATAAAAATTGATGTTTTGTTCATTCTATATACGAGTATGGAACATATCAAAAATTATTGAACGCAATAAAATTTTTTTATTAAATAACAAATATTTTCAAATATCAACATTTTAATCACTATTTTTCAAGGGATCCTTTCAGATTCAACAACGGTATGTACAATGAGTCTCCACTTTAGTACCTTGAAAAAACATTTGTGGTTAGAAAAAATTTTGCTGTAATACATTTAAACGTACCAAGAAATGATTTTGTATCTACGCTAAACTCGTCGGATCCATCGCAACAATCACAAACGCCATCGTTCACCCTATTAGACGGAAAAGATTTATGCACACCAACTTGATTTCTACAGTAGAATATACCATCGAGGCAAGCGTTGGTACCCGGTTCGTCGGTTCCATCCAAACAATCGCAATAATCGTCGTTGATCCGTTTGAAATCGATCGTTTCCATGCTTTTTATGCAGGTAAATTTATTATTTCTGTTCTCGTAGAAGATCATGAGTCGCTCGTGCACTCCCCTTATCGTTGATGTGGCGTTTAAGGAGTTGGAGGAAAGATTTTGGGGAGTATAGCCCAGGTTGTTGAGTTCCATTAACTGGTAAATTATAACGATGATAAATACGAAAATGAAGAATGAAGTGTATATTATCAGACTCCTTCTCTGCAATCTACAAAACATGTCTATCATATCAATTTTTCTTTCAGAGTTTTCGGTGTTTCTTGAGCTTCTTCAAAATATAAACACATTACTTGATGTTTATTATTTGAGATAGTAGATCAAAAGCGATTAATTCAAAATTGTTCTAAATTTTGGTTATCAATCATTGTTGCCAACTGATAAATCCTAAATCCATTGCATTAGCAAGTGTCACCAATTAATTCGGTTATTTCTAATCTGTCCACTCTCTAGGTCATTTCTTGAATAATTACATTTGTTAATGTTGATAACCTCTAGTTATTGATTTGAGGAGATGAATTAGAATCCTCTTGAAAAGCAAAAAAGATTTCTTACAATTATAAATTTTGTTATTTATATATGAAAAGTTGTTCTGTCACGCAGTTCGTGAAAAAGAAGAAAAAAATCTCTTTCGATCTATGTTATTTAATTATCAATTTTCTATGAACACATATGTCATATGTCAAAATAAAAAGAAAGTTTATCCTGTTCTCAAGTATTTATAATTGAATTTTATTAATATTAATCGAAAAATATGGATAGAAATACTAGCAACGACGATGGTACGCATTGTGGTAATCGAATGTTTAAAAATTTCTCATGCAACCTCTTTTTCAGAATCTGCTCCTAAAGGTTTCAAACAGTCCAATATTTTGCCACTATGGGGAAACGAGAGAACTATGAATTTAAATCCTCTCATACTAACCAACATTCAGAGCAGTTCATATTTTAAGGGTAAAGATATACAAATGAAATGATTTTCATTATACTCGATGACTTATTGTTTCGTTCACAGTCAATCTATATGAATTAAAGACCTACCACGAAGTCGTAGACGAAATCTATTACAAAGTCACCCATCTGGAACCGTGGGAAAAAGGATCACGAAGGACTTCCGGACAAACGGGTATGTGCGGGGGTGTCAGGGGCGTAGGAGCCGGAGGTATAGTTTCAACGGCTTACTGCCTTCTCTACAAACTCTTCACTCTGAAACTCACCAGGAAGCAACTGAACGGGCTCCTCACACACTGCGACTCGCCGTACATCCGAGCCCTCGGATTTATGTACGTCAGATACGCCTTACCGCCGGCCAGTCTGTTAGAATGGTACGAACCTTATCTGCAGGACGAAGAGGTGCGTAATTCCAGGTAGAGTGCATCTATCCATTTATTTTTACCGTTTCGAAGGTATGATTTCGATCCCGTTCAGCTTCGAGAAGAAATCGTGCGCTTCGGTGAATTTATATTGTATTTTATTGAGTGTATTTATGAGATTTGAGCTTTTAGGAACTTGACGTTAAGGCGGGAGGTGGTCAAACGATGGCTATTGGAGTAATGCTGAGGCAGTGGTTGGTAAAATTAGAATGGTTTTCCACCTTATTTCCTAGAATTCCTGTTCCTATACAACAAAAGATACAGAAGTTCATGGGGGTAAGTGTTTTTAGTCGAATAGTTGTCCGTTGTTTCGAAGCGGAATTGGGCGATGCTCAATAATGTAATTAGGGTTTTATTATGTTCTCAAATCAAATGATCAATTTCTCAAAATTTCAAATAATAAAGTCCAAAGCTCAAAAAAATTTCCATTAGATTTAACATGATTTCTTCTGCAGGAGAATCTACCACCACCACCACCTCCGCCAGCGGCAAACCCGAGACAGGAGCCTGCTAAATACAATGAGCGACCGCAAAAAGACTGGTCCAGAGAGAGGGACAACGTGAGAGACGATATCAAGAAAGATTTTTTGAGGGACGATAGAAGGGAGAGATCCAAAGATAGATCTCCGGAACGTAAATACAGGGAAGACAGGAGGAACAAAGACGTGGATTATAAACGGGATAGAGAAAGATATACGAAGAGGGAGCGTAGTCGTAGTCCTGTGAGATCTCATTCCCACAGCAGCTCAAGCAAAGACAGGCATAGACATAGGAGATAAAATTGATGCTGGATGGCTCGAAGAGTGTTTTGTTCCGCAAGTTCTAAAATTTAGAATTTTATCATAGATATTTAGTTGTAGCTATGTTTTTTTTTAAATTCTGAAGTGGTTCTTCGAAGATATGACTCCTTCTTTGGGTTTGAATCAATCTCTTACATGTTAAGGAATATAATTTATTTTCTGAGAATGTTGTAAGGAAACTATGAATATAATCGTTTTTCATTCTTATTTTCTCCATTTAAGTAAGTACGGCAAAAATTCTAACTGGTGCTCCAGATCCATCGGTTAGTTTCATCGGGGCCACCACCAGGGTGAAAGTTTTTTCTGTAAAAATAGGGAGAAATTGTTGAAATTGAGAACTTCACAAGTTGATTACTGTATGTTGCATCTTGAATTGAATTGTTGTACTAATAACATTATATTTACCTGGACACTTCTCCGTAATTTTTGTATTTTCTAAAATATACATATTTTTTTCTAAGAGAACCCTGTGTACTTCAAAGTTTTTAGATTTCCCAGCGTCTCCGCTTGCTGTGTCGATGCCAATACCAATAAACCTCCCATCGTTAGCAATAAAGGTGGCTGAACTGCTGTCTAAACCTGAATAAAAATTCAATTAGAGTATATTTTTGGAATATGTGAGGAAAATCTCAAATTCTTTGGCTGTACCTGGAAAATGAAGACGACCTTCCGCGTCTGGCCGCAAATATCGATTCATATCCGGCCAATACTTTGACCATCCATATTTAATTAATAGCACAGTATTATTTTGGATTGGTTCAAAAGTTTTCACCTTTTCCTCCAGCAACTTTGTATCTACAACGTAATCTGGACCTGCCACTTCTACTTCCGTGCTGAAATCCACCATGATAGCTGAATATAAGAGACAACGATTTACTTTAAATTATGTCCCTTATTCGCAAGTTACTCACCGTTTACGAAGAATCTATCGATGGGTATGTCTGCAACCTTCCAGCCCTCCTTGTGGAAGTGGTACGGGGCGTCCAAGTGGGTTCCACCATGTTCGGCAGCTTCGAATTCGTTGCCAGCATACCTAACACGATTGCGTTAGCTAAAAATCTTATGAACAGGGGATGACTTTAATGCTAGGTGGTAAGGGTTAGTATGTATGTATTGGATATTGAATAAACTTACCAAAATCCCATCTTAGATGATGCTACTTTTCTGGTGAAATCAAACTTTTTGGATCCAGGCCAGTAAATAGTTTCCTCATTGAATTCCCACGTTAAATCGATGATTTTTTGTTCGCTTCCATACTTAATCTTATAAGCTATCATAAGCACCATGAAAATAAACTGCATCAAGAAGGGTATCAGGATGAATTTCAACAGCGTTCCCACATAGGGTTTGTTCATGATTTTTTTGAATATTCCAAACATTTTTTGGGGTCTGCTGATTCAGAGGTTATATATAATTTCTGATCAAGGTTCAGACCATGTGTGGTATCTATTCTATTTATGTCTTTATTGTAGATTATTTGATTTAATCGTATCTCAATAATTCTTACTTGGTACTTCCATACTGTATTTAGGCATAGTACAGATATCACGTTTTTTCATCATGCATTTAAGTATCAATAATTTAAAATTGGAGATCTTCAATTTTGGTTTTCAATAGAATGCTTTGGCGTATCAGTGGGTAGGTTATTGAATATCACAAATATTTTGAAGAACGTTATTTATCTCGGAAAAAAGTGGAAACTTGAAATAACTTCAATTTCTATTGCAAAAAGTCTCTGTATTATGAAAATAAGTTAACATCAATTATTAAGACGAAATACGAAAAATTCCATAATTCTCGGAATTTCGAAATAATACGCCATCTACATTCAAATGGTAAAAGTAACACATCGATCAAATAGATTACTGTAATTTATGTGATTGAGGAAGGTAAACTTCAGTAAAACAAGTATAGATGACGCTAGTAGTATTAAATTTAATATTAGACGAACAAGAGTTCGAGTGTAATCATGATCCTTGATCCAATTGGTCGAGCGTCAAAGGTGAAAACTTGAAATATTTTCGCTATAGAATTGTCTGAGCTCCGAACTGATGTCAGATTCGGAATCTTCATCATCGAAATATCCTCATAACGTGCCGAATATGTTATATTTTCGATTTTAACCCAACAAAATTTCAAAGAAAATATTTTTTTCAACGGATCTTCTCGAAAACCCTCATGTGGGAGTAAAAGACCATTCTCAATCCGAAAATGCAATCAGTTCTTTCCAGAAACGCCTGAAATCGCTGATTTTTTCAGTTTTATAATAATTACGAACAAGAGTTCGAGTGTTATCATGATCCTCGATCCAATTGGTTTAGCGTCAAAGGTGGAAACTTAATATCATTTCGCTATAGAATTGTCTGAGCTCCGAACTGATGTCAGATTCGGAATCTTCATCATCGAATTACCCTAAAAACATGCCGAATATGTTATATTTCCAATTTTCGATTTTCACCCAACAAAATTTCAAAGGTTAACCCCTTTGATAAATTTCCGTGGAAAATATTTTTTTCAACGGATATTCTCGAAAACCCTCATGTGGGAGTAAAAGACCATTCTGAATCCGAAAATGCAATCAGTTCTTTCCAGAAACGCCTGAAATCGCTGATTTTTTCAGTTTTATAATAATTACGAACAAGAGTTCGAGTGTTATCATGATCCTCGATCCAATTGGTTTAGGGTCAAAGGTGGAAACTTTATATCATTTCGCTATAGAATTGTCTGAGCTCCGAACTGATGTCAGATTCGGAATCTTCATCATCGAATTACCCTAAAAACATGCCGAATATGTTATATTTCCAATTTTCGATTTTCACCCAACAAAATTTCAAAGGTTAACCCCTTTGATAAATTTCCGTGGAAAATATTTTTTTCAACGGATATTCTCGAAAACCCTCATGTGGGAGTAAAAGACCATTCTCAATCCGAAAATGCAATCAGTTCTTTCCAGAAACGCCTGAAATCGCTGATTTTTTCAGTTTTATAATAATAACGAACAAGAGTTCGAGTGTTATCATGATCCTTGATCCAACTGATCGAGCGTCAAAAGTGGAAATTTGAAATAACTTCAATTTCTATTGCGAACAGTCGATGTATTATGAAAACTAGTTATTTTCTGATCAAGGTTTGTACCATGTGTGGTATCTATTCTATTTATGACGTTGTTGTAGATTATTTGATTTGATCGTATCTCAATAATTCTCACTTGGTACATACTGTTGCTGCTGCTGTATTTAGACATAGTGGAAATCACGTTTTTCCATCATGTAATCACGTATCAATAATTCAAAATTGAACTAATTGAAGATCTTCAATTTTTGTTTTCAATAGAATGCTTTGGCGTATCATTTGGTAGGTTATTGAATATCACAAATATTTTGAAGAATGTTATTTAACTCGTCTGATTAATAAACATTTGGATTCATATACATAATATGATTGAATTGCTTTTCTTTCAGTGCCCGGATTTTTTCCAAAATTTTCACCTCTAGCGTCACCTATACGCGAACATCCGAAGTATTCCTTCGGAAACATCGACAAGAAAAGTTTTCTGTCATGTTCACGCTAGGCAACACACAATACATTGATGTTGTTTTATGGGTTGCCTACCCGTTACTCCGACAAGGCGTCATATTTGAATACTCGTGTAATAAATAGATAGATTTTGACAAAATAAAACTAGGTACTTTCTGGTAGCCTTTTTTTATTGCATCACACATTATACAAAAATTAAAAATACACTTCTTGTTGAAGTCTTCTATGTATTATATGCAATTATAAAATATTTTTTACCATTTTTTTTTCACTACATCAGACTGCTTAAAAATGTTAATATCTGCAGCCTTGAGGACGTGCTTCTTCGTAGAATGATGATCGACCCTGCAAAAGAAAGAAAATTTCACTGAGGGAGTCAGTTGAAGAAAAAATTGAGAAAGGTTGGCCTCTTCGCCAAAATTAAAGTTACTATGCTCGATTAAGTCCTGCTAGATTTTAATTATATGCTCGGTGTTGGTGGCGATTGTCCTATACTGATCGTAAATGTAGCGGAAAGTTCTTAGTGCCAAGGAAATCGACCATTTCGTGCAAGCCATTGTCGACTCAGACATTCCATCGGGAATTCTGGGCCAAAATCTACGATCGGAATCGAACTAGAGTTTGAAACTATATTCGGGGTTTTTCTGCAAAGATTTTAAATATTTAAATTCATAATTCGCCTAACTCATATCGTCCCTTTGTAATATTCAGAAATAGCCAAACAATCTTATAATCGCAAACTTCCTTCGACGGCGGGAGTCGTCCTTGCGCAGGACCCGACGTCGCCGTTGGAGCGACGCCGTCGAGTGGAGCCGTCCTCCAGCTCAATCGTGCTCTCGACGTGCTCGTAGTGCCCCCCCGATCGAGGATTCCTCCGTCTCCATCAGGAAGTTACGCCCCCGAAGACGGTGAGTTACGACCACTTTTCACGACACGCGACCTAATTTCTTTCTTTCGTTTCACGATTTTCGGATCTTTAATTTACTTGTTCATTAATAAAATTTTCGGTGAAAAAAAAGGTTGGATCATTCTAAAATAATTTATTTTCTTTAACTCGAATCAGAGCTTGGATGCAGAAAATTATCAGGGTTCCACAACTTTCATTTTCCTATGAATAATTTAAGATCCACGGCCTCATGCATATTCAATCGGGCCAGCTGAACGATTCAATCGAATGAATTCATGACGCCTGAGGAACCCAAATTAGCGCGTAGCTCCAGGAAAAGAATTCGGGAAATGAGAGATTTTTTCCCCTGGGATTGGTGATGACGTTGATGCTAGCTAATTTGATGAAAGTATCTTGCAATTACTTCCTCCGAAAGCTGGTGAAAATTTTCCCGTTCGTCATCGAGGGGAGGAACCTTAAAAAAATTGTCGAATCAAATATGTGTATATTTTGGTTTGTCCCAGTCTCAGGACTCAAATTAATTTCTCCCCCAAAATAGGAAGGCCAAGGAATGTCAACCTTATACTTGATAAATGCCCCTTCGGAGAGTTCAAAGCTTAAGGGTGGTAGGGGTGATGCTCTGCAGCATCTCTGCGGTCTCATATTTACGATTTATGACTCCCGTATCTTTCTATAATTCATTCTTTTACGGGGAAAGATGAATGGTTTTTATCCCTCTTACAGATTCAAGCCAACCCGGTGACATGAAAAGTGTTACAGCTATTTATGAGAAAAGAAAATCGAGTTTTTGAAGTCGGAAGCGGAACGAGAAGACCGCCAAAGAGACTAGTAATTGTTTTCGCGGATAGTGTTTCGCTTTGGCAACAATACCATTAATTAACGTAAATATAGAACGGGAACCGAGTGTGATTATTTATTGTACTTAGGTATAATTAGAGAGGGCACAAAGGAATGCGGACTTTTTCGATTTTACGGTCTTATCAGGCGGCCAACGAAACGGAAAACGTCTCAAATACGAGGAGAGTCGACATTTCTCTCCAATCTCCAATGGGTCTCAACTCTGGGTAAATACGTCATAAATATACCCCCAATTTCCGAAAACCTCTCCTAATTATCAGCTCGTTAATTCCGAGACCCCGGTTTGTTTTCTTCAATTCGCCATTAGCCGCAGCATCCCTTTCGGCTTTCTCGGAGGCCGCGGAAGTTTTTTCGCTGTGTCACCGACGAAATTCGTTTTTAACGATTCGACTCGACTAAAACGGCCGGTCGGAAAAAGTTGGAGGAGCCGTAAATCACGAAGGCACAATTTTGGAGTTTAGGGACGGGATTTGTCCGTTTCGGATCGAAAGTGAACGGGGATTACTTTCGGGAAGATATATACGGTTACTTCGGAAGTTTCGAGGGATGTTACCGCATTTCCGTCTGCAGGTATGCCCGGAAATCCGCTGACGAGCCGTCCCCTTCGAAGATCGCATCTTCGAATTTTATTGCGGCCGAGTTCAATTTCGGGCATCAAAGAAGATTCGGGTGGTGAATAAACAAACTTCCGGTTATGTCCCCGGATCTCCTCCAAATCCCGAGTTTTCAGACATTGGGAGTGTTTGCTTATTTCGAAGATACGCCTAGATAAACAGTCAACATCAATTTCGGAAATAATCCACGTTCATTCGGAAAATTCTCTTCTCACATACTTTTCGAACGCACCCCGTATATCCTTTTGGTAATAATGACGTAGACGATTATTTATGTTTATGAATCAGGTACAATCATGACGTGTCGCAGACTAGTCGATATCCAGTTTGCCATTGAATTATTTGGTACAAATTAATTTTTTGGATGTGAAATGGCACCATTGTGATAATTTATGGACGTTTTCGTATTATTATGTTCTTCAACTATGAAAAAAACTCAATAATTCGAGTAGCAAGCTTATCGCATATTCCAAACTGACTTAGCCTTCATTTTTGTCGAACGAAACTTCAGAAAAAGTATGATAAATAAAAGAGAAAAGAAAAAATCTGGTGTCATTAATTGGAAGCTATTTCTTAGACTTTTTCAATTCGTAAGTAACCTTTTTTGAGCGCTCGTTCTACTTACACGAGGGCTATAATATCATTTGAAATTTTGTTTGCCTGATTACTTCGCAACCACTGGTTACATCGAAATGAAATTTTGCACTCAGATGAAGAATGACATGTTCACGCTACATGCGAAATTTTGTCCAGATCGCAAGACCAGAACCATAGAAACCATAGAAAAATCATAACTTTCGAACGGAAAGACCTAGAGACTTGGAATTTTCGAAGTAGGTTCGAATCTTAAATGCAACGGTAGAGTTCGTTATTGGGCTAAATTTGACCAGGGGTTCCGTAAATATGGCCGTTTGAAATTTTGTTTTCCTGATAACTTCCAAACTACTGGTTAGATCGAAATAAAATTTTTCAATCTGATGAAGAATGACATTTTCAAACTGAATGCGAAATTTTGTCCAGTTCGCATGACCAGAACCGTGAAAACCATAGAAAAATTATAACTTTCGAACGGAAAAACCTAGAAACTTGAAATTTTCAGGAAAAATTCGAATCTTGAATGATGCGGTTAAATTCGTTATTGGACGAAATTCGACCAGGGGTTCCGTAAAAATGGCCGTTTGAAATTTTGTTCTCCTTATAACTTCGAAACTGCTGGTTAGATCGGAATTAAATTTCGCACTCAGATGGATAATGACATTTTCAAGCTATATTTGAAATTTTGTCAAGATCGCATGACCAGAACCGTAGAAAACATATAAAAATTATAACTTTCGAACGGAAAGACCTAAAACTTTGAAATTTTCAGGAAAGATTTGAATCTTGAATTTGTTATTGGACGAAATTCGACCAGGGGTTCCGTAAATATGGCCATTTGAAATTTTGTTTTCCTGATTACTTCGAAACTGCTGGTTAGATCGAAATTAAATTTTGCACTCAGATGGATAATGATATTTTCAAGCTACAATTGAAATTTTGTCAAGATCGCATGACCAGAACCGTAGAAAACATATAAAAATTATAACTTTCGAATGGAAAGACCTAAAGATTTGAAATTTTCAGGAAAGATTCGAATTTTGAATTTTTGAAGTTCGTTATTGATGGAAATTCGACCAGGGGTTCCGTAAATATGACCGTTTGAAATTTGTTTTCCTGATAACTTCGAAACTGCTGGATAGATCGAAATTAAATTTTGCACTCGGATGAAGAATGACATTTTCAAGCTACATTTGAAATTTTGTCAAGATCGCATGACCAGAACCGTAAAAAACATATAAAAATTATTACTTTCGAACGGAAAGACCAAAAAACTTGAAATTTTCAGGAAAGATTCGAATCTTGAATGCTGCGGTTAAATTCGTTATTGGACGAAATTCGACCAGGGGTTCCGTAAATATGGCCGTTTGAAATTTTGTTTTCCTGATAACTTCGAAACTGCTGGTTAGATCAAAATCAAATTTTGCACTCAGATGGATAATGACATTTTCAAGCTACATTTGAAATTTTGTCAAGATCGCATGACCAGAACCATAGAAACCATAGAAAATTATAACTTTCCAACGGAAAGACCTAGAGACTTAAAATTTTCAGGGTATTTTTGAATTTCGAATGCCATGGTTGAGTTTGTTATTGCGCAAAATTCGATCAGGGGTTTCGTAAATATGGCCGTTTGAAATTTTGTTTTCTTGATCATTTCAAAACTACGGATTTGATCGTGACGAAATTTTGTATTTTAATGGAGAATGATATATTAAAGCTACAATTGTTCCAGATCGCATAACCAGAGAACCATTTTATATTCCAACAAATTATTGAATAAAAATACCTTATATTTCTGTAACAGCTGATTCGTCATAATAAATCAAAGAGCTGCTGTCATTTTTTTGACAGCTGTCAACAATTTATTCAAATTTCTAAAATGTGAATCAACCTACAATGTGGATGAACGAGCGCTTAAAAGCTCTTGACTACACGGCAGGGCTTTTTCATAATTTTTTTTCAAGAAAACTATTTCCCGATTCGCATAATTTTGAGAAAAAGAGCATCCACCTCTATGGTCAAAATTGAAGAAAATCTATCATAAACGAATGAAGTTCACTTTACTGCCCACTTTCAATTTCCTTGGTTTTTTCGTACTTAAATTCTTTTCATTAAAAGATCAAATGTTATAAGTCTCAATCTCAGGAAATTTATAGTTTAGGAGTTATGATTTTTGAGCGCTCGTACTACTTACACGAGGGCTATATCATTTCGTCACGATGTCTGTATTTTTCGAATTTTGAGCCGAAAATGGTCTCAATCGACTATGTTCGACTCACTGATGACGAATCCGTCGGAAAATTCGAGTCTGTCCGTCCGTCCGGCCGTCCGTCCGTCCGGCCGTCCGTCCGGCCGTAAGCACGATAACTCTCGAACGGATCAACCTAGAGACTTGAAATTTTCAGTGTAGGTTCAGATCCCAAATGCCTCGGTTAAGTTCGTTAATGGGCCAAATTCCACCAGGGGTTCCGTAAATATGGCCGTTCAAAGTTTTGTTTCCCCGATTACTTCAAAACTACAGATTTGATTGAGATGAAATTTTGCACTCAAATGGAGAATGAGGTGTTCAAGCTACATGTGAAATTTTGTCCAGATCGCATGACCAGAACCATAGAAACCATAGAAAATTGTAACTTTTGAACGGAAACGCCTAGGGACTTGAAATTTGCAGGATAGGTGTGGATCTCGATTGTCGTGATTACTTTCATCTATGAGCAAAATTATACTAGGGGTTCCGTAAATATGGTCGTTTGAAATTTAGTTTTCTTGATAATTTCAAAACTACAGATTCGATCGTGACGAAATTTTGTATACTAATGGAAAATGATATATTCAAGCTACATTTCTCCAGATCACATGACCAGAACCATAGAAACCATAGAAAATCATAACTTTTGAACGGAAAGGCCTAGAGACTTGAAATTTTCAGGATAGGTGTGGATCTGAAATGTCGCGTTCGCGTTTATTAATGAACAAAATTATACCAGGGGTTCCGTAAATACGGTCGTTTGAAATTTTGGTTTCTGGATAATTTTGAATTTGCGGATTCGATCGAGATGAAATTTTGTATTTTAATCGAGAATGATTTATTAAAACAATATTTTGTCCAGATCGCATGACCAGAACCATAGAAACCATAGAAAATTGTAACTTTTGAAGGGAAAGGCCTAGGAACTTGAAATTCTCAGGGTGGGTTTGGATCGCAAATATCGCGATCACGTTCATCTATGAGCAAAATTAGACTAGGGTTT
The DNA here is from genome assembly GCA_963966015.1 of Aphidecta obliterata. NCBI lineage: Eukaryota > Metazoa > Arthropoda > Insecta > Coleoptera > Coccinellidae > Aphidecta > Aphidecta obliterata. Next base: position 239,323 of record OZ014435.1, read on the forward strand.
CCGTAAATATGGCCGTTCAAAATATTTTTCTGCTGATAGTTCCGAAAATACTGAGCGGATTGGGATGAAATTTTGCACCTAGCTGAATAATGTATTCAAACTACGTGCGAAATTTTGTCCAGATCGCATCACCAAGACCATAGATACTGTAGAAAATTCTAGCGAATTATCGAAAAAAAATTGATCAGCTGAAGCACTGACATGAAGTCTGGAGTTTCGCCTAAGTTTCAGAATTTTTTTGACAGCTGTCGAAAATTCCTTCAATTGATTTCTGAAACTGGAAAATGCGAATCTACCTACAAGGTGCATGTACGAGCGCTCAAAAGCTCCTGCCTTCACGGCAGTGCTTTTCGTAATTTTTTTTTATTGCATGGAAAATTATGAAGTTTCGACATTTCAGTGTCAGTTTGATTGAAAATTGACAGTTTTTGTCGGACCTATACCAACTTAATTCCGTTTAAGATTCGAATATTTCACTTCGGGAAGACACATTATGATAATCACGAAGCATTATTTTCCAACCCCTTTTACTAACAACGAGAGCGTGAGAAGAATCGAACTTATCTCGGAATTCCCATTCAGAGAGACCATCAATACTTACAGATCCTGAACCTCCTCCTCCTGAACACCCTCGCGGACCACCTGGACCACGTCCACCTACTGAGCTTCTCCACCTACTCCCTCGCCTCCTCCGCCTCCATCGGCAACACCACGATGATCTTCCTCTTCCTTTCGCTGCGGATCTTCGACAAGATCGACGCCGTCGTCGAGGAGATCTGGCTCCTCCTCGGCTCCATCTCCCACCTCGTCTTCGGCGGCCTGGTGTTAGGCGTCCACCTGATCCACGACTTGGGGACGAGCACCACGACGGCAGGATATTTGAGTTTGGCGACGGGGTTGGTGATGCTTTTGGAGCCGACATCTGTCATCTTTAACAGGGGATTTTGGGACAAAAATAAAGAAAGAAGTTAATCGAATATTAAAGAGTGTAGAAAGCGAAAAAGTCCATCATTTTCCACCCCGATAGATTTCATTCAAAAACAGGGCGAAACTGGAAGCGCAACCGACAACCCACAAGAATAAAGGTCCGATGAGGTGGTCGAAACTCAAAGCCTTCATCGCCATTAAGAAAGTACCCTCGTTGTTTGCTAAACCTTTCTCGTACTTCCTGGAGATGAGATCCACGATTCCCGACTCTCTCAGCACCATCAGCTTCTGGTTGAAGAACGGGAGCGAAGGGTGTCCCCTGGGAAAAGCCGGAGAGACTGGCATCAAAGCCACACTCGGTTTCATCTGCTCCAGGAGCGGACGCCCAGTTTGGGGATCTGCGAACAGTCGCTTCTTCCCCTTAACCTTCTTCATGGAGTATAAGATGGCCATATCTCTATCTTTGATGGCTCTTTCTATGCAACCGTCCAACTTGGCGGACCCACACTCCACCAGATGCTCCCCGATGTAACGCCTCACTTCCGGGGTGGAGTTTAAATAATCCGCGATGTACCTAGTGGACACCCCCACGTCCAACCCCTTCTCCATCACCTCCCGTATGGTCTTCACGGAATCCTCGTGGCTCACGCCGTTCAGGAGGTACGTGAACCTCCCCTTGAAGAAGACGTTCATGTAGAACGACATGGAGAGGATGGAGACCAGCAGGATCTTCCTGGAAACCGACGTAGCTGTTACCCTCACCGACTGCTCGAGGAAGGACGAGAAGACTGCGACGAATCCACCGGTTCCCGACCAAACGAGCGCCAGGAGGACGGAGAGGAAAACCCAGGAGATCCAAACCTCGAAGGGGAAGACAGTCAGGATGTACCTCCACCTGGGGATGTTGAAGGACAGGGGGACGAAGAAGGCGGCCTCGTCGAACACGTAGGGCATCGTCACCTCGAGTCCGGGGAACAGGAAGGCGATGACCAGGGTGCCGAAGAAGACGTCGTGGTCCTTCCAGATCGTCTTGTAGTTCTTACCTTTCGGCGCGAGGTGGAAGGTGTGGTTCAATTCGAAATGTTCCAGGATGACCTGGAGGGATTCGATCTCGATCCCTGGTTTTTCGCAGGGGAAACACATGGCGTAGATGTTGGACTCGACGTAGAGGAGGGAAAGCGAGTTGTTCCCCTTCGTATCCAAGAAATCTCCACCACAATCTACAACCTTAACTAGACTGAGAGTCGACGGTACGAATCTGTAAACGTCTCCAGTTTCGACCTGAACGAAGATCACGTCCAACACAAACAACCTCCTCAAAGTCTTCCTCAAGTTCACAGTGAGACACACCCCGGTTATCACGAATTTCGCCCTTGGATTGAAGTTATACTTCCCGCTCAAACATTCCAAGATCCTCCCCAACTTCCAACTCCCCACCCCCTCGAACAGATACAGCTGGACCTTCTGGGAGTGGACGCCGTCCTCGAAATCTTTCTCATATTCGAATCTCATAGCCGGAAAATCGTAATTTCCGCCGCTGGTGACGCTCGTGACCGTCTTCTCCAAGGAGAAATACCGGATCATAATGTTCACGCATTCGGCGACGAGGTGGAGTTTTCGTCCGACCGGAAGGAAAATCTTCATTGTTCGACGTCGGGTGAAGTACTGATAAGTTTTGATAATTGTTTAGATTTGGTGTTACAAGTTTTATGTGGATATTGATCAGGACGTGACATTCCTCGCGTGTATCACGAAACATGTATTAAATCTCAATTTTTCACTGGTGGGAGTGGATAATTTCACAATTTCATTCGTTTAAGAGATTGAAGACCCAGTGATTCCCCCGAATACCGAATGGTTTCTGTTTTGATTAAAGTAGAACTGAGTGGTTTTTTCGTCATTGACGAATTCGATTCGATTCGAGTTTAATACTGTTTATTCTCGAAGATTTCAATGAAGAACAACTATAATATTCTCTTGGTGTTGATTACTATATATATTGTCTGTTTGATGAAAAAAAATATTTGGGATTTTTCCATAGTCTGAAGAATTTCCACGTTCCGAATAAAAAATTATTTAGGTAATTTCCATCTTCCATGGAATCCCCAAATTTCTAATTGAAAAATTATAAAAAGTACTGCCTTGAAGTCAGGAGCTTTTGAGCGCTCGTTCATCCACCTCGTAGGTAGATTCTCATTTTCCAGTTTTAGAAACCAATTGAATAAATTGAGCAAAAAAATGACAGCAGCTCTTTGTCTTTTATTATGCCGAATCAGCTGTTATAGAAATATAAGGATTTTTTATTCGATAATTCGTTGGAATTCAAAATGGTTCTTATTATGCGATCTGGAAGAGATGTAACTTGAATATATCATTTTCCCTTTAAATACATAATTTCCTCACGATCGAATCCGTAGTTTTGAAATTATCAAGGCTATAAACTTTCAAACGACAATATTTACGGAACCCCTGGTCAAATTTCGCCCAATAACGAACTCAACGATGGCATTTGAGATTCAAAAATACGCTGAAAATTTTAAGTCTCTAGGTCTTTCCGTTCGAAAGTTATAATTTTTATATGTTTTCTACGGTTCTGGTCATGCGGTCTTGACAAAATTTCAAATGGAGCTTAAAAATATCATTATCCATCTGAGTGCAAAATTTAATTTCGATCTAACCAGCAGTTTCGAAGTTATCAGGAAAACAAAATTTCAAATGGCCATATTCACGGAAACCCTGGTCGAATTTTGTCCAATAACGAATTTAATCGCAGAATTCAAGATCCGAATCTTTCCTGAAAATTTCAAGTTTTTAGGTCTTTCAGTTCGAAAGTTATAATTTTTATATGTTTTCTACGGTTCTGGTCATGCGATTTCGACAAAATTCTGAATGTAGCTTGAAAATGTCATTATCCATCTGAGTGCAAAATTTAATTTCGATCTAACCAGCAGTTTCGAAGTTATCAGGACAACAAAATTTCAAACGGCCATATTTACGGAACCCCTGGTCGAATTTCGTCCAATAACGAAGTCAACCGCAGCATTCAAGATTCGAATCTTTCCTGAAAATTTCAAGTTTTTAGGTCTTTCCGTTCGAAAGTTATAATTTTTATATGTTTTCTACGGTTCTGGTCATGCGATCTTGACAAAATTTCAAATGTAGCTTGAAAATGTCATTATTCATCTGTGTGCAAAATTTCATCCTAATCTAACCAGTAGTTTCAAAGTTATGAGGAAAACAAAATTATTTTGGTATTTTCTATCGTCTATGAAATTCCCAAGTTTCCAATTAAATTATTTTGGTTTTTTCCATCATCCATGGAATTCCCACATTTTCAATAAAGAATTATTTGGCTATTTTCCATATTCTATGAAATTCTCAAGTTTTTAATCAAACATTATTCAGGTTTTTTTTCATCGTCCATGGAATTCCCACGTTTTCACTAAAGAATTATTTGGCTTTTCTCTATCTTTCATGGTATTCTTACGTTTCCATATCCATCACCTATGGAATTCTCACGACATCAGAAAATTATTTTGGTTTTACCATCGTCCATGGAATTCCTACGTTTTCAATGAAGAATTATTTGGCTTTTTTCCATATTCCATGAAATTCCCAAGTTTTTAATCAAACATTATTGAGTTTTTTTACATCGTCCATGGAATTCCCACGTTTTCGATAAAGAATTATTTGACTTTTTTCCATCTTCCATGGAATTCTTACGTTTCCATATCCATCACCTATGGAATTCTCACGACATCAGAAAATTATTTTGGTGTTTTTCCATCTTCCGTGGAATTCCCACGTTTTCAATGAAGAATTATTTGGTTTTTTTCCAAATTCCATGAAATTCCCAAGTTTCTTATTAAACATTATTTTGGTTTTTTCCATGGTCCATGGAATTCCCAGGTTTTCAATAAAGAATTATTTGGTTTTTTTCCATTTTCCATTAAATTTCCAAGTTTTTAACCAAACATTATTTTGGTTTTTTTCCATCTCTTGGAGAATTCCCACGATTTCGATAAAGAATTATTTGGCTTTTTTCTATCTTTCATGCAATTCCTACACGTTTCCAAATCCATTACCTTTGGAATTCTCACATCACTAGAACATTATTTTGTTTTTTTTTCAATGCCCATGAAATTCCCACATTTCCAATAAAGAATTATTTGGATTTTCTCCATCTTTCATGGAATTCTTACGTTTCCATATCCATCAGCGATGGAATTCTCACGTCATTAGAAAATTGTTTTGGTTTTTTCCATCGCCCATGGAATTCCCACATTCCTTACAGAAAATTATTTGGCCAATTTCCATCGTCTATAAAAGACTCATGTTTTTTTTTATGGATTTCCAACATTGTTTGATGAATTATTTGATGGGTCATTGTGTTATTTCCACCATCCATGGAATTCCCACATTTATAATTAGATATTATTTGGGCTTTATCCATCGTCCATGGAATTTCCACCTAGGTACTCCATAGACAATGGAAACAAAACCCAAAAAACATTTAATTTACTATGCTTAAATCTGGATAAACCAACAGGAATTAATTTATCCTTGTTCGAATTCATTGTCTATGTCTCCTATTGATCCATCATCATTATTGTTTGTTCCAACAGTGGCTCAATGTGGCGTGAATATCAAAGTGAAACGGGCATTATCTGCTGATTATATCGGAACGAAATTGATTCTTTCATAAATAATGTTATCTTGATTATACACCAGTTTGTGTCCGACATGTTTATTCTGGCAGAGATACGAATCTCTTTCAATAAAAAAGGTGGAGACAAGGGTTTTGTACGTTGTTCGATGGAACTGTTCATCATACAAACATTGTCGTGAAAGCTAAAATAAGTATTCCTCTCATAATATATATTTTTTGTTACAGATTTGAAAACTAGAAGAATTCAGTTGGTAAGTAAATTGACCACAATTCAACCTCCCTTAAAAGCCCTCACAGGAAATTTACGATGCACCCTGGCAGATCGCCTACAATTTATCATCCAAACTAGGCATTTCCTGCATATAAAACGCATCCTCAACAGCGTCCGTTATCATGGAAAGGGTCTGAAAAAAATCGAGAACGATCGAGATGTCCATTTACCTTACCGAAATCTAAACCAGGCAATTCCTTCACTGGCGATAAATTCCCGAAATGACCCCAGTGATCGGACGATACAGAAAAGAGGGCGAGGAATCGGATTCGGGGTGGGTCCGAACGAGGTGAAATGTGTCAGAGAAAATGTTTCCATTTACAATTCGCAATCGACTGGGTGGAAATTATAGAAGAGTCGTAATCAGTGTGTGTCGCTCGAGGAACTGTTGCAAATTGGCGAATGCGCAACCAGGAGGAAATGGGACGATCCGGTTTTTCTTGTCGCAGTGATGAGATGGAACTTTACGTTTGGCCTAGATCCAATCTGGAAATCGTTACCATAAGCTTGAAATATCGATCAGTCTGAATTCAATAATTCTCTTCTATTCAGGATAATGACCGAACATCCGATTCGTACATTGCGTAACATCGTTGGAGTGTAACTCAGTTAACCGATCCCCAAATCTAATCGCGCTGTTTTATTAACCGATCAAATATCCATTGGCGTTTCGCAGGAACAGGACGTATGATTTAATTATCGATTGAGAGATGCGAACGCAGTAAAAGAATTACGTTGTTTACGTTACGCCGTGCCTGAGGAAGCGTAAAACGACCGTAACGGTTCAGTAGACATCTGTTTCTCATAAAATAAGAATATGGCGATGACGTGCAGCTTTGTGAACGCCCTGTTAATGATTCGTACCTGATTTCATGTACGACGCACCTTCAACGAGTGATTGCGTTTAAACATCGACGTAATTAAGCCTACAGTTCACAATTGAAGGCCTCCTTCGAGGGAGAATTCCGAATGTAATTAGACGTGCTCAGCAATCAAGCATACAATGTTTTTTCCAATCGAATATTGTGAAGTGAAACGTTATGTTTCATGTTGAAATGTAGGATAATATCCCCTTGTATTACTCGTTTAGTTATGGTGGAAATAATTAAACAAGGAATAATGTTGCAAAATGGCGAATGCGCTAATTTCGATTTTTTTTATAAATCAATTATATTTATAATGATATCATTTTAGACTGATGTTTACTTTTTCTTTTTCGAGAAATCATAGGAACTCTTCATGGTGGAAGAAATTCTCAACGATTGAAATATACTGAAAAAATAAAATAGTAAACAATTTCCTTTGTATAGATCAAAATCAATTGAATATTATTAATTTAAAATCAATCACATATTGTGGAATGAGAACATATTATCTCTAGCGTCTGGTTTATAATATTCAAAACGATTTAATGAACTTCGATTAATTTATAAATCAAATAGACCAACTTCGAACCTGTCGAACTCGATAATTTGATCCAATTTGATGTTGTCTCTTGATTATCCCCTGAATAATCATGATAAATCTGGAGAGCACTAAAATGTGGAACTTATACTTAGTCCAATCATGGCAAATCCCCTCACAGAAACTCGTTAAACTGTTATAAAAAAATAATTGGAAGAAGGTTGCAAAATGGCGAATGCGCTAATTTCGTTTTTTTTTTTAATCAATTATATTTATAATGATATCGTTTTAGAGACTGATGTTTAGTTTTTCTTTTTTGAGAAATCATAGAAATTCCTTATACTTGACGAAATTTCCAACGATTGGAATATACTGAAAAAATAAAATAGTAAACAATTTCCTTTGTATAGATCAAAATCAATTGAATATTATTAATTTAAAATGAATCACATATTGTGGAATAAGAACATACTATCTCTAGCGTCTGGTTTATAATATTCGAAACGATTTAATGAACTTCGATTAATTTATAAATCAAATAGACCAACTTCAAACCTGTCGAACTCGATAATTTGATCCTATTTAATGTTGTCTCTTAATTATCTCGTGTTTAATCATGATAAATTTGGAGAGCACTGAAATGTGAGACACGTAGTCCAATTATGGCGGATCCCCTCACAGAAACTCGTCAAACTGTTGTAAAAAATAATTAGAAGGAGGTTGCAAAATGGCGAATGCGCAAAATCGTTTTTTTTTTTAATCGATGACATTTACGATTATTTCAGAGACAGGAAACTACAATCTTTTGTGAATTCGCGAAGCATTTCATTATGGTTTAGTCAACCACTTCGAATTGTGGTTTATTTAATGAAGTCGAATTGTGGACGCGGAGGAAGAACATATTTTCAAAAATTGTATATCAAAATGAATTTCTCGCCGAGAGAAGTTTATGTGAGTTTCAAGAGAAATTAATCACCTGAAAGAAAACAGCAATCAACGTAATTCCTGAAAATAGCAGTAAAATTACCGGGTAATTCAAGAAAACGGTGAAACTAAACACCGCCCCCAATCCCCTCCGACAAACGTGTCGTTTCGTTCTGAAAGAGACGCGCATCAAAACCTATTAAGAGTCTCGTAAATCCTCGATTACACTATGAATTTTAAGTACCGACGATAATTGCAGGGGCGACGAGGTGGAGGGTCTTCCGTCCCTTAATTGAGGGGGTTGAAAAATACGAAGTGTCCTGTTCGGAGTTTTTAAATTCGATTCGAAATTAAAGTAAAATTTCTTTTTTTATTTCGCATATTGGGCTATTTCATTATATCAATTTATGGAGGAAATATCTCTGAAGATTTGTTGTACCACTCACAACCCTTTTTTCTCTCCAATTAATTACGTTCAGCCCTTGAGGGGGTCGTAACTCATAAAGGGGATAAATTATTCTGCATGATGCACGTGCTAGGTCTGTTATTATTCATACCATTCAAGCGGGGATGCTGAAGACATAGGGGGATGAAAGTAAACGTTAGGGGACGTTTTGAATACCCTTTCAAATCCCCGAACACTCTACGTATTCTCTAGTTTACGTATCTAGGTCGTGTTCGAACAAATGGCACTTTATTCGCATAAAGGTCAATTTTTCCCACTCGATACGAACTTTTCCACTTTCTGAATCTTTCCGGGGTGTCGTGCGATAACCTAATACGCTCCCGATTCGGTGTTTGTAAAAATAACGACGTCGGTTTGAACGGCGACCGGGAGAGTGTGCTAATGGCCCCCCTCCTAATCGGCGTTTGAGCCTCAACGGACCGGAAACGATCCCGATCCCATCCTTTTTCGCGAGGCGACTCGCCCTCTGCGATTACAACCCTCATTAGGCCCGGCGACGATGGTCACAATCCGGAATTGTCGCGTAAAGGGGCGAGGTTGTGTATGCGTAACTATGCGGAACCTCCGCCAAACGGAACCGACACCTTCGCCATTTTGCAACTCCTGATTTAATGAAGTGTTTTCTTGGAATTTTCTTCACTGTTCGACCCGTAATTCAAGGAAATGATTTTTCTATCAAAAAACTCGTTACATGAATTGAAAAGCATGCAAAATCTCGAGATTAAAACACCACCTGAAAGCATAATAAAACGTTGTTTCTTTTCGTTCCACTCGCCGGATCGTAATAATTGTGACAAATCGAATCCTGTCAGCGAAACACCACCGACTCGAAGATCCGAGTTTCGGATAATTACACTCGAGCGACGCGCACGTAAACGCATTTTTTAATCTCGAATGAAAAGTTGTTCTCTCCCTCCCGGCGGAATTTTAAAAGGCGCCATTACAATTTTCCGCCGAAAATTTCATCAACACCTTCGCGCGCCCGAGGAAAATCAGTCAAACGTCGAGGGTGGGCGCCCAATCCACCCCCTTCTTCCTTCTATGACGGAATTATAAATCAAAGTCGGAACCCTTTCGTGTTTCCGGTAAGGGCGATAACCGGATTTCCAATTAAGTTCAGGCTTTCACCTTCTCGGGGTTTTCGCGGGGAAAAATGGATTTCACTGGGTCGTGAACAATTTCGGGGGAGTGAAACTTAACCGAATTCACAAAACATTGGAAGTTTCCTGTCTCCGAAATGGAATAATCATAAATGTCGTCGATTTGAAAAAAAAAAAAACGATTTGGCGCATTCACCATTTTGCAACATTCTTCCAATTATTCTTTTACATTAGTTTAACGAGTTCCTGTGAGGTGATTTGCCATGATTGGACTACGTGTCTCACATTTTAGTGCTCTCCAAATTTATCACGATTATTCGGGGGATAATTAAGAGACAACATTAAATTGGATCAAATTATCGAGTTCGACAAGTTGGATGTTGGTCTATTTGATTTATAAATTAATCGAAGTTCATTAAATCGTTTGGAATTTTATGAACAAAACAATGGAAATAACGTGTTCAACTCCCCAATATATGACTGACTTCAAATTATTGATATTCAATTAATGTTAATATTTACAGAGTGAATTATGTTTTTTTTTCAATTCATCAGTTCATTCCGATCATTGGAAAGTTCTTCCATTTCATTCACTTAGTTCCAACATGCTATGAAAGACTAATCAAAAATCTATTACTTGAATTATATGATCATACATATCATCGATAAAACCTTTTGCGCATTCGCAATTTTGCAACCTTCTACCAGTTTTTTTTCAACAGTTCAACAAGTTTCTGTGAGGGGATCCGCCATTATTGGACTACGTTTCTTACATTTCAGTGCTCTCCAAATTCATCAAGATTTAACAAGAGCTAATTTAGAGACAACATTAAATTGGATCAAATTATCGAGTTCGACAAGGTTAATGTAGGTCTATTTGATTTATAAATTAATCGAAGTTCATTAAATCGTTTCGAATATTATGAACAAGACGCTAGAGATAATATGTTCGATTCCACAATATATGATTGATTTTGAATTAATAATATTCAATTGATTTTGATCTATACAAAGAAATTTGTTTACTATTTTATTATTTCGGTATATTTCAATTGTTGGGAATTTCGTCGAGTATAAGGAATTTCTATGATTTCTCAAAAAAGAAAAACTAAACATCAGTTTTTAAAATGATATCATTATGATTATAATTGATTTATAAAAAAAATCGAAATGGACGCATTCGCCATTTTGCAACCTTCTTCCAGTTATTTTTTTACAACAGTTTAACGAGTTCCTGTGAAGGAATTTGCCATAATTGCACTACGTGTTAGTCTCACATCTTAGTGCTCTCCAAATTTATCAAGATTATTCTGGGGATAATTACGAGACAACATTAAATTGGATCAAATTTTCGAGTTCGACAGGTTGGATGTTGGTCTATTTGATTTATAAATAAATCGGGGTTCATTGGGTCATTTCGAATTTTATCAACAAGACACTAGAGATAATATGTTCAACTCTACAATATATGATTAACTTCAAATTAATAACATTCAATTAATATAAATCTTTATAGATGTGAATTGTTCTTTTTTTTATTTTATCAGTATATTCCGATCATTGGAAATTGTTTTCATTTTTTCCACTTAGTTACTACATACAACTAAGAGATTTTCTATAAATGCTCACCCAAAAATCTATCCCTTGAATGATATAATCATAAATATCATTGAATTAAAAAAATCAATATAGCGCATTCGCCATTTTGCAACCGCACTCATATCATTATTTTTACAACAGTTTACCGAGTTTCTGTTAGAACGTCATTAAATGAACCATAATCCAACCTCATTCAACAAACCACAATCCAACGTTGTGAAAAATTCCAAAAAGACAACAATTCCAGAGTGAACGAAAAATAAAACGAAAAAGAACCGCATTGATTCACATTCCGGCTTTGTGAGTCTAAACTCTGGGGGATGTTATTTCGCGATGGGGAAGGTCTGGGAGTGCATTCACTACCCCTCTGGCATTTCAGGTGTTCCTCCATAACGAACTGTCCAATTTCGCAACGTAACAGATCGACCTCTCTCCTTCGCCCATTCATATCGATCGTCTCTTTAACGAGTTCCTGTCGATATGGCTCAATTTCGAGCGAGCGTCAGCGACCATCAGTCATGAAATTAAACACAACAAGAACGGATCGTAAAATGTTATTAGCGAAGGTTTATCGGGGCGGTAAAACTACAAGCAGACGGAACAGCGCGAGTCGTCGATACCAGAAAAAGTCTTAATTCAGTCTGCGAACTTTTCCCGTAATTTATCATACCTTATTATGCACTTCAAAGTTGGGGGGTAGTTTATAACTCAAGTGCTTACTTCCAGAGTTGACGTTGTTTCAGTGGGACAATCATTTATAATTGCTCAAGTTGAACTTCTTGTGGCCAATCCGATTGTTCAACCTCATTCTCTTGGGTGGTCCTAGAAGATAAGATATGTCAGGTGCATAACGTGTCTCAAATTATTCAACAATAGTAGACATGTGATTTTAGCGGCAGGAATAGTACACTACCTTAATGCCGGGATGAAATCCAAGCTGCATTGTTCCACAGATCCCTATAGGCGTAAATATTGCGGAAACGATTTAATCCCGGATAAAATAATATCCTGGCCGTATTCCAGCTGGCACAAAAGCATCTGTTAGTTGATTATACTCGTAAATATCGTCGAATTAATTTCATCTCTCTCCCGTTGTGTGACATACGCAGGTGCCGATTGTTTCGCGAATAAATCATGACAATGGAATTTGCACCGTTAAAATTACTCGATGATGCAGCTTGAAACAGAATTCCTCCCCCAAAATAAAATTCCCACGCTCTGTGACTAATTCAGGGACAGCGAAGTATCGGGAAGGGGAAACCCATGCGTACGTACTCAAGACGATGAATATTTCATCCGTGTCGTCCCGAAAAACTCGCGGAGCAAACCCCCTAACGCATAAATTATTCATTTTTCGTTTTTTCAGTCTCCCTTTCCGACCTGTCTCGACAAAAAGGTTGTTTTGTTCATTTTTGGCCTTTTCGACCTACTTTGAAGTTTATTAGGATACCGTCGTAACGATGAAAGACAACGTAATATCGAACTTGAACCCGGAAAGAATCGAAGACAAGGTCGCTTAATTCTACGACAAAAAGTGGAACTTTCACCAAAATGAACCGGCACCTTCGCCATTTTGCAACTCAGCATTTCAAATGAATTTTCCTTTCTCAAAAACGATTTGAATCGCACGAACAACCCCCGAGCCGAGCCCGTCGAGTTCAACAAACCCCACCTTAGTTTTGATCACGCCTCGATATCGAACTTCTCGAAGGTTTAATATCGCGACCTTGTACCCGAAATTCGTGGGGTTCCGTAGCTCGACGTGGCACGGGGGGGAAGTTCCCCATTGTTGTGCATAATCTCGCGGAAGGAGATCGGCGTACTTTGGAAGTTGGGGCGGGGGGTTGATTGGAAGCGGGGTCGGTTGGGGCTTAATTAGTTAATTGCGGGGAGAGTTCGGAGACTTTCCAGGAAACCGAGAGGAACGCCTGGATAGTTGCACAACGATTTTTTTCCGCCCGGCGCATCCACCATTTTGCAACTAGTTTTATTCCATCTTACCGAAGCTGAAACAGTTTAAACATCCCCAGATAGTTGTACCAACCGCAGGGACATTTCCACCGAATTCCGCATACCTCACGCCGAATTTATGTCCCCTCCTGCTTCCCGAGATCCGCAAAGCTACTGCCTCAGCGTCACAGCCGTCGCGGCGCCTCAAACCATAATATAACGCAGGCACTTCGAAAAAAAATTATGGCCCCAAAGGTATTTTCGAAGAAACGGTATAGAAACCTATCGATTATAATTCGGAATTCCAATCCAGCCTGAAATAATAAATAACAACCCTTCTCATCCTCCCCCCTTTCCCGAAGAATAATCGAACTGGAATATCAATCGGTTCCAAATCCCCCGCTCGTTCCTGCACAGACGCTGATATTACGAAACCCGAGCTCGATAAAACGTTCGGATATTTCATGCAATGATGGAAATTCCCATATTTCGGTTATCTTCGATTTAATGCTTTATTCGATGCACGAATGATGAATTATTCGAGTTCGAAATGGAGGATTCATGGAATGAATATTTAAGGAGCTATTATTCGAAAAAACAATCAACCCTAATCAAATAAATATACAGGGTGTTCCCCTGGAGATACAAATGAAGAGGGGAGATTCCTTGAGTAATTTTAAGAGAAAAAAAGGCCCATAAACATGGGATCGCAAACGGTTCGTTTTCGAGATACAGGGTGTTAAATTTTTTTCTCATAGTATCTACACTTCACAAGATATGCAACTGAAATTCGGCATACCTAGATATTACAATTGAGAGTATACACCATGTGACATGCCAATTTCGATAGCAAACCTACAGGGTGGTATTTTTTCTGGGACACTGTCCCCTGTTTTCCTTTTTTTTGGTGAGCCACTGCTAATTTAAAAAATATGAAAAGTAGCTTTGTTGTTATACCGAACTTTATGGTCTCTTGTAGTTTCGTCGTATCTGCTACCGATTTCGAGAAAAAAATTTTAAACATTTCTTTCGAAATCCTCAGAAAATTCCAAATTGTCATAAAAATTCAGCCTGTGTATTTGCTATCGAAATTGGTGTAAACTCTCAGTTGAAATATCTATGCCAAATTTCAGTTGAATATCTTGTGAATTGTAGATGCTATGAGAAAAAAACTTTAACACTCTGTATCTCGAAAACGAAGCGTTTGCGATCCCATTATTTCTCTTTAAACTACTCAAGAAATCTCCCTTATTTGTTTGTACCTCCAATTCAGGAACACCCTGTATAGGAGAAAAAAAACACAGGAATGAGAATCAATAATTTTAATCAGTATAGACATGCCTAATCACACAAAAAAAAATATTCGAAATGAATAAAGCTGCCAAGCCATATTTCCCAATATACAAGCGCAACTTCTCAAACCTCAAAAAAATCCATTTTCAAAAATATCACAGTTTTCAAAAAAATAGAAGTAGAGAAGAAGTTACCAGCAAAGTCAAAAGAAATCTCTTTCTAATGCGATAAAAAATTCGAAATGAAAAATAAGACAAAAGTTCCTGTTCAAGTTTATAATAGGATGAAAATGAAAACACTGAAAATTAACATGAATCATTCGATTCATGAAATGAATATTTAAAGAGCTATCATTTGAAAAAACGAACAATCGTATTTTTTTCAATCAGAATAATTAAATAAATATATAGGGGAAGAAAAACACAGGAATGAGAATCAATAATTTTAATCAGTATAGACATACTTAATCACACAAAAAAAAACATTCAAAAGAATAAAGCTACCAGCCATATTTCCCAATATACAAGCGCAACTTCTCAAACCTCAAAAAAAATCTATTTTCAAAAATATCACAATTTTCTCAAAAGGAAAGAAGTAGAGAAGAAGTCACCGTTGAAAAAAATTAAGCAATGTCAAAACAAATCTTTTTCTAATGCGATAAAAAAATTTAAATGAGAAATAAGACAAAAGTTCCTGTTCAAGTTTATAACAGGATAAAAATGAAAACACTGAAAATTAACATGAATTATTCGATTCATGAAATGAATATTTAAAGAGCTATCATTTGAAAAAACAATCAACCATATCTCTTTCAAGCAGAATAATTAAATAAATATAAAGGAGAAGAAAAACACAGGAATGAAAATCAATAATTTTAATCAGTATAGACATATCTAATCACACAAAAAAAAACATTCAAAATGAATAAAGCTACCAAGCCATATTTCTCAATATACAAGCGCAACTTCTCAAACCTCAAAAAAATCCATTTTCAAAAATATCACAGTTTTCTCAAAAAATAGAAGTAGAGAAGAAGTCACCGTTGAAAAAAATTAAGCAATGTCAAAACAAATCTCTTTCTGATGCGATAAAAAAATTGAAATGAAAAATAAGACAAAAGTTCCTGTTCAAGTTTATAACAGGATAAAAATGAAAACACTGAAATTAACATGAATCATTCGATTCATGAAATGAATATTTAAAGAGCTATCATTTGAAAAAACAATCAACCGTATTTCTTTCAATCAGAATAATTGAAAAAATATATAGAGGAAGAAAAACACAGGAATGAGAATCAATAATTTTAATCAGTATAGTCATACTTAATCACACAAAAAAAAACATTCGAAATGAATAAAGCTACCAAGCCATATTTCCCAATATACAAGCGCAACTTCTCAAACTTCAAAAAAAATCCATTTTCAAAAATATCACAGTTTTCTCGAATAATAGAAGTAGAGAAGAAGTCACCGTTAAAAAAAATTAAGCAATGTCAAAACAAATCTCTTTCTACTGCGATAAAAAAATCGAAATGAAAACATTTACGAACTGATATGTTCTAGCTCCGATATCGGCTAACTTTGCTCCGTAAAATAACTCATTTGAACTTTGTAACATTGCACGGAAACTCATTTTATTAATCCAACATTATTATACATCCATAATTTGTTTTTACATCTAGGAATCAGGGGGATCACAAAAAATCACATGGTATGGTTAGTAAACCGTTAATTTCCTCAAATAAGTAACATTTACGTCGAAGAACTCAGCGTCAGTGTCCTCCTCACTACCTAACATTCTTCAAAGTTCACGTCGGAAAACTCCTGACCCAACCAACCTATACAAATACAATAATGCTGAAAAAGCTGGATCAACAGCTCCTGCTCGTCCAAAAACTCGATCTTCTCGATACGTTGCCTTTCCGAAGCCGTCAAATTGTAGTAAATCTGCACCATATCCCAGCCCTTCGTTCCGTGCCAACCGTTCGACTGAAACCTAGCCTTCTGCGTCGCCAGGTTCTTACACGAGGATATACCAGCCAAATTACATCCTCTCGCCCTCAAATTCCCGAGCATCACGTCTCCGAAGGTATCGTTGATGTTGCACATTTCGTAGTTTACAAACAGTCCCGATTTGAACCTCGACGAGATCCACTGTAATAAACGATTCACACAATCGTTCTCGATGTAGACTAAGACACACTCAGCGAGGAATAGAGTGGGGCTGGAGAAATTCACTTCGGCCTGTTGGAGTTTTGTTTCGAGTAACGCCAAGTTCCGGATGTCGACTCCTAAACAGTGGTAATTCCCGGAATGCATGTCGGTTGAGCTGAATTTTATCTCGCCGTCTTGTTCGTGGATTATCTGTAACAATTCCTTGTTTCGCTTGATCATATAGCATTTATTGGAGGTTACGTTTGGGAAATCTATCTCGACGTAGTTGGAGATGTGGATACCTTCCTCTTTTAAACGCCAGTAGAGGGTGTCGTAACCGGCTCCGAAGTTAACTATTTGAGCGAGGCTTCCGGCTTTGCTGAGGAACTTTTGGATGAACCTCTCCATCCCTTTGACTCTGGCGTAGTAACCTCGGTTTATTTCAGGTGCGCGTTTCTCGATGTGTCTCACGAACGAGGATATATAACTGTCTTGCCAATAACCGAGCTGCACAGCGCCCCTCTTACATTCGCTGGCGTCGTCGTTTGTTGCCATAACCGGTTCGTCTCCCATTTTAAACCTAAAACAATGAAAATTGAGGGAAACTCCGAGAGTTTATAATCAAATATTTACCTGTTCGTTTTGGGAATTTTAGGTTATATTTCAAATTGTCTATGATATCCAGAATTTTCCCGTCGGCTTCACTGGGGCATCCTGCAGTGTGTTTGATCGAATCAGTGGTAATTGAGGGTGTTTCAACGGGAATTTGTACCGAAATGTGTTCGCACTGTTTACAAATTCGTCGCGAGCGGAATTTTCGACAGCAGTCGATAATGCAGTTATCTGCGACTGTCAGCGAGCGCTGGGTTCCGCACCGTCGACGGAACAAACACGAAATACGCAAGCGTGCTTTTCTAGTTATCTTCGATCGAATCCCGGGTAGGGATGAAACGATACTTTTACTCGATACTGTATCGGTCGTCAAGCATCGATACTTACGAGGTATCGTTTGAAAAGTATCGATACTTACTCGTATCGAATAGTTTTTTTACAAGTTTTTTTTTATCAATGTTGAAATGAACTGTTCTTGGGAACTGAATCTGAACTGTTCCAGGAGACTATCTAAAATATTGAGACCAACCTTTTCGCTAAGAAAATTCGAAACTTGAATATGTGGTGTGGTAAGTGAGCTGGTTATATTTAATTATTCGAAGGAATTATCCCAAATAATGAGACCAATCTTTTAGCCAAGAGAATTTTAACGTGAAACATTTGGGAATGTTTAAGAACTGTTTTTGTGAACTGTTCCAGGGAACTACCTCAAATATCAAGACCAATCTTTTCGCAAAGAAAATTCTGTAGGAGAATATTTGGCAACGTGTTAGTACTGTTCTTGGGAACTGGTTCTAATCCACTGTTCCAGAGGGAACTACCTCAAATATGAAGATCAACCTTTTCGCGAATAAAATTCTAAACCGTTGGAACTGGTTATATTTAACTGTTCGAGGGAACTACCCCAAATAATGAGACCAATCTTTAAGCGAAGAAAATCCAAACGTGAAACATTTGGGAATATGTTAGAACTGTCTTTGTAAACTGGTTCTAATTAATTGTTCCAGGGAACTACCTCAAATATCAACATTAGATTCGAAATAGGAGTTGTTCCAGTATTGAAAATGAAAGAACGTTGTATTAGGAACGTTATGCATGTAATTGAATTGAATATTTGGATTTGTTACACTATTGATCTGAAGTATCGATATACTGTTACGAGTACTTTTGACCGATACCTACTCGATACTTAATTTCAAAGTATCGATACTAAAAGTACTTTGTATCGGTGAAAAGTATCGAGTATGTACTTGTATTTACTCGTATCGTTTCATCCTTAGGGGCGCCTATTTTGATATTTTACAAGAAAGTTTTTGTGTTTAGAACTTGAAACTACGTTCTATTTTATTCTTAATGATACTTTCGATGAATGTTTTTCCAATAAGCATTATATAAAGAAAATATGATGGATTGGAAAAATCGGAAGGTATAAAAATGTTTATTCAAATGTTGTTATAATTACTAATCAATAAATCGATTTAAATCATGCCGAAGGGACCCCATATAATCAACATGACGATTTATAGGGATATAAAATGAATTGAAAAATGGATTCAGTATCATTCGAAGGTATTCCAAATTTTACTCGTCATTAATATTCAAACATGCTTCTTTCAACAATATTCATGAATCTTGAATAATGCATGAAGCTCTTCATTGACTTCCTCCCTTCATGCTAATTTTACTGCTTTTTTTCAGAGCTACTTCGACTCCCGACTACTATAGTTCGAAGGTAAGTTTTCCGTTTAGTAATGATAAACAAATTAATGAGTTCCCTATAGATTTCCGATACCTGAAACATCTTCATCATCGTACTTCCAGGCACTCGTAATGTTGTCACATCGAATAACTCCAGAGATATCTCGACAACCAAATCGGAGGATATTTCCAATTCGTGTAGTAATAACGATTTCTCGTTTGGAACCCTGCCAAAATCGGAATTGTTCTGGGGAAATACCTAGAATGAGACAAGAATAGAATTTCCTGTGTGGATTTCGTGAGAAAACATGGTCATCTATGAAAACTTGTTTCCTTAAATTTTAACAAATAAAGACAATTCGATTTGAGATATTACTTTTACCTTTTAACTAGGGTAAACCTTTATTTGAGGTTCAACTTTAAAAATCTGGTCGTTTGGCCCAGTTCGAATTTATAAAAACGTCGACCAAATATGACAGTTATGATACATTAGATCTACTGTGCCCATAACCTCAATTTCCCACTGTTTTCATCGAGTTGATACTGTTTTTCTTCCCAAAGTGGAAATGAATAATTAAGAAAGAAACCTTTTTACTTCGATGGCAGGGGGGAGAAGACAAGAAATTGAAGAAGGCAGAATTGTCACAATTGCAAATTGAAAAACTCGATTGGATGAAGAATCGAAAAATATAATTTAATTTGTTGTAATTCTTCTTCTTCTTCTTTCTAATTAGACCCTAACTGGATTTAAATTTATGTGTTCTTATGGCAAATTGAAATGAGTTTTGATAAACACAACAAACATAGGTGACATTTGTTCGTGTTTTTTGACACTTAACCTAGAAATAGTGACAGTGTAAATAAATTTGAAACTCAAAGCCATTCTTAAGCGGGAATGATGCAGGATATTTTCTTCAAATTAATGATCAGACATTACTGTTTTGAGTCATGGAGAAATGTGAAAAAGTTGATCCCATAAAGGGAAATGCAATTTTCATGTTAAAACCCGTTTGGATTTCACACACGCTTCCATCAGTTTACTACCCCTTTATGTTGTATAATAACATCGCATCGGTGCATTTGAATGTACGAGATTCGATTCATCCCGAATATATTCGGAGTTTGCTGCATAAATTTTATCAGTAACTTTATAGGTTATGTGCATAGATTAACTAGACTTTTTATGTCGCAATAACGATATTGAATTTTGGCTCCTTTCGCTACCTCGATGCAAAATGGTGGATGCGAACATTTGTCAATTTTTTTTACAGCAATTTCTGTTACAATTCACGTCAGTAAACTTTTTGTCAACCTCATCGTATTTCATCGTATACGAGAGCAAAAATTACACACCAATTTTAAAGAATATCGAATAAAAACAATTTTTTGTGTTCGGCACCTTCGCCATTTTGCAACAAATCATTTTAAAATCCAATTGGGGAATTATTTTCGTATTATTTTATGCTTTTTCGGGATATTCCCATCAAAATGAACCCTTATGAACATTTCAAACTGTTTTAAGTCGAAGTGGAATGTGGAAAACTTGATATCGTAGGGGAAAATGGAAATGTTCATGTTTTAACTCGTTTTGATTTCACGAAAAACATGCCCTCCCCCAGTTAACTACCCCTTTATGTCGGATAATAACATCACATCGATGCATTTGATTGACGAGAATCGAATCATCCCGAATTTATTCGGATAATCCAGTATTAGTTCCATAAACTTTATAGGTTAAATGCATACAGTTAATGAACTTTCCATGCTGAAACAACGATATGGAATATTATGATCAGCGCATTTGACATCACGCAAAAACGACATTTGGTTTAGCGTTTAGCAAGGCATTTGTTGCAGAATGGCGGATGCGCAGTTGTGTTTTTTCGTAATATAATATAAACAACGTGCTATTAAACGGGTTATTTCTGGTAGTTTCATCCCAGAGTGATTTCCATCCTACAAACTAAACGTTTATCTATTCATTTCTGACGCCGTTGTTCCATTTGCTTCAGCTTATGGAGTCCGACAGCAAATTCAATTATCAGGCTCCAGTTGGACCCATAAACACCCTTTCGTGCCTCCATTTCCATAATCCTACGTATCGACGTTTCGTCGCCGGGGGTTGTTTCAGGATCTAAGTGGAGAATTGCTAGACACGCGAATTTTCTCGGTCATTTCCATATCAAAGGGGTCGAAGTCGTTCCAGCCAACGACTACGCATTGTTTACGTTATTTAAGATCGGATAACTTCCTTAATATGTTCATGTGGTCTGAAGGGTGCAAACAATATTTTCCAGGGTGATGTAAACACGTCCGGGCCCAAACAATAACCCCCAGGGACGAAGGGGGAAAAAATTGGATCCGACTTTTTTACTACCCCTTCAAGGCTACTGGCCAGGAGAGACCGGAGATAAAGACGAATAACGCCCCCCCAGGGTATTAACAACGGCTGCAAATCTTCCCCCGTTAACACATTATTAAAAAAAAGTGGGAGGTATTCTTGTATCGGGGGTGAAATTGGGCGTTCACCACCTTTTTTTTCCCAATTTTATAACTGTGATAACCGTACCGACAACAATTCTCCAGTTAGGGATGTCTTGAGGTTCAACGGCATTACCCCATTAATCAGCGACGTCATCCACTCCCTGCAGTTGAGCCAAGCCCGAACGTTATAAATCTGCACAGGTTCTGACACGTTGCCGAATAATCATAAAGTCGGGCTGAACTATAAGCCGAACATCCGTAGATGTCTCGTCGCTTATTCGAATTGAATTATGGGTACGTGTCTGGCTTGATGGAATCCATGCGAATTCGTTCCTTTCCGGTGGATTTCGAGCCAACAAGGAGTTTACTGGCGTAAACTGTAACAGAAATTGCTGCAAAAAAAATTTATAAATTTTCGCATCCACCATTTTTTTTTTTTGGGTCTCGGAAATGTGTAGAGGTTGGAGAAAATTTTAACTAAAATTTTTTATTTCTTACAATTTTTTTCTCCAATATGAATAGTTGAACGTGAGAGAATTATTCACAGAAGCAATTTTAATGGAACTAGCCCGAAAAAGCATGAAATAATACGAAAATAATTACTGAATTAGATTTTAAAACGATTTGTTGTAAAATGGCGAAGGTGCCGGGCACAAAAAATTGTTTTTGTTCAATATTCTTGATAATTGGTGTTTCATTTCTTACAATTTTTTTCTCGAATATGAATTGTGGAACGTGAGAAGATTACTTTCGGAAGCAATTTTAATGGAACTATTAGGGAAGAGCATAAAATAATATAAAAATAATTCCCCAATTGGATTTTAAAATTATTTGTTGCAAAATGGCGAAGGTGCAGGGAACAATCATTGTTTTTATTCAATATTCTTGAAAATTGATGTGTAATTTCCGCTCTTGCACACGAAAATAATACGATAAGGTTGACGAATTGGAAATAGGCAATTTTTTTTACGTTTAGAAACTGTATAGAGCTTAGAGAAAATTCAAACTGAAATTTTTCATTTCTTACAATTTCTTTTTAAAATATGAATTGTAGAACGTGATAAATTTTTATGGAAGCAATTACAATGGAAATATCCGGGAAGAGCATAAAATCACACGAAAATACGTTCTACAATTCATATTTGAGAAAAAAATTGTAAGATATGGAAAATTTCAGTTTGAACTTATTGAATTTTTTTCGTGTGCAAGAGCAAAAATTACACATCAATTTTCGATAATAATAAATAGAAATATTTTTTTGTACCCGGCACCTTCGCCATTTCGCAACAAATCATTTTAAAATCCAATTGGGGAATTATTTTCGTATTATTTTATGGTCTTCCCGGATAGTTCCGTTTCAATATCTTCCGTAATTAATTTTCTCACGTTCTACAATTCATATTCGAGAAAAAATTGTGAGAAATGAAAAATGTCAGTTTAAATTTTCTCCAACCTCTATACAGTTTCAAAACGCAAAGAGAATTATCTATTACAAATTTGTCAACCTCATCGTATTTTTTTCGTGTGCAAGAGCAAAAATTACACACCAATTTTCAAGAATAATAAATAAAAACAATTTTTTGTGCCCTGCACCTTCGCCATTTTGCAACAAATCATTTTAAAATCCAATTGGGGATTTTTTTTCGTATTATTTGATGGCCTTTCCGGATAGTTCCGTTTCAATATCTTCCGTAATTAATTTTCTCACGTTCTACAATTCATATTCGAGAAAAAATTGTGAGAAATGAAAAATTTCAGTTTAAATTTTCTCCAACCTCTATACAGTTTTAAAACGCAAAGAGAATTATCTATTACAAATTTGTCGACCTCATCGTATTTTTTTCGTGTGCAAGAGCAAAAATTACACACCAATTTTCAAGAATAATAAATAAAAACAATTTTTTGTGCCCTGCACCTTCGCCATTTTGCAACAAATCATTTTAAAATCCAATTGGGGATTTTTTTTCGTATTATTTGATGGCCTTTCCGGATAGTTCCGTTTCAATATCTTCCGTAATTAATTTTCTCACGTTCTACAATTCATATTCGAGAAAAATTTGTAAGAAATGAAAAATTTCAGTTTAAATTTTCTCCAACCTCTATACAGTTTCAAAACGCAAAGAGAATTATCTATTACAAATTTGTCAACCTTATTGTATTTTTTTCGTGTGCAAGAGCAAAAATTACACACCAATTTTCAAGAATTATAAATAAAAACAATTTTTTGTGGCCGGCACCTTCGCCATTTTGCAACAAATCATTTTTAAATCCAATTGGGTAATTTTTTTCGTATTATTTTATGGTCTTTCCTGATAGTTCCATTTCAATTCCCCTTCGTAAATAATTCTCCCACGTTCTACAATTCATATTTGAGAAAAAAATTGTAACAAATGAAAATTTTCAGTAAATATTCTCTCCAACCTCTATACAGTCTATTAATGAAAACAGTTGAAAATTGAGGTTAGGAACTTAATATTCCTGACGCTCAGTAGATCTAATGTATCACAACTGTCATATTTGGCCAACGTTGCCAGATATACGGCGAACGAATGCAAACGAAAAAAATTTAAACTGAGACACATCCTTTTTTTGTCAGAGACGTACAATTTATGTGGAATATTTGCAGGGTTCCTCCAAGCTCCGCACACAAATGAAACCTTTGTCCTTTCTCTTTCTAGGATTGACGCAATTCGGTGACGATATACAGGGTGGAATGGACTCCACGTTGCTCTATGGAAAAACGATATTACGTGACGTAATGTCACGTGTAATGCCCCGGTATTTCGGAGGGGTATGTAATAGCCTACTTCGAGAATGCGTACAATTAGTTTATAGATCTCCACCTTAGGTAGAAATCTAGACATCGATGCAGATAGAAATTTTCGTTGGGGGTAAACAGCACTCTCAGTTGATGGCATGGTCGAAAGACTGAACTTAGATTAGATTAAGGTTTGCATGGTTAAGTACGAGCACTCGAGCTTTTCTTCGCTTTATAGAATATTCAGCATATTATTTTAGATCACAGGTAAGATTAGACAATGAGCATGGCCTAAATCAATCTATCGCAGGTGCCGCAATCCGGCGATTAATCCCCGCCAACTCCGAGGGACATTGATCAGCATCAGAGTCTCGGAAATCCCCGATTTTTCAGCGCTCCAAGTTCGGCATCTGGCAGGGGTTTCCCCATTAATTCGTTGAGTTATGGCGCGAGGAGTGATTCCTCCAAAGGAATCGATCTCTCCGCAGATATGCCGCCCTTTATCCCGAGACCATTAACCCATTTGGCCGCAGACCGTTATCTGAAAGGGGCTTAACGCACTCATGCGCCGAATATTTATATTTCATTAGCCCGTTTTGATTTATTTGCTCGGGAACGCGCGGGGATCGACTGCTAATCCTTGGGACTCGGTTTTGGGTTGATGAGCTCTTCGATGGGAGTTTCTGCGACTCTATAACAAAACGAGGTTAGATGGATGTAACTTGAATTCTTAGTTTTCAATCCTAAGTTTCGAAGATATTTAAAGAAAAAATTTCTGTGGTCGGCTCCTTCGCCATTTTGCAAAACAGTATCATAATCCTGTTATAAACTTATTTTTAAGTTCTTTTCGGAAAGTTCCTTCGAAACTGCTTCCATAAATAATTCTCTCACATTCTACAATTTATATTTTGGACAAAAATTGTAAGAAATGAAAGACACCTCCGCCATTTTGCAACACATAATTTTGAAATCCAATTGTGGAATTATTTTCGTATTAATTTATGATCTTTTCGAAAGGTTTCATTGAAATTACTTCCGTTAAAAATTATGTCACGTTCTACAATTCCTATTAAAAAAAAAAATTGTGAGAAATGAAAATTTCAGTTGAAATTTTTTTCCCAACCTCCTCTATACAGTTCCCGAACCTGAAGAGAAGAGAATTATCTATTTCCAATTTGTCAATCTTATCATATTTTTTTCGCGTGTAGGAGCGAAAACTACCCACCAAATATCAAGAATATTAAATAGACACAAATTTTAGTGTCAGGCACCTTCGCCATTTTGCAACACATAATTTCGAGAACCAATTGTGGAACTATTTTGGTATTAGTTTACTTGCTCTTCCCGGATAGTTTCATTGAAATTGCTTCCATAAATAATTTTCTAACGTTTTCCGATTCATATTTGAGAAAAAAAATTATGAAAAATGAAAAATTTCAGTTAAAACTTTTTTTCCAACCTGCTCTATACAGTTCCAGAACCCGAAGAGAATTATTTATTTCCAATTTGTCAACCTTATCGAAGTTTTTCCGCGTGTAGGAGCAAAAACTACCCACCAAATATCGAGAATATTAAATAAAAAGAAATTTTAGTGTCAGGCACCTTCGCCATTTTGTAACACATAATTTCGAGAACCGATTGTGGAACTATTTTGGTATTAGTTTACTTGCTCTTCCCGGATAGTTTCATTGAAATTGCTTCCATACATGATTTTCTAACGTTTTCCGATTCATATTTGAGAAAAAAAATTATGAAAAATGAAAAATTTCAGTCAAAACTTTTTTTCCAACCTGCTCTATACAGTTCCAGAACCCGAAGAGAATTATTTATTTCCAATTTGTCAACCTTATCGAAGTTTTTCCGCGTGTAGGAGCAAAAACTACCCACCAAATATCGAGAATATTAAATAAAAAGAAATTTTAGTGTCAGGCACCTTCGCCATTTTGTAACACATAATTTCGAGAACCGATTGTGGAACTATTTTGGTATTAGTTTACTTGCTTTTCCCAGATAGTTTCGTTGAAATTGCTTCCATAAATAATTTTCTCACGTTCTCCAATTCATATTTGAGAAAAAAATTGTAAGAAATGAAAAATTTCAGTTTAAACTTTCTCCAACCTCTATACAGTTCCGAAACGTAAAAAGAATAATTTATTTCCAATTTGTCAACCTTATCGAATTTTTTTCGTGTGCAAGACCCAAAGTTACACAATTGGGATTATTATTATATTACAATTATTAGTTTTTGTACCCGGCACCTTCGCCATTTTGTAGCGAATTATATAAAAATCTAATTGTTTCATGCTTTTTTCAGAGAATTCCTTCAAAATTGCGTTCAAAAATAATTCCATTACGTACTACAATTCATATCCGCGAAATATTCCAACAAATGGAAAGTTTTCAGTTAATATTTTCTCCCCAACTTCCCAAAACCTTACTCGCATCATCTCCCCCAATTTGTCAATCACATCGTATTCCTCCCGCGTTCGAGCCCACAAAAAGGCCATAAGTTCCCAATAATCCCAAACCATTTGGATCCATTGTAAAGAACAGAATATTGTTATCGTTCCCCGCATTCGCCACCGCAGGAAAGAAAGGGAAGAAAGAAAAATACGAACAGGGTGAGAGTCCTGGGGGTATAAATTACCCAAACAAACTCCCCAGATATCAACGGATTCCGAACGAATGGTTTCTCGAGATCCTAGAAGTTATGCGGCGCATCCCCCCCGAAAAAAAGTTCCCAGTCAGGTCTGCTTACTTCGGATTTTCCCGATGAATTCGGTCTCGAGGAAATTCTTCGAGGAGAAGAATGTAGGGAATGAGCAGCTCGAAATAGGACCACTCGGTGAAAAGTGCGATCTTAGAATAATCTATTTCATGTCACAGAAATATTTTAGGATGCTCTATGATATCATGTCAGGGAAAGATCATAGAATGTTTGAAGTTGTGTCATAGAAATATTTTAAAATGTCTTAAAAATATCTTGGAATGTTCTGTGTCACAGAAATATTTTTCAGGATGCTCTATGATATCATGTCATAGAAATATTTCCGAATGTCATAAAAATATCTTAGAATGTTCTGTGTCACAGAAATATTTTAGGATGCTCTATGATATCATGTCAGGGAAATATCATAGAATGTTTGAAGTTGTGTCATAGAAATATCTTAAGATGTCATAAAAATATCTTGGAATGTTCTGTGACACAGAAGTATTTTAGAATTCTCTACGATATCATGTCAGGGAAAGATCATAGAATGTTTGAAGTTGTGTCATAGAAATACTTTAAAATGTCATAAAAAATCTGTTCTGTGTCACAGAAATATTTTAGGATGCTCTATGATATCATGTCAGGGAAAGATCATAGAATGTTTGAAGTTGTGTCATAGAAATATTTTAAAATGTCTTAAAAATATCTTGGAATGTTCTGTGTCACAGAAATATTTTAGGATGCTCTATGATATCATGTCATAGAAATATTTCCGAATGTCATAAAAATATCTTAGAATGTTCTGTGTCACAGAAATATTTTAGGATGCTCTATGATATCATGTCAGAGAAATATCATAGAATGTTTGAGGTTGTGTCATAAAAATATTTTAAAATGACATAAAATATCTTGGAATGTTCTGTGTCAAAGAAATATATCAGAATGCTCTATGATATCATGTTAGAGAAATATCATAGAATGTTTGAAGTTGTGTCATAGAAATATTTTGAACAGTCATAAAAATATCTTGGAATGTTCTGTGTCACAGAAATATATCAGAATGATCTATGATATCATGTTGGAGAAATATCATAGAATGTTTGAAGTTGTGTCATAGAAATATTTTAAGATGTCATAAAAATATCTTGGAATGCTCTGTGTCACAGAAATATTTCAGGATGATCTATGATATCGTGTCAGAGAAATATCATAGAATGTTTGAGGTTGTGTCATAGAAATATTTCAAAATGTCATAAAAATATCTTGGAATGTTATGTATCACAGAAATATTTAAGGATGCTCTATGATAACATGTTAGAGAAATAACATAGAATGTTTGAAGTTGTCATAGAAATATGTATTTCAAAATGTTGCACAGAAATATATCAGAATGATCTATGTGATGTCATAGAAATATGTATTTTAAAATTTTCTGTGTCACAGAAATATATCAGAATGATCTATGTAGCGTCATAAAAATATATCAGTATCTATAAATATAAAAGAAAGTCGTGTTAGTTACACCACTTATAACTCAAGAACGGCAGAACAGATTTGGGTGAAAATTGGTATGGAGGTAGCTTAGAGCCAGGAGACGGACATAAGATACTTTTTATCCCGTTCGACAGCGAAAAAATACAATAAAAGAAAGAAAATTTTCCAATACAAAATGTTCATAGATTTCGTAACTGTCAAGAATAATGTCATAATGCAAAATGAGTGACATATATATTGGTTGTCAAATATTTGTGCGATTGATTTCACTGAATGATTCGAGATTATTCCGTAAATCCATTCAGAGTCAGTATATATTTACTTCGTGAAAGTGATTAATGTTGACTGTGATTTGTTTTGATGGGTGACAGCTCAGATCAGATCAGATCAGTTCAGATCAGTTTAGTTCGGATCAGTTCAGATCCGTTCAGTTCAGATCAGTTCAGTTCAGATCAGATCAGTTCAGATCAGTTCAGTTCAGTTCAGTTCAGATCAGTTCAGATCAGTTCAGATCAGTTCAGTTCAGTTCAGATCAGTTCAGATCAGATCAGTTCAGTTCAGATCAGTTCAGTTCAGGTCAGTTCAGATCAGTTCAGTTCAGTTCAGATCAGTTCAGATAGGGTTAGGTTAGGGTTAGGATAGCGTTAGTCTAAGGTTAAGTTAGGGATAGGTAAGGCCACAGCAACGCGTGCCGGGTCTGCTAGTATTATATAATTTTACAATCTTCTATTTTATTCCACAGAAATATTTTAGGATATTCTATGATATCATGCCACAGAAATATTTTAGAATGTTCTATAATATCATGTCACAGAAATATCATACAATGTCCTGGATATTGTGTCATAGAAATATCTTAGAATGTTCTATTTCATGTCACAGAAATATCATAGAATGTTTTAAATGTTCTGTTTTAGAAATATCTTGAAATGTTTTATTTCATGTTACAGTAATATTTTAGGATGCTCTATGATATCATGTCATAGAAATTTCTGAAAATATTCTATGATAATATGTCATAGAAATATCATACAATGTTCTATTTCATGTCACAGAAATATTTTAGGATGTTCTATGATATCATATTACATGGTATATAGAATGTTCGAAGTTGTGTCAGAGAAATATTTTGAATAATATGTCATAAAATGTGGTGTCATAGAAATATATTACAATATTCTATGCCATAGAAATATCTTAGAATATTATCGTGTCACAGAAATCTCTCCCAATGTTCTATGACGCAACACCCTGCGTCATCTTCCTCTTCCCAAAGGATCAATTTCAATCCGCATATCATTAAACGCTCGTATTTCCATCCCCGAATTCATATTTCAGCTGATTACGTCCCATCCCGTCGAGTGGGGCATCGATCCAGAAGGCTACGGTTACTTCAATTAACCCCGATTTGATTCTTTTTATTCGCCTCGAGAGCCATTAAAAAGAGTCCATTTACTCGGGACAATTCTCGCCCATAACTGAACGGAATAATTTAGCCATTCGAGGTGGACGTGGTTCGAATCCGAAGAACGCAATTGCGCATAAACTTCGAACTGTAAAAAATTGCGAATCAATACATTTTTTTGACAGTTTGTTGGAGAATTTGAGAATTTTTCCATGTGAATCCGGAAAATTTCAAATATTCCGAGAAAATCCAATATCGAATCTCCCCACCCTCTTTAATGGAGTTCTTCGAAATCCAATAACATCGCTAAAGTACATCGTTTCAGTTTTTAATTAAACTTCCACTATTCAAAAGTTCGATTTAAACAAAACAACGATTTTCATCATCTCCGTTATGTCCATACAAATTATTTCATCAAAAGATCTCAAAATATATTCGTCTGTTGGTAAATTCAAGTGACGTTTCATTCAGGAATATTGAATCTTCTATTCGATGATAATCTTCTATGCGTCTCATTGTTTCGATATTTCCCATTAGAAGATCTGACAGCGAATGTCAATTCCGAAACTTCGAAGAAGAATCGGGTAATGTGTGTTGCGTTCTCGCGAAAATGTGTCCAGTGCGAATTTTCAGTCATGTCTGGCGGTTCGGAGTTGAAGAGATCGCACAAAATGATGCAGTTCTTTGTAAGTCGAATCAGTTAAGAGGGTCGGCCTTCATCAGACTTTCACGTCGAACACGATCCCTCGCTTCTGGGCGAACGCCTCGGGCCCCCAAAACTCGGAAGTGTGGTCTTCTTATCTCCCCACCCGATCTGTCCGAAGTCGGTTTATGACGCAATTCCGGGAAGGGGAAAGATTGGAATCTAGAAAAAAATCATAATGAGACTTACGTAGATCAGGGTTACGAGGATGTTTCTTCTCTATGGCTTATTAGGTTAGGTCGTAGAGTATTGTCATTGATAAGGGGTATGTTCCGTAGTTCGACAACTTATCTTCGTTATTACAGAGAATTATTTCTATTGAAGCATTTGCATGTTTTCCCATTCGAAAAAACCATTTTCAACAGTAAAAATCCAGTATTCACTTCCTCATAATCTTCTTTTTGATTTGCAGGGACCGCTCCACAACATGCCCATCTCAGATTTCCGCAAGAAGAAGCTGCTCTACGTTTTCCACGTATTCTTCGGTGAGTTTTTAAGTGTATCTCCGGGGACCGGATTTGGCCGGGCGGGGGAAACGGCTAACTGTTGCCCAAGTTTATTGAGGAATCGGGAAGTTTGATCAATTTTAAACTATTTTTTTTTCGGTGAAAGGTCTGATAACGCGGCGAAAGCCTTTCGCGTGGACAAAGTGAAGTCGATCCATCACGCTCGTGATGCGGCGTTTTCTCCGGGGGCCGCCTAAACAAACATAATTTAGCTACCCGGCTTACCTGCGAAATTCGGGGCAACATCCCCCGAATGACGTGGGACTTCCCTGTTTTTCTCGAGAGATTCTGTGAAAGGGGCGTTGAAGGAAGGGTTGATATATTCAGTTTTATATAATCCCAGGAAGAACATTTTTGTTCCGTCCATGAAACACATTATTTCGCATTCGCCATTTCGCAACCGAAGGTTGGAAAGTTGCAAAATGGCGAAGGCGCTTTTTATGAAATCTCATAATCGTCGTAAATCTCGAGTTTTCGAGGAAGATCGACATTATTTCGAGCGTCCTCGGGATCGTCGAAGAATACACACGAGGATCGGGAGAGAATGGCGAGTTTAATGGTTAATAAAAGGCAGAAGCCAACCCCTCTTTCGGGGTATACTCAACGACGTTATAACGAGATGAATTTTTATTCCACTACCCTTGACATTCTCGCGAAAAACGATACAATGGGGTATTGTCCACGTGGGGTGTTTTTCACAATAAGTGACCTCCTACCCCCAAATCGCGTCTAGCAGGGGGAAAATTCGAAGTTACGGGGTTGTTCACGTTCGCGCCATCTGTTATGGTCGCCCGATCGGAAAAAAGGTAAGGTAAGGATGAGGAGCGATCGCGATTGATGTCTTGTGCGGGAGCGATCGCTCTTCCGCCCCTTCGGATCGGGGCGAAATGGAAAATCTGACGAGGATTTCCCTGGGAACCATCTGTCTCTCCGCGGGGACAATTCTTAGGGGTCGGACAATGTGTCTTTCCTTTCTGTTGGAACAAAGTATTTCGTGTGGTTATTTAATCGTAGCGACGAAACTTAGGATAAAGATATTTTAGGATGTTCTATGATATTATGTCACAGAAATATCATAGAATGTTTGGTTTTGTGTCATAGAACTATTTTGAAATGTTCTATCATAATTCATAAAATGTCATAAAAATATCTGTCATAGCAATATATCAGAATGATCTATGTGATGTCATAGAAATATCTTATAATGTTCTATAATATTATGTCATAAAAATATCTCAGAAAGTTTTATGTGGAGTCCTAGAAATATCTTAGACTATTCTATGATATCATGTCATAGAAATTTCTAAAATATTCTATGATAAATATTTTGAAATGTTCTATAATAATATTCCACAGAAATATCTTGGAATGTTCTATTTCATGTCACAGAAATACTTTAGAGTGCTCTATGATATTATGTCACAGAAATATCATAGAATGTTGGGTTTTGTGTCATAAAAGTATTTTGAAATGTTCTATCATAAAATGTCATAAAAATATCTTAGAAAATTCTGTGTCATAGCAATATATCAGAATGATCTATGTGAACGTTTCGAAATACTTCTATGACACAAAACCCAACATTCTATGATATTTCTGTGACATAATATCATAGAGCATTCTGAAGTATTTCTGTGACATGAAATAGAACATTCCAAGATATTTCTGTGGAATATTATTATAGAACATTCTAAAATATTTATCATAGAATATTTTACAAATTTCTATGACATGATATCATAGAATATTATAAGATATTTTTATGACACCACATAAAACATTCTGAGAAATTTCTGTGACATAATATTATAGAACATTGTAAGATATTTCTATGACATTACATAGATCATTCTGATATATTGCTATGACACAGAACTTTCTAAGATATTTTTATGACATTTTATGATAGACCGTTTCGAAATACTTCTATGACACAAAACCCAACATTCTATTTCATGTCAAGGAAATATTTTAGGATACTCTATGATATCATGTCACAGAAATATCATAGAATGTTTGATTTTGTGTCATAGAAGTATTCTGAAATGTTTTATCATAAAATGTCATAGAAATAGCTTACAATGTTCTATGATATTATGCCACAGACATTTCTCAGAAAGTTTTATGTGGTGTCCTAGAAATATCTTATAATATTCTATGATATCATGTCATAGAAATTTCTAAAAATATTCTATGATAAATATTTAAGAATGTTCAATGATAATATTTCCAGAAATACCTTAGGATGTTCTATTTCATGTCAAGGAAATATTTTTGGATGCTCTATGATATAATGTCACAGAAATATCATAGAATGTTTTATGTTGTGTCATAGAAGTATTTTAAAATGTTCTATCATAATATTTCAGAAAAATATCTGAGAAAGTTCTGTGTCACAGAAATATAACAGAATGATCTATGTGCTGTCATAGAAATATCTTTGACGTGTCTCGCCTCGCCCCGTCAAACGTCCAATAAAACCCTCCGAAAACTGCCCCGGTCTTAATATTCATCGACTTTCGGCGAGTCCCTATTGTGGTCCGATAAGAAAGAACTTTGCCAATTTAAAAGTTGGTGGTTTTTTTCGCGGGGGGGTTTGGAAGTCCATAGGCGTCGGCGTCGCGACGTTACGTGCGGCGACCCCGCGTTCCCCCAGGTCGATACTGTTGTCGTTACGACTTAATGGGCGTTTTTACTGGGTTTTTCCGACGCGTGTGTGTCGATGAAATTCTACTTTTAATGGGAGAAACGTCGGTGGAAAACAGAAATGTCTTAGAATATTCTATTTCATGTCAAAGAAATATTTTAGGATGCTCTATGATATAATGTCACAGAAATATCATAGATTGTTTGATGTTATGTTATATTTTGAAAGTTCAATGATAATAAGTCATAAAAATATCTTAGAATGTTCTGTGTCACAGGAATAAATCAGAATGATCTATGTGATGCCATAGAAACATCTTACAATGTTCTATGATATTATGTCACAGAAATATCTCAGAATGTTTTATGTGGAGTCATAGAAATATCTTAGAATATTCTATGATAGCATGTCATAGAAATATCACAGAATGTTTGATGTTGTGTCATAGAAGTATTTTGAAACGTTCTATCATAAAAATATCTTGGGAAGTTCTGTGTCACAGAAATATATCAGTCGATGGAAAACGGAGGAATATTCCCATCGATATCAGAGACACGTCATGTTTGTACGTGAAGTCTCTACTAGATTATCTCACTTCAATACAGTGTCCTTATACTACCCGAGACAGAGCAAAGACGAAAAAAAAATGTTGACCCGTCTGGCCTTTCGCACTTCGTTAGCGAGTGACCGCATTTCCGGCGTGAAAACCGCTCGGACGGCTCGATCGTAATGGGAGTGGAAGACGCTTCTGGACCGTCCTCATTCGTTATTCAACGACTTAACTGTTGGGGAACGTTGATTGAAACCGAGCAATTGCGGACACTTCGTTCCAGTTTCAACGCCGCGTTTTCCGGTCAAGACGAAATGGTGGATGCGATTGATTAATGGGAGTTGGATCTGACTCGAAGACGATCCGGTTTGATTTAGGACTCGATGGATTCGAATCAGACACGTCGGAGTGTAATTCGGAAGGAGGAATTATCGACGCCTCCTAACGCCGTCAATTCTGCATTTGCG
The DNA here is from genome assembly GCA_963966015.1 of Aphidecta obliterata. NCBI lineage: Eukaryota > Metazoa > Arthropoda > Insecta > Coleoptera > Coccinellidae > Aphidecta > Aphidecta obliterata. Next base: position 274,113 of record OZ014435.1, read on the forward strand.
AAACCCAGAGTCGAAGCGAGATTTCGTGATCGTTTGGGATAAGGTCCCAGAAATTAGTGCGGTCCTCGTATTTTGCACCCTCGCAGATCCGAATCTCATCTCAATTTGGAGATCGGACTATAAATCACGTAGATAACTAGGGTTTTTTCAAAAAGGTGGATGCGCTTTCGACATCTATCAATATAGTCTTTCTCGATATGGCGAATGCGCTTCCTTACGTGGAAATAAGAAGGTAAATAGAGATGAGGCAGTGTCCGATTCGAACATTCAAATTCCGATGGGAAAGAGACATTTTGCGATTAAATGATTTTCTTCGTCTGATTTCGCTGAAAAATTCCTTGAAAGCAACGCTGATTCCGAAAATGGCTTCAATTTCTATTGCAAACAGTCTCTGTAATCATGAAAACAAATTGACGTCAATTATTATTACTCAAGAATGATGAAATTCGAAAAATTTCATTATTTTCGAAACAGTTTAAAATAATACGCCATCTATAATCTAATGGTAAAAGTAACGCTTCGACCATAGAGAGTGCTGTAATTTTTGTAATTGAGGAGGGTAAACTTCAGTAAAATAAGAATAGATGACGCTAGTGATATTAAGTTTCATATTAGATGAATAAAAGCGTTGTAAGATCGCTGAAAATTCATTTTTCTTCGGATCTGATATCAGATTCGAAATCAACGACCTATAATTAGCCGAAAAACAGGTTAGTTCCATGAAAAAAAAATTCAAAGGTCGACTCCTTGAAGAAATTTTCCAGTTCGAATGTTTTCATGATCCTTGATCCAATTGTTCTATTGTCCAAAATCGAAGATTGAAAATATTTTCTGCAAGTTGTCTGAGCCTTGAACTGGTGTCGGATTCTCGAAATACCCCAAAAACATGCTCAACATGTTATAAATCAAGCATTCTTTTTCAGTGGGAGAATATTTTTTCAATGGATCTTTTCGAAAAGCCTCAAATCGCCATTTTTTTCATTTCCATACAAAAATAACGAACAAGAGTTCGAGTGAAATCATGATCCTTGATCCAATTAATCGAGCGTCATAAGTGGAAACTTGAAATCATTTCGCTATAGTTTTGTCTTAGCCCCGAAGTGTCGTCAGATTCGGAATCTTCATCATCGAATTACCCTAAAACCATGCCGAATATGTTATATTTCTAATTTTCGATTTTCACTCAACAAAATTTCAAAGGTTAACCCCTTTGATAAATTTCTGAAGAAAATATTTTTTTCAACGGATCTTCTCGAAAACCCTCGGCTGGGAGAAAAATACCATTCTCAATCCGAAAATGCAATCAGTTCTTTCCAGAAACGGCTGAAATCGCCGGTTTTTTCAGTTTTATAATAATAACGAACAAGAGTCCGAGTGTACTCATGATCCTCGATCCATTTGGTTTAGCGTCAAAAGTGGAAACTTAATATCATTTCGCTATAGAATTGTCTGAGCCCCGAACTGATGTCCGATTTGGAATCTTCATCATCGAATTACCCTAAAACCATGCCCAATATGTTATATTTCCAATTTTCAATTTTTACCCAGTGACATTTCAAAGGTCAAAGTTGATAAATTTCTAGAGAAAATATTTTTTTCAACGGATCTTCTCAAAATTCCTCATGTAGGAGTAAAATACCATTCTGCATCCGAAAATGTAATCAGTTCTCCCCTGAAACGCCTCGAATCGCTAATTTTTTCAGTTTTATAATAATAACGGACAAGAGTTCGATTGTAATCATGATCCTCGATCCAATTGGTTTATCGTCAAAAATGGAAAATTGAAATAACTTCAATTTCTATTGCAAACAGTCTTTGTATTATGAAAAAAAGTTAACATCAATTATTATTAAGACGAAATACCAAAAATTCCATAATTCTCGGAATTTTCAGTCAGTTCAAAATAATACGCCATCTACATTCAAATGGTAAAAGTAACACATCGACCATAGATTACTGTAATTTCATAATCGAATTACTCTAAAAACGTGCTGAATATGTTATTTCCAATTTTCACCCAACAAAATTTTAAAGGTTAACCCCTTTGATGAATTTCTGAACAGACTTTCCCTGCTTTCAGATGTCAACCAGAGCGGCACAATAGACAGAAAAGACTTCGAGTTAGCGATAGAGGTACGTATATTTTCTATTTGTTCGATTCCGGCCGGTTTCTTCCGATAACAGGCGAGGAAATGGAATCATCTTGGAGGGTTTTGTATGGCCTGTAATCGATTATGGATGAGTTATGACGCTGAAAGCTTCCGCGCGACCCGACCCGATGCAATTTTCAGCAGCGTAAAGGAAAATATAAGTCCCGAACTTTTGGAATCTAGAAATGATTAATATCTCCTTCCAGAAAGTATGTTCCCTAAGGGGATGGGTCCCGGGTTCCGAAGAGTACAAGAGGACCTTCAACAGCATGATAGAGATCTGGGAGGGTCTCAGACAGAGGGCGGACTCCAACATGGACGGACAGGTAAGACCAACAATCTTAAATCCAACATAACCCAAAATAACCTCTTCGTTTCGCAGGTGAGCGTGGAAGAGTGGGCTAGCATGTGGGACGACTACTCCAAGAGGCCCGAGAACGCCCTCGAGTGGCAGACGCAGTACATGAGGTTCATGTTCGAGCTGGAGGACGCCTCCGGTGATGGCTCCATCGACGTGGACGAGTTCACCTCCGTCTGTTCCTGCTACGGCCTGGAGCCGGGGGAATGTCGGGAGGCCTTCGCTAAAATGTCACAGGTGATTTTTTCGTCTCTCTCGAAACTAAATTTTTAAAGAACATAATTTTTTAGGGTCAGAATAACGTGAGCTACGAACAGTTCGAGCACCTATGGAAACAGTTCTTCATGTCGGAGAATCCTCAAGAACCGGGAAACTACATTTTCGGGAAGACCAGATTTTAACCACGATGCTTTTCTACTTGCATACCCCTAATTATAACAGAAATGAAGGAATATTTCCGACATATATATTATATACTTAAACACTCCCACGCAGACGTGGCTGGGGGGAATTAATTTCGTTAGATGGAAAATAATCAACTTCACTCGTTTCTGGCATATCCGTAAGAAGAGAGCAGAGTGAATGTATATATCCAATAAAAGGGAAACATCCTTCGTGATACTAAATGGTGTTTGAAGTTGGGAAAAGTAACATTTCTACATTTTAAATATAAAATAAAATTCTTTGAATAGTCGAACCGAATAGACTAGTTCGAGGTTTACAGTTTGATATCCTTCGATTCCATAAGTATCGAAAAGAAAACAAATATTGGTGCGAGTCCAATAAGAATTTCAATCTCGTTCTTCAACTCTAGCCCGTTAAATAGATGTTTCACGAAAGCTTTTTTGGTACCATCAACTCTCTAAATATTCTACAGTATTGTATCTTCTCGGTGGCAGCTATGCGTATTTCCTTTGTCGACTTTCTTTGACTGTTAAACTACAAATTTGTATTTGTCAACGTTGAACCGATGTCGTATTATTGTTGTGTTATGTAACCGAGTATATTGAATGTTGAATTGAGAATATATTTGTGTTTTATGTCGAATATGGATGAGTTACCGTGGGACACATGCAACGATTGTAACATGTTCAATTCATAAATGACAACGTCTTTAACTGGATAGTTTTATTCTAGTCCTTCCCGAATTCCCCTTCTTTAGAATAGGTCCGAAAATTGTTCACTAAAGATTTGCATTCCCTTGAAGTTAATATCAATTATTATCAAGACGAAATACGAAAAATTCCATAATTCTCGGAATTTTCAGTCAGTTCGACATAATACGCCATCTACATTCAAATGGTGAAAGTAACACATCAACCATATAGATTACTCTAATTTTTGGGATTGAAGAAAATGCACTTCAGTAAAATAAGTATAGATGACGCTAGTAGTATTGAATTTCATATCAGACGAACAAGAGTTCGAGTGTTTCATGATCCTCGATCCAATTGGTTTAACGTCAAAAGTGGAAACTTGAAACCATTTCGCTATAGAATTGTCTGAGCTCCGAACTGATGTCAGATTCGGAATCTTCATCATCGAATTACCCTAAAACCGTGCCGAATATGTTATATTTCCAATTTTCGATTTTCACCCAACAAAATTTCAAAGGTTAACCCCTTTGATAAATTTCCGTGGAAAATATTTTTTTCAACGGATATTCTCGAAAACCCTCATGTGGCAGTAAAAGACCATTCTCAATCCGAAAATGCAATCAGTTCTTTCCAGAAACGCCTGAAATCGCTGATTTTTTCAGTTTTATAATAATTACGAACAAGAGTTCGAGTGTTATCATGATCCTCGATCCAATTGGTTTAGCGTCAAAGGTGGAAACTTGATATCATTTCGCTATAGAATTGTCTGAGCTCCGAACTGATGTCAGATTCGGAATCTTCATCATCGAATTACTCTAAAAACATGCCGAATATGTTATATTTCCAATTTTCGATTTTCACCCAACAAAATTTCAAAGGTTAACCCCTTTGATAAATTTCCGTGGAAAATATTTTTTTCAACGGATATTCTCGAAAACCCTCATGTGGGAGTAAAAGAGCATTCTCAATCCGAAAATGCAATCAGTTCTTTCCAGAAACGCCTGAAATCGCTGATTTTTTCAGTTTTATAATAATAACGAACAAGAGTTCTAGTGTTATCATGATCCTCGATCCAATTGGTTTAGCGTCAAAGGTGGAAACTTAATATCATTTCGCTATAGAATTGTCTGAGCCGCGAACTGATGTCAGATTCGGAATCTTCATCATCGAATTACCCTAAAACCATGCCGAATATGTTATATTTCCAATTTTCGATTTTCACCCAACAAAATTTCAAAGGTTAACCCCTTTGATAAATTTCCGTGGAAAATATTTTTTTCAACGGATATTCTCGAAAACCCTCATGTGGGAGTAAAAGACCATTCTCAATCCGAAAATGCAATCAGTTCTTTCCAGAAACGCCTGAAATCGCTGATTTTTTCAGTTTTATAATAATTACGAACAAGAGTTCGAGTGTTATCATGATCCTCGATCCATTTGGTTTAGCGTCGAAGGTGGAAACTTGATATCATTTCGCTATAGAATTGTCTGAGCTCCGAACTGATGTCAGATTCGGAATCTTCATCATCGAATTACTCTAAAAACATGCCGAATATGTTATATTTCCAATTTTCGATTTTCACCCAACAAAATTTCAAAGGTTAACCCCTTTGATAAATTTCCGTGGAAAATATTTTTTTCAACGGATATTCTCGAAAACCCTCATGTGGGAGTAAAAGAGCATTCTCAATCCGAAAATGCAATCAGTTCTTTCCAGAAACGCCTGAAATCGCTGATTTTTTCAGTTTTATAATAATAACGAACAAGAGTTCGAGTGTTATCATGATCCTCGATCCAATTGGTTTAACGTCAAAAGTGGAAACTTAATATCATTTCGCTATAGAATTGTCTGAGCTCCGAACTGATGTCAGATTCGGAATCTTCATCATCGAATTACCCTAAAAACATGCCGAATATGTTATATTTCCAATTTTCGATTCTCACCCAACAAAATTTCAAAGGTTAACCCCTTTGATAAATTTCCGTGGAAAATATTTTTTTCAACGGATCTTCTCGAAAACACTCATGTAGGAGTAAAATACAATCCTGAATCCGAATATACAATCAGTTCTTCGCCAAAACGCCTCGAATCTCCAATTTTTTAAGTTTTATGACTATAACGAACAAGAGTTTGAGTGTAATCATCATCCTCGATCCAATTGGTCGATCGTCAAAAGTGGAAACTTGAAATCATTTCGCGATAGAATTGTCTGAGCCCCGAACTGATGTCAGATTTGGAATCTTCATCATCGAATTATCCTAAAACCATGCCGAATATGTTATATTTCTAATTTTCGATTTTTACCCAATAAAATTTCAAAGGTTAACCCCTTTGATAAATTTCCGTGGAAAATATTTTTTTCAACGGATATTCTCGAAAACCCTCATGTGGGAGTAAAAGACCATTCTCAATCCGAAAATGCAATCAGTTCTTTCCAGAAACGCCTGAAATCGCTGATTTTTTCAGTTTTATAATAATTACGAACAAGAGTTCGAGTGTTATCATGATCCTCGATCCAATTGGTTTAGCGTCAAAGGTGGAAACTTTATATCATTTCGCTATAGAATTGTCTGAGCTCCGAACTGATGTCAGATTCGGAATCTTCATCATCGAATTACCCTAAAAACATGCCGAATATGTTATATTTCCAATTTTCGATTTTCACCCAACAAAATTTCAAAGGTCCCCTTTGATAAATTTCCGTGGAAAATATTTTTTTCAACGGATATTCTCGAAAACCCTCATGTGGGAGTAAAAGACCATTCTGAATCCGAAAATGCAATCAGTTCTTTCCTGAAACGCCTGAAATCGCTGATTTTTTCAGTTTTATAATAATTACGAACAAGAGTTCGAGTGTTATCATGATCCTCGATCCAATTGGTTTAGCGTCAAAGGTGGAAACTTTATATCATTTCGCTATAGAATTGTCTGAGCTCCGAACTGATGTCAGATTCGGAATCTTCATCATCGAATTACTCTAAAAACATGCCGAATATGTTATATTTCCAATTTTCGATTTTCACCCAACAAAATTTCAAAGGTTAACCCCTTTGATAAATTTCCGTGGAAAATATTTTTTTCAACGGATATTCTCGAAAACCCTCATGTGGGAGTAAAAGACCATTCTGAATCCGAAAATGCAATCAGTTCTTTCCTGAAACGCCTGAAATCGCTGATTTTTTCAGTTTTATAATAATTACGAACAAGAGTTCGAGTGTTATCATGATCCTCGATCCAATTGGTTTAGGGTCAAAGGTGGAAACTTTATATCATTTCGCTATAGAATTGTCTGAGCTCCGAACTGATGTCAGATTCGGAATCTTCATCATCGAATTACCCTAAAAACATGCCGAATATGTTATATTTCCAATTTTCGATTTTCACCCAACAAAATTTCAAAGGTTAACCCCTTTGATAAATTTCCGTGGAAAATATTTTTTTCAACGGATATTCTCGAAAACCCTCATGTGGGAGTAAAAGACCATTCTCAATCCGAAAATGCAATCAGTTCTTTCCAGAAACGCCTGAAATCGCTGATTTTTTCAGTTTTATAATAATTACGAACAAGAGTTCGAGTGTTTCATGATCCTCGATCCAATTGGTTTAACGTCAAAAGTGGAAACTTGAAACCATTTCGCTATAGAATTGTCTGAGCTCCGAACTGATGTCAGATTCGGAATCTTCATCATCGAATTACCCTAAAACCGTGCCGAATATGTTATATTTCCAATTTTCACTCAACAAAATTTCAAAGGTTGACCCCTTTGATAAAATTCTACTGAAAATTCCACACATGTGATTTTTAACCAATCAGAACGTGTATTTCTGATAGATCACCATCGCAACGGATGAATTTTAGTGGAAATTTTTTCCTCGTGGGTACCCAACAGCGAATTATACTGGAAATATTTTTAGAAAATTATCCCTCGTCTTCGACTCGGGATAATTTTCAAAATATTCATGAGCTCGAAAAAATTTCCGGAAATAATTTGACCTCTAGTGGTATTACTAGTGAAAATATTTTTTTCAACGGAAATTCTCGAAAACCCTCATGTAGGAGTAAAAGACATCTTTATCTGGAGAGTTTTATTCTTATCCTAACCGAATCCCCTTTTAGCAAAAATAAATAATTTCTATCTCCTGAAAATTCGTGAACGGATAATAAAACAAGAGATTATAACATTTGTTATTTTAATTCAATTTCACTATTATATAAATGCTTTTTCTGATACAGTTCCATCTTTTCTTTAGAATAGGTCCGAAAATTGTTCACTCAAGATTTGTATTCCCTAGAAGTTATAATACTCAGTATGATAATGGTTAATGGACTAATAAAGATCTCAACAGGAATGGAACAGAAAAATAATCGCTATATAATGTAACCAAATTCGAATATTCAACATATAAATGCATGGAAACACAACCGTACAATATTTCGATATATTTTCCATGGGCAGTGTTCAATTCTTTCAACTGATCCTGTTTCGTACTCTCTGCTTGATCAAGTAATAAGTGAAATCGATCAAATAACAAATATATTAAAACAATTAAAGCAGTACCAACAAAGCTTTCGGAATGTTCTGAACAGTTTCATAAAATTAATATAATTTCAGTCATGCTTTCAAATTTTACATAGTAAACAGATTACTCGATAAAAACATTCAAAATTACGAATTAAAAACTACAGCGCACATTCGAAACACCATCTTTTAAAGCTAAATCTCCAAATTCAACACTGTCCATTGGTACTGAATTATTAAAAATATATTCTTCTCGAAATCATTAACAGAAGCCACATTAAACTATGAACGTATAAATATTTACAAAAATATATAATATTCTTTTATAAAAATTATCAACAGAAGTATATAAAAAAATTACTTTAAAAATCTAAGTTGAACCCCGAATCCGCATCGAACGAGTTCAGCAGCTCTTGATCCGTGAAGGGGGCAGAGTCGGAAGTCGGTAGGTTATCCAGGAACTCCAGATTGAAGTCCGAAGCTCCCGAATTGAAGTTGCTCAACGTACTGTTACTGTTGTTGGCCGAGGGGTTATTTACAAGTTGATTCATGTTCTGTTGCTGTTGTTGTTGCAACTGGCTCATCGATATAGACTGACTCTGCTGCATATGAAGGTTTGTCATGGACATCTGAGAAGGAAATAAGAATTATTCAATCGTCAAAACCCCTTTTTGTTCCACAAATTTTACCTGCGTGTTCTGCTGCTGTTGCATCATGTTCTGTTGCTGCATCAGCTGCATCTGCTGCTGGTTCATGCTGGCCATCTGACTGATGGGACCTCCCGGTCCTTGGTTCATTCCCATGGACTGCTGGCCGCCCGAACCCATATTGTGCTGCATCCGCATCTGTTGATGCTGGAGCGCCGTCATCTGCTGCATGCTGTTGCCTGGATTCATCCCGAAACCTGCGAATTACAAGTGTTTCAATCAAAAACCGAAACATGTCTTTTTCGGGTAACAAAGAATTATTGACATCTCGGGAGGCTTCAGTGATATTCTAGGTTGCTGAATTCAGGTCGGTATAGGAATAACAGTAACGTAACCCATAGAGACCTTGCTTCGTTGATTTTTTCGAGATATCGGTGGTGGTGGAACAGAATTGGTTTTATCTTTATGAAAAAAGACATAAACAGTCAGTTTGATCGCTTCCATCAGTTATTCTTGAATAAATTCAATGAAGTGTTTCCGACTAAAAAAATCAATACGAATAAAAAACGAAAAACTGAAAGAATGGATCCAATAGCAGTATCAAACAAAAACTAGATATACTACTGATGCTCAGCACACACGATAACTCCTTCAAGGAGATGTACCGGGAAACAAAAATACAATATGATAATCATTTGAGGAAGAAGAATAGAGAAAATTTCGACATGGCCATGAAAACATCGGAAAAGCAAAACTATGTGGTCATTCTAAAGTCAATAAACAATAAACAAAGAAAAGAGATCAATTTCAGATGAATGGAAATCCACAAAATATCGTAAACGAGACGACCACCTTCTTCGTAAACACTGCAACAAAATTGACTGCAAATATTACAAAAAGTAACAGTAAATACAAATATGTAGGAGCAGATAAATCATTGCTATTGAGTAAAATGAGTATATGGCTTCTGTTACTTTTTTGATTGCGTCTTCTGTTGACGTACTTTTGCGAAATCCAAATTGCTTATCAGACAAAATTTTATATTTCTCCCAATTTTAATATTTTCCGAAAACAGGCTTTTTCGAAACCAATGTTGACCAAATGAGAAAGAGGTTCTGAAATTTCTTGTTTTATTTCCTTCAATGTTTCAGAATATATTCCATCATATCCTGTTGATTTTCTTGATCTAAGACTGCTTATAGTTTTTCCTATTTCAATTGAATCAGTGGGAAAAAGGACCTATAGTCCATTTAAGAATTATTGACATCGAAGCAGGCCATGAACGTCCAGTCGAGGCTTTATTTTTGGTTACAAAAAAGAAACTAAATTTTATCATAGAAATAAAACATAAATATAACCTAGAAAAGTGTTGAGTATACGAATGATCGAATTATTAAGCCGGAATATATCGATTGCAGTTCAAACATGGGAGTTCAGGTTTGAAAGCGCAAAAATATCGTGGAATGCTTTCATATGAAATTATCTCATATACAAGTCAACCATGGAAAATTGAAGATCATTCAAATAAATATTTATTTTTATTCAGGACCATGCAATATTTATTGGTTTTGGAAATCTTGCAAAATTCTAACCATATAACTATAAGAGTACCATTTTATGTCAGGATTCAAGAAGGATAATTAATGGAATTCTAGCAGAAACAAATTTTTGGATACTTCGCAAGCACAGGGCCAAAAGAATGGATCGAAAAAAAGTTATAATGTATTCAGGAATAAAAGAGAAACAAGAATTAAGAATCTATGTAGTACATGAAGAATTCTGACATGAAATTTGTACCGAACTATCAAAATATGAACCAATTTGTGAATTATTTATTGCTCGGTGTTGAATACTTTAAGAAAGTCAATTTTTATTTTCATTCATTAAAACTATCCATGAATTATTGAAAACATTATAATTGATGAGCAATATTACAATTATTCAGTATACTTTTGAATTGGGAACAATATAGTATGTGTATTAGCAGAGGGAATGTGAACAGGGTACCATACAGTATAAGTATAATAAATAAACTTAAAATATCTATGAATGATACAAGAGCAAAGATAAAAATATTGAAAACTTTGTTTCCACGTAGTGTACGTAACGTTTACAGTGGTTGTTCTGGCTTCTATGTGTTTTTTCAAAATTGTAACAAAGTTTCCTGTAATTTTATATGTATCGTTATAATCATAAACTTCTTCCAATCCTAATTCCTCAGCAGATATTTCAATTTGTTATAATCAATGTATTTTTTTGAATGGTCTTTTTTAATAGTTCTTCTTTCCATTTTCAGATTAGAAAAAAATTATCTGAGAAATATTTTTCTGGAAATACTAATCTGAGAAATATTTTTCTGGAAAAACTAGGTAATCTAAGAAATATTTTTCTGAATAAACTAATCTGAGAAATATTTATCTGGAAAAACTAGGTCATCTAAGAAATTTTTTTCTGGAAAAAATAGTCTAAGAAATTTTTTTCTGGGAAAACGAATTTAAGAAATATTTTTTTGCTGATAAATATTTTTCTGGAAAAATTATCTGAGTAATATTTTTTTAATCTGAGAAATATCATTCTGGGAAAACTAATCTAAAAAATATTCTTCTGGATAAACTATTCTGAGAAATATTTTGCAGGAAATATAATCTGAGAAATATTTTTTTGGAGAAATTAAGCTGAGAAATATCATTCTGTGAAAACTAATCTAAAAAATATTCTTCTGGATAAACTATTCTGAGAAATATTTTGCAGGAAATATAATCTGAGAAATATTTTTTTGGAGAAATTAAGCTGAGAAATATCATTCTGTGAAAACTAATCTAAAAAATATTCTTCTGGATAAACTATTCTGAGAAATATTTTGCAGGAAATATAATCTGAGAAATATTTTTTTGGAGAAATTAAGCTGAGAAATATCATTCTGTGAAAACTAATCTAAAAAATATTCTTCTGGATAAACTATTCTGAGGAATATTTTGCTGGAAATATAATCTGAGAAATATTTTTTTGGAGAAATTAAGCTGAGAAATATCATTCTGTGAAAACTAATCTAAAAAATATTCTTCTGGATAAACTATTCTGAGAAATATTTTGCAGGAAATATAATCTGAGAAATATTTTTTTGGAGAAATTAAGCTGAGAAATATCATTCTGTGAAAACTAATCTAAAAAATATTCTTCTGGATAAACTATTCTGAGAAATATTTTGCAGGAAATATAATCTGAGAAATATTTTTTTGGAGAAATTAAGCTGAGAAATATCATTCTGTGAAAACTAATCTAAAAAATATTCTTCTGGATAAACTATTCTGAGGAATATTTTGCTGGAAATATAATCTGAGAAATATTTTTTTGGAGAAATTAAGCTGAGAAATATCATTCTGTGAAAACTAATCTAAAAAATATTCTTCTGGATAAACTATTCTGAGAAATATCATTCTGTGAAAACTAATCTAAAAAATATTCTTCTGGATAAACTATTCTCAGGAATATTTTGCTGGAAATATAATCTGAGAAATATTTTTCTGGAAAAACTGATCTGAGAAATATCATTCTGGGAAAAATAATCTAAAAAATATTTTTCTGGATAAACTATCCAGAGAAATATTTTTCTGGAAAAACTAATCTGAGAAATATTTTTCTGGAAAAACTAATCTGAGAAATATGTTTCTGGAAAAACCAATCTAAGAAAAATGTTTCTAGAAAAACTTGATCTAGAAATTTTTCAGTGTGTATCTGATTTTCACCTACATAGATTCTTAATTTTTTATTCTCTCTTATTTCTTAATATATATAACGTTTTTCCAATCCATTCACTTGGCCCCGTGCTTGCGAAATATCAAATTTTTTTTTCTGTTGCACCACTTTATCTACCTGTTAGAATTCCATTAATCATCCTTCTTGAATCCTGACATAAAACGGTACTCTTATAGTTATATGGTTAAAATTTTGCAAGATTTTCAATACCAATAAAGATTGCATAGTCTCGAATGAAAATAAATATTTATTTCAATTTTCCATGGTCGACTTTTATATGAACGATATCTCAACTCAACGACTTGCTTGGAAATTCAGATAATTTCATATGAAAGCATTCCACGATATTTTTGCGCTTTCAAACCTGAATTCCTATGTTTAAACCGCAGTCGGAATATTCCGGCTTAATTATTCGATGAACACTTTTCTAGGTTATATTTACGTTCGATGTTTTATTTCTACGATGAAATTGAACAGTAACTTTGTAACCAGAAATCAAGGCCTGCTTCGATGTCAATAATTCTCGAACGAAGCATACGTACCGTGTTGGAAATTCGTCCTTATTTGGTTGTTGAAGCTTTGGCTTTGTTGCTGCTGTAACAGGAGGTGTCTCCATTCGGGTTTCTGTTGCATACTGTCGATAGGGCTCGTCATAGGGTTTTGCTGCCTCGGGTACATGTTTCTAGACGCCAAATGCTGCTGTTGGTGTTGTTGCTGCTGCTGCTGCTGCTGCTGTTGTTGTTGCTGTTGCTGCTGTTGTTGTAACATGTAAACGTTATGCGGCCTCATCATTGGACCTACAGAAATAAAAAATCATAACACTGAATCATATGAAAAAAAACCAAAACCCGCCAAAAGAGTCGAATTTCCAGCTCGAACGAGACGTAAGGTCTCAAATAACTATGTGGCGTCTCCTACTTTTCCACAGTTTTCGCGAGAACTCACCAGATGGGGGTATAGGCTGGTGCGGCATCCTCCTCATCCCCGCCGCGCCAAACCTGGGTTGCATCATCCCAGCGCTCGTCTTGTAATCGGGGGGCGGAGGCCTGACGATCTGCTGCTGCTGTTGTTGCTGTTGCATCGCCGCGGCGGCCGCCTGTTGCTGCTGCTGCTGATTCCTGAACATCTGCTGTTGCTGCAACAGCTTCTGCTGCCGCTCCATCGCCAACTGCTGCTGCAACCTCGCGTCCATCTGGGTGTTCATGGGGTTCATGCCCGGGTTCGGGCCCATATTCGGATTCATCACTGCAAATTCATAGGATAACACTGATGAAACTGTGTGATATTTGGGAGTATGAATGTTTAATTTCAATCTCGGTTACACATCTCGAAGAAGAAAAGTCGTTAATTTCAAGTTGAGCCTTTCATTGACAACATTGTAGTCGATATCGACAGTTTATGGATCACCACTACCAACATATTGCTTCAAAAATTCCTATTATATGACTACAATAGAATCAATTAGGGCAATTTAGGTTATATTTCGAATGATTCAATATTCTTCAATACAAAGAGTTATCACTTTCTCAGCAATCTGGCGAATATTGAGTTGGATTAGCAGGAATTCATTTCAGAATCTTCACTAACCATTGAAAATATTCAGAAGATATGATTTGTTGAAAGTTGACATGTTTCTGACAGTTGCTTGACAGTACTGGATCACTACTACCAACATATTGCTTTAAAAATCCCTATTATATGACTACAATAGAATCAATTGGGGCAATTTAGGTTATATTTCGAATAATTCAATATTCTCCAATACAAAGAGTAATCACTTTCTCAGCAATCTGGCGAATATTAAGTTGGATTAGCAGGAATTCATTTCAGATTCTTCACTAACCATTGAAAATATTCAGAAGATATGATTTTTGAAAGTTGACATGTTTCTCTGACAGTTGACAGTTACTTGACAGTACTGGATCACTACTACCAACATATTGCTTTAAAGGTCCCTATTATATGACTACAACAGAATCAATTAGGGCAATTAAGGTTATATTCCGAATGATTCAATATTCTCCAATACAAAGAGTAATCACTTTCTCAGCAATCTGGCGAATATTGAGTTGGATTAGCAGGAATTAATTTCAGATTCTTCACTAACCATTGAAAATATTCAGAAGATATGATTTGTTGAAAGTTGACATGTTTCTGACAGTTGCTTGACAGTACTGGATCACTACTACCAACATATTGCTTTAAAGGTCCCTATTATATGACTACAACCGAATCAATTAGGGTAATTTAGGTTATATTTCGAATGATTCAATATTCTCCAATACAAATAGTAATCACTTTCTCAGCAATCTGGCGAATATTGAGTTGGATTAGCAGGAATTCATTTCAGATTCTTCACTAACCATTGAAAATATTCAGAAGATATGATTTTTGAAAGTTGACATGTTTCTCTGACAGTTGACAGTTACTTGACAGTACTGGATCACTACTACCAACATATAGCTTTCAAAATCCCTTTTATATGACTACAACAGAATTAATTAGGGCAATTAAGGTTATATTCCGAATGATTCAATATTCTCCAATACAAAGAGTAATCACTTTCTCAGCAATCTGGCGAATATTGAGTTGGATTAGCAGGAGTTAATTTAAGATTCTTCACTAACCATTGAAAATATTCAGAAGATATGATTTGTTGAAAGTTGACATGTTTCTGACAGTTGACAGTTGCTTGACAGTACTGGATCACTACTACCAACATATTGCTTTAAAAATCCCTATTATATGACTACAACCGAATCAATTAGGGCAATTTAGGTTATACTTCGAATGATTCAATATTTTTCAATACAAAGAGTCATTACTTTCTCAGCAATCTGGCGAATATTAAGTTGGACTATTGATGAGACTACAAGGCATTTTATTACAAATTGGTGACAGCGGTGGGATATGTTCAGTTGTTCTGAGGGAAAGGAGCAGGGGAGAGAGAGAGAGAGAGAGCAGTACAAGGCAGTTTATTACAACTGATCGAAAACATACCTGTCACACCATTTCCCCTCTGCCTCAAACTCTGCTGCGTGAAATTGATCGTCTGATTCTGGGACATCGAGTAACTGTCGTTCATGGCCCCCATGGAACCTGGGTGTAGTTGGGATCCTCCCATGCCCATCCCTTGCATACCACCAGGATTCTGCATTCCAGGTTGCATGTTGACTGTAAAAACGAAACAATCAAATTTGGTCGAATCGAAGGCCGGACCAAAAACAACCCTACTCTGACCGTCGATAAAAGAAGAGTCTCTTCGAGAAAATTTGGAAAAAAGACACCTACCTAAGTACCTTCTGGGAACACCTGTTTTCATATCCCTCAAAATGTACCCACCTGGTCCGGGGCCCTGCATACCGCCCATGCTCTGCAGTCCCGCCATGGGGTTCCCCATATGGTTGGGATTCTGCTGTTGTTGGGCGTTCGACATCATGTTGGGGTTGTTGTTCATGCCCCCCTGCTGGCCCTGGCCGCTCATATTTACATTGCCGTGGACCGTTTGGGGATTGTTGTTCATCTGTTGTTGCGCCTGCGAGGGCATCTGGTTCTGCTGTTGGGGGTTTTGTTGTTGATGTTGTTGGGGAGGGGGGTTGTTCTGAGGTTGGTGCTGTTGGGTGAAGTTCATCCCCTGGTGGGTGGCGATTGAGACGTTGCCTTTTAGGTCGCCGGAGAGTTGGAGATGCTGACCAGCCGACACCTGAAGAATCCGAGAAAGATATTGAGTGGGTGCTAAAGTGGAAGTTTTTTGTTGTTTTTGTTTTATAAACCTCAACATGTTGGGCTCCTACTTTCCCACAGTTTTCGCAACAACTCGATTTGTAAAAGTTGATATCTTTGTTGATAACGAGGAGAGGAGCTAGGGAGATTTCGAATACTTCCCTCAGAGAGTGGTTGAAAAGGTCGTAAATAAATGGCTCGTCTATCGACCTGGCCGAGAAGAACCGGCAACGTTTCCAGTGAAACATTAGAATCATGATTTACATCGGACACGGCACGCTGCAACAATTCCAACGTCCATTGGCCCGGACGACCCTCCGAGTCCGCGCGCATGACCCGTTCTTTCCTAATCGTAATTTATACCGGCAGAAGGACCATTTTAATTCGCGTCTCGCTAATTAGATTAGGGGGAGACGTTCCGAAGCGGAGGAAGAGGGAGAACCGTTAACGGAGCGGTGTCGCAACGTTGAAGGAATCTGTAGAATATTTTTGGAACAACCCCCGTATAACCTTCTGGACTTTTCTCAAAACGATTATCGGAGGTGGCGTGGGCGGCGCAAACCGGGTAATTGAAGGATAAACCGAAAGCGGCAGTTGCCAGCTCGATTCTACCTCTCCGTATCGATATTCTCGAGGTGTACGGGGGCCGTACGTTTAGTTGAAGACCCAACGGGATTCGGTCGCTTCGTAACAAATCCATCAACTGATTGTTATTCGGAATGAGTTATTGATAGAGGAGTCGGGTGGACAGTGGCGTGCCCGTCTCGATTTCTGAGACAACGCCGGGATTAATGAAAGAAGGCATCGTGGCAGGAAATGACTAAGAGATAAGGCGATAACGACGGAGGCGTGGGCGCCTTCGCCGACGCTACTGGCCCTCCGAGAGTTCAATTGTACATCTGGATGAGAGAAACTCGGGTACGAAAGGGTCTCTTTACTTTGTCAGACGGATAGTACAGGTGGCGTCAGAAAAGTATTCTTCGATTTTCCTTCGTCTAGCCGCTCTCGCTCCTCGAAAAAGGTACATACGTGAACACATGCGAGGGTAACTCCCCTCTATCTCGATAGATATCTATTTATGTTCGATAGAAAAAGGGGGGGTTCGTCGTACGGTCGAAGGGTGGTCTGATACGGGTTCTAGCCTCGTAGAGAGCGGCGTTCGTCGAGTCGACATTTGCATAATGGATCCCGACCGTTTCCTCTCTGCGCTCAGTGGTACCGTCAGAAATGGGAATTTTTATGAAGGAAGAAGGGTGGGTGATGTCATCTGAGAACATACGTTCGAGATTCACGCAGTTCAACGACCAGAAGTCGAAAGAAAAGAGCTTGAAATTAGGTTCCTCTGTAGTATTAAAAGGTCCTATTATAGTGTTTAAAAAAGAGGCCCTATAGGCTCCATGACGGTTCAAAAATAAGGCTCTATGCTTTTGAGCACCCGTTCACCCTCCTTGTAGGTAGATTCGCATTTTCTAGTTTTAGAAACCAATTGAAGAAAATTTTGATGTCTTGTAATGGATCGGTCCTAGATTAACATCCTACGAATGAGGAAACTTCATATAATACCGATTGCAGAGTAGATTAGAAGAACACGGTCGAATATTCTGAACACGGTCAAATAACTCCGTGATTTTTATTTTTTACACCGTGATTCTATTCGATGGTTTTTGGAGGTTATAGAGAAAAGATTACGGTTTACTTCTTGAGAAAGAGGATGCACGAGAGTGGTTGCTCTGCTCTGATATTCAGATACACAAAGCGAAGAACACTGGTAAGGTTGTTAAGCATTAGTCGTAGAATTCAGCAAATTTACGAAACCAATGGTTTCCATTATCCCTAGTATTTTATTACCGTTTTCTTTGATAATCGTATGCAAGTAAGTCCATTTTGAATTTCTTTTTTACATTATTTCTTCTTGATTGTTGTCTGGTACTGTTTCTCCATTTAATATTTATTACGTATTTGTGCTTGTGATATTTATTCATATTTCAGGTACTTGTGTACACCCAGTCAATACCACTATTTCAATTCTCCCACTTGGGAAACTTGGTAGATGGTTCATTAATATGTTGGATCCTTGAAACTTAATTGGAGAGATAAGTGCCTGCTAAACATAATGACGCGGTATAGAGATTCCCCCATGTGAGATATACCAAGAATTGTATCTCTTTGCATTGTGTAGTTGTTGAACCTTCCTCCCTGTAGAGCACTTAATCACTGCTCGAACTTGCAGGATTCCCTGAATTTATTTCACTGAGATTACAGCCTGTAAAGATGGTCTCGGTCCCTATTTGCCCTCTACCTCATTTAGTATTTAGTCATTCAGGGGATAGGGGATGCAATTCTGGAATAATCTTTCCTTTGTACCATTCAAGTTGTTGATGTGGACGTAGCACTTATCATTCTGAAGGAAAGTCCCTCTTGAATCTAACCCTTTCCTGTGTACATATATTGTTATTGTTAGTGAACAGTTTTTCACTTACGATACATTATCTTCGCATCCACCATTCAGGATATTTGTTACCATTAATGCTTTCTATCCTACAGAAAGGGTTTTCTCGTTCTGTAGTATCTATTTTTGATTGTGATATATTTCCCCATTGCTCTCTATGACTGACTTTTGATTTTGATATATTTTAATACTCTCATTATTACCTGATTTTGATATATTTTAATACTCTCATTATTACTTGATTTTGATATATTCTACCATTCTCATCATTACTTATTTTTGATTTTGATACATTTTAGCACTCTCATTATTACTTGATGTTGATATATTTTACCACTTGATTTTGATATATTCTACTATTCTCATAATTATTTACCATTTTATTATTTGCCTTTGTTTAGGAATATTCTTTACTTGCGCGGTTGTTTTTTTTCTTCCCCTTGGGGTTGTTTTTTTTTTTACCTCTTGGCACTCTGAAATAAACTGGTTATTTTCTTATTTTGGGTGCTAAAAATATTGTGTTTTAATTGTCTAAGACTTCCCGATAAATTTCCCTAGTACGATGAGAAGGTCCTGTGGTTTCTACGAAATGTAGAGTCCTTCCTAGATTGATCACTGCGCTGGCCAAAAATAGTTAAGATTAGTTTGCGATCCCGCGTGTTCGTATATTGAAAGTGTTCTGAACTCTCGTTCAGATAAAATAGTCGGTATTCAAAACTGCAAAACATTACAGTCTGTCAAACAAATGAAAGCGGTAGCTCTTTGTCAATCATGTCGAATCAGCTGTTACAAAAATATATAGATATTTTATTCAATAATTCGTTGTTATTTTAAATGGTTCTGGTTATGCGATCTGAAAGAATGTAGCTTGAATATACCATTCTCCATTAAAATACAGAATTTCGTCACGATTGAATTCGTAGTTTTAAAATTAGCAAGAAAACCAAATTTCAAACGACCATATTTACGGAACCCCTGGTCGAATTTTGCCCAATAACAAACTCAACTGTGGCATTCGAGATTCGAACCTATCCTGAAAATTTCAAGTCTCTAGATCCGTTCGTTCGAAAGTTGTAATTTTCTATGGTTCTGGTCATGCGAGCTGGACAAAATTCGGCATGAAGCTTGAACATGTCATTCTCCATCCGAATGGAAAATTTCACTTCGATCTAACGAGTAGTTTCGAAGTAATCAAGATAACAAAATTTCAAACGGCTGTATTTACGGAACCCCTAAAAGTGGTACTAACCTGGATGTTGTGACCGTGCCCCTGCTGGCTGATGTGCATCTGCTGCGCCTGGTTGATCTGCAGGGTGGCGCCGCCCTGTCCCCCGCCGTGTCCGCTCGAAGGCCTGGGTGGCGTGCCGCCCCCGAAGGGCCCGGCCGAGGCAGAACCGGCGCTGGCTTGGCTGTTGGTCCTAGGCAAGTAGCCGGGACTCCCGTGGTTCGGACTGCCGTACGGCGAATACTGCTGCTTGTACATCGCCGGTCCCTTGTTGCGCTGTTTCATCGCGTCGTACTCGTTGCCGCCGCCTTGGAACATCATCTCCTGCTTGATGAGGTCCTGCTGCTGGGGGGGGAAGCCGGGGGGGCCGTTCTTGAACTGCGGGTTGGTCGGGCTGCCGTAGTCGGAGTTGTACTGGAAGTCCGAGTACGGCGACCTCGCGTTCGCCACCCTGCCGCCGTTGGGGTTGTACGCCAGTCCCATCTGGTTCTTGTGCTGGTGCTGCTCGGCCATCTGCTTCAGCGTCTGGGCCGCCGGACTCAGCTCCGTCTTGGCGAAGTCGAGGTTGGGGTAGACCATCCTCGGATTGGCCTTGTTCTGGGCCTCGAACACCGGCGCGGGGGAGTAGTTCTGGTTCTGGTTGACCTGGGGCGATTGCGTGTTCTTCGGGGGTTCCGCGTGAGGGTCCTTAACGTCCTCCACTTTCATGCCGTTCGCACCGGGACCGGTCTCCGGCTTGTTCTCGTCGAAGTCGAAGTCCTTCATCAGCTCGGGGAAGTTGCTGATGTCGGAGATTATGTCGTTGAAGGCGTCCGAGTTGATTATCTCGTCGTGGGAGTCGTCCCCGATGAGGTCCGAGAAGTTGCCGAAGGCCGCGCCGCCGTTGGCGGCCGCGTCCTTCTCCAGCGCCGCCGCGCATTGGTCCAAATCGGCGAAGTCGTTGTCCGGCTCCTGGATAAAATCATATAAAACCCCGTACCTAGAATATTCACCAAAGAGACTCACCTGCTTGACGCACTCGACGAAGGTCCCGACGTCCAGGCCGATGTTCTGCTTGGTCTGCTGCTGCTGTTGCTGCTGGTGGTTGGAGGGGGTGGAGGGGTTGGATGGGTTGGGGGATGACACGTCGGTCTTGACCGACGTGTTCGTGTGGGCCTTGACGGTGACATTGGCGGATATCTGGGGGTTGGAGCTGGCGGCGGAGGTGGTGAACTCAAACTGTTGCACGATCTCCAGGGACAGCTTCGTGATGCCTGCGATCAAAGAATTATAAGGTTTTGCGAATATAAGGCCCTATACCACGATTCTGACGTTTTCAAGAGTGGTTCTCACCTTCATTCTGATTCCCGTGTTGTTGGGTCTTGCACTGGAGCTTCACGGGGGGTTCGTAAGAGTCCTGCGACCCTCCGGTGGGGTCCAGGTCCTCGCTGGGTCTCTTCAGGAATTTCTGCTGCTGAAACGGGACGAGAAAGGGAATTGAAACATCGAACTGAGAATTTGCACTGAGAAAATTGACAATGAAAAAGTTGCACTGTAACGGATATTTTCAGATAATTGAGAAAATTTGCACAACAGCTACGGATTATTTACTCTAAGAAATTTGTCTGCAACGAATAATTTGCACAATATAAAAAATTTCACCATAACGGATGATTTGAACTGAGAAAATTGACTTTAAAAAAATTGCACTGTAACGGATATTTTCACCTAATTGAGAAAATTGCACCGCTATGGATTATTTACTCTAAGAAATTTGACGGTAAAAAAATTGCACTGTAACGGATCATTTGCACAATATAAAAAATTGCACCATAACGGATGATTTGAACTGAGAAAATTGACTTTAAAAAAATTGCAATGTAACGGATATTTCCACCTAATTGAGAAAATTGCACCGCTACGGATTATTTACTCCAAGAAATTTGACAGTGAAAAAAATTGCACTGTAACGGACAATTCGAACTGAGAAAGGGAATTGAAACATGAGGAAGACACAATCATCGATTCCTTACTTCCATAAGATCCGCATAACTCTCTCGAGAAACCCGAACATCATCCGAGACCAACACCAGACTCCGCCACTGCACCAGAAGGGTCTAAAGCGCAAAACATATACGCACACACAAACCGGCGATTTTGCACCGACGTTGCGTCACAACCGACGTTTCGCGGGCACCACGGCGAGCGACGACGACGACGTACTGGCCCCGACTGCTCGTTTTATCGTCGAAAACGGACGACGTGTGCGCCAGGCGTCAAGAATCATATCGCACGTGGTGGAGGCCGCCTCCTCCTCCTCCAGGTGCACCTGGGCGTCGATGCGATCCGCTAGCTTAGCGGGACGACGATATCGGTACGGTCCGACGGCCCGTTTCACCTGGAGACGTACCTTTTCTACGTATCCACTTCGGAAGTGGACATTTTATGTTTTCCTTCGAACGACGCGCATCTACAGATAGAGCCATTAACCTTGATCTATCGAAAAATACGGACTCTCTTCTCGGGTTCAAAGTGAGCCTAGCTAGAACGAATCTCTTATGATGCAGTCACGTAGGAAACTTTCAATCGTGCAACGTTAAAGCCATGCAGATTCGCCGACAATATCAACCTCACCGATGGAATGACCTGATTTTTACACTCTAATAATAATATTTACGACGCATGTCGAAACGTACCTACAGTGTCTTCGGACTTGTACGAACTCGGCTTTCGACGTGGAGCGATAATCATTACAGTGAATTGAGAGCTGATCGGCTTAGAAACGAGCAAAACTTTAAATAACCTACTTCTACAATGGTTATCGTGCCCTAAAAGAGAATTTACATATTGAAAAATTGCACTATAGCCGAAGATTTGCACATATTGTAACGGATGGTTAGCACAAGAGCACAATATCGAAAATTGCACTGTAACGGATGATTTGCACATAAAAAAAAATCAGCAAAGTAAAAAATTGCACTATAACGTATAATTTGCACAATAATATAAAATATATTTGCACTTAGAAAATTGACAATGAAAATTGCACTGTAACGGATATTTTACACATAATTCAGAAAATTAGCACTATGAAAATTTACATGGTAAAAATTGCATTATAACGGATAATTTGCACATAATAAAGAAAATTGGTACTCTATCAAAAATTGCACCGTAACGGATGATTTGCACTAAGAAAATTTACATAGTTAAAATGGCACTATAACAGATAATTTGCACTAAATCAAAAATTGCACCGTAACAGATGATTTGCACCGAAGCAAGAAAATTTGCAAAGGTAAAAAAAAATTGAACCTTAACGAATAATTCCCGCTTGATAAGGAAAAATTGCGGAATATCAAAAATTGCACCGTAACGGATAATTTGCACTAAGAAAATTAACCTAGTGAAAATTGCACTATAACAGATAATTTGCAAATAATGAAAAAAATTTGCCCTATATCAAAAATTGCATCGTAACGGATGATTTGCACCGAAGCAAGAAAATTTGCAAAAGTAAAAAAATTGAACTCTAACGGATAATTCCCGTATAATAAAGAAAAATTGCAGAATATCAAAAATTGCACCGTAACGGATAATTTGCACTAAGAAAATTAACCTAGTAAAAATTGCACTATAACAGATAATTTGCAGATAATGAAGAAAATTTGCACTATATCGAAAATTGCATCGTAACGGATGATTTGCACCGAAGCAAGAAAATTTGCAAAAGTAAAAAAATTGTACTTTAACGGATAATTCCCGCATAATAAAGAAAAATTGCACAGTAACGGATAATTTGCACTAAGAAAATTGACCTAGTAAAAATTGCACTATAACAGATAATTTGCAGATTATGAAGAAAATTTGCACTATATCAAAAATTGCATCGTAACGGATGATTTGCACCGAAGCAAGAAAATTTGCAAAAGTAAAAAAATTCAACTTTAACGGATAATTCCACCATAATAAAGAAAAATTGCACAGTAACGGATAATTTGCACTAAGAAAATTTACATAGTAAAATTGCACTATAACGGATAATTTGCACATGATAAAAAAAAATCGTATAATTTGCGGAGCAGTCCCAACAGAAACAGGGAAGTGTCGCCTTATTAGATTTTCCTTAGTTCAACGTAGAATTCATCAACATTTTTTTTCTGCCAACCGTTCAAAAACAAGATCGTTTCATATCTTCGACGAGTCATTGTTGCAACAATCCCATTCAGAAAGGAGCAACATTTATTATTATCGATGATATCGCAATCGCAAACACATATTTACAATTCTACGATGATGCATAACTCTATCGATTTCGCCCGAAACGAAGGTCATTCTCTTTCCGTTTAAATAGATCACGGCGTTTCTGTGTTTATCTCCTCGCTGAAATTATGATAATTTTCGATCGATCAAGGTAGAATCCGATGTTTTTCGCGTCGACACTCGAGACCGATCGCGGTTAGGCGCGCATTTTTTGCTGGCGAGTTTTAACGACGTTTTCGACGATTAAAATCACCGAAGCGTGCGTTCTATAATTCGATTGTAGTTCTACACACACACACACACACCAACACTGTAGAAGTTTATTTCGACGTAAAACGATTGAATTCGTTTCTATTAAAGTATCTGTTCTCTCTTGAATGATTCTTGTCTTATGGACGAAAAAACGCAACTTCACAGTTGGTGGTATAGCTTGGATTTTGCACTTTTATAGAGGATTTGCACACCTCATGGATTAAGCATTGTAATTAGGGCTTTGCAAGCTAAAGAAAATTAGCGATATATCGTGTATTTTGCACTCAAAAGAATTAATTTTGCACTATAATATAGGATTTGCACAACACATGGATTATGCATTTTAACGGGGATTTTGAAAAGTAGAGAAAATTAGAGATATATCATGGATTTTGCACTTTATCAGGATTTTTTTGCACTATAATTTAGGATTTGCACAACACATGGAATATGCATTGTAACAGGGATTTTGAAAGTAAGAGAAAATTAGAAATATATCGTGGATTTTGCACTATATCAGGATTTTTTTGCACTATAACTTAGGATTTGCACAACACATGGAATATGCATTGTAACGAGGAGTTCGAAAGGTAGAGAAAATTAGAGATATATCACGGATTTTGCACTATATCAGGATATTTTTGCACTATAACTTAGGATTTGCACAACACATGGAATATGCATTGTAACGAGGATTTTGAAAGGTAGAGAAAATTAGAGATATATCATGGATTTTGCACAATATCAGGATTTTTTTTGCACTATAATTTAGTATTTGCACAACACATGGATTATGCATTTATAACGGGGATTTTGGAAGCTTGAGAAAATTAGAGATATATCATGGATTCTGCACTATATCAGGATTTTTTGGACTATAATTTAGGATTTGCACAACCAATGGAATATGCATTGTAACGAGGAGTTCGAAAGGTAGAGAAATTTGGAGATATATCATGGATTTTGCACTATATCAGGATTTTTTTGCACTTTAATTTAGGATTTGCACAACACATGGAATATGCATAGTAACGGGGATTTCGAAAAGTAGAGATATATCACGGGTTTTGCACTTTATCAGGATTTTTTGCACTATAATTTAGGATTTGCACAACACATTGAATATGCACTGTAACAGGGAGTTCGAAAGGTAGAGAAAATTAAAGATATATCGTGGATTTTGCACTATATCAGGAATTTTTTGCACTTTAATTTAGGATTTGCACAACCCATGGAATATCCATTTTAACGGGGATTTCGAAAGGTAGAGAAAATTAGAGATATATCATGGATTTTGCACCATATCAGGAATTTTTTGCACTCTAATTTAAGATTTGCACAACACATGGATTATGCATAGTAACGGGGATTTCGAAAAGTAGAGATATATCACGGATTTTGCACTTTATCAGGATTTTTTGCACTATAATTTAGGATTTGCACAACACATGGATTATGCATAGTAACGGGGATTTCGAAAAGTAGAGATATATCACGGATTTTGCACTTTATCAGGATTTTTTGCACTCTAATTTAGGATTTGCACAACACATGGATTATGCATTGTAACGGGGATTTTGAAAGGTAGAGAAATTTGGAGATATATCATGGATTTTGCACTATATCAGGATTTTATTGGACTATAATTTAGGATTTGCACAACCCATGGATTATGCATTTTAACGAGGATTTTGAAAGGAAATGAAAATTAGCGCTATAGCGTAGATTTCGAACTATAACAGTGTGTAAAGTTCAATCCTACTTTCCCAGATATTCCCTCAGATCAGACAACACGGCTCTAAGTTAACGACATCTATCATAGCCCCGATGCAGGTGCAGCTATCGAATCGGCGAGTACTCGTAGCCATGTTGCGGTAATCTGCATGGGCAAGTAGATATCGGAACTGGAATCCGTTAGCGTAGAGCGCTCGAATGCAGAACGAGAAGCAACGCCCGACGACCCTGCCCGCCTCTAAAACGCGTCTCGATGTCGCTCGCGCGATTATCAACGCAGTGGCGCGCGCGCTCGGAATCTCACACTTCGACCCAGAAATAACGAAGCCGAATTGACCGGACTTATTGTTCGACGTGGCGAGCAGGGGAGTACAGTCCGACAATGACTTTTTAATTATTACGACCCGGAGGTCTTCTTTGAGTTTGTCGGATCCGCGACACCCAGATGGGGGCCGAACTCGTATATTGATTTTTAGTCACACATCATCGCCACGCCATCGTATCAGTTCACGCCCGGATTCCTCCGGATCCGTTGTGCAACCGATTCCCACTCTCGTAGGGGACGATCGGAAAAACACCTGGATGTGATGGGCTAATTAACGGGGGACGGGGTTTCGATTTCCACGGGGGGGGGGGAACGGAACAAGGGGGGGGATTTCTTGTCGTAATGATTTCGGCCTTTCTAAAAAGTAGAGGGATGTTACTATATCGGAGTGGAAAAGACTTAAATAACCCCCTTTCAATAATTAACGAGCACAGATAGGTAATTTGCATGGTTAATTAATTGCAATGTAACGGATGATTTGCACTTGAGGAAATTAGCATATAAAAAAATTGTACTGTACCGGATGATTTGCACCGAAGCACGAAAATTTGCAAGAGTAACAATAATTCAAGTTTGACGGATAATTTGCACTCAAGGAAATTTGCACAATATCAAAAATTGCACTATAACGGATAATTTGCACTCTATCACTAATTTTCATTTCCTTTCAAAATCCTCGTTACAATGCATAATCTATGCGGTTTGCAAAACCTCTATTATGATGCAAAATAAATTCTGATATAGTGCAAAATACACGATATATCGCTAATTTTCATTTCCTTCCAAAATCTTCTTTATAATGCATAATACATGCGGTGTGCAAATCGTCTATTATGGTGCAAAATGAATTCTGATATAGAGCAAAATACACGATATATCACTAATTTTCTTTACCTTTCAAAATCCTCGTTACAATGCATAATCCATGCGTTGTGCAAATCGTCTATTATGGTGCAAAATGAATTCGGATATAAAGCAAAATACACGATGTATTGCTAATTTTCATTTATCTTTCGAAATCCTCTTTATAATGCATAATATATGCGGCGTGCAAATCGTCTATTATGGTGCAAAATAAATTCTGATATAGTGTAAAATACACAGATATCGCTAATTTTCCTTTCAAAATCCCCTTTATAATGCATAATACATGCGGTGTGCAAATCCTCTATTATGGTGCAAAATGAATTCTGATATAGTGGAAAATACACGATATATCGCTAATTTTCATTTCCTTTTAAAATTCCCTTTTGAATGCATAATACATGCGGTGTGCAAATCGTCTATTATGGTGCAAAATAAATTCTGATATAGTGCAAAATACACGGTATATCGCTAATTATCATTTCTTTTCAAAATTCCCTCTTGAATGCATAATACATGCGGTGTGCAAATCGTCTATTATGGTGCAAAATACACGATATATCGCTCATTTTCATTTCCTTACAAAATCCTTTTTATAATGCATAATACATACGGTGTGCAAATCGTCTATTATGGTGAAAAATAAATTCTGATATAGTATAAAATACACAGTATATCGCTAATTTTCATTTCCTTTCGAAATCCCCTTTATAATTCATAATACATGCGGTGTGCAAATCCTTTATTATGGTGCAAAATAAATTCTGATGTAGTGCAAAATACGCGATATATCGCTAATTTTCATTTCCTTTCAAAATTCCCTTTTAAATGCATACTACATGCGGTGTACAAATCGTCTATTATGGTGCAAAAATAAATTCTGATATAGTATATCGCTAATTTTCGTTATCTTTCAGAATCCTCGTTACTAGGAAATTAGCATATAAAAAATTGCACTGAAACAAGAAAATTTGCAAGAGTGATAAAAATTGAAGTTCAACGGATAATTTGCACATAATGAAGAGAATTTGCACAATAACAAAATTGCACCGTAACGGATGAATAGCACAAAGAAGAGTTACCTAGTAAAAATTGCACTATAACGGATAATTTGCACTTAAAAAAATTTGTTTATAAAAAATTGCACTGTAACGGATAATTTGCACCGAAGCGAGAAAATTTTCAAGAGAAACAAAAATTGAAGTTTAACGGATAATTTGCAAATAATGAAGAAAATTTGCACAATATCAAAAATTGCACCGTAACGGATGACTAACACAAAAAAGATTCACATAATAAAAATTGAACTATAACAGATAATTTGCACTCAAGGAAATTAGCATATAAAAAATGCACTGTAACAAATGATTTGCACAAAGTAATTTTTTTTACAGAATATCAAAAATTTCACCGTGAATTAGGAACTGCAGTGTAAAGAATAATTTGCTCATAAGTTAATCAGTATAGTGAAAATTACGGTGCAACGAATAATTTGCACAAAGTAATTTTTTTACTAAATATCAAAAATTTCACTGTGAATTGGAAATTGCACTGTAACGGATAATTTGCACATAAGGAAATCAGTATAGTGAAAATTGCGTTGCCACGAACAATTTGCACAAGTAATTTTTTTACAGAATATCAAAAATTCCACTGTAAATTAGAAATTGCACTGTAACGGATAATTTGCACATAAGGAAATCATTATGGTAAAAATCGCGGTGCCACGAATAATTTGCACAAAGTAATTTTTTTGCAGAATATCAAAAATTCCACAGTGAACTTGAAATTGCACTGTAACGGATAATTTGCACATAAGGAAATCAGTATAGTTAAAACTGCGGTTCAACGAATAATTTGCATAAACTAAAATTATTTGCAAAATATCAAAAATTCCACTATAAATTGAAAATTGCACTATAACCGATAATTTGCACATAAGGAAATCAGTCAAATCAAAATTAAGGTGCAACGAATAATTTGCACAAAATAAATTTTTTTTGCAGAATATCGAAAATTTCACTATGAATTGGAAATTGCACTGTAATAGATAATTCACACATATGGAAATCGGTATAATAAAAATTAAGGTGCAACGAAAAATTTGCATAAAGATTTGAACTTCAACGGATAATTTGCACATAATGAAGAAAATTTGCACTATATCAAAAATTGCACCGTAACGGATGATTTGTACAAAGAAAATTTACATAGTAAAAATTGCAGCATAATGAATTTTTTGCACATGATAAAGATTACTTGCACTATATCAGAAATTCCACTGTTACGGATGTACAGAATAACAAAAATTATATCATTAAAATAGGAATTGTTTGGTACCAAAAGAGACATCTTCCAATCGATACCGAACGAATTTTCCCCTTCGATTAAAAACTCAGACAGTAATCCAGCAACCGGCAGCTTCAATTTCCGCCCTCCCGCGAAAACGACGTAATGGGGTGCCCCAGGGGTCGAACCCGGTTAACGCGACGCCCGCGGGCGTCGTTACGCCGCGGATTGACGTCGCGCCCGGATCACCGGGAATAATATTATTTAGGTCCAATCTAAATTCTAATTCGTTCCCATTAGGAGACGGGGTAGAACACGCTTTTCGACCGTCCCCCGTACCTTCAGCCGTCCGATTTCCGTTGTTGTCCGGTCACGGTACAGCGCGACGGCGTGGCCGTGAAATTGAAAAAATTTAATTGGATATATCTAGCTGGAAGTTTAATTGAAATTGTCTTCGGAAACAACAGTTAGGTGCGAAGCACAAACGTGTCGTTGGACGATAGAGGGCGCCAAAACCATCTATTTAAAGTACTCCATAGACGGAATCTACTAAAAAGCGATTCACATAACCGGTAAGGCCCCGTTTCGACGTTATCGCGGCTAGGATCGAAGGGAAACGTTGTGTCATACCCTGTTTGTCTTTGTAGTCGACACACAATGAGTAGTTATGCCGTTCCGAAAACCAGTTTTCTCGCTCGAATCCGACCTTCCGACGATTTGAATAAGTGTCTCCCTCGCCGAGGAGACGACGACAAAAGGTGGACTCGAAATTATTCAAATTTCTGGCGATAATCGCCGAGGAAATATAAATAATATCGGATTTGTCGGTTGTAAACGTCGGAAACGAGGAAATATACCATTGTCCATTGTCGACTCTATGCAAATTCGGGGTTCGTCGAATTATTATCTCTCGAAATTCTAGGTCGCACGCCGCTGTGCCACCCGCTCCTCGTCTTCTCCCGCGCGCTTGTGGTCGATGTCATCGGACCTGAAGCAACAGGAGGAGGAGGAGGAGAGGATGGGATTGGCCGATAGCGTCTTGTGTGTGATTCACTCGCTTCGCCCGCTACTCGAGATCACCCGATTCGTCATCCGCCGTGATAAAATAGCTTTGTCCTCTCTGATAAACCGACCAGGAATTCACTCAATCGGTTGGAATGTTTACATTTCGATGACGGCGTCAATTACAGTTTTCTGTAGTACAGTGACTATATACAGGACAGTGGCGACAATAGATGTTCACTTTTTAATTGGTTGTCCCCGTCACGTGGCATAAATCGCCATGTTGCGTCAAAATATTCGATTGCACTGTAACGGATAATTTGCACATAAGAAAATCAGTATTGTAAAAACTACGGTGCAACGAATAATTTGCACAAACTAAATTTTTTCGCAGAATATCAAGAATTCCACTAGAGAATTGGAAATTGCACTGTAACGGATAATTTGCACATAAGAAAATCAGTATTGTAAAAACTACGGTGCAACGAATAATTTGCACAAACTAAATTTTTTCGCAGAATATCAAGAATTCCACTAGAGAATTGGAAATTGCACTGTAACGGATAATTTGCACATAAGGAAATCAATATAGTAAAAAATGAGGTGCAACGAATAATTAGTAAAAAGTAAAATTTTTTGCAGAATATCAAGAATTCTACTGTGAATTGGAAATTGCACTGTAACGGATAATTTGCACATAAGGAAATCAATATAGTTAAAATTGCGGTGCAACGAATAATTAGTGAAAAGTTAAATTTTTTGCAGCATATCAAGAATTCTACTGTGAATTGGAAATTGCACTGTAACGGATAATTTGCACATAAGGAAATCAATATAGTTAAAATTGCGGTGCAACGAATAATTTGTGAAAAGTAAAATTTTTCACAGAATATCAAGAATTCTACTGTGAATTGGAAATTGCACTGTAACGGATAATTTACACATAAGGAAATCAATATAGTTTAAATTGCGGTGCAACGAATAATTAGTAAAAAGTAAAATTTTTCACAGAATATCAAGAATTCTACTGTGAATTGGAAATTGCACTGTAACGGATAATTTGCACATAAGGAAATCAGTATAGTAAAAATTCGGTGCAACGAATAATTTGAACAAACTAAAATTTCTTCGCAGAATATCAAAAATTTAACTATAAATTAGAAATTGCACTGTAACGGATAATTTGCACATAAGGAAATCACTAAAGTAAAAATGCGCTACAACGAATAATTTGCACAAAGTAATTTTTTTTGCAGAATATCAAAAATTCCACAGTGAATTGGAAATTGCACTGTAACGGATAAAATTTTACAAAATTTACTCAACTTAAAATGTTAAGAGGATATTCATCAATTTTTTGGAATAGGGCATTGTTTTGAAACTTTTCAGACATGGAAGCTACCTCAAAACAATATAAATCAGTCATTTCCACTCAAAATATGAATATTGAAAGATTGTTCTGTCTTTGCAATAATAAACCTTATTTTCATAAATCGAAGAGTTAAATTATAATAAGAATCTAAGTATAATCATTAGATAAATTCTGTATACAATGGTATAATCAGGGAATATGATGGTCGTTGCTCATTTATTTCAGATATATAGAGTTTAATTCGAATAGTTTTTCTATTGAAAGGCAATGATTGATTAACCATTTCGATTATAAATCAAAATTTGAAGGTATTCAGTTAATATTTGAATATTTTGTTGAAAAAACTGCTATTCCAGTACTATTTCATTCGAATTTTGACGCAACATGGCGGCTAAGCTCCGCTCATATCCCAATTGTCGCCACTGTCTCGCATAAACTCACTGTACTATTTACCAATGTTTACATCTCGATGACGGCGTCAATTACAGTCCTCTGTTTTATCGACAGGCGCGTTAGCGCGCCCTTCAATACCGACCGAGCGAAATAGATCGAAATGAGACATGTTTTCGTGTCTCCAGAACAAAAAGTCGAACCGGAAGCGTTGTCCGGTCCAGTTTCCCACCAAGACGTCCTTCCTAGGCGACAGTTGATCAATATGGGCGCCGTTATCCCCGACGCCCCTCGGACGCGCGGGGGAGATCCAGCGGCGCACCGAATCCGACGGTCGTCCTTGGACGGGACCACACCGAAAACGTCTCAATCTTCAGGTAGAAACCTCGAGTCGGCCAGGTAAAGAGGTTCGATTAGAAAGTCCATCTATGGGTTTGTGTTGACACAGTTCCTCTATCTGGGACGTACTCCACCCACCGCGATTAGAATAATCGAATCTGGCTGCTTTCGAATCGAGATCTCCGACCTGGCAACGTCGCTCAAATAGATGACGGATGCGGTACGTTCGATCTACTGTGCAAAACTGACAGCTGCGCAACGCTGGTTCATATTTATTTACAGAAATCTACCTAGAGAATTCCCACCAGTCGACCTGTTGCTGTTTATGAATATCCCTTACTTGTGGGTTAACGGTATTTGAAGGAGATGAAGAGAGAGGTCTCTGGGTTTCAACTTTACGTTTGATCTAGTCTTTGATACTTACCACGTGCACGCTGCTCTGGATGGAGGCGCCTTGCTGCTGCTGGTTGTTGCCTTGGGCGCCGCCCTGGTCCGGCTGCTTCTTGTCCTTGGCCTTCGGCGGCCTCTTCGTCTTGGCGTCCAGGTAGCGCTGCTTCAGCTGCAGGGTGTCCTGCAGGTTCTGCTCGCACAGCCCCGTGAAGGACTGGTCGAACCTCGGCATGCAGTCGGTCTGCCTGCGCCTGTAGGACTCTATGCGTCTTCGTAGTCTGCAAGAGAGGAAAGCAGGAGGGTATCAGTAGGGGGTTCCCCAAGGTTCGGCAGACTACCCCCCGCTTCGTCGCGATCAATTTTCCGTCGTTACGCGAGCGGGGTCTTACGTCAGGCGAACGGAAAATTGACCCAATTAGCTGATTATGCCGATTAAAATATCGCAAAAACCTTCGTCGTGCGACCTTGTCGTTCTCCGAGATAGTGTCTAATCGAAATTGCTACATGCTCCTCTAGATCCTGCTGGAGAACGACATTCGCACGATGATACGACATTAAAAATGTTACGCGATTTACATCTCAAAAATGTTTATTGACGTCCTTCCAAACTTCCACTGTGAGTTAGAAATTTCAATGTAACGGATAATTTGCACATACGGAAATGAGTATAGTAAAAATTGCGGTGCAACAGACAATTTGCACAACGTAAATTTTTTCACAGAATATCAAAAATTCCACTGTGATTTGGTATATTGAACTGTAACGGATAATTTGCACATGAAGAAATCAGTATAGTAAAAATTACGAAAAGCACTGCCGTGAAGGCAGGAGCGTTTGAGCGCTCGTACATGCACCTTGTAGGTAGATTCGCATTTTCCAGTTTTAGAAACCAATTGAAGGAATTTTTGACAGCTGTCAAAAAAATTCTGAAACTTAGGCGAAACTCCAGACTTCATGTCGCTGCTTCAGCTGATCAATTTTGTTTCGATAATTCGCTAGAATTTTCTACGATATCTATGGTCTTGGTGATGCGGTCTGGACAACATTTTGCACGTACTTTGAATACATTATTCCTCAGCTAGATGCATAATTTCATTCCAATCCGATCAGTAGTTCCGAAACTATCTGGAAAAAAATATTTTGAACGGCCATATTTACGGAACCCCTAGTCTCATTTTGCTTATTGATGAACGTGACCGCGATATTCGCGATCCAAACCCACCCTGAAAATTTCAAGTTCCTAGGCCTTTCCGTTCAAAAGTTACAATTTTCTATGGTTTCTATGGTTCTAGTCATGCGATCTGGACAAAATATTGCTTCAATATATCATTCTCGATTAAAATACAAAATTTCATCTCGATCGAATCCGAAGTTTCGAATTTATCGAGAAAACAAAATTTCAAACGACCGTATTTACGGAACCCCTTGTATAATGTTGCTCATAGATGAACGTGATCACGACATTCGAGATCCACACCTATCCTGAAAATTTCAAGTCCCTAGGCGTTTCCGTCCAAAAGTTACAATTTTCTATGGTTTCTATGGTTCTGGTCATGCGATCTAAACAAAATTTCGCATGTAGCTGAAACACCTCATTTTCCATCTGAGTGCAAAATTTCATCTCGATCGAATCTGTAGTTTTCAAGTAATCAGGGAAACAAAACTTTGAACGGCCATATTTACGGAACCCCTGGTGGAATTTGGCCCATTAACGAACTTAACCGAGGCATTCGGGATCTGAACCTACACTGAAAATTTCAACTCTCTAGGTTGATCCGTTCGAGAGTTATCGTGCTGACGGACGGCCGGACGGACGGCCGGACGGACAGACTCGAATTTTCCGACGGATTCGTCATCAGTGAGTCGAACATAGTCGATTGAGACCATTTTCGGCTCAAAATTCGAAAAATACAGACATCGTGACGAAATGATATAGCCCTCGTGTAAGTAGTACGAGCGCTCAAAAATTGCGGTTCAACAGATAATTTGTTCAAAGTAAATTTTCTTGCAGAATATCAAAAATTCCACTGTAAATTATAAATTGCACTGTAACGGATAATTTGCACATAAAGAAATCAGTATAGTTGAAATTGTGGTGCAACGAATAATTTGGACAATGTTAATTTTTATGCACAATATCAAAAATTCCACTGTAAACTGGAAATTACACTGTAACAAATAAATTGCACTGTAACGGATAATTTGCACATAAGGAAATCAGTATAGTAAAAATTGCGGTGCAACGAATAATTTGCATAAAGTAAATTTTTTTCAGAATATCGAAAATTCCACTGTGAATTGAAAATTGCACTGTAACGGATAATTTGCACATGAAGAAATCAGTTTAGTTGAAATTGTGGTGCAACGAATAATTTGGACAATTATTATTATTATTTAATGAGGATAAGAGAAGAGGCAAAAGCCTATACATCTCAGATACAAAAAAAGTAAAATAAAACATTGTTAACTTTTATGCAGAAATATCGAAAATTCCACTGTGAATTGGAAATTACACTATAACGGATTATTTACACTGTAACGGATAATTTGCACATAAGGACATCAGTATAGTAAAAATTCGGTGCAACGAATAATTTGAACAAACTAAAATTTTTTCGCAGAATATCAAAAATTTAACTATGAATTAGAAATTGCACTGTAACGGATAATTTGCACATAAGGAAATCAGCATAGTGAAAATTTCGGTGCAACGAATAACTTTCTCAAACTAATTTTTTTTCTAGAATATCGAAAATTCCACTGTGAATTGGAAATTGTACTGTAACGGATAATTTGCACATAGGGAAATCAGTATAGTAAAAATTTCGGTGCAACGAATAATTTTCACAAAGTAAATTTTTTTCTAGAATATCGAGAATTCCACTGTGAATTAGAAATTGCACTGTAACGGATAATTTGCACATAAGGACATCAGTATAGTAAAAATTCGGTGCAACGAATAATTTGAACAAACTAAAATTTTTTCGCAGAATATCAAAAATTTAACTATGAATTAGAAATTGCACTGTAACGGATAATTTGCACATAAGGAAATCAGCATAGTAAAAATTTCGGTGCAACGAATAACTTTCTCAAACTAAATTTTTTTCTAGAATATCGAAAATTCCACTGTGAATTGCAAATTGCACTGTAACGGATAATTTGCACATAAGGAAATCAGTATAGTAAAAATTTCGGTGCAACGAATAATTTTCACAAAGTAAATTTTTTTCTAGAATATCGAAAATTCCACTGTGAATTAGAAATTGCACTGTAACGGATAATTTGCACATAAGGAAATCAGTATAGTAAAAAATTTGGTGCAACGAATAATTTTCACAAAGTAAATTTTTTTCTAGAATATCGAAAATTCCACCGTCAAATTCAGAAAAGAAATTAGTAAAATTATACTAGATAAACTAATAGCAGGCCAACAAAACAATTCATGTATAAATACCACCAAATTTATCATTTGCACCTATAGACCGATTTCGATCCATATCAGATCTCGTCAGTACAGTTAGCAAAATGACAAATTCGATGTGAGAAACGGAAAACGTTTAAAACAACGATGACCAGAGAAAATTTCCCCAAATTACGCCCACCTGTCCGTTCCGAAAGCAAGTGTCTCAAATATCTGTAGATCTTGAATCGCCTTCCCAACTCCCCAAAACAAAGAATCAAAAAATCGTTCCAAACAACTTGAACTTCATGAAGGATGAAGCATGATGTGTCTCCTCTTCGTCATAACTCACAAATGAACGATGGGATTCAAATCCGGTAAACGACAAAGCACCAATTACATAATTGAAAAATAGCGAAAAGGAACTAAAACCAACAAATACCAAGATATGTAGACTGCTCAGAAGGGTTATCTTATCCCAATTCCTTCGAATTTCCGAAGATAAGACCCCACGTGATACCGGCCAATTGTTCCAGCGCTCCTATCTCAGAAAATACAAAGAGAACGTTCTCAGATTGGCGCTGACGACATTCCCACAGACGACGAGGGTGTTCTTAAAATAACACCCACCTACCCTTCCCCAAAACGTTAGTATCACATTAAATATGGACGAAACACGAAAAGTCGTCACTCGCCAGTCGAGCGATACGAAAGTTATGAATAATTTACGAGTCAAATCCAATTGTTATCTCTCCGAAGAAGGTACGTGTTTACCTATATCGATGGCTGAAAGTTCAAGCGGGTTCAGTCCAGTTATTGTCCGTTTTATACGGGGAGAATCACAACCAGGAGAAAAACTTCCCGTTTCCGAACGGCCCCCGTACGTTTCGCTTTTCTCGGAACGCAATTCCTTATCTCGTTGCGGAGGCAGAACCACGATGGAATTACTGGAATTGTTTACGTCCGGCCGGCAGAGATAATCCCTCGTGGAGAGTAACTTATTGCTGTTTGAATTTTCCAGTAATCGAATTTCTATGTACGCTTCCTTCATGTAAAGGTGATAATACCGATGATTGGAATCGGAACGTCCATGAGAACCTTTAGCCACTTAAACTACTCGGATTTCTCCGAGGCGTGTCGTGCTCGTGAACAAGTAGTGCTTTGCTCTGGGCTAATCCTTTCGCATTATGCGCGCCGCCCGCGAGAAGGAGCCGGATAGATATGGAGTGAATAACCCGTTATGTGTCTCTCTACGTACAAAGACACTTCCTGCACTCCGTTGCCTCTTCGCCGATTCCAGTAACATTTCACGCCGGTATTGGCCACCCTTAAATCACCGACTTAACCTCACACTGGTTCCGGCAACGTCGACCTTGGACATTTTCGGTATCGTATCCAGGTAAATTTCGGGGTTTACCATTTTGAATGCGTGCGCGAAATGTTCGACCGTTTAGAGCGGCCGAATTTCGACGCTTACCTGTCCCGACCGTTCAACAGGTAGTTTAATGTGGGTGTTGCCAACTGAACAACAAACCCGACACGGTCTTTTCGTCCGTTTCGATTGCGATAAACGGGAAGATTCGAAAACTAGTCGAAGTATGTCGAATAATTGCTGATATTTATGTATTTTATATCTATATTTTTATTTCTTTTTTGACGTAGGAGTATTCAGTGAATTGTACATCAAAACCTGATCTTAAAGTGACACCTGTTGAAATAACGCCCACAACATACATTTAAGAAAATTATACACTTGTTCGATCATTGCCAGTTATTTTGTTTCAAAATGCATCAAAAATGTTTGCATTAAAACGATTCTCAATTATGGTGCGACAGTTTTGACTCGATGGACTTTTCAATAACCTACAAAGTTGTATCCTTTATGAATTTTATTCACCAATAAAAATAGTATAATGTAACCGATCGTTAAGTACTTGCAGCCTACAGTCTCAAATTCATGGAATTTTGTTAGATAAATTAAGAATCTACTTACTATAGCTGGAAAACCAAATTGTTTGAATTCACACTTAGACCCAACACCAGATTTTGATGATTTTTTTCTATACACACACTTTTCCATAACAAATCAATTGGTACTAGACTCAAAATTAGCAAACCTATACTTTAGGAGATATTATTTTTCGAAAATTGCATCAAAACCATAACAATGTGACAGTTCAATAACAAACAGATTCATAGAAAAGTGCATCTATGACAAAATTACCTACTTTCATAGAATATTCAAAAATTTCATTCTTCTTTTCCACCTTTAGACCTCTTCATAAAACGGATTAATGAAATTACAATTTGATTGAATCATACATAGTTTCATTATGACTGATTTAAACGAATTCAAACCGTAATACATTTTTGTAAGCAGAATACAAACATTTAGGATATGTTGAAAAATCCATAGAAAACTATATCCCTCTCAAAATTTACCTTGACTCAATTATTTCTGTGCTGTTCAATTTCCAATGTTTCTTCGTAGCCCATTTAAAAGGGCTGTATTCATAAGGCGAGAGAAAATATTCTCTGGAATGAATGCAACAACAAATATTTATCCTTCGTTCAAATCATTAACATGCTCAATAACAAACAGATTCATAGAAAAATGTAACTATGACATAATTATTAACTTTCATAGAATATTCGATATTTCACAAATTTTCTTCTACTTTTCCACTTTCAGACCTCTCCATAAAACTGATTGATAAAAATATTCAGAAAATAAGCTTTTACTCAATTTAATTGAATTATACGTAGTTTCATTATGACTAATTTAATTGGATTCCAACCGTAATACAATTTTGTTAGCAGAATAAAATCATTTAGGATATGTTGAAAAATCCAAAGAAAACAATAACCCTCTCAAAATTTAGCTTGGATCGATTATTTCTGTGCTGGTCAATTTCCAGTTTTTCTTCGTAGCCCATTTAAAAGGGCTGTATTTATAAGGCGAGTGAAAATATTCTCTGGAATGGACGCAACAGCAAATATTTATCCTTCGTTCAAATCATTAACATGTTCAATAACAAACAGTTTCATAAAAAAGTGGAACTATGACAAAATTAGCAACTTCCATAGAATATTCGATATTTTACAAATTTTCTTCTACTTTTCCACTTTTAGACATCTCCATAAAACTGATTGATGAAAATATTCAAAAAATAAGCTTTTACCCAACTCAATTGAATTATACATAGTTTCATTATGACTGATTTGAATGGATTCCAACCGTAATATATTTTTGTTAGCAGAATAAAACCATTTAAGTTATGTTGAAAAATCCATAGAAAACAATATCCCTTTCAAAATTTACCTTGACTCAATTATTTCTGTGATGTTCAATTTCCAATTTTTCTTTGTAGCCCATGTAAAAGGGCAGTATTCATAAGACGAGTGAAAATATTCTCTGGAATGAACGCAACAACAAATATTTATCCTTCGTTCAAATCATTAACATGTTCAATAACAAACACATTCATAATGTCACAAATTTTCTTCTTCTTTAGTATCCTTATGAATGATTCAAATGGATTCAAACCGTAATGCATTTTTGTTAGCAGAATTAAACCATTTAGGATATATTGAAAAAATCATAGAAAACAATATCCCTCTCAAAATTTACCTTGGCTTAATTATTTCTGTGCTTTTCAATCTCCAGTTTTCTTCTTAGCCGTATTCAAAGGCGAGTGAAAATAATCTCATGCAAATTTCTTCGGAATGAACGCAACGCCAGAAATTTTTCCTTCATTCAATTCATTAAATGGGAAAACCTAGAATAACGTAGGAGATTATAAAATAATGCACACATATCTCAGACATACGATTAAGTTTTCGGATATGATTATCGGTTTTCCTCCAGAGTTCCGTTCTACCCACTACCAAAACTACCATTCTTCTTCGACGTACCTGTCAACCACAGCCTGTCTTTTAGGCGTGTTCGCTTCCTGATGCAGAGGAGACAGTCCTGGGGGCTGGGGAACGACGGGGGGTACTGGCCCGCCACCGTCTAGACAACCCCCTAAACCAGAGCCCACTCGATCCAGTGTGCCAGTCAGTCGGGGACCAAACTCACATCTCTCGGTTAAGTCGAGATCGAAACTTTTCAGTCGTCAGCATGCAATAATCACAACCCGATAAGTTCACTCTCAGATAGTCCTACTCATTGTTTACTAAGTGATTTTTGAATGGAATATGATATCTTTTGAAGATAGGTAGGGTCCAAGTCTTTCGTACTGTTATAAGATCACAATCACTATCACATTCCTCCTGTTTTAGTGGATTTTGATTTATAGGTTCTTCATAGTGTTGTATCCATGTGCATTTTCGCTGGGATACTTCCGAACATCCCTCTTTTCAGTGGACCTCCTTCGATCTCCAGTTCATCTTAGAGGTATGTCACGTAAACAACGGAGTTCACTGTACTTTAACAGGTAGTTTTCTCATTGCACATATCACAGAGCGAAGTGAAAATGCAACAAAATCGAGTCTATATCCCACCAGTTTCACTCAACATCTTCTATGTTGTTATTTTGAAAACAGAAACCAAACCAAACAATAAGGTTATATCAGGCATCAGAGTGTCGAAACGTAATTCCCACGCCTTTCTCGATCCGAACAATAGATTTTCGCGGCGCGGATTGTCTCGACAACGTTTCGAAATCGACTATATTTCGAGATGGTCGTACAATACTTTCGCTTAGCAACTCGGCTCACTCAGCAGCCATTTTACGATAGCGTGCCATAGCCACCTGTCACACGCGAAATGACGGGTGTCTGCGTCGATCTCGTCGCGTGCGCGTCGACTCGAGGATTGCCGAGCGGGGCCGAACCGCGCGCTCAGCAGTGTTGCCAGAAATGCAGAATTTTCTTCAATATGCATAATTTCAGATTCCAAAAAGAGCTAATGAAGAAAAGAAGGATATTTTACGAAAACCTCTGAAATATGAAGAATTTTTTAGAAATCACATATTTTATTGATTTCGTATACGTTCTGACATATTTCGGTAAAATGGTTTAGCCCCGACTCGAAATTGTTGTTTTTTTTTGGCCTAACCAAAGTTTATGCAATTAAAAATATTCATTACTTAGATTTTGGTCTTACTAACGGTGGGTGGGTACTCCAAAATGACGTTACACATCACTGCAGAAATATGAAGAATTTTTGAGGTCGAATTGAAGAAAATTGATACAAACAATCTGGCAACACTGGCGCTCAGGATCAATGGATGTCTCAACCGAAACTGGATGAGATTTTCTGAATGCTGTCAATGAAAAGGCTGAATGGTCCTTGAGATAGACCACAATACGGGTTTATACAAGGTGGGCTTGCCACTTTTGCGCCCTTGTTCCATGAATCTACTTTATTGGGGATTTTAGGTTGTTATCATCATAGAATAATCTGCTACTCTACAAACATAGACTTTTTGTTATTACCTTCAAATCAATATTTTCTATGGAAATTAATACGTATCGCTCCGGTATATAAGTATCGAGTGTCTACAAGGGGCGTTCAAAAATATACTAAATAACTAGATGGTTACAATTCAAAATTTGGTATGGTACCTGTACTATGACGAATATTTTCAAACTTTCTCCGAATATTTACAACGTTGTAAAATTTTCTTAATGACCCCAAAAGTCACTGAAGTCGGTGGTGGAAAGTTGTAAAAGATCTTTTGGGTAGAATGTTTTTTCCTACTAGTCAGCTTGTCGTAAATTACTCAATCCAAGAAGATTGTCGGCGATTCTGAATGGTGAAACTCGACTTGCTGTGTGGACAGGACCGTACCCAGCCTTTTTTCCAATTAGACAGAAAAATATTAAATAACTACCTTATAAAATTTCCAGAAATTTTAGGTATTATTTGTGCCACTACCTAGTATTGTTTTTTATTCGAAATTTACATTTGAAGAATGAAATACATGATGATGTTCTTTGGGATATTTCTTCAAATTTGGGCAGGGGCGTATCCAGCCAGTATTTTCTAACCATAGAAAAAATTTTTTTAATTCTAAATCCTTGACTTGCTGTCTGGACCCAGCCTATTTTTCTAATTAGACATGGGAAAATACTAATTACATACCTTATGAAATTTTCAGGAATTTAAGGTATTATTTGTGCCACACACTTCCTAGAATAGTTTTTCATTCGAAATTTACTCTTGAATGAAATACATGATGATATTCTGTGGGATAGTTTTTCAAATTTGGGCAGGGGCGTATCCAGCCATTTTCTTCTAACCATAGAACAACTTTTTTTAATTCTAAATCCTTGACTTGCTGTCTGGACAGGACCGTACCCAGCCTATTTTTCTTATTAGACATGGGAAAATACTAAATACATACCTTATGGAATTTTCAGGAATTTTAGGTATTATTTATGCCACACACTACCTAGAATAGTTTTTCATTCGAATTTTACACTTGAATGAAATACATGATGATATTCTTTGGGATAGTTTTTCAAATTTGGACAGGGGCGTATCCAGCCATTTTCCTCTCACCATAGAAATTTTTGTTTAATTCTAAATCCAAACTTGAAAGAGTGAAATATATGCTGATATTATTTCGAAATTTTGCTTTTTAATAATATATTTTCATAATACATGGTATATACATTTTTGGCTTGACTATTTGGTATCATTCAAGGAAATATAAACTTCAAAATACAAAAATATGTTTCTTACAGGTCAATATATTGATATATTTTTTTTCATCGTGTGCATGCTTGAAAAAAATCGACAATATTCACCATTATAAAGGAATGAATTTCTCACAGTGTCGTTCTTAAAATAATTTTTTTCACCACAACATCGACTCGATCTCGTTCTGCCTCAGATTATACGTGTTCGTGGGCAAAAACCACCCCTTCAACCACCATCATACCGCGTCCACCAGCTTGTAGTTCTGCCTGAAACTGTCCGTGAGAGCGTACGTCTCGTTACTGTAAGCGGCCAAGGGAGTCCTCCTGTGGAACTCCTCCGTCTGTCTGGTGCTGGGTTTCAAGACCTGCGGCGTCCTCGCCCCCGCCGACCCCTTACACTCCTGCTTGTACTGATAGATCTTGGCGCAGTTTAGGAGGGTGCTGAGGAGCACCATGAACTCCACGAGGACCAGGAGGAGACCCACGGCGAAGAGGACCATGTATTGGTCGGTGTACCATTTTTCTAAAGAACTCTGACAACCCTGGAATTATTAATATATAAAGGATGTTCGAAGAAGGACAAGACCTAACCTCACCTTGAGATGGCGGTAGTTGCCATGTCTGCTCACTTCCAACGCTTGGCAAAGGGTCGTATTCGTAGGTATTGGATTCAGATAGGATTTGGTATCGTTCGAGTTGCTCAATTTGCAGCAGGTCAATGGCACTGCTAGGGAATGACTCAGAGATTGCAACCTCCAGAGGGAAGTGTCGTATTCGTTGGCTGACTCGATTCCACAACATTGGAACTGAAACATAACTAGGGATGAAACGATACGAGTAAATACAAATACATACTCGATACTTTTCACCGATACAAAGTACTTTTAGTATCGATACTTTGAAATTAAGTATCGAGTAGGTATCGGTCAAGAGTACTCATATCATTATATCGATACTTCAGATCAATAGTGTAACAAATCCAAAAATTCAAATACGAGTTGTTATAACGTTCCTAATACAACGTTCTATCAATTTCAATCCTGAAACAACTCATATTTCGTATCTAATCTAAATTTCCGGCTGTTTTGATAGTGTTGATATTAACCATAGAGATCATTCAGCCATTAGATTACAGAATAAAATAGATTAAGTTTTGTGTTGAAGTCATTG
Organism: Aphidecta obliterata; assembly: GCA_963966015.1. Taxonomy (NCBI): domain Eukaryota; kingdom Metazoa; phylum Arthropoda; class Insecta; order Coleoptera; family Coccinellidae; genus Aphidecta; species Aphidecta obliterata. Next base: position 318,462 of record OZ014435.1, read on the forward strand.
AATTTACTTTTTTTCTCAGCTCTTTCATAGAATTACATGTGATTTATCTTTGAGGTCATAGAAAATTTCAATAATTTTTTAGTTCGATTGAAGCAGAAGATTTTCTTCTGAATAATTCACTTTGGGAACAAAGCAGCATGAAACTAATCAAAATAGCCGGAAATTGAGGTTATGAGCGTAAAATTTGACATTCCTGTCACACAGTAGATCAAATGTACCCCATCTAGGTGACGTATAACGAACTTTCCTTTATCTATGATGTAAACTCACCAAAGTTTGCGCCAAATCGACGGCGGCCGTGAACACCTCCTCCGATTCCTTCCCGAATCTTCCCTGAACGGACCTGGTGAGCTCGTAGGGATCCAGGACCAACCCCAGACAGTTCGGCCAGGCCCAAATGGTGGCGAACAGGACGCACTCGAATATGAGAACGAGGATGATGATGAGGAAATACTGAAATTTCAAAACGTCAAGTCCCAACCATAGAAGAATAATAAAATTATTGATGGTCTATGGTCCCTACTAAAATGGAATTTTTCCTTACGATTGTCAGCTACCATAGAGGAATAATAAAATTGTTATTAGTCTATGGTCCCTTCTAAAATGGAAATTTTCCTTACGATCGTCAGCATGCAGTAACTGTGCATGCAAGAAGCCCAACATCCAAGAACTCCAGTCATCGCGAGCACGCATCCCATTGCCGTTATCCCTATGGAGGCATAATGCAGAAGGGGGTAGTGAAGGTTGGCCTGCACCCCGGAAACCAGCAGTTTCGACAGCAGGATCCTGTCGGAGTCGAACAGTAAAAGCAGCCCGCCACTGACCAGTGTAAATCCACAAACCTGAAAAATAATATTCCGAATAATTCATCTCCACGCAAAAACAGCATGAATTCATCAAAATAGCCGGAAATTGAGGTTATGAGCGGAAAATTTGACATTCCTGTCACACAGTAGATCAAATGTACCTTATCTGGGCGACGTAGCCATAGAAGAAGGAATGTATATTTATTCATCTATGGACGTAGCCAGATATTCTTTCTTCTGTCAGTTTAATTAGTAGGTACCTATAATGTCGTATAGTTGTGAGAAAGTTTGTATGTGGATCAAATAAACGTTAAAAAAAAATTAATCAGATCTACGGCACTGGTCGTCTCGTAAGTGTTTCTCCACCTAATCGAGTACTTAGTCATCTGATTGTTTTTCATTAGTACTAACTTGCCGAACATTTCCTGCATAATGCAACCAATTTCTTCGTGGATTTCATCCGAAAAACGAACCTTTGAAAGTTCCAAGCATATCTCCTGTTACTAAAAACATTGACAATTTTCTGTTGAGAAATTGATCGTTTGATTTGGAATAATCGATGCTATTGTTTTCCACGAAGGTTATACTTTCACGTGTGTGGAAATCTGCGTCTGATGAATATTCGAAACAATTTGTTGCGAAATTTTCCAGGCTTATAATTATTTTCCAATTGACATCTGCCTTTTGCGGTTTCTACGTCGGTGATTTCACGATTTCTTCTATGACGAATTAAATGGATCGGATTTACTTCTACAATTAATTGAAAATCATGGTTATTTCTCATCCGATGCGAAAGTAATGACAGTACACTTTATTCATCCGTCTTAATTGGCTTAATGTGATTTACTGCTTTCCATTGGAATTTAATACCGAAGCCTACAACTTTATTGATGTCAATAATCGTACACAGAAATAAAAAATTAAACTTTGGACTTATCCTTCAAATTTTAAAATTTATCACATATGGGGGCGTGGCGTGTCGGTAGAAGGAATGGTTCATGACCGGCCGGTTGCTGGTTCGAATCCACCGACCAGCAAAAAAAAATTAAGTTAAGGGTGGAGTGAGGAAATAACAATTCGAAGAACTGTTCCGAGTGGCATAAGGACACAGTAAAAAAAAGTTTACCCAGAATTCAACTGGATATTGTATAAGCCTGGGAGAGCCGGGTAAATTTTTCACTGAGTATCTTCGAAAACTTACCAAAAGGAAAAAATTGGTGACCGCAAGCAGGGCCTTACTGACGCCCAACGTTAAAATCCCCATTTCTTAATTCAACAAAACCAGCGACCCATCACTCGCACAGACAAAAGCAAGGTACAGCACCACACTGGAACCTTTAATGGTTCAATTTCGTCTCATTACTTAAACTAGCGACGATCCAATAGACTCAAGAGGTCTACACACGACAGAGTTCAAAGGGGATACGCTCGACACGAAGACATTCAACACACGGAGGGTACAATTCTTATTGTTCGAACCGAGATTTAACAAAAATCGCTCCGTCAAACAGGAAGGAAATGGGAATTAGCAGAGCATAAAGAAACGTGAAGGGGGGTGATATGGGCTTATTCATGGTCAGTGCATGGTGGTATTCGAGGTACGATGAAAGCTGAAAGATTAATATTTATGGTACCGCTCGCGAACTTCGAGGGGATTAAGACGGAATTAATTGGTGTTACGAGATTATGGCAAGAATGAGGAAGTGTTGAGATTGGTTCTATCGACGAGGATGTCCGTAAAAATGAAAGGGAATTTAATCGACAGGATTATGTAGGTGTTGAGGAAATATAAGAATATAATTTAACACACAGGGTGTGTAACAATAACGACCGGTTTTTCTCAAATAAAGTTTATTCGAATGGGACGTTACTTTATGAATGGCTCCATCTGACGGATAATCGATGTATCAACAAAAGATCCCTTGAAGAGTACGCAACCTTCAATACACTACGGAAGAATAACGGAGTGGACGACATCTACTTTTAATCGTTTAAACTATCTTGAATTTTATATTTTCGTGATCTGCTGAATTATGTTCAAGCATAATATTAGTGGAGAAAAGATGTGGTATTTAATAAAAAAGTGTTTTGATCCAGATAATTTGGTTACTCTATGCTTTGACATTCGAAGGATATTCTGTGCACAGAGTAATAAGAGTTGCCTAATCTAATCTTGTTGATTATCTTCTATCTAATTATGGCGAAAGAATTTGATACTTTCGATATTGCAATAAATTCAGCAGTGAAACTTGAATGGAATAATATGACGAACTGTACAGAAAATGGAAACATTGACACCTCTGAAACACACGTATATAATACTGAAGCAATATTTCTAACTAGTAGGTATGTATCTCCTATTTCTATCCATGGTGTTCTAAAAGTACAATCTTTTTCAGTGTTATGAATCTGCAAGATGACGAATTCAACCTGAACACAAAAATAATCAAGACTGAGAAAGAAGACGTTGAATTCACCGATGATGTCCCAGTAGAATATAACAATCCGACAGATATGGTTAAAAGAGAAGACATCAAAAAAACACAAGAATTCAATCCAATCGGAATTACTGAAACCAACTCGAACAAGGTTCGTGTGAGATATCAGTGCCCTTCTTGCGATTACACCTCAAACCAAAAACACTACCTAAAATTCCACATCGACGGTGTCCATTTGAACCTAAAAGAACACAAGTGCCAACTCTGCAATTACGCGACGAACAACAAGTACCTCGTTCAAACCCACATGAACGCCGTCCACATGAAAGTTAAAGAACACAAGTGTCACTATTGCGATTACGCTTCGAACCGTAAGAACCGTCTCGAGGCTCACATAAACGGAGTCCATAAGAACCTGAAAGAACAGTGTCTTTTGTGCGCTTTCACCACGACCAACAAGTCGAATTTGAAGATTCACATCGCTTCTGTCCACATGAAACTGAAGGAATACAGTTGTCATTTGTGCAAGTACGCGGCCAATCAGAAGTGTATACTCAAGAATCATATTGATGTTGTCCATTTGAAACTGAAGAATTTCAGGTGTCAGTTATGTGATTATGCAACGCATCGGACGTATCTCTTGAAAAACCACGTTAATGAGGTTCACGTCGAATCGAAGGAGCATAAATGTAGGTTGTGTGAATTTGTTACGGTTTATAAGTACGAACTTAAAACGCATATCGAGAAGGACCATAGAGATTTGAGGGGACACGAGTGTCCTTCTTGCGATTATGCTACGGACGTTAAGAGTAATCTTAAAAGGCATATAAAGTATAGGCATAAGTTGTTATATGACGAGATAATTTCGAGGAAAAAATTAGTTGAAATTCGTAAACAAGAAGAAGAAAATAAATGTATTAAAATTGAAATGGATTCAGAAGGGAAGGAAAAAGAGTTTGAGTTGTCGTTGGAAAATGCAGATTTCGAAAAGTCGAAAATAAATGATTGAGCGTTGATGGAAAATATAACAAAAGGGGAATGAATAAAGAAAGTAGTCACTGAGTGCGTATTCTGTAAGAAAAAGAAATGTTCTGTGATTCTCTACAAGACATAGAGTATATTATGGCATAGAAAATTCTTAAGAATTGATATTTTCGATGGGTGAGATCCTTTAGACAGCTGAATCTATCCCGCTCAGAATTACTGTAAAACTAATTGATGTAATTGAACTAATGCTAAGAACGACAGAAATAAACTACGATTGTTTATCTATAAAATCAGTAAAATATATATTACCTTATTCAAATTTTTTTCATCCAGCCTTGCTGTTACCAAATTTTTTTTTAAATCAATCATAATTAGTTTATCAGATAATCTAATAATTTCTGTAATAACTGAGATATTTTCACGATTTCAAATCGTAAACATAGAAAAAGGATATATTCTTTCATATATGATCGTTATCCTAACCAATGAACGTTCAATATTCGCTCGAAAGTGAATTCCAATTTCTAAAAGGTATTGGGTTAATTTTCTATATAACTGGACCATAACTTTCTACCAATCACACAAAAATTGAAAGAACTGATTTCTTTAATTCCAGCACTTATCTTACAAATAAGTTATAAAAAATGTGAACTTTTTCCATCCTATATGGGCTTAATCTTGAAATGAAGTCCAATCAACGAGAACACCAAACACTTCAAATCCTGCACAAGATAATAGAAACACCTCAACCCTTCGGGGTCCTTAGACTGGCTGACATCTACCAACGACCCAGTCTTCGAGGTAGTAAACGAGATGTGTTCATCGTTGATCACAATTTCCAATTCCTGACGACCGATCCTGTCCGGGGGCGGCCAGAGGGAATCGTCCTCTTGCATTATTTCCGAATCGACGATAATCCTCTTCAGCTCCTCCATAACGCACTGGTGCACGTACACCTCCTTACGGATCATCGTGTCGTTCTTGTAGTTGGAGTTGTTCGCGTATCTGAGCTTACCGTCCGGTCTGAACTCGAACTCGAGGAATTCGTGGCCGAATTTACCTTTGTGGCCTACGTAGTAGCGAATGTAGAAATCGGCAGTCATTTTTAACAATTTTATTATTCGATATCGGGCACCAAACCAAACAACCCGTTACTTAACCTCGAATTGAGTGAAGCTCTCAACCATAGAGAACATGCTCTTTTTACTGTTGCAGACGTCATGTAAGAATTAAAATTTCAAATTAATGCGATAGGTGGCTATTAAATATTTGAGAATCTCTGAAATTAAATACGGGATTGAAAATGCAAGGAACTATTTTCGTTACTTGTACCAATTTCATTATAAGAGCAACCAACATTACACCATAGAAGTAGGATTGGTGTTCTGATTATTTTCAAATTATCTTTTCAAAAAGTGCCAGTTGGAATGATAATAATATTGAATTGTTTAGAGATAAATCGTCAAGAATTCTCGCAGAACATTCACAACGTCAAACAGCTCGAGATGATGGATGGAAATGCCCCATTTCCCGAGTCGACGGCCCGGAAAAAACAATTTCCCGGATTGAATCCAGCCCACTTCTCCTCGTTTGGGAGGTCTGACCGTTTGGGAGTAAGAGAGAATCTTCGCTACATGCGTCGTTAAACGTGCATGGTAGGAAAAAGGCATCCCTCCTACAATTTTATTGTTAAGTTCGCTCTGAGCCGCGAATAACTGCGAGCAGTTTACGTTTCCTGTTGATTCAGTGTCCCAGATCAGGAAAAAAGATGTACGGGATGTTATTGGAGAGCGTGCAACATTTTGTACAGGTTGGTTCATAATTTTGAATTTTTTCCGCGGTTCGTTGTTTCAGGCATAGAAGAAAAAGAAAATTTGTGAAATATTTTGATATTCTATGAAAGTGAGTTGATCTGTCAGAGCGATAATTTTATTTGAAATGTCACATTTTTTCAGAGTTTTCAAAAAATTGTATTCTTTAAACTATGACTCTTTTAATATAGGGACTAGTATAAATCTATTTTTCAGGATAGATTGCATCTATGAAAAAATAATCTGATCACGGGTCTAACGTGAAGTTTCAGTTGATCAGTGAGTTTTGAGGGTTGAAAATTGAAAGTTCAAAATTGAATATCTGACAAACTATCCAACATAGAATTGTGAAATTCGAACTGTGCATTAATGAGGTGTTAGTCTATCGAAAAAATGTTACCACAAAGCTGTACTTCCAAGGGTTCTCGAGTTATCAATTTTTTTTCAGAAAGAATATGGGGATGACGTATGGCTGGAAGTCCTGAAGATATCAGAATGCAAATACACCGTCTTCAGCACCCACCAGGTCTATCCCGACCATATAATGGGGGATTTGGCTCGAGCTTTAGTATCTATCACTACCCAATCTTACGACGATTTCATGACTTTCTTCGGCAAGTGCTTCGTCAGATATTTCAGCAACTACGGGTGAGAAAAATAAAAAATAAAAAAATAATAAAAAAAAAAACAAATCTTACCTTCCCCAGCTACGAGAAGACCATCAAAGCCACCGGTCGAAACTTCACGGACTTCCTGGAGAACGTCGATAACATCCACTCCCAATTCAGGCTCTCCTATCCGAAAATGAAGAGTCCCTCGATGTATCTGACCGAAGTCGACGAGAATGGGTGCGTTTTGGTCTATAGAAGTATCAGGAAGGGTTTCACCCATTACCTTATGGGTAAGTAGAAATTTAATCGGATTTTCCTGCTAGTTTCAGTGGATTGTGGGTTAGTAGGTTAGGCTCGTATGCATTAGGTCCTGCGTTCGAATCCACCAAATGAGAAAAAATTTTCCGAGTTTCTTGAGTCATCGTTGGGTAAATTATTAATAGCACTGTGCCTCAGGTGGAAGGTAAAGAAGTAAAAAGGTAAAAAAAGTAGAAAAAAAATGTAAAAAAGTAAAAAAATTTGAGCTTGGAATGGGAGAAAAATCTAAGCGAATAATTGTGCCATGGATGACACCTTACATCAAAGAAATTTCCAGGTCAATTACAGGAGATAGCAGAAGGTCTGTTCAGCTTGAACTTAAAAACCGAAGTCCTCTCCAGCGAGCTGTCCGAGATCACCGGGAAGAACGCCCAGATCACCATCGTCACGTTCCGTCTGAATTTCGACAACAGCCAATATGTAAGATTTCCCTCGCTCCTAATTCTTAGATCTAACTTACTAACTTCCAGATGAGGATGAAGAGCGAGAAGGCCGCCCACCTGGAGACGACCCTGCTGTCGCCCTTTCCCTGCGACCTCCTCCTCCGCCTCTTCCCCTTCGGCATCCTCTTCAACCCCGCCATGGTGATAACCGGGTGCGGCGAGAAGATAATAGAAGTGGCGGGTAAAGGGGGCAAGAAGAAGTTGCTGCTGAAACCGATCACCAAGTATTTCCGTCTGCGGAGGCCGAAAGGGATCAGCTTCACCTGGAAGAACGTACGTCCCCACCCAGTCTTTAATTCTGCTTATGGCATGCAAATTTAACGGCCTCCACTCGCGATGATTATTTTTCCCAACCAATTCATTTAACGAACCCCCATAAAAAAATTCTTCCGCAGACGTTCTACCTGAAATCCGTGATGTTCGAGATCGAGCTGCTGAGGGCGGAACTGTTGAAGACCCCCTCGTTGGAGTGCCAGTCGCCGAAGGACGAGAGGGAGATCGAGATAGACGGGAAGAGCATATCCCCGTATTCCCTCAGGAGGGACAGCCAACCGGGCCTGAAGAACATCCTGCTGAAGGGGAAGATGCAGTTCTTGAAGGACATCAACGCCATCATCTTCCTGTGCAGTCCGGTGTGAGTAGACTTTCGTTTCGTACGCGCCCCGTACACGAATATTCAATAACGTTATCCTTAGGTAATTGTTACAAAGCAGAACGTGTCGGGAATAATTTCTTATTTTCTTCGTCCTTATAAGGGTCCTGGAAACTTTACATTGCAGTTTCGTTCCTTATCGAGTTTGTTACGGGAGGAACGTGCGCGACCTTTGTTTTAACTGCCGCGATAGCGACGAAATTGTCGTTCGAACTCCGGTTGTTTTGAATTCTCGTGATGAGGAAATATTTGTTGCACAGTTTTCCCAGGAAATTTAGAATCTTTGGCAACGTCGTAAAAATATGACAGATGAGATACATCTACAGATCTACTGTGTGATAGAAATGTCAAATATTACATAACCTACATTTTTTTAATAGTTCCTTGAAGAAGACTCTTCGTTGCTTCAGGAAATGATAGTAATTCTTGTTATAAGAAAATATTAATTGCACAGTTTTCCCAGAAAATCGAGAATATCTTCGTTTGCACCAGACTAAGATCTGGCAACGTCGCCCAAATATGACAGATGAGATACATTAGACCTACTGTGTGACAGAAATGTAGAATATTACATTACCTAAATTTGTTTTTTCGTTCCTGAAGAGAAACCCTTCGTTGCTTCGGGAAATGATAGGAATTCTCGTGATGAGAAAATATTTATTGCACAGTTTTCCCAGAAGATCGTGAATATTTTCGTTTTGCACCAGACTTGAATCTGGCAACGTCGCCCAAGTATGACAGATGAGATACATCAGACCTACTGTGTGATAGAAATGTCGAATATTACATAACCTAAAGGAAACTCTCACTTGCTTCAGGAAATGATAGGAATTCTCGTGATAAGAAAATATTTATTGCACAGTTTTCCAAGGAAATCGAGAATATTTTAGTTTGCACCAGACTTGAATCTGGCAACGTCGCTCAAATATGACAGATGAGATACATTCGACCTACTGTGTGACAGAAATGGCAATATTACATAACCTACATTTTTTGATCAATTTCTTCGTGATAAGGAAATATTTATTGCACAGTTTTTCCAGAGAATTGAGAATATTTTCGTTTGCTCCAGACTTAAATCTGGCAGATGAGATGAAAAATTTGACAAATGAGATACCTTAGACCTACTGTGTGACAGAAATGTCAAATATTACATAACCTAAATTTTTTGATCAATTTTCTCAGAATAAGCAAATATTTATTGCACAATTTTCCCAGAAGATCGTGAATATTTTCGTTTGCATCAGACTAAAATCTGGCAGATGAGATGAGAAATTGGACAAATGAGATACCTTAGACCTATTGTGTGACAGTAATGTCAAATATTTCATAACCTAAATTTTTTGATCAATTTTCTCTTGATAAGCAAATATTTATTGCACAGTTTTTCCAGAGAACTGAGAATATTTTCGTTTGCACCAGACTAAAATCTGGCAGATGAGATGAGAAATTGGACAAATGAGATACCTTAGACCTATTGTGTGACAGAAATGTCAAATATTACATAACCTAAATTTTTTGATCAATTTTCTCTTGATAAGCAAATATTTATTGCACAGTTTTTCCAGAGAACTGAGAATATTTTCGTTTGCACCAGACTAAAATCTGGCAGATGAGATGAGAAATTGGACAAATGAGATACCTTAGACCTATTGTGTGTAATGTCAAATATTACATAACCTAAATTTTTTGATCAATTTTCTCAGAATAAGCAAATATTTATTGCACAGTTTTTCCAGAAAACTGAGAATATTTTCGTTTGCACCAGACTAAAATCTGGCAGATGAGATGAGAAATTGGACAAATGAGATACCTTAGACCTATTGTGTGACAGTAATGTCAAATATTACATAACCTAAATTTTTTGATCAATTTTCTCTTGATAAGCAAATATTTATTGCACAGTTTTTCCAGAAAACTGAGAATATTTTCGTTTGCACCAGACTAAAATCTGGCAGATGAGATGAGAAATTTGACAGATGAGATACGTTAGACCTACTGTGTGACAGAAATGTCAAATATTATATTACCTAAATCTTTTCATCAATTTTCTCGTGATAAGGAAATATTTATTGCACAGTTTGCCCAGAAAATTGAGAATATTTTCGTTTGCACCAGACTTAATCTGGCAACGTCGCCCATATATGACAGATGAGATTCATTAGACCTACTGTGTGACAGAAATGTCAAATATTTCATACCCTAAATTTTGTAATAGTTTCCAAGAGGAAATTCTTCGTTGCTTGACGCTTGGATCATTTCCAGGATAAACGACAGGAACGAATTGCCAGACCTTGGTCTGTACCTGAACGACCTGAACCAGCACGGTCTCAGCAAGGAGATGGTACTAGCCGGATGGCAACACAGCTCCAAGTGAGTATCTCCCCTGAAAAAACCCAAACTCCATCGGAGAACTTCCCGCAGGTTGGAACTCGTTTTCGACAAGGCGGAACAGAGGGCGTCCGAGCTGGAGACCAACCACGCCCTCCTGGACACCTGGAAGAAACGCGGGGACGACCTCCTCTACTCCATGATACCCAGGAGCGTCGCCGACCACCTGAGAAGTGGCCATTCGCCTTTGAGCACCTGCCAGGTGACACCTCACTGTTTCACCTCCACCATCTAACCTAATTCTTCCAGTCCTTCGACAACGTGACGATAATGTTCTGCGAGCTGGTCGGTTTCAACTCGTCCACGGTGGAGGACGCGATGGAGCTGGTGTCCACCATGAACGCGGTGTACTCCTGCTTCGATTCCCTGATGGACAGGTTCGAGGTTTACAAGGTGGAGACGGTCGGTAGGATCTACATGGCGGTCAGTGGCGCCCCCCAGAAGACGGAGAGACACGCCAGTCACATCTGCGACGTGTCTTTGTGCATGGTCAGACACGTGGAGCAACTGCAGATACCTTCAGGGACTAGGGTTGGCGTGAGGATTGGTGAGGTTTAATGTTTTGTTAATTTCGGATGTTTAATTTTTTTTTTAACTTTGAAGGTATACATTCTGGGCCAGTGGTGTCCGGAGTCGTCGGGATCAAAGTTCCACGTTACTGTTTCTTCGGGGATACCGTAAACACGGCGTCGAGGATGCAGTCCACCAGCGAGGTAATTAAGACTTCTCTAAAGTAAAAAAAAAAGTACAAATTCATTTTGTAGCCTGGAATGATACACATATCGGCGACGACGAAATCGCAGCTGCCAGAGGAAAAATACAGATTCGAAAATCGTGGTTGCGTCAAACTCAAAGTGGGTTTCCGGTTTTTTTTTTTGTAACAATTTCGAAGTTGATCGTTTTCTTCAATATTTTGTAGGGGAAAGGTGACATGGAGTCATATTGGATACTCGAGATCGACCAAGAGACTGGCGTTCCTGAAAACCATTGATTTAAAACAGTTTAAAATTATAATTATAATAACCAGACCTGAATCTGGCAACGTCGCCCAAATATGACAGATGAGATACATTAGACCTACTGTGTGATAGAAATGTCAAATATAACATAACCTACATTTTTGTATTATGTAGTTCCTAAAAGGAAACTCTTTGTTGCTTCGAGAAATGATTCTACTCCCGCTATCTCGACTTCTACTTGTCAGAATCATTCGAGATTTGCCAATTATTTACGAGCAAATTCACGACTTCGTGATTATGCAAAGAAATCGCATATAAAAATTCCAATTTTTCAACTTTCAATCCCGTATATCTCGACATCTACTTGTCAGAATCATTAATTCGACGCCTCAAAAATAGATGTCATGGAATCAGCTATCAGGTTCCCTAGTGCAAATGGGTAATGAAATTCTCCTTGTACCTTTATTATTCTCTATTATTATCATCATGCGTCTATTCACAAAGTTTGAGCATTCATGCTTGAGAAATTCCGAGAAAATATCGAAAATGGTGGATGCGCTTCAGATGATTTATGTATTTTTGTGTGGAAACGTTCCAAATGAAAAACACATTTCGTAGCTAATTAACAGAACTGTCATCTTAATAAAAGTTTGTTAATTGGGTCGTTAATTTGTTTTTCGTTTCAAAATTTGTAGAAGAAGAATTAATTCGATGCTTCAAAGATAGATGTCACAGAATCAGCTGTCAGGTTCTCAAGTGCAAATAGGTAATAGAATTTTGCTTGTACCTTTATTATTCTCTATTATTATCATAATGCGTCTAAACATTCCAGTCATAGCTAAGTATTCACAAAGTTTGAGCATTCATGCCTGAGAAATTCCGAGAAAATATCCAAAAATGGTGGAACCAATCTTCGATTTCCAATTTAGATTGATACTGATAGGAGACAGTACAGTTGGAAAAAGCTGTTTACTCAAATGTTTCACGGATGGAAAATTCGCAGAGGTACGATCATTATTTCAATCCAATTCTCCTTGAATGAACCCCTTCTTTGTTTCAGCTCTCCGATCCAACTGTCGGCGTAGACTTTTTCGCCAGATTAATCGAAGTGGAGGATGGTACTCGTATAAAGCTTCAACTGTGGGATACCGCAGGACAAGAAAGGTTCCGCTCGATCACCAAATCATATTATCGAAACTCGGTCGGTGCTCTCTTAGTATACGACATCTGTAACAAAGCCAGTTTCGAGCACATCCCGGTCTGGATGTCCGAAGCCAGACGACAGATCGAACCCCATCGTCCCGTATTCGCTTTGGTAGGATGCAAAGTCGATCTGGTCGAGGAAGGAGGTAGACGGGAAGTTACCAAAGAAGAAGCAAAAACGTTCGCGGAACAACACGGCATGTTCCACGTCGAAACTTCCTCCAAATACGGCTGGAACGTGGAGGATGCCTTCAAGAAAGTGACGCAAGAAATATATAACAGGGTGCAGAGTGGTGAATATAAGATAGAAGACGGTTGGGATGGTATAAAAACGGGATTTGCGAGACCGAAAGGTCTCGATTTTAATTTGGTTGAAGCGGAACCCGCTAAATCTTCTTGTTGTTAATTGCTCCAGGCTTTGTACATTGTGCCGATAATGAAAGGTAGTAACGACGATTTCGAAGCTTGCGATAGTACTAGTCATGTTTTTTTGAAGTTTTATTGAAACTTTCTTTGCGACGTTAGCATATATATAATTTGTTTCATTGAATAATATTTAATACTAAAATATGGACTTGGAATGTTAGAAGGCACTAGAATAATAATATTTTTCAATTTTCGTGAATTTTTATCAGACTGAAGAATGATTCTAAAAGACTCGACTAACAGGAGATTATGGAATCTTTGAATTCATGACAATATTTGAATATCTGATAAAACGCAGGAGTTTTGTATATTTGTAAATATTCTTATCAAAATTCGATGTACCTATTCAGTCCAAAGTGTAAATTTAGCTTGTTTAGAAATTTTCCTTATTTCTGTGTTATCTACACTCAAAAGGTTCATTTCGATGTTTCTAACAAATTACGTGTACAAATCTTGGTAGTTTTTTTTTTTATTCATAAGATGATGATTGAATTATGAAAAATATATCCAATTAAACTGTGGAACTTTTCTATATGCTTGTTTCATTTGCCTTTTGAGACATTCCACTGAGTTAATTTCCATTTTCCATAATATCGGTATACCAATGATCCATAGAATTATGATAATATTTTTTATTTTCTTATGTTGTCACTCTAGTGCATAGATAAGGGAAGGTCCTTTATCTATGCTCTAGTGTCAAGGTTGGTAAGAAGAAGGTTTTGGTTGGTATCAGTTCTAGGGAATTATCGACTTTCAAAAGAAAACAGAGAAACTAGGTTATATAGATATAGAACGAACAAGGCTCAAATTTTGTCCATCTATATTTTTTTCTATCATTGATTGTGGTCCTATATTTCTATATCTGATGAAAATCCAATACGTTCGTTTGATATCTTCAAGTCTCGAGCAGTTTTAAATATCACAACGCTTCGATGGATTACGATTACCTTATGAAATTTCTGACTTTGGGAGATTCCGGAGTTGGAAAAACAAGCTTTTTGTATCAATACACCGACGGCTGTTTCAATTCTAGGTTCATCTCGACTGTTGGAATCGATTTCAGAGAAAAACGACTGGTGAGTCGACTTGGAATAGACTTTTGTGATTAGCAACAAGTGATCTATTTTTCAGCTACACATGTCGAAAGGAAAAAACTACAGGATTCATTTGCAGCTGTGGGATACTGCAGGACAAGAAAGGTACTTTTGAATATCCATAGTAGAGCTCTTCGATACGCTACAGATACTAAATTAACGGAGTTTTGGATTCGACGACATTCAGGTTGGAATTAATTCTTATATTTCATGTTTAGATTCCGAAGTTTAACAACGGCATTCTATAGAGATGCTATGGGATTTTTGCTCCTATTCGATTTAACTAGCGAGCAGTCGTTTATAGAAATTCGGAGTTGGGTCGAACAACTTAGGGTATGAAGTGAAAACGATATGTGTATGTCCTGAATGCTTAGAGCCCCTGTTTGACAGAGTGCAGTGGCGAGAGAAACATTAAACATTCTAAATCGTAGAAATGGAATTTGACGATAGCGCTACGGATTTTTATCATTTAATATAAAATGTTGGCCACTGCACTATTGCTTGAGTGTCTTATATTTCCTCTTTGTACCTAGTTGTACATGTTATTTGGATGGCACTTTCCTTCTTTCCGCAAATGCTAAATCTATACGTGAAACGATAATATTTCTCTTATTTATTGTCGAGACAAGTAATTTACTGTATTTATTTTGTTTTTTTTTGTAAATATGTTTCCACGTATTGGAAAAAACTGTTTTCATTGTATTGTGTCGGTAGTCGAACTGACGCATGCTTATCTTCTTCCTCGTTCTCGCTCTGTTGTGTAAACTGATATTTTTAGTTACATGCTTACTGCGATGCTCCCGATGTAGTTTTATGTGGGAACAAATGTGACCTAGAAGATAAAAGAGTTGTAGCCGAGTGGAGGGCAAGAGATATGGCGGAGAAAAACGGGTGAGTACAATTAAGCGTTCACCAAAGAAGTTATGTTCGAATCTGACGATTACAGGTTGCCATATGTAGAAACGAGTGCAGCGACCGGTCAGAACGTTTCGCAAGCCGTCGAAACGCTTTTGGATCTAGTCATGGTCCGAATGGAGAATGCTGTCGATTTGGGGGCGCTGCCCGGAAGAAGGGGTGGAAGTTTTGGCCCGGATAACGTAGATCTATCCGCCCCGATTTCTAGAAAATGTGCTTGTCCAAAATGAACCCGAACTACCTCGATTTCCTACTTGATACGGAGGTATCGAGTGTTACCTGTACTGTGTTAATACAGCATTTATATAACTTGTTATACGATATATGAAGGAGAAATGTTAATCGATATATTATAAATCCAATAAAAAGTGAGGGCGCGACAGGTTTATTTTATATCTCTTGCGGAATCATTAATTCAACATGACGCTTTAAAAATTATAAAAAGCACCATCCACTTTTTAGGTAGATTCGCATTTTCCAGTTTTAGAAACCAATTATTGAAGAAATTTTGACAGCTGTCAAAAAAATGACAGCTGTTACAGAAATATAAGGATTTTTCATTCAATAATTCGTTGGAATTTAAAATGGTTCTGGTTATGCGATCTGGAAAAAATGTAGCTTGTATATATCATTCTCCATTAAAATACAAAATTTCGTCACGATCGAATCGGTAGTTTTGAAATTACCGAGAAAACTAAATTTTGAACCACCATATTTACGGAACCTCTGGTCGAATTTCGCCCAATAACGATCTTAACCGCGGAATTAGTGATTCGAACCCACCCTGAAAATTTCAAGTTTCTAGGTCGTTCCGTTCGGGAGTTATCGTGTATAGGGAAAAATCACGTACCGCCAGATGGCGCTGAAAATCACAAGATGGTGGTCGAAATTATTCTGTCTTTCATAACAAGTAAATCAAATATTTTTTATAAGATTACGGAATTAATAATAATGCCTGTGAAAGTCGAGATAACCACTTCGGACATTTTTGATATTATGTGGGTGAACGTGATTGTGATAGCAAATGACCATTTTATAATAGAAAATTATTAAGTTTACGATAAAAAAAATCATCTTTCAGCAAGTGCTTGCTGCAAAGTAACAACTTCTTTGAGATACGTTTCCTAATCTTCAAGATCGTCTGCAATTTTAACTGACTTGAGATTCAACGGGAATTTTTGAAAAGAAATCTCAGAAGAACTATGTGATGAGCATTGAGGAACGGAGCACATTTTTCGTGATCTTATTCCCACATTACCTCTTACAATCCGCTGCATTTTCAGCTCGTATACAGTTTATTTGAAACAATTGTCCATAAATTATCACCTAAATATATCTCTTTCGATACATAAATGACCCAAAATCACACAAATATTTCACACTTTTCCCATATAAACACACAAACGTTAGTTTGTTGTTCATCACTCGGGTAGTTCAAACAATTAAAAGTAGATGTCGCCCACTCTGTGATTTTTCGCTATTTAGACTAGAGATCGATGATTCTATGGAATGTTCCTCGCGCCACGGTTTAGTGACGCAAGGATTATTCTATGCCATAGAATAACGGAACAGGTAAATTCAGGGAACAGTTCCAACCTGTTCCGCTCCTGAGCGGGAACCTGTTCCTCGTACCTGTTATTTATATAATCTATGGCGATTCGTCATGTTTTTTTGAACGGTGGAGTTAGTGGGCGATAACGCAGTCAGCGTGAAACACTTCTCAACGTGAAAATCACGGGAACGGTGATTTGAAATTTGAAACTCACCCGTCACCGGTAGTGAAATATCGCTCATCTCTAGAGGAGATATATTCAGTTATAAAATACTATAACAAAAATTGAGGTAACAGTCACAAGTACAAGAGTATGTACTAAACAAATCAATAACTTATTCGTATAAAAAGGTTGTTTTCCATTTTAGAATTCAGGAAGAATTTATACATAAACAATATAGTCAAAATTTCAACGATTTCAATAGAATATACAATATAATAATTCATGAAACAAGTACTTTGAAGAGGAAATGTAAACATTGCCAAACATCAATAAATTTTTCTTATATGAAAAGTGATGAACAAAAACCTTCAGAGGATGGAGAGAGAATAGCGTATGACAAAAAGAGGAGAGATAAGCTCTTATATGATACTTATGGATGAAATATCTCTTTGGTAATATTATATCAAATTGAAAATTTATCACCTATGATAAAAGTGCATAGACTATAAGAAAATATCCAATGATTTGTTGAATTATGAAAATCTCTTCAACTTTCTCAACCACGCTTTTCCATTTTGAACTGTATGAAGAGGTTCGAAATCCAACACTTCAAGGAATCTATATACATAATGAATTTAGATAAGTAAAGGTGCTGTTTTACCTATTATTAATATATCATCAACAATTCAAAATTATCACTAATTATTTATATTTATACATAATCGTAGATGAAGCTCAGTCTGCATAAAAGCATGCGCTGAATTCAATGTATCGTACAGAAGTGAGTTATTAGGCTTCAACAATAATCACAAATATTATGGACCCAAAATTCGGACTGCGAATAATAATTAATATTGCTCATATACTAGATTATTGACCAAATATCTCGTAGGATCCGCTCTTCACCATTAAATTTCTCAAGCTCACATATTTTTTACAGGGAATCGTAATACGAAGAGTAATATTTAAACTGGACCCGAAGATATGGAGTAATATTCAAAACGAAGGGTATGTAAGTATAGCACTCAAATGGTTTCTAATTTATGGGGTGAAGCGTTAATCTAAACAAGATTTCAATGTGCGTTAAATTCAGGATACGCTAAAGCTATGCCGAACAAGTTCTTCCTTTCTTCTGGACCCTTTCCGTATAGTATCACAATCAGATAACATTCATTTAGAATATGGATAATAATAAAGCACTCTGGTTGGTCTCCAAGAAGAAATTGAATTCTAACCTTATATTTTCCATTCGTTGTGTGAATTCTTCTTGAAGACAGTCTTTCGAATAGGTAGAAATACTACAATTTAAATATACAACATAATAGTCTAGAGAAAAAGCTGAATATTTACAAATCTCATCAGTTACACGTTTAACGAACTCTGATCGAAATAACAAAAAAGAACAATATCGAGATAACAACAAAGACTCCAATTGCGAATTTTTCACAGATATTACGACTAGCGAAACGCTTTGAGCAGCGAGTAAAGTATATTCTACTCTATAAGACTGGAATGAAAAGACCTGGGCGTAAAATCGTCTACACGCAATGTTTTTGAGGATTTAAGGTTTTCTCGATGTAGCATTCGATTAGATTATCCGAGGAAATCTTCGTCGAATTTATTGCCATTTTGATATCTGGAATCGGAGGAAAATAGTTCTTCAAATGCTACATCGCTTTACGTTCTCTGTGAGGAAAAATATTCATATCTATGAAAAGATAAAAATACTGGAAATGAAATGTTTGTGTATAGATAAACATCTATCTGCCATTCTCGAATCGAACGGTACAATCCGAAACCTCCTCCAAAATTAGCACCATTCTCTTGGAAACTCTTCTCGAAGAACCCTTGTATTCGTTGATTGCTATTAATTGTGCGTATAGTTCTTGCACGTTTAGAGGAACTTTTCTGTTTTTTGTCACTGCGAAGTTCTCAATCGTCCTGCTGCCGGCTGTAGCTCTTGTAGTGGTAGAAGAAGAACACCAGAAAGACTGCGAAGGCGGTGGGGAAGGTGACTCGGGCGATCACGTCTATGGTTTTAGCCACTCGGATCGGATGGGGGGGCTCTTTTTTTCGCACCTGTAATAAGCAAGACTACTCTCGGTCAGGATCTATCTGGGGTTAGTGTTTCTATTCGAGAAAACGTATACGTTAAGGGGATGGGAGACTTTTTAGGCTTACCTCGGAGGGGCAGCTGTTGGTGGCGGTGTGGGTGCAAGGACTGGGTCCGCAGTTTGTGCAGGAGACCATCTCGTTCGGTATCCTGGAACTCCTCTTTCTGTCGCCCTGTATACAAGAGAAACCGTGAAAGGGAAATTTAATACGCAGAGTCGGAGGATGGTTCTTTCGTTTCCATGCAGCATTTTCCAAAACACCACTAATGATTCTATGACAGTTATTCGAGCAAATCGAACTTTGTTGAATTCAGATGGCTGTTGATTTTTTTTCGATGCATCAATGTTGCCATCATAACCATTTCAGATCAGAAACCCTGTTATAAACATCATCTAATTTTTCTATCGATTTAGATGCTAAATTTATAATATATCATCAATCGGTTAATCTTAATATAGTCTGAATTCCATCTAAGCTTCTGAAACCTTATTCTAAAGCCATTTATAAAGTTGTGGGGAAAAATTAAGCAGTGGTTATCAGACGAAGTAATTAGTTGTTTTTAAGATGTTGCCAAGCGTAAGCTTCTCAAAGTGATACTTGAATATTGCATTTAACTTTCTGAATTTTTCCAGCATCCAGTTCAATTTGGGTCAACAGCATTCGATGGTGCACTTAATGGTTGGACTGCTAGAGCTATCGAAAAAGACAAAGCTGATGCAAGTTATTGATGGTTCAAGATGGCTTGATGGCTTCATAGGTAACCCTATCTAAATAATGATCGAAACGAAAACAGATCCCATTTTCTTCGAAATGAGTATCCCCGCTATAAAAGAGGTTTTTCAACGATTCGATACATTCATTACACTTAAGACATGCTTTCGGTCTATTCGTCTTTCTCTCTAACTTTTGATCTATTCACCTCCAGAGTTTAGTTTTTTTCTATATTGATAAGATAACTTCAGAAGTAAGCGCACAGTTCCCTATCGAAAGAATCTATAAATTTCTTCAGGAACAATCAATTTTCACTACTTGAACGTTTATCGATCTAAACATCATAAACACTGCCTCTTGTGTTTTCGGGAGGCATTAAAACGGCTAACATTCATTTTTTACTCACTGGTCGGCATTATCAACCTGAATCCTGAAAGTGTAAATTGTAAATTATATATAATTCATGGGTGAAATGTTGTATAGGATATGAGAACAGATGAACGAAGAAAAATTATGAATTTATTCTCCAAACGTCAGGCTTTTCATATGGTGCCATTAAATTTGCAGTTTTTTCCCAAATCGTTCAATAGAACATAGATTAATTGTCGAAGACTTTAATCCCGTTTTTGACTGTTATTTAATTCAAAATCCGATTATACCTACGTTGTAAAAATACAGAAAAATCGGAGGACTTAAGAGTTTTTGGAAGGTACACACCATGAGACTTGGACGTCGAAGAGGTGGCTCGCAAAACGTTGAAAAATACTCTTGTTCTACTGACTCCTATCGGAAAAGAAATTAATTCAGACAATTCGATGAAGAAAGTTGTTAGTAGAAATCAATCGAAAAGCATTAATAATGATAAATCGAGATTCAATCCACGAATTTCTGCAATAAAATTGAGTATCAAGATGAAAATGTAAAGGAACACCCATGCAAAACACATGCCTCATGCCACGAAATGTCAAAGTTGGTGATGAGAAGCGGCGTGCTTTCAGTTTTTTTCAACCTTCGGAATGGCCACGTCTCAACTTTCTACATTATTAAAGGGACAAAAAGTATAAAACGAGCTAGGGGAGGTGACGTCTGTTGGTCTTGATCCTTTCCGTTTTTCTGAAATAATTCTCATAGTTACAGAATAATAAATTTTCGGATATCTAGGGTGACGCAAGTTACCAACCGAATAAAGCAACGTATCACTAGGATTCATCCGATTGAACTCGTTTTTGCCGCGAGTTCAATCTTATGGTTAGATATGGGTGGTTAGCGGTGCTGGGTGCTGAAACAAGGCTCAAAAAGGGGATGAAAGCTGAAACTTCCTAAGCTTACCAAAGGGCTGGCGAGTATAATGCCTATCCTGCTTAGAACAGCGGGCAGACGCTGTAACATCACATGGTACAAATCTCAATATTCGGATATACGTTGTAAAAATGGGTGAGATAATACAGTGGTTTCAAATGAATTTGTATTCGGTTTAGTGTTGGGCGATACTTCGTAAAGTATCGATACTCTGGATCGTATTATATCGAATCAAGTAGTATCGATACTGAAATCGTATCGCTTCGAAAGTATCGATACATTAAATATCGGATTCTTTCGTGCTGTAAAAAAACAAATTTTGGGACTTCCATGAATTATGTTTTGTTATATTTTCGGTTTATCAAAACTGTCCTGAAGTTGTGTAGCGGAGAATTTCCGAGGAAGTTTATGACTGTTGTAAAATTATTGTCGTTTGTCGGTCTCGTCCCCCAATATAATAAAATACAAACAAAATACTCATCTTTCTGTTATAGAATTGGAGTTGCTTCTCATTAATAACAATCTCCCTTTTCATTTCGATAATTCCCTAAAAAAATCGAAACACGAACAATTTGTTGAAACGATCTGAAATATCTAATCAAATTCATATTAGATTGCTCATTTATTTTGAGTCTTTCTGAAGTTATGAATTCAACATTATTGTTATGATGAAAAATGAATGAATGAATATGAAATCAACCCGCATTGTTTTATTCAAACCCAGATACTGAAGATCATAGTAGATTAATGAAATGCATATTTTTGATTGAAATTACCTTCACTAATATTGAATTTTTTTTTAGACGAATTTATGTCAGAATTGGATATTTTTGTGTATATTTTGCGTTTCGTTCTTGAATGTGTTTTTTAAGGGCTTTTCGAGTTTTTCAAACGACTCGTACTTTTGAGAGATTTCTACAAGAAATCTTTAATAATTCGATACATCATCTTAGGCAAATAGATATCGAGCAGTTCAGTTGTTAGAATTTGCTATCCAAATAGTCCAAGTAGGTATTAATTACATTAACATACTTATTCAAATAATACTGCCTATTGCCTGTGAAATGGAATTCCAGATGTGGCGAAGCCATAAAAATGTTGTAACTTGTAACCGCTTATGGTCCTTTTTCATATTCATTGTTTAGAACAAAATAACGGAACGATTTGAGTTTTCTGAATTCACGTGTCTGGTGCTCAGAGCTTGGTTGGAAATTTATATATATTTATCTTTACATTTCATTCTTGTTTGAACAAACTTAAAAGACGGGATAATGGTCATTTCGACTATCCAAAGTATTCAATACTTCTGGTTATTCTAGAGTTTGTTGTCGATCAATGTTTTCGTTGTTTTTCTGAAATAGATAGTAGGTTTCGATATACATAATACGATCCAGAGTATCGATACTTTACGAAGTATCGCCCAATACTATGTAACTAATGTTAGGTAAAAGCACAGTCGACAACCTGACGAAGCTTGTCAATTTTTTCCACCCTAATATACAGATAAAGAGTTTTTATTTTTGTCTGCGGAGTTAATTTTATGGTTCGATAATCAGGAGGATTTTTTCGGATATTTTTACGGATGCGTCAGATTTTTTCGAATTTTTTGTTGCTTTTTTGCGAAAAATTCGGATTTTTTGGTGGAACACCATTGGCAATACTGCCACATACAGAAATGTATTGTGATGCGAAATCCAAACATAAGCTTCGGAAAAGAAGCAAGCAAATTTTATTTTATTGTTTCGATACTCGACCACCGATACACGCCATTAAGTATCGATACATCTTGGTATCGGTAAGTAAAGTATCGATACAAAATATCGAATATCGTAACGAAAAGTATCGATACAGTAAAATATCGATACGTATCGCCCAACACTAATTCGGTTATGGTTTTTCACGATATGGGTAATACATTATGCTCGCCTAGTCGAAGAAATTTACACAAGATACGTAGATTTCGATATAAATGTACAACAGAAACCTGGCATATTCTGGAAAAGCTCGGAAGAAACCAAATTCTCTCCAGAATTACTTCATTGAATTAACGAAGAATATGTTTTTTTTCAGCACATGCTCCATTTTCCCGATCACATGAAGTTTTCGTCTCTACCCAGATTTAAGTTTCTGCAGACAAGGAACGGTGTTGAGGTTTAACATAGAGATCTACGATAGAATTTAACATATAACACCGTTTCCACTGTTTGAATGACATGCACCCGATGCCGCACCATGTTTCTATCGTCTAAGACTCATCAGGATCACATGATGGGGCATCACACTAATATCTCACACGTGCATAACAATAAACATCTGTGACTTATGTGTCCTACAAAATCACGTAAGTACAAGACAAAAACAGTGAAGAGTGGATCAACTACATCTCAACGGTATCGGAAGGGATATTTTTCATCCCGATACTGCAATTTTATCATAATTGAACCTCGTCATACGAGAAGTTGAAATTTTTATGGAAGTTTGTCGAATACTGTGTAAGATGGGAGGAAACTGTCTCGTTGGTTATCGTTTGTTGTTGAGAGAATTTTTCATGGCGAATCACCCTGGATTTATTCTAATTAAGAAGTCGAAATTCGAAGCCTATCCAGAATTTTACTATCGGTGTCATGAATGATTTTTTTTCAAGAGAAGAGTGAAAGGAGGCTCACCTGGGTGACTGGGTTCTCTCCCGGTATGTAGACCACGTTGTGCAGCGGCCTCTTCCTCCCCACGTAGTTAACACAAACGAATTCCAGCAGCGACGCGTAAATAAAGCACATACACACCCCGTCCCAGACGTTCATCGCTGTCAGATTCGAGACGACCGGTAAGGTGGATCGGAACCCATTCGATGTCGTGAAAAAATTGAGCATTGTAGTGACACCTGAAAAATATCGAATTTAACACCTTAATTGATCTTATTTATAGAGAGAAACTCACCTATCATAACTCTTGCAGGCACCGCATTCCATTCTAACCAGAACGTTATAAAAGAAGATGTGACTAATATTATCCCGGGTATGAACACCGTCGTGAAGTAAAAGGATCTATCTCTGGTGAACGTGAGATCGACTTCAAGGCAGCTGTAGTTACCTGCGGATTCGGATTGGGGATTAGAGAACTTCACCCTTGAGATTCTTCGAGAACTGAAGCGAGGAATGGGATTAGTCTAATAAATGAGGCAGCTGGGACATTGAATTAGGTAGAGATTTTTTTGAATGTCATTTAAAAAACTATTACTCAGGGGATAAATTGTGATAAACTCACCCCTCCAGCTCGATTTCACAGGACACTCTATCGTCTTGTTGGCAATGAGGTACGCATTCAACGTTTTGAGGCTTGTAGACTTCCTCAAGACGTCCTCGTCGTTCTTCCAAACATATTCGATGGTGTTGATTTCGTAGGAAACTGAAAAAAAAGGAATTGAGTCTTGGTGCAAACCTTTCAGACTAGTTTACGTTTGTCGAAACATGGTAAATTTTTAACTCGAGCTCTTTCTTTTCACATGAAACAGTTAAAAATCCTAATTTCCACATCAATTATGTGAAAACAATAATTTAGCAGGATAGTGAGATGCCAAAGTTTAAAAAATAATTTTTTGAAAATCTTCTAGTGATACGATTCTTAGGAAATTGTGGTTATGAGCGTGATATTTTCGACATTCTTGTCGCTCAATAGATCTAATGCAACACATCTACCATATTTGGACGACGTTGCCGGATCAAAATTACCCTTAGTGGCCTTAGTTAAGTTTTTCTGGTGTAAACCTTCAGACTAGTTTACGTTGGTCGAAACATGGTAAATTTTTAACTCAAGCTCTTTCTTTTCACATGAAACAGCTAAAAATCTAAATTTCCACATCAATTATGTGGAAACATAACTTTAGCAAAATAGTGAGATCGCGAAGTTTTAGAAAATAATTTTTTAAAATCTTCTAGTGATACGATCCTTGGGCAATTGTGATTATGAGCTTAATATTTCCGACATTCTTGTCGCTCAGTAGATCCAATGAATCACATCTGTCATATTTGGCCGACGTTACCAGATCAAAATTACCCTTAGTGGCCTTAGTTAAGTTTTTCTGGTGCAAACCTTCAGACCTGTTTACGTTTATCGAAACATGGTATATATTTATCTCGAGCTCTTTCTTTTCACATGAAATAGCTAAAAATCTAAATTTCCACATCAATTATGTGAAAACAAAACTTTGGTAGGATAGTTTCTGTGATACCAAAGTTTAAAAAATAATTTTTTGAAAATCTTCTAGTGATACGATTCTTAGGAAATTATGGTTATAAGCGTGATATTTTCGACATTCTTGTCGCTCAATAGATCTAATGTAACACATCTGTCATATTTGGACGACGTTGCCGGATCAAAATTACCCTTAGTGGCCTAAGTTGAGTTTTTCTGGTGCAAACCTTCAGACTAGTTTATGTTTGTCGAAACATGGTAAATTTTTAACTCAAGCTCTTTCTTTTCACATGAAACAGCTAAAAATCTAAATTTCCACATCAATTATGTGGAAACATAACTTTAGCAAAATAGTGAGATACCGAAGTTTTAGAAAATAATTTTTTAAAATCTTCTAGTGATACGATCTTTAGGCAATTGTGGTTATGAGCTTAATATTTTCGACATACTTGTCGCTCAGTAGATCTAATGAATCACATCTGTCATATTTGGCCGACGTTACCAGATCAAAATTACCCTTAGTGGCCTAAGTTGAGTTTTTCTGGTGCAAACCTTCAGACTAGTTTACGTTTGTCGAAACATGGTAAATTTTCAACTCAAGCTCTTTCTTTTCACATGAAACAGCTAAAAATCTAAATTTCGACATCAATTATGTGAAAACATAACTTTAGCAAAATAGTGAGATACCGAAGTTTTAGAAAATAATTTTTGGAAATCTTCTAGTGATACGATCCTTAGGCAATTGTGATTATGAGCTTAATATTTTCGACATTCTTGTCGCTCAGTAGATCTAATGTAACAAATCTGTCATATTTGGCCGATGTTGCCGGATCAAAGTTACCCTTAGTGGCCTTAGTTAAGTTTTTCTGGTGCAAACCTTCAGACCTGTTTACGTTTATCGAAACATGGTATATATTTATCTCGAGCTCTTTCTTTTCACATGAAATAGCTAAAAATCTAAATTTCCACATCAATTATGTGAAAACAAAACTTTGGTAGGATAGTTTCTGTGATACCAAAGTTTAAAAAATAATTTTTTGAAAATCTTCTAGTGATACGATTCTTAGGAAATTGTGGTTATAAGCGTGATATTTTCGACATTCTTGTCGCTCAATAGATCTAATGTAACACATCTGTCATATTTGGACGACGTTGCCGGATCAAAATTACCCTTAGTGGCCTAAGTTGAGTTTTTCTGGTGCAAACCTTCAGACTAGTTTACGTTTGTCGAAACATGGTAAATTTTTAACTCAAGCTCTTTCTTTTCACATGAAACAGCTAAAAATCTAAATTTCCACATCAATTATGTGGAAACATAACTTTAGCAAAATAGTGAGATACCGAAGTTTTAGAAAATAATTTTTTGAAATCTTCTTGTGATTCGATCCTTAATAAATTGTAGTTATGAGCTTAATATTTCCGACATTCTTGTCGCTCAGTAGATCTAATGTAACACATCTGTCATATTTGGCCGATGTTGCCGGATCAAAGTTACCCTTAGTGGCCTTAGTTAAGTTTTTCTGGTGCAAACGTAAACATTTTGAGTCATCGATAGATTTCGCTCTGAACTCCCACTTTTAACGAGTTCGTGGAATTTATGAAGGCACGAAACGAGGCAACTCCTCCCTATTCGTCTTCGCCCGGATGAAAGAGAATGCTGGAGTTTGGAGTTAACGAGGTTCGTTCCAGCTTCCATCTCGTGCATAAAAGATGAATAAATAATGCATCGAGTATGGGGTAGGCCGGGGTTGGGGAAATATCCTTCCGATAGTTCTAAGATTCATGAAGCCTAGATTACATAACGATACTTACTGCTTTCCATCGAGAACGAACAGACCGGGTCGTCGAAGGGGAATATGTTCAAACTGCCTTGACACGAAAGGATGAGATGTCTCCTGAGGAAAAAACCATTTCAATACACTCTATATACAGGAAGTATGAAAAATTCTCACCTCATGAGGTAGTTGACGCTGCCGTTCCGATAGATCCTGAGGGCGAAATGCATGGGGATGAGGGGGTGCTTGAAGTCCCCGTGCATGATGAAGTAGGTGTCGGGCAGCCAGATGTCGTTGTGGTGGTGGATGGCGTTCAGGAACTCGTACCTGCTCTGATTCGAGTACCTCAGCCGCGGGTCGTACCACTGCTGCTGCAGCAGGAACTCCACCTCGTACTTCTGCAAAGCATAACGTGTCGAAAAAATTGCGCGCAAAAAATCGATATCCGAGGTGCGTTATCATTTCAACGTCGATTCGTGGTGGTCTATCGATTTGCACGATTAATATTTAATGAATTCGGGGCAATGAATTATGCACGTTTCAGTTGTCCCCATTTCTTTGTACACTCACCAAGCTGGATTCGTCGGGGGATGCCAAACTGAGGAGGAGGACGCTGACGTTGACTGTTAAAGTTCCTGGAAAGAATTTATATGAAAATATGATATATTGGGTATCGTTCGTTTATACCTTGTACCGGAGGAAGAAGTCTCTTATCATACCGAGTAGCCTTGAGTAGATGATCGAGTATCTCCTTGTCTGATTTTCCCTCTTCGAAGCTGGAAGATATGGACCCAGTGAATTATCCGCAATTCGACAATTTTTAAAACTTACATATCGGATAGGGCTTCCGTTTGCCTTGTAACAAGTAGAATAGCGGCTGCTGGAATTAGCATCCAAGGCTGACCCATATTAAGACATCTGAAACGTTTCAACGTGAAGATACAGGATGATCGATGGAAGTATACGGCTTACCTTCCACGGGGGGCAATGGAGTCCTGAGTGCGGTGAGCTGGGGGCTCACCTAGACCGGTCGTATCATTCTCCCTCTGACACGGTTATTCCTACGCTGGAAAGAAAAGGAATATTTCATGTACTAAATTGGGTCAGAGAAATTCTCGATCCTGACAATTTCAATATCGATAAGGATTGAATTTATGTTATGCAAAACATTGCGTGCTCTAATCACGACCCAGACGCAAAATGCGCAGCGCTTAAATTGGACAGACGGAAACTGCAATCCGCCGGGAATTTCTGAGCCCTAAGGCGGATCCCTCCACCTCATACAAATAGGCGAGGGATTTTGGGGTGCCGAACAAAGTTTGTGGTGATTAATTCGTTGGGAAGCATTACAAAGTTTTTTTGCTTTTATTCATCTCTTGACGTATCGGTGGAAACAGAAACCCCTCCCGAATGTAGTATTTCTTCGACACGCACCGCCAGGTTTGACCTTAGGGGTAGACTGAAAACTATTTTTACGCGACCTCACGTTGACCCAAATTGGCTCTGCACCAGTCTAGTTGAGACACAGGTCGGTAAATATCGCTCGTTTTATTATTAATGCGGGACCCCGCAAACGGTATAAAATGTAGAATGTCAGCAGTAATGATTAATCGATGGGGACGGCAATTTTTTTCGGGGTGAGTGGTGTCAGTGTTTTACGATGAAAAAAGGGGGGTTCGTAAACAAGAGGGAAATCGGTGTAATCGACCTCGACATTATCATTAGTATCCGAAGAGAAGTCTGATGGTTCTTCAGGGAATAAAGTGATCTGCAATTCAAGAATTTCCTCTTGTCGAGGGAAAATCAAGTGTTGCTCGAAGCTAAATTTGGGGGATTCACATCCTAGGATTCCTTTTGCTACATCCAATATTGATCTGAAGGAGGTTATGAGTTATACACAAGACATGTTACATGTTGAACTGTCCAAGTCCTCCAATGTAGCTGGCTTATTCGCATAGATCTAGGGCTTCACATTAACCTGGTAGGGTAGAGGAGTAACAAAAAAAGATACAACACTTTAGGGATTTACTGAAAGAACAGAATTGGCTTTCTCTTTATAAAATCGACAAAACAGTCAGTTTGATCACTTCCATCAGTTATTTTTGAATAAATTCAATGAAGTATTTCCCACTAAAAAAATCAATATGAATAGAAAACGAAAAACTGAAAGAATGGATGCAATAGCAGAATCAAACAAAAACTAGATATACTACTGGTGCTCAGCACACACGGTAATTCCTTCAAGGAGATGTACCGGGAAACAAAAATACAATATGATAATCATTTGAGGAAGAAGAATAGAGAAAAATTTGATATGGCCATAAAAACATTATAAAATCAAAACTATGTGGTCATTCTAAAGTCAATAAACAACTCCCAGAAAAGAGATCAATTTCAGATGAATGGAAATCCACAAATATTGTAAACGAGATGAACATCTTCTTCGTAAACACTGCAACAAAATTGACTGCAAATATTACAAAAAGTAACAGTAAATACAAATATGTAGGAGCAGATAAATCATTGCTATTAAGGAAAATGAGTATAGAAGAAACCAGAGAAATCATCAAATCGGAACAAACACAAACACAAATAATGGAATATCAAACAAAGAGTTGGAGAAATAATCGAACCCATTAATTACATTATTAACAACTCTTTGAAATATGAAATATTTCCTGACTGCATGAGAATAGCTATTGTCAAGCCAATACACAAAAAATGCGATACCAATGAATTGGTAATTACATACCAATAAGCTTCTCAAAAATACTAGAGATGGCATATTGTAGACAAATCATGTATTTTTTGACAGAAAATGCATTCTTTAAGGAGAGTCAACATGGATACAGGGCAAGTCGAAACAAACAGCAATATATAGATTTGTGACCAAAATTGTGTAGGCTTTTGAAAACAAAGAAGTAGCAATGGGAATTTTTCTAGATCTGACAAAGGCATACGACTGTTTGGATGTGAATGAATTGATAAAAAAAATTGGAGAAATATGGCATTAGAGGACCAGCTTTGATGTTGGTAAGATCATATTTTGCAGCATAAATGGTGGAAGTGGAATCAAAGGGAGAAATCTTCGAATCTGACCTAGAGGAGGTGATTTTGGGAGTTCCGCAGGGAAGTATTGCCGGCCCTCTCTTTTTCATAGTATATGTTAACGATTTCGATATATGTCTTGGGGAAGATGAAAGTGTGGTAGTTACGGCAAATTATGTAGATGACACGAATTTATTGGTTATCCATAAGATTCTTTCAGAACCAGATTTTGAGCTCAAGATTAATAGAAGAGAGTCAAAAATGGTTTGAAGCAAACAATCTCATCTTAAACAAGGAAAAAACAAGAATGGTCCTCTTTTCACCTTCAACCGTATGTGGTGAAAAGGTTAATAATGATGATTTGGATGAAAACACCAAATTGTTAGGTATATATATATATATATATAGATGAAAATCTCAAATGAAATGAATATGTCAATTATTTGAGTGAAAAGATTAGAGCAAGTGTTTATGGTCTCAGAATAATGACACTATACACTGGTATTGAGGCTATGAAGGTTTTTTATCATGCGACAGTGAAATCAAAGTTGAGGTTTGAGATTGTTTTCTACGGAACATCCAATTTGGAGAGTCTATTTATATTACAAAAGAAAACAATAAGAAACATGAGTAATCTCAAATATAACTAATCTTGCAGAAGTTTCTTCAAGAAAAATGGAATACTGACTATAAATACTCTATATATACAGGAATGTTTACTATTTATGAAGAGAAATAATCAACTGTTCCAAAAATATGAGAATAAGAAAGTATTCCATAAGACCACAGGTGTAGATTATATATATCCCAAGTTCAATCTAACAACAAGTCAACAATGAGTAGAACACAGATGCCTGAAGATTTTCAATTCATTGCCTGAAAGCATAAAAGTAACAGAGGATATCGAAGAATTCAAGAGGAAACTATATGGATTTCTGTGGAATCTGGAACCGTAGAATATGACAAGTTATTACACGAGATGAATTGCTTTAGAGTTTTCAATTTTTTTGATACTGTTTCACTTCACTCTCATGTGTACATACTGGATTTGATTTGAAATAAAGACCAATTTATTATTATTCGCATACATCTAGGATTCCACATTATCCTAAGAATCTGGAGGAGTAATTCGAAGCATCTATTGGCGCTAATTTTCATCGAAAGAACCATCAGTTCCCGAATATAAACTCTTCCCTTTTACTGGAGGAAAGACACTACATGTTTCGTCGAAACCGTCCACGTTTCCCCGATCGATACCGAAAACAGAAGGCATAACTGCGACCTTGGCCGAAATCCAACCATACTCAAACGCGCAGCGTGTTCCAGGATTCTTTCTTTGTGTTCCATTAGGCCGCGATTAATTGCACGCCCGGAGCCTTTCGGCAGTTACTTACACGCCCCCTCCTGTCGTCGGGCAGAGTGAAGGGGGAAGGGAGATCCTCTTCTGGCGATGCTTCTTATCTGAATGAATAATTCAGGGCGTCATAATCGGGAATTAAGAAGTTTGGAGGGTTGTTAACGATTGGTGGATGCGCAATTTTCTCCGCGGTATCTGGGATGAAGATCGGCTTTTGTGGGGGCGAAGTTCATTATATGGAGGGTATTAAGTGATTAGTCGAATGAGGGATGATTAACGGTATATTTCTAGCGTTGAATTGAAACTTGAATATATTTTCCAATCGTTCTCGATCTGGAAATTCCCCCGGTCGTGGCAAGATTTCAAAATCGATATCAAGTTGCGGATATTCTCAAAATGCATGCAAACTATACATTAGAAGTATCGATCCGAAACAAAGCTTCACGTATTTAATATTCAAAGATTACGGGAAATATGAAAGACTCGAGGCTGTTTCCGGCTACCATGTGCGCGTTAGGAAACCCAGAGAATCACAAGGGAAAACCCCGACTATCGATTTTTTTGGATACATTTTTAAATTGGGAAAAACAAGTTTTCACCAATCAAATGGTGGAGGATCTTGAGACTTTGATCAAGGTTACTTTAGTAACGATGGTATTTAGGTCGTAACGTTCTGCGTTTTGTGCAGGCTTTGTTACTGTGTCCTTAAGCAACCTGTTAATTGTTGTACTTTTGGTAAAAAAAAATTCCTGACCGGAGGATTCGAACCCAACAGACAAATAATTAATTGACTTCAACAAAAACGAGGCCGTTAGGCGAAAAAACAAGATCTAACAAGGCGGACAGTAAAAAAACACGACAAGAAGATGATTTATCACAGAATCGTAGAAAAGACATCGTTTTTCACGAGACTTTCGACGAAGAAGATAAATAGGAAAAATCTACGTGATGAGTTGACGTCGTCGAGGATTCTCCAAGAATTCAGGAGCCGCTGGATGGGAGTAATTGGAGGGCGACTGGAGTGAGGCGGAAGATTGAATAACGAGGTTGGGAAATATTTACATACAACAGAAAATTTCGAAAGATATTTTTAACTTCGCACAAAAAAAGAAGAATAAAAGAATAAATTTTCATCTATGGTTGAGAAAACAAAACTCACCGAACATCAACAGTTTGACATTTCCCTACAGAATAGCGACATCGAAAATTCATCTCTTTCTCGTTAAGTGTAAGCTTTCATCTATGATTGAGAACACAAAACTCGCCGAACGTCGACAGTTTGACATTTCTCTACAGAATATCGACGTCGAAAATTAAACTTTATTCTTCGTTTTTCGCGATCCGATTCGGCCCCATCCAATCAGTGCGGGCGCAGAAAAAAAAACAAATCCGCGTGTTGGCACATTATAAAATTTTATCGCTCCCTCAGGGAGGCGGGAACATGTTCCCCATTTATCCCGTAGGCGCCAGGCCTGCCACAACAGCCCGGAAAATATAGGTCACATTTTTCGCTAACGTGTAGCAGATGAAAACGGCAGAATCGTCCGCCGAAACTCGACTGTTGAAAATGTGAAGGGGGCTTGAGGAAAGAGGCCGATTGGTTGGATCGGGAAATTAATGTTTTTCTATTTTCTTTTTCGATTGATCTTCTTTCAATATAGAGGTAATTTCTAGGATAAATCACACGGTCTTCAATTTATTCGCACACAGAAATTCGTAGAACCACAATATTTACACTTCTCAAAATAAATCATTGTTTTATTCTGTGGATTTGGAATGAATTTTCTTGAACGAACCACAGGGTCTTCAATTCATTCGCACACAGAAATTCATAGGACCATAGAGTACGCCACAATATTGACAGTTCTCAAAATAAATTATCGTTTTATTTCGT
Source organism: Aphidecta obliterata (assembly GCA_963966015.1). NCBI lineage: Eukaryota > Metazoa > Arthropoda > Insecta > Coleoptera > Coccinellidae > Aphidecta > Aphidecta obliterata. The sequence continues at coordinate 351,621 of OZ014435.1, forward strand.
GGATTTGGAATGAATTTTCCAAGAACGAACCACACGGTCTTCAATTTATTCGCACACAGAAATTCATAGAACCATAGAGATGTAACAATATTGACAGTTCTCAAAATAAATTATTGTTTTATTTTGTGGATTTGGAATGAGTTTGTCTTGAACGAACCACACGGTCTTTAATTTATTCGCACACAGAAATTCATAGAACCATAGAGTATGCCACCATATTGACAGTTCTCAAAATAAATTAATGTTTTATTTTGTGGATTTGGAATGAATTTTCCTGAACGAACCACATGGTCTTCAATTTATTCACACACAGAAATTCATAGAACTATAGAGTATGCCACAATATTGACAGTTCTCAAAATAAATTATTGTTTTATTCTGTGGATTTGGAATGGGTTTTTCATGAACGAACCACACCAACTTCAATTTATGCGCACATAGAAATTCATACCACCATAGAATATGCAACAATATTGATAGTTCTCAAAATACATTATTGTTATATTCTGTGGATTTGGAATGAATTTTCTTGAACGAACCGCAGGGTCTTCAATTCATTCGCACACAGAAGTTCATAGAACCATAGAGTATGCCACCATATTGACAGTTCTCAAAATAAATTGTTGTTCCATTCTATGGATTTGGAATGAATTTTCTTGAACGAACCACACGGTCTTCAATTTATGCGCACACAGAAATTCATAGAACCATAGAGTATGTAACAATATTGACAGTTCTCAAAATAAATTATTATTTTATTCTGTGGATTTGGAATGAATTTTTCAAGAACGAACCACACGGTTTTTAATTGATTCGCACACAGAAATTATAGGACCATAGAATATGCGTCAGTATTGACAGTTCTCAAAATTGTTTCATTCTGAATGAGTTTTTCTTGAACCGTGTTTTATGAAGGAAATCCGACGAAAAAAGGGAGAAAAAGGAACGATAAAAGTAGCCGTAATGCCAGCAATACTTATCTCGACGGTTTTTATTCTCGGCACGTCTACGATGGCAAAAGGGAAAACCGAGCCATTATACCGATAATCCTTCTCGGATATCGGCGCAATTTTCTTGTTCTCGCCACAGATTATTATCGGCATTTCAGGTTTTTCTATGTTCGGAGGAAACTACGTTTAATTTCAAGTTTTATTTCGAGAAATATTGTGTTACCTGGTACCTGTTCGAGTATTCGGTATTATCCGAATGGAAATCAACCCCTCCGTGACGAACTATTGTCACAGTGACGGGAAAAACCATTTGTCACATCCTAATGAATTATACTGTCAATGGTGGAAATGCCTTGTACGTTTAATCACGAAATTGGGTTAAATTTGGATCGCTCGGAGGTATGTTTGTTGAATTGTCCGAAGCTTCACAAAATATGTAAGCATGCCAACTGCAACATTATGGGAATAATCAATACTCTCGCCCGCCGTTCGAAAATACCGCCGCCTATTGTAACGGATTATAATTTACGATGATGTACCGTTCTACTCGAACTAATTCGAATTCGAGGTAGATCGATGAATTATGATTTGAATGAAACAACCCAAATAAGGAATTATTCGGTAATTGTAGTAAGAGGGCAGTGGAGTATTTGTTAACGCGTTGGTTGTTGGACCGATAGATTACGGGTTCGAATCCCTCGACCGGTAGGAAATTTACTGAGCTCAAGGATTGTCACCACTGGTAGTGCTGTGTCTCAGGAGGCGTAAGGACACAGTTAAAAGCCTTTCACAGGACAAAATAGAATCTCACAAAAGCCACTGAGGAGCACCATCGAGGAAAGCTGGGGGATAATATATATAATACGTTTAGGCGTCAGGTAAATGTGGTGTGTCAATGTCTACTTCTGTCACATCGTGGATCAACTGTATAGAACTTTAGGGGGATGGTGCAAAGAGGAAGAGATCGATGGGATCTAAATCCGGTGATGGGGTGGCCATTGAGAAAAATATTGACTTGAATAAAGGCGATTTCAACCTGGAATATTACACAATAAAGGTGTGTGTTATGACCCATGTATTGTTGACGTCTGAATCGATTTTCCCGGTCGCATTTTATCGTTTCTGATGAAACTCGGAAGAAAACAATTCCAATCGTCGTAGTCGTTCCATCAATCAAATTTTTATAGCCTCTCTTTCTGGGACGCTTCAAAAGTGGACAGGGTGTCGTCTACGTGTGGCACACGCGGAAGATCGATAGCATTTTATTGTCACAAAGGGAGGGTCGCAACAAATAAGACTGTCGGATACGATCGATCAATTGTCATCCTATTATTAGTAGAGAATAAAAGTAGATTGTTCCGATAAAAAACGGTGGACGACTTCCCAATCCAGTGTCGAAACCGCGTAGGAGTCGTCGTATTGTTCGGACCAATAAACAACGATAAAACCGATAGAAATACACTTGCGATGAACGCATATTTGAACGGCTGCCAAACTCATATTATTCATAAAAGGGCCAAGTTTACGCTGGTGAAATATCACAACATGTGTTGATATACATCCGTTTCCTCGATGCGGCCACTTTATTCAAACAACAGATGCAATAGAGGAAATATGAAGCGTTCTGTTCATTTTGTTCAGCTCTGTTTATATTTTCGCTGGACATGAAGACGTCGTGTCATTTTGTTCCAACCAATTATCTCGTCGAGAAATAAAAGCTTTCCTACGACTAATTTGAGTATTTTCAGAGCCATTTCGATCTCCAGACGATGAGTTGGAGGAATTCGATTAATCCTCGACCACTTGGAGTCAGTTGAGGGGAATGGAAGTTAAGAGTAAGTCCTTGGAGGTTTTCAACTGTACATAATCGAGTTTTCCACAATGGTGCAGATCCTCCACCATAATTTCGGGTGTCGTCTGCAAGCGCCCCCGCCATTACTTTTAATAACGGAAATCCGCGAAGTAATTTTCCTGTTCATTAACCGCGACAACGATTTCACAGATTCTTACCGCGTAAACACAGCCGTTAAACTTAGGGGTTAGGCGGATTTTCCGGATTTGCTCGCCCGACAAGTTCATTTGGCGAATTCGCCAGACGTTATATCATCGAAATTAAAAATCGATACGGCCCGGAACGACCCGATGGGGTCTGCAGTAATTTTCGTTCGGAATACAATGGATTTTACACACAAGTCGTGACATGCTATTCTAGATGTTTTCTTTGTCGTATTCTGATAAAAACAAGTGTGGCGTGAGAGGGTATTGTTGACGCACAAATTTAGTACGATCAATGCTAGATATGCGATTCGTATTTCAAAGGAGAGAATCGTAGGATTTTATTCGTATTGTAGCTTTGGTGGGGTGATGGGGACACCTCGTTCCCAGGATTTAAATCCCATCGTTTATATGTTGGATATGGTGGGGAGAAGAGAAGTCTATTTGCACCATCCTCCGTAGACTGTGACTTCAAGTAGTTGAATAACTACCAAATTGGTAAGAAATCATGTTGAGTGTAACACTTTCTAAACTCACTGAGTGTATTATCAATAAAAACGTTGTAGAATTCGAGTAGTGGAGTCATTTTCCTTCGGTTCTTCCATCGAAAATGTCAATTTTATCCCCAGACCCTTGAAAATAGTAATTTAATCCGGGAAAAGTCGTCGGAAACAAGGAAAAACGCTTTACCTCCGCTATTTTCAATCCACTCACTTAATCCATGGAGCCCTCCTCCGGTTTTTCCTTCGAATAGAGATTTTCCTGTCTTGTTGAGCGCTCGTACAACTTACACGAGGGCTATATCATTTCGTCACGATGTCTGTATTTTTCGAATTTTGAGCCGAAAATGGTCTCAATCGACAAGGTTCGACTCACTGATGACGAATCCGTCGGAAAATTCGAGTCTGTCCGTCCGGCCGTATACACGATAACTATCGAAGGGAATGTCCTAGAAACTTGAAATTTTCAGGGTAGGTTCGAATCTCGAATGCCGAGGTTAAGTTCGTTATTGGGAAAAATCCGCCTAAAGGTTCCGTAAATATGGCCGCTCGAAATTTTGTTTTCCTGATAACTTTAAAATTACAGATTTGATCGAGATGAAATTTTGCACCCTAATGGAAAATGAGGTGTTCAAGCTACGTGCAAAATTTTGTTCAGCCCGCATCACCAGACACCATAGAAAATTAACTTTTGAACGGAAACGCCTAGGGACTTGAAATTTTCAGGATAGGTGTGGATCTCGATTGTTGTGATCACTTTCATCTATGAGCAAATCTATACTAGGGGTTCCGTAAATATGGTCCTTTGAAATTTAGTATTCTTGATAATTTCCAAACTACAGATTCGATCGTGACGAAATTTTGTATACTTATGGAGAATGATATATTCAAGCAATATTCCTCTAGATCGCATGACCAGAACCATAGAAACCATAGAAAATCATAACTTTCGAACGGAAAGGCCTAGGGATTTGAAATTTTCAGGATAGGTGTGGATCTCGAATGTCGCGTTCACGTTTATCAATGAGCAGACTTATACTAGAGGTTTCCCAAATACGGTCGTTTGAAATTTTGTTTTCTCGATAATTTCGAAACTACGGATTCGATCGGGATAAAATTCTGTATTTTAAACGAGAATGACATATTAAAGCAACATTTTGTCCAGATCGCATGACCAGAACCATAGAAAATTATAACTTTTGAATAAAAACGCCTAGGAACTTTTCAGGGTGGGTTTGGATCGCGAATTTCACGGTCACGTTCATCAATGAGCAAAATTAGACTAGGGGTTCCGTAAATATGGCCGTTCGAAATATTCTGTTCCTGATAGTTCCGAAAATACCGAGCGGATTGGAATGAAATTTTGCACCTAGCTGAGGAATAATGTATTCAAACTACGTGCGAAATTTTGTCCAGATCGCATCACTAAGACCATAGATAGATACCGTAGAAAATTCTAGCGAATTATCGAAAAAAAAATTGGTCAGCTGAAGCACTGACTGGAGTTTCGCCTAAATTTCAGAATTTTTTTGACAGCTGTCGAAAATTCCAAGGTGGATGTACGAGCGCTCAAAAGCTCCTGACTTCACGGCAGTTCTTTTCGTAATTTTTTTTTTGTAATTTCGTGTGTTTTTTATAGCCACGAGTAAAATTGCTATGTTTGTATTGGATCCGATTGTTTTCGCAATGTTCATTCTGATTTTTATAGGCCTCAGAAACTCGGAGTCTATCTATACTACTGTGTCCTTACGTCTACTGGGGTAAAGCACTTATTAGAAATGTTTATTTTGCAGTGAAAAGTGCGAACAGAAGGCATATTTTTTTCTCGACTCTTTTCGGAGTAGGGTTTGAACCCAGGACTTTTCGGTCACATGTCATACGCTTTACCTTCGTGCTATTTCCCTTCTATGCAATTCCTGAAAGTTTTTGGTTTCTGAATTATTGAGAGTAATGAGAATCACACATTTTTCTTGCGAATAATTGTATTGAAATGGAAAATAATGATCACGTGGTAGTTTTTAGTTGAGACATGTGTTTATAATCTATATCTATTGGTCTTTTTGAAACTGGGACTGAGTAGAGTGTGAGTGTGTTTATTAAACCTACACGTCATCGAAGCAGAGTATTATTACTTCATGAAAATAGTAAGGATAGGTCCAGAAAAGATGACATTGAAATCGAACGTCACACACGGCCACCTTTGAAGGCTGTTTCCTCACGCCAGAAATATATCGAATTTGTCATCGAATTGCATTTTTTTGTTCTTTAAAATGATCACATTAGTTATTTTTTTTTTTTTGGTTTTGTTATGAAAGATGTACTGCCCTCTTGAATGGGAACAAGGTAGGTAAATCAATCTTAGGAACCATAGAGTCATTCAACTGACTCAGTTATAGTTAAAGTATTTGAGTCTAAGTCAGTGGTTTGAAGAGAACATAGAGTAGTTTTCGAATACTTCTATGATAAGAATCTGCATGAAGGGGAAGTTTTCTGATTTACCACCTGCGATTCTGGCCTTGCTGGTTATTCGAATTTACCACGGATTTTTTATTCAATTCTGGTTGACGTTGAGTGAAAATTTGCGGAAATCACGCCAATGTAGTGTCGCCGAACTCGACACCGCGGCCTTGAGGTCGAAAAACTCGATTCTCGACGAAAAAATCGATGTTATTCCTTATTCTTCCGCCGCATTATACAACCCCAGTTACTCCCCCTTGTCGAAAACCTCGAGACGGTGGGTGGATCGGAAGCAAGCGGTGCATCTCTCAACATTACGTTTACCTGTCACGTCCTCATCTTCTTGGGGAGCACAGGGAACGCTCGAAATCCGACGTAACTCTTCTCGTCCTCCCGAAACGAACCCTCGCGCGAACCGGAAAATCACTGAGGAAAGCTGGGAAACGCGGCGGAAAGCGTAGCAACACTGCGGAGCGATGCGCGACCGCGGCGCGCGCCTGGAAGGCGCGGAGTCGAAAAGAAGCGCGACCTACGAGACGGTCGCGTTTTTGATATTGTCGCTATTTTCGTCGCGTCCGCGGCTTGGAGTGTTTGGGCTATTTATTGTCCCATTACGAGGATCAACAATCGGTGTACTCCCTTTATTTTTGGCCGGTAGCTCCTGGGCACCGGTGATGTATTGATGACGAGTTCGGTTACTCTTCAGCCAGGTGTTATCGCTATTTTATATCGCGCTCCCTGACGGGGGAATGAATGTGTGCTAATTAGAGTCCAATACTCAAAAGAAGAAGAAAAGTTTCATGAAATATTCGAATCTTTCACGGAAATATGTTGGTAGGTCCGAAAATATGTCAGTTTTCGAACAAATTGACACTGAAATGTCAAAATTCTATGAATCGTATTAAAATTATGGTACAAATAGGTATTCCGGTTTCGAAATAACAAGAAGAAGCCTAGAAATGTTAATTTATTCGCAGTCGAGCAGATTTCATTCTCTAAGGATTACGACTTTCATATCTCATCGATAGCGACCAAAATTTCTACCCCGAAACCATAGAGGTTATGGATGAATACTTTCTATTCTGGCCTCTAAAAAGATTTGAAGGAAAAAGTGGGGTATTTACATTTTGAAATGGGAGAAAGTGATGATTTCTCAAAGATTTCCCAGCACCACGATACGTTCTTCTCAGGTTTAAAAAAAAATTTCCAATTTTATTCTACTCGAGATCTATGGATTGCTCCCGTATAGGTTATGATCAAAGACCCATTCTCTATGGTTATGATCGAATCAAAAATCAACACAGTTCTAAATTAGTTTACTGGAATGATTTTACTAATAAACGAGGTTTAAATTATCATTCTGTAACTCCGAGAATATGTTCGACTGGGCAAGCGATCACGAAGAACTACACAAAGTATGTACTCTATTCAACCTGACAGAAATCGGAAACCCAAAAAGATTTTCCTATAAATCCCTTCAGGGATATATTCAGGATGGTCCCCAGTGTGGTCTGGTCGCTTTGGCTGTAGCTTGTGAAAATCCCACTAAAGAGTTTATCGAGAACATCTACGAGTTGGCCAAGACGCAGGAATATACATACAACGGAGAGATTTTCAGCAGCAAGTACATGGAGGATTTGGCAAAGTTTTTCTTGAAGGACAAATATAAGATTAACGTCTTTCACGGGGAATTGAACAATTTAGGAACAAGGGAACACCTTATGAACGGTGGTCTTGTTTTAGTACCGTATCCTTTTCAACCGGTGGAATATTTGTATCTCGGGATGAGTTCTCCTTGATTCAATTACAGTTACGATACAGATAAAAATAACAGACCTGGCTTATACAATGGACGTAAAGCTCATTGGGCAGTCTTGTGTGGAGCTATCGAAACCGATAAAGATTTTTATGTGATAGCGAGGCATGGAAAAGCCAAAAACGTAGCCATATGGACACTTGAAGATCTTTCCAGGAGTAATATGCAGTTAAATGAATTTTCTCCGGATAGGAAAAATTCCAACCTTGAGTATAAGATACCCGAAGGAGGTTTGAATGGGCATTGTGGATTGAAAAAGACTGCAGTTTTCATTGAGAAAAATTGGTTGGGCAAGCTGCATCCATACAATCAAGTGAATTGATTATTTATAAACAGATAGGAAATTATACACCAATTTGTTCTGCGTTTTTCTTCATTCAAAGAATCTAGATATTCCACTAAACCGACTCGAGTAGGAAAAGAATCGTTTTTAGGTTCACCATAGATTCTATTTTTCTCGTTAAATCATCAGTGGTCTCGATAGGGAAAAATCACGGAGTGGGCGACATCTACTTTTAATCGTTTGAACTACCCAAGTGATGCACAACAAACTAACGTGTGTGTGTTTATATGGGAAAAATGTGAATTATTTGTATGATTTTGAGTCATTTATGAGATATATTCAGAAGATAATTTATGGACAATTGTTTCAAATAAACTGTATACGAGCTGAAATGTGGGGTAATGTGGGAATAAGGTCACGAAAAATGTGCTCTGTTCCTCAATGATCATCACATAGTTCTTCTGAAATTTCTTTGCATAAATTCCCGTTGAATCCCAAGTCATTTAAAAAATTGCAGACGAAGAGATTGGGAAACGTATCTCAAAGAAGCTGTTACTTCGCAGCAAGCACTTCCTGAAAGATGATATTTTCATCGTAAGTTCAATAATTTTCTATTATATAGTGGCATTTGCTATCACGTTCACCCACATAATAAAAAATGTCCGATGTGGTTATCTCTACTTTCACAGGCATTATTATTTATTCCGCAATCTTATAACAAATATTTGATTTACTTGTTATGAAAGACAGAAATGAATAATTTTGACCATCACTCGGCCCGACATCTTGTGATTTTCAGCGCCATCTAACGGTACGAGATTATTTTCCTCGAGATCGAAATCTCTCAATTTTCAATCAAAGGGATCTTCATAATGCTTAATGTTTGAGGGGCTCAGTAAGCGGTCTGTCCAAATTGCCAAATCCGCCGAGATTAAGCAGTTATGTATTTCAGTCAGCGGAAAAATTTTTACGCTGGGTAGATACAAAGAGTAAGAACAACAACTAGTTTTTGTTCTTTGGTGGAAGTCATAGGTCATAGACAAAAATTATGATGAGAAGAATAATTTGATGTAAATTCGAACGAGACGAAGTGGAAATGAATAAAATCGAGCTGAATATGATTGCTTCGGGGTTCTTAAAACGAAAGTGCTAGTGTTCGATAGGAAGGAAGGTAAGGTATTTTGAATAAAAAACGCAAAAACAATTTTGTATAACGCGGCGATTCAGAAATGGAAGAGCAGAGTAACCAACTGTGGAACTTTTAGTCCCGCAATTTTACAATTAACAATAATATTCTTCTAGTTGATTCAATTGTTGATAAATATGGAGGATTCGAGAAAATTTTTTTAAAGATTTTATGTAAATTTAAGAAACCTGAGAAAACTCTATGGTTTGATTTCTAATTTTAGATTCTATGGTTTACAACTTGTTTGACGTTTTAGCTTTTCCTAGTTGGACATGGGCATTTTGATGCCTTTCTTTTGATATAGTTTTATTGATCATTTAGTAAACATTCGTAGAATCGTTTGTAAATATCAATTCAACTTCTCGCCGAAAGTTTCTTAAATCTCTTTGATGTGCTAGTTTTCGTTGAATTCCGGTCTATTTACCAACAATTACAAGATACAATGGACGAACAAACTAGAATGTTGACACATGGAGGTCTGATAGGATCTCATCCCTACGGCTTGAACAATCACAACGATGGACCTAACGAGAACGATAGTGTGAAACAGCACGATATCCTTGACATTTTGCAGCAAATTATGAGCATCACTGACCAAAATTTAGACGAAGCCCAGGCGAGAAAGCATACGTTGAACAGCCACCGGATGAAACCGGCTCTCTTCTCGGTTCTCTGCGAGATAAAAGAGAAAACCGTCTTGTCTTTGAGGAACGTACAGGACGACGATCCGCCAGATCCCCAACTGATGAGGTTGGACAATATGTTGATCGCTGAAGGAGTGTCGGGTCCGGAAAAGAACTCGAGTCAAGCGATAACAGGCGCTCAAAGTATTCAGTCCGATAGTGCAATAGAACATTCGGATTACAGAGCGAAATTGGCTCAAATTCGTCAAATATATCAGCAGGAACTGGAAAAATACAACCAGGCTTGCACGGAGTTTACAAACCACGTTATGAACCTTCTAAGAGAACAGTCTCGTACCAGACCGGTTACTCCAAAGGAAATCGAGAGAATGGTCCAGATAATCCACAAGAAGTTCAGTTCGATCCAGGTGCAACTGAAACAATCGACGTGCGAAGCCGTGATGATTCTACGATCCAGATTCTTGGACGCCAGACGTAAACGAAGAAATTTCAGCAAACAAGCTTCCGAAATCTTGAACGAATACTTCTATTCGCATCTCTCTAACCCGTATCCCAGCGAAGAAGCCAAGGAAGAATTGGCGCGGAGGTGTAACATAACGATAAGTCAAGTCTCGAATTGGTTCGGTAACAAGAGGATCAGATACAAGAAGAACATAAGTAAAGCGCAGGAAGAGGCTAATTTGTACGCTGCGAAGAAGGCGGCTGGAGTCTCGCCGTTTGGGGACGGTACCCCCACCTCGATGATGTCGCCTGGTCCTGACGGTGTCGGTTATTCCATGGGAAGTTCTTACGATCAGAGCCCGGCTTACGATTCGAGATACGACCCTATGAATTCACCTTAAGGAGCTTTATGCTAGAAATGTTAGAAGTTTAAGGTAGCTGTACGTTAATTTTAGAGATTTTGATGTAAAGGATGGGATTTTGGGAAAACGAGGGGGTTATTCTGTTTTTGCCAGTCATATTGTGTATGTGTTTTTTCACACAGCAATTTTTCTCGTTTATCGACTTATTTTAGTTTCTTGCAAATTTGACAGTATTAATGTGGAAGACTTTTGTGCTAGTTCGGCAATTTGTTTTCATTGCGAAATCTTGTGGGAAAATATTTAATGAATTGCTTTTATTAATAGTTTCTCAGAAAATTACACTTATGTTCTTTAGCTTTGTAGTATAATCGACAGTTTTATCCAGACTTCTTTTCAGTGATCAATTCGTGCAATACGGGAAAGAAAAAGTACTACAAGATGAACGACTGAAAACGGTTGAAATAATTTATTTATTTTATAAAATATTTAGGATAGTTTTAAACCTAAGGAATTCTTCTATTACAATTATGTTCTTATCGACAATTGTTTGAAATCATGTATACGAACTTAATAAAACCGTAAACGGTTCAAAACACCGTCAATTTCTTTTTGTCCCTCCTTATATCTTGTTCATTTTTGATATTCAGGGCTTGATTTTGCAAATCCGACAATTGATTCAGCGTCGAATTAAGTTTGTATTTAAGATTTTTGTGCATCAGAGAACCGGTATCTTTATGCCTCGATAACGATTCTTTAATGACGGTTATATCCCTCTCAGTCCTTTTTATATTCTCCTCAGTTTTAAAACCTTCCACGTTCAAATTCCTACACGATTCATTCTTGATCCCTCGTCTATGTTGCGATTTATCGTAAGCAGCTGTACCGGTTTTGGTCGTAAGGGTTTCGTTCAAGAAATTGAATACGTCCCCTTTGTCCTTTTCTCTCTTGTACGCCTTCTGGTTCCGTTTTTCCTGTTTTCTCTGCTGGATCCTCATTTTTTTCTCGACGCTGAAGAGGTTTTTGTCACCTCCGTGTTTCTCTCTGAGATTCATACAGTGATCTGTAAAATTTTGGGTGTGCAATATCAATTTTAAAGGCATTGAAAATATCTTCTGTGAATTTAGGTCTACCTAATGATTTTCTGGGGGGTAACACAACGGCAGGAACTGGTTCTATCCTTCCGTCAGATCTTTTACCTAGTCCCGTTCCGACGACGTACCCCATCTTCTGCATCAGTTTCGAACCTATTCCCTGTGTAAAAACAGTGTTTAGAATATACGGAATAAAACTTCACCGATATACTCACTTTTGTGAATTTTTCCCAATCTCCCAGTGGACCATCGGAAGGGGTGTTCATCAAACTCATATTCACAACATCCGGATCTATCTCCACTTCTTCATCGCTGGATTCCCCGTCTTCCGAATCATATTCGTTATCCTCCATAGGCAATATTTCTTTAAACGGTAGTACCATGTCCTTTTTCGCTGTTTCAAATTTCACCATACAAGAATCGTCGAGAATTCTTGTGATTTTGGCTCGTCCCCACAATTTGTTTTTCTGTAGTGCTAATACCGGACTGCCTTCTTGTAAGGTTGCAAAGTTGGGCTCGATAAAATCTTGTATCTCCGACAAAGGTATTATTTCGCCGTGTGAAAATTTACATTTATCCTCTGGAAATTTGCAGTCCGTTTCGAAGTAATAAGGACACGGTAACATTTCTTCATGAGTGGGATTTACGAACAGAACTCTAACCTGGAAATTAATAATTTGATTGGGGGTAAACGATGATTTTAAAATATTACTTGGGTATTATCGTTTTCATCGTTTGGAGGAATGACTGAACATATCATAGCATTGTGATATCCTTTACTGCCCCATTTATTGGTATGCGGGGCTTTACACATTTTTCCCTCCATTTCCTTGAGCTCGGACAAATCTGATTCTTCTCCATTGTTGGATGAATCGGGTTGAGAGACACCATTGATTTCTGCCTTCAAATTTTTAATTTGTTAGATGAAATCATATATTGAACAGAGATATTACCATGAAAAGGGCGTACTCATCGTTGACATTTTCATTTTGTCCTTTCTCCGATTCCTTTGTGTTAGAGTCATTTTCACCAGTTAATGAGAGTAATTCTTCTAGAGAATTCTTGAGGGAAAGGAGTTCCTCTCTGTCCTCATTCGAGCACGTTTGAATAGCTAGATTTACTTGTTTTAACTAAAAATAATTGATTGTTTGTTATGACCCAATATATTATAAATTGTCAATACCTGCTTCACATATTCATTACAACTCATGACAGCTATTGTTCAGTTTTACTATTATACTAACAGAAAATATACGCTGAGTTTTATCATTAAAAAATAGAAAATACTTATTTTTTTGCATTTGTAAAATTTTTCTATTATTTTGACAACTCCTTGAAAAACATCAAAATATGTCATAGATTATATACGGAATAATTTCTTTTTCTTTAAAGGAATATGTATAAATAGAGTAAAAAATCACGGAGTGGGTGACATCTACTTTTGATCGTTTGAACTACCCGAGTGACGAACAACAAACTAACGTGTGTGTGTTTATATGGGAAAAGTGTGAAATATTTGTATGATTTTGAGACATTTATGTATCGAAAGTGATATATTTAGATGATAATTTATGGACAATTGTTTCAAATAAACTGTATACGAGCTGAAAATGCAGCGGATTGTAAGATGTAATCTGGGAAAAAGATCACGAAAAATGTGCTCTGTCACACTGTCAAGTCAGTTGAAAAATGGCAAACAATCTCACATTCACGTTCAACCACATAATCATAAATGTCCGAAGTGGTTATCTCGACTTTCACAGGCATTATTATGAATTTCGCAATTTAAAAAAAAATATTTGATTTACTTGTTTTGAAAGACAGAAATAACAGAATAATTTTGATCACCATTCGGCCCGACATCTTGTGAGGAGCGGTTAGTGAATTTTCCCTATATAGGTTGGCATAGGTAGTTGGCAACCATGAAGTTGCTTTCCCAATTTTACCGTTGCCATTGCCCAATTCTGTGCTAGATAAAATAAATCTCAGTATTTATATATTTGAGGAAAACACTGATGAACAAAAAAAAAAGGAAATGGAAAGCTGCAGCTAGTTTATTAGAAGTAGGTAATGTCATCATCACTTTCCACATTCATTTCCACTTCGGCGATTTTTGCTGGTCCTCTAGAAGGCCACATTTCTCTCAAACTTCTACCAATTTCTTCATTCATACTTGTTGAAAGAGGATCATAATCTACCTACAAGAACAATAGTTAAGTAAATTCAACGAATGTTTGAGATAAAGAAATCGGAGGCTCATCATCAATGTTTTTATCAACTTTTTTGGATAGAAAATGTCGGGCCGAATGATGATCAAAATTATTTTGTCATTTCTGTCTTTCATAAAAGGTAAATCAAATATTTTTTATAAGATTGCGGATTTTATAATAATGCCTGTGAAAATCCAGATAACCACTTCGGACATTTTTAATTATGTGGGTGAATGTGATAGCAAATTACCTCTATATTATAGAAGATTATTGAACTTAGGATGAAAAAAAAACGTTTTTCAGGAAGTGCTTGCTGCAAAGTACCAACTTCTTTGAGATACGTTTCCCAATCTTCAAGGTTGTCTGCAATTTCGAGGTTCAACGGGTATTTTTGCAAAAAAATTCCAGAAGAACTATGTGATGAGCATTGAGGAACAGAGCACATTTTTCGTGATCTTATTCCCACATTACCTCTTACAATCCGCTGCATTTTCAGCTCGTATACAGTTTATTTGAAACAATTTTCCATAAATTATCATCTAAATATATCTCTTTCGATACATAAATGAATCAAAATCATACAAATATTCCACACTTTTCCATATAAACAAACACACGTCAGTTTGTTGTTCACCACTCGGGTAGTTCAAACGATTAAAAGTAGATGTCGGCCACTCCGTGATTTTTTTCTATAGAAGCCTAGTGTTTGGTGGCGAGTTAGAGAACGACAAAAGCATAGACGAATAATTATTATTCGTCTATGGACTGGAGGGATTCCCTTTTTCTATGTACAAAATACTGAAAAAAAATGCAAACTCATCATCACAGATCAGTTGCAATTATTTATTTAATTCATATTTTCGAGCACTCCTTCTATTTACAACGGATTATTGAATAAAAAAATCCTTATATTTATGTAACAGCTGATTCGGCATAATTGAGAGCTGCCGTCATTTTTTGACAGCTGTCAAAAATTTCTTCAATTGGTTTCTAAAACTGGAAAATGCTTTCTATAATTCTTCAAAGATCGAACATCGGAGCAAGTGCAAAAAATTATTATTCTGGTGAAACACTCAACATAAAACTTTTTATTTGGTAAATCATACAGGACATTTAAAGTTAGCGCAACTGAATGTTATCCGGCTTCCCTCAAGATGTCAAGAACTGAATAAACGTCTAAAATCAATAAACACTCGGATTCTGCCCTTACAGTTGGAGAGCGGCCAATCTTTCTTCTACACATTCGACACCAGTCTCGTCTTTATAGATTTTCTGAATTTCGTCTAAAGCCCATTGCGATAACTGAAGGTTCTCCTTCTTTTTCTGCGGGGTACTTCTGGGAGCGTAAGCGAGGTTAGAGACGACCTACAAGTTCCGCATCGATTAAAATATGGTGTTACCGTTCACCTATCAATTATACTGACCATGTGGAGACCGAGCAGAGCCCTTAAATTCTTAGGGTTCAATTTGACGGCTTGACAATAGTAGGCTCTGGCCAGTTCAAAATTTTCGAAACCGCCTTGGGTATACCTTATATCGGCTATTCTTTGATGCAAAAGATGATTGTGCGGATTGTGCAAAAGGAGTTCTTCGATACAAAACGCAGCTTTGTTGTAATCGTGTTCATTCAGATAGAGCTCTCCTAATTCTTGCCAAGCTTCGGCATCCACCATATATCTAAAACCGAATATTTGAAACGATTTGGATTGCGGTGAAATTCACTCACATTTTCAGATAATCGACGAGTTCTTTGATAGCTTCGGGTATCTTGTTTTGTGCTTTCAAAACTGCAACTTTTCGTTTCCGTGCTGAACTATTGGTGGGATCGACCTTGATTATCTCGTTTAGTATTTTCAAAGCTTTTTCGTAGTTTTCGGTAGCTTCGTAGTACATGGCTTCGAGCTTTTTCACTCGTAGACTGTCGGGAAATTCCTTGTATAACCTTCCGATACATTTCTGGGCTACATCTACATCGAAATAGTCTAATGCTGCTAAACATACTTGCTCAAGAATAATATGGGCTGAAATAAGCAATGATCAGATATAAACCCTAGAATTGGACGAACTAATATCTATACTTTCTTTTCCCAATTTATCGATGTTTTTTACTAAATTTTCATTCCACTTATCTATCACTTCGCTACTCTTTCTTTCGTTGTTTTCTCGCCATAGTCTGAGAGTTTCAATATCTTCTGAAATGATTCAGTGAAATTAGATATACTGAATACAATTTTTAAGTACTTAATAATAATCTATTGTATTTAGGGCATAATTTATATACTTGATAAATCGCCCATAGTTCCTTTTTTCAGCACTTTCAATTTTCAAAAGACGGTAATATAGAATATTTGTCCACTTGGCTTGACTACTGTATCAATAATTAATTAATCAAGGAAAAAATGATTGAACGAATTTCCCAAGATCAATTGGTTACCACTAATGACAGATCACAGAACACGCAACCCAGTGTTGCCAACTATTAAAATCTTAAAAGAATTTCTGATGAAATCCAACATTGTATTTTATATTCTGATTCTGTATTACGCAGTACGTAAAGATTACGAATATTACGATAAAAAAATAATAACTTTAGTATATTGCCTTTGTCATTTTGAATGTTGAAATACCATTAAGTTTATCTACACAAGTATA
Source organism: Aphidecta obliterata (assembly GCA_963966015.1). Classification (NCBI taxonomy): domain Eukaryota; kingdom Metazoa; phylum Arthropoda; class Insecta; order Coleoptera; family Coccinellidae; genus Aphidecta; species Aphidecta obliterata. The sequence continues at coordinate 368,208 of OZ014435.1, forward strand.
GATGGCGCAGCATCGTTTAGATCGATAATGCAGATCGAAAGAACATGTCGATAAGTAAGTTGTCATTTGTCGTAGTTCCTCGAATGTTCTAGAATCTAGAATTCAGATCTAAATTCTAGAAGTTGTTGTCTAAATGTTGTTGACTAGTTAGAGGAAATATATTCGTTTACGAAAAACCAGTAATCACCTTTTCTTACCCACTTATAACAATCAAGATTCGCAGCACCTATGTAAGAACAATATGAGAACAAGTCGAGGGTTGTCCTTGAGGTAAATAATATTTAATACGTATGTCTTTTTGCATTATTGAAAATGTTGTTGATGCAAGAATTCTACTACATATCACAGTTCGAGGAACAATGGGATCATGCTGAATCTGGAAAGGATCTTTATCAGTTGACCATAGTTGGAGAATTCTAATAGTCGATTTGATACTTATGTGATATTATGTATGTGAAGTTTTAATATCGAAATATTCAATTGAATCAGACTGAAGTTATCTTCACAACATCTATGATTCAAAACCTCTAATAATTCAGGGACATTAATGTGATATATTTTTTAGTTGAATTGATTCTTGATTTCAACTTATCCATAAATTACAGGATTGTTCTTCTTTTTCAGTTATGATGGCGTTCATTCTTAAGGATGTACTTTACCAAAATAATATTAGGCATGAATTATCGGCCATGAATAAGTTACCCTGAGCCACGAAGAGGAATAGATTCGACTATCTTAGCTTGATGTTGAATGGACCGAAAATACAAGAGCGATGAAAAGTATGTTGTTAAATTCTAGTTGATGCAGAATAACACTTGATATTCCTCCATTTCCGTTTATGATCAAAATAATTTTCTTTTTTTTTTTTGTGTTGGAGCATCTGCTTGGAAATGATGAGAGGTTATCACTTTTAATCTAAGAAAGTCCGGAAATTTTGAAAAGTATTAATTTGAATACACCAGCTAGGAGGACACGTGCAACTTATCTATTCCATCTAGAAGTGCCAAGGACAAATGTTCGAAAAATTTTTTATTTGAATAGGTCTTTGCATTTTGTAAATACATGTCACTCATTGGATTTGTTCATGCCTTTTGGGACATTCAAGATATATATATAAAAAGTATTATAGGATTAATGTAGATGATTTTGGTTTGATATGTTTTGATGACGGCCGTGTGTGCCTTTCGTTGATTTTGAATTTATTTTGTAAGAGGGGATAATCCCGTTCAGTTTATTTGTACATATGTAGCAAATAAATAAAATAAAATAAAAAGTAAAATATATTACCTTCAGTAGTGTAATGAGATTACTTCCGTTTAATTTTTTTATTCATTTAATTGTGCAGTTCCCAAGCTTTCTTCCTATTGAATCATTTTCTATACAATATTTGTGAATTTTTACTTTGGACAAATTCCTTGTAACTTAAATAGTGCAATGCAATTTTCAAGTAATATGGATTTAAATTCGATTTCTTAGATACAGAGGCGTTGCAATTGTTGCTATTCATGCTGAAGAATTCCTTTGGGGAAAGGGGGAGAAATCACCAGAATGAGATGCTGTTAACCAAGGAATTTTTGGGAAATTCCAGATGGATCTAGATCTTTTACGTCAATGTGGGGATAAAGATTAAAATTATAGGACCAAGTGGAAAGGCAGAAAATACTGAGGTGATTGAGGGTATGATTTTATATTTTAATGGAGACTTATGTGAAGGTATAGATTGTCTATGAAAAAACAGATTGCATATTGTGAATCAGCGTGGTCAATTAATGGTAGTTTCTCCTATTCCTTATGTGAAACTACTTCTAATATCATTACCTTTTTCATATTGATTCCCGATGTTTACTTTTTTCACTTTATGCTTGTAAATTATATTATGGTGGATGCGCTAACGAGTTGAAATAGTTCATCAGAGTGCATTCGCCATTTTCCTATAGCTTGGGCAGACCCCAGGCTACATATTTTCGTTTTCTTCATTCGAACTTTAGTATTGGTTATTTTGGGGTATCCAGAATAATTCCAGTATTCAATCGGGATTTGTTTTTTTTTTGTATCAACTAACTCTGAAATCGTAATATTAATTATCATCTGATTTTTCAGAATCTGAGGCGTTGTATGTAGTCTTTTATCATAAAGGATTTCTTTCGCAAAACGAAGATAAATCACATGGCAGAGAAAACCGGGGTGATGGAAGGTATGATTTTATATTTTGATCGAGAGTTCAGATTTTCCATGAAAAAACAGATTGCATATTCAAAATCAGCGTGGTCAGTCATTTATACATGGTAGTTCTTTCTACTCTTGTATATCTGCTTCTAGTTCCATACAATTTTTTTAATTGATTGTCGATTTTTTACCCAATACTTGGAATTACATTAGAGTAAATGCACTGTAATGAGTTGAAATAGTTCATCAGAGTGCATTCGCCATATTGCTATAGTTTGGGAAGACCCCCAGGCTACATATTTTCTTTTCCTCCATTTGAACTGCAGTATTGGTTATTTTGGGTTGGCTCAGAATAATTCCTATATTTAATCGGAATTTGTTTTTTTTTGTATCAACATGCTGTGAAATCGTAATACTAATTATCATTCGATTTTTCAGAATCGGAGTCGTTGTATGTAGTCATTCATTATAAATGATTCCTTTCGAAAAACGAAGATAAACACTAGGCAGAGAAAACCAGGGTGATATGAAAGGTATGATTTTATATTTTTATCGAGACTTGTTAAAGGTTTAGATTGTCCATGGAAAAACAGATTGCATATTGTGTATCAGCATGCAGCATGGTCAATTAATGGTAGTTTTTCCAATTCCTTATGTGAAGCTGCTTCTGATATCATTACCCTTTTCATATTTATTCTGGACATTTACCTTTTTTCGCCTTATACTTGTGAATTATATTACGATGGATGAGTTGAAATAGTAAATAGTTCATCAGAGTGCATTCCCCATAATGCTATAGTTTAGGCAGACCCCAGGCTAATTTCTGTCTATATTTTGTCAGGATTTGTTTTTTTTTGTATTAACATGCTCCGAAATCGTAATATTAATTATCATACGATTGTTCAGATTCGGAGGCGTTGTATCTAGTCATTTATTATAAAGATTTCTTTCGCATAACGAAGATAATCCACAAGGCAGAGAAAACGTGACTGATGGAATGATTTTATATTTTGATCAAGACTTGTTAAAGTTTCAGATTGTCCATGGAAAAACAGATTGCATATTTAAAATCAGCTGGTCAGTCATTTATTCCTAGTAGTTCTTCCTTTTTAATATATATCTGCTTCTGATTCCATACCATTTTTTTATATTGATTGTCGATTTTTTACCCAATACTTGGAATTACATCAGGGTGGATGCGCTGTAATGAGTTGAGATAGTTCATCAGAGGGCATCCACTATATTGCTATGGTTAGGAAAAAATTTTTCAATTTTTAATGAGGATCTGTTTTTTTTGTTCATGCACTGAATTCATAAAATTAATTATTGTTTAATTTTCAGGTTCAGAGGCGATGTATTTGTATCTGTAACTGGTACTGTAAATGGTTTCTTCGGCCAAATGAAGATAAATCACAAAACGCGGTAGCAGAGAAAACTTAGCTGATGGAAGGTATGATTTCATATTTTAATCGAGCTTACGTGAAGGTTTAGATTTGAGAATAGGAAAACTGATCTCATATTCGGAATCAGCGTGATCAATTTCTTATATTTAGTGTTCTTCCTATATCCTTTCCAGCTTGATTTCATGACCTTTTTGAGCGCTTGTACTACTTACACGAGGGCTATATCATTTCGTCACGATGTCTGTATTTTTCGAATTTTGAGCAGAAAATGTGCCGTAAGCACGATAACTCTCGAACGGAACAACCTAGAGACTTGAAATTTTCAGTGTGGGTTCAGTTCCCGAATGCCTCGGTTCAGTTCGTTAATGGGCCAAATTCCACCAGGGGTTCCGTGAATATGGCCGTTCAAAGTTTTGTTCTCCTGATTACTTGGAAACTACAGATTTGATCGAGATGAAATTTTGCACTCAAATGGAGAATGAGGTTTTTAAGCTACATATGAAATTTTGTCCAGATCGCATGACCAGAACTATAGAAATCATAGAAAATTGTAACTTTTGAACTGAAACGCCTAGGGACTTGAAATTTTCAGGATAGGTGTGAATCTCGAATGTCGTGATCACGTTCATCTATCAGAAAAATTATAATAGGGGTTCCGTAAATATGGTCGTTTGAAATTTAGTTTTCTTGATCATTTCAAAACTACAGATTCGATCGTGACGAAATTTTGTATTCTGATGGAAAATGATATATTCGAGCTACATTTCTCCAGATCGCATGACCAGAACCACAGAAACCATAGAAAATCATAACTTTCGAACGGAAAGGCCTAGGGACTTGAAATTTTCAGGATAGGTGTGGATTTGAAATGTCGCGTTCACGTTCATCAATGAGCAGAATTATACTAGGGGTTCCGTAAATACGGTCGTTCGAAATTTTGGTTTTTCGATAATTTCGAAACTACGGATTCGATTGAGATAAAAATTTGTATTTTAATCGAGAATGATATATTGAAGCAACATTTTGTCCAGATCGCATGACCAGAACCATAGAAACCATAGAAAATTATAACTTCCGAAGGGAACGGCCTAGGAACTTGAAATTTTCAGGGTAGGTTTGGATAATTTCGAAACTACTGATTGGATTGGAATGAAATTTTACACCTAGCTGAAGGATAATGTATTCAAACTGAGTGCGAAATTTCTAGCGAATTATCGAAAGAAAATTGGTCAGCTAAGTTTGAGAATTTTTTTGACAGCTGTCGAAAATTCCTTCAATTGATTTCTAAAACTGGAGATTGCGAATCTACCTACAAGGTGGATGTACGAGCGCTCAAAAGCTCCTGACTTCACGGCAGTGCTTTTATAATTTTTCATATCGATTCTCGATAGTTACCACCCATGGTAGAACATATTGTTTTTTCGGAATAGGTGTGGTCCATTCTATTTGGAAGTTCTTCAAAAGATTGGTTCAAAAAAACAGAGCTCAGAGATTTTTTTCTTTACCATTTTTGTAGTAACTTCATAGTAATTATCCAAAATATGATTTGTTTCACATAATTTCTGAAAATTACTTTCATTTCACAGGGAGAGGCCACCTCGAGGCTTTGCACATTGCAGATGCGGAATTGAAGCCGAAGTTCCGCCAAGAACTGATCTGAAGAGATGAAAAAAAAAAAAATTTTTGTTTTTATAATTAATGTGAGTTCAGCCAAGTTTTAGGAGATGTATGTCCGTAAAGTTATGTTCAAATTGTAAGCGTAATAATAATTATGTACGAAATTTTTTGTTTATTAATAGTCGAGAAGTATTTATGATGCAGCTATCTAACGGCAGAAGCTCCAAGCTTTTCATGAACATTTACTGACGCTTGAACCTCCTTGACAAGCCTGAAATTTCGTTGTCAAGTGCTGCCCCTAGCGGTAGATGCCTGAACTTACCAGACAAGTGCTGCCCTCTGTAGCCAAAAGCCTGAAGCTATTCCTTTGACAAGTGCTGCCACCTGGCGGCAATAGCTCGAAGCTCCGCCGTAGGAAGGTAGTGCCCTGTACTGGAATTAAATAGTTCAGCCCTTGCCCAATAGGTGGCGCTAATGTCGACTCAGCGCCCCCTACAGGAAATATCGCGAACTAATTAGTTCAGCTATATTCCTGAAGGGGGCGCTGTACGGATAGCAGCGCCCTCTACTGGCGTAAGACGGAACTAATTAGTTCACGATAATTCCTGTAGGGGGCGCTGAACCGACACTAGCGCCACCTAGTTGACAAGGGCCGAACTAATTAGTTCACGATAATTCCTGTAGGGGGCGCTGAACCGACACTAGCGCCACCTAGTGGACAAGGGCCGAACTATTTAATTTCAGTACAGGGCACTACCTTCCTACGGCAAAGCTTCAAGCTATTGCCGCCAGGTGGCAGCACTTGTCAAAGAAATAGCTTCAGGCTTTTGGCTCCAGAGGGCAGCATTTGACAACGAAATAACTTCAGGCTTTGTCTCCAGAGGGCAGCACCCATCCACAGGAGTTTAGAATTCTGCCGCGAAAGGGGAGCACACCTTCAGTAATAAGCTGTTAGATGGCAGCACCACAAATCTTGTAAATTTTTATTGCAATAGAAAATTACAAGATTTTTAATTTGTTAAATACATTGAAATTTTAGATTCACAAAAGGTTTTGAAAATTGAAAAATTGTCGCATATAATTTTCATCAATCAAGTCAGTTATTAAAGTGAGTGTTCTCCGGGGCTTTGCTCACTTGAGGCTTTACACCCGCGCTATGACAGGAACACGCCAGAACCAGAACAGCAAATATGACGAGTTAGGCGTTGAACAGCTGTCAGTGCGTGAAGACCCGCAAATTCAGGGGGGTGCATCAGGGTAAAGGGGAGAGTGTCTGACTCTCCGCGTACCGGCACGGTGAAACTTAGGTGTGGCGCACTCCCACATCCCACAGAAGGTCGCTGGGAAGCGGCTATTGTAGCCTGCACCCCTCTCCGGCTTCAACTTCGCATCTGCAGCTTGTAAGGTTTTTCTCCTTCATGAAAAACCAACCCTGCAAATTTAGAAGGATATATTAGCATTTCAGGTCACATAAATACTAAAAAGCAAATCCTGATGAAAAATTCGAATCATTCACAGCGCATTCACCCCGAAATAATCAATAATACACTTCAAATGAAAAAATAAACACTCTCTAAACTACAAGAATAAACCGTTTGATATGAATTGAAGTTCAGATGGGACCAATTTTTACCAACTTTGAAAAAAAATTCTCAAAAATTGCTTTTTGCTTTATCATGCAGTGGGAGATTCAGTTATCAATTGCGCATTGCCTAGGATAAAGATTGGCCGAGGTCTGTCCAAAATATAGCAATAGGGTGGATATGCTCTTAGGCTCATTAGAGAGCATTCAACACAATCTAATTCACAAGCATATTTCACAGAACGAAAGCAACTTTCGAGAATCAATATTTTAAACGATATGAACAGATATAAGTAATAGGAAGAACTACCATATAAAAGAAGTCAAGCACACTGATTTCTATAAGAAATCTGTTTTTGAGCGCTCGTATAACTGACACGAGGGCTATATCATTTCGTCACGATGTCTGTATTTTTCGAATTTTGAGCCGAAAATGGTCTCAATCGACTATGTTCGACTCACTGATGACGAATCCGTCGAAAAATTCGAGTCTGTCCGTCCGGCCGTATACACGATAACTCTCGAACGGAATGTCCTAGAAACTTGAAATTTTCAGGGTAGGTTCGAATCTCAAATGCCGCGGTTAAGTTTGTTATTGGGCGAAATTCGCCAAGGGGTTCCGTAAATATGGCCGCTCGAAATTTTGTTCTCCTGATTTCTTTGAAATTGTATAAAATCAACGAGCGAATTCAAGACTCTATTATGCGAAAAAATCGCATCAAAAAATTCCAATTTTTCAACTTTAAATCGCGAATATCTCGGAAACTACTCGTCAGAATCAGTCGAAATTTGTATAAAATCAACGAGCGAATTCAAGACTCTATTATGCGAAAAAATCGCATCAAAAAATTCCAATTTTTCAACTTTAAATCGCGAATATCTCGGAAACTACTCGTCAGAATCAGTCGAAATTTGTATAAAATCAACGAGCGAATTCAAGACTCTATTATGCGAAAAAATCGCATCAAAAAATTCCAATTTTTCAACTTTAACCCTTTAGTGCCCGACGGTACTCCTGAGTACCAGTAATTTCGACGCGTCGTAAAATTTAGTTTTCTATATTCTGCTATTTTTATTTAACATATATTGTTGCTGGTGGCTATACTCAGTAGGTTTATGTTTCAATAATGAATATTCGAACATCTTTTCTTGAGAAATTTCCCATTTTTCATCAGGACGCAGAAGTACCGTCAGGAAATATAGCGAGCAGAAAAATTCAACAGTGGTATGTAAGAGACCACTTTATTCGAAAGAAATAGAGGTCATTGCAAATGAGATCCTCAACGAAGATTTATCGTTAGATAATAATATTTTAACAGATGAAGAAGAGAGTGACTCTGAAAATGCGGATACTGATTTGGAATAACGATTCTATAGACATTTTTCAATTTTTTTGGTTAATACCTAGTAATAACAGTAGTTATTCTGAATTTTGTGGAAAAATTCAATGAAAATGAGGAATAAAGTATTTCAGTTACAGAGCATTTCATTAGCACTATAAATGACATCATTCCTGAAGGTAGGTACTTAAAAGTCCATATTTTGGATTTTTTTTCAAAAATGAAAATAAAATTCTGAAAAAAATTGAATTGTATTTAAAACCCTTCAAAAAACAAAAAACAAGAAAAAAAATTTGTGAATTCAAGTTTTTTCTGTATTCGGGCACTAAAGGGTTAAATCGCGAATATCTCGGAAACTACTCGTCAGAATCAGTCGAAATTTGTATAAAATCAACGAGCGAATTCACGACTCTATTATGCAAAAAAATCGCATCAAAAAATTCCAATTTTTCAACTTTAACAGCAGAACATTCTGAAACCGGGATGTACCAGCGTGTGCAATACAACATTTTTGAGCGCTCGTACTACTTACACGAGGGTTATATCATTTCGTCACGATGTCTGTATTTTTCGAATTTTGAGCTGAAAATGGTCTCAAACGACTAAGTTCGACTCCATGATGACGAATCCTAGGAATTTCCTAGGAACTTTTCAGGGTAAGTTCGAATCTCAAATGCCGCGGTTATGTTCGTTATTGGGCAAAATTCGCCCAGGGGTTCCGTGAATATGGCCGCTCGAAATTTTGTTTTTCTGATTCCCTCGAAACTACTGATTCGATCGAGTACTCAAGCTACATGCAAAATTTTGTTTAGCTCGCATGACCAGAAGAATCCATAGAAAATTGTAACTTTTGAACGGAGACGCCTAGGGACTTGTAATTTTCAGGATAGGTGTGGATCTCGATTGTCGTGACCAAAATTATACTAGGGGTTCCGTAAATATGGTCGTTCGAAATTTAGTTTTCTTGATAATTTCCAAACTACAGATTCGATCGTGACGAAATTTTGTATACTTATGGAGAATGATATATTCAAGCTACATTTCTCTAGACCGCATGACCAGAACCATAGAAACCATAGAAAATCATAACTTTCGAACGGAAAGGCCTAGGAACTTGAAATTTTCAGGGTGGGTTTGGATCGCGAATTTCACGGTCACGTTCATCAATGAGCGAAATTAGACTAGGGGTTCCGTGAATATGGCTGTTCAAAATATTCTGTTCCTGATAGTTTCGAAACTACCGATTTGATTGGAATGAAATTTTGCACCTAGCTGAGGAATAAGGTATTCAAACTACGTGCAAAATTTTGTCCAGATCGCATCACCAAGGCCATAGATACCGTAGAAAATTTTAGCGAATTATCGAAAAAAAAATTGGTCACCTAAAGCACTGACTTGAAGTCTGGATTATCGCCTTAGTTTGAAAATTTGTTTGACAGCTCTCAAAAATTTCCTCAATTGAAACTGAAAAATGCGAATCTACCTACAAGGTGGATGTACGAGCGCTCAAAAGCTCCTGCCTTCACGGCAGTGCTTTTCGTAATTTTTATAGAGAAGTTCAATTAAAACATAATTTCAAGTGATTACCAATTATAGTTTAATACTTACGTATCATCTTGTTGCATTTGATTTTCGATCATAACATTTCTATCATCCGATCCAGCAGCTCCGCCTGGTTTTTTATTTTCAGCAACTTTATTTTTTCTTAAATATTGACTTAATGGTATCTCATCTTCTTCGTCACTGTCTATGTTACTGTCTGAAGATGGTATAGTTCTTTCATTCATCCCAATTTTATTAGACATTTTTAATTTTCTGACTTTCGAAGGCTTTTTTTGGTCAGGGAGTAATTTCCGTTTTGTTTGTACTACAGATACTTCATCTCTACCACGTGTTTTTTTACTCTCTTCATTCGACATCTTGTTATTTGATTTCAAGCTTTGACTAGATCTGTCTTCATCGATAATTTTTTTGTCAAGATGTCGTTTGCCAAATCTCGGTCTCAGATTGTATTTTCTCACAATATCTTCTTCGTCACTGTCTGATTTACTGTCTGAAGATAATATAGTTCTTATCCCAATTTTATTAGACCATTTATATTTTATGACTTTCTTTTTTTGGTAAGGGAATAAGTTCCGTTTTATTTTTACTACAGATACTTCACCTCTACCACTCGTTTTTTTACTCTCTTCATTCGACATCTTGTTATTTGATTTCAAGCTCTGACTAGATCTGTCTTCATCGATAATTTTTTTGTCAGGAGTTGGGGAATCACTTTTCTGAGTCTCTGAGTATTCAACTTGGTCTCCTACTTGGTCTTTTTGGTCTTTTTCTTTACTCAACTGGCTCTTGAAGATAGGCGACTTAATTTGAAAATTAGATGAAATTATGGCCGAATTATTCTTTATACTGTTCTGTGATGGTTCATTCAGTTTTTCATTTTCATCTACCATTTTTCTTTTTTTTTTTCTAAAGGTTATTTTAGTTGGAGTTGGGGAATCACTTTTCTGAGTCTCTGAGTATTGAACTTGTTGTGATGAAGATTTATATTCCTTATTTAAATCGAAATTTGCTTCTTGAGAATTCTCTTTAGAGCCTCCTTCAACATATTCATTTTCTTGCGATATATCTTGAAATGATTCAAACTTTATTCCATTTGAATGGATTTCTGCCTCTTCTTCACTATCCAAATTCGTTTTAGCAGTTTCGAAACTTTCTGTTTCAGTATGATAAAGTTCCTGATGTTCTGGCTGGGAAAATTGTATCAAGTGAGGTTCAGGTAAGTCCTCAACTATAGGATTCTCTAGAATTGAATTTTTTGTTCTTTCTAATTTTAAAATACTAGAATCACTTGGCTGATAAGTGCGGACTGGGCCAATCAATGAAAAGTCTGTTATTTTCTGCAACCGCGGTAAATTTTTTTTTTCAGCTTTAGGTCTGATCCTTAAGGTGATATGGCGAGCATCAACTTTATCAAGACCTCCTGCTTGAATCGATTGGTTTAGTGAAGTCTTATCCATACTTTTTTTGGATGAAATAGATCTGGTGTTAGAAGAGGTGGAATTTATAGAAGAGGTGGCAACATTGGCCAGTTTTCGTCCTACATTTGATTGACGTTCTTTATCGGCGACGCTTGAATCCATAGTCTTCAACAGAAAGATAGTAAATTATTCAAGTATTCCTCGTCAATATCTGGACTCATGTTCTTACCACATTGAAAGTTGTGCTGGGATTGGTAGTACTGCTTCTAACGGAAACAATATCAAGCGGTTTGTAAACTGCAAAAGAAATATTTTCAGAAATGGGAAACTAATTATAATATATGTTTGAAAGTACTCAAGATGATTTTTCAAGATAAGATAGTGACAACTAAATTACAAATTCGTGTCCATTTTTTTCCACATTTACGAAAGCAATAGATACATCATATTTACCTTTTTTGCAATGCAAAACCCGGACTCCAGATTGCTGAAAAAATCGCATTATAATTTGTTTCATTACATTTAAAGACATACCTTTGGTTTCACCTTATGAATTTTTGGAAATACTTGATTGAAAATCTCCCTGAATTTTTCAGTATCCAGTGAATGCAATGCGAGTAATCTGCAATTGAGCAATTCGTGCTTATCAGTTGCGTAACATAACTGGCATTGTCGCTTCAATATAAATTTGGCCAAGCCTTCCTTCTTCCCCCTCTCTCCGTTGAAAAGACTGAAACAAACATTTAGCATTTTTTATAATGCTATCGATCCTACAAAATGGTCTTAATCGACAAGGATCGACTCACTGATTACGAATCCGTCGAAAAATTCAAAAGGGACTTGAAATTTTCAGGATAGGTGTTGATCTCGAATGTCGCGGTCACGTTTATCAATGAGTAAAATTAGAGTAAATATGGCAGTTCAAAATATTTTTTTCCTGATAATTTAGAAACTACTGATTGAATTGAAATTTTGCACATAGATGAAGAATTGTGTATTCAAAATTCAAGTCTGTCCGTCCGGCCGTATACACGATAACTCTCGAACGGAACGACCTAGAAACTTGAAATCGTCAGGGTTGGTTCGAATCTCGAATGCCGCAGTTAAGTTCGTTTTTGGACAAAATTCGACGTTTGAAAGTAATGAAATTTAGTTTTCTTGATAATTTCAAAACTACGAATTCGATCGTGACGAAATTTTGTATTTTAATGGAGATTGATATATTCAAGCTAAATTATCGCATAACCAAAACCATTTTGAATTCAAAAGAAATGATTGAATAAAAAATTCTTATATTTCTATAACAGCTGATAAGGCGTAATTGACAAAGAGCTGCTGTCATTTTTTTGACGGCTGTCAAACTTTTCTTCAATTGGTTTCTAAAACTGGAAAATGCGAATCTACCTACAAGGTGGATGAACGAGCGCTCAAAAAGCTCCTGACTTCACGGCTGTGCTTTTTATAATTTTTTTGCTACAAAGTGTGATTGAAAAAAACTCGTCTGACGCAAAAAATAATTATTTGGGGAAAATTCGGGTTTTTTTCAATATAATACAAAGTGACTCAAGAAACGTAGCTTATTAGCTATTTGAAGAGAGCCTGACAGATTTCAAATTTGAAACTATGAATACCACAATAAGTTGTCAGGGTCTATTTTTATAAATATACAGGGTGTTTTCAAATTACCCGTGAAACTTGAAGTAGGTGTTAGTATCACTCATTTGTTGTTGTTTGAGCCATATCTATTGATGACCGAAAATCAACAATTTCGGAGATATGTATTTGAGTTCTGGTGTTTTTTAAAAAATATTTCGGCTCAATACATTTTTCCTCAATTTTTTCTGCGGTGAACAAGTTTGATTATAATTTTGGATCATTTTCATCAGAAAATACATATTATATCCTTTTCTGATGAAAACAATCCAAAATTATAATCAAATTTGGTTAACGTAGAAAAAATTGACGAAAAATGAAGTGAGGTGTGAAATCTTTTAAGAATCACAACAACTGAAATAACTCGTAAACTGTTCATTTTTGGTTATCAATAAATATGGCTCAAACGACAGCAAATGAGTCAAACTAACACGTCCTCCAAGGTTCACGTCTAATTTGGAAACATCCTGTATATTCTCAGGTTCGTTATACACTTCTATTAAGCTCTGAGCATTTTTTCGATAGTTTGAAACATTCAAAAGAACTCACTCTCCACCTATTGAAATAAAAGTGACGGTTTCAAATATCCCGCAAATACGAATAGATATCCAGAAATGAATGTTTTAATGCATTCTTCTTCATTGTTAAAACCTTTCAAAACACTCACTAAGAAATCTCCGTTTTTAAAATGTTCTCCGGGAATAGAGTAATCGTTTCCCATGTAAAATGAGAATTGAAGGGCTTGTTATTCAGGAAAAGAGTAACTGTATTAGCTTTCACATTGAAATCGATCCACATTCCTTCAAAAGACGACAGTTCCTGAAATTAAATAGTGCATAAAGGAACAATACTACTGAAAACGTTTCATAAAAAATTACGGAAAGCACTGCCGTGAAGGCAGGAGCTTTTGAGCGCTCGTACATGCACCTTGTAGGTAGATTCGCATTTTCCAGTTTTAGAAATCAATTGGAGGAATTTTTGGCAGCTGTCAAAAAAATTCTGAAACTTAGGCGAAACTCCAGACTTCATGTCGGTGCTTCAGCTGATCAATTTTTTTCCGATAATTCGCTAGAATTTTCCACGATATCTATGGTCTTGGTGATGCGATCTGGACAAAATTTTGCACGTAGTTTGAATACATTATTCCTGAGCTAGGTGCATAATTTCATTCCAATCCGATCGGTAGTTTCGAAACTATCAGGAAAAAAATATTTTGAACGGCCATATTTACGGAACCCCTAGTCTAATCTTGCTCATTGATGAACGTGACCGTGAAATTTGCGATCCAAACCCACCCTGAAATTTTCAAGTTCCTAGGCCTTTCCGTTCAAAAGTTAGAATTTTCTATGGTTTCTATGGTTCTGGTCATGCGATCTGGACAAAATATTGCTTCGATATATCATTCTCGATTAAAATACAAAATTTCATCTCGATCGAATCCGTAGTCTCGAATTTATCGAGAAAACAAAATTTCAAACGACCGTATTTACGGAACCCCTTGTATAATGTTGCTCATAGATGAACGTGATCACGACATTCAAGATCCACACCTATCCTGAAAATTTCAAGTCCCTAGGCGTTTCCGTTCAAAAGTTACAATTTTCTATGGTTTCTATGGTTCTGGTCATGCGATCTGGACAAAATTCTGCATGTAGCTTGAGTACGTAATTATCCATCTGAGTGCAAAATTTCATCCCGATCAAATCTGTAGTTTTCAAGTAATCAGGGAAACAAAACTTTGAACGGCCATATTTACGGAACCCCTGGTGGAATTTGGCCCATTAACGAACTTAACCGAGGCATTCGGGAACTGAACCCACACTGAAAATTTCAAGTCTCTAGGTTGTTCCGTTCGAGAGTTATCGTGCTTACGGCCGGCCGGACGGATTTCGAATTTTCCGACGGATTCGTCATCAGTGAGTCGAACATAGTCGATTGAGACCATTTTCGGCTCAAAATTCGAAAAATACAAACATCGTGACGAAATGATATAGCCCTCGTGTAAGTAGTACGAGCGCTCAAAAATGACCAATCATGACAATCATGACAAATCCCTTCAATCTTTTCGAGAGACCTTCAGGCAAAAGAATTGAACTAACAAATCAGGAACTCTTGCATTTTTCCGGAATATTACAAACATAGTTCTGTGGACATAATGCAAGAAAATGAAAAAAGTAATTTTTTTTTCGTTTATCCGTCCATCTGTCAAGAGCGAATAATTTCCAAACGAATGATAAATCAATTGGAAATACGCATATGAAATGATAAAGTTAGACAAAGCTTTTTACTTTGAGGGCTCAATTTTCTGAGATTCCTGGTGTTGTCAGTTGTAATAAATCGTATGATTATAATGCCTAATTGGCATGAAAACACATGAATATAACACATGCCAAATTTTAAAATGGAGATGATTTTTTTGTTCAAAACCGAATTTATTTTTTTCGAATGAGCATGCCCTGGGACGGAACTCTTTGTCGCTTTTTTACGATTCCTCTGAATCGAGTCTCCACTCGTCAGATTTGAAAATTTGAAAAAAAATTTTTCTTACCACGGGATAAATATTCAGAAATGTATTTAGTTCTAGCAATCGTCGAACTCTTGATGTAAGAGTATATTCATCTATATTAATAAAAGAGGATCTATGGTTTATGTGTGTAAAAGCATCACGTTCAAACGACTGCACCAAATTCGATAATTCTTTTTTAGTTGTGTTCATTATTATCACCACCACCTTTCTACAACAAAATATTCCCGAAAAAAGAAAAAAAGGCTTTTTTTTTCCTTCGACCAAGCGAACAATCATAGATTACTTATATTTCATGAGAATTTTGACACTTGTGTGAGTGAAGTTTATCGTGTATGATATATATCGTTGTGTTGTTGGCGAGTTCGTAATGATCGAGACAATGAGCAAACAGAATGAGAGATTATCAATCAAGATCTGCCCCAGCTCCGGAAGAACCGATATTATCGATCTCAGGCAAGATACAACAAAATATAGAATCCAATGAAATGATCAACTTTGAGCGTTTAGCATTCAGATATGATCCCACAGTCGATTATGCTAGCAATATATTGGTGTCATTTGGAAATACTGCAATGCTCTGAGATATCAAAACGAACCCCCAGGATTATGTTGTTTGAATGAAAAATCAAATTGCAACAAGTGACAACGCCACTCGAACCTTTGAATTCGTTACTTTCAAGACAAGAACCTCTATCTAAACATTCCATGACATCATTTGGTTCGAGTATAATTGAGGGAGGAGGTTATAACTTTTGAGGTATTTTTTTTTCTATATCGAACATCTCACACATTGATCATAACATACACTACCTACGAATATGAAAATTCTTAGACCCATAAACAAGGCTGAGGATGAGGGTAAGGCCGGTAAGGGTTATGGTAAGGGTAAGGGTTGGGTTAGTTCAACGGTAAGGGTAAGGTTAGGTTAGGGTTAATAATAATCCAACGTATACTCTAGCCACAGCAACGCGTGGCCGGGTCTGCTAGTTTGTCATAATTTTCTAATACAATACAACTATAGAAATCGACAATCTTCTGATTTATTCACTTTTCAGTAACTTTATTCGCAATTGTATCATTTCTGCTATCTCATTCCATCGTTTTTATATTGCGATAATTGCTGAAAAACGCATATTGAATATTTCCCACGTATCAATCTTAAACGCAAGTTCGAAGCATGTATTAGTCATAAGCTGAACGGTTCATTGTATAGAATTGTAAGGAAATAGAATAGTGCATACGGTGATTTGGAACAGGTTCATGTGAATCAGTAGAGAACCATAGTTTTTTCTGCATTATGTTTTGGATGGAACGAACGTTAGAAGTTGGTCGCTGGCCTATATGCATTATAAAGGTCAGAATAATCAGAGGAATTTTCCTCAACAAAATCAGAAGAATTTCAACCAAACTAATAAAAATAATTTCCCAAATAATAATCGAGCAAACTTCCCAACTGATAATTATAGAAGTTTTCCTCATAATAATCAATCAAATTTTCCCCAATCTAGTCAAAATAATCAAAGAAATTTTTATCCAAATAATCCCCAACCGAGATTTCCATCTCAACCGATTAATTTCCAACAAAAACAAGTGAAAACTTATTTCCCGACAAATCGTCAAGTCTTCGGTAATAATGAACGTGAAAATGAAAATGTTTTTAAACCTCATCCTAATCAAAGGATACAATCTCCCCCTGAAAAAATGTCGATTCAGACAAGGAATTATCCCCAGAAGAGATCTAATTATTCTACCCAATATCAACAAAGTCCTCAGAGACAATATTTTAATAATCAACCCAATCCAAATATAATGATTGAAGAATTAACTAATATGGCGTCTACTTCGAAAGACCCGAGATTCAAAAAATGTGATTTTAACGAACGTTCATATCCAGAACGTAATAATTCCAGTAAATATTTAAATGAAAATTTTCGAGATCGTGCCATGAACGACTCATTGACTTAAATAATACGTTAGATAACACAAACCAACTTCCCTATATTCAATTCCAAAATCCTAAATGTAAACTTTTAATTGATAGTGGATGCTCTGTTTGTCTTATTGATCCAAAATTCGCGTATAATAATTTCCCTAAAAATATTTTTAATGAATCTACGACACTAACTGCATGTTTCAAAAAACAAACTGCAAATGAAAAAGTTTTAATACCTTTATTCCCTGAATTTCAAATAGATGATTTTCATCCCTTTGTCGTATACAAGTTCCATAAAAATTATGATGGTTTTATAGGAGCAGATTTTTTGAATAAATATGGACTTAATTTAGATTTTAAAAATCAATTATTAACTAACGAATATTCTCAAATCCCCTTTTATTATCAACAAGTATGTCAGAAACCCCAAAATATTCCAATTGACCTTAGTCATTTAGAACCAGAAATTAGTACCCAACTAATGAAAATCCTTTAAACTAATGAAGATGTTTTACAGTTACCGGGTCAAGCCCTTAATTTTTCAAGCAAAATAAAACATAAAATTCGAACAAGTGACGAAGTTCCTGTTCATTGTAAAATTTATAGATACCCTGAAGTTCATAGAGAAGAAGTTCAGACTCAAATTAAAGACATGTTAGATAAAAAAATTATCAGACCGAGTATATCTCCATGGTCATTTCCAGTTGTAATTGTTCCTAAAAAAGAAGATTTATCCGGAAAAAAGAAATGGCGTATAGCGATTGACTATCGTAAATTAAATGATAAACCTATTGATGATAGGTATCCCCTTCCTCAGATTGAAAGTATCCTAGATAAATTAGGAAATAAAAAATATTTTACTACCCTTGACTTAGCATCCGGATTTCATCAAATTGAATTAGATGAAGAATCAATTGAAAAGACAGCTTTTACTGTAGAAAATGGTCATTATGAATTTTTGAGAATGCCATTTGGACTTAAAAATGCTCCGGCAACTTTCCAAAGATTAATGAATAATGTTTTGAAAGATCACATAGGAAAGATCTGTTACGTTTACATGGATGATATAGTTGTATTTTCCGATACGATCGAACAACACTTAGCAGATATCCATAATATTCTAGAAGCATTTAAAGCAGATAATTTGAAAATTCAATTAGATAAATGTCACTTTTTCAAAACTGAAATTGAATTCTTAGGACATATTATTACCCCTGAAGGAATCAAACCGAATCCGAACAAATTAAGAGCAGTCAGCAAATTTCCAATTCCTAAAACTCCTAAAGAAATAAAATCATTTCTTGGACTCGTAGGATATTATAGAAAGTTTATCCCTAATTTCGCAAAGATAACGAAACCACTAACTTCATGTTTGAAGAAAGATTCCAAAATTAATATTGATGATCCGAAATATATCGAAGCGTTCGAAATATGTAAAAGAAATTTATTGAATCACCCTGTATTGAGATACCCCGATTTCGATAAGCCATTCGTTCTTACAACTGATGCGTCAGGTTTCGCGATAGGCTCTGTTTTATCTCAAGGTGAAGTTCCGAACGACCTTCCTATAGCATTTGCGAGTAGAACCCTTAACCCAGCTGAGACTCGTTATTCCACAATAGAGAAGGAGTTACTGGCTGTGATCTGGTCGTGCAAAAATTTCCGCCCCTATCTCTATGGGAAGAGATTTACTATTTATACGGATCACAAACCCTTAATATGGTTATTTTCATTAAAAGAACCGAATTCCCGCCTTATGCGCTGGCGGATAAAACTAGAAGAATTTGATTACGAAATTCGCTATAAAAAAGGTTCAACTTATAATGCTGATGCTCTCAGTCGAATTATAATAGAGTCAGATAATAAATTGACTTATAAAGATTTTGAAAAAAATTATGAATTGAAAAATATTAAAGATTTCCCTAAGATAATTGAAAAAACAGGTGATTTATTTAAAGCCCCAAAGAATTATGCGTTAGCACATTGCGTTTCCCGTGACTTTCACATGGATGGAGGAATAGCACTCCAATTTAAAAATAAATTTGGTCAAATAGATAATTTAAAATCTCAAAATAAGCTACTAGGCGAAGTAGCAATGATCCAAATAAATGATCGAAACATTTATTATCTAATCACGAAAGATTCGTATTTTCATAAACCGAAATATGAAACCGTTTTTCAATCAATATTATATCTCAGAGAATTGTGTCAATATAATAATGACAAATACTTAGCTTTACCTAGAATTGCATGCGGTCTAGATAAATTAGACTGGCATATTATTTCAAATATGATAAAATATATTTTTGCGGAATCTAATATAAAGATAATTGTATATTCCTTACCGAATCGGAATATCGGAGGAAATACTAATGAATTTGAAAATGATCCAATGATAGAGATCAATACGTTCGAAGAAACGAACAGAATCGATAATGATTCAATGGCAAATGCCACAGACATAGATTATTACGAAAATATTGAAATAAACGGAATCGAAGATGATTTGTTATCGATTGCAAATCAAATCACTACGGAAGAATTAGATGAATGTTTGGCCCTATTGTATCCAGACGATGATAATAATGATAATGATAATAATGATAATGATAATAATGAAAACGAAGATTTCATTGATTTAGAGACAGACGATATTACTGTCCATAGTAACATTGAGAATCCTATTTTAGAACTTCCCTATACAGAAAGAAGTTTAAATGCAGCCCCTTTGCAGATAATATTAAAATCGTCCCCGAATTATAGTGTTACGAAAACTAAACCTTTCGGAGAAAAACTCAGATTTCGAGTAATGATAAACTCAATAGATACTGACTTATTCAAATTTGTCAAAGAGTATATTCAACCAAAAAAGTCGTATACTTTATATTTTGCTTCGCCTGAATTAGAGAAACCTCTAATAAATATTTTACAAAATAAATTTGATTATAAAACGTTAAATTTGAAAATTTCTAGAACATACGTAGAAGATGTTGAAGATAAGGAAGAACAGCTTCTTCGAATTCAACAGTATCACGAGACAAAGTCTATTCATCGTGGTTTACGAGAAAATATAATTAGTTTAAAACGAAAATATTATTGGCCGAACATGAACAAAGATGTTCAAAGCTTTATAAATTCTTGTGAAATATGTCAAAAAAGCAAATATGAACGAACTCCTATTGAGTTACAATTTAGACCAAACCCAATTGGATCGAAACCTTTCACTCACATTTATTGTGATACAATAAGATTCAATCAAACGTATTGTCTGAGTATAATAGATTCTTTTTCAAGATTAGGTCAATGTTACCCACTTCTACAAAAGACAGGAATTGAAATTGTAGATAAATTATTGATGTATTTTAGCCATTACGGCATTCCTAATAAAATAACGTGTGACAATGGATTAGAATTTAAAAATGGCGTAGTCCAGGATTTTTGTAAAATCCATAAAATTGAAATTCATTATATTACAAATTATAATCCCAATTCGAATGCATTAGTAGAAAGATTTCATTCTACACTGATAGAACAATTGCGAACAATTGAAAGTAGGAATTCAACTTTTCCAAGCAGACTTTCCCAAGCTTTATTAAGTTATAATAATTCGAATCATTCAAGTCTAGAAATGACACCTATGCAAATTATTAAAGCAGATTTAAATTACTCTTTACCAGTTGAACGTACACATAACGAACAAGTTCAAGATTACGTGGAAAATTACATAGACAATCTTAATGAGATTGCAAATCAATTAGAAAAGAATAAAGAGAAAAATATTGCGCGTTTGGAAAAAACGAATGAAAAGCGATCAGCAAAAGAAAGTCACCCCTTAAATAAAAATCCTACTTATATTAAAAATCCAATAACGAGAAAATTGGACCCAGCATTCAAAAAGGTTAATGCTCGTGAAATTGATAATTTACGCATTCAGGATAATAAAAATAAACACATTTATCATAAGAAAATTCTTAAGCAAAGAAAAAACTAGTTCAAAATTTTGTTGCAGATAATGGATCTATACGTCATCCTCGCGATATTATTCGAAATAATTATCGTATCATGTATGGATATCATTCCAATTGAAAGCAACATATTACCAATCGCATTAGGAAAAGCGTATGTCACACATAAAGATCTTCAATTGATATATCACGTAGATTTAAATAAAATCGAAGAATTGATTCTTAATTATCAGAAAGAAATAATTAAATTAGAAAAGTCAAAATCTAATTTTGCCCAAACAGCCAATTTTAAGTATCTACAGCATACTAATGAAATTAATATCAATACCATGGAAGAATTGTTAAATGAAAAAAATTAGAGTTAAAAGAGGACTCATTAACTTAGGAGGAAAGATTTCAAAGATTTTATTCGGAACGTTAGATTCCGATGACGAGGAATTATATAAAAACTATTTTGATAGTATTCAGAAAAATGAGAGAGTTTTGATAAGAAATCAAAAACAGATCGCAACAGTCGTAAGTGACCTTAAAAATAAGTATATTGAAAAATTTCAGAAAATGTTAGAAATACTCCCATTTCGAAATAATTACTTCAGACCTTGAAGGGAAATGCTTACTGTCATATGTTCATAAATTGAACATATTTATACTAAGCAATGTGTATCACTTCGATATAAACATTCGACAATCGAAATGCAATGCTAAGAAATAGTTCAACTCTCAAATATTAAAAAGAAGGAAGAAATAATTTGTTCAGAAAAAATACATACTTACAATTTCAAAAACAGAATGCAAAACGCAAGGTCGAATAAATTAAAACTATCTAACTTTGGTACGTACACAAATACTACAGATACAAGATACACAAGATACAGATAACGTCTACAATAACATGACTGCGACTGCATTGTATTGTCTAATTCAAGAAGGTGACCCCCCCCAAGGGCGGTCCTACGGGGGGGGGGGGGGTAAAGGGGGTAATTACCCCCCCCCAGAGCAATGGAAAATTTTATTTAGAAAAAGAAGACCAACAAGAAAATAATATAATAATGCAATAAAATCAACAGAAAAAAAAATTTAAACAGAAAAATCAGTAAAATAAATGAAAAATTCTGAAGTTTAACTTTCAGTCGTACGTTTTATTTTTGAAGATCATATTGCATAAAATGTATAAGTGGTGAGTCTGTTGTTTGATAAGATTGATACCTAAACTGCTCATGTTGTGGCAAGGGCGTAGATTTTTTTCTTGGGGGGGTAATCGATAAGAAAATCTCGTCAGGTATACATCAAGCCTTGGCGATAATTCTGAAACTTTATATTTTGGAAGTCTTAAGGGGGTAATTAATTACCCAAGTACCCCTCCATATCTACGCCCTTATGTTGTTCAGCCTGATGAAGAGAACATTTGTTTTCCGAATTAAATTAAACTATTGAATAAAGTTCCGAATCGTTTGATAAATTTCAGGAAAACCTTATTCTTTTTTTGAGCGCTCGTACATTTTACATGAGGGCTATATATTTTCGTCACGATGTCTGTATTTTTCGATTTTGAGTCGAAAATGTTCGACTCACTGATGACGAATCCGTCGAAAAATTCGAGTCTGTCCGTCCGGCCGTATACACGATAACTCTCGAACGGAATGTCCTAGAAACTTGAAATTTTCAGGGTAGGTTCGAATCTCAAATGCCGCGGTTAAGTTTGTTATTGGGCGAAATTCGCCAAGGGGTTCCGTAAATATGGCCGCTCGAAATTTTGTTTTTCTGATTACTCCGAAACTACTGATTCGATCGAGGTGAAATTTTGCACTCAGATGGATAATTACGTACTCAAGCTGCATGTAGAATTTTGTTCAGCTCGCATGACCAGAACCATAGAAACCATAGAAAATTATAACTTTGTAATGGAAAGGCCTAGAGACTTGAAATTTTCAGGATAGTTGTGGATCGTAAATGTAGCGTTCACGTGTATCAATGAGCAAAATAAGACTAGGGGTTCCGTAAATATGGCCGTTTGAAATTCAGTTTTCTTGATCATTTCAAAATTATGGATTCGATCTCGACGAAATTTTGAATTTAAATTGACAATTATATATTCGAGCTACATTTCTTCCAGATCGTATGATCAGAATCATAGAAACCATAGAAAATCATAACTTTCGAACAAAAAGGCCTAGGGACTTGAAATTTTCAGGATAGGTTTAGATCTGAAATTTGGCGTTCACGTTCATCAATGAGCAGAATTATACTAGGGGTTGCGTAAATACGGTCGTTTGAAATTTTGTTTTCTCGATAATTTCGATCGATCGAGATAAAATTTTGTATTTTAAACGAGAATGATATATTAAAGCAACATTTTGTCCAGATCGCATGACCAGAACCATAGAAACCATAGAAAATCATAACTTCCGAAGGAAAAGGCCTAGTAACTTGAAATTAGACTAGGGGTTCCGTAAATATGGCCGTTCAAAATATTTGTTTCCTGATGCTTTCGAAACTAATGATCGGAAATTTTGCACCTAGCTGAGGAATATTTTATTCAAACTACGTGCCAAATTTTGTCCAGATCGCATCACCAAGACCATAGAAACCGTAGAAAATTGATTATGCAAAAAAATCGCATCGAAAAATTCCAATTTTTCAACTTAAATCGCGAATATCTCGGAAACTACTTGTCAGAATCAGTCGAAATTTGTATAAAATCAACGAGCGAATTCACGACTACTTGATTATGCAAAAAAATCGCATCAAAAAATTCCAATTTTTCAACTTTAAATCGCGAATATCTCGGAAACTACTCGTCAGAATCAGTCGAAATTTGTATAAAATCAACGAGCGAATTCAAGACTCTATTATGCGAAAAAATCGCATCAAAAAATTCCAATTTTTCAACTTTAAATCGCGAATATCTCGGAAACTACTCGTCAGAATCAGTCGAAATTTGTATAAAATCAACGAGCGAATTCAAGACTCTATTATGCGAAAAAATCGCATCAAAAAATTCCAATTTTTCAACTTTAACCCTTTAGTGCCCGACGGTACTCCTGAGTACCAGTAATTTCGACGCGTCGTAAAATTTAGTTTTCTATATTCTGCTATTTTTATTTAACATATATTGTTGCTGGTGGCTATACTCAGTAGGTTTATGTTTCAATAATGAATATTCGAACATCTTTTCTTGAGAAATTTCCCATTTTTCATCAGGACGCAGAAGTACCGTCAGGAAATATAGCGAGCAGAAAAATTCAACAGTGGTATGTAAGAGACCACTTTATTCGAAAGAAATAGAGGTCATTGCAAATGAGATCCTCAACGAAGATTTATCGTTAGATAATAATATTTTAACAGATGAAGAAGAGAGTGACTCTGAAAATGCGGATACTGATTTGGAATAACGATTCTATAGACATTTTTCAATTTTTTTGGTTAATACCTAGTAATAACAGTAGTTATTCTGAATTTTGTGGAAAAATTCAATGAAAATGAGGAATAAAGTATTTCAGTTACAGAGCATTTCATTAGCACTATAAATGACATCATTCCTGAAGGTAGGTACTTAAAAGTCCATATTTTGGATTTTTTTTCAAAAATGAAAATAAAATTCTGAAAAAAATTGAATTGTATTTAAAACCCTTCAAAAAACAAAAAACAAGAAAAAAAATTTGTGAATTCAAGTTTTTTCTGTATTCGGGCACTAAAGGGTTAAATCGCGAATATCTCGGAAACTACTCGTCAGAATCAGTCGAAATTTGTATAAAATCAACGAGCGAATTCACGACTACTTGATTATGCAAAAAAATCGCATCGAAAAATTCCAATTTTTCCAATTTTCGAATGCGATTTTATTGGATAATAATGAAGTGAAGTCGCTGGTAAATAATCCGAAAACCTCGATTGATTCTGATGAGTAGAAGTCGAGATATAAAGGATTGAAAGTTGGAAAAATTCAATTTTCCAGTTGAAAAAATGAAAATTTGCAGATAGGGCTGCGATTTTATTCTCATCGGATTGCGCAACCTCGAAAACCTATATTTCCATATCAAACTTGCCAATATCTGCCTTATTTTTCCCGAAAAAAAATTATTTAGTTTTTCCAACTTTCATTTTCGAGTTGCGTTTGAAAGAGTGTACTGGCGCGAATGTCACTATGATTAGTCTACTGAGTGGTTTTCTGGGAACTACTCAACTGGTTTTATATCCTCCATATAAAAAAATTATCAAAGATTCCTTATATTTTATCTGAGAGAAGCAAATATAGCGTTTTTGGGGGGGTCTGACCCTTAGTTTTTTTTATGAAAAAATTGAAATTTTCGAATGCGATTTTATTGGATAATAATGAAGTGGTGAAGTCGCTGGTAAATAATCTGAAAACCTCGATTGATTCTGACGAGTAGAAGTCGAGATATAAAGGATTGAAAGTTGGAAATATTCAATTTTCCAGTTGAAAAAAAGAAAATTTCTGTATTCGAATATCTGTCTATATGAGGTTCCAAATTGGACAGCGCCATCTATACGCATGTGGCAGAGGTAACCCAGTCACAATTATGAAAATTAAAGTACTCTTTAAGATTGCAACAATACTCCTTGCACTTCAGTATAGATGGCGCTTAGGTACACTTGAATATGAAAAGTATGTGAATACATTCAATATAACTAATATTTGATATTTTCAGTTGAAAATGAAGATAGATAAAAATCCACAAGTATCATTTGTGAGTAATTCTTATTCGATAGACAAAATTTGCTCTGATTAGTGATATCAAACCATGATGATAAAGTATAAACAAGTGTCGAGGAAAATACAAAAGCATACCTACTCCTTGCTGTTTTCTGCCTCTTGGACAACTTGCTTTGATAATTGAATCTATATCCATCTAGTGTCTTTTATGTGTTTTTTCTTCTTTTTGCCAAGAAAATTTTTCAGCATGAACCTCAAGTTCCAGAATCTGAAAACCAAATAACAATTAATATATTGTTCATAGGTTTAGTTAAATCTACCAAATCAATCCTTGTTCATTCAGAGCACTCGCGCTAACCTCATAAATTACTGGAGCCTAAATTATTCGAAACGAAGTAAACTTTTGGCAACTGCCATGGAAAAAGAGATGAATTGTGAATTGATTTCAATAATTTGTTCTGTGTAAAACTTCATGACTATTCTATACGACATAATTCAAAAGGAAGAAACTTTGGGAACGGAATAATAAATATATGAAAATTAAACGGAGGTTATCCAATCTCACCACCGAACGTTATTTACTCCTTAGAATGCATGTGAGAACTAACATCATCTGCGAGCCTCAATACGAAAAACAATTTGAATTGTTCAGATTATAACCTATAAACAGAAATGGAGGAATATTGAGTCTAATTTTGCATTCAACGACATACCTTTCATTGCTTTTGTAGGTATTCTTTCCATATTCAATAGCCTGCTGAGATAGTGGAATCTCATCCATGCCTCTTCAGGGCCGATATCTGATGGAATCATTTGTGTTACAAACCGGATGTTCTCTATATACTGATCTTGAAGTAGGCCATTCAGATCTACATACTAGACTTTCTCCATATTGTGAAGTTAACATTTACATTTCCTGAATATTCTTCTTTTGAGAAAGAAAATCCACAAGAATGAACAGCAACAATTACAGCCCCCATTAAAACTGAAAAAAATAGAATTGGATGAGTTGAAACTAAAATTAAATTCAACTGAAACAATAACAGCGCATGCGCGTGCATTACCGAATTGTTACTTGCTTCGAATTATTGATATTGTGGAAAACTCGATTGTTATTGAATAGTTTGATATAAAATATTCACGTACACAATATCCAATCAAAGATTAGACTGCTTCAACTACGGTCAATTTATAAACATCGTTTCAATTGCTTCTTTGGCGGATTCAGTATGATCCCTCTTCTTTCGATCTGTAATATGTAGTATAGTTTATATTTCGGAAATTCATTTACTAACAATGAGAATAAACAAGATGTAAATATTCACCTGAATCACCTCATTGACTTGTATTCTCATTATAGTTATAATATAATGTTATTTATTTGAATAAGTTATATAATGTTATTTATTTGAATAAGTTATCGTCATTTATGGGTACTGCGTAGTAGGAAATCAGAATTAGAGATGAGCGATATTTCACTACCGGTGATTCAATCACCGTGAGTTTCAAATCACCGATCACTGGCGTGATCGAAACATTCAAATCACCGCTCCTGTGATTTTCAAGTTGAATATCGTTCTCAGTTCTCGGTGTTCTCACTCACGCTCTGGGATACTCGATATCACTGATATTCTACTGATATTCTGATATCAGTGATATCGATACTGGGAACTGGGATGTGCTTTCACGGTGATTGGTTCATCGTTCCTATCGTCCACTCACTACTTAGCCCACTCGTACCCGGTGATCGCAATCACGGCTAACAAAAGTAAGTATCAAGAGACGATTAGGAGAGGATTATCGGCAATATCAGCGGTGAATTTGAGATTTGAGTCTACGCATTGTTAGGAAGGTAAGGAAGGTATTAGCATCATTTAGGATAACCAGATTATATCTGATATGGTTCTGGGAATAGGAAGATGCCAATATAACCATTTTGTTATTGGTCAGTATTTGACAACGTTTTTTTGTATGAATAGAGGGAGAATAGTTTACCTCTCATGCAGATTTGTTATTGTTTAGTAAAGTTAGTTAAAACGATATCTTGCCAATATCAGTTGAAAAAACCTGGAAATCTTGAAAAGCAATAAAATTTTGGGTAACCAAATTTTTCTCTAAGGCTGGTCAGGTAATCTCTGATAGACGGTCGCGATTAGGTGATAAAAAAACTAAAATGGTGATGTTCTTGAACTCAAATCATAAAAACTGTTAATTTTTTTGTTATATCTCATCAGGGTATGCAGGTTCGGCATTTCTGTTATTTTTGATTATTTTTTATTTTATTTTCTGTTTTCATTCATTTGAGAACTTGTTTTTTTATATTGGGTTATAATAGGACTATAGGCGAGGTGTCCCAATCCAAAAAAAATTACCAACGCGTCGTCAAATAGTACCTCATGGGTGACGTGGAAATCTATTCGTATCTAATGATATATATTTCAATTTTGTGAACATTTGAGAATCACTTTCATCGTTACTTGTTCCTTGTTCCATTACTTCATTCAATGTTCGTTCGACTCAAGGCGTACGGTGATCGCAATCACCGACTCGTCGGACGGTCGGACTCATTCACCGTTCAAACTTCGAAAGAACGGTGATCGCAATCACAGGTTAAAAGAACGGTGAGTGGCAAATCACGATCACTGATCACGATGATATTCAGAAATCACCGTTTGGCTCATCTCTAATCAGAATCATAGACACTGACAGTGTCAATGGTGTCTATGATCAGAATACAGAATAGGATAATATGAAAATGAAGACAAATTCTGGTCTATGGAATGAAGCGAAAATACTTGAATTAGGTGGAGAAAAAGTATAATTTTCTTTCCTTCTATTATTTCAAAGTATCTTTGGATACAAGACCATACCAAAAAGCTGATTAAAAACCAAATGATCAGAATTTTAGGGAAATATTTCGATAAGGAACATAACCTTTATTCATGACATTGTCAAAAATAAACAAAAAATCCCTACGTCAAACGAAATTTTCATGACCTCTCCAGTTATCAGAAATTGGTCAATTTTTAATGAAAACTTTTACTTTCAGCTTTTAATCATGATCTCTTAGGTATTTTTAAAATTTTAAAACATGTAAAAATTATTCAATTCTTGATTATCGACCCCCGAATCTAGTAAGTACACATTGGAATACCTCCATATCATTAAGAATGGTAATAGATTATGCTATGCACTTTTAGTGAGTGTCCAAATTATCGCTCAATTGATCATTTGTTGCATAAATTTGGAATTCGAAAGCACCAAACCTGATTGATTGATTTTACAATTCAGATCAATACTCCAATGCTTTACGGTTAGTACATTTGGATAGAACCAGATCAATTCAACATGGAATCTGGCCCGGTTTGCCCCGTGTGCACCCTCTATCTGAGACCCGGCATCACCTTGAAATCTCACCTGACCACCCACCCCAAGCAGAAAGTCATAGAAGCCCTGGTAAAATTAACCGAGGTCGAGTCTCAGCCCGGAGAAAATAACACCGGACAAGAACTGTGTCAAACTACCCAGGAGCAACCTTTCAATTCGATCACTAACGCGCCATGGACGGGGGGAAACATCCCTGGCCCTTCTCA
Source organism: Aphidecta obliterata (assembly GCA_963966015.1). Classification (NCBI taxonomy): domain Eukaryota; kingdom Metazoa; phylum Arthropoda; class Insecta; order Coleoptera; family Coccinellidae; genus Aphidecta; species Aphidecta obliterata. Next base: position 397,643 of record OZ014435.1, read on the forward strand.
GGTGTGTATTAAAAAATTTATTATGGTCATTTTGTTGATACTGATACAAATTTGTTATTATTACGCAGGTGCAAACGCCTTTTCAAGGCAATCACGTCTTCATCTACCAACAGAGCATGAGCACGTCGCAAACGAACACCATCAATCCTCTTGCCCAACAATACATTATACCCGCTGTTTTGAACCCACAAACGATGCCGTACGTTTATCAACAACAGCAGGTGATAATGTCTAGCGGGTCTTGCTTACCTCAGATGCGCATCTCTCCTTTCGACCTAAACGGTGCTCCCCCTGTAGACCCCTCGACAACCGTGATCCAATCGCCACAAATAATCCAAGAAGAGGACGATAATTTGGTCGAAGAGACCAGGGAGATTGTCGATCTAGAAGAGTTGGACGAACACCCTGAGGTATCGATCAAGGACGACGAGATCGAAGAGGAACCTTGTTCGAGTAAAGATTCGGGGGTGGACTCGAAACTCCAGGAAGATAGTTTCGAGGAGTCCAAATTCGAAGATTCCATGGGGATGGAGGCCGAGGTACCCGAAAACGGCTGGGATCTGAACAAAGCGTGCCAAACCGCCTCGGCTTCCCAACAAATCGACGATTTCAACAAGAAAGACTGCTACTACTACGATAACGAAGCGGAGGGCAATTACGACCCCAACGTTCCGATGGAATCCCCTTACGAGCAACAGGATCCCATCTATACCGGCGCCAACATCTTGCAGTCCGCCGAAGACGTCGATTTCGAGGTGGACGGGGTTCCGGTGATAATCGGGGAGTTTGCCAACAGTTCAGTCATCTCGCAAGTGGATAATTTCGAGAATATAAGCGAGGGGAACGTTCTGATGACTATCGGAGAGAACGGGTTGGAGAATAACGTTAAAGAATCGTTCGGGACTGCTTTGGAGATGGAGGAGAGTATGTCGAGGGGGAGCACCCAGGTGAATATTCAGGCGGATGAGAGGATGCCTCCGAGGGGTGAACTATCCGGGCAGGAGAGTTTGGGGGGCGCCAGCGATATCAACTGGAATAGGCTGCATTATAACGAAGGTAATGATAATAATAATAATAATAATAATATCTCTTTGTTTCAGATAGGGTTTACCAAATGATAATCTCAAATGAAATAGTGTCCTAAAATCAAACAAATCAACTAAATTTAGCATTGGGAAAATCTCCCAATTCATATGGTTCAAGACTTATAATCAGTGATCTCATTTTATTTTTAAAAATTTTTGGGCTACTTATACAGGGTGTTTCATTGGGAAACGGAAATACTTAAAAGGTGGATATAGGGCACCGAGGTGGTTCTAGAAATACCACATTTTTTGGATCTGACTGTCTTTGTAACGGAGATACAGGATGTTTTATGAATTTTGCTCATTTCTTCTTGATGTCATAACCACCGGGTATATTTTCTTTATATTTGACACACATGTTCCTCATTCGAAGCTCAAATAAATCACCCAATAACCATAAGGAAAATCCAGGTCCGGGTTAACAAAAAATTATGAAACGATTGTATCCTTGCAACAACACCCTGTATATCGAAATTTTGGAAATTCGTTTACATATTTGAAAAGAGCATAAAAAACTGAACTGAAAGATGTGCTTTACATTTATGCGCAGACAGTTTTACTCCACAAATTTTTAATTCAAAAGTGAAGTTTTTGAAAACGTAGATACCAAAGAGTGGTTAAAAGTTACTTTCAATAATATACAGTGAAATCCGGTTATAACGACATTGAGGGGACCGTGAATATTAGGTCGTTATCAAAAATTTGTATAAAGAACGCAGAAATAGGATTTATCCCCTTCTCTTCAATTGAAAAAGATTTTCTTTTTAATTTAGACCTTGAAGCCATTTTAGTGTAGTCACTCGCTCGATGAATAAACTAAAGTCAATCAATTGAGAACTGCAACTGCTTATGTCTTCATAACGTAACATAAAACGGGGATTCCCCTGCATCGCACGAGTATTTCCGGAAGATCACGTGTCTGCAAAGACGAATTCTTAGTGGTACGTCGTTATTAACGAAAGAAATTAACAACAAGCTTGGAAAATTTTTGTCGCTATAAGCGACTTCGTCGTTACAAACGAAATCGTTACAACTGAATGGTTGAATGTTAAATTACTTAGAATTCCAAACAATTGTCGATAATTTCGTCGTTATATACGGATTTTCGTTTTAACCGGTGTCGTAATAAACGGCTTTCACTGTATTATCAAAACTATTGAATCCATAATTATTTTAAAATTACTAAATCATTGGTTTCCCTTTTTACTCCATGTCAAAAATGAAATATTGCTGGCATGTACTTTCAGCACTCATTCTAGGTTTATCGTTGTTAACTTATGGTTAACTTGGTAGTCGAGGACCTCATAACTGGCCATCAAGATCCCCTGATTTGAATCCCGTAGATTATTATGTCTGGGGTCGCCTAAAATCTCTAGTATATTCTTCTGAGATCAGTACTTGGGATCAGCTTATTCCAAAAATACAAGAAGCTAGCAGGAAAATAATGAGCAATACGAATGTAATTCACAAATAAGTTCGGGATTTTCTCAAACGAGAACGGAAATGTATAGACCAAAATGGAGGGCATTTCGAGCAATTTATGAAAATGACCTAATTCATCTCAATTATTTCACTAAAACATTAAATAACAATATTCAAGCAATTTTGATTATAAGATATGAACATACAGGGCGTTACTTTTACCTACCTGGAAAATACACAAAAGGTTGTTAGATGGCTATAAGAAGGATAACCGATATATTAAATGATAATGTAGTAGTTTTGAAAATAATTATGGATTCAACTTTTGATAATACGTTATTGTAAGTCACTTAAAACCACTCTTTGGTATCCAAGTTCTTAAAAACTAGACTTTTGAGTTAAAGATTTGTGGAATAAAACTGTGTGGGCAAAAATGTCAAGCAGAGCTTTCAGTTTTTTATGCTCTTCTCGAATATTCAAATTTTCGATATACAGGATGTTGTTTCAAGGATACAATTGCTTCATAATTTTTCGTTCCATTCTATCTAGGAAAACATCCAAGTTTCCATTTGGAGGTCTGTATATTGAAAATACCAGAATTTTTCTTGATCCAACTTGGCAATCCGCAGCTGCACATTCGAAATTTCCTTCCAGTGCAAGCTTATTTATATTTGTTTTTTCTAATGCTTTCCACAATTTATTAACATAGATAGCTGCTCCTCCATATCCATTTTGTCTGCAATATTTAGATGCGAGGTTGAAATTGTGTATGCCCCTCAATTGAGAAACCCCTCCTGCTTCATCATATCTTTATGGTTGGTAAAATCAAATCTTTTAATGCTGGCCAAAAGTAACCAACGTTGTTTACTGTAAATTTTTAACATTCTCACTAAATTCTTTTTATTCAGTGAGTTCCAGTGCCTCTTACGATCCTCTAGGCAGAGACGGATGGGAGGATTCCGATGTGGATTGTCCTCCGAACGAAGAAGATGTTCCATCCGTCATCGGTTACACACCACCAATCCTCAACTTCAAATGTTCCAGTTGCGACGAAGCGTTCTCGTGTCTTCAGGAGCGAAAGAGGCACATTCACGAGAAACACGACAAACAGAATACCAACACGATCGGTTCCCAGATCGGCAAGAAGAAAATAAAGAAACTGACGATTAAACCGAAGAGTGAAACTGAACCGAAATTCGACACGGTCTTCACCAACAAAATAAAGGTGGAGAACACCGAATGTAAGACGGAATTAGACGAGGTGAAGCCCGACGACGCGGATTCCAGAACCGTCTGCGACTTGTGTAACACCGTCCAGTCGGACCAGAAGTCGCTGAGGGAACATCGTGTTAAAGTGCACAAGATCCCGGACAAAGCCCGTTTGAAATGTTCAACTTGCGACGAGGTTTTCCCCAACGAATACAAATTCACCGAACACCTAAAAGTGCACCCTTTGGAATGTAAGATGTGCGGAAAGCTGTTCTACAGGAGACAGAACATCCAACTGCACATGAAGCGACACCTCGGTATCAAACCGTACAAGTGCGACGTCTGCGAGAAGGCCTTCCTGACCAAGCAGAAGTTGGACGAACATAGGAACGTCCACACAGGTGAGAAAACCAAACATTCCATCCATCATTCTAATTTTATTGTTTTATTTAGGTCACGCTCCGATCAAGTGTAATCTTTGCAACGAGACTTTCCGGAGACATTCCAACCTGATCCAGCACCGAAACAGGCACCATCTGAAGCACAAGCGGAAACTGAAGGACTACGTTTGTCACTGCGGGGAGTATTTCCACTCCAGGAAGAAACTGGCGTGGCACAAAGAGACGCACGATACCAAGCCGAAAGCTTGTACTAAGTGCAACGAGAAATTCGTGCACATGTCAAGTCTAACTAGACATATGAGGAAGGCTCATAACGAGAGATTTCTACCGACCGAGGGAAGGAGCAACGAGAACGTTCAGTGTCCTGTGTGCAAGGGTGAGTGATAATTATTAACGATAAGAATAGACCCATTAATATTTTTATCTAATTCAGTTTCGAAAAGTCAGAGTTTACATGTGAATAGTGAAACGTCAGATTTTTCAAAACGGTCACTCGAGACAAAAGTGAAAAAGAGTTGTGTAATATTCATAAAGCAACTATACTCCGTTTAAGAATTATTGACATCTCGGTTGGCTGTGAAAAATCGAATTTAAGTTGGTAATAGACTATTCAGTAATATTTTGGGTTGCTGAATTCAGGTTGGTATAGGAATAACACTAACATTACCCATAGAAATCTTGCTTTGATGATTTTATCGAAGATATTGGTGAATATGTAATTATAAAAATTTGCTCTGAATTTGAGTATTTTTTGTCTTATGCTATTAAAATGGCTGGAATTGACCAGGATTCCAGGATACATCGCGCCTAACAAGAGAACGCCAGGCAGTTTGTCGGTGTTACTTCGAGTTTTTCAAAGATTTGGCATATATTTCCGCTAGTGTTTCAGGTAAACTGTTATTCACCGACTCAAAGTGTATTCTGATTGATCAATGTCTCTTAAATTTTCAGATTTCACCAAGCCCTGTCCGTAGAATATTAGCATGTTATTATAGCCTGGAATTAGCAGTGGAAGAAAACCTGTGCGATACGATTATTCCTTCAAAGAGACATTGAATGACTTTGTTTTTGCTAGAATTAAAAATAATGAATATATCAGTTTAGATATCCTTTTCGAACTGGCCAAAGAGCACCTAGATTTCAATTGATCGAAGTCAACATTATATTATATCATAAAAAAAATTGGATACAAATACAAAAAAATTGATCGAAGGAAAATTCTTACTGATAAACAGAAAAAAATAATAAAAATAGTACGATATTGTGATAAATACCGAGAATACATGGAACAAAACGTAAAATTCATTTATCTAGATGAAATTTGGATATTCAAAAACGGTATTCAAATTTGTCAGTGGACACTAGAAAATAATCCAAAAGGTATGCCGAGTATATTCAAGGGTAAAGGCAGAAGGTGCACTATTTTGAATGCTGGAACAATTGATTGATTTTTACCTGGATGTGATCCGATTCTTGACAGTGGTATTAATGATAAGGATTACTATGAATGGTGAATTATTTCATAAATGGGTTATTGAAAAATTGAAAGCTTCCCTGCAAAAGGATACCCATCAATAAGATTATGTCAGCTTATTCAATAAACACATCCAAATCACTACACTATGTGAAAAACAAAGTTTTCAATGATATTTTTATCTTTGCTCTTGTATCATTCATAGATATTTTAAGTTTATTTATTATACTTATACTGTATGGTACCCTGTTCACATTCCCTCTGCTAATACACATGCTATATTGTTCCCAATTCAAAAGTATACTGAATAATTGTAAAATTGCTCATCAATTATAATATATTCAATAATTCATGGACAGTTTTAATGAATGAAAATAAAAATTGACTTTCTTAAAGTATTCAACACCGAGCAATAAATAATTCACAAATTGGTTCATATATTGATAGTTCGGAACAGATTTCATGTCAAAATTCTTCATGTACTACAAAGATTCTTGATTTTTGTTTCTCTCTTATTTCTTAATACATTATAACGTTTTATCCAATCCATTCTTTTGGCCCTGTGCTTCGAAGTATCCAAAAATTTTTTTCTGTTGCACCACTAGCTACCTGCTAGAATTCCATTAATTATCCTTCTTGAATCCTGACATAATATGGTACTCTCATAGTTATATGGTTAGAATTTTGCAAGATTTCCAATACCAATAAATATTGCATGGTCCTGAGTGAAAATAAATATTTATTTGAATGATCTTCAATTTTCCATGGTTGACTTTTATATGAACGATAAGTTCAGATAATTTCATATGAAAGCATTCCACGATATTTTTGCGCTTTCAAACCTGAATTCCTATGTTTGAACTGCAATCGAAATATTCCGGCTTAATTATTCGATAATTCGTATACTCAACACTTTTCTAGGTTATATTTATGTTTTATTTCTATGATGAAATTTAGTGACTTTTTTGTAACTAGAAATAAAGCCTCGACTGGACGTTCATGGCCTGCTTCGATATCAATAATTCTTAAATGGACTATAGTTGTGTAATGAAAGAACAAGAAACTGATAATTTTATTCTTTGAAAATATTGAGAACAGGATTACTTCATTTGCCTTTTCAATAATGCAATCAATGTGGTGTACGTTTGGATATATAGTCCATTTAAGAATTATTGACATCGAAGCAGGCCATGAACGTCCAGTCGCGGCTTTATTTCTAGTTACAAAAAGTAACTAAATTTCATCATAGAAATAAAACATAAATATAACCTAGAAAAGTGTTGAGTATACGAATTATCAAATAATTAAGCCGTAATAGTTAGATTGCAGTTTCTACAGTTCAGGTTTGAAAGCGGAAAAATATCGTGGAATGCTTTCATATAAAATTATCTCATATAAAAGTCAACCATGGAAAATTGAAGATCATTCAAATAAATATTTATTTTCACTCAGGACCATGCAATATTTATTGGTATTGGAAATCTTGCAAAATTCTAACCATATAACTATAAGAGTACCATTTTATGTCAGGATTCAAGAAGGATAATTAGTGGTGCAACAGAAAAAAATGTTTGGATACTTCGCAAGAACAGGGCCAAAAGAATGAATTGGAAAAAACGTTATAATGTATTAAGAAATAAGAGAGAAACAAAAATTAAGAATCTATGTAGTACATGAAGAATTTTGACATGAAATTTGTACCGAACTACCAATATATGAACCGATTTGTGAATTATTTATTGCTCGGTGTTGAATACTTTAAGAAAGTCAATTTTTATTTTCATTCATTAAAACTGTCCATGAATTATTGAAAATATTATAATTGATGAGCAATTTTACAATTATTCAGTATACTTTTGAATTGGGAACAATATAGCATGTGTATTAGCTGAGAGAATGTGAACAGGGTACCATACAGTATAAGTATAATAAATAAACTTAAAATATCTATGAATGATACAAGAGCAAAGATAAAAATATCATTGAAAACTTTGTTTCCACGTAGTGTAGTGATTTGGATGTTTTTATTGAATAAGCTGACATAATCCTATTGATGGGCATCCTTTTGCAGGGAAGGTTTCAATATTTCAATAACCCATTTATGAAATAATCCACCATTCATAGTAATCCTTATCATTAATACCACTGTCAAGAATAGAATCACATCCAGGTAAAAATCCATCAATTGTTCCAGCATTCAAAATAGTGCACCTTCTGCCTTTACCCTTGAATATACTCGGCATACCTTTTGGATTATTTTCTAGTGTCCACTGACGAATTTGAATATCCAAATTTCATCTAGATAAATTAATTTTATGTTTTGTTCTATGTATTCTCGGTATTTATCACAATATCGTACTATTTTTATTATATTTTTCTGTTTATCAGTAAGAATTTTCCTTCGATCAACTTTTTTGTATTTGTATCAAATTTTTTTATGATATAATATAATGTTGACTTCGATCAATTGAAATCTAGGTGCTCTTTGGCCAGTTCGAAAAGGATATCTAAACTGATATATTCATTGTTTTTAATTCTAGCAGAAACAAAGTCATTCAATGACTCTTTGAAGGAATAATCGTATCGGACAGGTTTTCTTCCACTGCCAATTCCAGGCCATAATAACATGCTAATATTCTACGGACAGGGCTTGGTGAAATCTGAAAATTTAAGAGACATTGATCAATCAGAATACACTTTGAGTCGGTGAATAACAGTTTACCTGAAACACTAGCGGAAATATATGCCAAAACTTTGAAAAACTCGAAGTAACACCGACAAACTGCCTGGCGTTCTCTTGCACTCAAATGGAAAATGAGGTGTTCAAGCTGTAATGTTTTGCAGTTTTGAATACCGACTATTTTATCTGAACGAGAGTTCAGAACACTTTCAATATACGAACACGCGGGATCGCAAACTAATCTTAACTATTTTTGGCCAGCGCAGTGATCAATCTAGGAAGGACTCTACATTTCGTAGAAACCACAGGTCCTTCTCATCGTACTAGGGAAATTTATCGGGAAGTCTGAGACAATTGAAACACAATATTTTTAGCACCCAAAATAAGAAAATAACCAGTTTATTTCAGAGTGCCAAAAGGTAAAAAAAAAAACAACCCCAAGGGGAAGAAAAAAAAACAACCTCTCCTTTTCTCGTTCCCAAGTAAAGAATATTCCTAAACAGAGGCAAATAATAAAATGGTAAAATGTATCAAAATCAAAAATAAGTAATGATGAGAGTATTAAAATATATCAAAATCAAGTAATAATGAGAGTAGTAAAATATATCAACATCAAGTAATAATGAGAGTATTAAAATATATCAAAATCAGAAGTCAGTCATAGAGAGCAATGGGGAAATATATCACAATCAAAAATAGACAGAACGAGAAAACCCTTTCTGTAGGATAGATAGCATTAATGGTAAAAGATATTACAAATGGTGGATGCAAAGATCATGTATCGTAAGTGAAAAACTGTTCACTAAATAACAATATACACAGAAAAGGGTTAGATTCAAGAGGGACTTTCCTTCAGAATGATAAGTGCTACGTCCACACCAACAACTTGAAAGGTACAAAGGAAAGATTATTCCAGAATTGCATCCCCTATCCCCTTAATGACTAAATACTAAATGAGGTATAGGGCAAGTAGGGACCGAGACCATCTCGACAGTCTGTAATCTCAGTGAAATAAATTCAGGGAATCCTGCAAGTTCGAACAGTGATTAAGTGCTCTACAGGGAGGAAGGTTCTAAACAACTACGTAAATGCAAAGAGATACAATTCTTGATGTATCTCCCATGGGGGAATCTCTATACCGCGTCATTATGTTTAGTAGGCACTTATCTCTCCAATTAAGTTTCAAGGATCCAACATATTAATGAACCATCTACCAAGTTTCCCAAGTGGGAGAATTGAAATAGTGGTATTGACTGGGGGTACACAAGTACCTTAAATATGAATAAATAACACAAGCACAAATACGTAATAAATATTAAATGGAGAAATAGTACCAGTACAATCAAGAATAAATAATAATCAATGGAACAGAAATTCACAATGGACTTACTTGCATACGATTATCAAAGAAAACTTTAATAATATACTAGGGATAATGGAAACCTTTGGTTTCATAAATTTGCTGAATTCTACGACTAACGCTTAACAACCTTACCAGTGTTCTTCGCTTTGTGTATATCAAATATCAGAGCAGACTGAGCAGAGCAAACACCTCGTGCTCAAGAAGTTAAAAAGTAATCTCTTTTTTTTCCTATAACCTCCAAAAACCCTCGAATAGAATCACGGTGTAAAAAAATAAAGATCACGGAGTTATTTGACCGTGTTCAGAATATTCGACCGTGTTCTTTTAATCTACTCTGAAATCGGTATTATATGAAGTTCCCTCATTCGTAGGATGTTAATCTAGGACCGATCCATTACAAAGCTACATGCGAAATTTTGTCCAGATGGCATGACCAGAACCATAGAAACGGTAGAAAATTGTAACTTTTGAACGGAAAGGCCTAGGAACTGGAAATTTTCAGGGTGGGTTTGGATCGCGAATATCGCGGTCACGTTCATCAATGAGCAAAATAAGACTAGAGGTTCCGTAAAAATGGCCGTTCTAAATATTTTTTTCCTGATAGTTTCGAAACTTGTGATCGGATTGGAATGAAATTATGCACCTAGCTGAGGAATAATGTATTCAAACTACGTGCGAAATTTTGTCCAGATCGCATCACCAAGACCATAGATACCGTAAAAAATTCTAGGGACTCATCGAAAAAAAATTGATCAGCTGAAGCACTGACATGAAGTCTGGAGTTTCGCCTAAATTTGATTTGTAAAACTGGAAAATGCGAATCTACCTACAAGGTGGATGTACGAGCGCTCAAAAGCTCCCGCCTTCACGGCAGTGCTTTTCGTAATTTATTTTATGACCGATTATTAATAACTAATTTTTCCAGGGGTGTTCGTGAAGTCCTCGTTGGACGTCCACATGCGCACCCACACCGGCGCCAAACCCTACTCGTGCCTCATCTGCAACAAGGACTTCAGCACCAGGTGGAACCTGAAGCTGCACAAGTGGACGCACGCCTCCAGGGTGTCGAAACCGTTCAAATGCGACCAGTGCAACGGCGCGTTCGTCAGGGAGTCCGACTACGTCTCTCACATGAACAGTCACAAGAGCATCAAGCCGTACACCTGCAACTATTGCGGGGCGAGGTTCATCCGCAAGTACAACTGTCAGCGACACGTGAAGGAGCACGAGAACGTCAAGACGTTCAGTTGCACCGTGTGCGGCAAGATGTTCCACCGGTCCTACTATCTGAAGGATCACATGAGGGTGCACAGCGGGGTGAGACCGTACACTTGTCACATTTGCGGGAAGACCTCGACCACGAAGTCGAACCATAACAAGCACGTTCAGATACATCATCCTAGGTCTCCTGTGACCACGGAAACTTAGGGAGGGAAATTTTATATTTTCAACTTTTAAATCTATTTTTATCTGATTCGGTTTGGAATTTTTTATCGATGACATTATTTCAGATCTTTAAATTTTAGGGGTCATGATTTTATATTTATTTCATTTGGTATCGTTTCAAATATTTTCATTTATTATTGATGCAGCACTATAGTGCGTAGAAATTTGTTTGTGAATCGAATCTATTCAACAGTATTTCTTTTACTATTATCTTACGGTACCCTTCGAGTATTGAAAACCTTATTAAACAATAGATTATCGAAATTTCCCTAGTTATAGATGGAAAAGGTTTGTTTAAGAAAACTTACTTGAGCCAAACATTTTTATTTTATCAATAATTTTTGTCGTAATCGGTCACTTTTACCTAGTTTAATTTGTATATACATCTACACCTTTTCATTTTTATTTTCTATGTACATATTATTTAGTGATGAAAACTTTTTCATCACATATTTTAGCGATGAAGTGTATTGTGTTGGATTAGAATGAATGATTTTATTGTTTGTAAATAATTCTCAATGTATATATTCACGATTTTATTTGAATTTATTACTTTATTTATTGTAATTAAACGAGAAAGTATAGCCTATTTCTGATTTTTTCATTCTCCTGTCCAACCAGTATTGAAATATAGTATTATACTTTAAGTTTCTACTCACTGTTTACACATTGTTTAAAATAAAATCCAAATTTTTCTTATACAATTCTTCTGCGTCGAGATACCATTTATTAATTTTTCCTTCAAAGATAGGATCATATCGTGTTACAAAATTAAAAAACTTCACCGCTTCAACCTTAAACAAAATTATTGATTTCCGAAAAAGTGTTACTAAAATCTATACTCACTTGAAGGGGCATTGGTTGTTTATCATCTAAATATAAAAACACGACATCCATGGTGTTTTCGACATCTTTTTCCAACAGTTCGATGTCAGTTATAAAAAAAGCCATATTCTCTAACATGATCAACTGCAACTTGTAGTCTAGAGAATACCTGTAGGATGATCCTCTGTCTTTCATATAACTTTTCTTGGAAAATGTCGACAAAAGTGAAAGAACGTCCGGCAAAACATCTCTACAATCATGAAAGAATTATTTCCTATACCTTACAGAATTGTTTTCCAAACAAAAATATTGTTATGGAAATTAAAACATGATCATATTTCTCAAAGTTTCAAAAATTTAGATTAAAATAAACTCAAATGAATCACAAAAAATTCAAGAACCTTTGAACATTATAGTCAACTCAGTAAATTCAATCAATTTATAAATTATTATATCATTATATTTTCAAAGAGGGTTCATTTTATTGAATAGAAGAATATGGATTGGTTCAAATTATTAATTTTAAATAGTTGAGTTTATTTAGTTATGTTTATGAAGTATATAAAATAATGATGTATATGAAATGAAAATAATGTATCCTAGGAAATGCTATATGAAATAATATAGAGGAATAAGCAGGCTAGATGACAATTGAGGAATGTCAGAATGAAAATTGATCTTTCAAAAGAGTTATTTTGAGTTGAATTGAAAAACCTTCGAATATATAATTTTTATAACGAATTGGATGGAACCTGATGGAATGGAAACTAATTAACAAGTCAATATCAACGAAATTTGATGAAAATATTAACTTTATTGGAGGAAGAAGGGAGATCTGAAAGAAATTGATCTTATCATAATTTTGGAGTCCAGGAATTTTGTTGTCAATTACAGACAAGACAGGATGTTTCGAGGAACTTTAGTTACAAGTTTTTCTCTGTGGGTGATTTATAATTTAGAATTTTCATTTTGTTAAAATTAGTTTATTAAGTTGTTTGAGTTTGGCTTTGAAAAAAAATATAATTTGTATAGATATTATTGATTGTTCACCTTGAACTTTCTTTGAGATAGAGTTTTGGGCAAATCAATTGGAAAATTGAACGAAATTCTTCAAAATTGTTATTGGATTTCAATTATTTTCAAAATTTAAATAAATTTCTTCAATTACACAGTAGAGCCATAACAATATATAGTTAGGAATTCATCATCTTAGGTATTGTTTCCATTCACAAAAAAAGCATTGATCCTGTTCCAAAATAATCCACATTAAAAATAAGAAAAACGAGTTCATGTAATTGAATTTGTCAAACACTCAAACAAAGAAAAAATATCGCGATTGACTAAAAAAAATTACGAAAAGCACTGCCGTGAAGGCAGAAGCTTTTGAGCGCTCGTACATGCACCTTGTTGGTAGATTCGCATTTTCCAGTTTCAGAAATCAATTGAAGGAATTTTCGACAGCTGTCAAAAAAATTCTGAAACTTGGGCGAAACTCCAGAATTCATGTCAGTGCTTCAGCTGATCAATTTTTTTTCGATAATTCGCTAGAATTTTCTACGGTATCTATGGTCTTGGTGGTGCGATCTGGACAAAATTTTGCAAGTAGTTTGAATACATTATTACTCAGCAAGGTGCAGAATTTCATCCCAATCCGCTCAGTATTCTCGGAACTATCAGCAAAAAAATATTTTGAACGGCCATATTTACTGAACCCCTAGTCTAATTTTGCTCATTGATGAACATGACCGCGATATTCGCGATCCAAACCCACCCTGAGAATTTCAAGTTTCTAGGCCTTTCCGTTCGAAAGTTACAATTTTCTATGGTTTCTATGGTTCTGGTCATGAGATCTGGACAAAATATTGTTTTAATATATCATTCTCGATTAAAATACAAAATTTCATCTCGATCGAATCCGTAGTTTCGAAATTATCGAGAAACCAACATTTCAAACGACCGTATTTACGGAACCCCTAGTATAATTTTGCTCATAGATGAAAGTGATCACGACAATCGAGATCCACACCTATCCTGAAAATTTCAAGTCCCTAGGCCTTTCCGTCCGAAAGTTATAATTTTCTATGGTTCGAGTCATGTGATCTGGAGAAATGTAGCTTGAATATATCATTCTCCATAAGTATAAAAAATTTCGTCACGATCGAGTCTGTAGTTTTGAAATTATCAAGAAAACTAAATTTCAAACTACTATATTTACGGAACACCTTGTATAATTTTGCTCATAGATGAACGTAATCACGACATTCCAGATCCACACCTATCCTGAAAATTTCAAGTCCCTAGGGGGTTCCGTTCAAAAGTTACAATTTTCTATGGTTTCTATGGTTCTGGTCATGCGATCTGGACAAAATTCCACATGTAGCTTAAACACCTCATTCTCCATTTGAGTGCAAAGTTTCATCTCGATCGAATCTGTAGTTTCGAAGTAATCAGGAGAACAAAACTTTGAACGGCCATATTTACGGAACCCCTGGTGGAATTCTGCCCATTAACGAACTTGACCGAGGCATTTGGGATCTGAACCTACACTGAAAATTTCAAGTCTCTAGGTTGATCCGTTCGAGAGTTATCGTGCTGACGGACGGACGGACGGACAGACTCGAATTTTTTGACGGATTCGTCATCAGTGAGTCGAACATAGTCGATTGAGACCATTTTCGGCTCAAAATTCGAAAAATACAGACATCGTGACGAAATGATATAGCCCTCGTGTAAGTAGTACGAGCGCTCAAAAAAATAGGAAACGTTTTGATTAGTTTGATACTGTTTCTTTTTTTACCAAGTGAAGATGAAAAATCAGAATATTTCTCTAAACAAAAATATATAGTTGGGAATAGATTGCAAAATTCATCATCTTAGGTATTGTTTCTTTTCACAAAAAAACATTGATCACTATTCCAAAATGATCCACATTAAAAATAAGGAAAACGAGTTCATGTAATTGAATTTGTCAAACACTCAAACAAAGAAGAAATATCGCGATTGACTAAAAAAACCAGAAAACGTTTTGATTAGTTTGATACTGTTTTTTTTTCACCATGTGAAGATGAAAAATCATAATAAAATCAGAATATTTCTCTAAACAAAAATATATAAGTAGGAATAGAATGCAAAATTTATCATCTTAGGTATTGTTTCCATTCACAAAAAACATTAATCACAATTCCGAGATAATCCACATTAAAAATAAGGGGAACGAGTTCGTGTAATTGAATTTGTCAAACACTCAAACGAAGAAGAAATATCGCGGTTGACTAAAAAAACCAGAAAACGTTTTGATTACTTTGATACTAATAAGTGGATATTCAATTCAATCCTTACTTCGCAGTTCGGTTCCTGATGAAATCCCTCGAAACTCTTCCCAAAACCACCAACAACTGAAAACTGTAGTTTAAAATAACGGGAGAATCGACTTCTTTGAATCTGTCGATTAGAGGCGACCAAATCAAGTGTACGATTGGTAGAACTTCGTCTTCGAAATCCCTGACGATTTCAACTCCATTCCTTAGTATCTCTAGGACTAACAGTTTTCTATTCGCGTCTTTGGTTGGTAGGAAATTCAAGCTTCGCTTGAGTATCTCCACTGTTATTCTTATATGCAAAGGAGGTTTCGGTTTTTCTAAACCTTCGACTGAAACAAATTAGTTTGAGTTATGGCTAACGATTGAATCGCAAAATACACCTTGAGGATCTAAATATTCGTTTTCTGCATCCTTCTTCTCGATATCTTCCCTGTACATCTCTTCAGCGGATTTATCCATAATCTCATCCGAAAAATCCTTCATCTCACCCTCCAAACCCCCGATCTTAAAACCTCGCACTTCCTCCTCCCTCTTCTGTTCCTTCGTTCGGAAAACTCTGGCTGGCACTTCCACCCCGAACCACCTCGACAAGCTCCTCAAGAAAATTCTGAACACCTTCAGGTAGGAATCTATCTTGTCCTGCTTGAACTTGTCGAAAGATTGGACCAGAACGTCGTGAACGAAATCGGAGAAATTACGCAAGATGGAAACGTCTCCGTATCGCATCACCATCTCCATCACTTCGAACACCTCGTGGTCGTTCCTCTTGAGCCCTCGCTCGATGTTGAAGAGGAAGAAGTCCATGTTTTCGTTCAACAGTTCGGTGACGTTGAGGTAACCCAGGCCGAGAGACATGTTTCTTAAGGCTTTAGTGGCGGCTGCTTGGATTGGATAGTGGCTGGACGCTACAAAATTTCATCCGGAATAAAACTTTTATAACATATAATTACATAATGCAAACCCTGTATATCTCAGATGAGCTCTTTATCTATTATTACTATGTATAATTTTGATTAGCTATTCAATTTCGCAATGACGTACAAGTGCAGGTGTTCATTGTTTGTTATTTCATTCCAGAACTTTCAAATAAGATAAGGTTAGAAATACCTCTGAAGACAATCAAATCGTCAATAATTAAAAGTAGTTTCTTTCTAACTGTGTGCTACATAGGTCGGATAATCGTCCGTTGTAAATAATTTGTTTTTTCAAACAAGACTTTCCATTTGAAAAATATAATTATATGTAAGTATATCTCACCAGCTCTGATCAAAACTTTGTACAACGAGTTGAAGAGAAACGGCCTGAATTGCTCCTCTTCTTTAGCATGAAACGCCATCAAACCCACACCTTCGCATAACAGCCCCGCTTTCAAAACGTTCATCCTCAAGGATTTCAAAGACATGCACTCTTCCTCGTCTATCACCAACGGTACGTCCCAATTATCCATGTAAATTTGAAAATTCGGCATAATAAGGTCCAATAGACCGTTATCCGAATCAGGTTTTGCTATATTTATCCCATGTAAAAGCTGATTCAACAAATAGAACGCTTCGACCTTCTCGTCTCCGAAAGTGACGATATTGATGAGATAATCCGAGAGAACAGGAAACAAGTCTGCTTCGAATACGACCCGGCACAATTCGCAGAACTGTTTTCTCACGTTTTCTTCTTTCATGAACTTGAAATTTTTCCATAAACCTGCCGTAATCGGTTCGTCTCCATCAAAATCTACAAAGAGATGTTTAGAATCAACCTCAACATTCAAACGGTACTCACCTTCTTGGGAAATCACCTCAGCGAATGTGGAAGTATCGATTTCGACTTCGCAAAGATACAACAACGTACGTTGGAATTCCTTGAAGGAATCGTTGCATTTAATTTTATTCCCAACAATTTTTACGGATGCCGTTGTGAGTTTCAAAATATTGATTTGTTCTTTCGTATCTGTAATGAAACTAAGTAGATAGTGTCGAAGTTTGAAGGTATTCAGAACCTTACCTATTCCATTGAAAATAGACGGTATTCTCGAGAAATTCTGATAGAATCTATCGGATAATATATTCGTTATTCTTTGATCCAAAATCGGCAAATCGAACATAGTCTTGGAAAGGTTTGAAATCTCCTGGTTTTCATCGTCCGACGTTATGATGAGAATTTCAACCAGTGGATACGAAGATTGCGGTATATTCCTACGAGATTTTAAACGACATTAATTTTTTCATACAAGACATACAAATTTTCTTCTTACTTATAACAATGGAGGATTAACAAACAGCACATTTCAACCAACTTCAATCTGACTCTGTCGGAATGATGTTGCGTTAAATATTTGAATTTCGCAAATATCGGTGCTAAATGTTTGTCGGACGTATCGAACCATCTGGTCGTCCTTTGCATCTTCAAAAAATCTTCTTTCTTATCTTTCGAAGGCTGCAATTCAGGTTCCGATAAAGAGTTGAGCCGACTCAAAACCATCGCTTTGGCGTCTTTCAAAGAATCGCCTTCCTCATTGTAATTTTTTAATAATATCGTCATAACTTTACCGACTGCCTCTAAGGTTAACTGAAATAAACTAGGACTATTATTATTGCCAAGAATTTCAACGAATTTACCTGCAATATATTTTGACCCTCCCGTTCGCCTTCTAAAATAATACTTCCAAGGGATAAAGCTATGCCGGGTAGAAAATAAGCAAAACAGTCTGCTATTGTTTGGGCAACTGCGATATTCGAGAACAAATCGTCAAGTTCCTTGTTTGAATCGACTCTAAACATCGACATTAGACATTTTATCGCTTCTGCTCTGTAAAATCCATAATTAATGAGTAAACCATCACGAAATCTTCGTCGCAACCTACTTCAAATCCCGACATCTGGACTTGAGGACTTCTCCAACAATATATATAATTTTACACATTCTCATAGCATTTTCTTTGGTATATAAGAGAAGGCAAAGTTCATTAGTCATCGACTCGAACAACAATCGAACTGAATTCAAAACGTGCCACATATGTTCTTCACTTGTATCCCTCACTAGAAAATGGTTTAAGTTTTAGTCAATTTTTTTTAATCGATGCAAAGACTTACACTTGCAAGTTTCTAATTTATAAATCTCTTGAACGAGACTACCGAACAAATTGAGAAAGAATAACAATTCATTGTAATCCAATTTGTTGTGTGTTAGTACGAGGGACACTATTTTCAATAATACTATTTTCGTATCTTCATTTATCCTGTAAGAAATTCAGAATTAGATAGATTATCCACGAATCGGTGTATTGATTACTTTTGATCGTTGTTTCGCACCGTCATAACCAAAATTCCGAGTAATTCAAGTTTTGTAACTTGAACAATTTCGGATGTTTTTGTTTCATCCCTGATGAGAATTGAGTAGATTTGATCTATATTTTCTCTTTTTTGATTCGAAACAATATGAAAGCAAAGTTTCTTCACCAATAGTACTTCTTCAATGCTTTTTCTAGTGAACATTTTGTTTTTCAAATTATTATTTGTTTTCAATTTTGAAAATCGGTTTCCATTAAGGTTAAGTCATAGAATCTGTAAAACACAGAAACATATTTACCCGACATAGAACTATATCATGAAATAAGTGAACAGTATATACATCCTGGTTAAGTCATAGAATCTGCATAACACAGAAACATATTTACCCAACACAGAACTCTATCACGAAATAAGTAAATATTCCTTTATTATGTGAAATATATTTTGAAATACTTTCAAATGCATCCAATCAATCAATACTCATTATTAGCAATATAAAATATGATAACTATCATTTTGTGCGAGTCCACTCGACGTAAAAAGTAGAGGAAAAACTGTTTGATATGGTTGCTTAGCAACAAATTTAGCAGCATAAAGTATTGTGATGCTTTCATAGTAATTTATACAATTGGTGGAAGGTGGAAAAAGAATGAATCAAAATTGTGTTAAAATAATGGAAGATTTTCGGGAAGAAACTTCAATAACTAACTTAATATCTAGTGAGTCTTAAACGTTCGGTAAGTTGATTCAATGAATATTGAAAGTGATGAAAATAATAAGACCTTATAAAAATTTATTCAAAAATCTTAAACTTTAACATTATGTACAGCTTCGATAAACACTTGTACGTTCTCCACTTCCATATCCGGGTAAATGCCATGTCCCAAATTAACGATGTATTTCGAGGTCCCAAACCCTCTCGCCATCTCACCGACCAACTTCTCAATTTCCTCTTTAGGAGCGTATAAAGCACATGGATCTAAGTTTCCTTGCAATACCTTATCCTTAGTTAGAGAACGAGCCATTTTAGGTTCGACAGTCCAATCGATACCCAAGACGTCGTAACTCAACTTGGATTGATCTTCAAGAGAAAAGTGGGCTCCTTTCGCGAAAAGGACAATAGGTACATCCAAATTTTTCTCCTTCAACTTTATCTTAACTTCATCGCAAATCCTTGCAAGGTAGGGCAATGCGAATGTGGTGAATAAATTTCGGTTCAGGTATTCCGCGCTGCTTTCGAATACTTGGAGTATTTGAGCTCCGTATTCCGCTTGCATCACTAGGTAGTCTATTATGACGTTCGTTAGGATATCTAGGACTTTCTTCGCTTTTTCAGGATTCTTATACAACCATTTCTTAGCTTTCGACATGGTTTTAGAGCCTCCGCCTTCCACCATGTACCCGAATAGGGTCCAAGGCGCTCCGGAGAATCCGAACAGTGGAACTTTACCATCCAGCTCTTTTCTGGTTAGTTTCAAGGCTTCGCCTACGTATTTTAAACGGTTTGCTGCACCGTCTTCTTTGAGATCTTTGATGGTGTCTAAGGTTAAAGGCTTGGGGATTACTGGACCAACTTCTGGTCTCATTTCAACGGCTACACCTAGCGCTTGTGGAATTACTAATATGTCGCTGAATATTATGGCGGCGTCTAGGTCGAACCTTTTAATCGGCATCAAGGTGACTTCGCAAGCCAGTTCGGGCGTTTGGCATATCTCGAAAAAGGTGTGTTGTTTCCTGAACTCTCTGAATTCCGGTAGGAACCTACCGGCTTGTCTCATTATCCACACTGGGAGCTTATCGGGTTTTTCGCCTTTAATCACTCTGAGGATTCGATCGTTTTTCAATTTGGGGAAGTTTGCGGCCGCCATTTTCTGATATCGATCGACTAATGTTTAATTCTGAATCGATGGAATTAATTATTAATTACTAGTCATTGTTGTTGACCGCAATAATTTTTCATGATTACAATCGACGTTTTTGAGGTTAGGATGGAAATCGTTTTTTTGACGTTTGACTTTTCAGCGATCTGTAACACGTAAGTTACTTCAGACTTTCGTTCATAGGGGGCGAAACTGATTTTTTTCGGAATTGTTAGAATGTTGATTTAATACTGTTTTTTATCGGGTTCGGTGATATTTCGTATCGGAAAAATGCTCGTTTTTGGTTGGGATAGTTCAAAGAAGAGGAAGAGTGGCCATCTATGTTCGATTTGTCCAAGTGGAGTTTTAGTCGATTAAACATAGATGGCTATTTCAAAAATGTTATTGAAGTACTTCAAATCAGAAAAATTTCTGATTTATTTCATTTCAATTGTAGAATTTTGATTTAATACAGTTTTTTATAGGATTGAGCGATATTTCGAATTGGAAAAATGTTCGTTTTTGTTTGGGATAGTTTGAAGAAGAGGGTCAGTGACCATCTATGTTTAATTTGTCTAAGCGGAGCTTCAGTCGATTAAACATAGATGGCTATTTCAAAAATGTTATTGAAGCACTTCAAATCAGAAAAATCTCTGATTTCATTTCAATTGTAGAATTTTGATTTAATACAGTTTTTTTATAGGATTGAGTGATATTTCGAATTGGAAAAATGTTCGTTTTTGTTTAGGATAGTTTGAAGAAGAGGGGTCAGTGACCATCTATGTTCAATTTGTCTAAGCGGAGCTTCAGTCGATTAAACATAGATGGCTATTTCAAAAATGTTATTGAAGCACTTCAAATCAGAAAAATCTCTGATTTATTTCATTTCAATTATAGAATTTTGATTTAATACAGTTTTTTATAGGATTGAGTGATATTTCGAATTGGAAAAATGTTTGTTTTTGTTTAGGATAGTTTGAAGAAGAGGGTCAGTGACCATCTATGTTTAATTTGTCTAAGCGGAGCTTCAGTCGATTAAACATAGATGGCTATTTCAAAAATGTTATTGAAGCACTTCAAATCAGAAAAATCTCTGATTTATTTCATTTCAATTGTAGAATTTTGATTTAATACAGTTTTTTTATAGGATTGAGTGATATTTCGAATTGGAAAAATGTTCGTTTTTGTTTAGGATAGTTTGAAGAAGAGGGGTCAGTGACCATCTATGTTTAATTTGTCTAAGCGGAGCTTCAGTCGATTAAACATAGATGGCTATTTCAAAAATGTTATTGAAGCACTTCAAATCAGAAAAATCTCTGATTTATTTCATTTCAATTATAGAATTTTGATTTAATACAGTTTTTTATAGGATTGAGTGATATTTCGAATTGGAAAAATGTTTGTTTTTGTTTAGGATAGTTTGAAGAAGAGGGTCAGTGACCATCTATGTTTAATTTGTCTAAGCGGAGCTTCAGTCGATTAAACATAGATGGCTATTTCAAAAATGTTATTGAAGCACTTCAAATCAGAAAAATCTCTGATTTATTTCATTTCAATTATAGAATTTTGATTTAATACAGTTTTTTATAGGATTGAGTGATATTTCGAATTGGAAAAATGTTTGTTTTTGTTTAGGATAGTTTGAAGAAGAGGGTCAGTGACCATCTATGTTTAATTTGTCTAAGCGGAGCTTCAGTCGATTAAACATAGATGGCTATTTCAAAAATGTTATTGAAGCACTTCAAGTCAGAAAAATATCTGATTTATTTCATTTCAATTGTAGAATTTTGATTTAATACAGTTTTTTATAGGATTGAGCGATATTTCGAATTGGAAAAATGTTTGTTTTTGTTTAGGATCGCTTGAAGAAGAGGGTCAGTGGCCATCTATGTTTAATTTGTCTAAGCGGAGCTTCAGTCGATTAAACATAGATGGCTATTTCAAAAATGTTATTGAAGTACTTCAAATCAGAAAAATCTCTGATTTATTTCATTTCAATTGTAGAATTTTGATTTAATACAGTTTTTTATAGGATTGAGCGATATTTTGAATTGGAAAAATGTTTGTTTTTGTTTAGGATAGTTTGAAGAAGAGGGTCAGTGACCATCTATATTTAATTTGTCTAAGCGGAGCTTCAGTCGATTAAACACAGATGGCTATTTCAAAAATGTTATTGAAGCTCTTCAAATCAGAAAAATCTCTGATTTATTTCATTTCAATTATAGAATTTTGATTTAATACAGTTTTTTATAGGATTGAGCGATATTTCGAATTGGAAAAATGTTCTTTTTTGTTTAGGATAGTTTGAAGAAGAGGGCCAGTGGCCATCTATGTTTAATTTGTCTAAGCGGAGCTTCAGTCGATTAAACATAGATGGCTATTTCAAAAATGTTATTGATGCACTTCAAATCAGAAAAATTTTTGATTTATTTCATTTCAATTGTAGAATTTTGACATAATACAGTTTTTTATAGGATTGAGCGATATTTCGAATTGGAAAAATGTTCGTTTCTGTTTGGGATAGTTTGAAGAAGAGGGTCAGTGACCATCTATGTTTAATTTGTCTAAGCGGAGCTTCAGTCGATTAAACATAGATGGCTATTTCAAAAATGTTATTGAAGCAATTAAAGTCAGTAAGATTTCGGATTTAATTCATTTCAATTATAGAATTTCGATTTAATATTCTTCTATGATTAGGTGATATTTTCGATTGGAAAAATCTTGCGAATTTATGAAAAAAAGGCTTGTACTTGAACCGATCGAATTCCCGTGTTGAATCCTCGAGAGAATCAATCAGTTCGCTCTGATTCAGAACCGGCCGGAGATCCCCCACTCGGCCGGCGAGATAAGCGACGGGACCGTCGCCGTCGTCGCCTCCGTGAGTGTAAAGGGCATAGTACAGAATGCAACCTTATAAAACGCATCGTCCGACCGTCGCACCGGCTCATTGAACGTGGTGCAGCACTCAGTTCGCGTCGAAGATGCCGTCCGAAAGCGTGTCGCCGCGGAAGTGGCCCAGCAACGAGTCGATCCGAGACGCCGGGAGCGCCTCCAGCAGCAGCACCTCCGGCATCGACAGCCCCTGGTCGTTGCAGTCGCTGTCGCCGGGCTCCACCTCCCCCGACAACACCCTCAGGAAGCGCCGCATCCTGAGGACGTCTTCGGTCGGGAGCGTCATCCAGGAACCGTTCGTCATAAGTTCAGAGTGTCGGGCGTCCAGCAGGAGTCAGAGCCCGGTGCTGCAGGGTCAGCAGGTGGAGGAGCCGCCCTCCGCGTTGGCGGAGCTGATCGGTTGGTATCCCTGCTTCCTGTTCCGGCTGGTGAAGGCGTTGTTGTCGGTGTGCATGCCGAAGACGTGGACGAATCTCCTCCTGGCCGTTCCCAGGCTGTACCTCAACTTCTGGCTGTGGGTGTTGAGGCAGGTGGCCCTCTTCCCCGTGACTGTCGTCAAGGTGGGGTTGAGCCTGGTGTGGGTGGACTCGGCGGAGAGGAACAGGAAGAAGAGGACGGTGTTGATAAGCGGCGGGAGTACCATCCAGGCTCTTCACTTGGCCAGGAACTTTTATTGTGCCGGCGCGAGGGTTGTGGTGTGTGAAGTTGAGGGACTCTTCGCCTTGGCCAGGTTCTCCACCGCGGTCTCCAGGTTCTACACAGTGCCCAAACCTACCTCCGACCAGCAGCAGAACTACGTGAGGGCCCTCTGCGAGATCGTGGACAAGGAACAGGCGATGTACTACATCCCGGTGAGTTCTTCCACCTCCGCCTACTACGACGCTGTGGCCAAGCCCCACCTCGAACTCCTCGGATGTTCCTGCTTCTGTCCCGGCATCAAGGAGGTGTGGGCCCTCGACGACACCCTGGAGGTCATGAAGCGGTGCCAGAAACACGACATCCCGACCCCCGTCTTCCACTCCATCACCTCCAAGGAGGACGTGTTCAAACTCTACGACACCGGCGCCGTGCGAAACGGAAACTTCGTCATGTCCACCGCCGGTCCCGTCGGTCTCAGGGAGCGCTGCAAGATGGTCCTCCCCCCTTCCAGAGGCGACCTCAAGCTCAACTTCGACATCAGCGAGCAGCGACCTTGGGTGGCGGTGCAGGACGTCAAAGGCGACCACTTCCTCACCTGCACCACCGTGAAGCAGTCCCAGATGGTGGCGAACGTGACCTGCAGACTGGACAGGAGCACCAACGGTCTGGTACCGACCGAAAACCAGCGGATAAACCAGTGGCTCTCCCATTTCTTCACCAAACTCCACCTGCTGCGACCGATAACCGGCCACATCAGCTTCCGCTTCGCGGTCGACGGCGAGGGCGGCGTCTTGGTTCCCTTGAGCAGCAGGGTGGGGGTGTCCCTGCCGTACATCTGCTACACCTCCATCCACCCGAGGTTGGTGTGGAAGACGTGCAAGCACTTCAGCAGGCAGAACTCGGGGGTGTCGTCTTCGACGACCCCGGGTAAGGTTCACATCCACTCGGAGGTGGAGAACGTGACGAGGCTGATCGGCACCGTGCTGGACAAGAGGGAGGCGCTGTTCCTGATGTGGGATCCGCTGCCGTACTGCGCCTACTACCACATGCAGATACCGTTCAAGAACGTCCTCTCGTTCATCCAGAGGAAACAGGACAGTTTTCCTCGGCCCTTGACAAATCCGGTCCGTTGAATCGCGCGAGTGGGGAGAGAGACACAGCCTGATATGCTTCTAGTGCCAAAGACTTTTGAGATGATGATTTATTTATTGTTGTTTGCGACCGTCCTTTTTGTTTGTTATCCTATATGTTCTTCTCTTGTTTTGATGTAAATATTTTCTGGTCCTCGATAACTGTTCTAAGTTATTTTTATAGGGTTTTATTTTATTTGTATGTAGTTTCGAATTTGAAACGTTTTTTTTTTTAGATTTAATGTTTGATTGTCTCGGAAAAATATTTCATATAACCATATATTGTTTTGTATCGAAAATAAAATTTTCTTTCTACGTTATTCATATCAATTTGATATCCTCGAGAATTGCATAAATTACAAAATCACATGCCAATAATTCGTCTCGTTATCTGAATAATTCGACTATCAAAATATTTACCGAATTATTATCGCGTTCCCCGATTATTATGTCTATGCCCACTCGATCTATCTATCATCTTCTTCACGATTCGCGATTTTGTTTGCGGGCATCGTTCAAGTTCATTAACGAACACGATGATGATCCGACGTTGTTTTCAAAACAATCCCGGCTAATTTCGAATCTCGATCTTATCTCTTATTTTTCTTGGGTAGCAGCAAAAATAGACAACTTGAAAGGTTCATTCCTTAATAGACTGAACACAACATTCGACATGACAGCGATGTCAAAACAATAATAAAAAGTACTAATCAAGAATTTATTGATAGAAAATAATAATTAAAAAGTAAGTGTTATTCAAAACAATTAAATCACACGTTTATCCTAAAGACTTACAGGGTAAGAAAAGAGATACGGTCCTTTGAACCAAAATACGATCACGATCTTAGCCAAAGATTATTTAGAGTAATATTTTCACGTTTATTGGAACTCAGTTAAGGTAGAGTTCTAGTTCTGTGTGGCATTTAGCAGAGAACTGTAATGCCGGTTATAGTTTAGCGCGTACCAATGCAGTAGAATCTGATCCAAAGAACAATCTCTTCTTCCACGTTGGGGATAGTCAATGAGAACAGTCCCCTTGAAGAGTAAAACTTTGGACGATTAGTGATATAGGAAAAAGTTAATTTGTGATGTCTTCCTGCTATCTAGGATCATTTATAACCAATGATAATGAGTTAAGAATGCAACATTCGGCATGACAGCGATGTCAAAACAAGTTCGCCAAAAGTAATAATTTAAAAGTACCTAATCGTTCAACATTAATGATCAAAAAGTAATCGTTAAACAGTAATAATAAAAAAAAAATTGTTAAGAAATAATAATTAAGAAGTAATTGTTATTCAAAACATATTTTCAACACTCGAAAAAATGAAATCACATATTTATTCCACGTAAGGGAAAACTTAAATTCCTTTGAACCACTATACGATCACGATCTTGGCCAAAGATTATTTAGAGTAATATTTTAACCATAATTAGAACTCATTTGAGATAGAGTTGCATTCAACAGAGAACTGTAATGCCGGTAATAGTTTTAGCGCATACCAATGCAGTACAATATGATCCAAAGAACAATCTCTTCTTCAACGTTGGGGAGGGTCAATGAGAACTGTCCGCTTTGAAGAATAAAACTTTGGACGGTAACTGTGAAAAATAGTTAGTGGTATAGGAATAAGTTAATTTGTGATGTATTCCTGATCAAGGACTATTTATAACCAATAATGATGAGTTAAGAATTCAACATTCGACATGACAGCGATGTCAAAACAATTTGACAAAAACAAGTTCGCCAAAAGTAATAATTTAAAGGTAATCGTTAAACAGTAATAATCAAGAAGTAATCGTTAGACAGTAATAATCAAAAAGTAATTGTTAAGAAATAATAATTGAAAAGTAATTGTTATTCAAAACAAATTTTCAACACTTAAAAAAATGAAATCACACAGTTATTCCAAGTAAGGGAAAACTTAAAGTCCTTTGAACCACTATACGATTACGATCTTGGCCAAACATTATTAAGAGTGAGATTTCAACGTTAATTAGAACTCGTTCGAGGTAAAGTTGCATTTAATAGAGAACTGTAATGTTGGTAATAATTTAGCGCGTACCAATGCAGTGAAATCTGATCCAAAGAACAATCTCTTCTTCCACGTTGGGGAAAGTCAATGAGAACAATCCCCTTGAAGAGTAAAAATTTGGGCGATAACTGTGGAAAATAATTAGTTATATAGGAAAACGTTAATTTGTGACGTCTTCCTGCTATCTAGGATCATTTATAACCAATGATGACGAGTTAAGAATGCAACATTCGACATGACAGCGATTTCAAAACAATTTGACAAGAACATGTTCGCCAAAAGTAATAATTCGAAAGTACCTAATCGTTAAACAGTAATGATCAAAAAGTAATCGTTAAACAGTAATAATCAAAAAAATAATTGTTCAGTAATAATAATTGAAAAGTAATTGTTATTCAAAACATATTTTTAACACTTAAAAAATGAAATCACACATTCATTCCAAGTAAGGGAAAACTTAAAGTCCTTTGAACCACTATACGATCACGATCTTGGCCAAAGATTATTAAGAGTAATATTTTAACGTTAATCCGAACTCTTTTAAGGTAGAGTTGCATTTAACAGAGAACTGTAATGCCGGTAATAGTTTTAGCGCGTACCAATGCAGTACAATCTATTCCAAAGAACAATCTCTTCTTCCACGTTGGGGAGGGTCAATGAGAACTGTCCCCTTTGAAGAATAAAACGTTGGACGATAAATATAATCGATGTGAACGAACCCGAAATAATCATTGGAAAGCCATGAAGAAGGATTGAAAGGTCAATATTTCCTATCTGATTGTTCAATATGAGAGGTTTTCGATCGAGATAAGGTTTATTGTTCGATAGAGATCGAAACTGAAAAAGTCTCGGTATCTTATCTAACTCAGTTGTAGGACGGAAATTTCCGTTACCGACCTGCCCCTTCGTTCCGTGACAAAAATCGAGAACCCAAAGCTCGACTTTAAAAGAGAGGCGTGTCCGGGAAAAAGTCGGCTTCTGGACTTTCGCAAGAAAGAAAATCGAGACACGCGACCGCCTCCGTGCGATATCTCGGCCGTTCCGCCGACAAAACAATTTTCCGGACAGATTTCCCGCCGCAGACATTAATCATATCGACGTGGGGGAAAGGGAGAAAACTGTAGTAGGTTCTTCTTCTTCTTGGTGTATTTTGGCCTCGTTAGGAATAAATTAAATCCCAGCAGTTGTCGTATGGGTTTTCCGCCTGTGAAAAACTCTCAAGTGACCCTAATCTTCATGTTTTATGGTTTCATTTTGTGCGGTTGTTGACCTTTCATTCGGGAAGACCATTTCCACGATTTTTCCTTTATTTTCACTTCAAGTATTGTTTGCACGACGCAAGCAACCTTATCAGTTGCAGTGGCATTAATTTAATTTACACTCTCGTTATCTGCAGATGCGGAGAGAACAATCATCCAATTGTTGTCCCGATTCAACGTTGAATTTTTCTACAAGAATCTATCGGCCACTTTTATTTCTAGTTTCCACTTCTCGGTAGTCGAGAATCCATCAACATTCCAACTTTTTTCGAATCCGTCGGATATACAGGGAGGCAGAACCAGAAAATACCGCGTCGAAACAGTGTGTGTCGCTGAGATCGCCCTCTCCGATCCGTATCCGAAGGAGAAGAAAAGAACGCGAGAGGAGGAGGTTATCGGTTACGCCGTTAAAAAACCGAGCTTATCCGAGCCCAAATGTTATAGTTTTTGCAATTAAGGCGAGGATTACTTCGCATCTGGTTGGGTTAGGTCGTTGGAAGGGTAGAGATCATATTATGCCAAAAACAACAGAATTAGCTCGTGGTGGACGAGTGGCTTCGCCTTATCTCCCCAGAGGTCGTGGGTTAATTGATTCAACTTCGTTTATCGTTTCTATGCAGGATGCAGAATGTTTATCGTCAATTCGTCTCCTCCGATTGTGGCAATTCTCCAGGTGGATTTGGATTCGGAAAAGCGGCACGTGCGAGATAGAACACGGAAACGCTGAGGCATTTCCGCTATCTTTTTTGCCATTGGACGGATCCGCGAGGAAGATAACTGTAAATGCCGGTTGTGCGTTTTATCGAATTCGTTTATGTTGATTGGCGGAATAGGGAAAGAGAGACTGGTACCTGTTGACCCGAGATGGTTGCGTTTTCATATGAAATACATCGAGTATTCCAAAAAAAATCAGTCAGTTGTTTCAATTGTCCGTGACTCTTTTTTTTCAAGGAGGGTTCTAGAGGTGAACAAACAAAGAAATTTTTTCACAACAACATATAATCTGCAATCTTATTCTAAAAACCAACCCAACTATCAAAAGTACCTATAACTAATAATTTTTAAACTCCAAAACAATGTTTGATTGGTGAGTGCACTCACTATATTGAGTTTTCAACTTTTCTCTTCTAAACAGCACGCCGTTTCCAACTTCTCCTTCTCTCCTTCACTTGCCAATTTCACTCTAACAACTCAATCTACGAAAATCCACTCTTGACCAACTTTCAAATGCCATCCATTATATCTTCTTTATTACAAAACCGATCTTTCTGCCATTTTTTTCAAAATTATCGATCTTGACGCTTGACGTTTTTCCTTCAACTGTTCATTCGCCTGCTTTTTCCATCCATATTATTTTTACAATCTCGTTTCCTAGGTAACATTCTTGATACTTTTTTTTCTATAATCTAAACCTAACTAACTAAGCTCAACTATTTACAATGAATCATTTGAACCCTCTTGAAAATATAGTATTACAATAATTTATAAATTGATCTAATTTACTGAATTGACTGAGATGTTTGAAGGTTCTTGATTCTTTAGGTGATATTATTTGAATTTTTTTTTATTTTAAATTTTTGGAATTTTTGAGAAATATAACCTTTTTCAATTTCCATAACATTACTTTTGAATAACTTTTCCTAGGAAATACAAAAAAAAAAAAGGAAAGAGGGTTAGTATATGATTGAGAAAAACAGTATAGAAGGAAAAGGGAAATAGGGGTTTGACAGAAAAACAGAGGTTGAAGTCAGGTTAGATCAGATCAGAGGAAGGAAGAAAGATTAGATCTGTAGGGATCTGCCCAACATTCACCGCACCGCTCAACAGAGGGCGCCACCGAATAGAAAAAACTCAAAAGATACTCCCCAAATGATTGAGAAGCGAACAACAAGGTGTGAGCAATTGAAGACAGTTATTCTGTGATCAAATTCGCTAATAGAATCCGGAATCGAGGAAAAATTTTCTGTATATTTATTATGAAGACTCTTAGTACTAGTTTTCAACGAATGTTATCTACTCGAAATGCAAAGCAACTTACCCCAAGAGGGTGTCGACGGAGTCTGGGCAAATCACCACAAGCTGATACTGAAATAGGATTGAAGGATAGGAAGCAGAGGCTGAACCTTCTTTATACACAGTTTCGGTGGTTGTCACCTAGTTTTTGAGAAGTTAAAGGCACTTAACTCTAAGTTGCTCGATATCACTTCACCAGAAGATACTATGGTGCGGTAAAAACGATCAGACGACTCGATTTTGCAAATTTCACAGAAGACTCGAATAACTCGGCATTAACTTAGAAGATTTTCATTTTTCCAAGACAATACTTGACTTTGTCAATCTACATCGATTCATTTCACCTTGTTTCCTATTCATACCAAAATAACCCGTTGGAAACACTCAGACTCTATATTTCGTTGGTATCTCACTCTTGTACTAATGGAAATGAAGGGGAAGTTCAGGCTTGGATGGATTGTTTTAATTTCACCTAAGACAATTTTATTATTTTTCATCGAATGAACGAGAGTCGAGGTGTTGATAAATCGATATAAACACCTTTTGATTCCGGCCTGACCCACATCCAAGCAGGATATAATAAAAGTGCCTAATCATCTTTGGCTTACGGACTTGCAGGACTTCCTCGCGACAAGTCAGTGTTATACCATCCAATCGAAAGTGAAGAGGTGCGTGCAATTTTGTCCCATATTTCTAGAGAATAATTCGGTAGTATAATTTTTTTTCGAATGTCATCAGTAGTGACAGTTGCGTCGATAGTTTTCCCATGATTTATGGTAATAAGGTTCCATCATTTCTCGAGATTTATCGAATTTCCACACGCATGAGGGAATTTCGAATTTAATAGGTAGTTAATGTTGGAGGAATCGATGGATTTCGAATGAAAAACAACCTCGACGATTCCATTTCAAACTATTGATTTTAGTTGTTTTTATTTTTCGAAAAATCCCCGAATATTTCATCATCCTTTCCAACCGACGACTGGTCACCGTTTCGAACCACCAATGTCCAAACGACTCCTGTCGAGGCTCCGGGCCCGATCTCGCTCCCCCGTCTACGTCGCCTCCGAGGACGTCTTCCCGACGACGCCGAGCGACGCAGGCGTCGCTCCTCAGGGGCCGACGCTCGGGGGAAACCCCCCAGTCGATACGCGGATCGCGACGAACGAACAGGTTGTGACGGCGTCCTCCGCGCCACGACGACCAGCGAGGGGTAGCGAAGACTCTCGCGACATGTCCAGGGTGAGTACGACACTCCTTTGATCCGTTTCTTTTCGATCGACTCTGGTTACTCGAAATTGTTTTCAATTATAATTTATAGATTAATCGAGAATTAATTGAAAGAACCGGGATAAAGATATACATTTATGAACCATTACGATAAGAGGGCCGAACATTTCCACACTCTGTATTTTTAATAGGTTTCGTTATCGCAGAAGACTCGGAGAACATGCTGTCGCTTCGTGCAGAACAAACAATCTGACGTTCTGACAAAAGGTAAACTGAAAACTGAGACGTTGTCTCCTATCCATTCGAAAGAAGCAATCGAAAACACTCAGACTCTATGTTTTGTTGATATCTCACCCTTGTACTAATGGAAATGTTGGGAAAGTTTAGGACTCGAAGGATTATTTTTCATCGACTGAACTAGAGCAAGGTGTTGATAAATTGATATAAACACCGTTTTTAATGAAGAAGGAACGAAAAATTTGAATTGAAACAAAGAAGAAAAAATGTGACGTTGAAATATTACTCTAACTAATCTTTGGCCAGGATCGTTATCATATAGTGGTTTGAAGGACTCTACGTTGTATATGTAACCCAAATTAAATTCGAGGAAAAAAAATTGACGAGAAGTGAATTGAAACACACATTATTAGCAAATAAAACACGGAAATTAAACCAATATCAATGGTATTGCAGGGATTCCCTACATTTCTCTAATTCAAGATAATGTCCGAAATTCTTTGAAATACCGATGTATTTTCTCAAAACATTCCGTTTATTATCCAGTATCGATTCATTATCATCGATAATACGACTGTTTTGTTAACAATACATAGATGTTTAATTTCTATGGTTGTACTTTAATGCGCTAAAACCATTACCGGCATTACAGTTTTCTGTTAAATGAAATGAAGAATTAGAACTCTACCTTAAACGAGTTCTAATTGACGTTAAAATATTACTCTAAATAATCTTGGGCCAATATCGTGATCTTATAGTGGTTCGAAGGACTCTACCTTGTGTATGTTAGCCAAATTACGTTTGATTCAATAAAAAAAATTAATGGGAAGGAAATTAAAACACATATTATTAGCAATCAAAACACGCAAATTAAATTAAAGTTGTACTTCAATACGCTAGAACCATTACCAACATTACAGTTTTAGGTTAAATGAAACAAAGAATCGGAACTCTACCTTAAACAAGTTCTAATTAAGGTTTAAATATTACTCTAAATAATCTTTGGCCAGGATCGTGATCTTATAGTGGTTTGAAGAACTCTACGTTGTGTATACCCCAAATTAAAATTTAAAAGAAAAAAATGGAAGAGAAGTAAAATGAAACACACATTATTAGCAATCAAAACACGGAAATTAAACCAATACTAATATTATTGGAGGGATTCACTACATTTCTCTAAATCAAGATTGTATCCGAAATTCTTTGAAATGCCGATATATTTTCTCAAATCATTCAGTTCAAACCTTTATTATCCAATATCGATTAATTATAATCGATGATACGACAAGTTACTGCTTTTTTAAAACTACATATACCATGGACGTTCAATTTCTATGGTTGTACTTTGATGCGCTAAAACTATTACCTGCATTACAGTTCTCTGTTAAATGAAACAAAAAAATAGAACTCTACTTTGATCGAGTTCTAATTAACATTGAAATATTACTCTAAATAATCTTTGACCAACATCGTGATCTTATAGTGGTTTAAAGGACTCTACATTGTGTATGTATGCCAAATTACATTTGATTCAATAAAAAAAATTAATGGGAAGGAAATTAAAACACATATTATTAGCAATCAAAACACGCAAATTAAATTAAAGTTGTACTTGAATACGCTAGAACCATTCCCAACATTACAGTTTTAGGTTAAATGAAACAAAGAATCAGAACTCTACCTCAAACAAGTTCTAATTAAGGTTTAAATATTACTCTAAATAATCTTTGGCCAGGATCGTGATATTATAGTGGTTTGAAGGACTCTACGTTGTGTATATACCCCAAATTAAAATTTAAAAGAAAAAAATGGAAGAGAAGTAAAATGAAACACACATTATTAGCAATCAAAACACGGAAATTAAACCAATACTAATATTATTGGAGGGATTCACTACATTTCTCTAAATCAAGATTGTATCCGAAATTCTTTGGAATACCGATGTATTTTCTCAAAACATTCCGTTTATTATCCACTATCGATTCATTATCATCGATAATACGACTGTTTTGTTAACAATACATAGATGTTTAATTTCTATGGTTGTACTTTAATGCGCTAAAACCATTACCGGCATTACAGTTTTCTGTTAAATGAAATAAAGAATTAGAACTCTACCTTAAACGAGTTCTAATTGACGTTAAAATATTACTCTAAATAATCTTTGGCCAATATCGTGATCTTATAGTGGTTCGAAGGACTCTACCTTGTGTATGTTAGCCAAATTACGTTTGATTCAATAAAAAAATTGATGGGAAGGAAATTAAAACACATATTATTAGCAATCAAAACACGCAAATTAAATTAAAGTTGTACTTTAATACGCTAAAACCATTACCAGCATTACTGTTTTCTTTTAAATGAAACAATCAGAACTCTACCTTAAACAAGTTCTAATTAACGTTAAAATATTACTCTAAATAATCTTTGGCCAAGATCGTGATCTTATAGTGGTTTGAAGAACTCTACGTTGTGTATGTACCTCAAATAAAAATTCAAAAGAAAAAAATGGACGGGAAGTGAATTAAAATACACATTATTAGCAATCAAAAAACGAAAAGTAAACCAATACCAATATTATTGGAGGGATTCACTACATTTCTCTAAATCGAGATTGTGTCCGAAATTCTTTGAAATGCCGATATATTTTCTCAAATCATTTAGTTCAAACCTTCATTATCCAGTATCGATTAATTATAATCGATAATACGACAAGTTACTGCTTTTTTAAAACTACATAGACCATGGACGTTCAACTTCTATGGTTGAACTTTGATGCGCTAAAACTATTACCGGTATTACAGTTCTCTGTTAAATGAAACAAAAAAATAGAATTCTACTTTGATCGAGTTCTAATTAACATTAAAATATTACTCTAAATAATCTTTGGCCAAGATCGTGTTCGTATAGTGGTTTGGAGGACTCTACATTGTGTATGTAAGCCAAATTACATTTGATTCATTAAAAAAAATCGATGGGAAGGAAATTAGAACACATATTATTAGCAATCAAAACACGCAAATTAAACCAATACCAATATTTTTGGGAGATTCACTACATTTCTCTAATTCAAGATTGTGTCCGAAATTCTTCGAAATACCGATGTATTTTTTCAAAATATTCAGTTCAAATCTTCATTATCGACAAGTTACTGTTTTGTTAACACTACATAGACCATAGACATTCAATTTCTGTGGTTGTACTCTTATGCCCTAAATCAATTACCGGCATTACAGTTTTCTGTTGAATGAAACGATGAGTATATTTTAAAAGGACAATTTTACTTTCAATTATTTACAGTCCATTATACAGTCGTAATTTTTGGATAGATTGAATTAATTCTACAATTCGAGAAATTTCCAGGGAGATAATTCAGCAAATACATCGAGTCATTACACGTTTCATCCTATCCATTCCAAAAAACCAAGTGAAAACACTCATACTCTAGTTTTGTTGATATCTCAATCTTGTACTAATGGAAATGTTGGGAAAGTTTACGACTCGAAGGATTATTTTTCATCGACTGAACTAGAGCAGAGTGTTGATAATTTGATATAAACACCGTTTTCAATAAAGAAATTAAAAAAATTGTGTTCCTAGAATAAATCTCGATTTCATCTCCCAACTTGGAGCTTTCAAATCTGTATTTTTCGCTTCAGAATTATCTCGCCTCGAATGACTAACTGGGACAGACAGATATAGATAGTTGAATTAACGACGAAGACTTTGTCATCCCGAGACCCAGACGTTCAAACTCCAAGTTTGTCGAAGAATTCCGAAACGACCTGACCTGGTTTTTTTCTCATTCAGGGCGACGTCCTGGAGACTTTCCCCAGCGTATACGACGACGTGACTATTTTATCTTTGTCGTAGAGATCCCCGATGAGACCGTGGACACTAGGGGTAATATTTAACGCCAAGGTTCACGAAGACGAGATGAAATCAACAAAAGGACCGGACTCGATCAGGTGACCGTGTAATCTCATCCTGGGATCCCGAGGGAACAAAGTCTCCGACTTCGGATCGACCCAACGACGAAGTAGCAGTAACAGTGCGTGTCGTCTTTGCGATAATGAGATAAAACCAGCTTGACCTATGGGTTCGTTCAACTCTTGATCACCTACGGTTTATCGATCGCACTAGCTCCCCGAAGATGATGAACGCGAATAAATACCAAGATTTCGTCCTGAAAAATGTCGAAACAGACCGAGTCTCCCCCACGTGGGGGCGGCGGTGCCTGGCGGCGGCGGGTGCGTGTCCCGATCTTCGGGACGATGCTCCCTTCCGACAGGCTCCAAGATCTCCGATATCATCATCGTTCGACCCGAAAAAGTCGTTACTGCTCGGGGGAAACTTATTTATGTTTGTAATAACTGGGTTTGTGGGTTTTTTGGGGGGAAGACTGTTGGAGACGAGCGGGGAATTCATCGTTTCGGATGATAATACTGATCAGAAGTATATTATGCAGATTTATTTATGTTTCGTAGGTATTCTGTCTCTTGTACTAATGGAAATGATGGGGAAGTTCAGGAATGAAACAATGAACTCTATTGGTACTTTACCGACATTACAGTTCTCTGCTAAATGCCACACAGAACTAGAACTCTACCTTAACTGAGTTCCAATAAACGTGAAAATATTACTCCAAATAATCTTCGGCCAAGATCGAAATCGTATAGTGCTTCAAGGATTCTACATTGGGTATGCAAAAGCTTCAGAATTGAAATCTCAAGTTTAAGAACAAAACAACAATAATTTATTTTTATGTTATCGATGTATTTTCTCATTCAACAAACAAAAACAGTTTCAAACTTCTATTATCCAGACTCGTATAATTATCAACGACAGTACGACAAGTTACTGTTTTGTTAACACTACATGGACGTTCAATTTCTACGGTTTTATTGCATAGTATAGGGAAAAATCACGTACCGCGAGATGGCGCTGAAAATCCCAAGATGTCGGGCCGAGAGGGGATCAAAATTATTCTGTCATTCATAATAAGTAAATCAAATATTTTCTATAAAATTGCGGAATTAATAATAATGTGGGCGAACGTGAACGTGATAGCAAATGACCACTATATTATAGGAAATTATTGAACTTGCGATAAAAAAATCATCTTTCAGGAAGTTCTTGCTGCAAACTAACATATTCTTTGAGATACGTTTCCCAATCTTCAAGATTATCTGCCATTTTTCAACTGCCTTGGGATTCAACGAGAATTTATGCAAAGAAATTTCGGACAAACTATGTGATGAGCACTGAGGAACAGAGCACATTTTTCGTGATCTTATTCCCACATTGACTCTTACAATCCGCTGCATTTTCGGATCGTATACAGTTTATTTGAAACAATTGTCCATAAATTATCATCTGAATAGACAAATGACCTAAAATCATACATATATTTCATACTTTTCCCATATAAACACACACATGTTAGTTTGTTGTTCACCTCTCGGGTATTTCGAACGTAGATGTCGCCCACTCCGTGATTCTTCCCTATTGGAAATGGTGGAACTATTACCGGCATTACAGTTCTCTATAAAATGAAACAAAGAACTAGAACTCTACTTTAAACGAGTTCTAATCAACGTTAAAATATTACTCTAAATAATCTTTGACCAAGATCGTGATCGTTTGGTGGTTTAAAGGACTCTACGTTGTGTATGTAACTCAAATTGAAATTGAAAGAAAAAACATTGACGGGAAGGAAATTAAAACACATATTATTAGCAATCAAAACACGGAAAAGAAACCAATACCAGTATTATTGGAGTGATTCCCTTCATTTCTCTTATTCAAGATTGTGTCCGAAATTCTTTGAAATGCCGATGTATTTTCTCAAAACATTCAGTTCAAACCTTTATTATCCAGTATCGATAATACGTCAAGTTACTGTTTTGTTAACACTACATAGATGTCAAATTTCTATGGTTGTACTTTAATGCGCTAAAACCATTACCGGCATTACAGTTTTCTGTTAAATGAAACAAAAAATTAGAACTCTACCTTAAACGAGCTCTAATTGACTTTAAAATATTACTCTAAATAATCTTTGGCCAAGATCGTGATCTTATAGTGGTTTGAAGGACTCCAAGTTGTGTATGTAACCCAAATTTAAATTGAAAAAAAAAAACATTGACGGGAAGGAAATTAAAACACATATTATTAGCAATCAAA
The DNA here is from genome assembly GCA_963966015.1 of Aphidecta obliterata. Classification (NCBI taxonomy): domain Eukaryota; kingdom Metazoa; phylum Arthropoda; class Insecta; order Coleoptera; family Coccinellidae; genus Aphidecta; species Aphidecta obliterata. The sequence continues at coordinate 435,632 of OZ014435.1, forward strand.
ACACGGAAATTAAAACAATACCAATAGTATTGCAGGATTCACTGCATTTCTCTAATTCAAGATTGTGTCCGGAATTCTTTGAAATGCCGATGAATTTTCTCAAAATATTCAGTTCAAACCTTCATTATCCAGTATCGATTAATTATCATCGGCAGTACGACAAGTTTCTGTTTTGTTAACACTACATAGACCATAGACGTTCATTTTCGAAAGTTGTAGTTTTTTATGCGCTAAAACAATTACCAGCATTACAGTTTTCTGTTGAATGAAACAAAGAACTGGAACGCTACCCTAAAAGAGTTTATTTTAAGAGGAGAATTTTACCCTCAATCATGTACAGTCCATTATACAGTCGTGATTTCTGAATAAATTGAATTAATTTTACAATTCAAGGAATTTCTTGGGAAATTCCAACAAACCGGTCAGAAACACTTTGACTCTTGGACACTAATGAAAATGCTGGGAAAATTTAGGACCCAAAGCTTTAGAACCGAGAGCTCGACCAAAGGGGAAAGTGTGAGCATCTAATTCATAAGATGGACCATTATAGAAGATTTATCTCAAGGACAATCCATCATCTCGAAGTGCCACAACAACATCTTGTTTTTCTCCGATAACGCGCCTATTTTCGTATTCTTTATGCAATTTTTATCGCGACGCGGTTCAGGGAAGATGAGAAACACAATTTTTTATCGCGTTCCTCTCATCCATCAATGGATCACAATTTTTTCATCTTTCTCGTTGCAGCCACCGACGAGCTCCAGAAGACCGGAGCCGAAGAAGCCGAGCATGGCCGAGAAGAAGAGAACGCCCAGCTTCCGTTCGAAATCCAGAGCAGAAGTGAGTAGATTCCTCGATGAGAAAAAAAGAAACGTATCTTATTATTAATTGAGAATAACACAACGATAATCCCCAATTCCCAATACTGACCCATCCTTGGAACACACGCCGATAAGATAAACGTTTTGCAGATTTTTTACTGCATCCAAAACGGTCGTGTTCGTTCCGACGTTCTTTATCGGGTTTCTTGGAATCGCTTCGGACTTTGCACCAGGAATACCCCGTTTTTTAGAGAATCCCCTATCTTGGGTCAACTAGACGCGATCCTCTCGACCAAAGTGCACCATGTCTCGCCTCAAAGAAGATTATTTTTCGAAAATTGTTTGGAAATTGCGCCGTTGCTAAACCCACCGTAATCTAGGCAACATTCCTAGATAATACCCAAATATATTTGGCCAAGGTCGAAATAGGACACACGTACTCGAACCCGACTAGACACTCTTTATCTCTCCCATCGAAAAATCAACGCTCAAGGTCTTTTCCAGACTGGAAGCGGCAAAACAGACGGTGGTCGTCTGAGAGGGGACGGCGGCGGAGGGGGGAGCAGCGACGACGACACCTTCACCAGGGAAAACCTCGACCTGAGGACGAAACTCCAGGAGGAGGCTTCCCTCTACAAGCGCAGACTGGACCAGTACAGACAGGCGCAGTCCAACCAGGCCTCCCTCATCTCCAGACTCCAAGCCAAGGTCCTCCAATACAAGAAGAGATGCTCGGAGCTCGAGGCCCAAATGACCAACAACATCTACCCTTCGTCGGACAAACCGACCACCGCCCTGGAGCAGGCCCAGATGCACCTCAGGGAGAGCCGGGAGGAGAGGATATCGGACCTGGACACCGCCCTCAGGAGACTCGAAGAGGAACGCCGGCGATGCGACACCCTGATGAAGATGAACGGCACCCTCAGGGACCAGCTGGAGGAGTCGCACCAGTCCAACGAGGCCCTCACCGTCGACCTCCAGAAACTCACCAACGACTGGGAGGTCCTACGCGAGGAGATGCTGATGAAGGAGGACGAGTGGCGGGAGGAGGAACAGGCCTTCAACGACTACTACAGCACGGAACACAACAAGCTGCTGAACCTGTGGAAGGACGTGGTGGCGGTGAAGAGGATGTTCGTGGACGTGCAGACGGACACTGAGAGGGACCTTAGAAAGTTGAAGACCGACGTGGAGGGCGTCGGGAAGGACGTGGCTTCCGCCTGCGAGAGGATGGAGACGAAGGTGGACACCAAGATAGTTTTCGTAAGTTTTTAGACCTTATTCAATTCCTATCCCAATCACTAACCATCCATTTAGGACCAAGAGAAATACCAACAAGAACTAAAATCCTCAAAACTGAGGGAGGAAATCGAAGAACTGAAACAACAAAACGACTTGTTCAAAACCGAACTCACGATAAAGGAGGAAAGGATGGGGGACCTCCTCAAGGACGTGCGAACGTTGGAGGAACGATGCTCCGAGATGGACCAAGGCGTCTGCCAGGTGGGTAAGATGCAAGAGGAGATCGACATCCTCCAGGGGGCCCTCAGGGACATCGCGCACGCCCTCATCCAGGACGCGGAGGTGGTGGAACCCGAACTGATGATGCCTTCCCACCTTCACCTCAGCGGCTCCACTTCGGTGCCTCAGAAGTGAGTATAGATAAATTTATCTTCATCCTCATAATACCTTCATGATTTGGTCAGATCTCCTAGAAAAACGGCCCTCGGCATGGCCTCGACCGCCGCGTTCGCTGAGAGTACCATATCGGCCGTCCAAGCGGCCTTACACAAGTATCAGTCTTTCATTCACGGACTACAGGTATTGGCTGGTTTGCTAGACGACACAGCACTGATTTGCACAAAGTTTTCTTGCAGCATCCATCACTCTATCACCTTTTGAATTCTGCTGATCAGATTAAAGAACTCGTAAGATGCTCAGATAAACCCTGTTTTTCAAGGTGAAACTCCAATCGAATAAGGAGCAACTTGTCTTAGTCCGAAAGCAGTACGAGAACTCCGAGGAGAACGTACAAGACCTGGAGAAACGGGCGAAGGAACTGGTCGCCCAGCTCGACGCCAGTCGAGCTCAGTGCTCCCAACTCGCTCAAGACAGAGAGATACTCCAGAAGTCCCTGGAGGCCGTCAAGCTGGAGAAGAACGGTTTGGACAGGACGCGCATCGAGCTCGGCGCCTCCCTGGAGACCCTCGCCAGCGACTACCATAAGCTCCAGAAGACCGCTCAGATCCTGCAGAAGGAGGCGGAGACCCTCCAGGACGAGAAGGTCTTCTTGCAGTCCGAGATCGACAGGTTGAACCAGAACATCGACCTGGGGGAGATGAACCTGAGGTCGGAGGAGGACAGGAGCAGCAGACTCAGGGAGGAGTTGCTGACCGTGAGGGAGGAACTGAACAAGCTCTACCTATCCCACGACATGCTGGAGCAGCAGAAGCTGGAAGCCGACATCCTCATCTCGTCCCTGGAGAAGACCAAAGGTGAGTCGATTCGTTCTTCATGAACCTTAATGCTCATATGAATTCCCCAGCCGACTACGAGCTGCAACTGGATAGACTGATGGGCGACAAATCCGAGGTCCACGATTCCTTACTGAAGAACCAAAACGTCGCGGCGATCCTCGAAGTCGACAAGAACAACCTACAGGAAGAGCTCAAGAAGATGCAAGACGAGAAAACAGCATTGCAGTTGCAATGCAACGACCATCAGAACGACATCCAGTCCCTGAGGAAAGAACTGCTCCAAGCTGAACAGCAAAGACTCGACCTGGAATCGGACAAAGTATCTTTGACGGAGAAGTGCAAGTTCTTGGAGATGGACAAGGGAAAGATAGAGATGGAACTGAATCAGGTCTCGAGGGAGAGGAACGACCTCAGCAACCAGCTGACGGTCCTCGGCCGCAAGAGGGACGCGGTGAACGAGGAAGTTATGAGGCTCAAACAGAAACTGGAACAGGCCAGCGAGACGAACGCCAGGGTCAACAGGAACCTGGAGGAGTTGGTGAAGGAATGCGAGGAGAAACAGTGCACCATGGATTCCATGGACAAGGAGATACAGCGCGTTCAAGAACTACTCGCCTCTATACGATCGGAGAAGGAGTCCCTCGAAGCCGTCCTCTTCGACACCCAGACCAACCTTGAAGCCTCCGACGTCAAGAAGACGCAGCTGGAGAAGGACCTCCAGGAACAGATGGTCAAACAGGAGCAGCTCAAGGCCCAAACCAACCGTCTCGCCAAAGAGCTGGAGAGGTCGGAGAAGAAGTCGTCGGAGATGAAGACCAGCATGGCGCAACAGGCGGGCAGCAAGGAGACCGAGTTCAGGCAGAACCTGGAGAGTTTGAAGCAGCTGAACGAGGAGAACGTGAAGAAGCTGACCGAGGAGAGGGATAAGGTGAGGAAGAGCTTGGAGAAAAGATTGCAACAGTCTTTACAACAGCTGGGGAGCGAGAAGGACGCGGAGATCCGGCAGCTGATGGACAGGGTGGAAAGTCTGCAGAACCACATCGACAACTTATGCCAGCAGCACGAGGAGCTCATGCTGAGGGCCGAGAACGACAAGCAACAAGCGCTTCTTCTGGCTCACCACGATCACCAGGCCCTCCACGACCGTTACGAGACCGTCCGTAGAGAACTGGAGGGCGAGAAGGAGACCCTGGAAAGGTTCAAGAGGGAAGCCAACAGCCGTTTGGAACAGGACAGGATCAACATCAACCAGCTGAAGGAAGAGCTGAGCAAGTACAAGACGAAACTCGAGGAGGCCAAGGCCAGGACGGAGGAGGAGAAGATCAAGCTCGAACAGAAGGCCGGGGAGATCCGTCACGAGAAAGAAGTAGCCCTAGGGGAAGTGGAAAATCTCAAGATCCAACTGAACCTCGCCGAGAACAAGAGCGCCACCGTCGCCGATCAGCTGCACGAGACGATCCGCAAGTTGAAGGAGGTGGAGAACCATTCGGAGAGCCTGAGGAAGGAACTGACGGACGTTCGTCGTCAGCTCGCGGACAGCACCTTCGAGAAGGAGAAGTACCACGCCACCAACAAGGAACTACGGGACCACATCAAGAAGAGCGAGAGCGAGAAGAGGGACCAAGCCAGACAACTCGAGGAATACTCTATCAAGATCTTGGGTCTCGAAGAGATGAAATCGTCGATGGAGGGCGAGAGGAACCGTTTCCAGAACCAGGTCAGGGACCTGGAGAAGGAACTGACCCAATCCGACCACAGCATCCAAAGTCTGAAGGGCGAAATTCAAAAGGCGCAAAACGCGGGAACCCAACAGCAGGCCGAGGAGAAAGAGCTTCAGGCCAGGCTCCTGAACGAGGTGGAGGAACACGAGAGGTCCCACCAGGAGGTCCACCAGTTGAGGAAGCAGATCTCGGAGCTGGAGAGGAACCTTGAACACTGCCGGCAAGAACTGAACAGGTCGCTGGCCCACGCGGGACACTTAGAGGAACAGTGGCACGCCAGGGAGCAAGACTTATTGGTCCACCTCGAGGACAGCAGGGCCAGAGAGAAGAGGTTGGAGGACCAGAAGCACAACTTGGAGGTTTGTCTCGTGGACGCCACCCAGCAGATCCAGGAGCTCAAGGCCAAGTTGGGAGGATCCGAGGGCAAGGTGAGGGCCTTGGAGAACCAGCTGGGGCAGTTGGAGTCGAACAAGAGGGAAGTGGAGCAGAAACTGAGCAGCGTGGTGATGACTTTGAGGAGGATAGCGGGTGTACAACTCGACGGTACCGTCACCATGCCGTACAGGTTGATGAGTCCGTCTCGAAGGTGGAGTCCTGCGAGATGTAAGCGGTCTCTTGGTGTTACCAACGATTCAAGTGTTAAAGTTTCTCTTTTTACAGCGCAGGAAGACGTCATCGACGTTGATCCCGAGGTCGTGAGGAAAGGGGTGAGGAACTTGATGCAGCAAGTGGCGCACATCGAACGCGAACGGGACGACTTCAAGAACCAGGTGGACAACGTCAAGAAGCAGCTGAAAGAAGTCAGCGACACTCAGTCCAAGGGCGATTCCAAACTGGCCAAGATGACCCAGAACCTGAGGAGTCTTCAGGAGGAGAAGGGCAGCTTGGAAACGAAGCTGGGTCAGAAAATCGTGGAGTTGCAGTCTCAGACCGATACCCTGAGCAAGAAGACTGCGGAGGTCAAACAGATGCGAGAGAAGATCGTCTCTTTGGAGCTGTCAGTCGGGAGCGGTCAAGCGGAGAGGCAGCAATACGAGGAGAAGCTGGAGAAGATGAAGATAGGATTGTCTCGATTGGAGACGGAGAAGAGGGGCCTCCAAGACGAGCTGACGAGGTTGGAGAATCGCTCCACGAAACTGGAGCTGCAGAGGATGTCGGCGGACGGGGACCTCCAACGGCTCCAGATGATGCTGCAAGAGAAAGAAGTGGGACTTCAGGTAAGCCATCTCGTCGCTCCATTAAAGTTCCACTGATCCTCCTTCAAGTTGTAATGTTTTGCAGTTTCAAATACCGACTATTTTATCTGAACGAGAGTTCACAACACTTTCAATATACGAACACGCGGGATCGCAAACTAATCTTAACTATTTTTGGCCAGCGCAGTGATCAATCTAGGTAAGACTCTACATTTCGTAGAAACCACAGGACCTTCTCATCGTACTAGGGAAATTTATCGGGAAGTCTTAGACAATTAAAACACAATATTTTTAGCACCCAAAATAAGAAAATAACCAGTTTATTTCAGAGTGCCAAAAGGTAAAAAAAAAACAACCCCAAGGGGAAGAAAAAAAACAACCTCGCAAGTAAAGAATATTCCTAAACAGAGGCAAATAATAAAATGGTAAATAATTATGAGAATAGTAGAATATATCAAAATCAAGTGGTAAAATATATCAACATCAAGTAATAATGAGAGTATTAAAATATATCAAAATCAGGTAATAATGAGAGTATTAAAATATATCAAAATCAAAAGTCAGTCATAGAGAGCAATGGGGAAATATATCACAATCAAAAATAGATACTACAGAACGAGAAAACCCGTTCTGTAGAATAGATAGCATTAATGGTAAAGGGTATCACAAATGGTGGATGCAAAGATCATGTATCGTAAGTGAAAAACTGTTCACTAAAAAACAATATACGTACACAGGAAAGGGTTAGATTCAAGAGGGACTTTCCTTCAGAATGATAAGTGCTACGTCCACACCAACAACTTGAATGGTACAAAGGAAAGATTATTCCAGAATTGCATTCTCTATCCCCTTAATGACTAAATACTCAATGAGGTAAAGGGCAAAGAGGGACCGAGACCATCTTAACAGGCTGTAATCTCAGTGAAATAAATTCAGGGAATCCTGCAAGTTCGAGCAGTGATTAAGTGCTCTACAGGGAGGAAGGTTCAACAACTACACAATGCAAAGAGATACAATTCTTGATATATCTCCCATGGGGGAATCTCTATACCGCGTCATTATGTTTAGCAGGCACTTATCTCTCCAATTAAGTTTCAAGAATCCAACATATTAATGTTCAATCTACCAAGTTTCCCAAGTGGGAGAATTGAAATAGTGGTATTGACTGGGAGTACACAAGTACCGGTAATATGAATAAATATCACAAGCACAAATACGTAATAAATATTAAATGGAGAAATAGTACCAGTATAGACAACAATCAAGAATAAATAATAATATGTTTCAATGTAAAAGAAATGCACTTACTTGCATACGATTATCAAAGAAAGCGGTAATAACATACTAGAGGTAAACGAAACCTTTGGTTTCGTAAATTTGCTGAATTCTACGACTAATGCTTAACAACCTTACCAGTGTTCTTCGCTTTGTGTATCTGAATATCAGAGCAGAGCAACCACTTTTTGTGCATCTCCCTCCAGAAGTTAAAAAGTAATCTTTTTTCCTATAACCTCCAAAAACCATCGAATAGAATCACGGTGTAAAAAAATAAAGATCACGGAGTTATTTGACCGTGTTCAGAATATTCGACCGTGTTCTTTTAATCTACTCTGAAATCGGTATTATATGAAGTTCCCTCATTCGTAGGATGTTAATCTAGGCCCGATCCATTACAAATTGTATTGAAAAAGTTGCAACATCTCAACCAAACGAATCTTGCAATATTCCGCTAACGCATGAAATCGTTCGTTTCGCGAGAAATGGAGTAACTTTTCCTTCAACTTCCAGAAATTACAAGAGAAGTGCGAAGGTCAGAGCAGGACAATGGCCAGTTTGGAGGAGAGGTGCGTCTCGTTGAAGTCCACGATAGACCAGCTGAACCTCTCGCTGGAGAGAGCGGCGAACGGCGAGGCGGAGACCAAGAGCGAGATCCAGAAGTTGCAGAGGGAACTCTTGGAGGCGACCGCCAGTTCGCAGACGGGCTCGGAGAAGCTCAAACAGGTGAGGATCAACAACCTAGTTTATCCAGTCAACGTAATCATTATTTTTCAGTTCCAAAAATCGCTGAGCACGTGCGAGAACGAGAGACGCCTGGTGAACGAACGTTTCGAGGTGACCCAACAGAACTTGGCCGAACTGAGGAGGAACAACCAGATACTCCAGGACCAGGTGTCCAGGTTGAACCAGGAGCTGGCGAACAACGAGGTCGTGAAGTCGAGCCTGGAGTCCCAGCTCCGGTTGGCCCAGTGGCCGGCCGAGACCTCCACCGGAGGCAAGGAAGAGGAAGAACTCCACCGCCAACTCCAAGTCGTCCAGAAGGAAAAGAACGAGTTCAGGGCCAAAGTGGACAGTCTTAGCACCAAACTGAGGTTGTTGGAGAACGAGAACCGCAACCTGGAGAGGTCTTCGACCATCGGAAGGACCAAGTCTTACGAAAAACCCGACAAGTACCAGATGGACGCCCGGTACAGCGAGACGGAGAAGGACAAGCACGAGCTGGAGAACAGGGAGCTGAGGTCGAAGATCTCCAGGTTGGAATCGGAGCTCACCGAGAAGGAGCTGGAGCTGAGCCGGTTGAGGAGCCTGCAGAGGTCGAGCATGGACGGTAAGTTCGACAGGTCGGAGGTCGAGAGGTACAGGGCGGCCCAGCTGCAGGCCGAGAGGCTGCTGGAGGCGAGGGAGCAGAGTTATAGACAACAAGTGGCGAGGTTGGAGAATCAGGTGAGGGACCTGGTGATTTTGGGTGTTGGATGTTGAGTTTTTCTTCCCTTAGGTCGGTTTACTGAGGGATCAGCTGAACCAGGAGGTGAAACGTAGACAGCAGTACGTCCTGCGTAGTTCGCAGGCGGGGAGGGAGATGGCGCAGCTTCGACAGACCTTGGGCGATAGTCTTAAAACCGTTTCTCAAGACCCCGCATTAGATTCCCTCCTTTTGGAGCACGAGACAAAGAGGTTGGACCATTCGATCGCGGCGACCAGTCTACCTCCTTCCCTAGCACTGCCGAGCTCTTCCAGCGGCGCCTATTTGAGGTCGCTAACACCGCAGCCAAAATAGGATTAAGTCTTCGATGTGATAATTCTACCGTTACGAAATATACGAGGATGAAGACGTGAAGACCTAGGAGGATTTGGTAGTTTGAAATTGTACTAGTGTTGTTTGATCACTGCCATTTCAGTTGGTAGGTTTTATAAAATTGGACACGAAAAGCACCTCCGAAAGGTTTATACTTAGTGTAGCTGGTTTGCGAACGAAACTATTTTTCACTTTTATAATTTTCTAGCCACTCGGGAGTGTTGGTATTGAATTTAAATTATTGTTTCGTGAAGGAACTAATATTTAGATTGTTTTAATGATATACATGGAAGCCTGCTTGGCCTTGTATATGTTGAATTAAAATTTGAATTGTATTAATGGGTCCTTCCATATGTTTGTTTGTGTTTGAATTTGTTACTTCTTGATATTTTCTATTGTTTTCTAATTTTTGTAGCTTCATTAAAAAATTCTAGAGATTCTGGTTTCGTTTCCTTGTATTTCAGTTTCCAAATATACCCGGGGTTCTAAGATTACTTCCCCGTTGTCTCCCGAAGATATTACATCCAGACATAGGCTTTGTATCAGTGTGTATATTTAGAAGTAATATTTCCCCATAAAAAATCATTGCCAACCTCAAATGAGATTTGAGCCTAGGTTTGAACATTAGAAATTATTTTAACATTTACTAGGTATCTAGCCGAGCAAAGATTTATGTCATAATTTTGATCTCTGAACTTTCAAAGGCGGATGTCTTTGGTTGGGAATATGGCTTTAGAATGTGTTAATTCTTTTTATGATATACATGAAAGCTAGATTGGCCCGGTATATATTGAATTAGAGTTTGAGTCATATCTATGAGTTCCTCCAGGTGTTTGAATCTGTTACTTTTTGAGATTTTTGTTACTATGTTTTCTAATTTTTGTATATTTATCAGAAAATGTTAAATATTACCTGGTTTTTTCATTTGTATTCTAGCTGAACTTTCAATTGTAATATCTATGGTGTTAATACTGAAATTTCTTTAAAGATACTCCTCCGTTGTCTCCCGATGAGTATATCTAGGTATATGCCAAGTTTCAAAGTGTATTATTTCCCAAGGAAAAAAACATTGTCAGTCCCAAATGAGATTCAAGTCTAGGTTTAACTATCAGGAATTATTTTGACATCAACTAGGTATCTAGCCGAGCAAAGATTTATGTCACAATTTTGATCTCGGAACTTTAAAAGCCGGATATTTTTGGATAGGAATAAGGCTATGAAATGTGTTAATTCTTTTTATGATATACATGAAAGCCAGATTGGCCCATATATTGAATTAGAATTGAGTCAAATCTATGTGTCCCTCCAGTTTGTTTGAATATGTTACTTCTTCAAATTTTTTCCATTATTTTTTCTAATTTTTGTATATCAATCAAAAAATGCTAGAGATTACCTTGTTGGTTCATTTGTATTCTAGCTTTCGATTTTGTAATATCCATGGTGTTAATCCTGAAATTTCTTTGAAAATACTCCTTCGTTGTCTCCCAATAGGTAGGTATAGGCCAAGTTTCACATTGTATTATTTCCCTACGAAAAAACATTGTTTAACACCAATAATTTGGCATTGGATCTTTGCTTTATTTTGTAATTTATGATGTTTTTGGGAATTAATTTTATTTGCACTTCGATATGTTGTTTTTAGTGAAAAAGGGATAATTAGACCAATTATAATGAAGGTTCATTGAAGTGTTATATATTTAGTATATTTTTAATTGCATGAAACATTCTATCAATGAATCAATTATGAATTGATACATTAATATATCGAAGAATAGGCCGTTTCGGGGTTTGAATTGACGTGAACACGATTAAATGAAATGTTTTTTAACTTTACCACCCCACTTATCGGCGTTTCCAGAAAACTACGAACGAAAATCGACACCTCGAAAAGTCCAAGAATAAAGTTTCTCGAGATCAATTTGAACAAAAACTTACGTTAATATATCGAAGAATATGCCGTTTCATCGTTTGAAATTGGGTGGATACGATTAAATACATTATTCTCCAACTTCACTACCGCAATTTTCGGGGATTTCTATGGTTTTCAGGGAATCATAGAATTCATAGACGAAATGCGAAACCTGAAAAGTCCGGGAACCACAGAATCCATCTGACGTTTATCGAGACCAATTTGAACAGGAATTTACATAAATGTATCGAAGAATATGCCGTTTCAGGGTTTGAAATGAGGTGGATACGATTTAATAAAATGTTTTTTAACTTGACCAGTTGATCACTCACTTCTGGGGACTTTCGATAGTTTTCAGGAAATTCGAAACCTGAGAAAGTCCGAAAACCACAGACCTTTTGACGTTTGTCGAGGCCGATTTGAATGGAAATTTACATTAATATATTAAAGAATAGGCCGTTTCCGGGGTTTGAAATGAGCTGAATACGATTGAAAACACCTCAATTTTGTGGGTTTTCTATAGTTTTCAGAGAATCGTAAACGAAATTCGAAACCTAAAAAAGTCCGGGAACCACAGAATCCATTTGACGTTTATCGAGGCAAATTTAAACGGAAATTTATAATACACCGAAGAATAAACCGTTTTAGAGTATGTGATGAGATAAATACGATTAAATAAAATGTTTTTTAACTTTACCACCCCATTAATGGGGGTTCTCGACAGTTTCCAGATAACTACGAACGAAATTCGACCCCTAGAAAAGTCCAAGAATCAAGAATTCATCTAACGTTTCTCGAGACAAGTTTGAACAAAAACTTACCTCAATATTGTAATAACTAAAAACCACACCAATTGCATGCACTCAACAACTTTTATAATATTTGATTATTTCCATAAACTTCGAATGAATAACGAACGATCTCGTCTATTTTCGCAACGATACCTCGACAGTGTTGCCAACCCATATTAGATTAGATCTTGTAACTCCAGTTCTTCTTTTTACTGATCGATCCGTTACCACAAATATTTCGAAGAATATGCCGTTTCGGCGTTTGAAATGAGATGGATACAATTAAATAAAATGTGTTTCAACTTGACCACCCCAATTATAGGGTTTTTCGACAGTTTTCAGGAAATTTCTGGCAAATTCGAAGCCTAAGAAAGTCTGGAAACCACAGAATCCATTTGAATTTGTCGAGGCTGATTTGAACGAAAATTTACATTAATATATTGAAGAATAGGCCTTTTCAGCGTTTGAAATGAGTTGAATACCATCAAGAACATTATTTTTCAACCTCACCACCTCAATTTTGGGGGTTTTCTATAATTTTCAGGTAATCATAAATGAAATTCGAAACCTGAAAAACTCCAGGAATCACAGAATCAATCTGACGTTTATCGAGGCCAACTTGAGGGGGAATTTAGATTAATATATCAAAGAATAGGCCTTTTCAGGGTTTGAAATGAGGTAAATCCGATTAAATGAATGGTTTTTCAACTTTACCACCCCAATTATGGGGGTTTTCGACAGTTTCTAGAAAACTACGAACGAAATTCGAAACCTAAAAAAAATCGAGAACTAGAGAATCCATCTGACTCTTATCGAGACCAATTTGAACGGGAATTTACATTAATATATCAAAGAATAGGCCTTCTCAGGGTTTGAAATGAGGTAAATCCGATTAAATGAATGGTTTTTCAACTTTACCACCCCAATTATGGGGGTTTTCGACAGTTTCTAGAAAACTACGAACGAAATTCGAAACCTAAAAAAAATCGTGAACCAGAGAATCCATCTGACTCTTATCGAGGCCAATTTGAACGGGAATTTACATTAATATATCAAAGAATAGGCCTTCTCAGGGTTTGAAATGAGGTAAATCCGATTAAATGAATTGTTTTTCAACTTTAGCACCCCAATTATGGGGGTTTTCGGTAGTTTCTAGAAAACTACGAACGCAATTCGAAACCTAAAAAGATCGAGAACCACAGAATTCATCTGACATTTATCGAGGCGAATTTGAACGGGAATTTACACTAATATATCGAAGAATATGCTACTTCAGGGTTTGAAATGAGGTAATTTCAGTTTATTACAATATTTTTTAACTTCCCCACCCTAATTTTCAGGGTTTCCGATGGTTTTCAGGTAATTATGAAATTCGAAACCTAAAAAATTCGAGAACCACAGAATCCATCTGACTTTTATCGGGGCTAATTTGAACGGGAATTTACATAAATATATCTAGGAATATGCTTTTTCAGGGTTTGAAATGAGGTAAATACAATTTATCACAGTATTTTTCAACTTCACCACCCCAATTTTGAGGGTTTTCGATAGTTTTCAGGTAATTATGAATGAAATTCGAAACCTCAAAAAATCCGAGAACCACAGAATCCATCCGACTTTTATTGAGGCTAATTTAACGGGAATTTAAAATAATATATCGAAGAATGGGCCTTTTCAGGGTTTGAAATGAGGTAAATACGATTAGATAAAATGTTTTTCAACTTTACCACCCCAATTTTCGGGGTTTTCGACAGTTTCCAGAAAACTACGAACGAAATTCGAAAACTAAAAAAATTCGAGAATCACAGAATCCACCTGACATTTATCGAGGCCAATTTGAAGGGAAATTTACATTGATATATCGAAAAATATGCTGTTTCAGGGTTTGAAACGAGGTCAATACAATTTATCACAGTATTTTTCCACTTCACCACCCCAATTTTGAGGGTTTTCGATAGTTTTCAGGTAATTATGAACGAAATTCGAAACCCGAAAAAGTCCGAGAACCACAGAATCCATCTGTTGTTTTTCGTTGTCAATTTTAAAATAGGTATAAGTGTCACTGTGTATTATTTCTCTACGAAAAAAACATTGTCATACCCAGATAAGGCTCAAATTTCGGTTCAAATATTGTAAAGTTTTGCAGTTTTAAATACCGACTATTTTATCTGAACGAGAGTTCCGAACCCTTTCAATATACGAACACGCGGGATCGCAAACTAATCGTAACTATTTTTGGCCAGCGCAGTGATCAATCTAGGAAGGACTCTACATTTCGTAGAAACCACAGGACCTTCTCATCGTACTAGGGAAATTTATCGGGAAGTCTTAGACAATTAAAACACAATATTTTTAGCACCCAAAATAAGAAAATAACAAGTTTATTTCAGAGTGCCAAAAGGTAAAAAAAAAAAAAAACAACCCCAAGGGGAAGAAAAAAAAAAACAACCTCTCCTTTTCTCGTTCACAAGTAAAGAATATTCCTAAACAGAGGCAAATAATAAAATGGTAAAATGTATCAAAATCAAAAATAAGTAATGATGAGAATGGTAGAATATATCAAAATCAAGTAATAATGAGAGTAGTAAAATATATCAACATCAAGTAATAATGAGAGTATTAAAATATATCAAAATCAAAAGTCAGTCATAGAGAGCAATGGGGAAATATATCACAATCAAAAATAGATACTACAGAACGAGAAAACCCGTTCTGTAGAATAAATAGCATTAATGGTAAAAGATATCACAAATGGTGGGTGCAAAGATCATGTATCGTAAGTGAAAAACTGTTCACTAAATAACAATATACACAGAAAAGGGTTAGATTCAAGAGGGACTTTCCTTCAGAATGATAAGTGCTACGTCCACACCAACAACTTGAATGGTACAAAGGAAAGATTATTCCAGAATTGCATTCTCTATCCCCTTAATGACTAAATACTAAATGAGGTAAAGGGCAAGTAGGGACCGAGACCATCTCAACAGTCTGTAATCTCAGTGAAATAAATTCAGGGAATCCTGCAAGTTCGAACAGTGATTAAGTGCTCTACAGGGAGGAAGGTTCTAAACAACTACGTAAATGCAAAGAGATACAATTCTTGGTATATCTCCCATGGGGGAATCTCTATACCGCGTCATTATGTTTAGCAGGCACTTATCTCCCCAATTAAGTTTCAAGAATCCAACATATTAATGAACCATCTACCAAGTTTCCCAAGTGGGAGAATTGAAATAGTGGTATTGACTGGGGGTACACAAGTACCTGAAATATGAATAAATATCACAAGCACAAATACGTAATAAATATTAAATGGAGAAATAGTACCAGTACAATCAAGGAACAGAAATTCACAATGGACTTACTTGCATACGATTATCAAAGAAAACTCTAATAATATACTAGGGATAATGGTAACCTTTGGTTTCATAAATTTGCTGAATTCTACGACTAATGCTCAACAACCTTACCAGTGTTCTTCGCTTTGTGTATATCAAATATCAGAGCAGACTGAGCAGAGCAACCACCTCGTGCTCAAGAAGTTAAAAAGTAATCTTTTTTCCTATAACCTCCAAAAACCATCGAATAGAATCACGGTGTAAAAAAATAAAGATCACGGAGTTATTTGACCGTGTTCAGAATATTCGACCGTGTTCTTTTAATCTACTCTGAAATCGGTATTATATGAAGTTCCCTCATTCGTAGGATGTTAATCTAGGCCCGATCCATTACAATATTAACCAGTTATCTCATAGAGCTGTATCGTGTTTTCTTCTTCTATCCTTTAGAATGTGCTTGGCTTGTATCGTTGCATGTGTTTTACCTATATAGCAAAGAACTTTGTTTTAATTTTGTTCTCAGAACTTCAACAACAATAATTTGTCATTAGATCTTTGTTTTATTTTGTAATTTTTGATGTTTTTGGGAATGAATTTATATTTGCACTTTGATATATTGGTTTCAATGAGGGAAGGTTAAATGGACATATTTCAATGAAGGTCCATGAATTGAGTATATTTTAATGTCATAAAACATTCTATTTAAAGGGCTAAAAAAAATTTCTCCTAAATTACATCAGTCTCTATCCACCAAGGAAATCGAAACAGGACCTTTCGGAGCCGTAAGGAACTGAAACTCAACTTCCATCTTATGCTCAGTACTCAAACCGAAATTCTTCACAGTTTGTTGAAGAAAAACCGGTAGCACCAGCTCAATGAACCTCTTCCCTGGACAAATCCTCCTCCCTGCCCCGAAAGGAATCATAATAAATGTACCAGAAGTGATGGTTTTATATCTGTCCTCCCCCAACCACCTCTCTGGAAGGAACTCGTCTGGTCTATCGAAATTATCCCCGTTCCTACAAGCAATATCACCGTGGCAAAGAATCACACTCCCCGCCTTCACCAGATGCCCACCCAACTCCATGTCTTCCTCGATGATCCTGCTCAAAGGAGTAGCCGTCGGAAGAAGCCTAAACGCCTCGTTCATACAAGCCTTCGCGTAGTTCAAATCCCCGCAGATCCTCTCCTGGACGTCGGGGTGTTCCGCCACCAGGTGGAGGAGGAACACCAGGCTGTTCTTCAGGGTGTGGATACCGGCCGATATGAAGTCGATGATGGCTCCCGTTTTTTCCCTCTCGTCGATGTCGGCCTCGAGGATGGAGTTGTAGACGGTGTCGTCCCCGTTTTCGTCGTCGCCGTACTCGGATACCATCTCCAGGACGGTCTCGTAGATGTAGTTCTCGCAGTGGGCCAAGGTGTTGAAGGCGGAGGTGGGGAAGAACTTCCACCAGGGGAAGTTGAACTGGGTGTCCCTCAGGCCTATGAAGTGGCCTTCGAGGGCCTCGACTAACTTTCGGCTTTTTCCAGAGATTGGGGTGGGGTTCAGGTAGCCCAGTCTCCTCCCAAGAACTAGGTCTAAGGTTGTTTCTATACAGAGTGGAACAACCACCTCGCTCAAGTCTTTTATTTGCCCATTGGGACCTCTGGTCCTCCTCAGGTAGCTCACCCAGTCCTCGCCCAAACTGAGGACTTCGGTCATGAAGTTGGACATGGTTTTGGGGCTGGTTAGGGAAGGAGTCAAGGTCGTCCTCAAGTAATGCCAAGTTTCACCTGAAATTTATTGGTTTATTGTCGAGGAAATTATAGTCCATTTAAGAATTATTGACATCGAAGCAGGCCATGAACGTCCAGTCGAGGCTTCATTTCTGGTTTCATCATAGAAATGGAACATAAATATAACCTAGAAAAGTGTTGAATATACGAATTATCGAATAGTTAAGCCGAAATATTTCGATTGCAGTTCAAACATGGAAATTCAGGTTTGAAAGCGCAAAAATATCGTGGAATGCTTTCATATGAAATTATCTGAACTTATCGTTCATTTAAAAGTCAACCATGGAAAATTGAAGATCATTCAAATAAATACATATTTATTTTCACTCAGGACCATGCAATATTTATTGGTATTGGAAATCTTGCAAAATTCTAACCATATAACTATAAGAGTACCATATTATGTCAGGATTCAAGAAGGATAATTAATGGAATTCTAGCAGGTAGTTAGTGGTGCAACAGAAAAAAAATTTTGAATACTTCGCAAGCACAGGGCCATAAGAATGGATTGAAAAAAACGTTATAATGTATTAAGAAATAAGAGAGAAACAAAAATTAAGAATCTATGTAGTACATGAAGAAATTTGTACCGAACTATCAATATATGAACCAATTTGTGAATTATTTATTGCTCGGTGTTGAATACTTTGAGAAAGTCAATTTTTATTTTCATCCATTAAAACTGTCCATGAATTATTGAAAATATTATAATTGATGAGCAATTTTACAATTATTCAGTATACTTTTGAATTGGGAACAATATAGCATGTGTATTAGCAGAGAGAATGTGAACAGGGTACCATACAGTATAAGTATAATAAATAAACTTAAAATATCTATGAATGATACAAGAGCAAAGATAAAAATATCATTTAAAACTTTGTTTCCACGTAGTGTAGTCATTTGGATGTGTTTATTGAATAAGCTGACATAATCCTATTGATGGGCATCCTTTTGCAGGGAAGGTTTCAATATTTCAATAACCCATTTATGAAATAATCCACCATTCATAGTAATCCTTATCATTAATACCACTGTCAAGAATAGAATCACATCCAGGTAAAAATCCATCAATTGTTCCAGCATTCAAAATAGTGCACCTTCTGCCTTTACCCTTGAATAAACTCGGCATACCTTTTGGATTATTTTCTAGTGTCCACTGACGAATTTGAATATCCAAATTTCATCTAGATGAATTAATTTCATGTTTTGTTCTATGTATTCTCGGTATTTATCACAATATCGTACTATTTTTATTATATTTTTCTGTTTATCAGTAAGAATTTTCCTTCGATCAACTTTTTTGTATTTGTATCCAATTTTTTTATGATATAATATAATGTTGACTTCGATCAATTGAAATCTAGGTGCTCTTTGGCCAGTTCGAAAAGAATATCTAAACTGATATATTCATTGTTTTTAATTCTAGCTAAAACAAAGTCATTCAATGACTCTTTGAAGGAATAATCGTATCGCACAGGTTTTCTTCCACTGCCAATTCCAGGCTATAATAACATGCTAATATTCTACGGACAGGGCTTGGTGAAATCTGAAAATTTAAGAGACATTGATCAATCAGAATACACTTTGAGTAGGTGAATAACAGTTTACCTGAAACACTAGCGGAAATATATGCCAAATCTTTGAAAAACTCGAAGTAACACCGACAAACTGCCTGGCGTTCTCTTGTTAGCCGCGATGTATCCTGGTCAATTCCAGCCATTTTAATAGCATAAGACAAAAAATACTCAAATTCAGAGCAAATTTTTATAATTACATGTTCACCAATATCTTCGATAAAATCATCAAAGCAAGATTTCTATGAGTAATGTTAGTGTTATTCCTATACCAACCTGAATTCAGCAACCCAAAATATTACTAGAAATAGTCTAGTACCAACTTAAATTCGATTTTTCACAGCCAACCGAGATGTCAATAATTCTTAAACGGAGTATAAAAAGGTTCTAACTCACCTTGTGCGTTCGTTATGCCAGCACTGGCGTACCTATCCGGTCTGGACGCTCGATACACCACCGCAGCCTCCGAGGCTGGCCTGAAAGGGTACCTGCTCGCAGCCTTGAGAACCTTCTCGATATCCTTCTTCTCGAACACGCTGTAGATGGGATAGTTGAAGAAGGTTTCCTGCCTGACGATCGGTCCGTACTTCTTGTACATGGCGTGGTAGAAATCCTTGATCTTGTGGAGGTCGTAAAGGCCGAGGTAGAAGAGCCAGTTGGTGCCCAAGATCGGTATGGCTTTTGGACCTGGGATGGTCTTCGGGTTCTTCCCACTTCGGTTCCACCATGGAGGTCGGTAGTCGAGGTAGTAGATGAGGACGATGACCAGGACGATCACTAGTTTGTCTGGAGTTAGGAGGACCATCTGGGATAACATCTGGAAATATGTATTTACATATAAAAAAAATTAATATGGTCGAAACTTTTCGAGTGACCCTCGTACGTTGAAGTTGAATTGACGATCGAAAATTAATCAACATCGGGAAATATTTGCAGTATTCGACACCGTAACATGCCAAAGAGTGTCGGGTTCCCATCGAAACTACTTAGATATGCCATTTTTCTTGTGCAATAGAAAACATGGAAGTAATGTGCGTAGAATTTTCATTCGACACTCGGAGTATTTTCCTTTGCATCGCTGTTTTATGAATGAAATGAACGTGTTGTATGTGACAACAAAGTCTCGAGTATAAAAATAATCGGGGTCAATGTCAAGAGTTGAATTTATTTATTTTATTTTATTCCGACAGGTCGAATGTGGTGAGAGATTTGTACCGTCCAAAATAATCTTGTCTGTTAGTTTTCGGTTTATCACAAAAAAAAATTGAGTTGTAGAATGTTGATATTCATTAGAATTTCGAAACCTTTGAGGGACTAGTGTCTGAAAGTAAAAATCATTAATTAAAAAAAAATAAAAATAATGATCTATTAAATTTAAATTGGTAGAGATGGGGATGAAATTTGACAGTTTTTGGCTAAGATCACAGACATCATCTGACGTTTAACGTGACAAATTTATTCAACGTCTGTCTGTGGTCGGAAGTCTTGGGTAAATTTTCGAAAAAATAGACGGATTCTAGGGGTGGCAAGAAAAAAAAATGTTTCCTAATACTTTTCTTCAGCTACCTTAAGCGGATTTTCAGAGTTTTCCAGCGATTTTGGTGAGACGTAAGCGAAATTCCGTTTACTTGTCAGTTCAATCTGAACTGAAGAAATCCGAGAATCACAGAATCCGTTTCTCGAGGCCAATTCTGGAAATATACCGAAAAATAGGCAGTTTTAGTGGTTGAAATGAAGTGAATACGATTAGATAAAATGTTTTTCAACTTTACTACCCCACTCATGGGGGTTTTCGACAGTTTCCCGAAAACGGCGAACGAAATTCGAAACGTTAAAAAATCCGAGAATCACAGAATCCATTTGTCCTTCATCGAGGCCAATTTGAACGGGAATTTACATGAATATATTTTGAAATGAGGTGAATAAAATTTATTACAGTATTTTTCCAACTTCACCACCCCAATTTTAAGGGTTTTCGAAAGTTTTTAATTAATTATGAACAAAATTCGAAATCTGAATAAGTCCGTGAACCACAGAATCCGTCTGACGCTTATCGAGGCCAATTTGAATGAAAATTAACCTTAATTTACAGAAGAATTGGCCGTTTCAGGGTTTGAAATGAGGTGAATACGATTAAATGAAATGTTTTTCAACTTTACCAGCCCACTTAAAAGGGTTTTCTATTGTTTTAAGGGAATTATAAACGAAATTCAAAACCCGAAAAAGTCTGAAAACCACAGAATTCATCTGACGTTTATCGATGCCAATTTTAAGGGATAATTACGTTCATTTTTCAAAGAATAGATTTTTTTAGGGTCTGAAATGAGGTAAATACGATTGAATAGGTTGTTCTGTAACTTGACTAACCCATGTTTGAAGGTTTCCTGAAATTTTCAGGGAATTATGAACGAAATTGTTAACCTAAAAAAGTCCCAAAACCACAGAATCAATCTGACATTTATCGAGGCCAATTTGAATGAAAATTAACATCAATTTACTGAAAAATATGCCGTTTCAGGGTTTGAAATGAGGTAAATACGATTAACTGAAACGTTTTTCAACTTTACCAGCCCACTTAAAGGGATTTTCTATTGTTTTCAAGGAATTATGAACGAAATTCGAAACCTGAAAAAGTCCGAGAACCACAGAATTCATCTGACGCTTTTCGATACCAATTTTAAGGGATAATTACGTTAAATTTTCAAAGAATAGATTTTTTTAGGGTCTGAAATGAGGTAAATACGATTAAAAAAGTTATTTTGTAATTTAACTAAGTCATTTTGAAGGTTTCCTGAAATTTTCAGGGAATTATGAAGGAAATTCGAAACCTGAAAAAATCCCTGAAGCACAGAATTCATCTGACGTTTATCGATGCCAATTTCAAGGGATGTTTTAGGGTCTGAAATGAGGTAAATACGATTAAATAGATTGTTTTTCAACTTAAACAACCCTTTTTTGGAGGTTTTCTAAAATTTTCAGTGAATTATGAACGAAATTCGAAACCTGAGAAATTCCGAGAACCACAGAATCCATCTGACGTTCATCGGGGAAAATTTGAACGGGAATTTACATTAATATATCGAAGAATAGGCTGTTTCAGGGTTCGAAAAGAAGTCAATTCAATTAAATACAGTATTTTTCAACTTCACGACCCCAATTTTCGGTGTTTTCGATAGTTTTCAGGGAATTATGAACGAAATTCGAAAACTGAAAAAGTCCGAGAACCACAGAATCCATCTGACGTGCATCGATGCCAATTACAAAATAAAATTGAAATTATAAAAATGAAAATTTTGCGTGCTTATTCAACAAATTACAAATTAATTATTTGGTGAATACAAGAATGGAAAATACTCACGATTCACTTTAAACTACACAGCCATAAACGTCCACCTTATCCCTCTCGAACACCAATGAAGAACCAACTAATAGAAATTTATCTATCACTCCCCTTCTTTTCATCCCGCTTTCAATCGTAGAGGGTAGGTCGAAATACTAGTTTGACTAGGTAATTTATTCAATTTGTATCCAACACAGATTTGGGCTAGACAAAGGTAAGAGAAGTGGCTTAACAGTCACCCTCATAGGGGTGTTATAAATTATAAATCTCCTTATTTTTATTTAAATGTGAAGGGACCAAGAAAAAGTGAATCGTATTTGACTATAAAAGGTTGGTCAATGACCAGAAACTCCCTGTCAAAAAAAAAAAAAAAATCCGGGTTAAAAATAACTCTCGGCTAATCGAGGCGGTAGACACGCATTAAGAGAAGAAACGAGGAAGTACACTGACCTTGCCCACGAACTCGTCGTCGAACCAAATCCGGAACAATTTTTTTTTTCGTCACAACCAACTGCACCAGCTAATCCCCCAGAGGAATGTGCGACACTTCTTGTAAAATCGTCGTTGACCGTCGTCGTCGTCGTGCGATAAGGATGAACTTTAACATCCGCGGTACTCCGATCATTACAAACGGCAAAACAGCGTTTGTAGCGCGCCAGCCTCATCCACTTGGTGTTAACTATTACTTCTTTATTTCTTTGAGGAAGACAATTTAGCTCGTTTCCTTTGTCGCCCTTCGGAGGACGCCGTTGGTGAGGAGGTAATATGCATTTGAAATTTTTTTTTATAATTACTAGCTTGGTACCACTGGGTGAAGACAAAACAGAGGGTGGTCGTTCACTACTCCTCCCTCGAGGAACCTTGATAGATTTCCGGGCTCATTTCAGAAATTTATTATCATTGAAGATATGCGTATATTGGTAAAATTACATTCGAAATTTGCTCACCTTGAACTTTAAAAATTTATGTACGGGGGAAACTCGAAAATGTCAGGAATATTATGGAGGTTAGAAAATAATTGAAAATTAATTATTTCCCTAAAAATCATTTCAATAAAATGTTCAAATCAACGACGTTATGTTGGTAGGTCCGATAAGATGTCAATTCTCAAACACTAAAATGTCAAAATTTTATAATTTTCCAAGTAACCAGAAAATCATATCTCCTAAACTATAAGCTTCTCGAGATTAAGACTGGTTCCATTCGATTCCATATAAAAGAGGTTGGAAAATATTGAATTTGAGATTTTAATCGAAAAGTATACAATTTATCTCATAGATTAATACATATTATGATTTGATTCCACGAAATATTCAAAGATTTTACGAGATTCTGCTGGCAGTTCTGGTGAATGCTGTCAAACTTCGATCAAACTGACATTAAAACGTCAAAATATCATAATTTCCCAGAAAATTTCGAAAATTTTACGGAATTATGTTGACAGTTCTTGTGAAAGCTGTCAAATTTCGATCAAACTGACATTCAAACGTCAAAATATCATAATTTCCCAGAAAATTTCGAAAATTTTGCGGAATTATGTTGGTTGTTCTTGTGAAAGCTGTCAAATTTCGATCTAAATGACACTCAAACGTCAAAATATCATAATTTCCCAGGAAATTTCGAAAATTTTGTGGAATTATGTTGGCAGTTCTTGTGAAAGCTGTCAAATTTCGATCTAAATGACATTCAAACGTCAAAATATCATTATTTTCCAGAAAATTTCGGAAATTTTACGGAATTATGTTGGCAGTTCTGGTGAATGCTGTCAAACTTCGATCAAACTGACATTAAAACGTCAAAATATCATAATTTCCCAGAAAATTTCGAAAATTTTACGGAATTATGTTGACAGTTCTTGTGAAAGCTGTCAAATTTCGATCTAAATGACACTCAAACGTCAAAATATCATAATTTCCCAGGAAATTTCGAAAATTTTACGGAAATATGTTGGCAGTTCTTGTGAAAGCTGTCAAATTTCGATCAAACTGACATTCAAACGTCAAAATATCATAATTTCCCAAAAAATTTCGAAAATTTTACAGAATTATGTTGACAGTTCTTGTGAATGCTGTCAAATTTCGATCAAACTGACATTCAAACGTCAAAATATCATAATTTCCCAGAAAATTTCGAAAATTTTGCGGAATTATGCTGGTAGTTCTTGTGAAAGCTGTCAAATTTCGATCTAAATGACACTCAAACGTCAAAATATCATAATTTCCCAGGAAATTTCGAAAATTTTACGGAAATATGTTGGCAGTTCTTGTGAAAGCTGTCAAATTTCGATCAAACTGACATTCAAACGTCAAAATATCATAATTTCCCAAAAAATTTCGAAAATTTTACAGAATTAAACAGTTCTTGTGAAAGCTGTCAAACTTCGATCAAACTGACATTCAAACGTCAAAATATCATAATTTCCCAGAAAATGTCGAAAATTTCACGGAATTACATTGGCAGTTCTGGTGAAAGCTGTCAAACTTCGATCAAACTGACATTAAAACGTCAAAATATCATAAATTCCCAGAAAATTTTGGAAATTTTATGGAATCATGTTGGCTGTTCTGATGAAAGCTGTCAAACTTCGATCAAACTGACATTCAAACGTCAAAATATCATAATATTCGGAGCAATTTAAAAAAAAATCATATCTCCTTAACCCAAAGCTTTCTGAGATTGGCACCATTCGATTTCTTATAAGAGAGCGCGTTCACAAAAAAATCATCAGAATTAAAATTCGACTCTAAACTAAACTTTCACCCCTTTTCATATGGTTGACGACACTCACTGATTTGACAGTTTACAAAAAAAAAACGAATTAATCACTTTTATATTATCGAAATATAATCCATGGGTAAAAATAACGTATGTACAATCTTAAACCTAAACATATTACATCCCTCACGGCGGCGTTGAGGTGGGATTGTCGTGTATCTGACTGGTGTGCATGTCGTTGTAGGCAATGGTGAAGACGCTCTTCTTTTGCGCCATCGCAGGTCTGGTCATGGCAATCCCCGAATCGCCATCATCCTCCCCCCTCCTCGGATACTGCACCTCGAATCTATGCTCGGAATGTTGAAGAAGGGGGTGTTCGGGTCCTAGGGGTTGCTTCTTCTTCCCTTGCTTCTTACGCGCGCTGGACTCGGTGTCTTTCAACAGCCTCTGAGAGACTTTCGGTTCTAACTTCTCTTTCTCGACTGAAGGCTCGGTTTGGGTTTGACCTGCAGGTTTCTTCTTGGTGTTTTTGTCGTTTTTGTTGTACCACTCCATGTATCTGGATTGTCTTTTTCCTTTCTTCCCGTTTTTACCTTCGTCTTTCTTTGGATCACCCTCGATCTTCCTCAAATCTGTTTGACTCCTAGATTTACTCGACTTCTTCTCGAAGGGCATCCTCAAATCTAAATCAGAGTGGTACTTCTCTTTGTTCAGAGAACCTGGACTTCCCCCATTCAGGCTGTCATCAGAGTACTCCTCGTCGCTTGGAGTCAACTCAGATAACCCTCGGAGGATCTTCTTCTTCAGTTCATCGTTTTGCTTGGAAGATCTCCTCTTCAGTTGGTCTTCCTCTTGGCTCGGTTGGTTCAAGGAGGTCACTATCTCCTGGAGCACTTCCCGTTTCAAGCCAGACTTCGTGGATCGAGATTCACTCCTTGCTCTTCCTCTCCTCTTCTTCTCTTGGGACATCGAAGATGCTATCTCCTCCAATATCTCTCGACGAAGTCCCGATTTGGATACTCTGGATTCGCTGGTGGCACGACTTGGTTTCTTGGACGATCCCTCTTGGTTGGTTCCTCCAGGCCCAAAACGTTTTTGGTCCATTATTGAATCTGCTATCTCCCTAATGAGGTATTCTTGAGGGTCTTCCCTATTCAATTGGCTCTCACTCGTCGCCCTCCCTCGTTTACCTATCGCGTTGGAGATGTCTTGGAGTATTTCCGTTCGAAAATCCGAGGTGGATCTCCTGGTCTGGCTCAAGCTGCTGGTGATGTCCAAGAGGATCCTATCTCGAATGCCTTTCTCGTAGGCCTCCCTTTCGTGTCGTAAGGAATCTGAGATTTCCTTCAGTACGTCTCTTCGTATCCCTGATTGGGTCCTGAACTCGTCAGGATCGACTTCAGACTCCTCCTGGATCGGCGTTCTTATCCTTCTCTTCGTCCTGATTCTGTTGCTCCTGTACCCGTTCCTCCTCTTAGCCTTCTCTTTGACCATCGCCAGATCTTCGTCGCTACCCTCGCTCAACTCCTCGTTGGACTGCACCTCCCTTCTTGGCGGGAGGAAGAGGTGGGGGTCCGTCTGGGTGCCGGCGTCTTGGTCTGTCTGGGTCCCTGTCGAAGAACATTTTCAATTGTATGTAAATCAGTATAGAAACTTCAATCTTACCGGCAGGTAATGACTGCGTTTCCAACTTGAGATCCCTCTCGCGTTCCTGGAGGATCTGCTTAAGGAGGGCGTTCTGTTGCCTCAACGAAGCCTCCAGGGTTTCGTGCTCCAACTGTAACTTCCCAACCGCGGCGTTGGGCAACACTTGGACTTGTTGTTGTTGGTCCATGAACCTCCGCATGAGGATGTCCTTTCCACTATCTGGTAGGTAGGTGTTTTCCATCCCTGATCTTTGGGGAAGGTTTTCTCTGGAGGTGTACAACCGGAGGATGTCTGCGTTTCCCTCCCTCACGTAGTACTCCTGGAAGTTGGATCTAAGGTTAAGGAGAAGGAATGGAAAAACTCACCTGTTGGGGTTTCTGGAATTGGACCCTGCTCCTTTCAGAGCCTCTCTCCATCTCGTGTCTCTTCAAAGATTCGACCTCGAGAGTCGCTGGTTCCGGGGTCCAAGCTTCCCTACGTCCGAACCACTCCGCCACCTGGACTGATTTACTCTCGTGTCCTTGGCCAGGACTGGTGGTAACAATCTTGATAGCGTCCGCAGATCTGACCTTCCTCCGTCTGTTCAGAGAGGCGTAGCTGAAACTAAGGTTGGTGGAGGTGGGGATCGAAAAAGAGGAACGACTCACCATGGACATTTATCCCAGAGACAGCAACAGAGCAAGATGAGGGCCAAGAGGAGGAGGAGGAAGATGAGGAGTAAGAGCAGCCATAACATACTACCAGATGCGGCTTCTTGGACCTCCACCTTCCCACGTCTCTCCCTGTACTCCTGGTCCAAGACTTCCTGGATTTTCTTTACATCGATGATCCCACCTTTGGTGTACCTCACCGTCGTCACCACCACACTCCTCTCGGTGTCAGTGTCCTTGCTGATGTCCGTGGCGTCCGGTTCGTAGCCTCTATACGGTCGCACCTCGTTCACAACGACCTTGGCGCCTGTTATGGTCTTCAGGATGTCGGATATGACTCCGACGTCCGGGTCTCTTCCAGGAACCACGAAGGTCATGGTTCTGGTGTTGGTTTCAGGCGGGTAGATTCTTATTTCGCACTTTCCAGACAACCTTGGGATACCCCCGTCCCACGCCCTCGCTGTCACTGTGGCCATCTCCGTCGGCTTCCACGTCTTGGTGATCTTAAAATGAAGGTAGATTAAGTTACAACTCTTCCTCTAGGTAGAGACTCACCCCTAACTCTCCTGTAACCTCGTTCAAGACCAGACCTTGGAGAGGGTTGACGATCTCGTATCTTACTTCGTTGTTAGGGGGGGTGATATCCTTGTCTTCAGCCTTGACGAAGGCGTTGGAGGTAAATCCAGTCCTCTCCACGTTGACTATGAACTCGTAGACGTCCTTCTCGAAGACCGGGCTCTCGTCGTTTATGTCGATGAGTTGGATGTTGATCCTCGCGGTGGAGGTCCTCCCCTTCCCATCCTCGTCGGTTGCCTCCACCGTGAGTTGGTAGTAAGGGTTGGTTTCCGCGTCCAGAGAGTTGGAGGCTGCGAGGGTCACGACGCCTGTTTCTGGTTCTAAGATGAAGAGGTGGGATCCAGGTCCGGTCAAGGAGGTGTACCGGATTTTGTTGTCTGGTCCAGAGTCCACGTCAGTTGCTTTCACCATCACCACCGTGGTACCTGGAGGGTTTTATTTAGGTCTCAAAGTATTGAAGGTTTTCGACTTACCAGCCTCAGCGTTCTCCGGTATCGAAGCCACGAATTCTTCCTGGAGGAACTCCGGGGAGTTGTCGTTCACATCCTTCAGCAAGACCGTCAGTTTGGCCTTGGCGGTGAAGTTTCCGGTTCCAACTTCCCTGGCGACGATTTCGCACGTCACCGATTTCCTCTCCTCGTAGTCCAAGAGTTTCGAATCGTGTACGATTACCTGGAGGAAGAAGTGGTGGTTATCATCGTCCAGGTCTTTAAAGATTGCACTTACCTGAAACTGTGATTCTCCCTCCACGACGCTGGGGGCGACGTCGAAGGTGCCGTTGTTGTTGGCCAGCTCAAGGGTGACGACGTCTCCGGGTTGGGTGCGGATGGTGGCCTGGGAGAGCTGGAGGACCGTTCCAGAGGGGGCGTTTTCGTCCAGGAAGGCGTTGTATTCGGGGGAGCCGAAGGTGGGGGAGCCGGCCGTTACTCCTGGGGGTATCAGGGCCAGACGTACGGTGGAGGATTGGGCTGGGGGTTCCTGTTAAGTTAAGAAGGGGGGTTAGGGGGTTTCGTGGGGGAAGTTTGGGGTACGTACCTCGGCGTTTCCTCTGATTTCTTCGGCGATTACTGTTAGGAGGATGGGCTGGTTCATGTGGCTGGCTGCTATGAGTTCCCCCAGGGGTCTGGACAGGTGAAGCTCGCCTAAAACCACCAATTATTGAGACGTTTACTGTTTGCCATCAATAATAAATAACGGAGAATGTTTGAGTTGATGACATAAAATCGATTTTTCTTGGAAATACAAAACATAAACACGTCGTCATTCCTTGTTGCATCGCAATCGATATCATTAAGGTAAGAGTGAGTAGTTTTCGTGTTGTCGCATTCAATAAAACCGGCGATGAATTAACATTAACTATGAGGAAACTTTTCGACTGAGGGGGTGAGAACGTAATAGTGAATCACGGTGCGTGTCGAGGCGGCATTAACTTTTCCGAGTGTTTCGCATCCGTCATTTTCGGGCAGAAGCAGAAACGATTTGTCACCGACTGATATATTCAAAAAGTTTTCGGAATATTGGTCATTATCGAATTGTTGGTGGATGTAGGTCATCACTGACCCCTCTTCACATGGTCGGGCTATTATTGTACCCTATGTTTGCACACTTAACACGCATCCTCGACCTTGATGAAGAGAATTCTTTTATCTGGCGGAGATGCACGCGAAAGCTAAGCTTATACGAGTCATCGTCAACATCTAAACGTCCGAACCACCCTTTATATTCTCCCAGGTGAAGTGAAGCTCCAAGAAGAATTGTGGCCAAATCAGAAAATGTCTCACAAATATGACAGATGTTACACATTGGATCTACTGAGTGACTGGAATGTCCGAAATATTTCGCTCATAACCTCAATTTTAATCAGTGAACACATTGAATGATGTTATAAGTAGAAGAAAAGGAACATTTGTTTTATTTCCTTAAAATACGTTTATATATTTAGTGGACGTCATGGCTATGAAAAATTTTACTTTAGATTCCAATTCTGATTTTGATTTTTTTGTGAATGTGCTCTTCCATATGAAAACGAATGGTACCGTCTCGATCACGAGAAACTTAAGGTTCAGAAGATATGATTTTTTGAAATTTCTTGAGAAATTATTATATTTTGACGTTTTGATGTCAGTTTGATCGAAATTTGACAGCTTCAATCGGAACTATCAACATAATTCCGTAAAAATTCTGAATATTTCGTGGAATCATTTCATGATTCTAATCTATGAAGGAAATTGTAAACTTTTCAATAAAGATTTCCAACTTAATATTTTCCAACCTTAATCGAGTGGAACCAGTCTCCATCTTGGGAAAATTATGGTTTAGAAGATATGATTTTTTGAAATTTCTTGGGAAATTATGATATTTTGACATTTAAATGTCAGTTTAATCGAAATTTGACAGTTTCTATCGAAACTACTAACGTTATTACGTAAAATGTTTAAATATTGCGTGGAATCATTTTATGATTTTAATATATGTAAACTTTTCAATAGAAATGTCCAACTTAATATTTTTCAACCTTAATCGAGTGGAACCAGTCTCGATCTTGGGAAAATTATGGTTCAGAAGATATGATTTTTTGAAATTTCTCGAGAAATTATTATATTTTGACGTTTTGATGTCAGTTTGATCGAAATTTGACAGCTTCAATCGGAACTACCAACATAATTCCGTAATATTTCCGAATATTTCGTGGAATCATTTCATGATTCTACTCTATGAAGGAAATTGAAAACTTTTCAATAAAGATTTCCAACTTAATATTTTCCAACTTTAATCGAGTGGAACCAGTCACCATCTTGGGAAAATTATGGTTTAGAAGATATGATTTTTTGAAATTTCTTGGGAAATTATGATATTTTGACATTTAAATGTCAGTTTAATCGAAATTTGACAGTTTCTATCGAAACTACTAACGTTATTACGTAAAATGTTTAAATATTCCGTGGAATCATTTTATGATTTTAATATATGTAAACTTTTCAATAGAAATGTCCAACTTAATATTTTTCAACCTTAATCGAGTGGAACCAGTCTCCATCTTGGGAAAATTATGGTTTAGAAGATATGATTTTTTGAAATTTCTTGGGAAATTATGATATTTTGACATTTAAATGTCAGTTTAATCGAAATTTGACAGTTTCTAACGAAACTACTAACGTTATTACGTAAAATGTTTAAATATTGCGTGGAATCATTTTATGATTTTAATATATGTAAACTTTTCAATAGAAATGTCCAACTTAATATTTTTCAACCTTAATCGAGTGGAACCAGTCTCCATCTTGGGAAAATTATGGTTTAGAAGATATGATTTTTTGAAATTTCTTGGGAAATTATGATATTTTGACATTTAAATGTCAGTTTAATCGAAATTTGATAGTTTCTATCGGAACTACCAACGTTATTACGTAAAATGTTCAAATATTGCGTGGAATCATTTTATGATTTCAATCTATGATGGAAATTGTAAACTTTTCGATAAAGATGTCCAACTTAATATTTTCCAACCTTAATCGAGTGGCATCTTGGAAAAATTATGGTTTGAGAGATATGATTTTTTTAAATTTTTTGAAATTATGATGTTTTGACGTTTAAATGTCAGTTTGATCGAAATTTGACAGCTTCAATCGGAACTACCAACATAATTCCGTAAAATTTTCGAATATTTCGTGGAATCATTTCATAATTACAATTAATGAAAGAAATTGTATACTTTTCAATGAAATTGTCCAACCTAATATTTTCCAACCTTAATTGAGTGTTACCAGTCTCGATTTTGGAAAAAGAAGGATGTGAGAGAAATGATTCTTTTGAAGCTTTTCGAAAAACTATGACATTTTGACGTTTAAATGTCGGTTCTATCGGAAATTGACAGGTTTTATCGAAACTACCAACATAATTCCGTAAAATTTCCATTTCCAATAGTATACAAAATTTCGTCACGATCGAATCTGTAGTTTGGAAATTATCGAGAAAACAAAATTTCAAACGACCATATTTACGGAACCCCTAGTATAATTCTGCTCATAGATGAACGTGATGACGACATTCGAGATCCACACCTATCCTGAAAATTTCAACTCCCTAGGCCTTTCCTTTACAAAGTAATAATTTTCTATGGAATGGATATGGAAATGGAAATGAAAATAGAAATGAAAATGGATATGAGAATGGAAATGGAAATAGAAATGGAAATGGAAATAGAAATACGGATACGAATACGGATACGGATACGGATACGGATGAAGATGAAGATGAAGATGAGTGCAAAATTTCACTTCGATCGAATCAGTAGTTTCGAAGTAATCAGGAGAACAAAATGTCAATATTTACGTATTTCAAAAATTCATATCTCCTAAACAAAGTGTCTCCTGAATGAGAATACCATTGGTTTCCTGTACCGAAATTGCACCTAAGAAAAAATCCTCGACAACATTTAAATCGAATAAAATCTCTGCACCCCTGAGGCTAAAACAGGGGTTTGTATCCGATTGGAATAAATTCCCGAGTTTAGCGCGGGGTTTTTTTGTTGCAGAGAGGGCGTGTGTTTTAACGAACTTTGATCGCATGAAACTCGGCATTACGGCTGAATGAATATGGAAAGAGGTCAATTGCGAGCGAAAGGAATTTCCGCAATGGTTTTTATGCAACTGGGGTAATGGGGTGGTAAATATTGTAATTCGATGTAACCGTGTCGATCCTTCGATAAGGTCCTTTTTTTCAATCTTGAAGTATAAAATTAGACCTTCTAAATGGAGATAAGCAATCCCAAATAGCTATTGAGAAAATTGCAAATAAATAATATATCAATCTACACAGTCAATATTGATGGGGCCCCAGCTCCGCCTTATCGGACAGATCTAACACAACAATATTCGAATTTATAATCAATTTTGTTGCTTCGTTCGAGCCTTAACGACTACACAAACGCCAACGACAGCCTTATCTTATATCATAAATAAACCGCTTCGAACGATTAAAATACGGTGAATCCGTCAGGTTACATAATACTCTATTATTCGATGAGGTGTACGAGGGTAGATCGAAAATTAATTGTTTTCATGGCTAGAAGGTAAAGTATATTTGACACATGACCAGGTTTACCAATATATAAAGCAGTATTACCAATATGAGATACTCAAATATCTTATGTCAAAATTCAGTTTATGTAAGGTTAGGTTATGTAGAGACAATGAAAGTTTAAAATCCCAAAAACCACTAGGTTGGGATAAAGTTAGGTTAAGTCGAATGATCAAAAAGTAAAACCATTGAGTTGGAAAGGGAAGGTTAGAAAATATAACGTCGGATATTTCACTTGAAATATTCATGATTATTCAAAAGAAGAAGAAGAAATTCCATGAAATATCCGAATGTTCGAAGCTGTGTTGACAGTTCCGATAAATTCTGTCAAATTTCAATCAAACTGACATTTAAACGTCAAAACATCATTATTTCCTAAGGAATTCCAAAAAAATCATATCTCTCAAACCATACATTTCCCAAGATCGAGACTGGCACCGTTCAGATTACTGTTGGAAAATATTGAGTTTGAAGTTTTAATCAAAAAGTACACAATTTCGTCCATAGATTAATATTTTGATTTCATTCCATGAAATATTCGAGAATTTTACGGAATTACGTTGGCAGTTTCGATAAAACGTCAAAATATCACAATTTCCCTGAAAATTTCAAAGAAATTATATCTCTAAAACCATATACATTTCCCAAGATCGAAACTGGCACCATTCGATTACTGTTGGAAAATATTGAGTTTGAAGTTTTAATCAAAAATTACACAATTTCCTCCATGGATTAATATTTTGATTTCATTCCATGAAAAATTCAGGAATTTTACGGAATTACGTTGGCAGTTTCGATAAAAGCTGTCAAATTTCGACTAAACTGACATTCAAACCTCAAAATACCACAAATTCCCTGAAAATTTCAAAAAAATTATATCTCTAAAACCATATACATTTCCCAAGATCGAGACTGGCACCATTCGATTATGGTTAGAAAATATTAAGTTTGAAATTTAAATCGAAAAGTATACATAGATTGAAATCGTGAAATTATTCCACGAAATATTCAAAAATTTCACAGAATTACGTTGGCAGTTCCGATAACAGCTGTCAAACTTCAAACGAACTGACATTTAAACGTCAAAATATCATAATTTCCCAAGAAATTTCAAAAAATCATATCTTTCAAACCATACATTTCCCCAGATCGAGACTAGATCTATTCAATTATAGTTGGAAAATATTAAGTATGAAATTTAAATCGAAAAGTATACAATTCCCTACATAGATTGAAATCGTGAAATGATTCCACGAAACATTCAAAAATTTCACAGAATTACGTTGGCAGTTCCGATAACAGCTGTCAAATTTCAAACGAACTGACATTTAAACGTCAAAATATCATAATTTCCCAAGAAATTTCAAAAAATCATAACTTTCAAACCATACATTTCCCCAGATCGAGACTAGATCTATTCAATTATAGTTGGAAAATATTAAGTATGAAATTTTAATCGAAAAGTATACAAATCCCTACATAGATTGAAACCGTGGAATGATTCCACGAAATATTAAAAAATTTCACAGAATTACGTTGGCAGTTCTGATAACAGTTGTCAAATTTCGAACGAACTGACATTTAAACGTCAAAATATCATAATTTCCCGAGAAATTTAAAAAAATTATATTATTCGAAAATTTCACAGAATCACGTTGGCAGTTCCGATAAGAGTTGTCAAATTTCGATCAAACTGACAACGTCAAAACATCATAACTTCCCAAAAAATTTCAAAAAATCATATCTCCCTAAACCGAAATCGACACCATTCGATCCCCCATAAAAACATAAAACCCCAAAAAAAAAAATCACTCACCACTCTTCTCGTCCATCTCGAAGAAACCGTAGAAAGGACCGCCGTCCGGCACCAAACCGTATCGTATCTCCCTCGGCTTCCCCCTGTCCCCATCCTCCGCCTTCACCTGCAGCACCAGATCTCCAGGTGCCAACTGGTGGTTCAACACGGTGGTCGGCGGCGCCAACGTGAACACCGGCGGCGTGTCCTGCTCGTCCAACACCACCACCAGAAGGGGCCATCCTGCTATGTTCCTGGTGTCGTCACGGGAGTTCGTGTACGGGTTCTGGATCATCGACAAGAATGTTAGGTTATGTGAGGTTAGGATAAGGGGTAACTTACGTTCGACAACACTGTAAGGTGGTGGACTGTTTTGACCTCGTAATCGAGCTGGCTCAAGAGGACGACGGTTCCCTCCGCGTCCCTTAAGTTGATCAAACGTTGGTGGAGCGCGAACTGGGGGGAACCCCACAGTTCCAAGTAAACCGGATCCGGAAGCGCCGGGTTTCCCCTGGCGATCACCGAACCCAAATCGGTGTTCCTCCTGCGATAAATTCGATTAGTTCAAGTAAGGGTTGAAATGGGTACTCACCTCGCCTTCTCCGACACCATAAAGAGAGTCGGGGCCCCGGGAAAAATCTCACCCCACGGCGTGGTCGCGTTAGTCGCCCGAAAGGAACAGTTTATGCTCGCGCTCGCACCCCCGACACTCTCCACCCTCACGGCGAAATCGTAGTACCTGGCGGCTATCAGTTTCTTCCGCACCACCACGTTGGCCTGACACACCGAGTTGAAGCGGGTGCAGTTGAGGCTCTCCACCGAGACCGCCGTGTAGTCGCCCCTTAACGTGAAGATCAGGGGGTAGTCGTAGGTCGGGTCCGAAGCTCTCAGTCTGGGGGATTTTCAAATCGAATAATTCTGAATTTATATAATTTTTGGCTTACCTGTAGATGACGGACCCGACGGAGGCGTCGGCGGGGACGAGGACGTCGCCGAGGAGGGCGGTGGGGTCGAACCTGGGGGCGGCGGCGACCAGGAGGGTGAGTGGACTGCAGCAAACCAGCAGCAGCGAGCGCATCGCACACTCTGAGAGGCGAAGGACATGCAACCATTCTGCCGAAACAAAGGGGGGTGGTTAATTCAAGAAAGTGGGGGTGGAAATTTTCTTCCGAAGAAACCAAGTTATAATTTAATATAGAAAGAATAAATAATTGTCTATTCCACCTTCACCCGAACAATATCCAAGTTCACGCAACGGAAATCGAAAGGGTAAATGAAACGGACACGAACCCCATCCCTTATTCAGGACAGTTCGAACTTTGAACCTAATCCCAGAAGACTTTTACTCTCTACGGTTGGGAAAAAATAAGTTAAACTCACCTAAAAGGACCAACATTTTTCTGGGTTGGGGTTGCACTAGAACCACCCCTTCATGTCACCCGTTCGAAAATCATCCCCCGCGTGCGTCTGAGCGTCGCCCCACGAATGGGCCGTTTCCAGATATAAGTTGGTCATCTGGTCAGCCGGCGGTCAGTGGCGGTCGCCTAGAGACACTGGGTACACACAAGGGACCGTCCCTCCAACCTCCCCCGGACCATCGGGATCACCCACTTTCGCCGCCATAAATCACGGAGATAACATCGGGTGATAATTTTCCGTCTAACCACCACCATTTATTTCTAAAGAGGTCCAAAATTCATATATAAATTCAATATTCAGTGGGAATAAAATATAGAATATATTCTATTCTCATTGGTAATATTTGAGAAAATGCTTTGCAGAAAACGTCTTCACTGAAAGTGTATCCAAGGGGTTATCCTTTAGATTCTTCGGTGAAACGTGAAACTAATATGTTTTTCGGTTAATTTAAAGTCGCAGATTTCCAATCCAACATCAGTTTTCAACGATTCTTTAGCAATCAACGCTTTTTCAAATTGTAACGAAATTTGATACCATTAGAGCCCTCTATACCTAGAATACTGAAGTTTTCTTTCCTCAATTGGAAAAAAATTACAGTAATCTGTACGGCCTTCCTTTGCGGTGATTTTCGAAAAGATCCGCTGAAAAAATTTCTTTAAGGGGCAACCTTCGAGTTGTTTTCCATGAAAATCGTCTGATTTTTGGCTTATTTGGGGTTTCTTTAGCAATCAACGCTTTTTCAAATTGTTACAAAATTTGATACCACTAGCGTCCTCTTTACCTGCGATACTAAAGTTTCCCTTCCTCAACAGGAAATAATTACAGTAATCTGTATGGTCGATACGTCACTTTTGGCATTTGAGTAAAGATTTGTTGATTATGCATAATTTAGATCCGAAAGGAAAAAACTCATAACATATTCAGATTCAGCGTTGTCTATTACCCCTTTGTGGTGATTTTCGGAAAGATCCCCCCAAAAAAAAAAAAAAATTCCGAACATTTTTTCAAGAGGCAACCTTCGAGTTTTTTCCTATGGTACTTGCCTGTTTTTTGGCTTATTTGGGGTCGTAGAGACCAAAGCCAAAACCAGTTTAGAGCTGGGATTTATTTTAGCCCTTCTCCGGAACATTTGTGTGAAAAACTGCAACTCTCGTTAGAGTGAATGATTTGTCAATTACGCGTTATTTTTGTGCGTTAGAGAAAATCGGATTGAATATTCGGATTCAGCGTTGTATATTACCTCTTTGTGGTGATTTTCGAAAAGATCCGTGGATAAATAACATTTTTTCTGAAAATTTTGAAATCTTCGACTCTTGACGAATTCAAGAAAATTAAAAGCCAATAGTTTAATATTGTTCCGCGGAAATTGTATCAATTAAATATAATTTTATTTTCAATAAAGTAGCTCCTCCTAGAATGGAACGACAGGTTCAAGAAGAGATTTATCGTTGCCTTTGTTCTACACAGTTCTCAGCCATTTCAATCTGAGTAAAAGGAAAGGCCCATATTTTTTTATAACAATTTGGCATCAGCTCTCACATTTATATCATTTTCGCGAATAATCTCCATTCCATCATTGTTGTACACAAATCTCTCCGATAAATGTCTTTATTTTCAACCGAAACTAATAAATCAAAACCATAATGGAGTTAGATTTTTTTCTCAATATCTGCCATTTCCTTTGACAATCCATGGTGTAAACCACGCTTTAACTTTATGTTTCTTCTTCCAGAAATAGCCAAAAATTGCCATGAACAGTATAGTACTTATTATAATCATTATTTCGGAAATGAGGAGAGAATCTTCATTTGGGAGACTTTTAATGTTCGGTTGAAAGTTTCGCGTTGACACTTCCGTTCAGGTGTCAAGACTTTACACAGAAAATTTCCTGTAAAAACTTCAATCGAGAAAAGAATATAAATAAAACATGCTGTAGTTATAAGTACTTTATTACTCAGGTAATACAAAAACCTGAATAACCTCAAAAACACTATTATATTCGAATAACCAGTAAACAAATCACATTAATTTTTAAACTGAAATCTAGTACAATAAACTATATACTAATCTTCGTTTCTCTCCAGACTTAGGTATATCTCTTATGAAGACCCAAAGAATCTTTCATGAGTTGATTTCTCAGTGCCCAAAGAGCCGACACTACATTTTCCTGCTGATCCGCTTTCTTACCCAACCACGTACTGACGTTCTGCAATTTCTCCGGATCCGGTGTCGGCGTATTCTCCTGGTTGGCATGCAATACTTTCTCCCAAGGCGAGATAAACTTGTTATCCACTTGGAGGCCTTCAATATACCTGAAGAAAAGATTAGAATGTACCCACAGTTGTTATTGAAAAAAATTATATACTCACTTTATATAAGCCTCTGAATGTAGGACTCGTTGGGGCCTTGGTGGAACCGAGATAAAGATCGGTTCTTGTTGTTTCTGCGGTACAGGTGGAGAAGCTGCTGGCGGCGTTGATGTTGCTGGAAATTCGAAAAATTCGGGTTAGTTCATAAATTATCGACATGTCCTGGTTCAGGAAATATTTCAACAAAACATAAGAAATCCATTTGAAATATTATTTGGACAAGGACTTTTGAAATGTGGATTATTTCCAACCAAGAAAATGAACGAAAAAGTTTATGACAGGAATTAAAAAAAAATTAATATACTATCATAAAGACATAAAATATGCATAATTCTCTCAATTTCTGTGAAAATAAATATTTGCTGTTCTATTTCCTTGAAATCAGTTGGAATTATCCTAAATTATTCATTCAACATCCTACACAAATCATTTCAACATTGAAAATATAGCTACTTTCTAAAAACATCTCACATGCAAAGATCTACCATTTCTTTCAAATGACAACAAAAATCGATCATTTAGATCTACAACAAAAAACATTTCCATATATTTCGTGAAAACCTGCTCTTCAACTCTCTCTCTAACCTGTGTTAATACCACTACAAAGTAATATACAGGGTGGACATATTGAATTGAACTACTAAAGTAATAGATATTTATGATTGCCACCACCCTGTATGGTTACATTTATCCCCATTTGCGCCTCTTTGCATGTCAAGAACTACCTAAGAAAAAATGAAAGGAAAAAAAGGAACTCACAAGAATTTTGGGCAGCCGAAGCGGTTGTTCGTGAAGCAGACGTAGGCTTACTTGAAGGCTTGAAGTTCCTACCACAACACCAAACATCAAAAATGC
Organism: Aphidecta obliterata; assembly: GCA_963966015.1. Lineage (NCBI taxonomy): Eukaryota > Metazoa > Arthropoda > Insecta > Coleoptera > Coccinellidae > Aphidecta > Aphidecta obliterata. Next base: position 474,756 of record OZ014435.1, read on the forward strand.
ATTAAAACTACAGGTAATACAGATTCATTAGGCGTCTTCCAAAGGTCACAATATTAAAAATTAAATACATAAATACAGATTGCGACTGTTGAAATACACATGAAACGTCTAATCTGTGTGCAGAAAAAAACGTTTATCCCAACCTAGAAAAGTAAATATCAAGCACATGCATTTAAACGTTGACTGAGACAAACCAGAAACAATTTCCGGCGTCGGTGGTACGGCTGGCTGTAAAACTGGCATTACTCGGTGATTCCCTATGAAGTTTCTGTTTCGGAACAAACCAAAGATTTAAATCTTGAACCATTCAAACGAGACATTAATTTTGTTGAAGTTGTTGAAGCAAAGACGAATTTTGAAAACAATTCAAGACAACCCAAACGTAAATATCATTTTACATTTATCGAATTCAACGATGACCTTAGATTCTGAAAATCGTTCCACTTACTTGCTCCTATCGGCGGGCGGCACCACCCTCCCGTTCCCCTTGTTTATGTGCATATCCCTGACGTGTCTCACGAGACGCGCCAGATTCGGGAACGGTTGCAGATTCTTCTTGTTGTGCCTCAGACAGGTCTTCCACTGGCACTGCAGCTCGGCCTCCGGGTTGGCCTGGAAGTAGGCCTGGACGTGACCCTGGCTCTCCCTGTCCTTCACGCAGTGTTCCAGACAGTCCGACAGCTCCTCGAACTGGAAGTCGCACTTGTCCCACTGGCACTCGTACACCTAAGGAATGTCTTCGAGGTAGAGTTGTTCAATTTGGGATATTCGTATCTTACCATGTCCGGATTGGGAAGGGCGGGCGCGGGTGAGGAAGCCGGGCTGGCGCATTGTTCTTCTAGTAGTAGATTCGCTTTGGTCTCCTCGTTCATCTTGGAGGCTTTCTCCTCCCACATCTGTTTCTCGTGGGCCGGTAGGGATCTCCATTCCACCCCTACTATCCTGCTGATCTCGCCGAACTTGGACTCGGGGTTGTTCTGGACTATCGTCTTCCTGTATTCCCTCGAGTAGAGGATGTAACCGGTCACCACCTTGTTCTTCTGCGGTTTCTAGGATATTACAATAATAATGATAATAATAATGAATTGGTCTTTATTTCAAATCAAATTCAGTATGTATAGATAAAAGTGAAGTGAAACAGTGTCAAAAAATTACGAAAAGCACTGCCGTGAAGGCAGGAGCTTTTGAGCGCTCGTACATGCACCTTGTAGGTAGATTCGCATTTTCCAGTTTTAGAAATCAAATGAAGGAATGTTTGACTGCTGTCAAAAAAATCCTGAAACTTAGGCAAAACTCAAGACTTCATGTCGGTGCTTCAGCTGATCAATTTTTTTCCGATAATTCGCTAGAATTTTCCACGGTATCTATTGTCTTAGTGATGCGATCTGGACAAAATTTTGCACGTAGTTTGAATACATTATTCCTGAGCTAGGTGCAAAATTTCATTCCAATCCGATCAGTAGTTTCGAAACTATCAGGAAAAAAATATCTTGAACGGCCATATTTACGGAACCCCTAGTCTAATTTTGCTCATTGATGAACGTGACCGTGAAATTTGCGATCCAAACCCACCCTGAAAATTTCAAGTTCCTAGGCCTTTCCGTTCAAAAGTTAGAATTTTTTATGGTTTCTATGGTTCTGGTCATGCGATCTGGACAAAATATTGCTTCAATATATCATTCTCGATTAAAATACAAAATTTCATCTCGATCGAATCCGCAGTTTCGAATTTATCGAGAAAACAAAATTTCAAACGACCATATTTACGGAACCCCTTGTATAATGTTGCTCATAGATGAACGTGATCACGACATTCGAGATCCACACCTATCCTGAAAATTTCAAGTCCCTAGGCGTTTCCGTTCAAAAGTTACAATTTTCTATGTTTTCTATGGTTCTGGTCATCCGATCTAGACAAAATTCCACATGTAGCTTGAACACCTCATTTTCCATTCGAGTGCAAAATTTCATCTCGATCAAATCTGTAGTTTTGAAGTAATCAGGGAAACAAAACTTTGAACGGCCATATTTACGGAACCCCTGGTGAAATTTGGCCCACGAACTTAACCGAGCCATTCGGGAACTGAACCCACACTGAAAATTCCAAGTCTCTAGGTTGTTCCGTTCGAGAGTTATCGTGCTTACGGACGGACGGCCGGACGGACGGACGGACAGACTCGAATTTTCCGACGGATTCGTCATCAGTGAGTCGAACATAGTCGATTGAGACCATTTTCGGCTCAAAATTCGAAAAATACAGACATCGTGACGAAATGATATAGCCTCGTGTAAGTAGTACGAGCGCTCAAAAAATAGAAAATTCTAAAGCAATTTATCTCGTGTAATAACTTGTCATATCATATGGTTCCAGATTCAACAGAATCCATATAGTTTCCTCTTGAATCCTTTTATATCCTCTGTTATTTTTATGCTTTCAGGCAATGAATTGAAAATCTTCAAGCATCTGTGTTTTACTTGTCGTTGGCTTTTTGTTAGATTCAACTTGGGATATATATAATCTACATCTCTGGTCTTATGGAATACCTTCTTATTCTCATATTTTTGGAACAGTTGATTGTTCCTCTTCATAAATACTAAACATTCCTGTATATATAGAGCATTTATAGTCAGTATTCCATTTTTCTTGAAGAAACTTCTGTAAGATTGGTTATATTTGAGATTACTCATGATTCTTATTGCTTTCATTCGTAATATAAATAGACTCTCCAAATTGGGTGTTCCGTAGAAAACAATCCCAAACCTAAACTTTGATTCCACTGTTGCATGATACAAAACCTTCAAAGCCTCATTACAAGTGTATCGTGTCATTGTTCTGAAATCATAAAAGCTTGCTCTAATCTTTTCACTCAAATAATTAACATGTTCATTCCATTTGTGATTTTTATCTATATAAATTCTTAACAGTTTGGTGCATTCATCCAAATCATCATTATCAACCTTTTCACCACATACGGTTGAAGGTGAAAAGAGGACCATTCTTGTTTTTTCCTTGTTTATAATGAGATTGTTTGCTTCAAAACATTTTTGACTCTCTTCTATTAATCTTGAGCTCGAAATCTTGAGTTCTGAAAGAATCCTATGAATTCGTGTCATCTACATAATTTGCTGTAACTACCACACTTTCATCTTCCCCAAGACATGTATCGAAATCGTTAACATATACTATGAAAAAGAGAGGGCCGGCAATACTTCCCTGCGGAACTCCCAAAATCACCTCCACTAGGTCAGATTCGAAGATTTCTCCCTTTGATTCCACTTCCACCATTTCTTGCTGCAAAATATGATCTTACCCACATCAAAGCTGGTCCTCTAATGCCATATTTCTCCAATTTTTTTTATCAATTCATTCACATCCAAACAGTCGTATGCCTTTGTCAGATCTAGAAAAATTCCCATTGCTACTTCTTCGTTTTCAAAAGCCTCCGCAATTTTTGTCACAAATCTATATATTGCTGTTTGTTTCGACTTGCCCTGTTGTTCATGTTGACTCTCCTTGAATGCAATGATTTATCTACTTCTACATATTTGTATTTACTGTTACTTTTTGTAATATTTGCAGTCAATTTTGTTACAGTGTTTACGGAGAAGGTGTTCATCTCGTTTACAAAATTTTGTGGATTTCCATTCATCTGAAATTGATCTCTTTTCTGGGAGTTGTTTATTGACTTTAGAATGACCACATAGTTTTGCTTTTATTTTCCGATGTTTTTATGGCCATGTCGAATTTTTCTCTTTTCTCCTTCCTCAAATGATTATAATATTGTATTTTTGTTTCCTGGTACATCTCCTTGAAGGAATTATCGTGTGTGCTGAGCACCAGTAGTATATCTAGTTTTTGTTTGATCTGCTATTGGATCCATTCTTTCAGTTTTCGTTTTCTATTCATATTGTTTTTTTTTAGTCGGAAACACTTCATTAAATTTATTCAAGAATAACTGATGGAAGTGATCAAACTGACTGTTTTGTCGATATCATAAAGAGAAAGGCAATTCTGTTCTTTAAGTAAATCCCTAAAGTGTTGTATCGTTTTTTGTGAGAAAATACGTCTATACTTATACTCCGTTTGCACTACATTTGTGTCGAAAACTATTTTTTGAGCTGTGTAGTCAGATATGTGCGTGTCAATGATATTGACTTCATATGGTATCTCAACATTGGTGGCTGAGTTCTTTGCTATTCAAGTTGGTTGATGTATCGTTGGCTTCATATTATATGTACCCATTAAGTCTTTTAATAGAGTCCTTTGCGATATCGATATTGAAGTCTCCTGCTATTACAATCCTCGCATCTTCCTTAAGTAGTTTCTGTAAGATCTTTTCTAGAGCTTCACTCATTGTATCAATAGCTCCATCATTATATACTGCAACACTGATCTGCTTATTTTTTTCTATATGGTACTCTACTGCTACACATTCAAATATTCCTTTTTTGGACATTTCTTCGATATCTTATCGTGGACTCCCTTTTGTCGGAAAAATCACGGAGTGTATATGAAATAGCGTTTAATCGGTACGAAGAAAATCAAGAATATCACTCATGAAAAAGTATGTTGGCTTACTTCGAATGCTTATCTAAGGAAAGAAAACCATCTTCTCTCTGGTCGTATTATTGGATGATAAGAAGTATTTCATTAACAAGAAAAAACGTCGATATTAGCAAGTAACGTAAAATATTGACTTTATATGGTATCTCAACATAGTTGAATGGGAATGACAATAAATTGATGTTTGCTCCACAATTTTACAGATTAACTCACCTTTTTGGAGGTCAGGGGCGTGGAGATCACGTTGCTCGACGCCGGAGTCACCGGCATCATCTCCCCCGATCCCACCGAAGGCGGCCCGCCGTCCATGGAATCCTCGATCAGGATGTCCATATCCGTCAACTTGATCACCTGCGGGGTGTTATCCGCCTCCATGGAAACCACGTTAGTCAACGCCTTGGGCGTGTCCACCAACGCGGGGGCGGCGCTCGCCGCCCTGGTCGGGTTAACGATCCTCGTGAAGTAGTAAATCTCGTCCTCCGTAACCGCGAGACTGTGCGCGAACTTCTTGAGCCCCTCCGACGGGAGCTTGCGCATCTGCCTGTTCATCTCGTCGTACATGGAGGCGCAGATGAACACGTCCGTCTCGGGGACCTCCGTCGGCCGGCAGGAGATGTAGTCGTTGTACTCCAACACCGCGCACTTTCCCACTATCCCGACGATGGGGTGGGTGTCTTCCATGGAGGAGAGGAACACCTCCTGCTTGTAGAACACCTTCGTGTGGGACTGGGGCAGTTCGGTGGGCGTGACGAACCACGGTCCTCGGAAGTAGCACTTGCCGCTGAAACATTCTCTCGATGAAATACGTTCGGATAATTATTCGACGTGCGGTGATGTAGGTCATAACTCACGCGGATGAAGTTTGCAGCACGAGCCGAAGGCGAGTGCTGTCATTCATCGAGTTAGTTATGACCTAAACGCAAGTCGAATACTATACTTTATCTACGACTATAACAATAAATACTGAGATACAAGTACAGAGAAAGAACTTCATTTACAAATTATTCAATCAATTTATATAACTACAGAAAAAATAAACATTCATTATCCTCTAAATAGTACCCTAAACTGGCATTGAGGAAAAAATTTCACAAAAGTATACAGTATATAAATTCAATAAGACTTGACATTTGGTGGAATAACAATTCCACATCAAGAAAAAAACCCACAGACGTGTACAACTGAGCAAGACCCCACAAAAAAACTATATTAAAAACAAACATTCCATTGAACAACTGGATACATGACATTAAACTATACTCCGTTTAAGAATTATTGACATCTCGGTTGGCTGTGAAATATCGAATTTAAGTTGGTAATAGACTATTCAGTGATATTTTGGGTTGCTGAATTCAGGTTGGTATAGGAATAACACTAACATTACCCATAGAAATCTTGCTTTGATGATTTTATCGAAGATATTGGTGAACATGTAATTATAAAAATTTGCTCTGAATTTGAGTATTTTTTGTCTTATGCTATTAAAATGGCTGGAATTGACGAGGATTCCAGGATACATCGCGCCTAACAACAAGAGAACGCCAGGCAGTTTGTCGGTGTTACTTCGAGTTTTTCAAAGTTTTGGCATATATTTCCGCTAGTGTTTCAGGTAAACTGTTATTCACCGACTCAAAGTGTATTCTGATTGATCAATGTCTCTTAAATTTTCAGATTTCACCAAGCCCTGTCCGTAGAATATTAGCATGTTATTATGGCCTGGAATTAGCAGTGGAAGAAAACCTGTGCGATACGATTATTCCTTCAAAGAGACATTGAATGACTTTGTTTTTGCTAGAATTAAAAACAATGAATATATCAGTTTAGATATCCTTTTCGAATTGGCCAAAGAGCACCTAGATTTCAATTGATCGAAGTCAACATTATATTATATCATAAAAAAATTTGATACAAATACAAAAAAGTTGATCGAAGGAAAATTCTTACTGATAGACAGAAAAATATAATAAAAACAGTACGGTATTGTGATAAATACCGAGAATACATGGAACAAAACGTAAAATTCATTTATCTAGATGAAATTTGGATATTCAAATTTGTCAGTGGACACTAGAAAATAATCCAAAAGGTATGCCGAGTATATTCAAGGGTAAAGGCAGAAGGTGCACTATTTTGAATGCTGGAACAATTGATGGATTTTTACCTGGATGTGATCCGATTCTTGACAGTAGTATTAATGATAAGGAATGCTGAATTATTTCATAAATGGGTTATTGAAATATTGAAACCTTCCCTGCAAAAGGATGCCCATCAATAGGATTATGTCAGCTTATTCAATAAACACATCCAAATCACTACACTACGTGGAAACAAAGTTTTCAATATTTTTATCTTTGCTCTTGTATCATTCATAGATATTTTAAGTTTATTTATTATACTTATACTGTATGGTACCCTGTTCACATTCCCTCTGCTAATACACATGCTATATTGTTCCCAATTCAAAAGTATACTGAATAATTGTAAAATTGCTCATCAATTATAATATTTTCAATAATTCATGGACAGTTTCAATGAATGAAAATAAAAATTGACTTTCTTGAAGTATTCAACACCAAGCAATAAATAATCCACAAATTGGTTCATATATTGATAGTTCGGTACAAATTGCATCTCAAAATTCTTCATGTACTACATAGATTCTTAATTTTTGTTTCTCTCTTATTTCTTAATACATTATAATTTTTTCCAATCCATTCTTTTGGCCCTGTGCTTGCGAAGTATCCAAAAATTTTTTTGTTGCACCACTAGCTACCTGCTAGAATTCCATTAATTATCCTTCTTGAATCCTGACATAAAATGATACTCTTATAGTTATATGGTTAGAATTTTGCAAGATTTCCAATACCAATAAATATTGCATGGTCCTGAATAAAAATAAATATTTATTTGAATGATCTTCAATTTTCCATGGTTGACTTTTATATGAGATAATTTCATATGAAAGCATTCCACGATATTTTTGCGTTTTCAAACCTGAACTCCCATGTAGAAACTGCAATCGATATATTCCGGCTTAATTATTCGATAATTCCGATAATTCGTATACTCAACACTTTTCTAGGTTATATTTATGTTTTATTTCTATGATGAAAACAGTTACTTTTTTGTAACTAGAAATAAAGCCTCGACTGGACGTTCATGGCCTGCTTCGATGTCAATAATTCTTAAATGGACTATAACTCTAAGTATTCTCTTATTCGATTGGAAAATTTACTAATAGAATTCACAGACTTTATGGAGGCAGGTAATTGATTAAATACTTTTGAAGCTTGTACGATTGGGTTATTCAACCCTTTTTGTCTCTTCACTTTTGCCTGATATAAATTCTGTTGTGTTCTTGTTTCATAAGTGTGAACATCTTTGGTAAATTTATACTACGTATTATTTTATTTGTGATTTTAAAAATGAGTTTACATTGTTCTAATTCTACAACTTTCTTTAAATTATGTATGTTCAAATCAGAGTAAAGCTGTGAAGTATTTGTTAATCAATTATAATTCAACAAGACTTTAATGATAAATTTGTAGTTGCCTGTAACAATGCATTATTTATGTTGATTGTGCTTCTTAGCATAGAGTAGAAAGTCCATAAGGGCGATGCTTTATATTTAGTGCTAAGTTCACTGAAATATGCCAAAACAACATTCCCTGTAAACGATGACTTGATATTCTTACTGCTACGCCAATTTTGAAAATTGTTGTATACACCTTTATATTTGTTCTGGTATTTTTCGGGCAATAAATTCTGTATGGTAACATTGGCTGATTGTCTTATTTCTGAATAATAACACATCTTCACTATGTGAATTCATCTTTTTCAGCAAAACATTCACAATAATAATTAGGTATCAACTTAATTCGATTGGACTTCAAAATGATTCAAGTAACCTCCCTTCAATACCAATAATGGACTGTTCCCTTTCGGCCAATAGGCTTGTTCAGAAGCACAGAGACAGAGAGTTAAAGCAGTGAGCACGGTGTTTGTTTACAGATACTATTAATTGCTCAAAGGTGGTTGAATAATGGATATATTATTCAATAGGAGTAGATAAAGTTAATTAAAAAATTACTCACTCCGGAGTATCCCAAATGCTGCAAATCTGCGCGATCATCTGCTTCCCACCGTCCGCAGCAACATAAACGAAATCTCCCGTCTTGACCACTCCGCTGCATATTGTGTTGTACTGTTCGTAATAAGTGTTGCCGTTGTCGATCTCCACGTCCGCGAAGCTCACCACGTTCTAAAATTCAACAATTCAACATAAATTTCAATATTCAAAGGAACGGTAAGCCTAACTCACAGGTTTCTCCTTCTCGATCAACTTCTCCTGTTCCTGCAACTCGGCCAGTTCGTCCTTGTGTTTCTCCACCCTCTCCCTGAACACCGACACGACCCTCTTAGGTTCCAACGGCACCTCTCTGGGGGTCAATTTCAAGGTTGGGTTCTCCGGGAACATCTTGATCTTCTTGAAGCATCTCGCTTTCGTCGAATATCTCGATTCGCATACGTAGATGTCCTTCTCCTCGTAACCTTCCGGCTTCATCGTGAAATACTGTTTTACGTTCAAGACGCAGCATCTATCCTTCACGTCCTCCAAAGGGGTGGCCACGTGACAGTCGGATTTAAACACTTCCTTCTCCAGGAACTTCCTGGTGGTGAGATGGTAAGTTTCGGCCGGTCTCAAGTAGAAGTTGCCGTATAACATCTGTTGACCGTTGTTGCTCCAGAGTCTTTCGATCAGTAAGATATGAGGTTCACAACCTAAAATTAGAAAAAGTTTACTTCGCGTCATCGTATAAACAAACGTTCACCTTTTTCCTTGGAATCCATGTGAACAAACTCCCCGACCTTGTAAGTCTGCTGATTGCACGTCATGGATTCTCCCATGCTCATCGTGGTCTCCTTAATGATCGAATCGTCCGAGCTCCTCGTCTCCGTCTCCTCCTCCAGGGACTCCTGGAGCAGCTTGCTCTGTTTCAGGGCTTCAACGGTGGAGGTCAAATCGGAGATGGTATAGTTCAAAGCGGTGGACTGGAGGAGTTCACCCTGTTTACACAGCTCGTCCCTCTGTTTGACGAAGAAACCCTGCATCTCGACCGAATCTTCGAACACTTGAGAATCCGTCCGCGTGAGCCGCCTCGCCCTGTCCAGACACGCGAAGAAGTCGTCCTGGAACACGTCCAACCTCTTGTACAGCCCCTTGTCCAATCGTCTCTTTATCAGGTCCATCGAGAGGGCACGTACCCTGGAAAAATTAATTAAACGAAAATGAGAGAGTTCCTTATTGAAATAAAGGCAAAGTCAGTGAGAAAAGTTTGGAAATATAAGTTAAGAAGAGTTCAAATTTTAGAAACTTAAAACCCAATATGAGAATACTGGTTCTTTTTTAGTAATGATTAGCGATGAAAACTGTTCTTGAAGCTAATTATAACATGAAAATGAGAGAGTTCCTTATTGAAATAAAGGCAAAGTCAGTGAGAAAAGTTTGGAAATATAAGTTAAGAAGAGTTCAAATTTTAGAAACTTAAAACCCAATATGAGAATACTGGTTCTTTTTTAGTAATGATTAGCGATGAAAACTGTTCTTGAAGCTAATTATAACATGAAAATGAGAGAGTTCCTTATTGAAATAAAGGCAAAGTCAGTGAGAAAAGTTTGGAAATATAAGTTAAGAAGAGTTCAAATTTTAGAAACTTAAAACCCAATATGAGAATACTGGTTCTTTTTTAGTAATGATTAGCGATGAAAACTGTTCTTGAAGCTAATTATAACATGAAAATGAGAGAGTTTCTTATTGAAATAAAGGCAAAGTCAGTGAGAAAAGTTTGGAAATATAAGTTAAGAAGAGTTCAAATTTTAGAAACTTAAAACCCAATATGAGAATACTGGTTCTTTTTTAGTAATGATTAGCGATGAAAACTGTTCTTGAAGCTAATTATAACATGAAAATGAGAGAGTTCCTTATTGAAATAAAGGCAAAGTCAGTGAGAAAAGTTTGGAAATATAAGTTAAGAAGAGTTCAAATTTTAGAAACTTAAAACCCAATATGAGAATACTGGTTCTTTTTTAGTAATGATTAGCGATGAAAACTGTTCTTGAAGCTAATTATAACATGAAAATGAGAGAGTTCCTTATTGAAATAAAGGCAAAGTCAGTGAGAAAAGTTTGGAAATATAAGTTAAGAAGAGTTCAAATTTTAGAAACTTAAAACCCAATATGAGAATACTGGTTCTTTTTTAGTAATGATTAGCGATGAAAACTGTTCTTGAAGCTAATTATAACATGAAAATGAGAGAGTTTCTTATTGAAATAAAGGCAAAGTCAGTGAGAAAAGTTTGGAAATATAAGTTAAGAAGAGTTCAAATTTTAGAAACTTAAAACCCAATATGAGAATACTGGTTCTTTTTTAGTAATGATTAGCGATGAAAACTGTTCTTGAAGCTAATTATAACATGAAAATGAGAGAGTTCCTTATTGAAATAAAGGCAAAGTCAGTGAGAAAAGTTTGGAAATATAAGTTAAGAAGAGTTCAAATTTTAGAAACTTAAAACCCAATATGAGAATACTGGTTCTTTTTTAGTAATGATTAGCGATGAAAACTGTTCTTGAAGCTAATTATAACATGAAAATGAGAGAGTTCCTTATTGAAATAAAGGCAAAGTCAGTGAGAAAAGTTTGGAAATATAAGTTAAGAAGAGTTCAAATTTTAGAAACTTAAAACCCAATATGAGAATACTGGTTCTTTTTTAGTAATGATTAGCGATGAAAACTGTTCTTGAAGCTAATTATAACATGAAAATGAGAGAGTTTCTTATTGAAATAAAGGCAAAGTCAGTGAGAAAAGTTTGGAAATATAAGTTAAGAAGAGTTCAAATTTTAGAAACTTAAAACCCAATATGAGAATACTGGTTCTTTTTTAGTAATGATTAGCGATGAAAACTGTTCTTGAAGCTAATTATAACATGAAAATGAGAGAGTTCCTTATTGAAATAAAGGCAAAGTCAGTGAGAAAAGTTTGGAAATATAAGTTAAGAAGAGTTCAAATTTTAGAAACTTAAAACCCAATATGAGAATACTGGTTCTTTTTTAGTTGGGGATTCTTTCAATAGCGAATAACACCCACTTCTTTCCATCAACTTCATCGTGTTCGGGCAATTCGGCCAACGAATCGGAATAACACCTCTCGTCCGCGTCTTGATGGTTATAAACGTTGGTGAAGAGATTGAGGAGGATATCGTTGACAGCAGCAGGAACATCGGGAACGTTCTCGTCGCTCTCCTTCAGTTGCAGCTTGGTCTGGAGGCACACCCGCTGCAGAATCAAGGCGTCTTTGTAGATCTGGGAGTCGGGCTCGTTGTACTTACAGGCGTTGTCGAACATCAGGATAAAATCGCAGGCGAGGTCGTCGACGGACTCGTAGCAGCTGGTCTTCAACTTGTGGGCTATCCTCTCCATGTCCATGGGGTTCTTGATCACCTCGTAGTAATCGGGATAATCCTGAAATTATTCAAAGTTACTTTATGGAGTTTCCGGTGTCCCAACTCACGTTTTTCGATGGGAGTTTCATGAAAATCAGCGCCAGCTGCCTGTTCGCTTTGGGTTCCCTATAATCCCGAATTGTATCGTACAACATCCTCAAATTCTTGTCGATGGGGGGATTGGGTTTCCTCAATCGAATCCTAAAAAATCGAAATGAACTGTACACTCGAATTAAGAAGGGATAAAAATTTACGTTTTCATCACCGTCTTCTCCTTTTTTTCCGGAGTGACGATCACAGTCTGCGCCACCTTTTCCACGAGGTATTTCTCCAAGATGTTGGAATCTTCGTATATCGGGGAGTTCTCCTCGTTGTACTGCCGACAGTTCGCGAACATCAACTTGAAGTCTTTCGCCAGGTCAGTTTCCGCACTGTATTGATCCGCCTTGATTTTAGATTCGATCTCCATGTAATCTATCGGTTCCTGTATCACTTCGTAATAATCGGGATATAATTTCTTCGACGGTTTTTCCATGAAGCCCAACATGGGCTGTCTACCGTCCTCACACTAAAAGTTGATAAATAGGTTATTTTATAATTTAAATGACAAGAGGCTACTTACTGTAAAGTCCAACAGATGTTTGGCGATGGCTTGAAGCCTCTTCTTGAGAGGAAGGGTGTCTTTCGGCAGCCTTCCCCTAGTAGGGGTTATTACTGTAGGTGTGCTCTTAGGCCTTGGACCCGGCTTTCTTCTAGTTTTCTCCTCACTTTCAACTTCGCTATCGGTATCCTGAAATTAATCCCTTCTTTTATCTCGTTTTACTATTTCACATTTTAGGTTCTTTTTTAGTAATGATTAGCGATGAAAACTGTTTTTGAAGCTAATTTTATAACATGAAAATGAGAGAGTTCCTTATTGAAATAAAGGCAAAGTCAATGAGAAAAGTTTGGAGATATAAGTTAAGAAGAGTTCAAATTTTAGAAACTTAAAACCCAATATGAGAATACTGGTTCTTTTTTAGTAACGATTAGCGATGAAAACAGTTTTTGAAGCTATTTATAACATGAAAATGAGAGAGTTCCTTATTGAAATAAAGGCAAAGTCAGTGAGAAAAGTTTGGAAATATAAGTTAAGAAGAGTTCAAATTTTAGAAACTTAAAACCCAATATGAGAATACTGGTTCTTTTTTAGTAACGATTAGCGATGAAAACAGTTTTTGAAGCTAATAATAACATGAAAATGAGAGAGTTCCTTATTGAAATAAAGGCAAAGTCAGTGAGAAAAGTTTGGAAATATAAGTTAAGAAGAGAACAAATTTTAGAAGATCAAAACCCAAAATGAGAAGCGTGATAAATTTAGAGCGTTAAATGGAAAAAGGAAATGTTAAAAGCAGTGCAGAAGCATACCTTGCCGATTTTGTTAGTGACACGGGTTTTTACCTGATTTATATCAAGTAGTTCTTGAACTTTGCCCTGCATGATCTTCTGCAGTTTCACCGCATCCTGTAAGAAAATCGAGAATTACAACTTTTTTTTCAACTACATTTTCAAATTAGGGACATTCTTGGATAGTTTGCAAGAGAAGGCTTCGACAGTACCTTGTACAGTTTGGAATTTGGCAAGTTGTACTTTTTCGCATTCTCAAACATTATGGTCATATCGCCGGCTACTTCGCTCAGAGTTCCATACTGTTTATTTTGTAATTTCCTCCGAATTTGGGTCAAAGACAGGGGATTTTTTATCTCTTTGTAGTAATCGGCGTAAAATCGTTTACTCGGTAATTTCCAAAACGGTTCGCTCATGTTTTGACCTGCGTTGTTAGTGGTATTCTTGATTGTATCAAAGAGAATCCATTGCGGGTTTTCTGCGTCAGCGGGATCTCTTGCTTGCTATGTTAAGAAAGAAGAGGTCGAAAGTATAAGTGGTAATGTAAATTTTATCCTAAATTACTCACCTCTTCTTCGATAGAATCCTCCTGTTCCATTTCCGTATCGGATTCTTCGTCCCGTAAAGCGGCCGTTACAGCAGAAAGACAGGTGCTACCCCTAAGTCGTTTATTTCGGATTCGTTCACTGCTCTTTCCCGTTGCAGACTTAGCGTGTTCCACTTCGATCTTTTTACTTTGAATGATCTAAAACGATAAGCAAACAGAGTGAAATTTACGATATTAATCTTTAATTCGTCGTACCTTTTTTAACGCCTTGGCATTTTTATAAATTTGAGAACCCGGTTCGTTGAAGAGGCAGGCGTTGTTGGTCATCAACACCAGATCTTTCTCCAAATCGAACAAACTCAAATAGTCGTTATTCTGAATTTTCTGGGCGATCATCCTCAGATCGATCGGGTTATCGATATGCTCGTAATACTCAGGGTATTTCTTTTTAGATGGCAGTAGTTGGAATACTGTGTGTAGCGGTTTGTTATCCGGATCTGTCGCTGTCATAACGGCTGTGAAAAGTTCCTCATACATACTGACTTCGTCGTCCAGATTAGCTGAACTTTCTGAGGTATCTTCGGAATGATCGATGTCTATTTTTTCCGGTAGGGACCTCTTTTTCGAACGAGCGTACCTTGTTTTCACCTCGACCTCTTCTTCTTTGAAATTCAGCAGCCTTGAAAGCCTGGATTAAAAAACTGCATACTTTCGAGAGTAATAACTTACCTGTTTTTGTTAGATAGAAATAACGCCCACAAATCCAAAGCGTCTCTATGTTCTTGCGAATTCTTCTTATAAAAGGCTTTGGTATTGCTCACTATCAATTCTATATCGCTTTGGAGATCATCAATATCTTCGTATTCGTCCGTTTTCAATTTTTGTTGAACTTTCAACAAATCGATGGGATTCGTCACGACTTCATAATAGCCGGGCTCTTGACGTCTTTTTGGCACACGAATGAAGGAATCGCATAAAAGGGTTCCATCCTCCTTTTTGTAGGTTCTTATCGTATCGTATAATTGTTGACAGAGTTCCATCTACGATAAAAATATTATAAACTGACAACTTCGATATCAAGACTAAACTAATGATTTGATCGGTACAAAAAATGTAAAGTTACATCGAATCTAATGAAAATTTTTAAGATATACATACTGGATCTTGCTTTTTGCTCCTTTTTCTCATGGTAGGACCACTGCTTGTTGAAGCTTCTAAACTATCAAGGGAGTCTTCTTCGTGTCCCCTACTAGCTATAGAGCTAGTCCTCCGCCTTTTACTCATTCTTCCTGTTGTATTTTTCACATGAAAACGTGAAGAAACCTTGGAGTTGTCGGCGTCACGACGCTTCTTTTGAAACTAGTTTAATTGACAGTTAATTTAACCTCACAAATTTTGTAGGAAATAGTCACTAAATTTGAACCTTTTCGATGTATAAGGCTTTAAAATCCCAATTCGAAATAATATGGATATGAATTGTTGCTATTTTCGATTGGGTTTTTGTTATTTTCCTGTTTGTTTTTGTATTGAAATTTCGATCATAGACGCAGATGACTCTTTGGTGGAAAAAAAGCTACGCTCCGATCATAGATATCGAAATATATTGCACGGATAACAGAATTCAATTGTTGTATTATAAATTGGAATGGAAAACTAAAATTATGGCTGTGTATCCAACAATCACTATATTTCTTGTAATATAAATAAATAATTACGAGAAAATGATTTCGACGCACAGTAGATCATTTGTCTGTCATCTGTCACCAACCCCTCGTTCCGATCTGACAGCTGACAGTCGACGATCCGTCTCTCTTCAGTCCGATTCTTTGATTGGGAGACGGAGGAGTGAAGGACCGTGCGGAGGCAGAAATCAGGTGTTCTTTGTGTGCGTTTGCCCTGTGCAATTTCGAAAGTTTGGGGGCAGACGAGACGAGTTTTTCAGGCGGATCAGATTAGTCGGGATCGGACTGGAACTATGGCCACCGGCTGTTGCGGCACGAAGAAACAGAAACTGAACAATTCATCCAGCGTACCATCTTGCAACGGCAACAGCTCCGTCTCGCAAATGGTTGCCTTACCCGAGATGTGTTTCTTCTGTTTCGACGTGCTCTATTGTCACCTTTACAACCTCGCCCCGCCGAAAACACCGTCTTTCAGCAACGACGCCTAGTAAGTTCAACCTTGGTTCAGACATTTTATTGAATTAAAACTGGAGGTCAGTGCACTCAGTCGCTGTGTGACGAAAATAGATTGTGTTTCGATTTTCATTTCATTATTTCTCGTTGCAGTCCTCTCTTTGTGACATGGGCCATAGGCAAGGACAAGAGGCTTCGAGGATGCATCGGCACCTTCAACGCCATGAATTTGCAGTCTGGACTCAGGGAATACGCCATAACCAGCGCTTTCAAAGATTCCCGGTTCAGCCCGGTGACCAGGGATGAATTTCCTAAGTTGAGCGTTTCGGTTTCTATCCTGAGACATTTCGAGGACGGAGACGACTACCTCGACTGGGAGGTTGGAGTGCATGGGATAAGAATCGAGTTCATTAACGAGAAAGGAAACAAGAGGACCGCTACATATTTACCTGAGGTTGCCTCCGAGCAAGGTGAGGACAAAATGAGTGAATATTTAACATTCATCCATAAATAGTCGATAATAATATGGGGACAGATAAGGTACCTCCTCGAGAGACAAATTATTATGTCCGGTGTCCCTGGAAACAATGTTGTCTTCGAAACGAACGATAATATTGGCTAAACCTTTAAAGATGGTAATCAAACGCAGATTTACATTTTTTATATAATATTTACCGTTCATACTCAAAATTACAAGAGTACATTCTGTTTTTCAGGTTGGGATCAGCTCCAAACGATCGATTCCCTCCTGCGCAAGGGGGGCTACAAAGCTGCCATCTCGAGCGACGTCCGACGCACAATAAAACTGACCCGTTATCAGAGCGAGAAAATATCGGTGTGTTACCAGGACTACATGAACCACTGGAACAGCCAGCAGCGTTGCTAGCAGATAGTGTGGGGACGTTCCCAGCAACCGGCCACGTCCTCACAGCCGTTCTACTCTCACTCAGTGCCCTCCTCAGCGTTCTTGCAGCCTTTGCCGGTTCCGACCAACGAGCCAAGCATTTTTCAACCGATGCCGTGGTTGGACCATTATCCGGGACCTTCGTACCAGAGGGAGTTCCCTTTGTTGTCACCGCCCGGTGGTTATTCGGGGTATCGGGGTACTCCTTTTCGTAAAAGGAAGTGACGAAGTACTAAACATAGTTTTTATGAATAATTCATTTTCTAAAAAGGAAAAAACGTTGGACAGTTAGTGTCCCATTTTGCTCAGGTTCCCATTTTCGAAGTTCGATGAGTTTTTTCGTAGACTAAGAGTATTTTTAGAGCTAAGTGATGTTGGTGGTAGGACGTGTGAGACGTCGGCCTCGTGTAAAATATATTGTATTTTGAACTCAAATCGTTCGAGGATTCTATATTTATTTTATTATATAAATCTTTTAATACTTCAATATGATTCTTACTATGATTAAGTAGAAATACGATCTCGATATTTATCAGTTCGATTTGCTTGACACAGTAGTACAACATGTTTATTCAAGTTTGTATTACTTTAATCTATTCTTCACTATGAATATTGGGTTTTTGAATATTGTTTTATATTGAACGATTGATTCAGTGCATAGATATCCGGTTAGAGTTGTTGGTTAGCTCATTATATCTTACTAGTTTTGCAGTGATAATATTCATATCCTTGAAATATTATTACTCCAAGATCGGGTCAATTGTATTAATCGAATTCATCTCTTGCTACCGATTGAATTTCGGATGTGTTTTCGCAATTTATAGAAGAAAATGGGTTATTCATACACGCATGAAATATTTTTTGTAACACCAGAAAGTCTTCATCCATTTAGATATTAAAAAAAAAAGAATTACATTCGAGTCACTATTGTGCCTAGACACCAGACACAAATTGAAAATTGTCGAATTGGGTTTTGTTTGAAACGAACTTATATTTCGTTGCAAAAAGGGAAGTATTCTCTTAGAATACGGGGATTGAATAATAAGGTTATAACTTGAAAGCGATGAGTTATATGGATTTATTGTTGATTAGAATTTACAAATCAAAACGACTATCTTAAGTGTATGATAATTTTTTATCCATCTAAGAAATAAAGAGCGGTTGATGCATAAATTGTTTTTATTTTCTGTTTTCTAGTGTAAAATTAGGAATATTGGGAGTATTCCAAAGAGGCAAAACTGGGTTCTGTCTTTCTCCAAATTGTCGACTTCAAAATAATTCAATTCAATGGGTTGCAATAAACATTTATTAACGAGTTATACATGAAATAACAAGATATTAAATATAAGTATTTACCATAGTAAAAAAGGTTTACATTTTGACTAGAATCATAATTATCTATCGCTCTCTTCAAACTAGTCTATAGAATCATCTATGAGATGTACAGGTAAAATTTTACAACGAAAATTCTTGTAAATCAGAAATATCTTTGGGGGCGACACAGGCATTCTCCATTTAAAGCGTTGTTCACCCAGTCCAAATAATTTGTAACTTTGGTATAAATACCAGGCAGATTGGGTCTAGCACATCCTCTTCCCCAAGAAACCAGTCCTTAAAAAAAATTCGAATTGAATATTTTCGTAGTTTTACAACCACAGAAATATAAAAATAACATACATGTTATTTCATATTTCTGTGATTGTAACAACCCGACAGGGATAACCAATTGGAGAATCTATGACGGTCGATATTTTTCTTTTTCTTCAATGAAAATGATCACTCACCAATTATCTCCATTACTCCACTGTTGGCATTGTTCATATGTAAGGGGCCTCCACTATCACCCTAAAAACTATGGATTAAGGAAAAGTAGTTCTTTTGGTTCAAGTGGCTCTCACCTGGCAAGCGTCGCGTTTTCCAGCCGAAAAACCAGCGCAAAACATGTTATCAGAAATTTTCCTCTGTCCGTAATTGGAATTCAAACACTGGTCTTTGGTCCAGACTGGAAGGCTCACCTTCCTCAAAACATTAGACGTTATCTCATTTTCACCCGTCTTCCCCCATCCCGCCACCACTGCGTCTCGCCCCGCGTAGTCGGCAGCTGAAACTATCGTAAAATGAAATGTCCCCAAGAAATAATTCGAAATTTACCCCTTTGAGGGAGACACGCCGGCTGAACGGTGGTCGTGAAGTCGACAGGACTGTCCATCTCCAACACGGCTATATCGTTGTTATAGCTGTACTTGTCGAAACGTTCGTGTTCCCTGATGCTCTTCACACCCCTGACGACTATCGTCGACAGTCGGCTCGGGGAAACCCTGTTGTGGTCGGCCAGGACCACAGACAAATCCCGTATGTCGAATCTGGAATTTTTGAAGTTTTCATACCAGAGAAGGGGCGAAATTTTTCTTACTCACCCGTTCACGCAGTGAGCAGCCGTTAACAGGTGTTTTTTCGTGATTAGGCTGGCTCCACACTGGAATTCTCCACCCTTGGTCAGGCCGACCAACCAGGGGAATTCGTGAGCGTTGGCTTCGTTCCCGCCCACCACTCTCATGTGTCGATAATTCTTACCACAAACTGGGAAAAAAAAAAGATTATTTCGATTCTATGGTTCTGGACTGAATTGTTCTCGAATGGAGATTATTTGCACATACAAAACACGCGGCGATGGGGTGGTGGATAGCGCGTTGGACTCGTAAAAGTTAAATCTCGGGTTCGAATCCCCGATAAGCGAAGATTTTTTCTGAGTTTTAATCTGTTCCAGCTTTCATAATAATGATTATAAACAATGCTGTGCCTCGGGTGTCGTAAGGACACAGTAATAAATTCTAAACCGACAAGTTTACTCACTGCAGTCACAATTGCTGACGCTCCTGGGGCTTCTTCGAGTCGTCTAAGAAATGAGTAAAAAAATTATTCAACACGATCATAAAAATCCCTATGGTTCTACCTCATTCGTCGGCGCAGCACGGCACGCGGCCACAAGAACCACCGTCAGAAGCCACCAAACTTTCGACCACATTTTTCTCTCAGATTCCTCCGGCTACCTTAAAGCGGGTAAAATCAAATTGTGTCGAACTAAATAATATCATATTGGTGTTATTTGTTTTTATACGAAATGGGAACGCGCCATTTGGGGTGGGGTGCGTTCACCTTGACAGTGACTAGGGAACGCAACGCATCATTTTTTTTCAATGTCTAGGAAAAGGTCGCGCGAGCTTGACACGATTTCGCGAGATAAACGACGCTGGACGTCGTCGGCTGGATTTTCAATGATTTTTCACCTTCCATTGTCTTCGCGCCGATGGTGACAACGATTGTTCCAGATGATTTATCGGATTAATAGCCATGAAATTATCGCTCTGCGCCTATTATTATTTCTTATCGCCTGATATTATCGAACCTTGAGAAGGTTGCGATTTTCACACAATCGATCCCTGAATTCTAAGGGCCGAAAAATATCAATTTTTTCAGTACTTTTTATCTCAGAATCCTTGTAACAGAGACTCCTGGCATTGACCGAATTTCGAGAGAGGCTTCAGATACCTCTATTGACAGACTCTTTTCTCGAGGGTTACCGTGAAAATTAGTCACCTGTTATTATGGTGGAAGTGGGTCACCATAACATTACCTAGTGCCGATTCAAAGTCAACTTCTCCCTCTCTCTCTCGGTCATTAAAGCGGTCTCCGGTGCATTTCTCAATTACTTTTGAAGGTATTTATTAATAACGCCCACTCGGGTCGATGTCGATATACATACGTTAGATTTATCGGTTTTCGAGTCGCGCTGGACCGGTGTAAACAATGAGGCTGTTGCGTCATCTGAGAGAGGGGACCTTGCGGGGTTTGCTGGTGCAACAGTTTAAGATACCGAGTGAGATAATAATAGGAGAATTGGCTTCAACGCCAAAGTTTTTCGAAAATTGCATCGAAATACGTTAATGTTACATTTCCAACCTTAAATATTGACATATGACAGTTAAACAGTACTACCAATATCCTGTCAGAAAAATTTTCTTAATCAAACTGACACTGCAATGTCAAAATGTCATAATTTTCCCCTCAGTTTCCAAAAATTCATTAGTCCCTAATCATAATTTTCCCAAGGTTGATACTGGTACCATTCGATTTCTTTGTTGACAAGCAAAAACATCATAATTAGAGGTGGTAAACTTGAATCGGATTTCATAGACATATCGAATATTTGTCAAAGTGACATTAACTGAAAAATCTGTGATTTTATCTCGTTACCATGGATACGCACGATCTAACTGTCAAATTCCAAAGATGAATCTTCCTATTCTTTCCTCGATTGCTCAACGACGCCAAATACTAGTGGAGATTAATATAATGAGAAACATTTATTCATTTATGGAAATGAGGCGTAACGATATTAGACGCAGTTGTTGGTTTTGACTTTGACAGTCGATAAGAACGTTTTCATTGTTTTGCTCTTTCTTCTGACCCACAAATCAGAGGTCGTTTGCCGCGATTTGCATAAAATGCAATGTGCAGCGTTTCACGAAGGCGTCGTTTCGAATATTACGTAATTTCCTATTATTCCATTATTTCGAATAATGAAATTTTGACGTTTTACAATTTTGAAAAAGTTGGAAGATCACAGCCCTCTGACGTTTATCTTCGCGAATTATTTCGACTTCTTCCTGGGGTCGGAAGTTGTGTCTGTAGATTTTTGGATAATTAAATAGATCTTCTTCCAAAATTTCCATCCCGCTTTTGAGAGTATTTGATAATTTTAAGGGAATTATGAACGAAATGCGAAAAGTATGGAAGTCTGAGAACCACAGAATTCATTTGACGTTTATCGATGCCAATTTTAAAAGAAAATCACGTTTATTTATCGATGAATAGGCCTTTTTAGGGTCGGAAATGAGGTGAATACGATTGAATAGACCCTCTTGCAATTTTTTCACCCCATTTCTGGAGGTTTTCTATAATTTTCGAAAAATTATGAACGAAATGTGAAAAGCAAAAAAGTCTAAGAACCACAGAACAGGAAATTATGAACGAAATGTGAAAAGTAAAAAAGTCTGAGAACCATAGAATTCATCTGACGTTTATCGATGCCAATTTCAAAGGAAAACAACGATTTTTAATCGAAGAATAGACCTTTTTAGGGTCAGAAAGGTGCTAAATACGATTGAATAAACCCTTTTGCAACTTTTTCATCCCATTTTTGGAGGTTTTCTATAATTTAAAAAAAATCATGAACGAAATGCAGAAAGCAAAAATGTCTGAGAACCACAGAACTCATCTGACGTTTATCGATTCCCATTTTGAGGGAAATTTTACGTTTATTCATCAAAGAATAGGCATTATAAGGGTCTGAAATGATGTAAATACGATTAAATTGATTGTTTTTTAACTTAACCTACCCATTTTTGAAGGTTTTCTAAAATTTTCAGGAAATTATGAACGAAATCCGAAAAGTAAAAAGTCTGAGAACCATAGATATCATCTGACGTTTATCGATGCCAATTTCAAAGGAAAACAACGATTATTAATCGAAGAATAGGGCTTTTTAGGGTCAGAAATGTGCTAAATACGATTAAATAGACCCTTTTGCAACTTTTTCACCCCATTTTTGGGGGTTTTCCATAATTTAAAAAAAATTATGAACGAAATACAGAAAGCAAAAATGTCTGAGAACCACAGAACTCATCTGACGTTTATCGATTCCAATTTTGAGGGAAATTTTACGTTTATTCATCAAAGAATAGGCATTATAAGGGTCTGAAATGATGTAAATACGATTAAATTGATTGTTTTTTAACTTAACCTACCCATTTTTGAGGGTTTTCTAAAATTTTCAGGAAATTATGAACGAAATCCGAAAAGTAAAAAGTCTGAGAACCATAGATATCATCTGACGTTTATCGATGCCAATTTCAAAGGAAAACAACGATTATTAATCGAAGAATAGGGCTTTTTAGGGTCAGAAATGTGCTAAATACGATTAAATAGACCCTTTTGCAACTTTTTCACCCCATTTTTGGGGGTTTTCCATAATTTAAAAAAAAATTATGAACGAAATACAGAAAGCAAAAATGTCTGAGAACCACAGAACTCATCTGACGTTTATCGATTCCAATTTTGAGGGAAATTTTACGTTTATTTATCAAAGTATAGGCCTTATAAGGGTCTGAAATGATGTTAATACGATTAAATAGATTGTTTTTTAATTTTACCTACCCATTTTTGAAGGTTTTCTGAAATTTTCGGGAAATTATGAACGAAATGCGAAAAGTAAAAAGTCTGAGAACCATAGAATTCATCTGACGTTTATCGATGCCAATTTCAAAGGAAAACAACGATTATTAATCGAAGAATAGACCTTTTTAGGGTCAGAAATGTGCTAAATACGATTAAATAGACCTTTTTGCAACTATTTCACCCCATTTTTGGAAGTTTTCTATAATTTAAAAAAAATTATGAACGAAATGCAGAAAGCAAAAATGTCTGAGAACCACAGAACTCATCTGACGTTTATCGATTCCAATTTTGAGGGATATTTTACGTTTATTTATCAAAGTATAGGCCTTATAAGGGTCTGAAATGATGTTAATACGATTAAATAGATTGTTTTTTAATTTTACCTACCCATTTTTGAAGGTTTTCTGAAATTTTCGGGAAATTATGGACGAAATCGATGCCAATTCAAGAGAATATAACGTTTATTTTTCGAAGAATAGACCTTTTTAGGGTTTGAAATGAGGTAAAAACGATTGAATAGACCCTATTGCAACTTTTCCACCTCATTTTTGGAGGTTTTCTATGATTTTAAAAAAATTATGAACGAAACTCGAAATCTTAAAATGTCCGAGAACCGCAGAATTCATTTGACGTTTATCGAGACCAATCTCAAAATGTCAAATTCTTGGCTCAAAACCATAGACTAATAATAAATTATTATTGGTCTATGCTCAAAACACATTTTCTTGGCAATTTGTTTTATACTTCTCGATTTTATGAAAGAGGTTGTGAAATATGTAGAAAATTGTTTATTTTTCTTCTGAAGTCAGAACCTGTATAATTCGAGCTATCTAACCACGCGAATCACGCCAAGTCCATAAAAATAATAAAAACAGCTAATTTCGAACGAAATTTCACAAATTATCGACATCCTGACTCGCTCCAACGAAAGAGAATAAAAAAAAATCGAGCACTCAAACGTGCGTGCAAATAGATAATAATCGTGCACACTAAATCTAGGCATTGTGTCGATATCGAGACGCCGCTCCGGCTCTGATAGAGGTTCGAATTCGTCGTGACACTTTTTTCCAGTTTCTTAATTAGCGACAGTTTAACTGTACTCTTGTCGAATCCGAATCCAGCAGTAGTACGTGTTCCTCCTTCATCATCAGTGATACGATGACCTCTTCGGCGTTCCGCGCTCTGTTATGCGTCGTCCTGGCGTCGTTGGAGTCCCAAAAAGTGAGTAGAACGAGATCGAATCGAGGAAATTTCTAGGAAGCTCCGTCTTTGAATTCAGATTTCGACCGCCGAAATTAAGACTTGGTCTTCTCCCTCCGAGGAGCAGACGTTGGAGGTGTTCGAGGTGGACGCCTCCTCCGAAACCGAGACCTTCAGACCTCTGGTGCTGAACCCCGACTCCACCTACGAACAGTACCACCAGGCGCAACAGAACAGCAGGTTGTGGGAGTGGATCCTGAACTATCTGTTTGGGGGAAACAACAACAACAACCA
Source organism: Aphidecta obliterata (assembly GCA_963966015.1). Taxonomy (NCBI): domain Eukaryota; kingdom Metazoa; phylum Arthropoda; class Insecta; order Coleoptera; family Coccinellidae; genus Aphidecta; species Aphidecta obliterata. The sequence continues at coordinate 499,522 of OZ014435.1, forward strand.
CGGAAGCAACAACAACAATAACCACAACAACAACGATAATCAAACGCCGCCGAAGAAGTGTTCGTCTTGCAGTGAGTTAAACCTGGAGATTTCTATGTTGGGATCATCCAAATCCGATAATTTTTCCAGAATGCGGCATCACCAACACCATGCAGAGGATAGTGGGAGGGGTGGTGACCAAAGTGAACCAATGGCCTTGGGTCGTCGAACTGATGAACAACAATCAGTTCTATTGCGCAGGCTCCTTGATCAACTCCAGATACGTCCTAACCGCCGCTCATTGCACCGTAGGGTGAGTTTGTAAAGCTTTGCCTATATTACCGGTATTACAGTTTTCTATTGAAAACTGCAGAGAACTAGAACTCTACCTTAAATGAGTTCTTTTTAACGTGCAGCTCCGAGAATAAGAATCAGGAAAGACCTGCGAGAAAACCTGATTCTGTGCAATGTATAACAATAGATAGACTGGTAAAATTAAAACCCAGAGACCTCTCTCTTTATCTCGTTGAAATACCGTTAATCCACGAGTAAAGGATATTCATAAACAGCAACGGGTTGATGTCAGATTTGCACACTTGAAACAACCGTTAACGTTTCAGGGTGTCCAAGGACCGCATACAGGCGGTGTTCCTCGAACACGACAGGTCGGACCCTTCGGAAACCACGACGTTCACCAGGAAGATCAGCAACATCTACAGACACGCGAAGTACAACGCGAACGCCAACTTCAACAACGACATCTCCCTGTTGAGACTCGCTGAAACCGTGCCGTTCACCGACAGGGTGAGACCGGTCTGTTTGCCGGCTTTGGAGCAGAGCTACGTCGGTCAAGTCGGTAAGATGCTAGGTTTAAATAGGCTTTATTCGTTTTATGCCTTGTTTAAAAAAAAACAACGGACGATTTTCCGACCTAGAAATAAACTCTAATTATTATTGACGACTGATTCGTCTTCAGTGGTATTTATAATATTATCTTAGGCGTTCTAGAAGGAATGTGACAAACAATAACACCTGCAACAATGTGCGTCATTGAAGATTCGATGAGTAATCGTAATTATACATGGTGTAATGTTTTGCAGTTTTAAATACCGACTATTTTATCTGAACGAGAGTTCAGAACACTTTCAATATACGAACACGCGGGATCGCAAACTAATCTTAACTATTTTTGGCCAGCGCAGTGATCAATCTAGGAAGGACTCTACATTTCGTAGAAACCACAGGACCTTCTCATCGTACTAGGGAAATTTATCGGGAAGTCTGAGACAATTAAAACACAATATTTTTAGCACTCAAAATATGAAAATAACAAGTTTATTTCAGAGTGCCAAAAGGTAAAAAAAAAAACAACCCCAAGGGGAAGAAAAAAACAACCTCGCAAGTAAAGAATATTCCTAAACAGAGGCAAATAATAAAATGGTAAATAATTATGAGAATAGTAGAATATATCAAAATCAAGTAATAATGAGAGTATTAAAATATATCAAAATCAGGTAATAATGAGAGTATTAAAATATATCAAAATCAAAAGTCAGTCATAGAGAGCAATGGGGAAATATATCACAATCAAAAATAGATACTACAGAACGAGAAAACCCTTTCTGTAGGATAGAAAGCAGTAATGGTAACAAATATCCTGAATGGTGGATGCGAAGATAATGTATCGTAAGTGAAAAACTGTTCACTAAATAACAATATATGTACACAGAAAAGGGTTAGATTCAAGAGGGACTTTCCTTCAGAATGATAAGTGCTACGTCCACATCAACAACTTGAATGGTACAAAGGAAAGATTATTCCAGAATTGCATCCCCTATCCCCTGAATAACTAAATACCAAATGAGGTATAGGGCAAATAGGGACCGAGACCATCTTTACAGGCTGTAATCTCAGTGAAATAAATTCAGGGAATCCTGCAAGTTCGAGCAGTGATTAAGTGCTCTACAGGGAGGAAGGTTCAACAACTACACAATGCAAAGAGATACAATTCTTGATATATCTCTCATGGGGGAATCTCTATACCGCGTCATTATGTTTAGCAGGCACTTATCTCCCCAATTAAGTTTCAAGAATCCAACATATTAATGAACCATCTACCAAGTTTCCCAAGTGGGAGAATTGAAATAGTGGTATTGACTGGGGGTACACAAGTACCTTAAATATGAATAAATATCACAGCACAAATACGTAATAAATATTAAATGGAGAAATAGTACCAGTATAGACAACAATCAAGAAGAAATAATATAAAAGAAATTCAAAATGGACTTACTTGCATACGATTATCAAAGAAAACTCTAATAATATACTAGGGATAACGGAAACCTTTGGTTCCGTAAATTTGCTGAATTCTACGACTAATGCTTAACAACCTTACCAGTGTTCTTTGCTTTGTGTATCTGCATATCAGAGCAGAGCAACCACTTTGGTGCATCCTCTCTCTCAAGAAGTAAACCGTAATCTTTTCTCTATAACCTCCAAAAACCATCGAATAGAATCACGGTGTAAAAAATAAAAATCACGGAGTTATTTGACCGTGTTCAGAATATTCGACCGTGTTCTTCTAATCTACTCTGCAATCGGTATTATATGAAGTTTCCTCATTCGTAGGATGTTAATCTAGGACCGATCCATTACAATGGTTATATTCAATATTGAATGCAAACAGATAAGCAATTCATCTGAGGTATACAGGGTTGGCATTATGTTATTATATATTTAGGGACGGTTACTGGATGGGGAGCCACAAGCGAGTACAGTTCGACCTCTAAGGTACTGAGGGAGGTGAACGTGCCCATAATGTCCAACGACGATTGCAGGAGGACCAAGTACGGCAACAAAATAACGACGAACATGCTCTGCGCTGGGTATGTCGGAAAAGGAGGCAAAGACGCCTGTCAGGTTAGAGTTTTAACTTTAATTTCTCCACCTCTCGATTTAAAATATTGTTATCGTTTCAGGGTGACAGCGGTGGGCCTCTTCACGTGACCAACGGGACCAAATATATGATCGTTGGTAAGGTTTCTTGTCCTGTTACCCTGGTAAAGCATAAAAATGGTTTTATTTCTTAGGTATCGTATCGTGGGGAGAGGGATGTGCGGAAAGGGAATATCCTGGAGTTTACACACGTGTGAATCGGTTCATTTCTTGGATTGAGGGCAACACGAAGGACGCCTGTTATTGTTGATAGATAATAAATTTTAATAAAGGATTTTGATCCGGAGTTTCTATTACAACCCATAAGAAGAAACTCACCTTTCAGTTTAAAATAGATTATTGTTCCATTCTTTCACTTTTAGATTCACTTCCTCTATTTATCAAATTGAATTTTTGTAATTCTTCATCTGAGATCATTCTTTCTTCACCATCACATAATTTTTGGATGATTCCTTTCTTATCAAGTTTCGATAAATAATGTTGTATCCTCTTCATATGACATACCTAAGTTTTTCAAAGTCTGGAAATAACTGATTAGAGTTTCTATCTATATTCCTATAAATATTCAAACTAACGAATTACTGAAATTACCTTCTTGCAGAATCTTTGTCTCAATACGAGATAGATTTTTTATGTAACCACTCGATTTTTCTATTCGTTGAGAACTTTAACTTTCAAATCCTGCAATGTGTTTCAAACTGCAAATTGATATCGTGGTCTAATGCTAAATGAGTTTCTTATTTCTTCATGTTTCACGACTTCGAAGTCTGAGTATTGTTTATTTCATGAATACTTCTCAAATGCCTATTTTTAGATGATATGGTAGAAAATCCCATACCGCAAAGAGGGCTAACTTTTTCCTGGTTTTCCATATCTGCCATCTCATATTTCCAATGAAATTTGAACAAGTCAAAACTTTTAAAAACTGCTAACCTAACCTCACATAACATTTGATAATTCAACATTGCCCATAGAGCCCATAGACAATGACAAGGATTGCTGCAAAGGAAAATTTCTTTATCTATGACTTCTTGAAATGTGTTTTTTTCTGTTTAGTCAAAAAAATTGGAAGTTTTTAGCTATGCTAAGCAATAAATGAAACTCGATGATAGAGTTTCGAATAAAACGTAAAACATCTGAAGATAAGGAGTTTTATGTTAGGGAAAATTCACAACACTACGTGATTTTATAATATTTTTGGAAGAAACAGTGTCAATCTCAATACATGAACTTCACCAATGAAAATATAACGTAATTCGACTAATTTTGGGTCCTTTAGATTTCACCCAACAGCCAAAAAGTTTCCATTTCGCCTTTTCCCTGCCAACAAACGAAAACATCAAGAGCTTTTCAAAAATCCTAAGATTCCTAACCTACCTTAACCTGGACTACACCACGGCTCTCCGTCAAATATTTGCCGACCGGAAGAATTTCCTTCGTAAAGCTCGAAATGTTGATTTTTCCAGGCTGAAAACACACATTTCCGAAAATTTCCTTCAGCCTTCTTCAACATTTTCGCTTACCGAACTCGTCGACTGCATCCTCGAAGCCGTATTCACGGTATCTCCAAAGAAACAATATCTGGGAACCTTAATTCCCACTATCCCCGCCACAGCCGCTCCCGAATGAATTCCTACCAAAAAACACAATAATAACCTCAAAAAACCAAAAAAATTATCATTTACGTAAGCAATTCTCAAATTCGACACCCCTACAACTTGATATTATGAATATAACAGGCTGAGACCATGTACTTTTAACGCTCTACTCTAAGATGAATCCTCTATGTTCCAATCTTGACCGACTTCGAGGTTAGCGTCCTTCTTAACCTGAAATCTGAGCGTAACGGGTCTGATATTTTGTTTATAAATATCACCACGTGCGAGATTGATGATTATTACTATTATGTTACCTATTCTTATCTCCACCTTATTCCCGGACGGCGTCTTGAACCCCTCCATCTTCTGCGCCATCTTCAAGGCCACGTCGGCGACATTTTCGGCGTGGTCCTTCGTTTTCACCGGCGCGCCACTGGCGGCCATATAAACGGGTCCCACCGTCTCGACCTTGTAAACGTGGAAGGTGTCCATCAAGGAGTCGAACAGACTGAAAACCGAGTTCATGGTGGACACGACGTCCATGGCGTCCTTCACCGTCTCGGAGGTGAGACCGACGATCTCGCAGAAAAGGATGGAAACCTCGTCGAAACTCTGTGGTCGAGATATCAAAAGGGGGCGTTTTAGAGATTCTAGATTGCTCACCCATAGATAATCTTTCTTCTTTATCTATGTGCTCACCTCGCAAGTGTCCAAGGCGGATGTGCCGGATCTCAGTCTATCGGCGACGGTTTTGGGTATCATCGAGTATAGGAGATCGTCGCCCTTCTCTTTCCACTGCTCCAACAGCTCGTAGTTCTTCTCCAGGTCGTCGGATCTGTGCTCGGCCTTGTCGAACATTATCTCTAACCTAGAAAAAGACGAGTTTCATCTCTGTCGTCCCGGATTTTAACCTTACTTCGAGTTGTGCTGCCACCCGGCCAGCACCATCTCCCTGCTGAGGCCGTGAGGGTTCAGATCGTTGAGGTAGAGGCCTTGTTCGGGGAGCTCGTCCAAGTCGTTTATTCTGAAAATAAGAGAGTAAAAAAAATAAAATTGAATAAAATTGAAAAAATCAAAATAAAAAATAATGAAAAAATAAAATAAAATTAAAAAAATTATTCCCTTTATAAAATTTAATCCTCATACTTACATGGGACTGCACGAGTCCAAGTCGTTTATTCTAAAAATAAAATTAAAAAAAAATAAATAAAAAAAATACTTACATGGGACTGCACAAAAACACCAAAGCGTTCACGTCTTCCAGATACTTCATCTGCCCCTTCAGCAAGATGTTACGTTTGCTGCCTTCCCCTTGAGGAGTCGTAGACGCCACCCCCTCGACCTGGTGGACCTCCTCCTCTTCCTCGCGCGAAAAATCCCCACCTCCGACGTTACACTCCAACTCGAACATCACAGCTTTCAAATTCCGCACCTAAATCCGTTATATAAAGACACACAGATGATTATACCAAAACCTCACTCACGTTCTTCCAGGTGAGGAGGATCCCTTTCGGTCTCCTCAACTTGAAGAACTTGGTCACCGGTTGGTTCAGGAAACTTTCCCCGCTCCTCCAGACCTCCACCATCTTCTTTCCGCCCCCGATGATCTTCATCCCCGTGTCGATTATGATCCCGAAAGGGAAGAGGTCCAGGAGTAGGAAACAGGGGAAGGGAGAGAGCGCCTCTTCGCCTCTACGTCTCCCCTGCGCCTTATGCAGCATCTTCAAGAGGGATGAAATGAAGATTAACCTCGAGGGTCCGGGCTTTGTACTCACGTAATTCCTGTTGTCGAAATCCAACCTGTAGGTGACTATCAGACTCTTCTTGGAACCACTGGCCGAACTGGCCTTGTCCAAGACTTTAACGTTCAGGTCCAGGTCGTAGAAGTCTTTGGATATCTGCTGGAGCTGGCCCATCACGTACTGGGTGAAACCGTGCCTTCCGCTTCGGTAGACCAGGACGCACCCTTTGGCGTCTATGTCCGTTAAGTAGATGGAGGGACTCCTCATCTTGGGGTACGTGAAGCAGAACTGGGAGTGGATGTTGTCCACGCTCTCCAGGAAATCGGTGAAGTGTCTTCCGGTGGACTTGACCGTCACGTCATACCTGAAGACACAATCTACAAATCTGACATCTGCAGAACGCTGGTTTATATTTATTTACAGTAATCTACTTGGGATTGCACTCAGGATTGCAGAGCCCATCCGAGAAAGAAAAATCTGTGGTCACAGAAGCTCTTTTGAAAAATGGAAGGAGCAAGGCTGAAAGGGTGGAAGAGATACTTTGAGTTTAACATGTGAGTACAATCATCAAAGCAGAACACGGATGAAACACTCACCCTAATTTCGAAAAATACCTAACGAAACACCTCCCGAAGAAGTTCATGAAGCTGTCGTAAGACGCCAGGGTGACGTCGGCGCAAGCGGCGGCCAAAGAGGCCATCGTGTCGTCCGGGTACACCTGGTGGGTGTTGAATTCCGTGTATTTGCAGTCGGCCCTCCGTAAGACCTCGCTCCAAACGTCCTCCCCATATTCCAGCTGGAGAAAAGCGTGCGGGAAAATTGGAGAAAATATGGGAGAAATTTTCTCACCTGCACGTAATACTGCACGCTCTCCAACAACATGCCGTACATTTCGGGAGGTTCTCTTTGGACTGATAACGTTAATTCTTTGTTGGACTTCCACTCGAGCAATTAATTAGATAAAATAATTTCGTTTTCATGTCGGTTCCAATTAGTTCCGACTAAAAGGTTTGGAATTGGGCGAATAAAGAAGGAATAATCGATATTTATGTAATTAGAAAAGGGTTTCTCACAAGTTAATATACAGTTGGGAGCAATGAAATCGGCCCACCTTAAAATTGAAAATAGAAAAATTGGAATTTTTTTATGCGATTTTTTGCATAATCACGAAGTCGAGAATTTGCAAATCTCGAATGATCCTGACAAGTAGAAGTCGAGATATACTCGATTGAAAGTTGAAAAAATTACGAAAAGCACTGCCGTGAAGGCAGGAGCTTTTGAGCGCTCGTACATGCACCTTGTAGGCAGATTCGCATTTTCCAGTTTTAGAAATCAATTGAAGGAATTTTTTACTGCTGTCAAAAAAATTCTGAAACTTAGGCGAAACTCCAAACTTCATGTCACTGCTTCAGCTGATCAATTTTTTTTCGATAATTCGCTAGAATTTTCCACGGTATCTATGGTCTTGGTGATGCGATCTGGACAACATTTTGCACGTAGTTTGAATGAATTATTCCTGAGCTAGGTGCATAATTTCATTCCAATCCGATCGGTAGTTTCGAAACTATCAGGAAAAAAATATTTTGAACGGCCATATTTACGGAACCCCTAGTCTAATTTTGCTCATTGATGAACGTGACCGTGAAATTTGCGATCCAAACCCACCCTGAAAATTTCAAGTTCCTAGGCCTTTCCGTTCAAAAGTTAGAATTTTCTATGGTTTCTATGGTTCTGGTCATGCGATCTGGACAAAATATTGCTTCAATATATCATTCTCGATTAAAATACAAAATTTCATCTCGATCGAATCCGCAGTTTCGAATTTATCGAGAAAACAAAATTTCAAACGACCGTATTTACGGAAGCCCTTGTATAATGTTGCTCATAGATGAACGTGATCACGACATTCGATATCCACACCTATCCTGAAAATTTCAAGTCCCTAGGCGTTTCCGTTCAAAAGTTACAATTTTCTATGGTTTCTATGGTTCTGGTCATGCGATCTGGACAAAATTCCACATGTAGCTTGAACACCTCATTTTCCATTTGAGTGCAAAATTTCATCTCGATCAAATCTGTAGTTTTCAAGTAATCAGGGAAACAAAACTTTGAACGGCCGTATTTACGGAACCCCTGGTGGAATTTGGCCCATTAACGAACTTAACCGAGGCATTTGGGAACTGAACTCACACTCAAAATTTCAAGTCTCTAGGTTGATCCGTTCGAGAGTTATCGTGCTGACGGACGGCCGGACGGACAGACTCGAATTTTCCGACGGATTCGTCATCAGTGAGTCGAACATAGTCGATTGCGACCATTTTCGTCTCAAAATTCGAAAAATACAGACATCGTGACGAAATGATATAGCCCTCGTGTAAGTAGTACGAGCGCTCAAAAATTGGAATTTGTTATGCGATTTTTTTGCATAATCACGAAGTCGAGAATTTGCAAATCTCGAATGATCCTGACAAGTCGAGATATACTCGATTGAAAGTTGAAAAAATGGAATTTTTTTATGCCACTTTTTTGCATAATCACGAAGTCGTGAATTTTCACTAGTAATACCACTAGAGGTCAAATTATTTCAGGATTTAATTTGACCTCGTGTGGTATTCGGTAAGAAAATTCCACTCATGTGAACAAAATAAAATTTGATTGTCAAATAGAATATTCTGTCATTATAAACGCCAACAAAATTTCCAGTATAATTCCCACGAGGAAAAAATTTCCACTAAAATTCATCCGTTGCGATTGTGATCTGTCAGAAATACACGTTCTGATTGGTTAAAAATCACATTAGTGGAATTTTCTCATCGAATACCACACGAGATCAAATTAAATCCGGAAATTTTTTCTCACTCATGAATATTTTGAAAATTATCCCGAGTCGAAGACGAGGGATAATTTTTGACCTCGTGTGGTATTCGGTAAGAAAATTCCACACCAAATGCGTTTATTTCCAACAACATCAATTTTCGTCTTCATCAAGTATAATATTCTGTCATTATAAACGACAAAAAAATTTCCAGTATAATTCGCTGTTGGGTACCGTGAAAAAATTTCCACTAAAATTCATCCGTTGCGATGGTGATCTGTCAGAAATACACGTTCTGATTGGCTAAAAATCACATGTGTGGAATTTTCACTAGTAATACCACTAGAGGTCAAATTATTTCCGGAAATTTTTTCGAGCTCATGAATATTTTGAAAATTATCCCGAGTCGAAGACGAAAAATATTCATGAGTGAGAAAAAATTTCCGGATTTAATTTGATCTCGTGTGGTATTCGGTAAGAAAATTCCACTCATGTGAACAAAAAAAAATTTGATTGTCAAAAAGAATATTCTGTCATTATAAACGCCAAAAAAATTTCCAGTATAATTCGCTGTTGGGTACCGTGAAAACATTTCCACTAAAATTCATCCGTTGCGATAGTGATCTGTCAGAAATACACGTTCTGATTGGTTAAAAATCACATGTGTGGAATTTTCTCATTAATAATGTAATGTAAGAGAAATTTCAAAGTTATCAGTTCACTACAATAAAATTTTTCTCAGACAACATGAAGAATTTTAAGAAAAGATTTGGGTTATCATCCTTACAAAATTCAACTGGTTTCTGATTTTCGTTTTGAACAACTTAAAATGATGAGCTTTTTTATTGAGTTTCTCTATCTGCCGAATTGGTAGAACCTTTGAGAAAAGAATTGAATACCATAGAAGTTCTTTCGTTAACGGAAAAACAAGATCAAATTTCTCAAAACACCTATTGACTGAAAAGCATTGCTTTATGATATTTTTTTTCATATCGAAAGTGAAGGTATAAAACTCGAACTTTTGAAAATCAATAAACAAAAAGGTTCAGTCAAATCATAAAAATTCATTCAACTTATCTAATAACAAAACATAAGAACTTACAAGTCTAGCCCATAATAAATAAATACATTTAATTTTTCAACAGACAATATATAAATAATTTACAATTTAGGGTACGCGTATACTGTTGGGAAAGTTTGCTCATATTCCGGTTGGTACATCTGCTCTCTGATGAAACATTCCTTATCTTTCGGCTCGGGATGTACACTAGCCAACCCTAAAAGAACAAAGTACTAAAAAAAAATTCACAAGCTTATTCAAAACGACACTTACCACGTTTATAAGCGTAATCAACCACTTGCACTGCTATTTTGAGAGAAACGTCTACAACTGTACTTAATGGTGGGTAGAGAGAACCCAAATCCAATTCCTCCTCTTTCACGATATTAGCCAGTGTCCTTGCAGCAATGAGGAAGGTCTGGTTGTCGATCGTTAGCATTCCGGAACAAAGAACAGCCAACGCAACTCCAGGGAAAATGTAGGAGTTATTGCCTTGTCCGGGATAGAAAGTTTTCCCCATGTACTCCACCGGAGGGAACGGACTTCCACTTGCGAATATGCATTTTCCCTGCGAAATTTACGGTTTAAAGGTTGTATTCTTCCAACTATCGTTCAAAATATTACTTCAGTGTACTTATAAGCGTCATCCGCTGTGCATTCCGCTTTAACCGTAGGATTACTCAGTGCGAAAATAACCGGTCTATCGTTATTCCTAGCCATCTCCCTCAGGATTTCCGGAGTAAACGCACCAGCCATTGCAGCAGCTCCGATCAAAATAGTCGGTTTGATCTCCTTCACCACCTCTTCCAAAGTCCTCACCGGGGGATGAGGATGAGCGTAAACCGCCTTGTGGTGGTTGATCCCACCTTCCGGCCTATCTTTAACGATCAACCCTTTGGAGTCCACCATCCATATCTTACGTCTCGCCTCTTGTTCGGTGATACCTTAAAGAAAATCAAATAAATCAAATTCTAATCGATAAAAAGAAATGAAAAAAAAATCTTTTAGAAAAGTGCTTTTACAGCGGCAGTGAATATTTCTAAGTTGTAATAGAGTGTAAGTAGGTGGTTTTATATTTCTATAAATTGTTTTAGTTTTAGGATATCTTGTATAGTTATTACAATTCTCTTTGTTTACCACTTTGGTTTTTTTTCTTTTTCCCCTTGTTGATTTGATAGTTGTCTTCCGGAAATAATAAGATTTTTGACTCTTCCTATACATGAAGATATCTCAAAAGATACAACAAATTATTATTAATTTTCCATATCTTGTTTGTTTTCTGTATTTTGAGTTTTATGAGCTGTTTAGGTCTTTATTTGTGTTGTTTTATGATCATTCAGTAAATGGAAAAATGTTCAAGTTTTTGAGTTTTAAGACGGAGATAAAAAAAAACTTCCTGAAAAGTGCTTTTACAGCAGCAGTTAATATTTCAAAGTTGTAATAGAGTGAAAGTAGGAGGTTTTATATTTCTATAAATTGTTTTAGTTTTAGGATATCTTGTATAGTTATTACAATTCTTTTTGTTTACCACTTTGGTTTTTTTTCTTTTTTCCCTTGTTGATTTGATAGTTGTCTTTCGAAAATAATTAGATTTTTGACCCTTCCCATACATGAAGATATCTCAAAAGATACAACAAATTATTATTAATTTTCCATATCTTGTTTGTTTTCTGTATTTTGAGTTTTATGAGCTGTTTAGGTCTTTATTTGTGTTGTTTTATGATCATTCAGTAAATGGAAAAATGTTCAAGTTTTTGTGTTTTAAGACGGAGATAAAAAAAATCTTCCTGAAAAGTGCTTTTACAGCAGCAGTTAATATTTCAAAGTTGTAATAGAGTGAAAGTAGGAGGTTTTATATTTCTATAAATTGTTTTAGTTTTAGGATATCTTGTATAGTTATTACAATTCTTTTTGTTTACCACTTTGGTTTTTTTTCTTTTTTCCCTTGTTGATTTGATAGTTGTCTTTCGAAAATAATTAGATTTTTGACCCTTCCCATACATGAAGATATCTCAAAGGATACAATGAATTATTATTATTTTTCCATATCTTGTTTGTTTTCTGTATTTTGAGTTTTATGAGCTGTTTAGGTCTTTATTTGTGTTGTTTTATGATCATTCAGTAAATGGAAAAATGTTCAAGTTTTTGAGTTTTAAGACGGAGATAAAAAAAAACTTCCTGAAAAGTGCTTTTACAGCAGCAGTTAATATTTCAAAGTTGTAATAGAGTGAAAGTAGGAGGTTTTATATTTCTATAAATTGTTTTAGTTTTAGGATATCTTGTATAGTTATTACAATTCTTTTTGTTTACCACTTTGGTTTTTTTTCTTTTTTCCCTTGTTGATTTGATAGTTGTCTTTCGAAAATAATTAGATTTTTGACCCTTCCCATACATGAAGATATCTCAAAAGATACAACAAATTATTATTAATTTTCCATATCTTGTTTGTTTTCTGTATTTTGAGTTTTATGAGCTGTTTAGGTCTTTATTTGTGTTGTTTTATGATCATTCAGTAAATGGAAAAATGTTCAAGTTTTTGTGTTTTAAGACGGAGATAAAAAAAATCTTCCTGAAAAGTGCTTTTACAGCAGCAGTTAATATTTCAAAGTTGTAATAGAGTGAAAGTAGGAGGTTTTATATTTCTATAAATTGTTTTAGTTTTAGGATATCTTGTATAGTTATTACAATTCTTTTTGTTTACCACTTTGGTTTTTTTTCTTTTTTCCCTTGTTGATTTGATAGTTGTCTTTCGAAAATAATTAGATTTTTGACCCTTCCCATACATGAAGATATCTCAAAGGATACAATGAATTATTATTATTTTTCCATATCTTGTTTGTTTTCTGTATTTTGAGTTTTATGAGCTGTTTAGGTCTTTATTTGTGTTGTTTTATGATCATTCAGTAAATGGAAAAATGTTCAAGTTTTTGTGTTTTAAGACGGAGATAAAAAAAATCTTCCTGAAAAGTGCTTTTACAGCAGCAGTTAATATTTCAAAGTTGTAATAGAGTGAAAGTAGGAGGTTTTATATTTCTATAAATTGTTTTAGTTTTAGGATATCTTGTATAGTTATTACAATTCTCTTTGTTTACCACTTTGGTTTTTTTTCTTTTTCCCCTTGTTGATTTGATAGTTGTCTTCCGGAAATAATAAGATTTTTGACTCTTCCTATACATGAAGATATCTCAAAAGATACAACAAATTATTATTAATTTTCCATATCTTGTTTGTTTTCTGTATTTTGAGTTTTATGAGCTGTTTAGGTCTTTATTTGTGTTGTTTTATGATCATTCAGTAAATGGAAAAATGTTCAAGTTTTTGAGTTTTAAGACGGAGATAAAAAAAAACTTCCTGAAAAGTGCTTTTACAGCAGCAGTTAATATTTCAAAGTTGTAATAGAGTGAAAGTAGGAGGTTTTATATTTCTATAAATTGTTTTAGTTTTAGGATATCTTGTATAGTTATTACAATTCTCTTTGTTTACCACTTTGGTTTTTTTTCTTTTTCCCCTTGTTGATTTGATAGTTGTCTTCCGGAAATAATAAGATTTTTGACTCTTCCTATACATGAAGATATCTCAAAAGATACAACAAATTATTATTAATTTTCCATATCTTGTTTGTTTTCTGTATTTTGAGTTTTATGAGCTGTTTAGGTCTTTATTTGTGTTGTTTTATGATCATTCAGTAAATGGAAAAATGTTCAAGTTTTTGAGTTTTAAGACGGAGATAAAAAAAAACTTCCTGAAAAGTGCTTTTACAGCAGCAGTTAATATTTCAAAGTTGTAATAGAGTGAAAGTAGGAGGTTTTATATTTCTATAAATTGTTTTAGTTTTAGGATATCTTGTATAGTTATTACAATTCTCTTTGTTTACCACTTTGGTTTTTTTTCTTTTTCCCCTTGTTGATTTGATAGTTGTCTTCCGGAAATAATAAGATTTTTGACTCTTCCTATACATGAAGATATCTCAAAAGATACAACAAATTATTATTAATTTTCCATATCTTGTTTGTTTTCTGTATTTTGAGTTTTATGAGCTGTTTAGGTCTTTATTTGTGTTGTTTTATGATCATTCAGTAAATGGAAAAATGTTCAAGTTTTTGTGTTTTAAGACGGAGATAAAAAAAATCTTCCTGAAAAGTGCTTTTACAGCAGCAGTTAATATTTCAAAGTTGTAATAGAGTGAAAGTAGGAGGTTTTATATTTCTATAAATTGTTTTAGTTTTAGGATATCTTGTATAGTTATTACAATTCTCTTTGTTTACCACTTTGGTTTTTTTTCTTTTTCCCCTTGTTGATTTGATAGTTGTCTTCCGGAAATAATAAGATTTTTGACTCTTCCTATACATGAAGATATCTCAAAAGATACAACAAATTATTATTAATTTTCCATATCTTGTTTGTTTTCTGTATTTTGAGTTTTATGAGCTGTTTAGGTCTTTATTTGTGTTGTTTTATGATCATTCAGTAAATGGAAAAATGTTCAAGTTTTTGAGTTTTAAGACGGAGATAAAAAAAAACTTCCTGAAAAGTGCTTTTACAGCAGCAGTTAATATTTCAAAGTTGTAATAGAGTGAAAGTAGGAGGTTTTATATTTCTATAAATTGTTTTAGTTTTAGGATATCTTGTATAGTTATTACAATTCTCTTTGTTTACCACTTTGGTTTTTTTTCTTTTTCCCCTTGTTGATTTGATAGTTGTCTTCCGGAAATAATAAGATTTTTGACTCTTCCTATACATGAAGATATCTCAAAAGATACAACAAATTATTATTAATTTTCCATATCTTGTTTGTTTTCTGTATTTTGAGTTTTATGAGCTGTTTAGGTCTTTATTTGTGTTGTTTTATGATCATTCAGTAAATGGAAAAATGTTCAAGTTTTTGAGTTTTAAGACGGAGATAAAAAAAAACTTCCTGAAAAGTGCTTTTACAGCAGCAGTTAATATTTCAAAGTTGTAATAGAGTGAAAGTAGGAGGTTTTATATTTCTATAAATTGTTTTAGTTTTAGGATATCTTGTATAGTTATTACAATTCTCTTTGTTTACCACTTTGGTTTTTTTTCTTTTTCCCCTTGTTGATTTGATAGTTGTCTTCCGGAAATAATAAGATTTTTGACTCTTCCTATACATGAAGATATCTCAAAAGATACAACAAATTATTATTAATTTTCCATATCTTGTTTGTTTTCTGTATTTTGAGTTTTATGAGCTGTTTAGGTCTTTATTTGTGTTGTTTTATGATCATTCAGTAAATGGAAAAATGTTCAAGTTTTTGTGTTTTAAGACGGAGATAAAAAAAAACTTCCTGAAAAGTGCTTTTACAGCAGCAGTTAATATTTCAAAGTTGTAATAGAGTGAAAGTAGGAGGTTTTATATTTCTATAAATTGTTTTAGTTTTAGGATATCTTGTATAGTTATTACAATTCTTTTTGTTTACCACTTTGGTTTTTCTTCTTTTTTCCCTTGTTGATTTGATAGTTGTCTTTCGAAAATAATTAGATTTTTGACCCTTCCCATACATGAAGATATCTCAAAGGATACAATGAATTATTATTATTTTTCCATATCTTGTTTGTTTTCTGTATTTTGAGTTTTATGAGCTGTTTAGGTCTTTATTTGTGTTGTTTTATGATCATTCAGTAAATGGAAAAATGTTCAAGTTTTTGTGTTTTAAGACGGAGATAAAAAAAATCTTCCTGAAAAGTGCTTTTACAGCAGCAGTTAATATTTCAAAGTTGTAATAGAGTGAAAGTAGGAGGTTTTATATTTCTATAAATTGTTTTAGTTTTAGGATATCTTGTATAGTCATTACAATTCTTTTTGTTTACCACTTTGGTTTTTTTTCTTTTTTCCCTTGTTGATTTGATAGTTGTCTTTCGAAAATAATTAGATTTTTGACTCTTCCTATACATGAAGATATCTCAAAGGATACAACGAATTATTATTATTTTTCCATATTTTGTTTATTTTCTGTATTTTGAGTTTTATGAGCTGTTTATGTCTTTATTTGTGTTGTTTTATGATCATTTACCAGATTGATTCGAAAATGTTTAAGTTTTCGAGCTTTAATAAAGAGATCAAAAAAGAAAATAGTCGAACGTACCTTCCTCCTTCATGGCCATAACGCAGAGCTCCGCAATCCCCAAATTCGCCTCTCCGGCCCCCTGGAAAACTATAACGTTATCCACCAGCTTCTTCTTCGTGATCCTCAAGCTCGCCAACACCCCGGCCACCGCCACCCCCGCCGTCCCCTGTATATCGTCATTAAAAGTACAATACCCATCCTTGTACTTCTCCAACAACCTAAACGCGTTGCTGTTCCCGAAATCCTCGAACTGTATCAGACAGTTCCTGCCGAACCTCCTCACCACCGCCTGCATGAACTCGTCGAGGAACTCGTCGTACTCGGCGCCGACGACGCGTTTCTGCCTCAGGCCGAGGTAGAGGTCGTTCTCCAGCTTGGCCGGGGAGTTCGTGCCGACGTCCAGGGTGATCGGGAGGCAGTAGTGGGGTTTGATGCCGCCCAGGGCGGTGTACAGGCACAGTTTGCCGATCGGGATGCCCATGCCGTCCATGCCCTGGTCGCCGATGCCCAGGATCCGCTCGCCGTCGGTCACCACGATGGCCCGGACGTCTCGCTCGGGCCTGAAGAGGAAAAAATGGTTATTTGGGAAATTCGTTCACTCCTCGATGACTTCCTGAGGTTCAATGTTAAATACCCAGAAAGTGGTCGTCATTAAATATCAAACGATCATTACATTAGGAATAGCACTGATTACAAAGGAAACCAGTTGAAGACCTTGAAAACACGTGTTACGGCAAGCTGTTATTAACATTAACCATTCTTGATATTAACTTCCTGGAGACAATCTCAGTTTCGTATAAAAATCAACACAGATGTAAGAATTTAAGATTTACTCACCAATTTTTCAAGATTTCGTAGACGTGACCTTTATCGTAGATGGTAATGTACATTCCCCTGTTGTGAGTGTAAAGCGTGCTGAACATCTGGCAGGCAGTACCAACAGTCGGGGTGTAGACCAAAGGTAGTAATTCGGTGGTATATTTTCCCATTAGGTTGAAGAAAACCTTCTCGTTTCGTTCCTAAAAAGACAAGATAGCTCTCAAACAAGCAAATTATTATTCGGAGGATACTAACCAAGAGCCCCATCAGAAAGATGTACTTGTCAATGTCTTTCTCATAGCGGTCTAGTAAAATCTTGGCGTGGGCTATCTGTTGATCGAAAGACTTTACTCTCGGAGGTAGTAGGCCGTGGAGACCCAAACGTTGTCTGTCCTCCCTCGAGAAAGCGAGCCCCTAAAAACAAAACGTTATTCTCACATAAGCATATTTTAGTTTCAAAAAGCACCTTAGTAACTATAGTTGGTCTCGAATGAAACCTTTTGAAAGAATTACACGCCATCGTAAGAGTAAGCACTATACAACGTGAATCTCTCGTGGAATTCAACACGATAACTTGCTCTGATAATATTCATTTTTATCTGAATCAAAACAAATGGTAATTGACAAATTTATGAATAACTTATTGACCTCTATGATCATCGTGACACTATTTTGTATTCGGTCAATTCGGTGATATCAAATCACGATAGAAAAAGACATAGAACAAAAAATATTCTATGCAAAGGGCGATGGAGTAGTGACATTTTTGAATTGAATTCTAAACCGACTCCCGACTCGGGATGAAACGATACGAGTAAATACAAGTACATACTCGATACTTTTCACCGATACAAAGTACTTTTGGTATCGATACTTTGAAATAAGGTATCGAGTAGGTATCGGTCAAAAGTACTCATATCAGTAAATCGATACCTCAGATCAATAGTGTGACATCCAAAAATTCAAATTTGAGTTCCTAACGTTCCTAATAAAACGTTCTATCAATTACAATACTGAAACAACTCCTATTTCGTATCTAATCTTGATATTTGAGGTAGTTCCCTGGAACAGTTAATTATAACAAGTTTACAAAGACAGTTCCAACACATTCCCAAATGTTTCACATTTGAATTTTCTTCGCTAAAAGATTGGTCTCATTGTTTCTCAAGAACAGTACTAACACATTGCCAAATATTCTCCTACAGAATTTTCTTTGCGAAAAGATTGGTCTTGATATTTGAGGTAGTTCCCTGGAACAGTTGATTAGAACCAGTTTACAAAGACAGTTCCAACACATTCCCGAGTGTTTCACGTTTGAATTTTCTTCGCTGAAAGATTGGTCTCATTATTTGGGGTTGTAGTAAGTATCGATACTTTTGAAATGATACCAAATAAGTATCGATACTTGACGAACGATACAGTATCGAGTAAGAGTATCGATACCTCAATGGTATCGTTTCATCCCTAACTCTTCCTCAGGTGGCGTAAGTACTCTGTGGTTCCCCCTAGGAAGCACAGAAAAACCCCTCGCCAATGATTTTAAATTTTCAACTTTTTAAATATTAATAATCCTATCAATTAACTAAATTGGTCGATTCAATATTAATCTAGACGGCATGTAGACTTATCGATTTCTCTGTAATGTCAAGGCTACTTTTTCGATTATTTTCGACATCCGCTTTTTACTACGCCACTGTTTGAAATTCATCCTTGGATTTCAATCGAAGAAACTTCTCAAACCCACATCGTCTTTTACCGACATCCATAGGTAGCATATTATTTCAATTCCTCCGTGATTACCTGCGAGCCATAGAGTACGAGAAATTGTTGACTCAAATAATTGATTTCAACGTGTCACGCTACGTCAAACTCCCCCGCGACCAAAAATGAATAGAACCTCGAAGGGAAAAGAAGAAACTCCAGTGAAATCTCCCCTTTTCCCCTGCTACCTGTGCGATAAACAGTTCCGCGTGCCGGCCATCTACGATCACGAGGAGGAATGCCTGAAGGTCTGGCGGGAGGAGAACGAAAAGCTGCCGCCACACAGACGGAAAAAACTACCCCAGAAGGAGGACGTCAAGTTCACCCCCAGCGGTGAGGTAGATTTCGTCGGTACCTTCAACAGGATCTGGGAGAACCACCTGGCCGAGCTGGTACCTTGCGGTCTGTGCGAGAGGACTTTCGCGCCGAACCGGGTGGAGGCGCACCGGGCGATCTGCAAGGGCGGTAGTAGCGGGAAGAAGAAGACGAACGATCGAGGACGCCCCGGAAAGTCATAGATTAAATCTATGACTCTGATAACCTAAACTTTAGCTGTCATAAGTACGATTTTATTGTTGACTAAGAAGAATAATTGTCTTATTACTTTGAACCTACAATGAATTTATTACCATTTTCTTTTGTATAAAAACATTGAAATTAAACAAACCGAATGAAAACAATCTTTGTTATTTATTCGAAAACGGCAATTGACCACAAAACATCCTGCTCGAACAAGAAATTCCGTATCCTTTCAATGTCAATCGATCACCTTTGTACCCAAAAGTAGGAATTCTGCCGTTTGTTTCCATATACAGGTCAAAATCCTCGAAAACCAGAAAAACAATGGTTCATAAAATTTCAAAAAGTGGACTTCGTACCAGAGGACGAGGATGTCAGGTTTGTTCGCATAAATTCCGATGGAATTTCGGATTTTTATCCACTATGTTCGACTAGTTTGAAATCGATCACTATTTTTATCTCGTGATGCGAAAAATCGAGAACAGAATAGAAAGATGATCACCTTGTAATGACAACCGGCGCGATTGACATGAATCGAAAGAGCAAGTTGAAAGGAGAACTTTTAAATGTTCCAGAAGATAAATTTACCTGTTTGGAAACGGGGGAAAGTTGAATTGTTATGTTATATGCTGAGATAAGAGCGAAAGCATAACTGTGCATTTTTTATGCGAAACCAATGAAGCTAATCATTCGACCCAGTATTATTATAGCTGTTTTTTATGGCCTCCGTAATTTGTTTGCTCTATCACTGTGTCCTTATACCACCTGAGGCACAGCATATTAATTGTTCACTCATCAATGAAAAGATAGTCAATGGCCAATCTCAGAAAATTTCTTCCACGACCGGAGGATTCGAACCTGGAGAACCTATTGATCATTAGACCAACGCGCTAACCCCCACGCCACAGACGAACCCCCACAAACGAGATACAATAGACTAAAGGAATTAAAAAACTGTCAATGCGAATTGTCACAGAAATACGACCTTCACTGTTCAAATACTGTCATTTTATTTCTATGAATTTTAAAAGATGGAATCACCGAATTATATTGAATATACCAGAAAAACTCAATTTTTTTTCTGTGTACCGAAACGATCCTCAGTGTTCATTGTCAGTATGAAAAATAATGCCATTTTATTTCTATGATCTTCGAAAGGTGGAATCACCGAATTATATTGAATTTATCAGAAAAACTCGATTTTTTTTCTATGAACCAAAACAATCTTCAGTGTTCATTGTCAGTATGAAAAATAATGCCATTTTATTTCTATCAACTTCAAAAGATGGAATCACCGAATTATATTGAATATTTCAGAAAAACTAAATTTTTTTTTCTGTGTTCCAAAACGACCTTTAGTGTTCATTGTCAGTAAGAAAAATAATGCCATTTTATTTCTATGAACTTCAAGAGATGGAATCACCGAATTATATTGAATATATCAGAAAAACTACATTTTTTTTTCTGTGTTCCAAAACGATCTTCCGTGTTCATTGTCAGTATGAAAAATAATGCCATTTTATTCTATGAACTTCAAGAGATGGAATCACCGAATTATATTGAATACATCAGAAAATCTCAATTTTTTTTCTGTGTTCTTAAACGACCTTCAGTGTCTATTGTTAGTAAGACATATACTGTCATAATATTTCTATAACGAAATCTTGCTCAAGGTTATGTATTACTCAACAAAAACCGCATCGAGCGGGGTTCCGTCTATTTCTTCATAAAGAAACCAAAACGAAATCGATTCTTCCTGGCTAGATGCGAATCGAGTTAGATACGGTGAGTCATCCTTATTATCACCTTGAGCAAAAAAAACAGACTGGATTCACTTAACTCTCGATTAATCACACGAAATGGTTTTTCTATGTTTCCTACAATTATACATAGAACCTTGGGAATCACTGTAATCATCACGTACGCCACTGCATAAATGATTTCTAGGAATAGAAAATAGAATATGCGGAAAAATGATGGTGAAACGTTCAACTTCAGATTATTTCCAGGTCTCGGGTTCGAATCCTCCGGTAAGGAAAAAGAATTTCTGACCCAGAGTTTATTTCCAATTAATTAACGTAAAAGTTATCAAATGTTCATGCGATTTCTAGATATAGTTCTTGAAACAACTCTGCCATTAAATTGAAAACAATACACGAGTCACCCAGACTACAATTTCGTAATTTCTAAAATAATCGTTCGGCATTTTATGCAAAACACATCATTTTACTGGCTATCACTATACGCAGACAATTCAAGCTTATCTAATCGAAATTAATCGCCATTGTAATTCAATTGTTTCTTGATCAAATATTTTCATGGATATAATACGAAAAAAAATCGAATAGGAATAGTCTAATAATTAATTAAATGAATTAAAACGGAAAAATCATTCAATTTGCTGAGTAAAAAAATGTTCTGGTTATTCTATGTTCGTCCATAGACCGTCCCATAGAAATAAAACGTAGTTCATTCAATTTGCTGGGTAAAAAAGTTGTCTGGTTATTCTATGTTCGTCCATAGACCTTCCCATAGAAATAAAACGTAGTTCATTCCTTGGCAGAATGTGAAATTTGAAGATATAATCGGAGCAGAAACAACCGCAATTTTATCAGAAAGTTACAAGCTACAAAAATTTGAGAACTACCATGTATTCTCGAGAAGGAAACGGAAAAAACATATCTCTAGCTGATAATTCTTGAATACTCCACCAAGATCTAAATGAAAGTCGTAAAACCCCAAAGTAGGTCAATAGGAAGCTGATCACTATTTCTAACTAATAAAGTACAAGAATAATTTTTAAAATTCGACGAAATATTCATGTCTCCATAAAAATTCAAAACGAAATATGATATTTCTATGAAATTCAAACGCAGACGACTTGCCAGTACTTTTCCACGTCAATTCAATTATTCTGACGAACATGTATCCTCTAAACAAAATTAAAATAACTGTATAATTCTCCACTTACTTTATTGAGAGCAGGATCCTTAAGTCTATCGATTCCGCTCGTTGAGGCAGGGCAGTGAGGCTCTCCCGTTGGCTTTTGTCCCAGCTGATCCATCGCTAAATCTCGACAAGCAGGCATAGTTGTTGATCTCGCAGCGGCGACACTGTTATTGCATCTGACAGTCGACGAATGATCGCTAAAAATTTCCAACACACTGATATCACCTTGTGAAGCACTCGCAAAGGTGAGTGACAATCATGAATTACCCAACTAATTCACGCAGTTGTGAAAATCTATATCGGATTCGATGCGCGCGCATAGAGGGGGAATTCGGTGGTTTAATTTGCGGAAGGATGGCCTGATATGTTCCGCATTTTTCGATTTTATCAAAGTTATGGATGGTGAACGTGAACAACATGAAAGTACCTTATGATTTTGCTACGCTTGGATGATGTTTCCAAAGATCTGGAGGTCAACTGATGAAGATGACTTTCTCTTTTCAGTTGCCCGATTCCGCCTCGAATGTATGAACAAAAACATTGTAGAACACAGAAGTTGGTTTTGGAGGCTGTAAACAAATACAAATTTGAATTTTCCTAACTATTCTGTTGAGAATTCACTTACATATTTTGCTGTGAAGGGCGAATCTCATCGAATGCATTTCAACATTGAGTAACCTTCAAACTGAACGTAAAAATCGATTATCTCGACTGTGTCCTTTTCACATTGAATTTGTTCTTGGGTTCATAGAGATTAAGAGTGAACAAAACAATAATAAACTGCAAATTTTGATTTCGTGAGGTAATGATGGATTGATGACGAGTGTTGGACTTTTTATAGGTCCATTATTGATTATCCTGGGTTTTAATCACGATCGCATCACATGAAAGGATTCTTTGATTCTTCATTAATGGAAAATTCGTTTTCACTGCATAATAGAATTCTCTGACGTGGTTAAAAAATTGGAAGAGATTTTCAGGTTATGTAAAAAATTATGGTAGAATTATAATTCCAGAAAAGCAAACATATCTCAATTATCAGATATATAGTTGCTGTTGATGGTTGACGCCGTTGACGGAATTCAAAATATCGAATGTTCTGTGTACAATATAAGGAGGGAAAGAATTTTCCTCGAAAAAATCAAAAAAAACCCTTCGACTTGCCTCAAAATCAAACTCTTTGGATATTTAAAAGTCGCGTTCCGAAATTCCCAACCAGTACTGGCCAGTAATCCGACCCGTTCCGAAATTACCGAATTTTACTGGCATCGTTTTCCCGCCATCTGTCAATGTACCCTGTGCGAGGCTAAAAATCTGCTATTGGCTACTTCGCATTCCGAAATTACAGTTTTTAACTGGCATCGTTTTCCCGCCATCTTTCAATGTACCTTGTGCGAGGCTAAAAATCTACTGTTGGCTACTGCCAGAAAAAGGATGTGTGAGCGCCAGTACCAGTGTGACCATATGTAGTAGAAATCTACTTTTTTGGTAGATTTCAGACAACCTATGGTAGGTAAATTTCTGGGAGTAGATTTTGGTAGATTTTCACCTTCTTCGACTTTAAAGCATTGGATGGTCATTCTTTTATATTTTATACCATAAAGTTCATTTCAAGTATAAATTTTTATTTCTGTTTGTCATACCTGCATAATATTATCGTTTTCTTTAATTTATAAAATTCTATGTGAGTAATTAACGTGCCTAGTACCAACTCTGTGCTCTCTCTCGTAGTGAGTAAACGTTCTGATGGTTACATGTGTAGATGGCGGAAATCAAGAACATTTGAAGGATAGAAGAAGAAGAAGTAAACGTCAAAAAACATTATAACCTAATTTTTTGTGTTAGATTTTGTGAATAAATGGTTGTAGTTGACCAAACTAGTCAAACTAGTGTTTTAGACATTTCTCTGTATGAAAATATCCTTAGTCCCTTCTGATACAAAGGATTTGTTGAATAATTCAATATATACCCAATATTTTTGTGAAATTTTAAGGAAAATTATACATCTATGAACATTTTATTGTATTCGAAAATCTAAAATATGACGGAATCATTCAAGTATCCCACAAAAATTCCAAAAACAGTCACTAGCGCCACCTGGTGT
Organism: Aphidecta obliterata; assembly: GCA_963966015.1. NCBI lineage: Eukaryota > Metazoa > Arthropoda > Insecta > Coleoptera > Coccinellidae > Aphidecta > Aphidecta obliterata. The sequence goes on from OZ014435.1 coordinate 523,912, forward strand.
TTAGTATCCACATTTTGCAAAGTGGATATGGTTGATTTTAGTAGATTTCTCTCATCTTCGCAGTAGATTCGCTTTTCAAAATATGGTCACACTGGTGCAGCGTGACCAGGTTGGCGTGAGCTGGATCTACTGAACTTGTCACAGAAATCTACCAAATTTGTTTTGAAAACTACGAAAAATCTACTTTTGAAGTTTCAGAAGAAATTTTGTAGAGGGCGTTCCTTTCCACTATCAAATATAGAGATTTGACTTCATAAATCACATCTCATGTCTCAACGTACATAATGGTTTTTGAGTACAAGCTTTGGAATGGAAGATTTGTATTGAAATTTTTCATAACAACAAAAAAAAATAATAGAACAGGAGAAAATCTGAACAAAATGGTATACAAGAGGAACTATGTCAATGAAAGAGAATTCTAACTAAAAAAAAAACACAATCAACATTTGAATAAATATAAAAATCTTGGAAAAATACTCAAAAAATGAAGCAAGAAATATAATATTATTCTGTATCAGCCAAATCGTCTTTCGTATTTTCTTTTCATTTTAATTATTTAAAAGAGCGCAATCATATAATGGTGTAATGCACAAAAAACAAGGACGATCTCGAAACGCTTAGGTGGCGAAAAAGGGCGAAGGCATAAAGTACATCTATGTTATGTGGGCAAGGTGAAGGCCGAAGACAGACAAAGACAATATAATATAACTGAATAAGCAGAATAACGTTTTGGATAAAAAACTTCTTCATTCAAAGGAATAACGCCAGCATCAGCAATTCAACAATCCCACGATGCATAGTGTGAAGGAAATATTTTCGGGGAAGTACTCAATACTCCCATTTAACTGCTTTCAGAGAGTAATAGTACAAATTACTGTTCGATTTCAAAAACTACCAGAATCTACTAGCAAATTTCTGCTTACTAAAAATACCTAGAAATCTACTAAAAAAGTAGTTTTCTACTAAACCTGGTCACGCAGCGGCTGCGCGTACGGAACGTTCGGAACTTTTTCACCTTCGCATCATTGAAGATATGTATGTTTGTTTGACGGAGTTGTGATGTGTTGTGTGTTTTAACTTTTTTGTATGTGTTTTTCGTTTTTTTTTTTTTTTTTAAAAGTCTTCGAATACTGTAATCAAGTAAGTTGATCAACTGATTTGTAAATTACTTGATTTATTTTCTTCTTCAATTTTGGAATCTCGACAAAAATTTGAGAATTTTCTCGATTAGGAACGAAAATTTTATTAGATAGAATTATTGGATAATTTACGAATTCGGGAATGCTAAATCGTGTGGTAAAATGCCAAAAATTTTCACTTCATATCTAATATGGTATTTTATTGAATATTTTTTTTAATACCTCGTTCTTCAATTTATAACACATGTTTTTGAATATTGTAAAATCATAACTTTCAATTTTGGACAAAATACTATAGCTTCTCAGCATTAATCTTTCTAGTCCTAGAATTCTGAAGATAAAGAATCGAGACAACAACAAAAATTCATTCAACTAACACAATTAACAATGTGAACATCTAAGTGAATTCAATGTATTCCTTATGGAATATTTCTGAAAGAAATCACACGCTAGTGAAGGAGTGAAAATATAATTTAAAAAAATATTAATGAATTCGTCGAATTTTTCTGTGAAATGGTTTTCAACAAGACGCCGCCACATACCACACGTCGAATCCGACCCTTAACCTTCTGCACGACAATTTCGACAACATTAGAAGATTTTGAAAATTTAAATACGTGAATATTTTCACTAGTAATACCACTGGAGGTCAAATTATTGCCGGAAATTTTTTCGAGCTCATGAATATTTTGAAAATTATCCCGAGTCGAAGACGAGGGATAATTTTCTAAAAATATTCATGAGTGAGAAAAAAATTCCGGATTTAATTTGACCTCGTGTGGTATTCGGTAAGAAAATTCCACACCAAATGCGTTTATTTCCAACAACATCAATTTTCGTCTTCATCAAGTATAATATTCTGTCATTATAAACGTCAAAAAAATTTCCAGTATAATTCGCTGTTGGGTACCGTGAAAAAATTTCCACTAAAATTCATCCGTTGCGATGGTGATCTGTCAGAAATACACGTTCTGATTGGTTAAAAATCACATGTGTGGAATTTTCAACCATATTTCAGACGCATGACAGTTCGCCAGTTCTAGCAATTAAAAGATTCTATAAATTCAAAGAATATAAACGTTTCGAGAACATGAAGAAGCAAAAAAAGTAATATTTAAGTTTCAGGTCATTCAATTAGCATGTTATTATACGCAAAACATTCAGTTATCATATGTAGCGAATAGTAGTATTGAATTTGAGGTATAATAAAGTTTTGATAACCGAATATTATGGATAAAATGGATGCAATTACTGTAATATTTGTACTTTCCAACGACTTGAAAGATGAAAGAAGAGCAAATGAAATAATGTTTCAAGCTTTCAAGGTATTGTGAATGAATACTTTTGTTCTGATTTATTTTTAATGAATATCCTTTCAAGGCTTGTAAACAAAAGAAAGTCAATACAATATGGGTGAAAGAACGAGATATTTACAAAAAAGAATTGAAAAAAACAGATTTTATTGTGTTTGAAACGTTTGAAGGAAAAGATTTCGAAAGTATTAAGGAGAAAAAGAGTGCGTAAGTAATTTTTTTATGAAGTCTTCTGTATGAAAATTAGTGAGGGTTTCTTAGTATGATTTCTTATATTTTCTGCAGTAGTATTGTAGGTCCATGGTGTGTTCTAATATGTTTGATGGAAGGCAAAAAAATACCAAATTTTTCATATCCCATCTACAATGTTGCAATGTATAATTGCATAGTTACATCTTCTAACCTTCCCAAATCTGTTGAACTAGATATTAGTGAGAAAGTTCGAATAATGGGTGGTTATTACTGTGATGGTATATCAGATAACACAACACATTTAATAGCTGATAGTGTGAAGAGTGCTAAATACATGGTGAGTAATTTACATTTATTTTAGTCCAAATTTTGTTCCTCAATAGGATTTCTTTTATTTTCTAGAGAGCTATAGAAATGAATATAAAAGTACTCACTCCATCTTGGATTGATTCTGTTTGGGAGGCAAGTCAAGAAGCTAATATCCATTGTAATGATAGCCAATTTGACAAATTCAAGTGCCAACCCCTCCACAAGCTCAACATTTGTATAACAGGTTTTTCTATTTTGGAGGAGAGAGAAGCGGTTCGGAATATGGTCACTGAAAATGGGGCAATGTTCAAAGGAAGACTGAATTTGAAAACAACCGATTTCTTAATTTGTGAGGGTTCTGCGTAAGTGATTCACTCAGAGTAGCTTGAACCAAAATTATTTCCAGAGCACTGATTGGCTGAAAATCATTGCTCTACTCATTAAAACGAAATTTTCGATATTGAAAATAAATGTATAAAAATGCACATGTGAAGATTTAGAATTTAGGAAATGGTATTTAAAATCCTCAGACGATGCAAATTTGTGCCTTCTACTTTGGTTAATGAATATGGGAGCATTTTTTTTACGGCCTCGATTTCTGGATCATAATATTTTTTGACAATAGTACATAGCCAAAGTTCTCAGTTATTTTCAATAGTTTCTAATAATCTCTACAAACACTTAAAGCTTTAAGGATTTCTAATTAAATCTGTAATATAAAACTGTATTATAACTGGTTGGAAGACTGAGGTCGATAGCCATTTGATTGCAAGATCAATAAATTTAGTTCCTCTCTCTCTCTCTCTCTATTTCTGAAGTGACTTCCTGTATTAGGAAAAAGAGAGTATTGAGGCTATTTTGAATACCATTTCCCAACTGAGATTTGTCCGACTTGTCACCCTGTATAGATACAGGGTGTCCCAGAAGTCGACGTCAAGCCGGAGTCAGGTAATAGGCATAATAGTCTTCAGAAATAATTTAAAAAAAAATCAAAGTCTCGTATTTTTCAAATTATATTGCATTTTCTTTTATTCGAGAAAATGCACAGCATGTGATGATTTTTGAACTCCTGTTGCTACAAATCTTTACTTTTTTCTAATTTTATTTTTCCTATGTTAAAAGAAATTGAACTACATGAGTTTGGCAAGTGATTTTAAAAGTTAGCGTATTTAATAATGATTCTAAAATGGTGTAACACTTACTACATTATCTAACCTCCTTGAAGCCCTCTCAGATACTGGAGTTCATTGGAGCTCTGGAGGGCGAGCTGTAGGTAGCGCATTTGCGAATACGGCTCTGATGGGGGGCACAATAGACCTTGAGGAATAATGTAGTAAATGTTATACCATTTTAGAATTGCGTGTGCCAATACCAACAAGTGGCGTCAATAAATATATGTCTCACTCACACTTTATGGCAGGACTCGCTCCATCTCATTCAAACCAGATTCTTAAAGTTATATGTAGTACGTATTGGATACACTAGAATCATTCTTAGTAAGTTGAAAGAAAATGGCTTGAAACTGAGTTTCTTCGAGAAAAACCTTTTTTTTGCCCAATCTGAGTAAGTGTTATACCATTTTAGAATCCATATTAAGAGCGCTAACTTTTAAAATCACTTGCCAAACTTATGTGGTACAATTTTTTTTTTTAGTAAAGTCAGTTGAAGTTGGGCGAAATATTAATTTTGAATACTTGATTCGACAAAAAGTCACATTATCTTCCGAACTGGAGATAAAATTACAGGTTACAGAAGCACTATTCAGGATAATATAGAAAAAATAAAATTGAAAAAAAGTAAAGATTTGTAGCCTCGGGAGTTCAAAAATCATCCCATGATGTGCATTTTCTCGAATAAAAGAAAATGCAATATATGTAATTTAAAAAATACACGACTCAGATTTTTTAAATATTTTTCTGATGACTATTATGACAGCCTATTACCCGATTCCGCCTTGAAGTCGACTTCTGGGACACCCTGTATAAAATATCTGTAGTGGATTAGTAGTGAGTTCAGTAATTTCAACAGAGGCAAAATGACTGAAAAGTACAAAGCAGCAAGGAAAACAGAAAATATTACTTGTGTTACATTACAATGGCTACAAGACAGCATCACTAAAGGATATTGCTTAGCACCAACTCATTATAGTGTGAAAAAAAGCACTTCTACCCCCCAGAAAAATGATTTCGGGAGTCCCTCATCATCATCATCAACGCTCACCAATAGAGCGAAGAGAAAAGGTAAGCATCCCATCCAAAGAATAATTCTGGGAAATAGCGTAAATTATAATATTAATTTCAGTTTTCACCGAATGCGACAATCTCATCGAACAAATTGATATCGAGGAGGTCAAGAGAAGCGGACAGTTTCTCGATGGATGTTCTGTGAGTGGTGACCTTGAATTTTTCATCAGTTTCTCAGTCGATTAATTTTATCACATTTCAGGTGTACTTGCTGGGTTTCAAAAAAGATCATCGAGAAAAACTATGCAAGCTAATTAACGCCATTGGCGCGACGCGATGTTATGTTATGTCAAATCGTGTAACTCATGTTATTGTGTATAGTCTATGTCTAGAATCGCATGAATTGGAACTCATCATGGAACTCATTAAGTCGAACAGTTATTGTTGCGCCATAGTTACACTTCAGGGCCTTTTGGAAACTATCAAAACTATCGAAAACTATGGAGGGGAGTCCTATCTGGTTAACAATTTGAGAGACGAGTCCATGTTCAAATCTCCATTGGGAAAAAAGGTAAGATTATCCTCGGAGCATTGGAATATTTATTACAGAATGTTATTTTACAATCCTTATGCCGATATTTTTAATTTGGATTATGATATTGTTCGACTTCATCTACAGAGCTAAAATATTCTTGAAGCCTGAACACTTTCAGTTATACAGGGAGTGAACATACATTTCTAGAAAATTCTTTTTTGCATTTTTTCGTCTCTTATATGATTGATTATTCAATTTTAAATATATTTCTATTCGAATCGTTGCATTCGTCGAAATAGTTCTCGAAATATCGAAAAAAAAAAATGGAAAAAAAGGAGATATGCGTAGTCAGTATTATGTTCGTTATTCCTATTCTCAATATTTCAAGCAAAACGGTTTTTACATTTCCGAAGAAGAAGATTGGTGGAATATTGTGCATGTCCTAAATTTTGGAAAATTCCTCACAGGGTATATGTTCATATACATATATCGTCAAAAATTTTGATAAGAATTTTCCCATAACTTTGGTTTTTTTAAATTAGAACCCTATTTTTTTATGATTGGGTTGTATTTTGCAAATAAAAGTAATGATAGTGTTCAAAGATGTTTATGCTCCTAAATTAAATAATTCTTGAGTTATCAAGGGTATCCTGAATTTATGTTGTACGCAGAGATAAATTTATAAAATATGTTTTATAACAATAATCTGTGTTCATAGAAGATAAACTATTCCAATAATTCCCTATGAACACAGTTATTGTTATAAAACAGATTTTATGAATTTGTCTCTACGTACGAAATAAATTCAGAAAATCCTCAATAACTCGGGAATAATTCAATTCAGGAGAATAAACTACTTTGAACATAATCATTTTTTTGTTTTCGCAGCATCCAACGCAATCATAAAAAAATAGGGTTCTAATTTAAGAAACAAAAGTTATGGAAAATTTCTGAACACAATTTTTGACAAAATATTTCAAACACCCTCTGACGAATTTTCCGAAATTTAGGAGATGCACAATTTTCCGCCATTCTTCTTCTTCGAAAATCTGAAAACAGGTTATGCTTGAAACATTGAGAATAGGAAAAACAAACATAATACTCACTACGCATATCTCCCTTCTTTTTTTCAGTTTTTTTCGATATTTTGAAAACTATTTCGACGAATGCAACGATTCGAATATAAGTATATTTAGAATTGAATAATCGATCATATGAGAGACGAAAAAATGCAAAAAAAAAATCGAGAAATTTATTTTCACTCCCTGTATAACTGAAAGGGTTCAGGCTTCAAGAATATTTTGGCTCAGTAGATAAAGTCGAACAATATCATAATCCAAATTTTTAGATTTCAAATATGTCCGGTTCCCAAGAAACGTCTAGTATGCACTCGATTTGGGACACCTTGTATAATATAAAGATATTCGAATATATCAGACATTTTTTTATTCAAGTAATGCCATGGCAACATCAACTACTTGAAAAACGTTAAGTCTAAACGATAATTATTGGTTTCTTCCATTGTCAACTGTAAGATACCAATTTTTCCTCCAAATCCGTTTCACTGGCCAGAATGAACAAACGTATTCATACACAACCTTTATAGTATTAGGGTAGAACATTTGGTTCTACAAACCTGAAAAATTAAAACAAAATAAATTAAGAGGCTAGAAAATCGTTAGAAATCATTACTCACCACTATTTCTTACTCCAGTTTACTTCTTTGCTAATTTCGATATTAGAGATTTGGACAGTATTCTATTTTGTTGATTGTAAGAAATTTATGCCAAAAAAACGTATCCCATAGAGTTATCACTGCATCATTTCAAAATTGTAGGGTTTGAGTTTGTTATGTTCAAGTAGAATAATAACCGAGAAAGATCTAACGCTATCACAAAAGGAAAAGGAGACTTTACAAGATAAAAATGAACGAAGAGAATCTCAATGTCCGCAAATATTTCGTGGTTTCACCTTTTTCGTCACTAGTTCAGACGATCAACTTGAACTGGCAGATATGCAAGAACAAATCGAGGGAGGTCGAGGAAGTATTACCACAAATATTAACGAGGCCAACTTTGTTGTTCTCCCATACTTCATCAGTAAGTTGTTCTTTCAATTAAAGATGAGAATTCATAAGAATTTTCCGTTTACAGTTGCGGACATACATTACGACGAAGCCATGACCATTAATGGTTTGTGGATTGACGACTGCATCACAAAAGAAGAGGTATTACCGGTGAAATATTATCACCGTCCTCTGTTCGTCAGGAATCGTTCAGTTCTGGATGATTGTGTGGTCACAATAAGTGGTTACAGTGGAAATGAAAGAAGATACCTATCTTCGCTGATCCCGATGTTAGGAGGGACTTCGCAAGAGCAATTTTGCAGGATAACTTCCGTTGAAAGGAACGTCCTTGGTTCCACGCACTTGGTTACCGCAGAGGCAAGCGGAAGGGAGTACGCAAGCGCCTTGAAGTGGCGTTTACCGGCTGTAGATAAGGACTGGTTGATCGCGTGCGCCAGAAGTGAAACCAAGTTGCCGGAACAAGAATATTCCGTTTCGAAAAATAGTGAGTCGATTGATTATTTCGTTTTTACTGCAGCTTCTTCCTCTTATTTGCTTATTGCATTCACAACTTTATTTTTGCATAGCTTAGGTGATTTCTTGATGTTCTCCATATTATATCACATTATTGTTGAATGGTATGACGGCCGTTTGCACCGGCCTCCCCCAAAACTTCCCACTAGCTTGGGTGTTAAGGTTGCACTTGATTACCTTTTTGTTTGCTCCAGTTCGACTCAACAAAAACTCAACTAAGGTTAACTTCTGTCTTTCAACGTCGGCCAAATTAGACCAGGCAATAGAACAGATGTAGAGCAATTCTGTGACAAAAATCGTAAAAGAAAACTGCGAGTGTGGGGGTGCGTGGGGTAGTTCTTTGATGTTTTCGTCTCGCAAATATGGTTACTTACACCACACGGTGTTTTTTTTAGTTTTTTGCTTGTAAATGCTGACACTTTCAACTCAACAGACGGATTGTAGAGAAGGAAAAGACGAAAAAATTACGAAAAGCACTGCCGTGAAGTCAGGAGCTTTTGAGCGCTCGTACATCCACCTTGTAGGTAGATTCGCATTTTCCAGTTTTAGAAATCAATTGGAGGAATTTTCGACAGCTGTCACAAAAATTCTGAAACTTGGCGAAACTCCAGACTTCATGTCGGTGCTTTAAATGACCAATTTTTTTTCGATAATTCGCTCGAATTTTCTACGATATCTATGGTCTCGGTAATGCGAGCTGGACAAAATTTGGCACGTAGTTTGAATACTTTATTCCTCAGCTAGGTGCGAAATTTCATTCCAATCCAATCAGTAGTTTCGAAATTATCAGGAAAAAAATATTTTGAACAGCCATCTTCACGGAACCCCTATTCTAATTTTGCTCATTGATGAACGTGGCCGCGATATTCGCGATCCAAACCCACCCTGAAAATTTCAAGTTCCTAGGTCTTTCCGTACAAAAGTTACAATTTTCTATGGTTTCTACGGTTCTGGTCATGCGATCTGGAAAAAAAATTGCTTTAATATATCATTCTCGATTAAAATACAAAATTTCATCTCGATCGGATCGAAATTATCGAGACAACAAAATTTCAAACGACCGTATTTACGGAACCCCTAGTATAATTCTGCTCATTGATAAACGTGAACGCGACATTTCAGATCCACACCTATCCCGAAAATTTCGAGTCCCTAGGCCTTTCCGTTCGAAAGTTTTGATTTTCTATGGTTCTGGTCATGTGATCTGGAGAAATGTAGCTTGAATATATCATTATCCATTAGTATACAAAATTTCGTCACGATCGAATCGGTATGTAGTTTTGAAATGATCAAGAAAACTAAATTTCAAACGACCATATTCACGGAACCCCCAGTATAATATTGCTCATACATGAACGTGATCACGACATTCGAGATCCACACCTATCCTGAAAATTTCAAGTCCCTAGGCGTTTCCGTACAAAAGTTACAATTTTCTATGGTTTCTATGGTTCTGGTCATGCGATCTGGACAAAATTTCACATGTAGCTCATTTCATCTCGATGAAATCTGTAGTTTTCAAGTAATCACACTGAAAATTTCAAGTCTCTAGGTTGTTCCGTTTGAGAGTTATCGTGCTTACGGACGGCCGGACAGACTCGAATTTTCCGACGGATTCGTCATCAGTGAGTTGAACATAGTCGATTGAGACCATTTTCAGCTCAAAATTCGAAAAATACAGCAATCGTGACGAAATGATATAGCCCTCGTGTAAGTAGTACGAGCGCTCAAAAATGAGTGCTAGTGCAACTCAATCGGGTGATTTTTTCCGGAAAAATTGGCGTTTTTTCAAAAATTCATAACTCCGCTATTTTCCAAGTTGTAGCGCTGGCTTTCCGGGTGAAAGTAGTGGTTGATAGGTACTCTCAATGTGCACAACCCGGACGTTGTCGGATAAATAGGTTTTGCGTAATTGCGATTTGAAGAAAATAATATAATGGCTGTTTATCTGCAATTATCAAATTCAGTAATGAAATTCGAAAAATTATACTAGATTAACTAATAGTATGCCAACAAAACAATTCATGTATCCCAAATACCACCTTATTTACCTTTCATCTGTAGACCGGTTTCGATCCATATCTGATCTCGTCAGTACAGGTGGCAAAATGAAAAATTCGATGTGAGGAACAGAAAACCTTTAAAACATAAGGTAACGGTTTCCCAAATCACGCCACCTGTCCGTTCCAAAAGCAACTTTCTCCAATATCTGTAGATCATAAATCGCCTTCCCAACTCCCCAAAACAAAGACACATGTGTGAACCGCCGTAACCAGTACGAGAATATGGTCACACATGGAAATTACGGGTTCAAGCCTTATTCCAGACTTTATTCGTCTGAATAATTGACTAAAATAATATAATGGCTGTTTATCTGAAATTATCAAATTCAGTAATGAAATACGAAAAATTATACTAGATAAACTAATAGCAAGCCAACAAAACAATTCATGTATCCACAGACCACCAAATTTATCATTTGCACCTATGCTAACTGTACTGACGAGATCTGATATGGATCGAAACCGGTCTACAGGTGCAAATGATAAATTTGGTAGTCTCTGGGATACATGAATTGTTTTGTTGGCTTGCTATTAGTTTATCTAGTATAATTTTTCTAATTTCATTACTGAATTTGCGATTTGAATTATTTCAGGTACTATTCTGCTGAAGGGCTGGATACGTCTGAAGTTGTCCGATTTTAATTATCGAAACGGATTTTGAAAGTAGATGTACTACAGAACGTCAATCTTGATTTTTCGTTAAAATGTTGCAAAATAGGTGAAAACAACGTGCAAACATGACCAAAACCGGCCGAGCGCTCGATCGCAGTCGAGTAGTGGGGGGTAGCCGGCCAACGCGGGAAAGTGCGTATTATAATACAAGCGCGCTGCGGCTGGACCCAAATCATAACATTATGCCCACACTACACGACGCCGATCGAGCGCTGGTCGGTTTTGATCATGTTTGCACGTTGTTTTCACATATTTTGCAACATTTTAACGAAAAATGAAGATTGACGTTTTGTAGTACTATACTTCTACTTTTAAAATCCCTCTTGTAAATTAAAATCGGACAACTTCCTACGCATCCAGCCCTTTCGCAAAATAGTGCCTGAAAGAATTCAAATCGCAATTACGCGAAAACTATTCATCCGACATCATCCGGGTTGTGCACACTGAAAGTACCTATCAACCACTACTTTCATCTAGAAAGCCAGCTCCCAACCGGCACATTCAGACCTTAAACGTCCCCTGAAAATTTCAAAACTAGGCCTATTCTTCCGAGAGTTATCGTGTTTACCAACGACCGGACGGACGGACAGAATTGGATTTAACCTCGAATTCTTTACCTGTCAGTCCAACCCAAATGTTTGAGACGATTCTCGGATAAAAATTCGCAAATTACAGACATTTGGGCGAAATGATAATGCTTTGTTAATTAATAGAACTGAACAGAACTGAAAAGAGACGTAATTGAGAAAACAAAGAACCGAGTGAAAATAAATGAGATGTTAAGAACTTGCTCAAGTTTCTCATAGTCAGGGTCATCATAATCATTCCTTACAATAACATTTTGTAATCTATTCATTTTGATACCAAACTGTAACGAACTTAATTTGTCACTTCGGTTTTAGAATGATCTCAACAAATAATAAATGTTTTGAAGTTTAAAATTTCGGGGTTATATTCAGGTACACCATAAAGAAATGTCTTCGGGCGACACTTACATTGTGTTGAGGCGTAGATTTTCTTGGATTGAGAATTTGCCGTTTTATGTAAAATAGTGACCATGCAAACCGAATTGACGAATTAAGTTACACTTAAAGTTAAGTTATTTTCGGTGCAAACGGCCGGGACTTGTAACTTTTTGAGCGCTCGTACAACTTACACGAGGGCTATATCATTTCGTCACGATGTCTGTATTTTTCGAATTTTGAGCCGAAAATGGTCTCAATCGACTATGTTCGACTCACTGATGACGAATCCGTCGGAAAATTCGAGTCCGTCCGGCCGTAAGCACGATAACTCTCGAACGGAATGTCCTAGAAACTTGAAATTTTCAGGGTAGGTTCGAATCTCAAATGCCGCGGTTAAGTTCGTTATTGGGCAAAATTCGTCAAGGGGTTCCGTAAATATGGCCGCTCGAAATTTTGTTTTTCTGATTACTCCGAAACTACTGATTCGATCGAGGTGAAATTTTGCACTCTAATGGAAAATTAGGTGTTCAAGCTACATGCAAAATTTTGTTCAGTTCGCATCACCAGAACCATAGAAACCATAGAAAATTGTAACTTTTGAACGGAACCGTCTAGGGACTTGAAATTTTCAGAAAAGGTGTGGATCTCGATTGTCGTGATCACTTTCATCTATGAGCAAAATTATACCAGGGGTTCCGTAAATATGGTCGTTTGAAATTTAGTTTTCTTGATAATTTTTAAACTACAGATTCGATCGTGACGAAATTCTGTATACTAATGGAGAATGATATATTCAAGCTACATTTCTCTAGATCGCATGACCAGAACCATAGAAACCATAGAAAATCACAACTTTCTAACGAAAAAGCCTAGGGACTTGAAATTTTCAGGATAGGTGTGGATTTCGAATGTCGTGATCACATTCATCTATGAGCACAATTATACTAGGGGTTCCGTAAATATGGCCGTTCAAAATATTCTGTTCCTGATAATTTCGAAACTACCGATTTGATTGGAATGAAATTTTGCACCTAGCTGAGGAATAATGTATTCAAACTACGTGCGAAATTTTGTCCAATTCGCATCACCAAGACCGAATTATCGAAAAAATATTGGTCACCTAAAGCACTGACTTGAAGTCTGGATTATCGCCTCAATTTGAAAATTTGTTTGACAGCTGTCAAAAATGGAAAATGCGAATCTACCTACAAGGTGCATGTACGAGCGCTCAAAAGCTCCTGCCTTCACGGTAGTGCTTTTCGTAATTTTTTATGTTAAGCTTCCATTTCAATAATAAAAGAAACGTGGCGAGGCCTGTTCCGAACTTTTTTACATTTCTATTGACTTTGAAAGTTTCCATCTGGTAGAGAAATAATAAATTGACAAAATTAGGTGATTCCGTTTTCAACACGATAAAAACGGGAAAAAAAAACTAAAAATGCATGCCATGTAGAATCCAATTTTAAAAAAGGTTTGTTTTTTTCTGGAAATACTCATTCTTACAGCTTGTCATTTCCATACACTAATTTCAATCCAAGATTCAGTTGATAACATGGGTAGGAAATCGGACGAAGACTGCGCATAAAAAAAAATCGAAAGAATCCTCTGACTGAAAATTCGTTTAATTCTTTTATATTTTCATCCAGGTACAAAAATCGAATCCGCTATGGCTACTAGCCAATTAGAAAATAATTCAAACAATCCATCTATTAGCCTGGAATCTCTGAAAATCTCAGGTCCAGATATTGTTCCACCACATTTGATACAATTCAACAAAGACTATTATAATCTTGCCCTTGGAATTACAGCAAACTCAAGACTTTCGATGAAAGATGCTCCGGAGACTTCAAGAAATTCTTCCAATTCTAATAAGATTCAGACTATCCAAAATCCGGAAGATAATCGAAAATCTTCCGAAGATAAGTTAGAAGATAAGTCGTTAGGAAACGCAAGCTGCACCCAAACCGCACTGGTGAATGCAAAACTCAAACAACTTGAGGAATGGGTGGCAGCAGCCAGAACAAATGAGCCGAGGAGGCAGTGAAAATTATATAGAGGGTTTAATTTGATTTGTCGAATTGGGATTCAATTCATTGCTTCATCTAGATATTATTGTATAAAGGCCTTGCCACATAGAAGTAAGTAAGAAGCGTTAGTAACTTAATGTATAATATTTTCAGTTGCTGAGTTCAACATGAGGCAATCTTTGTCATGTACGGTTCAATGGGACTTCGGAACGGATACTCAGGTAATATAATGAAAGCGGAAAGTTGTGAATAATTCATTCAACAATTCCATCCTCGACTGCCTTTTTGAGCGCTCGTACTACTTACACGAGGGCTATATCATTTCGTCACGATGTCTGTATTTTTCGAATTTTGAGCCGAAAATGGTCTCAATCGACTATGTTCGACTCACTGATGACGAATCCGTCGGAAAATTCGAGTCTGTCCGTCCGTCCGTCCGGCCGTCAGCACGATAACTCTCGAACGGATCAACCTAGAGACTTGAAATTTTCTGGGTAGGTTCAGATCGCAAATGCCTCGGTTAAGTTCGTTAATGGGCCAAATTCCACCAGGGGTTCCGTAAATATGGCCGTTCAAAGTTTTGTTTCCCTGATTACTTCAAAACTACAGATTTGATCGAGATGAAATTTTGCACTCAGATGGAAAATGAGGTGTTCGAGCTACTTGCGAAATTTTGTCCAGATCGCATGACCAGAACCATAGAAACCATAGAAAATTGTAACTTTTGAACGGAAATGCCTAGGAACTTGAAATTTTCAGGATAGGTGTGGATCTCGATTGTCGTGATCACTTTCATCTATGAGCAAAATTATACTAGGGGTTCCGTAAATAAGGTCGTTTGAAATTTAGTTTTCTTGATGATTCCCAAACTACAGATTTGATCGTGACGAAATTTTGTATACTTATGGAGAATGATATATTCAAGCTACATTTCTCTAGATCGCATGACCAGAACCATAGAAACCATAGAAAATCATAACTTTCGAACGGAAAGGCCTAGGGACTTGAAATTTTCAGGATAGGTGTAGATCTGAAACGTGACGTTCACGTTTATCAATGAGCAGAATTATACTAGGGATTCCGTAAATATGGTTGTTTGAAATTTAGTTTTCTTGATAATTTCTAAACTACGGATTCGATCGAGATAAAATCTTGTATTTTAAACGAGAATGACATATTAAAGCAACATTTTGTCCAGATCGCAAGACCAGAACCATAGAAACCATAGAAAATTATAACTTCCGAAGGAAAAGGCCTAAGAACTTGAAATTTTCAGGGTGGTTTTGAATCGCGAATTTCACGGTCACGTTCACCAATGAGCAAAATTAGACTAGGGGTTCCGTAAATATGGCCGTTCAAAATATTTTTTTCCAGATAGTTTCGGAACTACTGATCGGATTGGAATGAAATTATGCACCTAGCTGAGGAATAATATATTCAAACTACGTGCGAAATTTTGTCCAGATCGCATCACCAAGACCATAGATACCGTAGAAAATTTTAGCGAATTATCGAAAAAAAATTGGTCACCTAAAGCACTGACTTGAAGTCTGGATTATCGCCTCAGTTTGAAAATTTGTTTGACAGCTGTCAAAAATTTCCTCAATTGGTTTCCAAAACTGGAAAATGCGAATCTACCTACAAGGTACATGTACGAGCGCTCAAAAGCTCCTGCCTTCACGGCAGTGCTTTTCGTAATTTTTATAGCAGCAAATATTGAAGTGAAATCTCGTCGTTGTTTCGATATTTTTAACTATATTCGAATCACTTATATAAACTTGACGTCACACACAAAAAATCTAATAGAATATCATTTGGAATTCAATTCTTTATTGATTCAACAATTCGGATTGATGGAAATTGTTCTTATAATTTTGAAGACATTGAATATTTGTGATTGAGTGTTTAATTTCACCATATAAAAATTTTGCTCATCGATTCCATCAATTGAATCATATAATTTTTTTGAAACCTTTTCGATATAGTGAATTTCATAATCTAAAAGTTAAATTTTTTTTCAGGGAGGCAAATGGCCAAATAATTCTACAAATTATGTGGAGCAAACTGCTGCTAATGGTAAGCGGACAACTAATTGTTGATGTTGATTGTCTCAAATAGTTATTCTCAATTTCTAGTTATTGTTTGTTATATAGATATTTTTATTTAATTAATTTTTTTTTGCAGTTTCAGTACCTGACCAAAAAAATCGAAAAAGGTTCAGAACCATCTTTACCCCTCAACAACTCGCCGGTTTGGAGAAGGAATTCCGGATGACAAAATATTTGGATAGAATCAGACGATCCCAAATGGCTCTCAATTTGGGTCTTACCGATCAACAAATAAAAGTGTGGTTTCAAAACCGCCGTAAGAAAGAGAAAAAAGTAATTGTCGGATCAGTATGATTACCTTGGGCTGCTCGGACAAACAGAGCGCTCGAAAGCTCCTGACTTCACGGCAGTGCTTTTCATAATTTTTTTTTTTTGAACGATAGGGATATTATTGTATAAAGGCCTTGCCACATAAAAGACGGTCAGTCGCGGCAGGAAATGATCCAGTGGTCTGAGCGTCGGCCGTGACTCGTTTTTCTGTCTGACGGAGATGATGCAACATTGCGTTATACAGCTTGACCGAATAGCTTCACGCCTTCTATGTGGCAGTGCCTTTAGGGTTGCCATTTATCAGTTAGTGTCGGGACTTTCCTAACCACCCAGATAAATATAATTTTGTGTCTAAGTTAATCACCGAAAAGCTTTGTAGGCAGCGTTAGTAACTTCAAGTATAATATTTTCAGTTGCTGAGTTCAACATAAGGAAACCAACAAGGAACGAGAACATTATGTGTTGTATGGCTGCGGGAAAATGGATTTTGCACCTCAATTACGTGGCGGCATGTCTTGATGCTGGAAAATTCTTGAATGTAAGTGAGACACTAAACCCTCCAAACCGTTTTTAACAATAATAAAAACATACAAGTTCTTTTGCCGGAAAAACAAATTCAGATCTTGCAGAACACTTATTGACTGAAAAGCATTGCTTTGAGCATGATTGCGAAATTTTGGCATATTGAAAGTAAAGGTATAAAACTAAATCATAACATAAAAGTTGAATTTGTTAGAGAGCTGTAGTTTCGGCAATATTCCGCTTTATATGTTTAGCCACCCCTATTTTTAAAATCGGTGACGTGGTTTTGATTCGACTAACGTACTATTTAAATCAAATTATAAAGACCCTATCTTATCATCTTTGTAATGCATTCATCCGAATTCCAACTTATATACTGTTCCGAAAACAGGAAGAAGAATATGAATTCGGTAATCCGAACTCTATTGGTAAAATCCCCATTGAACTCGACCGTGACATTGAGGTTAGGATGCAGGCCATCCATTATTGGAAAAACGAGATTATAAGGACAGGAAGAGGACCGTTCAAAGATATGAGAGCTATAATTGTTGTTGCCGAGAGGAAGCAGGCTTATGTCAGAGTCATTGAGGCTGGTGGAGGAATGGTTATTGATGCTATGTAAGTACTTGACGCACACTTCCGAAGCAGACAAAAAATGTCTTACTACTGATGATTTAAATTTCTTTCAGGCCACCTTTCGACGATGAAGTACATGCAACCCACTGCTTCATGGAACCCATGAGTGTACCGAATTTCTCCCTATATGAGCCGCTGGCTAAGCAGGGAATTTATTGCCTCAACAACTTGTTTTTGAACGATTTTTTGCACCGGATCAATAAAGACGTCAAAGACTCTATATTGCCATTTTATCGCAAATATTTCAGGTGAATCTCATTATTTAGTTCGATTGCCTCTCTAATTCAATTCGGTTCATTTTCTGTATATTCAATTAGTGTAATATAGTAGGTATGCAGTTTTTTTCTAAATTTAATTATTTCTGATGATAGGCCTCAATTTGACTGATTTCTATTTTATGTTTAATAATTGTACCATATTGAGTTTTGTGTTTTTATATATTGTTCGACTTATCCTTCATACAATTATATAAAATTAAAAAAAAATTTCTTTATGAATTATTCGATTTTTGAATCTATTCTGAATATAAAGTGAACATATTAAATCCTATGCCATGTAATGAGGTTTTCTTTGCCATTTTGGCACACTTCTGAAAATTTAGAAATAACCAAAATGAATTCACTTTTATTCAATCGGGCGCCAGCTATCTCTTTGAGCGCTCGTACTACTTACACGAGGGCTATATCATTTCGTCACGATGTCTGTATTTTTCGAATTTCGAGCCGAAAATGTTCTCAATCGACTATGTTCGACTCACTGATGACGAATCCGTCGGAAAATTCGGGTCTGTCCGTCCGTCCGTCCGTAAGCACGATAACTCTCGCACGGAATGTCCTAGAAACTTGAAATTCTCAGGGTAGGTTCGAATTTCGAATGCCGCGGTTAAGTTCGTTATTGGGCAAAATTCGCCGAGGGGTTCCGTAAATATGGCCGCTCGAAATTTTGTTTTCATGATTACTTCGAAACTACAGATTCGATCGAGATGAAATTGTTCAAGCTACATGCAAAATTTTGTTCAGTTCGCATTACCAGAACCATAGAAAATTGTAACTTTTGAACGGAAACGCCTAGGGACTTGAAATTTTCAGGATAGGTGTGGATATCGAATGTCGTGATAACGTTCATCTATGAGCAAAATTATACTAGGGGTTCCGTGAATATGGTCGTGTAAAATTTAGTTTTCTTGATAATTCCCAAACTACAGATTCGATCGTGACGAAATTTTGTATACTTATGGAGAATGATAAATTCAAGCTACATTTCTCTAGATCGCATGACCAGGACCATAGAAACCATAGAAAATCATAACTTTCGAACGGAAAGGCCTAGGGACTTGAAATTTTCAGGATAGGTGTAGATCTGAAATGTGGCGTTCACGTTTATCAATGAGCAGAATTATGCTAGGGGTTTAGTAAATACGGTCGTTTGAAAGTTTGTTTTCTCGATAATTTCGAAACTACGGATTCGATCGAGATAAAATTTTGTATTTTAAACGATAACGACATATTAAAGCAACATTTTGTCCAGATCGCATGACCAGAATCATAGAAACCATAGAAAATCAAAACTTCCGAAGGGAAAGGCCTAGGAACTTGAAATTTTCAGGGTGGGTTAGGATCGCGAATTTCACGGTCACTTTCATCAATGAGCAAAATTATACTAGGGGTTTCGTGAATATGGCCATTCAAAATATTCTGTTCCTGATAATTTCGAAACTATCGATTTGATTGGAATGAAATTTTGCACCTAGCTGGGGAATAATGTTATCAAACTACGTGCGAAATTTTGTCCAATTCGCATCACCAAGACCATAGATACCGTAGAAAATTCTAGCGAATTATCGAAAAAAAATTGGTTCGAATCTCGAATACCGCGGTTAAGTTCGTTATTGGGCAAAATTCGACCAGGGGTTTCGTAAATATGACCGTTCAAAATTTTGTTTTTCTGATTACTTCGGAACTACTCATTCGATCGGAATGAAATGTAACATTCAGATTGAGAATGAAACGTTAACGTTACATGCAAAATTTTGTCCAGATCGCATAACCGAAACCGTAGAAAATTATAACTTTCGAACGGAAAGGCCTAGGGACTTGAAATTTCTAGAGGAGGTTCGAACCTCGAATACTGCGGTTGAGTTCGTAATTGGTCAAAATTCGACCAGGGGTTCCGTAAATATGGCCGTTCGAAATTTTGTTTTCCTGATTACTTCGAAACTACTGATTCGATCGAAATGAAATTTTGCATTCAGATGGAGAATGAAATTTTCAAGTTACACGCGAAGTTTTGTCCAGATCGTATTTCCAGAACCATAGAAAATCATAACTTTCGAACGGAAACGCCTAGGAATCTGAAATGTTCAGCTTGGGTTCGAATCTCGAATGCTGCGGTTGGTTTCTTTATTGAGCAAAATTCGACCAGGGGTTCCGTAAATATGGCCGTTCGGAATTTTGTTTTTCTGATTACTTCGAAACTACTGATTCGATAAAAATGAAATTTTGCATTCGGATGAATTTTCAAGTTACATGCAAAATTTTGTCCAGATGACCAGAATCATAGAAAATTATAACTTTCGAATGGAAACACCGAAGGACCTGAAATTTTCAGAGAAGGTTCGTTATTGGGCAAAATTCGACCAGGGATTCCAGAAATATGGTCGAAAGAAATTTTGTTGAAATTTTGTTTTTTTGAATAATTTCAAAATTACGGATTCGATTGTGACGAAATACTGTATTTTAATGGAGAATGATACATTCAAGCTACATGTAAAAAAAATTTCAGATCGCATAACCAGAACCATTTTAAATTTCAACGAATTGTAGAATAAAAAATTCCCAATATTTCTGTAACAACAGATACGATCGGGATATTCAGTTTGTATACGCAAAATAATGAGTTGAAAATTTAGAGAGGATATAACCGATTTTATGTTACCGATAACAATGACAATATATGGGGCTGAAAATCAGAAGATGTCGGGCCGAATGATGGTCAAAATTATTCATTTCTGTCTTTCATAACAAGTAAATCAAATATTTTTTTATAATATTGCGGAATTGATAATATTAATGCCTGTGAAAGTCGAGATAACCACTTCGGTACCATAGAAACCATAGAAAATTGTAACTTTTGAACGGAAACGCCTAGGAACTTGAAATTTTCAGGATAGGTGATGTTCTGGAATGTCGTGATGACGTTCATCAAGGAGAAAAAAAATTCTAGGGGTTCCGTAAATATGGTCTTCTGAAATTTGGTTTTCTTGATAATTTCAAAACTACAGATTCGATCGTCACGAAATTTTGTATTTAAATGGAGAATGATATATTCAATCTACATTTCTCCAGATCACATCACGAGAACCATAGAAAATCATAACTTTCGAACGGAAAGACCTAGGGACTTGAAATTTTCAGGATAGGTGTGGATTTTAAATGTCGCGTTCACGTTCATCAATGAGCAGAATTATACTAGGGGTTCCGTACATACGGTCGTTTGAAATTTTGTTTTCTCGATGATTTCGAAACTACGGATTCGATCGAGATGAAATTTTGTATTTTAATCGAGAATGATATATTAAAGCAATATTTTGTCTAGATCGCATGACCAGAACTATAGAAACCATAGAAAATTGTAACTTCCGAAGGATGACTTGGAGAAGTTGATATTGAATTATCTTTAAATTTTTCTGGATACGTGGAGTTGCTGTGATGAATTATACTAACACAAATTGGCTGTTTTCAACACTTCTTAGCTTTTGAGTTATGTCAGTTTTCGTATATTCGCACCATTAGTGATTCGAAGGCGATGAAAAGCAATTCAAAGAGCTTTAAAGTGTGTCTACAGTATTCGGATTGATCTGAGTGCAAAAAAATCCGAAGATTTTCAAGAATGTATTCAGTGCAACTGAATTTATTTCCATGTATTTGTAATTCCTCATATTACCAAGTATGTTCTTGCCACCCGCAAAATTCATTCTGTTTGAATTTTCTTAAGCATGGATCTTCGCAAATCATCGGAAACAATGACCCATTAAAATATGCGCGACACCTAAGCTATTATCAGTTCTATAAGCGACATTGCTTCGGTTCTTTAATTCTTTCCTCAAAGGTTCTAACAGTTTGGCAGATATAAAATGTTAATCATTTTCAAGTCGTTCAAGACAAAAATCCGGAAATAAACGACGTTTATGGTAGTCAAATGGCTTCAGTTCTTGAAGTCGAGTTTTGTAAGGATGTTAACCCGAATATTTTCCAAAAACTCTCCATGTTGTTGTCTTAAAAAGATTTTATTGTTGAGAACGACGTGAAACAGATAAATTTGAATTTTCTCTTGCGCTTGCTGCTAACAAATCAATATTTCCTTGTGTGCATGCATTTCTTTGTTGAACTGGCACTTTTGTATCGTATAAATAAAATTCACTCTCAAATTTGCCCACAATACGACGAATAGTGAGTCGGTTAACTGATTGATGTTTTCCATGAATTCTTCTCAAATTTCTCTCAGTATTCACAAATGAGCACTGATTTTGATAAAATAATTCAACAATTTCTAAACGTTGAAGCTTGTAACTTTCCATGATCAAATGGCATAACCTAGCGAACACAAATGACATAAGAAATGCCATTCCTATTGGGAAACCTGTTATATTCCTGATTGATCCGTTTTATCTTTAATATTTTTGATGAATTTACCTAAGCTATTATCAGTTCTATGTGATCATTTAAATCATAAACTTCTATTTTAGAAGAAAAGACTGAAATCACAGAAAAAATGTTTAATTCACTTTATATTTCTTACAACTGTCCAGCGTAGACGTCGAAGGAATTTCCTCGGAGGATTCAACAACGCAACACCTGGGAAACCACCCTCTTATCCGCTTCGTGCGTTCCCCATTCTCCTCTTGCACTTTTTCACCAAACAACCAATACCTAGAATATCAAGTTGCGTTAATCATTTACCAGGTTAAAACATTGATGAAAACCCACTTGCGCCATCTGGTGACCACAATTTTATCCTCCGGTTGTAACGATATCCTTTCTTCGTCGGTACAAGGCGGATGGCAGAAGACTCCAACACCGTGGACCACCGGAAACCAATACCCAGACGCAGCTTTTACCACTACGTACAATCTCGCTCGGGACCTTTTTTCTTTCTTCTGCTTCAGCTGTTCAACCTGATAAAATTAGAGGTTAAGATCATATAGAGAAATCGGTAAAAGTCTTACAGTCAAAGAATACTGATTACATCCGTCGACGACATCCCAATAAATTCCATTCCCGACCGGTTGGCAACTGAAGGTAACGACTTGCTTGATATTCTTCCATACGCCCAAATCGTAAGGATATATGAAAGGTTTACTGGAATGTCTCCGCCTATACATAGCTTTTTCGATTATCCAGTCTTCTATACCGGTTCTATTCCTCACTATAGCCCTTATCTAAAAAAATATCATTCGTATACCCCTATTATTTATTTAAACTATACTCACTTGAAAGTAAAGTAGCATGCCTACAGCTATAACTACCCCGATAGCGAATCCCAAAGATAGAACACAAAATATGGTCCCGTAAAGTCCCAAATACACCGTTTGATTCCTTTGGTAAACGTCGATGGCGTAGACCCTGTATACCGACCTGTAGAGGGTCGTTCCCAGGATGATGGAAGCGTGGAAACAACCGATGGTGGCGAAGGCGAGGAACGCGACAAAATGTGCGTGGTTCCCCCATCCTACGCAGTTATTGATCCAAGGGCAGTGATGGTCCATTTTAAGTACGCAACGATCGCCTTAAACGGTCAGAAATAATGCGTTTGACTGAAAGATCCGTATTACTTACATTTACGACAATGGTGGGATCTGGGAGCCTTGTACGAGTTACAAACTTTGCAAAATTGCATGTGCTTCGCATCCGTCATGTTAACCTAGAAGATCACGATATTAGGCAACTGTGAGTGAAATTAGAGTTGATTAGACCTACGGGAACCCAATCGTTGGGTAAAAAGCCGGGTCCGTGAGCGATGGCAGACAGGAAATTGTACAACGTTAAACCTGCTAGACTCATGAAACACAACGTGTTCAACATTCCCGTATAAGTTTTTCCAGGCCATAGCAAATTGCTGCAATGCATCGTCATCCCAGTTACACATTTTATTATACCTGAAAAATATAGCTTGGTTACAAATGAAGAGTAACGAGTAGCCGGAGTACTGACATATTGCAGATAGGGGCCCCCAGTGGCATAATTTGGCGAAAGGTCCGAAACACATGTTGGAATTCACATATTTTGCTCATTTATCCTTAAAAATACCATTGTTAATTGTCATTTTGGTTTTTAATCAACAGAAATATTGAACATAACCTCAACTTTTCCTGTCATACGTTGTGTCAGTGTTGCCAACACTATTTTTGAAGTTGAGGTAATAGGTGTGTTCCAATTGCCTCGTCTTTCAACCATAGAGAGCAGGAGAGAACACGGATCGGTTCCGCCCTGTGATACTTTTGAATTGTTCTGTGGTCAGGTCATGTTAGTTCAGTTCAGTCAGGTCAGGTCAGTATTTTAGTGATAACTCTAGTTGTTCTTGTTGATTTTAAAATCGACAAATATAGTTTTGTGTGCCGGGAGGAGTTTCCCTGGGAAAAATAACCTTGGAAGAAGAAATCGTCCGGAATAAAATTTCATAGGTTAGTATAAACCATCGATCGATCTTCATTCTATGCTTTCAATTTATAGGACATTTGGAACGCACCCAAATCTCTCCTCGCGATTCTTGACCTTCATGAAGTAGAATTACGAGTTCATTTACCTCATATCTTCGGCTGTAATTATTTCACATCTTCCGTGACCGAATGTCGAATAGAGAGCAGGATAGATCACGGATCGGTTCCGCCCTGTGACACTTTCAAATTGTTCTGTGATCAGTCAAGTCGGTTCAGTTCAGTCAGGTAAGGTCAGGCCAGTATTTTAGTGATAACTCTAGTTGTTTTTAAAATTGACAAATATAATTTTGTGTGCTGGGAGGAGTTTCCCTGGGCAAAATAAACTTGGAAGAAGAAATCATCTGGAATAAAATTTCAAACGTTAGTATAAACCATCGATAGGTCTTCATTCTATGCTTTCAATTTATAGGACATTTGGAACGCACCCAAATATTTATTTTTATTTCATTCTTCTGATTTCTATTACTAATCTCTCCTCGCGATTCTTGACCTTTATGAAGTACAAAGAATTACAAGTTCATTTACCTCATATCTTCGTCTGTAATTAATTCACATCTTCCGTGACCGAATGTCGTTTAAATTGTCTGCTTTGATGCGAAGTTCAAAGCCTTCCAAATGCCAGGAGAATTCCTTTTATTTACGATCACGATAAAAAAAAATAAATTAATTCTCGTTCTCAGAGGTGAAGACTGAATTTGAGTATTCAAGAAATGAGTAAAATTTCACCATCGGGTAGAACTGATCACTTTATTACAAATATAACACCGGATAAATCGAATGTACCTATCTAACGTATTATAAATCTCACTCACTAACAAATATTATTTTCACAATATAATTACAATCAATATTATGGAAGTCAAAGATGTTTTTATCAACATAAGACATTCTTGCATGGACGGATTTTTGTGTTTATTTTTTTGGTTCAATTCGAAGTTCCTCTGGCTCATCAGGTCAAATTTCTTGGCAAAGCATTCCAAAAAGTAGCTGAAAGAAAAACACTAGTTATATCAAAGGCCGCGATAATTTGTGTAGGTAAAGAATACCGTTTATAAATTCTAGAACTGATGTGAACGGATCAATACGTAATAACAGTACGCGAAATAAATTGTTCCTGGAATTGAGTGCAGGGCCGTCTTCAGTTCAGTTTGGTTGCGAAGCAAATTTACATTGAAAGGTGTAGAGATAGGGAAAAATCACGTACCGCTAGATGGCGCTGAAAATCACAAGATGTCGGGCCGAATGATGGTCAAAATTATTCTGTCTTCCATAACAAGTAAATCAAATATTTTTCATAAGATTGCGGATTTAATAATAATGCCTGTGAAAGTCGAGATAACCCCTTCGGGCATTTTTGATTATGTGGGTGAATGTGAATCTGATAGCGAATGACACTATATAATAGAAAATTATTTAACTCACGATAAAAAAAATCAATTTTCAGGAAGAGCTTGCTGCAAAGTTACAATTTTTCTGAGATACGTTTCCCAATCTTCAAGATCGTCTGCCATTTTTTAACTGGCTTGGGATTCAACGAGAATTTATGCAAAGGAATTTCAGAAGAACTATGTGATGAGCATTGAGAAACAGAGCACATTTTTCGTGATCTTATTCCCACATTACCTCTTACAATCCGCTGCATTTTCAGCTCGTATACAGTTTATTTGAAACAATTGTCCATAAATTATCACCTAAATATATCACTTTCGATACATAAATGACTCAAAATCATACAAATATTTCACACTTTTCCCATATAAACACACACACGTTAGTTTGTTGTTCATCACTCGGGTAGTTCGAACGATTGAAAGTAGATGTCGCCCACTCCGTGATTTTTCCCTATTATTTGGATTGAGGTTATAAAATGGGGGGTTCAAACCATAGACGAATAATAATTTTTATTAGTCTATGGTTCAAACACAGGACCCTGAGGGATCCCAATTTCTCGAATTTCAGACATACCGATTCCTCTCATTCGTCCTTCTTCGATTCTTCACCCGGCACCACATCCTTCAAACCCGCAGCTTCCATCGATTTCTTCTCGGTCTTCTCCAAGGCCTCCCCCAAATGGTCGAAATGCTCGATATCTTCCAGTATCAAATTATCACCATCCATGATCACCAATTTCTCCGATTCCTTGACCTCATCCTCCACGTCCTCCTGCAGGTTGCCGACCTCCGACATCACCACAGTCTCAGCGTCGGAGATGGCCTCGTTCGCGTTGGATTCCAACTGCTCCGCCTCCTTCTTCGCCTCGTCTTCCGCGTGTCCCAGGAAACCCGTGGCTTTGGAGGCGAGGTTCCCCACCTCCTGCTCCGCGGATTTGAAGGCCGAACCCACGGCCTCGTTCACGTGGTGGACGCCGGACACGAGGGTGTCTTTGGTCGCCGATCCGAAATCTGGAATAAGAGAAAAAACAGTTCTCAAATCTCTGTATTTATTCGCAGATGAAAATCTAACCTCACCTAACCTATATTGTCATATGAAGTATTTATTGACAGATGAAAATCTAACCTAATATTGTTATCTATGGCTGAGATACTGACAAGAATAAATAATATTTGAGAATAATTTCCCACCTTGTACCGCTTTGCCTTCTTTGCCCGCCAGATCCTTGACCGACTCGACCGCTTTGGCGACGGGGCCGCTGCTGGCGCAACCCATTGTGAAAAAGGCTCCCTTTGGGCCCGTGGCTCGACTCAGACTGGCTGCGAGGTGGCCGAGGACTGACCATTGATCTTCACCATCTAATTTCGTGACTTGGAATAACGCTCAACCCATTCTAATTATAATATATCGAACGGGGTAAAACGAGGGTTGGAATTGGTTTTTTTCACCAAGGGGTGTTATAAAAACTCGCCATTCTCGAATGCAAATCGCAAGGTCGTTCGATCGGCGGGGTTCCTTTGTTCGGAGGGTGGATTTTTTTTGGATTTCATCACACTTATTGATCAATTTTCTTGACCATCTGTTGATTTTCCCACTTATTGACCCTCACATATGTTGCATGTTTACTTCAGTCGGCGAGTCATAACGACATAAAATCCATAATCCTACAATTATTCGAGCTCATTCAACATATTTCAGGGAATTCATGAATTTGTTCGCGTTTAAGGGAAAACGCAACCAATTTAATTCACATTTCCACATTATCGAACACAGATTTGTACTTATTTAATTCACAGTGTGTCTCAGAACTCTTAGTATGTTTAAACCTTCCTAATTTATTTCGGGCTTCCTCAAGGTGTCAAAAATCGATCATTTTCAAATCGAGTTCTTGCGAAAACTGTAGAAAAGTAGGAGACGCCACATAGTTGTTTGAGACCTCACGTCCTTCGAGCTGGAAATTCGTCCCTTGGCGGAGCCCGAGATGTTGCGGTTTAACATCCTTATGAAAAGTTGGGCGGGGGACTTTATTATTTAATTTTTATATCCTACACTGCCTATGAAGTAAACCGTAAAAATTTCTGGGAAATTAGGGATTTTTTCCACCGAATAATGCACACTTTATTCAAGCAACACTTTATTCAAGAGACTACATTACACAACAACACTCGTTATAACGTATATAAAGAAATGAACAATCTGGAACTATCCCGGAAGGAATACTTCAACCTCGAAATAATATTGCTCTTCCGTTCCATCCTCGAAAGATTTTAGCATAATGTGAGATTCTTTCCCGGATAGTCCAACAAATATCGACATCAATATTAAACATAATATACATCAGGTAACATCGGATTCCAACGGAAGAGATCAGGGAGGGACATAATCCGGCAAGGTGGTACGACTTCGTCCTCTACCTCTTCCTCTACCCCTACCACGACCTCTTCCACGCCCTCGTCACCTTCGACCATCTGTTAAACCTTGAATACAATTCATTATGATTATTTTATTGATTGGTTTGATTAAGATTTACCTATGTTACTCGTTGTTTTCTCTAAATAGGCCAGAGGGCCCTGCATAACCCTCCCTGGCCCCGCTTGGGGAAAAGGGAGCCGGGGGGACTGCAGTCCCGACTGCTGCATCAGGAGGACTTCGGGGGAGACCATCCCCTGGTTAACACCGCCTTGCATCCCCATAGGTACCTTCGAAACATGAAATATTAACAAAAAGTATATTATAAGTAAAATAAAAACTAAAAACTCTCGGAATACATCAAAATTGAAAGAATTACAACAGCCATATATTACACTTTCCACATTGAACACCTTTTTTCTTGCTCGATCTCCAGGAAAAAAAAATTTTCGAAATGTCAATGAAAAAGTATACTATAAGTGAAATAAAACTAAAAACTTGTGAAAAATATCAAAATTGAAATAATAACAACGGCAATATATTATCTTTCCCACATTTCAAACCATATTCCTTGCTTTATCTTGAAGAGAAAATTACTTCAACATGTCGACAATAAAATTTATTACAAGTGAAATGAAAACTATAAACTCTCGGAATACATCAAAATTGAAAGAATTACAACAGCCATATATTACACTTTCCACATTGAACACCTTTTTTCTTGCTCGATCTCCAGGAAAAAAAAATTTTCGAAATGTCAATGAAAAAGTATACTATAAGTGAAATAAAAACTAAAAACTTGTGAAAAATATCAAAATTGAAATAATAACAACGGCAATATATTATCTTTCCCACATTTCAAACCATATTCCTTGCTTTATCTTGAAGAGAAAATTACTTCAACATGTCGACAATAAAATATATTACAAGTGAAATGAAAACTATAAACTCTCGGAATACATCAAAATTGAAAGAATTACAACAGCCATATATTACACTTTCCACATTGAACACCTTTTTTCTTGCTCGATCTCCAGGAAAAAAAAATTTTCGAAATGTCAATGAAAAAGTATAATATAAGTGAAATAAAAACTAAAAACTTGTGAAAAATATCAAAATTGAAATAATAACAACGGCAATATTTTATCTTTCCCACATTTCAAACCATATTCCTTGCTTTATCTTGAAGAGAAAATTACTTCAACATGTCGACAATAAAATATATTACAAGTGAAATGAAAACTATAAACTCTCGGAATACATCAAAATTGAAAAAAATAACAACGGCAATATATTATTTTTTCCACATTCCAAACCATATTTCCTGCCTCATCCTGAAGAGAAAATTACTTCAAGATGTCGACAAAAAAATATATTACAAGTAATAATAACAATAATATATTCATATTATTGTATAATATATTCAATATATCAAAGTTACAGGCTTGGTCATGAATGATGAAAAAAATGAAAATAAATCGGAGATATCCCACGAAGAAAACTTGTTGTGGGCATTCCTAACTTATATATTAATATCTTGCCAATTAACGAGCAAATGAATGAACACATGCTAAATGAATGAAGTGAGTATAAAATATACAATTATATAAATTAAAAACATGTGAAATAAGTAAATCAAACATGTAAAATTAGTAAATGCCAAAGATGTGAAAATATAAAAATATAATTACTGGCATATGCATCTGGAGCTGCTGCTGTTGCATCTGCTGTAACTGTTGCTGGTGCATTTGGTGTTGGAATTGTTCCTGTTGCAGCATCTGCACTGCCGATGGCATCACCATACCCGTCAGGGATTTCGGATTCGGATTCCCAGACATTTCTACCGGAATACAAACAATCAAACTAACAATAATTCTAATATTCCAATAATTCAATTACCGATCAGATTCTTCTGGAAAATTTCATTACCAATCGGGGAGATATTCCCAGAGTTACCTCCCGGTACATTGTTCCCTTGCGTAGTCGTCTTATTATAATTCTTCAAATCGCTCAACAAATTCTGCCAAACAGCTATCTTCTCAGAGTGCTTCTTTAATATCTCCTCTTTCCTAGCAAGTTCTAATCGTAGCTCGCTTATGTCCTCCTTGATGATCGTTTCCGGTTTCAGCGAAGAGAGCAGGAATCTCTTCTGTAGGAAGAAGGCTTCCATCTGACGTGCCAGGTCTATGAAACGAAACGTGTTATGTTCCACTTCGACCTTTATTTCCTCCTTTTCGGCGACCGATACTGCTTCTTCTTTCGTCAGTATGTTCAGGCAATACTGAAAAATGTATTGACGAATAAACAGAAACATGTATAATATTGAGGATGATAGAAAAAATCTCATTATCACTACATATATGAATAAATGAAGAGTATACAGAAAAAAATGATAAAAAGGATTATTACGAAAAGGTTTTGATTACTTGAAAGGTTTCCTCGAATTCGTCCACCAAATTAACGCTTCCGTTCGTGGGGGTAGCCATGGCTGAGACAGGAGGTGATGTTTCCTTCATCTGTGAAACGCACTCTACAAATTTCCTATCGAAATCCGCAAATTCATCAGAAAAAACTGAAATTCTAAACGACACTTTCGCGAATTTGTAAATATTTACAGTAGTCTGACAGATGCAGGTTATGATCGATCAGTGTCGCCAACCTAGTTTTTTTCATTAAACTCTATGTGCATTTTCAGGGTTAAAATTATAGGGAAAAATCACGCATTGCTAGATGGCGCTGAAAATTACAAGATGTCGGGCCGAGTGATGGTCAAAATTATTATAATTAATAATAATGCCTGTGAAAGTCGAGATAACCTCTTCGGACATTTTTGATTATGTGGGTGAACGTGAGTGTCATAGCAAATGAACACTATATGATAGAAAATTATTGAACTTACGATAAAAAAATCGTCTTTCAGGAAGTGCTTGCTGCAAAGTAACAACTTCTTTGAGATACGTTTCCCAATCTTCAAGATTGTCTGCCTTTTCTGAACTGACTTGGGATTCAACGGGAATTTATGCAAAGAAATTTCAGAAGAACTATGTGATGAGCATTGAGGAACAGAGCACATTTTTCGTGGTCTTATTCCCACATTACCTCTTACAATCCGCTGCATTTTCAGCTCGTATACAGTTTATTTGAAACAATTGTCCATAAACTATCACCTAAATATATCACTTTCGATACATAAATAACTCAAAATCATACAAATATTTCACACTTTTCCCATATAAACACACACACGTTAGTTTGTTGTTCATCACTCGTTGTTCATCACTCGGGTAGTTTGAACGATTGAAAGTAGATGTCGCCCACTCCGTGATTTTTCCCTTTTTCAATTTGTAGTATTTAGGATTGTAAGTTATTTAGAGGGTAGTAACTACATTGAAAAATTTGTAAACTATCGATTATATTCAGAGTAATTTTCATAATTTCTAGGTGAAATCTCACTTGGTATATGGCTCTATGCTTTTCACCTTCTTCTTCGCTTTCTGATAAAACCAAATCCTTTCACCAACGATGAATGTTAGGGCTAGAAGAAAACCTGAAATGTCAAGAGACGTTGAGTTTTTGCTATTCAGAAAATTTGTCGGTTACCTAGAAATAAAACGAAAAAACTTCCTTGCATATCATCCATATTCACTATGTGGTTGTCGGCCTGCAATACTTGCCCGATCCTCCAACACTTCTCCTTTTTTGGAAGGTAACCGGTTAACCATTTATGGATCAATCCGAACTGATGAAGTTCTTTTATCCTAAAATAAAGTATAAGAAAACATTCTACATTCTATGTTCAGTACAGATGGCAATGTTACCAACTCACCCCTTGTTTATCCTGAAAAGATATGGGTTTTCCTTGGACAAAATTAAACCAATGCGTTCATGGAAAACTTCATCAGTTGCTGCAAATGAATTGAATCACTAGATATTGGAAAATAAAAGAGGGAAAAAAAAGGTGATTATTCCATAGCTGCTGCCATTTTTTAGACAGCTGTCAAAAATTTCTCCAATTGGTTTCTAAAACTGGAAAATGCAAATCTACCTATAAGGTGGATGAACGAGCTTTCAAAAGCTCCTGACTACAACGCAGTGCTTTTTATAATATTTTTTTTTACCTAAAGCATATTCACATCTATTGTTTTTAATATATTCCTTTCGCATTAAATACTGCAAACGAAGCTTCCAATCTATGAAAACCTGTTTTCCCTGTATAACTTCTGAAAGAATTTTGTCCCTTGTTTGGTTTTTAATCCTAAGATTGTATAAGAGTTTATATTTGGAATCCCCCATATCCTGAAATGTAATTCTATAATTTTTCGTTCTCAACCGTGTCCAGAATATTAATGTCTCATAAGTTAATTATTACGTGAAAGGATAACACCAACATGCAGTTCTTCTTCTATGTAGCTCCCTTCGACCATGCTCCAAGAAATTTGGCCTCTCTGATTCAACAAATCTTCTATGGTAGTTAGGGGTTTTTCCATCTCGGGGAACGTTAGGAACGCCACCAGGTTTCCACAATAAGTGGTGGCGATCACCAGAACTACCAACCACCATGCCCCCACTAATATCCTCGCACTGTCAGCTTGTGGAAGGTGCATCCCACCTGTATAAAATTTGGGAGAAAGTTAAAGCCATAAACTCGATAAATAGTTCACCTTGCTGTAAGAGAGCGCCATACATGTACCATATGCAGTTCTGAATGCTAAAAAGACCTCCAGCTCTCTCTCGTTGCTCTGGCATTGGACTTATTTTGTGTATGTAATAGAGGATTGGACCAACGGACAGTATTGCAACCATGAGACACAACCAAGTCTAAGGGAAAGATTATCTCTGAATAATACATGGATGATAGTTTTATATAAAAATTCATAACAGAAATCAGTTATGTTTCATTTGAGTTTTGTGTTGGTGACACTGAATACGAACTATAGAAATAATAAGATTAATCGACTAGACTAGAATATAATCATTAGTCTATGGTCAATCTTAATATTTCTATGGTAGTTTCCATTCCTCAATTGAAGTAATCTTTATGATCGATGCGTTACTTTTAGCATTTGATGGTAGATGGCGTATTATTTAAAAACTGACCGAAAGTTTTGAGATATAACACATTCGGCACGTTTTTAGGGTAATTCGATGATGAAGATTACTTCAATTGAGGAATGGAAACTACCACCTAAACATCAAATGAAACATAGAATAGCATGAGAGCAGGTCAGTACTCGGCCCTTTCTGTCACACTTACATCACCGCTAAACGGCGCCATGAAAAGCAGGGCCCTGCTTAAAACCTTCGGTCTCGCCACCAGAAAAGTATAAGGCTGCGTCGATATCGGGATGGTGAAATCGATCTCTTCTTGATATTTCTCGGTGATGGTCGCTCCGTAAGCGGCCAAAACCACGCTTCCATTCTTTATCATATCGATCATTATTGGGGGTATCCAGTTTGTTACTAGGTTCGTGAGTTCCTCCGGCGTTTTGACGGTGGGGGTTTCTGAGGTATTCGAGGTTGATTGGAGGTTTAGAGATGTTTGTTTATTATCGTCTATCGAGAGAACTTGCACTGAGTATGTGAAGTTCAGTTTTCGCGAAAGTTGGTTAATTATTTCGAATGTCAGTCCGCTGTATTTTGTCTCTCCTTTTGATTTGTCCATTGATATTATTTGCCAAGGAGGATTCTGTAGGAAAAATAGAATTGAATTGTAAGTGCCGGGTTTTCAGTACAGCTTAGATTCACATGCATAACTGATCCAGGATTACTTAATTCATTGTTTTTTTCATATTGGCAACACCTTCAGATTATATTCGTACCATAGAGGACATATAGTAGTTCTCACTGAACTGTAGAACTGAACTATAGTTCAGTGGCAGTTCTAATATATGTTCTCTGTGTTCCGGACTGAAACATAACCTCAACTTTTCAAGTCAATAGTTTAAATTCCTGCAATGAATTATTCTGAATTCTGAAGAAAAAAAGTAGATCATTTCAACGAAGGTAAAGAAGAAATTCTTATTTAAACACATACAACCATAAAGGTGAGGGTACAAACTTACATGGACAGTGACAAGCCTCAAGTTTTTGCCCCTAAAACCGTGCGCTACGTGTAAAAACAACTCGTCAGACATTTCTGCGCCTAGAACTGGCGTCCAGCTACCAACTCTCGCCAACTGTATCGAAGTATCGTTCCTGTTGCTCCTGAATTCGTTGCCCCAACTATCGGCAGATCTGAGTAGCCAATTGGTGCAATTATCACATTTTCCATTCTTTTTAAGGTACATCTGGAAATGAAACGAAGAGAAATTTGAATCAACCTGCTTATCCTTCTTACCAGAACTTTTTCGAGTAAGAAACTACGTCGTTCCGATTTGGACGGTTTGATAGCTTCCCATTCTTCTCCGGAAACTTGATCGGCGATGTCGAACTCGTTTTTCATCGTTTCGTATGAGGCTGTAGAGAAAGCAGCGACTAGAGTTCTGAAGTGACACAATAAACCACCCTAGGAACGTAAGAAGATGCATATCATAAAGCAATTTGTCTTTATCATTATTCACTTACAGGACAACTTCTATCGGTCTCAGTGTTATTATACATAACCGCAACGTTACTACCGCTCCTCAAGGAATTCTTCAACTTCCTCATGTTCTTCCTGGTTTCACGACTTGTGTCCGATACGGCATACAACCACTGGGTTTCCGTATTGACGAGGTTCAACAGATCAACAGCCGCCATCACTTTTTCCACGATCCTCCTGTAAGAAATCACTAAAAAGTTAGACTCGGCTTCCCTCGGCGATATCGATACCAGTTGATCCACCAGATTATTTCCCTTGTCTTCTATATGGGTCTCGTTCAATTTGATCAAGGATAGGGCGGTGGATTGAGTGGGTACCGGAAGATCCTTGGTCAGAGAAGACGTTACTCTGGCTACCATATCTCTGTCTGGTCGATATTTATAAAATAAATATATTAAATTGCACAAACCTTTAGGTACTCACTCATACTGTCATCGTAAATGAGAACGATGGATTTCCACTTGAAGACCGCCGAAGTTCTGAGATCGAGGAGTAGTTGAGGCATTTCTTCCCCTAGTCTGGTCAATGGGATTGTGATGGCTTTTCCTGCTGGTAACCTCGGACAGTCTGTATCTGGATTAGACGTTGTGGCATGTTTTGACTATTTTATTTTAGGATACTCACCGGATATCGCGAGGAAGGGAACGAATTCTCTGTCGGCTCTCTCGAATAATCTCCATGTATTCTGGCACGAAGATACGGTCAAAACGCCTGATATGTCTGAAGGAAAATTGAAGGATATGAAATTATCGATGATATATATAAGGGAAGGTTACCTCTTTTGAAATTTACC
Organism: Aphidecta obliterata; assembly: GCA_963966015.1. Classification (NCBI taxonomy): domain Eukaryota; kingdom Metazoa; phylum Arthropoda; class Insecta; order Coleoptera; family Coccinellidae; genus Aphidecta; species Aphidecta obliterata. The sequence goes on from OZ014435.1 coordinate 559,334, forward strand.
CCTAAAGATGTGTGGTACTGTATCCTTATGTTGATTCCTTTTGCTTGTAACTCCTTGGCTATTTTATCGAAATCTTCTATTGTTGCTTTGATGTTCTTGTATTTCATGGTAACGAACTCCTCATCTAAAACTACAGCTGCAAAGAATATTCGGGAGAAATTAACGGTAGTTTTGAAAATTTAACTGCTGACCTACCCAATAAGGAATTATCTGAAACTGAGTATAAATTATCACCTCTACCATACATAACTACGAATTCAAAAATTAACAGGTGGAAAAGCGATAAAATCATCTGAAACAAAATAACCTAATTGGCAGGGCGCAACATCGAAGAATAAAGCTCAGGCTTCCCCATCTCGTGACGAGCGCTGATTAAAAGAATGCCCACCCCGAAATGTCAAGCATTAAATTTCAATGCGCTTTTCCAATCTCGTATTCATTGGATTTTCGATATTGATGAAGTTGTGGCTTATGAGCGTGGTATATGAATCTTGTATGATTGTAGACTGAGGTTTTTCGGTGAAAGTAGACTAATTTGAGGTCGTAGATTTCATATCTGATATCATTTCAGAACTCGGGTCATTTTCAGCGATCTTACAACTCTTCTTATTCGTGAAAAATTTAAGATCGCTGGCGCCATCTATACTAATATTACTGAAGTTTTCCTGCGTCAACTAAAAAATTACAGTAATTTATACGCCCTATGCGTTACTTTCAGCATTTGGGTATAGATGGCGTTTTACTATAAATCCATAAATATTTGTGAATTATGCAAGACTAAGGTTCACAAGGAAAAACCTGATTGCATATTCGGATTCAGCATTGTAGATTACCCCTTCGTAAAATTTTACGGAGAGATCCGCTGAGAAAAATTTCTTCAATGAGTAAACCATAAATTTTTCCTCTGTATCTAACATGTTTTCCGGCTATTTAGAGGTCGTAGATTTCAAATTTGATACTGATTTCGACCGTTTCTTACCTGTTTATAAATTTGACAGCACTAGCGCCATCTATACCCGTATTACTGAAGTTTACCTGCCTCAACTGAAAAAAATTACAGTAATTTATACGCCCTATGCATTACTTATTGCATTTGAGTATAGATGGCGTGTTACTATAAAAATCCTGAAATGTTTGTGAATTATGCAAAATTAAGATCCCCCAAGAAAAAACTGATTGCATATTCAGATTCAGCATAGTAGATTACCCCTTCGTGATAATTTTCGGAGTGATCCGCTGAGAAAAATTTCTTCAATGGGGCTAACCATAAATTCTGTTGGGTCAAAATCGAAAATTGGAAATATGACATATTCGGCACGTTTTTAGGGTAATTTGATGATGAAGATTCCGAATATACAATCAGTTCGGGGCTCAGACAATTCTATAGCGAAATGATCTGAAGTTTCCACTTTTGACGCTCGACCAAATGGATCGAGGATCATGGATACACTCGAACTCTTGTTCGTTATTATTATTATAAAAATGAAAAAATTGGCGATTGGAGGCATTTCTGGAAAGAACTGATTGCATTTTCGGATTCAGAATGGTCTTTTACTCCTACATGAGGGTTTTCGAGAAGATCCGTTGAAAAAAATATTTTCCTCAGAAATTTATCAAATATCCTTTGAAATTTTTGGGTAAAAATCGAAAATTGGAAATATAACATATTCGGCATGTTTTTAGGGTAATTCGATTATGAATATTTCGAATCGGACATCAGTTTGGGGCTCAGACAATTCTATAGCAAAATGATTTAAAGTTTTCACTTTTAACGCTCGACCAATTGGATCGAGAATCATGAAAACACTCGAACTCTAGTCCATTCTGCTTCAAAAGTCGTGATCTGGGATATTTTGTCGCATTTTTCATCAAATTATGGTGTACATTCAGGTAAAAAAGTGTTCTCGCAGATCAAACTTTTGGCAATTACTCGCCAATAAGATTTTTTATTGAACAACTGATTCCATATTCGGTTTCAGGGTTGCCGATTACCCCTTTATGGTGAATTTTGAGAAGATCCGATGAAAAAAATTTTGGAATTTATCCAAGGGTCCCCCCTTTGAAGTTGAAAAATCGATATTTAAAATATAACATATTGAGCATGTTTTTGTGATAATTAAGGGATGTAGATTCCGAATCTAACATTTTTTCAGAGCTCAGATTTTTTTCTGAGATTTCGAGTACACTCAAGTAGAAAAGTTCTTTCGTCAGTTCCACTTTTGACGCTGGAACAATTGGATTGAGAATCATGAAAACACTCGAACTCTAGTCCATTCTGCTTCAAAAGTCGTGATCTGGGATATTTTGTCGCATTTTTCATCAAATTCTGGTGTACATTCAGGTAAAAAAGTGTTCTCGCAGATCAAACTTTTGGCAATTACTCGCCAATAAGATTTTTTATTGAACAACTGATTCCATATTCGGTTTCAGGGTTGCCGATTACCCCTTTATGGTGAATTTTGAGAAGATCCGATGAAAAAAATTTTGGAATTTATCCAAGGGTCCCCCCTTTGAAGTTGAAAAATCGATATTCAAAATATAACATATTGAGCATGTTTTCGTGATAATTAAGGGATGTAGATTCCGAATCTAACATTTTTTCAGCGCTCAGATTTTTTTCTGAGATTTCGAGTACACTCAAGTAGAAAAGTTCTTTCGTCAGTTCCACTTTTGACGCTGGAACAATTGGATTGAGAATCATGAAAACACTCGAACTCTAGTCCATTCTGCTTCAAAAGTCGTGATCTGGGATATTTTGTCGCATTTTTCATCAAATTCTGGTGTACACTCAGGTAAAAAAGTGTTCTCGCAGATCAAACTTTTGGCAATTACTCGCCAATAAGATTTTTTATTGAACAACTGATTCCATATTCGGTTTCAGGGTTGCCGATTACCCCTTTATGGTGAATTTTGAGAAGATCCGATGAAAAAAATTTTGGAATTTATCCAAGGGTCCCCCCTTTGAAGTTGAAAAATCGATATTCAAAATATAACATATTGAGCATGTTTTCGTGATAATTAAGGGATGTAGATTCCGAATCTAACATTTTTTCAGCGCTCAGATTTTTTTCTGAGATTTCGAGTACACTCAAGTAGAAAAGTTCTTTCGTCAGTTCCACTTTTGACGCTGGAACAATTGGATTGAGAATCATGAAAACACTCGAACTCTAGTCCATTCTGCTTCAAAAGTCGTGATCTGGGATATTTTGTCGCATTTTTCATCAAATTCTGGTGTACACTCAGGTAAAAAAGTGTTCTCGCAGATCAAACTTTTGGCAATTACTCGCCAATAAGATTTTTTATTGAACAACTGATTCCATATTCGGTTTCAGGGTTGCCGATTACCCCTTTATGGTGAATTTTGAGAAGATCCGATGAAAAAAATTTTGGAATTTATCCAAGGGTCCCCCCTTTGAAGTTGAAAAATCGATATTTAAAATATAACATATTGAGCATGTTTTTGTGATAATTAAGGGATGTAGATTCCGAATCTAACATTTTTTCAGAGCTCAGATTTTTTTCTGAGATTTCGAGTACACTCAAGTAGAAAAGTTCTTTCGTCAGTTCCACTTTTGACGCTGGAACAATTGGATTGAGAATCATGAAAACACTCGAACTCTAGTCCATTCTGCTTCAAAAGTCGTGATCTGGGATATTTTGTCGCATTTTTCATCAAATTCTGGTGTACATTCAGGTAAAAAAGTGTTCTCGCAGATCAAACTTTTGGCAATTACTCGCCAATAAGATTTTTTATTGAACAACTGATTCCATATTCGGTTTCAGGGTTGCCGATTACCCCTTTATGGTGAATTTTGAGAAGATCCGATGAAAAAAATTTTGGAATTTATCCAAGGGTCCCCCCTTTGAAGTTGAAAAATCGATATTCAAAATATAACATATTGAGCATGTTTTCGTGATAATTAAGGGATGTAGATTCCGAATCTAACATTTTTTCAGCGCTCAGATTTTTTTCTGAGATTTCGAGTACACTCAAGTAGAAAAGTTCTTTCGTCAGTTCCACTTTTGACGCTGGAACAATTGGATTGAGAATCATGAAAACACTCGAACTCTAGTCCATTCTGCTTCAAAAGTCGTGATCTGGGATATTTTGTCGCATTTTTCATCAAATTCTGGTGTACACTCAGGTAAAAAAGTGTTCTCGCAGATCAAACTTTTGGCAATTACTCGCCAATAAGATTTTTTATTGAACAACTGATTCCATATTCGGTTTCAGGGTTGCCGATTACCCCTTTATGGTGAATTTTGAGAAGATCCGATGAAAAAAATTTTGGAATTTATCCAAGGGTCCCCCCTTTGAAGTTGAAAAATCGATATTTAAAATATAACATATTGAGCATGTTTTTGTGATAATTAAGGGATGTAGATTCCGAATCTAACATTTTTTCAGAGCTCAGATTTTTTTCTGAGATTTCGAGTACACTCAAGTAGAAAAGTTCTTTCGTCAGTTCCACTTTTGACGCTGGAACAATTGGATTGAGAATCATGAAAACACTCGAACTCTAGTCCATTCTGCTTCAAAAGTCGTGATCTGGGATATTTTGTCGCATTTTTCATCAAATTCTGGTGTACATTCAGGTAAAAAAGTGTTCTCGCAGATCAAACTTTTGGCAATTACTCGCCAATAAGATTTTTTATTGAACAACTGATTCCATATTCGGTTTCAGGGTTGCCGATTACCCCTTTATGGTGAATTTTGAGAAGATCCGATGAAAAAAATTTTGGAATTTATCCAAGGGTCCCCCCTTTGAAGTTGAAAAATCGATATTTAAAATATAACATATTGAGCATGTTTTTGTGATAATTAAGGGATGTAGATTCCGAATCTAACATTTTTTCAGAGCTCAGATTTTTTTCTGAGATTTCGAGTACACTCAAGTAGAAAAGTTCTTTCGTCAGTTCCACTTTTGACGCTGGAACAATTGGATTGAGAATCATGAAAACACTCGAACTCTAGTCCATTCTAGTCTTCTACTCCTACATGAGGGTTTTCGAGAAGATCCGTTGAAAAAAATATCCCCCGCAAGAAAGCGCATCCACCACCTCGAAGCAGGACTATATTATTAGATGTAGAAGCGCATCCACCTTTTCAAAAAAACCGTGGTCCTTCTCATGTATCTAACTTGTTTTCCGGCTATTTAGAGGTCGTAGATTTCAAATTTGATATTAAATGTTATGTAAGACTAAAACATTATGTACTAGAGAGAAAAATTCGAGAATAATTAACAATAATGAATGGATAACAAGGGAATTCATTGCTGAAGTGAAACATCGTGATACTTTATATGAGTCATGGAAAAGACTGAAAACGTTACGCTCTGAACAAGAATTCAAAAGAGCAAAAAACAGCGTGACTAATCTATCCAAGCAGCTGAAAAAAGAATGGGCGAATAGAGAATTCCAAAAAGCCGAGAATAACCCAAAGAAGATACAAAATCTGCTAAATCGTTTGATCCACAATAGGGGTTCAAAAAGTCACAGCATTGGAATATCACAGGTGAAGATGAATGGTGAAGTCATTACGGACAAGAAAGCTATTGCTGATGCGTTTTGTGAACACTATGCAACAATTGGAGGGAAGCTAGCTGCAAACGTACCTCAAGCCCGGAATGAGGAATATCCTGAGCAGGAGACAGCGGAGTCAATAACACTGAGTTTATGTGACAGGAGTGAAGTGGTGGAAGTGATAGGGGGCATTAAAACGAACGCAGCCGGTGATGATGAGGTGACAAAGTCAGATTTGGTCAACTTGATTGATGTTGTGATTGAAACCATCGTTAGGCTCATAAATGATGTCCTTACTACAGGGGAGTTTCCGGAGGAATTGAGAATAGCAAAAGTAATTCCCTTGCACAAAAATGGGTCTAAGCAGATAATAACAAATTATAGACCCATATCGGTGCTCAGTGTCTTCTCAAAGATCATTGAGAAAATCATGAAGAAAAGAATAAAGAATTTTGTTAATGATACATTTGGATTTGACGGGTATCAGTATGGGTTTCAGGAAGGAAGTAGTACATCGAGTGCTGCAGTTGATTTGCTAGAATGCGTTTCTGCAGGAATCAACAAGGGTAATTATGTTGTGCTGGTTTTCGTAGATTTGCAGAGGGCATTTGATGCTGTGGATCTTGATGTGCTTTTGAGGAAGTTGCACAGGATGGGATTTCGAGGGACAGCCCATAGACTTCTTGAGACATACCTGAGGAATCGTGTGCTTTACACTGATATTAATGATCAAAGAAGTGAAAAGTCTACAGTTAACATGGGTGTCCCTCAGGGTTCAGTCTTGGGCCCATTGCTTTACTTGCTCTATGTACATCTGATGGGCTCGAAATCGAGGTATTTTTCTTTTGCGGATGATACTGTGTTAGTGTACTCAGGAGGATCCTTGGAGGAATTGGAATCGACTGTCAATGCCGACCTTCTTTGTTACTCTGGCTGGCTTCGTTGCAACAGACTAAGCATTAATATAGACAAAACTGTATATATGTGTATTAGGCAGAAGAACAAGCCGTTCCGTGAAATACAGGTCAGGTTTGATAATACTTCACTGAATCGTGTTGCACATTACAAATATCTGGGGTTATATGTTGATGAAAAACTAAATTGGGAAACCCATATAGATCACATGATACGTAAAGTGATTCCTGTGGTAGGCTCACTAAGAAGATGCTCTTTTATGTTTAGAATACAGCACAAAAAAATGATCTACCACAGCTTGATCTCCTCCAGACTGAGGTACCTCATTAATTGTTGGGGAAATGCTTCAAATACATTGTTAGCAAGGCTACAGGTGTTCCAGAATAGAGCTATAAAAATTTTATTCAACTATAGCGTGTTAACGCCTACATCAATATTATATGAGGAGACCAAACTCTTGAACATTCAGAACCTAAAGAAATTAGAACAGGTTAAGTTGATACATGGCATGATGAACCATTACATCAAGTCAAATTATAGATTTACTCTGGTGCGAGATGTACATGCTCATAACACCCGAGATAGAGGTAACATCAGGAACGAACTAAGATTCACGAGGAAGGCCCAGGACTCCCCAATTTACCGAGCAATTCAAGCATTCAACCAAACACCGACAGAAATAAAAGATATAAGAAGTAGGAAAAACTTTAATATTAGGCTTAAATTGTACCTGAGGGCTGATTTTGTCTAGCCTGCCGTTGTTGTCGTTTTGAATATTTGATGTTTTGTTATTTTGTATTTTGATAAATAGGCCTTGTCACCAGTACTTGTACTGTATTTGAGGTCAAGAATAAATAAATAAATAAATAAATAAATAAATAAATAAATAAAATTTCGAGCGTTTCTCACCCGTTTCTAAATTCGGCTGCACTAGCGTCATCTATACCCATATAACTGTTATATGTATAAGTTTTCCTGCATAAACTGAAAAAAATTACAGTAATTTATACGCCCTATGCGTCACTTTTAGCATTTGAGTATAGATGGCGTGTTACTATAAACATCCAGAAATATTCGTGGATTATGCGAAACTAAGATCCTCCAGGAAAAAACTGATGGCATATTCAGAGTCAGCATAGTCGATTTCCCCTTTGCGGTAATTTATGGTGAGATCCGTTGAAAGAGAAGTTTTCTCTCGCAAAATCAGTCAACAGTAACTTGGTTTGTTCGAGGTTGTAGGCAACCCGTGAAACACGAATTCCTCGCACCACACCACCAATCCAATTCAGAAAAACTTTTCATGATTGTCATAGGTGAAATATTAATTAATTATAGATCAATTTGTGCAACATTTCATCTTTATTCTGGCAATACATATTCTCTGAGGATGGTGTTTATTATGTTATGGTCACACTCAGGAAATAAATAATTGCAATCCATATTTGCGGTTCCCATACTTTCAGCTGAGAAATAGATATTTTCTTTAGTTTCGTCCACTGTCGATGATGGCCTGCAAAATATCGATACAGAATAAAAATCACACATTATTCCTCCTGTGAAATTTTTTTTTTTTCATTTGAAAATTCAAAGAACATCCTTCATTAGGATAGTTACTGGTTCAGTTCAATATCAATGGAAATGAGAAAATGTGAGAAATAAGATTTTTACCTCAATATTATATCCAAAACTTTGGAAATCAGCGAAATTTTTCCAGTTTCTTTCATCGAATATTCACAAATCAGTTTCAGTAAGCATGATTTTCCGTCACCGAAACCATAACTGCAATGAAAGTAAAGGTTCACGAACAGATCGAGATTTTCAAGGACAAAGGTAGATTATTTATTGAATGAAATTTTTTGTGATATTTGTTTTTACCTTCGCAAAAAATCTTCGATTGTGGAGTATATTTTTTGACGTAAGAAAGATCGTCCTTCTGTCGTTTCATACGTAGTGTATGCCGGATACGATGTATTGGTCGGTAGCAAATAATAAGCTTTCGCAGCACTTCCAATCGTTATAGTAGCATCTTTCAAGTCCACAGGCATTCCAATCCCGACCACCATCTTCGGGAAAGAATAAAGATAATAGTCATAAATTAAACAGCCTAGAGAGCAGATTAATATTAAATTTTACTCACCTGAACCCAGTTGATGCCTTCTTTCCATATTATAGGAGGGGACCACGAACGTGAAACTAATATTGAATTGCAGAAAACTATTAGGAAACAAATATCATTGAGGTGCTTCATTGTAACAGATTAGATGTAGACTTACTCTGTTGATTCTAAAACTGTACAGTGCTAATTGTTATCCCAGATCTTGTATTCATTCTTCATTAGCACTTATTCCGAGAGCAATGACTTGAAAACGGAACGTGACATAGTTTGAAACCTACATTGAAAATTTGTTGATATCTGAAATTTATCATTGTAATTTCTTGTTGAATGGCTTTCGTTCGATTCCTAAGATTTTCAAAACAAAGTTTATGTTGTGGACCTAACCTAATATTCATTCTTTTATGTGGTAGGGAATAAAACTCTATGATAAAAATCACAAAATTAATTTTTTATCTGTTGGGAACATCGGAATATATTAGGCAATCTGTGCTCACATAAACCACAGATAAATTTTAATCTATGATTTCAAATGACAACTAGAAATAGGTTAAAGGTTGAATATCTGTTATGAAATTTTTTTAGCTGAAATGTCGAAATTTTCATTCAAATTGAACCTGTTTTAATTAAATTTCTTGAATTGATGACATTGTAATAAATATTATGGCTGCAACAGTTGCTAGTGCCACAGTGAGAGCTGTGAAAAGAAAATTACTACCAACTAGGGCTGCTCTAATCTTGGTGAGATTTGTCTGTTTTATATGGTAATTGTTCATCTAAAATTAATAATTTTCAGACACCAGCCGCAGTAAACAGAGTAAGACAGCTTCTACAAGGAAGAGAAGAATTTGTAAGTGCCTTTGTTCGTAGTTGATCGAAAATAACCGTCTTCTTACTTAGGTGGGCCTAAAAGTTGGCGTCCGACAAAGAGGCTGCAACGGTCTCTCTTATACACTCTCCTACGCAAAACAGAAAGGTACGAATAATCCAAAATTCCAATATCTCGATATTCACGGGTTTTTCATTAGAAAATATGGATGAGGAAGTCAAACAGGACGGAGTAACAGTTTTCATTGATAAAAAAGCACAGCTGACTCTTTTAGGCACGGAGATGGATTTCGTAGAAGATAAATTGACCTCGGAGTTTGTGTTCAATAATCCTAACATAAAAGGGACTTGTGGCTGTGGAGAATCCTTTAGTATATGAATTGATAGAGTGTAAATAAACATAGTTTATTAATTAAACTCTTTTCGAATAAATTATGTAGTATAAAATATAGAACAATTTGAAATTGCGAGTCTTAATATATATTAGAATAAAAACAATACACGTCGTTTCATTCGTAACCTGAAAAAAGAACGAATTTAATGTTGAACAATACTTTCCCGGATAACTCACCACTCATAAAAGTTTCGGTTGTTGCTTTAGCCTTGAAATGTCCAATATTTTGGGGTTATTCTGCATTCTCGAAGGTTTAGCTTTCTCTTGAATCCTCCTAGGTGCATCGTTTCCTACGAAAATCAGAAAATAAGTACTCGCCAAGACCTTAGACTGGGAACTAACCGTCGTTAGCAATCAAGTCGTATTTCTTCATAAACTGGACGGTCGCGAAAGAGAACTGTGGCCCTCTCGAATTCAACACGATCTTATCGGTGCTACGTTTCTTGTTAGTCGCTCCGTTACTCCTTGCGAATTTGGACAATTGGTTATTTGGTAAGTACTTCATCAATAATTCTTTCACGGCTGAGTTTATCTGTTCGGATGTATCATCGTCACTCGAATAAGGGCTGAAAGTGATTTGTTTGAAGGGAAACAATGCAAATTTTCACGAAACTTACCAATCCGCACCAGACACCTCCTCAATAGGTGAAAAATTCATCTTTTTCAACTGCTTAATGGTGGCGTCCCTCACTTTGCTCAGCGTCCTCTCTCTCAAATCTTCGCTCCCATCGTAAGTCGTTTGCTTGTGTGCGTTTTGAATCATCTTATTCACTTGATCCTTAAAATTTTACCTATATTATCAAGAATCTTCAGGTTTCAAAAAGTTCTCACCATCATTTTCTTATAAAAAGATGCACCGATACCCGAAGAGGAATCTTCATCATCTCTAAAAATTAAGTTACAGCTTCTTTTCGACTTGAAAAAAAAAAGTACTTACTCCGAACTCTCGTAATCTTTCATGTCAATATTTATGCTAGGTTCGGGACTTGGACAATTCTCCTGAACTGTAATAGGATTCCGAAGGTATAAAGAAGGATCCGTTATACATTTCACGGTATTTGTATCGTTCTCTGTCATTTCTTGTATTTTCGGTTCTTGCGTGATGAAATCTCGCTGCTTCCTCTGGTACATATTCTGCTGCGGTCTGAAAATTATCAGCGTTAAACGTTATATTTACAAAAATATAGAAAATTCCAACCTGATTGAAACTTCGAAACTGGTCATCAAATCAATCGAAAACTTCGGAAGGGGGCCTTTTCTCGGGGTACCACCAGCGCTATAAGGATAATCTCTCTGATCCTTCCCCGACTGTATGAATTTATACTCATCGGACATTCCTTGATTCGCCTCGATTCTCTTCTGACTGTCCTTGAAATCCAGGAGACAAGCTACTTGTTTCTGGAGCACCAGGAGTTGTTCGTTTTGTTGCTGGATTATTTTCAATAAATCTTTTACCGTAGGTTCATCGGAAGTTTTGGATACCTCAGTCGACATAACTGGTTTTTCTTCGTCCACTTTTTTCGATATGTTCATCACACTTGTTTGGACCTCACTATCGCATGTTTGTACTGTAAAGTTCTTTAATTGCTGAAATTAAAAATTACCGTGAAAATCAAATTATTGTTGAATAAAAATAAAACTCACCTCTCGAAAATCATATATTCCTTTTTGAGTCGCTGATAAATGTTGGTTTGTAGGAATTCCACCATCATGACATATATTCTCCTTTTCCCTCACATTATTCATGTTCGAATTGTCTGAATTCGGACTAGACAATTTTTTATGCATATTCAGTTTGTCACAAAGATTTCTCGAATTTTCAGGCTTTTCATTCACTAATTCCGTGATTTCAACATCCTTAGAGACCCCTCTTTTCCTTGGTTCAATTTTAGGAGAAGTATAATTGAAAATATCCGTAATACAATCATTCGCTTCGCATCTTCCATTCGATTTCCCGTTTTTCTGCATCTCTAGAAATTCCCTGTACGTTGTGGGAGTTTTTCGAGCTGGTGTTAAATCTTTAATTTCTACACGTTCTTCAGGTATTTTTACATAATGATGTCTAACATTCGTATTTGCATTAGGTTTGTTCAGATCGATTAAACTCAGATCTAACTGTCTGTTCGGAATGTTCGCCATGTATATTTCTTGGAACGGTTTATTCTTCAAAACTTTATTTAACGGAGGTGTGTTGTATGGTAGAACCGACTCTTTTGGACTCTGATTTTTATCGATGTCGATTTGTTGGAACGGTGGATATGTCGGGTTGAACCTAACTTGTTTTTTCAGAATTGACGTGGTTACTTTCTTGGACTGATCGCCGTTTCTCCACGCTTGATACGTGTTAGGTTGGTGTACGTTCATCAGTAAAGAAGCATCAGGTACAGTGGGCTCCAAAAAAGGCTGAAAATAATAAGTGTAAGTATCACGACTGCCACAAAGGTTATGAAGGTTAAAAAAATTCATATACTTTTCTTGTTGGGCATGGTACAGCAGAAAAGCAAAAGGAGTCCATTCTTTTGTGTTTAGTTTAGTGTAAACTTTATTAAAAAGCGTAAATATATTTTTTCATTATTTTTGAATTGACAGTTAACCTAAGATTGGTTATTCTGTGCTTCAACGGAACTTTAGAACATCGACCATATACATTGTTCTTTTTTTGACTTTTGTCATGAATTCGAAAGAATTATTTAAGTTTTCCTCACCAATAAAATATTTCTCAAATATTCCAAATCACCTTATTATTTATATAAAGTTCAGAAATATTTTTTTGATTAGTAATTAGTAGATAGATCTTTCAAATATTTATATTGGCATCATTGGGATCTGCACACTGACATTACTGACAAATAAAACGAAATTCCCTGAATTCCAATAATTTTCCATTTCGAGAATGAAATTTTGGATTTTGGAAATAGTATATTAGTTGGAAAACCAAGAATTCTCATCTCATCATAGCTTACCAATGGTTTCAAGCAATTCTTATTTTCAACCACCAAGGATTCGTCACCTATTTACTCATGGAAGTATTTAAATGATTTGATAATATGGCGGACTCTGAAAATAGTGATTTAAATTGCTTAAAACACACGAAAATATCAGTTTTAGTCGATGAAGCTCTACCAGATCTTCTGGTTGTAACTTACGAGCATGGAGTCAGAATATTTAAAGGTGTTCTTCTCGATTCCACCAAGAGGTAAGGCGACCCAGTGATATTTTTGAAGGACACTAAGGTGAGATTGTCATAAATGAATTACTTTCAGAAATCTCCCATTTGGAGTTCAAACCCTGAACCCAGCATTAGTACCACCGAAAAAACCAGAAAATGATCCGTTGTATTCAGTCAGTCAGAGGTTCGCCTACACCGATCCCAACAACGCAAAAAAGAAGAATGTCCAGTTCCCGAATAAATACAAAAATAATCGCATGACCGTGCGGTTGAGACCCAGACAAGTCTTGTGTTCAAAGTGTAAAGGAATATGTAACGAAAACTCCGAGAATGTGTCGAGGAAGAGAAAATCTTCCGAAACTTTACCAACGCCGACTTCTTTACCCATCAAAAGGAGCATAAACGCCCCGATGACCAGATCTGTCTATTCCGAACAACTCACTACCAATAGGAGAAACGCTGTAAGTGAAATATTGATAGTTGACTTTTGTAACTTATTTCGTTGTTTTCTCAGAGTAAGGGCGCTTCTTTAGTCCCGAAACTGACTAGATTAACAGCCGAAGAGGAACAGAGGGCCCTCAGCGGTAACTTTAGTAATAAATTAGCCAAAAAACCTTCGAATATCAACGTGAGTCTCGAATCCGAGACACATTCCGATAACGAACATTCCGAACATATCACAGCTTCCGCCTCTACGAACACCGATGAAAATCAAAGCAGTCAAAAAGGTAAGACTCCTATTTTTATGTGATTATCGAATTTATTACTGACCGCGTTATTTCGATGTAGTTCTATTGGACACTAAACCTGTGAAAACGATGTTGAGGACGGCAAAGAGGCAGTTGAGGAAAAAGAGGAGTGTCGGTTCTACAGAGGATCTGGAATCGTTGGAAGAGAAGGGAAATAAGAATATCGTGGAAAACGTAACAGATGCTGTCGTAGAAGATGTACATAACGTAGGGAGTAACACGAGGACCATTAAAATATCGTATGGTCCACAAGGTGAGTTTTACCAACAAATCGGAAGGGAATAATTCAAGTACTGTGTCTTTTTAGGGGAGGGAACGGTGCTCAAAATACCGGCTAAAATAGACGCAATAGAAACTAAGGAAGAAGGCGAAACAACCGTCAACTTAGAAAAACAGAAGGAAGCCAGGAGGGCCTTGAAGAAAGCCAAGAAGGAGGCGAAGAGAAAAGTGCTCGTCCCGAGTAATTCTCCTCTTTATATCGCAGGCGCTTCTCCTCGCTACGCTCTTGGAGCTTCCTCTCCGAGGTACGCAGTCGGAGGAGCCTCCCCTAGGGGAAATTCCCCGAGGTACATCTGTACCTCCTTAGAAATCAACATGCCACGTAAGAGGAAACACAAGATGAAGCACAAGAAAAAGCACAGGAAACATAAAGAAGGGGAAGTAAGTTGGGGGTCGATGTTTAATCAATTAAATTCTCCGAATTGAAATTTTAGGTAAGTAGTTCGACGCAGGAAGAGAATAAAGAACTGTCTACGACACAGAAATTGTCCATAAATTTGAAGAGGTTACAGAACAGGTACACGTCGAGCGACAACAAGGAAGACAACTCGTCGAGTTCGGACGATCAGAACGAGCAGGTACCGGATTTTCCTCCACCCACCCAACCGTTGATGCTTAGGATAAACGCGCAGGCTGTCTCGAGCGCCTCCGGGGCTGATGGTAGGAATGTTACAGACTTTTAATGATTACGCTCACAAAAGTTGTTTTGCCATTCCCGATTAATGAATTTGTGAATTGTAGGGGCTCGCCTGCTGGTCGGAGACGTTGTGTGGGGGAAAATACACGGTTTTCCCTGGTGGCCCGGAAAGATACTCACCATTACTAATTGTAACAATAGGGACTTTCAGGCCCACGTGTCGTGGTATGGGAGTTCTACGTCCTCGCTTATGCAGTGCGATCAGCTCAGCCCCTACTTAGAACACTTTAAGGTAATAACGATACCTGAAATTGCATGAAACAATCCCAAATATAATTTGAGGGAAGGAAAACAACCTAATATCGTGAATAGTTCAAATAGCTATCGATTTTTCCAGATTCGATACAACAAGAAGAAAAGAGGCCCCTACAAAGATGCGATCAAACAAGCCAGTAACGAGGCGAGGGAGAACGCGGAATCCAAAGCTAGACAACCCTTGGGTAACTCCCCTTCTCACAATCTGATTCAGGTTGTTCCACCCGCTTTGGCGTCCCCTAGAGAAATAAATGTTGCGTCCTAGAAGTCGTAGAGTCGACTAGGTGTTTTGTTGTGTCGATAGTTAAGCTCTATGTAAGATGTAAACTTCTGGGCAATTTTCGTGCGCGGTAATGCGTGGATTTGTGATAATTTCTTTTGTGCATTCTGTATAGTTTTTTTTTTGACGTTTCAACGAGATCAGGGTAACTTGAGTTATTCCGGATGTAAATTAGCATGTTACTTATTTCGCCCACCAAAATTTTATAGTGTTTTCTACGATACAAAATCTGTGTTCAGGATGTGTGCATATAAACAATTTTACCCAATTGTATATTACCGTCAGATGAAATATTTTATCGAGAGAAAAACAGAAACAAGTCCTCAGGTTCAGTTAGTTTTAAGATCAGGAGAGGGGAAATTTCAATACTACTTGAAAATGCTGTGTTCCAAAACTTTTGTTTGTATAGTATTTGTTGAAATCGAGAACATGTCATTTCTTATCACGGTATTTTTTTAAAGGCAGAAAAAACTGTTAGTTGTTATTGGACTCAACGTAATCCAAAATGAGGATATCATTTCTTTGTATATTCATAATATATCTGTGATTTTATTCATCTAGACTATCTATCAAGCGTACAATAAAATTTATCTATACAAGCCTTTTATTTGGTAATATCGTTTTTATGATCTCAAGAATCATTTTGTTCCTTCTTTATTGGTTCAGTATTTCCATTTTCGTATCGTTAGCTGCATGGTATGATGTTCAAACACCTGGAAATTTAAAAAATCTTCCATTTTCGAGGTCCCTAAATTTTTATTTAAGACGGTATGGTATTTCCAACTGTTGATGACATTTCGAACAAAATTAAAAAAGAAAGACGAATTCTTGAAGATTTAGTTCGTGAGTGTGACGTTTCAATACTCAGTTCTCTCAAAAATTTGTTGGATTTTCTAAAAAAGGGTCACACGATTCCACAACTGACATGTGAACATCAATCGAACTCGAGAAATATCTCTCGAAGTATTCGGATTACCTGAGGAATATCTTGAACGGAATAGAGTTTTCTCAACGATCATAAATCTAGATCCAAGCTAACTTATAGTTTTAATACAATATATAGTGTTCGCCGAATGTCAATTGGAATATTCCATGAAAAAGTTAGATCCGGAGGGAAAACGAACCAACCAGAGATTTGTCTCAAAATATTCACAGACAATTCTATCTAGTTTTCACCCTCACAAAAATAAATGCTCATTTATTCTAATAAAGAATAGATTCAGTATAATTTAAAATAATATATATTTCAATTAAAGCGTTCAAATAATACAATGATCTCCAGGATTACATCGAAATAACCATGATTTCCTAATCTCAATTCGACGTATACCTAAGTTAATCGTTAGTAAGTCTTCGATGAGGTACAATCATAATTTCAGCGAAAAAAATTGGTTAAACTGCCAGAGTACACATTTTGAACGTTTGTTACAAAAAATATAATTACACAAAATAATCTCACTAAAATTCACAAAAATATATAAACAAATAATCTCAAATCAATTCCCATTCAGAAATATAACCTGAAAGATTCTCTATCTGGATTTAAAAAACTTTTCTAAAATTAACAGATTTTTTGGGGATTTTAATAATGGTAAGAATTTCAACCATTTATTTACAAATGAAGCATAGCAATTTAATTTCTCGTGTTCCGTATACAAATGTATATTACATTATCTATAGCATTCCACCAGATAGGAAGGACGCAATCTATAAAATTCTCCAACGATTAGTCAAACTTTCACATCATTTCCTGTATAGCTGCCCGACACTCTCAAACCTCCTCGTATAATATTGAACCGTCAGCGATGATACAAAAAATTATCTCAACGTACTATAATTTAATGAAAAAGTAGAAATATTTGGAAGACTAAAATATGGCATTAAGTGCACTAGTGAGCAACTAAGTTTCTTCTAGATCAAATTATTGTACTCACTAAACTCGTAAACTCTGCTTAAAGCAAAGACACGCCACGATTCCAGTGAAAAATCACACAGTAGAGTTTACGAGTAATTCAAATCGAATAATAGCTCATTAGTGAACTCATATACTCTTTTCAACAATCAGAACATCAAACAATAACAAATCGATAAACAATAGAGTTCAGATAAAGATACACATTCAAACCGTAAACTGACCTTTTTAAATACACTGGTAAGGTAGATAGCATGCTTCCTATCTTAGTCATTTTATGAAAAGTCTTTTTTTTTAGGGCGATAATTGTTGTCCGTGCATCGGATCATACCCGCAACTACTTGCGTCGTAAGCGGAACTTTGATCGTAAGCGGAGCCCATAGAATAACCCATGGAATCTTGCGGGGGCGCTGGGGACATCATCGGGGTAGGCGTTCCACTATAAGGTGAAGCTCCGGCTGCCTTCTTTGCTGCGTAAAGATTCGCTTCCTCTTGAGCTTTCCCGATGTTTTTCTTGTACCTAATACGTTTATTACCGAACCAATTCGATACTTGACTAACTGTTATTCCACATTTCCTCGCCAGCTCCTCTTTAGCTTCTTCACTCGGGTATGGGTTGGATAGGTGGGAGTAAAAGTACTCGTTTAAGATCTCCGAAGCTTGTTTGCTGAAATTCCTACGTTTTCTTCTAGCGTCTAAAAATCTCGACCTTAAAATCATCACGGCTTCGCAGGTGGACTGTTTCAGTTGCATCTGGATGGAACTGAATTTTTTATGGATGATTTGAACCATTCTCTCGATTTCCTTTGGGGTGATCGGCCTCGTTCTCGACTGCTCCCGGAGTAGATTCATTACGTGTGTGGTAAATTCGTTACAAGCCTGTTCGTATTTTTCTAATTCTTGGTGGTATATTTGGCGGATTTGGGCTAATTTTGCTCTGTAATCTGAGTGTTCGATTGCGTTATCCGGTTGTCCCGCCTGAGCCGCAGCTGAACCGGAGGCAGCAGCCCCAGCTCCACCGCCTTTTTCAGGACCAGCCACCCCCTCAGCGATTAGCATATTATCCAGCCGCATCAGCTGGGGGTCTGGAGGCTCTTCCTCCTGCGTATTCCTCAAAGAGAGTACAGTCTTTTCTTTGATTTCACACAAAACCGAGAATAAGGCAGGTTTCATCCTATGACAATTCAGCGTATGTTTTCTCGCCTGAGCCTCGTCCAAACTTTGATCGGTTATGTTCATAATTTGCTGTAAAATTTCCGCGATGTCTTGTTTTCTGGGCTCGTTTTCACCCCCACCGGGGTTATCTACCTGGGGATTCATTCCGTAAGGTTGAGGCGGCATAAGTCCACCTCCACCGTGACCCATCATTCTTCCCGGATCATCCATCACTGACCGTCACTTTTATGATTTATTAAGTTATTTTTCACACTAAACTCTTTTAAAAAAAGACAAAAAGATGGTGGATGTTTGACAACAGCTTTGATAATGCAAGAGGCGCATGATTAGGTTTATGGATTGTTTACTCAAGACAGTGTGGCCAACCATGAGGAGACAGATAGATTTATTAGAACTACCATTAAATATAACTAAGCGTAATTTATCTACTGAGCACTGGATGATCTGTGACCTTACCATAGACTAATATTATAATCGTTGTTTGTTGTTTGAAAAAATAATCAAAAGTCCTATTATTCTTTGATAAAACAGTAGTTTTATAATATTAGATCAATGAAAAACCAGTTTCTTATCAATCTGAGCTCGAAGAACACCCACTATATTCCTATACAACTTCACAAAGTTAATTTTTGGATCAACTCAAAATCTATAAAAAATGAAACAACGAAGTATGACTGAATATATCAAACCCCCTGCGGATTTCATGAAGGATTATAAAATCCAATCTTCAGGGTGGGAAGGGAAATCGGGGATTAGTAGCCCCATATCCACCAAAACTAAGACCCGTTCAACTCGATTGAAGTCGAGGTCTAAAAAAAAAACTTCCCAATCACCACATCAATCTACCAAAGAGCTGGCGAGTCCACTCGACAAATGGATACAGAGAAGAAGCAACTCTTGGGACCGTTTCAAGGAACTGAACGAACATAATCGACAACGAAATGAGGATAAATCGAAACTCGTAAAAAACCCGATATCCTTAAAAAGCGAGTCTTTTGAAAAATACGGTGTAGTTTTCCCGACTGTTGACGACATTTTAGACAACATGAACAAATTAAATCAAGAAAGAAGAATTCTCGAAGATTATGAAGATTTAGTTTGCGAGTGTGACGTTACGATACCCAGTTCTCTCAAAAATTTGTTGGATTCTCCGGAAAAGGGTCCTAAATTACCTCAACTAACTTGTGAACATCTATCGAAATCCGAACTCAAGAAATATCTCTCGAAGTATTGGGATTACCTGAGGAATATCTCGAATGGAATAGAGTTTTCTCAACGACATCAAACTTACAACGATCATAAATCTAGATCCAAGCTGACTTATAGTTTTAGTACGATAGTGTTCGCCGAAAGTCAATTGGAGTATTTGATGAAAAAAATAGAGAAAAAGTTGGATCCTGAGGGAAAACGAACCGAATATTTATTTATGGTGTCGCTGCCAGAGTTGTGTCTGAAAATATTCACAGACGAGTTTGAAATGAGTAAAGCAGAAGCTGTTGACTATTTGAATCGGAGATCTTTTGATTGAGATTCTTGTACTGTGCATTTCTTGTTTGAGGTGAAAAATTGTACTTGTTTATGTTTTTCTGTATACTTTTTGTTTTCGTGATGTTAAAAAAAAATTATTATTTATTTTTGAGAGTATACGATACCATTGACTTCTCTAGTTTCATGTCATTTATCTGATTTTCGGTATATTTCTTTGTTTCAAATACTTTTTGTTTAACGATGTTAAAAAAAGATTTATTATATATTTCTCGAGTGTACCATACAGTTCTAGTTTGTAGTACAAAATTGAACTTGTTTACGTGATATTCTGCATACCTTCTATTGAATATTATTTATCCAGTAATGTTTAAAGTTGCATTTTGTTGATAAACTTCTTCGTTAAAATTTTTTCATGTCCATTCTCTAGGACAAAGAAAATACCATATTTTTTCTTTTTCTCCTAGGATTTTCTATATATTTCTTTGTTTCGAATACTATTTGTTGAGTGATGTTAAAAAAAGTTATAATATATTTTTCGAGTGTACCATGCAGTTCTCATTTGTAATACAGAATTGAACTTATTTAAGTGATTTTCTGCATACTTTTTTTTGAATATTATTTATCCAGTGATGTTCAAAGTTGAATTTTGTTAATAAACTTCTCACTTAAAAATTTTTTGTCCTTTCTAGAAGACAAAGAAAATAACATGTTTTTTCTTTTTCTCCTAGGAAACTCCACAAAACTTCAAGATCAAATACTTTAACATTTTTTCAACAACAACACTGAAGAAGCCTGACAAACCTTCATTTTGTATTTCATACTTTTGCTAAAGTTTCAAATATGTACTATATTATCCAGTGATGTTGAAAAAAACTATTATATATTTTTGAGAGTATACGATTCCATTAATTTAACTTGTTTCGTGTTCTATATATTTCTTTGTTTCGAATACTATTGTTTAGTGAGGTTAAAAAAAAATTATAATATATTTTTTGAGTGTACCATACAGTTCTCATTTGTAATACAAAATTGAACTTATTTACTGCATATGTACTTTGTTTTGAATATTATTTATCCAGTTGAATTTTTATAATAAACTTCTTCCTTAAAATTTTTTCATGCCCTTCCTTGATGACGAAGAAAATAACATATTTTTTCTTATTCTCCTAGGAAACCCCACAAAACTTCTTGAAATATACAGAACTTTTAAGATCAAATACTTGAACATTTTTTCGACAACAACAATGAAGAAGCCTAACAAAGCTTAATTTTGTATTTCAATTGTACAAATGCGTGTTACAAAAATATAATATTATGTTAATAACAAATTATCGAATTTTATAAATTCATGTAGAAAAGCTTATTTTCATAACAAAACATAAAAAAATCAAATAATAATAGTTCCCTTGAAGGTTTCGTAAAATCCAACTTCAATAAGAGCATCTAGATTGAAGCCAAAAATGTAATGAAACAAATCATAATAAATAACCAAAAAAAAAACTAAATCAATTCTGTCCAAAACACACAATCGCTGTCTCTGATATAAATGAAAACATCACAGTAGTTAAGATTTAAAAACAGTCCATGAGGTAAGTTTTTCAACAATATTTCGAAAATTATCACATCAATTGTAGATAATTCTCACTTATCACAAAAAAGATTAGTTAGGCAGCGATTGGTTCATTTTCGTGTAACCTATAAAAATGAAATCTTCAAGGATAGATATTATAAATTTCAATTCTTCATCGATTGAGAGAGCTTGGTTTATCTATCCTCGAAAGAATATAGAAAATATTCAACAACAGTCCACGCAGACCCTAATCCTTCTTCTGCTTCCGCTTATTTTTCACCGGCTCAAGATCTCCCTTCACGAAAGACATAATCACTTTAGGAAGTTCCGGGCATAACCCGCATATTGTCAAAGAATTCATACTCTCAGCAAATGGTGCAAGGCTATGCGAACCCAAACAAATCACCACCAGCCTAGAAAAAACCAAATCGTTACTTCAAACGATTCCAAATGTGCAGAATCTCAACTTACTTCACCTCCTCGTCGGTTCTCGAAACGTAATCTTCGAACGCCTCCTTGAACAACTTCCTGAAATCTTTCGGATTAGCCGGCAAAGATTTAACGCTTTGCAGCACGAAAATAAAAACATCGACATCCTTGTCTTTTGAGATGGCCCAATCGAACACAGCGGCAGGTTTAATCTTCGACGGTTTAACCTCTTTTAACTTCTTCAAGTTTAAACGGTAAGAATCCGGACCTACAAAAATCCTCACCGTTATCAAATATAATCATCGGAGGTTAGGTTCTCACCTTTATCTAAATGAACGTCTTCCAGTTCATCATCGTTGAACACTTTTACATCGATATTTCGTTCAGTCCTGGTGAAGTATGTCGCCAAAGCTGCTTCGGCTTCCAAACTCGATATGTTCCGCTGCTTGAAACAAACCGTATCGAATTGTGCAACGTCCAACACCAGCACAACGTTAGAGTCCGACCCCAACACGGTCGGATCCAAAGGGTACGAATAATGCATACACTGTTCCAGAACTTTCGATATCGAGTTATCCTCGGATATCGGAGAAGGCGTTTTGACTGGAAGTTTGTTGGTCTTTAGATAATGCTCCAACTTTGGGTCAATCGGTCTGCCAAAAGTTTAAATGTATGCCGTATATTCCTTCGTAAATAATTATACTCACTTGCCCCCTTTTAGGAAGTTTTTCCAATGAATGAAAATCTCCAATGCGTTCAGCTTACGAAAACCTACGTTACTAAGAGTGAGCACTTCTTTCACCTTCGCATAAACTATGGACGTTTCCATCGGTTCGAACATGTTGTACTTGAGGAATTTCGGAAGTAGTTGCATCAATTCTCCAATCGGTAGTTGTGGTATTATTGCTCCCCATACCTTAAAGGATACTTCTTACCAAGAGAAAGTACGAAAAAATTGTTGAACTAACCTCCTGTACTTTAATGTGCTCCGGACTGATATTCCTATAGGTTGCGTTCAATTCTTGAATGAGATTACAAAGTTTTTCAGTGCTAGTTACAGACTGTCTTAGCATGTTCCATTTTTGCAATGTCTCGTAAATACATTTCGTTTCTTCCGTTTCTGGTTCCTTCATACCCTTCAATCCGTGTAAAACATAATCGGTTACGAGTAATTTCTCTGGAAAATAAGCGAGTTTTCATGAATCATCGAAAATCTGATTCCCTAAAGGAGATGCATAGAATTTCTGGTGCAACAACAAAAACATTTTGGTTATGTTTTCCCGAATGAGGCATAAATTAAAGAATAATATAATATTCTTTTATCTATGTTTGGTTTACTCGATTTCTAGAATGATTGAACAGTCTAAACTAAAGAGCGAGGTTAGTATAGGATCGACAAAACAAAACGTTTGCGACCCCATATTTGTGGGACCTTTTATGTTAAAATTACTTAGAGAATCTCCTTTCTTCGTTTGTACCTCCAATTTAGGATCAACCTGTATTGTGGTTATTGAAGATTTTTCAAAAAAAAAAATTACATAAATTACCTGCTGTTTCGCTCTTATAATGCGACATCTTTATCAGATCCTTGTACTGCCAAGCGTGATAGCCCTTCGTCGAACCGACAGCTCTCGCATATTCCGAAGGGGTTTTCTTCTCGAGAAACTTCCTAATAATCCTACCCGCAGAAGTCGTGATTTTATTATACGCCTCTTCGGGTTTCAAGTCCCGTTCTTTACCTTTCATCATCGAAAATACGCTTATAAACTTGAAAAATTCCTCGTCGTCCTTGCAGACATCCAGCACGGTATCGGCAAGTCGATTCGTGATCTTATTGTCGGAGGTGTGGTTTCGCAAGGCGTACGCTAAAACATAAATAAGAGTAACGCGTCTCGGTAAGTTAACATCTTTATTCGCTTTGTTCAAAATATCCAAAAATCTCTGAAGGTTCTCCTCGTTTGTTAGGATGTTTCTGACGAAAGAAAGGTTTATGGCGAAGTTCTTCAGGAAGAAAAGCTCCGGGTTTCCTGCAATATATCTGGGTGTTAGTTCGGTGAGATAAATCACCCTCTTGAGCTTCTTGAATTCCATGTCTATATCCTCCTGCGGATCGTCGGAATTTCGATTTGGCTTGGATGTCGGGGATTTTTTTTTCGTATTGGATCGAGACATTTTTCACAGACCTAGTCGAAGGTATTTCTCAGTGAATCTGAAAAAAATTTTCGATATTTCAATTATGGAACCTACGCAAAATTCGATTGGGACATATGGATAAACATTGCAATGATCTAAAACCTTTTTTAGGGGATTGAACATTCTTCTGACATCTTTGATAAAAACAAATTTATGAGGAATTGAAATTTGACTAATGCATTGGCTTTTTGTTGTTCGACTGAAATCATAGCACCTGTAATAGTATATGATAAGTAAATAATACACATAATCAAATTTCATCCTGAAACTCTCATATTATGCAGAGAAGGCAAAATAAAATTTTTATTTTGAAGTACGAACGTCTTACTATTAAATGGATAATGTGCTAATCTTCTTCAATCGCATACAGGCGTACAAAAGTTTAACTGATAAAAAAAACTCACAAAAGAAATTGATCTGAAATGAAAATTATTACAGAAAATCAAACGTCATATCACAGAATAACCAATTTTTTAATCTCTGGTCATACCATAGATTAGTGTAATTTGTAAACAATGGCCTTCAGTCAAAATTGACACTTGGGGAAATCCAGTGGCGTAGGAGAGGCGACGCTAAAGGGGCCCCCAAGAATAAAGGAAATCTTTACCGAAATGTTACCATTTTGTAAGGAAAACTTCAACCGAAACGGGTAAATTGTTTGCGAAAAAGAAGCAAATATAACAAAACTTTAATATAAAATCCTGGACAAAATAATAATAGTTAACAAAATATTCAATTAAAACGACAGTCTTGTATAAAGCATGTACAAACTTTCGGCAAGTGAAGGACCAACTTTTTTTCCGAGTTTCCCATATTTTATGTTAGATAGAATATTCACACTTTTTCTCTCATTCCCATCAATCATTTCCTTCAATAACTTGGGAGTCGGGTATTCTTTCACGATGGCCAACGCTTTATCCACGGAAAGTCCTTTTATTTGCAATAAGTGACGAATGAACATTTCCTTCACCGTGAAATTCTGAAATTGTCAAATTAAGACAAGAACTCGAAAAATAAGTCGACAAACAAACCTTAGTTTTCGCTGAATTTATGTTGAAATCAACGAAGTACATCAGAGATACTAAATCATCGGTTATCGAAATAGCACTGATATTATCCTTCGGACAACTTACGATAGTTTTTTCCTGAGAAAAAAGGAATTTGAAATATTCTATTCGATAAATAATAACTCGCACATACCTCATAATTCTTCTTGATAAGATTACTCATACAGGACAAATATTCCGCAAGACCCCTCACTCCATCCACAATTTT
Source organism: Aphidecta obliterata (assembly GCA_963966015.1). Taxonomy (NCBI): domain Eukaryota; kingdom Metazoa; phylum Arthropoda; class Insecta; order Coleoptera; family Coccinellidae; genus Aphidecta; species Aphidecta obliterata. The sequence goes on from OZ014435.1 coordinate 584,579, forward strand.
GACAACAAAACCATCTTGTACCAAAGTATTCACTATAGCCTGATTCAAAGAACTAAACGGTAGACCAACGTGTTGATCTTTGATGCCGTAACTTTCTATCATGTATATCATATTTTTCAAGCCGCACTGTTTCATCCTGAATTTTTGCTCATGGAACCTGAAACCTATAAATCTATATCCCGAAATATTCTACAAATTTATCTCACCTCCCGTCTTTGATGCTACTAGCCAAATCGTCCATTCTCTTCCGTTCTATGATGTAAGGAGCGATTAATTCTTTTCCGGAAGTCTTATTTCGACATACCCAGCAATAATCCCCCACTTTCAGATGCCTTACTTCGTAATTAACATTTAAACGTTCTAATTCGCTCAAGATTGCATCATTTTTTGGATCGACTTCTTTACTGTAAGTAAAAATTTAATACCAATAAATATGGGAGAATCATAAAACTTACCCGCTAGTTTCTGCTGTATCTACAAATAATATAACCTCGAAAGTATATGGAGCCATTATGACATCTTCATATTTTGATACAATGTTTTTGTCTTTCGTAGCTTTCCCCTTCTTTTCTTTAGTGGTCGTTGACTCTACCCCTAACTTTAATTCACTTCCCCTATCATCTATTCCAGAAAACACCCCACATATTTCCTTCACTTCGTTACTAATCGGGGCACTTTGTACAGTTTCTTCATCCTCTGAATCGCTCACGACAACACATTCTTCGTTATTTGTTTGCTTGACAGCAATTTCTTTATTAGTATCAACCTGTTCATCCATTTCGTTAGTTCTTGTATACAACTTGCATCCTAAGAGAATCCCCGTGTGTGATAGCGTAAATTTGGCAGGATTACCTTCTTTCTCCACTAATTTTTTAGAGATTAATGTTTTCATGGAACTCCACGCGGTGTAGAAACTACCAACTTCGGCTTTGGTGAATGAACTATCGCAATAAAGTTGTGCTTCTTCCATCAAGTCTTTTTTCGACATAAAACCCTCATAGTTATTCTCCAAGGATTTCTTATACAAAGCCATTAAAATTGCATATGCTCCTGATCTATAGTTGGGTATATATTTATCATTATTTATAGCGTGAGTAGATTTTTTAGGAGTTTTAGATTTTCCCGTTTTGGAAGTAGAAGGAACTTCGTTAGATTGACTTTTGTGGATCTTCAAAGCTTCATCTAACATAGCACACACTTTAGTGCCGAAACCTTTCAGAATCTTACAATCTCTGCCTTTCTCCAGAGGCAAGGGATATTTCCGCAAAGACGCAAGGGCCAAAGAATACGCATGCTGACTTTTGGAATTTTTCTGTTTTGCCTCATCCCTCCACTCTACTAGCCATTTCTCAAATAATGGATTTGGATCTTTCAATCTTACTGTTATTCTGTTATCCATCTTCGAAATTTAAATTACTGTTTATTTTGAAATGATAAGGTTAGAAACAATAAACCATAAAATATCGTTTTTTCTATAAAAGGAACTTTTGACCTAATAAACAGTTCTGTGACTCCAAGCCGGTTTGGACTACCCTACAAATGAACTACTGCCGAAATCTAACCTCTGAATAACTTGAAGAATAAGGTTATTATTTAGCTAAATTTTCATTTTATAGAAAATTATATGAAGGATGCCGGGAGCCGTAATGGAATGTGGAGATTTCAGCGAATTTCAAGTGTGTGCTATTCAGTAATACTGGTCAAATACATTTTGTTATGATTACGAAATATATATATAGAAGAATTGTCTCCCACGAGAAAACCTGCTTTGATTCAAAATTTCCATTTACTTCTTGCAGGAAGCGATCAAAAATATGAGGAGATTTGACGATACAATCGTAAATACCCTGAACTCGGTCATCCCTACAGATTCCTTCCACCCTGATGGCACGAAATCGTGTAAACATTTTTACGAACAACTACAAGAAGGAAATAGTAAAAGGGAAACAATTATAAAAAGGTGCATAACTGTGACTGCTGAAAGAGTACGAAAACTGAGGGAGCAAAGAGAACATTCTGAAGATTTTAGTTTATCGAAAACACTCAGATCGGAACAGACAAAGGTATGGATTTTTTGTTGATATATCAATGGTGTATTAATTATATTTAAATTTGCAGTTGAGAATGTTACAAGTTGAACTCTCAGTAGAGGATCTAGTTAAACAACGAACTTCTAAAGTATTCAACGATAAATGTAGGAAATATTTCAAGCCAGAATAGTTTTTTTTTTTGGATAGTAGTTTTTGGGTAATAAATCTTTTACATTGGATGGAATAATTATTGAACCAAAACACAGAATTTAAAAATTCTCAAATACTATAATGAAACTCTCCATAATTTTTTTCACTTAAAATCAATATTAAATAAAAGGATTCAATAATCAACCACAATTTGTTGATTTCAACATGGTTGAAGGTACTATACAGCTATATTTTCAATTTGAGGAACCTTTTTCATTCATCGATTTATGCCAATCTACACCCATCTGTTCGATCGATTCTCCCCTTTCGTGAGCTCTTTTTCCTGAGATAATCATAGTAATACAACCTAAAGCAGTCAGGGCCATCATGATGTTAGAAACTCTTATTCTCATACGATTCTTAGCCTTCTCCATAACTTGCTGTCTGAAAGGAAAATACTCAAATATTACACATTATTATGTAACCTTTGTGGAATAATTGGGGATGTTTTTTGGTTGTAACCTAATAATACCTACCCAACATATTCTGGCACATCTGCTACGGATTTGTAGTTACCAGTCTTCGTCCAAACTAAAAATTTTTTATCCAAGTCGGTTGTTTTATGTTGTCTGGGAAGACCCCGGAGGTCACTCAGATTTCTGCGAACGTTAATTGAAATGTTGCGATTTCGCATGCAGGTACTAAAAAAAAACCGTTGGAAATTCATTTTCATCAGAGACTACTTTTCTTATAAGCAACAAAACATTTGAACAGCTGATCTGATGGAAGACAGGTAGACCTAAGTCATTTTTTCGCGACAATCCCGGTTCGAAATTATTTCGAAGTGGACGTCACCAATTCGTGTCATAGATAAATAAATATGCTTAAATTTCGGAGTTCGAACGACGTGACGTCACCAGATTGACGCGAAAATACGAATATTTCAAAACAGACAAATAGTTTGGAAAAATGGTCGCGAAAGAATGACTTTAACCATAGACTCCGGAGTATAGAAGTGAACAAATTATTCTTTGAAATAACCTCACTTTTATAAAAGAAAATAAAACCAGACCTGAAAAGGAAAAAATTCAAACTCAAAATAAAAATATCAAGTGGTTGCAATTAGTGGTTATGCCTCCAAAAAAAAACGATTCCAAACAGGCCGCCAAAGGCAGTAAGGGCGGGGAAGAAAAAGGTACAACAAATATACACCCTTAAAATACAATCTAAGACTGATATTTATAGGAGCTGCCAAGGAAAAAAAAAAGGCGGTACAGCAGTAAAAGTACGACATATCCTTTGCGAAAAACAGGGAAAATGTTTAGAGGCGCTGGAGAAATTAAAAGCCGGTCAGAAATTCCCCGAAGTGGCTGCTGCGTACAGCGAAGACAAAGCGAGGCAAGGGGGCGATTTGGGTTGGATGACGAGAGGCTCAATGGTTGGACCTTTCCAAGATGCAGCCTTCGCCCTGCCTATATCGAACGTTAATAATCCCGTTTATACCGATCCACCGGTGAAGACGAAGTTCGGTTATCATATTATTATGATTGAGGGCAAGAAGTGATGATAATTCAAATTTTGTAAGTTAATAAATTATGTATTGGAAAATTTGGACCAAAGTTTACAACTCGATTGGATATCATACTAAGAATTATGTTTCAATACTTTAATATACTCTAAATGTTCAATACATAATAACTCTTATCTCTAAACCCTGTAAAAAAATTTATTGGGAAATACTTTTGTAAGAACATCGTTAGGATTAATACTGCAGTAAAATAACAATATTCAGGTGATATTTTGGTGTCCAATATTGAAATTATTTAAATCTGTTGTGCAGCGGTAGGAACTGAAAAAATTCATTAAAATTCCATATTTGTAACCACCGGAAAGAATTATATTCCTAAATACATTACGAAAGATTTATATGTGATATAAGTAGATGCACTTCATATTAAAATAGAATTTTCTTTCATTACTACTAAAATTGAGAAACTAAAGTTTATTTTGAGATTCTACAAAACGTTTCTGCTTTTATGTGCATTCAATCATTTTTATGAAGAATACAAGACTTGATGAAACACATTTCTTTCTATTTTTTCCCATTGAATTGAAATCCGAAGACTGCTATAGGTTTTACAAAAAGTCGTCAATAATATTCTATCTAGTAGCAGAATCTTTTTGGACAGCTCAAAAATGAAGTACTATCTCTCCACATCGTATTAAAAATACTGTTGACTCTGTTCTAATTCCTGTGTACTAAATTATTCTAAACCGAAAAAAATCTTATCTCAAACCTCCCTCACTTCGAGCTGTCCTCTCTTGTGGGACAAACACCATACGACCGAAACGACCAGATAAAATAACCCGATGACCAAACAAAACGTCCCGTAAACCAAATACTGCTGCCTTATGTCCAGCGCAAGACCTAAAACATCATTCACAACCATCACAGTGAGCAATGAATGGAATATCATGGCGACGAAAGTGTTGAACCCGAAGATCAAACCGAACGTATCCAGCTTCAACTTCTTGGCAATCTCCGCGCTGACCACCGTTATCGTGAAATGGTAGAGGACGGAGAAGAGGATGTAGCAGAAGTAACAGACGTAGATGTTTCCGGTGTTGGCGCCCCACAGCACGATCAGGCCTTGCAACCCGGAACAGAGGACGAGCAGGATTTGACCTCTTTTCGACCAGTCGACCTCCAGGAAACCGACCAGGAGGGCGGCGAAGAAGCCGAAGATGGTCAAAATCGCCTCGACGAGCCCGTTGTAGAGGGTTTGATCGGCGCCGCCTATGACAGCCTGCCAAAGGGGCTGCATGTACACCTGGACCTGGAGGAAACAGGCGGTGCCGAGGGCGTACCACAGGGACCAGTAGATCACGTCGCGGCTGGCGTAGGACTCCTTGATTTCGGATAACATCAGGGACATTCCTCTACGGATTTTCTCCCTCTTCGTTGTCGTCTCCTCCTCTTCCCGATGGAAGTAGATGGTGTTCTTCACTGAGGGGAGCAGGAAGCTCCAGCACGTAGCGAAGACCATGGCTGATAAAAGATTCATTAATACAATTAGTGGGAATTCCGGGTTTTTATAACTAGAATAAGGGTCGATCAGATGAGAGACATTCGAGCGCATCCACCATTTTCGAGCGCTCGTGCTTTTTATACTTTTTTTCACCTGATTTGCCAAATTTTAACGAAAAATCAAGATTGACATTTTGTAGTACTATACCTCTACTTTCAAAATACGTTTTATTGATAAAAATCGGACAACTTCCGACGCATCCAAGCCTTCCGGAAAATGGTGCCTAAAATAATTAAAATCGCAATTACGCATTAACTATTCGGGTTGTGCACACTCAAAGTACCTTTTAACCATTACTTTTGTCCAGAAAAACAGCGATACAACTTCGAAAATGGCCAGCTAATTTTCACGGTTTTTCCGACTTTTCTACGGTAATAATGACCCCATTGAGATGCACTAACACTCATTTTCTTCGTCTTTCCATTCTCTACAATTATGTTGTTGGAGGTGTCAGCATCGCTCTATTGGTTCAGATTTTACAAGCAAAAAACTGAAGAACATCGTTTTTTTTGCTGTTTTTTCGGAATTACAAGAAAAGTAATCATAATTGCGAGTCGAAAACATCTAAGGACCACCCCTCGCGGTTTTCTTCTACGATTTTTTTCACGAAAAAATCTTCAATGCCTGGTCTAAACTAGAATAAGGGTCGATCAGATGGGAGACGTTTAAGCGCATCCACCATTTTGAGTGATGGATATAACATGAAATTTCGCTCAAATGATTATTACTGGAAATATAAACGAAATGAAGATTAATTCGACAACTTGGACATCCATAAAATTAATTGAAAACCAAAGATTAGAAATTGGTTACTCTGGTAAAACCCAGACAGGGAACAAGAATTGGAGTTGATAACCTGATAACATAATGGATGTTTGAATTGATTAATGTTGGTTTTCCCCCATAGGAAGGAAAAACATATATTTGCATGTCTGAATTAAATTGCAATATCTTGTAACTCAAGGAAATTTCGCAGTTTATTGACTGTAAAGCGAAAACTATGAAAACACGTTATCTTATCTTAAATTGCGTTCCTTCGGAAAAAGCATGATCTTTATGAGAAACTTATCATTTTTATTCACCTCCTAGCGTGATATAGTTGAGCTGCTTGTAGTCCATGAGGTTGTAGGTGACCAGAACTTGGGATAGGCCTCCGGCAAAAAATCTTCCGAACAATAGGGAGGCTCTGGTGTGGGAAGTCACTGCTTGGTAGTGTTCCTTCTCCACTTTCGCATAGATATAGGTGTAATATGCCACCTCCGAGGCCATGAAAATACTATAGAAGACCTAAAGGAGACAAGTCTATTAACAACGAGAATTTAACCCGATTGCTGAAGATAAGTCTTGTAGTAGCCAAAACAGCGACCTCAAAAGAATGTGACCTATTTTTAACTACCAAGAAAAAGGAAGATTCTATTTTTTTCTGTATTCAGTTTTACGGCCAGCAGCTTACAAACTCAATTCCTTTGAAATTTTGCCAATAAATACCTAGAAGAATTTTTCTATCCCTGGAAATTATTGATATTCCTTTTATCTCACCGAATATAGATAAACATTCATTAACAATGGTTATTTTTGAATGACGATATGAAATTATAATACCTACGTAATAAAATCATAATTATGCTTATTCGTATTGAACAACGTAATTTGAGTATGCTGATATAGAAATTGCAAACATGCAATACAGTTTAATTATATGTTTTGATTCAATTCAGATCTTTTGAAGAAACTCGAATAAAATTAAAATGTTCAACAAAGACTCGATATGATCGAATAAAATCCATTGTATAAGTATCACTCATGTGAGAGTTTTCAAACAAACAAAAAAATCATTACCATAATTTTTTTCGTAAATTAAACTGTCTTAACTCGAAATTAGACATAAAATTACCTCCATGACTTGAAGAGACTTCAGGGTCGTGGTCCAAATCAACATAGCAGAAAATGTGATTCCGGAAAATCCAAGAACAATTATCAACGGTTTGTACCTCAGCAAATCCGTGATAAGGAACACTACGACCAAAAGGACCAGGTATCCATAGGTTCCAACAGGGTAAACTTCCGAAATAACCTCCTCTCCTGTTAGATTCCTCCATGGACCGCTCAGGTATTCATATATAAAGTGTTCGGAGGGCCTTATCTCCTTGAAGAACCCGAAGACGCACAGCAAAAGGGATATCTTCAACCATGTTTCCATGTTGCTAAGTTCAATTCTTCAATCTTGAATTTCAACTAAAATTATTATTATTACGTAAAATGCGGTTAATAAATAATGGAAATCGTCAAATAGGAACGTGAGTTTTCGTAGACCCGGCACCGCGAATTTTCTCTATTCAAATGCGGCTGCAAGCTTTCGTCGATTGTGGAAGCCGCACATTGCGATAGGGAAAGCCGAAGCATCGTGCTCGTCGTCGCGGAATTCCAGGATTCGTTTCTTCGAATTGCAATTTGAAATTTTATTGGGAAAGGTTAAGTTATTTCAGTTCAAGGTCAGTCCAAGGATAGTCCATCGACGCTGCACTGGAATTGGTAATATTTCAAAATATTCCTACCATGACCATATTGATGAATGTTATGAGATATTTCGCAATTTTGGCACCATTAATGAGGCACATTCTTGAATTCGAACGCGACCTAACCGATAATCTTCTTCTTTATTACAGGAAAAGATCCTGATTTAATTCTATGACACGAAAAGAACGGAACAGGTTATTGGGAATAGGTATGATCGAACTGTTCCAGGAACCTGTTATTCACAAAGAACGGAACCTGTTCCGCAGAACAGAAACTGATATCCATGCGGCGCGCCGTTCCCGTTCCTCGTTCGAGATTCACGTAACTGTTCCAATATGAATGTGTTCGAGTGTAATCATGATCCTCGATCCGATTGGTTTAGCGTCAAAAGTGGAAGTTTGAGATCATTTCGCTATAGAATTGTCTGAGCCCCGAACTGATGTCAGATTCGGAATCTTCATCATCGAATTACCCTAAAAACGTGCCGAATATGTTATATTTCCAATTTTCAATTATTACCCAACAAAATTTCAAAGGTTAACCCCTTTGATAAATTTCTGGGGAAAATATTTTTTTCAACGGATCTTCTCGAAAACCCTCATGTAGGAGTAATAGACCATTCTGAATCCGAAAATCCAATCAGTTCTTTCCTGAAACGCCTCGAATCGCCAATTTTTTCATTTTTTTAATAATAACGAACAAGAGTTCGAGTGTTATTATCATCCTCGATCCAATTGGTTTAGCGTCGAAAGTGGAAACTTGAAATCATTTCGCTATAGAATTCTCTGAGCCCCGAACTGATGTCAGTTTCGGAATCTTCATCATCGAATTACCCTAAAAACATGCCGAATATGTTATATTTCCAATTTTCGATTTTTACCCAACAAAATTTCAAAGGTCAAAGATCCTTGTCTAATTCTATGGGACGAAAAGAACGGAACCGGTTATTGGGAATAGGTATGACCAAACAGTTCCAGGAACCTGTTATTCACGAAGAACGGAACCTGTTCCGCAGAACAGAAACTGATATCCATGCGGTGCGTCAGTTCACGTAACTGTTCCAATATGAATGTGTTATTATGTTTGCGTTCATGTTGCCTGTTCCTAATGTACCTATTCTTTTATATCTGGCATTTGGTTCTGTACGTGACATACGTCACTGTTCTCTGAGACGAGGCCGACAATTATTTAGGAAGGAACAATAATAGGACTCTGGAACAGGAACGGAAAACGAGGCCGTTCCTGAAAAGTTTTGCAGTTTTAAATACCGACTGTTTTATCTGAACGAGAGTTCCGAACACTTTCAATATACGAACACGCGGGATCGCAAACTAATCTTAACTATTTTTGGCCAGCGCAGTGATCAATCTAGGAAGGACTCTACATTTCGTAGAAACCACAGGACCTTCTCATCGTACTAGGGTAATTTATCGGGAAGTCTAAGACAATTAAAACACAATATTTTTAGCACTCAAAATATGAAAATAACAAGTTTATTTCAGAGTGCCAAAAGGTAAAAAAAAAGCAACCCCAAGGGGAAGAAAAAAAACAACCTCGCAAGTAAAGAATATTCCTAAACAGAGGCAAATAATAAAATGGTAAATAATTATGAGAATAGTAGAATATATCAAAATCAAGTGGTAAAATATATCAACATCAAGTAATAATGAGAGTGGTAAAATGTATCAAAATCAAGTAATAATGAGAGTATTTAAATATATCAAAATCAGGTAATAATGAGAGTATTAAAATATATCAGAATCAAAAGTCGGTCATAGAGAGCAATGGGGAAATATATCACAATCAAAAATAGATACTACAGAACGAGAAAACCCTTTCTGTAGAATAGATAGCATTAATGGTAAAAGATATCACAAATGGTGGATGCAAAGATCATGTATCGTAAGTGAAAAACTGTTCACTAAATAACAATATACACAGAAAAGGGTTGGATTCAAGAGGGACTTTCCTTCAGAATGATAAGTGCTACGTCCACATCAACAACTTGAATGGTACAAAGGAAAGATTATTCCAGAATTGCATTCTCTATCCCCTTAATGACTAAATAATAAATGATGATAAAGGGCAAATAGGGACCGAGACCATCTTAACAGGCTGTAATCTCAGTGAAATAAATTCAGGGAAGCCTGCAAGTTCGAGCAGTGTTAAGTGCTCTACAGGTGGGAAGGTTCAACGCTACTTAGATGCAAAGAGGTACAATTCTTGATATATCTCCCATGGGGGAATCTCTATACCGCGTCATTATGTTTAGCAGGCACTTATCTCTCCAATTAAGTTTCAAGAATCCAACATATTAATGAACCATCTACCAAGTTTCCCAAGTGGGAGAATTGAAATAGTGGTATTGACTGGGGGTACACAAGTACCTGAAATATGAATAAATATCACAAGCACAAATGCGTAATAAATATTAAATGGAGAAATAGTACCAGTATAGACAACAATCAAGAATAAATAATAATATGTTTCGATGTAGAAGAAATTCACAATGGACTCACTTGCATACGATTATCAAAGAAAACTCTAATAATACACTAGGGATAACGGAAACCTTTGGTTTCGTAAATTTGCTGAATTCTACGACTAACGCTTAACAACCTTACCAGTGTTCTTCGCTTTCAAGAAGTTCAAAAAAAAGTAATCATTTTTCCTATAACCTCCAAAAACCATCGAATAGAATCACGGTGTAAAAAAATAAAGATCACGGAGTTATTTGACCGTGTTCAGAATATTCGACCGTGTTCTTTTAATCTACTCTGAAATCGGTATTATATGAAGTTCCCTCATTCGTAGGATGTTAATCTAGGCCCGATCCATTACATTCCTACGCGTCAGCGAACAGGTTACCAAAAGAACAGGTACAAGGAACAGGTTCCCGTTCAGGAACGGAACAGGTTCCCGTTCAGGAACGGAGCAGGTTGGAACTGTTCCCTGAATTAACCTGTTCCGTCCAATCTCTAAATTCTTTGGTTTTATTATAATTTTCTGTGTTGATAACCTTCAAATAATTCAACCTATGACCTGGGGTTAGGGTCACAATAATTCCAAAGTTCACTTTACAGTACTTCTTACTACTGTAAAACAATAACATTCTTTTTTCTATCACAATATTTGATAAGGAACTTTGGATTATCAAATTTCAGCTTTATCAAAACTATAAACGTAACATGCCATTCAGTATAAGATGTTGAAATCTAAAATTCTTTTCAACTGCATTCTTCAAACGAGAAAGATGAGTACCAAAGTGTCTTGTAATCGTTTGGCTGGTAGAGTAGCTGTTGTTACAGCCTCAACAGATGGTATTGGTTTAGCTATAGCCCGAAGATTAGCCAGGGAAGGTGCTAAAGTTGTCGTAAGCAGTAGAAAAGAGCAGAACGTCGATAAAGCAGTCAACGAATTGAATAAGGAAGGCTTGAATGTAGTAGGTTAGAGGACAAAACTAAATTTCTCTAACAACGATTATTACCATTGAATTTTAGGGGTCGTTTGTCACGTGGCCAAAGCTGAAGACCGGAGAAAACTTTTCGTTGAATCGGAAAAGTTAGGAGGGCTCGACATTTTAGTGTCTAACGCTGCAGTAAATCCGGAAATTGGTGGAGTTTTAGACGCTAGTGAATCAGCTTGGGATAAGATTTTCGATGTGAACTTGAAAGCTTCCTACTTGTTGGCTAAGGAAGCGTTGCCCCAAATACGTAAAAGCAAGTATGGGAGAATCGTGTTCATTTCTACAATATCCGCTTATGTACCTCTAGATGTTTTAGGTGAGAATTGATTTAGGTTATGCTTCGATAACTACAAAATCTATTATTTCAGGTGTTTATTCCGTTAGTAAAACGGCTCTTCTGGGTTTGACGAAGGCAGCGGCTAATCAATTGGCACCCGAAAATATCACAGTGAATTGCGTGGCACCGGGCGTGATTCAAACTAGATTCGCCACCACCTTGACGAAATCTGACGCGACTAGGGAGCAAGTTTTGGAGAAGATACCCTTGGGAAGGTTGGGAGTACCCGATGACATCAGTGGAGTTGTTGCGCTTCTGGTCTCTGACGATGGCTCTTATATAACTGGAGAAACTATTGTAGCGGCAGGAGGAATGACCTCGCATTTATAACCGGTTAATTTGTTGGATATTTGGAAACTTTATGATGGTTTGAAGGTTATTTGATTGAATTTACTATTTTTATATATCTGTGGAAAATTATAATAAGATTTATATAATTGTTCATGAATAAAAGCATATTTCCCTAATAAGGCTTAGTTTATTCGATTTTTACTGAATGATTGAACGACAGAGCGAAGTTTCAAGGTCCAAGGATCATCGTATCACTCCTTCTCTAGAGTTATTGGAATTTTTTTTTATCTAGAGGGTCAGTATTATATTTTATGATCCACGGAATTATTGAAAAAATACTCCTCTGGACTAGGGAGTAGAGATGGGACGGAACAGGTAAATTCAGGAAACAGTTCCGTTCCTGAGCATGAACCTGTTCCTCGTAACTGTTCTTTTGGTCATATTATCTAGAACGCTCGGCGAGTGGAACGTTCTCGTTTTCCGTTCCTGTTCTAGATTCCTATTCCTTCCCAAATAATTGTCGGCCTCGTCTCAGAGAACAGTGACGTATGTTACGGATAGATGAACCAAATGCCAGATGTAAAAGAATAGGTACATTAGGAACAGGCAACATGAAAGCAAACAAAATAACACATTCATATTGGAACAGTTACGTGAACTGACGCGCCGCATGGATATCAGTTTCTGTTCTACAGAACAGGTTCCGTTCTTCGTAAATAACAGGTTCCTGGAACTGTTTCGTCCCTATTTCCAATAACCTGTTCCGTTCTTTTCGTGCAATAGAATTAGACAAGGATCTTTTTCTGGAATAAAGAAAGAGATTGTCGGTCAGGTTGCGTTCGAATTCGAGAACGTGCTGATTAATGGTACAAAAATTGCAAAATATTTCATTACATTTATCGTCAACGTGGTCATGGTAGGAATATTTTGAAATATTACCAATTCACATGGATTTGTTATAAGTTATTATTTGAAGGTTATTAACACAGAAAATTATAATAAAACCAAAGAATTTAGAGATTGTATTGAACAGGTACATTCAGGGAACGGTTCCAACCTGTTCCGTTTCTGAGCGGAAACCTGTTCCTCGTACCTGTTCTTTTGGTAACCTGTTCGTTGACGCGTAGGAACAGTCTCGTTCTCCGTTCCTGTCCCAGATTTCTATTCCTTAGTTCCTTCCTAACTAGGGAGCGAGTTTTTTTTGTAATGATCTTCAGGCCACGCTTACGTGGCACAAGGATAATTCTGAAGTTACTCGTTCTCTAGAATTATTGGAAAATTTTCTATCTAAACTAGATACCGAAGTTTTTGAATAATGATCCGTGGCTTCGGGATCATTATGTACTTTTCGTTCTCAAGAATTATTGAAAAAATTTATCTCTAGACTAAGGAGCGAGTTTTCTTTTCTCAAAAATCCCTGTTAAATAAATTTTTTATCACTTATATCCAAAGATAACATAGATAAAAGAATAAGTAGAACAAGAGAGTTGATAAGGAATAGGAAAAATGCTTCATTGATATCATTGTCAATAGACTGAATTTAGGGAATAATGGTCGTAGTGAAAGTTCAAAATGAGATTGACCTGAATGAAGAACTTGTAAAGAAGAACGGTGAGTAGAGATTAACATTTCCACTAAAGTAGGGATGGAACATGGAACGTCGATAAGTGGAGCTGGACGTCGATAGTTCTCCATCGAGGTCGATAATAACATCGAAACAAACCATCGATGTTTCTTAAATAGAAAGAAAATTTGATTCAAATAACATAATATTAAATTAAAGTTAATTTTTTATCGAAAAGTTGTTATATTTCGGAGAAAAAAACAATCAACTGGTGCAAAAAATGAAAACTCTAGAAAGCATGAAATAAACTCAAACGACAAAATGCGGAAAAATCGCAAAAATTATCCAATATTCTTCCAGAAAATGGGAAAGCAGACTTCGAGACAGCCATAACAGCCACAGGATTCGGAAAATTCAACGTCCTCCTCCTCCTGACATCGCTGCCAACATGTTGGTCGACGATTTTCCAACTGACCACGATTTCCTACGTTTTTCCCGCGGCACAATGCGACTTGAATTTAAGTTTAGAGGACAAAGGCATGTTGAGCGCCGTGACTTTCGCTGGTAAGTTTCCATCGCTTCCAATAAGAATTCTTCAAAAATTGTTCTAGGTATGATGGTCAGCGGTTTCCTATGGGGATTCCTGTTCGATACTTACGGAAGAAGGAACCTTCTAATGATAGGATTTTTTCTGGACGCCTTATTCGTGATACTCAGCGGTTTTTCCCAGAATATTCAGTACCTCATGATGACTAAATTTTTGGGAGGCTTCATGTGAGTGAAATAAGTGGAAGAAAGTTCCCAACTCATTCGTCTTTCGTTTCAGAATAAGTGGTCCGTTTGCTGGTCTGGCCACGTATTTTTCCGAACTGCACGACGCGAAGAATCGACCAAGAGTACCTTTGTTGATGGGGGTATTCTACGCTTTAGGGGGTGTTTATTTACCATTCCTCGCATCCCTTATTCTACCGATGAAATCGCACTGGGATATTACCGATAACTTAGGTAAGTTAAGTTCTCGGACTGTGGAATTCTCTATAGAAAATTTTTTTCAGTTCTTAACTCATGGGGTGTCTTTCTTCTGATCAATTCCATACCTTCCCTCGTAAGTGGATTGATTTTCTGTTTCCTTCCTGAATCTCCGAAATTCCTCATGTCGACGGGGAGGAACGAAGAAGCTTTGAGAGTATTCCGTACAATTTATTCCTGGAATACCGGAGAAAAGAGAACTACATATTCTGTAAGTTTGCGAATATCTCTTCCTTGAAGTTTTTAGAGTATAATCTTGTAGGTTCAAGAGCTTATAATGGAAAAACCAAACCACCCTCATGGAAACGGGGAAACTTTCTTCAGGAGAACATACAGACAATTACGTCCTCTATTCGAAACTAAACTACTGAAGATCTTCGTCCTCGTTTGCTTCCTTCAGATGTTCATGGCTGCAAGGTGATTTGAAACGTGAAAGATTCAAACCCTTAACACTTCCTCGTATTCCAGCTTTTACACGTTGAGGATTTGGATGCCGCAACTTTTCCAAGCCGTAAACGATTATAAATTCTTCAATAACGGTACAACGTCCGGGTTATGCGAGATGTTGACCGTTTTGGAGCGTGGTAAGACGACGAAAGAATGTTTCGTTGTATGTGACTTCGAGCGTTCCCTTTAGTGAATATTACGACTGTATTTTTTTAGAACTTTGAGAATTTCGAGGTCTATAGGAATTCGATGACTGTTTGTCTTACCGCAATGGTCGGCTATTTTATAGCAGGAGGGCTGGTGAATTTACTCGGGCAGAATAAATTGTTAGGTGAGCGAGAGTTTGTAGGTTTTTCATATTTTATTCGTATGAAATTTGCAGCTATCATCAGTTTTATTTCTGGATGTTCAGCGTTAGGAATCTATTTTTCTCCAAATGGAACAACGGCTACAGTTTTTATAGCTGTTTGTTCTAGCTCGGCTAGTATTGGTGTCAACGCAATAATAGTTGTGATAGTCAATCTTTTCCCGACTACACTCCGGTAAGCTATGAAAAATTGGGAAAACACCCCATTGAATATTAATCTTTTAGGACTATTACTTTATCCCTAACGATGATTTTCGGGAGATTAGCTGTGATGGTGGGAAATATGATTTTTCCTTTATTGTTGGAAATAGGATGTCTACCACCTTTCTTAGCAATTGCGTTTTTAGGGTTTGGTGGGTAAAAAACATTCTGATTTTCCCTAAATAAACATTCTAATTTTAGGTTGTTCAATCGTCAGTATGTTACTGCCAAAGAAAAATGCAAATTTCACCTAACGATGTTGATGGAAATAATTGAGAAATGAATTAGTGAAATTTTGTATATATGTACATATATAAAAAAAATGATAAATGAAGAAATTCAGAAGTGAGTTGAGTTGTTTTTTTTTCCTCGGTTTTTTTCAGACTGTTCATATTCAATAAGTTATTCCATAAAACTATCCTGTTTTTGGGTTGATTTGGGTTGGTGGATTCCGAATTATTCTCCGATTCAAAATATTCAAATTTCGTAATAAAATAATAACAAAATCGATTTCTCGATATACAACACGAGTAATACGCTGATATTCACATAAGTAGCAGTTATGTCCATTTGAATTGAACTTAATACTTAAGATGTCCCTTAGATGAATAACATTTTTGCGGCTTCTAATTCAGTCAGTTTTTAAATAATACGCTATCTACATTCAAATGCTAAAAGTAACGCATCGAGCATAAAGATTACTGTAATTGAGGAATGGAAACTTCAGTGAAAAAGGCATAGATGTCGCTAGTGGTATCAAATTCCATAAGAGATGAATTTCAGTTTTAGAGTTCGAGTGTAATCATGATCCTCGATCTAATTGGTCGAGCGTGAAAATTGGAAACTTGACATCACTTCGCTATAGAATTGTCTTAGCCCCGAACTGATGTCAGATTCGGAATCTTGATAAATTTCTGGGGAAAATATTTTTTTCAACGGATATTCTCGAAAACCCTCATGTGGGAGTAAAAGACCATTCTCAATCCGAAAATGCAATCAGTTCTTTCCAGAAACGCCTGAAATCGCTGATTTTTTCAGTTTTATAATAATTACGAACAAGAGTTCGAGTGTTATCATGATCCTCGATCCAATTGGTTTAGCGTCAAAGGTGGAAACTTAATATCATTTCGCTATAGAATTGTCTGAGCTCCGAACTGATGTCAGATTCGGAATCTTCATCATCGAATTACCCTAAAAACATGCCGAATATGTTATATTTCCAATTTTCGATTTTCACCCAACAAAATTTCAAAGGTTAACCCCTTTGATAAATTTCCATGGAAAATATTTTTTTCAACGGATCTTCTCGAAAACCCTCATGTGGGAGTAAAAGACCATTCTCAATCCGAAAATGCAATCAGTTCTTTCCAGAAACGCCTGAAATCGCTGATTTTTTCAGTTTTATAATAATTACGAACAAGAGTTCGAGTGTTATCATGATCCTCGATCCAATTGGTTTAGCGTCAAAGGTGGAAACTTAATATCATTTCGCTATAGAATTGTCTGAGCTCCGAACTGATGTCAGATTCGGAATCTTCATCATCGAATTACCCTAAAAACATGCCGAATATGTTATATTTCCAATTTTCGATTTTCACCCAACAAAATTTCAAAGGTTAACCCCTTTGATAAATTTCCATGGAAAATATTTTTTTCAACGGATCTTCTCGAAAACCCTCATGTGGGAGTAAAAGACCATTCTCAATCCGAAAATGCAATCAGTTCTTTCCAGAAACGCCTGAAATCGCTGATTTTTTAAGTTTTATAATAATTACGAACAAGAGTTCGAGTGTTATCATGATCCTCGATCCAATTGGTTTAGCGTCAAAGGTGGAAACTTAATATCATTTCGCTATAGAATTGTCTGAGCCCCGAACTGATGTCAGATTCGGAATCTTCATCATCGAATTACCCTAAAAACGTGCCAAATATGTTATATTTCCAAATTTCGATTTTTACCCAACAAAATTTCAAAGGTCCCCTTTGATAAATTTCTGAAGAAAATATTTTTTTCAACGGATCTTCTCGAAAACCCCCATGTAGGAGTAAAAGACCATTCTGAATCCGAAAATGCAATCAGTTCTTTCCTGAAACGCCTCGAATCGCCAATTTTCTCAGTTTTATAATAATAACGAACAAGAGTTCGAGTGTAATCATGATCCACGATCCATTTGGTCGAGCGTCAAAAGTTGAAACTTGAAATAACTTCAATTTCTATTGCAAACAGTCTCTGTGTTATGAAAACAAGTTAACATCGATTAATATTAAGACGAAATACGAAAAATTCCATCATTTTCAGTCAGTTTAAAATAATACGCCCTCTACATTCAAATGGTAAAAGTAACACATCGACTATATAGATTACTGTAATTTTTGTGATTGACGAAGGTAAACTTCAGTAAAATAATTATAGATGGCGCTAGTAGTATTAAAGTTAACATTAGATCAGTTCTTTCCTGAAACGCCTCAAATCGCCAATTTTTTTCAGTTTTATAAAACCTCCTGTTTTTGGATTAATTTGGGGTGGTAGATTCCATATCTGACATTAATTGAGAGTTCAAACAATTATTCTGATTCAAAACATTCAAATTTCGTGCTCACATAAGTAGCAGTTATGTCCATTTGAATTGAACTTAATACTTGATATGAATAACATTTTTGCTGTTTCTATTTCAGATAAAAATAATCCACTTTTCTATTATTAGCTCCATCAGAAATAAGAAAATGATTCATTATTCCATGCATCCAAATTTTATTCAACCATCAAGGAAAAATAAAAAAACCAGAATATATGTACAAATATAAACAAAATTAACAACACTTTAAAAATATCCGTTGCTTCTAAATCGATCACCACGAGCAATTCTCTGACATAAATAAATTAAACGAAACATAATTAACGCGCAATCAAAAAAATTAGCCCTGCTTCTTCTTCCTCTTAATACCCTCATGGACGCTTTTAACATGCCCAATCAGATTAGACTGTACATAACATACATAATCGCATCTATCGCAAACAAACTTCTTCGCCTTCAAATGAATATTATTCACGTGAGCCTTGAGGTTCTCCTTCCGATACGACTTAAAATCACAGAAATCACAATCGAACGAATTGGCCTTTAGATGAACCTGATTCTCGTGCTTCTTGATATAACTCTGATTGATCGTTTCGTAAGGACAATACGAACATTTGTAAGTCCTTTCTCTCGAGTGCCAATTCAAGTGCTGCTTCAAATTCGTCTTTAATTTACACGTGAACGGACATAGGTTACACTGGAAGCTCACTTCGTTCAGATGCATCGAATTGAAATGTTTGTCCATGCTCTCCGCGACCGGCGTGGCGTATTTACATTCCGAACACTCATACTTGAATATCGTGAATCCCTTATTCTTTATTTTCACTTTTAAGATGGTTTTCGACGCTTTTCCATTCCAAATTTTCACCTTTTTCGCTTCGTTCAACTCTTCGGCGACGTCGATGTGCTTGAACATGTGCCTCCTTAATACGTCGAGTCTGCTGAATCCTTTTTGACATACATCGCAGACGCATAAGGGGATCTTATCGTGGATTCTTTTGTGGACGCCCATGTGCCCGATGTTATCCGAGGTGTATTCGCAGGTGGGGCACTCGTACCGTCCTATTCTTGGACGATTTTTCTTGAATCTCAAACTGCCATCCTCACTAAAATCAGAATAAAGTTATTATAAATTCTAATTTTAGGTTTTTCAATCGTCAGTTATCTGCTGCCAAAGAAAAATGCAAATTTCACATAACGATGTTTGTGGAAATAATTGAGGAATGAACTAGAGCACCTTCAGCGAAAACTCATTGAAAATATATCAGGAAAATTCAATTTTGTATATATGTATATAAAAAATGTTAAATAAAGATATTCAGGAGTGAGTTAAGTGGTTTTTCTTTCCTTGATTTTTTTTCAAACTGTGCATATTCAATAAGTTATTTCATAAAATTATCCTGTTTTTGGGTTAATTTGGGTTGGTGGATTCCGAATTATTCTCCGATTCAAAATATTCAAATTTCGTAATAATATAATAACAAAATCGATTTCTCGATAGACGATACAATTAGTAGTTATGTCCATTTGAATTGAACTAAACGAAAAATGTCTTCTTAGATTAATATAATTTATGCTACTTCTATTTTAGATTTAAAAAAAAATCCACTTTTCTATTTTGACCTTGGAATGAACCAACAGCAACAAAATCGATTTCTTGATAGACGATACGAATATTATGCAGATATTCACATAAGTAGCAGTTATGTCCATTTGAATTGAACTAAACGAAAAATGTCTTCTTAGATTAATAACATTTATGCTACTTCTATTTTAGATTTAAAAAAAGAGTATTTAGACTATCCTCGTATTTAATCAGAATAAAATCTCACCTAAAACTACCGGTCTTGAACAGAAATTCATCCCGACATTTCTCCTCGTGTTGTTTGAAAAAAACCGCATCGGTGATGCCAAAGTTGCAGATTTTACAATAAAATATGCTCCTCGGTTCCGTCTTGAAATTTCTAGGGTTCGACTTGCAACGTAACATGTGCTTTTCGAGGGAGATCTCGTTCATATAGCCAACGTTACAGTAGTTGCAGTATTTCCTCGTGCTGTTGGCCACCACGAAGTGATTCGGTATGGCGATGGGTTTATAATGTATGACTTCCATCTGATCTGGCTCTCCATCCAACTCGACTTCTTCTGAAATTGTTAAATTATTGAGTATACACAAATCTGAATATAATAGACAAAATTTTTATCAGATTTTACAAAACCCATATTGTTTTGGTTGTTTGCCATCAAACGTTTCATATAAATATTAACTTATTAATATATATATACGAATTGTAATTAGGGAATTACTGTAAAGATACGTTGATGTTTAACGATATGTAGTTGTTATAACAGAGAGAATCATACTAAGTTTAATAATGATCATTGTCCGTTGAGAAAATTGCTTTTTATTTATACTGGTAATTATGTTTTTGGAAACACAGTCTATCATCTGACCTCTTTTCTCCAGTAACATCAACATTTAATTTGTTTTCTATGCACTTATAGACTGATAGTTGAAAAAATATTATATATACCTTCAGTTTTCCAGTCTTCAATCTTTAATTCAGACTCCAGATAACAATCGTTAAACGATTCCGTTTCCTTCTGCACGATACCCGAGAGGTTTTGAGCTATACCCAAATTTTCGAAGGTGCAATTCTTCTGCGATTCTCGTCTTGCCGGTATCTGTCTCTCCGGTGATTTTTCTATTCGAATTATTCTTGGACTAGGACTTCTCGGACTTTCCACTTCGTGGATCGAGGAACTGACTTCCGTTACTGGTTGTTCCATGAAAAAAATGTCGTGGAATTGTTTCGTTATTTTCTCCATGTTCTGTTTCGTTTTCACACATTCGTTTTTCTTTGATTCTTCTATCGGAATCGTTTCTGAGCTTTCCTCTTGTTCTGCGAAACTGATATTCTGGAATTCCTTCCTGATTTTCAGACAATTTCTTGCTATCGGTTTTGTATCGTTATTCGAAACCTGATCAGCATCATTCTTGGTTAAATCTTCTGCGACGACTATTTCAGGACAAATATTTACTTTTACCGGGACTTGTGTCGTTGTAGACTTTTCCTGTTTTTCTTCATTCTCGACTTCCTGAAAATGTATCGCTATTTTCTCAGTATCGTTTGTTATCGGATTTAGCTGACTCTTCATCGCTTCTTCTGAAGCGCAAATTATTTCCGAAATATCGTTCACTTCGAAATCTGGCTCCGATACAGGACTCTCTTCCTTATGTTCAGTGAAAAAAATTTCCTCCAACTGTTTCGTTAGTCTCTGTGTGATTTCATCGTCATCAGACTTCAAAAAATCATTTTTTCCGTTGCTGGTTTCAATGGAAATGTTTTTGTTTGGCTTTTCTAACGGGGGGCTGCCACCGCCTTCCGTTTCCAATTTAATATCAAGCTCCGGTAAAATTGGGGAATCTGAGACAGTTTGTTCACATTTTCTTGTAGATTCCACTTCAATCCTTTGCTCCAAAGGACTATCACATATTTCGACTTCATTACTAGGTTTTGGGATAAAATCGATAATTTGTTCTTCATTATTAAGATGTGAATCTTTATTAGTTGAATCTCCGATACACACTTCTTTTTCATTCATTAAAAATTCTAACGCTGCGTTTACTTTTGGCAAATAGAG
This sequence comes from Aphidecta obliterata, assembly GCA_963966015.1. Lineage (NCBI taxonomy): Eukaryota > Metazoa > Arthropoda > Insecta > Coleoptera > Coccinellidae > Aphidecta > Aphidecta obliterata. The sequence goes on from OZ014435.1 coordinate 606,288, forward strand.
AAGATGTGTTTTTTTACTTTTTATTGTTTCCCCAATAATTTTCACATCATCGTTTTGTGATGAAAGATTGTTAATTGGCTTTTCTGATACTCGCATAAAATTGAATATATCATCGGTTTTCTCTTCCGTTTTAGGGATACAACTAAAAAAATCTGTTCCGACTTTGAATTCTTCATTTAGAAATCCTTTTTCTACAAGGTTTTTTTCAGGACTGCTGCTGAACTGAGCTGCTGTTTCAACGCTCGTTTGGTTCAAAAAACTGTGAATTATTTTTCTTTTCTTGTACGGAATTCTTTTACAATCTGTGAATTTGAATTTTTCATCAGGATTTGGAACTGTATCAGTCGAAGGTCTTTTGAGGGGTTGCTTTTTATCTCGACTATCTTCACTTACTTGGAATAAATCGAGGTAATATTTTCCTTCCCGGGATCTGTTACTAGATTCATCCCTCTCATATAAATCCGGAGACAAACCACTAGACAAATTTTCTATACATTGCCTTTTGTTTTTGTCGAAATTTTTCTTTTTTGACTTTGTAACGTTTTTCTTCTTCCCTTTCTGTAGAGTTCTTCGATTCACCTTAGATTTCTCAAGAGTTGAATTATCACCTGAAAAAACATGCTCTTGAACAAGAAAATAATGATTTCGACGACAAAAGTACCTTTCTCCTCGTTTTCAATCGATGATTTTTCCAAAATATACCTGTACAAAACCCTCCTGGTTCTTCTGACCGTAACCACTTCATCTTGAGGTTGCACGTCCAGGTCGGAGGTTAATCCTAAAATAGAGGAGAATGAAATCTTTCAATTGAAAATGTGCAATTTCACTCAATGTCATTACTAATTCTATACATAATGCATATATTCAAATAGTAATTTTAATGAATTGTTTTGTATTAATCGATTACAGACCTGATTTTTTCAGGTTGAGATAAGAGAAATAGTTCTGTTGATCCCTGTTAATCGTTTCATCAGGTTCATTTTTAGATTCAAGACAGCAATATTCCATCTGGTTTTTTTTTCAATTTTTAAAGATGGTATAAATTCAATCTACTAGTTCTATCGAAACATATTTCATCAGTATACCAAGTTCAGGAACGTTGAATTCATTGTTATCAAGAAAAATTGAAAAAATTGATAGTTCGACGATTGAGGTTAAGAATGTTAAGAAAGAACCACAGAACATTATTATGGTGTATCTATAGAAATAGGAGTCTTCTTACTATGAATGTATAGGGAAAATCACGTACCGCTAGACGGCGCTAAAAATCACAAGATGTGGGGCCTAGTGATGGTCAAAATTACTCTGTCATTCCTGTCTTTCATAACAAGTGAATCAAATAATTTTTATAAGATTGCGGAATTAATAATAATGCCTGTGAAAGTCGAGATAACCACTTCGGACATTTTTGATTATGTGGGTGAACGTGAATAGCAAATGACCACCATATAATAGAAAATTATTGAACTCACGATAAAAAAAAACATCTTTCAGGAAATGCTTGCTGCAAAGTAACATATTATTTGAGACACGTTTCCCAATCTTCAAGATTGTCTGCCATTTTTCAACTGACTTCAACGGGAATTTATGCAAAGAAATTTCGGAAGAACTATGTGATGAGCATTGAGGAACAGAGCACATTATTCGTGATCTTATTCTCACATTACCTCTTACAATCCGCTGCATTTTCAGCTCGTATACAGTTTATTTGAAACAATTTTCCATGAAATATCTCCTGAATATATCACTTTCGATACATAAATGACTCAAAATCATACAAATATTTCACACTTTTCCCATGTTAGTTTGTTATTCATCACTCGGGTAGTTCAAACGATTAAAAGTAGATGTCGCCCACTCCGTGATTTTTCTTTATCTTCTTGGGGGAAACTTTGGGACCACAGAAACTTAGGGACCACAGATGCTTAGTTCACATAGGTTCGATGATTTGATTATTATTCAGTGTATGATTCCGGATTTTGAAAAAATTATTGAGATTGAACAAAATGTTTGTAATATTTTTCAATCAATATGTACACTTCTAATTGTGAATCTGTTGTACTGAATTCGTACTTTGTATACGCTAAAGCTATGTTTGTAATCCAATCTTAATTTCATATTCAAGTTTATTCATCTAAGAAAAAGGATGATGACTTGAAACCATGTTCAAGGATCAAGTATGAAAGAATAAATTCGAAAATTACAGCAGATACACTACGATTCATACCTATCTCAATCGTATTCCGAAATGAAATTGTTTCAGAATCTAAAATTCGAATTCAAATACCCGCGCCATTTCGAACGTCAAACGGAAAAATACGATTGGTCGGGTTTCTCCCGCCACCACAGAATCTTTGTTATTGTCGGTACCCCTCTAGACTTTATTGAACCAAGAACGCCGTCGTCCGAACGGAGAACCATCAAACTGTCGTTCATCGAATCGCCGCCGTTTCCACAGTGCGTGGCTGTGCTGAGAGCCAGTGTTAATCGATGTGATCGCTTCTATCTTGCTGTCTAGAGATTGTAAACTTGAATCTTTATTTTCCAATTGTTTTATTCCGGGGACAGTTGAAAATACGCGGGTCGATTTGGTAAACCAGCGTTTTCATTTGGTGTTTTATGAGAATAACTGAGAGGTGATACGATGGAAAAACGTATAGAGTTAGAGAAAAGGGGAAAAAATCCAGCGAACGTAAGTTTTTAAAGTTGTTAATACGCCATCTGCAAGGATATCAACGCGAAATTTCTCTCTTCCCTCCAAAATTAAGTTGAGATTCGTATTTGTTGATAACATTCGCTTTATTTCGAATCGAAGGAAATTACAACAACGCAATAGTGTACCGGTGTTACATCTTTGTTTTTATCAAATAATAACCGCAATTGCTAAACAACATTCGACCACCAGAGTTTAAGCATATGCCGTTATAATTCTTAAATAATCCGATAAAAATGTTGTAAATACAACAAATGGTTGTTTCCAGATCAAAGAACTCAACTTGGACAACTGCAGAAGTACGAGTATCGTAGGATTAACAGACGAATTTTGTAATCTGGAAAGCTTATCTTTAATAAATGTAGGTCTCACATCACTCAAAGGATTCCCAAAGCTACCAAATCTCAAAAAATTGGAGTTGAGTGACAACAGGTAAGCCATATTTAATTTCACCACCACATGTGTGTGATTATTGACTAAACATTCTTCAGGATCAACAGCGGTCTAAATCTGTTAGAAACAAGTCCCAAGTTGACCCATCTTAATTTAAGTGGAAACAAAATCAAAGATTTGGATACCTTAGAACCTCTGAAGAGTTTTAAAAATCTGAAAAGTTTGGACTTGTTCAACAATGAGGTCACAACAGTCGAGTATTACAGAGATGCCGTGTTTAAAACCATCCCTAGCCTCAAATATTTGGACGGGTGAGTAATATCAATACTCGCATCTCGAATTGGAACTTAACATCGAGTTTGTTATAGTTATGATGAAAAGGACAGAGAGGCCGAAGACAGCGACGAGGAAGTGAACGGAAACGAAGGATTCGAACAGTCGGAGGAAGACGGTGGTTCGTCGGACGACGAGGAAAACCTGAACGAAAGTGTGGGTTTGGGAGCGGTCTATTCGGCGAATATCGACGAGTTGAGCGACGAAGAGGACTACGAGGCTCTGGAGGAGGAGGAAGATTCCGAGATAGCCGAAGATTCCGAGGCTGAAGAGGAGGAGGAGGACGGAAATAGCAGCGACGAAGCGGAAACACCTGAAGGTAGGTTTTAGTTTTTTAGGAGGTCCGTTATGTCTGTCGGGTGTTTTACTCAAAATTATTGGCCTTTTATGAATAGAATGCTTATAATCTTTGGATGGGTCTTCGAAAATGATATGAAAGTTTCAAACTGTTTGGTTGGAAAATTCGAGCTACTAGAATATAAAAAACACTTGGTCGGGTTGAATTTTGGGTGTTCCACAAGGAAGCATTGCTGGACCAATATTTTTCATAGTATATATCAATGACTACACAGTAAACGATGACAGTGAAAATAATAAAAAAATAACAACAATTAACTATGCAGACGACACCAACCTACTTATTATAGAGGATTTATATCCAGATTTGAGGAACATATGTGAAAGTAAAATGGAAGAAACAGATGAATGGTTCAAAAGTAACAACCTCTTTTTGAATAAAGAAAAAACCAAAATCGTACTATTCACTCCAAGTAGTACAGGTATCGAAGAACTTAATTCCATAACTCTCAATCAGAATAAATACCAACTTATGGAGCATACAAAGTTTTTAGGAGTTCACATAGATAGTCATCTGGACTGGAAGGAACATATTACAAATCTTTGCACAAAAATTCAGACAGCAATTTATGGGTTTAGAATAACATCGAAATACATTTGTCAACGCAACTTGAAGATGGTGTATCACGCAACAATAGAAGCCAAACTGAGATATAGCATAATCTTCTATGGATCCGGAAACATAAAGCCTCTATTTGTACTACAGAAAAAAGCAATTAGAATACTGAATAACATGAGGTATGATCAATCATGTAGAGGTACATTCAAGAAATTGGGATTGCTAACTATATATGCTATATACATTCAAGAATGTGTTATTTTCATCAAGAAGAATCCAAATTTATTTCATAAATATGAAAACCAAAAAAGTTATTATGGCACAAGGAATAACAATTATATATACCCTAGGCATAATTTAACAATAAGCCAGAAGCAAGCTGAGTACAGATGCTTAAAAATGTATAACTCTTTGCCAAAAGATATATCTATGATTTCTGATATAAAAAAATTTAAAAAGAAACTGTATAAATATTTCGTTGAGTTAAAGCCTTATGGAAATGAAGATTATTTAGCATGATAGGATATAGTTCATATTTTCCTTTTAGACACTATTCCATTTCATTTTCATGTACTTAGCAATTTGTGATGAATATGATCTGAAATAAAGCACTATTATTATTATTATTATTATTATTAGTTGCGTTGTGTAGTTTTTGAGACACGTAACTGTTTGGTTACACGATATTACTAAGGAACCCTTTACTGCGTGTTTGACACGTACTGGTGGATTTTCCAATCAAGAGATGCAGTGTTTCCTTTTTGACGTCTATTAACGTTCTCTCTTATTTTCAGTGTCGAGGGGTAAAAAGAGAAAGCTTGAAGAGAATCAGGAATAAGTGCTATGTTAGTGATATGGAAGGACTATACTATTGACCAAAAAATGATTTGTGTCTCGATTTTTGGAGAGAAGAGACAACATCAGACACTGGCTGTGGTATCTTGAGCTACACTATCGGTTTTTGGAAAAAAAAATGTCCGTAATCAATTGAGTTTCCACAATAATTTTAGATTGAAAAAAAAATAGCAAAGCAGGTTCAAATATAATCAATTAATAATTATAAATGGTTGTCGATGAAATTTTAATATTGTTATTCTAGCTCAAAGCTAAAATGTATATTCCAAACCTACACTTATTTCCGATTAAACATTTAAGTTTTAATGGGTTAATATATTATTGTTTGATCGAAATTGATGGAGACGCTCCAGTTCGCTGATTCTTTATTCAGTATTCCCGAATTACCCTTTGATAATCGATCCATGTCAGGACAACTCTAGGATATTGACGACCATTGTTACGGGGGGACAATTTCGGAAGTGCCCCTCAAGGAATTGAAATGTTGTAAATTTTTGTTATTTTAAATCTTTGATCTTGCTGGAACAATACATATTTCTTTGTTTTTATATTTTTGAGGGTATTTAATTTGTCCGAAGGGTTTTTTTGACATGGTTTGGGTTCGTTCTGTTTGGTATTACGGCTAGGTCTGGTGAGACCACTAAAAAGCATTTTATGCAGTACAAAATTTTTATCGGATTTTACAAAACCCTTATTGTTTTGGTTGTTTGCCATCAAACGTTTTATATAAATATTAACTTATTAATATATATATTCAAATTTTAATTAGGGAATTACTGTAAAGTTACGTTGATGTTTAACGATATGTAGTTGTTATAACTGAGAGAATCATACTAAGTTTACTAATGATCATTGTCCGTTGAGGAAATTGCTTTTTATTTATATTGGTAATTATGTTTTTGGAAGTACAGTCTATCATCTGACCTCTTTTCTCCAGTAAAATCAACATTTAATTTGTTTTCTATGCACTTATAGGTTAATAGTTGAAAAAATATTGAAATTTGAATTTGATGTATTTTTTATTTTCTATTTATATAAAAAATTTAAACATAAAATGTTATGGTTTTTCATATTCCCCAATTAACCTCTTGAACTTGCAACTAAGTAAACTGAATTGAAGGTACAAACAAAGAGGGGTGATTCTTTAGGTAAATTTAAGAAAAAAGGCCCATAAACATGGGCTCTCAAAGGTTTCGTTCTCGAGATACAGGGTGTTAAAGTTTGAATTTTTTTCAAGTTCTTTTCTGATAGTATCTGAACTTGACAAGATATTCAACTGAGAAAGTTTAATTTAATCAAAACAAACAATGAATTAATTCACCACAATTCACTAACTGAATTTTTATGACAATTTGGATTTTCCTGAGGATTTCGAGAGAATCGTTCAAAATTTTTTTCTCGAAATCGGTAGCCAATACCGGTAGATCATAAAGTTCAGAGCTGCTTTTTACATTTTCCAAAATGAACGGTGGCTCACCAAAAAAAAAGTTCTGGAGAAAAACAGAGGACGGTGGTCCAGAAAAATATCACCTTTCAGATTTGCTATCAAAATTGTCATGTCACATGGTGTAAACTCTCATTGTAATATCTATGCCAAATTTCAGTATAATATCTTGTGAAGTGAGAAAAAAAACTCGGAAAAAATTCAAACTTTAACACCCTGCATCTTTTGGTTCTTAAAATTACTCAAGAAATCTCCCCTCTTCGTTTGTATCTCCAATTTAGGAACACCTGTTTATCGAATTACTTATTGAAAAGTTGGAGATACGTAAAAAAGTTTTATTCAAGTTTGTACATACATAACTAACATTCATAGTAAAAGTAATAGCAAACTGAATTACAACGAATATTATCTACTAATTGTTATAAAACAACAAATAAAACGTTAACAGACTTAGTTCTTACTTTAATAACATCGTTCTTTCGGCAATAAATAATACACTGCAAAACACCAAACAGGTCTCGGCAGACGACAATCTCTCAATTTGGAGATAGACTAGGGTTCGAAATACTTCAATATCCCAACTTTTTGAGAGCTTTCAGATCAACGTCTTTGTAGTAATCTTCGCTGAAAATGAAAAGGTGGCAAAGAAATCAGTACATATTATATTAAACGAGGAGAGAATTTAGTAATTAGCGTATTCTTTATGGAAATTTGAAGAAAATCGTAAATTAATCTGGTGAATGTTACATTGAAAAATAATGAACAAAGAAAATACTTACTCTTCCATAAAAACTTCTTTGTTAATTTTACAAATTTTCAAAAATGAATTTATCTAAATGAAATCAATAAAGATCATAATTACAAAAAAAATTCAATTAATTGAGAAAATTCTGTTTAGGGCCCAACTCGATTAGGTGAACCTTTGAAATCCAATTTAGAAAGGAGGAGAAGGTTATTTTCACCTAGAGAGATTCCCCACCGGAAAAAATCCTTTTTTGAGTGCTGAAAGATCCCAAACTTGCCATTTAGTAAATTAGAAAAGTGCATTGTGATTAGTATTTACCAAATATGAATGAATGACCCTTATCCGAGAGGAAAAATCAATAATGAAAAACAGAATGATACATTTCAGTTTATTAAAAAAAAGTGTCACAAAAACTTTCTCATCGGTATAAAATTAAATTGGTAACTAAAATCTATAAAATCAATAAATACGTGAAGTCTTTCGTTAAGCTCACTGAAATGTAGTGTGGAAAAACCCCCTTTTATTCTTACCAAATTATGGCGACGAGACCAAACCGAGCAAGAATAAAAATCAAACTGAACAAAATTTAACAAAAGTACAGTTCGATGGGTTTTCTGTCCAAAACAGAATTGGCATCTCAAGATGTTCTATCTTAACTTCTAGGAATTGATTATCTATTCTCTATCTGAGGGTTCCGCCGGTGAATTCCGCGTCGCTGCAGATGGTCTGGGCTGTTTCGACTTGGGTGTGGCTCTTTGTGAGCCGCTGACACTCAGACCAGTCAAAAGCTCGCTCTTACGAATGGTTTTGAGGTCCAAGTCGCCGTAGTAGTCTTCGCTGCAAATCCCAAGGAAGATGTTGAAGAAAAAATCTAATCGGAGGGGGGCCAGAGAAATTTCTTCGTATTCTCCAGCAGATCGAAGATAATGATAACGAGATGGGGAATTAGGGCTTTTAGTTCATCTTAACCACGAATCTCTTACAAGGGTTTAGATTTTCAGCTTGTTAGAATACGAAGAGAATTTCTGCAGTCTAATATCCGTTTTTATGCGTGCTTCAAACTCGTTTAGGTTGATACAAGAAAACGAAAGAAAAACAATGCCCAAATGGAAGAAGAAGTTAAAATTCATGCACATGCAAACTTAGAAATGTTAGTGAAAACTCCGAGAAATTATATGTACAATTCAGAATGACTTTTAGCACTGTACAAAAAAAAGTTAGAGGAAATATCAAACAAAAGTATGGGAATTTTACAACTTACCATCCCTGTACCTCTTCCGGGTCTTCGCAGTTACCGGTACCATCGGCATCTCCAATCTTGAAGACAGTGCCGATCGGACAACCGTATTCGCGAGCTTGGCCTTCCAGACAGATGTAGTATTTACGACAGTCGTCGGGGTGTGCATGTCTCGAGAAAATTCCGGTGTTACTTCCCTCACCGGCAGCTGAACATAAGTAGCCTCCAGCGACCTCTAGATATAGAAAAAATAAAATAATAATTGTAGATTCACTTCTTTCCTGGAGGAGTTTCAATCCATCTCAGGATTGTCAAAGAACGCCCACAATAGCTCGTCTATTACAACTTCTCGAATAACTCTTTTGTTAGATAACCGATGAGGAGACGAGTAGGTTGGGAACAATCCTTCAAATATGCATGATTTAGGTACATAAAACGGCTATTAGAAAGCCTACAAGTACGAATCTAAACTATTTTTCGACCTACCTTCGCTTTTACATTCCGGCACCTGGTCGGCCCACATACAGACGCGTTGTTCCCTGTCGTAGGCAAGACCAGGGGAGCATTGATAACGGGAAGCTTCGCCCTTCCAACAGTTCCAGAAGACGTCGCATTTGACGGGGTCGGCGAAGATACCGTACAGACGTTCGCAGTGACCAGCGGGAATTGGAGGTTCTAAAATACAGAAAAAACGTCAGTTTATTTCGGAAACTCGGGTACACCAACTTACCCAACTGAGTTCTATCCCCGCATTCTACATTGTGGATGTAATCGCAGTTTTCAGTCAGATATTTCGGATCGCTCGCATCGAAAGCCAAACCGTTTCCGCACGTCTTCAGTTCGGCGACGTTGTTGTCGCATTTCCAGTATTTATCGCAGGATATGTGGTGAGGATAGAAGCCGAAATCGTCGGGACACTTGAAATTCTCTTGTGCTTGTGCTGCAAAAAACAAACCTTGAATTTTTGTAGAAACTCACTAACGTCCTACGATTTTGATTATTTTTTCATGCAGACATACTTTTTTATAAGAAATCGATTGATGTAGGAAATTATCTATTTTTGAATCGAACTATTCAAATTAACCTAATTTCCAATTCAATGATCTTAATTTTTTATCCCAGAACATAGAATTATTCTATGTTCAAAGTTTTTTTCATTTGACCCGACTTCACGAAAATCCAGTGAACTGTGGATAATCCAAAAGGGAAAATCACGGAGTGGGCGACATCTACTTTTAATCGTTTGAACTACCCGAGTGATGAACAACAAACTAACGTGTGTGTGTTTATATGGGAAAAGTGTGAATATTTGTATGATTTTGAGTCATTTATGTATCGAAAGTGATATATTTAGATGATAATTTATGGACAATTGTTTCAAATAAACTGTATACGAGCTGAAAATGCAGCGGATTGTAAGAGGTAAAGTGGGAATAAGATCACGAAAAATGTGCTCTGTTCCTCAATGCTCATCACATAGTTCTTCTGAAATTTCTTTGCATAAATTCCCATTGAATCCCAAGTCAGTTAAAAAATTGCAGACAATCTTGAAGATTGGAAAACGTATCTCAAAGAAGTTGTTACTTTGCAGCAAGCACTTCCTGAAAGATGATTTTCTTATCTTAAGTTCAATAATTTTCTATTATATAGTGCTCATTTGCTATCACACTCACGTTCACCCACATAATAAAAAATGTCCGAAGTGGTTATCTCGACTTACACAGGCATTATTATTAATTCCGCAATCTCATAAAAAAATATTCGATTCACTTGTTATGAAAGACAGAAATGACCATCATTCGGCCCGACATCTTGTGATTTTCAGCGCCATCTAGCGGTGCGTGATTTTTCCCTATTACTCACACAGAATTTCATAGATTGAAGAAGAAGATAATTTTATGCAGTTACGACAAATAGAAATTAAAATTAATAATTGAAATGAACTTTATAATATAAAATATGAAACAATGACCATCCAATGCTTTGAAGTCTTACAAGGTGAAAATCTACTCCCAAAAATTTACCTACCATAGATGACCTGAAATCTACCAAAAAAGTAGATTTCTACTACATATCATAATTTTTTATCTCAGAACATAAAATTGTTCTATGTTCACAGTTTTCTTCATTTGACCCGACTTCACGAAAATCCAAAAATGCAATTCGAGAAAGAATTGCGTGATCGAAAACCAGAAAATCAACTTCTTCTCTTAGCAAATACCTTCTGCATGTAACTCGCAGCGGGCGTGGTACACACATTTGCATTGTTTCTGGGTGAAAGACCCATAACTGGGACACTTTTCAGCCTCGGCCAGCTGGAACTGAGTCGATAAAAACTGACCCAGAGAGCGACACTTTCGTCCGGACGCCAGGACCGTATCGACATTTTATGTTTTGTATAATCCAGATTGAATTATAATGAAATAATTGTACTGACGCGGCTCTGGCCAAGTTAAAATCACACTTTCCATCTCGAACGTTCCTTAAGCAGGCATTTCAATAACCGATTGACTTCGAGTTGTGTCGCAATTTGAAGGTATCTTCAGGTGAATACCAAAACCGACATTTCTCAACGATTATATCATCATGATCGATTGGATTTTATCCGCGTCCAGAATATTCTGCATATTTTGAAAAGAGAGAATTAAATCATTGGAGTAAGAATAAAGACCGACTTCTATCCTTGACGACGTATTATCTTGAGGCAAGGGCACTTGGCAGTTGACCATGCCTTAACTCGAAGGAACTAACAATAAATCATTTAAATTTATTGCTCATTCCAACTTTGGACATAAGAAGAAGAAAACGGAGAGTGAGTGTGTATGCCATCACATTTCGGTTCTATGCTACTTTCTAATAAACCGAATTATATCAATCTTAGTGCTGTTCGCCAGTTAATATGCGTAATTTCTTGGTTTGTTCCAGTCCAGTTACGGCAGAATATTCTCTCACATCTACTCCAGTTCTTGTTATTTATTCATTATCATGAAAACCAATGGGTTTCAAGGTGAAATTGTCTATATAATGAATGCCAAGTACGTAAATAGGAGCTTTCATGCTATCCTTTCAAAATTATCGAGAATAATTTCCTACATTCCTCTAGGTGCTAATAAATTTGTGCTGAGGCCAACAGTTAGGTTTTTTTCCCTTATGAATTCTTTTTCTTCTCTTCCTTTCATGTGCCTGATTACTGAGACCATCCACACATCCCTCATAAATTAAACTCGATATATTCTATGACCTAACCGTAAATTTTTTCTGACTAGTCTTTTTTTAAAAGTTATTGAAATTTTCGATATTTCAGGGAAATGAAAGTGAATTAAATACAGAATACAATTTTCCCCGAATAAAACATCATGGTGACATTTAAAACAAACAGTTACGCGACTATACAACATTGCCGTCTCGATAAAACCTCGAAGGCATTGGCGTAATTCGACGAAATTAATTATTTAACAGACAGGATTATATAATAATCCAAAGTTAATCGCATAATCGATTGTTAAATTCACATATGCCACACTTTCTCCATAGGTTCGGCTTGTGCCTATGATATATCGGTGCTGCAATCTAATACCTGTCTCGAATTTCACAAGTCTGACTGGATGGAGAATACTAATGAATAAGGTAATTTCGAGAAGTTTAGAATCTGGACCAGTCGTCGAAAAAACGAGAGTTTCAATGCCATCCCGGTTCCTGTTCTTCTTCGGAAGGTCAAGGTTTGGTGAACGGTGAAGTCTGAATGCATATTTTAATCGGATGGTTTCCACGAAGAAAGGATGATCTTATGTTACGATCGTGATCTTTTAATGCAAGGTTGAGTTAAGAACTGAACAAAAGCGAACATTTTACAACAAGGAAATCGGTTGAAAGAAAGCTGGAGCTATTTGAATAAACATAATACCCGATACAATTAATTTAGGACCAAATTTGGAACATTGCAATTCAGAGTATAAGGTTAAGAGACATTTCTCAGATACTTGGATGTTATTAATAAATTCCTTTCCTGATGAACGTCTGGAAGTAGAAAGTTATGATGTAACCGAGGAATCTGTATCTGTGACAAAAAAATTTGTTTAATGCTTTTTTTTCATTCTGTTGAGATAAAGAAGAACGTTACGGAACTGTTTGCATAAATAGCTAATTTAGAATCCTGAACTTCTTCGGATTGAAAAAAAATCAGCGTGTTTAACGAATTTATTATTTTCATTTCTTTTCTGGTAGAAATAATCAGTGGTTTATCTTTATGTAACACTTTTACCATTATTATTTCATCAGAAATTCATCGTTGGTGAACAATATTTAAATAAACCTCAAAATTCAAATTTTTCCATATTATAATAATTATATAAATAATTCGTTGCTTTTCTCTAATGGTTTAATAACTTGCATTTCCTTATTTTCTTTTCTTTGAGTTTCAATTTCGGAAATTTACAATATTTCTATCGCACCGTTACACAATCATTAATCATAATTCACATCACTGAAATCGTTTTATTTTCAGAGCAGCTAAGTAACGGTACTAAAACCACATAAAATGCAAGGAAGGATGTCCATATAAGTAACTCCTGTATATTCCTTAAAAGGTCGACGAAGTAAATACAGGAAGTGACAAATTTTGAAATACGAACCGGCAGAAAAAATTAACGAATGATATTTTAAACATCACGTTGTCCTGGCAAGGATAAGTGAAGGGAAGATGATGAATCATTTCAATTATTCATAAAGAAGTTCTTGCAGATTTCTGAGAGACGATAAACTACTCGAATGAAAATTATCAAATTTGAAAGTGGAACTTCTCAACTTAGAACATATGGTTGATGATGAGAGTTTCTTCGCTTATTATCGCAACATTTGTTCGGCTCATTCCCATAAATAAATATTACAATGATGAATTGTCAGTTAGATTTTAATATTTATTGCTTTGTGTCTCCTGCGAAGCTCATTTAGGAGCTCTGATTGTGGTCTTTGTTACTGTGTCCTTATGCCACCAATTCTTGGAATAATGACCAGAAAATTCTTTTATTTTTTGGAAAAGATGGTACTTTTTGAGAGGATTCACGTATAAAACACTGAAATTTAAAATAAAATATTTGCAGCTTGCGGAAATCGCCAGTTGATTTTTAATTTTGCTGTATTGTGAGAAATATCAATTTGAAATTGAATGATTAGCTTTCTCTTCAAATTATTGTCTTATAACTCAAGAAAGTTCTATGAAATTCAATCATATTATTGATGATCCATTAGTGAACCATTAAAGAAAAAAAAATGATATTCTGCAGAAGAATCCAGTTACCAATGTAGAATTTACAAAAAAAAAATCCAAAGACACTGAATTTCCTTCTGCAGAACCACAGATCGTCCGGATCTTCACTATCGACACACAGAAAAAACTACACACGTTCCTGACACTTTTTTTCTTGTACGTACCAGAGAATGTGAATGCACTGAGTACCAATATACACGCGTAGCTCCTCATCTTGGAATTGACACAGAAACCACTGGTATCTTGACTGACAACCTCTTACTTTATACCGTCCTTTGGGAGAGCCCCCCACCGTCTCATGTATCGATACGACGCTATTTACCTTTTCCATAGGTGCATTTCGATATTTACGGTGACGTGACGATTTGCCTAAATTATTTTTGGTATTCTCCGCTCGAAATTTTTATTGATTTGGATAATTTTCTATGGGTTGGTATAAGTTGAAATATTGATGATTTTACGCGTAAAATTTCCGGCGATTTTTATCTATGGTTGTGGTCAATTTAAGGCTGGAAATTTTTGACTGAAAAAATAGCAAAAAGTGAAAAATTTGGACACGCCGGTGAAAGCAATGATCTCTTTATTTGATGAATGAACGATTTGAATTCGTTCGCACAATTGCAAAACGAAAGTTAACGTTTTATGAATTGAACGCTTCATCTCTAGCTGAAACAACTATTGCATTATTCCTGACGGGACAGATTTAAGAGCATTTAGCATTCTGTGTAGGTAAAATGCCAATTCGAAATTGGCCGGCCTTTCATTTTCATCAATATTAATGTTTTCCGATAGATTCCTATCTATACCATTATATCTGGCAACGTAGCCCAAATATGACAGACGCGATACGTTTGATCTACTGTGTGACAGTTGTTTCGAAAATATCACGCTTATAACCACAATTTCCGACTTTATTGATTAGTATGTAGTCATTTGATTCAATTTCTCTGATATATTCGCGGAACAGACATTTGTCGTTTTCTCTTAGATCTCCAACCACAGGACAACCTTGACTCACTGAGGAATGCAAAGAGGTGGAATTGTTGAAAATGTGAGTTTGAAATTATACGCTGACAGCGTCGTTTTGCCACGCCTAGAATTTCTCGTTACCCTCGTTCATAACTTCTTATAGCATTGATGAAATGATTAGGCTGAATCAGAGTAGGATTGCTTAATTAACTACCGCGAGAAACCGTATTTAAATAAGGAATTAGAAGAGTTATCATTGGAAATATGGAAAGCTTCCTGATGTAAGAAAGAGATGTTGTAACTTTTTTAGGTTATAACTAACCTATGAGGTTATTTCGAAATCTGTCAAAATTTGACAGCTACCAGGAGACCCGGAAACTTATGTTCAAAAATCGATTAAATAGAACCTCTCGAAACTTTTCCACTCTACTTTTACCAGTTTTCGATAATTTTCAGACAGTTATGAACGAAATTCGAACGCCGAGAGTCACATAATCCATTTGACGTTCATCGATGCCATTTTCGAAACGTCAAAAAACACGAATAAATCATAGAATCCCACGTAGAAATCAGAGAAGTAAACACGACGAAAAAGGAGAATATCCACATAAAACTGGATCAAGATCAAAGAGCCCAACCTCATCTCGTCGACATTGCCGCAAACGAAATATCGCATTGAAAGAACAATTTTTTTTTAAGGTTGACATCGCCTTATAATAATGGGCTGTAAGATGCAATGTTAATAATATAGCCTGAAAGGTTAGAGGCATGAATAATGCATAGAGATCTGTTTGGAGAAAGTAAAGCTATACAGAGATATTTCATTTTCGCATTTCAGATCTCAGCTGATAGATATCTCTTCTGCTAGGTTAGGAAAAATCCATAGATTGGGAAAATTTTTTTTCACATTTTACTGTGACTTAAGGGTACAAGTGATCTAAAGATCCCGGGTTCGAATCACCCGGTTGGAAATTTTTTTCAAATGGATTAATTATTCTTGAGAATATTCTCATCCTCAGACTTTTCCAATCTTACTATCGGAAGAATATCGATTTTACAATCATCGGCGACATCACACATAGAAGAGCGTGAGAGCGGTTTCTATTGTTCTAAGAAAAGACGCATAGAGGAGAGCTTTCTAGAATTTCAATTGACAAACAGAGAACTTCGTTGTGGGTAGATTATTCTTTGTGCATTTTTCGAAATTAACAGTGCATCGCCCCCCTACGTGTTTCCTTTCGTCGAGACAAGCAGCAGAGACGGACTGGAGAATCTTCCAATGAAAAAATCCCGACTCTCCGAGGTCTTTTGTGTTTTGTTACTGTGTCCTCACGCCACCTGATCCAGCTTTTGAAAAATCCCGAAGTGTTTTGATTTATCTCGTAATAAACAGAGTTATCGACAGTTTCATCACCAGCTTCTTTGTATTCCACGAAATTAAAAACCTGAGATCGTTATGTACATAATCTAACAGTTTATCCAGATAATTGCCTTTCCAGGTAATTAACCAACTAACGATGTGGCTCCTCGCCATTAAGCTCGGGAAATAATTGGAGAATGTACCAAATTTAAATGACATTAACACTACTAAAATCGTTGGAATATCGATAAAAAATGGCTTGATAAAGAGAGATCAACACCACTTGATACGAACCTGCCAGTCGTGTCGAAAATAACGGGTCGTGTAGTAGTGAAGGAAACCCAACAAAATTTTTATGAATACCATTATGCTCATTGAATTCTTATAAATTTAATTCTTTGCGTAGTACGTCTTGGGAGTTACGTAAACGTTGATGCAATTTGCTTGCGAAATGCCGATTTTAAGAGGGAATCTGCCGTATTAACTCTGGCATTTTGGAAATGTTAATCATCAAGCATATATTATGTGAAATATTCGATTCGAGTGGGTATTTTCAAACTTCCCATATGAAAGGTAAAAATTATTCAATTGGAGTTTTTCTTCATTGAACAACAAAAGACACCACTTCAGACAGTCTACCTGGGCGTGTAGCGAGTGAAAGTACTTCAACAAGAATTTATAGGAATATATCGCAGAGACTGCTCGACCCTTTATGACTGAATAAAGCTGCCTTGAGGCCGGTTTTCGTCTTATTTTTTTTTTTTTGGGATACGAGAAGTCTCCTTTTTGCAATGTCATGCGGTTATATGAACAGGGACGTACCTCTAAAGCAATGATTTTTTTGTAAACACACTTTATCACAATGAATCGAATGGCACTAGTTTCAAACTTGGGAAATATTTAGTTTTGGAAGTATAATTTCTTGAAAGTTACACTCAATTATTGACATTTTCAACCATTTTTTCGACACATGACAGTAAGGTGTACCAATAGGTATTCAGATTCTAGGCAGTACTACCAATATAAAGCAAAAATCTGATAATAATAGAAATCCTGAATACGAATGTTCGATTAGTTTTTTTCTGAAGCATCGAAATCACGCGAAATTGTCAAAATTTACCGAAGAACAGGTTAATTTCAATGGAAAAGAATCTGGGGTTAGCCCCATAGACTAATAATAAAATTATTATTAGTCTATGGTTAGCCTCATGGTGAAATTTTCGAGTTCGAGTGTATTCATGATCCTTGATCAAATTGGTCTAGTGTGAAAACTTGAAATAATTTCGCTGAAAATCGCCCCAAATAGGCTCTGGATGTGCTGAAAATCATAGATAAAGGAAGGTATATTTATTTATCTATGCTGAATAAGCAGTCGGTTCTTTCTAGAAATGCATAATTCACAAATCTTTCAGCCATCTCGCCATCTATACTCAAATGCTAAAAGTAACACAGTCTCCATACAGTAATTTCTGTCAGTTGGAGCACGAAAGCTTCAGTACTATAAGTATAGATGGTGCTAGTGTTGTCAATTTTTTTAAAAGCGTTTAAAGATTAATGAAAAATTGTTTTAACTCGAAAGGTACCATCTTGAATTAGCCGGAAACCAAGCTAATTTCACAAGAGACAATCCATTTTTCTCCTAAAGCGTAAATGATAAATCTTTTAGTCCGCTTATAGTACACGCCATCTATACTCAAATGCTAAAACTAACGCAGTCTCTGTACAGAATACAGTACTTTCAGTCAGTTTGAGCACGAAAGCTTCAGTGATATAAGTATAGATGGCACTAGTGTTATAAATTTTTTTTTCAAAGATAATAAAAGCGTTAACAAATAGTCCGAGCTCGAAATGGCCGAAAACCAAACTAATTTCACAGGAAAAATCCATTTTTTCCTTAAGCGTTATTGATAAATCTGTCACACTTTCCCACTTGATGTTACCTAGACTCGCATGTTCCAAAAAAGGGCCAAAAAGCTTTAAATCAAATTAATCGAATATCAGTTTTGAGAAGAAATTAAACCATATAGTAATATTAATTTATTACTTAACTTAAAACTAAAAAGCACATTTTCACATACTGTTCAAAGTGACACGACAGCAAAAACAATTTAGATTTGTACACAATTCGAAAATTCTGCTGCCCCGATCAACTAAATTAACACTAAGTTTAAACTAGAGTAGATGTAGGTATGGAAAACGGCTAGTCTAAGAAGGATATTTATCAAAAATCAATCAAACATAATACTAAGAAAATTCAATTAATATTAACAATATTAAGTGAAACATGTATGGGCTTGTCTCCGTAATGAGGGCGATTTTTGTAAATGAGAAACAATGTGTCCACAGCCAAATAATGTCAACTAAAAGTGTAATTTAGGCTGATTGTTGATGGTTTTTCGATTTATTCGTCTGGTCAGATATTTTCCAACAAAATCAAAGATAACTAAGTATATAACATGAAAACGATATAATATAAAAGAAGATGTTTTACAAAACCATCACTCGTCCATTCCAATTGCACATTTCAAAGACACAAAAAATAATTATTCTTTCATAATCAATCAGTCGTAAGTTCACTGGCTGGCATAGTCTAGGATATAAATCATACCATATTCACCATCAAACGTAACCACAAATCGTGATAAAATAAGATTCAAATCTTTATACATTGCGTGCTTCCTCTCGATCCGAAACAAACTGAAAATTATTCCTTAATTCAATACGCAGATCCAATTGACTCTGAGTGGTAAAGCGGAGATTAATCCGCATCGAAATTATCGAAGTACTATCACAGAACAAAACCGATATAGAATAAAAAAGAATCAACCAGCCATAAAATTCAATACTACTCCAGATTATCCGTGAATTTATATTTTTAATATTTCCAGGAGATCGACTCTACCAAAGTTACATTTCGAATGTAGCTCAATTTCGTGAATATTTACAATGAGGAATAACTTTTATTTTTGAAGAAATGAAAAATAGGCACTAAATAAGAACGCACTTCGAACGAAGACCGATGGAGGAGTGGTTTTGCTGATGAATTGGCACACGGTGGACCTTCCATTAGCCGTCTTCCTTCGGTGGGGTGAACCAGCCTAGAAAAAATCGGTGAGACGGAATCGAAACGAATAGATTTTATACGTACCGTTCTTCTCGTGGATTTGAACAAGGGATTTGAAACTTTGTTGAGCACGAGCTAAACTGTATTGTCCCTGCGAACAGACTTTTGTACCGAACTGTATCCTCGCCTTTCCCTTAACCAACGTGGCCGATATCTGCATTATGACAGCTTCGACGGTGTAAGCACTCGACCATCCTTGTTTGGTCAGTAATTCCATGCATATAGCACCTCCGACCAACACGTACCCACCTATCGAAAAAAAAATCAACGAGTGAAATACATCGGGACAGAATTGCAAATATCTTACCAGAAATGACCGGATGCACTACCCTAACAAACGGTGGCTCGAACGGGTACGTATCCTTGAACATCATATTGAGTTGTATGAAGTCTTTTCCCTCCTTCTCCTTGAGGATGTTCAGATCGTGACTGAGAGGACTGTCCGGATCGACCGCCATCAACCGGATGTTCCACTCGTAGAGGGAGTCGTTGACCAACTCGATCTGGTACATTTTGTTCTTGAAAGAGTTCGATCTGTATATATCCCTGAGTTCTTTCATCAGCCTGTCGGTCGCCTGTACGGAACCAGAAACAGATCCCTGAAAAGGTCCATCGGAATGAACAAAACGCCAAAATTATCCAGAGAAGAAATGTTTCTCCATCTAGCGGGAAAAAAGCAGGTTTGATGACACTAAACTACAGGAACTTTAAATCTTTGTCGTACAGCATATTTTTTCGGGGGTTTATTGGAGTATCGAGGGAAATAAAAGGATTTCATTTCACGATCCCTCACCTTGAGATAATCCTGCCTTTGATTCTGTCTCAAACGTTCCAACATAGCGAGATGCTCAACGTTCATTTCGTCCACTTTCGGTCTACTCTCCTCCATTTCCATGGCCAGATCCTCGTCTTCATCGCTGCTCTCCGCATCGCTATCCAAAACTTCGCCATCAGCCTCGCTGTCCAAACCCTCGTCTTCCATGGTCTCAACCCCGTTGCTGATCCTACAAAATAACCGGTTAGAGATCTCGAAAGACTTTCAAAAGTGAGACTTACCCATCCTCCGTGGACTGTGCGGGGGGATTCAGCAGTCTTACTATGTCGGGATGCGATGGAATGGAGTGTTGCCGACAAAGCTCCCTGAGCAGGATGGAAACCTGGTGGATGACGTGATTGTCTAAACCTTGCGTGTGGCTCAGTAACTGGACCGCATTCGTGATGTTTGTATCTTCCGAGTCCGCGAACCATACCGGCGGCACGGCCGGATAGGTCTCCTAAAATCAAAGGCAAATCAAAACCCACCCTCTCGAACGAAAACTGATTTGTCAATACGCAGTACCTTTAATTCCCTCAATGCGTTTGCTTGGAACGTTGGGCAATATCATAGAAAAATATTAAATTTTATTATTTTATGGGCAATATGAATGACGGAAGAAAAAATTCAACGAATCCTAAGTTGATTTCTATGGGCAATATAAATAAAGGAAGAAATAATTCATAGAATCCTAGGTTTATTTCTTTTATAGTGAAGGTAACGTGAAAACAGCAGGTGTACCACCCTAAGTTCCCATTCTAACTGTAAATACCATAGATAAAGGGATTTATACCTTTATCTATGGTAATACCTGAAGGAATTCAGTGCAGGTAACAAAAAAATTATCGAAAGTAGCTTCTTCGAAGGATCTCGAATTAGCAACAAAACCGTTATGAAATTCCGTTTTCTCCTGCGTGAAAAGTGAAATTGACTGTATTAAATTTTGGAGACGGAAGAGAAACCGATCTCGTTCACGGTTACCAACCAATCCGATAAATGGGCCTGCCCGAAAAGATTCGGCGAAAGTTTCGATCGAGGTCAATAACAAACAATAATTGCAAAATAAACAAACCACTCACGGCACGACTTCCTCGTACTTTCTTACGATTACGAAAGATGGAAATATCGATAAGTTACTTGACAAACTCAGCTGTTCAGGACAACAAAAGATCTGAATACATATGTTAAATGTCAAAAGAAAAAAAAAACAAAATGGACAGTCTTTGTTATCAATAATATATATTGACTTTCTACAAAAGACAAGATAAACCTTTGTCTAAGTCAATAATTCTTCAGGTCATAGGAATAAGGCACTTACCGTTATGTTGGCATGAATCTCATACTTTTTACCGTTCCTTCCAATAAACCTACAACTCAACTCGTCAACACTCGCGGTTATTATCTGAAATCGTTCATGAGTCTTGGGAAATATTGATTCTAATGTCCTAATTTCTTGTTTGAGTGTATTTAAACACGCCATATGGCCACTAGAGAAAAGTTTCTGGAGATATTATGTTTCCCGGATGAACTACAGCATCAATACTGGCACTTTGTATAAAAATTATTATTTTGTTCACTCCCTAAAGACCAATATGGCCACTTTTGGATAATACGATCCGTCTTTGCTGCAAGCGCTCACACCGCGTATGCTCGTTTCGGACAGGACTCGAATTAACAGATGACAAGTGACGACTCTTCCTCTTTATCCATTCTCTGGTCACGTTCAACTGGCACAAAAATTCGCGGTTTTGAATTTCTGGATGCACTCAAATCCACCGCAATTTCTTAAAAACCATGGATATTCAAATTATATTTTATAATTCAAATTTTTCGTTTAAAATTCAAATATTTATATTTCACCCACGGTATATTTTATTTGACGTATCAGTCTTCTGTGGTTGTAATTTCGTTTCACCCATCCGTCATCTGTCATCGAAGTGGTCAAAACATAAAGCGCTTTTCTAATCTAATGCTTATGCAGGCTTTGAGTATTGTTATCGGGAAATTATTTCAGAAGGAGTAAACAATCAAAAATCGGCGTAAAGTGACTTAAACTGATTTTTTCCTTATCTCACCAATCAAGGGGGTAGATGAAGGTAACGAAAATATTACCTTTTTTTAGACTGTCTGTCGAAAGTGTCAATTATTGGCTTTGCATGAATGATCTTCACAATATTCATATTCTGTATAAAGTTTAATATTGTTGAATTTCTTTGTTTGTATTTGAGTAGCAAGGTTCAGAATTTCGTTCTACCCGAAATTTTCATACGATGCCATTGTTTATATCTCGGAAACTGACACAGTATGTTGAATTTTTAGCCCAGAATATTTCAAGAAATTTAAGCATTGATTATTTTTTCGATCAAGATATTACGTATATTTGGATTTATTAAAGTTTTACATCAATAATCTGTTTGTAACTGTGCAAATTCTCAAGCAATATACTGAGTTCCTTAACTTCAAAGAGAGATCAATTCTTGGAGGTGAAAGTTTCTGAGAGATCAAGGAAACAATCCATAATTCGTAAGAAAAATGTTTTTGACGCAAAACAAAACTTCTGATCGCTTCTTGATTGATTTCAACGAACAACAAATTTCTTAACCTAGTTATGGTAAAATATTTATAAATCAGATAATTATAGATGTTTGTTTTGTTCAATTTTAAAAATATTTCTTGTTGAGTAAATAAGTACATCCAAAACATATTGTGTCATTATTTCTTCGAAGATTGAGGTTTGTTTTTATTTATATACATCAGAGTCAATAAAGGAACTTAAAATAAATGTAGATCTTGCATGAATATTATTAATCGAAAGTTTAATTTCAAGTACAGCTTATTTGGGAAAATTGCATAGAATTAGACATGTTTCTGTGTCCCACAAACTGAATTTATCTTCTCTCTAGTTTGGTCGGTCTGTATGGTTTGGAATTTAATATTTGCTGCAATATCAGATACTTGAAATATTTCAGTTGCTTTTCCGAATTTTAAAAATATACTTGAATCAAAAGTTAAATTTCAAGTGCAACTTATTTGGAAAAATTGCATAGAAATAGATTAAGACATGTTTCTGTGTATCACAAATTGAATTTATCTTCTCTATAGTTTGGTCGGCCTGTATCGATTGGAATTTAATATTTGCTGCAATATGAGATACTTGAAATGTTTCAGTTGCTCTTCCGAATTTTAAAAATATACTTTTAGAAAGTCTTAAATAAATGTAGATCTTGCATGGATATTATTAATCGAATGTTAAAGTTCAAATACAACTTATTTGGAAAAATTACATAGAAATAGAATTTGACATGTTTCTGTGTATCACAAATTGAATCTATCTTCTCTCTAGTTTTGTTGGCCTGTATGGATTGGAATTTAATTTTTGCTACAATATCAGATACTTGAAATGTTTTAGTTGCTTTTCTGAATTTAAAATTACAGTTTTAGAAAGTCTTACATTTCACTTTTTGTTTTGTATATGTACAACAAAAGCAAGTATAAAATAAATACATTTCTGTGGAAATCGAAAACATATGGTTGATTGTCAAAAATTCTCAACATGTGGTTCTAAATTTTCATTGTAGAGCGAAAGTGTTTAGTCCTTTCGAAAAAATCATTCACTGTCAACGTCTGACAACATGAATAAATAACTTGGGAAAATGGTCTTCTTGTAATATCCTGACGTTGGTGGTACTTATGTATTTCAGAATATTACAATGAACACTAGTAAGTAATTTGGACGTAACTTTCGATACAGTTTTAACAGTTTGAATTTTGCTTTGTAGTGTCGTTAGAACTACTCGTAAGAAAGTTATTTAAGACGAAATAATTCAGCATTTATCGAGGTCAGACCTGTTTCTAAATTCGATTTGTTTGAGAAACAAGACAGGTAACAATTTGTTTTACTTGATGAAATACTTGTGTTCGTTTTTATTGCAATTTTGAGATTATTTCAGCAATTTACTCCTCGTTTAAATTTGTATAGGTGAAGAGTGAAGTAATTCAATTTGTGTAACCAGAAATTAAAATTTCAGCATGTGTATGAAAGATATATCTGTGAATTTCTTCTAGGATATATTATGCCGCGAAATTTCAAGGATAACAAATATGAGAATAACACATCTAATAGGCGAAGTCACACGTTCATGTCACCTGAAGACCAAGCCTCCGGAAAGAAATCAGCCTGGTCAGAATTGGAGATAACAGGGACTATCAAGAACCTGAGCCCGTGCTTGTTCAAGATGACCCATCTGACGGGGCTGTTCTTAAAGAACAACAACCTCATAAGACTGCCATCAGACATATGTCATTTGATTAATTTAAGGACGTTAGACCTCTCCGGTAACAAGTTAAGGACACTTCCCGCCGAGCTGGGGGAGCTGATACATCTCAGGTCAGTTTTAATTGTTTTCCTATATCCTTTAATCCTGAATTCTGGGTTGAACAGTTATCTCGTGGTTCTTTCTCCATTGTAACCCGTTCTTTTGCGAGTTCTAGTCGTCGACCCACCCTCCGACAAGATCCCTTCTGAACACTAAACCGTCTAACCCTTCCCGACCTTTGGTAACGTATGTTGTGTTAGCCGTTGTCGATTCAAAGACTGACCTTTGTCCGTTTGCAGGGAGCTGCAGCTGGCCCACAACATGCTGCGGATCCTGCCCTACGAGCTGGGAAAGCTGTTCAATCTCATGGTCCTCGGACTGGCGGGGAATCCTCTTAGCAAGGACCTGATGAATATCTACGCCGAAGCCAACGGGACTCAGAAACTCCTCACGTTTATGCTGGACAATCTTCAAGGTAGATGAGTTTTTATGTTTATCGAAAAGGGATGGTGGGATTATCGGGTATTGGAGATACTGAGTGAAGTTACTCTGTTATTTCGTTACTTATAACGAAAAATGTTCGGAAAGAAAAGGGAGACTGACAGGAATGCAGGGTGTTGGAATTATCCAGGTTTGAGGCATTCGAAAAAGTTTTTTTCACTTTTGAGAAGAAGAAAAGGCACTCTGGCGAAATGTTCCAGGTTTGGAGCATTCCAGAAAGTCCCATGGGAACTTTAGCTCTGATCAATCAAAAACTTGTCTTGATATAAGCAAGATTATGTTACATCTTTTTAGAAGCATTGTTAGAAAATGTTTTATGCCTTATTTGTACATCTCAGAGTTTCAACATTTAACTCAACTTCCACGTTACTGAGCTAGACGGTACATCAAATTTTATAAATCTAGAAACAGTATGAATAATAATAATAATAATAATAATATTTATTGATACCTTGAGACGTAATCATACTTGTATAGGACAAGTCATAAACAATGAAAGATAATCTAGACAATTTCTAAATTACCAAAAAAATACCTATTCACATAAATAGAACTTTGTAGTGAAGTTTTTTCCATCGAATAACATAATTCCGTCTGTTTCAAAGTTTTTCTTATAATAAATTCTTTTAAATTTCATCCTTGAATTGGATTCGCTGGCAAATGATCTTTGTACCACATTTAACTCAAATCAAATCTTATGGAGAAAGTTTCCGATTATTTCATGATTGATTTCGATGAACAACAATTACCTAATATAGTTATGGTAAAATATCAATAATTTTGATAATAATGGATATTTGTCTTGTTTAATTCAAAAAACATGTTTGGTTCATTCGAAACGTATCGTGTCATTTTGAATTTGCTTTACATTGAAGTTTATCTGATTTAATAACACAATTTTAATGGTTTTGTGTATCGGACTGTTTTCCCATAATAAATTCTTTTGAATTTCACCCCTCGATTGAAATGAATTGACCGGCTTCTTTAACGAATGATTTTCACATAAATCAGCTGTTATAGTTTCGAGGAAAATCTTAGGACTCCGGTTGAAAGGTTTTTTCAGTAGATTTTATATTCTATACAAAGTGAATAAAGGGGAGAGAAAGTTTAATGGATTGTTCTTTCATCTGACATAATTCTCTAAGGTTTTCTTATAATGAATTCTTTTAAATTTCATCCTTGAATTGGATTAGCTGACAAATGATTTTTGTACCACATTTTACTCAAATCAAATCTTATGGAGAAAGCTTCCGATTATTTCATGATTGATTTGGATGAACGACAAATTACCTAATGTAGTTATGGTTAAATATCAATAATTTCGATAATAATAGATATTTGTTTCATTCAATTCAAAAAACATGTTTTGTGCATTCGAAACATATCGTGTCATTTTAAATTTGCTTAACGTTGAAGTTTATTTAATTTAAGAACACAATTTTAATGGTTTTGTGTATCAGACAGTTTTCCCATAATGAATTCTTTTGAATTTCATCCATCGATTGAAATGAATTGAGCGGCTTCTTTAACGAATGAATTTCACATAAATCAGCTGTTATAGTGGAAATCTTAGGACTCCTGTTGGACGGTTTTTTCAGTAGATTTTATATTCTATACGAGGTGAATAAAGGGGAGAGAAAGTTTTATGGATTGTTCTTTCATCTGACATAATTCTCTGAGTGTCCTAAGGTTTTCTTGTAATAAATTCTTTTAAATTTCATCCTTGAATTGGATTCGCTGGCAAATGATTTTTGTACCACATTTTACTCAAATCAAATCTTATGGAGTAAGCTTCCGATTATTTCATGATTGATTTCGATGAACAACAATTATTAAATGTAGTTATGGTAAAATATCAATAATTTTGATAATAATAGATATTTTTTTCGTTTAATTCAAAAAAAAAGTTTCGTTCATTCGAAACGTATCGTGTCATTTTAAATTTGCTTAACGTTGAAGTTTATTTAATTTAATAACACAATTTCAATGGTTTTGTGTATCGGACTGTTTTCCCGTAATGAATTCTTTTGAATTTCATCTCTCGATTGAAATGAATTGACCGGCTTCTTTAACGAATGAATTTCACATAAATCAGCTGTTATAGTGAAAATCTTAGGACTCCTGTTGGACGATTTTTTCAGTAGATTTTATATTCTATACGAGGTGAATAAAGGGGAGAGAAAGTTTTATGGATTGTTCTTTCATCTGACATAATTCTCTGTGTGTCCTGAGGTTTTCTCGTAATAAATTCTTTTAAATTTCATCCTTGAATTGGATTTGCTGGCAAATGATTTTTGTATCATATTTTACTCAAATCAAATCTTATGGAGAAAACTTCCAATTATTTCATGATTGATTTCGATGAACAACAATTAACCTAATGTAGGTATGGTAAAATATCAATAATTTCGATAATAATAGATATTTGTTTTGTTTAATTTAAAAAACATGTTTCGTGCATTCGAAACATAACATCACATTTTAAATTTGTTTTACGTTGAAGTTTATTTGATTTAATAACAAAATTTTAATGGTTTTGTGCATCAGACTGTTGAAATTATTCCTCGATTGAAATGAATTGATCGGCTTCTTTAACGAATGAATTTCACATAAATCAGCTAGGGAAAATATTAGGACGGTTTTTCCAGTAGATTTTATATTCTATAAGAGGTTTTTCATCTAACTTTTTTTGCTGTATTTTCGGTTGCCTACCTCGCGGCGTACCATAATGGAAAACCGTGTAGATGGCGCTAGTTACATTCAAACCTCATTAAACCACAAAATTTCCGTTGTCCGATGGCGAATTCATAGAAGAATGACACGCAGCCTCACATCGAAAAATCCTCATGCATAATGCAAGAGCGGACGTTTCACAGAAGCGGCGGAATTTTTCCGCGGGAGATCGTGGGAGTTCTCACGGCCGCGCGTCGTAAAAAACCCCGGAAATTTCTTCGTTTTTTCCCCGTTTTTATTTTACGACGCACGCACCGCGACCAACACGGCCGCTCTACCGAAAGAAACGTCGGATTAAACGTGAGGTTAATTCGTAATTCGAAGCGGCCGAGTACCTACCACGGCGATCAGATTGTTATCGGCGGGATGAAAAACTTGAGAAACTTTCCTGTCTAACCCTCATTAAGAAGTCGAAATATAACCTCGTTAGGTAAAGCGGACCACAGATCATGGTCCAATTACCTCCGAAATCTTTTCTATGTGCACGGTACAACAATTATTGCACCGGTTTTATTCGGTCGCCATGACTACGTTTAAAATTCCGATAGTTTGACGTTTGGGGAGACGGCTCCTTTCTCGATATTTTCGCGCACGAAAACCGATTCGAAATAAAACGATGTGATTGTTGATGAATTGTGTGAGTATATCCCCAGTTTCATTTTGTAACCATGACGACCGGAAATTTTCGGAAAGTTGACAGGAACTCAGATTTTTCCGATGTTGATGGGTCGAACCACAGAGGCCGGGAACACTGAACCAATTAACCTCAAATTTAAGTATCGAATTTGAATGACTCGACAATTTTTTTTAAGGGAGGTTAAGATCGATTTAATCATTTGTAATGTTGGTGTAGGTGCGAGTCGGATATATAACAGTCATTAATACCCTTTGTCTGCAAATTAGAAGGGGATAGTCGTACGTAGGTGTAGGTGGATGGGGACATTCGATTGTTCCGAGGTGCATTTCTTCGTCCAGGTCGAAAAATGGAAGTTCTTAAGGCGGAATTATGCTAAGTGGATCGAAAATAATCCTTCGTATGGGTGGGTTTGGTGGAGGTCGTCGACCCGGCTTTTTTTTCCGGTTCGAATCTCCGTGGATGGAGAGATATATGAAGGTGGCAGGAATGAGGACGACGAATTGAGATCTTGATAGGTAGATTGAGATGATTTTGGTTCTTTCATCAGAAGATTTCGTCAAGGTTCTTCCCTGTCACCTCTTCTTCCTCGAAGTGTTCTTCATAGGTTTGTTTCTCACAGAAAGGTTCTGGTTTTACCAAAGGGGTTACAGTTTTTTTTTATGGTCGTTGCATTAGGTAGGTCCCTATCGGTTCTGAATATTTCGTTCCAGGTTCTTTCGGAGGTCTTCGAGCCTTCTGTTTACCACCTTATGGTCAACCCCAAAGAAGCCAGTGAGAAGATGTAGCATATTTTTGCTGATATCAATACAAGTTTTTGATTTATCGGTGCTAAAATTTTCATGGGACTTTCTGGAAGGCTCCAAGTCTAGAAGTATTCGTTAGAGTGTCTTCTCTTCTTCCTCAAAGTGTTCTTATAGCTTCATTTTCCTAAGCTACAGGTTCTGGTCCTATAAAAGGGTCTATTTCTCAGACAATCCATCATTTAAAAGCCTATTTCTCAGACAATCTATCATTTAAAAGCCTATTTCTCAGACAATATTTCATTTAAACGTCTATTTCTGAGACATTCTATCATTTAAAAGCCTATTTCTCAGACAATCTATCATTAAGAAGCCTATTTCTCAGAAAATCTATCATTTAAAAGCTCATTTCTCAGATAATCTATCATTTAAAAGCCTATTTTTCAGACAATCTATTATTTGAAAACCTATTCTCAGACATTCTTTCATTCAAAAGCCTATTTCTCAGATAATCTATCATTTTAAAGTTTATTTCTCAGATAATCTATCATTCAAATGCCTATTTCTCGGATAATCTATTATTCAAAAGTCTATTCCGCATACAATCTATTATTTCAAAAAGGGAATGTTTCGTTTCACCAGAGGATTTTTGTACTTTGGGAGTTGGAATGTCATAATCTAAAACAGAGTAAAACTTCGGCAACTGATGAGATAGAAGCACTAAAAATTTAGTTCCTCAACGGTACAATAAATTATCTCTGATGCGACTGAGTTTATTTGTTTACCATATGGTGATTTATTCGCTCGTCGAAAAAGAAAAACTCTCTCTGATTGATGTTAATTTAATGTGCATTCATTATTCATTACTAATCGATATTTTCCTTGTTCCAGGTAAGTTGGATCGGTTTCTGGAAGATGTTCGCAATATATCGAAGACCGTATAGATACGCGTATATCGGTGAGTCAAACTTGTAGATATAAAGTTGAAAATGTTGACGACGACACGCCTCTGTTTCGCTCCAGATTTTAAATGTATTCAAATTTCGACAATTGTTGCTGTTAATTAACGGTGTTTATTATATTTTATGGGCCGATACGAACTGGATGGCTTATTATAGGTCGGCCTACGCTGGTATTTTAGTTGGCGAGTAGGTTATTATTATATTTTGGTATTCAAATTTAGTTATTTTATAATTGGGGGTCGATGAACTCCGAGATTTTTCGCCAATTCATGCGATTTTGGTACAAAAGATCAGTTGGATACACTCAGAATCTATGTTTCTTTTATATTACAGAATTCCCACTCTTGTACTAATGGAAATGTTGGGGAAGTTTAGGACCCAGTTTAAATAAGCGATTTTTTCGATTAACCAGAGGCTCTTTGTATTTTTGGGAGTTGGAATGTTACAATCTGAAACAGGGGACTTTCTGGAGTGCTTCCCTCCCACCTCTTTTTCTATGAACTGTTCTCAGACAATCCATCATTTGAAAGGCTATTTTTCAGACAATCTATCTTTCAGAAGCCTTTTTCTCAGACAATCTAAAATTTAAAAGGCTATTTCTCCGATAATCTATAATTTAAGAGCCTATTTCCCAGTAAATCTATAATTTAAAAGGCTATTTCTCAGACAATCTATAATTTAAAAAGCTATTTCTCAGACAATCTATAACTCAGGAATGCTGTTTCTCAGACAATCCATCTTTTAAAAGCCTATTTCCCAGACAATCTATAATTCAGAATGCTATTTCTCAGACAATCTTTCTTTCAAACGTCTATTTCTCAGACAATCTATAATTTAAAAAGCTATTTCTCAGACAATCTATAATTCAGAATGCTATTTCTCAGACAATCTATCTTTTAAAAGCCTATTTCTCAGATAATCTATAATTTGAAAGGCTATTCCTCAGACAATCTATAATTTAAAAGGCTATTTCTCAGATAATCTATAATTTAAGAGCCTATTTCCCAGTAAATCTATAATTTAAAAGGCTATTTCTCAGACAATCTATAATTTAAAAAGCTATTTCTCAGACAATCTATAACTCAGGAATGCTGTTTCTCAGACAATCCATCTTTTAAAAGCCTATTTCCCAGACAATCTATAATTCAGAATGCTATTTCTCAGACAATCTTTCTTTTAAACGTCTATTTCTCAGACAATCTATAATTTAAAAAGCTATTTCTCAGACAATCTATCTTTTAAAAGCCTATTTCTCAGACAATCTATAATTCAAGAGGCTATTTCTCAGACAATCTATTATCTGAAAAGTCTATTTCTCAGACAATCTTTAATTTAGAAGGCTATTTCTCAGACAATCTCTCATTTAAAAGGCTATTTCTCAGAAAATCCATAATTTAAAAGGCTATTTCTCAGATAATCTATAATTTAAGAGCTTATTTCCCAGTAAATCTATCCTTTAAGAGCAGTTGGATACACTCAGACTCTATGTTTCGTTGGTATAACTGAATTCCCACTCTTGTACTAATGGAAATGTTGGGGAAGTTTAGTTAATCTTAAACGGAATTAAAACTGTTGTTCCATTCTATTTAAAAACTGACATCCAGAAGTTGAGGTGATCCTTCTTCGGATCCTGTTATGCAAAGTTCACACCGACAATTTCCCCGTACCCTCATTAAAAGACGAATTTCTGGCCGATGCCTCCGAGCGTACGTTCGAATCATAACGAGTCGTCGTGAAAAAGTAATGACCACTTTGGTTTCTCGTCGCGCTCCGCTCTTCGACGTGCAAAAACCCAGCACACTTTCCCATCCGTCCATTCTTTTTTCCGCCTCGCGAACCTTGAGAATTGTCTCGGGTTGACATTTACCAGTCACGTTCTCGACGAGGATTTGTGCGGTATTTTCCAAGATATGGTAATAAGTTACATGTTATGCAACGCGGTACGTCCCCTACCGGAGGTTTGAGATAACCGAATAATCTATGTCTACCAAACGGGATGAGTTCTAATGGGGCCCTCGAGCCGTGACAGATGACCCGCTATCGAGGAGGCTGACACACTGAGAATTAGGGCCAGGTGGTGTAACGGGGTCACCGAGAGATGCAGCGGCATCGTCGATCTCTCCGCGCGAGATGTACCGCTAAGGAACGACGACGCGCCTTCTGCGGCGGTATCGCCCCGTTTCGGACGGTACCGAACGAAAACGTGGACCGGATCCGTCTTTTTATAAGGATTATCCCCCTAGACCCTGTGAACGTTTACTCTAGACGCGGGGAGGAACGTGAGGTGTCGCTTTCCAAAAACGTGCCGCGATTTCGGTCAGGCGGATCGGACGCGGTCGGAATCGATTTTGCGACGAAGTGAAAGTCTGATTATCTGAGATATGTCGTTTAACCGAGCTATTAACATTCGTTTGTTTTGATGCCGGCGGAAGATATTCGTTATCAGTTTTCTTACTCCTGCGACTTTCTCAAATGCAAATTCAATGTTTTTGTCCTTCTATTCGTCTTCATCGTAATATTTTGGTTACCTTTTACTTTTGCTTGGAACTTTCTTAACCAAATGTTCCATTATATCTTTCATCCATGATTATTTCTTCCATACTCATTGAAATCTATCATCTTTTATTTTGAAAGCCCATTTCTCAGACAATCTATTATCTGAAAAGCCTATTTCTATCTATTTCTCAAACAATATATCATTTAAAAGTTCTTTCCTTATATAATATATCATTTAAAAACCTATTTCCCAGACAATCTATCGTTTAAAAGCTTATTTCTCAGACAATCTATCATTTAAAAGCCTTTTTCTTCGACAATCTATCATTTAAAAATGAAAATTGAAAATTTCACTAGATAAACTAATAAGCAAGCCAACAAGACAATTCATGTATCCCAGATACCAACGAAATTTATCATTTGCAATCGTAGACCGGTTTCGATCCATGTCAGATCTCATCAGTACGACTATGCAATATGATGAACTCGATGAATGAAACAAAAGATTGTAATGTTTTGCAGTTTTAAATACCGACTATTTTATCTGAACGAGAGTTCAGAACACTTTCAATATACGAACACGCGGGATCGCAAACTAATCTTAACTATTTTTGGCCAGCGCAGTGATCAATCTAGGAAGGACTCTACATTTCGTAGAAACCACAGGACCTTCTCATCGTACTAGGGAAATTTATCGGGAAGTCTTAGACAATTAAAACACAATATTTTTAGCACCCAAAATAAGAAAATAACAAGGGGAAGAAAAAAAAACAACCTCTCCTTTTCTCGTTCCCAAGTAAAGAATATTCCTAAACAGAGGCAAATAATAAAATGGTAAAATGTATCAAAATCAAAAATAAGTAATGATGAGAATGGTAGAATATATCAAAATCAAGTAATAATGAGAGTAGTAAAATATATCAACATCAAGTAATAATGAGAGTATTAAAATATATCAAAATCAAAAGTCAGTCATAGAGAGCAATGGGGAAATATATCACAATCAAAAATAGATACTACAGAACGAGAAAACCCTTTCTGTAGGATAGATAGCATTAATGGTAAAAGATATCACAAATGGTGGATGCAAAGATCATGTATCGTAAGTGAAAAACTGTTCACTAAATAACAATATACACAGAAAAGGGTTAGATTCAAGAGGGACTTTCCTTCAGAATGATAAGTGCTACGTCCACACCAACAACTTGAAAGGTACAAAGGAAAGATTATTCCAGAATTGCATCCCCTATCCCCTTAATGACTAAATACTAAATGAGGTATAGGGCAAGTAGGGACCGAGACCATCTCGACAGTCTGTAATCTCAGTGAAATAAATTCAGGGAATCCTGCAAGTTCGAACAGTGATTAAGTGCTCTACAGGGAGGAAGGTTCTAAACAACTACGTAAATGCAAAGAGATACAATTCTTGATATATCTCACATGGGGGAATCTCTATACCGCGTCATTATGTTTAGCAGGCACTTATCTCTCCAATTGAGTTTCAAGAATCCAACATATTAATGAACCATCTACCAAGTTTCCCAAGTGGGAGAATTGAAATAGTGGTATTGACTGGGGGTACACAAGTACCTGAAATATGAATAAATATCACAAGCACAAATACGTAATAAATATTAAATGGAGAAATAGTACCAGTACAATCAAGAATAAATAATAATCAATGGAACAGAAATTCACAATGGACTTACTTGCATACGATTATCAAAGAAAACTTTAATAATATACTAGGGATAATGGAAACCTTTGGTTTCATAAATTTGCTGAATTCTACGACTAACGCTTAACAACCTTACCAGTGTTCTTCGCTTTGTGTATATCAAATATGAGAGCCACCACTCTGGTGCGTCGCTTTTAAGAAGTAAAAAGTAATCTTTTCTCTATAACCTCCAAAAACCATCGAATAGAATCACGGTGTAAAAAAATAAAAATCACGGAGTTATTTGACCGTGTTCAGAATATTCGACCGTGTTCTTCTAATCTACTCTGCAATCGGTATTATATGAAGTTTCCTCATTCGTAGGATGTTAATCTAGGACCGATCCATTACAAGATCTCAAAACACAAGGTGAATTTCCATGTGTGACTATTTATGCTTGTCATGTTTACGGCGTTGTCATACATGTGTATTTCGTTTTTGAAGAGCCGATAAGACATTTTATGATCTACAGATATTTGAGACAGTTGACTTTGGAATAATATTATAATATGGATAATATCAAAAGCCCATTTCTTCGCCAATCTATAATTTTAGGAGCACATTTCTCAGACAATCTATCATTTTTGCGAGAATCTAGATTAGATCAGATGTCGTTATGATTAAGGTCAAATTGTCCGCGCGCCGAAAACTAACTGGGCGTTTAACGGGCGAACCGCCCGGGCGTAACGTCCGTTCTAACAGTCCGAAAACGAAAGGCCCGATAGCTTTCGGACGTCGGAACAGTAAATCTCGCCCGTCTCGAATTTAACCGTTCGACGTTCCGTTAAAACATCGCATTAATTGTTGTTGTATTTTTCGAATCGAAGCGAAGTACATTTTCGAGAGAAAGTCGCTTTCCACCTCGAAAAAAGTGAAATCGCCCGTCTCGAAATTCCGGCGTCGGATGCAGCACTTTCCAATCACCCCGCGGTGGTCGGTTCTTTGTGTGTGTGCGCGCACGCCAACCCACGTTCCGCTGACCCAGTTGGGTGGGTGGATATCGTGCG
The DNA here is from genome assembly GCA_963966015.1 of Aphidecta obliterata. NCBI lineage: Eukaryota > Metazoa > Arthropoda > Insecta > Coleoptera > Coccinellidae > Aphidecta > Aphidecta obliterata. Next base: position 641,566 of record OZ014435.1, read on the forward strand.
ACCCGACCATCATCATCATCATCATCTACCGGCCGCAACGTCTCCGGGGATCATCGCCGCGAGTCGCCTCCGTCGAAAGTAGGTTAGTACAGGCTTGGAGGGGCCCGCCGTTCTCTTCCTCTCGCCGGACCCCGAGCGCAGTCAGTGCGTTTCGATACCTCCGCGCGTCCAGAGTACCACCAGGTATGTTACGCGCCGTCCCGCGATGAGCCCCACACTCGAGGTGGAACGTTACATCGGCGCCTGCCTGATATCCAACCGCAACCACCAGAAGGTGGAACCCTTCTACGGTCGCCACCACCAACCCCACCAGAGGGTCTTCCAGAACCGCGACGACGCCTTCAGGCCGGACGGATGGGCCGGTGGGATGCCCCTGATCTCCTTCGTCGACAGGAACAGGCGCCCGCACGAGGACCTGGCGCGCCTCCAGGGCGCCCCCCTGATCCTCGCCAAGACCCACAACCACCGGAAGAACAAGCCGCAACGGAACAACGCCAAGCACCAGGCGAAACCTAACGCGGACGCGGTCAGCGTGACCAGCGACGAGAGCTACGGCTCCGCCGGTTCCGAGCAGTGCCTACCCCGCATCATCAAACCCCGCAAGCGTCGCAAGAAGGACAGGAAGACGCCACCAGAGCAACCCGCCACCCCCGAGGACCTCTCCGAGGAGTCCCCGAGGCTGCACCACACGTTCGAGGAGGTCGAGGAGAGCAGTCCGACCGCCGCCAGGTGCCAGTGCAGGTACTGCGACCCCGCGGGGCAGATCTGGGACTCGGACAAGACGTCCTACTCGTCGTTCCTGACGCCGCCGCCGGCTATCGACTATCCCGACCTGTCCAGGTTGAGTCTGGGGGAGGACGGGGAGCGGGGGCGGAGGGCGTCGTCGGACCTGGAGGTTTCGACGCAGATCGTGACTTCCCTGAACGGCCTGAGGGACCTGGAGATCAAGTTCTTCTCGACCGCCAGTGCCCAGATGTACCAGACGAAGAACCCATCTTCAGTTGACATTGAGACGTGTTAGTGTTTCGTGCGTAGTTCTATCTTGGGATTACCGAAAAAGTCGTACGTAACCAGGTTCTCCTTCTTTGTATCTCCTTTAACTTATTATTTATTCGATGTGAAAAAAGCTGTGATCTCGATTTACCGAGGGGTCATGAGGTGAGGTTTTGTTAAGTGCGAATCACGATTTTCCAATCTCGCCTTGTACCGCCCGATTTGATTTATATGAAATTCGGATGATCCGAGCGTGAGAAAAGGTCGGTTCGACATTCGGATCGATTGTTCAATGAGGCTCTAATTGATTCAATCACGCGTCATTACGGGGGAATTGGTCCCGAACCAATTATTTCGGCCTTAAACTTGATTTTGAACGTTGAACCCTGATGATTGACCGCGAAACGCGGAATTTTGTTTTGATGGATAATGGGCCGTTTAATTCGATGCATGGGGAGTTTTCCATGAATGTAGAGATACCTGATCGATGAATATCTTTTGACGAGTTTTTCTTTTTTCGAAGAAAGATCGCATTTTGGTTCATTCACGGCCATTCGCATCACTAACGCTTAAGTGTAGCATATCTTCAAGTATAATTTTCTCATTTACCCGCCAATCTATCATCTATTATTTCAAAAGCCCATTTCTCAGAAAATCTATCTTAAGAGCTTATTTCTCAGACAATCTAATATTTCAAAATCACATTTCTCAGAAAATCTATCATTTCTCAGACAATCTAATATTTCAAAATCACATTTCTCAGACAATCTAATATTTCAAAATCACATTTCTCAGATAATCTATCATTTAAAGAGCCCATTTCTCCGCCAATCTATCATTTTAAACCCATTTCTCAGAACATCTATAATTTCTCAGACAATCAATCTTTTAAACAGCCTATTTTTCAAAAAATCTATCATTTTGAAATCCCATTTCTCAGAAAATTTATCATTTCAATTTATCAGACGCTCCACTTAAGAGACTATTTCTCAGACGATCTATCTTTTCAGAATCTATCATTTCTCAGGCAATCTAATATTTCAAAATCACATTTCTCAGATAATCCATCATTTCTCAGACAATCTATCATTTCTATCATTCAAAGAGCCCATTTCTCCGCCAATCTATCATTTTAAACCCATTTCTCAGAACATCTATAATTTCTCAGACAATCAATCTTTTAAACAGCCTATTTTTCAAAAAATCTATCATTTTGAAATCCCATTTCTCAGAAAATTTATCATTTCAATTTATCAGACGCTCCACTTAAGAGACTATTTCTCAGACGATCTATCTTTTCAAAATCTATCATTTCTCAGACAATCTAATATTTCAAAATCACATTTCTCAGATAATCTATCATTTCTCAGACAATCTATCATTTCTATCATTTAAAGAGCCCATTTCTCCGCCAATCTATCATTTTAAACCCATTTCTCAGAACATCTATAATTTCTCAGACAATCAATCTTTTAAACAGCCTATTTCTCAAAAAATCTATCATTTTGAAATCCCATTTCTCAGAAAATTTATCATTTCAATTCATCAGACGCTCCACTTAAGAGACTATTTCTCAGACGATCTATCTTTTCAAAATCTATCATTTCTCAGACAATCTATCTTTTAAAGAGCCCATTTCTCCGCCAATCTATTATTTTAAACCCATTTCTCCACTAATCCATCATTTATAAATCACATTTCTCAGTCCTAATTCTAAAAACGCTCTCATGATTCTCAATAGGGCATTAAAAACGACGTTATTACCAATTCGACCTCTTTTCGCAACCGTCAATTTTTCGCTCCTCGAGCATATACATATATATGTGTTCCAAACAATACCCCACAGCTATTTAGCACCCATATCCTCGACGCGTACAACGATAATTAAACGAAAATACGCTATTAACAAACAGTTAAACAACTACCTAGAAATAATGCGGTTTATTACCACTCCTAACCGGGCGAATCAATTATGAATTGTTTCTGTGCTGAAACGAATCCCATGGTGGGAACTGAAACCAAAACCTCGTTCTTGCTAATGAGACGACGTTCACTTTCTCTCTCAGGTTTCGAAATGGCACAGGTCATGGTTCATTTCGATCGGGGAGATCGGCCCCGATCGGCCGCACCGTCTCCCAGATCCGACCCCGTCCGATCCGATTCATTTCGCAGCCGATATTTCCGTTGGTCGTTAGCAGGTGTTTCTGCGATTGGGATATCTCTACACGTTGTTAATTGCGTTTCCGGTGCGCTTGTCTGGTAATTGGCGATGGTCGATAAAGAAAAATTGGTCGCCTCGGGTTGTGACTCGTTTTTATCTCGGTTTGCGTTATTTCTGATATTATTATATGATTCGGTTGTGGTTTTCAGTTTTCTTTCTTTTGCAATCTTGTTCATTCTTATTCTCCTTCTTTTCGTTTTGATCATCCTCTCTTTCTTCAGCCTTTCTTCAACCTTATGGAATATAGGTGGAGGTTAATATTCTTTTACTCTACTTTTTTCATTTTCATACTTGGTCGACTCTTCTCTTACTTTTACCAATATTCCTTTAAGTATTCTTTTCCTTGAATATTTCTCGGAAAACTTTTTTTATATCTTCTATTTTCCTTCATTTATTCCTCAATCTATCTTTTAAAAAGCCCATTTCGCAGATATTCTATAATTTAAAAAAAAAATTCTATCATTCTAAAATAATATTTCTCAGACAATCTTTAATTTCAAAATTAATTTCTTCGCCATTCTATCATTATAAAATAACATTTCTCAGACAATCTATAATTTCAAAAGCCCATTTCTCTGTAAATGTTTCATTCTAAAAGCCTTTCTTACTGGCATTTTAACATCTATCATTTCAAAAGCTTATATCTCAGTCAATCTATAATTTCAAAATCAATTTCTTCGCCATTTTATTATTCTAAAATTCCATTTATCTGGCAATCTATCATTTCAAATTTCGAAAAAGTCAATCTATAACTCTAGAATTAATTTCTTCGCCATTCTATGATTATAAAATTATATTTCTCAGACAATCTATAATTTAAAAATAAATTTCTTCGTCATTCTATCATTCTAAAATTCATTTTCTCAGACAATCTATAATTTCAATTACCTCGCCATTCTATCATTCTAAAATAACATTTCTCAGACAATCTTCAATTTCAAAATTACTTTCTTCGCCATTCTATCACTATAAAATAACATTTCTCAGACAATCTATAATTTCAAAATTAATTTCTTCGCCATTCTATCATTATAAAATTCCATTTCTCAGACAATCTATCTTTTCAAAATTAATTTTTTCGCTATTCTATCATTCTAAAATTCCATTTCTCAGAGAATCTATCATTTCAAAAGCCCATTTCTCAGACAATCTATCATTTCAAAAACACATTTCTCAGGCAATCTTTTATTTCAAAAGCCCATTTCTCAGACAATCTATCATTTCAAAAGCCCATTTCTCAGACATTCTATAATTTCTGAATTAATTTCTTCGTCATTCTATCATTCTAAAATTCTATTTCTCTGGCAAAATATCATTTCAAAAGCCCATTTCTCAGGCAATCTATATTTTCAAAAGTCCATTACTCAGACAATCTATCATTTCGAAATCTATTTCTACGCCAATCTAATATTTCTTACGCCCATTTCTCAGACAATCTATGTTTTTAAAAGCCCATTTCTCAGACAGAGAGAAGTTGTGCGTGAACGCAAGAGAATGTTTGAACTTTTCCGTTCTACAAAGCAACATTAATATTCATCGTTCGGTGTCGAAATCGATCGACGATAATTTCCTGAGCACATAGGAAATTTCCAGTTTCAAAAAGTTGGAAAGGTACAAGACTGAGAGTTTGGAAAACCGTGATTCATATCTGAGACCCTGCTGTATATATCCTTGAGTGTTGTTGTTATACGAAGATTCGTGTAGTGTACTTTCACTGTGTGAAACGTACCTTTGCGTTTTTTCCCGTTCAATTTGCATATGTTTAAACACCAGCCTGTCCTTGTTTCCATCAGCCGCTTTCTAAGAGTCGCTGGGAACTCGCGGATCGTCGAGCGCGTTCATAAATTATTATTATGGGTTCGATTCGCCATCGGATGGTACTTTCACTGCGTCCGTTCGGTGGCGATTTAGAAATCTCGCAATTATAACTTTCGATCGGAAGCGAAGAGAAACTCGACGCAGAAGTGTGTCGCTCGATGGTCTGCGCCAGACACGCTGGTTCTGTCGTTTTTTTCTTATTTTTATTTTTATTGTACAGTATTTGGCGTTATCGAGTAGATACGCTGTATATTTTTATATATTAAATGGATGCTTTTCGTATTTGGTTGTTTCATTTGTTGCTTCATCTGTTTTATTCGATTTTATTTTTTTCAGCTGTGAAACGTGCTTATATATCTCGGGGTAATTGGCTAGCGAAAACGTTCTTCAAATTTTAGAACAATATATTTGAAACACTTCCTAATTCCAGAGAAAGATTCCGATCCGATCCTCCGCAGAAATCTTATTTCTCATTTAAACTATCATTTCAAAATTCCATTTCTCAGACACTCTATCATTTTAAAAGACCATTTCTCAGACAATCTTTAATTTCAAAAGCCCATTTTTCTGTAAATCTTTCATTCTGAAAGCCTTTCTCACTGGCATTTTATCATCTATCATTTCAAAAGCTTATATCTCAGTCAATCTTTAATTTCAAAATCAATTTCTTCGCCATTCTATTATTCTAGAATTCCATTTATCTGGCAATCTATCATTTCAAAAGCCAATTTCTCAGTCAATTTTAGAATTAATTTCTTCGCCATTCTATGATTATAAAATTACATTTCTCAGACAATCTTTAATTTCAAAATTAATTTATTCGCCATTCTATCATTTCAAAAGCTTATATCTCAGTAAATCTTTAATTTCAAAATCAATTTCTTCGCCATTCTATTATTCTAAAATTCGATTTATCTGGAAATCTATCATTTCAAAAGCCAATTTCTCAGTCAATCTATAATTTTAGAATTAATTTCTTCGCCATTCTATGATTATAAAATTATATTTCTCAGACAATCTATCATTTCAAAAACACATTTCTCAGGCAATCTTTTATTTCAAAAGCCCATTTCTCAGACAATCTATCATTTCAAAAGCCCATTTCTCAGACATTCTATAATTTCAAAATTAATTTCTTCGCCATTCTATCATTATAAAATTCCATTTCTCAGACAATCTATCATTTCAAAATTAATTTTTTCGCTATTCTATCATTCTAGAATTCCATTTCTCAGAGAATCTATCATTTCAAAAGCCCATTTCTCAGACAATCTATCATTTCAAAAACACATTTCTCAGGCAATCTTTTATTTCAAAAGCCCATTTCTCAGACAATCTATCATTTCAAAAGCCCATTTCTCAGACATTCTATAATTTCTGAATTAATTTCTTCGTCATTCTATCATTCTAAAATTCTATTTCTCTGGCAAAATATCATTTAAAAAGCCCATTTCTCAGTCAATATACCACAGTGGCGTGGTGAATAATGGGTAGCGGGGTCGAAAAACCTTCCGAATTTCGCGGGGCGCACGTTGCCAAGTCGAATTTTCTCGGAATCGGCGTTTTATCAAACGATCGTCAAACATAAACGGCCGGGCCACCGTTCCGTACGAAATTACTTGATCATAGGGTCTTGGTACGCGAAACGATCAGGTTCTCGTCTGCTCTGACCATTATTACGTAACGAGCGCCATTCTAGTTAAAGGCGGCTCCCCGAAGACGAGGCGAACGTGTGAACAACCGAGAAATACAATCGTCGACGGTAGATTAATCCTCGCTTTCAATGTAACCCAATCAACCGGACGAAGTCGAAAGAAACATTTCAAGGTCCGAACCTGCTCGAATGTGAACGCTTCATTAGGGTACTGTCGACCCGTTTTCCCTTTTCAAGTCACGATTTTCGGTACCATCGAACAACGGTAAATTGTGAAGACGACACATGTAGGCGTCACAATAAACAACATCGGCGCCGGTCGGAAACAAGGAGAATAACTCATGTTCCGAAAGAAGAAGTCGTCTTTGTGATGGTACCATTCGGATTTCGGATCGTCCCACGGTCTCGTCTACGAAGGCGGAAGGACCGTTTAAGAACTTCTCCAGAAGATTTTCAGTGTCACTGGGTCGTCGAATTGGAAGTCGTCGATGGCCTCCTGGGGACCTCCCGGCGAACTATATAAGGCGCGAGGTGGTACCACGACGAGGCGAGGTTGGGTTCTTGAAGACGACGAAAACGTTTCGGAACAACCGTCGTAGAATCCCGCGAGGTCGTATGATTTTTTCCGACTTAAACTTGGTGGTACCGCTGGTCAATCGATCGGTACTGCCACAAAAGTCGTATACCAAAACTTTGATAGTTGAACAAATCAGACCTCTGCACTGTCTTGATGAAGAAAATTCAATTTTCGAAACTAATACCAGCGGTACCACCAGGGAAAAACAGAAAAACTCTTTATGTCAATCGACTCGCAGAATGATGATATCTGAAGATGTATCGGTGCCTTTTTAACGAAAGAGTCGCACTAAATAGGGCAGTACCTATATATAAGTTGGTAGTACTTGTTCAAGGTACTTGGTGTTTTTATATTTGTCGAATGCGATGACTGAAGACCTCGATGGTGAAAAAATTTGACCTCTGCATAATCGTGACTGGAAAAAATTTAATTCTCGAAATTACTACCAGAGGTAACACCAAAGGAAAAAGAGGTTCTGATCTATGCATGTCAATCTACTTCCAGAAAAATGATAGCTGAAGGTGTATCGATGCTTTTTACACAAACGAGTCACACTTAACAGAGTAGTACCTATATATAAGTTGGTATTACTTGTTCAAAGTACTTTGCTTTTTTATTGAGTGGATGAGATGACTGAAGACTTTGACAGTTGAACAAATCTGACCTTTGCACTGTCTCGATAAAGAAAATTCAATTTCCGAAACTACTACCAGCGGTACCACCAGGGAAAAACAGAAAAACTCTGTCAATCGACTCGCAGAATAATGATATCTGAAGGTGTATCGGTGCCTTTTTAACGAACAAGTCGCACTAAATAGAGCAGTACCTATATAGGTTGGTAGTACTTGTTCAAGGTACTTGGTGTTTTTATATTCGTCGAATGCGATGACTGAAGACCACCGATGGTGAAAAAATTTGACCTCTGCATTATCGTGACTGGAAAAAATTAAATTCTCGAAATTACTACCAGAGGTACCACCAAACGAAAAAGAGGTTCTAATCTATTTATGTCAATCTACTTCCAGAAAAATGATAGCTGAAGGTATATCGATACTTTTCAAACAAACAAGTCACACTTAATAGAGTAGTACCTGTATATAAGTTGGTACTACTTGTTCAAAGTACTTTGTTTTTTTATTCGGTGAATTCGATGACTGAAGACTCCGATAGTTGAACAAATCTGACCTTTGCACTGCCTTGATAAAGAAAATCCAATTTTCGAAACTACTACTGGTGGTACCACCAGGGAAAAACAGTTTTAACCTCGATCGAGTTATCATAGGCTATAGTCTTCCAAAACTATGCGCCTCTGGTGTCTCCAACATCCCGTGTGTCCCATCGGTACGACCGGTACCACCAGAAGGAGTCGCCGCGGCCAATTACGCGTAAACACCTGGACAGTGGCGGCGATAACTTTCCCCTTCGATCCTCCTCCTTTGCGTATCGAAATGCGAGTACCGCCAATGGTACTCTGAAGGCCATCAGAAATTGAGCCGACCGCTCCTAACAGGTATAAATCGCGACAAGTGATTATCATTTACTGTGGATTGTGAGCGACTCCGGCGGTTATTACGACGTCCAAACAATCATTGAGTACCCAGGTATCGCCGACGGTGGTACCTCAAGGACATCGGCGTCTCCCTTGTGGATGTCGGTCTTCTTGTGTGTACAAACCGATGATTTATTGGGTTTATCATAATATGCGGCAATTTGCGCTTCCCCGGCGATGAGTTATGAAACGCGCCCGCGTTAAAGGTGAGGTAATTGCGAGCCGGTCGTACCTTCCGAGAACCCATAACCGGCGTAATTTCCTCCGATCGTGAACGTTTTAAATATCCTTAGAGTCGGCTAGAAAATTCGCGTTTTTAACGACGAAACTTTTCAGAGCGAGAAAGTACCGCCGATTGGCTCAGTGTGTCACCGAGCGAGCGGGTACTCGGCGTGTCTAAGAACTCGTTGACGATTTTCCGCTGCAGTGCCCGCGCCTTCGCCAATTAAACCTAATGGCGCAATTCCTTTTCGAGAGTCGGCACGCGAGGATTAGATTCGAGACGTGGTACCGACGGAATTGGTTGCGGTAACGGGGATCGTATCTAGGGAAAGATCGGAAAATTCGTCTGTACCGAAACGGTACCACCGTGCCTTTCGGATTCGGCGAACGCCGAAGAATGGAGACTTCGATGGTCGATAAGATCTGACCTATGCACTGTCGTGACTGGGGACAGTTCAATTATCGAAACTACTACCAGGGGTACCACCAGGGGAAAAACAGTTTTAACGTCTTTATGTCTAACTACTCGCAGAACAATGATATCTGAAGGCGTATCGAGTCGTACTAAGTAGAGGAGTACCAATATATAAGTTGGTACTACTTGTTCAAGGTACTTTGTTTTTTATTCGGTGGATGAGAAGGTGAAAAAAATCTGATCTGTGCATTGTCGTGACTAGAAAAAATTAAATTCTCGGGATAACTACCAGAGGTACCACCCAGGACAAGAGCATTTATTCGGTGAATGCGATGACTGAAGACTTTCATAGTTGAACAAATCTGACCTTTGCATTGTCGTGATTAGAATAAATTAAATTCTCGAAATTACTACCAGAGGTACCACCCAGGGAAAAAGCAGTTCTAACTTCTTTATGCCAATCTACTTGCAGAAAAATGATTGCTGAAGGTATATCGATGCTTTTATTCATAAACGAGTCACATTAAGTAGAGAAGTACCAATATATAAGTTGGTACTACTTGTTCAAGGTATTTTGTTTTTTTATATTCGTTGAATGCGAAAACTGAAGACCCCAATGGGAAAAAAATCTGACCTCCGCATTGTCGTAACTAGAAAAAATGTAATTCTCGGGATAACTACCAGAGGTACCACCCAGGACAAGAGCATTCATTCGGTGAATGCGATGACTGAAGACTTTCATAATTGAACGAAAATCTGACCTCTGCATTGTCGTGATTAGAAAAAATTTTATTCTCGAAACTACTACCAGAGGTACCATCCAGGGAAAAAGCAGTTCTAACTTCTTTATGTCAATCTTCTTGCAGAAAAGTGATAGCTGAAGGTATATCGATGCTTTTTTTCATAAACGAGTCACATTAAGTAGGGAAATACCAATATATAAGTTGGTACTACTTGTTCAAGGTATTTTGTTTTTTTATATTCGTTGAATGCGAAAACTGAAGACCTCAATGGGGAAAAAAATCTGACCTCTGCATTGTCGTAACTAGAAAAAATTTAATTCTCGGGATAACTACCAGAGGTACCACCCAGGACAAGAGCATTTATTCGGTGAATGCGATGACTGAAGACTTTCATAGTTGAACAAATCTGACCTTTGCATTGTCGTGATTAGAATAAATTAAATTCTCGAAATTACTACCAGAGGTACCACCCAGGGAAAAAGCAGTTCTAACTTCTTCATGCCAATCTACTTGCAGAAAAATGATTGCTGAAGGTATATCGATGCTTTTATTCATAAACGAGTCACATCAAGTAGAGAAGTACCAATATATAAGTTGGTACTACTTGTTCAAGGTATTTTGTTTTTTTTATTCGTTGAATGCGAAAACTGAAGACCTCAATGGTGAAAAAATCTGACCTCTGCATTGTCGTAACTAGAAAAAATTAAATTCTCGGAATATCTACCAGAGGTAACACCCAGGAAAAGAGCATTTATTCGGTGAATGCGATGACCGAAGACTTTCATAGATGAACAAATCTGACCTTTGCATTGTCGTGATTAGAATAAATTGAATTCTTGAAATTACTACCAGAGGTACCACCCAGGGAAAAAGCAGTTCTAACTTCTTTATGCCAATCTACTTGTAGAAAATGATTGCTGAAGGTATATCGATGCTTTTATTCATAAACGAGTCACATTTAGTAGAGAAGTACCAATATATAAGTTGGTACTACTTGTTCAAGGTATTTTGTTTTTATATCCGTTGAATGCGAAAACTGAAGACCTCAATGGTGAAAAAATCTGACCTCTGCATTGTCGCGACTAGAAAAAATTGAATTCTTGAAATTACTACCAGAGGTACCACCCAGGGAAAAAGCAGTTCTAACTTTTTTATGCCAATCTACTTGCAGAAAAATGATTGCTGAAGGTATATCGATGCTTTTTTTCATAAACGAGTCACGTTAAGTAGAGTAGTACCAATATATAAGTTGGTACTACTTGTTCAAGGTACTTTGTTCTTTATATTCGTTGAATGCGAAGACTGAAGATCACGATGGTGAGAAAATCTGACCTCTGCATTGTCGTGACTAGAAAAAATTAACACCTCGAAATTATTACCAGAGGTACCACCCAGGGAAAAAGCATTTATTCGGTGTATGTGATGACTAAATACTTTGATAGTTGAACAAATCTGATCTCTGCACTGTCTCGACTGAGAAAAATCCAATTATCGAACTAGTACTAGGGGTACCACCAAAGGTTTCAAAGAGGTTTCAACCTGTTCATGTCAATCTACTCGCAGAACAATGATATCTGAAGGTCTATCGATGCCTTATTTACGAACTAGACCGACTAAGTAGAGAAGTACCTGCATACAAGTTGTTCCTACTTGTTCGAGGTACGATAAAAACGCAACGGTCTCGTAGATGTCGGCAACAGATGCAAATAGTGTTCAATGGAAGCTAGACGGTCGATAAGAAAAAGCGAGGAGCAACGGTAGCTCCCCGGTTATCTAGCTCAGATCCTGCCGGTACGGTACTACCCAGACTGCCGGAGGAGTGATCGGTCCATTCCTAGTTTTCGTAGGATTTTATAGGTTTGGGTGGAGTCCATCGACAATAAAAATTACGGTCGTACCGAAGGCACGAGATCGTTATCACGGCGCGGTGACCGAGATAGTACCTACCTCCGTACAAGTCGATTTACAGTAATATTATTATTGGATAGTTTATTTAATGAGAAAATATTGCCGGCCAGACAGTGACATCTTGCTCTTGAGTGTTACACGTATAGATAACTGTACCTAACGAGAGCGGTACCATCTATTTATTATCGAAGAGGAAAGAACGAGTTGGTGGGATTTTTCATGTAAATAACCACGTAATTGATATTAATGGTATAATAGTAGGTACTTTTTGGTGGGCAAGTTTTAAGCTACTCTCGTCTGCTCTCTGAGCACGCTCCGTTGATTTTCCGCCGACGTTTCCCACGGCGTCGGCCACTTATAACTCCATCGGTTTTCTAGAAGGGAAAGGAGCGGATGGACACGCTTCGTTACCGCCGGAACTTTCTCCTGGCACATATTCCCGACGACTCGGCACCGCTTCGCACGCGAAAGACGACACGGCCGAAGGAGCAGCCGGGCGAGGGCGAAAATTCGCCAAGGTACGTGACGATCGCGAATTCTTCCAGATAATCCTATCAATCGGTGTCGCGCGAATTATTATCAACAATCGCTATCTCGACGCTTAGTAATAACGTTCGGCCAAGAAGCCGTAGATAAAAAATTCATTACTACGTCGAAATCGATGATCGAGCTCTATTGTTACCTACTCCGAAGAACAACCGAGGTCGGCGTGGTCGAAACTGCCGTAGTCGTCAGTTTTTCTTTTTTTCTAACATGGACATGTTTTTGCTTACAGTAAACGCCCCGAGGCCCCCCGCACGCCCCTGGATTCCCTTGGCCCGGCCTTCCGGCAACAGGACATGTGAGTAACGCTACTGACTTTCCCACTAACAAATAACGACCAGTGCTTGTTTTGATATAGATGTTTTTCTGGTCAATCTACTTGCAGAAAAATGATAGCTGAAGGTTTATAGATGTTTTTTTCACTCTATATCATTTTCACGCCGACCCTCAAGTACCCTTTTTTCGCTCAAAATGTACTTTGTTTTCATTTTGGTTGGAGGATTAACCTACGCCTTCAGACATTTCCACCCATTGTTCCATCCAAAACAATATTTTACACTTCAAATCGCACTTAATTTGTTAGGTGTTAATTCAATTATACCTTCTTTCGCAGGTATCTTCACTGTGATGTGTTATAATGTGTTATGTGATAAGTATGCCACTCGACAAATGTATAGTTATTGTCCCAGCTGGGCCCTCAGCTGGGATTACAGAAAAAAGGGAATACTAGCAGAGATAAGACATTACCAAGCCGACATCATCAACCTGCAAGAGGTGGAGATGGACCAGTTCTACAATTTCTTCCTGCCGGAGTTGAAGAGGGACGGTTATAGCGGTATCTACTCCCCGAAGTCCAGGGCGAAACACATGGCGGAAAGCGAGAGGAAGTACGTGGACGGATGCGCTATATTCTTCAGGACCGCCAAGTAAGTCCTTAAGGGCCAGTTTCTTCACATCCGAATAAATAACCACTACCAGGAGAATAACTATCGGTCTCGTAAATGAAGATATACTTCCTATTCCGAGAATAGCCTATTAGCGTCTTTTCACTTCCAGTTAGCTGATAGATAACTATTCGCAAAGAGTAACAGTCTAATCTTTGGTATTAGCCAGATTCGTCAGTTTTGCCAACCATATAATATTGAAACTGGAAGTAATAGAGGAATAATATACATGGAAAGAAAACTTTTACTCTATTCTCTAGTCGGTGAACCATTGTCAACCTTAAATATCGTCGATACCTTAGAAAATTTTACATTTGAGATTTCATGTATTTTCAGTTAGGTTTTGGGTTCTAAGTAATTGTACAAGAGATACAACTTATATGTGTGCCCAAAAGGAAAAGATGAGGTAGAAATGGGAATTCTCCTATATGAAGAGGAAATCAAAAGAAAACAATTAGAGAATATCAATTATGATGTAAAAAAAATAAATTGATAATCCGTAATTAGGGTTTTTAAAGAATAATAACGGCTGTTTATCTGAATTCGATTAGGGTTTTTATTCACTAATTTTTTAAATTGTATGTACAATTCTTTTCATTGAACTTTGAATTATATCTATTGCTATTTACGATCCTCTGACTTAATTTTAAATATAAAAATATTTCATTGTTAATATAAAAAAAGTAACATTAAAAGTTGATCATAGCCGGTTATTGCACCCAAATGGCCTTATATTTGAGAAAACTGAAAGAATTATTAAATTATGAAAGTAATATCCATTCGACAAATTTTTAAAAGTTAAATACCAAGATATCAGAAAGACATTCTTATTAGATGTGACGTATGGTTTTTTGCATATTCGAATTTTATAGTGGGATAAATAGCTAGCTCTTGCACCAATCGAAAAAGCTGCTCCTTTTTTTCACATATGATAGTATGGTGTATATACAATTCATTTTCGACCATTTGATGTTTATCTGGTTTCGGACAAAAAACTTTCATTCCTTTAATATTATTATCATAAAATTGATCTGAGTGTAGGCAAAGCCTATAAACACACAAGGGGAAATAAAAATTACATTATGTGGAAGAATATTTACTGATTATACAAACCATTAATGAATAAATTTGCAAAATAATCAAGAAAAAAACTACGAGGGTCACCATCTTCACTCATATCTTCATTATTTCGATCTTCTGGAAATTCCCCAATGGTATCGTCTCCCTTAAAAATTTCTTAATTGAAATCTATTGCTATGTTATGCATAAGCCACTTTAAGTTTCTGAGCAAATGCAAGCTGACATCTTATTGCAAAATATATAATTAATATTGGAAATTCAAATTATATAAGTTGCCAAAAAATCAGAATCAGGAAAAAAAACTTGGTTCGGTTACGTGGCAATTTTTGATTCCTCAATCAACTACATGCGCTACATGTCGAATCAGTCGAATAAACCGTTAACTACGACTTTTGGTACCGAATAAGTTATTTTCTCAATAAGGATTTTTTATTCCAAGAATAGCGCTAACTGAAAGTGAAGAGATGGAGATTTCTCTTATTCTGAGAATAAAACTTAACTATAGGATAAATTTATTTATTCGGATGTGAAGAAACCGAGCCTAAACCTACTAGGTAGAAATACTCACGTTTAAATTTCCAGATTCACGTTGATAAAGGAACACCTGGTGGAATTCAACCAATTGGCGATGGCGAACGCGGACGGTTTGGAACACATGCTCAACAGGGTCATGCCGAAGGACAACATAGGCCTGGCCGCGCTCCTGCAAACGACGGAAAACGCCTGGGACAACGGTGAGTTTAACCTCCCCGTTACGAAGTGAAATAAATCCCGCCCCGTCTTAGGTCTGGCGATCCAACAGCCCATCCTGGTCTGCACGGCGCATATCCACTGGGATCCGGAGTTCTGTGATGTTAAGTTGATCCAAACGATGATGCTCGGGAAGGAGCTCAAGAGCATCTTGGAGAATTCCGCGAAGCTGCTTAAATCGGTGGATAATTCGATGTCCGCCGAGAACATCCAGCTGGTCCTATGCGGAGACTTCAACTCCTTACCCGACTCCGGTGTAGTTGAATTCTTGAGTACCGGAAGGGTCTCGCAGGACCACAAGGATTTCAAGGACTTGAGCTACAAGAAGTGTCTGGAGAAAGTGATGAGCTGTGATAAACCAAATGAATTTACACATTCCTTCAAGCTCGCGTCGGCGTACAGCGATGACATTATGCCTTTCACGAACTACACCTTCGACTTCAAAGGCATCATCGACTACATCTTCTACGCTAAGAATACGATGACGCCTCTCGGATTGCTGGGACCTCTGTCTTCCGAATGGCTGACGCAGAACAAGGTCATCGGTTGTCCCCACCCTCACGTTTACTCCGACCATTTTCCTCTACTCGTGGAACTTGAGATGATCCCGACAGTTTCTCCAATCAACGGAATCATAGCACATAGGTAAGTCTCTCGGTGTTTTAGTTCCAACGATGATGTAAATCTTGTTATTGTTTTTCAGGTAGCAATCAGAGGAATGCGGTAACTAACCATTGTCGCCTTTGCATTTGCTGTACCTGTACATCTCGATGATTACTGTTGAGATTATCTCGTGTGAATGGTACCTGAGCAGCATCCCTTCTCAACATCTCCCGATATGATTTTAGGAGTGTGACAACCAAAATACACACATTAAATGTGTAATCTCTGAAATTATTCAATATATTTCGTAATTAAACTTGACAATAGACGAATTTGATGGTCTTCAGTTGCTTGTATTCTCTTTTTTAAATAACACATTCAAGTATTAGGTGTTTTTATGCATTATCGTTCAGATTTCGTTCGGGAAACACACTCCTTACGTTAAAGTAATTGTACAGTTCAACGATCGTGAAATGATTTTCGCGGATATGGATCGTTTCATAAATCACACAATGAAACAAACATATTTATCCTGTATATTCTTCGAGTCACCGTCATCTAAAACGCACATTTTGTTTCAAAATCATTTTATTCCTCAGTACCAAAAATTTACTTTCGTTTTAAGTTGTTGGTGTAAACTAGTGTAAATTAATTGATGTGTCTGAGTGATTTTACTTCAAACTGTTTTATTCAGTTATTTTAATCGAATAATAGCTAATCCTGTAGCTTCAAGATTTCAATGAAGAAGAAAAGAACGAGGCTATCCGAAACTAATCATTTATAGAGGTAATCCAGAAATTCAATATCAAATTATATGTGATTGGTATTGAATTCAGTCGGGAATGTTCAGGGGTCCAATATTTTGGATTCGTCGAAGATATTGGAGTAAAACCGTTGAACATTTGTGTTATGTTGTGAAATAAATTGTTATTCTAATTTGAACGTTGAATCATTTTTCGTGCAATTTCTCAATTGTTCTTGTCGTTCTTCATTCTCTTGAAGTTCCTTTTCGATATAATTTTCTTCAACGTTGCCCGATAAAGTCGTACGATCGTACGGGGTAGAAATGGAAACTCTATCAATGAAAAAATTTAATCAAAACTTCAGCAAGTCGGATTTTCATTGGTGGAATATTCATCTTGGTGTTTCTTATCTGTAAAAACAGATTTATTTGTGTCCATTTGTTGCAACAAATGAGGATCTGGTTCAAAGTTGATGTTGGTGTTAAAATTATCGTCTAATTCGAGTACCGATGTTCCCTGAGTTCGCTCCACTAAAATTGAGTTTATTTTAATAGTCTCTTCAAATATGAACCAAATTCTTCGATAATTGGTGTATTAATCTCTATATTTCCTTTTCTCTTCTCTATTATTTTCCTTGTAACCAAATTTTCATGATGCAATATCTGAACTTAGATCTTTTTGCCTGGAAAAATTGCAGTCATTATGCAGATAAACTTTTTTGTAATTCATAAAGTATTCTCGATCATATAACATAGTCGCATTCATTTTTGGGAAAAACTTCATTATCACGAAGTATTCACTCATTTCTCCATTTATTTGATAGTAAACTGTAGAAGTTATCCTCTCGACAACAAACAATAGTACAAAATTTTTTAAAGTTATCAACTTACGAAGGTGTTTGATATTTTCTTTCGAATTCGAGGAAAGTTGGATATCTCGTAGGATCTCCCAGACTTGTCGAGAAGATTACGCTCTGTAAAATTCAAAGACTGACGATTCAGTTGATTTTTCCTAGTTCTTTGATACTTTAGACAACTTGTATGTATACCTTTTTTCTTCGATTAGCTTTGAAATTCTGGAAGATCGATCAAATGTAAATTGAAATTTTTTTATGAATCCCTTGTAAATTATAATCCGGGTATCTATAATATTTTTATGGCTTATTTGAAGGTTGTGCATTTTTGGATCCTACCGCAGAATACGACCTAGTAGTTAATGGAAAAAATTGTTCAAAGAATTCTTGTTTTCTAGTCAGTGCAATAGTGAATAACGGTGGATGTAGTAGGATCCAATTTTATATCTGTATGTGAACGCAAATGACTGATTTAAGACGAATTGAGAAATATTTTATTCTGTAACGAATCGGGACAAATTTTCTATTTTCATAAGTGATATTTTCCTGTTTTTGAGGTTGAGACTTGTTTAAATTTGTTTATTAATAGGAAACAACTGTAATTTGATTTTTTTTGGGAATGTACCAAGTACTTGAATTATCAAAATTTATCTTCATATACTCCTCCAGATCTCAATTTTGTAATTTTTAAGTAGTGCTTAGGTGAAGGACAATGGTTTTAAAGTATGTTTAATTCCTAGTGTTCCTTGATCAACAAAATATATTATTATATAGATGAGAATAAAAACTCTTGGACCATAACCGAGTTGTTTCACTTTAAAGCTACCAATATCGTGTTGTTAACGTTCAGCATCAGTTAGATTTATGGAAAACACGAAAAGAATCCGACAGATGTATGCATAAGCGTTTAAATTCATGCCACCGCTTTCTTGTTTATTTAAAATGAAAAATCCACACCCTTACACCAACAAAATTCATCACAATTTGTGCTTTAGCTCCTTGTCTTCCGACAACCTTGCAAAATGTCTCTCGACGATATCACTAGTGACTTCCTTTATTGTACCGGGATTCCATTTCGGATTTTGATCCTTATCAATCAAAAGGGCTCTAACTCCTACAAGAAAATTTTTCAATTCAAGCTTAAACGTGAAAAACCAACCTCACCTTCGTAAAAATCGTGTTGAGATAAACAACCGACTGCAACTCTGTATTCGACTTGCAACGCTTCAATCAAACTTAACTTTTCTCCCTCGTTCAGTATCTTCAAGGTTACTTTCAAGCTGGTCGGAGACATTTTCTTCAACGTTCCCAAAGTTTTGATAGCCCAATCCGAGCCGTGTTTCTCTAATCGTTCGACGATTTCTTCCATCGAGTTGGAGGTGAAACAGGCGTCGATTTTATTGATGAAAGGTTCTAATATGAAAGGTTTGTCGTCTTCAACGTTAAATTTATCTAAAGTCCCTTCTATTTCAGCAGCGTTATTGCATTGGACGATGGCCTTTTCCAAGTCTCGTAACTTATCGCTGGTTACGTAGTGAGTCGCTATTTTGGCCTTCAATAAATCGGAACCTTTCAGTCTTTCTCCGGTTAACGCCAGATATACGCCTAACCTTCCTTTCAGTCGGGGTAAAAAGTAGGATCCACCAACGTCGGGGAATAATCCTATTTGAGTCTCCGGCATGGCAAACAGGGATCTTTCGGTGGCAACTCTGTATTTCCCATGAACCGACAAACCTACTCCTCCACCCATAACGATTCCATCGATGAAGGCTATATAAGGAATTTTATAATTTCCGATCATCCCATTCATGGCATATTCTTCACGGAAGAACTCGTGACCCAGTTTTCCACCTTTCATCCCGTCCAAAACGATGTTTTTTACGTCTCCACCGGCACAGAAGGACTTTTCACCCGCGCCTTTTACGATAACGCACACTTTTCCATCTTTTTCCCATTTTTGAAGAGCTGGAACGATTTTTTTCACCATGGAAAGATTCAATGCGTTTAGAACCTTCGGTCTGTTTAGGGTGATAATTCCTTTATTGTTTATTTCTTCGAGGATAACATCTGGGGAATCTGTATTCATTTTGCGTAAAGTTACTGTGAAAGCCTTGAAGTTTTTCGAGATGCTCTTGGTTGATACACTTCTTGGCAGCTGAAATGAAACTTTCGTGAGGCTTCGAAGAGCGAAAAAACCTGAAAAATATTACCATTTTGGTTGATTACCACCACCTTTATTTCGAGGAATATTTATTCTGTTCAGTTTGTGAATTACATACGTTTGGGTGCTATAGAATATGCTTCTTATATTGGTCAATTCGAAAATTATTTATTATTTCATAATTGTTTATTGCTACATAAAGATTAAGAAGCTTCTGGAGTCTTTGAAGATCAAAGTCCAAAGTCAGGTTATGTGATTTTTGATTCAGGAAAGGATAAATATTCATTCATTGAAAAGTAGTGTGTCGATTAATTCACATTCTGAAATAGATTATCACTGAAAATTCATTCAATACAATTGTTAATTTGGTGAATTTTAATCATTTATCGCGGCTTTCGGATAATTTTTCAATAATTCTAGAGAACGAAAGGTACAGAATGATCCTGAAGCCAGGGATCAGTGGCGCGAAGATCAACATTAAGAAACTTCGCTCTCTAGTCTCTAGTTTAGATACAAAATTATTCAATAATTCTAGAGAACGAGTGAGTTCAGAATGATCCTTTCGCCACGTGAGCGTGGCGCGAGGATTATAACAAATAAACTTCGCTCCCTAGTCCAGAAGAAAATTTTTTCAACAATTCTAGAGAACGAGTAAGTTCAGAATGATCCTTGCGCCACGTAAGCGTGGCCCGAAGATCATTACAAAAAAAACTCGCTCCCTAGTTATATAAGAAGGAATTGAGGAATAGAAATCTGGAACGGGAACGAGACTGTTCCTACGCGTCAGCGAACAGGTTACCAAAAGAACAGGTACCCGTTCGGGAACGGAACAGGTTGGAACTGTTCCCTGAATTTACCTGTTCCGTCCAATCTCTAAATTCTTTGGTTTAATATAATTTTCTGTGTTGATAACCTTCAAATAATAACTTATAAAATAAATTTTTGGTCTGAATTATTCAAATAATTCTGGTCCTGTAGTGTTATTCGCTACACAATGAAGCATTTTTCCTGTTCCTCATCTACTACTTTTTCCTACTTATTCTTTTATCTATGTTATCTTTGATTGTCAGTTATAATTTGAAAAAAAAAAAAAACAAACGGGGATTTGTATGTATTTATGCAATCTGAATTGCAGTAAGTATACCCAGACATTCTAAATATCATTTTGATTTATTCCAGTATATTCCCCTTGTTGCCTTCGTTATAATAAAAAAACCCATTTAAGATAAATAAGTTATATTCAAATAAACGAAAATACATAGAGATAAAGTAGTCCTTATGGACAAAATAAAATGAATAATTTACAACTGAATATCAGTCATAATAGCAAATTTCACTAGGAAATTAAACGAACTTAAATCAATGCAGCACGAAATAGTCTTCGGATTGCGGAAGTCCCAAAGTCAGTATGCCACTTCCTACAAAAGAAAACAAGAATTAAAGGATTTATCCTCGTCGAAACATCATTTTACTCACCAACCAACAGTGCACCGAAGAGGTAAATCGGCACGCTACATTGAATATCGATCAGTGCCCCAAATACAATATTTCCAAAAATCGCCCCAATCCTCCCAGCCGTAGCCGTAATCGCCAAAGCGGGAGCCCTCAAATTCGTCGGGAACAATTCCACAACCACGCAAAAGAGAACGGCTTCCAAAACACTGGTGAGCGCCTCGAATATAGCAGACAACACTAAGGTTTCTTCGGAACTGTCCACCCAGTTCAGTGCCAAAGTCGACAGACCGGATAAGAACAAACTCGTCACTGAGAATTGATTGAATTATGGGACGAAGTGTTGAGAATTTTTACGACTTACCCAAAACGTACTTCTTCCCCAGTTTGGCCATGAAGAAACTCAACGATATGGAAGACGGTATACAACTTAGCCCTATTATTATGGTTTCGATGAATACTCGGTTATTCACCGACGGTTCACACTTTGAATACTGAAGAGTGGAGTTTACGACACCAATCTGGGAAACTTCGCAGATCCCAGCCTTTTGTCCCCCATGCGAAGTCTCGAAGTTGTTGAAACGTTCGAAAATTTCAGGAAACCACATTATAAGCGTGTAGTAACTGAAAGAAAACAATGTTTAATCTTCAATTTGGATTCCGAATAATTAATATTCACCTTGCCATTAGTCCGAAATCTGAGATAGCTGTTATGCTCAAATATTTAAGGTACGGTTGAGTGGAAATTTCCTTTAAATCCTTGAACCCACCGATTATGTTCTCTCTCAGCCTCTCGAAATAATTCGAATCGATATTGTGGTTCATGCTCTTCTCGTTGTTGTTACTTTCTCCGAACAGGGTACTTATCGGGAAGGTACTCAGCGGTTTCTTCGTGTTGATCCTGTACACCTTTTGGAAAACTGTGATTGCGTTTTGGTAGCGTTTCTTCGATATTAGATACTTCGGTGTCTCCGGTAGGAAATATAAGCAAATCGAGCTTAAGAGACTCGGTAGGCAACAAATTAACACGAATATCCTCCAAGGGTTGTAAAAATGCATCGTTGCGAAAGTGTCGAAGGTTGTTTTATTCAGGAGGGTCCACGCTATACCTGCAAAGATCGAGAGAAGAATGAGAACGGGAAACATCACGACCTTGTTGTTTCGGATGTGAAAATAAAGAGAGAGTAAGTTGCAATTATCTTACATCTGACTGACATCGTTTAGAAGAACCTAGAAGGGGGAAAAAACTCTCCAAGCGAAGACTACTCTGCATCAGAAAGAAAAGCGATTATTCTTAGGACCTAAAGTTTCATATCCCCTTCTCTCACCTGGCAAAATTATGATACCGACGTTCCAGAAGAATTCCAGCCTTCCGAGCACTCGATCACGCTTTTTATTCGGGAGAAATTCCCCCAAGTACGAGAAAACAATGCTTGTCGCTCCTATGATCCTAAAAAGTTCAATTTAGTTCCAATTCAACTCGTATTCAAATAAAAACTTACCCGAACCCGCTGAAGAACCTACATATCAAAAACAACGGGAACGTTTGCGCAAACGCTGATACGAATCCTGCGACGAAGTCCACCAAAAGAGAGGACATAATAGCCGTCCTTCTACCTTTGGAATCGGCCACGAAACCCCATACGCAGCATCCAAAGATCATACCTTAAAAATTTGGTTTTCTTAGGTTAAGTTAGGTTATGTTCAAAAATAGTTTTACCAATTAAAGGCATCGCCGATAACTTTCCCTTGTCGCTGGAAGACAAGTTGAAGTCGCATTCTGCGGATGGTAAAACGAAGGAAATCGTGGTGGTGCTGATGGCGCAAGTGGCATAAATGAGGCCACAGACTCCAAGTAAGAACTTCTGGAATCTTCCGTAACCTTGAAAAAAAATTATGTGAGCACTGTTATTGTTAAGATATGACCAAAATCTTCACCTGCCTCAAACCCATAAACAAACGTGGAAATTTTCCATCATTCAAAAATTACATGTTATCAATTACAAATTGAGATAATTAATTATGTCAAACCAATTAAAAGGTTACGATTGAAATGCCGAAAATATTCCATAGCAAGTTCTTTGCACTTTCAAAGAAACCATTGTTATCAGTGGGTCAAGTTCATCAAAACCCTGGAATCTCGGTAAAAATTGCGGGAATTTCAATTCTCAGAACTTTTTCAATTCAGAATCTCGAGATATGGAAAGTTTTATCATAAATTAGTGATGTCGTGATCTGTTGCTTCAATTAAGGATTAAACGCAATTCTTGTCGTCTTTTACGTCATGGCTATCTATTGATTTCGTCACAATTCTTCTCGAAATGTTTGAAATAAAGATAAGACTCCAATAGATTAAGATGATTCATCTTGAAACGTGCAAGACCTGAACGACTTGTTCAATTTATATTGAGAATACAGTGTAATGAAATTAGTAATTCAGTAGTTCACTAAATTCACAATTAATCCAGAACAAGTATTTGTTTAGTTTGACTGCTGTACAATTAATGAATTTCGATTATTTTGATTTTTGAACTAAATTAAATTAACACTGACCGTAGACAGTATTTTTGACACTGACAGGTGAGGCCACAGACAAAAAATGCATTAAATAAAAATCTGAATAGTGTAATCAATGTGGCCTCAGTTTGAATTTAATTCCATAAAATAAAATTTGAGGAATGAGAAAACTACGCGCCCCCGCGATCTATTCGAGATCGCGATTTCAAAAAACTCCTCTCGATCGATCGAACTTTTTTTTTTCTGTGGACATTTAGCGCTTTTATGTGATCAGAGATAAGGAACTTTCCTTTTTTTTCTGTGAAAATTAAGCGTTTTTATGTGATCAGAGAACTTTCCAGTCACAAACCAATGAAAAAATTTCACTTACGTGCATGGTGTATGGCGGTCTCAAAATCAGCTTCCTCCTCCTTGTTAATCTCAAAAACTGCAACACTAACGATATTCAAAACAATTTTTCATGTATAACAAATATGAAAAAAAATTAACGAACATAAATAAAAAAATTAAAAACAATGGTCAATTTGAAGTTATTCGTACCGTGATCGTGGGCAAAACTGAAACTCAGCGTCTTCAACATTTTTTCACAGTAACTTCTGACATCGGTAAAGACCAAATCGCGAATGATTAAAGATGAAAGCGGGGCTAGATTAAATATCCGATGATCGATCGATGAAGAGACAAAAATATTTCAGTATCACGACTGTCCTTTGTGATAAGCCCACTTGGAAGTTTCCGCTGACATTGTTTATAAAACATTCTAAGAAGTTGAGATAAATTTGTTTCAATGGAAAATTAGGATTCTGTGAAAAAATAATAATACCTTAACCTAACCTTACCTAACCATAATAAACTTACATCATTTCCTGTTCATTTTTTTATAAAAAAAAAATCAAATTTAATATGACTGTACTAAATTTAACACTGTATTGTTTTCATTTACCAAAATAGTCAATAAAGAGCTATATATATATAATACGTTCATCTCCAGGTCAATTTCCAAGTCAAAATAGTGGCGACGAGACTTGAGTATTGTTTATTGAATCATTCGGATTTGTTATTATCATTTACGTTGTGCACATTGAGACTCGAATCACAACGTAATTTCTGCAACTTTTATCAGTAAAAATCCACGGAGTTATAATTAATCGGCCGATTGGTCTTCTGTCATTAAACAATTAATTAAGAGTCGAGGTTTATGGCGATAAAATGTTGAAGGGTAATGTGAATCGGAAATGAAATTTCTATATCAGGATATTGGAAAAAAATAACCATGAGAAATATCCTTGCAAAAATATTCATTGATAACCGCCGATAAATTGGAAATCAATGATTTTGTAAAATAACTTCGAAAGTCTATAGAATGTTCAATTCAAAGACGAAAATGTCCGATAAACATTGGTCGGCAAACGCTTCACAACCAATCTACAGGGCGTTCAAGTTGACCGTTTTTTTTCTCTTTTTCTTGATAATTTCTGTATTTTCGGAAATATTTGGATGAAACTTGAAGGATAAGGAGTTTTTTAGGGTTCAAATAAAATGATCATCGAAATTTTCTCAGAATCTACAGGGTGATACTTTTTTCTAGGTTAATCTCACTTTTTGACCCGGATCTTTTTTGTCGTACACAACTGACCGATTTATTTAGTATATTTTTGCTGCTTGTATATTTCGTCAACTTTTTTTTATCTTGCGTTTTTATCGTGTACACGACCATTTTTGAGAAAAAGTGGAAAAAATATTTTGGTATGCGCCGAAATTATACAGGCATTCTTTTTTCGATTTTCTCTTGTGAATGGTCGCGAGTACGACAAAATCGCACGATAAAAAAAAGTTTACGAAATATGCAAACAACAAAAATGTACATTGAAAAGTGGTCAGTGGCGTACGAAAAAAAAGTTCCAGGTCAAAAAGTGAGATTAACCCAATTATTCAGGCAATCTTTTTTCGATTTTTCCTTCTGAATGGTCGCGAGTACGACAAAAAAGCATGATACAAAAAAGTTTAGGAAATACACAAGCAACAAAAAAATACTATGGGAATTAGTCAGAGGCGTACGACAAAAAAGTTCAGGGTCAAAAAATGAAATAAACCTAGAAAAAAGTACCACTCTGTAAATTCTCACGATAATTTTACCATCATTCCATTGAAACCCCAAAAACTAACGTACCCTTTGAATTTCAACCGAATATATTGAAACATACAAGAGTTATTGAGAAAAAAGTAAAATCCTCTGGAAACTTGAACACCCTGTAATTTGGTTATCGATCGTTCGCGGGCCCATGTTTATATAACATTTTCGTCTTGATATTGAACATTCTATCGACTGTCAAAATATCCTACAAAAAAGTGGAAAAAATATTTCGGTATGCGCCGCAACTATTCAGGCAATCTTATTTCGTTTTTTTCTTGTGAATGGTCGAGAAAACGATAAAACGCTCGATACAAAAAAGTTTGAGAAATATACAAGCAACAAAAATATACTATGATAATTGGTCAGTGGTACCGAAAGTAAAAGTACCGGGTCAAAAAGTGAGATTAACCTAGAAAAAAGTATCACCCTGTAGATTCACACAATAATTTTTATCATTAATCAATCGAAACCCCAAAGGGCAACATTTTTTTCGAGTTTGATCTGAATATCTCGAAAACTACAAGAGTTATTAGGAAAAAACTAAAATCCTTCGAAAAATTGAACACCCTGTAGTTTTGTTATGAAGCGTTCGCGGGCCCATGTTCATATGACGTTTTCGTCTAGAAATCAAACATTCTATCGACTATCAAGTTATCCTAGAAAAAAGTGGATCACTCTGTATATCAAAACTTTTTTATACGACCAAAAGTTTCAAATTTACCCGTTTAACGTCGCAGTTATATTGAAACGCATAGATTATCCTTTCTGTGTATTTCTAGCATAAACAAAACTTATCAGCGTATGTTTTTATTGGCGAAAAGGATAACAAGGATGATGCAATTCTTACAAAATTGCCATCATCCTTATGCATCCTGCGTACAATTGAACACGCAATAAGTTTCCAGAGACACGATAAGGAAAAATAAGGGTAACACGCACCAAAACGATGTTAATATTATTTATTGTCTTATTCAGGGATAATCAGTAAGTGTCGCGGTCGCTGAAAGTCGACAGGTAACAAACAACGCCCTGCTTTGGCCACGGTTGATTTTCTAAGAATTTAGCTGGTGATGAATGTTTGACAGGTGGACCTTTCCCCACTTGAGCATCTGGTTGTTGCTCCGATGAGAAACTAGTTTGGTCGTTCCATAAGAGAACTTCTTCGTACACAGGAGTTGGCTGGAATTAAAGTCATTTATTAACAGAGGTCGTTATCTGGTGGTGAAGATATACCACAGCATCTTTGAGAGGGACCAAATCTTTCGGTGGTAACATATTGAAGGGTTCCCTGATCTTCTTCGTCTCCATCATGAGGAGGAGGAACCACATATACTCGTGTCTTAAGGTTATCTCATCCTCGCTTTGGTCCATATCAGCCAGTTTATCCAACCAATTCTTCACGCACTTTTTATCTGGAATAAACTTGGGTTAACCCTCAACCTTCTACTGGGTTAAACTCACCTCTGTAGGGTAAAATCTGCAGAAGAGCTCGAGCCAGCATGGTGTTGTAGAAGAAATTCTCATTCAACCCTTGAGCCTTGTTGGCTTCGACCACCTCATCTTGCACCAAGGACTCCTCTGGAGCTTCTATGACTGATGGTTCTTCCTCAGCCATTTTTCAAACAGGAATTTACTCGTGGTGATAAATCTTAAAATGTCATTTTGACTTAACACAAACATGTCTAAGTTGTGTCATACTAAACTCTTGATTTTTTTCGAGAATATATTGAATACATATTCATAAACAAATTGTATAAGACTTTTACTGATTTGACTCTTCCTCCATAGGTTTCTTCCTCGGATCCATCCCTCTGGAGTCGGCGTAACTCTGCTCCTCCGACTTCAAAGACTCCACGCTGGCGAAGGTCACCTCGTGCGTATCCCCTTTAGGCACCACCATCTCCACCGCCTCCTCCTCCACCTTCTCATCCCTCCTCCTCTGCTCTCGTTGGGCGACCATCTCGAAATTCCTGAGTAATTCATCGCAGACCGACTCGTTCCACACGAACCTTCCACCCTTCTTCTGCACCCTCATGTCCAGTTTCTTCGCTTGGTCCTTCCTCCCTGTGAACCAGTACTCGAACAGCTCTGGTTTGTAGCCAGTTGGTTGGTCCCAGGCCTTCCTGCAGTTTTCTTCTATCCACTGGGAGGTTCTGTAGATCGGGACGAAGGGTACCTTCCTGATGAACTGGGCGCCGTTATCTTTGAAGTAGGAGAGGTCTATTGGTTTTCTTCGAGGTGCTGGCATGTATAGGACCTTGCTCATGTTCTTGGTGCTGTGGACCCAGAGGGTTTTGGGGTTGTAGAAGCCGTCGACTACGTCGTAACATCCTGTTGGTATCTTCCTGGTGGGTTGCTCGTTGGTCAGGTACTCTTTGCCTGCTGGAAGGAGCTGGTTGTAGAGGGTCTTCAAGTACCTTCGATCAGGCTGTTTGCAGTAGGTGTCCAGGGTGCACTGCTTGATGTTCTTGTACTTGAAGGTCCACGAGATGATATCACCTTCGTACCACTCACCAACTACCATCTGCCCCATTGGGTATATCAGGACGCCCTTCCCATGGAACATACCATCCTTTAGTCGTCCCTCGTACACCACACCATGGGGTAAAATGTAGGAACCAACGCCACTCATATCTACTGGAGACCACTCACCAGCGTAGATGCTTCCAGATATATAACCCTTCAAAGGGTGAGTTTCTTCCTTGTACTTTCCTTTGAGGTTTGGGTTGTACTTCTTTATAACCTTGCTCAAGAACCCCTTCTGGTCCATCCTGCCCCACTTCAATACATCATCATCCATCTTGGTTGGAAGTAAATCAGAGAATTGTCGTCACTGACACCAACTGTCAAGATGATGTACGAAAGGACTTCCATTTCACCCTTCGCCAGGAGAAGATTGACTAGAGACTGGCGTATCCTGGCAGAAGACGTGGAAGACTACAGATTCAGCAAGCGCACCACCAGGAGAAAAACCTTCGTCAACGAGGTGTGGCTGGAGAGCAACGTGGACCTTCAAAACTTGGTCTTCCAAACTTTGGAGTTCGTGACAGGGAGTAGCTATGAAGGTAGGGTGGTTATGTTGAGATCCCTCAACCAAAAATTCAACCATTTAACACCAGGTCAATGCAGCAAGACTGGGATGGAAGGGGTGGGAACCTACACGTTCCCCCATGGTGTTGTCTACGAAGGCCAGTTCAGGGACGGGATGTTCCATGGTAAGGGGATACTGGTCTACCCCCAAGGCCAAGCGATGAACTGCACCTTCCAGAAGGGGAAGATGACGGAGTGGGAGTTTGTTTTGGGCGCAACAGACGAGACCAACTTCTCCGAATCCAGGAGATTATCTCCAGATAGCGATATCTCCATCAAGTTCAAAACAGGTGAGCTACCTCTTCCATATCAACCTCCAGGTTTACCTAAAATATTTCCAGATGGAGACCTGGACATAGCAACCTACTGCGAACCTCCGGACCGAAGGTTCCACACCAGCTATTCCGAAGGACTCAAAGGCGCCCCTGAAGAGAACCTGACCAACAGTAGACCGACCAGGGAGATCCCTCAAGGTTGCTACGACGTCGGGGACGGGTTTTACAATCCGAGAACCAAATGGGTGCACCGTGTTGGCGACATGGAAACCTTGCTGTACATGGCGCCAGAGAGGAGGACGAAACCGAACGTGTCTTCTGAAAGTGAGTGGGACTCTTGAGTCCTTCCAGTGACTAATTTTTTATTTCGTAGAAGCTCGAAGGGAGTTCGCTGAGAAAATACCGAACGTGCCAGTGTACCAGAGCGAGGATTGGATCAAAGAACGTTGTAGGAAGGGTTGGGATGAGAATGTGGGCTATAAGCCCAACCTGTACGAGTATTGGTTCAGTGGAAGGGAAGGACACAGGGGGAAGAAGAAGATGCGGTGTGAAACTGAGGGTGGACATTTCGTCAAGGAGGAGTCTATGAACGAGGAATGCCTCAAATATTTTCGAGATACTGAAAACATAATTAAAGACAACTCATATGTTCTAACAGACTGAATAAATCTTTCAAATCTGATTGGGTGGTTTTGAACAGTCGGAGGCGGGGCCTAACTCTTTCCAATCAGATGACTCACTGCCAATGGTTCCACCAATGGTGTTCCTTGATACTGGTATATACAAGGGTGTGGCTTATCGATGTTCTAGTCGCTTCAACTGTGACGTTGCTTGTCATTGGCGTCTAAAATTGACAAACATAATGACGAATAATGAACAATCCAACCCCGATTACACCAAAGGTTGGCTTGGAAAATACAATATGAGGACGAGTTCAGATTATACGAAAATCTGCTACGTCGAGCCAGCAGAGAATTCGAAGGAGACCACGGCACCAAAACAGGAATATTGTAGAGATTTCAAAACGGGTAGTTCCTATAGGGGAGGATGGAGTACTCTGGACATGGACGGCTTCGGAAGGTACACCCTCCCTCATGGTGTCGTATACGAGGGTGGCATGAAGAATGGGGAGTTTCATGGCGAAGGAAGAATTAAATATCCCAAGGGTCAATGCCTCAGTGGTGTCTTCGAAAATGGTAAGGCAATTGGTAGAGCTACTCTGGATCCTTTGTGGTCCTCTTTCATTAATTGGTAGCTTCATCCTTCTGGTCAGCAAAGGCTCTTTTCTTCACTATAGCCTTCACTCAAGGGTCTATGGTGAATCGAAGTGAACCCTTGGCTGGACTCTCTTGGAGGTTTTGCCCATGGGCCACACTAGATTGATTCCAATGATTCCTAGGTGAAATGGTCTCTTGGGAATTCTCCTTCGGGCAAGACCAACGTTACTCCCTCAAAAACTACTGTAAGTTTCCTGACAGACGATACACGAGCACCCTCAAAGACGCCCTACGACCCCCTGGAGGCGAAAGACTAACAGAACGTGAACCAGCAAGGTCCATACCCGAAGGGCACTACGACGTGGAGGACGGTTTCTATAACCCCAAGACAGGGTAAGACCACCTTCCCAAGATTATTTGAAGAAGTTCACATTCCAATTTCCTCCAGGTGGATCTACCACGCTACCTCCTTCCTCCAGAAGAAAGGACCGTCCTTCATGCGTATGCATGAAGGTGGTCAAACCGATCGATGCCAATAGGTACCTACCAAATGGAGATTCCTTCATTAAGGAGGTACCCTTCGTGCCGGTCTACCAAGACGAGGAGTTCATAGTGAAACGTTGCAGGAAGGCTTGGGATGAACCAACAGGGTACAGACCTGATCTTTATGAGAAGTGGACGAACGGGAGATTCAAGGAGATGGAGAGGTATAGGAAGAAATTCGCTTCTTCGAAAAGTAAGGACGAACCGGTTTCCAACTGTTTGAAGATGTTGGAGTTCTTTGAGAAGGTTGGGGAAGATCGAAAAAGGGATTGAATTTGTTGAGTTGTTGTTTAAGTAGTGAATAAATTAATGAAACGTTTTGATACTTTTTCTCTCATGAGGAGGTTTCGTAGACACCTCATGATTCTTCCACTTGTACTAATGGAGATGGAGGGAAACCTGTGAGTTCAACTAGTGAAATGAAAGTCTGCAAGGAAGAAAACATATTCTTCTATAAAATTCCATTGCTGTAAAAATTTTTCCTGAAGATATTTCACTTTTTCTTTTTTACTAGTTTTGTTCTCAGTTAGTATTTGTTTTAATTTCCAACATATATTTTTTTTTCAGTGAAAAAATAATGGATTTTCATCCTCATCGTCACTTTTCTCTGGTCTTTGTGTCAACCTTCGTTTTTCACACCACTTTTATTTAATGAGAAGGTTTCATAGACACTTCATGATTCTTCCTCTCGTACTAATGGAGATGGTGGAAAACCTTCAAGTTCAACCAGTAGAATGAAAGCCTTCAAGGAAGAAAGCATATTCTTCTATAAAATTCCATCGCTGTAAAAATTTCTCCTGAAGATATTTTACTCTTTCTTTTTTACTAGTTTTGTTTTCAGTTAGTATTTGTTTAAATTTCCAACATATATTTTTTTTTTCAGTGAAAAAATAATGGATTTTCATCCTCATCGCTACTTTTCTCTGGTATTTGTATCAACCTTCGTTTTTCACACCACTTTTATTTAATGAGAAGGTTTCATACTATTTCATAGACAGTTCATGATTCTTCCTCTTGTACTAATGGAGATGATGAGAAACCTTCAAGTTAAACCAGTGAAATGAAAGCTTTCAAGGAAGAGAACATATTCTTCTATAAAATTCCATTGCTGTAAAAAATGTTCCCAAAGATATTTTACTTTTTCTTTTTTACTAGTTTTTGTCCTCAGTTAGTATTTGTTTCACTTTTCTACATATATTTTTTTTCCTGTGAAGAAATAATAGATTTTCATCCTCATCGCCTTTTTTCCCTGCTCTTTGTGTCAACCTTTGTTTCTTCTGACTACTTTTATATAATGAGAGGGTTTTATAGACTCTTCCTCTCGTTCTAATTGAGATGGTGGAAAACCTTCAAGTTCAACCAGTGAAATGAAAACCTTCAAGGAAGAAAATATATTCTTCTATAAAATTCCATCACTGTAAAAATTTTTCCTTAAGATATTTTACTCTTTCTTTTTTACTAGTTTTGTTCTCAGTTAGTATTTGTTTAAATTTCCAACATATATTTTTTTTCCAGTAAAAAAATAATGGATTTTCATCCTCATCGCCATTTTCTCTGGTCAACATTCGTTTTTCACACCACTTTTATTTAATGAGAAGGTTTTATACTATTTCATAGACAGTTCATGATTCTTCCTCTTGTACTAATGGAGATGATGAGAAACCTTCAAGTTAAACCAGTGAAATGAAAGCTTTCAAGGAAGATAACATATTCTTCTATAAAATTCCATTGCTGTAAAAAATTTTCCCAAAGATATTTTACTTTTTCTTTTTTACTAGTTTTTGTCCTTAGTTAGTATTTGTTTCACTTTTCTACATATATTTTTTTTTCCTGTGAAGAAATAATAGATTTTCATCCTCATCGCCTTTTTTCCCTGGTCTTTGTGTCAACCTTTGTTTCTTCTGACTACTTTTATATAATGAGAGGGTTTTATAGACTCTTCCTCTCGTTCTAATTGAGATGGTGGAAAACCTTCAAGTTCAACCAGTGAAATGAAAACCTTCAAGGAAGAAAACATATTCTTCTATAAAATTCCATCACTGTAAAAATTTTTCCTTAAGATATTTTACTCTTTCTTTTTTACTAGTTTTGTTCTCAGTTAGTATTTGTTTAAATTTCCAACATATATTTTTTTTCCAGTAAAAAAATAATGGATTTTCATCCTCATCGCCACTTTTCTCTGGTCAACCTTCGTTTTTCACACCACTTTTATTTAATGAGAAGGTTTTATACTATTTCATAGACAGTTCATGATTCTACCTCTTGTACTTATGGAGATGATGAGAAACCTTCAAGTTAAACCAGTGAAATGAAAGCTTTCAAGGAAGATAACATATTCTTCTATAAAATTCCATTGCTGTAAAAAATGTTCCCAAAGATATTTTACTTTTTCTTTTTTACTAGTTTTTGTCCTCAGTTAGTATTTGTTTCACTTTTCTACATATATTTTTTTTTCCTGTGAAGAAATAATAGATTTTCATCCTCATCGCCTTTTTTCCCTGGTCTTTGTGTCAACCTTTGTTTCTTCTGACTACTTTTATATAATGAGAGGGTTTTATAGACTCTTCCTCTCGTTCTAATTGAGATGGTGGAAAACCTTCAAGTTCAACCAGTGAAATGAAAACCTTCAAGGAAGAAAACATATTCTTCTATAAAATTCCATCACTGTAAAAATTTTTCCTTAAGATATTTTACTCTTTCTTTTTTACTAGTTTTGTTCTCAGTTAGTATTTGTTTAAATTTCCAACATATTTTTTTTTTCCAGTAAAAAATTATGGATTTTCATCCTCATCGCCACTTTTCTCTGGTCAACCTTCGTTTTTCACACCACTTTTATTTAATGAGAAGGTTTTATACTATTCCATAGACAGTTCATGATTCTTCCTCTTGTACTAATGGAGATGATGAGAAACCTTCAAGTTAAACCAGTGAAATGAAAGCTTTCAAGGAAGATAACATATTCTTCTATTAAATTCCATTGCTGTAAAAAATTTTCCCAAAGATATTTTACTTTTTCTTTTTTACTAGTTTTTGTCCTCAGTTAATATTTGTTTTACTTTTCTACATATATTTTTTTTTCCTTAAAGAAATAATGAATTTTCCTCCTCATCGCCACTTTTCCCTGGTCTTTGTGTCAACCTTTGTTTCTTCTGACTACTTTCATTTAATGAGAGGGTTTTATAGATTCTTCCTCTCGTTCTAATTGGGATGGTGGAAAACCTTCAAGTGAAATGAAAACCTTCAAGGAAGAAAACATATTCTTCTATAAAATTCCATTTCCTTAAAAATTTTTCACGATAAAATTTTACTTTTTCTTCTTTACTCGTTTCGTTCTCACTTAGTATTTGTTTTACTTTATAACATAATTTTTTTTTCAGTGAAAAAATTTTGGATTCAAATCCTCATCGCCTTTTTTCCCTGATCTCTGTGTCAACCTTCGGTTTTGTTTAATTTTTTTAGAAGGTTTCGTAGACACCTCATGATTCTTCCTCTTGTACTTATGGAAATGGTGGAAAACCTTCAAGTTTAAACAGTGAAATGGAAGCCTGCAAGGAAGAAAACTTTCTTCTATAAAATTCTCTAACCATCCTCATGTTTATGGTTTTGTGAACTTCCCAGATGGCGTGACGTGCATGAAATGAAGAAGTGTGTAACATATTTCAGACCTTGCAGTGCAAACTCAATCGTCTCCTAAAAACTGGTAGGTCCATTGGTTTTAAAATTATTCTTCGAAGATATTTTACTTTTTCTTTTATATTCGTTTTGTTTTTAGTTGATATTTGTTTTACTTTCTAACATGAATATTTTTTTTTCAGTCGAGAAATCATGGATATCCACGTCAAAATCCTCATCGTCACCCTTTCCCTGGTCTTGGTGTCAACTTTTGGTTCTGACGCCATAAAAAGAAGTGTATCAACCCAAAACGAGGCGGAAAAAAGCGGGGAAAAAATCCGATTCACAACCCCCAGTCGCGAAGGTTACTACGTCTCCTGTTCTTCACCCAGATTCAAATGTTGCGATAAAGTACCAACTGTAACAACCCTAAGCGGCGAATGTCTTAGGGAGGACAACACCACCGGCATCTGTTGCAACCCCAACGAAAACGGCCCACTCCCGTACGGCGTCTTGGAGGGCTCTTTGGAGAACGGCACCAGATTACTCTTCGCCACCAATAAATCCCCCGAGGTGTTGAGGAGACAAGTGGATAATGTTGCTAGGGTGGTCGAGGAGAATAGGAGATTGAGGGAGGAAATGGAGAATAAGAATAGAAGTGTTGAGACGACTCCAGAGGCTTCCAGCTGATTTTTTTTAATATTTTTCTATTTTATTTGTATTAACTGTAATTTGACTTGAATGATTTGAATATATCTTTTCAAACTTTGTTGTTTTGGTTTATTGTTTTTTTTTAATGTAGTCGTTGGGTGTTTAATATTGAAGATTAAATCACAGGTGTTTGTTTGAAGTTCATATGTGTGCATGGAATATTTCAGTTTCGTGTTTGTTCAACCCGAAGCAGGTGAGACGTTTTCTGATTATTCCCTCATTCATTTTATATTTAAATCTTTGATTTCTATATATATTTTTTTGAATTTATTTCACACCCAATCTTTTTTATTCTCCAGAAATACTGAACCATGGGCATCCAATTCGTTTTAGTATTTTCATAACTCTTTCTGCTTTAATGTAATTGTGCATTTTTGTTGTAGCCTGAAGAAGAGGAGAATTGTCCTTGAAACTGTAGGACATGTAGTTGATTGAAGAATGAAAAATTGCCACGTAATCGAACCAAGTTTTTTTTCCTGATTCTGATTTTTTGGCAACTTATATAATTTGAATTTCCAATATTAATTATATATTTTGCAATAAGATTTCAGCTTGCATTTGCTCAGAAACTTAAAGTGGCTTGTGCATAACATAGCAATAGATTTCAATTAAGAAATTTTTAAGGGAGACGATATTATTGGGGAATTTCTAGGAGATCGAAATAATGAAGATATGAGTGAAGATGGTGACCCTCGTAGTTTTTTTCTTGATTATTTTGCAAATTTATTCATTAATGGAAACACTAGTTTGTATAATCAGTAAATATTCTTCCACATAATGTAATTTTTATTTCCCCTTGTGTGTATATAGGCTTTGCCTCAACTCAGATCAATTTTATGATAATAATAATATTAAAGGAATGAAAGTTTTCTGTCGAAAACCAGAAAAACATCAAATGGTCGAAAATAAATTGTATATACATACACCATACCATCATATGTGAAAAAAAGGAGCAGCTCTTTCGATTGGTGCAAGAGCTAGCTATCTATCCCACTATAAAATTCGAATATGCAAAAAACCATACGTCACATATAATAAGAATATCTTTCTGATATCTTGGTATTCAACTTTTAAAAATTTGTCGAATGGATATTATTTTCATAATTTAATAATTCTTTCAGTTTTCTCAAATATAAGGCCATGATCAACTTTTAATGTTACTTTTTTTATATTAACAATGAAATATTTTTATATTTAAAATTAAGTCAGAGGATCGTAAATAGCAATAGATATAATTCAAAGTTCAATGAAAAGAATGGTACATACAATTTAAAAAATTAGTGAATAAAAACCCTAATCGAATTCAGATAAACAGCCGTTATTATTCTTTAAAAACCCTAATTACAGCGAAAAAATACAATAAAAGAAAGAAAATTTTCCAATACAAAATGTTCATAGATTTCGTAACTGTCAAGAATAATGTCATAATGAAAAATGAGTGACATATATATTGGTTGTCAAATATTTGTGCGATTGATTTCACTGAATGATTCGAGATTATTCCGTAAATCCATTCAGGGTCAGTATATATTTACTTCGTGAAAGTGATTAATGTTGACTGTGATTTGTTTTGATGGGTGACAGCTCAGATCAGATCAGATCAGTTCAGTTCAGTTCAGTTCAGATCAGTTCAGATCAGTTCAGTTCAGATCAGTTCAGATCAGTTCAGATCAGTTCAGTTCAGTTCAGATCAGTTCAGGTCAGTTCAGATAGGGTTAGGTTAGGGTTAGGATAGCGTTAGTCTAAGGTTAAGTTAGGGATAGGTAAGGCCACAGCAACGCGTGCCGGGTCTGCTAGTTAGATATAAACACAGATTAGGTGCTAATTACAATTATAATTTGAACAAAAGTATCATGAATGTTTCCCCCTGTAAATAGCAATGTATATATAGTTTTAGAAAAAGTGATAATAAAAACGCAGCAATGCAATATGTGTTTTTTGATTTTTTTGATGTTGTCTAATCTTTGCTACTGTTCAGTAATTTCGGAACGCGAGTAATATTTAAGTTTCAGGTCGGCATGGTGAGAAATTGGCGGTAATTATTCAAACCGTTGTATTTGAAATTCAATTAGCATCATTCAGTTATCATATTTAGCGAATAGTAGTATTGAATTTGAGGTATAATAAAGTGTTGATTACCGAATATTATCGATAAAATGGATCCAATTACTGTAATATTTGTACTTTCCAACGACTTGGAAGATGAAAGAGGAGCAAATGAAATAATGCTTCAAGCTTTCGAGGTATTGTAAATGAATACTTTGTAGCGTTCTACACGCAAAATTTATTTAATGGCCTTTTTAATTTATTTTAAAAGACCATTGAAGGAAGAAGTGAGTTTTGGATGTTGTGGTGCGAGTCTTCCATGTGTCGTTTCATATGTGTCTGATGCGGAGAACAACTCGACCCGCTTCTTTTCTGTTCCTGATTTCATCGAGAGAAGGTTACGATTGTCTTTATCTTTAATTTCTCGAATAGTTTCAGTTAAATACTTTCTAATAGTGTAAGAAAACCCTCAAATAAGGGGTAAGTGTGTTTTTGCATCGCTTTGTTTCATCACTTATTCGTACTGTTTTAATATTCAGTTTTTATTATTTTATTGTATTCTTTTTATTAGGAATGCCTCCGCCATTTTATTTGTGCATGGAATATTTTTTCTCCTTTTTTGAGCGCTCGTACTACTTACACGGGGGCTATATCATTTCGTCACGATGTCTGTATTTTTCGAATTTTGAGCCGAAAATGGTCTCAATCAACTATGTTCGACTCACTGATAACGAATCCGTCGGAAAATTCGAGTCTGTCCGTCCGTCCGGCCGTCCGTCCGTCCGGCCGTCCGGCCGTAAGCACGATAACTCTCGAACGGATCAACCTAGAGACTTGAAATTTTCAGTGTAGGTTCAGATCCCGAATGCCTCGGTTAAGTTCGTTAATGGGCCAAATTCCACTAGGGGTTCCGTAAATATGGCCGTTCAAAGTTTTGTTTCCCTGATTACTTGAAAACTAAAGATTCGATCGAGATGAAATTTTGCACTCAGATGGAAAATGAGGTGATTCAGCTACATGCGAAATTTTGTCCAGATCGCATGACCAGAACCATAGAAACCATAGAAAATTGTAACTTTTGAACGGAAATGCCTAGGGACTTGAAATTTTCA
The DNA here is from genome assembly GCA_963966015.1 of Aphidecta obliterata. Taxonomy (NCBI): domain Eukaryota; kingdom Metazoa; phylum Arthropoda; class Insecta; order Coleoptera; family Coccinellidae; genus Aphidecta; species Aphidecta obliterata. The sequence goes on from OZ014435.1 coordinate 680,052, forward strand.
GGATAGGTGTGGATCTCGAATGTCGTGATCACGTTTATCTATGAGCAACATTATACAAGGGGTTCCGTAAATACGGTCGTTTGAAATTTTGTTTTCTCGATAAATTCGAAACTTCGGATTCGATCGAGATGAAATTTTGTATTTTAATCGAGAATGATATATTGAAGCAATATTCTGTCCAGATCGCATGACCAGAACCATAGAAACCATAGAAAATTGTAACTTTTGAACGGAAAGGCCTAGGAACATGAAATTTTCAGGGTGGGTTTGGATCGCGAATATCGCGGTCACGTTCATCAATAAGCAAAATGAGACTAGGGGTTCCGTAAATATGGCCGTTCAAAATATTTTTTCCAGATAGTTTCGGAACTACTGATCGGATTGGAATGAAATTATGCATCTAGCTGAGGAATAATGTATTCAAAGTACGTGCAAAATTTTGTCCAGACCGCATCACCAAGACCATAGATACCGTAGAAAATTCTAGCGAATTATCGAAACAAAATTGATCAGCTGAAGCAGCGACTTGAAGTCTGGAGTTTCGCCTAAGTTTCAGAATTTTTTTGACAGCTGTCAAAAATTCCTTCAATTGGTTTCTAAAATTGGAAAATGCGAATCTACCTACAAGGTGCATGTACGAGCGCTCAAAAGCTCCTGCCTTCACGGCAGTGCTTTTCTAAATTTTTTTATATATGCTTTCAAATTACTTTGCTTGATGCACGCCTTTAATGCCTGATTGAAAGTTTATTTTTCTTTAATAACACTTTCGCAACGAAGCAATTCTGCATGTTTTGAACAGCGATACAAGTTCATTAGAATTATTTTATTTGAAAAATGTGTAAATTGCTCCAGATGCAGAAGTGTCAAGAATCTTATGATGGCATATTATTCATACATGCCTATGAATTTCAGTTTTTCTTGGAGATTTTTGAATTTTACGAATCCGCAACTGGGTTACCTGAAGACGTTTGACGAGTTCGTCTGATCTGAAGAACGGAACAGAGCAACCTCAACATCCACAATTCACTTCTTTTTGCGTGTAGAACGCTACAGAAGAAGCAAGAAAAACAGAAAAGGTCGCTTGTGTTACATTACAAGATTTTAGCCATTGTAATCTAACACAAGCGACCTTTTCTGTTTTTCTCAGATTCGTCATCAGTGAGTCGAACATAGTCGATTGAGACCATTTTCGGCTCAAAATTCGAAAAATACAGACATCGTGACGAAATGATAAAGCCCTCGTGTAAGTAGTACGAGCGTTCAAGAAAGCTATAGGTAGAAGTGCTTCTTTTGACATTATAATCATTGGGTGGTAAGCAACACATGGTGATTATACTGTCAAAGACAGCATCAAGAAAGGCTATTGCTGTGTGGTAAGCAATAGCCTTTCTTGATGCTGTCTTTGGCATGATTATAACGTCGGGAGTCCCTCATCATCATCAACCCCCACCAATGGAGTGAAGAGAAAGGTAAGCATCCCATCCAAAGAATAATTCTGGGAAATAGCGTAAATTATAATATTAATTTTAGTTTTCACCGAATGCGACAATCTCATCGAACAAATTGATATCGAGATAATTATTATTATCATAGAATCATTATTATTATAGAATTATTACAGGGTGTCCCAAGTTCGAGTGCCTACTAGACGTTTCTTGAGAATCGGACCTATTTGAAATCTGAAAATTTGGATTATGATATTGTTCGACTTCATCTACAGAGCTAAAATATTCTTGAAGCCTGAACACTTTCAGTTATACAGGGAGTGAACATACATTTCTAGAAAATTCTTTTTTGCATTTTTTCGTCTCTTATATGATTGATTATTCAATTTTAAATATATTTCTATTCGAATCGTTGCATTCGTCGAAATAGTTTTCGAAATATCGAAAAAAAAAATGGAAAAAAAGGAGATATGCGTAGTCAGTATTATGTTCGTTATTCCTATTTTCAATATTTCAAGCAAAACGGTTTTTACATTTCCGAAGAAGAAGATTGGTGGAATATTCTGCATGTCCTAAATTTTGGAAAATTCCTCACAGGGTGTTTCATATACATATATCGTCAAAAATTTTGATAAGAATTTTCCCATAACTTTGGTTTTTTTGAATTAGAACCCTATTTTTTTATGATTGGGTTGTATTTTGCAAATAAAAGTAATGATAGTGTTCAAAGATGTTTATGCTCCTAAATTAAATAATTCTTGAGTTATCAAGGGTATCCTGAATTTATGTTGTACGCAGAGATAAATTTATAAAATATGTTTTATAACAATAATCTGTGTTCATAGAAGATAAACTATTCCAATAATTCCCTATAAACACAGTTATTGTTATAAAACAGATTTTATGAATTTGTCTCTACGTACGACATAAATTCAGAAAATCCTCAATAACTCGGGAATAATTCAATTCAGGAGAATAAACTACTTTGAACATAATCATTTTTTTGTTTTCGCAGCATCCAACGCAATCATAAAAAAATAGGGTTCTAATTTAAGAAACAAAAGTTATGGAAAATTTCTGAACACAATTTTTGACAAAATATTTCAGACACCCTCTGACGAATTTTCCGAAATTTAGGAGATGCACAATTTTCCGCCATTCTTCTTCTTCGAAAATCTGAAAACAGGTTATGCTTGAAACATTGAGAATAGGAAAAACGAACATAATACTCACTACGCATATCTCCCTTCTTTTTTTCAGTTTTTTTCGATATTTTGAAAACTATTTCGACGAATGCAACGATTCGAATTTAAGTATATTTAGAATTGAATAATCGATCATATGAGAGACGAAAAAATGCAAAAAAAAAATCGAGAAATTTATTTTCACTCCCTGTATAACTGAAAGGGTTCAGGCTTCGAGAATATTTTGGCTCAGTAGATAAAGTCGAACAATATCATAATCCAAATTTTTAGATTTCAAATATGTCCGGTTCCCAAGAAACGTCTAGTATGCACTCGATTTGGGACACCTTGTATAATATAAAGATATTCGAATATATCAGACATTTTTTTATTCAAGTAAAGCCATGGCAACATCAACTACTTGAGAAACGTAAAGTCTAAACGATAATTATTGGTTTCTTCCATTGTCAATTGTAAGATACCTATTTTTCCTCCAAATCCGTTTCACTGGCCAGAATGAACAAACGTATTCATACACAACCTTTATATTATTAGGGTAGAAATTTTGGTTCTACAAACCTGAAAAATTAAAACAAAATAAATTAATAGGCTAGAAAATCGTTAGAAATCATTACTCACCACTATTTCTTACTCCAGTTTACTTCTTTGCTAATTTCGATATTAGAGATTTGGACAGTATTCTATTTTGTTGATTGTAAGTAATTTATGCCAAAAAAACGTATCCCATAGAGTTATCACTGCATCATTTCAAAATTGTAGGGTTTGAGTTTGTTACGTTCAAGTAGTATAATAACCGAGAAAGATCTAACGCTATTACAAAAGGAAAAGGAGAATTTAGAAGACAAAATAGATTTGGAAGCTGAGAAAGAAATAAGAGAATGTTTGGAGATTCTCTTGCTCCTCTTTCATCTTCCAAATCTTTTGTTTGGAGAAACACAACACTGATGCGTTTTCTGAAGAAGAAGAAAAAACGTTAACATCACAGACTATCAGTCAATGTCTGCAAATATTTCGTGGTCTCACCTTTTTCGTCACTGGTTTCGACGATGAACTTGAAGTGATATTTGCCACTTCAAGTTCGTCGTCGGAACTAGTGATGCAAGAACAAATCGAGGGAGGTCGAGGAAGTATTACCACAAATATTAACGAGGCCAACTTTGTTGTTCTCCCATGCTTCATCAGTAAGTTGTTCTTTCAATTAAAGATGAGAATTCATAAGAATTTTCCGTTTACAGTTGAGCACATAGATTACGACGAATACATCACCATTAATGGTTTGTGGATTTACGACTGCATCACAGAAGAATTGGTATTACCGGTGAAATATTATCACCGTCTTCTGTTCATCAGTTCTGGATCATTGTGTGGTCACAATAAGTGGTTGAACGAAAATACCTATCTTGGCTGATCCCGATGTTAGGAGGGACTTGGCAAGAGCAATTATGCAGAATCACTTCCGTTGAAAGGAACGTCCTTGGTTCCACCACAGCCGTCTTTATAGATAGTCTGGCATCGTCGCATCCGAACGTAAATGGTAGGTATACTAGTGCGGAGCGATAGCGCGAGATATAGTATTATTTCACATTCAAATCACTAGTCAACTCATCAAATTAATTTTTTGCTGAAAGAAAAAGAAACATAAGACCCTACTTAGTCAATAAATTGAATATCTCAGTAAGTTTTGCACAATAATCTCATGATAAAGTTGAAATTGAAATGATATTTCTCTGAATTTTTATTCAATTTATTGTTCAGCAAGAACCACGGGAAGGTGTAAGGTCATCTCTTGCCAAAAAAAAAACTTAAATAAAATTCTCTACATAAATATAAACTCTCAAACATAACAAATAAATGAATAAATATAGAAATATATTAAGTAATGAAAATTTCGAAAAACTCATAACAAAGTGAATTTTATTCTTAAATGGTTTTTTTTTGCTATCTCCTAAATGTTTTCTTTTCTTCTTCATTTGCTCGACTTTTGAATCATTATTTCTATTTTTCACATAATTTTTGAGCAGTAAATTCGCGAAAATGGAGCAGAGTGAATTTAAAATGTTACATTTGAGAGATAGTTTTTATTTCCACTGTCAGAATTAGGGGATATTTCTAATGTCGAAGAAATTGATCTCAAATACCTTTTAGAAGGCAAAATAAAAAATTTTCTCATTAATTCATAACATGAAGGTGACTGTGAAAATAATATAAATGACATAACTATAGTACTTGATGAATATTTAATTCTTTTTGCTATGACCTGTCGTAATTGGTCTGTAATGATTTCTACCTGTCTGAATTTGTCAAAATTTTCATTATTTCTATCAGCTAAAAATAACTCTAAGGAAGCTAAAGAACTTTTCAATGAATCTGACATAGATTCTTCAGGTACTGCATCTTCATTATTCACATTTTTATAACGAGAAAGTAAATTTGTAATTTGAGACCACCTACTAAGTGTTAGATCGTATGGAAGAATCCATTTTAAATCATTTTGAGAGATCTGAATATTTTTAATAAATAATTTCAATCTAAGGTCTCTATCTATTTGAACTGAAACATCCACAGATAATGATTTTTCGAAATTAATTATATAAAAATGAATCTTTTCATCGAATTTCTTAATCTCCCATCAATTTTGATTGAATAATTATTGATTAGGTCATCGAAATCTTTTATCATGTCCGAACTCAAGAAGGCTTCTATTTCATTATTCTGCCGAGAAATGATTTCATTTCTTCTAAGCTGAGGATCGGTCCTCGGTTTTGGAGTTGATTTTGTGAGATACTTCGGTAAATTTGGAAAAACTTTGGGAATAGCGTTTTTTTTTAATTTAGGATATTTTAATGATAACAATTGAATGGTTCCATCTGGCTTTAAAAATTTATCATTCTTAATAATATCACTTTCTTCGAAATGTTTCTCGCAAACTGAACTAGAAGAGGTCGGAATAAAATCTTTTCTTGGGAAAGCTTTTATCCATAGAAGCTTCAGCTCTTCATTTTTGGAAAATTTAAAACAACTTACATCCTATCTTTCTGATACGAATAATTGCTTCTACAATTTGGAACACAACACGATCGTACCATCTTGATTCTCAGTAGATGATCTCAAATATACCCACCAAAATTACTGAAAACAACACTTTCACTTCACTTAAATCACTATTACACTTCAGTTTGAACTTTATTACACTTATTTAATTCACAAAAACACAAACAATAACACGTGCGTAACCTATTACGACTTGTTGAACTGAAAACTCGATTTGGCGAAGCCCCCGAGTTCCATATCCCTCCGTCCAACGTTGCCAGTTTTCTCTCGTTCGAGGCTTCTAATAAAGACGGCTGTGGTTCCACGCACTTGGTTACCGCAGAGGCAAGCGGAAAGAAGTACGCAAGGGCCTTGAAGTGGCGTTTACCGGCTGTAGATAAGGACTGGTTGATCGCGTGTGCCAGAAGTGAAACCAAGTTGCCGGAACAAAAATATTCCGTTTCGAAAAAGAGTGAGTCGATTGATTATTTCGTTTTTACTGCCATTTATCAGTTAGTGTCGGGACTTTCCTAACCACCCAGATAAATATAATTTTGTGTCTAAGTTGATCACCGAAAAGCTTTGTAGGCAGCGTTAGTAACTTCAAGTATAATATTTTCAGTTGCTGAGTTCAACATGAGGCAATCTTTGTCATGTACGGTTCAATGGGACTTCGGAAAGGATACTCAGGTAATATAATGAAAGCGGAAAGTTGTGAATAATTCATTCAACAATTCCATCCTCGACTGCCTTTTTATATTTCTGAATAAACTTTATCTCTTAAAAATTAGGAGGAGCCATCCCCCCACTCTAAGGTCTTCATGATATCTGGAATACTGGACAAAAGTGTCAAGGCGAAACTCGTATCTTCTTTGAAAGCATTGGGAGCCATAGTGTCGGAAACTTTCAATTACGATCCTAGGTCAACGCTAGGATCGTAATTGGACGTTTCCAACACTATGGCTCCTAATTCTTTCAAAGAACATACGTCCCAAACCAACAAGGAACGAGAAGATTATATCTTGTATGGCTGCGGGCAAATGGATACTACACATCAATTACATGGCGGCATGTCCTGATGCTGGAAAATTCTTGAATGTAAGTGAGACACTAAACCCTCCAAACCGTTTTTAACAATAATAAAAACATACAAGTTCTTTTGCCGGAAAAACAAATTCAGATCTTGCAGAACACTTATTGACTGAAAAGCATTGCTTTGAGCATGATTGCGAAATTTTGGCATATTGAAAATAAAGGTATAAAACTAAATCATATCATAAAAGTTGAATTTGTTAGAGAGCTGTAGTTTCGGCAATATTCCGCTTTATATGTTTAGCCACCCCTATTTTTAAAATCGGTGACGTGGTTTTGATTCGACTAACGTACTATTTAAATCAAATTATAAAGACCCTATCTTATCATCTTTGTAATGTAGTCATCCGAATTCCAACTTATATACTGTTCCGAAAACAGGAAGAAGAATATGAATTCGGTAATCCGAACTCTATTGGTAAAATCACCATTGAACTCGACCGTGACATTGAGGTTAGGATGCAGGCCATCCATTATTGGAGAAACGAGATTATAAGGACAGGAAGAGGACCGTTCAAAGATATGAGAGCTATAATCGTTGCCTCTCATATCTTGGAACGGTCCTCTTCCCGCTTCAGTCAGAGTCATTGAGGCTGGTGGAGGAATGGTTATTGATGCTATGTGAATACTTGACATACACTTCCAAAGAAAAACAAATTTCTTTCTCCTTACTGATGATTTCAATCTCTTTCAGGCCACCTTTTGACGATGTAGTACTTGCGACCCACTGCCTGATGGAACCCAAAAGTGTACCGAAATTCTCCCTATATGAGCCGCTGGCTAAGCAGGGAGTTTATTGCGTCGATACCATGTTTTCGAGTGATTTTTTGTCATCGCTCGAGAACACGGTGTCTACGCGATCGCCTCTCTAATTCAATTCGGTTCATTTTCTGTATATTCAATTAGTGTAATATAGTAGGTATGCAGTTTTTTTCTGAATTTAATTATTTCTGATGATAGGCCTCAATTTGTCTGATTTCTATTTTATGTTTAGTAATTGTACCATATTGAGTTTTGAGTTTTTATATATTGTTCGACTTATCCTTACATACAATTATATAAAATTAAAAGAAAATCTCCTTATGAATTATTCGATTCAATTCGGTTCATTTTCTGTATATTCAATTAGTGTAATATAGTAGGTATGCAGTTTTTTTCTGAATTTAATTATTTCTGATGATAGGCCTCAATTTGTCTGATTTCTATTTTATGTTTAGTAATTGTACCATATTGAGTTTTGAGTTTTTATATATTGTTCGACTTATCCTTACATACAATTATATAAAATTAAAAAAAAATCTCCTTATGAATTATTCGATTTTTGAATCTATTCTGTATATAAAGTGAGCATATTAAATCCTATGCCATGTAATGAGGTTTTCTTTGCCATTTTGGCACACTTCAGAAAATTTAGAAATAACCAAAATGAATTCACTTTTATTCAATCGGACGCCAGCTATCTTTTTGGAAAAATGGAGAAAAATCACCAGGGCAGCTGCAAAGCCGGAGACAGAGTTCCGTTCATACTTTGAATATTCTAAATTCGAGTTTATCTACAGAAGAACATATATTTACCGGAAATGAAATTACAACTAGAAAATCAATTAAATGTATATTGATTCATATAAAAGGAATAAAAAACGATTTCTACAGCTTACACTAATTATGGGGTTTATATAAAATCGGGAATGTCAGGAAAATTATAGTAATCTGCGGCGAAATAGCCAGAAAATACGGTATGATCGGACAGGGTGATCTCGGCCAGGCAAGAAAGGAAATCCGTGGGATTCAGTCTTCTGTTGAATTCTTTATTAAACGGTCAACAAAAAGTACGAACCAACGGAGTACGGTGGCCTATTTACGGGATTATGGCTACAGAAAGTCAGGTAGTTTACCTTCAGTGTCCACAATAACTGGAATTCACACGATGCTTTCTCGTTTATCACACGGTTTTTCTCACTTCCTTTATCCACGATTAATTAGTTCGGGGGAGATCATCTTCATTAACATTCTTCTGGCGGCATGTGGGCCGAGGAAAACGCCGCACTTGTTTTTTCGAAACCCAGTGCGCTCTGAATAGACCTCTAGATGAATTTTGACCATAAATCAAACTTCATTACAGTCACTTCTGTTCACTTCGAATTTCTAATTAGAAAGAACACCATAGGAGTGACGGGGAATAGGGTGAATCCTATACCCGTTATTGCCTACTACCACGTTATGTGGTAGAAATCTACTTTTTTGGTAGATTTCAGGCAACCTGTGGTAGGTAAATTTTTGGGAGTAGATTTTGGTAGATTTTCACCCTCTTTGACTTCAAAGTCATTTTATATCATAAAGTTGTAATGGATCGGTCCTAGATTAACATCCTACCAATGAGGAAACTTCATATAATACCGATTGCAGAGTAGATTAGAAGAACACGGTCGAATATTCTGAACACGGTCAAATAACTCCGTGATTTTTATTTTTTACACCGTGATGCTATTCGATGGTTTTTGGAGGTTATAGAAAAAAAGATTAGGGTTTACTTCTTGAAAAGCGATGCACCAGGGTTGCTCTGCTCTGATATTCAGATACACAAAGCGAAGAACACTGGTAAGGTTGTTAAGCGTTAGTCGTAGAATTCTGCAAATTTACGAAACCAAAGGTTTCCATTATCCCTAGTATTTTATTACCGTTTTCTTTGATAATCGTATGCAAGTAAGTCCACTGAAAGATTATTTATTCTTGATTGTTGTCTATATGGTACTGTTTCTCCATTTAATATTTATTACGTATTTGTACTTGTGATATTCATTCATATTTCCGGTACTTGTGTACCCCCAGTCAATACCACTATTTCAATTGTCCCACTTGGGAAACTTGGTATATGGTTCATTAATATGTTGGATTCTTGAAACTTAATTGGAGAGATAAGTGCCTGCTAAACATAATGACGCGGTATAGAGATTCCCCCATGGGAGATATATCAAGAATTGTATCTCTTTGCATTGTGTAGTTGTTGAACCTTCCTCCCTGTAGAGCACTTAATCACTGCTCGAACTTGCAGGATTCCCTGAATTTATTTCACTGAGATTACAGACTGTCGAGATGGTCTCGGTCCCTACTTGCCCTTACCTCATTTAGTATTTAGTCATTAAGGGGATAGAGAATGCAATTCTGGAATAATCTTTCCTTTGTACCGTTCAAGTTGTTGGTGTGAACGTAGCACTTATCATTCTGAAGGAAAGTCCCTCTTGAATCTAACCCTTTTGTATGTACATATATTGTTATTTAGTGAACAGTTTTTCACTTACGATACATTATCTTCGCATCCACCATTCAGGATATTTGTTACCATTAATGATTTCTATCCTACAGAAAAGGTTTTCTCGTTCTGTAGTATCTATTTTTGATTGTGATATATTTCCCCATTGCTCTCTATGACTGACTTTTGATTTTGATATATTTTAATACTCTCATTATTACCTGATTTTGATATATTTTAATACTCTCATTATTACTTGATTTTGATATATTCTACTATTCTCATAATTATTTACCATTTTATTATTTGCCTCTGTTTAGGAATATTCTTTACTTGTGAGGTTGTTTTTTTTTTTACCTTTTGGCACTCTGAAATAAACTTGTTATTTTCTTATTTTGGGTGCTAAAAATATTGTGTTTTAATTGTCTCAGACTTCCCGATAAATTTCCCTAGTACGATGAGAAGGTCCTGTGGTTTCTACGAAATGTAGAGTCCTTCCTAGATTGATCACTGCGCTGGCCAAAAATAATTAAGATTAGTTTGCGATCCCGCGTGTTCGTATATTGAAAGTGTTCTGAACTCTCGTTCAGATAAAATAGTCGGTATTTAAAACTGCAAAACATTACAAAGTTCATATCAATTATAAATTTCAATTCATATTTGTCGTAACTGCATACTATTATCTTCTTCTTCAATTTATGAAATTCTGTGTGAGTAATTCACGTACTTAATACCAACTCTGTGGCCTGTGCCCTCTCACCCCTCTCACTCACTCTCTAATCTTAACCTCGTAGTAAGTAAACGTCAAAAAAACATAACCTCATTTGTTTGTGTTGGATTTTGCGAATAAATTGTTATAGTTGACCAAGTGTTTGTGACATTTTTACAAAATGAAAAGAAGATGTGTTCAACGAAACTATAGGTCAGAGTGGGAGCAGAATGAATTATTTTCTTCTTGGTTGTGTAAATCCAAAGAAGAAAATGAAAGCGCTCACTGCAAAGCTTGTAATTGCAAGCTTTTACCTCGTATTGCCTCTCTGAAAGAACACCTTGCTTCTGCTAAACATAAAAAATCTATGGAAGGGATGTCCGGATGAAGAGATGAAGAGAAATAATTTCTGTAGAAAAAGTCAACGATTTTTTAAAAACTTGTCAATCTTTTTTGATAGAATTATCTGTAGAATTAAGGCAGCGGTTGCCCTTGGATATTATGTTCAAGGAGTTAGAGTTTTTAGATCCACAAACAGCTGTTTATAATGAATTTCAATCACTTGGTGCTCTCCTATCGAACTTCCCCAATTTAGTAGAAGAAAACGAAATTCAGATTATAGGTAACGAATATAGAGAAATGAAGTTGGATCGAGAAGTAAGTAATCTTATGTGCAGCAGTAGCTCTAGTGATTCAAACGGTCCTGTTAATGTAGAAAAATTTTGGAAAAAGATTAGCAAATTAAAAAATGCAGCCAATATCGAGAAGTATTTGCACATTTCAAAATTTGCAAAGCACATGCTATGCTTACCTGTATCAAATGTGAAATGTGAGCGAATATTTTGAGAAATTAACAGGATTAAAACTAAAGTGAGAAACCGATTTGCGAACAAAAATGTTGCGTCAATTCTACATGCCAAAGAAGGAATAAAGGAAGCTGGTGAATGTTGCGAATTTCTTTCCGATCCAGAAATGTTGACACTGATGAACAGCATGTCTCTGTATGAAAATATCGTTAGTGATCCTGATGAATAATTTAATAATTGACTTTATGTAATTTTTGTACAATTTTATGGAAAAATTATATATCTATGAACATTTTAATATACTTTATTGTCTCGATGTCCCGAAAATCTATGATCTGATGGAATCATTCAAGTAACCTGTAAAAATTCAAAACACAGTCACCAGCGCCACCTGGTGTTTACTATCTACATTTTGCTGTGGTAGATTTCTCTCATCTTCGCAGTAGATTCGCTTTTCAAAGTATAGTCACACTGCGTTATTGGATCAACGTCATTTTGTACACAAACAAATAAAAGGAACGTAAAAGAAATATCGAACATCATGAGTGTTATTCCTGTGCCATCAAATTTTTTCACAGGGAAAAGAGGATTACCAAGGAAAGCTCAGAGTTAATTCTTCACCCCATTGAGCATTATAAGAGTGAATCATATTTGGGATTCCAAAGGTCTGAACGCCCCCTGGCGGCCAAATTCCGAACCTAGAAAACGAGTATTGTTTTCATAATTCACGTGCTTTTAATTCGGTATTTTTATTTTATATCTAGGATACAGGTATTCGTGAGGTATATATAGAAATTTTTCTCGTTTTCTGAGCAGAGTAATTGATATTGAAACAAAAATGTCGATTAGGTATTATTTATATCAGTGTTATTCAGTTGAAATACGTTTGTCAAGTCGAGTTTGTTTGAGTAAGAGTTCAATTTTCTGGGCAGGTTTAATTGGTGAGTTAAAAATATAATTTTATGATGTATAAACAAGAGTGTTATGAAATTGATCTTCGTATTTCAAAGGACCGTGACTTTTTCTTTCTGTAAGAAAGAAAGTCAAGTCAAGTTAAAGTAAAGTCTGAATTAATTTATTATATTATACAAATATATTAGGTACATGAATTTAAGGACATTGGATTATATAACAATGAGTGAACAAAGTTCTAGTACTAAAAAAAAACAGTTTACTTGTGTTTACCAAGTGGTGATGACAGCTGTGGTTTCAAGTAAATGCCTGAGGGATGATGGTTCACCTGGACTTTGCTGTGGTTCTGACTATTTAACACTTGTTGAAGTTACCTTCGAGAATGGCACCAAGACTCGAGTTTACGTGAATGGGGACCAAGAAGAGGTGAAGGCCAAGGCAGATTCGATAGCTGATCAAATCGAGAAGAACAGGGAAGAAAATAATTGATGAAGGGTTGTAATTTTATTTCGATATCACAAATGTGTTGTTTGTATGTTTGTATTGTATTATTATCCATTCTTTTATACTCTTGAGGAATAAAGTTTTTTTTCAACTTTGACTACGAGAAGTTATGATTTATCCCCTTTTAATTTATTTATTTTTCAATGAAATAAAATCAGTTACACTCACCCTAGAGATTCAAATTATTCGTCAAATCCCATCTTATCGAAAATCAACATGTGTCGTCGAAACAGAAACATGTCTAAAAAAAATGCCTACATACACAGATGAATCTAATCAGTCGTTCTCTTGTCGTTGGGTGAGTAGAAATTAATTTGAATTTCGTTGAAAATTATCGATTTATTCATTTCTTTTCATCAATATTAATTTTCAGTTAAAATGAAAACCTACTCGGTTATTTTACTTCTTGTGGTCTCCGAGATAACGGCAAGGTCTGCCACTTCGGAGAACAACCACCAACATGTCGTTTCCGCCAATGCCACCCTGTGTTCTAAGGGTAGAATTGGTACTGAACTTTGTAAGGTGGAATCTGCTTGTTGTCGACCAATGATAAGATGTCCTGCACATGTGAGGGTGAAAGGGGTGCAACTGTGTACCACCCCTGAGGGAAATGTGGGTGTCTGTTGCACTACTGGGTCGAACCACACAGGTGAGATGTTTTTTTTTTGTTTTTATATTTGAATATTTGAATCAGAATTAGAGTGGCTGCTGATCAAATTAGGGAAAACTGTCAGAAAATTTGAGATTTAGACGTGAAGGAAAAGTATGAGGAGGATTGTGACTTCCATGGTAGTTTTAATAACTACAATACTTGCACTATACGTTACTTACCATAATATCTTGGTGGATTATCTCCTGAAATTCGAAACATTGAAGAATTGTAAAATTTATCTTCAAGAGCAAGAGTTTTACTGGAATACCCAACTGCAGAAGTATTGATTTCCAAAATCGTTCTCATACATAAGAACTATAGTTCCACCTTCAGTTACTTTCCATAATGTCTAAATGGATCTTCTAAAATTGGAGTCAATAAAAAGTTATGAAATGTTTTTTGAGAACAAGAATTCAACTGTAATACCCAAGTAAATAAGTTTTCATTTCCCAAATCGTACTAGTAACAACTATAGTTTCACCTTTAGTCACTTTCCATAATGTCTGAGTGGATCTTCTGAGATTGGAGTCAATAAAAAGTTTTAAAATGTTTTTTGAGAGCAAGAATTTAACTGTAATAGCCAAGTAAATAAGTTTTCATTTCCCAAATCGTACTAGTAACAACTATAGTTTCACCTTTAGTCACTTTCCATAATGTCTGAGTGGATCTTCTAAAATTGGAGTCAATAAAAAGTTTTAAAATGTTTTTTGAGAGCAAGAATTTAACTGTAATATCCAAGTTAATAAGTTTTCATTTCCCAAATCGTACTAGTAACAACTATAGTTTCACCTTTAGTCACTTTCCATAATGTCTAAGTGGATCTTCTGAAATTGGAGTCAATAAAAAGTTTAAAAATGTTTTTTGAGAGCAAGAATTTAACTGTAATACCCAAGTAAATAAGTTTTCATTTCCCAAATCGTACTAGTAACAACTATAGTTTCACCTTTAGTCACTTTCCATAATGTCTAAGTGGATCTTCTAAAATTGGAGTCATTAAAATTTATGAAATGTTTTTTGAGAACAAGAATTTAACTGTAATACCCAAGTAAATAAGTTTTCATTTCCCAAATCGTACTAGTAACAACTATAGTTTCAACTTTAGTTACTTTCCATAATGTCTGAGTGGATCTTCTGAGATTGGAGTCAATAAAAAGTTTTAAAATGTTTTTTGAGAGCAAGAATTTAACTGTAATACCCAAGTAAATAAGTTTTCATTTCCCAAATCGTACTAGTAACAACTATAGTTTCACCTTTAGTCACTTTCCATAATGTCTAAGTGGATCTTCTGAAATTGGAGTCAATAAAAAGTTTTAAAATGTTTTTTGAGAGCAAGAATTTAACTGTAATACCCAAGTAAATAAGTTTTCATTTCCCAAATCGTACTAGTAACAACTATAGTTTCACCTTTAGTCACTTTCCATAATGTCTAAGTGGATCTTCTAAAATTGGAGTCAATAAAAAGTTATGAAATGTTTTTTGAGAACAAAAATTCAACTGTAATACCCAAGTAAATAAGTTTTCATTTCCCAAATCGTACTAGTAACAACTATAGTTTTACCTTTAGTCACTTTCCATAATGTCTGAGTGGATCTTCTAAAATTGGAGTCAATAAAAAGTTTTAAAATGTTTTTTGAGAGCAAGAATTTAACTGTAATACCCAAGTAAATAAGTTTTCATTTCCCAAATCGTACTAGTAACAACTATAGTTTCACCTTTAGTCACTTTCCATAATGTCTGAGTGGATCTTCTAAAATTGGAGTCAATAAAAAGTTTTAAAATGTTTTTTGAGAGCAAGAATTTAACTGTAATACCCAAGTAAATAAGTTTTCATTTCCCAAATCGTACTAGTAACAACTATAGTTTCACCTTTAGTCACTTTCCATAATGTCTGAGTGGATCTTCTAAAATTGGAGTCAATAAAAAGTTTTAAAATGTTTTTTGAGAGCAAGAATTTAACTGTAATACCCAAGTTAATAAGTTTTCATTTCCCAAATCGTACTAGTAACAACTATAGTTTCACCTTTAGTCACTTTCCATAATGTCTAAGTGGATCTTCTGAAATTGGAGTCAATAAAAAGTTTTAAAATGTTTTTTGAGAGCAAGAATTTAACTGTAATACCCAAGTAAATAAGTTTTCATTTCCCAAATCGTACTAGTAACAACTATAGTTTCAACTTTAGTTACATTCCATATTATCTGAGTGGATCTTCTGAGATTGGAGTTAATAAAAAGTTTTAAAATGTTTTTAGAGAGCAAGAATTTTACTGTAATACCCAAGTAAAAAAGTTTTCATTTCCCAAATAGTACTAGTAATAACTATAGTTTCAATTCAATCTCCTCATAAATTATTCCTTGCAATTTGAGACAATGAATTTTTTTTTGGCCAAAAATCGGAAAAACACCATTTTCCAGTTGAAAAATTCGATTATTGCAGATAGGGCTGCGATTTTATTTCCATCGGATTGCGTGACCTTGAGAACCTATATTTCCATACCAAACTTGCCAAGAAAAAATTTTTTCAGTTTTTTCATTTTTTTTTGTTTATATCCCGATTCTCCTAAGTCTTTTCGAGACTCCTTATAAACTCTCAGCTAGTGCGAGTAAGGAGAATCGGTTTCATTTTGTGTAGGCTTTGTTACTGTGTCCTTACACCACCTGAGACACAGCACTGTTAATGATAATATCCTGCAATTTCAGTCATCATACTAGTATCTGAATCTTAATTGAATCGAACCGAATATTGCAGAACCTTTAGACGAGAAAAAGCGTGGCCACAAGGTCATCAAAGCAGACCCCTACACCTTGAACCTCGTGCGAAGACAGAGCAGAGAACAGCTCGCCGACCTGAGATCGAAAGAAGCCAAACTGATGTCTTCCGGAAAACACGCCATCCTAAGCCGCACCTCCTCCAGTTACAGCCACTTCAGAAACTCCAGGATGTTCAACTCGGCCGACCTGCACCAGGTCATGGAGATCGCCAGCAGAGCCCTGGAAATCGCGATAGCCACGAGGGCATTCAGAGATAGGTGAGGAGACATCAATAATAAGTTTCCAAATCATATTGTGTCGCACGAAGAATGTTAAGGGGGGGATAAAAGAGACGTGAACTTCCAACAACAGTTTGAATGAGAGGGATTATTTTCGATTCAACGAATACACTCCTTTTCGTTGATTGATTATCCTATCTGTGACGGAATTCTTGGGAAACTTTGGACCCTGCATGACTTATTGGATTCATCCGGAACGTTAAGATTAATTTCTTTCCTCCCCCAGTCAAAGGAAAAGTTGAATATTTTGTGTTTCAGGCAGGAAATCACCAGCGAACAGCTGGAGTTGGGGATGCTCCAAGAGGACCTAAGAACGACACCCTTGGGTGGAGCCTGCACGCCCCTGCCTTTCTGCCATTCCATCCCTGATAAGTATAGGAGAATCGACGGTGCTTGCAACAACATCCTGCATTCCACTTGGGGTTCCCACCTCACCCCTTTCGCAAGACTTCTCCCCCCAAGTTACAAAGATGGTGAGTTGAACTTGAACTCCAACACTCATGAAAGCTTGTAATCAATAGAAGAGTAAACCCTGAGATACACTGCTACCAGGTGATTTAAAGAAGCGATCTCAAAGACTTCATTACACAGACTTTCCTTTCCAATAGCACCTGCAGATTTTTTCTTACTTCTCTGAAAACTATATGTAAAGTCCTTTGGTCTATTTTTCGTTTGCTTGCTATCAATATAAAATTGCACCATGTGGTAATGCCAACAGGGAGTCAAGAAGCAACCATGAAGTCTTCTATAAATACATCTTCTTCTGGAATAGCTTCTAGCACCAGCTGATTCCCTTTTGCTTCTCTGAAATTAATCTGCCCAAGTCCTCTGATCCTTTTTCCCTGAGCTTGCAAGTAATAGAAGAATAAACCCTAAGGTAATACCTGCAGATGGTTTAGAAGAGAAACCTTGAAGACTTCATTGCATTCTTCTTCCTTTCCAATAGCTTCTAGTACCAGCAGATTTTTTCTTGCTTCTCTAGAATAATCAATAGAAAAAAAACCCTAAGATACTGCCACTCATGATATTTCTTCAAAAGGTGTTTGGACTACGAGGGTCTCAGAGCACGACGGCAAACCACTAACAAGTCCGAGGAAGATAAGCACGACGCTCTTCAAAGACGAGAACGTCTACCAGACGGATCGTACCCTCCTGGTGATGCAGTTCGGGCAGTATCTATCTCACGAGATCACGCAGTCGATAGACACCTCCTTCAGGAACGGGAGTGCCATAGGATGTTGCGAGCCTGATGGTAGCGCTCCGTTAGATCCGAGAAATCGGCACGACGCCTGCATGCCCATAGAGATACCGGAAGACGACCCGTTCTACTCGACTTTCCAACAGAAGTGTATGAATTTTGTTAGGTCCATTTTGGCGCCGAGGGAAGATTGTACCCTTGGGTACTCCCAGCAGGTGAGTTTTGACCTTCTGGTTTTCCAATTGCTTCTAGCACCAGCTGATTTCCTCTTGCTTCTCTAAAATCAAACTGTGCTCCTCTGATCTCTTTTTCCTTGGCTCGCAAGCAATAGGAGATTAAACCATGGGATACTTCCAGCAGGTGATTTGGAGAAGCAACCTTAAAGACTTCATTACATAGTTTTTCTTCTGGAATAGCTTCTAGCACCAGCTAATTTCCTCTTGCTTCTCTAAAATCAAACTGCGCAAGTCCTCTAATCTTTATTCCCTCAGCTTGCAAGCAATAGTCTATTGAATCTTGAAGTAATACCTGCAGGTGATTTGGAGAAGCAACCTTGAAGACTTCATTAGATAGTTTTTCCTTTCCAATGGCTTCTATCACCAGCAGATTTTTTCTTACTACTCTGAAAACAATCCGTAAAGTCTTTTGGTCTATTTTTCCTTTGCTTGCTCTCAAAAGAAAATTGCACCATGGGGTAATCCCACCAGGGAATCAGGAAACAACCATTAGGTCTTCGATAAATAGTTCTTCTTCTGGAATATCTTCTACCACCCGCTGATTCCCTCTTGCTTCTTTCTCTCCAAGTCCTCTGATATTTTTTCCTTAGCTTGCAAGCAATAGGAGATTAAACCCTGGGATACTTCTAGCAGGTGATTTGGAGAAGCAACCTTGAAGACTTCATTACATAGTTTTTCTTCTGGAATAGCTTCTAGCACCAGCTCATTTCCTCTTGCTTCTCTAAAATCAAACTGTGCAAGTACTCTGATCTTTTTTCTCTCAGCTTGCAAGCAATAGACTATTGAACCTTGAAGTAATACCTACAGGTGATTTGGAGAAGCAACCTTGAAGACTTCATTAGATAGTTTTTCCTTTTCAATGGCTTCTAGCACCAGCAGATTTTTTCTTACTACTCTGAAAACAATCTGTGAAGTATTGGTCTATTTATCCTTTGCATCTGTAAAGTCCTTTGGTCTATTTTTCCTTTGCTTGATCTCAATAGAAAATTGCACCATGGAGTAATCCCAGCAGGGAATCAGGAAACAACCATTAGGTCTTCAATAAATAGTTCTTCTTCTGGAATATCTTCTAGCACCAGCTGATTCCCCCTTGCTTTCTTCTCTCCAAGTCCTCTGATCTTTTTTTCCTTAGCTCGCAAACAATAGGAGATTGAACCCTGAGATACTTCCAGCAGGTGATTTGGAAAAGCAACCTTAAAGACTTCATTAGATAGTTTTTCTTCTGGAATAGCTTCTAGCACCAGTTAATTTCCTCTTGCTTCTCTAAAATCAAACTGTGCAAGTCCTCTTATCTTTATTCGATCAGCTTGCAAGCAATAGACTATTGAATCTTGAAGGAATACCTGCAGGTGATTTGGAGAAGCAGCCTTGAAGACTTCATTGGATAGTTTTACCTTTCCAATGGCTTCTATCACCAGCAGATTTTTTCTTACTACTCTGAAAACAATCCGTAAAGTCTTTTGGTCTATTTTTTTTTGCTTGCTCTCAAAAGAAAATTTCACCATGGGGTAATCCCACCAGGGAATTAGGAAACAACCATTGAGTCTTCGATAAATAGTTCTTCTTCTGGAATATCTTCTTACCACCCGCTGATTCCCCCTTGCTTTTTTCTCTCCAAGTCCTCTGATCTTTTTTTCCTTAGCTCGCAAGCAATAGGAGATTGAACCCTGAGATACTTCCAGCAGGTGATTTGGAGAAGCAACCTTGAAGACTTCATTACATAGTTTTTCTTCTGGAATAGCTTCTAGCACCAGCTCATTTCCTCTTGCTTCTCTAAAATCAAACTGTGCAAGTACTCTGATCTTTTTTCTCTCAGCTTGCAAGCAATAGACTATTGAACCTTGAAGTAATACCTACAGGTGATTTGGAGAAGCAACCTTGAAGACTTCATTAGATAGTTTTTCCTTTCCAATGGCTTCTATCACCAGCAGATTTTTTCTTACTACTCTGAAAACAATCCGTAAAGTCTTTTGGTCTATTTTTCCTTTGCTTGCTCTCAAAAGAAAATTGCACCATGGGGTAATCCCACCAGGTAATTAGGAAACAACCATTGAGTCTTCGATAAATAGTTCTTCTTCTGGAATATCTTCTACCACCCGCTGATTCCCTCTTGCTTCTTTCTCTCCGAGTCCTCTGATCTTTTTTTCCTCAGCTTGCAAGCAAAAGGAGATTGAACCCTGAGATACTTCCAGCAGGTGATTTGGAAAAGCATCCTTGAAGACTTCATAAGATAGTTTTTCTTCTGGAACAGCTTCTAGCACCAGCTAATTTCCTCTTGCTTCTCTAAAATAAAACTGTGCAAGTCCTCTGATCTATTTTCCCTTAGCTTGCAAGCAATAGACTATTGAACCTTGAAGTAATACCTACAGGTGATTTAGACAAGCAACCTTGAAGAATTCATTAGATAGTTTTTCTTTTCCAATGGCTTCTAGCACCAGAAGATTTTTTCTTACTATTCTGAAAACAATCTGTAAAGTCTGTTGGTCTATTTTTCCTTTGCTTGCTCTGGAAAGAAAATTGCACCATGGAGTAATCCCAGCTGGGAATCAGGAAGCAACCATTGAGTATTAAATAAATAGTTCTTCTTCTGGAATATCTTCTAGCACCAGCTGATTCCCTCTTGCTTCTTTCTCTCCAAGTCCTCCTGATCTTTTTTTCCTCAGCTCGCAAGTAAAAGGAGATTGAACCCAGAGATACTTCCAGCAGGTGATTTGGAAAAGCAACCTTGAAGACTTCATTAGATAGTTTTTCTTCTGGAATAGCTTCTAGCACCAGCTAATTTCCTCTTGCTTCTCTCTCCAAGTCCTCTGATTTTTTTTCGTCAGCTTACAAACAATAGGAGATTGCACCTTGTGGTAACTTCAGCAGGTGATTTGAAGGAGCAACCTTGAAGACTTCGTTAGATATTGTTCCTTTCCAATAGCTTCTAGCACCAGCGGATTTTTTCTTGCTTCTCTTGAATCAAACTGTGAAGTCCTCTGGTCTTTTTCCTCTGCTTGTTGTCAATAGAAGATTGCACCATGGAGTACTCCCAGCAGGGAGTTTGATTGATTTTCTTTAGCTTCCCCTAGACCCATTTCAAAACTGACCCTTCCCCACATTCCAGATGAACAAAGTGACCCACTTCATAGACGGTTCCTCCATATACGGCTCAACCCCCGACCAAACAGGAGAACTGAGGAGTTTCGAGGATGGCAAACTGAAGACCTTCGAAGATTTCGGTAGGGATCTCCTGCCCATCAGTAAAGACACGGACGCCTGTCTCACAATGGAGCAAGGCTCTGCATGCTTCAGCTCGGGAGATACAAGAACCAACCAGATGATAACTTTGGCGGCCCTGCACACCATATTCATGAGGGAACACAATCGACTAGCTTCGGAACTGTTGAAGCTGAACCGACATTGGTCGGACGAGAAACTCTTCCTGGAAGCGAGGCAGATCTTGGTGGCTGAGTTGCAAGTAGTGACGTACAAAGAGTTCCTACCGTCGGTTTTGGGTGAAGATGGTATGAGGGATTTCGGGTTGAACCTTAAAGATAACGAGGAGTACTCTTACGACTACGATCCTTCCATCGAACCTTCAGTGACCAACGAATTCGCAAGTGCAGCTTTCAGGTTCGGCCACTCTATAGTCGACGGCCAGTTGAAGTGAGACTTTTCGTGTTTTACCTCCTCGAGTTTTAAATTTAATCGATTTCAGGATTTACGGTCGCAAGAAGATGGAGGAGATCATCTTCTTGCCTGAGGTGATGTTCCACCCCTCCAGGATGCGTAAGAGGTTCTTCTTCGACCAGGTGTTGAGCACGTTGACCAACGATCCCATCCAGGCGTCAGATGAGTTCATCTCAGATGCTGT
This sequence comes from Aphidecta obliterata, assembly GCA_963966015.1. Classification (NCBI taxonomy): domain Eukaryota; kingdom Metazoa; phylum Arthropoda; class Insecta; order Coleoptera; family Coccinellidae; genus Aphidecta; species Aphidecta obliterata. Next base: position 701,994 of record OZ014435.1, read on the forward strand.
AAGGATCTTTGCATTTTATTTATGAAAATACAAGACACGTTTCGGTTTTAGCTGACGAGGTACATGTTCAGAGCTGGGAATCCCTTTGGCGTCGACCTGGCAGCCTTGAACATCCAACGTGGAAGAGACCATGGCTTGAGACCTTACAACGATTACAGAGAACTTGTTGGACTGCCTCGATTCACCCACTTTGAAGAGTTTGGACGTCTGGTGAGTGACATCGAAAATGTTAGATGTTCTTCTTAGTGGTTCCTTGCAGGGTAAAACTCTGAGCGAGGTCTACAACAGCGTGGACGACGTCGATCTGTGGGTTGGAGGGTTGCTTGAGGAGAAACCTGAGGGAAGCCTGGTGGGTCAGGTGTTCAGGGATATCATCGCAGATCAGTTCGTGAGGTTGAAGAATGGTGATAAGTACTTCTTCGAGAACGATCCTAGTTTGAATCCAGGGCATTTTTCTCCAGGTGAGTGAAATTTTAACTCTTTGGTTGATATCTTATTATTTTTCTGTTATAGTTCAACTCAAGGAGCTCAGGAAGACCTCGATGTCTCGTATAATTTGTGACAACAGCGATGGTTTCCTACTAGCCAAGCAAGCCCTGAATGCCTTCAAGACCCCTGGAGTGTTAGGGTATGGTTTTTTGGAGGGTAGGATGAAGGGGTATCAATTATTTATTTTTTTTTTTAGTAACGATATAGTGGATTGCAAAAGTGATGGTTTGCCCAGCATCGATCTGAGACATTGGAGGGAAGGTTTTTACAATTGAAAGGGGTTCCTCGATTTTTTCTCAAATTTCTTATAAATGTACTATTTGTTTGTGTTATTGTTGAAAGTTTTATATTTTATAGAATCGTTGTTATTTGTTATGGAATTTATGTCATCCCTTGTACTGATAAAAGATCGACATTTTTTCTTTGTTTTTTTTTCCTTTTCAATTAAAATATTTGGTTTTTAGGGTGAGAATTATAGTTTAATATAAAATTTGTCCAGGTAATTTATTCATGCATCTTTGAATTATTAATACACATTAAGTACATATAACATGGTAAAAAATTATCATAGGCGATCTCGAAGAATCTTCAATGTTCACCATTCCAGCCTTTTGTTGAAAATTGAAGTCGATTTCACACAACGAAAATAATGCAGTCCATGGTATGAAGTTAGGTTGATCTCTTTTCCTAAAAAAAATTAAACCTTTCTCGTAAATGAAACAAAAGTTATCCTTGGAAAAAAAAATTGAGTAATTTTGTGTAACTAAAACAGAAAACCTTCGAAAAAAAAAATTGAAACATTTCGTGTGAATGAAACAAAAGTTATCCCTTTTGTGCAACTAAAACAAGAGTTATCCTTCGAAAAAAAAATTGACTTATTTTGTCAAATTAAAACAAAAGTTATCCTTCAAAAAAATTGAAATGAAATAATTTTGTAGTTATTCTCCAAAAATAAATTTGAATCAACTTCGTGCAGCTGAAAAAAAATTATTTGAAACAAATCATTTTGTGCTACCAAAACAAAAGTTATACTTAAAAAAAAATTGAGATATTTCAGTAAATAGAACAAAAGTTATTCTCCAAAAAAAATATTGAATCATTTGGTGTAATTAAAACAGTTGTCAATCTCCGAAAAAAAATTGAAACATTTTGTGTGAATAAAATAAAAGTTATCTATAAAAAAAAATCATTTTGTGCAACTAAAACATGAGTTATCCTTCGAAAAAAAAATTAAACATTTTGTCAAATTAAAACAGAGTTTGTCCTTCAAAGAAATTGAAATGAAATAATTTTGTGTAACATAAATAGAAGTTATCCTTCAAAAATAAATTTTAATTCACTTTGTGTGGCTAAAACAAAAGTTATTTTAAAGAAAAATAATTTTGTGCTACTGGAAAAAAAGTTATACATAACAAAAATTGAAATATTTGAGTAAATAAAACAAAAGTTATTCTCCAAAAGAATATTGACTCATTTTGTGTATGTAAAACAGATGTTAAATTCCGAAAAAAAAATTAAAACTTTTTGTGTGAATAAAATAAAAGTTATCCATAAAAGAAAAATCATTTTGTGCAACTAAAACAAGGGTTATTCTTCGAAAAAAAATTGAATCATTTTGTCAAATTAAAACAGAGGTTATCCTTCAAAGAAATTAAAATGAAATAATTTTGTGTTACTTCAATGAAAGTTATCCTCCAAAAATAAATTTTAATTCTCTTTGTGTAGCTAAAACAAAAATTATTTTGAAGAAAAATAATTTTGTGCTTCTAAAACAAAAGTTATACATGACAAAAATTGAAATATTTGAGTAAATAAAACAAAAGGTATTCTCCAAAAAAATATTGAATCATTTTGTGTATGTAAAACAGATGTTAAACTCCGAAAAAAAAAATTAAAACCTTTTGTGTGAATAAAATAAAAGTTATCCATAAAAGAAAAATCATTTTGTGCAACTAAAACAAGAGTTATTCTCCGAAAAAAAAATTTAATCATTTTGTCGAATTGAAACAGAGGTTATTCTTCAAAGAAATTGAAATAAAATAATTTTGTGTAACTTCAATGAAAGTTATCCTTCAAAAATAAATTTTAATTCACTTTGTGTAGCTAAAACAAAAATTATTTCAAAGAAAAATAATTTTGTGCTTCTGAAACAAAAGTTATACATAACAAAAATTGAAATATTCGAGTAAATAAAACAAAAGTTATTCTCAAAAAAAATATTGAATCATTTTGTGCAACTAAAACAAAAGTTAGACATCGAAAACAAAATTTAATCATTTGAGTGAATAAAACAAAAGTTATTGTTCAAAAAAATATTGAATCATTTTGTGTGACCTAGACAAAAGTTATACAAAAAAAAAATTAAATCAAAATGTTATCACTCAAAAGAAAAAACACTTTTGTGTAACTAAAGCAAAAGTTTTCATAAAGAAACAATTAAAGCATTTTTTGCAACTAAAACAACAACTACTCACGAATATCCTCGAAGGTATCCTCCTACCATTCATCGATTTGAACCCTCTCATTGGCATATCTTCATAGGATGCAACAGACTCGTCGAATAAAACGTCAACAGCCGAATCATAGTCATTCAGTCTGAAATTTCCCAAATTTATTTCAACACATAACCTCAATTTCGACGAAATATACACAAGAGTAACCAAATTAATATCATTAAACGTAAACTCAAGAAGACACGAACCCGTGACGCGCGGTGTTTTTATTCAATTATCATCAACTTACCCTTTTAAGGGGTTGGATTCCACATCACCCTCGCTCAACGCTCCTCCCTTAATTTCCACCAGGGTCGGCGAGTTGTCGAAGTCTTTATCATTTTCATTCGGTCGTAGCAGTCTCGACCAGAGTAACCTGTTGCCGTCGAGACGTGGGACGCCACTGCGTTTACCGTGAGCTTTAAAAACACAAATTAATCCAAAAAGAGTATTTGCATCGAAAGGGGAGGTCGCTAATTTCCCGGAAGTGACGTATCAAGTTCTGACCAATCGTCGTTTGTTTTACAGCGTTGCCAAACGTAATTCTAATTCTTTGAGATGTATGTGCAGAATATGGATTCACCTCCACCCCGTATGGAAATTCAGTTAAGTCCTGGTTTATGCACTAATCATCTCCATTATTGCCGAGAATAGATGGACAGATTGGTCGGCCTGTTCGATACAATGCCTTGTCACGATGTTGGCTATATGTGGACCTACGTGATTGTATCTCAGAATGGAGACGTGTGGGAGTTTAATTGGAGACAGTAGTATAATTTGAAAAAAAATCATCCCTTTTTGTTTGGCGCAGACAACCCTCTAGATCAACGAGGGGGTGTTTCACATAACTTTGATTCCAAGGAGCATTATTAAATTTTATTCGCCCGTTTTAATCAAGAATTAAGTTCGGACGAAATTGCTCGGTATAAATTAATTTATGGAATGCTGCTGCCCGTTGGTAAAACTTGGTGAAAACCTTCCAATAAATGGAATATGCAGGGTGGTCAAATTTTTTTGTGAAATAAATTCAACAATCGAAAGAATGTTGAATTTTTCGACGAAAATGTCATATAAATAAAGATGGGGAAACACTTCACAACAAAGCTACAGGGTGTTAAAGTTTCCAGAGGATTTTAGTTTTTTCCTGATAACTCCTGTAGTTTCCAGAATATTCGGTTCAAATTTGAAGGATAAGTGGAATTTAAGGTTTTCAATGGATTGATGATGAGAATTGTTGTATGAATTTACAGGGTGATACCTAATTCGAGGTTAATCTTCTTTTTTGCCCCCAAACTTTTTTGTCGTACGCCACTGATCATTTTTTATTACACAATTTTATTGCTCGTTTTTTATAGAACTTTTTCGTAATATCCATTTTTGTCGTACTCCTGTCCATTCACAAGAAAAATTCGAAAAAAGATTTCGGTAAGCGTCGGAATTATGGAATTGATAACAACTTCAACAATCGATGAAATGTTACATTTTAAGACGAAAATGTCCCATAAACATAGGTCCGCAAACGTTCCATAAACAATCTACAGGGTGTTGAAGTTACCAGGTTTTTTTCGTTTTTTCTTGATAATTTCTGTAGTTTCTGGAACATTCAGATGAAACTTGTGGGATCGGATTTTTTTCGAGGTTCAACTGAAATATTAATCGAAAGTGTTGTGCGAATCTACAGGGTGTTACTTTTTTCGAGGATAATCCCCTTTTTTACCCCACAACTTTTTTATCGTACGCCACTGATCGTTTTTCAAAGCACAACTCTATTTGAACAATATTTTGAGAACTTTTTTGTAACCTACGTTTTTTTCGTACACATGACCATTCACAAGAAAAAATCGACAAAAATTTCAATACGCCTTAATAGTTACGGCGCATGTTTTTTGAATTTTTCTTATGAATGGTCGAGGGTACGAAAAAAACGTAAAGCACAAAAAAGTTGGGAAAAAATGTTTTGAATAGAATCATACTATTGAAAACCATCAATGGCGTACGGAAAAAAAGTTTTTGGGTTAAGAAGGGAAAAAACCACGAAAAAAAGTAACACCCTGTAGATTCTCCCAATAATTCTGATCATAATTCCATTCAAACTTCAAAAATCACCATAATCTTCAAGTTTGATTCGAATATCTCAAAAACTACAAAAATTATTGAGGAAAAACTAAAATCCTCTGGAAACTTGGACACCCTGTAGATTGGTTATGAAGCGTTTACGGACCTATGTTGATATAACATTTTCGTCTTGAAATTAAACATTCTATCGACTGTTGAAGATATTTGAAAAAAGTGTATCACCCTGTATATTACCATCCCTAATTTATCATTATACTGATTGAATTCGCAGTAGTTGGAAAGTGTATGATTGATGTAGTGCGAGTTGGGAACTTTTCGCGGAAACTGCATCACCCCCTATTGTTCATTGATATTTGCATCCCCCAACAAATGAGTATTTACGACCTCGAAACATGCCCATAAAATGATATATGGCAATGCACAAAACTTAGCCCCGATAAATTTCAATGAGCCCGCGCGACAAGACAGAAAATTTGCAATCAGCATAACGACGTGCGTTTTTTCACGCGGAAAATGGGCTAACTCGATTTCAGATCGCCATCACTGGAACAAGTTGTTTCATTCAATTAAAGGACTGTGTATCTAGATCGCCCTTTCAATCGCGCATAAATCAAATGTTCGATGACTTTGATCTCCAATTACCTTCGGTGGGAGTATTGATGAAAAGGACTTTTCATTGAAATTAATAATTGGCGACAATAGAATTTCGTTCGATGTGTTGGTTTGTTTCAGAATGGCTTTGTGACGAAATGTTGGAGGATTTTTTTTCAGTTCATCAAACACGACTGTCTCATTTTGTAAAGTTTTTTGATCGAATAGTTGTTAACTTGGTACTTACCTCCCCAACAGGAATGGCCATAACTCAAACAGGAACCTAAATGAAACAGAAATACAGAATAATTAATATTTTTTCATCAACGCAATGAGTTTTTTTTCGTATTTTCAGCGTTTTACGAGTTCATTCAAAAGAAATTTACTTCGAATTTATCACTACTCTCTTATGATTTTTCGATAGTTTTCAGAAACTTACAAAAGAAATTCTGAACCTGAAAAAGGAAATATACTTTAATATATCGAAGAAAAAACGTCTTTAGGGACTAAAATGAGGTAAATACAATGAAATTAAGTGTTTTTCGAATTAACCACTACTCTCTTGAAAGTTTTCGATAGTTTTCAGAAAATTATAAAAGAAATTCTGAACCTGAAAAAGGAAATATACAATATTAATATATCGAAGAAAAAACCTCTTTAGGGACTAAAATGAGGTAAATACAATGAAATTAAGTGTTTTTCGAATTTACCACTACTCTCTTGAAAGTTTTCGATAGTTTTCAGAAAATTATAAAAGAAATTCTGAACCTGAAAAAGGAAATATAAAATATGAATATATCGAAGAAAAAACCTCTCTAGGGAGTAAAACGAGGCAAATACAATAAAATGAAATGTTTTTCGAATTTACCACTACTCTCTTGAAAGTTTTCGATAGTTTTCAGAAAATTATAAAAGAAATTCTGAACCTGAAAAAGGAAATATACAATATTAATATATCGAAGAAAAAACCTCTTTAGGGACTAAAATGAGGTAAATACAATGAAATTAAGTGTTTTTCAAATTTACCACTACCCTCTTGAAAGTTTTCGATAGTTTTCAGAAAATTATAAAAGAAATTCTGAACCTGAAAAAGGAAATATACAATATTAATATATCGAAGAAAAAACCTCTTTAGGGACTAAAATGAGGTAAATACACTGAAATTAAGTGTTTTTCGAATTTACCACTACTCTCTTGAAAGTTTTCGATAGTTTTCAGAAAATTATAAAAGAAATTCTGAACCTGAAAAAGGAAATATAAAATATGAATATATCGAAGAAAGAACCTCTCTAGGGAGTAAAACGAGCTAAATACAATAAAATGACGTGTTTTTCGAATTTACCACTACTCTCTTGAAAGTTTTCGATAGTTTCCAGAAAATTAAAAAAGAAATTCTGAACCTGAAAAAGGAAATATACAATATGAATATATCGAAGAAAAAACCTCTTTAGGGACTAAAATGAGGTGAATACAATGGAATTAAGTGTTTTTCGAATTTACCACTACTCTCTTGAAAGTTTTCGATAGTTTTCAGAAAATTATAAAAGAAATTCTGAACCTGAAGAAGGAAATATAAAATATGAATATATCGAAGAAAAAACCTCTTTAGGGACTAAAATGAAGTAAATACAATGAAATTAAGTGTTTTTCGAATTGACCACTACTTTCTTGAAAGTTTTCGATAGTTTTCAGAAAATTATAAAAGAAATTCTGAACCTGAAGAAGGAAATATACGATATAAATATATCGGAGAAAAAACCTTTTAAGGGACTAAAATGAGGTAAATACAATAAAATGACGTGTTTTTCGAATTTACCACTACTCTCTTGAAAGTTTTCGATAGTTTCCAGAAAATTAAAAAAGAAATTCTGAACCTGAAAAAGGAAATATACAATATGAATATATCGAAGAAAAAACCTCTTTAGGGACTAAAATGAGGTGAATACAATGAAATTCAGTGTTTTTCGAATTGACCACTACTTTCTTGAAAGTTTTCGATAGTTTTCAAAAAATTATAAAAGAAATTCTGAACCTGAAAAAGGAAATATACAATATGAATATATCGAAGAAAAAACCTCTTTAGGGACTAAAATGAGGTGAATACAATGGAATTAAGTGTTTTTCGAATTGACCACTACTCTCTTGAAAGTTTTCGATAGTTTTCAGAAAATTATAAAAGAAATTCTGAACCTGAAGAAGGAAATATACAATATGTATATATCGAAGAAAAAACCTCTTTAGGGACTAAAATGAGGTGAATACAATGAAATTAAGTGTTTTTCGAATTTACCACTACTCTCTTGAAAGTTTTCGATAGTTTTCAGAAAATTATAAAAGAAATTCTAAACCTGAAAAAGGAAATATAAAATATGAATATATCGAAGAAAAAACCTCTTTAGGGACTAAAATGAAGTAAATACAATGAAATTAAGTGTTTTTCGAATTTACCACTACTCTCTTGAAAGTTTTCGATAGTTTTCAGAGAATTATAAAAGAAATTCTGAACTTGAAGAAGGAAATAAACGATATAAATATATCGAATAAAAAACCTTTTAAGGGACTAAAATGAGGTAAATACAATAAAATGACGTGTTTTTCGAATTTACCACTACTCTCTTGAAAGTTTTCGATAGTTTCCAGAAAATTATAAAAGAAATTCTAAACCTGAAAAATGAAATATACTTCAATATATCGAAGAAAAAACCTTTTTAGGGACTGACATGAGGTGAATGCAATGAAGTAGAATTTTTCGAATTTACCACTTCTCTATTGGGAGTTTTCGATAGTTTTCAGAAAATTATCAAAGAAATTCTCAACCTATAAAAGGAAATATACTTCAATATATCGAAGAAAAAACCTATTTAGGGACTGAAATGAGGTGGATACGATAAAATAAAGTATTTTTCAAATTTACCACTACTCTTTTGATAGTTTTCAGAAAATTATGAACGATATTCTATACATGAAAAAGCCCAAGAATCACAGAATTCATCTGACGTTCATCGAAACAAATTGCAAAATCAATTAAAAATTTTCTGGTCTTAGTAATACTAGTATCGAAACGAAATCATTAAACGAACCTACATGAGTTAAAACTTTCTGGTCCGTTTTTCCAAGAACGGATGCTAGCATAAATCCATTAATTATCTACCGGAACTTATCCAGAAGAACTTTATGTCCGGATAGTATGAAGTTAGCCGCTGTTATATCCTCAAACTGCCACTTTAATGGACGAAATAATGTCCGACCAAAGTTATTACATATTGTAAAAGGCGGCAGGATGCATTGTTGCTAATTCTGAGCCTTCTCCAGGTTATTATACAAAAGGGATTCTAATTTCCAACTTAAAATCCGTTATTCCCATCATCCCCACGTCGAACAATAGGACTATTCGACCAACAAGTGATACCTGGTCCTCGACAAGTTTAACACCTTCATCAACTACTTGGGGAAGGTGCAACAAACTAAATCGATTTCCTGCACTTTGGTGTTAACTTCATGGGTCTGTTTGGTCGTTTTAATTCTGCGTAGGCCATTAAATTCGCACACGTTAATTCGATTTCTATGGTTGCACAACGGTTAGGAGAGGCGACAATCAAATTATGTCTTTGCTATTTACCATTTGAATCGCTAACGATAATACAAAGGGACAAGGTGCTAATTGAAAGGGTCTTTCCTTGGAGAAGATTGGAATTAGTGTGAATAAAATCGTGCCTAGACAAAAACGACTTTTTCTGTTTCTGCGTTGGCAGGAAAAGTCCGTTGCCATAATTTTTTGGTTGATAATGAATCGGCGGCAACGCCGCATAACTGATTTATGACACCGCACTGTTTTGCTTGTACACAACAAAGAATAAATTCAAAAATTAATTTAGTAGCTCCTGTCCAGAATATATTAAAGCGATTATTATTCAGTAGCTACATGCCCATCGTCCAGTTTAATCCGTGACTTTTCAGATATGAGGAGTTGATTAACGCGATTTTCCGCGGAAAATGCGAAAATGGATGATTTTCCACTCTCTCGACGAAGATTAACTTTTTGGTTCGAGTTTATTTCCGAATCTATCTGTAGCATTTTGTTTGAATCTATACGGTCCCCCGATCCTCCTGGGGGAGTCGGCCCTAGGGGGTAGGGGTCTCAAATGGTATATTACCCTATAGTGTTTAATTATTGTTGAAATTAAGGCCCTCATGACAAAATTAAACCCTCTTCATTATTTCTACCGGGAAATTGTTAATCGAAAAAATTCAATTAAATCTCTAAGACGAAGATTTCAGGGAAACAAAGTGTATCATTAAACCCTGCAATGGTGGACGATATTACGTAAATTCCTCTAATGAAAAATATCCGCTTCATATCCAAGGAAAAATTTCATTACGCTCGAATTAAATACCAATGTCAGGCAATAACATAAGAAAACGAAAATGTAACAATAAACTACAAAAAAAAATTCAACTTACCAGCGGCGCATTCGGCGAACAGAAAGAACGTCAACAACACCATCAACTTGACCGCACATCCCGCGCTCATCTTATAACCGGAGGAGGAAATCAAAGAACTGAAAACGTAGAACCGGAGGAATTTCCCTGGTGGTAACCTGTTGCGCCTCTCGGTGGACGTTGCGAGCGATTCGGGACTTTCTGTCTGGTCCCGTGTGCCATCCTTGCTTTATATCGGGATGCCTGCGGACCCTCCCACCGTGCATGATAAGGCCATAACGCCTACTTCGATGATGATTTCGTCTCGTTATTCTCAAACGTGATCTAGATGGACACTGTACTGGTTTGTTTCATCCCTTATTGTTTTTTTTATGGGGGTGGAAAATGAGGTCACGTCGGTGAGGATGAGAGTGGATTACTTTGATCGGAAAGAAGAGTATGTTTGAGGAATTCGAGTATGACAAAAACCAACATTATACAGGGTGATCAATTTTTTTTCTGGATGACTTTGGAAATCGTTAGAATGTTCAATTTCAAGACAGAAATGTTATATAAACATAGGTCCGTACTAGCTTCAAAACGGATATACAGGGTGTCCAAGTTTCTGAGGGATTTTGGTTTTTTCTTAATAATTCTTGTAGTTTTCGAGATATTCGGTTCAAATTTGAAGGATGAGTAAATTCTGAAGTTTCAATGTATCTATGATAAAAATTAATGTATGAATCTACAGGGTGATACATTTTTGGAAGTTAATCTCCTTTTTTGACCCGAAACTTTTTTGTCGTACGCCACTGATCATTTTCTATTACACAATTTTATTGCTCGTTTTTTTGTAGAACTTTTTCGTGATTTCCATTTTTGTCGTACTCTTGCCCATTCACAAGAAAAATTCGAAAAAAGAATTCGGTAAGCGTCGGAATTATGGAATTGAAAATAACTTCAACAGTCGATGAAATGTTACATTTTAAGACGAAAATGTCCCATAAACATAGGTCCGCAAACGTTCCATAAACAATCCACAGGGTGTTGAAGTTACCAAATTTTTTTCGTTTTTCCTTGATAATTTCTGTAGTTTCGGTAATATTTAGATGAAACTTGGAGGATCGGAATTTTTTAAAAGTTCAACTGAAATAATAATCGAAAGTGTTGTGCGAATCTACAGGGTGTTACTTTTTTCGAGGTTAATCCTCTTTTTTACCCCACAACTTTTTTGTCGTACGGCACTAATCGTTTTCCGTTGCATGACTCTATTTGAAACATTTTTTGAGAACTTTTTTGTAACTTACGTTTTTTTCGTACTTATGACCATTCACAAGAAAAAAACGACGAAAGATTTCAATACGCCTTAATAAGTTCGGCGCATATTTTTTCAATTTTTCTTATAAATGGTCGAGGGTACGAAAAAAACCTGTGAAACAAAAAAGTTGAGAAACAATGTTTTAAATAGAATCGTACTATGAAAAACTATCAGTGGCGTACGATAAAAAAGTTTTGGGGTTGAGAGGGGAAAAAACTTCGAAAAAAGTAACACCCTGTAGATTCTCCCAATTGTTCTGAACAGGATTACATTCGAACTTTAAAAAATACCATATCCTCCAAGTTTGAGTCGAATATCTCGAAAACTACAAGAATTATTGAGGAAAAACTAAAATCCTCTGGAAACTTGAACACCCTGTAGATTGGTTATGAAGCATTTGCGCGCCTATGTTCATGGGACATTTTCATTTCGAAATTAGGAACTTTTTTGAATTCAACGTTTGTTTCTTACTTATGAACATTTACAAGAAAAAATCGATGAAAAATTTCAATACGCCTTAATAAGTTCGGCGCATATTTTTTCAATTTTTCTTATAAATGGACGATGATACGAAAAAAACCTATATCACAAAAAAGTTGGGAAAAAATATTTTAAATAGAATCTTACTATGGAAAACCATTAGTAACGTACGAAAAAACAGTTTTGGGGTTAAAAAGGGAAAAAACCTCGAAAAAAGTAACACCCTGTGGATTCTCGCAATAATTCTGATCATAATTCCATTTGAACTTTGGGAATTAAAATATTCTTCAAGCTTGACTCGAATATCTCAAAAACTACAAGGATTATTGAAAAAAAAAACAAAATCCTCTGGAAACTTGAACACCCTGTAGATTGGTTATAAAGCGTTTACCAGCCTATGTTTATGGAACAGTTTCATCTTGAAATTAGGAACTTTTTGGTATTCAACGTTTGTTTCGTACTCATGACCATTCACAAGAAAAAATCGACGAAAGATTTCAATACGCCTTAATAATTTCGGCGCATATTTTTTCAATTTTTCTTATGAATGGTCGAGGGTGCGAAAAAACCTTAATCACAAAAAAGTTGGGAAAAAATTTTTCAAATAGAGTTATACTAAGGAAAACCATCAGTGGCGTACGAAAAAAAAGTTTTGGGGTTAAGAAGGAAAAAAACCCCGACTAAAGTAACACCCTGTAGATTCTTGCAATGATTCTAATCATAATTTCTTTCAAACAAACGACATTACCATATTCTTCAAGTTTGATTCGAATATCTCGAGAACTACGAGAATTATTGAGGAAAAACTAAAATCCTCTGGAAACTTGAACACCCTGTAGATTGGTTATCAAGCGTTTGCGAGCCTATGTTCATGGGACATTTTCATCTTGAAATAAGGAACTTTTTTGAATTCAATGTTTGTTTCGTACTCATGACCATTCGCTAGAAAAAATCGGCGAAAGATTTCAATACGCCTTAATGATTTCGGCGCATATTTTTTCAATTTTTCTTATGAATGGTCGAGGGTGCGAAAAAACCTTAATCACAAAAAAGTTGGGAAAAAATTTTTCAAATAGAGTTATACTAAGGAAAACCATCAGTGGCGTACGAAAAAAAAGTTTTGGGGTTAAGAAGGAAAAAAACCCCGACTAAAGTAACACCCTGTAGATTCTTGCAATGATTCTAATCATAATTTCTTTCAAACAAACGACATTACCATATTCTTCAAGTTTGATTCGAATATCTCGAGAACTACGAGAATTATTGAGGAAAAACTAAAATCCTCTGGAAACTTGAACACCCTGTAGATTGGTTATCAAGCGTTTGCGAGCCTATGTTCATGGGACATTTTCATCTTGAAATAAGGAACTTTTTTGAATTCAATGTTTGTTTCGTACTCATGACCATTCGCTAGAAAAAATCGGCGAAAGATTTCAATACGCCTTAATGATTTCGGCGCATATTTTTTCAATTTTTCTTATGAATGGTCGAGGATACGAAAAAAACCTATATTACAAAAAAGTTGAGAAAATTTTTTTTAAATAAAATCATACTATGGAAAACCATCAGTGGCGTACGGAAAAAATGTTTTGTAGTTAAGAAGGGAAAAAACCCCGAAAAAAGTAACATCCTGTAGATTCTCGCGATAGTTCTGATCATAATTCCATTCATACTTTGGAAATTACCATATTCCCCAGGTTTGATTCGAATATCTCGAAAACTACAAGAATTATTGAGGAAAAACTAAAATCCTCTGAAAACTTGAATACCCTGTAGATTGGTTATGAAGCGTTTGCGAGCGAATGTTTATGGGACATTATCATCTTGAAATTTTTTTCGAATTCAAAGTTTGTTTCGTATTCATGACTATTCGCAAGAAAAAATCGACGAGATTTCAATACGCCTCAATAATTTCGGCGCATATTTTTTCGATTTTTTCTTATGAATGGTCGAGAATACGAAAAAAACCTAAATCACAAAAAAATTGGTAAAAAATGTTTTGAATAGAGTTATACTATGGAAAACCATCAGTGGCGTACGAAAAAAATGTTTCGGGGTTAAGTAGGCAAAAAACCTCGAAAAAAGTATCACCCTGTAGATTCTCGTAATAGTTCTGATCATAATTCCATTCAAACTTTGGAAATAACCATATTCTTCAAGTTTGGTTCGAATATTCCTGAAACTTCAGGAGTTATTGAAAGAAAACTAAAATCCTCTGGAAACTTGAACACCCTGTAGATTGGTTATGAAGTGTTTGCGAGCCTATGTTTATGGGACATTTCATCTCCGAATACAACGCCTGTTAAAATTATTCCCCAAAATTATTATTATACGAAAAAATTAATCCCTGCGCATCCGCCCCTAATATAGATTCGAATTTTCGTCAGACGCCGAGGGGTGCGTTGGAAATTTACTTTCATTATATGTGCCCACAGTTAAATTGATTCCTCCTGTGGTTCAGTATATTAACTTCCTAAAATCCGGCCTTTCGTTTATAGGTCATTATTAAAGGGCGTCAAACGCAAGAACGTGGGTATATACAGAAACACGTCGTCTTTCCGGCATCGCCGAATTTTTCAACCACTCATATTAATCCTCCGCGTACACACATCGTGATTTGCATCGGCATCGCACTTGTCGAATATCGGAAAACGAACCAGTAAATTGTGTTTACACAAAGAAAAGGGATCTCTTCAAGAGATCAATTCTCGAAACGTTCGACGGAATAATTTCCGACGCGTATATGGCAATATTATCCGGGGTTTATGACGTCGCATTTGATTGGCATTATCCGCAGGTATTCGAATATCGGCGATTTGTGAAGTGACGCGTCCAGTCGGGGCTTTATGTAAATCTGCGAACTGCGACCGGATGAATTTTCGACCGTTGCGAATAGCCGGAATTCCTATCATAACTCGTCTCGTCCCTACATATGTATGAGAGTATTTGGTTGAATTTTATTCATCTCTAAAGCATTATTTCAATTTTTTTTTCTCTGGGGCTGTACGCACGAAAAAAAGCGTATGGCAGCGATTGACTCGTGTATCAATACCTTTTCCCCGAATTGTTTTGACCGGAGAACGGATTTGATGCAAACATAAAAAAACTCGGAATAAATATAAAAAGTCGCAGAATCATAAAATAGTATATTAGGATCGTTGCAGCGATAACTTTGTACCGATTATTTCATATCGGGCAGTCTATACCGATCACTTCATATCGAATATTTTATACCGATTACTCTTAACCGATCATTTCATAGAAAATAATTTTATACCGGTCACTCAATACCGATAATTTTATACCTACCACTCTACCAATTATTTTATACCGATCACTCTAATTTTATCCACCACTTCATACCGATTTTCATACCAACCACTTCATACAGATTAATTGCTGAAAAAAACGGCGTACCATTTTCATCGGTTTAAATATTGGTCATCAATTTCTGGAGCAATGTTCCCTTTTTCCCTACAGAACTTCTTTCTGATATGCCACTGGTTGTTGGAGAAATATGATTAAAAATCTTCGTTCTATTAAAAACCTTTTGATTCAGTACAATTTTTTCGTATCTGCTACTGTTTTTGAGAAAAAAAATATTTAAAATTAGCCAGAGCTTACTGTTTCTTCTGAAAATTTTTATTATCCTGCCAAATTTTCTTTTCAAGAACAGTAGTAGATACGAAAAAATTTCACGAAATAGAAAAGTTTTCAAATAAAAATTAAATCTTCTTCATATTTTTTCAACTACCAGTGGCACACCACAAAAAAGTTGTGTAGATAATTTTATACCGATCCCTCCAAACTGATCATTTTATACCTACCATTCTTCCAATTATTTTATACCGATCACTTTATACCGAGCATTTTATGAAAATAATTTGATACCGAGCACTTCATACCAATCACTTCATACTGATTTTTATAGCGATCACTTCATACCGATGTCTTCATGTCAATCATTTTATACAAATTTTATACCAATCACTTCAAACCGATTTTTATACCGATCACTTTATACCGATTCATCGCTGAAAAGGAACCAGTGGCGTACAATTTTTATCGGTTTGAATATTGTTTATCAATTTCTGGAGCAATGTTTACTTTTTCCCTACATAACTTCTCTCTGATATGCCACTGGTCGTTGGATAAATATGAATAAGAATCTTCGTTCTATTCATAAACCTTTTGATTGAGAACAATTTTTTCGAATCCGCTACTGTTTTTGAGAAAAAAAATATTTAAAATTTACTTACTGTTTCTTTTGAAAATTTTTATTATCCTGCCAATTTTTTTTCTCGAGAACAGTAGTAGATACGAAAAAATTGTACGAAATAGAAATGTTTTTAAATAAAAATTAAATCTCCTTCATATTTTTTCAACTACCAGTGGCACACCACAAAAAAGTTGTGTAGATAATTTTATACCGATCCCTCCAAACTGATCATTTTATACCTACCATTCTTCCAATTATTTTATACCGATCACTTTATACCGAGCATTTTATGAAAATAATTTGATACCGAGCACTTCATACCAATCACTTCATACTGATTTTTATAGCGATCACTTTATTCCGATCACTTCGTGTCAATCATTTTATGAAAATTTTATACCAACCACTCCATACGGATTTTTATACCGATCACTTTATACCGATTCATTGCTGAAAATAAACCAGTGGCGTACCATTTTTATCGGTTTGAATATTGTTTATCAATTTCTGGAGCAATGTTTCCTTTTTCCCTTCATAACTTTTTTCTGATATGCCACTGGTTGTTGGAAAATATGAATAAACATCTTTGTTCTATTCATAAACCTTTTGATGCAGTATATTTTTTTCGGATCTGCTACGGTTTTTGAGAAAAAAAATATTTAAAATTTGCCAGAGCTTACTGTTTCTTTTGAAAATTTTTATTATCCTGCCAATTTTTTTCTCAAGAACAGTAGTAGGTACGAAAAAATTGTACGAAATAGAAATGTTTTCAAATAAAAATTTAATCTTCTTCATATTTGTTCAACTACCAGTGGCGGACCACAAAAGAATTCTGTAGATAATTTTATAGCGTTCCCTCCAAACTGATCATTTTATACCTACCCCTCTACCAATTTTTTCATACCGATCCCTTCATACGTATCACTTCATACTGATTTTATACCGATCACTTCAGGTCAATAATTTTATAAAAATTTTGTAGCAACCACTTCATGCCTATTTTTATAACGATCACTTTATACCGATCACTTCATCAACGATCACTCCGTACCGATCGCTCTATACCAACTATTTTATACCGATCACTTCATACCGATTTTATTATACCGATCACTCTAAACCATTTAAAAATTTATCAATACTCGATATATCCATTCCCTCACCTTCTTCACCTCAAGAATGTGATAAATACCGTAAACAAGTGGATGGATATTATCAACCAATTAAATTTATTGAGTATCTCGAGTAATTCCGTGAAACTTGTTTGTCAGGTCCTTCCCATTCGAATAGAAATTAAAGTTGAGCTTGAAACTCGTAGATGATTTTGGTGGTCACACATCGTGTCTTATTATGGGGTTCGAGATAAGAAAATCTCGACATTGCCATGAACTCCACTTCTAATTGTTGAACGGTGACAAAATCTTCAGTGTTGTTGAATGGATACTCTTCTCGGGAGTTGAGAATGTGACTATAATTGATTTTTGAAAGTATTATTGTTAGGTGAGTTTATTCTTCATTACAGAAAAAAAAACAGGGGCGTGCCATTTATATCGATTTAAATATTGTTCCCTTTTCCCCTACAGAACTTTTTTCTGATGCGCCACTGGTCGTTGAAAAAATACGAATAAGAATCTTTGTTCAATTTAGAAACCTTTCGTTTTCACACAGTTTTTTCGTATCATCTACTGTTTTTGAGAAAAAAAATATTTTAAATTTGCCAGAGTGCACTTTTTTTTCTTTTAGAAATTTTGATTATCCCTCTAATTTTTTTTCTCAAGAACGGTGGCAGATACGAGAAAATTGTATGAAATATAAATATTTTTAAATAAAACGAAGATTCTTCTCCATATTTTTCCAACTGCCAGTGGCGCACCACAAAAAAGTTCTGGAGGGGAAAATGGAATATTGCTCCCTGCAGATTTTCACAGGCAATTGACATGTCATATGATGTTACCCTCAAAGTTTCATATATTCGTGAATTTCCATCTAAATATCATGTGAAATGTAGATGCTTGAGGAAAAAACTTCAAATTCATGAATAAAAAAAAATTATTCATTCAAATTAATTTACAGTCCTAATAAAAGGAGCCTTTGTATCATAATAAACTATTCAAGTTTATCTACTTCGACTGACTCGACGAAAGTAATATATTTTTGTTTCGCAAAAATTTCGAAATAATATTTATTCGTGCTGATAAACTTGGAACACCGAAAAATTCAACACAATCATTTATTATAGATCAACAGTGGTGTCGTGGATCCTCGAGAAAAACATCGCAGTATTATGCCATAAGATGAAGAATATCCTTCGGAATTTGTTCAATTCGGGTGTCACCAAAGAGAAGACAAAAAAAGATTGTGAGTAAAAAAAACAATTTTGAAAAAAAAAACTCCAAAATTGTCGAATTTTTCCAGATGATCCGAACGAAGCTGCAGATTTCGAGACGGCCCTCTCCGCCACCGGTTTCGGAAAATTCAACGCGTTAATTTTCCTGGCCGCTTTTCCGTCTTGCTGGGCGGCGATGTTCCAGACGACCACGATGTCGTACGTTTTTCCGGCGGCTCAGTGCGATCTCAACTTGACCTTGGAAGACAAAGGGATGCTGAACGGTGTCACATTCGCAGGTGGGGGTTTTCCCTCTTTATTTTCCATCTTATTATGGGTGCTTTTTCGTAGGAACTGTTGCAAGTGCTTTCCTTTGGGGGTTTCTTTTCGATACGTACGGTAGGAGGAAGTTGTTGATCATTGGGTTCTTCTTGGATGGCGTCTTCGTCGTGCTGAGTGCTTTATCGCAGGACATCATCTTCTTGATGGTGACGAAGTTCATGGGAGGCTTTATGTGAGTATTAAATCATAATTTTTGAATTTTTATATAATATAGTTCTCATTTTTTTTTGAAGCAGAATTTTCTTATGACCTGATCATGACCAAAAATTAAACAGTCCACTTAAATGAATGAGTAGATATATATTTCTTAGTTTTTCGAAAATTAGATCTTTATATAATATAGTTTTCGTTTATATTAAAAGCAGATTTTGATTTTTTTCATAACCAGATCATAACCAAAATCCATGAAGAGTCCACTGAAATGAATGAAAAAATATATTTCTCAGTTTTTCGAAAATCAGATCTTCGTATAATATAGTTTTCGTTTATATTAAAAGTAGAATTTTATTTTCATAACCATATGAAATCCACTGAAATAAATGAAAAGATATATTTCTCAGTTTTTCGAAAATCAGATCTTCATATAATATAGTTTTCGTTTATATTAAAGCAGAATTTTATTTTTTTTCAAAACCTGATTATAACCAAAAATCATAAAGTCCGCTAAAATGAATGAAAAGATATATTTCTCGGTTTTTCTGAAAATCAGATCTTTATATAATACAGTTTTCGTTTATATTGAAAGCAGAATTTAATTTTTTTCATAACCAGATTATAACCAAAAATCATAGAGTCCACTGAAATAAATGAAAATATATATTTCTCAGTTTTTTCGAAAATCAGATCTTTATATAATATAGTTTTCGTTTATATTAAAAGCAGATTTTCATTTTTTTCATAACCAGATTATAACCAAAAATCATAGAGTCCACTGAAATGAATGAAAATATATATTTCTCAGTTTTTTCGAAAATCAGATCTTTATATAATATAGTTTTCGTTTATATTAAAGCAGAATTTTATTTTTTTCGAAACCTGATTATAACCAAAAATCATAAAGTCCGCTAAAATGAATGAAAAGATATATTTCTCGGTTTTTCTGAAAATCAGATCTTTATATAATACAGTTTTCGTTTATATTGAAAGCAGAATTTAATTTTTTTCATAACCAGATTATAACCAAAAATCATAGAGTCCACTGAAATGAATGAAAATATATATTTCTCAGTTTTTTCGAAAATCAGATCTTTATATAATATAGTTTTCGTTTATATTAAAAGCAGATTTTCATTTTTTTCATAACCAGATTATAACCAAAAATCATAGAGTCCACTGAAATGAATGAAAATATATATTTCTCAGTTTTTTCGAAAATCAGATCTTTATATAATATAGTTTTCGTTCATATTAAAGCAGAATTTTATTTTTTTCGAAACCTGATTATAACCAAAAATCATAAAGTCCGCTAAAATGAATGAAAAGATATATTTCTCGGTTTTTCTGAAAATCAGATCTTTATATAATACAGTTTTCGTTTATATTGAAAGCAGAATTTAATTTTTTTCATAACCAGATTATAACCAAAAATCATAGAGTCCACTGAAATGAATGAAAATATATATTTCTCAGTTTTTTCGAAAATCAGATCTTTATATAATATAGTTTTCGTTTATATTAAAAGCAGATTTTCATTTTTTTCATAACCAGATTATAACCAAAAATCATAGAGTCCACTGAAATGAATGAAAAGATATATTTCTCAGTTTTTTCGAAAATCAGATCTTTATATAATATAGTTTTCGTTTATATTAAAAGCAGATTTTCATTTTTTCATAACCAGATTATAACCAAAATCATATAGAGTCCCCTGAAATGAATGAAAAGATATATTTCTCAGTTTTTCGAAAATCAGATCTTCATATAATATAGTTTTCGTTTATATTAAAAGCAGAATTTAATTTTTTTCATAACCTGATTATAACCAAAAATCATAGAGTCCACTGAAATGAATGAAAAGATATATTCCTCAGTTTTTCGAAAATCAGATCTTCATATAATATAGTTTTCGTTTATATTAAAAGCAGAATTTCATTCTTCTCATAACCTGATTATAATCAAAAATCATAGAGTCCACTGAAATGAATGAAAAGATATATTTCTCAGTTTTTCGAAAATCAGATCTTCATATAATATAGTTTTCGTTTATATTAAAAGCAGAATTTCATTCTTCTCATAACCTGATTATAATCGAAAATCATAGAGTCCACTGAAATGAATGAAAAGATATATTTCCCAGTTTTTCGAAGATCAGATCTTCATATAATATAGTTTTCGTTTATATTGAAAGCAGAATTTTATTTTTTTTCATAACCTGATTATAAGCAAAAATCATATAGGGTCCACTGAAATGAATGAAAAGATATATTTCTCAGTTTTTCGAAAATCAGATCTTCATATAATATAGTTTTCGTTTATATTAAAAGCAGAATTTAATTTTTTTCATAACCTGATTATAACCAAAAATCATAGAGTCCACTGAAATGAATGAAAAGATATATTCCTCAGTTTTTCGAAAATCAGATCTTCATATAATATAGTTTTCGTTTATATTAAAAGCAGAATTTCATTCTTCTCATAACCTGATTATAATCAAAAATCATAGAGTCCACTGAAATGAATGAAAAGATATATTTCTCAGTTTTTCGAAAATCAGATCTTCATATAATATAGTTTTCGTTTATATTAAAAGCAGAATTTTATTTTCTTTCATAACCTGATTATAAGCAAAAATTATAGAGTCCACTGAAATGAATGAAAAGATATATTCCTCAGTTTTTCGGAAATCAGATCTTCATATAATATAGTTTTCGTTTATATTAAAAGCAGAATTTTATTTTTTTCATAACCTGATTATAACCAAAAATCATAGAGTCCACTGAAATGAATGAAAAGATATATTTCTCAGTTTTTCGAAAATCAGATCTTCATATAATATAGTTTTCGTTTATATTAAAAGCAGAATTTCATTCTTCTCATAACCTGATTATAATCAAAAATCATAGAGTCCACTGAAATGAATGAAAAGATATATTTCTCAGTTTTTCGAAAATCAGATCTTCATATAATATAGTTTTCGTTTATATTAAAAGCAAAATTTTATTTTTTTTCATAACCTGATTATAAGCAAAAATTATAGAGTCCACTGAAATGAATGAAAAGATATATTCCTCAGTTTTTCGGAAATCAGATCTTCATATAATATAATTTTCGTTTATATTAAAAGCAGAATTTTATTTTTTTCATAACCTGATTATAACCAAAAATCATAGAGTTCACTGAAATGAATGAAAAGATATATTTCTCAGTTTTTCGAAAATCAGATCTTCATATAATATAGTTTTCGTTTATATTAAAAGCAGAATTTTATTTTTTTTCATAACCTGATTATAAGCAAAAATCATAGAGTCCACTGAAATGAATGAAAAGATATATTTCTCAGTTTTTTCGAAAATCAGATCTTTATATAATATAGTTTTCGTTTATACTAAAAGAAGATTTTTTTTTCGTAACCAAAAATCATACAGTCCATTCAAACGAATAAATAGATTTTTCCCTCCAGGATCATTGGACCATTTGCTGCCTTTACACCATACCTATCCGAGCTCCACATCTCGAAATATAGATCAAGAATACCCATAGCTATGGGGGCGTTGTTCGCAACCGGAGGAATTTATTTGCCCTTCATCGCTTCTTTCATCCTACCCTTGAATTTCAAGCACGTCGTAGCCGATAATCTGGGTGAATAGCTTCAACCCAAAGAAGTAAGACTCACCTCACGTCCAATGAATTCTTTCAGTGCTGCATCCCTGGAGTTTGTTCCTGCTCGTCAACGCCATCCCCTCACTGTTAGCTGCCTCGCTGCTGTATTTTTTACCAGAGAGCCCAAAGTTCTTGATGTCGTTGGGGAGGAACGAAGAAGCCTTGGAGGTGTTCAAGAGGATGTACAGTCTCAACAGTGGGTGTCCCAAGGAGGATTTTCCAGTGAGTCGCTTATGCCCAACCAGTGGGCGCCAGTGTAACGATATTGTTTATTTCCTCTAGATAAAAGAACTGATACAAGAAAAATCAAGCACAAACACGTCGTCATTCAAGAATTGCAGCCAATTGGGACCACTCTTCGGGAAATACCTGAAACTCTTCCTGTTGGTCTGTTCTCTCCAAGTACTCATCACCATGAGGTTAGTTTATGTTTTGACCACATTCACCTTATTTATTTTATTTAGTTCATTTATTTTATTTATTTTATTTATTTCATTTATTTTATTTATTTTATTTATTTCATTCATTTTATTTATTTTATCTATTTTATCTATTTTATTTATTTTATTTATTTTATTTTCTTCATTTATTTTATTTATTATATTTATTTTATTTATTTCATTCATTAAATCCATTTTATTCATTCAATTCATTTTATTTATTTCGTTCAAATCAATTATTTTATTGATTTTATTTATTTTATTCATTTCATTCATTTCATTTATTTCTTTTATTCCACTGATTTCATTCATTCAATTCATTTCATTTACTTCAATTATTTTATTTATTTCATTCATTTCATTTATTTTATTCATTTCATTTATTTTATTTATTTCATTTATTTTATTTATTTTATTTATTTCATTCATTTTATTTATTTTATTCATTTCATTCATTTTATTTATTTTATTTATTTTATTTATTTTATTTATTTCATTTATCTTATTTATTTTATTTATTTTATTTATTCTATTTATTTTATTCATTTTATTTATCTTTATTTTCAATTATTATTACTTATTATCTTTTGATTTCCTCCAGCTTTAACACGTTCAGGCTGTGGCTTCCTCAACTATTCCAGGCCATCGCTGATTACAAGTACTACAACAATGGCACGTCGGCTTCTCTTTGCGAGATGCTCAGCTTGCTTCGTCGAGAGGACGAACCAAAGGAGTGTTTCGTTGTACGCTCCTTTTTCTCAGTCTTTATATTTTTTTTTATCTGAAATTTCGTTTTAGAATTTCGAAAATTCCGATGTTTACTTCAACGCCATGTCGGTGAGTCTCACGTCTTTGGTTGGGTCTGTGATTGCGGGGTCTCTTGTTAATGTTTTGGGCCAGAACAAGCTTCTAGGTGAGGATTTCGAACTCGATTAGTATTGGATGTTTTGGTTTCGATTTGGGGGTGAACGGACTCGAAGTCCTGGGAGCAGAAGTATGGCGAGAAAGTGTCGATTTCAAGATTTTCACTCATATCTCCAAAATGGTGCGTCGTACATCAAAATTTAATAGGAACATAATTGAAGCTCATTAAATTCCCTATAAGAAAACTTTCATTGCTTTGTTCGTAACTCAAACATTTTCTCAGATATCTGCAGCCAACAGAAGCTGATTGTAATTCCACTCCAAGTGTTTCGACAAACATTCCCTTCTAGCCATTCTACCTTTGAATTTTAGGCCATACTTAGCGAAATAAAAGTTGAAGAACATTAAATTTCCTTTACAATGAGGTTTCATTCTTTGTTGTATCATAAACAGAACCAAACTTACTGAATTATTCAGTTTTAATGTTAATTTCTGAAGAAAGACCCGAAGCAACTCGTACTTCCTGTATGTAGCATATATTTCAAGAAATGTTATTTTTTTTTAATATTCCATCTTTCTAGCTGTTTTTATACCATTATGTAGCCAATATCCAACATCACAACCCTTGAAATGGCATAGGGGTTTTTTTCTAAACCTAACAGTGAATCTGAAAAATTCAGTGACTTTGGACCTGTTGATGATACAAAGGTGAACTAAAACTCATTGAAACGGAAATTCAATTTTCTTCAATTATTTTCCTGATGAATATGGCAGAAAAGTGGAAGGCTGAGGCGCTAGAAAGGAATGTTTGTCTATGAACTTGAAGTCAAAATGCAATTGGTGACTTCGACTGCGGATATATCCAAAACTATTCTTGTCACGAAAAAAAGTGATTGAAACAATTTTGACGGAAATTTGAAAAGCTTTCATTTTGTATTCAACAAATTTCACTAAACGACGCACCGTTTAGGAGATATGAGCAAAAAACTGAAAATCATGACGCCCCATTACTCAAGTTCTGGTTTAGGTCCCAGGATGAGTATGTTTACCTCCTACCTGATTGGCTGGTATATGAGAGGTTAACATAAGTGTTTTTTTTTCAGCTTTCACAAGTTTCACAGCTGGATTATTCTCAATAGGCATTTATTTCTCACCGAACAGTCAGCTCTCAACAGTATTCATAGCAGGATTCTACTGTCTATGCAATATAGCAATGAACACCACTTCTCTGTTGGTCATAAATCTTTTCCCAACGTCCATAAGGTATAGTTGAGTGTTCTTGTATCGTTTCATTATTTTTATTATTTTTCTTTATATACTTTCAAATTAATATTTTCAGGACGACATCCCTTTGTTTGGCGTTTATGTTCGCGAGACTCGCTTCAATGGTAGGCAATGTCGCGTTTCCCTACTTGATAGAAATTGGTTGCGAACCCCCCATTCTCATGATGACCGCATTAGTCTTCAGTGAGTGTTGAATTTGTATTTTTTTATTTTTATTTTTTTTATGTTTTTCATTTTTTTCTCTTTTTTTTTCTTCTAGGTTGTTCTATTTTGACCCTGGTTCTTCCCGAACAAAACAAAACACTTAAATGATACTCACTGTGATGATGAATTGTTTTTTTTTTTATATCCTCAATAAAAGAAAAAAACTTTCAACGAAAAATCATTTAATCCACCCCTTTCCTTCCTAAATAAAATTTTTATTCTCTTTCGGAATCAGTAGTGACAAGAGGAAACTTACTGAAAGAACAAAACAATAAAAACTAAGAAACTAAGAAAATATAAAACACTCACAGAACAAGATACAAGCTGCACTGAAAAAAGGGGGGCCACAGCCAAGTTCCAGGAGGAATGGAAAAATTGTATTCCCAATCATTGCAGCCCCCCTACCACACATCATAACCAAAGATATGGTCATGGTCCTCAAGGTGGTCGGGAATAAGTTGACCACAATTATGAGTATAACGTTGGTTCCAATACTGGCCAAACTTGTAAAACCAGCTATGAGGGCTGTGGCTATTTCGCTGTTGGGCGAAAAATAAATACCAGCAGCGAAAGATGCGGATAAAAGACTCACAATATCTAAAACAAAAAAATAATATCTCCTATAAAAACATCCCCTAAATGTACATACTTAACAAGGTCTTATGGCCAAGAAGATTAACCAGACTCCCAGCCAGCAAATAGAAGCAAACTTGTGTGGTCGACACTATCATCGAGTTGCGGTACACTTCAAGGTTATCAGTGTTCTAAAATTCAACACTAAACTAAATTATAACAAAAACACCGAAATACTTACGACAAAACATTCCTCGTCGTCTTCTGTTGGATGTAAAACTGTCAACATTTCGCAAAGGGTGGAGGAGTTTCCATACTTGAATTTATAGTCGGTTATAGCTTGGAAAAGCTGGGGAAACCACAGTCTCAAAGTATTCAAACTAGAGAGAATATATTACAAAAATAACTGAGAATATATACTGGGTGAAAAATTTTCTTTTAGGTTGAATTCGACAGTCGATAGAATTTTCAATTTCAAGACGAAAATTTAATATAAACAAAGGTCTGCAAATGCTTCATATCAAATTTACAGGGTGTCCAAGTTTTCAGAGGATTTCAGTTTTTCCTCAATAACTCTTGTAGTTTTCAAAATATTGAGATCAAATTTGAAGGATGAGCTGATTCCCAGGTTTGAAATAGAATTATGATCGAAATTATTTCGAAAATATACAGGGTGGTACTTTTTTCGAGGTTAATCTCTCATTTTGACCCCAAACTTTTTTGTCGTACATCACTGGCAATTTTCCATGATTTGATTTCATTCACCGCATTTTTCAAAAACTTTTTTGTATTTCACGTTTTTTTCGTACTCACGACCATTCAGGAGAAAAATCGAAAAAGAATGCGCCGACATTATTATGGCGTATTAAAATCTGGGGAATTATTTGAAAATTGGACAGTTGATAAAATGTTGAATTTCAAGACAAAAATGTTCCATAAACATAGCATCGCAAATGCTTTATAACGAAGCTACAGGGTGTCCAAGTTTTCAGAGGATTTCAGTTTTTCCTCAATAACTCTTGTAGTTTTCGAAATATAAGGATCAAATTTAAAAGATGAGATGCTTTCCAGGTTTAAAATATAATTATGATAGAAATCATTTCAAAAATATACAGGGTGGTAGTTTTATCGACGTTAATCTCTCATTTTGACCCCAAACTTTTTTGTCGTACATCACTGACAATTTTCCATGATATGATTTCATTCACCACATTTTTCAAAAACTTTTTTGTACCCTACGTTTTTTTCGTACTCACGACCATTCAGAAGAAAAATCGTAAAATAATGCGCCGACATTATTAAGGCGTATTAAAATCTAGGGAATTATTTAAAAATTGGACAGTTGATAAAATGTTGAATTTCAAGACGAAAATGTTTCATCAACATAGGTCCGTAAACTCTTCATAACCAATCTACAGGGTGTCCAAGTTTTCAGAGGATTTCAGTTTTTCTTTAATTACTCTTGTAGTTTTCGAAATTTAAGGATCAAATTCGGAAGATAAGATGCTTTCCAGGTTTAAAATATAATTATGATAGGAATCATTTCAAAAATATACAGGGTGGTAGTTTTATCGACGTTAATCTCTCATTTTGACCCCAAACTTTTTTGTCGTAATTCAGTGACAATTTTCCATGATATGATTTCATTCACCGCATTTTTCAAAAACTTTTTTGTATTCTACGTTTTTTTCGTATTCACGACCATTCAGGAGAAAAATCGAAAAAGAATGCGCCGACATTATTATGGCGTATTAAAATCTAGGGAATTATTTGAAAATTGGACAGTTGATAATATGTTGAATTTCAAGACAAAAATGTTTCATAAACATAGCATCGCAAATGCTTTATAACGAAGCTACAGGGTGTCCAAGTTTTCAGAGGATTTCAGTTTTTCTTTAATTACTCTTGTAGTTTTCGAAATATAAGGATCAAATTTGAAAGATAAGATGCTTTCCAGGTTTAAAATATAATTATGATAGGAATCATTTCAAAAATATACAGGGTGGTAGTTTCATCGACGTTAATCTCTCATTTTGACCTCAAACTTTTTTGTCGTACATCACTGACAATTTTCCATGATATGATTTCATTCACCGCATTTTTCAAAAACTTTTTTGTATTTTACGTTTTTTTCGTACTCACGACCATTCAGGAGAAAAATCGAAAAAGAATGCGCAGACATTATTAAGGCGTATTGAAAATTTTTGTCGATTTTTTCTCTCGAACGGTCGTAGGTACGAAAGAAACGTAAGAAACAAGAAAGTTCTAAAAAAATTTGCGAAATAGAATCATTTCATTGAAAAAGGTCAGTGGCGTACAACAAAAAAGTTTTGAGGTGAAAAAGGGAGAGTAACCGTGAAAAAAGTATCACCCTGTAGATTATCTGAAAAATTTTGATCATCCTTCTATTTAAATCCTAAAAATCACCTCATCTCTCGAATTTGAACGGAATATCTCGAAAACTATACGAGTTATTGAGGAAAAACTAAGGAAATCTGGAAACTTTAACACCGTGTAGCTCGGTTATGAAGCGTTTGCGGACCTATATTCATGGAACATATTTGTCCTGAAATAAGACATTCTATCGACTGTTGAAGTAATCCGAAAAAAAAAGTGGACCACCCTGTATATTTCAACAATAAAAAAAAAATTATTGATGCAATTCGTACCTCATTGTCATGAAAAGTTGCAGAAGGCACACCAACAGCAAAATTTTCAACAAGGGCGAGTGAAACAGAGGACTCATCTGATGCCATCCCTCTTTGACGCCCATCATAAAACTTTTCTTTTCTTTGTCTCTATCTTGTTCCTGTTCTGTGCGTTCTTCCACTAGTTTCTTCACCTTGAATTAATTTTTTTCAACCCATAAAATTCAAAAAGGAGATCAGGGAATAGTTACTGGATATGTTTCTTTTGGTTTTCCGGTGTTCATACTGTATATCATCCTGAAAACTTCCAAAGCCTCCTCGTTCTTACCCTGCGACATCAAGAACTTCGGACTTTCCGGAAGGAATATGAAAATTACAGCGCCGAGTATGGCTGGTATCGCGTTGAGGAGTAGAAAGAGGCCCCATGAGTGGAAAGCTGTAAATAAGACGGAAGTATAAAAAAGAAGAAGAATGAATGGCAACATGGTAGAGTCCCGGAAGGAAGCGCGCCGACTCCACCCCCACCGCATCACTCGAGTTCGAGAGTTGTGAACATGCGTATCAGTTAGTTTGTTATTAAATGAATATAAAGTGTTGTTTTTCTTACCCCAATCGCCTATTTTCCACTCGAATCTCAATGGCAGTATGAAGGAAGCAAGAAACGGGAGGTAAATGGTTCCAGTGGCGTTCCAAATACCCAGCAAAATGGGCGCTTTCGATCGGTAACCCACCGAGTGTATTTCAGATATGTACGTTGTTAAAGCTGCAAATGGTCCACACATTCTAGAAGACGATTCGTTGGTTATATAAATTTGATTAAAAACTGGGAATTACATGAATCCACCCATGAATTTCATCGCCATTAGGAAGGTGAGAGTTTGGGAGAAACTGCTGAGGAGAACGAAGACGCCATCGAGGAAGAAACCGGCTATCAATAACTTCTTCCTTCCGAGGGTGTCGAAGAGGAAGCCCCACACGAAGGCACTGGAGAATGTACCTTGAAAAAAATTATTTGAGCGACATAACCGTAATTTTTTCTTACTTACCAGCATAAGTGACCGCGTTTAGAAGACCTTTATGTTCTAAGGTTAAGTTTAAATCGCATTGGGCTGCTGGAAAAACGTACGACATCGTTGTTGTTTCGAAAATTGTAGACCAACACATTGGTATCGTCAGAAGAATGAGGATCAAATTGAATTTTCCGAAACTTGAGTAGGATATTGCAGTTTCGAAATCCGCTTCGTCGCATTCTAAAAAAAATTTGGTTATATGTTTAAGTAATATGAAAATTTGAGTCACCTTTAAATTCCTCCGGTTTCATTTCCATATTCACAGTTTTCTTCGAGAAAATTCTTTTTAGTATGTTCTTCATCTTCGATTTGCATGTTGGGTGAACGAAAAGTGCTTAAATGTGGTGGTTAAATGCAGATTTAATCTGTTATCTTGAACGAATTGTTACAAGCATTAACAGTTTGTTTGCTTAATTTTGTGTTTCAAAGAGTTGATCTAATATGTGATGAAATATACTCAGTGGCATTGAAAGTGTTGCACTTTTCAACAATTATTCCAGAATATTTGTTGTTAGCTATTCTCGAGATGAGAATATTCTATAGAAAAAAGTGTTTGGAGATATCATTTTTTTGGTGATGTACTTTAATCGAGATGTACAAAAAAGACCATCGTGGAAGTACTGTGAGTGTCATTTGTGAGCAAGTGAATCAAGTTACGTTTAGGAAAAAATTCGAGGAGGAAGATTTGGATGAGTTGTTGGAAAAAATATCCCATATCGAGTTTTCGACCCTATCAATTTCGACTGCATTCTCGTTCACTCGGTTATGTTCAAAACCAATAGATATTCGTTGAAGAGTAATCGGTAAAGATTAATCCACAGATGCAATTTTAATTCATCAACTCGTGTGACCCCAAATAATACTCGACGATTATTGTAGATCATACCATGCGTCGTCCTTGCCCCGATAATTCATTAAAATTTCCGACTTTAATCGAAATTAAACGACTCCTTTCAATTTGCATCCATATCGGCAACAAATAAAATCCCGAGTACACAACACTTGTACGAATGTCCCAATCGCTCAATGCTTATTTATAAACTCGTTCGTAGATTTCAGATTTTATAAGTCGGTTTTGCTGTGTCGTGTCGTCGCGCGATGGGATTGGTCGCGGATTTTCCCGTTGTTTTTCCCGTGTAAAAGTGACATAATTATCGGCACACGCGATGAAAGGGGAGAAGGAAAAACGTGTCGACGCCGAATCGGCAGCATCTTTGCTCAAAAATGCAGGTATTTAAAATAATAATTAGTCTTTTCGAGGATTCGCTACTCGCTATAGGTTGTTGCCACGCTCCTTGAAAATCAATTAGTATGTCGAAAATAATCACATCGGAAAAGTTTGTACAATAAAAGGTATTTTCCAGATTTAAACGACTCAAAAAAAAATATATACTGGTCCACTTTTTGTTGAATAATTCTTGTAGTTTTTGAAATAAAAGTTAAAAGATGAGGTACTGATGATCAGAATTGTTTTTAGGATCTACATGGTGATTCATTTTCAAAGGTAAATTTGCCCTTTTGTATCCCAAAACTTTTTTGTCGTACGCCACTGACTGATTTCCATGGTATGATTCTATTTTACGTTTTTTTTATTTTTTTTCATCTTGTTTTTTTTTTATTACTTAAGAATTTCGGAATTATTCAGGAAACTGTTTCTAATGCTACGATTACGAAAAAAACGTAAAATAAAGTATACAAAATTTTTTTGGTTAAAAAAGTGGAGTGACCTTGAAAAAATGATCACCCTGTACATTTTCAGAACTATTGTGATCATTCCATTGAAACTCCAAAAAGTAACCAGTTTGATGTAAATACTTCGGAAACTCAGAATCTGTTCTACTTCACGGGACCACCCTGTGTATAGGTTTTTTTCTTGGAAATATCAAATTTCCAATCTTTTTTCTTGATAAGTCTTGTATATTTTCAATGAAAAGTTAAAAAATGACGTACTTTTTGAGGTTTAAATGGAAGGATGATCAGATTTGTTGTGAGTATCTACAGGGTGATTCATTTTTCGAGGTAAATTTCCCTTTTTGTATTCCAAAACTTTCGATTCTTTTTTACGTTTCTTTTTTATTTTTTTTTGCATCTTGCATTTTTTTTGGTTGAAAATATAGAGTGACCTCGAAAAAATGATCACCCTGTAAATTTTCAAAACTATTGTGATCATTCCATTTAAACTCCAAAAAGTAACCAGTTTGATGTAAATACTTCGGAAACTCAGAATCTGTTCTACTTCACGGGACCACCCTGTGTATAGGTTTTTTTCTTGAAAATATCAAATTTCCAATCATTTTTCTTGATAAGTCTTGTATTTTTTCAATAAAAAGTTAAAAAATGACGTACTTTTTGAGGTTTAAATGGAAGGATGATCAGATTTGTTGTGAGTATCTACAGGGTGATTCATTTTTCGAGGTAAATTTCCCTTTTTGTATTCCAAAACTTTCGATTCTTTTTTACGTTTCTTTTTTATTTTTTTTTGCATCTTGCATTTTTTTTGGTTGAAAATATAGAGTGACCTCGAAAAAATGATCACCCTGTAAATTTTCAAAACTATTGTGATCATTCCATTTTAACTCCAAAAAGTAACCAGTTTGATGTAAATACTTCGGAAACTCAGAATCTGTTCTACTTCACGGGACCACCCTGTGTATAGGTTTTTTTCTTGAAAATATCAAATTTCCAATCTTTTTTCTTGATAAGTCTTGTATTTTTTCAATAAAAAGTTGAAAAATTAGGTACTTTTTGAGGTTTAAATGGAATGATGATCAGATTTGTTGTGAGTATCTACAGGGTGATTCATTTTTCGAGGTAAATTTCCCTTCTTGTATTCCAAAACTTTCGATTCTTTTTTACGTTTCTTCTATATTTTTTTTTGGTATCTTGCATTTTTTTCATCACGCTAGGAAAAAACGTGAAATGATTTTTTTGCAGTGACCTGAAAAAAATTACCACCCTGTAGATTTTCACAACTATTCTAATCATCAAAAATAATTTCGGAATTATTTAAGAAACTACTTTTACGAGAAAAACACAAGAAAAATAAGAAAAAACGTAAAGTGATTTTTTTGGTAATAAATATGCAGTGACCTTGAAAATATTATCACCCTGCAGACTTTGACAACTATTCTGATCATCAAAAATAATTTCGGAATTATTCAAGAAACTGCTCCAAATTTTACGAGAAAAACACAAGAAAAATAAGAAAAAACGTAAAGTGATTTTTTTGGTAATAAATATGCAATGACCTTGAAAATATTATCACCCTGCAGATTTTCACAACTATTCTGATCATCAAAAATAATTTCGGAGTTATTCAAGAAACTGTTCCAAATTTTACGAGAAAAACACAAGAAAAATAAGAAAAAACGTAAAGTGATTTTTTTGGTAATAAATAAGCAGTGACCTTGAAAATATTATCACCCTGCAGACTTTCA
The DNA here is from genome assembly GCA_963966015.1 of Aphidecta obliterata. NCBI lineage: Eukaryota > Metazoa > Arthropoda > Insecta > Coleoptera > Coccinellidae > Aphidecta > Aphidecta obliterata. The sequence continues at coordinate 735,085 of OZ014435.1, forward strand.
CAACTTTTCTGATCATCAAAAATAATTTCGGAATTATTTAAGAAACTGTTATAAATTTTACGAGAAAAACACAAGAAAAATAAGAAAAAACGTAAAGTGATTTTTTTGGTAATAAATAAGCAGTGACCTTGAAAATATTATCACCCTGCAGATTTTCACAAATATTCTGATCATCAAAAATAATTTCGGAATTATTTACTAAACTGTTTCAAATTCTAAGAGTACGAGAAAAACACAAGAATAAATAAGAAAAAAACGTAAAATGACTTTTTTGGTTATAAATATGCAGTGACCTTGAAAAAATTACCACCCTGTAGATTTTCCCAACTATTCTGATCATCAAAAATAATTTCGGAATTATTAGCGAAACGGTTTCAAATTTTACGAGTACGAGAAAAACGCAAGAAAAAATAAGAAAAAAACGTAAAATGATTTTTTGGTTATAAATAAAGAGTGACCTTGAAAAAATTAACATTCTGTAGATTTTCACAACTATTTTGATCATCATTTCATTTAAACTCCAAAAAGTACCGAGTTTGATCCAAATACCTCGGAAACTCCAAGAGTTGAATCTGTTATACTCCAGAGGACCACCCTGTATATAGGTTTTTTTTTCTTCAAAATATCAGATTTATAGAAACCGCCTATTGTTCATAGGAAACTTCCGCTTTATTGATCGAAATTCGTGCTTTACACTAAGGGATCTGATTAACCCTCCACTTAATGTTGCAACCCCCCACAAGATGGAGCCACGGATTCACCCAAACACAGATTGTCTCCGATGAATTTTTTTCGCATGATTCTTTCAATTCGATACAAAAATTTCACTGATTTTTTTTACAGGAGCGGCTGACTTTGAGGAAGCGATCTCGGCCACTAAATTCGGAAAATTCAACTTGCTCCTCATCCTAATCGCGATTCCCTCAGGATGGTCCTCCATATTCGAGACCACCTCGATGTCTTACGTTTTTCCGGCGGCCCAGTGCGACCTGAACCTTTCCCTGGAAGACAAGGGGTTCCTCAACGCAGTCACATACATAGGTAATTAATATGAAAATCCTTGAGAATGTGTTGGGTGAATTCCTGCGATTTTCCGTAGATCTCAACCTCCCCCAACCCAAGTCGTAGAACGGGGATGTTTCGATGAGTCAGAGGGTGTCGAACCACCCCTAACCTTTGGGGATGACTCATATTTCGAACCACATTCACACATCTGACCTAACACAATACATTCGGAATTATTCCTTATTCGGGGAAATATTTAGGAAGGATTTTGATTTTTCTGTCATATACTACTATAAAACTATCTTGAGAGTCAATTTTCAAAGCTATTATTGAAATTCATTCATAAAACATTTTATCCCTTGAAAATCCTTCTCACAACCATTATAAAACCCTAATAAAACTTTCTCTGAGTTATTTTATAAAACCTCAAGTTTTATGACATTCAACAAATTAGGGATATTTCTATATTTCCAAGAAACAATTTTAGTTTCAGTATGATTTACTAAAGTAATTCAAGGGTAAAATCATAATATACTACTATAAAACTATCTTGAGAGTCAATTTTCAAAGCTATCATTGAAATTCATTCATAAAACTATTCATCCCAATTTTATTCCTTGAAAATCCTTCTCACAACCATTATAAAACCTTAATATGACTTTCTCTGAGTAATTTTATAAAACCTCAAGTTTTATGACACTCAACAAATAAGGGATATTTCTATATTTCCAAGAAACAATTTTAGTTTCAGTATGATTTACTAAAGTGAATCAAGGGTAAAATCATAATATTCTACTATAAAACTATTATAAGAGTCAATTTTCAAAGCTATCATTGAAATTCATTCATAAAACTATTCATCCCAATTTTATTCCTTGAAAATCCTTCTCACAACCATTATAAAACCTTAATATGACTTTCTCTGAGTAATTTTATAAAACCTCAAGTTTTATGACACTCAACAAATAAGGGATATTTCTATATTTCCAAGAAACAATTTTAGTTTCAGTATGATTTACTAAAGTGAATCAAGGGTAAAATCATAATATTCTACTATAAAACTATTATAAGAGTCAATTTTCAAAGCTATCATTGAAATTCATTCATAAAACTATTCATCCCAATTTTATTCCTTGAAAATCCTTCTCACAACCATTATAAAACCTTAATATGACTTTCTCTGAGTAATTTTATAAAACCTCAAGTTTTATGACACTCAACAAATAAGGGATATTTCTATATTTTCAAGAAACAATTTTAGTTTCAGTATGATTTACTAAAGTAAATCAAGGGTAAAATCATAATATTCTACTATAAAACTATTATAAGAGTCAATTTTCAAAGCTATCATTGAAATTCATTCATAAAACTATTCATCCCAATTTTATTCCTTGAAAATCCTTCTCACAACCATTATAAAACCTTAATATGACTTTCTCTGAGTAATTTTATAAAACCTCAAGTTTTATGACACTCAACAAATAAGGGATATTTCTATATTTCCAAGAAACAATTTTAGTTTCAGTATGATTTACTAAAGTAAATCAAGGGTAAAATCATAATATTCTACTATAAAACTATTATAAGAGTCAATTTTCAAAGCTATCATTGAAATTCATTCATAAAACTATTCATCCCAAATTTATTCCTTGAAAATCCTTCTCACAACCATTATAAAACCTCAATAAGACTTTCTCTGAATTATTTTATAAAATCTCAAATTTTATGACACTCAACAAATGAGGGATATTCCTATATTCCCAAGAAATAATTTTAGTTTCAGTATGATTTACTGAAGTAATTCAAGGTTAAAATCATAATATTCTATTATAAAACTATTTTAAGAGCCATATTTCAGAGCTATCATTGAAATTCATTCATAAAACTATTCATCCTAATTTTATCTCTTGAAAATCCTCCTCACAACCATTATAAAACCTTAATAAGACTTTCTCTGAGTTATTTTATAAAACCCCAATTTTGATGACACTCAACAAATAAGGGATATTTTTATATTTCCAAGAAACAATTTTAGTTTCAGTATGATTTACTGAAGTAATTCAAGGGTGAAATCATAATATTCTACTATAAAACTATTTTAATAGTCAATTTTCAAAGCTATCATTGAAATTCATTCATAAAACTATTCATCCCAATTTTATTCCTTGAAAATCCTTCTCACAACCATTATAAAACCTCAATAAGACTTTCTCTGAATTATTTTATAGAACCTCAAGTTTTATGACACTCAACAAATTAGGAATATTTCTATATTTTCGATCAACAATTTCAGTATAATTCACAAAAGTAATTCAAGGGTAAAATCATAATGCACTACTATAAAACTATCTCAAGAGTCAATTTTCGAAGCTACTGTTGGAATTCATTCATAAAACTATTCATCCTAATTTTATCCCTTGAAAATCCTTCTCACAATTATTATAAAACCTTAATATGACTTTCTCTGAAGTATTTGATAGAACCTCAAGTTTTATGACACTCAACAAATTAGGAATATTTCTATATTTCCAAGAAACAATTTCAGTTTCAGTATGATCTTTAACTCTAGAAATAGTCCCCCATAAAACTGCCTTAAGAATCAATTGGTCTGTTTATGGAGGATTTCGAGACTATTATTGTTATCATTCATAAAACAATTTTATTCCAATTCAACCTCTTGAAAATCTCTCTCAAAACCATTATAAAGCCACTTTAACGACTAGTTTACGTTATTGATACCTTTTTAGAACTACTCTTAAGTACTTCAAAGACCCTCAAGTTTTATGACACTCAACAAGATAAGGATATTGATATTTTGGGACAGCCACCATGAAGATCATAATAAAACCTCTATAAGGCATTATAGTTTGGAAAGCCAAATACTCTTAAGAAGAGTATATGGTATTTACTAAAGTAGTTTTAAAACATTTGCGATGCCAAATGGTCTTGTTTCTTTGAATAACTCTGAATATTTTTTTTCCAGGAATGGTTTCAAGCGCCTTTATATGGGGCTATCTCTGTGATACACTAGGTAGAAAAAAATTATTATACATAGGATTCTTTCTGGACAGCCTATTTGTTGTGCTTAGTTCATTTTCTCAAACTTTAACCCTCTTGATGGTCACGAAGTTCCTCGGAGGTTTTATGTAAGTAAATAGGAGTAAATTTCTTCAAAATCATTGGTATGAAGATTGAGTGAAAATCATGGGCGCCGATAATTTTTTTCTTGGGGGAGAGATGGGTAATAGAAATTTTTCTTTTCTTCAGAATCAATGGACCCTTTGCTGCCCTAACATGTTACCTATCGGAATTCCATTGTGCCAAATATAGAGCGAGGGTTCAAATGGTCTTAGGTATAATCTTCAGTGCTGGTACTATATGTTTGCCCTTTCTAGCAGCCCTAATTTTACCTGAAGAAATCGATGTGGTTTTGTTCAACTACTTCAGTAAGAAGACATTTCATGTTTATGCGTTTTTGTACCTTAAATTTTTTAGGGATACATTCCTGGAATGTCCTGCTTTTAGTCAGCGCAGTCGCCCCTTTTCTTGGAGGGGTTGTTTTCTTCTTTTTACCGGAGAGTCCGAAGTTTTTGATGTCGATAGGTCGAAACGAAGAGGCGTTGGGTGTTATGAGGAAGGTTTACTGTTTGAACACAGGAAAACCCCCTGATACTTATCCGGTAAGGAAAAAAAATTAAGATTAATACAAATCTATATGATGAAATCATCTCAGATTAAAACGTTGATAGAAGAGAGGAAACCCGAAAAAAATGACTGTGGGGAGGTGGAGGTAGAAGGGAAAACTTCGAGGAAAACTTTCTCCCAAGGTTTCTCCCAGCTGAAACCTTTATTCGCCCCTCCACTCCTCCAGAATATCCTCCTGGTCTGCATGGTGCAGATGATGCAGATGATGAGGTAGACAAAGAGTGGAATAATTGGAGATTTATTTTTTATCTTTTAATTAATATTTTTTTAGCTTGAACACTTTGAGGTTATGGCTTCCTCAACTATTCCAAGCGATAAACGATTATGAATATTACAACAATAATACTTCCGCCGACCTTTGCACCATGTTGGAAACGATAAGGCCAAAAAATATGACTTCTTCAACCGACTGTGTAGTGGTAAGTATAAAAAGATAAAGAAGTGTCATAGACATCAATATTATCCAACTGTCAATCCGTTGACATCTGTCAAAACAAATTTCCTAACCTAAACCCTGTCAGCTGTCAGATTTTGACAAATATCCCTTTAAATTCTCGAAACCTGGAAAATACCTAGTGAAGCTCAGGAAAATCTTATTTCTTCAACGGACTGTGTAGTGGTAAGTATGAAAAGATGAAGAAGAGTCATAGACATGAATATGTTTCTATCCAAACCTCACTTTTTTGACATCTGTCAAGATTAATTTCCAAACTATCAGATTTTGACAAATATAAAGTTAAATTCTCGAAACCTGAAAAAAAACCTACTTCTTCAACGGACTGTATATTAAAAGGTATGAAAAGATGAAGAAGAGTCATAGACATGAATATGTTTTTATTCAAACCTCACCTTTTTGACATATGTCAAGATTAATTTCCAAACTATCAGACTTTGACAAATATAAAGTTAAATTCTGGAACCTGAAAAAAAACCTACTTCTTCAACGGATTGTATATTAAAAGGTATGAAAAGATGAAGAAGAGTCATAGACATGAATATGTTTTTATCCAAACCTCACTTTTTTGACATCTGTCAAGATTAATTTCCAAAGTATCAGATTTTGACAAATATAAAGTTAAATTCTCGAAACCTGAAAAAAAACCTACTTCTTCAACGGACTGTATAGTAATAGGTATGAAAAAATGAAGAAGAGTCATAGATATGAATATGTTTTTATTCAAACCTCACCTTTTTGACATCTGTCAAGATTAATTTCCAAACTATCAGACTTTGACAAATATAAAGTTAAATTCTGGAACCTGAAAAAAAACCTACTTCTTCAACGGACTGTATAGTAATAGGTATGAAAAAATGAAGAAGAGTCATAGATATGAATATGTTTTTATTCAAACCTCACCTTTTTGACATCTGTCAAGATTAATTTCCAAACTATCAGACTTTGACAAATATAAAGTTAAATTCTGGAACCTAAAAAAAAACCTACTTCTTCAACGGACTGTATATTAATAGGTATGAAAAGATGAAGAAGAGTCATAGACATGAATATGTTTTTATCCAAACCTCACTTTTTTGACATCTGTCAAGATTAATTTCCAAAGTATCAAATTTTGACAAATATAAAGTTGAATTCTCGAAACCTGAAAAAAAACCTACTTCTTCAACGGACTGTATAGTAATAGGTATGAAAAGATGAAGAAGAGTCATAGATATGAATATGTTTTTATCCAAACCTCACTTTTTTGACATCTGTCAAGATTAATTTCCAAACTATCAGATTTTGACAAACATAAAGCTAAATTCTCGAAAATTTAAAAAAAAAAACCTACTTCTTCAACCGACTATGTAGTGATAAGTATAAAAAGATGGAGAAGAGTCATAGACATGAATATGGTTTTATACAAACGTCACTTCGTTGACACCTGTCAAAATGAATTTCCTAACCTAAATCCGAACTGTCAGATTTTGACAAAAATGAAGTAAAATTCTCGAAACCTGGAAAAAACCTAGTGAGGCTGAAAAATCATCAGTCGTCTCTATTTCTACTTTCAAGTACGTATAAAACTTTTTAAAACACTTTAGAGGTTCTCACCGATAAGTGTTCCGTCCCTGAGCTACTGGTTGGACTCGTCAGTAAATTTGAATTCTTTTTTACAGAATACAAACCTGAAAGTTTATGTCAATGCAATGATAGTTTCTACTGTCACGTTGCTCGGATACATTGTTGCCGGTTCATTGATAAACTATTTGGGAAAGAAAAAACTTATATGTGAGTTAAATAAAGAATTTATGAAGTCAATACTTTAATTATTTTTTTTTAGTTTTTTTGGGGTTCTCTTCTGGGCTTAGTGGTTACGCTATGTATTTTGCCCAAAGTTCAGAAGCCACCCTAGCCATTTCCTCGATTTTTATCGGCTTGGGGAGCATCAGTATAAATGTTATACTGAGCGTTGTTGTAGATCTGTTCCCGACGTCTCTGAGGTAGGAAAAAATATTAAAAAATTTCGAAAACCATAAATTTAAATTTTTTTTAGAACGATGACAGTATCTGTTACAATGATGTCTGGAAGATTAGGAGCCATGTCTGGCAACCTGGTATTTCCCACGTTACTTAAATCAGGTTGTGCCCCACCTTTCTTCACTGTAGGAACAGGAATGTTAGGTTAGTATTCTATAATTTCCCATATCCTATCAGAATAACATTTTTTTTCCAGGTGTTGCACTATTTTGCCTGCTTCTCCCAAACACCGACATGAAATCGTTGCAGTAGTAGTTGAGGCTCGATAAAAGTGCAGTATTAGATGCTCGAAAGGTCCAAGAGAAGCGACACACCTACGAAATCTCAGGTTTTAGTCGTTTTTACAGGGTTGTACGAATAGAAATAATAAATGAGTATATTTTTTTTATTGTTTTTGTCAAAGAAAAATAACAAAGCATAAGAACGACACACCAATCTCCATCGAATATAATTTCAGACATAATTCTGATATTCTTATAAGAAATGTTTGGATCCCCCCAAACAAAAAGTTTGGGAACCTCTGTCAGGCCCTAAAGAAGAGTCCCGAATGGCTGTAGTAATGATGAAACAAAATTCAAGGAAAGGACTGATACTTCCCGATTATCCCTGGATATTCGTTAAGTATCCTCGAAAATCCAATTAATATCAAACGAATTTTAACGTAAACCGAACAATTCCAATTTGAAACTTATACGAATTCTATGCGCATGTCATCCAGGGATCGAGCGTCGCCTAAAATCTTTAACCGCAACGCTCGACGGTGGCGCCACAGCGGAACTCGCTCTTTCCCGATTGGAACATTCCCTAGGCGGGCACGCTTCTTTTCGACATCCGACAGTAACAAAAATGACAAAATGCCCGTATGATGACACAGACCACCATATTTGACAATAATCTAAAATCAACTCTGGCGGCGGTGTCGAAATTCGGTCAAGATGATAGCGTCTATTTGTTTTGTTGTTAGAGTTCCGAAATCCCAGTGAATTGTGTGTTCGAAGTAAGAATGATGGTGCAGTTGTGTTTGGAAAATGGCAAGTAACGATAGGTCAACGAGCCCTCCGGATATGGCCTCTTCGAGGCATTCCTCGGCGTCCGACTCGTTTCACAGGACGGTGGAAAGCGCCAGGTATTTCAGGGATAATTTGAATAACGTGATTAGGGAGATTCAACCTTTGGTGGAAACCGCCCGTGCGGTCAACGCCGGCGTGAGCATCTCCTTCTCGCGTTTAAATCGACCTTCTTCTTCTTCTTCGGATTCTCCCAATAATTCACGTCAACAATCTGCACCCTCCGAGATTAATTCGCCGAGTTTCGTGGTGAACATCGACGGGCCGGAGGTTGTTCCAAACGAAATTAATCCCGATGCAGCATCAGAAGACACTAACAACGCCTCTGAAGGGGAAAATCTCCAGACCGTGGTGGAGGCTCAACAGATGCTCCAGGTGATCCTCAAGTACATCCCGTTCGTTCTTATCCTTTTAGCCAAAGGTATTTACGATTTTCACGAGGGTATTTTCATAGTTTTGATAATGTTGATCACCTTCGCCAACGCAAATTCGACTGTTCGAAGAGAGGCGACTAAGAGACACCGGAGGAGCGTTTCCAGTCTTGGAGTGGCCCTTTTGTACATAGCAGCGTGTCTTTTATTCATTCATTTCATCTTCGACGATGAATTCCAAAAATTCGAGGACGTACTCAACCTGGCTCTTATAAGAACCTTCCAGCATCCTCTTACGGTGTGGAATTTAATGTGGATCGTCGTAGTGACCGACTTCGCCATCAAACTCCTCACAATTGTGATAAAAATCTTGTTCTCCATGCTCCCGGGCAGAATCTTAGCCTTTCAAAAGAGGGTAAGTGATCCTTTCCGTTCGTATCGAGAAAAGTCACATTTATCGTTTAATTTTCAGGGAAAGATCTACCTGCTGATCGAAGCGTTCTCCCAGATGTACCGTAGCATGGCCACGATACAACCCTGGCTGTATTACCTTCTGGAAAGTTATTCGGGGCCCGAAAAGATAGTCGCAGTCTTTTTGTCGGCGTTCTACATGATCTCGAAGGGCCCCGACTTGATGAGCCGGCTCAAACTGTTCAAGACTGCCTGTTTCAAGTTGCTTCAAAATGTGGTAAGTGCGGTGTTGGTTTTTTCTCTATAATTTACGTTATCGAAATCATAAATTCATTGGTTTTCGCATGATTGTAAAGTTGCCGCTTTTTTTCATGTGTCGATAAATTTCATCCATTTCGACTGAAACTTTGCTTTTAATTGTTACTAATCTATGTAGAATTGAAGTTCAATAAGAATTTTTCTTCGAGAAGTTGTTGTTCAAAAACCTCCCGAATTCTTATTGAATTATCAACAGTTGTGAAAGTTCAGGTCTGGGTTTGGCGACTTTGTGTTGTTTATTTGTATTTTTGCACGCTCTACGACGTCTTTAATTGTCGGAAACCTCTGTTATCAATGATTTTTAATTGCTCTGGGATCATCTCCGACGTAAATTTCAGCGTTATTTACGCAGTGTTGTTCAACTCGGGAGATAAACGGAGCAAAGTTGAACAATTAGGTCAGTTTCACACCTGATTTACGCTCGACTTTTCGTTCGTTTCATTCTTTTCGGGGGAACGGAAGCCGTTAGAGAAGATCGTAGCGTCCTAGAAGTCACAAGATGGCCGCCCCCTTTTCGACTAGGATTATCGGGAAAAACGTTTTCGAACTCTTGATCGATGTTTTTGGGGTGCTAATGATGGATTTTATCAGTTTTCGGTTCGAAATCATTGGCAAGTCTGTTGGTTCTCGAAGTTATGAATTGTTTTTTTTATCATGGAACATAGAATAATTATTATTGAATGTTTAAAGGTTTTCATCGGAGCGAATCTTCGGAATAAAATAGTTCTATGGTGTAAAGAGTGAAAATTCTTTGCGTCGACCAAATATGACAGATGTGTACATTAGATGTACGAAAACGTTTACGAACACTTGTTTGATATTTTTGGGGTGCTAATGATGGATCGTATCAGTTTTCGGTTCAATTAATTGGCGAATCTGTCGGTTTTCGAGGTTATGAATTGTTTTTTTTTATCATGGAACATAGAATAATTATTATTGTATGTTTGAAGTTTTTATGGGGGTGAAGCATTGGAATAGAATTATTGTATGGTGTAAAGAGGGAAAATTCTCGGCGATTTGATATTTCGTGAAAAACGACGTGGAGGTTTCCAAAAAAACCAGCTTTCATCTTACTTTTGGTTAAATTTGAAAATCTTTCCGTTTGTATCAGTTGATTTGAAGGGGAACAGGATAACTGGCAACGTCTACCAAATATGACAGATGTGATACATTAGATCTACGAAAACGTTTACGAACACTCGTTTGATATTTTTGGATTACTAAAGATGGATTTTATTAGTTTTCGGTTCAATTGATTTGCGAATCTGTCGGTTTTCGAGGTTATGAATTGTTTTTTTTTTATCATGGAACATAGAATAATCATCATTGTATGTTTTATGGTTTTTATCGGTGTAAAGCTTTGGAATAGGATAATTCTATGGTTTAAGTATGAAAATTTTCGGTGATTTGATTTTTGGTGAAAAACGACGTGGAGGTTCCAAAAAAAACTAGCTTTTATCTTACTTTTGGTTGAATTTGAAATTCTTTCCGTTTGTATCAGTTGATTTGAAGGGGAACAGGATAACTGGCAACGTCCACCAAATATGACAGATGTGATACATTAGATCTACGAAAACGTTTACGAACACTCGTTTGATATTTTTGGATTGCTAATGATGGATTTTATCAGTTTTCGGTATTTTCCATTTCCATCCAGTTCAAAGAATTGCAATATTATTACTAAATAAAATGTCTTTATGGAGAAATCGGTATTGTTCAAAATTTTTCGCAATAACGAGACTTCATAAAATAGTTTTCGACATTTTTTGAGACATGTTTTATGTTCACCAACAAAAATAGCATACTTGAACTAATTCTTTATGCTTTCTTCAAAAATAAGAGCTCATTAAAAAAAGTTCATAAAAAATAAATAAAATTTATTAAAGGGTTCATATAGATAGATAGATATGGATATGGTAACAACATTTCTTACCAAAATTTATGATGTTAATTGTTGGAGTTGTTGAAGAATTATGTATTAAAATATGAATCATTCAAAAATTTTAATATTATACCTAAATAAAAAAATTTAAGAATGAAGAATTGCTTGAAATGTCTTATCATTAATTATTGAACCAAATTTTTCGCACTAACGAAACTTTGTGGAATAGTTTTCTAAATTGTTTAAGACATGTTTTATGTTTAACACCAAAAATATCATACTTGAACTAATTCTGTATGCTTTCTTCAAAAATAGAAGGTCATTAAATAAAATTCATAAAAAAGAAATAAAATTTAATAAAGGGTTCATATTGAAATGTTAACATCATTTCTTACCAAAATTTATGATGTTAATTGTTGGAGTTGTTGAAGAATTTTGTTTTAAAATATAAATCATTCCATTCATTCAAAAATTTTAATATTATACCAAAATAAAAAAAATTTAATGAAGAAATTGGAATTGCTTGAAATGTCTCATCATTAATTATTGAACCAAATTTTTCGCACTAACGAAACTTTGCGAATTAGTTTTCTAAATTGTTTAAGACATGTTTTATGTCTAACAACAAAAATATCATACTCGAACTAATTCTGTATGCTTTCTTCGAAAATAAAGGGCCATTAAATGAAAAATAAATAAAATTCAATAAAGGGTTCATATTGAAATGGTAGCAACATTTCTATTCAAAATTTATTATATTAATTGTTTTCTTTATCATGGAACATAGAATTATTATTATTGTATGTTTTAAGGTTTTTATCGGCGAAAAGCTTCGGAATAGATTAATTCTATGGTGTAAAGAGTGAAAATTCTTGGCGATTTGATATTTTATAACAAACGACGTGGAGGTTTCCCACAAAACTAGGGTGTATCTTACTTGTGGTTATATTTGAAAATCTTTGCGTTTGTATCAGTTGGATTCTACGGGTAACAAGATAACTGGCAACGTCGAGCAAATATGACAGATGTGATACATCAGATCTACTTTGTGTGTCGAATTTAGGTTGAATTGGTATGTTGGCTGTGATTGTTTAGTATAAGTTCCCATCGCTTCATCATCAATGGTATTAATTTGAAAAGGGGGATATTTCCAGTTCAGGAAATGCCCATTTCCAAAGAATACCTCCATTCATCCAGGCCATTAATTTTCTTCCTTCTGTAAATAATTCTTCCATCATCTTCACGACTCCCCATAACAGGTGTCCGGTCATTTTCACCCCCATTCGGTCTCCTTCCTCAATCTGGCCTTCCTCTTGCAGACCGTCGGTTCGGCGCCGAGCAAGGAGCAGATCCAGACGGCAGGGGAGCACTGTCCGATCTGTCACGACGAGTACGACGCCCCCGTGCTGTTGGAATGCAGGCACATCTTCTGCGAGAACTGCGTCACCACGTGGTTCGACAGGGAGCAGACCTGCCCCCTCTGCCGGGCGAAGATCGTCGACGACCCCTCTTGGAGGGACGGGTCCACCTCCTTTTTCGTGCAGATCTTTTAAATTTCGAAGAAAGATTGTTTTGGGGGGTTTTTCGAGGAATGGACAAAACACGAGTAGTCTGGAATCCAAAGATTTTAATTCCTTGTGTGTGCATTTAGGAGGGGATCCTAAGAATGGGTGATATAATTTTACACGTGGATATTTATATATTTTTATATAGCGATTTATTTCTCAATCAGGTCTGGACGCATTCCCTTTAATATTGCTCTATTATTTTTATTATATTGTTGTCGAAAGTTTTATAAATCTGTATATGAATATATTCTGTTGAGAAGCTCGACTTTGACTGAAACCCTTCGAGCTTTGTCCTCTGTGCTTGTCTCTAACAGTATTACAATATAAATAGTTTCAGCTCTTGGACAGATTCTTCGTGAAAGACATAGGTAGTGAGATGTCCCTCAACCCTCTCACTACCTTGTCTTTCATGCAGGGTCTGTGACTCCTCCACGAAGAAGTGCCAACAACCACCTCCTTCGAGCAGTTCACGTAGGCACACTTTGACTGTCAGAGTTGGCTGTCCTTAACTGTTCGAGCGTTATCACAGCCAGCTTTGATAAGCAGAGCTGCGCCGACTCGCATCCCAGTCTCCGCTCGAAAATTGGGAATCTTCAGGTCATCAAAATGGTAGTGAAACCGTGTTTAACCCAGTATCACAGCCAGCTTTGATGAGATGGATATACCAAAAGACATCGCGTGGTGCCGTGCGACCAGGATGGCCGGGAGATCCGAAGGGGGACGTTTCGGATCGTCGAAATGGAGGTGAAACAGGGTCCAGACGTGTATCACAGCCATTTTGATGAATTCGAAGGTCCTCTCTAACGTCTCGGATGGGTTCGGGAACTTCTGGCGACGCGGCTCGTCATGTGGTTGTGGTACCGTGTTTCGAAGGTATCACAGCCATTTTGACGAGTCGAGTCGTCGGATCTGCATCAGGACATACTATGATTTAACTTTTTATTCTTGTGTTATGTAGACAGGAAGTCCTAAATCTTTATTCCCCAACATGATGGTACATAGTTTCCTTTTCTAGGGACCAAAATAGAACAGCCGGCGTTTGTGCGTCTCTTTCTACAATTAAGGCCCGCATGGGTTTGTCTAGCGTCGTTCTAGGGCGTTGGTTCGGTATTATGATAATCGTTTCTCGGAAATGCGTTTTGGGTGGCTTGGTCTCTCACGTTTCTAAATAGAGTTTTGTCCCCTCTTTCGTGTGCGAGGGGAGGAAGAACAGATGACTGGTGTGTGTGTTTGTCTAGTTTGTTCTAGGGACGCCACTTTCAGGTAGAATATTCCACATGTGGGCTTGAAAGAAATATACTGGAACGCTGCTATCTTTGAGAGTAGTGTAATAAATCAGTCATCAGTATCCTATGAATTAATTCATACACTTGGTAAAGTTTCTACAAAAATTAAACATTGGTCCTTCGAGTCAGATCCTTTTTCAAATTCAAGATCAAGTTATGCCTATACTTTTTTTCTATTAGTTGAAGAGAATACCCAAATATTATGGTAACCTCTCCAGTCTTAGATTCACCGATTAAAGAAAGTCTGAGTGAAGAATGTAATAATTGTATTTGTATTTTATTTCTATATAAATTTATACACTTGTATGGGTTGTAAAAAATGTTGCGAGATTTGTCAGGACTTGACAAAAGTTAAGTTTCTGCGAAATTTCAAAAATCCTTTTTGAATCCTTCGGTATTTGTTGGGGAACTTTTTTGATTATCTCAAGTTAAATGTATACTTTTATTGTTTCTATAATAAAATCTATTCAATTCAATCAAACTGAACATAAGTCTAGAAATTGCACTTATATTTTATTTCTTCTACGATTATTTGAAGAATTCTTTCAAATATTTCTCAAGGTTCTTGGAAGTTAAAATTGTCTGAACATGTTGATATTTCCACATCAGGATTAGGGTGTGTATTTCCTGGAATTGTTTTTGACATCTGCCACCACCTTTCTTCAGGTAAAATTCCTAGATTATCCTTCAGCTATTAAATAAAGTTAGGGGTTCATATTGGATTGGTAGCAGCTTGGGGTGCCACCCATTTCTACCCGAAAATTCATGATATTATTTGTTGGAGTTGTTGAAGAATTACGTTTTAAAATATGAATATTTCCATTCTGTTATAGAATTTTAAAATTATAACTGAGTAAAATGTGTTTATGAAGAAATCGGAATTGTTTGAAATTTATTATCATCAATTATTGAACCAAATTTTTTCGTACTAATAAAACTTGTGTCCAAATTGTTCAAGACATGTTTTATCTTTACCAACCAAAAGTTTTTTTTTTAAATTGTAAATCTTTTCATTCAGTTATAGAATTTTGAAATTATACCTAAATAAAAAGTCTTTATGAAGAAATCGGTATTGTTTAAAATTTCTTATCATTAATTATTATTTAACCAAATTTTTGGCACTAATGAGACTCTGTGAAATAGTTTTCTAAATTCATATTGCAATGGTAGCAACATTTCTAACCAAAATTTATGATTCTAATTGTTGGGGTTGTTGAAGAATTTTGTTTTGAAATATGAATCTTACCATCCAGTTACAGAATTTCAATATTATACCTTGATGAAAAATCTTTATGGAGAAATCGGTATTGTTGGAAATTTCTTATCATTAATTATTGAACCAAATTTTTTGCATTAATGAGACTTCATGAAATAGTTTTTCAAATTGTTCAAGACATGTTTTATGTTTACCAACAAAAATAGCATACTTGAACTAATTCAGTATGCTTTCTTTGAAAAATGAAAGGCAATTAAATAAAGTTCATAAAAAATAAATAAAATTCAATAAAGGGTTCATATTAAAATGGTACAAACATTTCCAACCAAAATTTATGATTTTAATTGTGGAGTTGTTGAAAAATTTTGTTTTAAAATATAAATCTTTTCATTCAGTTATAGGATTTTAATGTTATACCTAAACAAATGATCTTTATGACAAAATCGGTATTGTTGAAAATTTCTTATCATTAATTATAATTATTGAACCAAATTTTTTTGCAGTGATGACTTTATGAAATAGTTTTCTAAATTGTTTAAGACATGTTTTATGTTCACCAACAAAAATAGCATTTCGAAAATAAATGAAAAAATTATTACTATTCTTTATTTTTCCCTATACTCGACATAAAATAGTAGTTTTCAATCAAATACAAAATTTAGTATGAATATTTGGTTGAGAAATTTTTTTTTCTCAACCAAAATAGCATATTTGGAGTTATTCAGTATTGTTTTGAAAATATGTGAAAAATTAATCACTATTCCTTTTCATCTCTTTTTTTCCCTAGTCTCAAAATCACAAGGTAATAATTCAATCCAAACTTGGACATTGTAGTTCCACAATGTTGAAAAATTAAATAATACATATTTAAATATAACACAGTCAGTTCCTCAACTTTCGGTTCACTTTTTCCTCAACTGGCTCTGGAAAAAATCCCCGTCTCCTTTGGTAGCTTGTTGGTTTATTTCTTTATGTCTATCTTTGCTCACAATTTCTTCGATTACTTCCCCATCCCCTTTAATAAGTCTACAATTTAAAACATTAAAAATCTGTTGAATTACTCCGATAAAAGCGTAAAATACCTGTTTCGCCCAGTGGAAGAATCGTAAACCCTCCTTACAACACTTTGTCGTTTTTCCCATTCTTCCTTCGTCATGGGTGCCATAGCATCCCTTTGCCCCATCAAATCTAGGGGAATATCGTTAGATGGTCCTTCATCTGTAGTTTTCTTCTGGACACAGGTTGAAATCTTTTTATCCGGTATTTTCTTTGATTTCTTCAATTTATGGACTTTCTTGCGTTTTCTTTCCTCTTCAGATGAGGATGAGGAACTACTGTCAGAACTGCTGAAATTATAATCAATTCACACAAACATCGCCAAATTAATTTATCATTACCTGCTAGTTGACGAATCTTCTGAGGTAGAGTCTGACGAGCTTGATCGACTCCTTCGTTTCTTATATTTATGCTTACTTGTGTTTCTTGTCTTCTGTTTGGGTGATATCTTGGCCTTTTTTTTGTGTTTGAGAACTTTCTTCTCGCTAGAGCAGCTTTCTGAAGAGCTAGACCTATCTCGTCTCTTACGCGAGGAAATTCCACTGGTCGATGAAGTCTTGCTCAAATTCATAATTCTGGAATATTATCCTGAAAACAACAGTGATTTCATGATATTGATATGAAAAATCATTCTTGCCTTAGTTTTATTATAAGAAGATAAGAAGACGAAATCAAATTTTGTTCAGTTTATTTACATTTCTTCGATGTAGGTTAACCGACAGAATACAGATATTGTCTATGGTCTAACTTGGTTGGTTCCACAAGACTCGAATAAAAACCGAATTGATATAAATACTTTGCAATAAAAATGATTTCAATTATTATAAAACGTATTTTTGATTCATTTAAATTAAAATTTTCAATTTGGAATTAATAGTCACAATATTCTATGGTTTCAAGATTTCAACAGTTTTTCCACTGACCATCGACAATCGAGGTCACTGTTGTCAAATAAATGCATTGATCTAATAATACACCTTTATTATCCGAATCAAATGCACTTAGTTAATTACAAATATTACAATTTAACACGTTGACCACAAGTTTGGGAAAATGAGTGACGCTCCTGAGAAGGAATTCGAACCGAACGAGGAGTTCCTGGAAATCCTCATATCGATGGGTCTGTCCAAAGATATAGCCACCGAAGTGAGTGCCGAAATGTTATGTTTTCCCTGATAATACAGACCGACTTGCACTTTCAGGCGTTGTTTTGTACCGGAAATCAATCCATAGACTCAGCCCTAAATTTCATTTTTAGTAATGATGAGGATTCGTGTAGAACCGTAGTGCCCAGAGTGCCTGGAGAGAGGATAGAAGACAACGCAGTAGGTGATGAAACTGACGGCGAAGGCTACTATAAGATGACTTTTGTAATTAATACAGCCCTGAAGATGGGGGTCGGCAAACTGAGCGCCCAAGTAAGGGGTTTATTCGGTCTTTGATTTCGTTTAATGTTGGAATTTTAAGGTCGCCCACGCTTGTCTAGGTTTGTACCGAAAAATGTTATCGGAAGGGCTGAAAGACGCCTTGGATGGCTGGGAATTCGCAGGGTAAGTAACTATCGAGAATATATACCGAATCTAAAAATTTTCTTTCGTTTAGGGAGAAGAAAGTAGTTCTGAAAGGCATCGACCACGTGCATTTACAAGAGCTACACGAAAAGGCGAAAAGTGCCAATATTCCATCGTATTTGATAACGGATGCCGGAAAGACGCAGATCCCTCCGAATTCGATGACGGTGTTGAGTCTGTTTGGATCGGAGGATGAGGTGGATAAAATTACGGGAAAACTTGGTCTTCTTTGAAAACAATAACGATTATAATTCCGTAAGACGATTCGATGCAAAGTTTTCAAATCGTCGAAGTCTCTAGTCAATGCGGTGCTAAAACGGTGGGAAAAATTTTATTTTTATCGCTTTATTAGTTAGATTTGAAAGGACAATAAGTTGTACGTTTGGGTTTTTTCGGTGGCTTTAGGATTGAATTTAGTTATTAGTCGAATGGAAATTATATTTGAACGCATTTTGAAAGCTTTGTATCTATTTGCATTTGCCACTTCGTGCACCGTTCAAAAATGTTTTATGTCTTTACTATATAGATAATACTGAAACGTAATTATCGATTACCACTAAAATTTATTGGATCAGGGCCTAACCACGGCTTTCTGTAACTCCGAGCCATGCACAACAGATTTGGCAACATCGGATTTTTGAAGATTTGATATATCAAGAAAAAGTTTTTGAGATTCCCTAAATCTCCTATTTCGACATGGAAACATTCTGATGAAAGACGTCAAAATCATATTAACGACAAATTTGAATGAAAACGGTAAGAATGTGGTCGGCTCGTTCATAAACCAACGCAAAAATGTAATATCCTAGTGTGTAAACGCCCTAACGGCAATGCAATTCTATGTTCATTCCAGAAGTTTCGTGCTTCTCTGTGATTGTTCTCTCGGTTTTTATATCGCCGAGACAGAATTATCGTGGAATAATCCATAAGAAAACGATATATTTATCCGATATAGAAAGAAAATTGTGTTTTGTGAACTTAAATATTACGTGAGATTCCCAATATTGTTGCAATTTTTCCAAATTTGCCGAAATACCTTTCGAAATCTCATGTTTCGACATGGAAACTTTCTGATGAAAGACGTCAAATCATATCAATGACAAATTTGATATGGTTCAATGTATTCTTCTTTTGATATAAAATGGAGTAGAAGCTCACAATTTTTTAGGTAGATATGAGGAAAACGGTAAGAATGTGGTCGGCTTATTCATAAACTAACGCAAAAAGTGTAATATCCTAGTGTGTAAACGCCCTAACGTCTTTGCTATTCTATGTTCATTCCAGAAATTTCGTCCTTCTCTGTGATTGTTCCTCAACGGTTTTCACATCGCTGAGAGAGTTTTCGCGAAATAATTTATAGAAAAACTATATATCGATTTGATATAGAAATGAAAATGGTGTTTTGTGACCTCGAATATAACGTGAGTATACCTAACTTTTCATCCGTGAATATCAAAATGTTCGTTTCGTTACATATTCGTAAGACGCAAGTTGTAATCGAAATGGATAGAGGTGGAAATTAATTTCGATTCACAACGCCGTTAACGAACGAAAACAATCAAAACTCTGAAAGGATTCATCGTAATTTATCGGGCTCTTGAATATCGCCTAATTATTTGTTGGAAATCATAGAATATATTAGATTCACAAGGGTTTAATTGGATTATCTGTGATTGTTTCCACATCGTTGAGAGAAGTAATGCGGAAATAATTCAAAATATTTATTCGATAAAGAAGAAATCAAATGACAGTGGTTTTTGGGTACACAAATATTGTGTGAGTATACCTTAATTTTCCTCTGTTAATATTGAAATGCAATGCAAGTTGAAACCAAAATGTATAGAGGTGGAAATTAATTTCGAGTCACAATCTGTGAACGATCACAGAAAATCCAACCAAACAATCGTTCAGAGGAGTGCGAAAATGATCCATAAGAAAATAATACATTATTCATTCGATAAAAAACGAATAAAGTGAAAGTGGTTTTTGGGTACTCAAATATTGTGTGAGTATAACTTACTTTTCTTTTGTGGATATCGAAATGTGTTTTCCGAAACTTATTCGTAAGACGCAATTCGGAACCAAAATGGTTAGAGGTGGAAATTAATTTCGAGTCACAACTTTGCTTTATTGGGAGGGATTCTCGAATATTGCGTGTTTATTAGGTCGAAATCATGGAATGTGGAGGACAATTTAGTTGGATTCTCTGTGATCCTTCTTCAATTTGATTCCTATACAGATTACAGCGTTGCCAATTCCTTGTGCACGACTCGGAGTTTCGAAGGCTAACTATAACTGACTTTAATTTATATTTCATAAGTTTTGACTTGTAATTTTACTCCGATTGTAGTTTAAGCTGACATTAATATTTCCTATTTATTTTGTACCTAAAGTATTTATTTGAAATTGAAAATATATATATTTGTTGCTTTTAATCTCGAGTTATTCTCCGATAACTCACAAACATTCCTTCATAAAATGAGAATATATTGTACATATTGTAGAATACAGGGTGATTCCAGATTCGACGTGAACCTTGAAGGACGTGTTAGTATGACTCATTTGCTGTCATTTGAGCCATATTTATTGGTATCCAAAAATCAACAGTTTACGACTTGTTTGAGTTTTTGTGTTTTTTGAAAAATTAGTCAACAACAAGAAAAGGTAAAAGGGACATTTAAATTGATTTCCACAAGTAACTGGGATAAGAACGACGTTCTAGACGAATTATCTTGGTTTATTGATGTTACAGTAGACGCAGGAATGGAAATTTTCGAAAGCGCATCCACCAAATTTTGGCTTCACGATATGGTGGCGGAACGACAGTCATTAATTTTGATTTAACCGTAATTTTTCACTCGTCGTGAAACTCTTCGTTGTAGGGGTCGCCCGGTGATCGGATTCCGATTGGACATCGTCGTCACGCAACGATTCGGATTTTTTCAAAACAAACGTGACGAACGTTCGACGGCAATTCCCGATTTGGCGCCGTGTGTAGCGCGCTGCCTAGCGCATGACCGGCGGGGCGCTTCCCGGCCGACCGGTGAGCTGTCATACTAACGTCAGTTCGTGCTCGTTTTACGGGGCCGTGTCTCTGGGCGTGTACGCGGTTTCTCTCACGTAAATAAAACGCGGATTTCGCGGTGCCGTTCGAACCGCGCGAACGTCTCGGCGTCCCCCATCCCCGATAAGTGTGAACACCCTCGGGGCGAAAACAGTGCGGCCATATTCGAAGACGTCGCCCCCCCCGTCCGTCGTTCCCCGAGACACGTTCTCGATCTGCAGGCAACCAGACTAACCGATCGGCGATAGTTTGTCTGCTGCATGTCCGTCGCCTCGCCCAACCGGTGATAATCAGAGACGTCGGTGTCGTCGTTTTTGGATCGCGGCCCGCGTGTGGTTTTGTTTATGGCACATCGTTCCAGTCCCCGGCGATGATATTCTACTGACCCCGATCCGAACTGACTCTCTGCTCCTTCGGACGTCAGAATGGCCGAGGAAGAGGTCTTGTTCGACGACGTCTACGAGCTCTGCGAGGAGATCGGAAGGTACTGGGGGGTTTTCTTGAGGAACGTTCGCTGTTAGTCACCGTTTAGACGAAATCATGAGTCACACTTACCCCTATTTTTACTGAATTATACACTCGAGGGGCGAAGGGGGATAATTGAAATCACCCTTATAATTTTCATTTTTTTCCTAAGCAACCCTTGAAAAAATTAACTCTTGACTGATTGACTGGAGCTTTCAAAACTATTATTCAAATTGGATCCTCCTCGTTATCTTATCTCCTTATTTCAAGTGCCCCGAAGTGACTAGTTTATTTATTTTCGCTGTCGTAATATATTGATTTAAAACAGTTGAATCTCAACTGACAGTTTTCCACGTGTATGAAAATTAATCACGCGAATAAAAAAAATTTAAACAGTGTGACGCCTTTCCTGACGCTCTGTGGTCGGTTGAACAGTTGGTCTTTTTCGTGTTCCTCTATCTACACACGTGTATATTTATACAACCAACGACTCGATAGGCAACCATGTCAAAAATTTAGTTTTCAAAGAAGAAAGGTTAACATAGTGATTCTGTTGTAAAAAATGATATTTCTTTTCAATGTCACGTGTATGATATATAATGTATCATCGTATCACACAGTTTCTGAAAGAAATCGTGAAAAAAAAATTGTTATTATTCCGCAATAAAACCACGCAAAAACTGTAATATTCTAGTGTGTGAACACCCTAACGACTATGCTATTCTGTGCTCATTCCGGAATACTATAGTTTGGTTTGCTCCTCTGTGATTGTTCTTCAACGGTTTCCTAGTGTGTAAACGCCCTAACGGCTATGCTAATCTATGTTCATTCCAGAAATTTCGTGCTTCTCTGTGATTGTTTTTCAACGGTTTTTCATATCGCCGAAAGAAAATTATCGTGAAATAATTTATAAGAAAACGATATATTTATCCGATGAAGAATAAAAGCTGTATTTTGTGAACTCAAATATTACGTGAGATTCCCAAAATTGTTGCAATTTTTCCAAATTTGCCGAAATACCTTTCGAAATCTCTTATTTCGACATTGAAACTTTCTGATAAAAGACGTCCAAATCATTCAAATTTGATATGGTTCAATGTTTTCTTCTTATGATATGAAATGGAATAGATGCTCACGATATTCTAGGTAAATATAAGGAAAACTTGAATGAAAACAGTAAGAATGTGGTCGGCTCACGCATAAACCAACGCAAAAAGTGTAATATCCTAGTGTGTAAACGGCCTAACGGCTATGCTATTCTATGTTCATTCCAGAAATTTCGTGCTTTTCTGTGATTGTTTTTCAACGGTTTTCATATCGCCGAGAGATAATTATCGTGAAATAATTTATAGGAAAACAATGTATTCATCTGATATAGAATGAAAATTGTGTTATGTGAACTTAAATATTACGTGATATTCCCAAAATTGTTGCAATTTTTCCAAATTTGCCGTAATATCTTTCGAAATCTCTTGTTTCGACGTGGAAACTTTCTAATGTCGTGATCACGTTCATCTATGAACAAAATTATACAAGGGGTTCCGTAAATATGGTCGTTTGAAATTTAGTTTTCTTGATAATTTCAAAACTACAGATTCGATCGTGACGAAATTTTGTATACTAATGGAGAATGATATATTCAAGCTTCTAGCGAATTATCGAAAAAAAATTGGTCACCTAAAGCACTGACATGAAGTCTGGAGTTTTGCCTAAGTTTCAGAATTTTTGTGACAGCTGTCGAAAATTCCTTCAATTGATTTCTTAAACTGGAAAATGCGAATCTACCTACAAGGTGCATGTACGAGCGCTCAAAAGCTCCTGCCTTCACGGCAGTGCTTTTCGTAATTTTTTTGATATAAAATGGAGTAGATACTCACAATTTTTCAGGTTGATATAAGAAAAACTTGAATGAAAACAGTAAGAATGTGGTCGGCTCACGCATAAACCAACGCAAAAAGTGTAATATCCTAGTGTTTAAACTCCCTAACGGCTATGCTATTCTATGTTCATTCCAGAAATTTCGTGCTTCTCTGTGATTGTTTTTCAACGGTTTTCACATCGCTCAGATAGTTATCGCAAAATAAGTTAGGAGAAAACGATATATTTATCCGATATAGAATGAAAATTGTGTTTTGGTAACTGAAATATTACGTGAGATTCCCAAAATAGTTGCAATTTTTCCAAATTTGCCGAAATACCTTCCGGAATCTCTTGTTTCCACAAGACGTCAAAATGTGGTCGGCTCATTCATAAACCAACGCAAAAGTGTAATATCTAGTGTGTGCACGCCCTAACGGCTATGCTATTCTATGTTCATTCCAGAAATTTCGTGCTTCTCTGTGGTTGTTTTTCAACGGTTTTCAGGTTTCACATCGCTGAGAAAGTTATCGCGACATAATTTATGGGAAAACCATGAATTTAATCGATATAGAATGGAAATTGTGTTTTGTGACCTCGAATATAACGCGAGTATTCCTAACTTTTCATTCGTGAATACCGAAATGTCCGTTTCATTACATATTCGTGAGATGCAAGTTGGAATCGAAATTGCCAGAAGTGGAAATTAATTTCGAGTCACAACGACGTTAACGAACTGAGACAATCAAAACTCTGAAAGGATTCGTTGCAATTTATCGGGCTCTCGAATATCGCCTAATTATTAGTTGGAAATCATAGAATATACCCATAAGGGTTTAATTGGATTATCTGTGATCGTTCTACAATCGTTTCCACATCGTTGAGAGAAGTAATTCGGAAATAATTCATAAATCAATATATTTATTCGATAAGGAATAAATCAAGTGAAAGTGGCTTTTGGGGTAATCAAATATTGTGTGAGTATACCTAACTTTTCATTCGTGAATTTCGAAATTTCCGTTTTGTTACATAGGTATTCGTATGTCGAAAGTTGGAATCGAAATGGCTAGAAGTGGAAATTAATTTCGAGTCTCAACGACCTTAACGCATTAGTACAATCAAAACTATGAAAGGATTCATCGAAATTTATCGGGCTCTTGAATATCGCCTAATTATTAGTCGGAAAGCACAGAATATATTGGACCCATACGGCATAAGGGTTTAATTAGATTATCTGTGATCGTTCTACAATCGTTTTCACATCGTTGAGAGAATTATTGCGGAAATAATTCATAAGAAATGGCTATATTAATTCGATGAAGAACAAATCAAGTGCAAGAGGCTTTTGAGGTACTCAAATATTGTGTGAGAATACCTTATTTTTCCTTCGTGAATATCGAAATGTTTTTTTCGATACACTGTCGTAAAATGAAGTTAAAACTAAAATGGATCGAGGTGGAAATTAATTTTGAGTCACCACGCCATTTGCGAACGAAAACCATCAAAACTCTGCAAGGAACGATGCATCGTAATTTATTGAGGGTTTTTTTTCTTAATATTGCGTATTTATCAGGTCGAAATCATAGAATCATAGTTGGATTCTTTTTGATCTTTCTTCAATCGTTTTCGAATCATAACATTAGAAGGACCACAGAAATTATTCTCCTCGTAGAGGTTGCTTTTGGGATAAGACGAAGAAACGAAATACAGTTAGGTGCAAATATGTATTTTATCAAATTTAACACCGAATCTTTCTCTGTTTCAGGGGTCCGTTCAGCATAGTGAGGAGATGCCTGCACCGTCAAACCGCCCAGGAGTTCGCCGTGAAGGTGGTGGACGTGGCCAAGTTCACATCCAGCCCTGGGTTGAGCACAGACGGTGAGTAAAATCGACTTATTCAGTGGTGAAAAGTAACGTGTTTCGAAGCGGTCGAAACTTCTCGCCACCGTCGTCGACGCTCAACAAGTGGTTAGTTAGCGCGTCTTATCTCCTTTCAGATTTGAAGAGGGAGGCGACGATATGTCACATGCTGAAGCACCCGCACATCGTGGAGCTGCTGGAGACGTACTCCTCGGAGGGGATGCTCTACATGGTGTTCGAATTGTGAGTATCGTTGAATTAATCCCGATTTATTGTTTTTATTATTTTTTTTTTCAGCATGAGCGGGTCTGATTTGTGCTACGAGATCGTACGAAGGGCTGCGGCTGGATTTGTTTACAGCGAAGCTGTCGCAAGGTAAGTGTTCGATGATTTTTTTCAGTAATCGTTATGGAGTAATCGAATGAGTAATCGGTGAAAAGTAATCATCTAAAATTTATTTCGTTTGATTATTTGTTTTCTGTAATCGGTGGGAAGTAATCGAATGAGTAATCGGTGGAAAGTAATCATCCAAAATTCATTTCGTTTGATTATTCGTTTTCAGTAATTGCTGAGAAGTAATCGAATAAGTAATCGGTGAAAAGTAATCATCTAAAATCCATTTCGTTTGATTATTTGTTTTCATTAATCTGTGAGGAGTAATCGAATAAGTAATCGGTGAAAAATAATCAACTGAAATTCATTTCGTTTGATCATTTGTTTTCAGTAATCGGTGAGAAGTAATCGAATAGGTAATCGGTGGAAAGTAATCATCTAAAATTCATTTCCAGCATTTTTATTGAAGGATTAAGGCAGGTATAATGGAATTTTTTTGATATTCTATTTTCTCCCCAATTGAGTTTTTCGCGTACTTTAATCCAACGAATGCGCTCCGCCGAAAATTTTGTGGATGGAAACTCCTGTCCAACTTTTCCGAAGTTGAATTTCGGATGATTTACGTTCTAGGAACTTCCATTGCGCGAGATCGTTTGTAAATCTGCCACCGAGTATTTCTTTCTGCGAACTTTTCGTAATTTGAGGTTAATTTCAGGGATAATCGATATCAATTATTGAATTCGATTAGAATATCGCGGATTTCATCGTATTTATTGAGATAAAATTCCTTCTAATTAGGGTTTATATTATTTCTGGCAACGTCGGACAAATATGACAGATAAGATATATTAGATCTACTCTACGAAAGGATTGTCATAACCTCAATTTTCCACTGCAAACTACAGTTTTGTACTGTATTGGTATTTTTATGCGCTAAAACTACTACCGACGATACAGTTTTCTGTTGAAAACAGCAAAGAAATAGAATTCTACCTTAAATGAGTTCTAATTAACCTGAAAATATTACTCTAGATAATCTTTGGCCAAGATCGTGATCGTATAGTGGTTTAAGGACTCTACGTTGTGTATGCAACCCAAATTACGCTTGATCCAATTGAAGAAATTGACAGGCAATTCACCGAAAACAAGAAAATCATAAGTTTATTATAGAGTGCCAAAAGGTGGGGAGAAACCCAAAGGGAAAACTCCCCTCCTTATCTCGTTCATATATCGTTGATCCACAAGTAAAGGTCATTCATAAACAGCAAACTGGTGAGAATTCTCTCATATGATATTTAAAGACGGTCGAGTAAGTTGAATGCTGCACTAATAACTCCTCAACTTCAATTGGTGATGATGTGAGAATCCAGTGATGTGAGGAACTTCTCAGGAATACAACTTTCATGAGACGGTGATGTCCAGCGGTGAGGGGAAGGCCAAAGAGAACCGTCTCCTTTGAAGCACGTTGGGGTGATATTCAACGAGAATAGTCCCTTCTCCCACGCTGGGGAAGAGCCAATGAGAACTGTCCCCTTGAAGAATAAATGAAAGTCTGATGATACCTAGCTGTTGAAAGTAATTTGTGGAGAGAGGATCGTCTACGATAGTTGTCTTTCTGCGAATTAATTCCATCCAGGATTATTGGTAACCTATAATGATGGGATGTCAGTTTTGCACAGTTTTATACTGTTTTTCATCCCAGAGTTACGTCGAGACTTGGGAAATCGTAAGGTCCACGGGGCGATTGAGTCGTCAACAAGTATCATACAACGAGGGGTGAGGGGGGGGGGGGGAGGTGGCGTCGCGACGCCGTTCCCGGTACGGAATTTTGATTACGACTTCGTCGAAACAATGGAACGCATTACGGCTCCCCGCAGCGCTGACAATGGAGAGTCGTTCGAATCAGAAACAGGTCGGGCTTCCTCGTTTCGGGAGGGCGCGCGGAGCGCCTATTCATTCGTTCCGAGAGCTCGAAAAGACGGATAAATAGTAGTTTTTTCTCGAAAGATGTCAAACCTGACATATTTTTCTTATTTTTATTTCTTTATTTTTTTTATTTATAATTTTTTTCATTAATTTTTATTTTTTTCGATTTTTTTATTTTTTCTTTTCTTCCACGTTTTTTATTATTTCAAATTTTTTTATTCTTTTCTTTTTTTTTATCTTGTTAATTTTTTCTTTTTTTTTTTATTTTGTTAATTTTTGCTTTCCTTCTTTGAACATACTGTGTACTCTTTTCTCTCTGATTTCGAGCTCTCGTTTTTCTTTTTCGACTTGTCTCATACATGTGAAAGTCTCGGGGGATGAATATTATTATTATTATCATAAACCCGAACCACTCGTCACGGTCGCGGCCGAGACCTCCGTTTATTGTCGTCTCTTCTTCGCAGCCATTACATGCGACAGATACTGGAGGCGATGCGGTACTGTCACGAGAACGACATCATCCACAGGGACGTGAAGCCGGAGAGCATCCTGCTCGCGACGATGGAGAACTCCGCCCCCGTCAAATTGGGCGGGTTCGGCGTCGCCATCCAGCTGACCGACAGGATGACGGCGCCCACAAGTGGTGAGTCCAATAATAATTACATAATTGAAAAATTATCGTTATTCAAATATTGGAATTTTAACGCCTGTGAATATAATTACAAGTATTTTCGTGGCATTTCAGACAGAAAAGTGTTCTTCCCCAGGCGGGATTTGAACCCGCGACTCCAATTTGCCGGTCTGGCGCTTTTTCATCTGAGCTACCAGGGATATCGAGTATTTTAACCGCATATTGGGAAAGTCTTTCTCCATCTCATTCAACATCTTTCTGTCTGAAATGCCACGAAAATACTTGTAATTAGTATTATTATTATGAAATTGATAGGAGTCGAGGTATAATTTATATGACCCATGAAAAAATACAAATTCTATATGCACATTGACCCTAACCAGAAAACATATCCAGTTGAAACGAAAATATAATAAAGGAAAAAAAATATAACAAAAAAAAAACAACCCACAAATATGTGAGTGTACTCGCCGCTTCTGCGAAAATTCGGTCGAAAATGAAAAATAAAGACCTGGAGATTTGCCAGTGCGAGACAGCGCAGCCTTTCCACTTACCTGTGTAGTTTCGGTGCTAACGAGCGAATTTCTGTTTTGAATTCGCACCGAGAGTTTTTTCCCCGCCGTCTCATGAATATGTTAGAGGTTAATCCGTTCGGTTGGACACGATACGCAGACCGTGCTAGGTCCAGGACATAATCAAGTGTGTGTCGCATCGATGGCCCTCCAAAATTCCGTTATTGCGGTTTTGTGGGCCGTCAAGTTTTTATTGTACCGTAAAAATTTCACTGCCGCATCGACGAGGGACAAGTTTCGTCTTTCCACCTGTCGGAGGATGGAGTTATACCCACATAACTATGTATATTATACCTTGGAGTGCGTCGTTTCGGAGTTTTCGCACTCCTCGAGGAAGACGACTGAATAAGATATGGTGGAGGCGCTAAACTTTGGTACTGTTAAGATCCACAAGAGTCATGGCGTTGATTGGAGTATTTGGGAAGATACCCAACTATACGAGACTAAAAATTGGAATGAGAATTAGATGGCGCTGGGATCGAAATTGTAGTTCGAGCCGGTCACACTCAGGGGTCGTGATACTCGTCGATTTTTCATTTCAGAAGATACAGATAACTGTAACTCGTGAGGGGCTGAGGAGATTTCTATAAAACTTTACGTCGAAATCTCCGTGACGATTCTCGAGGTTAAGGTTGATAATGAGAATAATATCCCTGAAGAAAGGAAACGTGAAATTTGTTTCTACTGTCCAAGTAGTGAGTCGATCGAAGCGGATCTTTGATCTGGCCTTGAATTATTAGAGGGATATTCGACTATTTTTTCATATTATATATGAATTCTGATTACGGACACTAGGCGCGATATTTTGTTGATTTGATTCTATAAATAATTGGAATGATTTTATGAGAAACAACTCGTCGAATTTATCAATAAATGTATATTATTCATCCCATATTTTCAGAAAATAATGAAAAATGATGTACAGGGTGTTTCACGTAAGCGGGCCACTGAATTTTGGGACTTATTCTTTGAGCGAAATTTTGAAGTGACTTATCAATATGATAGTATTAGGGTTATCCAAATATGTTTCAGGAAAAACTATTGAAAATTTAAAAAGGGAAAACCGTTTTTCCAAAAAGAATTTTTTTCAAATTCCACTGGTTTCAAAATAAGAAGGTCTAAAGACAATTTATCACCAATTATTCCTTCATTCGAACTTCCAGTTTTCTAGAAAACGGAAAAATTTTTCTTGCAAAATATACTTCATAATATTTTCTGAATACTCAATCGATTCTGGTTTTCCATTCGAAATTGACCTGAGACAATTCAGATTCCATATTCAGAAAATATTGTTATGGTTCGTTGAAGATATCAATATTAAATTTTTGAAATTTCCAAAAACCACTAACAATATTCGAATAATTTTGTTTCAATTATATATTTTTATGTTTTTCCCGACACTCTATTTAAAGCGAGTTCTAAAGGTGAACAATCAAAAGGCATTTTTCCACAAAATTATATAATCAGCATCTAATTCTAGAAAAAACCAAATTCAACTATCAAAAGAAACTAAAACTGATATATCTAAACTCTGAAAAATCGTTCAATGGGCGAGTGCACTCACTATATGTTCTACATCCTCCAATTTCAATTTTCCTTCTTCTAACCATCACGCCGTTTCGATATCTCCTCGCAAAATTAATTCTAACAATTAAATCTACGAATCTACTCTTGAAAAAGTTCCAAATACTATTTATTATACTTTTCTTCTCGCAAAACCAATCTTTCTGCAAACTTTTTTGAAAATATCGTTTCTCCCAATTGTCAACTGGCCTGCTTTATTCCTTCCAAATTATTCAACATCGCATTCATCATGGTATGCCAACATTCTTGATACATTTTCCATCTTCACATGCACATCTTCATTTTGACATTCTTCATAAAAATAACTTAACTGAACTTAACTATTTAAAATTGATAACTTCAACCGAATTCATATTTTTCCTTTCAAATAAAAAAATTTTCCGTTTTCTAGAAAACCGGAAGTTCAAATGAAAGAAAACTTGGTGATAAACTGTCTTCTTATTTTGGAAAACATTCAAATTTGCAAAAAAAAATTGTATTCATTACTTTTTATGCTTTGGTTCGATAGTTTTTCATATAAAATATTTGGATATTCTTTGAGAAATACTATCATATTGGTGGGTCATTCTTCAATTTTGCTCAAAGGAAAAGTTACAAAATCCAGTGACCCGCTTACGTGAAACACCCTGTACATCATTTTTTATTATTTTCTGAAACTATGAAATGAATAACATACATTTATTGTTGAATTTGACGAGTAGCTTCTCAAAAAATATTCCAATTATTTTTAGAATCAAATCAACAAAATATCGCGCCTAGTGTCCGTAAACAGAATTCATATATAATATGAAAAAATATCCGCAGATGTTGAACAATTCAATATCTGGCATCAATTATGACTCAGCTGTAAACTCGTCTCCAAAGTGCCTCATATTTCAAAAACAGAAATCTCTAGTTGTTTCACATTCAGGGAAGTTATTGAAGAGGTCCCAAAATACTCCAACCAACGGTCATCAGCCTTTATTATCCGAAAGTTACCGATTATGCGGGCGTTTTCGAAATTCCTATCTCTGGGATTTCCGGCGTGTTCATGTTTATGGCTCTAGAGGATTACCTCAACGGTACAAACTGCATTTGCCGGCGTGTATCTCATAGAATATATTAGAACTCAATGAGTTTATTACAGGAATAGGAAGTGCTGGTATTAGGTAGATCTTGGCTTTGTCATTGGTCACGATTTGTCATTATGTGATGGGTAGAGATTTTCGTCTAATTTTTATTGGTTTTTAACATTTGAGCCCCCTTCGAAAAGGTGGGAGAAAGTGTCAACCTTCCATGCATATTTTATAGAGAAAGCTCATAGTTAACATCACAGCTTAAGTAAGATACTAACATTTCATTGTACTGGTACATAAGAAACGGTTAATTCAGATCTATCAGAGATTTTGAACCACTTTTTTCCCGATCGCAGGTAGGGTAGGCTGTCTGCACTTCCTGGCGCCGGAGGTCATCGAGAGGCGTCAGTACGGCAAGACGGTGGACATCTGGGCGGCGGGCGTCCTCCTCCACGTCCTGCTGACGGGGACGCTGCCCTTCCACGGCAGCGGACGACGCCTGATGGAGAAGATCTGCAGGGGAAAGTTGCACGTGAGTAGGAACGAACCTCCGTCGTCCATTTTGCGAATTTTTCGACATTTTCAGTTCGACACGCCTCACTGGGAGTTCGTGAGCGACAGCGCGAGGGATCTGGTCCAGCAGATGCTGACGGTCGACCCGAAGAGGAGGGTGACGATACAGGAGGTGCTGAATCACAGGTGGATAAGGGTGAGACTTTTCCGGTTTAGGTCGACGTTCTCGAATTGACGACGTTTTCGGTTAAGGAGAGGGAGAAGGGCCTCCGCATCCACCTGGGGGAGGCGATCGACGAGCTTAAGAAGTACAACGCGAGGCGAAAACTGAAGGCGGCGATACTGTCGGCGGTGAACTCGAGCAAGTGGTACCCCTACGACGACGTCAACGAGGACGCCCTGTCCGACTTTGGCGACGACGAGGTCTCCTCGTGTGGTGAGCGAATTTCCCTCGTATCTAGCTTGACCCGGAGATCGATTAACCGATATTTTCCGCGCCGTTAATTTCGCTTTCGTCGGCCCAGTTTCCGGTCGAGAGCCGGGGCTTCAGACAATATAACTCGCCACTTGCGAAGTCCGTTAGCATACGTGGCGTTGTCGAGGGGGAGGATAAACCTCTCGACGAGCCGGATTTTCCGAAGGAGCCTCCCGAAAAGTCTCGTAAACGATAATAACCGAGTCTTCGATTTGGCGGATCATCTCATTTCCTGTCAAATTGGATCTGAAAGGTCGCGGGTTCTTTGACGCCGCTTTTGCGCCGAGGAAAAACTGTTATTATTCTGAGAGATTTCCGCATCCTTCCGAGAATATTTGACGTGGGAGGAAGTAGGGAACGAATGTTATCAGGTTGGAGGATAGGAAGCAGAGGATGAACTTTCTTTCTGCACAGTTCCAGGGCCGTCACATGGTTTTTGAGAAGCTAAGGGCACTAAAATAACGTTTTATTTTATTTTTTTTGGAAACCTTCAACAAAGGTGTGACGATTTTCGTACCTTTTCATGCAATTTTTTCTTTGAATACCTTTATTTTGAAAATTTTTACCCCTTTCCTGGCTTCAAGAGTTTTCTTCGCAACTATTTGAACATTGTCGTAAACTGACTGGACTTACTTGGAAAAGCTAAAACAGGACCTATTTCATCGTAATTATCTCAATTGAAACCCCGATGGCTTTTTTGAGCGCTCGTACTACTTACACGAGGGCTATATCATTTCGTCACGATGTCTGTATTTATCGAATTTTGAGCCGAAAATGGTCTCAATCGACTATGTTCGACTCACTGATGACGAATCCGTCGGAAAATTCGAGTCCGTCCGGCCGTAAGCACGATAACTCTCGAACGGAGCAATCTAGAGACTTGAAATTTTCAGTGTGGTTTCAGTATCCGAATGCCTCGGTTAAGTTCGTTAATGGGCCAAATTCCACCAGGGGTTCCGTAAATATGGCCGTTCAAAGTTTTGTTTCCCTGATTACTTGAAAACTATAGATTTGATCGAGATGAAATTTTGCACTCGAATGGAAAATGAGGTGTTCAAGCTACACGTGAAATTTTGTCCAGATCGCATGACCAGAACCATAGAAACCATAGAAAATTGTAACTTTTGAACGGAAACGCCTAGGGACTTGAAATTTGCAGGACAGGTGTGGATCTCGAATGTCGTGATCACGTTCATCTATGAGCAAAATTATACTAGGGGTTCCGTAAATATGGTCGAGTGAAATTTAGTTTCCTTGATAATTTCAAAACTACGGATTCGATCGTGACGAAATTTTGTATACTAATGGAGAATGATATATTCAAGCTACATTTCTCCAGATCACATGACCAGAACCATAGAAACCATAGAAAATCATAACTTTCGAACGGAAAGGCCTAGGGACTTGAAATTTTCAGGATAGGTGTGGATCTGAAATGTCGCGTTCACGTTTATCAATGAGCAGAATTATACTAGGGGTTCCGTAAATAAGGTCGTTTGAAATTTCTCGATAATTTCGAAACTACGGATTCGATCGAGATGAAATTTTGTATTTTAATCGAGAATGATATATTAAAACAATATTTTGACCAGATCGCATGACCAGAACCATAGAAACCATAGAAAATTGTAACTTTCGAACGGAAAGGCCTAGGGAGTTGAATTTTCAGGGTGGGTTTGGATCGCGAATATCGCGGCCACGTTCATCAATGAGCAAAATTAGACTAGGGGTTCCGTAAATATGGCTGTTCAAAAATTTTTTTTCCTGATAGTTTCGAAACTACTGATTGGATTGGGATGAAATTTTGCACCTAGCTTAGGAATAATGTATTCAAACTACGTGCCAAATTTGTCCAGATCGCATCACCAAGACCATAGATAACGTAAAAAATTCTAGCGAATTATCGAAAAAAAACTGGTCACCTAAAGCACTGACATGAAGTCTGGAGTTTCGCCTAAGTTCCAGAATTTTTGTGACAGCTGTCGAAAATTCCTTCAATTGATTTCTAAAACTGGAAAATGCGAATCTACCTACAAGGTGCATGTACGAGCGCTCAAAAGCTCCTGCCTTCACAGCAGTGCTTTTCGTAATTTTGTATAGCAAAATTCGATAATTCAAGGAACTTTTTCTCATTTCCATTATAGTTCGAAAAACTACCAAAAACAACTGTTCAATTTTTTCCCACTAACAATATTGAAATTATAACGAAAATCTAACCAAAGAAGTAGATTTCTACCAAAATTGGTCATGCTGCTTCAAACTTCAGTTTTTACAAGAAAAATCCAGGAATGAACACTAAACTAAAACAGAAATTACTTTACTTATAACTGTAGTATCGATTTAACAGGAATTTTCCGTTGAATTAAAGAACTATCGTTCAAATATTACAGTACTAGTTGTATTCGAAGCTTATAACCTGAGATTTTTACAGGAATTTTTTGTAGTAATGCATTCTATCTAAAGATGAAGGGTAACTTCGCGAATGGGTGTCAGGAATGGGGAGAATTTTTATCATGTTATACTCATTATAGAATATCTTTACATTATTATAACGAATTAGAGAGACATTTGTTGAAAACGAGTAGTGAAAGACTCTATAAATATTTGAAGAAATTTTTTTCCCTGATTCCGGACTCATATTAGCGAATTTGATCACAGAATTACTGTCTACAAATGCTCACACCTTTTCTGTCGCTTTTCAATCCTTTGGGTAGTATCTTTTGAGTTTTGTCTATTCGGTGGCACCCAAAAAATGCTAAAAACGTGCAATTTTACATGCTGACTGGGACGAAAATATGCTAGATTTATCATTGAAAATGCCGAATCGGCAACAGTGCGTTCGATATCATCGAGATTATTATCGAATCGCTCTTTCATCATGTTCGTTTCTTCGTCGGAGACCGATATTTTATTCCGAAAAACTTCAACCATATGGTAAAACATAGATTAAAATACTGTTAGCTAAACAAGATTTATTCCGGTAGAATAATCTGAATTTCTGTGAGAAATACGAAACATTCCTGTAGAATTCAATGTGTCCATACTGTTAGTCGTACAAATATTGTTTGGTTATATATTAAGTCACTTGAACCGGAATCGGCTTGTTAGATTGCAAGTACAGATTGTTCTCTGAACGGTCTTTTGTTGTTGTAATAACAACAGTTGCATTTAAACAACCGGAATTCATTTGACCGAAAAATTTTTCAGTGAAAATTTCGGACTAATGGCTCGTTTAATCTGCCCCTCCCTCGCAGTGCTTCGTTCACTTGTTGCTCCGCGTGATCGATCCGACCTTTTATGGCCGTTTAAAGGCCTCCAAATCGACCATCAAACGAGCGGGAGCGGTGGCACGACGACATTGCATTGTTTTCGCGTTGAACCATAGAGGAAATAAATTCAGGGGTTAAAAAGGGCAGGATTCAAAAGGGGAGTTCATCCGGGTAACCGGGTCTCATATGTGTGCGACGAACGGTACAATTTCGAAGGTGCAGACACGTGAAAGAACAAGTAGGGAGAGAGGGATAGTGCAGCATCCCATCCGAGAGTTCGACGGACCGCGTGATTGATATCGACATTCGGAAAGTTTGCTTGGAAATATGAGATTTCTCATCCAAATATAGAGAATCCTTCTTCCTTCAACAGATATGCCGGGGAAACTACTTGCAGATCGGAATTTCCGGACCTCAATCTTGGCACTTTATCGAATTCCATCGTTGCTTAATTGCTTCCGGTTTCATCAAAGTTTCCGAAGAATTAAATCGGGCCGAATTCGGAGATGTTCGACACGAGAATGTAACTTCTCAAAACTTCAGGTCCGGAGGGAATTTAAGCGGCAGCTAATAATGGGGTTTCGAATCATTACAGGATCGTATACTAATCTTAACTATTTTTGGCAAGCTCAATGATCGATCTAGTAGGAAGAACTCTACGTATCGTAAAACCACAGAATTATCTCAGTCGTACTTATGAAAATCGTGGGGAAGTCGTGAGGAATTCAAACAAAATGTTTGGAACCGAAAGCACAAGAATTTATTCAGGTCAAGTGAAAAGAATCGAGAAACAATGAATATCAATAATAGGAAGAAAATATATCACAATCAAAGATAAATATTTCGAAATAGTACGAGCCTACCTAATTACTACCTACCTCTGAAAGAAACACTATTCTTTTTACTTCTATAGGGAGCTTCTGCACTGAGTTATTATGTTGAGCTGGTATGTATCGTTCTAACCGAGTATCAAGTATCCGAAATATTAATGAACAATCTACCAATACTCCCAGGAGGGGGAACTGAAACAACGATAGCGTACTCTCTAGTACAATGGTAGCTGAAACGTAATAAATATGAATTATCTTTCAGATGGGGGTTATGCATAAAAACAGCAAGCACGTGGTCCCTAAATATTCATCAGAACATGGGGTAGACAAGCGATTATAATTTCACAATGACGTTTCAATAAAAAAGAAAATAACAGTTAAATGTGAATAATTCAGGATCGAAGAGTTGAACAACCGACAAGTTATGACGTACTTGAGGGTTTTGAATCGCCGCTCCGGTTTCACGTTTTGAATCCGATATGAATTTGTCGAGCGTTGCGAAAATGCAGTATGTGCGAAGCATAGCGTGTCGTGAAAGGAGTTGCGCTCTGTAACTCTATACGAGTGTGAAGGAAACTAAATTACGCTTATTTTCCCACACAAAGAAGAGAAAAAAATATTCGATATGTTCCAGCGGTGGCCACAATCTTGGACGCCTTAGACGACATTCAGTGCCTTCAGGAGTCGCATTTTCACGAACGAGCCCACCTGCTGGAACTCTTGGACGACAACCATCTACACGCCATATTAGAGGTGAGCATTTCCGTCATCGAGTCGCGAGAAGTTTTCCGAGCGCAAAACGATTTCCCTTTCAGCTCTTCGATCGCATCTCGACGAGGGTGGTGACACCTGCCCGCCTGCCGCCGAACGACGCAGTGCAGAGGGCGCGCGACGCAGCGGACGCCCTCAGGGAGCTGGAACCGAGGCGGGACGCCGATAACAGGGATCTGCAGGAGCTCAGGGATCTGCTATGCCGGCCGTTTTTCAAGGTGAGTGAGAATTTACGATAGGTGGCGGGTTGTGTACTGCGGTTTTACAGGGATCTTCTGGAGGCGCATTTCGCGATTAAATCTCGTCGTCCGACACTGCCTTCCTGTCAACAACCTTGAACGCTTCTGGTACATGAAATTTTTCGTGTGCCAAGACACGTCTCCGGTTGCCGCAACGTCTCGCATGGTCAATATCCGGTGAGACGTGACTTGTTCCGGACCCGCCTTGAGGGCCGCGTCTTACGGGTCCTCCGACGAGGCCGTGTCGTAATTAAACTTTCATGAATATGGAGATGGGGCGGTAGGTGGCGCTCTACGTGTTTTGTTTAGCCGATGATGAACTGGGACCGGGACAATTTGTCGGTTATTACCCCAGGCGACCATCTTGAGGTGTTGAGGTTCTTGCTCGGTTTAGACCGCGAGGGGGTTGGTTCGTGAATGTTTCATTGGGGTTGGAGGTGAGGGAGATTTGTCTCAATTTGTGGGCGATTGTTCAGACAATGGATTCACAGATTCTAGATAGTTATTAAATTTTTTTTATTATCGATGCCCCATTCTACTTATTTCAAGAACGCTTCAGCGAGTTTGAATCGGACTTTCAAACACTCGCGTTTTTTAAAGTCACCATGGCAACGACTCGAGAAACGTGAAGTCTAAATGAGCATAACCTTTATTCGAACATTTTTCAACAATTTCAATTTCATAAGTGGAAATGGAAAGTGCAGTCGGTATTTTTAATCGTAATCATCACATTTGTAACCCCGATTGCGACTTTTCCTATGAGAAATTATCGTTAGAAGTGAAGTCTCGGTGCTGTCAAAATTTCTTTCCGTTTCGATCTGAATGTAAACAAACCGATGATGATCGAATTTACGGATACGTTCGGAAATTCGAATATGCCTTCAAATTTACCGGTCAGCATCAATTTCTCATCCTATGTATTCAAATTCATCTCGAAATGACCGAGTTTCGAGAAATTTCGACGTCGTGTCAAAATACGATTTATTTATTTCCTCGAGAAACGTCACGTAATATCTATGATCGACGTAAATTATTTCGGACCTTCTTCAATTTATGTTGTAAAAATACCAGTATTCATGTTTTCAAAGCGCTCCAATGAAAAAAACGTTTTTCCAAAAAATAGTATGTATATTAAAATATTCGTGGATAACTGGTCTTCGAAACACTTGCTCTATTTCGAGCACTCCGGCTTCGCCGTAGTGCTCGAAAAATCGCGCGTGTTTTGAATACCTTTTTATCCACTTATACTTTAAAATACTATTTTTTGGAAAAACGTTTTTTCTTCAATAACTTTTCATGCCTTGGTTCGATAGTTGTTTCTATAAAATATTTGGATAACCCTTGAGAAATACTATCATGTTGATGGGTCATTTTTCAATTTTGCTCAAAGGATAAGTTACAAAATTCAGTGACCCGCTTACGTGAAACACCCTGCACATCATTTTTCATTATTTTCTGAAAATATAGAATGAATAATGAACATTTATTGATGAATTTGACGAGTAGCTTCTCATAAATATATTTCAATTATATATCAACAAAATATCGCGCCTAGTGTCCGTAAAAAGAATTCATATATAATATGATTGTCTTATTTCTGAAGATGTACATAAAAATTCATCTCCACTATCTGAATTCATCTTTTTTAGCGAAATATTCACAATAATAATTAGGTATCTTCTTAATTTGAGAAAACGTCAAAAAAATCTGAATTTCCTCAGGTTGATTTGGAATGGAATTGCTTTGAATAAATATCAAAACACCATTATATTTACATATTCGGATTCAGAATCGATTGAGTATTCAGAAAATATGGGAAAATATTATGAAGTATATTTTGCAAGAAAAAATTGGGTCATTTTTCAATTTTGCTCAAAGGAAAAGTCACAAAATCCAGTGACCCGCTTACGTGAAATACCCTTTACATCATTTTTCATTATTTTCTGCAAATATGGAGTGAATAATAAACATTTAT
Source organism: Aphidecta obliterata (assembly GCA_963966015.1). NCBI lineage: Eukaryota > Metazoa > Arthropoda > Insecta > Coleoptera > Coccinellidae > Aphidecta > Aphidecta obliterata. Next base: position 774,436 of record OZ014435.1, read on the forward strand.
TGCTAAATTGGACGAGTAGTTTCTCATAAAATTTCTCCAATCATTTTTAGAATCAAATCAACGAAATATCGCGCCTAGTGTCCGTAAACAGAATTCATATATAATATGATTATCTTATTTCTGAAAGTGTACATAATAATTCATCTTCACTATATGAATTCATCTTTTTCAGCAAAATATTCACAATAATAATTAGGTATCAATTTAATTTGGGAAAACGTCAAAAAAATACTTCAAATTTTGATAATCAAATATTGATTAAACCACAGACAACATGGATATATTTTCCGAATATGGAATCTGAAATTCCTCAGGTTGATTTGGAATGGAATTGCTTTGAATAAATATCAAAACACCATTATATTTACATATTCGGATTCAGAATCGATTGAGTATTCAGAAAATATGGGAAAATATTATGAAGTATATTTTGCAGGAAAAAATTTTCCGTTTTCTAAAGAACCGGAAGTTCAAATGAAGAAACAATTGGTGATAAATTGTCTTTAGACCTCCTTATTTTGAAAACCAGTCAAATTTGCAATAAAATTTTTTTTGGAAAAACGGTTTTTCTTCAATTACTTTTTATGCCTTGGTTTTATAGTTTTTCCTATAAAATATTTGGATAGCCCTTAAGAAATAATATCATATTGTTGGGTCATTTTTCAATTTTGCTTAAAGGATAAGTTACAAAATTCAGTGACCCCCTTACGTGAAACACCCTGTACATCATTTTTCATTATTTTCTGAAAATATAGAATGAATAATATACATTTATTGCTGCATTTGACGAGTAGCTTCTCATAAAAATATCCGAATTATTTTTAGAATCAAATCAACAAAATATCGCGCCTAGTGTCCGTAAACAGAATTCATATATAATATGAAAAAAAAACAATCGAATATCCGCAGATGTTGAATAATTCAACATCTGGCATACATTATGACTCCCCCCAGTCCCCAGTCTTTAATTTTATTTCAAAAACAGAAATCTCTAGTAGTTTCACATTCAGGGAAGTTATTGAAGAATTCCTCACAATACGCGTGCGAAATGTAGGGAAAGGGAACTGGCAATACTTGGGTTGGATATCTTCCCAGAATACCTCAATCAACGTCCTAAATATGAGATCGAAAGATTCATCGATGCATCACGTCTCGGCGAGAGGTAACGGTTTCATTGGGGTCCGTTGAGAGTGGCGTCTCCTAATTTTTGGGCGATTGTTCGGAGTGCGACATCAACAGATTCAAGATTGAAGCGCAAATTCTAATGGGAGTTCGTAAAGTCGTCCCAACCCTGACGTCGAGAGATTCCTCGATGCATTACGTTCGCAGCTGGGTCACGCAATCTCGTCGAGTGATGATGCCATTATTCAGGCGACTGTGGCACATTGTTTACTCGAGGCGTGTTATGTTTGGGCACATATGCTGGGCATTATCTTCATCGCTGGATACACAATGCGGATCATTCCCGTTAATTAACTTTTTATACTGGAAACTAGATATGTCTTTTCGTCGGTGGCTTCTAATTTCTTCGATGTCTTATTTCCCCGACCATTTAGAGCAATGGTTGAGATCATATTACCTCGAGCCAAAACAATCCAGCCGAAGTTCCACTGCAGAAATTAATTCCGACATACGGAGCTAATCACGTGGTCCGCCTGGCGCATAACGGCCTCGCGTGCAATCCGCTCGACTGTAAGTCTCAACAATTCCCCCCCCCCCCCCCCCCCCCCCACTAATTCCCAGGAACTTCCCAGGTAGTTGGGCCGCGTTATAAATCGCGCGCGATTATTTGCATCAGACGGGATCAACCCCCGGCTGAGTAACGGGCCGAAATTGTACGTTCCTACCCCCGCCCAACCCCCTGGATTTCCGGGAAACTTTGGCGCGTTAATTGTATAACGCCGGCACACGATTCGAATGCACAAAATCTGGAGTTTATCAGTCTCTTTGTTGGTTTTTGGAGTTGGTCGAATCATAGTGTGTCTCATTGAGTTAGAATTCGATTTTGAAACACAAATAGGGGGGATCGGAGTGATCGAGTGCCGATGATTTTTTTTTGAGACGTGTTCAGTCGTCTGGATAACTTCCCAGAAGCGAAGACAAAACTTATGACGAATTTCCTCTGGGAAACCTTCTAATAATACGTTACTTGTACCCTTAGTAACCCCGCTGTCACCATTTTTTATAATATTGTCTGAGAAGAATTGAGTTCTTGCTTCCTGCACGAAGAGAAAGTCTTTTGTTGAGTTCTCTTCCAGCGAGCAACTGCCTTAACCCTTCCAGAGTCCCACAAAGGTAAACTTTTTCCCCCTTCAAAAACCTAATTCTTGAGTGGAAATTTTTCGTAGTGCCTCTCACTTGGCTTGGGGACACCCATGCTCTCAAATTCTTTCTCCGAAATTTCCCGTGATCAACTGTAGTTGCACATTCTCCCCTTTTCTCGACCTCATCTCGCCCTGTAGTCACAACATCCGTTGATTATACAAAGTTACACAATGCATGTACGAATATACAGACTCTTCTCCGAGATGTGTAAACCGAATTTGAAATTAAATATGCATACTCCCAAATATTACAACCTCAGAAGAGACACACTATGTTTATGCTCTAGTCGAGGATCGATTGGTGTTTTCCTCATCGACCCAAACTATTCAAGGATTTATTTTATTCAATCAATGAAGAAAAAGGTTCTCTATCACCTCTTGAATCATTCAATTCCTAGGTGGGACGAGGAGGCGTGGGAATTTATAATTTAAGAGGTCCAAAAACCCTTACCGTCGTAAAACGGGGTGCTAAACGCCGAAGAGCGGTAATCAATTGAACCCGGACTCCGAGAGATGTTATTCCGATCCTCCGAACCGACCCTCGGACGTATATCTTCCTTTTTCGCACGATTAGAGTCGAGGGGGATGAAAAACAGTCGTCGCGACAATTGTTTTACCGCCCGACCGATCTTCGGTGACGTTTCGTGAATCCAGCAAGTTGCAGTTTTTTTTTGCCTATTCCTGCCCCGTCTTCGTTTCCGCAATATAGGATATAAATCTTCCGGGTATCGATCCCACGTAACGTGGAATATATATATTCTTCAATTTTCTACTCGGTCGACTGTTGCCCCAAGCCGGCGATGCACCACGTACATCCCAGATTGGAAACAAACATATTTTCGATCGGCGCGACATTTTGTAAATATTGAATTTTAGAACGTTGTTTATTTTCGAATCTTCAAGATACGTGCCCCGCGGATTTGATATTTCAGCATGGGGTGTATTCCGTTCTACGACTGAAAAACTCATTTTCTCGCTCTTCGTCCTGGAAGCGAGACGCAAAGGGAGAGTATTTGAGTTCAATTTAAGCTATCAACTTTGAAACGTTTCAATTTATCCGGTTAAACCTGAATATTTGCTCCGACGTAGTGGAATGTGGCATTTATTTAATCCTGCACTGGATAATTAAAAATAACGTTTGGTCAACTATAACAATTTATTCACACAAAAAATACATACACAACCAAATTACTTACATAGAGTCTCATAAATTGGTGAAGAAGATAACATCATATAGTAGATCAACATAGTAGGTAGATCCACAAAAACAGGTAGATCCACAAAACGGGTAGATCCACAAACAGGTAGATCCAACGAATGAGTAGATTCACAAAATAAATTAATCTCCGGAAAGGGTAATAATAGGATCACATTGAAAGTATTATGAATTTTTCAATTTCTATTATGGAAGTTGATCATATTTGTTGGGATAATGTTATATTTTATTTGAAGAGCATTATGAAGGTGGCATAATGAGGAATGAGGAGATGAATTGAAATAGGTTAACTTTCATTTTGTGATGTTGATACAGATACACTAATTTCTTGACAAAATAAATATATTTCGTTAACGAAAACAATAAAATTAAACATGGGAAAATTATATTATTTTTTTTTTAAATTTAAAATTAAAGGCTGTCAGTTTGATCGGTTATTTTGAAAACAATTTAAGATAGATATGATCAGTGAATCACCACGGGCTGACACTGAAATTGGGTTGAAGGATAGGAAGCAGAGGATGAACCTCCTTTCTGCACAGTTCCGAGCTGCCACCTGGTTTTTGAGAAGCTAAGGGCACTCAACTTAAAGTTGCTCAATATCACTTCAACAAAAGACATAATGGTGCGATGAAAACGATCGGACGACTCGCTTTTGCACGAATGCGACGATAATTCAGACGAATTTCGAGGTTTTCTACGAATTAAGAAGAGAAGAACGCTCCAATTTCTCCAATGATGTAACCTCAAAAACTCTCCAACGTGGAAAACCGTTGTATAATATCCTCGTGTACCCTCGTTTCGCCGCGGATAAATCAAAAGGGGATCGTATTCGGACCGGGCGATTCATAACGCCCGCGAAACGCCCCCGGGCGTATTCGAAATGGCGAAACATCCGGCTCGATCCGTCTTCGCCGAGGGTTTCGTAAGGCATCGAGCTACCTCATTGTTGTCGGATTTATGCGTGAGGGTTTACCATTTAGGAATCTGCATAAGATGTGGGACGTAATTGAAACCCCTCTGGGCGTTTTCGTGATGTTATTCTTCCGTTTTAACTCGACCAGTGTGACAAGTTTCAGTTCAACATATGGATTACGCGAAATTTCCCATCAGGACGCGGGGACAAACCGCCCTCTCGGGCGCAGTGAATCCATGAATACAGACATGTGTCTTATTTCCATCGAGGCCATTAATCACGACGCCGAATTAAACCCGAAATTGATGGCTACGGCCGTCGTCGACGTCGCGAGATGAAGGCGTCGAGGAATTGTTCGATGATGCACAACGAGAAAATCCGAACGACCGAGCGGGTTGCGGCGTCTCGACGCGAAAAGTGGCCTCGCGTCTCTTCACGACGACACGTCATGATTCGACCAAAGAGTCGAGATAGGTTGGAGGCTGGGATCTAGAGAGAGATTGCCTTGTTATTATATCCTTTGAAGAGTTTCTACAGGATTTATTTTATTTTATTTTATTTTTTTTTGTTTTTTTTTTTTGGTATGATCTAAAGGCTTTAATAGTTGTCATTGGATAAATATAAGATGGAAATTACTGACATCACAAGTTTCATACAATTGATCGACTGATATTGGACAATAATGGAGTGCTTATCTGGAGGTCGTTATAATACAAAACATTTAAGATAATCTGATGGCACGACTGACTTCGCAGGATTTTCGACATCTGATACTACCCCAGTTTCGAAGTTTAAGTTGGCCGCGTTCCAAGTTCTGAACGATAACCGGGGCAAGAAAGGGAACCGACAAAAACCGCCGCAGCAAGACCATTAGTTCCCTTCTTCGGAAGAGTCGAGGGAGACTGGGGGATGACGAAAATAACGCACTTACGGGGGGTGGAGGGGGATGGGGAGGTTAGGATATCGAGGCGATCCTACATCGGGATAAAGAAGCGTCCCGGATTGATCCCATTCGCCCGGTAATGAGACGACGGGGAGGAAGATTGTTTTCTTCTTCGTGCGGGTCCTGGGGTTTTTTTTACGGTTCTTATGGTCGGGACCTTTTAGGGGGAATCTAATAAAGGGTTTGACGTATTGTTGGGGTCTTCTGTACGGCGTTTCGTTCGGAGATGTTTGTGTTGGATCTTACGTCCGCGACGTGAATGGATGGAATTGTGCATCTCTGGGAACCTATGTATAAATATATCCTGAAAATCGATTTTATTTGATGGGGATGAAGCGAGAAACACGCTGGTTGATAAAATGCAAACCTCGATTGATTCTGACGAGTAGAAGTCGAGATATAAAGGATTGCGAATTGAAAAATTGTCATTTTTGAAAATAAAAATAAAAATTTGCAGATAGGGCTGCGATTTTATTACATCGGATTGCGCAGCCTCGAAAACCTATATTTCCATATCAAACTTGCCAATATCTGCCCTGTTTTTCCCGAAAAAAATTATTTAGTTTTTCCAACTTTCATTTTCGAGTTGCGTTTGAAAGAGTGTACTGGCTCAAATATCACTATGATTAGTCTACTGAGTGGTTTTGTGGAATCTACTCAATTGGTTTTATAACCACCATACAAAAAAATTATTATAGATTTCTTATACTTTCTCTGAGAGAAGGAAATATAGCGTTTTTGGGGGGGTCTACCCCTTAGTTTTTTTCGGGTAAAAATTTCGAATTTTTGAATGCGATTTTATTGGATGAGGATGAAGTGAAAAAGTCGCTGGTTAATTATCTGAAAACCACGATTGATTCTGACGAGTAGAATATGAGATATGAAGGATTGAAAGTTGGAAAAATTCAATTTTCCAGTTGAAAAAATAAAAATTTGCAGATAGAGCCGCAATTTTATTTCCATCGGATTGCACAACCTCGAAAACCTATATTTCCATACCTAACTTGCCAATATCTGCCATAGTTTTTCCGAAAAAAAATTATTTAGTTTTTCCAACTTTCATTTTCGAGTTGCGTTTGAAAGAGTGTACTGGCTCAAATATCACTATGATTAGTCTACTGAGTGGTTTTGTGGAATCTACTCAATTGGTTCTATAACCACCATACAAAAAAATTATTATAGATTTCTTATACTTTCTCTGAGAGAAGGAAATATAGCGTTTTTGGGGGGGTCTACCCCTTAGTTTTTTTCGGGTAAAAATTTCGAATTTTTGAATGCGATTTTATTGGATGAGGATGAAGTGAGGAAGTCGCTGGTTAATTATCTGAAAACCACGATTGATTCTGACGAGTAGAATATGAGATATGAAGGATTGAAAGTTGGAAAAATTCAATTTTCCAGTTGAAAAAATTGAAATTTGCAGATAGAGCCGCAATTTTATTTCCATCGGATTGCACAACCTCGAAAACCTATATTTCCATACCTAACTTGCCAATATCTGCCATAGTTTTTCCGAAAAAAAATTATTTAGTTTTTCCAACTTTCATTTTCGAGTTGCGTTTGAAAGAGTGTACTGGCTCAAATATCACTATGATTAGTCTACTGAGTGGTTTTGTGGAATCTACTCAATTGGTTTCATAACCACCATACAAAAAAATTATTATAGATTTCTTATACTTTCTCTGAGAGAAGGAAATATAGCGTTTTTGGGGGGGTCTACCCCTTAGTTTTTTTCGGGTAAAAATTTCGAATTTTTGAATGCGATTTTATTGGATGAGGATGAAGTGAGGAAGTCGCTGGTTAATTATCTGAAAACCACGATTGATTCTGACGAGTAGAATATGAGATATGAAGGATTGAAAGTTGGAAAAATTCAATTTTCCAGTTGAAAAAATTGAAATTTGCAGATAGAGCCGCAATTTTATTTCCATCGGATTGCACAACCTCGAAAACCTATATTTCCATACCTAACTTGCCAATATCTGCCATAGTTTTTCCGAAAAAAAATTATTTAGTTTTTCCAACTTTCATTTTCGAGTTGCGTTTGAAAGAGTGTACTGGCGCGAATATCACTATGATTAGTCTACTGAGTGGTTTTGTGGAATTTACTCAATTGGTTTTATATCCTCCATATAAAAAAATTTTCAAAGATTCCTTTTATTTTATCTGAGAAAAGCAAATATAGCGTTTTTCGGGGGGTCTGACCCTTAGTTTTTTTTGATGAAAAAATGGTAATTTTCGAATGCGATTTTATTGGACAATAATGAAGTGGTGAATTCGCTGGTTAATAATTTGACATATAAAAAAATTATTATCTCTATATATAAACATTACGTGTCACGTTGTTTGTCTGGAATGAACTCCTGAAATACTGAAACGATTTCAATCAAATTCTGCGCACTGTGTGCAGTTTAATCCAACTTGAAAGATAGGATAGTTTATATCTCAATTCATAGTTGCAATATTTTTTCATTATACATATATGACAAGGGGTGAAAATGATCTACGCGGCAAACTGGGTCTCAAATCGACGGCAGGTCGTCGCGTCCCCACTACATCCGATCACTCGACAAGACCGATAACGTGCGAGGAGTGATGCCAAGTTTCTGGGTCTTTTCCAAAACTGAAGAAATTTGGAACTATCTGAGAGAATCAAGGATAGGGTTAGGGTTAGGTTAGGGTTAATAATGATAATAATTTCACTGGTTTGAATACTTTAGCCAATGTAATTTTTTTTCTTCCTCCCTTTGCCTTCGAAACGTTCTCACAACCCCTAAATTCTTCCCGTCGAACTCGACCTGATTGGAAACTTGGAGTTTCCGAACCTGGGGTAATTCGCGTCAATCTCCAACCGCCGGAGCCGCGTTCGGAATGCAGAAACTCCCGGAGTCGTCCGCGGCGTATCGATTGACGGCCGATCCGCATAGCGGTTTCCACGATAGACACCCCGAAATGACGGATGATCCTTGGGAGGGGGTTCTTTCGATCTCCCAGAATTTTCGAGGTTAAACTTCATTTGTAACCTTGAAACATGCCGCGTCTCGAGATCGTTCCCGCCGAAACACAGGCGTGTCGTCGTCGTCGCGCAGGTGGCGCCCCCCGACGGCGTCCGGAGCGTGGCTTCGCGTCCGGGCGGCAGTAGGGTCGTACGTCGTCGCCACGTCGACGCTGCCTCATGACCCCGTCGGGGCGCTCTCGCAGCATCGTCTCCAGGTGCTGCTGCATTCCGGGAGAGGAGAGTCGGGTCGGGATGGGCCCCCTTGGGCGGCACGTGCCGACGGCGCGGAGGTGAAGCCATTCATACCGGCCGGATCGTGCGGACTCGTGATAGCCCGGGTCGAGTGTCGTCGTCGTCGCGGTGGTGCGTCCCATGCCGCCACCTGTGGTGGTCCACGTTCTTGTGCTGCTGCGACGCTCTCTTAGGGTAGTTACTGGAAATGTTTTCTTTTCCATCCTTGACTTATATATTATGTAGGGTGAGCCTCTGATACCCGAAATTCATGCACAGACTCCTCGTGAGTCGGCTCGTCGGAATTTTCATTGATGTCCCAGGAACTAAATCGATAATGGCAGATCTACTGACCCTGCTGTTGTTTCCTGAATTATTCGCCATTCAGCTTCTAGCGTTCCATATTCATTCATAAATCAGTGACTATCTTATGCGAGCTCGTTTTGCAATTTAGGCTTTTAGCACGTTTAATCTCCCGAGCTGCGTTCGCATTAAACGCTTTTTTTTTTGTCTAGTGGCTCTGTAATGTTCGATAACGATTTCGAACCGACCGAACGTCGATAGAATTCCATTAGCGTTTCGGATTCGATAGCGAAATTTAATTACATTCATATTTGATTCGTTTTACCGAATCAAGCTTTGGGGGAATCAACTCGATGTGAAAAACATACCACGATATTGACGAATTTTATTCGAAAATATTCATAGTTTGTCCCTCGGTTGGAACTGTCAAAATGGGAACTTATTTTTATCGACGACACGTCTTGATTATCCGCATCGAGTTGATCGGCCCATTTTTCGTAGTACCTCTCACTTGGCTCTTAAATTCTTTCTCCGAAATTTTCCCACAATCAATCGTAGTCGCATACTCCCCCCCTTTTCTTGACCTAATCTCGCCTTGTAGTCACAACATCCATGCTACAATGTAGTCGGATGAATGACTTTCCTCCACTAAATTTTTTTGACTAAGTTGCGGGTGTCCCATCGGTCACCCGGTTCCAAATTAACGACATCCAACGATTATACAAAGTAACACAATGTATGCACGAATATACAGACTCTTCTCAGAGATATGTAACTGAATTTGAGATTAATTATTCATATTCCCAAATATTTCAATGCAAAAAGCATACCACGAGTAGTATTTCCCTGTGTTGGAACCGTCAAAATGGGAACTTATTTTTTATCGACGACACGTCTTGATTATCCGCATCGAGTTGATCGGCCTAATTGGAGTCATTTTTCGTAGTACCTCCCACTTGGCTCCCACGCTCTTAAATTCTTCCTCAGAAATTTTCCCACAATCAATCGTAGTCGCATATTCTCCCCTTTTCTTGACCGAATCTCGCCCTGTAGTCACAACATCCATGCTACAATGTAGTCGGATGAATGACTTTCCTCCACTAAATTTTTTTGACTAAGTTGCGGGTGTCCCATCGGTCACCCGGTTCCAAATTAACGACATCCAACGATTATACAAAGTAACACAATGTATGCACGAATATACAGACTCTTCTCAGAGATATGTAACTGAATTTGAGATTAATTATTCATATTCCCAAATATTTTAATGCAAAAAGCATACCACGAAAAGGAGTTCCCTCTGTTGGAGCCGTCAAAATGGGAACTTATTTTATCGACGACACGTCTTGATTATTCCGTATCGAGTTCATCGGCCGAATTGGAGTCATTTTCGTAGTACCTCTCACTTGGCTCTTAAATTCTTTCTCCGAAATTTTCCCACAATCAATCGTAGTCGCATATTCTCCCCTTTTCTTGACCTAACCTCGCCTCGTAGTCACAACATCCATGTCACAATGTAGTCGATGAATGACTTTCCTCTACTAAATTTTCTTGACTAAGTTGCGGGTGTCCCATAGGTCACCCGGTTCCAAATTAACGACATCCGTTGATTATACAAAGTGACACAATGTATGCACGAATATACAGACTCTTCTCAGAGATATGTAACCGAATTTGAGATTAATTATTCAAATTCTCAAATATTACAATGCAAAAAGCATACCACGAATAGTAGTTCCCTCTGTTGGAACCGTCGAAATGGGAACTTATTTTATCGACGACACGTCTTGATTATTCCGCATCGCGGATAAACGATATGCATCGAGCTAATCGGCCGAATTGGAATCGATTGCATTCGCTTGAATAATGAAGCTTGTTCGTGACGTCGCACACGTCTTAAATTCAATTATCAATCCGCGATACGGTTCGAATCCTCGGATCTGCCAGCTGGCTCGAAATTTGATGGACTACCTTGTTAAACTATATATATAGCTGTGAAGTGTGGTCAGATTGACTGACGACCGTTCTATCAATAATTCGATGGGAATAATATAACGGCTGTTCATCTGAAATTATCAAATCCAGTAATGAAATCAGAAAAATTAAACTAGATTAACTAATGGCAAGTCAACAAAACAATTCATGTACCCCAGAGACCACCATATGTATCATTTGCACCTGTAGACCGGTTTCTGTCTTGGGGAGTTGGGAAAGCGATCTGACCTACAGATATTCGAGACAGTTGCTTTTGGAACGGACAGGTGGCGTGATTTAGGAAATTTTCTCTTATCACCGTTGCCTTATGTTTTGAAGGTTTTCTGTTTCTTACATCGACTTTGTCATTTTGCTAACTGTACTGACGAGATCTGATATGGATCGAAACCAGTCTACAAGTGTAAATGATGAATCTACCGAATTCTGGCCTTTCCTATTCCAATCGTAGACTCATTAAGTACTAATATATTCTAAGAAAAACATTCCGGCAACTGTCGTTCGTACCGCTGAGGTAATCCTCTAGAGCCATAACATGAACACGCCGGAAATCCCAGACATAGGAATTTCAAAAACGCCCATCGACCCTCGTGAATCTCAACAATGTCCTTCGAGCGTTCGAGACTCCGGACGGGTGTCCACTTAGCGCCGAGCGACGAGTCCAACGACGGCTGCTAAATGGGTTAATGGATTCTTTCGCGCCCCCGCCCCGACGCCGTCGCTGCGGCGCTAACGACGAAATCGAATTTACCCGGCACCGAACCGCGGAACGAACTGAATTTGTTTTCGAAAGACGCGAAACGGAAGAAGAGCACTCGGCTGTACAAAAGGAGGAGCGCGACGCGACGACTTTTACGTCTTTGTATCGGAAGGAAGCGTGGGGGGGAGTGGGAGATCCTCCTTCCGGCCGGGATGAACTGCGATCTGAAAAAATTCGATTCGAAAACTTGTCTGGCAACGCGGAGTGAGAATCTTGTTGTGTATGTCTTCGAGACTTCCACTCTGGTATCAATCTCTAGGAAGAGATTGATTCTTAGTTTGCCGGAAAGTTCGAAAACGTCTCTCGAAGACGATGAAGTGCCGTGTCGCGCGGTGCCTCCCCCCGTTCCCTCCGCGCCACCCCCTCGAACCTAATTCAACTTTTTAAATTTCTTTCCGGCGAACTTCCGGTGAAATGGGGGAAGGTAGGTGAGGTTTGAAAGCCGTTTCATTAATCGGAAACAAGAAGTAGGGTGCGATTTCGTTGAAATAGGTGAAAAAAAAACACAATTTGGTTAATTAAGCTCGGGGAATAATTAACAATCAACTTGGGAGCGGGAGCAGGCTGCGCCTGGGTAAGATTGCCGCAGAAATTCACGATTTGGAGGGGAAATTAGTATTTATCTCTGCTATGATTTAATTTCCAAGAATTTTCATTATTCACTACGGGCTGATACTGAAATAGGGTTGAAGGATAGGAAGCAGAGGATGAACCTTCTTTCTGCACGGTTCCGGGGCTTTCACCTTGTTTTTGAGAAGCTAAAGGCACTCAACTTGAAGTTTTACCTCATTGACGTTTTTGATTTTTCACAATTTTTTTCGCAAAAACGCATCTTCATAATCAATCAAATGGTGCCTGTCTCAATCTGGAAACTAAGTTTGAAAGTAAGATCAAAATTTTACCTTATTGACGTTTTTGATTTTTTACAATTTTTGTTGCCAAAACTCTTTTTCATAATAAATCGAATGATACCTGTCTCCATCTGGAAACTGAGTTTCAAAGTTACATTAAATTTTACCTTATTGACGTTTTTGATTTTTTACAATTTTTGTTGCCAAAACACTTTTTCATAATAAATCAAATGGTACCTGTCTCAATCTGAAAACTAAGGTCCAAAGTTACATCGAAATGTTTACCTTATTGACGTTTTTGATTTTTCACAATTTTTTTTTTGCTAAAACACTTTTTCATAATAAATCAAATGGTACCTGTCTCAATCTGGAAACTTAGTTGGAAAGTAAGATCAAAATTTTACCTTATTGATGTTTTTGATTTTTTACAAATTTTTTTGCTAAAACACTTTTTCACAATAAATCAAATGGTACCTGTCCCAATCTGGAAACTGAGTTTCAAAATTACATCAAAATGTTTACCTTATTGACGTTTTTGATTTTTCACAATTTTTTTTGCTAAATCAAATGGTACCTGTCTCAATCTGGAAACTAAGTTGGAAAGTAAGATCAAAATTTTACCTTATTGATGTTTTTGATTTTTCACAAATTTTTTTGCTGAAACACTTTTTCATAATAAATCAAATGGTTCCTGTCACAATCTGGAAACGAAGTTTCAAAATTTTACCTTATTGACGTTTTTGCTATTTTTTACAATTTTTTTTGCCAAAACACTTTTTCACAATAAATCAAATGGTACCTGTCTCAATCTGGAAAACAAGGTTCAAACTTACATCAAAATTTTTACCTTATTGACGTTTTTGATTTTTTACAATTTATTTTGCTAAAACACTTTTTTATAATAAATCAAATGGTGCCTGTCTCAATCTAGAAACTTAGTTGAAAAGTAAGATCAAAATTTTACCTTATTGATGTTTTTGATTTTTTACAAATTTTTTTGCTAAAACACTTTTTCACAATAAATCAAATGGTACCTGTCCCAATCTGGAAACTGAGTTTCAAAATTACATCAAAATGTTTACCTTATTGACGTTTTTGATTTTTCACAATTTTTTTTGCTAAATCAAATGGTACCTGTCTCAATCTGGAAACTAAGTTGGAAAGTAAGATCAAAATTTTACCTTATTGATGTTTTTGATTTTTCACAAATTTTTTTGCTGAAACACTTTTTCATAATAAATCAAATGGTTCCTGTCACAATCTGGAAACGAAGTTTCAAAATTTTACCTTATTGACGTTTTTGCTATTTTTTACAATTTTTTTTGCCAAAACACTTTTTCACAATAAATCAAATGGTACCTGTCTCAATCTGGAAAATAAGGTTCAAACTTACATCAAAATTTTTACCTTATTGACGTTTTTGATTTTTCACAATTGTTTTGCTAAAACACTTTTTCATAATAAATCAAATTGTGCCTGTCTCAATTTGGAAACTAAGTTTCAGAGTTACATAAAAGTTTTATCTTATTGACGTTTTTGAGTTTTTACAATTTTTCTTTGACAAAAGATACAATGGTGCGATAAAAACGATCAGACCACTCGGTTTTGAACGAATATGCGGCGATATTTCAAAGAAGACTCGAATAAATCGGCGTTAACTCAGAAGATATTTATTTTTTCACGACGATACTTGATACACTTTCTTCCAAAGAGCGACACACTCTGTTTTGGTTTCCACCTTAGATGAAAACTCGCTTATCAGCCTTTGAACATGGTCATTCCAAACTAAAACGGAGGGGATTCTTGCCTTTTATTATTATATTCACGAATGACGACAAACGAGAAAATAAGGATGTGGAATATTTCGAAATCCAATTTATAAACCTTCGAAAGTTCGGAATGACGGTAGGAAAGGGTATCGGCTATTGAATCGAAAAGGGTCGATGGATTCTATTCGAACTGGTCTTCGCCTCCCCCTCCACAACCCCAAACGTATCTTTTATTCAAACGCCGTTCGAAAGTGAGGCGAGCCCCCCGAAAACGTATGCAAGTTTCTCCCAATAAAGCCACTTGGAGGCACTCCAAGCCAGGCGCTGACAGAACGGGATCGAATCGAAGATGGACCCTTTCGTTGCATAAAATGCAGGAATCGTCCCTCCTGCAGCTACCTGCGTTGTTTTCCTCCCGACGAGATTCGGACCTTGGGCTTTCCAGTGGATTAAAGTAAGAGGGATTCTAGAGAGATTGCCCATTGTTCGGATCTGAGATGCTGGACGCTGCGATTGGATTGTGGAGAAAATGGGAAAGTCTTCTCGAAGGAGGATACTCGTTTATCACTGCAGATCACATTAAAACATTTTTTTTTATCTAATTGAAGGCGTTATTGAGGAACACTTCGGCACAGGGTTCAAAACTAGTTCGAAACGGATCGTATATTCATTTCGGTGATCGATATGCGTCCAATCGGTTCCGTTCCAAACCGGTTCTGAACGGTTCGAAGAATCGGATCGTGAACGATTGCCTAACAGCATGTCAGATAGTAGCTGTGTCAAACATTCCTTCAGCCGAACCAGTTCTGAACGCGTTCGTGAACGATTCGAAAGTATAGCATTTTTTTGTGAGGGTGCGAAACAGTTCAGTTCCGAACCGGTTTTGAACGCTTCCAGTATTCATTTCGAGTGGAAGCAAGAAGAAGTCGTTTTGAACTAATTCTCGGTTAGTTCGCACAACGTTCCGTACCAGTTCGGAACGCGTTACCTATAGTGCAGTGCAGAACCGGTTCGTGAAACTTTCGGATGTCCCTCATATCTTGTGAGAAGTCCCTTGCAACAAGTCGAACTATTACAGAACCGGTTCAGAACTAAACCGAGTGAACCGTTTGGAACCGGTTCTGAACGCGTTCGTGTACGATTCGAAAGCCTTTCATTTTTTTGTGAGGGGTGCCTTCCATCAAGTCGAAAAACAGTCGAGTCGAACTTTTCCTTAGTTTTGTTAGCATAGCGTTCAGAACCAGTTCGAAACGGATCGATACGCTTTCAATCAGTTCAGTTTTGAACGCTTCCAGTATTCATTTTGAGTAGAAGCAAGTAGAAAAGAAATCGTTTTGAACTATTCCTCGGTTAGTTCGCACAACGTTCAGAACTAGTTCGAAACGCGTTCACTCAGTGCAGAACCGGTTTCGAAAGTCCCTCATCTCTTGTGAGGAGTCCCTTGCAACAGGTCGCACTATTACAAAACCGGTTCAGAACTAAACCGTTTCGAACAGAGCGTGGAATATTTAAATCCGAAAATTTGTACCGACCGGTCGTAATCGAACAATTGCGGTAATTCCCGGTGGAAATCGATTCCCGTTGAAAATCCAATTACACCGCCCTGTTTATCCGGCGGTAATCCCGTAAATTACTTTCGAACTCCGCTTGCAAGTGCATCATCGCGTCCCTAACGAGTTTGCACAATTGAAAACGAGTCCCCCTTATGACGACGCAGGGGAGATTAAACTTTAGAAATCCTTTGAGGGCGGGAAAAAATCGGCTAGAGATTTCCAAGAGGAGGTTTTTACTCGACCGGACAAATGGAAATTCCCGACGTCTGGGCAATTTCCCCCGGTCGTTTCCAGTAATTAAGATAATATTTATTTCGTTTCGCCGCAACGACATCGGACTGGATACCATTCGGAGAGCAATTGCTTCCTGCGGAATTCGTTATCTGGTGTAGACACGATGCATTATTCAGTCCCGTTGTTTTACTGGCCCGGACATGATGAACGGCGGCCGGGCTGCTGCGCCGGGTAAAACAAGAACTAGAAAAATAATATACGGCTGTTTATCTGAAATTTTCAAATTTAGGAATGAAAATTGAAAAATTATACTAGATAAACTAATAAGGAAGCCAACAAAACAATTTTGTGTCGGGGAGCCGATAAGACAGTTTATGATTTACAGATATTTGAGACAGTTGCTCTTGGAACGGACAGATGGCGTGATTTGGGAAATTTTCTCAGGTCCACGTTGCCTTGTGTTTTAAGGTTTCTGTTTCTCACATCGAGTTTACCATTTTGCTAATCGTACTGATCAGATCTGATATAGATCGAAACCCCTGCAAAAGATGGATTCGTTGGTCTCTGGGATACGTGAATTATTTTGTTGGCTTGCTCATCAGTTCATCTGGTATAATTTTTCAATTTTCATTCCCGAATTCGAAAACAAGAACTTGTCGGCCTCTAGTTTGAAAATTAGGTATTCAAACCGACGCATTAAGTACTCGATTATTTTTCAACGGTTCTATCCCGAACGGGCTTTGGACGCGAAATTTTCATCAGGAGAAAAATCGGTGGAAAAACGACGTCGTTAATCACCGTTCGACGTCTACATAATATCCGATCTTTTAACGGGACATCGGAGATTTCCATGGAGCCGGTCGGATCGATGGAAGGTTGAAAGAGGGGCGATTTTAATGAGCTCCCAGGTCCCCGCATAGAATTCTAAAAAGTTCTTCGAAAGTGATAAACCGGTCTGAGGAAATTCAATATCGTCGCCAATGACGACCTGTTTTCGTTTCGACCTCGAATCGCGATATTCACTACTTGCTGAGCTATATCGACGATTCGGGAGATTACAGCCTAATGGCGTGTGTAATTGCTTCATAACCGACGTGTTCAATGCGTCGTCTGCAGAAGAGCGAACAACAACAGCCGCCTCCCATCTTCTGACGTCCGATAATTAATCGTCGCACCTGAAACGCGACGAGTCGTCAGAACGTAATTCGATCAGGAATATTCCTCCCCGACGAAAACAAACCGAGAGTCCCAGTAAAAAACGACCTCGAAAGGATCCCTGCGGGGGTATTTTCGGCCGTATCGTAAATCAGCGACGTTGTTGGCGTCGAAACACCAGAAATGAAATTATAGAGATTCCTCTGGCGTCGGACCAAGTCCATTCGGTTAATGGCATCGTCGATCCTGCAGCATTTCGAAAGGATCGAATGCGACGGCTTCTCGAAACATGGAAACAAATCGATACTGAAATAGGGTCGAGGGATAGGAAGCAGAGGATGAACCTTCTTTCTGCACAGTTCCGGGGCTGTCACCTGATTGAGAAGCTAAGGGCACTTGACTTAAAGTTGCTCTATATCACTTCACTTGCAGGGTGAATCCACCTACAAGGTGGATCTACCGCGAAGGTGGATCTACCTACAAGTTGGATCTACCTATAAGTTGGATCTACCTACAAGTTGGATCTACCTACAAGTTGGATCTACCTACAAGGTGGATCTTACGCGATTTTATCGATTGGAAACGTCTTCGAGTTCTTCCTCCTCGCTGTTTAGTTTCCGTTTCCGCATCGTGGATTATTCGAAACGGTTCCTCGTCGGTATGAAATTCAAACGAGTCGGATTTTTCCGAGCGGAGAGAGCAAAAGGGCCCCCCTTTTCGCGCGCGGTGCGTTCTTACGGAACGACCAATTCCCGGAACGTTATTCCGCGAGGAGAGACAATTTTCCGGCGCGTTGCTCTCCGAAAGGGGGCTCGCGTATTTTATTAATTTCGAGGTGAAACTGATCCCGGAATTTTGTTATGTTTGATCGTCCAATTGTTGACGTAATCCGTTGTGGCATTGTTCTATGGCGTTCCGCCAGAAACGTCGTTTTGTAGCGAGGATAATCGTCCGTTTTAGGCGCATTATGCTGCTTTCTAAACCTGCTAGATTGTTTCCAACTTTGCGGTCGCCCCCTCCCCTACGAGGAAAACTCTCTTTTCACGCGCCGACATTATGGTAATGCTCATCGCGAGTTTGCATGATGCGAAGGGAAAATTCAATTTCATCCCTTGGGCCTCCTGGCGCACTGCCGGTGTTTGTTGGTAATTTCAACGGGAGGGCGGTGACGTTTATTACGGTCACACTAGAAAGACGCTCTCCCCTTGTCCTTCTCAATTAATTATTTCATTTCGGGTTTAGTGAACTCGCACAGGGACAGTTGTAAAAAGCGCGCGATGCTAGCTACAAATTCAAAATCTACGAGCTGACGTTAAATTGAATAGACTTATCGGTAGAACCATGGAGTAGTCGTAGTCGAAGTTCGGATTCCCTCCTTATCCCTCCATCGTAGTTTTAACGTTTCGAATCTTCTGTGATGAGCGGTCGCATCCCCCTAGTCAGGGACTATTACCCCCCGGTGTCCCCCTTCCGTCCGTCGCCCCTCAGTCCCGGCGTGTCGCGTCAGGAACTCTGGATAGGGGAGGAGACGAAGAAGGCGATGCCGCCCCACGTCTACAAGTACTACCTGGCCAGGATCAAGAACTACCGGCGACAGAGCTTGAAGGTGAGTGCCAGAACCAGGAAGAATTGCTGCCGGTTTATTGTATTCCAGTGGATTTGTTTCGACGTTAATCCTACCTACAGGGTGGATCCACCTACAGGGTGGATCCACCTAGAAGGTGGATCTACCCACCAGGTGGATCTACCTACAAGGTGGATTAAAGCTCCTGACTTTCAAATATTTTCATGGTGGTCTCAAATATTCAAGTTTGAAATTGGGGTTCTTCGAAGATCGAAGATGAGGGTGGCGTCGCCGGAAAGCGACGAGATCCACATCACAGACGAGAATGACGAACATACCTCGACCTTCCCAATAATGACTTTTGCGGTTGTTTGCGCGTCCCGTTCCGAAATTGCAATTCCATACTTTTACAACCGGAAAGGGGGGAAGCGGAGACGAAACGTTATGTTTTACTGCCGCTCGACATCTGATATTGGCGCCGTATATCGCGAACCCTTATGAGACGGACGCGAGAAGCGTACAAAACGGTGATTATTCTGAATTATTGCGGCCGTTTACGGGGGTCCTCGAAAGTCGTCGTAAAATCCGCTGTTTCGGTCCTTTTTTTTTTCACGAAGGGGTGATTTGTTCTGATGGGGTTATTAGATGTGGATAAATTTCCCGTTACTCCTCTTCAAGTACCCATACTTTTTCTCTAGATATTCTGAATTAAGAATCAGTATAATAGTATCGTCAAGTTTACTACGACATGTTTATGTTTATGTTTAATGTTTATATTTCGACTCCATGAGATCCTTCATAGATAGATAAGCGCCCCCTTCCGGTCATTCATATTGTAATAAATTGGAAGACTAAACAACATTTCGGTACATTCAGAATTAATTCAAATAGTAGGGAATAGAGATTATTTCTTTTGGCCTAGTCGATACTAGAAAAAGTCTTGAGAACTCCTAGAAATGTGAAGAGTTAATATATAATTTAAGTATTCGTTCAGTCTACTCGGAGAGTGTTGAAATGTTGATAACCCAAACTCAGGAGTTTTAGAGGACCCATAAATATGGTGCCTAACGCGGCGCCGCGATCTCGACTATCGACCGACCTCGTAATTGAATTCGATACGTTTCGGGTCGACGACAGCCCTGATGATGTCCCCGCGTCGAAGCCGCCCTGATTAATAGACGACCCTCCCGTCAATTCGGACGCAAGCCGTCGGTTCAGTTGCACCGGCACGGGCGACGACTATCATTTCAATCTGGCGCCGGAGACGAGAGAGATCCGTACCCGTCATACAGACATACGTCCTGTTTTAACCCCCGGGGGAGGCGTCGGTGGTTATCATCATCGACTAATGAACGCATGTTTCTCCCGGATTGATGCGGGATTTTGATGTAGGACGAGAGAGAGAGACACGACCTGATTCGGGTCACTGCAGGTTTATTACAACGGGAGGTCGAATTGGTGAATTAAAAGCGTCTTTTCCACGGATATAGTTCATATGAACCTAATAGTTTCTGTCCGGAACATTCGGCCGATAACCGTTTCGACGAGAAATCATCTCGATGTTTCCCTCCGTCGAGACGCCGGGGACGGACTTGAACGGGTCGACGTACGGCGGTAATTGGGAACAAGATGTCGTGTTTATGTTCTCTACCAGATAGACAGCAAAGAGGGATTGTTTCGATGGTTTGTTTTCGGAATTCTAGATTTACAAGGGTCATGTGATGTGATTTCTGGTGTGTTCATGTTATGGCTATAGAAGATTATCTTAAGTTTAGATTCTAAACGGTACAAACGACAGTGGCCGGCAGGTATTTCATAGAATATATTGATACTTGATGAGTTTATGATAGGAATAGCAAAGGCCAGAATTAGGTAGATCTTGGCTTTGTCATTATGTGATGGGTAGAAATTTTCTTCTTATTTTCATTGGTTTTGAACAATTTGAGCCCCCTTTGCAAAGGTGGAAGAAAGCGTCGACATTCTATGCATATTTTGTAGAGAAAGCTCAGTTAATATCAAAGCTCTGGTGAGATACCAACATTTTATTGTACTGATTGGATTTTATGGATGGAGTGGACTGTAGACTGAATTTAATCTTTGCACTGGTTAATTTGAAACTACGTTGGTCGAATATAAAACAAATTATTAACAAATATAAACACAACCAAATTAGGTTATGTTGTTTATCTAACATGTACGATGATACGAGTAACGAACGAATAGAATACAAAAAAGGGTTGTCACTCGGTAAGTGAATCACTTCCACAGAATATCATTCATTTGGCTATTCTTCTTTTCCTGATAACTAAATAAATCGACAATAAACAGTAAACAAATATAAATTAAAATTAACGATTAGAATTAACTAAATACTTTAAATAATGGAGAACAACCATATTCGAATGAAATAAAAAATTTAAATAAGACATTAATAGGGAAAGGCTAGCGCCATCTACTGCGCATATGGAAGAGCGCTGCAATTTTCTCCACTGGTGTAATGAAAGATTGTTACAATTTATTAAAATTATTGTTGTATCGATATGCCAAAGCGTTTGTGTATTAATATGCGTGGAACAAAGACGCTTCTCGGAATGTGACACGGCACTGCTTGTGACACGACTCTGCATGCGACACATCTTTGAATGCGCCGTGTATTTTTCTACCCTCATCAAGTATTCTCATATTATCTCCTGAAACGTACGAAGTACGAAATTCCCCCCAGATTCGATTTCGGCCGGTATGAAACGAATCGGGCGTAAACGCGTAAAAAACGATCGGTCATTTCCAGGAGCGTTTCCATCGCGAAAATTACCGGCGTAACGACCGGGGTTCTTTCTGTTTTTCCGCCATATGTACGGACCCATTATTATCCCACGCCCGTTTTACTGTATCTAAACTGCGAGAACGGCTCGCTCTCTCTCGTTCCTCCATCCGAACGGAGGAGGAGGAGGAGGCAATTGATACTGCTCGCTACGTGCTGCCGACTCGTAAAGTCCGATAAAATTCTCTCTCTCGTTGTTGTGCATTGAATTTTACGATCTTTTTTTCTGTAGAGCCGCCAGGGATGGTCTAGCACGAATAATTGAAACTTTCGGTTTTAAGTCTAGAAATTCTATATCTTTCGACTACCAATCAGTCTGAAAGGAACTCGTAAACGGCCGCCATCTGTCATCCTTCCCACGCGCGTAAGACAATCCGCTAATTGTTCCCGTAAATCGTTTCTGACAGAGCGGCAGTTCCGTAGATAACGCTACCCGGTGGGCAAACATCCGCGTTTTGGAGGGGCGACCACGCGCGTGCCCCCCCTTATCGATCCGTCGCTAAGGAACGGCGGGACTGTCACGTGGTGCGGATCGGATCAGATGATCGCAATTGGGGTCCTAGTGACCCACTGATGATGGAAGAAAAAATTATCACAGTTGACCCAACGTTACTTCCATTCAACCGGTGTGAGATTAAAATACAGTCCACTTAGTCGAAGAAAATCTAGTAGGTTTCATATGATCAAAGTGTGCCAGAATAGACATTCGCGTTAACAACTTTATCAATTCACTTCCGATTAAATATACAGAATTGTGTTCCCCAATTGTGGTGCCATGTGGGCCAGGATACTCTTTTCGGTAACATAAAACAGTGCAGTTTATGCCTTTCGAGATTCACAAGGGTCATGGGCCTTTATTACCGGAAAGGTACCGATCATACGGGCGTTATCCGAAATTCCTATCAATGGGATTTCCGGCGTGTTCATGTCATGGCTTTAGAGGATTACCTCAACGGTACAAAAAACAGTTGCCGTCATGTTTTTATAGAATTTATTAGAACTTGATGAGTTTATGATAGGAAGAGAAAGTGTCAACATTCTATGCATATTTGGTAGAGAAAGCTCACGCTTCTCCAGCGTCTTGGTTCCAAACGCGTCGCAACCGCTCAGTCTCAACTTGACTGATTACGGCGAGGAGGAGGACGATCGACGGGCAAATAATAACGAGCTCGGCTCATTGTGGAGTCAGCTCTTCTCGAGCGGCGCCGTCAAACGAAACTAATCGTTAATCCATCAAGCAGCCACCGCTAGACGCCCTTCATCTATCAATTTTTGCCACTTTTGGGATGTTCCCGTTCTCTCCGGCGATTATAATGAACGATCTACTTGTTGCTCCCCAGACTTCATCGATGAAACGAAGAAAAAACTTAATTGGGTATGAACATAAATAGGGTTGAAGGATAGGAAGCAGAGGTCGAACCTTCTTTCTGCACAGTTCCGGGGCTGCCACCTGATTTTTTGCGGAGCTAAGGGCACCCAACTTGAACTCAACTCCAACAAGTGGAACCACCTTAGGCATCATCGGCGAATATTCTATTACCTACGTCTCTTCTCGCACCTCGGCGACGCTCCGCATGAATCTCCCGGCGAAGATCTCCGGGGAGATGCAAATTCCCCCGGTCCGCTCTCCATGAACAAATTCGTGGCAAACTATGGGAAAAATCCCCGACTTTGGCGGGGGACGGGGGGGAAAACGCCGTTCGTGTACGATTAACTGCGATAAAATACGGAGATAACGTCGGGACGGTGACGTCGGGGCGCCCGAAGATACGGTGCTTTTTCCGCGTCTCCTTCTCGTTCGGTCGAAGCCTTTAATTTATTCATGGGAAACGTCGGCGGAGGCGAGGTTTAAACGGAATTTTTACGTTGGGGTTTTTCGGCTCTGAGAGACGGTTCTAGAGATATGACGGTTTTTCATCTGATCCGAACGTCCGTCGCGACCATGTGAAATATAATCTTCTAAGTACTACCTGGCCAGGATCAAGAGCTTGAGGGTGTGTGCCAGAACGAGTTGGAATTGCTACTGGTTCATTGTATTCCAGTGGATTCGTTCCGACCTAGTGGACTGTTTAATTTATTTGATTTTATAAGGCGCGACATGAAAACGTTCTTGTCATAGTAGGTAAGGAATCCTTCTACCAAAATGAAAACGAAGAAAATATTGAGCGAAAACAGGTACTCAAGGCTCAACCTACAGGGTGGATTCACCTACAGGGTGGATCCACCTACAGGGTGGATCCACCTACAAGGTGGATGTACCTACAAGGTGGATGAAAGCTCCTGACTTCACTTCAGTGCTTTTCAAATATTTTTATGGCGATCTGTCTCAAACCTTCAAATTTGGAATTTTCACGTTGGGGTTTTTCCATTCTGGGCTGAATGAATTTTCGTTCATCAATTAACGATACGTCATGCTTCGACATGAAGCTACGATCATCTCTTGCTGTTCAAAATATTCGAGAGAGTTTCAGCTGAACGAAAAAAACGGCGTAATCGATTCGATATGGGCGACCTACATCCAATTAAGCTTGTGCCCGTTGGCACAAATCAAATCGAAGTCGAAAAAAGGACCTGGGGGCGATTCTCGCCGAACGCGACCAACACACGGCGCAGCAGATCGAGTAAGATCCCGCAGGTTACCCGGCAACGTGCGACAGTCGGTCAAGGTTGCCGGTTGGTGAAAGTCTGCGAGGCTCGTATTCCTCATTCCGACGGACGTCCCCGAGAACCTCGCCACATTTCCACGAACCTTCGTCCTCGTCGAAAATGCCCGAAACGGACGAAACCGAAAAAGTCGTCGAACGGGGGTACGTGGCAACGTCGCCCCGCGCGCGCAATCCCGACGCCGGAAGCCGGAGGAATCGCTGCGTCGCTCAGTCCGGCAACGACTCCGACCGCGACGAGAACCCTCTTCTTCGTCTAGGCTGTGAAAATGCGAGGAGATCGAGCCGTGTGCGCGTACCCCGAGA
Organism: Aphidecta obliterata; assembly: GCA_963966015.1. NCBI lineage: Eukaryota > Metazoa > Arthropoda > Insecta > Coleoptera > Coccinellidae > Aphidecta > Aphidecta obliterata. The sequence goes on from OZ014435.1 coordinate 799,035, forward strand.
AGTCGTCGGCGACCTCTTCGACGTAGTCGCGGGTGCACCGTCATCCTGGATCCGTACGGGAACGGCGGATGGGCCGGACCCCCCCATCGGACGCCGCCTCACTGGTGCGACCGTCCGGGTGTTTCTTCGGAGCCGCTCTTGCCCAGGACGCACTGGTGCGACAGGGCCGGGAGGTCCTCGGACCCGGCGACCCCCGTCGGGGGGATGCCGATGCGGCAGATGTCCGAGAGCCACTTCAACCTCGGCTGTCCGGTGCACAGCCCCTTCAGGTTCAGGTTCGCCAACGGCGATTTTCATCCCCATCATCATTCGCAGGTATTGGGGGATCGTTTTTGTATGTTTTATAGATAGTGTCCCAAAATTCACCTTTTTGCAACCTAATCCGAAAACCCACCTGGCATACGTTCTAAAACAAGAAAAGTCGTTACGAGGTAATAAACGAGTTAAACTCTCCGCACTCGCTGTTCCAAGGTGGATTTACCTACATAGTGGATCTACCTACATGGTGGATCCACCTACATGGTGGATCTACCTACAAGGTGGATGAAAGCTCCTGACTTCACTTCAGTGCTTTTCGAATATTTTATGGTGATCTGTCTCGAAACTTGGCACATGTGCTAAAACGAGAAAAGTCGTTACGGGGAAATAATCGAGTTAAACTCTCCGCACTCGCTGTTCGCCCCGTAGCCGGACATCCATAAAAAACCTGGCAAAACAGGACGCAACAAAACGGCGACAAATTAGTGTAACGTCGCCCGGAAAAAAAATTGCGAACTGTGAACTAACAAGCCATTCCGGGGCTCGTCCATCTTCCTGCCGGATTTGATGTGCTCTCTTCCTCTTCGATATCTCCAAAAGAAAGCTGTACCACCTTTTATGTGCGTCGTGCCGAAAATGATGAATGTGGTCATTGGAAGCCCTGGATGACGTCAGGTGGTAGGGAATCTTCGAGTTGTGATTGGTGGTTTCCGAATGCAGAGAGTCTTGTTGAAACAGAAACTTGCGTCGGTGTAACCAAAATTGTTACTTCACTTTAAAAACCACTTTTTGCTAACTCAGGGCAAAATAAGAGGGTACGAGACTATTCCTGGCAGAAGAACACAGTCTCAGTCCATAGCAAAGATTACTCCTGGTCTGGGTCCAGGAAATAGCAAAACAGAAAATGTCTCAACAACAGAGGAATCTCATCCCAGCAAGAAGGAACAACAATAACTCCTGTCCCAGAGGTCAAATACAGTGTCTGGTTTTGGTGCCAGGAAACTAATTTTTCAAAGGACTCGAAGCAACAAATCGATGACTGAAAACAACCTCGAAGTTGAAATAGGGTTGAAGGATAGAAAGCAGAGGATGGATCTTCTTTCTGCACAGTTCCGGGGCTGTCACCTAGTTTTGAAGAAGCTAAAGGCACTTCACTCAAAGTTGCTCAATATCACTCAGAATATACAATGGTGCGATAAAAAAACGATCAGACGAATCGGTTTTTCACGAATAAGCGGCGATATTTCACAGTGCACGAATAACTCGGCGTTAGTTTAGATTTTTATTTTTTCACTCTAAAGGGGTCCATACCCCAACCGATAATGAACCAGTTATACTGTATTATCTCGAAGTATTCTCTCGCGACAAATCGACCCATTCGATATCCGAACTCGTCTCCTTTCACGTCGTTCCCCGAACCCGTGTTCCGGCATGAACAACGCGAATTACCGCCGTCTTCGCGATAGTTTTCTCCGCCGCCTCCGGCGAAATTCTCCCTGACGATTCCAGATAAGGCGCGCCCTCATTGAAACGCCGCCTTATCTCTCGCGTTTTCTTCTACGTGGGAACGGGACATTAGAGAGGATCGAATTCAATGAAACCCAGACCGACCGGGGATGACACCCTGCGGTCGGGGCGTCGATTTATCGTCCCTTCGGGGATGCGAGTGGATTTTGGTACCGCCGGATTGTGAGATACGGTCGCGGCGGAGTGAAAATAATGCGGATGTTGGTTGGATTTTTCATGAGTCCCGTAGAAAATTCTCTACCAATTCACCAATTGAAGAATATAATTACTCATTTACAACGGACGATTGTCCACCTTAATATAACATTAGCTAGTAGAAATGCACTTAATTATTGACCCGTCTTCAAAGGTATTCATAACATTGTCTTATCCCAAATGAAATACGACAAACCATATCGAACAATGGGACAAATATACACCCACACACATGGCGTGTTCAAATTGATGCGTAATCAAAATATAACAAAGTAATATGAACATTCGAATGGGAATAGATAAGGAGTTCATCTGCAATATACAGGGTTGGTATTATGTAATTATATATATAATTATATTTTTAAAATCGAAAGCCAAGTTTAAAAAAAACTGTAATCATTACAACGGACGATTATCCAACCTATCTGGCATACAGTTAGAAACTACTTTTAATTATTGACGATTGATCGTCTTCAGTGGTATTTATAACATTATCTTATTCGAATGTTCTAGAAGGAGAATGAACACCTGCAATGTGCGTCATTGGAAACTGAAAGCTAATCAAAATAATATAAAGTCATATTAATATCAAATGAATAATAGATAAATAGTTCATCTGAAATATACAGGGTTGGGATTATGTAATTATATAATTACAGAATCCAAACGCCATATTCACTAGATGAACCATTTGTCTTAGATCAATATAGAACGTATTTATATAAAAATGTATTATTAAGCAAGATAGCGAATATGCAGCTGCAATGCACTAGTAAGATGTTCGTTTGTTATTTCCTTTTAAGATACCCATTCTAATCATTGTTCGAATTTTTTTATTGAAACTTTATTTCTTCCCGAAATAATAATCACTAAAAGATTACTAGATCTACAGATTAAAATACTGAAAAAAATGAGTTGATTACAAGTGGATGTTGAAAGCTGTCTTCAATATAAAGTCTTTCTCGAAAAGTAAACTATGGTTCCTATGTGTGGGTACAATCGAACTTGCACTTCAGGCACGAGTCTCATGGGAAACGCGAAATTGGACTTCTTCCCCCTGTTTCCGGTGGTTCGACGGTCATTCTTGGTATGTCTAGAAATGTGCTGAGCTTTATGAGAAGTTCAGCTTAATGAGGAGTTCCTCGAAGTGGGAATGTACAGGCTGTGCGCTGTGCCTCGTGTGAAGCCTTGAAGTGATGATCACGTTACGATAAATTCGAATTTTATCGCTCATTTGTTAGACCGTTACGTCGTTTTACCATCGAAGATATTCCTAATTTCGCCTTTCCCCGTCGGGAAACCCCCTCTTTCCCGGTAACGAGCCTTCGAGATTAATCCGGCGTACACGAGATTTTTCGGCCGAATTATTAAGGGCTCCGGTTCCGCTTCCGGGTTTATTATCCGTCCGGATTAATGCTGCGACGCTGGATATATTGGAAAAGTTGCGTTTAAGGGATTTTTTTTTCGAAACGCTGGGTAGGTGCGCCTCGGGGATCGGTGTTTATTAGCCGGATTATTCCGGGGAGACTCGGAGGCGCCTTCTGTTCGGGGGAGATATTAACCGTAGCGTATAGATCTTTGTTGAATTTGAGATAATTTTCGGGGAACTACCAGGTGGTCTCGCTCCATCGGGAATATTCGAAAGAACGAATGAAATTGATGATTTGGGTGGAATCTTGTCGACGACTTTTTATGTTTTTACCGTAGATGGATATTTTTAATAGAAATCAACGCCATCGACTCCAATATGCAAATCGATTCAACTCGAACAGTTTAGCAAAGCAAAGTATTTACCCCAAAGGTTCTCGGCGAATCACCACGGGCTTCTACTGCAATAAGGTTTAAGGGTAGGAAGCAGAGGATGAACATTCTTTCCGCACAGTTCCAGGGCTGTCGCCTAGGTTTGGAGAAGCTAACGGACACTCAACTCAAACTTGCCCACATCACATCCAGAAAATATACTATTAAACGAGTAGATCCACAAACAGGTAGATCCACATAAAAGGTAGATCCACATAATGGGTAGATCCACAAAATAAATTGATCCACAGAAAGGATAATAATAGGATTTTCAGAAGCACATAACTTGAAGTTGCCCAATATCACTTCAACAGAAGATACAATGGTGCGATAAAAACGATCAGACGACTCGGTTTTGCACGAATATGCGGAGATATTTCACAGAAGACTCGAATAACTCAGAAGATTTTGGTTTTTCCACAACAATACTCGACTCTGCCAATGACTTTCGAAATAATAATGAAATTTTGACAGTTAAGTCTAGGTTGAAACAACCAACGTCCGCTAGTCTCTGGAGGTGATTCCCAATTGTCACCTCTTGGCCCAAAGATAACACGACAGGAAGATGGAGCTGTGCCGGATTGCTGACGTAGTTTCTTCATGCAGAGGATAGATACTGCCTTCGGTTCGAAAACTCTGCCATCTTTCCATTTTCGCACACGCTCCGATTCCGCTCGATCGGATACGAAACCCCCCCCCTTGCCCGCGACGAAAACTCGCGGCATCGCGGGGAAATTCAATCATCCCCTGTCGACGGATCCCTCCAGAACGGTTTCGTATATCTCGATTCTGACAGACAGGATCGAATTTGAGGAGAGATTGAAGACGTTTCGTGCTTCGTCGGGTACTTCTAGAATTCATACCGTTTTTTTCTGTAAACACCAAACGGGGATCCGCAACGGGGCGTCGACTGCGTCGGGACGCCGCGGCCGAAATAATTGATTCCGATCCGACGAGCGAATCGATTCGATATTCCTCTTGAAGTCCGCCGTCACGCTTCGATCGGACTCGTTGACAAACGGAATCGTTGAGCGATCCAAATTGACGAGGGCGCGGATGGGGTTGCTCCAAGGTTTCAATTCGAGGGGTAGGAATCGTGGTTCTCTCATTTACCGACACGACACGGCACAGTCGCGACACGACACAACACAAGAGTGAAACTACACTTGAACAGCATCTATAACGCCTTGACGGGTACTGGATCTGTTGGAATTCATTTCATAAACCCCGAGAAATTCTAGGGAACAAATATTCGAGAGAACATTAATGTCAAGTACGCATACACCCCCCCCCCTGGGTAGGTGCCCCCGGAGAGGGGTGGGGATAAGATTCACAAGAGTCATGGGAGTTAATTACCGGAAAGGTACCGATTACCATCACAGCTTGGATAAGATACCAAAAGTTTATCGTACTGGTGTAATCAAAGATTCTTACAATATCTTGTCACGAGATTTCGCATCAATAAAAAAAAATTTCGACGATGATGAAAATTTGTTTTTTTTTTTTCATCAACCTCTAATTCCGAACTGGATGGTTATATTAACGTCAAAGGGTGGCGGGATGAAGGGCCGACTCTCATTGCCCCATTCTGGCGAAGTCAGCGAGTCAATAGACCCCCGGAGGATATCCCGAAACCCTCATTAACCCTCCGTTTAGACGTGGGATCTGGGATCCGAGATTCAAGTCATTATCATGGATCGAATAGAAGTGCCGAGCCACGGATTTTCTCCAACAAATTACGCCCTCGAAATTGCACGTATGAAATTCGGGAACGCGGGGTGCATTCTTCCATAATTTATGTTTTCGATATCTGGGTCGGTTTTTCATCCCCTAATGGATGAAGCCTCGAACAATGACAGATTCCATATTTCACCCATTGTCTCGACGTGACAATTCGGGAACCTTATGTCTTCCCTTCGAACGGGGTTGATTCATCAATCAAACCCGATATCGGCGATCCATTCAACCCTATCCCCCTTTACATTAACTGATTGAACCCGGACACCTTCGTTTGACTCGGAAGGGAGGGTCGTCTTGAGGTTGTATTTTTTCCGGGGGCGAACATGCAAGATTTAATCGAGGGTCGGAACAAGTCGCTCTAATATTTATCACTATCTCGCTCCAGACGACTCGCATACTTTTTACTGCCTCTTTTATGTTTCAACGCTAACTTTTATCGCCCACTAACCGCCGTTATCGGACCGGATTTTTCATCTCGAACTTTAATACTTCATATCGCGTGACATTGCGAACGTCGTTACATTGTTTCAGAGTAGGTTCGATGGCTGCGGTGGGAAATAGTACACCATTGGCGGAACCATAGACTCGTCGATTACGAGTTTGTTGCTGTTCATTTCGATGCACAAAACGGAATTTCGAATTCAAAGAACCGCATTTCGATGCAACTCTAGCCCGGACTGTTCTGTTTTTCTGACGGATTTCCGCCTAAGCGTCCCCTCCAATGGAGAGGACTCTCTAGATGTCCCCCCGACCCCCGCATCGCGAGCTATTTATTCGAAACTCTAAGCGCCGATGGACACTTGTTCCGGTTCGAGAGATCCGAATGACGTGGGATGGACAAACAGAGAGTGTCGTTGAGAGCGATTTACCTATTTCCGAATGACGTTCCTGTCGATTCACGCTGAAACACTGCCGTGAAGGCAGGAGCTTTTGAGCGCTCGTACATGTAGGTAGATTCGCATTTTCCAGTTTTAGAAGTAAATTGAAGGAATTTTCGACAGCTGTCACAAAAATTCTGAAACTTAGGCGAAACTCCAGACTTCATGTCAGTGCTTTAGGTGACCGATTTTTTTTCGATAATTCGCTAGAATTTTCTACGGTATCTATGGTCTTGGTGGTGCGATCTGGACAAAATTTGGCACGTAGTTTGAATTCATTATTCCTAAGCTAGGTGCAAAATTTCATCCCAATCCAATCAATAGTTTCGAAATTATCAGGAAAAAAATATTTTGAACAGCCATATTTACGGAACCCCTAGTCTAATTTTGCTCATTGATGAAAGTGACCGCGATATTCGCGATCCAAACCCACCCTGAAAATTTCAAGTTCCTAGGCCTTTCCCTTCAAAAGTTACAATTTTCTATGTTTCTGGTCATGCGATCTGGACAAAATATTGTTTTAATATATCATTCTCGATAAAAATACAAAATTTCATCTCGACCGAATCCGTGGTTTCGAAATTATCGAGAAACCAAAATTTCAAACGACCGTATTTACGGAACCCCTAGTATAATTCTGCTCATTGATAAACGTGAACGCGACATTTCAGATCCACACCTATCCTGAAAATTTCAAGTCCCTAGGCCTTTCCGTTCGAAAGTTATGATTTTCTATGGTTCTGGTCATGTGATCTGGAGAAATGTAGCTTGAATATATCATTCTCCATTAGTATACAAAATTTCGTCACGATCGAATCTGTAGTTTTGAAATTATCGAGAAATCAAAATTTCAAACGACCATATTTACGGAACCCCTAGTATAATTTTGCTCAAAGATGAACGTGATCACGACATTCGAGATCCACACCTATCCTGAAAATTTCAAGTCCCTAGGCCTTTCCGTTCGAAAGTTATGATTTTCTATGGTTTCTATGGTTCTAGTCATGCGATCTGGACAAAATTTCTCATGTAGCTTGAACACCTCATTCTCCATTTGAGTACAAAGTGCATTTAGTAGAATTCAAAAGAATTCAAGGCTGTTACTGGCAGGGAAACACGAGTTAAATAAAATGTTTACTTTGAACTCTACAAGAATTTGTCCCGGTTTGGTTTGTTCATAGAAGATAAATTGACCCAATATTTCTCTATGATTATTGTTTTAAAACAGATTTTATGAATATGTCTCTACGTACGACATAAATTCAGAAAATCCTTGATAACTCAAGAATTATTCAATTCAATAGTATAAACTACTTTGAACACCATCGTTATTTTTCTCCGCAGAATCCAACGCAATCATAAAAAAATGGGGCTCTAATTTATAAAACAAAAGTTATGGGAAAATTCTGATCACAATTTTCGACAAAATATTTGAAACACCCTGTGACGAGTTTCCCAAAATTCAGGAGATGCCCAATTTTCCGCCATTCTTCTACTTCGAACATATCAACAGTTTATGCTTGAAGTATTGAGAATAGGAATAATTAACATAATACTTACTACGTATATCTCCTTTTTTTTTATTTTTTTTCCAAATTTCTAAAACTATTTCGACGAATGCAACGATTCGATTTGAAATATATTTAAAATTCAATAATCGAACATATAAAAAACGGAAAACTACTAAAAAAAATTTTCGAGAAATTTATATTCACTCCATATAACTGAAAGCGTTTAGTCTTCAAGAATATTTCAGCTCAGTATATAAAGTCGAACAATATTATAATCCAAATTTACAGATTTCAAATAGGTCCGGTTCTCAAGAAACGTCTAGTAGGCACTCGAACTAGGGACACCCTGTATACATCAACATGTTTGGTTTTATCGATTTCACCAACCTTACGACGAAAAAATAAGATCTTTCTCTGATAGAGTTGAATTGACATTTTCTAATGATGAAGATATTGTGAGAATCTTTCATTACAACAGTACAATAAAATGTTGGTATCTTAACCCAGGTTTGATGTTAACTGAGCTTTCTCTACAAAATATGCATCGAATGTTGACACTTTCTCCCACCTTTGCAAAGGGGCTCAAATGTTCGAAACCAATGAAAATGAGACGAAAATTTCTACCCATCACATAATGACAAATTGTGACTAATGACAATGCCAAGATCTACCTTATTCTGACCTTTCCTATTCCTATCATAAACTCATTGAGCTCTAATATATTCTATGAAATACATGCCGGCCACTGTCGTTTGTACCGTTGAGGTAATCCTCTAGAGCCATAACATGAACATGCCGGAAATCCCAGAGATGGGAATTTCGAAAACGCCAGTATAATCGGTTACTTTCTGGTAATAAAGGCCCATGACCCTTGTGAATCTCAACAGAGACGATCCCTCAGAACACTACAATTTGGTTTTGGCTTGGATGACTGAAAAAGTAAGGAACAGACTAAAAAAATGTTCAACCTGAAAATTATAGATTTTCCTCTCGTCCTGACACAAATATTAAATGATATCGAGATAATTGGCCGTCTGAAGCGCCCACATCGAACAAAATATGAAATAAATCAACACATTCTTCGAGGCGGCGAAATGGATCTTGCAGAAAAAGTCGATATAACCGGCCAATCTAAATTTCACCGCCTGGTGGTTTTTCATAAGAAGTAATTGTCGGAATTGACGTCCGTTTCCCCGGCTTTCCCGTCGGTTTCCGCCGCGAAAAAGTAATTTCGGTCATTACTTCTCGGTCTTTGAGGGATTTCAATATATTTCATTAGGGGACGGAAGTTTTGAAGATATTGCCTCCGGAAATTTCTCCGGTCTTTTATATTCTCAATCTGTCAGAATTCTCATTAGCTTCGAAAGAAAATGGTTGATTTTCATTTATTCTCGAAGGATAGGAAGCAGCGGATGAACCTTCTTTCCGCACACTTCCGGAGCTGACACCTTATTGTTTGAGAAGCTAAGGGCACTCAACTTGAAGTTGCTCAATCTCACATCAACAGAAGGTGCAATGACGCGATGATGCATACAATTTTACGCACCGGCATAATTTAGAATTCATTTATCGCGCCCGCGGTCGGGACATAATCCCGTCCAAATCCAGCAACTTCCGACAGGAGCAAAAAAAAATTTTTCGACGCGTTCGCCTATTTCGCATGCAGCGCGGCCGTGTCGACACCAAGCGACGCGGAATATAAATTCGACGCTCCTCATTCCGGATGCGACACTTCGACCGGTTTCCGGTTGTGCCTCCGGAGCATGCGACCCCAATAATTAGGGGTCGTTCTGGGATGCAGTCGGATTGTTCTTCGATCGGATTAGTTTTTGCGTCCCGTCGCATATCTTTCGGATTCGGGCTTATCGGCCTCACCTCAGCTCAGTACAGCCATCATCTACATTCCCCCTCGCGAAAGAAGGTATAATAATTATTGCTCCCCCGTAATCTTCCTTCTGGAGCAGAAGGCCTGGTGAATAATACCTGAGCGAAATACGACGTGGAACGTAAGGCCCGACGAATTTAGACTGCGCAATAAAGGCTGCGACACGGCACTGTTCCCGTCGTCTCCCCGGACGGACGAGATGAAAGGGTGGATTTACAACCCCGCGACTCCGGGCGGATTGAAATTTGGCCCGGATTAAGCGGATCCTTCGCGCGCGGTCGCCTGTCACTCCCAGAGGGGGGCGGGGGGGTTTCGGCGTTTTTTTATGATCTGGATCTGGTCCAATTCGAGACGTGATAAAATCGTCGATGTGTATATCTTCGAGGGCGTAAGTTTTCATTGGGCCCATGACCTGTCAGAATGCGCCGCGTTTATGTTCCAACTATCCATGGACCGAACGGTCTATGAAATATGGCCGTTTTAGTTTGTTATCGTGGGGAAGCAGCGCGATAGCGGGGATACGTGCAAATAAATTATTTTCTACTCGGTTTATTGCTCGGTGTGGCGTGGGAGAATGAAAATTGTTGTGATGTGAACGTCGTAAATTTTCAGAGGCAGTTATGTACGGTACTTATGGAATGTTACCCGAAGGTTATTGGCGTATATTGTTCTGTATGAGCCGGAAGAGGGAATATAAAAGAATATATGGATACTATTTTACCTCCAATATACTTTATTAAAGCGAAAATCAAACAATCGTTGTCTCACTTTTTCACAATATTAAACAAAAAAGTCCTACGAACGTTGCTCGAGTATCGGAATACTCATGTCGTGTCGCCGAACGTTGCAAAATGGCGGAAGCGCCACGATCGAAAACTCGTTAAACTCCGAATTCGCAGATCCGGCAGCGACGGAAGTGAAAAAAAAATCGATTACTGCGAAAAGTTTCGGGAGCGTGCCGCGACGTGTATTCGTACCGACGGGCGACGTCGAAGTTCGGCAGGCCGGATTTATTGCCAATTCCGCGTCGTTTTACAGCGAGCCGAATGACGATTCCTGGCCGTTTGTTGTTTACTGCTAATTGATATGAATTACTGGCGCGTTCCTAGGTAACGGCGGTGATTTCGGATGAGCGGGAGGCTGCGATTCGATCGCTGCCAATTACGCAGTTTTAAACATATTTTCCTGTCCTTCTCGAAAATCGTGTTGTTCACACTTAATAAAGCCGACACATAACAAACCCGTATTTCTTTGAGGCGTTTCGATATAATTTTGTTCACTTTTTAACTCAACTGGATTTCCGATAGATTCCGTGGTTTCTGAAAAAGTTATTCGTGTAATTTTCCATCTGAATATTTAAGATTCGTGAAATCTACGAAGGAAAATTGTAAATCTCACAATGCTTCATTTTTCTGGTCATCAAACGCGCGTAAGGCACTTCATTAGTGGGTCCTTTAAAAGTCTTGAGTTTGGGTTATCAACAATTCAACGCTCTTTGAGTAGACTAAACAAATACTTAAATTAATATATTGATTCACATTTCTAGGAATATCAAGAATTCGACATGTTAGTGAACTGCCTACCGGGGGTTTTCGATTTCAATTGATTTTTGATGACAAAATAAATATCAATAACATTTATCCAAATTACTTCGGATTTCAAGAGTAATTCAATCTTGAGCGAGAGATTTCAAGACTCGGGACTAGTAAAACTCAAATAATGCCATGCGTAATTTTAGAATTACCTTCTCTTATGCTCCGTCACTGGAGGAAGGAAATCCTGCCCTTTTCGAAATCGTGTTGTTCACACTTAATAAAGCCGAGAGTTAACTGCGACACATAAAACACCCGTACTTCTTTTCGGCGTTTCGATATAATACTGTTCACTTCTTAACTCAACTAAATTCCCGATAGATTCCGTGATATTTTTTTGAAAAAGTTATTCGTGACTACTTTTCGGAAACTACTTACTGACTTATTCATAAAATCAATGAAGGAAAATTATGAAACTCACAACGCTTTATTCTTTTTGGTCATCAAACGTGCGGAAGGCACTATATTTATGGATCCTTTGAAACTCTTGTGTTTGGGTTCAACGCTGGGCGAGTAGACTGAACGAATACCTAAATTAATATATTAATTCTTCAATTTTCTAAGAATATCAAGAATTCGACATGTTAGTAAACTTCCTACCAGGGGTTTTCTATTTCAATTTATTTCACTGCGAATAAGACAGGTTTCTATTTTCGACAAGTTTTCGATTTTTCCCTCTGTAATTGAAATTTCATCGAAAATGGGACCTAACCTAACCTAACATTTTTTTATTTGTTCCAGGTATGTATCACTATAATTTTCAACCATTGACACCTACAAAAAAGGTAATTATATAGTATAAGAGCGTTATCATTTCTAGAGAAGTTTTTCTAAAAGTTCTTCCAAAAGATGACTGACTGGCATATTTTAAGGTTATCCGACTTCGTGTAACCTCTCTATGGTTTCTGGATGAAACCATTCGCGATCAATGTACCAGCCTTATCGGACTCCAGAGAACCTATTTCCGATACAGAAAGCCAGGAAATCATTGTCGACGTCGCATTCCTCGCCGCGTATCGTGACAGCCCGCCTCTTTGCCCGTCACTCCAACAAAACCCTCCCCAACCCCCCTTCGGGGATTTATTCATCATCATACCTGCCGACGAAAACCCCTCGTATTTTTTCATTAAAATTGAAATTGTAAAGTCGGGACTCGGCATCCGCGGAAGTTTCTGACGTTTGATTCATCGCCAGCGGTGCGCGTCGGTTCTGAAGGATGATTCCATTAGGCGCGGCGAGGGGCAGTTTCCTCCGATGCCCCCCTTTCGTTTTTGCGAGGTGTCGGAAGGATCTCCTCCCGATGACTGACACCGCGGACGTCGTTTATCAACCCGGTGAAACTCCCGAGTGTTCGTCGCGGTTCGTTGGCGGCAGATTTTTTTTTCCCGAAAGATAAATCGGTGGAATTGATTGGTAGTACTGATTCCTCGAGTAGTTCATCAACAATGCAGAAGTCTTGTTATGGAACTCGAAGGGAGCCGGATGTTGAATACTGCCCTTGTCGAAATCGCGTTGTTCACACTTAATACATCCGAGAGTTCACTGCGACGCAGAATACACCCGTACTTCCTTTCGGCGTTTCGATATAATTTTGTTCACTTTTTAACCCAACTAAATTCTCGATAGATTTCGTGTTATTTTTCTGAAAGAGCTTATCACACTCAAGTTCTTAATTCATGAAATCGACGAAAGGAAATCAAAAATCTCACAACGCTTAATTTTTTATTAAACGCGCGTTAGGCACTATATTTATGGGTCCTTTAAAACTCTTGAGTTTGGGTTATCAACATTTCAACGCTGGGCGAATAGACTAAACAAATACTTAAATTAATATATTTATTCTTCACATTTTTAGGGGTTCTCATGATTAAGATCTCTCAATTTATTGCATTGGCAATTTAACGACGAACGATACCGGTACTTTTTCTCTCGGATGGTATAAAGAAGCTATCCGATAATTAAAAGTCCATCAATTTGAAATCTTCCTCCGTTGCCACTGTTAGGGGATATTAACGCCCCGGAAAGTCGTCTTAAGACGCCGGAAATATTCGTGAAATTCGCGGGGGCAGAACATGCAAATTGACGCTGATTAATTACTGCGACGGCCTTTATTAGCTCTCAAAGTTGGCGGGCTAATTATTGTTTGCCAGGGATGAGGAACTCTGGAAGGGGGAATTTCATGAGGGTACACGTCATCATTTTTTGGGAGACATCTATTGGAAGCTGATGAAATGTGGGGAGTTCATGGAAGAGAGTGATTACATCCACAAAGGAGACATTTTAGGTTTGGGTTGAGAAAACTTCAGAACGCCCCCTCCTTTCATCGACGTGGGACGGATTAATTCATCCCCTTAAACCCGCCAGATCGTGACGGATAATTCCATCAGATGCCCTGCGGTTCCATTATTTTCCCGGACCCGTAATCAAGACTACCATTCGTTCCGGGCGGTGAAAGTTTTCCCATTTTGGGGATTCGGGTCCCGTTTAATCTGTCGCCGTTAAATCCAATTACATAAGTGAATTATCTTTCTTATGTGTCGGGAGTCCGGACCGGATTCGGGGCCTGTCTCTCTTCATTCGCTCGACGGGTTCGGATCCGGGTTGGAAACGTCTCGCCCTCCGCCAAGTGACCTTTTCTGCGACAAGTTATTGGTTTAACATGTGTTCGCCTGCTTTTTAGATTTTTGTGATGTTCGAGTCGGTTTTACAAGGATTTCGTCATAAATTTGCCTAGATATGCGAGTAGATTACACTAGAGTCCGAAAGATTCTTTTTTAGTCAATATATTACCTTTTTACAATCACCCCCTTCTCACCAAACTTTTTCCATCTATACTATACCTAACCTAACTTCAGAGTATTCGTTAGGGGTAGATTTTTTCCTGCCCTTGTCGAAACCGTGTTGTTCACACTCAATGAAGCAGAGAGTTCACTGCGACACTAGAGTATTTTTTAAGGCGATTCGTGAACCAAACATAGGCAATTATTGGTCTGAAACCAATCACCTCGCACATTTCCGGAAGCGGTGGTAGGATGTGAAATTTAACATCTAAACACTTAATTCGTGAAATCGACGAAGGGAAATTATAAATCTCACAACGCTTCATTTTTTTTGGCCATTAAACGCGCGTAAGGCACTTTACTTATGGGTCCTTTAAAACTCTTGAGTTAAGGTTATCAACATTTTAACGCTCGGCGAGTAGACTAAACAAATACTTGAATTAATATATGAATTCTTCACATCTCTAGGAATACCAAGAATTCGACATGTTAGTAAACTTCCTACCAGTGGTTTTCGATTTTAATTGATTTCACTGTGAATAAGACAAGTTTCTATTTTCGACACGTTTTCGATTCTTTTCAGCCGTTATTCGAATTTCATTGAAAATTATAAATCTCACAAAGCTTCATTTTTTGTTGTCATTAAACGCGCGTTAAGTACTATATTTATGGGTCCTTCAAAACTCTTGAGTTTGGGTTATCAACATTTCAACGCTCGGCGAGTAGACTAAACAAATACTTGAATTAATATATTAATTCCTCACATTAATTTAATATCAAGAATTCGTCATGTTAGTAAACTTCCTACCAGTGGTTTTCGATTTTAATTGATTTCACTGTGAATAAGACAAGTTTCTATTTTCGACACGTCTTCGATTATTTTCCGCCGTTATTCAAATTTCATTGAAAATTATAAATCTCACAACGCTTCATTTTTTGAGGTCATTAAACGCGCGTTGGGTACTATATTTATGGGTCCTTCAAAACTCTTGAGTTTGGGTTATCAACATTTTAACGCTCGGCGAGTAGACTAAACAAATACTTGAATTAATATATGAATTCTTCACATCTCTAGGAATACCAAGAATTCGACATGTTGGTAAACAGCCTACCAGGGGTTTTCGATTTTAATTGATTTCACTGTGAATAAGACAAGTTTCTATTTTCGACACGTTTTCGATTCTTTTCCGCCGTTATTCAAATTTCATTGAAAATTATAAATCTCACAACGCTTCATTTTTTGAGGTCATTAAACGCGCGTTGGGTACTATATTTATGGGTCCTTCAAAACTCTTGAGTTTGGGTTATCAACATTTCAACGCTCGGCGAGTAGACTAAACAAATACTTGAATTAATATATGAATTCTTCACATCTCTAGGAACATCAAGAATTCGTCGTGTTAGAAAACTGCCTACCAGGGGTTTTCGATTTTAATTGATTTCACTGTGAATAAGACAAGTTTCTATTTTCGACACGTCTTCGATTATTTTCCGCCGTTATTCAAATTTCATTGAAAATTATAAATCTCACAACGCTTCATTTTTTGTTGTCATTAAACGCGCGTTAGGTACTATATTTATGGGTCCTTCAAAACTCTTGAGTTTGGGTTATCAACATTTCAACGCTCGGCGAGTAGACTGAACAAATACTTGAATTAATATATTAATTCCTCACATTAATTTAATATCAAGAATTCGTCATGTTAGTAAACTTCCTACCAGGGGTTTTCGATTTTAATTGATTTCACTGTGAATAAGACAAGTTTCTATTTTCGACACGTTTTCGATTCTTTTCAGCCGTTATTCGAATTTCATTGAAAATTATAAATCTCACAACGCTTCATTTTTTGAGGTCATTAAACGCGCGTTGGGTACTATATTTATGGGTCCTTCAAAACTCTTGAGTTTGGGTTATCAACATTTCAACGCTCGGCGAGTAGACTGAACAAATACTTAAATTAATATATTAATTCTTCACATTTCTAGGAATATCAAGAATTCGACATGTTAGTAAACTGCCTACCAAGGGTTTTCGATTTTAATTGATTTCACTGTGATTAAGACAAGTTTCTGTTTTCGACACGTTTCCGATTTTTTCCCCGCCGTTATTCAAATTTCATTGAAAATGGGACCTAGTGATTTTGTCATACATTTGCATAGATATGCGAGTAGATTACTCTAATAGTCCGAAAGATTTTTCATTTTTTAGTCAATTTATGACTTTTTTTCACCATCTCCACTATCCTAGACAAATTATGCTTTATAAAACGTTCCACACACGACAATTCCCATCTATACAATTTACAAATGGACTCCGAATCCTACATCGATTAGTTGTTTCTAAATATTACATTTCACTCTTATTTGTTATAGAAAAATTTTTTTTGTCTAGCTCTATTAATGTCTGTTGACGTACCTCGACATGGACGTTGAAAAATTATAAGAATATTGTCTTCTTCAGTTGATACAATAACTTAAATCAACCACCACCCTTCTAAAATTTTCCCATCGGCGTTCTAGTTCGGTCGTAATTGAAAGTAAACATTTCCAGTTCGTTGTTTTGTTATAATTTCGATCCCGCGCTGTTGGAACGGTTGTTTTTGCCAATTGGGGTAAACACTTTGCTTCTTTTTCGCCGATTGAGTTAAATAGTCAGACTTTTTCTGCATGAGCTCATACTGAAATAGGGTTCTAATTAATTTTTCGGATGTTCCAAGGTCACTTCAGGACCTCGGTAAAAGGCAACTATCTCCCATAGATCTATCGGAAGGCTTAAGTCTTCAAATTCATCGAAATAAATAATCGTGACTGATAAAACTGTAATCGTCCCTCCAGAACATTCCCAGAATCCCGAATTGATTCGGTACGCCTACCTTTTTCCCCTCGAGTTATTCGACAACTTTTTTAACAGGATTTTTAATCCCGACGTTTGGCAAGATTCCAGCTTTCGCCCCGTCATAAAACCGGGGGAGCACGGATTTTTCCGCCCCCCGCCGATCGTAATTAACCTCGCGACGAGGTGACTACGCCTATAAAAAACGCGAGACTCGGTTAATTCCGAAATAATTTTTTTTTCGTCGCCCTTTCGAATTGTTTAATTAAAACCGTTTCGTCGAATTCGGACGGGAACGATACGCAAATAATTGATCGCATCGTCGGGTGTTCCGCGTGCATGTAAATGGGGCATTACCCAACTATAGATCCGGTTTCTAAAGAGCGGCATCAGTCGCGGCCGTTTCATCAGCGACGTTTGTGTCGAGTAAACTAAACAAATACTTAAATAAATATACTAATTCTAAAACTCATAAATATAGATATCACAATGGTTACACTTTTTTGTCATTAAACGCGCGTTAGGCACTATATTTATGGGTCCTTCAAAACTCCTGAGTTCGGGTTACCAACATTCCAACGCTGGGCGAGTTGACTGCACGAATACTTGAATTAATATATTAATTCTTCGCATTTCTAGGCGTCCTCACGATTTCGATTCTTTTCTTGTATCGACCCGTAAAGGCGGATCTACCCGTGAAGGTGGATTTACCCGTAAAGGTGGATTTACCCGTAAAGGTGGATTCACCCGTTAAGGTGGATCTCCCGGGTTAGTAAGCCAGACTATTTAGTTAAATATTCATGAGTCCCTTCGGGGGAGGCTGATGCGGTCGTCGGATCTCGGCTCGAATTCGGAATCGGACGGAGCATTAAAATTCGTTCGATTCCCGTGAAGAATTCATCATCTTCCTCCAATTCTCAGATGTGCGAGATTATCGCGAAAGGCACTCTGTATTCGCAGAATCCCGAGGTCGGTGCATGTCTCGAGTCTGAGATGATAATTCATCCCGGCAGCCTCTTTCCCTCCCATTAGTTACAGTGACCCTTTCCGTTCTCGGCGAGGAACGTGAATATAAATTGGGGTCGGCGTAAGAGGCGCAATATTCTCTCCGTTGTTTATCTCTCGGGGTTTGTTGGGAAAACAGCAGTGGAGTTTTCGAGAGCACAACGACAAAATCGAAGAAGGAATGAAGGATGAAGCGATGAAACAAACAAGCAATGAGTCTTCTGATACATATCGCTGAGTTCATCGCGACATTGTGCATTTTGTTAAGATTAAGTTGAGTGCCCTTAGCTTGTCAAACGACTAGGTGACAGCCCCGGAACTGTGCAGAAAGAAGGTTCATCCTCTGCTTCCTATTCTCCAACCCTATTTCAGTCGAAGAGTTCATCGAGTGAAAAGCACTGATGTGAAGTCAGAAGCTTTTCGTCGCTCGTTAATCCACCTTTAGGTAGATCCACCTGGTAGGTAGATCCACCTTGTAGGTAGATCCACCTTGAAGGTGGATCCACCTTGTAGGTAGATCCACCTTCTAGGTAGATCCACCTTGTAGTTTTCCCTCCAACCCGACGAACGATTCTTACGCGATTCTGCAGTTTATAGTCGAAAATCGTAGTGGCGTCGAGGACTTGTCATAATTAACGGAACTTTTAATTAAAACTGTAGAATTTTGTCGTTCCCGACCGAGCGGGGGAGAATAAATACTCCGAATATTAAATTCGTCAAGGTGCGATAACTCGAATATGTTCGTGTTTAGGTTTGCAATTAAATTTTTATCGTCCCGGAGACCCGTTTCAGTTTCGACTGAAGGGATGAGTGGAGTCGTAATTTTTTCAAACGCGGAAACGTCGAGAGATAACTTCGAGGAAACGGGGGCTTGAGAAAAATTAATTACTGTCCATTTTTCGTCAGCAGCTACTCGTAAA
This sequence comes from Aphidecta obliterata, assembly GCA_963966015.1. Lineage (NCBI taxonomy): Eukaryota > Metazoa > Arthropoda > Insecta > Coleoptera > Coccinellidae > Aphidecta > Aphidecta obliterata. The sequence goes on from OZ014435.1 coordinate 817,959, forward strand.
AACATGTTTGTCGAGCATTGCAGTTACAAACAACGCAATTTTCCAAACTTCAACGTCCAACGAGGAGTTCTAATCTGAAGGATAACTTCAATTCTTCCCAAAACTTTTCGAATCAATATCCGCGGTAAATGGCTCCGGATATGCACCGAGTCGGGTAGTCGAAATCCGGAAAACAAACCTTCCGCATAGAAATATGGCGCTGTGAGAAAGTTTCGAATGTGGAGAGGCCATCGCTGCAAGGACTTTTATAGTTTCGTTCCAGTTTCTCGTAAACAAACGATCGACCTCATCGATCCGACGAAGATATCGACGCTAATGGGAGAAGACGTCAAAACACACGGGATTTGAGATCGCCTAATCTGATCGAACTAATAGTCTCGTATTCGGGGGAAAAAAGGCTGGCGAATCGAAACCGTCCCGTCGTGTAGCGAATCCGCAGGAGCGGAGTTGAACCCATTACAACGTGTTGGGGCTCGGTTTAATTTGACGTCCGAACGGCGGCGCCGAGTCGATAAATCAATCGGAATGTTGCCGGTCTCAGATGCAACTTTCGCGATTGGGTTGTTTGTGCGGTCGATTCACCATCGGCAATACGCAACGACAGTCTTTCGTACTCGCCTCGACATGAGGAATATTCGTTTCGGTCATCACGGTTTCGAGTGGTTTCCGATTGCGACGCCGAAGGCGCAACGTATCGAATCCGAGGCCCAGAGCGACGTTTAACGTTTCCGCCGTCCTCATTTTCTTCTTTTTTTCGCGAAGGCTGGGGGAAAAACCACTTTTTCCTTTCAGATACCTCGGAAGACGATGGGATCGTTAACTCTGCGTTAACTTCTTATAGTCTCTCTGTTTTGAGCATTGCGTTATACTTTTGTGAATAACCGTTATATCACTGGGGCGTTTCGAATTGCCGAAATTCAATTCGACCCCGGTTTTCGGCAAACATCCGGGTTGAGCCCCGATTTCATTGTTCTAACTTCGTCATCGAGGATGAGATAACGATCCCGCGCTAATAAACCGTCTTCCTCGAGGGACCAAGCGGAAAAAGGAGGCAGAAAATGTAAATTGGGAACTGAGTGTTTTCAACGTTTAATTAGCTTTCCTTCATCGCCATCGCCTGTTTTGTTCTTGGGCTTCCCGTTTTTCCCTCGTTCCCCCTCCACTTTAACGACACATCACTGTTGATTTGAGAGTGACAGGAGCAGTGGGAAGACTCGTGACCTCTTTTGCAGAGGGTGAGTGGAAGCAATAAAAATTTGAGTTCTTAGAAAGTTCTTCTATTCACTCGTGACAAACGAAACTAGTATCGAAACGTTCATCTGGAGAAAATTCCTGATTGTCCAAGAGTAACACGCCAGGAAGGTGGAGCTGGACACGTTGATGAAATTTTATAACTGGGTCATCAACTCTGAAACTAGAAATGTGAAGAATCAATATATTAATTTAAGCATTTGTTCAGTCTACTCGCCCAGCGTTGGAATGTTGGTAACCCAAACTGAAGAGTTTTGAAGGACCCATAAATAATATAGTGGTTCAATAACCGGAAAAATAAAGCGTTGTGAAATTAACATTTACCAGTTGAAGTTTTCAGGGAAAATACAGTAAACTCGGAAGTCCTTAGAGATTAGATTGGGATAGTATCCAGCAAAAAGTTCGTCGAAGATTTTTCTTTGTTTTGAAGTATCTGGAAATATTAATTAACTAATTCAAGCATTTGTTTAGTCTACTTGCCCAGCGTTGAAATGTTGGTAACCCAAACTGAAGAGTTTGGAAGCACCCATGAATATAGTGCCTAACGCGTTGTGAGATTTATGTTCACCAGTTGGAGATTTCGCCAATTTCGAGAGATGCATTTTGGTCCAGTGCAGCGGCGGCTCCGAATGCGAAATCTTCCAGCTGTTGAACCTCGCGAGCAGAAATAACTGGGGCGCCCTCGGGAATGTTGAATAATTCAAACGGTCGTTTCCCGGCGATAATGCCGAGGCGGTGTGTCGTTCCCATGCTCTGACCGCCCAAGAATTCTTGTTTCAATCGAAACGGGAAGTTTATGACCGTTATATTCCCGGGATAGTCTGGAGTTGTGCTCGGAGAAATTCCTGGGGTTTCTTGGCCACATCCAGAGAGCCACAGTCACGGAATGTAGAGCCGCAGCCCCCTTCTATACATATGGTTATATTTTTTAAATCGAAAGCCAAGTTTTAAAAAACTATTTATTTACAACGGACGATAATCCGACCTATCTATCATACAGTTAGAAAAAACTACTTTTAATGATTGACGATTGATCGTCTTCAGTGGTATTTATAACATTATCTTATCTGAATGTTGTAGAATGAAAATAACAAACAATGAACAACTGCACTAATTGCGTCATTGGAAATTTAAAGCTCAAAATTATACATAGTAATATAAATATCAAATAAATAATAGATAACAGGTTCATCTGAAATATACAGGGTTGGGATTATGTGATTATATAAAAAATGGAGCATCCGAGGGTGGCCTCGGATTCCGAAAATAACCTTCCAATGACGCCATCTACGCTCTGCGAACATCCCCTGGCTCGCCCTCGACCCCATCCCCTCCCCTCCAACGTTACACAACCAGAAGCGCGGAGAAAGACTCCACAGGTGAATCCTGAAGCTGGAACAAAAGAGCCCTCGCAGGAACACATCGTGTCGTCTATTATGACGGACTCTGAAGGGAGGCCTGAATGGGCCCGACAATGAGAAAGATGCAATGACGTCATGTTTTCCGACTGGAGTGGGACGAAAGAAAGGAAGAGGAAGAGGAGATCCGAAGGCGACGACACGTCATGGTCGGACGAAATATCAAAGAAAAACCCTTGGGGGGTTCCAGCCCTTCACGATGAAAGCTTCTTGTTATTTTGACAACTGATATCAGATGCGCCACCTATCGGGGGAGCTACAACATCATATATCATTTCCGAAATTCGACCTCAACTTTGCCGGAACACAAACACAACGTAGTTAACCTGAGGGAAACTTCTGTTTACCCCAATCGGCTCGCCGGAGGGAGCGAGGGGTGCCGTAAAACATCAATTCGGTCTCGGCAACGCTATCCATCAGACGTTCCCGTGGTCGAACCAGAGGGTGTCGTCCATCGATAACGTCTTGACGACTCGAAGTCTTCGCACCCTCGGGATGCCAGGGGGTTCTGCACGCACCTCAGACCGTTTGATGAAGTGGATAGCTCGCGTGTCCGACTCCCAGGAGTTTATCTCTGATTTTGAGGGAGGGGTAGCGAACGAGCTGTTAAGGTGGGTGATGTAACTGACTGGGAATTTTTCGGGTGGTTTGAGGAAGACGTGAATTCCTAATCGCCTTTATCTCTGATAGATATGAATTAACAGTTTCTAATGGTAGAGATATTGTAAGAATCTTTCACTGCACCAGTAAAATGGAATATTGGTATCTTACCCAAGCTGTGACGTTAATGAGCTTTCTCTACAAAATATGCATAGAATGTTGACACTTTCTCCCACCTTTGCAAAGGGGGCTCAAATGTTTAAAACCAATGAAAATAAGACGAAAATCTCTACCCATCACATAATGACAAACTGTGACCAATGACAAAGCCAAGATCTAACTAATTCTGGCCTTTCCTATTCCTATCATAAACTCATTGAGTACTTATATATTCTATGAAATACATGCCAGCAACTGTTGTTCGTATCGGTGAGGTAATCCTCTATAGCCATAAAAATAAACACACCGGAAATCCAAAAGATCGGAATTTCGAAAAAGCCCGTTTAATCGGTACCTTCCTGGTAATAAAGGCCCATGACTCTTGTGAATCTTAACAGGTCAACAGGATAATACCTTAATAATAATAATGATCGTGATATTCGAATTTTCCTACAAATTCGGCCATCCAAGTGATGATTTTTGGAACTTCGAAGACCACTACAGGACCTTGGTAAAAGGCAATCATTTCCCATCGATAAATTTTCTGAATAAATTATGGGCGAACCACCAGAAACAGTGGGAAGAAGTGCAACTTCGCATTTCCCATGAGACATATTGAAACTCGTGCCTGAAGTGCAAGTTTGCGAGTAGTTTTTAAGGAAGTCATTGTTTTGAAGCCAGTTCGTATTATAAACTTTCAACATCTACTTGTTACTCACGTTTTTCTGTATTTTAATCTGTAGATCTAGTAATCCTTTATCTCATAGTTGTGATTATTATTTCGGAAAGAAATAAAGTTTCTTTTTAAAAACCAACTTTTGAAACGGAAAAACATAAACATATCCATCCAAAAATTAAATCGCGTAACCCGAGAGTCGTCAGCGATACTCGAATCCTCGCCCTCTTCCCCGACGATACCGCGAAAATTCATGTCGGACGCTCGGAATTTGCATCATCGGGAAAAACATAAACCTCGCCCTCGTTTGTCCCCCTCCCGAATAACAACGAGAATGAAACCGTTGCCGTCGCCAAAAATGTTAATTCGATTGAGGGATCGCGTTCTCGCGGTATCAAATATTCGCGAACTTCTCGTCCCCGTAACCCCCGCGTCTACCCTCGGATCTATCCGGGTTTTACGAAATTAGCGTCCCTAATTGAACAACGTTCGTTCTCCTTCCCCGATTTAATTTCACCTAGACGACGAACGTCGCCGGATGAATTTCAATTAGGGAGAAATCTTGGCGAAGAGATGTTATACTGACCAGACACTACTTGAGGTACGCCCTCGTTCCATCGATCCACCCCTAATCGGTCCTCGATGTCCGGCTTCTTATGCATAGCCTCCCTTCGAAATTCAATATACGTGAATTATCGATATCGAAACTTTTTGCCGCGATTAATTCCCAAAGTTCCGAGGATCGCGCTGGGCGTAAGGGGGATGGTGGAGGAATGTCTCTAAAACCCTTCGTCCCCTTTATCCAACCGATTCCTCTCGGTTAAGGGGTGGATTGCAAAAAAGTTTTCGAGGTGGGTGTTCACACTGAAATAGGGTTGGAAGGATAGAAAGCATAGGATGAACCTTCTTTCTGCACAGTTCCGGGGCCGTCACCTGGTTTTCGAGAAGCTAAGGGCACTCAACTTAAAGTTGCTCAGTGTCACTTCAGCAGAAGACACAATGGTGCGATAAAAACGATCAGACGACTCGGTTTTGCACGAAAACGCGGCGATATTCCACAAAAGACCCGATGGCGTAACGCAGATTTCTGAATAAATCATCGATATCTCCCCTCATTAATAATCGACGCAACCTAACCTCAATCACTCTCCGGACAGTGGCGCGCGAAATACGGCCGTTGTTTCAGCATGACTAACGGGGGGATTCGAATGCGATAAGATCGACGCCAATAAAATCTAATTGATTGCGAACTCGCGGCTATTATGGCGGTGCCACCGTGTGTATTATTGCCGTCGTTAATCGCCGCGAATGTATCCGGAGGCCGCATAGTTTCCGGCAATGATTCGCCGGACGCATTCCCGACCCCTGACCCGGGGAGTTGTGGGAAGATGGAATTTGGACTGTAATCCAATTGTCATAACTATGGGGATGATACTATCTAAACGGATATATCTTTTTGGGAGCGTTTCTAAAGTGGCCGACCTCCTATCTCACGTCGTGAAATATTCAGTTTGTCGTCTCTCTGGACGTCGAGCGAGCGGAGTGTCGCCTAAATTTCGTTGTGGCTAATGCTCGAGCGGAAACTTCGAATCCCCTAACATAATTCCGGAAGTGGAGATCTCCACTCTCAATCGCCCTTGAGGGAATCGAAAGTTCTAAATGAATTAATATGGGATTAAACATGCCGCGTCTCCGTGTAATCTGCTTCCACGAAGTTGAACTGAAACGGAACAGTTTTCGTGGAAACCCTTAAGGAAGACCATTGAACTGATGAAGGTTATCCAGAAAAGAGGGTATTTTATCTTCGAGAATTCTCATTGGTTCGAGAATCCCGCCGCTGTCACCATTTCTAAGGGACGCTCTTGTTGGTCTAGTTTGGAGAATTGTCTTGCTTCCCTTACAAAGTTCCCTTTATTGAAAATGAAAACTGTTGTTCAGTATTGAACAAATCACCACCGGCTGATACTGAAATAGGGTTGAAGGATAGGAAGCAGAGGATGAACCTTCTTTCTACACAGTTCCGTGCCTGTCACCTAGTTTTTGAGAAACTAAAGGTACTTAACTCAAAGTTGCTCAATATCACTCAGAAGATAAAATGGTGCGACAAAAACGATCAGACGACTCGGTTTTGCACGAATATGCGGCGATATTTCACTTAAGAGATTTTCATTCTTCCACGACGATACTTGACTATGACAATCACTTACGAATTAATAATGAAATTTTGACATTGAAGTGACAAGTATTACAGAAAACGTGGACGGAACAGTGCGGTGTCGTAAATCAACCTTAACTACCTCGTTTGATTTTTAACATCAGGTCTTTCTCGGAAAGTTGGACGTGGTTTAGCCGAAACGAGCGTTAGAATGGGGTATGTAATTTTGGGCGTGCAGCGTGTTATCAAATATTTACAATTAGATTATAGTATCACGTATTATTATCGTTCGAGCTCGTTTTGTTAATATTTTAGTCGCGCTCGTCGCCCAACATGGTATGAGGTCGAGTTAATTCGATTTGCGACGCTTGTTGCTCCATATTTCATACTAGTTAATAAGCACTACTTCTGTTTTTGTGTGTTTTAATAAAAAATCCCAACCAATTCGTTGTTTAATTCCAATTTTCCCCTGCTGGTGACGCTGTCGAGCGTACAAGGCAACCTCAGATTATTTATTAATTCAGAAGAAACCTCGGATGCCCTCTCAAAGAATCCGAACCAACTGCCATAAATCTAAGACGAATATGAGTTTGAAATACTGCATAAGGTTCAAGACATAATTCTTCCTAGGCACTTGCACGAGACGTGTTTTGGTTTTTCCTGGGGAAAGTTTTATCATTTATGGGAGGGGGTGGGATTGAATCCTCCCCCACGCGATCGGCAGTAAGCCAGATTTTAGTTAGAGCCTCCAAATTTCCCATTCGATGGGGTTGACGGGAGATTGGATGGGCTGAATGGAAATATCGGGGTGTCAATCATTCGTGATTGCCATGAAAAGCCCCAATGAGTGGTTCTTGATTAGTCTGTCGATGGGGTTACGAGGAAAGGGAGTGCATAGAGTACCAAAATGAAACTGGTTTCGTTGGCACCCCTGATCCTCTTGGGGGGGGGGCTGGTCCCTGGGGGGGATTTGGGCAATTTTTACCACTTCCTATATGAAATGAATGAACTGCTGTATATGCAGATTGAAATATAAAATTGTGATTCTTCTGAAACTGGAACGCTGGATGGATAACTAATCGCTGTTTTCTGTGGACGTTCGACCCGTTTCATCTTGACATCTGCATCACGAGAATAATTGTAGGAAAAGGGGGAAAAGGCGGAGGGAGTGGGTATAATCTGCCACCACTTTTCTGTCAGAACAATAAGCTGAATTTTCTATCATACGATTCCTATCCTTATCTCTGATATGAATGTCGAGATTCTAATTGCTACTTTGCTCCAAGTGTTGTCATCAACATCAATTTAAAGCTCAGATTTCTCCACATATTCGCTTTCCATATTCTCAGAAAACTCGTTATTTTTTTCATTAAAAATAATAAACCTTCCATATCATTCTCAACTAAAAATTGTGGTTTTTGTTGGCTTATCAAGTGAAGAGATATTTTCTGTTTTGTCAACTAGTTTCCAAGGATGAAATTATGCTTATCTTACCGCCATTAAGTGAGAAGATCTGTAGACGTTAATTTTTTTTTCATAATTTAAGATCATTAAGTTCTTCTTCTTGGCTATTTTTCAATGGAAGGATTCAAGTTTTAAGATAGATATTAAAACAGATCAGTTTGCTTTTGGTTTATATTGAAATAGAAAAAAATGATCAGTATTTCATGAAAAAATGTACAATAATATATAAACACTTAAAATACAAATTGACAATGAGAAGTTATTATATTGAGCTGACTTGAGCGTGATCATGGTTTCCTATCTACCAATGAGTCCCTTGTCTGATCCTTTCATAATTGCTTTTTAGTGAGTTTTGAGCCATTCCACCATTTCCTCGTGGGTCCAGTCGGTGAACTCGTTGATTCCCATCTGGAAAGGGGTCTTTCCTTGGTCGAAGAGGGCGTTGTGTTCGTCTATCTTCTTCACGTTCTCCTTGAAAATTTCGAATCGTTTCTTGGCTTCGACTGGGGATTTGTATGATTTTTTGTAGGTGGCCTAGAAAAAAAGTTAATTGAATATCTCTGCTCTTAATGGTTGCCTAGCAGCCAATCAAAGTAGACAAGTTTCTGTACCTGGAAGTCTTCGAATCTACGTTGAATTTCCTCATCTTCAGAAGCACCAAGACGGGCATCCTTGTGGATCAATCCCTTGCTGACGTATTCTTTGAATTCTTCTTCGGTCATGTCGGAGAATTGGTTGATTCCTTGCTTGTCGCTGACCAAACCTTGGTCGTAGAGGTCGTTGTGTTCTTCCATCTTGATGACGTTGTTCTTGAAGATAGCGAAACGTTTTTTCGCTTCGACTGGAGATCTGTATGATTTTTTGTAGGTAGCCTGTAAAAGTTTTTATTGAATATCCCTGTATCTTAATGGTTGCTTAATAACGAATTAATGTAGACAAGTTTCTGTACCTGGAAGTCCTCGAATCTACGTTGAATTTCCTCATCTTCAGAAACACCAAGACGAGCATCCTTGTGGATCAATCCCTTGCTGACGTATTCTTTGAATTCTTCTTCGGTCATGTCAGAGAATTGGTTGATTCCTTGTTTATCGCTGACCAAACCTTGATCGTAGAGGTCGTTGTGTTCTTCCATTTTGATAACGTTGTTTTTGAAGATAGCGAAACGTTTCTTGGCTTCGACTGGAGATCTGTATGATTTTTTGTAGGTAGCCTGAAAAAGTTTTTATTGAATATCCCTGTATCTTAATGGTTGCTTAATGATCATTCAATGTAGACAAGTAGTTGTACCTGGAAGTCTTCGAATTTACGTTGAATTTCCTCTTCTTCAGAAGCACCAAGACGGGCATCCTTGTGGATCAATCCTTTGCTGACATATTCTTTGAATTCTTCTTCGGTCATGTCGGAGAATTGGTTGATTCCTTGTTTGTCGCTAACCAATCCTTGTTCGTAGAGGTCGTTGTGTTCTTCCATCTTGATGACGTTGTTCTTGAAGATAGCGAAACGTTTTTTCGCTTCGACTGGAGATCTGTATGATTTTTTGTAGGTAGCCTGTAAAATTGTTCATTGAATATCCCTGTCTCTTAATTGTTGCTTAATAACGAATTAATGTAGACAAGTTTCTGTACCTGGAAGTCCTCGAATCTACGTTGAATTTCCTCATCTTCAGAAACACCAAGACGAGCATCCTTGTGGATCAATCCCTTGCTGACGTATTCTTTGAATTCTTCTTCGGTCATGTCGGAGAATTGGTTGATTCCTTGCTTGTCGCTGACCAAACCTTGGTCGTAGAGGTCGTTGTGTTCTTCCATCTTGATGACGTTGTTCTTGAAGATAGCGAAACGTTTTTTCGCTTCGACTGGAGATCTGTATGATTTTTTGTAGGTAGCCTGTAAAAGTTTCCATTTAATATCCCAGTATCTTAATTGTTGCTTAATAACGAATTAATGTAGACAAGTTTCTGTACCTGGAAGTCCTCGAATCTACGTTGAATTTCCTCATCTTCAGAAACACCAAGACGAGCATCCTTGTGGATCAATCCCTTGCTGACGTATTCTTTGAATTCTTCTTCGGTCATGTCAGAGAATTGGTTGATTCCTTGTTTATCGCTGACCAAACCTTGATCGTAGAGGTCGTTGTGTTCTTCCATCTTGATGACGTTGTTCTTGAAGATAGCGAAACGTTTTTTCGCTTCGACTGGAGATCTGTATGATTTTTTGTAGGTAGCCTGTAAAAGTTTCCATTTAATATCCCAGTATCTTAATTGTTGCTTAATAACGAATTAATGTAGACAAGTTTCTGTACCTGGAAGTCCTCGAATCTACGTTGAATTTCCTCATCTTCAGAAACACCAAGACGAGCATCCTTGTGGATCAATCCCTTGCTGACGTATTCTTTGAATTCTTCTTCGGTCATGTCAGAGAATTGGTTGATTCCTTGTTTATCGCTGACCAAACCTTGATCGTAGAGGTCGTTGTGTTCTTCCATTTTGATAACGTTGTTTTTGAAGATAGCGAAACGTTTCTTGGCTTCGACTGGAGATCTGTATGATTTTTTGTAGGTAGCCTGTAAAAGTTTCCATTTAATATCCCAGTATCTTAATTGTTGCTTAATAACGAATTAATGTAGACAAGTTTCTGTACCTGGAAGTCCTCGAATCTACGTTGAATTTCCTCATCTTCAGAAACACCAAGACGAGCATCCTTGTGGATCAATCCCTTGCTGACGTATTCTTTGAATTCTTCTTCGGTCATGTCAGAGAATTGGTTGATTCCTTGTTTATCGCTGACCAAACCTTGATCGTAGAGGTCGTTGTGTTCTTCCATCTTGATGACGTTGTTCTTGAAGATAGCGAAACGTTTTTTCGCTTCGACTGGAGATCTGTATGATTTTTTGTAGGTAGCCTGTAAAAGTTTCCATTTAATATCCCAGTATCTTAATTGTTGCTTAATAACGAATTAATGTAGACAAGTTTCTGTACCTGGAAGTCCTCGAATCTACGTTGAATTTCCTCATCTTCAGAAACACCAAGACGAGCATCCTTGTGGATCAATCCCTTGCTGACGTATTCTTTGAATTCTTCTTCGGTCATGTCAGAGAATTGGTTGATTCCTTGTTTATCGCTGACCAAACCTTGATCGTAGAGGTCGTTGTGTTCTTCCATTTTGATAACGTTGTTTTTGAAGATAGCGAAACGTTTCTTGGCTTCGACTGGAGATCTGTATGATTTTTTGTAGGTAGCCTGTAAAAGTTTCCATTTAATATCCCAGTATCTTAATTGTTGCTTAATAACGAATTAATGTAGACAAGTTTCTGTACCTGGAAGTCTTCGAATTTACGTTGAATTTCCTCATCTTCAGAAGCACCAAGACTGGCATCCTTGTGGATCAATCCTTTGTTGACGTATTCTTTGAATTCTTCTTCGGTCATGTCAGAGAATTGGTTGATTCCTTGCTTGTCGCTGACTAATCCTTGTTCGTAAAGGTCGTTGTGTTCTTCCATCTTGATGACGTTGTTCTTGAAGATAGCGAAACGTTTCTTGGCTTCGACTGGAGATCTGTATGATTTTTTGTAGGTAGCCTGTAAAAATTTTTACTGAATATCCTTGTATCTTAATGGTTGCCTAATGACCATTCAATGTAGACAAGTGGTTGTACCTGGAAGTCGTCGAATTTACGTTGAATTTCCTCATCTTCAGAAGCACCAAGACGAGCATCCTTGTGGATCAATCCCTTGCTGACGTATTCTTTGAATTCTTCTTCAGTCATGTCAGAGAATTGGTTGATTCCTTGTTTGTCGCTAACTAACCCTTGTTCGTAGAGGTCGTTGTGTTCTTCCATCTTGATAACGTTCTTTTTGAAGATCGCGAAACGTTTCTTAGCTTCGACTGGAGATCTGTACGACTTTTTATAGGTAGCCTGCAAAATTTTTCATTAAATATCCCTGTATTTTAATTATTGCCTAATAACGAATCAATGTAGTTCAATATCTGGGAATACGAATATCCAATCTTAAATTCGATTACCTATCTCGGAAAAGAGTCTGTATATTCGAAGTCGGGCATAGATTGTATAATCAACGGATGTCGTTTATTTTGGAGCCTTGTGATTAAGGATTGATACCTAAGCCATAAATGAGGAATTAGTTTATGCGAGGCATACATCGATTTCTTTGTATCCATCGTTGGGGACGGATGTTATGGCTAGACCGTGTCGAATGTGCTAAGCGGGCCAAGATAAGGGAAAAAGAAGCAACGTCGGTTGACCATGAGAAGATTTGGCAGAAAGAATTCAAATAATATTCCAACATAACAAATTGTATTATTACAGTAGAAAAGTTTCTGTACCTGGAAGTCGTCGAATTTACGTTGGATTTCCTCATCTTCAGAAGCAACAGCACCACGAAGGATACCCTTGCTCAAGTATTCCTCGATTTCTTCCTCGGTCCAGTCGGAAAATTGGTTGATTCCTTGTGTCCATGACACTTTGCCTTCTTCGTAGAGCTTGTTGTGTTTTTCGATTTCCTCCAGGTTTTGCCTGAAGATTGTATAACGTTTTTGGACTTCTACTGGGGATCTGTAGGACTTGTGGTAGGTTTCCTAGAGGAGAATAATTGAAAAATAGATGGAAAAAGAGTGGAGAAAAAGTTAACTCACCTGGAATTCTTGCCATTGATGACGAGCCTCATCATCGGAGATGGCTTGTACGCACAGAACGATGGTCGCAAAGAAAAATATCACTGCAGTATTCATTATGCTTGTTGAATCGTGTCAGACGTGATTCCAAAGAGGACGATGTTTAGGAAAACCTCGATTTTATACTTTCCTCAACAGCTTTATCAGTCGTACTTCCAGACCCGTCGAGTACCACTCGGATTATCTCTCGAGTAGATCGCCGTTTTTTGATTTTTTTCAGTACTCCAAATAAGGTATCATGGCGTGATTTACAACGATTTGCCAAAATTCGATGCGACAAGTTCAAGGATTGCTCGAAAAACATTATCGGTCACTGTTGTGGTTATTTTCCAGGCGGATGTTTATCTTCGATTGGAGTCAGTTTTGTTCCAGGTGAACCTGAAACTTGAGAAAATTATTGCGTAGCAACCGAAAATGTCGCATCGAGAAGATCTCAATCAGAAAAGTCTAAGGATATTTGGAAAGAGTTCAGGATTTTAATTGATATTATTTAGATTTCAACTGTATCCTATTTCAAACACCCATATAATAGTTATATCTCTGAGATTTCCGGCGTGTTCATGTTATGGTTCTAGAGAATTACCTCAACGGTAAAAACGATAGTTGTCGGCATGTATTTCATAGAATATATTAGAACTTAATGAATTTATTATAGGTATAGGATAGACCAGAATTAGGTTGATCTTGGCTTCGTTATTGGTCACAATTTTTTATTATGTGATGGGTAGAGATTTTCGTCTTATTGGTTTTAAACATTTGAGCCCCCTTTGCAAAGGTGGGAGAAAGTGTCAACATTCTATGCATATTTTGTAGAGGAAGCTCAGTTAACATCACCAACATTTTATTGTACTGGTGTAATGAAAGATTCTTACAATATCTTTATGATTAGAAACTATCAATTCAGCTCTTGGTGCATGAAAGATTTTATTTTCACGACAAATTAAGCATTTTCTTTCTACTTTCCATCTCAAAGCTTTTGTTTATATTCTGATATAAGTTATAATTAAAATAAAATAAACAAATGTAATAGAAGTTTGATTCATAGGTCATGGGCCTTTAATACTTCTTGGGATTTCCGGCGTGTTCATGTTATGGCTCTGGGGATTACCCCAAAGGACAGTTGCTGGCATGTATTTCATAGAATATATTAGAACTTAATGAGTTTATGATAGGAATAGGAAAGGCCAGAATTAGGTAGATCTTGGCTTTGTCATTGGTCACAATTTGTCATTATGTGAACGGTAGAGATTTTCGTCTTATTTTCATTTGAGAATCTCACAATATCTTAATCATTAGAAACTGTTAATTCGGCTCTTGGTGCATACGAAATTTTATTTTCACGACAATTATGCATTTTCTTTCTTTCTACTTTTCTTCTCGCAATTTTTGTTGATATCCTGATATATAGTTTTTTTCTAAGAGTGCCATCAATTCCTGGTAGGTTTGCTCCAAGTTCCAAGTTCGGATGAGGCAAATTTCAACAGGTTATGGGCCCAGCCCAATGAATATATAATCATACATATATATGTTTTTTCTGGTAGTATATATAAATTAAGCTGTTGCGTCAGATCAGAAATTTTCGAATTTCTGATAATCGACGGTGTATACATATTGAGATATAGTTTATCAGATATCAATTATGTCAATAATCCATCCATACATTTTTTTTTGTTGCCTTTTTCCAATGTTCAGATCTTATCAAAATATGCCAGGGATTTGATGAGGTATAATCATGATGTGTCGTCGAATATCCCAGATATTAATTTTTATGTTCTGCGAGGATTCTCAAATAGGGAAGGATAAATTAAACTGGTTTACTTTTTTGTTCTTTATAATGTATTAATTGAAATAGTATACAAGTCAATCAGTGGGTTCGAACCCACTCCTGGTATTCTTCGTTGGTCCAATCGGCGAACCGATTGATTCCCATGAAGAAGCTCGACTCGCCTTCCTCGTACAACTCGTTGTGTTCGTCTATCATCCCCACGTTACTCTTGAAGATGTTGAAACGTTTCTCCGCCTCTGTGATGGCCCCGTAGGACTTGTTGAATTTCGTCTGAAAACAAAAAATTGTAATTCGATGGTAACGAATCTAAATTTGATCACCTTGAAGTCTTCCCATCTTTGAAGGATATCCTCACCGTCGGGAATCAATCCTTTGTTGACGAAATCCCTGAACTCCTCCTGGGTCCAATCGGAGAACTGGTTTATACCCAGCATGTCGCTGACCAAACCCTGGTCGAAGAGGTTGTTGTGTTCCTGCATCTTGATGAAGTTGTTCCTGAAGATCAAGTAACGTTTCTTGGTTTCCACCGGAGACCTGTACGACTTTTTGTATTTCAGCTGCGAAACGAGAAAAGTCGATATTTCGATTCGGGCGGTTTTCTATGTTTATGTTTAGGTACCTGGAATTCTTCCCATCCCTTGTGGATGGTCTCGTCTTCGTCCGTCAACGAACTGATGATGTCGTTCTCGGTTATCAAACCGTGACTCACGTATTCCTTGAATTCCTCGTCGGTCCAATCGGTGAATTCGTTGATTGCTTGCTTGAAGCTGGTTTTTCCCTCGGCGTAGAGCTTGTTGTGGGACTCGATCTCCAGAAGGTGCTGTTGGAAGATGGAGAAACGTCTCGACTCCTCGACTGGAGACCTGTAAGACTTCTTGTAGAGTTCCTGTGGAAACAATATTATAATTTATGATAACCAGGAAATTGGAATTTCTTCCTTACCCGAAATTCTCGCCACTGTCGCCTGATTTCATCGTCTCCGAGGGCCTGGACGCAGAAGAAACCGACAACTAAGATACATAAAATCGAACCTCTCATTGCGGTTAGTCGGTATCTTTCGAAGACGAGATATTTGGAAAAATTGATCCACTCATATTTTTCCGACAGTTTTATCCCAACGTTAAAGGACGTTTTCTACCTAATCTAACTCTAATCTCTAATTCAGCTTCTCTCGGCCTCTAATCCCCGAATTATCTGATTAGAGGACCGAATTATTTCTAATCAATGAAGATATAGAGCGAAACGTTTCTCTGGAGCCTCTGAAGATGATTTTCAATTGTCACCTCTAGGTCCAAGGGAAAAGCGACAGGAAGGTGGAGCTGTGCCGAAGTCCTGACCTCCATGGTGTCATTCAAAATAGCATGACAACATACATCTGTTAGTGTCATCGAGAATTGTTCTCGATATCTGGATCAATGTTATCTCGATGAGTAGTTGGAAGGTCTCAGTACAATAAAGAATCGGAGAATCCAAATCTCAAAATAAGAAATTAGGGCAAGGTGAAACCGTCTAATCGACACAAACGGTATAATCATGACGAGTCTTCAGGTCGCACACAAGGACTTGTCTTTCGAACTGCACCGATATGCCAGTTTCGCCTCCGAATGCGAAGTGGGGCTTTGGTCTGAAACCAATCACCTCTCACATTTCCGACAGTGGTAGTAAGATGTGAAATTTTCCATCCAAACATTCGTGAAATCTACGAAGGGAAATGATGAATCTCACAACGTTTCATTTTTTGTTCATTAAACGCGCGTTTGGCACTATATTTATGAGTCCTTCAAAACTCTTGATTTTGGGTTAGCAACATTTCAACGCTATGCGAGTAGACTGAATAAATACTTAAATTAATACATTAATTCTTCACATTTCTAGGCGATTTTTCTTGTATCGAAATAGGAAATCAGACCAAGGTGAAACCGTCCAATAGACGCAAACGGTATAATCACGACGAGTCTTAGGTCGCACACAAGAACGTGTCGTTCTTTCCGTATTGCATCGATATGCAAGTTTCGCCTCCGAATTCGAAGTGGGGCTTTGCAGGGACGTGACCTCAATACGTAGGAGGAAATTCTCCTGGAATTGGTTGTGTTCCAAAGACGTTCTCTTCATTATTACCGACGAATTTCGGAGATTTCCTTGCACGTGGTCCAGGTTGGCCTAACGGGGAAAGCAGGAAATTGTCTGATTTCCATGCTCTGTGTTCCAATTTTGACTCGTCGAGCTAGCTAACTGGCTTCCGTCATCTCGAGGACGAAATTAATTTTAGATAGTGCTTCTTCCCCCTGTCCATTGTTTCTATTCTTCTTTCGTGATTGAATATTTTTCAAACGAAGGGTAATCTTTGTGAGTGGTTCATATACTGGAATTTGCATCCTCGGATTATATAGATAAATTTCTTTCATCAATTTCTTGACGACTTTTTCTACATATGTTGTTAGTCGTGGGTTTTTAGTACTAGAAAGGTAGCGATTATACGGTCGTTTTCGAAATTCCTATCTTTGGGATTTCCGGCGTGTTCATGTTATGGCTCTAGAGGATTACCCAAACGGTACAAACGACAGTTGCCGGCATGTATTTCATAGAATATATTAAAACCTAATGAGTTTATGATAGGAATATGAAAGGCCAGAATTAGGTGGCTTTGTCATTGGTCACAATTTGTCATTATGTGATGGGTAGAGATTTCCGTCTTATTTCCATTGGTTTTGAACATTTGAGCCTTCTTTGCAAAGGTGGGAGAAAGTGCCAACATTTTATACATATTTTGTAGAGAAAGCTCATTAATATCACAGCTTGGGTGAGATACCAAAATTTTATTGTACTGGTGTAATGAAAGATTCCAGATTCCGCCGTTGTTTGGTCCGTTCCTAATTGGCCAGACTCGCGAGAACCCGTTTGCCAGTCCGTACTTGTTCGACAAATATCAACACAGGGAATTTCCGGCCTAATTAAGCAGGTCATCGCCTCCGTTCGGCTCAGCTTCGCTCGACTGGCAAGCTGGTGATTTCCTCGTAGTTCGCATTGAAGAGAAGACATTATATGAGTCAGCTCGTAATGTTATACACAAAATAATCTTTGATGAATTACCCTTGTCGGAATCGTGTTGTTCACACTTAATGAAGCCGAGAGTTCACTTCGGCACAGAACACACTCGTACTTTAGTCCGTTGTTTCTATATAATTTTGTCCCCTTCTCAACCCAAAAAACCTTTTCGACCGAGTCCCCAAAAACTACTGCCTTTCTCCAATCTTTATTTCATCTCCAGAAAATTTCCAACCCTATCATTCTAGGTGGTTCCAAATAATGTTTTCGTTTTCGTTAAACCAATCACCCCCTATTATCTTTTTTAAGGCGGTTCGTGAATCAAACATCGACGATTATTGGTCTGAAACCAATCACCTCTCACATTTCCGACAGTGGTGGTAGGATGTTAAATTTTCTTTCTAAACACTTGAGTGTTTAATTCGTGGAATCTCACAACGCTTCATTGGTTTTGGTCATGAAACGCGCGTTAGGCACTATATTCATGAGTCGACTTTGGGTTATCAACATTTCAACGCTTGGTGAGTAGACTAAACCAATACTTGAATCAATATATCAATTCTTCACGATATCGATTTTTCTAGGCCAAAAGGAATAATCTCTATTCCGACTATTTGAATTAATTCTGCATGTACCGAAATGTTATTAAGTCTTAAGTCTTCCAATTTATTACAGTAATACCAACTTTAAATCAAATCAATTCTTCTGTTTTTTTAACTGTAGATTCAGCAATCATTTATCTCATAGTTTTATTCTCAATTAACCAACTCGTACGGTCCATCAACAAATAACTAAATTCCGAAGATAGTTACGTGAGGGTCCCTGATCAGCGCGGGGGGCTTGACCCCAAGGGGGGGATATGTACATTTTTTCGAATATTTATTTTCTAGAATTTCTCGCGGTTTATGGAATCGTGTCCTGTGTTCTTTGAGAAGGGATCTGAGAGGCAAACACTGCTGTGTCGTAGCTAGCAACGCCATCTTTCGAAGGAAACGATGTGGAGACATTCGACGGGATGATGTCTCCCAAATTAGGAAACGACGTTTCGCTAAGCTCCCGAGCATGTAACCGAAAACCGCAATGAGGGAAATTGTATTTCGGTAAACAACGCCAGTGTCGCATACGATTCGCAGAAGGGGAACTCGCATGTTTTCCATTCGATGTTATCCGTTATAATCTTTTTCGTCGGGCTTCATACAGAACGGAATAATGCTAATCTATTTCGCAGAAACCAAATTAATGAGCGACTGCAAACTCATTTCACCCCGTAATTGTTCTCGGAAGCTCCGGACTGTTTGATATCCGCGCGGTTGGGCTGATGCACTCAATCATCTATATTCGGGGCGACCTCGATTTGATTTCGTTCCGAACGGGATCGATCGCGGGTGGAGAGGGGGGTGCGGCGTTCCCTTGTTCTTTGGGTGCATCAATTCGTTTTGATTTCAATTTAACGGCTCCTCTTGGTAATTCCGAGGGACAATCGTAAAATGTCTCCTGCCCCGCAAATTACATCGTGTTCATATTTTCGGGGGATCGCCATTAGTCTTTCGCTTTCCAATAACGCCCCGTTATTGTTTCCCCCGAAAGCCGAATAACAATTTGCCGAATTAATTCCGAACGAGCCCACCTGCGCGCCCCCTCGTGATTAATGACCGAATCGCTTTCTTCCCGATCCCGGTCGCGTCTGAAGAAACGCGGGGCGCGAAAGTTCCGGCGTTAAATCACAGTTTCGGATTTGTCTCGGTTGACTTATGCGTGTATGAGAATGATGGGTGTTTCGTCCCGGAGATACTGTTTGGACTCGTCAGTATCTCGCTTTAAGCGAAGCTGAAACGTGTCATTCCTGCGGACAAAACGTAAATTACTCCATATTTTATTCAAATTCCGAGCGATAATGTCGCTCGGCGCGTACTCGGATTCCGGCCATCATTTTCATTAACCGCAGGGAAAGCCGCTCGTTTTAAGTAATCGACGTCGTTAGTTTGAGTGAGTCGTCTCGTTTTGCAAAGTTTACTTTTAGCCCGATAAACCGTCGGGGAACGGTAGAAGGATGACCGGGACGGATGGGCGGCGTCCTCCTGAGTTATATCGGGTTTCATTCGATTCATCCGTTCCACCGAGAGCCCGTTTCGTATCGTATTACTACTCTGATGAGAGCTCTAACGAGGAGAATAATATGATCCGAAACTGTGTCGTTTTGTCTTGGTTTATCCACTGGTTGATCTCGGTTTATTTTGGATACGATCGCTTCCGTTGAACAACAGTGAACGAAAAATTGGCAACATGGGATGGGGGTCCGATATACCCAATGGGAGATGTTTACAGCGACTTTTTCTGATTTGACCCGGATTCCTCCTTTTGCGCCCTCTGCGGACGTGCACACGTTCCATCCGGCCAGCGAACGTCCGCAGAAATCCATCCAATTTGCACCGGTCGTTGCCAAATCCTCCGGTTGGCAAAGAATCAATCCAGGTCGAGACCGAAATTTCATTGCCGCACACGATTTTCGGGCCGCAAAATTGAGATGAATCACGTTCCTAGATCCGATTCCGGAACTGTCCTGTCGGATCTTCTCAGATCTGCGGAGAGCGATATAGTGTGTGCTTCGGGAAAGGCTGGTTTAGCTTTTATGGCGTTCTGCTCTATTTCGATTTATCGTTTCCAGAGAAGGATAGGGAAAAACAGAGGATGGACCTTCTTTCTGCACCTCTTCGGGTTGATTGAAAACTAAATGCACTTCACTTGAAGTTGCTCAATGTCACATTCAGAAGAAACGATGGTGCGATGAATACGGCGATATGTATCAGAAGATTCGGTTTTGCACGATAAATGCGGTGATGTATTGTTATGGTTCGTTCCAAGATATTAATGATATTAAATTTTGAAATTTATAAGAAAAACTCTAACAATATTCAAGAATTCAGAATTTTGTTTCAATTATATATTATCATTTTTTTTTCCGAGACTCTTTTTCAGGTAGGGTTCTGAAGGTGACCAAACAAAAAAAATTTTCTCACAAAATTATATAATCAACAATCCTATTCTAAAAACCAACCTCAACTATGAAAAGAACCCATAACTAATATTTCTAAACTCTAAAATAACGTTCGATTGTTGAGTGCACTCACTATATGTTCCAATATCTCCTATTTCAATTTTCCTTCTTCCAAGCATCACGCCTCTTCAATATCTCCTTCTCTCCTTCACTTGCCAAATCAACTCCAACAACTCAATCTACGAATCTACTCATGCTTTTTCTTCTTACAAAACCAATCTTTCTGCCAACTTTTTGAAAATTATCGATCTTTGACCTTGACGTTTCTCTCTCCACTGTTCACTGGCCTGCTTTCCCCATCCATATTATTTAATATCTCATTTCCTAGGTAACATTCTCGATACATTTCATTCTTCATGAACATAACTTAACTATTGACAATAAGTCATTTGAACAATTTCATATTTTTCTTATTTTTGAATAATCTGAACCCTCTTCGAAAATATAATAATATAATAATTTATAAATTGATCAAATTTACTGAATTGACTAAGATGTTTGAAGGTTCTCGACTTTTCGATGATATATTTGAATTTATTTCAATCTAAATTTTGAAACTTTGAGAAATATGATCATGTTTTAATTTCCATAACATATCAGTAGATTCGGTTTTGCACGAGAACTCGACGATAATTCATAAGATTTTTGGGTTTTTTCACGAGACTCCTTCGGTGACTTACTAATGAATGGCGAATTTTGGTGGTGAAGCCAAACGATCTCGAGTCAGGCAACCCAACATTCCTCAAGACGTGACAATATTCATCAAAGTTCCAGATAGACGAATTCGACCTCGTTTCTTCCGTCACATTCGGCGGAAACATTCCCGCAAATGAACAACGTCTTTGTCGTAATTCTGCCACCTTCGGGGAATATCGACGTGAATTCGCCCAGACTCTCAATTGGGATGCTGGAATTGCCTAAAGGCGTGTCGAGACATGCTGAGGTTATCGAATGGCAGAATGGCGACACTCGATGCGAGAGAAAAGCTTCGGGCGTTATAGCAGTTTGTAACCGCTGCTAGGAGAAGTTGAGAATTCACCCGGTTACCAGAGGAGGAATCATATTTTGGGTTCTGTTCAAGACTCGCAGATAGAATCCAATCCAAGGTAGAGAAGATAATTACGCATCAAGATAAGAATGGAAATTTTCACTTGAATTATCTAAGGTTGAGAAGTGTACTTGAATCATATCCACCAAAACACTTGTTGGGATATCGAAAAAAGTCGATAACAATGTTTCTAGAGCCACTCTATTTTAATCGGTCAAATTACCGTGATTGATTGTTTTTATCTGAATTAATTTTTGGCTGAGTTTCTCGATTCACTTCACTCATCAAGCATCGAATAAATCCCATTAGATATCTTTCCAACAATATCCACTCTCCAAGAGGCAAAAAACCTCCACTAATCGTACCTTTGTGAAGTCGGGACTCGCAAACGACCCCAATCAAATAAAAATAACTCCCTTTTCCCTCCCGCGGGCACAAAGACTATTCGACAATTAAATCGAACCGAAGACTCCTCTCTTTATTTCCCCATTTCCATTTAATTCCACCCGCTTTATCCTCGTCGTGTCGTCGGCGCGGAAAACGGTCGAAACAGTGCGTGTCGTTAATGAGTAACGCGGGAAAAATGGCCAACGTTTTTGCTCGATCCGAAAATTCGTTTCTGTAAAAGGTCGGGAACAACGTTGTGGGTCGCGAAATGAAGACGGAGATGGCGGAAAAACTTTTGTGAGGTCGGGTAAGGGGCAGGGAAATGTATTTCACTTGCCGAGTTTCCTCAAAAAGGGGAAGAGATAGCTCTCGCGGGAATTCCCTAAGTGATGGAGCACACTGCAAATATTTACCTTGAGAAAGTATGCTCGCTGACGGCTGATCCGAACCAACACATATTAAAAAGTCTAATGATAAAGATATTGTAAGAACCATTCATTACACCAGTACAATGAAATGTTGGTATTAACGAATCGTCGATGTTTTTTTCATTTTACTCGCGAACGTTACGCGCATCGTTAACGCCCGCGGAATTGATAATGGATTTTCCATTTGCATTCCGACCGCGTTTCCACGTGCGGACTGCCCTGGAAAACGATGTTATGCATCGCGATGGTTCTCGACCGAAAATTCGGCACGAACAATCTCGGTAATCCTGTCGGCGGAGAATTCCGCATGAATAATTTCGCGCGGCATCCCTACTTTTCCTCGGGAGTTAATGCGGTAATAGGAAACGGCTCGTTTGGCATCTCAGTCTGAAAGTATGAACCAGATTCGGAGATGTACCCTGATTGCCGTTTGGAAAATCCCGTTTATTTCGGATGGCTCGCGGAGATCCACAATTCCCTTTATTCCACTTTCTAAACCCCTTTCTGGACGTCCGAACATCTCTCGACCGAGCAAAACGATAAAAAGAATTGGGACAATCTAGCAGCCCTGACCGTATCCAACCCACTTCGACCCTCGCAGAAAATTTTCGTTATCCCTCGCGGCCCGTCTGCAGCAGGCAGCAACTTTGAGAGGCGAAACTCGCACAAAGGCGCAGTAATCCGGCAGCCGCAGTTGGCGAACGACGAAATGGGCCATTATTAACCGAAAAGGGGCAAATTGAGAGGGAAAGTTCGGTTTGTAAAGTTCCCCCATCAAAACACGTATAAGGGAAACAATCGATACTCGCTAAACGGCAGGTTCGGTTGCGGCTCCCTTTGATGTTGTGGAGAACACCTCGAAACTGGGTCGCCTGCGTAGCTAGTCGCGGAAATGGGGTTAGGTTACAATTAAAACAAGGGGTTTCGTGGCGTCCACTGTCATCGGGTTCAAATGAATAATGAAGGATAATAAAATGTTGGTATGAGCTTTCTCTACAAACTATCCATGGAATGTTGAAACTTTCTCCCACCTTTTCAGAGGGGGCTCAAATTGTTCAAAACCAATGAAAATAAGACGAAAATCTCTACCCATCACATAATGACAAATTGTGTCCAATGACAAAGCCAAGATCTACCTAATTCTAGCCTTTCCTATTCATATCATAAACTCATTAGGTACTGATATATTCTATGAAATACGTGCTGGCAAATGCAGTTTGAACCGTTGAGGTAATCTTCTAGAGCCATAGCATGAACACGCCGGAAATCCCAGATATAGGAATTTCGAAAACGCCCCTCGTGAATTTTAACTGGGCCTCCGGGGGCACCGACACACGGGGGGGACGTGTAGCTTACATTTATGTTTTCTCGAATATTTATTTTCTAGATTTTCTCGCGGTTCATTACCCTCGTGAATCTTAACAACTATAATTATCAAATTCATCAAAATTTCCCACCTTGGATTCTGCCAGCACACGAAAAGATAAATTACAGAACGATCACCCTACATGGCTCCCGGAAGTGGTTGAACAACGTGACTCGTGTCAACCCCGACGATCCCTTGTCCTCTAAGAGGACCTTAATGGTCTATCAGTTGTTAACAGGCGTTCGTGGACGGATGAAAATTACTCGGATTTATGAGCCCTTCGGTGCTGAGTTGCCCTCGCTTCTTACGACGTTTAATGCTTTTCCTTATTGGGAAGATCGTACGAAATGAGTTCAGGGATTCAGCAACCTTCATCCTCTTCAAGTATCATCTAAGGTTCACACATTCTTCATTCTCCCACTGGGGCTTCCATCAAGTTATCGATTAACCCGCCGGCTGCGCCCTCTGGACGAGAAACGTCGCACCCGAATCGAGTGGAGGAGGAGTCCACTCTCCAAACTGCGGATTTATTGATCTGGCTCGTGGCTTCATAGCGTTTTCACCAGATGGCTCTGCGCTCCTGAAGCTGGGCGAATTCGCTACTAAGAGGTAGCTTATCCCAATGACCCATTTACCTTTTCAGACTCCCTCCGTTCGATCTTGAGACGTTTACCGAACCCAAAACAAATATTGTTCCTCCGCGACGCCCTCGAAGACCGGCCAGATTGGATGAGATTGAGGGAGCCCGAAGGTGTCGGTCCACGTTCGGGATGAAAAGAATCCCCAGGCCATGAGTAATCCCTGCGAGCGATCCCGACTCCTTTGTTATCCGTCGACGCATCTCAATTTCGGCTGGATCGCGGAATGTTTGGGTAGTGATCGAACATGGTCGAGCGGTTTGTTCGAAGGGGTAAACGTTCAATTTGGGATCCTAATCTAGGGGGAGACGAAGCTGCGGCGGGATTGGGTGGTGATTCAAAGGAATGCAATTGGATCTGGCTTCTATTTGAGATCTCTGATTCGTGATGAAAAAACTTCTTGAATTTGCTAAAAAGTCTTCAACAAAATACATGAAGTGGAAACAACCAATAGATCGGAAGAACGACTTTTTCAGTTTTGCAGCATTATTTTGTGTGGGTCAAGGTAAAGATTTTTCTGAAACCTAATAAGACATCTTTGAACAGCAAAAGCTTCTGAAACATCTGAAATATTTTCAACATGATCCCTGGAGAGGCTCAGCTAGAAACAGCCAAGAGATCAGAAGAAAAACTTTTTCAGTTTTGCTGCGTTATACTCTATGGGTCGAAGTGGGGAGTTATTGGGGGGACCTAATTGGACACCTTCGAACTGAAAAATCTCCTGCAACCATCGGAAAATCCCCTACATAATCCATGGAGTGGCTCTGGTGGAAACAACCAATAGATCCGAAGAACGACTTTTTCAGTTTTGCAGCATTATTTTGTGATGGTCAAGGTAGAGAGTTCTTCTGTAACCTGATTAGACACCTTCGAACAGCAAAGGCTTCTGGAAAATCTGAAATATTTTCAACATGATCCCTGGGAAGGCTCAGCTAGAAACAGCCAAGAGATCAGAAGAACGACTTTTTCAGTTTAGCGGCGTTAAACTGTATGGGTCAAAGTGGGGGGTTATTGGGGGGACTTTATTGGACACCTTCGAATTGAAAAATCTCCTGAAACTACCAGAAAGTCTCCTACCTAATCCATGGAGTGGCTCTGGTGGAAACAACCAATAGATCCGAAGAACGACTTTTTCAGTTTTGCAGCATTATTTTTTGTGGGTCAAGCTAGAGAGTTCTCCTGTAACCTGATTAGACACCTTCGAACAGCAGAAGCTTCTGAAAAATCTGAAATATTTTCAACATGATCCCTGGGAAGGCTCAGCTAGAAACAGCCAAGAGATCAGAAGAACGACTTTTTCAGTTTAGCGGCGTTAAACTG
Source organism: Aphidecta obliterata (assembly GCA_963966015.1). Lineage (NCBI taxonomy): Eukaryota > Metazoa > Arthropoda > Insecta > Coleoptera > Coccinellidae > Aphidecta > Aphidecta obliterata. The sequence goes on from OZ014435.1 coordinate 843,445, forward strand.
TATGGGTCAAAGAGGGGGGTTATTGGGGGGACTTTATTGGACACCTTCGAATTGAAAAATCTCCTGAAACCACCAGAAAGTCTCCTACCTAATCCATGAAGTGGCTCTGGTGGAAACAACCAATAGATCCGAAGAACGACTTTTTCAGTTTTGCAGCATTATTTTTTGTGGGTCAAGCTAGAGAGTTCTCCTGTAACCTGATTAGACACCTTCGAACAGCAAAAGCTTCTGAAAAATCTGAAATATTTTCAACATGATCCCTGGGAAGGCTCAGCTAGAAACAGCCAAGAGATCAGAAGAACGACTTTTTCAGTTTAGCGGCGTTAAACTGTATGGGTCAAAGTGGGGGGTTATTGGGGGGGACCGAATTGGACACCTTCGAATTGAAAAATCTCCTGAAACCACCAGAAAGTTCCCTACATAATCCATGAAGTGGATCTGGTGGAAACAACCGATAGATCAGAAGAAGGACTTTTTCAGTTTTCCAGCATTATTTTTTATGGGTCAAGGTGAAGAGTTCTTCTGGAACCTGATTGGACACCTTTGAACAGAAAAAGCTTCTGAAACAGCTAAAATATTTTCAACATAATCCCTGAAGAGGCTCAGGTAGAAACAGCCAAGAGATCAAAAGAACGATTTTTTCAGTTTTGCAGCGTTATACTGTATGGGTCTAATTGGAGAGTTATTGGGGGGGCCTAATTGGACACCTTCGAACTGAAAAATATCCTGAAACCACCAGAAATTCCTCTTCATGATCCATGAAGTGGATCTGGTGTAAACCACCAATAGATCAGGAGAACGACTTTTTCAGTTTTGCAGCATTATTTTGCATGGATCATGGTGAATAGTTCTTCTGGAACCCGATTTGAACAGAAAAAGCTTCTGAAACAGCTGAAATGTTGTCAACGTAATCCGTGAAGAGGCTCAGATTGAAACAGCCAAGAGATCAGAAAAAAGACTTCTTCAGTTTTGCAGCGTTATACTGTATGGGTCAAATTGGAGAGTTATTGGGGGGGCCTAATTGGACACTTTCGAACTGAAAAATCTCCTGAAGTCACCAGAAAGTCTTCTACATAATCCATGATGTGGCCCTGATGGAAACAGCTAAGGAAAAAGAAAAACGACTTTTTCAGTTTTGCAATATACTCTGGGTAGGCGAAGACCAAGAGGTCTGAAGGAAGCAAAGTCCGGATTCCAATATAAGTGGATGAATACCGCAAGTACATCCACATGAAGAACCTAAACGAAAGAGAATAGTTCCAGAAGTTAATCTTTTTTCTCTGCCCGACCACAACCGTATCTCGAACTGACAGCAAACCGCACCATTCTTACCGAGACTCCCTATAAATTTCAATCTTCCAAACGCGGTTCGGTTATCGGGATACATGGTCGCCGTCCGGCATAGAAATAATCCCGCCGGTCTTTTAAGCCTTCTCGCGGTCCCCGAAAACAAATGCTTCCGTTCCCGGAAAGCCCCGCCGATTACTCCGGAACGTCAGATCTTTCTCTCCGCCCCATTGAATCCGGTTTATCGTAGGGGACGTTGAAACCTGGCGAAGGTTGGTTTGCGCCAAAATATCGTAATGAATTCTATTCCAGAAGGGGTAGAGATAAGGAAGATGCTCGAGAATTGTGATTTAGTTTCGATTCATTCCGCGATTTTGTCGTCTTCGTGGAGGAGATTAGAAAAGCGCTGCGTTATTTTTTTGGCACGTGGCTTCTATATTTATGTCTCCATTAAAAAATATGTTTTTTTCTCCGATATGAAGAGTTGGGGGGACCCCTAACAGCAATGACGAGTATCAGCTCGGTGATCGAGAAGCTCGTTTGAAGCAGAGGCAGAAGAGGTCGTTGCTGTTGCTGTTGAAACGCTCTTGAGCTGCGCGTTAATGAGCAGAACGCGTGGCATTTTTCGGTTCAGTTTAAACGGGGCTTTCGCGGGCGAATCTAGTTCTAATGTTCGTCGGGTCGAAATGTGACTTTTAGTGGTACCATTTGGTCTGGAAGATCCTCCAGTGATATTGTCTGTGAATTTTCGCGACTTTTTATGTTTCGACCGAAATATTTCTTTGGTTTTCTTTATTTGGGAAATTCATGGGTTTTCAGCATAAGAATATGTTTGGTCGAATGAAACTCTTAATTTTGAAATATGTAATTTTTTTCTCTAATCGCCCTAAAAACTTCCAAAAATGGGAAATCAAGAATGTTGATTTAAAAAAAATATTATTCTCTACCTCCAGGGTTCAAAACCTGAAAATAAAATTGAACTTTTAAAACTATACCGTTCTATAAAATCTTCCGGTTAATTATGTGCCTCATTCACAGACCCTTCATGATTCAACATCTTCCCCCCATCCGCCTTGCGAATGAAATCACCCTGTGTAAATCTCACTTTCACAATGTTTCTCTTTGTTCGAAAGTAAACTCGGACCACCCTTCGAAACTGTCGTTCAAGACTCCTCTGCAACTTCATGCGGATCAGAGACAATGGGGTCCCAAACTGCTTTCACTTTGTCTCAGCCGAGGATCAGCAGGCAGAAACTTGGGTTAATAAATGATTTCCCCGCTCTGAGACATTTTTTGTTTGGACCTTTACAAAAATTTCGAAGGTAACATAAACTATCTCTAGATCGATGCGCGAAGAGCGAGGTGTTCATTAGTCTCGTGAACGTTGAAACGTACAACTTGATGGTCTTTTATGACGGACACTTTCGGGTATAAAGAACCTCGTATCAAATGGACCGCTCTCGAGACAAATTAACCATTAAGTTAACTCCCATGGGAGGGGGAGGGGTAACAACACTGGATTGTCCCCGTTTATCTCCTATGAGAGCTCCTGCTGAAGTGGGGCGATTACAAGCGAAATCTCTCATATTAGTTCGTTTCAATGTAATACACGGCCCTGTTGATTTAGTTTACGAGGGTTGTCTGAGCTAGACAAAAAGGGGTGATTATTTTTTATATACTAGATCTATCTTCACCGATTTTCGCCATTCCCAATACCACCGTTGTCCCCAAAAGGTGTTTATTCTTCAAATCTTTCTTCACAAACTCCCACCTATTTGAAAACCACCCTTGTCACCAAGGGGTGATTATTTTTCAAAATACTAAATCTTATTCAATATTCACAAATCGTCACCTATGTCAAACTCAATTTTGTCACCAATGGTTGATTATTTCTTAAAATTCTTCTTCAAAAGTTCTCACTCATTTCAATCCCACCGTTGTCACCAATGACAATGACAGTGATTATTTTTCAAAATACTAAATCTTCCTTAACCCTCGAATATTGTACCCACTGCTTATCCAACCTATGTCTCTGTAGAGTGATTGTTTCCCAAATTTACCTTCAAAATTTCTCACAAGAGTCAATCTCACCGCTGTCACCAAGGGGTGATTGTTTTTCAAAATACTAATTCTAGTTTTATATTCACAAATTGTCCCTTATTCAAACCTCAATGTTTTCAGCAATGCTTGATTATTTCCTAAAATGTTTCTCCAAAAGTTCTCACCCATTTCAATCCCATCGTTGTCACCAATGGGTGATTATTTTTCAAAATACTAAATCTTACTTAACCCTCGAATATTGTACCCACTGCTTATCCAACCTCTGTCTCTGAGGAGTGATTCTTTCCCAAATTTACCTTCAAAATTTCTCACAAGAGTCAATCTCACCGCTGTCACCAAGGGGTGATTGTTTTTCAAAATACTAATTCTAGTTTTTTATTCACAAATTGTCTCTTATTTAAACCCCAATGTTTTCAGCAATGGTTGATTATTTCCTAAAATTTTTCTCCAAAAGTTCTCACCCATTTCAATCCCATCGTTGTCACCAATGGGTGATCATTTATCAAAATACTAAATCTTCCTCAACCCCTCGAATATTCTACCCACTGCTTATCCAACCTCTGTCTCTGAGGAGTGATTATTTCCCAAATTTACCTTCAAAATTTCTCACAAGAGTCAATCTCACCGCTGTCACCAAGGGGTGACTGTTTTTCAAAATACTAATTCTAGTTTTATATTCACAAATTATCACTTATTTGAACCTTAATGTTTTCAGCAATGGTTGATTATTTCCTAAAATTTTTCTCCAAAAGTTCTCACCCATTTCAATCCCATCGTTGTCACCAATGGGTGATTATTTTTCAAAATACTAAATCTTCCTCAACCCCTCTAATATTCTACCCACTGCTTATCCAACCTCAGTCTCTCAGGAGTGATTATTTTCAAAATTTACCGTTAAAATTTTTCACAAGAGTCAATCTCACCGCTGTCACCAAGGGGTGATTGTTTTTCAAAATACTAATTCTAGTTTTATATTCACAAATTGTCACTTATTTGAACCTCAATGTTTTCAGCAATGGTTGATTGTTTCCTTAAATTTTTCTCCAAAAGTTCTCACCCATTTCAATCCCATCGTTGTCACCAATGGGTGATTATTTATCAAAATACTAAATCTTCCTCAACCCCTCGAATATTTTACCCACTGCTTATCCAACCTCTGTCTCTGAGGAGTGATTATTTCCCAAATTTACCTTCAAAATTTCTCACAAGAGTCAATCTCACCGCTGTCACCAAGGGGTGATTGTTTTTCAAAATACTAATTCTAGTTTTATATTTACAAATTGTCACTTATTTAAACCTCAATCTTTTCAGCAATGGTTGATTATTTCCTAAAATTTTTCTCCAAAAGATCTCACCCATTTCAATCCCATCGTTGTCACCAATGGGTGATTATTTTTCAAAATACTGAATCTTTCTTAACCCTCGATTATTCTACCCACTGCTTATCCAACCTCAGTCTCTCAGGAGTGATTATTTTCAAAATTTACCGTTAAAATTTTTCACAAGAGTCAATCTCACCGCTGTCACTAAGGGGTGATTATTTTTCAAAATACTAATTCTAGTTTTATATTCACAAATTGTCACTTATTTCAACCTCAATGTTGTCAGCAATGGTTGATAATTTCTTAAAATTGTTCTTCAAAAATTCTCAATCCTACCGTTGTCACCAATGGGTGATTATTTTTCAAAATACTGAATCTTCCTTGATCTTCAAATATTCTACCCACTGCTTATCCAACCTCTGTCTCTGAGAGGTGATTACTTTCCAAATTTACCTTCAAAATTTCTCACAAGAGTCGATGTCACCGCTGTCACCAATAGGTGATTATTTTTTCAAAATACTAAATCTAGTTTAATATTCACAAATCGTCATTCAAGGAAAAATACTAAATCTAGTTTAATATTCACAAATCGTCATTCAAGGAGTGATATTCAGAATAATAAATCTACTTTCTTGCATTCCCACCAGTCCCAATCCCACCTTGAAGATACATCGAATAAACACTTGTTCATCTTCAGAGGACTCGAATAATGGCTCATCGTATTCTATCGTCTATCAACATTTCAATAAACCCCATTCTGTACAGCGACCGACTAGACCCCAATGAATGGAACGAACTCGAATAAATCACCTCGAACTCCCGCGAAGTTGTGACCGGAAAAAATAGCGAGTTGATGTGGTAAATCGCCGAAATATTCAATAGACCTGATTTATGGGCTCGGTCCGGCCCGATAAATCGCGTCGTCGTTGACTTCCCATCGGATGTATGCGAAATTCGAAGGAAATGAGATAACAACAAATATTGTCGAAGCATAGACGAGTCTCCGTGCGTTTGTACACTCCCGCACACGTCGCTGTCTGCTTGTGGCTCCTCGTAATTGTAATTATTTGGTTGTAACGTTTCTTGAATTCTCCATGAAAGGTCCTTTATGACTCGAACTTTCAACCCGGAATTTCGAACAGAACCCACTCTTCATCTCGTTGATGAGAGTCGAGTGGGAGGCGAAATCCCCATTCCCGACAATAACGACAAGGCCTCGCTTCAACTCGACGTTGACATTCGTACGTCAGTCTTCCCCCATAGTGCAACGCTCAGCTGGAAATTGAACGTTAAGGGAGCCAGAAGACGTTTGAGAAGCATCTCTAACGATCCTCTCCACCTGACGTCGCGGATAATGAAGTGGGATTAAACAGCCGGAAGATGCGTGGCTAGGGTTGTAAACAAGGGTCGAAGCAGTGCCTTGTCTTTCAATCGGCCCAATATTGCCACAGCTCGTTCTAATCATTCTTCTTTGAACTTTATTTTCGAAACCTGATGTCTGCGACAGACGTGGGATACTTTTAATGAAAAAGTCGTATTGAACTCTTGAAAACGTAGGCACCTGCACTCGACGAACACGCCAGAGGCGAGTTGAACTTGTAAATTAGTTACCTACTCGTAAAACACAACGGCTTGATGCGTCGTTCCCGAGTTTTTGTCGTCACTTGAAGGTTTAATAACGTCCTGGAGCGAATGCCAAGTAGGTGTACGAAGACTCGCGAATGCATTACCGGAGAGACAAATGACAAAAGCTTCCGGATGTTCCAAACTTTCTAAACGTCAGGGGAAGTCAGCGAAGGTTATGACAATGATAGTTGTTGGAACTGGGTATCTATCTAGTCGTAAATATGTTGAATCTGAATCTTTTGTTGAATGTTTGAGCTCGTAGAAATTTGTCTATAAATATCTGTGAATATGTTTAGGCAGCTTTCGATACATCGATACGTCAAAATTGAATTATAAATTGACCGCGGTATAAAAAACCATTTTTCACGAAAAGGTGGATCTGCCTATTATATGGATCTACCTGTAAAGGTGGATCTACCCGTAAAAGTGGATCTACCAGTAAAGGTGGATCTACCCGTAAAGGTGGATCTCCTGGCTTAGTAAGCCAGACTATTTGAATTAATTCTGCATGTGTTTTCCAATTCGGCGAATATCATCGGTTTTGTTTGTAGATCGTCGCGTTATCGGTTCAATTGCCGTGTATTTATCGCCCGTCGGGGCGTGGACCGATGACAATATCGGACAAAAAGGCTCATTAGATCGATCTGGCGACCGTTGTACAAAACGTACATTCAATCAGTCGAAACTGCGATACAGTTTGTGATATTTATGCGAATTCCGATGTATCGGCTCAATTATTATAACGACGGCTTGTTTCATCGGCCGTGTGGATGAAAGGGTTGGAATTATTGCTAGTCTAAATAATGACCGTACACGCAACAATGAATGAATAATTCGCGACCTAACAGTGCTTGAATACATTTATCCCGCGTTTTAAACACTGTGCTTATTATTTGAATTGTTTGATTTTAATTATTGCTGGATTCGTTGCTTCGAAAAAGTCCTGAGACACAACATGTTTTGTTACGTAAGTATTGTACTGAAAATAGTCCGAATTCTCATCTAATTTATTTACAGTTCACTAACACACTAATTTATTTACACACTATCTAATTTATCTTGACGCTATCTTATACTGTATTGCTTCTGCTTCGGGTCGATGTGTGATTTGAAGTTGTCTTTCTTATATGGTGAGTTCAGCGGTGTTGATTTTTTTCGAGGCGAAGACGAAGAATTCCATCTTTCCATCCGAATTTTTTTTCTGGATTTCGAGAAGTTAATCTCCCATAAAGCCATGCAATTTCGTAACAAGTCGGGTTTTGTAGTAAATCTTACGTCTGGTCGGATGAATATCCATGATCTAAACCGTCGTTTCGTCCTTGCTTCGGCCATTTCGAAAGCTGCACGACAATCGTAAATCTGGCTCGGAAAAATCTCCATTTTCCGACCTACGTCCGGGAAAAAGGCGGACGGGTCTCTCGAACTAATGAAGGCGCTTACAATAAACACATCTCCTAAAGATGGTCCTTTTGTTCTTTAATCATTCAGCAATCTGGCTAGAAATAATTATACGGGCGTTTTCGAAATTCCTATCACTGGGATTTCCGGCGTGTTCATGTTATGGCTCTAGAGGATCACCTCAACGGTACAAACGACAGTCGCCGGCATGTATTTCATAGAATATATAAGTACTTAATGAGTTTATGATAGGAAAAGGAAAGGCCAGAATTAAGTAGATCTTGGCTTTGCCATTAGTCACAATTTGTCATTATGTGATGGGTAGAGATTTTTGTCCTATTTTCATTGGTTTCGTACATTTTTCGTGCATATTTTGTAGAGAAAGCTCAGTTTACATTACAGCTTGAATGAGATACCAACATTTTATTTTATTCTGCGACTGCGACATTTCATGCTCCGTTCATACCCTTATTGGAAGCGTCATTCATGTGATGACAACCAATAGCGAGGATCCTCAAGAGAGCAATCACCTCGTCCCTTTCAGATTTTCCTGCTCGGATTTCCGAAAGGTCGACGAAGACGCTCTTCTAATTATGAATTCCCTTTCGCCGACGCTTAATCACCCTGGAAATATTTCGGAAGCGGGGGCAGACGAGAATTATGTAAATCGCCTATATTAATCCGCGAGGAAATTATTCGGGAAATAATCGTCAATTTCGGGAATTAATTCTCTTCGCAAAAACGTCGTGCGAGAATATGAATCTAAGAATTGAAAGGAACTGTTTTCGGGGAGGTTGTATGGATGTTCGAGGTTTATTTTTTCGATGTTATGAGATCAAAGCGAGACTTCTGCAACCTTGAATACACGTTGGAGTATTGTAGAAAGTGTACAATTCTCAGGCAGCGCGACCATACTGCTTCAGATGCAACTGCCAAGGTCGACGGTAGACCACGCCCCCTTGAAAACTCCAACTGGTGAATGGAAATAAAACAGAGCTAAACTTCCAAAAAATATATATTAAAAAACACCTCACCTCACCTCACATTTCTAACAGTCGTGGTAGGGTGTGAAATTTTCCATCTAAACACTTAATTGAGTGCTTAATTCGTGAAATCGACGAAAGGAAATCATGAATCTCGTTATGCACTATATTTATGAGTTCTTTAGAACTCTTGAGTTGGGTTATCAACATTTCAACGCGTGGCGAGTAGACTAAACAAATACTTGAATTAATATAGTAATTCTTCACATTCCTAGGCGTTCTCACGATTTCGATTTCTTCTTGTATCGACTAGGCCAAAAGAAATAATCTCTATTCCCGACTATTCGAATTAATTCTGCGAAATCTACGAGAGGGTGGATCCGCCTATTATTTGGATCTACCCGTAAAGGTGGATTCACCCGTAAAGGTGGATCTCCTGGCTTAGTAAGCCAGACTATTTGAATTAATTCTGCATTTACCGAAATGTTATTGTCTTTCAATGTATTACACTGTCACGTATCCCTGTCGATGAACACTTAAAAGTTGGGATAAATCCCAGTTCACACTGCACTCGAATTTTTGGACAGTTATGTTGACAGAACGCCCGTCTATTAATTGACAGCGTTGATTGTGCTTAAATCCCCGGCCTCTCGACAAACGTGTTACGTGTTGATTCGACGATTTCTAAAAAAAAGTAAAATAACGAAGTTTCTCTGTTGCAGGCCCTTCTGCAAGCCCACGACGTCGTCGCCCACGAGATATACGGGGAGGACGCGATGCGGGTCACCCCCCCGCCCATGCTGCCCTACCTCAACGGGGGCGAGGAGCTGGACGGGTCCAATGGCGAGGTCGAGATGGAGAACGTGACCAGGGTTCGACTTGTACAGTTTCAGAAGAACACCGACGAGCCTATGGTGAGTAGTCATCTATTTTCGATTCTGGCGAAACTACAATACCTCTATGTTTGGCAATTTTTGGTCGTAACAGACTATGGTTCTTGTTCCGTCCGAATTCATTCGTCTTCATTAGAGTGCAATAAATAAAAATAAAAATAAAAAAATTAAATAAAAAAAACGAATAAAAAAAAAAAATATAACAAAAAAGAAATAAAAAAAGATGAGCGGATACCGCCAACGAATGGCGGACAATTAAAACGATCTCAACATTCCCGCAGGGTATCACCCTGAAAATGAACGAGGACGGCAAGTGCATAGTGGCCAGGATAATGCACGGTGGCATGATACACCGCCAGGCGACGCTGCACGTCGGCGACGAGATCAGGGAGATCAACGGCATCCCGGTGCAGAACCAGTCGGTCAACTCTTTACAAAAAATTCTTGTAAGTTTCTCTTTTTCTTCATGTTTATTTATGTTAACATTGATCATTGATTTATTTTATTTGATAATATTAACATTAATTAATATTCGATGAAATTCATTTCATTGAATTAATTAAATGAATAAAATTAAAAAAAAATTAAATATTCGATTAAATTAACCCATTATTTGGTTTATGGTTTTTTACAGAGGGAAGCACGGGGTTCCGTGACGTTCAAAATAGTGCCATCGTATAGAAGTGCCCCGCCGCCCTGCGAGGTGAGTATCTCTGTTATTTTTTGCTCCATGAATCTTCATCAGTCATTCGTTTCTAGTGTAAGTTTCAACCCACTCAATCGTTCATGATATTTTAAAGTTATTCCATTAAGTTTTTATTTATAATAGTATTTCTTTTCTCTTTTTATGATTTTCTATATTTTAATTCAATAAACTTAATCCTGGTGGATACATTCTTTCAATTCGATTGGAATCATCCGGGTAAAATTGAGCTCAAAATCTAATGTTTGATTTCGTTCTTCTAGTTATTCCGGATTAAGCCCCTACCAGTGCTAGTAAGTAAACTTGGATTTGGCATTAGCCGTTTGCTTCGAGGTAGTGCGTAGATTTGTTCCCATTAACACCCTGAAATTTTGCTTGAAGTAGTTAGGATAATGTTACACTGAAAGAAATTTTACAGGATATACAACAGGAATTCGGGTACTTCTACAGGAAATTCGACAGTAGAAATATTTGTTGATTTTACGTGGTAATTCCGGTCGTTTACTTCCTCCAGAAATAACAAGTTTTACATTAGTTGATGCAATCGAACTGCAGTTTGTCATTTCAACAGGAAAATAATACTGTGACGAAAACCGGAATATGCGTGACTATTTACAGGAATTTTCTGTAGTAATGCATTCTATCTGAAGATAAAGAGCAACTTCGTGAATAGGTGTCTGGAATAGGGAGAATTTATATTATTTTATATTCATCAAAGAAAATCTTTACATTATTCTAACCAATTAGAAAGACATTCGTTGAAAACGAGTAATGAAAGAAATTTGTTTCCCCGATTCCGGACTCATAAGCGAATTTGATCACAGAATTACTGTCTACAAATGCTGACACCTTTTCTGTCGCTTTTCAATCCTTCGGGTAGTATCTTTTGAGTCTTGTTCATTCGGTGGCGCCATCTGTTGAGCGGTTCGGTTAATGATGGGCCGTGCAGATCGCTACAGATCTAATCTTTCTTCATTCCTCCGATCTGATCTAACCTAACTTTAACCTCTGTTTTCCTGTTTAACCCCTATTTTCCTTCCCACACTATGTTTCTTAATCATATACCAAACCTCTTTAATTTTTTCCTTATATTTCGTAGGAAAAGCTATTAAAGAGTTAGGTATCAATCGTAGATCGAAAATATTCAATTCTAGGTAGGAGGCCAAAAAAAGCTAAAAACATGCAATATGCTAAACTCGAATTTTACAAGCTGACTGCGACGAAAATATGCTAGATTTAGCATTAAAAATTCTAAATCGACAACAGTGCGTTCGATATCATCGAGATGAGTATTGAATCGCTTTTTCATTATGTTATTTCTTTCGTCGGAAACCGAACAACTTCAACCATATGGTACAACATAGATTAAAATACTTTCAGTTAAGGTTGTACAATACTTTCATTTGTCCTATGCATCACAATAATTGTTTCGATGTTTTTCCATAAACGGCATGTTGAATTCTTCTCATTTTTTGAATGAACATTCAGGCGTGTATACAAAAGACTTTCCTCGACAGTTTTCGAAAAAAAATTCAATATTTTTGCGTGTAATCCAATCCATCCAAGGCGGGTAATTTGAACTTACTTCAACAATTACTGGCGATGAAAAAGGAAATAATTGAAATTTCTTTCAATATCAGAGAGTTGTTCTAATCGCTTTCTTAATTTGATTTTGATCCATCACCTTTCAAATTGGGTATATGTTCCTGTATAAATATTCCAAAGGTTATGGATCAAGATCAAATTAACAAATTGATGGCTAATGAGAACAACTCTTCGATATTGAAAGAAGTTTCAATTTTTTTTCCATCGCCAGTAATTGTTGAAGTAAATTTGAATTATCCGCCTGGGATGGATTGGATTACACGGAAAATTATTGAATTTTCATTCGAAAAGCGTTCGAGGAAAGTCTTCTGCATACACGCCTGAATGTACATTCAAAAAATTAAAAGAATTCAATATTCCGTTTATGAGAAATCATTGAAACAATTATTGTGAAGTAATTGAAGTGGTGTACACCCTTAAACAACATTTATTCCGGTAGAATAATCTGAATTTCTGTGAGATATACGAAACATTCCTGTTGAATTTAGTGTGTCCATACTGTTAGTCGTACAAATATTGTTGGGTTATACTTACAAATTATTATATTTTACTAGATATTCCTAACATTCACGGAAATAGCCCTTTTGAAATAAAAAGTATCTGATCACTGCTATACTCACCGTTTTTCCTGTTTATCAATTCACTTGAACCGGAATCGGCATGTTAGATTGCAAGTACATATTGTTCCCAGACCTTTTTCTTGTTGTAATAAAAATAGTTGCGTTTAAACAACAGGAATTCATTCAACCGTAAATTTCCAAGATTTCCTTTTTCAGTGTTCGCCATCGCAAGCATGTTGCTTTCAGTTACCCATTTTTTTTTAATTGTCTGTTAACTTTGGTGGATTTTGTGGGCTGAAACTTGCATTGCGTTGAATATGTTTAAGTTTTATTCTGGTTCAGTTGATGGTTTCCAATTATCCATTGTGTGAATTCTAGTTAATTCAACCCTAGAAAAAAATTGTGAATGTGCCTACTCCCTTCAAGCTTGTAGAAATATAAAAACCACCCCATTAGCATTTCCGGATTATTTTCGTTGTAACAAATTGGGGGGTTTTTAGTCAAAAATAGTCTCCTACTTTGCAGATCTTCGTACGTGCTCAATTCGACTACGATCCCTTAGAGGACGACCTCATCCCCTGCGCCCAGGCAGGGATAGCTTTCAAAACTGGTGATATCCTTCAAGTGAGTAAAAAACAACTTTTCATAAAAAAATTATATATTTATTCTTCTCAAGTTGAATTATTTCGAACATTATTTGAGGAAGGCAAGTAATTAATCATTTGAAATCATGTTAATATTGATCAAAATATAATTGATTAACTGATACTGGAATATGGTTGAAGGATAGGAAGCGGAGGATGAACCTTCTTTCTGCCCAGTTCCGGGGCTGTCACCAGATTTTTTGTGAAGCTAAGGGCACTCAACTTGAAGTTGTTCAATGTCACTTCAACAAAAGACACAATAGTGCGATAAAAACGATCAGACGAATCGGTTTTGCACGAATATGCGGCGATATTTTACAGAAGATTTAACATATATTTTACTTTAGATAATTAGTAAAGACGATCACCATTGGTGGCAGGCAAGAAAGGATAACGCGGCCGGATCGGCAGGACTCATACCTTCGCCCGAGCTGCAGGAGTGGAGGGCCGCTTGCGCGGCCATGGAAAAAACTAAACAAGAACAAGGTAACGTGTCTCAGTCGGAAAATAGGTCGTGTCGCTTCGAAGCTTAGACCTCATCCACTCGCAGGGAATCATCTAGAGTTTAGAGAAATTTATGTTGCCAACAAGAGATAGAGTGATCGTTATCGAGCTTTTTTCTCAGCAGTTTCTGTTTACTTTCTGCATGTTCCTTTCATTAAGACACGTGTAGATTGCGAAAGTTGAGGATCTCGGGGACGAATTGCTCGATATTCTTCGATAGCTTCACAGTTGCTTCAAATTTAAGTTTGGAAGGGTAACTTTTCCTCTCGCTCTTCAACTTTCACTGCCACATTCTCTGTTGCATCTTCGAAGAAACATTTTATCTTGCAAGTTCCTCTCTAATTCTGTTTAAAATGAGGTGGAATGTTTCTTCGAGGTGCCTCCTTGAAATATTTCCCGAATTATGTGTGATTATTTTCCTTCCGAATGGCCCCAGACTTGGAGAAAGGATGTTCTCATGCGAATGGTTGTGATGGTTCTACAGGTATACTTCATAATCTTCTGTTTTTTTCTTGATAATCTGAAGCTCTAAAATCGAAATTTTCTTCAAATTCTTTGAGTCCCGGAAAACTTCATAGAATCTGCTGGGAAAAACGCTTTCAATGTCGCTTAAATTATCCGGAGAAAAAAATTGAGACATTTCATGCACCTGCAAAAATTCGATGTTCGCCTTTTGGAACAGTCGTTGATGTAAATTTTGTTCGATAATTCAAGAATCTAATTTTATTCCAATCGAACCAAAGATGGATCTATTGACGCTCTCCTTCTTTCAGTCAATTGCTCAATATTTGGTCGTAAGAAGAAACAATACAAGGACAAATATTTAGCGAAACACAACGCCGTTTTCGACCAATTAGATTTAGTAACATACGAAGAGGTTGTCAAGTTGCCCAGTAAGTACGATCGTCGCCCCCCGATTTACACGCCTCATTAACAAGAGTGTTGTTGGTTTGCAGTGACTGACCCCGCCTTTCAGAGAAAAACCTTAGTTTTATTAGGTGCCCACGGCGTCGGCAGGAGACACATAAAGAACACGATGATCGCCAGGCATCCGGATCAGTACGCCTACCCGATACCACGTGAGTACCAAGATGTTGAATGAAGAATTTTTGAAGTTGAATCGCCTACTAATAATGCTATCAAATCAAATCAGATTGATATAGTTTCGATTCTCGCACTTGACCCTTTTTTTTTGTTGGGCCTTAGATACGACCAGACAACCCAGAGCGGACGAGGAGAACGGCCGAAACTATTTCTTCGTTTCCCACGACGAGATGATGGCCGACATTGCCGCTAACGAGTATCTGGAATATGGTAAGCGAAAAAATTAAACTTCGGACTGGTTCATGTTTTATCCGAAAAGACTCAAAACTCGCGCTCTCATTTCCCACGCGGAACGTCTAGAAAGTTCTTTTGTTAAAGGTACGCACGAGGAGGCGATGTACGGCACGAAGCTGGACACGATAAGGAAGATCCACCAGGAGGGCAAGATGGCCATCCTGGACGTCGAGCCTTTGGCGTTGAAGGCGCTGCGCACCGCGGAGTTCGCGCCCTACGTCGTCTTCATCGCCGCCCCCATAATACAGAACGTCAACGACGTAAGTGTATCTTTTTTTTCACTCCTTGCTCTTCGTCAATGTGGAATAATTGCAGTACGACGGCAGCCTGGAGAGGTTGGCCAAGGAGTCGGACATGCTGCGACAGGCGTACGGGCATTACTTCGACCTGACGATAGTCAACAACGACATCGACGACACCATAGCGGCGCTGGAGGGCGCGATCGAGAAGGTGCAGACGACACCGCAGTGGATACCGGTGTCGTGGGTCTACTGACAGCAAGCGTCCGTGGATCTCGGCTCTTTCCAGAACTTCTGAGCTCTTGCCGTCGTCAGTTTTCTCGACTTGCTCTACGTGTTGCTCGAGTTGCTCCTGGCACTAGGTTTCGATGGAAATTCAAATATATGAGAAGTTGATTAGTTCAACTGGAAGAATCGACCCCACTTCAGGATAAATATTTCAATTTTCATCAAAATCTTTCTCCGCTCAAATCAAATCGAAGATCTGTCGTTCTGTTGATACACAAAATTTGGTGTTTATATGTCTTGTATATATAGTCAAAACACTGCCATCTTCTCTTCTCGTTGAACTGTCCACAGCTCTTGGATTGAAGGTTGTTGATGAAAACGGAGGGCTCGAGTGACACGTTATAGTGAGGCTGGAAAACTACATCGAACACTCAAATGAATAAACTAATCGATGTAATCTAGTCCAAATCGGAAAAATATCTGAAGATGTTACCCAGAAAATGTAAATAAGTATTTTTCCGGCTTAGAATTTGAACTTGAATACATTCTGTTGATAATTATTGATTACCACATGTGATTCTGATTTTCCATTAGATTGTTGATGAGTTTCAACTCCTAATTTTTTAGGCATTGATATTATAATTAATTGATACCTCTAAGATAGTTATGTACATATAGATTTTTACTGATGTCGTTTGGAGCGATGCAGTTTTGCTTTGGACGACCCAAGTGATTTTTGTCGTGATTCTTCACTTTTCTTCAGTTCCCTCGAAAATAATTCTTGTTGGCACATTTCTTCTCCTACAGAAACAAATTTATAACAGAAATGAAAATTTTCAACACTGGGGCTGTCCTTTCCAAAACTGCATCTCCGACGACTTTAAAGAGCTAATCTGCTTGAATTAACGGTTATTATTGAAACATTGATAGATTTTATTGCAATCCAAAGAGTTCTATAATTTAACTGATATTAGATTGTTAAAACGCATTATCATTCCTCATTTCAGCACTCTAAGCGGATGAAATAGCCTTCTTCCTCGACTTTGGGTCTACCGAAGGAACGTTACATTCCATTTTTTAATTTTTAGGTTTATTGAGAACAATGACTAACGTTACTCAGGCGAACGCTCCGAAGAGTATCGATACTCCAAGTATTCGATATTCTCCGAAGAACTCTTCCAATTTGAAAAATTGCCCGTTTCACCATCCGAAGAGAAAATCGACGGGGGTTAGAGCCCATATCCTTCTGTGCAGATTCGGAACCACACTCAACGCACAAGAGCTCATCATCTAAAACGCGTAACCTGCTTCAACATAAAATTTAAATAGCAATATTCCTGAAAGAGTATTATGTAATTATTATATAATGTGATGGATGATAGGTGAGATTGAAGTGCTCGGAAAGTTTAAATTCGAATTGTGTGCATCCGATATGAATGAGATATTCTAATTCCTGTTTATGTTCATGTGTTCAGAATTTTATCAAATTGCTCTGAGGGTTCATCAACTATAAGATAATTGAGAAAATTCATTTTGAAAATTTCGAAGCGATACATTTTCAGGTAAAACATTCATCTTGTTGAATAGTTTTATATTGAAGTGGTAGTTTATTGTTATTGTTTGAACAATAGAAATCCTCAAATAGTGATATTCATGAGTAGACTCCCATTTATTTCTTCCATTTTGAATTAAGATCAGAAAATTGTTGATGAATTCATGAAAATCATCTTTTGAGATCGCCCACTAACGAACATCAGTAATGCCGTAACATATCTGCATAGTCAACATTATCCGAGGTTGAGGCACAATTCTCCGAGTTAAATGAAATAAGATTACCTCTAAATGTATTAAATGATATTTTGATTGAATTAATTATTTAATTTTTCCTCATTTCAAGTTCCTCAGAGAATTCATGTCGGATTCTCTTACAAATTGCACAAATATCGATATTGGTTTTCATTCAATTTCTTGAATTATAATTTTGGTTTAACTCGAAGTATGTGGAGAGGATATTCCTGAACTAATTGGATGAAGAAAAATAGACTAGCGACTTGATATTTGCATTTGAATGAAAAACTGAATATTGTAGGTTCTTGAATAAAATATAATTATGAAAATTGTCCATGTTCTTGTTTTCCGCTTATGGTCCTTTTCATGGGCCTTGTTTGCCAGATGGGGGTGGAAACGTCTTTGAAGGAGAAGAGATTTGGGCCTTGTTGCTTGAACCACATTTCGGAGCACATTGGATAATGGTGAGATTGAATTGATGAAGGAATATTAAGGTTGTGTTGTGAATTATACTAACATTATTTTTATCTAGGGTGGTGATATGTTAAATTGGTGAAGGTGCAGCTTTTGAGGAGATGTCCATTCAACTTTGCAGCAACACCAGCCAGTTCTAAAGTGATGAGCATTTCAAGGGGACAGGATAGCTGCTTATAGAATGAATGAGGTAAACAAGATGATTGAATAACATCTTCGAAGGAGAAGAGATTTGGGCCTTGTTGCTTGAACCACATTTCGGAGCATATTGGATAATGGTGAGATTTAATTAAAGAATGAATATTTAGGTTGTATTGTGAATTATATTAACATTATTCTTATTTTTATTCAGGTTGGTGATATGTTAAATTGGTGATTGTGCAGCCTTTGAGGAGATGTCTATTCAACACCAGCCAGTTCTGAAGTGATGACCATTTTCGAGGGAACAGGATAGCTGCTTATGGAATGAATGGGGTAAGTAAGACAATAGAATAAAAAATAATACTAATTTTAGTATAATTCACAACAAAATCTTATTATTCCCACTTCAATTCAGGTTGGTATGTGCATAATATTTTTAATTTTTTGAGTCATTGTTCGTTATCAATGATGTGCAGATGGAAAAATTTCTTTTTGATGTCTCAGCAATCAATATCTTGTTTGTAAATATTCAATTTCACTGATATTGCCTAGAAGTTGTCTTTGTTATGTAAAACAACTTCCAATACTTCATACGAGTAAGGTATAAATAAAAAAAAAAAAAATTTTGGTCACAATAAAGAGCTCAGAGATTTTTTTTCGCACTATTTTGGTAGTAACTTCATAGTAATTATTTGAAATATGATTTGTTTCACATAATTTTTGAAAATCATCATCATTTTCGTTTCACAGGGAGAGGCTTCCTTGAGGCTTTGTACATTGCAGATGCGGAATTGAAGCCAGAGTTCCGCTAAGTTATGCCAGCAATGGATCTGAAGAGAAAATAAGACTAATATACAACAAATTTTGGTTTTGATATGTTGCTTCACCCAATTTTTTTGGAGATATAGCCAAAATATGGTCCGTAAATTAATGTTCCAATTGTAAGCTGTAATAAAAATTATATACAAATTTTTTTCTGTTTATTTACAGGTCCTCATAGGTCCTGGTTTTCGAAAAGGACTGGAATTTACTTCCCTCTGCCTTCAATATAATTTTTCCTTTTTTCTTCCATTTATTAGTAGAGAGGTCCTCAGTCCTCCTCTCTACTAAGTTTCCTTATTTTGGTCGTCCTCCAGCATAGCTTGAGAATTTTTTAGTGCTGCCATCTAACGGCAGAAGCTCAAAGTTTTTCTGAGCTAGTGCTGCCATCTGTCGGCGGTAGTTCGAAGTTCTTTCAAAATACAGCGCCATCTATTGGAATTCTCGTGAACTAAATGGTTCAGCCCCTCCTCACTAGATGGCGCTAGTATCGGTTCAGCGCCCTCTGCAGGAACTATCACGAACTAATAAGTTGAGCGCGCAGCGCCCTCTACTCACAAAAGGCTGAACTAAATAGTTCAGCAATATTCCTGAAGGGGGCGCTGTCACCCGTGCAGCGCCCTCTGCTGGCTAGTAGCTGAACTAAATAGTTCAGCTATATTCCTGAAGGGGGCGCTGTCATCAGTGCAGCGCCCCCTGCCGGCGAAAGGCTAAACTAAATAGTTCCGCAATATTCCTGAAGGGGGCGCTGTCATCCGTGCAGCGCCCCCTACTGGCGGGTAGCTGAACTAAATAGTTCAGCTATCATCCTGAAGGGGGCGCTGCACGGATGACAGCGCCCCCTTCAGGCTAGTAGCTGAACTAAATAGTTCAGCTATATTCCTGAAGGGGGCGCTGTCGTCCGTGTAGCGCCCCCTACTGGCGAGTAGCTGAACTAAATAGTTCAGCTTTACTCCTGAAGGGGGCGCTGCCACCCGTGCAGCGCCCTCTGATGGCTAGTAGCTGAACTAAATAGTGCGGTCTTCTGTCACCAGAGGGCAGCACATGTCTGGGATGTTCGGGCATCGGCCGCTAGAGAGCAGCACTTCTCTATGGAAGTTTGGTATTCCGCCGTAAGAGAGCAGCACCCGTGCAGGAAAAACTTGGAACTTTTACCGTTAGAAGCAAGCAACATAAAAACTTAGTTTTTATAATTTTAATTGCAATAGACATCTACAGGTTTTTTAACTTATTGAGTACATCGAAAATAGATTTACAAAAGGTTTTGAAAATTGAAAAATTGTCGCATATAATTTTATCAATCTCGTCAGATATTGCCTGCACCCCTTTCTGGCTTGAACTTCGCATCTGCCGCTTGTAAGGCTGTCCTCCTTCGTGAAAAACCAACCCTGCGAATTCAGAAAGATATATTAGCATTTCAGCACGCATAAATACTAAAAAGCAAATCCTGATGAAATATTCGAATCATTCACAGCGATTTACCACGAAATAACTAATAATACAGTTCAAAACTGCCCAAACTACAACAATAAAAATTACGAGGCAGATTCGCATTTTCCAGTTTTAGAAATCAATTGAAGGAATTTTTGACTGCTGTCAAAAAAATTCTGAAACTTAGGCGAAACTCCAGACTTCATGTCGGTGCTTCAGCTGATCAATTTTTCGCTAGAATTTTCCACGGTATCTATGGTCTTGGTGATGCGATCTGGACAAAATTTTGCACGTAGTTTGAATACATTATACCTGAGCTAGGTGCATAATTTCATTCCAATCCGATCAGTAGTTTCGAAACTATCAGGAAAAAAATATTTTGAACGGCCATATTTACGGAACCCCTAGTCTAATTTTGCTCATTGATGAACGTGACCGTGAAATTTGCGATCCAAACCCACCCTGAAAATTTCAAGTTCCTAGGCCTTTCCGTTCAAAAGTTAGAATTTTCTATGGTTTCTATGGTTCTGGTCATGCGATCTGGACAAAATATTGCTTCAATATATCATTCTCGATTAAAATACAAAATTTCATCTCGATCGAATCCGCAGTTTCGAATTTATCGAGAAAACAAAATTTCAAACGACCGTATTTACGGAACCCCTTGTATAATGTTGCTCATAGATGAACGTGATCACGACATTCGAGATCCACACCTATCCTGAAAATTTCAAGTCCCTAGGCGTTTCCGTTCAAAAGTTACAATTTTCTATGGTTTTTATGGTTCTGGTCATGCGATCTGGACAAAATTTCACATGTAGCTTGAACACCTCATTTTCCATTTGAGTGCAAAATTTCATCTCGATCAAATCTGTAGTTTTCAAGTAATCAGGGAAACAAAACTTTGAACGGCCATATTTACGGAACCCCTGGTGGAATTTGGCCCATTAACGAACTTAACCGAGGCATTTGGGATCTGAACCTACACTGAAAATTTCAAGTCTCTAGGTTGATCCGTTCGAGAGTTATCGTGCTGACGGCCGGACGGACAGACTCGAATTTTCCGACGGATTCGTCATCAGTGAGTCGAACATAGTCGATTGAGACTATTTTCGGCTCAAAATTCGAAAAATACAGACATCGTGACGAAATGATATAGCCCTCGTGTAAGTAGTACGAGCGCTCAAAAATAAACCATTTGATATGAATTGGAGATGAGGAGGGAAGAGTTTTTATCGACTTAAAAATAAATTCTCAAGTTCCGAAATAAATAAATTAAAAAAATATTGCTCACATTTTCAATGCCTTGTTGTGTTTTCCGATGCTAACAGTCTATCACAGAAACTAACCCACTGGGTGGGGTTGATGCTCACTCTTTCGGCTATCTTCTTGAAAGTGTCATAACTCAAGGATCCTCCGTATCCCCTAATGTTGGTGTAATGCGTAGGGGCGTCCACGTCCGTGGAATTCCTAAAGAAGATATCAACGAAATGACTGCCGTTATCATCCTGTCTTAGCTCGTAGTACATGCTAAAGCCGTAGTTGACTATCCCGAAATTCTCCACATTCAGACTGTCCCCCAAGTAGTACACAGACATGTCTGCAGTAGAATACAACATCATCTTCCTATAGATCTCTTCCTTCGTTCCGAATTTCCTCCCGGATATCGCCCTTTCGAACTGGGTCAGCATCCTGTGGACCAAAGGTCCGGCCCTCAGCATCTTTAACCTCCTATCCATCGTGTTTATGACGAAGCCGACTTCCACCAGGGGCTTGATGTCTTTGATGACGCCGTGGGCCCAGAGGGGCAACGTTAGGTTGATCAATTTCTCGCCCTTCAGAATGTTGTACAATATCAGAATGTTGATCAGGTTCACCTTCGATCCTGTTTTCTTGCTGAGATATTCAAAGAGCTCAGAGTTTTCCTCTGCTATCTTCTTCTGCAATTCCAAGGCTTTCTGAGAGTGGAAGGTGAAATAAGGACAGGAGTTCCACTGCAGCAAGATATCGTCTTTGTTGGGTGTGGAGTGTATTGGGACCGGTTGCCAGAGGATGTTAGGGTTCCACACCTCGTTTCTTATGGGAGGGTAGAGCGCCGCTAACAGAGCTTCGGCTGACATCAGACATCTATCGAAATCTATCGACTGCACATATATATCGCTGGTGTTGTACTTGAGAGGTAGAAAATTCGAATAATGCCTTCTCATCCACAGCCCGACATCGTAGAGCTCCTGTACTCCTACCTAAAAAGATAGTTACATCAGATGTAAATATATATGACCCTACGTAATTTTGAATTGTAAATTGATAAAAAATCTTAAAGCAATATGCTCCTTGACCCAATAAAATTGACTGATAGATCACTTACGTTAAGCAACTGATCCGAAGGATTTTCCATTCTCAAATCCAAATAAGGATCGGTTGGATCGAAACCATTGTAAGATCCTAATCTCTCCCCGTGCCGTACAAACTACAACAAATAAACTTCGATTAAAAATAGATAATGCAAATATCAGGAAAATTACCATAGTTACTGCCAACAATTTATCACATCGCGCGAAATACAAAAATAATAAGAACAAGGGTGGAACCACTAAAACGTTTGAAATCATTGTAGAAATACACTGATAAAATTATATTGAGGTTCAAATATGTTTCCCTTATCAGAAAACACATTTTTTTCTTTTTAAGCACCACATGACCTAAATTTCCCACAAATTTTTATCAATAATATTGATAAACCACTATATTTGATAACAATCAGGTTTAACATCAATTGGATAAAAATTATTCCTGAAGGAAAAATTCTACATAATGTTTTTTTTTTTCACGTCACTCTAGTTGCTGTTCCCTTATCTCAATTCATTCAAAAAAAAAAAATATTAATATGCACTAATTTCCTTAAAATTTTTGAGATGTTAATCCATTTTTTCAAGAAAGTTTTGAGCTTGAAAATATTTTTGCGGATTCTCAAGCAGTGTAGTAATTAATTTCATGAAATTAACTTCAATATATTGCTTTAACTTTTGGAATGTTTGAAATTAAAAAAACTATTTGTAACTCAATTTTTATTAAAAATATCTTTATTCATTTTGTATTGAAATTCCCAGTTATCCTGAAATATTTTTAAAAATACTTATTTCGTAACAATCCTTCACTTTTTCTTCTTCGCCATTGAGATTTGTCTCCTATATCTCGACGGACTGATATACAATTTATTTTCCCACAAAGGCGCTCCTCCAAAACTATTCGAAAATATTTTTATCGGATTGAGCGCAAACCTAGGTCCAATCTCCGAGAGCGCCCCATCTTCGGATAAAATCTGGAAATTTCTAAACCATATCGTATTGTCCAAAATCGTAAAAGCATAAACATGATCGAAGAACGGCTGACTTTTGGGATGTTTATTTGGAACTCCGAATATTTGCGTTAATAATTCTTTCATCAACTTATAATGGGGATTCTCTGTGAAAGTTTTATCGAAACTCAACAGGGGCCTGGAACCTCGAAGACAGTTTCCTGTGAATTTTAATTCTGCCATTGTGTGAACTGCAAAAAAATAACTGAATGAAAACTAAATTCCAATTTATAGTTAACAGACACCATCAAAATATAAAATTCTACGTACTATTCTCCACTAGGAATTTTATAGATGGCCCATTCGGAACGTTCGATAGCCACATATATAAATCTTGTTTTTTCCTTCCCTCGAACAGCATAACCTTCGAGCAATTTTTCATTTCGGCCACTTCATTTATGACCGACAACGTCTTTTGTCTCTCCATCTTCGCTTCCGGTTTATGGTGGGGCATCAGTTTCTTCAAATCTTCCATGAGATGCCTGTGTCGATAGTTGATGCCTCTGGTCGCAAGAACCAGAACTCTCTGCTTATTGATCCATTTACCCTGGAAGAGTTGAACGATGAATATAGTGAAATTTGATTGAATTCAACTCCACTCACCTTCTTTGGGGCCGGTTCGTCTGTTCTTACAGCCGGTAAAGGTTTCTCTTCCTCTGCTACAACTTCCCTATTTTCGGACCGCTTCCTTTTCTTAGATAATTTCGTCATTTTAAATTAACGGTGCACGTGTTTATTGTTAATATTTGAAAACCTCACAAAAATACAAAAACTGTACGTGTTTGAATGAGGTTAACCACAACTTACTGTTGGATATTGGTTGTCACAGAACGTTCTTCTTCTACTACACTACGGTCACTGATATCACTCTAATCACAGTAGTAACCGTTCTTTATTGTAATTAAATAAACACAATAAATCTTCGATCTTTAATATATGAGTTAGAGGGAACTGCCTATTCATATATGGAAAACTGGTAATTTGGAATAATTTTTGCAGGTAGGAATAAACGAAATCTGTGAACAAACTAACTTGAACTGGACAGGATCCTGAACTGAACTGGACAGGATCCTGAACTGAACTGAACAGGATCCTGAACTGAACTGAACTAGAAATGTCATTCTCTATGGTGGGATGAAATTGACGGATGACGAAATGCTCGTCAACAAACGTCATAAATATAAGATTTACTAACCTACTAGAATTAGAAATTTTATTTCAATGTACAAACCTAAAAATTTGGGAACCTTGAACTGGAATTATTGAATTCAATGGGGAAAGCAATGGGCTTGGAAACTATGGAGTTTATACTAATTAGATGAATACCATTCGAGGAAATGCGAGTATGAAACAATATTGATATTTTACTCAATATTTCACAGATTCGCTGAAAATCAAGTAGAAAATAAGAGATGGCCTCCCAGTGGGAAGATTTTTACGCCACTCACCTACCCCCTTCAGATTTCGAAGACAACAGATCGATACTGAAAGAATTCTGCGACAGACACAATAAATCCGGTCGAAGGATCGTTCTCGTTACGGTAACTACGTTCACCACCTAAAAAACCCCAGAATAAAACGAAATTTTCTAGTCCGGAGGCACCACTATTCCCCTGGAACATAACACGGTCCGATTCGTCGACAATTTCAGTGCGGGCACCAGGGGAGCGGCATCCACGGAATACTTCCTGGAACACGACTATTCCGTCATATTCCTATACAGGGCAAAGTCCCTGGAACCGTTCACCAGACACTTCAACGGCCAGAAATTCATGGATATGTTGGTTATCCAAAACAGCGGTCCAAATACAACCATATCAGGTAACGTCTTGAAAATTTCGGGAGATATCGTATTCATCAATTTTTTTTCAGTAAAACCCGATAACGTAGATGTACTAGCGCCTATCCTCGAAAGTTACAAAACCGTTCAAGAGGGAGGAAGGATATTATACATCACTTTTACAACCTTATCCGATTATTTCTGGCTGCTGAGAGCGGCTTGTGAATGTTTGACGATATTCGGAAACAGGGCCCTGTTGTATTTAGCAGCAGCCGTCTCCGATTTTTATATTCCTTCAAGTGAAATTGTAAGTCGTTTTGTAATGTTTGCTACATTTCTTACAGGTCGCATAAGCAGAACTATTTTAAATTCCAACGAATTATTGAATAAAAAATCCTTACATTTCTGTAACAGCTGATTCGGCAAAACTGACAAAGAGATGCTGTCATTTTTTTGACAGCTGACAAAAATGTCCTCAAATGGTATCTAAAAGTTGAAGATGCGTTAACATTCTAGCCTACTCACAAAATCCAATCCGCAGCCGGAGTCCCGAACATCCAACTACAACTGGTGCCGAAAATGTTGGCCCCCTTAGTGAGCCTTTGGGTGCCTCACGCCTTCGTGGTCTCGTTCAAGTTGGAAACCGACGAAAACATTCTAATTAGGAAAGCCAGGGAAGCCTTGAACAAGTATAAACATAAGGCAAGTAGTGGAAGCCTGAAAAGAGAATAAATTTTAATATAATTCTCCCTTCCAGTTAGTGATAGGCAACATGTTGCAGTCAAGGAGACAGAAGGTGGTGTTTGTCACCCAGGAGAACAGTTACGAGCTGGTCTTGACGAGGGAGCAGATGTTAAACGGTTTGGAGATCGAGGATTTGATCGTATCCAATTGCATCGCAAGTCACGACCAGTTCGTAAGTTCCTGAACGAGAGAAATGTGTATCGT
This sequence comes from Aphidecta obliterata, assembly GCA_963966015.1. Classification (NCBI taxonomy): domain Eukaryota; kingdom Metazoa; phylum Arthropoda; class Insecta; order Coleoptera; family Coccinellidae; genus Aphidecta; species Aphidecta obliterata. Next base: position 869,575 of record OZ014435.1, read on the forward strand.
AAGAAGTAGTAAATGGTATTGGTGTAACCGGAGAGAGAATTTGAATAATCATATCAGGGTAAAACTATTTATAACGTAAAATGAAAAACAGAGGCATTTATTATTGTATAAGTATATTGATGATGTTGTTGGTCCTTATGTGTGGAAATATATTCCTTTTTTATTGCAAGTCTTCTTCATTTTTAACTCCTGTCTAAAGTTTAGTCGATAATATTAAGCTTTGAACGTGATATTTCTGACGTTCTTCTTCATGTTCAGTATCTCCTCCTTGTCAAGGTATTTTTTCAGATATAGGTCGAATCTGAACTCTTTGGACAAAACCTTGTAGAGCCGCTCCCCGAATTTTCTACAAAAATACAATATCATGCAAACTTAAGTTCTAATCGTTGATTGAAGTATTTTGGGAAGATATCCAACCCATGTATTTACACTTCCCTTTGCTCTACATTCCGCACTTGTGGGGACCTCTTCAATAACTTCCCTGAATGTGAAACAACTAGAGATTTCTTTTTTTTTTTCAATTTTCCGACAAACCAATAATTTTTTCGAGACTTTATGTATACTACAAAAATATGATAAGATTTATTATATAGAAATGGACCGCATATTTGAAATAAGTGAGGTTGAATCAATTCATATAATAATTTTCTAGGAGAAAATCTATCAAAAATTTTCCATACAATAATTTATTGACTAGGAAAATTCGGCAAATAACTAATTTTCCGACATAGGGAAGAAATAAAGGTTATCTATACAATTATAGGGTGTAGATTCTAGATATATATTTTTCTCTCACGAAAAATCTGTTTACTGAGCGCTACACCATTTCAAATTCGAAATTCTGAGAGGTCCCATATTTAGATATTCGAATTTGAGATTTTTCTATGTGGAAATGGATAAACCCTGGTGGGTGTGAAAGTTTTTGCGTTCGTCTTTATTCATTAGCTATCGATAAAAACTATTGTGAAGCATTTAAAACGTTTCTGCAGAAAAATATGATTTTTTTTTCAATTTTCCGACAAACCAATAATTTTTTCGAGACATTTTATGTATACTACAAAAATATGATAAGATTTATGTATATAGAAATGGACCGCATATTTGAAATAAGTGAGGTTGAATCAATTCATATAATAATTTTCTAGGAGAAAATCTATCAAAAATTTTCCATACAATAATTTATTGACTAGGAAAATTTGGCAAATAACTAATTTTCCGACATAGGGAAGAAATAAATGTTATCTATACAATTATAGGGTGTAGATTCTAGATATATATTTTTCTCTCACGAAAAATCTGTTTACTGGGCGCTATACCAATTTAAATTCGAAATTCTGATAGGTCCCATATTTAGATATTCGAATTTGAGATTTTTCTATGTGGAAATGGATAAACCCTGGTGGGTGTGAAAGTTTTTGCGTTCGTCTTTATTCATTAGCTATCGATAAAAACTATTGTGAAGCATTTAAAACGTTTCTGCAGAAAAATATGATTTTTTTTCAATTTTCCGACAAACCAATAATTTTTTCGAGACATTTTATGTATACTACAAAAATATGATAAGATTTATGTATATAGAAATGGACCGCATATTTGAAATAAGTGAGGTTGAATCAATTCATATAATAATTTTCTAGGAGAAAATCTATCAAAAATTTTCCATACAATAATTTATTGACTAGGAAAATTTGGCAAATAACTAATTTTCCGACATAGGGAAGAAATAAATGTTATCTATACAATTATAGGGTGTAGATTCTAGATATATATTTTTCTCTCACGAAAAATCTGTTTACTGGGCGCTACACCAATTTAAATTCGAAATTCTGATAGGTCCCATATTTAGATATTCGAATTTGAGATTTTTCTATATGGAAATGGATAAACCCTGGTGGGTGTGAAAGTTTTTCCGTTCGTCTTTATTTATTAGCTATCGATAAAAACTATTGTGAAGCATTTAAAACGTTTCTGCAGAAAAATATGATTTTTTTTCAATTTTCCGACAAACCAATAATTTTTTCGAGACATTTTATGTATACTACAAAAATATGATAAGATTTATGTATATAGAAATGGACTGCATATTTGAAATAAGTGAGGTTGAATCAATTCATATAATAATTTTCTAGGAGAAAATCTATCAAAAATTTTCCATACAATAATTTATTGACTAGGAAAATTTGGCAAATAACTAATTTTCCGACATAGGGAAGAAATAAATGTTATCTATACAATTATAGGGTGTAGATTCTAGATATATATTTTTCTCTCACGAAAAATCTATTTACTGGGCGCTACACCAATTCAAATTCGAAATTCTGAGAGGTCCCATATTTAGATATTCGAATTTGAGATTTTTCTATGTGGAAATGGATAAACCCTGGTGGGTGTGAAAGTTTTTCCGTTCGTCTTTATTCATTAGCTATCGATAAAAACTATTGTGAAGCATTTAAAACGTTTCTGCAGAAAAATATGATTTTTTTTCAATTTTCCGACAAACCAATAATTTTTTCGAGACATTTTATGTATACTACAAAAATATGATAAGATTTATGTATATAGAAATGGACTGCATATTTGAAATAAGTGAGGTTGAATCAATTCATATAATAATTTTCTAGGAGAAAATCTATCAAAAATTTTCCATACAATAATTTATTGACTAGGAAAATTCGGCAAATAACTAATTTTCCGACATAGGGAAGAAATAAATGTTATCTATACAATTATAGGGTGTAGATTCTAGATATATATTTTTCTCTCACGAAAAATCTATTTATTGGGCGCTACACCAATTCAAATTCGAAATTCTGAGAGGTCCCATATTTAGATATTCGAATTTGAGATTTTTCTATGTGGAAATGGATAAACCCTGGTGGGTGTGAAAGTTTTTGCGTTCGTCTTTATTCATTAGCTATCGATAAAAACTATTGTGAAGCATTTAAAACGTTTCTGCAGAAAAATATGATTTTTTTTCAATTTTCCGACAAACCAATCATTTTTTCGAGACATTTTATGTATACTACAAAAATATGATAAGATTTATGTATATAGAAATGGACTGCATATTTGAAATAAGTGAGGTTGAATCAATTCATATAATAATTTTCTAGGAGAAAATCTATCAAAAATTTTCCATACAATAATTTATTGACTTGGAAAATTCGACAAATAACTAATTTTCCGACATAGGGAAGAAATAAATGTTATCTATACAATTATAGGGTGTAGATTCTAGATATATATTTTTCTCTCACGAAAAATCTATTTACTGGGCGCTACACCAATTCAAATTCGAAATTCTGAGAGGTCCCATATTTAGATATTCGAATTTGAGATTTTTCTATGTGGAAATGGATAAACCCTGGTGGGTGTGAAAGTTTTTGCGTTCGTCTTTATTCATTAGCTATCGATAAAAACTATTGTGAAGCATTTAAAACGTTTCTGCAGAAAAATATGATTTTTTTTCAATTTTCCGACAAACCAATCATTTTTTCGAGACATTTTATGTATACTACAAAAATATGATAAGATTTATGTATATAGAAATGGACTGCATATTTGAAATAAGTGAGGTTGAATCAATTCATATAATAATTTTCTAGGAGAAAATCTATCAAAAATTTTCCATACAATAATTTATTGACTTGGAAAATTCGACAAATAACTAATTTTCCGACATAGGGAAGAAATAAATGTTATCTATACAATTATAGGGTGTAGATTCTAGATATATATTTTTCTCTCACGAAAAATCTATTTACTGGGCGCTACACCAATTCAAATTCGAAATTCTGAGAGGTCCCATATTTAGATATTCGAATTTGAGATTTTTCTATGTGGAAATGGATAAACCCTGGTGGGTGTGAAAGTTTTTGCGTTCGTCTTTATTCATTAGCTATCGATAAAAACTATTGTGAAGCATTTAAAACGTTTCTGCAGAAAAATATGATTTTTTTTCAATTTTCCGACAAACCAATCATTTTTTCGAGACTTTTTATGTATACTACAAAAATATGATAAGATTTATTATATAGAAATGGACCGCATATTTGAAATAAGTGAGGTTGAATCAATTCATATAATAATTTTCTAGGAGAAAATCTATCAAAAATTTTCCATACAATAATTTATTGACTAGGAAAATTCGGCAAATAACTAATTTTCCGACATAGGGAAGAAATAAATGTTATCTATACAATTATAGGGTGTAGATTCTAGATATATATTTTTCTCTCACGAAAAATCTGTTTACTGGGCGCTACACCAATTTAAATTCGAAATTCTGATAGGTCCCATATTTAGATATTCGAATTTGAGATTTTTCTATATGGAAATGGATAAACCCTGGTGGGTGTGAAAGTTTTTCCGTTCGTCTTTATTTATAAGCTATCGATAAAAACTATTGTGAAGCATTTAAAACGTTTCTGCAGAAAAATATGATTTTTTTTCAATTTTCCGACAAACCAATAATTTTTTCGAGCCTTTTTATGTATACTACAAAAATATGATAAGATTTATCTATATAGAAATGGACCGCGTATTTGAAATAAGTGAGGTTGAATTCATATAATAATTTTCTAGAAGGAAATCTATCAAAAATTTTCCATACAAAAATTAATTGACTCGGAAAATTTGGCAAATAACTAATTTTCCAATATAGGGAAGAAATATATGTTATCTATATAACTGAAGGGTGTAGATTCTAAATATTTATTTTTTGCAAATTTGACTGGTTTTCAAAATAAGAAGGTCTACACGCAATTTATCACCAGCTCAAATTGCAACTGTAAAAGTCAATTAAATAATGGATGAATTTTTATATTGGGCTTTCATAAGCTTATTGTTATTTATGTTTGAAATACAAACTTTTCAATAAAAAAAAAAAAATTTCAAAAATAGTTCAATGTTCCGAAGAATCTGATATTTCCTAAAAAAACATCCCATTTCCTTCTATAATAATGAATATTTCGGTTAACTGATATCTGATATACCATTTCAATTTTGATTTGGCTTGTGACAGTTAAGATGTTATACTTTTGAAACTTAAAATGTTAAGAGGATACTCATTATTTTTTTTTGGAATAGAGCATTGTTTTGGAACTTTTTGGACATGGAAGCTACCTTAAAACAATATAAATCAGTCATTTCCTCTCAAAATATGAATATTGAAAGATTATCCTGTCTTTGCAATAATATACCTTATTTTCATAAATTGAAAAGTCAAATTATCAATAAGAACCTCAGTATAATCATTAGATGAATCCTGTATACAATGGTATAATCATACAATATTCAAAAGTGCCGTCAAAGGATCAGCGAATATGACGGTCGTTGCACATTGATTTAAGATATTTAGAGTTTAATTTGAATAGTTTTTCTATTAAAAGACAATGGTTGAGTAACCATTTCAATTATGAATCAAGTTGCAGATAAAAATCCGAAGGTATTCAGTTTATATTTGAATATTTCGTTGAAAAAACTGCTATTCCACTACTATTTCATTTGAATTTTGACGCAACATGGTGGCTGCTATTGTCGCCACTGTATAGTTGGGTATCTTCCCAAAATACTTCAATCAACCTAGCTCTAACACCTCTTGGATTCGAAGAATCCCACTCACCTAACCTCCAGATTCTTATCCTCCACGAACCTTGGCAGGTGATAGAAGATCTTCTTCCTCGTCTGCTCGCTGTTGTTGGGGTTCAGCACGCACTCCGCGCCGGCTATGACCACCGCGCAGACCATCAGCCTCACCGTGGCGGTCCTCACCAGGTGGTTCTTGTGTCCCGGACCCTTCGAGCACAACGCCCTGACCGCGTGGGACGTCGGGACGTGCGTCACCATGCAGTCCAACGCCAGGTTCGCGTCCTGCCTGATGAACTTGTTGGCGTCCGCCGTCTTCGAGAGGAGCAGGTCCACCACCTCGTCGAACTCGGGCCTCCTGGTGTCTTTGACGAACTCGAACAGGTGACCGGCCGCCTGACAGGCGGTCCTGCAGACGTGCGACCTGGGGGACCTGAGGAGCTCGATGAGCTTCTGGTTGATGACGGTCATGTGCGGGTAGATCTGGTCCACGTCCGACATCCTGCAGCAGTCGATTATCTCCGCGACGCCCTGGATGCACGTGTTCCTGCGGGGACGAGGAAACGTTTCACGTTAAGGAGAACCTTTCGATTGTCCAAGAGTGGCCATCGTTTGATAGAAGATAAACTCCAGGAGGAAAAATGAGAGCAGATGAGTAGGCGGAATAAAAAACAATGGAAAAAATCGAATTCCATTTCGTTTCGTGTCCTTAATTAATCCTAGGATCCTAGTACATCGTGTTGAAAGGTTCCAGGAAGAACCCCTGATCCTCTTCCTGGGGGGATTGTTCCCCAGGGGGGAAAAGGTTTTTCTTAAACCCCTCCACATCTATCTAACTCTTCAGATATTCAAAGCATGGAGGATAATTACCAATCGGGGTCCTTGATTTTGGCCAGAGGGTTGCTCAGAATGTTGTCGGAAGACACGCAGGAGTTTTGTTCGGATCCCCTCTTGGTCGTTTCCTTATCGAAGAAGAAATCCATCGAAGAACCCCCCTCCTTCCAAGAGTTACACTTCGAAGGCAGCCTCCTCTGAGTCTTGGAGGCGTCGTAGCTCACCGTGCTGAAGCTGCGTTCCATGCGGTCCACGTTCCCACCTTCCTTCTTCGGACTGACCGACCTGCCCCGCTTGGAGGCGGCGAAGAGGCAGTCCAACTGCCTGATCGCGTTCCGGGCGTTCTTGTTCTCGCTGGAGATGGTCGGGGCCATGTACGTGGTCTTGCTCCTGGTCGAGGACCTCGGAGAGCTCGAGATCGAGGAGCAGGTGACGTACGCGGGCGTGAGGGAACGACACTCCTCCGCTTCCGCCACGTAATTTGGATGGTGAGTGTTGGCCGAATTGGGTGGGGGTGGCGAAGATCTCCCTACGGAAGGGTCCGACGTCTCCTCCGGGTTGGTCTGGGTGTTCTTCGTGCCGACCTTGGGGCTCTCGTTAAGGCTGTCCGGTGACATGTCGCCGGACTCGATCTTGGCCAGTTGGAGGATCGTCTTGCTGGTCTGGGTGCCGGAATCTTCGGAGGTCTTCAGCGCGGCCAGTCTGTCGTTCAGTTCGGTGGCGAAGCCGGAAAAACACCCGGACGAGGAGGACTTGAAGTCTCCCGTCCGGTTGAACGTCGTCCTCTTCCTGTCGTCGTTATCCGTTGGGAATACGATGGTGGAATAGATGGATCGTTTGGGTTTCGAGATTGTGTTCTGCATGTTTTGAAGGGTAATTTTGACATTTTCGCCGGGATTCTGTGGGTCGATACTTCAATCTCGAAAATATTGAAAATGTCAAAGTTGATAATCGTGCCGATGAAGGAATGTCGAAGTATAGGTGCAACAGGAAATCTCGATCTGCTGCAACGATTACGTAGGTAAGTTCAAAGAGCGGAGCGTTTAATCGAACATTTCTAATTGGCACTACTTGTCCTACTTATCTTTATATGAGAGATAGATTGGTCGACGAATGAACGGCTTAATTGAGCGACTCCGAGACTTTAGTATGAACATTAATTGATACTCCGCCAACACATTCTTAGAATTGAGTCTGCGATGCTACGGCTTTAATAACTTTCGTAAAGCGAGGACAATTCGGCCAAGAGGAAAAATTCGACGACGTACAAGATTATCTATAGAACAATCAAAAAAAAACGAGATTATGGATCAGTTCGAATCGTAACGCTGTTAAATTATCGTAGAAATTCTTTTGGCGGTATCGTTAGTGATAATTAATTGGGTTGTGACTCTAAGGTAGTTGAAATACTTGATGTGAAAAGTAAAAGAAAATAAATAATTATCAGAGAGTATTTTTAGGGAGGTCTTGATAACGTAATCTAGAACATGAATTGGTTTTATAATGGGTATAATTTATAAGAATAAAATTGGGATCAAATAGTTTTGTGAAGGATTATTTCAAGAGTTGAAGGATTTATCAGTGGTTCAATATTTACTCTGGGAATACTCTTGTAGATCATAATAAACTGAAATCGTCTTTTTGGGAATATATCAATATCTCACCTTCGTTGAGAGTCTTATAAAACTTGAGGGTACATGAATCATTACAGAGCAGTTTTGGGAAGGTCTTGATAAAGTATTCTAGACTTTGAATTGGTTTTAGAATGGGTGGGAGAAGGATTTATAAAAAGTAAAATTGGGATCAAATAGTTTTATAAATTATTTCAGTGATTATCATGAAAAATTTCATAAGGGAACAAATTGATTCTTAAGATGGTTTTATGAAGGATTATTTCAACACTTGAAGGATTTATCAGTGGTTTTATTTTTATTTTACTCTTGGAATGCTCTTGCAGATCATAATAAAACTGAAATCGTTCTTTTGGGAATATGCCAATATCTCAGCTTTGTTAAGAGTCTTATAAAACTTGAGGTTTTATGAAACATTAGAGAGTAGTTTTGAGATGGTCTTGTTAACGAAATCTAGACGTTGAATTGGTTTTATAAAGGCTATAATAAGGATTTTAAAAATGTAAAATTAGGATCAAATAGTTTTATAAATGATTTCAATAATAATTTCGAAAACTTTCATGACAGGATGAATTGATATTCAAAATAGTTTTATGAAGCATTATTTCTAAAGTTGAAGAATTTATCAGTGATTTTATTTTTTTACCCTCGGAATACTTTTGTAAATCATAATAAACCTGAAATTACTTTTTGGGAACATTTCAATATCTTGACTTTGTTGAGTCTTATAAAACGTGAGATTCTATGAATTACTAAAGAGTAGTTCTGAAAAGGTGTCGATAACGTTTTCTAGCAGTTTAATTGGTTTCATAATGGTTATAAGAAGGAATTTCAAAAAGTAAAATTGGGACTGAATAGTTTCAAAACAAGAACTCCTCGAGAAAACTTTCAATTGTATTTGGGCTTCGAAACTATTTCGTCTTATGAAGGTTTTATTATGATCTTCATGGTAACTTCAACAAAACCATTCGGACTTTGAGACAATGTGAGATGAGGATAGTTTTATGACTGAATTTCTGTTTTTGTTTTCTCATCTTATCTTGTTGAGTGTCGAGTTTTGAAGAGGTTTTATAAAGGTTTTCAGAAGGAATTTCAAAAAGTAAAATTGGGACTGAATAGTTTCAAAACAAGAACTCCTCGAGAAAACTTTCAATTATATTTGGTCTTCGAAACTATTTCGTCTTATGAAGGTTTTATTATGATTTTCATGGTAAATTCAACAAAACCATTTGGACTTTAAGACAATGTGAGATGAGGATAGTTTTACCACTGAATTTCTGTTTTTGTTTTCTCATCTTGTCTTGTTGAAAGTCGAGTTTTGAAGAGGTTTTATAAAGGTTTTGAGAAGGAAGTTCAAAAAGTAAAATTGGGACTGAATAGTTTCAAAACGAGAACTCCTCGAGAAAACTTTCAATTGTATTTGGGCTTCGAAACTATTTCGTCTTATGAAGGTTTTATTATGATCTTCATGGTAACTTCAACAAAACCAATTGGACTTCAAGACAATGTGAGATGAGGATAGTTTTACGACTGAATTTCTGTTTTTGTTTTCTCATCTTGTCTTGTTGAAAGTCGAGTTTTGAAGAGGTTTTATAAAAGTTTTGAGAAGGAAGTTCAAAAAGTAAAATTGGGACTGAATAGTTTCAAAACGAGAACTCCTCGAGAAAACTTTCAATTGTATTTGGTCTTCGAAACTATTTCGCCTTATGAAGGTTTTATTATGATCTTCATGGTAACTTCAACAAAACAATTTCAATTTCAACCTTTCGAAGTTATCTTGTAGATCATTATAAAACTAAAATGTTTTTTTTTCAAATATATCAATATCTTCACTTTGTTGAGAGTCTTATGAAACTTGAGGTTTCATAAGATACTCGGGAGTGATTTAAAGGAGGTATCAATAAAGTCCACCTAAAATCGCAACGTCTCTTTTCGCGGTGGCCGTTCCACGACCCCCCCGATCCGCCCGCGAACCGTCCAAACAGGTATAGCGCGGATCTAGCCTCTCGTTCTTTGTTGTCTACTCCCATGAAACGCAGTCGCACTGACTATACGGATGACGTCGTTCCCTGCCACAGGTAAAAAGGACCGCCACCACGCACACCCGATTCAAAAATAGCCAGTGACCGCCTTCGCCTGAGCGCGACAGCACCGATCGAAACGAATCGATAATAAAACGAAAATACAGTTATCGGATATCTCTAATCGGGCGCGCGAAACATGCGACTAGTCGACACCCGATGAGACCGGAGTGCGGCGTTTCTCAGGTGATAAAGATGTGAATGAGCGCCCCCGCAAGATGGTAAGGACGACGGGTTTCTCCCTCAACCTCCAGGGCAGGGAATCGCACGCCGCGATAGTAACGCGACAGGACGCGGAACTCAGACTCCTCGAACTCACCAGGAGATGTCTGGCGTCGAAGGTGAAGTGCGACCGGGAGTACGCGGTCGCCCTCAGCGCGGTGGCCGCGCAAGGGCTGAAGATGGACAAGGGCGACGATCTGTGCGGCAGTCTGATCGCCTCCACGTGGAGGACGATGATGGAGGAGCTGGACAGCACCGGCAGGCTGATCAGGCAGAACGCGGATAGTGTGGAGACGAGGGCGTTGGACTCGATCAACGGGCTGTACGCGGAGAAGAGGAAGGTGAGGAAGCTGTACCAGGAGGAGTACAACAGGATCCAGCAGCAGTTGACGAGCGTGAGTTTTAAATTTAGGATGGGTATATTTAGAGGTGACGGCGGCGTTGTGGAGATTCGGTGTTTTCGGGCTGGAGGTTGTGAACAACACGACCGATAGTTTTGTGCTTTGCGTGGGAAGGAGATATAAACGTTCTGAAGATGTTCGAGCGCCATCCAATGTTACCCCTTGGAATTCCTTCTCGAAACCATTATAAAACCTCTTTAAAACTCGACCCTCCACAAGATACGATGAGAAAACAAAAACAGAAATTCAGTCGTAAAACTATCCTCATCTCACATTGTCTTAAAGTCCAAATGGTTTTGTTGAAGTTACCATGAAGATCATAATAAAACCTTCATAAGACGAAATAGTTTCGAAGACCAAATACAATTGAAACATTTCTCGAGGAGTTCTCATTTTGAAACTATTCAGTCCCAATTTTACTTTTAGAAATTCCTTCTCGAAACCGTTATAAAATCTCTTTAAAACTCGACTCTCAACAAGATAAGATGAGAAAACAAAAACAGAAATTCAGTCATAAAACTATCCTCATCTCGCATTGTCTTAAAGTCCAAATGGTTTCGTTGAAGTTACCATGAAGATCATAATAAAACCTTCATAAGACAAAATAGTTTCGAAGACCAAATACAATTCAAAGTTTTCTCGAGGAGTTTTTATTTTGAAACTATTCAGTCCCAATTTTACTTTTTGAAATTCCTTCTCGAAACCTTTATAAAACCTCTTCAAAACTCGACACTCAACAAGATAAGATGAGAAATCAAAAACAGAAATTCAGTCATAAAACTATCCTCATCTCACATTGTCTTAAAGTCCAAATGGTTTTGTTGAAGTTACCATGAAGATCATAATAAAACCTTCATAAGACGAAATAGTTTCGAAGACCAAATACAATTGAAACATTTCTCGAGGAGTTCTCATTTTGAAACTATTCAGTCCCAATTTTACTTTTAGAAATTCCTTCTCGAAACCATTATAAAACCTCTTTAAAACTCGACCCTCCACAAGATACGATGAGAAAACAAAAACAGAAATTCAGTCGTAAAACTATCCTCATCTCACATTGTCTTAAAGTCCAAATGGTTTTGTTGAAGTTACCATGAAGATCATAATAAAACCTTCATAAGACGAAATAGTTTCGAAGACCAAATACAATTGAAACATTTCTCGAGGAGTTCTCATTTTGAAACTATTCAGTCCCAATTTTACTTTTAGAAATTCCTTCTCGAAACCGTTATAAAACCTCTTTAAAACTCGACTCTCAACAAGATAAGATGAGAAAACAAAAACAGAAATTCAGTCATAAAACTATCCTCATCTCGCATTGTCTTAAAGTCCAAATGGTTTCGTTGAAGTTACCATGAAGATCATAATAAAACCTTCATAAGACAAAATAGTTTCGAAGACCAAATACAATTCAAAGTTTTCTCGAGGAGTTTTTATTTTGAAACTATTCAGTCCCAATTTTACTTTTTGAAATTCCTTCTCGAAACCTTTATAAAACCTCTTCAAAACTCGACACTCAACAAGATAAGATGAGAAATCAAAAACAGAAATTCAGTCATAAAACTATCCTCATCTCACATTGTCTTAAAGTCCAAATGGTTTCGATGAAGTTACCATGAAGATCATAATAAAATCTTCATAAGACAAAATAGTTTCGAAGACCAAATACAATTCGAAGTTTTCTCGAGGAGTTTTTATTTTGAAACTGTTCAGTCCCATTTTTACTTTTTGAAATTTCTTCTCAAAACCTTTATAAAACCTCTTCAAAACTCGACACTCAACAAGATAAGATGAAAAAACAAAAACAGAAATTCAGTCATAAAACTATCCTCATCTCACATTGTCTCAAAGTCCGAATGGTTTTGTTGAAGTTACCATGAAGATCATAATAACACCTTCATAAGACGAAATAGTTTCGAAGACCAAATACAATTGAGAGTTTTCTCGAGGAGTTCTTGTTTTGAAACTATTCAGTCCCAATTTTCCTTTTTGAAATTCCTTCTCAAAACCTTTATAAAACCTCTTCAAAACTCGCCATTCAACAAGATAAGATGAGAAAACAAAAACAGAAATTCAGTCATAAAACTATCCTCTTCTCACATTGTCTTAAAGTCCAAATGGTTTTGTTGAAGTTACCATGAAGATCATAATAAAACCTTCATAAGATGAAATAGTTTCGAAGACCAAATACAATTGAAAGTTTTCTCGAGGAGTTCTCATTTTGAAACTATTCAATCCCAATTTTACTCTTTGAAATTCCTTTTTATAACCATTATAAAACCAATTAAACTGCTAGATAACGTTATCGAGACCTTTTCAGAACTACTCTCTAATAATTCATTGAATCTCACGTTTTATAAGACTCAACAGAGTCAAGATATTGAAATGTTCCCAAAAAGTTATTTCAGGTTTATAATGATTTACAAAAGTATTCCAAGGGTAAAAAAATAAAATCACTGATAAATCCTTCAACTCTAGAAATAATCCTTCATAAAACTATCTTGATAATCAATTCATCTTGTCATGAAAGTTTTCGAAATCATTATTGAAATCATTTATAAAACTATTTGATCCTGATTTTACCTCTTTAAAATCCTTATTATAGCCTTTATAAAACCAATTCAACGTCCAGATTACTTTATCAAGACCTCCCTAAAACTACTCACTAGTCATTCATAAAACTTAAAGTTTTATAAGAACCTCAACAAAGGGAAGATATTGATATATTCCCAAAGAACAATTTCAGTTTTATTATGATTTACAAGAGTATTTCAAGAGTGAAAAAATAGAACTACTGATAAATCCTTCAACTCTAGGAATAATCCTTTATAAAACTAACCTAAGAATCAATTTGTTCTCTCATGGAAGTTTTCAAAATTATTATTGAAATCATTTATAAAACTATTTGATCCCAATTTTACTTTTCAAAAATCCTTATCATACCCATTATAAAACCAATTCAAAGTCTAGGTAACGTTATCAAGACCTCCCTAAAAATACTCTCTCATAATTCATAGAACCTCAACTTTTATAAGACTCTTAAAAAGGGTAAGGAAAAGAGTACTTCAAGAGGAGCTCTTTGAATCCCTCTCAAAACCATTATAAAACCGGTTCAAAGAATGAATTATATCGAAACTACTCTACACCATCTAGATCCTAATAAAACCTTCACAAACAAAATAGGTCCGAAGACTTAATACTCAGTTTTCATTACATCTCAGAACTACCCTTAGTATTTCATAAACCTCAAGTTTTATAACAATCTCAACAAGGTTAGACTATCGAAATTTCACTCAAATGTTCTGTGAGTAAGTCTCAAGTTTTATAGTAACCACCATCTAGATCATAATAAGAGACAAAATAGTTTCGAAGATTAAATACTCTTGACAAGTTTTTTCGAAGTTATTTCACGCATTTCTGGAAAGATAGACATAAATATTTATTCAAAACTTTTGGATGGTTTTGAAACCTACGCGGTGCCAATAATAAAAAAAAAAATTCTTGGGAGTGTGGAAGGTTTAATCCAATTTTCTACCAGTTTCAATCGAGTATTCTCGAAAAACCCAACGTCAACTTCGAATATTCGCAACCGCAATCTACTGGCACGAGGTTGAAAAGCCAACCCATCGATGCAACTTATTCTGATGATCCTGTCGACATTTCAGGACGTCGAAATTGGCAAATTCACCGGTTCACCTTCGAGCCAGAAGGAGTGGTAACGTCTGAAGTAACTTCTTCGGTCGAGTCGGGGATATTCCTAGTCGAGAGCCAACAACCTCATTCAGGATATTCGAAAATATTACATCGATATTTAACCGGCGTACCCCAGGGTTGACGTCTAGGGCCGTTACTCTTTATAATTAACCGCTATGGAGGAATGTGAACGAGGAGCAAACTTACATTCTAAATCTGCAGCACGCAGGAAATTCTTCGCATCAGAACTTGACCGTCGTTTTGATTTCTTGATTTGTTCCCATTCGAAGCAACGGCGGAATGTCCAATCCTCTCGTTTCGCCTCTTTGTCGGTTCGGAATTCGTCATCGATCATAAAATAGATTTCTCTTCCGAGAAAACGATTTAATCAATGCAGCGGCGTCGCTCGGTTTTCAAGGTGGCCCATAGATAATTCCTGAAAAAGGACCAATTCATTCACTCAATTGATAGACAATTCATTACTGACCCAAAAAATAATTTCAATTTTATTCTGATCTCCAACTCTAGAAATAGTCCCTTATAAAACTATCTTGAGAGACAATTGAATGAAGGTTTTCAAAATTGTTATTGAAATCATTTTTGGAACTATTTTATCCCAATTTGACCTCGTTATTGAGATTTCCTTAAAACCATTTTCTAGTATTTTCTAGAACCTAAAATTTTATAACACTCTTAACAATGTTAGGATATTGTTATATTCTCAACAAACAATTTCAGTTATATTATGATCTACAAGAGGACTTCATCATTGAATCAGTGATAAATCCTTCTACTGTAAAAGAAAAATATTTCCAAATTGTATACCACTGTAAAGAACTGCCAACACGCCTCTGAATGAACAGTACGTGAAACAACCTGCGATGACAAAAACAATACAGATAACGGAAATACAACCAAGTGGACAAGGCGTCCGTTCTTTTCTTGGTTCTCAAAGTGGAACTCCGTGTACCTCCAGGCAACGCTTTGCAGTCTTAAGTGGGTGCAACACCCAACTTGAATATTTATTTCTTCTGTGTTAGAGCAAATGTTGGTCTGCTACTCGCTTCAACATAATATGTCATCCTTCTTTTTTATTGCATTGAAAGAACAGGTTGTAAAACTGCTTTAGTTAATGCCATTTACTCTCCAAGATCATTTAATCTGTTGACTTCCTTAGGAAAACTTCTCAACGGTATTCTGTCTTATTATGATCTTCATGGTGGCCCCAAAAATAAATTGAGAATAAACAAGGTTTTGAAATTTGGTTATATTATGACTCTGTGAAATGCTCATAGTTTTATTGCTGAATTGAAGAGTATAAAGATTGACTGTTCTTGAAAAAATCATCAAAAGCACTTTATGAGTAGATTCGCATTTTCCAGTTTTAGAAACCAATTGAAGAAAGTGTTGACAGCTGTCAAAAAAATGACAGGAGCTCTTTGTCAATTATGCCGAATCAGCTGTTACAGAAATATAAGGATTTTTCATTCAATAATTCGTTGGAATTTAAAACGGTTCTGGTTGTGCGATCTGGAAAAAATGTAGCTTGAATATATCGTTTTACATTGAAATGTAGAATTTCGTGACGATCGAATCCGTAGTTTTGAAATTATCAAGAAAATTTAACTTACCCTGAAAATTTCAAATCTCTAGGTCCTTCCAATCGAAAGTTATAATTTTCTATGGTTTTGGTCATGCGATCTGGACAAAATTTTGCATGTAGCTTGAATATATCATTCTTCATTGAAAATACAAAATTTCGTCACGATCGAATCCGTAGTTTTGAAAATTATCAAGAAAACTAAATTTCAAACGACCATATTTACGGAACCCCTGGTCGAATTTTGCCCAATAACGAACTCAACCGCGGCATTTGATATTCGAACCTACCCTGAAAATTTCAAGTCTCTAGGTTTTTCCGTTCGAAAGTTATAATTTTCTATGGTTCTGGTCATGCGATCTGGACTTCTGGATTTCGGATGTAGCTTGAATATATCTTTCTCCATTGAAATACAAAATTTCTTCACGATCAAATCAGTAGTTTTGAAATTATCAAGAAAACTAAATTTTAAACGACCATCTTTACGGAATCCCTGGTTGAATTTTGCCACTAGTTTTAAAAAGGATTTTCAAGGGGCAAAATTAGGATACAATGGTTTTATGAATGATTTCAATAAAAGCCTTGAAAACTTCCATACAAAAACCGAGCGACTCTCAAAACAGTTTTATGAGTGACTAGTTTTGGTTTCAACACTAATAAGACTCAAATTGTTTCTTGGGGATCACCCTCTGGCTTTAATCGTTGATTCTCTCAAGACTAAGATTCTGCGTTGTCCCTGCAACCCAAAATACCTGACGAAAAATGGTGCAACATCAGACAGAAAACCTTGAAAATATGTCATTGTGGAATTATCAGATGCAAAAGGTTGGTTTACATAAAATGTAATAATTACCTTCACTTCTTATCAGCAACACTCAACAGTTTGCATCGATGAAAATGAATAAATAGTCGCATTTTCCATACAAACCATCTTTTCCTGGTTTTTCCTGAACTTGGAGGATGAGGCAGGTAGTTTTTGAGGTTTAAATGTTGTGATAAATTATTGTGAGATACTTTTCGAGCGCTCGTTCTATTTACACGAGGGCTAATTTCTTGAAATATACATAGACAAAGAACTAAACTGGAAATGTCACATAAAGTATACCTCAAAAAAGATATCTTCCAGCATCTATGGACTGAGGGTTGTGTATGCAATATACATCCAAGAATGTCTCCTATTTCTCCTTAAAAACAAAGAGCTATTTTCACAACACAGCAACATTCGGAAACAAAAATATAATATCAGAAATTCAAACTACACATACCCTAAAGTACATCTGACAAGAACACAGAACCAAGTCGAATATAGGTGTTTGAGATTTTTTAATTCTCTACCAGAGACAATACAGAAGGAAGAAAATTTCAAGAAACACAATAAATCCTTGCATGAACACTTAAAATTAACCGAGCCATACATCCACCTACAAGGTGGATCCACCTACAAGGTGGATCCACCTACAAGTGGATCTACCTACAAGGTGGATCCACCTACAAGGTGGATCCACCTACAAGTGGATCTACCTACAAGGTGGATCCACCTACAAGGTGGATCCACCTACAAGTGGATCTACCTACAAGGTGGATCCACCTACAAGGTGGATCTACCTACAAGGTGAATCCACCTACAAGGTGGACGAACGAGCGCTCAAAAGGTTGAGGTTATGGTTATGAGGAGTTTCCGAAGATTTTATCTTGAAATTGAACATTCTATCCACCTTTGAACTTAATCTACAAAAGAGTGCAACACCTGTATATTAAATATTCTGTACTTTTCATTGCATTCTTTCTCGATTGTCAATTCAGGTTTCTCTCACTACAAAATAAAGATATTACCACTCGATAAACCACAGTCATCAACTTCGCACACACCCATGTACTTGAGATTATTCAAAACACATTATCCTACTCTGTTTTATTCATGAGACTCAACAATTAGTATTCAACAGTTCGCTCACCATTAGTGTCAACAATCTCAAAAATTTTCAGATAACCGAGGAAGTCACGAAAAAAAAGTTGGAGTACCAAAAATACCTGGAACTGTACAAACTGATGAGGACGAGGTTCGAAGAATACTACGTTAAAGGTGAGCGGTCTCTTCTAATCGACATTTTCACATTAACCCTTAAGACGACCCCTTTTCGCAGCCGGAAGGGGCGGGAAGAAACTCGACGAAGTCAGGGATAAATACCAGAAAGCCTGCAGGAAATTACACCTCACCCACAATGAGTACGTCCTGCTACTCTGCGAGGCTGTGGAGTTCGAGAAGGACTTCAGGACGGTGCTGCTTCCCGGACTGTTGGAGAGGCAGCAGAACATCCAGGAAGACATGATACTCATATGGTGAGATGAGATTAATTGAAATTCAAAAACTCACATCAACGAATGCATCGAGGAAGTATCCTGGATCCATGCCAGATTACGTTCTCAACCGTTTTATAACGAACATTAAACGCATCAACTATAAATACTTACATTACTCCATTTCCCTCAATATCCCTAAATTGACTTCAACTAACAGATATCATGACGTGCATTGTTTGTTGTAGGAAACAGATTCTTGTCGATATATCTGGTTTGTCGGATTTGTCTTCGGAGAAATTCAAGAAGATCCAGAAAAAAGTAGGGAACGCTCTGGATTCCATAAAACCGTCGGAGGAGTACCGAGACTTCACGGAAAAATTCAAGTGAGTCCTTCATAAGAGTAAAGGGCAAAAGTTTAACAAAATGCCCCTTTTTTATTTTGATGTTTTTTTTCTATAAACATAGTCTTTTGAGTGAGAGCAATACAAATTAACAAACACCAAACGATAAGGCACGTGTAAAACACAGTATTAACAGAAGAGTGTAAACAAGGCACTATACCTTTCTTCGTATGATAGAAAAGCTCAGTATAAATCAAGTGGATCAAAGAAAACTTTCATTTTCCTCTTCGTTTTCGATAACGATTCAGATTGAAATAAGATCTTAGACAAGAAGTAATGTTTTATAACACCCTCAACAATGTAAGGATGATATTGTATTCCCAAAAAACAATTCCAGTTTCATTATGATCTACAAGAGTACTTAAAGAGTAAAAAGTCAAAAAGCCTTCAACTCTAGAAATCGTCCCCTATAAAACTATCTTAAGATTCAACTGGTCCTCTCATGAAGGTTTTCAAGATTGTTTTTGAAATCATTTATAAAACTATTTGATCCCAATTTTACCTCTTGATTACGTTGTTGAGACTTTCTTAAAACTATTTTCTAGTATTTCCTAGAATGTTCTACAAGAGTATTTCAAGGGTAAAAAGTCATAAATTCTTCAACTCTAGAAATCGTCCCCCATAAAACTATCTTAAGACTCGATTGGTCCTCTTATGAAGGTTTTCAAGTTTGCTATGGAAATCATTTATAAAACTATTTGGCCACAATTTTACCTCTTGATAACGTTGTTGAGACTTTATTAAAACTATTTTCTAGTATTTCCTAGAACCTGCAGTTTTATAACACTCTTAACAATGTTAGGATATTATTATTTTCCCAAGAAACAATTCCAGTTTCATTATGTTCTACAAGAGTACTTCAAGGGTGAAAACTCATAGTCTTCAACTCTAGAAATCGTCCCCCATAAAACTATCTTAAAACTCAATTGGTCCTCTTATGAAGGTTTTCAAGATTGTTATTGAAATCATTTATAAAACTATTTGGTCCCAATTTTCCCCTCTTGATTACGTTGTTGAGACTTTCTTAAACTATTATTTTCTAGTATTTCCTAGAACCTGCACTTTTATAACACTCTTAACAATGTTAGGATATTATATAATTCCCAAGAAACAATTCCAGTTTCATTATGTTCTACAAGAGTACTTCAAGGGTAAAAAGTCATAAAGTCTTCAACTCTAGAAATCGTCCCCCATAAAACTATCTTAAGACTCAATTGGTCCTCTTATGAAGGTTTTCAAGATTGTTTTTGAAATCATTTATAAAACTATTTGGTCCCAATTTTACCTCTTGATTACGTTGTTGAGACTTTCTCGAAACTTTTTTCTAGTATTTCCTAGAACCTGCAGTTTTATAACACTCTCAACAATGTTAGGATATTATTATATTCCCAAGAAACAATTCCAGTTTCATTATGTTCTACAAGAGTACTTCAAGGGTAAAAAGTCATAAAGTCTTCAACTCTAGAAATCGTCCCCCATAAAACTATCTTAAGAGTCAATTGGTCCTCTTATGAAGGTTTTCAAGATTGTTATTGAAATCATTTATAAAACTATTTGGTCCCAATTTTACCTCTTGATTACGTTGTTGAGACTTTCTCGAAACTTTTTTCTAGTATTTCCTAGAACCTGCAGTTTTATAACACTCTCAACAATGTTAGGATATTATTATATTCCCAAGAAACAATTCCAGTTTCATTATGTTCTACAAGAGTACTTCAAGGGTAAAAAGTCATAAAGTCTTCAACTCTAGAAATCGTCCCCCATAAAACTATCTTAAGAGTCAATTGGTCCTCTTATGAAGGTTTTCAAGATTGTTATTGAAATCATTTATAAAACTATTTGGTCCCAAGTTTACCTCTTGATTACGTTGTTGAGACTTTCTTGAAACTATTTTCTAGTATTTCCTAGAACCTGCAGTTTTATAACACTATCAACAATGTAAGGATATTATTATATTCCCAAGAAACAATTTCAGTTTCATTATGTTCTACAAGAGTACTTCAAGGATAAAAAGTCATAAAGATCCATAGGAAAGTAGGGAACGCTCTAGATTCCATAAAACCGTCGGAGGAGTCTCCTCCTGCACAATCAACAGGTGTCTCAGTCGTAGCTTTGACATTGCACCGAAAATAACCGTCGACGCTTGCCAAAATCCGACATCCTGGTCAATCTCCACCTTTCCTATGTTTACAGAACGACGCAACTCGAACAAGTCAAGTTCGTCTTCGACGAGAGCCTGACCGAAGACTCCACGGTGAAGTTCTTGCCCAACCAGCTGACGGTCGACAACCTCACGGTGGACTGGCTGAGGAACAAATTGGCGGATCTGGAGACCGGCATCAAGGAGAGCGAGGAGAAGAGGGCCACTCTCACCACCACCAACAACCAAGAGTCGGCTTTGACTAACGGGAAGAACTCCTCGTGCCAAGAACTGAACACCAGGTGAGTTGGGGGTTAGTTGGTGATAGTAAGGAAAACTCAGATGATTCTTATCTAGGATAGCCAGTATTCTGGACAACCCGAAGAAGGAAATCGAAGAACTGAGATGTTCGGAGAGGAAGATGCTGAAGCAGACTGATCTCATCAAGAGCGCGTTGAACGAGCTGGGCTGCGAGGAGGTGCCATCCGGTTGCGACCTGTCCATAGACAATCCCCCCGCTTTCACCAACGAGAGCGCGTCCGAACAGGTTTGTACTGGTTACGACACTAAAACGACACTCATATTATTGTGTGTGTGTAGAGCCTGACTCCCCAATCGACGTCGACCAAAAAAGCCTTTGGTCCCCGGAAAATAGTGAGAATACTCCGGAAACCGTTCCGGAGAAAGTCGGCGCCATCGTCCCCGGTAGCTCCACCGAGGACCAAAGGGAGGCGGGATTCTTCTTCGCACAGCGAGGGCGCCGAGCCCGTCAGCAGTACATGGGTATTGTTTTGAGTGTTTGCATGGTGTTTTGCTCTTGAGTTATTAATGCTTTCTGAAACACCTATGCGAGTTGCTTCATTCTGGGGAGAAATACGAAGTGCCAATCTCTGACGATGAGTGGACATTCGTTATCAGCATGAGATAAGAAGTTACCGTTCAGTACGACCAGTCTGAAAACTTCCCAGTCTATAACATTTGTTGAAAGGTTTAAGTCTTTCTTTTTATTTGCAATCCGCCAATTGTATAACTTTGACCAACCTTGGCATGTTAAAATGGAATGGACCTGTCTTAGGATATCACGAAGAACCTACCATCAAGGTTTCTGCATACATTTTTTCCTTTTTGTTCTTCCCCTTGCATTTTTTTTCTCTGTGCACTTCTAGACCCAGTATTGACGAAGAAATACTGGGATCAGCATGCTATGCCTCCATCCCTCATCGAAGATAACTAATATAAATCTTCTTCTGTTGAGAACTATTGAATCACCTAAGGTTTCCTCTAGGTCACGTTGACGACCAACAAATCCCTCGTGGAAGAAGAATGGTTCCACGGGGTCCTCCCCAGAGAAGAAGTCGTCCGACTGCTCGTCGACGACGGGGACTTCCTGGTGAGGGAGACCACGAGGAACGACGAATCCCAAACCGTCCTCTCCGTATGTTGGGGCGGTCACAAGCACTTCATAGTCCAAACCACAGCTGAGGTAACATCATACAAATAAGTTCATCGATTATTCGACGACAAGTTTGTGTTTCTTCCAGGGCCAATTCAGGTTCGAAGGACCGGCGTTCCCGAGTACCCGGGAGCTGATTCTGTACCAGTTCACCAGCGGGCTTCCTGTTACCGGAAGATCGGGCGCCTTGTTGATGAAGCCGATACCGAGAGAACGATGGGAGTTGAACAACGACGACGTGATTCTCCTCGACAAAATTGGAAGGGTAAGGATTTTTCCCCCAATGAAAGGTGTAACTTGAACTTAAACGTTTCCAGGGAAACTTCGGGGACGTCTACAGGGCCCAATTGAAGAGCAGCAACGAAATATTCGCGGTGAAAACGTGTCGTGGTACCCTTCCGGAAGACCATAAAAAGAAATTCTTACAAGAAGGTCGCATCTTGAAGCAGTACGACCACCCCAACATAGTCAAGCTTATTGGGATATGCGTGCAGAAACAACCGATCATGATAGTCATGGAGCTTGTACCCGGTGAGCATCCCCTTATAGCAGTTTCTTATAATAATAGTATGTTATTTAACACGAGCGGTAATGTAGCTCATAACTCACGCACTCGTTTCACACGCACTAAGGTGCTTTATGGTGATTAATGTGAATCGATATATTTCAAGGTGGTTCATTGTTGACGTTCTTGAGGAAGCAAGGGGCGAGTTTGAACGACGGTCACCTGATGAAGATGTGCCTGGACGTGGCCGCCGGGATGAGGTATTTGGAATCGAAGAATTGCATCCACAGGGATCTCGCTGCCAGGAACTGTTTGATCGGTGAGTTTTCAATCATAGAGCTGACAAAATCGTGGAAGAAAACCGCGAGTGTGGGGGGTCCAAATTCTTCTCAAAATAATTCATTTACAGTCCACTAATACTAATTCATTTACACCACTCAATAATTCATCTACACGTGCGCTATTAAGTCCTATACTGTACTAACTCTCGTTCGGTCCAATGTCGTTTTATATCCGCTTCATAGTTATCGAAGGGTCTGGAAAGTCGAGGTCTGTCGAGAATGGCGTGGATGCATCTAGAAGCGACAGGTCCGGCTCAAGTTCGTTACAAAATGTTTTCGACTCGCAAATATTACTTTCAATTTTTCTAAAAAACGCAAAATTACAAGAAAAGTAATCATATTTGCGAGTCGAAAACATATCAATAAATCCCACTTCTACGATTCTTGTCAAGGAAAAATCTCTATTGCCTGTTCTATCACATTCAATCCACTATAAAACAAAAATATTTCCAGGATACAACAACGTGGTGAAAATATCGGATTTTGGCATGTCGAGGGAAGAGGAGGAATACATAGTGTCCGATGGGATGAAACAGATACCGATCAAATGGACGGCGCCCGAAGCATTAAATTTCGGGAAATACACCTCGCTTTGCGACGTTTGGAGCTACGGCATCCTGTGTTGGGAGATATTTTCTAGGGGTGGCACGCCCTACAGCGGGATGAGCAACTCCAAGGCGAGGGAAAGGATAGACGCAGGTAAATCTCTTTCAATCAAAAAAAAAGAATTGTATGCATTTTTTTATTCGTAGGCTACAGGATGCCAGCCTCGGAAAACACACCAGAGGAGATGTACCGTCTCATGTTGAGATGCTGGGAATACAAGCCGGAGATCAGGCCCAATTTCGAACAAGTGTACACCGTCGTCGAGACGCTGTGCAACTCCTATAGGTCGTCTCTGCAATGATTTTATCGCCGTCGAAACTAAACTTGTAATTTTTTGTAATATCAGAATGTATCCAACTGTTGATCATATTAATTTTTATTACTTCTCATTTCATTTCAACCCTTGGCCTCGGTTTTGTCCAGATCGCATGACCGGAACTCCCTCTTTAATTGAATAATTCCTGAGTTATTAAGGATTTTCTGAATTTATGTCGTACGTGAGACAAATTGATAAAATCTGTTCTATAACAAAAATCTATGTTCATAGAGAATTATTGGGAAAATTCCACACATGTGATTTTTAACCAATCAGAACGTGTATTTCTGACAGATCACCATCGCAACGGATGAATTTTAGTGGAAATTTTTTCACGGTACCCAACAGCGAATTATACTGGAAATTTTTTTGACGTTTATAATGACAGAATATTATACTTGATGAAGACGAAAATTGATGTTGTTGGAAATAAACGCATTTGGTGTGGAATTTTCTTACCGAATACCACACGAGGTCAAATTAAATCCGGAAATTTTTTTCTCACTCATGAATATTTTTAGAAAATTATCCCTCGTCTTCGACTCGGGATAATTTTCAAAATATTCATGAGCTCGAAAATATTTCCGGCAATAATTTGACCTCTAGTGGTATTACTAGTGAGAATTTATCTCCTATATACGCAGATTATTGTTATAAAACAGATTTTATGAATTTATCTCACGTACGACTTAAATTATGAAAATCCTTAATAACTTGTGATGAGTTTTCCAAAATTTGGGAGATGCACAATATCCCGCCATTCTTCTACTTCAAAAATGTAAAAACAGTTTATATTTGAAATATTGAGAATAGGGATAACAAACATTATACTTATTACCCTTTTTTTCGATATTTTGAAAACTATTTCGACGAATGCACCGATTCATATAGAAATATATTCAAAATTGAATAATCCATCATACAAGAGACGAAAAAATCGCTCTTTTCATACATATCATATCCTTCTCTGATAAAAATAATCCGAAATTATATCAAACTTGGTCAACGTGGAGAAAATCGTAGAAAAATGGAGTAAGGAGAGTAATTGTTCAATAAACACAAAAACTCAAATAACTATTAAACTGATTTTTGGATATTGATAAATATGGCTCCAACGACAGCAAATGAGTCTTACTAACACGTCCACCCTGTATATTTCATTTGTGAAGGGATCTTTCATTAATCTGGGATACGAAAATCCCATTAAGAACATATTTAGTACTATGAGACTGTTTTTTCTATAGGAACGAATAAAAATAAAATATGAAAGAAAAAAATTATATCAATATATAAATAGATTCCAAGTATTGAAAAATCCCATTCTTACCGATTTGTCATAAAATATTGTTGAAGAATATATTTTGTAGTATGATGAGAATGCAATTTTTATAGGAACCAATAAAAATAATATGAAACAAAATCAAATATAAATATGTGAATTGATTCCTAATATTAAAGAATACTTTTCTCGGTAATTTTTCATAAAATGTAAATGTGACGGACATGGGAAACCCAAATATTGTTGAAGAACATATTTAGTACTATGAATAGGACCCAATAAAAATAAGATATAAAAGATAAAAATCATGTCAATATTAAATTGATTCCAAATACTAAAAGGTCCCTTTCTTACCGATTTGTCATAAAATATTGTTGAAGAATATATTTTGTAGTATGATGAGAATGCAATTTTTATAGAAACCAATAAAAATTTTATGAAAACAAAAATTCAATATCAATATGTAAATTGATTCTCTCATTCATTTGGGATACGAAAATCCCGAACATCTCCTGATTCTAAAACGATTTCATGAAGTGGGTCGGATAAGAAACCAGAATAAATTTTAACATATAATAAAATAATATAATAGTTACATTTGGAATTCCACAATATCAAAGAAACAATGAAACTTGTAAGTTCCCCTGTGAAACAATAGATTCGGAACAAACTCTAAAAAGATATACCAATTATTTCTACATTAGTCAATATCGACGAAAAACAAGTTCAAAATACATCGACAAGCTCTATTACTGAAAATCCAAAAACAAGAAGTAAGATGTCGCCAGTTGTCCCTTCGAGTACGAAAAATGAAAATTTCTCCAGAAGAAAAGAAAAGTTATAATAAATACAATTTGAGAAGAAGAATTCATACAAATTTTGTAAAGACTGACGAAGAAGACGCAAATATTGATACAATACAAAGCAGGCTCAAAAGAAACTTGCGATATCATTCCGACTGAAAGAATTGAAAATTCTGAAGAAATTCTCAGTGAACTGAAACTGATATTCAAATAATCCCTTCTTGAACGAGTACAAGTAAATAATCATCAAATTTCAATTATATTAACAATAATGATTAACTAAATAATTTCCTAAGGTTTTTCAAAAATCTGCGTTATACTGACTCAATTTATGCACTCGAATTTAATATTCTGTACGAAAACTTGGAACTAAGGGTAATATAGCATGTGATGTGCAATTGAATCGTCCAATATTTCCACTGGTCTTCGCTGGTCCAGTGTCATTTTTCATTATCCAGACTTCGGGATAATCTTTTAATATTTCAAGACAGGCTCGCTCGAAGTTACTCGTTTCAATTCCAAAATAGTTATCTAAAATTGAGGAAATATCCCTTTCGTCCAACCTTCGACTGGACCAACGAAAACCCCACCAAGATGATTTTTCAAATAATTTCAATGTGAAACTCAACCAGCCAACTAACAGAAACTCGGAGAAAAGCTGGAAACGTGTCGATTTGAACATTCCACAGGGTGGGCAACATTCATTTAAACAAGAAAAAAAAACCATTAACGCCTTATCATTTTAGTCCATGTATATTTGAAATATCACTCTATATTATTTGCACAATAAAATAAAACTAAGTTTTTCAAATAACCTCTCCTTTATCGTCCAACGGAAACATTGTAATCCAAAAATTCACACTATATCGACTAAATCAACTGAACCTTCAAATTTTGTTGCGACGTTCTTCGATTCGACAATTTATACAAAGGTAGATGGCGTTTCCCTACATTATTTAGAATATTACCATGCGATTCAAGTCAACTATATATACACAACAAAAATAAAGAGGAAAGAAGCTAAAAATGACATAGATCTATATAAATTTATTAGTTGAAAGTTATACTAATGACAGTTGTGGCAAATTGTAAAAGTACTATTCGGCTGCAGCCGGAGGGGGAGGGGGGAAAAATTCATCACTTCGTCCTTTTACAACACTAAGCACCTTATTAGCGTCCAATTTTCACTACGTCCGGCACTTAAAACTGTGGCGGGGCTCATATCTTCTGGATCTTCTCGCCCACCACCACCGGATTGTTGCGCCTGATCTCTTTCGCCCCCAACTCCCTGTAGTCAAAGTCGCAGTCGTGCTTGTCGCTGTATCGGTGGATGCCGCAGAACAAACCTCCACATCGGCATTCGAACCCTACAAGAAACAACACAGTTAAATTTACAATACAAAGAAAGAAATCGATGAAAAAAAAACAAGCCAACACCAAAACTGATCAAAATAAAAGTCCTCAAAATGTACAGGTTAGCTCGGACTTGCCTTAGAGGTTAGTTTTCAGCTCTTCGAGAAGCTCGGGGGAGGACAAAAAGCAACTGGGATATTTTTCTAAATCACTTTCTTCGTCAACACACAACACGTTCACACAGAATTTTAGCATGCGGGCGTTTGATTTGATAAAATCAGATTAGTTTTGATGCACTACAAAAGAGAAACTTCCCTTCTACAAAAAAAAAGCAATTTCACAAAATTCCACATAGAAATTTTCTCCACTCACCAGTCAGGCCGACCTTCTTGCGACACACACGGCACCTGTTCTTCTTCTTCTTGTCCTTGTCGCCGTCCTTGTCCTCGTCCGCGCTGTCCGTCGAGACGCCCGGGATGGTGCTGGGAGACGCTTCGGATGAGACTGATATAGATTCGGGAGTTGAGATGGCGGCGGCTTGTGATTGATCTACGGCCTGAAAAAAACAGGGTAAATGCGTCATTGAAAAGACGAAAAAAAATTATATAAAAACAACAACACAATTTTCGTAAGTGCGACGACATTGAGATTTCCATATAAGAATTAAATATCGATCAGTCCAATGTCGTTCCGACGATGTGCATTGGTGTGTTTGCTGAATTAACACATTCCGCTAGATTGTTGGCTTTTCTTCTAGGTCGAATATGATTCAAGGTACGCATCCTTGGTCGATGTTTATCTTCGTTTCGTGGCGTCGATTAAGTTTTCAATGTTGATGAGATATGATCAAGATTATGTTCGTGTGGAGTTTGATTCCAGATAAGGTTTTTTTAATAATTTTTAGTACAATGGGAATGTAGCAGACATGGGAAACCTAAATATGGTTGAAGAACATATTTAGTACTATGAGACTGCAATTTTTTTAGGAACCAATGAAAATAATATGAAAGGCTACTTTTCTTACTAATTTCTCATAAATCATAAATGTAACAACGAATGAATATATACCTCATAACAAGGTTTCTAGTGAGAACAAAACGTTCACTCGCAAGAATGCCTTCGAGGTATTTTTAGTTTATTAAGGTAATCCTGTCTTCATTAACTAATTGTATTGGTAAGTTTGGCTCTCGTTGTTTGCAGCGATTGCCATGTAAAAAAGGTTGTAAATGGATAGTTAATAAACTCAAAATAATAATAATAATAATAACGGACATAGGAAACCTAAATAAATTGTTAAAAAACATGAAATACCATGAGAGTGTTTTTTGTGTAGGAACCAATTAAAATAATATGAAAAAAAAAATCATATCAATATGAAAATTGATTCCAAATATTAAAAGATCATTTTCTCACTGATCTTTCATAAAATTCGAATGTAGCAGACATATGAAACCCAAATATTGTTGAAAAATCCATGAAAATAATATGAAAAAAAATCATATTATATAAATAGATTCCAAATATTGGAAAAATCTGTTTCTCATTAATTTTTGATAAAATGTGAATGTAACAGACATGGGAAACCCAAATATTGTTGAAAAATATATTTAGTACTATGAGACTGTTTTTTGTGTAGGAACCAATTAAAATGATATGAAAACAAAAATCATATCAATATTATATAAATTGATTCCAAATATAAAAGGATACTTTTCTTACTAATTTTTTATAATATATAAATGTGACAGACGAGGAAAACCCAAATTTTATTGAAGAATCAATACAAATATTATGAAAAAAAAAATCATATTATATAAATAGATTCCAAATATTAAAAAAATCCTTTTCTCACTAAATTATGATGAAATGTGAATGTAACAGACATGGGAAACCCAAATATTGTTGAAGAACATATTTAGTACTATGAGACTGTTTTTTGTGTAGGAACCAATTGAAATAATATGAAAAAAAAAATCATATCAATATGAAAATTGATTCCAAATATTAAAAGATCATTTTCTCACTGATCTTTCATAGAATTCGAATGTAGCAGACATATGAAACCCAAATATTGTTGAAAAATCCATGAAAATAATATGAAAAAAAATCATATTATATAAATAGATTCCTAATATTGGAAAAATCTGTTTCTCATTAATTTTTTATAAAATGTGAATGTAACAGACATGGGAAACCCAAATATTGTTGAAAAATATATTTAGTACTATGAGACTGTTTTTTGTGTAGGAACCAATTAAAATGATATGAAAACAAAAATCATATCAATATTATATAAATTGATTCCAAATATAAAAGGATACTTTTCTTACTAATTTTCTATAATATATAAATGTGACAGACGAGGAAAACCCAAATTTTATTGAAGAATCAATACAAATATTATGAAAAAAAAAATCATATTATATAAATAGATTCCAAATATTAAAAAAATCCTTTTCTCACTAAATTATGATGAAATGTGAATGTAACAGACATGGGAAACCCAAATATTGTTGAAAAATATATTTAGTACTATGAGACTGTTTTTTGTGTAGGAACCAATTAAAATGATATGAAAACAAAAATCATATCAATATTATATAAATTGATTCCAAATATAAAAGGATACTTTTCTTACTAATTTTCTATAATATATAAATGTGACAGACGAGGAAAACCCAAATTTTATTGAAGAATCAATACAAATATTATGAAAAAAAAAATCATATTATATAAATAGATTCCAAATATTAAAAAAATCCTTTTCTCACTAAATTATGATGAAATGTGAATGTAACAGACATGGGAAACCCAAATATTGTTGAAGAACATATTTAGTACTATGAGACTGTTTTTTGTGTAGGAACCAATTAGAGTAATATGAAAAAAAAATCATATCAATATTATATAAATTGATTCCAAATATAAAAGGATACTTTTCTCACAAATTTTTTCATGAAATATAAGTGTAACAGACGTGGAAACCCAAATATTGTTGAAGAATCAATAAGAATAATATGAAAAAGAAAATCATATCATATAAATTGATTCCAAATATTAAAAAATCCTTTTCTCACTCATTTTTGATGAAATGTGAATGTTACAGACATGGGAAACCCAAATATTGTTGAAGAACATATTTAGTACTATGAGACTGTTTTTTCTGTAGGAACCAATTAGAGTAATATGAAAAAAAAAATCATATCAATATTATATAAATTGATTCCAAATATAAAAGGATACTTTTCTCACTAATTTTTTTATAAAATATAAATGTAACAGACGTGTTGAAGAATCAATAAAAATGATATAAAAAAAATTAAATTACATAAATAGATTCCAAATATTAAAAATATCCTTTTCTCACCAATTTTTTATTAAATGTGAATGTAACAGACATGGGAAACCCAAATATTGTTGAAGAACATCTTTAGTACTATGAGACTGTTTTTGTATAGGAACTAATGAAAATAATATGAAAAAAAATCATATCAATATAAAAATTGATTACAAATATCAAAGAATCTAAATCTCACTAATTTTTAATGAAATTTGAATGTTACAGACATGGGAAACCCAAATAATGTTGAAGAACATATTTAGTAATATGAGACTGTTTTTGTGTAGGGACTAATGAAATAATATGAAAAAAAATCATATCAATATAAAAATTGATTCCAAATATCAAAGAATCTAAATCTCACTAATTTTTAATAAAATTTGAATGTAACAGACATGGGAAACCCAAATATTGTTGAAGAACATATTTAGTACTATGAGACTGTTTTTGTATAGGAACCAATAAAAATAATATGAAGAAAAAAAATCATATCAATATGAAAATTGATTCCAAATATTAAAGAATCTGAATCTCACTAATTTTTGATAAATTGTGAATGTAACAGACATGGGAAACCCAAATATTGTTGAAGAACATATTTAGTACTATGAGACTGTTTTGTATAGGAACTAATAAAAATAATATGAAAAAAAATCATATCAATATAAAAATTGATTCCAAATATCAAAGAATCTAAATCGCACTAATTTTTAATAAAATTTGAATGTAACAGACATGGGAAACCCAAATATTGTTGAAGAACATATTTAGTACTATGAGACTGTTTTTTGTATAGGAACTAATGAAAATAATATGAAAAAAAAATCATATCAATATAAAAAATTGATTCCAAATATCAAAGAATCTAAATCTCACTAATTTTTAATAAAATTTGAATGTAACAGACATGGGAAACCCAAATATTGTTGAAGAACATATTTAGAACTATGACACTGTTTTTGTATAGGAACCAATAAAAATAATATGAAAAAAATGATATTAATATAAAAATTGATTCTAAATATCAGAGAATATAAATCTCACTAATTTTTGATGAAATTTGAATGCAACAGACATGGGAAACCCAAATATTGTTGAAGAACATATTTAGTACTATGAGACTGTTTTTGTATAGGAACCAATACAAAAAATATGAAAAAAAAAATCATATCAATATAAAAATTGATTCCAAATATCAGAGAATCTAAATCTCACTAATTTTTCATAAAATGTGAATGTTGCAGACATGGGAAACCCAAATATTGTTGAATAACATATCTGGTACTATGAGACTGCAATTTTTATGGGAACCAATCATAAAAGTATGACAAAAAACACCATACCAAAACAAAGATTGGTAAGATTGGTTCCAAATAGAAACAATAAACACAAAACGAAAAATTAACCAGCAAGGTCATACCGTTTCGAGGACGTCGTTGGTCTCGGTCGAGAACCTGTCGTTGGGAACATCGTGGGCGCTACCCTGGTCCTGGACGGGCGCCCCGGGTACCAGGGTATTGCTGGAGCGACTCGGTAATTCCTGACTGCTCTTCTTCGACGGCAAATGACTATGTGACATACTCTGAATTTGGACGATGAAATGACGAAATGACTCTGTCAAATTGACAGGGGACGAAAGACCCGGAAACCGAATGAAAGGATTTTCTATGCGTTCGGCGAGACCTGTTTGTGTTCAACATCGCTAGGTATAGGAAGAAGATCGTACTTACATCGGCTTGGTTGAAATCGGCGTGCGACACCAGAGGATTTATGTGATTCGTCGTCGGCGTAGCTGCGGAAGTCATGCTGAGAGCGCTGCAGTGACTCGAGGGAGTGTTTGGAAGTTGCTGTTTCTTTTTGAGGGCCTCCTGGAAAAAAAATCACGTGTCACACATGAACTCATACAAATTTAGAAAAAATCTTCTCACCTTATAGCACAGGGAACACAGTCCATCGGTGGCTGGACTGCCGTAGAAGCCGCAGCCCGACCTGCAAAGGGTCTGCATCTGGTTCGATTCGCGCTCCATCTCGACGGCTGCTGGCGATGTCCTCTCCGTTTCGGTAACGTCCCTGAAGAAACGTGGATTCCGGTGACGTCACCAGGCCTAGCGCGTATTTTGTGGACCCTCTGTCACGAACGATCCTCTGTCAAGGAGATGCTTTTCTGAAAAGAAAGAAGAGGATTATTACCGAAGATGATCGCAAAGAGATCTGGGGCACTTCCCCCAAGGTCGCGCGTGGAGTTGCCACGCCGGCTCGCTTATCGGATACTCGCGATATTCTGACCCCATTCTCGCCGACGCGCCAGAAAATCGAGATAACCTAACATCGCAACGCTTCGGAAAAATACGGTGAAGTGACCTACCGTACGGAACCCCAGGTAATCGGGAACTTTCCGAGCTTCGTCAGAGAATCATCTTCGAACTTCACCAGGTCCGTCAAATCGGGGGTACCTTCTTGGCAGACGTTAGATTGACAATTCCTTCACACGATTCGGGGAATTTTGAAATGACGCGAGTCGAAACTATGGCGATAGAGAGAAATCGTTAAAAAAATCATCGATAAATGTTGCCACTGCCTGCCTAAGCAGGCGTTATTATTTTGCACTGGCCACCAGGTTTACCGGATTCGTATCCCATAGAACACATGTGATCCACGTCCAATTCAATTTGCTTGGCAGTGCCACAAGCAGACATCGACCCTCTTTTTATGAACACGCCCAAACACAGAAGTTTCAAACCTTTGGTCCCCTTCCAGAAGCTCGAAGTTTGTGCTTGGATTATTTACTGTATCTCCTCAAAGCCACCTGAGTCGACAACAATGATGATTGTTAACCCCAATAGTGAAATCCATGTCAGAAAATTTTTTACCCGATCGGAGGATTTGAACCCGGGACTTTCGATTCAAGAGTCTAACGCCCTACCCATTGCGCTACGGTCCCGTGTAGTTAACTTAACGCCAAAAAATCAACTTGAATGAATTATTCCTTGTAGGAGTCATTGAGTAATTCTCAACAATAATTTTGATACATTTTACATTGCTTCGATGATGATTGTCGAGTCTAACAATAATCACATAATGAGCGAAATTCAACTTTCACTGTCAATCGACTAATGTCCCCATCAGTATTCGAAGCAACCTTGTCCTAATGTCTCCGATATTCCGAATGTCATTTAAATTACCGGAAACAATTCCAACGGTCTCTAGTTTCGACTCGCGAACTAGCCAAGTTTTACGAGAACTACAGAAATGTGGACTTGTAAAAATCGCGAGCTGACGTATATTTCTCGATGGAATAATGAAGTCATTCTCGCGTTCTTATCTCTCGATTTCCGTTATGAATATCTTCGTTTCACTTGGAAAGTGGAGTGCACCGATCCGCGGGCGAAATTGGCGAACTTTCTCCAGGAAAGATCACTGCCGAATTTTTATACCATTCATTTTAAAAGCTCGGTTATAGTAGTCTTTCGACTTTTTTTGGTATAGTACGAAGAGAAGATAACCGACATAATAAGATTTGGAGCAATTCATCGCTCATGGTAAAGAAAGAGGATGAATATCAAGCCCATTGATGACTCGCTTCGTTAGCTATATTCGCACAATAATCTGATTTGAATTGAAAAATTAAGGTTAATTTTTTTCACAATTCAAAATTTCATCGAACCCGGTGGAAGTCGATTCACAACTTGAAATGAGTAGTTTAACCCACATAATAAAATTAGGAGAATGGTAATTTATTGCTCATGGTCGAAAACGGACTGAAGGTCGTTTTAATAGGGCGCGATGAAATATTTCGTTGACGTCACTGGGAAATTTATAAACACTTCTTATTAAGTTCGTAAATACCCCACTCTGTTGGTTTAATTTTCTCAAATACACTCATTCTAGTTTAAATTGAAGAATGTGGCTCAATATTTCCACCATTAGAAATTCCTTTGAATTCCCCGATTTTAAACTATTGAGAAACCGACTAGTTTAACCGACATAATGAAATTAGGAGGATGACAATTCATTGCTCATGGTCGAAAATGGACCAAAGGTTTAATTTGGTGCGAAATAATATTTGGTTGACGTCGTTGGGAAATTTATGGACACTTCTGATTTAGTTCGTAAATACCCCACTCTGTTGGTTTTATCTTCTCGAATACACTCATCTAGTTTAAATTGAAAAATGTGGCTCAATAATTCCACCATTAGAAATTCCTTTGAATTCTCCGATTTTAAACTATTGAGAAACCGACAAGTTCAACCGACATAATGAAATTAGGAGGTTGACAATTCATTGCTCATGGTCAAAAATGGACCGAAGGTTTGATTTGGTGCGAAATAAAATTTGGTTGACGTCGTTGGGAAATTCATGGACACTTCTAATTTAGTTCGTGAAATCCCCAGAAATACTTTTCTGATTCAAATTGCACAGGTTCGAAGTCGATTCATTATTATTTGAAGGGTAGTAATTCATCGCTTATTGTCAGAAATTAACATCACTGGGATATTTATGGTTATTAATTGATATTATTCGGTAATTTTATCTGATTAGGTGGATTTACCATTTCCTAGTGTTCGGTCAATAAATACAGTTTCGAGAACCTTAGATTTTTCCTTCAACAAATAAATAATTTCGATTTTGGTGTTGATTCGAGTGTAATCTATTTTACCATATAGAAAGTTCTTGCATAATTCAACGCAGATTCGGCTACTCCACCAACAATGTTAATGTCTTCGGACCGTCGCCGTCTCCGGTGATATCGACGGTCGTCGTCGTCGACGCAAATCGCGCAACGGCCGTTCGCGATGAATGCACGCGAACCGCGAAAGGAGGTCATTACGTCACCCACGTGGGGGAGACCCCGCGACCTTGCGGAGCGCTCGTGCAAGTATGACGGTATCGCGCCCCACATTTCGACGGATTTTTACGTTTTACGTAACATACCACGACGAACGCGCGCGCGCACCTCACGGACTTTGTCGGTAGCAGAAGGTACTCGCGTCAAATCGAGAATTGGCGGCGGGATGATAATCTAAGCAACGACCGCGTTCTCGCGAACGGGATAGTACCGTTAATACCGCGTTGGAAGAAAGCGAAACAGTTTCGCGAAAGGTCCAAACCGGTTACGGCCGAATCCGGACCGTCCGTTATTCGTGAAGGGCGTTCGAAATTTGGTCCTATCTATAACGCTTCTTTTATCTGCGAACGACTGTGGGTCGATGATTTATCGCAGATTTCCGAAGAAAATAATGGCGGTTCTTCTTGGGTAAAAGCAGGTAAACCGACCTTTCGGAAGGTTACAAATGATGGGGTGAGGGGGGTGTCATCCCTCGACTGATCATAATCTAGTGCCACATTCAAGAACAGCGGTGTTATCATGACGTCATTTATCCTCGGATTGGCATATTCCGGTGTTGCCAGATTTACTATTTTTCTGAATTTTTGAGAAAATTTTATTCGGTTTTATAGAAGGTTAAATTAGGTGCAATAAAATATTTGGTTAACGACCCTGAGGTATTTATGGACACTTTTTCAATCTGTAAATAAATCCCCTCCTATTTGAGAAAACCCTTTTCACGACTATAATTAAGTGCAACAACAAAAAGCAGCACATTAATCCCCGGATTGGCATATTCCGGTGTTGCCAGATATACGATTTTTCTGAACTTCTGCGGAAATTTTATTCGATTTAATCCAAAGCTCAATTTAGTGCAATAAAATATTGTGTTAAGGTCACTGAGGTATTTATGGACACTTCTTAAATCCGTAAATAAATCCCCTCCTATTTGAGAAAACCCTTTTCACGACTATAATTTAGTGCAACATCAAAAAGCAGCACATTAATCCTCGGATTGGCATATGCCGGTGTTGCCAGATATACTATTTTTCTGAACTTCTGCGAAAATTTCATTGGGTTTTATCGATGGTTCAATTAGGTGCAATAAAAAATTTTGTTAAGGTCACTAAGGTATTTATGGACACTTCTTCGATCCGTAAATAAATCCCCACCTATTTGAGAAAACCTTTCAAACGACTATAATTTAGTGCAACATCAAAAAGCAACATATTAATCCTCGGATTGGCATATTCCTATGTTGCCAGATAAACGATTTTTCTTGAACTTCTGCGAAAATTTCATTGGGTTTTATCGATGGTTCAATTAGGTGCAATAAAATATTTGGTTAACGTCACTGAGGTATTTATGGACACTTCTTCGATCCGTAAATAAATCCCCTCCTATTTGAGAAAACCCTTCAAACGACTATAATTTAGTGCAACATCAAAAAGCAGCACATTAATCCTCGGATTGGCATATTCCGGTGTTGCCAGATATACTATTTTTCTGAACTTCTGCGAAAATTTTATTGGGTTTTATCGATGGTTCAATTAGGTGCAATAAAATATTTGGTTAACGTCACTGAGGTATTTATGGACTCTTCTTCGATCCGTAAATAAATCCCCTCCTATTTGAGAAAACCCTTCAAACGACTATAATTTAGTGCAACATCAAAAAGCAGCACATTAATCCTCGGATTGGCATATTCCGGTGTTGCCAGATATACTATTTTTCTGAACTTCTGCGAAAATTTTATTGGGTTTTATCGATGGTTCAATTAGGTGCAATAAAATATTTTGTTAAGGTCACTAAGGTATTTATGGACACTTCTTCGATCCGTAAATAAATCCCCTCCTATTTGAGAAAACCCTTCAAACGACTATAATTTAGTGCAACGTCAAAAAGCAGCACATTAATCCTCGGATTGGCATATTCCGATTTTGCCTGATATACTATTTTTCTGAACTTCATTGAAAATTTTATTCGGTTTCATCAAAGGTTCAATTAGGTGCAATACAATATTTGGTTAACGACACTGAGGTATTCATGGACACTTCTTTAATCCTCAAATAAATACCCTCCTATTTGAGAAAACCCTTTTCGCGACAATAATTTAGTGCAACATGAAAAAGCAGCACATTAATCCTCGGATTGGCATATTGCTGTGTTGCCAGATATATTATTTTTCTGAACCTCTGCGAAAATTTTATTCGGTTTTATCGAAGGTTCAATTAGTTGCAATAAAATATTTGGTTAACGTCACTGAGGTATTTATGGAAACTTCTTCGATCCGTAAATAAATCCCCTCCTATTTGAGAAAACCCTTCAAACGACTATTATTTAGAGCAACATCAAAAAGCAGCAAATTGATCCTCGGATTGGCATATTCATGTGTTGCCAGATATATTATTTTTCTGAACCTCTGCGAAAATTTCATTCGTTTTTATCGAAGGTTCAATTAGGCACAATTCAATATTTGGTTAACGTCACTGAGGTATTTATGGACACTTCTTCAATCCGTAAATAAATCCCCTCCTATTTGAGAAAACCCTTTTCACGACTATAATTTAGTGCAACATCAAAAAGCAGCACATCAATCCTCGGATTGGCATATTTCGGTGTTGCCAAATTTACTATTTTCTGAAATTCTGGGAAAATACTATTCAGAGTTATTCTAAATATCCAAACACGTTTCCCATCATTCAGACGAGTATCAGGGGAGAATTTTTCGGTGATAATTATTCGACTTCCTACGCCGCTGGCGACCCGGAGGGGGCAACAACAAGTCCAATCGATGACCGCGCTCTGGCGCAGCTGCCCGCAAATTCCTAGATCCGTCGGCGTAGATTCGAGATCCGATACGATTTCTCGGAATGTGGGACGGCTTTACGTAACAACGCCGCCACCGCCTCGATCTCGTAACAATATCATAATATAACCGAGAGAAAGTCGAGAGGAGCTCTTTTTAGGGGCGCCCACCCGCTAATCTATGGAAGAGGGGGCGACGTTGCCGATCTCCGCGTTTTCCGACAATCTACCGATTTTCGAACAAGTTGTATTTTTCGTTATCGAAATCGTCTTTATACTCTCGGTTAACAACACAATCGGGTCGGGTCGCTATCTAATCCAGATTCTATTGTTTTCCATCCGCGTTATCTGATAATTTCGACAGATTTTGTGTTGAGACGTTCATACTGGGATTATTTGATGAGGATCTAGACTTTGTGAGAAAAACGATTAATGTTCAGCCATCCCGTTCGCCGGATTTAAATCCCATCAAACACGGTTCGTTTCGAGGCGCCACAAACAGACATCGAAACATATACAGCATTGTTCGAAACGTGCGACAGGTGTTTCGGCGGCCGTTAAAAGCCCAACCGACACCTCGTGTGAGTAACCTTGGTCGCGCATCAACCCCATAGCGTTAGCCGCGCCGCGAGTCAACGACCCCGCCGTCTGTTATGGTCCCGTCGAGGCGGTGCGTTGACGTCGTCGATCCCCCCCACCCCTCCGCCGCACAGCATCAGACGCATCTGTCCGAGAGGTAAACAAAGGGACCTGGGGGATCAGACTGATATACGGGATGGGGGGATTTTTTTTCCCGCGGGATCCAGGTAGAGGTACGAGGGTAGGAAATTCTGGGTGTTGGTGTTGGTGAACAGGTGAAAATCGTTATTTTCAAATTTATCGTCGAAAAATTGTAGGAATCGTGGATTATCTCCACATTTGGTTTATGGTTCCCTGAATTCCTTGAATTATCTCAATATACTTAAAAAAATGTCGTGACCCACGGGGTTCGAACCTGGTCCGGCAATTTCGAAATGTTTCATCTCCAACAATCCAAAAATTGTACATTCTTCTAATATCAAATAACCATTCAAAAGTCCATCTGAATAAATTTTTTTTCAATTGAAACCATTTACTAAGTCCAAAAGTTATATTGAAGAGAAAATAAACTCATTCATAGTTCATTATGTAAAGAAAAAGGAAATATTGTATCTCAATCTTTCTGACAGAATAATCTTGAATGAAATTTAAAAAACGGCGAAAAAAAATTAAAAATGCGTTGGAACTGCAACTTGTCACTCTCAAAGAAAATGTTCAGAACATCACCAAAAATTTTTAGGACATAAAACCAATATTCACATTACCCTATATATTGTTAATTATTTGGTTAAAAAATCGAACTATGAAAATTATTTATTGCCCCCTAAATTCGTTGAAATATCTCAATATATTAAAAAAAATTTCTTGACCAACGGGGTTCGAACCTGGCCCGGCAATTTCAAAATGTTATAACTCCTTCAATCTAAAAATTGTGCATTCTCCTAATATCAAAAAATCATTCAAAAGTCGATTTGAATAAATTTTTTTCAATTGAAATCAATTAATAAGTCCAAAAGTTATATTGAAGAGAAAATAGACTCATTCATAGTTCATTATGTAAAGAAAAAGGAAATATTGTATCTCAATCTTTCCGACAGAATAATCTTGATTAAAATTTAAAAAACGGCGAAAAAAAATTAAAAATGCGTTGGAACAGCAACTTGTCTCTCTCAAATAAAATGTTCAGAACATCACCAAAATTTTTTGAGGATATAAAACCAATATTCACATTACCCTATATATTGTTAATTATTTGGTTAAAAAATCGAACTATGAAAATTATTTATTGTCCCCTAAATTCGTTGAAATATCTCAATATACTAAAAAAAAAATTATCAAGTATGTATAATCGAACCATGAAAACTATTTATGTACAAACATATCTCCCTTCAATTTTCTTTTTTCAAATTTTAATTCCAAAAAATTTTTTTTTCACTTTCTTATCGTATCCCCTCTGTCATTAGAGCAAATTTCTTATTTCCAAATTATTAATTTTCGCTTCGTGAAGACAAACAGTTTCAAACTAATCAAAACACTCGGAAATCGAGGTTATTAGAGTAATATTTTTGACATTCCTGTCACCCATTATGACAACTGTCATATTTGGCAACGTTGTCAGATATAAATCAAGTCGAATTAGTGGAAATTTCAAAGCTCTTTGCCTCGAACGTTTCCAAAAGTCCATAATGGATAGACCTTCTTGGAATGAATGAATCTACAGGTAAAATCAGTAAGAGATTGTTTGAAGAAATATTTTTGCTGAAATCCTACGGAAACACTTAGAAAGGACAGAAAAATAGAATAAAAGAAACAGAGGACATTGATTTCGAAAGTGAACTATGACGACACCTACTGTATGGTACAAAAAAATCAAACATTCATTCTTCATTTGACCTAACTTTGAACGAAAAACCCCAAAACGTCCGAGACGAAACAAAAAAAGTCGTTCCAAGAATCGGTCGCGCTTCCAAAAACAACGGAAATTACTACGAGCCTTTCTAGCCGTGAATCATCGGCACATAGCCCGGTTAATAAACGACCGAAGTTCAACAAACTGAGACGGCGACGAAGATCTCGAATCAAAACACGATCTTTTTTTAAAATCCGAGGTCGTTCGATTATTTCCGTCAAAAACAACAGATACAAGACGAAAATTCGTAGAAATCATCAATACCAACCTAAATTAATCACGAAAAAAATATACCGAATTGCATCAGTCATGAATCATAATCTTCTTCACTCAAGATACGAAACCAATTCGAAATGTAAATAAAAACACTACGAGTAGTTTACGTAAACACCCGATAACTTCCTTATCTCCGATTATCGAAAATATTCAGGGAACGTGGACCCACAAAAACAAGACCCCGATTCCAAGAATTCGATTTCTCCAAGATTCCACCTTACCCAACGGTCATAGAATATTAATTTCATTGCCAACTTCACGAATAAATTTCCCTACCCCGAACCAACAACATTATCGCCTTGAGAATTCGTCCCGTCGGAGTCACGAAAAAACGCCTGCCGCTTTCCCAAAACACTGGCACAAACAAGGAAGTGCGTCATCGCTTTACACGTGACGTAGCGTTTCTCTGGAACAAAAAGCGTGATGCGTGTCGCCCTCGACGAAACGTGCGCGAATTAAAATTCCAGGAGAAAGAAACGAGTCACTCCGGGGTATTTCCAGAG
This sequence comes from Aphidecta obliterata, assembly GCA_963966015.1. Classification (NCBI taxonomy): domain Eukaryota; kingdom Metazoa; phylum Arthropoda; class Insecta; order Coleoptera; family Coccinellidae; genus Aphidecta; species Aphidecta obliterata. The sequence goes on from OZ014435.1 coordinate 911,362, forward strand.
AGAAAAAAATAAAACGACGTACCTTAAAACGATCCTTGGAACTGGCGATTGCACAACAATCGAGCACACAAAACTTTCGAAGAGAACCACCAAATAACCACACTCAACACATCGAATTTTACCTAAAACTCGCACTGAATTCCACCCAACACGATAGAACGTAGAAACACGTCAATTACGCACCACTGAATATAATTGTTCGAAGAGAGGAAGGTCGTCACAACCTTACCTCTGGACGTCCTCGATGATTATGAAGCACAGAGCTGAAATGAGCCCACCATCGTAACGACGAAGCGACGTTGCCGAGTCATTGACGAACGTCAGAGGCGCGTTCATTGGTCGGCGATAGGCCCGTTCCCCCGCTCCTTCGACGCCGCGTACGGATCAAACTCCAAGCGCGTTCACGTGTCTGGGCCGTTTTGTTTATCGTCGAATGCGTGTATTCCGGACTTTTTTCTCGTAGATTTTTCGAGGAATGACCTGGACGCGAACAAAAGAGCTTTATTTCGTTTATGTCGCAAGGTGATGAAAACGCGAAACTACTCGGGAGATATGAATTAATCTGCGACACGGGTAGAGGCAAGGTCGACGACTATAAATATATTTTTAAGGATTTCCAAATAAACCTGGTGTTTACTTCTGATTAGGTGCAACGTTTTTCGAGATTCTTGCGTGTTCATCGGATGTTGTCCATCGCGTCGAATTCAAGTTCATCGGATATTGTCCCGATCACGAATTTTTTTTTTCAGGTGGAATTTTCTATCGAAGTCACCCTCGCCCCAAACGGAGGGTGGAACAAAACGTTCGTAAATCTCGAACGGCAGGTGTAAACCCAAGCTACTACAGCTGTCGTGACGTTCTCGAGAATCCGATACGCACAAACGGAAGTTTATTTTTCCGAGGTGATGCACGGTCGAAACGAAAACGAAGCTTATTACGTGCCGGTCCCAACGTACGACCGATCTACTGCGTCGACTTGGGAACTTTGAAACGTGAGGAATTTCTTTAGTAAATGATTTATATTACAGTTGACGCTTCCTGGGTTATTAGAAAAATATATATAATGAAATACCTAACTAAGTCTTCTACGGTCTTTAAACCTAGTTTACGCCCATTCACTCTTCATTTAACGCCCGCTATAATTTTCAATTATACGTTCACAAGAAAAAAACCAACGAATTCCATCTTCGAGACTCATCCGACCATTGAAAAGAGTTTACGCCCACCCAATAATGGTTTCACGCCCACCTAGAAAAATGGTTTTTAACGGTGTTCAAGTTCGCTAGGCACAAAAAAATGGTCGCATCGTATATTATTAGTTCCCCCTCCCTCATTCAACGCCCGCTCATATTACATAAACGATAGAAATGGATTGCAAATTACAATTACCAATAATTTCACAAGAATACAAGGAGATACGGTAACTTTATTCTACTCTAGAGTCTAATCAAATATTTGAATGTAAAGTTTACGCCCACCCAATTATAGTTTTACGCCCACCCTAAAAATTATTCAAAACTGTGTCAAAGTTCGCTGGTGACGACAAATTTTCGCATCGTCCATTATTAACGCCCCCACTACTTATTTAACGCCCGCTTATATTCCATAAACGATGAAAATTGATTACAACTTTTAAGAAGAAAAGAAAATATACATCCTTTATTCGATGCCAAAGTCTAATCAAATCAACGAAAAAAAAAAGTTTACGCCCTCCCATTTATAGTTTTTTCGCCCACTCAAAAAATTATTTGAAACTGTGTCAAAGTTCGCTGGTCACAAAAAATTTTCGAATCGTCCAATATTGAAGACCCCACTACTTAATTAACGCCCGCTTATATTCTATAAACGATGGAAATGGATTTCGAATAAAAACTACCCCACACATTCACAAGAAGAAAAATAGATAAACAGCATTTATTCGATGCAAAAGTCTAACTGAACACTGGAATAAAAAGTTTACGCCCACCCAATTATAGTTTTACGCCCAATTCGAAAACCGCTTAAATCGGTGCCCAAGTTCGCCGGACACGAAAAAAATCGTATCGTCCATTATTAACGCCCCCACTACTTATTTAACGCCCGCTTATATTCCATAAACGATGAAAATTGATTACAAATTTCAAGAAGAAAAGAAAATATACATCCTTTATTCGATGCCAAAGTCTAATCAAATCAACGAAAAAAAAAGTTTACGCCCACCTAATTATAGTTTTACGCCCACTCTAAAAACCGCTCAAAACGATGCCAAATTTCGCTAGACACAACGAATTTCCGTATCATTCGTTATCGAACAAACCACTCCACTATAAAACGTCCTCGAGGACAATCCACCGAAAAAACCAAACGACCCATAATCCAATCGCGAAGCGACAAAAAATCGAGACAGTTCAAGTGCTGTCCCCCTCTCAAAGCCCATAACGACTCTTCCCAAGGTCACGTCCTGGCCGTAAAACGCTACCCGGAGTTTACGCCCGCCCAACCCCCGTTTCGCGCCCGGTCTACGTCCTCCACGCAGTCTTTGACCTTTGCGCGGGGAAAACGCACCGACGAGCGAGGTCGCGGGACGGCGGTTTTTAGCGCGAATTTATTAATATAACCCGCCTAGTGCTCGATCAGCGGCGTGCCAAAACAATTTCCTGCTCGGTTTTTCGTTCGGAAATAGCAATACGTCTCTCGACGAACGTCACTGGATCAAAACAACGCGGACTGCCCCGAAATCAGTCATCAGTCGCGACTTCCTACATTTTTACGGCCGAGATATTCTCGTATTCTAGATCGACGTGGGCGTCGGGTTCTCTCGTTGCGACACATCCCATTCTATGCTCAGAGGCAAGGAACTCGTTCTTCGCGTTGCATGAATCATCCGAACGCACAAAGGAACCGTTATCCCGCACGTCGAATCGCTAACAAGCCATAATGCGAGAAGACGCAAGAAAAACGCATCGTTCGACAAACTTCCGGGAATTCTATGCAGTCGTCATAGAAATATCGATATTTATGACGGTCGAGAAACGTCGATTTTGAGTCGTTCAAGGTTACATTTCAGGTAAGATCCAGAGCAGGTGTCGCGGAACACAACAGATTGAATGCCCACCCCCTGAAATTCGTATAGCAACAACAACACCTGAGGCCATTATGTTACGAGGGGTCCATCCAGTGAAACGAAAATTTAAGCCCAATTGAGAATATTTTTCGTTCTGTGCATCGGAGCAGGCTCGCCAATGGCGAAATAATGACATCAATTATACCGTGGCGGCGTCAAACGAAAACAAGTCGATAGCATAACGGCAGACTAGTCGACATTAAACGGGTTTTTTTTTTTCGCGAAAATTGGACGCGAATTCCCCCTTTCACTCGGTCCCGAAAGTATCACGAAGAATAAGATTCTTTACATCGGACCACTCGAGTTGATTTCTCAGAAGTCGACTTTGACATATGTCACTATGGCTGAATTGATTCATAGATATATCAGAAAATTCCATAGAAACTTCAACAATTTTAACATATGGCAACTTAGCTGATTAAATTCATAGAAATATCAGAAAATTCCATAGAGACTTTTACAATTGGACATATGTCAACATAGTTGATTTAATCCATAGAAATTTCAGAAGACCCATAGAGACTTCAACAATTTTGACATATGCCAACATACAGCTGATTTCATTCATAGAAATATCAGACAACCCCATAGATTCTTCTGAAATATTGACAGACGTCAAAATAATTATTAATTCATAAAATATCAGACAACCCCGTCGAGACTTCAAAGGTCAAGACAACTCCGGAAAGAATTTAACAATTTTGACATATGTCAACATAGCTGTTCAATTCATATGAATTTCAGAAAACCCCATAGAGACTTTAATAATATTGACAAATGTCAACATATAACTGATTTAAATCATAGAAATATCAGACAACCCCATAGACTTTTACAATTTTGACAGATGTCAAAATAATTATTAATTCATAGAAAAATCAGACAACTCCATAGAGAATTTTACAATTTTGACATTTGTCGACATAGCTGATTTAATTCATAAAAATTTCAGAAAACCTCATAGACTTCAACAATTTTGACAAATGCCAATATATAGCTGAATTAATTCGTAGAAATATCAAAATACCTCATTGACTTTTACAATTTTGACAGATGTCAAAATAATGATTAATTCATAGAAATATTAGACAACCCCATAGATACTTCTAAAATTTTGATATATGTCAACAAGTTGATTTAATTTTAATTTAATAGAAAAATCAGACAATTCCATAGATAATTTTACAATTTGACATATATGTCAACATAGTTGATTTAATTCATGGAAATATCAGAAACCCCCATTGACTTTTACAATTTTGGCAGATGTCAAACTTATTATTAATTCATAGAAATATCAGACATTCCTATAGATACTTCTAAAATCTTGACATAAGTCAACGTAGTTGATTTAATTCATAGGAATATCAGACAACCCCAGAGATACTTCTGAAATTTTGACATATGTCAACATAGCTGATTTAATTCAAAGAAATTTCAGAAAACCCTTTAAGAAACTTTGAAAAATGTCAACAAAGCTGAATTAATTCATAGAAATATCAAACTCAATAGGGACATTCACAATTTTGACATATGTCAACAAAGTTGAAGTTATTCATAGAAATTTCAAAAATCCCCCTGAGAGACTTTGACAAATGTCAAAATAGCTGAATTAATTCATAGAAATATCAAACTCAATAGAGACATTTACATATTAGACATATGTCAACATAGCTGAAGTATTTCATAGAAATTTCCAAAAATCCCCTATGAGACTTTGACAAATGTCAAAATAGCTGAATTAATTCATAGAAATATCAAACTCAATAGAGACATTTACATATTTGACATATATGTCAACATAGCTGAAGTATTTCATAGAAATTTCCAAAAACCCCCTATGAGACTTCGACAAATGTCAAAATAGCTGAATTAATTCATAGAAATATCAAACTCAATAGGGACATTTACATATTGGACATATGTCAACATAGCTGAAGTATTTCATAGAAATTTCCAAAAACCCCCTATGAGACTTTGACAAATGTCAAAATAGATGAACTAATTCATGGAAATATCAAACTCAATAGAGACATTTACATATTAGACATATGTTAACATAGCTGAAGTATTTCATAGAAATTTCCAAAAACCCCCTATGAGACTTTGACAAATGTCAAAATAGATGAACTAATTCATGGAAATATCAAACTCAATAGAGACATTTACATATTTGACATATGTCAACATAGCTGAAGTATTTCATAGAAATTTCCAAAAACCCCCTATGAAACTTTGACGAATGTCAAAATAGCTGCATTAATTCATAGAAATATCAAACTCAATAGAGACATTTACATATTAGAGATATATGTCAACATAGCTGAAGTATTTCATAGAAATTTCCAAAAACCCCCTATGAGACTTCGAGAAATGTCAAAATAGCTGAATTAATTCATAGAAATATCAAACTCAATAGGGACATTTACATATTGGACATATGTCAACATAGCTGAAGTATTTCATAGAAATTTCCAAAAACCCCCTATGAGACTTTGACAAATGTCAAAATAGCTGAATTAATTCATAGAAATATCAAACCCAATAGAGTCATTTACAATTTTGACATATGTCAACATAGCCTATTTCCTTCATAGGAATATCAGACAACTCCATAGATTTCAACAATTTTGATAGATGTCAAAATAATAATTAATTCATAGAAATATCAGACAACCCCATAGACACTTTTAAAATTTTGACAGATGTCAACATAGCCGATTCAATTCATAGAATCATCAGACAAGCCCATAGAGACTTTCGCAATTTTGACACATCCAACTGTCAAAATTCCGTAGTTAAGATGCGCGACTCGAGCTCAGCCCGCGATGCAGACGGACCATAAGTTGGTCTGCAACACCTGCACCAACATGATGGGCGTGAAGGCGATCTTGGAGAGATTCGACCAGACGCACCTGCTCAGCTTCTACGCCCAACTGAACGCCGAAGAGAAAAAGACGCTGGTAGACCAGCTGGCCACCATCGACTTCCAAGAGGCCAGCGAAATGTTCAAGGGGGCCTTGGACGTGATGGAGCAGCAGGAGAACACGACGGGGAAGAGGATCGAGCCGGTGTCGATCTCCGAGTTCGGCTCCGCCCTCACCTGCGGCGAGGCGAAGATCCAGGAGTACTGGAACAACGGTCTCAAGGCCATCGGGGAGGGGAAGGTGGCGGCCTTGGTGTTGTGCGGAGGGCAGGGCACCAGGTTGGGGTTGGACATCCCCAAAGGGATGATATCGATCAATCTCCCGTCCGGAAAGACCATCATGCAGGTCCACATGGAGAGGATCAAGAGGCTGCAAGAGTTGAGCGGGAAGGTGGAGCTGCCGCTTTACGTCCTGACCAGCGAGGCGACCCACGAACCCATCCGGGAGTTCCTAGAGAAACACCAGTATTTCGAGATGAGGAAGGAGGACGTCGTGCTCTTCAAACAAGGCATGAACCCCTGCTTCACCTTCGAAGGGAAGATCATACTCTCGGAGAAGAACCTCGTCGCCATGGCTCCAGACGGCACCGGAGGCCTCTACAAGGCGATGGCCAAGCACGGCGTCTTCGCCGACATGGAAAAACGCGGCGTCCGCCTCGTCTACGTCTTCCCCATCGACAACATCATGGCCAAAGTGGCCGATCCCGTCTTCGTCGGCTACTGTCTGGAGACCAACACCGACTGCGCCGCCAAGGTGATCAAGAAGCACAAGGCCAAGCAGAACGTTGGAAACGTTTGCAAGGTGGACGGCGACTACGCCGTCGTCGAGTACTCGGAGATAAGCGACGAGCTGGCCGCGCAGACCGACGACGAGGGGGAGCTGAGGTTCAACTCCGCCAGCATCTGCATCCACATCTTCTCCCTGGACTTCATGAAGGAGATGGCCGGGGTCGACCTCAAACCCCACGTGGCGAAGAAGAAGGTCACCTTCGTGGACGAGGAAGGGGCGCAGAGGAAACCGACCAGACCCAACGCCATCAAGGTGGAAAGGTTCGTCTTCGAGGCCTTCAGATACTCCCGGCGGTTCGTCACGTGGGAGGTGGGTTACGACGAGTTCAGCCCGATCAAGAACCCGAACGAGGAGCGGTACGAGTGCCCCAAGACCGCGAGGACGGACCTGCTGAGCTTGCACAAGAGCTACGTCGAGAAGCTGGGCGGCGTGCTGGAACACGCGGAGGCCGAGGTGTCGCCGTTGGTGTCGTACGCGGGCGAGAACCTGGGGGACCGCGTGAGGGGCGTCGTCTTCGCGCCGTTTACCAGCACCCACATCCAGAGCGAGGAGGAGTACGACAGGAACCAGGCGGACCTCAGCTACCAGTCGTTCTCGCAGCTGTTCAAGATCAAGCCCACCATGATCTTGGATGGGTAGTGTTTTTTTCAAAAAACTCGTCTTTGTTCACTTTCACAGGGTTGAAACTGAATGTTTTTCATCAACAAGTTATCACAAGCGGAATAAAAAGTTTACCCCACTCAAAAATTAAATTCGAGTATTTTCAACTACAAAGCTATAATTTCAATTGAAACCAAGAATCAAAACAACCCACTAAATATATACTGAAATTTAAGAATAATTATCTACGTCCGAATATGACGTCAGAATTAATAATGGATTGAATTCCCTGAATCATTGCTCGATTTATACAAACAAAGCTGAATTAATTCATAGAAATATCAGAAAACTCCATAGAGACTTCAACAATTTTGACAGATGTCAATATAGCTGATTTAATTCATAGAAAAATCAGACAACCCCATAGAGACTTTTGCAATATTGACAGACGTCAACGTAGCTCATTTAATTAATAGAAATTTCAGAAAACTACATAGACACTTAAAAAATTTTGACAGATGTCAACAAAGCTGAATTAATTCATAGAAATATCAGAAAACTGCATAGACTTTTACAATTTCAACAGATGTCAATATAGCTGATTTAGAAAAATCAGACAACCCCATAGAAACCCTTCCAATAATGACAGATGTCAACATAGCTCATTTAATTCATAAAAATTTCAGACAACTACATAAACACTCATAAAATTTTGACAGATGTCAACAAAGCTGAATTAATTCATAGAAATATCAGAAACCCCCAAAAAGAATTTTACAATTTGACAGATGTCAACAAAGCTGAATTGAATCATAGAAATATCAGAAAACTCCATAGAGACCTTTACAATTTTGACAGATGTCAACATATAGCTGATTTAATTCATAAAAATATCAGAAAACTCCATAGAGACCTTTACAATTTTGACAGATGTCAACAAAGCTGATTTTATTCATAGAAAAATCAGACAACCCCATAGAGACTTTTACAATTATGACAGATGTCAACCTAGCTGAATTAATTCAGAATTCATCGAATCATTGCGAAAATTTATCTCATATTAAAGTCAACGAAACAAAAAAAAAACGATGAAAAGTGTAACACCATTCTCACAAAGAGAATGAATTTTGACATATCGCACCCTTAGTAATATGAAGGCACAAAACAAAAAGCAGTTAGTTTGGAACACATGTTTGAAGATCCTAAATTGTTACATTCCAGTTAATTTTTTCAATAAAACTCTTAGTATTCTAGTTATAAATGTGATTTTCTTCAGATTCATAACCAAAATACTAAGAATTTTATTGGAAAAATAAGCCGGAATGAATCTTTAAACACGTATTACCAACAATTTTTTTTTTATTACTTAAGGTGCGATATGTCAACATAGCTAATTTAATTCATAAAAATTTCAGAAAACCCCATCGAGACCATTTTGACATATGCCAACATATAGCTGATTTAATTCATGGAAATATCAGACAACCCCTAGACTTTTACAATTTTGACAGATGTCAAAGTAATTATTAATTCATAGCAATATAAGACAACCCCATAGATACTTCCAAAATTTTGGCAGATGTCAACATAGTTGATTTAATTCATAGAAAAATCAGACAACTCTATAAAGAATTTTACAATATTGACACATGTCAACATAGCTAATTTAATTCATGAAAATTTCAGAAAACCCCATAGAGGCTTCAACAATTTCGACAGATGTCAAAATAATTATTGATTCATAGAAATATCAGACAAGCCCATAGACACTTCTAAAATTTTGACAGATGTTACATAGATGATTTAATTCATAGAAAAATCAGACAACTCCATAGAGAATTTCAGAATTTGTACATATGTCAACATAGCTAATTCAATTCATAAATATTTCAGAAAACCCCATAGAGACTTCAACAATTTTGACATATGCCAACATATAGCTGATTTAATTCATAGAAATATCAGACAATCCCATAGACTTTTACAATTTTGACAAATGTCAAAATAATTATTAATTCATAGAAATATCAGACAACCCCATAAATACTTCTAAAATTTTGACATGAGCGAACAAAGCTGAATTAATTCATAGAAATATCAGAAAACTCCCAAGAGACTTTCACAATTTTGACAGATGTCAGCAAAGCTGAATTAATTCATAGAAATATCAGAAAACTCCCAAGAGACTTTCACAATTTTGACAGATGTCAACAAAGCTGAATTAATTCATAGAACTATCAGACAACCCCATCATAATAATAATAACAATGAACAGACTTCATTACGAATAAGAATGAAATTCACAATATTTGAAAAAATTCAAGAAAGTTATATTCAATATTGAACCTTATTTTGTAGATGAATTTCTCAATTTCGATATGAAAATGTTAGAGATGACTTAAGATCATTTTCTTGTTATTTGACACAATTTCATTTCATTGTGAATTTCACTCTTATTTGAAATAAAGTCTGTTGATGATTATTATTATGAATGAAATGAAATTGTGTCAAATAACAAAAAAATGATCTTAAGTAATCTCTAACTTTTTCATATTGAAATTGAGAAATTCATCTATAGAACAAAGTTCAATCTTGATAAGCATCTTGAATTTTTTTAAATCACTTCTAAGCGATACTCTGCCGGAATTTTATTATAATATTTGATACAATTGTAGACAGGACCTTTTTTCATAGATACTTAAAATTTTGATACATTCAAACATAGTTGATTCAATTCATAGAAAAATCAGACAACTCCATAGAAAATTCTACAATTTTGACATATGTCAAAATGATTTAATTTTTAAAAATTAACCCACTAGATCTGTAAGAAAATAATCATCTACTTCCGAATATGAAAATGTCGTCAGAATTAATAAAGGATTGAATTCACCGAATCATTGCGAAAATTCATCTCACATTAAAGTTAGGGAAACAAAATAAAAAGCGATGAAAAGTGCAACATCCTTCTCACAAAAAAATCAAAGGGTGACTCACCATGCTCAATTGAAGAACCTATTTTGAAATCCTATTCCATAGAGCAGCTGTAGAAAGCAAATCACAAGGGTACGAGAACATACACCTGAAAAAAAAAAAATAAAATGAATAAATTTCAGTTCTGGAATCGTATCATGATCGAGATAAAACCGATTACCCCACTAACCTCCACACGAATCCAGGAAAACTTAACCTCAAATTTAATTTTTTCCCTTTGAAACATGAGGCATAGATAATCGTATGAATTCCCACAGAATAAAAAAAACAATACCTATGGTCTCATTAAATCAAATATCCGATGATAACCCTACAAATATTTCCTGAAAAAACGATGAGTCAGTCTTCTAGTAATACAAATCGAATATGAATACAATAATTATTACAATATTTCCAAGAGGTCAATTTAGACTAAGATAAATCCACCAATGGAACAGGAAGTGATTAATTATCACAAAGAACAGTATGCTCAAGGTGTACCTGAATACCCTTGAGAAGCTGCCAAATGAATATTGAATTCTTCATCTTCCTACCCAATTTAATTGAGGCTGTTCCACTCATGATCGTTTTCATTATCTATCAAGATACAATGCATCGTTGATATTTCGTAAATACCGATTTCTCATGCCCCAGGCGTATCAAACGTGATCCAAACACACCGAAAAAACAAATAGGATGTAACAAAAACAAGTGTAAGAAGGTGCCTACTGTCATTATCTCGAATTGTAATATTGCCAATTCGAACCAGTATACACCAGACTGCGACGAGAAAATCGAAATATACCTCTGGAACCACGAAATTCACCCAATCATCCACGAAATCGGGCTGAAAACTGAGAGAAACTGAAGGATACGTAAATATACGGGCCACAAGGAAAATGGCGACAGCTACAACGTCCAACTACGTATTATCGATATTTGGAAGACACTTGGAAGGACTTGGCGGATGCACAAAACTCAATTCTCATCGGAAACAAACTGGATTTACACGTATTACTTACTTTTCTTTAAATTTAACACTTCAATTCAACGAAAAGACAAAGTTCGTGACAAAGCTATCCACAAGTTCACTATTTGGTGTTTCACAACTAGGAGCACTAAATGAAAACGCAGAAACCAATAAAAACCAGTCATGTCACGGGACCGCGAGGCAGCGCTCCCATTGGTCGCGATAATGACGGGACGGATTTGATTCACTTGCGGTGCTGCCATCTGTTGCGGCATAGAGGAAGTGGAGACTTTATACAGGACTTGTAGGTATAAAGCTTTTTGGAATTTTGATAAGGAATTGGATAAACTCGCTCGTGACCTCTTGATTATTTGAATACCGTTAAGACCTGCGGCTTCCTCCAATTATTCCAGAGTTTCTCGATTTTGCAACATGGAATTTTTATATTTTTGTTTGTTTGCGTGGTTTTTCTCTTCGAATGTAGACTGTGCCAAAATACTTGGAGTGTTTATTATTCCCGGTCCTAGCCAATACATGGCGGGCAGTACGATGATGAAGATTTTGGCGGAAAGGGGACATCAAGTGACGGTCGTTAGCGTTTTCGGGGAGAAGAACCCCCCGAAAAATTACAGGGATGTGGTTTTGGATGGTATCTACGAAAAATTCACCAAAGGTAGGTGCGTTTCGAATTTCGAAAATTATAAACATCAATGTACGAACCGGTGTGAAAAGAACGGCCAAAGATAGCAGACCGAATATCCGGAAATACCTGATCGACCAGTGGCGTGCCGAGAAAATATTTCTATGGACTATTACGATAATTAATGAGTTTTTTTTGAGGACTAATAAAAATAATACATGAATTATTTACCAAGATTACATGTAACATGAAATACAAATGGAAAGTGTTTATAATGGTAAATAATAGGAGAAATGTTAGGATTCTTCCACAGCTCGTTTCACGCCGTAATGTACAAGGGGTGTTGGTTTGGTGGTTAGCTCGTTGGTCTCAGGACTGAAAGGTCTCGGGTTCGCATCCCTCTGTTGGAAAAGTTTTTCTGATCTTTAATATTTGACGGTGTTGTGCCACAAGTAGCGTAAGGACAAACTAACTCTAACTCAGAATCTTCTTAAGGAGTTTTCCACTGATTTCGTAAATTTACAGACCAGCAATCCAATATGTTCAATCGCGTCTCGCAAGACCTCCGGAAACCCCTAGAAATCCACCAGATGACGATGATGATCATGGAGAACGTCTTCAACCACACGAAATTCCAGGACTTCATGAATTCCAAGGAAGAATTCGACCTGGTGATCCTGGAACAACTCCAAACTGAAGCGTTGAAGTATATTGGTTACCACTTTAAGGCGCCCCTTATCGTGTACAGCGCCATGGACGCAAATTATTGGACCAACCCTTACCAAGGAAACCCAGAACCACCCTCGTACGTCCCCAACGTCCACCTACCCTACACCTGCACCATGCACTTCTTCCAACGCTTCTGGAACACTTTGATGTACACCTACAACGAAATCTTACGCGAAATCCTGGTCCATCCCCAACAAAACCAACTCCTACACAAATATTACCCACAGGCACCAAGTCTGGAGAGCTTGATGTACAACGTATCCTTAGTACTACTCAATTCAGATCTGAGCGTCTACGAACCGGTCCCAAAGGTCCCCAGTATGATCAGCATTGGTGGGTTCCACATCAAGCCCCTAAAGAACTTACCAGAAGACCTCCAGACCCTCCTGGACGAGGCCGAGAACGGCGTGGTGTACTTCAGCATGGGCTCCAATTTGAAGGGGAAGGATATCCCGGTGGAAACGAGGGATTTTTTATTGGGGACCTTCTCCAGGTTGAACGAGACGGTTTTGTGGAAGTTCGAGGAAGATACCTTGGAGGACAAACCTGGAAATGTCGTAATTAGGAAGTGGTTTCCCCAAAATGACGTATTAGGTGGGTTGAAATGTTTGAGCTTTACGAATATGACTTTTAATGATTTACAGCACATAAAAACGTGAAGCTTTTCATCACCCATGGTGGTATTTTTAGTTCCATGGAAGCGGTTTACCATGGAGTACCTTTACTGGCCCTTCCAGTGTTCGCAGACCAATACATGAACGCGATTAGGGCCACTTTGAACGGATACGCTAAGAATATACCGTTCAGAGAACTGACCCAGAAAAGATTTCGGGAGGACCTAGAGGAGTTACTGAAGAACCCCAAGTGAGTGAACTAGTAGCTCTGGGAAGAAACTCCCATCGATAACGATAATTAACCCCCCTTTCTTTCAGATATAGGGTTAATGTGGAGAGAAGATCGTTAATTATGAAAGACAGGCCTTTAAGCCCTTCTGAAAATTTGGTTTTTCACGTTGAATACGTCATGCGACATAAAGGTGCAGATCATCTGAGGGTGGCTGCCCTGGATTTGAACAGGTTCCAATATCTTCTCCTAGATGTTATAATTTTTATTTTGTGCTCAGTTTTAATATTTGTTTTTGTTTTTATATATTTGTTTAGGAGATTATTATATCTGGTGAAGGTAAAGAAGACTAAAAAACATTGACAATAAGGAATTTTGTGATGTGATTTATTTTTTAAACAAAATATAAAACTATTACAAATACATAACAAATTTTTAATTTGTTAATTTGTGTACAATTCGAGATTTATTTTGCGTTTTTCTATCGCAGTTTCTTCGTAATGTTCGCCTTAAATTATGTCTTTTAGCACCATTCGACCCAATGTGTGGCAGTAAAAATAAATACAGCTGGTCGTGAAATTTTCCAAATGGAAGTTGAAAGAATTCCACGTAGAGAAACATTCGATCCTAAGTACGTTCCTGTTCTCCTGTCGCTTCTATAAAGACCAACCCCACAGAGAAAAATAACCATAGATAAAAGAATATAAATTCTTTTATCTATGGAAATGGTCGTTAGATCTGTCAGTTTATGGAGGGAAAAAGAAAAAATAAACAAAGCCATTTACCGAGGCTGTGATACAAACTCAATTATCTGCATTACCAGACATTTTCCTCGAAAGTGTTTCGATTATTGGATCCTTGAAAATAACGAGAAGTAAGTGCACATTGTGGAGGTGTTATGAACAAGAAATTTCTAGCATAGACAACTTATGTTGTCTATGATTTCTAGTTCAAAGAAACGTTTTCACATTGGATCCTTTTTCAGTTTTGGTAGGAAAACCATGAAGTTTTTGTGTGGCGTGGTAACCCATCGAATCGAAAAAGACCACGAAGAAAGGGATGATTCATTATATCGTATGCTACGTACATTTCTCTGACCAAAGCTAAACAGAAGTGTGTAGATGATTTGATCCTTACGAGACAAAAGGTAGGTCTTCCTAGAAGTGACAGAGGCCTACTCAGAATCGAACGTAACACTATTTTGTACCACTCAAGTCTCCTCGCTCCTTATATAACACACGATTCAATAAATAAAACTCTTAAAACCACAGTTACCGATAAATCTTCTCGTCTCCGGAAACCACGTACGGCTGTACATTATGCTGGTAAGGCAGCCGCCCCAACGTCGAATAATTCGAAGGCCTCAACGTTCCCACCCCCTGCATCTTATAAGGCAAGGTAGCGTAAGACGGAGGCAGGCCGTACAACGGAGGCACCCCCTTAACGCTACAAGCGCAAGAACTCCCCGGAGGCATCATCCCCATCGGGGTCCCATCCGGACCGTGCTTAAACTGTTGACTAGACATCCTAAGTCGGATAATACAGATGATTATGATTAAGATGGTGATGAAGGCGATGACCCCACCGACTATGCTTATAATTAAAGTGTCTTCGTTGTTTAACGTGAATTGTCCGAGTAACGGAGGTTTCGGTTTGGGTTTCGGCTTAACCGTAGTCGGTAAAGACCAGATGATCTCCGGTTCGGTCGTTCTCGATTGGTGCTTCGTGGTTCTCGGTGTGGAAACCGTGCTGGGTGTCGTTGATGTCGGTGTGAACGTTCTTGGGTCGCAAGTGAGCTCGTCGTCTCCTATATCGACTAATAACTTTCCTTTTAGGTAGTCTGGACCGGTGCATTTTAAGCTGGTCATGTGGTGAGGCAACCACCTCCGTAAAGCTCTCGCGTTGCAGTCGCAAACTAGAGGATTGGATTCTAAACCGGAAACCTTCAGATCTCCACGTCTGTCTTCTACGGAGGATAAAAACTGGGGGCTTAAAGTGCTCAAGAGACTTCCCGTAACGTCTAGGTCTATCTTGGAGGATCTAGGCACTGCGAAGAATAACGCTGGAGGTAAGGAAGTGACTGAAGTGTTTCTAAGCTTAATCTTCACGAACTCCCCTTTTAGAGTCGAGAAAGTCCCGGAAGAGATACTCCTCAACCTCGACCCGCTTATCCCCAACTCTTTGAGCCTTGGATGGAGAACGGGGCTGAATTGATCTCCACCAACCGCAGCATCTTTGGTTTCTATATTGATCCTCTCGATGGACACCAACTTTTGTAAAATCCCATGGATGTCGAGGTAACCGAGTTTGGGGTATCCGTAAGCGTCCAACCGGTTCAGATTCGAGAAGGACTTGAACGCCCCCTTCTCGATCCTGCCACATTCGGGGAGGTCCCGAACGCTGAGGCTTCTCAAACTGGAACCGTCGAAACCTTCGAAAGTCACCACGGAGATGGGGTTGGCGGATAAATTGAGGACCTGGAGGGATTTCAACGATCCCAAGTGGAGCTCCGATATGTTCACGATAAGATTGTCGGATAAATCCAAGGTTTCCAGGAGGGTGGTACGATCGAAGACTTGTCTCGGAAGGCCGGTTATGTTGTTATGCGACAGATTCAAACTGTTCAAGAAGGGAGTTTCGAGACGTACAACTTCGGTCATCCCGGTCCCTGCCAAATTCAACTCTCGAACGGTCTTCGGTTCCCCCAAAATATTCCTGATCGACTTCTCCGACAAAGGATTGAACGACAAATCAAACCGTTTGATATTAACCATGATACTGTCTTCCCCGGATATTTCCTCGATTTGATTATGCGACAAGTCCACGGATGATATGAAGAAATACTGTTTTTTCAGGGATTCCAACGGAGCCTCCTTGAATCTATTCCGGGCCAAACTTATGCTCTCCAACGCTTCCACCCTGCTCCTATCGAAGACCGTTTCGGGTAAATCGGAGAACTGATTGTTGTCCAAGTTCAACGTTTGGATCCTGATGAGACCCTCGAAGGTCCTCTCGCCCAACCTATCGAGGTTGTTGTTACTCAAATCGATGATCTGGAGTTGGGTCGAGTTGTGAAAAGCCATTTCGCTGATAGATTCTATTTGATTATTGCCCAGGTTTAGGGTACGAAGCCTGGGGAGTCTGGCGAAGTCTAGTTCGTCGACTGTCTTCAAGAAGTTCCTGGATAAGTCGATGAACTCCAAAAACTGCAAGGTTGCGATGAGTTCCGCAGGGAAAAACGCGAATTTGTTGTTCGAAGCGTGGATCTCTCGAAGCCTCGGATGGATCCTGAACGAGGAAGGGTATAAGTAACTTAGTCGATTATCCGATACGTCCAGAACCTCCAGACTAGTCCCAGTATTGAATATCTCCCCCTTAAACGAACTCAAGAGGTTGTTCTTCAGGATCATCTTCTTTACGTTCATGACATTAACGAAGGCACCCTGTCGGATATTACTCAACTGGTTGTCGGATAAATCCACCGTAGTTAAATTTGGAAGGTTGGAAAAGGCTCCGGTTGCCACCTCCGTTATAAAATTCCGAGATAAGAATATTTCCTTCAGGAAGTTCAACTTAGTGAACAACTGGGGCGGAAGAGCCTTCAACGACGTAGAACTCAGATCTACGACTTCCAAAGCGGTCACTTTCTGGAATAAATCCCCCGGGATCACCGTCAAATGGTTACCGCTTAAGTTTAGGTTCGAAAGTGAAACCAAGAGGTTGAACGTACTCTTCGTCAATTGCGACAAGTTATTCTCGCTTAAATCCAACACTCTCAGTTTGGTCAACGATAAAGGACTCCCGGATAAAGATACCCGGTTCCTCGATAAATCCAGGTGGGTTAAGGTGTTCTCCAAGCCGAGGAAAGCGTTGGAGTTTAGGTTGCTGATGAGGTTTCGGCTCAAATCCAACCGATCCAACTGTTGGAAGTACTGGAAGGACGCCTGAGGCAATTCCCTGATGATGTTCTTCGATATCACCAAACTCGTTACTTGAGAAGCTATGGATCTTAATATGTCCCCGGATAAAGCAGCAATACGATTGTAATCCAGTCTGAGCGAAGTGAGTTTCGGGAGTCTTCCTAGTGCCGAAGCTGGAATTAACAGTATGTTATTGTCCATCAGATTCAGTTCCTCCAGTTCATCTAAACCTTCGAAAGCGTCATCTTCAACCTAGAAATATGATGGTAATGAGTATGTACTGAAATTAATCGAGAAATTCTTACAGTTCGTAGGGAGTTTACGCTTATGTCGATTTTTTTTAGTTTCTTGAGCCCGAGGAACGTGCCAGGTCCCAAGTTGGCTATGCTGTTTCGGCTCAAATCCAAGACGTTGAGGTTCACGAAAGGAGCCAAGTTATTCTGGTGTATATCCTGGAAAAGAGAGAGTGTTGTAAGTGATTTGACCCTAAACAAACCACCATTTTGGCTTAAACAGAAACCTATATAGAAATGTTTATTTTAGTGGAGTTTATCGTGACGTGTCACATGAAATGACAAATTTTTAAGTCAAGGTTTAATAAGATTTTACTGTCGTCTGATTTCATTTCTTGATGGTTGACGTGAATATAACTCCTTAATTTTCCAAAATTTTAACTATTTGTTGCTGTATATCCTGGAGAAGAAAAAATCTCCATTTGAAGCTAAATCAGAAACCTACAGAAATGATTGTTTAAGTGGAGTTTATCGTGACGTGTCACATGAAACGACAAATTTTCAAGCCGAGGTTTAATTAGATTTTACTGTCGTCTGATTACATTTCTTGATGTTTGACGTGAATATTACTCCTTAATTTTCCAAAATTTGAAATATTTGTTGATGTATATCCTGGAAAGGAGAAAATCTCCATTTTAGCTTAAACAGAAACCTATAGAAATGTTTGTTTTAGTGAAGTTTATCGTGACGTGTCACATGAAACGACAATTGTTTAAGCTTAGGTTTGATTAGATTTTACTGTCGCTCGATTACATTTCTTGATGTTTGACGTGAATATTACTCCTTAATTTTCCAAAATTTTAAATATTTGTTGCTGTATATCCTGTAGAAGAGAAAATCTCCATTTTAAGCTTAAACAGAAACAGATACGTTTGTTTAAGTGGAGTTTATCGTGACGTGTCACATGAAACGACAAATTTAAGATTTTTGTTGTTGTTGAACAAACTAAAGAATTATGTTTGTGGTTTTCTCACCTGTATCAGATTAGACGAAAGATTCAGGAATCGCAGTTGCCGCAAAGAAGCGATGGCCACCGTGGGAAACTCTTCGATGAAATTCTGCGAAAAATCGATTTCCTCCACGTTCTCGATCCCGTCCAAGGCGTCGCTGTTGATCTTCTTCAGTTTGTTCTTGGCCAAACGGAGGACCTTGAGGTTTTTCAGGCCGGAGAAGGTGCCACTGTCGATCAACGAAACGACATTGTTGTCTAAGACCAATTCTTCCAGATTCTGTTGGGATGGACACAGAGGTCCATTTTTTAAATCACCTAAAAGAAGGCAATTTAAGCATTTTGCACGAATTCGAAAGATTGAAGGGAAAATTACCAATTCTGTTATCTTTGAGGGATAAAATCCTCAAATTCCTCGGTCCATTCAACGACGAGCTGGGCACCGAAGTCATACTATTTCTATCCAGGTAAATCTCCTGGAAAACTCAATGATGTTATTTATTCCAAAAACTAGGACCAAATCCTACCTTCAACTCCCTGCACCCTTCGAATATCCCCTCTTCGATCGCCCTTATCCTGTTCCCGCTCAGATCCAGGACCTTCAACTGGGAGAGTCCGTGAAACTCGTTACTGGAAAATATGGGATTCAACGTGTCCCCCAGAAGATTATCCGCCAAACGCAGTTCCAACAAAGTCGACCTAAACCCAGACAAAGAAGTCTCGGTCAACTTCCTCAAGACGTTATTCGATAAGTCTATCCTTCTCAAAGGCATGCTGGTGGATGCAAAAACCTAAAATTATAAAAAGCACTGCCATGAAGTCGTAGGTAGTTTCGCATATTCCAGTTTTAGAAACCAATTGAAGTAATTTTTGACAGCTGTCAAAAAATGACAGCAGCTCTTTGTCAATTATGCCGAATCAGCTGTTACAAAAATATAAGGATTTTTATGCAATCTTGACAAAATTTAGCTTGAATATATCATTCCCCATTAAAATACAAAATTTCGGCACGATCCTGAAAATTTCCGTTCGAAAGTCATAATTTTCTATGGTTCTGGTTATGCGTTCCGGACAAAATTTGACATACTCGAATGATTGTGCTAATCTTACCTGCGATGGTAGCGCCTGATGTCCGGCGTGTCGCTGGCTGAAGGAGACGATGGGCGCGCCGTACGGCAGGCTGGGTAGGTCGCCGGAAAAGACGACCCTGTCGCAATCCACGTAGATGGAAGGGTTGCCGCCCAAAACCGTTTCGATCGAGCCCAAGGCGCATCGACAGGGGAATTTGAATTCTTTCGAGAGTTCGTTGCATGGTCTGAAGTCGTTCTGGGCCAGTGCAAGGGTCGATATCAGACCGATCTGGAGCGGCAGCAACCAGTTGATCTACAAAAAAAAATATAAATAATCGTTCAATTTCAATAACAATTACTGCACAGTAAGTATAGAAAAGAAGAAGAGTAAATGGCAACATGGTAGGGTTTCAAAGCGCGCAAACTCCACTGCGTAACGACAATTATTTCATAGAATTGTGAACATGCGTAGAAATGTTTCGAAGACGACGAAAAAACACGTGATCTTAACATAAGATTTCGACACCTTTTCACAATTTCTAATGATACTTGCTCGGATGAAAACGATCGAGAATATGCCCATTAAAGTAGAAACCAATGACATGTAGCCCCAGGCTCGTTGAATAGTGGGTTAGCTTCTTGTTTTGGAGATCCACTGGTAGGTATTTTTATCGCTTCAATACAGTAAATTACGGTATTTTCTATTCGGATAGTGCCTTACGTTGCAAACGTCCTTTCGTCTATGAAAATTAACGTTTATTTTCTAGAATATCTATCAATCCTCAGCCACACCAACATGATACCATTAAAAATCAGTTCTCACGACTCAGAACGTGGAAGAATGCAGAACAAGCTGGCTTGGAAGTCGTTAATTCGCTTAATTTTCTCATTTTGCCATTATACAGCCAGGAAATATAAAAACAACAAGTTAAAACCGATCGAGATTATCAATTCTCTCCAAAATTCATCATATATTAGATGAGTAAACTGCTCGAAGAACCAGCTGTTGGTGAATGTCGCACTAGGAATTCCGGTTTGAAAATATGCAAGCCAAATATCAAGGCAAGGTTGTAGACATAATTATATACCAGTATTGTGTTTCTCGAGATCTAAGACATGGAGAAATGTCGTTAAACTGACGCGCCTTCAAGAACCATCAAATATTTTTGTAATGTTGAGAAAAAGAACATCTTGATGGTTCTATGTTAAAATCGATGTGACGATGTGAGTGAACAACACAAAAAAAACTAACTCTTTTTCACAGCTGATTCACTATGTCGTATCTGTGAATAAACACTAAATGAAACTCCGAATTGAAAATCAAACCAACTCTCTCCTTCAACGACCTAACCTCGAACACTTTCCTCCGTTAGTTGCTGATATGAAATGGATTAGAAAAACGCTATGTGTTAAATTATTCTCATTTAATTGGTAGAAAAGTATTGTTTAACATGCTCATACATATTTTAACGATTGCTAATTACAAACATTTCTCCTATTTGAATATTCTCAACCACAGAATGCATTACAATTTTTATTTACTTATATTGGTAAACCTAACTGTCATGTTTTTGAGGTATGGTTGAAAATGTCAATATTTTCGTATTTCATTGCGATTTTACTCCTAAACCAGAAATTTCCTAAAGTAAAGATTGGTACCATTCGTTCTTTCTTTCAGAATTACATATAAGAAAAAAATCGTTGGTAAGATCCGAGGTGGGCGCTCAAGTAAACACGACTCGAAAAGTTCTGAACTTTCTCAAGTCTGTCACAGTCAAGGTCATCATTATCTTTCCCTATAATAAGATGCATGTTGGGTCCAAATTTCTCTTCGAACGATCGATACAAGTAACAAATGTTTTGGAATTTTAGAGGTTAAATTTACGTCAACCATCAAGAAATTTCATAGGTTGATACAAGCGAGGTAGTAGATTTCCTAGTTTTATCTGACAACAAAAAGTTGGGCCATTCAACAGTTTCTAGAGAGCACTATCCTTCCCTTTAAGGTTTGAAATATCATCGGAAGAAACTTTCATCCCATAAAATAGAAATTTCATAATGAACCCATAGATTGTCGTGTAGGAAAGAGTTGTTCGATTAAGCGTGGCCTTATTTGCCGGCCGATAGACAAACCTCACATGAAGGTATACCCGAGGTGTTTGAGTAAAAGCAGAGGGAAGGTAGATGAACTTGCACAGGTATTAACTCTAGGTATACGCAACAAAGTTTGCGTTAACGCTCTTCATAATTTCATTGACGATCTTTCGATCAATGAATATATTCTGTGATCGCGTTACATCATCTATAACGGTATTCTATATGTATTCTTCGAAATGTCCCGTTGGGAATTATTGAATTGAATCTTAACGCGTTGCGGTTCATTATTTCAGATGATGAACCTTTGGAATTTGGAATCGGCGGGAAAAAATTTCCACATCTAGATGTCACGTATTACTATTGAATTGTACATCGCCGGTGGCGCCATAGATAGAGCGTTGGAATTTTGAACCGAAAGGTCTCGAGTTCGAATCTGACGGGTAGGGGGTGAAATTTTCTGACGTCCATTCAAAATGTTGCGACTTAGGTGGAGTGAGGACACAGTAACAAAGCTATGAACTTTTCTCATATTATGAATAACTGTAAATATCTCAATTGGAAAAAATTGCTGAACTTCGAGGATCGACATTTCATCATCATCATCTAAAATCTATTACTGATCTTGAATTTGAACGATGTTGATGGAGACAAGTAAAACCATCAATATACCTTTATTGAAAACACCATTGTTTCATATCTCCCATGATTTCTTCATTTTTTTCCAACAAAGTCTGAGATGTTTATCTATGTGGGAAATCCCGCTTTAATTAATACCATAAAGTAGTCCCTTTGTTTCTACTCACAATTGTTTGTTTGGGGATTGCGCCTATAAATCAGCTCGTTTCACCTCCGATCTCAATGATATGGGAGAAACATCTCTTTCATCTCCACTCAACAAAAATTTGAATACAATGTTTTTTCAAGTTTCAACCTTCAAAAAACACTGATCCATTTACTGTGAGTGCTTCCCCTAATTTTTTCCACATATTCTGTGAACGTAAAAAACCACAAAGGAAACGCTCTAGAGGCCGAAAAATTTCAAAGGTTTATCATTGAAAATAGAACACTGGAAAAGTCTAGGGATATTCTATGAAGGTAAAAAAACACAAAGGAAACGCTCTAGAGGGAAAAAAATTTCATAGGTTTATCATTGAAAATAAGAACACTGGAAAAGCCTAGAGATTTCTGTGAACGTTAAAAACCACAAAGGAAACGCCATTACACCATAGAATACCATAGAAACCGCTTCCCAAATTTCATCTATGATGGACCATAACAAAGATCTGACATTTCCAGGTTCTTCTCAGTTCAAATCGACGATGCCTCAGGCCAAAAAAAAAAATTAAAACGAAGAAAAAGCTCACCATCTTCTCCCACCGATGTTTATCCCAAACTTCCAGATTTTTTCGAAAAAACTAAACGCACCTCCACTCACTGATCCACCTGACCGCTCATTTCGAAAAAAATTCCTACGCGAAACTGAGAGAACGTACAAGAAACAACGAGATAGCCTTCTACCTCTTGTCCTACTGAGATCTGGCCGCCTCTCGCGAACAAGCCCACCTTTCTTCGCCATGAGAACCGCGGGTACCACCGTACCATGTACCATCTACCAGGACCGTACGAGATCGAGAACGATCGTTCTTAAACGAGCCTCGGATTTGGCAGTTTAATTCTCCGACCCCCCCCGTACGTCAAATTCCGAACGGTAGAGGGAACCCAAAAAGACCACACATCTCCCGGCGATCATTCTGATATCGTCGTCCTTATCTTTCCGTTTCGTCCGATGGAATGTGGTGGAATTTTAAGAGCGCGAAGAATCCAGAGGGCAACCAAGGTTAGTGATTCGAGCAGAGGCGGTGGCGAAACGGTGAACGGTACCTGAGGAGAATGGATTGATTCCGCCAGAAACTACCGTTTCCGCGAAGATTCCAAATGGCCATTGGACTTTGAAGTATTTTGGGGGTCCTCAAACATTTTTTTAATACAAAACAGAGCTCTGAGGAGTCTGAGGCCATACAATTTTCTTCGTCCAAGAAAAAGTCGAGTTTCTTCTTATTCGTTAAATACGGTATAAAAAATATATCGCAAGACGCATGTCAACGTCACTGTCAAATTACAAATACAATCGGAATATGAATGTCAACCTCTATTGTTCCGTTCCGTTCAATTTCGCCTGTGTAAGTTTCTTATAGGAATAATGGAACTGGTTGGAAATTGAATCTCTCAGACTCCCATTCATTTACATATTTCGATTTTTGGTTCCCGCCTATACGTAAGGACATTCCAAAATGTCTGATCTGGACAACTGGATTGAGATAGCCAAACAATGTAAATATTTACCTGAAACGGATCTAAAGAAACTATGTGATATTGTCTGTTATATATTACACGAAGAATCAAATGTTCAGCCTGTACAAATGCCTGTTACCGTATGCGGTGATATTCACGGGCAGTTTTACGATCTGGAAGAATTGTTCCGATGTGGAGGCCAAGTTCCTGATACGAATTATGTGTTCTTAGGAGATTTCGTCGATCGCGGTTATTATAGCTTAGAAACGTTCACGCGTTTGTTAACTTTGAAAGCTAAGTATCCGAGTAGAATAACTTTGTTAAGAGGCAATCACGAGAGCAGGCAGATTACTCAAGTATATGGATTTTACGATGAGTGCCTTACTAAATATGGTAATACCAATGCTTGGAAATACTGCTGTACGGTGTTCGACATGTTGACTGTTTCTGCTGTAAGTCCTATTTACAAGTCTTGATACGATCATAATAATTTTTATTACAGTTAGTTGATGAGAAAATATTTTGTGTTCATGGAGGGTTGAGCCCGGATATCAAAACCATAGACCAGATCAGAATTTTAGACAGAAATCAAGAAATTCCACATAAAGGCGCATTCTGTGATTTAGTTTGGTCGGATCCCGAAGATATAGAAACTTGGTAAGTTTTTACCGATACCGTTGAATTATCCTTATTAATTTTAAATTTCAGGGCGACAAGTCCAAGAGGAGCGGGATATTTATTCGGTCCAAAAGTAACGCATCACTTCATGCAAATCAATGATTTAAGTCTTATATGTAGGGCGCATCAATTAGTAAATGAAGGTAAGATTCGAATTATTCCGTATTAGTATCGCGATATCGATTCTATTCGTTTCAGGTTTCAAATATATGTTTGATCAGAAATTGGTGACTGTGTGGTCGGCTCCAAACTATTGTTATCGATGTGGCAATATCGCAAGTATTTTACAATTCCAATCCGCAGATTCAATGGAAGCAAAGTTGTTTTACGCTGTTCCAGATAGCGAAAGGGTGATACCAAGCAGAAACATTACTCCATACTTTTTATAATTCATTTTATTGCAATAAATAGTCTATGTCAAAACTTTTTCTTATTTTTCGTTACCAGTTCTTAGTTTCCGAGAAACGCTCTGGAGGGCTAAAGACTCCAAAGAAAATAAGAACATTGGAAAAGTCTAGGGATATTCTTCGACTCTAAAAAACTACAAAGGAAACGAGAGAGCAACAAATTTTAAAGGGTAATCATTGAAAATAAGAACATTGGAAAAGTCTAGGGATATTCTATGAAGGTAAAAAACCACAAAAGGTACGCTCTAGAGGGCAAAAAATTTCAAAGGTTTATCATTGAAGATAAGGATTCTATGTTCTAAGTATTTGGCAGCTGTGTGAAATAAGAATTTTATATTCTATGTTTGGCAGTAAACATAACCTCCAAATCTAACCTAAAAATATTAGTACAGACGAAAATTCTCATAAATCCCATAAGAATGTCCGCCAATGCTGAATCTGAAAAAGTTCAGCGGCAATGCGATTTTTACGTTATTAGGAAAAAGCGCAAATGTAGAATGTTGGTGAAAGGATCCGAAATATACTGTTGCGAGCATCAACCGCTCAATGAGTCCACATCGGACGAACCTGGGGTGAGAATTCCATGTCCTTACGACAGAAAACAGTGAGTATATCAAGATATCACGTTTCCTCCAGACCTCCTCCGATATTTTCAGCACATGTTACGCGCACAAGTTGAAGAAACATCTTAAAATTTGCAACTCGAGACCGAAGGAGAGTCAACCGTTCATCGTGAAAGGAATAAACTCTGGTTCTCCTGCCAGTGAAGACAATGAAACGATTACTTTATCCAGTAAACCGGTCGATGAAATCAAAAGGGTGATCGAGAGAATAACCAGAATATACGAAGGTGCATTCTAATTATATCCAAATACGGAGTACTAAACGACCTTGCATTTTAGAAGAATCTGTGGAAATAAAGGAAAAGATTTGTGTTCACAAGGTGTTGGAGGACGAAATGATGAACCCTATTTACGGCGATAAAACGAAGAAACATTTAAAGCAAGTTTCTTCAGTATTAGGATTACTTCTCGAGTACGAAATGCTGAATCCCGGTGTATGTTACGTGGAATTTGGCGCAGGAAGAGGTGCCTTGAGTTACTGGATCTCGAAAGCGACATCCAACAAAACCAACATTCTTCTTATCGAGAAAGCTTCACCGAAACATAAGAAGGATAACAAACTGGACAAAACTTCCGATAACATACAGAGAATTAGGGCGGATATAAGCGACCTAGTTTTAGACGAATTAGAGCTAGTGAACACATCCGAACGTGTGGTCGGGGTGACCAAACACTTATGCGGTGCTGCTACAGGTAATTCCGGAAATAAAGCTCCAACGTTCCTTGATAAGGCTATTTTTCTCCCTAGATTTCACGATAAGATGTCTGGCCAATTCGTCGAAGAATAAGCGTAAGCTGGTTGGTTTTCTCATGACTTTTTGCTGTCATCACAGGTGCACGTGGTCTTCTTTTACTGGAAAGGAGTATTTCGAAGTGAGTTTTCGAAATCATGTTACTTTCCGTTTTGTATCAGTCGACTTTTCAGAAACTGGGTCTTGGAGAAAACGACTTTCAAATCATGTGTGGTTTAGTGAGTTGGGCCACTTGCGGCACTGGTCTCAGTAGACAGAGGAGAGAGGAAATAGGTGAAAAACCTTCTGAGGAATCGGAAAAAGAAGGGAAGTAAGTGAAGGTCAAACTTTAATAAGAATAATAATAGTTCACCATTATCTTAGAGCGGAATATTTTACTCTAAATTATTCTTCTTCTCTTTAAAAAAAAATTATATATCTGTGATCTTCTGACTAGTTTACGTTTGTCAAAACATGGTAAATTTTCAACTCAAGCTTTTTCTTTTCACATGAAACAGCTAAAAAGCTGAATTTTCCGTTGATATACAAAAGTTGTGATATGATCCTTAGGAAATTGTGGTTATGAGCGTTATATTTTCGACATTCTTGTCGCTCAGTAGTTCTAATGTATCAAATCTGTCATATTTGGCCGACGTTGCCAAATCAAAGTTACCCTTAGTGCAAACCTTCAGACTAGTTTACCTTTGTCGAAACATGGAAAATTTTCAATTCAAGCTCTTTCTTTTCACGTGAAACAGCCAAAAAGCTGAATTTCCACATCACTTATGTGGAAACAAAACTTTAGCAGGATAGTTTCTGAGATACCAAAGTTTTAAAAAATAAATTTTTAAAATCTTCTGGTGATTTGATCCTTAGGAAATTGTGGTTATGAGCGTAATATTTTCGACATTCTTGTCGCTCAGTAGATCTAATGTATCTCATCTGTCATATTTGGCCGACCTTGCCAGATCAAAGTTAACCTTAGTTAAGTTTTTCTGGTATAAAGAGAAATATTTCTAATTTGAACCTGTCTGGTCGTTAACTACAGTTCACATTATATTTGTTTGAAAAATAACGTCCTTATCACTGTTTCAGAAATGTTTTAGGACTCAGCTCGCAGGAAAAGGAACAAATAGGTCTAAAATGTAAAAATCTGATGAATTGGGGACGCCTTCAATTCATAAAGGATATTGGTTTTGAGTGTGAATTGTATTATTACGTGAAGAATGAAATAACGCCTGAAAATGTTTGTATTGTGGCAAAAAATAAAAGTATTCAAAAATGATGTTTCCTGAATTTTATTCATTACTATATACATTAATTACAAAATTAAATAATCGTTAAACTACACAAGAATATTACAAATGACGATTTCAACAATAAATAATCTATATCTTGAAATACTGGAACTATTTTCATATCACTGAAACTTTAGGAATTATACCCACCAAAAGCATCAGCTTGGCAGCGTCCTCGTGCGAAACACGAACTTCCGACCGTTGGTCGTTAGAATCCGGCATCATCTGAAATTTTGTAGGATTGTTTGTATACATTTGTTTCAGACTGTAAAAAACGTACCTTATCCGTTATATGTTTGAAAATTATCCCATCGCCGTTGACATAAAACGTTGAAAATCCATCGTACCACGTGTCGGATTTATCTAAAATATTCCTCAAATTCCATATCTTGTATTTCCAAAATTTCATCATAACCGTCAGCCCCGATATGCCTCTCACTCGCCATCTAACCTTTATCGTCGAATCTTCCGGATGTTGCGTTATCTTCAACACCTCCAATTTTACGTAAGCGTACTTCAAATGACCGATCGTTCGTAGTAGAGCCACGTCTTTCATATAATGGTACAAACCCCTGTAAACGTTTGATGTAATTCGAACAAGGAATAATATTCGTAAACTTACACTGTTTTTGTACCTCGTATATTGTTTTCGTAAATCAAATTCGGATGATAAATACTATAATCCAAAGACTCTATGAACAACCTCGGCAACGTCTTGCTCAAATTCTCGTAGATTTTGTTTAAATCTTCGGGGGTCGGTTTGTCCAAAGGGGAACTGGGGTTTTCTTTCAGGCTGGGACTTCCTCCGTTGGTATAAACTAAATGCTGTTCTATGTTGTTCCTACATAACGCAGATTGTGCTAGATTATTCAAACGGTATCGTTCTACTTGTACGTATTCTTTGATAACGACATCGCTAGCGAGTTCCCTATTATCCCAATCTAGTGGATAATTTTCTCTTATTTGTAGGTCGGATTTGTCTTCGTAATTCACACAAGCTACTTGTGATGCAGACTTAATGTTTGTGAAATCCTGAAAACATTGATATTTTCAATCTGTTATCTCATATAATTACAGTCATTAATGAATTAAACAGATATTGGAATGCAGCGTTGCAAAAGATGAAATTTAAGACAATTACCTGATTCAACCGCGGCGATTGCAACGATTCGTTTAACAGGGACTGCTTTTTAATTAGAGTAGAATTAATTTGTCTCACTCTTCCAACTACATTCCTTATGCAATTCGCCATTATTTATATCAATTTTTCTTTACATAAGAACAACAAAGCATCACTTGGAAGCTTCACGCATTAATTATTCTAAATAATCTCCAAAAAATTTCTTATGGACTTTCGGAAGTTGAAATTCGAATTTTAGGTTAGAGTTATGTCCTCTTGTCACAGATATAAATTTAATACCACTCTGTGGACCACTTTTTGAGTAGATGTTCAACAATTTGGGTGTTAATTCGGTAGTCAATTTTCTTAATAGATTTCAGCTACTGATGGAGATTCACAAATGAAATCGTTTGGAATTATGAATTACTAAAGAATCCTGTAAGGAAAAAACATCTGGCAACCCTGCTACGCCACAGATTGTGCTTTGTTATTCTTCTATGGGCACATTCATCGGCAACATTGCAGTTCTCATTGTGATTATAATTTTGTACTGATTCTCCAACATTAAAAATTTGCTTTTTAATCCATAGTTTTCGTAATTGGTGAGTACGGCTTAGGATTTCCCCAATAATAAAATAATTGGGACAATTGAAAATGAGTTTTTATTTCCAGATTGTAATGAAAAAAGATACGTTCCAAATGTCAAAAATAAGGTAACCCCAACATACAAGACGTTACCCATCAAAAGCCGATTGAAGAATTCAGAAAATTCATCAACAATATCTCTTCATACAGTTATGCCTTTGGAAAGTAACTGAAAACTCGTCAATTCTGGAAAATTTCACTCTACTTTGTTTTCTGTCGTGATATTTCAAGACATTTCCCCTCAAAACAACAGCCATGGCCAGTGTATCATATCAAATAGCGAACCTGCTGGAAAAGATGCAGTCCAACGACAAAGACTTTCGTTTCATGGCCACGAACGACCTGATGTCTGAACTACAGAAAGACAGTATCAAATTAGACGATGATTCGGAACGGAAAGTTGTGCGAATGCTACTTAAACTGCTCGAAGATAGGAACGGCGAAGTCCAAAACTTGGCCGTTAAATGTCTGGGACCTCTGGTTAACAAAGTCAAGGAGGTACAGGTCGAGTCGATTGTAGAGACTCTATGTACAAATATGATATCCGATAAAGAGCAGTTACGGGATATATCGAGTATAGGACTCAAGACTGTAATCGCTGAGCTGCCGCATGGTCCCGGAGGTTTGTCTGGGAATATTTGTAGGAAGATAACCGGGAGGTTAACCACCGCTATCGAAAGGGAGGATGTTTCCGTCCAACTCGAAGCGTTGGATATAATCTCAGATTTATTGTTCAGGTTCGGGACAGTCCTCCAAACCTTCCACGCAATGATATTAAGTTCGCTCCTCCCGTTGCTCAGTTCGCAGAGACAGGCGATAAGGAAACGTACGATAACGGCTTGCAGCAATTTAGTCCCTTCGTGTAACTCGCTCTTATACAACAAGATCATCGAGTATCTTTACAAAGGGCTATGTTCGGACGTTCCGAGCTCCCAGATGAGGACTTACGCCCAGTGCGTCGCAGCCGTCTGCAGGCAATCCGGACAGAAGTTCGGGGAGTTCATCCCGAAATTCGTGCCGTTGATATTGAGATGCAGCGAGGTGGACGACGACGAGCTTAAGGAGTTCTCGTTGCAGGCCTTCGAGAGTTTCCTGACCAGGTGCCCGAAGGAGATCACCGAATACATCCCGAATATAATAGATTTATCGTTGAAGTATATGACTTATGATCCGAATTATAACTACGACGAGGATGAGGTAATAATAATAATAATATCTCTTTATTTCAGATAAGATTTACCGAACGACAATCTGAAATGAAATTGGGTCCTAAAATCGAACAAATCGACTAAATTTAGCATTGAAAAAATCTCCCAATTCATGTGGTTCATAATCAATCTAATGTGGAACTCCTTCTACCCCACATTCGTCTGTATTATTCTGATTTCCTTGCAGATTGTCCACATTGTCGTCTGATTTTCTGATTCTTTCCTCGAAACTTTGTGCTTTATACCTACCGATCAGTTGATCATACTTCTTTTTGGTCTTATTGTATAGATCTTTATATTAGGTGAACATGGAGGATATGGAAGGTTGCGAGGACGAAGACGACGCCGAAGAGAACGATGAGTACAGCGACGACGACGATATGAGTTGGAAGGTTAGAAGATCGGCCGCTAAGTGTCTGGAGTCGGTTATCGTAACCAGACACGATTTACTGTCCGATTTCTACCAGAGTTTATCCCCGGCTTTGATAAGTAGGTTCAAGGAGAGAGAAGAGAACGTTAAATCGGATATTTTCCACGCTTACATAGCCCTTTTGAGACAGACCAAATCGACGATTAATCACAATGTAGATCCGGACTCAATGGAGCAAGAGGAGGTGCCCATGTTCCTGTTGCAGAAACAGGTGAATAAATTGGTCTTTCAAATCAAATTTAGTATGTTTACATGAGAGTGAAGTGAAACAGTGTCAAAAAAAATGGAAAATTCTAAAGTAACAACAGAAATCCATATAGTTTCCTCTTGAATCCTTTTATATCCTCTGTTATTTTTATGCTTTCAGGCAATGAATTGAAAATCTTTAGGCAGCTGTATTCTACTTGTCGTTGGCTTTTTGTTAGATTCAACTTGGGATATAAATAATCTACACCTCTGGTCTTATGGAATACTTTCTTATTCTCATATTTTTGGAACTCTGTATATTTAGATCATTCCTGTATATTTAGATTATTTATAGTCAGTATTCCATTTTTCTTGAAGAAACTTCTGCAAGATTGGTTATATTTGAGATTACTCATGATTCTTATTGCTTTCTTTTATAATATAAAAAGACTCTCCAAATTGGATTTTCCGTAGAAAACAATCCCAAACCTCAACTTTGATTCCACTCTCGCATGATACAAAACCTTCATAGCCTTATTACCAGTGTATCGTGTCATTATTCTGAGATCATAAACACTATCTCTAATCGTTTCACCCAAATAATTAACATGTTCATTCCATTTGAGATTTTTATCTATATATATATATATTCCTAACAGTTTGGTGCATTCATCCAAATCATCATTATCAACCTTTTCACCACATACGGTTGAAGGTGAAAAGAGAACCATTCTTGTTTTTTCCTTGTTTTAAGATTAAAATATTGAGCTCAGAATCTTAAGTTCTGAAAGAATCCTATGGATAACCAATAAATTCTTGTCATCTACATTATTTGCCGTAACTACCACACTTTCATCTTCCCCAAGACATGTATCGAAATCGTTAACGTATACTATGAAAAAGAGGGGGCCGGCAATACTTCCCTGCGGAACTCCCAAAATCGCCTCCTCTAGGTCAGATTTGATTCCACTTCCACCATCGCAAAATATGATCTTACCCACATCAAAGCTGGTCCTCTTATGCCATATTTCTCCAATTTTTTTTCATCAATTCGTTCACATCCAAACAGTCGTATGCCTTTTTCAGATCTGGAAAAATTCCCATTGCTACTTCTTTGTTTTCAAAAGCCTCCACAATTTTTGTCACAAATCTTTATTGACTTGCCTTTCCTTGTAGACTCTCCTTGAAGAAAGCAATTACCATATTCATTGGTATCGCCTTTTTTGTGTATTGGCTTGACAATAGCTATTTTCATGCTTTCGGGAAATATTATATATTTCAAAGAGTTGTTAATGATGTAATTAATGGGTTCGACTATTTCTTCAACTGTTTGTTTCATCATTTTGTTTGATATTCCATCACTATTGATGATTTGTCTGGTTTCTTCTATAATCATTTTCCTCGATAGCAATGATTCATCTGCTTCTACATATTTGTATTTACTGTTACTTTTTATAATATTTGCAGTCGACTTTGTTGCAGTGTTTATGAAGAAGGTGGTCATCTCGTTTACGATATTTTGTGGATTTTCATTCATCTGAAATTGATATCTTTTCTGGGAGTTGTTTATTGACTTTTGACCACATAGTTTTGCTTTTATTTTCCGATGTTTTTATAGCCATGCCAAATTTTTCTCTATTCTTCTTTCTCAAATGATTATCATACTGTATTTTTGTTTCCCGGTACATTTCTTTGAAGGAATTATCGTGTGTGCTGAGCTCCAGTAGTATATCTAGTTTTTGTTCGATATTTTCTGCTATTGGATCCATTCTTTCAGTTTTTCGTTTTCTATTCATATTGATTTTTTTAGTCGGAAACACTTCATTAAATTTATTCAAGAATAACTGATGGAAGTGATCAAACTGACTGTTTATGTCTTTTTTGTCGATTTCATAAAGAGAAAGCCAATTCTGTTCTTTAAGTGAATCCCTAAAGTGTTGTATTTTTTTTTCTGAGAAAATACGTCGAAACGAAAATTATTTTTTGAGCTGTGTGGTCAGATATGTGCGTGTCAATGATATAGACTTTATATGGTATCTCAACATTGGTGAAAATTCCATCAATACATTTTGCTGAGTTCTTTGCTATGAGTTGGTTGAATTATTATACGTCTAGGATACTTTGTCTTTTAATAGAGTCCTTTGCCATATCAATATTGAAGTCTTCTGCTATTACAATCTTCGCATTTTTGAGCGCTTGTACAACTTACACGAGGGCTATATCATTTCGCCACGATGTCTGTATTTTTCGAATTTTGAGCCGAAAATGGTCTCAATCGACCATGTTTGACTCACTGATGACAAATCCGCCGGAAAATTCGAGTCTGTCCGTCCGTCCGTAAGCACGATAACTCTCGAACGGATCAACCTAGAGACTTGAAATTTTCAGTGTAGGTTCAGATCCCAAATGCCTCGGTTAAGTTCGTTAATGGGCCAAATTCCACTAGGGGTTCCGTAAATATGGCCGTGCAAAGTTTTTTTCTCCTGATTACTTGAAAACTACAGATTTGATTGAGATGAAATTTTGCACCTAAATGGAGAATGAGGTGTTCAAGCCACATGTGAAATTTTGTCCAGATCGCATGACCAGAACCATAGAAACCATAGAAAATTGTAACTTTTGAACGGAAACGCCTAGGGACTTGAAATTTTCAGGATAGGTGTGGATCTCGAATGTCGTGATCACGTTCATCTATGAGCAAAATTATACTAGGGGTTCCGTAAATATGGTCGTTTGAAATTTAGTTTTCTTGATAATTTTAAAACTACAGATTCGATCGTGACGAAATTTTGTATACTAATGGAGAATGATATATTCAAGCTACATTTCTCCAGATCGCATGACCAGAACCATAGAAACCATAGAAAATCATAAGATTTCGAACGGAAAGGCCTAGGGACTTGAAATTTTCAGGATAGGTGTGGATCTGAAATGTCGCGTTCACGTTTATCGATGAACAGAATTATACTAGGGGTTCCGTAAATACGGTCGTTGGAAATTTTGGTTTCCCGATAATTTCGAAACTGCGGATTCGATCGAGATGAAATTTTGTATTTTAATCGAGAATGATATATTAAAACAATATTTTGTCCAGATCGCTTGACCAGAACCATAGAAACCATAGAAAATTGTAACTTTTGAACGGAAAGGCCTAGGAACTTGAAATTTTCAGGGTGGGTTTTGATCGCGAATATCGCGGCCACGTTCATCAATGAGCAAAATTAGACTGGGGGTTCCGTAAATATGGCCGTTCAAAATATTTTTTTCCTGATAGTTTCGAAACTACTGATCGGATTGGAATTAAATTTTGCACCTAGCTGAGGAATAATGTATTCAAACTACGTGCAAAATTTTGTCCAGATCGCACCACCAAGACCATAGATACCGTAGAAAATTCTAGCGAATTATCGAAAAAAAATTGGTCACCTAAGCACTGACATGAAGTCTGGAGTTTCGCCTAAGTTTCAGAACTTTTTTGACAGCTGTCGAAAATTCCTTCAATTGATTTCTAAAACTGGAAAATGCGTATCCACCTACAAGGTGCATGTACGAGCGCTCAAAAGCTCCTGCCTTCACGGCAGTGCTTTTCGTAATTTTTTTGATATCTTTTCTCTCCCTTGCTCGTAACCCATTTCTGATGTAAATTGCTGCTCCCCCGTGTTCTTTTTCTTTTCTGCAAAAGTATGTTTCCAACGTGAAATCTGCTATTGTATGGTATTGCAGCTGTTCCTCCGTTTTCCGGTGCTCATACCATAAATTCAGGTCATTTCCTTTCACAGCTTTTTCTGAACTCCTCCTTAATCTTCGTTATTTCTTGCTTTATCACTCTATCTATAACAATTTTTTCCTGTTTCATGTTTGTAATTCGAAAACTCAACCGATATATATTACAGGTACCGCTCCTGGTCAAGGGGCTCCAGAACCAGATGAAGGAGAAGAGCATGAAGACTCGACAAGATTGCTTCCACCTCTTGAAGGAACTGTGCAACGCTTTACCCGGAGCTTTGGCACATCACATCGGGGACATCATCCCCGGCCTTCTCTACTCTTTGGGCGAGAAGAACGTCAGTTCCAACATGAAGATCGAGGCTCTCTCCTTCATCCACTCCCTCCTGATGTCCCATCATCCGGAAGCTTTCCATCCTTACATTCACGTTTTACTCCCCCCGATCGTCAACGCGGTGGGGGATAGTTTTTATAAGATAACGGCGGAGGCCCTCAACGTCCTCCAGGAACTGGTCAAGGTCGTCCGCCCTTTGAATATAAAGTCGCACTTCGATTACGAACCGTACGTACCCCAGATCTACCAGTGCACTTTGGTCAGGTTGAAGGCGGCCGATATAGACCAGGAGGTGAAGGAGAAGGCCATCTCGACGATGGGCCAGATTATCTGCAACTTCGGGGACGAGCTCCAGCATGAATTGCCCACCTGCCTCCCTATTTATATCGACCGGTTGAAGAACGAGATCACCAGGTTAACTTGCGTTAAGGCGTTGACTAAGATCGCAGGGTCTCCGTTGGAGATAGACCTACCGATATTGAACGAGGCGATACCAATCCTCGCTTCGTTCCTCCGGAAGAACCAGAGGGCCCTCAAGCTCGGTTCTCTCCAGCTGCTGAACGTTCTGTTCGTGAAGTACCAGAAGTTCGTGTACGTGGATTTGTTGGAGTGCGTGATCGTGGAACTCCCGCCGTTGTTGGACGAGTCCGACCTCCACATAGCCCAGTGGACGTTGGTCATCCTCAAGACCATCGCCGAGCACTACCCGAAGGCCTTGAAGGACATCAACGCGGCCTTAATGCCGCAGATCATGAAGCTGGTAAAGTCGCCGCTCCTCCAAGGTTCGGCCCTGAACGCTTTGCTGGACTTCTTCCGCGCTCTGGTCAAATGCGATTTGCCCGACTTGACGTTCAACCATCTGATCCAGAAGTTCGTGGATCCCATCACGAAGAAGACGCCGTGTAACCTGCACAAACAGGCGTTTTACTCCTTGGCGAAGTGCGTGGCCGCCATCACGGTCACGTGTAGGACGCACGCCCTCCCCATAGTTCCGCAGTTCATCCAGGAGATCCAGGGCGCGGAGAACGACACCCAGCAGATCTTCGCGTTGTTGGTGGTCGGCGAGATCGGGAGGGAGATAGACCTCACGCCAATGTCGAATCTGAAGACCGTTATATTGGACTCATTCGCGGTCGTTTCGGAGGAGGTCAAATCGGCCGCCAGCTACGCTTTGGGCAGCATCTCCATCGGGAATCTAGAACAGTACCTGCCGTTCATACTGAAGGAGAGCGAGGAGCAACCCAAACGCCAGTATCTCCTCTTACACTCCCTGAAGGAGGTCATAACGTGTCTTTCGGCGACGCCCGCCGGCGTCCAACAACTCCTCCCGTTCGTCCCCGCGATCTGGATGCAGCTGTATCGCCATTGCGAGTGTACGGAGGAGGGCACGAGGAACGTGGTCGCGGAATGTCTAGGCAAACTCACCCTGATCGACCCGGCGAACCTCCTACCCCAACTGAAGGCGTCCCTCAAATCCGACTCCCCCTTCATGAGGACCACGGTCGTCACGGCCATCAAGTTCACGATATCCGACCAACCCTCCGCGATCGACCCCCTACTCCGCCAGTCCATCGCGGAGTTCCTCAACGCCCTCGAAGACTGCGACCTGAACGTCCGACGCGTGGCCCTGGTCGCCTTCAACTCCGCCGCCCACAACAAACCGTCTCTGATCAGGGAGCTTCTGCACCAAGTCCTACCGCAACTCTACCGAGAGACCAAAGTCCGAAAGGAGTTGATACGCGAAGTGGAGATGGGACCGTTCAAACACACCGTCGACGACGGTTTGGACATAAGGAAGGCGGCTTTCGAATGCATGTACACGATCCTAGACTCCTGTCTGGACCGGATCGACATTTTCGATTTCATCGACAACGTGGAGGGAGGTCTCAAAGACCACTACGACATCAAGATGTTGACCTACCTGATGGTGGCGAGGCTCGCCCAGATCTGCCCCGGAGCCGTGTTACAACGTCTCAACAACCTTCTCGAACCCATCCGGCACACCTGCACCATGAAGGTGAAGGCGAACTCGGTGAAGCAGGAGTACGAGAAGCAGGACGAGTTGAAGAGGTCCGCGTTGAGGGCGGTGCACGCCTTATTGAGCATCCCCGACGCGGATAAGAATTCGGAGTTGGTGGATTTCCTGGGACAGATCAAGAGCGTTTCGGAGTTGGAGACGATATACGAGTCGATCAAGAGGGATTCGTCTTCGAATCACGGCGAGTGCGTTTTGATGGATCAGAGTTAGATGTATTTGTAGTTATTTTGTGCTTTGTTCAGTTATGAATAGAAGTAATGTGAGTTGATAACGTATTCGATATGATCAATAAATTTTAAGGTTTATTTTAAGGTTTTTGTGTTAGTCTCCTGGTGCCGAAGGCGCTTCTTCACGATTGTGGAGAATGTCGAGTGATTTTTGTTTTTATGCCATGTACCTAGCTGGAAAAAGCATGAACTTTGAGACGAACAATAATTAATTAAAACTCATTCTTATGTCATCGTCTAACAGAAACTGTTTTTTATCTTATTCAGAATCTCTACATATTTCATCAAGTTGTTACGAATTTTTGTCAATAAATCAGTTTTGAAATATTCATGGAAATTCCCTCTTTATAAACCTTCTATTTATTGAGTTGAAAAAAATATGGTATTCGTCAGAAAACGTTTGGGTTGAAATTATTTTCCCAAAAATCAAATGGACCTTCTATTAAATAATTTAAGTAAGGAAAAATCATGAACTTTAAGACAAACAATAATTAATTAAAACCCATTATTATGTCGTTTCATCGTCTAACAGAAACTGTTTTTATCTTATTCAGAATCTCTACATATTTCATCAAGTTGTTACGAATTTGTTTTCAATAAATCAGTTTTAAAATATTCATGGAAATGCCTTATTCATAAATCTTCAATTGTATAAGATTCATCGAGTTAAAAAAAATATGGCAATCGTCAGAAAATGTCTATTGAGAACTGGAAATGTTTGGGTTGGAATTATTTCCACAAAAATCAAAAGGACTTTCTATTAAATAATTTACTCACTTAAAATGCAACTAACAGAATAAAGAAAAATCATGAACTTTAAGACAAACAAAAATTAATTGAAACCCATTATGTCGTTTCATCGTCTAACAGAAACTGTTTTTATCTTATTCAGAATCTCTACATATTTCATCAAGTTGCTACGATTTTTTTTCAATAAATCAATTTTAAAATATTCATGGAAATACCGTTTTCATAAACCTTCAATTGTATAAGATTCATCGGTTTGAAAAAAATATGGTAATCGTCACAAAATGTCTATTGAGAACTGGAAAAGTTTGGGCTGGAATTATTTCCACAAAAATCAACAGGACTTTCTATTAAATAATTTACTCACTTAAAATGCAACTAACAGAATAAGGAAGAAGCACAAACTCGAAGACGAACAATAATTAATCAAAAACCATTCTTATGTTGTTTCATTGCTAACAGAAACTGTTTTTATCTTATTCAGAATCTCTACATATTTTATCAAGTTGCTACGAATTTTTTTCAATAAATCAGTTTTAAAATATTCATGGAAATGCCTTATTCATAAATCTTCAATTGTATAAGATTCATCCAGTTGAAAAAAATATGGCAATCGTCAGAAAATGTCTATTGAGAACTGGAAAAGTTTGGGCTGGAATTATTTCCACAAAAATCAAAAAAACTTTCTATTAAGTGATTTACTCACTTAAAATGCAACTAACAGAATAAGGAAAAAGCATGAACTTTAAGACGAATAATAATTAATTAAAACCCATTCTTATGTCATTTCACCGTCTAACAGAAACTGTTTTTATCTTATTCAGAATCTCTACATATTTCATCAAGTTGCTACGAATTTTTTTCAATAAATCAGTTTTAAAATATTCATGGATGTGCCGTTTTCATAAACCTTCAATTGTATAAGATTCATCTGTTTGAAAAAAATATGGTAATCGTCACAAAATGTCTATTGAGAACTGGAAAAGTTTGGGCTGGAATTATTTCCACAAAAATCAGAAGAACTTTCTATTATATGATTTACTCACTCAAAATGCAACTAACAGAGTAAGGAAAAATCATGAACTTTAAGACGAACAATAATTGATTAAAACTCAATCTTATGTCGTTTCATCGTCTAACAGAAACTGTTTTTTATCTTATTCAGAATCTCTTCATATTTCATCAAGGTGTTACGAATTTTTTTCAATAAATCAGTTTTAAAATATTCATGGAAATGCCGTTTTCATAAACCTTCAATTGTATAAGATTCATCGGTTTGAAAAAAATATGGTAATCGTCACAAAATGTCTATTGAGAACTGGAAAAGTTTGGGCTGGAATTATTTCCACAAAAATCAGAAGAACTTTCTATTGAATGATTTACTCACTTAAAATGCAACTAACAGAATAATGAAAAAGCATGAACTTTAAGACGAACAATAATTAATTAAAACCCATTATTATGTTGTTTCATCGTCTAACAGAAACTGTTTTTATCTAATTCAGAATCTCTACATATTTCATCAAGTTGTTAGGAATTTGTTTTCAATAAA
The DNA here is from genome assembly GCA_963966015.1 of Aphidecta obliterata. Taxonomy (NCBI): domain Eukaryota; kingdom Metazoa; phylum Arthropoda; class Insecta; order Coleoptera; family Coccinellidae; genus Aphidecta; species Aphidecta obliterata. The sequence continues at coordinate 951,507 of OZ014435.1, forward strand.
TCAGTTTTAAAATATTCATGGAAATGCCTTATTCATAAATCTTCAATTGTATAAGATTCATCGAGTTGAAAAAAATATGGCAATCGTCAGAAAATGTCTATTGAGAATTGGAAACGTTTGGGTTGGAATTATTTCCACAAAAATCAAAAGAATTTTCTATTAAATGATTAACTCACTCAAAATGCAACTAACAGAGTAAGGAAAAATCATGAACTTTAAGACGAACAATAATTAATTAAAACCCATTATTATGTCGTTTCATCGTCTAACAGGAACTGTTTTTATCTTATTCAGAATCTCTACATATTTCATCAAGTTGTTACGAATTTGTTTTCAATAAATCAGTTTTAAAATATTCATGGAAATGCCTTATTCATAAATCTTCAATTGTATAAGATTCATCCAGTTGAAAAAAATATGGCAATCGTCAGAAAATGTCTATTGAGAACTGGAAATGTTTGGGTTGGAATTATTTCCACAAAAATCAAAAGGACTTTCTATTAAATAATTTACTCACTTAAAATGCAGCTAACAGAATAAGAAAAAAGCATGAACTTTAAGACTAATAATAATTAATTAAAACCCATTCTTATGTCGTTTCATCGTCTAACAGAAACTGTTTTTATCTTATTCGGAATCTCTACATATTTCATCAAGTTGTTACGAATTTTTTTCAATAAATCAGTTTTAAAATATTCATGGAAATGCCTTATTCATAAATCTTCAATTGTATAAGATTCATCGAGTTGAAAAAAATATGGCAATCGTCAGAAAATGTCTATTGAGAACTGGAAATGTTTGGGTTGGAATTATTTCCACATAAATCAAAAGGACTTTCTGTTAAATAATTTACTCACTTAAAATACAACTAATATAATAAATAAATCAGGAACAGACACAGGTATCTTCCAAATTCAACCTAAGCCAATTCAGGTACTTGGAAACTCTCGTGTACACGCCTGGGTAACCAGGTCTTCCACAGCCAATACCCCAGGATACAATTCCTGAAATAAATAACACAAATTATGAATACAGTGACATTCGAACTTGCTTTTTGGTAATAGAATAACTCACCTACAACCTCGTATTTATCCTTGTTTTGCACAACCAGGGGTCCTCCACTATCTCCTTGACAAGAATCCATGGATCCTCTACCAGCGCAAAGCATGTACGAGGTTATCCTCGAAGCCCTGTATTTCATGGCACGACATTGGGACAGGGTGAGTATAGGAACTTGCACTTCTTGCACCACACTCGGCAGCATGCCACCTTCAGTCGTTCTACCCCAACCGATCACAGTACCTACCTTGCCGGACGGGTCAGAAACTGAAAAAAAACGAGAGAGATATTAATTTTTGAAATTAGCATGAAAACTATTGAAAACACTTTAAAAAGTAACATTATAACTTAAATCATATGGCGGTTGACAGCAAGGTTGGCCAACATTATATTACCAAACTACAGAGTTCAACGACAATTTTTCTACTATATTTTTGAAATTTAAACGTTTTGATGGTGATATTTGTTGAAAGCTGGAAGCGAAAAACACCATCTTATGAATTTTGAAGTAAGATTTCGGAAATAATAATAATTTGAAGAATGTTCTTGATTTTATGGGGAAATTAATTCAGGTTAGGTTGGCTTACGTAAAGACAGTGTTGAATATAACCACAGATAAATGAATATTCCTTCATCTATGAATAATATAACTCTCTCTAAAAAGTCAAAAATATTTGCGAAATATTTGCGTATGGTAGTTTAAATTCAAATTCTCGAGTTCAATTTGGTGAGTGAAATTTATAATTATATCAAATACTTTCCTTAGATTGATGGATTTCTGTGATAAAAATGTGTCTATGGAAAAAAACCATCGAAATCTGACGTAAACTTTTCTTATTTTGTGAATTTTTTGTACTCACTTTTCGGCAAACATATAGGTTTGATATTCTTTCCAAAATCGACAGGTTTCCTCAACTTGAGCAAGGCAATGTCGTGATTGTAGGAGTCCGCATCGAAATTTCTGTGTCTGATTATTTCGGCAACCGCTCTCATTTTTGCTGGGGCGTCGGTCATCGTCGATTGGTCGTGGTCCCCTAAGATAACCCGTATTTTGGAACGTTTCAACCTGATAAAAAATAAGAGAAAATTATTTTAATGAACTTACATCGTAGAAATTTAATATTCTATGATCTTCAGGCCACTGATCCGTGGCTCAAGGATCATTTGTAAAACACACGATTTCTAGTTTGAATGGAAAATATTTGAATTATTCTAGAGATCTAGTATGTATTAATGATCTTCGTGGCTCAAGGATCATTCATGAATCACACGATCTGTAGTTTGAATGGGAAATATTTAAATTATTCTAAAGAACTGGTAATAGCACAATGATCTTTGGACCAAGGATCATGTTCAGTTCTCGATCTCGAAGGAGGAGGGAAAAATGCAATTATTCTAGGGAACTAGCATCTGCATGATGATCCTTGGGCCACCGTTTTGTGACCCAAAAATATCGAATTTTTTTAAACTTCACGTATAGTCGAAATAAAAAATAAAATACTCACTTTCTGACGCAATGAGCGGCGGTCAGGACGTAATCTTTCGAGATGACCGAGGCTCCGCAGTGAAAATGTCCGTCGTATACAATTCTCGCGATCCATGGATATCGGTTCGGGCTAGTCGGGCGGCCACCAACAATTCTATCTTCTTGGTTAGATAATCCGCATTCTGAAAATTCTAAATTATTGGATACAACTGCAATTTAATTCTCGTACGGACTTACCGCAGGTGCAATTTTTCTCCCTCGCGCCGTCTTCTTCTTCGTCGCCATCGTCGTCGGTTATCGACGGAATGTCGCCGAATATATTGAAAATGCTCGATATTTGGTTGAAGAGTAGTTTTCCGTTTCTCGTGTTCGTATATGTTTCAGTTCCGTTCAATGATTCTGAACTTACCCCATCGGGAAATCCGTGACAGGTCGCCAAGAACGCGCACAAAAAAATCGCTACACTAAAGGTGTTACCCACTACCATTTTTGCCCGCGATGTTGTTCACATCACCAACAATTTTTTTTCGGTATCACCGCCATCTCAGCTGTCTGCACATTGTCTTCGACTGGCAGAGAACACGCGCGAGATGAGAATAAGGAATAAGCTTTCACCTTCAACGAAGGACTGTTGGCTTTCCTCCGACGAGCGAAAGAAAGAAAGTACGACAAGCGGTTGTGATAAATCCCGAGATAGAATGACGATTATTAGATTATTATTATTCCTAAATTGGCGGTTGATTGAAAGTATAATTTTTCGCGAAAACGGTTGTAATTCCGATAATTTATCGATCAACTCGAGCAGAAGACTTTTACTTTCGTCCGGAGAAAGTATTCAATCAAGGAGAAATATTTTTTTCGCGTTAATATTCAAACAATCATGGTAATAAGCCGATTCGTTCTCTCTAAGTTTTCCTTTGTTACTGTGTCCTTGTGCAACCTATGATTTTCTGCTCAGAACATTTTTGTTCCCGACGAAGATTCGAACCCGCGACCCTTCCGTCACAAGTCAAACGCGCTTACCATCGCGTCATTGCCCCTATTATCGATACCTTTTTGCCAAACTATCGTAAGCCTCAACGTAGTACGTTGAGGCTTACGATAATTTGGCAAAAAGGTATCGTTATATTCATCCATAATTTTGTTCTCATTGTATGCAAAGATGCAATGCAGAACCCAATTAACATTTAGCGAGTTTTATATTCACCTGTAACAAAAGTATATAACAAACCGATCTAATTATATATTTGGGATTTTGAGCGCAGTTGTAAAATTCCAAGTCTCAAACCATCGAACTCCGTCAATGAACCTATTAGCACCGATTTCAAAATAGTGAAACTGCCTCGTATATAAATAACTTTCGTTATGACTACTATTACTTTACGCAAGACTGAACACTTGCATTTTTAACCTTGACCTTAGACAACATGAAAGTATTACAGCTCGACATCAATACAGCGTAAGAACTTGAAGTGTAGATTACATACGAAACCTCTAATTTTTCGAGAAAGTTCTGTATTCAAATGGTCTATGGATCAAAGTGAAATTCGTAATTAAATTAATTTCTATGATTTTGTATTTGATGCAACATTTTTTTCGTTTTTTGTATTCAAAGTGGTCTATGGTTCAAAGTGAAACTCGTAATTAAATTCTATGATCTTGTATTCAATCCAACGTTCTTTTTATTCAAATTGGTCTATGGTTCAAAGTAAAATTCGTAACTAAATTCTATGATCTTGTATTTGATGCAACATTTTTAAAACATCGAAAATGTAAGATAACCTTTGCAGTTTCTGCAAGATCTTGCAGAAATTGAGAAAACAAGTAAGCTAACAATTATTTTTTGGAGCACTCAATACTTATCCACACCGTAATGAACCACTAATTAAGATAAATAATAGTGATTTGGCAAACTCGCAAGAAAGTTTATTATTGACCAAACATAAATTGTGGTCAATAAAGGTACCGACTGGATTCACGACGTCCTACGGAATAAATTCGGAACGCTTTCGATGTATTTCCGGCACAAACGGAAAACCCGAGTCTTCTCACGGCGCCAACAAAATATATCACGTAATTTCACTTTCAAATTTCTACTTTCGTTTGTTCCCATTCCGATCCGCGATTAAAATGATAAATAAATATTAGGAATGAAACCGATGTGGTTGATAAGGATTCTGTTGTACACTCAGTACTAAATCAATTTTGTATAAAAACCCGGGGGTTCAATCTTCGTGAAAATGTCGTTGTTCATAATAAACCCCCCTGGAAAATTTTTCTTTGAATATATTATTCTTTTATCTGAAACTACGAAAATCCTAAATTCATGAGGTACCCTGATCATATGGGCTCGAATAGCGGTTTTAAGACCATTTCGAGTTATCGTCGACAATTAACGGTACCTCTTGCTCCAATTCCGCAAAACGAGTCGAAACGACCAACGTGAACATTCGTTTCAGGATGATTTCGTGGAGAGGAGTAATTTTTTTAATTGTGTATTCAAGTTGGGTAAGATCTATAAGGTTCCCTTAATTCATCTCACAATTTTGATTTTCTAGGCCAGTTCTTCCCTTCAAGACCACCAAAAGGGGATTTTTGGGTTTTTTTTCTCCCCTTGTCAATGCAGTAAGTTTTATATATAGTTTATTGGTAAAGAATAAAGATTGTTTGTTTTAGAATGCGGCATCAAAAATCCTGAGGCAAGATTTTTAGGAGGGGAACATACGAGGGGTCACGAATTCCCCTGGTTGGCTCTAATACAGATCAAGGGTTTCGTAACAACTACAGCAACCCTAATCAACACCCGATATGTAATAACAGCAGCTTCGGAACTTATCGGGTAAATTCATATTCCACTTCAAACAGACTGTAATCTTAACCACTAATTTTCCCAGATTGACCCCATACGATATCAAGATAACTTTCGGGCAACACGACAGGTGTTTTCCTGACGTTTCCTCGACCAACGTAAGCGTTGAAAAAATTTTGATTCACCCTGATTTCAACCCCAGCAATCGAGCACACGATATTGCTCTCGTCAAAACTACAGGAGAGATAGTATTCGAGAGAAGGATATCTCCCATTTGTTTGGGGTTTCCCGGTGAGTTTGTTTTTGAAAAGTCTCGATCATTACTGATAAAGTTTAGGTACGAAATATGTGGGTCAAGTGGCCACCGTATCTGGATGGGAACAGACCAAAGAAATCAAAGAGACAACTTCCTTTTCTTGTCGTCCAAAAAAAGTTGGTTTGCCTGTCCTGGGAGCTCCCGAATGTAGCAAAGGACAAAACTTGACTGACGACAAAGGTTGTCTGGGAATTTTGGGCGCTCCTAGCATTATTTGCCAGGTAGGTTTTTCGTTCAATGTTAATAAGTCAAAAGTTTACTGAAAAAAAACTTACAGGGCGATGCAGGCAGTCCAGTGATGTATCGATCGTACGATGGTGTATATGAGCTTATTGGTGAGTGATATTCTTTCTCCAACCTTAAGCGAATAAAACATTTTCTTGCAGGAATCATGACCGACACAAATTATTGCACTTCCGAGCCGAACACAGCACTTTACACAAGAATAGACGAACACTTATCGTGGATAACGAGGAGCACCAAGGAGGGATGTTACTGCTTGAAAATGTGATCCGAGAATCGACAAGAAAAGATAATAACTTTGTTATTAATTTTAAATCATTAATATTACATCGGAATCAACGTATTCTCTGGAGAAACTTCAAAAATGGAATGAAAACAAAATTTTCAATCGAATATTCACAAATAAACATTTAGAAACCCTGTTGGTACTGTTTCGAATCCATCCTTTGTTGGATAATCTCCAACTGGCGCTTGGCCTCGCACTGGGGGAAGTTATTCAAGTCGTAGTATTGGGGGGCTATTTTCAACAACCAATCCGCTGAAAACGACACAATTATCGATAGAATTTTAATTATGGGGGTCCACTTACGTTTTATATCCGTAACAGTCCTGATATAATTCTTGGTGGTTAGTACAAACTCGTTATATATTACCCATTCGGGTTTGTGGTCTAGACAAGTGGACGGGTGCAATTGTACTATTTGGTTGTCTTTGATGGTCAGATAATGGCCGGTTCTTTCCAAATGTGCCACCTGGAAAGAAACGAAATGAACATATACTCCGTTTAAGAATTATTGACATCTCGAATTCAAGTTGGTAATACAATATTTTGGGTTGCTGAATTCAGGTTGGTATAGGAATAACACTAACGTAACCCATAGAGACCTTGCTTTGATGGTTTTATCGAGATATTGGTGAATAATTATGAAGATTAGCTCTGAATTTGCGTATTTTTCGTCTTGTGCTATTGAAATGGCTGGCATTGACCAGGATACATCGCGCCTTACAAGAAGATAACGCCATGCAGTTTGTCAGTTTACTTCGAGTTTTTCAAAGATTCGGCAAATATTTCCGCCAGCATTAATCGAGTTTCGCTAGTGTTTCAGGTAAACTGTTATTCACCTATCAAAGTGTATTCTGATTGATCAATGTCTCTTAAATTTTCAGATTTCTCCAAGCACTGTCCGTAGAATATAAGCATGTTATTACAGCCTGGAATTAGCAGTGGAAGAAAACCTGTGCAATGTGATTATTCCTTCAAAGAGACATTGAATTATCCTTTTTGAACTGGCCAAAGAGCACCTTAATTTCAAGTTATTTAAGTCAACATTGTATTATATCATAAAAAAAATTGGATATAAATACAAAAAAGTTGATCGAAGGAAAATTCTTATTGATAAACAGAAAAATATAATAAAAAGAGTACGATTTTGTGGTAACTACCGAGAATACATGGAACAAAACCTAAAATTCTCTCATCTAGATGACACTTGGATATTCGAAAACGGTTTCAAATTCCTCAGTGGACACTTGAAAGTAATCCAGAAGGTATGCTGAGTATATTCAAGGGTAAAGGTACACTATTTTGAATGCTGGAACAATTGATGGATTTTTACCTGGATGTGATCTGATTCTTGACACTGTTATTAATGATAAGGATTACCATAAAACTATGAATGGTGAATTATTTCATAAATGGGTTATTGAAAAATTGAAACCTTCCTGCAAAAGGATGCCCATCAATAGGATTATTTCAGCTTATTCAATAAACACATCCAAATCACTTCACTTATACGTGGGAACAAAGTTTTCAATGAGATTTTTATCTTTGCTCTTGTATCATTCATAGATATTTTAAGTTAATTAATTATACTGTATGGTACTCTGTTCACATTCCCTCTGCTAATACTGACATTGAACACATGCTATATTGTTCCCAATTCAAAAGTATACTGAATAATTGTAAAATTGCTCATCTATTATAATATTTTCAATAATTCATGACAGTTTTAATAAATGGAAATAAAAATTGACTTTCTTACAGTATTCAACACCGAGTACTAAATAATTCACAAATTGGTTCATAGATTGATAGTTACAGTACAAATTTCATGTCAAAATTCTTCATGTACTACATAGATTCTTAATTTTTGTTTCTCTCTTATTTTTTAATATATATAACGTTTTTTCCAATCGATTCACATGGCCCCATGCTTGGGAAATATCAAAATTTTTCTTCTGTTTGTTGCAGAACTTTAGCTACCTGCTAGAATTCCATTAATTATCCTTCTTGAATCCCGACATAAAATGGTACTCTTATATGGTTAGAATTTTGCAAGATTTCCAATACTTATAAAGATTGCATGGTCTTGAGTGAAAATAAATATTCATTTTAATGATCTTCAATTTTCCATGGTTGACTTTCATATGAACGATATCTCAACTCAACGACTTGCTTGGAAGTTCAGATAATTTCATATGAAAGCATTTCGATAATTCGTATACTGAACACTTTTCTAGGTTAAATTTATGATGTTTTATTTCTATGATGAAATTGAACAGTTACTTCTTGTAACCGGAAATAAAGCCTCGACCGGACGTTCAAGGCCTGCTTCGATGTCAATAATTCTTAAATGAAGTATACTTTAATTAACAAACATTGTTGTACCTGCATGAAGAATCCGTTGACCAACGCTTTCCTGATGTTAATGTAATAGTCTTTGCTGGTGAAGTCTGTCGACGTCCTTTTAAGATTGAACCGGTCCATGATACGGGAAAGCTGTTGCCGAACATTATCGGCGGATTTGAGAGAACGATAATTAACGAAATTATCGTAGCACCACTGGGGATCTTCCATACCTGGGAAAGAAAAGCCGTAACACTCGAATATTCAATCGATGATTCATTCAGGTACTCACTCTGTTTGAAAGCGTGATAGACGTTCAGCAGGGTCAGGTGGTCCCCGTCGATGTGGGCGAACCTCATCTTGGCGTCGTCGGCCGCCTTCTTGGCCTCGTTCGGTCTGACGAAACACTGCGGGACTAAATATTGGAGCGGGGCGGTCGCCCGTATCCAACAGATATAGTGGGGCTCACAAGTGCGATTCCTACAGAGCTACCTTTCAATCAGACGATTCGCATTCGGGCAATATCACGCGACATGATGTTGCCCAAAAGGTTCGCATTCAATAATTAGGTAGCCTTCAAAATAGGTGAAATTTCAACTGCCGATATCCGAAAGAGAGAAATAAAGGACTCTTCCGAACGGATAATCGTAAAAAGTCTCACAGAATCCTTTATATCTCGAAAAACAAAAAGTCATGCAAGAAATACTCTCCAAATACCTGACAACATGGCAGTGACCGACAGTATCTCGTTGGAACAGTTGTGGTTGCAACTGGCTATCAGCATCTTGGCCAGCTGCGGGTCCAACGGGAACTCGGCCATAACAGCCCCCAGATCCGTGAGGTTACCATCATCGTCCAAAGCTGCCAAATAATTGAGCAGTTCCAGGGCCCTCATCAGAGTCTCGGGCGCCGGGGGATCCATGAAGTCGAAATGGACGAGATCGTCGATCCCCAATTTCTTCAGTTGGAGCACCACCGATCCCAAATTCGACCTTAAGATCTCCGGATAGGTGTTGTCTTGCATCTCGTTCTTGAACGCCTTCTCCGTGTAGAGCCTGAAGCATTTACCTGGGCGCGTACGACCAGCACGACCGGCCCTAGAATCAAAATCAATTGAAGATAATAATCAAGTTGGATTTTAACCACTCACCTTTGTTGAGCGGAAGCTTTACTGATAGGAGAGACCAGTAAAGATTCCACGCGAATCCTGGGATTATACACTTTCTGCTTGGCGAAACCGGGATCAATAACAAACACCACTCCGTCGATTGTCAACGAAGTTTCCGCAATGTTCGTCGACACCACCACCTTCCTTCCAATGGCCCCGTTCGCCTTATTCGGGGGAGCCTCTTCGAAGATCCTCTGTTGGAGATTGGGCGGAAGCGTGGAATATAACGGTATGCACTTGAGTTCCCCAACTTCCGGACCCAAGTTATCGATCTCCCTCTTGATCCTTTTGCACGCCACTTCAATTTCTTCCTGTCCTATACGAATAAACGTTGAAGACTAGTCTTTGTTTTGCAATATTTACCAAACTTACCAGTTAAAAACAGCAATATATCACCGGGAACCTCCTCGCACATGTGGATCTGGATGACGGTCCTTATGGCGGCTTCCAAATAATCCCGTTCAGGTTCGGGAGTGTAGAAAATTTCGACGGGATGCGTTCTTCCGGGTACCGTCATTAAAGGGGCATTGTCGAAGTATTGTTGAAACTTTCCGGCGTCCAACGTTGCGGACATAATAACCAACTTCAAATCGTTCCTCTGTTTTATCACCTCCTTCAGGACTCCCATTAAAATATCCGTGGCTAAGGTTCTCTCGTGGGCCTCGTCGAGGAGGATGCATTGATACCCGTCGAGCATCGGATCGCTCATTCCTTCTCGTAGAAGCATACCGTCAGTCATATACCTGGAAGAATCGTTAACGAAAGTTATCTCCGGAAAAATTAAAATACAGTTGTACTCACTTCAAGATAGTTTTAGCAGACGACATATCCTCGAAACGAATACTATAACCGACTTCTTGTCCCAAAGCTACGTCCATTTCTTCGGATACTCGCTGGGCGACGGACATGGCAGCTACTCTCCTGGGTTGCGTACAAGAGACACCCTTAGTACCCACAGTCCTCGCGTACTCCACGCACCATTGAGGGATTTGTGTGGTTTTACCAGAACCGGTCTCACCGACCAATACGATACATTGATGATCGGCTAGTAACCTCATGAAATCGGCTTTGTATTCGAACACGGGTAGACCTATGCGTTTTCTGAACAGTTCGTGGTATTTTTGGGTGTAGGGGAGGCCTGTGTATGGGTTTGTTAGGCCGCTTGTGGAAGATGAGCCCCCTGTGGTACCAGTCGGTATTCCTCTTTCTTCCCTGCATAATTGATGGAAAATGGTAAAGCTTGGAAGCATGATGGATTTCGACGACTTACCTTTTCTTTTTGATGAACGGATCCATCACTTCTATTCTACGTTTGGACATACTATATTTTACACAATCCAACGTACGAAATTAAAGGAAAATATTATTGAAATGTTGAAAAATACTTCCGAAATCGTTTTTTCGGACGGTATCACAGAATTCTTATATTTTAGGAACGTCGACTGTCATTCACCATTCCATAGAATACCATAAATAATATTTCTGTCTAGGGTTTCAGAATTATGCACGAATTCTAATCGATGAAACAGTAGTGAAAACAATTAAATTGCTAGGAATCGAAAATGTAATATTTCCTCCGAAATTTCGTTAAAATCTGTATTACGTTGTGTACCGCAAAGAGAGAGGAAGAGTGGATATTGATCTGTGAAACTGTCAACAATTCGTCTAACCTAACAAACCACAATAGAATGTTTTCGATTCAGTTGTCTTAATTCTGAGTTTAATTTTCATGAATTTTGTTTTTCAACAAATGATTTCACACACTATTGAGATGCTAATTTAACATGTATTAGTCGTTCTTGATTTCCCATGAATAAGCACCTTCGAAATGAATTCTTGCAAAGAGAAAAATTCGCAACCTGAAGAAGGGAAACCTTTAATTTCTGTCAATACAGCAGGTAATTTGAGTATTCATTTTAGGGAATGAAAATATTCCATATTTAATTAATTTCCAGAACTTTATTTTCTGATACAAAAATGGTTATCAAATGGTCCTTTGAAGAAGACTACAGAAGTTCTTATGAAGGAACTTGAGGAACATAAAGTAAGTGTTTATTCATTTTCAAATTATCTGTCAGATAATAATGGGGTTTTGAATCTTCAGATATATGAGAAACGACTCGACTGGATGGGAAATGAACACGATAGATCCTTTGACGATATGGTAAAACGAAGGAGAACTTCGAAATATTTCTATACCCTAAACCATTGCTTTTTTAGGAACATCAATTTCCATTCATCAGGCCGGATTATTTGCTCAAAATATGCAGTCATGTAGCGAATACTTCGAGTAGAAACGAATCCTCGATTCCTAGTAAAAATGTGAAATCTATGCTTAAATTTAAACCGAAAAAGCTGGGCGATAGCGATCACAACTTCAGGCAATTATTCACAATTATCACAAGACACCACGGTGTTCCCGTTCGAGATAAGAATTTAAGATCAAATATAGGTTTGTATTCGGTGAATTTTTCTTTTAAAACCTAATTTAATCGTTCCATTTCAGTTAATATTTTGCGAGGAAGGGAAATAATCGGTGCCATACCTAGAAGTAAATTTATAACGCCCAAAATGTACGCGGGTCTGCAAGTACAAAGGAGGACTTTAGGGCATCTCTCAGCTGTTTACTGCCTAGTTTTCGACGCCACAGGAAGATATATTTTAACAGTAAGATAATCGTTGAATTCACTGTATCCTCTTTTCTATGAATAATAATTCCAGGGAGCAGACGATCTTTTGGTGAAACTCTGGTGTTCCTATACCGGTCGCCTGTTGAATACATTCCGGGGAGCGCAGTACGAAATTTCCGACATTTCGGTCAACGTAGAGAATACGTTATTGGCTGCGGGCTCTTTGGATCATGTTTTACGGGTATGGAACCTACAGACGGGCGCTCCAGTGGCTACCTTGACAGGCCACACCGCAATGATAACAACGGTCAATTTCTGCCCGTCCAGTTGTTGGAATTTTAGATATTTGGTCAGTACCGGTTCGGACGGTGCAGTTGCCTTCTGGACGTACTTCCACGAACCGAACGGGACTATAACTTTCAAGTGAGCGAAGCCGTTCTTCGGTTCATCGATTGTGACTTTAACATGTGATTTTTTAAGGTCCAATCCTACGGTGTATCAGGAAAAGATGCGTCCCGGAGGTGCGAAAATGATATCGACTGCCTTCAGTCCGGGAGGGTCCTTTTTGGCGACCGGCTCAGTGGATCACAACGTGAGGGTTTACTACATGAAAGGGGACGAGGGTCCCCAGAGGATACTGGAGAGCGAGCAGCACACGGACAGGGTGGACTCGATCGAATGGGCCCATTCCGGGATCCGGTTCATCTCCGGGAGCAAGGACGGAAGCGCCATCGTGTGGTACTTCGAGGACCAACAGTGGAAGCACATATTCATCCACATGGGGACCAGACTGGACGGGTGAGATTCAGTGCATTTAAAAGATAGAAAAAGTCCTTTCATGGCTTATTTCAGCTCCTGTTATAATTCCTTCAAAATCCAAGGGGTGACCATATTTCTTTTACATATTTTGACAATTCTTGGCTGTATTATTCATTGCTGTCTATTATTTCATTGCAGATTTCGAATAATGTTAATTTCAGTGTTTTCATCTCGAAATAGTTGCTTTTGGGTGGTGAAAGTGAAATTGATACGATTAGGTGCATTTAAAAGATAGAAAAAGTCCTTTCATGGCTTATTTCAGCTCCTGTTATAATTTCTTCAAAATCTAAGAGGTGACCATATTCCTTTTCCATATTTTGACAATTCTTGGCTGTATTATTCATTGCCATCTATTATTTCATTGGAGATTTCGAATAATGTTAATTTCAGTGTTTTCATCTCGAAATAGTTGCTTTTGGGTGGTGAAAGTGAAATCGATAAGATTCAGTGCATTTAAAAGATAGAAAAAGTCCTTTCATGGCTTATTTCAGCTCCTGTTATAATTTCTTCAAAATCCAAGGGGTGACCATATTCCTTTTACATATTTTGACAATTCTTGGCTGTATTATTCATTGCCGTCTATTATTTCATTGCAGATTTCGAATAATGTTAATTTCAGTGTTTTCATCTCGAAATAGTTGCTTTTGGGTGGTGAAAGTGAAATTGATACGATTAGGTGCATTTAAAAGATAGAAAAAGTCCTTTCGTGGCTTATTTCAGCTCCTGTTATAATTTCTTCAAAATCTAAGGGGTGACCATATTCCTTTTCCATATTTTGACAATTCTTGGCTGTATTATTCATTGCCATCTATTATTTCATTGGAGATTTCGAATAATGTTAATTTCAGTGTTTTCATCTCGAAATAGTTGCTTTTGGGTGGTGAAAGTGAAATTGATACGATTAGGTGCATTTAAAAGATAGAAAAAGTCCTTTCGTGGCTTATTTCAGCTCCTGTTATAATTTCTTCAAAATCTAAGGGGTGACCATATTCCTTTTCCATATTTTGACAATTCTTGGCTGTATTATTCATTGCCATCTATTATTTCATTGGAGATTTCGAATAATGTTAATTTCAGTGTTTTCATCTCGAAATAGTTGCTTTTGGGTGGTGAAAGTGAAATTGATACGATTAGGTGCATTTAAAAGATAGAAAAAGTCCTTTCGTGGCTTATTTCAGCTCCTGTTATAATTTCTTCAAAATCTAAGGGGTGACCATATTCCTTTTCCATATTTTGACAATTCTTGGCTGTATTATTCATTGCCATCTATTATTTCATTGGAGATTTCGAATAATGTTAATTTCAGTGTTTTCATCTCGAAATAGTTGCTTTTGGGTGGTGAAAGTGAAATTGATACGATTAGGTGCATTTAAAAGATAGAAAAAGTCCTTTCGTGGCTTATTTCAGCTCCTGTTATAATTTCTTCAAAATCTAAGGGGTGACCATATTCCTTTTCCATATTTTGACAATTCTTGGCTGTATTATTCATTGCCATCTATTATTTCATTGGAGATTTCGAATAATGTTAATTTCAGTGTTTTAATCTCGAAATAGTTGCTTTTGGGTGGTGAAAGTGAAATCGATAAGATTCAGTGCATTTAAAAGATAGAAAAAGTTCTTTCATGGCTTATTTCAGCTCCTGTTATAATTTCTTCAAAATCCAAGGGGTGACCATATTCCTTTTACATATTTTGACCATTCTTGGCTATATTATATATTGCCGTCTATTATTTCATTGCAGTTTTCGAATAATGTTAATTTCAGTGTTTTAATCTCGAAATAGTTGCTTTTGGGTGGTGAAAGTGAAATCGATAAGATTCAGTGCATTTAAAAAATAGAAAAAGTTCTTTCATGGCTTATTTCAGCTCCTGTTATAATTTCTTCAAAATCCAAGGGGTGACCATATTCCTTTTACATATTTTGACCATTCTTGGCTATATTATATATTGCCGTCTATTATTTCATTGCAGTTTTCGAATAATGTTAATTTCAGTGTTTTAATCTCGAAATAGTGGCTTAGGGTGGAGAAAGTGGAATCGATACGATTCAGTGCATTTGAAAGATAGAATAAGTTCTTTCGTGGCTTCTTTCAGCTCCTGTTATAATTTCTTCAAAATCCAAGGGTTGACTATATTCCTTTTCCATATTTTGATCATTTTCAGCTATATTATTCATTGCCGTCTATTATTTCATTGCAGATTTCGAATAATGTTAATTTCAGGGTGTTCATCTCTAAATAGTTGCTTTTGTGTGGTGAAAGTGAAATCAATACGATTCAGCATTTAGAAGATAGAAAAAGTCTTTTCATGGCTTATTTCAGCTCCTGTTATAATATCTTCAAAATCCAAGGGGTGACCATATTCCTTTTACATATTTTGACCATTCTGGGCTATATTATTTATTGCCGTCTATTATTTCATTGCAGATTTCGAATAATGTTAATTTCAGTGTTTTAATCTCGAAATAGTTGCTTTTGGGTGGTGAAAGTAAAATCGATAAGATTCAGTGCATTTAAAAGATAGAAAAAGTCCTTTCATGGCTTATTTCAGCTCCTGTTATAATTTCTTCAAAATCCAAGAGGTGACCATATTCCTTTTACATATTTTGACCATTCTTGGCTGTATTATTCTTTGCAGATTTCGAATAATGTTACTTTCAGGGTTTTCATCTCTAAATAGTTGCTTTTGTGAGGTGAAAGTGAAATCGATACGATTCAGTGCATTCAAAAGATAGAAAAAGTCCTTTCATGGCTTATTTCAGCTCCTGTTATAATTTCTTCAAAATCCAAGGGGTGACCATATTCTTTTTCCATATTTTGACAATTCTTGGCTTTATTATTCATTGCCGTCTATTATTTGATTGGAGATTTCGAATAATGTTAATTTCAGTGTTTTCATCTCGAAATCGGTCGTTTTCATACTCGATTGCACATTTGATCAACGAATTCAGGATGAATGAATTTACTGTCTCTATAAAAAACTTCCAAAAGAAACATAAAACTGCTCCTGCTGAATAAATAAGAAATAATAATTTTCGATACCTTTTCCTATGATTATCCTTCAAACCATTTCTTTCCTTCCTTTTTTTTTTAGGGTTTGCTTCTTTCTTTTTCTTTTCTGATGTCAATAGTGTTAATTCTTGATTTTTAGTAAATACTTAATTTTTGATTTTTTCTTTGGCCTCAACAGAATCCAGATCCTTCTCTGGAAATCTGAATACAGGGCTCATTAGTTACCACAATTATTTGAATTGATTGGTAGTTATTTCTTTGTACACATTTGATGGTCTTATTATTATTATTAAATAGTTTCTTCTGTGTGGTGAAAGTGAAATCGATACGATTCTGTCTCTTTCGTATTCGAAATTCCTATTCCGTATAATTGAAGCTAGATAATATATTGGTCAATTCAAGCAACATTTACAAAGCCATATCAGATTGGATTTCAAATGAAGGTCTTTTATTGAATCAAAATAAAACTGATTGTTCATTCTTCAAAACAAAAAGAAATAACACAGAATATCCAGATGTAATTAATTTAAATTTATCGTGGGGGTGTCACATTGATAAACGGGATGTCAGTGCTGTAGAGAGGATCTTAATAACTCAGAAAAAAGCAATAAGAATTATAAACAAGCATAGCTATAGAGCTTCTTGTAGGGGTTATTTTAGACGAAGTAGTATATTAACAGTAGTGGTATTTCATATTGAGGAATGCCTCATGTTTCTCTTTAAAAACAAAAAATTTTTTAGAGAAAATTTGCCCAACCTTTTCTACCATTGTAGAAGCTGTTATTATAACTATCCGGCTCATAGACTAACTCTTACAGAAAAAAGTGCCAAATATGTGAGTATGAAACTGTTTGAAAAATTACCCTTGAGGTTAAGACAAATAAATAGGTACTATGTTTTTAAAAAAGAAATACACAGGGGTCTTGATTGATCTTAAGCCTTATACATTGCAAGAGTTTCTAAATGCTTCCTTTTGAATAATTTTTCTTTTCTCTTTTCGACTGTGTTTTCGTCCTGATTATGTATACATAGAGTTGTATTATGTAGGATTTTCGAAAATAAACATTATTAATATTATATTCCGTAGGTCGATGTCGGCGGAGGACGCGAAGAAACTGAAGGTCACGATGGTCGCGTGGGACATAACGGACGAGCTCTTCGTGACCGCCGTCAGCGACCACACCCTCAAAGTGTGGAACGCCCAAAACGGGCAGCTGCAGAGGGTGCTCGCCGGCCACACCGACGATTTCTTCGTGCTCGAGTGCCACCCCTACGACAGGGGCATCATGCTGTCGGCCGGTCACGACGGGCAGGTCTTCATCTGGGACATCCTGAAGGGGGAGATCATATCCAGGTTTATCAACTCGATAGAGGGCCAGGGGGTCGGGGCGATCTACGACGGGAAGTGGTCGCCGGACGGGACGATGGTCGCTCTGTCGGACTCGCACGGGAGGCTCATCACGTTCGGATTTGGACCTGGCAGCAAAACCCTGCAACAAGTGAGTTGAATCTTGAAATTCCCCATCCATCGTTCAATGTTTCTGGTTTTCAGCTACCGACAGAACTCTTCTTCCACACCGACTATCGACCACTTATACGAGACCCAGATCAGTATGTCCTAGACGAACAGACTCAGATGCCTCCTCATCTGATGCCTCCGCCGTTCTTGGTCGATATAGACGGGAACCCTTACCCTCCCGCTTGGCAGAAGTTGGTGCCCGGAAGGGAGCACTGCCAAAGCGAACAGTTGGTGCCTAATATCGTTTTATCGGTGGAAGGTGAGCGGTGATACATTAGTTAACATGGTTGTAACGGTTCGATTTTTCTAGGGGGTCAAGAGGTTCTTCAAGCTGTATCGGACGATTTGCCGACACCCGGAAGATCATTCGTGCATACCGTTGAAAACGCGAGGGCTTTCCCGATAAGACATAATAGCCGAAGGTGAGGATTGACTTTTGAAATAGTTGCTTTTGTGTGGTGAAAGTGAAATTGATACGATTCAGTGCATTCAAAAGATAGAAAAAGTCCTTTGATGGATTATTTCAGCTCCCGTAAAAATTTCTTCAAATTCCAAGGGGTGACTATATTCCTTTTCCATATTTTGACCATTTTCGGCTATATTATTCATTGCCGTCTATTATTTCATTGCAGATTTCGAATATTGTTAATTTCAGTGTTTTCATATCGAAATAGTTGCTTTTGTGTGGTAAAAGAGAAATCGATACGATTCAGTGCATTTAAAATATGGAAAAAGTCCTTTCATTGCTTATTTCAGCTTCTGTTATCATTTCTTCAAAATCCAAGGGGGTGACCATATTCCTCTTCCATATTTTGACCATTTTCGGCTATATTATTCATTGCCGTCTATTATTTCATTGCAGATTTCGAATATTGTTAATTTCAGTGTTTTCATATCGAAATAATTGCTTTTGTGTGGTAAAAGAGAAATCGATACGATTCAGTGCATTTAAAATATGGAAAAAGTCCTTTCATTGCTTATTTCAGCTTCTGTTATCATTTCTTCAAAATCCAAGGGGTGACCATATTCCTCTTCCATATTTCGACCATTTTCGGCTATATTATTCATTGCCGTCTATTATTTCATTGAAGATTTCGAATATTGTTAATTTCAGTGTTTTCATATCGAAACAGTTGCTTTTGTGTCGTAAAAGAGAAATCGATACGATTCAGTGCATTTAAAATATGGAAAAAGTCCTTTCATGGCTTCTGTTATTATTTCTTCGAAATCCAAGGGGTGACCATATTCCTTTTCCATATTTTGACAATTCTTGGCTGTATTATTCATTGCCGTCTATTATTTCATTGCAGATTTCGAATAATGTTAATTTCAGTGTTTTCATCTCGAAATAGTTACTTTTGGGTGGTGAAATTGAAATCCATACGATTCAATGCATTTAATAAAAGATAGAAAAAGTCCTTTCATGGTTTATTTCAGCTCCTGTTACGATTCCTTCAAAATCCAAGGGGTCTATTATTTCATTGCAGATTTCAAATAATGTTAATTTCAGTGTCGTTTTTAAATTTATTCATTCACTCGGTACTCATTTTGATAGTTTTTTTCATCCATTATGTGGACATCAACATTCTTCTCAATCTCCAAAATTTTTATTTTCAGAGTTGTTAAACGATTTGTTTTTGTCACACCATTGATTGTTATTAGATTATCCTGGTTCGGAATATTCCTTTCATTGTTTTTTAATTTCAATTATTTTGAATTTATTAAAGAAACATTAAATCCAGAGTCATATATTTCAGATATTTCCAGTTTATTATCTAACATCAATTTGACCTTAATCAATGGTGTGATTATTCGTTTTTTTGATCACTGCCATTCAATTCTGTTTCAATTACTGAATTATTTACATTTCTGATTTGATTCCTATTTCTTTTCTCAATTTCATTGGATTTGAACCAACAAACCGATTCAGGGTGAAAACGATTTTGTTTATTTAATTTTTCACAAATTCCACATGATTTATTTTCTTCATCTTTCGACTTAGAAGTTAGTTCCTTGGTCTATTGCACTTCTTAATTCGAGCATAAGCTTTTCTTTTTTTATCGCATACGCCAAAAGGGATCCTGTTTGATATCTGAAAGATAAAGCAAATCTGCTGTTTGTCCAACCCTTGTTGGCATAGTTCAATGTGTATTTTATCATCATAGCACTATACCAATCTGTGCATGATTTTCCGAGAAAAACTTTCAAAATCTCAATTTTTTCTTCATCTCTACTGTTTTTTAATCTTTCACATTCTTTTTCAAAGACTTTCATCCACTCATTAGCATTACCTTTTCCGCTGAATTTTTCAATCACAAATTTATCCGCAAGTTTCCCGAGACTTTCTTCTGGGTATTCTCCACCAATTACTACATTACCATCAGCATCCCAGTATTTCTTTCTCATTTCTTTGGTTATTTTAATGCTAACTTTTCTTGATTGGTACCTTTTTTTCAAAGTCTTCTTCATGTTTGCATAAACTATGGATCCTATGATACTTGAATGCAATGATGCGGGTTGAAATTCTATTGGTACTTCACAACTCTTCCATATTCAGTGGTAATTGAGGTAATACAAAGTACATTCGTTTTCCCATCTTCAGATCCTTTTACCATAAAATGTGATATTAACTGCTCAAGTCAGCAAAATTCCAATTAAAGAAATATCTACAGTTTCTTTACATATTTTTAACAGAAGCAGAGACGGAGAAGGGCTTCGCCAAAGCAGCGGCGAATGGCAGAGGGAAAACGGTAAGAACTGGAAGGACGTCTGTCTGATTCCACCGTTGAAACCCTCAGTTTTACTCAAGGCTCAAGGAGATATGTGAGTAAACTTATTTTGACGCTCTCGTCTCAAGAATCTGAATAAAAATCAAATTTCCAGAGAGGATATATCTCAAGCGGAGGTGGACGAATACCACAAACAATTGTGCTCGAGACCGCACATGATCAACACTTCGCTCCACAGCAGCGTTGCTAAAACGAACGAGACGAAGAACACCAAGAGAATCATTAAAAAAACTCGGGTACGTCCACACAGACTTTAATAATAATCCAGATAGACATAAAACCATCTATTATAGGTTATCCCAATCATCACCTACCATCCCGAAACGTCGGAGGAGGAGGAAGACCTGGACGAATGGGAGGATTCCTCCGAGTACTCCGATTGGGTCCTGGACGAGGGGGTGCACCTGGAGCCCCCGAAACGGTCCAAAAGGAAGCAGGTGACCCACAGGTTCACGGAGGAGTCCTCCGAAGAGGAGGAGGTTCAGAGGACGCAGACGGAGAGGAAGAGGGCGGCGCCTCCCAGGCCGGACGAGCCTTCGACTTCCTCCGCCGGTAGGGAGAGTCCTCCCGTCTCTCCTCCGAAGAAAGTCAAGAAGTTGGCGAAGCCTCACGAGGTGCCGGAGAAGTACAAGCCGAGCGAGTGGTTGTCGGAGACGAAACCGAGGAAGTCCCCGTATTTTCCGCAAATGGGGGACGAGTTGGTGTATTTTCTTAACGGTCATAAGTTGTACGTCGACGCCGTTTTAGAGAAAGACATCTATCCGATCAACTTGAGGAATTTGTCGTGGAACAGGATGGCCTTGAAGGTGAATACGTGAAATGTCTCCGTCACTCTGACGACTAATCGGGTGTGTTTCAGGAATACGAATTCGTGAAGATAGTGGGTATAAGGTACGAGATCAAGCCGCCGAGGATATGCTGTCTGAAGCTGGCGCTTCTAGATGCCAACAGTAAAGTTACCGGAAGATATATGACTGTGAAATACCACGATGTACCTGATGTTCTCGATTTCTTGGTTCTCAAACAGTCCTATGACATTGCCGTGTCCAGGAATTGGTCCGTTGGGGATAAGTACGTTTTCGTTTCGGTGGAGCTGAAGAATGTGGTCACCACTTTCGGTTTCGATCGAATAATGTTAATTTCAGTGTTTTCATCTCGACATAGTTGCTTTTGTGTGGTAAAAGTGAAATTGATACGATACAGTGCTAAGTTTCATGTTATTCGTGTCTTTCATGGCTTATTTCAGTTTCTGTGATAGTTTCATCGAAATCTAAGGAGTGACCATATTCCTTTTCCTTTTTTCGACCTTTCTAAGCTATATTATTCATTACCGTCTATTATTTCTGCAGATAGTTGCTTTTGTGTAGTAAAAGTGAAAATGATATAAAACAGTGCTAAGTTTCATGTTATTCGTTCCTTTCATGGCTTATTTCAGTTTCTGTAATAATTTCTTCGAAATCTAAGGAGTGACCATATTCCTTTTCCCTTTTTTCGACCTTTCTTAGCTGTATTATTCATTGCCGTCTATTATTTCTGCAGATAGTTGCTTTTGTGTAGTAAAAGTGAAAATGATATAAAACAGTGTTAAGTTTCATGTTATTCGTTCCTTTCATGGCTTATTTCAGTTTCTGTAATAATTTCTTCGAAATTTAAGGAATGACCATATTCCTTTTCCTTTTTTGCGACCTTTCTTAGCTGTATTATTCATTGCCGTCTATTATTTCTGCAGATAGTTGCTTTTGTGTAGTAAAAGTGAAAATGATATAAAACAGTGTTAAGTTTCATGTTATTCGTTCCTTTCATGGCTTATTTCAGTTTCTGTAATAATTTCTTCGAAATTTAAGGAATGACCATATTCCTTTTCCTTTTTTGCGACCTTTCTTAGCTATATTATTCATTGCCGTCTATTATTTCTGCAGATAGTTGCTTTTGTGTAGTAAAAGTGAAATTCATACAATACAGTGCTAAGTTTCATGTTATTCGTTCCTTTCATGGCTTATTTCAGTTTTTGTAATAATTTCTTTGAAATCTAAGGAATGACCATATTCCTTTTCCTTTTTTTGGACCTTTCTTAGCTGTATTATTCATTGCCGTCTATTATTTCTGCAGATAGTTGCTTTTGTGTAGTAAAAGTGAAAATGATATAAAACAGTGCTAAGTTTCACGTTATTCGTTCCTTTCATGGCTTATTTCAGTTTCTGTAATAATTTCTTCGAAATCTAAGGAGTGACCATATTCCTTTTCCTTTTTTCGACTTTTCTAAGCTATATTATTCATTACCGTCTATTATTTCTGCAGATAGTAATTTTTGTGTAGTAAAAGTGAAATTTATACAATACAGTGCTAAGTTTCATGTTACTCGTTCCTTTCATGGCTTATTTCAGTTTCTGTAATAATTTCTTTGAAATCTAAGGAATGACCATATTCCTTTTCCTTTTTTTGGACCTTTCTTAGCTGTATTATTCATTGCCGTCTATTATTTCTGCAGATAGTTGCTTTTGTGTAGTAAAAGTGAAAATGATATAAAACAGTGCTAAGTTTCACGTTATTCGTTCCTTTCATGGCTTATTTCAGTTTCTGTAATAATTTCTTCGAAATCTAAGGAGTCACCATATTCCTTTTCCCTTTTTTCGACCTTTCTTAGCTGTATTATTCATTGCCGTCTATTATTTCTGCAGATAGTAATTTTTGTGTAGTAAAAGTGAAATTGATACAATTCAGTGTTAAGTTTCATGTTATTCGTTCCTCTCATGGCTTATTTCAGTTTCTGTAATAATTCCTTCGAAATCTAAGGAGTGACCATATTCCTTTTCCTTTTTTTCGACCTTTTATAGCCATATTATTCATTTCCGTCTATTATTTCTGCAGATAGTTGCTTTTTGGTAGTAAAAGTGAAATTTATACAATACAGTGCTAAGTTTCATGTTATTCGTTCCTTTCATGGCTTATTTCTGTTTCTGTAATAATTTCTTCGAAATCTAAGGAGTGACCATATTCCTTTTTTCGACCTTTCTTAGCTATACTATTCATTGCCGTCTATTATTTCTGCAGATTTCGATGTATGATATACGACGAATGGTGGATGGGTGAAATTGTATCTTCTTCTCTGGAAGAACAGCCCAACTCGCCCTTCCTATGCTACCAAATAAAATGGGACAACGGTGAGACGGAACAGATGAGTCCTTGGGACTTGGAGCCGATAGATGAAAACAGTAAGTACCTTGGGATTTTTTATATATTGTTCCTACTATTAATGTGTTTTCAGGGATTCCGAACCATCCTTCGGAGGCCGTTTCGGTGCAGGAAGAAGAGCTCAAGGCCATACTGTACAAGTTTACCCCGGAAGATTGGAACAACACAGACGTTACTGAGGCGAATCAGAATATCCTACAAGGCCTCTCGAGGATCATGGAACTCGCCATTGCTGAACCTTTTCTGGTCCCAGTGGACCTCAATATATACCCTGATTACTCCTACGTGATCGAATATCCCATAGATTTATCGACCATACGGTCTAGGTTCGAGTATAACTTTTACCGAAGGATCACTGCTGCACAGTTCGACATAAGATATTTGGCCACCAACGCAGAGAAGTTCAACGAGAAACACACGGTTATTGTCAAAAACGCTCGGATATTGACCGATCTTTGTCTTCGAGTAGTCAAGTGAGTAAATCCATAAACGTCTCAGTCAATTTTTCAATTTTCCGTTTTGTAGATACTGTAATATAGTCGTGGACGTATCGGAAGTGTACAGATCGATGATGGAGTCTTACATATCTTCGGATAACGAGGTGGACATCCTGAACCAGCCTTCGACGTCCAGCTCCAGACCTTCGAGGGCCAAGACGAGAAGTTCGAAGAACAACGGAGAGTGGAAGACTGACGCTTTGACCTTCATGAATCAGATCTGGGACTCCCCGGATTCCATGCCTTTCAAACAGCCGGTGAACAAGTTCAGATATCCGGATTACCACAACATAATACAACATCCGATGGATCTGAGTAAAGTTAGGGAGAGGCTAGAGAATGACGAGTACGAGACACCTTACGATTTCAGCGACGACATGAAGTTGATATTTGCGAACTCGAAGAAGTACAACACGAACACCAAATCTAAGGTGAACTGTTTAAATTCTAAATTGTCTCAAATGCAGATTATAATGTTTACCGTTTGTAGATTTACTTAATGACTGCCAGGTTGTCTTCCGCCTTCGAGGAGTACCACAAGAAGGTCCTGGAGAAGTGGAGTCAGGGTAGGAGGAAACAGGGGTATGCGAATCAGACGTCGAGTTCCAGCGACGATTCGCAGACGGTCTGGAGATCTCTGCGCGGAAAGGACCCGCTGAGACTGGACCAAATCGAAGAGGAAGCTTCCACGTCCGCGTCTTCCAGCGAGGGCAGCAGCGAAAAAGGAGACAGCGACGATTCCCTCCCGCTCAACCACATAGCGTCGACGTCGAAGATGCGATCCACGCGTAAGACTAAAGTTAGGCCTCTCTCCACCGACTCCGACGGAAGTTATAAGATGGCGAACTGTTCGAAACCTCCAACGATCAGCAGCAACGATGAAGATTCTGTCACGTCGAGACTCACAGACAACTCGAGTTCGGACAGCGACGACGAACCGATATCGTCGTACTGCAGGAGACCCAAGAGGAAGGTTAGGGTGCCGAAATACGCAGATTTGAACAGTTCGGACAGCGAAGCCGCGGCCGTCTTGAACCTGAGGAGTCAGAGGTTGAACCGTAAGAAACCGATGAAATATGTCTCCGCCTCTGAGAGCGAGGTGGAGGAGAGGACGAAGAAAAGGAGGAGTAATGGGGATGAAGCCAGTTTTTTGACGACGGTTAGCAGTAGGGGAAGGATCAGGAAGTTGACGCCGAGGGCCCAAGCTCTAGTGAAAAAATAGCGTTTGTTCCGATCAGTAGAGAATTTCCGGATTCGGTTAGCTTAAAATGTACATATGGGTCGTTGAGAATTTGTTGTTGAATATTTTGTAACGTATCTTTAATTTATGTGTATAGTGTTTCGATATTTATTTCAGGCGGACTGTAGTCGATATTGTGTGGGTTAGTTTCATATTCTCTAATGTCAGACTGTTTGTTACCGTCGAAACAGAAGATGAAGTACTTACGTTTCTTTCTCTGAACTATCGGGTAACTTTCAGTTGGAAGCGAACGAAAACTGACCGAAAAAACGATGATGGAGGTTATTTAGAGAAATCTGCATATCTTGTATTATCCACGAGTAATTGTATATATTTCGACAAATGAGAAAATTTAAGGAAATTCTCTATTTTTTCACATGCCCAAAACTGAGACTCTTTTGCTAAAACTGCCATTTTAGGATATGTAGATAAGTTTAAGCCAAAAATAAAGTAAGTCTTTTTCTTAGTGGTTTTTTCAAATCCCTGAACTTTTTCGGTGTCCATATTTCCAATGATAAACATTTTGTCTTGAAAGACATCAATTAGTGAAAATTGTAAAAAAAAGATCTGATGTGAGTTATATGAATTTTTAAAATGGTATCACATAAAATATTCAAATAAAACTAGACCAACATATCGTCATTATTTTCCACTTTGTTTCAAAGTAAATAAAGACCGAACTCGTTAGCAATAGTTCATTAATGAGCATATTTCAAAATTGATTGCTTCCCGTCAGTCTTGGGAGTTGTTTTTCGAATTTTGCAATGAAATTCAAATCGCTGAAGGGAATAATGGGCTTGGAAGGTCAACCTTTCGCAGCCATTAGATCGCTTCAAAGTGTTATTCTGCTGTATCCCGGCGAAGGAAAACAATTCACTAATGTCCTAATGATCAAGCATTTCCTCCTATTCTTCGCTCTTACTTTTCCAATTCTAGGCGTTTGCGCCAATATTTATGAGGCTTCTACAGGTTTGTCCATTCTTGTCAACATTGATCCATTGTGTTTCCTTGTTTTCACACATTCAATCTTTCAGACGGATTATACTTCGAAACTCTCGAGAGTATCTACTACTTGTGCTACTATGCTGCATTTCTTTTGGTAGGAGGAACCTACATAAATTCCGGGGAAAGAACTTGGCGTGTCATTCAAAGGATAGGATCCAACACCTTCGGAACGCCAAAAGGTATCCTTGAGGAGTACAAAAATTCCAACAAAAAAATATGGGTGCTTTTTATCTTTCTTTCAATTTTGTTCGTTTTCATATCGCTTAACCACTACGCAACCGATAATTTTTGCCAATCGAGAATCGCAACAAACAACACCAGATACAGATGCGGCTATCATACTGCCACTTGGTTTCCATTCGAAGAAGATGTCGTCGTCAAAGAATGGATAATAAGGGTATGGTGGTCTTTGGGCGAGCAAATTTGCTTTTCGGTATATGCTTCAACAGTTATTATTTTTCTGGGATTCCCAAGATTAATTCCTATGAGAATCCATCATTTGAGGTGCAAATTGGACGCCATCGACGAGTCTAATATTCGGAATTCTTCAGGCCAGATCAAGTTTATCGCCAAGTATTATGTCGAAATCTTAGAGTGAGTATTTATTTGGAAGAGAAAGATTTCATCTTATTATAGGGCACAGATTATTAACCCTAATCCTTCACTGTTTTAGGTGTGCTAGAGAACTGAATGCTTCTATAGGTTATACTGTAGCTCTCACTTACACGTTCTCGAAGATAATCTTGCCTTTGGTGGCATTGATGATTCTAGAGGTAAGTATTCATATAAAGCAGTAAGTTTACAGTACCGCTCCGTTTTGCTTCAGGGACGTTATGAAGAGCTACCCGCAATGGTAATACTGCATTTACTGGAAGCATATTTGTGCTCCATCGGTCAGAGTTGGGAAGATGAGGTTATCTTCTATAATTTTCAAACTATATACTTGTATCTCCTTTGAATTGAACCGTTATTTGTGATTTTCAGCACGAAAAATTGGTCGTAGCCGTTAGCAACTTGCCATGGTACCTGCTGAAGCCCAAAATGAGAAAGGATTATTTGCTTCTGTTAGGAACGGTCCAAGTTCCTATTCACCTCATAGGACAACCTTACGTCCATGTCAATAACGAACTGTTACTCGCTGTGAGTGAGGCTTTAACGATTATGTATTGTTGAAACATTCGCTGATTTTTCAGGAAACTCGTACTTTTTATAGTGTCCTGATGTTTTTGGCGAATACCAGTAAGTGATTTCTTCGGGATATTTCTACGATTCACCAATTGAAACGACCAAGGCAGTCTGGAATTGAATCTTCGTGATGGCTTTGTAATAACTATAAAACCAGTATATAATTGAAGCATTTTACTTTTTTCATTTCTCTCCTATATGGAATATATCAACTTTCTCAGATTCAGCATTGACGGAGATTTTTACGGGATTATTTCCAGTCGGTTCCAGAGGAAAATTCATGGAAATTTTAGGTTACATTAGTAGGTTATGACTCCGACAGTCTGACTAGAGTGACTAGAGATGGGCGATCCTGGCATCTTCCTGGAAAAACTCCGGTTCAGTTCCGAAAGAAAGTCAGTTCCACGAAACTGTTCCACCCTTTTTATGATCAAACAATAGACCTTATGTTCTATGATCTATTCGTTATCCTGGAGCAGTTCTGAAGGAATGACAGTTCCTCGAAACTGTTCCGCCCTATGATCAAACCTAGGTCCTAATATTCTATGGTCTATTGGTGATCCTGAAGCAGTTCCAAATTGTTCCAGTTCAGTTCTAGAGGAATTTGTAGTTCAGATAGTTACTCGATCAAGAAGTGACAATAATGAGTAAAATCTATATGTTATCTTTTCAGAATTAACTGTTAAATTCATTGAAACTCATGTTGGCCATGAGGATGAACTCCGTATCTTTACTGTGGTGAAACGAATTATTTTAGGTGTTTTCTTCGATTTTGTGAGTTTTATGTGCAGACTTTTTAGTGAATGATTGGATTATTGATAGTATAATGTCAAGTTTATTGATTTTGGGTGAACAATTTGGTTTTTTCAATTTGAATTATATCGAAATTGATAATAATTCAACAGGAAAAATGGAGCAGTATTTGAGTTTGATGACAGTGTTCAATTATTTGGAACCTGCACCTAATAGTCGATCATTTGTTGAGGGGGAACAAGTGCTGAATGGTGAGTGGCATCTTATCTTAGTGGGAAAAATTCATAATGGAAAATTGAATGGTGAAGGTGTTTATTCCTCCATCAAAATATTGGCACTTTTCCTTCAAACCAGCGCCCTTCTAACGAGAAAACCCCATGAAATATCTGGTTGGTTAGAGCTGGATTCTTCCAGAGAAATTTGGAATATAATTTCATTTTTTCTAGTACTAGAACTTTGTTCAAACATTGTTATATAATCCAATGTCCTGAAATTCATGTACTTATATTATTAAAACAAAATCGTTTCATTCAGACTTCACCTTAAAGATGATTCTAATTTATTTTTTACAGAAAGATTATAAGTCACAGTCATTCAAAATACGAAGAAAAATTTCATAACACTCTTGTTGATAATTATTAAATTACCTCTCTAAATCAAGTCAAACTTGCCCCAGAAAATTGGACTTGTAACCTAAAATTCAATAACTTGGTGAACGTATTTCATCTCAATAAGACTGATATAAGTATACATGACCGACTATTTTTTCAATACCAAAATTACTCTGTTCAGAAAACGAAACCTCAAGAATACCTGGTTCCCGGACATAAAATAAAAATATCGTGAAATATGAAAACAATACTCGTTTTCTAGGTTCGGGATTTAGCCAGCAGGGGACGTTTAGAATCGCGAATTGGTGATCCTGGTGCAGTTCCGAATCGATCCGGTTCAGTTCCGAAGGAATGACAGTTCCTCGAAACTGTTCCGCCCTATGATCAAACCTAGGTCCTAATATTCTATGGTCTATTGGTGATCCTGGAGCAGTTCCGAGTTGTTCCAGTTCAGTTCCTCGAAACTGTTCCGCCCTATGATCAAACCTAGGTCCTAATATTCTATGGTCTATTGGTGATCCTGAAGCAGTTCCGAGTTGTTCCGGTTCTGAAGGAATGTTCTATGAACTATGATTGGTTATATGGACTACAGAGTTCGATGAAATCACGCAGTTATTGTCAATTAATTTTTAAAAGAAGTGTTATTGAATTAGAATTGTTGAAAAACCAAATCGAAATCCAGATTTGTGTTATTAATCATGTCAAATAAATTAGATTCCTTTTCGCCAAGCTCAGGGATGGAAGCCTGTTTGTCACTTGAAAGGGAGTTAACTCTTGGTTAGATTTGAGGGTATCCAGGATCAAGTCTTAGGTCTTCTTGGTACCGTTTTAAACGATATAAAAACTCGGCAATGGTAAAGAAATAATCGAATATATAGTTTACTCAAATCCTTTGTTCTTTAAATTTCCATGTATTCATTATGACAACTTTCATTTCAGTTCCTGGAGATCAAGTGCTCTCTAAAGAACAGGTTGAATTCGTCAAAGAAACAATGTCAAAGGCAAAAACTACATTAGGTAAATTTGGTGGAGATCATGGGGAATTACACAGCGCGTTGTCTGAATATGGTAAATTAATCGATCGCAATTTCGTTGCGGACTATGCGGCAACTAGCAGACCCAATATTTTCAACAATTCCGATGAACCAAGTCTTATTAACAAAATTATTTGCCAACATTATCACAGATAAGGAATGCACGATGTTGCCGAAGCCCTAGCTGAAGTAAGTTCCATAGGATTTTACCCTATTAGGAATTCCCTAATGTATAACGTGGTTATTTCAGGAAACTGATGTTCAATACGAATTCACAGAAAAAAAATCTTTTGGAGAATTGAACCACATTTTAGACTGTCTAAGGAATAAAGACTTAGAACTGGCTCTTGTTTGGGCTACCGCCCATTCCCGAGCTCTTGAAAGTATAAGTTCTTCACTAGAGGTCAAATTATACAGGTTGAAGTATAGAACTTTTGTCGAAGGGAACACATTATCAGACTGATGCAATTACGTATGCCTGTAATAATTTCAGAAAGTTTGTGAAACAACACGAGAAAGGTAAATATCCATGTTTTTATCGATTCCTAGAATTAATGCCTATTCTTTCAACATATAATGAAACATATTGAATTATTTAGTTTCTTATGTGAAGGTTGTATTATGTATCTTAAAATTATTGTGTTGTCCTTTGCAGTAAACATGAACGTTTTCAGATATACAAGTTCTTATGGGCATGTTGCTGTATATTCCAAATGGTATAGGAACTTCGCTGTTTTGTAGTATGTAGGTCACGATTGTAGTATGTAGGTCACGATCTTGAGTTGCAATATCTGTTACCTCGTTTTGTGTAGGCAAGCGTGATCAAATAGTAAATAGATGTGTTTACGATAACATTTCATGTTATCGATTCTCGAAGGTGTTTTGATACATTCGAGTAAACACATAACGTCTTATTAATATATAAACTTATTGACAGAAGTCTTCAGATAGAAGTCTTCAGATGAGAGTCCCGAGATGTTACCAATAAACCTTTAACGAGTGTTAGTGTATTATTCACCATCCCTCGACTGCATAACGATTGAGCGAACCTACCCTAGCTGGGTACGTTACATGGCGATCCTGCCAGTCCTATGCAGTCAGAGGGATGGTGCTTTTTCACCGCCAAGCCGAGATGAGCAGATCCGTCCGATGCAGTCGAGGTCCAATGGTTTTTCACCGCCAAGGCGAGATGAGCAGAACAGTCGATTGCAGTCGAGGTCCAATGGTTTTCACCGCCAAGCTAAGATGGCAGACCCCAAGAAGACAGTCAACCCCATCACCCCAAGAAGAAGCCCAACGCCCTACCCAAGACAGTCCAAGGAAGAAGAAGAAATCATTGCCCAGACAGGGAATAGTGCAGCCACCGCTGCAATTGAAGCCAAGTCCCTGTCAGTGCCAGAAGTCCTGGGAATAATAGCGTTCCTGCTAGTTTGTATTGGAGCCGTCATGTACCTGTACTGGAAAGTAAAGAAGGCACTCCAAGAAGAAGATGCAGCTGGAAATCAGAAGAAGCCACCACGATTTAGTGTGAAACAAACCGTAAGAAAATTTTCTCTTTGGTTATATCTGATTATCCATGGTATATAATGAACTATTTAGCAAATGTCTGAACGAATAACTCAAGTTAGAATATTAATTCAACACATTGAATGAAATTGTCAAGTCAGAACCAAATTTTCTCAAAGCATCAAGTCCTCACCAAAGAATTATAGAAGATTCAATTTTAGAATCAAGGAAATCGCTTCAAGAAAGATCTAATTGAAATTTTAAATCGAAATCGTAAGGTATAAACATTCATATCGAGGTCGTGACCGCAGAAATTAGAACTTCAATTCAGCGAAAAAGAATTTCGAGCAAGGTCGAGGTCACCAGTTCGCGAATCATTTGATAAACAATAACTTATATTGTTTATATAGACGGGAATTTGAATTAGCTGACTAATCCATCTAGTGGATTAACCAAATTCCGTTTTATCTTGGAAGAATCAGATGCCTTATCGCGAATACCTCCGATGGCAAAAGGATTGATCACCTATTGTTATCGAAGTTTTAAAACGTCCAGTAGAAAGTGTTGAGTTGAGACCGCTTTCAGAAAAAGAATTTCTCAATTTGAAAAATCAACATACAGAGGATTACAATGAGAATTTAATATTTAATGTAAATTCACAAATTATTTTCATTAACCAGAACCGATCAACGCAAGACCTAGGTACATCGTTGAGGATACTGGGAAAAATATGCGCAGAAAATAATATATTAGAATTGTTCCTCATAAAGCTGGCTAGCAATAAAAAATTTTTGAATATGTTGACAAATTGTAAAAATGAAATTCTAGGAACATCCTTGAAGATTAACATAATAAGAGATGTAACGCGAATAGAAGACACAGAATTAAGGCAAATTATTCTGAACGACTTTCATATGCTTCCAACCGGTGGACATGCAGGTATCGAACGCATGTTCAACAATATAAAAAGAGAGTATTTCTGGAATGGTTTAAGATCTGACGTTGAAAAATTTGTAAAGAAGTGTGACGATTGTCAACGTCATAAACATTCCTTACCTAGAAAGGAACCTTTGGCAATCACCACCACAGCTTCGTCTGCTTTTCAGAAAGTTTTTTTAGATCTCGTAGGTCCATTACCTACGGATATCGGAAATAATAAGTATATTCTCACTATTCAATGCGACTTGACCAAATTCGTCGAGTGTTACCCTCTGCCAAACAAAGAGGCAGAAACAGTTTCGAAATCTTTTGTTCAAAACTTTGTTTTAAGGTATGGTATACCTTCGGAAGTTGTTACAGACCAAGGCACAGAATTCTTATCAAGAATATTTAGTGAATCGTGCGAATTACTCAAAATAAAGCAATTCAATTCAACAGCTTATCACCACGAAACACTAGGTGCGCTTGAAAATTCGCATAAACACTTAGGAGCATTCCTTCGTATGTACGCAGCTAAGGAAAGTAACAACTGGAGTAATTGGGTTCCATATTGGTGCTTTGCATACAACAATACCGTGAACTCTTCAACTCGCTATACTCCTCACGAACTTGTTTTCGGAAAACCTAGTAGATTTCCACAAAATTTAAAAAGCCAAGTAGATCCAATCTACAATTTTGACAACTATCCTCTAGAACTAAAATATAGGTTGCAAACGGCATGGAAAGATGCTAGAGAAAACTTGGTGATGACAAAAATTAAAAAGAAAAGAGAATTTCGACAAAAATTGTAATAAAATGAACTATAAAGTAGGAGATAAGGTGCTCATGAATAATAAAAACAGTGACAATAAACTTGACCCCTTATTTAACGGTCCCTACGAAATAGTGAAAGTGCGAAACCCGAACATTATTGTGAAAACGGACAGGAACAAACTCAAAGAAGTTCACAAGAACAGAGTGAAACCGTATTTTTCATAATGAGTAACGATTACTAACCAATGATAGAATTAAAAGACTGATGTAAATTTTAGATTAGGTATTAAAACTTTGTATATGTAAGTCCATTAAAATTATGTATAACGTATATATAGATATTAAGCTATAGATAAGTCAAAAAAAAAAAAAAAATTGTTATACTTGTATAGAAAATTTTTTTTTTTCTCTCAAAGGGGGAAGGTGTAGTATGTAGGTCACGATTGTAGTATGTAGGTCACGATCTTGAGTTGCAATATCTGTTACCTCGTTTTGTGTAGGCAAGCGAGATCAAATAGTAAATAGATGTGTTTACGATAACATTTCATGTTATCGATTCTCGAAGGTGTTTTGATACATTCGAGTAAACACATAACGTCTTATTAATATATAAACTTATTGACAGAAGTCTTCAGATGAGAGTCCCGAGATGTTACCAATAAACCTTTAACGAGTGTTAGTGTATTATTCACCATCCCTCGACTGCATAACGATTGAGCGAACCTACCCTAGCTGGGTACGTTACAGTTTGGTCAGCGAAGAACTGTGGGTCGACACTTACGAGTTGTTCACACGTGACGCTTGCCAGCTGATGGGAACAACAGTCCTCTGGCGAAATGCTTGAATGCTGGTTGTGCAGCCATTCCAGCTCTGTTGAACATAAAGCAAGTCATGATGCAGAGAAAGGTCGGATTGATGTGGAACGGAAAGGATGAACTACCGGTGAGTATATCCTCGAAGTTCTGCTTCCTTGGAATCAATTCTTTGAATATTTGTACCGAAGATGTTATTTTTTTAGATTGAAATCGATTTGGGACCCGAAAGCAGGTATCATTCGATGTTCGCCCGCCCTATTTTGAGACAGCAGTCGACCAAGGGTAACCCCCGAATGAGACTTGTTCGTGGACATGTAATATCTAGGGATGCCTTGAGTAAACTTTGTAATGGGAACAAGTAAGATTTTGGTTCTGATCTAAGAATTATTTTATTTTTTTTCGATATTGGTGAGAGAATTCAATAATTTTTCTTTTCAGAATGATATGTCCTTACAGCCTGATGGAGCAGAGCCCAGGAGATGCAAGATTTGTTATAGTTTAGTGAAGCTTTTCTAATTTATAAAATACAATCAAGATTTTTCCCTTATTGATCCGAAGTTTATACTGTATGGAATTTCAATTTACATGTTTCGTGAGTTATATGAATTTTTAAAATGGTATCACATAAAATATTCAAATAAAACTAGACCAACATATCGTCATTATTTTCCACTTTGTTTCAAAGTAAATAAAGACCGAACTCGTTAGTAATAGTTCTTTAATGAG
The DNA here is from genome assembly GCA_963966015.1 of Aphidecta obliterata. Classification (NCBI taxonomy): domain Eukaryota; kingdom Metazoa; phylum Arthropoda; class Insecta; order Coleoptera; family Coccinellidae; genus Aphidecta; species Aphidecta obliterata. Next base: position 986,237 of record OZ014435.1, read on the forward strand.
CATATTTCAAAATTGATTGCTTCCCGTCAGTCTTGGGAGTTGTTTTTCGAATTTTGCAATGAAATTCAAATCGCTGAAGGGAATAATGGGCTTGGAAGGTCAACCTTTCGCAGCCATTAGATCGCTTCAAAGTGTTATTCTGCTGTATCCCGGCGAAGGAAAACAATTCACTAACGTCCTAATGATTAAGCATTTCCTCCTATTCTTCGCTCTCACTTTTCCAATTCTAGGCGTTTGCGGCAATATTTATGAGGCTTCTTCAGGTTCGTCCGTTCTTGTCAACATTTATCCATTGTGTTTCCTCGTTTTGACCCATTCAATCTTTCAGACGGATTATACTTCGAAACTCTCGAGAGTATCTACCACTTGTGCTACTATGCTGCATTCGTTATGGTAGGAGCAACCTACATAAATTCCGGGAACAGAACTTGGCGTGTCATTCAAAGGGTAGGATCCAACACCTTCGGAATGCCGAAAGCTCTCCTTGAAGAGTACAGATATTCCAACGTAAGAATATGGGCGATTTTTTTCTTTCTTTCTATTTTGAGCGGTTCCGTGTTATTTCTCAACTACACAACCGATAATTTCTGCCAATCGAGAACCGCAACAAACGACACCAGATACAGATGCGGCTATTCTTCTGCCGCTTGGTTCCCATTCGAAGAAGACGTTGTGGTTAAAGAATGGATATTGAGGGTATGGTTGGGTATGGGCGAGCTGATAGTCTTTTCGATATACGCTTCAACAGTTTTTATTTTCCTTGGATTGCCAAGATTAATTCCTATGAGAATCCATCATTTGAGGAGCAAATTGGACGCCATCGACGAGTCTAATATTCGGAATTCTTCAGGCCAGATCAAGTTTATCGCAAAGTATTACGTCGAAATCTTAGAGTGAGTATTTGGAAGAGAAAGACTTTGAAATTTTGCTTCTTCACCGTTTCAGGTGCGCTAAAGAACTGAATGCTTCCGTCGGTTATACTGTAGCTCTCACTTACACGTTCTCAAAGATAGTCTTGCCTTTGGTGGCGTTGATGATTCTCCAGGTAAGTATTCTAATAAAGCAGAAAGTTCACAGAACCGCTTCATTTTGCTTCAGGGACGTTACGAAGAGCTACCCGCAATGGTAATACTGCATTTGCTAGAAGCATATTTGTGCTCCATCGGCCAGAATTGGGAAGATGAGGTTATCTTCTATAATTTTCAAACTATATACTTGTATCGTCCTTTGAATTGAACCGTTATTTGTGATTTTCAGCACGAAAAATTGGTCGTAGCCGTTGGCAACTTGCCGTGGCACCTGCTGAAGCCCAAAATGAGAAAGGATTATTTGCTTCTGTTAGGAACGGTCCAAGTTCCTATTCACCTCATAGGACAACCTTACGTCCATGTCAATAACGAACTGTTACTCGCTGTGAGTGAGGCTTTAACGATTATGTATTGTTGAAACATTCGCTGATTTTTCAGGAAACTCGTACTTTTTATAGTGTCCTGATGTTTTTGGCGAATACCAGTAAGTGATTTCTTCGGGATATTTCTACGATTCACCAATTGAAACGACCAAGGCAGTCTGGAATTGAATCTTCGTGGTGGCTTTGTAATAACTATAAAACCAGTATATAATTGAAGCATTTTACTTTTTTCATTTCTCTCCTATATGGAATATATCAACTTTCTCAGATTCAGCATTGACGGAGATTTTTACGGGATTATTTCCAGTCGGTTCCAGAGGAAAATTCATGGAAATTTTAGGTTACATTAGTAGGTTATGACTCCGACAGTCTGACTAGAGATGGGCGATCCTGGCATCTTCCTGGAAAAACTCCGGTTCAGTTCCGAAAGAAAGTCAGTTCCACGAAACTGTTCCACCCTTTTTATGATCAAACAATAGACCTTATGTTCTATGATCTATTCGTTATCCTGGAGCAGTTCTGAAGGAATGACAGTTCCTCGAAACTGTTCCGCCCTATGATCAAACCTAGGTCCTAATATTCTATGGTCTATTGGTGATCCTGAAGCAGTTCCAAATTGTTCCAGTTCAGTTCTAGAGGAATTTGTAGTTCAGATAGTTACTCGATCAAGAAGTGACAATAATAAGAAGTAAAATCTATATGTTATCTTTTCAGAATTAACTGTTAAATTCATTGAAACTCATGTTGGCCATGAGGATGAACTCCGTATCTTTACTGTGGTGAAACGAATTATTTTAGGTGTTTTCTTCGATTTTGTGAGTTTTATGTGCAGACTTTTTAGTGAATGATTGGATTATTGATAGTATAATGTCAAGTTTATTGATTTTGGGTGAACAATTTGGTTTTTTCAATTTGAATTATATCGAAATTGATAATAATTCAACAGGAAAAATGGAGCAGTATTTGAGTTTGATGACAGTGTTCAATTATTTGGAACCTGCACCTAATAGTCGATCATTTGTTGAGGGGGAACAAGTGCTGAATGGTGAGTGGCATCTTATCTTAGTGGGAAAAATTCATAATGGAAAATTGAATGGTGAAGGTGTTTATTCCTCCATCAAAATATTGGCACTTTTCCTTCAAACCAGCGCCCTTCTAACGAGAAAACCCCATGAAATATCTGGTTGGTTAGAGCTGGATTCTTCCAGAGAAATTTGGAATATAATTTCATTTTTTCTAGTACTAGAACTTTGTTCAAACATTGTTATATAATCCAATGTCCTGAAATTCATGTACTTATATTATTAAAACAAAATCGTTTCATTCAGACCTCACCTTAAAGATGATTCTAATTTATTTTTTACAGAAAGATTATAAGTCACAGTCATTCAAAATACGAAGAAAAATTTCATAACACTCTTGTTGATAATTATTAAATTACCTCTCTAAATCAAGTCAAACTTGCCCCAGAAAATTGGACTTGTAACCTAAAATTCAATAACTTCGTGAACGTATTTCATCTCAATAAGACTGATATAAGTATACATGACCGACTATTTTTTCAATACCAAAATTACTCTGTTCAGAAAACGATAAAAATTTCTAAATAAACCTCAAGAATACCCGGTTCCCGGACATAAAATAAAAATATCGTGAAATATGAAAACAATACTCGTTTTCTAGGTTCGGGATTTAGCCAGCAGGGGACGTTTAGAATCGCGAATTGGTGATCCTGGTGCAGTTCCGAAGGAATGACAGTTCCTCGAAACTGTTCCGCCCTATGATCAAACCTAGGTCCTAATATTCTATGGTCTATTGGTGATCCTGGAGTTGTTCCAGTTCAGTTCTGAAGGAATGACAGTTCAGTTCTGAAGGAATGACAGTTCAGTTCCTCGAAACTGTTCCGCCCTATGATCAAACCTAGGTCCTAATATTCTATGGTCTATTGGTGATCCTGAAGCAGTTCCGAGTTGTTCCGGTTCTGAAGGAATGACTGTTTTACGAAACTGTTCCTGATCCTGACCTAATGTTCTATGAACTATGATTGGTTGTATGGACTACAGAGTTCGATGAAATCACGCAGTTATTGTCAATTAATTTTTAAAAGAAGTGTTATTGAATTAGAATTGTTGAAAAACCAAATCGAAATCCAGATTTGTGTTATTAATCATGTCAAATAAATTAGATTCCTTTTCGCCAAGCTCAGGGATGGAAGCCTGTTTGTCACTTGAAAGGGAGTTAACTCCTGGTTAGATTTGAGGATATCCAGGATCAAGTCTTAGGTCTTCTTGGTACCGTTTTAAACGATATAAAAACTCGGCAATGGTAAAGAAATAATCGAATATATAGTTTACTCAAATCCTTTGTTCTTTAAATTTCCATGTATTCATTATGACAACTTTCATTTCAGTTCCTGGAGATCAAGTGCTCTCTGAAGAACAGGTTGAATTCGTCAAAGAAACAATGTCAAAGGCAAAAACTACATTAGGTAAATTTGGTGGAGATCATGGGGAATTACACAGCGCGTTGTCTGAATATGGTAAATTAATTGATCGCAATTTCGTTGCGGACTATGCGGCAACTAGCAGACCCAATATTTTCAACAATTCCGATGAACCAAGTCTTATTAACAAAATTATTTGCCAACATTATCACAGATAAGGAATGCACGATGTTGCCGAAGCCCTAGCTGAAGTAAGTTGCATAGGATTTTACCCTATTAGGAATTCCCTAATGTATAACGTGGTTATTTCAAGAAACTGATGTTCAATACGAATTCACAGAAAAAAAATCTTTTGGAGAATTGAACCACATTTTAGACTGTCTAAGGAATAAAGACTTAGAACCGGCTCTTGTTTGGGCTACCGCCCATTCCCAAGCTCTTGAAAGTATAAGTTCTTCACTAGAGGTCAAATTATACAGGTTGAAGTATAATATAGAACTTTTATCGAAGGGAACACATTATCAGACTGATGCAATTACGTATGCCCGCAATAATTTCAGAAAGTTTGTGAAACAACACGAGAAAAGTAAATACCCATGTTTCTGTAATATTTTTCTCGATTCCTAGTTATTAATGCCTATTCTTTTAACATATAAATGAAACATTTTGAATTATTTAGGTGGTTGTAGTATGTATCTTAAAATGATCTGTGTTGTCCCTTGCAGTAAACACGAACGTTTTCAGATATACAGGTTCTTATGGGCATGTTGCTGTATATTCCAAACGGTATAGGAACTTCGCCATACAGCTGTTTGGTCAACGAAGAACTGTGGGTCGACACTTACGAGTTGTTCACACGTGACGCTTGCCAGCTGATGGGAATAACTGTCCACAGTCCTCTGGCGATATGCCTGAATGCTGGTTGCGCAGCCATTCCAGCTCTGTTGAACATAAAGCAAGTCATGATGCAGAGACAGGTTGGACCAATGTGGAACGGAAAGGATGAACTACCGGTGAGTATATCCTCCAAGTCCTGCTCTCTTGGAATCTATTTTTTGAATATTCGTACTAAAGATGTTATTTTTTTTAGATTGAAATCGATTTGGGACCCGACAGCAGGTATCATTCGATGTTCGCCCGCCCTATTTTGAGACAGCAGTCGACCAAGGGTAACCCCCGAATGAGACTTGTTCGTGGACATGTAATATCTAGGGATGCCTTGAGTAAACTTTGTAATGGGAACAAGTAAGATTTTGGTTCTGATCTAAGAATTATTTTATTTTTTTTCGATATTGGTGAGAGAATTCAATAATTTTTCTTTTCAGAATGATATGTCCTTACAGCCCAATGGAGCAGAGCCCAGGAGATGCAAGATTTGTTATAGTTTAGTGAAGCTTTTCTAATTTATAAAATATAATCAAGATTTTTCCCTTATTGATCCGAAGTTTATACTGTATGGAATTTCAATTTACATGTTTCGTGATCTCTGAATATGAAACTAACCTAGAATAAATATAAACTATTTTTAAGAAGTGATGATATCAATTTTGTACAATTACTTTATCTGAAAATCTAGCTTTGATTTTTTTTGGTGAAAACTGTTAAAGTTAAAAATATAACGTATCCAACATGTTTTTAGGATAATTCAAGCATGTAGATTTCGAATCTAAAATCAGTTCAGCGCTAAGATAATTTCTTAGCGAATTTTCATCATTTTTGTTAATATCTAAATTCGATACCACTAGCGCCATCTGTACCAATATGACTGAAGCATCTCTAAAAAATAAAAGTTTTCTATAATAGAGAAACGTTAATTTCAGCAATTCAGTATAGATGGAGTCATATGACTTCAGATGGTGTCTTGGTACACTCAGATAAAAAAGTAAAAATCGAGTGGGATAAAAGATTTGTCACTTACGTTCGTTTGAGATCCTCCAGAAAAAAAACTGATTGCAGATTCCGATTCAGCGTTATCGATTATCTGCTTGTGGGAATTTTTGGGAAGATTTTTCGAGAAAAGAAATGTTGTTGGGCGAAAATTCGAAATATAACACATTCGGCACGGTTTTAGGGTAATTCGATGATGAAGATTATGAATCTGACATCAGTTCGGGGCTCAGACAATTCTATAGCGAAATAATTTGAAGTTTCCACTTTTGACGCCAAACCGATTGGATCGAGGATCATGATTACACTCGAACTCTATTCCGTTATTTTTATAAAACAGAGAAAATTGGCGATTCGAGGCGTTTCAGGAAAGAACTGATTACATTCTCGGATTCAGAATGGTATTTTATTCCTACATGAGGGTTTTCGTGTTGGCTAAAATTGAAAATTGGAAATATAACATATTCGGCACGGTTTGAGGGGAATCCGAGATGAAGAATCTGAATCTGAGATCAGTTTTGGGCTAAGATAATTTTTAAGCGATTTTTCATGATTTTTAAGTTAATAATCGAATTCGATACCACTAGCGTCACCTGTGCCAATATGACTGAAGCATCTCCGGAGCAACACTGTTGTATGTTTGTTTATATGCTAATTCGAGACGTAGAATCTGAATCTGAGATCAGTTTTGAGGTCGGATAATTTTTAAGCTATCTTTTATAACTTATTTCTCATTCAATCCTACTAGCGCCATCTGTACCAATATTGCCGAAGTATCCCTGGTGCAATTCTGAAAAATTAAAGTAATCTATAATGTGGATACGTTAATTTTTGTATCAAGGTTTAGATGGCGTTTAGGGTCTGTCAAGTTAACATATTATATTATTGTTTAATCTAGTCACTGTAGAATTTGTTGAAAAATAAAAAAGCCAAGTGAGTCGATGATTGATATGGTGGTCCATGTTTTCCTCAACAATCACCACACCACAAACTGAAAATGGACCATTTCTGAGAAATTGGTCTCAATTTCTGTAACCACCCCCCCAGTCATAGTTATTTTTCATATTCATTTTTTGAATTTTGAAGCAGAAAGGACTAGAATTCGAATGTATTCAATTGGTCCAGCGTCAATAGTGGAACTGACGAGAGTACTTTCCTACTTGAGTGTACTCGAAATCTCAGAAAATAGTCTGAGCGCTGAAAAAATGTTATATTCGGAATCTACATCCCTCAATTATCACGAAAATATGCTCAATATGTTATATTTTAAATATCGATTTTTCAACTTCAAAGGGGGGACCCTTCGATAAATTCCAAAATTTTTTTCATCGGATCTTCTCAAAATTCACCATAAAGGGGTAATCGGCAACCCTGAAACCGAATATGGAATCAGTTGTTCAATAAAAAATCTTATTGGCGAGTAATTGCCAAAAGTTTGATCTGCCAAAGCACTTTTTACCTGAGTGTACACCAAAATTTGATGAAAAATGGGACAAAATATCCGAGATCATGATTTTTTTGAATTTCGGAGTAGAATGGTCTAGAGATCGCATGAATTCATGATTCTCGATTCAATTGGTCCAGCGTCAAGAGTGGAACTGACGAGAATACTTTTCTACTTGAGTGTACTCCAAATCTCAGAAAAAAATCTGAGCTCTGAAAAAATGTTAGATTCGGAATCTACATCCCTTAATTATCACAAAAACATGCTCAATATGTTATATTTTAAATATCGATTTTTCAACTTCAAAGGGGGGACCCTTGGATAAATTCCAAAATTTTTTTCATCGGATCTTCTCAAAATTCACCATAAAGGGGTAATCGGCAACCCTGAAACCGAATATGGAATCAGTTGTTCAATAAAAAATCTTATTGGCGAGTAATTGCCAAAAGTTTGATCTGCGAGAACACTTTTTTACCTGAGTGTACACCAGAATTTGATGAAAAATGCGACAAAATATCCCAGATCACGACTTTTGAAGCAGAATGGACTAGAGTTCGAGTGTTTTCATGATTCTCAATCCAATTGTTCCAGCGTCAAAAGTGGAACTGACGAAAGAACTTTTCTACTTGAGTGTACTCGAAATCTCAGAAAAAAATCTGAGCGCTGAAAAAATGTTATATTCGGAATCTACATCCCTTAATTATCACGAAAATATGCTCAATATGTTATATTTTAAATATCGATTTTTCAACTTCAAAGGGGGGACCCTTGGATAAATTCCAAAATTTTTTTCATCGGATCTTCTCAAAATTCACCATAAAGGGGTAATCGGCAACCCTGAAACCGAATATGGAATCAGTTGTTCAATAAAAAATCTTATTGGCGAGTAATTGCCAAAAGTTTGATCTGCGAGAACACTTTTTTACCTGAGTGTACACCAGAATTTGATGAAAAATGCGACAAAATTTTCCAGATCACGACTTTTGAAGCAGAATGGACTAGTGTTCGAGTGTTTTCATGATTCTCAATCCAATTGTTCCAGCGTCAAAAGTGGAACTGACGAAAGAACTTTTCTACTTGAGTGTACTCGAAATCTCAGAAAAAAATCTGAGCTCTGAAAAAATGTTAGATTCGGAATCTACATCCCTTAATTATCACAAAAACATGCTCAATATGTTATATTTTAATTATCGATTTTTCAACTTCAAAGGGGGGATTGGATAAATTCCAAAATTTTTTTCATCGGATCTTCTCAAAATTCACCATAAAGGGGTAATCGGCAACCCTGGAACCGAATATGGAATCAGTTGTTCAATAAAAAATCTTATTGGCGAGTAATTGCCAAAAGTTTGATCTGCGAGAACACTTTTTTACCTGAGTGTACACCAGAATTTGATGAAAAATGCGACAAAATATCCCAGATCACGACTTTTGAAGCAGAATGGACTAGAGTTCGAGTGTTTTCATGATTCTCAATCCAATTGTTCCAGCGTCAAAAGTGGAACTGACGAAAGAACTTTTCTACTTGAGTGTACTCGAAATCTCAGAAAAAAATCTGAGCGCTGAAAAAATGTTATATTCGGAATCTACATCCCTTAATTATCACGAAAATATGCTCAATATGTTATATTTTAAATATCGATTTTTCAACTTCAAAGGGGGGACCCTTGGATAAATTCCAAAATTTTTTTCATCGGATCTTCTCAAAATTCACCATAAAGGGGTAATCGGCAACCCTGAAACCGAATATGGAATCAGTTGTTCAATAAAAAATCTTATTGGCGAGTAATTGCCAAAAGTTTGATCTGCGAGAACACTTTTTTACCTGAGTGTACACCAGAATTTGATGAAAAATGCGACAAAATATCCCAGATCACGACTTTTGAAGCAGAATGGACTAGAGTTCGAGTGTTTTCATGATTCTCAATCCAATTGTTCCAGCGTCAAAAGTGGAACTGACGAAAGAACTTTTCTACTTGAGTGTACTCGAAATCTCAGAAAAAAAACTGAGCGCTGAAAAAATGTTATATTCGGAATCTACATCCCTTAATTATCACGAAAATATGCTCAATATGTTATATTTTAAATATCGATTTTTCAACTTCAAAGGGGGGACCCTTGGATAAATTCCAAAATTTTTTTCATCGGATCTTCTCAAAATTCACCATAAAGGGGTAATCGGCAACCCTGAAACCGAATATGGAATCAGTTGTTCAATAAAAAATCTTATTGGCGAGTAATTGCCAAAAGTTTGATCTGCGAGAACACTTTTTTACCTGAATGTACACCAGAATTTGATGAAAAATGCGACAAAATATCCCAGATCACGACTTTTGAAGCAGAATGGACTAGAGTTCGAGTGTTTTCATGATTCTCAATCCAATTGTTCCAGCGTCAAAAGTGGAACTGACGAAAGAACTTTTCTACTTGAGTGTACTCGAAATCTCAGAAAAAAATCTGAGCTCTGAAAAAATGTTATATTCGGAATCTACATCCCTTAATTATCACAAAAACATGCTCAATATGTTATATTTTAAATATCGATTTTTCAACTTCAAAGGGGGGACCCTTGGATAAATTCCAAAATTTTTTTCATCGGATCTTCTCAAAATTCACCATAAAGGGGTAATCGGCAACCCTGGAACCGAATATGGAATCAGTTGTTCAATAAAAAATCTTATTGGCGAGTAATTGCCAAAAGTTTGATCTGCGAGAACACTTTTTTACCTGAGTGTACACCAGAATTTGATGAAAAATGCGACAAAATATCCCAGATCACGACTTTTGAAGCAGAATGGACTAGAGTTCGAGTGTTTTCATGATTCTCAATCCAATTGTTCCAGCGTCAAAAGTGGAACTGACGAAAGAACTTTTCTACTTGAGTGTACTCGAAATCTCAGAAAAAAATCTGAGCTCTGAAAAAATGTTATATTCGGAATCTACATCCCTTAATTATCACAAAAACATGCTCAATATGTTATATTTTAAATATCGATTTTTCAACTTCAAAGGGGGGACCCTTGGATAAATTCCAAAATTTTTTTCATCGGATCTTCTCAAAATTCACCATAAAGGGGTAATCGGCAACCCTGAAACCGAATATGGAATCAGTTGTTCAATAAAAAATCTTATTGGCGAGTAATTGCCAAAAGTTTGATCTGCGAGAACACTTTTTTACCTGAGTGTACACCAGAATTTGATGAAAAATGCGACAAAATATCCCAGATCACGACTTTTGAAGCAGAATGGACTAGAGTTCGAGTGTTTTCATGATTCTCAATCCAATTGTTCCAGCGTCAAAAGTGGAACTGACGAAAGAACTTTTCTACTTGAGTGTACTCGAAATCTCAGAAAAAAATCTAAGCTCTGAAAAAATGTTATATTCGGAATCTACATCCCTTAATTATCACAAAAACATGCTCAATATGTTATATTTTAAATATCGATTTTTCAACTTCAAAGGGGGGACCCTTGGATAAATTCCAAAATTTTTTTCATCGGATCTTCTCAAAATTCACCATAAAGGGGTAATCGGCAACCCTGGAACCGAATATGGAATCAGTTGTTCAATAAAAAATCTTATTGGCGAGTAATTGCCAAAAGTTTGATCTGCGAGAACACTTTTTTACCTGAGTGTACACCAGAATTTGATGAAAAATGCGACAAAATATCCCAGATCACGACTTTTGAAGCAGAATGGACTAGAGTTCGAGTGTTTTCATGATTCTCAATCCAATTGTTCCAGCGTCAAAAGTGGAACTGACGAAAGAACTTTTCTACTTGAGTGTACTCGAAATCTCAGAAAAAAATCTGAGCTCTGAAAAAATGTTATATTCGGAATCTACATCCCTTAATTATCACAAAAACATGCTCAATATGTTATATTTTAAATATCGATTTTTCAACTTCAAAGGGGGGACCCTTGGATAAATTCCAAAATTTTTTTCATCGGATCTTCTCAAAATTCACCATAAAGGGGTAATCGGCAACCCTGAAACCGAATATGGAATCAGTTGTTCAATAAAAAATCTTATTGGCGAGTAATTGCCAAAAGTTTGATCTGCGAGAACACTTTTTTACCTGAGTGTACACCAGAATTTGATGAAAAATGCGACAAAATATCCCAGATCACGACTTTTGAAGCAGAATGGACTAGAGTTCGAGTGTTTTCATGATTCTCAATCCAATTGTTCCAGCGTCAAAAGTGGAACTGACGAAAGAACTTTTCTACTTGAGTGTACTCGAAATCTCAGAAAAAAATCTGAGCTCTGAAAAAATGTTAGATTCGGAATCTACATCCCTTAATTATCACAAAAACATGCTCAATATGTTATATTTTAAATATCGATTTTTCAACTTCAAAGGGGGGACCCTTGGATAAATTCCAAAATTTTTTTCATCGGATCTTCTCAAAATTCACCATAAAGGGGTAATCGGCAACCCTGAAACCGAATATGGAATCAGTTGTTCAATAAAAAATCTTATTGGCGAGTAATTGCCAAAAGTTTGATCTGCGAGAGCACTTTTTTACCTGAGTGTACACCAGAATTTGATGAAAAATGGGACAAAATATTCAAGATCTGAACAGATTTTTTGAGTTGGAATCTACATCCTCGAATTTGCCATCTGTAGTCTAATGCAAAAAGTTCATTTTCAGTATTAGCGAAACTTCTTATTTTTGTATTTTAGAAGGGATACTTGGGTCAATAGTGTATAGATGGCGCTAAAACAATCAAATTTGATACACAACAATAACAGGTCAAATAATGGCTGAAAAGTTCTCTCATCTCGAAACTGATGTCAGATTAGAAATCTACGACCTCAGATTAGCCTAAAAACATAATAGTTCCACCGAAAAAACTCAAAAGGAGAACTCTTCATATAAATTTTGAGACGATGTTTTTTTGAACAGATCTTTCCAAAAATCACCACAAAGAGGTGAAAAGGGAATCCTGGATACGAATATACAATCAGTTTATTCCTGAAGCATCTCAATCACGTATAATTCACGAATCTTTCAGTCTACTGGAGTGTGCACCATCTGTACTCGGATACAAGAAGTAAAATATCTTTCTTACAGAAAACTACTATTTTGGCAGTCCCTGAAGAACATTTCAGTCAATCGATTATAGATGGCGCTGGCGGTAACAAATTCGATAAACAACGATAAAACGTGAAATAATAGCTAAAAAGTTCTCTCATCTTGAAACTGATGACAGATAAGGAATCTACGACCTCAAATAATCTTAAAAATATAACCATTTTACTCCAAAGTAGAACTCCTTGCATAAATTTAAGGACGATTTTTTTTTGAACAGATCTTTCTGAGAATCACCACGAAGAGGTGAGAGGGAGTTTTGAATACGAATATACAATTTGTTTGTTCCTGAAGGATCTCAATCACGTATAATATACAAATCTTTTAGTCTAAATCAGTGTGCGCCATCTGTACTCGGATAGAAGAAGTAAGATATCTGCCATACAGAAATCTACTATGTTCGCGGTTACCTGAAGAACACTTCAGTCAACCAAATATAGATAGCGCTGGGGGTATCGAATTCGTTAAAAAATAAAAAAGCCAAGTGAATCAATGATTGATATGGTGGTCCATGTTTTTCTCAACAATCACCACACCACAAACTGAAAATGGACCATTTCTGGGAAATTGGTCTCAATTTCTGTAACTACCCCTCCAGTCATAGTTATTTTTGAGCGCTCGTACTACTTACACGAGGGCTATATCATTTCGTCACGATGTCTGTTTTTTCGAATTGTGAGCCGAAAATGGTCTCAAACGACTATGTTCGACTCACTGATGACGAATCCGTTGGAAAATTTGAGTCTGTCCGTCCGGCCGTCCGGCCGTAAGCACGATAATACTCGAACGGAACAAGCTAGAGACTTGAAATTTTCAGTATGGGTTCAGTTCCCGAATTCCTCGGTTAATGAGCCTAATTCCACCAGGGGTTCCGTAAATATGGCCGTTCAAAGTTTTGTTCCCCTGATAACTCGAAAACTACAGATTTGATCGAGATGAAATTTCGCACTCAAATCGAGAATGAGGTGTTCAAGCTACATGTGAAATTTTGTCTAGATCGCATGACCAGAACCATAGAAAACATAGAAAATTGTAACTTTTGAACGGAAAGGCCTAGGAACTTGAAATTTTCAAGGTGCGTTTGGATCGCAGATATCGCGGTCACGTTCATCAATGAGCAAAATTAGACTAGGGATTCCGTAAATATGGCCGTTCAAAATATTTTTTTTCCTGATAGTTTCGAAACTACTGATTGGATTGGAATGAAATTTTGCACCTAGCTGAGGAATAATGTTTTCAATTCACGTGCAGAATTTTGTCCAGATCGCATCACCAAGACCATAGATACCGTAGAAATGTTTAGCGAATTATCGAAAAAAAATTGGTCAGCTGAAGCACTGACAATGAATTTTTTTGACAGCTGTCGAAAATTCCTTCAATTGATTTCTAAAACTGGAAAATGCAAATCTACTACCTACAAGGTGGATGTACGAGCGCTCAAAAGCTTCTGACTTCACGGCAGTGCTTCTCGTAATTTTTATTTTTTTATTTATTTATTCGAATCGCTGTAAAAAAACATTGTAATGACCGACGGTCTTCATTTGATCACTCGCATACTCTTTCGAATGCAGTAAAGACTTTGATATCTGAGCAAAATTTCAGAAAATAATGAAATTAAACCCATTGGAGAGTCTTTCCATCGGAACTGTTCCAGGAAAAAACCATAGGAAGCCATTAGAGGACACTTTTGAGCGTTCAAATTTCGAATTCCTAAATCATTCCTACGTAACGTATAATTAACAAGACTCAAGTTGGGACGTATACTTTTTTTTCGAATGTTTCTTCTTCAAAACTTGGAACTTCGAAGTTATGAAATATTGAAAATGGCAAATAAAAATATCGTCCCCACTTTTTGCTTCCAAAATAAACAAGAACAAAACGTGAAGTAATTATTTATTCGAATCGCTGTAAAAAACATTGTAATGACCGACGGTCTTCATTTGATCACTCGCATACTCTTTCGAATGCAGTAAAGACGTTGATATCTGAGCAAAATTTCAGAAAATAATGAAATTAAACCCATTGGAGAGCCTGATGGGCCCATTCGCTGAAGTGAGGCCTTTTATAGCCTTGAAATGTCTCCAAAGACTTGTGAATATGCACCCCAAAAAAGGAAAACCCTTCACGAAACTCCTGCTGATTGGACAACTCAGCACAGTTGTCTGGTGCACTTTACCAATTCTGATTGGCGTTCATGGGCATATTTATCGAGCATTCGCAGGTTTGTTTTGATTCATTAAAAAAAAAAAAAAAATTTAAAATTACTGGTTAGGAACTTCAAATGACGGAATCATCGAATTATATTGAATTTGTCAGAAAATCTTAATTATTTGTCTGTGTGACAAAACACTTTTCAGTGTTTACTGTCGGTATGACAAGTACTGTCATTTTATTTATATAAACTTCAAATGATGGAATCATCGAATTGTATTGAATTTGTCAGAAAATCTAAATTTTTTTTCTGTGTGACAAAACGCTCTTCAGTGTTCATTGTCAGTGTGACAAGTAATGTCATTCTATTTCTATGAACTTCAAATGATGGAATCATCGAATTATATTGAATTTGTCAGAAAATCTCAATTCTTTTTCTGTGTGACAAAACGGACCACAGTGTTTATTGTCAGTATGACAAGGACTGTCATTCTATTTCTATGAACTTCAAAAGAAGAAATCACCGAATTATGTTGGATATGGAATTGTATTGGTACTTCTATGCGCTAAAACCATTACCGACATTACAGTTTTCTGCTGAAAACAGCATAGAGCTAGAACTCTTCCTTGAATGAGTTCTAATTAACGTAAAAATTTTACTCTAAGTAATCTTTGGCCAAGATCGTGATCGTACAGTGGTCTATTATTTTTCTATCTCCATTTCATTGAATTCTTCCAGACGGGTTGGTCCAGGAAGCCGTCGGCAGCCTCTACTATTCCAGTTCCATAATCTCGTACACGTTTATTGGCGTATCTTACAATTCATTCGGGAACAGATTGTGGCAGGCGATCGACAGGATACAATCCGATGAATTCGGGAGGCCTCCGGCGCTCCTGGAGGAGTGCAGAAGATCCAACGCCGTTACACTCGTCACCGCTTTTTCAGTTTTCATGTTGGAAGGCTCCCTGTCGATCTACTACTACATGACGGACAAGTTCTGCGAGTCCAGGACGAAGACCAACGACAGAAGGTACAGATGCGGTTACGACAGCGCCGCCTGGTTCCCGTTCGAAGAAGATGCCTTCGTCAAAGAGTGGGTTTTGAAGTTATGGTGGAACTTGGGGGAGCTGATAATTCTTCCACCGGTCGTTACGACGACATTTTCGTTCATGCAGATGTTGAGGTTCGTCACCATCCGGATGCAACATTTGAGGGAGGCGGTGGAGGTCATCGACGAGACCAACATTCGGAATTCTTCGGACCAGATCAAGTTTATCGCGAAGTATTATGTGGAAATCTTGGAGTGAGTATTACCGATGTGGTATCCTGAAGGGTGCCTTTCTTGGCTATCTGTATTTTTTGAAATTTTAGGTGTATCAAAGAACTGAAGGATACTCTGGGATTTCCCTTCTTCTTCATTTATACCTGCTCTTCGGTTGTCTTATCTCTGGTCGGATACGTGGTGATCTTGGTGAGATTCTCCGGTGACGTTCTCGTTATCGCTCAATATCTATTGTTCCAGGGACACGGATACGCCGAGTTTCCGGTTATGATGATTATTTATTTGGCTATGACGATTTTCTGCCATTTCGGACAGATCTGGGAAGACGAGGTAAAAATCACACGAACGACACTTATAGGTTAGGATTAACAGTCTTTTCGTTTACAACTGGCAACATCGACCAAGTTCGACAGATGTGATACATTAGATCTACTCTGTGGCAGAAATGTCAAAAATATTATAACCTCAATTTTAAAAATGAACAATTCAGAAAAAATATTCTGTTTCAATGACAGAGGGGAGAAAATCAGAGAGTGATGGTGGCAGAAGGATATATAAATTTTGAGTCCAAACTGTTACAAACTATCACTGTTAAGTGGTAAATTTGACACTTAACCTAGAAATAGTGACAGTGTAAACCGAATAGATACTTATCGACTATATATGACTTTCAGCACGAAAAATTGGTCACAGCTGTTAGCAACTTGCCATGGTACTTGATGACGCCCAAGATGAGGAAGGAGTATCTGCTTTTGTTGGGAACTGTCCAAATTCCTGTTCATGTCGTAGCACAACCTCACATTTTAATCAATCACAACCTCTTACTTGCTGTGAGTAATGCAAACGTATTTAATCCACTAGGTGTAGATTGTGGTCGCCACTCGAATGTCGATGAAATTTTTGCTGGAGCCGAGATTTTTTGCTGGTTTTTCCAAAATGAACTTTCTCATTCAGAGAGTTTCCCCTATTCCATAAAATAAATTATATTGTAGATTTTTTTAATGCCGTTTTGCTTGTTTTCAGGTGACCCGGTCGACATATAGTGTGTTGACGTTTTTGATGCATTCCACGAAATGATCACTTATGGATTTTTCTCATCGACTATCGAATGAAAATTGCAACCATTGAAATGCTCTAAATGCACAGCAGATGTAAACTCTATCCTTTACCTATACAATACAATATAATATTTAAAAAATTCTAACCTATCCAAACCTAACCTAAGCTCACCTAACCTATACAAAACAATATGGCAATATAATATTCAAAAAATTCTATTATCTTCATTCCTGAATCCATTAAAGTGTCACCTGATGACATTTCTTGGTGGTTGACGTGGATATAACCTCAAAATTCTCGAAACTTCAAAATATCCGTTATTTATTTTGACAGTTCGAAGAGCAAACTGTCAAACTCAATAGATTACAAAATGTTATTCAAGGAATGACAATGATGACTGTGACAGACTTGAGCAATTTCAGGAAATATTTCGGCCCCACCCTGTAGAGAAAAGCCCGTTTGTCGATCGATGGGGAATGCGCTTTCGAATCGCAAAAATCCGAGGGGGTTCCAATTGACAACAATCCGAGACGAAATCGAGTGGAACTGTGGATATTAAAGAACGACCGTCCATTTACATAAGTGGACTGTACGTTTCCACTGGATATGTTTACCGTCCCTCTGAAGTTTATTCAACTGATAGAAATTCATTTTCGATCCGGTTGATTCCCATCGTTCGGATATCCGGTGACCTTCACCCCAAGAGACATCAGAGGGATGCTGATGGTTCCGATACAGGGTGGGCTTCTAATCTCCCTTTTGATTTCATGGAATGCAAGGTGAGGTAAGGTAAGAACTTCGATATTAGCAGAGGAATGTAAACAGGATATAGCATGTCATAATAATTTAAAACATTTAAGAAAAACTTCAGTATTAGAGGAGGAATATGAACAGGATTCAGCATGTCACTGTGTAATTAAAAAAATAAAAAAAACTTTAGTATTAGCAGAGGAATGTAAACAGGATTTAGCATGTCATTGTGTTATTGAAAAAAAATGAAAAACAAAATGAGAACAAACTTCGGTATTTGCAGAGGAATGTAAACTGGATTAAGCATGTGTAATTGAGCAAAAATTCTAGAAAAAACTTCAGTATTAGCAGATGAGTGTAAACAGAATACAGCATGTCATTGTGTAATCAAAAAAATTTGAAAAAACGACTTCAGTGTTACCAGAAGAATGTGAACAGGATTTAGCATGACACTGTGTAAATAAAAAAATTAAAAATATTAAAAATATGTATTGAAAAAAAACTTCAGTATCAGCAGAGGAATGTGAACAGGATTTAGCATGTGTGATTGAAAAAAATTGAAAAAACCAATTCAATATTAGCGGATGAATATAAACAGGATTTAGCATGTCATTGTGTAATTGAAAAAATTAAGAAAACACTCAAGTATTAGCAGAGGAATGTGAACAGGATTCAGCATGAGTAATAAAAAAAAATTCAAAAAAGAACTTCAGTATTAGCAGAGGAATGTAAACAGGAATTAGCATGTGTAATTAAAAAAAATAATAAAAAAAAACTTCAGTATGAGCAGAGGAATGAAAACAGGATTTAGCATGTGTAATAAGAAAAAATTGAAATAGATTTCAGTATTAGCAGAGGAATGTGAACAGGATTTAGCATGTGTAATTAAAAAAAATTCATTATCAGCAGAGGAATGTAAACAGAATTTAGCATGTCATTGTGTTTTTGAAAAAAAACTGAAAGAAAAACAATATTTGCAAAGGAATGTAAACTGGGTTTAGCATGTGTAATTGAGAAAAAAATCTAGAAAAAACTTCATTATTAGCAGATGAATGTAAACAGGATTCAGCATGTCATTGTGTAATTGAAAAAATTTGAAGAAAAACTTCGATATGAGCGAGGGAATGTGAACAAGATTTAGCACGTGTAATTAAAGAAAAAATTTGAAGAGAAACCTCATTACTAGCAAAGGAATGTAAACGGGAACTAACATGTGTAATTAAAAATAATTAGAAAAACTTCGGAAACTTCGATATCAGCAGAGGAATGTGAACAAAATAAAGCATGTGTTATTGAGAGAAAATAGAAAAAAACCTTCAATATCAGCAGAGGAATGTAAAAGAGGCATCACATTAAAAGGATACACGGATTTCGATTTGATTTTATTTAGTTGCAGTAAAACAACAAACAGAAATAACAGAAGACCAAGTTTAGAAGGTGTAAGCCGGAGTTTTACACGGGAACATCAAGCGTTTCGCTCTTGACCTAACCTCAAACTTCATCCATTATTTGCCATTACCCGATCCTCGCCCCCTCCGTTCCCCCATAATAGCCCCCTCCGGGCCAAGATAGGTATTATTTGTTTTCTTGCGATGTCTCGGAGAGAGCAAATGAACAAATATGAGCCCCGACAGCGGGCAATATCCAGTGAATAATACACGCTGGAACTCCTCCAAACGGGATAAATTGAAACGAATTCCACTAGGGCGTGAAGAGTACGCCAGATAATTAACTTTGATCCGACTAAAACAATCTAGGAAGATGGAAATGTGAATAATTCAACGGATAGGTTAGTTAATTTTATCGCAGGTAACTCGTGAAGTATTCAACGTTTTATTACGAGGGGGAGACAAACGGGGCTGTGTCGCGATATGGAATTTTGATAACGCCCGGAATTAAATATAACCCGCTGACCCGACGTCGAATACGAGTTCGGTCGTATAAATATCGAATTAGGCAACTTCACATCCTGCCGGGTCAGCGGGGCGAAACGACCCTTAATTATCGTTTGTGTGTCGTTCCAGGCTGGGATTTTATTCCTGAATTGCTCATCTTCACAAAACAGTTGGAAAGTCGGAAGTAGCTTTCAAAATAAGTCAACGCTGCGAGAACCACCTCCTGTTTGACCATACACAGAAAAACACAAAACGACACATTATGCATACAACGACCTTGGATCTGGGATCTCGAGTGGTGTAGAGTAAATCAAATCACTGTTATCCACAAAACTCCCCATATTTCATGAACAATAACCCTTCTTCGAACATTCGCCCCTTTTACACAACCATAAATACATCCCAATGTTCAAGACCTTCAATCGACCCGTAAATTTTCCCGCAGGCTGTAATTCAATCCCGGCAAACATATCGGGGCATAAATTCAGATTTATTCGTTGCGAGCAACTCCGACCAACTAAAACAGCAAAATTAGCGAAGTTACGGAGGAAGCAAATGGACCATCTGAACCTTTGGGGTTTATCTCGGGATTGTCCAACCTCCATCATCCAAACTTTCGCGTTAAATAGTTTAGGGGATAAAGTAAACATTATCATTATTCAATTTGAGATTCCCCCACTCCTGCGACACTCTCCGTTTCGAACTTCGCGAAGGTATCGATCAGATAACTCGAGTATTTTATTCTCGTTTTGATATATTTCGAAGAAATCTCTTACATCTCTTACAATGCGTGCCCGTGAAATGGCTGGTTATTCCCCCCCCCCCCCCCCCCCCGGCGTTCCCTCCGGAACACAAAGGGTCTTCTTCTTCTTTCGCGAGACGTCCTCCAAACGGGCGGAAAAAAACCAGATATATAGAGATTCGAAACCTCGGAACAGCTGTCATTCCGAGTGAATAACATTTTCTGTTTGTTCGCGGATACACCGACGCGTGGCGGGCTCGAAATTCAATTTCCCGCTATTAATCCCGTTTGAATAGAAAATCTATCACCTATCGACGTGGGGCGAGCATCGCGTGAACGTTCGGTCTCGTTGGATTTTCCGCATTTTCCGATGGATCCTTCAGAAATAACAGATTTATTATATAAGGTTGCAAAATTCAGGAATTCAAAAGCGAATATTGTTTTATGACAACTGCATCGTTATCCTTGTCTTATGAGATAAAAGCATGCGAAATATCAAGATTAGACCTAACCTAACCTTACCTTAGCTTACCTTACCTTACCTTGCCTTACCTCACCCTATCTTACCTAACCTCACCTCCCCTTACCTTACCTTACCTTACCTTACCTTACCTTACCTTACCTTACCTTACCTTACCTTACCTTACCTTACCTTACCTTACCTTACCTTACCTTACCTTACCTTACCTTACCTTACCTTACCTTACCTTACCTTACCTAACCTTACCTTACCTTACCTTACCTTACCTTACCTTACCTTACCTTACCTTACCTTACCTTACCTTACCTTACCTTACCCTACCTTACCTTACCTTACCTTACCTTACCTTACCTTACCTTACCTTACCTTACCTTACCTTACCTTACCTTACCTTACCTTACCTTACCTTACCTTACCTTACCTTATCTTACAATCCTCTGCTAATACTGAAGTTTTTTTTGAATTTTTTTTGAATTACACATTCCTGTAAACATTCCTCTGCTAATACTGAAGTTTTTTTTGAATTTTTTTTCTAATTACACATTCCTGTAAACATTCCTCTGCTAATACTGAAGTTTTTTTTCAAATTTTTCTGATAACACAATGACATGCTAAATTCTGTTTCATTTCTCTGCTTATACTGAAGTTTTTCTTTGAATTTTTTTTAATTGCACATGCTTAATCCTGTTTACATTCCTCTGCTAATACTGAAGTTTTCTTTTGAATTTCTTTGAATTACAAATGCTGAATCCTGTTTACATTCCTCTATACTAAATATACTAATACTAAAATTTCTTTTAAATTTTTTCAATTACACCATGACATGCTAAATCCTATTTACATTCCTGTGCTAGTACTGAGGTTTCTGTTCAAATTTAGTTTCTCTTCAAATTTTTATTTAATTACGCATGCTCAATTCTGTTTTCATTCCCATACTAATACCGAAGTTTTTTTTCGAATTTTTTAAATTACACAATGACATGCTGAATCCTATTTACATTCATCTGCTAATACTGAAGTTTCTTCTCAATTTTTTTCTCAATTACACATGCTTAGTCCTGTTTGCATTCCTTTGCTAATACTGAAATTTTTTCTCAATTCTTTGTAATTACACATGCTAAATCCTGTTTAGATTCCTCTGCTTATACTGAAGTTTTTTTTAATTTTTTTTGATAACACAATGACATGCTGAATCCTGTTTACATTCATCTGCTAATACTGAAGTTTCTTCTCAATTTTTTTCTCAATTACACATGCTTAATCCTGTTTGCATTCCTTTGCTAATACTGAAATTTTTCTCAATTCTTTGTAATTACACATGCTAAATCCTGTTTACATTCCTCTGCTTATACTGAAGTTTTTTTTAATTTTTTTTGATAACACAATGACATTCTGAATCCTGTTTACATTCATCTGCTAATACTGAAGTTTCTTCTCAATTTTTTTCTCAATTACACATGTTTAATCCTGTTTGCATTCCTTTGCTAATACTGAAATTTTTTCTCAATTCTTTGTAATTACACATGCTGAATCCTGTTTACATTCCTCTTCTTATACTGAAGTTTTTTTTAATTTTTTTTGATAACACAATGACATGCTGAATCCTGTTTACATTCATCTGCTAATACTGAAGTTTCTTCTCAATTTTTTTCTCAATTACACATGCTTAATCCTGTTTGCATTCCTTTGCTAATACTGAAATTTTTTCTCAATTCTTTGTAATTACACATGCTAAATCCTGTTTACATTCCTCTGCTTATACTGAAGTTTTTTTTAATTTTTTTTGATAACACAATGACATGCTGAATCCTGTTTACATTCATCTGCTAATACTGAAGTTTCTACTCAATTTTTTTCTCAATTAGACATGCTTAATCCTGTTTGCATTCCTTTGCTAATACTGAAATTTTTTCTCAATTCTTTGTAATTACACATGCTAAATCCTGTTTAGATTCCTCTGCTTATACTGAAGTTTTTTTTAATTTTTTTTGATAACACAATGACATGCTGAATCCTGTTTACATTCATCTGCTGATACTGAAGTTTCTTCTCAATTTTTTTCTCAATTACACATGCTTAATCCTGTTTGCATTCCTTTGCTAATACTGAAATTTTTTCTCAATTCTTTGTAATTACACATGCTAAATGCTGTTTACATTCCTCTGCTTTTACTGAAGTTTTTTTTAATTTTTTTTGATAACACAATGACATGCTGAATCCTGTTTACATTCATCTGCTAATACTGAAGTTTCCTCTCAATTTTTTTCTCAATTAGACATGCTTAATCCTGTTTGCATTCCTCTGCTAATACTGAAATTTTTTCTCAATTCTTTGTAATTACACATGCTAAATCCTGTTTAGATTCCTCTGCTTATACTGAAGTTTTTTTTAATTTTTTTTGATAACACAATGACATGCTGAATCCTGTTTACATTCATCTGCTAATACTGAAGTTTCTTCTCAATTTTTTTCTCAATTACACATGCTTAATCCTGTTTGCATTCCTTTGCTAATACTGAAATTTTTTCTCAATTCTTTGTAATTACACATGCTAAATCCGGTTTACATTCCTCTGCTTATACTGGAGTTTTTTTTAATTTTTTTTGATAACACAATGACATGCTGAATCCTGTTTACATTCATCTGCTAATACTGAAGTTTCTTCTCAATTTTTTTCTCAATTACACATGCTTAATCCTGTTTGCATTCCTTTGCTAATACTGAAATTTTTTCTCAATTCTTTGTAATTACACATGCTAAATCCTGTTTACATTCCTCTGCTTATACTGAAGTTTTTTTTAATTTTTTTTGATAACACAATGACATGCTGAATCCTGTTTACATTCATCTGCTAATACTGAAGTTTTCTCTTCCTCCTTGAACCCCATCGTGAATCACGTGGTGGCTAGACAGGGGGGGGAGGCGCAATCACGCGTGTAACGTTACTTAAAAGAAAATCGAGTTAGTCGGTGAAACACAAGGCAGCATAATTGCCCCATACAAGTTGTTAGCCGTTTTGCGAGAGAGCGAATGGCGGGCCCAACGTCATAATCGAGTTTCCGCTAAGAGACTGCGCCGGCAGAAAATTCATATTCCATTACTTAATTCGGGCCGGAATCGATTCTGAAAGCTGTCGCGGGCGGTTTCGCGAAGGGCACGTTGAAAAATGCGAGTTGTATTAAATGTTCGTTTATCAAGGAGGCTCTTGGCTCTTCTCCGAGAAGAAAGACGGTTCCGCTCAACCGACGTGACAGAGGGATGGGAATTCGAAATTTCCGCCGAGTGGGTAGCAATGATGAAACGACGTTCGAATCCGTTTGGACTCGGAGGATCCCGCCGGTATTGGAAACTGCACTGCCGAGTGTGTCTCAGTCTATCTTACCACCTACTTCTAGCGTCAAAAATCCCCGATCTCCCTCCTCAAAACTCTCGAGACAGTTCGCCCAATGCCGAGTCAGAAAATTCGCTGACTCTCCCAACTTCACCAGGAGCGGGTGTCAATCAACGTCAGAAGCACACAACGTGTATTGTACCAGTTGAAAGTTGCCGGGGAGCGTGAATGATTAAGCATTGTTAACCGTGTAAAGATTAATTAATATACTTTCTCGCGTTGTTTGCGATCTGATGTTCCATTTTCCGGAACCAAGAATTCCCGGGATGCAACGGGGTAACTTTACACAGACCTCAGGATATGAGAAGCGTGTGTGCGAACCCCTCGCCGAGGGGTGTTGTAATTTATGAAGCGTGATTTGGCTGTTTTCCATCTTCGAAGGGAAGGATTCCAGGTATATTATTGGGAATATATTATTGAAGTTTTTCAAGGTAGCGTACATGGTGAACAAAGTGGGAATGCTAAGGCCACCAAACTGAACTACAGATTATTCAGTTCTATTTCTGTGGTGGAAGAATTTGTGGTTAGTGTTTAGATTTTTCAGCGATGCAATTTTCCGGTTTTTCGACCTTTTCCTCACTTCATTTCAATACGTTTGGAATTCGAAATAGGGGACGTTTCGGGTACCGTCGGAAAGCCCGTCTCTTCTCCCCTTCTCGAAGATTCGAATCCGATACAACAATATATCAACTCGAAACTAGAAAGATCGAGAATAATCCAACGAATACGAAGAGTATCAATTCTTTCAAAAGTCCGAGTCGCGAAGCGTCACCTAGGCGGGCGAGACCACCCACCGCGCCACCTCGCGTCTTTTCTTTCGGGACTAGAGTCGATTATTTATCGATGCATTACGGCGGGAGCAGAACGGTATCGATTTTGATACGCGATGCATCGATATATTGAATATCGAGAGACTGGACTGTTACGACTCTCATCCTTCAAATTGAATGAACAAACGCTTGTATTAATCTTTCATTTCTGCGAAAATTCATGAAATGCCATCATTAAATGATCTAATTTCGCTTCGTTTTCCCGGAAATAGAAACAAGACCTAATCGAACGAACTAATCGCATTATATTTTACCAGGAAGTTAAATCCGATAGATCCACTCCCAGTTCGTTTAACCAGCCGGGAATATATTATTTTATATATAAACCGATTTATCCAGGGTCGATTTAATTTCGCATTCAATTTGCGAGTATGCCTCTGTTCGTATCGGTCCACTTTCCGATTCGAATGAAAAAAGGATAGACGAAGCTCACTTGGAATACACCCCATCAAGACTAATTAACTTCATCAAACTGGAAGCTATAGAAACCTTCATTCGTGATGTCGGAGATATCAAACATTTCGGGGAATCCTTACAGCGAGATTAATCAAAAAGGAACAGAGGAATACTACCCATTCGCGAACGAGACTGAGATTAATTACGATTTAATTCTGGCAGCTGGATTTCCTCCTCCGTTCAAACAGCGACATCGAGGTGCAAATAATATATCAGATACATAACTTGGAGCACTCTACATAATAGAAATTCCGAATTAATGTCGGAACCTAAACATACACGGGAATGTTGACGCCAAATCCCACCATTTGTCCTGAACAATTCCGGCGGTTAATCTGGATGTGAAGCATGGACCATTGATGGGCGCGATAAATCCCCATTTTGCTGGGTTTACTTCGGGTGGTCTGGATTATTTTTTTGTTCCTTCCGCATCAATTTCAACGCCAACGACTCAAACTGTAACGATTCACCACCAAAAATATATTCAGAATTGCATCCCTCAACCTGTCTGAAAATGTCTACTATTAATTTCTCAGGCAACAAAATTTCTTCTCAATTATTCTCCCTGCCCAGGAATTGTTAATGAGTATCGTAACAGTGCAGTGTCTCAATATTCAATATATCGATGCATCGCGTTTCGAAAACGATACCGTTCCGCTCTACCCGTAAGGCATCGACTCGAGTCCCGAAAGAAAAGACGCGAGGTGGCGCGATGGCCGGTCTCGGCCGCCTAGGTAGGGCTTCGCGACTCGGACTTTGAAAGAATTGATACTCTTCGTATTCGTTGGATTGTTTTTGATCTTTCGAGGTATTGTTGTATCAGATTTGAATTCGTCTTCGAAAAATAAGTATCGATGTAGTGTGCAAATCTGACATCTGCGCAACGCTAGTTCATATTTATTTACAGCAATCTACCTAATCAGGATTGCAGAGCCCGTCCGAGAAAAGAATAACCTTGGGATCACAGAAGCTTTTTGAAAAACTGACAAGCTATCCTAACCTCGAAGTGGAGAGCTCTTCTTGGCTTTTGCTTTCAAGTTCGACAGTGATATTTTTTCTTTTTGAAGGTAAAACAGGTTTGGTTTGTGAGTTATTTGAACTTAAAACCTCGAGGGTGGAAGAGATAGTTGGAGTTTAACATGTGAGTAACAACATATTTATAATTACAACGTTATCATTATTCATATACAGACTTCTCCTAACTTTCTACACTTTTATTCAACAGTTTCCATTACTTACCCCATGAGTAATCTCATATAATTACCTTTGATTGAAAAGACCGTTATTTGCTTTTACTCAACATTAGTTAATATTCCTAACTGAGGAACTATTGCAATTCATAGGATAACGTATTTTACCATGTATATTTGCTTCTTGTGTATTGTTTTGTATCCATTTTTCATACTTTATTATCAAGTCTATTCAATATTATTTAATGATTCTAACTAACCATGTGTATTAAATTCCTAAGTGCTTCCCTCAAGAATTTTCTTGTATTAACGATTGTTTAATCATCACATTCTCTAATCATATCTGGGTTATGCAATATTCTTTAAATAATACTATATGTAATCGTTGTAGTTTTCAGCAAATATTAAGGATATTTATAAGCTCCAGTGTCGGCATTATGTTTCATCTTCTTATCTTGATTGAGAACTTTAAATCGACTCAACACTCATTATTATCCGTTATTGTTTATTGTTCACTGTTTACATTGTTTACCTAATACTTGATGGGACTAGTGACCAGGGAGACGACTATCGTAGACACAACCTAACTAAATGAGGCTTGCCCATCGTTGGAAATATGTATAACAAGACTCTTTGGTCGCATTCCCCTTTCCTTGCACCGTACCAGATCATCAATCGTCAAATGATAGTTGGATTCCTGCGAAGAATAACTCACAATTTTCGCACATAACCGCCTATTAAGGTTAAAGAGTCATTAATGCTGCATTTAATCTACTCAATCGTTTTTAAACACCATATGAGAGAATTCTCACCAGTCAACGTGTTGCTGTTTATGAGTATCCCTTACTTGTGGGTTTACGGTATTCGAACGAGATAAAGAGGGAGGTCTCTGGGTTTTAATTTCACCAGTCTATCTATTGTTATACATTGTACAGAACCAGGTTTTCTCGCAGATCTTTCCTGATCCATATTTTTCGACCTGAAGTTGGGAAACCGTCCCCAACAGCAAAAATGAATAAACTTGTTATTTTAAGTGTTAAAAATATGTGTTTTGAATTTCCTGTTTTCCCGTCAATCTCTTCTATTGAATCAAACGTAATTTGGGTTACATACACAACGCAGAGTCCTTGAACCACTATACGATCACGATCTTGGCCAAAGATTACCTAGAGTAATATTTTCACGTTGAAAAGAACTCATTTGAGGTTTTGGTTCTTCGCGGTTTCCAATAGAAAATTGTGCTGTCGGTAATAGTTTTATAACTTTAAAAATACCAATACAGTACAGAGTCACCTCTCCCTTCCCCAATAGCAACTATCTTCGTCATCAAGATTGGGGATGGGGGTTGCTTAAGGATCCCCCCCCTAACCTCGACACGTTGTGTCATAAATAAATGCTCGTCGATCCGTGGATAAATTCCCAATTTCACCCCGCGGTCGTCGTAACAGGTAGAGAAAAACGACGAGCCGTGTGCTCACCGATCAAACCCACCCTTCCGTCCGGCCGAGCAGCGGCGATAAAAACGACACATCCCTGCTTCTGCCGTTCCGCGCGACCGACATTCCCCCGACCCCGACTAATCCCATATTTCCCTCGCGAGGGAGGGAGGGGGAGGCGACCTGATCCAGTTCAATTAACACGTTCATTCTGCATAAGCCCCCCTCTCCACGCGACCGTCCAAGCGTGCCCTTAGGTGCCGCCGAAGAATCGATACGTGTGTGTGTGTATTAAAATGCAACCGACCGAAAACCAATCCTAATGCCGCAATAACAAAGCTTATGATGGCGTTATCTTACAAAGGTTCGAGAGGCTGGATCTCATTGTAATCTCTGGCCCTTCGGAGCCCAGCCAAATGAATTGGAAGCGGATTGATGCCTTCACGCAAGGATCGTTCGCTGGATCTGTATCGATGATGATGGTCGTTTGTGTCCTTCACCTTATCGCCCAGATGGGTCGATGGGGTCTGCGAAGTTGATTTGGTTCGGTTGACCGCAGGGATGGAACTGGGGATGAAACTTGGTTTGTAGGGTGAGACTAGAGGAAGAGTTCCTCTGAAGAAGAAAGCACCTTGGATAATTTTACTCGCAGTCATCCACTTTTAAAAGTCAATTTCTTGCAATTAAAGTTGGCGATATTTATAACTTCATATTCTCGATAATGTTCTGTATTGGTACTTTCAAAGGATAAAACTATTACCGACAGTACAGTTTTCTGTTGAAAACCGCAAAGAACTAGAACTCTACCTTAAATGAGTTCCTATTAACGTGACAATATTACTCTAAGTAATCTTTGGCCAAGATCGTGATCGTATAGTGGTTGAAGGACTCTACGTTGTGTATGTAACCCAAATTACGCTTGATTCAATAGAAGAGATTGACGGGAAAACAGGAAATTCGAAACACATATTTTTAGCACTCAAAATAACAAGTTTATTCATTTGTGCTGTTGGGGACGGTTCACCAACTTCAGGTCGAAAAATATGGATCAGAAAAGATCTGCGAGAAAACCCGATTCTGTACAATGTATAACAATAGATAGACTGGTGAAATTAAAATCCAGAGACCTCCCTCTTTATCTCATTCGAATACCGTAAACCCACAAGTGAGGGATATTCATAAACAGCAACAGGTTGACTAGTGAGAATTCTCTCATATGGTGTTTAAAAACGATTGAGTAGATTAAATGCAGCACTAATGACTCTTTAACCTTAATAGGCGATTATGTGCGAAAATTGTGAGTTATTCTTCGCAGGAATCCAACTCTCATTTGACGATTGATGATCTGGTACGGTGCAAGGAGAGGGGAATGCGACCAAAGATCCTTGTTATACATATTTCCAACGATGAGCAAGTTTTTTTAGTTAGTTTGCGTCTACGATAGTTGTCTCCCTGGTCAGCAGTCCCATCAAGTATTAGGTGAACAATATAAACAGTAAACAATGAACAATAACAGACAATAATGAGTGGAGAGTCGATTTAAAGTTCTCAATCAACCTCCCCCATATCGTCGAATCAACAGGGGGGCGCTTTGGTAACTTTCGCAACTGGAGGATTTCCCGTATACGTGACTGAATTTAAGCCGCACCCTTCAACCCAATTAACATGATTTCCCTGTAAATTGTTCTAATCCTCGAGATACTCTTCCGGCCTTCGCTCTGTTTCTTCGAGCGAACGTGAAACGACACGTGTGAACCGGTGCTTAGCTCGGCGACGATATGGGGGGGGGGTTGAATAGATTAAATTGGTGCTGCACTGATGAGAGAGGTCATCTTCAAGTTGCAAATGAATCTATTCTGGAAATAGAAATTGAGTTCCAGTTCTTCGGAGTGAACAATTCAAGGTTATCTTTTTTTTTTCGTTTCTTCTCGAGTATTTTCTTCGACCATTTTCAGTGGGATATCTGATATGGGATGGGGTTTATAAATACACTAACGATTGTTTGAAGGTTCATTGCAATTCGTTCAATTTGGGATTGATGGGTTGGAAGAAGAGATCGAGAGACAGTTTTGGACTTTGGTATTTGTTCGGAGGATGGGAAGCTATTCTTAGTTCAATCTATCGAATGACAAACTTCTTCCATTTTTCCTCTGGGAGAAGCAAATGAAGATTTATAGGGGGGTCTACCCATTAGTTTTTTTCGACCAAAAAAAATTTGGAATGCGATTTTATTGGATGATGAAGTGGGGGAGTCACTGGTTAATAATCTGAAAACCTCGACTGATTCTGAGAAGATGAAGACGAGATATGGGGTATTGAATGTTGGGAAATTTCCATTTTCCAGTTGGAAAAATGAAAGATTGTAGACAGGGCTGCGATTTTAGTCCCATCGGATTGCCTGACCTAGAAAACCTAAATTTCCATATCAAACTTGCCAATATCTGCCGTAGTTTTCCAGAAAAAAAATTAATTAATTTTCCCAACTTTCATTTTCGAGTTGCGTTTGAAAGAGTGTACTGGCGCCAATATCACTATGATTAGTCTACTGAGCGGGTTTGTGGAATCTACTCATATGGTTTCATATCCACCATATAAAAAAATTATCAAAGATTCCCTATATTTTATCTGAGAGAAGCAAATATAGCGTTTTTGGGGGGGTCTGACCCTTAGTTTTTTTTTATGAAAAAATTGAAATTTCCGAATGCGATTTTATTGGATAATAATGAAGTGGTGAAGTCGCTGGTTGATAATCTGAAAACCTCGATTGATTCTGACAAGAAGAAGTCGAGATATAAAGGATTAAAAGTTGAAAAATTGTTATTTTGGAGAAAAAAAAAATTCGCAGATAGGGCTCCGAATTCATTTTCATCGAATTGCGCAACCTCGAAAACCTACATTTCCATATCAAACTTGCCAATATCTACCTCAGTTTTCCCGAAAAAAAATAATTTAGTTTTTCCAACTTTCATTTTCGAGTTGCGTTTGAAAGACTGTACTGACGCGAATATCACTATAAATAATCTACTGAGTAGTTTTATGGAATCTACGCAATTGGTTTCATAACCTCCCTATGAGAAAATTATGATAAATTACCTATATTCTCTCTGAGAAAATCAAATATAGCTTGTTTGGGGGGAAAAGAATTACACCTCCATTGGTTTCAGCTACTTTTGAAAATTCAGATCAGGATTAGAGATCGTCGTTTCAACACAAAACATTTCTGCAAAGCCTCCATCTTTTTTTTTTTTTTGGTGACCATTCCACTATTGATGCCCCAGGAATCCACTACTTCATTGAATTCGATGATTTCAAAACCTTCTACAACACATCCGCGAAAAAAAGTTCCACCAAACTCCCCTTTCAGACCGCGAGACTACGAACCCCCCTCCCCTCATCCCGTAGGAACACACGGCGCGTCAGATATAATTATCTCACCTTAAAACGTAAGGTAGTCCTTATAGCGCCGGTCCAAATGCACACACAGCATCCCTACGCTCCTGCCTCCTGCATCTCGCCAGCAGACCGCGTTTCAGTTCTCTTTGGGATCTGCTCTTGTGCGGTTTGCCGAACCTCCCTACCCGCGTTTTAACCTGTGTGCCAAAACCTGCCTGCGCGCTTTCCCGCCAGTCGACGAGCCGAGTTTCCCGGTAAGTCTTCCAGGAGATCCTCGAATTTTTTCAACACCAAATTAAAAAAACTTCGGTGATAGATTTGGTTGTTAATATATTTACCCTCACAGAGACTTTTCATAAACTTCTTAGTTTCTGTTCTTGTCTTCTTTGTCTTTGTGTTTTCATACATAATTTGTTGACACCAAAAACAAGTGAGGCAAAAAAGACTTTTTATAACCGTCTCAGTTTCTGTTCTTGTCTTCTTTGTCTTTGTGTTTTCATACATAATTTGTTGACACCAAAAAATAGTGAGGTAAAAAAGACTTTTTATAAACTTCTTAGTTTCTGTTGTTGTCTCCTTTGTCTTTGTGTTTTCATACATAATTTGTTGACACCAAAAAATAGTAAGGCAGAAAAGACTTTTATGAACTTCTTAGTTTCTGTTGTTGTCTTCTTTGTCTTTGTGTTTTCATACATAATTTGTTGCCACAAAAAAAAGTGAGGCAAAAGGAGTTTTTATAAACTTCTTAGTTTCTGTTGTTGTCTTCTTTGTCTTTGTGTTTTCATGCATAATTTGTTGACACCAAAAATAGTGAGGCAAAAAAGATTTTTTATAAACTTCTAAGTTTCTGTTGTTTTCTTCTTTGTCTTTGTGTTTTTATACATAATTTGTTGACAACAAAAAATTGTGAGGCAAAAAAGACTTTCTTTGAACTTCTTAGTTTCTGTTGTTGTCTTCTTTGTCTTTGTGTTTCCATACATAATTTTTTGACACCAAAAAATAGTGAGGCAAAAAAGACTTTTCATAAACTTCTTAGTTTCTGTTGTTGTCTCCTTTGTCTTTGTGTTTTCATACATAATTTGTTGACACCAAAAAATAGTAAGGCAAAAAGGACTTTTTATAAACTTCTTAGTTTCTGTTGTTGTCTTCTTTGTCTTTGTGTTTTCATACATAATTGGTTGACACCAAAAAATAGTGAGGCAAAAAAGACTTTTTATAAACTTCTTAGTTTCTGTTGTTGTCTTCTTTGTCTTTGTGTTTTCATACATAATTGGTTGACACCAAAAAATAGTGAGGTAAAAAAGACTTTTTATAAACTTCTCAGTTTCTGTTGTTGTCTCCTTTGTCTTTGTGTTTTCATACATAATTTGTTGACACCAAAAAAGAGTGAGGCAAAAAAGACTTTTTATAAACTTCTTAGTTTCTGTTGTTGTCTTCTTTGTCTTTGTGTTTTCATACATAATTTGTTGACACCAAAAATAGTGAGGCAAAAAAGACTTTTTATAAACTTCTTAGTTTCTGTTGTTGTCTTCTTTGTCTTTGTGTTTTCATACATAATTGGTTGACACCAAAAAAAAGTGAGGCAAAAAAGACTTTTTATAAATTCCTTAGTTTCTGTTGTTGTCTCCTTTGTCTTTGTGTTTTCATACATAATTTGTTGACACCAAAAAATAGTGAGGTAAAGAAGACTTTTTATAAACTTCTTAGTTTCTGTTGTTGTCTTCTTTGTCTTTGTGTTTTCATACATAATTGGTTGACACCAAAAGATAGTGAGGCAAAAAAGACTTTTTATGAACTTCTTAGTTTCTGTTGTTGTCTTCTTTGTCTTTGTGTATTCATACATAATTTGTTGACACCAAAAATAGTGAGGCAAAAAAGTATTTTTATAAACTTCTTAGTTTCTGTTGTTGTCATCTTCGTCTTTGTGTTTTTATACATAATTTGTTGACACCAAAAAATAGTGAGGCAAAAAAGACTTTTTATAAACTTCTTAGTTTCTGTTGCTGTCTTCTTTGTCTTTGTATTTTCATACATTATTTGTTGACACCAAAAAAAAGTGAGGCAAAAAAGACTTTTATAAACTTCTTAGTTTTTGTTGTTGTCTTCTTTGTCTTTGTGTTTTCATACATAATTTGTTGACACCAAAAAATAGCGAGGCAAAAAAGACTTTTTATAAACTTCTTAGTTTCTGTTGTTGTCTTCTTTGTCTTTGTGTTTTCATACATAATTGGTTGACACCAAAAGATAGTGAGGCAAAAAAGACTTTTTATGAACTTCTTAGTTTCTGTTGTTGTCTTCTTTGTCTTTGTGTATTCATACATAATTTGTTGACACCAAAAATAGTGAGGCAAAAAAGTCTTTTTATAAACTTCTTAGTTTCTGTTGTTGTCATCTTCGTCTTTGTGTTTTTATACATAATTTGTTGACACCAAAAAATAGTGAGACAAAAAAGACTTTTTATAAACTTCTTAGTTTCTGTTGTTGTCATCTTTGTCTTTGTGTTTTCATACATAATTTGTTGACACCAAAAAATAGTGAGGTAAAGAAGACTTTTTATGAACTTCTTAGTTTCTGTTGTTGTCTTCTTTGTCTTTATGTTTTCATTCATAATTTGTTGACACTAATAAAAAGTGAGGCAAAAAAGACATTTAATAAACTTCTTAGTTTGTGTTGTTGTCTTCTTTGTCTTTGTGTTTTCATACATAATTTGTTGACACCAAAAAATAGTGAGGCAAAGAAGACTTTTCATAAACTTCTTAGTTTCTGTTGTTGTCTCCTTTGTCTTTCTGTTTTCGTACATAATTTGTTTTTTCGATCAATTCTTTTTCGATGGTTTGAGCTTGTTGTATTCGATTTGGATTTGGTATTTAAAAAATCCGCGGGTGTCATACCCGGCTACCTAGACGGCCAGCCAAGAAACAAGTCCGGGCGAAACCGAAAACGTCGTCTTAGACCAAAACTCGAGTCTACCCGATAATTGATAGTGAGCAGTTGTCGCATTCTAATAATAAATTAGACCATTACTGGCACTCGAAAAACGCGCGCCATGTCGCAATCCGTTCCGTTAATAGTAAACAAAGCCAACAACTCCGTTACGGTGCGACGGCTGCGACGCCAGCGTCGTCTATTCTCCACTCCAATTCATCACGATCGTCCCTGATTCGCGATTCGAGGACGATTCATCAGAAACTCGGCTTTTAATCACTCGTTTCGCGGTTTCTCCGACGTCTTCAGGGACGTACTGCCGAATTTCGGTTCTTTGACGTGTCGTCGACAGGTTGGTCCGGCCATGTCCTAGAGGATATTTCCATATGGTTTTCATGGGATGTTTTGGCGTTTAATTTCCTCGAGAGGTTAGGTTGATGATTTATACTCGGCGGATATTAACAGGGATCCGCTGTGGGGATGCTGCCAACCTGGAGATAAATCCTTTTCTTCCCCCTTCGAGGATGTTTTTCCATTGATCCCAAGTTTTGGAGGGGCATTGTGGCGTCCCATGGGATGCACCAGGTGGTGGTTGGTGTGGTTTTCGACAGATTAATATTCATTGATGTATATCTTGAGAAGATTAGGGTTATCCGCAGACCCTGATGGAATCCCTGATTGATCTCTCCCAGAAGGATATCCGAATATACCACCTCTATATGGATCTGTAGGAGTTAATTCCCGGCATGTTTCGGAAATGAAGCAATTCGAAAAGTTTGAGCGACAAATACATACGCGTGGGAAATTCCGGCTTATTCTTTTCCGGGCAGAGCAGATTTATCCTAACTTGCCGCAGGGATTTTGTCGCCGTTTCATCCGATTAAGCGATTGGGAGTGTTGTTAGAGATGAGGGGACGGTAACGACGGGAAAATATTTTTCCTCGATTTCCGTGGCGTGGAAAAATCGGAGAGGATCAGCGCCATGTGGAACAGCACTTTATACATTACTTCAAGAATAGAGGCGGCCACGACGAGACCGATAGGATTGATGAGATGATGCTATTTCCATCTTTCAGGGAATTCCCATGTCAAAAACAAATTATTTGGGCTATTTCCTCCGTCTATGGAATTCCCACATTTTCATTTACATCTTCTATGAAATTTACACGTTATATGAAAAATTATTTGGCTGTTTCCATCGTCGATGGAATTCCCACATCAATTGATGAAAGAATATTTGGGCTTGTTCCTTCGTCCATGGAATTTCCATGTTTCCATTTACATCAACGGTGGAATTCCCACGTTCTCAAAAAAACCATTTGACTATTTCCATCCCCTCTGGAATTCCCAAGTTTCCATTTCCTCAATCTAGGATTTTCCTCGATCCAAAAAAATTAATTGGGCTATTTCCATTGTCCATGGAATTCCCGTTTTCATTTCTATCATCTATGGAATTCTCACGTCCCCAAAAAAATTTGTTGGAACATTTCCCACTTTCAATGTTTTGCTATTTCCATCCTCCATGAAAATCTTACATCTCCATATCGATCATCTATTTAATTCCCACGTTCTCGAAAAAAATATTTGGATTATTTTCATCCTCTATGGAATTCCCACGTTTCTATTTCCACAATCTAGGAATTTCCTCGATCCAAAACAATAAATTGGGCTATTTCAAATTTCCATGGAATTTCCACGTTTCCATTTCTATCATCGTTGGAATTCTCACTTTCAATGTTCTGCTATTTCCATCGTCCATGGAAATCTTACATCTCCATATCCATCATCTATGGAATTCTCACGTTCTCAAAAAAACCATTTGACTATTTCCATCCTCTCTGGAATTCCCACGTTTCCATTTCCTCATTCTAGGAATTTCCTCGATCCAAAAAACTAAATTGGTCGATTTCCATTGTCCATGGAATTCCCATGTTTCCATTTCTATCATCTATGGAATTCTCACGTCCCCAAAAAAATTTGTTGGAACCTTTCCCACTTTCAATGTTTTGCTATTTTCATCGGCCATGGAATTCTTACATCTACATATCCATCATGTATGGAATTCCCACGTTCTCAAAAAAACTATTTGGACTATTTCCATCCTCTTTCGAATTCCCATGTTTCCATTTCCACAATCTAGGAATTTCCTCGATCCAAAAAAATAAATTGGGCTATTTCCATTGTCCATGGAATTCCCACGTTTCGATTTATATCATCTATGGAATTCTCACGTCCCCAAAAAAATTTGTTGGAACATTTCCTACTTTCAATGTTTTGCTATTTCCATCGTCCATGGAATTCTTACATCTTTATCATCTATGGAATTCCCACGTTCTCAAAAAATACATTTCATTATTTCCATCCTCTCTGGAATTCCCACGTTTCCATTTCCACACTCTAGGAATTTCCTCGATCCAAAAAAATAAATTGGGCTATTTCCATTGTCCATGGAATTCCCACGTTTCGATTTATATCATCTATGGAATTCTCACGTCCCCAAAAAAATTTGTTGGAACCTTTCCCACTTTCAATGTTTTGCTATTTTCATCGGCCATGGAATTCTTACATCTACATATCCATCATGTATGGAATTCCCACGTTCTCAAAAAAACTATTTGGACTATTTCCATCCTCTCTGGAATTCCCACGTTTCCATTTCCACAATCTAGGAATTTCCTCGATCCAGAAAAATAAATTGGGCTATTTCCATTGTCCATGGAATTCCCACGTTTCCATTTATATCATCTATGGAATTCTCACGTCCCCAAAAAAATTTGTTGGAACATTTCCCACTTTCAATGTTTTGCTATTTCCATCGTCCATGGAATTCTTACATCTCCATATCCATCATCTATGGAATTCCTACGTTCTCAAAAAAACTTTTTGGATTATTTCCATCCTCTATGGAATTCGCACGTTTCCATTTCCACGATCTAGGAATTTCCTTGATCCAAAACAATAAATTGGGCTATTTCCAATTTCTACGGAATTATCACGTTTCCATTTCTATCATCTATGGAATTCTCACGTCCCCAAAAAAATTTTTCCCACTTTCAATGTTTTGCTATTTCCATTCTCCATGGAAATCTTACATCTCCATATCCATCATCTATGGAATTCCCACGTTCTCAAAAAAACTATTTGGATTATTTCCATCCTCTATGGAATTCCCACTTTCCATTTCCACAATATAGGAATTTCCTTGATCCAAAACAATAAATTGGGCTATTTCCAATTTCCATGGAATTCTCACGTTTCCATTTCTATCATCTATGGAATTCCCACGTCCCCAAAAAAATTATTTGGAACATTTCCATTCTCTATGGAATTCCCACGTATCCAGTTCCCCAATCTAGGAATTTCCTCGAAAAATTTGGACTTTTTCCATCGTCCATGGAATTCCCACGTTTCCATTTCTATCATCTATGGAATTCCCACTTCCCAATAAAAAAGTTTTGCTTTTTCCATCTTCTCTGGAATTCCCACGTTCCATAAAAAATCGTTTGGGCCATTTCCATCTTCCATGGAATTCCCACGTTCATCTTCCAGTGCTTCGTCGAGTCCTGAAATCGTACCGAAAACGACCCAAAAATGGAATGATCGCCCAAATTGCCCAACAATCAGGCCAATTATGAAGGGTGTAAGCGAGTAGTAACACAGAAACGAAGCCGTTCCCTCGTTCCGGCTCCACCCAATTAGCATTTCCGTCTAGGCCGGATTGAGTTTCCTTCCTCGACTGAGTATATTCCGCGAAATTCGTTAAATACCCCCGGAATATAAACGACGAAATAATGGATAAAATTTGAATTTGTAATGCGCCGCAGAAACGGGGCGAAGGCGTAAACACTGAGAACCGACCGAGGTCGGTCCTTTCTTTCTTTTTTTCTTCGCCCGGAATAAATAACGGATCAGGTAGGGTGGAAGATTGCGCCAGCCGGTCCATAATCTCGCTTCATTCGGTCCGGGAATCTGAAATGAATCGAGTAATTTCTTTGATGTTATGGTTGGAGATGACGCCCGGAGGTTCATCTGGCTCGAATCTGCGGTAATTGCTTCTTTGGATGGAGTCTTAGCCTCTTCGGTTATGATTTCTATCCCGATGAAGACATTGGAGCTTATTACCACTGGAAGGATCATGAAAAGATGATTAATTCTTTGCCACGTCACAAATCTGCCTGAATACGTTACGAGATCCATCCATAAGATGTGGGCGACACAAACTATGCGACCTGGCAATTCCTATTTATATTATTTCCAGATGGAATCCGAATCCTACATGTAATCTGGACAAACCCCGCTTCTTAATGGTGGTCGTATCGACGTTATCGCTAACGTGCCTGTTGCAGATTGGAACCAGGATCGATAAGTGCAATCTTCGAAGGCTGCATCGGACTATCGCAGTCTGCAGCTTATATGGCAGAAACCTCAGTTGAATCGCCAAATTAATTACGTGCCCCGTGGCTGGATGCAATAACCTCGACTTCCCGTTAAACCGATAGCAATTATGCGAGAGATATCGGAGGTCTTTGCGTGACCCTTAAAATTAGCGGGATGAATCCTTGTGGAATGTGCAGGAATTAATTGAGGCCAGGGGCGTTTTACATCGTTTCACTGGTTGGACTGGGATTGAAGGTTAGGAAGCAGAGGATGAACCTTCTTTCTGCAAAGTTCCGAGGTTGTCACCTGGTTGTTTGAGAAGCTGAGGGCACTCAACTTGCTCGATTCCGCATCAACAGATGACATAATGACGCGATCAACACGGCGATATGTATCAGACGACTCGGTTCTGCTCGATAACTGCGGCGATATATATCAGAAGATTCGAATAACTCGGCGTTAACTCTACGACGGTACGTGATTCCCTCGATGACTTACTAATTAATTAATTTCTGACAGTCAATCGGTTCGACCTCGACTTAAGCAACCCAAAATTAACGACTAAACAATGACACCACTTCTGACTTCCCCACTCTGGCTGACTCTTTTTCACTTAACCAAACTCCAATCTCCGTCAACGTACGATGAATGTGGCATTTCAATGGGAGCGACACGCTGTGATTCCTCCCAAAAGATTGTATGGAACGAGACGGGCTTGATTTACGACCATTCGGAAAAGCGATTTATATCAATATCGGAAGATATGATTTATTCCGTTTTTTAGTCACGTCCTGGTGGTAGTACAGGGTGTTCAAGTTTCCAGAGGATTTTAGTTTTTCCTTAATGATTCTTGTAGTTCTCGAGATATTCGAATCAAACTTGAAGAATACGGTAATTTTTAAAGTTCGAATGGGGTTATGATAAGAAGTATTGCGAGAATCTACAGGGTGTTGTGTGCCTTCTTAACCCTAAAACTTTTTTTTCGTACGCCACTGATGGATTTCCATAGTATGACTCTATTTAAAACATTATTTTCCAACTTTTTTGTTATATAGGTTTTTCTCGTATCCTCAACCATTCATAAGAAAAATTGAAAAAATATGCGCCAAAATTATTAAGGCGTATTGAAATTTTCCGTCGACTTTTTCTTGTGAATGGTCATGAGTACGAAACAAATGTTGAATTCAAAAAAGTTCCTGATTTCAAGATGAAAATGTACCATAAATATAGGCTCGCAAACGCTTCATAACCAATCTACAGGGTGTTCAAGATTCCAGAGGATTTTAGTTTTACCTCAATAATTCTTGTAGTTCTCGAGATATTCGAATCAAACTTGAAGAATATGTTGATTTTCGAAGCTTGAATGGAATTATAATCAGAACTATTGAGGTAATCTACAGGGTGTTACTTTTTTCGAGGTTTTTTTCCTTCTTAACCCCCAAAACTTTTTTTTCGTACACCACTGATGGTTTTTCATAGTATGACTCTATTTAAAACATTATTTTCTAACTTTTTTGTGATATAGTTTTTTTTCGTATCCTCAACCATTCATAAGAAAAATTGGAAAAATATGCGCCGAAATTATTAAGGCGTATTGAAATCTTTCGTCGATTTTTTCTGGTGAATGGTCATGAGTACGAAACAAACGTTGAATTCAAAACATTTCCTGTTTTCAAGATGAAAATTTCCCATAAATATAGGCTCGCAAACGCTTCATAACCAATCTACAGGGTGTTCAAGTTTCCAGAGGATTTTAGTTTTACCTCAATAATTCTTGTAGTTCTCGAGATATTCGAATCAAACTTGGGGAATATGTTAATTCCCGAAGCTTGAATGGAAATATGATCAGAACTATTGCGGGAATCTAAAGGGTGTTACTTTTTTCGAGGTTTTTTCTTTCTTAACCCCAAAACTTTTTTTTCGTACGCCACTGATGGTTTATCTCAGTATGACTCTATTGAAAACATTATTTCACAATTTTTTTGTGATCTTGGTTTTTTTCGTATCCTCAACCATTCACAAGAAACATTGAAAAAATATGCGCCGAAATTATTAAGGCGTATTGAAATTTTCCGTCGATTTTTTCTTGTGAATGGTCATGAGTACGAAACAAACATTGAATTCGAAAAAGTTCCCAATTTTAAGATGAAAAAGTCCAATAAACATAGGCTCGCAAACGCTTCATAACCAATATACAGGGTGTCCAAGGTTCCAGAGGATTTTAGATATACCTCAATAATTCTTGTAGTTCTCGAGATATTCGTATCAAATTTGGGGAATATGTTAATTCCCGAAGCTTGAATGGAAAATATGATCAGAACTATTACGGTAATCTACAGGGTGTTACTTTTCTCGAGGTTTTTTCCTTTCTTAACCCCAAAATTTTTTTTTCGTACTTCACTAATGGTTTTTCATAGTATGAATCTATTGAAAACATTATTTCGCAACTTTTTTGTGATATAGGTTTTTTTCGTATCCTCAACCATTCATAAGAAAAATTGAAAAAATATGCGCCGTATTTATTAAGGCGTATTGAAATCTTTCGTCGATTTTTTCTGGTTAATGGTCATGAGTACGAAAAAAACGTACGATTCAAAAAAGTTCAAAAAAAATGTTTCAATTAGAATCATGCTATGAAAATCGATCAGTGGCGTACGACAAAAAAGTTGTGGGGTAAAAAAGAGGATTAACCTCGAGAAAAGTAACATCCTGTAGATTTGCACAACAATTTTGATTATCATTTCAGTTGAATCTTGAAAAAATTTCGATTCTACAAGTTCCATCCGAATATTCACGAAACTACAGAAATTATCAGGAAAAAACGAAAACATGTGGATAACTTAAACACCCTGTAGATTATTTATGGAACGTTTTCCAGGAATATTATAACACCTGTTGGCCAGTTTTTTGGGAGGAAACTTCAATTCACTGCCACTTCCAAATATGCCTAGCTACGTGAAACATTTTCCAGGTGGAGCGTTCCACACGTCTAGATTATCCTGTTGGACTGTACCTAATGACAATTCCTATATATAATTATATTTTCGAAAGTTTTTAAAATAAAAACTTTACTTACAACAGATGGATATCCGACCTATCTATGATACAGTAAGAATCAAACTACTTTTTAATATTGACGCATAATTGTTCTAATAGATATTTATAACCTAGCCTTATCTAGAAGGGAAATAACAAACCAATAAAAACGAAGGTTGAACACCTGCAAGTACTGAAATGCTTAAATGCAATCTTGCATAATATTACATTGTTATAAGTGTTCCAAATGAATAGAGATGAATGGCTCACCCAAGGAATTTGGGTTAGGATTATATTATTATATATTATTCACAGATGGAATCCAAATATACGAGAAGGATCATTGTCGGTTATAATGAACAATGATATTACCCCAAACCTTCGAACAGTTCCACAATATCTCACCTCGAACTACCCCACAAGCAAGATAATCAATTCGGAAGTGTGTTTTGGCCCTTTCGATATCTGAACGAACGAGAGATTTGTTCGAGAGATATGCCACCCCTCTCGTCGGTTATCTCGATCAGATGGCAAGCATCTTCCAGAAACAATGGAGACAACACGACGACGAAGTTGAAGCAGAACGATCGCAGGGAGTAGAGCGAAATATATCGATGCATTACGAAAATTCATCGATGCATACCGTCAAACAAAACAGGAAGACTTCATTTAGGCTTTACTGTTAGTGTAATTTCCAGAAGAGGGTCGTATTAGGATATATTTCTATAATAGAAACACATGCGACACTACATAATATGTCGTCACCTCCAATGATAGGGTCTCATAACCTGCTGAAGCCATCGGTACGCGCCATATCTCATCCCACCGACCATCGCCTATCTATAAATTCCATCTGTGCCTCCCAATGGAGTCATCAGCCTTATCTGCACGATGCACTCGCGATGTGATCGATGGACCGAACACGCGTCATCGAAATCACAGCCGACCTGCGTGGTCAAAACAGGTAGCACATCTCTATTCATCGACGGGGCAGTTTTAATTAACGGGGTTTTAATCGATAACGCCACCGCCCGCCTTCTAAAATTGAAATTAATAGGGCCCGCGTTGGGTGCCGTGCGCCATGCCAATTCGACACCTATTAGCGATACCGGATGCCGGAGGAAATCGGGTAACGAGATACCCCCGATTCTTCGAATCTAGATTTATGGCGGCTGTTGTTGTTCTCCCGGGGTCGGAGGAAGGTAGTTGGGATTTATGGGGGCGAATTGTGGAGTTTCGGATGGGCATTTGGGGATACCGTACGTTTTTCGTATTTTGAGACACATTATGATTCGACGAATACTGTTCGTAGATCTACTTTTTATGTGGATCCACCTGTTGTGTGGATCCACCTGCTATGTTGATCTACTGGTTTACTAGTTTACTAAATAAAACATTTCTACAACCAATTAACATACATTGGTTATAAAGATTAACGATCTCGGAGTTGGAATTCGATTGGAATCACGACGAATGTCTCCCAACAGCGAGAACAGGTGTCTGGAGCGACCAAAAATAGACAACCTATGCATGTCGTGTCCCGAGCGACACAAAGAGCTTCTGCAGTTTCGTAACCGTGTTAACCGTCAACTATAAATGAAAAATAAATGTTGGTTCGTACTTTCGAAATCGATCGATCTTCGGCCATAAAGTATAAATAGAAACTTTCACAACGCATCAATTTTGTTTGATGAATATGGGCGTGTGGGAAATTGTTAGGAAACTCCGGATTGGAAGTTGTTACATGGAATTTTCCGATGATGAATTACGCTATAGACAATATGGGGCGTTGTGAAAAACAATCAGGGAAAACATTTCGGGAATATCTCGACTTTGTAGTGCATTCCATTATCTTCACCTGCCTCGTGTGCACGTTAAATCAGAGAATTGGAACGATAATGACCGGGACATTCATCTCTTTCAACGTTAAACGTCTTAATTTCTCGGATTTCCAGATATTAAATTCGTTCGGGCCAATTAAGAGCTTGGAAATTGACAAATTGCCCCATATAATGTCACCAACATGCTGAACCGCATTATTAATCTTTCTCCCCAATCAGGTTCACTCCGTTTAGCCTCCAGAAAATTTCGGAGGAAAATTGGAAACTGTTTGTGAAGGTGAGGCTTTTTTTAACAAAGATCAGAACTCACCAAAAATAACTTTTCAAGTGCTTTAATGAAGTCTCCCTGTTTTGTTTGACGATATGCATCGATAAATTTTCGTAATGCATCAATATATTTCGCTATCGATGGCTTCAGCAGGTTATGAGACCCTATCATTGGAGGTGACGACATATCATGTAGTGTCGCATCTATTATAGAAATATATCCTAATACGACCCTCATCTGAGGATTCCATTAACAATGAACCCTCAATGAAGTCCTCCTGTTTTGTTTGACGATATGCATCGATAAATTTTCGTAATGCATCGATATATTTCGCTCTTCTCCCTGCGATTGTTCGGGAGCTACACCTCCAGCTTCAACTTCGTCGTCGTGTTGTTTCCATTGTTCCTGGAAGATGCTTGCCATCTGATTGAGATAACCGACAAATCTCTTGTTCATTTAGATATCGAAAGGGCGAGGACAAACTTTCGAATTGATTATCTCGCTATTGGGGTAGTTCGAGGTGAGATATTGTGGAACTGTTCGAAGGTTTGGGGTAATATCATTGTTCATTATAACCGACAATGATCCTTCTCGTATATTTGGATTCCATCTGTGAATAATATATAATAATATAATCCTAACCCAAATTCCTTAGGTGAGCCATTCATCTTTATTCATTTGGAACACTTATAACAATGTAATATTATGCAAGATTGCTATTAAGCATTTGAGTACTTGCAGGTGTTCAACCTTCGTTTTTATTGGTTTGTTATTTC
This sequence comes from Aphidecta obliterata, assembly GCA_963966015.1. Classification (NCBI taxonomy): domain Eukaryota; kingdom Metazoa; phylum Arthropoda; class Insecta; order Coleoptera; family Coccinellidae; genus Aphidecta; species Aphidecta obliterata. The sequence goes on from OZ014435.1 coordinate 1,030,800, forward strand.
CCTTCTAGATAAGGCTAGGTTATAAATATCTATTAGAACAATTATGCGTCAATATTAAAAAGTAGTTTGATTCTTACTGTATCATAGATAGGTCGGATATCCATCTGTTGTAAATAAAGTTTTTATTTTAAAAACCTTCGAAAATATAATTATATATAGGAATTGTCATTAGGTACAGTCCAACAGGATAATCTAGACGTGTGGAACGCTCCACCTGGAAAATGTTTCACGTAGCTAGGCATATTTGGAAGTAATTCTCTGAAGTGGCAGTGAATTGAAGTTTCCTCCCAAAAAAACTGACCAACAGGTGTTATAATATTCCTGGAAAACGTTCCATAAATAATCTACAGGGTGTTTAAGTTATTCACATGTTTTCGTTTTTTCTTGATAATTTCTGTAGTTTCGTGAATATTTGGATGAAACTTGTAGGATCGAAATTTTTTCAAGGTTCAACTGAAATGATAATCAAAATTGTTGTGCAAATCTACAGGGTGTTACTTTTTTCGAGGTTAATCCTCTTTTTTACCCCACAACTTTTTTGTCGTACGCCACTGATCGGTTTCCATAGCATGATTCCAATTAAAACATTTTTTTTAAACTTTTTTGAAATCTACGTTTTTTTCGTACTCATGACCATTAACCAGAAAAAATCGACGAAAGATTTCAATACGCCTTAATAATTACGGCGCATATTTTTTCAATTTTTCTTATGAATGGTTGAGGATACGAAGAAAACCTATATCACAAAAAAATTATGGAATGATGTTTTCAATAGATTCATACTATGAAAAATCATCAGTGACGTACGAAAAAAAAGTTTTGGGGTTGAGAAGGAAAAAAACCTCGAAAAAAGTAACACCCTGTAGATTACCCTAATAGTTCTGATCATAATTCCCATTCAAACTTCGAAAATCACCATATTCTCTAAGTTTGATTCAAATATCTGGAAAACTACAAGAATTATTGAGGTTAAACTAAAATCCTCTGGAACCTTGGACACCCTGTATATTGGTTATGAAGCGTTTGCTAACCTATGTTTATTGGACATTTTCATCTTGAAATTAGGAACTTTTTTGAATTCAATGTTTGTTTCGTACTCATGGCCATTCACAAGAAAAAATCGACGAAAGATTTCAATACGCCTCAATAATTACGGCGCATATTTTTTCGATTTTTTCTTATGAATTGTCGAGGATACGAAAAAAACCTATATTCCATAAAATTGTGAAATGATGTTTTCAATAGATTCATACTATGAAAAACCATCAGTGGCGTACGAAAAAAAAGTTTTGTGGTTAAGAAGGAAAAAAACCTCGAAAAAAGTAACACCCTGTAGATTACCCTAATAGTTCTAATCATAATTCCCATTCAAACTTTGAAAATCACCATATTCTCCAAGTGAATTGAAGTTTCCTCCCAAAAAGCTGGCGAACAGGTGGGAAAAAAATTCTTCAGAATAGGTGGCTTAAGCTGACGGTGAGAGGTTCGTGATTGGCAAGTCGCAAATCCAAAAACGTCTCCATGAAACGAAATTGAGAGTGGGGAACTTTTTCGAAAAGGAACACAGTTGAATTTTCGACGTTAAACAGTAGATTTCGAGACGTTTGACACTTCGAGCCTTGAAGACGTAAAGACGCAAGTGTCGGTGGCACGCCCTGTGCTGCCACCAGGAGGTGACTAAAAAACGGAATAAATCATAACTTCCAATATTCATATAAATCGCTCTTTCGAGTAGTCGTAAACCAAGCCCGTCTCGTTCCATACAATCTTTTGGGGGGAATCACAGCGTGTCGCTCCCATTGAAATGCCACATTCATCCGACGGTGAAGGAGATTAGAGTTTGGTTGAGTGAAAAAGAATGCCTGTATGGGGAAGTCAGAAGTGGTGTTATGTTGTGATTTGATGGGTATCCCCTTCCCATCGTTTACAGATCGATTCAGGAAGATTCAGGAGACCTCGGGCTTCTTCTGACTTTCTTCTATTTTTCCATCTGACCACAAAGTCTCCCAATCCGACCCTGTTTTCTCGAATGTATCAGTCGGGAAATGATCTACGCGAATTCGGAGATGCAGATTCGTCCCGATGCAGCCTCCTCTTTGTGCCAGAAATAAAAAGACGAGAACCCATCGCATCTCGCGATAAATCAGTTTGCGTCGCGTGGGCGAGCTTTCCCGATCGACCTTCAATTTTCCGGTAGTTTTTCCGGGAAATCATCATCGAATTGGCATCTCTTCCGTTCTTCAATAATTCCCTACACGCTACGCGGATGCGCCCTCCCCCTTCAGGTATCCGTGTTAACTTCGTTTTCCCGCTTTCTCTCCGGTCAAAAACCACTCTACTCGGCTTTCCAGACAACACGCTCTCACCTGGATGGGAAACACAGGTAGCTAGGCAACACGCGCCTCTGATTTTTAGTTGCCATGGCCACCTCCGCTCGCTGTCTCTGTCTCATTGATTCGGGCATGTCGAGTGACGTAATGATGTACGTGATCCGGATCGGATGCCACTCACGTCTCTCCGTACACGTTGTGGGTGTTTCGACGTTTTCAGATTTTTCCGATTCAGTATTCGAAAATGAGGTCCGACGAAACACAAACTTAAACTGGGACGATTCGAAGTCTCAGAACTGAATGGAAGAACTTTCGTTGGGGTTTATCTTGAGCGTATTTTCCAGTAACATGGTAGTTGAGTGCGGAAAATCCCCTTCATCTGGAAACTTCCTTCCGAGTTTCTAGAGTAACATGCGGCGACTTTGAAACTGGCTTACATCGTTTGCTGGGAAAACAAGAATAGACCCGTCTGACGTTATTAGTGTAAGGGAGTCTGGAGAAGAGATGTTATCACGAACAAACGGTATTTTGATGAGGGTGTGTCTTACTTATGGTTCCACCTGAAGATCTATTTATTGCACCACTTCTATTTAAATTCGGAAACATATCGTCTTACGCTATTTATCGATGCATATCGTCTAACACTATTTATTGATGCATATCGTCTAAAACTATTTATTGATACATATCGTCTAACACTATTCATTGATGCATATCGTCTAACACTCTTTTTAGATGCATATCGTCTAACACTATTTACTGATGCATATCGTCTAACACTCTTTTTAGATGCATATCGTCTAACACTATTTACTGATGCATATCGTCTAACACTCTTTTTAGATGCATATCGTCTGACACTATTTATTGATGCATATGGTCTAACACTATCTATAGATGAATATCGTCTAACACTCTTTTTAGATGCATACCGTCTAACACTATTTACTGATGCATATCGTCTAACACTTTTTATTGATGCATATCGTCTGACACTATTTATTGATGCATATCGTCTAGCACTATTCGTTGATGCATATCGTCTAACACTATTTATTGATGCATATCGTCTAACACTTTTTATTGATGCATATCGTCTGACACTATTTATTGATGCATATCGTCTAACACTATTTATTAATGCATATCGTCTAAAACTATTTATAGATGCATATCGTCTAACATTATTTATTGATACATATCGTCTAACACTATTTATTGATGCATATCGTCTAACACTCTTTTTAGATGCATATCGTCTAACACTTTTTATTGATGCATATCGTATAACACTATTTATCGATGCATATCGTCTAACACTATTTATTTATGCATATCGTCTAAAACTATTTATTGATACATATCGTCTAAAACTATTTATTGATACATATCGTCTAACACTCTTTTTAGATGCATATCGTCTAACACTTTTTATTGATGCATATCGTCTGACACTATTCATTGATGCATATGGTCTAACACTATCTATAGATGCATATCGTCTAACACTCTTTTTAGATGCATATCGTCTAACACTCTTTTTAGATGCATATCGTCTAACACTCTTTTTAGATGCATATCGTCTAACACTTTTTATTGACGCATATCGTCTGACACTATTTATTGATGCATATCGTCTAACACTATTTATTGATGCATATCATCTTCTTACACTCTTTTTATAAATCAACACTAGGTAATCTCAGCTTGAGAACTGGCAAAAGAACGAAGTAACAACAACCTTCATTGAAATTGCCAACGTTTCGAATCTTTATTGATTCTTCATCAGGGCTACAAAATACAAAAAACAAAAGAAATAGTAACATCGATGAAAACCTCATTAGAGGAATAAAACTAGTTCAAGAATTCATCCGTGAATAGAAAAAATGTATATCAATACAAAAGACCCAATATCATGAAGAAAAATTCCTTTCTTTTTTTTTTTTCGAAAAAACTGACCAAGCCAGAGAAGTCAAAACAACAAACAGTGAATAATCTTCAACACAACCAACGATACTTACTAGCCCCTCCTTTTTCTACTTCTTTTTTTCTTCTGTATTTTCCTTAGTTTTTTTTGTTCTTGGTATTGTGTCTTTTGTATTAATATAAAATTTTTTTTTATGTATGGATGAATTTTTTAACTGGTTTTGTTGCTGTGTTCTGTTTCTCTAATGAGGTTTTCATCAATGTTACATTTTCTTATGTTTTTTTTTGTATTTTGTAGCCCTGATGAAGAATCAATAAAGATTCTGAAGGTTGATAATTTCAATGAAGGTTGTTGTTCCTTTGCTATTTCATCAGTCCCAAGGCTGAGATTACCCAGTGTTGATTTCATACAAGGACGAGACTAGGACGCTACTATTTATTGATGCATATCGTCCAATGCAATTCATTGATGCATATCGTCTAACACTATTTATTGATGCATATCTTCTAACACTTTTCATTGATGCATATCGTCTAAAACTATTTCTAGATGCATATCGTCTAACACTATCAATTGATGCATATCGTCTAACACTATTTCTAGATGCATATCGTCTAGCACTATTTGTTGATGCATATCGTCTAACACTATTTATTGATGCATATCGTCCAACACTATTTATTGATGCATATCTTCTTACACTTTTCATTGATGCATATCGTCTAACACTATTTCTAGATGCATATCTTCTAGCACTATTCGTTGATGCATATCGTCTTACACTATTTATTGATGCATATCTTCGTACACTTTTCATTGATGCATATCGTCTAAAACTATTTCTAGATGCATATCGTCTAACACTATTAATTGATGCATATCGTCTAACACTATTTCTAGATGCATATCGTCTAGCACTATTTGTTGATGCATATCGTCTAACACTTTTTATTGATGCATATCGTCTAACACTATTTATAGATGCATATCTTCTAACATTATTTATTTGTTATTATATATATTATTTACATCTAGAAATAGTTCAATTTTCCAAAAATAACAAACCGTATTATCAAACATTAACAGAACAATTATTCATAACCAATTTCTCTTTTCCCATTGGTGGAACGAACCGCGAAACTCTAACCGCCAGAATAAAACGCCGATCAGTCACTCCGACATCTGTCAGGAAAAAAAGAACTCGCAACACCCACATAACCCTAAATATTTAGTTAGGTTTCGGTTCGGAGCCACCTACCCTTTCCCGGTCGATATTACAGGTATCCACTATTCGAACGACTCGGCTCTGCATATGACGGACGTTGTGTGTGCACGTCTGCTCAAATATTGACCGTCGGTCCATCCGGATATTTGCGGGAAAATTGGATTCGATACTGTTTGACTGATTAGTTAGAATCGGGATATTCCTGGGAATTTATGCACCAGGGTTGGGATGTGGGCAACAAAGGGAGGACGGTTTCCGCTATCAATTCGTAAGAAAAATATACATTGTTAATGAAGGACACAAAAAACGTTATGGGAAATGTTCGAAAAGTTCTCGTTATGAGATCTCTGGTCAGTTTTCCAACTAATGATAGTTTCATGTATATTCATCAATGGAGCAGCATCCCACTAAGGGACTCTTCTCCGTTGTGACGAAATACATATTTATCCCAACCGTAAGTGAATTTAAATCTCGCAAACGCCTCTGGTTACACGCTCTTCGAGAAGTTTCGGAATTTTAAATCTGGGTCATAAGCTGAAAGTTCTGGACCAAATTACGTCGTTAAAGTAGGAAGAGGAGGGATTGAATTGGGGGTAAACAAGAAGGCTTCAAAAATAACAGAAGGAAGTGGAGATCAAAATAACTCTTGGTGGTCCTATACAAGGACGTGTCGTATAATTGGTGACAGCGGTGGGATTCGATTCGATATGCATCAATGAATAGTGTTAAAAGATATGCATCAATAAATAGTGTTAGACGATATGCATCAATAAATACTGTTAGACGATATGCATCAATGAATAGTATTAGACGATATGCATCAATGAATAGCGTTAAACGATATGCATCAATAAATAGTGTTAGACGATATGCATCGATAAACAGTGTCAGACGATATGCATCAATAAATGAAAATAATCACAGTTTTGTCGAATTTGGTTCTACCAGGTGAAGCTCCTACCCAATTCGTCATCTCGATCCTGTACCGAGAAAATTTGAAGGTACGTCTGGCGGGCGGCCGTAAATTCGGGGCTTTTTCCGGGCCCGATTAATCGGAAAATGAGCGAGACCAGGTGGGCAACAACGCCGCCGGAATTACACAGGAACGCGGAAGCAGCAGTTCTGGCGAAATTGTCAATTTAAATTAATGATTTACGGCCGCAAAGTTAATCGTTTCATAATAAATGATTCAATGGCGTCGCGGTAAGGTGCGGGGTGAGGGGTGAGGTTGACGTGAAATTCGGGTTCGAATTTATGAAGGGCTGTCGCTCGTGACGGGGATCGAGGAGCTTCTACTTTTGAGTTGTCGTTTTGAGCGAAGGAACACTCGTCTGAACCGAAAACTGTTCATATTCAAAGACACCGATGCTTCGCTACCCAATTCCGTCATGTATCGCGGAGGAGAGAGGAATCAAAGAAAGGAAAATGGGAATTTTCCACTCCATTGCCCCCCCTCCTTTCTCTGACGTCGCTGCGACAGGAAATGAAAAGTGAATTCCGCCAAAACAACGTTTTGTTTTGGCAAAACCGTCCCCGGCTTTTGTATACGTAAAGAAGAGGTCCCTTTGTGTGGTCTGATTAGGTACAAATAAATTATCAAAAATTGCACCCTTGTCTTCCGAACAAGGGCGCTTTGTCGGAGGCACATCCAAAGTTATAATGCGTATTCAATATGGGGAATTTCATAAGCAACAGCGGAAAGTTGTGGGACAAAGGATCCCGAACGTTTTGAACGAATGAAACCCTGGGAATATAATATGGTGATTCTATGTTATGAATTTCCTTTCCACCAACTTCCAGTAAATGGAAAATTGAGGTTATGAGATCTAATGTAACACATATGTTATATTTGTCAGACGTTGCCAGATTTAAGTCGAAGTGGTGCAACACAAATTTTCGCATATCGTCTAACACTTTTTAATGATGCATATCGTCTAACACTATTTATTGAGGCATATCGTCTAACACTATTCATTGATGCATATCGTCTAACACTATTTATAGATGCATATCGTCTCCCACCATTCATTGATGCATATCGTCTAACACAATTTATTGATGCATATCGTCTTACACTATTTATTGATGCATATCGTATAACAATATCTATTGATGCATATCGTCTAACACTGGAGAAAATTGCAGCGCTCTTTCATTTGCTGTAATTGTTGATTAAAGCAGTAGATGGCGTTAGTCTCCATTAATATTTTTTATTTTATGTTTATTTCATTCACATTTGTTTATTCTTCTTTATTTCAGTTTGTTTACTTCATTTCAATCATTAATTTTAATTTATATTTGTTTAATGTTTAATTGTCAATTTATTCTATCAGAAAAAGAAGAATAACCAAATGCATGATGTTCTGTGTCAATTATTTCACGTGCCTAGATGCAACTCTGTTATGTTGTCTATTCGCTCGTCCCTCGTAACATTGTACACGTAAGATAAACAACCTAACCTAATTTGGTTGTGTATATTTTTATTTAAGTGTTTATATTTGAATAAAGTGTTTATATTTATTAAGGAACTGTTTCATATTTGACCAACGAAGTTTCAAATTAACCATTGCAAAGAATCAATACAGTCCACTCGATCGAAAAATTCCAAATACTATTTATTGATGCACATCGTCTAACACTATTTATAGATGCATATCGTCTAACACTATTTATTGATGCATATCGTCTAACACTATTCATTGATGCATATCGTCTAACATTATTCATTGATGCATATCGTCTAACACAATTTATTGATGCATATCGTCTTACACTATTTATTGATGCATATCGTCTAACAATATCTATTGATGCATATCGTCCAACACTATTTATAGATGCATATCGTCTCACACTATTCATTGATGCATATCGTCTAACACTATTTATTGATGCACATCGTCTAACACTATTTATAGATGCATATCGTCTAACACTATTTATTGATGCATATCGTCTAACACTATTCATGTATGCATATCGTCTAACATTATTTATTTATGCATATCTTCTAACACAATTTATTGATGCATATCGTCTAACACTATTCATTGATGCATATCGTCTAAAATTATTCATTGATGCATATCGTCTAACACAATTTATTGATGTATATCGTCTTACACTATTTATTGATGCATATCGTCTAAACAAAATCTATTGATGCATATCGTCCAACACTATTTATAGATGTATATCGTCTCACACTATTCATTGATGCATATCGTCTAACACTATTTATTGATGCACATCGTCTAACACTATTTATAGATGCATATCGTCTAACACTGTTTATTGATGCATATCGTCTAACACTATTCATGTATGCATATCGTCTAATACAATTTATTGATGCATATCGTCTTACACTATTTATTGATGCATATCGTCTAACAAAATCTATTAATGCATATCGTCTAACACTATTTATTGATGCATATCGTCTCACACTATTCATTGATGCATATCGTCTAACACTATTTATTGATGCACATCGTCTAACACTATTTATAGATGCATATCGTCTAACACTATTCATTGATGCATATCGTCTAACACTATTCATTAAAGCTGACCGTAGATCTCATTTCGTGTTCAACAAAAATGGGCTTAAAGAATACTTTTCAAATATTCCCCGTAATGTTTTTTTTGTCATTCAATAACAAGGTAAATTTGTCTTACAAAGGGATAGCGGAAACCGTCCACCCTTTGTTGCCCAAATCCCAACCGAATTGAAGTTCGTGCTTCCTGCACGAAGAGGAAGTTTTGTGTTTCGTCTTTTTCTGAGGAAAAGGTATTCAGGAAAGAAAATTTAAAGAACTTATTATATTTAGAAATTACTGGTGCAATGTATGAACAAATTCGAATCTTCCACAACAATTCACATAATCATAATTTAATAAGACAATTCAACTCCTAACCTCCTGAATTTTTTCCAACCCAATAATCCTGTACGTACGATTCTAAACCTCACTCAAAACGCAATTCATACGGTACCTTCTGTACCCTTCTTGGTACCACCCAATAACCACGAGCTGCTATCCCCGGGATTTCGAAAGCAACTTTCTGGACTTTTTCCGATCAAATAAATAAATTATTGAGGATTAAGCCTGACTTTAATCAACTAAACTTGACTTATTTTGTAAGTATTTTCATGGAAATTTGTTTCAAATGATTTTTTTTTCAGGTAGATCCTGATTGTAACTGTAACCTGGTCGTCAGTGAACTACATCTAACATAAAATTCGTGAGTTATAGTTTTTCAATATTTCTATCGTGTATAGCCATAGGTGTAAATTTAATTTTCTTAAATTTTTTTTTTTTTTTTATTTTTTTTCAAATTTTTTTTTTATTTTTATTTCAGATTGTACTTGAAATGTTTTATATGTAGGATTTGGATTCCATCTGAAAATTATGAATATATGAATTGGTGTGAAGCGACATTTTTTGTTTCGTATCCAGCCAGGACTGTTTACAGATCCTCCCAGATAATTGAACATCTCGCCTTCCGCAATCGATGAATCAAATCGAATCGAGAATTCCTCGCGATCACGTCTCTAAATTTCCATTTTCATTAAACCAGGACGAGGCGACGCGCGATCACCTTCGGTTATTTAAACTTTCCGAGTTTCAATTCCGAGATAAAAAAATTTCCGCAGTTTTTTTCGGAGAAAATGGGATTCATCGAGTCTTATTGATTCCTCCCGGGGGGGGAGAAATGAGACGGAAGAGAATTATGCGTAACGGACAGTGAGGAAATGAACGATTTTTATCGGCGACTGTCAACGGTGTTGAGATTGAATTTTTCGGTCGCAGGGGGGGGGGGGGGATTACAATGGGACCCCGCGTTGGGATGCTGGATGAGTTGACACACTCGAGATACCAGAAGAGTTATTCGGTGGGGTTTGAGAGAAATATGAAGAGAGCGGTGGAGAATCGAAAAACGTCGCAAACTAAAATTTAGGGTTTAATCATACCCCGTCCCTCACTGATTGAATTTTGATCGGAATTAACCCGAAAGGGGGGATGAGCGAGAGGTCGAACTCGAAATATCTCACCTCTAATTGGATTAAGCGGAAAGCGAACTGAAAAGTGTGGAAATTCTCGAAAATCCCCCCTCATTCGTTCCCATCGTCCGTCAGGTGGAAATCCTCAGACGTTCTGATGTGTACAAGCTTCTTTCGGGGTGATTGGGGATTCGTCACGGCCATCGGCGAGCTTTGGTTTCAATTTGCACCTGATAAATGGGGATCTGATTATCCGAACAGGGGTGGTTTCAGGAAGATGAGACTTTTCTTGTTTTACTCCAACTGGTTTTTTGGTTCCTGAATACATTCCTGTACACGTGAACCTCGTGGAGGACGAAGCATGACGTGTCTCCTCCCCATCATACCCCAAGAATTTGCGATTGATCGAAATCTGATGAACCAGGTGGACGTTATTAGTCTTGTAGAACACTTCATTAGACAAAAAACCAAAAAATTCTCGTATCTCGAGACAAAAACCTCCAAGCACCGTTCTTGGACATTCCCCTATGAATGATGTATCAAAGGCCCGCGAGTGGTTCTTTCATCTCCCCAACATTAGGAGAACCCAACAAAAAAAAAGGGCACAAAGAGACTTAATGCACAACAATTAATCTACCTTGTTGCTCCGGTTGCTCGAGTTGTTGAATGCACACGCAACACGATTCTGTGGGACGTGGCGGGAAAGTGGATGAAAATCGATCCCTGGGGTTTTCCGCGGAAAATGAGCCGGGTCGAATGGACTGTTTGAAAAATCCGACCCGACGTTGTATGCACGTTCCGCGGAAATTTATCGGGAAGAGGGACGTGCCCTGTCGAAAGTTTGAATACCGGCGGAAAAGTTCGCGAGGATAAGTGTATTATACCGAAATTTATTTAGTGGACTGTATTGTAATTTGGTTATTATCAGTTGATGAATAGGAATAATTTCCGCTTTCAAAGAATTAAATCGTTGGGGATTAAGTTTTCCCCCGAAGGGGGAAACCAATGAGTACAGTCCCCCTCGAAGAATTATTTTCTACTAGTATTATCCAAAGGGTATTGGATAAACCTAGGAATCATTGAAAAGAAAATGTGAGTGTTGAAGCACTTTAATTTCAATTATCGTTAACACAAGAAGTTTTCTAGAATTTTCTGTGGATAATAACACAATATACTTGTGTGAAACATGAAGTGAATGATGGAAACAATCAATAAAATAATAGGAACTTAAATCCACTTGTTGAGACAATTCAGCTTTCAAAATAAGAAAACCCTCTTTTCGTTTTCGCTGCGAGAACATGTTTGACACTGTTTGACCATACACAGAAAAACGCAAAACGACACATTATGAGTACATCGATCTGGCATCTCGAGTAGGAAGTGTAGATCACATGGCAGTTATTCACAAGATATCTCTTCTCATCTCTCTTAATTTTCAACCAACTTAAGATCTCCTCTTCTCCCCTTAATTAACGCTCGCAAATTACAACCTTCTTCTGATGACACTCTCACACCCATTCAATTTCTGAATTGTTCTTTTGACTCTCGAGTCTAACGAAGCCAGATCCTCCAGCAAATTGCTGTGACAAAATCGGGAAGGGTTTTTTTTCTGTCGACGTAGCGGAAGGTTATTTTTCTACTAACGTTTTGCCATAATTAAAACGCGGAAAAATTTCATTACTCCCGAGTTATTACGAGGACGAGGAGGTGTTTAACTTCGCTCGAAACGTAATTGGAGTCTGAGACGGTTGGATCAGGACGTGTCGCAGGCGCCTTCGCCATTTCGCTTCGTTTCGAATTCGGGATTGGACGGATACTTTTCTTTTGAAATTTTATGTTGAGAAACCTGTATCTAAATATTCAGATTACTCCAATTGAAGAATCATAGAGATCCGTTGTGGCATTGCTGAAAAAGTCGCATACAAACAAACTTTGAAAAAAAAACTATTTTATTGAAATTGATATTTTAAAACTCACGGCAGCAGTTCGATGTTCGATGCCTGCTGCTTTCGGGCTCTATAAGCCCTCTGGAGGATCGACAAAACCCAGCTCCTTCTTTCCTACATGCATTACTTTTTCGTCTCTTGAATAATGGAATAATATTACCTGTATTATATCCTGTAGAAGAAGAACAGGAATAAAGCAAATTCGAATCCCCCCCAGGGGCCGATCCCCCCCCATTCCGCCCCCACGAAGATCACCGCAAATCGGGTCTCAATCAATCGAACGGCCGCGCGGAGTGACCTATCAGTTACGGTCGGCGACGTGCGAGCGAAGCGTAATTTATATCGACGATGGCGACATCTATCGTTTACCTGCTGGGTCTCTCTCTTCCGATTCGAATGATGGCCGCAATCTAGCGTGGGGGACGTCGTTGATGAGCCTCGATTTGAGACAATCGAGATGAATCAGCTTCGTTCTGAAACGACACTCAATCGACTTTATACAGTCGATATAGAAAGTTTGTGGGAGTGGAGTAAATGGAATATTCAGAAGACAAATAAACTCACTACCAAGTGCAATCGCCGTTTAAACTGACTTATAAGCAAATGGCCCATAGTTTTACCACGATGAGGGGGGAACCAATGAGTACTGTCCCCCTCGAAAAATTATTTCCAAAGGAGGACGAAGGCTGCAGAAGTGAGTAAGTGAATGTGAGTGTTAAAGCACTTATCGTTAAAAAAAGAAGTTTTCTAGAAATTTCTGTGGATAATAACACAATATTCGTATGTGAGGCATCAAGTAAATGATGGAAATAATCAATAAGATAATAGGAACTTAAATGCATTATTTGTTAAGACAATTTAGCTTCCAAAATAAGTCAACCTCCTTTCGTTTTCGCTGCGAGAACAGACTCCTGTTTGACCATACACACAAAAACACAAAACGACACGTCCACGATAGTTGTCTCCCATACCTCAGTTATCTAAACACCCGGTTGAGGGCGTATCGCTCATATTGCAACTTATGAACATCGAACGGGTGGAAAACACGAGGTCCTCTGGAAGAAGCAACGAAAATCGATAACGAATGATGAGACCATTACATTCACTCGCGTTTTCTCTCATTTCTCTCCCCCTTAGGGACGGACTCCACGCCATAATGGATGTTCCTGAAATATCAATTCCATCCCGCCTCGGATTATATTGACGTTAAAATGCGACTAAGAGAGTCGACAACGCTTTTAAGCAACTGGAGAGTTCAAAGGGACACGTCGGTCTTCCCTAATTACCAATTCGAGGGCGGAAATTTCTGGCTGAGAGCTGTTCATTCGGTGTTTCGCATTTTTCACGGAACGTTTATGATATGGATAGGAGAAAAATACCGGGGGGTGCACGATCTCTTGTCGACCACGAAGTTTATCGACGCTCAACACCTCTCACAATGCCGAATAATCTCGAAGAGGGACATAAAACGGAGTGTTTGTCGTAAAATTCGAGGGAAATGAATAATTTTCCCCCGGCGGAGGGGGAAGAGGGAACTTCCACGAATCGAATATCTGTCGTTCAAGGGGCCGTAAAAGAGAACAGACGTTAGCGAAGGCCTACTACGGTTCGGATCCTCGCGAAATATGCAAATGCAGTTTCGCTAATGACCAATTTTCCACGTTTAAGGACGTTCCAGAAAGGCACTCAACTTTTTATTCCGAACTGAATGAAGATAACGGGGAACTCGACGAATTGCAGAAACATAGACGAGTCGCGAGGACGAGAGGCTTCTGCTGTTAAGCTGATTCCCACGTTCGCTCGAGAATTGACGCTTGGTGCTGTTTTTGGATTATATGGAAAATTCATTCGATTCGACTCCATCTATGTTTAAACGGGAATACCAATGGCATTGCAGGAACCTGTACCTTCAAGCAGATTGACAAAAGGAGAACCTTCAGGGTGACCGAAGCATGTGGTGTCTCATAAGAATATATGAATCCTCATCGTTTCTGGGACTCGAAATGTTCATCAACATTAATTGAATGTAACATATTCAACGCGAGTTGATAAACGATATGCATCGATATCCAGATATCGATGCATCACGTTTGAAGATTTTCGGTCTAAGCTCGATGCATTACGTTCATTAGTTTTTCCTAAGAAATAACCATAACCTATGAAAAGTAAACATGGATTGAAAACGTCAGACGTACATTTCCAAGAGAGCCCTTCACCCCACGCCAGACGACGACGTTTCAATCCGAGGTGAGGAATCATCACGAGGAGGAAACGACGAACCGAAACCACCCCTCCGGAGGCTCCGTTTCCGCACCCACCCCTCCATCCGGCTCTATTATTAAAGAGGTATTGTCTAGCATCGCCTATCGAACACAGTCGCCCCTTTGAAATTGATATCTCGAAGGACGGGGAACAACGGGACGCGCTGTAACATTTAGAGCCTCCGCGACAACGTTGACAGCGGCGTGACAAGCTTTCAGGCGTCGAAATCTCGCGTCTGTATTATTTATACTTTCGACTGTCACGACGTTTCGGATTTTGTGCGAAACGGGCGATTGCCTCACGGCTCGCCACATGTATTATTTGGGTTTTCCATTAAGTTACAACTTGGACGGACGTGGAAATCGCGGATGAAATTTTCATGCTGACAGTCAGAGGCGTCCTGTCACTCTATCTACCCAACCACAGACGATGCTCTGTGGTTCCATTTCTCCCTGTTGGCATCCTTGAATATCTGTCACTAGTGTTGTATTGTATTTCTTTCATGCGGTAGAACTATTACCGACATTACAGTTTTCTATTGAAAACCGCAAAGAACTAGAACTCTACCTCAAATGAGTTCTTTTTTACGTGAAAATATTACTCTAGATAATCTTTGGCCAAGATCGTGATCGTATAGTGGTTTGAAGACTCTACGTTGTGTATGTAACCCAAATTACGCTTGATTCAATAGAAGAGATTGACGGGAAAATAGGAAATTCGAAACACATATTTTTAGCACCAACAACAGGAAAATAACAAGTTTATTTGTGATGTTGGAGACGGTTCCCCAACTTACCGTTAATCCACAAGTAAAGGATATTCATAAACAGCAACAGGTTGACTGGTGAGAATTCTCTCATATGACGTTTAAAGGTGTTTGAGTAGAGTAAATGCTGCACTAATAAGTCCTAAACCTTAATAGGCGATGATGTGAGAAATCTGTGAGGTACTCTTCGCAGGGATCCAACTATCATTAGACGATTGATGATCTCCCACGATGCAAGGAGAGGGGAATGCGACCAATGATCCTTGTTATATATTGTTATGGTTCGTTCAAGATAATAATGTAAAATTTTGAAATTTATGAAAACCACTAACAATTATTGAAAAAATCTTGTGTATTATTTTTCCCGAGACTCTATCTCAATGAGGGTTCCAAGGTGAAAAGCAGAAATTTTTTCACAAAATTATATAATCAGCAATCTAATTCTTAAAACCAACCCCATCAAAAGAAACTAAAACTAATATATCTAAACTCTAAAATAACGTTCAATTGGTGAGTGCACTCACTATGTTCAACAAACTCCAATTTTGATATCTCCTTCATTCCTTCACTCGCCAAATCAATTCTAACAATTCAATCTCCTCTCGACAAAGTTCCAAATACTATTTACTATACTCTTCTTATCTCACCAATTTATCTGCAAAATTTTTGAAATATCAATTTCCACCCTGACGTTTCTCCATCAATTGTCAACTGGACTGCTTTTTTCCATCCAAATTATTTCATACAGCATTTCCTAGGTATTCCAACATTCTTGATTCTTTCCACTTCTTCATTTCATATACATCATTATTTTGATATACTTCATAAACATAACTAAACTCAACTATTTAAAATTAATCATTTTAACAAATTCAATTCTTTCTTATTTTCAATTAATCTGAACCCTCTCTGAAAATATAATATTACAATAATTTATGAATTGATCGAATTTACTGAATTGACTAAAGATGTTTGAATTTTTGGTGATAATATTTCATATTTTCATAACAATATATTTCTCACGATGAGTTGTTTGAGTGATAGTTACGTTGCGTCTACGATAGCTGTCTCCCTGGACAATAATCCCATCAAGTATTAGGTATTACTGATAATAATGAGTGAAGAGTGGATCTAAAGT
The DNA here is from genome assembly GCA_963966015.1 of Aphidecta obliterata. Classification (NCBI taxonomy): domain Eukaryota; kingdom Metazoa; phylum Arthropoda; class Insecta; order Coleoptera; family Coccinellidae; genus Aphidecta; species Aphidecta obliterata. The sequence goes on from OZ014435.1 coordinate 1,047,399, forward strand.
TCTCAACCAAGATAAGATGATGAACATAATGATGACACTGGTATTTATGAATATCCTTAATATTTATGAAAACTACAACGATTACATATAGTATAGAGTTATTCGACAAGTATTATTTAAAGAATATTGCATAACCCAGATATGATTAGAGAAGGTGATGATTAAACAATTGTTGATACAAGAAGTTCTCGTGGGAAGCACTTAGGAATTCAATACACATGGTCAGTTAGATTCATTGAATAATATTGAATAGACTTGATGATTAAGTATGAAAAATGGATACAAAACAATACACAAGAAGCAGATAAACATGGTTAAAAAAGTTATCCTATGAATTGCAATAGTTCCTCAGTTAGGAACATTAACTAACGTTGAATAAAAATAACTCACAACAAAAGCAAATGAAAGTCTTGTGTGTCAAAAGTAATTACATGAGATAACGGATGGTATAAGTAATGGAAACAGCTAAATAAGAGTGTAGAAAGTTAGGAGAAGCATGTATATGAATAATGATAACTTGTAATCAACTATGATGTTACTCACGTGTTGAACTCAAAGTATCTCCTCCACCCTCGAGGGTTTAAGATCAGCTAACTCACAAACCAAACCTGTTTTTCCTTTGAAAAGATAAGATATCACTATAGAACTCAAAAGCCAGAGCCAAGAGGAGAGCCTCCAACTTCGAGGTTAGCCTCACTCCTTCCATTTTTCAAAAGAGCTTCTGTGACCACAGATTATTCTTTCTCGGATGGGCTCTGCAATCCAGAGTAGGTAGATTACTGTAAATAAATATAAACTAGCGTTGCGCAGATGTCAGATTTCTACAACAGATGGCTATGATACCTGATATGTATCCAGGTTTTTCCAGATAGTAATCCGGGACGTCTGACACCGCCAAATCCGGACCGCCGGAGTCTGTTCAAGACGCGTCGACGACGTCTCATCTAAACAATCGGCGCCGATACGGATCAGCCGAGCGAAAACCCATCCGGTGTTATCCGCACACGTCAAACACGAAATCCTCCATCGACAAAGTGCCAGTCTTTGTGTTGTTGTTGGGATTATTCGAAACTTCCGCCGACTCTGACGAAGGTAAGCATCCACTCTATTAAACCGATGAAATTGAATTGCGGATTTTGATTGCACACCGTACCGAAGTTGTCTCTGCATTCGATTTCGTTTGTAGTGCAGTTAATTAAACGTCCGAACCGATATTCCACCGTATTGATTCCGACCTATTGAAAGGTCCGATACAGGCCGAGCGGATTTCAATAAGACCACCCCTAGATCGACAAGGCACACATCGAACTAATGAAAACAGTGAGGTTACATCATCTTGTCACAAAGTAGATCAAATGTATCGCATCTGTCATATTTTGTACGACGTTGCCGGATATAAGCGACACGTGGTGGCTCGTCGTGAACCGTAAACGTCGTCGATATCCCTAAAATAAATAAACGGAGAGATTGAAAAATTCCTTTTACAACCTGATCCTTCCAGATTCTTCACGAATAAAGCAGTAATGTTCCTTATTTCCCATCACGCGAAATGGTCGTTTAATCGAATATCCGACATGGAAATTCTTTATATCCACCGCGTCGAAATTGTCAAACGATAAAACGAAACCTCCGAGGTCGTAAGGGGGATGAAAAGGGCGGATTTGAGATTTCAAAACGTCTACACAGTTTGGAGGAACATGAGATGAAAGGACGTACATAATACATTTGGGTGATTCGGTTTATTGTTTTGTGAGCTAACCTTTTGTATAAACTAACCAATTAGTTTTTACTCTTTTTGAATTTGGGGTGTTGGAGTCTTGAACACCCTCAAGAAGATGGATGGGACGGAAGTATATCGATGGGGGTATATTCCAGAGAAAAATTCGTTTTCCCCCGAAGGAAAGAACTAACGAGTACAGTCCCCCTCGAATAATTATTTTCAACGGTAGAAGATTGCTGGAATAGAGATTAGCTTTATAGAATTAGGAGAGATGGAGTGAATAGGAAAATAATGCTTGAGGTCAATGACGGTTCTCTCCTTCAATTTAATTTAGAGTTATTTAACTACTATTATTCAAAAGGTTGTACTGTACTGGTACTTTTGAAATTATAAACTCTTACCGACCTTACAGTTTTCTATTGAAAACCGTAAAGAACTAGAACTCAACCTAACAGGCGTTCTTTTTAACTTGAAAGTATTACTCTAGATAATCTTTGGCCGAGATCGTGATCGTATAGTGGTTTTAAAAGGACTCTACGTTGTGTATGTAAGTATGCAACCCAAATTACGCTTGATTCAATAGAAGAGATTGACGGGAAAATAGGAAATTTAAAACACATATTTTTAGCACTCGAAACAAGAAAATATTAAGTTTATTTCAGGGTGCCAAAAGGTAGGGAGAAAAAAAAAACACAACCCAGATGGGGATGCCAAAAAAAAAACCTCCCTCCTTTTCTCGTTCATATACCATTAACTCACAAGTAAAAGAATATTCATAAACAGGTTGACAGGTGAGAATTCTCTCAAATGGTGTTTAAAAATGATTGATTAGACTAAAGGCAGTAAATTGGGAGTTTTACTTCGCAGGTGTCAAACTATCATTTGACGATTGATGATCTCCCACGTTGCAAGGAGACAGAAATGCGACAGTGTCCTTGTTATATATATTTCCAAACGTTGGGCGAAGCCTTAGTTAATTTTTTAGGTTGCGTCGTCCGATAGTTGTCTCCCTGGTCAATAATCCCATCAAGTATTAGATAAACCATATAAGCAGTAAACGATATAACCAGTAAATGTTATAGACAGTAAACGAAATAAACAATAAACGGTATAAGCAGTGGATGATATAGATAGTAAACGATATAAGCAGTCAATCATATAAACAATAAACGAGAAGTCATAACGGATAATAATGCATGGAGAGTAGCTTTTTAAAATGCTCAATCAATATAAGATGATGTAACATAGTGCCGGCAATGGTGCTTAAGAATATCCTTGCTATTTGCTGCAAACTACAACGATTACATATAGTATCATTTGAAGAATATTGCAAAACTTTATAATTAAGGTGATTATTAAGCATTAGTTTATACAAGACAGATTCTTGTGTTAAGCACTTATTAATTTGATACATATATGGCCAGTTAGAATCATTAAATAATATGGAATAGACTTGATAATGAAGTATGAAAAATGGATACAAAAAAATACACAAGGAGCAAACCAACATGGAAAAAAAATACGTTGAGTAGGAGCAAATGGCCTCATGTGAATTGAGAATAAATGTTATGAGATAATCACATGGGGCTAATAATGGTCCCGGTTGAAGACAAGTGTAGCAAATTAGGAGAATATCTGAATGATAAAGTTGTAATTATAAAATATTGTTACTCACATGACAAAACCAAAGTATCTCCTCCACCCTCGAAGGTTTCAGATCCACTAACTCTCCCTGTTTTCCCTTCAAGAAAAACCCGAGCAGCGAACAAAAATCAACCACCGTTCAGAGCAAAAACTCCTCAGCAAGAGCCCTAGAATTTTCAAGTTAACATCGTACATCGATTTGTATAAAAAGAATCTGTGGTTATTCTTCTCTTGGACGGACTCAGCAAACCCACTTCCCAAGTTTTTGATAGTATGGATTTCTGTGGATAATAACACAATATTCGTATGTGAAACAATCAATGAGATAATAGGAACTGAAATACATGACTTGTTGAGACAATTTTGCTTCCAAAATAAGTCAACCCTTTTTAGTTTTCGCTGCGAGAACAGACTCCTGTTTGACCATACACAGAAAAACAAAAATGACACATAATGCATACATCGACTCATTATGTGGACCTAGGATCTGGCATCTCGAGAAGGATGGCAGTTTTTCACAAGATGTCTAATTTCCCCAGAACCCCAACAAATCCCCCAAAACCTCCTGTCAGCCCAGTCCGCCCGAAAAACATAGCGTGTCTTCCGCCGAGATACCAGACGCCATTGTTACTCTCCGAGCCCGTTCTCCAAAGAAGAAGAATACGCGCCGCCGGCGGCGTCGAGAAAACGCTCTATCTCCATCAGCGAACGAGAACCGAACCAAATTGAAACAAACGATACCGTTTTGATTCACGTGCCTCATAATGCGGGGCTGAACGGCCTGAATATTTGAAAGGGTAGTTCGAACGAGGGTGCATAATTCACGGGGCGGTAGACCGCTTTTCTTAGCGCGCGGGTGTATTGTTCCCGCAACCCGCACGACCACGTGAAAATCGAGCCGTGAATTATGGCCTCGGGCGAGCGTGGCGACCTCTGGATTAGATCGCACGCGACCCCTAACGAGACCGACGGGGAGGAATTCTTGGACGGGACACGCAAACGTTGGATTCTTTCCGACACCTTATAGGTAGATCCAGCTTATAGGTGGATCCACATAATAGGTAGATCTACCTTATAGGTAGATCCACCTTATAGGTGGATCCACAAAATAGGAAGATCCACCTTATAGCCGTTATCAGGATTATGCCAATTATCGGCGTCGACTGGATTCCGATGGGGTGGAAAGCAGTCAGGTACACCCTGCTAATCGCTTGCAGCCAAATAATGTTTATGTAACTGATACTCGAGCGCGATTGTTTGCCGAGAGCCGAATTACTCGATTTAGTCTAATTGTGAGCACATATTTGATAGGAGCGCACAACTGCGCTCAACCCCCATCAGATGGCGAATTAAACCGTCACGTAATCCACGGCGAAGTTTCGAAGGAATTTATCTGATGCGGGAACTTGTTGAGTCTTCGGACTGTAAAAACTTGTCCTGAATAATTTTCAATTAAGTATGCCACCCCGAGAGAGGAGAACTTTTCCCCACGTTGAAATAATATCAACAGTTTAATTAAACACTTGTCTTATCTTTCCTCTAATGAATCCCGTCCGAAGGATTACCATTCTCGCTTTTTTCCCTCGACTCTGGGAGATTCACTTGGTTTATGACTTTCATTATCACTGTATAGTCTTTCTCCAGTGGAGTGTTTCGTGAAATCTGGCATAGTGCAGTCGTTCTCATATTCTCATATTGTCGGCTAAACGAGCAGAGCAGACTTCACGGTTTCACCTTCTCAAGGTTACTCGATATGTGTGACATGTTTTTGTATGTGACAACAAAGAAACGTTCCTTGTGACTTTAGGTTCTCTCGATATACTCATATATTTGTATGTATGTGATGATCAAAACACGTTTATTTTTTGGGCAAATTCAGACTCATTTCCACTGTCACTTCATATGTGTGATTCTCCGAAGTCTTATAAGCCATGTCTTTTTATGTGACAAAAAAAAACTTGGTATATGACTCCGTATAGAGTTATCTTGTGTCCTTTCTTGTGTATGGTCACCTCAAATATTTATATGTGACCATGGAAATTCATTTATGACAAATTTATTAGGAAATATTCAGTCTTTTTTCCATTGTCGCTTTATATGTGTGACTGTCCAAAGTCTGCGAAGTCTTACGAGCCATGTTTTTGTATGTGACAACGAGGAAACTTGATATGTGACGCCATGTAGAGTTATCTCGATGTACCTTTTTTATGTATTGTCACTTCAATATTTGTAAGTGACCATGGAAATTTATTTATGAATTTTTCACTTCATATTTGGGACTCTCTGAAGTACGCCAAGTCTTATAAGCCATGTTTTTGTATGTGCCAACAAAAAAACTTGATATATGACGCCGTATAGAGTTATCTAAATGTCCTTTCAAGTATATGGACACCTTAAATATTTGTATGTGACCATGGAAATTCATTTATGAAGAATTTATTACATATTAGACATATTCAGTTTTTTTTTCCATTGTCACTTCATATGTGAGACTCTCTAAAGTCTGCGAGGTCGTATAAGCCATGTTTTTGTATGTGACAACGAGGAAACTTGATATGTGACGCCATGTAGAGTTATCTCGATGTACGCTTTTTATGTATTGTCACTTTAAATATTTGTAAGTGAACATGGAAATTCATTCATGAATTTTTCACTTCATATTTGGGACTCTCTAAAGAACGCCAAGTCTTATAAGCCATGTTTTTGTATGTGACAACAAAAAAACTTGATATATAACGCCGTATTGTGTTATCCAAATGTCCTTTTGAGTATATGGACACCTTAAATATTTGTATGTGACCATGGAAATTCATTTATGCAGAATTTATTGAGACGTATTCAGTATTTTTCCATTGTCACTTCATATGTGTGACTCTCCAAAGTCTGCGAAGTCCTACAAGCCATGTTTTTGTATGTGACAACGAGGAAACTTGATATGTGACGCCATGTTGAGTTATCTCGATGTACCTTTTCTATGTATTGTCACTTCAATATTTGTAAGTGACCATAGGAATTTATTTATGGGACTCTCTAAAGTACGCCAAGTCTTATAAGCCATGTTTTTGTATGTGACAACGGAAAAACTTGATATATGACGCCGTATAGAGTTATCTAAATGTCCTTTTAAGTATAAGGACACCTTAAATATTTGTATGTGACCATGGAAATTCATTTATGAAGAATTTATTAAAACATATTCAGTCGTTTTTCCATTGTCACTTCATACGTGTGACTCTCTAAAGTCTGCGAGGTCTTACAAGCCATGTTTTTGTACGTGACAACGAGGAAACTTGATGTGTGACGCCACGTAGAGTTATCTCGATGTTTCTTTTTTATGTATTGTCACTTTAAATATTTGTAAGTTAACATGGAAATTCATTTATGAATTTTTCACTTCATATTTGGGACTCTCTAAAGAACGCCAAGTGTTATAAGCCATTTTGTATGTGACAAATAAAAAACTTGATATATGACGCCGTATATAGTTATCTAAATGTCCTTTTAAGTATATGGACACCATAAATATTTGTATGTGACCATGGAATTTCATTTATGAAGAATTTATTAAGACATATTCAGTCTTTCTTCCATTGTCACTTTATATGTGTGACTCTCTAAAGTCTGCGAGGTCTTACAAGCCATGTTTTTGTATGTGACAACGAGGAAACTTGATATGTGACGCCATGTAGAGTTATCTCGATGAACCCTTTTTATGTATTGCCACTTTAAACATTTGTAAGTGAACGTGGTAATTCATTTATGAATTTTTCACTTCATATTTGGGACTCTCTAAAGAACGCCAAGTCTTATAAGCCATTTTGTATGTGACAACAAAAAACTTGATATATGACGCCGTATAGAGTTATCTAAATGTCCTTTTAAGTATATGGACACCTTAAATATTTGTATGTGACCATGGAAATTCATTTATGAAGAATTTATCAAGACATATTCAGTCTTTTTTCCATTGTCACTTTTTATGTGTGACTCTCTAAAGTCTGCGAGGTCTTACAAGCCATGTTTTTGTATGTGACAACGAGGAAACTTGATATGTGACGCCATGTAAAGTTATCTCGATGTACCTTTTTTATGTATTGTCACTTCAATATTTGTAAGTGACCATGGAAATTTATTTATGAATTTGTCACTTCATATTTGTGACTCTAAAGTCTGCAAAATCTTATGAGCCATGTTTTTTGTATGTGACAACGAAAACACTTTATATATGACGTCATATAGAGTTATATCGATGTGCCTTCTTGTATACTGTCACTTTTAATATGTGGCCATAGAAATTCATTTATGAATTTATTCAGACATATTCAGTCTTTTTTCCATCGTCACTTCATATGTGTGACTCTTCAGTGTCTGCAAAGTCTTATAAGCCATGTTTCCATTGTCTCTTGATATATGTGACTCTTCAAGTCTACGAAGTCTCATAAGCCATGTATTTGTATGTGACAACGAGGAGAAGCAAAGGCGTTCATGAGTATTTCACGCAAATTCAGACTTTTTTTCAAGGTCACTCCAAATTCTGCCGTATATTTGTGTATGACAACGAAATATCGTGATGTTATGTGACGTTCCGAGACCTGTTTTCGTTTTGTGCCATTTTATCTCCTCCATCGCGCCAATTACAGCCCGTTCTCCAGACTCTCATCGGGCGCATTCAATATTTTCGATGCGATTCCTGTCACCCACTCGAGAAATCATCCGATTATTATTGGAGGAATCTGATTCGGAGAGCAAGCAATCTCGTCCGGAGGAGAGACGACGAGAAAGAGACCCGTTAAGGTAAACAAAGGGGGTTCGAGCGAAAGAGCGAGCGGAAGTTATCCCTATCGGACCCGCATAAATCAATAACCCACAGCGACGGCGAGCGCCCCATAACCGAACTAAATGTGCGCCTGCCTAACATGATAATAATCGTGTTTCTCGTAATGTCTGGACGAGGGGACGGACCGGCCCCGACGAGGGAAGGTTTTGCGACCATTTAACGTGAAAAAAATTGGTTCGCTCATTACTCACCCGCTCATTTCTCACGCGGACGGAGGTCACAGAGAGGAACTCTGTTTCCTCTGTGAATCTGTAAACTGAGAGCAGAATTCTTCAATTCCTTCGACCTAAAAAAAATACTGATCCCCCCACTCATCTCTCCCTCCTCCCCGAGGAGCGAAAATAACAAGGTGGATATTTTAATAATAGAAACTTCAACAATCTCCGCCACTCGGGGTTCCGGGAAAGCTCGTGAAAATATGCCGATCGGCAGTTTTTCCAACCCCCCCGCCCCGCGCCCTTAACGGTGCTCCACGCCACTCGACTCGACGACGAGGACTTCGAGAAATTCTGCTGAAAAATTAAAGGATTCCCTCTTCTTCGAACGACCCTCTCAAGACGCCCCCGCCGATTATTTACAGGACAACAGATCGGGCCGAAACGGGACGATGATCGTTATCGGAAAAAAGTGTGTTATTCGGGCCGGTTCGGAATTCATGAGGGTAGGTGGATTTTTTTAGGGGTTGGATCTTTCTACTTGACCTTTAGATCATTACACTGGTACTTCGATGCGTTAAAACTGTTACTGGCATTACAGGTTTCTGTAAAATGCAACAAAGAAGTAGAATTCTACCTTTGAAATGAGTTCTAATCAACGTGACAATGTTACTCTAAGTAATCTTTCGCCCGAATTGTCGCTCCCAGCCCTAGCAATTGTTATTAAAATTCGTCCCCGTCTACCTTGAGAGGTCCTCGCGAACAATCCGGGCCGCCAGACGTCCCGACTGACTTCTGACTGCTGCCTCGTCGCATCTGAAATGTTTAGATAACTCGCGGGAATCTTTGTCTCCTGGCCTCATTGTCGCCGGAGAAAGCGAATTCAAATTCAAATAACCGAATTATAAAGGGTAATGCATTGCGTTGATTAAGTTGTTGGAGCGGCGTAAGGACCGGTTCTGCCGAGAGGGGGCGTCGCAGATCCTTATGTTAATTCCTTGGGCGGCGGAGCGATTTTCGTCGGGGTCCAAGTTATAAAGTTTTTCAGTCTTCGATGCTCTCCCCCTAAACGTCGGGGATTTGTGGTTAATTATTCTCTATCTCCCCGGATTTATCGTTTTCGATGGGCAGTTTGCGGCTTTTTTCGTGGATGAAGATACAATCGGTTCGGTTCGGTTGAGCCTGTTGGAAGTGAGGAAATTTGTTGATTCAGATTAGGACTGTACTGTATTGGTACTTTTACGCGCTAAAACTATTACCGACGTTACAGTTTTCTACTGAAAACTCTACCTTAAATGAGTTCTCATCAACGTGAAAATTTTACTCTAAGTAATCTTTGGCCAATATCGTGATCGTATAGTGGTTTAAGCACTCTATACAACCCAAATTACGCTAGATTCATTAAAAGAGGTTGACGGGAATGTAGGAAATTCAAAACAAATATATTTAGCACTCGAAACAAGAAAATCACAAGTTTATTTCAGAGTGCCATCATCATCAAGTATGTTCTATAAGATTTCGGAATTAGTAATAATGCCTGTGGAAGTCGAGATAACTACTCCGGACATTTTTGATTGTGTAGGTGAACGTGAATGTAATAGCAAATGACCACTCTATAGTAGAAAATTATTGAACTTACGATAAAAAAAATCATCTTTCTGGAAGTGCTTGCTGCAAAGTAACAATTTCTTAGAGATACGTTTCCCACTCTTTAAGATTGTCTGCCAAGAACTATGTGATGAGCATTGAGCACATTTTTCGTGATCTTATTCCCCCATTACTTCTTACAATCCGCTGCATTCTCAGCTCGTTTACAGTTGATTTGAAACCATTGTCCATAAATTATCACCTAAATATATCACTTTCGATACATAAATGACTTAAAAGCATACAAATATTTCACATTTTTCCCATATAAACACACACACACGTTATTTTGTTGTTCATCACTCGGGTAGTTCAAACGATTAAACGTAGGTGTCGCCCACTCCGTGATCTTTCCCTTTGCACATAGAAACGAGACTGACATTCCTGTCACGCAGTAGATCTAACGTACCACTTCATATTTGCCACATATATAGGTTTATAGGTTACCAATTCCCAACGTTCTCTACTTCATTTTGAATAAAGGTAGGAAACAACAATCGTATTATTTTTCACCGCAGGGTCCCGTTGGGAAAGTTGATGGAGCTTACGAACAACACAGATCAGCCTCGAACGTTCCAGACATGGAAATTTCATTTCGGTGTTGTTTTTCCACTCGACTATTCGCTTCTCCAATATCGAAGCGGATACACTGCATTTTTCGCGGTGATCGAATGAAACAGCAATTTCCGCGAATAGACCGATATGTAGTTTTCGAGGAAGACGTGAATATGATGAAAGTCTCGTATGAAAGCAATTTCAATCGAAGAATGGAAAAAAAATTGGATAAGAGAAGAACTTATGTTGTATGCTATTTATATTCTGGAATATGTGTGAAAGTATCTACCTGAAGGTTTCCGAGCCTTACAACCTTTTTTTTTTTTAATTAATTAGTTTTGACGTTGCAATAAGAAATGAAGAATTCTTTATTGTTCTCCCACATGTTGGATGGGATTCGAACCCAGTGAACGAGGTTTTCAATGTATCGAATGACCCCGAATATACCGGAAAAAATCCCATCCTACAACTCATCAGAGTAATTGATTCCGTCCGAATCGATATCCCCCCAAATCCCGGTATCGGAGAGGGCAATTAAACTTCTAATTCGTTACCGATTCCATCAAAAGAAGATACGAGCAACTTTTCCCACCCTCCACGTAACGTGAGGGCGCCCCCACCCTCCCTACACCTTCGAACTTTAATAATCGGGGGCGTGCAACGGACAGACGCCCATTTCTACGGCTTTGTTGGGCGCGCGGATTCGAGAAGTTAATAATCGGGGATAGTAAGTTGCGAACTAATTATCGGCCTTCAAATTGAAATTTTCCGTTGAGAACTGCCTTTGAGTCGAGATTGGAAGCAGAGGGGGTGTTTGATCGATAAGAACTCGAATTTGTTCTAAATGGTGGATGCGCTTTTGTGTATTTTTCAATTTTGGTGGATGCGCTAAAATGTAACAGTTTTAATTCTCGGAATTGTTTGATTCCGGAAGGCAGGGAGGGATTCATCTGGCTTACATTATCTCAATATCGAACATTCCGCATTCCCCGAGCTCCCCCGTTGTAAGGAAGCGCATTTTTCGACTTTAATATTCGGATAACTGAAATATATCAAGGAGAATTTCTCATTGTGGGATATTAGCGCCGAGGCGGGGCGAAATTCTGACGTTCCCAAATTAAATTAAAGCCAGGTATTAGTCCGTCGTAATATTTTTACAGCGGCGCGGCCCGAAGCAGTGCCGTGTAATTCGTTAAGGGCGTTTAACGCCCTAATAGAAAGGTATTGGCGGTGATAATTCACGCCAGAGGGGGTGAGGTCGCCCCGGAAAAACAGCTGGTCCGTTCGAAATTAAGCGGAAGACGAACGGCCGTCCCGTTTATGCTCAACGGCTTGTTGGGAGTTATTAGAGGTGACGGTTAATCGGCGAGCACGGGTGATATTCGAGGGCGGTTTATGCCAAGATTATGACCTGAATGACTCTGTTTCAGAAGTTCGCTCAAAATTAAATCAGTTTCCAGAACTCGAATTATAAAAATTTGAGATTAATTTTGGGCTGAATGCGATCCTGTCCCTTATACCCACTAATCACGATAAGCTGTCAAAGGTCGAATTCTGTGGGGGCCCAAACGTATAGTTAATCTATGATGTTCTTCTTCCCTATGGATCGGCGTGATATTTTTAGCGCTCGTTCTACTTGCATGAGGGCTATATCATTTTGTCACGATGTCTGTATTTTTGAAAATTTTGAGCCAAAAATGGTCGCAATTGACAAGGCGCGACCCTCTGATGACGAATCTGTCGAAAAATTCGGGTCTTTCTGGCCGTATACAAGATAACTCTCGAACGGAACGACATAGGAACTTGAAATTTTCAGGGTAGGTTCGAATCTCGAATGCCACGGTTAAGATCGTTATTGGGCAAAATTCGCCCAGGGGTTCCGTAAATATTTCCGCTCGAAATTTTGTTTTCCTGATAACTTCGAAACTAAAGATTCGATCGAGGTGAAATTTTGCACTCAGATGGAGAATTACGTGTTCAAGCTACATGCGAAATTTTGTTCAGCTCGCATGACCAGAACCATAGAAACCATAGAAAATTATAACTTTGTAATGGAAAGGCCTATGGACTTGAAATTTTCAGGATAGGTGTGGATCTCGAATGTTGCGGTCAAATTCATCAATGAACAAAATTAGACTATGGGTTCCGTAAATATAGTCGTTTGAAATTCAGTTTTCTTGATTATTTCAAAACTATGGATTTGATCGTGACGAAATTTTGTATTTGAATTGAGAATAATATATTCGAGCTACATTTTTTCCAGATCGCATGATCAGAACCATAGAAACCATAGAAAATCATAACTTTCGAACGGTTTGGATCGCGTATTTCGCGGTCACGTTCATCAAGAAGCAGGATTAGACTAGGGGTTCCGTAAATATCGCCGTACAAACTATTTTTTTCCTGATAATTTCGAAACTACTTATTGGATTGGATTGGGCTGATACTCCCATAAATTTTATAAAAAAGATGCCTCAGCAGTTTGTGTCACTAATGCCTTCGGCATAGTGGAAACAATGGACCGAAGAAAAGCACAAATGATCGACTATTAGCTTGTAGCTTCCAAATAATTGAACACTGTCGTCAAACTCGAATAGTGCTCCATTTTGCCTGTCGAATTATTATCGATTTCGATATAATTGAAATAGAAAAAAAACAATTTGTTCACCTAAAATCAATAAACTATCAATAATCCAATCATTCATTGAAAAGTCTCCACATAAAACTAAAATTAGAAGGAAAACCCTGAAAAACACCTAAAATAATCAATTTCACCAAAATAAATCCCGAAAAGGTACTCGTTGTCCTCCATGTTTGTTCACCTTCGCAGCGCCCTCATCGGTAGTTTGAATCGCGAATATTGGGCTGAGTGCGGCGCTGTCTCTTATGCCCGCTAACCACGTTAACCCCTCAAAACGTCTCCGATTCTGTGGTCCGCGTGACGTTTCTTCGAACATGCCGTTTACTGCGTCGGTACAGTTTTTAAGGATTAGAAAGAGACTGAGAGAACTGTGATTGTTTGATTTCGTCCTGGAAGTGGTAAATCTGCAGACTCTAACAAAACTGGGGTGGTTAATAATCTAGGAGTATTAATTTATCGACTAAATACTAAATCATGTGAGTAAATTCTGTGACACTCTTATTACGAAAGGTTATGTTTGATTCTCGTTCAGTCAAATTTTCACGTTGTGCATTCAGCATTTTTGTTTGTTTGTTTTCGCGGAGGTAATCCGAACTACGAACAAGTAACATGAGTTTTTCAAGGCTAATAATGGACTTCTCAATTCTGTTTACTGTTGAACTGCATTAACCTTCGTTTGAATAATCCTCGTTTTATTTTCAGATCTCAACTAAAATTCCCATCCCTTCGCCCTGACCTTTTGCTCAATAACTCGAAATGGATCTGGATACTATGTCGCTAAAAGACGAACCCAATGTCACGCTCACAATTCGGCTGATCATGCAAGGAAAGGTATGAAAATGGTGTTTTTAACATTTACAAATTTGAAAACTATCATAGACTTTTTTGGATAATATGGAGTCTTATTTTGTTAACCAAATGTGGGTTATTGGAAATATTTTGTGTTGTATCCTAACTTTACCAGAAACATGTTTAGTTTCTGGAGAATTTTGAGAGTGTTTGTTTGAAGAGCAATTTGTTCGAGTCGGCTTGGAGCTGGACCAATTCGTTAAAATACCGAAACCTGATGACAAACACGAATCGACACTCGATTTCGTAATTTCTTACATTCGTCTTGTTAATTATCGGGGATATTGTTGCGTTGCCAATTAAAACGGGGTTTAATTATAGATTGATTCCCGAACAGCCAGGTCTGGGAAGAGTTTGCCAAAACAGTCTAGATTAACCGGAAAAATGTACGATTAATCCAATCTTTTCAACCTTCGATAGAGAAGGAATGGTCCCTACGGAGACTTAATTTTTAAGCTTGGAAAGTTTTCATTCAGCTCGACCGACGAAGAGAAAATTTGCCAACTTCGAGACGGTAAAAGAGGAGAGTTTGATCTAGAATTGTTTGTGAATTTCTTCAATGGAATATTCGTTATTTATTCAATCCCGTTTTGAAAAGGCTTCATTTCCTTCCTCGAGACCGAAATTGCATCTCTTGGAAGCTAATGAAGATGCGGTAGTTCCTTCATCTTCCTCTGAAAGATCAAAAACCAGTCGTTTGCTATAAAAATCTCCTTCTTTCGAACGCTACAAGGACTTTTTGTGCTTCGCACCACTCCATAGACTATTATTTTGATTCAGCTCTTATTTCATATAATCTTCTGTTGAATCGTCAAAGTCAAAGATTAACTGGAAAAATGTATGATTAATCCAATCCTTTCAACCTTCGATAGAGAAGGAATATTCCATTCCTAGATCCTACGAAGACTCAACTTTTAAGCTTGGAAAGTTTTCTTTCAGCTCGAACGATGAAGAGAAAATTTGCCAACTTCGAGACGGTAAAAGAGGAGAGTTTGATCTAGAATTGTTTGTGAATTTCTTCAATGGAATATTCGTTATTTATTCAATCCCGTTTTGAAAAGGCTTCATTTCCCTCCTCGCGACCGAAATTGCATCTCTTCGAAGCTAATAAAGACTAGAATCGCCTCAGGCTCAAAATTTACGTCGATACGGTCCTGGGGGCGGCGACACAACCCGCTCCCGCGTCTTGGTTCGGAAACCTTTCACGAAATCAGAAAAAAGACGGATTTCTCGGCTACTTATGGGATTAAAATATCTTTTCAAGAAACCTTACGGAATTAACCCTATTTGTATAATTATGTTAGGGTAGATCCCCGAATTTATCGACTCTGATTTGCGAAAACTCCCAAGAGACTCCCCGGAACCCAAATAAACGTCTAGGAGCGTTTACTCAGCGTGCTGCGAGTTTATTCACTCGTCGAAATACCCAAAACATCGTCGGAAATAGCCTCGCACTTGGTTATCGCGAAAAATGTCGCTTGCATGTACACGCGCCGCAGATTTCTGTCTAGGAAATGGTCTATTTTTAAGCCGGAGGACGTTCCTTAAGCCCCGCGTACACGCACACCCGAAGAATTAATTTATCGGTAAATAATGACAAGTTTCTGTTTTATCTATGGGAGACGATTGCCTTTAATTAAGGTCCTGAAAATCCAAAAATAATCGCTTGGATCGCCGAATCTGGTTGAAAAACCCCACCGAAAAGAATTGTTCAAAACTAATTCAATATTTTGCCCCTTTTTCTCCCATATCCATGTGAATACGATCCAGTAACGCGCTTTGCTCTGGCCATTTCAGCGACAACCCAACAGTTTTTAATTGTTTTCAGAGTGCTAAAGCTTGTCGGCGATTTCGATCGTTTACGACAAAGCAGAAATCGAAATTTCGCCCCATTCATTGTCAAATTGAGGAATATAAGTGGAAAGTTGCATTCGACCAAAACGACAACAAAAAAGTACAAATCGATAACTTCGTGGATTGAAAAATCCGAAAGATGGATGTTGTTGGCAAAAAGAGAAACCAATGCATCATATTAGCAAAGACACACGCTCGCATCGAAAATATAATACCAGAAAAGTAATATCCCGGAGGAGGGCAAGTTTCTGAAGTTCCCGACTTCTCTTTCCCACCCCGCATTGAAAATTGACGGTTGCTCGAGGATTAATTTGTTATTTTGTTTCAGGAAGTGGGAAGCATTATCGGGAAAAAAGGAGAGATCGTGAACAGTTTCAGGGCTGAGGTAAGCTAAAATACCTGAAAATCACCTAAAATAGTTATTAATCATTAAGTCTTTTTTCATGATTTATAAAACTTCTTAATCCACTTATGAACCATCTGAGAGATTTTTTCGTTTTACCCAATGAAAGATTTTTACAGTGACTTTTTCTGATTTCCATATATCTTCGAAAAAAAGAATCCGATAATAATAATAATTATTTGTCCGATATATACCCAACTTTAATGGCTTGGGAAAAGTTTCTCATTACATAAATTTGAATATCAAGCATTGTTCATTGTTACTTCTTGTATTTTTCTGATCTATCAATTTTTATAAATTTGCTGAACTACCACATCTGAGAATTCACTAAAATACCTGAAAATTACCTAGAATTGTTATTCATTATTGAGAATTATTAGGTCTTTTATCATGATTTATAAAACTTCTCAATCCGCTTATGAACCATCTGAGAAATGTTTTCGTTTTACCCAATGAAAGATTTTTACAGTGACTTTTTCTGATTTCCATATATCTTCGAAAAAAAGAATCCGATAATAATAATAATTATTTGTCCGATATATACCCAACTTTAATGGCTTGGGAAAAGTTTCTTATTACATAAATTTGAATATCAAGCATTGTTCATTGTTACTTCTTGTATTTTTCTGATCTATCAATTTTTATAAATTTGCTGAACTACCACATCTGAGAATTCACTAAAATACCTGAAAATTACCTAGAATTGTTATTCATTATTGAGAATTATTAGGTCTTTTATCATGATTTATAAAACTTCTCAATCCGCTTATGAACCATCTGAGAAATGTTTTCGTTTTACCCAATGAAAGATTTTTACAGTGACTTTTTCTGATTTCCATATATCTTCGAAAAAAAGAATCTGATGATTTTAATAATTATTTGTCCGATATATCCCCAACTTTAATGGCTTGGGAAAAGTTTCTCATTACATAAATTTGAATATCAAGCATTGTTTATTGTTACTTCTTGTATTTTTCTGATCTATCAATTTTTATAAATTTCCTGAACTACCACATCTGAGAATTCACTAAAATACCTGAAAATTACCTAGAATTGTTATTCATTATTGAGAATTATTAGGTCTTTTATCATGATTTATAAAACTTCTCAATCCGCTTATGAACCATCTGAGAAATGTTTTCGTTTTACCCAATGAAAGATTTTTACAGTGACTTTTTCTGATTTCCATATATCTTCGAAAAAAAGAATCCGATAATAATAATAATTATTTGTCCGATATATACCCAACTTTAATGGCTTGGGAAAAGTTTCTTATTACATAAATTTGAATATCAAGCATTGTTCATTGTTACTTCTTGTATTTTTCTGATCTATCAATTTTTATAAATTTGCTGAACTACCACATCTGAGAATTCACTAAAATACCTGAAAATTACCTAGAATTGTTATTCATTATTGAGAATTATTAGGTCTTTTATCATGATTTATAAAACTTCTCAATCCGCTTATGAACCATCTGAGAAATGTTTTCGTTTTACCCAATGAAAGATTTTTACAGTGACTTTTTCTGATTTCCATATATCTTCGAAAAAAAGAATCTGATGATTTTAATAATTATTTGTCCGATATATCCCCAACTTTAATGGCTTGGGAAAAGTTTCTCATTACATAAATTTGAATATCAAGCATTGTTTATTGTTACTTCTTGTATTTTTCTGATCTATCAATTTTTATAAATTTCCTGAACTACCACATCTGAGAATTCACTAAAATACCTGAAAATTACCTAGAATTGTTATTCATTATTGAGAATTATTAGGTCTTTTATCATGATTTATAAAACTTCTCAATCCGCTTATGAACCATCTGAGAAATGTTTTCGTTTTACCCAATGAAAGATTTTTACAGTGACTTTTTCTGATTTCCATATATCTTCGAAAAAAAGAATCTGATGATTTTAATAATTATTTGTCCGATATATCCCCAACTTTAATGGCTTGGGAAAAGTTTCTCATTACATAAATTTGAATATCAAGCATTGTTTATTGTTACTTCTTGTATTTTTCTGATCTATCAATTTTTATAAATTTCCTGAACTACCACATCTGAGAATTCACTAAAATACCTGAAAATTACCTAGAATTGTTATTCATTATTGAGAATTATTAGGTCTTTTATCATGATTTATAAAACTTCTCAATCCGCTTATGAACCATCTGAGAAATGTTTTCGTTTTACCCAATGAAAGATTTTTACAGTGACTTTTTCTGATTTCCATATATCTTCGAAAAAAAGAATCTGATGATTTTAATAATTATTTGTCCGATATATCCCCAACTTTAATGGCTTGGGAAAAGTTTCTCATTACATAAGTTTGAATATCAAGCATTGTTTATTGTTACTTCTTGTATTTTTCTGATCTATCAATTTTTATAAATTTCCTGAACTACCACATCTGAGAATTCACTAAAATACCTGAAAATTACCTAGAATTGTTATTCATTATTGAGAATTATTAGGTCTTTTATCATGATTTATAAAACTTCTCAATCCGCTTATGAACCATCTGAGAAATGTTTTCGTTTTACCCAATGAAAGATTTTTACAGTGACTTTTTCTGATTTCCATATATCTTCGAAAAAAAGAATCTGATGATTTTAATAATTATTTGTCCGATATATCCCCAACTTTAATGGCTTGGGAAAAGTTTCTCATTACATAAATTTGAATATCAAGCATTGTTTATTGTTACTTCTTGTATTTTTCTGATCTATCAATTTTTATAAATTTCCTGAACTACCACATCTGAGAATTCACTAAAATACCTGAAAATTACCTCAAATAGTTATTCGTTATTGAGAATTATTATGTCTTTTTTCATGATTTATAAAACTTCTCAATCCACTTATGAACCATCTGAGAGATTTTTTCGTTTTACCCAATGAAAGATTCTTACGGTGACTTTTTCTGATTTCCATATATCTTCGAAAAAAAGAATCCGATAATAATAATAATTATTTGACTCAACTTTAATGGCTTGAGAAAAGTTTCTTATTACATAAATTTGAATATCAAGCATTGTTCATTTTTACTTCTTGTATTTTTCTTATCAATCAATTTTTATAAATTTCCTGAACTATCACATCTGAGAATTCACTAAAATACCTGAAAATTACCTAAACTAGTTATTCATTATTGAGAATTATTAGGTCTTTTTTCATGATTTATAAAACTTCTCAATCCACTTATGAACCATCTGAGAAATTTTTTCGTTTTACCCAATGAAAGATTTTTACAGTGACTTTTTCTGATTTCCATATATCTTTGAAAAAAAGAATCCGATAATAATAATATTTATTTGTCCGATATATACCCAACTTTAATGGGTTGGGAAAAGTTCCTTATTACATAAATTTGAATATCAAGCATTGTTCATTGTTACTTCTTGTATTTTCTGATCTATCAATTTTTATAAATTTGCTGAACTACCACATCTGAGATTTCACTAAAATACCTGAAAATTACCTAAAATAGTCATTCATTATTGAGAATTATTATGTCTTTTTTCATGATTCATGAAAATTCTCAATCTACTTATGAACCAACTGAGGAATTTTTCCCCTTTTTCATCAGTTCTTTATGCCCCGGAAAGTTTGTTTTGTACGGAAAGATTTCCGGAAAGTAATTATCGGTTAAAAGCTCCTCAGATCAATGTAAACAGACAACCTTCAGTTCACTGTTTATATTTCTCTAAAGTTTCCTTCATCTCCCCCGAAAGATCAAAAACCAGTCGTTTGCTATAAAAATCGCTTCTGAGGACTTTTTGTGCTTCGCACCACTCTATAGACTATTGTTTTGATTCATTTACCGCTCTTATTTCACATAATCTTCTGTTGAATCATCATACGGAGAGCGGAAAAATTCGGGTGAATTTCCCGGTCCTTTCAAGGGAGTAACTCAATGGCCCTCAAACCTCCCCCGATCTTTGATGTCGAAAAAGGGCGAACTTGACGCAATCCGGTGAATTAAACTTTTCGGAGTGGTCAGAGATGGGGGAGGGGAGGGCGGAGTTGAGTAGAAAAGTTCGTGAGTTTTTTGGGCTGGAATTTGATAGTTTTCCTTCGCTAAATGTTTGCGTTTAATTCTCTTCCAGTTCTAATTTTTTTTCTTTCAGTCTGGTGCCAAAATAAATATATCAGATGGGTCATGCCCGGAGAGGATTGTGACCGTAACAGGATCTACAAGTGCCATATTCAAAGCGTTCACGCTTATCTGCAAGAAGTTCGAGGAGGTATGTCGAAGTTATTGATAATGAACTTTGTAGTTTATAGTTTTTTATTTCGCACTATGTTATTTTTTTTTGCCACTTGTAGAATAGGAATGTTTTTGACTCACGAGACAGCTTCGGCTTTTATGGAACCCAACTCACAATTGTATCTATTTTGATCCAAATAATGCTTTTGTATCCGCTTTAAGAGGAAATTCTGAAATTGTTTATCGAAAAATTCGACAACAGTAGATGTACAGCCTTCTATAACTCCGAGCCGTGCACTAGGAAATTGGCAACATGATATATTTTTACATAACGTGATGGCTCAACACAAAAAAATTATTAATATTCCCAAAGGTTCGATTTTTCTGAATTTGTCGAAAGAATTATTAGTTCTTTCATGATTCCTAAAACTTCTCAATCCACTTATGAACAATCTGAGACATTTTTTCGTTTTACCCAATGAAAGATATTTACGGCGACTTTTTCTAATTTGCACATATCCTCGAAAGAAAGAATCCGTTAATAATAATTATTTGTCCAATATGTCCCCAACTTTTCTGCCTTGGGAAAAAGTTCCTCTTTATTCAAACCGCACAATAAATATGAATATCAAGTTATGTTCTTTGTTAGTTCTTGTATTTTTTGGATCTATCAATTTTTATATATTTGCCAAACTACCGCATCTGATATGATTCAATGAAATACCTGAAAATTACCTTGAATAGTTATTCATCATCAAGAATTATTATTTCTTCAATGATTTATAAAACTTTTTTCGTTTTACCCAATAAAAGGTATTTGCAGCGACTTTTTCTGATTTGCATTATCTTCGAAAAAAAGAATCCGATAATAATAATTATTTGTCCGATATGACCTCAACTTTAAAGCCTTGGGAACAAGTTTCTTATTATACAAAACGGAACATGAATTCAATATCAAGCGTTGTTCTTTGTTAGTTTTTTTATTTTTTTGATCTATCAATTTTTATGAATTTGCCAAACTATCGCATCTGATATGATTCACTAAAATACCTGAAAATTACCTTGAATAGTTATTCATAATCAAGAATTATTATTTCTTCAATGATTCATAAACCTTTTTTCGTTTTACCCAATGAAAGGTATTTACAGCGACTTTTTCTGATTTGCATTATCTTCGAAAAAAAGAATCCGATAATGATAATTATTTGTCCGATATGTCCTCAACTTTAATGCCTTGGGAAAAAGTTTCTTATTATACAAAACGAACATATATTTAAATATCAAGCGTTGTTCTTTGTTAGTTTTTTTATTTTTTTGATCTATCAATTTTTATGAATTTGCCAAACTATCGCATCTGATATGATTCACTAAAATACCTGAAAATTACCTTGAATTTATTCATAATCAAGAATTATTATTTCTTCAATGATTCGTAAACCTCTTTTCGTTTTACCCAATGAAAGGTATTTACAGCGACTTTTTCTGATTTGCATTATCTTCGAAAAAAAGAATCCGATAATGATAATTATTTGTCCGATATGTCCTCAACTTTAATGCCTTGGGAAAAAGTTTCTTATTATACAAAACGAAACATATATTTAAATATCAAGCGTTGTTCTTTGTTAGTTTTTTTATTTTTTGGATCTATCAATTTTTATATATTTGCCAAACTACCGCATCTGATATGATTCAATAAAATACCTGAAAATTACCTTGAATAGTTATTCATAATCAAGAATTATTATTTCTTCAATGATTCGTAAACCTTTTTTCGTTTTACCCAATGAAAGGTATTTACAGCGACTTTTTCTGATTTGCATTATCTTCGAAAAAAAGAATCCGATAATGATAATTATTTGTCCGATATGTCCTCAACTTTAATGCCTTGTAAAAATTTTCTTATTATACAAAACGAACATATATTTAAATTCAAGCGTTGTTCTTTGTTAGTTTTCTTTATTTTTTTGATCTATCAATTTTTATAAATTTGTCAAACTGTCGCATCTGATATGATTCACTGAAATAGCTGAAAACTACCTTGAATAGTTATTCATCATCAAGAGTTATTATTTCTTCAATGATTTATAAAACTTTTTTCGTTTTACCCAATGAAAGGTATTTACAGCGACTTTTTCTGATTTGCATTATCTTCGAAAAAAGAATCCGATAATAATAATTATTTGTCCGATATGTCCTCAACTTTAATGCCTTGGGAAAAAGTTTCTTATTATACAAAACGAACATATATTTAAATATCAAGCGTTGTTCTTTGTTAGTTTTTTTTATTTTTTTGATCTATCAATTTTTATAAATTTGTCAAACTGTCGCATCTGATATGATTCACTGAAATAGCTGAAAACTACCTTGAATAGTTATTCATCATCAAGAGTTATTATTTCTTCAATGATTTATAAAACTTTTTTCGTTTTACCCAATGAAAGGTATTTACAGCGACTTTTTCTGATTTGCATTATCTTCGAAAAAAGAATCCGATAATAATAATTATTTGTCCGATATGTCCTCAACTTTAATGCCTTGGGAAAAAGTTTCTTATCATACAAAACGAAACATAAATTTAAATATCAAGCGTTGTTCTTTGTTAGTTTTTTCATTTTTTTGATCTATTAATTTTTATAAATTTGCCAAACTATCGCATCTGATATGAGTCTCTAAAATACCTGAAAATTACCTTGAATAGTTATTCATAATCAAGAATTATTATTTCTTCAATGATTCATAAACCTTTTTTCGTTTCACCCAATGAAAGGTATTTACAGCGACTTTTTCTCATTTGCATTATCTTCGAAAAAAAGAATCCGATAATGATAATTATTTGTCCGATATGTCCTCAACTTTAATGCCTTGGGAAAAAGTTTCTTATTATACAAAACGAACATATATTTAAATATCAAGCGTTGTTCTTTGTTAGTTTTTTTTATTTTTTTGATCTATCATTTTTTATAAATTTGTCAAACTGTCGCATCTGATATGATTCACTGAAATAGCTGAAAACTACCTTGAATAGTTATTCATCATCAAGAGTTATTATTTCTTCAATGATTTATAAAACTTTTTTCGTTTTACCCAATGAAAGGTATTTACAACGACTTTTTCTGATTTGTATTATCTTCGAAAAAAAGAATCCGATAATAATAATTATTTGTCCGATATGTCCTCAACCTCAATGCCTTGAGAAAAAGTTTCTTATTATACAAAACGAAACATATATTTAAATATCAAGCGTTGTTCTTTGTTAGTTTTTTTATTTTTTTGATCTATCAATTTTTATGAATTTGCCAAACTATCGCATCTGATATGATTCACTAAAATACCTGAAAATTACCTTGAATAGTTATTCATAATCAAGAATTATTATTTCTTCAATGATTCATAAACCTTTTTTCGTTTCATCCAATGAAAGGTATTTACAACGACTTTTTCTCATTTGCATTATCTTCGAAAAAAAGAATCCGATAATAATAATTATTTGTCCGATATGTCCTCAACTTTAATGCCTTGGGAAAAAGTTTCTTATTATACAAAACGAACATATATTTAAATATCAAGCGTTGTTCTTTGTTAGTTTTTTTTATTTTTTTGATCTATCAATTTTTATAAATTTGTCAAACTGTCGCATCTGATATGATTCACTGAAATAGCTGAAAACTACCTTGAATAGTTATTCATCATCAAGAGTTATTATTTCTTCAATGATTTATAAAACTTTTTTCGTTTTACCCAATGAAAGGTATTTACAACGACTTTTTCTGATTTGTATTATCTTCGAAAAAAAGAATCCGATAATAATAATTATTTGTCCGATATGTCCTCAACCTCAATGCCTTGAGAAAAAGTTTCTTATTATACAAAACGAAACATATATTTAAATATCAAGCGTTGTTCTTTGTTAGTTTTTTTATTTTTTTGATCTATCAATTTTTATGAATTTGCCAAACTATCGCATCTGATATGATTCACTAAAATACCTGAAAATTACCTTGAATAGTTATTCATAATCAAGAATTATTATTTCTTCAATGATTCATAAACCTTTTTTCGTTTCATCCAATGAAAGGTATTTACAACGACTTTTTCTCATTTGCATTATCTTCGAAAAAAAGAATCCGATAATAATAATTATTTGTCCGATATGTCCTCAACTTTAATGCCTTGGGAAAAAGTTTCTTATTATACAAAACGAACATATATTTAAATATCAAGCGTTGTTCTTTGTTAGTTTTTTTTATTTTTTTGATCTATCAATTTTTATAAATTTGTCAAACTGTCGCATCTGATATGATTCACTGAAATAGCTGAAAACTACCTTGAATAGTTATTCATCATCAAGAGTTATTATTTCTTCAATGATTTATAAAACTTTTTTCGTTTTACCCAATGAAAGGTATTTACAACGACTTTTTCTGATTTGTATTATCTTCGAAAAAAAGAATCCGATAATAATAATTATTTGTCCGATATGTCCTCAACTTTAATGCCTTGGGAAAAAGTTTCTTATCATACAAAACGAAACATAAATTTAAATATCAAGCGTTGTTCTTTGTTAGTTTTTTCATTTTTTTGATCTATTAATTTTTATAAATTTGCCAAACTATCGCATCTGATATGAGTCTCTAAAATACCTGAAAATTACCTTGAATAGTTATTCATCATTAAGAATTATTATTTCTTCAATGATTTATAAAACTTTCTTATTGCTCAATGAAAGGTATTTACAGCGACTTTTTCTGATTTGCATTATCTTCGAAAAAAAGATTCCGACAATAATAATTGTTTGTCCGATATGTCCTCAACTTTAATGCCTTGGGAAAAAGTTTCTTATTATACAAAATTACCTTAAATAGTTATTCATCATCAAGAATTATTATTTCTCTTAAAACTTGTCAATCCACTTATGAACCACCTGAGAAATGTTTTTCGTTTTACCCAATGAAAGATATTTACAGCGACTTTTTCTGATTTGCATATATCTTCGAAAAAGAAGAATGTCCTCAACTTTAATACATTGGTGAAAAGTTTATTCTAACGAATGTAGGCCGGACCTTTCGTGTCTCTCGTACGTGGGCGTCAGGGCTGAGCGTGGTGTTTCTTGAAGGATCGAGAAACAGACCTTCCCGACTTTACTAGAAAGGTCCAGGCCGTTCGAGAAACTAGGCAGCGGTATATAAATTGACATCGGCCCTAAGCGGAGTACAGTATAGGACTAAATGGCGTGTAGATAAATTATTGAGTGGTGTAAATGAATTAGTATTAGTGAACTGTTAATAAACTATTTCATCACATTATAATTATTCAAAACGGAACATGAATTCAATACAAGTTTCGTTTTTCGTTGTTGCCAATTAGAAGGCTTGGAGTTAAAGAAGGCTGTCTTAGAGTACAACGTTTAAACGCAGAGCTAGACATCTCAATCTGAAAGGGTCCTTCGAATGGGAAGTAACCCATTACTACAACGAAGAGATAATTAATTTCTTACAGGATACATAGAGACATCTCAGGTTGCACCGTCCAATATCTAACCAAATTTTTTCCTCATCAGGTTAGCAACCCACGAATGAGAGCTTCACTCGAGACATAGAATGTTTGGAGACAAAGGAATGTTTAACCATGGAATGCATAGTTTAGTTGTAGACGTTGGCTGTATCCGAAACGTAAACCCCCCCTCCCCCCCCCCTTTTAGTGCGTATATGTTGCATTCGTTAATGTGTTGTATGTACGATGGGATCCCTCAGTGGTGTTCCCAGTTCCAGGAGGTGAACAGCGGCGGCAGCGGCGTCCCCCGGCCCCCCATCACCCTGAGGCTGATCGTGCCGGCCAGCCAGTGCGGCTCCCTCATCGGCAAGGGCGGCTCGAAGATCAAGCAGATCAGGGAGGTGACGGGCGCGTCGATCCAGGTCGCGTCCGAGATGCTGCCCAACTCGACGGAGAGGGCCGTGACGATCTCCGGGACCGGCGAGGCCATCACGCAGTGTATCTACCACATCTGCACGGTAATGCTCGAGGTGAGTGAAGGATTGAACATTAATAATGATTCCCAAGTAGATTACTGTAAATAAATATAAACTAGCGTTGCGCAGACGTGAGATTCGTACAGGGTCGAGATTTGACGTCGGTTTTTTTTTTCTGTTTCAGTCCCCTCCCAAAGGAGCAACCATCCCCTACCGCCCCAAACCCCAGGTCGGTGGCCCTGTGATCCTAGCCGGCGGCCAGGCCTATACCATCCAAGGCAACTACGCCGTACCCGCCCACACAGACGTAAGTAACTCGGTAATGACTCCTTTGCTTACCTCTCATTTGACCGCACTCGGCCACCCTCTGACCGGCGCGGTGGCGCCCGTCACCGCTCCCCTCATGCCCCTCGAGCACCAGCTTAAGGAGGTGCATTTTCAGGCAGCTCTACCGCCGGGCCACCTGATGCCGGATGTAAGTTTTGACGTTATGGTGACCCCCAGATCCCCACCCTTACAGTACATCTACTTGGAAAAACCACCCCTAGTGTTTTAGAACGTGTTTTTTAGTATGTGATGCACAAGCATGACTCTAGCGTTCGTTTGAGAGACTGTCGCTTCCTGAGTTTATCTTTCAGATGGTCTTGTACGATTTGAGTGGTTCTTTCTGCGCCGCTTCGGGTTGATGAAAAACTAAAAGCACTTCACTTAAAGTTGCTCAATGTAGCATTAAGAAGAAACAATGGTGCTATGAATACGGCGATATGTATCGGAAGATTGATCTGAGAGTTAATATTTTTGAAAAATTCCCAAAATATTCTGGGACTTATTTGATTTATCAGTGAAATATTTTTATTTCAAATTAAATCGAGAAAATATTTTTTGGAAAATGATATTACTCAAGTTAGAGGGAGTTACCTAGCGAAGAAGTCTACAACTTCGAATTTGAGAATTTGGTCTATTATTTTTGAAAATTTCCCAAATTATTCTGGGACTTTTTTGGTTCATCAGTGATATATTTTTTTATTTCAAATTAAATCCAGAAAATATTTTTTGGAAAATGATAATACTCAAGTTAGAGGGAGTCACCTAGCGAAGATGTCTGCAACTTCTAATTGGGAATTTGCTTTATTATTTTTGAAAATTTCCCAAAATATTCTGGGACTTTTTTGGTTTATCAGTGATATATTTTTATTCCAAATTAAATCCAGAAAATATTTTTTGGAAAATGATATTACTCAAGTTAGAGGGAGTCACCTAGCGAAGAAGTCTACAACTTCGAATTGAGAATTTGCTCTATTATTTTTGAAAATTTTCCAAATTATTCTGGGACTTTTTTGGTTTATCTGTGATATATTTTTATTACAAATTAAATCCAGAAAATATTTTTTGGAAAATGATATTACTCAAGTTAGAGGGAGTCACCTAGCGAAGAAGTCTACAACTTCGAATTGAGAATTTGGTCTATTATTTTTGAAAATTTCCCAAATTATTCTGGGACTTTTTTGGTTTATCTGTGATATATTTTTATTTCAAATTAAATCCAGAAAATATTTTTTGGAAAATGATAATACTCAAGTTAGAGGGAGTCACCTAGCGAAGATGTCTGCAACTTCTAATTGGGAATTTGTTTTATTATTTTTGAAAATTTCCCAAAATATTCTGGGACTTTTTTGGTTTATCAGTGATATATTTTTATTCCAAATTAAATCCAGAAAATATTTTTTGGAAAATGATAATACTCAAGTTAAAGGGAGTCACCTAGCGAAGAAGTCTACAACTTCCAATTGGGAATTTGCGTTATTATTTTTGAAAAATTCCCAAAATATTCTGGGACTTTATTGGTTTATCAGTGATATATTTTTATTTCAAATTAAATCCAGAAAATATTTTTTGGAAAATGATATTACTCAAGTTAGAGGGAGTCACCTAGCGAAGAAGTCTGCAACTTCGAATTGGGATTTTGCTCTATTATTTTTTAAAATTTCCCAAATTATTCTGGGACTTTTTTGGTTTATCAGTGATATATTTTTATTCCAAATTAAATCCAGAAAATATTTTTTGGAAAATGATAATACTCAAGTTAGAGGGAGTCACCTAGCGAAGATGTCTGCAACTTCTAATTGGGAGTTTGCTTTATTATTTTTGAAAATTTCCCAAAATATTCTGGGACTTTTTGGGTTTATCAGTGATATATTTTTATTCCAAACTAAATCCAGAAAATATTTTTTGGAAAATGATAATACGGGAGTCACCTAGCGAAGAAGTCTACAACTTCCAATTGGGAATTTGCGTTATTATTTTTGAAAAATTCCCAAAATATTCTGGGACTTTATTGGTTTATCAGTGATATATTTTTATTTCAAATTAAATCCAGAAAATATTTTTTGGAAAATGATATTACTCAAGTTAGAGGGAGTCACCTAGCGAAGAAGTCTGCAACTTCGAATTGGGATTTTGCTCTATTATTTTTTAAAATTTCCCAAATTATTCTGGGACTTTTTTGGTTTATCAGTGATATATTTTTATTCCAAATTAAATCCAGAAAATATTTTTTGGAAAATGATAATACTCAAGTTAGAGGGAGTCACCTAGCGAAGATGTCTGCAACTTCTAATTGGGAGTTTGCTTTATTATTTTTGAAAATTTCCCAAAATATTCTGGGACTTTTTGGGTTTATCAGTGATATATTTTTATTCCAAACTAAATCCAGAAAATATTTTTTGGAAAATGATAATACTCAAGTTGAAGGGAGTTACCTAGCGAAGAAGTCTACAACTTCCAATTGGGAATTTGCTTTATTATTTTTGAAAATTTCCCCAAATATTCTGGGACTTTTTTGGTTTATCAGTGATATATTTTTATTCCAAATTAAATCCAGAAAATATTTTTTGGAAAATGATAATACTCAAGTTAAAGGGAGTTACCTAGCGAAGAAGTCTACAACTTCCAATTGGGAATTTGCTTTAATATTTTTGAAAATTTCCCAAAATATTCTGGAACTTATTTGATTTACCATTGATATATTTTTATTCCAAATCAAATCCAGAAAATATTTTTTGGAAAATGATAATACTCAAGTTAGAGGGAGTGATCTTGCGAAAAAATCTGCAACTTCTGATTGGGAATTTGCGTTATTATTTTTGGAAATATCAGTGATATATATTTTTTTTCTTTTTTTTTCTCAATATCAATTCAATTTATTCAACTCAAAAAAATTACATCTTTCACACAACTTTGTTCTGTATAAAAACAAAAACAAATTCATCAATATTTGTTTCATTTGAACATCTTCTGCGTACTCCAACAATTATTTAAACAGAAAAAAAAATATCACATTTAATTTATCGTTCAGGTTGATATTCTTAACTAATTTCAAAATTTGGTAGTCTCATGGACGCAGAAGAATTCTCTTAAATCTCAAATTTTTGCGATTTCCGAATTCAAAGGGACGGAAATTTGAATTACTTTCCCTATTGATTGCAATTAATTTATTTGACGAGGAAGAGCTAAAATTGCTCGAAAAAAAATTCCTCTCCAACAGGAGGGTATCAATTATTTCTTTCGAAACTTCGGAAATATTGATGCATAATGTAATGAAAATCGAAAAAAGTTCCGAGAATTTACTAATAAACTGATGGGAGAAAAAGAGGAGGAATTCTTCCGCCAATTAGGGAAGTTTATTAGAGGAATCCGAAGAAGTCCATCAGGTATTTTGAATAATCGATGAGATCTCGAGAGGGGTGAATGTATCCATTTTCCTCATCAAAGTTTCATCATCGAACGGGAGTTCTACCCAGTCTTTCTGAACAATCGAAAACATGAATAAGGGTGGAAGGATAGGAAGCAGAGGACGAACATTCTTTCTGCACAGTTCCGGGGCTGTCACCACTTTTGGAAAAGCTAAGGGCACTCAAGTCAAAGTTGCTCAATATCAATTTCAGAAGATACAATGGTGCGATAAACAATCAGACGAATCGGTTTCGCACGAATATGCGGCGATATTTCAGATTTTTATTTTTCCAGGACGTAACACCCTCACTTAGATAAGGTTCATTCTCGCAGCATGCTGTGTTTGTCCCCTAGCAGTAACGTAGGTCCGGACTAAATGAATTATTTCTAGGAACATTAATGTTAATTATACCCAGATAATTTGCTTCTTAAACTCTTCGGCATAGGAGAGGATACGAGTTCGCTCATTTTTGGAGTGGAGCGGTTATCTCAAAGCATGCTTGGCATTCTAAGGTGCTCAATCCATCGCATCTGCATGATATTCCACTTGAGGGTTTGGCTCAAAAACTAACCAGTCTCAGAGTCTCAATTTCCTTTAGAAGCATGATATTTGATTGTAATTCGACACGAGGGATGGAAGCAGTGATTGCGTCAAAAAATTTGATCCATTTGCAATTATAAGGGTTTGAAGAGGGAGTATGTGGAAGACTTCATGGGAAATCTGGGCCTAACGTGTGTCAACCTTTTGTTTCAGATCGCAGCACTTGGAAAGAGCCCCTTAGCAGGTTTAGCAGCCTTGGGATTGGGAGGATTGACACCAAGCAATACAGGTGGATTGAATCCTGCAGGTATGAACTTTATATTTGATTTATTTACGAACTCAACAATATATACATCAAAGTGTTTGGTTGTATCGATTTCACCAACCTTTGACGAACAAATAAGATCTATCACTGATAGATCTGAATTTACAGTTTCAAATGATGAAGATATTGTAAGAATCTCTCATCAGTACAATAAAATGTTGGTACCTTACCCAATCTGTGATGTTAACTATGAGCTTTTTCTACAAAATATGCATAGAATGTTGACACTTTCTCCCATCTTTGTGAAGGGGCTCAAATGTTTTAAAACCGATGAAAATAAGACGAAAATATCTACCATCACATAATGACAAATTGTGATCAATGACAATGCCAAGATCTACCTAATTCTGGCCTTTCCTATTCCTATCATAAACTCATTAAGTTCTGATATATTCTATGAAATACACGGCGGCAACTTTCGTTTGTACCGTTGATCGGTAATCCTCTAGAGCCATAACATGAACACGCCGGAAATCTCAGAGATAGGAATTTCGAAAACGCCCGTATAATCTGTACCTTTCTGATCATAAATATTGATTTAAAATAACATTGCTCGACGTTATTGTATCGATATATCCGAAATACATAATAAAGAATTCGAGAATTGATCAGAAATTTCGAGAAATCGGGTAAAAAAAATTCTGAAAAAATTATTCCAATGTCCCTAGAAGCCTCCAATCATGATTTAAAATAACATCGCTCCACGTTATTGTATCGACTTAATGTCTCATAACTCCCGCACTCATTTGACACGATGACTCTTACTAATCTCAACAATATTCAATTAACGTCATTTATCAAATATTTCTTACAAAAGGCTTAAGATATTTTCAATAAATTGGTCCAATGTCCCAAAAACCTTTTAATCAAGATTTAAAATAACATCGCTAGACGTTATTGTATCGATTTATCCAGAATACGTAATAAACAATTCGATAATTGATCGGATATTTCGAAAAATCGACTTATTTCTAAAGTTTTCTATGTGTACTAACGATTTTTCCTGATTTTATTACATCAAAACACTTAAAACATCACGTATTCCCAACTCCCTTGTATCAGAATTAATGTCTCATAACTCCCGCACTCATTTGACACGATGACTCTTGTTGATCTCAACAATATTCAATTAACTTTATATATCAAATATTTCTTACAGAAGGCACAAGATATTTTCAAAAAATTAGTCCTATGTCCCAAAAACCCTTCAATCAAGATTTAAAATAACATCGCTCGACGTTATTGTATCGATTTATCCAGAATACGTAATAAACAATTCGAGAATTGATCGGATATTTCGAAAAATCGACTTATTTCGAAAGTTTTCTATGTGTACTTACGATTTTTCCTGATTTTATCACATCAAAACACTGAAAACATCACGTTTTTATAACTCCCGTGTGTCAGAATGAATGTCTCATAACTCCCGCACTCATTTAACACGATGACTTTTGTTAATCTCAACAATATTCAATTAACGTTATTTATCGAATATTTCTTACAGAAGGCTCAAGATATTTTCAAAAAATTAGTCCAATATTCCAAGAACTATTCAATCATGATTTAAAATAACATCACTCGATGTTATTTTATCGATTCATCCAGAATACGTAATAAACAATTCGAGAATTGATCGGATATTTCGAAAAATCGACTTATTTCGAAAGTTTTCTATGTGTACTTACGATTTTTCCTGGTTTTATCACATCAAAACACTTGAAAAACATCACGTATTTCCAACTCCCGTGTGTCAGAATTAATGTCTCATAACTCCCGCACTCATTTGACACGATGACTCTTGTTAATCTCTACAATATTCAATTATCTTAACTATTACGTATTATTATTACAACAGAATTGAACACATCAATACCCTGATATATTGGAGAGGATATATGTTCTTGCAAAGTTTTTCCTGAAATCATTTTTACTTACTAATATTGTAGTCATGCTCTTCGCTAACCAAACACAAAGTGGCCTGCTTCCTCAATAAACTATTCTTTATTTTGCGAATTAGTTTTGTTTGTTCTAGTTTTTAGTTTGTTTATATTCAATATTGAAGTATAAGAATATAGTTGAGCCGTTGGTGTAAAGAAGCCCAAATTGTGAATAAACTTGATACTTCTCAATGTCTCATAACTCTCGCACTCATTTGACACGACGACTCTTGTTAATCCCTACGATATTAAATTATCTCAACAATAAAGATAAGGATTTTCAGCGTTGGCGGCCCTGGCGGGGTCGCAGCTGAGGACGGCCAGCTCGAGGAACCAGCAGAACGCCAATCAGCAGACGCACGAGATGACGGTGCCGAACGAGCTGATCGGCTGCATAATCGGCAAGGGCGGCACCAAGATCGCCGAGATCCGGCAGATCTCGGGGGCGATGATCCGCATCTCGAACTGCGACGACCGCGAGAGCGGCGTCACGGACAGGACGATCACCATTTCGGGGAATCCCGACGCCGTCGCCCTCGCCCAGTATCTGATAAACATGAGGTGAGTTTTTTTTTTTAACGGTTTCGTTTTGCAGGTTAGGACGGTTTGTCGAGGCGAGTCCTTTTTTCCTATTCCTTTAAAATTGGGATTTGGTGGAATCGGCGAGGATCGCTTGGTGGTCTTATTTAATTGTGATTCTATTGTATTCTTATATTGTTTATAGTTTATCGAAATAAAGGTAGATATACCGTTTAATCATTTGATGTGTTCTTGGAATCCTAGTTTGATGATATCCTCTTGTTCCGTTTCGAATTAATACCTGGTAATGCAAAAACTAAATCCTGTCAATAGCACATCAATTGATCCATGGCTTTTCACGTTTGGTTTCGTTCGAATCGAGGTCGATTCGGATGGAATTGTTTTAGACCAGGCAATAGGGTTTTTTTCGTGACAAAAATCGTAGAAGAAAACCTCGAGTGGGGGGTTTCTTGTATTTTCGAAATTAAAATTTTTTTTTTAGGTTTTTGCTTGTAAAATCTGAACCAATGGAGCGATGCTGATACTTTCAACAACAGAATTGTAGTGAATGAAAAGACGATGAAAATAAGTGTTTTTTCACCTATTTTGCAACATTTGAACGGAAAATCAAGATTGACGTTTTGTTGTTCTATACTTTTGCTTTTAAAATCCGTTTTGTTGATTAAAATCGGACAAATTCCGACGCATCCAACCCTTCCGGAAAATAGTGTCTAAAATAATTCAAATCGCAATTACGCAAAAACCATTCATCCGACAACGTCCGGGTTGAGCACACTCAAGGTTCCTATTAACCACTACTTTCATCCGGAAAACCAGCTCTACAATTTCGAAAATGTCCGAGTTATGAAATTTCGAAAAAAAGCTCATTTTCACGGTTTTTCCGGATTTTCTACGGTAATAATGACCCGATTGAGTTGCACTACCACTCATTGTCTTCGTCTTTTCATTCTCTACAATTCTGTTGGAAAAGTCAGCATCGCCCCATTGGTTTAGATTTTACGAGCAAAAAACTAAAAAAAACACTGTTGATAATGAGAATAATGTCCCTGAAGAAAGGAAACGAAAAATTTGTTTCTACAGTCCAAAGTAGTAAGAGACATATTATGAGCGTTGATTGAAGCGGATCTTTGATCTGGCCTTGAATTATTTAGGGTATATTCGAGTATTCTTTTCATATCATATATGGATTCTGTTAACGGACACTAGGCGCCATATTTTGTTTATTTGATTCTAAAAGTAATTGGAATAATTTTATGAGAAGCTACTCGTCATATTGTATATTGTTGATTTTATATTTTCAGGAAATAATGAAAAATGAGGTACAGGGTGTTTCACGTAAGCGGGTCACTGAATTTTGTGACTTATCTTTTGAGCAAAATTTAAAAGTGGCTCATCAATGTAATAGTATTTTTGAGTATCGGAAAAACTATCGTACCGAAGCATGAAGAGTTATTGTTTTCCCCTAAAAAAAATGTTTGTCAAATTTGGCTGGTTTTCAAAATAAGAAGGTCAAGAGACCATTTCACACCAATTTTGCCTTCATTTGAACTTCCGGTTTTCTGATAAACGGAAATTTTTTTCTTGCAAAATATACTTCATGATGTTTTCCCATATTTTTTGAATGCTCAATCGATTCTAAATCGGAATATGTAATGAACGTGATTTTATATTCACTTCAAGCAATTCGAGCGGTTTTCTTCAAATATTTTGTAAGGCATGAAAAGTTATTGAAGAAAAATTGTTTTTCCGAAAAAAAATTTTGAATTCAGAATCGATTGAGCATAAAAAAAAGTGAGAAATGGTCTATTGACCTTCTTATTTTCAAAACCCGCCAAATTTGGCAAAAATTGTTTTTTGGAAAAACGTTTTTTCCTACATAACTTTCATACTTTGGTTCGATAGTTTTTCCGATAACATATTTGGATAGCCCTTAAGAAATACTGTCATATTGATGAGTCACATTTCAATTTCGCTCAAAGGAAAAGTCACAAAATCCAGTGACCCGCTTACGTGAAACACCCTGTACATCAAGTTTCATTATTTTCCGAAAATATAAAATGAATAATATACATTTATTGTTAAATTTGACGAGTATCTTTTCATAAAAATATTCCAATTATTTTTAGAACCAAATTAAAAAGATATCGTGCCTAGTGTCCACAAACATCTGGCGTTAAGTTTGACTGAGCTGTAAACTCTCCAGTCTCTATTTTTGTCATGAAAAAATCTATTGCGTGGTCTATTTCGTGGTTTTTAATCCTTTTTTCTCTTCCAGTGATTATTCCCTCCACGATATAATTCTAATGCTCTATTTGTGATCATACCCGTTATAAATATCAGTTCAGATCGAAATTTCGAAAGAATTACGGTATTTTCACAAGTATGGCATTTGATGGCAGTTGTATCAATTGTTGGAAGAATTCTCTTTTCCTTAATTCCATTTTTGAAATGAGACAATCCTCAGTTTGTCCAAAGAACCTTGTTTTGGTCCGGAGAGCATCCCGAAGAATCTTCCAGCGTTTGATCCTCCGCATTCGACGTAACTCTGGCAGAAGTGTCGATGTCGAGGTTTGTGTTTCGACACAAAACTCGAATTTGACCTTTCCTCAGTGAGATTACGCTGGGTGCAGATGCCCCCAATGACTAGATAAAACACAAGAAACAGTCACTTCTAATAAAAATATAGTATTTGAAGTGAAATCAATACTGATTGAAAAATGCTTTTATAGTATTCAAGAGTTTTTTGTTAATCCTTAAGTTTTCTCTTTTTATTGTTATTGTCTTTCATTGTTCACTTGTACTTGTATTGTTTCATTTTTTCTTCTCGACGAAGGAGGAATGAATTATTATTATCATAGTATATACCTTTGTGTTTTATCTAGTGACCGACCTCCCCCCCTGACCTCTGCTCACGATCTCATACTACAATCCTCGTTTCTATGTTATCTCCCTCTAGCGTCGAACTGCAGAAAGCTAACCTCGAGGCCCAAAATTCTCCCGGCACTGGCGCTACCGGCCAGTCCTCCGCCGCCGCCTCCCCCCTGGCCAGCGCGATCCCCCTAGCCCAATTGCTCACGAAACCGGGCGCCCTCAACGCCCTGACCAGTCTCAGTGCTCTGGGCGGCCTCACGGAGCTTTTGGGCGGCCAAACGGCCGGAGCTCCCCCCGTCCAGACCACGGGGGTTCATCGATCCCACAAGAATTACACTCCCAGACTCCGCTCCCCCGGTGGCGGTGGCCAGTCGGAAGGATCCAAAGTCAAGAACGAACGAAAATTCAATCCTTATTGAAAACGCTAACCTAAAATTGAGAACTTCACCGCATCCTATCCCCCTTTTGGGTCCTGAGAAGACTTTTGATTATTTTTGTTTTATAATTTTTTTTCAGTCATCCAAAGACATTCATTAGTTTATACAATTTTTTTCTTTATTATATACAGTAACTATTCGACATTTATATATGGATAAGCCAGTGATAGGACAGGAAAACTGTTTTTTTTCATAGTATATCTAGGCACTAATCATTTTTTCTCCAATTCCTTAATCGTTTATGCATAATTGTATATATATATCGTATACTTTTTCAGTCTCGCATATTACAATCTCTGTAGTTTTAAGTGTTGTAAAACAAGAGGGAACAATATTATTTTGTGTTAATTATCACATTATCTACTTTTTGTGTATGAAACTATCATTTTTTTTTCATAATTTCTTAGATTATTTCAAGAAGGTTTATCTTTACACAACTAAATTCGACTCTGATTCCAGAGGTCAAATTGTATACCACATTATTTTGTGATAATTTATTTGGATTCTCGAGCTTTCGCCGAAATTTTGAAAGTAAATAAATAGGTATTCAAATTTTTGTTTTTTTTTTTCGTTTCTTGAGTTGCAAAAATTATTTATGCATCGATTTTTTTTGGCATTTGTATAGACCCTTTCCCGATAGTCTAAGCTTATATTTAGGGATTTTTTGGAATAATTGTATAAAAGTTACTAAAAATAGAGCAGCTAAAGAGTAGCAAAAATCGTAGAAGAAAAATCGAGAGTGTGGAGGTAAGTTTTCGACGCGTAAATATAATTCCTTTTTTCAGTTCGAATTCAAATGAGGAAAAAATTGGTGAGAAATGGTCTATTGAAAACTAGCCAAATTTGCAAAAAAAATGTTTTCAGAAAAAAAGTTTTTCCTCAATTACTTGGTTCGATAGTTTTTCTTATGAAATATTTGGATATCCCTTAGGAAAAACTATCATATTGATGGGTCATTTTTCAATTTTGCTCAAAGGAAAAGTCGCAAAATTCAGTGACCCGCTTACGTGAAACACCCATTTTTCATTATTTTCTGAAAATATAAAATGAATAATATACATTCATTGCTAAATTTGACGAGTAGCTTCTCATAAAAATATTCCAATTATTTTTAGAATCAAATCAACAAAATATCGCGCCTAGTGTCCGTAAACAGAATCCATATTTAATATGAAAAAATACTCGAATATCACCTAGATAATTCAAGGCCAGATCAAAGATCCGCTTCGATCAACGCTCATATCTCTCACTACTTTGGATAGTAGAAACAAATTTTACGTTTCCTTTCTTCAGGGACATTATCAACGGTGTTTTTTTAGTTTTTCGCTTGTAAAATCTGAACCAATGGAGCGATTCTGACACTTTCGACAACGGAATTGTAGACAATGAAGAGACGAAGAAAATGAGGGTCATGATTACCGGAGAAAAGCCGGAAAACCCGTGAAAAACAGCGTTGTTTCAAAAATTCATAACTCGGACATTTTCAAAGTTGTAGCGCTGGTTTTCCGGATGAAAGTGGTGGTTAATAGGTACACTAAGTGTGAACAACCTGGACGTTGTCGGATGAATAGTTTATGCGTTATTGCGATTTGAATTATTTCAAGCACCATTTTCCGGAAAGACTGGATGCGTCGGAAATTGTCCGATTTTAATTTACGAAACGAATTTTGAAAGTTGAAGTATAGTACTACTTAATATTTGAAAATTATTATAATATAAATATAATATAGTCAACTAAAAATTGTATAATTCTTCCATTCCACTTCGTACTAAAAATTAAATAATTAATTTCAAACAATTTAACCTAACTAATTAACCCTATTAAGAAATCAGATTAAATTATTCAAAATTAAATACTTCAGAAATTTTAAATATTTAACACGGCAATTTCCAACTTTTTATTGATAAAAATATTATTG
The DNA here is from genome assembly GCA_963966015.1 of Aphidecta obliterata. NCBI lineage: Eukaryota > Metazoa > Arthropoda > Insecta > Coleoptera > Coccinellidae > Aphidecta > Aphidecta obliterata. The sequence continues at coordinate 1,086,187 of OZ014435.1, forward strand.
TATGAAAATGAATATTTACTTAATAACCCCTGAATAATAAATCAATGAAATTACTAGTTTAAAAATAGAAAATTTTGAGAATTTGAATAATAACATATTTTTCACATAAACTATACAAAAAGTTTCAAGTTTTCGACTTTTTTTGGATTTTAGATCAATTTTCTTCAATTTTTCACAAATTGTAATAATGACTTACCCGCATTTTTTTTTAATTTTATTTTACGAGGAAAAATATTTACTTCCAAAATCCTTTGTAAATTAAACTCGGACAACTTCCGAAGCATCCAGTCCTTCCGGAAAATAGTGACTGAAATAATTCAAATCGCAATTACGCAGAAACTATTCATCCGAGAACGTCGGGGTTTAGCACACTCAAGGTTCCTATTAACCACTACTTTCATCCGGAAAACCAGCTCTACAATTTCGAAAATGTCCGAGATATGAAATTTTGAAAAAAAGCCCATTTTCACAGTTTTTCCGGATTTCCTACGGTAATAATGACCCGATTGAGTTGCACTACCACTCATTGTCTTAGTCTTTTCATTCTCTACAATTCTGTTGTTGGAAAAGTCAGCATCGCCCCATTGGTTCAGATTTTACAAGCAAAAAACTAAAAAAAAACACCGTTGATAATGAGAATAATGCCCCTGAAGAAAGGAAACGTAAAATTAGTTTCTGCAGTCCAAAGTAGTAAGAGATATATTATGAGCGTTGATTGAAGCGGATCTTTGATCTGGCCTTGAATTATTTAGGGTGTATTCGAGTATTTTTTTCATATCAAATATGAATTCAGTTTACGGACACTAGGCGCGATATTTTGTTGATTTCATTCTAAAATAAATTGGAATAATTTTATGAGAAGCTACTCGTCATATTGTATATTGTTAATTTTATATTTTCAGAAAATAATGAAAAATGATGTACAGGGTGTTTCACGTAAGCGGGTCACTGAATTTTGTGACTCATCCTTTGAGCAAAATTTAAAAGTGGCTCATCAATGTAATAATATTAAAAAAAAATGTTTGTCAAATTTGGCTGGTTTTCAAAACAAGAAGGTCAAGAGGCCATTTCACACCAACTCTGCCTTCATTTAACTTCCGGTTTTCTGAAAAACGGAAATTTTTTGAGATGCACTAATGCTAATTTTCTTCGATTTTTCATTCTCTACAATTCTTTCGTTGAAAGTGTCAGCATCGCGCCATTGGTTCCGATTTTACAAGAAAAGTACATAATTATATTTGCAAAGTCGAAAACCCCACACTCGCGGTTTTCCTCTACGATTTTTGCCACGAAAAAACTCTACAGCCTGGTCTGAAAGACCATCTGAATGATTTAGATTAGAGAAGTCGATTCAAATCGAACATTGTTTTTTGTATATTGATATTCAATGTGGCTTTTACTAAGATTAGGACTTACATCAATGTTTTATAATTAGAGATACTGTAAGATTTACACAATACAAATTGAGTGTTTAACCGACTCTTTATTAGTTGTTTTTTTATTTCTCGAGAAGATGAACAGAATTTGTAGTGCTCGATCAATGAAAATCCTCCACTTCCTTTAATATAATGTAAGAATTGTGAAATCCTGCAAGATGCAATGATATCTTTCGAGCCCAACTCCCAAGCCTGCTAACACACGAGACGTCCATCATCCTTTCCAGCGAAGAGAGCCGTAACCATCCTGGTAAGATTCAACCATCCATATTCTCCTTACGAACCTCTTCAGCTCATTTTTGAAATGTTAAATTTTTTTTTCCTGGGCCCAACCTCGAACGTCTATAATTTCCCCAGATATTCAATCAGTTGCTAAGTTTAACGAGGTTAGCAAGTGATCACATTTACCGTACCTAATGTTAATACATGTATTTTCGTAGCATTTCAGACAGAAAGATGTTGAATGAATTTTTATATAATTACATAATGCCAACCCTGTACCTCAGATGAATTGCTTATCTGTTTGCATTTAATATTGAATATAACCATGTATAATTTCGATTACTCATTGAATCTTCAATGACGCACATTGTTGCAGGTGTTATTGTTTGTCGCATTCTATTCTGGAACTTCTAGATGAGATAATATTATAAATACCTCTGAAAACGAATCAGTCGTCAATAATTAAGTGATTTTCTTCCTAACTGTATGCCAGATAGGTCGGATAATCGTCCGTTGTAAGATTAAAGTTTTTTTCAAAACTTGACTTTCGATACGAAAAAAATAATTGTATAAATACTTGTATTTATATTAACACAGACGTTGAAATTTCCTATATAAAATATAAGTTAAGAACTAGAAATAGCAATATATAAAACTAACAACGTGCTAGCTGTATTATCGTGCCCTCAATCGGAACAAAATTACAATCAAGCAAAGTGAAATGAAGATATATATAATTTATAGCCATTAAAGAAACAGGGTCATAAGAATAATTAGAAGATTGTGAAATTAGATAGAATATTGTGGAATCCAGTATCAGAATCTAACAGAATTTTTCGCGATATAACATTTTTAAATAGTTACTATCTAAGACTTTTTTGCGAAACTTAAACTCTGCCAGCACATGAAATAATTCCCAAAAAAAAATATTCGGCACCTTTTAACAAACAGATTGGCAACATTTTGGGGGTTGCTATATTTGTTCACGTTTTAATTGCAACAAATATTGAAATGTTAAATTTGCTAGGAGGAAGAGATAAGAATATTTCAATAGTGAGAATCAATAGGTGTACACATAAAATCTTTTTATTTCATTCTTTTTCTCCTAGAATGTTTCTGTCATTAATATAGATTTATTGTGAGCTGCTTACGTATCTGTTTAAAACAATAGTGCCAATTTCAGAGGTCCTGAAATATAGAAATTAATTATTCTCTATCTACATGTAATGCAACTTATACTGCTTTTTGCTCATTAAACACAACACGACTATATATTTGTTGTATTAGGGGTAGATGCAAGCTGTTACTCGAAAAGTACGATTATTTTATTGTCGTTCATATCATGTCTACATATCGATAATTCATTTCATATTTTGCTCAATCTTCTTTGAGTGTTCCCGTAAAATTGAGTAACAGCGCTGAAATTATTTTTTTTTTGGACTTTGTTGTTGATATTATAGTTTGTCATTCTATGTTTAGGGCCAAACAAATTGAATTGTTAAAATCTGCAAACGGAGTTCAATATGTTACCTTCACGGTCTAAAAACAACGTTTTAACTGGAACTAGTAAACCAGTAGATCAACATAGTAGGTAGATCCACAAACAGGTAGATCCACATAAAAAGTAGATTCACATAATGAGTTGATCCCTAAAATAAATTAATCCATAGAAAGGGACACATTGAAAGTATTATAATTTTTCAATTTCTATTATGGAAGTTGATCATATTTGTTGGGATAATGTTATATTTTATTTGAAGAAATAGTATTATGAAAGTGGCATAATGTGGCAAAAAAGTTTCGGAAACAGAAGAACAGGAATTTTGAGCACAATTCAAGAATAACTAAAAGAATGAGGAATTGTGTGAAAATAAGTTGCTAAAAAATTCCTTCAACATCTTTCTGTCTGAAATGCCAGGAAAATACTTGCAGTTATATGCTCAAAGACGTTAAAATTTCTATACCAAATGTTAATCTCTCATTGTATCTCTGTTTTTTCCTCAGGATATCCATGGAGACGGCCGGTTTGCCACTTCCAGGCTACCACTACATCGCACCCAACCATATCGTAAAAGCGCCGATCCATTAACTGGACTGGTTCTGGCATCCGGCGACGAGCTGGGTGCCATTCACATATCCCCAATTGCAATGATGTGGCACCAAAACGAGATGCCAGAACAAGAGAATTTATATCTACAAATTTCGACAATACACGATTATTGTCTTGGTTATTTAAACTTAAAAAAGATTGGTAACGGGGAACAAGCCAAAGATTTGTTATTTTTAATTTTTTATATATATCATATTTATATGGATATATTTAGATACAATCACAGAGGTAAGTGTGTTGTGTTTCCGGATGTAATTGTATTGCAACAGGGAAAAAAAGACATTAGTTTAGGATATTGTTGCAGTATTGTTATATATGTGCCATTTTCATTATATCGTTTTGTTAGGCGTTGGAATTGTATATAGTATTGGAAGCTTTTTGATTTATTGTCCTGGCTAAATTTGTTTTACTCTTATACTGCTACAAAACATTCCATCATACACAATCTTCATTTTTATTCAGTTGAGATTGTGAAGTTTAGAACCTGATCAATAATCGTTTCAAAGTACATTAGAAAGTGCCTTTTCTGAATTTTATAGAGGTTCCGTTGTACTCTGGAAAAACTGGGCAATAAATTGAAAAGCAATTTCTCATTCGTATTAAGCATTGTAGCCTCGTTGAATAGTGTCATATTTTTTTTAACGCTGGAGGAAAATAGGCGATTTCTGGCCAAATCACAACCTTCTGAAACTCCGAGCCGTGCACAAGGAACTATGTTGCCAATTTTGCACGGTTCGGAGTTTTATGTTGTTTATATCAGGCTGTGGCTGTTCGATAAAAAGTTTGAATTCACCTTCCATACCTTTAATTCATCGGTGCCAAAATGAACCAGCCCAAGCAATCGCTGATTTCACTTTTTCCAATACGGTGAGAGCGTTCCAAGTGACGAATGGGAAACAAATTAAACCAAAGATGAATAATTAATATTACGAAGAACTTGATAGTTGGCTAAACAATAAGCTGCTCAATGGAGAAAAGCAATAAATATTATATGAAAAGCTGCTCAAAACTATTATTGATAAGTATGGAAAAACTAATGCAATTGAAATTGCCAACATTACTGTGGTTTAGGAAAAAAACTTCTGAAGAAAAAGCTTCCAAAAATTTTCCTTGAAACTTCAACATTTAAAGATCAAAAGCCCATGTTGAGCTCTGAAAGAACACGAGACATTTCATGCTTGGACATTAAGGAATAGGAAAGGGCAATGATTTCAGATTAAGTTTCTTTAAGAACTATTGAACAATGTTCAGGTTTTCCAGAAGGAAAATATACAGCTTCTCTTCTTCAAAGCCAACTTCACTCTGACTTAGGGAAACACCTTTGAAGAAAAATTGAAGAGTCAAGAGAAGACTGAAAAAACAGTACTCTGGCTGACTTCTACATTTTTTGCAGCCTACCAAAAAGTTCCCCTCGAAACTTAAGCACTTAAAGATCAAAAGCCCATGTTGATCTCTCTAAGAACATGAGACATTTCATGTTTGGACATGAAGGAATAGGTTTTGGAAGAGGCAATAATTTCAGATTTAATTTCTATGAGAACTATTGAAAATTGTTCAGGTTTTCTCCAGCTGGAAGATATACAGCTTCTCTTCTTCAAAGTCAATTTCACTCTGACTTAGGGAAACACCTCTGAAGAAAAATTTAAGGGTCGAGAGAAGACTGAAAAATAGTACTCTGGCTGACTGCTCCATCTTTGCAGCCTTCCAAAAGATTCCTTTGGAACTTTAACACTGATAAATTAAAAGCCCATGTTGATCTCTGTAAGAACATGAGACATTTCATGATTTGGCATGAAGGAAAAGGGTGTGGGAGGAACAATGATTTCAGATCTTATTTCTATAAGAACTATTAGGAATTGTTCAGGTATTCCAAGAAAATATACAGCTTCTCTTCTTCAAAGCGAACCTCGCTGAGGCTTAGGAAAACATCTTTGAAGGAAAATTTAAGAGTCAAGAGAAGACTCGAAAGCAGTCCTTTGGTTGACTACTTCATATATGCAGCCTTCCAAAAGTTTCTTTGAAACTTTAAAACTGAAAGATCGAAAGCCATGTTGATCTCTGTAAAAACATGAGACATTTCATGCTTGGTCATGAAGGAAAAGGGTGTGTAAGGGGCAATGATTTCAGATCTTATTTCTATAAGAACTATTAAAAATTGTTCAGGTATTCCAAGAAAATATACAGCTTCTCTTCTTCAAAGCGAATCTCGCGGATGCTTAGGAAAACATCTTTGAAGGAAAATTTAAGAGTCAAGAGAAGACTGGAAAGCAGTCCTCTAGTTGACTACTTCATCTATGCAGCCTTCCAAAAGTTCTTTTGAAACTTCAAAACTGATAGATCAAAAGCCATGTTGATCACTGTAAAAACATGAGACATTTCATGCATGGTCATGAAGGAAAAGGGTGTGTAAGGGGCAATGATTTCAGATCTTATTCCTATAAGAACTATTGAAAATTGTTCAGGTATTCCAAGAAAATATACAGCTCCTCTTCTTCAAAGCGAACCTCGCTGAGGCTTAGGAAAATATCTTTGAAGGAAAATTTAAGAGTCAAGAGAAGACTAGAAAGCAGTCCTCTGGTTGGGTACTTCATCTATGCAGCCTTCCAAAAGTTTCTTTGAAACTTAAAAACTGATAGATCGAAAGCCATGTTGATCTCTGTAAAAACATGAGACATTTCATGCTTGGTCATGAAGGAAAATGGTGTGTAAGGGGCAATGATTTCAGATCTTATTCCTATAAGAACTATTAAAAATTGTTCAGGTATTCCAAGAAAATATACAACTTCTCTTCTTCAAAGCGAACCTCGCTGAGTCTTAGGAAAACATCTTTGAAGGAAAATTTAAGAGCCAAGAGAAGACTGGAAAGCAATCCTCTGGCTGGCTACTCCATCTTCGCATCCTTCCAAAAACTTTCCTTGCAACTTCAAAACTGATAGATCAAAAGCCATGTTGATCTCTGTAAAAACATGAGACATTTCATGCTTGGACATGAAGGAAAAGGGCATGGAAAGGGCAATAATTTCAGATCTTATTTTTATAAGAACTACTGAAAATTGTTCAAATATTCCAGGAAGAGATACAGCTTCCCTTCTTCGGAGCCAACCTTACTGTAGTTCCAAAAAAAAATTATAGCTCCATTGTGTTAACAAAAATGTTGCTGTGCGGTATTCCTAATTTCTAGTCTTTTTCCATTTCGTCGCTTGGAACAGCACCCAACAAAATTTTGTCTACATGGACGAGATCTCTTGAACGATAGAATAATAAAGCATCGTTTGTTAATATTAGCTAGTTACTGTGATCACTAGAAGTGAAAACTGCACTTAAGCAAGATATAAAACTGATGAATCTCATCATCAGATTGTTAAAGAAACTCCTGGAACTGATACCTACAACCTATAAGCATATAGCAGGCCCTCAAGTTAATAAACGGAGAACAGTTCTTTAGAACTGGCGATAAAAGTTAGTTTCAAATTGAAACATTTATCTAGTATGATGTATAAACTTCATGCAACGGAAGCAGATCTTTCACAAAAGGGCCAAATTATCAGATTTATCAATTTCTAAGTGGATTGTTTTTAACTTGAACCAAGGCGCAAAGCAAAAACTCGATTTATCCACGATGGATGCGAAGGAATTGAGGTGTTAGTTGTGTGTTAAGAGTTTAATGTTGCTTTCATTAGGTTTTGCTTCGAGTCTTGGTCTCTGTGTCGAAATTGAGGATATGAAAATTAGTGATATAATCTAGTCTTTTTCCAAACTTATTTATGTAGTACTCGTTGATCTTTGTTGAAAATTAACAATTGACTATAATAGGGACAATCTATTGTTATCCCTCTAGATGTTACTGGATGTTCTTTGATAAAATTATAAAATTTTCATATTTATGTGCCAAATTTTCGAAGATATCCATGGATTATATTATTTCGAAAATAATTGTATTAGTATTTAATGATCTTATTTTTAATGCTTCTATACAAGAGTAGCAGCACTTCGAGAGTGGAATATTAAATTGTTGAATTACTTATTGCTTAGTGGTTATAGTATAGTGGGGCCTTAATGTCGGCTAGCGAATAGTTGTCGTGTTGTGATGGCTTTATTATTGAGTCAATTTTTCTCGTGTTTTTTTCATCCCAATTTCTTTCTTTTTTCTGTTGAGAACTATACAAATATTTTCGTGGAATTTCAGACAGAAAGATGTTGAATGGATCCCGGAAAAAAAATTTTTTCGGAACTCATCCAACATTTTCCTGTATTAAATACAAGTTGAGAACTATGGAAATAGCAATATATAAAACCAACAACGTGCTAGCCGTATTATCGTGCCCTCAATCGGAACAAAATTACAATCAAGCAAAGTGAAATGAAAATATATATAATTTATAGCCTTTAAAGAAACAGGGTCATTAAAATAATCAGAAGATTGTGAAATTAGATAGAATATTGTGGAATCCAGTATCAGAATCTAACAGTATTTTTCGCGATATAACATTTCTAAATAGTTACTATCTAAGACTTTTTTGCGAAACTTAAACTCTGCCAGCACATGAAATAATTCCCAAAAAAAAAATTTTCGGCACCTTTTAATAAACAGATTGGCAACATTTTGGGGGTTGCTATATTTGTTCACGTTTTTATTGCAACAAATATTGAAATGTTAAATTTGCTAGGAGGAAGAGATAAGAATATTACAATAGTGAGAAGCAATAGGTGTAGACATAAAATCTTTTTATTTAATTCTTTTTCTCCTAGAATGTTTCTGTCTTTAATATAGATTTATTGTAAGCTGCTTACTTATCTGTTTAAAACAATAGTGCCAATTTCAGAGGTCCTGAAATATAGAAATTAATTATTCTCTATCTACATGTAAGGCAACTTATACTGCTTTTTGCTCATTAAACACAACACGACTATATATTTGTTGTATTAGGGGTAGATGCAAGCTGTTACTCGAAAAAGTACGATTATTTTATTGTCGTTCATATCATGTCTACATATCGATAATTCGTTTCATATTTTGCTCAATCTTTTTTAAGTGTTCCCGTGAAATTGAGTAACAGCGTTGAAATTATTTTTTATTGGAACTTTGTTGTTGATATTATAGTTTGTCGTTCTATGTTTAGGGCCAAATAAATTGAATTGTTAAAATCTGCAAACGGAGTTTAATATGTTACCTTCACGGTCTAAGAACAACGTTTCAACTGGAATAATGATCCAAAGAATTATTGAAAAAAAAGTTTTGCGAATAGAAGAACAGAAACACAATTCAAGAATAACTAAAAAACATATCAGAATAAAGAAATGTGTGAAAAAAAGTTGCCATTCTCATATCAATATTCCAGTTAATTTAGATCAGAAATAAGCTTTTAGAATGGGACCAAACCTTACCCACAAGTTGAACAAATACCCAAGAAATAATCAACATATTATTTATTACTTTGGCTCTAAACCTAATTGTATGTTGAATGTGCTGAGTGAAAAATTAATGATGCACATTTAAGACCATTTTTCCATATTGCAAGATGTTTAGATTATACGTAACTAGAGGAATAAGCTGTTTTATCTTTGTTTTTATTGACTATAAAAGTGTGAATATGGACGAAATACAATCTTACTCAAAAAATTCTACATTGGTATTTTTGCATCCCAATTCTTGATTAATTTATTCAAATTGGTGGTAAATAATTTATTCGTTGATCATACATGCATAGGGAAAAAAAGGGTATTGACAGAATTAAATAAAAATCCTCCACCAACAAACACATTAAAGTTCAACTTGTATAAATGGCACATTGTTAGGTTGACCTCTAAGATCGTCATTTCCTTCTTGTCTCATGCATAATTGCATGAGTTTTCGGAGAAATTATAAAAAAAGTCGTGGATTCGATTCGAATGTACAGTCGTGTTCGTGCGATAGTCTTGGATACAATCAATATCAGGTGAGTGATTGAAAAATTTTGTTTTTCGGAATTTTTAGATTGTTGGAAATATTGGAGGTTTTTGTGTAGGGATGTATCCATTTTAACAATTATAGGATTTATTGATCACAAAAAGATCAAATTAGAATTATATTACGCTTTAAATTTCATTTCAAACGAATTTGAGGAAAAGCAAGTCGGGTCAGTTTTTATTTTACATATTTTTTAAAACTCGAAGTTTCCAAATGATTAGAAGGAAGAACTGAAAGATAAGTATACAAATTTCAAGATAATTTAAAAGGAAACTAGGAAGCCTTCAGGTCTTCTTATCACAAATTTTGTAAGACTAAAATTTTTTTTCTGAGATTGTTAGAAGGTTGGAAATACTGAAGGTTTTTGTGTAGGGTTGTGTCCATTTTATCAATTATGCAATTTATTTATCCTAAAAAGATCAAATTAAAATGATATCAAGCTTTAAATTACATTTCAAACGAATTTGAGGAGAAAGCAAGTCAGGTCAGTTTTTATTTTGAATATTTTTCAAAACCAAAAACACCTTCGAAGAAAATTTTGAGAGTTAGGAGAATAATGAGAAAATAGTCCTCTGGCTGAAGACTACTCCATATCTGCAGCCTTCCAGAAAGTTCCCTTGAAACTCTAACACTTAAAGATCAAAAGCCCATGTTGATCTCTGTGAAAACATGAGACATTTCATGCTTGGACATAAAGGAAAAGGGTGTGGAAGAGGCAATTATTTCAGATCTGATGTATATAAAAACTATGGAGAATTTTGTTCGGGTATTCCAGGAAAATATACTGCTTCCCTCCTTCAAAGCCAACCTCATTGTGGCTTAGGAAAAAACACCTTCGAAGAAAACTTTAAGAATTAGGAGAATACTGAAAAAACAGTCCTCTGGCTGAAGACTACTCCATTTCTGCAGCCTTCCAAAAAGTTTTCTTGAAACTTTAACACTTAAAGATCAAAAGCCCATGTTGATCTCTGTGAAAATATGAGACATTTCATGATTGGACATGAAGGAATAGGGCGTGGAGGGGGCCATGATTTTAGATCTTATTTCTCTGGAAACTATTGAGAATTGTTCAGGTATTCCAGGAAAGTTTACAGCCTTCCTTCTCCAAAACCTACCTTACTGTGACTTAGGGAAACACCTCTGAAGAAAAATTTAAGAGCCAAGAGAAGACTGAAAAGCAGTCCTCTAGCTGACTACTCCATCTTTGCAGCCTTCCAAAAAGTTCCCTTGAAACTTCAACACTTAAAAAAAATCGTTCAGGTATCCTTCTTCCAGCCAAAATATTCACATTTCAAATTTTTTTCCAGACACAATGAAGTTGAACGAATTCGAAGTAGTCATTTCCGGTGTTGGTGGTCTCTTCCCAAAAGCCGGGAATATCGAAGAACTGAAACAGCGTCTCTTGGACAATGAGATGCTTCTGGAGCATCGTTGGAAATACGGTAAGCCTCCCTTTTCTCACCCTCAAAACGGCCAAAAATATAAATCTCTGATTTCCTCAGGCGAACGTGGATGCACCAACGTCATAGGAAAAATAGACGTGGGAAATTTCGACAACGCCTACTTCGGCATCCATCGTCAGCAATGCACCTACATGGACCCAATGCAACGTCTGGTCCTCGAGAGAACCTTCGAAGCTCTCTTGGACGCTGGTAAGTTCTTCATTATCTAAACCAAACGTCTTGATCCTATCAAGGAATTGTCCAACAGGTGTGAATCCGGCCGACGTCAGGGGACGCAGAATTGGGTGCTTCATGGGTTCCAGCGTTGGGGAAAACGACAACTTGTTCTTGGAGTCCGTCGTGAGTGGTTTTGGTGTCACCGGTCACTCCAGAGCCATGATGCCCAACAGGGTGTCCTACTGGCTGAACTTGAAGGGTCCAAGTGTGGCGTATGACAGCAACTGGGTGAGTGGAATTGAGATCCTCCGGATTGCCTTCGACGCTATCAAGACCGGACAGTGCGAAGCCTGCATCGTTGGTACCGCCAATCTCGCATTGAACTCGGAGTTCCAGTTCTTGTATGGAGACATGGGGTTGCTATCGCCTGATGGAAGCAACAAATCCTTCGATGCTGAAGGTAATATGAATGGCACCCAATCAAACGTTGTCTTAACTTTCCATGGTCTTTCCTTCAGCCACTGGTTATGCCAGGAGTGACGGAGTCGTGGTCTTCTTCGTCCAGAAGGCCCAAGAGGCTAGGAGATCCTACGCCAACATTGTCCATGTTGCTACACGTTTCGATGGACAACGCGAGGGTAAATTGCTGGACATTGACGTGGATAATCTAACAGATTTCTTGAGTGAATTTTATGAAACTGCCAAAGTGGACCCAAGGGATGTTGAGTTCGTGGAAGCCTATGGCTCAGCTATCAAAGTAGGTGGAAGTTTATTTTTCAACAGTTCTTACGGTATATATTCCACAGGAGACTGACAAGAAGGAGGTGGCTGCCTTAGAAAGGGTGTTCTGTAAGAACCGAAAAACTCCTTTACTGATTGGAAGCGTGAAACCAAACGCTGGTCACAGTGAAGCCTCTTCGGCCATGTTCAGCATCGTTAAATCTTTGATAGCCATGGACAGTGAGATCATCCCAGCCACCCTCCAGTACACCAAACCCAACCCTGAGATCCCCGCTTTAGTCAATGGTTCCATCCAAGTCGTCAGCGAAAACAGAAAGTGGAACCCTAAATACGTCGCTGTTAACGCCATAGGTTTGGACTCTTACTACGGCCACATCTTGCTGAAGGCTAATCCTAAGAAGTTACCAGCTAAAATCAACGATTTGCCTAGGCTTCTCCTCGCTTCCACTAGAACTGAGAGTGGTATCAAAGATATCCTGGAGGTGTTTAAAACTCGTGAGGACATCAACGATGAGTATGTTTCGTTGGTGCAAGGAGTATACTCGAAACCAATCCTTGGACATCTCCACCGTGGTTTCTCCCTCCAAGGCGCCGAAGACATCAAATGTGAATCCGAGACTCATCTGGGTAACAAACGCCAAATCTGGTTCGTCTATTCCGGCATGGGAAGCCAATGGGCTGGCATGGCGAGCGATCTGATGAAAATACCAGTCTTCAACGACGCCATCCAGAAATGCCAAGAGGTGTTGGCGAAGAAGGGTGTTGATCTCATATCCATAATCTCCAATACAGACAAGACAGTCTACGATAACATCTTGAACTCTTTCATCGGTATCGCAGCGATTCAGATCGGTCTAACAGACGTTCTGCATTCTCTTGGTATCACCCCAGATGGAATCATTGGACATTCTGTCGGTGAGTTAGGATGCGCCTACGCCGATGGGTGTCTCACAGCCGAGCAGATGATCCTCTGTGCCTATTCGAGAGGTAGGGCTTCTCTGGAAGCTGAGTTGATTCCAGGAATGATGGCTGCGATAGGTTTGGGGTACAACCAAATCAAGGATAGATGTCCAGAAAGTATAGAGGTGGCTTGCCACAACGGTCCAGACAGTTCCACCATCTCTGGGCCAACTGAGGACATGGAAAAATTCGTGAAAGAACTCCAAGACGACGGCATCTTCGCCAGGTTGGTCAACGTGTCCAACATAGCCTACCACAGTAGATACATCAAACCTGCAGCTCCACTCTTGTTGAATTACCTCAACCAGGTGTGTCCCACGCCAGTGGAGAGGACCCCCAAATGGATCAGTACCTCTAATTTGGAGGAGAACTGGGGTACAGATTTAGCCAAACATTCCTCAGCCGAATATCACACCAACAACCTCCTCAGCTCCGTGCTATTCGAGGAAGGTCTCCACCACATCCCTAAGGATTCAGTCCTCATCGAGATAGCCCCACATGGTCTTCTCCAAGCTATCCTTAAGAGGTCCTTAAAACCTGGATGTACCAACGTTCCTCTCACCCATCGAGGCACCAAGAGTGGCGTGGAGTTCCTTTTCAACAGCCTTGGAAAGTTGTACCTGGCTGGTTTGGACTTGAACATCCAGAAGTTGTACCCAAAGATTGATTTCCCAGTCAGTCGTGGAACTCCAAGTCTGTCCAACTTGGCCCATTGGGAGCACAGCGAAACCTGGAGGACTGGATTGGAAGACAAGATCAACTCTATGCTGTATGGTGTGAGGAACATCGACGTTTCTTTGAATACTGAGGAATTCAGGGAGTTTGTTGGTCATCAACTCGACGATGCGGTTATCCTACCTTCAAGTGCTTATTTGGTACGTTCTCGATCTCCCTTCTTCGAAACCACTAACTGAAATGTTAAATTTCCAGAATATCGTAGCTCAGATCATCTCAAGTATCAGCAGTGGACACCAGGAAGTCGTCTTCGAGAACCTCCACTTCAGAAGCTGCCTGAACATTCCAAAAATGGGCGGAGTCGCCATGCACGCCATGATCCAAAAAGGAAGTGGAAACTTCGAGGTGTTGGCGGATGGCGAGATCGTGGTCTCAGGAAAGATGACCTTCCCCCTGTCCACCGACAAGTTCATGCACGAAGACACCGAGATCCAGGTGATCGACGAGTACGTCCAACTGTCCGGGAACGACGTCTACAACGAGTTCCAACATCGTGGGTACAAGTATTCCGGCCCCTTCAAGACCATCAAGGACCTGAAGATCACCGAGGAAGGCTCTATTGGTACCCTGCAATGGAACGGGAAATGGCCCATGTTTTTGGAGGGTATCTTCCAACAGTTCCTGTTGCAGGCTGGGGAGAGGAATCAGGATATCCAGGTGCCAAGGACTATCCAAAAAATTGCACTCTCGCAAAACGATCTTCCTGCAGACAAGTGTGGTACGTATGACCATCTCTAGTGGGATAAGGCTTTGATTTTTGAATCTTTCTTCAGATCTGACTGTTCATTACAACTACTCGACCCAAATCTTGGCCACCAAAGGGATCCAGGTCGTGGGGATCCAATCGACGTCTATCCCAAGGAGACAGAGGGAGATATCTTATGATTCCATCGAGTTTTTCCCATTATCCAATTCACTCACTGTAAGTATTGGGGGATCCAAAGTTGTTATGGTTGATACCCAGGGTTTCTTTCAGGGGATCCAAGAGGTCTTGAACGCTTCCTTGTACCTCGCCATCGAAAGCTTCACTGGCTCTGATGCTGTGGCGACAGTGATGATCACTGAGATCGAAACAGACATCTCCTTCACTCAGCCACTCAAGGAGATTTTGGAGCACTACAAGAAGTTCAATGTAAGATAAACTTCCCAAATCGAACCATAACTAACCTCCTTCCTCTTTACAGCCGAACGTTTCCAGAGCATCCAATTTCAAAGATGTAATGATCCAACAAGCATACCCCTCTCTCTTCATTTTCAACGATTACATCAACGAGGAACTGGCTAGGATCACAGCCGCCAGCAACGGTTTCCTCCTGGTCAAAACGAACAAAGACATCCTCTCCAACAACCAGCTGATACAAATAGCCCAGTGGAATGTGGAAGGATGCAGCTATTCACTGCTGAGAAAGGTACCACAAAAACCTCCAACTATAGTCTTGGTCAAGGGTGAAACGCTCAGCACCAAAGACTTCTCCAGAGGTTCGGTTACGTGGGTGAACGAGCTCACTTCTGCAGCCAACTCGAATCCGGATGGGGTTCTCCTGGTATCCACCCTCATGCCTGTGGAAGGTCTGGTGAATTTCGTCCAGGAACTTCGATCGGTGCCCAACCTGAACAAGGTGGCCTGTTTCTTCAACTTCGACAAGAGATCCAGCGAGATAAACGTGAAGGATCCTTTATACCAAAACATCTACAAGTACAGTATAGGTTTGTCGGTCCTCAAGGACAACGTCTTCGGTACCTACCTCCCTGTTCCTGTAAGTTTGAAGGATAACATCCTGCAGAATCTCTCTTTGACCTCCAACGTCATCAACAATAAGACTATTCATTACTTGAGCGTGAACCCAGTGGACGAAACCATAGATCCCCAGGTGTACAAGCCTGTGGAGCTTGGTAACATCGATTACTCTGGGGTTACGAGTTCTGGTAAGGCGGTTATGGGGTTGGCGAGGATCGACCAGGATACCTTCAAGCTTATACCAGACCCTGTCTTCTGTTGGGACATACCTGAAGGCTGGACTATCCAAGATGGTGCTACTGTACCCAACGCTTTTGCATGTGTAGGTACCATTCGATAAGTATTTCTTCTGGATTGATAATTTTTTTTCTAGGCTTACTATGCACTTAAGTACAAGGGAGAGTTTGCACCAGGTAACACAGTTCTCATCCATGGAGGATGCACCAGTATTGGAATGGCAGCGATTTGCATCGCCTCCACCTACAACTGCCATATTTACACCACAGTCGCCAACGATCTCCAAAGGGCCTTCCTGAAGAAGCAGTTTGTCTTTGTGAGTACCAACACATACACCTCAGTGTTAAACATAAAAAGTCTCGTTTCCTCTTCCAGTTGAAAGACCGTCACATCCTGAGCAGCAACGACTCCACCTTCGAGCCAGCCCTTCTCACAGCAACAGGAGGAGCTGGAGCAGATTTAATCATGAACTGTCTATCCGGACCTCTCCTCCAAGCCTCCATGGGATGTTTGGCGGATTACGGAAGGTTCATCCAGTATGGAAAGTACGACGTGGAGGAAAACAACTCCATCGGCATGTTCGTCTTCCTGAGGAACGTGTCGTTCTACGTTGTCGACTTCAACGACCTGGTCAACGAGGACGAGAGCGTCAAGCAAGAGATCAAGGAATGGGTCCAGAAAGGTATGGAGGAGTTGGCTGTGAGACCCTTGCATAGGAAGGTGGTGGAACACCAAGACGTCAAGTTGATTCTTGAGTAAGTAAGAAATGTCTAATCTTCGAGTTGTTCTACCATTGAACTTTTCCAGTACCATGAGATACAGTGGGAACATTGGGAAGAGGGTCATCAAAGTAAGCAACACCTTGGAGATGAACAAGTTCAACGTGAAGAAGTCCAACCAGTTCATCTGCGATGGAAAGAGCTCCTATTTGATTTACGGAGGAAGTGCTGAGGCTTGGACCGATCTGGCTGAATGGTTGATCCTCAGAGGTGCAAGAAGGATCGTCGTGGCTTCAGATTCCAAACCCCAACAGATACACATAAACAGACGATTGTCCCTCCTCCTCTCTTACTTCGGGGCTGAGATCATCACGTCCCAGACCAAAGCCCACGTGAGGGAAGGCGCGGCTGAGTTACTCTCAGAAGTCTACTCCTTAGGAACGATCCACATGGTGTTCTTGCTCCCGAGCAAAACGAACCTCTCGAAGACCCACGACAACAGGACGGTTCAGTACATCGACCATTCTTTACGTACCACAGCCCCGAAGGCTCTGTTCGTGAACTTCATCAACAGTGCTGCCGGTTTGGCCCAAGCTAGGGCTGAAGCTGGGTTCAACACCTACAACATCCAGTACGACAAAGGGTTGGACTTCAGCGCCGCTCTGTACAGTTTGGACACCATCATCTCCTTCAAGGTGAAGAATATCATGATCAAGGACGACAAGGTTGAAGATTTCAATCAGGAGACTGCTGCTGTTTTGTTCAAGAGTTAGTATTCTTGAAGTGATGAGTGAGGGTGTATATTTACCAATGTGATTCTTTCAGAGCTTGATTACATCCTGCCATCATCAATAGAAGAACTGACCGACCAATACTCGAAAGCCCCGAAAAAACCTGATTTCATCCAGCTCCCAACCTTGGGACCGAGGAAGATAAGGGAGTTGGCCCCGATATTCGTCATCCCTGGACTGACTGATAACTCCAAGATAAGGGATCTGGCGTTGGACCTCTTGTACCCAACCTACTGCGCCGTCTACTCCCAACAAAACCAGAACATTTCTGAGTTGGCGAACGATTTTGTTACTCGCATGAGGGAGATTTGGCCCAAGGGACCCTACACATTGGTGGGAGTTTCTTGGGGAGGCGCTCTTACCATGGAGATCGCAAGGATATTGGACCAGCAGAAGGTCAGCATCCATTTGTACCTCGTGGACGGCGCCCCGAAGACCTTACAGATGGCCTTGATGAATCTGGGGGAGAACGCCAGTAACGTGGAGCTGAATTTGATCACAAGGTACTTCAAGATTAACGAGGCTTCGGTGAGTTTTGTCTTATCCTGGGAGAACTTTTTGAAAGTGGTTTTTTTTTTAGCTGATAGAAAAGTTGAGTAACCTGGCGGATTGGGATTCTAGAGTAGCGTTAGCCCTTCAAGAGTACACAGGAAGGCTGCACGACAAGGCAGCTGCTAAGAAGGCTCTAACAAATCTTAGAGACAAGTTGAAAGATATAATTTCGTACAGGCAACCTGAAGAAAGTTTGTCTGGCGAAATATACCTGTTAAGACCTTCGGGTTGTAGTAAACACGACGGTTGTGACCTTCTTGCGGTGAGTAACATCGATTTTGACTTGGTTAAACCAGGAAGTATTGGGATTTTAATTTTTTTATAGGCTTCCAAGCGTACCCTAGCAGTTCACATAATCGAGGGAGACCATACCAGCATCGTTAAAAGTCCAGAAACCTCATTGTTAATCAATCAAACCTTCTCATTGATTTGAAATTGTTAATTACCAATAAAATATAATTATTCAGAACTCGCTTTAATTTTTACCCTGCTTCCCTCTTGAGAATCAAGCCAAAAAAAAATGGAAGAAATTATTAAAGGCCCTTAAATTTTGAAGCGGATTTCCGCACGTCCAAGAGATGGCGTTATCCACTGCAAAACACACCTTGGTCTCCGGCTTGTTTTGGGTAAATAATTTCGTTGGGCCCCTGATCCCCTCCGGGGGGGGTAGGACCTGGGGGGGGGGATTGTGTGTCTTAAGTAGGTGATACGCTGACGAGTCTAACCAGCTCCTACGTAAACTATTAAGGTTGCCAAAGAATGCAGACAAACTGAAAAAAATCCACACTCACCGAGATCAATCTATTTCAATATTAGAAAGCCTCAAATTTGGACATCAAAAATTGGGATCTCTGAAAGTTTCAACCTTAAAATGCAATAGCAATCGGGAAAATTATTTTACGTGAAAACTTAGTATATATTTGAAATCTACACATTCGAATTATATAGATTACAAGTATTTTTCTCTGTATCGTGAAATTAATTTTCTGCTAAATTCTCCATGTAGGTGACATTTTTTTTTCGATAATCCTCTAAAAATTACTCATTTCAGCTAATTCGAACACGCTGATTTCGAATATGCGGTTTTGCGCTCGTATTAGGTAAATAATTTTGTTGGGCCCCTGATCCCCGTGGGGGGCTCGACCCTTGGGGGGGATTTGACCATTTCCCACCTCCACTTTCTCTCTGGACGTGTCTAAGATAGGATATACTTTGCCGAGTCCAACCAGTAGTTTTTCGTTTCTCAACACCCTCGCCAAACTAATATTCGTATCATTTTACCTCGCGTATCGATTCGAGAAACTTCTCAGCGAGGCGGTTCTTGAGGCAATAGTGGAAATGGGAAATTCCTCTTTGATGGTTCTTGCATATAGGTACATACACATTCATTCCATTGGATTTCTTCTCACTTTGCATAATATTGACTTCGAAATCGCTATTTCCAATTCTTATCGGGAATAGATAGAGCCGGGAACAGGGGGGGCTTTCGAAAAATTCAACCTTCAAAGTATGGAATTCAACTTCAGAAAATCCTCCTGGAGATAATGAGGAGGTGGAGTGAATATTTTCAATTTGGGGGAATAAAGGAATGATCTTAAAACGTTGAAATTGTATCCGGAGGAATTCGAACAAAGCAGGCACTTCATTAGTGCCACTCCTAAGCCTCTTCGTCTGTTCTCTTGTGCCCCTTTATGCCTTCATATCTTCGCCTCAGACACTGTGAGGATTTTGGCTATCACATTATGCAGTCTTCTTGTTCATTTATGATGGAATTCTGCTTCATTCTAATTTATTTTTTTTATTTTTTTTTATTCCAGGTTACTAATAATTGTTTTTCAAAAAAAGGATGAAATGAGACGAAAGAAAATATTTTATTCAAAGAATATCATACAGGTATCAGTTTTTCACAGCCTTTTGAATACACGAGTCGCCACTGGGCATGATGGCTCATCGTCCTTGTAGACCTGAAAAGAGTAAGATACTCAAAAAAAAAGCAAGAAAGAAAAGAGAAATTTTTTTAAATTTCTATTTTTATCGAGCTACTCACAATTGTCACTTCGTTTCCACTGAACTTGTAGGTTCTGGTTCCAGTCCTTCCTTTGGGCGTCTTGGAGCTCATGACAATCGTGTCGTCTCCTTTCAAGACGGTGGTGGTCTGTGAAAGTAGGGTTAGGTGAGGTTATGTTAAAACTAAACGGATTAGAGTAATCGTCGAATCTTACCTTGACAATGATTCCCCATGGTAATTTTTCATCGACTTCTTTGTTGAGGAGGTATTCGACGTGTAGGTCGGGCATAAGGTCGAGGTCCACGCAGATCTTGTCGCCTTCGTGTTTGATGTCGTAGGTTGGTTTGATCTTGTCGGCTTCGTTGGCCTTATCCTCAGGCAAACCTTCTCACATAAATAAATTATTTCAATATCAAAAATAATTAAAAAAAACTCACCAATAGCGATGAGATAGGGGGCGAAGTTCTCGCTCTTGACCAATTGGTATTTGCCAGTGATTTGCACCATTTTTGATGTTTTCAAGGAAGACTTCTCTAGAGAAACTGGGGCAACTAATTTCCGAGGGCGCCTTATATAGGATGCATTTTCGGGGCTGATAACTAACTGATAAATAAATTAATATTTCCCCAGGTACAAAGTGTAAGATTGAAGTTTGAATGAGATAAATTTGGAGTGATGCACTTTCTCACAAATTAACTGGATCATCAGATTATTTGAGTAGATTGGCAGGTTCTGAAATCCACTGATAAGATATCGTGTATTGAAGTCAAATATATCTGGGTATTGAATAACCAACTCGAACTCTGTTCGGAGTCACGACATGTTTGCTTAGGAAGGAAAATATATTTTATGTTGGGATTTACTGGATAGTATGATGTTCAATATTTGCGAATACGTAACATGTACGAGTGGCGACTCTTCCAGGGCAAATATAGGACACTGAGGCTGAACTAGATGTCTATTTTAAGTTTTTTTTTCATTCGAAACAGTATTATGGAAGGAATTTAAATTTTTTGTTTGTATTTGTGTCAAATTTTTTATTGAAAAATCTTTGTTCGACTATCTCTTCGGAATTTCTCATACAAGCTAATTCGACCATGCTGATTTCGCTTGAGTTTTTATTGTTTTGTCGCAGCATCCTTCGAGTGTAAAAAAAAATTTTGTTCGCGGAAAGATATGAAATGTACATAGTAAGAATATTCCAAGAACTCTACCGTATTTTCTTTTCGTTAGCCAGAGGATGCAGACCAAATGGAAAAAAATCGACTCGTCGAAGTCGATTCATTTCAATCTTAAAAAGCCTCAAATTTGGACATAAAAAAATGGGATATTGAAAATTTTCAACTTTAAAATGCAATAGCAACCAGAAAATTTTTTTTCCCGTAGACACAATGTGGGTATTTAAAATATACACACACTCAAATCATTTAAATGACATGTATTTTTTCTCTATATCGTGAAATTTATTTTTCGATAATTTTCTTTTTGAAATTTTTTGTTCCGATTACCCTCTAGAAGTTTTTCTTATAAGCTAATTCGACCACGCTGATTTCGAATATGCAGTCGTTTTCTTGATAGTCCTCATCGTTTCGTCACAGCGAAGGTCGAAAATATCGAAAAAATAATTTGTTCGCAAAAAAATCATAAAATATTTTTGAGATGTGCTGGAAACTTTTCCGTTAATTATTCCGGTTGCCAAGAATGCAGACAAACTGGAAAAATTCCACACTCACCAAGGTCAACCCATTTCAATATTATAAAACCTCGAATTTGGACATCAAAAATTGGGATTTCCAAAAGTTTCAATTTCAAAATGCAATAGCAACCAGGAAAATCATTTCTCGTGAAAACCAATGATTTAATTGGAATCTTCACATTTGAAATAAATAGATTACATGTGAATTTTATCCATATCGTGAAATTTATTTTTTGCTAAATTTTCCATGTAGTCGATAATTTTTTTTGTTGAAGTTTTTTTATTCGATAATCCTCTAGAATTTTCTTATATGGGCTAATTTGACCACGCTGATATCGAATATGCAGTCGTTTTCTTGATAGTCTTCATCGTTTCGTCACAGCGGAGGTCGAAAATGTCGAAAAAAAAATTTGTTCGCAAAAAAATCATAAAATATTTTTGAGATGTGCTAGAAGCTTTTCCGTGAATTATTCCGGTTGCCAAAGAATGCAGACAAATTGGAAAAACTCCACACTTACCAAGGTCAATCCATTTCAATATTAGAAAGCCTCAAATTTGGACATCAAAAATTGGGATTTCTAAAAGTTTCAACTTCAAAATGCAATAGCAACCAGGAAAATCATTTCTCGTGAAAACCAATGATTTAATTGGAATCTTCACATTTGAAATAAATAGATTACATGTGAATTTTATCCATATCGTGAAATTTATTTTTTGCTAAATTTTCCATGTTGTCGATAATTTTTTTTTTTGAAGTTTTTTTATTCGATAATCCTCTAGAATTTTCTTATATGGGCTAATTTGACCACGCTGATATCGAATATGCAGTCGTTTTCTTGATAGTCTTCATCGTTTCGTCACAGCGGAGGTCGAAAGTATCGAAAAAAAAATTTGTTCGCAAAAAATCATAAAATATTTTTGGGATGTGCTAGAAGCTTTTCCGTAAATTATTCCGGTTTCCGAAGAATGCAGACAAACTGGAAAAATTCCACACCCACCAAGGTCAATCCATTTCAATATTAGAAAGCCTCAAATTAAAAAATTTCAACTTCAAAATGCAATAGCAACCAGTAAAATCATTCCTCGTGAAAACCAATGATATAATTGGAACCTTCATATTTGAATTATATAGATCACATGTCAATTTTATCGATATCGTGAAATTTATTTATCCATGTATGCAGTCGAAATTTTTTTTTTGAAATTTTTTTTTTTCGATATTCCTCTAGAATTTTCTCATATGGGCTAATTCGACCACGCTGATTCCGAATATGCAATCTTTTTTTCGATTGCCCCCATCGTTTCGTCGCAGCGAAGGTCGAAATTATTAAAAAATTATTTGTTCGCAAAAAAATCATAAAATATTGTTGAAATGTTCTAGAAGCTCTTCCGTGAATTATTTCGGTAGCCTAAGAATGCAGACAAACTGGAAAAAATCTACACTTACCAACATCAACCTAGTACAATATTAGAAAGCCTCAAATCTGGACATCAAAAATTGGGATTTCTAAAAGTTTCAACTTTAAAATGCAATAGCATCCAGGAAAATTATTTCTCGTAAAAACCAAGAATATATTTGAAATTAACACATTCGAATTAAATACATTACATGTAAATTTTCTCCATATCGTGAAATTTATTTTTTGCTAAATTTTCCATGTATCAGTCGATAATTTTTTTTTTTTGAAACTTTATTTTTCGATATTCCTCTAGAATTATTTCATATGAGCTAATTCGACCACGCTGATTTCGAATATGCAATTTTTTTCCGATTGCCCCCATCGTTTCGTAGCAGCGAAGGTCGAAAATATTAAAAAAATGATTTGTTCGCAAAAAAATCTCAAAATATTGTTGAGATGTGCTAGAAGCTTTTCCGTAAATTATTTCGGTAGCCAAAGAATTCAGACAAGCTGGAAAAAATCCACACCCACCAAGGTCATTCCATTTCAATAATAGAAAGCCTCAAATTTGGACATCGAAAATTGGGATCTCCAAAAGTTTCAACTTCGAAATGCAATAGCAACCAGGAAAATTATTTCTCGTGTAAATCAATGTTATATTTAAAATATCCACATTCGAATTATATAGATTACATGTGAATTTTCTCAATATCGTGAACTTTTTTTTTTGCCAAACTTTCCATGTAGGTATCTAGTCGATAATTTTTTTTTGTTGAAATTTTTTTTTCGAAAATCCTCTAGAGAAATTTTCCTTGCTAATTCGACCACGCTAATTTCGAATATGCGGTCGTTTTCTCGAAAGCCCTCTTCGTTTCGTTGGAGAAAAAGTCGAAAGTATAAAAAAATTGAATTTAGAAAAATGTTCTACGAACTCGACCATAATTGCTTCCTTATTTTTTCCCCATACAGCAGAAATAATTTTTTTTCGAATGCTCAATTTTATTCGCTTAATGGTGTAGTGTATGATGGGGGATGTTGAAATAAGTTTAAATACACTTTTTTGGTTTTGAATCAAACATGAAAGTTCTTCATAGATTCCTCTTGAAAATTGTAACCACAGTGTACACTCCTTTGCAAATCTGAAAAAAAAGGGAAGACATTCAGAGTACTCTAGAGAATCGAATCACACCAACCTTGAGAAAAATGCCCAAATCCATATCATAAAAAGGCCCTACCCTCAACGCCAAACGCCTATTCGAACGAATCATCAGAAGCTGCATCAGTTTTAGGGTCTTCACGTCCGTCTCATACCAATTGGAGAGGCTGATGCTGGTCCCAACGTTGATACTCTGCAATTTCAAAATTGAATGAGACGTTTTCTGCTTCGTCCCGAACATCCACGTACCTCATCCACGATCATTTGGGCGAACCAGTAGATCATGAGCAACTCGAAGATGAGGAAGGCCAGACAGAAAACGGTTATACTGAAGACGTAATCTATGGTACCATCAAAAGCCAAAATGATCACAAGGTAAGGCGCCGTTTGAATTGCATGGGTTATAAAATCGATCAAGAATAACGATTGGGTGAACTCTCGCAGCTTCACGAAATCGCTACAAAAAAATTTTTTTTTCACGCCGAGTCTTGTGTTTCTATTTTCGCTCACCTTATGATTTTCTGGTGCTCAATTATACATTCCCTTATGACGAAGTATTCAGCTTCTCGAATCGAAATATTTTCTGACTCTCCCAAAATTTCTCCATAGTATTGGAAATTTGCAAGAACATGTTGGAGATGCTTCAGTTTGAAAGTGGGGAAAATACAGAGTGATGCTAAGGTTATATTCGACATTAAAACAAATACCCCAACAAAGGTCAAACCTAGAAAAATATTATACAATGGAAAGTGTCCAAGAAAGATTCTTAATTTACCTATGGAGTGGATGATTATAGAAGCCCCATAATGGGTCTGCAGATCCAAGATTGAAACAGACGTCCATGGCAACCTCCTCGTACATTCCTCCATATAAGGATCGCAGCTCAGCGACTTCACATACAAAAGGACACTACCTGCATACGCACTAAACAGAATTCCAAGAAAGATGATGGTATAAAAAATCAGAAACTTTCGACACACGTTGCCATGTTCCTCCAAGCCTTTTTTAACCCTTAAATTAGATCTTTGTACTGCATCATCATAAAGAAACGCCTCATTTAGCATGTTCTTCACGGTGTCAGAATCGAAGAGAAAGGATTTATAGAGACCCATGTTCTCTGTTAGGGTGCTGGCCACGAAAAAAAGCAATTCATTCCAGTCTTCCATTTTTCCCACTTCTTTTATGTAAAGGTTGATCAGAATTATTTGGACGATGGCTATGAGCCTCGACAAGGTACAGTGGGCTCTGACCAACTTCCCCTTCCATCCTGAGTTGTACCAGAGGGTGTTGAAGCCGCACAAGAGGGTGATGAAATGGAGGAACGAAAAAAATTTAGAGTTCTTCATTACCGTCTGGGTTGGATGGTTAACAAAGGTCGACACGTCAGTGGTTTGAGCTCTCACCAACGCTATCTATGTCGCATAAAGAATTTACCGGATCTCATTGCGTATTCAAGAACTACATAAAGAATTCTGTACCCTTCAATAATAAATTGTCTTTTCTGATTGCGCCTCATCTCACTTTTAGCGTATACTATTCTGGGAAACTGTTTGAAAATTTATACTTTTTTATGTGATAACCATAATGATTATGATTTTTACGAAGGGTGGAATTGTTTTAATCATGGGAATAATCCATAATTCACTACGATTCTCGCTAATTGAGGGGTACCTAGACTACGACACGGCATTGCTTCGCTAATATATATTAATTTATAGATTCCTGTGAAAAAATTGTACAGGTACCTAGTTTACCATCTCTTTACTGTGTTAAATGGGTGAATCAGAAACTGCAATTTAAGAAGTGCAACGTAGGAATATTTGAGTCAAAGCTTAAAATTCTTCATAGGTTCCTTTTGGAAACTGTAACCACAGAGTACATTCCTTTGCAGACCTGAAAAAAAACGACGA
Source organism: Aphidecta obliterata (assembly GCA_963966015.1). Taxonomy (NCBI): domain Eukaryota; kingdom Metazoa; phylum Arthropoda; class Insecta; order Coleoptera; family Coccinellidae; genus Aphidecta; species Aphidecta obliterata. The sequence continues at coordinate 1,112,164 of OZ014435.1, forward strand.
ATGATGAAAATATTCCAGATTCCCTATTAGACCAAACCTTCAGAAAAACATTCAAATCCATATCATAAAAAGGTCCCACTCTCAACGCCAAACGTCTGCTCGAACGAATCATCAGAAGATGCATCAGTTTGAGGGTCTTCACGTCCGCCTGGTACCAGTTGGAGAGGCTGACGCTGGTCCCCACGTTGATACTCTGTAATTTATGAGTTAATTGAGACGTTTTCTGCTTCGTCCCGAACATTCACGTACCTCATCCACGATCATTTGGGCGAACCAGTAGATCATGAGCAACTCGAAGATGAGGAAGGCCAGACAGAATACCGTCATCATGATGACGTAGTCGATGGTACCATCGGTAGCCTAAAATTGTGGAATTAAAAGGAATTACTTTCCTCTGAATTTTTCTAAAATGATGATAGAAGCGTTTATGTTTTGCCGTGGCCACCCCGCTTCCTCTTTAACACTTACCATAAGAATCACCAGATAAGGTGCAGTTTGAATTGCGTGGGTTATGAAATCGACCAAGAATAACGATTGAGTGAACTTTTTTAACTTCGTGAAATCGCTACAAAAAAAAATTTTATGAAAATTTGAAAAGTCAGGAGCTTTTGAACGCTCGTTGATCCACCTTGTAGGTAGATCCACATTGTAGGTAGATCCACATTGTAGGTGGATCCACCTTGTAGGTGGATCCACCTTGCATGTGAATGAACGAGTGCCCAAAAGCTCCTGCCTTCACGTCAGTGCTTGAGGTGACTAGTTTTTTATTTTCTTTGTTTCGAAACTCGATATCATTTTCACGTCGAGTCTTGAGTATCTGTTTTTGCTCAACATTTTTTTTAATTCACCTTATGATTTTCTGGTGCTCAATTATACATTCCCTTATGACGAAGTATTCAGCTTCTCGAATTGAAATTTTTTCTGAATAGCCCAAAATTTCCCCATAGTATTGGAAATTTGCAAGAACATGTTGGAGATGCTTCAGTTTGAAAGTTGGAAAAATACACAGTGATGCTAGGGTTATATTCGACATCAAAACAAATAGTCCTAAATAGGTCATACCTGAAACGAACAATGGAGAGTAATTGTTGATGGTATGAAATGCACAAGAAATTGGCAACGTCGCATTCGTAAGATCGGGGGTCCGATCAGATTATTTTTCTGAAAATTTTCGACAAAGATTCGTGTACTTTTCCCTAGAGGTTGAAGTTGAATCATATAAATAATTGCCGGATCCCCTCCTCATGTTGCCAATTTTCTTGTGCACGGCTCGGAGTTATAAAAGGTTATGCTCGATTTACCTAAGGAGTGGAACATCAGAGAGAGCCCATAATGAGTCTCCAGAGAGAAGATCGAGACAGAGGGCCACGTCAAGGTCCTGGTGCATTTCTCCAGATGGCAATTCAAAGATATAACGTAGAGAATAACGCTACCTGCATATAAACTGAACAAAATGCCGAAAAAGAGTACGATATAAACCATGAGGAACTTTCGACAGACGTTCCCATGTTCCTCCAAGTCCTTTTTAACCCTCAAATCAGATCTTTGTACCGATTCATCGTGAAGGAACGCTTCTTTTATGAGGTTCTTCACGGTGTTAGAATCGAAAAGAAACGATTTGAAGAGGGCCATGTTGGCGGTTACGGTGCTGGCTACGAAGAAGAACAAGTCTTTCCAGTCTTCCTTATTTGCGACCTCTTTTGTATATAGATTGACCAGGATCAATTGTATGATGAAAAGGCTTCTCGATATAGTACAGTAGGATTTAACCAACATCCCCTTCCACCCTGAGTCGTACCAGAGGGTGTTGAAGCCGGATATCAGGATGAAGAAATGAATCGAAGAGAAAAATGCAGAGTTCTTCATTGTTAACAATTATACAATATGCTCACTTCTTCGGTGGTTGAGCACATTTGATCTTTCACTCGGATCCAAACCAACACCATGCTTGTCGCATAAAAGATTAACCCGACCTCATCCCTTATTCAAGGGTGATATATAGAATTCCATGTATGCTTCAATAATAAATCGACTTTTCTGGTTGCGCCTCATCTCACTCGGGGTATAATCTTCAGGTGAAATATTCAGAGGAAGTGTTAGAAACTTAGTTTCAATTACACGGCGAAACCAAATTCCTGGAACTTCACTGGATCCAATGAAAAATTGATACACAGTCCCTCATGTATAAGAGGAGGAAGGAGAATCATCCACGTCAGTGTCACAAATGTTTTTTTTTTGAACGACTCTTCAAGAGGTGTAATCACAAAAGTATATGGAAGAACTTCCTGACTTTTTCGATTTTTTTTGTTAACGGATGGCCGGACGGAAAGATATAATTGATTTCAAATACGAATTCTTCATCTGTTCGAGACCATTCCTGGCTCGAAATTCGATCCAAACGCGCTAGAAGAACAAGGAATGAATGAACAACGAGTCCCACGTTTGTCACCGACATCAGTTTGCTCACGCATTAAACCCGTTCTTGTAACATTACTTCTGCAACATGGAAAATCGTTCCAAAATGAATTCAAGACGACACTTTGGCGGTGCTTAATCTCTCCTCATCATCCAATCCGGCATCATTCGACCATTAGGCAAACACATCAATCCGATAACTTTCGCATTATCTGTTTCCATCGCAAGGGCGAAAATCATCTTCGAACGTCAGTTCGAGAAAGTTATCTCCGAACATACAGGGGCTCATATTACAACTCCGATTGCTGGAATTAGTTGGGTATCGGATATCGCCCCGAAGTTGTCAAAACGGGTATTAGAGCGATCAGTCACGTCGAGAACTTTGATTGATCTAATTAACCGAAATTGATATCTTCCGATGAGGCCAGGACGAGACGATTGAGTTTCGAATTTGTTCGCGAAGACATGTTTCTGTTTGAACATAGCAGGAAGCGCAATTCCGTAACATATTAAGAGGTGACGTGGGTTATAAAATCGACCAATAACAACGATTGAGTGAACTCTTTTGACTTCATGAAATCGCTACAAAAAAAAAATTGAATAGCAATTTGAAAAGTCAGGAGCTTTTGAACGCTCGTTGATCCACCTTGTAGGTAGATCCACATTGTAGGTAGATCCACCTTGTAGGTGGATCCACCTTGCAGGTGGATCAACGAGCTTAAGGTGACCAATTTTTTATTTCATTTGTTTCGAAACTCGATATCATTTTCACGAGTCTCGAGTACCTGTTTTCTCTCAACTTTTTTTTTATTTCACCTTATGATTTTCTGAGTTCATAAGCTCCTCGAATCGAAATATTGTCGGACTTGCCCAAAATTCCCATAGTATTGGGAATTCCATAACATATTCAGAGGTGACCATATTCTACACCTTTCCCATAGATCTCGCTAGAGAATCCGGAAAGGCATATATTTACTCATTTTGTGACACTGCACTGATTCGACGCCGAATACAGCGGCGCATCCGAAACTATCGCGACGTTCGGGTAAATAGGTCGATAAAAAAAGGATCAACTGAATTTACGGTATCGCGCCAGCCTTTATGTTGGCCGTGTCATCAATTTTTCCTTCCGTACACATAGTTGAATAACCGTTCCGGCAAGATTAAGGGGTAAAAGAACATCCTATTCTTCCGTCTGACTTTTATTACCTGCCCGGAGACAGCGACAGAGGCGGGTTCAATCAGAGGAGGGGTAAAGTTGGAAAGTAATCAGGTTTATTTTTGGGATCCTCACAGTTATTTTCTGGTTGGACCATTCAGCATCTCATCTTAGGGGCTCTGTGTAGGCCCACCTCGAAAACCTCCAGATGAAGCGACATTTGGAGTTTACAGTTCTCCACCTACGCCACTGCCTTCTGGATACCGTAGCACATCAAACTTCGATCCTAGCCAAAGTTGGCCCTTCTCCAGAAGACGGGAGATCTTTACGGTTTCGACGGAGACATCAATTCCTTTGTCATCTTAGTACAAATTCACCTCGTTGCTAAAAAAACTCTGATGAATCAGAACTGAAGATGTACATATTGCGCTTCATTTCAATCTCCAAGCTCTTATATTGAGCATATGGCAACCTTTCAAATCTGGTTGTTCACTGGGGTTAATCCCTATTTAGTGGACTGTATTTTAATCAAGGTGCGCACAAAGAGACAATGCAGGCATTACGCATTGAGACACGTCGACGTTTTGTGATTATTCACATTCATACAAAAAATTGAAAATTTGTACAATAAAAACAGTTGAAGATTCCCAGCAAGGTCTTCAGAGGAGGAAAAAAATAAAATTCCTTCCCATAATTTGGAGAAGTGTCCGATCGTCGACTGCAACAAAAGTGCAGAGGTTCCCGGAACAGCCACTATATCATGCATGTTCGGTCGGGTCCACCGGCGAATTATCTTCGTGCAACGCTACGCGCATTGTCCTTTTAGCAACTGGGCGGAAGTGATAACAGCCACTTTATTACGGAGATATGAATCGGGGAATAATTCGCGCCCACCCGTAATTTTACATCGTCAAGCTAAATAGAGCAATTCGCGGATCGTAGATCACGCCCCGGACAGGGTAGGACCGGAGGAAAATCCACCCGAGCCATGTGATGACAACTCTTTGAGATTTTGTGATCTGAAGATTCTTGGATGCCATAGGAACGATGTCTATCGGAAAGTGATAAACGATATCACCGAGAAAAAATCGGAAAAATGACGCAATCAAGTTTACCTCATTTCAGATCCTAGAATGGTTTTCTCTTCGAAATCTGAACTCAAGTTTACATTGAGTCCAGTCGAATATCCTGACATCCAGGTAGAATTTTCTTCATAACTTCCTAAAAATTATATAAAACCTCCAAAAATGAGTTGGTAAAGTTGAAAGAGAATGTATTCAATCGTATTTACCTCATTGCAGATCCTGGAATGGTTTTCTCTTCGAAATCTGAACTCAAGTTTCCATTGACTCCAGTCGGGAATCCTGACATCGAGGTAGAATTTTCTCGATAACTTCCTGAAAATTATAGAAAACCTCCAAAAATGAGGTCGTAAAGTTGAAAGACAATGTATTCAAACGTATTTACCTCATTGCAGACCCTGGAATGGGTTTTCTCTTGGAAATCTGAACTCAAGTTTCCATTGACTCCAGTCGGATCTCCTGACATCGAGGTTGAATTTTCTCGATAACTTCCTGAAAATTATAGAAAACCTCCAAAAATGAGGTCGTAAAGTTGAAAGACAATGTATTCAATCGTATTTACCTCATTGCAGACCCTGGAATGGTTTTCTCTTCGAAATCTGAACTCAAGTTTCCATTGACTCCAGTCGGATATCCTGACATCGAGGTAGAATTCTCTTCATAACTTCCTGAAAATTATAAGAAACCTCCAAAAATGAGTTGGTAAAGTTGAAAGACATTGTATTCAATCGTTTTCACCTCATTGCAGCCCCTGGAATGGTTTTCTCTTCGAAATCTGAACTCAACTTTCCATTGACTCCAGTCGGATCTCCTGACATCGAGGTAGAATTTTCTCGATAACTTCCTGAAAATTATGGAAAACCTCCAAAAATGAGGTCGTAAGGTTGAAAGACAAAGTATTCAATCGTATTTACCTCATTGCAGACCCTGGAATGGTTTTCTCTTCGAAATCTGAACTCAACTTTCCATTGACTCCAGTCGGATCTCCTGACATCGAGGTAGAATTTTCTCGATAACTTCCTGAAAATTATAGAAAACCTCCAAAAATGAGGTCGTAAAGTTGAAAGACAATGTATTCAATCGTATTCACCTCATTGCAGCCCCTGGAATGATTTTCTCTTCGAAATCTGAACTCAAGTTTCCATTGAGTCCAGTCGAATACCCTGACATCCAGGTAGAATTTTCTTCATAACTTCCTAAAAATTATATAAAACCTCCAAAAATGAGTTGGTAAAGTTTAAAGACAATGTATTCAATCGTATTTACCTCAGTGCAGACCCTGGAATGGTTTTCTCTTCGAAATCTGAACTCAAGTTTCCATTAACTCCAGTCGTATATCCTGACATCGAGGTAGAATTTTCTCGATAACTTCCTGAAAATTATAGAAAATCTCCAAAAATGAGGTCGTAAAGTTGAAAGACAATGTATTCAATCGTATTTACCTCATTGCAGCCCCTGGAATGATTTTCTCTTCAAAATATGAACTCAAGTTTCCATTGACTCCAGTCGGATATCCTGACATCTAGGTGGAATTTTCTTCATAACTTCCTGAAAATTATGTAAAACCTCCAAAAATGAGTTGGTTAAGTTGAAAGACAATGTATTCAACCGTATTTGCCTCATTGCAGACCCTTGAATGGTTTTCTCTTCGAAATCTGAACTCAAGTTTCCATTGACTCCAGTCGTATATCCTGACATCGAGGTAGAATTTTCTCGATAACTTCCTGAAAATTATATAAAACCTCCAAAAATGAGGTCGTAAAGTTGAAAGACAATGTATTCAATCGTATTTACCTCATTGCAGCCCCTGGAATGGTTTTCTCTTCGAAATCTGAACTCAAGTTTCCATTGAGTCCAGTCGAATATCCTGACATCCAGGTAGAATTTTCTTCATAACTTCCTAAAAATTGTATAAAACCTTCAAAAATGAGTTGGTAAAGTTTAAAGACAATTTATTCAATCGTATTTACCTCAGTGCAGACCCTGGAATGGTTTTCTCTTCGAGATCTGAACTCAAGATTTCATTGACTCCAGTCGGATATCCTGACATCGAGGTTGAATTTTCTTCACAACTTCCTGAAAATTTTATAAAACCTCCAAAAATGAGTTGTTAAAGTTGATAGACAATGTATTCAGTAATATTTACCTCATTGCAGACCTTGGAATGGTTTTCTCTTCGAAATCTGAACTCAAGTTTCCATTGACTCGAGTGTTAAACGATATGCATCTTTGGATACTCGAACCGAGTGATGAACTTCCTGCCTCGATCGCTGCCTTCGTTCATCGTTTATTTATCGACGAGATGAAAGCAGGGCTAATCAAGTTTGTTGGAGATGATCATAAACCGCGCGAACCCCGTAGAACTTTGGACATTTAATCGCTCATCAACGTTCAACTCTAGGTCACTGAATTAATTATCTCAGTGGTCCGGATGTCATCTCCTCAGCTACGACATCAAATTTCCATTAAAGGTGCAATTTATGACGAAACGAAGAATGATGACGCTTCCTGCCCTCTCGAACTGACTGGGGCGACACATCATGATTATGGTATAGAATACTCTAGATTTTCCATAAATTGATAGATATACTTTATTACAGTATTTCATTTACAAATAAGCCTGATACATCTCAAACACAAACATCTTCGAATTTCTCATCTGACCCAGCACGTCGTTCTAACCCTACTCGGAAGTCAATTGAACGAATCACGAAGATGAATCAATTTAATTTGTGCGGCTGTAGCAATTGGCGTCCCTCGAGCCCACGGGGTAGAGCTCCCCCACGTGCTCCATCAAATCAACGACGTAGTATTGCAAATTACCCCTATTCCTTCCTGGACGAATTAGCGGCACCTCGTTCCAATAAATGGAATCCGTGCCTCTCACCAGGGTGCAGGGGATGCAGACCTTATCGCAGAGGGCCTTGAACAGCAGGGAACGTTCGCAGTGGAAACCGATCTTCAAAAACCCGACGGGGATGATGTTGGTCTGTAGCTTTTTCTTCAAGGATTCTATGTGTAACTTGAAACTGTGGAGTTTTTGAGGGTGGAAATAGTCCTTTCTTGGTCCGCAGAGTTGAGCATCCACGAATATAGCTATGATTTTCACTTGGTCCTCGACGTTTAGGTCTTTGGAAAGATGTTTCCTCATGTATAGGATGTAGTCTAGGAGGTAGGGATCGCAAGCGAGCTTGAAAGGATCGAAATCGTTTTGGGTCTTCGAACTGACTGACATTTGAGGGTTGCTGGACCTCTTGGACACCTTCGTCTTCGGCTTGGTCAAGCTGGAGATCGACCCACTGTCATCGAACTTCTCCACCCTATAATCCACCAAGTAGATCGTCTTCCTCGTGCACATATACTGAGACTCTAAGACCTCCAGACACGGGAAGGGAAAGTCCCAAGGCTGGTTTATTAAATAGAATCTATTCTTGAACTTATCGGAGACTTCCAGCTTCCCAGTCTCGAAAAACTTCAAAGGTAAGAAGATGGAATACAAGAGATTCAAACATCTGAGCACCAAGGGAACCTCGTCCTTTATCTCCCTCGGGAAATTCTTCAAGACCAAAACCAGATTCCGGTTGAGGAACATCTCGGCCATCCTCTTATACACCAGGGAGTTGTGGATGAAGATCAGTACGTTCTTGAATAACGTCTTGCTCCTCGAAGACTTCAACAGGGTGATCATCATCTCCGTGCCGCCCATATTTACGAAGTTATCCCTGAAGGCTTTCTGACTTATACAGAACGTCATGATCTCTAAACATAGGAGGTTGGTTTCCTCGTGTTCGAACTGGAAGCCTTTGATGATGGTGGTGAAGAATTCGTTGGTGAGGACCCCTGGTTGTCTGGAAGGAGCTGATATGATTAGGATGATCATTTCGAGGATCTGCTTGTAGGTTTTGGGAGGGATGCTGTCTAAACCAGCGTGGAAATATTTGACGACGACGTCTATCCCTCTGTAAGCCTCGAGGAGGTTCATGGTTCTACTGTTGCGTTTGGCGAAATTGTAGATGGTTTCTACTGCAACTTCGTTGTAGGTGGTCGGGGTGCCATCGAGGAGGTCCATGAGTCTCAAGACTTCCCTTATGACTACCGGGGTTAACATCTTGTCGCAGCAGTAACGATGGGTGGTGAGATTAGATATGGCAGTGCAAGCTATCGACAAGACCTTCTTATCTTTGCTCCTTAAAAGATACAAGACAGAGTCCTCCACGGATAGATCGAAGAGCATCTGTTTCATGGATGGGATACTGGTGATCTTCTCCAAGATCACCGCGGATGGGAGTAGGTAAACGCCCGAGCAGTACTTGGACCATTTGCAGAACTCCAAAAACTCCAAACTCTCCACGAAGTAGCTGCTGGTGATGGGGTTCCTCACACAATTCGTGATGATCTCGAAGGTTACGGGGTAGTAGATGGCTCTACTCGGTTCCAAGAGCACTCTGAATAAATTCTCCACCAGCTGGCATTCCCTGAGGAGTTTCATGATCTGATCGATACTGACGTAGGTCAACCTCTTGAAGATCTCCAGGCACCACTTGGTCATAACCGGGTCGTACTCTTTCATCCTCTCGATGAGTACAAAAGGATCGAACGCTTTATCCGTCGACAACAAGGAAACGGCGGTTGGGGCGTCCAAAAGGTTGTAGAAGAGTTCGAGGACGTTCGCGAGGAGTACAGGGTTTGTCGAGGTCCTTATCAAGTCGAAGATGGGGGTGTATAGGTCGCTGTTGAAGATCAACAAGACGATCCTCGTGGATTTCGCCATTTTGGCCAGGATACCCGCGCAGAACTCCTTGGTCGGGGCGTCTGGGTTGTTGATGAACATCTCGTTTATCTCCAAGAGTATATCGTCGTACTTCTCGTTGTCCAGCTCGTAGACGGCGTCGTTCTTGGTGAGGAGGATGGAGACGAGTCTCAGACTGAGCCGGATGATCGGTATGGGTTTCTTGAGCAACGCCAGGAGCTTTGGGAGGACGCCCTTCTTCCGGAGGTGGGTCAGATTCTCGTCCTTCAGGTCCGCGTATTTGGAGAGGAAGAGGAGGGCGTCTGTGACAACGCTTATTTCAGGGCTCTCGAGGATGGTGATGGATGTCTCGACTTCCTTGGATATGTAGACTTTCTCCTTCGGGATGTCCCGCTTCTTATCGAGGGTTGTCTCGCTCCTTTTCTTCTTCGAATTGTTCATCGTCGTCGAATGGGATCTGGAGAATTTCGGTTTGTTTTGACGTTTCATGCAGTCCTACTTCAAACTTCAAATCTACCGCCCATAGATGTGAGAATTTTCTTGATTTCCTTGACAGGTGACAGATCTTCGATTTTATCCGAGAAAAACATCCCGTATCTTATCGGAAATCCGTTCGGAGTTATCTGGGAAGAGAAATCAAGGAACAATATCGCACAAACGATCCAATCCCAGAAATTACTCCATAAATATTCCAAGAACATAAATTTCCCTTTCATATGCCGCGAAATATACGACCTCATTTACTGCCATCCAGCTCCGAATCCCCTAATTTACGTATAACAAGAACAAGTGGAGATAAATTTGAAAAATCGTAAATTTCAGCGGTATAAAACAAAATTAGTCGGGTAAAAATGGAATTCATACTCTTGGGCTAATTGCGAGAATGCTGATTCAGACAACAGTTAAAATAAAGTAATTTAACCAATTTTATTTCTGACTTCCGAATATAATCAAATATTGAGCTTCTTCTTGAAGTTTTTAGATTTAATTTTCTTTCATAGTTAAATCTATCTGTAATATCCTCCAATCACTTTTCAATATTCTTCAGTATGTTTGTGATATCCATCAATAAATCATTGGATTCTACGTTCAGTGATTCATATTAGGATTGTTAGGGATTATTGCAGAATTTTCAAGTGGAATCACTGGAATTATTAGAATGAAAAGTTTATTATTATGAGTTTTTTCTTCTATTTTTTTCAGTTTTTTTTCTAAATGCTTCGATCAATCCGTAATAATCTTCGATCCATTTGTGATAGTAAAATAAAAGAGCAATTAATCTGTCATATCCATCAATTAATTTGCAATATCCATCAATAAATTATTTGATTCTACGTTCAGTGATTCATGTTAGGGATTATTGCAAAATTTTCAAGTGGAATCACAGAAAATATTAGAATGCAAAGTTCATTATTATGAGTTTTTTCTTCAATTTTTTCCGTTTTTATTCTCAATGCTTCAATCAATTCGTAATAATATTCGATCAATTTGTGATAGGAAAATGAAAAAGCAATTAGTATGTCATCGATTAATTTGAAATTTCCATCAATGAATGTGTTATATCCATCAATCAGTTTGTGATATCCATCAATAAATTATTGGATTCATCGTTCAGTGATTCATGTTAGGGATTATTGCAAAATTTTCGAGTGGAATTACTGGAATTATTAGAATGAAAAGTTCAGTATAAGAGGTTTTTCTTTAATTTTTTCAGTTTTTTTTCTTAATGCTTCAATCAATTCGTAATAATCTTCAACCAGTTTGTGATAGGAAAATAAAAAAGCAATCAATTTGTCATATCCATCAATTAATTCGCAATATTCATCAATCAATTTGTGATATCTATCAATAAATTATTGGATTCTGCGTTTAGTGATTCATGTTAGGGATTTTTCAAAATTTTCTAGTGGAATCACTGGAATTATTAGAATGAAAACATTATTATTATGAGTTTTTTCTTCTATTTTTTTCAGATTTTTCTCTAAATGCTTCAATCAATTCGTAATAATCTTCGATCAATTTGTGATAGGAAAATAAAAAAGCAATAAATTGGTCAAATCCATCAATTAATTCGCAATATTCATCAATAAATTCGTTATATCCATCAATCAATTCGTGATATCTATCAATAAATTATTTGATTCTACGTTCAGTGATTCGTGTTAGGGATTATTGAAGAATGTGTGAGTAGAATCACAGAAATTTTTAGAATGAAAGGTATATTATAATTAGTTTTTTCTCAAATTTTTCAGATTTTATTCTTCATGCTTCAATCAATTCGTAATAATCTTCGTTCAATTTGTGATAGGAAAATAAAAAAGCAATAAATTGGTCAAATCCATCAATTAATTCGCAATATTCATCAATAAATTCGTTATATCCATCAATCAATTCGTGATATCTATCAATAAATTATTTGATTCTACGTTCAGTGATTCGTGTTAGGGATTATTGAAGAATGTGTGAGTAGAATCACAGAAATTTTTAGAATGAAAGGTATATTATAATTAGTTTTTTCTCAAATTTTTCAGATTTTATTCTTCATGCTTCAATCAATTCGTAATAATCTTCGTTCAATTTGTGATAGGAAAATAATAAAGCAATAAATTGGTCATATCCATCAATTAATTCGCAATATTCATCAATAAATTCGTTATATCCATCAATCAATTTGTGATATCTATCAATAAATTATTGGATTCTACGTTCAGTGATTTGTGTTAGGGATTATTGCAGAATTTGTGAGTAGAATCACAGAAATTTTTAGAATGAAAGGTATATTATAATTAGTTTTTTCTCAAATTTTTCAGATTTTATTCTTCATGCTTCAATCAATTCGTAATAATCTACAACCAGTTTGTGATAGGAAAATAAAAAAGCAATAAATTTGTCATATCCATCAGTTAATTATTGTCATATCCATCAATTAATTCGCAATATCCATCAATAAATTTGTTATATCCATCAATCAATTTGTGATATCCATAAATAAAAATTATTTGAATCTACGTTCAGTGATTCATGTTAGGGATTATTGCAAAATTTTCGAGTGAAATCACTGGAATTATTAGAATGAAAAGTTCAGTATAAGAGGTTTTTCTTTAATTTTTTTTCAGATTTTTCTCTTAATGCTTCAATCAATTCGTGATAATCTTCGATCAATTTGGGATAGGGAAATAAAAAAGCAATCAATTTGTCATATCCATCAATTAATTCGCAATATTCATCAATAAATTTGTTATATCCATCAATCAATTTGTGATATCTATCAATGAATTATTGGATTTTACGTTCAGTGATTCATGTTAGGGATTATTGCAAAATTTTCAAGTGGAATCACTGGAATTATTAGAATGAAAAGTTTATTATTTTGAGTTTTTTCTTCAATTTTTGTCAAATTTTTTTTTTGAATGCTTCAATCAATTCGTAATAATCTTCAACCAGTTTGTGATAGGAAAATAAAAAAGCAATAAATTTGTCATATCCATCAGTTAATTACTGTCATATCCATCAATTAATTTGCTATATCCATCAATAAATTTGTGATATCCATCAATAGAAATTATTTGATTCTACATTCAGTGATTCATGTTAGGGATTATTGCAAAATTTTCGAAAATGCTTCAATCAATTCTCAATAAACTTTGATCAATTTGTGATAGGAAAATGAAAAATCAATCAATTTGTCATATCCATTAATTAATCTGCTATATCCATCAATAAATTTGTTATATTCATCAATAAATTATTGGATTCTAAGTTCAGTGATTCATGTTAGGGATTATTGCAGAATATTCAATTGGAATCACTTGAACTAATAAAATGAAAAGTTGATCATTATGAGCTCTGGAATTTTTTCAGATTTTTTTCTAAATGCCTCAATCAATTCGTAATAATCTTCAATCAATATGTGATAGGAAAATAAAAAAGCAATCAATTTGTCATATCCATCAATTAATTTGCAATATCCATCAATAAATTTGTTATATCCATCAATAAATTATTGGATTTTACGTTCAGTGATTAATGTTAGGGATTATTGCAGAATATTCAATTGGAATCACTTGAATTAATAAAATGAAAAGTTGATCATTATGGGCTCTGGAATTTTATTTTTCATGCTTCAACCAATTTGTAATAACCGTCAATAAAATCGTGATAGGAAAATAATAAACATGCAATTGGTCATATCCATCAATCAATCTGTGATATCCATCAATCAAGTTTTGTAATATACATTCAGCATTTTATATTCATCTGAAAAAAAGCCTACATCGACATCCTTAAATTTTTTTTGCATCGATGATGACAAATCTATTCTTTGGCAGTTGGGCATCAGGACGTAATCCTCTCCCGAATCAGGTCGGTTCGGTAAAGTTTCCGGGCACAAATGGGAGATTTTACTGTTGTTTTTGTATATATCAATCAATCTCGACAAACGGCCGCGGGCTTCTTGCTTGTTATTTTGGCTTAGCGCTCCACTTTATCTCCGAAAATGCTTCGTATGAATCGTCTCTTCGTTTGTGTTGGGGCTTACACAGTGTTGGACTCCGAAATTGGCCATATCCCTCGGAAAATATCGGGATATTCAAGGTAGAGAATTTCCTCTATCGATATTTCCCAGAGAAAATTGAGTCCCACCCTGGAAATGGGAAAATTCGAGAGCTCATTTATCAAATTCGATTGACCGGGTTTTTCCATCTGCCACGTTCGGCTAATCAGGTCTGTTCAACTTCGAAATTTTCATTTGAGGATGAAAACGGAACGAGAGGGGGGTTTTATTATGGAGCAGATGTGAAATATTTTATTACCTCCAAGAATGTCACATCCACATCGATTGACATCCTTGCAAGACATGAAATACTGTCTCAATAAATTCCTCCCCTGGCAATCTACAGTAATCCGACTTTAATTCCCGAGTTCATAACTCGAAAGATCCATTCATCAAGCCAAACATTCATTATTTCCGCGGAAATCCGACAAATTGAACCGGGGGAAAACGGATCATCCCGGAAAAACTCCCCAACTGCGCATCTGTGGATCGGCTCCTTTCATCCGCCGCGGCCGCACAAAAGAATCAATTAATTTAAATTTCCGGCCGACCGAAAGATCCGCAACGGCGCCAAACAAAGGGAGAAAAATATTCAAGCCGATATAATTACGGTCTTTTCTTTCGGAAAATTCAAACGGTGAATGATTCAATAACGTCGGTTTTCTTTCCGAACGGTGAAAAAGGAATTTCTGTGTTACAAACGGAGATTGAGCATATAGGGATGGGCTGAATCGATTTATCGACTCGATTCGAACCTCCGACTCGAGTTTGTATCGAGTCGGATGATCAGATCGAGTTGAGAACGAACTGGAGCACATAGGAATCGATTTATCGACTCGATCCGAACCTCCGACTCGAGTTTGTATCAATTCGGATGATCAGATCGAGTTGAGAACGAACTGGAGCACATAGGAATCGATTTATCGACTCGATCCGAACCTCCGACTCGAGTTTGTATCGAGTCGGATGATCAGATCGAGTTGAGAACGAACGGGAGCACATAGGAATCGATTTATCGACTCGATCCGAACCTCCGACTCGATTTTGTATCGAGTCGGACGTGCAGATCGAGTTAGAAAATCAAATCGAGTCGGAGATTCAGCTCCGACTCGATTTAATTTCGAATCTTCAACTCGATCTGAAGATCGAGTTGAATAGAAAGGTCAAATAGAGTCGGAAATTTAGATCGAGTCGGAAATTCAAATGGAGTAGGAAGTTCAGATCGAGTCGAAAGTTCAAAACGAGTCGGAAGTTCAGAGCGAGTTGGAATTTCAAATCGAGTCAGGAGCACAGATCGAGTCGGAAGTTTGGATCGAGCTGAAAATTTGAATCGAGTCGGAAGTTGGGATCCAGTCCAAAAAGAGCCCAGGTCGAGTTGAGCTCGATTGGAATATTTCCTATCGATCCCCTACGAACTTTTCTATCGCCGGCAATAAAGATTTCCCGGAAATATTCCTCATTCATGGGACGAGTCGTATAACTCAAGATAACAGAAACATACCGTCATGTCAAAGTATATGAAATCTATACGGACTATAAAATGTTTATAAGGGTCGCGAGAAATCTCGAGATACATAAAAACGGAATACGTCTGTTCGGCCGCATAAAAAATTTCCGGGGTTCCACATATTTCAACATAATACGATATCGGACATAAAAAGAGCACAGTTGAACTTATCGCGGCCATATTTTCCCGCTCGCGCTTACAAAGGGGTGGATTTATGCAATATGGATGAGGGCGCGCGTAGGTGAAATAGAAAAAAACCCTAAATTTTTCACGCAGGTAGATGGTTCGGATTCCTCGGGCGAATTCCAGACCTGCAGAGAATAGGGATGGTTCGTTTCGAATTCATCATCGCTACACTGCACTGGCGAGGCTCGAGAAAGCCGAAACCGGTCTGCAGATGCGAATGATGATCTCAATGTTTTCTGAGGTTATTCGGATTGACTTTCTGTTCTCCTCATCATTTGAGAATAATTGTTTTCGTATATACTTACATAAAAATTTGGTACTTAATTTTTTTTATTTTATGGGGGCGCTTATCGATGTTGACTGGATCGTCAATGTTTAGAACGCTTCGATCGTCGTCGGATTACTCTGCATGAAACGAGGTCGTCACAGCTTCACGACCGTTTCAAAATTAGTCATTAAAGTTTTACTGATTAGCTGAGTAGTTTATTCGATTGTAACTCCCCAGAATCCCATGAATTTCGTTCATTGAAATAAGGGAAGATCCCTTCTCCAATTGAAAGTTTCAATATTGAAATGGATTTACCTCGGTGAGTGTGGATTTTTTTTTGCAATATATTATGATTTTTTGCGAACAAAAAATTTTTTTGATATTTTCGACCTTTGCTGCGACGAAACGATGAGGGCTATCGAGAAAACGACCGCATATTCGAAATCAGAATGGTCGAATTAGCTAAAATGGAAAAATTTCTAACGGAAGAGTCGAAAAAAAAATTCTCAAAAAAAAAATGTAAAATGGAAAATTTAGCAAATAATACATTTCACGATACAAAGAAAGGATACATGTGAGCTATATAATTCGAATGTGTAGATTTCAAATATATATTTGCTTTTCACGAGAAATAATTTTCCTGGTTGCTATTGCATTTTAAAGTTGAAACTTTTAGAGATGCCAATTTTTTATGTCCAAATTTGATATTTTCTTATATCCAAATAGGTTGATCTTGGTGAGTGTGGATTTTTTCCAGTGTATCTGCATGCTTTGGCTACCGAAATTATTTACTGAAGACCTTCTAGAACATCTCAATAATATTTTATGATTGTTTTGCGAACAAATCATTTTTTCGATACTTTCGACCTGTGCTGTGACGAAACGATGAGTGTTATCAAGAAAAAGACCGCGTATTCGAAATCAGCGTGGTCGAATCAGCTAAAATGAAAAATTTCCAGAAGATTACCGAAAAAAAAATTTTCAACAAAAAAAATTTATCGACCAGAATTGAAAATTTAGCGAAAAATATATTTCACCATATAGAGAAGAAACATATGTAATCTATATAATTCGGATGTGTTCATTTCAAATATATACTTGGTTTTTACGAGAAGCACTTTTCCTGGTTGCTATTGCATTTTCAAGTTGAAACTTTTAGAAATCCCAATTTTGTATGTCTAAATTTGAGGCTTTTTAATATTGAAATGGATCGACCTTGGTGATTGTGGATTTTTTTCCAGTTTGTCTGCATTCTTTGGCTACCGAAATAATTCACTGAAGAGCTTCTAGAACCTCTAAACAATATTTTATGATTTTTTTGCAAACAAATCATTTTTTGGATACTCTCGACCTGTGCTGTGACGAAACGATGAGTGTTATCAAGAAAAAGACCGCGTATTCGAAATCAGCGTGGTCGAATCAGCTGAAATGAAAAATTTCCAGAAGATTACCGAAAAAAAAATGTTCAACAAAAAAAATTTATCGACCAGAATTGAAAATTTAGCGAAAAATATATTTCACCATATAGAGAAGAGACATATGTAATCTATATAACTCGAATGTGTTCATTTCAAATATATACTTGGTTTTTACGAGAAACAAATTTCCTGGTTGCTATTGCATTTTCAAGTTGAAACTTTTAGAAATCCCAATTTTGTATGTCTAAATTTGAGGCTTTTTAATATTGAAATGGATCGACCTTGGTGATTGTGGATTTTTTCCAGTTTGTCTGCATTCTTTGGCTACCGAAATAATTCACTGAAGAGCTTCTAGAACCTCTCAACAATATTTTATGATTTTTTTGCAAACAAATCATTTTTTGGATACTTTCGACCTGTGCTGTGACGAAACGATGAGTGTTATCAAGAAAAAGACCGCGTATTCGAAATCAGCGTGGTCGAATCAGCTAAAATGAAAAATTTCCAGAAGATTACCGAAAAAAAAATTTTCAACAAAAAAAATTTATCGACCAGACACATGGAAAATTTAGAGAAAAATATATTTCACCATATAGAGAAGAAACATATGTAATCTATATAATTCGGATGTGTTCATTTCAAATATATATTTGGTTTTTACGAGAAACAATTTTCCTGTTTGCTATTGCATTTTCAAGTTGAAACTTTTATAAATCCCAATTTTTTATGTCTAAATTTGAGGCTTTTTAATATTGAAATGGATTGACCTTGGTGATTGTGGATTTTTTCCAATTTGTCTGCATTCTTTGGCTGCCGAAATAACTCACTGAAGAGCTTCTAGAACCACTCAACAATATTTTATGATTTTTTTGCGAACAAATCATTTTTTGGGTACTTTCGACCTGTGCTGTGACGAAACGATGAGTGTTATCAAGAAAACGACCGCTTATTTAAAATCAGCGTGGCCAATTCAGATCATGAGAGAAATTTCTAGAGGATTATCGAAAAAAAAAATTTCAACAAAAAAAATTTGGAAACATGGAATATCAAGCAATCAAACTGTAAGAATACGAATCGTTATGTTGGAGTTTGAGTATTATTCAATCTTTTTAACCATGGCTTAGGGATACACACGCTGTTGAATTCTTTCTGTAAAATTTCCTCATGGTCAACCGACGTTGCTTCTTTTCCGCTTATTGGTCTTATCTTGGCCCGCTTAGCACATTCGACACGGTCTAGCCATAACGATGAATACAAAGTAACTGATGTATGACACGCATATAATAATTCCTCATCTATGGCTTAGGTATCAATTCTCAATGTATGTATTAAATTTAAGAATTTAAGATTGAATACTCGTATTGCCAGATATTAAAAAACAGTTTTCTCGACATTTCTCGGAATATTTTCGGGAAGCCAAGGAATTATCCTTCTCCGGTTAAATTTATGGTTGGAAAGTGTTGAACGCTTCTTGCCCGAATAGGCCGCTAATTGCTCGTGAGTTTGCAGAAGCAGGCAAAGTGATGAATAGCCAATTTCTACATGCTCTGACTTGTTAAGTGCTGCGAATTCTCTAATGAAAAACGTTCTACTCATGTTTCGAAAACTTCCCTTCCTTATCCACGAACAGTGAAACTATAGTTTAAAATAGTTTTCGAAATTCATATATCTGGGATTTCCGGTGTGTTCATGTTATGGCTCTAGAGGATTACCTACAACGACAGTTGACGACATGTATTTCATGAAATATTCCAGAACTTGATGAGTTTATGAAAGAATAGGAAAGGTTGGAATGAGGTAGATCCTGGCTTTGTTATTGGTCACAATTTGTCATTAAGTGATGGGTAGAAATTTTCGTCTTATTTTCATTGGTTTTAAACATTTGAGCCCCTTTTGTGAAGATGGGAGAAAGTATCAACATTCTATGCATATTTTGTAGAGAAAGCTCATTTAACATCAGAGCTTGGGTAAGATATCAACATTTTATTGTACGGGTGTAATAAAAGATTCTTACAATATCTTTACCATTAGAAACTGTCGTCTCCATTATCCCTTGAACAAATCCTGGATGCGGCCCCAATAAATCTCCACCAGGAGGATACGCTTCTTGATTCTTAGGGAACGTTGCGCGATGCCGTCGACGATGTGAGACGAGAAAATGAAAAGTTTTCCCAGCATCCAGTCGTCGGGAAACCAAGTGAATAGAAATGAATAATACAGGGGGGTCGGGGGTCAAGATCCCCTTCCTAGAATGTATAAACAACATAATACCGCCTGCTAAAACCGTGTTTCTGTCCGAAATTGTATCCAGGAGTCTATCCCGGAATTTATTGGGGACTTCGTTCGATTCCAGCCAGAGAAGAATAAATAAAATATCACGTTTCGGAGTTGTTGTGCAGTCGAGAGGAGAGGGTTTAACCGCCAGAGGGCGTAGTCGAGGGCTGATTTGTGGGTTGAGGAGGAGAGATATTCGAGTAACGTAAGTGTTTGGTTCGTATGTCCATTATTTTCGGGTCGAGTGTCGCTGAAAACGAACGGAGGAAATCTGAACTAATGAAGCAACTGTCACACAGTAGATCTAATGTACCTTATCTGTCATATTATGCGACGTTTCCAGATATAACTCGTGTTGAACTGATACTTCCGACAGATGCTGTATATGTTTGGCGAAATTCTCTGGTTTGTGGGTTTCGCATTCGGAATGAATAGGGCTATTATTGACGGATCGATTGCTGTCAGGTTAGTATGAGAGACGGCTTACAAACGTGGTCCAATGAGATTTTCCATATCATCGGTTCAAATGCTGCGTTTGAAGGATTAAACCCTTGATCTATGTCCTGATCCGACGTGGTAATAGAGCAAGGATTTGCATTTGCACGTTCGAAACGTGGAGTTCGACGGAGATGTGGGGAGAGAAGGATAACCAATACGACACCTCATGATGAGAGCACATAATTTTGGGGAAAAAATTTAGACTTGAACATATTAAGTCTCAAGGAATAGATGGTGGAGCTCCTAGAATATTTATACAAGATTTATATTTTTTTGTGGAATAAATTTCGAAATTTTCGACGTATGCTGCGAAGAAACGATGGGGGCTATAGATGAAACGACTGCAGATTCGAAATCAGCGCGGTCGAATAAGTATCCGTGAGAAATTCCGAAAGAATTATCAGAAAAACAATTTTCTACAAAAAAAACATGGAAAATTTGGTAGAAAATTAATTTCACGATACAAAGAAGAGATACATGTGATCTATATAAGTCGAATGTGTGGATTTCAAATATATACTTGGTTTTCATGAGTAATAATTTTCCTGGTTGCTATTGCATTCTAAAGTTGAAACTTTTAGAGATCCTAATTTTGTATGTCCAAATTTGAGCCTTTCTAAAATTGAAATGAATTGACCTTGGTGAGTGTGGATTTTTTCCAGTTTGTCTGTATTCTTTGGCTACCGAAATAATTCACGGAAAAGCTTTTGAAACATTTCAACAATATTTTATGATTTTTTTGCTAATTAATCATTTTTTCGATATTTTCGACCTCTGCTGCGACGAAACGATGAGAACTATGAAGAAAACGACCGCATATTCGAAATCAGCGTGGTCGAATTAGCTTATATGAAAAATTTCTAGGGGATACGCGAAAAAAAAGTTTTCAACAAAAAAAATTTATCAACTAGATACATGGAAAATTTAGCAAAGAATAAATTTCCTAATACAAAAATAAAATACATTTAATTTATATAATTGGAATGTGTACATTCCAAATATATACTTGGTTTTTACGAAAAAAAATTCTCCTGATTACTATTGCATTTTAAGTTGAAACTTTAAGAGATCTCAATTTGTGACGTCCAAATTTGAGACTTTTTGAAATTGAAATAGATTGACCTTGGTGAGTGCGGATTTTTTTCAGTTTGTCTGCATTCTTTGGCAACAGAAATAATTAACGGAAAAGCTTCTAGAGCATTCCAACAATATTCTATGATTTTTTGCGCAAAAATGATTTTTTCCGTACTTCCGACCCATGGTGCGACGAAATAATGAGGGCTATCGAGAAAACGACAGCATATTCGAAATCAGCGTGGTCGAATTAGCTCATATAAAAAATTTCTAGAGAATAAGCGAAAAAAAAATTTTCAACAAAAAAAATTTATCGATACATGGAAAATTTAGCAAAAAAAAAATTTCCTAATACAGAAAAAAAATACATGTAATTTATATAATTCGAATGTGTACATTCCAAATATATACTTGGTTTTCACGAGAAAAAATTTTCCTGATTACTATCACGTTTTGAAGTTGAAACTTTTAGAGATCTCAATTTGTGACGTCCAAATTTGAGGGTTCTTGAAATTGAAACAGATTGACCTTGGTGAGTGTGGATTTTTTTCAGTTTGTCTGCATTCTTTGGCAACCGAAATAATTAACGAAAAAGCTTCTAGAACATTCCAACAATATTCTATGATTTTTTGCGCAAAAATGATTTTTTCAGTACTTCCGACCCATGGTGCGACGAAGTATTGAGGGCTATCGAGAAAACGACAGCATATTCGAAATCAGCGTGGTCGAATTAGCTCATATAAAAAATTTCTAGAGGATAAGCGAAAAAAAAATTTTCAACAAAAAAAATTTATCGATACCTACATGGAAAATTTAGCAAAAAATAAATTTCCCAATAGAGAAAAAAAATACATGAAATTTATATAATTCGAATGTGTACATTCCAAATATATACTTGGTTTTTAAGAGAAAAAATTTTCCTGATTACCATTACATTTTGAAGTTGAAACTTTTAGAGATCTCAATTTGTGACGTCCAAATTTGAGGCTTTTTAAATCGAAACAGATTGACCTTGGTGAGTGTGGATTTTTTTCAGTTTGTCTGCATTCTTTGGCAACCGAAATAATTAACGAAAAAGCTTCTAGAACATTCCAACAATATTCTATGATTTTTTGCGCAAAAATGATTTTTTCAGTACTTCCGACCCATGGTGCGACGAAATAATGAGGGCAATCGAGAAAACGACAGCATATTCGAAATCAGCGTGGTCGAATTAGCTCATATATAAATTTCTAGAGGATAAGTGAAAAAAAAATTTTCAACAAAAAAAATTTATCGATACATGGAAAATTTAGCAAAAAATAAATTTCCCAAAGCAGAAAAAAAATGCATGTAATTTATATAATTCGAATGTGTACATTCCAAATATATACTTGGTTTTCACGAGAAAAAATTTTCCTTATTACTATTGCATTTTGAAGTTGAAACTTTTAGAGATCCCAATTTGTGACGTCCAAATTTGAGGCTTTTTAGAATTGAAATGGATTGACCTTGGTGAGTGTAGATTTTTTTCAGTTCGTCTGCATTCTTTGGCAACCGAAATGATTAACGGAAAAGCTTCTAGAACATTTCAAGAATATTTTATGATTTTTTGCGCAAAAAATGATTTTTTCAGTACTTCCTATTTCTGCAATTTATTCTCAAAACGTAAACCATCCAGATTTCAGGGTAGATTATGATATTTCTCCCCTCGTTCAACACAAAATTTCCATTATTGAAAACGATGAACCGAAAGAAAATTCAAAACACACACACAGTGCCCGCCTCATTTTCCTATCGACGATCTCGAACGAAGAACGCTTGTTTTTATTCCGTTGTTTAGCATTCCCTCTACGTCAGACCAAGGCCGGAGTTGATCGAAAAGTGTGGAAGTATAAAAATGACTGCACATAAAGCCACCGGATGCTGCGTTCCAGTAATGACGCGCGTGCTCTGGCAGGGCGTCGAGCCGCACATACGAATCAGGAAATATTTCCCGTAAATATTTCCCAGAGAAGAGAACCATCCACGGTTTTTTTTCGAGCTCATCGACTTTAGAAATGCGACAGGTACATCCATCCTGTTGAAAAAAATAATAATTTGAAATTGCAAGAAGATTTAGAGATCTCCCTCCTGTCATTGTCATTCGAAGCAACACCTTGCCCGGTCGTTTACTCGGCTTATTTCAATCAGGAATATGTCCCTTCAGCACTTCTCTTACAGCAACCCCCAAAACGCTGTAAAAATGAAACTTTTATAGCCCCCATAAAAGGGGAGGAAATAATGACTGTCGTTACTCATAATATTGAAAAATTCGCCATTTATTGAAATTCAGACTTCATTCTACTGGATATATGAGTTGTAAAATGAAATATCGGTTAGAACGTGGAATAACTCGAGGTGGGGTTGAACGCTCGATAAAATCGAAATTGGCCTGTAAAAATCCACAAAACTTTGTACATCGTGGGGACGCTTTGAGGTTGGGTTTCCAGGAAATTCACACACTCACTCTCATTCCGAAAGAGAATGCAGTCGAAATTGATTGGGTCGAAAGGAGTGAAGGGAACAGCTTATATGTGTGTGGAATGAGGGCAATAGTATTGAGTAGCTCTTCTTGCAACTTTTCCGCACTTCTCACTTTGGGACGTTTTCGATAATTCTCGGTAAGTTATGAACGAAATTCTGTCGCGAATGTTTCCGAATCGTAAACTTAAACTCCTGCAACCGCTCAAACCCCAAGAAGTTTTTCGAACCCTCCAAAATACATCATCCACTCGCCTAATCGAATTTTCCGCGTATCCCGAAGATTCCAACCTGTCTTTTTACATCTTTCACTAATTAGATCGAACACAGGAGGCGTTTAGTTTCCAGTTTTACAGGCGGAAAGTTCCCCGTTTTATTGGCAACTTCGATCGAGTTTGTTCCACTCGAACGGGTATTTTATTAAGGCGATGGAATTTGGCGTTTGAATATCGGATGTAATCTGCGAGGTGAATTGCAGAAAGTTCCTTCTGGAACACACCCCTTTATTAATGACAGTCGATATATTCTATGACCTAACCTTAGGTTATGGTTTATAGCCAAGGTCATAGAGTATATCAACTGTCATTGATAAAGGGGTGCGTTCCACTAATATCCTAACGTTCTCGTGATTTTCCAGAGGGGAATAATTCGAGAACGAATCCGCCGGGTAATTGGACGTTGACTGCAGATGGCGAGACGTATTTTTCACTGTTTTATGTCAGACTGAACCGGGAAATGGCGGATGTATTCATTCCTCCAAATGAACGCGTATATATCTGGAGCAGAGAAGCCGGTTATAATGGAAATTGCTCACAGTTGGAAGATCCGCATTGCCTTCGTTAGTTCGAGGCACACAGATGGCCAAAATAGTCGAGTAGGTATATTTTATTTTCGCCATAATTCTAATTTGACTTCGCGTGGAGCGCGAGAGGAAATTTAATTGAATCAGGACTACGTACTGGCTGCAGCCAGTTCGTTTCCTTTGAGACGGATGGAAAAGTGGTAAATTTTCAGGAACATGAATCTATGATAGGTTAATTTATTGTTCTGTTAGAACCTTCGAATTCAAACGTGGAAAACTATATTCATCCTACGTTTATCGAGAATCAGAAAGTGTCTCCGAAATCGAATGAGAAGACGTTTTGGGGGATGAAATGAAACAGAAAGTGATCCTCAGACGTTTCTACACTACACCGAGCAGATTTCAGGAACCTATCGATCACTGAAAATGAGAAAAGGTTACTCACCTTTATTTTTTACCTATCAATTCATATCCTATAACCTATTAACTTCCCTCATAACTGCCTCAAAAACGCATAAAACCTATGAGAGTAGTGTGGAAAAGTTGCAAGAAGATCTACTCAATCCTATTACGCTCATTTCACACACAGATAGGCTGTTTTCTTCACTTCTTTCGATGATTTTCGAACCAATCGTTTGTTTCCTCTCAGATGGATGGAAAAGTGGGAAATTTTCAGGAACATGAATCTATGATAGGTTTATTTATGGGGAATAGTTTGTTGTTCTTTAAGAACCTTCGAATTCGAACGTGAAAAAAAAACTATATTAATCTAACGTTTATCGAAAATCAGAAAGTGACTCCGAAATCGAATAAGAAGACGTTTTGGGGGATGAAACGAACGAAAAAGTGATCCTTAGATGTTTCTACAACTACACCGAGCAGTTTTCAGGAATTTCCTATCGATTACTGAAAATTAGGAAAGTTCACTCACCTTTATTTTTTCACCTCTCAATTCCTATCCTAAAACCTATAATCTTTCCTCATAACTGTCTCAAAAACGTAGAAAACCTATGAGAGTAGTGTGGAAAAGTTGCAAGAAGATCTACTCAATCCTATTACGCTCATTTCAAACACAGATAGGCTGTTTTCTTCACTTCTTTCGATGATTTTCGAACCAATCGTTCGTTTCCTCTCAGATGGATGGAAAAGTGGGAAATTTTCAGGAACATGAATCTATGATGGGTTAATTTATGGGGAATAGTCTGTTGTTCTGTAAGAACCTTCGAATTCGAACGTGAAAAAAAAACTATATCAATCTAACGTTTATCGAGAACCAGAAAGTGTCTCCGAAATCGAATAAGAAGACGTTTTGGGGGATGAAACTAAAGAAAAAGTGATCCTTAGATAATTCTACAACTACACCGAGCAGTTTTCAGGAATTTCCTATCGATCACTGAAAATTAGGAAAGTTCACTCACCTTTATTTTTTCACCTCTCAATTCCTATCCTAAAACCTATAAACTTTCCTCATAACTGTCTCAAAAACGTAGAAAACCTATGACAGTAGTGTGGAAAAGTTGCAAGAAGATCTACTCAATCCTATTACGCTCATTTCACACACAGATAGGCTGTTTTCTTCACTTCTTTCGATGATTTTCGAACCAATCGTTTGTTTCCTCTCAGATGGATGGAAAAGTGGGAAATTTTCAGGAACATGAATCTATGATAGGTTAATTTATGGGGAATAGTTTGTTGTTCTTTAAGAACCTTCGAATTCGAACGTGAAAAAAAAACTATATTAATCTAACGTTTATCGAGAACCAGAAAGTGACTCCGACATCGAATATGAAGACGTTTCGGGGGATGAAACGAACGAAAAAGTGATCCTTAGATGTTTCTTCAACTACACCGAGCAGTTTTCAAGAATTTCCTATCGATCACTGAAAATTAGGAAAGTTCACTCACCTTTATTTTTTCACCTCCCAATTCCTATCCTAAAACCTATAAACTTTCCTCATAACTGTCTCAAAAACGTAGAAAACCTATGAGAGTAGTGTGGAAAAGTTGCAAGAAGATCTACTCAATCCTATTACGCTCATTTCACACACAGATAGGCTGTTTTCTTCACTTCTTCCGACGATTTTCGAACCAATCGTTCGTTACCTCTCAGATGGATGGAAAAGTGGGAAATTTTCAGGAACATGAATCTATGATAGGTTAATTTATGGGGAATAGTTTGTTGTTCTTTAAGAACCTTCGAATTCGCACTTAAAAAAAAAACTATATTAATCTAACGTTTATCGAGAACCAGAAAGTTACTCCGACATCGAATATGAAGACGTTTTGGGGGATGAAACGAACGAAAAAGTGATCCTTAGATGTTTCTTCAACTACACCGAGCAGTTTTCAGGAATTTCCTATCGATCACTGAAAATTAGGAAAGTTCACTCACCTTTATTTTTTCACCTCTCAATTCCTATCCTAAAACCTATAGACTTTCCTCGTAACTGTCTCAAAAACGTAGAAAACCTATGAGAGTAGTGTGGAAAAGTTGCAAGAAGATCTACTCAATCCTATTACGCTCATTTCACACACAGATAGGCTGTTTTCTTCACTTCTTCCGACGATTTTCGAACCAATCGTTCGTTACCTCTCAGATGGATGGAAAAGTGGGAAATTTTCAGGAACATGAATCTATGATAAGTTAATTTATGGGGAATAGTTTGTTGTTCTGTAAGAACCTTCGAATTCAAAAGTGAAAAAAAAAACTAAATTCATCTGACGTTTATCGAGAATCAGAAAGTGTCTCCGAAATCGAATAAGAAGACGGTTTGGGGGATGAAACGAACGAAAAAGTGATCCTTAGACGTTTCTACAACTACACCGAGCAGTTTTCAGGAATTTCCTATCGATTTCAGAGAGTTTTGAGTGAAACTCCGTCCATATGTAATAATGTAGTTTTCATTGATTGTGGCGAGTGTAACTGATTTTAAGCAGAAAAAGTGGCGAATTCAGATGGAAATAGGGGTGAGCGATAATATTTCAAAGATAAACCAGCCTTATGATAATTTTTGTCCATGTTTCAAGAAATTTGTTGAAATCTGGTAGTTCCTGAAGACCTGGAAATTTACGTTCGAATATCTGGAAATGGAACATTTCAGGGGCTGAAATGAGGTACATACGATTAAACAAATTGTCTTCCAACTCAACCAACCCATTTTTCTGGGTTTTCGATAATTTTCAAGGAATTATGAACGAAATTCCTAACCTGAAAAAGTCAGAAAATCACAGAACTAATTTGACGTTTATCGAGGACAGTCTTGGAAATCGAATCAAAAAAAGTTTTGGGGGATGAAACGAATAAAAAAGTGATCCCTAGACGTTTCTTCAACTGATACGAGCAGTTTTCTGTGATTTCCTATCCATTTTGGTGAGTTTTGTGCGAAATTCTATTGATATGTCATAATGGAGTTTCATTGATTGTGATGAGTGTAACTGATTTGAAGCAGAAAAAGTGGTGAATTCGGATAAAATAGGGGTGCGATGATTTTTCGAAGATTTCCCAACCTCGCAATACTTTTTTCTCCACCTATAGAATTCCGGATGGAAATATCAGTAAACTGACAATTTACGATCGGCAACGTTGCAATTCCGCTGATCGCTATCTCAAATTTATTTCCGAATTTCGCATCGGGGGGACACAAAAAGGGCTGATTGAACCCTAATTTATTCTCCAATTAGCATGTAGAATGTAATTACTGATATATCCGGTCCGCAGAGGGTCCGGGACGAAACGGATATGTGTTCATTGCTAGAGATACTGCGGGGCCATATAAAGCTATCAGGGCTATTCGTCCATATCCTGACACTAACACCTGCTCTGTTCAATGCATATTTGATCTAGCCCGGAGGGATTTGTGCTTGCATGAGTGGGAAAACGTTGTTTCAGCTAGATATATTTCGAACGATTTGTCGTTTATACCGATTTTCTTTACGAGAAATATAAACAACCTATCGAAATATTGGGTGGATAACTCTATTTTTCTTCGAATCCGTTCCACTGGTTATAATGGATGAAATCTCATCATGACATATCAACAGAATTTCGCTCAAAACTCACCAAAATGGATAGGAAAATCCAGAAAACTGCTCGTATTAGTTGAAGAAACGTCTAGAGATCACTTTTTCATTCGTTTCAGCCCCCAAAACTATTTTTTGATTAGATTTCCAAGACTGTCCTCGATAAACGTTTAATTAGTTTCAAGATTTCCTTGTCTTTTTTCAGGTTAGGAATTTCGTTCATAATTCCTTGAAGATTATCGAAAATCCTCAGTGTTTTCTATCGTATTCAACTCATTTCAGACCCCAAAAAAGTTATTTTTCGATATTTTCACTTGAACTTTGACTTTGACTTTGACAAATTTCTCTTAAAATCCTCAAAAACATTGGAAAAACTTATAGAAAGGCTTATTAATCTCTGGAAAATCATCACTCACCCCAATTTCTGTCTGAATTCACCTCTTTCTCCACTTCAAACCAGCTCCATTTCCTAGAATGAGTGAAATCTCATTATGACATTTCAGCGGAATTTCACTCAAAACTCGTTCAACTGGATAGGAAATTCCCGGAAACCACTCGATTTAGTTGAAAAAACGTCCAAGGATCACTTTTTCATACCTTCCACCTCTAGAAACATTTTATTCCATTTCGAAAACTGTCCTCGATAAAATTAGTTCTGTCATTTTCTAACTTTTTCAGGTTAGGAATTTCGTTCATAATTCCTTGAAAATTATCGAAAACCCTCAGTGTTTTTGATCGTATTTAACTCATTTCATACCCGATTATTTCTCGATATTTCCACTTAAACTTCCAGGTCTTCAGCAGTTTCCAGATTTTGACAAATTTCTGGTGAAATTCTCAAAAACATTGGAAAAACTTATCGAAAGGCTGATTAATCTTTGGAAAATCATCACTCCTCCCTCTTTTCACCCAAATTCACCACTTTTTCCACCTCAAACCAGCTCTGCTTCCCAGAATGAATGAAAACCTCATCATGACATTTCAGTAGAATTTCATTCAAAACTCACTCGACTGTATAGGAGATTCCCAACAACCTCTCGATGTAGTTGAAGAAACGTCCAAGGACCACTTTTTCATACATTTCACCCCTAAAAACCCTTTCATTCCATTTCGGAGACAATCTCTAATCCCGACGTACGACGAATTAATTGGCCTCGATAAACGTCAGATAAATATTCTTATTTTTATTGAGGGGATACATACATACTTATCGCCCTTGAGGGACGACAGAATGAGCGTCAATATATATCAATCTCTTAGAGAGGCGAGACCAGTGGAACCTTGCGGTGTTAACAAGATAAACAGCAGCCACTGCAGTGGAGCTGCAGGCATAATCCCAACTTAGGAGCACCTAAACACCTGCCAGTGAAATATGAACGTGCTGAGAGCGTCAGTTATCCCACATCCCCTATCTCATTGAGATTTTTTTTCGATCTAACTTAACTCAACTTCTCTTGTGTCACTCCTCCATCTCCAGTTCATCTCGACAATTGAAACAAGCCAGAAGTGAAAAGTTTCCCTTTGCTGCTCCAACGGAGTCAGATGCCGCCATCTTGTTTCTGCAGTTTGTATTGGTTTTCGAAGTGAATTGCTGTCGAAAAACGCCCGGGAGATGACCTCGAAGTGTCTCCAGGATCCCTGACAAGACATTTAGTAGGAATGATGAGGATTTGCCTCGATAGTTGCTCACTCTAACACGTCCCAGAAAAATTACGACTTTTCCTGCTTATACTCGAAATAAATTCTGGGGAAAGTAGAAGGGGGATCTCCCTTACATCGATGTCCACTGCAATTCTCATTTCCGGGGAGGAAACCCGGCCTCCCCTCCCTGTCTCTCCTTCCTGCTGATCGTGCATGATGCTCGATAACGTCGGGGCAAATGGTGCAGTGTATTTGTTTTCTTCCATCTCGCGACTACATCCAGTTTTTATTATCAACTTCGACAATAAATAACCCCTCTCTACAAGAAAATATGTTTGGTGGCATTCTTCGCCAGTCGTCTAGCTACACGTTTATCGTTCATCGATGCCTCACGTTACTCCAGATTGACGTGAGGCATCGAGATAATCCTGAGCCGTCATTTTTGGGAATTGTTGGTGGACATTATCCATCAACAATCCCATTTCCCACACGAGAGAGTCCATCTCAATCTTTTGACGTTACCATCAGGGGGGAATGCAGGAAGGTGTTCGGTTATCTGACTCTGGACTTCCGCATCCAATGCAATTTCCCGCTTCGTCCAGCGCGAGGGAGACCGTGGGAATACTAAATATTTCGCAGGGGTGGCCAACCAAACCCCATAAGAGGAGATTTCAAACGTTTATTTTGGTGCATGTGGGATATTTACATTATATGAATGATGTGCGTTAATTATAATCTCGTCAATAGTTATTATTTTGGATACAGTTTGTCGTATGGGACGTTGTTGGCCAATACTCGAAAGATCAGATCCTCTATAAGGCTGGTTATGACCTTCTCGATGACTGGCCTGAGGTCATCAAAGAGTTTGTCGACGTTGTCTTGGATCACTTCATTGGTGGCCTTTGCTGGAAAAATATAAGGGTGGTTTCTGTCTCTTCTTTGTTTGTTTAAATACTCACTTAGTTGTTCGTTATTGTCGAATAGTCCATACAGTTGAGCCTTGGGTTGGCCCACTTCTATGGTGCTGTTGGTGAAGATCGGTTTAGTGAACTCGACTCCTTTCTTCTTGATTATTTCGATCGCTTGGAAGACTGTTATGTTGGAATCCCCTGGATAACAAAAATATATGAAAATCCAGGATCATTTGAGTTTGTATAATTTTCACCTATTCCAGCTGTGAAGTCTCCCTTCCCAACTATTGGCGCCCCAAGAACCGTACCCTTAACATCATACTTCCCCGCCAACTTCAGTTCAGAAATTGAAGCTTTGCAGTGGAATTGGAGCTTGGGAACGTCGAAACTGCGAACATTTAAAGGTTATATAATACTAGTTTCAAAATTTTTAAATTTACTTACTCGAACTGGGTGAACTTGTAGTTGGAAAGGCCGCTGATGACGATGTCGTTCAGCTTCGCCTTGAAATTCAGGAGGTTGCTGCCTTGCTCCAGGGTGACTTCGGGGAGGGTGAAGGGTTCGATGGCGGGCACGTTCAATTCCGGGACGCCCTTTATCAGATAGGGTCTGACTTGGTCTGTCGCCTTGAGCAGGCACTCGTTCAGTTTGGGGTCGGATCGGTGACAACGCGGGAAATAGGCAGCTGAAAGAAAATATATGTTCAAAAATAGACGAATAGACCGTTTCTAGGTCTGAAATGAGTTGGAAACGATTGAAAAGATCCTGTCGCAACTTTTCCATGCCACTTTTGGGGGTTTTCTATCGTTTTCAGAAAATTATGAGCGAAATTATATATCGACGTCATTCAGGATACACATCTGGAGCAAACATAAACCTATATTAAAAAATCGGAAGAATAGACCGTTTCTAGGTCTGAAATGGGGTAAATGCGATTGAATAGATTCTCTTCCAACATTTCCACACCATTCTTGAAGGTTTCTGTTCATTTTCAGGAAATTATGAACGAAATTATATTCCGACGTCATTCTGGAATTAACGAAAACTTATGTTCAAAAATCGAAGAATAGACTGTTTGAAGGTTTGAAATGTGATAAATATGATTGAATAGATCCTTTTTCATTTTTCCCATACCACTCTTGGGTATTTTAGATGATTTTCAGACAGTTTTGAACGGAATTATACTTCGTCGTTGAAAGTTTGGAATAATCAGAAACTTTATGAAAATCGAAAAATAGACCGTTTTTAGGTAGGAAATGCGGTAAATGCGATTGAATAGATTCTCTTCGAACTTTTCCACATCATTCTTGAGGGTTTCTGTTCATTTTCAGAAAGTAATGAACGAAATTATACTCCGACGTCATTTTGGAATTAACGAAAACTTATATCCAAAAATCGAAGAATTGAATGTTTCAAGGTTTGAAATGTGATAAATATGATTGAATAGATCCTTTTTCAACTTTTCCATGCCACTCCTGGGTAGTTAAGATGATTTTCAGACAGTTCTGAACGAAATTATACTTCGTCGTTAAAAGTTTGGAATAATCAGAAATTTTAATTAAAAATCGGAGAATAGACTGTTTCTAGGTCTGAAATGAGGGAAATGCGATTGAATGAATTTTCTTTCAACTTTTCCACACCATTCTTGAGGGTTTATATTCATTTTCAGGAAGCTATGAACAAAATTATACTCCGACGTCATTCTGGAATTAACGAAAACTTATGTCCAAAAATCGAAGAATTGACCATTTAAAGGTCTGAAATGTGATAAATATGATTGAACAGATCCTTTTTCAATTGTTCCATACCACTATTAGGTATTTTAGATGATTTTCAGACAGTTTTGAACGGAATTATACTTCGACGTTAAAAGCCTGGAATAATCAGAAACTTTCATTAAAAATCAAAGAATAGACCGTTTTTAGGTCTGAAATGAGACAAATGCGATTGAATAGATTCTCTTCCAACTTTTCCACACCATTCTTGAGGTTTTCTGTTCATTTTCAGGAAGTTATGGACGAAATTATACTCCGACGTCATTCCGGAATTAACGAAAACTTATGTCCAAAAATCGAAGAATTGACCGTTTCAAGATCTGAAATGTGATAAATATGATTGAGCTGATCCTTTTTCAACTTTTCCATACCACTCTTGGGTATTTTAGATGATTTTCAGACAGTTTCGAACGGAATTATACTTCGACGTTAAAAGCCTGGAATAATCAGAAACTTTCATTAAAAATCGAAGAATATACCATTTCTAGGTCTGAAATGAGGTAAATGCGATTGAATAGATTATCTTCCAATATTTTCACACCATTCTTGGGGGTTTCTGTTCATTTCAAGGAAGTTATGAACGAAATTATACTCCGATGTCATTTTGGAATTAACTAAAACTTATGTTCAAAAATCGAAGAATTGACCGTTTCAAGGTCTGAAATGTGATAAATATGATTGAATAGATCCTTTTCAACTTTTCCACACCACTCTTGAGTATTTTAGATGATTTTTAGACAGTTTTGAACGGAATTATACTTCGACTTTAAAAGCCTGAAATAATCAGAAACTTTCACTAAAAATCGAAGAATATACCATTTCTAGGTCTGAAATGAGGTAAATGCGATTGAATAGATTATCTTCCAATATTTCCACATCATTTTTGAGGGTTTTTGTTCATTTTCAGGAAGTTATGAACGAAATTATACTCCGTCGTCATTCCTGGAATTAACGCCTGGAATTAACGAAAACTTATGTTCAAAAATCGAAGAATCGACAGTTTCAAGGTCTGAAATGAGGTGAAATCGTTTCTACAGATTCTCTCGCAACTTTTTCTTGCGCAATTATACTTTGACGTCATTCGGGTTACACGCCTGAAATTAATGAAAATTACGTTCAAAATTCGGAGAATAGACATTTTCGGGTTCTGAAAAGAGGTGAAAATTGATAAACTGATCTTTTTGCAACTTTTCTAGACCACTTTATGCGGTTCTCGTTAATTTGAAGACCGTTTTCAAAGAATTTATACTTCGACGTCATTTTACGTGAATTTCATTCTCAACAATTCTAAATGACTGTTATCCCCAGTTTCTTATATTCAATTATTTATTGTGGTGAAGTTCTCCATTCAAAGTTTTGAAAAGAATATATTTTTGAAAATTGTGCTTGTGGTCGTCGAAAGAACAGTGTTCATCGTCATATTCTAAGTTCAACTCACGTAAATCTTTACCCACTCCCTCAACCTTGCTGAAGAGGAACAACAACACGCAACCCTTGAAGAAACTCTTGAAGAACGTCATCTCGATCTTCAACTAGTCGACACTGACTGCATCAAACCCAACATTCCACTTTTATATATCACCACCAGATGTATATGTTTCCCAATTCGTTAATTAACAGACACCTTCATAATGTCAAGTGATGTATGATAACATCT
This sequence comes from Aphidecta obliterata, assembly GCA_963966015.1. Taxonomy (NCBI): domain Eukaryota; kingdom Metazoa; phylum Arthropoda; class Insecta; order Coleoptera; family Coccinellidae; genus Aphidecta; species Aphidecta obliterata. The sequence continues at coordinate 1,146,655 of OZ014435.1, forward strand.
AGGTATATGTGAAATCTTTAACGAATTCGACCATTTATGAAACCCATGTAGTGTTAAGTAAACAATTGGGGAATATTAATTATTTATGTTAATTATTCTCGAATTTGGGTTTTTTCCAGAGTTGAATATTCAACGATGCAGCTCGCAATATAAATTGATGTCATGATTTTTACAGATTACAGGGTGTTTGGAAACACCCTGTATACTTGAACTTCAACTCGATTTGTGGCTGACAATTTTGCACAACCGCTGCTGCATATTGATTAGGATTGTGAGGCAGAAGACTTTAATTTGGAATAAAATAACGATTATTCGAGATCCAGTGAGCTGAAACCAGTCTAATTGCTTCATTTCGTTGCTCCAAAAACCGGATGATAATGCAGAAAAAAGGAATCCGCTCTTCAACCTAAAAACGACACTTCATGATTATGCTGGATGTTGCACATCAGGTTATTCATTTCATTACGTCTAACTTACTCCTATCTCTTTCCTACACTTCCACCCTTGTTTACAACCCCATCATTTCTATCCACCCCAAATATCAGATCGGCGTAAAAGTCGTCCGGTGGATCAATCTGAAGATGAGGGACCGCATTCATATTCATTAAATTCCTGGGACTTCCCGAATTGTTCAAACTCCCGGGCAATGGGTAGGAAATTGGAAATTATCCAATATTAAATTCTGGAGCCAGACCTCGATATTTATTCATGGCAGGCAATACGGCGGGGCAAATACACTAAATTAATTACCACTTGGAGGATGCATTATTTACCAACTTTAATTATGCCATTAATGATACAGAGATAAGCGCTCATAATCTGACCCGTTGGATCTCTACGAATAATTACTACCGGAGGATCCTTGGAGTATTCTCCTAGGTCGGCTCTAATCCCCGATCGTTTTAACGTATCTAGACTGTGATTTTTTTTTCATTTCGTGGTTGAGAGCATTCAGAAATTGGTGAAACATTTTTAGTGTGGAAAGCGAGCCATTTCGTACATTCCAGACGTTTGAACCAAACGACGTCGAAATATAATTTCGCTTATCACTTCCTGGGAATGATCGAAAATTCCCAAAAATGGTTTGGAAGAGTTGCGAGAGGATCTGAATAATCGATTCCACCTCATTTCAGACCTTGAAACGGTCCATTCTTCGATTTTAGAACATGAATTTTCATTGATTCCAGAATGACGTCTGAGTATAATTTCGTTCATAACTTCCTTGAAATGAACAGAAACCCTCAAAAATGGTGTGGAAATGTTGGAAGAGGATCTATTCAATCGCATTCATCTCATTTCAGACCTAGAAACGGTCCATTCTTCGATTTTTGAACATAAATTTTCATAAATTCCAGAATGACGTCGGAGTATAATTCCGTTCATAACTTCCTAAAAATGAGCAGAAACTCTCAAAAAAGGTGTGGAAATGTTGGAAGAGAATCTATTCAATCGCATTCACCTCATTTCAGACCTAGAAACGTTCTATTCTTCGATTTTTGTTGAAAGTTTCTGATTATTCCAGAATTTCAACGTCGAAGTATAATTCCGCTCGAAACTGTCTGAAAATTATTTAAAATACCCAAGGGTGGTATGGAAAAGTTGGAAGAGGATCTATTTAATAATATTTATCACATTTCAGACCTTGAAACGGTCAATTCTTCGATTTTTGAACATAAGTTTTCGTTAATTCCAGAACGACGTCGGATTATAATTTGGTTCATAACTTCCTGCAAATGAACATAAACCCTCAAAAATGGTATGGAAAAGTTGGAAGAGAATCTAATCAATCGCATTCACCTCATTTCAGACCTAAAAACGATCTATTCTTCGATTTTGAACATACATTTTCATAAATTCCAGAATGAAGTCTGAGTATAATTCCGTTCATAACTTCCTAAAAATGAACAAAAACTCTCAAAAATGGTGTAGAAATGTTGGAAGAGAATCTATTCAATCGCATTCACCTCATTTCAGACCTAGAAACGTTCTATTCTTCGATTTTTGTTGAAAGTTTCTGATTATCCCAGAAGTATAATTCCGCTGGAAACTGTCTGAAAAATATCTAAAATACCCAAGGGTGGTTTGTTAAAGTTGGAAGAGGATCTATTTTATCATATTTATCACATTTCAGACCTTGAAACGGTCTATTCTTCGATTTTTGAACATAAGTTTTCGTTAATTCCAGAATGACGTCGGAGTATAATTTCGTTAATAACTTCCTGAAAATGAACAGAAACCCTCAAAAATGATATGGGAAAGTTGAAAGAGAATCTAATCGATCGCATTCTCCTCATTTCAGAGCTAGAAACAGCCTATTCTTCGATTTTCAATGAAAGTTCCTGATTATTCCAGGCTTTTAACGTCGAAGTATAATTCCGTTCAAAACTGTCTTAAATTGATCTAAAATGCCCAAGGGTGGTATGGAAAAGTTGAAAAAGGATCTATTTAATCATATTTATCACATTTCAGACCTTGAACTGGTTTATTCTTCGATTTTTGAACATGAGTTTTCGTTAATTCCAGAATGACGTCGAAGTATAATTTCGTTCATAACTTCCTGAAAATGAACATAAACCCTCAAAAAAGGTGTGGAAATGTTGAAAGAGAATCTATTTAATTGCATTCACCTCATTTCAGACCTAGGAACGGTCTATTCTTTGATTTTCAATGCTTTTAAGCATTTGACCTGAATGACGTGATTTCTATGTACAATTTCGTTCATAACTGTCTGGAAATTATCGAAAATAAACCAAAATGGTGTGAAAAAGTTGCAAGAGAATCTATTCAATCATAATTATCAAATTTCAGACCTCGAAACGGTCTATTTTTTCGAAAATTCCCCGAAGTTGACCATCTTCATTCAATTCTCAGCTTGCATTCTTCCACTACCAGCAATGATCCATCCAGAAACGAAAACGATTCTAGTCAGAAGTAGACATTGACTTCTCCGAAATTCATTGGTTCCCTCATAAAGGATCCAATATCCCCATAAATCCCGAACAACCGGAGTAAATCCGTTAAACTGATCTTTTTAATAAAGTTTGCCATTGACAAAAACCTCCTTATCCCCCGAAAATCCCAGGATCTCTCCATAACTCCCCCATTATTGCCGAAATATCCCGAATGAATTCTTACAAGGTCGTAGGAGGGACATTCTCGAACGTCCACGAAGGGTATAATTCCTTTGAAAAGAAAACATATAAAACTCTGCCTCCTAGGGACGAGGGTAGAATTACACCGGGGTCACTAGAGCAGGCTTCAAATTCCCAACAAAAGGATACAGTCGCATTTGGAGGCTCAGGAGAGATCTAACTCCGCCATCGACATCCCCAATCGCACCCCTCCTCCCTCCCCCACACCAGGGTCCAGATAACATCATAAATCTGTGCGAGATGCTGGGCCAGGTCCAGCGGTGCCCCGTTATATTCGGGGGCGTACACCCCCAGGATTTATTTTTATCGAATTGGCCTTTGAATTTTCGTTGCGAGCGCGATTCGGGGAATACGTAAAACATAGGGTGTCTCAGAAACACTTCTTCCGACGATGGTCTAGACGCATAAATGTCTCCACCCCGTGTATTGATGCGTCGTTTTACACAAACAAGATCAGCACTCATCCCAGTCGTCTGTAAAATGATACGATGCATGGTTTCGCGCCAAGGGTTCGTCATTCGGGGGCTAATGTGGCGGAAGGGGGTTTCCGCGACACGAGTTTCGACGCGAGAATGATAGATGAGTTTATTTTTTAGAATGAGAGATTTGGAGGTGATTAAATCCTTATTCGATGAAGTTAATCGAGTGGATTAACTTTTAACGATAGGAAACACGAAATGCTCGGACTGAATGCTAAACGATATGCATCGAGAAAACTCCTTTGATTTTGCAAGTCCATTACATTCGTAGATCAATGTGTACTTTGGATTATTTTATCGGCAGTTATCAACTTCCAAAAGGGAATATTCCGTAATTAAAGTTGGCGAGATTTATAACCTTATATTCTCGGTGAGCCATAGTACTTTCTGCTTGAACAAGATTTCACCTGGAAAGAATTGATTGGATTGTTTTCTTGTTCCCGATTTATCATTGATTGCTCATTTTGTTTCCCTAGACAATTTCCTGTACATTTCTACATTTTACATTGTTAAAAACCGTTTCTGGGTCAGAAATGAGGTAAATGCGAGTATATAGATTCTCTCTCAACTTTTCCAGACCATTTTTTAGGGTTTCTATTCATTTTCAGGGAGTTATGAACGAAATTATACTCCGACGTCATTTTGGAATTAAGGAAAACTTATATCCAAAAATCGAAGAATTGACCGTTTCAAGGTCTGAAATGTGATAAATATGATTGAATAGATCCTTTTTCAACTTTTCCATACCACTCTTGGGTAGTTTAGATGATTTTCAGACTGTTTTGAACAGAATTATACTCCGACGTTAAAAGCCTGGAATAATCAGAAACATTCATTAAAAATCGAAAAATAGACCAATTCTAGGTCTGAAATGAAGTAAATGCGATTGAATAGATTCTCTTACAATTTTTCCACACCATTTTTGAAAGCTTCTATTCATTTTCAGGGAGTTATGAATGAAATTATACTCCGACGTCATTCTGCAATTAACGGAAACTTATGTTCAAAACTCGAAGAATAGACTGTTTCAAGGTCTGAAATGTGATAAATACGATTAAATAGATCCTCTTTCAACTTTTCCAAACCACCTTTGGGTACTTTAGATAATTTTCAGACAGAACGAAATTATACTTCGGCGTTAAAAGCCTGGAATAATCAGAAACATTCATTAAAAATCGAAGAATAGACCGATTCTAGGTCTAAAGTGAGGTAAATGCGGTTGAATAGAATTTTTTCCAACTTTTCCACGCCATTTTTGAGGGTTTCTGTTCATTTTCAGAAAGTTATGAACGAAATTATACTCCGACGTCATTCTGCAATTAACGGAAACTTATGTTCAAAAATCGAAGAATAGACTGTTTCAAGGTCTGAAATGTGATGAATATGATTAAATAGATCCTCTTTCAACTTTTCCATACTACTCTTGGGTATTTTAGATAATTTTCAGACAGTTTTGAACAGAATTATACTTCGACGTTAAAATACTGGAATAATCGAAAACTTTCATTGAAAATCGAAAAACAAACCGTTTTTAGGTAGGAAATGCGGTGAATGCGATTGAATAGATTCTCTTCCAACTTTTCCACACCATTCTTGAGGGTTTCTGTTGATTTTCAGAAAGTTATGAACGAAATTATACACCGACGTCATTTTGGAATTAACTTGAAAACTTATGTTCAAAAATCGAAGAAAAGACCGTTTCGAGGTCTGAAATGTTATAAGTATGATTGAATAGATCCTCTTCTAACTTTTCCATACCACCCTTGGGTATTTTAAATAATTTTCAGACAGATTTGAACGGAATTATCCTTCGACGTTAAAAGCCTGCACTTACAAATCAAATAATCTTCATCATTGTTTTTTCGGGTTCTGTGCGAGTATCGAAATTTATTCTTTGTTTGAGTGTTTGACAAAGGAAAGTGAATGTACTCTTCGTGGTTGTCAATAAAAATGAGGATATTTCAGAGTCATGTTCAAGCGTGTCGCCTATATGATTGTGCTGTTTTCTCGAAGTTGTTTGGGATTTTTGTATCTTCTGTTATTGTTGATAAAATAAAGTTTTATTTCACATTCAATGATCTCAATAATTCTTTCTTTTCTCTTGGAAGACCTGTGCGAACGGTAGTATAGATGGAAACTTACATAAATTCCCAGCATCCCTCCATATGTGCCTCATAAAATATATTCCTCCTCTTCATCCAGTAAACTATTGTCTCCATCGGGATCCACCCCTCCCTACGATTTATCCCCCAACATCCGAATCCAATATCTTGGATCTCAGTATATCCACATCACACTCGGTTGTTAATTGATATGTTCCTTAATTAAACGTCATCTCTTCGCTTCATTTCGCATCCTAATTTTATCGAGCGAACGTATGTCTTCGTGCTTGGGATGAACTTGATTTGGCTCAAACCTGGAAGGGACAATCTTGATTAATTTCCAGGAAGAACTCATTAGGCCAGCAAGATATGATCAACCAATAAGTAATATGAGAAAACTGGAATTTCTTCTTTGTTTGAGTGTTCGACAAATTCAACTAAATAGACGCGTTGTCATTCTTTAAGTTGTATTTTTCGTATAAATTGTTATGGAATATTGCCGAGGGTGCTCGAGCAATCCAAAATGGCAGAAGGGTGGTTGGGCGTCTGCACAGTCGTGTCATTTGTGTTAGTAATTAGAACAGGATGGTAATTACACGTAGCAGACGCCAGCTGATGGTGACATTGCGTTAGCTATTCTTGTTCACTCAGCAGAGAGGACCAATTAGATATCGCCTCGACGTCGGGAGTTATCGCGCCGATACGGGGTGTCCCAGAAATCCGACAACCCCGCAATATCGACGGAACAATGACATGTCGCACGCCATCTGGCAAATATTACGAGATACAGTCGCAATACCGGAGTCGCTGGGAAAACGACTTCATCTCCAGAAATCGACGTCGATTTAACTTCCGCATCGTCGGCATCTGCATACACAATAACAATTCCGGGAACAGTTGCGAGTTCTGCAGCGGAAACGGCATTAGGAGGATCAAGTGGCCGAGAGACGGGGAGGTTTTAGGTTTTGATTCCAGTCGACCGTTTTGGGAAGGTTGTTGGGGAAATTTATTCATTCGTTCCTCTAGATTGTTGGAGGATGCCTTTTGGACGTCGTCGAAGCTATGGAAACTTTGGAAGGGTGAAGAACGTTTTTTTGCGACACTCTCTGTTTCGACCTCAAGCTTATTTTTCTCGATATGTTTCCACCAATGCTTTCAACTCGATAAAATCCTCCTTTGGGATTTCCCCCAAGGCCTCAAGATCGATTACACCGACCCACAACGTCGAATAAATCGGATCCATCTTTTCGAATCCAACAATGAAACGTTCCGAGTCCATTCATCTAATGAGGAGGTATCTGGAAGAGTCAACTGTACTTCCTTGATTCCATTTCTGCTCGACATTTCCCCGAGTTTTCCTTTCATGGCAAATTGACCGATCATTTCTTGGTATTCGTTCTTTCAGAAGACGGGGAAGATAAGGAATATGCCTGTCGTCTGAGTTGGTTATAGGTTTCCGACGTTTACTGATTCGATTTTTTCAACTTTTTTTACGGGAACGTGGGTTTTGTTGGAGAAAGTTCATTATTTCTTGGCTTCGTCTAAAGGGTGTACAATGTTGTTCGGTGTATTTGAACCTTCACACATTTTATTCATTATTTTCGTACTTAATGAAATTGCCTAACACTCAGTCCGACTATTTATCGATGCATATCGTCTAACACGTATAAAGTTCTAATTTACTGTATAGATTAAGATCGTGAAAATCTAATATTAATTTGTCAGTGAAGGCTTGATGCTCCCAGCAGCAAAATTTCTTGTCGATTTTTAACAATGTATCAAAAATGAAATGTACAAAAAATTTTCTAGGAAACCGAAATGGACAATCCATGATAACTCAACAATCCAATCAATTCCCGGTGGAATCTTGTTCAAACAGAAGTAACTATGACTCACCGAGAATATAGGGTAATAAATCTCGCCAACTTTAATAACAGAAAATTCATTTGCCTTTGTCGAACACTCAAACAAAGAAGAAATTTCTGTACCCTCGTATTAACTGTTTGCACAAATTTCCCAATAAAAGACAATGATCAAAATCATCAAATGTGAAATGAAACTTTTATTTTATCTATAATAAAAGAAGATACTAAAACCTCGAACAACTTTGAAAAATAGCACAATCATATGGGCGACACGTCTAAACGTGACTGTGAAATATCCTCATTTCTATTGACAATCACGAGGAGTACATTCTTCTGCCTTTGTCAAGCACTCAAACGAAGAAGAAATTTCGGTACTCTCGTATTAACTGATCTTCATGAAAAAACAGTGATATAGATTATTAAATGTGAAAAAAAACTTCTATTTTATCTATAATAACAAAAGGTTCCAAAACCTCGAACAACTTCGAAAAACAGCACAATCATATGGAAGACACGCCTAAACGTGACTTTAAAATATCTTCATTTTTATTGACAATCATGACGAGTACATTCATTCGCCTTTGTCAAACACTCAAACAAAGAAGAAATTTCGTTACTTTCGTATTAAATCTTTGCAGATATCTCCTATGAAAAAACAATGAGAAAGATCATTAAATTCGAAATACAACTTTTATTTTATCTATAATAGAAGATGAACCGATCTGGCGTCTGCGCCCGCCATTTTCATTATCCGTACAGAAATCCACATTATCATGAACATTAGGGAGTCGGATTTCTGAGTCCGTCCGAGAGAAAAATAACCACGGAATCTTTTTATACAAATCGATGTACGATTTTAACCTGAAAATTCGAGGTCTCTTGCTTGGGAGTTTTTGCTCTAGACGGTGGTTGATTTTTTCCTGGCTGCTCGGTTTTTCATGAAACACGAGGGTAGGATTGTGAGTTAGTTTGATCTTAAACTTTCGAGGGTGCCATGTGAGGAACAATATTTTATAATTACAACTTTATCATACAGGCTTATCCTAATTTGCTACACTTGTCTTCAACAAGGTCCATTATTTACCCCATGTGTTTATCTCATATCATTTATCCTCAACTCACATGAGGCCATTTGCTCCTACTCAACGTATTTTTTTCCATGTTGGTTTGCTCCTTGTGTATTGTTTTGTATCCATTTTTCATACTTCATTATCAAGTCTATTCCATATTATTTAATGATTCTAACTGACCATATGTATTAAATTCCTAAGTGCATCTCACAAGAGTTTGAATGTTCGAATGCTTAATAATCACCTTAATTATAAGGTTTTGCAATATTCTTCAAATGATACTATATGTCATCGTTGTAGTTGGCAGCAAATAGCTAGGATATTCATAAGCACCATTGTCGGCATTATGTTTCATCATCTTATATTGATTGAGCATTTTATAAAGCTACCCTCCATGCATTATTATCCGTTATGACTTCTCGTTTATTGTTTATATGATTGACTGCTTATATCGTTTACTATCTATACCATCCACTGCATATATCGTTTACTATCTATACCATCCACTGCATATACCGTTTATTGTTTATTTCGTTTACTGTCTATAACATTTACTGGTTATATCGTTTACTGCTTATATGGTTTATCTAATACTTGATGGGATTATTGACCAGGGAGACAACTATCGGACGACGCAACCTAAAAATTAACTTAGGCTTCGCCCAACGTTTGGAAATATATATAACAAGGACTCTGTCGCATTCCCGTCTCCTTGCAACGTGGGAGATCATCAATCGTCAGATGATAGTTTGACCCCTGCGAAGTAAAACTCCCAATGTATCGCCTTTAATCTACTCAATCATTTTTAAACACCATTTGAGAGAATTCTCACCGGTCAGCCTGTTTATGAATATTCTCTTACTTGTGAGTTAATGGTATATGAACGAGAAAAGGAGGGAGGTTTGTTTTTTTCTTCCCGTCTGGAAGTTTTTTTATCCTCCCCACCTTTTGGCACTCTGAAATAAACTTAATATTTTCTTGTTCCGAGTGCTAAAAATATGTGTTTTAACTTTCCTATCTTCCCGTCAATCTCTTCTATTGAATCAAGCGTAATTTGGGTTACATAATTACATACACAACGTAGAGTCCTTTTAAAACCCTTATACGATCACGATCTTGGCCAAAGATTATTTAGAGTAATATTTTCAAGTTAAAAAGAACGCCTGTAAGGTAGAGTTCTAGTTCTTTACGGTTCTCAATAGAAAACTGTAATGTCGGTAAGAGTTTATCATTTCAAAAGTACCAGTACAGTACAAAGAAGATACTAAAACCTCGAACAACTTTGAAAAATAGCACAATCATATGGGCGACACGCCTAAACGTGACTGTGAAATATCCTCATTTCTATTGACAATCACGACGAGTACATTCATTTGACTTTGTCAAACACTCAAACAAAGAAGAAATATCAATATTCTCATATTAACTGTTATTCTGTAGCATAGAAGGGAAAAGGAGGAAGGTTGAGATTCATCTCGTGAAAAAATTAATTCAGGAAGTTAATCCCACAGATCGAAGCAATAACAATGTTGCATAGCTATGAATCAATGGATCAAGTAATCTGATATGCCACCTTCTTATCAATGAAATAAACGTAAACAAACTTACAGAATAATCCGGAATTCCTTATCAAGTTTAATATTAAACTATGGAAAAAACCTCAAGGTCCTCATCTGCCAGTATGCCTTTAGTTAGATAGGCTTAGACTGCACAATTGCAAGTCATATAATGCAGGATCTAATCGTCCATATTGCAAACGCCAGAATGAAACATATCAGAGTACAAAGAAAGAGGCAATGAATCCAAACACTTATCTCAATTTTCCTAATACATTCTTTCGAGTCTTCATTGTGCCGAGATGATTAATTCCACTGTTCACCGAAAGCCAAGTTATCACACCCGTTTAGAATACAATGAAAACTTCCAGACCCAGATAAGATGGATGCATAAATAGAACTAGGATATTTCGAACAGTCAGTGAACTTGCAACGGCCAAAAAATGCGTCCTATAATTCTCCTAGTTTCGGTTTGTACCTTGGCGATCCAGTGTCATCATATGAGGCGAAAAGAAGAAACCATCAGAGACGAAGATCCACTCTTCCTGACTCCATACATCGAGCAAGGTTTCATCGACGAAGGACGGAAGGCAGCTGAGGTGACTCTCTTGAACACGACCTCGTACAGTGGGTTCTTCACAGTTAACGACACCTACAACAAGAACCTCTTCGGGTGGTTTTTCCCTTCCAAGAACCTCAAAGACCCAGTTATGCTTTGGCTCCAAGGAGGTCCAGGTTTGACCTCCATGTTCGGGCTGTTCGCGGAAATGGGACCGTTTAAGATAGAAAACGATACTCTGTCACTCAGGGAGACTTCGTGGACGAACAGCCATAGTGTTTTATACATCGACAACCCTGTAGGAACCGGTTATAGTTTCACTAAGGTGGAAGGTTTGGCCCATGGGGAAGACCAAATCGGGGAGGAACTCTACGAAGCTTTGAGACAGTTCTTCCTGCTCTTCCCAGAGGTTCGCCAGAACGATTTTATCGTGGCTGGGGAGTCTTACGCTGGTAAATATGTCCCAGTTATAGCCCATGTTGTGTTTAAGAAGAATGAGAATCTACCAGACGGCCTTAAGATAAATTTGAAAGGGGTGGTTATTGGGAACGGTTGGTTGGACCCAGTGAACCAAATGGACATAGGCGAGTACGCCTTCCAACACGGTTTGGTCGATTTAAACACTAAGAAGACCATGGATCAATACAGAGACGAGTCGAAAGTTCTTCTACGTCAAGGAAAACTGGTCGAGTCGACTTTAATACAGAGGAAAATATCCAAACTACTGAAGAACGAGAGTGGATACGAAAACATGTACAACTACCTCAACCCAGGCAAACAACAGACCGAAACCATCACCATCAACTTCGTCCAGAAAAAAGAGGTAAGGTCAGCCATACACGTCGGGAACCTACCGTTCAACCCTGACGAACCTGTGGACAAGGCCTTGCTCCGCGACGTCATGATATCCGTCGCCGATAAACTCGCAGATCTGTTGGCGAATTTCAAGGTACTGATTTACAGCGGACAATTGGATTTGGCGGTCCCGTATCCGACGACCGTCAATTATCTGCTGAATTTGAAATTCGACTCGGCCGAAGAATACAAAGCGGCCAAGAGGGACGTTTGGTACAGGGGAGGCGAGATCGCCGGTTACGTCAAAAGGGCGGGTAATCTGACGGAAGTCATGGTGTTGAAGGCTGGACATTTGGTGCCCACAGATCAGCCGGACGTCGCTCTCGATTTGATAAACGCCTTCACCAGGAATGAGGATATTTTGAAGTCACGTTCAGTCGTATGATTGTGCCCGGTTTCGATGTTGTTTGAGGTTTTTGTATCTTCTGGTATTGTAGATAAAATAAAAGTTTTATATTATATTTAATGATCTTCATCATTGTTTTTTCTCCTGAGAGACCTTAATACGAGAATACTGAACTTTATTCTTTGTTTGAGTGTTTGACAAAGTCAAATGGATGGACTTCAATAGAAATGAGGATATTTTGAAGTCACGTTTAGGCGTGTCGTTCATATGATTGTGCAGTTAATATGAGAGTACCGAAATTTCTTCCTTGTTTGAGTGTTCGACAAAGGCATAGATAGAATGTATTATTCGTAATTGTCAATAAAAATTAGGATATTTTGAAGTCACGTTTTGGCTTGTCGCCCATATGATTGTGCTGTTTTTTGAAGTTGTTTGAGGTTTTAATATCTTCTCTTCTTATAGATAAAATAAAAGTTTTATTTCACATTTAATGATTTTCATCATTGTTTTTTCGTGGGAGGTCTGTGCAAACAGTTAATACAAGAGTAACGAAATTTCTTCTTTGTTTGAGTGTTCGACAAAGGCAAACGAATGTACTCGTCGTGATTGTCAATAAAAATGAGGATATTTTAAAGTCACGTTGAGGCGAGTCGCTCACTTTATTGTTCTGTTTGTCAAAATTGTTTTGGGTTTTAGTATCTTCTATTATTATAGATCAAAAAAAGTTTTTTTTCACATTTAATAATTTTTATCATTGTTTTTTCGTGTGAGATCTGTGCAAAGAGTTAATTCGAGAGTAACAAAATTTCTTCTTTGTTTGAGTGTTCGACAATGGCAAACGAATGTACTCGTCGTGATTTTCAATAAAAATGAGGATATTTCAAAGTTAAGTTTAGGCGTGTCGCCCATATGATTGTGCAGTTTGTCAAAGTTGTTTTAGGTTTTAGTATCTACTATTATTATAGATCAAAAAAAAGTTTTATTTCACATTCAATGATCTTCATTATTGTTTTTTCGTGGGAGATCTGTGCAAACAGTTAATACGAAAGTACCGAAATTTCTTCTTTGTTTGAGTGTTTGACAAAGGCAAATGAATGTACTCGTCGTGATTTTCAATAAAAATGAGGATATTTTAAATTCAAGTTTAGGCGTATCGCCCATATGATTGTGCTGTTTGTCAAAGTTGTTTTAGGTTTTAGTATCTTCTATTATTATAGATCAAAAAAAAGTTTTATTTCACATTTAATGATTTTCATCATTGTTTTTTCGTGGGAGGTCTGTGCAAACAGTTAATACAAGAGTAACGAAATTTCTTCTTTGTTTGAGTGTTCGACAATGGCAAACGAATGTACTCGTCGTGATTTTCAATAAAAATGAGGATATTTCAAAGTTAAGATTAGGCGTGTCGCCCATATGATTGTGCAGTTTGTCAAAGTTGTTTTAGGTTTTAGTATCTTCTATTATTATAGATCAAAAAAAAGTTTTATTTCACATTTAATGATTTTCATCATTGTTTTTTCGTGGGAGGTCTGTGCAAACAGTTAATACAAGAGTAACGAAATTTCTTCTTTGTTTGAGTGTTCGACAATGGCAAACGAATGTACTCGTCGTGATTTTCAATAAAAATGAGGATATTTCAAAGTTAAGTTTAGGCGTGTCGCCCATTTGATTGTGCAGTTTGTCAAAGTTGTTTTAGGTTTTAGTATCTTCTATTATTATAGATTAAAAAAAGTTTTTTCTCACATTCAATGATTTTTATCATTGTTTTTTCGTGTGAGATCTGTGCAAAGAGTTAATTCGAGAGTAACAAAATTTCTTCTTTGTTTGAGTGTTCGACAATGGCAAATGAATGTACTCGTCGTGATTTTCAATAAAAATGAGGATATTTTAAAGTTGAGTTTAGGCGTATCGCCCATATGATTGTGCTGTTTGTCAAAGTTGTTTTAGGTTTTAGTATCTTCTATGATTATAGATGAAAAAAAAGTTTTATTTCACATTTAATGAATTTCATCATTTTTCTTTCGTGGGAGGTCTGTGCAAACAGTTAATACAAGAGTAACGAAATTTCTTCTTTGTTTGAGTGTTCGACAAAGGCAAACGAATGTACTCGTCGTGATTGTCAATAAAAATGAGGATATTTTAAAGTCACGTTTAGGCGAGTCGCCCATTTGATTGTCCTGTTTGTCAAAGTTGTTTTGGGTTTTAGTATCTTCTATTATTATAGATTAAAAAAAGTTTTTTTTCATATTTAATGATTTTTATCATTGTTTTTTCGTGTGAGATCTGTGCAAAGAGTTAATTCGAGAGTAACAAAATTTCTTCTTTGTTTGAGTGTTTGACAATGGCAAACGAATGTACTCGTCGTGATTTTCAATAAAAATGAGGATATTTCAAAGTTAAGTTTAGGCGTGTCGCCCATATGATTGTGCTGTTTGTCAAAGTTGTTTTAGGTTTTAGTATCTTCTATTATTATAGATCAAAAAAAAGTTTTATTTCACATTTAATGATGTTCATCATTGTTTTTTCGTGGGAGGTCTGTGCAAACAGTTAATACAAGAGTAACGAAATTTCTTCTTTGTTTGAGTGTTCGACAAAGGCAAACGAATGTACTCGTCGTGATTGTCAATAAAAATGAGGATATTTTAAAGTCACGTTTAGGCGAGTCGCCCATTTGATTGTCCTGTTTGTCAAAGTTGTTTTGGGTTTTAGTATCTTCTATTATTATAGATTAAAAAAAGTTTTTTTTCACATTTAATGATTTTTATCATTGTTTTTTCGTGTGAGATCTGTGCAAAGAGTTAATTCGAGAGTAACAAAATTTCTTCTTTGTTTGAGTGTTCGACAATGGCAAACGAATGTACTCGTCGTGATTTTCAATAAAAATGAGGATATTTCAAAGTTAAGTTTAGGCGTGTCGCCCATTTGATTGTGCAGTTTGTCAAAGTTGTTTTAGGTTTTAGTATCTACTATTATTATAGATCAAAAAAAAGTTTTATTTCACATTCAATGATCTTTATCATTGTTTTTTCGTGGGAGATCTATGCAAACAGATAATATGAGAGTATCGAAATTTCTTCTTTGTTTGAGTGTTTGACAAAGGCAAATGAATGGACTCATTGTTATTGTCAATAGAAATGAGGATATTCTGAAGTCACGTTTTGGCTTGTCGCCCATATGATTGTGCTGTTTTTTGAAGTTGTTTGAGGTTTTAATATCTTCTCTTCTTATAGATGAAATAAGAGTTTTATTTCACATTTAATGATCTTTATCATTGTTTTTTCGTGGGAGATCTATGCAATCAGTTAATATGAGAGTATCGAAATTTCTTCTTTGTTTGAGTGTTTGACAAAGGCGAATGAATGGACTCATTGTTATTGTCGATAGAAATGAGGATATTTCGAAGTCCATTGATTTAAAACAGTATATCTCAGACGACCTAAATTTCACCCTTCGGCGAAGACGGGAATCACTGGCCGAAAGTGAATTAGCGATGCCAACCGGCCGTGGAGAAAAGGGACGACTTGTAATTTTTATCGACAGATCGCTTCATTCGCAGTCGGGACGTGCTCCCGGCAATCAGGAAGGCCGGTCACGAGTCGGGTCGCAGTATAAACTGAAAGCTAGCCATACCTCCCTCCGCCATGGCAAAAAAAAATTGCCGACTGCAATTACGTCTTCATCCGCTTATCTCCACGCGTTTTCGGCGCATTAACTGCCGAAAATCGTTGAGTTATGGCCGTGGGAAGAAAACGCTGACTCGGGAACTCGAACATACACTCCCTGACCAAAAATATGTATTCGTACAGAGTCATTGCATGCCTGGCTCATGCGACTCTAATTAAATCTATAACAAAGTGCTCAGAGGATCGATTCCCTGAGATAGGCACTGATTTGTAAACAATCCAATAAGGCCGGTCAGCAACGGAAAGCGGAATAAACATGGACGTAAACAAAGAACGAATAACCCGATATCTAGTTATAAGCCGAATGAAACTGGCCTCATGGCATACCGAGCTATGTAAACTGAATTCGTTCTGTTTATATTGGAATTCATATTTGTTTACGATGCTATTTTATATTGTTACAGTCAGCCCTTCATTTTATGTTCGATCCGGTTATAATTATTGTTCCGTAGAAAAACATGCGGAGGTATTTTTTGAATTCATCACCAAAGTTGTAACCTTTCCAGGTATTGGATATATGAATGCATTTTACAAATGATTTTCAACACAGTCCTAACCGAACCTAAATATTAATTCATTTCAAGAATGATTTTCAGCACTGTCCTAACGCTAACCTAACCTAACCGCACCTAAATAAAAATTCATTTTTAGAATTATTTCCAACACTGTTCTAAGTTAACCTGAACTACCTGAATATCAATTTATTGTTCGATATGTAGCTGTATTTTCGAATCATTTCATGTTTCAGCTTTTTGTATTTTGTATGTTTATTGTATTTCCTGACATAACTGCATTTTCAGATCAATAAATTTATAATATTATTATCAATTCATTTTAAGCATGACTTTCAACACTGTCCTAACTTAAGCTTACCCAGTCTAACCTCACCTAAATATAAATCAATTCAAAGAATGATTTCCAACACTGCCCTAAACTTAACCTAACCTAAATATGAATTCATTTCAAGATTCATTTTCAGCACTGTCCTAATGTTTACCTAGCCTAACATAACCTAAATATAAATTAATTTCAAGAATTATTTCCAACACTGTTCTAACTTGAGCTAACCTTACCTAACCTAAATATGAATTCTTTTCAAGAATGATTTCCAACACTTCCCTTACTTAAGTTAACCTAAACTACCTGAATATCAATTTATTGTTCTATATGTATCTGTATTTTCTAATCGTTTCATGTTTCAGCTTTTTGTATTTTGTATGTTTATTGTATTTTCTGACATAACTGCATTTTCAGATCAATAAATTTATAATATTATTATTAATTCATTTTAAGGATGACTTTCAACACTGTCCTAACTTAAGCTTACCTAGTCTAACCTCACCTAAATATAAATCGATTCAAAGAATGATTTCCAACACTGCCCTAAACCTAACCTAACCTAAATATGAATTCATCTCAAGATTCATTTTCAACACTGTCCTAACGTTTACCTAGCCTAACATAACCTAAATATAAATTAATTTCAAGAATTATTTCCAACACTTTTCTAACTTGAGCTAACCTTACCTAACCTAATTATGAATTCTTTTCAAGAATGATTTCCAACACTTCCCTTACTTGAGTTAACCTAAACTACCTGAATATCAATTTATTGTTCTATATGTATCTGTATTTTCGAATCGTTTCATGTTTCAGCATTTTGTATTTCGTATGTTTATTGTATTTTCTGGCATTACTGCATTTTCAGTTCAATAAATTTATAATATTATTATTGATTCATTTTAAGAATGACTTTCAACACTGTCCAAACTTAAGCTTACCCAGTCTAACCTCACCTGAATATAAATCAATTCAAAGAATGATTTCCAACACTGCCCTAAACCTATCCTAACCTAAATATAAATTCATTTCAAGATTCATTTTCAACACTGTCCTAACGTTTACCTAGCCTAACCTAACCTAAATATAAGTTCTTTTCAAGAATGATTTCTAGTACTTCCCTTATTTCAGTTAACCTAAACTACCTATATATTTATTTATTGTTCGATATGTATCTGTATTTTTGAATCGTTTTATATTTTAGCTTTTGTATGTTTATTGTATTTTCTGGCATTATTGTGTATTCAGTTGAATAAATTCATTATAATTATTATTGATTCATATCAAGAATGACTTTCAACACTGTCCAAACTCAAGCTTACCCAGCCTAATCTAACCTAAATAAAAATCCATTTCAATAATGATTTCCAACACCATCCTAACTTAACCTAATCTAAATATTAATTCATTTTAAGAATGATTTTCAACACTGCCCTAACTCAAACTGAATATTTATTCATTTTAAGAATGATTTTCAACACTGTACCTACTAACTAAAGCCAACCTCATCTAACTTAACCTGAATATAAATTCATTTTAAGAATGATTTCCAACACTATGCTAACTTAACCCAACCTAACCTTAATACTAATTCATTTTTATAATAGTTTTCGATACTTTCCTAACTAATCCCAGCCTAAATATTAATTCATTTTCAGAAAGATTCTCAAAACTGTCCTAACTAAGCAAACGTATCCTAACCTAACCTAAATATCAATTCATTTTAAGAATGATTTCAAACACTGTCCTGACCAAAGCCAACCTCACCTAACTTAACCTAAATATAAATTCATTTTATGATTTTCAACACTGTCCTAACTTAACTTAACCTAACCTTAATATTAATTCGTTTTTAGAATGATTTTCAACACTGTCCTAATTCAACCTAACCTAACCTAAATATTAATTCATTTTTAGAATGATTTTCAACACTATCCTAACCTAATAATTTACCCTCCCTTTCGTGAATTTCCGAACCATCCAGATCCGACGACTCGGCCAGAATTCAATTCGTCACAATTCATCCCCAATATCGGCCGTCTAGCACCCCCGCCCCCGATATTCGCGCTCTCCCCGGGCCGATGAGTGCATATGTTGGCGAAAAAGCCTCGAGGAAATCCATTATCGGGGGTGGTCGAGGCGTTTCTATATGTCTCCCCCAAGACGTGAATTACTGGGATTCCATGCTAACACAAACTTATTCCCGTTTTCATGATCTTGTCATCCGTTTGAACGATTTATCGTGGCCGCAGGGGGAAGAAGAGGGATGAGCGCGTTGTAAGTAAGGGAGGAATACGAAATAGGGGTTTTTCCTATCGATATGAACCGTGTTTACGATTGTGGATGTCCGTTGGGGTGGAGGAAGCTAGAGGGGGAGCCTCTCGACTTTCTGTGGGATAACACCATGTTAACAACCTGGAAAATTCTTGGGGTGAACGTTATCTGAATTGGTCCAGAATTTGGTCGAGGACGATGGAAATCTTCAAGATTAATTCACAGAAATCTACCACGTGTTTAATTATTTCAGTTGCATAAACAGTGCAGTGTCTGAGCCAAACGAATTTTTTTGTACTGTACACAGAAAACGAACAGAAATAAAATAATCTGTGGTTCGAATCGTTGGCTTTAGCATTCTACTTTGTCTACCAGCATTGGAAATCAGTCTTGAAAATAATTTATATCTAGGTTAGGTTAGCTTGAGTTAGGACACTGTTGCAAATCATTCTTAGATTAAATTTATATTAGGGTGAGATTAGGCTGGGATAGCGTTAGGACATTGTTGCTGATAATTTTTAAAATGACTCAATATTAAGGTATACTTAAGTTAGGGCAGTGTTGACAACCATTCTTAAGATGAATTTATATTCAGGTTAGGCTGGGTTAAGACAGTGTTGGAAAAATCCCTTTTTTTCAATTGAATACATAGTAATGTCAGAAATACAAGTAACATAAAAAATACAAAAAGCTGAAAACGATTCGAAAATACACATGTGGAACAATAAATTAATATTAAGGTTAGGTTAGCTGAAGTGAGGCAGTGTTGGAAATCATTCTTAAAATGGATTCATATTTGGATTAGGTTAGACTGAGTGTTGAAAATCATTCTTAAAATGTATTAATAATAATATAATAAATTTATTCAACTGAATATACAGTAATGTTGGAAAATATGATAAACATAAGAAATACAAAAAGCTGAAATATGAAACGATTCAAAAGTTACGACAGTAAATCATTCTTAGAATAAATTTAAATCAAGGTTAGGTTAGGCTGGGTAAGCGTTAGGACAGTGTTGATAATCATTTTCAAAATGAGTCAATATTTAGGTTAAGTTAGGTTAATTTAGGGCAGTGTTTAAATGAACAGAAATAAAGTAATATGTGGTTCGAATCGTTGGCCTTAGCATTCCACTTTTTCTACTATGAAATCTACTCCAGAAAACTTCATCTTTAGATGGCAGGGTTATGAATCATTACATTACTGCTGAAATTCTATTGCTATAAAGATATAAGTAACTACAGGCTGATTTTTGAGCGCTCGTACTACTTACACGAGGGCTATATCATTTCGTCACGATGTCTGTATTTTTCGAATTTTGAGCCGAAAATGGTCTCAATCGACTATGTTCGACTCACTGATGACGAATCCGTCGGAAAATTCGAGTCTGCCCATCCGTCCGGCCGTAAGCACGATAACTCTCGAATGGAACAACCTAGAGACTTGAAATTTTCAGTGTAGGTTCAGATCCCAAATGCCTCGGTTAAGTTCGTTAATGGGCCAAATTCCACCAGGGGTTCCGTAAATATGGCCGTTCAAAGTTTTGTTTCCCTGATTACTCGAAAACTACAGATTTGATTGAGATGAAATTTCGCGCTCAAATGGAGAATAAGGTGTTCAAGCTACATGTGAAATTTTGTCCAGATCTCATGACCAGAACCATAGAAACCATAGAAAACTGTAACTTTTGAACGGAAACGCCTAGGGACTTGAAATTTTCAGGATAGGTGTGAATCTCGAATGTCGTGATCACGTTCATGTATGAGCAATATTATACTGGGGGTTCCGTGAATATGGTCGTTTGAAATTTAGTTTTCTTGATAATTTCGACACTACAGGTTCGATCGTGACGAAATTTTGTATACTAATGGAGAATGATATATTCAAGCTACATTTCTCCAGATCCCATGACCAGAACCATATAAACCATAGAAAATCATAACTTTCGAACGGAAAAGCCTAGAGACTTGAAATTTTCAGGATAGGTTTGGATCTGAAATGTCGCGTTCACGTTTATCAATGAGCAGAATTATACTGGGGGTTCAATAAATACGGTCGTTTGAAATTTTGGTTTCTCGATAATTTCGAAACTACGGATTCGATCGAGATGAAATTTTGTATTTTGATCGAGAATGATATATTAAAACAATATTTGGTCCAGATCGCATGATCAGAACCATAGAAACCATAGAAAATTATAACTTTTGAACGGAAAGGCTTAGAAACTTGAAATTCTCAGGGAATTTCCTCCCCCACCCCCGACATTTCGTGCATAGAAAATATGCCGAAAAAGCTTCAAGAATTCCGCAATTGCAGAAACGACGAAACGTCTCCCTCCTTTCCCCTCACATCCGCCGGGGAAAATCCATTTAAAATAACGGAATACATCTAGGCGTGTTTTTCCTCCTCTTTTGTCGATTCGAGTTTGTTGATGCAGAAAATATTACATTGAAAAGCTTCCATCTTTTGGCTCGTATCGGGTGGGATTCATCCATCCACTCCTAATTTGAATAAGTCCAACTTTTTACTTTGTTCCCAGATATTATTCCACTTTTGAAACGGGGGAATTCGATGAATATCAAAGACGCGATTAGGCCGGTTCGGAATTCATTGGAATCGTTCATTTTCCGTCATTGATTGCGCTGTTCGCGTATCGTTACATGTTAGTAGGGGGGTCGTTGAGACTTTTTAGGAACCTGCAGAGAGGTGAGGCCGAACTGAGGATGGGTCGATGAGCTCGAAGCCGGGACCGATTTGTACCCTTCGATAAAAAAACTCCTCAAGCATCCCTTGCACGTTTCGGGCGTAAAAAGCTGCGTTCGCCACAATATTCCATTATGCATATGACACACGGATACATCTGCTGTCGTTACTTCAAAAGATGTTCCTCCGGATCTGCGACATTAAACATTCACACCTCATTACCATCCGGAATATGGACCTCTTCTCCGACGGATTCGAGCGTGTAAGAGACAAATGTGTATCGGGTTCACCCCGAGAGGAAAGCGGTATACATTATACAAAACCATTTTTCAGCGATCTTTCTATTCGAAAAGGGGCCAAATGCTTCTTTCCATTTGAATAATGGAAGAAGTATCTGATGATTCGGCTTTCTGCAGCAGGGGTGAGGGGGGGAGGGGGGGTTGGATCGTGGAGAGTTTCATTTCTATGAGAACATGAGTGGATTATTGTCACACAAAGGGGAGTGGAGGAAGGATCCTTCGACTTTGAATTGAAGAGTAATTGTGATGTTTCGAAGAAAGACCGCCATCTAGCGAGAAAGTTCGTCAGTGTAGGCAGAATGGGATGCTGAGGCCACCGATTCGGACCACAGATTATTTTATTTCTGTTAGTTTTCTTCGGTGGAAAAATTTGTGGTTAATGTTCAGGTTTCTAAGAATCTAAAATGGAGAAAAGTGAATGAAAAATCAGCCTTCAGTTATCGTTTTACCAATAACATTTCAGAAGTAATGTAATGAATCATAACACTGGCATCTAGCGAGGAAGTATTCTGGAGTAGATTGCATGGTAGACAAAGTGGAATGCTAAGGCCAATGAATCGAAAATTCCATTTTCGAGTTGAAAAAATGGAAATTTGCAGATAGGGCTGCGATTTTATTTCCATCGGATTGCGCAACCTCGAAAACCTATATTTCCATACCAAACTTGCCCATATCTGACTTAGTTTTCCCGAAAAAAAATTATTTAGTTTTTCTAACTTTCATTTTCGAGTTACGTTTGAAAGACTGTACTGGCGCGAATATCACTATGATTAGTCTACTGAGTGGATTTGTTGAATCTACTCAATTGGTTTCATAACCTCCAATTAAAAAAATTATCGAGGATTCCCTATATTTTATCTGAGAGAAGCAAATATAGCGTTTTTGGGGGGGTCTGACCCTTAGTTTTTTTTATGATAAACTTGAAATTTTCGAATGAGATAATATTGAAGTGAAGTCGCTGGTTAATAATCTGAAAACCTCGATTGATTCTGACAAGTAGAAGTCGAGATATGAAGGATTGAAAAATGAAAAATTGTCATTTTCGAAAAAAAAATTAAAAATTTGCAGAAAGAGCTGCGATTTTATTTTCATCGGATTGCGCAACCTCGGTAACCTATATTTCCATATCAAACTTGCCAATATCTGCCTTATTTTTCCCGAAAAAAAATTATTTAGTTTTTCCAACTTTCATTTTCGAGTTGCGTTTGAAAGAGTGTACTGGCGCTAATATCACTATGATTAGTCTACTGAGTGGTTTTGTTGAATCTACTCAATTGGTTTTATTACCTCCAATTGAAAAAATTATCGAGGATTCCTTATATTTTATCTGAGAGAAGCAAATATAGCGTTTTTGGGGGGGTCTGACCCTTAGTTTTTTTTGATGAAAAAATTGAAATTTTCGAATGCGATTTCATTAAATAATATTGAAGTGGCGAAGTCGCTGGTTAATAATCTGAAATCCTCGATTGATTCTGACAAGAAGAAGTCGAGATATAAAGGATTGAAAAATGAAAAATTGTCATTTTTGAAAAAAAAATAAAAATTTGCAGACAGGGCTGCGATTTTATTTTCATCGGATTGCGCAACCTCGGTAACCTATATTTCCATATCAAACTTGCCAATATCTGCCTTATTTTTCCCGAAAAAAAATTATTTAGTTTTTCCAACTTTCATTTTCGAGTTGCGTTTGAAAGAGTGTACTGGCGCGAATGTCACTATGATTAGTCTACTGAGTGGTTTTGTTGAATCTACCCAATTGGTTGTATTACCTCCAATTAAAAAAATTATCGAGGATTCCTTATATTTTATCTGAGAGAAGCAAATATAGCGTTTTTGGGGGGGTCTGGCCCTTAGTTTTTTTTATGAAAAAATTTAAATTTTCGAATGCGATTTCATTGGATAATAAGGAAGTGGTGAACTCGCTGGTTAATAATCTGAAAATCTCGATTGATTCTGACAAGTTGAAGTCGAGATATAAAGGATTGAAAGTTGAAAAATTGTCATTTTTGAAAAAAAAAATAAAAACTTGCAGAAAGGGCTGCGATTTTATTTTCATCGGATTGCGCAACCTCGAAAACCTATATTTCCATTTCAAACTTGCCAATATCTGCCTCATTTTTCCCGAAAAAAAATTATTTAGTTTTTCCAACTTGCATTTGAAATATCGCCTCAAATAAAAAAAAATTCGTAGATATACTGATGAACTCCCGCGAAATAAATCCCTCACATCCTCTAACCCATTCCACCAGCACAGGATCAAAATCGAAAACGCTCCTCTTAAGCCCCGTTCAGACTCTATTAAATTCTCCCCGTCCCAGGAATCGCGACAGTATCAAAGGAACAATCGCAATAAACTGGATGAAATCCGAGCGACAGTGGGCGTTGACAGGTCCGGAATAATCAGACGGAGGAATAGCGGAGTGGTCCATGAGAACCCCGCTTCCGTTTTCTTATCTTCAATAGGCAGCTCGACGAATATTCGAAGCTCGGAAAGGGGTTGCTTTGTACCCTCGTTCACCCCTCACAGTCCCCCTTGTTTTTGCGGGAATTCATCAGCGACTCCTTTCATCTGGACCAGTTCATTTCATGCTGATGTTGGCTTTGGGGGAATTCAATATATGAGAGTGAGGTTAAGTCAACGTCATAGTTTGGGTTATGTTAGGTTGCTTTCATTTCTTCAGTCAATGTCATAGTTTAGGTTATGTGAGGTTAGGTTGCTTTCATTCTACCAGTCAACGTCATAGTTTAGGTTATGTTAGGTTGCTTTCATTCTTCCAGTCAAGGTCGTAGTTTAGGTTATGTGAAGTTAGATTGCTTTCATTCCATCGGACAACGTCATAGTTTAGTTTATGTTAGGTAAGGTTGCTTTCATTCCATCTGTCAACTTCATAGTTTAGGTTATGTAAGGTTAGTTTGCTTTCATTCTACCAGTCAACGTCATAGTTTAGATTATGTTAGGTTGCTTTCATACTTTCAGTCAATGTCATAGTTTAGGTTATGTGAGGTTAGGTTGCTTTCATTCCATCAGACAACGTCATAGTTTAGGTTATGTTAGGTTAGGTTGCTTCCGTTCCATCCCCTCACCATTCTACCCTATGAGCCACAGAATAAAAATTGATTCTTCATAATTCCCAACGACACGAACGTGAAAAGCTACGCCCCTCCATATCTCCTCGCAGCATACTCCAAAGACCAATAAAATCCATGGGAGAGGAATAAAATCGAAAAGATGATTACAACCACCCCCATTATTTCCACTTTCCTCCCTCTCGAAGGGCACTTTGCCGGAAATTATTGTTTTCGTTCTTCGACGACTTGAAGTGCAGTGATGCATCGTTCACATGGTCGCGCGGAAATGATAAAAGAAAAATCAAGAGCTCTATGGTTCCCCGGAGATCAGTTGTGCCAACCCCCTCGAAAGTTTTCCGAGTGGATATATATTGGCGGAATGAGTGGAATGGAATGAAAATAGAGGAAGGAAACTAATAATAGAGATTTCGAAGTGGGTTTCCTCCTTTCCGAATGCGTTTTATCGGTTGGTTTGTAACATTAATCGAAATGGGAAGAATGAAACGTCAACTTTGACATTGACTTGAAGCCCCACTATAAGGTTAGGTCATAGAACATATCAACTGTCATTGCTAAGGGATATGTTCCACTATTATCCTAACAGTGATATCAAAAAATTACATAAACGTCTTTGATTACTTGAAGCCTTACCATTAGGTTAGGTCATAGAACATATCAACTGTCATTGCTAAGGGGTATGTTTCACTAGTATCCTAACAGTGATAGCAAAATAATGACATGAACGTATTTGAGATGTCAGAAAGGGCGAATATAAAACTCTGAAAGTGAACCGGAGAAATGTGCAACAGACAGAATGCGAAAATAAATTCTCTAAAACTTCATCTCTCAGGAAATAGCATTTCGTAATTTCAAATTGGATTCTGTGAAGCTTTGAATAATTCATTTAATGTCGGTATTTTACTCACTCCGCCGGAATAAGATGACTCAACAATTGGAGAATTCTCCGGATAAACTTCGTCGAAAGAAATTACAACCCTAACTTATTTGGCAACGTCGCTCAAATATGACAGATGCGATACATTCGATCTACTCTGACAGAAACGTCAAAAATTATGCTCATAACCTCATAACCGATGGAATTAACCACCCCAACATTCGATTATTGATATTCCATCCGAAGTCACGTGCAATCCACGAAGGAGAAGTGCGAAAGACGTAGATAACATCCCCTGGACCAAAGTTGCCCGAGTTATCGATCCCCGAAGGCACTGTGTCAGTAGTTACGCTTCTTAATCCGATAGGGGAGAATTGGGGTAGCGAACCAACTCGATAACTCCTCGATCTTAAGAATCATAGAGTCAAGACCATAGATCAAATTTTCTTCGAGATTTTTCGGCCTTATTGCTCCCAAAAAAAAATTATATCGGATATTCCCGTCTTCTGTATGTAACTAATCGCGGTGTCAGTGTCAGATGGTGGGGCAATTTGTTCTCCGGGTCCCTCCCCGCGTTTCATTAAAATTCAGAGAAGTTGGTTTTGGCAACAAACTTATCATAATAAAATCGGCATTAGCGACGAGAATGAGATTAGAACGAATAAGAAGAATCACCTTGGAGGATAAGGAGCGCAAGTTCTGAGTTTTAAGCCAGGGGGTGTAAGTTAGTACGTGCTTTAATCCACCCCCATCCTACACTTTTAGATTGTCTCCCACAAACCTCCCTCCTAACTAGGATTTGAATTATATCTGGCAACGTCGACCAAATATGACAGATGTGATACATTAGATCAAAACAAATAACAAAAGTTACAGGTTCCTGTAACCGTCAACCATAGAGAAAGTTGTCATTGTATCTGACATTTAACCTGGAAATAGTGTTTACTTACGTTTCAAATTCCAATTTTTGGCCTTCATCAAATGATAAACCTAATAGTCGAGCTTAAACGGGATCGCAAACCGTGGAAAGTGGGGCGCAGCAAAAAGTCCTGAACAAATAGTGGTTTTTCCCGGGGACTTACTTCTTTTATCTCGCATTTACGATCTCTGGAACACGCTGTTCCGAAACGGAGGACGTAGAACAGACCACACGATTGTCGCTGTGAAAGCAACAAGTACGCCGCAAAAAATGTATCACGTACACTGGTTTTTTTATTAACTGGTAGAATAATATTTGCGGAGCTCCGTCCGCATATGCGTGGAAGATCAGAAAGATCCAGAATGCTTTGAACCACCGAACACGTTTGAATCATTTTATCTTTGTTTTTTCATTTCTTTTTTGGAAATATGCCATCCAATGAGGGTGATAAGACATAATTCAACTGAGGAAATGAAAAACTGATAAATACAGCCCCTGCTTCATCAACGTTGAATTGGGGAAAAAAGGAAATTTTATTTCCACTCTGATGATTTCAACGGGGATTCAAAGGTTTCCGAATTGGGGTAATATCCGGGGCGTTATGTTAGAGACGGCCAATTTACAGCACTTCATTTCCTCGGGCCAAACCCGATTACCAGTTCGAATTTAGGGGTTGGGAAATCATTATTTCCTAAATACTTCAGTTAATGTTTTTTAATTCAAAGAACTGTTCATCGTTTCGTTGATTTTCTTAAACTTCGAGGAGGATAAATATTCGTTTTCAAAAGGAAACAACCGAGATGATTAAGAGCCGCTCTTTGTGATCTTTGTAGTCTGAACGCGCCATTATGTTGACAGCGAAATGAGCGCGAACTTCCTAACCTCACAAAACTTTCGAAATTTGTTGTGTTGTTTCACGTTTAGTCGCTATTGTTATTTAGTTTTGCGTTTCGAAATGGCGAGAACGTATTGATAAAGTGGAAAGCCTTATTTTCCTACACCTAACTCCATTGTGCATCGAAAAGTCTGCGTTCGAGACTCCGCGAAACTTTCATTATTAATCAAGGTAACTTTGGGAAGTTTCCAAACTCCATTCTCATCGTCGCGTTGTTTACGGCTAAACTCGAAAATTATTTCATTTCAACCATCCAGAAATAAACTCAGTTACTGGTCTTAATTAAAACCAATTTGTTAAGGCTGTGGTCCTTTCGAAGAAAATGTCTTTAGTGTCTGCCGAGTTGGCAGCGACCTGCAGTGCTTTGGGGTACTACGACGAGAAGGCGAAAAAGTATTACGCTGATGAGAATACCCTAGAAACTGTGAAGGATTTAATTCGTTATCTGAGGAGGGACGACGAAAACCATGATATAAGGAGACAGCTCGGTGAATCCAAAGTTCTCGAGGCTGATTTATTGCCACTCCTGAAGTCCTACTGGGAGGAGACGGAATTATTCGACGTCCTTCTGAGGTAAGAACGAATCATATTCTATGATTCATTCAGTGAATACAGAAATCTACGATCAAGTTACTTTCTGTGTGAACCAGCCATGAAAACAATTGAAAAACGCTGAACGCGAATATTTGGCATTTCATATTATCGAATTTTCATTGAATGAATATTAGAACATAGATAGCTGGTTTTTTCACGATGAAAATGTTTAGAACGTTCTTATCATATATACTCTTTTTAGATTGTTGGTGAACTTGACAACCCCACCGTTGATTCTTTGGAATGAGGAAATTCCAACCGACAAGAATGTCAGAAATTATTACATGCAAATTGAGGATCACCTACAAAGCTACAAACAATCCTTTGCCGATGAGGGGTTATGGTCGGTCCTTAGCTCTCGTTTAAGCACCATTCTTGAACAAGTAAGTGGATTCAATTTCGTGGATATAATTTGGAACTTGATTGTTATGCCACATAAAATGATATCTATATATGAAACTATGAACTATATTCACAATATTCCTTGTCATTATCTATCATTATTATCTTATATTTCTTCATTCTCAGATGTGAATTAGGCATAGATTCAAATTAATAACATATTGTTCTTTTCCATTTTAGTACTTGCTTGCCTGTAAAACAATTTAACACAGAGCAGAATCAGTGTTGCCAATTCATGAAATTTTTTTTAACGTTAACAAAAATTGCGAAAGTATGAAAGTCTATGGTTTGAATAATTATTCCACAAACTAATGGTCCCTACTCTTCTGGGAATAAATCGTTTTAATTTCTGAAAATTTCAGCGAGTATTGAAATAGTAAACAGAGTTTTACACTTTTTGGAAATGAAGCTGAGTTTTTGTTAAGAATAATATTTCTAAAGGTTGGTTATTTATTGAATTACCAATGTCCTCAATGTTAAACGCTAATTTCTCATAGCAATTTTTTCACTGTCTATGGTGAAAATTAAACATTGTCATATTCTGTGATAAGACATAAAACTTTGGTAGGGCGAATGAAGTGAAGAATTATCTTATATTTTTTCATTCTCAGATGTGAAATAGGCATAGATTTGAACTAATAACATATTGTCCTTTTCCATTTCAATACTTGCTTGCATGTAAAATAATTTAACACAGAGCAGAATCAGTGTTGCCAATTCATGAAATTTTTTTTAACGTTAACAAAAAATTGCGAAAGTATGAGAGTCTATGGTTTGAATAATTATTCCACAAAACAATGGTCCCTACTCTTCTGGGAATAAATCGTTTTAATTTCTGAAAATTTCAGCGAGTATTGAAATAGTAAACAGTGTTTTACACTTTTTGGGAATGAAGCTGAGTTTTTGTTAAGAATAATATTTCGAAAGGTTGGTTATTTATTGAATTACCAATGTCCTAAATGTTAAACGCTAATTTCTCATAGCAATTTTTTCGCTGTCTATGGTGAGAATCAAACCTTGTCATCGATGCGAGGGGTTGAGTTTCCGAAGCCTTTCCCGCTTCGCGCCGGAAATATCGGGCATTTAAACATTTTTCCCTGAATATTCAACGATAGTCGAACGGAGCTAAATTGCTGCTTTCGAGACGTCAGTTTTCCGGGGGTATTTTCGTGCAAATTAGACGGGAACATCTAATTATAATTGGGCACAGCGCCTCACTCCAAACGAGCTACCTTCTTCTTCTTTATTAGATTTCGACAGTGGTGGAGCGGCTTCGAGGAGAAAAAATTATTTGTAGATATTTGAATTTTTCTCAGCGTCTTCCTCAAACTTCTCGGTTGTTAGGTTAGATGAGGTTATGTTTGGTTAGGTTAA
This sequence comes from Aphidecta obliterata, assembly GCA_963966015.1. Taxonomy (NCBI): domain Eukaryota; kingdom Metazoa; phylum Arthropoda; class Insecta; order Coleoptera; family Coccinellidae; genus Aphidecta; species Aphidecta obliterata. Next base: position 1,176,589 of record OZ014435.1, read on the forward strand.
ATATGTAATGAAGGCTTTATATTGGAATTTTCTCCAATCTAATGGTTGTGGTGAGATGATATCCTTTCGGGGATCGCAGCCACTGCGCTTATCCGCTGGCGCAAGATATTTTTGTTTAATCATCCCCCATCCCCGGTCTCTCGAGACAGGACGGTTAGGGAAAAATTAGGTTCGTGTCGCCGGGAAGATTGCGAGTACATAATCTGTTTGAGGACGTTGAATACAAGATAAACGAGGTACCTAATCATTCATATTCTTGCGCGTGTTTACCGGAATTTTCCCCGGGAGGGATGCTTCGCGTCTCCGGCCTGTTTGTCCGCGTATCAAATCTAACGACGTTGCGATCATTTATCATTCAGCCTCAATTTTTTCTGTGATTACAGTTCTCCATGCGTTAGATTGATTTGTATTCCGCGAGAGGGCGCCTTTTCGACCATAGAACTCCTCTTTGACACATTGTCTTATTCTTCTTCTTCGAAGAGTGGCCTTCTCTTTTTGAGCGCTCGTACTACTTACACGACGGCTATATCATTTCGTCACGATGTCTGTATTTTTCGAATTTTGAGCCGAAAATGGTCTCAATCGACTATGTTCGACTCACTGATGACGAATCCGTCGGAAAATTCGAGTCTGTCCGACCGTCCGTCCACGATAACTCTCGAACGGAATGTCCTAGAGACTTGAAATTTTCAGAATAGGTTCGAATCTCGAATGCCGCGGTTAAGTTCGTTATTGGGCAAAATTCGCCCAGGGGTTCCGTAAATATGGCCGCTCGAAATTTTGTTTTTCTGATTACTTCGAAACTACAGATTCGATCGAGGTGAAATTTCGCACTCGAATGGAGAATTACGTGTTCAAGCTACATGCAAAATTTTGTTCAGCTCGCATGACCAGAACCATAGAAACCATAGAAAATTATAACTTTCGAACGGAAAGACCTAGAGACTCGGAATTTTCAGGATAGGTGTGGATCTCGAATGTCGCGGTCACGTTCATCAATCAGCAAAATTAGACTAGGGGTTCCGTAAATATCGCCGTTGGAAATTCAGTTTTCTTGATAATTTCAAAATTATGGATTTGATCGTGACGAAATTTTGTATTTCAATTGAGAATGATATATTAGAGCTACATTTTTTCCAGATCGCATGATCAGAACCATAGAAATAGAATGAACTTTCGAACGGAAAGGCCTAGGGACTTGAAATTTTCAGGATAGGTTCGGATCGCGAATTTCGCGATCACTTTCATCAATGAGGAAAATTAGACTAGGGGTTCCGTAAATATAGCCGTTCAAACTATATTTTTCCTGATAATTTCGAAAATACTCATTGGATTGAAATGAAATTCTGCACATATATGAAGAATAATGTATTCAAACTACGTGAGAAATTTTGTCCAGATCGCATTACCAAGACCATAGATACCGTAGAAAATTCTAGCGAATTATCGAAAAAAAAAATGGTCACCAAAGAACTGACGTGTAGTCTGGATTTTCGCGTTAGTTTGAAATTTTTTAGCACTGAAAACAAGAAAATCACAAGTTTATTTCAGAGTGCCAAAAGGTGGGGAGAAACCCTAAGGGAAAACTACCTCCTTATCTCGTTCATATACCGTTGTTAATCCACAAGTAAAGGATATTCATAAACAGCAACAGGCCGACTGGTGAGAATTCTCTCATATGAAAGATGGTTGAGTAAGTTGAATTCTGCACTAATAACTCCTTAATCTTAATTGGTGATGATGTGAGAATCCAGTGATGTGAGTAACTTCTCAGAAATACAACTATTATAAGACGGTGATGTCCAGCGGTGAGGAAAGGGCCAAAGAGAACCGTCTTCTTAGAAGCACGTTGGGGTGATATTCAATGAGAACAGTTCCTCCTCCCACGATGGGGGAGAGACAATGAGAACAGTCCCCTTGAAGAATAAATAAAAAGTCCGATGATACCCAGCTGTGGAAAGTAATTAGTGGGAGAGAGATTATTAAACGGAGAGTTGTAGGCGATGAATTTAGACGTTTTTTCCCTTTCGACATCGGATTATTTCTTCGGTGGTGTTTTCATAACCGGAAAACTCCCTGACCGCCGTAAATAACCGCCATAAATCGCCAATTTCCCGAAGATACGGGGCATAAATCGAAAAAGGCCCTCCTGAAAATGTTGCATCGACACGTACGCGGGGCCTTACGATTTATCGACGCGAACTATCGAGTGGACCGGTCCGCGTAATGGCGGTTTAATGCCCCCTAACTGCCCCGATATCTCAATTCAATAAAACACCGGTCCCGATCCGCCGCCCGCCCATTCGCAATGAGTTATAAGCGCCCGCGTGCATGGTTACGACCGCGATGACTTTTTCTGTTCCAGAGGATCGAGGCGAAACCGTGCGTGTCGTGTCGAAATTGACGCCAACATTACCCGGTTATTCGTTTGACTATCATTTAAATTCGAGCCTTGTAGATATTTCTTGATGTTGGCGTCATAACAGTCGAATCTAAATAGGGAGACGTTTCGTGTTTCGTCTTTTTAGGACGACACAGTTCGCTCGCATCGCATTCTTTCCCCATTAACGCCCGTCTACGTACCGACCTCGTGAACCCCTCGGGAAACTTCAAAGACGCCCCTTCGAAAAAGCCACCCTTAGCCACAAAACCGCCGTTTTCAATCGACGTTCGAAGTATTCAGATCATTTAAGGGGGTCGTAGTCGGTAAGGGTGGGGGTGATTGCATCCATTTCCGGCATGTGGACTTGCACTGACGATTTTAATGCGCGCAGAATACTTTCGAAATTGTCGGAATCGAAATCCAATCTTCTGTGACGTCGTTATGTTTATGTTGCACACCTTCGAAGAATCCTTCTTAATGATCGCGAATGGTTTGCGACCACCCTAAGATGAACTTACTTTGAAATTGAACACTTTAAGGATAGGTAACAGAGGATGAACCTTCTTTCTGCACCGTTCCGGGGCTGTCACCTAGTTTTTGAGAAGCTAAGGGCACTCAACTTAAGTTGCTCAATGTCACATCAACAGCAAACACAATGGTGCGATAAAAACGATCAGACGACTCGGTTTTGCACGAATAAGCGGCGATATTTCACAGAAAACTCAAATAAGTCGGCGTTAACTTAGAAGATTTTGGTTTTTCCACGACTCTGTCAATGACTTACGAATTAATTGTCTTATCTTATGGTCATAAAGAAGATGAGAGCTCGCAGATCGGGCGCAAGAAAACCACTATACTGTCGTCTACGTTCACGACGTAACACCTTCGTTAAGGCACTAAAAACTCGCCCCTGGTTCATTCGTATGTGGAAATTCGCCGATATCGGATGAATAGAGTCCTCCCAACCCTCTCCTCCCTCCTAATCGCCCTTTTCCACGTGTTTTAAATGGGAAACGACCCTTTATTTCCCCCGAGGATTTAACGTCCGTTAATGGAACTCGGGAATTTATCGCCGGGACAACAATAAAACGCCAAACTGCCGATAAGTAGGTGCATGGAAAACTTTTTTTTTCCATGGAAAATCGCATTTTTCCGAAGGCGCGGACATAAATCTCTGAACTGTGGGAAAATGAACGTAAAACCATGGGAAAATAAATTATGGTTGAAGGATAGGAAGCAGAGGATGCTTAATGTCAACCTCAAGGTCGTGGTGCATGGTTCCCTGATCCTCCTGGGGGGGATCGTTCCTCAGGGGGGAATGGGTTTTCTTCTCTCTGTACAGTTCTGGAGCTGTCGATGGGTTTTGAGAAGCAGAAGAGAAGCACTTAACTTGAAGCTGTTCAATGTCACTCCAACAGAAGACACAATGGTGCGATAAAAACGATCGGACGACTCGGTTTTTCCCGAATATGCGGCGATGTTTCCACGCAGAAAACCGAATTCGTTAAATGTGTCTCGCAACGAAGAAACATCGCCATTGTGACAAATCTACCCCTCAAATTTGACTGGCTGGGCATTTCCCCGCACAATACACACTCGTACATCAGAGCGAGCCAATTGAAAGACGACAACCCCGAGAGATTTATCAATCACGAACTCGCTTAGCATGAAAATGGAAGTTTTTTCCCCGCCGTCCGGACTCTAATGTATTTTCAATCTAATCCGGCGGGATGATCAAAAAAGACTTAATGGTCCTTGTCTGGGGAGAATCGTTCGTTTCTTTTGTATCTCTCCGGAGGACTGTTTTAGTTCGACTTTTCGATGAACAATGAGGACGACTAGGACTTGTTTCGCTCAACTTCATAATTGGAATCTCAATTATCTCGGATAAAATCCGGGAATCTTCGTTTCAATTTCTCCGGAGTATCCGGAGGAAGGCTTGGCACGTGGAAAATCTGCATACAGATGGCGAATTACCTTCCTCGGCCAGGAGGCGTTATTCGCCTTTGTGCATCTTATTCACAATTAACTCGGGAGCACATCCAAGGTATGACGCCAATTAATTCCGAAATTGCCCACGTAAACCGAGTGGCGGAGATAACGAGGGCTTCTTCTGGATCTTCCCCGAATGCAACCGGTAAATTACTTTTCCAGAGAGAAACTATAATAAAAAGCGCGATTGTGCCGGAGGAGCGCCCGAAACCGCCGCGCGGTTATCGTAACGGCATGCAGATTTCGCGTCGTCGGAGATAATTTCGACGTCGTCCCCGTCGATGGGGCGTTACAACGACGCGGCGGAGCCGCTAATTTCGACATTACATCATCGACCGTTCGTTCGCAATCCTAAGATAGATGTGGAAAGGTTTGAAAAACCCATCCCCCAACCCCCTCCCCCCCGGGAACGATCCCCCCAGGAGAGGATCAGGGATTCTTCCTGGAACCATGCAACACGACTTTGAGGTTTGATAGCAACCGGTTCTATTTTAGAACGGAATCAATCCGAACATATCTGAAGGAACTTCGAAAGACACTTGACATTAAGAATAACCTTCAAATGTCGTCGAAGGAACCTAGCACATATTCTTGAGGTCGTTCGAGGCCTTCTGCAAGGATGGCAGCATCGTGGTGCAGACGAAGAACAAGTCGAAGTTCGGATGTGGAGATGTGGAGGGGTTTTAAAGAAACCATTCCCCATCGGGGAACGATCCCCCCCAGGAAGAGGATCAGGGGTTCTTCCTGGAACCATGCAACACGACCTCGAGGTTGACACTAAGCATAACCTTTAAATGTCGTCGAAGGAGACCGTAACCGATCGACGTAAAAATAGCGCGTGTCGTTTCTCTGCGGGCTACTTGTTGAAAGTAAGTTCCTAACTAAGTTATCGTAATTAATCAAGTCGACCTGCGTTTTTGTTGAGGAAGTTTTCCGTCTCAATTAGGACCGAAAAGGGACGACGAAGAATCATCTCGTTCCGTTTTTTCCAGGACTCCGCGGAACGCGCGGACGAGATCAGCCTCATCATCGAGCGGATCCTGGTGCTGATCAGGAACATCCTCTACGTCCCGGCGGATCGGACCCTCGAACGGAGGGCGGACAACGACGCCAACGCCCACGACCAGGTGTTGTGGGCCATGCACCAGTCCGGCATCCTCGACATCCTGATGTACGTCTCCTCGTCCGCCAACGAACAATCGTACCACATGCACGTCCTGGAGATCTTATCCCACCTGCTGAAGGAACAGAACGCGACCGAGCTCGGGAAGACGGAACTGCACCGGAACCACGCGGAGAAGGTGAAGGACGAGGCGGAACTGCTGGCGATAAGGCACAAGGAGGCGATAAAGAAACAGCAGAAGGCGAAGATTTACAGCGGGGCCAGGTGAGGACCAAAAACTCAACCCCCTAAATCTATCTCCCTTCTCAGGCATTCCAGATTCGGCGGCATCTACGTCGTCAAGTCGATGAAGTCGATCAGCGACAACGACCTGATCTACCACAAGCCCCTCAGCAGGCTGGACGCGCTCACCTTCGACGCGGAGAAGCAGAGGCCGAAGACGCCGCGCAACAGGCTGGCCGTCCACATGGAGCCGACGGAGAGGAGGTCCGCCTTCTCCGTCCGGCTGTTCCTCAAGGAGTTCTGCGCCGAGTTCCTCGCCGGCGCCTTCAACACCCTCATGTACCACGTGAGGGACCAGCTGGTGCGCGCCAAGTCCACGACCCACGACGCCTCGTACTACCTGTGGGCCGTCAGGTTCTTCATGGAGTTCAACAGGGCGCACAAGTTCGAAGTCAAGCTGGTCAGGTGAGTATCTCCAGTTAAAGTTGCTCAATATAACTTTAACGCAAGATACAATGGTGCGATGAAACGATCAGACGAATCGGGTTTGCACGAATATGCGGCGATATTTCACAGAAGAATAACTCGGCGTTAACTTAGAAGAACGGAAGAGTTACAGGTGACCTGGAGTCGAACTAGTTGGAGGAGGGATATTTTGTCAATACGGGAATTCGAGCGGTTAAAAGCCCCCCTCCGGTTAAATTGGCCTGCAATCGTCGATTTCCGAAAATAAGCGCCCATTGTGTACTCGAATTATAACATACTGCAATTGAATATTCAATACAACAATCGACGTCCATTCGATTATCAACAAAGCCGGCGTTTCATGACTGCGAACGAGTCTAATAATTTATGAATGTCGCTTTGTTCGGACGTCAATTCGCGATTCTAATTTGCAGCGAGACCCTGTCGGTCCAGATCTTCCACTACGTCCAGCAGCACATGGAGAACTTCTTCGACATGATCCAGAGCGACAAGAAGAGGCTGAGGGCGTGGTCGCGCCGCCTCCACATCGCCCTCCTCGCCTACAGGGAACTGCTGCTGACCCTCTGCTACATGGACAAGTCGCCGGACGGCGCGGTGCGCGACTCCGCCAGGGTCATCAAGAGCAACGTCTTCTACGTGCTGGAGTACCGGGAGCTGGTGCTCACCCTACTATTGACGTTCGACGAGGTGAAGATGTCCGATCAGTACCTAAAGGATCTGATAGAGACCCAGCACATATTCTTGAGGTCGTTCGAGGCCTTCTGCAAGGACGGCAGCGTCGTGGTGCAGACGAAGAACAAGGCGAAGAGGAAGAAGAATAAGAGTGGTGAGTCGTACATATGTTTCGCCATTTAAATTGATGAGGCAAAATTAATTCTCCTCGAATGCAACCGGTAAATTACTTTTCCGAGAGAAACTATAATAAAAAGCGCGATTTTTTTGACATTTCATCAAGAACCGTTCCCCCCGGGAACGATCCCCCCCAGGAAGAGGATCAGGGGTCCATCCTGGAACCATGCAAGTTGAGGTTGAGGTTTGATAGCCACCGGTTCTATTCCAGAACTGAATCAATCCTAACATATTTGAAGGAACTTCGGAAGACACTTGACATTAAGAATTACCTTTAAATGTCGTTGAAGGACATATTCTAAGGCGAAGAGGGGGAGGAAGAGCGGTGAGTCGTACATATGTTTCGCCATCTAAATTGATGAAGCCAAATTCAAGAATATCGAGTTAGGGGTCGTAGGGAGGTTCTCGAGTTTCTCCCGATCGTGTTACCCGGTCTTGAAACAATCGCGCAGTTGGGAATCTAACCGAGGAGTGTAACTTTACATATTTTTATCGGATTCCCGTACGTGCCTCCCTCGGAGACGCAATTTTATCGCCTCGGAAACTTCGCGAACGCGAACTTGGGCTCGTTTATCAACGACGGATTTCGGAGCGACGACGTGGAGAACTTTTAATGACCACCCGAGAAGACGTTAATGTGACAAATGATTTAATTTCGCGTGCTTCGACGACTGGGTATCGGGTGTCGCCTCGTTTATATATTTACGTTTTCTTTTCGCAGCGCCGAACGCAGTGGTACCACCGGAAGTCAGCCTGGAGGCCAAGTGGGACGAAGCCTCGCAATACCTGGCGGCCGTCCTCGAAGGCGGAAGCATCCCGACGGACGTGGTGCCGTTCGACGCCACCTCCGACGTTCCTATAGACGAACAAAAGTAAGTATGACTTGGAGGTAACTGTCGAAATATCTTGTGGTGGTTGTCGTTGGTTCTTCACTGAGACACGTTATGTTTGTCCTCTGCTTCATGATGAGACCTGGAAAGCCATACAATAGAAGGCAACGCGAACGTATGGAAGAAGACGTTGGACATTGCATCATCAACCGTTCATTCGCAATCCTAAGATAGATGTGGAGGGTTGAAAAACCTATTCCTCCCCCCCCCCTCCCGGGAACGATCCCCCCAGGAAGATCAGGGGTTCATCCTGGAACCATTCAACATGACCTCGAGGTTGACATAAAGCATAACCTTAAAATGTCGGCAACTCGAACGATTGATAGCAGGAGATACAGGGTGGGGTCAGATCGCAGCGTGTCGTTCTAGCTTTCGTAAAACACACAACGTACGAAAGAGGAGAGAAGGGTAGGATCCCCGGATCGATGCCGAATTGTATTTGCAGGTCCGCCTTATTAGGTTCCCACTGAACCGAACCGGATCCGATCGCGAATTATGAAGATGGCAGTTTACGAGAGGCGGAGGGGTCCCTTTGATGTAGGCATAACGGGAACGGATTCGAAAAATCCGATCTGCCGAACGTATATATTTATGAGCTCCCCTTTCATCGGGGGAAATCAGAGGCGAGACGCGAGGCAAAATTCGACGTGTATCGGCGAATTTTTAGTTTGAGGTCCAGGTTGTTCTCGGAGAGAGGGAAAACGTGTTGGGAGAACCACAATTTCTCATCTCTCCTCATTGTATTATATGGCGTAAAGGGTCCGGAATCCCAGACCAATTACGTTTTATTGTCGGCACGCTTAAGGGGGATTGACGAGGATCGCCGGTGAGACGAGAGTCTGTTTCGTCTGGCTCGAGTTGGAGGAGATCGAGGACCCACCTATGAGGTGGTTCAAACGCCGGCATTTCGGTACATCCGGATTTATGTCTATGAATCCGATATTACCGTCGTCGATCTCGCAGGGAAACGCTAAGCGTCGTTTTCTTATTGGCGAAGAATCGCGAGGAGGCGATTGTCTTACGCTCGCGAGATGGAAAAGTAATCGATGGGGGCGCATGAAGCCATTACCGCTGGATATGGGATTTCCATGAGTTATCGCGTAGTTCCGGAAGCAATAGAAGGTGTAACGTATCGTACGTGAGGAAGCTTTTCTCTAGATGTTTAAGCATCAGGTCTTCTTCAACACTTTCTGTGGTACCCCCAGGAGGCATTCCAAAGTGGCAGTCGAGAAAATGGGGTTCAGAGCTGGCGGGAATGAACCCTAGAGAAGAATTAACCGAAAAGGGTCTTGGAAGGATCGGTACCTTAGTTCACAATAGACCTCCAAGTAAGGATAGGAGGTCCCTTAAGACAGAAGAGGGTGTGTTGAAACGATATTGCGAGCTCAACCAACACAAGAGTAACCTAGGCTTTAGCAGAGAGAGAGAGAGAGTTTTATGTAGATTTCGCTAGAGGAGTGGTTGGTGAAAAACTAACGAAGCACTTCACTCAAAGTTGCTCAATATCGCATACAGAGGAAACAATGCTACAATAACTGTGGTATTATATAGGGTGTTCCTAAATTGTAGGTGCAAACGAAGAGGGGAGATTCCTTGAGTAATTTCAAGAAAAAAAGTCTCATAAACATGGGATCGCAAACGCTAAGTTTTCGGGATACAGGGTGTTGAAGTTTTTTTCTCATAGTAGATACACTTCACAAGACATTCAACTGAAATTTGGCGTAAATATTACAGTTGAAAGTTCACGCCATGTGACATGCCAATTTCGATATCAAATATACAGGGTGAAGTTTTATGACAATTTGGATTTTTTTTTAGGATTTCGAGAGAATCGTTCAAAATTTTTGTCCCGAAACCGGTAGCAGATACGACGAAACTACGAGAGACCATAAAGTTTAGTGTAACAACAAAGCTACTTTTAATATTTTTTTCGAATCAACAGTGGCACACCGAAAACGAATTCTGGAGGAAAACAGGGGACAGTGTCCCAGAAAAAATATCAACCTGTGAATTCGCTATTGAAATTGGCAAGTCACATGGTGTATATTCCCAATTTTAATATATATGCCTAATTTCAGTTGAATATCTTGTGAAGTTTAGATACTACGTGAAAAAATTCAAACTTCAACACGAAAATCTATCCCCTAAACCTCAGAGGAGTACATCATCCAGAGTAGGGGAGGAAAATCGACAAAAGATTTGTTTTCTATTAAATTTACTCAATACGTGCGACGATGTACACTCTCGGTGAAATAATAATGACGATTTTGACAGTCAAGCCGCTAGGTTTTCTACCCGAATAGAACAGAAAACCGCCCAACGACCTCGAGTCAGGCAAACCAAAATTCGCGACTCAACCGAGACCCAAAAGTGAGCACAAAGTTTGCGTGTTTTTTCCGAATCTATACCCTAAACCTCGGAGGAGTAAATCACCCAGAGTGGAGAAGAAAATCGACAGAAAAAAATATACAAGGATACAAAGAACTGAATTTAGAAAGCAGAGGGCTAAAATAAATGATGGAAACAATCAATAAGATAATAGGAACTGAAATACATGACTCACTTGTTGAGACAATTTAGATTCCAAAATAAGTCCCTTTTCGCTGCGAGAACAAACTCCTGTTTGACCAATCGAAGAAAAACACAAAACGACACATTATGCATACATCGACTTCTTCTGTGGACCTCTCGGAGGAGTAAAAAATCCAGAACATTAGTGGGGAGGAAAATCAACAGAAAAAAAAACTATACAAGGATACAAAGAATTGAATTTAGAAAGCAGAAGGCTAAAGTAAATTATGGAAACAATCAATAAGATAATAGGAACTGAAATACATGACTCACTTGTTGAGACAATTTAGCTTCCAAAATCAGTCCCTTTTCGCTGCGAGAACAAACTCCTGTTCGACCAATCACAGAAAAACACAAAACGACACATTATGCATACATCGATGTGGATCTGAGATCTCGAGTGGCATAGAGTAGATCAGATGGCAGTTATTCGCAGTCCCCGAAATGTTGTTGGCAACCCGAGTCAGGCAACCCAAAATTCGCGACTCAAAAGAGAGCTGAAGTGAGCACAAAGTTTGTGTTTTTTCTCCCTAATCTGTCCCCTGATCCTCCGAGGAGTTAATCATCCATTGGGGAGGAAAATCAACAGAAAAAATTCATTAAAAGTGAGACTATTCCTGTATGCCCGTTCCGCTCTGCATATATTTTTCGTTTCATCGCCGTTTTTTGCGCCCGAAAAACCGCATCTCTAATTAAAACTCTCGGACGGTAATCAAAAAGAGTCGTTTTAATATTTCGACGTGTGTGTGTGATTCCGGGATTAGTGGGTGTCTCCCGGATACGGGAGAACTGGGAATCGAATTAAGCGTCCGTTTTCCTCTCCACGTTTTCAGATTATACGAAATATCCAGTTGCATGAAGAACCAAGATCAACCGCCACGTGACGACACACACTGGTTTACCATCTTTTACTTTACAGGGATTTTTATTGCTGAATAAAATTCTCTCTTTCAGATCCGACACCATGGTTAAGATCCAGAAGCAGTTGAGAGGGGGAGAATACGAAAACGCAATCGGGCTTTTGCGTGCAGCCAGGTGAGTGTCTGATTCACCGTTTCCGTCTGTCATTTTAACCCAGAAAACGCTTTTCATGTACGCATTAGCGGCCAGGCCGGGTTTTGAATTCGTGCAAAGTGTCCTTAGCGCGTCAAGAAAAGGGTGAAGACTCGAGTTTCCCCCCAGGTTCACTAATGAAGGCGATGGAGATGGAGATGAGCCGGTATTAAAAAAGAAGTCAGACCGCGGAAAAGACCAAACGCGACAGCTCTCTCGCCGTCTCGAGGGTCCATATTTTATTCATCGCCCACTCGGATCTCCGTCGTTCTCTTTCGTAATTCATCCCCTCGACTAGGTCGAGTCGATTCCCGATTTACGTTGGGGATCTCTTCACCTCGTTCGGCGCAAAGTTGCAACTACCATTCAATTAACGTAGTTCCCGCCACTGTTTATCTTCTCCGCGGGCGAATTATTCCCCCGTTAATTCGGTATGTAAATCTGGATGTTTGAGCCGCCTGCAGCCCGGCGTGTCTCCTATTTATTTGGCGGGAGTAATAAGAGGTGGTAAATTTCCCGAAATCTTAGAGACTCTAACTTCCCCCCACTAGGATTTGGGGGAGGATTAGAAGTTCTGGCTTTGCGCGCGGTGCCGCTTACCTGAGCCGCTTTGCGGACAGTGCGGTACGTGGGCGCGGGGCGAAACGGGAAGAATAATAATGGAAGTTGGGGATAAACATAAACACCGCCTGAACAAGCAGATTCCGAAGTTGGTTATGCGCGTGTTGAGACTGAATAAATAACCCGTACGGCGATGATGGCGATTGGGTGGGATCCTGCAGTTCGTGACGGAGGGATCGGGGTGGAAATTAACATTCCGCGATAATGCCGGAGGTTGGAATGTCCATTTCATGAAAATCCATTCGACCTCGAATAAATAGTCCTGCAGTCTCGTTATGTAGCCAAGGGACTATAACACATGACTCACTTGTTGAGACAATTCAGCTTTCAAAAGAAATCAACCCTTTCCGTTCTCGCTGCGAGAACAGACTCCTGTTTGACCATACACGGAAAAACACAAAACGACACATTATGCATCTGATCTGGGATCTCAAGTGGGAAATCTCTCGAATATCCTCCCATGGAATTGCCAGAACGTGGAGAATTCACCTTTCCAAATAGGTCAACCCTTTTCGTTTTCGCTGCGAGAACAGACTCCTGTTTGACCATGCACGGAAAAACACAAAACGACACATTATGCATCTGATCTGGGATCTCAAGTGGGAAATCTCTCGAATATCCTCCCATGGAATTGCCAGAACGTGGAGAATTCACCTTTCCAAATAGGTCAACCCTTTTCGTTTTCGCTGCGAGAACAGACTCCTGTTTGACCATACACGGAAAAACACAAAACGACACATTATGCATCTGATCTGGGATCTCAAGTGGGAAATCTCTCGAATATCCTCCCATGGAATTGCCAGAACGTGGAGAATTCACCTTTCCAAATAGGTCAACCCTTTTCGTTTTCGCTGCGAGAACAGACTCCTGTTTGACCATACACGGAAAAACACAAAACGACACATTATGCATCTGATCTGGGATCTCAAGTGGGAAATCTCTCGAATATCCTCCCATGGAATTGCCAGAACGTGGAGAATTCACCTTTCCAAATAGGTCAACCCTTTTCGTTTTCGCTGCGAGAACAGACTCCTGTTTGACCATGCACGGAAAAACACAAAACGACACATTATGCATCTGATCTGGGATCTCAAGTGGGAAATCTCTCGAATATCCTCCCATGGAATTGCCAGAACGTGGAGAATTCACCTTTCCAAATAGGTCAACCCTTTTCGTTTTCGCTGCGAGAACAGACTCCTGTTTGACCATACACGGAAAAACACAAAACGACACATTATGCATCTGATCTGGGATCTCAAGTGGGAAATCTCTCGAATATCCTCCCATGGAATTGCCAGAACGTGGAGAATTCACCTTTCCAAATAGGTCAACCCTTTTCGTTTTCGCTGCGAGAACAGACTCCTGTTTGACCATACACGGAAAAACACAAAACGACACATTATGCATCTGATCTGGGATCTCAAGTGGGAAATCTCTCGAATATCCTCCCATGGAATTGCCAGAACGTGGAGAATTCACCTTTCCAAATAGGTCAACCCTTTTCGTTTTCGCTGCGAGAACAGACTCCTGTTTGACCATACACGGAAAAACACAAAACGACACATTATGCATCTGATCTGGGATCTCAAGTGGGAAATCTCTCGAATATCCTCCCATGGAATTGCCAGAACGTGGAGAATTCACCTTTCCAAATAGGTCAACCCTTTTCGTTTTCGCTGCGAGAACAGACTCCTGTTTGACCATGCACGGAAAAACACAAAACGACACATTATGCATCTGATCTGGGATCTCAAGTGGGAAATCTCTCGAATATCCTCCCATGGAATTGCCAGAACGTGGAGAATTCACCTTTCCAAATAGGTCAACCCTTTTCGTTTTCGCTGCGAGAACAGACTCCTGTTTGACCATACACGGAAAAACACAAAACGACACATTATGCATCTGATCTGGGATCTCAAGTGGGAAATCTCTCGAATATCCTCCCATGGAATTGCCAGAACGTGGAGAATTCACCTTTCCAAATAGGTCAACCCTTTTCGTTTTCGCTGCGAGAACAGACTCCTGTTTGACCATACACGGAAAAACACAAAACGACACATTATGCATCTGATCTGGGATCTCAAGTGGGAAATCTCTCGAATATCCTCCCATGGAATTGCCAGAACGTGGAGAATTCACCTTTCCAAATAGGTCAACCCTTTTCGTTTTCGCTGCGAGAACAGACTCCTGTTTGACCATGCACGGAAAAACACAAAACGACACATTCTGCATCTGATCTGGGATCTCAAGTGGGAAATCTCTCGAATATCCTCCCATGGAATTGCCAGAACGTGGAGAATTCACCTTTCCAAATAGGTCAACCCTTTTCGTTTTCGCTGCGAGAACAGACTCCTGTTTGACCATGCACGGAAAAACACAAAACGACACATTCTGCATCTGATCTGGGATCTCAAGTGGGAAATCTCTCGAATATCCTCCCATGGAATTGCCAGAACGTGGAGAATTCACCTTTCCAAATAGGTCAACCCTTTTCGTTTTCGCTGCGAGAACAGACTCCTGTTTGACCATGCACGGAAAAACACAAAACGACACATTCTGCATCTGATCTGGGATCTCAAGTGGGAAATCTCTCGAATATCCTCCCATGGAATTGCCAGAACGTGGAGAATTCACCTTTCCAAATAGGTCAACCCTTTTCGTTTTCGCTGCGAGAACAGACTCCTGTTTGACCATGCACGGAAAAACACAAAACGACACATTATGCATCTGATCTGGGATCTCAAGTGGGAAATCTCTCGAATATCCTCCCATGGAATTGCCAGAACGTGGAGAATTCACCTTTCCAAATAGGTCAACCCTTTTCGTTTTCGCTGCGAGAACAGACTCCTGTTTGACCATGCACGGAAAAACACAAAACGACACATTCTGCATCTGATCTGGGATCTCAAGTGGGAAATCTCTCGAATATCCTCCCATGGAATTGACAGAACGTGGAGAATTCACCTTTCCAAATAAGTCAACCCTTTTCGTTTTTGCTGCGAGAACAGACTCCTGTTTGACAATACACAGAAAAACACAAAACGACACATTATGCATCTGATCTGGGATCTCGAGTGGGAAATCTCTCGAATATCCTCCCATGGAATTGACAGAACGTGGAGAATTCACCTTTCCAAATAAGTCAACCCTTTTCGTTTTCGCTGTGAGAACAGACTCCTGTTTGACCATACACGGAAAAACACAAAACGACACATTCTGCATCTGATCTGGGATCTCAAGTGGGAAATCTCTCGAATATCCTCCCATGGAATTGACAGAACGTGGAGAATTCACCTTTCCAAATAAGTCAACCCTTTTCGTTTTCGCTGCGAGAACAGACTCCTGTTTGACCATACACGGAAAAACACAAAACGACACATTCTGCATCTGATCTGGGATCTCAAGTGGGAAATCTCTCGAATATCCTCCCATGGAATTGACAGAACGTGGAGAATTCACCTTTCCAAATAAGTCAACCCTTTTCGTTTTTGCTGCGAGAACAGACTCCTGTTTGACAATACACAGAAAAACACAAAACGACACATTATGCATCTGATCTGGGATCTCAAGTGGGAAATCTCTCGAATATCCTCCCATGGAATTGACAGAACGTGGAGAATTCACCTTTCCAAATAAGTCAACCCTTTTCGTTTTTGCTGCGAGAACAGACTCCTGTTTGACAATACACAGAAAAACACAAAACGACACATTATGCATCTGATCTGGGATCTCGAGTGGGAAATCTCTCGAATATCCTCCCATGGAATTCCCAGAACGTGGAGAATTTACCTTTCCAAATAAGTCAACCCTTTTCGTTTTTGCTGCGAGAACAGACTCCTGTTTGACCATACACGGAAAAACACAAAACGTCACATTACGCATCTGATCTGGGATCTCGAGTGGGAAATCTCTCGAATATCCTCCCATGGAATTCCCAGAACGTGGAGAATTCACCTTTCCAAATAAGTCAACCCTTTTCGTTTTTGCTGCGAGAACAGACTCCTGTTTGACCATACACGGAAAAACACAAAACGTCACATTACGCATCTGATCTGGGATCTCGAGTGGGAAATCTCTCGAATATCCTCCCATGGAATTCCCAGAACGTGGAGAATTCACCTTTCCAAATAAGTCAACCCTTTTCGTTTTTGCTGCGAGAACAGACTCCTGTTTGACCATACACGGAAAAACACAAAACGTCACATTCTGCATCTGATCTGGGATCTCGAGTGGGAAATCTCTCGAATATCCTCCCATGGAATTCCCAGAACGTGAAGAATTCACCTTTCCAAATAGGTCAACCCTTTTCGTTTTCGCTGCGAGAACAGACTCCTGTTTGACCATACACGGAAAAATACAAAACGACACATTATGCATCTGATCTGGGATCTCGAGTGGGAAATCTCTCGAATATCCTCCCATGGAATTGACAGAACGTGGAGAATTCACCTTTCCAAATAAGTCAACCCTTTTCGTTTTTGCTGCGAGAACAGACTCCTGTTTGACAATACACAGAAAAACACAAAACGACACATTATGCATCTGATCTGGGATCTCGAGTGGGAAATCTCTCGAATATCCTCCCATGGAATTCCCAGAACGTGGAGAATTTACCTTTCCAAATAAGTCAACCCTTTTCGTTTTTGCTGCGAGAACAGACTCCTGTTTGACCATACACGGAAAAACACAAAACGTCACATTACGCATCTGATCTGGGATCTCGAGTGGGAAATCTCTCGAATATCCTCCCATGGAATTCCCAGAACGTGGAGAATTCACCTTTCCAAATAAGTCAACCCTTTTCGTTTTTGCTGCGAGAACAGACTCCTGTTTGACCATACACGGAAAAACACAAAACGTCACATTCTGCATCTGATCTGGGATCTCGAGTGGGAAATCTCTCGAATATCCTCCCATGGAATTCCCAGAACGTGAAGAATTCACCTTTCCAAATAGGTCAACCCTTTTCGTTTTCGCTGCGAGAACAGACTCCTGTTTGACCATACACGGAAAAATACAAAACGTCCCATTATGCATCTGATCTGGGATCTCGAGTGGGAAATCTCTCGAATAATGCCACAAAATGGAACGGTATTCTCCAGAATGCGGGGAATTCACCTTCGCCACTGTTCCATCAACCACCTTATCGCACAGGTCGGCCTATACAAGCGTGAAGCTAAAAGTTAATTAAGCGTGGGTTAACTCCGGCGACAAAGTTAAGACGAATTTAGGGCTTGAACGTCTAATTATAACAATACCTCGGTCGTGCCGAGCCGCAACGTGGGAGAGACGGCGTTTCGAGAATGCGAAAGAAACTCGGGATTTCGCATTCCACGAACGAGGCCCAACAGGGGAAAAAAACATCCTCGAACCTCGTCGCCGTAGCGACAAGGTCGTCTAAACCGCGAAACTAGCGCGCGGAGTATCGGAAATCGTCTCGCCATAATTTCGCCGGGGAGTAAATAATTAAATTCCAATTATTCCAAGTTTTGCGAGCGCGTGTTTTCGTCGTGAGCTACGGCCTGCCCTTCTCCACTTAATTTAATTACCCGGCGTGGAGGCGGCCCGTTGCCGTCTTTGAGCGGAGGAGTAGGAGGGAGGCCTTCTTTAATTTCGAGATTGGGATGTTTCCCTTTCGACGCTCGACGTCGGGGAAGACTTCAAAGATCCCCGAAAAAATCGAGTATCCGAAAAGACGTCTGCTAATTTGATGTTATGAGTTATGGGGACGTCTTTGAGGGGACGGATGTGGGTCAGGGCATGTTCGACGAAAGGAATCGAGTTCTAACGTCTCCAGACTTAGATTTGGTTTTAAGCGCTTGAACGATGAAAAGATACACAGAACTGAAATTAAAAAGCATAAGGCTTAAATAAATTATGGAAACAATCAATAAGATAATAGGAACTAAAATACATTACTCACTTGTTGAGACAATTTCGATTCCAAAATAAGTCGCTGCGAGAACAGACTCCTGTTTGACCATACACAGAAGAACACAAAACGACACATTATGCATACATCGAGTCCTTCTGTGGATCTGGGATCTCGAGTAGGAGGCATAACAAGCATGAAATTATATATCCTCAACTTCAACAAAATGACGACAAAGTATTCACGACCTAGTGAAAAATTCCAGTAAACCTCAATTAAAAGTTCGAGTGGCCCCCATCGAGAATCGACCATTAAAATTCACCTACCTGGAACGATTATTAATAATTCACCCTCGCTTCCCGGCGGTGAAAATCACCGTTCGGGTCCAAAAAAAAACACTGACCCGATCCCGTCCAACTTGCTCCATGAAAACTAATTTGCGGAAGTGGGACGTCGTATCACTATTAGCGCCGTCATTAAAATAGACAAATTGGGACTTAATTCCTCCTTCGGGTTCGAAAGTTGGGAGAGCCGGGATCTGCGGAATTTATAGGGGAACTTTCGGAGTTCTTAATAAGTCCGAACGCCGAGAGAGTTTCTCATACACAACGGGCGCGCTATCAACTTAATAATATCGGAAATGTGGAGCTGGGGGGTTTTAACCCGGTTTTACGAGAGGCGTTTTGATGTCTTGCCTCTTGATGTCTTATGTTGGTCGTTTTTATTTTTTTAATGAATTATGGAAACGATCAATAAGATGAAAGGAACTAGAATATATAACTCACTTATTGAGACAATTCAGCTTCCAAAATAAGTAAACTCCTTCTCGTTTTTGCTGCGAGAACAAACTCCTGTTTGACCATACACATGTCTTGCCTTTTAATGTCTTATGATGGTCGTTTTTTTCTTCTTGATGAATGATGGAAACAATCAATAAGATAATAGGAACTAGAGTACATAACTCACTTGTTGAGACAATTCAGCTTCCAAAATAAGTAAACTCCTTCTCGTTTTTGCTGCGAGAACAAACTCCTGTTTGACCATACACATGTCTTGCCTTTTAATGTCTTATGATGGTCGTTTTTATCTTCTTGATGAATGATGGAAACAATCAATAAGATAATAGGAACTACAGTACATAACTCACTTGTTGAGACAATTCAGCTTCCAAAATAAGTAAACTCCTTCTCGTTTTTGCTGCGAGAACAAACTCCTGTTTGACCATACACATGTCTTGCCTTTTAATGTCTTATGATGGTCGTTTTTATCTTCTTGATGAATGATGGAAACAATCTTCAAGATAATAGGAACTAGAGTACATAACTCACTTGTTGAGACAATTCAGCTTCCAAAATAAGTAAACTCCTTCTCGTTTTTGCTGCGAGAACAAACTCCTGTTTGACCATACACATGTCTTGCCTTTTAATGTCTTATGATGGTCGTTTTTATCTTCTTGATGAATGATGGAAACAATCAATAAGATAATAGGAACTACAGTACATAACTCACTTGTTGAGACAATTCAGCTTCCAAAATAAGTAAACTCCTTCTCGTTTTTGCTGCGAGAACAAACTCCTGTTTGACCATACACATGTCTTGCCTTTTAATGTCTTATGATGGTCGTTTTTATCTTCTTGATGAATGATGAAAACAATCTTCAAGATAATAGGAACTAGAGTACATAACTCACTTGTTGAGACAATTCAGCTTCCAAAATAAGTAAACTCCTTCTCGTTTTTGCTGCGAGAACAAACTCCTGTTTGACCATACACATGTCTTGCCTTTTAATGTCTTATGATGGTCGTTTTTATCTTCTTGATGAATGATGGAAACAATCAATAAGATAATAGGAACTACAGTACATAACTCACTTGTTGAGACAATTCAGCTTCCAAAATAAGTAAACTCCTTCTCGTTTTTGCTGCGAGAACAAACTCCTGTTTGACCATACACATGTCTTGCCTTTTAATGTCTTATGATGGTCGTTTTTATCTTCTTGATGAATGATGGAAACAATCTTCAAGATAATAGGAACTAGAGTACATAACTCACTTGTTGAGACAATTCAGCTTCCAAAATAAGTAAACTCCTTCTCGTTTTTGCTGCGAGAACAAACTCCTGTTTGACCATACACATGTCTTGCCTTTTAATGTCTTATGATGGTCGTTTTTATCTTCTTGATGAATGATGGAAACAATCAATAAGATAATAGGAACTACAGTACATAACTCACTTGTTGAGACAATTCAGCTTCCAAAATAAGTAAACTCCTTCTCGTTTTTGCTGCGAGAACAAACTCCTGTTTGACCATACACATGTCTTGCCTTTTAATGTCTTATGATGGTCGTTTTTATCTTCTTGATGAATGATGAAAACAATCTTCAAGATAATAGGAACTAGAGTACATAACTCACTTGTTGAGACAATTCAGCTTCCAAAATAAGTAAACTCCTTCTCGTTTTTGCTGCGAGAACAAACTCCTGTTTGACCATACACATGTCTTGCCTTTTAATGTCTTATGATGGTCGTTTTTATCTTCTTGATGAATGATGGAAACAATCAATAAGATAATAGGAACTACAGTACATAACTCACTTGTTGAGACAATTCAGCTTCCAAAATAAGTAAACTCCTTCTCGTTTTTGCTGCGAGAACAAACTCCTGTTTGACCATACACATGTCTTGCCTTTTAATGTCTTATGATGGTCGTTTTTATCTTCTTGATGAATGATGGAAACAATCTTCAAGATAATAGGAACTAGAGTACATAACTCACTTGTTGAGACAATTCAGCTTCCAAAATAAGTAAACTCCTTCTCGTTTTTGCTGCGAGAACAAACTCCTGTTTGACCATACACATGTCTTGCCTTTTAATGTCTTATGATGGTCGTTTTTATCTTCTTGATGAATGATGGAAACAATCAATAAGATAATAGGAACTACAGTACATAACTCACTTGTTGAGACAATTCAGCTTCCAAAATAAGTAAACTCCTTCTCGTTTTTGCTGCGAGAACAAACTCCTGTTTGACCATACACATGTCTTGCCTTTTAATGTCTTATGATGGTCGTTTTTATCTTCTTGATGAATGATGAAAACAATCTTCAAGATAATAGGAACTAGAGTACATAACTCACTTGTTGAGACAATTCAGCTTCCAAAATAAGTAAACTCCTTCTCGTTTTTGCTGCGAGAACAAACTCCTGTTTGACCATACACATGTCTTGCCTTTTAATGTCTTATGATGGTCGTTTTTATCTTCTTGATGAATGATGGAAACAATCAATAAGATAATAGGAACTACAGTACATAACTCACTTGTTGAGACAATTCAGCTTCCAAAATAAGTGAACTCCTTCTCGTTTTTGCTGCGAGAACAAACTCCTGTTTGACCATACACATGTCTTGCCTTTTAATGTCTTATGATGGTCGTTTTTATCTTCTTGATGAATGATGGAAACAATCAATAAGATAATAGGAACTACAGTACATAACTCACTTGTTGAGACAATTCAGCTTCCAAAATAAGTAAACTCCTTCTCGTTTTTGCTGCGAGAACAAACTCCTGTTTGACCATACACATGTCTTGCCTTTTAATGTCTTATGATGGTCGTTTTTATCTTCTTGATGAATGATGAAAACAATCTTCAAGACAATAGGAACTAGAGTACATAACTCACTTGTTGAGACAATTCAGCTTCCAAAATAAGTAAACTCCTTCTCGTTTTTGCTGCGAGAACAAACTCCTGTTTGACCATACACATGTCTTGCCTTTTAATGTCTTATGATGGTCGTTTTTATCTTCTTGATGAATGATGAAAACAATCTTCAAGATAATAGGAACTAGAGTACATAACTCACTTGTTGAGACAATTCAGCTTCCAAAATAAGTAAACTCCTTCTCGTTTTTGCTGCGAGAACAAACTCCTGTTTGACCATACACATGTCTTGCCTTTTAATGTCTTATGATGGTCGTTTTTATCTTCTTGATGAATGATGGAAACAATCAATAAGATAATAGGAACTAGAGTACATAACTCACTTGTTGAGACAATTCAGCTTCCAAAATAAGTAAACTCCTTCTCGTTTTTGCTGCGAGAACAAACTCCTGTTTAACCATACACATGTCTTGCCTTTTAATGTCTTATGATGGTCGTTTTTATCTTCTTGATGAATGATGGAAACAATCAATAAGATAATAGGAACTAGAGTACATAACTCACTTGTTGAGACAATTCAGCTTCCAAAATAAGTAAACTCCTTCTCGTTTTCTCTGCGAGAACCAACTCCTGTTCGCCCATACACATGTCTTGCCTTTTAATGTCTTATGATGGTCGTTTTTATCTTCTTGATGAATGATGGAAACAATCAATAAGATAATAGGAACTAGAGTACATAACTCACTTGTTGAGACAATTCAGCTTCCAAAATAAGTAAACTCCTTCTCGTTTTTGCTGCGAGAACAAACTCCTGTTTGACCATACACATGTCTTGCCTTTTAATGTCTTATGATGGTCGTTTTTATCTTCTTGGTGAATGATGGAAACAATCTTCAAGATAAAAGGAACTAGAGTACATAACTCACTTGTTGAGACAATTCAGCTTCCAAAATAAGTAAACTCCTTCTCGTTTTTGCTGCGAGAACAAACTCCTGTTTGACCATACACATGTCTTGCCTTTTAATGTCTTATGATGGTCGTTTTTATCTTCTTGATGAATGATGAAAACAATCTTCAAGACAATAGGAACTAGAGTACATAACTCACTTGTTGAGACAATTCAGCTTCCAAAATAAGTAAACTCCTTCTCGTTTTTGCTGCGAGAACAAACTCCTGTTTGACCATACACATGTCTTGCCTTTTAATGTCTTATGATGGTCGTTTTTATCTTCTTGATGAATGATGGAAACAATCTTCAAGATAATAGGAATTAGAGTACATAACTCACTTGTTGAGACAATTCAGCTTCCAAAATAAGTAAACTCCTTCTCGTTTTTGCTGCGAGAACAAACTCCTGTTTGACCATACACATGTCTTGCCTTTTAATGTCTTATGATGGTCGTTTTTATCTTCTTGATGAATGATGAAAACAATCTTCAAGATAATAGGAACTAGAGTACATAACTCACTTGTTGAGACAATTCAGCTTCCAAAATAAGTAAACTCCTTCTCGTTTTTGCTGCGAGAACAAACTCCTGTTTGACCATACACATGTCTTGCCTTTTAATGTCTTATGATGGTCGTTTTTATCTTCTTGATGAATGATGGAAACAATCTTCAAGATAGAAGAAAGTAGAGTACATAACTCACTTGTTGAGACAATTCAGCTTCCAAAATAAGTAAACTCCTTCTCGTTTTTGCTGCGAGAACAAACTCCTGTTTGACCATACACATGTCTTGCCTTTTAATGTCTTATGATGGTCGTTTTTATCTTCTTGATGAATGATGGAAACAATCTTCAAGATAATAGGAATTAGAGTACATAACTCACTTGTTGAGACAATTCAGCTTCCAAAATAAGTAAACTCCTTCTCGTTTTTGCTGCGAGAACAAACTCCTGTTTGACCATACACATGTCTTGCCTTTTAATGTCTTATGATGGTCGTTTTTATCTTCTTGATGAATGATGGAAACAATCTTCAAGATAATAGGAATTAGAGTACATAACTCACTTGTTGAGACAATTCAGCTTCCAAAATAAGTAAACTCCTTCTCGTTTTTGCTGCGAGAACAAACTCCTGTTTGACCATACACATGTCTTGCCTTTTAATGTCTTATGATGGTCGTTTTTATCTTCTTGATGAATGATGGAAACAATCTTCAAGATAGAAGAAAGTAGAGTACATAACTCACTTGTTGAGACAATTCAGCTTCCAAAATAAGTAAACTCCTTCTCGTTTTTGCTGCGAGAACAAACTCCTGTTTGACCATACACATGTCTCGCCTTTTAATGTCTTATGATGGTCGTTTTTATCTTCTTGATGAATGATGGAAACAATCTTCAAGATAGAAGAAAGTAGAGTACATAACTCACTTGTTGAGACAATTCAGCTTCCAAAATAAGTAAACTCCTTCTCGTTTTTGCTGCGAGAACAAACTCCTGTTTGACCATACACATGTCTTGCCTTTTAATGTCTTATGATGGTCGTTTTTATCTTCTTGATGAATGATGGAAACAATCTTCAAGATAAAAGGAACTAGAGTACATAACTCACTTGTTGAGACAATTCAGCTTCCAAAATAAGTAAACCCTTTTCGTTTTCTCTGCGAGAACCGACTCCTGTTTGACCATACACATGTCTTGCCTTTCAATGTTTTATGATGGTCGTTTTTATCTTCTTGATGAATGATGGAAACAATCTTCAAGATAAAAGGAACTAGAGTACATAACTCACTTGTTGAGACAATTCAGCTTCCAAAATAAGTAAACTCCTTCTCGTTTTTGCTGCGAGAACAAACTCCTGTTTGACCATACACATGTCTTGCCTTTTAATGTCTTATGATGGTCGTTTTTATCTTCTTGATGAATGATGGAAACAATCTTCAAGATAGAAGAAAGTAGAGTACATAACTCACTTGTTGAGACAATTCAGCTTCCAAAATAAGTAAACTCCTTCTCGTTTTTGCTGCGAGAACAAACTCCTGTTTGACCATACACATGTCTTGCCTTTTAATGTCTTATGATGGTCGTTTTTATCTTCTTGATGAATGATGGAAACAATCTTCAAGATAGAAGAAAGTAGAGTACATAACTCACTTGTTGAGACAATTCAGCTTCCAAAATAAGTAAACTCCTTCTCGTTTTTGCTGCGAGAACAAACTCCTGTTTGACCATACACATGTCTTGCCTTTTAATGTCTTATGATGGTCGTTTTTATCTTCTTGATGAATGATGGAAACAATCTTCAAGATAATAGGAATTAGAGTACATAACTCACTTGTTGAGACAATTCAGCTTCCAAAATAAGTAAACTCCTTCTCGTTTTTGCTGCGAGAACAAACTCCTGTTTGACCATACACATGTCTTGCCTTTTAATGTCTTATGATGGTCGTTTTTATCTTCTTGATGAATGATGGAAACAATCTTCAAGATAGAAGAAAGTAGAGTACATAACTCACTTGTTGAGACAATTCAGCTTCCAAAATAAGTAAACTCCTTCTCGTTTTTGCTGCGAGAACAAACTCCTGTTTGACCATACACATGTCTTGCCTTTTAATGTCTTATGATGGTCGTTTTTATCTTCTTGATGAATGATGGAAACAATCTTCAAGATAATAGGAATTAGAGTACATAACTCACTTGTTGAGACAATTCAGCTTCCAAAATAAGTAAACTCCTTCTCGTTTTTGCTGCGAGAACAAACTCCTGTTTGACCATACACATGTCTTGCCTTTTAATGTCTTATGATGGTCGTTTTTATCTTCTTGATGAATGATGGAAACAATCTTCAAGATAGAAGAAAGTAGAGTACATAACTCACTTGTTGAGACAATTCAGCTTCCAAAATAAGTAAACTCCTTCTCGTTTTTGCTGCGAGAACAAACTCCTGTTTGACCATACACATGTCTTGCCTTTTAATGTCTTATGATGGTCGTTTTTATCTTCTTGATGAATGATGGAAACAATCTTCAAGATAGAAGAAAGTAGAGTACATAACTCACTTGTTGAGACAATTCAGCTTCCAAAATAAGTAAACTCCTTCTCGTTTTTGCTGCGAGAACAAACTCCTGTTTGACCATACACATGTCTTGCCTTTTAATGTCTTATGATGGTCGTTTTTATCTTCTTGATGAATGATGGAAACAATCTTCAAGATAAAAGGAACTAGAGTACATAACTCACTTGTTGAGACAATTCAGCTTCCAAAATAAGTAAACCCTTTTCGTTTTCTCTGCGAGAACCGACTCCTGTTTGACCATACACATGTCTTGCCTTTCAATGTTTTATGATGGTCGTTTTTATCTTCTTGATGAATGATGGAAACAATCTTCAAGATAAAAGGAACTAGAGTACATAACTCACTTGTTGAGACAATTCAGCTTCCAAAATAAGTAAACTCCTTCTCGTTTTTGCTGCGAGAACAAACTCCTGTTTGACCATACACATGTCTTGCCTTTTAATGTCTTATGATGGTCGTTTTTATC
Organism: Aphidecta obliterata; assembly: GCA_963966015.1. Classification (NCBI taxonomy): domain Eukaryota; kingdom Metazoa; phylum Arthropoda; class Insecta; order Coleoptera; family Coccinellidae; genus Aphidecta; species Aphidecta obliterata. The sequence continues at coordinate 1,202,796 of OZ014435.1, forward strand.
TTCTTGATGAATGATGGAAACAATCTTCAAGATAGAAGAAAGTAGAGTACATAACTCACTTGTTGAGACAATTCAGCTTCCAAAATAAGTAAACTCCTTCTCGTTTTTGCTGCGAGAACAAACTCCTGTTTGACCATACACATGTCTTGCCTTTTAATGTCTTATGATGGTCGTTTTTATCTTCTTGATGAATGATGGAAACAATCTTCAAGATAGAAGAAAGTAGAGTACATAACTCACTTGTTGAGACAATTCAGCTTCCAAAATAAGTAAACTCCTTCTCGTTTTTGCTGCGAGAACAAACTCCTGTTTGACCATACACATGTCTTGCCTTTTAATGTCTTATGATGGTCGTTTTTATCTTCTTGATGAATGATGGAAACAATCTTCAAGATAAAAGGAACTAGAGTACATAACTCACTTGTTGAGACAATTCAGCTTCCAAAATAAGTAAACCCTTTTCGTTTTCTCTGCGAGAACCGACTCCTGTTTGACCATACACATGTCTTGCCTTTCAATGTTTTATGATGGTCGTTTTTATCTTCTTGATGAATGATGGAAACAATCAATAAGATAAAAGGAACTAGAGTACATAACTCACTTGTTGAGACAATTCAGCTTCCAAAATAAGTAAACCCTTTTCGTTTTCTCTGCGAGAACCGACTCCTGTTTGACCATACACATGTCTTGCCTTTCAATGTTTTATGATGGTCGTTTTTATCTTCTTGATGAATGATGGAAACAATCTTCAAGATAAAAGGAACTAGAGTACATAACTCACTTGTTGAGACAATTCAGCTTCCAAAATAAGTAAACCCTTTTCGTTTTCTCTGCGAGAACCGACTCCTGTTTGACCATACACATGTCTTGCCTTTCAATGTTTTATGATGGTCGTTTTTATCTTCTTGATGAATGATGGAAACAATCTTCAAGATAAAAGGAACTAGAGTACATAACTCACTTGTTGAGACAATTCAGCTTCCAAAATAAGTAAACCCTTTTCGTTTTCTCTGCGAGAACCGACTCCTGTTTGACCATACACATGTCTTGCCTTTCAATGTTTTATGATGGTCGTTTTTATCTTCTTGATGAATGATGGAAACAATCTTCAAGATAAAAGGAACTAGAGTACATAACTCACTTGTTGAGACAATTCAGCTTCCAAAATAAGTAAACCCTTTTCGTTTTCTCTGCGAGAACCGACTCCTGTTTGACCATACACATGTCTTGCCTTTCAATGTTTTATGATGGTCGTTTTTATCTTCTTGATGAATGATGGAAACAATCAATAAGATAAAAGGAACTAGAGTACATAACTCACTTGTTGAGACAATTCAGCTTCCAAATTAAGTCAACCCTTTTCGCTGCGAGAACAGACTCCTGTTTGACCATACACATGTCTCGCCTTTTGATGTCTTATGTTGGTCGTTTATTTTCTAGGGACGTGTGGCCGGAGAATGATTCTTTTGGTAGCAGGGGCATGTCGCCGGAAGAGGAGTTTGCAGCCCTGAGGGATATATTCTTAGCTGATTTGGGAGGTTAGTGAATTATTTTTTTTTTAGGATGTCGTTCGACCTCGGTGAGACCCAAATTGTTGAATAATTGGAGTCACGATCTTTATTTTTCGACTGCTTTGCGATGAGACTCTCGCCGAAAACAACCCCACTAATAGCCTACTGCGAAGACACCCGATAAAAATCCGGCGATACGTTGTTTTACGACCCTGCCGTTTTGTCTCGGCTCGTCGGGATCCTGCGAGAAACAGTCTCCGCCGACCGTAACTACCTTTTTTCTCGTCCCCTCGTAAAGGGGTGAGACGGAGACGTAAAGTGACGGCGCGTAATCCGCAAGGGTGCCGTTCGGGGTCTTAACGATAGCGGTTATGGACTCGCCGCGCCGGAACGGACCGACATAATTAATGAGTATCGCCTCAGCCGCCGGAAAATCGGAAAAACCGTTATCACCCCTCCGGAACGGCCTCGATTTCTCGTCGAACCGGAAAAAATAATAAGGGTCATTTCTTTGATTAAAAACGCCATCGAAGGAACGCTCAAAGGGAAGACGTTCCTCAGGAATTGGATCGTTAGGACAAAGTTACATTCTGAAATCTCCGACGACACCTCATGATAATCAACCGGGCATTGTTCGAGCGCCATCTGGAATTTCCGAACGCAATCCCGGATTTCGTATTCGAGTTTCGCCCCCGTCGAGAAAAATTCAAAAGCGTAATAAATTCCCGTTCCCCGAGTCACGAAGTGCCCCGGAATGGGGGCAGGATATCGAGAGGAGTTGGGAGGAAATTGACGTGGAACGCTTTCGACGGAGGCAGTTTTCCCCCTGATGAAAATCCGAGGGGGTTTCATCGCGACGGGTAATTTCGGATTGAGTTGTCGTCGAACGTTTCGCGACGCCCGAGAAGGAACTCTCACCATCTACTTGGATCATTTGGATGATAAATCCAAGCGTATTAGCATTAAATGTCGTCAAATTGTTGATAAACGATAGGCATCGAGAAATTCCCAACATCGATGCAATACGTTTATATATCGATGCATTGCGTTTATCCATCCTACAGAGTTATCAAATATCCTACAGTTTTGTAGACAGTATGGTCTTAATTTAGAGATTGGGATGTTTCCTTTTCGGCGCTTCGTTGGGGAAGACTTCAAAGATCCCCGAAAAAATCGAGTATCCGAAAAGACGTCTGCTAATTTGATGTTATGGGCGTCTTTGAGCGGACGGATGTGGGTCAAGTCATGAGCAATCTTGGTAGGAATGGAGTTCTAACGTCTCCAGACTAAGATTTGATTTCTCAGATTTATTTGTCCTTTACTAGATCCAAGTTTTAAGAGCTTAAACTATACAAGGATACGAAGAACTGAAATTATAAAGCAGAAGGCTATAATGAATGATGGAAACAATCAATTTGATAATAGGAACTGAAATACATGACTCACTTTCGGAGACAATTCAGCTTCCAAAATACGTCCCTTTTCGCTGCGAGAACATGTACTGTACTGGTACTTATGAAATGATAAACTCTTACCGACACATATTTTTAGCACTCGGAGCAAGAAAATATTAAGTTTATTCCAGAGTGCCAAAAGGTAGGGAGGATAAAAAAAAACACAACCCAGAAGGGGATGTCAAAAAAAAACCTCCCTCCTTTTATCGTTCCTATACCCTTAACTCACAAATAAAGAATATTCATGAACAGGTTGGCCGGTGAGAATTCTCTCAAATGGTGTTTAAAATGATTGAGTAGATTAAAGGCTATAAATTGGGAGTTTTACTTCGCAGGGGTCAAACTATCATTTGACGATTGATGATCTCCCACGTTGCAAGGAGACGGGAATGCGACAGTGTCCTTGTTATATATATTTCCAAACGTTGGGCGAAGCCTTAGTTAATTTTTTAGGTTGCGTCGTCCGATAGTTGTCTACCTGGTCAATAATCCCATCAAGTATTAGATGAACCATATAAGCAGTAAACGATATAACCAGTAAATGTTATAGACAGTAAACGAAATAAACAATAAACGGTATGAGCAGTGGATGATATAGATAGTGAACGATATAAGCAGTCAATCATATAAACAATAAACGAGAAGTCATAACGGATAATAATGCATGGAGAGTAGCTTTTTAAAATGCCCAATCAATATAAGATGATGAAACATAATGCCGGCAATGGTGCTTAGGAATATCCTTGCTATTTGCTACAAACTACAACGATTACATATAGTATCATTTGAAGAATATTGCAAAACCTTATAATTAAGGTGATTATTAAGCATTAGTTTATACAAGACACAAGCACTTATGAATTTAATACATAATGGTCAGTTAGAATCATTAAATAATATGGAATAGACTTGATAATGAAGGATGAAAAATGGATACAAGACAATACACAAGGAGCAAACCAACATGGTAAAAATACGTTGAGTAGGCGCAAATTTCCTCTTGTGAATTGAGGATAAATGATATGAGATAAACACATGGGGTAAATCATGGACCCTGTTGAAGACAAGTGTAGCAAATTAGGAGAATATCTGAATGATAAAGTTGTAATTATAAAATATTGTTACTCACATGACAAAACCAAAACATGATCTCTTCCACCCTCGAAGGTTTCAGATCAACCAACTCACCCTGTTTTCCCTTCAAGAAAAAACCGAGCAGCCGAACAAAAATCAACCACCGTTCAGAGCAAAAACTTCCCCAAGCAAGGGAGCCTAGATTTTGAGGTTAGGCATCGTACTTCAATTTGTAGGAAAAGATTCTGTGGTTATTCTTCTCTTGAACGGACTCAGCAAACCCACTTCCCAAGTTTCATGATAATATGGATTTCTGTACGGACAATGAAAAAATGGCGGGCGCAGACGCCAGATCGGTTCAAACATACTCCTGTTTGACCATACACAGAAAAACACAAAACGACACATTATTAGACGGGGTGCAATCTCGGTAGAAATCGAGTTCTAACGTCTGCAGACTCAGATTTGATTCCTCAGATTTATTTGTCCTGTACTAGATCCAAGTTTTAAGAGCTCAAACTATACAAAGATACAAAGAACTGAAATTATAAAGCAGAAGGCTGAAATAAATGATGGAAACAATCAATAAGATAATAGGAACTAAAATACATGACTCGCTTGTTGGGATAATTTAGGTTTCAAGATAAGTCGCCCCTTTTCGTTTGCGCTGCGAGAACAGACTCCTGTTTGACCATACACAAAACGACACGTTATGCATACATCGACTCTTTCGATAGATCTGAATAAATATGGATGTCCCCACATCCTATCTGGCTTTTGAACATAATATCTGAGATATTTTAGTCAGTAATTGAGAATTACATGGATTTTCTTCGACGTAGTGGACTGTAGAGTTTATTTAATCCTGCACTGGTTGGTACTCGGTACGTGAAATACTCACATAGAATTTCATAAATTGAAGAAAAAGATAGTATCGTACAGTTACGACAAATCAAAATTAATAATTAAAATGAACTTGATAATATAATATATGGAAAAATGACCATAAGTTAATGTCTGAACATTAATGGGTAGAGGCTAGCGCCACCTACTGCGTCAACTAACAACGCCATAAATAGAAGAACGCTGCAATTGCTCCATCTGGTAAACAATCCATCATAAACGAGAGGCATCGAGATATTCCAAATATCGATGCAATACGGTTATATATTTTCGTTTACTTGTCTGCTCGATGCATGGCGTTTATCCATCTTATATCTTGGGGAAATGTTAAATAAATTTTTTTTTTTTTATTTTTTTTTTTTTTTTATTTTTTTTTTTATTTTCTTTTTTATTTTTTTTTTTTATTTTTTTCGAGGACTTTTCGAACATTCTACGAATTGTAGGATGGGCTGATGAAAAAACCGATTTCCAGACGGTCGAAAAAATTGCTGCGCGTTTAAGAGGACCGTTCGGCCCGAGCCGAAATGAAGCAATTCCCGCGGGACGTCCGGGAGAAGAGGGAACGTCTCAAACCAACTATAAATCACACTTTCCGAGTCGGGTGCCCCTTTTTTTAAGGCCGCGCTTTATGACCCCCATTATTTCCCGCTCATTTTATTGCGAGTCTGAGTTGGAATTCGCGCCGAATGTTAGTTATGCGAACGGCCGGCCGCGGCGCCAGAGGCGGATTTTGGCGACACGGCTTGATTTGTGCGGATTAACAGGAGCTGCGTTGTCAATGTTGTTATCGACAGGAAAAACAGGGAAGATTAAATTGCGTTTATTGTTATTAATTATGTTTCACGTTGGAGTTGGAAACTTGGAGAATCTTGAACGAATTTTCCGATTTTCCCTGAACCGTGCCTGCCTAGCGCCATCACATTGTAAGTGGCCGTATCTTCCGCAGTGTATAGCGATAAAATAACGGGGATTTTAAAATAATAAAATCGGCTGTAAACAATTCATCAAACGGGATTTCGTAAACGAATTTCGCGTCGCAGACTGGACCGTAAAAATATAGCGGTCGGGTTTTATTCGTTGCGGCGTAAAAATTAACTCTCTTTTCCGTTTTTGGTTCTTGACGGCGTCGCAGAAATACGACGATTCGATTCCTCAACTGTGCCTGCTTCCCATCGACGAATTCCGGGAACGGTCGTTCAATATTTACGAGGATTATAATATTATATTCGCGATGCGTACCCCGCTGCTCGGGAGGAAAGAGCATTAAGTTAATCTCTACAGTTTCTCTATATAAGCGACCGCAAAATTTTAATATGCATTGGCTTTCCCGAGCCTGGTCGGCGTAATCGGTATTTATTAAATTAGGAGACAAAGGAACGCTCCGTTGAGCCTCCGGCTCCGCCGATTCCCGCCGTTCGTTATTTTCGGGGACGAGCAGACTCCGCGCCTACACTTACCTGTTTCGGTGGGTACAATCAATGCGGCGTCGCTTGAGGAACGACTGCATAAACACTGCCGAATCGCCTGACCTCCTTCCCTATAAACCCGAAACAACTTGGGGGGGTTTTATCGACGTCGCCGTCACCGGCACGTCCCGTTCCTTCCCCCACCCCCGCTTGCCTCCTGATAGATTGTTCACAGTTCATTTTATTATATCGGGTAGACACATTGTTATTTCGCATAGTTCGACAGGAAGACGATTGGATTGCTTCCTGTCCCGGTTGTTTGTGAGCGTGCGAGTGTGTGTGTGTTATTGAAATTCGAGAAAAGTATTTCTCCCGTAATAGCTCGCTGGAAACATCCGACTGGGGGGAGGCGGGGGAGGACGAGAGAGACGAGTTTGAACTTTCGACTTTGTCGCATTAGCGAGATATCCCCCCGGATTCCGAGATTGTGTGTCGGGATTTCGGAGAGGTGGGATAATCCGGATGTTCTTCTTCGGTCTGTTCGGGAAAATGATTGATGTTTCTCCTTGTGTTGGGAGGTTTTCGAGACGATACATGGGGAGAACTGAGTCCAACAGTCGCATCTCAAAAAGTAGACTTTCTTTCTAGATTCCCGAAGAGCAGAGCTCTCCGCGATGCGGCCCCGCGTTTTCCCGGAGGAAACGCGCATCGGTAAAAATTCAATTATTCCGCGAAAACGGGCGCGTTTGGGTTAATTAAGGCGATATTCGGCGCACCGACGGTCGGTTCTATTAAAACGAAGCGCATTTTTGCGATCGTAGCGGGGTGGCGGTAAAGCGAAAAGCATAAAAACTGGGGTGTAATCGAGGGTCGTTGATTAAAAGAAACACTGATTTTAATTGGACTCGATTCCGAGCTTCTCCCTTTCCCGTCCTGCTGTTTACTGACCACGAATTCCGAGGAAGTGAAAAAAAAACATTCGCCCCTTTTACAATTCAATCGAAACGGACCTTTATGCGTGCATCTTAAAACGCCCGTGCCCCGCAACAAAAGGAACCGATGGGGGAAATATCCTCGCGAAAATCGAAGGCTGTGGAAATTGGAGCCTCACGTATAAACCTACTTAGGGAATCGGGCCGGTCCCCGAAGTGGAGGAAGGGAGAGATCTGGAAAAACCGACTCGAAATGGCGTCCGCATCAGGTTAGCCACCCTCATTAAATATTACTCGTACAAACACTTCAGGCCATGTTGACACACGCCAGACGCCAAACAGTGAGGAACTCGAGATTTGTTTGTCGGGGATATGCAGGAAACAACAGGTTCGTTTGTTTTTCCCCGGAACAAAACAGAAACGTAGCGAATTTTCTACCCCATATCGAAATTATTCCCTCAACTTTTCGGTATAACTTCCCTTCGCTTAAAAAAAATTTATTGGGGACACATCAGAAACAGGTCTGTTCCCGGATTCTGTCCGCGCCGGAAAACCTTCTCCGATTTCCCGAAATCTTATTATTTCCCGCTCAACTTTCATCATTTTTTCAATTATCAATCGCTCGGGGTCGTGGGCTCTGTGGGGGGCGGGGGGTTACCCGGGAAGTTTTATGTTTTGATCCGGTCGCCGGAGACTCGTTTCCGGGTTCACGGGCGAGAAGGGTGGATGATTGGAAATCGGTTATGAAGATCGTAGGAACTGCTAAATGGAGCGCGAGATTCGATCGAATGCGAAGCTGTGAGAATTGAACGGAATGAAATCCTGTCGTGATTACCACATCTTGGGAGTCGAAAAGATCTCACAAATCACACGAATGACACTCATTTAATTTTGTCACCAAATCAACGTACTTGCATTCATCACACAAGTGACACTCGAGATGTGAAAATATCTCTCATTTAATTTTGTCACCAAATTGACTTACTTGCATTCATCACACAAGTGACACTCGTTCAAATAAATCACACAAATGACGCCCATTTAAATGTATCACACAAATGACACTCTATTGAATCGATCATAAAAATAACTCACTTCCATTCATCGCCCACATAAAACTCATTTAATTTTGTAACAAAATAGAATCATTTGCATTCATCACACAAATGACACTAATTTAAGTTCATCACACAAATGACACTCGTTCAAATCAATCACACAAATGATGCTCATTCAAACTTAGGTGGAAGTCTCGGTGTTTAGATCCATATAGATTGGTTTTGCAAATTCTGACGCTCATTCAACTTCCTCACAGAAATGACACTGAGTTGACTGTTAGTAGTTAGTAGTTACAAAATCAACTCACTTGCATCCATCACACAAATGACACTCGTTTAAATTCATCACACAAATGTCACTCATTTAATTTTGTCACAAAATCGAATCACTTGCATTCATTACACAAATGACACTAATTTAAATTGATCACACAAATTACACTCGTTCAAATCTATCACACAAATGACGTTCATTCAAACTTGGGTGGAAGTCTCGGTGTCTAGATTTATATAGATTGGTTTTTGAATTCTGAGGCTCATTAAAATTCATCACACAAATGACACTCATTCAATTTTGTCACAAACTTGACTCGCTTGCATTCATCACGTAGATTATACTATTTCAAATTCATCACACAAAATGACACTCGTTCAAATCAATCACACAAATAACGCTCATTTAAACTTGGGGGGAAGTCTCGGTATCTAGATTTATATAGATTGGTTTTCAAATTCTGACGCTCACTTGAATTCATCACACAAATGACACTCGTTTATATTCATCACACAAATGACACTCATTTAATTTTGTCACAGAATAGAATTACTTGCATTCATCACACAAATGACACTAATTTGAATCAATCACACAAATGACATTCGTTCAAATCAATCACACAAATGTGTGATTGATTTGAGCGAGTCAGTTTTGTGATGAATTTACATGAGTGACATTTGTGTTTTTGATTCGGGCGAGTGTCATTTGTGTGAACGAGAAAAGGATGAAATACAAAAAAGGCGTATAGTAGTAGTGAAACAGAGAAAGTGGAGGAACGCTGAAAATGACTTTCCAATCCAGAAGACCCACTGCAGAGAGACGACACACAAACCCACAAATCCGATCGATCCCAATCGGGGTCGCGACCGGTTGACGAAAATGAAAAGGGCTCCCGGGGGCGGCGCAAGCCGGGATCATACATTATAATCACGTCTTGTCCGAGGCGGCGGTGGCGGCCGCAGACGTGGCATCCCCGGGGAGTCGGAACCAGGATAACATGCGACCTCTCTGCGGACCATCGATTTTCGACAACATCGTCGGCGGGGGGGCGAAGGTCTTCCTGCGCCCCCGAGGTCCATCGGTTTCACCCCCCGCAGCGCGCGTATTAGCATATACATCATCCGGATTGCCACGAGCCGGGGATGTTGTGTTTGGGGATAAGATCTGCGAACACGTACAACGTGAGGGGGTGTACATCTCTCAAGAACCCCGGAGGATGATGGCTGCGGGCGTCGAGCCCTCGAAATTAACGGGCGGGTAAACAAAAAGATCGGCAAGCGATTGTGCGATGCTCTTCTCTACCCAGCCTGCAAGGTTGCTGGAATCAGCTGGATCAGCCGAGATCAACAGTGCAGTTATCGAACGCAACAGCAGCCAAACAAAAAATGTCTTCAAACTCGGCACGTCCTTGAAAAGATTAAAAAAACGCTCTCCACACCTTCTCGAGACCCGCAAATGAATCCGACGTCAATAGAGATGGGTTTTCGACGATTCACCCCAACTTCTCCCACGCATCCTTCCACTTCTTCCATCAGTTTGGGAGCGAGTTAGAGCGACTTCGCGTGGCCCCTTATCTCCGGCACACATCCATGCATTATTCGGGGGGTTGTTAAAAGTTTTGCGGGGATTTCGGTTCGCATCCAGGTGAGTTCGAGGAGGTCGTTTAGGGAGACGGCGGGAAGATTGGAACATTGTCCTCTCGATAAGCGTCGTTTGTGCGACGGCGATTTCGTCGCGATATGCGTCATTTGAGAGATGAATTTGAATGAGTGTCATTTGTGTGATGAATGCAGGTGAGTATATTTTGTGACTAATTCAAATGGGTGTCATATGTGTGACGATTTTAAATGAGTGTCGTTTGTGTGATGACTGCAAGTTAGTCAATTAACCAATTAAATTCATCACACAAATGATACTCAATTAAATTCACCACTCAAATGACATCCAATTGAATTCATCACTGAAATGACACTCGTTCGAATCAATCACACGAATGACACCCAAATAAATCAATCATAAAACAAACACTCATTCAAATTCGTCACAAATGATACCCAATTTAATTCATCACAGAAAAGGCACTCTCTCAAATCAATCACACAAAAGCATCCAATCAAGATCATAACAAAAATGACATCTAATTAAATTAATCACAAAAATGACACTCAATTAAATTCATCACACAAATGACATCCAATAAAATCATTACAAAAATGACATCCAATTAAATTCGTTTCAAAAATCACACTCGATTAAATTGAATACAGAAATGACACTCAACTAAAATCCTTACAAGAATGACATCCAATTAAATTTATTACAAAAATGACACTCATTTAAATTCATCACAAAAATGACACTCAATTGAATTCAACATAAAAATGACACTCAATTTATTTGATAACACAAATGAGATCCAATTAAAATCATTACAAAAATGACATCCAATTATATTCATTACAAAAATGAAACTCAATTGAGTTCATCACAAAAATGACACTCAATTCAATTCATCACATAAATGGCATCCAATTAAAATCATTACAAAAATGGCACTCAATTAAATCATTCACACAAATGACACTCAATTAAATTCATCACACAAATGACAATCAATTAAATCAATCACACAAATCAGTCAAAATAGGAACTTGGAAATTTCATAAATGAGGGATAAAACCCAAATAGGAACCTGGAAATTACATGAATAATGGACATAGTCTAAATAGGAACGTGGAAATTCCATGCATAATAGGAATAGTCCAAATAGAAACGTGGAAATTCCGTGAATGATGGAAATAATCCAAATAGGAACGTGGAAATTCCATTAATGATGGAAATAGTCCAAAAAGGAAAGTGGAAATTCCATAAATGATGGAAATAGTCCAAATAGGAACGTGGAAATTCCACATATGATGGATATAACCCGAATAGAAACATGGAAATTCCATGAATAATGAACATAGTCCAAATAGGAAAGTGGAAATTCCATAAATGATGGATTCAACCGAAATAGGAACCTGTAAATTCCATGAATAATGGAGATAGTCCAAATTGGAACGTGGAAATTCCATAAATGATGGATTCAACCGAAATAGGAACCTGTAAATTCCATGAATAATGGAGATAGTCCTAATTGGAACGTGGAAATTCCATGCATAATAGAAATAGTCCAAATAGGAACGTGAAAATTCCGTGAATGATGAAAATAGTCCAAATAGGAACATGGAAACTCTATAATCGATGGAAATAGTCCAAAAAGGAAAGTGGAAATTCCATAAATGATGGAAATAGTCGAAATAGGAACCTGGAAATTCCACATATGATGGATATAACCCGAATAGAAACCTGGAAATTCCATGAATAATGAACATAGTCCAAAAAGGAACGTGGAAATTCCATGCATAATAGAAATAGTCCAAATAGAAACGTGGAAATTCCATAAATGATGGAGATACTCCAAATAGGAAAGTGAAAATTCCATGCATAATAGAAATAGTCCAAATAGGAACATGGAAATTCCATAAACGATGGAAATAGTCCGAAAGGGAAAGTGGAAATTCCATAAATGATGGAAATAGTCGAAATAGGAACCTGGAAATTCCACATATGATGGATATAACCCGAATAGAAACCCGGAAATTCCATGAATAATGAACATAGTCCAAATAGGATCGTGGAAATTCCATGCCTCAAATAATGGATATAAACCAAAAAGGAACCTGAATAATCCAAAAATGATAGAAATAAATCAAAAAGAAAAACCTGGAAATACCATGCATAATAAAAATAGTCCAAAAAGGAAAGTGGAAATTCCATAAATCATGGAAATAATCCAAAAAGAAACCAAAATACTCCAAGAATGATGGAAATAAACCAAAAATAAACCTGGAAATTCCATAAATGATGGAATTAACCCAAATAGGAACCTGAAAATTCCATGAATAATGGACATAGTCCAAATAGGAACGTGGAAATTCCATAAATGATGGAAATAGTCCAAATAAGAACCTAGAAATCCCATAAATGATGGAAATAACCCCAATAGGGACCTGGAAATTCCATGAATAATGGAAATAGACAAAATAGGAATCTGGAAATTCCATAAATAATGGAAATAGTCCAAATAGGCACCTAGAAATTCCATAAATGATGGATATAGCCCAAATAGGATCCTGGAAATTCCATGAATAAAGGACATAGTCCAAATAGGAACGTGAAAATTCCACGAATGATGGAAATAGTCCAAAAAGGAACATGAAAATTCCAAAAATGATGGAAATAACCCAGATAGAAACCTGGAATTTCTATAAATTATGGAAATACTCCAAATAGGAACCTGGAAATTCCATTCATTGGCTTTTATAAAGAAAGGTAAGTTTTCGAAGCAATAGTTTCAAAGCAAAAACCCCTCCTGGGAGTTCTTTCCGTTGGTCTGGAACAACGCCCTCCGTCCTGCCAACTGTTGACTGGCGCGGTTCCCACGGAATACCTTTCCAGCCAGCTTATTTCGCTTTCATGTCGCCCGCTCGTTTCGCTACCGCTCCGTGCGATCCAATTTCCTTAACAAATCCAAATTATCAATCAACAAACGGGCCTCACACAGCCCCTAATCTACGACAAATTGCGTTTCTGCGGTCGGGTTCACACACAACCACCCCCCGCCCGATATTTCCGCCCTGCGAAACCTACCGACCGGATTCTCGAGCAACAACACGCTAATTCAAAGCCAGAGAAACGTTGATTACCCCGATGCGAGCCAAGTTCAAGGGTGATGCTATCAGCGAGGAAGATTGTTTCGACGCTGTGAGAAAACGACACTTCGTGATTATGCGTGTGTTACGATTGGTGACAGCGGCGGGATTTGGGAGGATAAAAGTGGATTTTTTATTTGGAAAATAATCATATAGCGTAGACAATCCTCCTCATCAGACATAAATCGGGGTTTTCATATATATCGATGCATTACGTTTACACGTCGAGATGGAAATTTCTGCAGGCGAATTCCGGATGTAGGTCAGTGTTCAGGAATTCGTGGGCGGTTCTCGATTTTCAATACAAATTCATCGTCGTGTATCTCAAACGCCCTCCCGTTAATTGAGTCTCGGCGTCGAAGGCAATTCGAGCGATCCCTTTGACGCTTGCAGTCAGTTTTTTCACACCGGGTCGTTCGGAAAATCGAAGGAGAATTCCGGAACGCTCCTATTTGGAAAATATCCAAAACCTAATCGGGGGAAGATACGGGGGACTATAAAACGCACAGAATGCGACGACGAGGACGCTCTGTCGTCGAAAGGTATCTCCAGCACACATCTTCCTCCGTTCCTCCTGTTTATCTTCGCCGGAATTCGTCCAATGTGCCCGTTCCATATTTCGCCGGCATCCCCTCATTTCCGACCCTTTAACCCACTTTCGATGTACGGCCTATTCATGCGAAGTCGAAGCCTCCCAGTTCTTGTGGCATCCCGACATCCTCCAGATGCTTTTTCTGAAAGGGTCGAGAAACCTGTGGGACGCCCATTCCGTCGTCGAAAACGCCATCCAAGGCGAATTAAGAGATTCGAACTCGGGTTTTCCGCCCAAGTTGACTCCCTCCCGCGGTTCGCAAGAGGACCGAACAGCATGTAAAAGCACTTTCTCGGGGAACAATCGGGGTCTTTCTTCTAGTCGACGAACTTTTAATTAAATCGCCTCGATAATGAGCAACCGGCCCGCTTCCGCCCCCCCCCCCCCCCTGACCATCTTGGATAAATCTTATTGAAATCCGATGGGGAAGTTCCGAAGTTATGAAGGAAAATTAGGGGCGGAGGGGGACGGGCGACGCGAGATAATAATTCCGGCTATCTCGGCGAACAAACAATCCCTGCAGGGCTCCCGTCTTCCGTTATGGATTTTATCCGGTGACCAGGAGATCTTTCGTTGTCGATCAAAGTTGGCGTCTTATCCTTTCGGTGTGCGATATTTCTAGAGTATTGTTCCTGCGATGAGTGTCATTTTGTGATGAATTTAGCTGGTTGTCATTCGTGTGATTGATTTAATTGATTGTCATTTGTGTGATGAGTTTAATTGGTTGATTGACTAACTTGCATTCATCACACAAATGACACTCACTCAAAATCATCACACAAATGGCACTCACTTAATGCATGGAATTTCCACGTTCCTATTTGAACTATGTCCATTATTCCTATTTGGGTAATATACATCATTTATGGAATTTCCAGGTTCCTATTTTGATTTTTTCCATCATTTATGGAATTTCCACTTTTCTTTTTGGACTATTTCCATCGTTTATGGAATTTCCACGTTCCTATTTGGACTATTTATATTATGCATGAAATTTCCACGTTCCTATTTGGACTATGTCCATTATTCATGAAATTTCCAGGTTCCTATTTTGACTATTTCCATCATTTTTGGAATTTCCACTTTCCGTTTTGGTTAATTTCCATCGTTTGTGGAATTTTCACGTTCCTATTTGGACCATTTCCATTATTCATGGAATTTCCAGGTTACTATTTGGGTTATTTCCATCATTTATGGAATTTCCTGGTTCTTTTTTGGTTTATTTCCATCATTTATGGAATTTCCACGTTCCTATTTAGACTACGTCCGTTATTCATGGAATTTCCAGATTTCCATTTAGGTTATTTCCATCATTTATGGAATTTCCATGTTCTTTTTTGGTTTATATCCATTATTTTTTGAATAATCAGGTTCCTATTTGGACTATTTCCATCATTTTTGGAATTTCCAGGTTTTTGTTAGGTTTATTTCCATCATTTTTGGAATTTTCAGGTTTCTATTTGGACTATTTCCATCATTTTTGGAATTTCCACTTTCCTTTTTGGTTTATTTCCATCGTTTGTGGAATTTTCACGTTCCTATTTGGACTATTTTCATTATTCATGGAATTTCCAGGTTCCTATTTGGGTTATTTCCATCATTCATGGAAACACAGGTTCTTTTTTGGTTTATTTCCATTATTTTTGGAATTTTCAGGTTTCTATTTGGACTATTTCCATCATTTTTGGAATTTCCAGGTTCCTTTTTGGTTTATTTCCATCATTTATGGAATTTCCACGTTCCTATTTAGACTACGTCCATCATTCTTAGAATTTCCAGGTTCTTTTTTGGTTTATTTCCATCATTTCTGGAATTTTCACGTTTCTATTTGGACTATTTCTATTATGCATGGAATTTACACGTTTCTTTTTGGGTTATTTCCATCATTTATGGAATATCCAGGTTCCTTATTGGTTTATTTCCATTATTTTAGGAATATTCAGGTTCCTTTTTGGTTTATTTCCATCTTCCATGGAATTTCCACGTTCCTATTTGGACTATGTCCATTATTCATGGAATTTCCAGGTTCTTTTCTAGTTTATTCCCATCATTTTTGGTATTTCCACGTTCCTATCTGGATTATCTCTATTATGCATGAAATTTCCACGTTCCTTTTTGGATTATTTCCATCTTTTATGGAATTTCTACGTTCCTATTTAAACTATGTCCATTATTCATGAAATTTTCAGGTTCCTATTTGGGTTAATTCCATCATTTATGGAATTTCCAGGTTTCTTTTTGTTTATTTCCATCATTCTTGGGATATTATGGTTTCTTTTTGGATTATTTCCATGATTTATGGAATTTCCACTTTCCTATTTGGACTATTTCTATTATGCATGGAATTTCCAGGTTCTTCTTTTTGATTTATTTCTATCATTTTTGGATTATTCAGGTTCCTTTTTCGTTTATATCCATCATTTGAGGAATTTCCACGATCCCTTTTGGACTATGTCCATTATTCATGGAATTTCCAGGTTTCAATTTGGGTTATTTCCATCATTTATGGAATTTCCAGGTTCTTTTTTGGCTTATTTCCATAATTTTTGAAATTTCCAGGTTCCTATTTGGGTTAATTCCATCATTAATGGAATTTCCAGGTTTCTTTTTGGTTTATTTCCAATATTTTAGGAATATTCAGGTTCCTTTTTGGTTTATTTCCATCTTTCATGGAATTTCCACGTTCCTATTTGGACTATGTCCATTATTCATGGAATTTCCAGGTTCTTTTCTGGTTTATTCCCATCATTTTTGGGATTTCCACGTTCCTATCTGGATTATTTTTATTATGCATGGAATTTCCACGTTCCTTTTTGGATTATTTCCATCTTTTATGGAATTTCCACGTTCCTATTTGGACTACGTCCATTATTCATGGAATTACCAGGTTCCTATTTGGGTTAATTCCATCATTTATGGAATTTCCAGGTTTCTTTTCGGTTTATTTTCATCATTCTTGGAGTATTATGGTTTCTTTTTGGATTATTTTCATCATTTATGGAATTTCCACTTTCCTATTTGGACTATTTCTATTATGCATGGAATTTCCAGGCTTTTTTTTGATTTATTTCTATCATTTTTGGATTATTCAGGTTCCTTTTTGGTTTATATCCATCATTTGAGGAATTTCCACGATCCTATTTGGACTATGTCCATTATTCATGGAATTTCCAGGTTCCAATTTGGGTTGTTTCCATCATTTATGGAATTTCGAGGTTTTTTTTTGGCTTATTTCCATAATTTTTGAAATTTCCAGGTTCCTATTTGGGTTAATGGAATTTCCAGGTTTCTTTTTGGAATTTCCAGGTTCCCATTTGGACTATTTCCACCGTATATGGAACTGCCACTCAATGAACTGAAAAATTCCAGAATTTCAAGTTGTCATGTCACCTCACCACATTCGGCCCTAACCCGCATCCCCTTCACAACCCCAATCGGTCCGGCTCTCCGGCAGGGCGACCGCACCACCCTAATTAGAACGGAAGAGCAGAAGGAAAATCGGTGGGGTAGAAACAGGTAGCCACGTATCGAATTTTTCCATTAATTAAACGAGGCGAACCAGATCCAGTCTCGCGGGGCTCGGAAAATGAATTATGATCCGCGAATCGTCATCCGATCTGTCACACCGAGACCCTTTCCCGGCGTCTCCTTTGACGTATGAAGATTGTTGATAAATTAGGGTCGGGGAATTTTAAGGGTGCATCGAGACCTTGGGGGGAAGGGGATGATATATTGTTCGGTTTCGTGAAGATCCGATCCTTATCGGAGGGGTTTTCGAAGAGGAGATCTAGAAGGGTCTCTTCTTTGATTAATTGTGGTGGTTTGGTTTGTTTTTGCCCACATGCTTCAGGGTGGAAATCAACTAACGTCTTTCGATGTCAAGAGGGGTGGTTTAATTTTGTTTAAGTAATCTTATAGGTTTGAGTAGATTTACGTAGTTAAATTCAAAATAAATGGTCTCTGGGACTTTTGCTTATATTTACCATCATTCATTATGGTCCAAAACAAGTTATAGGGAGGAAGAAAAATCAATCGTGAACTCACCTTTTTTCAACATTCAGTTTGAAACAAACAGTTGCGTAGATCAGATAAATGTTCCTCATTAACGCCACCTGTCTGCTACAGCAGAAATCCTTCCCCACTTTTCTGCAGGTCCCTCAAAAGACTCAACAACCCCCTTTACTGGTGGAGTGTAATAGGAGAACTCCCTTGGATCATTCAAGAAAAAAAACATAATCCTCCTTTTCCATATATTTGTTCTAAATTCAAATGGTCACAATATAACACTCAGTAAATTTGGCAGATAAATAATATAAATATAGACATTTATTTACAGTCAGTAGCAAAAATCACAATAACGGTCTCCTTAAGTAGGTACACAAAATAAAGTCGAAATCTTAGTCTTATTATCATCTGATCAATATATTATCATGTCGAGAGAGTACACACTACAGTTCACACATGACCCAAACGTCATTATTATTATTATCATCATCCGAACGTTAACGCCATATTACAAAATAAACTCGTCTGGATCATCCCCCATATTTCTTACAAATTTTTACAAGTCCGGAATAGAAAAAATTTCCAATGTACAAAATTTTATCACAACTGTACAGGTATAGATCTCATCAGGACAGCTCCGTGGTGCGGTAGAGCGCCATCCGGTCCTCCTCCACGTCCCGCAGACGTCACCACAGTTCCGTGACGCTGGTCATGCCTTCTCCGGGATTTTCCCTCGCCACCAACGGCCTCCTGGTGAACCTACTCTTGAACGTCGCCGCCACCGCGCACGCCACCAGGATCCCCAAGAACAGAATTATCATACCTGGGTGGTGGGCGATCTTCTTCGAGGTCCTCTCCGCGGTGGAGAGTTCGTGCGCTTTGCCGTTCCAGTGTCTGGCGTCGTCGGGGACGACGTCCACGTAGAGAGTGGTCGATCTGCCCCTGTGGGGGGCGTCGCCGTCGTTCACTCTGGTGTAGGAGGATCTGGATTTGACGCCGGGGGTTTTTACGCGTGGAGGAGCCTTCGTTACCGCCCTGTAAGACGTCCTGGAGATTATTCCGGTCGCGTCTTGAGGGATTACGTCGTTTGTCTTGGTGCTGTACGCCGAGTGGATATCGTTCGTGTCTGTTGCTGGGGGTGTGGAAGTCTCTTGGAGGTTTCGTCTAGGGGTAGTCTGGACCTCTTCGTCGGGCAGGTCAACGAGGGGGGTGGCCCAGAGGTCGGTGGGGCTGGCGCAGGCGACGTCCCGGTGCCTCCTGTCGTCCTGCCGCCTCATCCAGGTCCCCAGCCAGCGTAGATTGGTGCAATTCAACTTGTTACCCTCCAGAGGGAGGCTCCTCAGCTGGGGCAGGTAATGGAGGAGGTCCGATCGTATAACCTCCGAGTCGGTGTTCGACAAATCCAGCTCTTGTAGCCTCTTCGAGGCGGCCAGAACGGCGGTGTCGGTCAAGAACTGCCTCGCCAATCCGGGACTCTTGGATAAATCCAGGGTGGTTAGATGCTCCGGAGAAGAGAGCGGAAAAGACACGTCCTTCGCCGGGGAAATTAGATCTATCCCGGACAATCTGAGCACTTGGAGATGAACGGGCCCCTGGAGGCACCCCGGTTGTAGAACCCCGACCGGATTTCTGGAGAGATCCAACGTCACCAGCGATGTCAGTTGGGAGAAAGCTCTAGCCTCGATTATCCTTATTTTATTGTCGTTCAGGGCCAGCACTTCCAACCTCGTCAGCCCCTGGAGGTCCCCCTCGCCGATTCGTCCGAGTTCATTCCGCTCCATCCTCAACACCTCCAGTCTCTCAGGCAGACTCTTGGGTATCTCCCGGATCTTATTGTCGCTCAAGAAGAGCATCGCGAGGGAATCCAACCTTCCCAACGCGTCCTCCTCGATGAAATCGATCAGGTTGGAGGCGAAGTCTAAGGTTTGGAGGAGTGGATAAGAGTCCAGGTCTCCACAGTTTATGTTCTTGATGTCGTTCCGTTGGAGCTTCAACGTCCTGATCGAGGGCGTCAGACTCGGCGGCACCTGTTGAAGACCTATCCCGGAAGCGTCGACGGTCTGCAGTTTCCTCCCCCAGGTGCCAACGAGGATGGAAGAGTTTCCAAGCTGGAGGTTACCCTCTAACAACAACCTGACCAAGCTGGGTAACTCCAAGCTTCCCGGATCCAATCTCTGTAAATTGTTCCAGGAGAGGTCCAACTGTTGCAGTTTGTTCAAACCGTCGAAGGAGGAGTCGCTCAGGGCGTCCAAACGGTTTCTACTCAGATTCAGGTATTGTAGAGACGTCACCGGGACGAACACTTTTTGGGTCAGTTTAACTAGAGAGTTCCCCGATAAGTCCAGACACTTTAAGACGCGGAGGTCCGTGAAGGTTTCGGGTTCGAGCACTGAGACTAAGTTGAAACTTACGTTGAGCACTTCCAGAACGTTTAGGGTCCTGAAGGCGTAGTCCTGGAGCACTGTGATCGCGTTGGTGGAGAGATCCAAGATCTTGATGGATTCGAGGTCGTTTTGACTCGTCCAAGAGTCCAAACTGTTATTGGCCAAGTCCAGGTGGGTTAGGTTGAGTGGAACTGTGAAGTTACTGAGGGATATGGAGGAGTTCCTAAACGACAACCTTCGGAGGTTTGGAAAGAGAGGAGTCAACACCGAGTGTAAATCGTTGAAGTCCAAGTCGAGGAGGGTCAACTCCTTCAACCTCTCGGCGAAGTTTTGGGTGACGTTCTCGGGGATAACCGCACAGGTGGCGACCGTGAAGAAGTCCTCCTGGGAGGCGTCCAGAGCGTAATTCTTGCAGGTGCACCACGTCGTCGGACAGCCGCATCGCACCAGCGTCCAAACGAGCGCGAAAACCAGCACGGAGAAGTGCGACATCGCACAGGGTCACATGAAAACGCACATTTTCTCGGCTCACATCTCACCCGGAAGGAGGCGATCGACGGACTGACTACGGAGCGGAGCGGCGGCCGTCGGGAAACTGAAGAGAGGGACGCGCAGGAGCCGGCGAGGTTTTTCCGAAGGAGAAACGAACGCGAAATTAATATGCGCTGAGGGTGGAATGAGCTCGTCGTCGCAGCCGATTGATGTTGTGTGTTTTTTTTTGCTGGGGGGTTTCGTAATCTGACGTGGAGCGGACGGTCGGTTCTCTTCTCGTTTTTGATAAACGGGGGCGTAGATGAGAAGACGCTGTTCAGATATGTAGAAGGTGTCGATACTATTCACAGATGGAATCCGAATCCTACAGTCAGGAGTGAACAATCCTCTAATAATTGGAGTTCAAGTCTATTTCCTCACGATGACACCCTTTCCGCAGGGTAAGATCCTAAATCTTCCCCGGATAAAGTTGAAAATCCCACGATGCCCCCGGTTATTTCTGCTGGCTAGATGAATAGCTGACTCCGAGAGACACTTTACGGGCGATAATGGGATCGCATCTGGGACAAGGCGGCGTAATGATTTATAAAGGCCGGACGCGGGGCTGCCGTCTATTAGTTGCCGACTAGATGGAAAAAATTGTCTACGTGGAAGCGACGAGATTCGAAATAATTCTCGTTGCGATTCGTGGTGCCAGTGACCAGGATGGAACTGCGGAACCGTCGGTCTTGAGGGTCGGTTGTTCGGTCGCGTACACAATAACCCAATAATGTTCTCGAGAGAAGTCTTGCTGTATTTCTACAAAGTTTTCAGGAGCTGATAGTCAAAATACCAGCAGTGGGAACTGATAGTCGAAAGATTAGCTTTAGGAACCGATAATCGAAAAACCAGCAGTATAAACTGATAGTCGAAAGATTAGCAGTAGGAACTTATAGTCGAAAAACCAGAAGTAGGAACTGATAGTCGAAAGATCAGCAATAAGAACTTTTAGTCGAAAAACCAGCAGTAGGAACTAATAGTCGAAAAACCAGCAGTAGGAAGGAACTCATAGTCGAAAGCTTAGCAGTAGGAACTTTTAGTCGAAAAACCAGTAGTGGGAACTGATAGTCGAAAAACCAGCAGTAGAAACTGATGATCGAAAGATTAGCAGTAGGAACTTTTAGTCGAAAAACCAGCAGTAGGAACTCATACTCGAAAGATTAGCAGTTTGAACTTTTAGTCGAAAAACCATCAGTAGGAACTGATAGTCGAAAAACCAGCAGTATGAACTTATAGTCGAAAGATTAGTACTAGAAACTGATAATAATAATAATTCATCAATTTATTCAATTAATATTTGGTAAATGAACAAAAGCAAGAATGAACAAATTTTTTATAAGCCATCAAAATTTTACATGGGGAGTCAAGTAGTGTAAAATATCCACTATAAAATTCACACAAAACTCTGAATAAATAAGTAAAAACTGTAAACAACATTACATTCGATTTCACAAACAAAATACAGATATAGGCATGACATAAAAATCTGAAGTGTCCTAGAAGTTCTCTTCTGTATCATAGCAGGCCTTCTTTATGAGAATAGATTTAAGTTCCCTCTTAAGCTTCCTCCTGTCCAATTTCTTTACTATTGATGGCAGCTTATTGAATATTTTTATAGCAAGATGGTTTACGTTTAGTTGTGATACTTTTATTCGATGGAATGGAATCAAAAGATTGTTTTTTGTTTCGAGTATCATATGTGTGGTTGAAGTTATATACTGGTAGTATTTCCTTATTGTGATGTGATAGTCGAAAGACGAGCAGTAGGAACGGATAGCCGAAAGATTAGCAGTAACAATATTTTTATTTTCAATAATAATTATAATAATAAATTATTTATACGTGTACAATGAAAAATCAAGTATGTACACTATAGATGTTCACCGTCAGTAGATCACACGATTTGTCAAAAACGTCATGAAGAGTTTCAAAGTTTGGACAAGAAATATGTAAATTCACAAATTAACTAAACAAAGCACAATACAAATCAATAACAATTTAAAAAATTCATCTGAAGTATATATTGTTTTCCCTAAAAGTAGCTCCTACACGTGTTTGCTGAAATTTTTCACGCTTATCTGTTTGAAAACATCAGGCAGTTCATTATAACGTTTTATACTTGTGCAATTTGGACCCTGATGTGTCTTCTTCATTCTTACAAGTGGCAGAGAGAATTTATGTTTCTCACGGGTGTTGTAGCTGTGATACTCTGAATTAGCTGTGAATTTGTTTGAATTTGGATGCACATATTTGACACAGACTAGAATGAACGAAGATACCAAGCTTAGTATTTTCTCCCTTCTGAAAACATCGGTAGGAACTGATAGTCGAAATATTAGCAGTAGGAACTGATAGTCGGAAGACCAGCAGTAGGAAGTGATAATCGAAAAACCAGCAGTAGAACTGATAGTCGAAAGATGAGCAGTAGGAACTAATAGCGAAAAACCAGCAGTAGAACTGATAGTCGAAAGATGAGCAGTAGGAACTTATAGTCGAAAGACTTGCAGTAGGAACTAATAGTCGAAAGATTAGTAATAGGAACTGATATACGAAAGACTAGCAGTCGACTTATAGTCGTAAAACCAGCAGTTAGAACTGATAGTCGAAAGATTACCAGTAGGAACTGATATTTAAAATAAGTAGCATCTGCTAATCGAAGTGTGATATACCTTTTTTTGAAGTCTTGGTGTATCGGTACAGAATTTTCAGGTTCCCTGTATAAACTTTCCTCCCAAGATTTTCTCCTTCCGATTTCGGGCCTCATCGACCAGCAGGTAACACATTGAATACGGGGTGGGCGTAAGGGCCTCCCATTAAGATGGCACGTACGATAAGATACCTTCGCCGTTTGAGGCCTAGGAATATGCGAGACATTTCTCGAATTTTCCGCCACCCTTCAATGTGGCGCGCTTTGTTCGGCGCTATCTTGATTCGAAAGGGGGCGAATCGTAAAAATCAATTCGAGTTATCGCGGGGGATGAACTGACGACCGTTGTGGGACGACAGGTTTTCGACATGTCAGACGTCGCATTGAAAAAGATAACGTGAGCGTTCGGAATATCCACAGTGCACCTTTAGGGTCGTTTTTGGATACGGAGTATCGTGAGGCACGAACATTTTTTCACCTGCCCTTGAATGAGAAAATATATACACGACATCTATCACTCCATTATGGCCTTAGGGGAAGGGCGAGATGGGGTAGGTGTGTCGTGGTCCCAACGGGCACTTCGTCATCGAATTTTCCCGAATGAATAAACGATTGCTACGACTTCGAATAGCAGAAATGAGATGACTCATCAAGACTCTCCCCTTTCGCCGACCGCCCCCAACCCCAAATTCCACCATCCTCTCCAGAGTCGTTTAATCAGGGAGACCGCAGGTATTCCACGAGATTTATCATCCTCCCTGAACCTCCGGGTTTGGGGGGTTTGGATAACCACCCCGATACATTTCAAGGGCGTAACTCCCTGAATGCCAACCGGCTCCCTGGACCCGGGCCATGTGTCCGGATTTATTGGCTATCGGATCGGGGGTGAAAAAAAGAAAGGGACGAATGTCCATCAATCTCCGAGAGGCTGTGATTTTATGGCTTCTCGGAGAGTTCGAGACGTTTCGAAAGAGAGAAGGGAAGCAAAAACCGACAAAGTCCAAACACAGCATGCTAATGTAACCTAGATCGGTTTCTCAGCGTGAGACTGCAGCGACAAAGGATTCCCTGGACCTTAATCCGATTACTCCCCTTCCCCAATTCGTCCGACATAATTCAATTCTCCCTGTTCAGCACCTCATCCTATTTTTCCCAATTCCCTCCCGGACGACCACGCCACCGATCATCGTCAAACAAGGTTGTTCAACCCGCCGGCCCACCCCCTACCACATATTTAATGAACACTACAAGACGTACACGACGCCATCTATCAACCTCCCGCGTCGTTAATCATCTTGTTCGGGAAAAGGATGCCCGCCGCTTCCTCCAAAGACATTTTAATGGATTTTTTCGGCGCGCATCGCGATGGGCCATCTCCAGCCCCGAAATTGGATGCTCACATGTACAGTCATCCACATGATAATCCCTTTCCTTCGGGGAAATGATCGCTCTCGACCATCATCAGTCTTCCGAATGGAAGGGTTGCTAGCCTTGATGGAGTTGGATCATCTTAAGATAGATGCACGACCACAGTCCAAACTCATCTCTCACACAGAACGACACACCACTGATTTCGAAGGGTGATCACTTCTTTGAAGTTAACCATACCGAACGACCAGGAGGATATCGCCGCTACTTACCCGCCTTCCGTCGGAGATTATTCATCCCCTCACCGCCCCCTAACGCGGTATTCCCCAGATACGACGAAACCGAAATGGAAACGTAACATCAAACGGATGTGCCGCCCGGTCGGGATTGCCTTCAATCGGCATACAGGTTGAACACATGAGTGACGATGACGCGAGCCTCGAAATCGGCGGGAATAATTAATTCGGGGGGGGCGAGGGGCGCATCAACCAACCTCGGGGGGGGGGTTGGTTCGACGGAGCGTGATGTATTGGCGGCGAGGAACACAGGTGCTGATCAAAGGGTGGATGTCTTCATGAAAAATGTGCGTGTGGATTTTTTTTCTGTCCTTGATGATTTTTGTGACGCTTCGTCGGCAATTTCAGGGTCTATAAGAAGGAATAGCGAGGCTAGAATAGTGGTGATTTTTCGACTATCAGTTTTTTTGCTAATCTATCGACTATAAGCTCCTACTGCTTATCTTTCGACTATGAGTTCCTATTGCTAATATTTCGACTATAAGCTCCTACTGCTTATCTTTCGACTATGAGTTCCTATTGCTAATATTTCGACTATCGCTCATTTAGCTTATATTTCGACTATAATTTTCTATTTCTAATCTATCGACTATCATTCCCTACTGCTTATCTTTCGAACAATCAGTTCCTACTGCTTATATTTCGACTAGCCATACTTATGGGTAATCTTTCGACTATCAGTCCTTCTGCTAATTTGACGAATATGGAAAAGAAGATTCGAGATATTAGCAGTAGGGGCTGAGAGTCGATAGAAAAGAAGTGGGAAATTATAGTCGAAAGATTACCAAAAGTATGGATAGACGATAAATAATTGGAGGCCAAAGATAAGCTACAGGACTGATATTCGAAATATGAGCTGTACTGACTATCAGTTCCTACTGATAATCCTTCGATTATCAGTTCCTAGTGCTAATCTTTCGACTATCAGTTAGTTCCTTCTGCTACTCTTTCAATTTGAATGAATAATATTTTAGGCTGTTTATTTAATTAAAACATTCCGAACTGCTGATCTTTCGACTATCAGTTCCTACTGCTAGTTTTTCGACTATCATATCCTACTGCTGGTTTTTGATTATAAGTTCCTTCTGCTGATCTTTCTACTATCAGTTCCGACTGCTGATTTTTCGACTATAAGTTCCTACTGCTGATTTTTCGACTTCCAGTTGTTACTGCGTTTTTCGACTATTAGTTCCCACTGCTAGTTTTTCGACTCTCAGTTCCTACTGCTAATCTTTCGACTATCAGTTAGTTCCTTCTGCTACTCTTTCAATTTGAATGAATAATATTTTAGACTGTTTATCTAATTAAAACATTCCGAACTGCTGATCTTTCGACTATCAGTTCCTACTGCTAGTTTTTCGACTATCATATCCTACTGCTGGTTTTCGATTATAAGTTCCTACTGCTGATCTTTCTACTATCAGTTCCGACTGCTGATTTTTCGACTATAAGTTCCTACTGCTGATTTTTCGACTTCCAGTTGTTACTGCGTTTTTCGACTATTAGTTCCCACTGCTAGTTTTTCTACTCTCAGTTCCTACTGCTAACCTTTCGACTATCAGTTCCTACTGTTAGTTTTTCGATTGTAAGTTCCTACTGCTGATCTTTCGACTATCAGTTCCTACTGCTAGTATTTCCACTAGCAATTCCTACTGCTAGTCTTTTTACTAGCAGTTCCTATCCCTAGTCCGAACTGGGAAATGAACTCCTGACAAGTTTTGAACAGCTCCAATACCGAACAAACGAAAAGTCGACCCGAACGGCGACTACAAGAGAAACGGCGCGCTCGACGTCAAACTTTCAGACGTAGAGATTTCCGAAGACATTACATTACACCCTCGTAGGTCCTAAATAAAAGTCAACTGCTATAAAAGCGTCGTTATAGTTAGAGTTAATCTGCCGGTCCATCGGAACGATAGGGTTAGATCCTAAACCTCCCGGAAGAATGGCAGCGGGCATTATCGGTAGGTAATGGTCGGAGCTACGACGCTCTCCGGCAAGTTCTCGCTAACTTTTATGTTTTCCTGGAGAGGAGGAGGAGAGAGCCGTTCACGTGAGATAACGGAGGACCAATTATCCCCACAGATTTTTCCTCTAGCGGCGTCGAAGTGATCGGAATTAATGGAACGTCGCAGTTTGGACTTTTTGCGCCCCGATCTGAATAGGAGGACGACAAAGGGTACCCCTAGGAGTGAACTGTAAATGTCGAACTTCTCCCATTGTATCCCATCAATTCCGCTCGGACGGACGTGGAGAGGGGTCGTTTGAGGGTGTATTAAGGAATCTTTCTAGGCTTAATGTGTTGTTATGAGAGGAGATGATGGGGGTGGACGGGTCTAATTGGATCGTCGACCGCTCTGATTTAGACAAAGGTGGTTTGTTGATCCGGGAGGGAAAGTTGTGAGGACTTTGATGGAGGAAGCCTTGGGGGTTTGTTTTGGCTGTAACAACTGTACACTTGCGGTATCGGTTGTTGTAGGAAGATACAAATTCTTGGCTAATGAAAGCCCCGTCTCGAGAGACGCCATCCCATCGATTCCCCGTTTCCGAAAACGACCGGAGCAAGGCGGAATTCTTCCATTACCGCAGGTAATAAGATGAACGTATGCGCCCGTTGCAGCTTTTTCCGAGCCAACAACGAGGAACGTGACCGAATCGCGAAGCTAAACGGATTTCTCGGACCGGACAATCATCGTAAAAAGGTTATCTCGAATTTCGCGTGTATGCTTTTAGTCGACTTTTGTCCCGACCCTTATCCCGCGGCTCGGGAAACGGATCCTCGGACAGTCGTACGATTTCCCACGATGATTCGACAACGTTCTACTCGATCCTCGATCCTACGGAACCCCTAGAAGGAAATATCGATTTCCCCAAAAAAATCTGTACGTTTTAGAGCGTCTCGCATCATTAATCAAACTATCCAGGAGACGTCGTCTTCGTCGCCGAGAGGTTTAATATTCATCCTGTGGCGTTTCGAGGAAGTTTCCCAGAAACTACGATCCATAAATAAATACCGGATGTTTCTCCGGCGAGTCGGGAAGTTGGAGATCCGTTTGCCTCAAGAGATAACCGGCATAATTATCGAGACCTGCTATATCGCCGTGTTTATCGCTTCATTTTGATCCAAGTTGAGTGCCCTTAGCTTCTCAAACAATCAGGTGACAGCCCCGGAACTGTGTTGAGAGACGAAGAAACCCCATTCCCCCCAGTGGAGAACGTTCCCCCCCAGGATGATCAGGGGTTCTTCCTGAAACCATGCAACACGACCTTGAGGTGGTAAGTTCTTTGCTTTTGCTTAAGGTGAGATCATCTGAGGGTGGTCGAGAACCATTTGCGACCATTCGGAACGATTGATTCATCAACGAAAGTCTTTCGCCAAGGGAAATGATCCGCCTCGAAGGACCATGCGAGGGTGGCGGATAACGGCGAGGGAAAAGGACAAGGATTACACGAGAGTTTCTCGGTCACGTCTGGAATGAACTGTCGAGAAAATGTGTGTTTGTCTGGATAGTAGCGAACCGGAAAAATAATATGGAAATAACGCGATGCTAGGAAGATCCTCCGTCGGCATTGTTTGTACGGCTCGCTCGGGGAAAAAGTGAACATTTCTATGCATTAGATTCGGGATCGGAGGGAATCGTTCCAATTCAAAAATCTCAGCTTCAAAAACTTTTGCACCATTTTTCCACTCTCGACAGTCAAATCACACAGGAAGGAAATTCTCATCAGGAGCAGGAAATCCAGGGATATAAAAAGGGTCAGCTCCAGGTCTTGGCGATGTGCGACCCCTCGGGTGCGAACAGGGTGTCCGAGACAATGGAACAATGTGCTAACTGAACAATGGGACTTTTATCGCGAGAAGAGCGATTACGACGTTTTGGGATCCGCTTCTTAGCAAGGTCTTGTTTTTCTGGCCGACCCTCTTCAGAGAGCGAAAGGGTTTCATACGTTCGGATGTCACTCAACGACATTTTAGGATTGTCACAAGAAATGCCAGAAAAATGTTTCCCAAATTAATAACAGATCCCTTTATGAATGAAAGATGTATAAATGCTATACTTGCTTTATTTACAAACTCAACACTATATATAATTATATTTTTGAAATCGAAAGCCAAGTTTTAAAAAAAAACTTTGATATTTACTACGGACGATTATCCGACCTATCTAGCATACAGTTAGAAAGAAACTATTTTTAATTATTGACGATTGATTGCCCTCCGTGGTATTCATAACATAATCTTATCTGAAAGTTCTAGAAGGAGAATAACAAACAATGAACAACTGCACTTGTGCGTCATTGGAAATTGAAAGCTAATCAAAATAATACATAGTCATATTAATATCAAATGAATAATAGATAAATGGTTCATCTGAAATATACAGGATTTGCATTATGTACTCTCCTACATCAACGTGTTTGGTTGTATCGAGTTCATCAACCTTACAACGAACAAATAAGATCTATCTGCAATAGATCTGAATTAACAGTTTCTAATGATGAAGATATTGTGAGAACCTTTCATTACACCAGTACAATAGAATGTTGGTATCTTACTCAAGCTGTGATGTTAACTGAGCTTTCTCTACAAAACATTCTCTACAATAGAACTGTCGTTTGTACCGTTGAGGTAATCCCCTAGAGCCATAACATGAACACGCCAGAAATCCCAGAGATAGGAATGTCGAAAACGCCCGTATAATCGGTAACTTTCTGGTGATAAAGGCCCATTACCCTTGTGAATCTCTTGTCAGCCTTTCGATCATAGCGACAGGCCTGCACAAATTGCGTTTGGACAAAATGGATATTTTCGTTCTGGTGCACGCTGCAACGGACCGTGATCGATTGCCGCGTGCCACTTTGCGAGCCGGCGTCAAAACATGCCGAGTCGTCGGGCGTGATTTGTGTTTCATCCGGTAACGTCGAGTACCCGCTTTATCGGTCGCAAAGAACGGATACGAACGGAGAGGGAGTTCACTGTGCCAGTGGAAATGTGGGCGACCGCGGACAATCAAGCCGCACGTCCTCGCGAGATTCGAGTCGGAGGAGGAGACGTGGAGTCACGTAGCGCGCGGCCTAAGTTTCGTTCGAACGTCACGTCTTCAGGGTCTGAGCTTGCCACCTTCGTTAATGTTCGCTTTCATTAGGGAGGGGGGGGCACATGTGTGGATATTCCCCGGTAGGTCGTTAGAATCGGAGGGATTTCTTCGTATGAGCGACTGCGGATCGAGAGGCCATATTGATATGGAGATTTAACGGTGATTAATTGCTCCGAGTGGAGTTTCGCTCTATACTGGATTCCTCCGACGCTTCAATAGATTGGTGATGCATCAGATCTTTCGACTATCAGCCCCTACAGCTTATATTTCGACTAGCGGAACCTAGTGGTGGTTATTCAACTATCAGTCCTTCTGCTACTCTTCCGAATATAACTTCTATTCCAAATCTTTCGACTATAAGCTCCTACAGCTTATATTTCGACTAGCAGAACCTAGTGGTGATTATTCGACTATCAGTCCTTCTGCTAATTTTTCTAATTTTATTTTCTATTACAAACCTTTCGACTAACAGCCCCTACAGCTTATATTTCAACTGGTAAAACATAGTGGTGATTATTCGACTATCAGTCCTTCTGCTAATTTTTCTAATTTTATTTTCTATTCCAAATCTTTCGACCATAAGCACCTACAGCTTATATTTCAACTGGAAGAACTTAGTGGTGATAATTCGACTATCAGTCTGCCTGCCAATTTTTCTAATTTTATTTTCTATTCCAAATATTTCGATTATCAGCTCCTATAGCTTATATTTCGACTGGCAAAACCTAGTAATGATTATTGGACTATCAGTTCTTCTGCTGATTTCTCTGATTTTATTTCCTATTCCAAATCTTTCGACTATCGGCTCCTACAGCTCATATTTCGACTAGCAGAACCTAGAGGTGATTATTCGACTATCAGTCCTTCTGCTAATCTTTCGAATATATTTTTTTAATCCAAATCTAGAGTTCTAAGACTCTAATTACCAGTAGGAACTGCTTGTCGAAAGATTAGCAGTAGGAACTTATAGTCGAAGGATTAGCAGTAGGAACTGATAGTCGAAAGATTAGCAGTAGGAACTTATAGTCGAAGGATTAGCAGTAGGAACTGATAGTCGAAAGATTAGCAGTAGGAACTTATAGTCGAAGGATTAGCAGTAGGAACTTATAGTCGAAGGATTAGCAGTAGGAACTGATAGTGGAAAAATTAGCTGTAGGAACTTATATTCGAAGGATTAGAAGTAGGAACTGATGTCGGAAGATTAGCAAAAGGAACTTATAGCCGAAGGATCAGCAGTAGGAACTGATAGTCGAAGAATTATCAGTATACTTATAAGCGAATGACAATCAGCAGAACTGATCTCGAAATATTAGCAGAAAGAACTTATAGTCGAAAGATTAGCAGTAAGAACTGATAGTCGAAGAATTATCAGTAGCACCTCATAAGCGAATGACAATCAGCAGAACTGATCTCGAAAGATTAGCAGAAAGAACTTATAGTCGAAAGATTAGCAGTAGGAACTTACAATCGAAACATTACCAACAAAACGAACAGAAATGTTATCGCGCGTAACAAAACTCGATACTTCGAAATGTTTGGAAGGAGTCGTCTCAATGTTTAAGAGTACTATGAATGTTGTAATATTCTTCGATTCAGTAGTTAAATCTCAGATAATCCCCGGATTAATCGAAAAACGGCGCAGATCTCCCCGATTTTACGGCCGCGTGCATCGCTACTTTTCGCAATTTAAACTACACGGAGCGGAAGCTGCAAGGGCGTCCATTCATTACATTAGCCCCGAGCAAATACACACACACAGCACAGAGACGGGCATTAGTCTGGATTAAGACTCCGTTTTGGCCCACCCGGAAGATTTCTAGTTCTTACGCGAGGGTAGGGTGCATTTCCCCCGGCCGTTCCTAAGCCGGGGGGATGAATCGCGTTATTCTTCGCCTCGAGGTCGGATTGCGACCTAGCTGGACGAGGAGTCGGATCTCGGCCTAATTGAGTTGGTCAGAGTTCAACTTTCGGCGGGTAATCTTCCTTTGTGTGGGAGGGTTGCCAAGGGTTTAAGGTCGTTTCACATTTCGATAATGTATCCCCGCTTTATTTTTCAAATTGAAGCTCTCCAAAACGAAGAAAAAGTGCTCTGCGCCCCTTTTCCATTCGTCATTGCGTAATTTTTTGCGGTCATCGGATTAACCGCCGACGCTGTTTGAAAACCCACGTAACATAAATCTTTCGTGTGCGTCGACACTTAAAATGTCGACTGCGGTGACCGCTGTTCTCTCGGCTGTAAAGCGCTGTCGACAAGGGTAAAAAAAAACTGGAGAGGTCGCGGAGATCGGTACGATTCCGTCAGGGGAGAGGAGCTTTTTCGTGTAATTAAACCCGCACCCTAATTACGTAATTTCTGCACGGAAGAAACCGACGCGGGGCGTCGTTTATACTTCGATTATACACGGTTGAGGGGGTCGAGATGGGCTTGGTTTCGAGTCCGGCGTTTCTGATGTGTCGGCGAAATCAAATAACATTTCCATTTGAAGATGCGAGAGAAATTCACTTATTCTCTTGTTGTGTACTCGAAGAAAATTACGGGATATGAAGGATGGAAAATTGGGAAATTCCGATTTTCGAGTTGAAAAAATAAAAATTTACATATAGGGCTGCGATTTTTTCTCCATCTCCATCTTCAACGAATTATTATAATTGGTGATAGTGGCTGGATTCAACAGAGGCTTGTATTATAATTGGTGACAGTGGCAGGATTTAACAAAGGTTTGTATTATAATTAGTGACAGTAGCTGGATTTAACAGAGACTTGTATTATAATTGGTGAAAGTGCCTGGATTTAACGAAGGCTTGTATTATAATTGGTGACAGTGGCTCGATTTGATGAAGGCTTGTATTATAATTAGTGACAGTGGCTGGATTTAACAGACTTGTATTATAATTGGTGACAGTTGCTCCATTTGATGAAGGCTTGTATTATAATTAGTAACAGTTGCTGGATTTAACAGAGACTTGTATTATAATTGGTGATAGTGCCTGGATTTAACAAAGGCTTGTATTATAATTAGTGACAGTTGCTGGATTTAACAGAGACTTGTTTTATAATTGGTGACAGTGCTTGGATTTAACAAAGGCTTGTATTATAATTAGTGACAGTTGCTGGATTCGACAGAGACTTGTATTATAATTGGTGAAAGTGCCTGGATTTAACAAAGGTTTGTATTATAATTAGTGACAGTTGCTGGATTTAACAGAGACTTGTATTATAATTGGTGACAGTGGCTCCATTTGATGAAGACTTGTATTATAAATAGTGACAGTTGCTGGATTTAACAGAGACTTGTATTATAATTGGTGACAGTGCCTGGATTTAACAAAGGCTTGTAGTATAATTGGTTACAGTGGCTCGATTCGATGAAGGCTTGTATTATAATTAGTGACAGTGGCTGGATTTAACGGACTTGTTTTATAATTGGTGAAAGTGCCTGGATTTAACAAAGGCTTGTATTATAATTGGTGCTAGTTGCTCCATTCAATGAAGGCTTGCATCACAATTGTTGATAACGGCGGTATTCAACAAGGGCTTATTATAATTGGTGACATCATCTGGATTCAATACAGGCTTGTATTA
Source organism: Aphidecta obliterata (assembly GCA_963966015.1). Classification (NCBI taxonomy): domain Eukaryota; kingdom Metazoa; phylum Arthropoda; class Insecta; order Coleoptera; family Coccinellidae; genus Aphidecta; species Aphidecta obliterata. The sequence continues at coordinate 1,236,670 of OZ014435.1, forward strand.
CACAGTAAAGAATATAGATGCGATATTTTCCAACAATTAAATTTTATACCAGAAGTGTTTTAATAGTCGCCGAGTACAAAATCAAAATGCCGATCTCGTCGCACCCCGCGTCCGACGAAACGCAATAATCGACGGTCGACGGGGTACGTGATCGCAAATGGCGCCCCCGTCACATTGCGAATAACGCTTAATGAATGCGCGTTCGGATCCTTCGATAATGGCCAAAAATGGGACGTAACAAGTGCGTCGAATTACTTAGGCGCAATTGTTCGGTCGGATCGGGCCGCCGTCTACCGTTTATTGGCACATAATTAACCAGTAAATCACCGGAATTATTCTGGAAACTTTCCGCCGCCGGATAAGTTTTTTGATATACGCGGAGCGGATTTAATGAAAATTGGAAGCGAGAAGTTCGAAAAATTGGCGGGTAGATTGTAGTTAGGTAGTATGTCTTCGAGTCTCCTGGGGTTCTGAAACAATCAAAAGTAATTTTATTGTTTTACTTATTGTACAAATTCTCGCAGAACAATGGGAACAGAAGCTCGGGCTTAATCGAGGCGCAACTTCCATTTTTAATGAGTCCATTAACCCTGAGGCCGGAGAAAGAACTCACCCCTCCGCGAGATGTATGGTTAATCGTCTTACGCGCCCCAGTTCAATTTCGCCCGTCGTTTTTCCACCCCCGTCAAAGGCTCAACGGGGTTGCACTCATTATACACTCGTCCGAAACAAAGGTCGCACTCTCCTCCTTAATGAGAGGTCCCACCGAGGGAAAAATTGCTATCGGACCCCCATCCCACGTTGCCAAATGGACTAATTCATTTTTGTCGGTATGAATACGTGTCGGCTCATATCTATTATATTATGGACACAGTCAGGTATCGATCATCGTCGGGGCGCGTAACAAACTCCGAATGGAAATGATACAGCGCCGAAACGCATACTCGTAATTAATAAAACACCGGTGTATCAATTGAAACTGATGATTCATTTCGGTACAAACAAGCATATACAGTCCGCTCTACGATCATCCGTATTTATTATGTGTCCCGACGCAGTGGCTGGATTTAGATTGAAAGAGTTGAGCCGAATTGATGTCGTCAAAGTGCTCGATAATTAATCAGGATTTCGGCTCGCGTCCAGTGGATATTTCGATCGTCCTCGTCGAGTACACTTCTTCCTATCCGTATATAAAATTCGCTCGACTAACTTCTTCCATTCCTCCGAAACCGAAAGGTGACATGACCGCCACCGCCAAACTGGGACGAGTCGCTCTTTATGCAACTCGTCAATTAATAATGAACGATGGCCAAAGTTCGGGCAGATAAGAGCCGAAGTTTGCGAATTACCAGCGGCGCGAAGAACACCGACTATGTGCAATTTGATGACGAAGGGATTATCGTCGTTCCCATTAACTCGGCGGGGTCGTAAGTTAGCGCTAGCCGGGCATAGGGGTAGTCACCTCATTGAATTGTTCCTTCTATTCTCTCTGTTCTCAATGCTTGAAGCGCTGAATTATTGTCGGTATTACAGAGGACTCTACCTGAGAACCATCCCTCTCCCACGCTAGGGGAGAGCCAATGAGAACAGTCCTCTTCGACGAATTATTTCAATCGGTGAATGATAGCTGCAAGAGAACTCAGCTCATAATTTCTATCGACCAGCCAGGAGGTCTTAATTCGATTGTTAGGACTTTAATTATAAAATTGGTGACAGTGACGGGATTTGAAAGAGGTTTGTATTATAATTGGTAACTGTCGCTGAATTGAACGAGTGCTTGCATTATATTTGGTAACAACCGCTGAATTGAACAAGTGCTTGCATTATATTCGGTAACAGCCGCTGGATTAAACAAGTGCTCGTATTATAATTGGTGACAGTAGTTGGATTTAATAAAGGCTTGTATTATAATTCGTGACAGTGGCTGAATATAACGAAGACTTGTATTATAATTGGTGACAGTCTCTGGATTTAACAGAGACTTGAATTATAATTGGTGACAGTGGCTGGATTTGATAAAGGCTTGTATTATAACAAGTGACAGTGGCTGAATATAACAGAGACTTGTATTATAATTGGTGACAGTGTCTGGATTCAACAGAGTCTTGTATTATAATTGGTGACAGTGTGTGGATTCAACAGAGACTTGTGTTATAATTGGTAATATAAAGGAGAATGTATTATAATTGGTGACAGTGGCGGGATTCTACAAAGTCTTGTATTATAATTGATGAATGTCACCTCATTTTTGGCGAGTAAGGATTGAATTGTTCTTTCTATTGTCTCTGGTCCTAGTACTTGAAGCGCTGAATTATTGTCGGCATTACAGTTTTCCGTTGAGCGAAGAGGGGACTCTACCTGAGAACAATGCCTTTCCCACGATGGGGGAGAGCCAATGAGAACAGTCCCCCTCGACGAATTATTTCAATCGGTGGACGATAACTGAAGGATGCTATAATTTCTATTGACCAGCCAGGAGGTCTTAGTCCGAATGTTATGACGCCGTCGGGAGTGTTGATTTTCCTTCATTGTTATGCGAAGGATTAGTCGCACCGCCATAATCCTTTATTTGGGGTTCTGCAGATTGAAGGGATCACTGAACACTCGATGTTAATTCGAACTTGTTGGATCCCAGCAGGCCCATTTCGGTAGTGTCGCTACAAAGTTATCTTAAGGGATCAAAATCCGGGAGCCTTAGAGCTTTAATGGTTTTCCTCAGTTCACTTCTTGGAGGTGGACGGTTATTTTTCCAAAATTCATTTCGTCATCCGACTCGAGACATTTCCTGTTTGTACTGTTTCTATTTTTTTCGAAGGCACCGTTCGACGCGACGCCGTAAAACCAGGTCCAATTAGGTGATGAAACACGAGCTTCCACCCTGTTAATGACGCGATGGCGCTGTTATCCGCGGCAGTTAATTAATCATGCTTTGGCCAGATCCGAGCCATCACTTTTATCATCGAATTTATTAGGTGTGCAGGCCGGAGATAGGACTAGGCGTCGATCACATCCAAACTCTGATAAATTATCGCGTTTTTCATCCATGTCAATGAAGATTTTTTTTCTACTCCGTTTCTGAAGCTCTCATTTTAATTTTATTTTTGAGGGATTATTTACAAATTGTCGTCCCTTACTACTCGTTAGAACGTGTAAACCCGATTCGCGGTCGGTTCGAATTCGACAAAACAAGGCGAATGGATGCGAGGAAACTCAAACGGAGTTCAAGGGGGTGGAAAAGGGGTTATTACGACATTTATGACGCAGATTAGGGCTGCGAGAGTTGTCCCTGTAATGATGTTAATTGGCACTCTGGATTCCTCACTCATGAATGTGTAATTAAACAATCCGGGATAAAGTTGCGGCTTTCGCTCAAAGGCGCCCTCCGTCGTTGGGGACGGTTCCCTCTGGGCCGGAAAGGAATTATTCTTCTTGAGACTTGGTGAAAGAAGAGTCACGAATGGACGTTTAAATCTCATCATAAAGCAGTCGGCTAATAACGACCATATTATCCGTAATGAATCGACTTCCGAAAATCCATAACCGCTTTGCATCGATATTTCGACATTGGCTGATTATATCGATGCATCTCGTTTGTCGTGGACTCTTTATTAGATAAAACGGTGAATATCTCGAAGAGGAATGGATGTCAAAGTCCCATCATAAAGACAAAAAAGGACCATGTTATCCGTAATGCATCGACTTCCGAAAATCCGTAACCGCTTTGCATCGATATTTAGACTTTGACTGATTATATCGATGCATCTCGTTCATCGTGGACTCTTCATTAGATGAAACGGTAAATATCTCGCATACCTTTCTCGCCATTGAAAGAAGTTGTTTCTAACTTTATCCTGTTGAGGGCACTAGCTTCTCATCTCATTCTGGAAGTGGAAGAATCCTATCCGGACGACCAGAGATCGATGGCGGTCGGAATGCAGGGCGAGCAGATTAGAACCGTCCGGAAATCATTAGCGCATAAGTTTGCGTCAGATTGCGAATGTGAAAGCCCTCAGCATGATGGCAGGAAACAACCAGCAGGCATGTCGGCAAGGGGTTGATTGCAACCCGCTGGTCTGGCTCCGCCACATGCTGGTCCGATAACGAAAGGGAATCCAGTCAGTGGCGTACCTGTGAAAAACTATACAGAATGGTTGATTTTTTTTTCTTGCCCACCACCCTCATCCCCAAGGGAACGACGAACCGAAATCAGAACTCGGTACACCGATATAAACCGGATCCGCCTTATCGTTCAACCCTTCCTCCGAGCCGAAACCCTCTTCGAAATTAGCCATCTGATTAATCACGTCAGGGGTCGGGGGAGTCCCAGTTCCCATAAACACCGGAGATATAATCGCGCATCGGTCGGGTCCCGTCGGCTAAGAGGGCCCGAGAGGTGAGGACGGGGTAGGGGGTGGGGTAGGTACAGATTAAAAGTTAATTTGCACTCCTTTAATTCTCCGGGGCGGATTGTTGCGGATGTGGCCATTATGAAGCCGCTTTCGTAGGCTAAGGGATGTCCCACCGGACTCTCCGAGGTATAAATCAGATTCAGCATAAGCTGAAAACGTCGGAAAATCGATGAATCTACTCGATAGAGAATGAAGGTGGTGAGAAAAAGTCAACAAGAGTGGATCAGATGGCAGTTGTGCACAGTCGCCCCTTTGACATTTCATCTAGGGGACTAAAAGTAGAGGTACAACATCTTACTGGCATCTGCACGTCGGCCCTTCATTCCTCTGGAGGACGGTAAAATTGTTTGTAGGAGTGTAGGATTATGCATCATAAACTGAAAACGTCGTTGGTGGGGGCACGTCAATGTTTCGGTAATAGATAAAAAGTCGATGGTTGAAGGATGATGAGGATAAGACTCTTCAGACATGTAATATTTAATTAATTATGGAAAACATCCTTCATATCGAGCGATCGGTACAATTTCACCGATACAATCCAAACGTCCTCTCCCTTACATTCCGGTCGGACCGAATTCGAAGGGGTTGGTCGAGGACGGAGCGGAGAGATAGCCATCAAATTCGAATTACATGGGCCGGCCCAGGCCGCACCGCATCAAAGGGTTACAAGTTGGCCGCCTAGGCCCCAACAACACGGCACCGTTGATAAGGCTTAATGAATACGGACAATGGAAGAGGGTCCGGCTAATCTGTTAATCTTCGCCGGAGGCGCTTGAGAACGTCAGCCCGTCCGTTGTTGGACGCTCCTGCGAAATTACGAAACAGGAGAAGTTCATTCCGATTTGGACTGGGGAATCTTAGGGTGCCGTTGACCCGGTTGCGATTGACGGTTGCGCCGGACCCGATACGAATACAATGGTCTTTGTTATTGCGAGGAGTAGCCCTTCATTCGTGCTCTTATTCGCCTCGGGGTTTCGGAATCGGCGAAGTTTATTTGAAGGCATACCGGACTGTCCAGGAATCCGAGGATGTTTCGAAATGGTTGAGGTCAATTTATCTTGCTACATTCATATTATTATTTTTGAACTACACTGCAAGTCAGTACCCATCAGTATTAGTTCCTACTGCTGGTCTTTCGACTAGCAGTTTCTACTGCTAGTATTTCGACCAGAAGTTCCTACTTCTATTCTTTCGACTATCAGTTCCTACTCCTAGTCTTTCGACTATCAGTTTCTACTGCTAGTATTTCGACCAGAAGTTCCTACTTCTATTCTTTCGACTATCAGTTTCTACTCTTTCTTTCGGCTAGCAGTTCCTACTCCTATTCTTTTGAGTATCAGTTTATATTCCTAGTATTTCGACCAGAAGTTCCTACTGCTAGTTTTGCGACTATCAGTTCCTACTGCTATTTTTACGACTATCAGTTCCTACTGCTATTATTTTGACTTTGAGTTCCTAATGCTATTCTTTCGCCTATCAGTTTCTACTGCTGGTCTGTCGATTATAAGTTCCTACTACTAGTCTTTCGACTAGCAGTTCCTACTGCTAGTATTTCGAGTATAAGTTCCTACTGCTTTTCTTTCGACTATAAGTTTCTACTGCTGGTGTTTCGATTATATTTTTTGTTATGGAAATCAAAACAGTTATTTTTTTTACGATTCAAGAATAAACTCAAATGATTCACCAAATATGCATGGAATTCGAAATACCTCATAAATATATAAGCTGAAATCATTAAATTAAATTCTTTGTAAGATCCAATAATGAATGAAGGAAATGTATCCCGAATTTTTAGTCAATTCAGGAAATTCAACCCACAGAAATCAATTATTTATAACATTATTATATTTTCAAAGGGGGTTCATATAATAAAAAATATGAATTGTTTAAATTATTAATTATATAGTATTCAATTATAATTTATGTGAGAAAATTTGTAAAAATGCCATTTGGAATCATAAACTGGACAGAGAGAATCAAAAATGCTTCATACCAAGGAAAATTTGATTAAAAATCAATTTGGGAATGTTGAGACAGTTGATCAAGAAACGTCAGTGGAAATAAGTCCTTCAAAAAATTGGTTTTTTAATAAAGAAAACATCATAATTTATATTCAAAACCTTGCCAAGGAGGAATACAGTTGCAATTTGAAAGCACGAAAATTAAATTTCCAAGATTCAAGAATATAAGAGGGAAAGTGAAGAAACACATTTTGGACAAAGTTTTTTTCCGGGAGTGCACTCATCATTGATTTTGGTTAGATTCATTTATTTTAAGTTTCATTCGATACTTAGAGTTAGTCTTATTGAATTTAATTGTTAATAAAATAATTGTTTGAACGTATTTTCTGAATGTTCATCTTAGAACCCTCCTTGAGGAAGAGTTTCGGGCAAATCAAATAGAATACTGAACAGAATTATTGAAAATTGTTATTGGATTTGAGTTATTTTCAAAATCAAAATAAATTTCTTCAATTTTCACATTAGAGCCATTATTCTACAGACTATCAGTTACTACTGCTACTCTTTCAACTATTAGTTTCTACTATTATTCTTTCGATTATAAGTTCCTACTGCTATTCTTTCGATTATAAGTTCCTAATGCTATTCTTTCGCCTATCAGTTTCTACTGCTGGTCTTTCGATTATAAGTTTCTACTGCTTGTCTTTCGACTATAAGTGTTATCTGCTAGTCTTTCGACTATCAATTTCTACTTCTAGTCTTTCGACTAGCAGTTCCTACTGCTAGTATTTCGAATATAAGTTCCTACTGCTTTTCTTTCGACTATCAGTTTCTACTGCTAGTCTTTCGATTATAAGTTTCTACTGCTGGTATTTCGATTATATTTTTTGTTATGGAAATCAAAACATAGTTATTTTTTTTACGATTCAAAAATAAACTCAAATGATTCACCAAATATGCATGAAATTTGAAATACCTCATAAATATATGAGGTGAAATCATTAAATTAAATTCTCCAATAATGAGTGAAGGAAATATATTCCGAATTTTTAGTCAATTCAGGAAATTCAACCCACAGAAATCAATTATTTATAACATTATTATATTTTCAAAGGGGGTTCATATAATAAAAAATATGAATTGTTTAAATTATTAATTATATAGTATTCAATTATAATTTATGTGAGAAAATTTGTAAAAATGCCATTTGGAATCATAAACTGGACAGAGAGAATCGAAAATGCTTCATACCACGGAAAATTTGATTGAAAAATTAATTTGGGAAAATTGGGCCAGTTGATCAAGAAACGTCAGTGGAAATTAATCCTTCAAAAAATTGGTTTTTTAATAAAGAAAACATCATAATTTATATTCAAAACCTTGCCAAGGAATACAGTTGCAATTTGAAAGCACGAAAATTAAATTTCCAAGATTCAAGAATATAAGAGCAGCGTGCCAGTTTTCTCATAAAGGGAAAGTGAAGAAACATTTTTTGGACAAAGTTTTTTTCCGGGAGTGCACTCGTCATTGATCTTCGGTTAGATTCATTAATTTTAAGTTTCATTCGATACTTAGAGTTAGTCTTATTGAATTTAATTGTTAATAAAATAATTGTGTAAACGTATTTTCTGAATGTTCATCTTAGAACCCTCCTTGAGGAAGAGTTTCGGGCAAATCAAATATAATACTGAACAGAATTATTGAAAATTGTTATTGGATTTGAGTTATTTTCAAAATCAAAATAAATTTCTTCAATTTTCACATTAGAGCCATAACAGTTTCTACTGCTATTCTTCCGACTATCAGTTTCTACTGCTACTCTTTCAACTATTAGTTTCTACTATTATTCTTTCGATTATAAGTTCCTACTGCTATTCTTTCGATTATAAGTTCCTACTGCCATTATTTCGACTATCAGTTTCTACTGCTAGTCTTTCGATTATAAGTTTCTACTGCTAGTCTTTCGATTATAAGTTTCTACTGCTAGTCTTTCGATTATAAGTTTCTACTGCTGGTCTTTCGATTATAAGTTTCTACTGTTGTTCTTTCGACTATCAGTTCCTACTGCTAGTATTTGGACTAAAAGTTCCTATTGCTATTATTTCGACTATCAGTTTCTACTGCTAGTCTTTCGACTAGCAGTTTCCACTGCTAGTATTTCGACTATAAGTTCCTAATACTATTCTTGCGACTATCAGTTTCTACTGCTAGTTTTTCGACTATCAGTTTCTACTGCTATTCTTTCGATTATAAGTTTCTACTGCTATTTTTTCGATTTCTTTAGAACGATATAGTTTTGAAAATTCGACTTTTCTCAGGTTTGAACCGAGATTCTGGAAAAATTCTAAATTTTGGATCCTTTCCGATAATCTCATCGCATAGCTTCCTCCAACTCCGACGTAAACCCTCGATTTGTCGGGACGGATTAACCATCGGCAATTCAGACTCAGAAAGCGCCCCCGCAGAATCTCCATGTACCCTATAAGTGGGTCCTTTGCTTTCAGCCTAATATCCGATGTTAGTCATGGCAGTGCAAAGTAAATGTTTGCTTGACCCAGGGACCGAGGAGCTTCGAATATATTCCCATAATCAAATCACGGCCGCTCAGTCCGGTTACTTTGTCGTAACAGGACCCCACTTTACCGGAAACTACGCAATAGGGGTTGTTTGTGTTTTCGAGAAAGGTGAGGTAACAGCGAAAGGAGAAGAAGATTAAATCGTACAGTTTAACAACCGCCCCCGACCATCGGCCGTAATTCTTTTCGAGTCATAACAGGCCGTAAAGCTCGCCTCCGACGTAGGGGTCGGTTATACCGGGTGGACGTCGAAATCCCCCATAACCGTAAAAATTAATCCGCACTTCGGGCGGTCGTAGAAACAACACAGGTGCGTTGTTTGTCCGTGTTACACACGCGTCCTCGAGAATATGAAAACAACCCCCGGTAATGGGATTACAAGTGGGGTTTACGGCCGGGACGTTGCTTTTAGCGGTATGAAAAGGGGCGGTTTCCTCTGACTAATCGCGGCCGCGGTAATGCGAATTGCCGAGGGCTAATTGAACCTGTGGAATCGGGGGGGGTCTCTCTAATGGTTCGACGATTATTAAATGCTCCCCCTCGTCGGGACACGTTTCAGGTTATCAGGATAAATCGTAGCTTTCGATCTTGAACCCCCTAGAAACATTCTATTCGAGCTTGTCAGCGCATAGTGGCTGTGACGGGGCAGTGAGAGACAAGTTTCAGTATGTTCTTCGTCGCGCTTCGGTCGGATCCGCGCCTGCGAAGCTTCCATAATCTTGACGTGTTCACGAGCGGACAAACCCAAGCTCCAATTACCGTTCCACCCGATATCCATTACCGTTATTGTGATAACGGGGTGGGGGCGGAACAGCCATATCGCGTGTGCTAGACACGGAGGAAACGGACCTGTACATTATGCATAATGCATCCCGGGATTAAATTGTGTTTACTTCGCTACTTAAGTAAATGAAGCGGTTCTGTTGCGGCCTAGTCGATACTCTGCAAGGGTCGGAATTCCTCTATCTGTAGCCTGTTCCTTCGTCGATTGCGAAAAAGAAGCTGCGATATCGATCCCTTGCACTTCACGTTCTAGACGATAAATGATCCGATCTCTACCTGCTGCAACTTTCGGAACTGCCGGAAGATGAAAAACGACCCGAACTTCGTAACGCGGCGCCCTCGGCTTCCTATTTATAACGGCCATTTGTTGAAACTGATACAACAGCAGCAACATCCGCGTCGGTTTATTGGACCGTGATAAATAGATTTTACTTTTGAGGGTGAGACGCTCTCCCGACGTCTGGCAACAACCCCTCAAGAACGTGTATGAAGACGCTCCCGCACGTCCGACGTACCGGTGAAAAATGGCCCGGGACCGGCAGGGACTTCCGAGAGATATATTCTCTCTGCACTCGTCCTTGTTGATCGTTGGGGGGGAAATGTCGGATTTATCAACCCCCGGAGGGGTTTTTAATCATGGTATTTCAATTATTGCTCAGCGAAAGGTCTGATTGCACTGTCTTCAAACCACGCAGTCCAGGGGATGGCGGTCAACAGTTGCTGCTAGTCTTTCGACTATCAGTTCCTACTGCTAGTCTGTCGACTATCAGTTACTACTGCTAGTCATTCGACTATCAGTTCCTACTGCTAGTCTGTCGACTATCAGTTCCTACTGCTAGTCTGTCGACTATCAGTTACTACTGCTAGTCATTCGACTATCAGTTCCTACTGCTAGTCTTTCGACTATCGGTTCCTACTGCTAGTCTTTTGACTAGCAGTTTCTTCTGCTAGTCTTTCGACTAGCAGTTTCTACTGCTAGTCCCTACTATGAGGAACCTCTCATGAAGCTGAATGTTTCATATAGGTCAGCACATTTCTAGACATACCCAGAATGACCGTCCAACCACCGGAAACAGCGGGTGGAAGTGCAATTCTGCGTTTTCCATGAGACTCGTGCCTAAAGTGCAAGTTTGAGAGATTCCCCACATAGGAACTTCGTCAACATTTTGAGAAAGACATTGTTTTCAGTTCAGTTCGTTTTATAAACTTTTAAGATCCACTTGTGATCAAGTCACGTTTTTCTGTGTTTTAATCATTTGTGATTATTATTTCGGGCAGAAATAAAATTTCTTTTGAAAAAACAGACTTTTGAAACGGAAAAACATAATTATATTTGAGTGTCTCTTGTACGTCGAAAAGAAAGTGCAAAAATTTGTAGGATCATCTGACTTCCATAATTATGGTACTCAGAAAGTTGTCTCTACCACAGCATAGAACAACTAAAATTGAATTTTCTCCATCTCAGAAAGGCCTTAAACTTTTCAACAAATTACCTGATTCCATGAAGAGTTCAAGTGAAATGAGAGTCAGAAAATTGATAAAGAACATTTTATTTAAAAAGACATATTATAGTATAGAGGAATACATATCTGGAAGATAGAGAAATTGTATAATTTTAAGTTCAATTTTTGATGTATTTTTCTCTTCTCCGCACCTTTGTATTGCAATTGTCAAAAGGATTGAATGAATATTATTTTCATTACTGCTGGTCTTTCGACTAGCAGTACCTACTGCTAGTTTTTCGACTAGCAGTTTCTACTGTCGAGGTAATGATCTTTTTTATCTTCCATCAATGCACAAAACTCTTCTATTCATAGAATGTTAAAGATTTCCAACTTGTATGCCGAAGATTTTTTTCATGACACTGTAAAAACGATGAAGATGAGCTTATTTCTAAATTCTTGAAATATTTTAAATTCTTCATATCATTTTCTAATTAAGCCACATATTTCCTTTCATTCTTCGTTTTTGATAATCGTTATTATGTTGATATTTCAATAATTTTCCTGCATTTCTGTCAATTTCACAATGTGAATACTATTATGGTTGTGAAATGTACTTGTTGTATTCCTATGGTCAAATGAAGGAATTAACTAGCAGTTTCTATTTAGTATTTCGATCAGCAGTTCCTACTGCTAGTTTTTCGACAATAAGTTCCTACCGTTAATCCTTCGACTATCAGTTCCTACTGCTGGTTTTTCGACTATCAGTTCCTACTGATGGTTTTTCGACTAAAAGTTCCAACTGCTAATCTTTCGAGTATGAGTTCCTACTGCTGGTTTTTCGACTAAAAGTTCCTACTGCTAATCTTTCGATCATCAGTTTCTACTGCTGGTTTTTCGACAATAAGTTCCTACCGTTAATCCTTCGACTATCAGTTCCTACTGCTGGTTTTTCGACTATCAGTTCCTACTGCTGGTCTTTCGACTATAAGTTCCTAATGCTAGCTTTTCGACTATCAGGTCCTACTGCTAGTCTTTCGACTATCAGTTTTTACTGCTGGTATTTCTACTAAAAGTTCCTACTGCTGGTTTTCCGACTATCAGATCCTACTGCTAGTTTTAGATTATAAGTTCCTACTGCTGCTTTTCTGACTATAAGTTTCTAGTGCTAGTTTTTCGACTATCAGATCCTACTGCTAGTTTTAGATTATCAATTTTTTGACTATAAGTTTCTACTGCTAGTTTTTCGACTATCAGTTACCACTGCTGGTCTTTCGACTATAAGTTCCTACTGCTAGTTTTTCAAACTATCAGTTTCTACTGCTAGTCTTTGGACTATAAGTTCCTGTTGCTAGTTTTTCGAACTTTCAGTTTCTACTGCTAGTCTTTGGACTATCAGTTCTTACTGCTAATACTTCGACTATCAGTTCCGTGAGAACAAAAAAGCACCAGTTCCTTCTTTTAGAACCCACACCTGGCCGGGACTGGCAGAGACTTCCCCGAACTAAGTTCACATAGTTCGCGAGCTCGAAATAAGGCGACGTCCAAGAATTCGCCCGAAATTGATACGAAGCTCATTTTCGTCGTAAATTCGAGCCTGGTCGGCACGAAACCGAGATACGGTCTAATAGCGCCGTATAATGACGCCCCTACGCCAGTAATTACAAATATCTATGGCCGTTCTATGATCTTCAATAACGTCGCCGGGCGACGCGATATTACTGCCATTAGGCCAGGTCCGAAATAGAATTGACGACCGGAGGCGTCAGAATTTAATCAGGCGAATAAGTTTTCGAGTCGGTATGTCCCAGATGAGCCGACCGGAGTTCCTGAATAATTGCGAATTCGGTAACGTGCCGACGTTACGGCACTGATGTTACGCCTACAGTAGGCGATACGCATAAATCAAGATTCACAGGGGTACAACGTCGTTCTGAAGAATATTCGAGGCTGAAAAATTATGAACCTCAAACCTGCAACTCGACGGAACGTAACGCGTAACTTTCGCAGACAATTGTCGTAAAACTTCAATGCCCAATTCCCGCCGGCGATAGCGGGGATTCCGAAGGAACGTTACACGGTCATTTGGTTGTCTTTCAATTTGTTAAAAGCCCCTTAACGGGCTCCCGGGCGAGTGCGGGAGGCGGCGCGGAAAGAAACGTATGTGACTATTCCGTTCGCTCTCGCGTAGTAAAACTGACGTTGCCCCGTCTCCCGGGGGCTAATGAATTTGGGGCGTTTAAGACTTCCGATATATTCCGGGAGGATCGATTCCGATAGGGCGGATTCGGGGGGATAGAACGAGATTCTTCGTCGGAATGGAGTCGATCGGACCCGATGAAGGAAGAACTGAAGCGTAAGTAACAGGTCACATCGAAATTACTGAACAAAAAATTCAAAAAAAAAGTCTGATTTATCGCCGCATATTCGTGCAAAATCGGGTCGTCTGATCGTTTTTATCGCACCATGGTGTCTTCTGTTGGTGTGACACTGAGCAACTTCGAGTTGAGTGCCCTTAGCTTCTCAAACACCAGGTGACAGCCCCAGAACTGTGCAGAGATAAGAAGAAAACCCGTCCCCCCTAGGGAACGATCCCCCAGGAGGAGGCGGGGGTTTGCTTAGGTAAGGGGTTCTTCTTCTTCTTCCTATTTCACCCTATTTCAGTATCAGCCCGTGGTGATTCGCCGAGACTCCTTGGTTTAAGTACTTTGTTTTTGCTCAGAGTGTTCAATTTCACAGTAAGTTCATCTGAGGGTGGATCTGGGGGCCGATCGCTCCCCGCCATTACCGTCCCATTCAATCGATGTGCATCCCTTCCGGTCGACCTGCACGTCGGTCCGTCCGGAAATCGGGAAGTGACCATCCGGAACAATGGGGGTAATTAGTCCTGTCTAATTGGGCGTCGCGTCACCCGCGCTCGGACGCCTCTAATTGGCGTCCCGAGCCGGGAAAGAGGAACCGAATCCAAACGTTCGGGGGATGTCGCGAGAATCCGGGTACACCCTTACGCGAAAAAAAAGGGAAAAAATAAACCGCATCTCCATACGTGGCGGCGTGATCAAAGAATTACGTCGGGCGCGACTAAACCCTCGAAAATCCGCGCGTTTACGCCGGAATGAAAAACAGTCCGGAAAAAGGAGATAAAAGACCTCTTTATTCTGTGTCGGAGCCGTGAAAATCTTTTTGGCGCCCGCCGTTTCATTCATTACGCTTTGTCCGCCCGTGATACCCGATGAAAGGGATATCCGGGAAAATAAGTTTTTCCCGTTATTCTCGTCGGGAGCCCCGCGCTATCGTAATTTTTCCGGGTGCGACGCGAGTTTAATCCGGCCGTATATGATCTAAGGGTAGTCGCGGACGGGCGCATTTTCAATCCCGTTTGGTAATGCCATTGTTGAACGACGTCGATTTGTCTATATATATATAAAACCAACCCGATCCTGTGATCCCACAATGGCCTTGATGCCGGAATAGATCTAGTCGCAATTAGGGGTGTATTGTACAAGGTTCATTAGGGGATGACAAGTGTGGGAGAGTGGTTCAATTTGAGTCGTGCGAAACAATAAGGGAATAAGTGAAATTTTGTCGCATATTTCAACGGGAATTAGTTCACGTCTTTGATGCGTCGATCGAATTAAATGGAGTTTTTCCAACTTTTTTTCCGAGAAAATATGGGGAATCTAATAATTTTTTTTATATGCAGGCTATAAAACCAATTGAGTAGATTCCACAAAACCACTCAGTCACTAATTATAATACAAGTCTCTGTCGAATCCAGCCACTGTCACTAATTATAATTCAAGTCACCCTCGAATTGAGCCACTTTCACCAATTATAAAACAAGTCTCTGATTAATCCAGCCACTGTCACTTATTATAATACAAGTCTCTCTCGAATCGAGCCACTTTCACCAATAATAAAACAAGTATCTGTTGAATCCAGCCACTTTCACTAATTATAATAAAAGTCTTTCTCGAATCGAGCCACTTTCACCAATAATAAAACAAGTATCTGTTGAATCCAGCCACTGTCACTAATTATAATACAAGTCACTCTCGAATTGAGCCACTTTCATCAATTATAAAACAAGTCTCTGTTAAATCCAGCCACTGTCACTAATTATAAAACAAGTCTCTCTCGAATCGAGCCACTTTCACCAATAATAAAACAAGTATCTGTTGAATCCAGCCACTTTCACTAATTATAATAAAAGTCTTTCTCGAATCGAGCCACTTTTGCCAATTATAAAACAAGTCTCTGTTAAATCCAGCCACTGTCACCAAATATAATACAAGTCTCTCTCGAATCGAGCCACTTTCACCAATAATAAAACAAGTCTCTGTTGAATCCAGCCACTTTCACTAATTATAATACAAGTCTTTCTGGAATTGAGTCACTTTCACCAATTATAAAACAAGTCTCTGTTAAATTCAGCCACTGTCACTAATTATAATACAATTATCTGTCGAATAGAGCCACTTTCACCCATTATAAGACAAGTCTCTGTTGAATCCAGTCTTTTTCACAAAATATACAAACCTCTGTTGAATTCAGCCACTGTCACCAGTTATAATACATGCATCTGTGAAATCCAGCTACTGTCACCAATTATAATACAAGCCTCTGTCGAATCGAGCCACTTTCACCAATTATAATACAATCCTCTGTTAAATCCAGCCACTGGCACCAATTATAATACGAGCCTTTTTCAAATCGAGCCACTGTCACCAATTAAAATACAAGCCTCTGTCGAATCGAGCCACTTTCACCAATTATAGTAAAGAAATTGGACAGGAGGAAGCTAAAGAGGGAACTTAAATCTATTCTCATAAAGAAGGCCTACTATGATACAGAAGAGTACTGCAAGGACACTTTTTACATTTTTATGTCATGCCTATATTTGTTTTTTGTTTGTGAAACCGAATGTAATGTTTTTACTAATTTATTCAGAGTTTAATGTAAGTTTTATAGTGGATATTTAACACTAATTGACTACCCATGTAAAATTTTGATGGGTTCCAAAAAATTTGTTCATTCTTGCTTTTGTTGAGTTACGAAATGTTGATTGGATAAATTGATTTATTATTTATTATTATTGTTATTATTATAACACAAGCCTCTGTCGAATCGCGCCACTGTCACCAATTATAATACAAGCCTTCATTAAATTGAGCCACTGTCACTAATTATAATACAAGTCTCTGTCGAATCGAGCCACTTTCACCAATTATAATACAAGTCTCTGTTGAATCCAGTCTCTGTCACCAATTATAATACAAGCCTCTGTTAAATTCAGCCACTTTCACCAATTATAATACAAGCCTCCATTAAGTCGAGCCATTTTCACCAATTATAATTACAACCTCTGTTAAATTCAGCCACTGTCACCAATTATAATACAAGCCTCTGTTAAATTCAGCCACTTTCACCAATTATAATACAAGCCTTCATTAAGTCGAGCTATTTTCACCAATTATAATAAAAACCTCTGTTAAATCCATACTCTGGCACCAATTATAATACAAACCTTTCAAATGCATCAAATAGCATTTCTGTGCTAGAGAAAGAGGTGATTATTATCCCACCCACCGCCTAAAGTGCCATGTTTAAGTCGGGTATCCTTTCCACCCTTCTCTTGAAACAACATCCCGTTCGCTGTGGTAAATCTCACCTCAAATCTCGATAGTTCCCTTCCCAACGCAGAGCTTCTCCCCTCGTTCCCATTAACAGCCTCCCTCCCCCTCTTAATGACTATCAAGATATCTTCTTTCCATTGAAAACGAACGTTGTTTAGCCCGCGAAACCTCGAAAAAAAACGACTTCCTTAATTTTTTCCGACTGTTAGCCGTCCCACCCCCGACATAAATTCATGTTAATTCGGGATTCATTTTTTTTTTCGACTCTGGAACATTTTGTCCCTCTTGTTCGCAGTCGCCCGATTCTTGTTCTTTTCGAATGAAACCGGCTGTGATGGGATAATAATGAGTTATCGCTACGTGAGGGTTTTTATCGTTCTTTTTTTGACTTTGTTCGGCCGTGATTAATGGCCGGAAAAATTCGTCTCTGCGAAATTTCGGATTAGACAATCCGGCGAGAGTTTCGAATCGGTCGCATTAATGGAGAAAGAAAATATGAAGAGTTTTACATTTATAATTGAGATTTTTCTTTTCCAGAAAACGACGAACCAACGCAACAACACCAGCCAGTTTATGATGAGAACGACGAAGGTAATTTATGATTATTTTAATGTTGTATTTTCATCAATTCCATCGCATTCCAGAGGAAGATGAAGAAGATGCCGGCATCAACTTCTCAGAGAGCGACCTCAAATTCGAGGATTTCAGAAAGAGGTGAGTGACACCCGTTTTTGTTCAGGACGTCTCTTATAATCTTGCCCCTTCCTCAGGCTAGGCCATCCCAAGATAGTCAGGGCGACGGTCTTGGCCTTGTCCATGTTCGAGGAGAATTCGGTGAACACCAACCATTGCATCGTCAAGCTGATGCACCGGATCGCCTTCGATTGCAAAATGTACGCCATGATGTACCAGGTGTCCCTCTTCGTGACGTTCAGGAGGATATTGGCCCTGAAGGAACTTCCAGAATACAAGGTTAGTCAGTAAATGCCATCCAGAGAAATATTGCTCATTTCGAATCTCATCTCTAAAGGCGTTACATGAAAACGTTTCTGTGATAGTAGGTTAATCCTTCGACCAAAATGAGGAGAGGAAAATGTTGAGCGAAAAAAGGTACTCAAGACTCGGCGTGAAAATGATATCGAGTTTCGATACAAAGAAAATAGAGAAATTGGTCACCTCAAGCACTGACGTGAAGTCGGGAGCTTTTGGGCGCTCGTTAATCCACCTACAAGAGGGATCCACCTGTAAGGTGGATCCATCTACAAGGTGGATGAACGAGCGATTAAAAGCCTTTCGAATTTTTTTTCAGGAACTAGTCAAATTCGTGACGTTCGTCCTCCGCCAGTTCTTCAAACTGGCCGAGACCAACAAGAAGGTCTTCATGGAGGCCCTCTTCTGGAAGTCGTCCAAGGACGCCTTCGACGTGGAGTACGGCTACGGTAGCTACCAGGAGAAGTGAGTAACCGTTCGGGGATTCCCCCGACCGCCCGAAATCACGCATTTTATTTCGCAGGGCCAACGTCCGAGTCTGGACGGAGGAGGAGGAGGACGAGGTGCGTCGCCTCTTCATGGAGCACAAGGAAAAGCAATTAGAGGACGGTGAGTGACCGACTGTTTTTGATGGATTATAATATTCCTGAGAAGGGTCGAGTGGATTATCTTGTTTGTCGGTTCGACCCCGTTTTTATCGACTTGACAGGTGTCGGGCGACGTAATCGAGGTCCCGAATTTTTCAGACGTCGTCGACTGGGTGCTGGAGAACCTCATAGACCACACCCGCAGCAGGCGCGCCCTCCTGAAGAAGATGAAGGAGCTGTACCTGCTCGCGGACTACAAGAAGGGTCGCCCGAGGAAGTCGGGCAAGGTACCGCAACAGTGGAGCTCTGAGGAGGAGGAGCAGCTGACGGAGCTCTACGAACAGTTCAAGGATGCGATGGGTAATTTTTGCCCTCTCCCGACGTTTCCCAGTTAATCCTCTAGTTTTCGACAGATCCCCTGGCTTGCGTCATGGACAGACTGAACGTGTCGCGGTCCAAGAACAGGATCGTGGAGAAACTGCTGGTGCTCGGGTTGATCCAGGACCGGAAGGAGGTGAGGAAGAAGAGGACGAAGGGGGCCTCGAGGCCCAGGTCGGGTAAGTTGCGGGAAACCGCGTCGAGTGACCCTCTCGGAAGCCCTCAACCGCGACATGTTTCTGATTCGGGTCTCAACTCGGTCCGAAAGACGTCTCGGACAAAGTTGGGGTCCGGTCCTAGGCCGATTCGGGATCGAAAAACTCGCAGATTCAATTAACTCCCTTCGTGTATTGATCGGCGGCAATTTATTCTGCTTCGCCGGCCGCCGCCTCCGGATGAATGGGGACGGGAGCGCGCCGAGCTCTCGGAGTCGCGTCCGCTAAAACAACAATCGGCGAGCGCCCCTTTGTTCGCGGGACCGTCGTCGTCGCAGCCGCCCATAATTGATGTTCGGATCGTGTCGAACGTCGACGATTCGCGAAATGAACGAGCGAATTTGGTCCGTTTATTGGGTCGCTTCAGGTGGTTTTGGAAGAGTGGCAACCGTTTGCTGAGCCTCTCGAGGGTGCTGGACCAAAATAAGCCGTAGATGAGTCTGCTCGTTCCTGTGATCTCTGGGGACTGTTCTCATTGGCTCTCCCCCAACGTGCTTCGAAGGTGACGGTTCTCGTTGGCCCTCTCCTGACCGCTGGACATCACCGTCTGATGATATTTCAGTGAGTTCCTCACATCACTGGATTCTCACATCATCACCAATTAAGGTGTGCAGCATTTAACTTACTCAATCATCTTTGAACATCATATGAGAGAATTCCTACCAGTCGACCTGTTGCTTTTTATGAATACCCTTTACTCGTGGGTCAACGGTTTATGAACGAGATAAGGAGGGAGTTTTCTTTTAGGATTTCTCCCCACCTTCTGTCACCCTGAAATAAACTTGTAATTTTCTTATTTTGGGTGCCAAAAATATGCGTTTTGAATTTCTTACCTTCCCGTCAATCTCTTCTATTGAATCTAGCGTAATTCGTAGAGTCCTTAAACCACTATACGATCAAGATCTTGGCCAATGCATAAAAAAGCCAATACAATACAACCTGCCAAGTTTTAGGAGATGAAAAATGTCTGCTTTCTAATCCCCCATATCCGCCCCTCGTGTCCGCACAAGAAACCGAAAACAAGCTTGTAAATCATACAGCTTCCTCCCCTTCACATCTACGACACACACTGATTCACCCCTAGCCTACGGAGTGACTCCAACGTCTTGCAGGCCGGTCCCACCCCTCCCGCGGGGTCATCAATTACGTTAACTACCCTTATTAAATCATGGAGTCGTCTTCGGAATGCACCAGAACGATTCCGCGCCGAATAAAAAATACGGAAAAACACGTCGGGACGGGCCATTAAACGCGGATGTAGCCGGTAATAAAATTCTTAAAGTGGAAATATAAATTATTCGGAAGAATGGGCTCTCGACTGACGGCTGTAGAAAAAAAATCGGGGTTGTAGCGAACGAGTTTTGGAGCCTCGTAGCAAATACATTCAACCTGTCGATTCCGGTCCAGTGGGGGGGGGGGGGGGGGACTTAAAGTTTCTGGAACAATTCCAATTAGACCTGCCCGATGGCATTGGGATTCGCGTCCTCAATTACCTTGTCCTAATGGCCTGGAATATTGGAATAACGGAGGCGACTCTGAGAAGTGCATTGCGGCCTGCCAAGTTCGCTACGAAGTTCGATCGACTGTTGGAGTTGGGGAAGTGACCGAATCTGGGGGGTTAATTTCGTCACAACTGGGCGACGGCATCAGCGGAGAGTATTTTTAGCACTCAAAACAAGAAAACGACCAGTTTATTTCAGAATGCCAAAATGTGGGGAGAAACCCTAGGAGAAAACTCCCTCCTTATTTAGTTCGTATACCGTTGATCCACCAGTGAAGGATATTCATAAATAGCAACAGGTCGATTGGTGAGAATTCTCTCATATGATCTTTAAAAATGGTTGAGTAAGTTAAATCCTGCACGCATAACTCCTCAACCTTAATTGGTGGTGATGTGAGAATCCAGCGATGTGAGGAACATCTCAGGAATACAACTATCATTAGACGGTGATGTCCAGCGGTGAGGAGAGGGCCAAAGAGAATCGTCTCCTTTGAAGCACGTTGGGATGGATTTCAATGAGAACAATCGCTTCTTCCACGCTATGATATAACTAAAACCGTAGGAAATAAGAGACTTCAAACCTCCGAGGTTAGAGCCTCTTCTCTACTTTGTCAAAAGAGCACGACCACAGATCTCTTCTTTTTGGGCGGACTCTGCAATCTTGAGTAGGTTACTGTTACTATTCCATTGAACAATTCGTTTTTTAACGTTGGGGGACAGTTTATGAGTATCGTCCCCTTAGAAGAATCATTTTAAACGGTGGACGAGGGCTGGAATCCAGAGTAGGGTAGAGTAGATCAAATGGCAGTTACCCACATCGTAAAGGTGTTATTGGAATTGTTATTTCCAACCCAATCGCGAATCGTCCCGCCTGTTTGTCGTTCGAACGGAGGACAATCCGAAGACATACTTGGGACTCTGTAATTAAGTTTCAACGTCGAATTCGGATGGAAACGAAGCAACCACAAGATGTGAAAATATTGCGCGAAACATCGACCTTTGTTGCCCCGAAGGAGACGTTGAAAAATGGAAAAAGGTCCGATTCGCATTCAGACCGCGCGCGGAGACAATCTATTTTTCGTTACATTATTTATAACGTCCCGCGTTAATATTTCAGGCCTACGCGGAAGTGAATTTGTGGAGTGCCGTTTCCGTTATTGCACGTGGGGATTTCTTGCGAAGGTTTCCTTTTGTTGCCGTCCTGAATCATGGATGGGCCGATTAAAGATTCACTGTTTACCCTTTCTCGAAGACGGAATTATTTCGCCATTCCGAACCGCAGCGCGGAGATCCTTAGTCAAAATACAAAACTCGCCCCCCGAGGGTTGAATTAGTGTCTCCGGAATTAAATATTTTCCGCAACAACGCATCTGTAGGGAAGTGGAATTGCGGCAGGGGGCAGCATGCCCTCGCTCGGTCGGGGACAAAAGATAAATGATTCGACGGAAGGCAATCTTGGGCTTGTCATTGAATTAATCAGAGCGCCCTGGTTCTGACAATGCCGGCGTACAGCTTTATGGTGTTTTGCCGACGGCGAAATGCAGCGTGAACGTCCCCCTTTTCCGGTTTTCCGCTCGACCCATTGGCGTGCGGAAGTCCGGCGTTCTCGACACATAATTCGAAAATTTGGAATATCTCGAGGAGGGATAGGAAGCAGTGGATAATGCATTGTTATAGATAACCATTAAGATTCGTAAATAAAGTTCTTTCTCTGTACTTGTATTAATTACAGCGGCAGCCGCAGGCCAGTGTGAGTGCGTGTGAAATGAGTGCGTGAGTTTTGACCCACATTACCGCTCGTTAAATAATATACTATTATTGGTGATTATTCGATGATGAATTTTCAGTATTCCCCTTCCTTGGTTTGACGTCCAATTTAAAATATCTTTGGGGGCGTTTCGCAGGTTTTCCTACGGGGCCGCCAATGCCCGCACCAGAGGTTCCTACCCTCCGCCGAAGAACGCCCCAACAGGCTTAAGTGGAAATAAATTACGCGAGAACCTGCAAATCTACGACGTCGTTTCACGTCGGCCGGATATTTACGGCGATGAAACGATGACATTCTTTCATTTCGTGCTAACTAGGTGGGAGGGGGAAAAAATGGACCCTCGTTAATCTCTCCAGCTGTAAGGGTGGATCTTGGTGCCTTCCGAAATATCTGGGATTAGAGGAGAGACGTGGAAATATCGTTTAGCGGCTTTAAATGGATAAGCGGGACGAACCAATGTGTGTCGCCATAAAATAAGTGGCGAAGGCCGAGATGAGGTGTGTGTCTTTTACCCCCGCTTCATTTCCCATATCCCCGGAGTGAACGATGTTACATCAACTCTTTTGTGACATGGAAATCGTATCCTTTCAAGATCCGGTTCTCCCGGGGGATAATCCAATTCGGCGACATCTACCGGTGCACTCTACCGATCAATTTCCAACCTCTCGCCGTACATCTCCAGAAATTGCTAATTCGAACCCCCCGGGGGTAACGGCGGCGGGGATGTTGACAAAGTGCCTACATTATTGCCGTCTCCGCCGAGGGCGCACCTCGACAATAAAATAAGGATAATCTGCCGAACCCCGATTCCCACAAAGGCCGTTCGGGCCGGAACTTTTCGACCTGCGACCTGTCGGGGATGGGCGCCAACAATGGGACCCCCCTATTCATTCCGGATGATGTATAATTCCCCATTGTACATTGAATTGTTATCTTCGAGGAGGACCAACCTGCTAAGGGTCTTATACTTATGACCCCCCTGTATTCGAATATCTAAACGTACTCCAGGGTGGCCGCAGGATAATTTTTTCCATGCTTCCCGTCGTAAAACTCCTGATAACCCAATTTTCCGGATATAGACAGCACACGTCTATACAAAATGGGGTCGCGCGAGGGGGGCGGGTTGGAAAAATTAGTTCATTTGCATGATCGCACCGTTTTCCCCGGAAATTTTCCGGGACGAGAAAGGATGGCCGCGTGAAAATAATGCTCCTCGACGCGGAGGTTCTTTCCGGCGTTTTTACCCCTGCTATCGGCATAATGAAATTTTTTATCGTGCTTTAAAGCGCTGCCGTCGGTCCTGATTCTGATGTATCCGACGTTTGAGGGGTTTTGTCGCTTAGTTTCCCTGTACGATGGCTTTTTTTCCAGATGACATCCGCATGTTTCCGTTCTTTTTTTGGTCCATATGTCCAGTGCCCTTATTTAGAAAATTTGATGTATTTTTTTGTACTGATAGACATTTTGTACCAATATCAGTGCAGTGATTAAATTAGAGGTTAAAGTATTGCATAAACCCAGATATTATTAGTAAAGATGATGAATAAACAATTATCGTTAATACAAGAAGTTCTATTTAAATCGTGTAAGAAGCCCCTAGAATTTGCTACATAAAGAAAAGGCATAGCTGAACAGTTAGGAACATTAACTAACGTTGAATAGAATTAACTCACTACAAAAAGAAAATGAATGTCTTGTGGATCAAAACAAATTACATGAAATAACGCATTGAATAGCGTAGAAAATTAGAAGAAGCATGAAGAAAGCATGTATATAAATAATGAGAAAGTATTGAATAAGGATGATCAAATTCATGCCCTGAACTAAAGTATCTTATGAATCTACCAGAATGTCATTAAGTCATTCAAACGGTAAAGAACCCTCCTCACTTGAGGGTTCAAGACCAACCAACTCACAAACCAAACCTGTACGTTTCACCTCTTAAAAGATGAGATAACTTGGAGACTATAAACCTCAGAGAGAGAAGAGAGCTCCCGAGAACTTTCGTTCGAACCTCCTCGAAGTTGTCAAAAGCCATCCAGCGTTTCGACGGCGAGACCACAGATCTCTTCTTTTTGACCTGGTGAATCTGTAATCTTGAGTAGGTAAACTAGCTTCGATCAGATGTCAGTATTGCACAGTGTCTAGTTTTATATATCCTCTCAGCTCTAAATATTTAAATTTTTATATAATATTGTTACGTGATCGCTACTTCAAGGAACTTCACACGAAGCACAGCACATTCCTGGAAACCATTCGGATAGTGCAAGCTCACGTATTTTCATGCCTAGGAACAGTAGTTCACATTATTATGTATAAGCTCAGTTCTTATTACACATAAGCTCTTACCATTTATAGATTTTGTAGGTAATCGTTTATCTCATAGTTGAGAAAGAAATAAAGTTTCTTTCTTCAAACAAACTTTTGAAACGATAAAACATAATTATACAGTCCACTAACTAATAGCAAAATTAACATAGAGATTTCTGGGAGACGATCAAAATACCCCGAAATATCAATCGGAACGTTTTCAAACCCGCACCCCCGCCCCGGGGGGGCTTTATTAACTCGCCCCCTCGTCCATACCTCATTGCGACGCGTTTCCGTTACTGCGGACATATTGCATTATTAAAACCCCCTTTCGTTTTCCAAACGCGGCAGCATCCCTCGTACATCGACAGTTGTCCTAAATAATTAATCTTTTCAGGTGGGAGGGGAGAAGAGTCCTCCGACGGTTCAGGTGGCAGCAGCAGCTCGGACGGGAACTCCGACGACGTCACCCCCAGGTCCTTCAGAGGGGGAGACGCCGGTGGTACGAAGGAAAAGACCAAGAGGTCGGTGGTCGTCATCAATGTTTCAACTAAGAGGTTGGCGGAGGTGACTCTGGGAGTTTTGCAATCAGGTAGGTAAATATTGTAACTAAGGGGTGGGTTTTTCTTTCAATTGCTCAAGAAGAATCCCCCCTCCTCCTATCCTCTCACAATAAGGATCCACAAAATCTCATTTAATATCATCATTATCTCCACCAAAACAGCATTTAATCGTGAAGGGAATAATTATGGTTTCAGTCCAATTCCCCTTGAGGAATGATGAAAAACATTGAATAATTAAAAGTTCTATTTTGCTCCCTATCCGAATACAAAGAAACGCATTTACAAAATTAAACCCTGAGTAGCCTCGCCAGTAATTAGTTTCCATAATTGATAGAAACGACGCAACGAATATGGGCTAATTAAAAAATTGCGCTTACGATTAAGATCGAAAAGGCGCTCCTTCGGGATTACCCTGCACGATACTCTCAATGTATACATTTCCTTCTTCGATGAAAATTTTTGTTATGCCCAGCATGTGGTTTAAAATATTCGTTTTCCCCCCACCGTGATTGGGTGATAAAACATAGCGAGTCTCAACTACCTTCTTTCATTCCCACATTCGATTGGCAGGAATGAACGAAGCCCTGGACTGGCTAAAAGAGAGCATTTCGGACGCTATAGAAGATTTCGAGGATGATTCCGACGAAGGAGTCCCCTTGGTGCCCATCATGGACTACTCAGTGACGGCCATGGAGAATGCAGATTTCCAAAACATGTTGGAAGCGATGGGTATCACAAAACCTTCAAATGAACAAGTCAGTAACGTCTTATTTTGTTGAAATTTTCATTAATTAATATTCTTTGTAGGAAACTTATTGGAGAATACCGAGCACCTTACCTTTGAACACCCTCAAGACGCTTCTGGATTTATTAACGAAGGCTTTGGAAGGCAACCTAAGTGTACCCGAAGAAGACGTTCAAATTGCTGTAGGTCAGCAGGATGTATCTCAATCGGAACAGAATGTAAGAGAAATTCTCTCTGATGAATCCAACGATGAAGATATTTTCGAATCGCTTAGGAAAAGTAACCAAAAGTCAGAAAAACCTTCAACTAGTTCTACTAATGATAATAAAAGGAGGAGAATATCCAGTTCGGACGAGGATGCGAACCAAATAAAAACAATTAAGAAAAGAAAGAAGAAAAGCAACAACTTTGAAGATTCCGATGAAGAAAATGTAGGTCCGAAGAAACCAAAACGTAAAGTTTTCATAGATGAAAGTAGCAACGACAGTATTGTGGAAAACCAGGCCCAGAATTCGTCTTCGGACGAAGATATTTTCGAAAAATTGAAACTGGAAGAAGCGAAGCGATCAAAACGATATACAAAACGAAGAACATCCTTAGATGAAATATCGAATGAGAACGGTGAGGACCTTTTAGCAATCGCTGAAGAAAAACTAAAGAGCGAGAGAAAGAAGAAGAAAGAGGTTAAGACTTCCAAGAAATCGAAAAAAGATGGTAAAAAGACGAAGGAACCTACAAAAAAACCGCCATCGAAGAGAGTAGACTCCACGAATTACAAGAGCAAAGAATTCATTTCGGATGATGATGATAGTAGCGACGATGGAGAATCTGAACAAAAATTGAAGGAGCATTACGAGCAACTTCTGAAGCACGATATTGAAGAGCTTGCGAAAAAGAAGGCTCTTTTATCTAAATGCAAAGACGACAGCGATACAAGCGATTTGGATATAAGTAAAAAGGGGAATTCGAAGTCTAAAAAGACAAAATTAGGATCTGATAAATCCGATTCAGATGATGAAGAAAGTACAAATTTGAACGAGTCTGAGAGCAAAGGAGATGAAAGTGAAGATTAAAGACTCGGCCATATTTTGATTGTTACCGTTTTGTTTTCTATTTTTCGATATACAGTAGAGACTCGATAATCCGGATCAATTAATGCTAGGGCTAATCCGGACTAATAAAGAATCCGGAATATCGCGTCTTACAATTTAGTAGAGATGCAATTTAAAAAACGGTTAAAATGAATGGCTTTATTCTCGAAATCACAAAACAAATATATTATTTGAAATAATCAGATATTTTACGTTGTTTTTGAGCGCTCGTACTTCTTACACGAGGGCCATATCATTTCGTCACGATGTCTGTATTTTTCGAATTTTGAGCCGAAAATGGTCTCAATCGACTATTTTCAGGGTAGGTACGAATCTTGAATGCCGCGGTTGAGTTCGTTATTGAGCAAAATTCGCCGAGGGGTTCCGTAAATATGGCCGCTCGAAATTTCGTTTTACTGATTAATTCGAAACTACTGGACACCATCTTTTAATTTGTCTAATATCTCAATTTTTTGTTTTATAGACAAAGTAACATGTTTCCGCTTTACCATTATTGTGCACTATTATATACCAAAACTCGTCTGACCGCCAAAATAATGAGAATACAAATGAGTTTCCGTTTAGAAATCAGGTTAAGACAAGTTAGAACCGATATCCACATATGCAACGATCGCAAATTCGGATTATTGAGTCTTGCGATCCGGATTATAAGGTACATAATACAATCTTGACGTCAATCCGGACTAGTAAGATATCCGGATTATCGAGTCTCTACTGTAATTCAATAAAAGATCCCCGTTTACTCTTAAAATTCTATTTTTTGGGAATACTTCTATATAAATCTTATAAATACAAACTCAAACTCGAAGAACGCTTCTAAGTTGACTTAGAAAGGAATATCGGTGACTGTCTTATCAGTGCGTCGAGTTTTGCCTTGAAGATTTCCGATTCAATCGGTTCGGATAAGTCTATCAAAGGGTTCTTCACAACGTACTCCACGTAAACCTGCAATGAGTCTCCTTGAATTCTTCATATTTATATAAATACTCCTTGAATTTTACCTGGTTATATATCTGCTGAAGCAATTCTCTCACCGATTGCGCGTGGTTGTCGGTGTTCAAAACGAACTTCAATCCGGTCAACGTTTCAAAATAGTGCAAGGTGTATTTGGATGTTTTGTAGTACAAGAAACCGTCCTTGGGATCTGTTGGGGAGATTCTATTGACGAACGATTTTATCGAGAATAGCATCCCGTACATGAGCTTTCCTTCCTAAAAAATCAATATTGGGTGCATCTATTACAAGGATCGCTTTGGAAAAATCACCTCATCTCTGGACATTGCAGTTTGTTTTGTCCTATTCCATTCATTATAATACAACAAGTTTCCGTTTTTGTTGAATATATAAATATTATGAATCGTCATTTTGACGGAAAGAAAACAGGTTATCCATATCTAAGTCATAGAATTTTTAAGTTATTTGGTCATAGACCACCTTGAAACATATAATTGTGACTAGGGATGGGTAATCCTGGCTTTTTCCTGGAACAGTTCCGGTTCAGTTCCGAAGGAAAGACAGTTCCACGAAACTGTTCCACCCTATGATCAAACCTAAGTCCTAATATTCTATGGTCTTTTGGTGATCTTGGAACTGCTCCAGGATAACCAATAGACCATATAATATTAGGATCTAGGTTTGATCATAGGGCGGAACAGTTTCGAGGAACTGTCTTTCCTTCGGAACTGAACTGTCATTCCTTCAGAACTGAACTGGAACAACTCGGAACTGCTCCAGGATCACCAATAGACCATAGAATATTAGGAACTAGGTTTAATCATAGGACGGAACAATTTCGAGGAACTGTCGTCCCTTCGGAACTGAACCGGAACAACTCGGAGCTGCTCCAGGATCACCAATTCGCGATTTTAAACGTCCCCTGTCGACTAAATACCGAACCTAGAAAACGAGTATTGTTTTCATATTTCACGTGCTTTCAAGCCAGATATTTTTATTTTACATCCAGGAACCGGGTATGTATTTGTGAGGAATATTAAGAAATTTTCATCGTTTCCTGAACAGAGTAATCGATATTAAAAAAATAGTCGGTCAATTATATTTATATCAGTGTTATTCAGTTGAAATACGTTCACGAAGTTATTGAATTTTAGGTTACAAGTTGAAACAATCCCTGAAGGATAAGGATACTAGTTTTCATCCATGTTTGTTTACATTTCACAGCGCCCTCATCGGTAGTTGAAATCGCGAATTTTTTATTGTTTTCTGTATAGATAAAGAAGAAGAAGAGAGAGAAGATAAGAAGAAGAAAAAATTCATTTACTTCGTTTTCTGTGAACTTGTGAATTTATCAGACATCACTGTCATCACATCACTTCAAGTTCCTCATTTTGCTTATTGTGAGAAAATTGCAATCTGAAAATAGAGAAAAATCATCCAATAGATCAGTCACTTGTGATACTTCTACCATTTGCGTGAAACTATTGCGATAGTTGACTTCTGGTGGGTGCTAACCTTAATTTTTCCAGACTTATTTGGATGGACTAGAGTATTTTTCGAATAAAAATGGGGG
Organism: Aphidecta obliterata; assembly: GCA_963966015.1. Classification (NCBI taxonomy): domain Eukaryota; kingdom Metazoa; phylum Arthropoda; class Insecta; order Coleoptera; family Coccinellidae; genus Aphidecta; species Aphidecta obliterata. The sequence goes on from OZ014435.1 coordinate 1,266,173, forward strand.
GCTCTAGGAAAAATGATGAGGAAATGTTATTGAAAGCTATCCAACATTACCAAGATGGTTTAGTAAGATACATGGAAAGAAACGATGAGTCAAAAGTAAGTATCTTGCATTTTAAAATTTTTCGGTCAACATATTGTTCTTAACATCAATATTTTACTGAAAATCCATATTCCAAGAGTCAATTCTTGAAAAGGCTTTTTTTCATTCATTCTGACCCATTTTTTGTTACTTGACTCCAAAGTGTTTATTTTCATCAGCTTCGTCGTTAGAAAGTTTTTGTTTCTTTACTTATTGTCCCTATTTAATATATTTTTTTTTTCAGATGTTACATAGTCTCAATAAGTTGTCCTCTTATCCCATCAGATTGTGTCACCTACAGGAGACAGGGGTTGGGCGTACCGTAAATACTTTAGTTAAAGTAGGTGGTAAAGTTGGTGAACTAGCTAAATCATTAATTGCCAAGTGGAAACAAATGGTGGAAGAAGAGAAGGAAGCCCAAAGTCAACATGACAGTTCTAACAGTGAAGAATCGCCAAAATCCCACAATAAAGACAAATCGGGGGAACGATATTCAAAGCGTGAAAAACCCCAGTCTTCTAGCGAAGAGGATGACAGCAGCGATGAAAATCAACATAAAAGTGTCAAATTGGAAGCAGAAAAAGAGAACAGAGGTACTAGAGATAAACATGATTCTAGTAATAGTAGAAAACATAAATCTAGTCATAACGATAGAGACAAATATAGGACCGATAGTGAACATTCTTCCCGACATGAAAAAGATCATTCTTCTCGACACAAAAAAGAGCATTCTTCCCGACATAGTAAGAAAGAAGAAGGCAGAGAGAGTAGTAAGAAAAGAGACGGAAAAAGTCCGAAGGAGAAAGATGAAGGAAGGAGGCATAAAAAGGAAGACAGTATCAAGAAAAACAATGAACATAGAGAAAAAGAAAGAGATGAAAGTCCGGAAAAAGATAAAAAAAGTCAAAAAGAAAAAACCAGTAAACACCATAAAGAAAAAGACAGAAAGAACAAAACCAGCGTAGAAAAAGACAAAGAAAAAAAAAGTTCAAATATTAGTAACAGTAAAGAAGAGAAGATACCTAGTTCTAAGCATTACAAAACCGAAATATCGTCAGAATCCGGTACAAGTTTTGCCGACGCTTTGGGTATGATGGGGATGCCTCGGAAGGAGAAGAAAGACAGTATACCTAGTTCTAGGCATAGCAAGGAAAAAATGTCTTTGGTACCACCCAAGATAGAAAATAAGTTGGACAAAAAAGATCACAAATCAGAAATATCTTCAGAATCTGGTACAAGTTTCGCCGACGCTTTGGGTATGATGGGATTACCTAAAAAGGAGAAGAAGTCGGATAAAAAGGAAAGAACATCCAGTTCTAAACAAGAAAAAACTGAGATATCTTCAGAGTCAGGTACAAGCTTCGGGGATGCTTTAGGAATGGTAGAATTGCCTAAGAGAGATAAGAAGAGTGTTAAGAGGAGACGAAACGAGGGAGAAGAAAGGACGGAAGCCAGTTGTGAAGATATCGAAATTAATGCCAATTCTGGGACGAGTTTCGAGGACGCCTTAGGGATGGTCGAGGCTCCAAAGAGGAAGAAGAAATTAGCGGATAGGCCGGTTGTTCGTAGTGTATCTCCGGTAGAAAATGTAAGTTTACTTTCCTTAATGTTTCTGAGAATGTTCCAGTCGATTTTCTTATTGGAATCTTCCTTAGCTTCTGGGTTTTAGAATACGACTTTTTAAGCTTATTTTACCAGGAAATAAATATATAATTTTTTTCAGGGTTCTCCAGTATTGCCACTGCCAAGCGAACCGTTAGAAAAATTAGATTTATTATCATCATTGCTACCATCGATTACTCCAAACTACAGGCCGATAAGAATCACAGATTCTCAGTCGTTCAGTGAATTAGATACATTCAGCGTGATGGTGAAGCACAAGAATCTAAGGACAAAAATATATTCCGGAAATAAGTCTGTTTTTACGAAGGTCCCATCTCTATTCGATATTTGTGTCCAACTGCTTCAAGTGCATATTGATGGTAAGTCGAAAAAGCAAACAATTATTTCAATTATTCAAGTTGTTAATTTTTTACAGCGATCGAAGGTACTGGTGGCGTTCCGTATTCTATCCTCAAGCCGGTGTTGGAGAAGGCTACCCCCGCTCAATTGTACCGGCTGGAATACTACAACTCGTACTTGACGGAGGACTCGGACGAACTGTGGAAGCTTCATTGTCAGAAATCGTTTTGGGATAAAAAGAGGGAAGAGTGCGAAACGTGGAGGGAAATGTACACTCGATGTACAGAGGAAAGGGATACCAGATTGATGACTATAACGGCCAACATAAAGCAGTCGAGACAGATGAGTACCCCGGTCAGGACGACTAAACTGGCTTATATTGACCCTCCGAGTGCTGGATCTCGTAGGCCGGTAAGAAAAGAACATAATAAGAAAATATTGGGAAAATGAATAAGTTTTAATTAATGCAAAAAAAAAGATTGAATATTTTTGTGAATTCAATGATTTAAGAAAGAATATTTCCTCTTATCCTGTTATCTTAGTCTGTTTTTTTGCAGAATAAAAGGAGGAGAAATAAGAAAAAAAAAATGACATTCATTAGTAGAAGTAACTGTGGAAGACACTCTTACATTTAGGATTTTTTTATACATGTAAGATATTATTTTATTCCGGAATTCACATATATTTATTTACGCGGGGAAATACTTCTTCATAATCTCACTGTTTTTCTCTGTGGGTTAAGAATGAATGTTGGGATATTTTTTCGAAAATTCAGTTAAAATTGGTTAGAGATTGTGGATTCATATAAACAATTTACGTAAAATGCACACATCGGAAAAGTCTATGGATATTCTTTAAAATGAAAGATCAAAAAAAAATGTGTGAACTAATGAAAAATAGTCGGTAATTGGGGTTATGAGTGTGACATTCCTGTCACTCAGTAGATCTAATGTATCACATCTGTCATATTTAGGCGACGTTGCCAGATATTAGTCATTCTCCTAGTTTTGTTAAATAGTTGTCTAAGACTTTTCTGATGGGTTTATAATATGCTAAATTTACTATTTGACGATTCAAAAAATTTAAATAACTTATTTTTGTACAGACAAAGCACTCTGCAGCACCGATGGCGAAGGCGAAGATAGTATCAATGGTCAAGGAAAGTAGAGCTGCTGCAGACGTTGAAGTTTCTCATCAGCGTAGAGCTGGTCGCACCTCCTCGTCTACTCCTCGTAAGTTTTAATTTAAAAAATAACATATATTTGATATTAATATAGTTTTTCCACAGGTCCTAGTCAAGCCAAAGTTGTTAAAAAAGTTGCACCTCTCATGGCGAAATCACTATCCGCTTTCAAGAATAGAAGATATAAGTGATTTCTACTCTTTTTCCTATGTACATAATTAATTTAAAAAAAATATTATATTATTTTATCTCGACTTAATTTGTAAATAGTATGAGATTGGTTTGTTCGTTGTACAGTTTAGTCGATATTTCTGAGTGAATCAGAATATTATATATAATTTATAGAAACATACAGTTTCTAACTCATTGTATCATTGCTTTTAATTTATTAAATTTTAATCTAATTCGCTGAGAGATCTATAATGTAATAACAAACAACTGCGAATTGTATTTGTTAGGATGAGAATATTTTTTCACCCAAATTAAGGTGTACTGCAGGATTTATTTGTAAGAGTGCCTATCGAATTAGTTCATTTTTCCTCAAAATGTTATATTATTGTAAAAGGTTTTAGTGACGACTAGTATATACATTATTAAAGAATTGTTGGAAAAGAAGTTGTTCTCATTAATAAATACAAATCGAATTTAATCCTCTTTGTTCTCCCTTGGCTTCAGAAATAAAGAACGAGAAATTAGGAAATGTAACCTATATTTTTGAATATCTTACTCTATTTTAAATAATATATTTTAGTTTATAACTGAACCGGAACTGCTCCAGGATCACCAAAAGACCATAGAACATTAGGTTTATGAGGTGTGGAACAGTTTCGTAGAACTGTCATTCCTTTGGAACTGCTCCAGGATCCCCAACAGACCATAGAACTATGGTGTGGAACAGTTTCGTAGACCTGTCATTCCTTTTTTTCCCGTTGGAAAAAAAGTCGCTCTCATTAAGAAGTACAAATCAAATTTAATCCTCTTCGGTCTCCCTTGGCATCAGAAATGAAAAACGAGAAATTAGGAAATGTAACCTATATTTCCGAATATCTTACTCTATTTTAGTCTATAACAAAAGTTTTAGCACTTAAATTAGTATCTTCTCGAAACAGTAACATGTCCTCAATTTATTTTTTTTCGGGCGATCTAGACCAAGTGTCTCTCCTCCGTTTATCCTCCTCCCTGGGTAAGGACCAGGACTTGGACCGTTCTTTCCTCATCCTACTCGGCGATATGAATTTAGCGCTGTCTACCGACTCCACACTTTTAGACCTGGATTTATCAATCTTCTCGTTTGGTTCTGGTGTTCTCCTGGATTTCTGCGAACGCCTGGATGAGGACCTATTCCTACTTCTGGATCTTTTTGATCTTGAACGAGATCGGGATCTCCTGTGTCGCGAATACGACCTACTTCTAGATCTCGACGACCTTCTTCTCGATCTAGATCTTCTGTACCTCGAATTCGATCTCGACCTACTCCTGGAGTAAGAACGAGACCTACTCTTCCTAGTCCTCGATCTAGATCTATCTCTGTGACGGTTGTTTTCGTTGCTAAGGAATTTCGAGAAATATTTTATGTATTCCTCTTCGAGTTCCGGAGGGTACTGATTTCTTCCCCCGTGATACCCGCCCCTGTACTGAAATTTGTGACCTCGGGATCTCCTGTTCGTATATCCGCCTGTGAATAAAATTATCAGTATTCCCTTATGGTTCTTCAAGTTAAAATTACCTCTGGAAGCTGAAGGGTAATGAGGTCCTCTGAAATACCCCCCTCTGCCTCTAGTCGGAAGCAAATTGAAGCCTGGATGTCCTCTCATGTTGTGCGGGTATAACGCAGGGTACGGATAACCGTACAATAACGTTTCTTGGTAGATGTCCCGGTTCATCGGTTGGAAAATATCTTGATTACCTAAGGATTCATAAGTCGAGTAATATAGTTTTATCGACATTGGTGCTTCGAATTTACCTGAATTGGTGGGAGGCACATCTTCATCGGAACTGGAGGAAGAAAACTCGTGCTTTCCTCCTTTCAAGACCGTTTTCAACATGACTGTTCCCTGTATTACGTTATGCAGTTTCTGTTTTTGATCCAAGAGTTCCTTCTCGCTTGTATATTTGTATTTTCTCAGCTCGTTGTCAGCATTTTTGCTTCTTTCAACGTTATAACTATTCACTTCTTCAAATTCTCTTTTTTCCTAGGAATGGAATAATTACACCTATTCGAATATACCTCTAACCCAATTACGAACTTACTTTGATCCTTCTAAATAATTCTTCGATGAGTCTTATACTTTCGAGTTTCCTTTGAGCTTTAAGTAACTTTTTCTCTTCTTTGGCGATTTTGGCGTTTATTTCATCGGCGCTTTTTATTTTCAGCTTTTCCAAAATGGCTGCTTTTCTTTTTTCTTCCCTTAGTTTTCTCCTTTGTTCTTTTTGTTGCTTGGCCGTTACTTCCTTTTTCCTAGAAGTTAAGGGTTATTTCTTTGATAAATTGTTTTTTTATCTCCGAAATTTTACACTTTGAACGCAGATCAAAAATTATGTAACACTGTTAGATACATACTTTTCCACTTCCTCCTTTCTCTTCTTTTCTTCTATTTCATCCTTTTCTTTTTGTTCTTTCTCCTTCTGTTTCTTCACCAGCCTGTCCCGAACAATTTCTCTTCTACGAATCGAGGCTTCACTTAAGTGTTTTGATCGGTCGAAATCTACTTTCATATCAACAGCAAATACCTCGTCTTCTTCTTTATGCAATAACTTCATGTCTCTCACATAGTCCATGCATTTCGAAAAGCCCATATAGTCTTTGAATTGAACGTAACCCTCGAAGAAATACTTGTTTTCCCACGTAGAATTCTTTATCCCGGATATATGGTCTTTCATTTTATTCCGGTAGGGATCACATATGGGAATATCTACGTGCCTGGTTGTTGATGATGAAAAAATACATAAAATTGGATCATAAAAATTAATTCAATGGAAGCATAATAGTTCTGGTATAATCATCGCATGCACGAAAAAATGAATGAGATAAGCATAATGAGAATATTCAACAAAAATTAATTTATTCCTTCATCAATTTTCCATCATTCTCTTTCATTCCGTCTAATACTTATTTATATCACAGAAAACCTACTCTTTACCTAATTGGACCAAACTTTTCGAATATTTTGTAAAATAATTTCTCGGAAGGCAATAGGTCCTCTTCGTCCAACAAATGGTAAGGAACAAACCATTTTGTTGGTAAATTTGATAGGTGAATAGTATCCGGTCTTTCTCCAGGCTTAGATTCGTTCATATCCTTGGCTTCGTTGAAAAATCCATCCCAAACTTGACGACTAGGGAAATCACTTTTGGCAATAGAAGCTTTAACTCTCATCAGCTCCGAGAAGTTCTTCAGTTTGATCGTTTTATTATTGAGTTTGAGAACGACTGCTTCCAGTTTTTTCTTCGAGTCGACTTCTGCTTCAAATCGGACGAATTCTAAAGTACTTTTCGACACTTTCAACTCGCTGAATTCTTGAGGTTTCAAAAGATCACGTAATTTTTCCATAATTTCCAAATGCGATATACTTTTTCCATTTTTCACAACGTTGGGGAGTTGTAGGGATACATTTACTTTCGCAGTGGGTTTCAGAAATAGTTGTTGGGGAATATAGAGAGGGACAATATCGGAGGTATCCTTGCACGTCTGAAAAGCATTCATGATTTATTGATTATTTTTCACAAGATCTGAGAAATGAAAAATAAAAAATTATGAAAATAATTCATGAATGCTTCTCAAACGACTTTTTAAGCTCATTTTCCATCCAGTTCTGTAAATAAATTCCAAATTGGTCTATTCACAATACACAACTGTCTGTTTTGACATTTACTATTTAACCTATAAATTTATTCTATTAGTAATCTGTGCTTACGTCAATATGTTAAATTCGCCCTATGAGAACTGAATTTTTTCAAACATTCAACATTATTTTACATTAAATTTCATCAAGCCAGATCCATTTTGCTTTTCTCATTATATTTTCTCAAAATACATAAATATTACTACAATTTTATTAATCAAGTTCCATTTTCATTTTCGAATTTACCGCCAATAGGCGATCTATCGGAGTTTTCACCAACTAATAAACACTTTCATACCAAGATGGTTCCTCGAATTCCCCTCCTCTTTCATTCACTGTCACTAAAATGAACTAATCTAAGCTAGTTTTAGGATAGTTCTTAACGTTAGATTTAATTAATTTTAAGTTTAGTGTAAGGTGAATTATCAATTATGGAAGAGTATGAATTTGGGTATGTGTATTTTTCGATATTTTTCTGTTATCCGAACATTTCACTTCAGTGGCGTCAAAATTTTATAGTCAGTGAACTGGCGGAAGTTGCGAGCTGCCATTGTAGTCGGAAAGCTCTCTCCTCCGAGTTGCATGATTAACCGGCCTGTAGAAACTATTTTTTTCTGGGATTAGTTTTAAGAATATTATGAGAATGTTGCGAGTGAAGCAAGAGATTCTGGAAGAAGACGAGAAAGGGTATTTATCCATTTAGATTTACTTTTCTGCAACTCATGTTACGTTTTCATTATTTATAGGTCACACGTTTTTCTAGTTTCAGTTTTATGAATATTCTTGTTGTTTGGGTTGATAATTACTGTGTTATTTTTCTTTATCGAGTTTTTGAAGGATTGATCTAATTTTTATAAGTCGGGAAAGCGTTAATTTATAGATTAATTGGAAATTATATTGAAACCGTTCACCGACCCCAACCCACCATTTGGTTGGTACTCTTGCATCATTCGTCAGTTTATTCGACTTGTAAACGGTAAATACTGTTTTCTTCGGTATTTTATGAACTCAATCTTTGTTATAAGCTATATGTTTATATAAAATAATGTTAGGCTTGATTCTGATAAGATACCTTGATACATTCTTTATTTCTTAATAAAAAACCGAACTTGAGATACTTTCACCAGTTTCACCTGTCCCAAGATCTGATAATGCCAGTTGGTCCAATATTTAGAAAAGCTGCCATTTTGTTGAAATTGCCTTCAAAGCATGATAAATCTGTTTATAAATGATTTGAGAGTTATTTCAGAAGCTTTAATTGAATATTTACCCCAAATTCTTGCTTACATTTGTGATTTTTAAGATTTCCATCTGAAAGGTCAACGGCATTCTCGACAAACTTCATTACCAGCGTATTCCCGTTCACCCAATAAAATCGAACAGAATTTTTCGATTGAATGCCCTTCGTAATAAAAATAATTTTAATTGAATTATTTTGTTTGTTTTTATTCCGATGAAATATTTCTTATTGATATGACGAGTGAGAAAATAATTCTTGGAAAATGGTGAGCCATAGAACTCTGTTATTATTTTCTTAAGATTGTAGAAGGATGTTTTCCTTCAATGTTAATAAAAATCAATGTATAATTCTGAAAAATTCCATTTCATTCAGGACATAATTAGAAAATTGGATTTCAGTTCCTTTCTAGATACTTTTTTGTATTTTCAGATGGCAACCCTTTTATTTGACGTAAATTGGTCAAAATGAAGAATAATCTTCGTATTTGATGAAAAATTCCACCTAACACGAATTTCAGTTTATTCAGGACTTGTAAGTTTGTTCTAGTCATAGGCTCCCTCAATGGTACGTTTCCCCAACTTTTTCAGGGAAATCATGAATAAAAAAGTACCCTTTTTGTTGAGCGCCTATGACTGAGGTGAGCAGAGATACCATGTTTTTATTTAAGTTTAGGTTAAGTGGTTATATTAGTTTACTTAGTTCAGGTCATTGACTGTTGTCCGTTCTCTTTTAGTGAGCTTCCAATAAGCCCCCACTAGGCTCTATCGGTATTCTGGCCCCAAGTTTCTGTCCGGCCAGAGATGGACACACTGTTCGAAAAGGAGGCACTCGGATGGGCCCTCTCGAAACAGCAAATTGTTTCAGGTCTAAAATTCCGGTGGTGGAGTCCCTTACGTTTCCGGACGTGCCAAAATGTAGGTAACGGAGTTGAGTGGCTCGAGTCGCTAAACTTCACCAGTAATTAGTATCACCGTCGGTGTAGGACTAGTCAACTAGAGTTAGGATTTTTAGGGGTTTAAGGTTCGTCGTCTGAGAAACTTTAACACCATCTCACCGTTGGTTTTAGTTACTACCTTTTAGTGGATGAGATTGTAGTAGTTATCGTCTTGGATTTTATAGTTTAAGGTTTCAATTTTTCTCATCTGAGACATCGTAATGTTTCGGGGTCTCGATTTCAGTCGTACTTGGTGCTCCCGGAGGATTATCACTTCTCGAATATAATTCTCCAGTAATTATTCATCTTTACTGCCTTTGCACTCTCTAGAATTATTTATCCCAGGTCTTTCATTTATTCCGGTAGGGATCACATATGGGAATAACTACGTGCCAGGTTGTTGATGATAAGAAAATACATCAAATTCCTTTTTCTTAGAAGTTAGGGTTATTTCCTTGATAAATTGTTTTTTTGATGGAAACTTTGAATGCAGTTCAAAAATTATTCAACGCTGTAAGATACATACTTTTCTACTTCCTCCTTCCTCTTCTTTTCTTCTATTTCATTCTTTCCCTTTTCTTCTTTCTCTTTCTGTTTTTTCACCAGCCTGTCCCGAATAATTTCTCTTCTACGAATCGAGGCTTCACTTAAATGTTTTGATCGGTCGAAATCTACTTTCATATCGATAGCAAATACCTCGTCTTCTTCTTTATGCAATAACTTCATGTCTCTCACACAGTTCATACATTTTGAAAAGTCCATATAGTCTTTGAATTGAATGTAACCCTCAAAGAAATACTTGTTTTCCCACGTAGAATTCTTTATCCCAGATATATGGTCTTTCATTTTATTCCGGTAGGGATCACATATGGGAATATCTACATGCCTGGTTGTTGACGATGAAAAAATACATAAAATTGGATCATAAAAATAAATTCATTGGAAGTATTATAGTTCTAGTATTATTATCGCATGCATGAAAAAATGAATAAGAGAAGCTTAATGAGAATATTCTACAAAAATAATTCAATTCCTTCATAATTTTGCCATCATTCTCTTTTATTTCATCTAATACTTATTTATATCAAAGAAAACCTACTCTTTACCTAATTGAACCAAATGTTTCGAATATTTTGTAAAATAGTTTTTTGAAAGGCAATAGGTCCTCTTTGTCCAACAAATGGTAAGGAACAAACCGTTTTGTTGGTGAATTTGATATGTGAATAGTATCTGGTCTTTCTCCAGGCTTAGATTCGTTTGTATCCTTGGCTTCGTTAAAGAATCCATCCCAAACTTGACGACTAGGGAAATCACCTTTCGCAATAGAAGCTTTAACTCTCATTAGCTCCGAGAAGTTCTTCAGTTTGATCGTTTTATCATTGAGTTTGAGAACAACTGCTTCCAGTTTTTTCTTCGAGTCTACTTCTGCTTCAAATCGGACGAATTCTAAAGTATTTTTCGACACTTTTAACTTGCTGAATTCTTGAGGTTTCAAGAGATCCCGTAATTCCTCCATAATTTCCAAATGCGATATACTTTTTCCATTTTTCACAACGTTGGGGAGTTGTAGGGACACATTTACTTTCGCAGTGGGTTTCAGAAATAGTTGTTGGGGAATATAGAGAGGGACAATATGGGAAGTATCCTTGCATGTCTGAAAAGCATTAATGATTTATTGATTATTTTTCACAAGATCTGAGAAATGGAAAATAAGAAGTTTTGAAAGCCTTTAATTAGATAAAAGTTTTGTGCAGTTCTTCCATCGAAGTTACTTGTAATCGAGAGTTGTCGAAACTGTGCCGAGTCTTATTCATCTGAAAATTCCCACAGAAACTGACAATACTCCCTTTAGCTGATTTCCAGTGGAACAAATCAGGTTACGCCTTCCCTTCTCCGTTGGCTCATCTTCATATTCAACATCGAATATATCGAGTCCGCTTTCTTTTTTCCTTTCGATGGGAAAGATTTAATTTTTTTTCGTTTTCAGAAAACTCTTCGTGGGTGGACTATCATGGGAAACGACCCAGGACAATCTGCAGAGATACTTTGCGAGATACGGTGAGGTCATCGACTGCGTGGTGATGAAGAACGCGGAGTCCGGAAGATCCCGAGGTTTTGGTTTCGTGACATTCTCCGACCCGGGAAACGTTAACGTTGTCCTTCAGAACGGCCCCCACACCCTGGACGGACGGTAGGTTTAGTTATCTATTTATTTATTGAGAAATTGGATACAAACGGGCTATACCCGAGAGATCATCCACATTCCAAAAAAAATTTGCTTACATTTTTTCTTGAAGGATAACAAGGCCATAACAAAAATATTCAAGTTATTTACATATTTATTAAAGTGTTCACACATTCTGGTCACAGGAGGATTCCTACCCATGTTAGTCCAGAAACTTCTTTTATGAAGAAGTTACCTATTTCTTGTTTGAATCGATCAATTCGTTATTGATTTTTTTTTGTTTTCTTAGAACCATCGACCCGAAACCTTGCAACCCCAGGACCCTCCAGAAACCCAAGAAGGGCGGCGGTTATCCCAAAGTGTTCTTGGGAGGCCTGCCATCCAACGTAACCGAGACAGATTTGAGATCGTTCTTCACCCGTTTCGGTAAGGTTATGGAGGTGGTGATCATGTACGACCAGGAGAAGAAGAAATCCAGAGGTGAGTGACGAAACGTCCACCGTAACCCTTCTTCGAATCTAACCCCCTTTATTATCGCCTAGGATTTGGATTTTTATCGTTCGAAGACGACGACGCCGTCGACAGATGTGTATCGGAGCACTTTGTTAACTTGAACGGCAAGCAGGTGAGTAAAGACACCGGTGAACCCAAAATTCTCAATTAATAATTAACCGTAGGTGGAGATAAAGAAAGCCGAGCCTCGAGACGGTTCCGGGGGCAACAAGATGGGCGGCGCCGACCCCGGCTCCGCGTGGGGCCCGCCGCAGGCCCCGATGGGGATGATGCAGGGCCCCAACGGCCAGATGGGCGGGCCTCCGATGAACTTGGGCGCCCCGATGGGGCCGAACATGATGCAGAGCTACCAGGGATGGGGCGCGTCGCCTCAGGGTCAGAACTACGGCGGGTACGGCACCCCGTCGGGCCCGGGCACGTATCAGAGCTGGGGCGCGCCGCCGGCCCCGCAGGGACCCCCGCCGCAGTGGGGCAGCGGAGGGTACGGGGGCCCGCCGCAACAGCAGGGATATGGGTCTTACGGTGAGTGTGAGTGTTGAATTTTTGTTGGTTTTTTTTCTTCCCGGGAAAAGCAACTAACAATCGGGATGTGCCTCTTTCGGTTTCGCTTGGTGGAGTGGTTTCTGGCTTTGTGTTTATTATCTTTGGCTGTTTTGATTGTTTACGAAAGCATAAATATGTTGGTTCGTTGATTTTCCATCATCCTTTTCCGTTTCGTTTGATACTTATTTATATCGGAGAAAACCAATCGAATATTTTGTATGTCGAATTGTTGGGAAAAAAAAGTTTTTCTTAATAAGAAACACAAATCAAATTCAATCCTCTTTGGATTCTGGGGCTTTTATCTTATGTAAATCTCCTGTTGAAGTTATAGGACGTTGTGTTGGTCTTCAAACCTTTAGGATCCTCCCTTGGCATCAGAAATTAAGTATAGTTTAGAATATTTTACTCTATTTCGATTAATACATTTCAGTCTATAACAGAAGTTCTATCACTTAAATTAGTATCTTCTCGAAACATTGATATGTCCTCAATTTATTTCTTTCTTTCGGACGATCTAGACCAAGTATCCCTTTTCCGTTTATCCTCTTCCTTACAAATGGTAAGGAACAAACCATTTATATTGCTAAATTTGATATTTAAATAGTATCCGGTCTTTCTCCAGGCTTAGATTCGTTCATATCCTTTGCTTCTTTAAAGAATTCATCCCAAACTTGACGATTAGGGAAATCACTTTTGGCAATAGAAGCTTTAACTCTCATTAGCTCCTAGAAGTTATTCAGTTTGATCGTTTCATTGTTGTAGAACTTCTGCTTCCCGTTTTTACTTTGAGTCGACTTCTGCTTCGAATCGGACAAATTCTAAAGTACTTTTCGATACTTTCAACTCGCTGAATTCTTGAGGTTTCAAGAGATCCAGTAATTTCTCCATAATTTCCAAATGCGATATAGAAGTTGTAGGGATACATTCACTTTCGCAGTGGGTTTCAGAAATAGTTGTTGGGGAATATAAAGAGGAACAATATCGAAAGTATCCTTGCATGTCTAGAAAGCATTGATGATTTATTGATTATATTTCACAAGATCGCAAAAGTGAAAAATATGAAGTTATGAAAATAATTCATGAATGCTTCTCAAACGACTTTTTGAGCTCAATTTCCATCCAGTTCTGTAAATAAATTCCATAATGGACTATTCACAATATACAACTGTCTGTTTTGACATTTACTATTTAACCTACAAATTTATGCTATTAATATTCTTTGCTTATGTCTAGATCTTACTTTTGCCATATGAGAACTGCATTTTATTAAACATTCAACATTATTTTCCATCACATTTCATTAAGCCGTATCCATTTTTCTTTCTTTATTATATTTTCTCAAAATATTGCTTTGTTTTAATGAAACGTTTGTCCTTTGTAATTACATTGTTAATTGGGAGTTTAATTTCATTGAACTGGAATATTTTGTTCAAATATTGTTAATATTCCCTTTTTTAATTCACTCACTAAAATGAACCAATCTAAGCTAGATTTGTGATTTAAATTTCTTGAAAAAACATAAAATTTAGGGGGCTATAAAAATGATACAGTGCAACCTCGATGTAACGAAACTGAAGGGAATTGTAAAATATTCGTTATATCAAGTATTTCGTTGGAATGAGGTCCGTTATATAGAGGTTAGATTGGTTTCGGATTCGTTTCAACGAGCTGAGAACTTTTTTTTAATAATCTCAATGGCGAACGATTTCTACAAAAAAATAAAAACACATATTGATTAAAACACTGTATTTACTCGCACGATTACAATGTTCAAAAACAGCCGACATTCTTTGGAAAATTTAACTCAAAATTTTAAAATTGTGGCTAATGTACTCGCAGGAATATTGAACTCTTTAGCGATGTCTCTTTTTTTTGTTGGGGGGGAAAGTCGTCCACACATTCTATAATTTTTCTGTTTTTCTGTGATGGTTGAAGAACACTTTCGTTCTTCAGCCATCGTAATTTCTAAATTGGTAATAGCGACAAACAACAGTGTACATCAAACAGTTTCACGTGTCTCAACCTGCCGAAACATGCATTCTTGTTGTTATTGTCCAATAATTGTGTGCTTTTAATTGGAAGAATTCGTTATCTAGAGATTATCAGTTGAAATATTAGTTAAATGGAGGTAAATTATACTTTCTATATAATATTCTGCAATGATTGTAAATTTGTTATAAAGAGGCCATTAACAGAAAGTATTCGTAATGTAGAGGTATATTTTACATCAACTCTTACGGGCAGTTCTAGGGGATTTCGAAACATTCGTTAAATCGAGAAATTCGTTATATCAAGGTTACACTGTATTTCAAATCCAGCACAATCTAATTTGAGTTATGTTTTTCCTTAAAACAATACATTGATAAAAATGGTATCAGCTTTCTCATTCAGTCGATGGTGTAACGCTTGATTTGTGCTTGAAAATGATCCTGAACCGAACCCCGTGTCACACCTGTCTGTAATCCGATTTTTTTTCTCTCAAAACAGTGGATTCGAATTTTGCTCTAGGTCCGAGTGCCGGAAGCGGCGCGGCCAGTTGGAACAGCTGGAACATGCCGCAGAACAGCGGATCGACCGGACCGTCCGGTGAGTATGTCACTAGCCTCGTTGTCCCAGATGGTCATATAACACTGAATTCCGCGTGTTGCTGACAGGTTACATTGCAGGGGATATGTACTCGAGGCAGTCCGGTCCCGGTGGACCCGGGGCCACGCCCTCTGCCCCGCCTAACATGTCCTCTTCAGGCGCCGCCTCCAAGCCCGGCTCGGACTACAGCAACTACGCCAGCTACGGCTCCTACACCGCAGACGCCGGCTACGGGGCCCCGCCCAGGTCTTACGGCAGCGACGCGGGATCCCAGATTGGCGGATACAGCTCCCAGCCCCCGAACGCAGGTGCTAAACATTTCAATGATTTTAAAGAGTGGCCCAGTTCATGACAACCTTTCGATAATAATAGCATTAACTACGTAGACAATGCGGCACCCTACCAGGTATCGCCGAGCAATTACGTTACGCACTACGTGCGAGGCTACTTCAGAAAGGTGTCCGCCCTCTCGGCCAAGTTCAAGGACGGAGAACGCGGTTGGTCGGCCGATGACCCGGTAGGGGTCGCATACAAAACCGTACTTGAGTAATTTGAATAATCTGGGTATGTTGTAACAGTTGGAAATGTGTTGGCTTGAAGAGGGCAGCAGGACAGGTCACTCCCGCCAATCTCAATTATTCTGATTAGACAGACATATGACCCAGTGGAATCAGCAGTCTGTTAAGTTTACCTCGACCGTATTGCTAAATCCACACACACACACACATCAAGGATCCGTCTGATTAAACCTTCTCTATTCTATTCCTCTGTTGATTTCGACGGTCCGACCGGATTTCATCGATACAAACGTCGCTCGAATAAAAATAAACGATTCGTTTGTATCGGTGAACCCCTCAACCGTCTGGTAGTTTTTGAAAATTGTTAAGACATCTTCTGAGTACAGACAGACAGAAACGTTGACTATTTTTAAGCATCGCTCAATTGTTAAGAAACAGTAATATATTTAAAAAATAGATTAAATTGAAATTTACCTCATATCTTATATGATTAGAATGTCTGGCTGGTTTGTGTCGAGATAACTGAAATTAGGTTATTAGATTTTAAGGTTAGGTTTTTAAATGCATTTACCTCTTAATCGTACCGAAACGAAGTTGGAATCTTGGAACGGTGATAAGTTGATTTATTCTAGTCTCGATGATTTTTTCGTGTCCAATGATTGTAAGTTGTACATATAAATCGAATATATTAAATTCTATATCCTGACCAGCAGGCAATCTAATTATTATATCGAAAGGAATAAGTCCTATGATATCTTTAGACCGATAAATATTAATTTTTTTATACCATTTTACTTAATGTTAATTCATGACCACCAAAAGTAGTAACCGTAAGTTTATTAAGAATTAAATAAATAAGATCTGGCTGTACTGTTTGATTCAGACCGTGCCAGCTGGCCAGCCTAGATAAGCGGGTATAAACCAGTTACAAGAAGGAAACATTTACTTGCTAAGTTTTATAACTTAAAATTTAAGTGAACCTAACTTAAAGCAAGTGACAGCTAGAAAAAAAACCGATTGGCAGATATTAGGCTGGACACCTTGCATCGTTAAATTTCCAAAACCGTACTTTTAGTCTCGAAAATCGTTTACACCAAATATTTAATTCTGTTGTTAATATGTTATACATTTCATGATTGTACATTTTATTTATTTTTTTACGTTTTTATTGACCTGAATTATTTATTATCGTAATTTAAGTTGTTGCATTTTTTACATTTTTAAAATCTATGATAGTCCTTTGAAATAATTCTTTCGTTAGGGTAAGTTGTTAAGTTGAACTGGTTGTGATAGTAACCAATGAAATTTAAGTGCTATAGTATATTTCTAAAGACGCGAACTAGCTGTTATTTGTTCTTAAGCTGGTTAAGCCTTCATCGAGCCAATATTCAGATAAGATAAGTGTAGCAAGTAAATGATAAAATATGGTAGTTACGAACCAAGGTGATTTTTATATTAAGTAGAATTTGAAAATTCTGTCTGTCTGGGCAACATCTGTCTATCTAATCAAGTATAATTGACTTTTATTTTGTTCATTGAACTTTTCATTTTTAAATTGAGTGCGACAATCTATATTAAGCAATGTTCATCATAACTTAGAGGTAACAATATTGTTGTTTTCTAGTTTTAGTTGTAACAACTCCTCAGTTGACACAGACCAAGATTTAAAAGAAAATGTTATAGATTTAGGACTCGAGTCTCCCTTTCTTCTTTGGTGGGGGCATTGTATATACACTAGCATTCAAATTATTCAGAAAAAAAAAAGATTTCTCTAATTGTTCACACATGATTATTAATAGCACGTAGTCTGTATATTAGACAGTTTCCAGTTCTAGTATTCCATAAAACATGGAGGAGTATTTCAGGCGTGAACTGGTCGAGAAAAATCAAGAAAAACAAAAAAAATACAAAAAAACATAAAAAATCGAAGCGGTATAGACTAAACTTGCCCTTCGTCACTAAACTTTTATTTTGTGCATGTACTAAATTCATGTTTATTTCTTTTGTGGGGTAATGTTTCTAATCCTTTATCCGCATCATAATGATGCCGGCTTTATTTTTTTCATCGCATAGTCTTCTCCCTTTTGTTCCTATCGAACATTCATATTTTCCTTTATTATTTTGGATGAATAGGAATGCATTTCACTTATTGTCTAGCTTCTCTCTAATTAGTTCTCTTCCTATTTCTTTCTACGAAGAAGAGAGCGATATTTTTTATGTAACCAGTAGTTTTCTTCCTTATTTTCTAATCCGAGTTTCTCTCGAATTTCATAATTTTTCCTTCGATGGTGCCTTTTCCGGTTGAACTGTTTGGAAATTGTCTGTTGAAGGATTGTGCAACGAATGATTTATGCATTCGTTGCGACTAATTGTTTGTTTGTCGTGTAACTTCGTTTTGGTTTTATGTGTAAGTAAGGACTTAGGATACAACCAACTGTTGCCTTATTTAATTAAATTGAAAACAGTTATTTAGTATTGACATCACCTGAAAACTAGCTGCATATTGATTCGTCGAAAGTTCACTGATTTCCGGATTCCTTTCATTCATGTTTGTGATGCAGTTAGTTTTAAATTAAGAAATGAAGGGACAGTACAAATTAACAGACAGTTAGGTTTAAATTCTAAGTGGTGTTTTGGGATGATGTTGAAGTAAATTTTCTGACTTATTGCGAATTGATTGTAGGTGTTGCTATTTCTGTCTCGGAGTTGAATGGAGAATATCTGACGTCACAATACACACGAGTATATTAATATACATTTACTCTGATAAGTAACTATTGTTTACTAGTTTTTAGATTTAATACCTTGATACAAAATAAATCTAAAATATCGATATAGATTATTTATGAAACTGTATTTTATATTGGATCACTGATATGATTAATTGAATTGTTAGAATAATAAATTCGATTAGAGGAGTAAAAATTAGAACAATTCGACTGATGTACAGGTACATATAAGTTTTAAATTAAACTATTATACAATAAACATTATATGATTAGGACGTTTATACTAGTGCAATTCTGATAGTTCATTATATAAGATGTTCTCAATAATTTTTAAACTTATTTAAATTAAGGCATGAAGTCGTTGAAAATCGAGGAAATATCCGTTGCTCAAGAGATATTATTTTGTATTGCATCCGTTTAAAATAGGAAAAATTCGATCAGGCAATTATAACTCAACTAGGAAAAAAAACTGTATATTTAATATATGAGTGTGACTTGTAAGTGTGTAAGTTGTTTTCTAATTCTTAAGTCTGATGTATTTATCGACCTGTTGATTATTGCATAAGGTAATTCACTGCACCAAGGTTCTAGGTCTCGATATATCTGGCTCCGAAGTGAAATCTCCCCCATTTTATTTTCTTCTCAACCCCGAAATTGTCTTGTAAGAGATCTGTTATTTTGTTACGCTCTTCATTTTTGTCGTGTCCATCGATTTTTCGTGTTGGCGAGATGATTCGATTTCTTTCTTGGGTCACTCGTGTTTAGTTAAGTGACTCTATTTTATACTCGGTGATTTCGAAGGAGAATGGGATGTGTTTTGTTGTACGTTTTATTCAAACGTAATGATGGGAATTAAATTCCAAGTTTTCAAAATTTAGAATATGTACAGTCCCATTCTGCTTCTTTGGCCCCCTTTTGGGGTATTTCTAATTCTACCATTTTCGTTCAATTTTCGATTCATCTACTAGTTTTAAAAGCTTAATTCAGGTTTATCATAACCTATATAGTCACGGTTGTTCCCAGTAGTAGTACTTGTTGAAGAAAACTGGTTGAAATGTGTGTTTTAAGGAGTAATATATTTATCAGTAGTGCATTTGTAATAGGGTAGTTATCTTTATAATATATGATATAATATGAATACACTAGGCTGAGAAATTTATTAGTTAACAAATACTTACAAAACAATGTACCTATGAAACTAATATGCGAAAATGGTAAATATAAACTTAAAAATTCACTTGTGTTTCGATAAACCCTCCAAGTATTGTAGTTTAGCGTAGTATCAAAAAACTATCATCTCTTTTAATAGGAGTCTAAATTTTTTCTTATTGTCTTTCAAGTGGGAATTTTTTCTTTTTCAATATTTGATGTCTTCATCAGGTTGTTTCGTCTTCTGTACATTTATTTTTCTTTAATTCGTTGGTTGACAAGTTCTTGTATTGTCTCTCCATGGACGTACGTTGCAAGTCTTTTTTCATTAAAATACGACGTTATAAATCTTGAACGAACTGGAAATTACTCTTGAAAGACTACAATTTTTTCCCATTTGTAACATAAGTTGTAAATTAAGATTTTACCTTAGGTAATTATTCAGCCGCAGGAGGAGACTCTTACGGAGGAGGACCAAAGAGAGGAAATAGCTACAACACTCCGACGCAGTCTTATCACCCTTACAGAAGATGAATTGATAGATTCTACGTTTTATAAGAGAATATGTGGGATTTTCCAACACTATAACTATAATTTTAAGACAATAAGACGCAATTTTCGATAATTGCAGTTTGAAATAACAATTTGTTATATATTCAATACTTTGTTTTGTTATTCTGTTTTTTTTTCAGTTATATTATTCGTTTTGTTTTTTGAGTCTCGGTACATTAATTTTTTTTTCAAATGTATTCAAAACCTTTTCCATTTCGATGGCAGTGTTTTGGAGGAGCTGATTGATGGATTGGCCGATATTACTTCCAACATTCCACCAATAATCGTTTGTTATATTTTGATTTTTTCAATGTATCTATTGAGTAGAGAATAAAATGTTTTTTGATTTGAAAGCTTCCCATTCCGAGGGCCTTGAGAATATTTCATCGTTCGGTGTTTTGTCCTTTAATAATTCGGATTGTTCAATTATCACAATTTTTTTCAATATCAGTAATTTGTAGGACTTTAATTTGTTTTTATTTCAAACTTTATGTAGGGATATTTTATAATAAAAATTCTTAGAATAGTTCTAACAATAACCTGAACGAAAAAAAAAGTTTATCAGTATATTTTCGTCGAAATTGGTTCCATGCTAGTGGCTGACTTTCTAGGGACCTGCAGATATGTGAGGAAGGTTGTAGAAGATAGGTGGCGTTAGGGAGGAGCTCTACGCTGAACTGATGAGGGTCCAATAAGCCCGAAACCACGGTCTGCAGTTGCGATCGGTGATTTTGATGTAGGAACAATTTTTCTTCGGAATAACAGTCGTAATATGCGACATGTTTGTGGTTTCACGAGGAGCTTCCAGAATTGCGCATCATTTGAAGTTTTCCCGGGATTTAGAATGCTTTGACGTCACGCAGGTGTCGGATGCGCAAGTTCGCGGATTGTAGGTATTAAAATTTGATTTTTTTCTTGGATTTGCGTTGGCGTCCGAGGGAAAGTAATTTTCCTGGTTACCCGAACTGTAACGACTCTATACATGTTCGTTTTATTGTTGCGCGCCCACAATTAGTGAATTGGAGTAAATATAAGCCTGTTGAACTTGCTAAACACGAAAGAGAAACAAGCATTGGCGGTCAGTCATCATAAACACAACCAAGGGAGAACGTCATACCGAAACCAGTCTCGAATTTTGTGGTGGCGAAGAACAATGTTAACAATGTGCGTGTGACCGGAAAAATCGAAGAGTTTGGTCCACATCTCCACGAAGATTTCCAACCATCCAAGGTAATTTTTACGATACAAACACAACTCGACGGTTTTGAGGTTAGTGTAATCAATTTCACTTTCATTGACCAGATTTTTTCAATCCTGGTTTATATTATGTGAATCACCTGGAAATTTCCGAAGCGAGTGTTCTTTCAGTCTACAGGGTGAGCGCGGTAATTTTTTGGGTCGGGTTTTTTTCTTGGTCGATACGGTTTTCCAAAGGTAAACTGGAGGAGAGAATCTGGACGTGAAAGGTAACGGGTTTTAATAATAGAGTAAATTACATAATTGGTTGTTTATGTTTCTCGGTGTTTGGTTCTGCATGCTAATTGCGTTGTTTATTTTTAGGTTTTTAAAATTACATTCGAATTTTTTTTTTGGTTAAGGTGGGAATTATAATTTTTTTATGGTCTGGTGAACTTTCATTTGGAAATCGTTCGAAAAAATTAACCTGAAGGAGGAAAACATAGTTTCAGAATCTGAAATTACATAAGTGTCATTTGTGTAGAGGAAATATGTGTAAATAAATTTTGAAATAAGCTACTATGAAATACCACAACATTATCAGATGTTTGACCACTAAATACTGAATTATTCGTTTTCCCATTGGGTCCGACCTAGCATGTTGTCTTAAGGGTTAAAAAATCGTGACTTCTCTTCGTTAAATCGCGTGTTCAACCAAACTACTACGTCTATTTACTGCTTACTGCCTACTTTCGTTGTTTCGGGTGGGTGAATGAAACATGAGTATTTTCCACAATCAATGTTTGCGTGAATCGGAAAAGGCGCCAAATTGAAATAAATAAAAGGATCAGGTTCAAGAGAATTTCTTAGAATAATTGACATCATCACAAAACATGGTGTGTCGCCTAACCTTTGAACCAAACCTTTTTATTTGTTTTCTATGACTCTCCAGTGATGATTTTAAATTTTGGAACACCTGTAGATTCCGTCCATCGTTAGCAGCTCATTTAATTTTCATCGTGACATTGAAGGCGGTATTCATGAATACATTGTAAGAAAGAAGACAGTGTTCAAAACATAAATACCTATATAAGTTACTAATGGACTGTTTCACTATTGATTCTGTCGAATACATAAATAATTAAATTTAATCAATATAAATGTCCCAGAGTTTTCTATGTTGCTGCTAATCGTCAGGGAGGCGATTGAAATTCTATGGATTATTTCGAGTTGCCTTATAGGCTTCGTCACTGTATCCTTACGTCACCTGAGACACGGCACTGTTCATGTTTTACCCTACAGTGATCGGTGGAAATTAATGTTTGCATGGATTTCGTTGGAAATTCCCTCTTC
The DNA here is from genome assembly GCA_963966015.1 of Aphidecta obliterata. NCBI lineage: Eukaryota > Metazoa > Arthropoda > Insecta > Coleoptera > Coccinellidae > Aphidecta > Aphidecta obliterata. Next base: position 1,288,716 of record OZ014435.1, read on the forward strand.
TCGCCCTTTACCTTCGCCGAAACCATGTCAAATCTGCTGACACACTGACATTAAGGTGCAGTTTTTCCGCAACCCTGACAATTAAAATCGGAGGTGGGAAACCTGAACCTTTTCCGCCCTTAGTCCTACCATTTTAGTTACAGGGAGAGGCGAAAAATTATTTGTCCTCTGACTACTTCGTTTATGAGCACCTCGTTGTGTCCGTCCCCACCTTCATCATCGAGAAAATTCGCTAGTTTTCCCACAGTGTGAATAAACAGACTCGCAAATATAGGTTATCATATCGTAGAATGAATGGGGGTTGGGGGAGGCGACCCCCGTTGATTCCCAGCCCCGAACTGGATGGAGACTTTAATGTCATGACATTTCGCGCGTTTCGCCATAAATTTTCCATCGTGGCGACTTTTGGACTCGTGGCTTTAAAAACATGTCCATCTAGCTTTTTGTTTTTCATTTCCAGTAATAAACCTTTGGTAATCAAATTTCAAACCCCCATGAAATTTTTGTTTTGTCCAGTGCTAAAGGTTGGACTCGTCAGTGGGAGACCACAATCATTTTTAACTGTCATCCTTCGATTTTGAAAAAAAAAAAATCTTCTAAAACTCCTTTTATTCAGAAATCGATACCATCCATTTCAGGTGTACAGAATTGTTAATCAAACAGCCCTCTTCTTCATTAACGACCTGTCAAACTCACCCCTCAACCCTCATACAATATTAACAACGTTTTATGCTTCTTCCTATTTGATTTGCACCTTAATGAATCCTCTTTTATGTAGGGTAGTTATCTGACAACCCCCTTTTAACGAAGTAGAAACCGAATATCGAAGAATTGGGGCGATTGATGTCGCTGTTGATGGGGTGAATGATTACAGGGTGGTTTTGGAACTTTCAACTTTACTCCAACATATATCTGGCAACGTCGCCCAAATATGACAGATGTGATACATTAGATCTACTGTCTCAGGAATGTCAGAATCTGAGGTTATGTTCACGTCAAGACGTTTTATGCGACACTTAACCTAAAAATAGAAGAATATTATGATAATCCAAATTCACGACGAACTATGTTTTACGTTGGCTGAAAAAAAAGAAAGGAAAGTGATAAGAAAGCAATGGCCAGACGTTGTACGTTTTCCTCGATAAGATACGGAAAATTATGTGCTCACTTTCAATCTAATTGAAACTAAAAGCATACTTTCAAAGCACTCCCCTCTTATTGCGAACCGTAAAAACGTTCACTGTTGACGTCATCATACTTTTCTTATCTCATCTGATAAGTTGAGACACTCCTTGTGGAAATACTGATAAATATTTCGTTATTATTTGCCAATATCGGAAATAGGAAGGGGTTCGAATTCTGTATGTACCAAATGGCCAAGGTCTCTCTTGAGTTTGATGGGAAAAAAAGTTTTTGTTCGATCGAACGTCTCTTTGTTGGACCTTGGTATCCAGTTTTTATTTGTCATTGCGGTTTGAATGAGGCGATGACTCGTGGAAAGATACGGGGGCGACAATAGAAGAGAAATCGAGATTCACAAAAGTGTCGCATCCGCCATTTCGAAGTGAAATACCGCGGGGGTTTTCCCTCGCCACGAAACCCCCCAATTCGAAAGACGATCGATTCCGGCTCGGATCATCCCCTAGATCTGTCGCGAGTGACGGGACGTCACCTGTACCCCTATCCATTCCAACCGTCGACTTCGACGGTTATCAGCCTTATCTGCGACACTCCTACTCCAAAAAAATTTTCCCAACCTTTTCGCCTCCCAGAAAGCACCGCCGCCAGTGGGACAGTTGTTGGTGCGCGCTTTTTCTGTGATAACACCGCGGGTTTTCTTGTTTTTCCGAGATAGACTTGTATTATGGTGGAGATGTGTGTCGTTTGAACTTTTCTTGGATATCTTGGTAAGATGAAGCGTTTTTGTGTAAATTTTCGTTTCATTTCGAATCTGATTGGATTTTGAGATAATTTCAACGCGTGAAAATTCTCCGATTTTAATAGGACTTGAGTACTTTCGAAATTATTAGAATTGGTGGATGCGCTTCGAACAAAAAAAGAGTCATTTTCAAATGACCATAAATTGTGTATTATTTGATTAAAATTGATTTTTATTGTTCATTTTATATCGTTAGAACGTTGAGTAATCGGTTTGAAAATATATATAAACAAATAGGAAACGGTGACAAAGATATTCTACCAAAGTTTCTTTGTGATCTTGAAAATTATTTTCGCGGTGTTGCAAAGTATAATGAACGGCGAGTTAATATCTAAACAATAACAGTTTCTATATTATTTCAAGGTGAATTTACGAAATGGTGTAATGATTTTAATTTTCTGGTAGAACACTTGGCACTCTAAAACTAAATATTTATCCACTTCAATGGGTTCAATGTCAGGAGCACTATCAACGACTGCGTTATTTATTCATTCTTTCAAGTATTCGACATTTTATTTCCAAATCGATAAATTTCATTGGATTTTCTTATGTACTTTTATATTACCTACAACCATAAAGTTCCACAACTTAAAACACGAGGATTATTTATAGTAATCGTAAAATGGATTTATACCTAGTTCAATCGTGAAAATCTTGTTGTAATCCTCTTAATCAATACTCTAAATTTTACAACAAAGAATCCTTTCTAAGAACTTTTTTATCAATATTATCGAATATCTGATTATTAATGTCGTTTCATTTATTCAACTGCTTGGGGAGAAGAGCAATTAAGTACAAAGTTCAAGTCGTCAATATATACAGGGTGTCCTAAATTCGCCTATTAGAACGGGACATAGGATAATTCCGTGTTTAGATGGTGGAAGCCAAGCACATTCTGAAGGATAGAAGAAGAAAACATAGGATAATTTTGTTCAGCTCTATGGATGTAAAATATTTTCAGAGCTGCGGTGTTGCCGCTTAAATTCATTTCTGTGGTTCCATCTCATGGCATGGCCACACTGGTGGCCGTTTTCATAATATTTGGTTCGATAGTCTGCAATTGTCAACAATTGAATGCCTCGTGTCGAAATGAATCATTTTATTCACAACATTTATGTCATGGTTACAAATCGATAAGATTTTATCTCATTATCGATTGAGAATTATGTTAAAATATTCCCTAACGAAATTCTAAATGGAAAATCCTTTCAGGTCATTATCATTGGGTCTAATCATAATTCTACATTTGTATTATTATGGAATTATACGGGTACTCTTTGTTGTACAGCAATTGTGTAAGTCTGGCTTAAGTGTTTCATATAAAACTCTATGATCATTGTTGTCATTCAGTATTCAGTGATTAGTAAACATAACCAAGTTTGAAGTACTGAACTTAAAAAAATCGCAATCGTCTTTAATTTCTTATTATAATAATTTCAGTTATTGTGATATCAGCCATTTCAAAACAACGTGGAAATTAATATGAAAGAAGACCGTGAAAATAGTGTGCCATTTATTTTACAGCTTATTTGAATGTGTTCATTATTTTTTTTTTAATATATTTCGGTGAATTACATTGGTTTAAATTGGTCCTTCATTTGATTATATAATCTTATCTTTCAGGAGTGTTACAAAATACTTTTTATCGATAATTCCAATATCAATTATAGAGATATCAGGTTCATCAGATCGATTTCGATGACTCGACGTAATATTCCCAGTTTTGTAGGAAGCTGAAGTAGAATTTCCGTGGAATTAAATATACAGTATCTTCTTTTATTGAGTACCATCTTCTCTCTTCAACAATGGGTTTGGCACATTTCCTTACCTCTTCAAACTCGACTTCTTCCGACTAAACCCCAGCATCAGATCGGTCACCATGAGAGAAAACACCAGCATGCTGATTATCCCCATAATCAACAGCAAAACTTCCTTGCACTTATTCGCGAAGGAACTCACGATGGCCGTTAAAGCAACGACCAGGTGGACAACACAACCAACGACCAAGAAAATCTCTTCGGTGATGGCATTCCTGCTCTCGTCGATGGCGTATTGGAGGAGGAGGGTGGTCCAAATCAGGGTGTATCCGTCGTAGGCCAAATGGGATATTCTTGACAGGAACGGTCCACCTCTGTAGTTTAGGATGCTGTGCAACTGGCAGAGGAGGGTACTGCCCAAAATGCAGAGACATATCTCGGATATGCGCAACCAGAAGGAATCGTCGGGTATCAGAGCCATTTCGAAGGTATCAGCTCTGGAATGTTGAACACTTTGGAAACGTCACATTTTTGACAGCGTCAAGGTTGTCATTTCCTACTTAAGAAAGGAGGAGGAACCGAAAAAGTCGTTCCAAGAGGGGCTGAAGCCTAAGCACTACCTTACTGGAGGTGGTGGGAAGATCCAAGAAGGAAGGGAGGTTTGGCACCTTCAAATTGATGAATCTTGAAGGAGATGGGGGAGTGAGATAGAGAAAGTCCTTCAAGAAGAGAGGAGGAAGCTAATAGTGAAGAAGGAAACACCTGTTGACTACCAACAGTAACCATTTCTTGAAATTACCCTTCGAAATAAAGTTTTGCCATATTTTCCAAACCAAGACTTTTAATTTCCCCGAGGAAATGGAATGTTGAATACAAGATAACCCCAACGCTTTTGACAGCCTCAAGGTTGTCATTTCCAACCTAAGAAAGGGGGAGAAACCGAAAAAGTCGTACCAAGAGTGGCTGAAGCCTAAGCACCACCTTACCAGAGGTGGTGGGAAGATCCATGAAAGAAGGGAGGTTTGGCACCTTCAAATTGATGAACTTTGAAGGACATGGGGGGGGAGATAGAGGAAGAGAGGAGAAAGCCAATTGCGAAGAAGGAAACACTTGTTGACTACCAACAGTAACAATTTCTTGAAATTATCCCTTCGAAATAAAGTTTTGCTGTATTTTCCAAACAAAGTCTTTGAATTTCCACGATTCCGTCGATGATCTAACGCCTCGCAATATAACTTAGATTCTCAAGGCCGAAGAGTTAATGAACGATTCTCCTTCCATATCCATTATCACCCCGACAAAGGAAACGAGGGTGCGTTGGCTAATTTCGCGGCCTGCAAATGGCCCAGTAAATCCCCGAGTCACGCTAGCTTAAGGGGCGCTCCCACCACACCAAAACACTGCGAATCTCTGCTTGAATTGCATGTTTATGAGAATTGTTTTTTTATGTTTCAGATTGGTCCATGGCTGGCACGTTCGCCTCTCTCGGCACCCATGGTTGCCTACAGTATCCCACCATCGTCGTACACTCCCAGCAGGGGAAGACCACACGACCCAGGCTACGACAAATCTCTGAAGAATCCGAGAAGAACCCAACGTTTAGACTGTAGACAATTATGCCCAAAAGACCATTTTTACTATTATCGACATAACCTTACCTCGACTTAGAGTTTTTTACTTAATTTTTGAACGTTTACTATTGTGATTTTTTCTATATGATCTGTACAAATTGATTAAGTGACCTTATAGAGATACCAGAACGTCTACATACCTGATTTAGGATAGACTGAAGCTTAGGATAAAGATTAGCATATCATAGCTGATAGGTTTTGTACTAATTTTCGGACTCGGAAGTCGACGTTCCTTACTGATATGGCGAGACAGTCAATACGAAGTGCCAGGAAACAATCTATAGGTGAGTAATTCCGATATAAAGACCAAAAAAAGTTTCAGACCTAACCTAACATAACCTATAAAACAAGTTTTCCTTTTATCGTCTATTTGCTGTGGTCGATGTTCCGCCAACACCTCCCATATTCTCTTTCAACGAAGCTTTAAGTGAAATCAAATAAAATACCCCGGCGGTAATCGTGATTCATTGATCGTCGCGAACCAATTTTTCTAGGACACGTCATATCGTCATTTGCTCCGATACCGGGGGGCGAGTAACAACCCCTTACCGACTACCCTTGAACTTCCGCATCATCCTTTCTGTTTTATTCACGAGTTATAATAATTTTCGATCAAGTGAGGATGTGGCTGAATCATTTATGATGTCTGTCGACATCTAGGTCGACAAAGATAATTTCTGACGCTATGGATTTTATTCTTGAGATGTAGATTCAGAAAATTTTATTGTTTTATTAGCATCAGACTTTTTTCGATCTCATTCAGGTACCCGATTCATATTCAAAAGCTACAATTGCTCTTATATCGAAATAAAAAAATTAAGGACAATTTTTATCTCGACCCTGAAGAAAAATTGTGGGGACGACTATGTCGGGACCATCGATCGATAATTCGATATTTATTTATGCACATTTTTACACTGTGGTTCAAGGTTTTCTGCGACAGAAACGTCACAACTGTCAAAGATGACATTCAGGTTGATCGTTTTTTGCCGATGCAACATCTAATTAGAATGTTTTTAATTAAAAGATACGAAATTCCAAATTAAATCGTTTGATTTTCAAAATTAACTAACGATCCGCTCGGTTCTCCGTATTATGGAACATATGAGTAAGGTTAAACCGACTTGTGTTAGTTCAATCGGGACCAAATCCAGTGATTAATTGATCATAATGTAACGGCAATTAAATAATGAATCACAAATCGAAAACCAAATGAAACCGTCGCCCGAAGCATGGATTACGAATTGGAAGTGTTCGAGGTTTACGAGGAGAACGAACCACCAGCGAATCGGAAGCATACGAGGAAAAAATGTAAACAGAAAACTGAGAAGAGCGTGTTGCAATCGGAACACCCGAGCAATTCTATCGATAGACCGAGCAGCAGCTCGTCCAGACAAGCCAGAACTTGGAATTTGAGAGAATCGATCTCTAGCGTGTTCAGCAAGTTGTTTCGGAGAAACAAGAGGTACGAGAGTAACGTGCCGGAGCAAGGGGCTCATTCTTCCAAAGATTTCTGTAGGGGCTATGTGCCTTGCGGTAAGCTTGAACTCTTTATTTGTCGGAATAATCTTACGACCTCGATACACTCACATTTATCGTTAACGTAACATTCAGAATCGCATGATTTCGGATGAAAGTTTTGGAGTGTGAATTGTTAAAATTGACAATTATAAAGTCAGACATTTGACATTTATTCTTATTTGAACTGTATTTGAATTATGTCAATTATTGGGAAGAAATGTCCATAATTCATCTATCGCTCGTAAACTAAATGTAGATCTAGTTTTGCAAGATTTTCTCTTGTTGCAGTAGAAGGAATAGAAGTTCAGGTTGCATTTTAACATATTTTGTAACTTCAATTTCTAATATATTGAATTAAATTTCTCTTTTTGTTTCAGATAATCAAAGAAGAATCAGAGCCAATGATAAACAATACAATTCTCAGTTTCGTTATGCGGTAAGTTAAAAAAATTATTCCCGCATTCATAATAAGATTCTATATTTACATAAAAGAAAGATATAATTTCTCGGCGATACTCGTAAAATATTTGAATTATTTAGCTAATATCTTCAAACACCAAGTCCGGAATTAATTGGAATGTCAATTGGTTCAACAGTTCGTCCTTCCATCATTGTCTGAATTGATTTGGACGTAAATAGCAGCTGCAATTTGAAAATAATAATGTCCAATTTCATTCGGATTTGTTAGAATATAGGGGCCATTCAAAAAGTAACTTATTTTCAGAACAACTACATCAAAACGTCAAAGTATTCTCTACTCACATTCCTGCCTCTGAATTTGTTCGAACAATTCCAACGACTGGCCAACTTCTATTTTTTGTGCCTTCTCGTCCTGCAGTTAATTCCAGCCATAAGCAGTCTGACTCCCGTCACCACAGCCCTTCCCCTCATCGGAGTGTTGGGGTTGACCGCGGTCAAAGATGCCTACGATGATATAGTAAGTTTAACGAGCATCGAAGAAATCTAGATTAATTCGGTATGTTTTTCAGCAAAGACATATATCGGACTCCCATGTAAATAACAGAAAATCGAGGGTGGTCCGAAATGGTAAAATAGTGCAAGAACGATGGTCCAACGTCCAGGTCGGAGATGTCATCCGCATGGACAACAATCAGTTTGTCGCTGCGGATATTTTGTTGTTAACCAGCAGCGAGCCGAACGGGCTGTGCTATATAGAAACTTCAGAGTTGGACGGGTAAGGCTACTTTTATATCTTGAAAACCGATAATTTTTTTGGAAATTTCCTTTTCTGTATCAAGTTTTGTCATAGAATATACAGTAGAACCTCAATTATCCGAACTAATTGGGAACGGGACTATTTCGGATAATCAAAAGTTCGGATAATCAAAATGTCGGAACTTTGAGATAATATCAACATTATAAGAACCGGTGAAATCATTAAAATTTTAAATATATAAATAAACATTCAAATATCCAACTAATAAAACAGTGAAATAGGTATGTACATTAAATATTTTAATCTTTTTTCACAAAATAGTCTAATATTTTCAACTGGCGAAATGCTATTGGTCGGATAATTGAATGTTTGGATAAACTGATCAGTGTTCGGATAATTGAGGGTTCGGATAATTGAGGTTCGGATAATCGAGGTTCTACTGTACTTGGAGTAGACGAATTCATGCGTTTATATCTTGAAACCGATAGTTTTTGAAAATTTCCTCTTTCGAAGGGAGACCAACCTGAAATGCCGCCAGTGTCTGGTCGAGACCGCCGTGATGGGCGAGGACAACGACCTGCTGGGCAGGTTCGACTGCGACATAATCTGCGAGATCCCCAACAACCTCCTGAACAAGTTCGAGGGGGTGCTGACGATGAAGAACAAGCAGTATCCCCTGGACAACGACAAGATCATCCTGAGGGGTTGCGTGTTGAGGAACACGAACTGGTGCTACGGCGTCGTCGTCTTCGCCGGCAAGGACACGAAGCTGATGCAGAACAGCGGCAAGACCAAGTTCAAACGGACAAGCATAGATAGGCTACTTAATTTTCTAATTATAGGGGTGAGTGGTTTTTCGATTTTTGTTTACGATTGAATTTACTCGTTTTCGTTTTGCAGATAGTATTTTTCTTATTGTCGATGTGCCTTTTCTGTATGGTCGCTTGCGGCATATGGGAGTCTTTGGTGGGACAGTACTTTCAGACGTTCCTGCCCTGGGACAGTCTGGTGCCTTCCGATCCCTTAGCCGGTGCCACGATTATAGCTTTACTAGTTTTCTTTTCCTACGCCATAGTGCTGAACACTGTCGTTCCCATATCTCTATACGTCTCCGTGGAAGTTATTCGTTTCGTACAGAGTTTCCTGATCAACTGGGACATGCAGATGTACCACGAGAAGAGCGGTACCCATGCCAAAGCCAGAACGACCACCTTGAACGAGGAGTTAGGTAAGGGTTCCATCCATCTTTCGATTAAGTGTAACACTCTTTTTACCCAGGGCAAATAGAGTACATATTCTCCGACAAAACGGGGACTCTAACGCAGAACATCATGACCTTCAACAAGTGCTCCATCGGCGGCAGGTCCTACGGCGACGTCGTGGACTCCCGGACCGGGGAAATAGTGGAGGTGACGGAAGACCTGGAGTCCCTGGACTTCTCCTTCAACCCGGACTACGAGCCCGAGTTCAAGTTCTACGACAAGAAGCTGCTGGAGGCGGTCAGGAACAAGAACCAGGACGTGTTCGCCTTCTTCCGCCTGTTGGCGCTCTGTCACACCGTCATGTCGGAGGTGGCGGACGGCAAGCTGGAGTACCAGGCCCAGTCGCCGGACGAGGAGGCCCTCGTCTCGGCCGCCCGGAATTTCGGCTTCGTCTTCAAGGAACGCACCCCCAACACCATAACGATAGAGGTGATGGGCACGAAGGAGGTGTACGAGCTGCTGTGCATCCTGGATTTCAACAACGTGAGGAAGAGGATGTCGGTGATACTGAGGAGGAACGGGCAGTTGAGGCTGTATTGCAAGGGGGCGGATAACGTTATTTATGAGCGTTTGAAGAAGGGGAATGACGAGATCAAGCACGGCACTCAGGAGCATCTTAATGTGAGTGAAAATCTCTTAAAAACGTTTCAAAGAACTAAAAAGTTTTGTGCAGAAATTCGCCGGTGAGGGTTTGAGGACTCTCTGTTTGGCCTCGAGGGACCTGGACGAAGATTTCTTCAACAATTGGAAGTTGAGGCATCAGCAGGCGGCCATAGCCTTGGAGGGGAGGGACGAGCAACTGGACGCCATCTACGAGGAGATCGAGAGGGATATGTTGTTGGTGGGTGTGACCGGTATCGAGGACAAACTGCAGGACGACGTGCCCAGGACCATCTCCAACCTCATCCTGGCCGGGATCAAGATTTGGGTCCTCACCGGAGATAAACAAGGTGTGGTTATATCTTTACATACACTTCATTTAAGAATTATTGAGATTGAACGTTCAGTCGAGGCTTTATTTCTGGTTACAAAAAGTAACTGTTCAATTTCATCATAGAAATGAAACATGAAACATAAGTATAATCTAGAGAAGTGTTCAGTTTATGAATTATCGAATAATTAAGCCGGAATATTCTGACTGCAGTTTGAACATGAGAATTTAGGTTTGAAAGCACAAAAATATCGTGGAATGCTTCCATATGAAATTATCTGAACTTCCAAGCAAGTCGTTGAGTTGAGATATCGTTCATATAAAAGTCAACCATGGAAAATTGAAGATCATTAAAATAAATATTTATTTTCAATCAAGACCACGCAATCTTTATTGGTATTGTAAATCTTGCAAAATTCTAAGCTTATAACTATAAGAGTACCATTTTATGTCTGGATTCAAAAAGGATAATTAATGGAATTCTAGCAGGCAGCTAAAGTGGTGTAACAAACCGAAAAAAATTTGTGATACTTTGCAAGCACAGGGCCAAGTGAATGGATTTGAAAAAACGTTATACATATTAAGAAATAAGAGAGAAACAAAACACTGACAAACTGCATGGCGTTCTCTTGTTGTAAGACGCGATGTATCCTGGTCAATTCCAGCCATTTCAATAGCACAAGACAAAAATGGAGCAGAGTGAATTTAAAATGTTACATTTGAGAGATAGTTTTTATTTCCACTGTCAGAATTAGGGGATATTTCTAATGACGAAGAAATTGATCTCAAATACCTTTTAGAAGGCAAAATAAAAAATTTTCTCATTAATTCATAACATGAAGGTGACTGTGAAAATAATATAAATGACATAACTATAGTACTTGATGAATATTTAATTCTTTTTGCTATGACCTGTCGTAATTGGTCTGTAATGATTTCTACCTGTCTGAATTTGTCAAAATTTTCATTATTTCTATCAGCTAAAAATAACTCTAAGGAAGCTAAAGAACTTTTCAATGAATCTGACATAGATTCTTCAGGTACTGCATCTTCATCATTTACATTTTTATAACGAGAAAGTAAATTTGTAATTTGAGACCACCTACTAAGTGTTAGATCGTACGGAAGAATCCATTTTAAATCATTTTGAGAGATCTGAATATTTTTAATAAATAATTTTAATCTAAGGTCTCTATCTATTTGAACTGAAACATCCACAGATAATGATTTTTCGAAATTAATTATATAAAAATGAATCTTTTCATCGAATTTCTTAATCTCCCATCAATTTTGATTGAATAATTATTGATTAGGTCATCGAAATCTTTTATCATGTCCGAACTCAAAAAGGCTTCTATTTCATTATTCTGCCGAGAAATGATTTCATTTTTTCTAAGCTGAGGATCGGTCCTCGGTTTTGGAGTTGATTTTGTGAGATACTTCGGTAAATTTGGAAGAACTTTGGGAATAGCGTTTTTTTTTAATTTAGGATATTTTAATGATAACAATTGAATGGTTCCATCTGGCTTTAAAAATTTATCATTCTCAATAATATATATATAACTTTCTTCGAAATGTTTCTCGCAAACTGAACTAGAAGAGGTCGGAATAAAATCTTTTCTTGGGATAGCTTTTATCCATAGAAGCTTCAGCTCTTCATTTTTGGGAAATTTAAAACAACTTACATAATTCCTATCTTTCTGATACGAATAATTGCTTCTACAATTTGGAACACAACACGATCGTACCATCTTGATTCTCAGTAGATGATCTCAAATATACCCACCAAAATTACTGAAAACAACACTTCCACTTCACTTAAATCACTATTACACTTCAGTTTGAACTTTATTACACTTATTTAATTCACAAAAACACAAACAATAACACGTGCGTAACCTATTACGACTTGTTAAACTGAAAACTCGATTATGCGAAGCCCCCGAGGTCCATATCCCTCCGTCCAACTTTGCCAGTTCTCTCTCGTTCCAGGCTTCTAATAAAGACGGCTGTGCCTATACCAACCTGAATTCAGCAACCCAAAATATTACTGAAAATTCCACACATGTGATTTTTAACCAATCAGAACGTGTATTTCTGACAGATCACCATCGCAACGGATGAATTTTAGTGGACATTTTTTCACGGTACCCAACAGCGAATTATACTGGAAATTTTTTTGACGTTTATAATGACAGAATATTATACTTGATGAAGACGAAAATTGATGTTGTTGGAAATAAACGCATTTGGTGTGGAATTTTCTTACCGAATACCACACGAGGTCAAATTAAATCCGGAAATTTTTTCTCACTCATGAATATTTTTAGAAAATTATCCCTCGTCTTCGACTCGGGATAATTTTCAAAATATTCATGAGCTCGAAAAAATTTGACCTCTAGTGGTATTACTAGTGAATAGTCTATTACCAACTTAAATTCGATTTTCCACAGCCTACCAGTATAAGTAATATCAGATTTAACATAACTCCTTCCTTGCAGAGACCGCAATGAACATTGGCTACTCCTGCCAGTTGCTGACCGACGATCTGGTCGACGTCTTCATAGTGGACGCGTCCACCTACGACGAGGTGCACCAGCAACTGAACAAGTTCAAGGAGAACATAAGGATAGTGAACACGTTCCACCCGTGCAGCCCTTCGGGGATCCAGATTGGCACCACCAACGGAAAACTGGACTCGACCAGTCGACTGGCCGGAGAATCGACGCCGCCGCACATAAGGAGCCCGCCGGCCGTCAGCGTCGTCACGTTCAGGTGGGATCACGGTGATGATGAAATTCGCGAAAATTCGAGAGCAAGGTAGCGTTTTTCCAAGATCGAGACTGCTGCACACTGTGAACTAATCCGTTGAGTCTGTAGAGTTAGATAGTCGACTAATTTCGGGGGAGTTTCCATGTTCGGTAGGGGAGTGATGGTTTGATTTTTTTCCTGAAGAATTCTCAGTTTTTCTTATGTCGAGTTCATTTTTGTTTCCGAAGGAAACTATGAAAAGATTCTCAGATTTTCTTTGGTTAGGTCTAAGGTGTTTCCGAGAGTTCAATCATTTTCTTGGAATTAGATGATGGTCGTGTTTTTTTTTTGGAGGAGAGAACTCGCTTCTTCAAAAATCTGCATTTCAATTTTTAAAACACAAAAATTGTCGATGTGTCCTTGAAATTCAAGAATTCACCATTCTGATTGAAAATTGTCACAATATATGACAATGACTTTCAAATATCTTGAACAGATCGTTTTGTTTTTCCGCATAGTATTTTTGAATGAAAAATAAGAAGTTGAGGAAAGAACGTGAAAGAACCGAATCTGTTCAATAGCATCCTTAATTTGTGCAATTGAACCAACTAAAACATTCGCTATTTTATCTATATCGCCCTCTTGTTGCAACACTTTTTCCGTTAATAATTCCTGCAATTGGGTCATATGAACTATTTTACTCTCCATTTTGTAGAGGGTTTCGTTTTCTGCTTCGAACATTTGCATCTCTTCCGCAGATAATTCTTCCTTGACATTTGGGGTATTCACTACCTACGGGATCATTACTTTTTCAACTTTGGGTATTTCCTCGGTACTCTCATTTTTATTGAAATCATTCGATACCTCTTTTTTTCTTTTCGTAGGACCCAGTTTAGAAAGATTGTGTACTTTGATTACTCTTTGAACCCTGATAGCTTTAGGTTCTGTTTATACTTTTGATACTTCCTTCAAATACTTTTCTAACGATCCTATTATAGCATTGTAATACTGTTCAACTTGTTGGGTCTTTTTCAATCCATCAATTTCTTTCTTATAATCGTTTGTTATATTTTTGTACTGATGAACTATATCTTCGGCAACAGTCTCGAAATGCTCTCTATCAACTTCAGTCATGGTTTTATTTGCCGACAAGTGATTAGTAATTTTTAAATATGCGGCTTTATTATCGACAAGGAATTATTTCAAATGTGTGAGTTGTTTCACTACTTCCTTTGCCTTCCTGAGGTTCACACCTTTTTTCGATTTTAATATATTTGAAATTGGTTTTTTGTCTATAATACCCAAGGATTTATTTGTAGTATAGATCATTTTTAGGGTTAACATTTTTTTTTAATATTTGTAATGGGTTTTTAGGTTTATTTTGCCACTTTTTCAATATTTAGATATTGTTATACTTCAGTAGCTCCCCTATTTAACAGAAATATTACAAGCGTTCAAATATTTGTCAAATATCAACAGGGATGTAGCATGTTATTAGTTAATTTTATCTACCTATGCTCTCTTAATTTCAACTAACAACGAATAATCACCCTAGTTCAGGAAAAGAAGCAGCTCCAACCTTTGAAAAAATCTAAGAAAGTAACGAATGATTAAGTTCCAAAAGAATCTCCTTGAAATTATACAAATTAATCTAAATCGGTTACTGGTTAGAGTTGATTCTTTTTTTAGATAATAGTGCTAATTTCACTTGCTTTTTAGTGCTTACGTTTCCAATTATGTACTTGGAAGTCATCAGATTATTCAGTTTGGCACATTTAATTTTTTTTTGTAGGTGAAATATCCACCTATCCAACTCTGAAATCTTTTTTCAGCACCCAACTGGAGTATCACGAATCCAACCCGTCCCACGTGGAGGAGACCCAAGCCGGTTTTGCCATTTTGATAAACGGTCAGTCTCTGGTGCACTGTTTGCACCCCCAAATGGAGAGACTTTTCGTCGAAGTGGTGATGCAGTGCAAGTCGGTGATTTGCTGCAGGGTGACTCCGTTACAAAAGGCGCTGGTCGTCGAACTGATAAAGAAGACCAAACACGCAGTTACTTTGGCTATCGGAGATGGAGCAAACGATGTTTCCATGATTAAAGGTTAGAGGGTTAGAATCAGGAAAAGTCGTCGGATTCGGATTTTTATCGAATATTTTTCAGCTGCGCACATTGGAGTCGGGATTTCGGGTCAAGAGGGGATGCAAGCGGTTCTCGCGTCCGATTATTCGATAGCCCAGTTCAAGTACTTAGAACGCCTGTTGTTGGTGCACGGTAGATGGTCCTACTACCGGATGTGCAGTTTCCTGCGGTATTTCTTCAATAAGAACTTCGCCTTCACGCTGTGTCACTTGTGGTTCGCGTTCTTCTGCGGATTCAGCGCCCAGGTGAGAACCTAAATTTATTCTTGTTTTCTCACAGTTAATTCCGATAATTTTCAGACCGTATTCGATCCAATGTATATATCGGTATACAACCTGTTTTACACATCTTTACCCGTCCTAGCCGTTGGCATATTCGATCAGGATGTCAACGATAAAAACTCCATCCTGTATCCTCAACTGTACCGCCCCGGTCATCTGAACCTGTTCTTCAACAAGATGGAGTTCTTCTGGAGCGCCCTCCAGGGGTGTTACGTGTCCATAGTATTATTCTTCATACCTCTGGGTACGTTTCTCGGTTTTCTTGAAATTTCAGACGATTCTCACTCCTCGACTTATTTCAGGTACTTATTACGATGCTGTGAGCCCGAACGGGCAAGGACTCTCGGATTATATGTTACTTTGTAGTGTGATGGCCGCCATACTTGTCATTGTCAATACTGCGCAGGTGAGTCCTCGAACGTTTCACTCCGTTGCAAGGTATATAAACTTGTTGATTTTCTCTCAGATCGCCTTCGATACCTCCTACTGGACAACAGTGAACCACATAATGATCTGGGGTTCCCTCACATTCTTCTTCTTGATGGACAATTTCTACAACTTCATCATAGGCGGTCCGTACGTTGGTTCCCTTACGAAAGCCATGAGCGAGGCCAACTTCTGGTTCACCACAGTCCTCGTGGTGACAGTTTCAGTAATGCCGGTGTTGGCGTGGAGGTTCTACTTCTTCGACGTTTCACCCACCCTCACCGATCGGGTGAGGCTGAAGCAGAGGGTGGACCAGGTGAGGTCCAGACACAGCCAAGACGTGATGAGGACGCCGTCCGCGAGAAGGGCGAGGAGGTCGATTAGATCGGGCTACGCCTTCGCGCACCAAGAGGGTTTCGGGAGGCTGATCACCTCCGGGAAGATAATGCGAAAGATGCCGAATCCAGACTTCAACATTTCCAATATCATAAGGTTCAGGGATTCGACGAAGGAGGCGAGGGAGAGCGATCCTAGATTGGGAAACTCGAGTGACGTGCGCGCCCCCATGCAAGATTTGGATACCATAAATTTGTGAGGTTAGGTCCACTGGCATTGGGCGGATGCCAGTTTGGGGGAATTTTCGAAATCGATATTGGTGCTTTGTTGATTTTTACAAACTCGATATTTATTAAGGTAAAAACCTGTTTTATTTTTTTTCCTATTTTATAGTTTTATATTTGAAAGTATTTTGAAGTGATATAGCAGTATTTGAAATATTAGATATTTATGTAGCATTTACAGTGTTATGCCCTACTATGGAAAGAGCTCTAACGAAATAAATAAATACTATAACTTTAATTTTTTCAAGTACGGATTATTCTAGTTTTCTCCCATTAAACGATTCAATTTTCTATTTTGGTACGAATGTTATGACAATGTTAATTATTAGAAACTTTTATCGATGAATTAATAATGAAAAAAAAAGAAAATTTATTTATTATTGAAATATACATTATAGAGATAGAGAAATTTGCTGCATATTAATTATAATTTGTTCTTTTGTCAGTATTTACTTGTTTCAGCTGCCTGGTTAAATTAATAAAGCACCGAGTTGCTGTAAATGTTCTAAGCTTTAATGAAGTAATATATTTTAATGATAAAACTGTTAAACTTATAATAACAACAATTGTTGAATTTGTTTCCTACTTGTTTTATTTTTGTCGAATACTTGTTTTCTTTTCTTTAAAATTTTCATATTTACAAACTTTTTTTTTCGTTCTATTGTGTTATACAATATGTTTCTTTACATTGTCTCTGATCAAATTTCATGTATTTTTTCATAGAAGCTGCTAGTCATCCTAATGTTACAAGTTATTACAAAGAAATATAATGTTTAAATTCTTGTTTTTGTAAAATAAACGTTTATTTTTTATCGAGGTTTTCCTTAATTATATTCCCATCTTCGGAAATCTGTATTCAAATTTTTAAAACACAAAGTGTCGACGTTTTCTTGAAATTCAAGAATTTACCGATAGCTCATCCACCATTCTGATTAAAAATCGCCATAATAAATGACAATGACTTTCAAATATCTTTAACAGATCTATTATTTTTGAATGAAAGTTAGAAGTTAAGGAAAGAACATTAAACATTGCAATAAAAAATTTAATCATTATACCAATCTAAAAACAGCAATGAAAAAGACATGACGAGAAGGAAAAATAAAACCCAAGCGCGTAAACCGGCTTTCCTTTGAATCGCTTGCCGAATCTGTTCGTTAGCATCCTTAATTTGTTCCGTTGAACCGACTACGACATTCGCTATTCTATCTATATCGCCCTCTTGTTGCAACACTTTTTCCGTAAACAATTCCTGCAATTCGGCAATGTGAACTATTTTACTCTCCATTTGCTTAACTTCATCGGACATTTTATTCATCTCATTGTAGAGGGTTTCGTTTTCTGCTTCGAACATTTGCATCTCTTCCGCAGATAGTTCTTCCTCGACATTTGGGGTATTTACTACCTCGGGGATCATTATTTTGTTAACTTGGGATATTTCCTCAATACTCTCATTTTTATTGAAATCATTGGATACCTCTTTTTTTCTTTTCCTAGGACCTAGTTTAGAAAGATTGTGTACTTCAATGACTCTTTGAACCCTGATAGCTTTGGCTTCCGTGTATACTTTAGATACTTCTTTTAAATACTTTTCTAACGATCCTATTATAGCGTTGTAATACTCTTCAACTTGTTGGGTCTTTTTCAATGCAGCAATTTCTTTCTTATAATCGTTTATTATATTTTTGCACTTATGAACTATATCTTCAGCGACAGTCTCGAAATGCTCTCTATCGACTTCAGTCATGGTTTTATTTGTCGACAGGTGATTCATAATGTTTAAATATGCGGCTTTATTTTCAACTAGGAATTGTTTCAAATGTGTGAGTTGTTTCACTACTTCCTTTGCCTTCCTGAGGTTCACATCTTTTTTCGATTTTAATATATTTGAAGTTGGTTTTTTGTCTATAATACCCAGGGATTTATTTGTGGTACGAATCATTTTTACATGTGCTGAGAACATTAGTGTGATATCCATTATTTCGCTTCGAATTGCCTGTTAAATAAATATAAAAATTACGAAATTAAAATATCAACACGTCATGTAGTTCTCATTGACATTTCCAGTATTAGAGGTTAGTAGTCCAAATGACAACATTGTGTTCGTTTAGAACTACAATTCGACAATCGAAAAATATCGGAAAGAACAGAAACCGATGAAAGTTTCTCAGTTAAAATAAATTGAAACCTGCTCTTTCCAATTAAAACGTTGTTTTTGATAAAAGGAATTTCAAATATAGTGTAAATCTCGATAGTATGATTTCTGTGTTACGTACCTGGGCTTGAGTGTTGGCAGTTGGATTTTCCACTTTCAGCAACAATTTCCCCTACTCTATTTTATAATTGCATAATCAGCATCTTATTATTCCTTATCGAAATAATATCCTATAAAGTTTGCCGGTTCTCAAGTGTATAATTCCTATTGGAATGTGGTGATAAAAGTATTATTACTTTAAAGTGCGATTAAACCCCGTATCGGGAGTTGGTTTTGTTTACACAGCCAATTTTAAACAGTATTGTCCAAAATGTTGGGTTTTAGATCAATTCCAAAAACCATCAACACCCTGAAAACATGTCAGGAGGCCAACATAGCCTTAAAGTTGACGCCTGCAGCCTCGAACAGCCTCCAGACCAGAAATGCCCATCAGATCCCCGAAAAACTGAAAGATATGCAGACCAATCCAAAACCGAGGTTCTTCGACATGGTGGAATATTTCTTCCACAGGGCTTGCATCATGGTCGAGGATAAACTGGTGGAGGATTTGGGCAAAGTTAGAGGATCCAAGTTGACTTTGGAGCAGAGGAAAGCGAAGGTCGAAGGTATCCTGACGTTGATGGAGAAGTGCGATCACGTCTTGGAGGTCGCCTTCCCTCTCAGGAGAGAGAACGGGAGGTACGAGATGATAACGGGGTACAGGGCTCAGCACAGCGGTCACAGGACGCCCTGCAAAGGAGGTGAGTTATTTTTAAACTGTAGATTTTAGTTGAACCCTGGTTTTGTGAACATTCCATCAGCCTTGAAATGAAGATTCTATCTATTTGTTTGGAACATACCCTCCATTTTCTGTAGTTTTTCACTAACAATGTTTTGACATCTATGAATGTCAGTTTGAAGTTTCCGTGAAAAGTAACCAAAATGTTTGGAAAATGCACCAAATTCCTTCTTCGGCACTATTCCTCCGATGGTCACAAAATGCCAGAGCGGCTCAAAGCGATCGTGACCCAAGAGAAGCCAAAGTTCTTCGATATGGTTGAGTACTTTTATCACAGATCCGCGATTTTCGTCGAGAGAAACATGATGGAGGATTTGATGAAGGGTAAACACAAAAAGTCAATGATTGAAAGGAGGAAGAAAGAAATCAAGGGAATATTGGCGCTCATGGAGAATTGCAGCTATGTGATCGAGATCAATATCCCCATAAAGAGGGACAGTGGGAATTACGAGTTAGTACGCTGTTATAGGGCCCAACATAGTCTGCACAGAGTCCCAGCCAAAGGCGGTAAATCTAGTTTAAATTTTGACTTCCAATAGTTTACGAGTAATATCCATGACTCTGGCTTCAATTGTATCAATAAGGTCTTCAAGGTCCATCATTCAATTGATTGGCTTGAGTTGAAAGTTTGGTTGTCACCATGATCATTAACAATAATAATAAATGAAGTTGCAAAACCTGTTTGAAACTTCGTTGATGAATTTGTTGGTAATTAAATTGAAAGAATCTTTTCAAGATGCCCTTTTAAGTGTATTTGTACCATGATTTGCCTGATAAAGTGTCATCACTCCATGAAGATATAAATAACTTGCTTAATTTATTCAAGCTCAGGTGTTTGCGTGAAAATAACACATTCTATTGTTGACATTGTGCCAAGACTATTATTGTTAGCTTCACGATACCAGTCTCTTATCCTTTTATCAGTTTGATATGTTAACTTTTAATAGGACAAAGTACACCATTCTTTTAAATATGTTTAAATAGCTTTAACTCAGATGTTGAGGATAAATTAATTTTCTTGAGAATTCAGAATCCTTGCAGATTTAATGAATCATTAAATAAATAGAGATGATAAGCACTGAATAAACAAAAACAACAATGATAAAACACAAGTGTCACTTGTGTGTGTTGTCTAAAAAATCGCTTTCTTTCATTGGGACTTTATAATATGATACTCATATCATTTTCCATGAACTTGAAAACTGATACTTGTGGGAGTATTCAACGCTATGAGTAACAATGCCAGCAAGTATTACGCCTCAAACAATCAATTGAATGGTCGCATCGAGATTAAGCCGACAGTAAAACAATCCTCCACTCTCTTTCGTAACTCGCAAAGCCGTAAAAATTCGTAAAAAATACCCGCATGACCGCGATAAATTGATCTTGACCTTCTGGGAAATGTTGGTGACTTCCTCGTTGAAAGTTGGGCTTGCCAAGGAGGAGAATTGAAGGTCACTACACCTTTTCCTGTGTGTTAGATAATTATACTTTTAGTTGGTTGTTGTTAGCTCACAAAAAACTTAATTGAAATATGAAATAATGAGAGCTCAATTTATTTTGCATAAATCCATTTTACAATTTCAATTCAAATATCTCCATCTTGGTTAAAAAAACTGATTACTATGGTTATTATCTTTCACGTTGCCAAATAATAAGAATCTCTCTATCGAGAGAGTTTTGTCAAACCGTATCATAAAAGAGCTTATCATAAACCCACAAAATGAGTAGATAGAGAACAATTTACATAATTCTGAAATTATTTTTTCAGGCATGCGTTTCTCCAACGACGTGACACGCGACGAGGTTAAGGCCCTGGCTGCCTTGATGACCTTCAAGTGCGCATGTGTGGACGTGCCCTTCGGCGGCGCCAAGGCGGGCGTCAAGATAAACCCCAAGGAGTACTCAGAACACGAACTGGAGAAGATCACGAGAAGATTCACCTTGGAATTGGTCAAGAAAGGTTTCATGGGTGGGTAGAATTGTCCGGCTGTCTTATTACCCGATTTACTGATGAGTCTCCTTCCAGGTCCAAGTATAGACGTTCCAGCTCCCGACATGGGTACGGGCGAGAGGGAGATGTCCTGGGTGGCGGACACCTACTCCAAGACGATCGGTTACCAGGACATCAACAGCCACGCGTGCGTCACCGGAAAACCCATCAACCAGGGGGGTATCCACGGGCGTACGTCGGCAACGGGGCGCGGAGTCTATCACGGGATCGACAACTTCATCCACGACCATTCGCTGATGGAGGCCTGCGGTCTGAAGCCCGGCTGGGCCGGGAAGACCTTCATCGTGCAGGGCTTCGGCAACGTGGGGCTCCATTCCACCAGGTACTTGCACAGGGTGGGGGCCAGGTGCATAGGCGTGTTGGAGTACGATGGATCCATTTACAATCCGGAGGGTATAGATCCTAAGGTAATCGAACACCCGAGAAGGCTTTCCCGATTACAATAATCCCTTTCCAGGAACTTGAAGAATACCGTAACAAGAACGGTTCCATTATCGGTTTCCCCGGAGCCAAGCCTTACGAGAAGAAAGAGGACCTCCTCTTCGAGAAATGCGACATCCTTGTGCCAGCAGCAGGGGAACAGGCCATTCACATGGGCAACGCCCACAGAATTCAAGCTAGGGTAAGTTGGAATTATTTCTCGTAATACTCGACGTCTGAATCAATTGATGTCTACAGATTATTGGTGAAGGTGCTAATGGACCTACAACTCCCGCAGCTGATAAGATACTGATTGAAAAGAATGTCTTGGTGATTCCCGACCTGTACATAAACGCCGGTGGTGTTACTGTATCCTTCTTCGAGTGGTTGAAGAACATCAACCATGTCTCTTATGGTAGATTGACGTTCAAATACGAAAAGGACTCCAACTACCATCTTTTACGTGAGTAAATTTATTCGAGGTATTTATTTTCAATAAATCTCCGAATGTTTCTGCAGAATCGGTCCAAGAATCTTTGGAAAGGAAGTTTGGCAAATCAGGAGGAAGGATTCCAATAACACCTTCGGAAAGTTTCCAGAAGAAAATCCATGGTGCTTCAGAAAAAGATATCGTACACTCTGGATTAGACTACACCATGGAAAGGTCTGCCAAGGTGAGAAATTAGTCGTATTAAGTTATTGAATTTTTTTATGTACAAATTCCTTTGCAGGCTATCATGAGGACGGCCCAGAAGTTTAACCTCGGCCTGGATTTGAGAACAGCCGCTTACATTAACTCAGTAGAGAAGATATTCAACACTTACTCAGAGGCTGGATTGACCTTCTAAGTTTAATTTTAAAATTTTTTATTTCATTATCGCCTTCATGATAACAACATTCTCATCTTTATACTCGATACCGAAATGTATTTTATGTAATTTATGGTACAGAACATCTTAAGAATATACCTTGGTGTTATCATTTGACATTGGATGTTTAAGCATTTCTGAATTGAAACTCAATGGAATCATTCAATGATAAAACATGAATATTTTACGTGTCTTTTATTTATTCATATTGAAGAACTACTTTTTAGGAAATATTATTCAAAGTTTTAGCGATTAAACAAAGCTTTTCCAATTTGAAAACAGTAACGCCATCTACACTCATATGGCTGAACTTCTTCTTCTGCAATAGCGATAAATTAAAGTTTTCTTTAATTTAATATCAGTATCGCCATCTATACTCATATGGCTGAAGTTCTTCTTCTGCAACAGCGATAAATTAAAGTTTTCTTTAATTTAATTTCAGTATCGCCATCTATACTCATATGGCTGAAGCTCTTCTTCTGCAACAGCGATAAATTAAAGTTTTCTTCAATTTAATATCAGTATCGCCATCTATACTCATATGGCTGAAGTTCTTCTTCTACAAAAGCGATAAATGTAGTTTTCTGTAAGGCCGACAAGTCACTTTCAGCCCCTGAGTATAGATGACGCACTACTGAAATTAGTTTTCTTTATGGTCGATGTGTTACTTGCACTGAAAAAATGTTAGATTCGAAATCTACATCCCTTAATTATCACAAAAACATGCTCAATATGTTATATTTTAAATATCGATTTTTCAACTTCAAAGGGGGGACCCTTGGATAAATTCCGAAATTTTTTTCATCTGATCTTCTCAAAATTCACCATAAAGGGGTAATCAGCAACCCTGAAACCGAAAATGCAATCAGTTGTTCAATCAAAATTCTTAATGGCGAGTAATTGCCAAAAATTTGATGTGCGAGAGCACTTTTTTACTTGAGTGTACACCAAAATTGGATGAAAATGGGACAAAATATCCCAGATCATGACTTTATAGATTTTCGAAGCAGAATGGACTAGAGTTTGAGTGTTTTCATGATTCTCAATCCAATTGTTCCAGCGTCAAAAGTGGAACTGACGAAAGAACTTTTCTACTTGAGTGTACTCGAAATCTCAGAAAAAAATCTGAGCTCTGAAAAAATGTTAGATTCGGAATCTACATCCCTTAATTATCCCAAAAACATGCTCAATATGTTATATTTTAAATATCGATTTTTCAACTTCAAAGGGGGGACCCTTGGATAAATTCCAAAATTTTTTTCATCGGATCTTCTCAAAATTCACCATAAAGGGGTAATCGGCAACCCTGAAACCGAATATGGAATCAGTTGTTCAATAAAAAATCTTATTGGCGAGTAATTCAAAAAGTTTGATCTGCGAGAACACTTTTTTACCTGAGTGTACACCAGAATTTGATGAAAAATGCGACAAAATATCCCAGATCACGACTTTTGAAGCAGAATGGACTAGAGTTTGAGTGTTTTCATGATTCTCAATCCAATTGTTCCAGCGTCAAAAGTGGAACTGACGAAAGAACTTTTCTACTTGAGTGTACTCGAAATCTCAGAAAAAAATCTGAGCTCTGAAAAAATGTTAGATTCGGAATCTACATCCCTTAATTATCCCAAAAACATGCTCAATATGTTATATTTTAAATATCGATTTTTCAACTTCAAAGGGGGGACCCTTGGATAAATTCCAAAATTTTTTTCATCGGATCTTCTCAAAATTCACCATAAAGGGGTAATCGGCAACCCTGAAACCGAATATGGAATCAGTTGTTCAATAAAAAATCTTATTGGCGAGTAATTCAAAAAGTTTGATCTGCGAGAACACTTTTTTACCTGAGTGTACACCAGAATTTGATGAAAAATGCGACAAAATATCCCAGATCACGACTTTTGAAGCAGAATGGACTAGAGTTCGAGTGTTTTCATGATTCTCAATCCATTTGTTCCAGCGTCAAAAGTGGAACTGACGAAAGAACTTTTCTACTTGAGTGTACTCGAAATCTCAGAAAAAAATCTGAGCTCTGAAAAAATGTTATATTCGGAATCTACATCCCTTAATTATCACAAAAACATGCTCAATATGTTATATTTTAAATATCGATTTTTCAACTTCAAAGGGGGGACCCTTGGATAAATTCCAAAATTTTTTTCATCGGATCTTCTCAAAATTCACCATAAAGGGGTAATCG
Source organism: Aphidecta obliterata (assembly GCA_963966015.1). NCBI lineage: Eukaryota > Metazoa > Arthropoda > Insecta > Coleoptera > Coccinellidae > Aphidecta > Aphidecta obliterata. The sequence continues at coordinate 1,313,651 of OZ014435.1, forward strand.
GCAACCCTGAAACCGAATATGGAATCAGTTGTTCAATAAAAAATCTTATTGGCGAGTAATTGCCAAAAGTTTGATCTGGGACAACACTTTTTTACCTGAGTGTACACCAGAATTTGATGAAAAATGCGACAAAATATCCCAGATCACGACTTTTGAAGCAGAATGGACTAGAGTTCGAGTGTTTTCATGATTCTCAATCCAATTGTTCCAGCGTCAAAAGTGGAACTGACGAAAGAACTTTTCTACTTGAGTGTACTCGAAATCTCAGAAAAAAATCTGAGCGCTGAAAAAATGTTATATTCGGAATCTACATCCCTTAATTATCACAAAAACATGCTCAATATGTTATATTTTAAATATCGATTTTTCAACTTCAAAGGGGGGACCCTTGGATAAATTCCAAAATTTTTTTCATCGGATCTTCTCAAAATTCACCATAAAGGGGTAATCGGCAACCCTGAAACCGAATATGGAATCAGTTGTTCAATAAAAAATCTTATTTGCGAGTAATTGCCAAAAGTTTGATCTGCGAGAGCACTTTTTTACCTGAGTGTACACCAGAATTTGATGAAAAATGCGACAAAATATCCCAGATCACGACTTTTGAAGCAGAATGGACTAGAGTTCGAGTGTTTTCATGATTCTCAATCCCATTGTTCCAGCGTCAAAAGTGGAACTGACAAAAGAACTTTTCTACTTGAGTGTACTCGAAATCTCAGAAAAAAATCTGAGCTCTGAAAAAATGTTAGATTCGGAATCTACATCCCTTAATTATCACAAAAACATGCTCAATATGTTATATTTTAAATATCGATTTTTCAACTTCAAAGGGGGGACCCTTGGATAAATTCCAAAATTTTTTTCATCGGATCTTCTGAAAATTCACCATAAAGGTGTAATCGGCAACCCTGAAACCGAATATGGAATCAGTTGTTCAATAAAAAATCTTATTGGCGAGTAATTGCCAAAAGTTTGATCTGCGAGAGCACTTTTTTACCTGAGTGTACACCAGAATTTGATGAAAAATGGGACAAAATATTCAAGATCTGAACAGATTTTTTGATTTGGAATCTACATCCTCGAATTTGCCATCTGTAGTCTAATGCAAAAAGTTCATTTTCAGTATTAGCGAAACTTCTTATTTTTGTATTTTAGAAGGGATACTTGGGTCAATAGTGTATAGATGGCGCTAAAACAATCAAATTTGATACACAACAATAACAGGTCAAATAATGGCTGAAAAGTTCTCTCATCTTGAAACTGATGTCAGATTAGAAATCTACGACCTCAGATTAGCCTGAAAACATAATAGTTCCACCGAAAAAACTCAAAAGGAGAACTCTTCATATAAATTTTGAGACGATGTTTTTTTGAACAGATCTTTCCAAAAATCACCACAAAGAGGTGAAAAGGGAATCCTGGATACGAATATACAATCAGTTTATTCCTGAAGCATCTCAATCACGTATAATTTACGAATCTTTCAGTCTACTGGAGTGTGCACCATCTGTACTCGGATACAAGAAGTAAAATATCTTTCTTACAGAAAACTACTATTTTGGCAGTCCCTGAAGAACATTTCAGTCAATCGATTATAGATGGCGCTGGCGGTAACAAATTCGATAAACAACGATAAAACGTGAAATAATAGCTAAAAAGTTCTCTCATCTTGAAACTGATGACAGATAAGGAATCTACGACCTCAAATAATCTTAAAAAGATAACCATTTTACTCCAAAGTAGAACTCCTTGCATAAATTTAAGGACGATTTTTTTTTTGAACAGATCTTTCTGAGAATCACCACGAAGAGGTGAGAGGGAGTTTTGAATACGAATATACAATTAGTTTGTTCCTGAAGGATCTCAATCACGTATAATATACAAATCTTTTAGTCTAATTCAGTGTGTGCCATCTGTACTCGGATAGAAGAAGTAAGATATCTGCCATACAGAAATCTACTATGTTCGCGGTTACCTGAAGAACACTTCAGTCAACCAAATATAGATGGCGCTGGGGTATCGAATTCGTTAAAAAATAAAAAAGCCAAGTGAATCAATGATTGATATGGTGGTCCATGTTTTTCTCAACAATCACCACACCACAAACTGAAAATGGACCATTTCTGGGAAATTGGTCTCAATTTCTGTAACTACCCCTCCAGTCATAGTTATTTTTGAGCGCTCGTACTACTTACACGAGGGCTATATCATTTCGTCACGATGTCTGTTTTTTCGAATTGTGAGCCGAAAATGGTCTCAAACGACTATGTTCGACTCACTGATGACGAATCCGTCGGAAAATTTGAGTCTGTCCGTCCGGCCGTAAGCACGATAATACTCGAACGGAACAAGCTAGAGACTTGAAATTTTCAGTATGGGTTCAGTTCCCGAATTCCTCGGTTAATGAGCCTAATTCCACCAGGGGTTCCGTAAATATGGCCATTCAAAGTTTTGTTCCCCTGATAACTCGAAAACTACAGATTTGATCGAGATGAAATTTCGCACTCAAATCGAGAATGAGGTGTTCAAGCTACATGTGAAATTTTGTCTAGATCGCATGACCAGAACCATAGAAACCATCGAAAATTGTAACTTTTGAACGGAAAGGCCTAGGAACTTGAAATTTTCAAGGTGCGTTTGGATCGCAGATATCGCGGTCACGTTCATCAATGAGCAAAATTAGACTAGGGATTCCGTAAATATGGCCGTTCAAAATATTTTTTTTCCTGATAGTTTCGAAACTACTGATTGGATTGGAATGAAATTTTGCACCTAGCTGAGGAATAATGTTTTCAATTCACGTGCAGAATTTTGTCCAGATCGCATCACCAAGACCATAGATACCGTAGAAATGTTTAGCGAATTATCGAAAAAAAATTGGTCAGCTGAAGCACTGACAATGAATTTTTTTGACAGCTGTCGAAAATTCCTTCAATTGATTTCTAAAACTGGAAAATGCAAATCTACTACCTACAAGGTGGATGTACGAGCGCTCAAAAGCTTCTGACTTCACGGCAGTGCTTCTCGTAATTTTTCGTTTCACAGTGTTCATATTTTCTTTCCCAATCATTTAATACTTTTTTGTCAGTCATCATAAATTCAATAACAAACAACCTCCAAATGTACTAGACTCCTAATTACAATTTCATGAGAATATCGCAATAGATAGAACACATATTCAATAAGTTATCACATTCATAAAAAAAATAATTCGGCTTAATAAGATCTCTGGTAATAAATAGAATCTCTAATTATCTCCTCTCGTCTCCTAGAAATCCAACAGTTGTCTGTTTGTACCATGACAACCAGCGGTGGCAATCTTTTCTTTTTTACTATCACTACCGCTGTCCTCTAGATCTGGCGGTAAGTGTAGTTTTTCAATGACAAACTTCTTTCTCCTCAACTTGAACACATACTCTAACGAACCAGGATGTCTGGACGCGAACGAATTTATTGGGGCTAACTTTGCGAGTTGAAAGAATCCATGGTACTCGGATAGAACCTTGTTTGTTTCCAATTCCGTACCAGCAAAAGACTGGAGTCGCATAGATATGTCGCTGGAGTGTATGCATCTTTCTAATGCATGCTGAAAAAAATTATATATTCAATTACTTCGTCAAAGAAACAATAAAGTTTTTTTGGTTCAAGGAAAAAACGTACCTCTCGATACAGATGAGACGGAATAGTGATCACAGCCACAGCTAAAGCGGACCTAACCAAGGCCCTCAAACAGAATATGAACATGTCCAGGTCTCTACTGGAATCCAAGGAATGTAAAGAATTCTTAACAGGTAGCCAGAGTGGTGATCCCAAAGAATGCAAGGCTATCCTTAATATCGATTTTTTCGACGGGTTATCCTTGAGAAAATATTTGTCATCTTTTATCTTCGTTTTTATCTGACGCAGCAGATCATTGTAGGCTGGATTCGAGAAGGTACTGATACCTAGAAAATAATTAATTGATAAAGGTAAAATACTGAAAATCTTCTCCTAACCCTCACCATTTTCAACCCTACATCCATTCCAATAGTAAATATCAGTATTTTCGATATCTGCCATAGGCATCGTTTTCGTGAGGTCGTAAAAGTGCCCCAACGTGATATGTTTGTCCTCTTCCTCTCGAGTCCGCAGTTTTTCATATCTAAAGGCTATTTTCATTTTGGTGTCCGACTGTTGGGGTTTGCAGAAGGTTGCGGTGTTATCTTGGTCGAAATGGATCACAGCAGGAATTTCTTTTATCTGAGAATTTGAAAATATTGAATAAAATACAAAGTGAAAATTGCAGTTTTTTCTCACCACTTCATGTGGACTTGAATCTTGGCTAGCTAAAAATATCGAATGCTTATATACGACACCTTCGGCTACAAAATACTTCAGCATAACTTTGGCGTATGTACCATATAAATCTTCTTCTGTGAAACAAAATTAATAAATGAATCTCAGGTTACAAAAATAAATGAAACTTTTAAATTTCAGATAGCCGACTCCACAAGGTTTCATCATTGCGCAACTTATGATAAGTAGATTCGTAACCAATAAGTTTCAAATCAGATAGAGGAAGATCCCATTAATGTTTATGTTTTAAATGAAAGATAGAAAGCAAAGTGTGAAACAAAATTAATAAATGAATCTCAGGTTACAAAAATAAATGAAACTTTTAAATTTCAGATAGCCGACTCCACAAGGTTTCATCATTGCGCAACTTATGATAAGTAGATTCGTAACCAATAAGTTTCAAATCAGATAGAGGAAGATCCCATTAATGTTTATGTTTTAAATGAAAGATAGAAAGCAAAGAGAAACTTACCAATTAGAGCTACAGTTCCAACAGGTAAACCCCCTCCTGAAAGTTATTGATAATCAATAATAGGCATAATTTCGCTTTGTTACATGCAAAAACCGTATTTTTTTCAAGTCTTGAATTTGAATTCAAAAAATACTTTAATTTCTGTTTTTTCTGCTGGTAGATCATAACCTGAAAGTCGAGACCTTACCTAAAATTTCATCTAGAGCGGGAATTCCGGACGACACCAACATTTGCGAACTTTGAGAAATATATTTTGTTCCTGGGATTTGTACTGCACCCATTTTCCTATCCATTTTCGTGAAAATTAATCTGAAAATTGCCTAATAAGAGTAGTTCAACATTTCTGATAGATACTTTCTAAGTTTTTTTGTTCTGTATTCTATGTCAGGATAAATGTCAACGTCAAAAAGTTTTCATACTTAATGTGGTCTTGTTTGAATATTACCTCAGATCGAAACAAATTTATTGGTCTGTATTAAAAAATAACAATATAATTATCCAGAAATACAATAACTCGGAGTAATATTTTGATATTATAATTTAATTAATATGTAGGCCTAATACAATGGTATAGTGGGATCTGAGTAGTTATAAAGTACAATTTTCTGGTTTTAGCTAGTTTGGTACTGCACCATACCAGATATATCTCGCTCTTTCTTTACCTGGGTTTGATATGACAGAATTGACAATTCCTGAACTCTTTTGACAGGGTCGCGCCATTTGTAAGTCAAAAACCTCAACTTGGTACACGTTTATATTAATTACACATAGTCATACCAATAAAAACTAATTAAACATGTCAAACGAAGAGACTTCAGCCGATCGTAACGTGGAAATATGGAAAATAAAGAAGCTTATAAAGAGTTTGGAACTGGCAAGGGGGTGAGTGAATCTATTGAACTTTTCTTCGAAAACATATGCTTCTACCACCTTTTTTTCGTAGGAACGGTACGAGTATGATTTCCCTCATCATTCCACCCAAGGATCAAATATCACGTATTAGCAAAATGTTAGCAGACGAATTTGGGACAGCCTCGAACATCAAGTCGAGAGTGAACAGGTTGTCTGTGTTAGGTGCAATCACTTCAGTACAGCATCGTTTGAAGCTTTATACAAAGGGTAAAGCAATTTGTTGTTACGTTAAGAACCTTTGTCAACATTTAATTGATATTTGCAGTGCCTCCAAACGGATTGGTAATATATTGCGGAACTATAGTGACTGACGAGGGTAAAGAAAAAAAGGTCAACATCGATTTCGAACCATTCAAACCTATCAATACCTCCCTTTATTTGTGCGACAATAAATTTCATACAGAAGCCTTGACTGCTCTGCTAGCCGATGACAACAAATTTGGTTTCATAGTTATGGACGGTAACGGAGCTCTTTTTGGAACGTTACAAGGTTAGTACCCCCGAACTCTCTTGAAAATAACTCATTCTCCCGACATTTTGTATTCTTAATAGGAAACACGAGAGAAGTGTTGCACAAGTTCACCGTCGACCTTCCGAAGAAGCACGGTAGAGGAGGTCAGTCCGCCTTGCGTTTCGCCCGTCTCCGCATGGAGAAACGTCACAATTACGTGAGGAAAGTGGCCGAAGTGGCCACCCAACTGTTCATCACCAACGATAAGCCGAACATAGCCGGTCTCATTCTGGCCGGTAGCGCAGACTTCAAAACCGAACTGTCTCAATCTGACATGTTTGATCCAGTAAGTTTTGTTCCTTAATTAATTAAGTTCAGAATAATGTTGAATGTTTTCAGAGGTTGCAAGTGAAAATCATCAAGTTGGTGGACGTGTCTTACGGGGGCGAGAACGGGTTCAACCAGGCCATCGAGCTGGCCGCCGAATCCTTGCAGAACGTGAAATTCATCCAGGAGAAGAAGCTGATAGGTAGATACTTCGACGAGATCAGCCAGGACACGGGGAAGTATTGTTTTGGTGTCGAAGATACGCTCCGGGGGCTCGAGCTGGGCGCGGTCGAGACTTTGATCTGCTGGGAGAACCTCGATATTCAACGGTACGTGCTGAAGAATCACACCACCGGCAGCGAGACGATCCTGCATCTGACACCGGAACAGGAGAAGGATAAGTCTCACTTCACGGATAAAGAGGTGAGTTGCTTCGTTTAGGACGGGATAAAGGAATAAAACGTCTACTTTTTTCAGAGTGGTGTAGAGTTAGAGTTAGTTGAATGTCAACCGCTCCTCGAATGGCTGGCAAATAACTACAAGAATTTTGGTGCTACCCTAGAAATAATCACGGACAAATCTCAAGAAGGATCGCAATTCGTTCGAGGTTTTGGAGGAATTGGCGGTAAGTATTCCAACAATAACTATTGAAAGAAGGAAATTATTAATCAATTTTGTTCTTGCTCCAATCCCAACTTGGATTCGTTTTTTAACGTAAACAGATAAATTAACAACCTCTAATGTTTTCTTGGTGTATAAATGTCACTAACACTAATCCTGTTTGTCCCGTTTGTGCTGCTCGGATGAAAATGCTAAAGGTATTCTACGCTACAAAGTTGATTTCCAATCTCTACAGGCAGACGAGCCTCTGGATGATGTGGACCTTGACGACTATTAAAAAGGTCCACATGCATCCTAGAGGTTTAATTCTATAAAAAAAAAGGTACACACCGTATGATAGATGTTGTGATCTTGTAGTTTGCTTATGGATGTTTTTTTTTCCATGTTTTATTTGTTTGTTTTGATAATCGGTTGGATTTAGTTAGGGGTTTTGTATTTTTTTGAATATTTTGTAAAGATATGGTGTCGGATGTAAAAGAATTGGCCATATTGGTTGTTTAAGCGGCATCAGAAAAAGATGGTTGATTACTTCCAATAGTTACATAGTCGGTTAATAAAAATCGTCGATTATGGTGTTATTATTGCCTGACTGGAAAACGGAGAAAGTAATACCAACATTGTGTAACTCGTATTTATGAGATTATAAGTTTGAGTTGTCATTTATCTTGTTTGTAGCTCAATTATTTTCTGTTTTATTTGTTGCACTTTCGTATTTTTGAAAAATCACGTCTTTTTTTACCTTCCAAAGAGTATTTATGACGAGAAAACTCTCCTTCGGCACTAAGTACATAGTGTTTTGATCTTTTTTTTGTGTTTGTGTTTTTGGGAATTCCAGTGACTGATATTGTTCTTTTTTTTTTCAGGTTTGCTAAGGTATAAGGTAGACTTCCAAAGTTTGCAGTTAGACGACGAAGAGAACGGTGAACTTTTCGATTTAGACGAATATTAAACTTCTAAGAAGGCATCTGAAAACTTAGACCGGTTCCTACATCAAGAACAGGTTGAACGTATAAGTTACAGTTACAAATAATTAACGGTCAAATTTTTGGATTTTTACGATTGTACATGGTATTCAGCCCCGGCCCCCCCCTCTCTCTTGCAATCTACATTTCATTCATTCCAGTCGAAGCAGTTGCGTATATGTGGTAGTTTTATTGATATTGTTCCGTGCTGAAACTTCCAAGTTGTTAAAACCGATCAGGGATTATTGAATCGATTCGGTCAAGAATGCCCAAAAGAACTTCGTGCTACGTCAGATCTCAAGTACCGTTTATGTTGAAGAAATTATTTTTCAGGTGCAATCGATTTGGGTACTTGAAGCTCGACTATTCTCTCCTTGAGTTACTGAGCGTTGAGGAAGCGAAAGCTTTGTTAGTATTTTTATCCACTATTTATATGCTCAGAGAAAAAATGAACGTTTCAACGCTCCGTAACGGTATTTTTGGGCGTTCTTGACGATTAACAGCCTGTATATATTTATATATACGTTGAGTGGTTTTTTGTATCATGTCGAATGGAAATGTATGTCAACTCAGATGATTTGAAATTAAAAATTGTTTGTAGATATTGTACTTATTACAACCTGTGGAAACTATTTTTGAGCGCTCGTGCAACTTACACGAGGGCTATATCATTTCGTCACGATGTCTGTATTTTTCGAATTTTGAGCCGAAAATGGTCTCAATCGACTATGTTCGACTCACTGATGACGAATCCGTCAAAAAATTCGAGTCTGTCCGTCTGGCCGTATACACGATAACTCTCGAACGGAATGTCCCAGAAACTTGAAATTTTCAGGGTAGGTTCGAATCTCGAATGACGCGGTTAAGTTCGTTATTGGGCAAAATACGTTTTCTAGGTTCGGAATTTGGCCGCCAGGGGGCGTTTAGACCTTTGGAATCCCAAATATGATTCACTCTTATAATGCTCAATGGGGTGAAGAATGAACTCTGAGCTTTCCTTGGTAATCCTCTTTTCCCTGTGAAAAAATTTGATGGCACAGGAATAACACTCATGATGTTCGATATTTCTTTTACGTTCCTTTTATTTGTCAAAATGACGTTCATCCAATAACACCTAGCTTTCTATTTGACCATAGACAACTGATTAATTTCCGAATTTCTTCACTTCGAACTGAAGTGAATTTGACAAATAGAACACGACCTTTTCGGATGACGTTTGATTAAAGTTAGGTTAACAACACAGAACACCGACATAAACAAAATTCATATCAAATAAAAGCATTATTTAAAATAATTATGTTCTTCTAGAAGCCTGAACATATTATGTCTGTCTCAATACTCTCAATTATCTAAGATATTATTCACCTTTATGATATAATTGTTTTCAGAATTCAATAATCATTCATATAGCATGAAATCATTATAGTAAATTATTTACTACAGAGGGAAAGTATAACTTAAGGAGATACTTTATGTTAAACCGACTATTAGGGAAACGAAAGGTTAAGAAAGCAAAGCTTTTGTAGGAAAAAACGTTTCAAGCTCATCAAAAATCGATTTTTATTGAATTGAACAAATTCATATTTATTATCCACCTTACATAAAAATTAAAATAAAACAATCGTTCTCTTGTTTGAGAATTTTCTTGAATTGACTTGTGCACTGCTATCACTTGTAGATTCTATATCTTCCTCAACCTCATGAATAACCGAGTCTAAATCATCCATTATATTGTGTAGTACGCACTCTGCAATTGTTGCTTTTTTTGTTGTTGTCACACACTGCCTGAAGTATTATACTATGAAAGCTTTTTCTATTACAATAGGCTTCTTGATTATTTTTTGGTTTCAAGATCGGAATGTGGGTTCCATCAAGAGCACCAACACAATTGGAAAAGTTATTTATAGCAGAAAATCCTCTGCATATAATTTCTGTTTCCACATCTGTAGGCCACGTTATGAATTTCGCCCTATTCTACCAAATATTTTATTACTAATGGAATACACCTGTGGCTAGCGCTTTGGGTCACATTGAATCTATTTGCCACATGTCTGAAAGTCTCTCTATTCACCAAGTACCAGATGTTTTCCCTACCTGACTTGTAGTTAGAAAAAACATTATCCTCTTTGATTAGAGAAATTATATAATTCACTGTTCACTTGGAAAGCGGATAGTGGGAAGAGAATTCTTTGTTATCATATTTCGTGATTTGTTTCACAAAATCACTGCCTAGTTTGTATTCAACTCTTCTTTCAACAAGGTCTTCTTCCGATGATTCGCTACTGCTAGAAGAGCTACTTTCCATATCTTCTTCCATTAGAATTGCTACAGCCGAAGCCTGATATGAAACAAGATGAAAATTAATATTAAACAAAAACGATAATAATCAGAGTCAGAAAATTAAAGAAACAATTAATTCAACCAAAACAGCAATAAAATTGAAACACTGTAGTCATTTATGCAGATTTATGTTTACTTACCACAATCATATCTTCTTCTACATCCATTTCCATTGTATAATCCATTTCAAATTATTAGAATCTTCAATCAATGGCAACAAATTGTTTATTTACCAAAAAGTATAAGGTTATGTTTAACTGATGTAATTACGGAAATTAAACTGAATTTGCCAGAGAGCCGCTTCAGTTGGAAGTGATGCGCATCACTTCAAAATCACAACATTGTCAAATAGAACACAGATCAACTGATATTACTTCAGTTTGGAAGTGATTCGGCGTCAAATAGAAAGCGCCTACAATAACGGGTATAGGATTCACCCTATTCCCCGTCACTTCTATGGTGTTCTTTCTAATTAGAAATTCGAAGTGAACAGAAGTGACTGTAATGAAGTTTGATTTATGGTCAAAATTCATCTAGAGGTCTATTCAGAGCGCACTGGGTTTCGAAAAAACAAGTGCGGCGTTTTCCTCGGCCCACATGCCGCCAGAAGAATGTTAATGAAGATGATCTCCCCCGAACTAATTAATCGTGGATAAAGGAAGTGAGAAAAACCGTGTGATAAACGAGAAAGCATCGTGTGAATTCCAGTTATTGTGGACACTGAAGGTAAACTACCTGACTTTCTGTAGCCATAATCCCGTAAATAGGCCACCGTACTCCGTTGGTTCGTACTTTTTGTTGACCGTTTAATGAAGAATTCAACAGAAGACTGAATCCCACGGATTTCCTTTCTTGTCTGGCTGAGATCACCCTGTCCGATCATACCGTATTTTCTGGCTATTTCGCCACAGATTACTATAATTTTCCTGACATTCCCGATTTTATATAAACCCCATAATTAGTGTAAGCTGTAGAAATCGTTTTTTATTCCTTTTATATGAATCAATATACATTTTATTTCTCACTATTTTTCGAAACGGAATATTCTTGTTCCGGCAACTTGGTTTCACTTCTGGTGCACGCGATCAACCAGTCCTTATCTACAGCCGGTAAACGCCACTTCAAGGCCCTTGCGTACTCCCTTCCGCTTGCCTCTGCGGTAACCAAGTGCGTGGAACCAAGGACGTTCCTTTCAACGGAAGTTATCCTGCAAAATTCCTCTTGCGAAGTCCCTCCTAACATCAGGATCAAAGAAGTTAGGTACTTTCTTTCATGTCCGGTGTATCCACTTATTGTGACCACACAATCATCCAGAACTGAACGATTCCTGACGAACAGAGGACGGTGATAATATTTCACCGGTAATACCTCTTTTTCTATCATGCAGTCGTAAATCCACAAATCATTAATGGTGTTGGCTTCGTCGTAATCTATGTGCTCAACTGTAAACGGAAAATTCTTATGAATTCTCATCTTTAATTGAAAGAACAACTTACTGATGAAGCATGGGAGAACAACAAAGTTGGCCTCGTTAATATTTGTGGTAATACTTCCTCGACCTCCCTCGATTTGTTCTTGCATATCTGCCACTTGTTCAACGTCGAAACAAGTGACGAAGAAGGTGAAACCACGAAATATTTGCGGACATTGACTGATAGTAGTTCTTTCCTCTTCTAAATCTATTTTGTCTTCTAAATTCTCCTTTTCCTTTTGAGATAGCGTTAGATCTTTCTCGGTTATTATACTACTTGAACCCTACAATTTTGAAATGATGCAGTGATAACTCTATGGGATACGTTTTTTTGGCATAAATTTCTTACAATCAACAAAATAGAATACTGTCCAAATCTCTAATATCGAAATTAGCAAAGAAGTAAACTGGAGTAAGAAATAGTGGTGAGTAATGATTTCTAACGATTTTCTAGCCTCTTAATTTATTTTGTTTTAATTTTTCAGGTTTGTAGAACCAAAATTTCTACCCTAATACTATAAAGGTTGTGTATGAATACGTTTGTTCATTCTGGCCAGTGAAACGGATTTGGAGGAAAAATAGGTATCTTACAGTTGACAATGGAAGAAACCAATAATTATCGTTTAGACTTTACGTTTTTCAAGTAGTTGATGTTGCCATGGCATTACTTGAATAAAAAAATGTCTGATATATTCGAATATCTTTATATTATACAAGTGTCCCAAATCGAGTGCATACTAGACGTTTCTTGGGAACCGGACATATTTGAAATCTAAAAATTTGGATTATGATATTGTTCGACTTTATCTACTGAGCCAAAATATTCTTGAAGCCTGAACCCTTTCAGTTATACAGGGAGTGAAAATAAATTTCTCGATTTTTTTTTTTTTGCATTTTTTCGTCTCTCATATGATCGATTATTCAATTCTAAATATACTTATATTCGAATCGTTGCATTCGTCGAAATAGTTTTCAAAATATCGAAAAAAACTGAAAAAAAGAAGGGAGATATGCGTAGTGAGTATTATGTTCGTTTTTCCTATTCTCAATGTTTCAAGCATAACCTGTTTCCAGATTTTCGAAGAAGAAGAATGGCGGAAAATTGTGCATCTTCTAAATTTCGGAAAATTCGTCAGAGGGTGTTTGAAATATTTTGTCAAAAATTGTGTTCAGAAATTTTCCATAACTTTTGTTTCTTAAATTAGAACCCTATTTTTTTATGATTGCGTTGGATGCTGCGAAAACAAAAAAATGATTATGTTCAAAGTAGTTTATTCTCCTGAATTGAATTATTCCCGAGTTATTGAGGATTTTCTGAATATATTTCGTACGTAGAGACAAATTCATAAAATCTGTTTTAATAACAATAACTGTGTTCATAGGGAATTATTGGAATAGTTTATCTTCTATGAACACAGATTATTGTTATAAAACATATTTTATAAATTTATCTCTGCGTACAACATAAATTCAGGATACCCTTGATAACTCAAGAATTATTTAATTTAGGAGCATAAACATCTTTGAACACTATCATTACTTTTATTTGCAAAATACAACCCAATCATAAAAAAAAAGGGTTCTAATTTAAAAAAACCAAAGTTATGGGAAAATTCTTATCAAAATTTTTGACGATATATGTATATGAAACACCCTGTGAGGAATTTTCCAAAATTTAGGACATGCACAATATTCCACCAATCTTCTTCTTCGGAAATGTAAAAACCGTTTTGCTTGAAATATTGAGAATAGGAATAACGAACATAATACTGACTACGCATATCTCCTTTTTTTCCATTTTTTTTTTTCGATATTTCCAGAACTATTTCGACGAATGCAACGATTCGAATAGAAATATATTTAAAATTGAATAATCAATCATATAAGAGACGAAAAAATGCAAAAAAGAATTTTCTAGAAATGTATGTTCACTCCCTGTATAACTGAAAGTGTTCAGGCTTCAAGAATATTTTAGCTCTGTAGATGAAGTCGAACAATATCATAATCCAAATTTTCAGATTTCAAATAGGTCCGATTCTCAAGAAACGTCTAGTAGGCACTCGAACTTGGGACACCCTGTAATAATTCTATAATAATAATAATTCTATAATAATTCTATAATAATAATGATTCTATAATAATAAGAGGCATAGAATCAAACCACAGATTGACTGATAAATCCCGCCTACCGTTTGAAATCGATAAGGGGCATAGGATACCTAAAAATACGACCGCATAGCGGTCGTTTAGTGGCCCATGCCTCCTCGCGTTTTTTACAAGAACAAATTTCTAAAATTAAAATGACATAATACAAATTCAAGGTCACCACTCACAGAACAGGTTGATGATGATGAGGGACTCCCGACGTTATAATCTTTGGGTGGTAAGCAACACCCTTTCTTTAAGCTGTCTTCCAGCCATTGTAATGTCACACAAGCGACATTTTCTGTTTTTCTTGCTGCTTTGTACTTTTCAGTCATTTTGCCTCTGTTGAAATTACTGAACTCACTACTAATCCACTACAGATATTTTATACAGGGTGTCCCAGAAGTCGACTTCAAGGCGGAATCGGGTAATAGGCTGTCATAATAGTCATCAGAAAAATATTTAGTCGTGTATTTTTTAAATTACATATATTGCATTTTCTTTTATTCGAGAAAATGCACATCATGGGATGATTTTTGAACTCCCGTGGCTACAAATCTTTACTTTTTTCCAATTTTACTTTTTTCCAATTTTACTTTTTCTATGTTATCCTGAATAGTGCTTCTGTAACCTGTAATTTTATCTCCAGTTCGGAAGATAATGTGACTTTTTGTCGAATCAAGTATTCAAAATTAATATTTCGCCCAACTTCAACTGACTTTACTGAAAAAAAAAATTGTACCACATAAGTTTGGCAAGTGACTTTAAAAGTTGGCGCTCTTAATATGAATTCTAAAATGGTATAACACTTACTCAGATTGGGCAAAAAAAAGGTTTTTCTCGAAGAAACTCAGTTTCAAGCCATTTTCTTTCAACTTACTAAGAATGATTCTAGTTTATCCAATTCGTACTACATATAACTTTAAGAATCTGGTTTGAATGCTCCAATGAACTCCAGTATCTGAGAGGGCTTCAAGGAGGTTAGATAATGTAGTAAGTGTAACACCATTTTAGAATCATTATTAAATGCGCTAACTTTTAAAATTACTTGCCAAACTCATGTAGTACAATTTTTTTTAACATAGGAAAAATAAAATTAGAAAAAAGTAAAGATTTGTAGCAACAGGAGTTCAAAAATCATCACATGGTGTGCATTTTCTCGAATAAAAGAAAATGCAATATAATTTGAAAAATACGAGACTTTGATTTTTTTTTAAATTATTTCTGAAGACCATTATGCCTATTACCTGAATCTGGCTTGACGTCGACTTCTGGGACACCCTGTATCTATACAGGGTGACAAGTCGGACAAATCTCAGTTGGGAAATGGTATTCAAAATAGCCTCAATACTCTCTTTTTCCTAATACAGGAAGTCACTTCAGAAATAGAGAGAGAGAGAGGAACTAAATTTATTGATCTTGCAATCAAATGGCTATCGACCTCAGTCTTCCAACCAGTTATAATACAGTTTTATATTACAGATTTGATTAGAAATCCTTAAAGCTTTAAGTGTTTGTAGAGATTATTAGAAACTATTGAAAAATAACTATCATTCTAGAATCTAGATTCTAGCGATTTCAGGTGTTCGAAAAGTGGCAAAGCTGGCAACTTCGTCTTTGGTGTAGATCGTAGTGGTGGTGTATCAATGGACCCATTTTGGATTGAGATTAATTCTTTCCTGGGTTTTTGCATTCTTTCCACTATTAGTTCTATTTCCATTATTGGATATAAAAGCTTATTGGATGGGTTGTTGGGATGTCTTTGTTTCGTAATTTTTCGTGAGCAATTTATTTCCGCTACTTCAATTATATTCAGACCTTCAGAAATATTCAAGCAATTTAATATCCTTGACTATTGACGACATTTAAGATTTGAATTTGTGATTTTTTTTTTCAAAATGCCAAGTCTGTAATTACGAATTTGGTTGTGTCTGAGAACTTTGGCTATGTACTATTGTCAAAAAATATTATGATCCAGAAATCGAGGCCGTAAAAAAAATGCTCCCATATTCATTAACCGAAAAAGAAGGGACAAATTTGCATCGTCTGAGGATTTTAAATACCATTTCCTAAATTCTAAATCTTCACATGTGCATTTTTATACATTTATTTTCAATATCGAAAATTTCGTTTTAATGAGTCGAGCAATAATTTTCAGCTAATCAGTGCTCTGGAAATAATTTTGGTTCAAGCTACTCTGAGTAAATCACTTACTCAGAACCCTCACAAATTAAGAAATCGGTAGTTTTCAATTGTAGTTTTTTTGTGAACTCTGCACCATTTTCAGTGACCATTTTCCGAACCGCTTCTCTCTTCTCCAAACTAGGAAAACCTGTTGTACAAATGATGAGCTTGTGGAGGGGTTGGCACTTGAATTTGTCAAATTGGCTATCATTACAATGGATATTAGCTTTTTGACTTGCCTCCCAAACAGAATCAATCCAAGATGGAGTGAGTACTTTTATATTCATTTCTATAGCTTTCTAGAAAATGAAAGAAATCCTATTGAGGAACAAAATTTGGACTAAAATAAATGTAAATTACTCACCATGTATTTAGCACTCTTCACACTATCAGCTATTAAATGTGTTGTGTTATCTGATATACTATCACAGTAATAACCACCCATTATTCGAACTTTCTCACTAATATCTAGTTCAACAGATTTGGGAAGGTGAGAAGATGTAACTATGCAATCATACATTGCAACATTGTAGATGGGCCCTGACAAATTTGGTATTTTTTTGCGTTCCATTAAACTAAATGACCACAATAGAGCACTGTATGAACCTAAAATACTACGGCAGAAAATATAAGAAATCATACTAAGAAACCCTTACTAATTTTCATACAGAAGACTTCATAAAAGAATAACTTACGCACTCTTTTTCTCCTTAATACTTTCGAAATCTATTCCTTCAAAGTTTTCAAACACAATCAAATCTGTTTCTTTCAATTCTTTTTTGTAAATATCTCGTTCTTTCACCCATATTGTATTCAATTCGTTCTGTTGACAGGCCTTGAAAGGATATTCATTAAAAATAAATTAGAACAAAAGTATTCATTTACAATACCTCGAAAGCTTGAAGCATTATTTCATTTGCTCCTCTTTCATCTTCCAAGTCGTTGGAAAGTACAAATATTACAGTAGTTGGATCCATTTTAGAGATAATATTCTGTAATCAACACTTTATTATACCTCAAATTCAATACTACTATTCGCTAAATATGATAACTAAATGATGCTAATTGAATTTCAAATACAACGGTTTGAATAATTGCCGTAATCCCAATCCGCTCAGTATTTTCGGAACTATCAGCAAAAAATATTTTGAACGGCCATATTTACTCCTAGTCTAATTTTGCTCATAGATGAACGTGACCGCGATATTTGCGATCCAAACTCTCCCTGAGAATTTCAAGTTCCTAGGCCTTTCCGTTCAAAAGTTACAATTCTCTATGGTTTCTATGGTTCTGGTCATGCGATTTGGACAAAATTTCACATGTAGCTTGAACACCTCATTCTCCATTTGAGTGCAAAATTTCATCTCAATCAAATCTGTAGTTTTCAAGTAATCAGGGGAACAGAACTTTGAACGGCCATATTTACGGAACCCCTGGTGGAATTTGGCCCATTAACGAACTTAACCGAGGCATTTGGGATCTGAACCTACACTGAAAATTTCAAGTCTCTAGGACATTCCGTTCGAGAGTTATCGCGCTTACGGACGGACGGACAGACTCGAATTTTCCGACGGATTCGTCATCAGTGAGTCGTACATAGTCGATTGAGACCATTTTCGGCTAAAAATTCGAAAAATACAGACATCGTGACGAAATGATATAGCCCTCGTGTAAGTAGTACGAGCGCTCAAAAAAATCGAACGAACTTAAATTTTATTTGTGTGAAAATTAATTATACATTACATGGGAATCCACTGTTCAATTAATTCCAAAACCTTAGTTTTCATCAGGAATTGGGCGTTTTTCCTTAAACCCCAAAAGTCATTTTATTTATTGAGTAAAAAGTTCAAATTCTTATAAACATACCGTGACAAACATAAATATGGGTAAAAACCTGAATATGAACCAATTTTTTATTTTTTTCAGATTACTTTGTTCGATACATATATTTTTTCGAACATTTTCATTTTATCCAAGTTGAATAAAGTGTCTTAGTTTTTCACAAATTTTTTTGTCGAAATTTTTCTACCTTGTTATTACACTAAGATTTTCTTATTTTGTTTATGTTCATTGATGAAAATTTCCGAAATAACTTTCATCATTGAAAAATTCGGAAATGGCAATTTTTCAAAAAAAAAAAAAAGGAACTGTGTTGTGTTGTGATAAGCTTGTAGAGTTCTTGTTCCTTAAAAGTTTATTATTCGCCAATATTTCACTCTTTCGAAGAAGAAGGTGATATGATCATCTAGGAATAAAAAATGATTTCTTATTTCCTAGAAAAAAACGAAAAGCTAGTCCCCCAATCTACTCAATTTGAAATGAATTCATTATGCTTCATAACTCCGAGGGTTCTAACAGATGAAAGAAGGCAAGGAGGTACTCCTTCAATTTATGATAAGATCAATTGATAATATTTCATCACAAATGGTTTTACCAGGGAAAATATGAATTGTCATTTTTACATCGAAAATTTATCTTTGGTTGAATGGGCAAATGTCATAAAATACAGCACCACAATTCATTTTATTTATCGAGTGAAAGAGTTGAAATTGTTATATACATACCATTACACTAAAATGCATTTTATTAATGAACCAAATTAACTTTCCTCATTTTGTTTATGTTCATCGATGAAAATTTCAGAAATAAACTTTTAACATTAAAAAAAAACTGTGTTGTGATAAGCTTGTAGAGTTCTTGTTCTTTATTCGCCAATATTTCATTCTACCTCGAAGAAGATTTTAAAATAACAAAATTATTTAATTTAGCAAAAACTACGAGTCTCGTTTCTTCAATATTTTCAAGATAATCAAATATTTAATTTTGTTAATATTGAATTGATTTCTACGTCGAGTAAGTTTGGAATCTAAAAGGGTTCACTAATTTCATTTTTTGTACCTACTTTCGTGAAAATTATTACACATTCAAGGTCAGCTGGACATTCAACTTGGAAATTGTCGATTATACTAGTTACTTTGACAGCAGACAATATTGAGAAATCCCAAATATGGCAAGAATTGTTGTTCAACGTTAATATAAAATCAATATATTTTATATTTACCTAATATTCGAAAGCACTTTTTCTTCAATAAACACGATTTTTAAATTACTTCCCGAGTTGCCCTAACAGAAAATGTACATGTAACTCAACTCCTCTTCTAGATCGAAATAATGTCAAGAGGTTGAAATCCTAAAAACTAGAGACGAAACTGTGGACATGTGTGAATACTCGATAAAGAACGCACGATTCAAAACATTTTCAATACGAAAAAAAAATCCAATAATTGAGAGTTAACATTCCAATGATTCCATGATCGAATAAAAATAATCATCAAATTTTTTTTCCGATTTTTGATTGGGCAATATTTTATAGATTTTCATTTCATTAACGAAATGGGAATTTTATTCAATTATCCATAAGAACTGTATTGATATCTCGATGAATGGATGTTCCTTGGGGAAACAAATTTTCTAACAAAAGAAAAATAATTTTTTCAGATGACATTAATTATATAATTATCAAATTGAATTTTTAAATTTGAATGCATCGAATACATCGATGGAGCTTTTCTGAAAAAATTTTTGTGTGTGCTTTTTCGCATTTTGGTCACATTAAAACACCCAATCTATCACATATTTCACCTACCCTGCTGTCACAACACAATTTATTTATCACTGACGATTCGATTTCACAGCCATAAAATGAATTTTTACTGAATTCACCCAAAAGCTATAAAAAGGGGCCTAGGATTAAACCATCAAACGTTCAGGGTCGGCTTTTCCGGAAAAAATGAAATTCTTTCTTCCCCTAAAAACGCTATATTTCCTTCTCTCAGAGAAAGTATAGGAAATCTATAATGATTTTTTTGTATGGTGGTTATAAAACCAATTGAGTAGATTCCACAAAACCACTCAGTAGATTATTCATAGTTATATTCGCGCCAGTACACTCTTTCAAACGCAACTCGAAAATGAAAGTTGGAAAAACTAAATAATTTTTTTTCGGGAGAACTAAGGTAGATATTGGCAAGTTAGGTATGGAAATATAGGTTTTCGAGGTTGTGCAATCCGATGGAAATAAAATTGCGGCTCTATCTGCAAATTTTTATTTTTTCAACTGGAAAATTGAATTTTTCCAACTTTTAATCCTTCATATCTCATATTCTACTCGTCAGAATCAATCGTGGTTTTTAGATTATCAACCAGCGACTTCCTCACTTCATCCTCATCCAATAAAACCGCATTCGAAAATTTGAAATTTTCACTCGAAAAAAAACTAAGGGGTAGACCCCCCCAAAACCGCTATATTTGCTTATCTCAGGGAAAATATAGGAAATCTATAATAATTTTTTTGTATGGTGGTTATGGAACCAATTGAGTAGAATCCACAAAACCACTCAGTAGATCTTTTCACTTAGTGTCTAAGAAAATTCAAATCGCAATTACGCAAGAACTATTCATCCGACAACGTCCAAGTTGTGCACTTTCAAAGTACCTATTAACCACTATATTCATCTGGAAAACCAGCGGTTTTTTCGGTTTTCCTCCTGTAGTAATGACCCAATTGAGTTGCACTAGCACTCATTTTCTTCGTCTTTTCATTCTCTGCAACTCTGTTGTTGAAAGTGTCAGCATCGCTTTATAACTGAATGATGCTAATTGAATTTCAAATACAACGGTTTGAATAATTGCCGTCAATTTCTCGCCATGCTGACCTGAAACTTGAATATTACTCGCGTTCCGAAATTACTGAACAGTAGCAAAGATTAGACAACATCAAAAAAATCAAAAAACACATATTGCATTGCTGCGTTTTTGAGCGCTCGTACTAGTTACACGAGGGCTATATCATTTCGTCACGATGTCTGTATTTTTCGAATTTTGAGCCGAAAATGGTCTCAAACGACTATGTTCGACTCACTGATGACGAATCCGTCAAAAAATTCGAGTCTGTCCGTCCGTCCGTATACACGATAACTCTCGAACGGAATGTCCTAGAAACTTGAAATTTTCAGGGTAGGTTCGAATCTCGAATGCCGCGGTTAAGTTCGTTATTGGGCAAAATACGCCGAGGGGTTCCGTAAATATGGCCGCTCGAAATTTTGTTTTTCTGATTACTTCAAAACTACAAATTCGATCGAGATGAAATTTTGCACTCTAATGGAAAATGAGGTGTTCAAGCTACATGCAAAATTTTGTTCAGCTCGCATCACCAGAACCATAGAAACCATAGAAAATTGTAACTTCTGAACGGAAACGCCTAGAGACTTGAAATTTTAAGGATAGGTGTGGATCACGATTGTCGTGATCACTTTTATCTATGAGCAAAATTATACCAGGGGTTCCGTAAATATATGGTCGTTTGAAATTTAGTTTTTTTGATAATTCCCAAACTACAGATTCGATCGTGACGAAATCCTGTATACTAATGGAGAATAATATATTCGAGCTACATTTCTCTAGAGCACATGACCAGAACCATAGAAAATCATAACTTTCGAACGGAGAGGCCTAGGGACTTGAAATTTTCAGGATACGTTTAGATCTGAAATTTGGCGTTCACGTTCATCAATGAACAGAATTATACTAGGGGTTCCGTAAATACGGTCGTTTGAAATTTTGTTTTCTCGATAATTTCGATCTATCGAGATAAAATTTTGTATTTCAAACAAGAATGATATATTAAAGCAACATTTTGTCCAGATCGCATGACCAGAACCATAGAAACCATAGAAAATCATAACTTCCGAAGGAAAAGGCCTAGTACCTTGAAATTAGACTAGGGGTTCCGTAAATATGGCCGTTCAAAATATTTTTTTCCTGATGCTTTCGAAACTGATGATCGGAAATTTCGCACCTAGCCGAGGAATATTTTATTCAAACTACGTGCCAAATTTTGTCCAGATCGCATTACCAAGATCATAGAAACCGTAGAAAATTCTAGCGAATTATCGAAAAAAAATTGATCAGCTGAAGCACTGACATGAAGTCTGGAGTTTCGCCTAAGTTTCAGAATATTTTCGACAGCTGTCGAAAATTCCTTCAATTGATTTTTAAAACTGGAAAATGCGAATCTACCTACAAGGTGCATTTACGAGCGCTCAAAAGCTCCTGCCTTCACGGCAGTGCTTTTCGTAATTTTTTTATTATCAATTTCGATATACCTAATTAAAATTGAAAAAACCAATTTGTTCACCTAAAATCAATAAACTCTTCACTACACTATCAATTATCCAATCATTCACTAAAAAGTCTCAACATAAAACTCACAAAATCGAAGGAGAAACTCGAGTAGCTCCTAAAATAATCCGTTTCACCACAATAAATCCCGAAAAGGTACTCGTTTTCCTCCATGTTTGTTTACATTTTGCAGCGCCCTCATCGTGAATGGAGAAGATCAAAATAGGTAGTGTTCTGTAGTCTGTAGTTAACATATAACATAACCTTCAAGTGAGTGCTTTCAATCAGGTTGTTGGTATTTTGAATTCTATTTAAATTATTATAACGTCAAGTATTTCTGTACTATTCCACATTCATATCATTTTATTACGATAAGAAGATGAAAATTTGTTGAGCAAATAAAATAGTGTAAAATACGATAGTGATCTAGTGACAATTATATTGTTGAATATTCAAAATGAACAACTATAATTCTAAAAAAAGAAAGAACTCTTTCGCCAATGATCGACTGAAAAAATTGAGGACGAACATAAATAATGATACTGCATCATCGTCATCCTCAAATACTTCGAAAACAGTATTCAGTCCGTCAGTAAAAAATAGTACCCCAAAAAATCCAAATGAATATCAAGAAAGGAAAAAACTAATACCTGTCAGAAAACTTAATATTAATGAAAAAAAATTAGTTGCTGTAAATAAACCAGAGCATAATAATATAAGAAGTATTGACGAGTCTGAATTATTTGATATTACTTGCAAGAGAAGGAAAATAGAAGTAACAGAAAAGAAAATTCTTAACAATATTTCTACTCCTGTTATGGGAAACACATCCAGAGTACAATTCTCTAATAAATTTCACAATACTCCCATTCAACTAAAACATAATTCAGAACCACAAACATACAGTCCATTAAAGAACAGTAAAAAAGCTGTTGAGCAGATAACCAGAAACCCTACAATTTCTCATCACGAAGGAACTCCAAGGAGAAATTCGGAAAGTCTTAGAAACATAAATAAAAACTCAGTGAATTCACGATTATCCAAATTAAAAAGTAATATATCGACGAACTTTTCAGATGTCAGTTCTGACGAAACAAAATTTGAATATCAACATTCTCCTAGTGTTCGAACACCACAAAAAAATACAAATTCAGACACAAAAAGTGAGCATATCAGAAAAGTTTGGAAATATTGTAAAGTTTATTTACTTTCAGATCATCCTTGTTCGTCGGCGAATTCAAATAACTGTTATGAGCATATTGGACAAGCCCTGAGTTCGTTGTACACTAAATTGTTTGGTTCTCCTCAAGATGCAGATAAAAATAAATCGGAAGAAGTTGCAAACTCGGATTCGATGGACTGGGAACCTGTGAGTAATTTTTTTCGAAATATTAAAAAAAATCTTTAGATAGTATTACTTTTTTCACTAGCATCAACTAGTAAGATTAAAACTTTTTTTATCAATCAATAATTTGAATCATAGCAAAGTGAAATTGGACTTCCGAAATTCCAGGATGATGACTCCTCCTCAAATGAAAATCAGAAACAGAAATCAGAGCAAGAAATGTTTATCATTGTAGACACAAATATTTTCCTGGATAGTCTAGGTTTCCTTCAAGGAATTATCAACTACGGATCACAAAGTAAGCATGTCCCGAAGTATATTGTGAAAATATTAAGAATCTTCAATTTTCTAGGAGGAATTAAACCAGTGATTTATGTTCCTTGGATGGTTTTCAACGAACTGGATTATATAAAAGACAATAAGTTAAGCGGCTTGAAATCGGCAGCAAGTAGGGCCATCGATTTCATAAATAAGATGCTCAAAATGAAAGATGGAAAATTAATTGGTAAATAGTAATCGAATAATTCAGATAATGCGTACTCATCGACGAATCTTTTAGGACAAAGTATTTTCGAAGCAAATAAACAAATGTATGTGGGTAAATCTCCTGATGATAAAATCACTTCATGTTGCCTTCAAGTTAAAGAGAAAGGTTGTAATGCTGTAAGTAGACAATTTTCTCTTTCCAATCGAACATTTTTGAATAATTTCGAAATTTGTAGGTACTCCTTTCGAACGACAAAAACCTAAGGAATAAACTGATAATCAACGGCATACCAAGTCTTTCCTCTAATGATTTTTTGAAAAACTTGGACGATGTAGTGCCGAACTGCGATGAAATTAAGACAGAAGATGTATCGCCTCATGATGATAAAATTAAGACATTGCTGCATGTGATGAGAAGTTGCTGTGAAAATATTATTGCAGATTGTTGTGAAGAAGAATACGGTTCCATTTGGAATAAACTTGCTCTGCTTGATAACAACCGGCCCTGGGATCTCCAGATGTGTTTGAAGATGTTCCAAAAATACTGGTCGGCAGTCTTCAGGGAAAAGCTCCTGAAACAATTCCTGAATATCGTGGAAAAAATGCTTCCAGTTATGAAGAATGCAGGTAAACATTGAAATGAAGCTTTGTCAATGGAATCAATTTTTCGCATTGATATTTTGTTCTATATGTTTAGATTCCCTAAAGAACCCAACAACATTTGAGAACTTTGCGAAGGACTGTTTGTCCCTATGCTTCTTTCTTATGGACTTGGGGCAATTTAAGGATCTTATCGAGGAGACTAAAAAAAAAATTAATTCGTTGGTAGTTCAGAAAATGTGATTTTTATGAAATATTCATGATATTTGAAAGCTTTCAAACCTTTTATTTGAATTACTATTTGGTTATCTTCTAAATTCCAGTTGATTTTGTTTTTTCATTCTGTATATATGTATATTTGATGATTGAAATTGAAAAAATAAAGTGATCGGGAATGATTTGAAATTATTTCTATTGATGTAAGAAAAAATGTGATACCTACTAATATTATATTTTTGCATGTACCTAGTTGTATTGTTGATAAATGTTAACCTATTCCTGTCTCTAACAATATTATAGTTATCTATAGATAATATATTATTATCTCATTATAAGTAAACAAGATGACCAAATATTTGGTTATACATAGTTATAAATACTTTCATTAATGATCCCAAAAAATTTCCCAATTTTGTCCAGATCGCACCACCAAGACCATAGATACCGTAGAAAATTCTAGCGAATTATCGAAAAAAAATTGATCAGCTGACGCACTGACAAGTCTGGAGTTTCGCCTAAGTTTCAGAATTTTTGTGACAGCTGTCAAAAATTACCTCAATTGATTTCTTAAACTGGAAAATGCGAATCTACCTACAAGGTGCATGTACGAGCGCTCAAAAGCTCCTGCCTTCACGGCAGTGCTTTTCACAATTTTTTTGGTTTAATTTTGAAGATATTCACCTTGAGAATGTTTTGAGAGAAGTTTTTTTTTATTTAGATGCTTTCAGATTTTTTCAGGATTCCGGGGTTCTCTTGGAACATTCATGCTAATCATTTTAAAAATACATTTTAATTAAAACATTCGATCACAATTTACTTAATGAAATTTTGATATGGGTGTTAAAATATTTTATTTTCTCTTCACTAACACCCGCAAATCTCTTAAACAAGTTCTTGTTGGGCCAGCCTGCCTTATAAGATAGATTCAAAGAATAAACGTTAAAAGTGGGGTAAAACAGTATATAAATAGTTAATATCAAAAATATTGTGTTTAAAAACAGATCAACGAACGAAACTAATTGTGTTCTATCAATTAAAAACTCAGTTAACTTGAGAACTCATATTTTGACTCAAATCTTTAACGCTAACAGGTGAAGAAGGCACACTCGGTAAATCCAAATCAATTTTCTCCATAGCTTTGATCAAACTCTCATCGCTGTCTTTCCCGGGACTTCCCTTATTCCCATCGTTGAAATTCTCGTCTTTGAGTAGATCCTCCAGTTCTTTCTCGAGGTCCTCATCTCCGTCTTCGAGCACCGGCCTTCCCAGGGCATTTTCCATGTCGGTCTGGATTTCCAACATCTGAAACGAGGTAAAAATGAATAGTAGTTAACGAAGTTAATTTCTACTATACCTCGGCTACTTTGATCATTGTATCGTCTATTGCGTCGGTGTTCATGCCTTTCTTGGAGGTCTCCTCAAAGACTTTCAACGCCTTTTTATAGGAGCCCAAAACTTCTTCGCCGAGGGTCATATCTTGTAATTTGTTCCATAAAAGGTGGATGTTGTAAAGCGTTTCGGCTTTTTTATTAATCCTTTTTTCGATTTCTTGTTTCTTCTTCAAACTTGCTTTGGCCTAGAACAAACAAAACGTTTAGGTTTTTTTCACGATATTCAATTATAAAATATTCACCAATTGCTTTTGACCTTTAACGATATAAGACCTAGCTTCTTCCCTGCATTTATCAGCACTTTCAGTTAAAAACTCAATATTTTTCATCAGCGCCTTCTCGTTCTCTTTGAGGGTACGAATGCCTAAATCCACCTCCGATATAGGTTCAAAATGGTTAGGATCACATACTTTTATAAGTAAATTCTCCGACCTAAGAGAACCAACTCGTACCTCGAGTATGTCAACTTTATTTCTGTTGTATAGACTTGTAAACAATATTTCTATATCTTTCTGCTTGTTCGTCTCTATATTTCTTTCTTTCATAACCTCACCCAAAGTCAACACCTCGTTTCTGTGATTAAACAATAATTCATTCAGTAGCGAATCGGCTTCTTGTTGTAAGACATTTAAAGCGACATATTCCATGTTATCGATATCAGGGGATATGATGATATTTTTCATTTTATTGAGGGACCATGCGACTGGGGTAGAAATCAGTGATTTTCTAGCCCATTCCACCCAAGTTTTCGGTCTTTTCTCCATGAATAATACGTAAGGTTCGATCTCCTTGTTTTGCGACATGTTCTGTAGAACTTCTTCCAAACAGCTGGGTGTCCTTCCATTATCTCGAAAGGCAACCTTCAATGATTCTAAAGAGAAATAGAAAGCTCTATTTGAGGAGCAATATAAATTTATGAGCTGTTTCCACGATGTTATTTTGAAATTCCAATCGTTGGGGTTTACGGTTTTTGTTCTTAAAGGGGCATACAAGACGTTTCTTCGCGACTCATCTTTGAAGAATTGTGGTAATTTGTCTTCTGGAATTAGTACCATTTTTAAAAGTTGCGATTGATTTGAATGATTTATTGTTCAATCATCGACGAATATACAATAACAACATAACCTATCTTCAAACCAAAATGGTACATCAGAACTAATTATCATTTTATATAATATTTCCGATTCCACCAATTTCTTTCAAATTCCCTTAGGCTTAAATTTTATATCTTGTACGTATCTTTTTCAAAAGTAATTGTGAAAGAAGGAGAAATTTCATTTATACATTATATGGGTGGTAGGTCTTTCAGAAAGGGCATCTGAACTACATGTTGATATTTCGATTTTTTATAATTTGTTGGCACTTTTTCCTCAAAATTTGAATATTATTCGAAAGAAAATGGTAAGTTTACCAAAGAATTTCCTATGAATGATCAAGTATCGAATTTTTCCAGGATATAACAGTTTTCTCCGAGGATGACTTCGATACCAAAGCATGGGTGAATAAAATGCTCGAGGAAGGTGAAAAACAGGACAAAAAAGAGGTAGTCCTAAATTCTCAACGAGAAGAACCTACTAATCTCTAATTTCATTACAGAATTATACAATGTCTCTCGTTATGAAATTACAACTTTACGTCCAGCAAGTAAACAAGTCGTTGGAAGAAACAAGCCAAGACGTTCTCTCCTCGCTACCCAACATAATCAGAAACACCAAACAACTCCAAGAAGAAGCCGAAGCTCTACGGTTGAAGATGAGCGTTGTACAAGAGGAAATAACAAGAATCGAGAATGAGACTGGAAAATCCATCAATACAATCGAAAATTTGGATAATATGAAGAATAAATTGGATATGGCTAAACAGGGAATACACGAGAGCGACAATTGGGCCTTGTTAGGTACATATTGTCGTTATTGAGATGAGAGGATTATTGATTTAAAACTATTTTAGTTAACGATTTGGAAGACGTGTTTGATACGAAGAATATAGAACAAATCTCGAAGAAAATCTTGGGGATGCAGCAGTCGCTCAAGTTGTTGGTTAACGTTAGCGACTACGAGGTTCGCAAGATGCAATTGGAAGGTTTGAAGAATCGGTTGGAAGCTATAGCGAGTCCGTTAATCGTACAAGCGTTCACCTCAAACAGTACCGGTGTGTGTCACTATTTAATCCATACCGATTCAGTATTCATGATCGTTTTTCAGATAACGCTAAAATATACACGGAAATATTCACTTCTATCGGGAGATTACCGCAGCTGATGAAATATTACCACAAGTGCCAGAAGGAAGTGTTGCTGAAGAAGTGGCGGGCCAGCCTGGAGAAGGACCAGGAGGAGACCGTGACGCAATGGATGCACGGTTTCTACGAACTCCTGATATCGAACTGGCACACGCAAACCAAGTGGTTTAACCAGGTTTTCCTAAATCGATCTTCCGTCGACTCCCTGGTGGACATCTACATCGACGTGCTGACATCTATGGATCCGAGCTTCAACGAATGTATCGACGCTGCGCTTAAGCAGGTCGGGGAGAAGTTGGGACTCTTGCAGGAGATCAAGCAGACGATGTCGCAGTTTTGTAACAATTTGAGCACAGTGGTACAAGGTAATAATAATAATAATAATCTTTATTTTGAGGAAAAAATCGCAAACATCAACTGTTTAAACAAAATAACGTCAATAAACATAACATAACAATTCAATTCTAACTTTAACAATTCAAAAAATCATCCATTTCATAAGGTTCCGTGCTTTAGAGTAGCTCAAATATACTTTTTTTTAATTCTTTGATATTTTTCATTAACTTAATCCTATTTGGTAACTTTTTATACAATTATAGTATGTATACGTATATTTATTAAATCTGTCACATAGTAGTTCCAATGAATCACATATGCCATATTTGGGCGACGTTGCCAGGAATAAGTATAATTTCATAACTTCACAAATTTTATAGGCAAAGCGGATTCGTCGAAACTCCTGTTTTTGTACCAAACCGTCTTCAATCCTTTCGTGGTCTACGTCAACAAGTACGCATCCTACGAGCAGGCCCATTTGTTGAAGAAGCTTTCCGGAGTTAATTTCATGCAGGAGGAATTGTCGGATACGATCCAGAACATCGGTTTGAGCGTGAATTCAGTCATGGATATTGCCAGGGAATCGAAATATCGATGTGCTGATATAACTGAAAATTGCGGTTACTGCGGGCTACTGACCGCACTTCGAGCCTTCTTCTCAAAATATGTGGACCATTTCAGAGTTGCCCTCAGGCAGATCGAAAGGAACAAGAAGAACGTCGAGGACTGGACCACCTTACAGCTCTGCTTCTCCTTGTTGCAGATCTCCGGAGACGTCTTGTTGAAGGTGTGTTGAGTTATTAATCACTTGGTATCGTTTAAATTATTTTTGTTTTAAATAGGTGAAACAGTTCGAGAAGGAGCTGACCGAAACGGTTTTAACCAATCTGAATAGGAAATTCGACGAGGTGGAATTCAAGTATTTGATCCTGGATAAAGATGACCGTAAAGAGTTCGACTCCTTGGTGAAATGCGTGACGGAAGGTACCAAATTGTCCTTGTTGGACCACGTCACCAACGAGTTTGTTACATTGTGTTCCGACATCCACGATACGACTTACCAAGTGGTTTTGTCGCCCATCTCCAGTCAGTTGAACGTGGTGCAGTCGGCGAAGACTTGGTCCCAGTTTGCGAATTCCACGTTTCACTCTTCGGATATGCCGGAGTACGGTTTGTCACCGCAGGAGTATATTACAGAAGTACGTTGTTGAGGTTCTACGAACTTATCTTTATGTAATTTTGTCTTTAGATTGGACAATACTTGATGACTCTCCCTCAACATTTGGAACCTTTTTTGTTCCGGGATAACCCTTCCTTGGCCTACGTTCTCAGGGCGATAAACGAGGAGTACAGTACGGCAGATGATACGGAAGGAGCTTTGGCAACCATTTTCCTGAAATTGGTGGCGAAGGGGACTTGCCAAGTGTTCTCGGACAAAATATTGTGTATTTGCGAGTTGAATTATCCGGCAAGTCGACAGTTGTCCCACGATATTGGTAAGTGCTTTCGTTATTCCTACAAATGGAGGAATTAAAGTGTTTTTGTAGGGTATCTCAGCAATGTCATGCAGGATTTGGGTTTAACGCTTACGGAGAACTTGCAGCAGTTGTCGGTTTTATTGAAGATACCGGCGGACCAATATTACTCTCAAAGTTCAGGGTATTCAGCGAGGAATGTTGCGGCAGTTAGGCAAATGAGGAACATTCCTTCCAACTAGAGAATTGTTCCAGAATTTTTTATTTAATAAGTATAATATTATGTGATGTATAAACATGGGGTGTCTGATTTGAAAGATTGTAATATATTGTTTATTTATGTTTCAATTTCTGTGCAGATTTATTTTTTATGAGTAACCTACAAAACTCTCTTCCATCCTAAGGTGTGTTCTGAATTCCTTATTTGGGAGTTCATTACAATACGAAAAGTTTAATTCAAGATTGTTTTTGATATTTTTGTCATGAATAAAATAATTCATCGAAAAAGAATAAACTATTTTCAATATCTATATTGTCTATTTTAGGACAAATATTCATGGCTAATTTTTCAATTTTTTGTTATAATTTTTTGAAAATATGAAAACAAGGGGGGTCCTCTGCTTTTTCGAATGGTTTTGTTTACAAATCTTCTTGCTTGGCAATTATCCCAAAGTACCATTTTTTTTTGTTATAGAAATTATTTGAGGTTCATTACAATACGAAAAGTTTAGTTCAAGATTTTCTTTGCTATTTTTGTCATGAATAAAATATTTCATCGTAAAAGAATGAACTATTTTCAATATCTATATTATCTCTTTCAGGACAAATATTCATGGCTAATTTTTCATAATATTTTTTGAAAACAAGGGGAGGTCCTCTGCTTTTTCAAATTGTTTTGTTTAGGAAGAGACAGGGGGTTCCCAAATCCTCTTGCTTGGCAATTATCCCCAAGTACCTTTTTTGTTACAGAAATTTGTAAACCTTGAGATTTCCAAAGATGTGATAAAATCTTCAACTTAACCTTTTTTTCTCAAATTGAATGTGAAGAATTCCTGGAATTTTAACCATTGGGAATTTCGTTGTATTTTAAGAGGGAGGTACCTGGTGCAATTTTAAGTTCATTCTCCTCGATTCGAAATTTTTTTCTAACAAAAAAAAACTTCGAAAAGTGCTCAAATCTTGATAGGTGATAAGTTTGCAAATTATATAATATATTTTAATTGAATTGAATTCTTTATCTCTCATACTTTTTTTTTTTATTTACAATTGAGGCAGTTCTTCCACCTTTACCTTCTAATCTACTCCCCTATGTCATTGGAACAGAATTTTTTTTTTCTGAATTATCAACCTTCACTTCGGAAACAAAAACAGTATCAAACTTATTGAAACACAGGTTATGAATACTGTCACATAGTAGGTCCAATGAATCACATCTGTCTTATTTGGGAAGACGTTGCCACATTAGGTTAAAAAATCTATGTGTTGAATCGTTCCCTTTTTTTAATTCTCAAGCTTTGGAATTGCTTATTTATTTTTCTCAGATGGTCGAAAAATCTCATAGTTTATTCGATTTGGGGATTTTCAAACAAAAAAAACTTCAAAAAGTGCTCAAATCTTGATATGTGATAAGTTTGCAAATTACATCATATATTCCGATTGAAGAGTTGAATTCTTTATTTCTCATACTTTTTTTTTTCGATTTGCAGTTGACGCAGTTGTTTTTCCTCTACCTTCTGATCTACTCCCCTATGTCATTGAAACAGAAATTTTTTTCTGAATTATCAATCTTAACTTTGGAAAGAAAAACAGTATCAAACCTATCGAAACACAGGTTATGAATACTGTCACATAGTAGGTCCAATGAATCACATCCGTCTTATTTGGGAAGACGTTGCCACATTAGGTTAAAAAATCTATGTGTTGAATCGTTCCCTTTTTTTAATTCTCAAGCTTTGGAATTGCTTATTTTATTTTTCTCAGATGATCGAAAAATCTCATAGTTTATTCGATTTGAGGATTTTCAAACAAAAAAAACTTCAAAAAGTGCTCAAATCTTGATATGTGATAAGTTTGCAAATTACATCATATATTCTGATTGAAGAGTTGAATTCTTTATTTCTCATACTTTTTTTTTTCGATTTGCAGTTGATGCAGTTCTTTTTCCTCTACCTTCTGATCTACTCCCCTATGTCATTGAAACAGAAATTTTTTTCTGAATTATCAATCTTCACTTTGGAAAGAAAAACAGTATCAAACTTATCGAAACACAGGTTATGAATACTGTCACATAGTAGATCCAATGAATCACATCTGTCTTATTTGGGAAGACGTTGCCACATTAGGTTAAAAAATCTATGTGTTGAATCGTTCCCTTTTTTTAATTCTCAAGCTTCGGAATTGCTTATTTTATTTTTCTCAGATGGTCGAAAAATCTCATAGTTTATTCGATTTGAGGATTTTCAAACAAAAAAAACTTCAAAAAGTGCTCAAATCTTGATATGTGATAAGTTTGCAAATTACATCATATATTCTGATTGAAGAGTTGAATTCTTTATTTCTCATACTTTTTTTTTTCGATTTGCAGTTGATGCAGTTCTTTTTCCTCTACCTTCTGATCTACTCCCCTATGTCATTGAAACAGAAATTTTTTTCTGAATTATCAATCTTAACTTTGGAAAGAAAAACAGTATCAAACTTATCGAAACACAGGTTATGAATACTGTCACATAGTAGGTCCAATGAATCACATCTGTCTTATTTGGGAAGACGTTGCCACATTAGGTTGAAAAATCTATGTGTTGAATCGTTTCCTTTTTTTAATTCTCAAGCTTTGGAATTGCTTATTTTATTTTTCTCAGATGGTCGAAAAATCTCATAGTTTATTCGATTTGAGGATTTTCAAACAAAAAAAACTTCAAAAAGTGCTCAAATCTTGATATGTGATAAGTTTGCAAATTACATCATATATTCTGATTGAAGAGTTGAATTCTTTATTTCTCATCCTTTTTTTTGTTTTCGATTTGCAGTTGATGCAGTTCTTTTTCCTCTACCTTCTGATCTACTCCCCTTTGTCATTGGAACAGAAATTTTTTTCTGAATTATCAATCTTTACTTTGGAAAGAAAAACAGTATCAAACTTATCGAAACACAGGTTATGAATACTGTCACATAGTAGGTCCAATGAATCACATCTGTCTTATTTGGGAAGACGTTGCCACATTAGGTTGAAAAATCTATGTGTTGAATCGTTTCCTTTTTTTAATTCTCAAGCTTTGGAATTGCTTATTTTATTTTTCTCAGATGGTCGAAAAATCTCATAGTTTATTCGATTTGGGGATTTTCAAACAAAAAAAACTTCAAAAAGTGCTCAAATCTTGATATGTGATAAGTTCGCAAATTACATCATATATTCTGATTGAATAGTTGAATTCTTTATTTCTCATCCTTTTTTTTGTTTTCGATTTGCAGTTGATGCAGTTCTTTTTCCTCTACCTTCTGATCTACTCCCCTATGTCATTGAAACAGAAATTTTTTTCTGAATTATCAATCTTAACTTTGGAAACAAAAACAGTATCAAACTCATTGAAACACAGGTTATGAATACTGTCACATAGTAGGTCCAATGAATCACATCTGTCTTATTTGGGAAGACGTTGCCACATTAAGTTAAGAAATCTATGTGTTGAATCGTTCCCTTTTTTTAATTCTCAAGCTTTGGAATTGCTTATTTTATTTTTCTCAGATGGTCGAAAAATCTCATAGTTTATTCGATTTGGGGATTTTCAAACAAAAAAAACTTCAAAAAGTGCTCAAATCTTGATATGTGATAAGTTCGCAAATTACATCATATATTCTGATTGAATAGTTGAATTCTTTATTTCTCATACTTTTTTTTTTTCAATTTGCAGTTGATGCAGTGCTTTTTCCTCTACCTTCTGATCTACTCCCCTATGTCATTTGAACAGAAATTTTTTTCTGAATTATCAATCTTCACTTCGGAAAGAAAAACAGTATCAAACTTATCGAAACACTGGTTATGAATACTGTCACATAGTAGGTCCAATGAATCACATCCGTCTTATTTGGGAAGACGTTGCTAGGTATAGGTTATATAGGTGGCCTGTGCAAAGGGTGATTTTTCCATTTCCGATTCTCATTCAAGCGAAAGATGATCAAAATGTCTGTGTTGATAATTTCAAAACTTTACAAATTTTATTAAAAAAAAATTCCTATACAAAAAAATCTCCAAAACATCATTCAGGCGCCCACAACTTGAACGTCCTATCGTACGAACACGTGGCGATGAACTGGCTGTCCGGAGATATATCCACACACATAATCTTCCCATCGTGACCCGACAACGTCTTCAACGGTTGCCAAGTACGGTTGGTCCACAGCTTGGCCGTGTTATCGTACGAAGCCGTCACCAAATAATCGCCCCCGTCCTTCTGGAACTTCACGTCGGAGATCAGGTTCGTGTGGGCCGGTATGGTGTACAGTATGTTCCTCTTCCGGAGGTCCCAAATCTTGCAAGCGTTATCCTCGCTCGCTGTCGCTATGTGATAACCGTTGGGGGAGAAATCTATCCCGATTATGGACTGGAGGTGGCCCTCCATGAACATTATGCATCTGCCGGTTCTCAAGTCCCACACCCTCCCGAAGGAATCTAAACCTCTGAAATTTTATTCAAGATTAGATTGAACGATGTACAAGATTCAAAGCTTACCCTGTGGCGCAGACGGAACCGTCGACTTGGAACGAAATGCAATGTACAGGTTTAACGTGGCCTTCTTGATGGAGCACCTCCGTGCACTGTTGTAAGTCCCACAATCTCCAGGAGTTATCGTAGCAGCACGTTCCTAGGAATCTGCCGGAAGGGTGGAATCCCATCCTGGAAACTCTGTGCGGCATGTGTCCCTCGATGTCCGCTATGGGTTCCTTTCTGAAGAGAGAAGAACCTTTACAAAATATCTTATGAAAAAATTTAGCGTTTAATGATGAGAAATGTTGAGACTTACCCTTTCAAATCCCACAACTTAACGGATCCGTCGGAAGCACAAGACGCCATGTTACAAACATTCTCGTCGAGACTCAAAGTGGCCTGGGGGTGAAACACGATGGCTCCTACGTTACAGGTATGACCTTTCAATACCTGCTTCAGTTCACAGTCGGGTACCGACCATATTTTACACAGGCCACTCCTAAAAATTCACACCTCGTTCTAAAAGTTTTCTCGAGAAAAAATTCACTCACCAAGAAGCTGTCGCCAATAGTTTGGAATCCGGACTAAACTGACAAAACGACAAAGGTCTCGTGTCGCCTATCTGACTGGAATGGATCGACAGTACCTGTATCCTCTTCTGAAGTTCTTGCATTTTAGCCGTTTTGGTAGCGGTGGGACAATCCAACAACCTCCTTGCTTCTTCCAGTCGTTCCTTCGCTCTCGGCAGAGAATAATGCGCTATCCACAACCTGGCAACCCTGAGAGACTCCGGACCTTCATGATACCACGTAGTTTCTTGGTCTTTCTCGAAAAGTTTCCGTTCTTCCTCAGCTTCCCTTCTAATCACCGCATCTTCACCTATCCTAAAAAACAACTCTGAAATGTATCGTTTTCGTTATTGTCGATGCCAACTAACCGGCTTAAAATTTCTCTAAGTCTACTCCTCCTCTCAGCTGGACCTTCCCCGAACAAACAGATGGGTTCTCCAAGTTGTCTCAAGTTCCTTTTAACCTCGGCATCATCGGTTGAGACGTTTATCGATCTGGCCTTTTTCCTCCTTTCGAATTCCTCGAGTAACGCTTGTTTATCTCTGGACATGGCATCTTCGAGTTCCATATATTCTAAAAATCATTCAATATGAGTTTTTACAAAGGAACAAGCGGTGAACGTACCATTTGAAGTGTGTGTTTGGGCGATGCTGTTAGATTCTTCGTCCTCGCTCTTATCGTCATCTTTCTGCTCCAATCTGGCCCTTTCAGATTCTTCCAGGGATCCATAATGGATTGTTTTCGTTTTTTTAACGTATTGTACTTCGTCGTCGGACATAATTCTGTAGTATTAGTTAGTAAATAGACACTGTTTTCCCAACCGGGTATGTTAGGTTAGTCCTGAAATTACAACTGTCAAAATTTGGTTCTCTAGAACTACTGAAATATTTTCAATAATTATATAAAATTTTTGCTCAAATTATATAATTCGGTTAGAATTAACTGAATTCTCTATGAGAAAATTCCGGTATATTAAAAAATTTCATCTTTGTGTCGTTTTTCCGCAGTGTGTGTGTTAGAACTACTAGAGAAAAAGTAGGCGTTTCTATCAGAACATAGAACACGCCCATTATTTTTAGAGCGATATGTTTTCTTTCTCGCTCTTCAAAAATTCTCATTCAGTTTAATCCACGCAGCCTATCGCGCTCTTCTTCTAATCATTTTTCAAAATAAGTAATTAAACGAGAGAGAGAGAGAATAATAATTACACATTGTATTACTCATGGAAGAAGGTCTATTTTATGAAATATCTTGAAATCTATTGCTTGCTTTTTGAATTCTTCTAGAGTTTGATGCAGCGGTCGTCAAGTTTAATTGCCTTTAATTAGTGGCGTGAATATAGAAAATTGTGAGATCGTTGAACCTTGCACATGTCAAGTTCATAGATTTTCTATTTCTTTTTATAGTTTCAGAAATGAAAATTTCTCAAGATTCAAGATTGTAAAAATAAATACGGCCGTAAGAGTGTGTTGCCTATTTGCGGCGTACAGTCGGAGTTTTGACCCCGTTTTGATTTCGACGTTAGTAGCGGTGTGGTGCCGTTAGATCGTACTAAAAAGGCTCATATTCTTTGTGAAAATCTACTAGTGTACGTAGTTTCTCTTCGACTGGGAGAATAATAGAACGTCAAACCAGCGTAATTTGAAGATATTTTGGAAAGGTGGAGATATCGATTCGACTGGAAAGGCTTGGCCCGGCGAATATTACAGAGTCTACATGTTTTATGTAGGGGTCCTACGTGCTCTCTATTGGCTCACTGACTCATAAAAAATATAGGGACAGTTTTTTGGACGGAATTTTCCATATGACTGCACAACCTCCTCTCCAAATTTTGAGAAATTGATTATGTGAACAGTACAGTTGTGATGTGATGTGCTCCGGGCAGTTTTTGTGCATTATGCGAGTGTTATTGTTCGAAAAACTTGTGTTTACGAGCGAAGGAAATTGGGAATAACCAGAGTGACTATATAGATTATCCAAGAATTCTTATAAGAATTAGGATTGTGCTGACCTTCTCTAATTTCCCTAACATAACCAATTAAATATCTCAAAATGTTGCCACAACAATATTGTTTAAGATGGAGGTATCACCATTCGAATCTGCAAACTATGTTTTCTCAGCTCCTGGAAAAGGAGTCTTTTTGCGATGTTACTTTGGCCTGCGAAGGAAAGACGATCAAAGCCCACAAAATAGTTTTATCCGCGTGCAGTACCTATTTTGAAACGATCCTTTCGCAATATGAAGAAAAGGACCCAATTCTCATCATGAAGGACGTGAAATTTGTAGATATCAGATGTTTGGTGGAGTTTATGTACAAAGGGGAGATCAATGTTGAGCATGTAAGTTGACTTTTTCCGAATTCCAGATCTGTTTACACAAGCAGATATGCCTCACACATGTTTTTCGTGGAATGTTCAGTTGGTTTTATTCGAATAATGAATGTCGGCGTAGATTTTGGGAGATACAGGGTGTACCCTTTAAATTTCGCACATGTGGTATTTTTCTGAACGCTAGAAAATCGTACAAGAAAATTTGGAATTTTAAAATTTCTTTCATTGTTTTGGTTCGAATTGGTTTCAGGGAAAAAACC
Organism: Aphidecta obliterata; assembly: GCA_963966015.1. NCBI lineage: Eukaryota > Metazoa > Arthropoda > Insecta > Coleoptera > Coccinellidae > Aphidecta > Aphidecta obliterata. The sequence continues at coordinate 1,352,006 of OZ014435.1, forward strand.
TCCGTTTTAAGATTTGGATGAAAATTAACCTCACTGACCTGACAAATATTCCCATGTAATTTCAAACATTAGAATCCTTGAATTCCTCAGTGAGCTGGAAATAATGGAAAATTTTAATGCAATTCTTGTTGTTTTGATTTTGGGAATAACTGTAAGTAACAGTTAGATTAATTTATCATCCTCATAAATAATCATAAATTGAGAAGACATATGTGGAATCTTTGTTTAATATTCCAAGTGTGGAAACGTTCAAAAATGTATTTTTGGATTTTGAAACAGGTTTTGTCTTCAAACAGGATTTCATTCATGAGTATTACCAATTTGTGAACAATTTTGTGGTCTTTCATAGAAGATGGACTGTTTAGATTACGGTAAATTTCGGAGTATTCGATCAATAATATGAATTTTCACAATAAGTAATAATATTCAGTATTCCAAAATAAGAATTTGATTCTTGCATGGGTGTTTCCACCTATTGGAGTCCAATCTGTTTTCAAATGGAAAAACCTCAAATTAGATAATTAATTCAGAACAGAACCTCATTTGATCAATTTTATTCTGTGATTAAATTGAAATGGCTGAGGCCATTTTTAAGTTGGGAAAATTTTTTCTTGAATTAAATTTGGAAAAGAGCACAAGGGAAATGGAAAGTATACTATAATAATTGAAAAATATGATTTAATGTACAAACTTATCAGAAACAACTCTAGAAAAACGAATAATTTCAGCTGGAAAATACAGTGGAGGAGAAACCTCTAGGAACCTTTCAGAACGACAGATAAAGCTTTAACCTGTCTAATCTCACATAACAAAACTTTTTTGTTGTTTTTTTTTTAATAAAATTTGTGAAGTTATGAAATTATACTTATATCTGGCAACGTCGCCCAAATATGACATATGTGATTCATTGGATCTACTATGTGACAGTTTTTATAACCGCAATATCCGTCTGTTTTGATATATTCTTTTATCTGTGTTTGATAATGTTTTCCTTCCCGAATTGAAGACTAATACTGAAGAAAAAACACGATTGGATATAAAATTGGAAAAAAAACGAATTGGGGAAATGGAAAGTATACCATAATAATTAAAAAATATGATTTAATGTGCAAACTTATCAGAAACAGCTCTAGAAAAACGAACAATTTCAGCTGGAAAATACAATGAAGGAGAAATCTCTAGGATCCTCTCAGAATGGCAGCAAAAGCTTTACCCTATCTCGTCTCACGTTACAAAACTTTCAAGTTTTAGGGTAAATCTATTAAAACCTAGGTAATTGTTCACGAACATATCTATTGGCTTTTCAAAAATATAACATTGCGCTATTTTCATTTCATTATTCCCTGATATTCTTTTTGATTCTTCTATCGTTTAATAAACTTGATCAGTATAACTAAATACATAATGAAATTAAGCAACACACGGTTTATTGAGTCATATAACCTCAATAATAAGACGAAATGAGTTTGTGAGGTTAAGACGACATTTGTCACATGTGTGCGTTCTGTCATATGCGTAATTAATTGAATATGGGTCTTACCTATCGCAATAAGGCCAACCCTCCAATAAGAACACTGTATCAACCACAGAACATCACATGTGTACCAAGTTTTTATTTATTCAAGTCTGATTTAAATGACTTTCTTCTCAACGTTACACGACGAGCCTCTGTGTAAGTAAGTCACGTGGTATCGTCGCGTTGATTGAACCATAGATGCGCAACTTGTTGACGCTTACTCAAATTTTTAATTTCTTGTGGTTGTATAATTTTTATTCTTTAATATAATTTTTTTTTGAATGATTTGATAATGATTTCAATAATAAATATAAAACGCTTAAGGTAGTTTTCAGAAATGACATGTTGGATTTGAAGTGCAAGGGATTAAAGCCCCTAATGACTTCAATTCAATTCATGGATCTATGGTATTCCCTTCAAGTATTTTTTATATTTCAAGAGTATTTCTGTTCGGTTTTCAATTTTTGTTGCAACCCAAAATCGTTACGGTTGCGTTATTTCAAGGGGGACGCGGATAGTTTTTTCGTTCACCCTATCGTGAAACATCTGTCGCGTTTCGGAACCAGTATGTGGTTATTCTATACCTGGGGTTCGGAACATACGCCCTCGGCTTTTCTGATATACCAAACCGAGTTTTATTTTCAAATTTCAAAACGTCATCGTCCAGGGGCGTTTTTGTGTGGATGGAATTTTATGTTCAAACAAATCTCCAAAACCGCTTCGAAGGGTCTTATACCCATAAGAATTCTCGGAATTCTGTAGAGGATGTTTCGAAAATTATCTCGTTCACCGTTTTATCTCTCGAGATCGCGCAGGTAAATTTTGGTCCAGATTCTAGACGTATGGGGAAACGTGGGAATCGAAATTTGGTTAGGCCTTTTCGAAAACGTCAAATTTTGTAAGTGTCAAGATGAATTAATAATGACAGAAGAAGTGACCGCGTTTATTATCAGTCCCTGGGAAGTTCAGGTTATTCTGTGATTCGAAAAATGTTTTCGAAGTTCGTGGATTTCGGGATTTGAAGAATTTTTCGGTTAAAACTACCTGCGTCATAAGTTTGTGTCCAATTTTGTTTTCGATTTCTGAAGGTTTTGACGGACAGGGGTGCATTTTGGAGGGTAGTTTTTCTGATTTCCTGGAAGGGCCAACACAGTTACTTTATGTCGAAAATGTTTTTATGGGTCCACACTCGTTTCGAATGGGGATGTATTTTTCGAAATTTAAGGTCTTTTCGCTTGCAGCACTTTGATTCAACTCAGGATAACATACATCCGGCAACGTCGCCAGATATGACAGATGACATTATCAGGAAAGTCAAAAATATTATAACCTCAATTTCCGACTGTTTTGGTTAGTTTGATACTGTTTTTTCTTCCCAAAGTAAAGATGAATCTTCCAGAAAAAAATTTTCTGCTCCAATAGCGAAGGGGAGGAGATTAGAAAGGAGGAAGAACTGGTCAATGGAATATATTACAATGAAAAAATTTTTTTAAATAGAATATGACATTTTGTCCTTGAAATACACGGAGACTGTGAATAAACGTGGTCTATTTCCTCGAATGCTACAGGGTGTTCCTTTCACCACAAGTGGAAGGACAATGGTTTTTTGTTTTTTAATCGTGTCGATTTCGATCTGGCGGCAGCTTCATTGTTGAATAGAAATGATATCGGCGATTTTTGTTATTTTGTGCTTCGACGAAAAAAAAAAACCGGTCGAGAGTGAGTCAGATCGTAGGAATGTGGGTTTCGTAACAGAATTCGATTAGAATTCCGAAAATAAGGTGAATTTTGGCCCGAGGTGTAGAAACGGATTTTTGTTACGAATTTGATGGGAATAGAAATCTTGATTTGAAAATTTTAAGCAGCTTCAAATATTTTTTTGAGTTATGTATTTTATTTTCGAAAATTTTTCTAAATTTTGTCTAATATTTTTGTGACTTACTGATAATTAAAAAACTAATGGAAATTCGAAACGATTTTCATTCATTATTCATAAATGTCAGAACTATTATCCACAAGTTCCTAATTAATTCAATATTCAAAACGAGATAATTGTCTGGTAATTTACATTATGTTACTAACGTTTTGGAATTGATGTAATGAGGTTACAATAAATAATTCATCGAAAAAAAGAATTAACCATTTTGAGTATCCACATTTCCTCCTTTCAGGACAAATATTTATGGCTAATTTCTCAACTATTTCTTTAATTTTTCTTTCTCGAATGGTTTCGTTTTGGAAGAGACAGGGGGTTCCCAAATACTCTTGCAAGGAAATTATCCAAAAGTACCTTTTTTTTTGTTCTAGAAATTCCTGAACCTTAACATTTCAAAAGATGAAGATAAAATCTTCAACTTAACCTTTTTTTTTTTGTTCGAAATGAATGTGAAGAATGCTTGGAATTTTAACCATTGAGAATTTTGTTGTAATTTTAGAGGGAGGTACCTGGTTCATTTTTAAGGGTGGACCTTTAAATTTTCTACTATTTTTAAGGGAGGGGGTGTCCAACCTCCTGTTTTGTGTAACGTGAGACTAGAAATAGTAGGGCTTTAGCTGCCATTCAGAAAGGCTCCTAAGGATTCCCTGATACAGATTTCTTCCCTTTTTTATTGTTCAGCTTAAATTGTTGGTTTTTCTCGAGTTGATTGTGATAAGTTTTCACATTACATCGTATTTTAAAATTTTTTATTGGTATATTTTTCATTCTCTCATTCTTATATTTGCAATTATAAATATATAAATTGACAGAAAAAATAAACCTCGAAATGAGAGCCGAAGAGTTTTGACATTTTCAGGGTAGGTTCGAGGTTTGAATGCGCCAGAAAAAAAAAGGGCTTCTCCAATCTATATCCAATATAAATTGACAGTACTTGTCAAATTTACAATGAACACTGAAGGCCATTTTGGTACACACAAAAAAATATTAGTTTTTCAGATATATTCAATATAAATTGACAGTACTTTTCATATTGACGATGAACACTTGAGGCCATTTTGGTACAAAGAAAACAAAATGTGTTTCTCTGATATATTCAATATAAATTGACAGTTCTTGTCAAACTGAAAATGAAGACTGAAGGCAATTTTGGTACACAGAAAAAAAATTAGTTTCTCTGATATATTTAAAACAAATTGACAGTTTTTGACAAACTGACAATAAACACTGAAGGTACACAGAAAAAAAAATTAGTTTCTCTGATATATTTAATATAAATTGACAGTACTTGTCATATTGACAATGAACACTTGAGGCCATTTTGGTACACAGAAAGAAAAATGTGTTTCTCTGATATATTCAATATAAATTGACTGTTTTTGACAAACTGACAATAAAGACTGAAGGCACTTTTGGAACACAGAAAAAATATGAGTTTCTCTCTCAATATAAATTGACAGAAAAAATCTCACAGATTATTCTCCTCGATTTGAAATATTTTTTCAAAAGATGCTCAAATTGATTGTGATAATTATTAATATTACATAATATTTTATTATTATGTAATTACATATTTTCATTTCCCTCATTCGATTTCTTTTAAATTTTACATTCAATCTCCAGTCGAGGCTGTTCTTCCTCCTTCACCCCTCTGTCATTTGAATAGAAGTTTTTTTCTGAATATCTAATCTTCGCATGGGGAAGAAAAACAGTATCAAACTAATGAAAACAGTCGGATATTGAGGTTATGAATACGGTCACATAGTAGGTCCAAAGTATCACATCTGTCATATTCATGCGACGTTGCCAGATATAATCTACTTCTAGTCAAGTCGAAGTGGTTCAAGCGAAAATATTTGTTAGTTAGTTAGGTAATCTTTAAATATGGCACACCCTAGTTAGGGGGAAGTTGTGCCAAAGGGTGATTTAATTTCTAGAGATTGAAATGAGAGTAAAATGAGAAAAATATTTTGGAAGAGAGGACAACATAAGATATAAGAATTTCTCGAACGAAACGTTCTTCGCAACGTAGAAAAAAAACTACCGCAGTTTCTGGCCGGCCCGGGGGTCTTTTTGAATAAAGCCGAGAGTGGCGAAAAATCAATATCGAGGCCGTCGTCGAAATTTCGCCCCGAAGAAAAATGGGGAAAAGGACGTTTTCGATGACGGAATTTCCTCGCTTTTCCTTCCGCACCCCCACCCACCCCCTCGCCGACACACATGAAACCACCATATTGATTTTCACGTGTTCGATTGTAAGACGCGCGGCGCGGGGGAGGGGAGCGAGGGGGGTGGCGGGTTTCGAAATTTGACTCGTCGTCGCGGAGAGAATTTCAGGGTAGGGGAGTTGTATTTCGGAAGGGGCGCCGCCCCGCCGACCTTTTCGAAATTCCCCGGCGAAGGGGATGCGAGAGAGGGCGAATTTGGAATTTTTTTGAGTTTTATTAATTCGGAGGGGGAGCGCCGACGACGAGGGTCGACGACGCTGCGTTGCCGGGAATCTTTCGGAAAATTCTCGGAAGGTTTCCATGAGATGGTTGGAAAATCCGCCAGTTTTAATCGCGGGCTTTTTTCGGAATTAGTCACGAGGCGTGTCACGTGACGATTTCATTGTTACAGGCGCGTGAGTCATCCGAAATTCGCGATCCGTTTTTGAACGCGATAAAGGGAAAACAATAGAGCTGGTCGGAAGACAATCGGCTAGGAAGCGGATAAGAACTTGGCGTTTTCCCAGAAATTGATAACGGCGAAGACGTGGAGACGGACCATGATGTGTCTCCGCCCCGCGCACTCGATGGGATTCAAATCCGGCAAGCGGGGAGGCCACGGTCTTCTTGAAGGAAAGTCCATAGTACGAAATTATACATAAAGAGGGTTCCCCAAGGTTCTTTGTGGGGAACAATGGGCCGAAACCGCGTTCTCTTCGGATCTTGCTCGACTCGAAACGTTTGGATGGAATTCGAGACGGAAGATCGTGACCGCAAAAAGTGCGAGTCGACCGAGCGTGACGGTTACAGAACTCTCGCACGGTTTCCTGGAGCTCGGAGACTCGAAATTTCTCTGATACGGACGATAGTAAGGTTTCTATTCGACGCTGAAATGATTCGTCATTCGTTACCTGTTTCCTGCCCGGAAAAAAAAGATTGGACACGATTTTTCTCCTAGACAAATATTTTGAATCTAAAACTAATGGAAAGTGAAGGATTCGACGAATAAATATTTTGATCCACTTTGGCTTGAATGAGAATTGGAATTGGTAATTTCTATCTGGCAACGTCGCCCAAATAAGACAGATGTGATGCATTTGAACTACTATGTGACAGTATTCATAACCTCAATATCCGACTGTTTCGATTCGTTTTTCTTCCCTATGTGAATTTTAATAATTCAAAAAAAAAATCCTCTATTCTAATGACAGTGGGGTGAAGTATAGAAGGTGGAGAAGGAAGAATTGGATCAACTGAAGATTGAAAAAAAAAACGAATGAGGAAAATAATCTGTGAGATTTTTTTCTTTTAATTTATATTGAGAGAGAAACTCATTTTTTTTCTGTGTTCCAAAATGACCTTCAGTGTTCATTGTCAATTTGACAAGTACTGTCAATTCATATTGAATATATCAGAGAAATTCATTTTTTTGTGTGTACCAAAATGACCTTCAGTGTTCATTGTCAATTTGACAAGTACTGTCAATTTATATTGAATTTATCAGAGAAATTCATTTTTTTTTCTGTGTTCCAAAATGGCCTTCAGTGTTCATTATCAATTTGATAAGTACTGTCAATTTATATTGAATATATCAGAGAAATTCATTCTTTTTTCTGTGTTTCAAAATGGCCTTCAATGTTCAATGTCAGTTTGATAAGAACTGTCAATTCATATTGAATATTTAAGAAAAAAATTTTTTTTTTGTATAACAAAATTGCCTTCAGTGCTTATTGTCAGTCATGGAATAAAATTGGGGTTTTTGAAAAAATATTTCAAATCGAGGAAAATAATCTGTGAGATTTTTTTCTGTCAATTCATATTGGGAGAGAAATTAATTTTTTTCTGTGTACCAAAATGATCTTCAGTGTTAATTGTCAGTTTGACAAGGACTGTCAGTTTATATAGAATATATAAGAAAAACTAATTTTTTTTCCGTGTACCAAAATGGCCTTCGATGTTCAATGTCAGTTTGACAAGAACTGTCAGTTCATATTAAATATTTGAAAAAACCTTTTTTTTTTCTGTACACCAAAATGGCTTTCAGTGTTCATTGTCAGTCATGGAATAAAATTGGGTTTTTCGAACAAATATTTCAAATCGAGGAGAATAATCTGTGGGATTTTTTTCTGTCAATTCATATTGAGAGAGAAATAAATTTTTTTCTGTGTACCAAAATGATCTTCAGTGTTAATTGTCAGTTCGACAAGGACTGTCAATTTATATTGAATATATAAGAAAAACTCATTTTTTTTTCTATGTACCAAAATTGCCTTCGATGTATAATGTCAGTTTGACAAGAACTGTCAATTCATATTGAATATTTAAGAAAAAACCTTTTTTTACTCTACACCAAAATGTCCTTCAGTGCTCATTGTCAGTCATGGAATAAAATTGGGTTTTTTGAAAAAATTGTTCAAATCGAGGAGAATAATCTGTGAGATTTTTTCTGTAAATTCATATTGACAGAGAAACTAATTTTTGTCTGTGTACCAAAATGATCTTCAGTGTTAATTGTCAGTTTGACAAGGACTGTCAGTTTATATTGAATATATCGGAGAAACATATTTTTTTCTGTGTACCAAAAGGGCCTTCAGTGTTGATTGTCAGTTTGACAAGTACTGTCAATTCATATTGAATATATAAGTTAAACTCATTGTTTTCTGTGTACCGCAATGACAAATACTGTCAATTTATATTGAATATATCAGAGAAATTAATTTTTTTTCTGTGTACCAAAATTGGCTTCAGTGTTCATTATCAATTTGACAAGTACTGTCAATTTATTGTGGATATATCAGGGAAACTTTTTTTTTTCTGGCGCATTCAGCCCTCGTACCTACCCTGAAAATATCCAAACTCTACGCCTCTCATTTCGAGGTTTATCCTGTTCACGGACGGAATCGAAGTTGACCACAGAATTCTCGATCTGCGAGTCCAACCCCGGCTCAAAATTCCAATTGAGACCGATTCGGCGCCTTCAAAACTGGCACGTAACAATTCTAGAAACGGCGAATTATATCCCATATCGAAACTCGATTACGGCGAAAACCGCGACGTCATCAGGTATGATTCAACGCCAATTCGAATCGATGATAAATCGACGAAGTGCAGGCAAATTGGACGACCTAAATGAATCGACGCTCAGAAAAATACCGAATGAACTTTGGAGATCGTTCTAGGTTGATCAAATGGTGGTAGATCTGGAATATAGGGTGGCTACCACCTTTCCTCTCGACCCCGAAGGCACAATGACAACATATTCCTTTTTTCTAGTGTCACCTGGCAACTTTGCTGAAAACAGCGGAAGAGCTGAGAATAAAGGGGTTGGCGGAGGTCTCGTGGAAGGACGAAGAGGCCCCGCCGACCTCTAAAGAACCCTCGGACTCCAACGGCATCCAGCAGGCCGCCCTTCCGCAGGTCACCACCGTCATGGACGAAAGCTCGGAGCCCAGCGGCGTGAGGAAGAGGAGAGGCAGGCCACCCCTAGACGACTACGAGACAGGTAATTATCATTTTCTCGACCAGATTTCACGTCTTATAATTTGCATCTTTATCAGGTTACAGCACGCCGCCGAAGATATCCCACCTCGAGGACGGCTACTCCAACGACGCGATGTCGAACAGCGAGCACGACGGTTCGGCGTGGGAGAACGAACAGACGGAAACCACCTCGCACCCGGTGGAGGAACCCCGCATCAAGGTGAAGAAAGAACTGCAACAGCCCCAAGAATCCAACGATTCCTTCGCGGACGCGACGATGACCGACGCGAGGCAGGAGATCAAGCAGGAGTCCCAGAAGAAGTGCAATTCCTCCTCCAACGTCACCACCTCCAGCGGCCAGTCGTTCCTGACCCCCGCCCTGGAGAAGGAATGGTCGGACGTCGTCAGGATGAACGACTACCTGAGCACCAAGAGGAGGCAGCAGTTCTGGGAGGAACCGTTCACCAAGCGGGTGATGGACGCGATCAAGACGAAGAATTTGGAGATGAAGGTGGCCGCGGAACTCCTTGGCGTTTCTTATGGTACATTGTATGGGAGGTACAGGGACTCGTATGGGTGCCTGAAGCATCCCTATAGGTAGGTGGAACCTTTCGAAGATTCAGCGAAGGTGGTGAGATATTAAATATATACTTCATTTGAGAATTATTGACATCGAAGCAGACCTTGAACGTCCAGTCGAGGTTTTATTTCTGGTTACAAAAAGTTACTGTTCAATTTCATCATAGAAATTAAACGTGAAACATAAATATGACCTGGAAAATTGTTCAGTTTACGAGATATCGAAGTAGGAATATTCCGACTGCAGTTTTAACATGGGAATTCAGGTTCGAAAGCGCAAAAATATCGTAGAATGCTTTCATATGAAATTATCTGAACTTCCAAGCAAGTCGTTGAGTTGAGATATCGTTCATATGAAAGTCAACCATGATCATTAAATTAAATATTTATTTTCACTCAAGACCATGCAATCTTTATTGGTATTGGAAATCTTGCAAAATTCTAACCATATAACTATGAGAGTACCATTTTATGTCTGGATTCAAGAAGGACAATTAATGGAATTCTAGCAGGTAGCTAAAGTGGTGCAACAAACAGAAAATTTTTATACTTCGCAAGCACAGGGCCAAGTGAATGGATTGGAAAAAACGTTATATATATTAAGAAATAAAAGAGAAACAAAAATTAAGAACCTATGTAGTACATGAAGAATTTTGACATGAAATTTGTACTGTAACTATCAATATATGAACCAATTTGTGAATTATTTAGTGCTCGATGTTGAATACTTCGAGAAAGTCAATTTTTATTTTCATTTATTAAAACTATCCATGAATTATTGAAAATATTATAATTGATGAGCAATTTCAAAGTTATTCAGTATACTTTTTAATTGTGGACAATATAGCATGTGTTCAATGTCAGTATTAGCAGTGGGAATGTGAACAGGGTACCATACAGTATAATTAATAAACTTGAAATATCTACGAATGATACAAGAGCAAAGATAAAAATCTCTTTGAAAACTTTGTTTCCACGTATAAGTGCAGTGATTTGGATGTGTTTATTGAATAAAAATAATAATAATAGAAGTCTTTATTTCAAATCATCTCAATGTATACAACGTCTACATGATATGAAATTCATATTTTTATGTTTTTCAAAATCTTGTGGAAGAATAGTGAGCATTCTTGTATAATACATCGCATATAGTGTTAAAATCTTCTTTTGTCGAAAAACTCCTCTACATGTTTGGTTGTGTTTCAAATTGCATAATATTCTAATTGCTTTTTTTTTGTAAAACAAAAAGTGAAGATGAGTTACCCGAACCATGGAAAACCAGTCCATATCGCATCCTTGATTCTATCATAGCATGATAAACCATTTTTAGTGATTTAGGATTTAAATATGATGCTGTTATTCTGAAGAAATATATCGATGATGCTATTTTCCCTTCTAATTGTATAATGTGCGTGTTCCACTTCATACCTGCATCAATATAGACGCCCAGAAATTTGGTATTCTCTGATAAGTTGAATTCCCGATTTTGATTTTTTCTGGTTTCTCTATATTGGGTTGGGTGGTTTATGTTTTATTAAGTATTAAATTGTTGTTTTGGAACCAGTTCTCGGTGTACTGCATTATTTCATCAACTAGGATTTTGAGGATTCTCTTGCCAGAAGATTTGTGTCATCGATGAAATGTGTTTAAGTAACTCTTTCGTGTCTCCATCCTGTTCCTAGTCCAAAGTCATTCAGATATATGAGAAAAAACAATGTTCCCGCTACGCTGCCTTGAGGTATTCCCAGTGGTAGTTCTTTTATTTCTGATCTTAGATCTACACCATAAGCTGACATGATCCTATTGATGGGCATCCTTTTGCAGGGAAGAAATCAATTTTTCATTAACCCATTTATGAAATAATTCACCATTCATAGTTTTATGGTAATCCTTATCATTAATACCAGTGTCAAGAATCAGATCACATCCAGTTAAAAATCCATCAATTGTTCCAGCATTCAGAATTGTGTAGTTTCTGCCTTAACCCTTGAACATACTCGGCATACCTTCTGGATTACTTTCTAGTGTCCACTGAAGAATTCGAATACCGTTTTCAAATATCCAAGTTTTGTTTAGTTACATAAATTTTACGTTTTGTTCCATGTATTCTCGGTATTTACCACAAATTCGTACTTTTTTATTGTGTTTTTCTGTTTATCAATAAGAATTTTCCTTCGATCAACTTTTTTGTATTTGTATCAAATTTTTTTATGATATAATATAATGTTGACTTCGATCGATTGAAATTTAGGTGCTCTTTGGCCAGTTCAAAAAGGATATCCAAACTGATATATTCATTGTTGTTAATTTTAGCAAAAACAAAGTCATTCAATGTCTCTTTGAAGGAATAATCGTATCGCACAGGTTTTCTTCCACTGCTAATTCCAGGCTATAATAACATGCTAATATTATACGGACTGTGCTTGTAGAAATCTGAAATTTAAGAGACATTGATCAATCAGAATACACTTTGAGTAGGTGAATAACAGTTTACATGAAACACTAGCGAAACTCGATTGATGCTAGCGGAAATATCTGCCGAATCTTTGAAAAACTCGAAGTAATACTTCGACAAACTACCTGGCGTTCTCTTGTTGTATCCTGGTCAATTCCAGCCATTTCAATAGCACAAGACAAAAAATACTCATATTCAAAGCTAATTTTCATAATTATTCACCAATATCTCGATAAAATCATCAAAGCAAGGTCTCTATGGGTTATGTTAGTGTTATTCCTCTACTTACCTGAATTCAGCAACCCAAAATATTACTGAATAGTCTATAACCAACTAAAATTCGATTTTCCACAGCCTACCGAGATGTCAATAATTCTCAAACAGAGTATAATCTCCTCCCATAACCAATCTTGGTTATGTGACAGTAGCTCAAATGTATCTTATCTGTCATCTTATAGGGTGAGAGACTTCTGGAACGAGCCGGCGCCGAGCGAGATCCTCCACAAGCTGAAAAGAAAGGAGTTGACCCTCTTCAGGGCCGCGGAGCAGCTGAACGTGACGCCCCAAACCCTGTCCAACTTCCTCATAACCTCCGCCCAGGTCGAAGGCATGCCCCAGATGGGATTTCCCATGATGTCCGAGGGGGAAGAGATGGAGATGGACGAGGACGAGGCCGATTCCATCCTGCCCGATTTACCCAACAACCCCTTCCAACAACTCGTGAATTACAGCTCCACCAACAGCACGGGATCGTCCAACAACTCCGTGCTGGCCAATTGTCCGGATATAACGATTGTTAAGAAGGAGAAGATGGACGATGGTAAAGTGAACAACAACTCAGATCATTCCGAAAGCAACAACGATCAAATTAAGTAATGGAGGATGAACGATGAACGCTTGTAATTATTCCATTTGAAGTATTTATAAAGACCAAAGTAATTTTTATACCTTTTCCTTCAGCTCGATTTTGTTCGTAGGGGGGGTGTTGGGAAAAATATTCGGGTTTCTATCTTTGATCTTTTTTCTTTACATTTCAAAGTTGTAGTCCCAAAAATATAGCGAATATTTTTCTGGGCGCCGAAGCTGAAAGAATTCATGTATTCGAATATTATTTAGGTAGTAATTCTTAGCTATTAGGAACATATCACAGGGTTCTCCACCTGTTGTAAGGACAATTGACTTGCACTGATTACATTGCAAAAATCCTATTCATAGTGCTTTAAACAGTAGTATATAGGATCAGTGTATATGCTCTTTTCAGTATTTATATATTTACATTTGAAATCGTAACTTATATCTTTGTAACTTATCTGTGTCTCACTTTTTCTTTATTTATCTTCCTGATATTATTTATTACCGTATTTTTTTTTATATATTCGATTGATGCTTATCTAAGTGGACAAATTAGTGTTTCACAAGAAATGAGGTCAGTATTGAAATTTAACGTATTAAGTTTTGCGAAAAATCAATTCGTTGGGAATGGTTTGATTGTGACGGATAATCATGAGATTTGAGCACAGTGTTTCTGAAAATAGGGAACTCCCAAGATGAATAATCATTGTTGGATGTCTTAAGATAAATTTAGAAAACTAGGTTCTTGACTTGCAGTCGAAGCACTCTTCGATATGAAAATATTTGTAGTCCGAAACCAGCAAAGCAATAAGTGTCACTTTTCTGCTGATGGTTGAAAATTATCGGGAAATATTTTGCAGTCTTTATTTCATTGATCGAACACAACAGTCTTCCATAACTTGAATTTCTGAATTATTTATGATTTAATTGTTTTTTTTTTCTTTTTGTTTTTTCAATTACTATCAATTTTTCTAGTTATTCATCCATCAATTGATTTAGTTTAACTCAGCACGACCCCATTTCGATGAAATTTTCTTTACCGTATTATACAATTATTCACTTTAGTTATTGTGATCAATTTTTCCATAATGTACAAGGAGTGATAAGATCGAATATTATATTTTACCAGTGAATCAAACCACGTGTACAATGTTAGCGAAACTCCATTCATATTACTGATATTATATCATGAAAGTATCCATTTCAATGTAAATAGTAAGAAGCTATTTTAACGAAAGTGGTTAGGTAATTTGTAGATGATACGTGTCTGCAGGTTTAAAATGAATTTGTATTCCAAAAAGTAGTATTATATGCAGTGTGCGTGGAGGATATAAAAGAAGCATTCGATATTTATGACATATTTATGTACCTATATATTAATCGTTTACAGAGTAACTTAGGTAGATTTTGTCATATATTTATATTGAACATTGAAATATGTAACTTTCCTATGACAAACATCAAACGGAGGTGGGCAAATACTAGTTTTTTCGGTGTAAAGATGAGTTAACGAATATCCGAACAAAGAACGTGTCTCATCATTTTTCGATGATATTCTTCTAGTAACTGCTGTCTAGTAAAGGATTGAAGCACCTCTCTCGACAAGGAATTGGTGAAATTTAAGTCGTTGAAATATCCTTTGATTTGGGACACGTTCTTGTCTCGGATATATGTATATAACAGATCACGATTAAATCGATACTTTTTTATGGAGCTCTCTAAATACACAGCAGAAATTGTCTTTTTTCAGTTGTGTTGTTTTGAAATGAAATTTCAAACTCAAGCGTATAGTCTTGAATATGTTACAGTACAAACCGTATAAATGGGATCGGAACTTTCGAGCATTCCTTTTTTTTTCGTGAAGAGTTTGAACGAACATTTGGAATAATCCCGAACTTAATTTTTTTCGTTTGAAATCTGTTTGTCTTTTATTCATTTTACTGAAATAATAACAGAGGGTGAAACTTTCGAATGTCGGTGCTTCCAATGTTAAGTTGTAGGTGTTTCGTAGGTAAAAACTCGAATATTGAAAAAAGGGAATGGTAATCTAGAAAAAATTGTATTTGTCCATCTCCTCGATACAATACATAACAAACTATATATTTATATAATGATTATTTGTTGAGTGCCTATTCATAAGTTAATATAGAAAGTATTCTATTTACACTATTTTAGGTATTCATATTTAATACATATTCAAACAGGTTTTCAGTGTTTTCGCAAACTAAACTAAAAATTCTCCAGGTCGGGCGTGATTTTTTCAATACGCCTTGGAAATTGCGATGATACACAGTATTCATTGATCTGTATTTAAGGACATATCTTTTTATTTATAGCGTTGAATATGGTTTTGAGTATTCAAGAACAGTGTTTTTTTATATCAGTAAATTAGAAACCAAGTGATGAGATGTTAGTATACATTGCCTGTAATGTTTTATGTAGAATTTTTTATTTATTAAATTTTTGATATAATAAGAATGCTTGTATCATTATAAATTAATATTGTAGGACAAAGATAGGGATAAATCATACTCGAAACGTTTATCTTGCGAATGAATGGATAACCTATTGACTTAATATACTGATTTCGTCGGGGAACTCATAGAGTTGTGAATCTTCCAGAAATGCGCTTCTTTTACGTGCTTTTCGCGATATCGTGCTTCAATTTCAGCGAATGTAAAAGTATAATCGAACAGAACGACACCGCCTTGCAGTTGTTGAACAATTGTAAGTGTGTCTCGAGGGATTATTGCTATAAGGGATATTTGAACGTTCACGGTGTTGGTATCATAACATTGAGGTAGGAGGACGTATTCATTAAATTGAACTGGACTAATGTGAGGAAATTTCAGGAATGAAGGGCTAAACGAGTCGGAGATCCAATGTTCGAACCAATCCAACATCTGCTGCAGAGAAAGGGTGGGTGAGTTTGGAAATAGGATGGACAACACCAACCAAAAGGAGGGAAAATCCTCGAAAATCTTGCAGGCAACTCGGAATGTTACTTTCAAGATTGGGAAATCTCTGCATTGCGGCAAACCGAAACCAGCAATAAACATCAGAATATTCGCAGGTGAAGACGATATAAGTACGGCATTAGATGGGGAATTTCCTTGGATAGCTTCAATCCATAAAAAAAACCAACTGGATGGTACTTTTCGGTTTAGATGCGGTGGTTCCCTCATAACCGACATTGTCGTATTAACTGCAGCCCATTGTGTGTATAGGTGCGTTGTTTTGGAATTTTAGCAACTATTTTATAAATAACATACTTCTTGTAGCTCCAGGAGAAGACCATTCGAGTTGAGGATCATCGCGAACGCAAAAAAGGAACTGGGCGAAATTGGGTTAAATCCATCGGAGGAAAGAGTTGCGAAGAACGTCCTCATCCACCCCGAGTATTACTCAGGAGGTGCACACAACGACATAGCTTTAATCCAATTGGAACGAAGCTACAACGAATCCAAGGACCTCAACAACCTTTGTCTACCCACCTCTAATTCCACTTACGACAAAACAAGATGTGTCGCCGCTGGTTGGGGCGATCTAAATAAAAAAATCCTGTCAAAAGTCGATCTACCTCTAGTCGACCGTAACATCTGCCAGGAGCAACTGAGAAAGACCGGACTCGGGGGAGGTTTCCAACTGCACGAATCGGCGTTGTGCGCCGGGGGAGAAAAGGGGAGAGATACGTGTAAGGGTGACGGTGGAGGTCCTCTGATTTGTCCGGACGGAGAAGGGTACTTCGTTCAGGTCGGGATAGTTTCGTGGGGGGTGGAATGCTCCAAGGAGGGCCTACCGGGGGTGTACACCGACGTGGGGAAGTTCGTGGATTGGATACATGATAGTATTGGAAGTTGAATCTTTTTAGATGTGATTTATTGAGTGAAATATGCTGTATATATTTTGAGCGTGATTAAAAGGTGGTAGCTACTTTTAAAAATTTTCTACCATCAGTTATAAAATAAATATTGAAAATAACATGTAATTTTTTTCTGTCTGTTGAATATTTAATTTCTATTCTTCCATTCCAAAGCATATAATTTTATATTGATGAATTAGGTTCGGCCTTCATGCTCTACAGGAAATGTTATCACAATCACAATGGATATTCTTACCGAAATGTTGGGTGCTGATAGTTTGAGGTTTTGAGAACTTGTGGTTTTTAAAAAGCAGTTTTCTTCACGTTTTGTATGGATACTTTGAAGGTATGTGTATTTATTTATTTCCCAAATTAATTGGAGCAGATTATTCGAGTTTGATAGATGAATTCTCTCTCATATATTTCCTAACGTATAAACCAGAAACCCTGTCATATATTTTTCATTTCCATTGGTTTTTGGTTGAAAAAAGGCTCAGATATTTTCTGAAATATTTTCAGGGCACTGGAGAGTGAAATTGATTTAATTTTCGAATTAGTTGGAGCAGATTATTCGAGTTTGATAGCTGATCTCTCTCTCTAATATCCCCTAACGTATAAACTAGAAACCCTGTTATATATTTTTTATTTCTATTGGTTTTTGGTTGAAAAAACAGCTCGGAAATTTTCTGAAATATTTTCAGGACAAAGGAGAGTGAAATTGATTTAATTTTTAAATTAATTGGAACAGATTATTCGAGTTTGATGGCTGATCTCTCTCAAATATTTCCTAACGTATAAACTAGAAACCCTGTCATATATTTTTCATTTCCATTGGTTTTTGGTTGAAAAAAAGGCTCAGATATTTTCTGAAATATTTTCAGGGCACTGGAGAGTGAAATTGATTTAATTTTTAAATTAATTGGAACAGATTATTCGAGTTTGATGGCTGATCTCTCTCAAATATTTCCTAACGTATAAACTAGAAACCCTGTCATATATTTTTCATTTCCATTGGTATTTGGTTGAAAAAAGGCTCAAATATTTTCTGAAATATTTTCAGGGCACTGGAGAGTGAAATTGATTTAATTTTCGAATTAGTTGTAGCAGATTGTTCGAGTTTGATAGCTGATCTCTCTCAAATATCCCCTAACGTATAAACTAGAAACCCTGTTATATATTTTTTATTTCCATTGGTTTTTGGTTGAAAAAACAGCTCGGAAATTTTCTGAAATATTTTCAGGACAAAGGAGAGTGAAATTGATTTAATTTTTAAATTAATTGGAACAGATTATTCGAGTTTGATGGCTGATCTCTCTCAAATATTTCCTAACGTATAAACTAGAAACCCTGTCATATATTTTTCATTTCCATTGGTTTTTGGTTGAAAAAAAGGCTCAGATATTTTCTGAAATATTTTCAGGGCACTGGAGAGTGAAATTGATTTAATTTTTAAATTAATTGGAACAGATTATTCGAGTTTGATAGCTGATCTCTCTCAAATATCTCCTAACGTATAAACTAGAAACCCTGTCATATATTTTTCATTTCCATTGGTATTTGGTTGAAAAAAGGCTCAGATATTTTCTGAAATATTTTCAGGGCACTGGAGAGTGAAATTGATTTAATTTTTAAATTAATTGGAACAGATTATTCGAGTTTGATGGCTGATCTCTCTCAAATATTTCCTAACGTATAAACTAGAAACCCTGTCATATATTTTTCATTTCCATTGGTATTTGGTTGAAAAAAGGCTCAAATATTTTCTGAAATATTTTCAGGGCACTGGAGAGTGAAATTGATTTAATTTTCGAATTAGTTGTAGCAGATTGTTCGAGTTTGATAGCTGATCTCTCTCAAATATCCCCTAACGTATAAACTAGAAACCCTGTTATATATTTTTTATTTCCATTGGTTTTTGGTTGAAAAAACAGCTCGGAAATTTTCTGAAATATTTTCAGGACAAAGGAGAGTGAAATTGATTTAATTTTTAAATTAATTGGAACAGATTATTCGAGTTTGATGGCTGATCTCTCTCAAATATTTCCTAACGTATAAACTAGAAACCCTGTCATATATTTTTCATTTCCATTGGTTTTTGGTTGAAAAAAAGGCTCAGATATTTTCTGAAATATTTTCAGGGCACTGGAGAGTGAAATTGATTTAATTTTTAAATTAATTGGAACAGATTATTCGAGTTTGATAGCTGATCTCTCTCAAATATCTCCTAACGTATAAACTAGAAACCCTGTCATATATTTTTCATTTCCATTGGTATTTGGTTGAAAAAAGGCTCAGATATTTTCTGAAATATTTTCAGGGCACTGGAGAGTGAAATTGATTTAATTTTCGAATTAGTTGTAGCAGATTGTTCGAGTTTGATAGCTGATCTCTCTCAAATATCCCCTAACGTATAAACCAGAAACCCTGTCATATATTTTTCATTTCCATTGGTTTTTGGTTGAAAAAAGGCTCAGATATTTTCTGAAATATTTTCAGGGCACTGGAGAGTGAAATTGATTTAATTTTTAAATTAATTGGAACAGATTATTCGAGTTTGATAGCTGATCTCTCTCAAATATCTCCTAACGTATAAACTAGAAACCCTGTCATATATTTTTCATTTCCATTGGTATTTGGTTGAAAAAAGGCTCAGATATTTTCTGAAATATTTTCAGGGCACTGGAGAGTGAAATTGATTTAATTTTCGAATTAGTTGTAGCAGATTGTTCGAGTTTGATAGCTGATCTCTCTCAAATATCCCCTAACGTATAAACCAGAAACCCTGTCATATATTTTTCATTTCCATTGGTTTTTGGTTGAAAAAAGGCTCAGATATTTTCTGAAATATTTTCAGTGCACTGGAGAGTGAAATTGATTTAATTTTCGAATTAGTTGGAGCAGATTATTCGAGTTTGATAGCTGATCTCTCTCAAATATCTCCTAACGTATAAACTAGAAACCCTGTCATATATTTTTTATTTCCATTGGTTTTTGGTTGAAAAAACAGCTCGGAAATTTTCTGAAATATTTTCAGGACAAAGGAGAGTGAAATTGATTTAATTTTTAGATTAATTGGAACAGATTATTCGAGTTTGATGGCTGATCTCTCTCAAATATTTCGTAACGTATAAACTAGAAACCCTGTCATATATTTTTCATTTCCATTGGTTTTTGGTTGAAAAAAAGGCTCAGATATTTTCTGAAATATTTTCAGGGCACTGGAGAGTGAAATTGATTTAATTTTTAAATTAATTGGAACAGATTATTCGAGTTTGATAGCTGATCTCTCTCAAATATCTCCTAACGTATAAACTAGAAACCCTGTCATATATTTTTTATTTCCATTGGTTTTTGGTTGAAAAAACAGCTCGGAAATTTTCTGAAATATTTTCAAGACAAAGGAGAGTGAAATTGATTTAATTTTTAAATTAATTGGAACAGATTATTCGAGTTTGATGGCTGATCTCTCTCAAATATTTCCTAACGTATAAACTAGAAACCCTGTACTATATTTTTTATTTCCTTTGGTTTTTGGTTGAAAAAAAAGCTCAGATATTCTCTGAAATATTTTCAGGGCACTGGAGAGTGAAATTGATTTAATTTTCAAATTAATTGGAACAGATTATTCGAGTTTGATGGCTGATCTCTCTCAAATATTTCCTAACGTATAAACTAGGAACCCTGTCATATATTTTTTATTTCCATTGGCTTTTGGTTAAAAAAAAGCTCAGATATTTTCTAAAATATTTTCAGGATAAAGAAGAGTGAACTGAGTAAAAATGTATCACCCTCAAAGCGCTCCAAATTTTCCACCCAAGAGCAACTCCTTCATAATAATAATGTATTTATCAAATCAAATACTGTACAGGTGTTGATCCAGTCACAAAAGATCTATAAAAAATAAATCTCAAATTATAATCCCTCAAAATCATTTTCCTGAAGGAATTCACCTATGTCATAATAACATTTATTTATAAGAAAATATTTGAGTTTATGTTTTAGTAATCTACTAGGAATTGATATAAACTTATTCCACACAGTTAGTAAGCTGTAAGTTACATTTTTTGTAAATAGGTGTAGTTTGGTTTATCCTCTTGTAGATAATGTTTCCCTCTTGTATCATTATGATGTTGATCTTTAAACTCTTGATAGTTATTTACAATGAACGTCACTGACTCATAAATACATATCGATTTGAATTTTGCAAAAACCTTACGTGTCGCCGAAAACTTACAGGGGAAAACCCTCTTAAGTATGTAAAGTTCAACACAACCAGAATAAACCCATTGAAATTCAAGAATTTCCAAGAACTGGTACTTGGTGGTCCGAACCAGCTCTCCCTCCCACCAGATCATCCAAACAAGTTCCCTAGGTTTAATTTTAGAAAAACCTGCTACGAAGGGGTCTCAATTTATTTTTCGGACGTTTGGCATTATAAAATATTCATTTTCTAACATTTTAGTGGGTTTTTATGGATAATGGAATAAGGAGAACAATATTTATATTTTTATATAAAAGTGCGGAGAGGGAGCCTCAAGAGGGTTCAGTGAAAAAACTAACAGTTTTGGAGTGACAGATTAAGGCGAGTCACCTGTCTAATCTAACAGTGGTAGAAAAGGGGAATACCCTCCTGGAAGTAAGTGAAGGTCAACAAAACATACAAGAACTGGTACTCGGAGTTTCCAACCGGCTCTCCCTCCCACCACGCAATCGTAATCGATAAGCAGATCGTCCAAACACGTTCCGGTTGTCTCTGGAGGTGGTGCTCGCCTTTGACAGACCAAGAATATAAATTGATATTTATATTATTGAAAGTGACGTCAATACCGTTCAAGGTGTTGTTGGTGCGGCATCGTCGAACAGTTTTCATCTGGTGAGTGGAATTTTTTAATCGAATGTTTATCATTGTGGATCTTCTTGAATCAAATAACACCAAATTCTGCTTTGAAAGCCTGTTATCACAGAAGCGAGGTCAATAATATCGACCCAATAACAAATAATTTTACTTCGCTATAGTTCATCGTCGACATGAAGATATCAACGTCCATATTCCTGCTCCTCGCCTTCTCCACCGCCGTGTGGTCTCAACAGCAAGGTGGTAACCCTGGAGACATCACAGATCTGATCAACTCTGTCTTCTCCACCCAAAAACCCACCACAGTCGATGCCAACCCTTCAAGGGGTGGCAACACGGGCGGTGGTGGTCTCAACCTGGACCCAGCCTCCGGGGGAAACGCCGGAGGTATTCCAGGAACGGGACAATGCAACTGTGTCCCTTACTACCTCTGCAACAACGGCTCGGTGAACACCAATGGTGAGGGAGTCATCGACATAAGGTAATTTGAAAATTTATTAAATCTACACGAGTTAATCGTTGGAGAGATAAATGAATTGTTGTTGCTTCATTCGATTATGTAACATTGTGTTTGATTTAATCGATGATGTAACGTGGATTGGTACCTCCATTGAATCTGAATTAACACATTAAAATTCTATTGGAGTGTTGGTGAAACCTTGGAGCTTGCACGTTTTGACCCTCAAGGCTCAGGAATAAATTCCATCTCCTTACAGAATCAACGAGGGACCCTGCGGAGACTACATCGACATCTGCTGCGACAAAGATCAAACCACAGTGGACCCCATAACGCCTCCACCTCGCCTGGAGAAGAACACAGGCTGCGGCTTCAGAAACCCAGACGGGATAGCTTTCAGGATAACCGGAGCCAACGACAACGAAGCCGCTTACGGCGAATTCCCATGGATGGTCGCCGTCCTCCGCGAAGAGACCGTCCAAGGTTCCACCCAAGTCCTCAACGTCTACCAGTGTGGGGGAGCCCTCATCCACCCTAAGGTAGTCCTAACATCCGCCCACTGCGTCACCGCCAAAGACAAGAAGTTCAAGGTGAGGGCGGGAGAATGGGACACCCAGACCAAGAAAGAACTGTACCCCCACCAAGACAGGGAAGTGCAGAGGGTGGTCTCCCACCGGGAATACTACGCCGGCGCTTTATACAACGACATCGCCCTCCTCCTCTTGGACACCCCGGTGGACATAGCCGAGAACGTCAACGTCATCTGTCTACCACCACAAGACGCAGTGTACGACGACTCCAGGTGCTTCGCCAGCGGCTGGGGGAAGGACGTCTTCGGGAAGGAAGGGAAGTACCAGGTGATCTTGAAGAAGATCGACGTTCCCATGGTGCCGAGAGATAGATGCGTGGAGGAGCTGAGGAAGACGCGTCTGGGGAAGTACTTCGAGCTCCACAAGAGCTTCGTCTGCGCCGGAGGCGAGAAGGGTAAAGACACGTGCAAGGGGGACGGGGGTAGCCCGTTGGTGTGCCCGATCAAG
Organism: Aphidecta obliterata; assembly: GCA_963966015.1. Taxonomy (NCBI): domain Eukaryota; kingdom Metazoa; phylum Arthropoda; class Insecta; order Coleoptera; family Coccinellidae; genus Aphidecta; species Aphidecta obliterata. Next base: position 1,375,242 of record OZ014435.1, read on the forward strand.
GGCCAGAACGAGAGGTACGTCCAGGTCGGGATCGTGGCCTGGGGGATCGGCTGCGGGGACTCCAACACCCCGGGGGTCTACGCCAACGTGGCCAAGTTCAGGGGCTGGATAGAGGAGCAGATGAACCTTCTCGAGGTCCAAGGGAAACCCTTCGAGTATTAGGGTGGGTAGTGAAGTTATTGTGATGTTTTTATGTTGGAAGTAGAAGGATAATTTATGATCGAAAGTGCCACTGTTCGTTTGTTATGAACGCTCGACCTAGATTTTATTGTCAAAAAACTTATTATTGTCGAATAAATTTGATATTTTTGATTGTTTGTCTCGCTCCTTTGGAAATGAAATGAAGGTTTTGGTTCATATCTCGAAAAACTTGTGAAGGCTCTCCACACGTCCTGGAGATCCCCTTTTGGGGTGTCTAAGGCTGGATTAATTTTTGGGGTAGCAGCTGCAGGAATTTTTGAGATTGCAGATGGTAAAAGGTTAGTTGATATTTCAATGATTCCATAAGAAAAAATAGGAGGTTTGGTACCAAGAGGAAAATAAGGTGTTTAAAGGAATAGTAAAATCTCCTAGACTTTGTACTTCTGATTCTTGATGTGAGTACCCAATTTTTTCTTTTGTGTTTCAAGATTACAAAAACTCATTTAGCTTTTAGTAATGTCTAGTGTAACATAAAAAAAATCTCCTCAACCCGGATCCAGACACAAATGATGACTCATCCTACCTCTTGAAGCTACATCTCGGAGATCTACAAGGTGAATTAACAATTTAAGAAGGTATTTCCACTTCGACGTTAATGATACCGGCAAACTGAAGAGAGGAAGGGGGGGGGGGGGGCAGGTTGAAGTACAAAACAACAAACACAATCTGGTCGATCATTCCGTGCCAGGTGTGTCGTCGAGTTTGTTCTTCGTAATTATGTACCACGCTCTGTTGCATTTGGTCTTGGCCGTCCTTTTGGTGGCGGGCGAAAAAAATGGGACGAAAAGTGGGAGGTTGGAGAGCAGGGCGGGTTTCGTGCCGGACGGGTACGAGGAGGTGAGCGCCGAGCCTTCGGAGGGTTATGGGGCGATAGAGAAATGCGGGGAGGGAGCCTCGAGGGGGGTGGATCTGTGTGTGCCTTACTACCAGTGCGACAGCGAGACCAGGATGATTTTGGAGGATCGGAGGACTGATGGTTTTGGAGTTATTGACATAAGGTGAGTCTTGACCCTCACAAATAGTAACACATTTTTTTTGAGGTTGGATTTTTCTGGAAATCCCTGTTTGCATTTCTTTTGATGCTCTCAACAATATCTCTAGAAATGCTGAAATATTTGATGAATTCTTTTATATGGAATGGGAGCTCACTAAATAAGTTATGTTTGTTTCGCAGAGAAAGAGCTCGAATTGAAAATTTACCATGTTTTGAGATTTCCTCTGACTTTTCTCTCGATAATTAATCGAAACTTTGACGGAGTCGTGATAACTCTTGAAACCCGATCGAATTTTGGAGGGATGAATCGAATAAAAAATGAATCCTTTTACGTTTCTTGGTTTCTCCAATAACCACGTGCAGTTTCCAGGAATTTCCGATCAATTTTGGCAAAATTTTTATCCCGATACCATACAAAATGAATACACTTGTTTATTCTGGCCAGTAAAACGGAGAAAAATAGGGGTATTTTAACTTGAAAATGGAATAAAGGGATGGATTTTCAAAGATTTCCCAGCCCACGAAACGTTTTTTCTAGGTTCCGGAAAATTTCTCAATATTCTAGTTGACACAACAAGGTACTCCTGTCGAATAAATAATAAAAAATTTTTTTTTTAGACTACACTTTTCTCAAGTTGTTGATGTTGTCATAGCATTACTTAGATATGTAATTTGGGGCACTAAGGAAAAAAAAATTTTGTTTTTCTGATATATTTGATATAATTCAGTTATTCCATCTATTGAAGTTTATAAAAATGAAATGTCAGTACTTGTCATACTGAAAATGAACACTGAAGTCCGTTTTGGCGCACAGAAAAAAATCGATTTCATTGAAATATTATTATATTCAATATAATTCGGTGATTCCATCTTCTGAAGTACATAAAAATAAAATGACAGTTCTTGAACACTGAGGTCCATTCTGGAATTCAGAAAAAAATTGAGTTTTCTGATATAATTCGATGATTCCATCTTTTAGAGTTCTTAAAAATAAAATGACAGTTCTTGTCATACTGACTATGAACACTGAAGGCCGTTTTAGCGCACAGAAAAGAATCGATTTCATTGACATATATTCAATATAATTCGGTGATTCCATCTTCTGAAGTTCATAAAAATAAAATGACAGTTCTTGAACACTGAGGTCCATTCTGGAATTCAGAAAAAAATTGAGTTTTCTGATATAATTCAATATAATTCGATGATTCCATATTTTAGAGTTCATAAAAATAAAATGACAGTTCTTGTCATACTGACTAGGAACAGTGAAGGCCGTTTTAGCGCACAGAAAAAAATCGATTTCATTGACATATATTCAATATAATTCGATGATTACTTCTTCTGGAGTTCATAAAAATGAAATGACAGTTCTTGAACACTGAGGTCCGTTTTGGAATTGAGGAAAAAAATTGAGTTTTCTGATATAATTCAATATAATTCGATGATTCCATCTTTTAGAGTTCATAAAAATAAAATGACAGTTCTTGTCATACTGACTATGAACACTGAAGGCCGTTTTAGCGCACAGAAAAGAATCGATTTCATTGACATATATTCAATATAATTCGGTGATTCCATTTTCTGAAGTACATAAAAATAAAATGACAGTTCTTGAACACTGAGGTCCATTCTGGAATTCAGAAAAAAATTGAGTTTTCTGATATACCAATATAATTCGATGATTCCATCTTTTAGAGTTCTTAAAAATAAAATGACAGTTCTTGTCATACTGACTATGAACACTGAAGGCCGTTTTAGCGCACAGAAAAGAATCGATTTCATTGACATATATTCAATATAATTCGGTGATTCCATCTTCTGAAGTTCATAAAAATAAAATGACAGTTCTTGAACACTGAGGTCCGTTTTGGAATTGAGAAAAAAAATTGAGTTTTCTGATATAATTCAATATAATTCGATGATTCCATCTTTTAGAGTTCATAAAAATAAAATGACAGTTCTTGTCATACTGACTAGGAACAGTGAAGGCCGTTTTAGCGCACAGAAAAAAATCGATTTCATTGACATATATTCAATATAATTCGATGATTACTTCTTCTGGAGTTCATAAAAATGAAATGACAGTTCTTGAACACTGAGGTCCGTTTTGGAATTCAGAAAAAAATTTAGTTTTCCGATTTAATTCAATATAATTCGATGATTCCATCTTTTAGAGTTCATAAAAATAAAATGACAGTTCTTGAACGCTGAGGTCCGTTTTGGAATTCAGAAAAAAATTTGGAGTTTTCTAATATAATTCGGTGATTCTATCCTTCGAAATTCATAATAAAAATTACGAAAAGCACTGCCGTGAAGGCAGGAGCTTTTGAGCGCTCGTACATGCACCTTGTAGGTAGATTCGCATTTTCCAGTTTTAGAAATCAATTAAAGGAATTTTTGACAGCTGTCAAAAAAATTCTGAAACTCCAGACTTCATGTCAGTGCTTCAGCTGATCAATTTTGTTTCGATAATTCGCTAGAATTTTCTACGGTATCTATGGTCTTGGTGATGCGATCTGGACAAAATTTTGCACGTAGTTTGAATACATTATTCCTCAGCTAGGTGCATAATTTCATTCCAATCAGATCAGTAGTTTCGAAACTATCAGAAAAAAAATATTTTGAACGGCCATATTTACGGAACCCCTAGTCTAATTTTGCTCATTGATGAACGTTACCGTGAAATTTGCGATCCAAACCCACCCTGAAAATTTCAAGTTCCTAGGCCTTTCCGTTCAAAAGATAAAATTTTCTATGGTTTCTATGGTTCTGGTCATGCGATCTGGACAAAATATTGCTTCAATATATCATTCTCGATTAAAATACAAAATTTCATTTCGATCGAATCCGTAGTTTCGAATTTATCGAGAAAACAAAATTTCAAACGACCGTATTTACGGAACCCCTTGTATAATGTTGTTCATAGATGAACTTGATCACGACATTCAAGATCCACACCTATTCTGAAAATTTCAAGTCCCTCGGCGTTTCCGTTCAAAAGTTACAATTTTCTATGGTTTCTATGGTTCTGGTCATGCGATCTGGACAAAATTTCACATGTAGCTTGAACACCTCATTTTCCATTTGAGTATAAAATTTCATCTCGATCAAATCTGTAGTTTTCAAGTAATCAGGGGAACAAAACTTTGAACGGCCATATTTACGGAACCCCTGGTGGAATTTGGCCCATTAACGAACTCAACCGAGGCATTTGAGATCTGAACCTACACTGAAAATTTCAAGTCTCTAGGTTGTTCCGTTCGAGAGTTATCGTGCTGACGGACGGCCGGACGGACAGACTCGAATTTTCCGACGGATTCGTCATCAGTGAGTCGAACATAGTCGATTGAGACCATTTTCGGCTCAAAATTCGAAAAATACAGACATCGTGACGAAATGATATAGCCCTCGTGTAAGTAGTACGAGCGCTCAATAAAATGACCGTTCTTGTCAGACTGACTATGAACACTGAAAGCCGTTTTGTTAGACAGAAAAATATCGAGCTTTCTGATATATTTTGATATAATTCGGTGATTCCATCTTCTCAAGATCATAAAAATAAAATGAGATTTTCTTGTCATACTGACAATGAACACTGAAGGCCGTTTTGTTACACAGAAAATAATTGAGTTTTTCTGATACGTTATTCAATATAATTCGGTGATTCCATAATTTGAAGTTTACCAAAATAAAATGACAATGATAATGATAATGAATACTGAATGCCGTTTTATTACACAGAAAAAAGTCCTTTTCAAATTTTTTCAAGATCCAGCATTATTTTCAATAATTTTTATCACATAAATTGTCTTTTTATAATTCACCATCTGTGTTCCTACAATTACTGACTAATACTTTCCCATGTTTATTACCACTCCACATAATTAGTATTCTAGTTACATACATAACTGGAAAAATAATTAATCAAGGTTCCCAACAATTGAAAATAATAGATCAATTATGGAAATATTTTTCCTGCAACAAACAACATTTTCCCTCCGTTGTACCTAAAGTAGAAGGTCATTCAATTCATTACAACAATGAAAATTTTTTTTTAAATAACTCCATTCTTATATCTCAGATTCGGCGATGACAAACCCTGCGACCACTACCTGGACATCTGTTGCAAAATCCCCCCGAACTGGTCCTCGTCCTCCCCTCCAGACATAGAACCCCCGCCAGAACCCACGAAACCCTCACCAGAAGTACCCCCGTACGAAAAACCAACACCCGCCACCCCAGAAGTACCACCTTATCCAGAAAAACCAACACCTTCTCCAGAGAAACCTCGACCCTCCCCAAGCTGGACGTGCGGCGTCAGGAACGACAACGGGGTGGACTTCAAGATAACCGGAAACAAGGACAACGAAGCGGAGTACGGCGAGTTCCCTTGGATGGTGGCGATAGTCAAGACCAATTACCAACCGCCGAAAGACAACCTTCTGATCTGCGGCGGGTCCCTCATAGCCCCGAACGTGGTGCTTACAGCCGCCCATTGCGTTCACTCGTGAGTTGAAGATAATCTTTCCAGTATTCCGGTATTATCTTCGATATTTCAGGGTCAACAAGGAGGACATGAAGGTGCGGGTGGGCGAATGGGATACCCAAACCGAAAAGGAGAGACTTCCGTACCAAGAACGCAACATCCAGAAGGTGATTGTGCACGAAGGGTTCAAACCGCAGGTCCTCTTCAACGATGTAGCCTTGCTGGTCCTGGACCGTCCTCTGGAGGAGGCGGAACACATTGGAACCATCTGTCTACCTCAACAAGGAATGGTTTTTAACAGCAAGGAGTGCATAGCTACTGGATGGGGGAAAGATAAGTTTGGTAAGGAGAGATTGAAACGACTCGTTATGCTTCTACATTATGTTTCCTCGATAGGTTACGAAGGTGTTTACCAAGCGATCTTGAAGAAGATCCAGCTCCCAATAGTACCACACGATAAATGTCAAGATATATTGAGGGGCACTCGACTGGCGAAGTTCTTCGTTTTGGACAAGAGTTTCATATGCGCAGGGGGACAAAAAGGACAAGATACGTGTTCTGTAAGTATTGTCACCTTCCTCTTAGCTCCTCTGACTTTTTTCTTGTTCTTGTAGGGAGACGGTGGAAGCCCGCTGGTATGTCTGGACCCAAACCAACCCCATAGGTACGTCCAGGTGGGGATCGTAGCTTGGGGAATCGGTTGTGGCGATGAAATACCGGCAGTTTATGCCAACGTGGCCGGCTCCAGGAGCTGGATTGAAGATAAATTAGGGTCTCTGGGAGGAGGCTACCTCTGATGGCCTATTTTGTGTACAAGAGAAATTATGGGGTTGGATTCGAAGAACTTGCTGTGATATCAGGAAAGAACTGACAAACTGATGTGTTGTGCTTTTATATGTATATTTATTTCTTGTAATAGATTGTATTTTTTATGACTCATTTTGTGGAATGCTGATAGGTAATAATTAAAGAATAACTGAATATATATGAAATGAGGAGTGGTATTCTCACCACCCTTTCACTTAGATTTATCATTAAATAAACCCCACAAATAAACCAAAGATTTCCCCACAATTAAACAAGCTTCCTGAAGAAGTGGAGATTATGAAAATAAAAAAAAAATTAGAAGGAATTTATTTCTCTCAGCCAAGTTTACAAAGTTCCTTGAATTAATCATCCAGTTATCGTTGTCATTATGCAAGAAATCTGTAATTATTAAACTTCTGACCTCGAGTATTGATTATTTTCTTAGTAAACTGGTATTTCTTATCAATCTATTCGAGTATCATGAGAGTGATCCAAGTTTGAAAGTTTTGGTTTGCCTGTTTTTTTTTTACTGGATGTAAACTTATTTTCAGTGAGTATAAATATTCTCTGAAATTATTCCTTTTTATAGGATGAAAATATATTTCTTTTGACTTTGAGATTTTCAGTTCAGCCTTCTTGGCTAAAAGTGTTTGAGTTTATTCATTATTTATTCTCTCCCACAATCCTGAATTTATTTGTCATCACTGGATGTAAACTCCTTTTTAGTGAGTATAAATATTCACTGAAATAATTTTCGTTATAGGGTGAAAATATATTTCTTTTCACCCTGGGATTTTCAGTTTAGTATTCTTAGCTAAGGGCGTTTCAGATTTTTTTCTTCTTTGCCACAGGGGTGCAATTTATTTTTGATCACTAGATATGAACTTCTTTTCAGCGAGTATAAATATTTACTGAAATTATTCTTTTTATATGATGAAAATATATTTCTATTGACTTTGAGATTTTCACTTCGGTTTTCTTGGTTGAGAGTGTTTCAGATTTTTTATTTCTTTTTTGGCACAGGCGTGAAATTTATTTTTCATCACTGGATGTAAACTTCTTTTCAGTAAGTATACATATTCTCTGAAATAATTCTTTTTATATGATGAAAATATATTTTTATTCACTTTGAGATTTTCAGCTCATTTCTTTTGGCTAAGGGTGTTTCAGATTATTAATTATTCTGGCCACAATCCTGAAATTTATTTATCATCACTGGATGTAAACTCCCTTTTCAGTGAGTATACAAATTCACTGAAATATTTTTTTTTTTCAGAATGAAAATATATTTCTTTTTACTTTAAGATTTTCAGTTTAGTATTCTTAGCTAAGGTCGTTTCAGATTTTTTTTTCTTCTTTGCCACAGGGGTGCAATTTGTTTTTGATCACTAGATATGAACTTCTTCTCAGTGAGTATAAATATTCACTGAAATTATTCTTTTTGAGCGCTCGTACTACTTACACGAGGGCTATATCATTTCGTCACGATGTCTGTATTTTTCGAATTTTGAGCCGAAAATGGTCTCAATCGACTATGTTCGACTCACTGATGACGAATCCGTCGGAAAATTCGAGTCTGTCCGTCCGGCCGGCCGTCAGCACGATAACTCTCGAACGGAATAACCTAGAGACTTGAAATTTTCAGTGTGGGTTCAGTTCCCGAATGGCTCGGTTAAGTTCGTTAATGGGCCAAATCCCACCAGGGGTTCCGTAAATATGGCTGTTCAAAGTTTTGTTTCCCCGATTACTTGAAAACTACAGATTTGATCGAGATGAAATTTTGCACTCTAATGGAAAATGAGGTGTTCAAGCTACATGTGAAATTTTCTCCAGATCGCATGACCAGAACCATAGAAACCATAGAAAATTGTAACTTTTGAACGAAAAGGCGTAGGGACTTGAAATTTTCAGGATAGGTGTGAATCTTGAATGTCGTGATGTCGTTCATCTATGAGCAACATTATACAAGGGGTTCCGTAAATACGGTCGTTTGAAATTTTGTTTTCTCGATAAATTCGAAACTACGGATTCGATCGAGATGAAATTTTGTATTTTAATCGAGAATGATATATTGAAGCAATATTTTGTCCAGATCGCATGACCAGAACCATAGAAAATTCTTACTTTTGAACGGAAAGGCCTAGGAACTTGAAATTTTCAGGGTGGGTTTGGATCACAAATTTCACGGTCACGTTCATCAATGAGCAAAATTAGACTAGGGGTTCCGTAAATATGGCCGTTCAAAATATTTTTTTCCTGATAGTTTCGAAACTACTGATCGGATTGGAATGAAATTATGCACCTAGCTCAGGAATAATGTATTCAAACTACGTGCAAAATTTTGTCCAGATCGCACCACCAAGACCATAGATACCGTAGAAAATTCTAGCGAATTATCGAAAAAAAATTGGTCACCTAAAGCACTGACATGAAGTCTGGAGTTTCGCCTAAGTTTCAGATTTTTTGTGACAGCTGTCGAAAATTCCTACAATTGATTTCTAAAACTGGAAAATGCGAATCTACCTACAACGTGCATGTACGAGCGCTCAAAAGCTCCTGCCTTCACGGCAGTGCTTTTCGTAATTTTTATATGATGAAAATATATTTCTATTCACTTTGAGATTTCACTTCAGTTTTCTTGGTTGAGAGTGTTTCAGATTTTTATTTATTCGAATCTTTGCCACAGGGACGGAATGTATTTTTGATCTGAAAGAATTTTTTTCCACTCATAATTGAGTTTTTCAGTATAGTTCTGGGTGTTCATATTTTTCTCACATGACCTATAAAAAGATTGAGACTTCTTTGCCACGAGGAAAAAATTTATTTTTGACCAGTGTACCTGAACTTCTGTAACCTGTTTTAGTTCTGAGAGAACCAGTTGTTATAGATGTTTACCTTATGAAAAAAAAATCCACGCATCTTCCCAGGAATCCTTGTTTTGTATATGGAAATACCGACGCTGGTTAAATATTATCATTTTTTTTGGTCTGGGTGTTGGATTTTTCACGAATTTCGTGGCTAATGACCTGTTCAATGGTATTTTATAATTTTGTATGTATATTCTTATTGGATTTCCAGGAGGCGTTTATTTATCTTTTCCCATTTGGAGAATAGCTCAGTTTCTGTTAAACTGTCGTCGAGCAGTGAGGTCTACTTCTCTTAGTTTTCTTTATTGTGTTGTGTAAAGAAGTAAGTAAAAAGTTTTTGCCCTATAAAACTTAGAAATTCGGCTTTTTTGTTGTTCCATGTGAAAAGATTGAGTTATTTTGTGCTGGAATTAAAAATATACCAATATTCCCGGTTATTAATGAATACTATTGTTCATTTTGGCCAGTGAAACGGATTTGAAGAAAAAAAGAGATATTTACACTTTAAATTGGGAAAAGGTGATGATTTGTCAAAGGTTTCCCAGCTCATCATTTATTCATTCTTTGGTGTGTATTTCAGGACTTTGTTATACGGAATTCTCTCAACTATGAAGATACTCCTCATTTCCTTCTCGTTCCTCCTCGCGGCGAAAGGACAAGTATCCAGACCTAACAGCAGCGTCGTCCAAGCAGTCAACAACATCTTCAACGCCACCTTTTACGAGGAAGTAACCCAGGAACCGCTCAAAAGTTACGGAGCCCTACAAAAATGCGGGGAGAACGCAGGACAAGGAAGAGACGTGTGCGTTCCTTACTACAACTGCGATCCCACCACCAAAACCATTATACAAACTGGGGTTTATGACGGTTTTAACAGCATAGATATAAGGTGAAAAATTTTTTTATGTAAATAAATTTCGTTTAACAACAAATTTTTATTTACAGATATGAAGCTGGGGATAACCAATGTGACCACTATCTGGACGTTTGTTGCCAAATACCGCAAGACAACAGTTCCTCGTTATCTTCGACCACACATGCCAGTACAACTACACGAGCCAGTAAAACATCAACCACACCAAGACCAATGAGCGAATATGAAGAGAACGACGAGGGTAACCAAAATTCAGTAACTCTACGCGATTGCCTTAAACACCCCGATTTTCGACAGATCTCAACTGGTCAGTTTGTGGAACTAGAAACTTGAATGGCATAGACTTCACCCTTCGAGGAAAACTGAGGAACGAAGCACAGTACGGGGAGTTCCCCTGGCAGGTGGCCCTTCTTCGAACGAACTACAACAAGTCCATCCATGGAAGCCATCAGTGCATTTGCGGGGGTTCCCTGATCCGTCCCAACGTCGTTCTGACCGCAGCCCACTGTCTAACACTGTAAGTACGAAGAACTGCGTTAATACCCAGTTTTAACCTTCCGGAATCCAGGTTGAAAGCTTCGGAGATCACGGTTAGAGCTGGAGAATGGGATACCCAAACGACAAAGGAACGGATACCGTACCAGGAAAGACTGGCCGTTAGGACTTTTCACCACGAGAGATACGGGGAGGGAGCTGTTAACGATATAGGGTTAGTCGTGCTGGACAGGCCTTTCGACAAGGTGAAAAGTATAGGTTTGGTGTGTTTGCCCGAAGCGAACCAGAAGGTAGATTCGAAGCACTGTTTGGCCAGCGGTTGGGGTAAAAACGATTTTGGTAGAGAGGGGGCTTACTCTGTAATCTTAAAGAAGATCGAGCTACCCATAGTGCCGAGTGATAAATGCCAGAGGTTCCTGCGAAGGACACGACTAGGACCACACTTTAAACTACACGAGTCCTTCACCTGTGCAGGAGGAGAAGCCGGTAAAGATACTTGCACGGTGAGTTTCAACAACATAAATATAGTCCATTTAAGAATTATTGACATCGAAGCAGGCCATGAACGTCCAGTCGAGGCTTTATTTCTAGTAACAAAAAAGTCACTAAATTTCATCATAGAAATAAAACATAAATATAACCTAGAAAAGTGTTGAGTATACGAATTATCGAATAATTAAGCCGGAATATTTCGATTGCAGTTCAAACATGGGAATTCAGGTTTGAAAGAGCAAAAATATCGTGGAATGCTTTCATATGAAATTATCTGAACTTATCGTTCATATAAAAGTCAACCATGGAAAATTGAAGATCATTCAAATAAATATTTATCACTCAGGACTATGCAATATTTATTGGTATTGGAAATCTTGCAAAATTCTAACCATATAACTATAAGAGTACCATTTTATGTCAGGATTCAAGAAGGATAATTAATGGAATTCTAGCAGGTAGCTAATGGTGCAACAGAAAAAAATTTTTGGATACTTCGAAGCACAGGGCCAAAAGAATGGATTGGATAAAACGTTATAATGTATTAAGAAATAAGAGAGAAACAAAAATTAAGAATCTTTGTAGTACATGAAGAATTTTGACATGAAATCTGTTCCGAACTATCAATATATGAACCAATTTGTGAATTATTTATTGCTCGGTGTTGAATACTTTAAGAAAGTCAATTTTTATTTTCATTCATTAAAACTGTCCATGAATTATTGAATATATTATAATTGATGAGCAATTTTACAATTATTCAGTATACTTTTGAATTGGGAACAATATAGCATGTGTATTAGCAGAGGGAATGTGAACAGGGTACCATACAGTATAAGTATAATGAATAAACTTAAAATATCTATGAATGATACAAGAGCAAAGATAAAAATATCATTGAAAACTTTGTTTCCACGTAGTGTAGTGATTTGGATGTGTTTATTGAATAAGCTGACATAATCCTATTGATGGGCATCCTTTTGCAGGGAAGGTTTCAATTTTTCAATAACTCATTTATGAAATAATTCACCATTCTTGTAATCCTTATCATTAATACCACTATCAAGAATCGGATCACATCCAGGTAAAAATCCATCAATTGTTCCAGCATTCAAAATAGGGCACCTTCTGCCTTTACCCTTGAATATACTCGGCATACCTTTTGGATTATTTTCTAGTGTCCACTGACGAATTTGAATACCGTTTTCAAATATCCAAATTTCATCTAGATAAATGAATTTTACGTTTTGTTCCGTGTATTCTCGGTATTTATCACAATATCGTATTATTTTTATTATATTTTTCTGTTTAATAGTAAGAATTTTCCTTCGATCAACTTTTTTGTATTTGTATCCAATTTTTTTTATGACATAGGTAATATAATGTTGACTTTGATCAATTGAAATCTAGGTGCTCTTTGGCCAGTTCGAAAAGGATATCTAAACTGATATATTCATTGTTTTTAATTCTAGCAAAAACAAAGTCATTCAATGTCTCTTTGAAGGAATAATCGTATCGCATAGGTTTTCTTCCACTGCTAATTCCAGGCTATAATAACATGCTAATATTCTACGGACAGGGCTTGGTGAAATCTGAAAATTTAAGAGACATTGATCAATCAGAATACACTTTGAGTCGGTGAATAACAGTTTACCTGAAACACTAGCGGAAATATATGCCAAATCTTTGAAAAACTCGAAGTAACACCGACAAACTGCCTGTCGTTCTCTTGTTAGGCGCGATGTATCCTGGTCAATTCCAGCCATTTTAATAGCATAAGACAAAAAATACTCAAATTCAGAGCAAATTTTTATAATTACATATTCACCAATATCTTCGATAAAATCATCAAAGCAAGATTTCTATGGGTAATGTTAGTGTTATTCCTATACCAACCTGAATTCAGCAACCCAAAATATTACTGAATAGTCTATTACCAACTTAAATTCGATTTTTCACAGCCAACCGAGATGTCAATAATTCTTAAACGGAGTATATTCTTGTGTATATCGATAATTCCAGGGTGATGGTGGTGGCCCTCTAATATGTCCCGACCAGAATAACCCGGCCAGATACGTCCAATACGGAATAGTTTCTTGGGGTGTTGGATGCGGACAAAGAGACGTTCCAGGTGTGTACACCGATGTCGGGAAGATGAGGAGTTGGTTGGACCGGAAACTTGCAGAAATTGAAAACTGATTGTGAATTATTTTGTGCCAGTGAAACGGATTCGAAGAAAAAATAGGGATGTTTACATACCGAGGTCGATTTTTCGGATCCCTATTGAAATAAATATCACACGATATTATGAGTTCTTTAATCAATTACCTATTGTACAATCGACTCGATACCATTTGGACATTTATGGTTTATATTTTTATAATCTTGGGAATCGAACGATAAATGCTCAAATTCAGTCTTCACATTGATCGTAGCCGTGGTGGCTTCGACTGAAAAACAATGTTGTTGTCTTCTAGACAAACCGAGAAAAATTTGAATTTATAGATAAATGCAGGGATCAAATACATAAAAAATGATCAACACAGATCATATTAAGCCGGCTTCGAGTTCTTGCATCGTTTGACCCACAACAATGTTTATCGAGACATTTTTTCAACCTTACATTTCAACGATTGAGTATTGTCAACTTGGTATACAGGGGTGTCCCAGAAGTCGACGTCAAGTCGGAATCGAGTAACAGGCTAAGTCATAATAGTCGTATTGGATATATTAGAATCATTTTTAGTAAGTTGAAAGAAATTGTTCAAAACTGAGTTTCTTTAAGAAAAACCTTTTTTTTTGCCCAATCTAAGGAATAATGCAGTGTGTAGGATCCCTATCAAAGGCTCTAACTTTCAAAGTCACTTGCCAAACTAATGTACTACAATTTTTTTCAGTCAGTTGAAGTTGGGCGAAATATTAATTTTGAATCCTCGGTTCGACAAAGAGTTACATTATCTTCCACTAATCAAGACAACTTAAGAAGAATAAAATTAGAAAAAAAGTAAAGATTTGTAGCAACTGGAGTTCAAAAATCATCACACGGTGTGCATTTCTCGAATAAAAGAAAATGCAATATAATTCGAAAAATACACGACTCAGATTTTTTTCAATATCTGACGACTATTATGACTCAGCCTTTTATCCGTTTCCGGATTGACGTCGACCTATGGGACACCCTGTATATTCATTGGATTCTTCGATCGAAATCCCACAAAAACTTTTTGATTGTTCCAATAACTCCTTCATAAAACCTCGCATAGTTGAGGGTACAATTCAGTCTTTATTCAATCTTAGCACAGTCTTCTGGAACTCTGAGCCGCGCACAAGAAAATTGGCAACATGGTATGGAGATCCGATAGCGATAAAGGGAAAAACGAAAATTATTCGGTTTCATCAATATTTCCAAATTTGCCGAAATACCTTTTAAAATCTTCTGATGAAGGGCGTCAAAACTATATTCATTTCTATTATAATATAATCGACAAATTGGGAGCATCTGATATGATTCAAGATTTCAACGTTCATGAATCGAAACTCGACAAATGGAAAGTTCACCAGGTTGGATTTTAATGATTCAAAATGGATTTTTCCTTTCGAATTTGGTCGAGAAGAGTTTGAAGCATTTCGACGGAGCCTTGACTTTATCCTTCGAAAATAATTTACTTCATTCGGAAATTTTTGATTGACCGGTCAAGAGAGCTCTTTTCGTGAAAAAATACTTCTCATCATCGACAACCATTATATCTTTAAAGATTAATACAACTTCTCATCCCAATTATGAACTTCTGAGACATTTCTCCGTTTTACCCACTAAATTTACAGCGACTTTTCCTGATTTGCATATACCTTCATGCGTCTAATAATGGGTTTTCCAATATTTCTGCCATTTAATCATGGAAAGATACAGAAATTGTTAAATTATTTTATCGAAATCAGTGCTCATTTGTGAATACTGAGGGAAATTCAAGAAGAATTCATGGACGACATTATTCAGTTAAACGACTCACTATTCGTTGTATTGTGGACAAATTTGAAAGTGAATTTTCTTTATACGATTCAAGAGTACCAGTACGACAAAGAACTGCATGCACACAAGAAAATATTGATTTGGTGGCAGCAAGTGTAAGAGAAAATTCGAATTCATCTTTCTCAGACAACAAGATGTGAATTTTAAGAAAAGGTTCGGGTTTACATCCTTACAAAATTCAACTGGTTCAAGAACTGAAGCCATTCGACCACCATAAAAGTCGTTTATTTTCTGATTTTCGTCTTGGATTACTTGAAAATGATGAACATTTTCATTGAAAATTTTTATTCAGTGATGAAGCTCATTTTGGTTAAATGGTTTTGTAAACAAACAGAATTGCAGAATTTGGAGTGATGAAAATCCACAAGGAACTGTTACATTACATCCAGATAAAGTCATTGTTCGGTGGGATTGGTCCATATTTTTTCAAAGAAAATGGTCGAAGAGTAACAGTCAATGGAAAACGAAACAGAACTATGTTAAATGAATTTTTTTCCTGCTGTTGTTGAGAATAATCTTGACGATATGTGATGATGCCACCTCAAAAATCGATTTATTGAAAATTTGGTGACGAAATTATCTCAAGAAGTGTTCTTGTTAATTATCCCCCCAGGTTGTGTGATTTAACACCTTGCGATTTATTTTTTTGGAGTCACGAATTTATGATGATCATCCAACAAAAACTGAGCAATTAAAAATCAACATTGATGAAATACAGCCAAATTTATGTGATGTAACCTTTCGAATAAAAAAGAATTGTGTCTCACTGAATAATTCAAGTGTTTTTCTTAATGTTTAAATTGTATCATTCCTATTGGAAAACCCTTTATATCCTCAACTTCAATGTTTGGGGAAAAAGAATTTAAAAAAGAAAGTAAATTCAATATCATGCATTGTTCTGATCTATATTTTCGAAGGAAACCAATTATTCTTGCACGGCTCAGAGTTACAAAAGTCCGTAATCCTAGCAATTCAAGTAGAAGAAGAGTTTTCCAATTATTTACAACAACACTGTAACTCAGTAAATTACAAATATCTTCAGTGAGTAACAAAAGGTTAGAAAAACTACATAACTTACAAAATAAAATTTAACAATAATACAATGCTTAGCATACAACTATAAACCTGTAATCAAAATAGCTCTTTTCGTTACGCTACTCAGTATTATAATCCTTATTAATCCTATAATTAATTTCAAAGCAGATTATCTAATGGTAAAAATTAATCACGAGGAAAACTCAACGATTTGAGCCAAAAGTAAACACACAAGCCTTACACAATCATAAAAAAGAAATCGAGCGAAACTGACCGAATTTTGGGAATCCTAGCAAACGAAAATATGGTGAGCAACAGAACAAGAGCATCTTCAATCATTAGATATATAAAGTGACTAGAGCTTTGAATCCAAACAATTCAGCTAAACCGAGCGACAAAAGTAACTTTTCCCTTCCAAACTCAACACCTTAATCTGACTTCAACCTCTTACTGAATTCCTCTTGTTGCCTCTCCCTCCACTCTTTCTTCGGCTTCATCCTCTTCAGTTGACCATCCCTATTCGAATGTAACCTTCAATAATCGATAAACAAAAAACTTCATAAACTTACCAGACCAAATCCACCAACCCCCCCTGTTTGGCTATGACGCTCTTCACCCTGTTGGCGAAGTCTATCGCCGACTCCCCCTCCTTCCTGTGCATCGGAGGAAGATACCACACGTCGCAGACGATGGCCCAACTGGTCATCATCATGTAGAGATACTGCAACATCGAGAACCTGCTGCTGTTCCAGAAGGCGTCGCCGAAACGCGGGTCGTACTTGATCGCCACCGGGTATATGACGCTCTCCACCTCGAAACTGCCCTTCTTGAACTGCATCACGGAGGTGTTGTTGATGCAGGTGCCCTCCGGGAAGATGAGGATCGGGGGGTTGTTGGGGTTCGAAACGTGCTCCTTCAATCTGGGAATAAATCCGATATTAGATGTGCAACCAAGAAAAGTCGCCGACTTACTTTGTCGCAACAGCATGTCGATCCCTGACCTCGGACCTTTCGAACCAAATGTGGGGCGAAGCCCTTGCCAGGGCTCTCTGAAGTAACCCCAAGAAACCTCCGTGGCTTTGGCCGATCTAAAAGTCGTAAGTACGGGATTGTAGTTGATTTATTCGAGACTTCGTCAAACTACGATCGCTACTCACCATGTTCGAAACCGAAAATGAGAAATTTCGAAACTTCATGCAGTGTTAGTTGTGACAAATAAAATCGAAGTGGTGTTAATGAAATGTTCCAAACAAAGCCTTGTTAAAAAAATGCATTCAATTAAAATTATCTTTGTTAAGCTACCAGTTTAATTTTAGATTCTGGAAAGCTACGGAAGTCTGATGCAAAGAGTGTAAGGCATATATTTTCTACTAGTTTAATTCTTTTAAATTGTCTTGCAATTTCTGGGTATAAACCTACAAGGGAACTTTAAATCAGTTAATTTCAGTGGAACATTTTTAAATTTGAAAGATATATTGTAGGCAAAAAAGAACACCGTCTTGAAAACAAGGACCAAATTCAATTAGACCCAAAAATAATCCAGATAATAAATTTTCTACCACCACATAGGACGTTAAACGAGAGACAAGAAGCATTTCATAAATTTTGCAGGTGAGCGTGTGCTTGACAATGAACTAAAATGTTCGATAATCGGTTGTGGCGTTTCACAGGTTCGAGAAAAAAGTAGATTCAATACAATTCAATTCGTGTTAATTTTATGTAAATGGTTTTCCACTAGAAATGATAAAATTTAAACATAAATTATTCAGTGAGATACAATTTTTTTTATATCACGCCATTTTGTATGAAAGATAACATCATTCAAATTACCACCACGACTTCTTTGTACGTACTGCATTCTGTCAACCCAATTTTTCATTACTTTTTCACATAAATTTGGCTGTATTTCATCATTAGCACGTTCAATTTTCATGCTCTGCTGTTGTTGGATTACCAGCATAAATTTGTGACTTAAAATGTCCCCGAAGAAAGAAATCACGAGGTGTTAAGTCACACGACCTGGAGGGATAATTAACTGGACCACTTCTTGAGATAATTTCATCACCAATTTTTCAATAAATCGATTGTTGAGGTGGCTGTGTGGCACCATCTTGTTGAATCCACATATCCTCAAGATTATTCTCAACAACATCAGAAAAAAAATTCCTTTAACATAGTTCTTTATCATTCTTCATCGACAGTTAATCTCAGACCATTTTCTTCAAAGAAATATGGACCAATCGCACCAAACAGTGACTTTATCTGGATGTAATGGTGTCTGAACAGTTGCTTGTGGATTTTCATCACCCCAAATTCTGCAATTCGGTTCGTTTACAAAACCATTCAACCATAAATGAGCTTCATCGCTGAATACAATTTTTCGATAAGAATGTTCATCATTTTCAAGTTGTTCAAGACCAAAAAAAATCAGAAAATAAACGACGTTTATGGTGGTCTAATGGATTCAGTTCTTGAACCAGTTGAATTATGTAAGGATGTAAATTCAAATCTTTCCTTAAATTCTCCATGTTGTCTGAGAAATATTCAATTGTTGAGAACGAGGTGGAACCGATAAATTTTAACTTTCTCCCACACTTGCTGCCCCCAAACATGAGAAGCAGACATTATATTACCAGCAAGAAGACGCGTATCGATACTATGTAAAGATCTGCGACATCTTGCGGGGAAATGTCTACAATCCACTTCCTAATTTGGATTTCCACCAATCCATTCATTTAATTGAGAAAAACACTTTTATTATTCAGTGAGACGAAATTTTGTTTTATACGAAAGGTTACGCCATTATGTAAGGAAGATAACACCATTCAAATGACCACCACAACTTCTCCGTACGTACTGCATTTTGTCATCCCGATTTTTCATCACTTTTTCACATAAATTTTGATTTTGATTTTCAATTGCTCAGTTTTGTGTTGGATTATCAGCAAAAATTTGTGACTCAAAATGTCCCCAAAGAAAGAAATCACAAGGTTTTGAATCACACGACATGGACCACTTCTTATGATAATTTCATCACAAAATTTTCAATAAATCAATTGTTGAGGTGGCTGTGTGGCATCATCTTGTTGAAGTCACATATCCTCGAGATTATTCTCAACAACAGCAGGAAAAAAATTCATTTAACATAGTTCCATATCGTTCTTCATTGACTGTTACTCTTCGACTATTTTCTTCAAAGAAATATGGACCAATCACACCAAACAGTGACTTTATCTGGATTTAATGGTGTCTGAACAGTTTCTTGTTTTTTTCATCAATCATCAATCACTCAAAATTCTGTTTTTTCACCATTTAACCAAAAGTGAGCTACATCACTGAGTAAAATTTTCGATGAAAATGTTCATGTTTCATCGCTTCATCGCTGAATACAATTTTTCGATAAGAATGTTCATCATTTTCAAGTTGTTTAAGACGAAAATCAGAAAATAAACGACGTTTGTGGTGGTCTAATGGCTTCATTTCTTAAACCAGTTCAATTTTGTAGGGATATAAACCCAAACCTTTTTTTCAAATTCTCCAAGTTGTTGTCTGAGAAAGATTTAATTGTTGAGAACGACGTGGAACTGATAAATTTGAATTTTCTCTCACACTTGCTGCTACCAAATCAATATTTTCTTGTGCCAATGATTCTCGATGAAATTCTCTGCACAGTCTAAACGATTGACTGGACATATTATATGGTTGATGCTATTTATCACACATTCAATTTGGCTCATTGATATGGAAATTTATGAATTCAGAAAGCGTAAACACGTTTTGTTATGATGTACCTACAATCTGGACCAAGTCTTGATTATTTTGAAGAACCTAACACCTATTTTCTTATTTGCAAAAAGATTTGAATAGGTATTCAATAATAACGTCTAAACGTTGTTGAAGCGTGTATATTTCCATGATTGAATGACATAACCTACTTCACACAAATGACATAAGGAATGTCAAAAAATAATACGCAGTGTTGCCATTATAATCTTTTAAATTGTATCATTCGCGTTGGAAAACCCGTTACTATTCAATTTGTGCGAACACTGCGAACCTCACAACCACAATTAAAGGGCATATGCATATGTTTCCATATATTAGCATGAATTTAAAGGACTCTTCCACACTAAATTTACAAGATTACACTACAATACTGTAAGATCAATATTAAAAAAATTCTGATATCGACAATGAAAGTTTCAAGATTCTCCATGCTACGAGAAATACATGCAAATCCCTACACCATCGAACATATCGACATAAACCAAAAAATAACAACACCAACTCTGGCTCTACCTACCAATGAGTAACAATTATCGCACATAAGGGTCAAGACGTCGATGGGGGAGGTATGATTGGCGACGCAAATTCCACTTTTCGGTGTGTTCTCCTCGTTATGATAGGTGATCACCGCAGAAAGTGCGTTCGACAATATTCCAAAGCACATGATCGATATATACCTATTTACTTTTTGCTTAAGATCTCCGTCCGGCAAATACCCGACTAGGGCGGTACACATGGTTAGCCAGCAAACCTGAAACACCCCACAGAATGCTAGCGTTCAAGACAGTAACAATGAGATGGGTCATGAGAAAACAGTGAAAAAATCCCTGGAAAAACAAAAACGCAAAGACAGGAACAAAAAGCGTAGCTTGGACGTATTCTAGCGATGAACTTCTTCGGGCCACTTCGACTCACCAGCGAGAAGCAGTTTTCGGTGGACAATATCACAACGTCTATTGGCGTCGTGTGGTTGGCGACGCACACCGATGCGTTGGCCGGCCTGTACTCCTTATTGTGCACGTTGATATAGCCGATAAAGGACCTGGCGATAATTCTGAAAGCCATAATGTACGCCATCCGGTTCACCCAGCGCTTCGCCGCGCTCTCCGGCAGTTTTCCCAGGATAAAGGTCGGTATAATTATCCACATTATCTGTTCGGATAACAAATCGGTACTCAGGAACTCTTTTTAATCGCAGAGATACAAAGAAAGGAAAAGTATCGAAAGATTGGGATATTCAAGGATTGAGAACTTACCCCGAAGCAACAGATCAACACTCGCAGCGGAAACAGCAGGAAATACCTCAGGAAAAACCCGCAAACCCACAATATCGTCAGTTTCAAACTGATAAATTCGTAATGCCGGTTCGTTCTAATCAGCAAGTTCCAATTCTTCAATTCCTCAGCTTCGAACCTGGACGTAACCTCATCCTCAATTATGGCCTCAACCCCTATCTTAATATAGTCGACAACGCTTAACAGATCGAAATCTTTGAATTCCTCCTGTAACAACCATCGTTAAAGTTATTGCTCGACAATCGAACAATACATACCTTCTCCGGACTGTTATCCACCAATTTCTCCAACTTTTTGGCGGGCGTGGGGGGTCCGGGAACCAATTTCAGATCTTTACTGATGAGGGGGTTCGAATTGGGGATATAGCCGTTTTTGTGCGTTCCGTTGTGCCTGTTGTTGGAATCCACCTCGTCCACCGGTGTGTGGTTCGAGCTTTCGCTGTAACCCTCGTCGTCGCTCTCCTCCTCCGGCCTGCTCCTGTTCTGGGCCGATTCTATGTTTTGCCTTCCATACTGAAAGATTCAAATTAAATAAACAATGGAAAAACAAGTTGATTCGATCGTGAAAACAAATTAACGTGGGAATTGGGAATAATGACCATAATGTGTGTGCGTCAAACTTAAATATCCCACATTTTCTGTCGACAATATGTTTTCTTCTGCGTTGACATCGTTCAATAAATTATACCAAATTATTCTTCAATTATGGTTATTAAATTGAACAAAGCAATGAAATTAGAAGCACGTTTCTCAAATATTCGGAGGATTGTTTCACAATAGTGTACCTCTCATAAATAATTTTTTCTCTCCACTCACACCCAAAAAAATTAATAGCAAATTGCTGCAATTAGCTACGATAATTTTTGGACGACAGAAAGAATTCTTACAGACACAGGATAAGTTTTGTCATGAATTATAAATTTCCTACAGTTCTCAAAGTCTCAAAGTCCAATGAACAGTTAGACCCATAAATCGAGGCCACCGATTCTTTTTGAATCAATTGGACAACGACCATCAAATAAAACATTGGCAGAAGATAATATCCAAAGGTCGTGGACGATATTGTGGGAATTCCATTAGTAATTTTCAAAAAATCATAACTTCCAAACTACAAGTTTCCCAAGATTGGGACTGGTACCAATGGATTCCTCATGAAAGAATGTCTATAAAAAAAAATCATCGCTGACCAGATATTTTTCAAGAAACGGGGAATGCCTCCTCAAGGTTGAATCAACGACACGTCGTGCTCCGACCGTTCAGCGGTCCAAAATCCGCTGATTCCTTCAATCGATCCCTCCAATATCGTTTTATCAATAATTATTCGGCGATGATCGAACCTTTGGCTGCGTGATCAATCTTATTGTTGCAGAAGATTGGGAGGTCCAGAGGCTGATATCCGAGTGATACATTTTTCACAATTTAAGTATTACATCAGATTTAGAAGGGGGAGAGACTGCGTGGAATCAGTTAATTCTTAACGAGCTAAATTGGGAGAGAAAAACGTGATATTCTTCATTAATGAAGCAATAATACCCCACCAGGTGATCCTCTGAGTTAATCGACGATCTTTGACCCCAGATAAAAACTTTAACTAGATATAGCAACAATAAATTCGGAAAAATCTTGAATAAAAACGCAGCAAATCACTATTTGGCAAGATGTTTGACCATTGTGATTAAGTAATAGTTCTCGACTAATGATAAGAATTTCCAGTGCTTTAGACAAGGAATTATAATTGAAAAGGAGAAATTCAAATCGTGCCAATGATTCTTTATGGAATTTTCTCCAAACACCATACTATTTATAAAACGAAACTCATTGATATGGAAAAATATGCATTCAGAAAGCGCAAAACGTTTTGTTATGATGTACCTACAATCTTGATTATTCTGAAGAATCTTGCACCTATTTACTTATCTGAGAAAATATTTGAATAAGTTATTCAATAATAAAGAAAAAAAACCATAAAAACGTGGAATAACTCATAACATTGCGCCTGGAAAGTTCCAAAAATTGAATGATAACAATAATTTGAAAATTAATTGAAATAGAAATCCAGAACAAACATAATTTGATGCAAGATAAAAATGTTTTTTCACTCCTCTAATTACAAGGTATGTGAACACTTAAGTAGTTTAAATCAATGGTCAAACCAATTATAAACATCTGTAAAACACCTTTGACCATCAAATAAATCAGGAAAATCATATATCAATAATGAACCTAAAAGTGTACATTACTTCCTTATAAAACAAATCAAAACAGATTAATACCAAATTGAACGGAGGAAATCATTCAATTGAAGACTATTCCTTCGATTAACAACATCTTTGTGATAGTTTTCGGAAAAAATCAAATTTAGTGGGTCACTTTCGAAAATTTCAAATAAAAAGAGAAACTTACCTCGAATATCATCAGGAGTATCCTAACGTACAATCTTCTCACCCCGATCGACTTCCCGATCGCTGCTAAAAATATAATGCACAACAAAGTCGTCAGGAAGGGGGTGATTAATACTGAGAACAAAAAGGATAGGGTCGAAAGAAGCCACATTTCGTCCTGATTTAACTAGTCCAGATTTCACCGAAAAATATGAGACATCACTGGCGACGGTCCACTTTCTAAACTGTTCAAATTTCAAAAGCCGAGCGAAACTTATCTTGGAATTATTTCGCGTAATATCTAATCTTCGAACAAATAATTTAAGTCGAACGGGTCGTTATCTTCCTTCTCATCGGGATTGAACACTCGAAAGATTCTAGGACTGGTCGCGGTCGAGTTTACATCGGAATATTGAGGATCCTAGATTCTAGAATAAAATATCGCTTTGAACTTGAGAATTGGGAACCAATTGACGTATCTGATAAATTTTTTGGTTATATTTATATGTCAAACGGGCATTGATGCGATTCTATAGTTGAAAAAATCGATAATTTTTTTACATCGTGAGATCAATGGACTATGCGTTTTGATCGGTTCTTATAATGCGAAATGTTTCATAATTTTATCCAGATGAAATAGGGTATAATTCCCATTACCCTTAATTAAATCCCTACCCATTTATAAAATTGATTGAAAAATGTCGTTTTTTTTCGAATTTTACCCATCCCTATCACTGACTAATGTCATAAGTCAAAATCGTTAACCTATCTTCTGAACTTTTTAGGAAGGACAAGTTCTTGATTTATCGTAATCATAAGTTTAGTTCTTCAAAGGGGCCACATAGATTTCGAAAAATTCAAAAAATGTCTCTTCCAGCACCAGTACGAGTTGCTCCATTAATTAAGGTACGAAATTTGGAAATATGCAACTTGATTATGTAATTGGGTAACTTTCAACAATCCTTATAAGAATTTCTTTTCAGTTTGCGAGATGGAGCTTACTTTCCGTAGGTGTAGTTTACGGCGCTTTCCATCATAATAGGTTTTCCAAGAAGGAAGCCAAGCTTAAAGAAATCGAAGAACAACATAGAGAAGCTAGGGAAGCTCAGTTGTTGATAGAGAAGAATGCACGTTTAGAGAGGGAAATGAAGGAATTGGAGAGCCTTATGAACCCCAAGGCACTCGCTTGAAATAATCCGTTCGTTCAAAACTAGTAGAAGTTCAAGATAAGTTGAATAAATAGGTTTAACTATTTTAAATTGTTTCATTACGTTTTTGTGGAATAAATGTGAGAAATAAAAAAAGGGGTACATTACAGATTTTTATTCATTGAATTATGAACTTCTCTGAAGCTATAAATATATGAACTAAATTATATCACAATAAAAGCAAATATATAATCAACACAAATATAATTTATCATAAAATGTATCAGTTCTAAATTACTTATAAAATAAAAGTTTAATCTCTCAACGAACACCAATACAATATATAAGTTCTAGAATATACTTTATCAAATTTTTCTAGGGAATAAAATAATTAGCCTTGTCGGATGATTCTGAATGTTGGTATCCTCTGAAATTTTCTGTCCTAAATTTCATTAAATCATCGACAAATTTAATATACTAAAATCGAGGCAGTTCAATGAAATTACATAAGTCTCATTTTTCACCATAAATTCATCGGAAATACTTCCTAAACCAACATTATAGAATTATAATCCCCAAACAACAAGCTGCGTATAAAATATGATCAATCGAAAAAGTCAACATCGATAAATATATAAATAAATCTTTTAGTTATCTCAACACGAACAAATATCTTTCTTGAATTAAAAATGCCAAACCGTTCGTTCAAAACCAGTGGAAGTTCAAAATATGTTGAATAGGTTCAACTATTTTAAATTGTTTCTTCACGTCTTATTACTGTGGAATAAATGTGAGAAATAAAAAAAGGGGTACATTACAGGTTTTTATTCATTAAATTATGAGCTTCTCTGAAGCTATAAATATGTGAAATAAATTATATCACAATAAAAGCAAATATATAATCAACACAAATATAATTTATCATAAAATGTATCAGTTCTAAATTACTTATAAAATAAAAGTTTAATCTCTCAACGAACACCAATACAATATATAAGTTCTAGAATATACTTTATCAAATTTTTCTAGGGAATAAAATAATTAGCCTTGTCGGATAATTCTGAATGTTGGTATCGTCTGAAATTTTCTGTCCCAAATTTCATTAAATCATCGACAAATTTAATATACTCAAAATCGAGGCAGTTCAATGAAATTACATAAGTCTCAGTTTTCACCATAAATTCATCTGAAATATTTTCTAAAACATTATAGAATTATAATCCCCCAAACAACAAGCTGCGTATTAAATATTATCAATCGAAAAGTCAACGTCGATAAGTATATAAATAAATCTTTCAGTTATCTAAACAAGAACAAATATCTTTCTTGAATTAAAAATGGCAATTTCTGAAACCGTTCGTTCAAAACTAGTAAAAGTTCAAAATATGTTGAATAGGTTTAACTATTTTAAATTGTTTCTTTACGTTTATGTGGAATAAAAGTGAGAAATAAAAAAAAAGGGTACATTACAGATTTTTATTCATTGAATTATGAACTTCTCTGAAGCTATAAATATGTGAAATAAATTATATCACAATAAAAGCAAATATATAATCAACACAAATATAATTTATCATAAAATGTATCAGTTCTAAATTACTTATAAAATAAAAGTTTAATCTCTCAACAAACACCAATACAATATATAAGTTCTAGAATATACTTTATCAAATTTTTCTAGGGAATAAAATAATTAGCCTTGTCGGATAATTCTGAATGTTGGTATCGTCTGAAATTTTCTGTCCCAAATTTCATTAAATCATCGACAAATTTAATATACTCAAAATCGAGGCAGTTCAATGAAATTACATAAGTCTCAGTTTTCACCATAAATTCATCTGAAATATTTTCTAAAACATTATAGAATTATAATCCCCCAAACAACAAGCTGCGTATTAAATATTATCAATCGAAAAGTCAACGTCGATAAGTATATAAATAAATCTTTCAGTTATCTAAACAAGAACAAATATCTTTCTTGAATTAAAAATGCCAATTTCTGAAACCGTTCGTTCAAAACTAGTAAAAGTTCAAAATATGTTGAATAGGTTTAACTATTTTAAATTGTTTCTTTACGTTTATGTGGAATAAAAGTGAGAAATAAAAAAAAAGGGTACATTACAGATTTTTATTCATTGAATTATGAACTTCTCTGAAGCTATAAATATGTGAAATAAATTATATCACAATAAAAGCAAATATATAATCAACACAAATATAATTTATCATAAAATGTATCAGTTCTAAATTACTTATAAAATAAAAGTTTAATCTCTCAACGAACACCAATACAATATATAAGTTCTAGAATATACTTTATCAAATTTTTCTAGGGAATAAAATAATTAGCCTTGTCGGATAATTCTGAATGTTGGTATCGTCTGAAATTTTCTGTCCCAAATTTCATTAAATCATCGACAAATTTAATATACTCAAAATCGAGGCAGTTCAATGAAATTACATAAGTCTCAGTTTTCACCATAAATTCATCTGAAATATTTTCTAAAACATTATAGAATTATAATCCCCCAAACAACAAGCTGCGTATTAAATATTATCAATCGAAAAGTCAACGTCGATAAGTATATAAATAAATCTTTCAGTTATCTAAACAAGAACAAATATCTTTCTTGAATTAAAAATGCCAATTTCTGAAACCGTTCGTTCAAAACTAGTAAAAGTTCAAAATATGTTGAATAGGTTTAACTATTTTAAATTGTTTCTTTACGTTTATGTGGAATAAAAGTGAGAAATAAAAAAAAAGGGTACATTACAGATTTTTATTCATTGAATTATGAACTTCTCTGAAGCTATAAATATGTGAAATAAATTATATCACAATAAAAGCAAATATATAATCAACACAAATATAATTTATCATAAAATGTATCAGTTCTAAATTACTTATAAAATAAAAGTTTAATCTCTCAACGAACACCAATACAATATATAAGTTCTAGAATATACTTTATCAAATTTTTCTAGGGAATAAAATAATTAGCCTTGTCGGATAATTCTGAATGTTGGTATCGTCTGAAATTTTCTGTCCCAAATTTTATTAAATCATCGACAAATTTAATATAATCAAAATCGTGGCAGTATCAATGAAATTACATAAGTCTCATTTTTCACCATAAATTCATCAGAAATACTTCCTAAACCAGCATAATAGAATTATAATCCCCAAACAATAAGCTGCGTATTAAATATGATCAATCGAAAAGTCAACATCGATAAATATATAAATAAATCTTTCAGTTATCTCAACACGAACAAATATCTGTCTTGAATTAAAAATGCCAAATTGGAGCATTAGTCGATACGATAAAACGATCTGTTTTCAAAAAGTAGCATCGGAAAAGAGAATCCAGCTCATTGTCTTTCCCTACTTAACTTATTCTTCTTGTTTATATCGTTAAAACTATAACCGTCGGTCCTCTTCAACCGCTTTATCCTGAAGCTACTGTCATCCCTCAAAAGTCTCCTGAGACTCGAATGCGGACTCGTTGAACCTTCCGGAGAAGTGTCCGAATGCCTGGACGGGGTCATGGAGCGAAAGGGGGGCTTCCTCAGTTTTATCTGCTGCAACATGTCTTTGGTTATCTCTGGTTGGCTTCCCGTTGATCTTCTCGTCGTAGCAGACCTTTCCTGGAATTCTCAACGAATTAGATTGTTTCGGAACAAAAGCGGTTTATACTAACCGTCGCTTTCTTCAGTTTCACCTTCAAAATATCATCGAGACAAATAACGGGCCTAGGTGTGTCGTCCTTCGCTTTCGTTTGTGTTTTTTTCAAAGTGTTTGTTTTATTTATCTGCGGTAGAATTGGTGGAGGTGGGGGTGGAGGAGGAGGTGGTGGTGGTGGAGGAGCCACTGCGGGAACTCTGGTGATCGACATGGGAGTTTGGGGGAACGTGGAGTAACTAAAAGTGTTGAACCGGTTCCTCAAGTTGTCCATCTCATCTTTCAACGATCTAAGGTTCTCCACCTCCTTGGACAGCTCCTCCAAGGTGGCGCTGAGCGTCTCTACCTTCTTATTGTCCTGTATGTTCTCCAAGAGTTGATTTCGGAGGTCTCCTATACTGCCGCTCAGCTCGTTTATTTTCCCGTTCAACTTGTTGATCTCCTCTTGGTATTTCGTACAAGTGCACGATTTGATGGATTCAAGGTCTTCGAAATGGGTGCAGGGCGTTTCGGCTATCTTCTGATAAGGAAAACTCAAAGAAATCCACACAATTAAAGATTGGAAAATACTCACAGGTCTCACCGAAAATCCCAACCGCATACAAACTGAAAACAGAGACATCGTCCACTTCGCCGTAACAGCACCGTATTTATGGAATCCCCTCATAACTTTCCTCATAGCGCCCAACGTATCATCCTTGGTGCTCTCGTCCTCCACCAAGCTCTTATACGGAATAGGTTTCTCATTCGAAGCTCTGGCAATCTTCGCGACGTTATTAACTGATCCCATCCCACCGACTGGCGCAGTGTTCGACAGGAACTCCGTTACCTTTCTCTGCGCCTTAACCTCTTCGTCGAGGTTCCCCTCTTGGGGTACCTCGATGATTATCGGTGTAAGGGCAGATCGTCTTAAAACCGAATCCCTGAGATTCCTCGTCTTAGTCATCGAGCTTGTATTACTGATATCGTTAAACGGTAACTTCCTCTCGTTCACTGCGTGTATGGGGGTCGATGCCGGCTTGGATTCCAATAAATCCGGAGTGAAGAACGATAGTTCGTTCACGTTGTCCTTTTGGCTGAAATATAGGTCGAATAATAACCGAATCGAATTCATATGATAATCACCTTTTAATTTGCACTTGTTGATAATCCATGTACGGATTAATATTTACAATTCCCTGCAGATGCATCACTTCGGTTTGGGATTTGGTACGAGCGAAACAAACTTTCTCGTTACTCGTAATTTCCACCACGTCCGAATCTCTTTTGGTGACGTTGTGCGATTCGTATCTAATCTTTGGGGTTTCGCATATGTTCTCCTTATCCTTGTCTTGTTTGATCTCGTTGCTGAAACATAAGGGGGAGATGCGGTGTCTGGAGGGATTAAAGAAGGAACTTCTACGAGATGAGAATCTGTCGGATATATTCCTCTTGTTTTTCGGGGTTGTTTGCATGGAACATTCTCTCCTATCCTCGTCTTCGATTAATTGCACGGATACTGACAGTATATCAGGACTAGGGGTGCGGATCATGTTGGGAATCGAGACCATGGGGTTGCTATTGAAAGAGCCTGATTCTGATCTTGGGCGATCTTCATCGTAGAACGATGATATAAGTTCGGCTCCTTTTAAACGCGTACTTTCTTTCGCTACGTGATTCACACGTCTTTCCACCTTCTTCTTACGTACCTTCGGCATTTCGGATTTTTTTTGTTAACGACACATTAAGGATTTCAACGGTAATAAGAAGGACGAACGTAACACAAATGGGTGTAATGGCACATCAGGATTGATCTAACAAATGGAGGACGCTCCACATTTCACGGTTTGCAAAAAAAAGTGTAGAAACATACAAAAAAATCCGTTAAATAGACGTTACGGTCTTTTTTGAAATTTTGACGTTTGGCGCAGCTGACGTTTGTTTACTTCTCGAACATAGATGCTTCCTGTTTTTTCGATCACCACAAAAAAATATCAACGAAATTCTATTAACTTCATAGAAGTCGAACGATATTTAAAAATAAAACAGTCGTGAATTTTTGTGCCCCAACTTCGATCTCATCTGTGATAAAACTTCCGACTGTATGATGTGTTGCATATTTCAGGTAATTTTGCTTCCAAAAATGGTGGAGGCGAATACCCATCATATTTATCACTTTTATAGGTCCAAATCAGCCACAGGATGTCTCCAAAAACATCTCCAACTCCGAAATTGCATAACCATTATGGAGTGACCTTAAAAGAAGATAACATCGTAGCATGATATCATCCAAAGTCGACCTGACGAGCGAACATCATACCATTTTATAAGGTCAGAAACTACCTACAAAGTTGTTCTGAACCACTGGAAGTGGTAGGTCGATATTTTAATAAATTGGGTGAGTCACACAGTGTGTCTTTGACCATATTCGGAGAGAAACGTAAACTTGCCTGAGGAATTATCGACCATATGGTTTTTATTTGACGGAAATTGAAAAATAATTTTTATTTGGCCCCATTTTCAGTTACTATCTAGGATAAATTCCAATTATTCACTTCAATAAGCGTATCCAAGTAATTATGATTGTTCAAGATGACTTGGTCTTTTGTTTGAAGAGAACAATTGAGATCATCATTTTCTCAGTGTTTTCACTTCTATTTTTAGCATCTGTTCAAAATTCCAACAGAAATTTAGAAGATGTTCAAATACATCTTCAGGTACTTCCTGCTGTGAATGAGGCTCAAAAACTGTCTGCATTCGTTCTATTAATAGATGAAAATAGATGCAGAATTCTCTCGAATAGGTACAAGAACTGAAGTCATTGACTTTGTAACAAGAATAATGATTCATTGGAGCGAAACATATTATAAATATAATTCATTATAAAGAATATGAAAAATTCTTCACAGACTCTGTATTCTCACCTATTCTATAAAGGAAATATTTATTATAAGCTCAGAGGAAAATGTGAAAGTCATCGTTCATTGATCATAACCTCAATTTGAAAATCTGTTACGATTTTTCTTATATTTTTCACGAATCTATGAGAAAAAACATAGATCTAATTAAAACTCACATTCATAGAACGTTAATTACTTAATTGAATCGTTATTCTTTCGATAATGCGGATTTTTTTCCAAAATCAAGGGGTTGGAAGCAAGGACATTCGAAGGAAGAATAGGTATATTGTATTTTTTGCGGCAAAATGAACATAATATTTAGGGTATAATAAAAACCTGTCTAGATTTTCTAGAATGCTTTCGAAAGGATAACGGCGATGCAGATAAATCGATCGCGCCATGCGGGGTTCCGTTACGGGAACGCGAACCAATCAGCGTTGGCGAGTTTGGGCGTCGGTTGGTGACGTCAAA
The DNA here is from genome assembly GCA_963966015.1 of Aphidecta obliterata. NCBI lineage: Eukaryota > Metazoa > Arthropoda > Insecta > Coleoptera > Coccinellidae > Aphidecta > Aphidecta obliterata. Next base: position 1,407,164 of record OZ014435.1, read on the forward strand.
AAAACTATATATAGCAACCGCGAGTTGAGAATCGGCAATTCGTTGAATTCGTTTGGTAAGCTGCATTACTCGCTTATCTGAACGATCAAGATCGTTTAAGTTCAATTTTGTGTGTGATAAACTCGATACAACAAAACCAAAATGGTAAGTACCAAGTACCTATTCATTTAATTTCTGTTCTAAGAGGAAAATTTCGAGGAAATTCTGACAGATGTCTGGGGGTTTCGTTGGGGAATCGGCGTTTCGACGCCATTTTGTGCGATTGCCGGTTTGGTTGAATGTTACCTTTGTTTTAAGGGGAATCCTTGTCGGTTTCTCGTGTTTTATAATGTTTTGTAGGATAAAATTGTTTTATCAGTTTCGTGACTGATTTCGGAGCGATTTCAAGTATCTCACTTGATTGGCGATAATAGGACGAGTCATAGGGTTGGTCACAATTATTTATACCCATACAGCACCGGATATTCATAGAATATTCCTTGAATTTGCAAAAAGGGATGGGTATATTCAGAATATTCGTAGAATATCTATATAATATCCTAAAATATCTGGGATTCATATAGCATATTCCAGGCATGTTCCTACAAGAATAGGTTAAGAATGTTCCAGAACGAATATTTAATATAGAATATTCTTGAAATATTTCAAATTGTATATTCTTCCTGGGACATCCCTGGAATATTCCGCAAATAATATTCTATGGATATTCCAGGAATATCTGTGGAAAGGCTGTACGAATATTCACAGAATATCTAGTGCTGTCTGGGTAGTTTCAACGATTACGATTTCTAAATTTGTTTTTTTTTTTTCAGCGTGAATGTATCTCAGTCCACGTTGGTCAAGCCGGTGTCCAGATCGGTAACGCCTGCTGGGAGTTGTACTGCCTGGAGCATGGCATCCAACCCGACGGTCAGATGCCGTCCGACAAGACCGTCGGAGGTGGCGACGACTCGTTCAACACCTTCTTCAGCGAGACGGGCGCCGGCAAGCACGTGCCCAGGGCCGTGTTCGTGGACCTGGAGCCCACCGTCGTCGACGAGGTCCGTACCGGCACTTACAGACAACTCTTCCACCCCGAACAACTGATCACCGGAAAGGAGGACGCCGCTAACAACTACGCCAGGGGGCACTACACTATCGGAAAAGAGATCGTCGATTTGGTGTTGGATCGTATCCGTAAATTGGCGGATCAATGTACCGGACTTCAGGGTTTCCTGATTTTCCATTCTTTCGGTGGAGGCACCGGGTCTGGTTTCACGTCGCTGTTGATGGAGAGACTGTCGGTTGATTACGGAAAGAAGTCTAAGTTGGAGTTCGCCATCTACCCCGCGCCCCAGGTGTCCACCGCCGTCGTGGAGCCCTACAACTCGATCCTGACCACCCACACCACCCTCGAACATTCCGACTGCGCCTTCATGGTCGACAACGAGGCTATCTACGATATCTGCAGACGTAACTTGGACATCGAACGTCCTACATACACGAACCTGAACAGGCTGATCGGGCAGATCGTCTCGTCCATCACCGCTTCCCTCAGATTCGACGGCGCCCTAAACGTCGATCTAACGGAGTTCCAGACCAACTTGGTACCCTACCCGCGTATCCATTTCCCTCTGGTCACCTACGCGCCCGTCATCTCCGCCGAGAAGGCCTACCACGAGCAGCTCTCCGTAGCGGAGATCACCAACGCCTGCTTCGAGCCCGCCAACCAGATGGTGAAATGCGACCCGCGTCACGGAAAGTACATGGCCTGCTGTATGTTGTACCGAGGTGACGTCGTGCCGAAAGACGTGAATGCAGCCATCGCAACGATCAAGACCAAACGTACCATCCAGTTCGTCGACTGGTGTCCGACCGGGTTCAAGGTGGGCATCAACTACCAGCCACCGACCGTGGTGCCGGGAGGAGATCTCGCCAAGGTGCAGAGGGCGGTTTGTATGTTGTCCAACACGACCGCCATCGCCGAGGCTTGGGCTAGGCTCGATCACAAGTTCGATCTGATGTACGCCAAGCGCGCCTTCGTCCACTGGTACGTGGGTGAGGGTATGGAGGAAGGAGAGTTCTCCGAGGCCCGCGAGGACTTGGCCGCCCTTGAGAAGGATTACGAAGAGGTTGGCATGGATTCCGGAGAGGGTGAAGGCGAAGGTGCCGAGGAGTATTAAGGGATGACTACTATTTGTTTTAAATGATGCAAATTTACGTTTTTTACATTATTTATTTGATTACTCCGGATACATTTGTTTAAAAGTCTGGTTGTTTTTTTGATTACATTTTATACATCAGCAATTCTTGTGTTTTTTTACCTTCTCGGTGAGATGTAACAAGTGGAGAAAGATATTTAATTAAGGGTTTGAGGTGGGGTTTATTTGTTCAAGAACTAAATTCTGAAATCCACCTGGACAATTTTTCAAAAATGAGCAAGGGGTGTGAGTATTCTAATCTATCCAATTGCCCTTGGTCTCCCAAATTTGTATCATCAATATATCGCACCCTTAGTAATATAAAGGCTTAAAACGAAAAGTAGTATGTTGGAAATAAGTGTTTCAAGATCCTGAATTGTTACATTCCAGTCAATTTTTCTTATAAAATTCTTGGTATTTTAGTTATAAATGTGATTTTCTTCAGATCTATAACTAAAATAATAAGACTTTGCTGGAAAAATAAGCTGGAATGAAGCGTATTCCCAAAAAACTTCTTTTCGTTTTAAGCCTTTATATTACATAGGATGCGATATGTAGATCATCAATTTCCAAGACTAGGAATGGAAGGTACTTTCATTGAAAACATTTATATATTTCTCTATTAAAAGATGAAAAGTAAGGAAATAATGTGAGAAATTGGTTCAAGACAGAAAAAGTCTGATAGAAAATATACTGCTCATAATTCTCTCAAAATTATAAAATCGGCACTTAATACAATCTATCTGAAGGTTTTTTTTTAATGAAAAAGGGAAAATGAAAATTGTAACCTACCCAATTTCCTTCGGTCTCCCAATTTTTGAAAATTTAATCCTCAATATATAATGTAGATCAATTTCTATGACTGGAAATATTTTTTAAAATAGGAGGTATTTCCTCGAAAAAATTTATAGATTTCACCATTGAAAGTTGAAGAGTAAGGAAAAAATGTGAGAAATTGGTGCAAAACAGAAAAAGTCTGATAGAAAATATACTGCTCATAATTCTCTCAAAATTATAAAATCAGCACTTAATACAATCTATCTGAAGGTTATTTTTTTCAATGAACAAGGGGGAATGAAAATCAAAACCTTCCCAATTACCTTCGGTCCCCAATTTTTGGAAATTTCTTCCTCCATATATGTAGATCAATTTCTAAGACTTGAAATATTCTTTAAAATGGGAGGTGTTTTCCTCAAAAAAATTTATATATTTCACTATTAAAAGTTGAAAAGTAAGGAAATAATGTGAGAAATTGGTTCAAGACAGAAAAAGTCTGATAGAAAATATACTGCTCATAATTCTCTCAAAATTATAAAATCGGCACTTAATACAATCTATCTGAAGGTTTTTTTTTAATGAAAAAGGGAAAATGAAAATTGTAACCTACCCAATTTCCTTCGGTCTCCCAATTTTTGAAAATTTAATCCTCAATATATAATGTAGATCAATTTCTATGACTGGAAATATTTTTTAAAATAGGAGGTATTTCCTCGAAAAAATTTATAGATTTCACCATTGAAAGTTGAAGAGTAAGGAAAAAATGTGAGAAATTGGTGCAAAACAGAAAAAGTCTGATAGAAAATATACTGCTCATAATTCTCTCAAAATTATAAAATCAGCACTTAATACAATCTATCTGAAGGTTATTTTTTTCAATGAACAAGGGGGAATGAAAATCAAAACCTTCCCAATTACCTTCGGTCCCCAATTTTTGGAAATTTCTTCCTCCATATATGTAGATCAATTTCTAAGACTTGAAATATTCTTTAAAATGGGAGGTGTTTTCCTCAAAAAAATTTATATATTTCACTATTAAAAGTTGAAAAGTAAGGAAATAATGTGAGAAATTGGTGCAAAACAGAAAAAGTCTGATAGAAAATATACTGATCATAACTCTCAAAATAATAAAATCAGCACTTAATACAATCTATCTGAAAGTTTTTTTTTTAATGAACAAGGGGAAATGAAAATCATAACCTACCCAATTACCTATGGCCTCCCAATTTTTGGAAAATTCATCCTCAAAATTTTATATATTTCACTATTAAAAGTTGAATAGTCAGGAAATAATGTGAGAAACTGGTGCAAAACAGAAAAAACCTGATAGAAAATATACTGGTCATAATACTCTCAAAATTATAAAAACAGCACTTAATACAATCTATCTGAAGGTTTTTTTTTAATGAACAAAGGGAAATGAAAATTATAACCTACGCAATTACCATCGGTCTCCCAATTTTTGGGAATTTAATTCTCAATATAAGTAGATCATCAATTTCTAAGACTGGAAATATTGTTCAAAATGGAAGGTATTTTCATTGAAAACATTTATTTTTTCGCTATTAAAGTTGAAAAGTAAAGAAATAATATGAGAAATAGGTGCAAAACAGAAAAAGTCTTAAAGAAAATATACTGTTCATAATTCTCTCAAAATTATTAAATCAGCACTTGATACAATCTATCTGAAGGTTTTTTTTTCTAATGAACAAGGGGAAATGGAAATTACAACCTACCCTATTATCTTCGGCCCCCCAATTTTTGAAAATAATCCTCAATATACGTAGATCAATATCTAAGACTGGGAATATTCTTCAAAATGGGAGGTGTTTTCCTCAAAAAAATGTATATATTTCACTATTAAAAGTTGAAAAGTAAGGAAATAATGTGAGGAATTGGAGCAAACGGAAAAAATCTGATATAAAATATACTGGTCATAATTTTCTCAAAGTAATAAAATCAACACCTAATATACAGTATGGCCACCATGCCGATCACTTATAGCTCTGGGATTGAATATGTGATCTCGGGGTAGGTTGATCTCTTCTACTGTCGAAAGGTTCCCAAAAGGGGTATGAATTAAATACATAAATGCGTGGAATTTTATAATATAGATAGAATATAAAAATATTTTCTTTGTAAAATACATTATGCAATATGAACCATATTCCATGATTAAGTTCTTATAATTCACAAATCCAAACCTTAACAGTTAAGTACCTTTTCCGAATAAAATGATTAAAATTAAAATATCCCATAAAATTAATGATTACAATACATAACAAATTGAATAAATATAATAAATAATGCTTTGGAATCTTGCCAGTTAAAATGACAATTGATGAAAAGAAACGATTTTGAAAGCTTTAAAAAAAGAATTACCAGATGTAAGTGATGATACTCAAACACATTTCAAATTAACTATTAAAAGTATTTTCTTCACCTAAACACAACAATGTAAAATTACGTACATACTTCTCACAAAATTCAGCTATATAAATGAAGTTCTGTAAAAAGACATAATTTACCTAAAATCAAACAACCTCGATGGAATCAACCTTTACATTAACCGTAACCGACTTCTCCCCATCCTTCTTATTTTCAGATATCGGAATTTCAACCGCAAACTTCTTAGGAATACAAGTTGTATTCGTACAAGTCATCAGATCGAAAACTACAACAATTCTATCTTCACCAAATTCCGGATTCGGTGGAACACTAACGAAAAATTCAACCTCTTTCAAATCATCCCCGGATTTCGGGACGCAAGAGTAAGAAGCGTTGGGTACCTCCACCTCCCAGTTCTGTTGTCCGTTCTCCGTCAACTTCAATTCATCCAAGAACTTCACGGAAACTCTCACCGATAACTTTCCCCCTTCCTTATCCAAAGAAACCGGTGTGGTCTTCACCGTCTCTCCTGCGAATTTAACAGGTGTCTTGAGGTTTTCGGAAGCGGTCAAAGTTAAATGGGTCAGTTTGGTTATTTTGTTTTTAGCGTCCAGATCGGCGACTTTGATGCAGTGGTTGTTCGTGTCTGCAATGTATAATTTTGATTCGGTTAGGCTCATACATAGACCTCCGGGTTCCTTGAACATTGCGTCGTCTCCTTTGGGTGTCGTTAAAGTGGAGACGGTGTTCTTGGAGATGTCCACGAGTTTGATCTTGTGGTTGTAAGTGTCCGCAACGAAGACCTGGGAATCATCGTTGGACATTGCAACGCCCAGTGAGTGTTGAAGTTTAGCGTTGTACTGCTTACCGTCCACGTCACCAAAGCCAAACAAATTCTGCGGGAATTGGAGATGAATAAATCAGTTATTTTTTGTAACTATCGGTGTACTTACTTTAGGATCCTCCTTGCCTCCAACCACAGCAGAAACTTTGCCATCTATAAGCGACATCCTTCGAATGCTCGAGCTTTCGCTGTCTGCGATGTATAACTCCGATGTTTTCTTGCAGAAAGCTAGACCGGAAGGTTGAGCGAAGCCAGCCGCATGGGCGTAAGTATTGTTCCTATTCTCTTCACGACCCGAACCTAAAAAATCACAATGAATCTTCGATACTTTTCGTTAAAACAACCCAACCTACCTGCAATACACATGCAAGTCCCAGCCGATCCGGTTTTGCCCCTCCAAATCGGCATCGTATCCAAGAAGAAACCCCAAATCTGATGGGTTCCGGCCATCGCTATCAACAGTACCTCGCAACCTTCCTTAGACTTGTACAAAGCCAGATCCCAGGGCGAGGAAAGCGGTTGCTTCCTTCCCGGATTACCCCCGGTGTAATCGTCGTGGTTTTGCACACCGGTACCCGCGACAGTCTCCACGGTGTTCCTGGACAGATCCACCAATCGCACAGCGTGATTTTCCGTATCCGCGACGTAGATCTTGTCCTCGTCGTAAAACACGAGACCCTGGGGACCGTTGAACTGGGCCTCCTCCAAGGTGCCGTCTTTGAAACCCATTTTGGACGATCCTACCTGTTTTAAGATCGTCCCGGCCCTGTCGAGGATCAGGATACGGTTGTTTCCGGTGTCGGAGACTGCGAGGATTTCTTCCTTGTCCTTCCTAAGGTGATTGGATATTTTTCCCGGGAACAGCAAGGGCCCCTTCTTTTCCGGTAGATGGTGATACGATGATTTCATGGGTAGATTGTGGGCGGAGATGGCTCCTTTGGTCTTGTAGTATTTCAAAGCGTGCTTGATGTATAATTTTAATTTATCCTTATTGCCTTCTCCGGTGAGTAAAACGATGGGATGGGCATCCGGACCTACCAGGATCATAGAAGGCCAGCAATATACGCCGCAATCCCTCCACATGTCCATCTCGAAGTCATTGACTACAGGGTGTTTTATGTTGTGGCGCTGGACAGCTGCGAGGATATTCGAGGAGATTTTTTCGTTTTGGAATTTGGCGCTGTGTACCCCAATCTGAAAAAGTTTATGAGATTCGGGTTCAAAAGGGATATACTTTTACTTACAACAACTAATCCATCTTCTACTGAAAATTCTTCCTCTATTTCCTTCAAGTCTGGCAAAATGTGCATACAGTTGATACAGCAGTAGGTAAAGAAGTCCAACAGTACCAATTTACCTTTTAAATCCTTATTGAAGGAAATTGGTTCAGAGACATTGAACCATTCAAGACCTGCAACGTTGTGTTTTTTAGGTCATAAGTATAGTTGAAATAGAGTGAAAATGGAACTTATTCCCCATACCTTTCTTGAAATCCTTTATAGGTGGGTATTCTTTCTCGGAAAGAAATTTACTGAACGCTTTTTCCCATTCTTCACCCTTCAATCCATAAAGACTAGTTGATATTTTACGGTAAGAATTACGAAAACTTCCATCCATTTTGTTGCGTTTGAACAATTGCGGAAAAACTGATCTGAAGAAAAGTTTATTCATATATAAATATTATATATGAATACTATTTAATATTTATGAGTATTATTTATTTATATCTAATCTGTGATTTCACCAAAGTTATCAAACCGGAAATCCGGACATATCTCTGACTAGAGATGGGTGATCCTGGCTTTTTCCTGGAACAGTTCCGGTTCAGTTCCGAAGGAAAGACAGTTCCTCGAAACAGTTCCACCCTATCTACGATCAAACCTAGGACCTAATGTTCTATTGATGATCCTGGAGCAGTTCCGAGTTGTTCCAGTTCAGTTCCGAAGGAATGACAGTTCCTCGAAACTGTTCCGCCCTATGATCAAACCTAGTTCCTAATATTCTATGGTCTATTGGTGATCCTGGAGCAGTTCCGAGTTGTTCCGGTTCAGTTCAGAAGGGATGACAGTTCCTCGAAACTGTTCCGCCCTATGATCAAACCTAGATCCCAATATTCTATGGTCTATTGGTGATCCTGGAGCAGTTCAAAGTTGTTCCAGTTCAGTTCCGAAGCAATAACTGTTCCTGATTCTGACCTAATATTCTATGGACTACAGAGTTCGATGAAATCACGCAGTTATGTCAATTAATTTCTAAAAGAAGTTTTATTGAATAAGAATTGTTGAAAAACGTCCGCAGTAGCCGTTATAAACAATAATCTAAATCAAAAGAAAATACAATATACGTAATGTTTTCGAAAATTTTCTATGATATATTTTTTCGATCATCTGTGGCTGCTGTCAATGTGACGTTAGTATTCTCGTGTTATGGCTGTTGTTTGTGTTATTAATCATGTCAAATAAATTAGATTCCTTTTCGCCAAGCTCAGGGATGGAAGCCTGTTTGTCCCTTGAGAGGGAGTTAGATAAACTCCTCGTTAGATTTGAGGGTATCCAGGATCAAGGCTTAGGTCTTCTTGGTACCGTTATAAACGATATAAAAACTCTTCAGGAGGAACTCGGAAATGGTAAGGAATTATCGAATATTATAGTTTACTCGAATCCTTTGTTCTTAAAATTTCCACGTACTCATTATGACAACTTCCATTTCAGTTCCTGAAGATCAAGTGCTCTCAAAAGAACAGGTTGAATTCGTCAAAGAAACAATGTCAAAGGCAAAAGCTACTTTAGGTAAATTTGGGGGAGATCATAGGGAATTACACAGCGCGTTGTCTAAATATGGTAAATTAATTGATCGCAATTTCGTTGCGGACTATGCGGCAACTAGCAGACCCAATATTTTCAACAATTCCGATAAAGTAAGTTTGATAAACAAAATTATCTGCCAACATTATCACAGACAAGGAATGCACGATGTTGCCGAAGCCCTAGCTGAAGTAAGTTGCATAAGATGTTACCCTATTAATTCCCTCATTTATTACGTGTTTATTTCAGGAAACTGATGTTCAATACGAATTCACAGAAAAAAAATCTTTTGGAGAATTGAACCACATTTTAGACTGTCTAAGGAATAAAGACTTAGAACCGGCTCTGGTTTGGGCTACCGCCCATTCCCAAGCTCTTGAAAGTATAAGTTCTTCACTAGAGTTCAAATTACACAGGTTAAAGTACATAGAACTTTTGTCGAAGGGGACACATTATCAGACTGATGCAATTACGTATGCCCGAAATAATTTCAGAAAGTTTGTGAAACAACACGAGAAAGGTAAATACCCATGTTTTTTTAATATTTTTCTCGATTCCTAGTTATTAATGCCTATTCTTTTAACATATAAATGAAACATTTTGAATTATTTAGGTGGTTGTAGTATGTATCTCAAAATGATCTGTGTTGTCCCTTGCAGTAAACACGAACGTTTTCAGATATACAGGTTCTTATGGGCATGTTGCTGTATATTCCAAACGGTATAGGAACTTCGCCATACAGCTGTTTGGTCAACGAAGAACTGTGGGTCGACACTTACGAGTTGTTCACACGTGACGCTTGCCAGCTGATGGGAATAACTGTCCACAGTCCTCTGGCGATATGCCTGAATGCTGGTTGTGCAGCCATTCCAGCTCTGTTGAACATAAAGCAAGTCATGATGCAGAGACAGGTCGGACCAATGTGGAACGGAAAGGATGAACTACCGGTGAGTATATCCTCCAAGTCCTGCTCTCTTGGAATCTATTTTTTGAATATTCGTACTAAAGATGTTATTTTTTTTAGATTGAAATCGATTTGGGACCCGACAGCAGGTATCATTCGATGTTCGCCTGCCCTATTTTAAGACAACAGTCGACCAAGGGTAACCCCCCAATGAGACTTGTTTGTGGACATGTAATATCTAGGGATGCCTTGAGTAAACTTTGTAATGGAAACAAGTAAGTTTTTGGTTCTGATCTAACGATTATAATTTTTTTTTTTATATTGTTGAGAGAATTCAATAATTTTTTATTTTAGAATGAAATGCCCTTACTGCCCGATGGAGCAGAGCCCAGGAGATGCAAGATTTGTTATATTTTAGTGGAGCGTTTCTAATTTATAAAATATAATCAAGATTTTTCCCTTATTGATCCGAAGTTTATACTGTATGGAATTTCAATTTACATGTTTCGTGATCTCTGAATATGAAACTAACCTAGAATAAATATAAACTATTTTTAAGAAGTGATGATATCAATTTTGTACAATTACTTTATCTGAAAATCTAGCTTTGATTTTTTTTGGTGAAAACTGTTAAAGTTAAAAATATAACGTATCCAACATGTTTTTAGGATAATTCAAGCATGTAGATTTCGAATCTAAAATCAGTTCAGCGCTAAGATAATTTCTTAGCGAATTTTCATCACTTTTGTTAATATCTAAATTCGATACCACTAGCGCCATCTGTACCAATATGACTGAAGCATCTCTAAAAAATAAAAGTTTTCTATAATAGAGAAACGTTAATTTCAGCAATTCAGTATAGATGGAGTCATATGACTTCAGATGGTGTTTGATTTTTAAGTTAATAATCGAATTCGATACCACTAGCGTCACCTGTGCCAATATGACTGAAGCATCTCCGGAGCAACACTGTTGTATGTTTGTTTTTATGCTAATTCGAGACGTAGAATCTGAATCTGAGATCAGTTTTGAGGTCGGATAATTTTTAAGCTATCTTTTATAACTTATTTCTCATTCAATCCTACTAGCGCCATCTGTACCAATATTGCCGAAGTATCCCTGGTGCAATTCTGAAAAATTACAGTAATCTATAATGTGGATACGTTAATTTTTGTATCAAGGTTTAGATGGCGTTTAGGGTCTGTCAAGTTTACTTATTATATTATTGTTTAATCTAGTCACTGTAGAATTTGTTGAAAAATAAAAAAGCCAAGTGAGTCGATGATTGATATGGTGGTCCATGTTTTCCTCAACAATCACCACACCACAAACTGAAAATGGACCATTTCTGAGAAATTGGTCTCAATTTCTGTAACCACCCCCCCAGTCATAGTTATTTTTCATATTCATTTTTTGAATTTTGAAGCAGAAAGGACTAGAATTCGAATGTATTCAATTGGTCCAGCGTCAATAGTGGAACTGACGAGAGTACTTTCCTACTTGAGTGTACTCGAAATCTCAGAAAATAGTCTGAGCGCTGAAAAAATGTTATATTCGGAATCTACATCCCTTAATTATCGCGAAAATATGCTCAATATGTTATATTTTAAATATCGATTTTTCAACTTCAAAGGGGGGACCCTTGGATAAATTCCAAAATTTTTTTCATCGGATCTTCTCAAAATTCACCATAAAGGGGTAATCGGCAACCCTGAAACCGAATATGGAATCAGTTGTTCAATAAAAAATCTTATTGGCGAGTAATTGCCAAAAGTTTGATCTGCGAGAACACTTTTTTACCCGAGTGTACACCAGAATTTGATGAAAAATGCGACAAAATATCCCAGATCACGACTTTTGAAGCAGAATGGACTAGAGTTCGAGTGTTTTCATGATTCTCAATCCAATTGTTCCAGCGTCAAAAGTGGAACTGACGAAAGAACTTTTCTACTTGAGTGTACTCGAAATCTCAGAAAAAAATCTGAGCGCTGAAAGAATGTTATATTCGGAATCTACATCCCTTAATTATCACGAAAATATGCTCAATATGTTATATTTTAAATATCGATTTTTCAACTTCAAAGGGGGGACCCTTGGATAAATTCCAAAATTTTTTTCATCGGATCTTCTCAAAATTCACCATAAAGGGGTAATCGGCAACCCTGAAACCGAATATGGAATCAGTTGTTCAATAAAAAATCTTATTGGCGAGTAATTGCCAAAAGTTTGATCTGCGAGAACACTTTTTTACCTGAGTGTACACCAGAATTTGATGAAAAATGCGACAAAATATCCCAGATCACGACTTTTGAAGCAGAATGGACTAGAGTTCGAGTGTTTTCATGATTCTCAATCCAATTGTTCCAGCGTCAAAAGTGGAACTGACGAAAGAACTTTTCTACTTGAGTGTACTCGAAATCTCAGAAAAAAATCTGAGCTCTGAAAAAATGTTAGATTCGGAATCTACATCCCTTAATTATCACAAAAACATGCTCAATATGTTATATTTTAAATATCGATTTTTCAACTTCAAAGGGGGGACCCTTGGATAAATTCCAAAATTTTTTTCATCGGATCTTCTCAAAATTCACCATAAAGGGGTAATCGGCAACCCTGAAACCGAATATGGAATCAGTTGTTCAATAAAAAATCTTATTGGCGAGTAATTGCCAAAAGTTTGATCTGCGAGAGCACTTTTTTACCTGAGTGTACACCAGAATTTGATGAAAAATGCGACAAAATATCCCAGGTCACGACTTTTGAAGCAGAATGGACTAGAGTTCGAGTGTTTTCATGATTCTCAATCCAATTGTTCCAGCGTCAAAAGTGGAACTGACGAAAGAACTTTTCTACTTGAGTGTACTCGAAATCTCAGAAAAAAATCTGAGCGCTGAAAAAATGTTATATTCGGAATCTACATCCCTTAATTATCACGAAAATATGCTCAATATGTTATATTTTAAATATCGATTTTTCAACTTCAAAGGGGGGACCCTTGGATAAATTCCAAAATTTTTTTCATCGGATCTTCTCAAAATTCACCATAAAGGGGTAATCGGCAACCCTGAAACCGAATATGGAATCAGTTGTTCAATAAAAAATCTTATTGGCGAGTAATTGCCAAAAGTTTGATCTGCGAGAACACTTTTTTACCTGAGTGTACACCAGAATTTGATGAAAAATGCGACAAAATATCCCAGATCACGACTTTTGAAGCAGAATGGACTAGAGTTCGAGTGTTTTCATGATTCTCAATCCAATTGTTCCAGCGTCAAAAGTGGAACTGACGAAAGAACTTTTCTACTTGAGTGTACTCGAAATCTCAGAAAAAAATCTGAGCGCTGAAAAAATGTTATATTCGGAATCTACATCCCTTAATTATCACGAAAATATGCTCAATATGTTATATTTTAAATATCGATTTTTCAACTTCAAAGGGGGGACCCTTGGATAAATTCCAAAATTTTTTTCATCGGATCTTCTCAAAATTCACCATAAAGGGGTAATCGGCAACCCCGAAACCGAATATGGAATCAGTTGTTCAATAAAAAATCTTATTGGCGAGTAATTGCCAAAAGTTTGATCTGCGAGAGCACTTTTTTACCTGAGTGTACACCAGAATTTGATGAAAAATGCGACAAAATATCCCAGGTCACGACTTTTGAAGCAGAATGGACTAGAGTTCGAGTGTTTTCATGATTCTCAATCCAATTGTTCCAGCGTCAAAAGTGGAACTGACGAAAGAACTTTTCTACTTGAGTGTACTCGAAATCTCAGAAAAAAATCTGAGCGCTGAAAAAATGTTATATTCGGAATCTACATCCCTTAATTATCACGAAAATATGCTCAATATGTTATATTTTAAATATCGATTTTTCAACTTCAAAGGGGGGACCCTTGGATAAATTCCAAAATTTTTTTCATCGGATCTTCTCAAAATTCTCCATAAAGGGGTAATCGGCAACCCTGAAACCGAATATGGAATCAGTTGTTCAATAAAAAATCTTATTGGCGAGTAATTGCCAAAAGTTTGATCTGCGAGAGCACTTTTTTACCTGAGTGTACACCAGAATTTGATGAAAAATGCGACAAAATATCCCAGATCACGACTTTTGAAGCAGAATGGACTAGAGTTCGAGTGTTTTCATGATTCTCAATCCAATTGTTCCAGCGTCAAAAGTGGAACTGACGAAAGAACTTTTCTACTTGAGTGTACTCGAAATCTCAGAAAAAAATCTGAGCGCTGAAAAAATGTTATATTCGGAATCTACATCCCTTAATTATCACGAAAATATGCTCAATATGTTATATTTTAAATATCGATTTTTCAACTTCAAAGGGGGGACCCTTGGATAAATTCCAAAATTTTTTTCATCGGATCTTCTCAAAATTCACCATAAAGGGGTAATCGGCAACCCCGAAACCGAATATGGAATCAGTTGTTCAATAAAAAATCTTATTGGCGAGTAATTGCCAAAAGTTTGATCTGCGAGAGCACTTTTTTACCTGAGTGTACACCAGAATTTGATGAAAAATGCGACAAAATATCCCAGGTCACGACTTTTGAAGCAGAATGGACTAGAGTTCGAGTGTTTTCATGATTCTCAATCCAATTGTTCCAGCGTCAAAAGTGGAACTGACGAAAGAACTTTTCTACTTGAGTGTACTCGAAATCTCAGAAAAAAATCTGAGCGCTGAAAAAATGTTATATTCGGAATCTACATCCCTTAATTATCACGAAAATATGCTCAATATGTTATATTTTAAATATCGATTTTTCAACTTCAAAGGGGGGACCCTTGGATAAATTCCAAAATTTTTTTCATCGGATCTTCTCAAAATTCTCCATAAAGGGGTAATCGGCAACCCTGAAACCGAATATGGAATCAGTTGTTCAATAAAAAATCTTATTGGCGAGTAATTGCCAAAAGTTTGATCTGCGAGAGCACTTTTTTACCTGAGTGTACACCAGAATTTGATGAAAAATGCGACAAAATATCCCAGATCACGACTTTTGAAGCAGAATGGACTAGAGTTCGAGTGTTTTCATGATTCTCAATCCAATTGTTCCAGCGTCAAAAGTGGAACTGACGAAAGAACTTTTCTACTTGAGTGTACTCGAAATCTCAGAAAAAAATCTGAGCGCTGAAAAAATGTTATATTCGGAATCTACATCCCTTAATTATCACGAAAATATGCTCAATATGTTATATTTTAAATATCGATTTTTCAACTTCAAAGGGGGGACCCTTGGATAAATTCCAAAATTTTTTTCATCGGATCTTCTCAAAATTCTCCATAAAGGGGTAATCGGCAACCCTGAAACCGAATATGGAATCAGTTGTTCAATAAAAAATCTTATTGGCGAGTAATTGCCAAAAGTTTGATCTGCGAGAGCACTTTTTTACCTGAGTGTACACCAGAATTTGATGAAAAATGCGACAAAATATCCCAGGTCACGACTTTTGAAGCAGAATGGACTAGAGTTCGAGTGTTTTCATGATTCTCAATCCAATTGTTCCAGCGTCAAAAGTGGAACTGACGAAAGAACTTTTCTACTTGAGTGTACTCGAAATCTCAGAAAAAAATCTGAGCGCTGAAAAAATGTTATATTCGGAATCTACATCCCTTAATTATCACGAAAATATGCTCAATATGTTATATTTTAAATATCGATTTTTCAACTTCAAAGGGGGGACCCTTGGATAAATTCCAAAATTTTTTTCATCGGATCTTCTCAAAATTCTCCATAAAGGGGTAATCGGCAACCCCGAAACCGAATATGGAATCAGTTGTTCAATAAAAAATCTTATTGGCGAGTAATTGCCAAAAGTTTGATCTGCGAGAGCACTTTTTTACCTGAGTGTACACCAGAATTTGATGAAAAATGCGACAAAATATCCCAGGTCACGACTTTTGAAGCAGAATGGACTAGAGTTCGAGTGTTTTCATGATTCTCAATCCAATTGTTCCAGCGTCAAAAGTGGAACTGACGAAAGAACTTTTCTACTTGAGTGTACTCGAAATCTCAGAAAAAAATCTGAGCGCTGAAAAAATGTTATATTCGGAATCTACATCCCTTAATTATCACGAAAATATGCTCAATATGTTATATTTTAAATATCGATTTTTCAACTTCAAAGGGGGGACCCTTGGATAAATTCCAAAATTTTTTTCATCGGATCTTCTCAAAATTCTCCATAAAGGGGTAATCGGCAACCCTGAAACCGAATATGGAATCAGTTGTTCAATAAAAAATCTTATTGGCGAGTAATTGCCAAAAGTTTGATCTGCGAGAGCACTTTTTTACCTGAGTGTACACCAGAATTTGATGAAAAATGCGACAAAATATCCCAGATCACGACTTTTGAAGCAGAATGGACTAGAGTTCGAGTGTTTTCATGATTCTCAATCCAATTGTTCCAGCGTCAAAAGTGGAACTGACGAAAGAACTTTTCTACTTGAGTGTACTCGAAATCTCAGAAAAAAATCTGAGCGCTGAAAAAATGTTATATTCGGAATCTACATCCCTTAATTATCACGAAAATATGCTCAATATGTTATATTTTAAATATCGATTTTTCAACTTCAAAGGGGGGACCCTTGGATAAATTCCAAAATTTTTTTCATCGGATCTTCTCAAAATTCTCCATAAAGGGGTAATCGGCAACCCTGAAACCGAATATGGAATCAGTTGTTCAATAAAAAATCTTATTGGCGAGTAATTGCCAAAAGTTTGATCTGCGAGAGCACTTTTTTACCTGAGTGTACACCAGAATTTGATGAAAAATGCGACAAAATATCCCAGGTCACGACTTTTGAAGCAGAATGGACTAGAGTTCGAGTGTTTTCATGATTCTCAATCCAATTGTTCCAGCGTCAAAAGTGGAACTGACGAAAGAACTTTTCTACTTGAGTGTACTCGAAATCTCAGAAAAAAATCTGAGCGCTGAAAAAATGTTATATTCGGAATCTACATCCCTTAATTATCACGAAAATATGCTCAATATGTTATATTTTAAATATCGATTTTTCAACTTCAAAGGGGGGACCCTTGGATAAATTCCAAAATTTTTTTCATCGGATCTTCTCAAAATTCTCCATAAAGGGGTAATCGGCAACCCTGAAACCGAATATGGAATCAGTTGTTCAATAAAAAATCTTATTGGCGAGTAATTGCCAAAAGTTTGATCTGCGAGAGCACTTTTTTACCTGAGTGTACACCAGAATTTGATGAAAAATGCGACAAAATATCCCAGGTCACGACTTTTGAAGCAGAATGGACTAGAGTTCGAGTGTTTTCATGATTCTCAATCCAATTGTTCCAGCGTCAAAAGTGGAACTGACGAAAGAACTTTTCTACTTGAGTGTACTCGAAATCTCAGAAAAAAATCTGAGCGCTGAAAAAATGTTATATTCGGAATCTACATCCCTTAATTATCACGAAAATATGCTCAATATGTTATATTTTAAATATCGATTTTTCAACTTCAAAGGGGGGACCCTTGGATAAATTCCAAAATTTTTTTCATCGGATCTTCTCAAAATTCTCCATAAAGGGGTAATCGGCAACCCTGAAACCGAATATGGAATCAGTTGTTCAATAAAAAATCTTATTGGCGAGTAATTGCCAAAAGTTTGATCTGCGAGAGCACTTTTTTACCTGAGTGTACACCAGAATTTGATGAAAAATGCGACAAAATATCCCAGGTCACGACTTTTGAAGCAGAATGGACTAGAGTTCGAGTGTTTTCATGATTCTCAATCCAATTGTTCCAGCGTCAAAAGTGGAACTGACGAAAGAACTTTTCTACTTGAGTGTACTCGAAATCTCAGAAAAAAATCTGAGCGCTGAAAAAATGTTATATTCGGAATCTACATCCCTTAATTATCACGAAAATATGCTCAATATGTTATATTTTAAATATCGATTTTTCAACTTCAAAGGGGGGACCCTTGGATAAATTCCAAAATTTTTTTCATCGGATCTTCTCAAAATTCTCCATAAAGGGGTAATCGGCAACCCTGAAACCGAATATGGAATCAGTTGTTCAATAAAAAATCTTATTGGCGAGTAATTGCCAAAAGTTTGATCTGCGAGAGCACTTTTTTACCTGAGTGTACACCAGAATTTGATGAAAAATGCGACAAAATATCCCAGGTCACGACTTTTGAAGCAGAATGGACTAGAGTTCGAGTGTTTTCATGATTCTCAATCCAATTGTTCCAGCGTCAAAAGTGGAACTGACGAAAGAACTTTTCTACTTGAGTGTACTCGAAATCTCAGAAAAAAATCTGAGCGCTGAAAAAATGTTATATTCGGAATCTACATCCCTTAATTATCACGAAAATATGCTCAATATGTTATATTTTAAATATCGATTTTTCAACTTCAAAGGGGGGACCCTTGGATAAATTCCAAAATTTTTTTCATCGGATCTTCTCAAAATTCTCCATAAAGGGGTAATCGGCAACCCTGAAACCGAATATGGAATCAGTTGTTCAATAAAAAATCTTATTGGCGAGTAATTGCCAAAAGTTTGATCTGCGAGAGCACTTTTTTACCTGAGTGTACACCAGAATTTGATGAAAAATGCGACAAAATATCCCAGGTCACGACTTTTGAAGCAGAATGGACTAGAGTTCGAGTGTTTTCATGATTCTCAATCCAATTGTTCCAGCGTCAAAAGTGGAACTGACGAAAGAACTTTTCTACTTGAGTGTACTCGAAATCTCAGAAAAAAATCTGAGCGCTGAAAAAATGTTATATTCGGAATCTACATCCCTTAATTATCACGAAAATATGCTCAATATGTTATATTTTAAATATCGATTTTTCAACTTCAAAGGGGGGACCCTTGGATAAATTCCAAAATTTTTTTCATCGGATCTTCTCAAAATTCTCCATAAAGGGGTAATCGGCAACCCTGAAACCGAATATGGAATCAGTTGTTCAATAAAAAATCTTATTGGCGAGTAATTGCCAAAAGTTTGATCTGCGAGAGCACTTTTTTACCTGAGTGTACACCAGAATTTGATGAAAAATGCGACAAAATATCCCAGGTCACGACTTTTGAAGCAGAATGGACTAGAGTTCGAGTGTTTTCATGATTCTCAATCCAATTGTTCCAGCGTCAAAAGTGGAACTGACGAAAGAACTTTTCTACTTGAGTGTACTCGAAATCTCAGAAAAAAATCTGAGCGCTGAAAAAATGTTATATTCGGAATCTACATCCCTTAATTATCACGAAAATATGCTCAATATGTTATATTTTAAATATCGATTTTTCAACTTCAAAGGGGGGACCCTTGGATAAATTCCAAAATTTTTTTCATCGGATCTTCTCAAAATTCTCCATAAAGGGGTAATCGGCAACCCTGAAACCGAATATGGAATCAGTTGTTCAATAAAAAATCTTATTGGCGAGTAATTGCCAAAAGTTTGATCTGCGAGAGCACTTTTTTACCTGAGTGTACACCAGAATTTGATGAAAAATGCGACAAAATATCCCAGGTCACGACTTTTGAAGCAGAATGGACTAGAGTTCGAGTGTTTTCATGATTCTCAATCCAATTGTTCCAGCGTCAAAAGTGGAACTGACGAAAGAACTTTTCTACTTGAGTGTACTCGAAATCTCAGAAAAAAATCTGAGCGCTGAAAAAATGTTATATTCGGAATCTACATCCCTTAATTATCACGAAAATATGCTCAATATGTTATATTTTAAATATCGATTTTTCAACTTCAAAGGGGGGACCCTTGGATAAATTCCAAAATTTTTTTCATCGGATCTTCTCAAAATTCTCCATAAAGGGGTAATCGGCAACCCTGAAACCGAATATGGAATCAGTTGTTCAATAAAAAATCTTATTGGCGAGTAATTGCCAAAAGTTTGATCTGCGAGAGCACTTTTTTACCTGAGTGTACACCAGAATTTGATGAAAAATGCGACAAAATATCCCAGGTCACGACTTTTGAAGCAGAATGGACTAGAGTTCGAGTGTTTTCATGATTCTCAATCCAATTGTTCCAGCGTCAAAAGTGGAACTGACGAAAGAACTTTTCTACTTGAGTGTACTCGAAATCTCAGAAAAAAATCTGAGCGCTGAAAAAATGTTATATTCGGAATCTACATCCCTTAATTATCACGAAAATATGCTCAATATGTTATATTTTAAATATCGATTTTTCAACTTCAAAGGGGGGACCCTTGGATAAATTCCAAAATTTTTTTCATCGGATCTTCTCAAAATTCTCCATAAAGGGGTAATCGGCAACCCTGAAACCGAATATGGAATCAGTTGTTCAATAAAAAATCTTATTGGCGAGTAATTGCCAAAAGTTTGATCTGCGAGAGCACTTTTTTACCTGAGTGTACACCAGAATTTGATGAAAAATGCGACAAAATATCCCAGGTCACGACTTTTGAAGCAGAATGGACTAGAGTTCGAGTGTTTTCATGATTCTCAATCCAATTGTTCCAGCGTCAAAAGTGGAACTGACGAAAGAACTTTTCTACTTGAGTGTACTCGAAATCTCAGAAAAAAATCTGAGCGCTGAAAAAATGTTATATTCGGAATCTACATCCCTTAATTATCACGAAAATATGCTCAATATGTTATATTTTAAATATCGATTTTTCAACTTCAAAGGGGGGACCCTTGGATAAATTCCAAAATTTTTTTCATCGGATCTTCTCAAAATTCTCCATAAAGGGGTAATCGGCAACCCTGAAACCGAATATGGAATCAGTTGTTCAATAAAAAATCTTATTGGCGAGTAATTGCCAAAAGTTTGATCTGCGAGAGCACTTTTTTACCTGAGTGTACACCAGAATTTGATGAAAAATGCGACAAAATATCCCAGGTCACGACTTTTGAAGCAGAATGGACTAGAGTTCGAGTGTTTTCATGATTCTCAATCCAATTGTTCCAGCGTCAAAAGTGGAACTGACGAAAGAACTTTTCTACTTGAGTGTACTCGAAATCTCAGAAAAAAATCTGAGCGCTGAAAAAATGTTATATTCGGAATCTACATCCCTTAATTATCACGAAAATATGCTCAATATGTTATATTTTAAATATCGATTTTTCAACTTCAAAGGGGGGACCCTTGGATAAATTCCAAAATTTTTTTCATCGGATCTTCTCAAAATTCTCCATAAAGGGGTAATCGGCAACCCTGAAACCGAATATGGAATCAGTTGTTCAATAAAAAATCTTATTGGCGAGTAATTGCCAAAAGTTTGATCTGCGAGAGCACTTTTTTACCTGAGTGTACACCAGAATTTGATGAAAAATGCGACAAAATATCCCAGGTCACGACTTTTGAAGCAGAATGGACTAGAGTTCGAGTGTTTTCATGATTCTCAATCCAATTGTTCCAGCGTCAAAAGTGGAACTGACGAAAGAACTTTTCTACTTGAGTGTACTCGAAATCTCAGAAAAAAATCTGAGCGCTGAAAAAATGTTATATTCGGAATCTACATCCCTTAATTATCACGAAAATATGCTCAATATGTTATATTTTAAATATCGATTTTTCAACTTCAAAGGGGGGACCCTTGGATAAATTCCAAAATTTTTTTCATCGGATCTTCTCAAAATTCTCCATAAAGGGGTAATCGGCAACCCTGAAACCGAATATGGAATCAGTTGTTCAATAAAAAATCTTATTGGCGAGTAATTGCCAAAAGTTTGATCTGCGAGAGCACTTTTTTACCTGAGTGTACACCAGAATTTGATGAAAAATGCGACAAAATATCCCAGGTCACGACTTTTGAAGCAGAATGGACTAGAGTTCGAGTGTTTTCATGATTCTCAATCCAATTGTTCCAGCGTCAAAAGTGGAACTGACGAAAGAACTTTTCTACTTGAGTGTACTCGAAATCTCAGAAAAAAATCTGAGCGCTGAAAAAATGTTATATTCGGAATCTACATCCCTTAATTATCACGAAAATATGCTCAATATGTTATATTTTAAATATCGATTTTTCAACTTCAAAGGGGGGACCCTTGGATAAATTCCAAAATTTTTTTCATCGGATCTTCTCAAAATTCTCCATAAAGGGGTAATCGGCAACCCTGAAACCGAATATGGAATCAGTTGTTCAATAAAAAATCTTATTGGCGAGTAATTGCCAAAAGTTTGATCTGCGAGAGCACTTTTTTACCTGAGTGTACACCAGAATTTGATGAAAAATGCGACAAAATATCCCAGGTCACGACTTTTGAAGCAGAATGGACTAGAGTTCGAGTGTTTTCATGATTCTCAATCCAATTGTTCCAGCGTCAAAAGTGGAACTGACGAAAGAACTTTTCTACTTGAGTGTACTCGAAATCTCAGAAAAAAATCTGAGCGCTGAAAAAATGTTATATTCGGAATCTACATCCCTTAATTATCACGAAAATATGCTCAATATGTTATATTTTAAATATCGATTTTTCAACTTCAAAGGGGGGACCCTTGGATAAATTCCAAAATTTTTTTCATCGGATCTTCTCAAAATTCTCCATAAAGGGGTAATCGGCAACCCTGAAACCGAATATGGAATCAGTTGTTCAATAAAAAATCTTATTGGCGAGTAATTGCCAAAAGTTTGATCTGCGAGAGCACTTTTTTACCTGAGTGTACACCAGAATTTGATGAAAAATGCGACAAAATATCCCAGGTCACGACTTTTGAAGCAGAATGGACTAGAGTTCGAGTGTTTTCATGATTCTCAATCCAATTGTTCCAGCGTCAAAAGTGGAACTGACGAAAGAACTTTTCTACTTGAGTGTACTCGAAATCTCAGAAAAAAATCTGAGCGCTGAAAAAATGTTATATTCGGAATCTACATCCCTTAATTATCACGAAAATATGCTCAATATGTTATATTTTAAATATCGATTTTTCAACTTCAAAGGGGGGACCCTTGGATAAATTCCAAAATTTTTTTCATCGGATCTTCTCAAAATTCTCCATAAAGGGGTAATCGGCAACCCTGAAACCGAATATGGAATCAGTTGTTCAATAAAAAATCTTATTGGCGAGTAATTGCCAAAAGTTTGATCTGCGAGAGCACTTTTTTACCTGAGTGTACACCAGAATTTGATGAAAAATGCGACAAAATATCCCAGGTCACGACTTTTGAAGCAGAATGGACTAGAGTTCGAGTGTTTTCATGATTCTCAATCCAATTGTTCCAGCGTCAAAAGTGGAACTGACGAAAGAACTTTTCTACTTGAGTGTACTCGAAATCTCAGAAAAAAATCTGAGCGCTGAAAAAATGTTATATTCGGAATCTACATCCCTTAATTATCACGAAAATATGCTCAATATGTTATATTTTAAATATCGATTTTTCAACTTCAAAGGGGGGACCCTTGGATAAATTCCAAAATTTTTTTCATCGGATCTTCTCAAAATTCACCATAAAGGGGTAATCGGCAACCCTGAAACCGAATATGGAATCAGTTGTTCAATAAAAAATCTTATTGGCGAGTAATTGCCAAAAGTTTGATCTGCGAGAGCACTTTTTTACCTGAGTGTACACAGAAATTTGATGAAAAATGCGACAAAATATTCAAGATCTGATCAAATTTTTTGATTTGGAATCTACTACAGTGACTAGATTAAACATCATCAAATGTTTAATCTAGTCACTGTAGTCAAGTTGAAAAGATACGAGGTATTTCATTTTTTTATTATTTCTACTATGATCCTGTTACCAAATTCAGTACAAAACAATTTTTCGAAGACAATTTCCATTGAAAATGCAAATTTGTATAATTGTAGCAATGTTGGCAACCAGTAAAACACCATCGATGTATAGTGTGTTGCCTAGCCTGTCATTTGTAGCTGATTTCACTTTTTCACTTGAGGTTTAATTGAAATTTCGATATATATTTTTCAGTTCGATTTTTTAAAATCTACTTTTGCACTTAGCGAAACTGTTTATTTGAATTAGTTTCCTTTTCATGTAATTCGAATGAGGATAATCAATAAAACGAAATATTTTGGTGATGGTTTTTATTGCATCATACATAACACAATAATTATAGACATTATTATTCAATAAACTTATTTGTAGAATATGACAGAAAACGAATTAATTCATTCCAGTACATCAGAAAGAAAAATAGATATTAATTACATGTGATTTTATTTCAAGAATCGGTTAGAATCTACTCCAAATTGTGCCTCAAAGGACGTCTGTGTCAGTATGATGATCAACCCTGTGAAATGAAAGGAAAATTAGGAATTTGACAACCAATGTGTTTGATATGTTAGTTTGTAAATTAAGGAAGGATACCAAGAATATATTTTATATAAAGCTCCTCCGCCATTTCTTGGTTGTACAATATTACTTATATAAAAGAAAAATTTGGGATTCCTATTTATCTGATATTTCTTGCCAGTATGTTCATTGGAGAAGCCAATTATGTTTCTTACTTTCGTTCGTGTTTTTCTGTTTCTCTTCACGAATAATTGTTCTCAATATGTGTGTACCCTAGGCCATCCCATGAGGACGCCTATGTTTATATCTGGATAATAACCACATTTATATTGATTCGTTTCATTATTATGTTATCTAGAATGCTGTTAGTAGTTCGAATAACTGAAGGTCATATTTCATAACTGTTAATAACCGACAAAAACCCATATTTCACCATAGATTACAGAAGGTATTTTACCCAGAATATCCATTCTAATCTTGGCTTTTCAATATAGTTCAACTAAAAACGTAAGTTCATCGATTAAATCGTGTAATAAACATTGAATAGTGTGAAGTTAATTGTAGAAGTAGTTTTATTGATATATGCTTGAGGAATTAGAAGAGTTACAACTAGAAAAAAAAATTCCTAATGAGGGTGGATGTGATACAATATTTTTGGATTTAGGAAATTATGGCACCTAGACCAGCCCCTTGCATCACTTTGAATAATGGTAGAAAAATGCCTCAGCTGGGGTTAGGAACTTGGTTGGTAAGTTGAAAAAAGTCAACCTAAAATTTTTCCTCGAAACCCACCCTCTTCTTCCAGTCGCTAGAAAGCGGAGCCAAGGAAGCAATAAAATACGCCATATCCATCGGTTATCGCCACATCGACTGCGCCATGCTCTACTCCAACGAGAAGGAAGTCGGAGAGGCCATAAGGGAGAAAATAGCCGACGGCACCGTCAAGCGAGAAGACCTCTTCGTCACCACCAAGCTCTGGAACACCTTCCACGAGTACGACCAGGTGGTGCCGACCTGCAAGAAGTCCCTTGAGAACCTGGGCCTCGACTACCTCGACCTCTACCTCATCCACTGGCCCGTCGCCCAGAAGAAGGCGGAGCTGAACGTACTCAACCCTTTCGGGAAGTCGGAGATAATCAAGCACGACTTCACGGAAACCTGGAGGGGCATGGAGGACTGCGTCAGATCGGGGCTGACCAAGAGCATCGGGTTGTCGAACTTCAACAGCCTCCAGGTCTTGAGGATCCTGGACAAGGCGAAGATTCAACCAGTTACCAATCAGGTGTGTGTCGTTTTATATAGGTTATAGTGTCCAATTATTAATTAACACCTCCAGGTCGAGGTGAATCCGCATCTCAACCAGAAGAAGCTGATTAAGTTCTGCAAGGACCTGGACATCGTGGTGACGGCTTACAGCCCGTTTGGATCGCCTGCGAGGACATGGGCCAAACCTGGACAACCTGAGATTGCTTTCGATCATCCCACCTTCGTGAAGATCGCGGAGAAGCACGGGAAGACTTCGTCCCAGGTCATTCTCCGGTATTTGGTCGACATAGGGACCGTCCCTATCCCGAAATCCACGAATAAGGAAAGGCTGAGCTTGAATTTGGACATTTTCGACTTTAAATTAGACCAGGAGGACATTTCCGAAGTAGATGCCATGAATATGAATCATAGAGCGGTGCCTGCGGCTGACCTAGTGGAATCCGATGAATATCCTTTCAAAAACGTGGAATTCTGAAGATATCATAACACCCAACCTAACCTAACATAACCTATAATGTAATGTCAAATATAAACGATCGTTTTATCTGGGGATCTATGGATTTTCCCCCTCAAAATAGGGTCTTCATGATCGCCATCAACTTCACCAGAAATAATTTATTTTTCCGTTAAACCAGACCCACTTCAGAACGTGCTACACTTCGCGAAAAAAAAAATCTAATTATCATATCTTTTGTCCCGGACCGCGGACACAAAGGACTCGTGCTGAAAAGCTAAAAAACGCACACATTGCGCCCAAAATATGACCCTCCTCTGTGACGGATGTATTCAAATCGTGTCAGGTGAGGAACGAACTTCCCGTAAAAAACCTGGAGTTTCGTCGAAAAAACCGACTGGGGTGGAGCAGTGAGGGGCGCACCGGAGGTTGCGATCAGCACGGGCCAAATCGTAAATTTCGAGGGTAAAAAATTTGGTTTTGACTAGTAACATTGCGGTATGAAGTTAACGCTTTTGTGATCCGCAGTCGATATGAATGTCCAGTGGAATTATTTTAGGAACCTGATGAATGACTTTATTTTGAATCAATACTAAACGATGTTTATAAGCTTGAAAATGATCTTCCTCCAGCTTCATAATTTTTTTCAAGATTTCTAACACAAGTCCTCTAATTATCCCAGATAATTAAACATTATCATCGCCTATTACCATACAGGCATTTCACACGGGGCATAATGAACTAATTATAAGCCTTTTATGCCGGATACTCGGTTATAATTATCTAAATATAATTTGTCCATATTATGAAACAAATGGTATTGAAGTCTTTGAAGTGAATAGTAAATCAATGAGAGTATTTGACCATAATTGATTAATATGCCTGCTCAAGGCGACTAAGGATACTATCAGTCGAATTTCTGTTCATTTCGAGAAATATATTTTAATTACAGGCATAATGAATTTGCATTTCTCATCTCGGTCACATTGATTCAGAATATATTGGATCATTATGACTGATAATTATAACTCATTATAAAATAAAATGCTCTTGGTACGTTGGTAAATTGCGATTATGCCTTCAGAGTGCCTTATTCGAAGACTCAGAGTATAATTGATTAATATGCCTGCTCAATGTTACTTAGGATATCGTCAGCCGAATTTCTGATCATTTCGAGAAATACATTTTAATTATAGGCATAATGAATTTGCATTTCTCATCTCGGTCACATTGATTCAGATTATATTGGATCATTATGCCTGATAATTATAACTCATTATAAAATAAAATGCTCTTGGTACGTTGGTAAATTGCGATTATGCCTTCAGAGTGCTTTATTCGAAGACTCAGAGCATAATTGATCAATATGCCTGCTCAATGTTACTTAGGATATCGTCAGCCGAATTTCTGATCATTTCGAGAAATACATTTTATTTATAGGCATGATGAATTTGCATTTCTCATCTCGGTCACATTGATTCAGATTATATTGGATCATTATGCCTGATAATTATAACTCATTATAAAATAAAATGCTCTTGGTACGTTGGTAAATTGCGATTATGCCTTCAGAGTGCCTTATTCGAAGACTCAGAGTATAATTGATTAATATGCCTGCTCAATGTTACTTAGGATATCGTCAGCCGAATTTCTGATCATTTCGAGAAATACATTTTATTTATAGGCATGATGAATTTGCATTTCTCATCTCGGTCACATTGATTCAGATTATATTGGATCATTATGCCTGATAATTATAACTCATTATAAAATAAAATGCTCTTGGTACGTTGGTAAATTGCGATTATGCCTTCAGAGTGCTTTATTCGAAGACTCAGAGCATAATTGATCAATATGCCTGCTCAATGTTACTTAGGATATCGTCAGCCGAATTTCTGATCATTTCGAGAAATACATTTTAATTATAGGCATAATGAATTTGCATTTCTCATCTCGGTCACATTGATTCAGATTATATTGGATCATTATGCCTGATAATTATAACTCATTATAAAATAAAATGCTCTTGGTACGTTGGTAAATTGCGATTATGCCTTCAGAGTGCCTTATTCGAAGACTCAGAGTATAATTGATTAATATGCCTGCTCAATGTTACTTAGGATATCGTCAGCCGAATTTCTGATCATTTCGAGAAATACATTTCAATTACAGGCATAATGAATTTGCATTTCTCATCTCGGTCACATTGATTCAGAATATATTGGATCATTATGTCTGATAATTATAACTCATTATAGAATGAAAAGGTCTTGATACGGTGGTAAATTGCGACTATGCCTTCAGAGTGCCTTATTCGAAAACTCAGAGCATAACTGATTAATATGCCAGCTCAATGTGACTAAGGATAATGTAAGTTTCGAAAATTTGGGGCATAATTGATTATTATGCCTCCTCAATGTGATACTAGAAATTTCTGTTTCTACATAGAGGCATAATAGATTGTAACGTTCACGAAGCATGGTCGGATTAACCCGCTAAAATTCTCGCCTGCCAACTCTCTCTTCTGACCACCTCAACTTGCATATATCAAAAATGGGCAACAAAAGGCCGGACCCCGTTTGACCCATTTAAGCCGGACTGTATAACCGTTTTAGGTAGACCCTTCGAAAAAAATGTGTTAGGCATTCATCGACGGAAAAGTATCGAACACGTCCAAAATGAGAAAAGATTATCGATGAAGGTCGCCGTATCGGCAAGTCCGTGCATTTTTTATGGGCCGGCTGCAGGCAATTTACGTCCTGCGTGCACCCTTTGTGGACCACGTCCAGAGAAGGGCCATAAATTAGGGCAGAAGTGGACAGAGGCCAGGGAGAGAGAGAGAGAGAGAGAGCGAGGGGCCGGTTGCAATTCGCCTTGCAACTGCCATTTTCTACACGCGGTTTGCAGTCGGGGCTGCCCTTTATTGCTCTTAAGGACGAGGACGTATGTAGCTAATGTTCCGTTTTTGTCCGGAGGTATGTCTGGAGATCATCAAATAATGATGTGGGTGAATCATTTTATGGTTTTTTTTTTTCGTTGGTCATTAGTCAAAGTGACAGGACGGAAGTGTCTTGCATGGTTGAATTCATTTCGTTTGCTACTGAGGTTTGGTTTTAGTCCAAATGGAATATTTAGTAATTTTATTTGCAAGTACTTTTCGGAAATGACATGGGTAAAAAATAGGAATTTAACTCATTATGCCTGAACTTATGGCAGCCATATTATTTGGTGGTAGATTATTTCTTAAAAGTAAATTATCAGGAATTTGGCTCACAATATCCTAAGTAACATTGAGCAGGCATATTAATCAATTATACTCTGAGTCTTCGAGAAAGGCACTCTGAAGGCATAATCGCAATTTTCCACCGTACCAAGAGCATTTTATTCTAAAATGAGTTATAATTATCAGGCATAATGATCCAATATAATCCGAATCAATGTGACCGAGATGAGAAATGCAAATTTATTATGCCTATATTTAAAATATTTTTCTCGAAATGATCAGAAATTCGACTGACAATATCCTAAGTAACATTGAGCAGGC
This sequence comes from Aphidecta obliterata, assembly GCA_963966015.1. Taxonomy (NCBI): domain Eukaryota; kingdom Metazoa; phylum Arthropoda; class Insecta; order Coleoptera; family Coccinellidae; genus Aphidecta; species Aphidecta obliterata. The sequence goes on from OZ014435.1 coordinate 1,436,547, forward strand.
ATATTAATCAATTATACTCTGAGTCTTCGAATAAGGCACTCTGAAAGCATACTCGCAATTTACCACCGTACCAAGAGCATTTAATTCTAAAATGAGTTATAATTATAAGGCATAATGATCCAATATAATCTGAATCAATGACACCGAGGTGAGAAAAGCAAATTCATTATGCCTATAATTGAAATGTATTTCTCGAAATGATCAGAAATTCGGCTGACAATATCCTAAGTAACATTGGGCAGGCATATTAATCAATTATACTCTGAGTCTTCGAGAAAGGCACTCTGAAGGCATAATCGCAATTTTCCACCGTACCAAGAGCATTTTATTCTGAAATGAGTTATAATTATCAGGCATAATGATCCAATATAATCCGAATCAATGTGACCGAGATGAGAAATGCAAATTTATTATGCCTATATTTAAAATTTATTTCTCGAAAAGATCAGAAATTCGGCTGACCATATCCTAAGTAACATTGGGCAGGCTATTAATCAATTATACTCTGAGTCTTCGAGAAAGACACTCTGAAGGCATAATCGCAATTTACCACCGTACCAAGAGCATTTTATTTTATAATGAGTTATAATTTTCATGCATAATGATCCAATATAATCTGAATCAATGTGACCGAGATGAGAAATGCAAATTCATTATGCCTATAATTAAAATTTATTTCTCGGAATGATCAGAAATTCGGCTGACCATATCCTATAACATTGGGCAGGCATATTGATCAATTATACTCTGAGTCTTCGAGAAAGGCACTCTGAAGGCATAATCGCAATTTTCCACCGTACCAAGAGCATTTAATTCTAAAATCTATATTAATAAAAGAGGATCTATGGTTTATGTGTGTAAAAGCATCACGTTCAAACGACTGCACCAAATTCGATAATTCTTTTTTAGTTGTGTTCATTATTATCACCACCACCTTTCTACAACAAAATATTCCCGAAAAAAGAAAAAAAGGCTTTTTTTTTTTCCTTCGACCAAGCGAACAATCATAGATTACTTATATTTCATGAGAATTTTGACACTTGTGTGAGTGAAGTTTATCGTGTATGATATATATCGTTGTGTTGTTGGCGAGTTCGTAATGATCGAGACAATGAGCAAACAGAATGAGAGATTATCAATCAAGATCTGCCCCAGCTCCGGAAGAACCGATATTATCGATCTCAGGCAAGATACAACAAAATATGGAATCCAATGCAATGATCAACTTTGAGCGTTTAGCATTCAGATATGATCCCACAGTCGATTATGCTAGCAATATATTGGTGTCATTTGGAAATACTGCAATGCTCTGAGATATCAAAACGAACCCCCAGGATTATGTTGTTTGAATGAAAAATCAAATTGCAACAAGTGACAACGCCACTCGAACCTTTGAATTCGTTACTTTCAAGACAAGAACCTCTATCTAAACATTCCATGACATCATTTGGTTCGAGTATAATTGAGAGAGGAGGTTATAACTTTTGAGGTATTTTTTTTTCTATATCGAACATCTCACACATTGATCATAACATACACTACCTACGAATATGAAAATTCTTAGACCCATAAACAAGGCTGAGGATGAGGGTAAGGCCGGTAAGGGTTATGGTAACATTGGGCAGGCATATTGATCAATTATACTCTGAGTCTTCGAGAAAGGCACTCTGAAGGCATAATCGCAATTTTCCACCGTACCAAGAGCATTTTATTCTAAAATGAGTTATAATTATCAGGCATAATGATCCAATATAATCTGAATCAATGGGACCGAGATGAGAAATGCAAATTCATTATGCCTATAATTAAAATGTATTTCTCGAAATGATCAGAAATTCGGCTGACGATATCCTAAGTAACATTGGGCAGGCATATTAATCAATTATACTATGAGTCTTCCAGAAAGGCTCTCTGAAGGCATAATCGCAATTTACCACCGTACCAAGAGCATTTTATTTTATAATGAGTTATAATTATCAGGCATAATGATCCAATATAATCTGAATCAATGTGACCGAGATGAGAAATGCAAATTCATTATGCCTATAATAAAAATTTATTTCTCGAAATGATCAGAAATTCGGCTGACCATATCCTAAGTAACATTGGGCAGGCATATTGATCAATTATACTCTGAGTCTTCGAGAAAGGCACTCTGAAGCATAATTGCAATTTACCACCGTACCAAGAGCATTTTATTCTAAAATGAGTTATATTTATCAGGCATAATGATCCAATATAATCCGAATCAATGTGACCGAGATGAGAAATGCAAATTTATTATGCCTATATTTAAAATATTTTTCTCGAAATGATCAGAAATTCGACTGACAATATCCTAAGTAACATTGAGCAGGCATATCAATCAATTATGCACTGAGTCTTCGAGAAAGGCACTCTGAAGGCATAATCGCAATTTTCCACCGTACCAAGAGCATTTTATTTTATAATGAGTTATAATTATCAGGCATAATGATCCAATATAATCTGAATCAATGTGACCGAGATGAGAAATGCAAATTCATTATGCCTATAATTAAAATGTATTTCTCGAAATGATCAGAAATTCGGCTGACGATATCCTAAGTAACATTGGGCAGGCATATTAATCAATTATACTCTGAGTGTTCGAGAAAGGCTCTCTGAAGGCATAATCGCAATTTACCACCGTACCAAGAGCATTTTATTCTAAAATGAGTTATAATTATCAGGCATAATGATCCAATATAATCCGAATCAATGTGACCGAGATGAGAAATGCAAATTCATTATGCCTATAATTAAAATGTATTTCTCGAAATGATCAGAAATTCGGCTGACGATATCCTAAGTAACATTGAGCAGGCATATCAATCAATTTTGCACTGAGTCTTCGAGAAAGGCTCTCTGAAGGCATAATCGCAATTTACCACCGTACCAAGAGCATTTTATTTTATAATGAGTTATAATTATCAGGCATAATGATCCAATATAATCTGAATCAATGTGACCGAGATGAGAAATGCAAATTCATTATGCCTATAATTAAAATGTATTTCTCGAAATGATCAGAAATTCGACTGACCATATCCTAAGTAACATTGGGCAGGCATATTAATCAATTATACTCTGAGTCTTCAAGAAAGGCTCTCTGAAGGCATAATCGCAATTTTCCACCGTACCAAGAGCATTTTATTCTAAAATGAGTTATAATTATCAGGCATAATGATCCAATATAATCTGAATCAATGTGACCGAGATGAGAAATGCAAATTCATTATGCCTATAATTAAAATGTATTTCTCGAAATGATCAGAAATTCGACTGACCATATCCTAAGTAACATTGGGCAGGCATATTAATCAATTATACTCTGAGTCTTCGAGAAAGGCACTCTGAAGGCATAATCGCAATTTACCACCGTACCAAGAGCATTTTATTCTAAAATGAGTTATAATTATCAGGCATAATGATCCAATATAATCTGAATCAATGTGACCGAGATGAGAAATGCAAATTCATTATGCCTATAATTAAAATGTATTTCTCGAAATGATCAGAAATTTGACTGACCATATCCTAAGTAACATTGGGCAGGCATATTAATCAATTATGCTCTGAGTCTTCGAGAAAGGCACTCTGAAGGCATAATCGCAATTTACCACCGTACCAAGAGCATTTTATTCTAAAATGAGTTATAATTATCAGGCATAATGATCCAATATAATCTGAATCAATGTGACCGAGATCAGAAATGCAAATTCATTATGCCTATAATTGAAATGTATTTCTCGAAATGATCAGAAATTCGGCTGACGATATCCTAAGTAACATTGAGCAGGCATATTAATTAATTATGCCCCAAATTTTCAGACAAGCCATAATCTCCATTTATCAATTAAATATTGCAAATTTAAAACACGACCACTCTCTGTTTCGTCGATATATATTGGTTCCAAATGGATGCCAACTTTTTTTTCAACGAACAAACGACTACCTTTCGAATTGACACAAAGGGAAACGATATACCCCAAATTGTCTTATTTAATTGACGCTTCTACAAAATTTTCGAGTTCCATCGATCCGGCATTGTGTGTACCCCCCACGGTGGCTCGGGACGAACGCCAAAATACCATCAGAGTCCCGTTAAATTAGCCTTCATTAAATTATACCATAATTCGTGATGGTCAGTTGGTCGGCTCCTCAAAAGACTGCGAGTTCGAAAAGGAGGTGGGTCCGATGGACCCGTCGTTAGCTCACTTATTACCGCCGCCGCCCCATCCTTTTTTTTCCGAATAATAAAGTATTTCTTTAACTGGAGCACTCAACCTTTCTCGGAAAATATGGTCGTGTTTTTACGTAATAAATATGCAGAATTGCTCCATAAATCACACAATACTATTGTTCGATTTTCCGAGTTGGAATTTGCGAGTAACTTAAATGAGCTATGCAAGTTTAGGACGAATTTTAATAATCTCACAAGTGACACTTATGCGATTTCTATTTTGATTGGAAAATGAAGTTTTATGTCGATTCGAGCGTTAAATCGATTTTTATCATTATTATCTATAATTATGCAACTTCCAGTTAAATTGGCGCATTATTATGAAATTTCTTTATAATTGGATATTTACTTCACATATAGACACGGGTGTCGCTTTTTATTTTCACAGTGGATCCTTAATTGGATACTTTGAATACATTCTTGATATTTTCATGTATTCAAAAAAAGGGAGTTGGGATTTTTTTTATGAAAAAGTGTTTGGAAACTTCAAGACATGTACGATTCATCACTTCGTCAGGTACCGGAATTCAATTATCATATATTATTGTCGAATATTCGTTATTATCTCATACAATGTCATAAAAGTACAATTTTAATTATTTTTAATCAAACCTAATTATATCGTTATTCAATTATATATTCGAATAAATATTATATATTATTACCGAATATTCATCAATCGAATTGTTATATAGTTTAATTATATAATTATTATCGAATATTCGTTATTATCTCATACAATGTCATAAAAGTACAATTTTAATTATTTTTTAATCAAACCTAATTATATTGTTATTCAATTATATATTTGAATAAATATCATATATTATTACCGAATATTCACTAATTGAATTGTTATATAGTTTAATTATATAATTATTATCGAATATTCGTTATAATCTCATACAATGTCATGAAAGTGCAACTTTAAATATTTTTCAATTATACCTAATTATATTGTTATTCAATTATATATTCAAGAAAATATTATATGTTGTTACCGAATATTCATTTATTAAATTGTTATATAGTTCAATTGTATAATTATTATCGAATATTTGTTATTATCTTATACAATTTAATGAGTTAATAACTTTAATTTTTTTCAATTTAACTTTAATGAATTGTTATTCAATTATATATTAAAATAATTTCAATATATCATATTGTTACCGAATATTCATCGATAAAATTTAATTAAATTTTAATTTTATATAATGATTTATGAATTTTATATGAATTAAAAAATGCATAAGCTATATATAATTCCTTCTGTCTGAATATTCATAATTGTTGAGTGCTTCGTATATCACACGACATATACGCCACCCTTATGTAAACGATGAGTAAACGAGTTTATTTTTCCAAACTTCGAGAAGGACAAATTGTGGCAGAACAAAATGTGTGCCACTTCTCCTTCGGATGTTTGGTAAATAAAAGCCAATTTATGCGTTGTCGATAAGAGGACCATATTGGGAAAGAAGAAATCCGAAATGGGAAACGTTTTCCAGTGCCGTAGACTCATGGTTGGGTATAGAATTAATAAAAAAATAATAATTCTTATTTTACTTACTTCAAAAATGTTTTCCTCCTTGAGTGACGATCCAATCTCGTTATCGCCGAAAATACGGGGCGAAAAAATTCGATTAGCGACGCCACTGGCGGAATTTCGGAACTCTCTTGATCTCATCCGAAGGAACAGAAACGTTTCTTGATATATTATTGGGCTAAAGTGGAGCAGGGAAAGTGGTAAATCTCCTAAGGGTTGCGACAGGTCACTGGTATGGATAGCACATGTGTTTCGATGGCTTTTCGCTTCCTCTTCAGGGCTGGGGCATGCTGCAAGCAACATCCGATCGATTTCTGAAGATTGGTGAAGCTAGCGAACAGCTACAGGAAAGATTTCGAGTGGTTCCAGTTTTTCGTTGTCGCACGATATTTAATTTCATTTATATTTTGCGACTGAAAACATTTATGAATAAAATGAGAAAGTTAATTTCATGAAATGAAATCAAATGTGGGGTATACAACAAAATTTACCTATTCAATACCAGGAATCGAAACATCTAAAATCTGCAACTAAAAAAATTTATAAATATAACAAATTTGATTTTATAGAATTAAATAAAAAAAATAATGAATTGAGAAAATTTTTTACTGGAATTGTCTCATTATTTCTCTTTTCTATAGCTATCATAACTTGAGAAGATTTTGAGATTACTTAGTCATAGGATATTTGATTTCAAAGAATCGAAACATTTATAATTGCAACTGAAAAAATTTATAAATATAAGAAAGTCATTTTTATAAAATAAAATAAATAAAGAAGTATAGTAAAAAAAATTACCTGGTGTAGACTCATAATTTCTCTTCTACAGCCATAGTCACAATACCTTGAATAGAAATATTTATAATCTGCAACTGAAAATATTCATGAATATAAGAAAGTTAATATTATAAAATAGGATAAATAAAATAATTTATTTAGAAAAAATTTAACTGGAATTGTATCATAATTTCTCTTCTCTACAGCTATTGCCACTTGAGAAGATTTCGAGATTACTTTGTCACAGGATATTTAATTTCAAGGAATCGAAACAATTATAATTGCAACTGAAAAAATTTATAAATATAAAAGATACATTTTTATAAAATGAAATAAATAAAGTAGTATAGTGGAAAAAAATGTACCTGGTATAGTCTCATAATTTCTCTTCTACAGCCATAGTCACAATACCTTGAATAGAAACATTTATAATCTGCAACTGATAATATTGATGAATATAGGAAAGCCTATTTTATAAAATAGGAGAAATAAGATAATGTATTCAGAAAAAATTTAACTGGAATTGTCTCATAATTTCTCTTCTCTACAGCTATCGACACTTGAGAAGATTTCGAGATTACTTTGTCACAAGATATTTAATTTCAAGGAATCGAAACATTTATATTTGCAACTGAAAAAATTTATAAATATAAAAAAGTCATTTTTATAAAATAAAATAAATAGAGTAGTATAGTGGAAAAAAAAGTACCTGGTATAGTCTCATAATTTCTCTTCTACAGCCATAGTCACACTACCATGAATCGGAATGTTCATAATCTGCAACTGAAAATATTGATAAATATAGGAAAGCTTAATTTATAGAACAGGAGAAATAAAATAATGTATTTAGAAAAAATTTAACTGGAATTATCTCATAATTTCTCTTCTCTACAGCTATCGACACTAGAGAAGATTTCGAGATTACTTTGTCACAACAATTTAATTTCAAGGAATCGAAACATTTATATTTGCAACTGAAAAAATTTATAAATATAAAAAAGTCATTTTAATAAAATTAAATAAATAAAGTGGTATAGTGCAAAAAATGTACCTGGTATAGTCTCATAATTTCTCTTCTATAGCCATAGTCACACTACCATGAATCGAAACATTCATAATCTGCAAATGAAAATATTGATAAATATAGGAAAGCTTATTTTATAAAATAGGAGAAATAAAATAATGTATTTAGAAAAAAAATTAACTGGAATTGTCTCATAATTTCTCTTCTCTACAGCTATCGACACTTGAAAAGATTTCGAGATTACTCTGTCACAAGATATTTAATTTCAAGGAATCGAAACATTTATATTTACAACTGAAAAAATACATAACTATAAAAAAGTCATTTTTATGAAATTAAATAAATAAAGTAGTATAGTGGAAAAAAATGTACCTGGTATAGTACCATAATTTATCTTCTACAGCCATAGTCACACTACCATGAATCGAAACTTTCATAATCTGCAACTGAAAATATTGATAAATATAGGAAAGCCTATTTTATGAAATAGGAGAAATAAAATAATGTATTCAGAAAAAATTTAACTGGAATTGTCTCATAATTTCTCTTCTCTACAGCTATCGACACTTGAGAAGATTTCGAGATTACTTTGTCACAAGATATTTAATTTCAAGGAATCGAAACATTTATATTTACAACTGAAAAAATACATAAATGTAAAAAAGTAATTTTTATAAAATAAAATAAATAGAGTAGTATAGTGGAAAAATATGTACCTGGTATAGTCTCATAATTTGTCTTCTACAGCCATAGTCACACTACCATGAATGGAAACATTTTAATCTGCACCTGGAAATATTTATAAATATAAGAAAGTTAATTTTTATAAAATAGGATAAACAAATTTTCTTCCTCGTTGTTTCTCTCCTGTACTGCGATAGCAATCTGCGATATTCCTATACAACACATATTCAACAGAATACCAACAACAAAAACCATTTAGCTAATCCCATTCCTCCTTAAACGGCGAACAATGCCTGAAACCCTTCTGTTGCACATTATAGTCATCATATCCCATTCACCGACGAATAATCATGCCGACATTCTGAGTTTTCCGGCTATTAGCCGACGACAAAGGAACCAAAGGGGTGGAAGCCAACCCTTCCGCCTTGGTTACAATTGCAGGCACCTTCTATTATACTCTGCTACCTCCCCCCCGCTGTTACGGAGGTGCGTGGTAGATAAAGGGTTAGAAGGCATGATCTAACTTTGACTTTGTTATATAATCTTTGTTTTTTTTTTATTTTCTTCTTTGAATGATTTGAAATTTTTTTTACCGTTTCGAAAATCGATTTGTACCTTTGAAACTGTGTTGTCATATAGTTTCCATTGGAATTATTGTTTTTTTTTTATTATTTTTTATTTTTATTATATTTTTTATAATTATAAGTTTATGTATATGTTTGCTAATTACAAGAATTTCTCAATTCTTGACATTGAACGCTCGGTAGTTATTAATGAGAAGAACCCGAACAAAGCATCCCCTTTGTTTCACCCCTAAAAACCACCCTTATAGCATTAATTGGAAAATCGACCAAAAAACACATGTTTATCTAGAATTATCGCCGAAATTCGCGACATCAACGGTCAGAGACCGAAAATACACAGGACATTAAGATTACCCCCGAACCAAGCTGCGATAAGTCATTATAACCCTCCGGGAACGACGCACCCTCATTTGGACCTTTGATAAACGTCCGTCTTATCTCCGGCGTAAACATTCCTCAAGGAAGCCGGGAAGGAATGGGGAAGGGAACACGTGTGGGTATACGCAATAGGTGCTCCGGCAGGTGGCCCGCGGGGGTGGGGGGCGCGTTGGGGGTGTTTGGCTTTCCTGGAAGCTACTTTCGGCAACCCTGACGTCACTTCCCGTCCTCGATGCCCTCCGCGCGGGGCCTCGGCCAACGCATCCAAAGTTGAGGTTTGCATATTCACGTATGCGGAGAGGGCGAAGAGGAGGGGGGTCGGTGCATGTGTGGGGGTGGATTGGGTCACTATCGGATATTCGACGCGAGATTCGAATTTCAGTCAGGAATGATGCCCAACTCCCAACTCTAAAATTTGTTATGCCAGTTTCGAGAATACAGGGGGGTTATTTTAGGGGTGGAATCTGAAATAAAGCAAGATCAAGATATAAACTTTTCGGAATTCTCTTCGAAAAGTGAGACAATTCGAGTTTTTTCCCCACAAACGAAAAGTTCAACTGAAAAAAAATACTACCCCTATTGAAACCCTCAAAACCTATTTTTTCCAGTATTGTTAATAACATTGATAAACACATCAATTCATTAAAATAATGGAAATGGTATTCATTCAGTTAGTTTGCTGCGAACGAAAAATTTATAAGTTGAAATTAAAGTAAATTAGGGGTGAGTTTTGTGGGAAACAAGTGCGAACGACCATTGAACATTTTAATAAAATCATAATATACATTTAATATGAACGTTACGTTCAAAAAATAAAAATACTCTTGGAAATTTCATCAAAATGCATTTTTGAATGTGCCCCCCTTTTGAAATGAAGATTTGTTAAAATATGTATTTCAGCAAAACTATGTTTCCTAAATTTTATAAATCGTTTTCTATCTCGTGAAATATTTTGGGGAAAATGCAAAACAAGTAACGTTCACCGGTGGATGTGAGGGGGGCACGAAAAGTTCAACTGAAAAAAATACTACCCTTATTGAAACCCTCGAAACCTATTTTTTCCACTTTCGTTAATAACATTGATAAACAGATCAATTCATCAAAATAATGGAAAAGGTATTCATTAAGTAAATTTGCTGCGAACGAAAAATTTATAAGTTGAAATTAAAGTAAATTAGGGGTGAGTTTTGTGGGAACCACGTGCAAACGGCCATTGAACATTTTCATAGAATCATAATATATATTTGATATGAACGTTACGTTCAAAAAATAAAAATACTCTTGGAAATTTCATCAAAATCAATACATTTTTGAATATGCCCCCCTTTTGAAATGAAGATTTGTTAAAATATTTATTTCAGCAAAACTATGTTTCCTAAATTTCATAAATCGTTTTCTATCTCGTGAAATATTTTGGAGAAAATGAAAACCAAGTAACGTTCACTAGTGGATGCGAAGGGGGGCATGAGCCCCCCTCAAAATCGGCAATAACCTCTTGATGTTTCCACAACCAATAATAATAATAATTATTATTATGTACTCTTTTGGTTGAAAATTAAAATTAATTCATGACTCCCCTCGAACCAGGGTGGTTATTTTAGGGGTGGAATCTGAAATAAAACAAGTTTAAGGTATGAGAATTCTCTTCGAAATGTGAGACAATTCGATTTTTTTTCCCCACAAACGGAAAATTCAACTGAAAAAAAAATACTACCCTTATTGAAACCCTCAAAACCTATTTTTTCCAGTTTTATTAATAACATTGATAAATAGATCAATTCATTAAAATAATGGAAATGGTATTCATTGAGTTAATTTGCTGCGAACGAAAAATTTATAAGTTGAAATTAAAGTTAATTAGGGGTGAGTTTTGTGGGAAACACGTGCAAACGGCCATTGAACATTTTCATAGAATCATAATATATATTTGATATGAACGTTACGTTCAAAAAATAAAAATACTCTTGGAAATTTCATCAAAATCAATACATTTTTGAATGTGCCCCCCTTTTGAAATGAAGATTTGTTAAAATATGTATTTCAGCAAAACTAAACTAAACTAAATTCTATAAATCGTTTTCTATCTCGTGAAATATTTTGGGAAAAAATGAAAACCAAGTAACGTTCACTGGTGGATGTGAAGGGGGCATGAGCCCCCCTCGAAATCGGCAATAACCCCTCGATGGTTCCACAATCAATAATAATAATTATTATTATGTACTCTTTTGGTTGAAAATTAAAATTAATTCTAGACCCCCCCGAACCACCCCCTATATCCACTGGTGTTGGTGTAATAAACCCCTGCTATATTCCAAGAATATCTTAAAGGGTTTGAAATTTAAAAGATTCGCCCAAAGTAATTCTTAGAAATTATAAATCGAAATTCTACTTTGAAATTCATCCCTTGGTATCACTTACAGCCAAATTACTTAAATACCCCCAATGCTAGGTACGAAATCCTTTCTTATTCAAATGTCAGTTACGGGTATGCAGATTCTTCGGAAAGGGTGTTGAATTGCGGTCGTAGAAATTGGATTAGAGTTTACCCCGCTTTCTTTTTAATGGCCCCCCCATAGAGTTTCAACCTTCACTAAATTGGATAACAATAAGATAAGATGGTTTAGGTTACAGAGGAAGAGTTTGAAATTCACCGACGACTGAACTTTCGAAGAAATATTTATTTAGGTATGCAACGGGTATAACAATTATTTCGAATTTTTGCAACATTTAAACTAGAACGTTATATATAGGGGTGGAGGGGTCCGAAATTAATAAACAAAATTTAGTATTCTGAAATATTTCAGAAAGATTTTTATTAACTTATTTGATAATTTTGTGACCAATTTTTTTCGGGGGTGTGATTTAGCCCCCCTCGAAATTTTTTTTGAATTCATAATATTTGAATGATAGTTGATTTTTTCGAGAAAAGTTGGGGAGAAAGAATAAGGGAATGAAAGAAAAAAAAATATCAAATATTGCCGGGGTGAGATCTCACCCCAAAAGAAAAACATTATTATGTATTATAATTTTGTTCAATGAATGAATTTATCAATTTTTATTCGACCCCTCTTCGAGGGTGTTTCCTCCCGATATTTATATACCAACATCCATTTAATCTCGAGCCGTAGGCCTAGCGCGTGGCCAGGTAAAAAACTGCCAAAAAACTTATCGCACCGTAAGGGTTACACATTTACCACCCCTAACCAACCGCCACCGAAGACATGCCGTATCGGAGGCTCCTTTTTATTAAGTTATTCGAGGTTAACCGCTCATTACAAACTGTAGTTTTATAGCGGGTCGTGCCGGCACGCGACCAGGTATAAAGGGGTTGTTTTCCCTTTTTTTTACGCACCGGAAGGGTTTTTAATGAATTGGAAACCTTTAACCCCATTATCCGGCATAATGGACGCCAATGAATGACGGCCGTCTAATTGAGAGTGAATCCTGTCGATAGTTTTCCATTATTTTCAACCCCTTCAAACAGGAAGGGGTTGTTTTGGCGCACATTAAGACATTGTCAGCCGTGTAATCGCCAATCGAAAGGGTTTAGCTGGCGAGTTCCATCCGTCTTCCTCTGACGTGTGACACTTCGACGGGCCTCGGTGAATAAGGGTTGATCCGAATTGATGGTGAAATATTTTAACAACCATGAATAATTTTTTTTCGATTCAGGGGTTGATGAAGCAAGGTGTTTCTAGAACTTTGGAATATTGGTGCTAAATAATATTATCTTAATAATAATATTTATTGCAATATTTCTATGGGGGGCAGGGGGCTTGCCCCCCTGAACTGAATACTTCAGGAAAAAATTATGTAATCTGAAACAATATGTGAATGAATGGCTTCATGAACTTAACTTGAAAAAATTTCGGGGGTGAGTTATAGCCCCCTTGAAAATTTTCAAATATTTTAACGTCGTCACAGGTGATTGTAAAATTGTGCCAATAGTTTGAGATACTTCGAGTCGATTCTCAGAAGAAGCTTTCACCCCAATCAGTCGGAATTTGCAAGGTCGCAAATTTTTCCATCCCTTTTGTTGCGCAACGTTCAACCGGATAGCGCTACAATTTTGGACTGACGAAGAATAGGGTAAGAGCGAGGTAATTTACGACCATCCTTGCTCCCAATAATCCGAACCCGACGTCTTGCGTCAATCGCATGCAAATTCGGAGCTTTTTTATGACGGCCGTTTATTAGGGGTGGTTCGAGTATTTTGGTTATTTTATGGAAAAAATTGCAGTGTCGTCATTCCCTTTGATTTATTTACGTCCCGAAGTTAAACAGTCGAATGTTTCCTATTATGCAATGGAATTCTGTTTAATGGTTTTAGATTGTTGTCTGCGAAAAAGGGGGAGGGGGTTGATGCCATGCAGACTGAAGATAAGGGACGTGACGAATCTTGAAAATTTATTTGTCGAATTTGAATTTTTACCAAAAATTAGGAGGTACTTTTATTCAAATTTGTATAAACCCGTATATAGGGGCTGGAGGGGGGCAGGGGGCATGCCCCCTTCTTCGAAAAAATTAAGTTAACTGGAATATTAATGAGTCATGCTTGGGAGCATGGCCACAATTAACAGATTATTCGGGGGTGAATTCTGGCCCCCCAGCCCCCCTTCCGAATTTTTCTGTAAGCATCCCTGTGCCGTTTTTATTCGAAGAATTCGAGGAATAATCGAAAAACGTTCGAATCATCCCTTCATACCATCCGCACAACTCTTTAACTCAATCTATCCACGTCAAAATATGCCATATTAGCCTTTGTTGGGCCCTCGAGCCCCAAATCCTCGAAGATAATTATTGTACGGGTGTTATCCCGAAACTGAAAGATGAAAGTCACTTAATTTCGCGTTCAGTACTCGAACACCTTTGTGCCTACCACACCTGAACAAGACTGAAGAAGAAGAAGCAGAAAGCCAACATCATTAATTATAATTTGGCGTTCGCCAAAATTGAAACGTAGAGTGGTACATCATTAACAACTATGCCAAATCAGAAGAATTCTTTAGGCGATTATGGGAAGAAGAAGAAAGGACCCGGTGACAATGGGGGATGATGATCGTCGTCCGGCTAAAAGGGGTAATAAATCGCCCTCAACGAATGTGACACGTCGAGAAAATGAAAGCGAAAAAAATCGCATAAAGAACGGGCTACCGGGTCAGTCGTTAAAGTCTCGGTTTGAAGAATTATCTTAACCCATTGTCCGGTCGATCTGCGAGATTTCTGAAGATCCGAAGACGCACATGGTCAGTCGCTGTCGCTATGACGACATTCGGGGGTAGATTTATGCGTTGTGCGGCCTTTGTGTTCGAACTCACCCTTCTTATGTAGTTGGTCAACGTTCGATTGAAGTTTTTGGAAGAATTCGTTGAGCAGGGTTGGATGTTTAGGGTGGCATTTCGAGTCTCAAATCGGTTTGCATTTTTAACCCTAGGATCCATGTGGTTTTATTTAAAAAATTTCACTTTGTTGAGGAATCTGATTTATTTCATATAATGTTCTAGAGAATGCGAGACGCTTCGACAGCGTTCTGGAGACATCGCGAAGCAGAGGCAGTTCAGTACTGAATAGCGTACAGATAAATTGAATGTGTAAATAATTTAGTGTGTAAGGTTATTGTTGATTAATGAATTAAGAAGAATTTGGACTATTTTCATTACAACATATAGAGGTAGTTTCTCCCCCATCAGTTTTGATCATCCCTCTGTTTTTAGAGCATGATTCTTCCTTCATCTCAACTTCAGGAAGGAAAACAGTGTCAAACTAATCATGATTGAGGTTATGACATTCCTGTCACATAGTAGTTCAAATGTAACTTAACCGTCATATTTGGACGATGTTGCCGGATATAAGTCATTCTCAGTTGATGCAAAGATTTTCAAGTTGGTCTTCGAATGAGCTCCACTCTGGTAAGAGAGAAGTTTTGGCTGGCAAAGCTCCATAACCTCAATCATACCGGTGACAGCGAGAGGCGATAAAACCCCCAACAATACGGCTTCGATTTCATCCGGACGAGAAATGCGGCAATTAAAAGGGTTTCACTTTCTCTGCGACAATGGCGAGCCGTAATCTTGCGCCTTTCGGCGTTTGTCGTTAATCCCTCCTAATTCCGCCTGGACGCCCCCGCCGAAGAAGATAAGGCGTGAAGATCGCAATAAATGCGAGATGCGGATTTCCAACCCTTTTGAGAGTCGGCCGAGCGTCGGGGTATTTGGATCGCTCGAGCGATCCTTTCTTTTTCCTCGGTCGTCATGAATAGAGAAAGTTCTACCTGCGTTTTATAGGTGTTACTTGATTTTTGAAAAAACGAGTCCAGTTTTCGCGAAGCGCGAATGGCGATTTCGCTTTTACCACCACCTGTCCCTGCAGACCGTAGGAATCAACCCTTGAGTGTCGGGACGAAGGAACACCTGCTTTGTATAAGACAAAAGAGGAGGTAGATTAGATTAAGAACGAGACAGGGCAATGATAAATTTGTGAGGTTAAACAAACGAGGGACACGAGCTGGACTGACTCGAAATGGGTTGATTAGTTTAGGGGTTAATTGATTGAGAATTAAAGCCTTAAGGGTTCCTAATTCAAGGTCTTAGAAGATTAATTCTTTATGGTAAATAAGTATTGATTGATCTATAAATAAATTGAATTTTTTGGTTGGCGGACGACATTTTTTGTTTTTACAATTCCCATTTGTCCCTCTAGAACTTTATTTTGGTGCGACACTGGTAGTTTGAGAAATAGGAAAAATAATCTTTGTTTCATTTGAAAACTTCTTGAACTCTTGCAATTTTTTCGTATCTGTAACCGTTTTCGAAAAAAAAAGTTGAACAATTCTCTCTGGGTGGTCAAGAAAATCGTAATTTTCGAAAAAATTCTGACATTTTCGAATTGATTCGCGGTTTCAATTCGATTTTCTGTTGGGTATTTTCTCGATCTGAGTGGTTCGAAAAGATACGAAACTAAATTACAACGAGAAACGAATTCAAAAATCAAAAAAACAGAACTGAACTCGATTTTTTTTTTCACGCGAAACAACTAGAAGAACTAATCACAAAAATGTTATACTTAATTAAAAAAAAAGTCTGAGAATAATCAGAACAAAGGTACTGAATAACAACAGGAAACGAATTCGAAAATTAAAACAACAGAACTAAACTCGATTTTCTCTTCACGCGAAACAACTAGAAGAACAAATCACAAAAAATGTTATACTCAATAAAAAAAAAACTCTAAAAATAATCCTAACAAAAGAACTAAATTACAACAAGAACACGTATTCAAAAATCAAAACAACAGCAGTGAACTCGATTTTCTTTTCACGCGAAACAACTAGAAAAACTAATCACGAAAAATGTTGTACTTAATTAAAGAAGAACTCTAAGAATAATCCTAACAAAAGAACTAAATTACAACAAGAACACGTATTCAAAAATCAAAAAAACAGAACTGAAATCGATTTTCTTTTCACGCGAAACATCTAAAAAAACGAATCACAAAAAATTTTATACTTAATAAAAAAAAAGTCTAGGAATAATCATAACAAAGGAACTAAATTACAACAAGGACACGAATTCAAAAATCAAAACAACAGAACTGAACTCGATTTTCTTTTCACGCGAAACAACTAGAAGAACTTATCCCAAAAAATGTTATACTCAATAAAAAGAGAAACTCGAAGAATAATCATAACAAAGGAACTTAATTACAACGGGAAACGAATTCGAAAATCAAAACAACAGAACTGAACTCAGACTTTCAGTATTAAAAACACATGAGTTTTATTTGATTTGTCAAAACTGATAATGGAATCATAAATTAAACAAAATATGCGAGAATGTTTGAATAGAATTTTGGAGAATAATTTTTTTTTTCGAAAACGGTAACAAAAATCGAAAAATTACACGATATGAATGAGTTTTCGAAGAAAACAAGGTTTCTTCTCCATATTTTTCAAACCCCCAGTGACGCACAACAAAAAAGTTCTGGAGGGAAAAAGAGGACATTCACCTCTGAAAAATTAACACCCTGTAAATAAAATATTGACAATTTTTGGTATACGATGAACTGTACTCCACTCATATCTTCTCTCAAATGTCCCTTGCATCGTATGGAATAATAACCCAGAATCGAAAATAACGAAAGTTAATGACAGCGATCAGACGTAACGACTTGTCCTCATTGACTACTGCCAAATGTATGTTACTTATGTCAAACATATGGCTAGCTGAAGGCGAAAGCTGACTGCTCGGCCTATTGCCCGATTGCCTCCAATCTGCCCACGACAATTTCCACAACGACCCAATTCCTAATAACACATCGCCAATTTTTGCCAAGACATTTGCACAAAGCTAGCTTGCGCCAAAAAGAACCCCGCGGTATGAAATTACACGACAATCTATTAAACAACCATCTAGCCTAATCTACGAATTAAGTAAAACAGGGTGGAAACGAACAGTTTTGTCTTTGTGTGGGGAACAATAGCCGATGGCAGAAACAGTGGCGTGTCGCCAAGATCGATCCATCGATCGTACTGGCGTTCCTCATGGTCCATTCTCGCATTCGATCTTATTACTTCATTCGATATTTGTTGCATTGTTTCTCTGAGTGTAAGTGAACAGAAACGATCCTCAGTCCGAGCCTTGGGGAACTTCGATTTCGAACCAAAATAGGAATTGTGAATGGGTCTTCCAATATGGCGCGCCACTGGTTGGAATGCGTCCACCAAGAAGGCCGTTTCGAGGGTTCCGCCTTGTTCCGGTGATAAATTAGCAGTTTTATTTTACCTTTGCGAGCAAAACCAAATAATAGGCATTTGCGGAGGAACCCGTGGCACGGCTATTATTTTTCTGTTGTTTAATGCATTATGCCATCGGCTGATGGGGGGTATCTAGTTTCTCTCTTAGACGATCTCCGAAATCCTCATTGATTACGACAGATGCTTCTCTAATTTTGCGTGCGCTCCAAAAGTCGGCAGCGCCCGACATTTATCATTTTCGGGAATTAAGGACGATCTCGATATCGAGAATCGCCAGCTGGGGTGGCATCAGAAGTGACACTCAGAAGGATCATTTCTTCGACTTGAAAAAGAGGTTCAGTGATCGTTTGTAGTGTATTATTTTGTAAACTTAGTATTAACTAAACCACTACACGTGTTTCGCCATACCATGGTTGTATCAGGTGACGAGAGAAACTTATTATTATTATTATTCTGATATACCCATTTTATACCGTTTTGAATCGTTGAGACATGTTTCTGTTTTACCAATCCAAAAGTTCCAGCTTTGCTTAGTCATTGCCAAAGCAGAAATAAATGGTCAATATTTTCGTGTCACTAGAATAATAAACTAAATATTCCCTAATTAACTTAGTCTACGATTTCCACTGATTGAGAGTTTAACAAAACCACTACACGTGTTTCGCCATACCATGGCTTTATCAGGTGACGAGATAAACTTATTATTATTATTTTATACCCATTTTATATCGGTTTGAACCGTTGAGATATGTTTCTGTTTTATCAATCCAAAAGTTCCACCTTTGCTAAGTCATTGCCAAAGCAGAAATAAATGGTCAATATTTTCGTGTCACTAGAATAATAAACTAAATATTCCCTAATTAACTTAGTCTACGATTTTCACTGATTGAGAGTTTAACAAAACCACTACACGTGTTTCGCCATACCATGGCTTTATCAGGTGACGAGATAAACTTATTATTATTATTTTATACCCATTTTATATCGTTTTGAACCGTTGTGACATGTTTCTTTTTTACCAATCCAAAAGTTCCACCTTTGCTTAGTCATTGCCAAAGCAGAAATAAATGGTCAATATTTTCGTGTCACTAGAATAATAAACTAAATATTCCCTAATTAACTTAGTCTACGATTTCCACTGATTGAGAGTTTAACAAAACCACTACACGTGTTTCGCCATACCATGGCTTTATCAGGTGACGAGATAAACTTATTATTATTATTTTATACCCATTTTATATCGGTTTGAACCGTTGAGATATGTTTCTGTTTTATCAATCCAAAAGTTCCACCTTTGCTAAGTCATTGCCAAAGCAGAAATAAATGATCAATATTTTCGTGTCACTAGAATAATTAACTAAATATTCCCTAATTAACTTAGCCTACGATTTTCACTGATTGAGAGTTTAACAAAACCACTACACGTGTTTCGCCATATCATGGCTTTATCAGGTGACGAGATAAACTTATCATTATTATTTCATACCCATTTTATACCGTTTTGAACCGTTGAGACATGTTTCTGTTTCATCAATCCAAAAGTTCCACCTTTGCTTAGTCATTGCCAAAGCAGAAATAAATGGTCAATATTTTCGTTTCACTGTAATAATAGACTAAGTATTCCCTAATTGACTTAGTCTACGATTTTCACTGATTGAGAGTTTAACAAAACCACTACACGTGTTTCGCCATACCATGACTTTATCAGGTGACGAGATAAACATATTATAATTATTATTATTTTATACCCATTTTATACCGTTTTTGAACCGTTGAGACATGTTTCTGTTTCATCAATCCAAAATTCCAGCTTTGCTTAGTCATTGCCAAAGTAGAAATAAATGGTTTATATTATATTATAATTTTATTGTTGTTAAGTGGGATCGGGGATCTGAACAATGATAGAAAATGGACATTTAGAAACACTAATTATCTTATTAAGTCCTAAAGGTGGAATTTAAAAAAAATACCTAATAAAACTGGAGTGCGACATAAACCATAAACCTTTCGTTGGCTCAGTTTTTTACCTGGCCACGCGTCAATCCTTTCACCCGTACCCCGTACGGTTTTTTAAGGCGAGCCTCCATCCACCCGGGTAGTTTACAGCATGGCGCTTCCGAGCCATAAAAACTATTGTAAATAAAGGGTGGATGGGGTTTAATAAGTGTTTATTTGTCGGAGTTATGGTGTCCCGGGTTGTGTTTACAAATAGCGTGGTAATACCTCGGGTACTCGATAATTCAACCCGTTATGGGGTTATGAGTGGTGTGGTTATGGGTTGTTTTTTTAGGGGATGGTGTTTTGGAATTTGGGACGATTTTTTTTGGGTCAGTCGTTGCGATTTGCAAGTGTGGCGACCTTTGTTCGATTTTGGTAAGTTGTTGATATAATTACAATGTTATCTCATTTTCGAGAATGCAGTCGAAATTGATTGGGTCGGAAATCGTCGAAAGAAGTGATTCGGAGTGAGAAATAGGAGGTGAATATGATTCCTAACAATTTCTTTCGAGAAAAATGTTGAAAAATTCTATATAAGTGGTAAGGAAAATCGAAATTAAAAAAAAATGGTTGGCTTTTCTTCCGAATCTGTGGCAGTGGTACGTACAGAATCGAAAATTTATATATTAAACGTACCCAAAAATGTCATAGTCAATACAAGAAAAACTCAAGAAAAAAGTAATAACAAAGAGACTAAATAACAACGATAAACAAATTCGATTTTCTGGAGCAATGTCTCACTTCCTCCTCCACGACTTTTTTGTGGTGAACCACTGGTAGTTTGAAAATTGACAAAATAAATCTTTTTTTTCTTTGAAAACTTTTTGATCTCTTGCAATTTTTTTGTATTTGTTACCGTTTTCGAAAACAAAATGTTGAACAATTCCCTTTAAGTGGTCAGGAAAAAGAAATAAAAAAAAAAAATTTGTTGGCTTTTCTTCCTAATCTATGGCAGTGGTTCGAACAGAATCGAAAACTTTTATATTAAACGTACCAAAAAATGTTATACTCAATACAAGAAAAAACTCAAAAAAAAGTTATAACAAAGAGACTTAATAACAACGATAAACAAATTCGATTTTCTGGAGCAATATCTCACTTTTTCCTCCACGACTTTTTTGTGGTGAACCACTGGTAGTTTGAAAATTGACAAAATAATAATCGAAAACTTTTATATTAAACGTACAAAAAATTGTTATACTCAATACAAGAAAAAACTCAAAAAGAAAGTTATAACAAAGAGAGTAAATAACAACGATAAACAAATTCGATTTTCTGGAGCAATGTCCCATTTTTCCTTCCACGACTTTTTCGTGGTGAACCACTAGTAGTTTGAAAATTGAGAAAGTTAATCTTCTTTTTATTTGAAAACTTTTGATATTTTGCAATTCTTTTGTATTTGTTACCGTTTTCGAAAAAAAATGTTGAACAATTCTCTATATTTGATTAGAAAAATTGATTGATTGTTGGCTTTACTTCTAAATCTGTGGCAGTGGTACGTACAGAATCGAAAATTTATATATTAAACGTACCAAAAAATGTTATACTCAATTTAAGAAAAACTCAAAAAAAAAAAAAGGTATAATAAAGAGACTAAATAAATCCAGAAATATCCGATCGATTTTGGTAAGTTGTTAACATAATTCCAATGACATCTCATTTTAGAGAATGCAGTCGAAATTGATTGGGCCGGAAATCGTCGAAAGAAGTGGTTTGAGTGCGAAATAGGGGGTTGATATGATTCCTAACGATTCATTAGCGTCGTTATGTGTTTTTTTCTGAATTTTTGACTATTTACGAGGTAATTTGAATAAAAAACATAGGGTCATTATTCAGAAGAAATAGCCCATCTGGGTCTGAAATCAGGTGAATACGATAAAAGATCTTCTTGCAACTTTTTTAAGCCACTCTCACAAATTTTCGACGTTTAAAGGAAGTTATGAGCGAAGCTCCACCCGAATGAAAAAAAAAAGATGGAATCATCGAATATATCAGAAATAATCGATTTTCTTTTAGCGCGACACAACTAGAAAGCCGAATTCCGCTCTTCTTCCCCAAAACTTTCAACTAGATCCCTTTCAAATTACCTGCATTCATCTCACCTTACTTCAGGAGTATCGCATTTTAATGGATTTTTCGAAAGTTATCGGTTTGTCCATCTTAAGACCTTCAACAATACGTACAATGGTAGAAATGTCGCGATAGGATCTGGTACTACAAAGGAAACCAAGAAGTTTTGTGCAACAATATTCCTCTCCTTCCACTCATGTTATCCAACATGGGGATGATTTCTTCAACTAGCTTTTCTCATCAAAGTTTTAGCTCGCATCAATCGTACAACCCTAACAGTGCGTTATCGATCACATTCTGCGAGGATAAGGGGATTTCAACCCTCTTCCGAGTGTCCATTCCGTCATCAAACCCCACGCACTATTGGCCGGTTAGTTTCGCTAAAAAGAGGAAAAACATCCCCTTTGCGAAGGGGATCGTAAGTTATGAGAACTGCTTGATCTGTTTTTACAAGGCATGAGTGAGTCATTCGATACGTCGATTTCGTTCTTTGTAGATATTGTTACTGTGTCCTTACGCCACCCGAATTAATTCTTCCGAAAACTAACACATCTTGGGTTAAAAATTGCAGAACTCCCCCTTCCTTGATTTAAGGGAAGTAACCCCAGAAAGATAACGAACATTCGGTTTATCCGAAACTATCGATTAAGTCCGATATGCACAAAGGGGTCGAGAATCTACCCTCTCGAATCGCCATCGGCCAGTCACACCGCCATTGGCCGATCGTCGAGAAAGGGATTGTAACCCCTGCTCGGGTCCTTGGGGGAGCAGCGGATTGACCCCTCCGTTTTGGCCATTACAATGCACCGCGTTGCATCACCATCCAAATACACCGAAAACACACGGTATTATAGCGGTTCGCAGGGGTGGACTCGTAGGATAATTTTTTTTTTGAGAGGAACGTTGATTTACTAACTCTTACAGGCTCTAAATGAGCTTCTGAGGGTCCTTGTGATGCAAACTTGAAAAAACGCTGAAACCAAGAAATAGTACCAATACGTGAGCCAATGCTTCCACCTTCAATGATCCATCTTAGATCTTTTTTTTTTTCACAGAGTGATTGAGCCAATCTTCTCTCTGTGTAAAGTTCTCATTCTAACGCCCAAACCAATGCTTACCCGTCGAGAGCTGAATGATGAGCCAATGCTTACACTTTCGATGATTCTGCTTAGTTGTTCAGATGTTCTGAAATATTTTCAAGTGAGTTTGAAAAATTCTTCTTTTACATAAAATTTTCTATTCTGACTCATAAGCCAATGCTTCTTTATGAAAGCCAACAGCAAGAGCCAACTCGAAAGCCAATGCTTAGATCTTCTTTTACTCTTGAATATTCTCGAGTAAGCCAATGCTCGCGAGAACGAATCTTCTTGTTACAAATGAAATTTTGAATTTTGACATATAAGCCAATGCTTCATCTCAAAAGGTCCCTCTGACATCCGTAAGAAACTTTTCTAGAACCTTCAAGAGACAACTCCGAGGCCAATGCTTATGCTTTGAATGATTTCACTTAGATCTTCATTTACTCTGGAATATTTTCAAGTGAAATATTCTATCTCCACCCATAAGCCAATGATTCTCCTTGAAAATTCTTCCGCATAACACAGCGAAAATTTATCGAACAGTAGAAGCCAATGCTTGAGCATTGAATGATTCTACTCAGATCCTCTTCAAATCTGGAATATTTTCAACCAAGCCTAGGCTACAGTGTTCAAATCTCCTTCTTATGAATAAAATTTTGAATTTCAACTCATGAGCCAATGCTACACTTCGAAAGCTGTATGGAACTTTTCGAAAAAAGAAAGAGGCAATGCTTGAGCTTGGCATGATTTCGCTCAGATTTTTCTGGAACATTTTCAAGTGAACCAATGCTTGCGAGTTGAAATCTTCTCCTCACACATAAATATCAATGCAAGCCAATGCTTCACCTCGAAAGTTCTGTCCAACACCACTATGGAACTTTTTCAAACCTGAAAATGCCAATGCTTGAGATTTGAATGATTTTGCTTGGAGTTTTCTGGAATATTTTCAAGTGAAATATTCTATTTCCACCCATAAGCCAATGAATCACCTTGGAAATTCTCTCGCACAACACAGCGAAAATTTCTAGAACTACCAAAAGACAATGCTTAAGCATTGAATGATTCTACTTAGATCTTCTTCAACTCTGGAATATTTTCAACCAAGCCAAGGCTACAGAGTTCAAATCTTCTTCTTACGAATAAAATTTTGAATTTCCACTCATAAGCCAATGCTGCACTTCGAAAGCTGTATGGAAACTTTTCGAAACAAGAAAGAGCCAATGCTTGAGCTTTGCATGATTTCGCTCAGATTTTTCTGGAACATTTTCAAGTGAACCAATGCTTGCGAGTTGAAATCTTCTCCTCACCGATAAATATCAATGCAAGCCAATGCTTCACCTCGAAAAATCCGTCCAAAACCACTATGGAACTTTTTGAAACCTGAAAATGCCAATGCTTGAGATTTGAATGATTTTGCTTGGATTTCCCTGGAATATTTTCAAGTGAAATATTCTATTTCCACCCATAAGCCAATGATTCTCCTTGAAAATTCTCTCGCACAACACAGCGAAAATTTCTAGAACTACCAAAAGACAATGCTTAAGCATTGAATGATTCTACTTAGATCTTCTTCAACTCTGGAATATTTTCAACCAAACCAAGGCTACAGAGTTCGAATTTTCTTCTTACGAATACAATTTTGAATTTCCACTCATAGGCCAATGCTACACTTCGAAAGCTGTATGGAACTTTTCGAAACAAGAAAGAGCCAATGCTTGAGCTTTGCATGATTTCGCTCAGATTTTTCTGGAACATTTTCAAGTGAACCAATGCTTGCGAGTTGAAATCTTCTCCTCACTGATAAAGATCAATGCTTCACCTCGAAAAATCCGTCCAACACCACTATGGAACTTTTTGAAACCTGGAAATGCCAATGCTTGCGATTTGAATGATTTTGCATAGTTTTTTCTGGAGTATTTCCAAGTTAGCCAATGCTCGCGAGTTGAAATCTTCTTCTTACTCAAATGTTGATGTCAGGTATAAACCAATGCTTACACTCAGTATTCACCTTTTTTTCCTTTTTATATACTGGTAGCACGTGCCATAACGAAACAAATCATTTTTGAAAGTGTTTTTTTTTTCTCAGTCCATCCCTGCGGTATTCGTCATCCGTCCGCCCAACGAGAAACGACTCTCCAGCCTCCCGACGGTCAAATCGTGCATAATGCCCATAAAAAGGGGGAAAAAAAAGATGGAGTTCCCACTATGTTAATTCGACGGCTTTGTCGGACCAATATGGTGGTCTGAAAGGATGTGCATATAATATATACGGATGGGGTGCGAAAGAACAGAAAACGCCGTTAAAACCGAATAAATTCAATGGACCCTGGACTGGGAAATGCTAAACAGGAGCGGGCGAAAGGAACGCATCCGGAAAGATCCTAATTGACGGAAATAATTGACATTAATAAATTTCGTATTGTGCGTTTCTCCCTTTTTGTCCGTTTTCTGAATTAATTCGGCCATGTAATAATGATATAATGTTGTAACTGTTACAACCCCCATATGGACCATGTGGCGTACACAATTGTACTTGGATACTCGAAACTTTTGTCGCTTCAATTTAGAATAAAAAGATTCATTCGATTAATCCATGTGGGTCCATGTTTCGTATTGATTCCAAGTCGAGCTTTTCGCACGTTTCGAGATTTCGGGGCGCAGATGTTGAGAGCCCCCTTAAATATTAACGAAATTGAGACACTTTCTTTTTCGCCGTCTCCGAGCCTCCCAAAGGAGGGACTACCATCCCTTAATTATTTCAATAAATTTATTATTTACGCGATATCCATCACACTTATTACTCTTCCTCGGATCGTGGAAGCCTTGCTTGGGAGGGGTAAGGGGAGTGTTGCTAAGAGGAGGGCGCTGAATAATTCCTGAACTTTTAAAAGCAATTGCTTAGGAGTTTCAACCACCGTCATCTCCCGGAGCACTTGAGAGATATTTCTCAATTTCACTGCAAGAAGAGGGGGTTCAAAGCTAATTCCGCTGAATTTTTTTGAATTTATATCCACTAAGTAACAATTTCAGTGTTCCTAAATCTGTGGTACATACGAAGAAGGGTGATTATTCGGATGATATCAAGAATAAAAGTATTATAAACATTGGTGCGCAAACACTTCGTTTTCGAGATACAGGGTGTTCAAATTTGAATTTTTTCAAAGTTTTTTGCTACTGTTTTTATGAAAAAAATGCTAAACAATTTTCTCAAAATCGTCAGATTAGAACAAAAATTTTTCTCTGTGTTTCAATGATTCGAGATTCGAAAAAATTGTATAATAATTATCACAAAAAATGTTACGGTCAATACAAGAAAAATTCGAAAAATATAAGGGGTGGAGGATTGAGTACATATCTTTGTAATTTATTATTATTTTTCGATTTTTTTTCTTTCAAGTATAGTATGCTTGTTTGAAGTATATGAAGAATAATCTTTGATTTCTTTAAATGCTTTTTGATATCTTGTAATTAATTTGTAACTGCAACTGTTTTCGAGAAAAAAATGTCAAACAATTTTCTCCAAATCGTCAAATTAGAACAACAATTTTTCTCTATGTGTTTCAATGATTCGAGATTCGAAAAAATTGTATAATAATCATGACAAAAAATGTTACAGTCAATACAAGAAAAATTCGAAAAATATAAGGGGGGGAGGATTTAGTACATATTTTTGTAATTTATCATTATTTTTCGATTTTTTTTTTCAAGAATAGTATGCTTGTTTGAAGTACATGAAGAATAATTTTTGATTTCTTTAAATTCTTTTTGATATCTTGTAATTAATTTGTAACTGCAACTGTTTTCGAGAAAAAAATGTCAAACAATTTTCTCCAAATTGTCAAATTAGAACAACAATTTTTCTCTATGTGTTTCAATGATTCGAGATTCGAAAAAATTGTATAATAATCATGACAAAAAATGTTACAGTCAATACAAGAAAAATTCGAAAAATATAAGGGGGGGAGGATTTAGTACATATTTTTGTAATTTATCATTATTTTTCGATTTTTTTTTCAAGTATAGTATGCTTGTTTGAAGTATATAAAGAATAATTTTTGTTTTATTCAAATGCTTTTTGATATCTTGTAATTGATTTGTAACTGCAACTGTTTTCGAGAAAAAAATGTCAAACAATTTTCTCCAAATCGTCAAATTAGAACAACAATTTTTCTCTATGTGTTTCAATGATTCGAGATTCGAAAAAATTGTATAATAATCATGACGAAAAATGTTACAGTCAATACAAGAAAAATTCGAAAAATATAAGGGGGGGAGGATTTAGTACATATTTTTGTAATTTATCATTATTTTTCGATTTCTTTTTTCAAGTATAGTATGCTTGTTTGAAGTATATAAAGAATCATTTTTGTTTTATTTAAATGCTTTTTGATATCTTGTAATTAATTTGTAACTGCAACTGTTTTCGAGAAAAAAAATTGTTAAACAATTCTCTCCAAATCGTCAAATTAAAACAAAAATTTTTCCTAATGTGTTACAATGATTCGAGGTTCGAACAATTGTATAAAAATCATCACAAAAAATGTTACAGTCAATACAAGAAAAATTAGGAAAATATAAGGGGTGGAGGATTTAGT
Organism: Aphidecta obliterata; assembly: GCA_963966015.1. NCBI lineage: Eukaryota > Metazoa > Arthropoda > Insecta > Coleoptera > Coccinellidae > Aphidecta > Aphidecta obliterata. The sequence continues at coordinate 1,464,301 of OZ014435.1, forward strand.
ACATATCTTCGTAATTTATTATTATTTTTCGTTTTTTTTTGTTTCAATTATAGTATGCTTGTTTAAAGTAAAGAACAAGAATCTTTGTTTCCTTTAATTGCTTATTGATATCTTTTAATTTTTTCGTAACTGCAACTGTTTTCGAGAAAAAAAATGTTGAACAATTTTCTCTAAATCGTCAAATCGAAACAAAAATTTTTCTCTATGTTTTCAGTGATTCAAGATTCGAAAAACTTGCAGAATTAAAAAAAATGTAACACTCAATACAAGAAAAATTTCGAAAATATTAGGGATTCAGTTCGTACATCTTTGTGATTTATTATTTCTCGAGTTTTTTTTCAAGTATGATAGTTGTTCGATTTGTTCGATTCTTCTGAATCACTCCAACCAATCGACAAAATAACCGAAAAAAAAACAATGCAATCATGAATTTATTCAAATATGCCAGAATATTTTTCGAAGTTTTTGATTTTCCTGACGACTTTGATAGAATTGTTGAATTTCTTCTTATCGAAAATGGTAGCAGAAACAAAAAAATCACAAAAGAACGAGTTTCTTTTCAAATTATCCATAAACAACCGTACCAACCATACCAAAAAAAAGTTATGGAGAAAAAAAGTTTCCATAAGAAAAATAACCTCCTCCAGATTTTCACGGCCAATTGAAATGTGATTGATGTAAACCTTGAAGTAAATATTTTTGCGAAATTTCAGCCGAATTACTTGGGAAATGCAGTAGCTGGAGGAAAAAACATTGAAAATTTTCAAACTTTAACACCCTGTATCTCTTGAATGAAGGGTTTTCAGAGTCATTTTTTGAGAGACTTTTCATTTGGGAATCATCCGAGTAACCAACCCTGTAACTTCAATTTGGGAACATCCTGTATTATAAGTAATTGTAAAAACAAGAAATGTCGTCCGTCTAGGATATTTTCCAAAAATCATCTCAAAAACTCTTCAACCCATCCACCCAAATCCGAAGTACCTCCCCAAATCCTTCCTCCAATATGCAAATAACCTCTCGACCAACACCGGTCGTGTCTTTAAACGTTCCCCAATACCAATCGCACACCAGATTATTAAAAGACCAAAACCTGTTCCACTCTCGTCTCGACCAACTTCGCGGCCATTTCTTAACACCTCCAGACCGACCGGCCCGATCCACGCGCCCTCCCATTGGCCCGAAGCGAGAACGCAAACAAAACGAAAATAACCCTTCTCTTTCCTTCTCCCCTTTTAATTCGAGCCTCTGTACTTCATTTGCACGTAATTCGTAATGCGCAACCCTTTCGACCCCTTTCGCATTCGCCATTCGTCGATGAATTATTCGTCACTTCGGGGGAGGTTTCTCACGTAATGGGGGTAGAAATTTCCACCGCATCAATGAAAATTAACCCTTAAAAACCGGCAGGACAATAATCCACCTGTGTGACCCCGTAAAAAACTACCTGATCCGAATTTCCATAACTGTAACACCACCATAATGTACTTGCTGTTTGTGTTGGTAATAACGATCCCTCGGGGCGACACAAAAGGGTTGACGGCCGCCAACCGGGAAAGAGTGAAAGGATTTACCCCTTACGGTGCCCTAAGTATGCCGTTTCGGATAACGGAAGGGTTGACGAACTCCAATGCGGAAGAGGCAGGTAGCAAAAGGGGGAATCCTCTCGATTTCGCTGATAAGGGTGGAAAGGGTTGCGACGGATGGAATATGATACGTTGAGGAATGCACTAATTCGAAAACTCAACTAAGATTGAGTAATATCTGACAACGTCGCTCGAATATGACAGATGAGGCACATTTGAACTACTATATATAATAATGTTTTTCAAATGTAGAGCCATATTAAAAAAAAAAGTTATTTATTTACAACGGACGATTATCCGACCTATCTATACAGTATAGAAAGAAACTACTTTTAATTATTGACGACTGATTCGTCTTCAGAGGTATTCATAACATTATCCTATCTAAAAGTTCTGGAATGAAAAATAACAAACAATGAACACCTGCACTTGTGCGTCATTGCGAAATGGATTGCTCATCAAAATAATACATAGTGATATTTATCTGGAATGAATAATAGATAAAGAGCTCATCTGAGAAATACAGGATTGGCGTTATGTAATTATATATATTACCTTCATTACCTCAGTTAGTTTTTTCGAGAGTGAGAACAATTTTTTGATGGAATTCTTGTTTCATCCTTTCGACCGATTATTTTCGATCCAAAACCGAAACATCTACCTGCGGATCGATACCCATCGAACTTTCGCTATCCACCCTATTAACCCTTCTTTGTCCGATCTGACATAACAACTTTGCACAACGGAATGACAAGTGTATGATTCTGACCCAGTAGGTAGAATTTGAACCCGACCCATCATGGGAATGGTGTTTATGCATTTCTCAACTCGATCGGCGTGGGAACTCTGGTACTCGAGATGGAATGGTCACTACCTCGTGTGGTACCGACCGGGGTGGCTGCGAGGGTGTTATTCAAATGGGGTACACGTAACAAATACGCAACATGTGGATTTGGTGAAAGGTGCGAGGAATATTTGGTTCCCATGTAGATTTTGCAATTTTCTCACGCAATTTCTGCTTTCGAGATTTTATGTGTCGCCCCTTTGATTATGCAAAAGGAATTCGATTTATGTCAGTCAACTATTGACGTTTGGGGTGAAAGTGGGACTTGTCACTGTTTCTATGTAAATCGTCACATTAAACGTCAAGTTTTCAAACTTAACTGGATTCGAGTATCACCCGATGACATTTCTTGATGGTGGGCATGAATATAACCTAAATTTTTGAAACACTAAAACATTAGTGACAAATTAACTTTGTCACAGTTATTGGATATCTTTTTCAGAATGTCTACTTCACGTGATAATTTTTCTTTTATTTTATGGACAGTATTGGATATAATTTTCAAAATGAATTTTCTTTCAGGTTAAGTTATTTCTAGTTAGGACACTGTTGAATATAATTCTCGAAATGAATTTTTATTCAGGTTAGGCCAGCTTAAGTTGGGGCACTGTTAAATATAATTCTCAAAATAAATTTTTATTCAGTTTGGGTCAGCTTAAGTAAGGACATTGTTGAATATCATTCTCAAAATGAATTTTTATTCACCTTTGGTCAGCTCAAGTTAGGACAGTATTCGATATAATTCTCAAAATGAATTTTCAATTTAGGACATTACTATTTATAACTCTCAAAATGAATTTTCTTCCAGGTTTGGTCAGCTTAAGTTAGGACAATGTTGAATATAAATCTCAAAATGGATTTTTATTCAGGTCAGTTAGGTCAGTTTTAGTAAGGACACTGTTTGATATCATTCTCGAAATGACTTCTTATCCATGCTAGGTTAGCTGAACTCAGGCCAGTGCTATTTATAATTCTCAAAATGAATTTTCTTTCAGGTTAGGTTATTTCTAGTTAGGACACTGTTGAATATAATTCTCGAAATGAATTTTCATTCCGGTTAGGTCAGCTGAAGTTGGGACACTGTTAAATATAATTCTCAAAATAAATATTTATTCAGTTTGAGTCAGCTTAAGTAAGGACATTGTTGAATATCATTCTCAAAATGAATTTTTATTCACCTTTGGTCAGCTCAAGTTAGGACAGTATTCGATATAATTCTCAAAATGAATTTTCAATTTAGGACATTACTATTTATAACTCTCAAAATGAATTTTCTTCCAGGTTTGGTCAGCTTAAGTTAGGACAATGTTGAATATAAATCTCAAAATGGATTTTTATTCAGGTCAGTTAGGTCAGTTTTAGTAAGGACACTGTTTGATATCATTCTCGAAATGACTTCTTATCCATGCTAGGTTAGCTGAACTCAGGCCAGTGCTATTTATAATTCTCAAAATGAATTTTCTTTCAGGTTAGGTTATTTCTAGTTAGGACACTGTTGAATATAATTCTCGAAATGAATTTTCATTCCGGTTAGGTCAGCTGAAGTTGGGACACTGTTAAATATAATTCTCAAAATAAATATTTATTCAGTTTGAGTCAGCTTAAGTAAGGACATTGTTGAATATCATTCTCAAAATGAATTTTTATTCACCTTTGGTCAGCTCAAGTTAGGACAGTATTCGATATAATTCTCAAAATGAATTTTCAATTTAGGACATTACTATTTATAACTCTCAAAATGAATTTTCTTCCAGGTTTGGTCAGCTTAAGTTAGGACAATGTTGAATATAAATCTCAAAATGGATTTTTATTCAGGTCAGTTAGGTCAGTTTTAGTAAGGACACTGTTTGATATCATTCTCGAAATGACTTCTTATCCATGCTAGGTTAGCTGAACTCAGGCCAGTGCTATTTATAATTCTCAAAATGAATTTTCTTTCAGGTTAGGTTATTTCTAGTTAGGACACTGTTGAATATAATTCTCGAAATGAATTTTCATTCCGGTTAGGTCAGCTGAAGTTGGGACACTGTTAAATATAATTCTCAAAATAAATATTTATTCAGTTTGAGTCAGCTTAAGTAAGGACATTGTTGAATATCATTCTCAAAATGAATTTTTATTCACCTTTGGTCAGCTCAAGTTAGGACAGTATTCGATATAATTCTCAAAATGAATTTTCAATTTAGGACATTACTATTTATAACTCTCAAAATGAATTTTCTTCCAGGTTTGGTCAGCTTAAGTTAGGTCAATGTTGAATATAAATCTCAAAATGGATTTTTATTCAGGTCAGTTAGGTCAGTTTTAGTTAGGACACTGTTTGATATCATTCTCAAAATGACTTCTTATCCATTCTAGGTTAGCTGAACTCAGGCCAGTGCTATTTATAATTCTCAAAATGAATTTTCTTTCAGGTTAGGTTATTTCTAGTTAGGACACTGTTGAATATAATTCTCGAAATGAATTTTCATTCCGGTTAGGTCAGCTGAAGTTGGGACACTGTTAAATATAATTCTCAAAATAAATATTTATTCAGTTTGAGTCAGCTTAAGTAAGGACACTGTTGAATATCATTCTCAAAATGAATTTTTATTCACCTTTGGTCAGCTCAAGTTAGGACAGTATTCGATATAATTCTCAAAATGAATTTTCAATTTAGGACATTACTATTTATAACTCTCAAAATGAATTTTCTTCCAGGTTTGGTCAGCTTAAGTTAGGACAATGTTGAATATAAATCTCAAAATGGATTTTTATTCAGGTCAGTTAGGTCAGTTTTAGTTAGGACACTGATTGATATCATTCTCAAAATGACTTCTTATCCATGCTAGGTTAGCTGAACTCAGGACAGTGCTATTTATAATTCTCAAAATGAATTTTCTTTCAGGTTAGGTTATTTCTAGTTAGGACACTGTTGAATATAATTCTCGAAATGAATTTTTATTCAGGTTAGGTCAGCTTAAGTTGGGACACTGTTAAATATAATTCTCAAAATGAATATTCATTCAGTTTGAGTCAGCTTAAGTAAGGACATTGTTGAATATCATTCTCAAAATGAATTTTTATTCACCTTTGGTCAGCTCAAGTTAAGACAGTATTCGATATAATTCTCAAAATGAATTTTCAATTTAGGACATTACTATTTATAACTCTCAAAATGAATTTTCTTCCAGGTTTGGTCAGCTTAAGTTAGGACAATGTTGAATATAAATCTCAAAATGGATTTTTATTCAGGTCAGTTAGGTCAGTTTTAGTTAGGACACTGTTTGATATCATTCTCAAAATGACTTCTTATCCATGCTAGGTTAGCTGAACTCAGGACAGTGCTATTTATAATTCTCAAAATGAATTTTCTTTCAGGTTAGATTATTTCTAGTTAGGACACTGTTGAATATAATTCTCGAAATGAATTTTTATTCAGGTTAGATCAGCTTAAGTTAGGACACTGCTATTTATAATTCCCCAAATTAAGTTTTTTTCAGCTTAGGTCAGCTTAGGTAAAGACACTATTAAACATAATTCTCAAATATATTTTATACCTCAATTTAAAATCCGAAAAAAGTGTCGGTTTCGAACAATCCCATTCGTGAAATCCAAAATGAACTGTCGAAAGAATTAACAATAAAATAAACCAGTCCTGAATGAAATCGGGTCGTAAAATCGAAACTACCAAAACGACAAAAGGAACACGCGTAATCTCCCTCTCAACACCCGCCACCCCGTTCGCGTCTTCATTCACGACGAACGCAAATTTTCCCCGTTTAATCCGAAAATGGCACCGCCGATGAAAGGATCCTCCAGTTACCCATTGAAATCAACTTTTTCGATAATGGCATCTCCGTGAGCACCACGAGGCGCGGCGGATCTCGCAAAAGCTCCGGGCACCTGAGTCGTATATCACTTTTTTAAGGGTAGGTAGATCCAGCCACCGCATCTCGAGGGGGGTAGAAAATGAGCGACTTTTAAAACTTTTTATATTGTCGGATTTGTTTACCACGTGCGAGATTTTTAGGGGAGAGTTGGAGAAATTTAGGTTCTACGGGTAATTTATCGGATAGGGGTTGCGGGGTAGTTTTGGGGAAGTGGATTCGGGCGAGGGAGAGACTATATCTGAGTTTTTAGTGGACTAGGAGAGACGAAGGTCGAATTAATAGCTTCAAGAATAGACATTGGGGTAACAATTAAAACTACCCTTAACGGAACAAAAAATTTAAAAATGCCCGAAAAAATTTACGTCAACCCAGTCGAGTATTCCAGATAAGAAGGGAACCTTTTGTTGAATAATTTCCTTACATACACCCTTATTTCGCCAGGGAAAAAATTATCAACCCCCTTGGAACTCGTGAATTTAACGAAAATTCGAATCTCCTCCGCTCATTAATTATAAGACGATGACCGAACAGGAAATGACGATGACGTGGCTTATGGCCCTCGGATGCCCCCCCTACCCTTCCCACGCAACGATCGGTAACAACAAATTTCGTAACGCATCAACCCCCGATGCAACCCATTTCCAACACGGTTCCCACGTCTTCGAAATATGCGAAATCTTACATAAATTCGGTCTCTTCCTTTCAAATCCGTCCGTCTCTCTCTTCATCCCTTCAACCCTTGGCGTGTAGGGGTGAAAGTGAGGGAGAAAGAAGACGGAACCTATCCGAAATTTGCTTTTCATATATGTCTATTTATTTACCTGGTCAAGGTAGAGAAATATTCTATTACCGAGAGGGATGAATACTTTACCTGATGGACCGAAGGGGGATGGGGGATGGTCGTGGTCCATTATGTGTTTATTCTGTATTTTCGCAACTATAAAGTTTCTTGAATTATTCCTTCTTATACAATTCCCCGGTTTCCCTTTCTTCGGAATTCTATGGATGGGTTCGATATTATTCGATGGGTATTCAGGGGTTGAATGCGGATTTTTGAATAACGAACGGAATCCTTTAATTATTCCACGCATTCATGGAAGTGGCCGTTGGATATTTCGATTTTTATCCCTTCCTATTTGGTTATTTATTTTATTGAACATAGTATAGGTTGTATAGAGAAAAATTTCGGGAGGGTAGGGGGTGAGATTTGGGCAGAAATTTATTGAGTACAAAAGTTCATTGATTAATGTTTCAGATTACTCAATATTTTCCCTAAATTTTTATTTCGAGGGTCAAGGCCCCCTTGCCCCCCTTCCACCCCTATATACACCCTTGCCCTGAAATATGGTCGAAGAATATTTTTTGAAGGCTTAATTTCATGAAAAATGTACCAAATTCATTTGTAATTTGTATAGTTGAAAAAAATATATACAATTCTTTTTATACTATACGTAAAAAAAATAGGGGTTGGTTTATTTCCAAGGAAAATTCTCTAACCCTCGTTATCGTCTAGAGTTTTCAACGAAGATTATGTACTTAGTATAGTTTTACACCCCCTATCAAATATCCTATTAACGTAATACGTTAATGTAATTTACCCCCCGATACGGGGTTAATCTTTTTACGGAAATATCCGACGAAACCGAATATTTCTCCTGTTGACGTCAATGTACCCCTGAATGAATTCAGATTCACGATATAATCCCTTAAAAAAAAATTGAAACTTTGAAATCCTTCAGGGCTCAGTGCTTGGTCCATTATTTTACTTTACTTGTATATATTTCCTCCAAAATCGTTGAATCAACGTGACGAATCAATTCCTCCGAAAAAAAGCAGTTCCGTTACTCCGCACTAAGGGATGCACGCACCCCTGCATTCTCTCACCCCCTGGTCGAAACGTCCACCCTGTATTAAAACAATGGGACCCCGACGTCGGATTTTCGATTTTCGCAAAATGCCGCAAATTGAAACGCTTGCAACCCCTGCGCGAGTTACAAGGGTGAAAGCCCGTATAAGGGGTTGGTTGCGGACGAGGACGAGGAGAAACCCTTCCTTCCCTCCTCGCCCGCCGTTTCGGGCACACGCGACGAGACATTCTCGTGAAGGGAGTAAGCCGTTTTTCCCTAAATTGCGCAAAATTAGGGGTGAACGCGGAAAGGGAAGCGACCGGTTGTGCGGAGCAGCGTCATCGTGGAGATTAGGCCTGTGTTTGATCGTGAATCGTTAATCATGGGAAGAATACACTCGGTTTTCCGGAGGCGTCTAGAAAAATAGGAACGGCCATTTTGGTTTATCATTAAAAAAATTTTTGGGTGGAAAAATTCATTTTTGATCTAGTAGCTCCTAGAACATTATCGGAGAAACTTATTCGACCACGCCAATTTCAAATATGAAATCAGTTTCTCTATAGACCTCATCGTTTCGTCGCAGGATTAATCGAAAACGTAAAAAAAATTAAGTTTGTTTGCAAAAAAATCATAAAATGTTGTAGGAACGTTCTAGAAACTCTACCATAATTTCTTTCGGTAGCCAAAGGATGCAGATAGATGGAAAATAAATCCAAACTCACCATGATCGAGCCATTTCGATGTGAAAAGCCGCAAAGTTGGACAACTAAGGATCTCTATAGATTTGTTTGCAAAAAAATCATAAAATGTTGTAGGAACGTTCTAGAAACTCAACGAAAATTCCTTTCGTTAGCCAAAGGCTGCAGATAAATGAAAAATAAATCCAAACTCACTATGATCGAGCCATTTCGATGTTGAAAAATCTCGAAGTTGGACAACTAAGGATCTCTATAAGATTGTTTGCAAAAAAACCATAAAATGTTGTAGAAACGTTTTAGAAACTCAACGATAATTTCTTTCGGTAGCCAAAGGATGCAGATAAATGGAAAACGAATCCAAACTCACCATGGTCGATCCATTTCGATGTAGAAAAATCTCGAAGTTTGACAACTAAGGATCTCTATAAGTTTGTTTGCAAAAAAATCATAAAATATGGTAGAAACGTTCTAGAAACTTGAAACATTGATAGTTTTCATTTTGGTCGAATTATTATGTCGATCGTTTTATATGGGGAATATTTTCATACATTTTAAGGGTTGAAAATTAGGGGATGATATCAAATATTCGCAGAAAATGCATAAATTTTGTGGGAATAATGAGCCTTTGTATATAATTTTCAGTTTTTAGTTGGGTAACGCCGTGGGGTAATTTCTTTGTATTTCAGGGGGGGGCATCGAAATTGGCTGAGCGGAAGTCCCAGTTTTTTCTGGTTTCCATCAAAAACAAAGAAATACCATCATCTCGGCGGGCTCTGGTCAATATGGATTCCGAGAACCACTCGAACAATATCGCCCTTCGAAAACAGGAGTTTTTTAACCAGATCTCGAATATCGTAATTATTTACCTGACCAGGTCGACAACCCTCCGGTGCGTCCCACCTTAAGAACACCCCTACGGTCCGATCCGCGCCACCTCAAAGACCATTGTACCCCGCAGACTTTAAAACGTGAAACGCCATCAGATCTTCGAGAATTAAACACAAGGAATCATTTTTCACTTTCAACGTTGTCAGTATAGTGGGTGCATTTTGACCCTTATGCCGACTACCCTTAAGAAGGGAGGTTTTTGCACGCGTGAAATCTATCATTGTGAGAAAAAGGCACAAAGGAGCCGATTTTAATTTTTTCTCTTTCGTTTGAATAGATCGTTGACCCCGCCGGGGTTGCGGGGGGTGGCGGAGGCGCCTTTTTTGCCGTCGATACTTACAAATCAGCGGAGTTATTTTTGTTTTCGTTCCGCGATGTTGGCGCACATGTTTTGGTCTACCTTTTCGAGGGCACAATGGACCTTTCTGAAATTTCCAATTATTGTTCGGATACTTCCGCCTATATGGGTATTTTTGGGTCTTTTATTCTTGTGTAATATTACGCCAGACCACAAAATCAAGCGCCCATATCGGTTTACCAGTTTCGTTTTCGATCGAATGAATGGAAAAAAATTTACATTCATCCTTCTTCCTGGAAGGAGAGATAGGTAAGATTTAAAAACTCGAAAGTATGAGAATAAGGGTTTTTTTTCGTAAAAAAATCATAAGATGTTGTAGAAACGTTCTAGAAACTCTACGATGATTTTTTTCTGTAGTTGAAGGATGCAAACAAATGAAAAATAAAACCACCCCAACCAAGATCGATCCATTTTTTTTATAAACAAATCTCAAAACTGGAAAACGGTGGAAAGTGTTCTTCGAAAGTTTGAAATTAAAGTGCAGTAGCAACAAGAAGAATTATTTCTCATGAAAAAAAATAACATATTTAGGATCTACACCCTCGAATTATTTAGATTACTTTTTTTTTGCTAAATTTTCCCCGTTCCTTGTTTACTGAATTTTTGGGTGGAAAATTTTTTGATCTAGTAGCTTCCAGTCATTTATCGGAGGAACTTATTTGACCCCAACAATTTCAAATATGCAATCGGTTTCTCTATAAACCTCATCGTTTCGTCGCAGCTTGGATTAAAAAGATTAGTCATATTTCTTTACTTTATCGAAGAATTTTTTTTCGCTGAATTTTCCATATATTTTTTTGTTTACTGAATTTTTGGGTGGAAAAATTTTTGATCTAGTAGCTTCTAGGAATTCATCGGAAGAACTTATTCGAATACGACAATTTCAAATATGCAATCTCTATAGACCTCTTACGTCGCAGGATCAATCAAAAAATTTAAAAAAACGAAGTTTGTTTGCAAAAAAATCATAAAATGTAGTAGAAACGTTCTAGAAACTCTGCTATAATTTATTTCAGTAGCCAAAAGATGCAGATGAATGGAAAATGAATCCAAACTCACCATGGCCGATCCATTTCGATGTAGAAAAATCTCGAAGTTGGACCACTGAGGATGTGTATAAGTTTGTTTGCAAAAAAATCATAAAACGTTGTAGAAACGTTCTAGAAACTCTACGATAATTTATTTCGGTAGCCAAAGGCTGCAGATAAATGGAAAATAATCCCAAACTCACTATGATCGATCCATTTCGATGTAGAAAAATCTCGAAGTTGGACAACTGAGGATCTCTATAAGTTTGTTTGCAAAAAAATCATAAAATGTAGTAGAAACGTTCTAGAAACTCTGCTATGATTTCTTTCAGTAGCCAAAAGATGCAGATGAATGGGAAATGAATCCAAACTCACCATGGCCGATCCATTTCGATGTAGAAAAATCTCTAAGTTAGACAACTGAGGATCTCTATAAGTTTGTTTGCAAAAAAATCATAAAATGTAGTAGAAACGTTCTAGAAACTCTGCTATGATTTCTTTCAGTAGCCAGAAGATGCAGATGAATGGAAAATGAATCCAAACTCACCATGGCCGATCCATTTCGATGTAGAAAAATCTCGAAATAAGACAACTGGGGATCTCTATAAGTTTGTTTGCAAAAAAATCATAAAATGTAGTAGAAACGTTCTAAAAACTCTGCTATGATTTCTTTCAGTAGCCAAAAGATGCAGATGAATGGGAAATGAATCCAAACTCACCATGGCCGATCCATTTCGATGTAGAAAAATCTCGAAGTTGGACAACTGGGGATCTCTATAAGTTTGTTTGCAAAAAAATCATAAAACGTTGTAGAAACGTTCTAGAAACTCTACGATAATTCATTTCGGTAGCCAAAGGATGCATATAAATCGAAAATGAATCCGAACCCACCATGGTCGATCCATTTCCATATAAAAAAATTTTATATTCAGAATTTGAGTTATATGGACGCATATTTATTTTCTATATCGAAGAATTTTTTTTTATCGAAACTCAAATATGCAAAAACAAATCTAAGATTCCACAAAAAGAAATATCCAACGTGATTTCGCTCGATTCAACCCCAAAAACGAATGCATTGTCGTTCTTCAACCCCCCAAGCGCAATAATGGAAACCGACGTTGTCCGTTGAGGAATCAATATGGCGGACGGGATCGGTGAAAGTGATAAATTGATGGTCGAATAAAGAAAAGGACACATCGATTATGTGTGGCTGCGATGTGATTTGAAGTATCATCGAACCTGAACGGCAGAATTGCGAGCAACAACGGAAAATATTTTTTTTCTCCGAATTCGACGACCTGTCACCCGCACCCACCCTCAGCTGTATATGGAGAGTTAGGCTCCATTTGGTCGGAATATATTCTTCGAAGTTGGGACTTCAAAGGGGGCCCAATCGATTGGACGCGCTTCGAGTGGCGGACGATTGTCGAGTATGTAGATACTTTGAGCTATTAATTCGGCTCAAGCTCATTTTTGAAATCCTATCAACGAAATATGTAGAAGAAATTCGAAAGGGTGGCTTAATTCAGCCGGCCAACATTCAGAACCTCCCGTTGCGAATTGTCGAACGAAATATAAAAGGCGCTGGGCAAGAATAACAATCCTTTGAACACAAAAATACACGGATCGACCACAAAGAGAAGAAAGAGCCGACATTCAACTTTACCCAACCGAGTAAATATCAGTCAAAACCTTGTCAAATTGTGACGTAAATTGTACTGCCACAGGCGGGGATTTTAAAGGATGGATACGTTGAATAGATTCGCCTTTAGATCAAGGAAAAATCGCAAGGAAGACTGCGAAGATGGGCGTGCAGAATTCCTTCAGGTGTTCAGGATGTGTGTTTAGTGCGGAATTCAGCAAGAGTCTTAACAAGCTTCCAGTCTTTGGCGACATGTTTCGGTTTTGCATTTAACAGGTTGTCTTCGGCACCGGAGCTGGAGAGGTTCGAATTTATTAACTCCTCCCCATGTCGAGATTGCCAACACTCTAAAAAACATAACTGCCCTCGACAAAAGCCAAACATGGGCGTATTCACCACCCCGAAAACCTCATTGTGGCAACGTGGCAATAAATTTAAAAAAACGGATAGTGATGATAAATGAGAGTCTAGTCTGGAATACTGCTTCATTTACCCTTCCATTAATCGCGCAACCCCTTGAAAGCCCACCATTCGCCATCAGTAAAGAGTAAAGGTTAACCCCAGTCTTTCGAGCGGATGTATTGGCGGCTATTGTTACACTTTTTCAGTATTTTTATTATATTCTGCATTATTTCGATGACATGGGGAGTGAACGGGATCGTGATTCTCGGCGAGGGGTGGAGAGGAACTCGAGAAACGATGTCACAAATAAACAATGTCACCGAGTACACTTAAATTAATATAATTTATAAAATACAAAAAATGAAGTTTGTTTGCAAAAAAATCATAAAATGTTGTAGAAACGGTCTAGGAGCTTACGATAATTTTTTGCGGTAGTCAAAGGATGCAGACAAATGTAAAATGAAACCACACTCACCAGGATCGATCCATTTCCGTATAAAAAATCTCAAAATTGGACAACTAAGGATCTCTATGAGTTTGTTTGCAAAAAAATCATAAAATGCTGTAGAAACGTTCTAGAAACTCTAAAATTTTTTCATTTGGTGATCCGAGGATGCAGACAAATGGAAATAAAATCCACACTCTTCAGAGTCGATCCATCTCCTCATAGAAAAATCCCAAAATTGGACATCTAAGAATGAGGATTTCTGAATGTTTTGAATTCAAAGTGCAATAGCGACTGAAAAAATTATTTCTCGTGGAAAAAACTTACATTCAGAATCTAGACCCTCTTGAATTATATAGATAACTCATACTTCTTTCCTATATCGAAAAAAAATTTTTTTGCCAAACTTTGCATATATGTTCTTGGTCACGAAATTTTTGGGTGAAAAAATTTTTGATCGAGTAGCTCCTAGGAATTTATAGAAGAAACTTATTCGACCACGCCAATTTCAGATTTGCAGTCAGTTTTTCTAAGGATCTCATGGTTTCGTTGCAGCATAAATCGAAAATCTTTAAAAAAAAGTTCCTTCGCAAAAAAGTCATAAACCGTTGTAAAAACGTTTTAAAAACTGGGTGATTTATATACGTAGCCGAAGAATGTAGATAATTGAAAAATAAATCCAAACTCACCATCATCTATCCATTTACATACACAAAATCTCAAAATTGGACAACTAAGGATCTCTATGAGTTTGTTTACAAAAAAATCATAGAATGTCTTAGAAACGTCCTCGAACCGATGCAGACGAATGAAAACAAAATCCACACTTACTAGCGTCGATCCATTTTTATAAAAAAAATCAAAAATTCGTAAATCCAGAAAAAATAAAATTTCTTCGCAAAAAAATCAAAAAATGTTGTAGAAACGTTCTAGAAACAATACGTTATTTTTTCCGGTAGCCAAAAAATGCAGACAGGGAAACAAAATCCACATACACCAGGTTCTGTCCATTTCCATAGAGAAAAGTCTAGAAAATTTGAGAATTTCGAAAAAATAAGTTTCTTTGCAAAAAAAATCATAAGATATTGTAGAAATGTTCTAGAAACTAAACGATGATTTATTTCGGTAGCCTAAGGATGCAGACAAGTGGAAATGAAATCCACACTCACCAGGGTCGATCAATTTCCATAAAAAAAAATCTAAATCCAGAAAAAATAAAATTTCTTCGCAAAAAAATCATAGAATGTCTCAGAAACGATCTATAAACAATAAGTTATTCTTTCCGGTAGCCAAAGAATGCAGAGAAGTGGAAACGAATTCCACATACACCAGGTTTTGTCCATTTCCATACAGAAAAGTTTCGAAAATTCGAGAATTTCGAAAAAATAAGTTTCTTCGCAAAAAAATCATAAGAAATTGTAGAAATGTTCTAGAAACTCTACAATGATTCATTCCGGTAGCCTAAGGATGCAGACAAGTGGAAATAAAATCCACACTCACCAGGGTCGATCCATTTCCAAAAAAAATAACGAAAATTCGTAAATCCAGAAAAAATAAAATTTCTTTGCAAACAAATCATAAAATGTTGTAGAAACGTTCTAGACACAATAAGTTATTTTTTCCGGTAGCCAAAGAATGCAAACAAGTGGAAACAAAATCCGCATACACCAGGGTCGATCCATTTCCATACAGAGAAGTTTTGAAGAATTCGAGAATCTCGAAAAAATAAGTTCCTTTGCAAAAAAATCATAAGATATTGTAGCAATGGTCTAGAAACTCTACGATGATTTATTCCGGTAGCCAAAGGATGCAGACAAATGTAAACAAAATCCACAGTCACCAGCCTCGATCCATTTCCTTAAAAAAAAATCTCAAAAATTCGTAAATCCAGAAAAAATAAAATTTCTTTGCAAACAAATCATAAAATGTTGTAGAAACGTTCTAGAAACTCTTCGATGATTTATTCCGTTAGCAGAAGGACGTAGACAAAATCCTCATAAAGAAATATGAGTAACATTACCTAACATCCACGATTTCCCACCCTTAACTAATCACCCCAGCTCTTCTTCAATAAACAACCAGTTTTAATCGTCGCAAGCCCTTTAATCCCCCAATTTCTCAAAAAAACTACATACTTCAGAACTCAATTTCTTCACGACATCTGGGGAATCGTTCAACCCTAATTCCATAAATTCGAAAAAACAAACCATCGTAATGTCACACAAACCCAAATCTCAATTTAATGACGAAGTGGCCTTTTCATTACGGCATCCTGAATGGCTCAGGAAGTTCCCATTTTCTGAATGAAGATATCCCACCATGAGATATTGCCCATGATTATACCCTTAGGACATGGGTGTTCGAATTTCTTACACTAATGCGTTAAAAGTTGATGCTGGAGGTGAATTTCACGCGTAAGTACCGTAATTGGTATAATCAAAAGTGCATTCGGGGCATGATATATGGCACGGGGTGGTGGGGGGGTGTCATCAAAACGACATCAATATACCCCTTTCTTATGCCTTTCTCACGAGGTACGAATTAAGGGGTTTTCTGGATTTTTTGACGTCTCCATTGTGGGATTATAAGGGACAATGTGGGGAATCAGAGACGTGTCAGATATGGACTTATAAACATAACACAACGATAAAATAACGAAATAATAAACATAGACATAAAAAACACTACTTCAACATCTTCATGGTCCAAAAAACGATCCAAAAAATTGCCGTTAATCCTAATCGGGTATCACTGATTAAAACGCAGCGGGGGGGCAATCTGAATCCTACTTTACCCAAAAACCACCCTCCAGGGCGACTTCATCATCTCGATGTAACAAAAAACAAGAACAAAGAAGACCCACCCCTCACCGCCTTGATCGATTCACAATAAAACCTGGAAACAAGGGTGCCGTCGTGTTTGCGACATATTCAAAAAAGCGAAAGATTTTAATAAAACATACAGAACGCATTATGTATTCGTCGACGAAAAAAAAATGACCGGGTATATACAGCGCGTGCTAAAAACGGTCGCATCTGTCGTTCCGCAGCCGGTCGTTTTTTATTCATGGCTTATAATTTCGGGATCAAATCCGCGGACGGTCACAAAGAGGTAGCGGAGTGAATGGGGAGGAAATTTGTCGAAGGTCCAGATTACTTATTCTTCGAGATATCCGATCGAGAAACGGCCAAATGCTGTTTTTATACATAATCGAACCCTCTTTGTGCGTCTTCGGGACCATTGTCCAGTCGGGGGGCTTACGCGATCGGTTTTTCCTTTATCAGAGCAAATCTCCCTTTCCACCCTGTTCTGAAGATGTTTACTTCACCTGAATCTGGACGGTGGATGACCCCCCTTCGAACGTGTCCGATTTTGAGATTTTTTTTGTGTGGCAATGAATCGGCCCTGGTGAGTGTGGATTTATTTTTCATTTGTCGCCATCCTTCGGCTAACGAAAGAAATCATCGTCGAGTTCTTATCACGTTTCTACAACATTTCATGAATTTTTTGCAAAAAGCCTTATTTTTTTGAGTTGTTCGATGTATATTGCGATGAAACGATGAGGTCTATAGATAAACTGCCTACATATTGGAAATGAGCGTAGTCAAATCAGCTCCTTTCAAATATTTCTAGAAAACACTCGATCAAAAATTTTTACACCAAAAATTGAGCAAGCATACCTCTATGGAGAATTTGGCTAAAAAAAAAATTCCTCGATATAGGAAAGAAATATAAGTTATCTATATAAAACATAGGTTTGGATTCTTAATATGTGATTTTTTCCACGAGAAACGGTTTTTCTAGTCGCTACTGCACTTTGAATTTGAAACTTTCAGAGATCCCGATTCTGAAATGTCCAATTTTGAGATTTTCTATTAGGAAATGGATCAACTCTGAAGGGTGAAGATTTTGTTCAAATTTGTCTGCATCATTTGGCTAATGAAAGAAATCATCGTAGAGTTTTTATTACGTTTCTACAACATTTTATGAATTTTTTGCAAAAAGCCTTATTTTTTCGAGATTTTAGATTTTTATTGCGATGAAACGATGAGGTCTACAGATAAACTGAATGCATATTGGAGATGAGCGTAGTCGAATCAACTCCTTTCGAATATTTCTAGGAGACACCCGATGAAAAATTTTTCCACCCAAAAAGTAAATTGGCTAAAAAAAATTCTTCGATATAGGGAAGATATAAGATATCTGTATAAAACATAGGTGTAGATTCTGAATATGTGATTTTTCTCCACGAGAAATGATTTTTCTAGTCGCTACTGCACTTTGAATTTGAAACTTTCAGAGATCCCGATTCTGAAATGTCCAAAAAACTTTTTCACCCAAAATTCGCCAAAAAAAAATTGTTCGATAAAGGACAGGAATGTTATCTATATAATTCATGGGTCCAGATTCTGAATATATACATATTCGTTTTCTACGAGGAATTATTTTTTCAGTCGTTACTGAGTTTGAAACTTTCAGGAATACTCATACTTATAGATGTCCAATTTTGAATTTTTTCATATGAAAATAGATCGACAAATTTCCATTTGTCGGCATCCTTGTACTACCGAAAGAAATAATCTTAGTTTCTGGAACGCTTCTATAACATTTTATGATTTTTTTGCAAAAAAACTCATAGAGATCCTTAGTTGTCCAATTTTGAGATTTTGCTACATGGAAATGTAAAATGGGATTTTTTCCATTCATCTACATCCTGTGGCTACCGAAAGAAATCATCGTAGAATTTCTAGAACGGTTCTACAATATCTTATGATTTTTTTGCAAAGAAACTAATTTTTTCGAGATTCTCGAATTTTTAAGACTTTTCGGTATGGAAATAGATCGTTCCTGGTGTATGTGGCTTTTGTTTCCATTGGTCTGCATTCTTTGGCCACCGGAAAAAATAATGTAGCGTTTCTAGAACGTTTCTACAACATTTTATGATTTTTTTTGCAAAGTAAAGTTATTTTTTCTGGATTTATGAATTTTTGCGATTTTTTTTATGGGAATGGATCGACGCTGGTGGGTATAGATTTGGTTTACATTTGTCTGCTCCCTTAGGCTACCGGAATAAATCATCAAAGACTTTCTAGAACATTTCTACAATATGTTATGATTTTTTTGCAAAGTAACTTATTTTTTCGAGATTCTCGAGATTTGGGTTTATGTAACATTACGATATTTTTTTTTCGAATTTATACCACTAGGGTTGAACGATACCCAGATGCCGTAAAGAAATTGTATTCTCAAGTATGCAGTTTTTCTTAGGACCCATCCCCAAATTATCCCTGATCCTTTTAGCCCAAGTTGTTTTCGTCGGAAAGCCCAACAAAAAAAAACCAAGATTCCTCAAATCTCCGGAAGGAATATCCCATTCAAAGAATCGTAAACAAGTTAATCGGATACAAAATTGAAAAAACATCCCCGAATGCTTCGCGAGGGTAAGGGGGGGAGAAGAGTCAGTCAGATCTGCCATCGGTCAGCGACCAGCTGTCAATAGCCCGAATTGAATTTCGATGATGTTTTTTCCTACCTGACCGATCCAGAATGCGCCCCCTCCGAGGGTTCCGCCGGACCCTTATTAAAACGCTAAAATTCGCAAGACTCGGGGATGGCGGGAGATCTCTTCGATTGTCGGTTCTACCGGTTGATTTGGGGTTTCGACGATCATCACGAGACATCATTGGCTGATTTAGATTTATAACCGCGAATTACGGTCGATGTCTGCTTGTGGCACCTCTGTCCAAGCAACTTGATTTTGTTAGAGTGTGGTGAGACGTTTCATGTTTTGCTTTCCTCTAGTTACTTTCATCTAAATCATAAAACCCATCAGCTCCATGGACGAATGGGACGAAAAGAGAACCTTCCTACGCAAAACTGCGCACAAAGTACCCCAAAACTAAAGAACCCTCCGCTGCCCTCCCTTAATTAACTGGAATTTCATCTTTGCCTTCGCAAATTGAATTTCAATTTCATCTCGACGTCACGGCCAGCCCCGATTCGGGAGCGAAAAACGGAAAACCTGGGAAGTTTTCGGAAAAGGGGGGGGGGAGGGGTGGTAGGAGGCCGGCCAGAAGCCCGGCGTACAAAGTATTAGAAGGTATTATTATTTGAGACGGAGAAAAAGTAGCATTATGAATGCTGCTTTGCTTGTTAATAATTAACCGGTGGAAGTAAAAAGTTCGAACTTCAAAGATCTGTCACGGACAATGTGCCTTTGATGTTCTTTAGCTACCTTTACTCTTCTCCCCGTTTTTGCAGGCGAACATTCGATTTTCTTTGGAGCCTGAGAGTCAGGGCTGGAATGAACGCTAATGCTGAAATAATTAATGCGGGATATTGAGGTCGTCTTCGCCCTTTTTTTTCGAGCTCGTAGAGAGTTTTTATCTTTGATGTTCTCAGAGTTGCACATAGTCGATTTTTTCATCGGAATAGGGTGGTTTTCCAGTTCACTCCAATGCAATGCAAGTGCTGGTGTTCTCAGAGAATCAAGTTGATCGAAAATCCCCAAGGTTCTATTCTGTCCCCCTTTAACTACTTTATTAAATGTTTAGCTCTCTGTTAGAAGTTTGAAATGCGGTGAGACGTTTCATGTTTTGACCAACAAAAACTATATCTATCATCTCAGGAGATGGCCTGTTGTATGTTAACTTGGACACAGGTTCTTTCGAGGATCTTTTTGGTTGTTATGCTGCATAAGGGCACTGGGCTAAAGAAAGCAATCAACATACTTCTTCACCATGCTAATTTTGAGATTTTTCTATTAGGAAATGGATCAACCCTGAAGAGTGATAACTTTACTCTAATATGTCTGCAGCCTTTGGTTTACGAAATAAGTCATCTTATAGTTTTTATTACGTTTCTACAACATTTTATGAATTTTTTGCAAATAGCCTTATTTTTTCGAGGTTTTCGATTTATATTGCGATGAAACGATGAGGTCTATAGATAAAGTGACTGCATATGGAAAACGAGCGTAGTCGAATCAGCTTTTTTCAAATATTTCTAGAAGACACTTGATCAAAAATTTTCACACCCAAAAATGGAGCAAGCATAACTATGTAGAATTTGGCTAAAAAAAAAATTCCTCGATTTAGGAAAGAAATATAAGTTATCTATATGAAACATAGGTGTAGATTCTGAATATGTATTTCTAGTCGCTACTGCACTTTGAATTTGAAACTTTCAGAGATCCCGATTCTTAAATGTCCAATTTTGAGATTTTTCCATTAAGAAATGGATCAACCCTGAAGAGTGATAATATTATTTTAATTTGTCTGCATCCTTTGGCTAACGAAAGAAATCATCTTAGAGTTTTTATTACGTTTCTAAAACATTTTATGAATTTTTTGCAAAAAGCCTTATTTTTTCGTGATTTTCAATTTATATTGCGATGAAACGATGAGGTTTATAGATAAACTGACTGCATAATGGAAATGACCGTGTCGAATCAGCTCCTTTAAAATATTTCTAGAAGATACTCGATAAAAAAAATTTACAACTAAAAAGTATGTAGAATTTGGCTAAAAAAAATTCTTTGATATAGGAAAGAAATATAAGTTATCTATATAAAACATAGGTGTAGATTCTGAATATGTGATTTTTTTCCACGAGAAACGGTTTTTCTAGTCGCTACTGCACTTTGAATTTGAAACTTTCAGAGATCCCGATTCTTAAATGTCCAATTTTGAGATTTTTTCATTAGGAAATGGATCGACCCTGAAGAGTGATGATATTGTTTTAATTTGTCTGCATCCTTTGACTAACGAAAGAAATCTTCGTAGAGTTTTTATTACGTTTCTACAACATTTTATGATTTGTTTGCAAAAAGCCTTATTTTCCATCATGATTATGTTTCATTCAAGATTCAAAAACGACATGACGGCACTGTCGTCTCCCACGACAAAATTCTGTTTTATTAATTTTCGGAATCGCAATAATGATTCTGGAGATGGCAGAGAGTGATGCCTCCTAATTAAATATTCGCTCGCTAAGGCTCGTTATCGCAGACTACAAAGGAGCATGTTAATTAAAAACGGTCCACTTGACAGATAGGACGTTCTACTTTTTCCGCCATGTTCGGGAATATTCATTAAGCGGGGAAATTAGGGAAGAGTTTGCCTTCGGCGCCTCAAATTGCGAAACTTCATCAGATGTCCGTCCTGTTTTCCCGTTATCGAAGTTATTTTTCAGCCGAGGTGGAGGAAAAACAGCCTCTGGGAAAATTTTCTCAACGAAAAAGCTTCAGGCCAATCATGATTTTTTTTATCCTCCTTCATATCTGACATTATCAAAAAATGTCACATCTGTGACATTTCTGTCAAACAGTAGATCTAATGTACCCCATCTGTCATATTTGGTCGACGTTGCCAGATTCTCTCAAATTGTGAAGCTTGCATCAAATCCTTCAACTATGTCGACAAAAATTCCACAGGGGGTTGGAATGATTTCTCCCCGAACGCAAAAACAACCCCCGAAAAAAAGAGATCTATTATCTTCTCCTCCATCCCAAACACAGAAATATCCCATTTCGTCCAAAAATACCCGGATCTCGAATCGTTTTGTCTCAACCCCCAATTAAAACGGCGCAACCCCCGACCCCGTTGTTTTTTAAAATCGCAGTAGTTTCTATATTTAAGAGTACAATTGTACATGTGCCCGCAATTTCGACAGACGACGGCTGAACGATGCAGCAGCGGCGGCTGTGTAACAAAAAACCACCCTCTTGTTCCACTTTGTGTTTTTAGCGTAAAAACATATTTTCCCCGATTTCGGGAATCTTGCAGCACCTGGCGATGCATTGCGAGATAGGACGCGTGCTGTCGCAGCCAGAACTCGGCGTAGAATGGAGATGTCGCCGGGGGAGGCTGCGCGGTCCGGCCCGCCCTACGACAAGTCCGGACAGAAGTCCATATACAAAAACACATAGAACAACGAGAAACATTATTTTGTAATTGGAGATTTTAGCAGAGGGTAGTTACCCCCCAATACCCCACCCCCCCTCAATCGAGAAACGTGTATATAATTACATAATCCCAACCCTGTATATTTCAGATGAACCATCTATCTATTATTTATTTGATATCTATATTACTATGTAAAGTTTTGATGAGCTCTCAATTTCCAATGACGCACAAGTGCAGGTGTTCATTGTTTGTTGTTTTTCGGGATAATCGTCCGTTGTAAATAAAGATAGTTTTTTTAAAACAAGGTTTTCGATTTCAAAAATATGATTATATGTATAAGTGAAACACAAAATCTTAGGAAGAAAAAACTTGCTCAAGTCTGACACAGTCAAATTCACCATGATCATTTCCTTTAATAACATTCTGAAAAAAACTCTGCTCTTCGAACTATAAAAACAAAAAGCTTATGCTTTGAAATCTTGAGGTTATATTCAAAAAATGACATCGAGGACATTGCACAGTTTCCTCCGCAACCAGATCGAAAATTATTCAAATTTCGAGGTAAAAACGCGAAACACGCATCCGACCGCGTGCGGGTACCCTTAGCCTCCCCTTCATCGTCACACACAACTTGCACCCTTATACCACGTGCGTATATGTGTAACCGCGACGGCTTCCGCCAGAGGGCGCGCCGTGCACGCGCTTAAAAAACACATCTCACGGCAAGGTCGCGGATTTCACCCCATTCCCTCTCACTACGCCACCCCTCCCCCCTCGGCCGAGGGGGGATTCATCTCCGCTCATTCATGGGATATCTCCTAATCGCCACCTCGACCCATTATTTACGTTTGTACCTACGGTTACATGTTTATTATTTCATCGCGGTCTCGTGTCTGTCTGTTCTGTTCTTTTTTTTCGTTTTTTTTATTATTCGGACGCAGGTAGATTTTTGGGCCACCTGAGATTTATAAAGGCGAGAATTAGCGGCTCGTGATCGAGAAAGGTGGACAAATTGGGGGATTAAAGGGCTTGCGTCGATTAAAACGTGTTGTTTATTGATGAAGAGCTTGGATGATTAGTTGAGGGTGGGGAATTGGGCTCAGATTGTGGATGTTTGGTTATGTTGCTCATATTTCTTTGTAAGGATTTCGTCTGCATCCTTATGTAACGAAATGAATCATCGCAGAGTCTCTAGAACGTTTCAAAAATATTTTATGATTTTTTTGCAAAGAAAAGTTACTTTTTTCAGATTTACGAATTTTTGAAATTTTTCTATATTTAAATGGATCGACCCTGGTGCGTCTGGATTCTGTTTACATTTATCTGCATTCTTCGGCTACCGAGAGAAACCATCGTGAAGTTCCTAGAACGTTTCTACAACATTTTATGATTTTTTTGCGAAGAAAAGTTATTTTTCTAGCTTTTCGAATTTTCGAGATTTTCCTATATGGAAATGGATCGATCTTGGTGAGTGTGGATTTTGTTTACATTTATCTGCATCCTTAGGCTACCGGAATAAATCATCGTAAAGTTTCTAGAACGTTTCTACAACATTATATGATTTTTTTGCAATCAAACTTATAGAAATCCTCAGTTGTCTAATTTTGAGATTTTGTAATTGGTACTGGATTGGCCATGGTGAGTTTGGATTCATTTTTAATTTATCTGCATTCTTCGACCACCGAGAAAAACCATCGAAGAGTTTATGGAATGTTTATACAAAATTTTATGATTTTTTTGCAAATAAACTATTTTTTTTCACATTTTCGATTTATGCCGCGATGAAACTGATTGCATATTTGGAATTGGCGTGATGGAATTAGTTCCTTCGATAAATTCCTAGAAGCTATTCGATCAAAAAAATTTCAAACAAAAATTTAGTGACTAAGAATTAAAAAAATGTATTTCGATATAGGAAAAAAATATGAGTTATCTTCATAATTTTGGGGTCTAGATTCTGAATATATCATTTTTTCTACGAGGAATTATTTTTTCAGTCGCTACTGCACTTTGAATTTCAAACTTTCAGAAATACTCATTCTTCTATAAGGAAACGGATCGACCCTGAAGAATGTGGATTTTGTTTCCACACTTCTGCGTTCTTGGACCACCGAAAGAAATAATTTTAGAAGTTCTAGAACGTTTCTACAACATTTTATGATTTTTTTGCGAAGAAAAGTTATTTCTCGAGATTTTCGATTTTTGAAATTTTTCTATATGGAAATGGATAGACCCTGGTGAGTGTGGATTTCGTTTACATTCACCTGCAACTGTTGGCTGACGGAATAAATAATCATAAAGTTCCTAGAACATTTCAACAACGTTTTATGATTTGTTTGCGAAGATAACTATTTTTTCGAGACTTTCGAATTTTTGAGATTTTTCTATATGAAAATGGATTGAACGTGGTAAGTGTAGATATTATTTTCATTTGTCTGCATTCTTCGACTATCGAAATTAATCATCGTAAAGTTTCCAAAACGTTTCTACAAAATTTTATGATTTTTTTGCAAACAAAAGTTTTTTTTTCGAGATTGCGATTCATGTTGCTACGAAACGAGAAAATCTATGGAGAAACCGACTTCGAAAAGGAGGGTGGTCGAGTTAGCTCATATAAGAAATTAATAGAAGATAATCGAAGAAACATTTTTTTTTTACCAAGTAGATACATGGGATTCTTGGAATCAGAAGTTAAAGATTTATTATCCCAATACCTCATAGTTCTATCTCGAAACTTTATCAGCAGAAAAGGACAAATCCAGTCAAAGGAACACATTAATTTGACGGATGTAAACCGATTCATTATTCGAGACTCTCGTGAAATCCAGCAATTTATATCTCGTGGTTTTTCTTATCTGGCTACCCAACCGAGCATATTTATTTTTGACGAATTTGTGCGTGTGTTTCCCGCATGGCGAACCACAATATTTATTTGGTTAGGATAGATTATGGTCTGGAGGAAACGAAATGGTACATACGTTCTATCTGGACCCAGGAAAAGGCACCATCTTATCTCGTTTTTTTTCGTTAGTGTTTGTTGTTAACAGATCGCTATTTGAATTGTGATATCTTGCACATTAGATAAGGGATGAACGTTTCGTGAATTTGGCTAGGGAAAGAGGGGATTAAAGGAATAATTATTGTAATATTTCCATCATATTGTCAAAGTGTCAACCGAGGACACCTATTGACAGTTGACGTGAATATAACCTATAAAATATATAATAATATATGTTATTGTATGTACTTATAATTTTTTTTTTATTTGTTTCTTTTTTGGTTGATTGAGTTTTATCACCTCATTACATCGCGTGAATTCGATTGAAAAAAATGTCGATGTCTGCTTGTGGCACAACGTTCCGAACGATCAAAACTTCGGAAATAGGCGAAGAGAAATTTTTTGGGAATATTATGGGAGGAAGTCCCATTCCAAAACAATTATCACACGTAACAACAATCACACAACCAAATTCCGTCCAAATCGAGAAACAAACATTCTACGAGTATCGATAATCGAAAAACTAATTATAATCTTTTCGCCCATTAACTTGACGCCTCTGCTGGTCAAATATTTGATCTGGTAAAAGTTCAATGTAACACGCCATAAAATAACCATCATTTCATCGAGTTGCCATCGATATGGTACTTGAGCACTGAGTACTTCCTACCCATAATGGTAACCATCGTATGGTACTTAAGAAAACAGAAGATTCATTTCCCTTTCACATGTGAGGAAGAATGATTTACTCAAAAAGAGAATAGTAATGAGATCATAAAGATGAAAAAAAATATTTTCTTAATTTTTATTTTACATAATTAAAATATTGAAATTAATAAAAAAAAATTTAATAAGACAAAATATTATAAAATTTTTTTATAAATTAAAAAAAAAAAATGTAAATTGATGTGAATGAACTTTTTTAAATAATTGGCAAGTGATTTAATTCCACCTGATTAATTGATAATTAATGGAATCAATTACAATTAAAAAAATAAACTTATTAAAAAATAAAAAAAAAATATCATTCCATTACTAACCTTATATTTTAATTTTTGTTGAAATAAATGATAATTCATCTTTTTGATTTCGAGAAAATAAAATTTTCAAGGAAGTAATTAAATTCTACTTAATTGATAATCAATTAAATCAATTAAAATTCAAAACATAAATTTATTGATGAAATAATTTTTTTCAGAAAAAATATATCATTTCATTACTAACGTATTATTTCGATTTTTGTTACAATAAAATATTTAATGATTTAGGTTTTTAATTTCGAGAAAATAAAATTTTTAATTCAAGTAATTAAATTCCCCTCAGTTAATTGATTTTAATTAAATAAATTAAAATTCAAAACATAAATTTATTAATGAAATAATTTTCTTCAAAAAAATATATCATTTCATTACTAACGTATTATTTTGATTTTTGTTACAATAAAATAAATGATAATTCAGCTTTCTAATTTACAGAAATAAAATTTTAAAATGCTCCTGATGAACTATTATAATTATTTCATTCAACACATGCGATATTGTTTGCTATTATCAAACATAAGAAAACATAATGATAGTTGATTACTAATAAGGAGCATTTTTGAAATAACTTTTTTTTCTTTTCTTATTTATTTTTTAATAATCAACTTTATAATTAGAATATCAATATTTCAATTAATTCACAAAAATTATAAATTTTTAATAAAATTCAAATTTAATTAAAAAATTTTTAGTTATCTCCTTCGTAAATAAATAAAATTGAAATGAGTTTTCTGTAAATTTTTGGAAACAAAAATAAACTGATACACATTACCAATCAATTCTTCATATAATTCAATTTTAATTGAGGGAGGCTCAATCACCCCTGATGTTAGTTTCCAATATTTTTATAAGCAAACATTTTTCGTATATATAATTTTTTGTCTACTTCATATTTTCGATTGCCTAATAATAAACCATTACGACAACCTCGACGAAAAACTTGATGAGTTTATGAATATTAACAAAAACTCCTTTCAGTTTTCGAAGGCTAAAACAACCTAATCACTTGAACCAGTTCAAAAACTTAATAAAACGCATCTAAACTTTCTAAAACCCAGTACGTTAACTCCAGTTGGCCGCAGAACCTTAAACCGCGGAAATCGTCCAAATCAACCCCTACCCCCCCAACCCCCATTTCTGCACCTTCGAAAATTCCTTGGAAACGGGTAAAATAACACTTTTGGAGGGGTCGGCTCGTTTTTTTTTCTTATCCTTAAGTAGTCAGGGGTGCTCTAATTCTCCCCACCAGCCCGTGGGGTGGGGATAACTTCGCTACGTTAGGTTAGGTCAACCCCTCGTCGACGACGTTTCCGTGCCACGATTATTCCTCAGTGCCCGTTTGCGACCGAACTCGAGGGGATGTGTGATCGCATCCTTCAGTGAGAATCTTACGCAAATTTCAACCCTCTAGTCAGTTGTTGTGGCTGTTTTATTAACCAGGAAGTGAGAGATTGTGATGGACTGTTTTTACTGGTGACGTTTTGTGTTTGGACCGACAACGACATGCCGCTGCTGCAAGAAAACACGAAAAGAGGTTCGAATTTTTTTTCACTTAAGGGGGGGTGCTAATTTTTACAACCCTCCACACACAATTTTTTTCATCAAAATTTATTTTCCCACTCTTGATCCACCTGTTCACCCCATACGAAAATAAGGTATTACAAAAATTCAGTTTGTGTGTTTTTGAAAATCTTATCATCAGCATGGGAACGTCCTTGACTTTGTCGTTATCACCAAAATTCACAATCCGATGAGAAGAACAAATTGTGGTCGGGTTCGTCGATGATTTTATCCTTTTGGAACCCATTCTGATTAGATAAGGAATGGATTGTTGGTCGATAAGGGGGTTTATTTCAGGATATGGGCTAACTTTTTGTTGTCATCGTCAACATGCCATTTCACCAATGCAGGAAGAGATAAGCAAATTGTTACTCTACTTGAACATGGGATAATGTACAAGTTATCAGCCTTGCATTACTCAATTTTGAGGTATTCAATAATCAGAATACAAGGAAAACCTTGAATTTCTCGAAAACTTCCAAATATGTCATTGCTGATGAAGATGTAAATAATTAAGAAGCTTAATATTTATGTGTTCATTTTCTAACTTCGTAAAATTTAAACATTGGAGAATATTGAATAACCCACTGAATTTAAAAAAATTCATTGCTCCGAAACTGTTGGATATAAAATTATAAGATTTAGCACGCATATTGGTTATATGCTACTCAATAGAAACCACTTTACCGCTAAGCTCTATCTCAAACAGTTCGCGAGTTATGAAAGTTTGAATACATCACGTTGAGTAATCGTAGGAACGGCGGTCAAGTTTGAAATATCAAGTGCGCCGGAAGTATTCAATTTTGAATAATGAAATTCGATCAGCGTGTTGCTTCGATGTTACTCGATTCAAAAAACTTTACCGCCAAACCATATTCCGATCAGTTCACGAGTTATGAAATTTTGAATGCATTAAGTCGAATAGTAATAGGACAGAGCATCGAATTGAAAAAATTCCGGACTCTGAAACTGTTTGTATAAAATTATAAAAATTCGATGGGCTTGTTGCTCTGATGTTACTCAATCGAAGAAACTTTACGGCAAAGCTATATTCCTTATAGTTCATAAGTTATGAATGTTTGAATACACCACATTGAATAATAATAGGAAAGGGATCGAATTAGAAAAATTAATTGCTCTGAAACTATTGGATATAAAATTATGAAATTCCATGAGCGCGTTGCTTTGGTGTTACTCAAAAGTAGAAACTTCACCGCAAAGCTCTATTTTGAATAGTTCATAAATTATGAAATTTTGAATACATCACGTTGAATAATCATAACAAAGCGCATCGAATCAAAAAAATTCAGTGATCTGAAACTATTTGGTATAAAATTGTAAATATTCGAAAGGCATGTTGCTTCGGTGTTACTCAATCGAAGAAACTTCACCGCAAAGCTGTATCCCTTAAAGTTCATAAGTTATGAATGTTTGAATACACCACATTGAATAATCATAGGAAAGAGATCAAATTAAAAAAATTAATTTCTCTGAAACTATCAGATATAAAATTATGAAATTCGATGAGCGCGTTGCTTTAATGTTACTCAATCGTAGAATTCTTACCGCAAAGCTCTATTTCGAATAGTTCATAAGTTATGAAATTTTGAATACACCACGTTGAATAATTATATAAAAGGACCTTGAATTAAAAAAATTCATAGCTCTGAAACTATTCGGAATAAAATTATGAAATTTGATGGGCGCGTTGCTTTGATATTACTCAATCGAAAAAACTTTACCGCCAAATTTTAATCCAAATAGTTCGTGAGTTATGAAATTTTGAATACACCACGTTGAATAATCATTGGAAAGGGTGTTTTGAATCATCTAAAAAAATTGGATTAAGCGGTGAATATACTTCGACACATTCAGTCATGAACCAACCCCATTACCATTCACGACCTAACGCCTCATCCCACACGTGACCTTAAGGCCTCGAAGCTGCAAAACTCACAACAAAACCCTCCACACGCTCTTACGCCACCGGCGTTTTGACGGTCGTTCTAGCGAAAAAGACCCAAAACGTCTCCGAACCCATTCAAAAAAAAATCCCAAGAGGTACCATCGGTACCATTGTGTCCCTCCCGAAGACGATTCCGCTAGATTAATTTCGTATGGCGACCGTCGCAACATATGTACGAAAGTGCGCGACGTCGAGAAAAGATGTAAACCACCCCCCTACTTATCATTATTTATTTATTTTCTAAAGTGTCGTTTTGCTTCTTTTCATGGTAGCCTTGATGGGTCCTCCTTTATTCGAGGTTTTGTTCGTTGAAAATTCGACGGTAAACACGAGGATGTCGTTTTTGTTTGGGATATATACGAAACGTCCACACATAAACGTATATATAAAAAAATTGAGGGGGGTGGGGGTTCCGAGATGTCACCCCCGGAAATTTATAAATTTAGTCATTAATGTTACATTGATTTTCCAAAAGTTTTCATTTCCCCAAGGGGGCTGCCCCCCCTTGGGGAAATGATGGATATTTTTGAGAATTGAATAATTTATATCATGAAAATGTGTTGATAGATAAAACCTGAGGAATATTCATATTATGAATTTTTTGTCTCCTTTCGGAATGAGTTGTTTCAAGTTTCAACCCCTAAAATTAAATTTCTTAAATATATGGATAGTAATAATATTTCACCTTTTTCAATATGGAAGACAATTATTAACCTCGATTGGGTTATCGCAAATCTAAAAAGGGGGTTGTTTTTTCCCCCGCTCCTCACCCTTAACTACAATTCGAAAAATAAATCGAGAATATAACTTTTTTTTCATTCTAAAAATTGTTAAATTAATTTTTTCCCATAAGCTTTCATTTGGATAGGGGGCTAAGCCCCCCTTGCGTCCACCATGAGGATAATCTTGGGAATTTAATAATTTATATCACAAAAATATATTTATAGATTATACTCGAGAAATATTCATATTATGATTTTTTTTCTCCCTTCGGAATAAACTGTTTCAAGTTTCAACCCCTAAAATTAAATCTTTAAAATATATGGATTGAAATAAAATTTCACCTTCTTCAATATGGATAACAATTATTGCCCTCAATTGGGTTGTCGCAAAAGTTCAAAAGGGGTTGTTTTTCTCTCGCTCCTCACCCTCAATCAAAATCAGAACAATTACTCGAGAATATGATTAGTTTTAATTCTGAAATTTCTTAAAGTTACATAAATTTTTTCCCATAAGTTTTCATTTTGATGGGGGGGCTGGGCCCCCCTTGCAACCACCATGTGAATAATTTTGGGAATTTGATAATTCATATCACAAAAAAATATTTATAGAGCATACTTGAGAAATATACATGTTCGGAATTTTTTCATCCCTTGTTTCAGTTTCAACCCCTAAAATTAAACGTCCGAAATAAATCGATAAAAATCAAATTTCACCTTTTTCAATATAGAAGACAATGTTTGCCCCTAAATTTGATCGTCGCAAATATTCAAAAGGGGTTGTTTCTTCTCCCCATGGTCCCACCCTTAATTAAAATTACAAAAATAAATCGTTTCTCATTCCGAAACGAACGGTCCACGAAAATTCCTCGGGGCTCCCCTCCCCCGCATCAACCCTCCCCCCCGGAATCAACCAGACCGTATCGCGAAGAAATTAATCGATATGCTAAAACTCCTAAATAATGAGCGGACCCCCGTAATGGATCCATCTCGCGGAACTCCTCCCTCCTCCCTTTGCGCATGAACCTCCAGCCATTATATTTTGTCCATTATCTCCTCCCTTCATTAGCAACGTCTTACGTTCAACCCTTTCCAGAGCTGCGTAATAAAACGTAACGCACGGTCTGCCACCACCCCCGAACCCTCCCCGACTTGGCTGCCGGCGATGTCTGATTTTAATTAAATTCCTTACCTCCCCGCCTGTCCTCCCTCATTTCTCCCTCGCTTCCAACCCCCTCCGCTTCCGGTTGGGGTGATTAAGATGACTCGGGGATGGAGAGTGTTTCGAATCTAACGATCGTTCTTCTTTTGCAGAAATTTTAGCGCCGAGGGAGGTTAAAGTGGAAGCCGACGACCAAACTACCCTCAACAGTACGTATTCCAGCGTTGGCTTTCCGTCGCCCTTCGCCAACCCCGCGATGTTCACCCCTTCCCAGCTGCTGATGGCCAGTCAGTTCATGGCTGCCTCGGGGTTGAGCCTCCCGGCGAACCCCGCAGCGTTCTTCCATCCGAGCCTCCTGGGGCCCTTGACGTGGCCTACGACGTCTCCACCGTCGCCCCCCAGCAGCCAACCCCTATCTCCGGCTCCCAAGGTGAGGAAGTTGAACCTTAACAACAACAATAACAACATCGTCACGAGTAGCACCAACGAGTTGAAGGCGATAGGGAAGAAGAGGTGGAAGGAGGAGAGGGAGACAGTATCTCCGACCTCCAGTTCTTCACCCCCTTCCAGCACTGACATCAGCACCAAAGAGATAAACAGAGACAAACAGTTCACGTGTACGATCTGTAACAGGTCTTTCGGATACAAACACGTCCTCCAGAACCACGAACGCACCCACACCGGGGAGAAACCCTTCGAGTGCCCCGAGTGCCACAAGAGGTTCACCAGGGACCACCACTTGAAGACCCACATGAGGCTGCACACGGGGGAGAGGCCGTACCACTGCGAGCACTGCGACCGACAGTTCGTCCAGGTGGCCAACCTGAGGAGACACCTAAGGGTTCACACTGGGGAAAGACCCTACGCCTGCGAGTACTGCTCGGCGAAGTTCTCGGACTCCAACCAGCTCAAGGCCCACCTCCTCATCCACACCAACGAGAAACCCTTCGATTGCGACCGGTGCCACAGCAGGTTCAGGAGGAGGCACCACCTGCTCCACCACAAGTGCGGGTACGACAAGGAGGTGAAGGTGGAAGCGGTGGAGGAAGTGGAGAGACAGAGGATCTCGCCCCCCATGTTGTCCCTACCTCTCCCCGCCGCCCTCCCCGAGCAGACCGAACCGGAGGACCTCTCCATGAGCACCGGCATGCATTCCCCCCTGTCCAAGTCCCCCTGCTCGTGGGGGGAACTCGAGGAGGAGAAGGACAACAGCTACCACGAGGAGCTCCAACCGATTGACCTTCGAGGAGGTAAAACGAAATCTTAGTGTTGCATATTTTCAGGCGATTTCGGAGACCGTCTTGTACATTCTTAGTGTTTCCGATGTTCTGTTTAATTTTTGGATAAATTCTTTTAGCCTTTTCGTTTGTCGTTACGCATCTCGAGGATGTTTGGTATGCAAGTTCCTGGACCGATAGATTTTAATTTCGAGACTTTTTTGAATCCTGGTGTTGAGTTCCCTTTTAAGATTGTGTTGTAGTTTTAAGTCGTTGAATGTGATGTATATTTTAGTTTTATCAACCACAGAAGCACGGCTAAAAATCTAAATATCAAAATTTATTTTTATATTACTTTTGTAAATATGTAAATAGTCTTAGTTTTAAGTTTTGTTTTTATATTTGTTCACGGGGACGACAACGCGGTCATATTGTTTTTATTCTTCCCTTCTGGGTGTTGGATTTTTTTCTAAAACGTAGAACTTCTTCGCATTATCCAAAAAACCAAAACTTATGCAACGAGATTTCAGTGAGACACTACCTGTTTCGCCTCGTTCAACTTATTGGGGCTATTTTGCATACCCGAAATTTCTAAACGCACTAAAAACCAAGGACGACCTTTTGTGATTTTGCTCCACTTTATTGCAATAGTGCAGACACTTTTGTGAATTTAGACCATGCCGCTCTTTTGTGCCGTTTTAGAAATTTTGCAGGCAATAAATCCGCCAAGGGACAAGCTACAAACCGCATGTCATTTGAATATTATTCTAAGAAGTTCCAGTAGCGAGTCCATCTTACCATGACCATTACCGGTAAATTAAAAAAATGTAAAAAACGGTCTAAAGCGACTACCTTTTCGCTTAAAGTATTGTCGACTTCTTAATTTATGTTTTTACAATCTTTCATGAATGTGAAAGTCGGTTTGGTAAAAAATGAGATTTGCATTTTAGTTTCCTTCAGTTATCTTCAAATTTATTTCAATGTTCTTTCTTAATTTTTTATTTATTTCATTTAAACGAAAATAAATAAATTTAATGAAATGAGATTTAGTTTCCATCAGTTATTGTCAAATTTATTCTATATCAATTTTTTTATTTATTTCATTTAAACGAAAATAAATAAAATCAAAATTAGTTGCCATCAGTTCTCGTCAAATTTATTTTGATGTTCTGTATTGTTTTTTCCTTTAATTATTTCATCTGAAAGAAAATAAATAAAATCAAAATTAATTTCCATCAGTTATCGTCTAATTTATTTTGATGTTCTTTATAATTTTTTTAATTTATTTCATCTAAACGAAAATAAATAAAATCAAAATTAGTTTCCATCAGTTATCGTCGAATTTATTTTGATGTTCTATATCAATTTTTTTATTTATTTCGTCTAAACGAAAATGAATAAAATCAAAATTAGTTTCCATCAGTTATCGTCAAATTTATTTTCATGTTCTTTATTAATTTTCTCATTTATTTCATTTGAACGAAAATAAGTAAATTTAATGAAGTCAAAATTAGTTTCCATCAGTTATCGTCAAATTTATTTTGATGTTCTATATCAATTTTTTTATTTATTTCATTTAAACGAAAATAAATAAAATCAAAATTAGTTTCCATCAGTTATCGTCAAATTTATTTTAATGTTCTATATTGATTTTTTTATTTATTTCACCTCAACGAGAATAAATAAAATCAAAATTAGTTTCCATCGGTTATCGTCAAATTTATTTTGATGTTCTTTATAAATTTTTTTATTTATTTCATCTAAACGAAAATAAATAAAATTAAAATTAGTTTCCATCAGTTATCGTCAAATTTATTTTGATGTTCCTTATCAATTTTTTTATTTATTTTATCTAAACGAAAATAAATAAAATCAAAATTAGTTTCCATCAGTTATCGTCAAATTTATTTTGATGTTCTTCATAATTTTTTTCATTTATTTCAGTTAAACGGAAATAAATAAAATTAATGAAATCAAGATTAGTTTCCATCAGTTATCGTCAAATTTATTTTGATGTTCTATATCAATTTGTTCATTCATTTCATTTAAACGAAAATAAATAAAATCAAAATTAGTTTCCATCAGTTATCGTCAAATTTATTTTGATGTTCTATATCAATTTTTTTATTTATTTTATTTAAACGAAAATAAATAAAATCAAAATTAGTTTTCATCAGTTATCGTCAAATTTATTTTGATGTTCAGTATTAATTTTTTTATTTACTTCATTCAAACGAAAATTAATAAAATCGAAATTAGTTTCCATCAGTTATCGTCAAATTTATTTTGATGTTCTTCATTAATTTTTCTTTTCGAAAATGAATAAATTCAATAAAATCAAAATTAGTTCCCATCAGTTATCTTCAAGTGTATTTAAAAGTTCTTCATTAATTTTTTTATTTATTTCACTCAAACGAAAATAAATAAATTTGACAAAATCGAAATAAAAATAATCCCTGACAACTTTATTCCGAATTCGGTGTCCTCTCTAAAAATTACGGAGAATTCTCAGGGTCCCGTTTGCGACCGATGCGAATATGGTCAGTTCTCATTCCTTTCAACCCCTTGCCAATATAAAATTAAGAACTAGTTTAGCAATAAAGGGTGTAATATTACAGCTCTATACTTTCGGCCTCTTTGAAATGCAAACCTTGGAAATATTTTATTATAACAAGTGAATAGTTAACAAGATTACCAAACCGTCGTTATTAGAAATAGTCGAACCCGTTTCTGCAGAAATGCGATATTTTTTGACGGATTGATATTTTACAACTAGGGGGGCAAGTTTGTTTTGAAGATTCGAATCGATTGGAAAACAAGTTCCAGTGTAATATAAAACAGAATAATCGGTGAAGAAAAAAATTTCAGCCGTTTGCACCCCTCCCGATTAAGGGTAGGTTGCATAAGTTTCGATAACTTTTTTAATAACCATAAAAAAATATTTTTAGTAAGATACTCATCAATTATTTCAACAAAAATTGATACGTACGAGACATACCCTTAAGGGGATGGGGGAGGGGGTGGCTGGGCTAAAGCCCCCCTATTATCAAGAATCGAAGTTTATTCGACGATGTGAAGAAGTTCTACAATCCCCACCCCAAAATAATTTCTATTATTGTGCCATCATAGGTTAAGTTGTTATTCTGTGAATAAGGGTGGTTCACCCCGAAATAAAGTTTATTTTTATAAAATTCCACGCAGAAAACCGTGTGGGGTATCGAATCACGTGGTTTTCCGCGTGGAAGACGATACAGGGTCGCTGTTTTTTTATTTATTCGAAGATACGAAGATTCGTCCAATCATCAGACTAAACTGGATTACCTCGAAATAATTTCATGCATATTTCTAGATTTAAGGGGATATTAAATGTGATTGTACTAAATGGAAGCGAAATTAATAGGTGTATTGAATGTTCGAATTAAAACCTTCTCCCTTTGAAAAAAAAAACATTTTGCAACTACCTCACCCTTATTTTTGTTTCCACTAACTCTACAAGACTGATTTTCATTAGATATACCTGTGAATATTATAGATGCAGATTTTATAGGAATTTGTATATAAATATAGCCACTTCCAGATTTATACGTTTCACAAGGCATTTTTGTACAGCTTAATATCGTAGATATACAGGGTCTATGCCTTTTAAAACTTCTGGAAGAAACTCAAAAATCAAGATTCATCCCCATCTCAGAATATATATTTGCGGGATTTAGACAATTTTCTATGCAGTACCTACCTCAATCGTGCGAAGTACAAAATTGGAAGTATTAGTTGACCTACCCCTATTTTTACATCGATGTCTTTGTCCAATTATCTCAATGTTCAAATGATTTTTTTTCTGTTGATGTTTGACGTTTTATTTCAGTCGGATCTCTCATGTATCAGTGTAATAACTTTTATAAAATATGTCGACATTATTTTATTAATAAAAATGTTCGTTTTAACCTGTGTTTTATTTTCCTAAATTTGATAACAAGGACCCCCTGCCCCCTCGACCTTGAGGGCGGTTTTTTCATTAATCTTGTTTATAAAGGGTAGCTAAAATATTTAATGCCTTCAGTTTTCATTGTCTGTAGAGGTTTATAATTATACAGGATGGTCTACAGAAAAAACACCCTAAATTAGCATAATATCAGTAAGTCCAATTCATTTTTAACGACACTCCTCGAATATTTTCCCCTATAATTATTTGGTGGTTTCTTGGTTTCCCTTCTAATTAAAATTGATATTCTTCCCTTTTTTTTCGTCCAAGAACATGGGAATTTTTCTCGAAGAAGGGGGTGGCTTTTGAATTATTAATCCTAATTATTCCAGGGGCTGTTAAATTCCTATATACAATTCTAATCACCCTCGTGGACGACTCATACTTGTTTCCTCGGTTCGAATCCTAAAAATTCAATTCCACCCCCCGGGTTTTTTTTCGGGCACAAAGAGAGCCGTGAGTAACCCTATCGTCTGCGATGAGGGTAAGACAAGAGATCGATATAACTCTTCCGTGGGGTGAAGCCTGGAAAACGGGGATGGATTTTCACCCTGAGGAAAATTGTAATGCGTCGTCTTAAAAAACGCAGGGGGCGGAAGCGGAGGGAGGGGGGGTGAAACGTCCTGTTCGTGGCAGCAGGATAGCTGCCTCCCTGGCTCCCTTAATGTTGAATTATATGCTTTATTTAGTTTGACTTCGGGAGGGGTTCGCGAGCTTTTAAAATTTATGGCATTAATTGCTAGGGGGGGAGGGGGAGGGTCGTCGTTTTTTTCGGGTTGATGAAGGACGAGTCGATTTTTTTTTCATTCCGAGAGGAATTTCCGTGGGGGAAATGGACACAAATATTACTTTGAGACTTCGAACGATTACTTCATCCGATTACTCATATTCGATTACCGTGTTTTAAACTGACTACCAATTAATTGTTTTCGATTACTCTTCACAGTCACTTTTTTATGATTACTTCAAATCGATTACTTTTCAACGATTAACGATATCTTTTCAAAGATTACCGAAGGACGAGTCGTATTTTTTTGATTCCAAGAGGAATTTCCGTGGTGGAAATGAACACCAATATTACTTAGATTGTAGCATTTTTCAAAGATTATTTTATCCGATTACTCATATTCGATTACCGTGTGTTTTTCTCTGACTACCGATACATTTTTTTTCGACTACTCTTCACGGTCACTTTTTTATGATTACTTCAAATCGGTTACTTTTCAACGATTACAGATAACTTTTCAACGATTACCGAAGGACGAATCGTTTTTTTTTATTACAAGAGGAATTTCCGTGGGAGAAATGGACGCGAATACTACTTAGATTATAGTATTTTTCAAAGATTATTTTATCCGATTACGCATATTAGTTACCGACTGTTTTTCTCTGACTACCGATACATTTTTTTTCGACTACTCTTCACGGTCACTTTTTTATGATTACTCCAAATCGGTTACTTTTCAACGATTACCGATAACTTTTCAACGATTACCGAAGGACGAATCGTTTTTTTTTATTACAAGAGGAATTTCCGTGGGAGAAATGGACGCGAATACTACTTAGATTATAGTATTTTTCAAAGATTATTTTATCCGATTACTCATATTCGATTATCGAGTGTTTTTCTCTGACTACCGATACATTTTTTTTCGACTACTCTTCACGGTCACTTTTTTATGATTACTTCAAATCGGTTACTTTTCAACGATTACCGATAACTTTTGAACGATTACCGAAGGACGAATCGTTTTTTTTTATTACAAGAGGAATTTCCGTGGGAGAAATGGACGCGAATACTACTTAGATTATAGTATTTTTCAAAGATTATTTTATTCGATTACTCATATTCGATTATCGAGTGTTTTTCTCTGACTACCGATACATTTTTTTTCGACTACTCTTCACGGTCACTTTTTTATGATCACTTCAAATCGGTTACTTTTCAACGATTACCGATAACTTTTGAACGATTACCGAAGGACGAATCGTTTTTTTTATTACAAGAGGAATTTCCGTGGGAGAAATGGACGCGAATACTACTTAGATTATAGTATTTCTCAAAGATTATTTTATCCGATTACTCATATTCGATTATCGAGTGTTTTTCTCTGACAACCGATATATTTTTTTTCGACTACTCTTCACGGTCACTTTTTCATGATTACTCCAAATCGGTTACTTTTCAACGATTACCGATAACTTTTCAACGATTACCGAAGGACGAATCGTTTTTTTTTATTACAAGAGGAATTTCCGTGGGAGAAATGGACGCGAATACTACTTAGATTATAGCATTTTTCAAAGATTATTTTATCCGATTACTCATATTCGATTACCGTTTGTTTTTCTCTGACTACCGATAAAATTTTTTCGATTACTCTTCCCAGTCACTTTTTTATGATTACTTCAAATCGATAACTTTTCAACGATTACCGAAGGACGAATCGTTTTTTTTAATTCCAAGAGGAATTTCCGTGGGTAAAATGGACACGAATATTACTTAGATTGTAGCATTTTCCAAAGATTATTTTATCCGATAACCGAGTGTTT
Organism: Aphidecta obliterata; assembly: GCA_963966015.1. Lineage (NCBI taxonomy): Eukaryota > Metazoa > Arthropoda > Insecta > Coleoptera > Coccinellidae > Aphidecta > Aphidecta obliterata. The sequence goes on from OZ014435.1 coordinate 1,504,017, forward strand.
TTCTCTGACTACCGATAAATTTTTTTTCTTCTACTCTTCACAGTCAATTTTTTGATTACTTCAAATCGGTCACTTTTCAACGATTACCGATAACTTTCCAAAGATTTCCGAAGGACAAATCGGTTTTTTTATCACAAGAGGAATTTCCGTGGGAGAAATGGACGCGAATACTACTTAGATTATAGCATTTTTCAAAGATTATTTTATCCGATTATTGATATTCGATTACCGAGAGTTTTTCTCTGAATTCCGATAAATTTTTTTCGATAACTCTTCACAGTCACTTTTTTAATTACTTCAAATCGGTTACTTTTCAACAAGTATCGATAACTTTTCAAAGACTACCGAAGGACGAATCGTTTTTTTTTTAATATAGGAATTTCTGTGGGGGAAATGGAAAAGAATATTACTCAGATTGTAGCATTTTTCAAAGATTATTTTATCCGATTATTCATATTCGATTACCGAGTGTTTTTCTCTGACTACCGATTAATTTTTTTCTATTACTCTTCACAGTAATTTTTTTATGATTACTTCAAGTCGATTACTTTTCAACAAGTATCGATAACTTTTCAAAGACTACCGAAGGACGAATCATTTTTTTTAATATAGGAATTTCTGTGGGGGAAATGGACAAGAATGTAACTTAGATTGTAGCATTTTTCAAAGATTATTTTATCCGATGTCTCATATTCGATTACCGAGTGTTTTTCTCTGACTACCGATACATTTTTTTCTTACTCTTCGCAGTCACTTTTTTGATTACTTCAAATCGGTCACTTTTCAACGATTACCGATAACTTTTCAACGATTACCGAAGGACGAATCGGTTTTTTTATCACAAGAGGAATTTCCGTGGGAGAAATGGACGCGAATACTACTTAGATTATAGCATTTTTCAAAGATTATTTTATCCGATTATTCATATTCGATTACCGAGAGTTTTTCTCTGATTACCGATAAATTTTTTTCGATTACTCTTCACAGTCACTTTTTTGATTACTTCAAATCGGTTACTTTTCAACAAGTATCGATAACTTTTCGAAGACTACCGAAGGACGAAACGGTTTTTTTTTAATATAGGAATTTCTGTGGGGGAAATGGACAAGAATATTACTCAGATTGTAGCATTTTTCAAAGATTATTTTATCCGATTATTCATATTCGATTACCGAGTGTTTTTCTCTGACTACCGATTAATTTTTTTCTATTACTCTTCACAGTAATTTTTTTATGATTACTTCAAATCGTTTACTTTTCAACAAGTATCGATAACTTTTCAAAGACTACCGAAGGACGAATCGTTTTTTTTTCAATATAGGAATTTCTGTGGGGGAAATGGACATGAATATTACTTAGATTGTAGCATTTCTCAAAGATTATTTTATCCGATTACTCATATTCGATTACCGAGTGATTTTCTCTGACTACCGATTAATTTTTTTCTATTACTCTCCACAGTAATTTTTTTATGATTACTTCAAATCGATTACTTTTCAACAAGTATCGATAACTTTTCAAAGACTACCGAAGGACGAATCATTTTTTTTAATATAGGAATTTCTGTGGGGGAAATGGACAAGAATGTAACTTAGATTGTAGCATTTTTCAAAGATTATTTTATCTGATGTCTCATATTCGATTACCGAGTGTTTTTCTCTGACTACCGATAAATTTTTTTCTATTACTCTTCACAGTCACTTTTTTGATTACTTCAAATCGGTCACTTTTCAACGAATACCGATAACTTTTCAACGATTACCGATAACTTTTCAACGATTACCGAAGGACGAATCGGTTTTTCTATCACAAGAGGAATTTCCGTGGGAGAAATAGACGCGAATACTACTTAGATTATAGCATTTTTCAAAGATTATTTTATCCGATTATTCATATTCGATTACCGAGAGTTTTTCTCTGATTACCGATAAATTTTTTTCGATTACTCTTCACAGTCACTTTTTTGATTACTTCAAATCGGTTACTTTTCAACAAGTATCGATAACTTTTCGAAGACTACCGAAGGACGAAACGGTTTTTTTTTAATATAGGAATTTCTGTGGGGGAAATGGACAAGAATATTACTCAGATTGTAGCATTTTTCAAAGATTATTTTATCCGATTACTCATATTCGATTACCGAGTGTTTTTCTCTGACTACCGATTAATTTTTTTCTATTACTCTTCACAGTAATTTTTTTATGATTACTTCAAATCGATTACTTTTCAGCAAGTATCGATAACTTTTCAAAGACTACCGAAGGACGAATCGTTTTTTTTTTCAATATAGTAATTTCTGTGGGGGAAATGGACAAGAATATTACTTAGATTGTAGCATTTTTCAAAGATTATTTTATCCGATTACTCATATTCGATTACCGAGTGTTTTTCTCTGACTACCGATTATTTTTTTTCTATTACTCTTCACAGTAATTTTTTTATGATTACTTCAAATCGATTACTTTTCAACAAGTATCGATAACTTTTCAAAGACTACCGAAGGACGAATCGTTTTTTTTTTCAATATAGGAATTTCTGTGGGGGAAATGGACAAGAATATTACTTAGATTGTAGCATTTTTCAAAGATTATTCTATCCGATTACTCATATTCGATTACCGAGTGTTTTTCTCTGACTACCGATTAATTTTTTTCTATTACTCTTCACAGTAATTTTTTTATGATTACTTCAAATCGATTACTTTCCAACAAGTATCGATAGCTTTTCAAAGACTACCGAAGGTCGAATCGTTTTTTTTTTAATATAGGAATTTCTGTGGGGGAAATGGATCAGAATATTACTCAGATTGTAGCATTTTTCAAAGATTATTTTATCCGATTACTCATATTCGATTACCGAGTGTTTTTCTCTGACTACCGATTAATTTTTTCCGATTACTCTTCACAAACACTTTTCAACGATTACTTTCCAATGATAACCGATTACTCTCCACCGATTTTATAACAACAAAAAATATAAACTATACTCTCCACTTCGTCAGATCCGCGACCTTCTCTCCGATTTCTCCGACCGCCAACACCCCCCCGAGGTTCCAATCTCACCATTACTAATCATTCCTCGGAAGACGCCGAAGACACAAAGGCTCCGAATCGCAAAACTGCAGGAGCTCACTTGGCAGATGACGCGATGTTGTCGGGGCCGAAAAAAAAACGAACCCGAGCACACGACCGAGTCTCGAATTAAATCGGTTGCATTCGAAAGGGTGGTGAGCGAATATGTGGAGAATCGTCCGTAAGGGAGACTCCGCGGAATCGGTTCGGGATCAGAGTATATAAAATTGTGGCGTTGCCATTGTTCTTATTACATAAACGGTGGTGTCTCGGCGTGGCGTAAGGATACAGTAACAAAGTCTATAAGTCCCGGACTGAAAATTACATATTTCTCATCAAATAAAGATTTTTCAATTTTTTTTCATATATAAATGGCCCGAATTTATATGCTTTTCGAAGTTAATCAAACATCTGAAAAAAAACCATAATTACAAAAGTGACACTAATGTCCTTTCATATTCAAACAGTTTGAATATTTCTATGACCTGGAACATAATCACATAAGTGTCACTTGTAGTCCCTCGATTTTTAGCCCTCAAAATTAATCGATCAGTGCATCTTTTCTCATCAAATACAACTAGATCTCAACAATCGGATGAACTCAATTGAGGTGGTGGCTCCCGTACCCGGAAGGGGTGTAAGTGGCGCGGCGTGCGAGTGTGTCGGGTTAAAAAAAGAACGTGTGGCATTCGTGACCCATTTTCGATTTCGACTTAGGTAGAAAAAAAAATTGGAGAAAGGTGCATCGGTGCGGGCGCAACTGACGCGAATCTAACGGAATCTTGGAAATTGGCATATCTCCACCCTTGCAGAAAGGCGCGGGTCGTTAAGGGGATATAAAAACGCGTTTCGACCCGAAAAATCTAACGGTAAGGGTAAAATTAAGGTCAAGGAAGACAATTATTTGAGCATAATTTTGCTTCTTAGAATATAATCATGTGAAAACTGTAGAAAAGTGGGGAACGCCACATAGTTATTTGAGACCCTTCCGAACGAAAATCGAAGGACCACAAGTGACAGGTCGAAAGCAAGAAATTTGGGCTCTTTTGTTTATGAAAGAAAATGGGAAAATGTGATAAGAAATATTCAATCATTATTTTTATTAACTCCAACAAAAAATTCGATATTCTCGTGTGCTATTGCATTCTTAACCTTTCCATCATCTCCAACCCCATCCACCCTCGCGGCGTCGAAAAAAAACCGTATTTCATTACGCATTCAAATTCGCTCTCTCGAAAGACAGTTCCGTGGGGTTAAAAAACTGGGGGTAGAATTTTTTACAAGGTTTCAACGAGGGTGGACGCGCCTAACCCTTAAGGCGCCCTGCCCTAAGGTCCCGTTTCGCCTCGGAAAAAAAAACCGAATCCACGTGCCTGCGTTCCAGCATTAAATGTCAGCGGGGAAAGGGTTACGCACCCCGAACCCGACGCGTACGGGAGCGTGTAAGAATGCGCGCTTATCGCTGAAACCTCGGGGTGGTAGAGCTTCCCGGCGTAAAAAACGGGGATGAGTCACTTCTCTTAATTTTTTTTTCGATAAATTAAAGCCGCTCCCCGGGGCCGCGTTCGCGAAGATCTATGTGCTTCGAGGAGTTAATTAATTGGGACGACGAAAAAACGATTGTATATCGAATGAACAAAATACAGGCCATGAATTCAAAGTTATTCATTGAAGAAATAGAGGAAAATTGCAAAATAAGTGTACCTTAGGCCTCATTACAGATTTTATTGATTTTTTCATAAGAAATCCACTGATACTCAATCTTGGGAAATTTGTAGTTTAGAAGATCTGATATTTTGGAAATTCCATTACAAGTATTACAACCTCAAAAATGTGACATTTCAATTAGAAATTATTCACTCTTTGACAGAATTACCAACTTACCTTCATGGAATAGTGAAATATCAGACAAGCTTTGTTCTTCTTCTTTTCACTTTTGGGCCTGTTCCCAAAACTAATGAATGAATAATTCTTAATTTTTCCTAATCTTACCTCAAACTTACAAGATGCTGTTGAACTATTAAAACTTTAATATGACAATTTGAAAGTTCTTGAACGTTTAAGTTTTAAAAATATGGTACTGTTTAACGCTTTATGTTGGTTATATAATGCTCAATATATTGGCGAACCTGGCTGTCGACCGCCAGATTTACGATGAATGTTTACATTTTTCATACTAATATCGAAAATTCATCTCTAAAAGTATTGATTGAGACTGTTATTAATCGATTTCTCATGAAGAAGTGGATGTGTTGAAAAAAAAAATCATAAAAATATGACATTGGACAAAGTAAACATCCACCAAAAGGGTTATATTGGAACAACTCAAACTTACCTTTGTTGACGACTTCTGCATGAAGATATCTCTTTCCTGGAAGAAAATTAAGGCACAAATTTTATTCACTCAAAACAAACAAAACTGCGGCAGGTGAACCGATACTGCCCACAAAATAAAGTAACACAAACCAAAGAAAAACTTTATTGAATGAAATGGAAATTAAGCTACGTTCATACAGAAATTCAATGTTTACTGCTCATCAACATATACGTCAATTTGGTTTCCAAAGTCGATACTTCTGAGCCGAGTGTAGCATAAAAGGACACATTTCTAAGTCGTCACCGGATTTCTTGACGGTTGACGTGAATATAACCTCGAAATTTTCAAAACAAAGTGACAAATTAAGTTCGTTTGGACTCCAAATAAATTAATTACGAAGTGATACGAGGAATGGCAATGATGACTTTATTTCAGATTTCATTGAATTTTTCACAAGAAATCCATTGATACCAGTCTCAATCTTAGGAAATTTGTAGTTCAGAAGATATTATGATACTTTGAAAATTTCATAACCTCAAAAATGTGACATTTCAATTACAGATTAATCATTCTATGACAGAATTACCAACTTACTTTCATTGAAATATCACACAAGCTTTGTTCTTCTTCTTTCACTTTTGGGCCTGTTCACAAAACTATTTAATGAATAATTCTAATTTTTTCCTGATCTTACCTCAACCTTGCAAGATGCTGTTTAACGATTTCAACTTTAATATAACAACTATAAAGTTTTTGAACGTTCAAGTTTCAAAAATAACGTGAAAATGTCGTTCAACGCGTTATGTTGGTTATATAAAGCTCAATATTAGTCAATATATTGGTGAACCTGGCTGTCCACCGCCAGATATCCGATTAATGTTCACAAGTTTTCATGCTAATTTCGAAAATTCATCTTTAAAAGTATATTTTCCAAGATAGAGATTGGTATCAATCGATTTTTCATGTAGAAGTGGATGTGTTAAAAAAAATCATTAAAATATGACATTGGACTCAAAGTAAACATCCACCAAAAGGGTTATATTAGAACAATTCAAATCTTACCTTTGTTGATGACTTCTGCATGAAGATATCTTTTTTCTTGGAAGAAATTAAGGCACAAACGACAACAGTTTCGGTAAATAAACTTTTATTCACTCAATACGAACTAAACTGTGGCAGGTGCACAGATACTGCCAACGAAATAAAGTAACACAAACCAAAGAAAAACTTTATTGAATAGAATGGAAATTGAAATAAAGCTACGTTTACAGAAATTCAATGTTTAATGCTTATCAACATAAATCGACAATTTGGTTTCCAAGGACAAATTTTGGTTGACGTGAATATAACCTCGAAATGAATAGATTTCAAAGTGTTATTATGAGGAATGGTACTGATGACCTTGACTGTGACAGTTAACAGATATTTCTTTTAGATTGTGATTTCCAAGTATGTATAAACTTTTGCATATCTCAGTTGCTTTTCAAAACATAGTCTGATAATTATATTTATCTTCATTATAATTTGCTGTTGTTCCTTCTCTGTCAAAATTACGAAAGTATCAAAATTGAGGTTATGAGTAGGTCTAATGTACCGCATCTGTCATATTTTCCCGACGTTGCCAGTTGTATAAACTACTTTTATTTCCATTCTCGACCTCTAAATAACATGCGAACGAGGAAGCTGGCGCTGCTCGTCTTCCTCGGGGGGTGGACGAACGACCGACCCGGCATAACAATCAAGTAAAGAGTTTCACGCAGGCAAGGCCGCCCGAGAGAACACAATCAGACAGTCGCGCGTAGCGCCAAAGAGTTAATATTGATCCGTTTTTTTATTTGAGTCACCCCCACGATTTTTTCACCCTCGCTTTTTTTTATCCCCGGATGAGTATGTGTTTCTATAGCAACTGCTCTGTGTACAGCAGGTGCCTACGTCGCGGCAACGCGGCCCGAGAGGATCTTGGCGCTTTCTTTCCGAGGGAAGAAGAGATGGATGACGGCGATTTTTCCGAGAGCGATGTAAATTTCGAGCTTCCGCCCGGCATTGAAACAAGGAGATAACGCTTTTATGTCGGTATATTAACCGCGAGCTCGTCCTTATTTCATTATTCGGTACGAAGAAAAATGCATTTGTACCAAAATTTCAGATTTTATTATTATTTTTTAACTTAACAGAGTTATGCATAGCATTATTATTTTCAGACTCCACTGCACATAAATGAGAAATAAGCTTGAAAAAAATCAACGTTGGAAGAAATAAATAGGGAAAATTATCCTTTTAGCCGGTATTCGAGGCACAGAAGATTTCTGGTAAAAATTCAAGCTGTAACATCTGGAAAATTGGTTTGACGATCGGGTAGCCGAATTGGCAGAAAAGCCGTCGCAACTGGAAAAAAAAAACCAATTTTCATCAGGTCAAAGAACCCAAACATAATTCAGTACAAATTGATCGAATGACAAAAATTTAATTGCGAGAGAAAAAACTCACCTGTTTGATTATACCCGAGACCGATATCAATCTACTGGACCGGCCTCTAGCCATGCACACTCCTAAACATGCCAAAATCACTGCGAGAAACAGGGCTTGTCTGAAATTCATCTTGGAACTGAATGGTCACCTTAATATAACACTTCCTTATATTAAGGCACATATTTTCCTTGTGTTGCACATAAATCAAGATTATTTTATCACTTTGAGGATGTAGTTTCGTGCAGTTTCGAAATATTCGTTGGTTGGTCGTTTCGTGACATCCTCGGTTTGTGGGCAACTTGCAATATACAAGGATTGGGTATTTCCACATTGGATGAAAAATTTAAATTTGTTTAAAGGTTTTCAATTTAGATATTTTGGGAAAGATTTGAGTAATAAAGGTAGAAATAAAGAAAGAAGTCGTGCAAATACTATACCCATATATAGAGCCATATATAGAACCTAAAGACAAAGATTGATAATGAATTATTACAATTTGTTTAAGGGGTTTCAGTTAAGATATTTTGGGAAATATTTTAAAAATAAAGGTAACAATAAAGAACAAAGTGTCGTGCAAATAATATAACCTAATATAGAGCCTCCAAATAAAAATTAATAATGAAATAGTACTATTTGTTTGAGGGGTTTCAGTTAAGATATTTTGGGAAATATTTCAAAAATAAAAGGTATGTAACAATAAAGAACGAAGTGCCGTGCAAATAATATACCTTAATATAGAGCCTGAAGACAAAGATTGATAATGAATTAGTACAATTTGTTTCAAGGGTTTCAGTTTAGATATTTTGGAAAATATTTAAAAAATAAAGGTAACAATGAAGAACAAAGTGTCGTGCAAATAATATAACCTAATATAGAGCCTCAAAATAAAAAATTTATAATGAAATCATACTATTTGTTTGAGGGATTTCAGTCAAGATGTTTTGGGAAATATTTCAAAAATAGAAGGTATGTTACAATAAAGAACGAAGTGTCGTGCAAATAATATACCTTTATATAGAGCCTGAAGACAAAGATTGATAATGAATTAGTACAATTTGTTTCAAGGGTTTCAGTTTAGATATTTTGGGAAATATTTAAAAAATAAAGGTAACAATAAAGAACAAAGTGTCGTGCAAATAATATAACCTAATATAGAGCCTCAAAATAAAAAAATTATAATGAAATCATAATGTTTGTTTGAGGGATTTCAGTCAAAATGTTTTGGGAAATATTTTAAAAATAGAAGGTATGTTACAATAAAGAACGAAGTGTCGTGCAAATAATATACCCTTATATAGAGCCTGAAGACAAATATTGATAATGAATTAGTACAATTTGTTTCAAGGGTTTCAGTTTAGATATTTTGGGAAATATTTAAAAAGTAAAGGTAACAATAAAGAACAAAGTGTCGTGCGAATAATATAACCTAATATAGAGCCTCAAAATAAAAAATTGATAATGAAATCATACTATTTGTTTGAGGGATTTCAGTCAAGATGTTTTGGGAAATATTTCAAAAATAGAAGGTATGTTACAATAAAGAACGAAGTGTCGTGCAAATAATATACCCTAATATGGAGCCTGAAGACAAAGATTGATAATGAATTAGTACAATTTGTTTCAAGGGTTTCAGTTTAGATATTTTGGGAAATATTTAAAAAATAAAGGTAACAATAAAGAACAAAGTGTCGTGCAAATATTATACCCTGATATAGAGCCCCAAGCTACTTTTAATTTTTGGGGTACAGTTTGAATATTTTCTGTAATATTTGAAAAATTAAGATGACAATAACGAGAACGAATTAATATGGGAATAATTCACCCTACTATTTGTTTTCTGCCTCATTTATTCTGACGTATTGTTGTCTTACTTAGTGACAATCTTTATTATTTATTGTATTTCGATTGTTCTCATAATTCCTGACGGTTTTCCGCTATAAGTGGGATAAAGAAGTTGAGAATTAATCTCCGATTCGTCAAGTAAAAAATATTCTCTTACTTGGGGGAAATTCCTCGAAGACAAGGTTAATATATTCACGCCCGTTCTGCCCCACAAAGGGGCCGATCTCAGCTGGATTAACGGACTAAATCGGCATCATATTATCCGAAAAAAAATCGACGAATTTGGACAAACGTAACAACCTCCGTTTTTTTTTTGGGGACAAACATCTGTTTTACGTGAAAAAAATTCGCGGTATTCAAATCGGAACCTCGAGTGGGGAAATAATGGACACTCCACCGGGTCCCATAATAAGGACCTGGACCTGTCAATCTCCGTCGAGTTTCCGGCAATTGACTTCGGGCATTGTGTTTGTTACGATAGCGGTTAATGTTCGCGTCGGAAGAAAGGAACTGGGTGGACCAAAGTTAAGGATATGCGGCCCGAGGTTTATTGTTTGGCGTTGGCTGTCAAAATTGTGGAAATCACGTCGAGATTTTGGGCAGCTGAGCGGATGGATACAATTATTTCTTCGTTTCTGGGGCGATTCTCTAATTTGCCTACCGTTTTCTTATCGCGATTTGCGGATCTGCGAACTAACGTTTTTCGAGGTGAATGGGAGTTTTTTCGACAAGTCTGTATTGTCGTGGTTCGATTCCGTTGACAATCCAGATTTAACGTGGAAGTTCATTATTTCTTTCAATCTGTCCATGAATATTTCACGACGTACCTCAGCTGTTCCTGATTGATTTTTTTTTTGTTATGTACGACGAGCATTTAATCTCTCAATCTTAAATCCATGGAATCTTCTCGATCTATTATAAAAATTTCCGATTAATTTTGGAAGATTGTGAACGTTTATTAAGCATTTCAATGACAGCGCATACAATTTACTGATTCTGTCTAGAATGCGGTCGAAATTGATGGTATCGAAAACAGAAAAAAGTGGATTTTCTAGCCTTATAATATGTTTTGTTTTACATTTTCAGGTTTACCATACGGATTATGAATGAATACTTTCGTTCATTGTGGCCAGTGAAACGGATTTGAAGGAAAAATAGGGATATTCACAATTGAAAATTGGAGAAAGTGATTATTTTCCGAAGATTTGCCAGTCCCAAAATACGTTTTTCCTAGGTGTCCAAAAATGTATCATTATTTTATTTGACATAACAAGATACTTCTGTCAGATCAATAATAAAAAATTATCATTTGAAATATTCGTTTCTTGTTGATTTTGCCAAAGCATTACTCAAATAAGTGAATTATGGCACTTCAGGAAAAAGTTAAGTTTTTCTGAAATTTTCAATATAATTACATAGGTAATTCCATCTTTTGAAGTTTATGAAAATAAAATGACAGTACTTGTCACACTGATAATGAACACTGAAGTCCGTTTCGGAACAAAGAAAAAATTGAGTTTTCTGATTTATTCAATATAATTCGATGACTTAAAAAAAAAATTGGGTTTTCTGATTTATTAAATATGATTCGATGATTTCAAAAAAAAATTGAGTTTTCTGATATCATTATAATTCGATAATTTCAAAAAAAAATTGAGTTTTCTGATTTATTCAATATAATTCGATGATTAAAAAAAAGAGTTTTCTGATTTCTTCAATATAGGTAATTCAGTGATTCTATCTTTTGAAGTTCATAGAAATAAAATGATAGTACTTGTCATACTGACAATGAACACTGAAGGCAATTTTGGTACACAGAGAGAAAATTGAGTTTTCTGATTTATTCAATATAATTCGATGATTTGAAAAAAATGAGTTTTATGATTTATTCAATATAGGTTATTCATTGCTTCTATTTTTTGAAGTTCATAGAAATAAAATGACAGTACTTGTCATACTGACAATGAACACTGAAGGCAATTTTGGTAAAAACAAAAAAAATTGAGTTTTTTGATTTATTCAATATAATTCGATGATTTAAAAAAAAAGAGTTTTCTGATTTATTCAATATAGGTAATTCAGTGATTCTATCTTTTGAAGTTCATAGAAATAAAATGACAGTACTTGTCACACTGACAATGAACACTGAAGGCAATTTTGGTACACAGAAAAAAAATTGATTTTTCTGATTTATTCAATATAATTCGATGATTCCAAAAAAAAATTGAGTTTTCTGATATATTCAATATAATTCGATGATTTAAAAAAAGAGTTTTCTGATTTATTCAATATAGGTAATTCAGTGATTGTATCTTTTGAAGTTCATAGAAATAAAATGACAGTACTTGTCATACTGACAATGAACACTGAAGGCAATTTTGGTACACAGAAAAAAAATTGAGTTTTCTGATTTATTCCATATAATTCGATGATTTGAAAAAAATGAGTTTTATGATTTATTCAATATAGGTAATTCAGTGATTCTATCTTTTGAAGTTCATAGATATAAAATGACAGTACTTGTCACACTGACAATGAACACTGAAGGCAATTTTGGTACACAGAAAAAAAATTGAGTTCTCTGATTCATTCAATATAATTCGATGATTTGAAAAAAAAAGAGTTTTCTGATTTATTCAATATAGATAATTCAGTGATACTATCTTTTGAAGTTCATAGAAATAAAATGACAGTATGTACTTGTCACACTGACAATGAACACTGAAGGCAATTTTGGTACACAGAAAAAAAATTGAGTTCTCTGATTCATTCAATATAATTCGATGATTCCATCTTTTGAAGTTTTTTTAGAAATAAAATAACAATATTTCTCCTACTGATAACGAACACAGAGAAGAAATTGAATTTTCTGATTTATTCAATATAATTCAGTGATTCCATCTTTTGAAGTTAATAGAAATAAAATGACAGTACTTGTCGTTTTGGTACACAGAAACACAAAATAATCTCGAGCAATCATAAAAAAAATTTTTTTCTGTACAATTTTCTATTCATTGTTTATTGCGCTTATTCAGTAAGTTTACTTCACTTCAATTATGATCTCCTTCATTTTTTTATCTTCGTATTTTTTTCCCTAACGAACATTGAATGGAAGTATCACAACGTAACACTTAACAAGTCTGCATTCTCCCACCATTGATATATCACTCACAATTGTATTATGTATTGTGTTATAACTGTTTTGTTTAACTTTTTTATTGGTTTTCCTCGCCCTCATTCGTTACAAAAAATTGTTGGATTCTGGAAGAACGTTGCCCTAAAATTGATCTCCTTTATAAAATTTTTTACCAATTAAGAAAAAGTTCAAACAGACAAAACTAACACAATGAACTACATAAAAAGATATTCGTTTCACGCTATTGATAGGCCATTTAAGACGACATCAATACCAGTCTAATTAAATTCATTTTTTCACCGATTAGAAAAAAATTAAATGACACCAATACAAGGAACAGGATTAGATGATACTAACACAATAAAACACATAACAAGATGTGGTTTTCGATTCCATTCTTAATTTTCTCTTCTTTATTTTCGATTGTTGTTTTCCCTCGTGTTCAATCGATCTTGATTTTACGCCAAATTATCGAATATCGCATGTCGATTCGACGCATTGTTGACGCGTCATGTTTCCGACAACAATGGAAATTGTTGCAATGCAGGTGAGTGTCAATCTGGAGTTTTAAGGGGGGAAATTTGTTGTGTAGTTGAAACTTTTTTTGTTAATTTTTTTCAGTTCGTCGAATTTTTGATTTTGTCGGTTTCTTTCACGCGAAAGGAGGTGGGTTACGTTGTTGTTTCCCCAATCAACCCCTATTTTTAATCCCCACACTCGAGAAACGAAAATCGCCTAATTCCCCAAATTAAGGCCCCCGGACAACCGGATTCCGGAGGCTCTCCCCCGCCGCCGCCCCCCCGCGAGAGGAGAATTCATAACCGAAGAAGCGGCGGCGTATCCGGGGGCTGGGGCGAAGAGAGGGCGATTAAATTAATTTGGCCGTTGTCTAAACAATGGCCGCCCCGTTAATGGTAACCGTTTGGAGAAATTGCCGCCTCCGTCGACGGCGGCTCCTCCGTTATATGCGCGGTTATTTTTTATGTAGATTTTTCCGGGGATGACGGGGGACGACGCTACCCTTTTCGCTTTTTTCTCGGCGTCGTCGGAGCGGTCGCCAAAATGTGGGGGAATTAATTCGTCGTAACGAGGAGTTTTTTCGTCTAAAACTACCCTTACCGAATACCTTCCGACTTAATATCAACCTTTCCACCCCCGCCACCAGACTCGAGGGTTAGTTTAATAATTGTTCAGTTCACTTAAAAATAATTAACTACAATATTACAATCAACATCAACAAAAAAAAAAAAAAAACTAGCACAAGAAAGGAAGTCCATTACTAACGGCTTCCACTGAAGAATTTCCACGAGTTGTTGCAATTTGTTAAAAAATACTAAACTATGCTTTTTCTCTTTCCCCGTTTCGGGACCGCTGCGCGGCAGGGGTGGGCGCCCCAACAACCCCTGGGTGGCGCGAAAGTTTCGTGGGCCCTCCGTCGGTAATTATATTTTTTAATTTATCTTGCTTAGTGTCCCCGCAAGGACGGGTGTAATAGATAACTCGCGGGACCGGTGTAGACACAACGAAGGGGGTGGAACGGGGGGTGGGAGAGAACACATTAGCCGATGAATTCGCCTCGTGAAAATTTAAAAAACGCGCGTCCTGAGGTATGGCGAGGTGACAGGTGGAATAATGAGTCAAGACACGGCCACGTTTCGCGGAGATATTAAAATGTAAATGTTAGGGGTGGGTTTTGGATGGTAAAAACCGCGAAATGTTCGAAAAACATTCATGCAAGGTCGTATGAAAATTTATGAATGACCTTTTAATCTTAAAATTGACAAGTGACAGATCTAGCATCGAGACCACAGAAATACATGCACGGTTGGTACTACTGTTTACACGTCAAGGACGATGCGGGTTAACCTAACTTCCATATATGTCAAAATAACACGGTGATCCACCGTGGACATAAATTGGGCCGAATCAAATCGGAATCAGTGCTCAACTCTGAGCACTTCCGAAAGATAATTCCCATCGTTTCTCGTTCGGGAAAATCTCCGACCATTTTCCTTTAGTTATGCTCTGAAGAAGGACGTGAGATAAGAAGCGACCGAGTCTTCGCTTCTGGTTGCCAAAGAAGAAGGAGGGTGAGCAATTCCAGCTAAGCGCCCCCGCGCGTAATTAGTTGGGGTTGAAAAAATAAGGGTTGATATTCATCCCCGCGAACGCTATAGCTCGCTTTGTTCGCATGTAAATGCGGAAATTCGAGTGGGGATTTTAACCGGCTTGACTTTCGTCATTACTGCACTCGATTAAAAAAAATTACGAAAAGCACTGCCGTGAAGGCAGGAGCTTTTGAGCGCTCGTACATGCACATTGTAGGTAGATTTGCATTTTCCAGTTTCAGAAATCAATTGAAGGAATTTTTGACTGCTGTCAAAAAAATTCTGAAACTTAGGCAAAACTCCAGACTTCATGTCGGTGCTTCAGCTGATCAATTTTTTTCCGATAATTCGCTAGAATTTTCCACGGTATCTATGGTCTTGGTGATGCGATATGGACAAAATTTTGCACGTAGTTTGAATACATTATTCCTGAGCTAGGTGCATAATTTCATTCCAATCCGATCAGTAGTTTCGAAACTATCAGGAAAAAAATATTTTGAACGGCCATATTTACGGAACCCCTAGTCTAATTTTGCTCATTGATGAACGTGACCGTGAAATTTGCGATCCAAACCCACCCTGAAAATTTCAAGTTCCTAGGCCTTTCCGTTCAAAAGTTTGAATTTTCTATGGTTTCTATGGTTCTGGTCATGCGATCTGGACAAAATATTGCTTCAATATATCATTCTCGATTAAAATACAAAATTTCATCTCGATCGAATCCGTAGTTTCGAATTTATCGAGAAAACAAAATTTCAAACGACCGTATTTACGGAACCCCTTGTATAATGTTGCTCATAGATGAACGTGATCACGACATTCAAGATCCACACCTATCCTGAAAATTTCAAGTCCCTAGGCGTTTCCGTTCACAAGTTACAATTTTCTATGGTTTCTATGGTTCTGGTCATGCGATCTGGACAAAAATCCACATGTAGCTTGAACACCTCATTTTCCATTCGAGTGCAAAATTTTATCTCGATCAAATCTGTAGTTTTCAAGTAATCAGGGAAACAAAACTTTGAACGGCCATATTTACGGAACCCCTAGTGGAATTTGGCCCATTAACGAACTTAACCGAGGCATTTGGGATCTGAACCTACACTGAAAATTTCAAGTCTCTAGGTTGATCCGTTCGGGAGTTATCGTGCTGACGGACGGCCGGACGGACAGACTCGAATTTTCCGACGGATTCGTCATCAGTGAGTCGAACATAGTCGATTGAGACCATTTTCGGCTCAAAATTCGAAAAATACAGACATCGTGACGAAATGATATAGCCCTCGTGTAAGTAGTACGAGCGCTCAAAAACATCAGTTTTCACTATGGTTTTATATAGTTTCCTAGAAATTTTCTCAGGGTAATTATTTCCATGTCACTTCTTTACCATTTTTGTTATTTTTATCTTTCAATTAATTTAGAAAAAAAACTGATCTCCTAAAATCGTTATATACGGAGTCTTTGGTTCTCATTCACCTTTTTTTTTTGAAATATTCCACAAAATATCTAAACTGGTACCTCAAAAACCACTCAGAAATATCAGCTGGATTATTTTTACCAAAATGCAAAATAATAAATGATTTCCTTATCAATTTTAACAAAAGTGTTTGGCACGTCGTGAAGAATGTTGTGTTGCCTGGCTCGAGGTCGAGTGGCTCACCGAGAGAGTCACGTACCGTCGTCAAAAACCCAAAAATCTTCTGAATTATCGCCACATTTATCGTGCGAAACCGAATCTTCTGATACAGTCGACATCTAAAATAAGGATCTCTGAAAGTTTCAAGTCCAATAGCGAACATAAAAATTATTTCCCACATAAAAAAAGAACACATTTAAAATTTTCATTCTTGAATTATATAGATTTGATGTATTCTGGTTCTATATCGAAGAATACATTTTTTAACAAATTTTCCATTTTCATGTAAAATTTTTTTTTCACGATTTTCTGCAAGAACCTTTCCATAGAAGACCACGCTGATTCTGAATATGCACTCAGTTCTTTAATACTCCTCATCGTTTAATCCTAGTATAAGTGGAAAGTATCGTGAAAAGTAGTTGTTATTTCCATTAGATTGCGCAACCTCGAAAACCTATATTTCCATACCAAACTTGCCAACATCTGGCTTAGTTTTCCCGAAAAAAAATTATTTTTACCAAAATGCAAAATAATAAATGATTTTCTTATCAATTTTAACAAAAGTGTTTGGCACGTCGTGAAGAATGTTGTGTTGCCTGGCTCGAGGTCGAGTGGCTCACCGAGAGAGTCACGTACCGTCGTCAAAAACCCAAAAATCTTCTGAATTATCGCCACATTTATCGTGCGAAACCGAATCTTCTGATACAGTCGACATCTAAAATAAGGATCTCTGAAAGTTTCAACTTCGAAGTCCAATAGCGAACATAAAAATTATTTCTCACAAAAAACAAGAACACATTTAAAATTTTCATTCTTGAATTATATAGATTTGATGTATTCTGGTTCTATATCGAAGAATACATTTTTTAACAAATTTTCCATTTTCATGTAAAATTTTTTTTTCACGATTTTCTGCAAGAACCTTTCCATAGAAAACCACGCTGATTCTGAATATGCACTCAGTTCTTCAATATTCCTCATCGTTTAATCCTAGTATAAGTGGAAAATATCGTGAAAAGTAGTTGTTATTTCCATCAGATTGCGCAACCTCGAAAACCTATATTTCCATACCAAACTTGCCAACATCTGGCTTAGTTTTCCCGAAAAAAAATTATTTAGTTTTTCCAACTTTCATTTTCGAGTTTCGTTTGAAAGACTGAACTGGCGCGAATATCACTATGATTGATCTACTGAGTGGTTTTGTGGAATCTACTCAATTGGTTTTATAACCACCATACAAAAAAATTATTATAGATCTCCTTTATTTTTTCTGAGAGAAGGAAATATAGCGTTTTTGGGGGGTCTACCCCTTAGTTTTTTTCGAGTAAAAATTTCAAATTTTTGAATGCGATTTTATTGAATGAGGATGATGTGAGGAACTCGCTGGTTAATAATCTGAAAACCACGATTGATTCTGACGAGTAAAATATGACACATAAAGGATTGAAAGTTGGAAAAATTCAATTTTCCAGTTGAAAAAATTTGCAGATAGGGCCGCAATTTTATTTCCATCAGATTGCGCAACCTCGAAAACCTATATTTCCATACCAAACTTGCCAATATCTACCTTAGTTTTCCCGAAAAAAAAATTATTTAGTTTTTTCAACTTTCATTTTCGAGTTGCTTTGAAAGAGTGTACTGATGCGAATATCACTATGAGTAATCTACTGAGTGGTTTTGTGGAAATTTTTTTTTTCGATTATCTTCCAGAAATTTTCCATATAAGCTAAATCGTCCACGCTGAATTCAAATATGCACTCAGTTCCTTCATATTCCTCATTGTTTAGTACCATAATAAGTGGAAAGTATCGAGAAAATTATTTGTTCGACGAAAAATATCGTAAAGGGTGCTCTAGAAACTGTACAGTTATTTATTTCGATAGACAAACGATGCAGGCAAATGAATAAAAATCCACACTCACCAGAGTCGATCCATTTCCATGAAGGAAAATTTCAAAAGTCGACATCTAAAATAAGGATCTCTGATAGTCTTAACTTCAAAGTGCAATAGCGAACAGGAAAATTATTTCTCGCAAAAACAAGAACATATTTGGAATTTTCATCCTTGAGTTATATAGATTTGATGTATCAATTTTTTAACAAATTTTTCATTATCGCCGAGTTATCGTGCAAAATCGAATCTTCTGATACATATCGCACCATCGTTTCTTCTGGAAAGTGGTCGCAAATCCTTCAGTGTTAAACATTTATTTACGAATATTGCGAAATTTTTCGAGATCGGTGAAAATCCATGAAGATGTCCTCGTTCTGTAATTTCATTACTTGTGCACTTTACATAATTGATGATGCTCCCACAATTTATTGGCTCGTAAAATCTTCATGGAAAATGTCGCCCAAGCCAAAATTAGGCAAATTTCTGTTATGACTGGCAGGCCAACGAAAAAATTTTACTATCCCTTCCGACGTTTGTCGAAAAATTCAAATTAACATAATTTCAACGGCACTCTCCACTGGTTCCATATTTTTCGACCTTTTCCGAACGTTATTTTCGTACGTTTGGAATTCGAAATAGGGAACTTTTCGGGTACCGTCGGAAAGCGCGTTTCTTCTTCCCGAAAACAATAAAAATGTGTTTGTTCGTTGTATATTGTAGGAAATAAAAACCGAAAGTAATTAAACAAACTTTTTAATAAAAAAACGTATAAAAATACATCTGGAAACAAAACTAAAACGGTAACCATCACTTTCAAAACGTTAAACTTTCCGACCTATCATCTTCCACGGTCGCATCGCTGTCGTCGTCAGAACGCACCACATCCTCATCTTCATCCTGCGTGGTATCCTCTTCGAGCTGCTCGCTGGTCTGGGTGTTGCCGTGAATATCCTTATTCTTCAGATTCCCCAAGAAGAAGGCGTCCACGCAGTTGTGGGAGA
This sequence comes from Aphidecta obliterata, assembly GCA_963966015.1. Taxonomy (NCBI): domain Eukaryota; kingdom Metazoa; phylum Arthropoda; class Insecta; order Coleoptera; family Coccinellidae; genus Aphidecta; species Aphidecta obliterata. The sequence goes on from OZ014435.1 coordinate 1,523,491, forward strand.
CCAACAAGGCTTTAACCTTATAAATCAACTGTTCCAACACCAACCGGAAACTGGGAATGTGGGAAATTACAGAAATGTTCTTGAAAGTTTTCGACTGGCAACAGAGATGGTGGAGGAACCTCGTGCTCGACTGCATCGTCTTCAGAATCTCCACGACCGCCTCCGGTTTGGCTGTGAACATCATGTCGAATACTGGTAAGGCTTGGGCTATGAAGAGTTTGAGTATCGGGATGGACGTTTTGAGGAACGAGCACAGGAGGGTGTTGTGTTTGGACAGTTCGTTCCTTGCTATATTCATTAAGATGAACATTATATTCGTGGTGTCCTTCCACAATTTTAAATGTTCTATATTGTAACAATTCTTCTTTTCAATGGATTGCACCTCTTTTTCCACATTTTCTTGGAGGGCCGTACATAGGCAAACAAAGAATATGTGGAAATTTGAGTGGTTTATTATTGGTACGGTCGGGAGATGATAATTCTTATTCGTTAAACCTGTATGTTCCTCCACCACTTTAACGAGAAGTTCGTGCAGTTCCTTCACCAATTTTTCTTTGAAGTACCTCTCCAAAACTAATTTAGTGTCTTGATTCATCTGCTTCTCGGAATATAAAAGGAATTTGGAACTCGTCCACTTTTTCCCGACAATTTTCTGACATAGTGCCACCTTCAACTCTTTCGAACCTCTGTACGGTTGGTATTCAACGATTCTATCGATTATCTGGTAAATCAGCACGCTGTGTGATAAAAGCCTGCTGTTTTCGAGATGCTCGGAGAATGTACCGACCAATTTTTTCCTGGTTTCCTTTTTGTCCATATCGACGTCCAAACAAACGTGGATTTCATCCATCAACTTGCATGGCTGCTCCACCGGTGCGCTCAAAATTATATAAAACATTTCTAAGAAGTATGTATAACACATGATCAAATCGTACTGGGTTTCGTCTTCCACGTCGAAAACATCCAAGGAATTCATTTTATCCGCTATTTGTGTAAAACTGAGCGTTGCTGCAGATAACTTGGAAGATATCCTCTCCAGTATTTTCTCCGGGGTTAAATCCCTCTCGAAAACTGACTCGTTTTGTTGTTTGAGCAAAAGGTCCCTCAATTGTCTCACCACGTATCTCAAAATGAACACCAGATGGGAATAATCTACTTCGTTTCGAGGGAATTGTATCATATACAATAGACTGAAAAAACTTATTTCCCTGAAATTTATATTGTGCTCCACGAGGTACCTCGAGTTACGTCCCTTAGGGTTCTTCGAGGGGATAGTTGAAGTATCGTTGATTTCTTTGGTACTTAAACTGGACGTAGATGCCACTGAATCGTTATGAAAAGTCTTCCTCCTCTTGATTCTCCTCCCCGTAGACTTTTTCTTCGTCTCGTGCACTTGTTTACTGTTTGAACAATCGTGGAAGTACGGTTGAGGAAAGGTGTGTTCCGGAATCCTCTTCAGGAGTTCGTTGAAGATCCCCTCGAGTTTGATCAAAAGCTGCAATCGGTCGAGGAATATTTGTCGGAGTGTTTCTGCACTGACACTGGCTTCGACTACTTCTTTCAAATAGTTTATCGTGTGGTATAAAATGTCCGCGACCTGTTTCGACTGGTTCAAATCGAGATCGTCTAGATCTTGGACGTCTGGTAGCACGAAGGAAGAGTTTAAAAAATAGAGATAATCTCCTACCTGTGATGAATCTGGGGGTTTTCCTTTGTGGCATGTCCTGAAAAAGTAATTTTAAATATTAATTGGGGTTTTATTGAACATTTGCAATAAATTACAAGTTTTTGCGCGCTTGTTTCTATGAACAAGGGCGTTATCATTCTGCCATTATCTATTGGAGTTTATGAAAAAAAATATTCGTAATATTCACAATAAATACTGAAGGCCATTTTGGTGAGAAGAAAAAATTTAGTTTCTCCGTGTATTCGATATAATTCAGTGATTCCATCCTTTGAAGTTCCTAAAAATAAGATGACAGACCTTGTCATATTGACAGTGAACACACTGAAGGCCGTTTGGGTACACAGAAAAAAAGTTGCGTTTCTCTGATTCATATTCAATATAATTTCGACCTTTCTGTGTACAAAAAAGGAAAAAAAATTGAGTTTCTCTGAAATTTTCAATATAGTGATTTATTGATCGTTTTCCTTCAATCAAATATGATAATACAGGTCGTCAGATTGGAATACTCGGAAAAGAACATCTATTTACCCTATTACTGACGTTTCGAAACTTTATTGTCGCTCACGTCGCTCACAGTAAATTGAGGTTCTTTCTGAAATATTCCAATATCACGACCAGTATTTTCATATTCAATATAATTCGGTGATTCCATCTTTCGACGTTCATAAAAATAAAATGACAGTACTTGTCATACTGACAGTGAACACTAAAAACCGTTTTGGTACACAGAAATAAAGTTGAGTTTCTCTAAAATATTCAATATAATTCGGTGATTCCACCTTTCGAACTTTCTGTGTGCCAAACAGGAAAAAATTGAGTTTCCCTGATATTTTCAATATAGTAATTTATTGATCGTATTCCTTTAAACGAATATGATAATACTGGTGGTGAGATTGTAAGACATCCCTAAATTCTAACAGAGATCGAGGAGGAGGTTCTACTATATCCATTTTCCTCGAGTTTCCTTAAATCGATGACGAGAATATAACTATTGGAAAATCTCTCTCCGATTTGACTTATTGATGTCGAAGAAGTAAACGAAATCTTCATTTCAAAACCAGATATTTTTCGAATTGAAAACCGAAGAAATTATTTCAAAACAAAATGATTCAAACTAAACTAATAACCATAGAAAACAAGACTAAAATCGACCATCGCAAAATAAAAATGACATACGCAGTACAGAATATTCCACTGTCTTCGTCTAATCTACTCTGACAAAATGTATTATTCGCGATTCCAAAAGTCAAAACGCCCCCTCCCGGCAGTTTAGTAGAACTGTCATTCCTTCGGAACTGAACCGGAACAACTCCACGATCACCAATCGACCATAGAACATTAGGTCTATGCTTTCATCATAGATGGTGTGGAGCAGTTTCGTAGAACTGTCATTCCTTCGGAACTGAACCGGAACAACTTGGAACTGCTCCAGAATCACCAATAGACCATAGAACTATGCTTCGATCATATATTCGGGATTCTAAAGGTCCAAAAGCCCCCTGCCGACTAAATTCCGAATCTAGAAAACGAGTATTGTTTTAATATTTCCACGTTCTTTTAGGCCAGATATTTTTATTTTATATCCAGGAACCAGGTATTCGTTTCGAAACTTTATTGTGGCTTTTTCAAGTTCTACAAAAACGTACAAACAAAAATTGGGGTTCTTTCTGAAATATTTCAATCCCATGACCAGTATTTTCAAATTCGATATAATTCAGAATATCTTTCGACGTTCATAAAAATAAAATGACAGTACTTGTCACACTGAAGGCCATTTTGGAACACAGAAACGAGCACGCAAAAGCCTCCGACTTCTTGTCAGTGCTTTTAAAATATATATTTAATTCAAATAAATACGAGGATGTATTAGAAATTCCTTTCTCCTCGTAAGTTGATATTTACCTGTACAAACGAAACAATGCTGGCAGAAGTATCAAAGGGTTATTCTCATATTTATGCGGCTCCACTGCCATACAACCGATGTTCATCGCATAAGACTTCCTCTTGTCAATCGGATATCGAGGCTCCATCACCAAATCATTAATCGTCCCATTCAAATCAACGATATAGTTTTCCAACAAAACTCTCGTTCTCCTAGCCATCCATTCGATAAAATCGATTTTGACTTTGTCTAGTTTGGACAACAACGATGCGAATTCATCATAAAACATCCCAGTACATTCGGGAATCCCTTCGGTTAGGACACAAACGCCTTCAGCTATCGTAGAAGCTTCCGCAAGGGTAGACGGTGGACCAAACATTTCTAGAAAAAATCCTTGCACACTTCGGTCTTTGATTGATACTCGAAACTTACCATCATCGTCTTCACATCCAGTCGCTACCACGATAACCTCACTCTTCAACTGCATAATGGACCCCATGATCCCTTTGGACTTCTTCAATCTCTTCGAACTCATCAGTTGCTTCCTTATCACCAAACTGATCTCGTTTTTCATAGCCTCCGATTGCGGATTGTTTGGATCAACGCTCAACGGAATATGACAGATGATTTGATAAGCCTACAATAACAATTCAGGAATAATTGAACGATTCCTAATCGAATTAACAGTTCTTACTATCGAGGCAGCGTACAGATCGAAATCGTCCATTTTCCTCAAAAGCCCCATCATCTTGGCCAGGTTATCGTAGAATTTTCCGGGATACTTAACCACCAGGTCGTAAAATATCCTCAACGCTTGATGAACGCAGTTCATGTCGCTGTTGTAACAGTTCCTTATCAGACACTCCACGATTTCCTCGGTGAGCATCTGAGGTTTGGCTACTTGTACGTTGATGAGGATAGCGTCGAGTAAGCTTTCGGTGAAGACTTTCACTTTCGTTGAACGAAACCTCAGTAAATATCCCGCCAGTTTGATTAAAGCGTCAGAACCTTCGTTAAACGTGTGGTTCGAGACTAAACTAGTCACCGCTTCGGGGGTGAAATGACCGGCTTCCACCTTCCTCCGGATTATCTCTTTGTGCTTCATATCGTCTCCGGAAATCAACAGTACGAACAGATCGAACGGAACGTGTTCTTTGGCCGTCTTGATACCGTTTATTACGTCCAACCAGCTCTGAACGATGTTCCCTTTGTTGGAGATGCTCCGTATAATATTGACGATACTAACTTTGCGTTCCAAAGCCTCGGTTTCAGTCATGACGTTGTGGATCATGTCCCTAATCTTGAGGAATACTCGTGGTGAAATTTTACCTAAAAAAATTCAAATAAGATTCCCTATATTCGATAGAAACCACAACATACCTTTATGAGTACCGAACAACAGTTTCAACGTAGCCGGCAAGCAATCCGGATGAACGGGAACAATCTGATCCAAAAGTTTCCCATACATATTCTCCTTCACCTTTTCGTCAAAATCGAAGGCCCCAAAGCACCCAATAATGGCGTCCCAAGGTCCCTGTCCCGAACTCAATATTCTTATAAGTTGTTCGGCAACTTTATCGTAACAACTATCCGGTATGATATCCGGGATGAAATCTAACATTTCCAACTGCAACTCCGACGTACCCAGTTCCAACAAATCGAGTAGACTCTCGCTGAAGTATTCGGCGTTGTTGATGTTCGGAAGGTATTTCAAAGGATTCAGGAGTAGTCTCATTACGCTGCAATCTTCGGTGTCGGAGCAGACTTTAATCATCTCTTCTATAAGCAATTTGAAGACCTGATCTTGCAGCTGGTTCACTCGCAAGAGTAATCTGTAATCGTTCATTATTTATTCGGAAAATATTCCACTAAAGTATTACCTAACGAGGCTTTCTTGTTCGATGACGAAAGTGACTCCCTCTTTTTTTAGGACGCTGGGGAGCAGAGCTTTCTTCAGATACGTTTCGTTGAGGAATATTTCGTTCATTCCTTCCATTATCTTCCCGACCATTCCTTTATCTTCGTTCACTGCCTTCTCGATATCCTTGACAACTAAGGACTGTTCCTTCGTGATAATGTTTGGTTTCTCGTCGAATTGGATCGAAAAGGATGAAATTTTCTGTAAGACATCCCTGAATTCTAACAGAGATCGAGGGGGAGGCTCAACTATATTCATTTTCCTCCAGTTTCCTTAAAACAATAACTAGAATAAAACGATTTGACTTAGTGATGTCGAAGAAGTGAACAAAATCTTCATTTCAAAACCAGATAAATTTGATTTATCCCATATTATTCAAATTGAAAACCGAAGAAATTATTTCAAAACAAAATAATTCAAACTAATTTATGGTCTAACCAAAGAGTAACATCTATTCGCGATTCGAGAAGTCTAAACGCCCCCTGCTTGCGAAATCCCGAACCTAGAAAACGAGTATTGTATTCCTTCGGAACTGAACCGGAACAACTCGGAACTGCTCCAGGATCACCAATAGACCATAAAACATTAGGACTATGGTTCAATCATAGATGGTGTGGAACAGTTTCGTAGAACTGTCATTCCTTCGAAACTGCACCGGAACAACTCGGAACTGCTCCAGAATCACCAATAGACCATAGAACATTAGGACTGTGCTTTGATCATATATTCGCGATTTGAAGGTCTAAACGCCCCCTGTCGGCTAAATCCCGAACCTAGAAAACGAGTATTTTTTTTATATTTCACGTGCTTTTAAGCCAGATATTTTTATTTGATATCCATAGGTATTCATGAGGGATAGGTACATATTTAAAAATTTTTATCGTTTTCAAAGCAGAGTAATTGATATTGAAAAAAAATAGTCTGTAAGATATTTAATACAGTGTTATTTAGTTGAATTACGTTCACGAAGTTATAGAATTTTAGGTTGAAAGTTTGAGTCCAATTTTCTGGCCTCAGCAGTTTGTGTCACTAATGCCTTTGGCATTGTAAAATAAATAGACCGAAGAAAAGCACAAATGATCGAATATTGGTGTAGCTTCCAAATAATTGAACACTGTCGTCAACCTCAAATAGTGCTTAATTTTTCCTGTTGAATTATTATCAATTTCGACATATGTAATTAAAATTGAAAAAACCAATTTGTTCACTTGATATCAATAAACTTGACACTACACTATCAATAATCCAAGGAAAAACCTGAAAACACCTAAAATAATCCGTTTCATCACAATAACTGCCGAAAAGATACTCGTTTTCCTCCATGTTTGTTTACATTTCGCAGCGCCCTCATCGGTAGAATTACAAAGATTAGACCATAGATATCTGTGAGTCTGAGTAGGTCTAAAGTCCCGTAAACTGAAAGAGTCGTAGATCTAATATCCGATTCTTTAGAACTACCGGGTCCTGTCAAGTTTGACAATCAACGTCAAAGACGATAGTGTCAGATAGAAGAGGATTGTGCTCCCGGCTTAGCTTAGGGACTGGAAAATTGTTTATCAGGATGTGCGGATCTAAGTGCCATTAAATTGTTTACAGTTATGTGAACTTTAATTGAGTGTCGACATATCAATATACAATCAAATCCGGATGATATTTTCTCCAATCGAAAATAGCGTGCTGAATCAGTTTCCATATTTTCTTCACACTAGGTTATAAATATTGTTCGACTCGCTTTGAAAACCCCAAAGTTGCCGTATGAATATTGACGATGATGAACCTAGATAAAACAGGCTGGAAAATTTCGGACGAATCCCTATCGATTAATTTGTTGATAAGTGTGTTGAAGTGAAGAAATCGGTTCGAAATTGTTTTGAATGGGTTGGAATACGTTTCGGGGTTGAGTTTCGAATGAGTTCCTGTCGGGAATGTGTCGTATTCGTTGATGGAACAGCGGAAAACGGTGAAAAATGAGAAAATAGCATGTGCTAAAAGTAGCCGGTCGTCGTTCACGTCTGCGATGTTGTGTTTTCTCCACGGATTCAACGACAGAGATGACAAAGATCCGTCTAGAGAGCAGAAAACTTTCAGATTTAGACTTTTGAGGAAATCTAGGTAAGCAGAGGTGTTTTTTAGGTGTCACTCGTTAAGAAACTACCTTACCAACAATTTTCCAAGAAGCTTTTCATTTAGACTGTTTGGTGGAGAGGTTGCTAACAGAAAATCAGTCAGATGTGTTACTTGGAAATTTTCAAATTCAAACGACGGCAATTATCTACCTTCCATTTAGTATTTCAAGATTGTTTTTTGTATATATTTTTCTTGAATATATGCTACTACGCTCTCCTTTATTTTTAATAATAATAATAATCTTCGTTACATTAGGTGGAAATGAATTTTGTATACCGAAGAATGATGGGAGTTTCACATGGATCAGTTCATTAGCCCCATTTTTTCATGTGGCATTTCACGATTTGGAATATTCGATTTTATCCCTTCTCGATTTTATCCCCTTGAATTTGAAAGCTCATGAAATGTTTATTAAATTGATCAACATCGCTATCGAATGTCAATAAGAACGCGAGGACGACCTTGCACTGTTTACAGTAAATCGATAATTTTTGTATGCCGTCAAAACTTATTGGAATCGCGCCATCCATTCGTGTACAATTCGTTTCTTGCATTATTGAGGAGTAGAGAAAACATAAGGAAAATCGAACTTCGGTTCAAACTTCTACTGCACTCACTGGCATTTTCTCTACGAGCATTTTGTGTTAGCATTCTTCCTGTTTTGCTTGAATTAAGTAAAAAAAAAGTGTTAAAATTTTCAGGTTTCAGAATGAATACGGATTCGAAGAAAAAATAGGGATATTTACAATTGAAAATGGGAAAAAGTGATTATTTCTAAAGATTTCTCAGCTCCACGATATTTTCCAGGTTTCCCAAATTTCTCCTGTCAGAGCAATAATAAAAACATTACCATTAATTATTTTTTCGAGATGATGTTGCCAAAGTATTACTCAAATAAGTAAATTAGGGCACCAATTAATAGTAAATGAAATTACACTGATGAATTCAACATAATTCGGTTATTATCATTATGCTTGATTCAATAGAAGAGATTGACGGGAAAATAGGAAATTCAAACCACATATTTTTAGCACTCAAAATAAGAAAACAAGTTTATTTCAGTGTGCCAAAAGGTGGGGAGGAAAAGAACCTAAAAAGGAAAAAAAAACCTCCCTCCTTTTCTCGTTCATATACCATTAACATACAAGTAAGGAATATTCATGAACAGGTTGACTGGTGAGAATTCTCTCATAGATGATTGAGTGAGTTAAATGCTGCACTAATAACTCCTTCACCTTAAATGGTGCTGATATGACTTTCCCGTGATGTGAGGAAACTTGTCAGGAAAACAACTATTATTAGACGATTGTTGTCCAGCGGTGAGGAGAGGGCCAAAGAGAACCGTCTCCTTTGAAGCACGTAGGGGTGATATTCAAAGAGAACAGTCCCTTCTCCCGCGATGGGGGAGAGCCAATAAGTACAGTCCCCTTCGAAGAATAAATTAAAAGTATGATGACAAAGATGATACCTAGCTGTGGTACGTAATTAGTGGGAGAGAGATTAGTTAACGTTGCGTCTACGATAGTTGTCTCCCTGTGAAGTAATCCCATCCAGGATTATTGATAACCTATAATGATGAGTTGAAAGTACAACTAATCTGAGGTTCTCAACCAGGTGAGGCTCTACAGTTGATCGCTGATAATTCCTTACTTGTGTGTTAATGGTATATGAAGTTTAACACCCTGTGAATGATTTCCATAAATTTCAGTGAAAACATTGAATAACCGCATAAACACTGAGATGTTTGTTTATATTTCTTACATTGTAATGACAAGATAACACATCCCTAATTGGTTCTAAATATTTTCATCTCGTTATACTTCCAGTTGTGAATAAATTCAATAATTGCCTCAATAATTCAATTAGAGTTCGAAATACCAATTAAGATTCCCACTATCTCACAAACGTTTGTCAGTGTGGAAGACTGTTTGTAAATATTCTCAGAATGCAGTTGATGGGAAAGGTTTAGAAAAAATCAAAATAATGATACGATTAGAAAAAAAAATATGGTACGTCTTCCACTCATTCCTCCTCAGACTTTCTCAACCGTCCAAAAGCAGACATACATTAATATTAGGTCGAAAACCTCCCCAGAAACATAAAAATCTTGTTCTTCCGGACAGATCTTCTGCGAATTTCGATACCACCATGGTGCTGCCCAACCGGACGCACCACCGAACGCAGTCGGCCGCGTCTCCTTCACTCGGCGAGGCGCCCGCCACTTCTAGGGCCGCGGTACGCACGCTGGCGGGTTCCGCATCCGCCGCCTCCCTCCTCCAGGTCCATCGCAGCCCTACTCACCAACAACAACAGGGCGCGGGCGTGTTCACCAAGATGGACAAGTAAGTTGTGGAATGTGTTGTTGCACGATCTTTAGAAGCACGAGCACGACTAGTCTGCTTGCCGGAGGTTTTTGAATGCACCTCAATTCCCAAACTGTTGCGTCCCCTTTAGGCTTTATTACAGTTTTCTACTGAAAACAGCAAAGAACTAGTACTCTACCTTAAATGAGTCCTAATGAACGTGAAAATATTACTCTAGGTAATCTTTGGCCAAGATCGTGATCGTATAGTGGTTTAAGGACTCTACGTTGTGTATACAACCCAAATTACGCTTGATTCAATTCAAGAGATTGACGAGGAGGTACGAAATTCGTTTATTTCAGAGTGCCAAAAGGTGGGGAGAAACCCTAAGGGAAACTCCCTCCTTATCTCGTTCAAATACCGTTGATCCACAAGTAAAGGATATTCATAAACAGAAACAGGACGACTGGTGAGAATTCTCTCATATGAGATTAAAAGATGGTCGAGTAAGTTAAATGCTGCACTAACAACTGCTTAACCTTAATCGGTGATGATGTGAGAATCTAGTGATGTGAGGAACTTCTCAGGAATACAACTACCATTAGACGGTGATGTCCAGCGGTGAGGAGAGGGCCAAAGAGAACCGTCTCCTTTGAAGCACTTTGGGGTGATTTCAATGAGAACAGTCCCTTCTCCCACGCTGGGGGAGAGCCAATGAGAACAGCCCCCTTGAAGAATTTGTGGGAGAGAGATTAGTTGAGGGTGCGTCTACGATAGTTGTTTTTCTGCGTAGTAATCCCATCCAGGATTATTGATAACCTATAATGATAAGTTGAGAGTACAATCTAAAGTTCCCAACCAGGTGAGGCTCTATTCCATGATACAGTTGATCAATGATAATTAAAGATGATGAACACAATGAAGATACTGAAGCTGTCTGTGGATAACCGTAATATAAGCTAGATGGTGTTACGATTACATAGAGTATAGAGCTTTTCGACTAGTATTATTTAGAGAATATTGCATAAACCCAGATATGATTAGAAAAGGTGATGATCAAACAATTATCGTTAGTACAAGAAGTTCTCTTCAAGTTGTGTGAGAGGCAGCTAGAATTTGCTACATATGAAAAAGGCAAAGCTGAACAGTTGGGAAGATGAACTAATTTTAAATAGAATTAACTCAAAAATCAAATGAAAGACTTGTGGATCAAAACAAATTACATGAAAGAACTCATTGAATAAGTAATGGAAAAATCTTTATAAGAGCGAAGAAAATTAGAAGAAGCATGAAGAAAGCATTATGTAAATAATGAGAAACTAGTAACTAAGGCCGATAAAACTCACGTGCTAAATTAAAGTATGTTATGAATTTACCAGAATGTCAGTAATTCATTCGAGGGTTCAAGGCCAACCAACTCACAAACCAAACCTGTACGTTTTACCTTTTAAAAGATAAGATAACTCAGAGACTAGAAACCTCAGAGAAAAGTGCTCCTCAGAGCTTTCGTTCTAACCTCCTTGAAGTTGTCGAAATCCATCCAGCGTTTCGATGGTGCGAGACCACAGATCTCTTCTTTTTGACCTGGTGAATTTGTAATCTTGTCAGTTTCGCACAATAATCTCTTCGATGAATAACTTCATCATCGATGAATCTCAAGTTCTCTTTAATCTCTCGATCTCGAATTCAGATGGGTAGATAACAAAATTCTCAGTACATTATGTTATTATTCAAATCCAAAGTTCCAATAATCGAAATGTGGGTCGATATTCGCGTTATTGCTATCTCTTCATTGTGACCCCTGAGGGTTCGACCGAACGAATTGCAATCGAGTGTTTTCCACTCGAATCTTATCATCGATTAAGTTACTTTCTCACCTGGTTCAATCAATCCGTTTGCTGAGACTTTATCGATAATGTTCGGAGCACACTCGGTACTTGGTTGTTAAAATAGCTTGTATGGTGAATAGAGGAGTGAGTGAAAGTACCAATATTTTTTTTTCATACCTTTGGAGCTTCTATACCAAACAAATCTGAGTATTTAGATGTTTATTTCACTCACCATATTTGTTTTGTAGGCTCTCTTGAAGTGAAAGAAGCACCGATTGATTGCATGTTGTTTGACTGACTTGAACTATACTATAGTAAGACGAGATGAACTATGAGCATGCTTCCTTGCCTATTGCTGTTGAAGCTTCCTTTGCCCGTTTCGAATTCAAACCCAGGAGGTAATATTGCTTCTGTGCTGGCCTGCATATCTTGAAAAGTCTGAAATTGAAGTGCCCAGTGCAAGAATGTTTCCTATTCATAAGTGCACATATCTGAAGATGACTAGAATAGATCCACCAACATGAATATAAATGCGAAACAGAAAACTTCCCAATAGGAATGATATAATTTAGATAGGTTATAATGGCAACACCGCGTATAATTTTTGACATTTCTTATGTCATTTGTGTTCAGTAGGTTGTGTCATTTGATCATGGATAGATACACGCTTCAACAACGTTTGGAAATTGTTGAATAAAATGAGATTAATCGTTTGAGATTCTGTGATTTGGAAGCTTGTTTTTATCGAGATGAAGAAATCTGAAGATATCAAAATGTTGAGATATTGATTGAACGAGGAGGGACAGTAAGCAACTTTTTTTCTGATAAGTCATCAAGTCTTTCTAGGGATCTAGTTGGCGTTAGTTCGCAATATTTTCAGCCCTTGAATTATTTCGAAAGGTTCAACCAGCCAGAAGAATTAAGGAATTTCGTTTCGAAATGATGTCATTTCAATCGCATTAACTTCCACATGTTCCGCAAATCGGACACATTAAAATTGCAGTAATTAAATTCTACATAGGAAAATTTCATTGAACCAACAAAAAACAAACATTGAATATGTATTAGACCTCAAGGTCTATGACTCTGATGTTTGTTTGATTTTTTATTATCTTCGTAAATTATCAAAACATGATATCCCTATCACATCGATCAAACGAAATTATTTATAATATGGTATATTTATTGAAATAATCTTTTGTATTTGTCTAATTCAAAAAGCAACTTTTATTGTTTTATTTTGGTTGAGACCGAAATATATTGTAGAATATTTACAGGTAAAAATTTTGGTCGTGACATTCGAGAAGTTGATTCGATTGATACTAATCTAGTTGTTAAATGGGTCAATTAATTTCCAGCGACCTTGTTCAGAAAGTGAAGGTTTTAATATATCTATCAGATTTCCTTGAGAATGATTTTATATTGATAAATATTCACCTTTTTTGAGCGCTCGTACTACTTACACGAGGGCTATATCATTTCGTCACGATGTCTGTATTTTTCGAATTTTGAGCCGAAAATGGTCTCAATCGACTATGTTCGACTCACTGATGACGAATCCGTCGGAAAATTCGAGTCTGTCCGTCCGGCCGTCCGGCCGGCCGTAAGCACGATAACTCTCGAACGAAACAACCTAGAGACTTGAAATTTTCAGTGTGGGTGCAGTTCCCGAATGGCTCGGTTAAGTTCGTTAATGGGCCAAATTCCACCAGGGGTTCCGTAAATATGGCCGTTCAAAGTTTTGTTTCCCTGATTACTTGAAAACTACAGATTTGATCGAGATGAAATTTTGCACTCAAATGGAAAATGAGGTGTTCAAGCTACATGTGAAATTTTGTCCAGATCGCATGACCAGAACCATAGAAACCATAGAAAATTGTAACTTTTGAACGGAAATGCCTAGGGACTTGAAATTTTCAGGATAGGTGTGGATCTCGAATGTCGTGATCACGTTCATCTATGAGCAACATTATACAAAGGGTTCCGTAAATACGGTCGTTTGAAATTTTGTTTTCTCGATAAATTCGAAACTTCGGATTCGATCGAGATGAAATTTTGTATTTTAATCGAGAATGATATATTGAAGCAATATTTTGTCCAGATCGCATGACCAGAACCGTAGAAACCATAGAAAATTGTAACTTTTGAACGGAAAGGCCTAGGAACTTGAAATTTTCAGGGTGGGTTTGGATCGCGAATATCGCGGTCACGTTCATCAATAAGCAAAATGAGACTAGGGGTTCCGTAAATATGGCCGTTCAAAATATTTTTTTCCAGATAGTTTCGGAAGTACTGATCGTATTGGAATGAAATTATGCATCTAGCTGAGGAATAATGTATTCAAAGTACGTGCAAAATGTTGTCCAGACCGCATCACCAAGACCATAGATATCGTAGAAAATTCTAGCGAATTATCGAAACAAAATTGATCAGCTAAAGCACTGACATGAAGTCTGGAGTTTCGCCTAAGTTTCAGAATTTTTTTGACAGCTGTCAAAAATTCCTTCAATTGGTTTCTAAAACTGGAAAATGCGAATCTACCTACAAGGTGCACGTACGAGCGCTCAAAAGCTCCTGCCTTCACGGCAGTGCTTTTCGTAATTTTTTTCATATTTTTGTGGTTTTTTGTTTTTTTTTCACTTTAATAAGACTTGGAAATTAAATATAGAGTCTGTCCTAGATAAGGATGAGATAGCATTGGGATCTAGGGAAAAACAATACTTCCTCAGTATGCTCTGTAAATTTTTCGAATACTATGTTCGATGAAATTTTATTGGATTTTAATTTCCATAATGTAGTTTATATTTTATATCTAGTGAAAAAATTGTTTTGCTCTCCGTAGTAATATCGAATCTTTAATCTCCAATGCTGTGGTTAAGTTCGTTATTGAGCAAATTTTGTCCAGATTGCATGACCAGAACCATAGAAACTATAGAAAATTATAACTTTCGAACGGAAAGACCTATAAACTTGAAATTTTCAGTGTAGGTTCGTATCTGAAATGCCGCGGTTGAGGTAGTTATTTGGCAAAATTTGACCAGGGGTTCCGTAAATATGGTCTTTTGAACTTCAGTTTTCGTGATAATTTCAAAACTACAGATTCGATCGTTACGAAATTCTGTATTTAAATGGAAAATGATATATTCATGCAATATTTTGTCCAAATCGCATTACCAGAACCATAAAAAATTATTAGTTTCGAACGGAAAGACCTATAAAGTTAAAATTTTCAATGTAGGTTCGAATCTCAGAAGCCGCGGTTGGATATTGATTATTTTTCAACTTTCTTCATATTTTTTGTGGTTGTTTTTTTTTTAGTTGAATAAGACTTGGAAATTAAATATACAGTCTGTCCTAGAAAAGGATGAGATAGCATTGGGATCTACGAAAAAACAATATTCCCTCAGTATGCTCTTTTATTGGATTTTAATTTCAATAATGTAGTTGGTCCACAATGTGGTTGGTAAACTTTCATTATATCTTGTGAAAAAAAAATTCTTTGGCTCTCCGTAGAGAAACCTTAACGTTGATCGTAAACAAACTTTCGGGGATTATATTGATAATTTTTCAACTTTTTTCAAATTTTTGTGGTTGTTTTCTTTTTAGTTGAATGAGACTTGAAAATTAAATATACAGTCTGTCCTAGATAAGGATGGGATTACATTGGGATCTAGGAATAAACAATAGAGAACTGTTCGATGAAATTTTATTGGATTTTAATTTCCATAATGTAGTTTATATTTTATATCTAGTGAAAAAATTGTTTTGCTCTCCGTAGTAATAACGAATCTTTAATCTCCAATGCTGTGGTTAAGTTCGTTATTGAGCAAATTTTGTCCAGATTGCATGACCAGAACCATAGAAACTATAGAAAATTATAACTTTCGAACGGAAAGACCTATAAACTTGAAATTTTCAGTGTAGATTCGAATCTGAAATGCCGCGGTTGAGTTCGTTATTTGGCAAAATTTGACCAGGGGTTCCGTAAATATGGTCTTTTGAACTTAAGTTTTCGTGATAATTTCAAAACTACAGATTCGATCGTGACGAATTTCTGTATTTAAATGGAAAATGATATATTCATGCAATATTTTGTCCAAATCGCATTACCAGAACCATAAAAAATTATTACTTTCGAACGGAAAGACCTATAAAGTTAAAATTTTCAATGTAGGTTCGAATCTCAAAAGCCGCGGTTGGATATTGATTATTTTTCAACTTTTTTCATATTTTTTGTGGTTTTTGTGTTGAATAAGACTTGGAAATTAAATATACAGTCTGTCCTAGAAAAGGATGAGATAGCATTGGGATCTAGGAAAAAACAATATTTCCTCAGTATGCTCTTTTATTGGATTTTAATTTCGATAATGTAGTTGGTCCACAATGTGGTTGGTAAACTTTCATTATATCTTGTGAAAAAAAAATTCTTTGGCTTTCCGTAGAGAAACCTTAACGTTGATCGTAAACAAACTTTCGGGTATTATATTGATAATTTTTCAACTTTTTTCAAATTTTTGTGGTTGTTTTCTTTTTAGTTGAATGAGACTTGATAATTAAATATACAGTCTGTCCTAGATAAGGATGGGATTACATTGGGATCTAGGAATAAACAATAGAGAACTGTTCGATGAAATTTTATTGGATTTTAATTTCCATAATGTAGTTGGTGAACTTTCATTATATCTTATAAAAACAATTCTTTGCTCTCCGTAGAAGAACTTTCAATTTTAATCGTAAACAAACTTTCAGGTGTGATTTGAGCTCTTCACACTTTTTTTTTGTATTCTCACACATTTCCAATGACGAACAGCTCGACCAGTCTTCGTTTAAACGAAAATGACGTTGGGTGAGAACTAACAATGGAAGAAACATTCCATTCAAATTTTCTTCGAAATGATAAGTCCATTATCTTTCCCTCATTGTATTCACCGATTGATTGCTTTATTTTTCGTTCCTTTCTTATTTTATCTCCGTTTCAGGGCCTCATTGAAACTGTTATCGACCTCATCGCCCGCCATGACTTCCCAGTCGCAGATAACGGCCCCTCCAAGTCCCAAACCCGAAAAGAAGGAGGAAGAAACCCCGACAGCCTCGAAGTCCAGACAGAAGAAGTTCCACCGTCACTTTCCCAGCGTGGAAAGCGAAGAGCAAGTGCTCAACTGTAAGTGTGTCAAACTTCCCATCAACCGGTTCAACAGCGACTTTTTCAGATTACTCGTGCGCCCTCATCAGCGACATCCTACTCCAAGGTCACCTGTACATAACAAAGAACTACTTCGCCTTCTACTCCAACGTGTTCGGATACGTGACGAAACTTTTGATACCCATGCCAACCGTGGAGAAGATAACCAAGGAGAAGACTGCCAGGATAATCCCGAACGCTGTTGGCATTTCCACCGCCGAAGAAAAACACGTTTTCGGCAGCTTGATTTCCCGAGAAAACACCTTCAGGTACATGACGAGGGTTTGGGAGGTGTCCCAGAAGGCTTTGGAGGAGGCCGCTGCGGAAGCGGAGATGCTCCAAGTGGCTCCAGAAGCTCTGGTGAGGGACTTAACGATGGCTTTCAGTTGGGTAATTTTCGTTTAATTCCAGGAGTTGCCTTCGGAAAGCGATTCCTCCGAAACCAAAGAAGGGGAAAGCGAAAAAGAATGCATAAGAATCCAGGATATTAAATCGGTGCTGGAACAAAATCACCAAGGTGAACTTTAACAGTCTCTTTCTCCGATCAACTCCTGAACCTTATCGTTTCAGCGAGTTCGAACCTCAAACGAAAGCTGCTCGAAAAGTGTAGAAGTATATCGGATATGCCAACGCAAACTTTGATATTGTACGCTGCCATTTTTTTACTGTTAACTTTGACTGTGTCCGCCACTGTGATCCTCCATCGAATTAGCAAGATCCACCAGGAGTACGTGTCGCTTATGGAGGAGGTGAGTCGAATTTATTTCATACGAATTTTTCAATATTCAGCTAATGCATGAAATCGTTCGTTTCGCGAGAAATGGAGTATCTATCATCTCTTCTGATTATTATTTTTATTCCAGCACCCTACGTCGAACGACGTTTACGACAAGTTGTTGCGTTTCTCGATCCAGTTGCATTCGAAGTCGTCCGACTCGATGAACAACTTCATCGATTCCAATCTGCATCAGATTGCCAAGGTGAGGTGGACTTTTCTCAACGAATGTAGTCCTAACTGTTTCTTCTTTTAGGTGAGGCAAAATCTGGAACTGCTCTCCTCTCTTTTGATGCCAAAAGAACCGTTGTACGAAGCGAAAGATAATCGTAACGAAGATTCGGTGAAGGATATCAGTTAACGTTTTTAGGTAGTATATTTTTCGATTATTCGTGATGGTGGGGTC
Source organism: Aphidecta obliterata (assembly GCA_963966015.1). Lineage (NCBI taxonomy): Eukaryota > Metazoa > Arthropoda > Insecta > Coleoptera > Coccinellidae > Aphidecta > Aphidecta obliterata. The sequence continues at coordinate 1,541,600 of OZ014435.1, forward strand.
CATTTATCTTTTTATCACTACCAGAGCTGCTGTCGAAGGAAAGTGGAAGTTCCTTGCTTGTTACGATTGTTCTAGGACCCTTTTTGCCAATTTTAAACGCTGTGAAATTAGAAGGTTTGCTGTTTGAATGGGTGATAACTTTGTGTAGATAAGTTTAGGATAAGACCAGACAATTGATGGTACACGTTTTTTTTCACGTGAAGAATAAAAATTTGGTTTTTCGATAACTGTATGAAGATTGAATGTCGGATAGGCAGCGATTTGGAAATGTTCATGGATAGTTGGACTATTGAAAATAGATACTTTTTCTGTATCAGTTTGTTTAAGAGTATATTATATCCAAAGCTAAAACATCATTACCTTTGATGATTTTTTCTTCTAGGACATTTTTACTTTGAACGAATGCTCATTATACAGATTATCTACAAAAACATGTTCAAAATTCTTCTTTTATTTCTATGAAATTATTTCAATTCGTGTTGAAAAATGTTGAATAAATCAAAAGATGATCTATATTTTCTGAATGTGTCGACATTACTCTCGATTTTTGGATAGAAATTTGAGTTCACCTACCTGACTATTCCAGAATTTATATTTTTCAATTTTTTTCCCTACTCGCATCACTATGGGATAATTAACTGATTTTTCTATGGGTTATTCTTCTTCTAACCTTCACATATGCTTGGCTTTTCTGAGTTGATTATCGCGAGCAGAATTCATAGAATCTATAATTTTCGCACAAATTGATTGCGCGATTCTATAGCTACAAATTTTCGTTTTCACAGAACTCATGTGATTTATCATGAAAACCAGTTCAAGTGAATCGAAAAACATCCTTTTATCGTCATTGCATTTTCTAATAAATCGCTGAAACCTGTTCGAATGAAAGAAAATTCAATGGTTATTTCCTGAGTATCAATTGGTTATTTCCTGAGTGCCAATTTGGATTTCTCGCTCATTGAATTTCTCTGGTTCTGATTGAACTACAGAAGAAAATCTTTAATCAGTTTACAAATATTAATTTTCCTCTAATCTGAAAAGTTTTTCGAGAAAGAAAACATTTATATTGGATAAAATGAGCATTGCTATATTACAAAAGTCGAGATTTTTTTTATTCAAAATTCATGTTCAAGATTCTTAGTGCGATTCCCTTTTTCATTTCTATGAAATTATTTCAACTCTTGTTGGAAAATTATAAATAAAACAAATAATGATCTATATTTTCTTAACGTGTCGAGATTGCTCTCGATTTTTGGATAGGAATTTGAGTTCACCTTCCTGACGTTTTCAGGATCTCCATTTTTTTTTTTTTTTTCTACTGGCATCACTGTGAGATACTTCATGAAAAAATTTCTCACGTTGAACTTACTGGAATCTGCAGGGAAATACAACAAAAACGATATAATTTCGATTTTTTTCTGGTTTATTCTTCTTCTATCCTTCACATATGCTTGGCTTTTCTGGGTTGATTATCGCAAGCAGAATTCATAGAATCTATAATTTTCGCATAAATTGTTTGCGTGATTCTATAGCTACAAATTTTATTTTTCACAGAAGTCATGTGATTTATCATAAAAATTAGTTCAAATAAATAGAAAAACATCCTTTTATCGTCATTGCACTTTCCAAGAAATCGCTGAAACCTGTTCGAATAAAGGAAAAGTCAAAGGTTATTTCCTTAGGATATTCAATAGTGCCAATTGTTTCCAAGGATTACTCGGAATCGTTTTCTCGCTCATTAAATTTCGTCGATTCTGATTGAACTACAGAAGAAAATCTTTCATCAGTTTACAATTATTATTGATTTTCCTTTTCGAGAAAGAACACTTTATAATGAAGACAATGAACATTGCTATATCACAAAAGTCAAGATTAACTCTTGAATACTATCCAGTGATTTGTAATTTTGGTGTATTGGCGTTTTTAGGACTTTAACATAAAATATTATAATCCATCGATGAAATAATGGGGATTTCCATTGAGATGGACACCAATGAAAACTTTGTCGGAGACTACTATGTAAGATTTATTGCATTTTTTGATTTTGAGATATGCCTCTCTTCAACAGAATCTAGCATCTCTGTGAAAGTGTATTTTAACGTTCGAAAAAGCTTGAGTCTTTGATGAAATAAGTACCGAATGGCAGTTATTTAAGGTGTTTTTACCTCTGAACGATTGGCTTTAAAAATGAAACTGTTCGAATAACAGTTATTGTTATTCGATGAAATCCGAAATTTTTTTCAACTATTATTTTAAGTTTTGAGAATTTGATTCTATAAATATGTCGATGATTTTCGAAACCCTATTTTGAAGTCGTTAATTTATATTTTATACCTGTTCGTTTGAGCTCTGCATGTATATATAAATTTAAGTTATAGGTGGTGTTTTGTATGTTGACCAGTTTTAAAGGTAACCTGTGATATTTTAGTTGTTAATAGACATTCTACCAAGAAATGGAAGTTTTTTTATTCCCGTATATCATAATCCGTTGAAAGGACCAAAAGAATCAAAGACATTATAAAAACCATTCAAACATTTATTTCTTATTTACAAAACCAAAACCAACGGCATCAATTAAAAAGTAGTAATCAAATGAAAGTTTTTATCTGTTAATATCGTTAAGTAACATCAATTCTATAATTCTAAAACAGCTTTTTCTCCTAGATAACTAAGTTTGAGTGTAACCGAACTAATATCTCATTATAAGGTATAAATAGAATCTTTTCGATGAATTTATCCGATAAATATATTTCAGCGTTTTCTCGTTCCAAATCAAGTAACATTCATATCTCTCAACTTTCGGGTGAAAAATCTCTCCGAAGCATTTTTTTTAGCCTATCTAACTCTTTTAACTTTATCGTATTATTTACACAAATCTACTCTTGAGGAAATGCGAAAAAGGAAAGCTCCACAGTTATCGACTATCTACAAGGTTTTTGAGAAATTTCGGTTGAAGGATTCAATTTTTCCCACAAAACCAAACAGACATAAAAGCATGCTGTTTTTTTTCTTAATTTATCAATTCTAATGTGTAATTCGAAATCAGTCAAAAAATGGTCCAAAGGGTTGAATCTTCCTCGGTATCTTCTAGACAGTTATTCGTTATGGCAACGTTGAAGGCTTTAGCTGTGCACAGTTTGAAATACATCGATAAACAGTTTGAGAAACATACATTAGTAAAATATACACTAGATATGATGAACTACGATTTTATACCGAGGATGGTCCAATTTTTCACTTGACCGTGTGAGCTTGGTATCTTTTGTGGATTTGGCGACTTTTCCGGCTGGTGCAGGGCAAAGAATGTCTCGAAATTTTAAATCTATTGCAGAATGATTCTAGATGCGAAACTCACACGATAAATACTCATTTACTCCGAATAAAGTGTGTGATGGAAATCTCAACAACACGTGTGTATTTTCTCCTAAATCTAGACTTCCCAATCTCACCACACATGAAAGCATGTAAAAAATTAGGATGATCTCGCGCCACATCCATCATAGCGAAAGTTATTGTATATTCAGTGTGGACTGACAAGTTTCATGGCTAATGATAAGGTTATATGAAGAAAAGTCCCCGCTTATTCCCGCAGTTTGTGCCAATCCGCGATCTGCCTACGGGGGGAATTGCAGACCTCGTTCCAGTGGTGAAGCGCCGTCCCCGCGCACTTGGACCCTCCCAGATCCAACCTTCCAATGACCTACGAAAAAAAATTCAAATACATCTCCTACGGAATCCCATACGCCCCTTACCTCGTTCTTGGTGACCCTATCCCAGTCCAACAGGAGGAACTCCAGTCCAATCTCCGTCAAACCCTCAGTAGCCTCTTGGGGAACGTCGAAGACGAAACTCTCGTTGAACACCGGACTCAGGGTCCTCTTCTTCACGTGCGTCTTCTTCTTCGCCAACCTCTGCCCCTTGTACGTCAGGTAGATCTTCACGTAAGGATCCGCCAGTCCTGTCACGTCCATTTTTGGCAAGTTCCTCGCCTTCAACACCACGACCGTCAGTCTCGAAGCCGCCGGTTGCCAGCAGAGGGAGACCAGGAGCTCTCCGCGTCCCTGAGATCGAATCTGAAAGGATTCGGTCAAATCGAGGAATTCAACGAAGAGTTTCCCTCCTCACCTTGAGACTCCGGGGTTGGATATCCTTGCACAGCGCCATCTGCTGGGTCTCGATCTGCGAGACGTCCACCTGGTCCAGGGCGCAGAACACCTCCCCGATGATGTCGTCCCTGGAGTACCTGTCGAAGCTGAGTATGACGAAGTGGAGGGTGATCTCCGGGAGTTGGGGGAAGGTTATGCCGTAGAAGGTGAAGTCTTCGTCGTAGACCGGGTTGCGGGTCTTCCTGAGGACTCTGGTCTTCACCTTGTGCTGTTTGTCGGGGAGGAGTTGGAGCTTGACGTAGGGGTCGCTGGAGCCGACGTTCGGGTCTTTGGCCGGCAGGTCTCTGCAGCGGACCACCGAGACTATGAGGGCGCTTTTGTCGTGTTTGTAGCGGAGTTTGAACACCAGTTGACCTAGATATGACGCGCTCTGTTGGAGGTTCTTCTCGTTGGTTTCCATCTCTTCCTTGCTTGGGGTGTGGGTTTCGCTTTCGTTGGTGTAGATGTCTTTTATTATGGTGGGTTCTTTGCCAACCCCATTCTCCAATGGTCCACCAATAGCTGGGGGATTCCCAGTCGGACTCGGAGTTTGTGGAACCGACATCTGTAATATCGAATACATCAGTGACCAAAAGACAAAGATTCTTCTCAACCTACCCCAGGTGGAGTCTTGGATGGTCCAGTGGGACTGGGGCTCTTCTTGAGGTAATGCGTGGTGGCCCCTGCTGGACTCTTGACGGCCGTAGGTCTTCGGTGGGTCTGGAAGGCCAGAGGCTGGTCCGGTCCCCTCTTGGCATCCCGGATGCGCCTCCTGTAGAGGAAGTAGGTCACGATCGCCAGACAGAGGAAGAAGAATAGTGCCGCGAGGCAGAATGCGACGATAACTGGGGACGATACTGGAAAAAAAACTTTCTTAGATTATGTCAGAACCCCCCCATTCGCTGACCTTGAAACCGCAAACGGGGAAACCTTGCGTGTCTGCATAATTCACACAGGTGAGGAACGCGCCGGAGGCGCCGAGACGGCCTGGCCGTCGTCGTCTCGGAAAATGCAAGTTTTGATCGAATACAAATCGCAGCTAATTTCGTTTTACAGCCGGCCTCCATGATTTATCGCGGGGGGGAGAATTCTTGACGAGATTTTTATGGGGTATGGAGCGTTTAACACTTCGTTAGGGATTTACGATCTGGGGTGGTTTCTTCTTGCTAGGTTAATAGGTTATAACCTCTTATGTCATCGGTGACACGTTGGGGGTTTCATAATTTATCTGAATTTACCCATGAAAACACAATATTTTGGGTTGTATCTCTGTGGAACATCTTCAGAAAATTGTCAGAAGCATGGTGTGTCTTTCGAAATTATTGCATGGACCTCGACCATAGTAATTCAAATAGAAGTTTCCATATGAACTTAAAAAAATATATATTGGGGGAAAAATACTTTGGAGGGTGGTGGTTAACCCAGTTTTTGAGCGCTCGTTCTACTTATTACACGAGGGCTATATCATTCCGTCACGAAGTCTGTATTTTTCGAAATTTTAGTTTTCGATGGAGAATGACGTGTTCAAGCTACATGCAAAATTTCGCCCAGATCGCATGACCAGAACCATAAAAACCATAGAAAATTATAACTTTCGAACGGAAAGGCCTAGAGACTTGAAATTTTCGGGATAGGTTAGAATCTCGAATGCCCATGTTAATTCCGTTATTGCGCGAAATTCGACTAGGGGTTCCGTAAATATAGTCGTTTGAAATTTTGTTTTCTTGATTATTTGATGACAAAATTTTGTATTTCAATGGAGAATGACGTTATCCGTAAAAATAGTCGTTTGAAATTTTGTTTTCGTGATTATTTGATACAAAATTTTGTATTTCAATGAAGAATGGCGTTTTCCGTGAATATAGTCGTTTGAAATTTTGTTCTCTTGATTATTTGATGACAAAATTTTGTATTTCAATGGAGAATGACGTTTTGTGGAAATATAGTCGTTTGAAATTTTCTTTTCTTGGTTTTTTTGTATTTCAATGAAGAATGACGTTTTCTTGGTTTTTTTGATTACAAAATTTTGTATTTCAATGGAGAATGACGTTTTCCGTAAATATAGTCGTTTGAAATGTTGTCTCCTTGGTTTTTTTGATGACAAAATTTTGTATTTCAATGGAGAATGACGTTTTCTGTAAATATAGTCGTTTGAAATTTTGTTTTCTTGGTTTTTTTTATGACAAAATTCTGTATTTCAATGAAGAATGACGTTTTCCGTAAATATAGTCGTTTGAAATTTTGTTTTCGTGATTATTTGATGACAAAATATTGTATTTCAATGGAGAATGACGTTTTCCGTGAATATAGTCGTTTGAAATTTTGTTCTCTTGATTATTTGATGACAAAATTTTGTATTTCAATGGAGAATGACGTTATCCGTAAATAAAGTCGTTTGAAATTTTGTCTTCTTGGTTTTTTTTATGACAAGATTTTGTATTTCAATGGAGAATGACGTTTTCCGTGAATATAGTCGTTTGAGATTTTGTTTTCGTGATTATTTGATGACAAAATTTTGTATTTCAGTGAAGAATGACGTTTTCCGTAAATATAGTCGTTTGAAATTTTGTTTTCGTGATTATTTGATGACAAAATTTTGTATTTCAATGGGGAATGACGTTTTCTGTAAATATAGTCGTTTGAAATTTTGTTTTCTTGGTTTTTTTTATGACAAAATTCTGTATTTCAATGAAGAATGACGTTTTCCGTAAATATAAACGTTTGAAATTTTGTTTTCGTGATTATTTTATGACAAAATTTTGTATTTCAATGGAGAATGACGTTTTCCGTAAATATAGTCGTTTGAAATTTTGTTTTCGTGATTATTTGATACAAAATTTTGTATTTCAATGAAGAATGGCGTTTTCCGTGAATATAGTCGTTTGAAATTTTGTTCTCTTGATTATTCGATGACAAAATTTTGTATTTCAATGGAGAATGGCGTTATCCGTAAATATAGTCGTTTGAAATTTTGTTTTCCTGGTTTTTCTGATGACAAAATTTTGTATTTCAATGGAGAATGACGTTTTCTGTAAATATAGTCGTTTGAAATTTTATTTTCTTGGTTCTTTTGATGACAAAATTCTGTATTTCAATGAAGAATGACGTTTTCCGTAAATATAGTCGTTTGAAATTTTGTTTTCGTGATTATTTGATGACAAAATTTTGTATTTCAATGGAGAATGACGTTTTCCGTAAATATAGTCGTTTGAAATTTTGTCTTCTTGGTTTTTTTGATGACAAAATTTTGTATTTCAATGGAGAATGACGTTTTCCGTGAATATAGTCGTTTGAAATTTTGTTCTCTTGATTATTTGATGACAAAATTTTGTATTTCAATGGAGAATGACGTTATCCGTAAATATAGTCGTTTGAAATTTTGTTTTCCTGGTTTTTTTGATGACAAAATTTTGTATTTCAATGGAGAATGACGTTTTCCGTAAATTTTCTCTAGATCGCTTGGCCAGAACCATAAAAAAAACTTTCGAACGGAAAGACCTAGAGTCTTCAAATTTTCAGGGTAGGTTCGAATCTCGGATGCCACTGGTAAGTTCGTTATTAGGCGAAATTCGACCAGGGGCTTCGTAAATATGGTAGTTTGAAATTTAGTTTTCTTGATTATTTCAAAACTACGGATTCGATCGTGACGAAATTTTGTATTTCAATACCGCATAACCAGAACAATTTTAAATTCCAACGAATTATCGAATAAAAAATCCTTATATTTCTGTAACAGCTGATTCGGCATAATTGACAGAGAGCTGCTGTAATTTTTTTGACAGCTGTCGAAAAATTCTTCATTAAATTTCTAAAACTGGGAAATGCGAATCTTCCTATAAGGTGGATGAACGAGCGCTCAGAAGCTCCCGACTTCACGGCATTTCAAATTAAAATACAAGAGAATTGCTGAAGTTCATCGAAACCGTTAATCACGACTCTAGAGGGAACCTTTGACTTGGCACACAAAGGTTGTTTGGTAAATAAATGTCAGGAGTTATGACAGTTTGATGGGAAAATCAATGGGATCCTTCAATAGAGAGCATTTGAGCCTCTAATAATCAATTTCCGATAAGCTCCTTTATGACCCATGTTTATTGAAAAAGTGGCCAAACACTTATGGGAATTTTCCACCAATCATTGACTTAACAGAAAATGTCTCTTCGAAACTTTTGTACTCCACAAGTTCATTTTTTTTTCGTTAATTTACCACACTCTTCTACTGTTCTACTACTTTGCATAGAAGATATATTCCTTCGTTTTTATAGAGCTAAACATTTTCTCATCTGAGGTCCAGACCATCTTATCCCATCCAGTCCCTTCTACGTCAAAGAAAGAAACCAAGGAACAAGCGAGGAATCGATACAATCAACAAATGTCCCTAAACTTTTCGGGGGAAAATTGAAAGGAGAGAGTAAACCACCTCTTTTCAAAATTAATACAAGTTACATTTGGAGACACCTTATGATTTGGTTATTCATAAATAAGAATGACAATGATAACATTCCAAATGGTCAATAAATAAATTATTGATTTATTGGCAATTTTTGAAAATTGGTTCTGTCTCAAATTATTCTTAATATTGGAGTGTCCAAAAAGATGACTCATATATATTTATTGTTTCATTGAAAATCATCCAAAAAACATGCCATCTCTCCCCAATCCTTCACACCACACAATCAGAAACTCACCCCCATCGATGGCCCTGATCTGGGGCCCTTCTTCGGCCATCTTCCAACTAAAGCACCCCCAGTCTTCGACACAACACTGTTACTTCTCTCAAATCGTTCGGATTTCAACGAAAAAGTTGATTTTTCGACTGACTCTCACGTATATGGGTAGTCCACCTTAGTCATCCGAAGTTCGAATCAATAAACAGGGGGTTGCGCGTGCGTCCCTCCCTCCCCGGTGACGTCGTCGACTCCGCCACCCTTTTCCCCTCACCGCCGCCCCCTGTAAAATCGTTAAAGAATGGAAATTGAGATATTTGCTTAACGCCAATTGATACATGGGAGGGGGGAGATCCGAGATTGTGTGCACATTTTGGGGAGGAAGGAAGGGAAGTAACAAATCGAGAATTTATTTACTTACTGACGAGTCCAACCAGTAGCTCTGGGGCGAAACAAACTTCCCAATACCGAGAAAACTTTTTCAACATTTCAACAAATGATAGATTTCGCTGGATTAATAAAAAAAGTATGTACAATCTTGAGTAGACACCCTATAATCCGGAATTTGGGACAAATAAAAAAAAAATTTAACAACAACAATTTATACATCAAATAAATCAGGTATCAAATTTTCAACGAGATTCGCAATCCGTTGCAACAATTTCCTTATAATAGCTAGGGGAAGTACAGAGGTCGTCAAAGCAGTGCCGACAACCTCATAGCTGAAATTTCGGGTTTCCTCTTGAAATAATCTTCGATCCGGGCCGCTGCGTATCTACGACAAAAAAAATAAATAGTACCATGTAATGAAAAAGTAAAATAAAAATACTAACCCTACAAAATCGAAATTGATGTGGGAATGGGCAGCCTGAATCAGAGACCAAGAATACCAAAAAAGATGCGCGGCGAGGACGAACTTGTTTACTTGCACGTATAAAATCTCGATTTCCCCCTCGGCGACTGCCGAAACCCCCTTGTATTCCATCAGGTACGTCTTCAGCCAGTCCATCTGGAGCTCCCTCTTCGGGAATCTACCGTAATCTATGTCGTTCACGCCTAAAAAAACATGGCAACGTCGATACATTTGAACTACTCTGTGACGGAAATGTCACGCTCATAACCTCAATTATTCCTTACCGGCGAATTCGGTGAAGTGATTCGCTATATCGAAAGGCTGATAGTTGTAGCTGGCGTATTCGAAGTCGATGAAGAACACCTTGTTCTTGTCCTCGTTGTAAATGACATTCCCGAGGAGCAGATCGTTATGGGCGAAAACTATGTCCATCTCGAACTCACTAACTTCCTCCCTAAACTCCCTGATTTCCTTCAGTAACTCCTTCTTCGAAAAATTTAGCTTCTCATACCTGCAAAAAATTAATTACATAACCTACAATTTCAGGAATCGAATAGACGTACGCTTTTTGTTTGGTTTCATCCTCGAATTTCTCCGGGACCAAATCCACGAACTGATGCAACTTGGACCAGAAGTTAGGTTCGGGTTTTCTCCGGTTCGGGTCCTTGACCTTGTGCATCTTGGCCATTTCCCCGGCGACCAGCCTGTATATCTCGGGTTTCAAAACGTCTTCGGGAGTTAACGTTCTACCGGGGATGAATTCGTAGACCAAACCGTTCTCGAAGGTGGCGTATAGGGAGGGCGCCAGTTGGTGGTGGTGAAGAAGTTGGATGTTTCTGAAAAAAAAAATTTTTTCTACTCCTATTCAATAATATATTCAAAAATATCACCTTTTTCAAATCGAGTTCTTGCGAAATCCACATAGTTATTCGAGACTTTTTATGTACAACTTCAGAAATAAGACAATCAGCCAATGTTACCATACAGAATTTATTGCCCGAAAAATCCCAAAACGAATATAAAGGTGTATACAACAATTTTCAAGATTGGTGTAGCAGTAAGAATATTAAGTCATCATTCACAGATAATGTTATTTTGGCATATTTTAGTGAACTTCACAATCAACATAAATAATGCATTGTTATAAGTAACTATTATCATTTGTAAATAAAGTTGTTTCTCTATACTTGTATCTTAGTATTTATTGTTGTTGTTGCTTACCTTATCTCAGCATTCCTGTCGATGAGCAAATCAGTCTTGTGTCCGTATATTCTAACCAGGACTTGTTCCTCGACGCCGTCATCATCTGAGATGTTCCTGCAGAGGACCAGTTTGTTGGTGATGCCATCTGTCATCAGCTGCAGATGATAAAATTTTCATTAAGTTCTGTGGCATTGAAATTGTAACAACCAGAAGAAATAATTTCTTCAAATTGATTTTTTGGCATTTGAAAAAAATTCGGTACGGCCCTGTACAAGTCCAGGCATCGACCAGATGAGGTGGTCGATGTCTGCTTGCGGCACTTCGTGGATTAACTGTGTAAGAGAGTGGGGAGGATGGTCCGAAGAGGAGAGTCTCCCCCCTATCGCATCTCACTTTTTTTCGATAGGATTTAAATCCGGTGAACGGTTGGTCACTTAGTATAAATTCTATTTCATTTTGTGCAGAAATCACATCAAAAAAATTCAAATTTTATTGTAAATCAATCAGGTCAACGGTAACGTGCATATTCTTAGATAACTATCCTTTGTTCTTTGTGCCCATCTCACGCTATGAATATCAACGAAGTACTCGAGGAGGAAATATTAATTAAAATTTTCTCGGTCGGGTATCTTGAGGAGAGAATCAGGCCAGACTAACTGCATGATTCCAAGAGTATTTATTTGTTCTATTCGAACACCACATGAGTAGATGTGAAATTAACATATTGTCTGCAAGAAAAACAGGGGCGTACTCTACAAGTATTTCTTCGGAATGACACACAAAAAATTCGATAAAAATAATAATGTTTTATCAAAAGACAAGTAATTGGTAAATCGAATTATTCCATTCCAAACCACAGAGTCACCTTCAATATTCTATAGCAATTAATGTTTTCTTAGAAACCTTCAAATTAATTATGTCGATAATAGATTATGAAATGAATTATTTTCCATGTTTCGAACTACCTATTCGAGGTTCATAACCTAACTTAACCTAGCTTTTGATTAACCTATAATCTTGCAAAAAATTACATAGACAAATGTGTATTTCATTGTGGGAAATGTGAAATAAACATTCTTATCAAATGGGTAACAATACAAGAAAATTCTTAATTTACTCTTGAATACCACAAATATTCCCAAAAAACACATATTTTTAGTAAATCGAAATTTCCAACCGTTGGAAATCACTCCATTACAAACCACAGAATCACCTTCAATATTCTATAGCAATTACTGTTTTCTTAGAAACCTTTAAATTAATTATGTTGATAATAGATTATGAAATGTATAATTTTCCATGTTTCGAACTACCTGTTCGAGGTACATAACCTAACTTAACCTAGCTTTTGATTGACCTAAATGAGTAGCAATACACGAAAATTCTTTGTCCACTCTTGAGAACCACAAATATTTCAGATATTCCCAAAAAACACATATTTTTCGTATAGAATTATCAGATAAATAATAGAACATAGAAAAAAAATCAACACCAAAACACGGTTTCCCATTTTTTATCAACTCTACCGTGTCGACCGCCAGATGGCGCCGCCTTCGACTCACCTTAGTCCTGATGCTGGCGCTTTTCCACTTCGGTCTCACCACTCCGAGCAGCTGGAAAATGCACTCGTCGACCTCGTTTTCCCGAACGCTGATCTCTAGGTGGGGAGCCACGTCCATCATCGTCCCTTAGTTTTAACCTAGAAAAATTTTCCGGAAACTCGCGGCGGACCGGTGCTCTTTATGGGAAACCTCGAGGGAATTGATTTGCTGTTTGAATTGAATGATTTCTCAGGATCTCGCAATGTGCGATAGGGACTCGCCAGTCATAGGCGTAGAACTAACCGATTGCGGTTCAGACTGCTGATTTATATCTGTAAGGATGCACTCACCCTTCGTTGAGACAGGGGCGTACCCGCGGCATTGTCAGAGGCGCCGAATTTAGTATGCAGTGACAGTTTTTTTTTGAAAGGAAGCCTCAGAACAGAATAAATAAAATGAATAACCCTCTTTGTTTTTCCAACAAGGAAACAGCATTGAAACGTTATAATAACAAAGGCAGATAAATAATTCCCATTTATTTGTTTGGAATTAACTTATCTAAGTATAAAATAAATTGTCGCCTCATCACAATTTGTTTTTTTTTTGCGAAAATGAATAGATACAGCGCAATAAAGGCGAATTAAATGAATATTTCCCAACCTCTATTAATCAAGAACTATTTTCCATCCAGGAAATTATTTAATTCCACTCGAAACTGTTTTCCTGTATTTTAAATTCTTTCCTCAAAAAACTGTTATCAATAAAGGACAAAAAAAGTTATGTGCGCTCAATAATTTTGAATAAATTTTAACTTCCTTCCAGAATTTTTTTTCATATACCTACTTCCCTATTTTTGTGTAAATTTTGATTTAATTCCCAACTGTAGTTCGAACCAATTATTCAAAGTTCAATAACATTGATTTTATATTGATGACGATTCCGTAATATAATCACCAAATTCTTCGATAACAGCTCACTCCTTTGATTAAACAAAATTGTCTTTATCAAATGATGACCTCTATTGAGCAAATAGTGTCACTCAACAATTCACACTAAAGTAATCTATTTTACCATTGGCGTATCTTCGATTGAAAAGAAGATTTTCAAAAAAATACATCATTCTAAAGCACCCTGTATATAGTTTGAGAGAACTATAGAAATGAATGGTACAAAAGATCAATTATCGAATTCGATGAACATTAAAACCCACCCTCGTACAATCACTAAATTACCACTCAGAAACATTTAATTTTGCCATCTCCAAAAAGTAAACAGTCTATTCTTCATCCATCTAAATATAATTATTCGTCATTCAGATCGTAAAGTGACGTTTACACATACACAACGTCGATGACAGCGAAATTGAGGTTAGATCGAAAATCTCCCTCCAGCTGATCTGTCAATATGGTAAATAAGATTATTCTATGGACGAGTTCTATTAACTGGAACAAGAAAGATTATCCAGATCCAGATTTCAATATGGAAAACACCAATTTTCTATTTCCTCTGTGATTAGATGTTTACCATAGACGAAATTTGTTCAGTGAATTTACAAAAAAGAAAAAGATTTTCCGGTCGCGAACCCGACGTCAGTGGGCAGGCGTGGTAGGTGGTTTGCGGGGAAGTGTTACGGTAAAAATTGGCATGGCTGACTAGTTCTGTTACTGAAATATGTATAATAATCTAATTATATATTTTATTGTTCCTAGAGATTTTGGGTTACCATTTGATTCAAATTCAGGATATAAATCGATTTAAATCGTGAGTATTCCGCCTTAATGAGGCGTACGTGTGCACAGTTTATGCGTTATTAATTCGATTAAATTTCTCTGACACTATCCTTTCACTATCATCGTCCTATCAACACAGAGTATAGTAACTCGAGTCATGAGACTTATGGTCTTGGCGAATTCGCTAATTAGTAAGTTTTACTAATTGTTTGGCAATAACCAGTAGATAGAATTATTCCCAATATCCAGAATGTCAGATAACATTCATTCGATATCCTAATTTTTATTCCAATATCTTATAAGTAATTAACTACCTGATTTCCTAACTATTTTTTACAGTTGTTATTTCTGTGGATCTCTTGAATGAAAAACGAAAGCAATGAAGAAGTGATGTAGTCCAATATTTATGATGTGAACAAGTATAAGTGAGCAATAAATCAAACCATAAACATGTCGTTCTTCAACAACATAAAGAAAGTCCTCCACATCGGTGGCAACGATGCGAAGAAGAAAAAAGTGTACAACAACGTCCGGATGGACTGTGACCCGGAGGAATTCTGGGAAATGATCGGGGAGTTGGGTGACGGAGCTTACGGAAAAGTATACAAAGCGCAACAAAAACAGTCCGGTTACTTAGCCGCTGCGAAAATGTGCCGGTTGGAAGGCGACGACGACTTATCGGACTTTATGATCGAAATAGACATTTTGACGGAGTGTATACATCCTAACATAGTGCAGTTACACGAGGCGTTCCTAAAAGAGCAACAGCTGTGGTTGTTGATCGAGTATTGCGACGGTGGAGCGATAGATATTATCATGACGGAATTGGAGAAACCGTTGAACGAGAAACAAATCGCTTACGTGTGCCAGAATATCTGCGAAGGCTTGCAGTTCTTACACAAATCCCACATTATTCACAGAGACTTGAAGGCTGGAAACGTCCTACTGACCATGGCCGGAGGCGTTAAAATTGGTAAGCTATTTTTTTATGCCGTATTTTTACAATTGTGACAATTTCCTTTCCCCAGCTGATTTCGGGGTGTCGGCCAAGAACAAAAACACCCTGCAGAAGCACGACACGTTCATCGGCACCCCCTACTGGATGGCCCCGGAAGTGGTGATGTGTGAGACTTTCCGCGACAACCCGTACGACTACAAGGTGGATATCTGGTCGTTGGGCATCACCCTCATCGAGTTCGCGCAGATGGAGCCCCCCAACCACGAGATGTCGCCGATGAGGGTGTTGCTGAAGATACAGAAGTCGGATCCCCCTAAATTGAAGCATCAGGGTAGTTGGTCGAAGGATTTCAACGATTTCGTTGGGAAATCGTTGATTAAGGATCCCCAGAAGAGGCCGACTTGCGAGGAGTTGTTGAGGCATCCGTTTATTAATCGGAAGTTGGATTGTAAGCCGATCCGGGATTTGTTGTTGGAGTATAAGGCGGAAGTGGTTGAGGAGGAAGTGACAGATGACGATCCTGATGTGAGTAATTTATTGAGTTTCTTTGGGATCGTCCAGGGCTTTCCCGAAAACATATTTTGTGGATTATAGATAGAAGACAGGATTTTATTGTATGTAAAATATGTAGCGGTTTTGATTATACAGGATGTTTCCAAGTTAGACATGCACCTTGGAGGACGTGTTAGTATCACCCATTTGCTGTCGTTTAAGCCATATTTATTGATAACTGAAAATCAACAGTTTCCGGGATATTTGAGTTTTGTATTTTTTAAAATTTCTCACCTTACTTAATTTTTCGTCGATTTTTTCTGCGTTGACCAAATTTGATTTTAATTTTGTATTATTTTCATCAGAAAAGGATATTATATGTATGAAAAAAGCAAAATTATCCTATATTAGATGTTGAAAAAGAATTAGTATGATTTGAAAGTTGTTATGTGAAGAAAATAAAAATCAATTTGCCTGCAACTTTCGAATTCCACGATAAATGTTAAAAAAAATTATTGCAATAAACTTGCCAAATTCCTTCTTCTTGTTCTTGTGTTTTTTAAAAAAATGTATAGCTTACTTAATTTTCCTACAATTTTTCCTAGCTTAACCAAATTTGATTTTAATTTTGTATTATTTTCATAAGAAAAGGATATGATATGTATGAAAAAGCAAAATTATCCTGTATTAGATGTTGAAAAAGAATTAGTATGATTTGAAAGTTGGTATATGAAGAAAATAAAAATCAATTTGCCTGCAACTTTCGAATTCCACAATTTATGTTAAAAAAAATTATTCCTAAAACTTGCCAAATTCCTTCTTCTTGTTCTAGTGTTTTTTGAAAAAAATAATAGCTTACTTAATTTTCCTACAATTTTTCCTAGCTTAACCAAATTTGATTTTAATTTTGTATTATTTTCATCAGAAAAGGATATGATATGTATGAAAAAGCAAAATTATCCTGTATTAGATGTTGAAAAAGAATTAGTATGATTTGAAAGTTGGTATATGAAGAAAATAAAAATCAATTTGCCTGCAACTTTCAAATTCCACGATTTATGTTCGAAAAAATTATTCCAAAAACTTGAAATTCCTTCTTTATTTCCCAAAAAAGTTTTCGTGAGAATGCTGATTTGGATTTGAAAGAGGATATAAGGTGTTAGATCCGGACTTCTTGCTGGCCACGAAATAGCTCCTCCCCTTACCTATCCACCCTTTAGGAAACAATTAGTTCAAAAACACCCATCCTGTTGGAAAATGATTTCATGCCTGTCAATCAAGGGAACCTCGTCCAAAAACTGTCCATATTTGTTCTCAGACATTTTTCATAATTTTCTCCGTTTAAGTTATCAGGTAGATAGAAAGCACTCACTATTTTTCATGCCAAACATTCAAGAGGTTTTTTATAAAAAAATCTGCTGAAACAAACTGGTGACTGCATTCTAACCGAAACTTTTTTAGGGAATGAAGAAGGAATTTGGCAAGTTTTCAAAATAATTTTTTCATACATAAATTGTGGAAATCGAAAGTTGCAGGCAAATTGATAATAGATATTGATTTTTATTTTCTTCATATACCAACTTTCAAATCATACTAATTCTTTTTCAACATCTAATACAGGATAATTTGCTTTTGAGCGCTCGTACTACTTACACGAGGGCTATATCATTTCGTCACGATGTCTGTATTTTTCTAATTTTGAGCCGAAAATGGTCTCAATCGACTATGTTCGACTCACTGATGACGAATCCGTCGGAAAATTCGAGTCTGTCCGTCCGTCCGGCCGTCCGTCCGGCCGTAAGCACGATAACTCTCGAACGGATCAACCTAAAGACTTGAAATTTTCAGTGTGGGTTCAGTTCCCGAATGCCTCGGTCGAGTTCGTTAATGGGCCAAATTCCACCAGGGGTTCCGTAAATATGGCCGTTCAAAGTTTTGTTTCCCTGATTACTTGAAAACTACAGATTCGATCGAGATGAAATTTTGCACTCAGATGGAAAATGAGGTGTTTTAGCTACATGCGAAATTTTGTCCAGATCGCATGACCAGAACCATAGAAACCATAGAAAATTGTAACTTTTGAACGGAAATGCCTAGGGACTTGAAATTTTCAGGATAGGTGTGGATCTCGAATGTCGTGATCACGTTCATCTATGAGCAACATTATACAAGGGGTTCCGTAAATACGGTCGTTTGAAATTTTGTTTTCTCGATAAATTCGAAACTTCGGATTCGATCGAGATGAAATTTTGTATTTTAATCGAGAATGATATATTGAAGCAATATTTTGTCCAGATCGCATGACCAGAACCATAGAAACCATAGAAAATTGTAAGTTTTGAACGGAAAGGCCTAGGAACTTGAAATTTTCAGGGTGGGTTTGGATCGCGAATATCGCGGTCACGTTCATCAATAAGCAAAATGAGACTAGGGGTTCCGTAAATATGGCCGTTCAAAATATTTTTTTTCAGATGGTTTCGGAACTACTGATCGGATTGGAATGAAATTATGCATCTAGCTGAGGAATAATGTATTCAAAGTGCGTGCAAAATTTTGTCCAGATCGCATTACCAAGATCATAGAAACCGTAGAAAATTCTAGCGAATTATCGAAACAAAATTGATCAGCTGAAGCAGCGACATGAAGTCTGGAGTTTCGCCTAAGTTTCAGAATTTTTTTGACAGCTGTCAAAAATTCCTTCAATTGGTTTCTAAAACTGGAAAATGCGAATCTACCTACAAGGTGCATGTACGAGCGCTCAAGAGCTCCTGCCTTCACGGCAGTGCTTTTCTAAATTTTTACATACATATCATATCCTTTTCTGATGGAAATAATCCAAAATTATAATCAAATTTGGTCAAAGTAGAAAAAATTGACGAAAAATGAAGGTGAGAAATTTTTTAAAAAACACAAAAATATATCTCAGAAACTGTTGATTCTCGGTTATCAATAAATATGGCTCTAACGACAGAAAATGAGTGATAATAACACGTCCTCCAAGGTTCACGTCTAATTTGGAAACACCCTGTTTAAAGTGTAATAGTTTTGTTATGGCTAGAAAATAGAAGTAGAAAGTTTTCCAATAGGAATGATTCAGTTTGAACATTAAGAAAACACATAAATAATTCAGTGAGACATAATTTTATTTATGATAACGAATTTACGATAAATTTGAATTTTCTCATACACTTTCTGCTACCAAATCAATATTTTCTTGTGTTTGTGCAGTTCTTTGTCGTACTGTTACTCTTGTATCCTATAAAGAAACTTTACTTTCAAATTTGTCCACAATACGACGAATAGTGAGTCGGTTAACTGAATAATGTCGTCCATGAATTCTCCCTGAATTTCTCTCAGTATTCACAAATGAACACTGATTTTGATCAAATAATTCAACAATTTCTAAACGTTGTTGAAGCGTGTATATTTCCATGATCAAATGGCATAACCTACTAAACTAACCATTTTAAATTGTATCATTCCTATTGAAAAATCCAGTTAGAAATGCTAGGATTCATCTAGAAAGTTGTCTTTCTAAGAACGTTGAAAGTAAATTCATGAATTGGCATTGCTCAGAAAGACAACTTCGAAACTGCCTAGGTTCGAATTTTCTAAATGCAATAGTGGGCTTAAATATCAGAGTGCTGCTTTTCTCCACACAGTGTCCAAAAATTAATCTTTTCCATTATTTTATTTTTCAACCATGTCTTCGTCGGGATAAATCGGCATAAACCATTCAAATAAAATGCGTATTGTGCCAGGTTAAACGATTTACATGTAAGTAAAATATCTCCACGAAAAAAGTTGAAAAACCCTGTATTTTCCCCCCAAAAGTAGTGAGTTGAGTTCTGCATTCCGAAATTTGTTTGGTCGGAATTTAATCAGTGGTTGTTATCGTTGTGGTGATAAAAGTTCTCGGTTGAGTTTAACCTTGGGACTGTTTTCAGGACAACCGTGCCTCACAACTTCCTCTGGCGTTGGAAGATGATGCATCGGCGAGGTTGAGGGCGGACAGTATCAACCAGAAAGGTAAATACGAGAATAATATTCAATTTACTTCATCTTTGTTTCAAGTAATTTCAAATTTGCTACCTTTGTTATGACACTTAATGATTATATCAAAGGTTATGATTGAAATGATCTGAATGGTCGCGAAAATGGTTTGCGACCACCCTCAGATGAACTGACTGTGAAATTTAACACCTTAAGGGCCGGTTTCTTCACATCCGAATAAATAACCACTAACAGGAGAATAACTATCGGTCTCATAAATGAAGATATACTTCCTATTCCGAGAATAGCCTATTAGCGTCTTTTCACTTCCAGTTAGCTGATAGATAACTATTCGCAAAGAGTAACAGTCTAATCTTTGGTATTAGACAGATTCGTCAGTTTTGCCAACCATTTAATATTGAAACTGGAAGTAATAGAGGAATAATATACATGGAAAGAAAACTTTTATTCTATTCTCTAGTCGGTGAACCATTGTTAACCTTGAATATCATCGACATAAACCTTAGAAAATTTTACATTTGAGATTTCATGTATTTTGAGTTAGGTTTTGGGTTCTAAGTAATTGTACAAGAGGTACAACTTATATGTGTGCCCAAAAGGAAAAGATGAGGTAGAAATGGGAATTCTCCTATATGAAGAGGAAATCAAAAGAAAACAATTAGAGAATATCAATTATGATGTAAAAAAAAATAAATTGATAATCCGTTATTAGGGTTTTTATTCACTAATTTTTTAAATTGTATGTACCATTCTTTTCATTGAACTTTGAATCATATCTATTGCTATTTACGATCCTCAGACTAAATTTTAAATATAAAAATATTTAATTGTTAATATAAAAAAAGTAACAATAAAAGTTGATCATAGCCGGTTATTGCACCCAAATGGCCTTATATTTGAGAAAACTGAAAGATTTATTGAATTATGAAAATAATATCCATTCGACAAATTTTTAAAAGTTGAATACCAAGATATCAGAAAGATATTCTTATTATATGTGACGTATGGTTTTTTGCATATTCGAATTTTATAGTGGGATAGATAGCTAGCTCTTGCACCAATCGAAAGAGCTGCTCCTTTTTTCACATATGATGGTATGGTGTATGTATATACAATTTATTTTCGACCATTTGATGTTTTTCTGGTTTTCGACAGAAAACTTTCATTCCTTTAATATTATTATTATCATAAAATTGATCTGAGTTGAGGCAAAGCCTATAAACACACAAGGGGAAATAAAAATTACATTATGTGGAAGAATATTTACTGATTATACAAACTAGTGTTTCCATTAATGAATAAATTTGCAAAATAATCAAGAAAAAAACTACGAGGGTCACCATCTTCACTCATATCTTCATTATTTCGATCTCCTGGAAATTCCCCAATGATATCGTCTCCCTTAAAAATTTCTTAATTGAAATCTATTGCTATGTTATGCACAAGCCACTTTAAGTTTCTGAGCAAATGCAAGCTGAAATCTTATTGCAAAATATATAATTAATATTGGAAATTCAAATTATATAAGTTGCCAAAAAATCAGAATCAGGAAAAAAAACTTGGTTCGATTACGTGGCAATTTTTCATTCTTCAATCAACTACATGCGCTACAGTTTCGAGGACAATTCTCCTCTTCTTCAGGCTACAACGAAAATGCACAATTACATTAGGGCAGAAAGAGTTATGAGAATACTAAAACTTTCCTTTTTGGGAAACTTATATTTCTTATATTTAACTCATTCAAAAAGAAAAAGAGAATATTTTAGTGTTTTCATAAATCTTTCTTCCCTAATGTAACAATGAGAACACTAAAATATTCCTTTTTGAATGAGTTAAATATAAGAAATATAAGTTTCCCAAAAAGGAAAGGAGGAATATTTTAGTGTTCTCATAATTCTTTCTTCCCTAATGTAATTGTGCATTTTCGTTGTAGCCTGAAGAAGAGGAGAATTGTCCTCGAAACTGTAGCGCATGTAGTTGATTGAGGAATAAAAAATTATCACGTAACTGAATCAAGTTTTTTGAGCGCTCGTACTACTTACACGAGGGCTATATCATTTCGTCACGATGTCTGTATTTTTCGAATTTTGAGCCGAAAATGGTCTCAATCGACTATGTTCGACTCACTGATGACGAATCCGTCGAAAAATTCGAGTCTGTCCGTCCGTCCGGCCGTCCGTCCGGCCGTATACACGATAACTCTCGAATGGAATGTCCTAGAAACTTGAAATTTTCAGGGTAGGTTCAGTTCCCGAATGGCTCGGTTAAGTTCGTTAATGGGCCAAATTCCACCAGGGGTTCCGTAAATATGGCCGTTCAAAGTTTTGTTTCCCTGATTACTTGAAAACTACAGATTTGATCGAGATGAAATCTTGCACTCAAATGGAAAATGAGGTGTTCAAGCTACATGTGAAATTTTGTCCAGATCGCATGACCAGAACCATAGAAACCATAGAAAATTGTAACTTTTGAACGGAAAGGCCTAGGGACTTGAAATTTTCAGGGTGGGTTTGGATCGCAAATTTCACGGTCATGTTCATCAATGAGCAAAATTGGACTATGGGTTCCGTAAATATGGCCGTTCAAAATATTTTTTTCGTGATAGTTTCGAAACTACCGATCGGATTGGAATGAAATTATGCACCTAGCTCAGGAATAATGTATTCAAACTACGTGAAAAATTTTGTCCAGATCGCATCACCAAGACCATAGATACCGTGGAAAATTCTAGCGAATTATCGGAAAAAAATTGATCAGCTGAAGCACTGACATGAAGTCTGGAGTTTCGCCTAAGTTTCAGAATTTTTTTGACAGCAGTCAAAAATTCCTTCAATTGATTTCTAAAACTGGAAAATGCGAATCTACCTACAAGGTGCATGTACGAGCGCTCAAAAGCTCCTGCCTTCACGGCAGTGCTTTTCGTAATTTTTTCCTGAGTATTGGAAACTCCTTTTTCATATTCCGAACATACGTTCGATGATATTCCTTGATCGGATATGTGCTTCATTGAAAAGGACTTGGACTTAATTTTCTGTGTTTTCTAATGAAGTAATGATGTACTGTTTACATGCATAGCCTTGATCAGCAATTAAGAAACCATTGCCCATTTGCCTGTTAACAAGTCTTATATTCTGAGACGAATTTTCAAATATGTGGCTGTCATTTGCAGAACTAGGCCAACAACATACCAAATCTATAATTTTTAAGCCAGCGTTACAAGCGACATGGCAATTCAAAGAGAAAAAACTTTTGCGATTACGAAAAACTTCTGCATTTTCTCCTCCAGGTGATTGAATCGTTATATGTCTACAATCTATGGCTCCTACTTCTCTGGGAAAACAAGTTTTATGATAGAATTTTCCTTCTGCCTCTACCTGTTCTTCATCTGTTTGTGGAAGATGAACATAATGATCGAATAGTTCAGTAATCATCTATCACTTGTTTGATAATACGCCCTACAGTACTTTTATTAATTTCTCAAAAGTTTCCAATTGACATATAAAAATCTCCAGTTGCCAGAAACCTCAGAGTTTATCCATTGGACTACAGCACGACTTGAATTCCTAAAATCGAAAAATACTATAGGGTGATTTTTTAAGAGCTTGAGAACTTTTTTTAAAAAAAAAACGCATAAAATTTGCAAAATCTCATCGGTTCTTTATTTGAAACGTTAGATTGGTCCATGACATTTACTTTTTGAAGATAATTTCATTTAAATGTTGACCGCGGCTGCGTCTTAGGTGGTCCATTCGGAAAGTCCAATTTTGGGCAACTTTTTCGAGCATTTCGGCCGGAATAGCCCGAATTTCTTCGGAAATGTTGTCTTCCAAAGCTGGAATAGTTACTGGCTTATTTCTGTAGACTTTAAACTTGACGTAGCCCCACAAAAAATAGTCTAAAGGCGTCAAATCGCATGATCTTGGTGGCCAACTTACCGGTCCATTTCTTGAGATGAATTGTTCTCCGAAGTTTTCCCTCAAAATGGCCATAGAATCGCGAGCTGTGTGGCATGTAGCGCCATCTTGTTGAAACCACATGTCAACCAAGTTCAGTTCTTCCATTTTTGGCAACAAAAAGTTTGTTAGCATCGAACGATAGCGATCGCCATTCACCGTAACGTTGCGTCCAACATCATCTTTGAAAAAATACGGTCCAATGATTCCACCAGCGTACAAACCACACCAAACAGTGCATTTTTCGGGATGCATGGGCAGTTCTTGAACGGCTTCTGGTTGCTCTTCACTCCAAATGCGGCAATTTTGCTTATTTACGTAGCCATTCAACCAGAAATGAGCCTCATCGCTGAACAAAATTTGTCGATAAAAAAGCGGATTTTCTGCCAACTTTTCTAGGGCCCATTCACTGAAAATTCGACGTTGTGGCAGATCGTTCGGCTTCAGTTCTTGAAATGTCAAAGCATACTGAGCAAATACTAATGCATGAAAATCCTAACCTCAAAAAAATCTGAGCAAATACTAATGCATGAAAATCCTAACTTCAAAAAAATCACCCGTTATAATAAAGTGAATACTAAATTTGAAACTAGAATTATTCAGGCACATGTGGTTTGAATACTTACCAAGTAGTCCGATTCTGAAGATTTGAATTTGAATGAACTGAGGTGTACGTTTTGAAATACGAATCTATTGTAGAGTTCATTATCATTCCATTTATGGAAAATCATCAAATCTTGTCCTCAATACATAGGTACTCTCGTTCCGGAATTACATATTCAAGTATGGAGAAATATACCTCGAAAACAACAATCGAAATCACAAAACGTATTACTCGTTGAAAAACAAAACAACCTAACCTAACTTACCTAACGTGACAATCCTGACATAAATTTGTGCTGACGTATTTATTCTGTCGAATCAGTCGAATAAACCGTTAACTACGACTTTTGGTACCGAATAAGTTATTTTCTCAATAAGGATTTTTTATTCCAAGAATAGCGTTAACTGGAAGTGAAGAGATGGAGATTTCTCTTATTCTGAGAATAAAACTTAACTATAGGATAAATTTATTTATTCGGATGTGAAGAAACCGGGCCTAAGCAAAGCAAAGTACTTACCCCAAGAGGGTGTGGACGGAGTCTCGGCGAACCACCCCAGGCTGATGCTGAAATAGGGTTAAAAGAGAGGAAGAAGAGGATCCTCGATCGGCATAGTTCTGGGGCTGTTTTCAGAAGCAGAAGAAAACTAGTTAAAGTTGTTCAATGTCACTTTTAACCGAACTATGGTGCGTTAAAAAACGGCGGAAACAGATCAGACGAATCCGGTTTGACCGAATTTGCGATGATATTCAACAGAAGACGAATAAGGCGTCAATTACTTGCGAATTTATAATGAATTCTCACTTATCGCCAGACAGATGTGTAGACCTCGGATTCCGAGCGCAACATTATCATTTTTCTTCCTAAGTTACAGCTCCAGAAGTTCGAACTGAAGAGACCGTAACCATTCCATCCGAAGAGAAACCGCCCAAACCTCCCATCGAAGCTTCATCAACTCCCGAGACCGTCCAACCTACGTCTGAGAAGAAACAGGTTTGTACACCAAAACACTAACTATAAACTAAGAAAAATTAGGTAAACAGGTCCTTCCTCAGGTTAAAAAAGATGAAGAACCAAGGAGGATATCGAGAGACAAGGGACCAGCTCCGCTGCCCCCACTACCTAAAGACCCCCCCATGGAACCCAAGGTGGAGAAGGAAAACGCCCCTCCTCCTCCACCTCCACCACCCCCAGTTGTAATACCCGCCCTGCCCACACCTCCGTCCTCTCCGATGACCCCGCCGGATACTCCTCCCAACGACAGGTTATTTCAGCCGGACGTTGTCGCAGAGGGACCCTCCAATCGGGAGGAGTTGGACGCCGTCGCCGACATCCCCCTGCCGCCCTGCGACAACCTGGAGGAGACTCCGGAGATCAGGAAAGCGGACACGGTCACGGTGAACAGCCAACAGTCTTCGGTCAAGAGCTTCGAGATCGTTTCTCAAGAATCCGGGAAGAACCGGATGAACACGTCGACGATCACGATCAATTCGGATCCTCCGGATCTTTCCAACAGTTTAGCTTCCAATATAAGCCAGGTGAGTTCGACTAAACGAAACCCCTCAGGGACTCAATTAAATTCCTTCACAGGTTACAGTGGTCACAACCCACCCTCCGGTGATAATCGACAACACCCAGTGCGCGTCGAGGACCTCCACGTCCCCGAGCAACAACAGCGTGAGCGAGGTGGTGATCGTGGCGAACGAGACGAACAAGACGCACGTCGAGTCGTCCTCGGACGACGAGTGCTTCCCCTCGCTCGACTCCCTGGAGTACCCTCCTCCCAGTGAATTTCGCGACGGCACCAAGGCGAAGAAGCTGGACGAGAGCGAGGTGCTGATCGTGGACAGCAGCTATCTGATAAACGATTCGGGGCTGGACGTTTCGGAGGACAACTCCAGACTCCTGGATACGAGTCACGTGTCCGTCGTGAAGATTGACGAGAAGGAGGTGCGGGTGAAGGATTCCAAGTCGTACATGGAGGGGAAGGACGGGTTCCGGGGGTCCACGAGTGATCTGTCGAACACCTCTTCAGGTAAAAATTATACACTTTTACTGAAATATATTCCAAATTCTTCTTCTTAAAATAATTCATTTAATGTTCAGTAATACTAATTTATTCACACTACTCAGTAATTTATCTACACGCTATTGAGTCCTATACTGTACTCGTTTATTATTATCACTCTTTGCTTCACTTGATTAACTATCTCAAAATCTATTTATTGATTCACTGCTCAACGAATTACAGTGAAATCCGGTTATAACGACATTGAGGGGACCGTGAATATTAGGTCGTTATATCCGATGGTCGTTATATCCAAAAATTTGTATAGAGAACGCAGAAATAGGATTTATCTTTTTTTTTTATTTAAAAATGTACTGATTAAATGCTTCCTTCATTTTTTCTTTATTTTTCCACATCGTTGAAATTGTAGAATGTGCAACGCCAAATTCCAAAGCCAACAAAACTCTCCATTTTCTATTCGAGCTACTATAGCTCCCTTTTCTCAAATTGAAAAATATTTTCTTTTTGAGCGCTCGTACAACTTACACGAGGGCTATATCATTTCGTCACGATGTCTGTATTTTTCGAATTTTGAGCCGAAAATGGTCGCAATCGACTATGTTCGACTCACTGATGACGAATCCGTCGGAAAATTCGAGTCTGTCTGTCCGGTCGTCCGTCCGTATACACGATAACTCTCGAACGGAACAACCTAGAGACTTGAAATTTTCAGTGTGGTTTCAGTATCCGAATGCCTCGGTTAAGTTCGTTAATGGGCCAAATTCGCCCAGGGGTTCCGTAAATATGGCCGTTCAAAGTTTTGTTCCCCTGATTACTTGAAATCTACAGATTTGATTGAGATGAAATTTCGCACTCAAATGGAGAATGAGGTGTTCAAGCTACATGTGAAATTTGGTCCAGATCGCATAACCAGAACCATAGAAACCATAGAAAATTGTAACTTTTGAACGGAAACGCCTAGGGACTTGAAATTTTTAGGATAGGTGTGGATCTCGAATGTCGTGATCACGTTCATCTATGAGCAAAATTATACAAGGGGTTCCGTAAATATGGTCGTTTGAAATTTAGTTTTCTTGATAATTTCAAAACTTCAGATTTGATCGGAATGAAATTTTGTATTTTAATCGAGAATGATATATTCATGCTACTTTTCTCCAGATCACATGACCAGAACCATAGAAACCATAGAAAATCATAACTTTCGAACGGAAAGGCCTAGGGACTTGAAATTTTCAGGATAGGTGTGGATCTGAAATGTCGCGTTCACGTTTATCAATGAACAGAATTATACCAGGGGTTCCGTAAATACGGTCGTTTGAAATTTTGGTTTCAAGATAATTTCGAAACAACGGATTCGATCGAGATAAAATTTCATATTTTAATCGAGAATGTTATATTAAAGCAACATTTTGTCCAGATCGCATGACCAGAACCATGGAAACCATAGAAAATTGTAACTTTTGAACGAAAAGGCCTAGGAACTTGAAATTCTCAAGGTGGGTTTGGATCGCAAATATCGCGATCACGTTCATCTATGAGCAAAATCAGACTAGGGGTTCCGTAAATATGGCCGTTCAAAATATTTTTTTGCTGATAGTTCCGAAAATACTGAGCGGATTGGGATGAAATTTTGCACCTAGCTGAGTAATAATGTATTCAAACTACGTGCCAAATTTTGTCCAGATCGCACCACCAAGACCATAGAAACCGTAGAAAATTCTAGCGAATTATCGAAAAAAAATTGATCAGCTGAAGCACTGACATGAAGTCTGGAGTTTCGCCTAAGTTTCAGAATTTTTTTGACAGCTGTCGAAAATTCCTTCAATTGATTTCTAAAACTGGAAAATGCGAATCCACCTACAAGGTGCATGTACGAGCGCTCAAAAGCTCCTGCCTTCACGGCAGTGCTTTTCGTAATTTTTAATTTAGACATTGAAGCCATTTTAGTGTAGTCAATCGCTCGATGAATAAACTGAAGTCAATCAATTAAGAACTGCAACTGCTTATGTCTTCACAACGTAACATAAAACGGGGATTCCCCTGCATCGCTCGAGTATTTCCGGAAGATCACGTGCTTGCAGCGACGAATTCTTAGTGGTACGTCGTTATAAACGGAAGAAATAGACAACAAGCTTGAAAAATTTTTGTCGCTATAAGCGACTTCGTCGTTATAAACGAAGTCGTTACAACCGAATGGTTTAATGTTGAATTACTTAGGATTCCAAACAATTGTCGATAATTTCGTCGTTATATACGGATTTTCGTTATAACCGGTGTCGTAATAAACGGCTTTCACTGTATTTCAAAATCTGCTTGTCATCTTATGTCATTGTATTGTTCCATCTAGTCGGGTTAATTAGAAATTAGTTGTTCAAACGTTGGTTACACGTAGTGTTCAGTGATTCTTATCAAGGCGCATATTTGTTTGTTTGCTGTAATAATAATTGAATTCCTGGGAATGTTGTCCTTTCAGATTTATCTATTTTGCCTTTACGAATGGGGTATTTTTCAAATTGTATTGAATTTTCTTTTATTCGAGAAAATTCACATATTGTGAAGTGTAATGATTTTGGAACTACTGTTGCTACAAATCTTCACTTTTTTCCAATTTTATTTTTTCTATGTTATCTTTAATAGTGCTTTTGTAACCTGTAACCTTCGATTCTAAGCCAACTGCTCCAGCTTGGAAGATAATGTCACTCTTCGACGAACCGAGGATCCAGAATTAATATTTCGCCCAACTTCAACTGACTGCACTGAAAAAAAATTGTACTACATGAGTTCGGCAAGTGACTTCAAAAGTTAGCGCATTCAATGAGGAGTCTAAAATGGTATAACACTTGATACATTATTTCTTGGACTGGGCAAAAAAAAAGGTTTTTCTCAAAGAATTTCAGTTTCGATTTATGGCAAGATTCAATAAATTCACAAGAGATGTTCAAACAGCCCACCTTCAGCCGAAATTCAATAAATTGGAAGACTTAATGAAATTTCGGAACATGCTGAATTATTTCAAATAGTCGGAAATAGAGATTATTTCTTTTGGCCTAGTCGATAGAAGAAAAAATCGAAGTCGTGAGAACGCCTAGAAATGTGGAGAATTAATATATTAATTTAAGTATTTGTTCAGTCTACTCGGCCATCGTTGAAATGTGGATAACCCAAACTCAAGAGTTTCGAAGGACCCATAAATATAGTGCCTAACGCGCGTTTAATGACCTAAAAATTACGAAAAGCACTGCCGTGAAGGCAGGAGCTTTTGAGCGCTCGTACATGCACCTGGTAGGTAGATTCGCACTTTCCAGTTTCAGAAATCAATTGAAGGAATTTTCGACAGCTGTCAAAAAAATTCTGAAACTTAGGCGAAACTCCAGACTTCATGTCAGTGCTTCAGCTGATCAATTTTTTTTCGATAATTCGCTAGAATTTTCTACGGTATCTATGGTCTTGGTGGTGCGATCTGGACAAAATTTTGCACGTAGTTTGAATACATTATTACTCAGCTAGGTGCAAAATTTCATCAAAATCCGCTCAGTATTTTCGGAACTATCAGCAAAAAAATATTTTGAACGGCCATATTTACAGAACCCCTCGTCTAATTTTGCTCATAGATGAACGTGATCGCGATATTTGCGATCCAAACCCACCCTGAGAATTTCAAGTTCCTAGGCCTTTCCGTTCAAAAGTTACAATTTTCTATGGTTTCTATGGTTCTGGTCATGCGATCTGGACAAAATATTGTTTTAATATATCATTCTCGATTAAAATACAAAATTTCATCTCGATCGAATCCGCGGTTTCGATTTTATCCAGAAACCAAAATTTCAAACGACCGTATTTACGGAACCCCTGGTATAATTCTGTTCATTGATAAACGTGAACGCGACATTTCAGATCCATACCTATCCTGAAAATTTCAAGTCCCTAGGCCTTTCCGTTCGAAAGCTATGATTTTCTATGGTTCTGGTCATGTGATCTGAAGAAATGTAGCTTGAATATATCATTCTCCATTAGTATACAAAATTTCGTCACGATCGAATCTGTAATTTTGAAATTATCAAGAAAACTAAATTTCAAACGACTATATTTACGGAACCCCTAGTATAATTTTGCTCATAGATGAACGTGATCAAGACATTCGAGATCCACACCTATCCTGAAAATTTCAAGTCCCTAGGCGTTTCCGTTCAAAAGTTACAATTTTCTATGGTTTCTATGGTTCTGGTCATGCGATCTGGGCAAATCACATGTAGCTTGAACACCCCATTTTCCATTTGAGTGCAAAATCTCATCTCAATCAAATCTGTAGTTTTCAAGTAATCAGGGGAACAAAACTTTGAACGGCCATAAATACAGACATCGTGACGAAATGATATAGCCCTCGTGTAAGTAGTACGAGCGCTCAAAAAATGAAGCGTTGTGAGATTTATAATTTCCCTTCGTCGATTTCACGAATTGAGCACTTAATTAAGTGTTTGGATGGAAAATTTCACATCCTACCGCCACTGTCGGAAATGTGAGAGGTGATTGGTTTCAGACCAATAATTGCCGATGTTTGGTTCACGAACCGCCTCAAAAAGATAAGAGGGGGCGATTGGTTAAACGAAAACATCATTTGGAACCACCTAGAATGGTAGGGTTGAAAATTTTCTTGAGACGAAGAAAAGATCGGATAAAGGCAGTGTTTTTTGGGATTCTATCAGGAGTGGTTTGCGGTAGTCGGAAGGAAAAAGGTCATTCAAAGTGGAGAAAAAAAATATTTGTAGGGAGTTTACAAATCATTTTGTCGTGATGTAAAAAAACAGACAAAACGAAATAAAAAAGAGAATGCAATATAATTTGAAATATACTCCACTTAGATTTTTTTAAATATTTTTCTGACGACTATTATGACTTAGCCTGTTACCCGATTCCGGCTTGACGTCGACTTCTGGGACACCCTGTATTTCATTCAGATTGTAATTAGGAGGATAATTTCACCTCTGAAATTAGATATTGTTTTTGAAATACAAAAGTATGCTCGAGAGAAAAAATGGGAAACACCAGTGAAAAGAAAGCTATTTATTTTGGATACTGAATATACTATTTTGGATATGAAGTTCCAGATTCTCCGATAAAATATCTTATGAATAGTTTCAATAAGATGTTATCTGAAGGCAGGAGCCAGCAACTTTACACTCAAAGATGACCATTCACTGATTATTTCCCCACTTTGCACTGACTAATAACCTTTATCTGCACAGCGGTGCAACCTTTGTTGTCACCGTTCAAACAAACTCCTAATTAATTTCTGGAAGTTTACAGTTCTCAATGAGCAATTAACAGAAACTGATTGGCACGCCGATAAACCTTCCTTTCATCGAAAATCGTGCCGGCTCTTTCAGTTGCGGAAATGAGGTTATACGCTCGACATGGACCCTGAGGAGAAGTGCAAAAGGTGCCACGTAGCGCCGAGGAACGGTGTGAGATGCGTGAAATGTCGAGGCGTTATGCATTCGGGGTGTCTCAAGTATTTCTCGAATATAGTTCGCGTGAACGACACCCAGATGATATGCTGCGACGACCTTTACGTGGAGATGGGGGAGGAGAAGCCGAAGGAAGATCCGACCGTCTCCCTGTTGAAACAGTCCATCCAAGACAAGGAACTCACCATCGAGACCCTGCAAAGGAACATAGATCTCCTTCAAGAAAGACTCAAGGTCAAGGAAACTTCAGATACCGACAGTTCGGGGGTGCAGGAGGTCGAACAAAAAAGGCCTCCACTGCCTGTCAAGCAGCGAAGAGCTCGAATTGCATCCAAGAATGTCCAGGAAAATTTAGCCCCACCGTTGCCAGTCAAACAGCGAAAGAGAAAGTCTTTGAGGATGGTCGAAAGAAATCCTGATTTAAGTACTGAAAGAAATCAAGAAACCCATTGTTACATAGGTGCCATCAGTGGTTGTTACCCTAAGGAAGACGAAAGTATTAAACATGAACCTAAGGCTGTCCTCAAGGCTCCACTCCTCCCTTTGAACGAACAGAAAACTTGCAGTATCATCACAACGAATAGTACTAGAGATTCTTCTTCGGGTACCCAGCAGGTGGTGGAAGGTGCCGACTTGGTGTTCAAAGCTCCGCTTTCACCTCTCAAAAGAAGGGAATCCTTGCAGCCCCTCGAAGAAACAACCTTTCAGAGACACAGCTCATCCTCCAAGAGTCAGAAGAAGTCGTCTTTCCTGACGTCCCTGAGGAAATCTCTCCACATGAGTGGCACAAAGATAGCCGACCCTCTGGTGGGCAAATCTCGATCCTCCAAAGACGACGACTCGGTTGTGCAAGATTTGCCAAGGGGTCAAAGAAAGTACACCTTCAGGTCGTTCGCAAGTGAGGCATCCCTGTCTTCTCCAGGTACCAGGAGATCCCTACTCTCCACCGAAAGGTTCGACGCCTGCCTTCGTCAAAACGGAAACTTCACATTCTTCGACACCGCGGAGCAGCAGAGATATTTCGTTTGGTCGAGTGAAAGACATCTCGAGGATGCAACTCCCAGGGAAAAACCGAAGGGGGAAGTGCCGGAATTGTACTTCAAGCACAGACCTTCGAGAGTGGGCGAAACCGAAACAAGTCGCGAGTCTTGGTCAAGTTCCGAAGGGGAAGAGAAGACCAAACCCGCCTTGCCGCCTAAAAGAAGGAACTTTTTGAAGAAACAAATGGACGATGAGAAAGCAAACACTGAAAGAGAAGATACAAATAGGGACCAGAAGAAAAACGATTCAACGCTTCCATCGAAGTTCCCAAAACGAAACTTGGTGCAGAACAGGCTGACGCCTGAAATGGCAGAACAGATCAGTAACGCCCTGTTTAAGAATGTTAAGGGTATTCCACAACACAAAGTGGAGGTTTTTAAGGACCAAAAGATGTTGGGTAATTTTTTGACGGTGTCTAAAACTATCTAAATTCTCATTTGTTTCCCTTTTGACAATCCATCTTTTTTTTCCAGGAAAAACCAACAGCACCAAGAGCGACTACAGCGACGAGGTGCGGAGCACCTCCATCATCCTGGACGGTTCCCCGTCCACCCCGACCGGCACCCACAAGCTGAACGGGCAGGTGGTGCGATCCTCCAGCCAGGACGAGGTCAGGAAGAAGAACAGCCTGAACAGCAGGCTCTACCAGCACCAGGACACCTACGAGATCGCCCTCTCCGACAAGTCCCACAGCGACTCCGGCTCCTTGCGCAGCAACGACTCCCACCGACGCCCCGTCTCCGGCGCCAGCAAGAGCATCGAGCAGTCGGACATCGAGAGCGTCTCCATCGCCAGCCACGACAGCAAGGGGAGCAACAGCAAGGAGGGAGAGGAACCGGAGGAGTTGGTCGTGCTGAGGAAGCGAACGCCGAAGACCAAAGAGTCTACGCTTAGCAATTTCAACAGGAAGACGAGGAAGAGGACGCGGAAGTTCGTGATCGACGGGGTCGTGATCACGACGACCACCAGCAAGGTGATCTACGGCGACGAGGAGACCTACAACTTCTCCAACCCGTTGACGGACCGGAAGCAGGAGTTGAGGGAGTTGAAGTACCTGCAGAAGCAGGAGCAGAAGCAGTTCCAGGACTTGGCGTTGAAGGAGAACCAGGCGATCGAGGCGCAGGACAAGAAGTTCGAGCAGGAGAGGACGGCGCTGGAGAAGCAGTACGAGGCGGATCTCGAGAACCTGAGCCGGCAGCAGAGGCTTCAGATCGAGAAGGCGGAAGCCCAACAAGACACCGACTTGAGGAACGCGTCCAAGAAGATTAGAGGGGACCAGGAGAGGGAACTGAAACAGTTCCGGGAGGGTCTGAAGCAGGAGCTCAAACTCATGAAGGCGGAGATCGAGATGTTGCCGAAGGAAAGTCGAAAGATGGAGTTCAAGATCCGGAAAGAGAAGATGGACGCCGAGCACGCTGAACGTGAGAAGATCTTCTTGGAGAAACTCCACGAGAGCCACGAGAGTTCCCTGAGGCGACTTAGCGATTCCCACAGGGAAAGGATCGCGCTTACTGAAAGACAGTTTTTACAACAGAAGCAACAACTCATCAGGTCCCAGGAGGCTGCGTTGTGGGAGATCGAAGAGAAGCAGATACACGAGAAACATCAGCTGATGAAGAGACAAATCAAGGAGATTTTCATTCTACAAAGGCACCAGATGTTGACGAGGCACGAGAAGGAGAAGGAGCAGATAAAGCGGAGGGCGGCGCGTAAAGAGGAGGAACTGCTGAAGAAGCAGACGTCGGAGAGGAGGTCCCTGCCGAAGAGGATAAGGAACGAGATGAAGGCGAGGGAACTGATGTTCAGGGAATCGATGAGGATTTCCGTGTCGAACGCGGATCCCGAGGTCGAGAAGAACAAATTTAAAGAAGTAAGTTTTTCAATATGTTCTTTATTGTATTCTTACGTGATGTACTCGAAGTTCCAAGAGAAGGAGAAGAAGCGTTACCAGGCGGAACAGCAGAGGTTCGAGCTGAAGCACGCGAGACAGCTGGAGGAGCTGAGGGCGATGAGCGACGCCACCATAAAGGAGCTCGAGCAGCTTCAGAACGAGAAACGGAAGATGTTGCTGGAGCACGAGACGCAGAAGTTGAAACAGAGAGAAGAGGCTTTCAGCAAGGAGCTGAGGGAGTGGAAGTCCCAGTTGAAACCTAGAAAGCAGGTAAATCTTTGATGATGAGTCGACGCAAGTATTGTATAGAGGAGAAGATCGTGGAAAGTTGAAATTAATTTGAAGAACTTTATATTATATTATCAAAAATTTCAACTTTACAGAATTTACTTGATTTTTTTTGAATTATATCTTTCATGTTTCTTTTATTCATCAAACAGCAACAGATTCAACATGTCACCACAAGCACAATATCCCAATTTTATAGGTTATACAGCATGATTATATAAAAGTAAATCTGAATATAGTCCATTTAAGAATTATTGACATCGAAGCAGGCCATGAACGTCCAGTCGAGGCTTTATTTCTAGTAACAAAAAAGTCACTAAATTTCATCATAGAAATAAAACATAAATATAACCTAGAAAAGTGTTGAGTATACGAATTATCGAATAATTAAGCCGGAATATTTCGATTGCAGTTCAAACATGGGAATTCAGGTTTGAAAGAGCAAAAATATCGTGGAATGCTTTCATATGAAATTATCTGAACTTATCGTTCATATAAAAGTCAACCATGGAAAATTGAAGATCATTCAAATAAATATTTATTTTCAATCAAGACCACGCAATATTTATTGGTATTGGAAATCTTGCAAAATTCTAACCATATAACTATAAGAGTACCATTTTATGTCAGGATTCAAGAAGGATAATTAATGGAATTCTAGCAGGTAGCTAATGGTGCAACAGAAAAAAATTTTTGGATACTTCGAAGCACAGGGCTAAAAGAATGGATTGGAATAAACGTTATAATGTATTAAGAAATTAGAGAGAAACAAAAATTAAGAATCTATGTAGTACATGAAGAATTTTGACATGAACTTTGTACCGAACTATCAATATATGAACCAATTTGTGAATTATTTATTGCTCGGTGTTGAATACTTTAAGAAAGTCAATTTTTATTTTCATTCATCAAAACTGTCCATGAATTATTGAATATATTATAATTGATGAGCAATTTTACAATTATTCAGTATACTTTTGAATTGGGAACAATATAGCATGTGTATTAGCAGAGGGAATGTGAACAGGGTACCATACAGTATAAGTATAATAAATAAACTTAAAATATCTATGAATGATACAAGAGCAAAGATAAAAATATCATTGAAAACTTTGTTTCCACGTAGTGTAGTGATTTGGATGTGTTTATTGAATAAGCTGACATAATCCTATTGATGGGCATCTTTTTGCAGGAAGGTTTCAATTTTTCAATAACCCATTTATGAAATAATTCACCATTCATAGTAATCCTTATCATTAATACTACTGTCAAAAATCGGATCACATCCAGGTAAAAATCTATCAATTGTTCCAGCATTCAAAATAGGGCACCTTCTGCCTTTACCCTTGAATATACTTGGCATACCTTTTGGATTATTTTCTAGTGTCCACTGACGAATTTGAATACCGTTTTCAAATATCCAAATTTCATCTAGATAAATGAATTTTACGGTTTGTTCCGTGTATTCTCGGTATTTATTACAATATCGTATTATTTTTATTATATTTTTCTGTTTAATAGTAAGAATTTTCCTTCGATCAACTTTTTTGTATTTGTATCCAATTTTTTTTATGACATAGGTAATATAATGTTGACTTTGATCAATTGAAATCTAGGTGCTCTTTGGCCAGTTCGAAAAGGATATCTAAACTGATATATTCATTGTTTTTAATTCTAGCAAAAACAAAGTCATTCAATGTCTCTTTGAAGGAATAATCGTATCGCACAGGTTTTCTTCCACTGTTAATTCCGGGCTTTAATAACATGCTAATATTCTACGGACAGGGCTTGGTGAAATCTGAAAATTTAAGAGACATTGATCAATCAGAATACACTTTGAGTCGGTGAATAACAGTTTACCTGAAACACTAGCGGAAATATATGCCAAATCTTTGAAAAACTCGAAGTAACACCGACAAACTGCCTGGCGTTTTCTTGTTAGGCGCGATGTATCCTGGTCAATTCCAGCCATTTTAATAGCATAAGACAAAAAATACTCAAATTCAGAGCAAATTTTTATAATTACATATTCACCAATATCTTCGATAAAATCATCAAAGCAAGATTTCTATGGGTAATGTTAGTGTTATTCCTATACCAACCTGAATTCAGCAACCCAAAATATTACTGAATAGTCTATTACCAACTTAAATTCGATTTTTCACAGCCAACCGAGATGTCAATAATTCTTAAACGGAGTATACTTATTTTATTCATTATTAAAACTTGAGGGGTGTATTTATACAGGATGTCCCAGAAGTCGACATCAAGCCGGAATCGGGTAACAGGCTAAGTCGAAATAGTCATCAGAAAAATATTTGAAGTCAATGTATTTTTCAACTTATAGTCCATTTAAGAATTATTGACATCGAAGCAGGCCATGAACGTCCAGTCGAGGCTTTATTTCTAGTTACAAAAAAGTTACTGTTTCAATCATAGAAATGAAACATAAATATAACCTAGAAAAGTGTTCAGTATACGAATTATCGAATAATTATTAATTAAGCCGGAATATTTCGACTGCAGTTTAAAAATGGGAATTCAGGTTCAACGTTATATATATTAAGAAATGGAACCCCCAAATAGAAAACTTGAACAGGCAACTCACCACCATAATCTACACCCTCAATAGTATGAAATACCATATCCAACAAGATACACTGAAGCTCCTATACACAGCCAATTTTCAGTCAACCCTTTCATATGGCATTGTTTACTGGGGAAACAGTACATCGGAAAAAAATATTTAAAACACAAAAGCAAGCAATCCGAGCTATGTATAGAATGAAATATAGAGAGACTTGTAGAAGTATTTTCAAAAGGAATAAAATCTTGAAGTTAACAGCAATATATGTGCTGAAGTATGTTATCTTCCTACAAAGCCACAGTGAACTATTTGAACCGTTTCTGAACAACCCAACTTGAAAAATTGATCCTTATATATACCCGAGGCAACAATTGACACTAGCACAGAATAATGTGAAATACATGTGCATGAAGACTTACGATGCGTTACCCAAACAGTTTCATTC
Organism: Aphidecta obliterata; assembly: GCA_963966015.1. Lineage (NCBI taxonomy): Eukaryota > Metazoa > Arthropoda > Insecta > Coleoptera > Coccinellidae > Aphidecta > Aphidecta obliterata. The sequence goes on from OZ014435.1 coordinate 1,579,504, forward strand.
GATATAATATCGCACCCGTCGTAGAATAAGGAAACAACTGAAAAATTGATTTTGTTGGGAAATCGTATTTGAAGTTTTGGTTTACCGAAGTTTCCGTTCTATACTTTTGTGTACTTACTCAATTTAACACGCTGAACATTCGTAATAACTGCAGCAATCCATTTGAACATTTCAACTCTAGCACCCAATATTCAATTAATGCAATTTTTCCCATCGTGGTGGAATATTCCACTGTTTTTCCAAAAAATTTGAAATGTTACCTTTTTTCACGAATAGTCTCTTATGTGGCGGAGAGGCCAACTACAGTTATTCTGATCTTGCACGTAAGAAAAGGGATACTTCCTGAGTTCAATACCGTCACTAACACAAAATGGACCTTTTTTGAGTTGTCTCCATAGTCAACGACGGGTGCGATATATATTATTATTAAAATAAGAGAGAAACAAAAATTAAGAATCTATGTAGTACATAAAGAATTTTACAATTATTCAGTATACTTTTGAATTGGGAACAATATAGCATGTGTATTAGCAGAGGGTATGTGAACAGGGTACTATACAGTATAAGTATAATAAATAAACTTAAAATATCTATGAATGATACAAGGGTAAAGATAAAAATATTGAAAACTTTGTTTCCACATAGTGTAGTGATTTGGATGTGTTTATTGAATAAGCTGACATAATCCTATATTGATGGGCATCATTTTGCAGGGAAGGTTTCAATATTTCAATAACCCATTTATGAAATAATTCACCATTCATAGTAATCCTTATCATTAATACTACTGTCAAGAATCGGATCACATCCAGGTAAAAATCCATCAATTGTTCCAGCATTCAAAATAGTGCACCTTATGCCTTTACCCTTGAATATACTCGGCATACCTTTTGGATTATTTTCTAGTGTCCACTGACAAATTTGAATATCCAAATTTCATCTAGATAAATGAATTTTACGTTTTGTTCCATGTATTCTCAGTATTTATCACAATATTGTACTATTTTTATTATATTTTTCTGTTTATCAGTAAGAGTTTTCCTTCGATCAACTTTTTTGTATTTGTATCCAATTTTTTTTATGATATAATATAATGTTGACTTCGATCAATTGAAATCTAGGTGCTCTTTGGCCAGTTCGAAAAGGATATCTAAACAAATAGGTATATTCATTGTTTTTAATTCTAGCAAAAACAAAGTCATTCAATGTCTCTTTGAAGGAATAATCATATCGCACAGGTTTTCTTCCACTGCTAATTCCAGGCTATAATAACATGCTAATATTCTACAGACAGGGCTTGGTGAAATCTGAAAATTTAAGAGACATTGATCAATCTGAATACATTTTGAGTCGGTGAATAACAGTTTACCTGAAACACTAGCAGAAATATATGCCAAATCTTTGAAAAATTCGAAGTAACACCGACAAACTGCCTGGCGTTCTCTTGTTAGGCGCGATGTATCCTGGTGAATTCCAGCCATTTTAATAGGATAAGACAAAAATTACTCAAATTCAGAGCAAATTTTTATAATTACATATTCACCAATATCTTCGATAAAATCATCAAAGCAAGATTTCTATGGGTAATGTTAGTGTTATTCCTATACCAACCTGAATTCAGCAACCCAAAATATTACTGAATAGTTTATTACCAACTTAAATTCGATTTTTCACAGCCAACCGAGATGTCAATAATTCTTAAACGGAGTATATATTACATTTTATTTTATTCGAGAAAATGCGCATGATTTTTAAAGTCCTGTTGCTACAAATCTCTACTTTTTTCCAATTTTCAATAATAATAATAATAAAATGTTCCGACCTCTGGGACACCCTGTATATGGTTACATCAAATTGTCCTTTTCCACTATTTAGGACATTTAGGTAGTTCTTCCAATCTAAAAACTGATATCATTTAACAAAACTTTGCTGTAAACCTTTGAATGGGTAATTAACACTGTCACGTCGTGAAGAATGTTGGGTTGCCTGACTCGATTCGCCGAGACTTGGGTCACCACATAAATTGTTCAAGATCACAATCAATAAATGATAGTAAAGGATCGCCGAACGACCTCGAGCCAGGCAACCCAATATCCTTCACGACCTTCCCCAAATTTAAAACACTGCTCCATCTTCATCTTCACCATCGTAATATCTTCCAATTGATACTAACTTTGTTAACCACGCATGCCTTCTTGTAGAGAGTCGAAGAGGCTATCAGTCGGGAGCTCGATAGAGCCAAGTACAAGATGTTCCTGCCGAGGATCTATCTCACCGATATGTTCGGCGCATTGGACAGTTCCACCGACAACCCCGCGCCCCCGTGCTCCGCTCCCTCGACCCCCTCGAATTCCCACGGTTCCCGCCCGGGCTGGGGCCATCAGCGGACGTGGAGCACGAGCGTCATGCCCGACAAGAACAGTTCCTTCCTCCGGTCCTCCCAGTCCGTGGCTTCGGCGCCTTTCGATTCCAATGTATAGTTTTTTTTATGTTGTCATGGTCCTTTAACCTCGATCCCTTCGGCGTATAACAGATATTCATGGCGGCTTGGTTTTAGGGTTGTATATACCTGATTTCTTATCTTCTTTTTCGTATGACTGGATTACAACAAAAATTAAATCTTATGTTTATCGTTATTGCTTCTCAATAGCTTTTCTTCGAGGAATCTTTGATGATTTGCCTTCTTCGGGTGGAGAGTTCTACTCACTTGGTTCATGAGTATCTGTTATATGTGTTTCCAACGTTTTTTTGTTGTGGTCCACTTTATTCGTTACAGATAGTCTCGACTAAAACCCATTTTTAATCTTGAAGAATTTCAAATGTACAAGCATATCTCCGTAGTTTTAACATGAGCCTTCTCAATAAATTGAAATTAACGAGTTTGAAATTATTTCGATACATTGATATATTTTTGTACATACAATTCAAGAATTGCTGAAGCAATTTTAGAAGTGATATAGTGGTGATATAAGATTAGCCAAAGAAGTAGCCATAGTCTTCCTTAGAGTATTCTTGTACGGGTATAATTGAGACTATCTGGTTTTTGCCTATGAATGAGCCAACATTTGTACATCTACAGCTTCCGATTTCGCAGGTTTGTAAATAGATACATTTCGTGTTTGTTTTTTCACCTTTGAAACAACTGAGTTCATAAAAGTGCTTTACAGATCGAGTACATTTCGGAATACCAGTCTGGAAAATTAAAGGGTTCTTCAGGAATGATACAATTTAAACATTGAGAAAAACACATAAATTATTCAGTGAGACACAATTTTTTCTAAAAAATAAACGACTTTCATGGTGGTCTAATGGCTTTAATTCTTGAACCAGTTGAATTTTGTAAAGATGTAAACCCAGTTCTTAAAATTCTCCCTGTTCTCAGAGAAAAATTCGATTGTTGAGAACGAATTCGAATTTTCTCCCACACTTGCTGCAACCAAATCAATATTTTCTTGTGTGAGTGCAGTTCTTTGTCGTACTGATTTTTGAGCGCTCGTACAACTTACACGAGGGCTATATCATTTCGTCACGATGTCTGTATTTTTCGAATTTTGAGCCGAAAATGATCTCAATCGACTATGTTCGACTCACTGATGACGAATCCGTCGAAAAATTCGAGTCTGTCCGTTCGTCCGCCCGGCCGTCCGTCCGTAAGCACGATAACTCTCGAACGGATCAACCTAGAGACTTGAAATTTTCAGTGTAGGTTCAGATCCCAAATGCCTCGGTTAAGTTCGTTATTGGGCAATATTCGGCGATGGGTTCCGTAAATATGGCCGTTCAAAGTTTTGTTTCCCTGATTTCTTGAAAACTACAGATTTGATCGAGATGAAATTTTGCACTCAAATGGAAAATGAGGTGTTCAAGCTACAAGGAAATGTGATTTTTGGCTTAACGATTGAAAAAAGCAGCAAAATTCAATGTGGACTTCTTTAAGATTCTTTTGGGTAGCTTGGTGGAAATCTAAAAATCCCCTAATTTGAATCATTCGGAAGTTAGCTTTCATGGAGAGGAACCCCAAGGGTCTCTTTATGGGCCAATTAAATCCGAAATGATGAACGTTTCGAGTTTGATTTGCTCAGAAAAACATGATGGATCTTTGGAAAAACATGGAAGTTGCTGCTTTCGAAGGTGGACCATCGAATAACAGTTCCATCTTACATGAATTGAAGGAAATGTGATTTTTGGTTTAACGATTGAAAAAAGCAGCAAAATTCAATGTGGACTTCTTTAAGATTCTTTTGGGTAGCTTGGTGGCAATCTAAAAATCCCCTAATTTGAATCATTCGGAAGTTAGCTTTCATGGAGAGGAACCCCAAGGGTCTCTTTATGGGCCAATTAAATTTTGTCTAGATCGCATGACCAGAACCATAGAAACCATAAAAAATTGTAACTTTTGAACGGAAACGCCTAGGGACTTGAAATTTTCAGGATAGGTGTGGATCTCGAATCTCGTGATCACGTTCATCTATGAGCAACATTATACAAGGGGTTCCGTAAATACGGTCGTTTTAAATTTTGTTTTCTCGATAAATTCGAAACTTCGGATTCGATCGAGATGAAATTTTGTATTTTAATCGAGAATGATATATTGAAGCAATATTTTGTCCAGATCGCATGACCAGAACCATAGAAACCATAGAAAATTGTAACTTTTGAACGGAAAGGCCTAGGAACTTGAAATTTTCAGGGTGGGTTTGGATCGCAAATTTCACGGTCACGTTCATCAATGAGCAAAATTAGACTAGGGGTTCCGTAAATATGGCCGTTCAAAATATTTTTTTCCTGATAGTTTCGAAACTACCGATCGGATTGGAATGAAATTATGCACCTAGCTCAGGAATAATGTATTCAAACTACGTGCAAAATTTTGTCCAGATCGCATCACCAAGACCATAGATACCGTGGAAAATTCTAGCGAATTATCGGAAAAAAATTGATCAGCTGAAGCACCGACATGAAGTCTGGAGTTTCGCCTAAGTTTCAGAATTTTTTTGACAGCAGTCAAAAATTCCTTCAATTGATTTCTGAAACTGGAAAATGCGAATCTACCTACAAGGTGCATGTACGAGCGCTCAAAAGCTCCTGCCTTCACGGCAGTGCTTTTCGTAATTTTTTTGTATCGTCTAAAGAAAATTCATTCTCAAATTTGTCCACAATACGACGAATAGTGAGTCGGTGAATAATATCGTCCATGAATTCTTCCTGAATTTCCCTCAGTATTCACGCACTGATTACGATGAAATAATTCAACAATTTCCAAACGTTGTTGAAGCGTGTATCTATCCATGATCAAATTCCATAACCTACCGAACACAAATGACATAAGAAACGTCAAAAATAATACGCAGTGTTGCCGTTATAACCTTTTAAATTGTATCATTCGTATCGGAAAACTCGTTACAAGATCTGAAGAGTCGGTATGAGGTCAGTTGTTGTGTATGTCGCATCTTCATCTTCACCCCTCACCAGTCCATCATAACCGAAGTAACCCCGATTGATTTCTTCCAGAGGCTGGAGGAAACCTTCAGTCAACAAATGGAGGAGCAAGAAAGAGTCTTCGGGCCCGTTGGTCCCATGAACTACCCGCATGATCTATCCGAGGAAGGTGCCAGATTCAACAACATGGGCTCGACGAGGAGCAGTCTGTCTTCGATGTCGGAAGGCTATTAGTCCCCAGTTCTTTTGTATAGAAAACCGTGCCTCTGGTTGAACGAAGTGTACATAATTACATATACAGACTGAGTAATATAAAAGTATTTAAAAGAGAGGTTTATATATATTATACATAAATATTATACATAAGGATATTCTAGGATAAGTGTACTGAATCACCATGAAATCAGTTTTTCGAGTCACAGACTGAATTGATGATTATCGGGAGGGTGTCTGAGTGATTTACAACTATAATTAGCGAGTTGATCTGCAATTATTGAATACTTGAGGCACCCTTCCTTCCTTAAACATAGGTAGATAAATTTTTTCACCATTAATATTATAGTTGTTTACCATAAGTTGCTATTTTTCAAGGTTTATTGCCTTTCATCGGATGAAATCTAAGAGCGAAATTCCAAATCTCGACACTGTAATCTCTTCATATTTAATGTTTCTCTTGATGCTTTTATCGAATAAAACCTTCTTGTATCGCAGTCTGGCATTTTTCACAGAGACGAAACCTAATTTAATTTTTGTATATTTTGTCTTTTTCTTCTCAATGAAAATGGACTGTTCCTTTTGGTTCATCGAAGCCTCTGGGTTTAGATGGTGTTGGATTTCTTATGACGACTCTTTGTCGCCGATGACAACTTCAACGGGCTCTCCTGAGTTTATCCAAGAAAAGATTGGCTCTTAGGTTTCTTGATAATGCTTCTCTGGTCCTAATCGTTTCATTCTGAAGGTTGCCATATTTTATTATTAATCATATTTTTTTTGCTAAATTAACACTGGAGCAAATATTGAGACGATCTATATATGAACGCTGTAAAATATCTTTTTGTTTTTTTTTCTATTTTGTGAACTACTTACTAATTTTTGTTTTTATTTATACATATCCAGAAACTTTATTAAAACTACAAGATCTTGACAAGTGGATGTTTTTTTTCATCAGGGGAAAAGTAAACAACTCTTATTAAAAATCATATTTATTGAACTCATCATCGCACAACACTGATATGACTTAATAGTTAAAATATGGCTATTTCGCCCATTCAACGTGGCATAAGCTTTGGCTTCAGATTTATTAATAAAATAATATTGCTTTCCTTAAATTCTAATATTCTTGTGAGCTGTATCTCCTTATTAGAGTTTGATGGGAAACTTTGTGCTCGGTTATAATGTGGAGTTAGCGTTCTACATATTTACAACTTTGGCATCTGTTCTTCATCAGGTTGAGAGAAAATGAAGGTGTAAAAAGTAATGCACTAACATTGATGAATCTGCTAGAAAACACTACATATTCGATAAAGATCAAAGTATGTGAAAAAATTTCATTATGGTGGGTATTTTTCACCACCCCTATACTATACGTTCTCAGAAGTTTATTGAACGAAAAAAATTATTTCAACAAGCATTTAATGCGTTTAACACTACAATAAACCTGAATGAACAGTCGATACGATAAACTTCCTCTATTTCGAGTTAAAATTGACCATTTTTTTGGCACAGGTAACACTTAACAATTGGTTTGTATGGATTAAAGGAAATTTGATTTGAAACAAGCAGCAAAATTCAATGTGGACTACTTTAAGACTTCTCTAGAAAGCTTGGTAGCGGTCTAAAAATTCTCCCAATCCAATCATTCGGAAGTTAGCTTTCATGGAGAGGTACCCCAAGGGTCTGTTTATGGTCCAATTCAATCCGAAATGATGAACGTTTCGAGTTTGATTTGCTCAGAAAAACATGAGAGATCTTTGGAAAAAGCATGGAAATTTGCTGCTTTCGAAGGCGGACCATCGAATAACTGTTCCATCTTACATGAATTGAAGGAAATGTGATTTTTGGCTTAACGATTAAAAAAAGCAGCAGAATTCAATGTGGACTTCTTTAAGATTCTTCTGGGTAGCTTGGTGGCAATCTAAAAATACCCTAATTTGAATCATTCGGAAGTTAGCTTTCATGGAGAGGAACCCCAAGGGTCTCTTTATGGGCCAATTAAATCCGAAATGATGAACGTTTCTAGTTTGGTTTGCTCAGAAAAACATGATGGATCTTTGGAAAAACATGGAAATTTGCTGCTTTCGAAGGTGGACCATCGAATAACCGTCTTACATAATTTCAAGGAAATGTGATTTTTGGCTTAACGATTGAAAAAAGCAGCAAAATTCAATGTGGACTTCTTTGAGATTCTTCTGGGTAGCTTGTTGGCAATCTAAAAATCCCCTAACCAGAATCATTCGCTTGTTGAACGCTTTCATGGAGAGGTACCCCAAAGATCCGTTTATGGGCCAATGGAATCTGAACTGATGAGCGTTTCGAGTTCGATTTGCTCAGAAAAACATGGAAATTTGCTGCTTTCGGAGGTGGAACATCTAATAACCATCCCATCTTCTCGAATACATAAATAACATTGTACTTAAATAGTATTGGGCGGATAACTTACACGGGTTCAGTCCACGTTACCAAAAGGGAATTTTCGGTGATATCTCGAGACTCGATCGTTCAAAACAACCCCTTCTCTACCCAAATCTCGAATTTACACGATACTCGAACTGTAAGAGTAGAGAGTTCCGAATCTCTAAATTTTGAATTGACAGCGTCTTCATATTCTTAATAGCCAGGGGTTTTATGTACAATCAGGCAACAAACAAGGTTCCATAAAATTAATCACAACAATCTTCAACCTCCGAATTACGTGGCGACCCCCTCGTATTTCTTCGGGTCGTTCACAATCTCCTTGAGCAAACTCCAGATCTCCTCCTTGTCCAACAGGACGTACTTGTCGTTCTTGTTTTCGGGGGCGAAGGAGGCCTTGGGAGCGTCGGTGCTCCTCGCCAGGTTAAGATATTTAATCGGGCTGTCCCCAACTTCTGTGTTGACGTGTTTCGGTTTTGAACCCTCTTCGACGGACCTTGTGGTGGTTTCTGGCGTTGTGTCGATGGCTGTCGTCATGTATTTGTCCTTTTTAATTTCTTCAGGTTGTTTTGTTTTGTTCAGCGCGACGTCTGGGATGAGGTTCGATTGTAACATCTTGTTTTTGTCTTCTTTCTCGGTTAGTTTAATCGTGGTCGAGGATGTTGTAGTTGTAGTTTCTTCCTTCGTGGCGTTCGCTGCGTCTTCGACAGTCGTCTCATTATCGACGTTGATGGTGTAAGTGGCGATGCTCAACACCTCAATCTTCTGGGGTTGGTAGGGGATATCGTTACTATCAACCTCGTTGAGTTTAACATCCATGGTGGTCGTTTCCTCGAAACCCTTCGTCGTGGTCAAGTACAAACACTCCAGGGGAAGATTCGCCCTCAACTGCTGACCGTCGGTGCCATTCCTGCCGAACCAAGTGATCAAATCGTCGTCTGTTATGCTCTTCAGGAGGTTGCTGCCGTCCTGGGTGTGGAAGAAGGTGTCGGCCGCCAAGTCTTCCCTCCCGGCCGGGTAGATCCTGGCGTAGGAGGGGCGAAGGGAGGAGATTATGAAGGAACTGTGGGCGTTGTAGCGGACGCAGATGGGACAGGAGGTCGAGACGTTGGCGAAGATGAACCAGATGTTGTTGGCGTGGGAACCGTGCTGCATCTCCGCCATCACCTCCGGGGAAGAGATCAGCTGGGGGGAGGCTGGAACGAGTTCGAAGCCGGAGAAGAGGGTGGTCTCCATCCTGAGCACCCCTGAAGGTTTCGGACCCTTCCACCTGGAGAAAGTTTATATAATTATATATTTGATATCGAAATCTTTATTTACAACGGACCATTATCCGACCTATTTATCATACAGTATAGAAAGAAACTACTTTTAATTATTGAAGATTGATCGTCTTCAGTGGTATTTACAACATTATCTCATCTGAATGTTCTGGAATGAAAATAACAAACAATGAACACCTGCACTTGTGCGTCATTGAAGATTGAAAGCTCATCAAAATAATGGTCTTTACCTGAAACAGGTCTCGATCTTCAACACCGGCGATTTCCCTTCGATCTCCTCAACGGAACTCTTATCCGGCAACACTTCTTGAGCGATGGTGGACGATATCGCCAGCAGTGGCGCGTCGCTCTTCGTCGAATAGGTGGAATACGTCACCCTCCCCTGTACGGTAGCGCAACCGGCGCCAGTGGCGTACACGAAGACTTTCGTCGGCAGGCTGGGCAGGTGGAGGATTTGGGCGGCTTTCTCGTTCCTCAAGTCGAGGGTGTCGGTCAGTTCCATCCCGGACGTCGCCAGGGAGATGGTCAGGGATCTGTGTCTGTCTTTGGCCAGGGAGTCGTAGAGGGTGAAGGCTTCGACGGCGGGGTATACCAACTCGGGATGTCTGTCCAGCATGTGCGAGCGGTAGAACATGTACCTGGCGACGCTCTCCGCGAATTTAAGATCGCCAACTGTGGCGAAGGCGATGAGGGCGTGGATGGAGGCCTTGTATTCCCCAACAGTCGCTGGAAAATTAAATATACTGTAACGAACTTAACTCCCGATTATTTTAGATGCGACCAGCACAGACCGCTGCGTTCCAGAGACTTCCAGAACTTTGAATTATATAAAACGACATCGGCCCGAGCGAGAGTAAGTACAGAATAGGACTTGCGCGTGTGGATAAATTGAGTGGTGTAAATAAATTAATATTAGATGAATTATTTTAAGCAGAACTTGGACTTATTCATAACAATACTAACAAGGGAAGCACTTCCCTCCATAAACAGCGCCTTTCATAAATTATAAGATAAGCTCTCGGGAAGTGCAACTTCTCGAGTAGTTTATAAACTCAGAAAAAACTTGCGAACATCGACAAACTTCAGACGGGTCGCGATTCCTTCGACCAGAAAGTGCAATTTCATCTGGACCGGGGACCCGTGATCGGAGAAAAAGTTTTTCCCGAGTTCGAAGCCAGAAAAACTTGCTGTATAACGGCCTAAACTTCCACGTACTATATAAACACATTTGGATTTTTTCGGCTGTATTCACCAGAAAAGTTTTGAGGATGTACGGAAAATATCAAAGGGAACGAATGAAAAGACTTTTCCATACTTTATCACTCAAAAATATTTGCACCGTGTCGATTCAATGTGGGGTAACTTATATCCGGCAACGTCGCCCAAATATGACATATGTGGTACATTAGATCTACCGTTTGACAGGAATGTCATAACCTCATTTTCCGATTTTGATTTGATTATGAAATGGAATTCCTTTGCTTAAACTTTCAGGTACTGCATGAACACATTTGGATGTATTCACCAGGAAAATTTGCGAAGTGTACGGAAAATATTAAAGGAAACGAATGGAAAGACCTTTTTCTATACTTTATTACTCAAAAATAATCTTTTCTGCACCATTTAGATTCAACGTAGGGTAACTTATATCCGGCAACGTCGCCCAAATATGACATATGTGATACATTCGATCTACCGTTTCAGAGGAATTTCATAATCTCATTTTCCGATTGTGATTTAATTTCAAGAGGGAACTCACTCGCTCAAACTTTCACGTTCTACTTGAGCACATTCGAATTTTTTCGGCTGTATTCACCAGGAAAATTTGCGAAATGTACGAAAAATATTGAAAAAAAGGATGGAAAGACTATTTTCTATACTTTATTACTCAAAAATATTTTTGTTTGCACCCTTTCGACCCAACGTAGGGTAACTTATATCAGGCAACGTCGCCCAAATATGCCATATGTGATACATTAGATCTACCGTTTCAGAGGAATTTCATAACCTCATTTTCCGATTGTGATTTAATTTTAAGAGGGAACTCACTCGCTCAAACTTTCACGTTCTACTTGAGCACATTCGAATTTTTTCGGCTGTATTCACCAGGAAAATTTGCGAAATGTACGGAAAATATTGAAGGAAAAGAATGGAGAGACTTTTTTCTATACTTTATTACTCAAAAATATTTTTGTTTGCACCCTTTCGACCCAACGTAGGGTAACTTATATCAGGCAACGTCGCCCAAATATGACATATGTGATATATTAGATCTACCGTTTCAGAGGAATTTCATAATCTCATTTTCCGATTGTGATTTAATTTCAAGAGGGAACTCACTCGCTCAAACTTTCACGTTCTACTTGAGCACATTCGAATTTTTTCGGCTGTATTCACCAGGAAAATTTGCGAAATGTACGAAAAATATTGAAAAAAAGGATGGAAAGATTATTTTCTATACTTTATTACTCGAAAATATTTTTGTTTGCACCCTTTCGACGCAACGTAGGGTAACTTATATCCGGCAGCGTCGCCCAAATATGACATATGTGGTACATTAGATCTACCGTTTCAGAGGAATTTCATAACCTCATTTTCCGATTGTGATTTAATTTTAAGAGGGAACTCACTCGCTCAAACTTTCACGTTCTACTTGAGCACATTCGAATTTTTTCGGCTGTATCCACCAGGAAAATTTGCGAAATGTACGGAAAATATTGAAAAAAGGATGGACAGACTATTTTCTATACTTTATTGCTCAAAAATATTCTTGTTTGCACCCTTTCAACGCAACGTAGGGTAACTTATATCCGGCAGCGTGGCCCAAATATGACATATGTGGTACATTAGATCTACCGTTTCAGAGGAATTTCATAACCTCATTTTCCGATTGTGATTTAATTTTAAGAGGGAACTCACTCGCTCAAACTTTCACGTTCTACTTGAGCACATTCGAATTTTTTCGGCTGTATTCAACAGGAAAATCTGCGAAATGTTCGGAAAATATTGAAAAAAAGGATGGACAGACTATTTTCTATACTTTATTACTCAAAAATATTTTTGTTTGCACCCTTTCGACCCAACGTAGGGTAACTTATATCAGGCAACGTCGCCCAAATATGACATATGTGATACATTAGATCTACCGTTTCAGAGGAATTTCATAACCTCATTTTCCGATTGTGATTTAATTTTAAGAGGGAACTCACTCGCTCAAACTTTCACGTTCTACTTGAGCACATTCGAATTTTTTCGGCTGTATTCACCAGGAAAATTTGCGAAATGTACAGAAAATATTGAAAAAAAGGATGGAAAGACTATTTTCTATACTTTATTACTCAAAAATATTTTTGTTTGCACCCTTTCGACCCAACGTAGGGTAACTTATATCAGGCAACGTCGCCCAAATATGACATATGTGATACATTAGATCTACCGTTTCAGAGGAATTTCATAACCTCATTTTCCGATTGTGATTTAATTTTAAGAGGGAACTCACTCGCTCAGACTTTCACGTTCTACTTGAGCACATTCGAATTTTTTCGGCTGTATTCACCAGGAAAATTTGCGAAATGTACAGAAAATATTGAAAAAAAGGATGGAAAGACTATTTTCTATACTTTATTACTCAAAAATATTTTTGTTTGCACCCTTTCGACCCAACGTAGGGTAACTTATATCAGGCAACGTCGCCCAAATATGACATATGTGATACATTAGATCTACCGTTTCAGAGGAATTTCATAACCTCATTTTCCGATTGTGATTTAATTTTAAGAGGGAACTCACTCGCTCAAACTTTCACGTTCTACTTGAGCACATTCGATTTTTTTCGGCTGTATTCACCAGGAAAATTTGCGAAATGTACAGAAAATATTGAAAAAAAATTTAGAAAAGCACTGCCGTGAAGGCAGGAGCTTTTGAGCGCTCGTACATGCACCTTGTAGGTAGATTCACATTTTCCAGTTTTAGAAATCAATTGAAGGAATTTTTGACTGCTGTCAAAAAAATTCTGAAACTTAGGGGAAACTCCAGACTTCATGTCAGTGCTTCAGCTGATCAATTTTTTTCCGATAATTCGCTAGAATTTTCCACGGTATCTATGGTCTTGGTGATGCGATCTGGACAAAATTTTGCACGTAGTTTGAATACATTATTCCTGAGCTAGGTGCATAATTTCATTCCAATCCGATCGGTAGTTTCGAAACTATCACGAAAAAAATATTTTGAACGGCCATATTTACGGAACCCCTAGTCCAATTTTGCTCATTGATGAACATGACCGTGAAATTTGCGATCCAAACCCACCCTGAAAATTTCAAGTCCCTAGGCCTTTCCGTTCAAAAGTTACAATTTTCTATGGTTTCTATGGTTCTGGTCATGCGATCTGGACAAAATTTCACATGTAGCTTGAACACCTCATTTTCCATTTGAGTGCAAAATTTCATCTCGATCAAATCTGTAGTTTTCAAGTAATCAGGGAAACAAAACTTTGAACGGCCATATTTACGGAACCCCTGGTGGAATTTGGCCCATTAACGAACTTAACCGAGCCATTCGGGAACTGAACCTACCCTGAAAATTTCAAGTTTCTAGGACATTCCGTTCGAGAGTTATCGTGTATACGGCCGGACGGACGGACGGACGGACAGACTCGAATTTTCCGACGGATTCGTCATCAGTGAGTCGAACATAGTCGATTGAGACCATTTTCGGCTCAAAATTCGAAAAATACAGACATCGTGACGAAATGATATAGCCCTCGTGTAAGTTGTACGAGCGCTCAAAAAAAGGATGGAAAGACTATTTTCTATACTTTATTACTCAAAAATATTTTTGTTTGCACCCTTTCGACCCAACGTAGGGTAACTTATATCAGGCAACGTCGCCCAAATATGACATATGTGATACATTAGATCTACCGTTTCAGAGGAATTTCATAACCTCATTTTCCGATTGTGATTTAATTTTAAGAGGGAACTCACTCGCTCAAACTTTCACGTTCTACTTGAGCACATTCGAATTTTTTCGGCTGTATTCACCAGGAAAATTTGCGAAATGTACGAAAAATATTGAAAAAAAGGATGGAAAGACTATTTTCTATACTTTATTACTCACAAATATTCTTGTTTGCATCCTTTCGACGCAACGTAGGGTAACTTATATCCGGCAGCGTCGCCCAAATATGACATATGTGGTACATTAGATCTACCGTTTCAGGGGAATTTCATAACCTCATTTTCCGATTGTGATTTAATTTTAAGAGGGAACTCACTCGCTCAAACTTTCACGTTCTACTTGAGCACATTCGAATTTTTTCGGCTGTATTCACCAGGAAAATTTGCGAAATGTACGGAAAATATTGAAGGAAAAGAATGGAGAGACTTTTTTCTATACTTTATTACTCAAAAATATTCTTGTTTGCACCCTTTCGACCCAACGTAGGGTAACTTATATCCGGCAACGTCGCCCAAATATGACATATGTGGTACATTAGATCTACCGTTTGACATTTATGACAATCCTATCGATTGTCATAACCTCAATATCCGATTGTTTCGAATTTTGACCGACAGGTGTCGTTCTAAGTAAGTAAAAAGAATGTAATCTATGAAATTTTAGAATTAAACTCACTCAAAAGGGGCTCCTTCACCGTCTTATCGGTCTCGCTCTCGTACAGCCAGTCGGCGGCGTCTCTCCTAGTCACCGAGTGGGGCCACCCGAATTCGCCGTCCTCGGTGGTGGAGGCGTTCCTCAACTTCTCCATCGCCCAGGCCGAGGTCGCGCTTTTGACCAGGATCAGGGCGAGGGCGACCGCCGCCATGGCCTCGGGGGTCTCGATATTGGGCAGGCTGTTTTCCAGGAAGATCTTTGCCTTTTGGATCGTCTCGGAGTCTGCGTCCGATTCTATCCCTGAAATAAGAGAGATGGGACTGTGACTGTGACTGTGACTGTTACTGTGACTGTTACTGTTACTGTGACAGTAACTGTGATTGTGACAGTTACTGTGACTGTCACTGTTACTGCGACTATAACTGTGACTGTTACTATAACTGTGACTGACTGTGACAATAGATACATTCACTCACTCTTTCTTAATCTTCTGGATCAGTCTTTTTTTTCTATTCCTGAAAGAGATGAAATATTTTCGGTCTTTCTCCCCACAAGGGTGGAAAAAGCCCCGATACCGACCTGCCCGGAGAAAGGGATGCTCGGAACAAATGTAAAATGCACGTTCGAAGAACGTTAATAACCAGACGTATATACAAGTACCTATCCCGGATTATTCCGGGGAGTTAACCGCGTTATTCCCCCGACCACTTTTCTCCGTCTGAAAGAGGCGTGCGTCCCGAGATCATCCCCCAAACGAACGTCGGAAATTTTAATGGGCTCTCCTTCTGCGTCTCGCATAACGAGATGCTCTCCGGGGGGGCATCGCTGAGGGACTCTTTCGCGGTTGTTCCATTATTGAATTACGGTTTGAAAAGAAAAGCAAAAATCATCCCGAAATCGTAGGGTGCAGATCCCGAATCCACAAAAAAATATGTGTATTTTTGAGTTTTAGTGAGTTTGAGAGTGTCTGTGACTGTGATTGTTACTGTTACTGTGACTTTGACGGTGACTTGACTCTGACTGTGACTGTTACTGTTGATAATGATAGGTCGATCTAAAAAAACTTTATTTCAAAACTACTATATTATTCTATATTCCGAATATAACAAGGACTGACAGGTTATGGGCCCAGGACGATTTGCACATTGGGCTTTTTGAAAGCTTGATGCTCTGTGGTATCACTGAGTATAATTGAGGGAGATCTTTTTTTCTCCTGAGCAAACAATAATTTGTTCCGAATATAATAATATTGGCCATCACAGGTTATGGGCCCAGGACGATTTAGTAATTGAGTTTTTTCGGAGATTGATTTTGATTCTCGTCGAATTAGTATCAAGTTGAGATTAAGTCTTCGAAAGTTGAGGATAACGAGTCAATCTAAAAGTCACGAATTTATTACCAAATGATTTTACCCATTGTAAAATAATTACAGGTTATGGGCCCTAGAGTATTTGAAAAGTGAGTTTTTTCGAAATTTAATTTTGATTCTCATCGAATTAGTATTTAGTTGAGATTAAATCTTTGACAGTTGAGGATAACAAGTCCATCTAAAAATTCACGAATTTATTTCCATATATTAGTCATCCCTGTGTCAAATAATAACAGGTTATGGGCCCAAGATTATTTGGAAAGTGAATTTTTTCGAAGTTTAATTTTGATTCTCATCGAATAAGTATTCAGTTTAGATTAAATCTTTGACAGTTGAGGATAATAAGTCAATCTAAGAAGTCACGAATTTATTTCCAAATATTAGTCATCCCTGTGTAAAATAATAACAGGTTATAGGCCCAATATTATTTGGAAAGTGAGTTTTTTCGAAGATTAATTTTGATTTCCATCGAATAAGTATTCAGTTGAAATTAAGTCCCTGACAGTTGAAGATAATAAGTCAATCTAAAAAGTCATGAATTTATTTCCATATATTAGTCATCCCTGTGTCAAATAATAACAGGTTATGGGCCCAAGATTATTTGGAAAGTGAATTTTTTCGAAGCTTAATTTTGATTCTCATCGAATAAGTATTCAGTTTAGATTAAATCTTTGACAGTTGAGGATATTAAGTCAATCTTAGAAGTCACGAATTTATTTCCAAATATTGGTCATCCCTGTGTAAAATAATAACAGGTTATGGGCCCAATATTATTTGGAAAGTGAGTTTTTTCGAAGATTAATTTCGATTCCCATCGAATAAATATTCAGTTGAGATTAAGTCTCTGACAGTTGAAGATAATAAGTCAATCTAAAAAATCCCTAATTTACTTCCGAATATTAGTCATCCCTGTGTAAAATAATAACAGGTTATGGGCCCAAGATTATTTGGAAAGTGAGTTTTCCCGAAGGTTAATTTTGATTCTCATCTAATTAGTATTCAGTTGAGATTAAATCTTTGACAGTTGAAGAAAATAAGTCAATCTAAAAAGTCACGAATTTATTTCCATATATTAGTCATCCCTGTGTCGAATAATAACAGGTTATGGGCCCAAGATTATTTGGAAAGTGAATTTTTTCGAAGTTTAATTTTGATTCTCATCGAATAAGTATTCAGTTGAGATTAAATCTTTGACAGTTGAGGATAATAAGTCAATCTTAGAAGTCACGAATTTATTTCCAAATATTAGTCATCCCTGTGTAAAATAATAACAGGTTATAGGCCCAATATTATTTGGAAAGTGAGTTGTTTCGAAGATTAATTTTGATTCCCATCGAATAAGTATTCAGTTGAGATTAAGTCTCTGACAGTTGAAGATAATAAGTCAATCTAAAAAATCCCTAATTTACTTCCGAATATTAGTCATCCCTGTGTAAAATAATAACAGGTTATGGGCCCAAGATTATTTGGAAAGTGAGTTTTCCAGAAGGTTAATTTTGATTCTCATCGAATTAGTATTCAGTTGAGATTAAATCTTTGACTGTTGAAGATAATAAGTCAATCTAAAAAGTCACGAATTTATTTCCAAATATTAGTCATCCCTGTGTAAAATAATAACAGGTTATGGGCCCAATATTATTTGGAAAGTGAGTTTTTTCGAAGATTAATTTTGATTTCCATCGAATAAGTATTCAGTTGAGATTAAGTCTCTGACAGTTGAAGATAATAAGTCAATCTAAAAAATCCCTAATTTACTTCCGAATATTAGTCATCCCTGTGTAAAATAATAACAGGTTATGGGCCCAAGATTATTTGGAAAGTGAGTTTTCCCGAAGGTTAATTTTAATTCTCATCGAATTAGTATTCAGTTGAGATTAAATCTTCGACAGTTGAGGATAATAAGTCAATCTAAGAAGTCACGAATTTATTTCCAAATATTAGTCATCCCTGTGTAAAATAATAACAGGTTATGGGCCCAATATTATTTGGAAAGTGAGTTTTTTCGAAGATTAATTTTGATTTCCATCGAATAAGTATTCAGTTGAGATTAAGTCTCTGACAGTTGAAGATAATAAGTCAATCTAAAAAATCCCTAAT
This sequence comes from Aphidecta obliterata, assembly GCA_963966015.1. Taxonomy (NCBI): domain Eukaryota; kingdom Metazoa; phylum Arthropoda; class Insecta; order Coleoptera; family Coccinellidae; genus Aphidecta; species Aphidecta obliterata. The sequence continues at coordinate 1,597,936 of OZ014435.1, forward strand.
TTACTTCCGAATATTAGTCATCCCTGTGTAAAATAATAACAGGTTATGGCCCAAGATTATTTGGAAAGTGAGTTTTCCCGAAGGTTAATTTTGATTCTCATCGAATTAGTATTCAGTTGAGATTAAATCTTTGACAGTTGAAGATAATAAGTCAATCTAAAAAGTCACGAATTTATTTCCATATATTAGTCATCCCTGTGTCAAATAATCACAGGTTATGGGCCCAAGATTATTTGGAAAGTGAATTTTTTCGAAGTTTAATTTTGATTCTCATCGAATAAGTATTCAGTTTAGATTAAATCTTTGACAGTTGAGGATAATAAGTCAATCTTAGAAGTCACGAATTTATTTCCAAATATTAGTCATCCCTGTGTAAAATAATAACAGGTTATGGGCCCAATATTATTTGGAAAGTGAGTTTTTTCGAAGATTAATTTTGATTCCCATCGAATTAGTATTCAGTTGAGATTAAGTCTCTGACAGTTGAAGATAATAAGTCAATCTAAAAAATCTCTAATTTATTTCCGAATATTAGTCATCCCTGTGTAAAATAATAACAGGTTATGGGCCCAAGATTATTTGGAAAGTGAGTTTTCCCGAAGGTTAATTTTGATTCTCATCGAATTAGTATTCAGTTGAGATTAAATCTTTGACAGTTGAAGATAAAAAGTCAATCTAAAAAGTCACGAATTTATTTCCATATATTAGTCATCCCTGTGTCAAATAATAACAGGTTATGGGCCCAAGATTATTTGGAAAGTGAATTTTTTCGAAGTTTAATTTTGATTCTCATCGAATAAGTATTCAGTTTAGATTAAATCTTTGACAGTTGAGGATAATAAGTCAATCTTAGTAGTCACGAATTTATTTCCAAATATTGGTCATCCCTGTGTAAAATAATAACAGGTTATGGGCCCAATATTATTTGGAAAGTGAGTTTTTTCGAAGATTAATTTTGATTCCCATCGAATTAGTATTCAGTTGAGATTAAATCTTTGACAGTTGAAGATAATAAGTCAATCTAAAAAGTCCCTAATTTACTTCCGAATATTAGTCATCCCTGTGTAAAATAATAACAGGTTATGGGCCCAAGATTATTTGGAAAGTGAGTTTTTTCGAAGATTAATTTTGATTCTCATCGAATTAATATTTAGTTGAGATTAAGTCTTTGAGAATTGAGGATAACAATTCCATCTAAAAAGTCACGAATTTATTTCCAAATATTAGTCATCCCTGTGTAAAATGAGAACAGGTTATGGGCCCAAGATTATTTGAAAAGTGATTTTTCTCGAAGTTTAATTTTGATTCTCATCGAATCAGTATCTAGTTTAGATTAGGTCTTCGACAGTTGAGGATATTAAGTCAATCTAAAATTCACGAATTTATTTCCAAATATTTGATCCCTGTGTGAAATAATAACAGGGTATGGGCCCAAGACAATTGGGAAATTGAGTTTTTTCGGAGATTTATTTTGATTCTCATCGAATTAGTATTTAGTTGAGATTGAGTCTTCGACAGTTGAGAATAATAAGTCAATCTGAAGAGTCACGAATTCATTTCCAAATATTAGTCATCCCTGTGTGAAATAATAACAGGTTATGGGCCCAAGACAATTGGGAAATTGAGTTTTTCGAAGATTTATTTTGATTCTCACCGAATTAGTATTTAGTTGAGATTGAGTCTTTGACAGTTGAGGATAATGAGTCAATCCAAAAAGTAACAAATTTATTTCCAAATAAATATGACTGTGACTGTTACTGTGAGTGTAACTGTGACTGTAATTGTGACTTCGATTTTAACTGTGACTTTTACTGTGACTGTGACTTTGATTCTAACTGTTACTTTTACTGTGACTGTGATCGTGATCGTGACTGCGACCCTCCATAAATTATCACCACGAAAACATATCGACTCACCTATATCGTACAAGACTATGACAGTCTCCGCGGTCATCTCGGTGACGTGCTCGAAGAGGGCGGCGTCCCCCGTCAGGTTCCTCCCGCCCCTAGAAGAATCCACCCTTTCCAGTTTCACGTCGGCCGGCAGGGGCGAGAACCGGCCGTCGTCCTCCTGCCTCAACTGGACCCACCTCTTCACCGCTTGGATGAGGTCCGGATCGACCCCGAAGTGGGCCTGGACCTTCGCCACGGCCTCCAGGATGGCGAGCGTGACCTTGTGACTGCCCAGCATCTGGTGCTCGCTGAAGGAGTTGTCCTGCTTCTTGTACGAGAGGATGGTTTGGATCTGGAAGGATTCCGACTTGGGAAACGCTGCCTTCTTCTGGAGAGGATGTACTTACGTTTTTGGGTAGACTGAGGAGAGCTTCGCGCTTGGTCGTTTCGTTGGTCCTGGACGTCAGGGAAGATAGGGAAGCCAAGGCGGAGGTCAAACTGCTTCCGTCCGGTTTTTGAGCGGGTGTTGGGAGAGCCAGACCTCCGGTTACAGTTAATTGTCCCCATTCCGTCCCGGGCACCACGAATTTCGGGGTGTCCAAGTGTAGAACCTGGGAGAATCCCGCCTCCTCGTTGAAATTCCAGATCCTGCGAAACATTGTACAAATCTGACTTCTGCGCAACGCTAGGGGAGACAACTATCGTAAGACGCAACCTAACCTAAATAAGGCTTGCCCACCGTTGAAAATATATATATAACAAGGATCTTTGGTCGTTTTATCATTTTAAAAGTACCAATATAGAGTCGAAAATAAATCGAACCGTCGATTTTTCTCCCATCCCCGAAAGAGATGGATGCCCCTTTCCGACTCGTTAGCCCGGTCCACGTTTCTACCCCGTTATCAATCATCGGGGATGAGCCGCGGCCATAATCGAAGGAGGGAATCGATGCCGCCGCCGCCGCGGATCCCGTTCATCAATCAAATTAATTGTCAACCGAACGGCCGGAAAAAAGGACGAGGCGGAAAAAGACGCGCGCATCAATCTCCCCTTCGCTAAGAGGATTTTTGTTTTAATTTAACAGGCCATTTGTTCGATTTCGCGAATCGGGACCCGATCCTAATCGCTTTCCCCGCGCTAATCCCCTTTCGAAACGGGCAGTTTTCGTCCGGACGGGGAAAAATAGAAGCGGATTAAATCGCGAGCACTCTGAGTTTCCGACGTTTCGTGAGTCGGCTCGCGGAATTTGAAAATGTTCAGTTTCACATTTTCAGATTATGTACACATCTTTGGTTATCCAATTCGGCGTTAAGTAAGAACGTCCATTTCCACCAGTGGCGGCTCGTGACCCGTTTAAGAAGAAGTACTGAAGAGTGCAAGTAGAGCAATACAAATTTGGGATCGTGTTTCAAAATCAAATCCATTTTGTCAATCAAAAGGCATACGACATTGACGAACGAGTTAATTCTCAATTCCTATTGGAAGCCCAAGACTATTCGGAAAGTGTGTTTCTTCGAAGATTAATTTTAATTCTCATCGAAGTTCATCGAGTTGAGATTTAGTCTTTGACATTTGGTGATAATAAGTCGATCTAAAAAGACACGAATTTATTTCCAAATACAAGTCATCCCTGTCTAAAATAATAACAGGTTATGGGCCCAAGACTATTTGGAAAGTGAGTTTTCTCGAAGATTGATTTTGATTCTCATCCAATTAAGATTAAGTCTTCGACAGTTGAGGATAATAAGTCGATCTGAAAAGAAACGAATTTATTTCCAAATATTGGTCATCTCTGTGTAAAATAACAACAGGTTATGGGCCCAATACTATTTGGGAAGTGAGTTTTTCGCAGATTAATTTTGAATCTCATGGAATTAGTATTTAGTTGAGATTAAGTCTTTGACAGTTGAGGATAAAAAGTCGATCTAAAAAGACACAAATTTATTTCCAAATATAAGTCATCCCTGTGTAAAATAATAACAGGGTATGGGCCCACGACCATTTAGAAAGTGAGTTTTTTCGAAGATTAATTTTGATTCTCATCGAACTAGTATTCAGTTGAGATTAAGTCTTTGACAGTTGAGGATAATAAGTCAATCTGAAAAGTCACGAATTTATTTCCAAATATAAGTCATCCCTGTGTAAAATAATAACAGGTTATGGCCCAAAACTATTTGGAAAGTGAGTTTTCTCGAAGATCTATTTTGATTCTCATCCAATTAAGATTAAGTCTTCGACAGTAGAGGATAATAAGTCGATCTAAAAAGAAAGGAATTTATTTCCAAATATTGGTCATCTCTGTGTGAAATAACAACAGGTTATGGGCCCAATACTATTTGGAAAGTGAGTTTTTCGCAGATTAATTTTGATTCTCATCGAATTAGTAATTAGTTGAGATTAAGTCTTCGACAGTTGAGGATAATAAGTCAATTTAAAAAGTCACAGATTTATTTCCGAATATTAGCCATTCCTGTGTAAAATAACAACAGGTTATGGGTCCAAGAATATTTGGAAAGTGAGTTTTTTCGAAGATTAATTTTGATTCTCATCGAATTAATATTTAGTTGAGATTAAGTCTTTGAGAATTGAGGATAACAATTCCATCTAAAAAGTCATGAATTTATCTCTAAATATTTTTATCCCTGTGTGAAATAATAACAGGTTATGGGTCCAAGGATATTTGGAAAGTGAGTTTTTTCGAAGATTAATTTTGATTCTCATCGAATTGGTGTTAGGTTGATATTATGAATTAGGAATTAGGAATTTATTGTTATGGAAATCAAAAATGGTCATAATTATTAACGTTTCAAGAAATTAAAATGAAAAATAAATTCAAATGATATCACCGAAAAGTCAAGAACCTTCAAACGGCTTTAGTCAATTCAGTAAATTCAATCAATTTATATATTATATTTTCAAAGAGGGTTCAGATTATTCAAAAATAAGAAAAATGTGAATTTGTTCGAATGATTAATCGTAAATAGTTAAGTTATGTTTATGAAGAATGAAATGTATCAATAATGTTACCTAGCAAATGAGGTATTGAATAGTATAATATAAAAAAGGTATAATGAATGGTATTTGGAAGTTGGTCAAGAGATTCGTAGATTGAGTTGTTGGAGTTGATTTGGCAAGTGAAGGAGAAAAGGAGATATTGAAACGACGTGCTGCTTGGAAGAAGGAAAATTGAAATAGGAGATATTGGAACATATAGTGAGTGCACTCATCAACCGAACGTTATTTTAGAGTTAAGAAATATTAGTTATAGGTTCTTTTGATAGTTGGGGTTGGTTTTTAAAATAAGATTGCTAATTATATAATTTTTTTGAGAAGATTTCTTTTGTTTGTTCACCTCTAAAACCCTCCTTGAAAAAAAAAATAATAAAATTATAATACAATTGAAACAGAATTTTTTTAATATTGTTAGTGGTTTTTCATAAATTTAAAAATTTGATATTGTTTATTTCTGGAACGAACCAGATACCAGTTATTCCTTTCTGAAAGAACAAAAGGTTATGGGCCCAAGACGATTTGGAAAGTTTTTTCGAAGATTAAATTTGATTTTCATCGAATTAGAATTTAGTTGGGATTAAGTCTTCGACAGTTGAGGATAATGAGTCAATCTGAAAAGTCACGAATTTATTTCCAAATATTTTTATTCCTGTCTGAAATAATAACAGGTAATGGGCCCAAGACTTTTTAGAAAGTGACTAATTTTTATTGCCATCGAATGAGTATTAGGTTGAGATTATGAATTAGGAATTAGGAATTCACTTCCAAATATTACTCATTCCTGTGTAAAATAACAACAGGTTATGGGCCCAAGACTATTTGAAGAGTGAGTTTTTCCGAAGAATAATTTTAATTCTCATCGAATTAGTATTTGATTGAGATTAAGCCTTCGACAGTTGAGGACAATTAATCAATCTAAAAAGTTACGAATTCCTATTGGTCGCCTCAAGGTCGAACAGGCCAGAAAGGTAACGCTATGCCATGTCGTTGACGTAGTTGGTGACGTAGCAATCAGAAACCGATGAACATTACACGATGTGCCGCCCTGGAAAAATCTATCCCAAATCCGGAGGGTTATCCCGCGTTCCGGCAGTGAAACGCGAGCACGCACAACCGCGAATAGACGAAATGAAAGGGCGATCCGTTATCGAGTAAAACCGGATCTACGGAATTTATCCGCGCCGAATAGCGTCGGGCTTTCCGAAGATTAATGCGGTATATCGACGCCGCAATTTGTACGTTTTCCGGGCCTTTATTCGGCCGAAAAAAGTAATCTCGTCTCGCGAGCGACGGAGACGGATCCGATTTTTTTCGATTCGTTTCGCAACAAATTTCGAAGTTTGTTAGAACTGTCATAAATGGAAGACGCGTTCGCCATTTTTCAACCTTATTTCCACCCCCTTAAACAGATATGTTAATGTCTTCAACTGTCATAAGAATACTCGAATGTTATCTTTATTTATACCACCTTCACTATAATTACTTGAAATGTCCGAAATAACCGCCGTTTCTAAAAGACCTAATCGTTAAGTGTGAACAACCCAAACGTCAAATCACGAAAACTCACCGGAACTCCGCCAGATTCAGCCAGGAAGAGGCGAATCCGATCTGTTGCACCTTGACCTTCTTGTCCATCTTCCATGTGAGGAGGGTGTTGTTCCTCGGTACGGAACCCTCGCCGAAGACTATGACGTCCTGCTCCCACGTCAACCAGAAGGTCCTCCATTCGTCCTCGGATAAGACACCAGGAGTATTGGTGCTGTTCAGTTGTACCGCGTAACCTGCGAAAAATATAAAACGTGAAAAACTCCTCGGTGCCTTCCCTGTTTAACATCCGAGTCCGGGGACGAAATTTTGTTTCTTGTCAGTCGGCGACACAAAAACCCCGGATGACGAACATACGTGTTATATGAGCCAACCCACGTCACTCGTCCATGAATAATATTATTTTCTCGGGGGATGTTTTGTGCAGTTTGGGGTCTTTATTCTGCGAGCGCATGGGGAGAACAGATGGCTCTTTGAATTCGTAAAGGTTGACGTTACGAATACAAGCTGGTTTTCTGAAGCGGCTATCTTGGCGCTCTGTGGTGTCACTGAGTGTAATTAATGGATATCCATTGTTTTCCGATCGAACAATAATTTGTTAGGAATTTTGAGGTGTTATAGTTGTCTGAAGTCGTTTGACTCTGTTATTCTTCACCTTTACATTGTAGTATTTAGTTGAGATATAATGTGTTGTATCTTTGACAGTTCAGAATAATGAGACGATCTGGAAGGACCACATTACAAAATCACTCTATCTTTATTATATTCGGAATAATAGAAAAACAGACGGTTATGGGCCCAGGACGAATTGGACATTGGCCTGCATTCGAAGATGAATTTCGATAAAATGTTTGACAGTTGTAGATGATGGGTCGATCTGAAAAGTCACGAATTTATTTTCAAAATTTCGATCACCACCGTCTGAAATAACAACAGGTTATGGGCATTGGACGATTTGGAGACTGAGTTCTTTCGAAGACGAATTTTGATTCTCATCGAAGCAGTATTGAATTGAGATGAAGTCTTAGACAGTTGGGGATAATGGGTCAATCTGAAAAGTGACGAATTTATTTCCAAATATTGGTGATCATTGTGTAAAATAACAACAGGTTATGGGCCCAGGAAGAATTGGGTTTCTTCGAAGATGAATTCTGATTCTCACCGAAGCAGTATTGAATTGGGATGAAGTCTCCGACAGTTTAGGAAAATAAGTCAATCTGAAAAGTCAAGAATTTTTCTTCAAATATTGGTAATCACTGTGTGGAATGAAAACAGATTTTGACATCAGATTTTTTGAAAATGATTTTTCAAACTCATCGACGTGGTATTCAGTTGATATAAAGTCTTTGACAGTTGGGGATAATGGGTCAAACTGAGGAGTCCCAATTTTATTTCCAAATATCAGTGATCGCTGTGAAAAATAACAACAGGTTATGGGCCCAGGAAGATTTGGGTTTATTCGAAGACGAATTCTGATTCTCATCGAATCAGTATTCAGTTGGGATGAGGTCAATCTAAATGGTCATGAATTCATTCCAAAATATTGTTAACCAGTGTGTGAACCATCAACAGGTTATGAGCCCTGGACTATTCAGACATTGGGTTTTTTCAAAGACGAATTTTGATTCTCATCAAAGCAGTATTTAGTTGAGATGAAGTATCCGACAGTTAAAGATAATAAGTCAATCTAGAAAGTCAAGAATTCATTTTCAAATATTGGTAATCACTGTGTGGAATGAAAATAGATTTTGACATCAGTTTTTTCGAAGATGATTTTTCAAACTCATCGACGTGGTATTTAGTTGTGATAAAGTCTTCGACAGTTGGGGATAATCGGTCAAACTGAGGAGTCCCAATTTTATTTCCAAATATCAGTGATCGCTGTGAAAAATAACAACAGGTTATGGGCCCAGGAAGATTTGGGTTTTTTCGAAGACGAATTCTTATTCTCATCGAATCAGTATTCAGTTGGGATGAGGTCAATCTAAATGGTCATGAATTCATTCCAAAATATTGTTAACCAGTGTGTGAACCATCAACAGGTTATGAGCCCTGGACTATTCAGACATTGGGTTTTTTCAAAGACGAATTTTGATTCTCATCAAAGCAGTATTTAGTTGAGATGAAGTATCCGACAGTTAAAGATAATAAGTCAATCTAGAAAGTCAAGAATTCATTTTCAAATATTGGTAATCACTGTGTGGAATGAAAATAGATTTTGACATCAGTTTTTTCGAAGATGATTTTTCAAATTCATCGACGTGGTATTTAGTTGAGATGAAGTCTTTGACATTTGGGGATAATGGGTCAAACTGAGGAGTCCTAATATTATTTCCAAATATCAGTGATCGCTGTGAAAAATAACAACAGGTTATGGGCCCAGAAAGATTTGGGTTTTTTCGAAGACGAATTCTTATTCTCATCGAATCAGTATTCAGTTGGGATGAGGTCAATCTAAATGGTCATGAATTCATTCCAAAATATTGTTAACCAGTGTGTGAACCATCAACAGGTTATGAGCCCTGGACTATTCAGACATTGGGTTTTTTCAAAGACGAATTTTGATTCTCATCAAAGCAGTATTTAGTTGAGATGAAGTATCCGACAGTTAAAGATAATAAGTCAATCTAGAAAGTCAAGAATTCATTTTCAAATATTGGTAATCACTGTGTGGAATGAAAATAGATTTTGACATCAGTTTTTTCGAAGATGATTTTTCAAACTCATCGACGTGGTATTTAGTTGTGATAAAGTCTTTGACATTTGGGGATAATGGGTCAAACTGAGGAGTCCCAATTTTATTTCCAAATATCAGTGATCGCTGTGAAAAATAACAACAGGTTATGGGCCCAGGAAGATTTGGGTTTATTCGAAGACGAATTCTGATTCTCATCGGCTAAGTATTCAGTTGAGATGAGGTCAATCTAAATGGTCATGAATTCATTCCAAAATATTGTTAACCACTGTGTGAACCATCATCAGGTTATGGGCCCTGGACTATTCAGACATTGGGTTTTTTCAAAGACGAATTTTGATTCTCATCAAAGCAGTATTTAGTTGAGATGAAGTATCCGACAGTTAAAGATAATAAGTCAATCTAGAAAGTCAAGAATTCATTTTCAAATATTGGTAATCACTGTGTGGAATGAAAATAGATTTTGACATCAGTTTTTTCGAAGATGATTTTTCAAACTCATCGACGTGGTATTTAGTTGAGATAAAGTCTTTGACATTTGGGGATAATGGGTCAAACTGAGGAGTCCCGATTTTATTTCCAAATATGAGTGATCGCTGTGAAAAATAACAACAGGTTATGGGCCCAGGAAGATTTGGGTTTATTCGAAGACGAATTCTGATTCTCATCGAATCAGTATTCAGTTGAGATGAGGTCAATCTAAAAAGTCACGAATTCATTCCAAAATATTGTTCACGACTGTGTGAACCATCAACAGGTTATGGGCCCAAAAGATTTTTTCCTTCCCCATCCACAATTTCATTCCTTTAAACGCATCGAAATCAATCGACAATCTCCACCGATCTAAAAGCCGAATCTCCAAAAGTCATCGCTAAACCACCCTCAACGGCAACTCCCCGACAAGTTGTACGTTCAAAACTGACCCTCGTCAAGCGGTTGTATTCCATTAACCGGATTCTAGGACCGGATTCGGCACTTTCTTGCCAGGTGCGGTTGATAATCAATTTCGGTCCCATTACCCGACGAACTCCCAATTAGGGAGAGTTGCGTCCGTCCCGACGCCGTCGAGACGCAGCCGGAGCGTTCCGCATACCGGTCTGTAAATGGACACAGAAACTGTGCGACACGCTGTGATAATTCTCTTTAATCTCTTTTATATTTTTGTTTATAATTTTTCCTTTTTTTTAGATTTAATTATATAATTACGTTTTTGAAATTGAAAGCCGAGTTTTTAAAACAAAAACTATTTATTTACAACGGACGGTTGTCCAACCTTATATAACATCAGATAGTAAGACGTGCACTCAATTATTATTATTGACGACCAGTTCGTCTTCAAGGGTATTTATAACATTATCTTATCTGCAATTGGGAATGGGACAAACATACACCCACGTCACCCACACAATGTGGTGTGATCAAAATGATGAGTAATCATAACAATACAAGGTTATATTCAATATTCAATGCAATGCAGATAAGCGATTCATCTAAGGTATACAGGGTTGGCATTATGTAATTATATATTTACTCACCATGTTTACCGCGACCAATCCAAGTCGCGGTGTTGTCAGAATCGCCAATAGCTATCCTATAGGTTTTATCGGACGTCTCTCTAGAGTCGCTGAGGGCGATTTGGACCGGTCCCACCCTTCTGGAGGGCGAGCTTCCGACCCTCAACTCCAGCACGACGCCCTGTCTGTTCCTCGGGGCCGCCATCCACTCGTACCTGTAGTTGTCGGTGGTGGAGATCAAGAGATTTTCTACGACCAGAAAAAACCTTAAAGAAAATTAATGGCGGACACATCAACTCACCATTGGCACAAAAGTAGGCGCTCTCCGTGTCCGTCTGCAGAATTCCCTCCGGATGCACCTCGACGGTCGCCGACCTGATGACGGCGCCGGTGATGGTCGTGTTCACGGATCTCTCGGAACCCTCGCACGAAGAACTGGTGTAACCGTTGACTTCGACTGCGAAAATTCAAAATGTAAATTCCTCCGCCTAATGAGAAACCGCGGAATCGCGAAACTTTTTCCGCGCGATTCGGCTAATTCGATCGGGGGCATGTAAATTCGCAAAACTTCCATTCCGCATTTTGCCGCCCCCGAACCCGATTAAGAAAGTTATCACTCCGACGAAAGAAGTTAAATATGGCACTTTTGAATTATGAACCCCCAAATTGAAGCCATCCATCCTGCGCCGCCTCCGGGCGGGGGATTTCCGCTCGGCGAAGACGAGTCGCCTTCATCAAGTCACTTAATAAATCACGCCGCTTTTTCGGCCCCCCTTTATGGGATTTCGCAGAAAAAGTCGTTAGTTTCTCGCTTTTGTATGTATGAAGTCGTTCGAAAATATTAGTTAATTTTTTTTTTTTTTTTGTTTTTTTTTTCACACCAGGTTCACCAAAGTCATTTCATTACCCAATTCGATGCCGTAGATCAAGAATATATGATAAGTTTTCTCGTGAAGCTTCTACTTTTTGAAACATATCACTTTTACACGAAAAAGTTCGGAATTTTGGCCAACTTTGAATGACTGTATCTGTCAGTAAAATCCTAGTGGGCAGATGTAATATTTTTTTAATTATTGTACAGTCCCTTACAAATGCAAAAATGTGGATTTGAACGCCGTATATGAAACAGTGAGGAAGGAACGAATTTTTTCGCGGAACCCTATTTTTCGACATTTTCATATGCCCAATTTTCGGAAAGTAAATTTTTCAAAAAAAAAAACTAATTGGATATTCTTAATCTACATCTCCGAATCAGTCAATACCGTAAGTTTGGTGAGGATCAGATAAAAAATTTTTTTTTAGAAAAATGCAAATATTTGCATACATATTTATGCATGCGACACTTCGCGTTTTTCAAAAAAAAAATGTTTTCACATTTTTTCATTTGTAAAGGATCATTAAATGGATAAAAAAATACTTCATTAGCCCACCAGGATTATTCTGGTAGATACAGTAATTCAAAGTTGACTGAAATCTCGAAGTTTTTCGTCTAAAAGGGAAATTGAAATTTTCACGAGAAAACTAATCACATGTTCTTGATCTACGGCATCCAATCAATAAATGAAATGACTTTGGTGAACCTCGTACGAAAAAAAAATAATTGGAGCTGGATATTTTCGAACGACTTCCGTACATAGAACAGTGAGAAACTGAAGAATTTTTTTGCGGAAGCCTTTTTTTCGACATTGCCATATGTCCAGTATTCGGAGAGTAAATTTCACGAAAAAAACTAATGATGTCTCCCACTTGACCCGCCTTGAGACACGCACGTGTTTTACCGACGAGAAACTCCAGGAACAAACAGCGAAAATTCCTACAAATACGATATTGACTAATTCGAAGGCGTAAATTATGAATTTCGAACTATTTTTTTTTGGAAAAATTTACTTTTCAATTACTGGACATGAAAAAGTCGAAAAATAGGGGTCTGTGAAAAAAATCGTTTCTCCCTCACTGTTCTATATACGTCGTTCAAATTTACATTTTCTCATACGTAAAGAATTATTCAATGATAAAAAAAATACTTCAATAGCCCAACAGAATTATTCTGGTAGATACAGTCATTCAAAGTTGACTAAAACCTCGAAATTTTTCGTCTAAAAGTGATATTTTTCGAAAATTAGGAGCTTCACGAGAAAAATAATCACATATTCTTGATTTACGGCACCAAATCAATTAATGAAATGACTTTGGTGGACCTCGTACGAAAAAAAAAAAATTCGGGCTGGATATTTTCGAACGACTTCCGTACATAGAACAGTGAGAAACTGAAGAATTTTTTTGCGGAAGCCTTTTTTTCGACATTCCCATATGTCCAGTATTCGGAGAGTAAATTTCACGAAAAAAACTAATGATGTCTCCCACCTGACCCGTCTTGAGACACGCACGTGTTTTACCGACGAGAAACTCCAGGAACAAACAGCGAAAATTCCCACAATTACGTCGGAATAAATGAGATAATCGAACTCACCTGTCATATTTTTGAGACCTGGCGTCGTAACAAGCAGACGAACCACCAGGGAAGTCGCCCCTCTTGGCCCCAACCTCAACCTTTCGGTCACGTAGAGTAGCCCGTTGCTCAAGAATTGGGCCCCTTCACTTAGAGCGAGTAAAGCTGTAACCTGTCGAAGAAAGTTTTTTTAAATAGGTATATATAATTATATTTTTGAAATCGAAAGCCAAGTTTTGAAAAAGTAATTATTTACAACGGACGATTATCCGACCTATTTAGCATACAGTTAGAAAGAAACTACTTTTGATTATTGACGATTGATCCTCTTCAGAGGTATTTATAACATTACCTTATTAAAAGTTCTAGAAGGAAAACAACAAACAATAAACACCTGTGTCATTGGAAATTGAAAGCAAAGTATACATATAAATATCAAATGAATAATAGATAATGGTTCATCTGGAATATACAGGGTTGGGATCATGTAATTATATATATACCCCTGAAGGGTGTTCTGTCACCCTACAACCCCTCCGGACAAAGTCTATTGATGTTCCCCATTTTCCAAACAACAGGAAGGGACGGAATTAACTCATGAACAAAGTGACGCCAAAATAAAAATTCTCACCTACCCTTTCCCATTTCATCCCTTAAGCGAAGGGGGGCTCCCAAACAAAGCCGAACGATGAAAACGTAACCCATTTAGGAAACGAGTATAAATCGCGGCTAATTTAAAAAAAAAAATTACCGGTAACTCCGCCGCCCCCTCCCCCTCTTCCGACGACCCAATTAAAACGCGCGCCCCCGTGAGCTGATGTGGCGTCGCCGGGCTTCGGGGCTCGAATAAAATTAGCGAATTTAATAATAATTTTCGGTTATGCTAGAAGGCTCTTTTAATTCTCGCCGCCCGGCCGGTACCTAATTAGGGGATGGAGGGGGTTCCCGCGAGACCGAACGTTATTAAAAATTATATCGCAGGGAGAAAAGTTCGATATGCTCGGAGAGATGAATATTCATAGGTATGCGAGCGAGTTTGGGAAGTTTTAATTAGGAAATTCGGGGATAGTTTCCAGGACGTAGGTGAGAGTTATTCTTCACATAAGAAAAGTATCCAATATATTCCACCTGGATTTCCGAGAAAATTCAAAGATTTTCTGTAAATTGAAAAAAATCGGTATTCCCATCGACAGTTCAGAAATAAATACATCATCAGCCTGGAAAACTCTCATTCGCATTGAAATGAGAATATATATCATGCTCATTTTCCGATCCAACGACAGCCAATTCATTTTCCCGCTCTCACTAACTCATCTATATCGGATGAAACTGCCAACAGGGGTGTGATCAATATTAATTCGCCAACAAACAGTTGTTAAATCTCGTTCCACCCGCCACGATAGATGTAGATTTTAGGAATCTACGCAGATTCCTTGGGGTCTTTCTGATTTTCGGATAGATACACCATCTTCGACCCTGAGGATTGGCACACAAATTTACGAAATCTACATAAAGGTGACAACGTCGCAATTTTTTGAAAGGATTATGGAAATCGCTCAATTCATTTTAATGTAATGGAAACTCACAAACACACTCACAAAGTTCCTCTACTCCCACCGAGACATTCACAAACTTACAAACCCAAACTTTCACACATAAACTCACAAAAATATACTCTCACACAGACCATATACTCACACAGAGACATTCACCAAACACTCACACATAAACTCACAAAAATATATTCTCACATAGTCACTCTACGCACACAGAGACATTCACAAACTCACACACCGAAACTATCAAACATAAACTCACAAAAATATATCTCAGACACACCCTTCACTCACGCAGAGATATTCACCAAACACTCACACATAAACTCACAAAAATATATTCTCACATAGTCACTCTACGCACACAGAGACATTCACAAACTCACACACCGAAACTATCAAACATAAACTCACAAAAATATATCTCAGACACACCCTTCACTCACGCAGAGATATTCACCAAACACTCACACATATACTCACAAAAATATATTCTCACATAGTCACTCTACGCACACAGAGACATTCACAAACTCACACACCGAAACTTTCAAACATGAACTCACAAAAATATATCTCAGACACACCCTTCACTCACGCAGAGATATTCACCAAACACTCACACATATACTCACAAAAATATATTCTCACATAGTCACTCTACGCACACAGAGACATTCACAAACTCACACACCGAAACTATCAAACATAAACTCACAAAAATATATCTCAGACACACCCTTCACTCACGCAGAGATATTCACCAAACACTCACACATAAACTCACAAAAATATATTCTCACATAGTCACTCTACGCACACAGAGACATTCACAAACTCACACACCGAAACTATCAAACATAAACTCACAAAAATATATCTCAGACACACCCTTCACTAACGCAGAGATATTCACCAAACTCTCACAAATAAACTCACAAACAAACAGGGTATGGCGTAATGAATGGATATCATGTTATCTGCGTTCAGAGGACGTTGTGGAGGTCCAGAAAAAAAAAAAAAATTAAAAATAAAGATTAAAAAAAAATAAATATATTAGGCAAAATATGAAATTTGAGTTAAATCTTTGTTGAAAAGAAAAAATATACTCCCAAAAATTATAGTTCTCATTCAATAGCGCATCTATCCAGGAATACTATCCAAGAAACCAGTTGAAAAAAATCTCTCATTTGGAGTCTGGCCACCCAAAAGAGTGGCAGAGGGTAAATACTTGAAAATGTCGAATACCTCGAAAACATAATGACATAACTAAAAATAAAATATATTTTTCTGAACCGCCAGAACGTGATCTACACACAGGTACCATATTCATTCATTACGCTACACCCTGTTTATTCTCACATAGTCCCTCTACTCACACAGAGATATTCACAAACTCTTACACCCAAACTCTCACACATAAACTCACAAAAATTTACTCTCACACAGACCCTCTACTCACACAGAGACATTCACAAATTCACACACCCAAACTCTCACACATAAACTCACAAACATATATTCTCACACAGACCCTCTACTCACACAGAGACATTCACAAATTAACACAATCAAACTCATATATAAATTAACAAAAATATACTTTCACAGAGACCCTCTACTCACACAGAGACATTCACGAATCAACACACAGAAACTCTCACACATAAACTCACAAAAAAAACTCTCACACACACTTCACACACCATCAAAGGATTCAGATAGAGAAAAAAATAAAACTCACATCCATGCAGGAATTGATGTTGTTCCCGATCTTTATGTCCACCTCCAGGGTTTCACGCACTCGCAGGCTCGGAGGCAGCCTGAATTCGGCCTGTAAGGGACGATAAACTTGCAGTTGCACTGGAGCGGAGAAACGAAGACCTCCACCGCCAGAAACCGACAGAGCCCAAAGGGACCACTTGCCGGCCTCTTGAGGTGCCGATATCGTCAGTCCGGTCGACGCTATTTGGGACCTGAAAAAAAACATTTATAATTGAATTCTCGGGCCCCGAGGGAAGGTCCCGAGTAATCCGAAACAGCCAGATCGTGACAGTCCCCTTTTCCGGAATTAACATTGCTCTCTCACGTGAGAACATTAGAATGGCAATTCCATTTCTGGCCCTGAAACAGTTCGAATCTGGAGCATTAATCTCTGTCGGTCGTTAGCGTTCGGAATTATTAACGACGAACGTCCAGAGAGAGCGGGATTGTCGTTCTGGGACTCCAGGACTCACGAGACCCCCAGCCGAAGAGTTATGGAAGCGGATGCGGTTGCATAAATCGTGCGAAGACGCTCTCGGCTTCGAATTCGAATGATTCTCCTATAGATGGAGCTGCGTAACGTGCAGCCCCCCTCCTAAAATTCCAAGGCTCATGTTTGCACCGACACTGTTAATCAGTTTCCATGGCCAATTCCATTATGGAAACTTCACAAGTGGTTTGGCCCGATATCGGGGTCGTTTACCAGACGTTCGAACCTGATAGCTAATTGGATGTTCGGATGAAGTTTCGAATAATAAACAAGCCACGGATCAACTTCGGGGCAGGGACGTTGGAAGCCAATTAATGTTGGAGCAGCGAGTCAACTTTCGTCTCGGAGTTCTTGGAACAATCGGGAAAGCGGAGCTCCCGACGATTCCTCAATTCCCTCCGGGGGTGTCAAACTTCCTTAACTGGGACTGTCGAAGTCGACGAATCCATGGCGACATCTCATTTTGTTCATCATCGAGGAGCATCAAGACTGGAGTCATTCAAAAACCTTGGTGGATCGTTGAAGAACTGAGACATCGCATTGTTTGTCCATCATATATCAAACCCAAAAGGAATTCTCGGTAATCCGACAGAAAAATGAGTGGAAAAACAGAAAAATCTTCAACGAGATGGTAATTAACAGATTCCCCTAGGCCTAAATTAAAATTTCTCACGCCTGAAAGTTCGCGAGAGAAAGAGCCGTTAATGTCCCTGGCGGGAAAACGGGGCTAATGAGCTCGCAGAAAGCCACTGTCAGCGGAAAATCTGATCGGAACAATGAATAAAGTACTTACGAATAATTGAAACACTTCCAGAGCCAGAGTTGGTCGTAGGCAGTACCTCCAACGAGACTCTCCGGAGGTCTGCGACGATTGGAGGGACCTGCACCGGACCCCCTCTGCCTGTAGGAGACGGCAGACAACCCGGAATCTCCCCGCTTGATGCACTGCCTCTGGAAGAACGACACCCCAGCTTCCAAGAAATCCATCTCCCCAGCTTCTGCGTTCTCCTCGTGGTCCTCACTGAAAAAAAAACGAGGATATTCTTCCATTTCTCCCCCCGACGTAAACCGATACACCACCCGGAGACGTCGTTACCTCCCCGCATCCTTCGGCACCATCAAAATCTCATTATCGCCGAGAGGGAGCCGAAGAAACAGAGAGACGCCGAGAAAACAAACTATCCGCTGGAGTTATCCGGCCGTGCATCGAGAGGAAACGGCATTGTTATACGATTCGGGAAGGATAAGAACGCCGGAAAATTTTATTCGATACCACACTTCAGAGGATTCACTCACGAGGACGGGATCCGACCCCAATTTAGCCGGCCGGAGTTCGAGACGTCTAATTTGAATATCATTCTCGAATCCATCGGGATTCGTGCTTCGGTTCGTGGGTTTCGAACGGTTCTGTTCAAGTACCGAGAATGTTTTGTATCGAAGATGGAAAAAAATGACAATTTGGATCGAGATTAACACACACAAACACAATCACACGAACACGGTAATACAAAAATAGTCACACACATACACTCACACAAAAACACTCACACAAACACTCTCACACAAACTCTCACACAAAAAATCTCACATAAACACACTCACACTCTTACAGAAAAACTCTTACGAACAAACCTATATAAACTCTTTCACACAAACAAACTTACACGAAAACACTCTTACAAACAAATAGACACTAACACAAATATTCTCACACAAAAAGACTCTCACACACACACAATCTCACATAAACACACTGAAAGAAACACAATCACAAACAAACACACACACAAACAGTCTTACACATATACTCACACAAACACTATCACACATTCAACTCTCCCAAACATACTCAAACAAGCACACTGTCGTATATACACTCATACAATCACACAAACACTCCCACACGAACAAAAGGGCAAGATCTCCTCCAATATTATAAAAAATGACAATTTGGATCGAGATTAACACACACAAACACAATCACACGAACACGGTAATACAAAAATAGTCACACACATACACTCACACAAAAACACTCACACAAACACTCTCACACAAACTCTCACACAAAAAATCTCACATAAACACACTCACACTCTTACAGAAAAACTCTTACGAACAAACCTATGTAAACTCTCTCACACAAACAAACTTACACGAAAACACTCTTACAAACAAATAGACACTAACACAAATACTCTCACACAAAAAGACTCTCACACACACACAATCTCACATAAACACACTCACACAAACACAATTACAAACAAACACACACACAAACAGTCTTACACATATACTCACACAAACACTATCACACATTCAACTCTCCCAAACATAGTCAAACAAGCACACTGTCGTATATACACTCATACAATCACACAAACACTCCCACACGAACAAAAGGGCAAGATCTCCTCCAATATTATAAAAAATGACAATTTACAGAATGAAACGACGAAGCTTCGACACCGACTCGGATATTCTGGTATTCCCCAAGGCTCCTCTCAAATCCCGCGAATATTCCGGCGTTTAACGACAAATTGGGGTTTTCTCACTCACCTTATACTTGGGTCGAACCTGATATCGCCGCTCGTCTCCGATCTTCCTCCAAGCAGGCAGACCAAAGACGACGGTTCGGCGACGACCTCGAGATCTACAGGCTGATTGGGAAGCCACCATTCTCGCTCCTCCACGTTGACGTAGACCTGAAGATGGAGAGAAACACGGATTTAGGTTATCCGACAATCCGAGAACAAACCAAATGAAGATCCCACGCGATATCAACTCGAAACAGTCGACAAAAAGCGCAGCAACTTCGTTGAACAATATCACATTGTGTCGTCGCTCGTAATGAGCCCCATAATTGCCTACAACTCGTCTTTCAACCCCTCCACGAAGCGAAGAAACTCCGCGAGATTTAACGGTGTTAAGTGCGATACGCGATTATGTCCCTGCGAGTACATCGCGTCACCCTCAAAGGGGTTGTTTCGCACTGCATTAAGTTGAACGCGGGGGTAGTTCGAGGGGATAATTCACCACTTTTTGCAACTCTCGAGTTGAAGCGATAAGATACTCATATAGAAAAAATTTTATATTCGCTTCTGATTCTCACCAACAAGTAGTAATATCAATTCCTCATCTTCACCCCCATCTTGAAACAGTTGGAGAGATGATGGATAGATAACTCACTTCGCTAACGAGTTCTTGGAGGCTGCCAAAACGCAGCGGTGTATTATTTCAGCCACTGGAATATGTTACGGCGCCGATTTCGCGTTTAACGCCCGATATAAGGGATGATGAGACATAAATTATTCATGCGAGATTCCCGGCCGAATCGAGACCCCGGGCTGGAATCTGAATATATTCGAGGGAAGCATGTGTTCGGATTTTTGCGAAGATAAAGATTGAATCCCTAAACTGGGGTGGTTCGAAATTCGTGTCCCCGACACAAATTTCATCAGTGTCCGACATAAAAACCACGCAATAAATGTCGGTCCAAAATTAAAGGTTTACTCACCTGCTTGTGTAAAAGTTTCACGTCAAAGCTGATAACGTCGCTCACTGGCTCTCCTTGGGGTGTCACATAATAAACAAGAAGCTGACTGACTGGAGCCATAACTGATCGAACGTTGAAGCTGCCAGAGAAAAATACAAGTACAGTCCACTTTTCGAATTGAATTAATATTTAGGTTAGGTTAGGTTAAGTTAGGACAGTGTTGGGAATGATTCCTAAAATGAATTTATATTTAGGTTAGGTGAGGTTGTGTAATGTTGAAAATCCTGACCCAGACTTTAAATCAAGAGACACGACAATCAATATAATTAATTAATTGAGAATGGTCAAGTTCATAATAAAAGTTTAACGTATCAACGATAGTTTATCAAATCTGTTTAAAGAATCGGCAGGGAAATTGAAAAGTAGTTTTGAAATGAAATGTTGAATATAATTGAGGAGAAAAGAGATAGGCATAATTGATAAATAAATATATCTCTGTTAATACAGTCCACGTTCCGAATTGAATTGATATTTAGGTTAGGTTAGGTTAAGTTAGGACAGTGTTGAAAATGATTCCTAAAATGAATTTATATTTAGGTTAGGTGAGGTTGTGTAATGTTGAAAATCCTGACCCAGACTAAAAATCAAGAGACACGACTGTTTGGAAAATGTCAATATAATTAATTAATTGAGAATAGTCAAGTTCATAATAAAAGTTTGACGTATCAACGATAGTTTATCAAATCTGTTTAAAGAATCGGCAGAGAAATTGAAACGTTGTTTTGAATTGTAATGTTGAATATAATTGGGGAGAAAAGAAAGAGGCATAATTGATAAATAAATATATCTCTGTTAATAAAGTTCACGTTCCGAATTGAATTGATATTTTGGTTAGGTTAGGTTAAGTTAGGACAGTGTTGAAAATGATTCCTAAAATGAATTTATATTTAGGTTAGGTGAGGTTGTGTAATGTTGAAAATCCTGACCCAGACTGAAAATCAAGAGACACGACAGTTTGAGAAATGTCAATATAACTAATTAATCGAGAATGGTCAAGTTCATAATAAAAGTTTAACGTATTAGCGATAGTTTATCGAATCTCTTCAACGAATCGGCAGAGAAATTGAAACGTTGTTTTAAATTGTAATGTTGAATATAATTGGGGAGAAAAGAGAGAGGCATAATTGATAAATAAATATATCTCTGTTAATACAGTCCACGTTCCGAATTGAATTGATATTTAGGTTAGGTTAGGTTAAGTTAGGACAGTGTTGAAAATCATTCTTAAAATGAATTTATATTTAGGTTAGGTGAGGTTGTGTAATGTTGAAAATACTGACCCAGACTAATAATCAAGAGACACGAGAGTTTGAAAAATGTCAATATAACTAATTAATTGAGAACGGTCAAGTTCATAATGAAAGTTTAACGTATTAGCGATAGTTTATCGAATCTCTTCAACGAATCGGCAGAGAAATTGAAACGTTGTTTTGAATTGTAATGTTGAATATAATTGGGGAGAAAAGAGAGAGGCATAATTGATAAATAAATATATCTCTGTTAATACAGTCCACATTCCGAATTGAATTGATATTTAGGATAGGTAAGGTTAAGTTAGGACAGTGTTGAAAATGATTCCTAAAATGAATTTATATTTAGGTTAGGTGAGGTTGTGTGATGTTGAAAATCCTGATCCAGGCTAGAAATCAAGAGACACGACAGTTTGAAAAATGTCACTATAATTAATTTATTGAAAATGGTCAAGTTCATAATGAAAGTTTAACGTTACAACGATAGTTTATCAAATCTCTTCAAAGAATCGGCAGGGAAATTGAAACGTGGTTTCAAAATGTAATGTTGGATATAATTGGGGACAAAAGAGAGAGGCATAATTGATAAATGAATATATCTCTGTTAATACAGTCCACATTCCGAATTGAATTGATATTTAGGTTAGGTTAGGTTAAGTTAGGACAGTGTTGAAAATGATTCCTAAAATGAATTTATATTTAGGTTAGGTGAGGTTGTGTGATGTTGAAAATCCTGATCCAGGCTAGAAATCAAGAGACACGACAGTTTGAAAAATGTCACTATAATTGATTTATTGAAAATGGTCAAGTTCATAATGAAAGTTTAACGTTACAACGATAGTTTATCAAATCTCTTCAAAGAATCGGCAGGGAAATTGAAACGTGGTTTCAAAATGTAATGTTGGATATAATTGGGGACAAAAGAGAGAGGCATAATTGATAAATGAATATATCTCTGTTAATACAGTCCACATTCCGAATTGAATTGATATTTAGGATAGGTAAGGTTAAGTTAGGACAGTGTTAAAAATGATTCCTAAAATGAATTTATATTTAGGTTAGGTGAGGTTGTGTGATGTTGAAAATCCTGATCCAGGCTAGAAATCAAGAGACACGACAGTTTGAAAAATGTCACTATAATTAATTTATTGAAAATGGTCAAGTTCATAATAAAAGTTTAACGTTACAACGATAGTTTATCAAATCTCTTTGAAGAATCGGCAGGGAAATTGAAACGTAGTTTCAAAATGTAATGTTGGAAATAATTGTGGACACAAGAGAGAGGCATAATTGATAAATAAATATATCTCTCTTAATACAGTCCACGTTCCGAATTGAATTAATATTCAGGCTAGGTTAGGTTGAGTTAGAACAGTGTTGAAAATAATTCATATTTAGATTAGGTTAGGTTCGGTTAGATTGAGTTGGAGACACAAGAGAGAGACATAATTGATTCACATGACAGATGTCGTAGATTGACCCACGAACCGCCATTAGCCCAATAAACCCCCCACGATCTCTAATGAAGCCTCGAGTGACCCCTGAAATTGACCCCCCTCCGACGCCGCACCGGGAGGTCGAAAACTTGCCGATCCAGCCGGTGGAGGTTTAAGCTCCTCGCAGGATAGTTCTGAACTCCGGAAATGGCGCTTATATTGCTGGATATCCGAGGAGAGCCTTAGTCCGCACTTTTTGTCATTTACGGGGATCGGAATATACTCGAGATCTGATTGGGGTTCCTCGAGCGGATCGTGTCTCGCCTCCGAATCGCCCTGATTGCGGGGCACGAAGGACTAACGCGAGACTCTTCATGTTGTGAATTTTTCTGTTTTAGGCCACGCTTCTTGTTTGCTCTCGAAATTCGTTACGGAAACGTTTGCAGGTCGCAAACACCGCCATCCAATCAAACCCGCAACCGACGCGAATTATATCGACCCCCCTCAAATCCGGCTGTTTATCCGGATCGACGTGTGAAGTGATCATTAGCCGTGTACGCCGATCGGGTGAATGCACCCCGTTTCGAACGGTAGAATTGCAACCTTCGATAATCCGATTGAACCCCCCGGAAACTCCGCAACGTTCGGAAAGGTCTCCGAGTGGATCAAAACCATCGCACTCATTTCACACACGTGGGATTTTCGACATTAGTCCACTTGGGTGTAACTGTTCAATTATCCAATCACTGTGTCATTCATTCATAAATCAAACTAATATTTAGGTTAGGTTAGGTTGAGTTAGGACAATGTTGGTTAGGTCAGGAATGGTTAGGTTGTGTAATGTTGAAAATAATTGGAGACACAATAGAGAGGCATATTTGATAAATGAATTTATCTTTCTTTATACAGTCCACGTTCCGAATTGAATTGATATTTAGGTTAGGTTAGGTTGAGTTAGGAAAGTGTTGAAAATCATTCTTAAAAAAATGAATTTATATCTAGGTTAGGTTAGGTTGTGTAATGTTGAATATATTTGGAGACACAATAGAGAGGCATAATTGATAAATAAATATATCTCTGTTTATACAGTTCACGTTCCGAATTGAATTGATATTTAGGTTAGGTTGGGTTGAGTTAGGATAGTGTTGAAAATCATTCTCGAAATGAATTTATATCTAGGTTAGGTAAGGTTGTGTAATGTTGAAAATAATTGGAGACACAAGAGAGAGGCATATTTGATAAATAAATATATCTTTGTTAATACAGTCCACGTTCTGAATTGAATTGATATTTAGGTTAGGTTAGGTTGAGTTAGGATAGTGTTGAAAATCATTCTTAAAATGAATTCAAATCTAGGTTAGGTTAGGTTGTGTAATGTTGAAAATAATTGGAGACACAAGAGAGAGGCATAATTGATAAATAAATACATCTTTGTTGAAACAGTCCCCGTTCCGAATTGAATTGATATTAAGGTAAGTTTAGGTTGTGTTAGGAAAGTGTTGAAAATCATTCTTAAAATGAATTTATATCTAGGTAAGGTTAGGTTGTGTAATGTTGAAAATAATTGGAGACACAACAGAAAGGCCTAATTGATAAATAAATATATCTTTGTTAATACAGTCCACTTCCGAATGTAATTGATATTTAGGTTAGGTTAGGTTGAGTTAGGAACGTGTTGAAAATCATTCTTAAAATGAATTTATATCTAGGTTCGGTTAGGTTGTGTAATGTTGAAAATAATTGGAGACACAACAGAAAGGCATAATTGATAAATAAATATATCTTTGTTGATACAGTCCACTTCCGAATGTAATTGATATTTAGGTTAGGTTAGGTTGAGTTGGGAAAGTGTTGAAAATCATTCTTAAAATGAATTT
The DNA here is from genome assembly GCA_963966015.1 of Aphidecta obliterata. Classification (NCBI taxonomy): domain Eukaryota; kingdom Metazoa; phylum Arthropoda; class Insecta; order Coleoptera; family Coccinellidae; genus Aphidecta; species Aphidecta obliterata. The sequence continues at coordinate 1,622,975 of OZ014435.1, forward strand.
ATATCTAGGTTAGGTTAGGTTGTGTAATGTTGAAAATAATTGGAGACACAATAGAGAGGCATAATTGATAAATAAATATATCTCTGTTTATACAGTCCACGTTCCGAATTGAATTGATATTTAGGTTAGGTTGGGTTGAGTTAGGATAGTGTTGAAAATCATTCTCGAAATGAATTTATATCTAGGTTAGGTTAGGTTGTGTAATGTTGAAAATAATTGGAGACACAAGAGAGAGGCATATTTGATAAATAAATATATCTTTGTTAATATAGTCCACGTTCTGAATTGAATTGATATTTAGGTTAGGTTAGGTTGAGTTAGGTTAGTGTTGAAAATCATTCTTAAAATGAATTTATAGCTAGGTTAGGTTAGGTTGTGTAATGTTGAAAATAATTGGAGACACAAGATAGAGGTATAATTGATAAATAAATATATCTTTGTTAATACAGTCCACGTTCCGAATTGAATTGATATTTAGGTAAGTTTAGGTTGTGGTAGGAAAGTATTGAAAATCATTCTCAAAATGAATTCATATCTAGGTTAGGTTAGGTTGTGTAATGTTGAAAATAATTGGAGACACAAGAGAGAGGCATAATTGATAAATAAATACATCTTTGTTGAAACAGTCCCCGTTCCGAATTGAATTGATATTAAGGTAAGTTTAGGTTGTGTTAGGAAAGTGTTGAAAATCATTCTTGAAATGAATTTATATCTAGGTAAGGTTAGGTTGTGTAATGTTGAAAATAATTGAAGACACAACAGAAAGGCATAATTGATAAATAAATATATCTTTGTTAATACAGTCCACGTTCCGAATTGAATTGATATTTAGGTAAGGTTAGGTTGAGTTAGGAAAGTGTTGAAAATCATTCTTAAAATGAATTTATATCTAGGTTAGGTTAGGTTGTGTAATGTTGAAAATAATTGGAGACACAAGAGAGAGGCATAATTGATAAATAAATACATCTTTGTTGAAACAGTCCACGTTCCGAATTGAATTGATATTTAGGTTAGGTTAGGTTGAGTTAGGATAGTGTTGAAAATCATTCTTAAAATGAATTTATATCTAGGTAAGGTTAGGTTGTGTAATGTTGAAAATAATTGGAGACACAACAGAAAGGCATAATTGATAAATAAATATATCTTTGTTAATACAGTCCACGTTCCGAATTGAATTGATATTTAGGTAAGGTTAGGTTGTGTTAGGAAAGTGTTGAAAATCATTCTTAAAATGAATTTATATCTAGGTTAGGTTAGGTTGTGTAATGTTGAAAATAATTGGATACACAAAAGAGAGGCATAATTGATAAATAAATACATCTTTGTTAAAACAGTCCACGTTGCGAATGGAATTAATATTTAGGTGAGGTTAGGTTGAGTTAGGAAAGTGTTGAAAATCATTCTTAAAATGAATTTATATCTAGGTTCGGTTAGGTTGTGTAATGTTGAAAATAATTGGAGACACAACAGAAAGGCATAATTGATAAATTAATATATCTTTGTTAATACAGTCCACGTTCCGAATTGAATTGATATTTAGGTTAGGTTAGGTTGAGTGGGGAAAGTGTCGAAAATCATTCTTAAAATGAATTTACATGTAGGTTAGGTAAGGTTGTGTAATGTTGTATATAATTGGAGACACAAAAGAGAGGCATAATTGATAAATAAATATATTTTTGTCGCTGCATCACTGAATTCATGAAGTGCTGCGTTATTAATTCGGCAATTCTAATTCGATCTTTTCTTCGATGAAAGTGGGGATTCTGGAATTAATGATGTACTTTGTCTCTCTTTCTACTGCGATCGTCAATCCCGGATTTTTTTCGTATCGTGCTCCAACAGAAAACGTCTCACACATATCAATTCCGGATTTCTCCCTCCCGGTTCGATTTGGGGCCATTAGGAAGCGGGCGTAAAAAAGGTGGAGTCGTTCGAATTTATATCCATTCAGAATTATGTGAAACGATCGGAGATGGCGAAAAGGGAGCGGATCAGTTTTCGTACGAGAGGAAAAATTGAAGCCTGTCAATTTTTTTTTAGATTGCGACAAAATGCGGAAAAATTTCCGCACTTTCGCGAAATTTTCCCCCCGGAAAAACCTCCCTTCTAATTCATACTGATGCGGGCCCGAAAATCTCCGGAAATCGTTTCCGGGTCACCGGAGGAAAACATCGAGCCCCTCAAAGGAACGGAAAATCCGCCTCTCCTAACGAATTCGACGGTCCGCTTTTTCCGGGAGGAGGGGGACCGTTCCGAGGGAATATTTATAATGGTCGATCCTGGTAAATTATCTGTAACTTTATTACCGGGAGGGACGGGAGGGATTTCCCAACATAAAGTAACGGGAATTCCGAGGAACGCTTCGAAGCGGTAAAATATATTGACGGCGGAAAATTCGATGGGAGATTTGATTGAGAAATCGAAGAGTGGCTCTGGGACGAAACACACCCCGCCAGAGTCCATTCGAAAGCAGCAAAGCAATTTTCGATCGGTAAACTGAAAGTTCGACTTTTTCAGGTTGGGAATACAAACCTGAAATTCAGCTTGCAAACTGCTCCGGAAGGGGGCGTGGCCGACGGGGGAACGGGATCTTCGTACCTCCTCTGGGCCCAATCGGTCACCTGACCATCCGTGGTGATCACGTAGTGGAGGTCGCGTTCGCAGGGACAAGTCGAAAGGATGGCAACGTGGGCTTCTTCTTCAGGCTGAAAAAAATTTTTTCAGAAAAGATTATATTTTCACCGCTCTACGTGGTGAAAAACCAAGAATTCTGTTAAATATCGACGCCATCGAGTCTTTTCTGAAAATTCGCCGCATATTCGTGCACAACCGATTCGTCTGATCTTCATCGCACCATTGTGTCTTCTGTTAAAGTGACATTGAGCAACTTCAAGTTGAGTGCTTCTCAAAAACTTGGTGACAGCCCCGGAACTGTGCAGAAAGAAGGTTCATTCTCCGCTTCCTATCCTCAAACACATTATATGCCTTGTTGTTAGCGACCTAGAATCTCTTGCTAAAACGCGTAATTAATTAATGTACCTAATTCTTTTTGAGTTCCTCTCAAGCTCGACCATTTCAGCCTTGCTTTTAATCTCTATCCACACAACAGGACCTGATTTCCTTGAGAGCGTCCCTTCAAAAGCACCCCCTTTTCCCACAAAGGAAAACTGGTGAAAAAGTGCGTCACGTGACCGCGACGTGGAAAGAAGCGTAACAATGCGGGGGTTTATCGGGGATTTTCCACTGTCACGCCAATATGTCGGAGCAATTAACAGCGGTCTCAGCGCGCGAAGGGTGCGGTATTTTCGGGCCGTCCCCGTTGCCGTTGCGTTATTTATAGTTCTTGTTGTTGGTTTTGCCCGTTTCGAAGGACGATTTGTCGCTTTCGCCCCGCAAAAAACCGATTAGCGCGCGGGGTAGAAAGAGTTGTAACGCGACATGACGAGGGTCGGAATTCCGAGGGGTTGATGCCGTCTCTATTTAAAACCGCGATGTGGTGATGCCTGTTCGTTAGTGGGTGAACCTGCTGCAAGCTAACGCTTACCATACTTGTATCGTACCTTATACATTTCCGAAATGAACAATTGTTTTTTCGAAACGAAATCGAAATTATATATTTTGAACATTACAAAACGGTAGTTGTTTCGGATAAGAAAAGAACGAAACGTTCAAATATCTTGTTGTACTTGTTAGCAAAAGATACAAGCTAAAGAACCTTGAATCAGCTACGAATTTCGAGAAACGATCGAAAAGTTTCCATAATAAATTTTTTTTCATTTATATAATTATTACTTATTACTTAATAAACCTGCTTCAAGCTAACGCTTACCATACTTATAAAGTACGTTTTACATTTCCGAAATAAATGATTTTTTCTCTCAAAACTGAGTCTCTCGAATGGAAAAATATAAATAGAATTAATTCCAAACATTACGAAATGGTAATTTTCCTTAGATTAAAATCGAAAGAAACTTCTTAATATCTTGTTGTATTTGCTACCAAAAGGCACAGGTTAGAGAAACTTGAATTATCAGCTACGAATTTCGAGAAACGATCGAAAAGATTCCATAATTAATTTTTCTCATTTACATAATAACTTATTACTGAATAAACCTGCACCGAGCTAACGCTTACCATACTTGTGAAGTACGTTTTACATTTCCGAAATAAATGATTTGTTTTTTCGACACATAGCCTCGAATTAAAAAAAAAATGATAATATATTCTAAACATTACAAAACGGTAGTTTTCTCCAAATTTAAATCGAACTAAACGTCACACTACAATGTTGTATTCGATACCAAAAGATTAAGATAAGAGAACCTTGAATTATCAGTTACGAGTTTCGAGAAACGATCGAAAAGTTTCCATAATATATTTTTTTTCATTTATACATAATTACTTAGTAAGTAAACCTGCTTCAAGCTAACGCTTACCATACTTGTGAAGTTCGTTTTGATTTTCCGAAAAAAATGATTGTTTTTCAAAAAATAGTCTCTCGAATTGAAAAAAGAAAATGAAAATATATTCTGAACATTACAAAAAGGTAGTTTTCTTTTTCAGATTAGAAGAACCCAACGAAACGTCCTAATATCTTTTGATACAGGTTTTAGAACCTGGAATTATTTATTTCGAGTTTCAAAACGATCGAAAAGTTTTGATAATTAATTTTTTTTCATTTATATAATTATATAACATAGTTAGTAAACCTGCTCCAAGCTAACGCTTACCGTACTTGTAGAGTTCGTTTTGATTTTTCAAGATAAATGATTGTTTTTCAAAACATAGTCTCTCGAATTAAAAAAAGAAAATTAAAATATATTCTGAACATTACAAAAAAGGTAGCTTTCTTTTTCAGATTAGAAACCAACGAAACGTCCTAATATCTTTTGATACAGGTTTTAGAACCTGGGATTATTCATTTCGAGTTTCAAAACGATCGAAAAGTTTTGGTAATTATTTTTTTTTCATTTATATAATTATATAACATAGTTAGTAAACCTGCTTCAAGCTAACGCTTACCATACTTGTAAAGTTCGTTTTGACTTTTCGAGATGAATGATTGTTTTTCAAAACATAGTCTCTCGAATTAAAAAAAAGAAAATTAAAATATATTCTGAACATTACAAAAAAGGTAGTTTTCTTTTTCAGATTAGAACCCAACGAAACTTCCTAATATCTTTTGATACAGGTTTTAGAACCTGGGATCATTTATTTCGAGTTTCAAAACAATCGAAAAGTTTTGATAATTAATTTTTTTCATTTATATAATTATATAACATAGTTAGTAAACATGCTTCAAGCTAACGCTTACCATACTTGTAAAGTTCGTTTTGACTTTTCGAGATAAGTGATTGTTTTTCAAAACATAGTCTCTCGAATTGAAAAATGAAAATTAAAATATATTCTGAACATTACAGAAAGGTAGTTTTCTTTTTCAGATTAGAAACCAACGAAACGTCCTAATATCTTTTGATACAGGTTTTAGAACCTGGGATCATTTATTTCGAGTTTCAAAACAATCGAAAAGTTTTGATAATTGATTTTTTTTCATTTATATAATTATATAACATAGTTAGTAAACCTGCTTCAAGCTAACGCTTACCATATTTGTAAAGTTCGTTTTGATTTTTCAAGATAAATGATTGTTTTTCAAAACATAGTCTCTCGAATTAAAAAAAGAAAATTAAAATATATTCTGAACATTACAAAAAAGGTAGCTTTCTTCTTCAGATTAGAACCCAACGAAACTTCCTTATATCTTTTTACAGGTTTTAGAACCTGGGATCATTTATTTCGAGTTTCAAAACAATCGAAAAGTTTTGATAATTAATTTTTTTTCATTTATATAATTATATAACATAGTTAGTAAACCTGCTCCAAGCTAACGCTTACCATACTTGTAGAGTTCGTTTTGATTTTTCAAGATAAATGATTGTTTTTCAAAACATAGTCTCTCGAATTAAAAAAAGAAAATTAAAATATATTCTGAACATTAGAAAAAAGGTAGCTTTCTTTTTCAGATTAGAAACCAACGAAACGTCCTAATATCTTTTGATACAGGTTTTAGAACCTGGGATTATTCATTTCGAGTTTCAAAACGATCGAAAAGTTTTGGTAATTATTTTTTTTTCATTTATATAATTATATAACATAGTTAGTAAACCTGCTTCAAGCTAACGCTTACCATACTTGTAAAGTTCGTTTTGACTTTTCGAGATAAATGATTGTTTTTCAAAACATAGTCTCTCGAATTAAAAAAAAGAAAATTAAAATATATTCTGAACATTACAAAAAAGGTAGTTTTCTTTTTCAGATTAGAACCCAACGAAACTTCCTAATATCTTTTGATACAGGTTTTAGAACCTGGGATCATTTATTTCGAGTTTCAAAACAATCGAAAAGTTTTGATAATTAATTTTTTTCATTTATATAATTATATAACATAGTTAGTGAACATGCTTCAAGCTAACGCTTACCATACTTGTAAAGTTCGTTTTGACTTTTCGAGATAAGTGATTGTTTTTCAAAACATAGTCTCTCGAATTGAAAAATGAAAATTAAAATATATTCTGAACATTACAGAAAGGTAGTTTTCTTTTTCAGATTAGAAACCAACGAAACGTCCTAATATCTTTTGATACAGGTTTTAGAACCTGGGATCATTTATTTCGAGTTTCAAAACAATCGAAAAGTTTTGATAATTAATTTTTTTTCATTTATATAATTATATAACATAGTTAGTAAACCTGCTTCAAGCTAACGCTTACCATATTTGTAAAGTTCGTTTTGATTTTTCAAGATAAATGATTGTTTTTCAAAACATAGTCTCTCGAATTAAAAAAAGAAAATTAAAATACATTCTGAACATTACAAAAAAGGTAGCTTTCTTCTTCAGATTAGAACCCAACGAAACTTCCTTATATCTTTTTACAGGTTTTAGAACCTGGGATCATTTATTTCGAGTTTCAAAACAATCGAAAAGTTTTGATAATTAATTTTTTTTCATTTATATAATTATATAACATAGTTAGTAAACCTGCTCCAAGCTAACGCTTACCATACTTGTAGAGTTCGTTTTGATTTTTCAAGATAAATGATTGTTTTTCAAAACATAGTCTCTCGAGTTGAAAAAAGAAAATTAAAATATATTCTGAACATTAGAAAAAAGGTAGCTTTCTTTTTCAGATTAGAACCCAACGAAACTCCCTGATATCTTTTGATACAGGTTTTAGAACCTGGGATTATTTATTTCGAGTTTCAAAACGATCGAAAAGTTTTGATGATAAATTTTTTTTCATTTATATAATTATATAACATAGCTAGTAAACCTGCTTCAAGCTAACGCTTACCATACTTGTAAAGTTCGTTCTGATTTTTCGAGATAAATGATTGTTTTTCAAAACATAGTCTCTCGAATTAAAAAAAGGAAATTAAAATATATTCTGAACATTACAGAAAGGTAGTTTTCTTTTTCAGATTAGAACCTAACGAAACGTCCTAATATGTTTTGATACAGGTTTTAGAACCTGGGATCATTTATTTCGAGTTTCAAAACGATCGAAAAGTTTTGATGATTAATTTTTTTTCATTTATATAATTATATAACATAGTTAGTAAACCTGCTTCAAGCTAACGCTTACCGTACTTGTAAAGTTCGTTTTGATTTTTCGAGATAAATGATTTTTTTTCAAAACATAGTCTCTCGAATTAAAAAAAGAAAATTAAAATATACTCTGAACATTACAGAAAGGTAGTTTTCTTTTTCAGATTAGAACCCAACGAAACGTCCTAATATGTTTTGATACAGGTTTTAGAACCTGGGATTATTTATTTCGAGTTTCAAAACGATCGAAAAGTTTGTATAATCAATTTTTTTTCATTTATATAATTATATAACATAGTTAGTAAACCTGCTTCAAGCTAACGCTTACCATACTTGTAAAGTTCGTTTTGATTTTTCAAGATAAATGATTGTTTTTCAAAACATAGTCTCTCGAATTAAGAAAAGAAAATTAAAATATATTCTGAACATTACAAAAGGTTAGTTTTCTTTTTCAGATTAGAAACCAACGAAACGTCCTAATATCTTTCGATACAGGTTTTAGAACCTGGGATTATTTATTTTGAGTTTCAAAACGATCGAAAAGTTTTGGTAATTAATTTTTTTTCATTCATATAATTATATAACATAGTTAGTAAACCTGCTTCAAGCTAACGCTTACCATACTTGTAAAGTTCGTTTTGATTTTTCAAGATAAATGATTGTTTTTCAAAACATAGTCTCTCGAATTAAAAAAAGAAAATTAAAATATATTCTGAACATTAGAAAAAAGGTAGCTTTCTTTTTCAGATTAGAAACCAACGAAACGTCCTAATATCTTTTGATACAGGTTTTAGAACCTGGGATTATTCATTTCGAGTTTCAAAACGATCGAAAAGTTTTGGTAATTATTTTTTTTTCATTTATATAATTATATAACATAGTTAGTAAACCTGCTTCAAGCTAACGCTTACCATACTTGTAAAGTTCGTTTTGACTTTTCGAGATAAATGATTGTTTTTCAAAACATAGTCTCTCGAATTAAAAAAAAGAAAATTAAAATATATTCTGAACATTACAAAAAAGGTAGTTTTCTTTTTCAGATTAGAACCCAACGAAACTTCCTAATATCTTTTGATACAGGTTTTAGAACCTGGGATCATTTATTTCGAGTTTCAAAACAATCGAAAAGTTTTGATAATTAATTTTTTTCATTTATATAATTATATAACATAGTTAGTAAACATGCTTCAAGCTAACGCTTACCATACTTGTAAAGTTCGTTTTGACTTTTCGAGATAAGTGATTGTTTTTCAAAACATAGTCTCTCGAATTGAAAAATGAAAATTAAAATATATTCTGAACATTACAGAAAGGTAGTTTTCTTTTTCAGATTAGAAACCAACGAAACGTCCTAATATCTTTTGATACAGGTTTTAGAACCTGGGATCATTTATTTCGAGTTTCAAAACAATCGAAAAGTTTTGATAATTAATTTTTTTTCATTTATATAATTATATAACATAGTTAGTAAACCTGCTTCAAGCTAACGCTTACCATATTTGTAAAGTTCGTTTTGATTTTTCAAGATAAATGATTGTTTTTCAAAACATAGTCTCTCGAATTAAAAAAAGAAAATTAAAATATATTCTGAACATTACAAAAAAGGTAGCTTTCTTCTTCAGATTAGAACCCAACGAAACTTCCTTATATCTTTTTACAGGTTTTAGAACCTGGGATCATTTATTTCGAGTTTCAAAACAATCGAAAAGTTTTGATAATTAATTTTTTTTCATTTATATAATTATATAACATAGTTAGTAAACCTGCTCCAAGCTAACGCTTACCATACTTGTAGAGTTCGTTTTGATTTTTCAAGATAAATGATTGTTTTTCAAAACATAGTCTCTCGAGTTGAAAAAAGAAAATTAAAATATATTCTGAACATTAGAAAAAAGGTAGCTTTCTTTTTCAGATTAGAACCCAACGAAACTCCCTGATATCTTTTGATACAGGTTTTAGAACCTGGGATTATTTATTTCGAGTTTCAAAACGATCGAAAAGTTTTGATGATAAATTTTTTTTCATTTATATAATTATATAACATAGTTAGTAAACCTGCTTCAAGCTAACGCTTACCATACTTGTAAAGTTCGTTCTGATTTTTCGAGATAAATGATTGTTTTTCAAAACATAGTCTCTCGAATTAAAAAAAGGAAATTAAAATATATTCTGAACATTACAGAAAGGTAGTTTTCTTTTTCAGATTAGAACCTAACGAAACGTCCTAATATGTTTTGATACAGGTTTTAGAACCTGGGATCATTTATTTCGAGTTTCAAAACGATCGAAAAGTTTTGATGATTAATTTTTTTTCATTTATATAATTATATAACATAGTTAGTAAACCTGCTTCAAGCTAACGCTTACCGTACTTGTAAAGTTCGTTTTGATTTTTCGAGATAAATGATTTTTTTTCAAAACATAGTCTCTCGAATTAAAAAAAGAAAATTAAAATATACTCTGAACATTACAGAAAGGTAGTTTTCTTTTTCAGATTAGAACCCAACGAAACGTCCTAATATGTTTTGATACAGGTTTTAGAACCTGGGATTATTTATTTCGAGTTTCAAAACGATCGAAAAGTTTGTATAATCAATTTTTTTTCATTTATATAATTATATAACATAGTTAGTAAACCTGCTTCAAGCTAACGCTTACCATACTTGTAAAGTTCGTTTTGATTTTTCAAGATAAATGATTATTTTTCAAAACATAGTCTCTCGAATTGAAAAAAGAAAATTAAAATATATTCTGAACATTACAGAAAGGTAGTTTTCTTTTTCAGATTAGAACCCAACGAAACGTCCTATTATGTTTTGATACAGGTTTTAGAACCTGGGATCATTTATTTCGAGTTTCAAAACAATCGAAAAGTTTTGATAATTAATTTTTTTTCATTTATATAATTATATAACATAGTTAGTAAACCTGCTTCAAGCTAACGCTTACCATACTTGTAAAGTTCGTTTTGATTTTTCAAGATAAATGATTGTTTTTCAAAAAATAGTCTCTCGAATTGAAAAAAGAAAATGAAAATATATTCTGAACATTACAAAAAGGTAGTTTTCTTTTTCAGATTAGAACCCAACGAAACGTCCTTATATGTTTTGATACAGGTTTTAGAACCTGGGATTATTTATTTCGAGTTTCAAAACGATCGAAAAGTTTGTATAATCAATTTTTTTTCATTTATATAATTAAATAACATAGTTAGTAAACCTGCTTCAAGCTAACGCTTACCATACTTGTAAAGTTCGTTTTGATTTTTCAAGATAAATGATTGTTTTTCAAAACACATTTTCTCGAATTGAAAGAAATAAAAATATATTCTGAACATTCACGAAACGGTTGTTTTATTTGGATTAGAACCGAACGTTTAAATAAATTCGCAGAGAACGAACGTTTCGTCGGGAACGGCAGTTTCACTCCTCCTTTGTTATATTTGTTCTCTCGTGCAAATTGTGGACCCTTTCTCCCCCTTTTTAAATATTTACCAGGGGTTGATTGGATAATATTGATCTCCGGCCGCCGGACAATTTTCCCGCAGACTCGTTATTGTTTTACCCTTTGAGCAATGCGAAATGAGAACATTGAAAAAAACATTGGTAACATATGTTGGTTATTGTTTTTCGAAGAATAGGTACTAAAATCAATCAATTTATCACTTCAAACTTACCAGCAGGGTGTTCTCCACCCCTTCGATCAGCAGATAACAGTCGGACGAAGAGTTCCACTTGCGGATGGGCTCTCTGGCCAGCACGTAGTGGCTCTCGATCTCCTTGCTCTCCACGGACACCAACTCGGCCTGGAAATAAGGAGAGTCATTGGAAAGAAGGATAACTCCGATGCAATTAATTCCCCCCCGAAGGAACGATCCGTCTTATACGGGGATGGGGAAGGAGGACGTGGAGACGCTTAAAGGGGATTTCCTCGATTAGGGGACTCGGAGGAATACTAATGGGGGGTTATTTACATATGGAAATCGGGGGGGGGATGCGAGGCCATCGATGGTATCTGCACCTGGGGGTCCTTCGAGATTTGTCGGAGAATTATTTAAGGGAGGGAAATGGAATTCCTTGGTTCTCATCGAAATTTCGACCCACAATAACAGCCCGTTGTCGGGGGGAACTTTCCCGGATTTCCTTTTTGCCCGTTCCGGACAATCGGAACGCGATATCAAGTTTTGACGGATGCGAGAATCCACCTGCCGAGATTGGGGGGAACAAACTTGATAAACGTAGACGTTAACTGCGGATGACGGGTTTCTGTCCGGAACAATTCCGCCTTTCCGGGGGGGATTTCCCGTGGAAATTTTGATTTGTAGTCGGTCGTACAGCATCCCGAATGTTTGACGTCGGATAAAGCGATGTGAAAGGGATGAAATAGAAGGGATTATTTTCATGTCATTTGAACACGTTCGTATTGTTTTATTGAACTAGTATTCGAAAATTCTTGAGAAAAATTGATTGGAAATTATCCAGTAGGCGACAGAATTTTCAGGGGTGGCGCATTCGCCATTTTGCAACTATTCATAAAAGCATTAATTTGCATCAAATTCCTATTCCGAAGCTTTTGGGTGGTTTGATTCCTAAAAAAATAAACATTTTCAAGGAAATCTCGATCTAATTTTCAACAAAATGTATGAATTTTGCTGTGCCACTGCGGAAACAATCGGTTGTCTGACTTACCACTGATTTTCATGAATTTCATAAGATTAAATATCAATCAGGGTATTCGTTTTTAACTATTTTCAATGAATTTCATTCTTAATTTTCAAATCTATAATCGTTCAATATTGGAAATTCAATTGGGAATAAAAATGTCTGGACCAACGCCTTCGCCATTTTGCAACATTCCATAAAAGCATTAATTCGCAAAAAATTCCTATTCCAAAACTGGAGGGTGATTTGATTCTTTGGAAAAATGAACATTTTCAAGGAAATCTTGTTCTAATTCTCCCTGGAATGCATGATTTTTACTGGGCTACTCGAGCTAAAACAATCGGTTGTCTGACTTACCACTGATTTTCATGAATTTCATAAGATTAAATATCAATCAGGGTATTCGTTTTTAACTATTTTCAATAAATTTCATTCTCAATTTTCAAATCTATAATCGTTCAATATTGGAAATTCAATTGGGAATAAAAATTTCTGGACCAACGCCTTCGCCATTTTGCAACATTCCATAAAAGCATTAATTCGCAAAAAATTCCTATTCCAAAACTGGAGGGTGATTTGATTCTTTGGAAACATGAATATTTTCGAGAAAATCTCGATCCAATTCCCTCCAAATTGCATGAATTTTGCTGGGCTACTCGAGTGGAAACAGTCAGTTGGCTGATCGATCCATTGACTTTCATAAATTTCATGAGATATTCATGAAATATTAATCAAGTTATTTTTTTAAATTATTTTCAATCAATTTCATTTGCAATTTTCGCATTTATTATGTTCCAATTGACGACAAAATTTCGACACCTACGCCTTCGCCATTTTGCAACACCCCATAGAAGCATTCAAAATAATTATTTCAGAACTGGCTGGAGATCTAATCCGAACTTTCTCTGGAAAAATACACATTTTCGAGGAAATCTCTATCTTGTTCTAGTCGAAATGCATTCATTCTATGGGGTCATCACCCAACTGGAAAAAACGGTTGTCCTGTTCACTGATCCACTGACTTTCATAATTTTCATTAGATTAAATAATCATCAGGTTATTCGTTTTGAACCAATTTCAACAGATTCCCATAGACGCATTCAAAATAATTATTTCAAAATTTCAACTGAAAAAACCTTGGTTGTCATGCCCACTGATCTACTGACTTCCATAATTTTCACGAGATTAAATATTCATTCAGGTATTCGTTTTAGACCATCTCAATAGATTTCATTCTCAATTATCGAATTTGAAATCGTTCGATATTCAAAAATATAATTGGCTAAAAAAAAGGGGGGCCCGACGCCTTCGCCAATTTGCAACTTCTCATAAAAGCATTCGAAAAAATTATTTCAGAACTGGCTGGTGATCTGATCCGAAGTTTCTTTGAGAAAATACACATTTTCCAGGAAATTTTCATCTAATTCCCTTCGAAATGTATGAATTTTATGGGGTCATCATCCAACTGGAAAAAAATCGGTTGTCATGCTCACTGATCCACTGACTTCAATAATTTTCATGAGATCAAATATTCATCAGGTTATTCGTTTTGAACCAACAGATTCCCATAGACGTATTCAAAATAATTATTTCAAAATTTTATGGGGTCATCAACCAACTGAAAAAACCTTGGTTGTCATGCCCACTGATCTACTGACTTCCATAATTTTCACGAGATTAAATACTCATTCAGGTATTCGTTTTAGACCATCTCAATAGATTTCATTCTCAATTATCGAATTTAAAATCGTTCGATATTTAAAAATATAATTGGCTAAAAAAAAGGGGACCCGACGCCTTCGCCAATTTGCAACTTCTCATAAAAGCATTCGAAAAAATTATTTCAGAACTGGCTGGTGATCTGATCCGAAGTTCCGTTTAGGAAATACACATTTTCCAGGAAATTTTCATCTAATTCCCTTCGAAATGTATGAATTTTATGGGGTCATCATCCAACTGGAAAAAAATCGGTTGTCATGCTCACTGATCCACTGACTTCAATAATTTTCATGAGATCAAATATTCATCAGGTTATTCGTTTTGAACCAACAGATTCCCATAGACGTATTCAAAATAATTATTTCAAAATTTTATGGGGTCATCAACCAACTGAAAAAACCTTGGTTGTCATGCCCACTGATCTACTGACTTCCATAATTTTCACGAGATTAAATATTCATTCAGGTATTCGTTTTAGACCATCTCAATAGATTTCATTCTCAATTATCGAATTTAAAATCGTTCGATATTTAACAATATAATTGGCTAAAACAGAGGGGACCCGACGCCTTCGCCAATTTGCAACTTCTCATAAAAGCATTCGAAAAAATTATTTCAGAACTGGCTGGTGATCTGATCCGAAGTTTCTTTGAGAAAATACACATTATCCAGGAAATTTCCATCTAATTCCCTTCGAAATGCATGAATTCTATGGGGTCATCATCCAACTGGAAAAAAATCGGTTGTCATGCTCACTGATCCACTGACTTTCATGAGTTTAAATATTCATCAGGGTATTCGTTTCAACCCATTTCCAATAGATTTCATTTTTAATTATCGAATTTATAATCGTTCAATATTTTAAAATTTAATTGGCTAAAAACTGGCACCGACGCCTTCGCCAATTTGCAACACCCCATATAACTTTGAAAATAATTATTCCAGGACTGGCTAGTGAGCTGATCCGAAATTTTTCTGGAAAAATACACATTTTCAAGGAAATTCCGTTGATCACGAATTTTTGGGATCGGCTCCTCCACCATTCTGCAACTTTGCAATAATTATTTGAAGGTTTGTGGAAAACTTTCGGAAATCTACCCTTAGTCAAGTAAATCTCTCTATAAAAGAACGAAGAATAACCCCATAACAACCCCAAGTTATTCATTCACGAACCTATCCAAACCGCCTCGTACTTCCACGAATCATCTCAACCTCAATCGGAGAACGGTCCCGAAAGAACCGAGCAACAACCCCCCTCACCCCATCCCCTCCTCGAGCCGGCGAGATCCCCCAAATCAAATCAGTCGACGTTCCGAGTCAAAGCTAATGAAAAACACCGCCGGAAAGCTAACGAAGTCCGAAAAAATACGCCGTATAAAACTTCCGCCCCTATTTAACTCCCTCCTTATCGTCTCCTCACGGCTGCAAATACGGGGATCCGAGGGTTGACTACCCAATTATGCAAATGAATCTTCTCGCATCTGGAGCGGAAAAATGTGTTGTCTGATTCCTGTTTCATCCCCTTGTATCGGGGTAGTCTTGGGAAGGACTGTGACACCCGACTTGAATCACTTAATTATCAGGGGTATGACGTTAGATTTATGGCGCAAAAATATCCTATCTTGACCTCCCCTCCCATCATCCCCCTAAAACAACCGGATGATAAAAGGGTTTGAAGCTACGTCCTCGATAAATCACCGTTTTATTACAGAGCCGAGAATCTCGTTTCGGGACATAAAACGATGTCGGACGATTTCTTCCAAGAAGGCCCGGAATCTCGAGGACGTCCATAAGTTAATGAAATTTAAAGTTTCCCCGCCGACTGTTTATAAACTTCGCGGCTCCTTTAATTCTTCCCCCGGGATCTCTGAGTGCGATCGCTTGTACCCGGCGTAATGTACCCGAACAAATAAATCGTCCCACCCCTGGATCACTCGGGGATCGACTTTTTCCGAATTAGATTCCTCCTGTACGTTTCTAGCATCCCTCGAATACAAAACACCCACAATTTCCTCCCTTCGCGTCCCGAACAGGAAATTACCCGGGACCCCGTTATGAGACGGGAAAACACGTCGTAAGTCATACGAGGCCGACGTCGCGACGCCCCCGTGCACCCGGACGAACGTACCTGGAGCGTTATGACGTCGCTGTCCGCCAGGATGGCTGGCACGACGAACCTGCCCTCTCCGTTGGATATCTCGATGTCCTGGCTGTAGATGGAGGTCGCGTTGTCGTAGACCTTGACTCGCACCCTGACGGATTTCTCGGTGCTCATAGCTTCCACCTGAAAAAAAATTGCGGATTTCAACTGAACGTGGCAACGTCCCAGCAACCTGAACATATGGACAACTCGAATTTCGAATACATCTCACAACAGGAAATTATGTCTCTACCCAAACACCCTATACAGTTACTCGAAACGATTATACACCTTGTACATTTGGAAAACTCCAAACACTCTTTATAGTTACTCAAA
The DNA here is from genome assembly GCA_963966015.1 of Aphidecta obliterata. Classification (NCBI taxonomy): domain Eukaryota; kingdom Metazoa; phylum Arthropoda; class Insecta; order Coleoptera; family Coccinellidae; genus Aphidecta; species Aphidecta obliterata. Next base: position 1,639,437 of record OZ014435.1, read on the forward strand.
ACAATTATACAGCATGTACACTTGAGAAACTCCAAACACTTTTATAGTTGAATATCTGCTTTATTAACTGAATTTTCTTCTGTACGATTTCGTGCCAACCACTCTATATAGTTACTCAAAACAGTTATACAGCATGAACACTTGGAAAGCTCCAAACACTTTATATAGTTGAATATCTGCTTCATTAACTGAATTTTTTTTCTGTACGATTTCGTGCCAACCACTCTATATAGTTACTCGAAACAATTATACAGCATGTATACTTGAAAAACTCCAAACACTGTAAAAAGTTACTCAAAACAATTATACAGCATGTACACTTGGAAAACTCCAAACACTCTATATAGTTGAATATCTGCTCTATCAACTGAATTTTTTCCTCTACGATTTCGTGCCAACCCTCCTATATAGTTAATCAAAACAATTATACAGCATGAACACTTGGAAAACTCCAAACACTCTATATAGTTGAATATCTGCTTTATTAACTGAATTTTCTTCTGTACGATTTCGTGCCAACCACTCTATATAGTTACACAAAACAGTTATACAGCATGAGCACTTGGAATGCTCCAAAAAGTATTTATAGTTACTCAAAACAATTATACAGCATGTACATTTGAAAAACTCCAAACATTCTATATAGTTGAATATCTGCTTTATTAACTGATTTTTTTTCTCTACGATTTCATGCCAACCACTCTATATAGTCACTCAGAACAATTATACAGAAAGAATACTTGAAAAACTCCAAACACTCTTTATAGTTACTCAAATCAATTATACAGCATGTACACTTGGAAAACTCCAAACACTCTATATAGTTGAATATCGGCTTCATTAACTGAATTTTGTTCTCTACGATTTCGTGCCAACCACTCTATATAGTTACTCAGAACAATTATACAGCAGGAACACTTGAAAAACTCCAAACACTCTTTATAGTTTCTCAAAACAATTATACAGCATGTACACTTGAGAAACTCCAAACACTCTTATAGTTGAATATCTGCTTTATTAACTGAATTTTCTTCTGTACGATTTCGTGCCAACCACTCTATATAGTTACTCAAAACAATTATACAACATGTATACTCGCAAAACTCCAAACACTCTATATAGTTACTCAGAACAATTATACAGCATGTATACTTGAAAAACTCCAAACACTCTATATAGTTGAATATCTGCTCTATCAACTGAATTTTTTCCTCTACGATTTCATGCCAACCACCCTATATAGTTACTCAAAACAATTATACAGCATGAACAAACTCCAAACACTCTATATAGTTGAATATCTGCTTTATTGACTGAATATTTTCCTCTACGATTTCGTGCCAACCACTCTATATACTTACTCGAAACAGTTATACAGCAGGAATACTTGAAAAACTCCAAACACTCTATATAGTTGAATATCTGCTTTATCAACAAAATTTTTTTCTTTACGATTTCGGGCCAACCCCTCTATATAGTTACTCAGAACAATTATACAGCAAGAATACTTGAAAAACTCCAAACATTCTTTATAGTTACTCAAAACAATTATACAGCATGTACACTTGGAAATCTCCAAACACTCTATATAGTTGAATAACTGCTTTATCAACTGAATTTTTTTCTCTACGATTTCGTGCCAACCACTCTATATACTTACTCGAAACAGTTATACAGCAGGAATACTTGAAAAACTCCAAACACTCTTTATAGTTACTCGAAACAATTATACAGCATATACACTTGGAAAACTCCAAACACTCTATATAGTTGAATATCTGCTTTATCAACAAAATTTTTTTCTTTACGATTTCGGGCCAACCCCTCTATATAGTTACTCAGAACAATTATACAGCAAGAATACTTGAAAAACTCCAAACACCCTTTATAGTAACTCAAAACAATTATACAGCATGTACATTTGAAAAACTCCAAACACTCTATATAGTTGAATATCTGCTTTATTAACTGAATTTTTTCCTCTACGATTTCGTGCCAACCACTCTATATAGTTACTCAGAACAATTATACAGCAGGAATAATTGAAAAACTCCAAACACTCTTTATAGTTACTAAAAACAATTATACAGCATGTACACTTGGAAAACTCCAAACACTCTATATGGTTGAATATCTGCTTCATTAACTAAATTTTTTCCTCTACGATTTCGTGCCAACCACTCTATATAGTTACTCAGAACAATTATACAGCAAGAATACTTGAAAAACTCCAAACATTCTTTATAGTTACTCAAAACAATTATACAGCATGTACACTTGGAAATCTCCAAACACTCTATATAGTTGAATAACTGCTTTATCAACTGAATTTTTTTCTCTACGATTTCGTGCCAACCACTCTATATACTTACTCGAAACAGTTATACAGCAGGAATACTTGGAAAACTCCAAACACTCTATATAGTTGAATATCTGCTTTATTAACTGAATTTTTTTCTCTACGATTTCGTGCCAACCACTCTATATAGTTACTCGAAACAATTATACAGCATATACACTTGGAAAACTCCAAACACTCTATATAGTTGAATATCTGCTTTATCAACAAAATTTTTTTCTTTACGATTTCGGGCCAACCCCTCTATATAGTTACTCAGAACAATTATACAGCAAGAATACTTGAAAAACTCCAAACACCCTTTATAGTAACTCAAAACAATTATACAGCATGTACATTTGAAAAACTCCAAACACTCTATATAGTTGAATATCTGCTTTATTAACTGAATTTTTTCCTCTACGATTTCGTGCCAACCACTCTATATAGTTACTCAGAACAATTATACAGCAGGAATACTTGAAAAACTCCAAACACTCTTTATAGTTACTAAAAACAATTATACAGCATGTACACTTGGAAAACTCCAAACACTCTATATGGTTGAATATCTGCTTCATTAACTAAATTTTTTCCTCTACGATTTCGTGCCAACCACTCTATATAGTTACTCAGAACAATTATACAGCAGGAATACTTGAAAAACTCCAAACACTCTTTATAGTTACTCAAAACAATTATACAGCATGTGCACTTGGAAAACTCCGAACACTCTATATAGTTGAATATCTGCTTTATTAACTGAATCTTTTTCTCTACGATTTCGTGCCAACCACTCTATATAGTTACTCAGAACAATTATACAGCAGGAATACTTGAAAAACTCCAAACACTCTTTATAGTTACTCAAATCAATTATACAGCATGTACACTTGGAAAACTCCAAACACTCTATATAGTTGAATATCTGCTTTATTAACTGAATTTTTTTCTCTACGATTTCGTGCCAACCACTCTATATAGTTACTCAGAACAATTATACAGCAGGAATACTTGAAAAACTCCAAACACTCTTTATAGTTACTCAAATCAATTATACAGCATGTACACTTGGAAAACTCCAAACACTCTATATAGTTGAATATCTGCTTTATTAACTGAATTTTTTCCCCTACGATTTCGTGCTAACCATTCTATATACTTACTCGAAACAATTATACAGCAGGAACACTTGAAAAACTCCAAACACTCTTTATAGTTAGGCAAAACAATTATACAGCATGTACACTTGGAAAACTCCAAACACTCTGTATAGTTGAATATCTGCTTTATTAACTGAATTTTTTCCTCTACGATTTCGTGCCAACCACGCTATATACTTACTCGAAACAATTATACAGCAGGAACACTTGAAAAACTTCAAACACTCTTTATAGTTACTCAGAACAATTATACAGCATGTACACTTGCAATACACCAAACACTCTATATAGTTGAATATCTGCTTTATTAACTGAATATTTTCCTCTACTATTTCGTGCCAACTACTTCATATAGTTACTCAAAACAATTATACCGCATGAACACTTGGAAAACTCCAAACACTGCATATAGTTACTCAAAACAATTATACAGCATGTATACTTAGAAAACATCAAACACTCTATGATGTTACTCAAAACAATTATACAGCATGTACACTTGGAAAACTCCAAACACCATGTAGAGTTACTCAAAACAATTATACAACCTGTACACTTGAAAAACTCCAAACACCCTGTATAGCTACTCAAAACAATTATACAACCTGTACACTTGGAAAACTAAAAACAACTTTGAAATAAGCATGTTCATGTCCCAACGCCATTACCAACTTCGGGATTTTGTCTGGCGAAATCCAAACAATCCAATGTACGGATGCTTTCAGGATAATTAAGGGGGCACAAAGTGAAACTGCACCGATCCCCCTGCCGGCATATCGCTCGCATTATGTTGTTTCTGCTATTCTTTCGGGACGTTCGGCGTCGCCTCCGGCCAACTCTCCTAACTTCGTTTCGCTCTACGTTATTTATCGCCCGGAATCGAGCGTGTACTGTATTTTAATTCAATAAGTGTTGTTTGCTTCGCGAAGGCGGATAGTGCTGACGTTTCGCTAATTGGGATAAGTTGAATTGGATTCCGCCATTTCGAAAGTCCAATTTTTATTATTATGCTCTTCACTTCAATTTTGTTTTCATTTATTTCTTTTCGTTTTCAATTCATTTTGATTTCGACATATTCTGTCCTGAATATTCTTTCATTTATTCAAACGCCTCCAGTTAACCTCAACCTCCAAACTCTCTCGAATAATTAGAAATGTTCATGACCAGCACCTCCGCCATTCTGCAACTCTCTAGAATAATTCGAAAATGTTCGTAACCAGCGCCTTCGCCATTTTGCAACTCTACCGATCAATTTGAAATGTTCTCATCAAATGTGCATCATCCAAATTCAACGCCTCAGCTTCAACCCTTCGGCATCGAATATCCAACCACCCCCAAACGGAATTCCGTCTCCTACAGCATCCCCAAGAGTCGCGAAGGAACAAACAAAGGCCGCCATACTCCTGTACCATGAAATCTTAATGCGAAAAAAGCATCCCTCACCAGTCGAATACGAAACGGCCTATTTCCCGATACGAGAGCCGTTCGTCGTCGTCGCGATCCGGCCTCGAAACTCTATTATTCAAATCTCGCAGCGCGCCAGGGGGAAAGCCGGGAAAATTTTACGATTCGGGACGAAAGTGGGTCGTATTTCGACGTTTGCTCGACATCGACGGATTGAAATATTCGTCGGAGGGAAACGTCGGTGCCCAGAAGTGGGACATAAAATTCGCGTTTTTCTCCGCGAGATAACAAGAGGGTAGAAAAAAAATTATCTTACCTTCCCGGTGAAAGGCAGACCCGGCTTGTACCTCCTCCTCATCTCCCTGCCGAACCTCAGCTCCACGTAGTGCTCCTCGGCGGCCGACACGTCCGGCAGGCCGTTTCCAGCGGTCTGCGCCACCTCGATGGGGGTGGAAAATTCCGTAGACTCCACCTCGACGTGCAGGAGCCATCTCCCGGACCGGATGTACTCCGATAGGGGCAGCGAGAAAGACTTCACACCTAAAAATAAATATTATTTTATGTATTATTATAATTTACTTTTTATTTCATTTTATAATTTTCTCAATATTTTATTATTTATTTTTTTATTTTATTTTTATTATTTTATTTCTATTATTATTATTTTTTTCAGTTCTATCACTATCTTTTTATCTTCATTATTTTTTTTTCATTGTTTTGTTTTGATTTTTAGTATCATCTTTCCATTTCATTTTTATTTTCCTCTTATTCCTATAATTTACCCCTTATCTTTATAATTTTTTCATTTATATATTTTCCTTTCTATTTTTATGATTTTTTTTTCAACACAAGGCAATTTACAGATTCTTCTCTATATTGTTCTTTCAGAAAGCTCAGTTACAACTTCGACAACGTCAAATTACTCTGATACCTCCATATTCAATTATTAATTTTTTTATTTCTATGATTATCCATTTTTATTATTGCATTTCCATTTGAATTATTTTTCTTTAGTTTTATCACTATCTTTCCATCTTCGTTATTCTTCCTTTTTTTTCATTGTTTTGTTTCGATTTTAGTATCATCTTTCCATTTCATTTTTATTTTCCTCTTATTTCTATAATTTACCCCTCATCTTTATAATTTTTTCATTTATATATTTTCCTTTTCATTTTTCAAATTTTTTTGCCAACACAAGGCGATTTGCAGATTCTTCTCAATATTATTCTTTCAGAAAGTTTAGTTACAACTTCGACAGCGTCAAACTACTCTGATACCTACATATTCAATTATTTATTTCTTTATTTCTATGATTTTTCCATTTTTATTATTGCATTTCCATTTTTAATTTTTTTTTCAGTTCTATCACTGTCTTTTTATCTTCATTATTTACTCTTTTTTTCTATTATTTTGTTTTGATTTTTAGTATCATCTTTCCATTTCATTTTTTGTTTCCATTTATTTTTGTAATTCTGTAATTTACCCCTTAATTTAATAATTTTCATGTATATATTTTCCTTTCTATTTCTATAATTTTTTTAACACAAGGCAATTTTCAGATTCCTCTCAATATTGTTCTTTCAGAAAGCTCAGTTACCACTTCGACAACGTCAAATTACTCTGATACTTCCATATTCAATTATTTTTTTTTATTTCTATGATTTTTCCATTTTTATCATTTTTTTTCAGTGTTATCACTATCTTTTCATCTTATTTATTTTCCCTTTTTTTTTCATTGTTTTGTTTAAATTTTAGTATCATTTCTCCATTTCATTTTCATTTTCCTCTTATTTCTATGATTTTTCCATTTTTATTATTGCATTTCCATTTTCATCATTTTTTTCTCGGTTTTATGACCATCTTTCCATCTTCATTATTCTCTCTTTTTCTTGATTGTTCTATTTTAAATTCTTAGTATCATCTTTTCATTTCATTTTTATTTTCCTCTTATTTCTATAATTTACCCCTTATCTTTATAATTTTTTTATTTATATATTTTCCCGTCTATTTCTATAATTTTTTCTTCAGCACAAGGCAATTTACAGATTCCTCTCAATATTGTCCTTCCAGACATTTCCCTTACAACTTCGACAACGTAAAATTACTCTGATACCTCCATATTAAATTATTTATGTTTTCATTTCTATGATTTTTCCATTTTTATTATTGCATTTCCATTTTCATTATTTTTTTTCAGTTTTATCACTATCCTTCCATCTTCATTATTTTCCCTTTTTTTTTCATTGTTTTGTTTGAATTTTAGTATCATCTCTCCATTTCATTTTTATTTTCCTCTTATTTCGATAATTTACCCCTTATCTTTATAATTTTTTCATTTATATATTTTCCTTTCTATTCCTATAATTTTTTTTTCAACACAAGGCAATTTACAGATTCTTCTCAATATTGTTCTTCCAGAAAGCTTAGTTACAACTTCGACAACGTCAAATTACTCTGATACCTCTATATTCAACTATTAATTTTTTTATTTCCATGATTTTTCCATTTTTATCATTACATTTCCGTTTTCATCTTTTTTTTTCAGTTTTATGACAATCTTTTCATCTTCATTATTCTCTTTTTTTTTCATTGTTTTATTTTAAATTTTTAGTATCATCTTTCCATTTCATTTTTATTTTCATCTTATTTCTGTAATTTACTCCTTATCTTTATAATTTTTTCATTTATATATTTTCCTTTCTATTTTCTTCAGCACAAGGCAATTTACAGATTCCTCTCAATATTGTCCTTCCAGACTTGAATTCGTTGAACGAAAACATAGCAAAAGTTTATAGAGAAGAGTATGTAGAGAAGAGCATGAGATATTAGGAGAGCATATAGAAAACAGATACATGGCAATAGTATCCGGAGAAAGTTATTCAGAGAAGTGTTTATAGAAAAGAGTCCGTAATACAGGGAAAAGTATGTGAAGAAGAGTAAATAGAGAAGAGTATGTAGAAAACAATATGTAGGGCAAATTCTGCAGGGAAGATGATAAAAAGAAGAGTCTGTAGGGAACAGCCTCCTTGTCTACTTGAATTCGTTGAACGGAAACATAGCAAGAGTTTATAGAGAAGAGTGTGTAGAGAAGAGCATGAGAGATTAGAAGAGCATATAGAGAACCGATACATAGCAAGAGTATGTGGAGAAAGTTATTCAGAGAAGTGTTTATAGAAAAGAGTCCGTAATACATGGAAAAGTATGTGAAGAAGTGTAAATAGAGAAGAGTATGTAGAAAACAATATGTAGGGCAAATTCTGCAGGGAAGATGATAAAAAGAAGAGTCTGTAGGGAACAGCCTTCTTGTCTACTTGAATTCGTTGAACGGAAACATAGCAAGAGTTTATAGAGAAGAGTGTGTAGAGAAGAGCATGATAGATTAGGAGAGCATATAGAAAACAGATACAAAGCAAGAGTATCTGGAGAAAGTTATTCAGAAAAGAGTTTATAGAGAAGAGTCTGTACTACAGGAAAGACTATGTGGAGAAGAGTAAATAGAGAAGAGTATGTAGAAAACAGTATGTAGGGCAAATTCTGCAGGGAAGATGATAAAAAGAAGAGTCTGTAGTGAACAGCCTCCTTGTCTACTTGAATTCGTTGAACGGAAACATAGCAAGAGTTTATAGAGAATAGTGTGTAGAGAAGAGCATGAGAGATAAGAAGAGCATATAGAGAACAGATACATAGCAAGAGTATGTGGAGAATGTTATTCAGAGAAGAGTTTATAGAGAAGAATCTGCACTACAGGGAAGAGTATTTGGAGAAGAGTAAATAGAGAAGGGTGTGTAGAAAACATTATGTAGGGAAAATTCTGCAGAGAAGATGCTAAAAGGAAGAGTTTGTAGGGAACAGCCTCCTTGTCTACTTGAATTCGTTGAACGGAAACATTCATTTATATATTTTCCTTTCTATGCCTAAAATTTTTTCTTCAACACAAGGCAGTTTACAGATTCCTCTCAATATTGTCCTTCCAGACGGTTCCCTTACAACATCGACAACGTCAAATTACGCTGATACCTTCATCAATCACAATCTTCTCATCCCCGAATCACGACGTGTTCGAGGTCGTTCCTCCCCCGACCACCCCCCGCGCGCTCAGATTACCCAACCGAGGAGGGGCATAATTTCACAGGTAGATAAATTTCACGCTACATTAATTTTAATCCGTTTCGTCGGGGTTCAAACGACGCTGCTGCCGATGCCACCGACATCCAGTTATGTCTGCGCTGATTCGTGAGACGTAGGAATTATTAGATTTCCCGAGATATGATTTCTTGGAGGTCAGGATGGGGGGAGAACAGTCCATGTGGAAAATCGGTCGTGGGGGGTTATTAAATTCTTGCCAAACCGCTCTTGGTGGTTGGGCAGAGTGACCGGTCAAGAATTTGGATTAATTTCGAATTTTCCCCGTCGATATGGAGATATTCCCAGATTAACCAGGTCGCGCGAACTGGCGTCAGGTATGGGGCGACGCCTCCCGTTCACCCCCTCGGATAGCAATATATGCGTGATTTATTCGTATCACGAGTTATTTAATATGTCTCCCCTCGACCGCCATGAATTCGAATGTAACGAATTTACAATTTAACGAGTTTTCGTCGGTCGAATCAGTCCACACAAATTGGATTCGCCGCGGCGTTATTTGCCGAACTATAATTTGCGAGACTGATTGGTTACGCGATATTTTTCCCATGCGGGGCATTGCGGGGTGATTTTCCTGTCCTGAGCACAGTTTTCATAATTTTCTTCTATTTTTATCGTTTTTAAAATGTTTTTTATTTTATCATCTTCCTTTTTTTTATTATAATGATATTCTTGATATAAGATTTAACTTCGATGTTATTTCTATGACTTTTCCTTGTTTATCATCTTCTTTGAATTTATTCATAATTTACCCTCAACCCGAATTTTTCTTCATTTATTCATTTTCGTTTTCAAATAGGTAGTTTTGAGTTCCGAATATCTTTATTTATTCGAACACCTGCAATTGATCCTCTGCTGACATTGTGAAAGGATTTTATTATCCTGAGTACTGTTATCATAACTTTTTTCTTTATTTTTCAAATTTTTTTTTTATTTTTATTATTTTCTATTCATTTTTATCAAAGTGTTATCCTAGATTCAATTTTTAATTTTTATTTTATTTCTATAATCTCCTTTCAATATTTATTATTCACTCTTTACTTCATTTTTTTTCATTTCTTTCGTTTTGTTTTTGAATCATTTTAATTTTGACATATTTATACAAGAATATTTGAAAATTTTTCTTACCTTCATCGAGGGACACCTGGTCCCACACTGCAACTTTCGTGCCCACTGGATCCTTGATGCTAACGGTGCCGATGACTCCGGAGGCTAGTTGGAGGTCGTGGTCCAACGCCAGGACCCAAAAAGAAACTGAAATAGAAAAAAAACGAATGAAATCAGAGCGAATGGAAATTTCCCCTTCGATACATAGACGTATTACTCCATCCAAGAGTCTGTGGGGAACAGAGAACATAGCAAGAGTATATGGAGAAGGTTACTCAGAGAAGAGTTTATAGAGAAGAGTCTGTACTACAGGAAAGAATATGTGTAGAAGAGTATGTAGAAAGAGAATGTGGAGAACAGTATGTAGGTAAAATTCTGCAGGGAAGATGCTAAGGAGGAAAGTCAGTAGGGAAGAGCCTCCTTGAAAATTCTGGAGGAAAGATGATGAGGAGAAGAGTCAGTAGGGTAGAGCCTCCTTGTCTACTTGAATTCATTGAATGGAAACATAGCAAGAGTTTATAGAGAAGAGTGTGTAGAGAAGAGCATAAGATATTAGAAGAGCACATAGAGAACAGATACATAGAAAGAGTATGTGGAGAAAGTTGTTCAGAGAAGACTCTGTACTACAGAGAAGAGTATATGGAGAAGAGTAAATATAGAAGAGTATGTAGAAAACAGTATGTAGGGAAAATTCTGCAGGGAAGATGCTGAAAAGAAGTGTCTGTAGGGAACAGCCTCCTTGTCTACTTAAATTCATTGAACGGAAACGTAGCAAGAGTTTATAGAGAAGAGTATGTAGAGAAGAGCATGAGAGATTAGAAGAGCACATAGATAACAGATACATAGAAAGAGTATGTGGAGAATGTTATTCAGAGAAGAGTTTATAGAGAAGAATCTGTACTACAGGAAGAGTATTTGGAGAAGAGTGCATAGAGAAGAGTATGTAGAAAACATTATGTAGGGAAAATTCTGCAGGGAAGATGCTAAAAAGAAGAATCTGTAGGGAACAGCCTCCTTGTCTACTTGAATTCATTGAATGGAAACATAGCAAGAGTTTATAGAGAAGAGTGTGTAGAGAAGAGCATAAGATATTAGAAGAGCACGTAGAGAACAGATACAAAGAAAGAGTATGTGGAGAAAGTTATTCAGAGAAGACTCTGTACTACAGAGAAGAGTATATGGAGAAGAGTAAATATAGAAGAGTATGTAGAAAACAGTATGTAGGGAAAATTCTGCAGGGAAGATGCTGAAAAGAAGTGTCTGTAGGGAACAGCCTCCTTGTCTATTTAAATTCATTGAACGGAAACATAGCAAGAGTTTATAGAGAAGAGTATGTAGAGAAGAGCATGAGAGATTAGAAGAGCACATAGATAACAGATACATAGATAGAGTATGTGGAGAATGTTATTCAGAGAAGAGTTTATAGAGAAGAATCTGTACTACAGGAAGAGTATTTGGGGAAGACTGCATAGAGAAGAGTATGTAGAAAACATTATGTAGGGAAAATTCTGCAGGGAAGATGCTAAAAAGAAGAATCTGTAGGGAACAGCCTCCTTGTCTACTTGAATTCGTTGAACGGAAACATAGCAAGAGTTTATAGAGAAGAGGGCATAGAAAAGAGCTTGCAGAGAGGAGTCTTCTTGTCTACTTGAATCAGTTGAACAGATTCATTGCCCTATCATAAAAACGGGATATTTCGTGAAATATTCATGGCTTAGAGCGAACGTAGTAAATTTCGCGTGGGATTTGGAGCTTTTCGCCATTCGGCCATCCAGTTTTTCGAAATTTGATTATCGAGTAGAACAAAACGCAAACGATTTACTCTAAAAACACGGATAGAAATGATTAAAATCCCCAGAATATCCTGTAACAAATATCGCGATCCAAAATAATCCACAAACAAACCTCCGCAATTCCCCATCTCTCTCCGCCAACGTACAGTGGCGCTTAATGAACGTACACCGATAAAATACATTCACGCAGCATCGAGGGCAGCTCGCCATCTGTCCAGTCGCAACATCGTCCATCATGAACTCGATATGGCGTGGGGTGTTTACCTGGCGATCATCAACAACAGGGGATTAATCGTCGCAGGCATGGAACATATTTCTCGCCGTCACGAGAGGGATGGTCCACGATGATTTCTCACCCTTCCTCGACCTAGAGAAATCATGGAAAATTCTAAAACGTACCTTGCCCCATTAGGGAATCCACCCCTCACCAACTCCACCGCAATAAAACGGTTTCACAAGACGGACAAACCTTTTATCGCCCCTTCCCTAGGGACGCGACATCTCCAGCTTCCGACGTCTCGGTTTTAATTTCATATCTATTTTATCATCGTCTCTCCCCCCACGACTCTGATATCTTTGAAGTGCCGCAGAAGACCACTCCATTTGTCGTCGTCCACGAAGCAGCGCAAACTAAAAACTAATTAAGAGCTCGCTAATAAATTACTTCCGTCGAAGGCTACAAGGACGTGGTTTCAGTTTCGGATTATTTGTCTTCCGTCCGACCTGGAGGCGGACAATCGTCTTTGAAGTTGTCTGAGAGATGTTCTTGGAGATCAGACGTTTTTTGTCACGCCCGAATTGGAGTAACACTATGGTTTCATTATGATTTACAGATTTTTCGTGGAAAGTTTCCAAATTTAATTTCATATTCTGTACATATTCCTCACTACTTACTTTTCTCTATATACTCTTCTCCAAATACTATTTTCTACAGACTTCCATCTTTAGGCTCTTCTCTACAGCTTCTATAGAGACGACCCTGTCGTATAGAATCTGCTCTATACACTCTTTTTTGAATACCATTCTCTACATACACTTTGCTATGTATCTGTTAAACTAATTGAGATAGAAAAGGATGCTTTCTCTACATGCTCCTCCCTATACACTCTTCTCTAAATACCCTTCGTCCTAAACTCTTGCTATATTTCTATCTGATTCGAGAATACAATGAGACACTTTCCTACAGACTCTTCTCTGTAGTCTCTTCTCTACAGAATATTCTCTACATACTCCTCAACATACTTTTCGCTCTATACTCTTCTCCACATACTTTTCTCTACAGACCTTCATCTTCGGGATTTTCTCTACAGACTCTTCCCAACAGTATCGATAGAGAAAGCCCTATAGAACAGAGTTATTCTCTTTTGTAAATACCCTACCCTACTCTATATACACTTCTCTATAAACTCTTGCTTTATTTCTGTTCAAATAATTCGAGTAGACAAGGAGACTCTTCTCTTCAGCCTCTTCTCGAGAGAATATTCTCTACAAATTGTTCTCTATATACTTCCATCTTCAGGCACTTCTCTACAGTATCTATAGAGAAGACTCTGTAGTACAGAATCTCTTCTATATACTCTTTTTCGAATACCCTTCTCTACATACTCTTGCTATGTATATGTTCAACCAATTCAGATAGACAAGGATCAGACGTCTTCCACCCCTTCGAATTAATGTATCCTTGCAATAAGTTGGAGTATTCTCAACGATGAAAAGAAAATCTTATGCTCCCCAATGTTCATTATAAGGGTCGGTTTATTTCCTCCGAGTCAACAATCATCCCTCATCGATACACCCTATTATGCTGCGAAAAGAACCTCTTATCGATCCTCGAGTCCATTCTCGTGGACCGATCGCCGTATCGAAAACAGCCTTTTCCTTGCTCATTAGAAGGGGCTGCAAGAAACAGTTAAGTCGTTCAGACCGTCGTCCGGAAGGAAGTCAATAGGATCCACCCCTGGGGAGACGGGGGGAGGTTTTCCTTTCGTAAACATGGAAAGAGAGGAACGTGAGGAAAAGTAGGTCACGATGGATTATCATTGGATGTTCTGCGACGAGGGATCGAAGTTTGGGTTAGGAGTTTTGAGTCGATACAGGGTGGAAATTTGCTCACCGGTCTCTCCGGGCTTGTAGGCGTGCTTGGCTGGCTTGACGATGACGTCCCTTACCGGACCGACCAGTCGTAGCTGCGATGAACTCTGCAAGGAGCATTCTTCGTCGGCCTGAGAGGTGCAATTCACCAGCGTCTTCAGGATGTAGCTACCGGTGGAGTCGGAAGGCACCTCTAGGGGAAGAATGCCATGACCTGCAAAATGAATAAGTCTTGAAAACTGTTTTCTGGGATGATGAATTTTTGAATGCGATTTTATTGAATGAGGATGAAGTGAGGAAGTCGCTGGTTAATAATCTGAAAACCACGATTGATTCTGACTAGTAGAATATGAGATATGAAGGAATGAAAAATGGAAAAACTCAATTTTCCAGTTGAAAAAATGAATTGCAGAAAGGGCCACAATTTTATTTTTATCGGATTGCGCAACCTCGAAAACCTATATTTCCATACCAAACTTGCCAATATATGCCTTAGTTTTCCAAAATTATTTAGTTTTTCCAACTTTCATTTTCGAGTTGCGTTTGAAAGACTGTACTGGCGCGAATATCACTCTGAATAGTCTATCGATTGATTCTGACGAGTAGAAGTCGAGATATAAAGAATCGAAAATTGAAAAAAATTCCAATTTATTATTGAAGATTTTCCAAATTCCTTCTAAATCGAAGATTTAAAGAAAAAATTCAAATTCTCTGAAAAACCGTCCCTTCAGATTTCCGGAAGAAATGAAAGATTCGAATTATATCATAACCACCGAGTTTTTCCACGTTATAATCCAACTAGTTTAACAATTCATGTTTTAAATTGCGATGTGACAAAATCACCTTGAACCACCATCATAAATAGGACAGGTACTTAGAGCATACAAATCCAACAGTTTCAAGAAAATAACATCAATGAAAATACCTCACGCCAATCGATGTGAATTCAAATCGCTAACAAGATCGTAAACAAACGACGTATATTTTCCAGGAAAATCCCAATTAGCACATACATATTTAATTCGCGTATTGGGCGTAGGAGTACGTTCGTCACTTTCTCGCTTCACTCTTAACGCAGAAGTTAGAAGTTTAACAACAACAGCCTTGACAACGTTGAATCATCCGAGTAAATCGATTCCTTTCGTTTCCACCAACATGGGAAAACAGAAATTGTGTTTGTGCTTCTTGAGTTTCCTCTTCGCCCTGGAATTGTGTGAGTACAATGAATAAAATTTATCTGAAATCCAGGGACCTGGTGGTGTTGATTGCGACACGTCATGTTTCTACAAATATCCCCTTTTCAGGCTCCTCGGAGTTGACGTTCAAGTACCTCACCCTCTACAACAAAGAGGGTAGGTTGATGAAGAAGGAGGACGTCCAAAAGGACAGCGTCAACGTCTTGAAGCCCATCACCGTGGTCATCGACGGCCTCGGCAGCGCCGACAACGCCTGGGTCAACGCCCTCGTGGACGAGTACCTGGAGAAACAAGTCCACAACGTCTTCGTCTTGGAACTCGAGGACCACGAGGAGCTGATGAAGAACGACACCGCCATCTCCAAGGAAATCACCGAGTTCTTCAACGAGATCTACAACAGGACAGGGGAGGAGTACCTCCATTGGCACCTGATAGGGATCTCCAGCTCCGGGTTTTACACAGCCATAGACGTCGGTAGGAGGATGTTCAGTGAGTTTCCCCCAACCCCAACCAACCCATCTAAATCACCAATTAACCCCACAGACAACTTCAGGAAGGTCGACAGGATCACCGGGCTGGACCCGACGTACCACCTGATCGAGATCAGGGAGGACCTCTTCGTCGACCACGACGACGTCGCCAACCTTGTGGACGTCGTGCACTCCAACGTCCGCAAGTTCGAGGGCGACCTGAAGAGCTACGGCCACGTCGACTTCTACATCGTGGACGTCAACTGCAAGGGGAAAGAAGGTAGGTGACTCGAGAACCGTTGGATCTTTCGTTACTCTTCATACTTCCACAGACCTGGAGTGCGGACGACTCAACGCCCTGAAGATGTTCAAGAGGTCCGTCAACTCCGAGAATCTGACGGCCGTCAAGTGCCGGTCGTTGGAGGAGTTCGAGGCCGAGAGGTGCGCGGGGAACAACAGGGTGCTGTTCGGGGAGAACATGCCCAACAACGCCGATGGCGTGTACCTCCTGAAGAACGAATGAAATGTTCAAATATTTAAACTTTTTTTTTGCTTTTCTACTCGATTTTTTTTATGAATCCATCTTCGTCTGATAACTTTATCCATCGAACATTATTGATTAAAATGTCCATCAGCGTTTCCGCGTTTTTGTTATGCACAGTTAAACGGCCAAACTTATTGTTTTTCCAAAAGTGCCGTCGTAAAACCGTCCGCTCGCCAGCGGTGGGACTTTCATTACGATAAAATGGAAATGGCAGCTTTCCGAAGCCCAGTAAAAATATGACGAGGTTGTAAAATTTTTTATTTTCACGTCGCCAATTTGACGAGGCTCGACTCTCCATAAAGATTTAACTGGCTCTGGAGGAACAGACGTTTTAGGTTGTAGAAGTGATAATGGACCCGCCTGCTTCGAGGAATTTATTCGAATTATGATCATACGCTGTTATACCAGTTACCAACAGCACTACATAAGGGAATATATGTTTCCTTAATGTAGTATATGTGAATTTTAAGTGTAAAATATGTGACTATTCAGTGTGAAATATGTGATTCTTGAGTGTATGTGGAATATATGACTTTTCAATGTGGTATATGTGACTTTTCAGTGAAGAATATGCGACTATCTTCTATAGAATACTTGAATCTTGAGTGTATATGGCATTCAATGTAGTATATGTGACTTTTCAGTGTAAAATATGTGGCTTTCTAGCTTGTTATATGTGATTCTTGAGTGTTTGTGGAGTTTATGACTCTTCAATGTCGTATATGAGACTTTACAAAGTAGAACATGTGACTTTTTAGCGTAGAATATATTATTCCCGTGTGTATGTGGAATATATGACTCTTCAATGTAGTATATGTAATTTTAAAGTGTAAAATATGTGACTCTCTAGCATAGAATATGTTATTCTTGAGTGTATGTGGCGTAAATTACTTTTCGATGTAGTATATGTGACTTTCCAGTGCAGAATATGTTATTCTTGAGTTTATGTGGAATATATGTTGAGTTGACTGCACCTTCCAAAATTTTAATATTAATGAAAAAATGTGTTATCATACTTTTTACAACTTTGAGTTATTGTCTTTTTATTGTTTTTGATCAACGTGAGTTTTATTTATAGTTAATGCATTATGTGGATACTTCTTTGGCTTCCTCTCGTAAGTATCCCGAAAATAAATGAATAAAAAATAAAATAAATATGACCCTTTAATGTAGTATATTTGACTGTTCAGTGTAGTACATGCGACTCTCTAGAGTAAAATATGTTATTCTTGAGTGTATGTGGAATATATGACACTTCAATGTAGTATATGTGAATTTTAGTGAAGATTATGCGACTTTCTTTTGTGGAATACGTTAATCTCAAGTGTTCAATTTGGTGTATGTGACTTTCCAGTGTATGATTCGTTATTCCTGAGTATTTGGAATAAATGTTGAGTTGACTGCACCTTTCAAAAATTAAATATTTATAAAAAGTGTATTATCCTACTTTTTACTTCTATAAGTTATTGTCTTATTATTGTTTCTGCTCGTTGTGTGTTTCATTTATAGTAAATGCATTATGTGGATACTTTTTTGGCTTCCTATCTCGTAAGAAATAAATAGAAAATAAAACAAAATGAATATGACTCTTCAATGTAGTATATTTGACTGTTCAGTGTAGTATATGCGACTCTCTAGCGTAGAATATGTTATTCTTGAGTGTATGTGGAATATATAACCCTTCAATGTAGTAGATTTGACTGTTCAGTGTAGAATATGTGATTCTCTAGCATAAAATATGTAATTCTTGAATGTTCGTGGAATTTATGACTCTTCAATGTGGTACATGTGACTTTTCAGTGAAGAAATTTACAACTTTTTAGCATAGGATATGTTATTCTTGAATGTTTGTGGAGTTTATAACTTTTCAATTTAGTATAAATATGAGACTTTACAAAGTAGAACATGTGACTTTTTAGCGTAGAATATATTATTCCCGAGTGTATGTGGAATATATGACTCTTCAATGTAGTATATGTAATTTTGAAGTGTAAAATATGTGACTCTCTAGCATAGAATATGTTATTCTTGAGTGTATGTGGCCTAAATTACTTTTCAATGTAGTATTTGTGACTTTCCAGTGCAGAATATGTTATTCTTGAGTTTATGTGGAATATATGTTGAGTTGACTGCACCTTCCAAAATTTCAATATCAATAAAAAAATGTGTTATCATACTTTTTACAACTTTGAGTTATTGTCTTTTTATTGTTTTTGCTCAACGTGAGTTTTATTTATAGTTAATGCATTATGTGGATACTTCTTTGGCTTCCTCTCGTAAGTATCCCGAAAATAAACGAATAAAAAATAAAATAAATATGACCCTTTAATGTAGTATATTTGACTGTTCAGTGTAGTACATGCGACTCTCTAGAGTAAAATATGTTATTCTTGAGTGTATGTGGAATATATGACACTTCAATGTAGTATATGTGAATTTTAGTGAAGATTATGCGACTTTCTTTTGTGGAATACGTTAATCTCGAGTGTTCAATTTGGTGTATGTGACTTTCCAGTGTATGATTCGTTATTCCTGAGTATTTGGAATAAATGTTGAGTTGACTGCACCTTTCAAAAATTAAATATTTATAAAAAGTGTATTATCCTACTTTTTACTTCCATAAGTTATTGTCTTATTATTGTTTCTGCTCGTTGTGAGTTTCATTTATAGTAAATGCATTATGTGGATACTTTTTTGGCTTCCTCTCTCGTAAGAAATAAATAGAAAATAAAACAAAATGAATATGACTCTTCAATGTAGTATATTTGACTGTTCAGTGTAGTATATGCGACTCTCTAGCGTAGAATATGTTATTCTTGAGTGTATGTGGAATATATAACCCTTCAAAGTAGTAGATTTGACTGTTAAGTGTAGAATATGTGATTCTCTAGCATAAAATATGTAATTCTTGAATGTTTGTGGAATTTATGACTCTTCAATGTAGTACATGTGACTTTTCAGTGAAGAAATTTACAACTTTTTAGCATAGGATATGTTATTCTTGAATGTTTGTGGGGTTTATAACTTTTCAATTTAGTATAAATATGAGACTTTACAAAGTAGAACATGTGACTTTTTAGCGTAGAATATATTATTCCCGAGTGTATGTGGAATATATGACTCTTCAATGTAGTATATATAATTTTAAAGTGTAAAATATGTGACTCTCTAGCATAGAATATGTTATTCTTGAGTGTATGTGGCGTAAATTACTTTTCAATGTAGTATATGTGACTTTCCAGTGCAGAATATGTTATTCTTGAGTTTATGTGGAATATACGTTTAGTTGACTGGACCTTCCAAAATTTTAATATCAATAAAAAAATGTGTCATCATACTTTTTGCAACTTTCAGTTATTGTCTTTTTATTGTTTTTGCTCAATGTGAGTTTTATTTACAGTTAATGCATCATGTGGATACTTTTTTGGCTTCCTCTCGTTAGTATCCCAAAAATAAATGAATAAAAAAATAAAATAAATATGACTCTTCAATGTAAAATATTTGACTATTCAGTGTAGTACATGCGACTCTCTATAGTAAAATATGTTATTCTTGAGTGTATGTGGAATATATGACACTTCAAAGTAGTATATGTGAATTTTAGTGAAGATTATGAGACTTTCTTTTGTGGAACACGTTAATCTCAAGTGTTCAATTTGGTGTATGTGACTTTCCAGTGTATGATTCGTTATTCCTGAGTATTTGGAATAAATGTTGAGTTGACTGCACCTTTCAAAAATTAAATATTTATAAAAAATGTATTATCCTACTTTTTACTTCTTCAAGTTATTGTCTCAATATTTTTTCTGCTCGGTGTGAGTTTTATTTATAGTGAATGCAATATGTGGATACTTTTTTGGCTTCCTCTCTCGTGAGAAATGAATCGAAAATAAAATAAAATAAATATGACTCTTCAATGTAGTATATTTGACTGTTCAGTGTAGAATATGCGATTCTCTAGCATATAATATGTTATTCTTGAATGTATGTGGAATTTATGACTCTTCAATGTATTATATGTGACTTGCCAGTGTAGAATATATGTTATTCTTGATTGTAAGTGGCATAAATTACTCTTCAATGTTTTATATGTGACTTTACAGTGTAGATTATGTTACTTCATAGTGCAGTATATGTTATACTTGAATGTATGTGGAATATATGACCCTTCAATGTAGTATATGTGGTTTTAAAACAAATAAAAACAAAATAAAATAAATATGAATCTTCTGTGTAATATATTTGACTTTTCAGTGTAGTTCTAGGCTAGAGAGTTACATATACTACATTGAAGAATCGCCTATCCTACTGAAGAGATTAAACACTGAAAATTCACATACTCTACGTTGATTAGTTATATCTCCTGCTACAACGAAACCAAATAACTTCTATGATAACAATAATTATGTTCGCCATCTGGAGTCCCCTGAAATATCGTCGAATGTAATCTGGAAAAATCGATATTCTGGGCTGCGTGGCAGATGTTTGGAATTAAAACGGCCCAGCAGGAATGTGATTTCCGTTTTTATCCCTCCAAAATTGGAGGTCGTAAAATAGTGTTGTTTGCTTTTGGGAGAAATATGTTCGCAATCTTCCCTGAGGGGGTAGACAGCGATGAAATCGTTAGGAGGAGAAATTATTGGCTCGAAATATCAGAAAGTAGGAACAACAGATGAAAAAAGACAAAGGAAGGATCGAAACGAACCAGATTCAATCAAAACGAACGTACTAACCCTGTTCCATCTCCCCTCGCCAATAATTTTCGGTCCGTTCCACTCCGAATGCGTTCCCGTTGATAATTTCAAACGAACTCGGCAAATTAACAGAAAAAAAACCCAGTAACCCGACTTCAAAGTGAACGCCACACAAAAAAAGAACCAGAAAGAATAAGCTTTTCGACCTACGAAATGAACTGGCTGATTTATGCGTCTCGCAAAAGCGGTCAGAATTGAAATATATGGGGTTTTACGTTCGCGAACAAGGGGGTTTCCATCATTTTTTTTCGGCGGGGATAAGTTCAGCTGTTTGACCACGCTTTTAAAGCGCCATCTACGACAATTTTTACAGTTTACGTTTTTACCAACTGTAGAGACACTCACTGCTTCATCCTCTGGAACGATGAAGAGAGCATTAAGCTCAGAATACATCAAATAACAGAACATTTCCGGTCGTACAAACAGGGTTAATTAACGGGCTTGATTAATATCGAAGCCGGGGTCACGTCTCCAGACCTACAACGATTTATCTGCATAGCTCATAACCTTCGGGCGAATCTCGTAGCTTGCGAATTAATCATCGAGTCGTAAATTATGGGACGCTGGGCGACCATCGAGGAATGGCGTATGGACGGTTGACAGGTGACAAGAGACGCCAATGAGCGGGGTAAATGAGCTGTGGTAAAGGGGTGGCGGAGCGTCATCAGGATGCTCCATCGAGCGAGAGCCACCGATCACATTGTTATAATTGGAAACAGTGTTTTCTTCGTCTCCTCTTTTCTTTATTTTCTATGAAATATTTCACGCGAATTCCATCTCTTGACGTCGTCGTCTCGAGGATATTTATCCTTGTTAACCTGCAGTTCAAGAACAGTCGTAAATATCCGTTACGTGCATAAAGAAAAATCGCAGCCATACGTCTTGCTCAAACGTAAGAAGTCTCAATAGGAGAGGAAACGGAATCATGAACGAAAGATTGCTTTTCGAAAACTTCACGCAACCCCGCCATAAATATCCGGGACGAAGGGACGAAAAGAGGATTACGTCCCTTCTTAAACCACATTCTTCATCCACCTCCAGCATTAAGATGAAGGGGTGTTTTAATATCTTCTCTTCAGAAGATCATCCAAGCGACCACTCCAACATGATACAAAACTATCACTTCCCCCATTCAATCATCCCCTTTACACAAACTCTCGACGTCACCTCCCTTCCTCCCAATTATCTCCAACCGATACTGCCGAGATATCGAATTAATTCATCGAAAACCGGTAGTAGGAATGTACACAACCCCCATGTCGTCGGGGGGCAGATTCTCGAACGGGGGCGGGCGTCCCCTACGACAAGAGCCCCCGGATCGAACGTCTTTATGAAGCGCTCGCCTTTGATTTGCACGTTAACGGTTCCGGCGAATTCCGAGAGGTATCCGAAACGGCTGTAGGTGCATTCGATGTCGGTTCAAAGAAGATATCCTGGATTGGATGTATTGTCGGCTTTGTTCCGGACGAGATAGGGAGGCTGTGTCGAGATGAAAGGATCCGGGAACATAATTAACTCGGGATCGGAGTGTATCGCACGTGACTTCAATCGTTGCGTCGGTTCGGCAAAGTCACATAGTTCACACTTTGAAACTACATATTGGAGAGTCATATATTCCACATACACCCAAGAATAACATATTCCATGCTAGACAGTCACCTATTCCACACTTTACTTTACACTTTGAAACCAGGTTGTTGAAGAGTCATATATGCCAGTGTAGAATATTTAACTATTTAGCCTAAAATATGATATTCTTGAGTGTATGTGGAAATTATGACCCTCCAATATGAAATATGTGACTTTTCAGTGTATAATCTGTGACTCTCTAATGTTGAACAGGTGATTCTCAAGTTTTAGTATCCAAAAGAGAAATAAATAAAAAATAAGGTGAAATAAATATTACTCTTGAATGTAGTATATGTGACTATTCAGTGTGAAATATATGACTCTCTAGCTTAGAATATGTTATTCTTGAGTGTATGTGGAAAATTTGCCTCTTCAACGTAGAATATGTGACTTTTCAGTGTAGAATATGTAACTCTTTGGTGTTGAATACGTGATTCTTAAGAGTATGTTGAATATATGACTCTTCAATGTAGTAAATGTGACTAGTCAGTGTGAAATATATGACTCTCTAGCTTAGAATATGTTATTCTTGAGTGTATGTGGAAAATTTGCCTCTTCAACGTAGAATATGTGACTTTTCAGTGTAGAATATGTAACTCTTTAGTGCTCAATACGTAATTCTCAAGAGTATGTTGAATATATGATTCTACAATTTAGTATATGTAACTATTCAGTGTGAAAGATATGACTCTCTAGCTTAGAATATGTTATTCTTGAGAGTTTGTGGAAAATTTGACTCTTCAACGTAGAATATGTGACTTTTCAGTGTAGAATATGTAACTCTTTAGTGCTCAATACGTAATTCTCAAGAGTATGTTGAATATATGATTCTACAATTTAGTATATGTAACTATTCAGTGTGAAATATATGACTCTCTAGCTTAGAATATGTTATTCTTGAGTGTATGTGGAAAATTTGCCTCTTCAACGTAGAATATGTGACTTTTCAGTGTAGAATATGTAACTCTTTAGTGCTCAATACGTAATTCTCAAGAGTATGTTGAATATATGATTCTACAATTTAGTATATGTAACTATTCAGTGTGAAAGATATGACTCTCTAGCTTAGAATATGTTATTCTTGAGAGTTTGTGGAAAATTTGACTCTTCAACGTAGAATATGAGACTTTTCAGTGTAGAATATGTAACTCTTCAGTGTTGAATACGTAATTCTCAAGAGAAGGTTGAATATATGACTCTTCAATTTAGTATATGTGACTATTCAGTGTGAAATATATGACTCTCTAGCTTAGAATATGTTATTTTTGAGAGTTTGTGGAAAATTTGACTCTTCAACGTAGAATATGTGAATTTTCAGTGTAGAATATGTAACTCTTTAGTGCTCAATACGTAATTCTCAAGAGTATGTTGAATATATGATTCTACAATTTAGTATATGTAACTATTCAGTGTGAAAGATATGACTCTCTAGCTTAGAATATGTTATTCTTGAGAGTTTGTGGAAAATTTGACTCTTCAACGTAGAATATGAGACTTTTCAGTGTAGAATATGTGGCTATTTAGTGTTGAATACGTGACTCTTGAGAGTATGTTGAATATATGATTCTTCAATGCAGTATATGTGACTATTCAGTGTAAAATATATGACTCTCTAGCTTAGAATATGTTATTCTTGAGTGTATGTGGAAAATTTGCCTCTTCAACGTAGAATATGTCACTTTTCAGTGTAGAATATGTGACTCTTTAGTGTTGAATACATGATTCTTAAGAGTATGTTGAATATATGACTCTTCAATCTAGTATATGTGACTATTCAGTGTGAAATATATGACTCTCTAGCTTAGAATATGTTATCCTTGAGTGTATGTGGAAAATTTGCCTCTTCAACGTAGAATATGAGACTTTTCAGTGTAGAATATGTAACTCTTTAGTGTTGAATACGTAATTTCCAAGAGTAGGTTGAATATATGACTCTTCAATTTAGTATATGTGACTTTTCAGTGTGAAATATATGACTCTCTAGCTTATAATATGTTATTCTTGAGAGTTTGTGGAAAATTTGACTCTTCAACGTAGAATATGTGAATTTCCAGTGTAGAATATGAGACTATTTAGTGTTGAATACGTGTTTCTGGAGAGTATGTTGAATATATGACTCTTCAATGTAGTATATGTGACTATTCAGTGAGAAATATATGACTCTCTAGCTTAGAATATGTTATTCTTGAGTGTATGTGGAAAATTCGCCTCTTTAACGTAGAATATGAGACTTTTCAGTGTAGAATATGTAACTCTTTAGTGTTGAATACGTAATTCTCAAGAGTATGTTGAATATATGACTCTTCAATTTAGTATATGTGACTCTTCAGTGTGAAATATATGACTCTCTAGCTTAGAATATGTTATTCTTGAGAGTTTGTGGAAAATTTGACTCTTCAACGTAGAATATGTGAATTTTCAGTGTAGAATATGTGGCTATTTAGTGTTGAATACGTGATTCTTGAGAGTATGTTGAATATATGATTCTACAATTTAGTATATGTAACTATTCAGTGTGAAAGATATGACTCTCTAGCTTAGAATATGTTATTCTTGAGAGTTTGTGGAAAATTTGACTCTTCAACGTAAAATATGAGACTTTTCAGTGTAGAATATGTAACTCTTTAGTGTTGAATACGTAATTCTCAAGAGTAGGTTGAATATATGACTCTTCAATTTAGTATATGTGACTATTCAGTGTGAAATATATGACTCTCTAGCTTAGAATATGTTATTCTTGAGTGTATGTGGAAAATTTGCCTCTTCAACGTAGAATATGTGACTTTTCAGTGTAGAATATGTAACTCTTTGGTGTTGAATACGTGATTCTTAAGAGTATGTTGAATATATGACTCTTCAATGTAGTATATGTGACTAGTCAGTGTGAAATATATGACTCTCTAGCTTAGAATATGTTATTCTTGAGTGTATGTGGAAAATTTGCCTCTTCAACGTAGAATATGTGACTTTTCAGTGTAGAATATGTAACTCTTTAGTGCTCAATACGTAATTCTCAAGAGTATGTTGAATATATGATTCTACAATTTAGTATATGTAACTATTCAGTGTGAAAGATATGACTCTCTAGCTTAGAATATGTTATCCTTGAGTGTATGTGGAAAATTTGCCTCTTCAACGTAGAATATGAGACTTTTCAGTGTAGAATATGTAACTCTTTAGTGTTGAATACGTAATTTCCAAGAGTAGGTTGAATATATGACTCTTCAATTTAGTATATGTGACTCTTCAGTGTGAAATATATGACTCTCTAGCTTATAATATGTTATTCTTGAGAGTTTGTGGAAAATTTGACTCTTCAACGTAGAATATGTGGATTTCCAGTGTAGAATATGAGACTATTTAGTGTTGAATACGTGTTTCTGGAGAGTATGTTGAATATATGACTCTTCAATGTAGTATATGTGACTATTCAGTGAGAAATATATGACTCTCTAGCTTAGAATATGTTATTCTTGAGTGTATGTGGAAAATTCGCCTCTTCAACGTAGAATATGAGACTTTTCAGTGTAGAATATGTAACTCTTTAGTGTTGAATACGTAATTCTCAAGAGTATGTTGAATATATGACTCTTCAATTTAGTATATGTGACTCTTCAGTGTGAAATATATGACTCTCTAGCTTAGAATATGTTATTCTTGAGAGTTTGTGGAAAATTTGACTCTTCAACGTAGAATATGTGAATTTTCAGTGTAGAATATGTGGCTATTTAGTGTTGAATACGTGATTCTTGAGAGTATGTTGAATATATGATTCTTCAATGCAGTATATGTGACTATTCAGTGTAAAATATATGACTCTCTAGCTTAGAATATGTTATTCTTGAGTGTATGTGGAAAATTTGCCTCTTCAACGTAGAATATGTCACTTTTCAGTGTAGAATATGTGACTCTTTAGTGTTGAATACATGATTCTTAAGAGTATGTTGAATATATGACTCTTCAATGTAGTATATGTGACTATTCAGTGTGAAATATATGACTCTTCCGCTAAGAATATGTTATTCTTGAGTGTATGTATAAAATTTGAATTACCGAAAACGTTTTCTATTTCTCTTTCTGTATTAATTCATGAATAAACATCAGCGACTTTCCTGGTATCGTTCCAGAATCTCGGTGGCGATCGTCGATCGCAAACACGTCCCGACCTCAGACTCGTGTCCGAATTTCGAACGGTCCCCAAGACGCCCCTAAAGCGCGTCCGCAGGGTCCAACTTCGAATCCGCCCCGTCAGATCCGGGGTGAATTGTGGCTCATTATAATAATCACTGGTTTACGGCCTCAGCGGCAACTTCGACGTGTAGCGGGGGCTTTACGTGTGCCCCCAGGTCGTTAATTATCATTACCGCCCTGCGTTCAGTTCTATGCGAATTGTATGCTAATCCGGGCCTAATAAAGACGGAGGATGTCGAGATTCGTGACTCTGAAAAAAAATATTCCTACTGCAATATTTTCACAATGCCCGGAAGGGCTGCAAAAGACGTTCCATTTCTCGCTGTTAATTATCCGGGATATCCTGTATACAGTCGATGGTCCAAACATCACGTTCCTGTTAACATCCCACTTCAATCCGGATTCCAGTCACTTGCCTGGCGAAAATCTTGGGCGACACATGGTCGGTCAGCACTGACCTAGTTGTGACGACGCTGAACGCGGTCCCGAATAATAGATAAGGACTTGGGGGAATTCCGAGGGGGTGGAGGGTGGTAGAGTCGACTCGGTTCAACAGAATTTAATTTGTCATAAGGATTATTACGGGAGGAGAGTGGTGTATTCGATGTTCGGCCTTGTGATGTACGTTTCTGGATTAACGGGGGATCCTTTGAGAACGTTGCTGGATTGAGATAGGAATCCCGTGGGGTTGTACGATTTAACTTCGTACTTTTGACGTGGCAGCGTTCCACCCTGCTCACACGAAAATGATCAATTCTACAAGCGAAGGGTGCTTCGTTAAGAGTTTCACTAATGTGTAATACACGCCCTTGAACTTGTTTGGAGGGGTGTCTGTGCTGGATAAAAAGGGGGATTATCATTCTTTACATAGTGAATCTACACTAGATCAAATGCCACATATTCCGAATTGAAGAGTCACATATTATGTGACTTTAAGTGTAGAATATGTGACTCGTCATTGAAGAGTATGTGACTACTAAATGTTGAATATGTGACTTTACGTGTAGACAATGTGACTTTTCAATGTTGAATATGTGGCTTTTCAGTGTTGAATATGTGACTGTAAGTCGCTGATGTATATAAAACTAAATTCAAGAAATAATACAGACAGAAGAATGCATATACAAATTTTTTAATCCCATCTTGCCTTTTGTTCCATGCCAGTGTAAGTATCACTTGACCAAACCTCAATTAATTTCAATGTAGTATATGTGACTTTCACTCTACAGTATGTGACACTTCAGTGTAGAATATGTGACTCTTCACTGGAGAGTATGTGACTTCAAGTGTAGACAATGTGACTTTTCAGTGTTGAATATGTGACTTTTCTGTGTAAAGAAGGTGACCCTTCACTGTAGAATATGTGACCGATTCTACAATGTATGATATGTGACTTTTAAATGTCAAATATGTGACATTCCCCCTACAAAATCGATCGAATAACCGAGATGAAATAAAAAATAGAAAGAAGCCTCCGGGTTTGTGTGAACATCCTGAAAAGCCGCGAGGAACAATCACATCCTCTTGCCGTTGGCGAAAGAAAATAGTGAAAAAGCTTTTCCGGATTTCCCGGCTGAGCCTCGACGCAGATTCGAATGGGAACGAAAAAAGTGGAAAAATAACAAACATCCAAATTGAAAATGACAAAACGGTCCTTTAGGATTAACGTGCCGGAAAATTCTTCATCCGTCGAAAAGTTCGGATCCCAACCGTGAAAAATTGTTTTTCTGGTTACATCACCACATGAATTATGTTTTTGATCGAATTTCCCCCCCTAAAATGTACATCCTAACCACCATACATAAAGTTTCAAACAGTTTTTCATATTTCCCAGTCTTTTCTTCTGCTCACCGAGGTCGCGATAGTCGGTCAGCCGGCCAAAAAGTGAGCCACATAAGTCTCATCTCACATCGGGAAATTCCCAGAGTTGACATGGAAACTTTGTCCTCCTATCTGGAGGGAGGGCCACCTACGTGGACAATATTTCATTCACGGTCCCATGCAAATCGGCTTACATTGCGAAAAGTTTCGCTGGGAAATCCTACGGTTTTCATATCTCCTTTTTGTCTCCGCGCCACTTTATTATGCATAACGGGAAGTTTGGTCGAAGAATAAGTATTTCTGAATGTGTTTACCCTCCCCCTGTTCGGATATTTTCCTGGAGGAATGATGGAGTCACGGTTCGGCGGACTCGTCTGGATCTTCACGCTTCTGTTCCGGCTTTATGACCGGCTATTGAATTGTTCCTGCAGACATCACGCGATTAAAATGTCAAGAGTTGATTACCACACCCCAAATCGTTTTCATTTTACTGTTGTATATAATGTAGTATATATGTGACTTTCAGTGTAGAGTATGTGATCTTACGTGTAGTATATGTGACCATTTAGTGTATGTAGAACATATGACTCTTCAATGTAGAATATGTGACTTACAGTGTATGATATATGACTCTCTAGTGTATAATGTGCGACTATATAGTGTGAAATAAGTGACTATTCAGTGTATTTTGGATATATGACTCCTCAATGTAGAATATGTGACTTTCAGTGTATGATATATGACTCTCTAGTGTATAATGTGTGACTATATAGTGTAAAATAAGTGACTATTCAGTGAATTTTGAACATATGACTCTTCAGTGTACAATATATGACTCTCTTATGTATAATGTGTGAAGTGTGTGACTATATAGTGTGAAATATGTGACTTATCAGTGTATGTTGAATATATAACTCTTCAAATTAGAATATGTGACTTTTCAGTGTATAATATATGACTCTCTTGTGTATAGTGTATGACTATATAGTGTAAAATATGTGACTATTCAGTATATGTAGAATATATGACTCTTTCTCATATCGCACATTCCCGACTCCATAAACCTCAGTCAGCAGATCGGTCAATCTCCTCGGACTACCCCGCCAAATCGTCCGGAACGGAATTATAACGCCCCATCCTCCAATTTCGCGACGCCGAGACCCGTGTGCACGGGCCATCGGGTCGCATCCAGACCGACGCCGAGGGACGCGGGCGGCGCGCAAATTAAATCGCGCCCGATTTGGGCGCCACTCGAGCGTGGAGGCCGCAGGAGAAGGCTTCCAAGAATGGGAACGCGCTCCGGTGCCTAGTTTTACGAGCCGGCGATGCGTGAGATTGCCGCCCCGTTTGATCTTCCCCCTCCATTCTGGCGGGTCGGGGGTGGAAGAGTGTTGGAATTGAAAATTCTCGTCTTAAATCTGCTAGTAGGGAAAAATTACTCGTGTAGCAGGATATGTGACTCATCAGTGTGGAATATGTGACTCTCTAGTGTAGAATGTGACTCTTTAGTGTAGAATATGTGACTCTCTAGTGTCAGAATTAAACTCTCTGGTGTAGAATATGTCACTCCCTAGTGTATAACGAGTGACTATTCAGTGTATGTAGAATATATGACTCTTCAATGGAGAATTTGTGACTTTTCAGTGTATAATATGTGACTCTCTGGTGTGGAATGACCCTTTCTGGGTAGAATATGTGGCTCTCGACTGTATAATGTGTGACTATCTAGTGTTGAATATGTGACTTTTCAGTATATGTGACTCTGTAGTGTATAATGTGTGACTTTCCAACGTAGAATATGTGACTATTCAGCGTATGCACAATATTTGAATCTTCAATGTAGAATTTGTGAATTTTCAGAGTATAATATGTGACTTTTCAGTGTATAATATATGACTCCCTAGTGAAGAATATGTGACTCCTTGGTGTATTATGAGTGACTATTCAGTGTATTCAGAATAAATGACTTTCCAATGAAGAATTTGTGACTTTTCGGTGTATCTGTGTCTTTCTAGTGGGTAATATGTGACTATTCAGTGTATGTAGAAAATGTGACCCTACAATGTAGAATATCGGGTAAAATATGTGACTCTCTGATGTGGAATGAGACTTTTTGTGTAGAATATGTGACTCTCGAGTGTATAATGTGTGACTATCTAGTGTAGAATATGTAACTATTCAGTGTATTCAGAATATATGACTCTTTAACTCAGAATATGTGACTTTTCGGTGTATTAAGTATATGTAGGATATGTGACTCTCTGGTGTATAGTGTGTGACTATCTAGTGTAGAATATGTGACTATTCAGTGTATTCAGAATATATGACTCTTTAATTCAGAATATGTGACTATTCGGTGTATAATATATGATATATTTGCCTCCCTAGTGTATAATGAGTTACTATTCAGTTTATGTAGAATATGTGATTCTACAATGTAGAATGTAGGGTAGAATATGTGACTTTCTGGTGTGGAATGAGACTTTTTGTGTAGAATATGTGACTCTCAAGTGTATAATGTGTGACTATCTAGTGCAGAATATGTGACTATTCAGTATATGTAGAATATGTGACTCTCGAGTGTATAATGTGTGGGTATCTAGTGAAGAATATGAGACTGAATGTGGAAAATACTGTGAAATATGTGACTTTCAAGTGTATGATATATGACTCCCCAGTGTAGAATATGTGACTCTTCAATTTGGAATAAGTTGAATGAGATCTCGTGTTGTATTACACTCCCTATCGATGATAAAACTCTTGTTTTAGCTATCACGATCCTTATCATAACCTCGTAATCTCACTCACGTACGTTATCATCAACAAGACGCGCTAATCTGAAGCTCTGTACCTTTCCCGTAATTGATTGCGCATAATTCGATAAGGTGTTTCCCCGGGTATACCGGACCGCCGGATCCGAATACGTTGCCGGAATGATATTGCCTCGATGTTGTCGCAATCAATTGAGATTCAGACGGGGCTCGGCTAATGGGAAGATAACCAGATCGGGCGCAACTTAATACAATCGCGTTGATAATGATAGCGGGATGGATGTACCGCACGCATGCGAGATTGAAACCCGGAGACGTGTGCAAGTGGATTCCGGTCCGGATAACGCGCGCTCGTCCGGGTAACGAGCTAGATTGGGAGATCTTCTCGATTATCTACTGACGGTTGGTTTTGGAAATTCACTCAGACTCACCTCTAATCTCCGTCGTAGTTTCTGCGATCCTCCTCTCCTTATTCTCTGCCGGATCCGGGACGAGTCTCAGGGTGACGTTGAGCGGCTGGAGGCTCGCAGGACCGTGCAGGGTGACCAAGACGGCTGTAGTCTTGCCGGGGGCGGCGAGTTCGGGTGCCACCACCGAGAAACCCCTACAAAAAAAGTGCTGTTTGGTAATTCATCTTTGGTTTTGTTGTAGCAGAGTTTGTGACTCTTTACTGTGGAATATGTGACTCTTTAATGAAATATATGTGGTTTTCTTATATTATATGTGACTCTTTAGTGTTTCTACACTAAAAGTCACATATTCTTTGAGACACCCCAATGCAGAATATGCGATTTCTAGGGTAGATAAAGCGATTCCAAAGTGTAGCATATGTGACTCTCGAAGATAGAATATGTGACTCTTCACTGTAGAATATGTGACTGACTCTTCAATGTAGAATATGTGATTTTTAGGGGAGAAAAAGTGAGTCTTTACTGTTGATTATGTGACTGACTCTTCAATGTAGAATATGTGATTTTTAGGGAAGAAAAAGTGACTCCCTAATGTAGAATATGTGACTTTTAAAGATAGAATATGTGACTCTTTACTTTAGATTATGTGACTGACTCTTCGGTGTAGAATATGTATATGACTGTTCATTTGTTATCTGGTAATGTAATACCTGATCCAAGTCTGTACCCAATAATTCGATATCCTCCTCAATTCGAGGCGCACACACATTTTCATGGCGGTAAATTTGACAGCTCTATCCTTTCGATCTCTATCTGGTCGGGAATTAAACGCGACCCTTGACAACATTTCGAATCCGACAGCCGTCATGCCGAACGAACGGGGTCGTGACAATCAAAATCCTACGACGACTCACCCTCCGGACCGGATCTTCACCCCTAGAAATGTGCTTAACTGCACTCAATTATCATACTTAGGGCTTAATCTCGATCGAAGGCCTCGCAAATCTGACAAAGATCGTTCTGTCTCATCACCAGATCGGAATAATCGGGATCGGGACGATTATGAGACGCAATTAAGGGTTGCAATGGAATAACCCACAGAAATGTGTCTAGCAGAGTCATCTTTGCGTTTATGTAAATCAACATCGCCCACCCTTCAATTCACAACTTTGTCAATGAAGAAAACTGAAACTTCAAGTAAGACTTTTCATTCGAAATCCACCCTCCCATTTCCCAATTCCCCCTTCCCGAACGATATATCGATTCTCCACCAGGCTCATTTGCCTAATGCAACAAAGAGGGTGTATAACAGAATAAGAAAAACCTCTCCTGGCGTCAAGTTCACAGACGGTTGAGCTGACACTGACGAGAAAAGATGATGCTGTTCGTCTGCATGAAAGACAGCTCAGGGAGGAACACGGGAACATTGAGATACAAAGGAACAACATTCTCCTTTCAACCCCCGTCGTTGAAGTCACTCAAAGGTGCTTTATGGCTGTAAGGGGAAGACATGGGGAATTTGTCGAGTATTAAAGTTTGGAGTGGGGCTACTTCTCGTAAGAGGTTGATACAATTCGAATAGCAGAGGGTCTAAAACATAAAGAAAGGGTCAACGAAGATAATTCTACAACACTAAAACAACTAGAACCTGTTTTCGAATACTCAGGAGAACTCCTTTTTGGTTTCCAGCAAAATATATGTGAGATATGTGACTTTCAGTGTAGTATATGTGACTCTTTAATGAAAAATATGTGACTTTCCCAGTGTAATAATTCAGTGAACTAAAACAAAATATTGTGATATTTGAGATATGTGACTTTCAGTGTAGAATATGTGACTCTTTGATGAAGAATATGTGACTTCCCCAGTGTGAGAATTAAGTGAACTAAAACAAAATATTTTGATATGTGAGATATGTGACTTTCAGTGTAGTATATGTGACTCTTTACTGAAAAATATGTTACTTCCCCAGTGTGAGAATTTAGTGAACTAAAACCATATAGTCTGATATGTGCCTTTCGTTATAGTATATGTGACTCTCTACTGAAAAATATGTGACTTCCTCAGTGTAAAAGTTTCGTGAAATACAACAAAATATTTTGATATGTGAGATATGTGACTGTCAGTGCAGTATATGTGACTCTCTACTGAAAAATATGTGACTTCCCCAGTGTATAAATTCAGTGAATCAAAACGAAATATTTTGAGTTGAATCTGTCTGAAGAAAATGCCATGTCATTTCTGCGGTATAACAATCTCCCCAGACAAGAAACACGATTTCCCTAGCAATTCAGGATTGCATGACCGCTCAGATTCCCTCTCCTCTGGGATTTTCCGAGAACAATTCCTTCATAAATAAATTTGTAGGGGTCTGTTCACCTCAATGCTTTCGCGAATTAATTGAGAAAACCCAGAGGGATGTTGAAGGGAATTAGGGGATGGAAATTGTATGGTCGTATCTTTTCTTCATTTAGTTCCAGCTTCATTCATTCAAGAAATATATGAATAAAAATTTAAATTCACCTCGACGTGGAACAACCCCAGACAAGCTCCCCCCTTTTCCAACCCCTCAGCAACAAACTTTCCAAGTATAAAATACGCGCCGCGACAAGCATGAATCACGATCGAAACAAGCCCACTTCTCTGCACAATTAATGGAATTACCTTGTTTAGCACTCCCCCCGACGGCCGGGTTCCGTCAGTCGTACCTGCCACCACCCCAATTACCTTAATTGAAATTTGACGGGGGCCGTTGCCTCGTTCCGCGGGCGCAAAAGCAGGCGGCGTGATTGAGTCCTGAATGATGGATCCGTTTGGGGTTGTTGCGTTTCGGTGTGGGGTCGATTTTTCGGGGGGGTTGATCGATGGGTTGGTTTTTCTATCGAAAGTTCGGTTGTTCGGGGGTTTCGTGAGGCGTCGAGTTGGGGTTGCGAACATCTCGAAGGAAAGAATGTGAATGTGATCGTTGGATGAACGAAGGAGGGTATTGACTCTTCAATTTTTAATATGTGACTCTCCAGTGTTCCTTCAACTCTTTTGAGAATATATGACTTTTTAGTGAAGAATATGTGACTTTTCGAATATGTGACTCCGCAATTGAGAATTTGTGACATTTTAGGTTGAATATTTCATTTATGGTGTAGAATATGTGACTGCTCATCGTAGAATATATGACTTTATGGTGTAGAATATGTGACTTTTAATGTATACTGAAAGTGTCTCTTCATCGTAGAATATATGACTATATATAGTGTAGAATATGTGACCTTTTTGGTTCAGAATATGTGACTCCTCAATTAGGAATTTGTGACTTTTCAGTGTAGAATATGTAACTCTTCGGTTTTGAATATGTGCTTTTTGGTATATAATATGTGAATGTTCAGTAAAGAATATATGACTCTCTAGTATAGAATATCTCACTTTAATTTTAGAATATGTGACTGCTCTCAGTAGAATATATGACTTTATGGTGTAGAATATGTGACTCTTCAATTTTGAATATAAAACTCTAATGTAGTACATGTAACTTTTCGGTTTAGAATATGCGATTATTCAGTGAAGTAATATGACTCTCTAGTGTAGAATATGTGCCTCCCCAATTGAGAATATGTGATTTTTTTGTATAGAATATATGACGTCTCGAATATGTGACTTTTCAGGATGAATATTTCACTTTCAGTGTATAATATGCGACTGCTCATCGTAGAATATATGACTTTATAGTATAGAATATATGAATTTTCAGTTTTGAACATAAAACTACATTCTAAAACATGTGACTTTTGGGTTTATAATATAAGACTGTTCAGTGCAGAATATATGACTCTCTAGTGTAGAATATGTGCCTCCTCAATCAAAAATATGTGACTTTATGGTGTAGAATATGTGACTTTTAATGTATACTGAAAGTGTCTCTTCATCGTAGAATATATGACTATATATAGTGTGAAATATGTGACCTTTTCGGTTCAGAATATGTGACTCCTCAATTAGGAATTTGTGACTTTTCAGTGTAAAATATGTAACTCTTCGGTTTTGAATATGTGCTTCTTGTATATAACATGTGAATGTTCAGTAGAGAATATATGACTCTCTAGTATAGAATATCTCACTTTTATTTTAGAATATGTGACTGCTCTTCGTAGAATATATGACTTTATGGTGTAGAATATGTGACTCTTCAATTTTGAATATAAAACTCTAATGTAGTACATGTAACTTTTCGGTTTAGAATATGCGATTATTCAGTGAAATAATATGACTCGCTAGTGTAGAATATGTGCCTCCCCAATTGAGAATATGTGATTTTTTTGTATAGAATATGTGACTTCTCGAATATGTGACTTTTCAGGATGAATATTTCACTTTCAGTGTAGAATATGTGACTGCTCATCGTAGAATATATGACTTTATAGTATAGAATATATGAATCTTCAACTTTGAACATAAAACTACATTCTAAAACATGTGACTTTTGGGTTTATAATATAAGACTGTTCAATGTAGAATATATAACTCTCTAGTGTAGAATATGTGCCTCCTCAATCAAAAATATGTGACTTTTAAGTGGAGAATATGTGACTTTTAATGTATACTAAAAGTGTCTCTTCATCGTAGAATATATGACTATATATAGTGTGAAATATGTGACCTTTTCGGTTCAGAATATGTGACTCCTCAATTAGGAATTTGTGACTTTTCAGAGTAGAATATGTAACTCTTCGGTTTTGAATATGTGCTTTTTGGTATATAACATGTGAATGTTCAGTAAAGAATATATGACTCTCTAGTATAGAATATCTCACTTTTATTTTAGAATATGTGACTGCTCTTCGTAGAATATATGACTTTATGGTGTAGAATATGTTACTCCTCAATTTTGAATATAAAACTCTAATGTAGTACATGTAACTTTTCGGTATAGAATATGCGATTATTCAGTGAAGTAATATGACTCTATAGTGTAGAATATGTGCCTCCTCAATTGAGGATATGTGACTTTTCTGTGTAGAATATGTGACTCCTCGAATATGTGACTCCTCAATTGAGAATTTGTGACTTTTCAGGATGAATATTTCACTTCTAGTGTAGAATATGTGACTGCTCATCGTCATCACTATATAGTGTAGAATATGTGATTTTTCGACATGTGACACCACAATTGAGAATTTGTGACTTTTCGGGTTGAATATTTCATTTTTAGTGTGGAATATGTGACTGTTCATCGAAGAATATATGACTTTATAGTGTAGAATATGTTATTCTTCAATTTTGAATATAAAACTTCAGTCTAGAACATGGTACTTTTAGGTTTATGATATAAGACTGTTCAGTGCAGAATATATGACTCTCCAGTGTAGAATATGTGCTTCCTCAATCAAGAGTATGTGACTTCTAAGTGGAGAATATGTGACTTTCAAAGTATACTAAAAGTTACTCTTCATCGTAGAATATATGACTATATACAGT
Organism: Aphidecta obliterata; assembly: GCA_963966015.1. Classification (NCBI taxonomy): domain Eukaryota; kingdom Metazoa; phylum Arthropoda; class Insecta; order Coleoptera; family Coccinellidae; genus Aphidecta; species Aphidecta obliterata. Next base: position 1,676,731 of record OZ014435.1, read on the forward strand.
GTAGAATATGTGACTTTTCGATTCAGAATATGTGACTCCTCAATCAGGAATTTGTTCAGTGTAGAATATATGACTCTCTAATGTAGATTATTTCACTTTTAGTGTAGAATATGCGACTGCTCTTCGTAGAATATATGACTTTATAGTATAGTAGAATATGTGACTCTTCAATTTTGAATATAAACTCCAATGTAGAACATGTGACTTCTTGGTATAAAATATGTGACTGTTCTGTGTAGAATATATGACTTTCTAGTGTAGAATATGTGACTTCTCAGTGTAGAATATTTTTTCCCTTTTCATTCTTCTTGAATTATTACCCGTCTATTGCTGAAATTCTCCTGAGAATAATCAAGGATCGCAAACCCCAGTTTCCGACCGCTGGAACTCGCAAATTTCACCCCCCGAAAACCCCAAACCCCGCGTCAATCCGATATTCCATCTGGCCCGACGCGGAAACGGTCGTACAAAGTGAGATATTCCCGGGAACGGCCGTGGGGGAAAAGGAAAATACAAGAAACCGTCCGGGCCGGAATTCAAATTCAGCGTCGATGCGGCGTTTCCGTAATTTTACGAGGGCCAAATAAAACAGAACATGCGGGCCTCGGCGCGAGCTTAATATTCATAACGCGCGCCTTTCCGGGTGGAAAAAATAAGGTAATCAACCCCGAACAGCCGGCGAAACGCAGAGATACGACACCCTGGGCGACGAGAACGCTTTTTTTTCCAATTTTTTTTATTCGGGATCATTATCGACATAACAGATGAATGTCGAAAATTCCGAGAATTATTCATCCCCAGATTACATATAAATTAATGTCTTCGCTCAACTGATACTTCGAGCCCGGAAATTCACGCCAACTAGACAAGTTCGAACTTGGCTGCCCCAAACGACCTCAAACTTTCCCCATAATCTCGGGAACGTCTTGCTGAATCGCCCATCGATTCGGGACTTCGAAAGTGCATATCCTCCTCCAAAAGCCTCCCGAATCTCCCTAAGCCCCCTGAACGCTTAATGGACACGATCTCCGTTCGAATCAGGTCAGTGTCTTCGAGCGTGACAAACATTTATCTCAACAGGTTATGGGCCCATGGCTCAAATCGCAGAAGTGTATTGATCTCGAATGTAATGAGGTATTCTAACTGACTAAATGGCACCATAGCCCACGAGTTCTGACAAACCGCATCCATTTATTCCGTTCACGAAGTGCATCACGCCGGGGACGGTCCGGCCTCGTGCAAACAAACGGGAGATGGCCATTTAGATAAGGGTGCCTCTGAGTGACTCTCTTCGGTCTGTCCCATGTTTCGGTTCGGTGTTTACACACACGAGCCGGGGGAGTTCAAGATTGGTCTCTCTGTTCGATTTGAATGGAGCGCGTGATGAATATGTTCCGGCCTCGAGGTCGTGTTGCTGTTTGTAGTTGGGAACACTGAATGCTCTGTATCCCCTGGTGGTTCGATTCGAAATGGGGAGTGTTCCAAGAACTGTTTGTTATTAGAGCAAACTTCATACCCGACAGAAAAAAGGCAGTGAATCGAATATCATCAAAGCCACATTCCACTCTTTGCGATTCCACCCGATTGAATCGGGGCTCACGCGAGTATTACTTTCGAAAGCCTTTTCCATGTATGACTCAACCGGCAGATTGAATTTCAATGCAGCTTTGTTTCGGGCCCAACTGCGTCTAGTTTCAGGACGGGAAAACCATTCAGAGCAACCCTGACGACTCAACACTGTTTTGCCTTTCAACGCTTTGATTCATCTTTTCGCTTCGGTCGGTGTTGATACGGTTTTATTCGAGAATATAGAGGAATTAATGGGTTAAATGATGTATTCAAGTAACCCAATTAAATTTGAAAAAATAACTAACAGCATATAGGAATATTTCAGAAACAGACACCTCCGCCATTTTGCAACCACGAAATATTGGAATTTTTGGTGGACTTCTGAATGCGAAATATAAAGTGAGATGTCATGAATTGAGATCAGGGCATTTCTGGATTTTTTTTTGAAAATTCATGTGCTGTAATCAAAAATCTCAATCAAATAAAAGAGGAAGGAATATTTTAAAATCCTACACATTCACCATTTTGCAACCTCAAAATGTTTGAATATTTCGTATACTACTGAATGGTCTGAATAAATCCTTATTATTATTTGAAATTTTTGAAACAATATCTCCGCCATTTTGCAACGAAAATATTCAAATATTTTGTAGTAAACTAAATAGACTAAATTATAATATTTTTAGGGAAAATCTTGATAAAATAAGAATCAAACAGGAGTTTGAGAATGTGCTTGTTTGTTTCTTCAATTATTAATCTGTTGCATTCAGAGAGCTCAATTAAATAAAATGAAATGTAATATTTCAGAAACCTGCACCCTCGCCATTTTGCAACCCCAAAATATTGGAATATTTGGTAGTCGACTAAATGTACCCAAAAAAATTTTTTGATGGTGGAAATCTTGATAAAATGAAATTTGAACAGGAATTTGATGATTTCTAACAATGTTGCTCAAATTTTTCATTAATTTACTGTATTCTAGAAGCTCAATCAAATGAAGAGAAATGAAATATCCCAAAAACCGGCACCTTCGCCATTTTGCAACCTCGAAATATTGAAATATTTGGTAGTCGACTAAATAGACACAATAAATCGATACTCATAACATTTTTTGAGGGTGGAAATCTTGATAATATGAAATTTGAACAGAAATTTGATGATTTATTACAATGTTGCTCAAATTCTTTATCAATTCACTGTATTCAAGAAGCTCAATCAAATGAAGAGTGATGAAATATTCCAAAAACCGGCACCTTCGCCATTTTGCAACCTCGAAATATTGAAATATTTGGTAGTCGACTAAATAGACACAATAAATCGATACTCATAAAATTTTTTGAGGATGGAAATCTTGATAAAATGAAATTTGAACAGGAATTTGATGATTTATTACAATGTTGCTCAAATTTTTCATAAATTTACTATATTCAAGAAGCTCAATCAAATGAAGAGTGATGAAATATTCCAAAAACTGGCACCTTCGCCATTTTGCAACCTCAAAATATTGAAATATTTGGTAGTCGACTAAATAGACACAATAAATCGATACTCATAAAATTTTTTGAGGATGGAAATCTTGATAAAATGAAATTTGAACAAGAATTTGATGATTTATCACAATGTTGCTCAAATTTTCCATTAATTTACTGTATTCAAGAAGCTCAATCAAATGAAGAGTGATGAAATATTCCAAAAACTGGCACCTTCGCCATTTTGCAACCTCAAAATATTGAAATATTTGGTAGTCGACTAAATAGACACAATAAATCGATACTCATAAAATTTTTTGAGGATGGAAATCTTGATGAAATGAAATTTGAACAGGAATTTGATGATTTATTACAATGTTGCTCAAATTTTTCATTAATTTACTGTATTCAAGAAGCTCAATCAAATGAAGAGCGATGAAATATTCCAAAAACCGGCACCTTCGCCATTTTGCAACCTCGAAATATTGAAATATTTGGTAGTCGACTAAATAGACACAATAAATCGATACTCATAAAATTTTTTGAGGATGGAAATCTTGATAAAATGAAATTTGAACAGGAATTTGATGATTTATCACAATGTTGCTCAAATTTTTCATAAATTTACTATATTCAAGAAGCTCAATCCAATGAAGAGTGATGAAATATTCCAAAAACCGGCACCTTCGCCATTTTGCAACCTCGAAAAACTGAAATATTTGGTAGTCGACTAAATAAACACAATAAATCGATACTCATAAAATTTTTTGAGGGTGGAAATCTTGATAAAATGAAATTTGAACAGGAATTTGATGATTTATTACAATGTTGCTCAAATTTTTCATTAATTTGCTGTATTCAAGAAGCTCAATCAAATGAAGAGTGATGAAATATTCCAAAAACTGGCACCTTCGCCATTTTGCAACCTCGAAATATTGAAATATTTGGTAGTCGACTAAATAGACACAATAAATCGATACTGATACAAAATTTTTGAGGGGGAAATCTTGATAAAATGAAATTTGAACAGGAATTCGATGATTAACTACTATGTTGTTGAAATTTTTATTGATTCACTGTATTCAAGAAGCTCAATCAAATGAAGAGTGATGAAATATTCCAAAAACCGACACCTTCGCCATTTTGCAACCTCAAAATATTGAAATATTTGGTGCTCGACTAAATGGACTCAGTTAATCGAAACTTATAAAATTTTTTGATGGTGAAAATCGTAATTGAATGAAATTTGAAAGGAGTTGATGATTAACTACTATGGAGCTTGAATTCCTCAATGATTTACTGTATTCAAGAAGCTCAATTGAATGAAAAAATGTCATATTTCAAAAACCTGCACCTTCGCCATTTTGCAACCTCGTAATATCGAAATATTTGGTAGTCGACTAAATAGACTCAATGAATCGAAAATTATAGCATTTTTGGAAGGTGGAAATCGTGATAAAATGAAAGTTGAAGGGGAATTCGATGATTTACTTGTATTCAAGAAGCTTAATTGAATAAAATGACATGTGATATTTCAAAACATGTACCTTCGCCATTTTGCAACCTCAAACTATTCAAATACTAAATGGTCCCAATGGATCGAAATTTAAATTATTTTCAAAAAGATAAGAATCCGAATGAAAGAAAGTCCAAATCAAATCAGAATCCTGAACGTCCCAGACTAAAATGAATCCTTCCCTCCTCCACAAACTCCAAAACTTCCACGTGAACAGAGCAAACACAAACTGCCAAAAAGTCTTCGAACAAAATCGCAAACAACAACCAACTCGACAAGAATCCCGTCGCACCCCTTCCCCCCAATTTTACCCCGTCTCTTTTCTCCATTTCGCAGTCGGCAAATTTACATCGCTCATCTGGGAACTTAATAGACTTGGTAATAAGGGAAAATCAAACAAAGTAACCCGGGACCATCTCATATTCAAACTCAAATGGAATTCGTAACGAACCCCCTCGGGACGGGGGAGCGGAAGGGAGGGCGAGACGTGGAGCAATTATTCCGGTCTCGGATGAATGACTTTCATGTTTTGCGCCACGGATGTACATTATCATTCATGGGACCTTGGGAGGCTGGAGAGGAGCGTTTCGAAGAGAAGATTTCGGAGATACTCTTGCATTTCTTGATTTTAGGTAGATAACATTTATAAGTTTCACTTTCGACACGCCCATGCAAGCAACTAACAAGTTTTGGGGGTCCACGAAACAATTCTGGCGCCCTGGCGCGCCCCCTAATGAAATAAACAAAGCCATTTTCCCCATTTCCCAACACTACGTAATAAAATTATACTCACGTTGTGCAGTCTTCGGCCCAAACCGGTCCGTCAGGAACCATTAACAGGGCGAAGAGGGCCGTTAGGGAAGCTGTGAACGCCATTTTGCGTGCCAGTGTTCACTCTACCAACTCTGGAACATCGTCGAGAACCGACACCTGCAAGAGACGTGGCTCTGTTAGAGGATGCTGGAATGTAATGAAATATTCTAAAAATAAATAAGAGTCGAAGAAACATTAGTTTCGCCGCGAGGATACAGAAGAAAACAGTCAAGTCATCCCTCAACGAAGTTGGACGTTCCCCTCGCCTTTTTGACATTTTCCTCGAAAAATGAAATACTTTTTACCCTTCAAAACAACCCAGGCGAAATTCAATTTTTCAACCCTCTGTTGTGTCTGCCACAACGCGCCTGATTAATATTCGCCGAATATCGACGGCGTCAGAAACTTTTCAGCCACCTTCGCCGCGCGGAGATCCGAGGTGGAGGACGATAAATCGACGAAGTTCAAAACTGTTGACTATTTAAAATGATTCATGGGGGGGGAGACGGCCTGTCGTCGCCCCGGAAAAACAGCCGACTCGAATGAATAATTTCATAAACAAAATGGAAACACGATCACTCAGGAACAAGAAAACAATCCAAATAATTCCCGGTGAGATTTTGTTCAGATTACAACTTGTCGAGAATATGTGGTTATTAATCTCGCCAACTTTAATTGCGTAAACTTCACTTTAAAGAGTGGATGGCTAGGAATGAAATAATCCAAGGTACGATACGTTCTTCTTCAGGGGAAAAACGGGAAAAAGACGATTGAAAAAGTCACCCCAGGCACATCAAAGGGGCGTATTATCACATGACAATTACATCTAGTCACAAGCGACTTTTCAATAAATTTTACAGTCCACAGAGTCGAAGCAACGACCTTATTGGATCACTAATTTTACCAGACAGGAACCTGAACCAAAGTTCCCCTGCTTCTATTTCCAGTTGTCCAGGTATTCCAGGGGGTGGCGAAGCTCGCGTCGGAATTTTCATTTCCCCATTCGGGTGCAGCACTTCGAGTTGATTCCGTTTATTCCCTTTTTTACCCCCAAGCCGCGCGTATTCCCAAAGGCGACATTCGGGCACCTCAGGTGATATTGAATTGTTTGATCCCCATCGTTTCCATGGAAGCAACATCCATTTGAATTGGAGGTATCGAAAAAGAGATACCTATTTGATCTTCTGCTCCGTCGAATCCATCGATGACAAAGAGTTTCTGGAAATTCCGAACGGAAAACAGTCGAACTGTGGACGCAAAGGCAACAAGGGTGTTCGATAATTCTTTTGCTTCTATCTGATAAAATTAGTGACTAATCGTCTTTTTCCCGTTTGTCCTCTGAAGAAGAACGTATCGTGCCTTGGATTATTTTATCTGCAGTCATTCACTTTCAAAAGGGAAATTCCGCAATCAAAGTTGGCGAGATTTATAACCACATATTCTCGTTGAATCGTAATTCCCTTAATTTGAATCAGATCTCACCGGGAATCAATTGGATTGTTTTCTTGTTCCAGAGTTATAATTTCTTTATTTGGTTCTCGAAATATCTCTCGAAATTTTTTTGGCTCCGAGCGTCAACAAAATTCGATCAAGCCAATTCCGCTTGTTCGAGCAATCAATATTCGTTCGATAAAAAATACGCATATGAGGGAAATCCATGCAATTTCCGTGAGACGTCGAGATTTGAATTTCGTGGATGCAAGTTTGCGAACCGAATTGAATTTCGTGGTTACCTGAGGTGAATCCGAATATTTCCGGGAGAGGATTCTCGAGATCGAGAAAAGATGGGAAAATATTCCAACTGCTTTCCACAAGAGCCTGGAAAATCTGATTGCGAATTCAAATTCTACATTCTCTTCCTTCATGAATCAGTCATGGAATTCGTCGATTCCAAGGAGACGTGACCACCTCGACCTGAAATCATTCCCGAGAAGACTCATTAAGGCGTCTCCCGAGCAACATAAACCGGAAAAGACGACGTCTCCCAGCCCCGAAATTGCAGGACATCAAAGACGCCTAAGTGACACAACACTGTTATGGCGAAGAGGTCCGAGCAAACAAGTCTCAACTCCTGCCATCTGATTGTACACATTGCCAACACGCTCCGGGGGCGAACTAGGAGGGGGTTGTTTCCTGTTTAATTCCGTATTTTCCGATGTCGAACACTTGTCCCCACTCGACCCAGAGGGGAGGATCTGAATCCGGATTAATTAGGTTGGAGGGTTGCAGATGCTGATAATTTGGGGCGTCTTGGTGGAATTGAGACCAGCCTGTATATCTGACACCAGTAAAGAAATACTCGCCTCTTTTATCGTCTCTCGGACCTTTATTGAGCCCTTGCAGTCACATCCACGTTATCCAAACATAAAAGGCTGTATGCGGCACGAACACATTGCAGAACATTCTTAATATCCTTTATGGGGACAGCATGACCTCAGGCTCCCCTTTTCTGCTCGGAAAATTGCCGCTATTGAGCGATACAAAAGATACTTTCGAGGACAGCGACGTCCTGAGGAAATGTGTAGAAATAATCGTGAAAAAGAAACGATTTTGAAAACAAACCTTCAGGTTGCAAAATGGCGAAGGAACCAACCAATTTATTCTATATTCAAATTCTTTTTGAAATATAATATGAATTCTAGAAATTGATGACAATTTATTTGTAGGTCATCATCTACATTCAATGAGGTAAATTGGAAGGTCCAACAACTTTCAGGTTGCAAAATGGCGAAGGAACCAACTGAAAGATCCTATATTCTAATTCTTACTGGAATATAATATGAATTCTAGAAATTTATGATAGTTTATAACTTCTTCATTATTTACATTTAATGCAGTAAATTTGAAGGTCCAGCAACTCACGAGTAAAAAAAAAGCAATTTTCGAACGAATTCTTGTGCTTCGTTTTTTCAATTACGCAAAAACTTCAGGAAATGCCGAAATAATAAACTCCTGATAGTGCTAATGATGATCTTTGTGTGCTAATAAAACAATTTACCGTAAAAAGGTAACGATATTGAATATAAACTTTCAGGTTGCAAAATGGCGAAGGAACCAACTGGAAGATCATATATTCTAATTCTTACTGGAATATAATATGAATTCTAGAAATTGATGATAGTTTATAACTATTTTATTATTTACATTTAATGCAGTAAATTTGAAGGTTCAGCAACTCGCGAGTGAAAAAAAGGCAATTTTCGAACTAATTCTTGTGTTTCGTTTTTTCAATGACGCAAAAATTTCAGGAAATGCCAAAATAATAGTCTATAGTGCTAATGATGATCTTTGTGTACTAATAAAACAATTTACCGTAAAAAATTAACGATTTTGAATACAAACTTTCAGGTTGCAAAATGGCAAAGGAACCAACTAAAAGATCATATATTCTAATTCTTACTGGAATATAATATGAATTCTAGAAAATGAAGATAGTTTACAAGTATTTTATTAATTAAATTCAATGCAGTAAAATTGAAGGTCCAGCAAATCACGAGTAAAAAAAAAGCAATTTTCGAACTAATTCTTGTGTTTCGTTTTTTCAATGACGCAAAAATTTCAGGAAATGCCAAAATAATAAATTCCTGATAGTGCTTATGGTGATCTTTGTGTACTAATATAACAATTTACCGTAAAAAAGTAACGATTTCGAATAAAAACTTTCTGGTTGCGAAATGGCGAAGGAACCAACTGAAAGATCCTGTATTCTTATTCTTACTGGAATATAATATAAATTCTAGAAATTGAGAAAAGTTTATAACTATTTTATTATTTACATTTAATGCAGTGAATTCGAAGGTCCAGCAACTCACGAGTAAAAAAAAGGCAATTTTCAAACTAATTCTTGTTTTTCGTTTTTTCAATGACGCAAAAATTTCAGGAAATGCCAAAATAATAGTCTATAGTGCTAATGATGATCTTTGGGAACTAATAAAACAATTTACCGCAAAAAGTAACGATTTTGAATACAAACTTTTATGTTGCAAAATGGCGAAGAAACCAACTGAGAGATCCTATATTCTAATTCTTACTGGAATATAATATAAATTCTAGAAATTGATGATAGTTCATAAGTATTTTATTATTTACATTGAATGCAGTAAATTTGAAGGTCCAGCAACTCACGAGTAAAAAAAAGGCAATTTTCGAACTAATTCTTGTGTTTCGTTTTTTCAATGACGCAAGAATTTCAGGAAATGCCAAAATAATAAATTCCTGATAGTGCTTATGATGATCTTTGTGTACTAATAAAACAATTTACCGTAAAAAAGTAACGATTTCGAATAAAAACTTTCAGGTTGCGAAATGGCGAAGGAACCAACTGAAAGATCCTGTATTCTTATTCTTACTGGAATATAATATAAGTTCTAGAGATTGATGATAGTTTATAAGTATTTTATTATTTACAGTTAATGCAGTGAATTTGAAGGTCCAGCAACTCACGAGTAAAAAAAAGGCAATTTTCGAACTAATTCTTGTGTTTCGTTTTTTCAATGACGCAAAAATTTCAGGAAATGCCAAAATAATAAATTCCTGATAGTGCTAATGATGATCTTTGTGTACTAATAAAACAATTTACCGTAAAAAAGTAACGATTTCGAATAAAAACTTTCAGGTTGCGAAATGGCGAAGGAACCAACTGAAAGATCCTGTATTCTTATTCTTACTGGAATATAATATAAATTCTAGAAATTGAGAAAAGTTTATAACTATTTTATTATTTACATTTAATGCAGTGAATTCGAAGGTCCAGCAACTCACGAGTAAAAAAAAGGCAATTTTCAAACTAATTCTTGTTTTTCGTTTTTTCAATGACGCAAAAATTTCAGGAAATGCCAAAATAATAGTCTATAGTGCTAATGATGATCTTTGGGAACTAATAAAACAATTTACCGCAAAAAAGTAACGATTTTGAATACAAACTTTTATGTTGCAAAATGGCGAAGGAACCAACTGAAAAATCCTTTATTCTAATTCTTACTGGAATATAATATAAATTCTAGAAATTGATGATAGTTTATAAGTATTTTATTATTTACATTTAATGCAGTAAATTTGAAGGTCCAGCAACTCACGAGTAAAAAAAAAAGCAATTTTTGAACTAATTCTTGTGTTTTTTCAATGACGCAAAATTTCCAGGAAATGCCAGAAAAATAAATTCCTGATAGTGCTAATGATAATCTCCGTGTACTAATAATACAATTAATCGTTAAAAAGAAACGACATTGATCACTAACTTTCAGGTTGCAAAATGGCGAAGGAACCAACCAAAATATTGTATCAAATCTAAAATTCTATGCCAATTAATTCTGGCAACGTTGTCAGTTTTTCCAGGAAATCCCAAGAGAATAATCCCTCCGAATCGCCCTCATGTCGACGCAATCGCCAGTGGAAAACTCCCCCGATCCGCGGGAAAAACCCGTCCCCGATCCCACGTCCGTATAAATCTTTCTGTTTTCCACCGGCTGCTCCCTTCCCACGCCCTAATTAGACATTTTCCGATTTTGATCTCGCTCCTCCACGTTGACTCTTCATACCGGCGATTGCCTGCGCGCTAATCCCTCGTCTTATTCCTCATTCTATTTACGCTTCAGTGGTTCCCGGAAAATCCAATTCGTTTCCACGTCTCTTACCTGGTGAACGTTGATTATGACCCTTCGGGACCGCGGTGGAGAAATAAATGAGGCGGACTCCTTCGTGTACAAATTTTAATCATCGACTTAATAGGGTTTTCTCCCTGCGACGTGTCATAGATAATTTTCGACATTGACGAAAAACCACCCCTCCCAGCCGAGATCCACCCCTGATTTCTTTTTCCCGTCACGTCGCACTCGGAGCCCGTATAAAGATTTCGCAAAGTCGAGACCGCGATCGGTGCGGAATTTTTTACGAAGACTCTTCGGGACTACGTGCCGGGATTCCTCAAAATTGAAACTTTGTTAGCGTTTTTCCACACGTGAGGCACATCTGAGATAGATAACCCCCTTCTCCGACCCTTAATTGGCCATTGGAGATTTTAGGCGGGGCATTTCTTATAGTGCCCTATTTCTGACTTGCATCCAAAAATCTCACAACAATCGCGCGTCAATTAAATTTCCATCTTCCAATTTCCGCGCGGATCCGAACGAGGAAACCAAATCGAAATTTAATTACAGGGGCAAGTCCCCGATATTTCACCCCCTGGAGATTGCCTATTTCGTTTAATTTCCACGTAAATGCACCTTCGGATAACTTTTACGGTCATTCGGGAGGGTGCGGAAGCGCCCTCCTACTCGCCCGCGGGACGGGGCGCGGTCGAAGGAAGGGTACGTTTTATTTATTCGCCCCGAAATTTTTCAGTTTTCAATTTGCCGGAATTGCGCGGCGGGTGTTTCATGGTAATTTATTGGGAAAGGAGACGGTAAGGAGGGGTCTTTGTGTCTCGAAGGGAGCAAAGGGTGAAATGAGATACAGATATACAAAGTGAGTCGCAGGAAGTGAATAATTTCACTGTCTCTTCCGTTTTTATGAATTTATCGGTGAAAGGTGAAAATTGATCGGCAAGAATTGATCGGCAAAAAGTAATCGGCAAGAAGTAATCGGCTAAAATGAATCGGCAAGCATTAATTGGCAGAAAGTGACCGACAAATAGTAACCAGCAAAAATAATCGGAAACATAATCGGCAAAAATTGGTCCGCAAAAAACAATCGGCAGAAAGTAATCGGCAGGAAGTAATCGTCGAAAATAAATCGGCAAGAATTAATTGACAGAAAGTAAGCGACAAATAGTAACCGGCAAGAATAACCGGAAAAAATAATCGGAAGAATAATCGGCAGAAATTAATCCGCAAAAATCAATCGGCAAAAAGTAATCGGCGAAAATAAATCGGCAAGAATTAATTGGCAGAAAGTAACCGACAAATAGTAATCGGCAAGAATAACCAGCAAAAATAATCGGAAAAATAACCAGCAAGAATTAATCCGCAAAAATCAACCGGCAGAAAGTAATCGGCGAGAAGTAATCAGCGAAAATAAATCGGCAAAAACTAATTGGTAGAAAGTAATCGACAAGAAGTAATCGGCAAAAATTAATTGGCAGAAAGTAGTCGACAAGAAGTGATCGGCAAAAAGTAATCGGCACAAGTGATCGGCGAAAATAAATCTGCAAAAATTAATCGGCAAAAATAATCGACCAAAAGTAATCTGCACTTTGAAGTTGAAACTTTCAGAGATCACCATTTTCAGATGTCCAAATCTCAGACTCCCCTTTATGAAAATGGAACAACCCTGATGAGTGTGGATTTTTATTAATATGTCTGCTATATTTGGCTATCGCAAAAAATCGTCGGAAAATTCCTGACGCATGTTAACAAAATTTTTTGATTTTCTTTATTTTTTTCGTCGAACAATTTCATTAAGATATTACACTTATATTGCGAAGAAAAAATTGGACCTATGGTGAAACAAACTTCATATTAGAAATCAGCATGGTCCAATTATATTATATGAAACAACTCTAGTCGATAACCGAACGAAAATTTTTTCATCCAAAAATTTATTGAGTAGATATATGAAAAATTTGAAGAAAAACTAATTCTTCGATATGGGAAAAAAATATTTGTTGCCCGAACAATCTGAAAGTTTACATTCCAAATATGTATGTACTTTGTTTCCACAAAAAATAATTATTTTCATCACTTTCCGAGATCACTAATTTCAGATGTCCAAATTTCAAACTTCCTTATATGAAAATGGAACGACCCTGATAAGTGTGGATTTTTATTCATAGGTCTGCTATATTTGGCTATCGAAAAAAAATCATCGGAAAATTCTGGTGCAGTTTAATGAAATTTCATGATATTTTTCATTTTTTTCTTCTAACAACAACTTCTTTTTGGTATTACACTTATATTGCGAAGAATTTCAGAGATCAAAAAGTGATCGGCGAAAATTAATTTGCAAAAATTCATTGGCAGAAAGTAATCGACAAGAAGTGATTAAAAAGTAATCGGCAAAAAGTAATCCGCAAGGAGTAATAGGCGAAAATTATTCGACAAAAATTTATTGGCAGAAAGTAATCGACAAGAAGTGATTAGAAAGTAATCGGCAAAAATTGAATAACAGAAAGTAATCGAAAAGAAGTAATCGGCAAAAATTAATTGACAGAAAGTAATCGACAAGAAGTAATCGGCAAAAAGTAATCGGCAAAAATTAATTGGCAGAAAGTAATCGGCAAAAAGTAATCGGCAAAAATTAATTGGCAGAAAGTAATCGACATGAAGTAATCGGCAAAAATTGGTCGGTAAAAAGTAATCGGCAAAAATTAATCGGCAAAAATTGATCGGCAAAAAGTAATCGGCAAAAATTAATCGGCAAAATGTAACCGGCGAAAAGTAATCGGCCAAAAGTAATCAGCTAGAAGCAATGAACCAAAAGTAATGGGCTTAGGGTTAACTGAAATGAATATGTACAAAAAATAAATAAATAATCTGCAATCCATCCTTATCAATACGAAACATGGTTTATCCAAATCGCAGTAACGAAGAAGATAATAAAAAATATACACTTCCTTGATGGTTCCTGTTCGCCGGGTTTCTTCGTGTTTATCACGGATAAAAATGAACGTAAAATTTTATGGAGCAAAAATAGGTCGTCGAATTTGATGTTTTCATTTCGGGACTTTATGTCTGTACTATTCGAACATGGATCTGAATCATTTCATTCTTGCTTTACTGTAGGAAAATAGTTTTCAAGTCAAATTTATTTGGTAGATAGTTCATTTATATTTTGTTTTCTTGTTATTTTATTTCCATATGGGAGGTAAAGAAATTATGTTTGCTCCTTTTGAATAAATAGTAGTAGTTTAGTACCACCCCCCACCCCTGTAGATCACTCAAAAACTGGTCGAACTCGCAGGATACCCAAATTTACTTCCCTCCACCATCCCTCCGAAAACAGCCGTTTTCTTTGACGTCCCTCGAAGCGATTCCACTCTACCCCCAACCACCCCGAATCCACCCCTTTTTCCAATTCATTCACGGGGATCTATTAGCGGGCTGGCGGTGCGCGTTCGAATACAAGGGTATCCCCGTAGGAATTCCGGGGGCGGCTAATGGTGATTCCAATCTCTGTTTTCGCTGAATCCGTTATTTGTATGTATATACAGATCCGATCGACGCCGCGACGCGCACCCCTCTCTGGGTCAGGGAGTTGCGTCGGGCGTACAGGCTGATTGCCGGAGATCCACCTCGGTTTATTTTCGGTTGGGCTTTCTTCGGGCTGCCCTCAAGACGGTCCAAGTAATAATTCACTCAAGGTGGCGAACTTTCTTGTTGGATCAACTATCTTCGGATACATTCCAGCCCTTAAGACTTACATAACACCGCGATTGCTTATTATTTTCCGTAACTCCACACAAAGGTAACTTTATATAAGAGCATATCTTGTTAGATTAGTTGTGAAACTCCGTCGAGTTTCCTCGAGAAATAAGCTCGAACTTGGGGTTTTTTTTTACTTGGAGTAACTGGCAGTATCGATTGGTGGTTCTTATCTTCTCCCCATTTTATTTTCGAATTTTATCTCATATGGATTTCCCAAAATATATTTTTTTCCATAATCCATTCATTTAGTTTGTGGAAAGACTCCTTATTCCAAAAAAAAATGTTGCTGAAAAAGTGAACAAAAATTTTTTCATCGAAAAATTCATTGATTTCTTTTTCAATTCTTCGATATAGAAAAAACACATGTGGTACGAACAAGTCGAATGTGTGGATTCCAAATATGTCCTCCTCTATCACAAAATATAATTTTTTCGATCACTACAGCAATTTGAAGATGAAACTTTCGGAAATCACCATTTTCATATACATCCAAATTTCAGACTCCCCTCTATGAAAATGGAACGACCCTGGTGTGTGTCGATTTTATTCATTGGTCTGCTATATTTGGCTATCGAAAAAAATCATCGAAAAATTCTTGGCGCATTTTGATAAAATTTTATGATATTTTTTATTTTTTTGTCGCCCAATTTTTTCGAGACATCACCCTTATATGGCGAAAAAATCATAGGATCTATGGTAAAACCGACTGCATATAAGAAAGCAGCATGGTCCAATTATATTATAAGAAAAAACTCTAATCGATACCGAACAAAAATTTTTTCAACGAAAAATTTATTAAGTAGATGTATATGCAACATTTAGGAAAAAATTAATTCTTCGATATAGGAAAGAAATATTCGTGGTCCGAACAATTCGAGAGTGTACATTCCAAATATGTACTAGCTTTCCACAAAAAATAATTATTTTCATCACTACAACACTTGGAAGATGAAACTTTCAGAGATCACCATTTTCAGATGTCCAAATTTCAGACTTTCCTATATGGAAATGGAACGACCCTGGTGAGTGTGGATTTTTATTCGAAGGTCTGCTATATTTGGTTACCGAAAAAAATTATCGGAAAATTTCAGGTGCATTCTTAAAGAATTCTATGATATTTTTAATTTTTTTCGTCAAAAAAAAATTTTTTTCAGATATTACACTTATATTGCGAAGAAATCATGGGATCTATGAGAAAACCTACTGCATATCAGAAATCAGCATGGTCCAATTATATTATATAAAAAAACTTTAGTCGATAACCGAACAAAAATTTTTCTTCGAAAAATGTATTGAGAAAGATATGGAAAATTTAAGGGAAAATTAATTCTTCGATATAGGAAAGAAATATTTGTAGTCCGAACAATTTTGAAGTGTAAATTGCAAATATGTACTTGCTTTCCACAAAAAATGATCATTTTCATCACTGCAACACTTTGAAGATGAAACTTTCAGAGATTACCATTTTCAGATGTCCAAATTTCAGACTTTCCTTTATGGAAATGGAACGATCCTAGTGAGTGTGGATTTTTATTCAAGGGTCTGTTATATTTGGTTACCGAAAAAAATCATCGGAAAATTTCTGCTGCATTCTTAAAAAATTTTATGATATTTTAAATTTTTGTCGTCAAACAACAATTTTTTTCTGATATTACACTTATATTGCGAAGAAATCATGGGATCTATGAGAAAACCTACTGCATATCAGAAATCAGCATGGTCCAATTATATTATATAAAAAAACTCTAGTCGATAACCGAACAAAAATTTTTCATCGAAAAATTAATTGAGAAAGATGGAAAATTTAAGGGAAAATTAATTCTTCGATATAGGAAAGAAGTATTCGTGGTCCGAACAATTCGAAAGTGTACATTTCAAAAATGTACTTGCTTTCCACAAAAAATAATTATTTTCATCACTGCAACACTTTGAAGATGAAACTTTCAGAGATTACCATTTTCAGATGTCCAAATTTCAGACTTTCCTTTATGGAAATGAAACGACCCTGGTGAGTGTGGATTTTTATTCATGGGTCTGTTATATTTGGTTCCGAAAAAAATCATCGGAAAATTTCTGGTGCATTCTTAAAAAATTTTATGATATTTTAAATTTTTGTCGTCAAACAACAATTTTTTTCTGATATTACACTTATATTGCGAAGAAATCATGGGATCTATGAGAAAACCTACTGCATATCAGAAATGAGCATGGTCCAATAATATTATATAAAAAAACTTCAGTCGATAACCGAACAAAAATTTTTCATCGAAAAATTTATTGAAAAAGATATGGAAAATTTGAGGAAAAATTAATTTTTTGATATAGGAAAAAAATATTTGTGCTCCGAACAATTCGAAAGTGTACATTTCAAAAATGTACTTGCTTTCCATAAAAAATGATTATTTTCATCACTGCAACACTTCGAAGATGAAACTTTCAGAGATTACCATTTTCAGATGTCCAAATTTCAGACTCCCCTATATGAAAATGCAACGACCCTGGTGAGTGTGGATTTTTATTCATAAGTCTGTTATATTTGGTTACCGAAAAAAATCATCGGAAAATTTTAGGTGCATTCTTAAAAAATTTTATGATATTTTCAATTTTTTTCGTCAAAAAACAATTTTTTTCTGATATTACACTTATATTGCGAAGAAATCATGGGATCTATGAGAAAACCTACTGCATATCAGAAATCAGCATGGTCCAATTATATTATATAAAAAAACTCTAGTCGATAACCGAACAAAAATTTTTCATCGAAAAATTAATTGAGAAAGATGGAAAATTTAAGGGAAAATTAATTCTTCGATATAGGAAAGAAGTATTCGTGGTCCGAACAATTCGAAAGTGTACATTTCAAAAATGTACTTGCTTTCCATAAAAAATGATTATTTTCATCACTGCAACACTTCGAAGATGAAACTTTCAGAGATTACCATTTTCAGATGTCCAAATTTCAGACTCCCCTATATGAAAATGCAACGACCCTGGTGAGTGTGGATTTTTATTCATAAGTCTGTTATATTTGGTTACCGAAAAAAATCATCGGAAAATTTTAGGTGCATTCTTAAAAAATTTTATGATATTTTCAATTTTTTTCGTCAAAAAACAATTTTTTTCTGATATTACACTTATATTGCGAAGAAATCATGGGATCTATGAGAAAACCTACTGCATATCAGAAATCAGCATGGTCCAATTATATCATATAAAAAAACTTCAGTCGATAACCGAACAAACATTTTTCATCGAAAAATTTATTGAGAAAGATATGGAAAATTTAAGGGAAAATTAATTTTTCGATATAGGAAAGAACTATTTCTGGTCCGAACAATTCGAAAGTGTACATTTCAAAAATGTACTTGCTTTCCACAGAAAATAATTATTTTCATCACTACAACAATTTAAAGAAAAGAAACTTTCAGAGATCACCGTTTTCAGATATCCAAATTTCAGACTTCCCTAAATGAATATAAATGAAAATAGAACGACCCTGGTGAGTGTGGTTTTTATTGATAGATCTGCTATATTTGGCAATCAAAAAAAAATATCGGAAAATTCCTGGCGCATTCCAATGAAATTTTATGATATTTTTAATTTTTTTCGTCAAAGAACAATTTTTTTAGGATATTACACTTATATTGCGAAGAAATCATGAGATCTATAGTAAAACACACTTCGTATAAGAATTATGCATGGTCCAATTATATTATATAAAAAAACTCTAGTCGATAAACGAACAAAAATTTTTTCATCAAAAAATTTATTTATTCATATGGAAATTTCAAGTGGAAATTAGTTTTTCGATATAGGAAAAAATATTAGTGGTCCGAACAATTCGAAAGTGTACATTTCAAAAATGTACTTGCTTTTTACAAAAAATAATTATTTTCATCACTACAACACTTTAAAGATGAAACTTTCAGAGATCACCCTTTTCAGATGTCCAAATTTCAGACTTCCCTAAATGAATATAAATCGATTCTGGAGAGTGTGGATTTTTATACATAGATATGTTATATTTGCCTATCAAAATGAGTTATTGCAGAGTTCCTGGCCCATTTTCATGAACTTTTATGATTTTTCGAATTTTTTTCGTTGAAAAACAATTTTTTTGAGATACCGAAACATATATTGCGAAAAAACTGTGTGATCTATGGGAACAACGACTGCTGTTCGAAATCAGCGTGGATTCAATTATTTTATATGAAAATTTCCAGTAGATAAAAGAAACCCAAATTTAAAATAAAATGAACGAAAGATTTAGCACAACCAGTCACAACATAAGATATAATGAAAACAACAAAATCGACATCATGAACATCGATAAAACTAATCAAAATTCAATCATTTCCATAATTTGCACTCACAGTTTGCTCAATCCGATAATACCCCGACTGAATCCAATAATAATTAGAACAACTGTGGATAAATATTGTCGAATACATAGGCACGTTTCGAATGTTGAATAAAATAGAGAGCAATTACATCGGTGCAAAGTGCAATGCGCCCTCCGTTGCGGATTACAGAAATTACCTCATGTGGAATCGAGTTATTCGCTCTATGTTTGTTTTGATGGATTAGCTACACGTAGTGATTTAATCGAAATATTCATTTATATATGTTTTGTGGATGTTTTTCCAACTGATTCATTCGAAAACAATATCAAGGGGCCACGAAAGACCTCCTGGGTGACTCCACACAAAAGTCGTCAAAAATCTACCTTCTCACCAAGGTGTGCTTCGAAACCTCCTCTTCTCTTTGCACGCCCCGAAAATACCCCAACACCGTGAACGTCCTTGACACCTGACCACGAAACCCGAGCAAAAATCGCGTTTAAATCGTGCCTATTCGACCGCGCTAGTCGTGGCTGACTGAGCGACGCCGAGCGTCAAGACGCTGCTCATGGACCAGGACGACGGGGAGCTTGCGCGAAACGCCGTTTGGAAGGGGAGAACCCGGCTGTCCTCTACATGTGTGTCGTCCCTTTTTCGTGTTCGGGCGCTAAAACTTGATTTCTTCGGGTATTTCATTTGATCTCATAAATTTTTTTGAATTTTTAAATTTCATTTCACTCATGAATCAATCGGAAATGAATGAATTCCTGTTGTTTAAACTCAACTATTGTCATCACAACAACAAAAATACCGTTCTGAGAACAATCTGTACTCGCAATCTAACATGCCGATTCCGGTTTGAGTGACTTGAGTCCTAAGCAGTGATCAGGTACTTTTATTTAAAAACCGATATTCCGTGAATGTTACAGGAATATCTAGTAAAATATAATAATAATTAAATTTAAAAAACTTATTTTAGGCACTACTTTCCGGAAGGGCTGGATGCGTCGGAAGTTGTCCGATTTTAATTCACAAAACGGATTTCGAAAGTAGAAGTATAGTACTACTGAATAAAAAAATCATCGCATGCTTTGTACAAGGTTTTATGATTTTTTGCTGAACAATTAATTTTTGAAATCCTACCCATTTTCAGATGTCCGAATTTAAAATCTGGATCGACCCTGATGAATAGGAACTTTTTTTTCCAATAGGTTGAAGCCTTCGACTAATGAAAAAATTATCGCATGGTTCTTAGAACGTTATTACAAAATTTTATGGTTTTTTTGCTAAACAACTAAATTTTGAGTTAACCATTTTCAGATGTCCCAATTTAAAATCTTTCTCTATGGAAATGGACCGACCCTGATGACTTGAAATTTTTTTTTCCATCAGGTTGAATTTTTCGACTAATAAAAAAATCATCGCATGGTTCTTAGAACGTTTGTCCAAAATTTTATGATTTTTTGCTAAACAACTAATTTTGAGATACCCATTTTCAGATATCCAAATTTAAAATCTTCCTCTATGGAAATGGATCGACCCTGATGAATAGGAACTTTTTTTTCCGATAGGTTGAAGCCTTCGACTAATAAAAAAATCATTGCATGGTTCTTAGAACGTTTCTACGAAATTTTATGGTTTTTTGCTAAATAACTAATTTTTAAGATACCCATTTTCAGATGTCCAAATTTAAAATCATTCTCTTCGGAAATGGATCGACCCTGATGACTAGACATTTTTTTTCCATCAGGTTGAAATCTTTGACTAATAAAAAAATCATCGCATGGTTCTTAGAACGTTTGTCCAAAATTTTATGATTTTTTGCTAAACAACTAATTTTGAGATACCCATTTTCAGATATCCAAATTTAAAATCTTCCTCTATGGAAATGGATCGACCCTGATGAATAGGAACTTTTTTTTCCGATAGGTTGAAGCCTTCGACTAATAAAAAAATCATTGCATGGTTCTTAGAACGTTTCTACGACATTTTATGGTTTTTTTGCTAAACAACTAATTTTTGAGTTACCCATTTTCAGATGTCCAAATTTAAAATCTTCCTCTATGGAAATGAACCGACCCTGATGACTAGAATTTTTTTTTCCATCAGGTTGAATTCTTTGACTAATAAATAAATCATCGCATGGTTCTTAGAACGTTTGTACAAAATTTTATGATTTTTTACTAAACAACTAATTTTGAGATACCCATTTTCAGATGTCCATATTTAAAATCTTTCCTTATGGAAATGGATCGGCCCTGATGAATAGGAACTTTTTTTTTCAATAGGTTGGAGCCTTCGACTTATAAAAAAATCATTGCATGGTTCTTAGAACGTTTCTACAAAATTTTATGATTTTTTTGCTAAACAACTAATTTTGAGATACCCATTTTCAGATGTCCAAATTTAAAATCTTCCTCTATGGAAATGGATCGACCCTGATGACTAGAAATTTTTTTTTCCAATAGTTTGAAGCCTTCGACTAATAAAAAAATCATCGCATGGTTCTTAGAACGTTTGTACAAAATTTTATGATTTTTTACTAAACAACTAATTTTTGAGTTACCCATTTTCAGATGTCCAAATTTAAAATCTTCCTCTATGAAAATGGACAGACCCTGATGACTAGAAATTTTTTTTCCATCAGTTTGAATCCTTCACTAATAAAAAAATCATCGCATGGTTCTAAGAACGTTTGTACAAAATTTTATGATTTTTTGCTAAACAACTAATTTTTAAGATACCAATTTTCAGATGTCCAAATTTAAAATCATTCTCTTCGGAAATGGATCGACCCTGATGACTAGACATTTTTTTTCCATCAGGTTGAATTCTTTGACTAATAAAAAAATCATCGCATGGTTCTTAGAGCGTTTGTACAAAATTTTATGATTTTTTACTGAACAACTAATTTTGAGATACCCATTTTCAGATGTCCACATTTAAAATCTTTCTTTATGGAAATGGATCGACTCTGATGAATAGGAACTTTTTTTTCCAATAGGTTGAAGCCTTCGACTAATAAAAAAATCATTGCATGGTTCTCAGAACGTTTCTACAAAATTTTATGATTTTGTTGCTTAACAACTAATTTTTGAGTTACCCATTTCTAGATGTCCAAACTTAAAATCTTCCTCTATGGAAATGGACCGACCCTGATGACTTGAAATTTTTTTTCCATCAGGTTGAATTCTTTGACTAATAAAAAAATTATCGCATGGTTCTTAGAACGTTTGTACAAAATTTTATGATTTTTTTGCTAAACAACTAATTTTTGAGTTACCAATTTTCAGATGTCCACATTTAAAATCTTTCTCTTTGGAAATGGATCAACCCTGATAAATTGGGATTTTTTTTCCATTACGTTGAATCTTTTGACTAATAAATAAATCATCGCATGGTTCTTAGAACGTTTGTACAAAATTTTATGATTTTTTGCTAAAGAACTAATTTTGAGATACCCATTTTCAGATGTCCAAATTTAAAATCTTCCTCTATGGAAATGGATCGACCCTGATGAATAGGAACTTTTTTTACAATAGGTTGAAGCCTTCGACTTATGAAAAAATTATCGCATGGTTTTTAGAACGTTTGTACAAAATTTTATGATTTTTTTGCTAAAAAACTAATTTTTGAGTTACCTATTTTCAGATGTCCAAATTTAAAATCTTCCTTTATGGAGATGGATCGACCCTGATGAATAGGAATTTATTTTTCTATTAGGTTGAATCCTTCGACTAATAAAAAAATCATCGCATGGTTCTTAGAAGGTTTGTACAAAATTTAATGATTTTTTGCTAAACAACTAATTTTTGAGTTACCCATTTTCAGATGTTCAAATTTAAAATCTTCCTCTATGGAAATGGATCGACCCTGATGAATAGGAACTTTTTTTTCCAATAGGTTGAAGCCTTCGACTAATAAAAAAATCATCGCATGCTTCTTAGAACGTTTCTACAAAATTTTATGGTTTTTTTGCTAAACAACAAATTTTTGAATTACCCATTTTCAGATGTTCAAATTTAAAATCTTCCTCTATGGAAATGGACCGACCCTGAAGACTAGAAATTTTTTTTCTATCAGGTTGTATCCTTTGAATAATAAAAAAATTATCGCATAGTTCTTAAAACGTTTGTACAAAATTTTATGATTCTTTTGCTAATCAACTAATTTTTGATGTCCTACCCATTTTCAGATGTCCAAATTTAAAATCTTTCTCTTTGGAAATGGATCGACCCTGATAAATAGGGATTTTTTTCCATTAGGTTGAATCCTTCGACTAATAAAAAAATCATCGCATGGTTCTTAGAACGTTTGTACAAAATTTTATGATTTTTTTGCTAAACAACTAATTTTTGAAATCTTACCCATTTTCAGATGTCCAAATTCAAAATCTTCCTCTATGGAAATGGATCGACCCTGATGAATAGGGATTTTTTTTCCATCAGGTTGAATCCTTCGACTAATAAAAAAATCATCGCGTGGTTTTTAGAACGTTTGTACAAAATTTTATGATTTTTTTGCTAAACAACTAATTTTTGAGTTACCTATTTTCAGATGTCCCAATTTAAAATCTTCCTTTATGGAAATGGACCGACCCTGATGACTAGAAATTTTTTTTCCATCAGGTTGAATTCTTTGACTAATAAAAAAATCATCGCATGGTTCTTAGAACGTTTGTACAAAGTTTTATGTTTTTTTGCTGAACAACTAATTTTTGATATCCTACCCATTTTCATATGTCCAAATTTAAAATCTTTCTCTTTGGAAATGGATCGACCCTGATAAATAGGGATTTTTTTTTCATTAGGTTGAATCCTTCGACTAATAAAAAATCATCGCATGGTTCTTAGAAAGTTTGTACAAAATTTTATGATATTTTGCTAAACAACTAATTTTGAGATACCCATTTTCAGATGTTCCAATTTGAAATCTTCCTCTATGGAAATGGATCGACCCTGATGAATAGGAATTCATGGAAATGTCGAAAATATAAGGATCGATGATGTCACTGTCAAAAAAATTAAAAAAAAAATCAACAAAATTTCAAATTTTAACTAGCTTAACCTCACTTCACACCTCTGTATCAGTATGAGAGCAGAAATAAAAAAATTCAAAATTTGAAAAAAAAATCACTCAAAAAATACCACCCAAAGGATTGAAAAGCGACAGAAAATGTGTAAGCATATTTAGATAGTAATCAAATTCGCTAATATGAGTCCGGAATCAGGAAAACAAATTTCTTAATATTCATTACTGAGTCTCTCAATACTAGTTTTCAACGAATGTTGTTCTTCAGAATGATGTAAAGATTTTCAATAATGAATATAATATAATATGAATTCTCCCCATTCCAGACACGCGAAGTCACTCTTTATCTTTAGATAGAATGCATTACTACAGAAAATTCCTGTGAAATCTCAGGTTATCAGCTTCGAGAACTACTAACTAGTACTGTAATATATGAACGATAGGTCTTCAATTCAAAGAAAAATTCCTGTTAAATCGATACTACAGTTCACTAATAAGTGAAGAAAATCCTGTTTTAGTTTAGTGTTCATCACTGAAAATTCTTGAAGTAACTTGGAATACAACTATCTAGTTCGTATATTGAACAGTAAATTCCTGTAAGTAGTCACGCATATTCCGGTTTTCGTCACAGTATTATTTTCCTGTTGAAATGACAAACTGCAGTTTGTTTGCATCAACTAATGCAAAACTTGTTATTTCTAGAGGAATCAAACGACCAGAATTGTCGAGTAAAATCAACAAATATTCCTGCTGTCGCTTTTATAGGGGGAATTTCCTGTAGAAGTAACCAAATTCCTGTTGTATATCCTGTGGAAAATTTGTTCGAGTGTGACAAAATCAAAGGGTTAAAAATGTGAAGTGTTTATCGAAAATATTCCGAATCCTTCAACTGACTTATCGAAACAGCGAACGAAAAAAAAATACAATCGAAAGGACTCCATTAGCGCACAAAGATCAACCCCCGAAAACGCTCATTGTTATTCGAAAGTGCCCGAACGAACGGAATTTCCACAGTCTCGTTTTTTGTCGTCGAAAAGGGACCGATGCGGAATTCTGTCCGTTCTTTAATCCCCCCCCCCCCCCCCCACAATCAGATGAAAAGGTCCCCCATCGGACCTCCGTGTCGCCGCCGTTTTAATCCGGCGAAATTAAATTTGTCGGTTCGGGTTTACGATTCCCTGTTTCGTAGTGTCGCCCTTTCCATTTTTTACACGTTTCGCGGAAGAATGGCAACGAATATTTATTTTCATTTAGGAGGGGGGGATGGAAATTGGGGATTCCGCGGAATAACAATGTCCGTTCGGACGCGGGGACGTTTAATGTTTCGCGTCCGGGACAAATCCGGGGGTTTGCGAAGGGATCTGAAAAATTTCACGAGGGTTTTTTTTTCAACTCAATCATTGCCTGGTAGAATTGTTCGACGATTTTGAAGAGTTTCTGGAACTGAAACAGGAGGGTGTTTCCTCTAGTGTAAGGAATGAAAAATATACAGGGTGTCCCAGAATGAATGGATAATCCTGTAACACTGTATAGAAGAGCTATTGGACTCTCTGAAAAAAAAAACAAAAAAAAATCTATCCCAACTAGAAATATTTTTTTTTTTCGAAATGATGATTTCTTGCACATCACGTTGCGTTTCTGTGTGACACACTCACTTCATCATGCGGGTAAGCGAAAAGGGGGGTTTTCACGACCAGTTTCGTCAAATTTTGGATTGATATGGCCCATACTTGATGAAAATCCATATAACCTCATGAAGCCAGGGTAATGGCGAAACACGTGTAGTGGTTTCAACTATCAAGTAGTGAGAATCTTAGGCTAAATTAATTAGTGAATACTATAAGTTCATCAAATTGATTGAACAATTCACTATAAATATCTCTGATATTCTGTCATTGTCAATTTTATTTACCATTTCGATCTGCAACGAAATTTTTCTGTATAAACAAAAAAAGTCTACTCTTATCGTATTAACCATCTGCATTATTTTTCGCCACGAGAAAAATACATGGAAAACATATATCCCTCCGTCTCCCACCCCCTCAAAACCGAATATCCCGAGATAGGGATCATCACTCCCCCATCCCCCATTCATCCCCCATTTAAGACCGGATCCAGTAATTCTGTTTCTTCAGGCGTCGACGTCTTCCTTATGCCATTTACCCGGAATTTGGCAGTTGCCATCTTAGCATTTCCGCTTCCAATAAGTTTACCTAACACCATCGGCCTTAGGGGATGAACCCACCCCCGTAATATATTCGACGTCGGGTCGCTGTCGATTCGACTGTACTTTTCTGATACCCTTAAAACGAAAGGTTCTTTTTGGCGAATGCGTGAATTTTTGATCCACCCCCATCAAAAATTTAAGGGTGGGTGAAATTTACAATGAACTCCTCGCCACATTTGCCGCTTGTAGGTCACGAGTATGTGTTGCCGTAAAGTAAGGACGTGGGGGCCGTAAATAATTCCCTAGTTCTGAATTTTTAAAGGGGATGAACCGCGGGCGTAAGGGTGGTTTGCACTTTGCGCGAGGATAAACATCTTTTTTTCGCCATCGGGAAATTACTAATGAATTGCTGCACATAAAGGGGTAAAAATGGGTTTCATCGACGCCTCTGCGGAGCAAAAGGGCCCATAACCTTTTTTTCAACATTTGAGTCTTCGAACCATCCATGTCGTAAATCCCGAAGTAAATGTATTGTAGGGAGGTAGAATTCAATAACTGACTGACAGGCTAAAGAACGATCCACTACTTCAAACCTTTTTTCGTCGAAAAGGTGCGCCGAGCGAAACGGTTAATCTCGGAAAGTTACGTTTGCTTTGCGCCCGTTTAATCGCGTTAGGTAACGATCTAATCGAGGCTGAACCCGCCCGACTTCCCGAACGAATATGATGGCCAATTTGCCCCGATGATGAAATGGCGACCGAAATTAATCAGCGACGATAAGATTAGGGGTGGACGGGGGGCTTTAGAACCGGCGGCGTTATTTAATTTTCCTGAGTGGTTTCGTGTGCGACTCGTGACGCGGCAGGTGTGAAGCTTTTGATTTAGGGCACTTCCATGGGGATTTTTTTCGAACTGGAATGTCGCATCTTAAGGGCGCTTCCGCCGTAAAAATCATTTGATGAAATTAATGATATATACAGAATAACTTCATTAATCGGTCAAAAATGCAATTTCGAGACCAAAATTTCCCAAAAACATAGTACCGTAAATGCTTCATAACCAAACTACAGGGTGTTTAAGTATCCAGAATTTCTCGTTTTTTCTTAATAGCTGCTGCAGTTTTCGAAATATTTGGATTTAACTTGGAGGATGAAGTGGCAATCGAATAACGATCAAATCACTTGTTATAATCTACAGGGTGATACTTTTTTCAGTGTTACTCTCCCTTTTCGCCCCAGAACTTTTTTCTCGTACGTCACTGACCGTGTTTAATAGTAACATTTTAATGCTTGTCATTTTTGAGAATTTTATTGTATTCTACGTTCCTTCGTATTCGTGACCATTCACAAGAAAACATCGAAAAAGAATTTCGGTATGCGTCGGTATTATCAGGGTAATTTAAAATCGTTTTTACCTGTGAATGTTAGCGGAATTGAAAAAAACGAAAGGTACAAAAAAGTTTTCAATAAAATCAAGCAACAAAACCAAACTATAAAATATGGTCAGTGGCGTAAGGCGAAAAAGTTCGGGGGTAAGAAGGGAGAATAACCTTGAAGAAGCATCTGATGAAATTAATGATATATACAGAATGACTTCTTTAATCAATAAAATGTCGAATTTTGAGAAGAAAATGTCTCATAAATATAGATCTGCAAATGCTCCATAGCCAAACTACAGAGTGTTTAAGTTTCCAGATTTTCTCGTTTTTTCTTAATAGCTGCTGCAATTTTCGGAATATTTGGACTTAACTTGCAGGATGACGTACTTTTTGGAGGGGCAATGGAATTATAATCAAATCAATTGTGATTATCTACAGGGTGATACTTTTTTCAAGGTTACTCTCTCTTTTCCCCCCAGAACTTTTTTCTCGTACGTCACTGACCATGTTTCATAGTAAGATTATAATGCTTGTCATTTTTGAAGATTTTATTGTTCCCTACGTTTTTTCTGTATTCGTTACCATTCACAAGAAAAAATCGAATAATAATTTCGGTATGCGCCGATAATATTGAGGTAATTCAAGATCTTTTTTACTTGTGAATGTTCGCGAATATGAAAAAAACGAAAGGTACAAAAAAATCTTCAATAAATTCAAGCAACAAAACCATACTATAAAATATGGTCAGTGGCGTAAGGCAAAGAAGTTCGGGGGTAAGAGGGAGAATAACCTTGAAGAAGCATTTGATGAAATAAATGATATATACAGAATTACTCCTTTAATCAATAAAATGTCAAATTTCGAGAAGAAAATGTCTTATAAATATAGTTCCGCAAATGCTCCATAGCCAAACTACAGAGTGTTTAAGTTTCCAGATTTTCTCGTTTTTTCTTGATAGCTGCAGCAATTTTCGAAATATTTGGACTAAACTTGCAGGATGAAGTACTTTTTGAAGTGGCAATGGAATTATAATCAAATCAATTGTGATAATCTACAGGGTGATACTTTTTTCAAGGTTACTCTCCCTTTTCACCACAGAACTTTTTTCTCGTACGTCACTGGCCATGTTTCATAGTAAGATTATAATGCTTGTCATTTTTGAAGATTTTATTGTTCTCTACGTTTTTCTGTATTCGTTACCATTCACAAGAAGAAATCGAATAATAATTTCGGTATGCGCCGGTAATATAAAGGTAATTTAAGATCTTTTTTACTTGTGAATGTTCGCGAATATGAAATAAACGAAAGGTACAAAAAAGTTTTCAATAAATTCAAGCAACAAAAGCATACTATAAAATATCATCAGTAGCGTAGGAGAAAAAAGTTCTGGGGTGAAAAGGGAGGGTAACCCTGAAAAAAAGATCACCCTGTAGAGTCTCACTATAATTGTGATTATTTTCCTATGCCAACCTCAAGAATTACTTAACTTTGAAATTTCATAGAAATATTTTTGTAGATACAAGAGTAATTGGGAAAAAACTAAAATCCTCTGTAAACTTGAACGCCCTGTGAACTTATGCTAATAGGACATTTCTCTTTTCTTGGAACCCTCATGGAAATGCCTCTCAGTAAGATTAGTTTAAAAGCTTCACACCTACCTCCGAATAAAAAAATCAAAAACTATCAAACATCATAATATTTTATTCTCTATTCATATCTCAATTCGAACCGATTTTTTCCTCGGGTTTCAACCGAACGATTTCCTCGGTTTTCCTCCATATTTCATCGCAAATTTTCCGGTCGTGACATATCCATGGCTTCGCGAACGGCCTACATCGAAAGTAATGCTGTCCATTTTTCAGCTTGTATTTCGAATGGGTCGCCACGTGAAAAGCACTCTGGGCAGCCGAGTTAACATCCTGGAATGAAAAGAGAAATCGCACATTGAACAAACATCAATCATCGGGTTCATAAATATTCGCATTTCCACACTGTTTTTTGACAAAAAAAATCCATCCCCCCCTAGGGGCCGATTCCCCCAGGAAGGGTCAGGGATTCTTCCTGGAACCATGCACCACCACCGGATTATCAACCACTCCACTTGGATAAACTGATTTATATAAAAGGAAAATTGAGTTTTCCAAAGTTCAAATTGATTATAAGATGTTGAACATTAACTTACGGTGCCAAAGCACAATATGAATTCGAGTATAAATTTCCCCAGCCCAGTTCCAGGCACGTCTTTTCCGTAGTTCCCATAGATGGGAGTCCTCGTTGTACCGGGGTCGACGGAAAATACATGGATGCCGAATTTTTCCAGCCTCTCGGCAAAGATCTGCGCCGCCAATATGTTGCAAAGCTTCGAATTCGTGTAAAGCACGGAGTTCATGTCGACTTGGTCGTCGTAGTCTGTTAAATTCAGCGTGTCGGGGCTCAGCGAATGTAGAAATGCCAGTATCGAAGATGTGAAGACGATTCTGGCTCTGTGTGAAGCTTTCAGCTGATCTGAAAAGGGTTTGAGTTCACTTTAATGCCCACCTCTGATTTTGATGAATTTTTTTTTATGGATACTCTTCTTCATGAGAAATCGAATGGTACCAGTTTCAATCTTAGGAAACTCATGGTTTAGGAGATAAGATTCTTGAAAAATTATGACATTCTAACATTTCAGATTTTATGAAGTTACTTCATGAATCGATAGAATGATTAATTTGGAGACGAAAATGTTTCATCAATACAGGTTCGCAAATGCTGCATGACCAAGATACAGGGTGTTCAAGTTTCCAGAGGATTTTAGTTTTCTCCTGAATACTGTTGTAGTTGTCGGAATTTTGGCATGGAAGTTGGCGGTTTGGATGGTTTTTAGGGCTGAAACGAAATGATAATTAGAATTTTTGTAGGTGATACTTTTTTCGAGGTTACTCTCCCTTTTTACCCCCAAACTTTTTGTCGTACGACACTGACCATGTTTTATACTACAATTTTGTTGCCTGTGATTTTTCAAACTTTTTTGTATTATACTTTTTTTTCGCATTCATGACCGTTCACCAGTAAAAATGTGTTAAATTACCTTAATATTACCGCCGCATACCGAAACTCTTTTTCGATTTTTTTCTTGTGAATGGTCACAGATACAAAAAAAACGTAGAGTACAATAAAATTTTCAAAAATGACAAGCATTAAAATCTCACTAAGAAACATGGTCAGTGACGTACGAGAAAAAAGTTCTGGGGTGAAAAGGGAGAGTAACCTTGAAAAAGGTAGCACGCTGTAGATGAGCACAATAAATTTGATAATAATCTCATAGATACTCCATATAGTACTTCACCTCCAAGTTTGGTCCAAATATCTCGAAAACTGCAGCAGCTATCCAGAAAAAACGAGAAAATCTGAAAACTTAAACACCCTGTAGGTTGGTTATGAAGCATTTGAGGAACTATATTTGTGGGACATTTTCGTCTCAAAATTGAACATTTTATCGATTGATGAAGATATTTCACAGGTAGCATTAATTTCATCAGATGATTTTTACGGCGGAAACGCCTTCAAGATGCGACATTTCAGTTCGAAAAAACACCCTTTTAGGAGGTATTATTTTTGGCGAAAAATTACTTTTTGACATTTCTGTGATAGTTTGAGTGAAAGTTTACAGCTTTTCTCGAAACTACCTAATTAAAATGTCTAAGGCAGGAGGTACTGGATACTTTCCACTGAGAAGAACTACCAGTAGCTCCCGGACGAAACACACATAAACATTTTTATGATGGAACATTTTTGATGGAAGTTTTCTCATTTTTGAAAAATAATTCACCTAGCAACAAATGGGTCAAGAGGAAGGCTCCGAAATAATTGATCTGCATGACGTAATTGGTCCCTTCCTCGCTACATTTTCTACTAGAAGCTCCAATTCCAGCATTATTTATCAAGATGTCGATTTTTGTCTCGGTTTTCCTTATATCTTCGACGAATTCCCTTATGGACTTTGAAGAGGACAAATCGAAGTGTTTCAGTATTATATTGTGGTTTCCTGTTTGGTGTATTATCGTATTCTTCGCTTTCTCTGATACCACTTTGTCTGCTATTATAACTCTGCAACCCCTTGAGGCTAGAAGGGTTGCTGTGGCTAATCCAATACCTGCAAGAATTAATTATTTGTGCTTATCTATATCTTTTATGGTTATAATACCAACCTGAACTCCCACCAGTCACTATAGCAGTTTGGCCAACTAAACAAACCAAACTGTCAGATCTCCTATTGGTGAAATGGAAAAAAAACCACTTAGTGAAACAGACCACATATTCTAGGAGTTTCCAGATGAAACACTTCAAATCCACTAATTTGTTTGGCATCGTTTTATCTACGAGGCTTAACTGACTAGACTGAAGTAAAACACGTAAATGTCTCAAAAATCAATATCTAAGGTCATCAACTCCATTCCATTTGGATTCACGTTAGGACCGATAAATTTGTAATTGTTGATAATTCGAGTATTATTGTTTTGGTATATTTCCGATTATATTCGATGAACAGATACAGGGGGACCTTTAGTGATTGTCACTATCAATTGTGATGGAATTCCAACTTTCAAATTCGAATAGAACAAATGTAGATAACTTTTTCAACCCTCGATCCTGAATCCTGACCTGCATCCCCCACTACCCCCAACTCCCGAAAAGTTCAATATAATCCCTTTAGGTCCAGCACACAGCATTACCGAGCAGAGGACCTCCGCGACTTTATCCTGCACGATGTCCTGCCTAATTACCGTCCGTCCCGATATTTCGCGAAAATCTGGAACATCTGTTCATTAGGTTGGCACCACCGGGGGATATCGCGGAATTTCCGCCGACATATTTCTCAATTTGGGTTATTAATCCGGGGGGGATTCCCGCGATGAATAAATTTTTCACGAACCGCCTCGAAGTCATGAGGATGGATTGTAATTCTCCCCTGGAGATGAAGAGAGGTAAATGGGCGAGTTTTTCCATCGGGTTTGGTTAGGCGGTGATCCGCATTTTCAGCTTTTGTGAAGTAACTTCATGGATCGATAGACTGTTTAATTTCGAGATAAAAATGTCCTATTAGCATAAGTCCGCAAACCGTTCATAACCAAGATACAGGGTGTTCAAGTTTCCAGAGGATTTTAGTTTTTTCTCAATTACTCTTGTAGTTTCCGAAATATTTGTATGAAATTTCGATGTTTGATAGTTCTTGGGGTTTGAATGAAATAATAATCAGATTTATAGTGAGACTCTACAGGGATATACTGTTTTCAAGGTTATTCTCCCTTTTTACCCCCCAACTTTTTTGTCGTACGTCACTGACCATATTTTATAGTATGATTTTGTTGCTTGAATTTATCAGAAACTTTTTTGTGCCTATGGTGTTTTTCATATTCACGAACATTCACAAGAAAAAAACGATCTTAAATTACCTTAATAATACCGACGCAAACCGAAGTTCATTTTCGATTTTTCCTTGTGAATGGTCACGAATACGAAAAAAAAGTAAAATATAATAAAATTTCTAAAAATGACAAGCATTAAAATCTTACTATGAAACATGGTCAGTGACGTACGAGAAAAAAGTTCTGGGGGGAAAAGAGAGAGTAACCTTGAAAAAAGTATCACCCTGTAGATAATCACAATTGATTTGATTATAATTCCATTGCCCCTCCAAAAAGTACGTCATCCTGCAAGTTAAGTCCAAATATTCCGAAAATTGCAGCAGCTATTAAGAAAAAACGAGAAAATCTGGAAACTCAAACACTCTGTAGTTTGGCTATGGAGCATTTGCAGATCTATATTTATGAGACATTTTCTTCTCAAAATTCGACATTTTATTGATTAAAGAAGTCATTCTGTATATATCATTAATTTCATCAGATGCTTCTTCAAGGTTATTCTCCCTTCTTACCCCCGAACTTTTTTGCCTTACGCCACTGACCATATTTTATAGTATGGTTTTGTTGCTTGAATTTATTGAAAACTTTTTTGTACCTTTCGTTTCTTTCATTTTTGCTAACATTCACAGGTAAAAACGATTTTAAATTACCTTAATAATACCGACGCATACCGAAATTCTTTTTCGATGTTTTCTTGTGAATGGTCACGAATACGAAAAAACGTAGGATACAATTAAATTCTCAAAAATGACAAGCATTAAAATGTTACTATTAAACATGGTCAGTGACGTACGAGAAAAAAGTTCTGGGGCGAAAAGGGAGAGTAACACTGAAAAAAGTATCACCCTGTAGATTATAACAAGTGATTTGATCATTATTCGATTGCCACTCTAAAAAGTACTTCAACCTCCAAGTTAAATCCAAATATTTCGAAAACTGCAGCAGCTATTGAGAAAAAACGAGAAATTCTGGAAACTCAAACACCCTGTAGTTTGGTTATGAAGCATTTGCGGAACTATGTTTATGAGAAATTTTGGTCTCGAAATTGCATTTTTGACCGATAAATGAAGTTATTCTGTATAAATCAACAATTTCATCAGATGCGTGTTCAAGGTTATTCCCCTTTTTTACCCCCGAACTTTTTTCTCGTACACCACTGACCATGTTTCATAGTAAGATTTTATTGCTTGTCATTTTCAAAAACTTTTTTCTACCCTACGTTTTTTCTGTATCTGCGACCTTTCACAAGAAAAATCGATAAATAATTACGGTATGCGCCGGTATTATTAAGGTAATTCAAGATCGTTTTTATTTGTAAATGTTCACTAATATGAAAAAAACGAAAGTAACAAAAAAGTTTCTGAGTAATTCAAGCAACAAAATCATACTATGAAATATGGTCAGTGGCGTACGGCAATAAAGTACGGGGGTAAAAAGGAAGAATAGCCTCGAAAAAAGTATCACCCTGTAGAGTCTCACTTTAATCCTCAATATTATTCCATGCAAACCCCAAGAACTATCAAACCTCGAAATTTCATACAAATATTTCGGAAACTACAAGAGTAATTGGAAAAAAACTAAAATCCTCTGGAAACTTGAACACCCTGTATCTTGGTTATAGGTCGTTTGCGGACCTATGTTAATAGGACATTTTTGTCTCGAAATCAAAATGAAGTTGTGCCGTGGCCACCTCGTTCGCCGGATTCAAATCCCATCGAGTATGTTTGGGATATGATGGGGAGAAGACACACCATGCTTCATCCTCCACATACTCTAACACAGTAATTTATGAAGTTCGAGGGGTTTGGAATGAGGTGTCACAAGCAGACATCGACCATCTCACTTCGTCTAGACGTGTACAGAAGTGTCCTCAGCGACGGAGTCGCCCTCATTTTCAATATCGTTTATAAATCCTTTTTTGTCGGGATCATCGTTTCTGTTTCATACATATTTATTTGGGGGGGTCCCCAGTGCTTGACAGATTAAGGTCTGCGCTCGTAAACCCAACCTATGGGACCCCATTAATCAAACTCCGAAGCCATTATCTCGAAAAAATTGATAGAAGAAGCCAACTCGGTATTTTCATCGTCATATTTCATATGGTCGGTTCGAGAGGACAAAATGGAAAATTGATTGTGCCAAATTCTCGTGGGTGGCCCGAAAGTACGAGGGGTAACTGAAAAATGTCGCGAAGTCCCCCTCTGCGATTTATGAAAAACCCTTGATTAATACGAGAACCGACAGTGTTCCTAGGGGCGTGAAAGACAAAGGGGATGCGGACTCAATTAAGGTCCCTCGTCACGTCTCTTTTCACGTCGAATCGAGGCATAAGAGAACCTAACAATAAATGATGTTAAGACGTCGGAGTGTGATAGTTTTACAAATATCTCTCGACGTTCTCTTGTGTTTCCTTCCCTTCTTCATCGTCAGAACGATTTATGACAGGTGCAGAAATTTTATGGGGAATTCCATCCCTGCAGCTTCAATTCATCTGCAATGTCACGTGTTATATATGGAAATACCTGAAAATGTTTCAATTCTTTTTATATTTTCTTTCTCGGTTGTTACTGTGTCCTCATCCACAGTTTATTCAAATGAAAATTTCGGTACCTTTCTCTCCAAAGCTCAAAGCACTAACCAATGCGCTGAAACTGAGTGTCATTATTGAATTGATATCAACTATTTCATATCCATGAGAAAAAACCCTGTGAAAAACTTTTTTTGTTAAAAAAAAACGAAGCTCCTAATGAACTGCCGACGAAAGAGAATTCCAATTACCGTTGAAATTTTTAAATCGGTTCCAGTAATCAATTACGAGCGAGACTCTATTTGGAGTACGATTTTTTTCGATTTGTCTTAATTACGACTTCGTTTAACTGTAATTTTGTTCTCTATCTGGAAAGCAGTCTTGGTTCCGAAACTTTCCGGTGATTCAGAGGAGGAAGACATACAGTGTGTCGAAACTTTTCGAAGGAGACTTCAGATTTAGCATCCGGTTCACTTTAGTGCCCACCTCAGTTCTTATCGACGATTTTTCTCTAGTTGCAGTTCTGGAAGGAAAAGCGAATGGTACCAGTCTCGATTTCAGGAAACTTCTAGTTTAGAAGATATGATTTTTCGAAAATCAATACTGACATTGACAGTTGACACATGACGTTTGACATATGACAGTAAGGCCTACCAATATATAAAACAGTACTACCAATATAAGGCATTGGAAGATCCCAGCTAATGGGTAGAGTTAGGTTAGGACAAATGTCAAAAATTATAATCATTGGAATTAACGAATTTGTTAAGTATGTTATGGTGAGCAAATATTAAATTAATGAAATGAAATGGCCTAATAAGAAAGAAAATGAAATATTCGAATTTTCCACGAATTCATGTTGCTACATTGTTTGGCGCCTTCGCCATTTTGCAACCTGCCAAAAAATTTTGTGATTTTTTGGTACACTTTCAGATATTGGTAGATCTGTTTCATTCTTTTCGCCACAAGACACTTCCTGGAGAACAACGTATCAAACATTAAAATAATTCTAAAATTTGAATTTCGTGAAAAAATGAAATAAAAATATAGTCTAGAAAAATGAGGATGTTGACCTGAAGGGTGAGAAAATTTAAGTTCCTCGAAGAAGAATACTTTTTAAAAAACAATAAACCCCTTTTTCAGTAATTCTTTTCGTTTTTCCATTAAAATTTTGTATTAGCAAATTCACATTGTTTTGAACCTTCGCCATTTTGCAACCAGGGAAAATTTAAATAACCAACTATTCGAATCTTTTGGTACACTTTCAGATATTGATGGATCTGTCTTCGCCACTGGATCATAATAATTCCAAAATGTAAATTTGAAGAAAAAATAAAACAAAAACTATGACCTCGAAAAATGGGGATGTTGACGAAAATATATATCTTGCACTGAAGAGTGAGAGTGAGAATTTGTTTCTCGAAGAAGAATAATTTTAAAGTAACAAAAAATCATTTATTCTGTAATTCTCTTCGTTTTTCCATTGAAATTTTTTATTCACAATTCACCTTCGCCATTTTGCTCCCAGAAAAAATTTAAATACCCAATTATAGAATTTTTTCGGTAGACTTTCTTCCAAATATTGATAGATCTGTTCGTTTTTCTTCATTGCTGTAGAACAAAGTTATATAGGCCATGTTAATTTCGGGGAAAATTAATAATAAAAATAAAGGTCTTGAAAAATCAGGATATTGTCGAAAATATCTCGTCTTGAAGAGTAGAAAGTTCAAATTCCTCGTAGAAGAATACTTTGAAAGCAACAAGAAACAATTTTTTTCTGTAACTCACTTCGTTCATCTATCAAAAATTTCATTTTTCATTCGAAAATTCACATTGTTGGGCACCTTCGCCATTTTGCAGCCAGGGACAATTTGAATACCCAATGATTGAGTTTTTTTGGTTGACTTTCTTTCGAATCTTGATAGACCTTTTTTTCTTATTGTAGGCCTGTAAAACAAAGTAATATAGGCCATGTTAATTTCGAGGAAAAATGAAATAAAAAATATGAAAATTCACATTGTTTGGCACCTCCGCCATTTTGCAACCTGGGACAATAAATACATTTTTTGCCTTTCTTTTTCAAATATCAATAAATATGTTTCCTTTTCTTCATCGCATGACCCTTTTTGAAGACCTTGGTAATGTAAAAAATGATACTTTTCAAATGTGAATTTCGGAATAAAATAAAATGAAAAGTATGGTCCTGAGAAATGGGGATGTTGACGGAAATATCTCACTCTGAAGAGGGCGAAAGTTTGAGTACCACTTCGAGTAGACTTTTAAAGATCTAAGACATTGTTTGTTCCTATAATCTCCTTTTTTTCCACTTAACATTTTATCCCTCATTAGCCAGTTTGCACCGACCGACACCTTCGCCATTTTGCAACCAAGGAAAATTCATTATATAACTATTGAACTTCCGATGGATCTGTTTCTTTCTCATCTCCATTGTAGGATCCTTTAGGGGGTTGTATGGGGGTGTTGTATTCTGGAACCCGTAAAAGTGTAACTATATTCCGACAACAAAAGAAACGATGGAAAGACGGTGGAAGTTAATAGTATTTCCGAGATGATTGCAGCCACTTCTGTTTTGTTATTACACGCCATTAAGGGATGAAATGGGGAGAGGAAACTTACGAGGAGTTGGAATCCCAAAGATCAGGTTATATAAAAAAAATAGAATGAATTTTTCATCCCAAAAATCCAAAGTTCTAAGTAGGGTTGGTGATCTCAAATTATAAGAAACAAAAATGTCAGAATTTAATCATTTTCCAAGAACCAAAATTCTCACCATTCCACCCCAGAAAACTTGACACATTGCGTCTGAAAAAACCCTCGACCTTCCAGCAACCCTTCATAAACCAGCTCAATTTCAGTTTTTCACGAGGGAATAACTCTCTCGAGGGGCACACAATGTGCAGTAAAGCTCCAAAAGTTGTTATTGAGTCTACCCCGTTGCAATTTACGACCAACAAACAACATTGGGCGCAACTGTTCTCACGTCAACAAACTTTCTAATGTTGGTGGTGAAATATGACCTGGACATTATTATGGCCCATCCTATTTCCTAAGTGCCGTAGCGAGGATTTTCCATCGAAATGAAAAAAAGAGAAAATTTTGACATTCAAGTGACAGTTGATTGAAAATTGACAGATTTTCGGAACTACCAACAAAATTCCTTTGACATTTGACTAAATGCACCTGACTGTGATATAGCTATGGTTAGAAACGTCAATATTCACGGTCTCCCCTATTTGCATCGAAAACAGTGGCGCGCACTCCCTCCCCCCAATGACTTATTGTCTGAAGTATAAGGGAATCGTCAGATTTTAATAGGGCATTTGCATTTAAATGAAACCATTTTCTCCGCACCTCTTTTATCGTCGGTATAAAGCTCCTAGGACGGGCTGGGAGCGTGGAAGCACGGCTTTATGGGGCAAGGAATCCTTTTAACTGCGACGGGGTAAAATCGCAAATATATGGCCGAATCTGGAGAGCATGGGAAACAGGAAGCGCTTCCTCCAGGTTCGCCCACTCGCTGGAGATGATGAATTCGGTTGCGAGGTTGGAATGGGATCGAATAGTATTATTATTTCTGTGTTCCAGTTAACATCCTGGAATGAAAAGAGATCAATCGTGGGGTTCATAAATATTCGCAGTTCTATACAGGGGGGGACTTTGACACTAAGTTCAAAAGAATTTATACACCTCTGATACCATCTCTGTTCAGTGACCAAAAAAACCTTTCCCCCCCTAGGGGTCGATCCCCCCAGGAGAGGATCAGGGATTCTTCCTAGAACTATGCACCACGACCGAAATTTTTTCTTTGATTCTATATAAAACTTCTTCTGTGTTTCTGAAATTTCCATCATAAATTCCAGTTATGACAGTGACAAAAAATGCCACCCCCAACGCCGTTTTTATATCAATTCCAAGAGGAGCTTTTTCCTCGTTTCGAGGAGGAAAATTCTGACACGATGAAGGAGTAAAGTTATCATTGCGATTCTCCCAGGTGTAGCATCAGGATTCAGGACTCGAATAGGGCCATATATCAGCTGTCCGATGCGGGTTTCTCACGTCTATACGTTGCGAACGTATTGAAAAATTCCACCCCAATAAAACTCTGCGCATTTTCGGGGTGGTGGAAGGGGCTAACGTGCCTCCTTGTATTTGCACACACTCCTTAAAAAGCTATAAGGAGAGAGAATTATGATCGAACTTTTCGATAAATTTGGGGTGGCCAACCCTCGGGGTAGACGTGAGAGGGGTATATTTAAAACTTTGGATTTTTGGGATAAAAATTCGTTCTATTTTTTTTATATAACCTGGTCCTTGGGGTTCCAACTCCTCGTAGTTTTCCTCTCCCCATTTCATCCCTTAATGGCGGGTAATAACAAAACCGAAGTGGCTGCAATCATCTCGGAAAAACTATTAACTTCCACCGTCTCTCCATCGTTTCTTTTGTTGTCGGAATATAGTTACACTTTTACGGTTTCCAGGATACCACACCCCCATACATCCCCTCAAAGGATCCTAAAATGAAGATGAGGAAGAAACAGATCTATCAGAAGTTCAATAGTTATAAAATAAATTTTTCTTGGTTGCAAAATGGCGAAGGTGTCGGTCGGTGCAAACTGGCTAATGAGGGATGAAATGTTAAGTGGAAAAAAGGAGATTATAGAAACAAAATAATGTCTTAGTTCTTTCGAAGTCTACTCGAAGAGGTACTCAAACTTTCGCCCACTTCAGAGTGAGATATTTCCGTCAACATCCCCATTTCTCAGGACCATATTTTTCATTTTATTTCATTCCGAAATTCACATTTGGAAAGTATCATTTTCTACATTGCCAAGGTCTTCAAAAAGGGTCATGCGATGAAGAAAAGGAAACATATTTATTAGTATTTGAAAAATAAAGGCAAAAAATGTATTTATTGTGCCTGGTTGCAAAATGGCGTAGGTGCCAAACAATGTGAATTTTCGCATTTTTTATTTCATTTTTCCTCGAAATTAACATGGCCCATATTACTTTGTTCTACAGGAAAGTTCCTGCAATGAAGAAAAACGAACAGATCTATCAGTATTTGAAAGAAAGTCTACCAAAAAAATTCAATAATTGGGTATTTAAACTGTACCTGGTTGCAAAATGGCGAAGGTGTCCAACAATGTGAATTTTCGAATGAAAAATGAAATTTTTGGAGGATGAACGAAAAGAGTTACAGAAATAAAATTGTTTCTTGTTGTTTTCAAAGTATTCTTCTTTGAGGATTTTGAACTTTCTACTCTTCAAGACGAGATATTCTCGACAATATCCTGATTCTTCAAGACCTTTTTTTTTATTTTTTATATTCCTCGAAATTAACATGGCCTATATAACTTTGTTCTACAGGAAAGTTCCTGCAATGAAGAAAAACGAACAGATCTATCAATATTTAGAAGGAAGTCTTTCAAAAAAATTCTATAATTGGGCATTTGAACTGTCCCTGGTTGCAAAATGGCGAAGGTGCCAAACAATGTGAATTTTCATATTTTTATTTCATTTTTCCTCGAAATTAACATGGCCTATATAACTTTGTTCTACAGGAAAGGTGCTACAATACGAAAAAAAGGTCTATCAAGATTTGAAAGGAAGTCAACCAAAAAAATTCAATCATTGGGTATTTAAATTGTCCCTGGTTGCAAAATGGCGAAGGTGTCAGACAAAGTGAATTTTCTGATGAAAAATGAAATTTTTAATGGAAATACGAAGGGAGTTACAGAAAAAAATTATTTCTTGTTGCTTTCAAAGTATTCTTCTTCGAGGAATTTGAACTTTCCCACTCTTCAGGGCAAGATATTTTCACGACCTTTTTTTTTATTTTATTTTTCCTCGAAATTAACATGACCTGTATAACTTTGTTCTACAGGAAAGTTCCTGCAATGAAGAAAAACGAACAGATCAATCAGTATTTGAAAGAAAGTCTACCAAAAAAATTCAATAATCGGGTATTTATACTGTCCATGGTTGCAAAATGGCGAAGGTGCCCAACAATGTGAATTTTCGAATGAAAAATGAAATTTTTGATGAATGAACGGAGTGAGTTACAGAAAAATTTGTTTCTTGTCGCTTTCAAAGTATTCTTCTCCGAGGAATTTGACCTTTCTACTTTTCAAGACAAGATATTCTCGACAATATCCTGATTTCTCAAGACCTTTTTTTTTATTTTTTATTTTCCTCGAAATTTACATGGCCTATATAACTTTGTTCTACAGAAAAGTTCCTGCGATGAAGAAAAACGAACAGATCTATCAATATTTGGAAGAAAGTGTACCAAAAAAATTCTATGATTGGGTATTTGAACTGTCCCTGGTTGCAAAATGGCGAAGGTCCAAACAATGTATATTTTCTGATGAAAAATGAAATTTTCGATGGAAAAATGAAGGGAGTTACAGAAAGAAATGGTTTCTTGTTGCTCCCGAAGAATTCTTGATTTTCATTTCCTCATAAAATATTTTATAGGTGCAAAATTAGAGCCTTGTGGACCAACAGTCGTAATTCCCTTAATGTTCACCTTACGATTTATCGCTGATAAACACTGAGGAATGTTGGAGGGACTTCCGACTCCCCGTATCTCATCAGTAACACCCCCGAATCCCATTAAAACCCGTCCAAATACGAGGGGGTGATACTTTAAGTGAAAAGTACACAAAATTGTCATTGTGTCGTGAAAAGCGGCATAATTTGTTCGGATTTCGTGTATAAATACAGTTGGCTGTGGATTTTCACGGAACAAACGCCGGGCAATTATGTAATGGGGATGCTCCTAAATCAACGTGGCCATTACCGGGGATTCCGACCAGTGACGGGGCACTCAGGGTGGCCAGATGATGAAGTTTTCGGTGTGAAATTTCAAAAAATCATAACTTCAGAATTATCAATTTTCTGAAATAGAAACTAGTACCTTTTTTTTCGTCTTTCAAAACTGCTTCTAGGAAAAAATTATCGACACTAAAGTAAACTCGAACTTGCGAAGAGAATTTATTCAATCCTGCCGGAATTCGTGGAGAGATGGATATTTCCACCTCTTCCATATTTCAATTTCCAAATTGAATGATCCAAATAACGACATACGTATATTGTCAGCGTCAGCGTAACATCCGGCCCTTCCAATTAGTTTGTTTGTCGGGCAGCCTGAGACCCAGAGAGATCGTGTTCGTTGAGTAAATTTGACGAACCACTAATTCGAACCCTAGTTTACACGAGACAGTGGAAAACTGACGGCGTCATTACGTTATGAGCATGCAGTATTCGAAAACCGGTAATAACGTTTCGTCAATTCACGTAGATGAGGCGATGAAACGTTGCTTTTTGGCGTTGAGACTTTCTGTTCGTTGATTGAGCCTCATTTGGAAATGTGAATTTCGGGAGAAAAAAAATAATAAAACATATGGTCTCGAAAAATGGGGATAGCAACGAGAATATCTTGCCCTGAAGAGTTTTTTCAATAAAGAT
This sequence comes from Aphidecta obliterata, assembly GCA_963966015.1. Lineage (NCBI taxonomy): Eukaryota > Metazoa > Arthropoda > Insecta > Coleoptera > Coccinellidae > Aphidecta > Aphidecta obliterata. The sequence continues at coordinate 1,719,796 of OZ014435.1, forward strand.
TTCAATTTCCATTCGCAAATCAACATTAATTGGCACCTTCGCCATTTTGCAACTAGGAATCATTAGCCTATCTATTGCTGAATTATTCATGATTCGTATGAATTTGAGGGGGTGGAATAATCCGTATTTTTCGTTTATTATTCACCCTCTATATTGTAAAAAAACCTTGAAATTTCTACAGGAAGAAGATTTGGTGAAAAATCGAGGATTATCAAACTCAAAGAAAAGGTCCTGCAATAAAGATAAGGAAACAGATCCATCAATAGCTGTTAGTTTACCTAGAAATATCAATTGTTGGTCATTTGAATTTTCTTGTTTTGAAAAATAGCGAAGGTTCAAACCAATGTAAATTCGCGAATGAAAATTGAATGTTCGATGGAAAATGAAGAGATTACAGAAACAAATGGTTTCTTGATGCTCTCAAAGTATTCTTCCTCGAGGTACTCAAACTTTCCAGAAGAGTTAGAAAGTATGAGTACCTCCGAGAAAAATAGTTTGAAGGCAAGAAGGAAACCGTTTCCTCTTTGATTTCCTTCGTTTTTCCGATAAACATTTCAATCTCCATTCGCAAATCAAAATAAATTGCACCTTCGCCATTTTGCAACTAGGAAAATAAATATTCCCAGAAGATTGCTATTTCTTAGTACACCTGAAGAAATTGATGAATCTGTTTCTCTTTATTTATTGCAGAACCTCATTGAAGGCCAAAGTAATATAACCTATAATAGTTTCGCAATGTGGATTTCGAAAAAATTTAAATTAAAAGTATAATCTTGAAAAATGGGGATCTTGACGAAAATACCTTGCCTTGGAATGTTAGAAAGTTTGAGTATCTCTGAGGAAAATAGTTTGTAGGCAAGAGCAAAACCATTTTAACTGTAATCTCCTTGGTTTTTCCAATGAAAATTTCAATTTCAATTCGCGAATTAACATTAATTATCACCTTCGCCATTTTGCAACAAGGAAAAATAAATATTCCCAAATCATAGCTATTTCTTGGTAAACCTAAAGAAATTGATGGATCTGTTTCTCTTTATTTATTGCAGAACCTTATTGAAGGCCAAAGTAATATAACCTATAATAGTTTCGCAATGTGAATTTCGAAAAAATTAAAATAAAAACTATAATCTTGAAAAATGGGGATCTTGACGAAAATACCTTGCCTTGGAATGTTAGAAAGTTTGAGTACCTCCGAGGAAAAAAGTTTGAAGGCAAGAAGGAAACCTTTTCCTCTTTAATTTCCTTCGTTTTTCCGATAAACATTTCAATCTCCATTCGCAAATCAAAATAAATTGCACCTTCGCCATTTTGCAACTAGGAAAATAAATATTCCCAGAAGATTGCTATTTCTTAGTACACCTGAAGAAATTGATGAATCTGTTTCTCTTTATTTATTGCAGAACCTCATTGAAGGCCAAAGTAATATAACCTATAATAGTTTCACAATGTGCATTTCGGAAAAAATACGAAATTAAAAGTATAATCTTGAAAAATGGGGATCTTGACGAAAATGCCTTGCCTTGGAATGTTAGAAAGTTTGAGTATCTCTGAGGAAAATAGTTTGAAGGCAAGAGGAAAACCATTCTAATTGTAATCTCCTTCGTTTTTCCAATGAAAATTTCAATTTCAATTCGCGAATTAACATTAATTATCACCTTCGCCATTTTGCAACAAGGAAAAATAAATATTCCCAAATCATAGCTATTTCTTGGTACACCTAAAGAAATTGATGGATCTGTTTCTCTTTATTTATTGCAGAACCTTATTGAAGGCCAAAGTAATATAACCTATAATAGTTTCGCAATGTGAATTTCGAAAAAATTAAAATAAGAACTATAATCTTGAAAAATGGGGATCTTGACGAAAATACCTTGCCTTGGAATGTTGGAAAGTTTGAGTACCTCCGAGGAAAAAAGTTTGAAGGCAAGAAGGTAACCTTTTCCTCTTTAATTTCCTTCGTTTTTCCGATAAACATTTCAATCTCCATTCGCAAATCAAAATAAATTGCACCTTCGCCATTTTGCAACTAGGAAAATAAATATTCCCAGAAGATTGCTATTTCTTAGTACACCTGAAGAAATTGATGAATCTGTTTCTCTTTATTTATTGCAGAACCTCATTGAAGGCCAAAGTAATATAACCTATAATAGTTTCACAATGTGCATTTCGGAAAAAATACGAAATTAAAAGTATAATCTTGAAAAATGGGGATCTTGACGAAAATGCCTTGCCTTGGAATGTTAGAAAGTTTGAGTATCTCTGAGGAAAATAGTTTGAAGGCAAGAGGAAAACCATTCTAATTGTAATCTCCTTCGTTTTTCCAATGAAAATTTCAATTTCAATTCGCAAATTAACATTAATTATCACCTTCGCCATTTTGCAACAAGGAAAAATAAATATTCCCAAATCATAGCTATTTCTTGGTACACATAAAGAAATTGATGGATCTGTTTCTCTTTATTTATTGCAGAACCTTATTGAAGGCCAAAGTAATATAACCTATAATAGTTTCGCAATGTGAATTTCGAAAAAAATTAAAATAAAAACAACTTGAAAAATGGGGATCTTGACGAAAATACCTTGCCTTGGAATGTTAGAAAGTTTGAGTACCTCTGAGGAAAAGAGTTTGTAGGCAAGAGCAAAACCATTTTAACTGTAATCTCCTCCGTATTTTCAATAAACATTTTAATTTCAATTCGCAAATTAACATTAATTATCACCGTCGCCATTTTGCAACAAGGAAAAATAAATATTCCCAAATCATAGCTATTTCTTGGTACACCTAAAGAAATTGATGGATCTGTTTCTCTTTATTTATTGCAGAACCTTTTTTGGAGGCCATAGTAATATAACCCATAATAGTTTCGCAATGTGAATTTAAAAAAAAATCAAAATAAAAAGAATAATCTTGAGAAATGGGGATCTTGACGAAAATACCTTGCCTTGGAATGTTAGAAAGTTTGAGTACCTCGTAAGGAAAATAGTTTGGAGGCAAGAGGAAAACCATTTCAACTGTAATCTCCTTCGTTTTTTCAATAAAGATTCAAATTCCCATTCGCAAATCAACATTGATTGGCACCTTCGCCATTTTGGAATTAGGAAAAATAAAAATTCCCAAAACATTGCTTCTTCTTGGTACACCTGAAGAAATTGATGGATCAGTGTATCTTTATTTATTGCAGAACCTCTTCTGAAGGACATAGTAATATAACGCATAATATTTTCGCAATGTGAATTTCGAAAAAAATTAAAATAAAAACTATAATCTTGAAATATGAGGATCTTGACGGAAATACCTTGCCTTGAAATGTTAGAAAGTTTGAGTACCTCTGAGGAAAATAGTTTGAAGACAAGAAGGAAACCATTCTCACTGTTATCCCCTTCCTTTTTTACAATAAAGATTTCAATTTCCATTCGCAAATTAACATCAATTGGTACTTTCGCCATTTTGCAACTAGGAAAAATAAAAATTCCCAAAACATTGCTACTTCTTGGTACACCTGAAGAAATTGATGGATCAGTGTATCTTTATTTATTGCAGAACCTTTCTTGAAGGCCATAGTAATATAAACCATAATAATTCCGCAATGTGAATTTCGAAAAAAAATAAAATCAAAAGTATAATCTTGAAAAATGGGGATCTTGACGAAAAAACCTTGCCCTGAAGAGTTAGAAAGTTTGAGTACTTCTGAGGAGAATAGTTTGTAGGCAAGGAGAAAACCATTTTCTCTGTAATCTCCTTTGGTTTTTCATTCAACATTTCATTTGTCATTCGTAAATTCACATTGTTTGGCAACTTGGCCATTTTGCATCCAGGGAAAATTTATATTCGCAAACATTGCTATTTCTTGATACGCCTAAAATAATGTATGGATCTGTCTCTCCATATTCATAGCAGGACTATTCCTGAAGACCATAGTAATATAGACCGTAATAATTCTAAAATGTGAATAAATATTACATCACTTATTCTCCACATTGTACTGACCGGCACCTTCGCCATTTGGCAACTAGGTTAAATTTGAATTATCCTTGAACTTTCTTGGTACCACCCACAGATATTGATGGATCTGTTTCTTTTTCTTCATTGCAGGACGTTTCCAGGAGACCAAAGCTTCACTTCGCAAATAAGCCAAGAAAGATATTCTTCTATTTAGAACAAAATGTCATCCCATTTCCCCAGACCTCAACAATAAATAATTCGAAAGGCAAGCAAAATTCTCCAGGAAAACGACTCTTATCCGACATCGTTTCCAGCAGCGGCAAACACATCAATCCCCTCGCCGAACAGGGTGTCAACACGTCTTGGCAAGGTCACTAATCGTTTCACGGCCCGTTGCCCTTATCTGTCCGCAGCCTTTTGCCTCGCCCGCGTCCTTTATAGATTTGCGGCGGGATAATACGATCAAAGCGGACCGAGGCACATTGTTTTCGTTCTATGCCCTGAGTTATCTCTCCCTTCTATGGGCATTTTACGGTCCATTCGCCCAGTTGCTATGCCGGCCTGATGACACGGAGAAATAAATAATGGCGGACTTGCGGGGTTTCACGTGGTCACGACATTTATGGGGGTGGGAGGGTTGTTTTGGATAGTTACTAAGAGAGTTCATTGATATTTCTTGGTACAATTACTGATATTGATGACTCTTTTCATTTTGTTTCATTGCAGGACCCTTTGACCACACCAAAATAGACCATGATGACTCCAAATGTGAATTCCAAGAAAAATTAAATTGAAAGTATCGTCTTTGAAAAATGGGGATGTTGACGAAAATGTCTTGATCTGAAAAGTGCGAGAGTTTGAGTTCTGAAGAAACCATTCGTTTCTGTAATCTCTTCATTTTCCAATGAACATTCTTTTTTTATTCGCAAATTTACATTGTTTAGCTCCTTCGCCATTTTGCAACCAGGGAAAATTTAAATTGCCAACAATTGATATTTCTAGGTAAACTAAAAGATATTGATGAATCTGTTTCTATATCTTCATTTTAGGACCTTTCCTGAGGACTATGGTAATATGAATGATTCCAAAATGTGAATATCGGGAAAAAATAAAATAAAAAGTATGATCTTGAAAAATCTTGCCCTGAAGAGTTGGAAAGTTTGAGTACCTCGAAGAAGAATACTTTGAGAGCATCAAGAAACCATTTGTTTCTGTAATCTCTCCTTTTTCCAATGAACATTCAATTTTTATTCTTAAATTCACATTGTTGAGCTCCTTCGCCATTTTGCAACTAGGGAAAATTTAAATTGCCAACAATTGATATTTCTAGGTCAACTAACAGATATTGATGAATCTGTTTCTAATCTTCATTGCAGGACTTTTTCTGAAGACTATGGTAATATAGACCATAATAATTCCAGAATGTGAATAGCGAGAAAAAATAAAATAAAAAGTATGAACTTAAAAAATCTTGCCTTGAAGAGTTGGAAAGTTTGAGTACCTCGAAGGAGAATACTTTGAGAGCATCAAGGAATCATTTGTTTCTGTAATCTCTTTTTTTTTCCATGAACATCTAATTTTTATTCGCAAATTCACATTATTTAGCACCTTCGCCATTCTGCAACTAGGGAAAATTTGAATGACCAACAATAAATATTTCTAGGTGAACTAACAGATTTTGATGGATCTGTTTAAATATCTTCATTGAAGGACCTTTTCTGAAGACTTTGGTAATATTAGACCATAAAAATTCCAAAATGGGAATATCGAGAAAAAATAAAATTAAAAGTATGAACTTGAAAAATCTTGCCCTGAAGAGTTGGAAAATTTGAGTACCTCGAAGAAGAATACTTTGAGAGCATCAAGAAACAATTTGTTTCTGTAATCTCTTCTTATTCAAATGAACATTTAATTTTTATTCGCAAATTCACATTATTTAGCTCCTTCGCCATTTTGCAACTAAGGGAAATTTAATTTACCAACAATTGATATTTCTAGGTAAACTAACAGATTTTGATGGATCTGTTTCAATATCTTCATTGAAGTACTTCTTCTGAAGACTATGGTTATATAGACCATAATAATTCCAAAATATGAATATCGAGAAAAAATAAAATAAAAAGTATGAACTTGAGAAATCTTGCCCTGAAGAGTTGGAAAGTTTGAGTACCTCGAAGAAGAATACTTTGAGAGCATCAAGAAACCATTCGTTTCTGTAATCTCTTCTTTTTCGAATGAACATTCAATTTTTATTCGCAAATTTTCATCGTTCAGCTCCTTCGCCATTTTGCAACTAGGGAAAATTTAAATTGCCAACAATTGATATTTCTAGGTGAACTCACAGATATTGATGGATCCGTTTCTAAATCTTCATTTCAGGACCTTTTCTGAAGACTGTGGTAATATAGACTATAATTATTCTGAAATGTGAATATCGAGAAAAAATAAATATAAAATAAAATAAAGAGTATAAACTTGAAAAATCTTGCCCTGAAGAGTTGAAAAGTTCGAGTACCTTCGAGAGCATCAAGAAAGCATTAGTTTCTGTAATCTCTTCATTTTCCATCGAACATTCAATTTTTATTCGCGAATTAACATTATTGCATTTGCAAATAGAGAAAATTCAAATGACCACCAATTGATATTTCTAGGTAAACTAACAGCTATTGATGGATCTGTTTCCGTATCTTCATTGCAGGACCTTTTCTTTGAGTTTGATGATCCTCGATTTTTCACCAAATTTTCTTCCTGTAGAAATTTCAGAGATTCTCACAATTTCGAGGGTGAATAATTGAACGAAAAATGCGGAATATTCCACCCCCTCAAATCCATACGAATCATGAATAATTCAGCATTAGATAGGCTAATGATCCTTAACTATCCAATTTCAATAAACCATCCAGAGGGTCCCAAGAGCCCCAGAATTATTATACAAATTACTGTGGATTTCCTGTTAACCCTCCTAGGAGATTATTAACCAATTAAATCGAAATTATGACTGATCCCTATTCACATCCCTCCCATATCGGAAAATTAGAAGAGTGGGAATGGAAATGTAAACTGGGATTTCCATCGTCCCTTCATAAATCACGCAGTTTTTTCAACCCTCTGAAATCTCCGGAATCCTAAACATAAGATGTCTCAGCGTTTCCTGAAACAAAACCGGGGATTAAGTTCCCAAGATAAATCCCTCTGAGTAGAATTCTATCGACGGTATCGAAGCGATCAACAATTTGTCCCCATCGCTATTCACATGAATCCTTCCAGGGAAAAGCTTAAATTATGTTTCAGGGAATAAAGGTGGGGATGACCTACGCGATTTCCTCAACGCCATTTTACACTTCCGCTCAGAGATTTTTTCGAAAAAATAATGAAAAATCCCTTTCTCACTGAACATATAATTTGCAATCCCTCCTAACCTAAGTTATATTTCATATAATTCAGTTCAAAAACACTCCAGAAAAACGATGGCCCCAACTTGTGTGGCCCCCTTTACCACCCCTTAGAAAGCCTGAATTATGTTCTGGCACGGTTACACAAACTGAACGTTCTCGGGGGCTCCCAATAATGGCCTAGTCGAATGTAGACCGTTATTTCCCCATTTTATGGTCATTCGAATCGAATAAACGATTGTGTTTTTTCACATATAAATCGCGAATTTTCTCCTGGAAGGGGGATGATGTATTCCGGGGTCCTGGAAAGTGTAACTATACAACTTTCATTATCCGGGGACGTCCGACAACAAAAGAAACGATGAAGAGACGGCGGAAGTTAATAGTGTTTCCGAGATGATTGCAGCCACTTCGGTTTTGTTATTGCCCCGCCATTAAGGGGTGAAATGGGGAGAGGGACACTATGAGTTTCGGTTGCGATACATTCGCCCTTTTGCAATGAAGATTGAAGACCTCAGTAACAATATTGAATAATTTTGAGTAAGAATAGAATGGAAAGTATGGTCCTGAGAAATGGGGTTGTTGATGAAAATATCCTTCTCTGAAGAGGGCGAAAGTTTCAGAACCTCCGAGGAGAATACTCTGAATGTCATAAGAAACCATTCGTTCTTATGATCTCTTCGAATTTCATTTTTCATTCGGAAATTTGTTTGGCACCTCCGCCATTTTGCAACCAGGGAATTACAGAAATAAAGGTTCCTTTTGTTCTTAAAGAATTCTTCTTGGGGGTACTCGAACTTTCTCAATCTTCAGGGCAAGATATTTTCGTCAACATCCCCATTTTTCGAGATCATACTTTTCATTTTATTTTTTCTCGAAATTCACATTTTGGACTTATTATGTTCTCCCATACTATGGTCTACAAGGAAGGTCTTGTGGTGAAGATAATGAAACAGATCAATCAATATCTGAAAGTGTACATAAAATTCCAATAGTTGGTCATTTAAATTTTCCCTGGTTGCAAAATGGCGAAGGTGCCAAACAATGTTAATTCGTTAATACTAAATTTCAATGAAAAAACGAGGAGAATTACGAAAATCATTTCTGGTCTTTTAAAAGTATTCTTCTTCGAGGTACATAGATTTTCTCACACTTCAGGGCAAGCTATTTTCGCCAACATCCCAATTTTTCGAGATCATACTTTTTATTTCATTATTTCTTGAAATTCACATTTTGGAATTATTATGATCTCTTATACTATGGTTCACCGGAAAAGTCCTGTGGTGTAGATACTGAAACAGATTCATCAATATCTGAAAGTGTATCAAAAATTGAAAAAGTTGGTTATGCAAATTTTCCCTGGTTGCAAAATGGCGAAGGCGCCAAACAATGTGAATTTTCTAATACAAAACTTCAATGGAAAAACGAAGAGAATTACAGAATAAACGATTTCTTGTTTCTTTGAAAGTATTCTTCTTCAAGGTACTCGAATATTCTCACTTTTCAGGGCAAGAAATTTTCGTCAACAGCCCCATTTTTCGAGACCATATATTTTATTTCATTTTTTCTTGAAATTCACATTTTGGAATTATTATGATCTCTGATACTATGTTTTGAAGAAAAAGTCCTGTGTTGAAGAAAATGAAACAGATCCATGAATATCTGAAAGTTCACCAAAAATTCCAATAATTTGTTTTTCAAATTTTCCCTGGTTGCAAAATGGCGAAGGCGTCAAACAATGTGAATTTGCTAATAAAAATTTCTATGGAAAAACGAAGAAAGTTACAGAAAAAATGGTTTCTTGTTGCTTTATTATACTTCGAGGTACGCAAATTTGCTCACCCTTCAGGGCAAGATATTTCGTTAACAACCCCATTTTCAAGATTATATATTTTACTTTAATTTTTCCTCGAAATTTCCCATTCAAAATTTTTATGGTCGATATAACTATTGGTCTTCAAAAAAGGTCCTGCTGTTAAGATAAGGCAATATCTGTAAGTGTAGAAATATCCTAAGCAATTAAAAAAAAATTTAAGTTAAAATTTAAAAAAAAGGACTCACTCGTGTACTAAAAAGTCATATATTTCCTCTACCGAATACAATAAAATAATAAACACAAAACCGAAGTCAAACTAGGATCCATTATCCACAAAAGAATCGTACCCACTCTCCTTGCATTTCTCCACTAGTATAACAGAGGTGACGAAAAAAACGGCACTGGTGACCACCAACATCGTGGCCACCCTCAAATCGTGCACCGCCAGATTAACGTAGTAGGTCCAAGCTACTGTACAACGTTTCATTTTGGTCGATCTGACGCATTTCAGGAAGAATTTCACGCATTTCTGCTTCTGCATGGTGTTCTTCACGCTTATCCAGACGTTCTTCAAGCAGCACAAGAAGTCCTCGTAGCTGACGATGATCGTTTTGTCGAGCAGAGTCGTTTCGTTTCTTGTTTCTAGTTCCAGCTGTTGTTCTAATATTTCCTCCCATTTTTGTCTGTTAAGAAACGGTTCAAGGTCATTTTTGTTGATTTCTGTTCAAATCCTTGTTGAAATACTCACGATTGTAAAATATTCACTGGAAAGCCGCAAACCTGGTGTGTGTCGTTCCATTGCTGTACAGAGTCGACATTAAAACCGTGGTTTAGATTAATCTAAAAAAAAACAATTATCACAAAAATTGGATCAAAGTGGAACGTGTAAACTCACCATCAGTAGAAGTGTCCACATTAACAACATTCTGAACGGCTGTATTATTAAAAATCCGTCTTTTATTTCTCAAATTTCCTTTCCGTTTACTTAAACAGCCAGTGTTGTAAATCTTTCGTTCATGTTTTCAAATTTGGAGGTGTAGTAAATCTGAGACACGTGTTTGTTTTGAAATGAACGACGAAGATATGTGAGTATCTTCGAATCGGAACATGTGGATCATGATAAAACAGATAAACTATACAACACTGAAATTTTCATTAGTTCATTCTGTTAGTTTCTGTTTTTCGATTATTAACTACTGTCATGAAGCTTATTTTCTGATATTTTTCATTCACTCTAGCCAGTGGAACGGATTTGGGTGAAAAATCATTTACGGTTCGAAATGGGGTAAGTGATGATTTTCAAATATTTTCCAATATGTTTTTTTCAGATTCCCTGAATTTTACGTGAAATTTGTCAAAATCTGACATCTCGAGTTTTGGATGAAAATGTCGTGAAATATACCGATTTTCAACGTTATTTACTATTCTTCCACACCAATCACTGAAAATAACTGAAAAAGAGTGAAGAAATAGGAAAAGAATTTTGCTAACATTATTTACTAGTCGTCCACACCAATCTCTGAAAAACACTCAAAAAGAGATAAAAAATAATTTTTATCCTAATTTACTATTCATCCACAACAATCTCTGAACATAACAAGAAAAAGGTAGAGAAATAGAAAAAAAATAATTTCTAACCTGATTTACTATTCGTCCACACCAATCACTGAAAATAACTCAAAAAGAGTGAAGAAATAGGAAAAAAAATGTTTGTAACCTAATTTATTAATCGTCCACACCAATCTCTGAAAATAACTCAAAAAGAGTAAAGAAAAATAATTTTTTACCTAATTCACTATTCATCGACACCAATCTCTGAATATAACAAGAAAAAGGTAGAGAAATAGAAAAAAAATAATTTCTAACCTGATTTACTATTCGTCCACACCAATCACTGAAAATAACTCAAAAAAAGTGAAGAAATAGGAAAAAAAATGTTTGTAACCTAATTTATTAATCGTCCACACCAATCTCTGAAAAAACTCAAAAAGAGTAAAGAAAAAAAGAAAAATAATTTTTTACCTAATTCACTATTCATCGACACCAATCTCTAAAAATAACACAAAAAATGTAGAAAAATAAAGAAAAAAAAATTTTCCAACCTAATTCAGTAGTCGTCCACACCAATCACTGTAAATAATTCAAAAAGAGTGAAGAAATAGAAAAAAATGTTTTCATCTCAATTTACTAGTCGTCCACACCAATCTCCGAAACTAACACAAAAAGAGTAGAGGAATAAAGAAAAATAATGTTTCACCCAATTCACTATTCATCCACACCCTTTCTGAAAATAACACAAAAAAGGTGGAAAAATAGGGAAAAAAAAATTTTACAACCTAATTTACTATTCTTCCACACCAATCACTGAAAATAACTCAAAAAGAGTAAAGAAATAGGAAAAAAAATGTTTTTAACCTAATTCACTAGTCGTCCACCAACCAATCTCTGAAAATAACTCGAAAATCGTGAAGAAATAAAGAAAAATAATTTTTAACCCAATTCACTATTCATCTACACCAATATTTGAAAATAACACAAAAAGGTGGAGAAAGACTTGCAACCAAGCAGCGTTGTGAGGGTTCAGTTCTTGGATGGGTGACCACTATAAATTTTCAGTTTCGACCGTGGAATTTTCATTCGATTCGGAATAGAAATAACTTTGAATAAAAATAATTTATTCGAATAATATTAAAAATACATAGACCAAAAATTATAACATTTCAATATTGAAATAAACAGATGATGGGCCATCCTGTATCTACAATTATCATATAAGGAACATCGTGGATATATCGAAATTAATAAAAAGATAAAATTCCAAAATGGAATTTTTTCAAACCAGCTCGACCAAACCTCTCTCAAATTGACGATCATATCTGTTGAATTTCTGACGAATAGTAATCAATGCGAAACAGGTTCCGGTTAGAAGATAAAGTGTGACAAACATGAAAGATACAACTACGAATTTGGAAAAGGCAAACGCGATATAATCACTGTCTGATAAAAAGCAGTGATTTTTCTGAGCTTCAACCAGGCATTCCATCAGCTTCTTCATGCACTTTCTACCATCAGCATCTGTGTGTTTATTGTTAGGAATCCACGTCTTCTTGATGCAACAACGGAAATCATCGTAGGTGACGATCATCTCATCAGGTTGCTCCTCTGAGGTTTTGTTTTTGGACTTCTTAATTTCAGCACTTATAGATCTGAAAATGAATTCTGAAAATGAATTATGAAAATGAACAAAATTGAGGAAATCAAACAAAAGTTAAAAGTTTCAAACGATACAAATAAAACGATACTCACTCAGGTACATCGTTGATGTTAAAACCACAAACTAGTCTTGAGCTATCCCATAATTTTTTAACTCCAAGAGGATGTCCATTGCATGATGATTTCTGAAAAAAAAGTTCTTAATCATTTAAAATACTGAAGGAAATAAAAGATTCTGAGAAAACCAAACCAACTCACCAAATAAGTCCAAATAAACAATACAGAATACATAATAAATTTAACAATATCCATTTTGAAGCACAACGAATAGAAGAATATACACACACCACAAGGTACAAACTGAAATGAACTATTCTCTAGTCGCCTTCATCTTATATTAAACTTATACGTCCTGAATATATAATTCTTCTGAGAATTCATCCTTCCCAAACCAATAGAAATAATTCTGATATACCTCCATACAGGTAGAAAGGGTTGAAGGGTACTTACAAATCAGTTGTGAATGTACCTGCATGAAAATTTGTCCATTATTCTGAAAATTCACTTCAAAATTAATTAGTTTTTAATTTGTTGTCTTCTTCCTTTGGAACAATCGGAAATGCATACAATAGAAGATGTCTCGAATATTTAATGGAAGTAAAGAAACAAATATAATAAAAAATATATCTCTCTCGAATCATGTACTCCCTCCAAGAAGCAGGCGTTAATATTTTTTCGTAGCCACACCGTTTACCGGATTTAAATCCCATCGAATATATTTGATTTAGAATAAGGAGAAAACCTTGAAAGAAATAAATTTAATTTACTGCTCGTTCACACCAAACTCTGAAAATAAGACAAAAAGGGTAAAGAAATAGAGAAACAAATTTTTAACCCAATTTACTATTCGTCCACAACAATCTCTGAAAATAACACAAAAAAAGAAATTGAAAAGAAAAAAAATTTTCAACTCAATTCATCATTCGTCCACGTCAGTCTCTGAAAATAACACAAAAGAAAGAAAAGAAAAGAAACAAATTTTTTACCTTAATTTACTATTCGTCAACGCGAATCTCTGAAAATAACACAAAGAGAGTGAAGACTAGGGAAAAAAAAAATTTTCAACTTTCAACAATTTACTATTCGTCCACAATAACCTCTGAAAATAACACAAAAAGAGAAATTTAAAAGGAACAAATTTTTCAACTTAATTTACTATTCATCCATGGCAATCTCTGAAAATAACACAAAAAGGGTTCGCCAATCTCTGATAATAACAAGGAAAGGTGACGAAATAGGAAAAAAATATTTCAACTAAATTTACTATTCGTCTACATTATTTTCCTTCAATTTAATTAACCTACTATTCGTCCACACCAATCTCTAAAAATAACACAAAAAGGGTAAAGAAATAAAGAAAAAAAGTTTTTTAACTTAATTTAATATTTACACTCATCGAGAGTAGAACATTATATTCTATACACAAAAAATTTCATTAGTGCAATATGCTTCAATCATTCTACATCACTTTTTCTGGAAGTCTAACCTAACCTAAGTTTGAGCATAGTACTTCTGCAACTGGCAACAAACATAACAACTGGTGGCAATGATAAAAAGAGTGAACAACACCAAAGTCCCCACACCATAATGAGAGAACGTCAATAACAAGTAATCACTTGTCCTCAGTGTACAATGATTTTTTTGTGCTTCCACAATGCAATCCATAAGCTGTTGCATGCATCTGACTTGCATGGGATTCATGATGATCTCTTCGACCCAGGTCTTCTTCAAACAGCAACGAAAGTTGTCGTAGCTGACGATTAGGATATCTGTTCGTTTATTCGATTCTCCAAACGTTTTGTTAACCTGATTCTGCATTTCGGCCCTGAGTGACCTGAAAAGAACAAATAAACTCAACTCAGAATAAGTTATATATTTGGCAACGTCGCCCAAATATGACAGATGTGGTACATTAGGTCTACTGGTTGACAACAGTGTCACGTTCATAACCTCAAAGTCCTATTGTTTTGAATAAGTAAATAAAATTTACTTACTCTGATAAATCTTGAATGTTATGGTCACAAATTTTTTTGTAATCATCCCATATTGTCTTTGCTAGTATAGCTTCCCCATTAGAGGATTTGACCTGAAAAAAAATCGAAAATAAATATGGTTGATCTGAACTGTAAGATCTTTGGAAATTATGAATTACTCACCAAGAATAAGAGTGTTAAAAATGTAAACAAAAAAAAGTAACCCATCACAAAATTATATTTAAAAAAAATAATATATATTATTGCAACAATATCAAAAATACAGTGGAGAGAAATCTGTTTTGTTGGCAAGTTTATCTTCTACTGGAGAGTATCGTTTGGGGAAAGGTAAAGGAATGATAAATCTTTTCTCGGAATATTGACCCTTAAAGCCAGTACCACCCCAAGTAATTCAATTCAAATTAGCATCAGGGTGGTTGAAATCTTAAAAATTCCAGGAAGTCATAGTAAATATTGGGTGGATTATTATTCATTCCTGATACCATAACTGAAGGGCGTTATTTATTATTGTAAATTTGATCATTTATAATTTACATATTGTATACTGCAAGATTATGTACAGGGTGTCCAATTTGAGAAAGAAAACTTTGTTGAAAAAATTTGATAATCTGTACTATTGTAAAAACTTTATATATTTTTTTTTACGACTGCATATAAATTCAAAACATTTCTAAAAATCTACAGGGTGTTCCAGAATGAAATGCTGATCCTTGAGTGCATTAATTCTTGGTTGATTTAGAGAATTTTTGTTTCAAATCGAGCCTTAACTTTTGATAGGGTATTAAAACATTCTCAAAATCGCTCCAACAAAAAACAGTGGCGTTTCACTTCTGTTCATACGAAGTTCTCGAAGTGGACCCAAGAAACAATTTTTTTTAATTTAATTTACTATTCGTCCACACCAATCTCTGGAAATAACACGAAAAAGGTGAAGAAAGAGAAATAGAATTTTTTTCACTCATTTTACTATTCGTCCACACAAATCACTGAAAATAACACAAAAAGGGTGAAGAAATAATGAAACAAATTTTTTCCTTGATTTACTATTCGTCCACACCAATGTCTGAAAATGAAACAAAAAGGGTAAAGAAATAAAGAAACAATTTTTTTTACTTAATTCACTATTCGTCTATGCCAATCTCTGAAAATATCACAAAACGGGTGAAGAAATAGAGAAATTTTTTCTTTACTTAATTTACTATTCGTCCACGCCAATCGTGAAACTGAAGGGCGTTATTTATGATTGTAAAATCGATAATTTATAATTTATTCATTGTATACTGCAAGGTTGTACAGGGTGTCCTATTTAAGAAAGAAAACTTTGTGGAAAAAATTGGGTAATCTGGACCACTGTAAAAACTTTATATTATTCCTTCTAAGACTGCATATAAATTCAAAACGTTTTTAAAAATCTACAGGGTGTTCCAAAATGAAATGCTGATCCTTGAGTGCATGAATCCTTGGTTGATTTGGAGATATTTTTTTCAAATCAAGCCTCAACTTTTTATAAAGTATCAAAATATTCTTGAAATTGCTTCAACAAACAGCAGTGGCGTATCACTTTTGTTCATACGAAGTTCTCGAAATGGACCCAAGAAAGAATTTCTTTTAATTTAATTTACTATTCGTCCACACCAATTTCTGAAAATAACACGAAAAAGGTGAAGAAAGAGAAATAGAATTTTTTTAACTCAATTCGTATTTGTCCACACCAATCTCTAAGTATAACACAAACAATGCAAAGAAATAGAGAAAAAAATTGTATCCACTTAATTCAATATTCGTCCACACAAATCACTGAAAATAACACAAAAAGGGTAAAGAAATGGAGAAAAAAATTTTTTTACTCAATTTACTGTTCGTCCACACCAATGTCTGAAAAAGAAACAAAAAGGGTAAAGAAATAAAGAAACCATTTTTTTTAACTTAATTTACTATTCGTCTATGCCAATCTCTGAAAATAAAACAAAAAGGGTAAAGAAATAGAAAAAAAATTTTTTTAACTTAATTTACTATTCGTCCACTCCAATCGTGAAACTGAAGGGCGTTATTTATGATTGTAAATTCGATAATTCATAATTCATTAATTGGATACTACAAGGTTATGAACAGGGTGTCCAATTTAAGAAAGAAAACTTTGTGGAAAAAATTTGATAATCTGTACCACTGTAAAAACTTTATATTATTCTTTCTACGACTAAATATAAATTCAAAACGTTTTTAAAAATCTACAGGGTGTTCCAAAATGAAATGCTGATCCTTGAGTGCATAAATCCTTGGTTGATTTGGAGATATTTTTTTCAAATCGAGCCTCAACTTTTTATAAAGTATCAAAATATTCTCGAAATTGCTTCAACAAACAGCAGTGGCGTATCACTTTTGTTCATACGGAGTTCTCGAAATGGACCCAAGAAAGAATTTCTTTTAATTTAATTTACTATTCATCCACACCAATTTCTGAAAATAACACGAAAAAGGTGAAGAAAGAGAAATAGAATTTTTTCAACTCAATTTGTATTTGTCCACACCAATCTCTAAAAATAAAATTGAAAGAGTAAAGAAATAGAGGAAAATTTTTTTCTTATTTACTATTCGTCCACACCAATCTCTAAGTATAACACAAACAGTGCAAAGAAATAGAGAAAAAAATTGTATTCACTTAATTCAATATTCGTCCACACAAATCACTGAAAATAACACAAAAAGGGTAAAGAAATAGAGAAAAAAATTTTTTCACTTAATTTACTATTCGTCCACACCAATGTCTGAAAATGAAACGAAAAGGGTAAAGAAATAAAGAAACCATTTTTTTTAACTTAATTTACTATTCGTCTATGCCAATCTCTGAAAATAAAACAAAAAGGGTAAAGAAATAGAAAAAATTTTTTTTTAACTTAATTTACTATTCGTCCACGCCAATCGTGAAACTGAAGGGCGTTATTTATGATTGTAAATTCGATATTCATAATTTATTAATTGGATACTGCAAGGTTATGAACAGGGTGTCCAATTTAAGAAAGAAAACTTTGTGGAAAAAATTTGATAATCTGTACCACTGTAAAAACTTTATATTATTCTTTCTACGACTGCATATAAATTCAAAACGTTTTTAAAAATCTACAGGGTGTTCCAGAATGAAATGCTGATCCTTGAGTGCATAAATCCTTGGTTGATTTGGAGATATTTTTTTCAAATCAAGCCTCAACTTTTTATAAAGTATCAAAATATTCTCGAAATTGCTTCAACAAAAAGCAGTGGCGTACCACTTTTGTTCATACGAAGTTCTCGAAATGGACCCAAGAAACAAGTTTTTTTAATTTAATTTACTATTCGTCCACACCAATTTCTGAAAATAACACGAAAAAGGTGAAGAAAGAGAAATAGAATTTTTTTAACTCAATTTGTATTTGTCCACACCAATCTCTGAAAATAAAATTGAAAGAGTAAAGAAATAGAGGAAAATTTTTTTCTTATTTACTATTCGTCCACACCAATCTCTAAGAATAACACAAACAGTGCAAAGCAATAGAGAAAAAAATTGTGTTCACTTCATTCAATATTCGTCCACACAAATCACTGAAATAACACAAAAAAGGCAAAGAAATAGGGAAAAAATTTTTTCTACTTAATTAACTATTCGTCCATACCAATGTCTGAAAAAGAAACAAAAAGGGGTGAAGAAATAAAGAAACCATTTTTTTCAACACAATTTACTATTCGTCTATGCCAATCTCTGAAAACAACACAAAAAGGGTGAATAAAAAGAGAAATTTTTTTTTTACTTAATTTACTATTCGTCCACGCCAATAGTGAAACTGAAGGGCGTTATTTATTATTGTAAATTCGATAATTTATAATTTATTCATTGTACACTGCAAGGTATGTACAGGGTGTCCTATTCAAGGAAGAAAACTTTGTGGAAAAAATGGATAATCTGCACCTCTGTAAAAACTTAATATTATTTTTTCTCCGACTGCATATAAATTCAAAAAATTCTCAAAAATCTACAGGTGTTCCACAATGAAATGCTGATCCTTGAATGCATGAATTGGTTGACCTCTTGAAAAAAAATTTTCAAATTGAGCCTTCACTTTTGATAGGGTATTGAAAATATTTTCGGAATTCCTTCAAGAAAAAGCAGTGGCGTACCACTTTTGTTCATACGAAGTTCTCGAAATGGACCCAAGAAACAAGTTTTTTTAATTTAATTTACTATTCGTCCACACCAATTTCTGAAAATAACACGAAAAAGGTGAAGAAAGAGAAATAGAATTTTTTTAACTCAATTTGTATTTGTCCACACCAATCTCTAAAAATAAAATTGAAAGAGTAAAGAAATAGAGGAAAATTTTTTTCTTATTTACTATTCGTCCACACCAATCTCTAAGAATAACACAAACAGTGCAAAGAAATAGAGAAAAAAATTGTGTTCACTTAATTCAATATTCGTCCACACAAATCACTGAAATAACACAAAAAGGGTAAAGAAATAGGGAAAAAAATTTTTCTACTTAATTAACTATTCGTCCATACCAATGTCTGAAAAAGAAACAAAAAGGGGTGAAGAAATAAAGAAACCATTTTTTTCAACACAATTTACTATTCGTCTATGCCAATCTCTGAAAACAACACAAAAAGGGTGAAAAAAAAGAGAAATTTTTTTTTTTACTCAATTTACTATTCGTCCACGCCAATAGTGAAACTGAAGGGCGTTATTTATTATTGTAAATTCGATAATTTATAATTTATTCATTGTATACTGCAAGGTATGTACAGGGTGTCCTATTCAAGGAAGAAAACTTTGTGGAAAAAATGGATAATCTGCACCTCTGTAAAAACTTAATATTATTTTTTCTACGACTGCATATAAATTCAAAAAATTCTCAAAAATCTACAGGTGTTCCACAATGAAATGCTGATCCTTGAATGCATGAATTGGTTGACCTCTTGAAAAAAAATTTTCAAATTGAGCCTTCACTTTTGATAGGGTATTGAAAATATTTTCGGAATTCCTTCAAGAAAAAGCAGTGGCGTATCACTTAAGTTCATTCGAAGTTCTCGAAATGGACCCAAAATATCATGAACCACCCTGTATAAAGATTTCTTTCAACGCATTATAAAATCTACATTATGACTGAATAAAAATTCAAACTCCACTCGACTATGTAAAATATACTAAATTCGGACGTTTAAACCGCTTTCGCCCAGTTATTTCGCTCGATTCATCTAGAGGGAAAGTACGATTAATTTTGATGAAGCAAGTAATAAAGTGTTCAGTTACGGTTTGATTCGAGTCCACCTATGCGGGAGTCTAACTGTTTCGATCAGTAGTAAGTCGACACCTGAGCTGAAAGTAACACCGATATAGGTATATTGAATTTCCGTACTGAAACTTACACGCGACCGTTTCGAAGTACGCAGTGAAGGTGCGACACTCGTGCTGCATCGCCGTTCGATGATAAGATCAAGATGTGATGAGCGGTTTCGGGGTTCGAGAGTTTTAGAGATGACGGCGCTGTGGGTACTTTGGTTTATCGCCAGTTTTGGTATGTATTTGTCTGGTGCAATTGAGGATAGTTGGTTAGGATGGGAGCACGCACAATCAAGGGTTTCGTATTCCAACTGATTTTTGTTAGAAGAACATTCATGAAAAACGAATGAGTTTAATTATTTTCCAAAAAAATTTTTTTTGGTTTCTTACCAGAGATAATATTATTCCAACTGACAATAAATGAAGAAATTTAATTTGCCCTGAAATGAACGGATAGTCGAAAAAATTGTTTTTTCAACGAAACGCAGAGGATTACTCAATATTTTTCCAAAAATATCTTGTTAGTTGAATATAAATACTTTTATGAAAATCAAATGAGTTCAATTATTATCAATGATTTTTTTTTTTATTTTCCATAATAAATAATTATGGTTTCAAAAATAATCATAATATGTTTTCAGCTGATTGTTCTGTTTTTTTTTCTGAAAATGAATAGAAAAAATTTTAAAATTCACTTTTCCCTAAAATGAATTGGTAATCCAAAAAAAGTTTTTCAAAAACGCAGAGGAATACAAATTTTTCCAAAAATATGTAGTCCGAATTTCGTACGCATGCCACTGGTTGAAACGTTTAAATTTCATAAATGACAGATGGCAATTCTATTTTTTTTGAAAATAAATACAGAAATTTAATTTGCCCTGAAATGAAAGGCAGTCCAAAAAAATTTTTTTTCTACAAAACGCAGAGGAGTACTCAATATTTTTTCAAAAATATCTTGTTACTTGAATATAAATACCTTTATGAAAATTAAATGAGTTCAATTATTATCCATGAATTTTTGTTTGATTTTCCATAATAAATAATTTTTGGTTTCAATAATAATCATAAAATGTTTTCAGCCGATTGTTCTTCTTTTTTTTGACAATGAATAAAAAAAATTTAAAAATTCACTTTTTCCTGAAACGAATTGGTAATCCAAAAAAAATTTTTTCAAAAACGCAGAGGAATACAAATTTTTTCCAAAAATATTTAGTCCAAATTTCGTACGGATGCCACTGGTTAAAACATTGAAATTTTATAAATGACAGATGGCAATTATGTTTTTTTTGACAATAAATGACGAAATTCAATTTTTTTTCTACAAAACGCAGAGGAGTACTCAATATTTTTTCGAAAATATTTTGTTAGTTGAATATAAATACATTTATGACAATTAAATGAGATCAATTATTATCCATGAATTTTTGTTTGATTTTCCATAATAAATAATTTTTGGTTTCGATAATAATCATATCAATTTTCTCTGTGAACCAAAACTGCCTTCATAGTTCACATTGTCATTTTGTTTTTATAAACTTCGATATATGGAATCACCGAATTTCATAGGAAATTTCAGGAAAAGTCAATTTTTTCTATTATGAAAAGGTTCAATTTTCTCTGTGAACCAAAACTGCCTTCATAGTTCACATTGTCGTTTTGTTTTTATAAACTTCGATATATGGAATCACCGAATTTCATAGGAAATTTCAGGAAAAGTCAATTTTTTCTATTATGAAAAGGTTCAATTTTCTCTGTGAACCAAAACTGCCTTCATAGTTCACATTGTCGTTTTGTTTTTATAAACTTCGATATATGGAATCACCGAATTTCATAGGAAATTTCAGGAAAAGTCAATTTTTTCTATTATGAAAAGGTTCAATTTTCTCTGTGAACCAAAACTGCCTTCATAGTTCACATTGTCGTTTTGTTTTTATAAACTTCGATATATGGAATCACCGAATTTCATAGAAAATTTCAAAAAAACTAAATTTTTTTCAATATAAAACGGTTCAATTTTCTCTGTGAACCAAAACTGCCTTCATAGTTCACATTGTCGTTTTGTTTTTATAAACTTCGATATATGGAATCACCGAATTTTATAGGAAATTTCAGTAAAAGTCAATTTTTTCTATTATGAAAAGGTTCAATTTTCTCTGTGAACCAAAACTGCCTTCAGTGTTCACATTGTCATTTTATTTTCATAAACTTCAATAAATGGAATCGCCGAATTTTATAGGAAATATCAGAGAAGCTCAATTTTTTCTTTGTGAACCAAAACTGCCTTCAGTGTTCACAATGTCATTTTATTTTTATAAACTTCAATAAATGGAATCGCCGAATTTTATAGGAAATATCAGAGAAGCTCAATTTTTTCTCTGTGAACCAAAACTGCCTTCAGTGTTCACATTGTCATTTTATTTTTATAAACTTCAATATATGGAATCACCGAATTTTATAGGAAATATCAGAGAAGCTCAATTTTTTCTCTGTGAACCAAAACTGCCTTCAGTGTTCACAATGTCATTTTATTTTTATAAACTTCAATAAATGGAATCGCCGAATTTTATAGGAAATATCAGAGAAGCTCAATTTTTTCTCTGTGAACCAAAACTGCCTTCAGTGTTCACATTGTCATTTTATTTTTATAAACTTCAATATATGGAATCACCGAATTTTATAGGAAATATCAGAAAAACTCAATTCTTTCTCTGTGAACCAAAACTGCCTTCAGTGTTCACATTGTCATTTTATTTTTAAAAACTTCAATAAATGGAATCACCGAATTTTATACGAAATATCAGAAAAACTCAATTCTTTCTCTGTGAACCAAAACTACCTTCAGTGTTCACATTGTCATTTTATTTTTGAAAACTCCAATATATGGAATCACCGAATTTTATAGGAAATATCATAAAAACTCAATTCTTTCTCTGTGAACCAAAACTGCCTTCAGTGTTCACATTCTCATTTTATTTTCAAAAACTTCAATGAATGGAATCGCCTAATTTTATAGAAAATATCAGAAAAACTCAATTTTCTCTTTGTGAACCAAAACTGCCTTCAGTGTTCACATTGTCATTTTATTTTTTAAAACTTCAATAAATGGAATCACCGAATTTTATAGGAAATATCAAAAAAACTCAATTCTTCCTCTGTGAACCAGAACTACCTTGAGTGTTCACATTGTCATTTAATTTTTAAAAACTTCAATAAATGGAATCACCGAATTTTATAGGAAATATCAGAAAAACTCAATTTTTTCTCTGTGAACCAAAACTACCTTCAGTGTTCACATTGTCATTTTATTTTTAAAAACTTCAATAAATGGCATCACCGAATTTTATAGGAAATATCAGAGAAGCTCAATTTTTTCGTCTGTGAACCAAAACTGCCTTCAGTGTTCGCACTGTTATTTTATTTTTTGAAACTTCAATAAATGGAATCACTGAATTTTATAGAAAATTTCAGAAAAACTCAATTTTTTCTGAGAACCGAAACTGCCTTGGAAAATTAACATCTTGTAGGTCAAAATTAATTGAGGATTAGAACTTTATCCTGAAACATGTTTATTTTTTCAATGCTGTTTTGAATTCTTGAGAGGTCGTAAAAAAAATAATGTTCCTGACTCATTCTACACCCAACGTTTACTTGAAATTATCTTCTAAACGTTGATATCAAATTCCAAGAGACACAATACTCTTTATACTTTATATCCACCTTTCTGAATGCAACTTTATACAGTAGTTTCGTCTCGGATATTTCCACACCAAAAAAAAAATTATTCCTCGCGCAATAATTTAATGCATATAATCCAGTGGAATTGTTGACTTCGGAAGTATAATTTTCTTGCAACGAAATACCGTACAGATTCCGCACAGTTTTTGCCCCGCTTGCTTTGGAGGCTGGCTCACTTACAAAAGTAACGACCACTGATTAGCGATTTCCAATGGCTGATCTCAACACAGTTATAAATATCGAGATTCGCGACTCGCCCGAGCGCGAAAATAATAACGAATATCAAATGAGATGGGAAATTACTCGCTATCGAGGTCTGAGAGGAAGGAAGGAAGGAATAAAAAATCGGATAACATCTGCGGAGCGGGCCGGAACGATTCTCATTTCGCGCTAATCGAAGGGGGTACTCGCTGATGCTTTCTCCGAACGTTAGATATTAGAATAGTCGTGATTAGTAAACGAAGAAATGCGAAGTGGTGATTGCTTCGAACTGAGAGCAGATGGGGGTGGTCGCGTTGATTATTTACGGCGCGAATGTGTTTTCGTTCGTCGTTTTTCCACCCAAGAAGGACACCCTTCCGAGGAGTCGCAGGCTTGGAGGTGAGAAAAAATCTTTTCGTTTGCACCCTTCTCTTATATATGGCAACGTCGCCCAAATATGACAGATGTGATACATTTGAACTACTTTGTGACAGGAATGTCACTCTCCTAACCTCAATTAGTTTGATATTGGAAGATGAAGGATTTACAATTCGAAGAGCACTGACGTGAATACAGGAGCTTTTACCCGCTTGTTTCTGTGTTTATACTGTCAGTGTGACAAGTACTGACATTTTTTTTTATAAACTTCAGTGAATGGAATCATCAAATTATATTGAATATATCAGGAAACTCAATTTTTCTTCTGTGTTCCAGAAATGCCTTCAGTGTTCACATTGACATTTAATTTTTTATATACTTCAAAATATGGAATCACCGAATTTTATAAAAAATTTCAGAAAAACTCAATTTTTTTCTGATATGAAAATGTTCAATTTTCTCTGTGAACCAAAACTGCCTTCATAGTTCACATTGTCATTTTGTTTTTATAAACTTCATTATATGGAATCACCGAATTCAATAGAAAATTTCAGAAAAACTCGATTTTTTCTATTATGAAAAGGTTCAATTTTCTCTGTGAACCAAAACTGCCTTCATAGTTCACATTGTCGTTTTGTTTTTATAAACTTCAATATATGGAATCACCGAATTTCATAGAAAATTTCAGAAAAACCCAATTTTTTTTATAAGAAAAGGTTCAATTTTCTCTGTGAACCAAAACTGCCTTCAGTGTTCACATTGATATTTTATTTTTATAAACTTCAATATATGGAATCACCGAATTTTATAGGAAATACCAGGAAAAGTCCATCTTTTCTATTATGAAAAGGTTCAATTTTCTCTGTGAACCAAAACTGCCTTCAGTGTTCACATTGTCATTTTATTTTTATAAACTTCAATATATGGAATCACCGAATTTTATAGGAAATACCAGGAAAAGTCCATCTTTTCTATTATGAAAAGGTTCAATTTTCTCTGTGAACCAAAACTGCCTTTATAGTTCACACTGTCGTTTTGTTTTTATAACCTTCGATATATGGAATCACACAATTTTATAGGAAATTACAGGAAAAGTAAATTTTTTCTATTATGAAAAGGTTCAATTTTCTCTGTGAACCAAAACTGCCTTTATAGTTCACACTGTCGTTTTGTTTTTATAAACTTCGATATATGGAATCACCGAATTTTATAGGAAATTTCAGGAAAAGTCAATTTTTTCTATTATGAAAAGGTTCAATTTTCTCTGTGAACCAAAACTCCCTTCATGGTTCACATTGTCGTTTTGTTTTTATAAACTTCATTATATGGAATCACCGAATTCAATAGAAAATTCCAGAAAAACTCAATTTTTTCTAATATGAAAAGGTTCAATTTTCTCTGTGAACCAAAACTGCCTTCAGTGATCAAATTTTCATTTTGTTTTCATAAATTTCAATATATGGAATCACCGAATTTTTCAGAAAATTTCAGAGAATCTCAATTTTTTCTGATTTGAAAAAGTTTTATTTCCTCTGTGCACCAAAACTTCCTTCATAGTTCACATTGTCATTTTGTTTTCATAAACTTCAATATATGGAATCACCGAATTTCATAGAAAATTACAGATTAACTCAATTTTTTCCAATATGAAAAGGTTCAATTTTCTCTGTGAATCAAATCTGCCATCATAGTTCACATTATCAGGTTGTTTCTATGAACTTCAATATATGGAATCACCGAATTTTATAGAAAATTTCAGAAAAATTCAATTTTTCTAATATGAAAAGGTTCAATTTTCTCTGTGAACCAAAACTGCCTTCATAGTTCACATGTCATTTTTTTTTTTATGAACTTCAATATATGGAATCATCGAATTCAATAGAAAATTCCAGAAAAACCCAATTTTTTCTAATATGAAAAGGTTCAGTTTCTCTGTGAACCAGAAACTGCCTTCATAGTTAACATTGTCATTTTTTTTATGAACTTCAATATATGGAATCACCGAATTCAATAGAAAATTCCAGAAAAACTCAATTTTTTTAATATGAAAAGGTTCAATTTTTTCTGTGAACCAAAACTGCCTTCATAGTTCAGTCATTTTGTTTTTTATAAACTTCAATATATGGAATCACCGAATTTTATAGAAAATTCCAGAAAAACGGAATTTTTTCTACTATAAAAAGGTTAAATTGTCTCTGTGAACCAAAAGTGCCTTCAGTGTTCCCATTGTCCATTTATTTTCATAAACTTCAAGAGATGGAATCACTGGATTATTTTGAATATATTAGAAAAACTCAATTTTTTTTTCACCTGGAACAGCTAGAAAGTCGAATTTTCTTTTAATCTTCTAACAATACGATCCTCACGAAATTTCACATGAACCATCGTGTGGTTATTTTACAACTAACTACAAAGTTTCGATTCAATCGAATTCAGACTTCGAACGTACCCTGAAAAGTATTGGCCTTTTCTTTCGAGAGTTGGCTTGTTTACGGACGGCCGGACAAAATTGAATTTGACCTCGAATTCTTCATCTTTGAGTCCAACCTAACTGTTTAAGACCATTCACGGTTCAAAATTCCTCTAGTTCATCAAAATAAAGGGGAAACAGTCAATAGTGTAGAATATGGTCACCATCGGATTCTCACCAAAATTCTCAAATACGATTTGAAACATCATGAAAAAACTGAATCAATCAAATTTTTTCTGCGGAAAGTCTTCCTTCCCAGTTTTTTTCGTGAAAAAATGCGGATCTGAGTGGTAACGCTCTTATCCATGTGAAAAATCTGAAGCCTATGTTTATTGAACAAGTTTATCTTGAAATCGACTTCTGAATTTATTCTACGAGAAAGTGAACCATCCTGTATATCATTGAAATCGTCGACAACCTCTGATTCGCACTCATTTCTTAACGATGTCCAGAATTTTACAGCTTCACGGCCAAACGAAATTATTTTCCACGCTAATGCACTCGAATTTTACAGCCACTTTACGACCCAATCAACGTCCAGAACAATGAAAGGGTTTGAAAAAATTTCACGATTTGTTTTTCCGAAATTTTCAGAGATTTCCATTGAGAAATAGTTTAATGGCGGAAAATTCCGAAACACGATCTTCGATATTGACATTAATTGAATTTAAACTTCCTGTTTTCAATTCCCAAAACTATCAGTCGGAAAAAACCGGTTCATAGTGAATTCACGATTATTTTGAGACGTCGTTATAAGCAGAGTGTGTCTCATTGTTTGCCGACTTCGGATGGCTATTGTTAATCTTCCAACGGAATCATTTATTGCTCGGGTAAATATTCGGAAAAAACGAGGCGATTACGTTAAGCCTCTTCCAATATTTACCCGAACGTTTCGTTGTAGCTTAAATCTAACGAGATAATGCATCTCCATGAAATTAAGTAATATTACTTGATTGAATTTATTTTCCCATATTGTTTTTTATATAATTTTTTTGCTTTGAGGAAAATTTGGAACAAAATGAAAAAACTGGGAAGAAGGTATTTCCGCAGAAAAATTTCGATTGCTGCAGTGTTTTTATGATGGTCCAAAACTTATGTGGAAATTTGGTGAGAATCCGATGGTGACCATATTCTACACTTTTGACTTTTTCGCCCTTAATTCCATGAAATGGGGGACTTTCGAACCGTGAATGGTTTTAAACGGTTGGGTTGGACTCACAGATGAAGAATTCGAGGTCAAGTTTAACTATGTCCGGCCGTCCGTAAACGGACGAGGCCTAGACTTTTCAGGGTACGTTCGAAGATTCTTCAAATCAGTTTCGCAAATCTCCCACACGGAAACTCGTGTTCCACCCCTCGACGCGGGGATTCCCCGCAGACATCAAAGTGGCTTTAAGAGGCTAATCAATCTGAACTTTCTGCCGAGCAATTTGCGGCAATGCCGGGAGATGTTCCGACAAATTCCTCCTGTAATTAGGTGATTTTTCACTGGGACCACACGGACGGACGGAAATCGATGATGGATTTCGGCGGATCAAACAGATCCCCCTTCGTTTGGGGGCGAAACTGAGGGGTGAGAAAATAAGAAAAAAAATGAAGTCAGGAGCTTTTGAGCGCTCGTTCATCCACCCTGTAGGTAGATTCGCATTTTCCAGCTTTAGAAACCAATTTAAGAAAATTTTGACAGCTGTCAAAAAAATGACAGCAGCTCTTTGTCAATTATGCCGAATCAGCTGTTACAAAAATATATGGATTTTTCATTCAATAATGAGTACCCTGAAAATTTCAAGTTCCTAGGCCATTCCGTTCAAAAGTTATAATTTTCTATCGTTTCTATGGTTCCGGTCATGCGATCTGGACAAAATTTTGCATGTAGCTTGAACACGTCAAAAAGGTGGAGTGAAATAACTTGAACATATCGTCGAAGTTTTTTGAGATAAGGTGTAATTATTATTCAATCGCTTGAATAAAATCGAGGAATAAAAATGCAAATCGCTTATCGAAGCAATTTCGAGGAATGCATGATAATCAGTATAAATCAGGTAAACAAACAATTGTGGTTCAGTGGAAGTGAATTCGATTGTGGAAAGTGATAATTGATTGCATCAATTTGTTTGTGAATTAACATTTACTTGTTGCTTATTTTATGAAGAGCATTTGGAATAGGTAGATTTTCAATAAGAGGCATAGAATCAAATTACAGATTGACAGATAAATCCCGCCTACCTTTGAAATCGTAAGGGGCACGGTTGGGATATTGAAAAATACGATCGTTGATTTATATAAGAATGAAAGTGTGTATATTTTTTGTCATTAGACTAGGATATTGTGAGAATTTACCTACACGAAATCACTTTTTGAATTGAATGGCATTATTATCTGTCACACTGACACCTGGTTTGGTTCACAGAAATCATGAAATCTGGCAAAATCTGACATCTCGAATTGAAATATTTTAGAATATAGCTGATGAGGTTGGTAAGACTGATGAAATCCGTCAAACTGACACTGAAACGTCAAAATTTCATAATTTCACAAGTAATTTTCAAAAAATCATATCTCCTGAACCACACGTTTCCTGAGGTTCAGATTGATACCAGTATGTTCCTTACAACAAAGTGTGTTCACAAAAATAAATCTTAAAAATCAGGGGTGGGCACTAATTCGAAAAAAATTCACTAAAAGTTCATAGAAATTGAATGACATTATTATCTGTCACACTGACAGCTGGTTTGGTTCACAGAATTCTTAAAATCTGTCAAAATCTGACATCTCGAATCAGAATACTTTGGAATATAGCTGATAATGTTGGTAAGACTGATAAAATCCGTCAATTTTCAATCAAACTGACACTGAAACGTCAAAATTTCATAATTTCACAAGTTATCTTCAAAAATCATATCTCCTAAACCACACGTTTCCTAAGGTTGAGATTGGTAACAGTAGGTTCCTTACAACAAAGTGTGTTAAAAAAAAAATCATCGAAATCAGGGGTGGGTACTAATTCGAAAATAATTCACTCGAAGTTCATAGCAATTGAATGACATTATTATCTTTCACACTGACAGCTGGTTTGGTTCGAAGAATTCGTGAAATCTGTCAAAATCTGACATCTCGAATTAGAATGTTTTGGAATATAGCTGATAATGTTGGTAAGACTGATAAAATCCGTCAATTATCAATCAAACTGACACTGAAACGTCAAAATTTCATAATTTCACAAGTAATCTTCAAAAAATCATATCTCCTAAACCATACGTTTCCTAAGGTTAATATTGGTACCAATAGGTTCCTTACAACAGAGGTGTTCACAAAAAAAATCATCAAAATCAGGGGTGGGCACTACTTCGAAAATAATTCACTCGAAGTTCATAGAAACTGAATGACATCATTATCTGTCACTTTGACAGCTTGTTTGGTTCACAGAATTCGTTGAGATGTTCACTTTCGAAACTGGCGTGGTCATAGAAGGAAGTATTACTCGTTAATTTCCCTGGACGTCCTGTATATTCATTATCAAGTTCATTTACCTGAATATCCGAGCATCTACATTTATTGTTTTCTATTTTTGAAATGTTATCAGATTAATCTACAATCTATCAAGTAATCCCAATTACTGGGCCCAGTCGTTCGATTATGGAAGAAAAAGAAGGTTCGAAATAATTTTTTTCATATTATTCAGAGCGTGAATCAATCTACTATCGCTTATTCCAATCAGTATACCTAGTGTTTAATATATACTCTCACTTATCGTCGACAAAATGTGTTGGAGAAACTAAGTTGGTAATTAACTCTCAATGATATGCAATCTTCGTTTAACTTTATTATGGACATAAAAACTTTTTCGATTTCTACGTTAATGTGTTGCAGATAAATAAACAGGTATAATTTTCTCGCTTTCGTTACACTCCAACAATCTAATCTTAATGTACATTTCTAGACCCATGTATGGGTATTATGTTTTTTTCATGTTTATGGGTCACCCTGTATATAAAATCGTAAGAAGTCAAACCAGGTCGTTGCGATGCAGATTTACTACTTATTTCGAAAGAAGGAAAAGCTGTTCCGTCTCTCAATCAGTAACTCAGATAAGGTTCACGCTGTATTGTTGAAGAAATAAATAATCGCGTGCCATAAAGCCGATCGATTGTGACGGAACACAATGCACTATTTGTTGAGCTGAATAAAATTGCATAAGTAGCGATTATCCGGTTTTGTAGAAGGATCTTAGGAGAATCCGCTGTTTCCTATAGAAATTTGACAGAGCATTCAACTTGACAGCAATGTCAAATCGATTTGTCAAATGAATCCATAATCATTTTGATTCGACATCGGACCAGAGAAGATGAAACGAACCACAGAACCGTGAACCAAACCGGCCGTCAGTGCGACAAATGATGTCATTTTATAAAATCGACACTTGAAGAGATGGAATCACAGAATTATATCAGAAATACCAACTCAATTTTCTCTCCACGTGAAACTAAATTTTCATATTTTCGAAATATTGAGGAACAAAACCTTTCGGCGCATTCAGACCTCAAATTTTCCTTGAAAATCCCAAATCTCTAGACCTTTTCTATCAAATGTTTACGGCCGGACGGACGGACAGAATCGAATGTGACCATTCCCGGCTCAAAATTCGAAATGATGACGTCACCGTTCATAGAAACCATCGCGCAATCGAAAATATACTCGATGACATCAGGAAGAATAATCTCTGTGACAAAATAGTTTAATCACGAAACAATTAGGTCAAGTTGTAAGAAATTCTGTCATAAAATTTTCTCCAAATGACAATTTAAAATCAATCATCTTCGATGGTCAAATTCGAACCATAGATGGGTTGCGTATAGAAAATTGAACTGTCATTATTGCGACGTTTTTTGAAATTAAATTGAGGTTATTTCAATATTTGCTTCAAACTTTTCAGAGTTTCCTTCATTTTCCCCAGCGAATTGGGGTTATTCCAGATCTTCGTCCTCGTTTCCATTCAGCAGGATTCTCAGGCATTGTTGACCCCTCTCCGCTCTTCATACTCGTGTTTTCCCTGTGTGATTTACGAGTATCATAATAACACTTTTCTAATTATCCCTGACCCATTTCTGAGCCCGCTTTTCACTCTCGAGCATTGGCGTAGAAAAGGGCATTTCCATGAGAAATTCAAAAACAATTCACTTAAAGTTCATAGAAATTGAAAAACATTATTATCTGCCACACTGACAGCTGGTATGGTTCACAGAATTCGTGAAATCTGTCAAATCTCGAATTGAAATATTTTGGGATGTAGCTTATAATAGTGGTAAGACTGATGAAATCCGTCAATTTTCAATCAAACTGACACTGAAACGTCAAAATTTCATAATTCCACAAGTTATCTTCGAAAAATCATATCTCCCAAACCACACGTTTCCTAAGGTTGAGATTGGTACCAGTAGGTTCCTTACAATAAAGTGTGTTTACGAAAAAAATATCATCAAAATCAGGGGTGGGGCTCAATTCGAAAATAATTCACTCGAAGTTCATAGAAACTGAATGACATTATTATCTGTCACACTGACAGCTGGTTTGGTTCACAGAATTCGTGAAATCTGTCAAAATCTGACGTCTCGATTCGAAATATTTTGTAATATAGCTAATAATGTTGCTAAGACTGACAAAATCCGTTACCAATCAAACTGACACTGAAACGTCAAAATTTCATAATTTCACAGGTAATCTTCAAAAAATCATATCTCCTAAACCTCACGTTTCCTAAGGTTGAGATTGGTACCAGTAGGTTCCTTAAAAGAAAGTGTGTTTACAAAAAAATATCATCAAAATCAAGGGTGGGCGCTTATTCGAAAATAATTCACTCGAAGTTCGTAGAACTTGAATGACATTATTATCTGTCACATTGATAACTGGTTTGGTTCACAGAATTTGTAAAATCTGTCAAAATCTGACATCTCGAATTGAAATATTTTGGAATATAGTTAATAATGATGGTAAGACTGACAAAATCCGTCAATTTTCAATCAAACTGACACTGAAACGTCAAAATTTCCTAATTTCAAATGTAATCTTTAAAAAATTATATCTCCTGAACCATACGTTTCCTAAAGTTGAGATTGGTACCAATAGGTTCCTCACAACAAAGTATATTCACAAAAAAAATATAGACGGAATCAGAGGTGGGCACTGAAGTAAACTCAAAAATTTTTTTTTTGCAGAAAGCACCAGAGCTGAAAGAGAACGAAGACCTCCTCCACCTCCAGTGGAATGGCAAGGATACTCCATAGCATTCCACCTTCTTCTCCCGGTCGCAGGGTTCCTCCTTCTGTGGGGAAAACGTGACCTCTTCAATAAACTACTGTTGCAAGTGGACAGGAGTTGCCTTTCGGGTTCGTAAATCTTTTTATGCTTTTTCCGTATCTCCTAATTTACACTCCTCAAGTACGACCAAACGTTGAAATGGCCACCAAAATTGGGCATGCCAACAACGAATCGAAATTGAGAGATAACGACGAACCTCGTTCTCCAATTAGTCTGCGAATTATTAAATCTCGTTCCATCTGCTGCTGACACGCCCGTTCATTTCGCCATTAATCGAAATATCTCGATTAACAAGAATTCCTCGTTACCGCTTCCACAAACGTTATTTATATCTGGCAACGTCGCACAAATATGACAGATGCGGGACATCAGATCTACTGAGTGACAGAAACGTCATATCCTGAATTTTTGAACTGTCAAAACAAAAAACAGTCATCGACTGACAGTTAAATCGAGTTGAGCCACAGATTTTATGGGACACTTAACCTAGAAATAGTGACCGTGAACGGAGTTATATAAAGTTGATCGGGAACATAAAATGGATTTAACGTTGTTTCGAAATTTTCATTACCCGAGTATCCGATACTTTCGCAGGGTATCCATTTTATGAGGGGGTGAATAAATTCAACCCTATATAGCGAGCCAGGTAATTCATTTTAATGCAATATCGGCCTACGTTCCAAATCCACCCTTTCCAAAGTAAACTACTCCGTAATGCTATCATATATAATTGAATTAGCTGAAACGTTAATCTTTTTAAAGTGAAATACGGATCCGACGCTCAGTGGCGTCGAAATTTTATATTTCCCCTCGTTCGAAGTTTGTTCACTTCGATTATAAAACATCAGAAAGGAAGGACATGTCAATCAGTAGATCTAATGTACCACATCTGTCATATTTGGGCGACGTTGCCAAACGTAAGTTAACCTCGAATTCGATTCATCAACATCCAACTGCTTGCTCTTTCGATCCAACAACTCCAAGAATTGCCGTCACGGTAATAAAACACCTCCCGGGCTTAATTGGAAAATAAGTGAACGCCCCTTCGGAATTTGGGGTTCCTCGCTTTACCCCAGTTCCCGCTCCAATTATTCTCAGGATTCAGTACGAATTTATTCTGGCGTCAGACCGTCAACTTTAGCGTTGTCATTTCCGAGTCTTCTCATTACAGGACGATTGGATTGATCAAAGAGCACCGAGAAAGTTAAATTGACTTTCGATATTGTTATGGCTCAAATCCTCTGAGGGAAGGGGAGGAATTGGTGGGGTTTGTGATGGAAGCAGGGTTGCCAAGAAAAATATTATGCCCACCTTCGGTTTAGTGGGACAATATTCAACCCCTCACATACCCCAACCAAACGGTGCAGTGTAAGCGTGGTGGGCCCATAACCTGTTGTTTATTTATCTTGAAAATGGGGATTTTCACTGACACTTACATCCATTCTATTTCGATGGCAATCAAAAATAACATAAGTTTTTGTTAAAAACAAGATCAGAACACAAAAATAAACAACAACAATGCAATAGAGTTAAAATTAAGAAAAAAGGGGGGTTTGTAATCAAAGAAGGGGTGGCAAAAAAAATATGCCCTCTTACAATATTGGGGGGACAATATTGAACCCCTCACACACGCCAAACAAACGGCGCATTGGATTCATGCTGGGCCCATAACCTGTTGTTTATTTATTTTGAAAATAGGGATTTACACTAACACTTACATCCATTCTATTTCGATAACAGTCGAAAATGACATTGGTTTTTGTTAAAAACAAGATCAGAACCCAAAAATGAACAACAACAATGCAATAGAGTTAAAATTCACACTCTATGGCTGGGCCCATAACCTGTTGTTTATTTATCTTGAGAATGGGGATTAACACTAACACTTACATCCATTTTACTTCGATGACAGTCAATAATGACATTAGTTTTTGTTAAAAACAAGATCAGAACCCAAAAATAAACAAGAACAACAATGCAATAGAGTTAAAATTAAAAAAAAGGGGGGTTTGTAATCAAAGAAAAGGTGTAAAAAAAGAATATACCCTCTCATAATATTAGGGGGACAATATTGAATGCATGCTGGGCCCATAACCTGTTGTTTGTTCATCTTGAAAACTAACCCTCCACTGCAAATTGGAAAAGCTGTATTTGATATATATATATATATATATATATATTTGTTCACCAATATAATCAATAAAATATTCTTTTTTCTTCAGTCTTCTGTCCATCCTTCAGCAAACGTCAAAAACTGCTGAAATGGGCTGTTGAAAACCTGCCAAGCACATGGTCGTCCTCCTCCAGGACCCTAACAGGTGGCATACCAGACCTATGGAAGGATGGTTCCCTCTTGTGTACCCTCATAAACATGGCGGTGCCTGGTGCTTGCCAGAACCCTCCGAAGCATTGGAAGAAGTCGCCCACCCACGCCCAAGCATTGGCCTACAAGTACTTGGGTATAATTCCTGTGAGTCCTCCTCCATCGATATATTTCCTTCAATTATCAAAACCATATTCCAGGTGTTCCAGGATTCAGACTTCAAGGAACCTCTGACACCAAACCAAGAAAGGAAATTCCTGCTTTACCTCCAAGACCTCCAGCAAGCCATCAAGTCCCGTGGGTGCAAAGAGGAATCCCCGATATTCTCCCAGAATTACCTGGTGAAAGGTATGGGTCTTCAAAACGGGGAGCAGTACAAGAAGACGACGTTTTACGTTTACTCCAACAGCAACAACACCAACTGCAGCAACGTCTTGGTCTACATCAGAGGTCCTTACGACACCCAAGGCACCGCCACCATCCCCGCCTTCTACGTTTTAAACACCCCACCAGTACTGCACAAACAGTACAGGATCGCCTTCAAGAAAGAGGCGAGGAAGTCCTTCCTCAAGTCCATAGCCTTGGACTTCTCATCCCTGGTGAATTTCGAGAGGAAACCAGCATCGAACGACATCCCCATCCACGTGGAGATGGAGACGGAGAGGGCGAAAGTCAGTTACATCCCCTTGAACTACGGCGTCTACGAGGTCAACCTCATAACCAACGGCGAACCCTTGGTCAACTCACCCTTCACCGTCAGCGTCAGCGAGAACGACCCGCAAACCAAGGACTCCTTCGACACCACCGAGACCGTCCTCCAGGAGTTACCCACGAGGAGGAGGATCGTGGCCAGATTCATCGACTGCGTCAACGAGAGGATCCTACTGGACCACGACGCTCCTGATGGAGCCAGGAACGACGAAGATGATAATCGAACCCTGCTTGGACCTGAGAAGAAGGCAGTTCCCGATGAAAACGTCGAAAGACTGGTGCCCATTTTGAGTGTAACTGAACCTGATGATGGTGAAGCCCAAACGAGAGAGGATCTCGATTCTCTTGAAACTCATGGAACTGAAGAAGCCTACATCCCTCCAGCTTGGAGGAAAATCGATGAAGAGCCTGATGGTGTACCACCTGAAGATTTTAGAACAGACCTTGGAACTCCAAGCAGTCTTCTAAAACGTCCAACCTCTATAGTGACTCCCTTCCTCGTAACCCCCAATTCTGGAGAGAAACCTCCAGATGAAGACCAAGAAACAGCAACTAAGGATGAGGATACAAAAATTACAGATTCATACAACCCTAGGAAATTGATCCAGATGAGGACCACCATTAAGAACAGCTACGTCGAAAGACTGAAGGCCATACTGGTCCAGAAACTCTCAGAGTCAGAAGACGCGAAAACCATAAAAAACTTGGTCAACACCAGCAATAAACTGAAGAGTATGAACGACCAAGACGAAAACAACAACTCATCCCAGAGTGCATTCCTTAGAGTTACTTCCCCAATATGCCCCGCCCATATTGTCCCAGAAGTAGAAGATAGAATCCTGCCTCCTTCAGAGAGGAGACTAACTAGACAACCCTGCTTATCCCTCTCCAGCTCCAACAACTCCTCATTTTTCGAGAAGGAAAATGAAGACGTTGTGAAAGAGTTCAGCGACAACTGCAGTCTGAGACTCCTCACCGTCTTGGACACAATCAGAAATTCCTCGAGCTTGAGCAGGACCATCTCCAACAGCACCCCCAACATCTCCACCTCCAAGGGGAGTAACTCTGAGGGTAGCAATGAGAGTAGATCTTCCTTCATCGAAGCCAGAGAGTACTGGTTGAGTTTGTCGACTGAAAACTTTACGAAACGTCCTAAAGAGAACAGATTTCTTTTCTCCTCCAAGAAACCCTGCGAGAAATACAGATCAGCTGAGGACATCACTTCGATCTCTAAGATGAGCTTCAGTAGGAAACTGAAGAGGTATTCCTCCCTTAACCAGAAAGACTTCGAAGCCATCGAATTCATGAGCCTCGAAGAAAGGAAGAAGATGCTCTTGCAAGATAAGTACGAGGAGGAGAAGATGGGGACGAGATTCGTCAAGAGGAAGGTGTTTGTGCGGGAGACCATTAGTGAAACCGACAAAAAGACCAGGAGTAAGTAATTTGGGACTCTACAAGGCTCAGTGTGAGGTCCATTTATCTTTCAATTGAACTTATATCGGGTTTCTCCTTCCAGGTGCCACACCACAAATCCCCGCACAAGAAGCGAAACACGCCACAAATCTTGATGAAAAGAAGACCACTACCCAGTTCAAGAGGGCCTTCAACTTCTTCAGGAACCTAGAAAAATCCACCAGCTACAAAAAGAAGTCCCCGTTCAAACCTAAACCAGAGGTGGGAAGAAGGTACTCCTTGGATTTCGTGGAGAAGAAGAAGGATAGGTCTAAAATGGGCGGGAGTTTGAAACTACCAAAAACCTCTGAGAAATTTTCAATTGCCAGGATTTACCTAGATATCATGGAGAATAAGAGGGGTAGTTTTAGAGGCACACCAAATAGAGCAGCACTTCATGAATCTCTGGCTTCTTTGGCTACGAGAACGGAGGAGATCCTGGATAAGTCTGACGATCCGATCGAGTTGGGTATTTTTAAGAACAAGGTCAGACCGAGAAGGAGGAAGAGCTTGAAGAGTATTTTTAATGTTCATTATTGAGTTGTCGTTTTATAAACTGTAATTCATTATATTTATTTATTGATCGGATTTTTTCGTGAAACCTGACCTATCCTCGCCCCATGAAGGAGTTGAAGTAAGCTGGGCCCATAACCTGTTGGTTATTCTTCGGGAAATGGGGAGTTACACTTCTCTCATAATTCATAAGATACATTAGGCTAGTAGGAAGTTTGATCATCCTTATCTACTACTTTCTCATTATTTATATACATGCTTTCTTCAGATTAGATTTTTCGAACTCTCAACGCATCATTATAGGTTATCAATAATCCTGGATGGGATTACTTTTTAAGGAGACAACTATCGTAGACGCGCCATTAACTTATCTCTCTCCCATTTATTACTCTCCACAGCTAGGTATCACCAAACTTTTTATTTATTCTTCAAGGGAACTGTTCTCATTGGCTCTCCCCCAGCTTGGGAGAAGGGACTGTTCTCATTGAATATCTCTCCAAAGTGCTTCAAAAGAGACGGTTCTCTTTGGCCCTCTCCTCACTGCTGGACATCACTGTCTAATTATAGTTGTTGTCCTGAGAAGTACCTCACATCACTGTTTTCTCACATCATCACCCATTCAGGTGACTAGGAGATTAACTAATGTCTGGCAACGTCGCCCAAATATGACAGATGTGATACATTTGATCTACTGAGTAACAGGAATGTCAACGCTCATAACCTCAATTGCTGACTGTTTTGATCAGTTTGGTACTGTTTTTGTTCTCAAAGTGAAGGGGAGGGGTTCGGAAAAAATGATCTGCTCCAATAAGTGAGGGGAGAAGATCAGGAAATGAGAATGACATAAATTTTGTTGTTTTTTCAGAATCCCTCTACATAAAATGTTGTTGACTGTTTTGATCAGTTTTATACTGTTTTCATTCCAAAAGTGAAGATGAATAATTCAGAAAAAATCTTCTGTTCCAATCAAGAAGTGAAAATGATAACAATTCAAATCTTCTTCTGCATCCCACGAAATGAATCATTCTTTGTTGCAATTTTTATCATACAGTATATTTCTGCTTATGATGGATTGTTCGTGTATTAGAATGAATGAAAAATTGCTTAATCAACAAATACATTGTTTTTTCAACGGCGATATCGAATTTCATATCGCAAATTTCTCTTCCCATCGAATTGAATATTCCAGATAGAGACTTCCTTTCGGTGAATCCAGCTTTTCTCCATCAAAGTTTTATGTTATTTAATGTTTCAGTTCTGTGCGAAGAACATCTCTGTGAACGTTCAAGAAGTTTCGAAAAGTGGTGAGCTCTAGATTTTTTCCTTATTTTCTTCTTTGACTTTGAACTCTTTTTTATCCAGAACTGCGAATACTGAAAATTATTTATAGGTTTATGAACATTCTGAAAAAAATGTGAGTTTCATGATTCAATTCAATAACTCCACAGAAAAAAAATTTGAGCGCTCGTTCATCCACCTTGTAGGTAGATTCGCATTTTCTAGTTTTAAAAACCAATTGAAGAAATTTTCGACAGCTGTCGAAAAATTACAGCAGCTCTTTGTCAATCATGCCGAATCAGCTGTCACAGAAATATAAGGGTTTTTTATTCGATAACTCGTTGGGATTTGAAATGGTTCTGGTTATGCGACCTGGAAAAAATGTAGCTTGATTATATCTTTTTCCATTAAAATACAAAATTTCGTCACGATCGAATCGGTTAGCTCTCTCGGTTCTTTTGTTGGCTCTGGCTATATTTTAAAGGGTTGGTTTTTGAATTAGTTTATCTGAAACCTTCAAGGGTGGAAGAGATACTTTGGGTTTAACATGTGGGTTACAATATTTTATAATTACAACGTTATCATTATTCATATACAGGCTTCTCCTAACTTTCTGCTCTTGTATTCAACAGTGTCCATTATTTACCCCATGTGTTTATCTCATATAATTTACCCTTAATTCACAAGAGACCTATATTTGCTTCTACTCAACGTATTTTACCATGTTTGTTTGCTTCTTGTGTATTGTTTTGTATCCATTTTTCATACTTCATTATCAAGTATATTCCATATTATTCAATGATTCTAACTGACCATGTGTATTAAATTCCTCAGTGCTTCCCACAAGAACCTTCTTGTACTAACGAATGTTTAATCATCACTTCTTTAATCATATCTGGGTTATGCAAGTCTATTCCATATTATTTAATGATTCTAACTGACCATGTGTATTAAATTCCTCAGTGCTTCCCACAAGAACTTTCTTGTACTAACGAATGTTTAATCGTCACTTCTTTAATCATATCTGGGTTATGCAAGTCTATTCCATATTATTTAATGATTCTAACTGACCATGTGTATTAAATTCCTCAGTGCTTCCCACAAGAACTTTCTTGTACTAACGAATGTTTAATCATCACTTCTTTAATCATATCTGGGTTATGCAAGTCTATTCCATATTATTTAATGATTCTAACTGACCATGTGTATTAAATTCCTCAGTGCTTCCCACAAGAACTTTCTTGTACTAACGAATGTTTAATCATCACTTCTTTAATCATATCTGGGTTATGCAAGTCTATTCCATATTATTTAATGATTCTAACTGACCATGTGTATTAAATTCCTCAGTGCTTCCCACAAGAACTTTCTTGTACTAACGAATGTTTAATCATCACTTCTTTAATCATATCTGGGTTATGCAAGTCTATTCCATATTATTTAATGATTCTAACTGACCATGTGTATTAAATTCCTCAGTGCTTCCCACAAGAACTTTCTTGTATTAACTAATGTTTAATCATCACTTCTTTAATCATACCTGGGTTATGCTACTATATGTAATCATTGTAGGTTTCAGCAAATATCAAGGATATTCATAAGCATCAGTGGCGGCATTATGTCTCGTCATCTTATATTGATTGAGGACTTTAAAGTGACTCTCCAATCATTATTATTCGTTATGGGTTATCGTTTACTGTTTATATGGTTTACTTAATACTTGATGGGACTACTGACCAGGGAGACAGCTATCGTATGACGCAACCTAACTTAAAATAAGGCTTTGCCCACCGTTGGATATATTTATACCAAGGATCTTTGGTCGCATTCCCCTCTCTTTGCATTTCCCTGATTCTTTTTTAATTTTTATCTTCGGACCTGAAGTTGGGGAACCGACCAAAATGGCACAAATGAATGAACTTGTTATTTTGAGTGCTAAAAATATGTGTTTCGAATTTCCTGTTTTCCCATCAATCTCTTCTATTGAATCAAGCGTTACATACTTACATACACAACGTAGAGTCCTTCAAAACCACTATACGATCACGATCTTGGCCAAAGATTATCTAGAGTAATATTTTCACGTTAAAAAGAACTCATTTAAGGTAGAGTTCTAGTTCTTTACGGTAATAGTTATATAATTCTGAAAGTACCAATTCAGTACAGTGCATAGAATGAAAGAGGAACTACTCGTCTTTGTAATTTTGCCCACAACTTACTGAAACTGATGAGAAACTTGGGAAAATATTTCTACACGTCACTTTGGAGTGGTTTTTTTTTGTATTTTTTCGCATATGGTGGTCGGAAAAAAAAACCTTTAATCAACTCGTGGGATGGGTCTGTTAACAGAAAACCAATAATTCTTTCATTTTTTCATATTTTTCATCATATAAATTAATCGAGTCTGTATCTTGATATTGTTTTTTGTTTTTAGCGAAGATGGGGAGTCCTCGAATTCTTCATTACTGGATTGCTTGTACCTACTTGGTGGCAGTATCGAATGCACAAAACTGTGAACTGATCCAAGAATTGGTTCAAGAACCACGTACAGAACTTCCTCCTCTTCCGAGATATATTAATGGATATGATGAAAATGGATTTGATAGAAATGGATATGATTACGATGGAAACGAAAGACAACCCCTTACAACTACAGCCGACCCATCTTCCTTTCTGATCAAAAAAATCTGTTCGCACTTCGATTCTTCAAGAAACCCCATATCTAATTGTGGTCAATGCCGGAAGCTGATTTACAAAGACAGTGATCTTCGAGTGGTTCCAACGAACGTCGACCAATATATCGCGAAGCTGGAAGAGATCCAAATGTCCGAGTGCAGAATAAATAAACTAGAACCTGGTGCCTTCGCCCATCTACCCCTTCTGAGGGTTTTGCACCTCGATGGAAACAATTTAACAATAATCGGCAGAGGAGTCTTCAATTCTCTCCAGGACTTGCAAGTCCTAAATCTTAGCCATAATGTTATAAGCAGTATCGAGGAAGAATCTTTCCACCAGCATCCAAACCATAGATTTGAGCTTCAACCGGATCAGTTCCATATCGGGAAATGTCTTCAAACACCACCAACTAACCTCTTTGAATATATCCAATAATTTGTTGACCACCATCGACGATCAGTTTTGTCTATCAGTACCTCTGTTGAGTACGTTCATCCTCGACCATAATTTGTTGGGTGATGTTCCAACTTCTTTGGGAGGATCGAGTGTGTCCCATTTATCCCTCAGTTTTAACTCCATCACCTATTTGAACGCCACCTTTTTACCTACGATGCTTCGGGAATTCTTCATCGGCCATAATAAACTGGAAGATTTAAACGAAGACTTTTTCGAACGGTTGGAATTTTTGGTGGTCCTCGATATATCACATAACTTCTTGGAGGAGATGAACGTAGAACTTTTCAAATACCTCCAACACCTTGAGTTTCTGGACATATCCGGTAACAATTTGGGAACCATCAACTCGAAACTGTTTAGTTACTTCGAATCGTTGTTAGGGCTTAACATAGGCGGAAATAATATCACCTCGCTTCAAAGGGGGGTCTTTAAACAACTGTCCAAGTTGAGCCATCTGGATCTTTCAGAAAACAACATCACTTTTCTCCAACTAGGAGTTTTATCGGATTTGGTGTCTTTGAAGACGTTGAACGTCTCTCATAACGACTTGGAATATCTCCAAGCAGGTGTTTTTAACGGCATGGGGATGTTGGAGGTCTTAGATCTGAGCTGGAACAATATGAAATCGTTCAATTTCCATGTTATTAGGACTCTACGAAAATTAAAGGTCCTCAACATCGCCTTCAATGAATTAACGACGTTGGTGGTCCCTTATCGTTATTCCAATCTATTTAATTCTGTTGTAGATATTGCTTTAGATGGCAATAATTTCACCTGCATCGACTTGATGGAAATCATCTCCGAGAACAGAGGTTTAAGGTTCACCAATGGAACATCCCTATTGACTGAAAATATCGATGGCATATCTTGCAGCGAAAACCAAGGCGCAATAGGCGATGACCAAACGGAAATGAGATACTTCCTCGGAAAGGGCTTCAAAAACACCACCTTCTACAATTTCTTCAACAATTTCCCTCCGCGAAAAACCGACGAAACGGGGCGAAGTCTCAACGACGTCCTGGAATACTTACGCCAGAATTTCACGACTAACTTCTCCAACAGCCTGAAGACTCACGTCAAAGACTTCGAGAACGCATCCTTTCAACATCTCCTCAGTCGACTCGAAGACTCCCTGGGAAAGAACAGAAGTGGACAATTAGAGGACGTGTCCTCAACTTTGCAGAAGGAGATCGAGTCGTTCATGACCTTTGAAAATTCCTCCTTTCAAAATTTCATGGGCAAACTGTCGGAAATGGTCGATAGGATGGTGGAAGAGGATCGGAACGAATCCGGAATTATGGATAGACTACACGAGATGGACGCAGAAAGGTTGGTCTCCTCCAAGGGAGCAAACGACATGAGCGAACTTGTAGGAGCCATCAACCAACTCAAGTTATTCGTCGTTTTGTGCACCTTCGTGGTTCTGTTCGTGGTCTTGGGAATTAAAATGTTTCCATACGCTAAAAAGGGGGTTTTGAAGGGGGGGTTCCATGAGCAAAACCATGAAATGCCGATGTTGTCATGATATTCACTTGGTGTTGTCACCTTGTTTTTTTAAATTAATTCATAGTCTTATTGTTCTAATAATTTGTAATCTACTATTAAGGGATGCCGGTTCCCCGGTCAGACCAATCACCTTCTTCAGACTGAAAAATCCAACAACTACAAGAAGAAATTCCCGTTTAAACCTAAAACTGAGATGGGGAGAAGGTTCTCCATGGAAAATCAGAGGGACACCAAACAGAGCAGACCTTTCTGAACCTCGGGTTTCTTTGGCTGAGAGAACGGAGGAAATCCTGGATAAGTCTGACGTTTCTATCGAGTTGGGTTTTTTTAAGAATAAGGTCAAACCGAGGAGGAGGAAAAGCTTGAAGATTATTTTTGATATTCCTTATTGAGGTGTCGTTTTATAAACTGAAATTCATTAAAGTTATATTTATATATTGATCAGATCTTATCGTGCAACCTGACCTATCCTCGTCCCACGACGCAGTAAAGCGGGCTGTGCCCATAACCTGTCGGTTATTCTTCTGGGAAATGGGAAGTTATACTTGAAATTTATGACT
Organism: Aphidecta obliterata; assembly: GCA_963966015.1. Taxonomy (NCBI): domain Eukaryota; kingdom Metazoa; phylum Arthropoda; class Insecta; order Coleoptera; family Coccinellidae; genus Aphidecta; species Aphidecta obliterata. Next base: position 1,764,099 of record OZ014435.1, read on the forward strand.
AGATTAATTCATAAGATACTTCAACTTAGCACGTGGTTTAATCATCCTAATTTACTACTTTCTCATTATGCAGTTGCAACAGTTCGAAATTGAATTGCCATATTCACTACGTTACGGAATCCTGATAGAACCAGTACTTTCTTGAGGAGCCTGAAGTAGTCTGAATTGCCAGTTTTACTGCAAGGCATGTTTGGTTTTCTGCAAAAATATTTACTCTTGAGCGCATCCACCATATTAATTATTTTTAACTTCAAATTGAAAGTTTATTGAATGTGCTATGAAAATATTCATCAAACCATTACCTTATGGAATCTGATCTGGAGAGAACGATAATGTTCTAAAATTCACCGAAAAATTATTCCTTTTCGAGATTTTGAACCTTCAATTTAGTCCTCATATTTAATTCATCAAAGGTATAAATTGACTGTCAAAACTTCGTTTCAATTTGAGGGTATTTTTTAGTATAATTGGAATCCATCATTTTCGTCAAAACTTCATTTAAAAGTTTCATTAAATTATAGTGTCATTGATGTACACTGGATAAGAGGACTTTCAAAAAGGAAGGTAGGGATCTGAACTTTTCTGGGTGTTATTTAAGGTTTAAATTTCCAAATTCTTATAGAAATGTATGCATTGAAATCAGAAGGGTATTCTTGAATCCTGTAACATCCTAATTCCCAGATCTCCTAAGGTTTGATCGCTTCAACTAAAATGGTGGATGCGCGGAAAGTACCAGATATGGAATAATGCTTCGGAAACAAGTACTGAAAATAGAGGTACTGTGATTTTTGAGGGGGAATTTGGAAGTTCCTGAATTTCCAATACGGCATTCCAGGAACTTGAAAAAAAATAAAATGAAAAGGTGCATAAAAAACGCCTAACGGAACATACCCCTTGATCTTGCTGTCAATTTGACGTTCACGTCTGCGCGTGCGTCAACGCACGTGCTCCTCATCGCCATACTAATCAAGCCCTTCTTTTCTTTCCGTAAATCGTAAAGTGTATGAAACGAAACTGAATCTCGTAAAACGGCCCCGTAAATTAATGTTCAAGTTGATGATTTTTCCTCCTTCAAAATCGCACTTCCAGCTCTCGTCTGGCTGGTATGCGTCCAGTGAGTGGTGAATGAAATCTAATTCCTTGTAAACTCCATATTTTGTGATCACGAAAAATTACCATCTAGTTCCTAGTTCGCGTTCGTAGTTGGGAAACATGCTGAAAATGGAAACGGATAAAATAGACGATTCTTCCAATAACCAGGTAATTTTCGTTGGAAACGCCATATGGCTAAAACTTTATTAATCTGAGATTAGCACGTTCAACTCGTCACTATCTCATACTTGGAACATGGTTTTTTGTGATCAGAAAAAAAAACATGACTGAAGGAATATTTCATACCTGGAACATGCTTATCTCTGATTAGGAAAAAAATCACTAAAGGAATATTTCATACTTAGAACATGCTTTTCTGTGATCAGGAAAAAAAACATCAATCAAAAAGTCATTATCATTAGCAATTGTCACGAAAAAGCATCTGTCACGAAATTTTTAACGCATTCGAACCAATTATTTAATGATAATTGTAAAATGATACCGTTGCGAAAGCATTCGAAGTTTCGTATTCCCCACGATTATGGCTACGTAAGAACGACATTCATCTCGAAGTTTGTTAATTTCTTGTCGTTCATTTTTTCCAGTACCCAATGACCGTTTTGCAGCCCTACGACACCGCGAGGAAAAAAGAGATAATTGCGGAACGCGAGACGTGTCTGAAGATGTTCGATAAGTGGAACGAGACCGATCAGGTGGAATTCGTGGAGATCCTCCAGGCCCGGATATGCCACTACCAACACGGCCACATAAATTCCTACCTCAAGCCGATGCTACAACGTGACTTCATCTCGCTATTGCCAAGTTAGTATTTCTTCTTTTTACCGGGAGGTGAATTCGTTTATCGTTGTTCTTTCACAGAGAAGGGCTTGGATCACGTGGCCGAGAACATACTGTCTTACTTGGACGCCGATAGTTTGAAGAACGCAGAAATGGTGTGCAAAGAATGGCACCGGGTGATTTCCGAGGGGATGCTGTGGAAGAAGCTTATAGAACGGAAAGTGAGGACCGATACGCTTTGGAGAGGTTTGGCCGAGAGGACACAGTGGTAAGTACTTTTTAATTTGATTCCTTTCGATGTTTTGTACTGTATTGGTACTTTTATGCGGTGAAACTATTACCGACATTACAGATTTCTATTGAAAACCGCAAAGAACTAGAACTCTACCTTAAATGAGTTCTTTTTAACGTGAAAATATTACTCGAGATAATCTTCGGCGTATAGTGGTTCAAGGACTCTACGTTGTGTATGCAACCCAAATTACGCTTGATTCTGTAACGTTTTGCAGTTTTTAAATACCGACTATTTTATCTGAACTAGATCTCAGAACACTTACAATATACGAACACGCGGGACGCAAACTAATCTTAACTATTTTTGGCTAGCGCAGTGATCAATCTAGGAAGAACCCTATGTTTCGTAGGAACCACAGAATCTTCTCGTCGTACTAGAGCATGGTGAAATATATCAAAAATAATTAATAATGAGAATGGTAGAATATATCAAAATCAAAAGTAAGTAATAGAGAGGAATGGGGAACACCAGTAATAAGTGCAATACAAGAACACAAAGTTTGAACTTTCCAGTGCACAGATTAACTTTGAGTGAAAAGCATCCCGCATAGAGCCGTATAAGACTTTTCAATAAGTTACCTAATAGCTTTGAGAGTATAGTCCAAAAATTTTCAAAAATAAAAGAGATCATTGATTATAAGTCTTGAACCATATGAATTGGGAGATTTTTTCAATGCTAAATTTAGTTGATTTGTTTGATTTTAGGACACTATTTCGTTTCAGATTGTCATTCGGTAAATCTTATCTGAAATAAAGAGATATTATTATTGTTATCATTATGGCACACATTCACAACTTGTACCATAACGATCTTCTTTATGTTCCTTACAACACAAATAACTATTATTCAAAATTTCACAGGATCCAGTACCTGTTCAAACCCAGACCGGGCGAGCACCACCGTCCTCACGCCTTCTACCGCTCCCTCTACCCGAGGATCATCAAGGACATAGAGACGATCGAGAGCAACTGGCAGTGCACCAAGGTGCTGACCGGTCACACTTCAGACGAAGAAAACAGACAACTAGAAATACCAAAAACATCAAGTAGAAGCAGAAGGAAACCTAAGGTGGTTTTCACTATGATGAAAAGTCCTGAGTTAGAATCTCAGATAAAACAACTCGGTAAGTGTTTAAGGCTCTTTTTGTTCAAACGGTCGCCATGAATGTGGATCTTTCGAATTTTCAGGTGGTACTGTGGTTGATTCTGTCGATACTTGTAATGTTTTGATCACTAATTTCGTGAAGAGGACCAAGAAATTGTTGTCGGCTGTAGGATTGGGCAAACCCATATGTACCGAGGCATGGGTGCTGCAATCTAAAAAAAAAAATAATTTCTTAGGTGAGTATTTGTATCTCATTGAAATACTTTGTTAATTTTTTATAATTTTTAAAGACCCTTGGGATTTTGTGTTGGCCGATAGAGAGGCTGAAAAAAAATGGGACTTCTCCCTCAAAACATCTTTAGAGCGAAGTTCAAAAACTAAATTATTCTATGGATACAAGTTCCATCTGATGGTAACTAGTGCCCAAGATGTGTTGGAAGGTAGAATTGAAATTTAGTTTATGTTAAAATTTCTTATCGTATCGTTGTATTCTTCAGGTGCCATTGAAAGTTGTGGAGGGAAAATCGTCGCGAGGACACCAAAAGTGGTGAAGAATTTCGTGGTGGTTTCGTCGTTAGATCAAAAAGATAAGTACAAGAAACTACCGGATCTCATGATAGTAGAATCTGAAGGTATTTTCGATGCGGTTCTAAGGCAGGAAATCCGCTTTGAGAGATATTTATTAAAATGATTTATACCTGATTGTCTTGTGTTTTGTATAGTTATTGTCATCTTTACACTGAATAGAAGTCATATTTGATTTATGTGAAGTTTCTATAAACTGCATTTCGTAAAATTGTTTGCTCAGATCCCTTACAAAACTTTTTCCTATTTAGGGTTGTACTGTTCTGGTACTTTAGAAATGATAAACTCTTACCGACATTACAGTTTTCTATTGAAAACCGTAAAGAACTAGAACTCTACCTTACAGGCGTTCTTTTTGAGCGCTCGTACTAGTTACACGAGGGCTATATCATTTCGTCACGATGTCTGTATTTTTCGAATTTTGAGCCGAAAATGGTCTCAATCGACTATGTTCGACTCACTGATGACGAATCCGTCGAAAAATTCGAGTCTGTCCGGCCGTCAGCACGATAACTCTCGAACGGATCAACTTAGAGACTTGAAATTTTCAGTGTAGGTTCAGATCCCGAATGCCTCGGTTAAGTTCGTTAATGGGCCAAATTCCACCAGGGGTTCCGTAAATATGGCCGTTCAAAGTTTTGTTTCCCTGATTACTTGAAAACTACAGATTCGATCGAGATGAAATTTTGCGCTCAGATGGAAAATGAGGTGTTTTAGCTACATGCGAAATTTTGTCCAGATCGCATGACCAGAACCATAGAAACCATAGAAAATTGCCTAGGGACTTGAAATTTTCAGGATAGGTGTGGATCTCGAATGTCGTGATCACGTTCATCTATGAGCAACATTATACAAGGGGTTCCGTAAATACGGTCGTTTGAAATTTTGTTTTCTCGATAAATTCGAAACTACGGATTCGATCGAGATGAAATTTTGTATTTTAATCGAGAATGATATATTGAAGCAATATTTTGTCCAGATCGCATGACCAGAACCATAGAAACCATAGAAAATTGTAACTTTTGAACGGAAAGGTCTAGGAACTTGAAATTTTCAGGGTGGGTTTGGATCGCGAATATCGCGGTCACGTTCATCAATAAGCAAAATGAGACTAGGGGTTCCGTAAATATGGCCGTTCAAAATATTTTTTTCCAGATAGTTTCGGAACTACTGATCGGATTGGAATGAAATTATGCACCTAGCTCAGGAATAATGTATTCAAACTACGTGCAAAATTTTGTCCAGACTGCATCACCAAGACCATAGATACCGTAGAAAATTCTAGCGAATTATCGAAACAAAATTGATCAGCTGAAGCACTGACATGAAGTCTGGAGTTTCGCCTAAGTTTCTGAATTTTTTTGACAGCTGTCAAAAATTCCTTCAATTGGTTTCTAAAATTGGAAAATGCGAATCTACCTACAAGGTGCATGTACGAGCGCTCAAAAGCTCCTGCCTTCACGGCAGTGCTTTTCGTAATTTTTGCATGGAAGGTTTCATTCTTTCCATAACCCATTTATGAAATAATTTACCATTCATAGTAATCCTTATCATTAATACCAGTGTCAAGAATCAGATCACATCCAGTTAAAAATCCATCAATTGTTTCAGCATTCAAAATAGTGTACCTTTTGCCTTTACCCTTGAATATACTCGGCATACCTTCTAGATTACTTTCTAGTGTCCACTGAGGAATTTGAATACCGTTTTCGAATATCCAAGTTTCATCTAGATAAAGGAATTTTACGTTTTGTTCCATGTATTCTCGGTTTTACCACAAAATCGTACTCTATTTATTATATTTTTCTGTTTATCAATAAGAATTTTGCTTCAATCAACTTTTTTGTATTTGTATCCAATTTTTCTTATGATATAATATTGACTTCGATCGATTGAAATTTAGGTGCTCTTTGGATATTCAAAAAGGATATCTAAACTGATATATTCATTGTTTTTAATTTTTGCAAAACAAAGTCATTCAGTGTCTCTTTGAGGTAATAATCATATTACACAGGTTTTCTTCCACTGCTAATTCCGGGCTTTAATAACATGCTAATATTCTACGGACAGTGCTTGGAGAAATCTGAAAATTTAAGAGACATTGATCAATCAGAATACACTTTGAGTCGTTGAATACCAGTTTACCTGAAACACTAGCGACACTCGATTAATGCTAGCGGAAATATCTCAAAATCTTTGAGAAACTCGAAGTAACACTGACAAACTGCATGGCGTTCTCTTGTTGTAAGGCGCGATGTATCCTGGTCAGTTCCAGCCATTTCAATAGCACAAAACAAAAAATACTCAAATTTAGAACTAATTTTTATAAATATTCACTAATATCTCGATAAAATCATGGAAGCAAGGTTTCTATCTATTACCCACTTAAATTCGATTTTACACAGCCTACCGAGATGTCAATAATTCTTAAACAGAGTATAGTTTCAAATACAGTAGAACCTCGATTATCCGAACCTCAATTATCCGAACCCTCAATTATCCGAACGCTGATCAGTTTATCCAAACATTCAATTATCCGACCAATAGCATTTCGCCAGTTGAAAATATTAGAGTATTTTGTGAAAAAAGATTTAAATATTTAATGTACATACCTATTTCACTGTTTCATTAGTTGGATATTTGAATGTTTATTTATATATTCAAAATTTTTGTTCGATCTTACTCAAAAATTCCACATTTTGATTATCCGAAATAGTCCCGTTCCCAATTAGTTCGGATAATTGAGGTTCTACTGTACTTTCTATCACATGCTCGATTTCAATGATTAATTATTAATATGATAATACAGAAAATATTGAGTTTTAACTGACTTCTAGATCAACTAAGTTGTATAACTTTACTGTGATAATTTTTCCAATGAGGGTATGAATTTTGAGCAACTTCAGTTGAATTCTATTACAAAGTGGAATAAATTTGATGTTTCTCTAGGAAATCTAATTTATATTAATTTCCAATAGATAAATAACTATTATTATTTTCATTACTAACTCAATTCTTTCTAGGATCGTTCAATTGCGGTGTGGGACATGACATCGCAGACCGAGATCAACCTGAGGAGGGTGTTGGTTGGGCACAGGGCAGCGGTGAACGTGGTGGATTTCGACGAGAAGTACATAGTGTCAGCTAGTGGTGATCGGACGATAAAAGTTTGGAACACTTCGACTTGTGAGTTTGTACGTACTTTAACTGGCCACAAACGGGGGATCGCATGTTTGCAGTACAGGGATCGGTTGGTTGTGAGCGGCAGTTCGGATAATACGATTAGGTGAGTTGATGTGTTAAAAAAGGATTTTCCAATAAGAATTATACAATTTGAACATTAAGAAAAACACATGAATTATTCAGTGAGACGCAATTTTTTTTATTTGAAATTTTTCATCACTTTTTCACATAAAGATTGGCAGATACAGCGTGCTAGATAGCTTTTACTTTCTAGCCACTGTTTGAACTTTTTCCTCTCATTCCAAATTTGTACAGTGACTAGATTAAACACACAGGCGACATTCGTGGTCTCATTTTTGATTGGCTGCCGGCTCAGCCGCCATATTCTTCCTAAATTCGTTTGTTTACTTTCCTGGCTTACCTGAATTTTAGGTTTTTATTCAAAATATAAGGCCCATTTTAGTGAGAAATTAAGAAAATTTAATGGTTTAGAAATGTACCTGTTATCTGTGACTGATACTTTTTGGCCAAGAATGCCTTTACTATCAAAATTTTCTTGTTATTGTTCAGCCAAAGTGGTAAGTGTTGTCTTTTATATATGAGAATTTCTCACGTTTTCTTGTACCATTTGTTATCTCTACAATGCCTGGTTGTGCTGCAATTAATTGTACTAATTCTGACAAAAAAGGTTTCATGATGAAACATTTTCCCACAGACCAATCCAGAAGAAAAGAATGGGTCATTAAAATGAAAAGAGATCATTGGAAACCCTCAAAATCTTCCTGTTTATGTGAGGTATGTATTGAGTTTTATTTTAGTTAACTTTGATACTAATATTCTTACGTATTACATCATAAGGTTCACTTTGCTCCTGAAATGTGGGAGAAAACACGTGTGGATGGCAAAAGGATGTTAAAGTCAAATGCTGTTCCAACAGTATTTTCATTTACAAAGCCACAAGCCAAAAGGAAGCCACCGATTCAAAGAAAACCTCCTACTCTGATACAACCTAGTTTTGTAATTGGTATGTGTTAACAGTTTGATTTATAATAAGAATGTACCTACTTTATTTAAGAATTCTTACAAATGGCCATTGACTGAGGTTTTCTCAATATCTATATATATTTATGTAAAGTTATTTGAATATCTGAACACAAACTTCTCATTCACTTCAATAACTGTAGTTTTTTTTTAAGGTGAGGCAGTGGAGTTGCAAGCAGCAATAGAAGAACCATCTACATCGACAGATGTTGTTGAGACTCAAGCATCATGCTCATCTTCTTCCTCGAGTGAAAATACTGCAACTTCACCAATAGAAGAATTAATGTCCAATAGTGAAACAGAGTTGAAGAAAAAATTGGAAAAGTGCGAAAGAATGTTCAGTTTAGAGAGAAAGAGATCTAAAAGGTACAAAACTGCTTTGAGATGTACAAAAAGAAAGTTGAAAGGAGTACTTGAAGAAAAAAAATCTGGTAATTATGAATTCTTGCAGCAGGTATTCAACGAAGACCAGATATCAGCTTTGATCAAAAAGAAAAATAGGAATACAGTATACACAAGATGGACAAATAGTACTATTACCAAGAGTTTAAAATTAAAATTTATTTGTGGCACCAGCGGATATTGCGAGTTGATAAAACACGGATATCCTTTGCCGTCAATTAGAACTTTGCAAAGAAGACTGCAAAATTTAAAATTTGACTCTGGAATTTTAAATGAAGGTTTCGCATTTTTGAAACTGAAAATAGATCAGTTTTCTTCATTTGAAAAGGATTGTGTCATAGTATTAGATGAAATGGCCATCACACCAGGAAACACGTATGACACATCCTTGAACAAATATTATGGAGAAATAACACTTCCAGAACACTCAGGTATAGCCACCCATGTTTTGGTTTTTATGCTGGGAGGAGTTACCAGTCGTTGGAAGCAAGTTGTGGCTTATTATTTCACTGGTGACTCTGTGAATGGTGCTGTATTTGGCACTATCATTAACAAAATATTTGAAAAAACTGAAGAACTTGGTTTGAATATTTTGAGCATCACTTCAGATATGGGACCATGTAATCAGGCATTATGGAGATCATGGGGGATAACAGCAGGTAGATATTCTTCTGTGAAAAATAAAATCGAGCATCCTTTGGATACAGAGAAGAATGTATATGTCTTTGCAGATGTCCCACATTTATTCAAAAATATAAAATCGATGCTCATAATGAATAAAATTATATCTTTACCCCAACATATTGTTGCACAGTACAGATTGCCAACTGCCAATATAATGTCTTCCCATATCATGGAGGTGATAACCCATCAAAAGGACCATTTTTTCAAGCTTGCCCCAAAATTGTCGGAAGAAGATTTAGTACCATCTCATTTTTCAAAAATGAAAGTCTCGACATCGAGCAATGTGATAAGTCACTCGGTGAGTAGTGCCCTTAAATTCCTCGCTGAAGAGCTGCAGAAGCCAGAATATTTGACAACAGCATGGTTTTTAGATCAGGTGGAAAAATGGTTTCACTTGATGACATCCAGGCATCCATCTGCTGCAATAAGCAGATTCAACACGGATATCTATAATGATACTATAACATTTTTAGAAGAATTCGCCAAAATATTCACGAATATGGAAGTCGGCTACAAAAAAATTTGGAAACCATCCCAAACAGGTGTTGTAATTTCGACAAGATCAATCCTGGAACTCCAAGCCAAATTGTTGGAAAAGAGAGGGTACCAATTTCTTTTAACCAGTCGATTTTCTCAAGACTGTTTGGAAAATTTATTCTGCGTATTGAGAAGCAAGCAAATTGTGCCAAATGTGGTACAAGTAAAAAACAACCTTAAATTGATCTCTGTGTCTCAATATTTGAAGAACGCAAATAACAGCAGCTACGAGGAAGATGACAGAGAGTTTCTTTCAGGATTTTTGGAGACTCTCAAAACATCGAAGCCACTTCATGATGAAGTTATATTGCCAGAATTGATAGAAACTCCAGTTTTTAATTTGAATCAGAGCGAGTTGAATTCTCTGTATAACATATCAGGATATATTTTAAAGAGTATTCTGAAAACTTCAAATACCTGTATCGAATGTGTGAGTTTAGAAGGTTTGAAAAGGCCGTTACACAAAAAATTCACTAAATTTACTCTAATTAAGAGGTTTAAAGAACATTCCTTATATTTCACATCAGAGGCAGTGTTTTGTTTTTTTTTAGAGATGGAAAGTATTTTCAGAAAATATTTTGAGATAATTTCATCTCAAAATATAGATCTGAAATCTTTTTACTTTAAAGAAATGTCAGATTTGAGTTTAGATTTGCCAGATTGCCATATTCTCAAAAACAAAATTATAAAAAGATTCATTGTTTTCAGATTAAAAATTAATTCAAGAAAATTAAAAGCATCCTCAAAAAAAATGAGTAGCAAGTCAGTTGCTGGCAATTTATTGTGAATAATTTATATTTCGATTCATCATTCATTAAAAGTTTCAATTTATTTTTTTTTATTTCGATTTGTATCCTTTCACCCAGAATAAATGACCATGAAATCCAAAAGATTCTTTTCATTATAAGACTGCAATACAGTACTTCAAGTGATAAAATTTATGATCTGGATATTCTATCACGTCCTTACAACGATTGACCAGTGAATATTAGGAAAAAAATCATTCTGTTTAATTATCATCAAGTTTTTATTACGATTTCCATTCAAATCCTATGCATTCACATTCAAATTTAGGAAGAACATGGCGGATGGGGCGGGGCTTAGCCTGAATGTCGCCACTGTGTTTAATCTAGTCACTGTACAAATTTGATACAGCCAGCGTCATCTATACTCAATTGACCCAAGTATCTTTCGGAATCTGCGAAAATATACAGTTCTCGCTAATGTCGAATCTTTACTTCGCGCATTCGACTACAGATGGCGTCCAGCATGATTTCCTTTCTAATCATCAGAATGAAGGATTTGTCCTTTACTCGTGATCCAGAAGAAAACTGATTGCGTATTCAGATACAGCCTTTAAATTTATTAAATTTTGGGCAAAATTGATGGGAAAAGGTGTTTCATCCCATAAATAAAACATCATTTAAACTGATATAAATTTTTAATCACATCCATAACAAATTGATAGTTTTTTCAATCAATAAGTAATTTTTCAATGATTCACAGTTGGCTGATATAATACTCAACATGAAAATCGAACATCATCAATTGTACTTGAACAAAATCGGATTACGATATGCCATTCGAATTGTTATTCGACAAATTCCACAAAAAGACAACATTTCCATTGACTAGTATTCCAGATAAAATATTAAAAATTACGAAAAGCACTGCCGTGAAGGCAGGAGCTTTTGAGCGCTCGTACATGCACCTTGAAGGTAGATTCGCATTTTCCAGTTTCAGAAATCAATTGAAGGAATTTTCGACAGCTGTCAAAAAAATTCTGAAACTTAGGCGAAACTCCAGACTTCATGTCAGTGCTTCAGCTGATCAATTTTTTTTCGATAATTCGCTAGAATTTTCTACGGTAATCTATGGTCTTGGTGGTGCGATCTGGACAAAATTTTGCTCGTAGTTTGAATACATTATTACTCAGCTAGGTGCAAAATTTCATCTCAATCCGCTCAGTTTTTTCGGAACTAAAATTTCACCTCGATCGAATCCGCAGTTTCGAAATTATCCAGAAACCAAAATTTCAAACGACCGTATTTACGGAACCCCTGGTATAATTCTGTTTATTGATAAACGTGAACGCGACATTTCAGATCCACACCTATCCTGAAAATTTCAAGTTCCTAGGCCTTTCCGTTCGAAAGTTAGGATTTTCTATGGTTTCTATGGTTCTGGTCATGTGATCTGGAGAAATGAAGCTTGAATATATCATTCTCCATTAGTATACAAAATTTCGTCACGATCGAATCTGTAGTTTTGAAATTATCAAGAAAATTAAATTTCAAACGACCATATTTACGGAACCCCTAGTACAATTTTGCTCATAGATGAACGTGATCACGACATTCGAGATCCACACCTATCCTGAAAATTTCAAGTCCCTAGGCGTTTCCGTTCAAAAGTTACAATTTTCTATGGTTTCTATGGTTCTGGTCATGCGATCTGGACAAAATTTCACATGTAGCTTGAACACCTCATTCTCCATTTGAGTGCCAAATTTCATCTCAATCAAATCTGTAATTTTCAAGTAATCAGGGGAACAAAACTTTGAACGGCCATATTTACGGAACCCCTGATGTAATTTGGCCCATTAACGAACTCAACCGAGGCATTTGGGATCTGAACCTACACTGAAAATTTCAAGTCTCTATGTTGATCCGTTCGAGAGTTATCGTGCTTACGGACGGACGGACGGACAGACTCGAATTTTCCGACGGATTCGTCATCAGTGAGTCGAACATAGTCGATTGAGACCATTTTCGGCTCAAAATTCGAAAAATACAGACATCGTGACGAAATGATATAGCCCTCGTGTAAGTAGTACGAGCGCTCAAAAATCAATTATAAAAATAATCTTCTAAAATTATATTCGGTTATAAATACTGGGATACAACGATTCAACACACATCAACCGAATTTTATAGGAAATATCAGAAAAACTCAATTCTTTCTCTGTGAACCAAAACTGCCTTCAGTGTTGACATTATTGAGCGCTCGTACTACTTACACGAGGGCTATATCATTTCGTCACGATGTCTGTATTTTTCGAATTTTGAGCCGAAAATGGTCTCAATCGACTATGTTCGACTCACTGATGACGAATCCGTCGGAAAATTCGAGTCTGTCCGTCCGGCCGTCCGTCCGGCCGTCCGTCAGCACGATAACTCTCGAACGGAATAACCTAGAGACTTGAAATTTTCAGTGTGGGTTCAGTTCCCGAATGGCTCGGTTAAGTTCGTTAATGGGCCAAATCCCACCAGGGGTTCCGTAAATATGGCTGTTCAAAGTTTTGTTTCCCTGATTACTTGAAAACTACAGATTTGATCGAGATAAAATTTTGCACTCTAATGGAAAATGAGGTGTTCAAGCTACATGTGAAATTTTGTCCAGATCGCATGACCAGAACCATAGAAACCATAGAAAATTGTAACTTTTGAACGAAAAGGCGTAGAGACTTGAAATTTTCAGGATAGGTGTGAATCTTGAATGTCGTGATGACGTTCATCTATGAGCAACATTATACGAGGGGTTCCGTAAATACGGTCGTTTGAAATTTTGTTTTCTCGATAAATTCGAAACTACGGATTCGATCGAGATGAAATTTTGTATTTTAATCGAGAATGATATATTGAAGCAATATTTCGTCCAGATCGCATGACCAGAACCATAGAAACCATAGAAAATTCTAACTTTTGAACGGAAAGGCCTAGGAACTTGAAATTTTCAGGGTGGGTTTGGATCACAAATTTCACGGTCACGTTCATCAATGAGCAAAATTAGACTAGGGGTTCCGTAAATATGGCCGTTCAAAATATTTTTTTCCTGATAGTTTCGAAACTACTGATCGCATTGGAATGAAATTATGCACCTAGCTCAGGAATAATGTATTCAAACTACGTGCAAAATTTTGTCCAGATCGCACCACCAAGACCATAGATACCGTAGAAAATTCTAGCGAATTATCGAAAAAAAAATTGGTCAGCTGAAGCACTGACATGAAGTCTGGAGTTTCGCCTAAGTTTCAGATTTTTTGTGACAGCTGTCGAAAATTCCTACAATTGATTTCTAAAACTGGAAAATGCGAATCTACCTACAACGTGCATGTACGAGCGCTCAAAAGCTCCTGCCTTCACGGCAGTGCTTTTCGTAATTTTCATTTTATTTTTGAAAACTTGTAACGAAGTGAATTTCGGTACTAGGTCATCCCGTATCCTTCGCGTAAATTTTTGCATGAATTTGTGGAAATTATTCAATATTTCTGACCACGAGGACATATGGGCCACCCTATATGTTTTACGTCGATTTTTGGGAGATTTTAGATAGATAAATCCTTATTCCCCGTCGGGAAATTTCATAAGTCACCCGGTATAATGGCCTGGATTTTGAGAAAATTTGCGAAATAATTTTCATATCGCATATGAAGCGAATTTAACGCGATCATTTAAAATCCGAGCCTATGTAGAAAAACTTTATGAATTCGTCGTCGCAGAGATAACGCTTGCAGATGTGAGTTTTTGTATGTTGACTGGGAGTTTTTTAGAAAAACGACTCCGTGGAATGGGAAGGAATTTTGGCAATTCCGATTAAGCCGTCGTGTTTGAGACTGTTAGAAAGTCGTAGTAGAAATTCCGATTTAGCCGCCGTGTCTGAGAGTGTTATTAGAAAATTCCAAATTATTCGTCGTGAAAAACGTCGTTAGAGATTACTGATCGAACGAGAGAATTATTTTCCCGACTAGACCAGGCAATAGAGCAGAAAAAAGGTCATTCTGTGACAAAAATAGTAAAAGAAAACCGCGAGTGGGGAGTTACGTGTTCAGTGATATGTTTTCGACTCGCGAATATCATTACTTTTCTTGTAATTGCGAAGAAACACCAAAAAAACGATGTTTTTTTAGTTTTTTGCTTGTAAAATCTGAACGAATGGAGCGGTGCTAATACTTTCAACAGACGAATTGTAGAGAATGAAAAGATGAAGAAAATGAGTGCTAGTGCAACTCAATCGGGTCATCATTACCGGAGGAAAGCCGGAAAAAACCGGGAAAATTAGCGTTTTTTCAGATCCTCATAACTCGGCCAATTTCTAGGTTGTAGCGCTGGCTTTCCAAATGAAAGTAGTGGTTAATAGATACTTCAAGTGTGCATAACCCAGACGTTGTCCGATAAATAGTTTTTCCGTAATTGCGATTTGAATTATTTAAGGCACTATTTTCCGGAAGAGCTGGATGTGTCGGAAGTAGTCCGATTTCAATTTACAAAACGGATTTTGAAAGAAGAAGTATAGTACTACAAAACGGCAAACTTGATTTTTCGTTAAAATGTTGCAAAATAGGTGAAAAATACGTGGAAACATCCCACTCGCCGTTTTCTTCTACTATTTTTGTCAAGAAAAAATCTCTATTGCCTGGTCTAGCGTGTCGCGCTTGTGATAATTACCGACTTTCGTTCGGGGTTATCGTAAAATCGAGGAATTGACTCTAAGCCGTTTTGTGCTGTTCGAAGGAAGTGTTTCAACGCTTGTGCAGTGTGTGCTGCCCTTACAGGAAAGTCCTAGAACTGGTGAGCTGTATTTCCGTAGTTACATAAGTTCATTTATGACCGTAGATTATTCTTCCTGTGTTCCGTGATCGTTACTTGTAAATTCTGTAGCTTCTAGCTAAGTCAGTACCGCCTTAGATTATCCGAGATTTAGTCCGACTTGCAATTCGGAGCTTTTGAAATTTTTGCAGCCGGTTAAGCCCCTCGGTCGAATTTGTTCAGGTTCATTCTAGTCTTAATCTGAATAACTGAAACCATTCTTTCCACCGAATAATTAGTAAACCCTGGCAGTATGAAGTGTCGTGTCGGTACTTCAATGCCCCTCGAGTGTTCGATTGTGGAAAGTGATAATTGATTGCATCAATTCGTTTGTGAATTAACATTTACTTGTTGCTTATTTTATGAAAAGCATTTGGAATACGTAGATTTTTAATAAGAGGCATAGGATCAAATTACAGATTGACAGATAAATCCCGCCTACCTTTGAAATCGTAAGGGGCACGTTGGGATATTGAAAAATACGATCGTTGATTTGTATAAGAATGAAAGTGTGTATATTTTTTGTCATTAGACTAGGATATTGTGAGAATTTACCTACACGAAATCACTTCTTGAATTGAATGGCATTATTATCTGTCACACTGACAGCTGGTTTGGTTCACAGAAATCATGAAATCTGGCAAAATCTGACATCTCGAATTGAAATATTTTAGAATATAGCTGATGAGGTTGGTAAGACTGATGAAATCCGTCAAACTGACACTGAAACGTCAAAATTTCATAATTTCACAAGTAATTTTCAAAAAATCATATCTCCTAAACCACACGTTGTCTAAGGTTGAGATCGGTACCAGTATGTTCCTTGCAACAAAGTGTGTTTACAAAAAAAATATCATCAAAATCCGGGGTGGGCACTAATTCGAAAATAATTCACTCGAAGTTCATAGAAATTGAATGACATTATTATCTGTCACTTTGACAGCTTGTTTGGTTCACAGAATTCGTTGAGATGTTCACTTTCGAAACTGAGGGTAAACAGGCGTGGTCATAGAAGAAAGTATTACTCGTTAATTTCCCTGGACGTCCTGTATATTCATTATCAAGTTCATTTACCTGAATATTCGAGCGTCTACATTTATTGTTTTCTATTTTTGAAATGTTATCAGATTAATCTACAATCTATCAAGTAATCCCAATTACTGAGCCCAGTCGTTCGATTATGGAAGAAAAAGAAGGTTCGAAATAATTTTTTTCATAATATTCAGAGCGTGAATCAACCTATTATCGCTTATTTCAATCATTATACCTAGTGTTTAATATATACTCTCACTTATCGTCGACAAAATGTGTTGGAGAAACTAAGTTGGTAATTAACTCTTAATGATATGCAATCTTCGTTTAACTTTATTATGGACATAAAATCTGTTTCGATTTCTGCGTTAATGTGTTGCAGATAAATAAACAGGTATAATTTTCTCGCTTTCGTTACACTCCAACAATCTAATCTTAATGTACATTTCTAGACCCATGTATGGGTATTATCTTTTTTTCATGTTTATGGGTCACCCTGTATATAAAATCGTAAGAAGTCAAACCAGGTCGTTGCGATGCAGATTTACTACTTATTTCGAAAGAAGGAAAAGCTGTTCCGTCTCCCAATCAGTAACTCAGATAAGGTTCACGCTGTATTGTTGAAGAAATAAATAATCGCGTGCCATAAAGCCGATCGATTGTGACGGAACACAATGCACTATTTGTTGAGCGGAATAAAATTTCATAAGTAGCGATTATCCGGTTTTGTAGAAGGATCTTGGGAGAATCCGCTGTTTCCTATAGAAATTTGACAGAGCATTCAACTTGACAGCAATGTCAAATCGATTTGTCAAATTAATCTATAATCATTTTGATTCGACATCGGACCAGAGAAGGTGAAACGAACCACAGAACCGTGAACCAAACCGGCCGTCAGTGCGACAAATGATGTCATTTTATAAAATCGACACTTGAAGAGATGGAATCACAGAATTATATCAGAAATACCAACTCAATTTTCTCTCCACGTGAAACTAAATTTTCATATTTTCGAATTATTGAGAAACAAAACCTTTCGGCGCATTCAGACCTCAAATTTTCCTTGAAAATCCCAAATCTCTAGAGCTTTTCTATCAAACGTTTACGGCCGGACGGACGGACAGAATCGAATGTGACCATTCCCGGCTCAAAATTCGAAATGATGACGTCACCGTTCATAGAAACCATCGCGCAATCGAAAATATACACATCAGAAAGAATAATCTCTGTGACAAAATAGTCTAATCACGAAACAATTAGGTCAAGTTGTAAGAAATTCTGTCATAAAATTTTCTCCAAATGACAATTTAAAATCAATCATCTTCGATGGTCAAATTCGAACCATAGATGGGTTGCGTATAGAAAATTGAACTGTCATTATTGCGACGATTTTTGAAATTAAATTGAGGTTATTTCAATATTTGCTTCAAACTTTTCAGAGTTTCCTTCATTTTCCCCAGCGAATTGGGGTTATTCCAGATCTTCGTCCTCGTTTCCATTCAGCAGGATTCTCAGGCATTGTTGACCCCTCTCCGCTCTTCATACTCGTGTTTTCCCTGTGTGATTTACGAGTATCATAATAACACTTTTCTAATTATCCCTGACCCATTTCTGAGCCCGCTTTTCACTCTCGAGCATTGGCGAAGTAAGGGGCATTTCCACGAGGAAGTTCGTAGGAATTGAATGACATTATTATCTTTCATACTGACAGCTGGTTTGGTTCAAAGAATTCGTGAAATCTGTCAAAATCTGAAATATTTTGGAGAATGGGTAATAATGTTGGTGACACTGATAAAATCCGTCAATTTTTAATCAAACTGATACTGAAACGTCGAAATTTCATAATTTAATAATTTCACAACTAATCTTACAAAAATCATAACCACTCGTTTCTTAGGTTGAGATTGGAACCAGTAGGTTCCTTACAACAAAGTGTGTTAAAAAAAAATATATATGTATCATCAAAATCAGGGGTGGGGCTCAATTCGAAAATAATTCACTCGAAGTTCATAGAAATTGAATGACATTATTATCTGTTACACTGACAGCTGGTTTGGTTCACAGAATTCGTGTAATCTGTCAAAATCAGACATCTCGAATTAAAATTTTCCGGAATATAGCGAATAATGCTGGTAATACTGATGAAATCTGTCAATTTCAGATCAAACTGACACTGAAACTTCAAAATTTCATAATTTCACAAGTAATCTTCAAAAAATCATATCTTCTGAACCACACGTTTCCTAAGGTTGAGATTGGTACCAGTAGGTGTCTTACAACAAAGTGTGTTTACAAAAAAAACATAATCAAAATCAGGCGTGGGCACTAGTTTGAAAATAATTCACTCGAAGTTCATAGAAATTGAATGACATTATTATCTGTTACACTGACAGCTGGTTTGATTCACAGAATTCGTGTAATCTGTCAAAATCAGACATCTCGAATTAAAATTTTCCGGAATATAGCGAATAATGCTGGTAATACTGATGAAATCTGTCAATTTCAGATCAAACTGACACTGAAACTTCAAAATTTCATAATTTCACAAGTAATCTTCAAAAAATCATATCTTCTGAACCACACGTTTCCTAAGGTTGAGATTGGTACCAGTAGGTTTCTTACAACAAAGTATGTTCACAAAAAAAATATCATCAAAATCAGGCGTGGGCACTAGTTTGAAAATAATTCACTCGAAGTTCATAGAAATTGAATGACATTTTCATCTGTCACACTGACAGCCGGTTTGGTTCACAGAATTCGTGAAATCTGTCGAAATCTGACATCTCGATTTGAAATATTTTGTAATATAGCTAATAATGTTGGCAAGACTAATAAAATCCGTCAATTTCCAATCAAACTGACACTGAAACGTCAAAATTTCATAATTTCAGGTAATCTTCAAAAAATCATATCTCCTAAACCTCACGTTTCCTAAGGTTGAGATTGGTACCAGTAGGTTCCTTAAAACAAAGTATGTTTACAAAAAAGTTTCATCAAAATCAAGGGTGGGCACTTATTCGAAAATAATTCACTCGAAGTTCGTAGAACTTGAATGACATTATTATCTGTCACACTGATAGCTGGTTTGGTTCACAGAATTCGTGAAATCTGTCAAAATCTGACATCTAGAATCCAAATATTTCGGAATATAGCTTATAATGTTGGTCAATTTTCAATCAAACTGACACTGAAACGTCAAAATTTCATAATTTCACAAGTAATCTTCAAAAAATCATATGTCCTGAACCATACGTTTCCTAAAGTTGAGATTGGTACTAGTAGGTTCCTCACAACAAAGTGTATTCACAAAAAAAATATAATCGGAATCAGAGGTGAGCACTGAAGTAAACTCAATGAATTTTTTTTGCAGAAAGCACCAGAGCTGAAAGAGAACGAAGACCTCCCCCACCTCCAGTGGAATGGCAAGGATACTCCATAGCATTCCACCTTCTCCTCCCGGTCGCAGGGTTCCTCCTTCTGTGGGGAAAACGTGACCTCTTCAATAAACTACTGTTGCAAGTGGACAGGAATTGCCTTTCGGGTTCGTAAATCTTTTTATGCTTTTCCTGTATCTCCTAATTTACACTCAAGTACGACCAAACGTTGAAATGGCCACCAAAATTGGGCATGCCGACAACGAATCGAAATTGAGTGATAACGACGAACCTCGTTCTCCAATTAGTCTGCGAATTATTAAATCTCGTTCCATCTGCTGCTGACACGCCCGTTCATTTCGCCACTAATCGAAATATCTCGATTAACAAGAATTCCTCGTTACCGCTAGTGTTGCCACCTTCCGTACCTACAGTTTCGGTAGAAAGTTCGGAAAAAATCGGTAGATTTCGGTAGATTTTTGAAATACATACCTTTTCACCTATTTTATGGGTTATTCAAGTTTAAATACCATTTATCCTAAATATTGGGCACGTAGGTTATTACGAAGGAAGCAAAATTGAAAATAGATTTTATTAATTTAAAAAATTAATATTTGAAAAACCAAACTTTTGAACAAAAATAAATATTCCAACAAAATAAATAGGTATTCAAAAAATTAACACCTATTGAAAACAACAAATATGAAAAAAAAAATATTTGAAAAAATATAAAATGAACATTTAAACGAAAAATAAATATCCTAAAAAAATTTATATTCAAAAAAATTAATTTTTGAAGCAAATAAACAATTGAAACAAAAATAAATGAATCACATGTGTGATATCAGTATTTTATTAGTGTTCTGTGCTATTAAATATAAATTTTGAGAAATGTCACTCTCTAATAAATAAATGTTCAAAGGAACATTTTCCTTTCAGATTGGCAACAGTCATTTTTGAAATAAGAATATTTTCTTTGGAAAAATTATGGCATACGTTTTTTGCTAGAAATTGCTTCGTATACAACAAGCCAATTATGGTTTTCGTTCCCAAACGATTTCTCTGTTTTGTTTTCAACAAATGGTATGTTGAAAATACTCTCTCGCAATTCGCTGAAGGTAAACATAAAAGATTTTGTATAAAATTAACTAATGTCAAACTCAAATTATGTATCAAATTATGTTATGGTAAGGAAACCTTCAAAATAATATCGTAAGAGTCATGATTTCCTACAATATCAGAACATACATTCACTTCATCAAATTTCGGTAGATTTATGTGCTCTTTCGGTAGATCGGTAGATTGAGAAGAAAATCGGTAGATCTACCGAAAAATCGGTAGAGGTGGCAACACTGGTTACCGCTTCCGAAAACCATAGCCGTCTTTATTAGAAGCCTGGAACGAGAGAAAACTGGCAACATTGGACGGAGGGATACGGACCTCTGGGGCTTCGCCAAATCGAGTTTTCAGTTCAACAAGTCTTAATAGGTTACGCACGTGTTTTATTGTTTGTTTTTGTGATAAATGTAATAAAGTTCAAACTGAAGTGTAATAGTGATTTAAGTGAAGTGAAAGTGTTGTTTTCAGTAATTTTGGTGGGTATATTTGAGATCATCTACTGAGAATCAAGATGGTACGATCGTGTTGTGTTCCAAATTGTAGAAGCAATTATTCGTACCAGAAAGATAGGATGTAAGTTGTTTTAAATTTTCCAAAAATGAAGAGCTGAAGCTTCTATGGATAAAAGCTATCCCAAGAAAAGATTTTATTCCGACCTCTTCTAGTTCAGTTTGCGAGAAACATTTCGAAGAAAGTTATATATATATTATTGAGAATGATAAATTTTTAAAGCCAGATGGAACCATTCAATTGTTATCATTAAAATATCCTGAATTAAAAAAAAACGCTATTCCCAAAGTTTTTCCAAATTTACCGAAGTATCTCACAAAATCAACTCCAAAACCGAGGATCGATCCTCAGCTTAGAAAAAATGAAATCATTTCTCGGAAAAATAATGAAATAGAAGCCTTCTTGAGTTCGGACATGATTAAAGATTTCGATGACCTAATCAATAATTATTCAATCAAAACTGATGTATCAGGATGGAAGATTAAGAAATTCGATGAAAAGATTCATTTTTATATAGTTAATTTCGAAAAATCATTATCTGTGGATGTTTCAGTTCAAATAGATAGAGACCTTAGATTAAAATTATTCATTAAAAATATTCAGATCTCATTAATGAATAATTTTAATCTAAGGTACAGTACCAGTACAGTACACCATTTAAGGTGAAGGAGTTATTAGTGCAGCATTTAACTTACTCAACCATCTATGAGAGAATTCTCACTAGTCTATCTATTGTGATACATTGTAAAGAATCAGGTTTTCTCGCAGGTCTTTCCTGGTTCTTATTTTTCGACCTGAAGGGGAACCGTCCCCAAAAGCACAAATGAATAAACTTGTTTTCTTGTTTCGAGTGCTAAAAATATGTGTTTTTAAATTTCCTATTTTCCCGTCAATCTCTTCTATTGAATCAAGCGTAATTTGGGTATGCATACTTACATGCACAACGTAGAGTCCTTTTAAAACCACTATACGATCACGATTTTGGCCAAAGATTATCTAGAGTAATATTTTCAAGTTAAGAAGAACGCCTGTAAGGTAGAGTTCTAGTTCTTTACGGTTTTCAATAGAAAACTGTAATGTCGGTAAGAGTTTATCATTTCAAAAGTACCAGTACAGTACAACCCTTAGACAAGTTTTTGTTCGTTGTTAAGTTAAACAGGTGCAAACGAGAAGATTTTTGAGTAAGATACACCCTAAATAGGAAAAAGTTTTGTAAAGGATCTGAGCAAACAATTTTACGAAATGCAGTTTATAGAAACTTCACATAAATCAAATATGACTTCTATTCAGTATAAAGATGACAATAACTATACAAAACAAGGAATAACAAGACAATCAGGTATATAAAAAAATAAATCTCTTAAATTATCCCGAATAAATCATTTCAATAAATGTCTTTCGAAACGGATTTCCTGCCTTAGAACTGCATCGAAAATAGCTTCAGATTCTACGATGATGAGATTCGATTGTTTCAGTAGTTTCTTGTATTTATC
This sequence comes from Aphidecta obliterata, assembly GCA_963966015.1. Classification (NCBI taxonomy): domain Eukaryota; kingdom Metazoa; phylum Arthropoda; class Insecta; order Coleoptera; family Coccinellidae; genus Aphidecta; species Aphidecta obliterata. The sequence goes on from OZ014435.1 coordinate 1,786,936, forward strand.
TTTTTGATCTGGCGACGAAACCACCACGAAATTATTCACCACTTTTGGTGTCCTCGCGACGATTTTCCCCCCACAACTTTCAATGGCACCTGAAGAATACAACTATACGATAAGAAATTTTAACATAAACTAAATTTCAATTCTACCTTTCAACACATCTTGGGCACTTGTTACCATCAGTTGGAACGTGTATCCTTCGAATAATTTGGTTTTTGAACTTCGCTCTAAAGATGTCTTGAGGGAGAAGTCCCATTTTTTTTCAGCCTCTCTATCGGCCAACACAAAATCCCAAGGGTCTTTAAAAATTATAAAAAATCAACTAAGTATTTCAATGAGATACAAATAGAATAGAATAAAATAACTGTATTTAAGGCCATTGACCTAAGTCCTTCAGCCCTTTAGTTTAAAACAGTTACAGTTACAGTTACAAAAAAAAAAAAAAATCATATACATGTATGCAAATGCTTAAATGTCATCTTGTTGGTTTATTAGTTGTTCTAGAAGAGTGCAGGTAGGGAACTTTCTATGTAAGTGTCCAACTGGCTCGTGATGGAATTGCCCAAGAACATCTTCTGCATCCTCTAATTTCTTCCGGAATCTTTCATTCAACTTCTTGATGCGTTCTCTAATCGGTTCTGTTTTTGTGAGCTCATAAAGGAGATTATTTGGCGGATTATGTAGGCGGTTTCTTGGATTTCTCAACTTCGTTATCTCTCTGAGTGATGATGTTTCAGCCACTTTTATTATTTTCCACAAGGATTCTTTGCAATTTGCATATAGGGGATGACCGTATTCAATTATTGGTCTACATATCGTCCTGTATATTGTCGTTGCCGTTTTCATGTCAATGCCTTGGTCCTTATATGTTAGACATTTGAATTGCTTAGCTCTAGTGATGGCTTTTTTCTTCATGATGTTGGCATGCAGTTTCAGGCTGGCTTTGTTGTCTAGATGAATTCCCAGGTATTATATTGATGGAGAGGGTTTAACTTTTTTATTGTTTATGGAAATAGATGGAGAGTTCTCATGGATGTTGTGATTGAATATTATAAGTTTTGATATCGCTGGGTTTACTTTTAGTCTCCATCTAGCCAACCATGCTGTGATGTCATCTATATGAAGTTGCAATTTTTCTATGCAGCACTGAAGTGTCTTCTCATGCGAAATAGCCATTGTGTCATCGGCATATTGTAGAGTGTATTGCCTGCTATTTGGTGTTGTTCCAATGTCACTACAATATATATTGAACAGGAGTGGAGATAAAGGTGATCCTTGAGGTGTACCTTGCATGGGAGTAAAGAATTCTGAAAATGTATTAGTTATTTTTACTCTCAGTTTTCTGTCCTCTAGGTAAGCTTTAATGATATGGATAAGATAAGTAGGGGTGTTTTTCTTGTGCAATTTGTAGAGCAAACCCTTTGTCCATACACTATCAAACGCTTTTTTAATATCTATGCTTACTGCGGCTGTTTTTCTTTTGTTTAACTGAGCATTCTGTAGATTAGAGATTAATATTGTGAGAGGGTGAACTGTTGATTTATTCTTGCGAAAGCCGAATTGATGGTTAGGTATATGCTTATCAAGATGTTCTTCAAGTTTTTTTTTTATTAATTTTTCAAATAATTTTCCTAGGACAGGTAGAAGGGTAATGGGCCTGTAGTTTTCCACTCTGGATCTCTCTGTGTTATCTTTTGGTATTAGGATAACTGTTCCTGTTTTCCAACATTGAGGAATTATATAGTTATTCAGACACCATTCGTACAACTCCATTATATGTGAATGAATGTTATGTTCCAACTTCTTAACGATGTTCCAAGGTATGTTATCTATTCCTGGAGAGCTGTTTCTTGAATTATGTAGTAGTTCATAATATGTGTCCTCATCTAATTTTATGGGTGTGTCATTCTTAGCCTTTTTGGAGAAGTAGCCATTGTACCAGTCATCCACTTGCTTTTCCATTACTGTGTCGAATTTTTGATCTCTGTCATATTGATAGGTTTGGTTTAGGTGGCTAGCAAAAATTTTAGTCTTTTCTTCATCGGTTTTATGTTCTTCACTATTTGCAAGGATTGTAGGAATCTTGTGAAATTTTTTGTATCCAGACAGTTTCTTGATTTGTTGATAGAAGCTCTTCCCTTTGGATTCATTGAGCGAATTGCAAGCTTTAGTCCAGGTATGTACTCTATATTGATGAATCATTCTATGTATAGCAGTATTGTATTCATTGAGTTGAGTTTTGAAGTTAGGGTTAGGATTGCGACGGTACTCTCTATACATTTTTCTCTTATTTTTTATCATTTTGATTATAAAGGGGGGTAGTTCATGGAGAAATGGGTGATATTTTTTAACGGGTGTGTGTCTCAAAATGCTGGCTGAAAGTTCCTTATTGAATAGCGAAATGTATGTTTCATCCATCTTTGTGTATCTGTGTGTATTGATGAATTGGGACATGTCCTCGCTGACCTTGTCTATTTCACATTTATCATACTGTAGAGTTCTTCGCTCTGGAGTTGCTTCAGGTTGTGTGAGCAGGTCCAGGGTGATCATCATCGCTAAGTGGTCTGAACCTAGATCTGTGACAAGTTCTATATCCTTAATGGTGTTACAGAGATTTGCAGAGTAGAAAACTAAGTCAGGAGTGCTGTCTGGATTATTGTTCATCAAAAATGTAGGAGGAGTTATAAATCTTCTGAAGGCTCCGCCTTGAAGGAATTTATCGATTTGCCTTTTTTTTGTCTGGTTTGGGTTGAGATCACCTATGATAATGGAGTATTCATACAGAGCTGCTTTCGTGAAAATTGTTTCTTCAATTTTTGAACTGGGGTGTATGTATACCAAGAATATGTGTAGCCTGTCGTCTCTAAAAGGAATTGTGAAATGTAGGGCTTCGTTGAGAGTATTATTCATTTTAGGAGGGTTGTTCTTACCCATTTTCATGCTGGGATGGCACTGTACCATACATCCACCCCTCGTGTTATTGACTTTGTGTCCTATATGATGAACTGTATCCCAATCTCTGTATGCTATATTATGTTCTTCTTTTATTTTAGCTTCAACAAACATTGTACACATAATATCGTTTTTTTCTATAAAGTTGTTAATCAGGTATTTCTTCGGGATGTAGCTGTTTATATTGTTTCAAAGGATTTTAATGTTCGAGTTGAACTTGACGGTTATTATTATTGTCTACAGGTTCGGTTGGGGATGGTTCATTGGGTTCATCCATGTCAAACATGAGAATATATATCCTATTGCCAGAAAAAACAGCTGTTGTGTCGATTTTATATTGAGCCATGAATCTTTTCTTCAATTTGTATAGCAGTTCTTCCCTGTTGACATTTTTGGGCTTATTCAGTTTTCTGATGTATGTGTTTATTATATCGTCGTGTGTAGTGATGGGTGCATGAATTCTACTGCTTTTTTTATGTAGCTCTTCTATTTCCCTTGACTTCCGATTGAGAGGTTTGATGGTGACATTTGGTATGCCTTCGATGGGCTTTTTTGGGTGCTTTGGGCACTTGGCTGATTACGCAAGATGATCTTCTGCTCCACATGCACTACATTTTGGTGGGAGATTTGTTTTGCAATTTGCTGTTTTATGTGTACCTTGGCACTTGCTGCATTTTAATTGTTGTGTACAATTTTCTGAAGTATGATCGAATTGATGACATTTACTGCATGGCATTGGAGTGGGATCTGGAGGATGACTTGGAAATACGAGGTAATGTCGGTTTTTGAAGAACATTCCCTCGTTGAGAAGTCTTTCAGAAGTTGTAGCTTCACCTGTGATTATTCTGATAAAAGTTGTGGGAGTGTTATAAACTTTGGAGGTTATTCTTCTGCAGAATCTATGTTTAAGGCCCAACCCATTCAAGTGGTTACTGATGTCCTCGTCTCCTATAAAATTCTCCATATTTCCTCTGAAACTCTCGCTAGTCTCGCTAAAATATCAGCTCGTCAATTTTTGCCGCGACTAAACGTCAGTTTTGACGTTTCAAAATTTACTGACAAGCGTTTCGTAATTACTGGCTGTCGCCAGTACTGGTCAGTAATTTCGGAACGCGAGTAATAACTATACAAAACGAGGAATAACAAGACAATCAGGTATATAAAAAAATAAATCTCTTAAATTATCCCGAATAAATCATTTCAATAAATGTCTTTCGAAACGGATTTCCTGCCTTAGAACTGCATCGAAAATAGCTTCAGATTCAACCCATTCAAGTGGTTACTGATGTCCTCGTCTTTAATGTTTTTTTCAACTCCTTTTATTACAACTGAATAAGTTTGTAACCATAGAAAATTGTAACTTTTGAACGGAAAGGCCTAGGAACTTGAAATTTTCAGGGTGGGTGTGGATCTTGAATGTCGTGATCACGTTCATCTATGAGCAACATTATACAAGGGGTTCCGTAAATACGGTCGTTTGAAATTTTGTTTTCTCGATAAATTCGAAACTACGGATTCGATCGAGATGAAATTTTGTATTTTAATCGAGAATGATATATTGAAGCAATATTTTGTCTAAATCGCATGACCAGAACCATAGAAACCATAGAAAATTCTAACTTCTGAACGGAAAGGCCTAGGAACTTGAAATTTTCAGGGTGGATTTGGATCGCAAATTTCACGGTCACGTTCATCAATGAGCAAAATTAGACTAGGGGTTCCGTAAATATGGCCGTTCAAAATATTTTTTTCCTGATAGTTTCGAAACCACCTAGCTCAGGAATAATGTATTCAAACTACGTGCAAAATTTTGTCCAGATCGCATCACCAAGACCATAGATACCGTGGAAAATTCTAGCGAATTATCGGAAAAAAATTGATCAGCTGAAGCACTGACATGAAGTCTGGAGTTTTGCCTAAGTTTCAGAATTTTTTTGACAGCAGTCAAAAATTCCTTCAATTGATTTCTAAAACTGGAAAATGTGAATCTACCTACAAGGTGCATGTACGAGCGCTCAAAAGCTCCTGCCTTCACGGCAGTGCTTTTCGTAATTTTTAAGAAATTTCTCATCTTACTTCATTCTTCGTCAATTTTTTCTACGTTGACCAAGTTTTATTACAATTTTGGATCATTTTCATCAAAAAAGGATATGATATGTATGAAAAAAGCAAAACTATGCTATAATAGATGCTAACAAAGAATTAGTATAATTTGAAAGTTAACAGGTATATGGAGAAAAGAATAGTCAATTTATAATGTCACTTTCCTACACTTATCGAATTCCACAATTTATGCTCGACAAAATTATTTTGGAAACTTGCCAAATTCCTTCTTCATTTCCTAAAAAAGGTACTAGTTTCGTTTTAGCAGATTTTGATTTGAAAGGGGATATAAGCCAAGAAAGAAAAGTAACGAATTAAATATTGAGCGCTCGTACTACTTACACGAGGGCTATATCATTTCGTCACGATGTCTGTATTTATCGAATTTTGAGCTGAAAATGTGCCGTAAGCACGATAATTCTCGAACGGAACAACCTAGAGACTTGAAATTCTCAGTGTGAGTTCAGTTCCCGAATGCCTCGGTTAAGTTCGTTAATGGGCCAAATTCCACCAAGGGTTCCGTAAATAAGGCCGTTCAAAGTTTTGTTCTCCTGATAACTTGGAAACTACAGATTTGATCGAGATGAAATTTTGCACTCAAATAGAGAATGAGGTGTTCAAGCTACATGTGAAATTTTGTCCAGATCGCATGACCAGAACCATAGAAACTATAGAACATTTGTACGGAAACGCCTAGGGACTTGAAATTTTCAGGATAGGTGTGGATCTCGAATATCGTGATCACGTTCATCTATGAGCAAAATTAGACTAGGGGTTCCGTAAATATGGCCGTTCAAAATATTTTTTTCCTGATAATTTCGAAACTACTGATTGGATTGATATGAACCTAGCTGAAGAATAATGTATTTAAACTACGTTCGAAGTTTTGTCCAGATCACATCACCAAGACCATAGATACCGTAGAAAATTCTAGCGAATTATCCAAAAAAAATTGGTCAGCTGAAGCACTGACATGAAGTCTGGAGTTTCTCCTAAGTTTCAGAATTTTTTTGACAGCTTTCGAAAATTCGTTCAATTGATTTCTAAAATTGGAAAATGCGAATCTACCTATAAGGTGGATGTACGAGCGCTCAAAAGCTCCTGACTTCACGGCAGTGCTTACATAATTTTTTTAGTTGTTCGGACATGCTGATATTTTTGTTTTTTTTTTTTATTAATGAAACGATAAATTATTTGAGGATGATTGAATCTGTTTATGTCCAGATAAAGAATAAAGAAAGAACAATAGGGATTATAAGGATTTATTCGGAAGGACAGAGATTAAAGAAACTCACCACCGTTCATCTGACCACCAACGCCTATGTTCTTATTTGCCTATGCCTACTCTACTTGACACGTGGTTGTGGAAATAACGTCGACAGTCCTTTGGCCTAGCTTCTTTGGTTTGGTTCCTTCGTTCACAACCCACAATTCTTCCAAATTCCAAGAATACGTATTTCGATGGTAATGTTCAAAATCGAGGATCACACTGATTATTGTTAATTGTTTTTTCACTGCACTGATGTGTTGAAATGTACTGAATAACTTACAGAAAGTTTGTTGTTTCGTTGCACTGTCCTGCGTTACTTACAGGAATTGTATTTTCACCACGTGTTGACTGCGTAACTTACAGAACCGGTACTGTTTTCACTATGTATTCTGCACGAAGGACCAACGTTTTGGGTTATTTTTCTCTTACTTGCTTTCAAATAATACTAAACTCAGTACTTATAAAAATATATTAAAAAACGATAACAAAATGGAGTAGTGGACTGTAACGCTGAATTGATAGATGTGTAGTCGAATTTAAGCAATGGAGTCCAGTCCAAAGCGTCCTTGTTTGCTTCTGCGCAATAACTCGGGATAGCTCGTCACTGCTCGGCTTAAGGGATGATTTGTCTATTCTTACCAGTGGCGTAACATCCGCACACAATTAGAAGGTTACTTAACATAAAACATTTGAAAGTTATCATGAAAGTTGCGTAAAAGTGCCACCGTTTTGCTCGATGCACATTCTTGCTCTTTTCAAATCATGTTTTATAGCCTTTTTGATCATTTGTGGATCATTACGGATCAAATTGCAGGCAACTTGGATTCGTTGCAGGAGAATATTCTCACTTCCAATCTCAGACGCATAAAGTAAAGATTTCAAATATCCCCAAACGAAATAATCGATAGGATTGAGATCTGGTGATCTAGGGGGCCATGCATGCGGTCCGCCTCTGCCTATCCACGTATTTGGAGAGTTCTGATCCAGAAAGTTCCTAACAGAGGCTCTAAAATGAGCTGGAAATACATTCCGGCAATGTTCGTAACGTCGAGTTGTACAGGCAGATGATTTTGAAGGAAATCCAAATAAATATCATCTGTAAGCCGTCTTGGCAGGATTCTTCGATTATTATAAACTCCACACCATACATTAATTGAAAATTTGTACTGGGATTTCATGTGTCTGACTGCGTGTGGATTTTCTTCAGACCGCTCATGTGAATTCCTCAAATTGTAGACTCCAACCCTTGTAAATGTGACCGCATCAGTAAATAAAATTTTGTTCACAATTCTTTCATTTCGTAAAATCCACAGACTAAAATGAATTCTACGAATTTCTCTAATATTTGAATATTTTGGAGATGAAAGGGGTAGAGATTGTTTTTCTTCAATCTGCACCATACAGTTACATGCGGCACATTCAGAGCATGGGAAATCGTTCTAGTGCCTCTATCATTTAAAAAATTTCTTCTTCAGCATCTTGGTGCCTTCTTGAGTACTACTCAATTTTAATGTAGGAAAGCGGCCATTTTCACGAATATAAACAAAGACTGAAGAGTTTTATGATGTGGTAATCTTCTATTAGGGAATCTTGATTGATATTCCCGTACCTTCGTTTTACCATTACCGTCACAAAAACCATACACAAACAACATATCAGCATATTCTCGCTTCGAGAATCTATGAGGCGTTCTAATAAAAAATTATGAACTATTTTTTGAAAATAATGGATCACACCACACCACTGTCGAAACATGTTGTCGAATTTTATTGTCCTAATATAGTTGTACCTGAATGAAAACTAGTGGGATTCAACAGAAATTAATCGAAATGTTCGTGGTGTATGGTTCCTGTGACGTGATGAGCCATATTTCCGAGGGATGGAGTCTTCAATTTGAGTAATTTGCATCGATGGGCTGAATAAAATCCACATGCAGTCTTGTTTACTCATTTGTTCATTCATTTTTGAGCGCTCGTAGAACTTACACGAGGGCTATATCATTTCGTCACGATGTCTGTATTTTTCGAATTTTAAGCCGAAAATGGTCTCAATCGACTATGTTCGACTCACTGATGATGAATCCGTCGAAAAATTCGAGTCTGTCCGTCCGTCCGGCCGTATACACGATAACTCTCGAACGGAATGTCCTAGAAACTTGAAATTTTCAGGGTAGGTTCGAATCTCGAATGCCGCGGTTAAGTTCGTTATTGGGCAAAATTCGCCAAGGGGTTCCGTAAATATGGCCGCTCGAAATTTTGTTTTTCTGATTACTCCGAAACTACTGATTCGATCGAGGTGAAATTTTGTACTCAGATGGATAATTACGTACTCAAGCTACATGCAAAATTTTGTCCAGCTCGCATGACCAGAACCATAGAAACCATAGAAAATTATAACTTTGTAATGGAAAGGCCTAGAGACTTGAAATTTTCAGGATAGGTGTGGATCGTGAATGTAGCGTTCACGTGTATCAATGAGCAAAATGAGACTAGGGGTTCCGTAAATATGATCGTTTGAAATTCAGTTTTCTTGATCATTTCAAAATTATGGATTCGATCTCGCAAAATTTTGAATTTAAATTGAGAATTATATATTCGAGCTACATTTCTTCCAGATCGTATGATCAGAATTGAAATGAAATTTCGCACATATATGAAGAATAATGTATAATTTTGTCCAGATTGCATTACCAAGACCATAGATACCGTAGAAAATTCTAGCGAATTATCGAAAAAATGGACCCAAAGCACTGACGTGAAGTCTGGATTTTCGTGTTGGTTTGAAATTTTCTTTGACAGCTGTCAAAATATTTCCAATTGGTTTGTAAAACTGGAGAATGCGAATCTACCTACAAGGTGCATGTACGAGCGCTCAAAAGCTCCTGCCTTCACGGCAGTGCTTTTCGTCATTTTTTTTTTAATATATGACTTCGAATACTGTAATCAAGTAAGTTGATCAACTGATTTGTAAATTACTTGATTTATTTTCTTCTTCAATTTTGGAATCTCGACAAAAATTTGAGAATTTCCTCGATTAGGAACGGAAATTTTATTAGATAGAATTATTGGATAATTTACGAATTCGGGAATGCTAAATCGTGTGGTAAAATGCCAAAAATTTTTCTTCGCACTCTTAATTGTTTTATTTTCACACCTCTTAAAATTACTCAAAATCCAGCGATCATTTACAATATGATCGGTGGCACCAGAATCTGCAATAAAACTAATATTATCTTTAGGATTGCACTCACCTGATTTCTTTGGGTTTTCTTTTTCTCTAATACGTCTTAACCTTGGGTTTACCTGCGATTCTTCAGTACCTCTGGCATGCCTACCTCTAATCGCATTCCTGCCTCTAACTCCAACTTTGAACTTTGGCCTATTTGAAGTCCTGGCTTGTACAGTGTTTCTGTTTTCAACTGTCAGGTTTGGACATTCATCCCCCTTATGGCTTCTAATGGCCTGACAGTTGTAGCAGAACCACTTATTGTGTACCCTCAAAAAGCATTCGGATGATCTGTGTCCCTCTTTGTTGCATCTAAAGCATCTGATTTTAGATGAAGAGGGAGCTTGGATCCTATGCATTTTTGGGGTTTCCTCTTTATTTTCAGAGTTCTTCTCGATAAGCGGTAACAACAATTTTTATGGATTCGCCACATCTGGCCCATCTGGGATTCCGTTTCATTTATAGCATTTATATTTGAAATTTACCTGAAATGAATCAATCGAATAATTATAAATAGAATTTAATATGATTATAACAATAATTATACTATACATATACCTAGTAAAAAAAAGTATCAATAAGCATACAAGATTCAGGCCATTGGGCCTGTTCTTTAACGATCCCTCCTCCCCATGATAAGCTCTATAGTCGAATTTGAGATGTTGACTGCCAGCTATCTCGCCACCTTTTGAATGGGCGTCCTGGTGGCCTTTTGCCTATTGGTTTCATATCCCTGGCTATGCGAGCTAATCTATCAGTGCTCATTCTGTTAACGTGCTGGTTCCATTCCTGTCTTCTATGCCTTCCCCACCGTACAACATCCCGAACATCACAGAGATCTCTAATTTGATTGCTGGGTATTCGGTCTAGCAATGTTTTTCCAGCTATTGATCTCAGAGTCCTCATTTCTGTGGTTCTTAATATCCTTTTCGTTTCTGCTCTGGTCTCAATAGAGTAAGTTAATATTGGTCTTACACATGCCTTGTATATGCGCACTTTTCCCTCCAGTCTCATATCTCCGTTCCTCCAGACGACATCCCGTAGACATCCTGATATGTACGCTGCTTTGTTTGCCTCTTTTCGGACGCTTGCTTTTAGATCTCCGCAGTTAGATATTTCTACGCCAAGGTATTCGTAATTTGGAGACTCGTTCTTTTCTCTTCGCTCCATTGGTGGGGGTTGTTGATGATTTCGGACTCCCGAAATCATATGACGTTTTTTTTAGTATTATTTCCACTCTTCCGTAAATAATTCACGGACTCTGGCTTTCACCTCGTTGGTTAGTTTATTTAGTATAGTTTTGTCGTTTGGGTGTAGTGTCCGTCTATACTGTTTCTTGGCCTTCCTTGTTTCCTCCAGTAACTGCAGTACTGACATCTGTTTCTTTGTTGTTTGGTAATCTCACAGTTTTTATTACCCCAGCACCGATACCTAAGCTTTCCTATAGATCTTTTTAAGAACGCTTTGCATCCTTCGCAACTAATAGCGCCATAGTGACGACCAGACGATTTGTCTCCACAAACAACGGCTTCTTTGCAAGAGATATTTCCTCTTGTCTCTAGTTCTGACTGTATTTTCTGTCTGTAGTTCTGACTATATTTTCATATAGAGTCTGCGCATTTTTAGGGGAAAATTACCTAAAATTCCTCCAGATGGATTTTGTGCTTCTTTATACATCATCCACTATTGTTACTTACCTTCCCCGCAGCAAACATATCTTGTGAAATATCTTGATGCGAACCATTATCTTCTTCCTCCTCTGGCCGTGTAAGAAGGCATATTTGGTCTTCCTGAAAACTAAGCCCACTGGGCTTAGTGATGGGCCGTGCAGAGCGCTGGGTATTGCGCCGGGCGGTGGGCTTTGTGGTAGTGACGACCAGATGATTTGTCTCCACAAACAACGCCTTCTTTGCAAGAGATATTTCCTCTTGTCTATATTATGCAATGTCTATAAATGCAATATATTCATTAATCTTCATCCGAACCAACATCTTCTTCCTCCTCTGGCCGTGTAAGAAGGCATATTTGGTCTTCCCGCTCAGGCTTCTCCCAATCGTAAACGTCGTCAGGGAGGGGAATTAGACGGGCATCGCTCACATCTAATCCCGGCTCCAATTCCACGATTGGCTGGGCGGTGGGCTTTGTGGTAGTGGGCTGTGCAGGGGGCGAGGGGGTGGTAGGCTGGGCGTTGAGCCGGGCAAGGGTCGGGGTGGTGTGTTGAACGGAAGGAAGTGTTGGGCAATCCTTGTCGGCAGCAAGCCGCTCTGCAGCTTGGAGTTTTTTTGCCTCGAGCTGGTGGATTTTCTGCTGCGCTTTAAAAACGTTGTTAATATTGTTGTATAATGTTTCGACTTTATCGTCGTACTTTTTATCAGTCGTGGGGGCATATATTTGTTGGATATTTACATTGAAAGGATGTCCTCGTAACTGTAATAGTATCAGACGGTCTGTAATCGGTGTAAAATTGGAGACATATTTACTATACCGCTCACTAACCATAATTCCTACTCCGTTGGGGTGGTTAGGGTCGTCATTACATGAGTAATATAAAGTGCAACCTTCTTTTTGGCACATTCCTGATCCTTTCCATCGTAGTTCGCTGATACCTAATATATCGATCGCAAGTCTATTCATTTCTTGTAGCAGATTATCTAGTTTTCCAGCTTGATAAAGACTTCTTACGTTCCACGTACAGATTCGTAATCTAGTGTTCGTTGTTTTGAGGCCATCATTTGGAGTTGTTCTCTTCTTGGTTGAACAGGGATTTCGCCGGTTGACGACCTGAGAGGCCCTGTATTTTAGATTTCCTCTCCTGCCGGATCTTGACTTCCGATTTTCATGATCAGTAAGGTCAACTCCAAGGCTTATTACCATTGTGATTGTACTAGGACCTTTAATGCAGTGGTTGTCCCCGGCCTTCTGCATCCCCATGCCGTTGAACTTTAGTACAGTTTCATCCGCCTTTAAGAAGGATTTCTCCTTCCAAGGACAAGGGGTTGTCCTTACTCTTGCCAGCTCCTCCACCCGAAGCTGTTGGCTAGCAAGAGGGGATTACTTATACCGGTAATCACTCGGTAGGCTGACTGCAGGAGCTTAGGCCCTGGGCGGTGGGGTCGCCAAGTCCCTACGAAACTCTATATGTATCTCCTGGTCTTCTGGATTTTTCATTTCGATCATGAAGAAGGCTTAAGCAAGGCTTTAGCTGCCTTTATCATATAGGGAGCAGCGTCAGACAGGAAAATAAATACTTTTTCATCTGTGGAAGATTCAGGAAAAACTGACTTGATCCCGTCATTTACAAATCTGGCCATGGTTGCATGATTTGCCTTCTCAAGTTCTTTGCAAGCTACTAGATAGGGCGAAGATGGAATTACCTTTAATGCACCGATGATTAAATTAGCAATATAACGGCCGCAGCTATCGGTTGTTTCATCTGCAGATACCCAAAGAATGTTATCCTTCAGTTCATTGCGTATTTCTTCCATTTTTACTTGTCCAAGCAAACCTGAGAAGAATAACTCCTCAAGTATGGACGTTTCAAGACTTCTTACGGGTGAAAGTCTCAAAATGAGCCTGAAAAAAATCTCAATTTCAATTGGGGTTACTAAAAAAACTCGAAACACACCTAATGAACCTATTGCTGTCATCAGGGTTACTGTTAGTGCAATGAATAGACTCAATGTGAATGACCATGAGTAGAGTTCGGATTATATGCATTTGCATATTTGCATATGCAAATGCATATTTAGTTCACTTTCACCGTGTTTTGCATATTTTGCATAAAATTTGGTGATAATGCATATTTCTTTTATTTTTATAAATTTTTCGGTACCTACATAAAAGTGGCAATTCATTTGTTATTTTTTTTTTTTTTGAGGAATTATATTAGATAACACTAATAAAAAAAATATGTCAACACTCATCACAGTACGTGTCCGGAACAATGGTTTTCAACGAGTTTTTGTTCGATTCCTTTGCACCCAAACTATTTATTTCTATAAACATATTTTGGTGGGCAGGTACTTTACCCTTAAATACCACGAAAAAATCTAAATTATATTTGGCTAATGTAATATTACCTGAGTAAATGCATGCTACATAATATAAAGCGACCGGAAACACTTGAGGTCATAAAATTCAATTTCTTTATGTACAATAAATTTTGCCATTGGTTTCTGGTTTTATCCAAGAGAAATTTTTGTTACTATTCTTTTGTGTCCTTTAAATATTAACGAAGTTTTGCGAACTGAAAGATCCGTTCGGGTTTACTTTGGAAGGGGGAAAAAAAGGCTTTTTAGATTATCTGAATATATTTTGAAACCCTTAATTATTCAATTATCCACTGTGCCTTGAGTGCCTTGCTAAATTTAGAGTTTACTAAGTTAAATTTGAAACTTTAAATTATTCAGTTACAGATTGTGTTGTTAAAATTAAGAGTTTATTAAGTTAAATATTTTGAAACATTAAAGTGTTCAATTATACATTTTGTTGTGCTAAGTGGAAAGTTTACCATGCCTCCTGTGAAAAAAAGTGTTTCTTCGTGGATAGCTGACTATCCTGGAATATTTACATATGACGGAAATGTTTTATACTGTCGAATTTGCCTAAAAAATGTTACATCCACAAAATATTCTTCTCAGGTTTGCTTGGACAAGTACAAATAAACAGTGTGATACCCTATATTTTGAGAATGGGCACTAATTCAGGAAACGGTAGTGGACAGGTGAAATCTGAACAAATAAATTGATGAAAAATTTCTCATCGGCAAGTTTGCACTTTGGGACAATTTTTTTGGTGAATGGTGAAATCGTTTATTTTTAGTTTGATCCAGTGAGAGCATTTATGAAATTTTGCATTCTAAGGGTGCCTTTTCCCAGCATCAGTTAACTTCTATCTTTAAACAATTTTTGTATTTATAATACGAATTTTTATTTACACATTACAAATTATTTGTATCAATCATAGGCATAAAAATTACTTGTGTTTTTTGAAAATACTTCTTCAGCAATTTATAGTGACACTCAGCACTGTAGATTGTTATGGGGAAATTTTTTTCATTCAATCATTTTCCTAGTAGTATTGCTGCATAAGTGCACCCTTATATACAATTCCATCAATGGTAAATACGCGACACATATCAAATGTGTGTGTGCTTTGGTGATGTATTGACAATATTTTTGAGCGCTCGTACTACTTACACGAGGGCTTTATCATTTCGTCACGATGTCTGTATTTTTCGAATTTTAAGCCGAAAATGGTCTCAAACGACTATGTTCGACTCACTGATGACGAATCCGTCGAAAACTATGGATTTGATCGTGAAGAAATTTCGTATTTAAATTGAGAATGATATATTCGAGCTACATTTTTTCCAGATCGCATGATCCGAACCATAGAAAACTATAACTTTCGAACGGAAAGGCCTAGGTATTTGAAATTTTCAGGAAAGGTTCGGATCACGAATTTCGTAGTTGTGTTCTTCAATCAGGAAAATAAGACTAGGGGTTCCGTGAATATGACGGTTTGAAATTCAGTTTTCTTGATAATTTCAAAACAATGGATTTGATCGTGACGAAATTTTGTATTTAAATTGAGAAAAATATATTCGAGCTACACTTTTTCCAGATCACATGATCAGAACCATAGAAACCATAGAAAATAATAACTTTCGAATGGAAAGGCCTAGGGACTTGAAATTTTCAGGATAGGTTCCGATCGTAAATTTCGTGGTTACATTCATCAATGAGCAAAATTAGACTAGGGGTTCCGTAAATATAGCCGTTCAAATTATTTTTTTCCTGAAATTTCGCACATAGATGAAGAATAATGTATTCAAACTACGTCCAGATCGCATTACCGAGACCATAGATACCGTAAAATTCTAGCGAATTATTGGAAAAAAAAATTGGTCAACTAAAGCACTGACGAGAAGTCTGGATTTTAGCCTAAGTTTGAAATTTTCTTCGACATCTGTCAAAATATTTCCAATTGGTTTCTAAAACTGGAGAATGCGAATCTACCTACAAGGTGGATGTACGAGCGCTCAAAAGCTCCTGACTTGACAGCAGTGCTTTTCGTAATTTTTACTATGTACCTATGATGAAAATGGAAGAGTTAAAAATACTTATATCAACATACCAACATTAGGGCAGTGGTTACAGTGGTTTTTCTCTAGTCACGATCCCTTTGATTTTCTCAAAGTGTTCGAGAGTGATCACTTGAAGACGCGATCCCTCAAGAAACCCGGCATGCCATGCTCTTAGGGGATCTCGACGCAAAGATTCGAAACCAATGCCCTATTCTATGAATCGATATAACTCAGGATCTACCATTCATTTTTTACTTGGTTTTGTCTCATTTTCTCGTACAAGATTTAGGCGTCTGAATGAGCCATGTCATGCTGTGTATCTGAAAAGAAATTATTTTCACTAAGGAAGGTGATGATTCTAGAGCTCAAATATCTTCGAAAAACTTGGTTATATGCTGATAGGTCTTCAACTTTCTAGTTCTTTCTGATGTCCATTTTCTTTATGATGGCTTGATGATTCCCATTTTTAACTGATCTAGGATACACCTTTGAATGACAGGTCTGACAAATAATTCGCGGTCATTCGTCCAGCACAAAATATAACAGATATGTACATAGATATACAGATGGATAATCAAGTATTCAACTAGACCGCCTTTTGGATGTGTCTTCTCCTACTTCAGACTTCAGGCTCCAGTCGCAAGTAAGCCATTAATGTTTGAGAATAAAACAGTTTCTCACGAATCATTAAACGTATAGGAAGGGAGAGATAAATTTCATAGTGGTATTTTGGGGATCACTGAATTCCAGATACAGTAAATTTGTTATTATTGCATCTAAAAATAGACCATTCCTTACTTCCAATTTCACAATTACACGAATAATTTGTTCAATAGTTTGAGAAATGTGGATGTCTTCAGAACTGCTAAAAGAGTAAAAATATTGTGAACCACCAAAATCAACCAATGAAAAACGTCTGAATATAGAAATAATATATATATGTATGCCGGTGTTGAAGCCGATGAATCTTGTTCGAGCCGAGAAATTTTCCAGACTAAATTAATATAAATCACAAAGCTGTTCGGAATATTTTGAAAAGGATTAAACCATTGATATAAAGTACAAACAACTGTGGACAATTTCCCCGAGGATCATATTAGACAGATGGAATTTTGTGAAGCCACGATGAAAAAAAAATGAAAATAGTTCCTTTTTGGAAAACCTATTATTCACTGATGAGTCATCGTTTTCTTCGAACAGTTAACACAATCCATCCTTTATCGATATTGATCTAGGAGGAATAAGCAGCGGAGTATTTCTGCGCATACTCAATGTCCACAAAAACTCAATGTTCGGGAAACTTTTTTATAGGTCCCTTCATCGATGGTTGTATAAAAGCTGCCAATTATTTATCTATGGCTTTCACAAAATCTAATTATTCCGACAGCTCGCAAGTTTCTATTGATTTTGAGGAAATTCGGTTTCAACAGGGTCTGTTTGTTCAGAACACTGAACAATGCACGAAAAGTGTCACAGTTTCTCCGAACAACGTATTCTGATTGTGAAATATGGTACCACATAGTGATCTCCCAGATCACCAGATTTATCTCGAATTTATTTTATTTTTGAAGCAGTTATGGCAAAAAAGAACCGAACAATTATTTTCAGGAGATGATTCATTTGTTACATTTGTTGGATCAAATAAATTTCTCACATGCAATGAGATGTAATCAAAGTATTTTTACTAAAAAACCAGTTTTGTACCTCTTTCTTACATTTTGAAGCAAGCAAGCTTCAAATGGCGGTAAAGCAAATGAACCGATGCTCTAGTTTGACACCTGATTATCTATCGTGTGTTATAATCTATGTAAGCGGACCAGTGTATTATCGACCACATAACACATAATAAATTCAATGGACCGCGAACTATTTTTCAGATCTGTTTATCCAAGAATGTGTTTTATATATTTGAGCCTTGGATATACTTCCACTGGATCCCGATTTATATCGTTTCGAAGATATCTGGTATGTTGACAAAAAAGAAAAAAATCCACTAGCGAAAACTGGTTTTTACTCCTGGCTAACGATCTGCCAGGGGCGGCGTAATATTGTGTTGACTCATTTAAGGTACTTGGGTCTGCTACACTCAGTGGCGGATTGACGGTTTCCGGGGCCCTACGATCGAAAACCATCGCATTTTGACCCCCGGACTCGCACGCATGCAACGCAACCGCAATCTCGTTAAACTCGCGAGATCTCGCCCATTTTTCGGCCGATGTTAAAGGCCGAGATCTCGCGAAAACGAGATCTCGCGAGAACGAGATTGCATTCCCTAGTGGTGGCAAATGCCACCGTCAGGGCCGAAAGGGTTAAATTTTAGTCGAATTATGCGTTGTTTGTGGAGACAAATCATCTGGTCGTCACTATGGATAATGAGGTGTTAGGTTAGGTTGGGGCCCCCCAAGCGAACACCCCAAGCAGGAACCTCAAGCGGGCCCTAAGGGGCCCTTCAAGCGGGCCCCCCAAGCGGGCCTTCCAAACAGGCCCCCCAAGCGGGCCCCAAGCGTGCCCCAAGCTGGCCCCAAGGGGCCCCATAAGCGGGCCCCAAGCTGGCCCCATAAGCGGGCCCCCAAGCGAACACCCCAAGCGGGAACCCTAAGCAGGTCCTAAGGGGCCCCCCAAGCGGGTCCCAAGGTGGTGGCAAATGCCACCGTCAGGGCCGAAAGGGTTAAATTTTAGTCGAATTATGCGTTGTTTGTGAATACAAATCGTCTGGACGTCACTATGGCGCTCCTCCAAGCGGGACTCAGGGGCCCCCCAAGGGGGCCTCCAAGCGGGCCCCAAGCGGCCCCCAAGCATGCCCCCCAAGCGGGCCCCAAGGGGCCTTCCAAACAGGCCCCCCAAGCGGGCCCCAAGCGTGCCCCAAGCTGGCCCCAAGGGGCCCCATAAGCGGGCCCCAAGCTGGCCCCATAAGCGGGCCCCCAAGCGAACACCCCAAGCGGGAACCCTAAGCAGGTCCTAAGGGGCCCCCCAAGCGGGTCCCAAGGTGGTGGCAAATGCCACCGTCAGGGCCGAAAGGGTTAAATTTTAGTCGAATTATGCGTTGTTTGTGAATACAAATCGTCTGGACGTCACTATGGCGCTCCTCCAAGCGGGACTCAGGGGGCCTCCAAGCGGGCCCCAAGCGGCCCCCAAGCATGCCCCCCAAGCGGGCCCCAAGGGGCCTTCCAAACAGGCCCCCCAAGCGGGCCCCAAGCGTGCCCCAAGCTGGCCCCAAGGGGCCCCATAAGCGGGCCCCAAGCTGGCCCCATAAGCGGGCCCCCAAGCGAACACCCCAAGCGGGAACCCTAAGCAGGTCCTAAGGGGCCCCCCAAGCGGGTCCCAAGGTGGTGGCAAATGCCACCGTCAGGGCCGAAAGGGTTAAATTTTAGTCGAATTATGCGTTGTTTGTGAATACAAATCGTCTGGACGTCACTATGGCGCTCCTCCAAGCGGGACTCAGGGGCCCCCCAAGGGGGCCTCCAAGCGGGCCCCAAGCGGCCCCCAAGCATGCCCCCCAAGCGGGCCCCAAGAGTGCCCCAAGCTGGCCCCAAGGGGCCCCATAAGCGGGCCCCAAGCGGGCCCCAAGCGTGCCCCAAGCTGGCCCCATAAGCTATTACAGACATCAGTTTTAACCCTGATTCTGTTTCAAACCAATTCGCCTCAGGAAGCGAGGATGGAACATTGATGATCTGGAACACCGCCAATAATTCTCGCAGCTATAACTTTATAGGACATTCGGGTGCTGTTACCGGAGTGGAATACTCCTTGGATGGCAAAATCCTTGCATCCTGCTCGACCGATCATACTGTAAGATTTTGGACTCCTTACAGAGGATACATTAATAAACGCAGAGTACCCAGCCAATGAGATGGAAAAGGGCGTGGTCTCTATGGCGCCAAATTCGATTTCAAAACGTTCAACTCTGAAGACGCAATATAATATCGGATGATATGTATATTGGTCGAAACAAATTATACTGATTCGAAATTTCCATTCATGAATATGCCGATGTTTGTAATGCCGTTTTCAATTGAGGATAACGAAGTGTTCATTATGAAAAAACCATACATCTAAACGGAAAAAAAACCTCATGAAGTGATTACAATTAAACTCATTTAATTTGAAAGAATACTCTTGATTTTGGTCTGAAAAATTCATATGGAGTTAATCAGACAATCATGAGTTGAATTTGAATTAATCACTTCACATCATCTTCAGTAAAATAGTTCTTTGAAATAGTCATGAAAATATATGACTTGTCAATATGAATTCCTTATAATTTTGTATATTTCATGAAAGGATGATACGTTCTTGTTGTTTGTTAAGAAGGTAGAATAGGAAAGTCAAACACAACTATTTTTCGCAATTCTTTAATGAGAAGGTTTAACCAAATGAAATACAGAAAAGTTTGAAGATATAATAAAGTTTAATTCGAAAATTAATTGTGAGAAAGCACAGCGTTTTTTAATCATTATATCGAGGGCATGCTTCACAAGGTGCGAATTTTCAAAACATATTATGGACATAACTAATTTTATTTCAACTATCAGGCTCCCAACACCCCTACACCTGAACCAGAATGCAGTATTTGTATAAATGCAGTCAATATGTATAGTATTCTATAGAATAATACTGCTGGGAAAACATACACTGAATTTTTAAGTCTAGAATAATTGCAATTATACAAATATCACACTGCTCCACACCATAAAAAATTTACAATTTGTCAACCAAAATATCTATGCATATTTTAAACCTAAGCTACATACAATTAACATTTTTCACAAAAAGCATTCATGCACAGCCCAACATAGTCTAAGATACATAAACATTTTAATCTTCCCCATCACCTTTCACATTCGTACATAGACAATATCTACGGTTAGTTAGTTTAGTAAACAGCTTAGTAATCACAGGTTGCAGTTTCCATTTTCCTTATATCTGGGTGTTTGTTAGGGCATGCTGTTAGCGAGTATGTCTGGTGGAGGATATAGATATTTACGAATATGAATTTGCTTTGCAATTACGGAACCCATAGAAATAGTAAAAAAAAGCATACATACATAGTTGAATTAGTTATCTTGAAGGCTATATACAAATTTTGGGAACAAATTATTCCTTATTTGGAAAGTATGATTGTTTATTAACTTTCCTCTTCTTACATATTTGCTCATTGCTATAATTTCCCATTCTACTCTTTGATTTCCATACTTCTGATAGGAACTTTCGCAAATTATCACCACTCAATTGGTTGATAAATCCAACGAATTCCTCTCCAGCAATCTAAAAATATAATTGCTATATTCACTGATACAAAGTCGAATCAGCAAATTTTTTGATCAAGACCTTTCTGATTTCTTCATCATTATTTAATGATGTCTCATTTTGTTTGTGTTGTATCTCCTGCATGAAATGATCAAGTTCATCTTGGTATCGCAACTTACTCCCTGAAGGCTCATCAATTATTAAATTGTTATTGTCATCATCAGAACCTACAAAAGACTCGCTCCTCCGCTCAAGCATTGACACAGCATGTATATGTTTACACACTATCTTTTTCACTGCATTTTCTGGACATTCACATTCATATCTGTGTATGCATACCTTACATGAATCACAAAATCCTGCTCGGCAGTCATAATCACAGATATCTTTGCAACTTACCATATGAAATTTATTTTTCTCTGAACTAGAAGGGACCTTAAAATATCCAGATTCATGTGTAACTATCCTACCTATATCCATTAGTTCAGCTTTCTTGTGAGCTTCCACTGTTATTTTGTGCTGGTAGTTATTGGCATTTGGTCTCTCCTCATTTATTATCTTTTTCCACATTTTCTCTTCTACCAGTTCATCTAATATATCCAATAACTTTTCGACCCTGGAATTGAGAATTGTGTTAATGTTTCCCATAAATTCATTCAATTTGATATACCTAAGGTTACGTTGTCCCCCCATTTTGTGATATTTCAGAACTTTGTTTAGACTTTCTATAGCCATATTTGTATTAATTCCAGCTTTCAATCTATAACAGTGGGCCCACATCATAACCCTTTCTTCACTCTGGAAATAATAACTGAAAATAAAAAATTAGTTTCTATTTCATACTTCATGTAGGATATTTTACTTTTGCAATTTTTGCAATCAACTCCAAAACCGAGGACCGATCCTCAGCTTAGAAAAAATGAAATCATTTTGTTTGAAATTTTCTTCGACATCTGTCAAAATATTTCCAATTGGTTTCTAAAACTGGAGAATGCGAATCTACCTACAAGGTGGATGTACGAGCGCTCAAAAGCTCCTGACTTGACAGCAGTGCTTTTCGTAATTTTTACTATGTACCTATGATGAAAATGGAAGAGTTAAAAATACTTATATCAACATACCAACATTAGGGCAGTGGTTACAGTGGTTTTTCTCTAGTCACGATCCCTTTGATTTTCTCAAAGTGTTCGAGAGTGATCACTTGAAGACGCGATCCCTCAAGAAACCCGCCATGCCATGCTCTTAGGGAATCTCGACGCAAAGATTCGAAACCAATGCCCTATTCTATGAATCGATATAACTCAGGATCTACCATTCATTTTTTACTTGGTTTTGTCTCATTTTCTCGTACAAGATTTAGGCGTCTGAATGAGCCATGTCATGCTGTGTATCTGAAAAGAAATTATTTTCACTAAGGAAGGTGATGATTCTAGAGCTCAAATATCTTCGAAAAACTTGGTTATATGCTGATAGGTCTTCAACTTTCTAGTTCTTTCTGATGTCCATTTTCTTTATGATGGCTTGATGATTCCCATTTTTAACTGATCTAGGATACACCTTTGAATGACAGGTCTGACAAATAATTCGCGGTCATTCGTCCAGCACAAAATATAACAGATATGTACATAGATATACAGAAGATGGATAATCAAGTATTCAACTAGACCGCCTTTTGGATGTGTCTTCTCCTACTTCAGACTTCAGGCTCCAGTCGCAAGTAAGCCATTAATGTTTGAGAATAAAACAGTTTCTCACGAATCATTAAACGTATAGGAAGGGAGAGATAAATTTCATAGTGGTATTTTGGGGATCACTGAATTCCAGATACAGTAAATTTGTTATTATTGCATCTAAAAATAGACCATTCCTTACTTCCAATTTCACAATTACACGAATAATTTGTTCGATAGTTTGAGAAATGTGGATGTCTTCAGAACTGCTAAAAGAGTAAAAATATTGTGAACCACCAAAATCAACCAATGAAAAACGTCTGAATATAGAAATAATATATATATGTATGCCGGTGTTGAAGCCAATGAATCTTGTTCGAGCCGAGAAATTTTCCAGACTAAATTAATATAAATCACAGAGCTGTTCGGAATATTTTGAAAAGGATTAAACCATTGATATAAAGTACAAACAACTGTGGACAATTTCCCCGAGGATCATATTAGACAGATGGAATTTTGTGAAGCCACGATGAAAAAAAAAATGAAAATAGTTCCTTTTTGGAAAACCTATTATTCACTGATGAGTCATCGTTTTCTTCGAACAGTTAACACAATCCATCCTTTATCGATATTGATCTAGGAGGAATAAGCAGCGGAGTATTTCTGCGCATACTCAATGTCCACAAAAACTCAATGTTCGGGAAACTTTTTTATAGGTCCCTTCATCGATGGTTGTATAAAAGCTGCCAATTATTTATCTATGGCTTTCACAAAATCTAATTATTCCGACAGCTCGCAAGTTTCTATTGATTTTGAGGAAATTCGGTTTCAACAGGGTCTGTTTGTTCAGAACACTGAACAATGCACGAAAAGTGTCACAGTTTCTCCGAACAACGTATTCTGATTGTGAAATATGGTACCACATAGTGATCTCCCAGATCACCAGATTTATCTCGAATTTATTTTATTTTTGAAGCAGTTATGGCAAAAAAGAACCGAACAATTATTTTCAGGAGATGATTCATTTGTTACATTTGTTGGATCAAATACATTTCTCACATGCAATGAGATGTAATCAAAGTATTTTTACTAAAAAACCAGTTTTGTACCTCTTTCTGACATTTTGAAGCAAGCAAGCTTCAAATGGCGGTAAAGAAAATGAACCGATGCTCTAGTTTGACACCTGATTATCTATCGTGTGTTATAATCTATGTAAGCGGACCAGTGTATTATCGACCACATAACACATAGTAAATTCAATGGACCGCGAACTATTTTTCAGATCTGTTTATCCAAGAATGTGTTTTATATATTTGAGCCTTGGATATACTTCCACTGGATCCCGATTTATATCGTTTCGAAGATATCTGGTATGTTGACAAAAAAGAAAAAAATCCACTAGCGAAAACTGTTTTTTACTCCTGGCTAACGATCTGCCAGGGGCGGCGTAATATTGTGTTGACTCATTTAAGGTACTTGGGTCTGCTACACTCAGTGGCGGATTGACGGTTTCCGGGGCCCTACGATCGAAAACCTTCGCATCCCCCCCTCCCTCTACTTTTTGAGCGCTCGTACTACTTACACGAGGGCTATATCATTTCGTCACGATGTCTGTATTTTTCGAATTTTGAGCCGAAAATGGTCTCAATCGACTATGTTCGACTCACTGATGACGAATCCGTCGGAAAATTCGAGTCTGTCCGTCCGGCCGTCAGCACGATAACTCTCGAACGGATCAACCTAGAGACTTGAAATTTTCAGTGTAGGTTCAGATCCCGAATGCCTCGGTTAAGTTCGTTAATGGGCCAAATTCCACCAGGGGTTCCGTAAATATGGCCGTTCAAAGTTTTGTTTCCCTGATTACTTAAAAACTACAGATTTGATCGAGATGAAATTTTGCACTTGAATGGAAAATGAGGTGTTCAAGCTACATGTGAAATTTTGTCCAGATCGCATGACCAGAACCATAGAAACCATAGAAAATTGTAACTTTTGAACGGAAACGCCTAGGGACTTGAAATTTTCAGGATAGGTGTGGATCTTGAATGTCGTGATCACGTTCATCTATGAGCAACATTATACAAGGGGTTCCGTAAATACGGTCGTTTGAAATTTTGTTTTCTCGATAAATTCGATCGAGATGAAATTTTGTATTTTAATCGAGAATGATATATTGAAGCAATATTTTGTCCAGATCGCATGACCAGAACCATAGAAACCATAGAAAATTGTAACTTTTGAACGGAAAGGCCTAGGAACTTGAAATTTTCAGGGTGGGTTTGGATCGCGAATATCGCGGTCACGTTCATCAATAAGCAAAATGAGACTAGGGCTTCCGTAAATATGGCCGTTCAAAATATTTTTCTGCTGATGGTACCGAAAATCCTGAGCGGATTGGAATGAAATTCTGCACCTAGCTGAGTAATAATGTATTCAAACTACGTGCGAAATTTTGTCCAGATCGCATCACCAAGACCATAGATACCGTAGAAAATTCTAGCGAATTATCGAAAAAAAATTGATCAGCTGAAGCACTGACATGAAGTCTGGAGTTTCGCCTAAGTTTCAGAATTTTTTTGACAGCTGTCGAAAATTCCTTCAATTGATTTCTGAAACTGGAAAATGCGAACCTACCTACAAGGTGCATATACGAGCGCTCAAAAGCTCCTGCCTTCACGGCAATGCTTTTCGTAATTTTTTTAGTATTATTTCCTCAAGGCTTGTGTTTTAATCACATCTTTAAGGTATCGCTGTGCTGAGTAGTATTTCCAGAGTATACGGAAAACTTTTGTTGGAAAAGATCGAAGGGGAGTTCTCTGACATGGAAGCTGAGAAACAGGCCGGTTTTAGGGCCGGTAGATCGACAATCGACCATCTGTTCACTCTTACGCAAGTAATTGAGAAGAAAAGAGCGCTAAACCAGGAAATACATCTACTCTACGTGGACCTCAAAAAAGCGGATGACAGCGCACCCCAACAAAAACTGTGGGAAGCCCTTGAAAGAACTAATATAAGTTTAACCCTCATCAAGGCGGTCAAGGATTTATACAAAGACAATAAAAGTCAAGTAAAAAGAGGAAAAATGGTTTCAACTTTATATTATATATGTGATAGTGGTTCCAGACTTCTATTTCTATCAGTCCATTGGGCGAAAAGTATTCCAGCTTTTCAAATCCTTAGGTAAAATGTTAGGTTGCTTCTCCTCTTTGTCACGCGGAGGTAATATTTTTCCATGCTTCGGACAAAAGAGAAGGGCCTGCAAAGTGCAATACTCTGAGGCATCCTTAGGTAAATCTTAGTGTAATTCAGGAAGATAAATTGCTCCGCAAAAGTTGAGGAAGTTCAGAAATTTTGTGGAGCAGTATATGTTTCTGTCTGAATTCAGTTTCAAGTTCATCCAGAATATTTTTCCAGTTCTGAGGTCCAAATATCTTTACTGAAAAACTTTTGGGGTGAGCTTTTTGTCCTTGGATTAGCACAATGTTCCCACATGCTGTCACTAGCCACCATATTATCTGCCTTAATAAGTCATCTCCATGCTTCAATTGCTCAAGACAAAATGCCAGCAAACAAAGTGAAACGAGTAACAGATCACATTCTTAAACTTATGGTCTTCAAATAGGCATTCTCATGGTCATTCACATTGATAGCGTCGAAATGTATATATATATATAATTACATAATGCCAACCCTGTATATTGCAGATGAACTCCTTATCTATTCTTATTCGAATAATTATATTACTTTGTTACATTCTGATGAGACATCATTTTGATCACGCCACGTGTGTGGGTGTATATTTGTCCCATTGTTCGATATTGATTGTCGTAATTGACTTGAGATAAGGAATGTTATAAATATCTCTCCAGACGAATGAATAATTCAATAATTAAGTGTATGTCTTCCTAGCTTATTGTTAGAATAGGATAATCTTCCGTTGTAAATAAATAAATTTTTTTTTAAAAGATCGGCTTTCGCTCCAAAAACGTAATTATATATATATATACACGCTCTATAGCGTTCTACGCCTTGCGCTGGCCAATCTCCACCCCCGGCGATTATGCCAGTCTCCTGGCTGAAGGTCTCTTTCCGACATTGCCTTGTTCACTCCCTTCATCCATGTCATTTTCGGTCTTCCTCGTTTACGCCGTTCTACTGGACACCAATTCATTATTTGTTTTGGTATCCTTTGGTCACCCATCCTCTGTACATGGCCATACCAGATTAGTTGCTTCTCCTGAATGCATTCTATAATGGTGTTTTTCACATTCATTATTTCCCGTATTGTGGTGTTGGGTATATGATGGAGTTTAGAAACTCTGGCCGCTCGACGCCAAAAGTCCATTTCTAGAGCTAACAATTTTTGTTCGGTTCTTGATGTTAGCTGCCAAGTTTCACAACCAAATAAAACGACACTTTTGAAAATAGCGTCAAATATTTGAAAAACATAAAAACGTTGATAAAGCATAAGGCGAATTCAAGCGAGTAATCGCTATCAAGTAATGCACGACACTGCACTTCATTTCCTTGTTCATCGAGAATGAAAATAATTGCTGTCGATAAAATTACCTGTAGTTCAGGTTTATTAGGTGTATAAACAGTGAATGACGCTTGTACCTGTTCGTTAGGGTTATCGGTGTTAGGAACCCCAGTAGATTTTTGTTCTGATACCTGAGCTTGTTGGTTTCGGTCTTTTTCAATGCATAAAAGCGAATTATGTTTTTTATGACAATGTCTGCAAGTGCTAGCCTGACATTCGGATGTAGAATGACCTGATCTTAAACAATTTGTGCACAATTTAAGTTTCTTTATTTCTTTCAACCTGGAAGAGACGGGAATTTTCAGTAAATTTCTACAGTAATAAATGGAATGTGTTCCCTTACATAAAGCGCATCGGTAATTATTAGTGGTCACAAATGAATGTTTTTGGTCGCTAGATTTACGAACTTTATTATCATATTTGTATGATTTCTCAACTGTATTACTCGAGGAAGAAGACTGGAGCGTTTCAAAAACTCCGCATCTGTCGTTTAGGAATTTTTTCAAGTCTTCCAGTTTTGGAACCTTTAATTTCGCTGAATGAAATTCCCAATCGCGGTTGGTAGCTGTGTCCAGCTTCGATGTAAAAAGATATATTAATAATATATCCCAAGATTCAGTATCTTCACCCAAATTTTTGAGGGCTCTCAAATGCTTGTTTATGTCGTCCAAAAATTTTCGCAACGACTCTAAAGAATCCCTTGTAATTGGAGAAATACTGAATAAAGACGCCACGTGAGCACGTTTGATTAGTTTTTTATTGTCGAACCGTTCCTCTATTAGGTCAAGAGCCGTATCGTAATTATTTTCGGATATTTCCATTGATTCAATGACTTGTTTAGCGTCAGCTTTGAGAGAATCCTTCAAATAATGAAATTTTTGGATCTTATTCAAGTTTGGATTTGCATTAATTAGAGAGTTGAATGTATCGAAAAAGTAAGACCACTCTCTATAGTCCCCTGAGAAAGAGGGCACAAAAATGGTTGAAAGCATCGTATTTTGCATATTCATGTGTTTCGCAGCAGTAATATTTTGGGTTTGACCTGGCTGCACAGTTGACGCTGACATATCTGATATGGCTAATTTAGCTTGAGCGATTAATCTAAAATAAAGTTTTTCAAAATCCGCACGATATTGCGCTTGTTCCTCAGTATTTTCCAATTCTTCAATGTCGCTTTGAATTTATTCAAATTCACTATAAGCTTGATCTATTTTTTCTAATCGTGATTCTAGTTCAATTAACGCTGCTTTATCAGTGGTTTTTGAGTTTTCCAAGAATGTGGAAAATCGTGTCAGCTTACCTTTGATATGACCTCTTTTTGTTATTTTTAGATTTTTGAGCGCTCGTACTACTTACACGAGGGCTATATCATTTCGTCACGATGTCTGTATTTTTCGAATTTTGAGCCGAAAATGGTCTCAATCGACTATGTTCGACTCACTGATGACGAATCCGTCGGAAAATTCGAGTCTGTCCGTCCGGCCGTCCGTAAGCACGATAACTCTCGAACGGATCAA
This sequence comes from Aphidecta obliterata, assembly GCA_963966015.1. Taxonomy (NCBI): domain Eukaryota; kingdom Metazoa; phylum Arthropoda; class Insecta; order Coleoptera; family Coccinellidae; genus Aphidecta; species Aphidecta obliterata. The sequence continues at coordinate 1,815,545 of OZ014435.1, forward strand.
CCTAGAGACTTGAAATTTTCAGTGTAGGTTCAGATCCCAAATGCCTCGGTTAAGTTCGTTAATGGGCCAAATTCCACCAGGGGTTCCGTAAATATGGCCGTTCAAAGTTTTGTTTCCCTGATTACTTAAAAACTACAGATTTGATCGAGATGAAATTTTGCACTTGAATGGAAAATGAGGTGTTCAAGCTACATGTGAAATTTTGTCCAGATCGCATGACCAGAACCATAGAAACCATAGAAAATTGTAACTTTTGAACGGAAACGCCTAGGGACTTGAAATTTTCAGGATAGGTGTGGATCTCGAATGTCGTGATCACGTCCATCTATGAGCAAAATTATACAAGGGGTTCCGTAAATATGGTAGTTTGAAATTTTGTTTTCTCGATAAATTCGAAACTACGGATTCGATCGAGATGAAATTTTGTATTTTAATCGAGAATGATATATTGAAGCAATATTTTGTCTAGATCGCATGACCAGAACCATAGAAACCATAGAAAATTCTAACTTCTGAACGGAAAGGCCTAGGAACTTGAAATTTTCAGGGTGGATTTGGATCGCAAATTTCACGGTCACGTTCATCAATGAGCAAAATTAGACTAGGGGTTCCGTAAATATGGCCGTTCAAAATATTTTTTTCCTGATAGTTTCGAAACCACCTAGCTCAGGAATAATGTATTCAAACTACGTGCAAAATTTTGTCCAGATCGCATCACCAAGACCATAGATACCGTGGAAAATTCTAGCGAATTATCGGAAAAAAATTGATCAGCTGAAGCACTGACATGAAGTCTGGAGTTTTGCCTAAGTTTCAGAATTTTTTTGACAGCAGTCAAAAATTCCTTCAATTGATTTCTAAAACTGGAAAATGTGAATCTACCTACAAGGTGCATGTACGAGCGCTCAAAAGCTCCTGCCTTCACGGCAGTGCTTTTCGTAATTTTTAAGAAATTTCTCATCTTACTTCATTCTTCGTCAATTTTTTCTACGTTGACCAATTTTGGATCATTTTCATCAAAAAAGGATATGATATGTATGAAAAAAGCAAAACTATGCTATAATAGATGCTAACAAAGAATTAGTATGATTTGAAAGTTAACAGGTATATGGAGAAAAGAATAGTCAATTTATAATGTCACTTTCCTACACTTATCGAATTCCACAATTTATGCTCGACAAAATTATTTTGGAAACTTGCCAAATTCCTTCTTCATTTCCTAAAAAAGGTACTAGTTTCGTTTTAGCAGATTTTGATTTGAAAGGGGATATAAGCCAAGAAAGAAAAGTAACGAATTAAATATTGAGCGCTCGTACTACTTACACGAGGGCTATATCATTTCGTCACGATGTCTGTATTTATCGAATTTTGAGCTGAAAATGTGCCGTAAGCACGATAATTCTCGAACGGAACAACCTAGAGACTTGAAATTCTCAGTGTGAGTTCAGTTCCCGAATGCCTCGGTTAAGTTCGTTAATGGGCCAAATTCCACCAAGGGTTCCGTAAATAAGGCCGTTCAAAGTTTTGTTCTCCTGATAACTTGGAAACTACAGATTTGATCGAGATGAAATTTTGCACTCAAATAGAGAATGAGGTGTTCAAGCTACATGTGAAATTTTGTCCAGATCGCATGACCAGAACCATAGAAACTATAGAACATTTGTACGGAAACGCCTAGGGACTTGAAATTTTCAGGATAGGTGTGGATCTCGAATATCGTGATCACGTTCATCTATGAGCAAAATTAGACTAGGGGTTCCGTAAATATGGCCGTTCAAAATATTTTTTTCCTGATAATTTCGAAACTACTGATTGGATTGATATGAACCTAGCTGAAGAATAATGTATTTAAACTACGTTCGAAGTTTTGTCCAGATCACATCACCAAGACCATAGATACCGTAGAAAATTCTAGCGAATTATCCAAAAAAAATTGGTCAGCTGAAGCACTGACATGAAGTCTGGAGTTTCTCCTAAGTTTCAGAATTTTTTTGACAGCTTTCGAAAATTCGTTCAATTGATTTCTAAAATTGGAAAATGCGAATCTACCTATAAGGTGGATGTACGAGCGCTCAAAAGCTCCTGACTTCACGGCAGTGCTTTTATAATTTTTTTAGTTGTTCGGACATGCTGATATTTTTGTTTTTTTTTTTTATTAATGAAACGATAAATTATTTGAGGATGATTGAATCTGTTTATGTCCAGATAAAGAATAAAGAAAGAACAATAGGGATTATAAGGATTTATTCGGAAGGACAGAGATTAAAGCTACTCACCACCTGACTCACTCATCTGACCACCAACGCCTATGCTCTTGTTTGCCTATGCCTACTCTACTTGACACGTGGTTGTGGAAATAACGTCGACAGTCCTTTGGCCTAGCTTCTTTGGTTTGGTTCCTTCGTTCACAACCCACAATTCTTCCAAATTCCAAGAATACGTATTTCGATGGTAATGTTCAAAATCGAGGATCACACTGATTATTGTTAATTGTATTTTCACTGCACTGATGTGTTGAAATGTACTGAATAACTTACAGAAAGTTTGTTGTTTCGTTGCACTGTCCTGCGTTACTTACAGGAATTGTATTTTCACCACGTGTTGACTGCGTAACTTACAGAACCGGTACTGTTTTCACTATGTATTCTGCACGAAGGACCAACGTTTTGGGTTATTTTTCTCTTACTTGCTTTCAAATAATACTAAACTCAGTACTTATAAAAATATATTAAAAAACGATAACAAAATGGAGTAGTGGACTGTAACGCTGAATTGATAGATGTGTAGTCGAATTTAAGCAATGGAGTCCAGTCCAAAGCGTCCTTGCTTGCTTCTGCGCAATAACTCGGGGTAGCTCGTCACTGCTCGGCTTAAGGGATGATTTGTCTATTCTTACCAGTGGCGTAACATCCGCACACAATTAGAAGGTTACTTAACATAAAACATTTGAAAGTTATCATGAAAGTTGCGTAAAAGTGCCACCGTTTTGCTCGATGCACATTCTTGCTCTTTTCAAATCATGTTTTATAGCCTTTTTGATCATTTGTGGATCATTACGGATCATATTGCAGGCAACTTGGATTCGTTGCAGGAGAATATTCTCACTTCAAATCTCAGACGCATAAAGTAAAGATTTCAAATATCCCCAAACGAAATAATCGATAGGATTGGGATCTGGTGATCTAGGGGGCCATGCATGCGGTCCGCCTCTGTCTATCCACGTATTTGGATCCAGAAAGTTCCTAACGGAGGCTCTAAAATGAGCTGGAAATACATTCCGGCAATGTTCGTAACGTCGAGTTGTACAGGCAGATGATTTTGAAGGAAATCCGAATAAATATCATCTGTAAGCCGTCTTGGCAGGATTCTTCGATTATTATAAACTCCACACCATACATTAATTGAAAATTTGTACTGGGATTTCATGTGTCTGACTGCGTGTGGATTTTCTTCAGACCGCTCATGTGAATTCCTCAAATTGTAGACTCCAACCCTTGTAAATGTGACCGCATCAGTAAATAAAATTTTGTTCACAATTCTTTCATTTCGTAAAATCCACAGACTAAAATGAATTCTACGAATTTCATCACCTGGCTCTAATATTTGAATATTTTGGAGATGAAAGGGGTAGAGATTGTTTTTCTTCAATCTGCACCATACAGTTACATGCGGCACATTCAGAGCATGGGAAATCGTTCTAGTGCCTCTATCATTTAAAAAATTTCTTCTTCAGCATCTTGGTGCCTTCTTGAGTACTACTCAATTTTAGTGTGGGAAAGCGGCCATTTTCACGAATATAAACAAAGACTGAAGAGTTTTATGATGTGGTAATCTTCTATTAGGGAATCTTGATTGATATTCCCGTACCTTCGTTTTACCATTACCGTCACAAAAACCATACACAAACAACATATCAGCATATTCTCGCTTCGAGAATCTATGAGGCATTCTAATAAAAAATTATGAACTATTTTTTGAAAATAATGGATCACACCACACCACTGTCGAAACATGTTGTCGAATTTTATTGTCCTAATATTGTTGTACCTGAATGAAAACTAGTGGGATTCAACAGAAATTAATCGAAATGTTCGTGGTGTATGGTTCCTGTGACGTGATGAGCCATATTTCCGAGGGATGGAGTCTTCAATTTGAGTAATTTGCATCGATGGGCTGAATAAAATCCACATGCAGTCTTGTTTACTCATTTGTTCATTCATTTTTGAGCGCTCGTGCAACTTACACGAGGGCTATATCATTTCGTCACGATGTCTGTATTTTTCGAATTTTGAGCCGAAAATGGTCTAAATCGACTATGTTCGACTCACTGATGACGAATCCGTCGGAAAATTCGAGTCTGTCCGTCCGGCCGTATACACGATAACTCTCGAACGGAATGTCCTAGAAACTTGAAATTTTCAGGGTATTTTCGAATCTCGAATGCCGCGGTTAAGTTCGTTATTGGGCAAAATTCGCCAAGGGGTTCCGTAAATATGGCCGCTCGAAATTTTGTGATTACTCCGAAACTACTGATTCGATCGAGGTAAAATTTTGTACTCAGATGGATAATTACGTACTCAAGCTACATGCAAAATTTTGTCCAGCTCGCATGACCAGAACCATAGAAACCATAGAAAATTATAACTTTGTAATGGAAAGGCCTAGAGACTTGAAATTTTCAGGATAGGTGTGGATCGTGAATGTAGCGTTCACGTGTATCAATGAGCAAAATGAGACTAGGGGTTCCGTAAATATGACCGTTTGAAATTCAGTTTTCTTGATCATTTCAAAATTATGGATTCGATCTCGCAAAATTTTGAATTTAAATTGAGAATTATATATTCGAGCTACATTTCTTCCAGATCGTATGATCAGAATTGAAATGAAATTTCGCACATATATGAAGAATAATGTATAATTTTGTCCAGATTGCATTACCAAGACCATAGATACCGTAGAAAATTCTAGCGAATTATCGAAAAAATGGACCCAAAGCACTGACGTGAAGTCTGGATTTTCGTGTTGGTTTGAAATTTTCTTTGACAGCTGTCAAAATATTTCCAATTGGTTTGTAAAATTGGAGAATGCGAATCTACCTACAAGGTGCATGTACGAGCGCTCAAAAGCTCCTGCCTTCACGGCAGTGCTTTTCGTCATTTTTTTTTTAATATATGACTTCGAATACTGTAATCAAGTAAGTTGATCAACTGATTTGTAAATTACTTGATTTATTTTCTTCTTCAATTTTGGAATCTCGACAAGAATTTGAGAATTTCCTCGATTAGGAACGGAAATTTTATTAGATAGAATTATTGGATAATTTACGAATTCGGGAATGCTAAATCGTGTGGTAAAATGCCAAAAATTTTTCTTCGCACTCTTAATTGTTTTATTTTCACACCTCTTAAAATTACTCAAAATCCAGCGATCATTTACAATATGATCGGTGGCACCAGAATCTGCAATAAAACTAATATTATCTTTAGGATTGCACTCACCTGATTTCTTTGGGTTTTTTTTTTCTCTAATTCGTCTCAACCTTGGGTTTACCTGCGATTCTTCAGTACCTCTGGCATGCCTACCTCTAATCGCATTCCTGCCTCTAACTCCAACTTTGAACTTTGGCCTATTTGAAGTCCTGGCTTGTACAGTGTTTCTGTTTTCAACTGTCAGGTTTGGACATTCATCCCCCTTATGGCTTCTAATGGCCTGACAGTTGTAGCAGAACCACTTATTGTGTACCCTCAAAAAGCATTCGGATGATCTGTGTCCCTCTTTGTTGCATCTAAAGCATCTGATTTTAGATGAAGAGGGAGCTTGGATCCTATGCATTTTTGGGGTTTCCTCTTTATTTTCAGAGTTCTTCTCGATAAGCGGTAACAACAATTTTTATGGATTCGCCACATCTGGCCCATCTGGGATTCCGTTTCATTTATAGCATTTATATTTGAAATTTACCTGAAATGAATCAATCGAATAATTATAAATAGAATTTAATGTGATTATTACACAATAATTATACTATACATTGTAAAAAAAAGCATCAATGAGCATACAAGATTCAGGCCATTGGGCCTGTTCTTTAACGATCCCTCCTCCCCATGATAAGCTTTATAGTCGAATTTGAGATGTTGACTGCCAGCTATCTCGCCACCTTTTGAATGGGCGTCCTGGTGGCCTTTTGCCTATTGGTTTCATATCCCTGGCTATGCGAGCTAATCTATCAGTGCTCATTCTGTTAACGTGCTGGTTCCATTCCTGTCTTCTATGCCTTCCCCACCGTACAACATCCCGAACATCACAGAGATCTCTAATTTGATTGCTGGGTATTCGGTCTAGCAATGTTTTTCCAGCTATTGATCTAGAGTCCTCATTTCTGTGGTTCTTAATATCCTTTTCGTTTCTACTCTGTCGGCTCTGGTCTCAATAGAGTAAGTTAATATTGGTCTTACACATGCCTTGTATATGCGCACTTTTCCCTCCAGTCTCATATCTCCGTTCCTCCAGACGACATCCCGTAGACATCCTGATATGTACGCTGCTTTGTTTGCCTCTTTTCGGACGCTTGCTTTTAGATCTCCGCAGTTAGATATTTCTACGCCAAGGTATTCGTAATTTGGAGACTTGTTCCTTTCTCTTCGCTCCATTGGTGAGGGTTGTTGATGATTTGGGACTCCCGAAATCATATGACGTTTTTTTTAGTATTATTTCCACTCTTCCGTAAATAATTCACGGACTCTGGCTTTCACCTCGTTGGTTAGTTTATTTAGTATAGTTTTGTCGTTTGGGTGTAGTGTCCGTCTATACTGTTTCTTGGCCTTCCTTGTTTCCTCCAGTAACTGCAGTACTGACATCTGTTTCTTTGTTGTTTGGTAATCTCACAGTTTTTATTACCCCAGCACCGATACCTAAGCTTTCCTATAGATCTTTTTAAGAACGCTTTGCATCCTTCGCAACTAATAGCGCCATAGTGACGACCAGACGATTTGTCTCCACAAACAACGGCTTCTTTGCAAGAGATATTTCCTCTTGTCTCTAGTTCTGACTGTATTTTCTGTACTATATTTTCATATAGAGTCTGCGCATTTTTAGGGGAAAATTACCTAAAATTCCTCCAGATGGATTTTGTGCTTCTTTATACATCATCCACTATTGTTACTTACCTTCCCCGCAGCAAACATATCTTGTGAAATATCTTGATGCGAACCATTATCTTCTTCCTCCTCTGGCCGTGTAAGAAGGCATATTTGGTCTTCCTGCTTACTAAGCCCACTGGGCTTAGTGATGGGCCGTGCAGAGCGCTGGGTAGTGCGCTGGGTATTGCGCCGGGCGGTGGGCTTTGTGGTAGTGACGACCAGATGATTTGTCTCCACAAACAACGCCTTCTTTGCAAGAGATATTTCCTCTACTTTCCTCTACTTTTTATCAGTCGTGGGGGCATATATTTGTTGGATATTTACATTGAAAGGATGTCCTCGTAACTGTAATAGTATCAGACGGTCTGTAATCGGTGTAAAATTGGAGACATATTTACTATACCGCTCACTAACCATAATTCCTACTCCGTTGGGGTGGTTAGGGTCGTCATTACATGAGCAATATAAAGTGCAACCTTCTTTTTGGCACATTCCTGATCCTTTCCATCGTAGTTCGCTGATACCTAATATATCGATCGCAAGTCTATTCATTTCTTGTAGCAGATTATCTAGTTTTCCAGCTTGATAAAGACTTCTTACGTTCCACGTACAGATTCGTAATCTAGTGTTCGTTGTTTTGAGGCCATCATTTGGAGTTGTTCTCTTCTTGGTTGAACAGGGATTTCGCCGGTTGACGACCTGAGAGGCCCTGTATTTTAGATTTCCTCTCCTGCCGGATCTTGACTTCCGATTTTCATGATCAGTAAGGTCAACTCCAAGACTTATTACCATTGTGATTGTACTAGGACTGCCTGCTTAGACCTTTAATGCAGTGGTTGTCCCCGGCCTTCTGCATCCCCATGCCGTTGAACTTTAGTACAGTTTCATCCGCCTTTAAGAGGGATTTCTCCTTCCAAGGACAAGGGGTTGTCCTTACTCTTGCCAGCTCCTCCACCCGAAGCTGTTGGCTAGCAAGAGGGGATTACTTATACCGGTAATCACTCGGTAGGCTGACTGCAGGAGCTTAGGCCCTGGGCGGTGGGGTCGCCAACTGAATATGTCTTGGGGTGATACGAGTCTTCTTGTGGTCCCTAGCAAAATCTCCAGCTATTTCCAACACTTCGGACACCAAGTATTCGAGTACGGCGAACGGGTCTTTGCCTTAGTAACTTTGCCACCTTTACCACGTCCACCCATATTTCCCCAATTACCCAATTACCTAAAATTCCTCCAGATGGATTTTGTGCTTCTTTATACATCATCCACTATTGTTACTTACCTTCCCCGCAGCAAACATATCTTGTGAAATATCTTGATGCGAACCATTATCTTCTTCCTCCTCTGGCCGTGTAAGAAGGCATATTTGGTCTTCCTGAAAACTAAGCCCACTGGGCTTAGTGATGGGCCGTGCAGAGCGCTGGGTAGTGCGCTGGGTATTGCGCCGGGCGGTGGGCTTTGTGGTAGTGACGACCAGATGATTTGTCTCCACAAACAACGCCTTCTTTGCAAGAGATATTTCCTCTTGTCTATATTATGCAATGTCTATAAATGCAATATATGCATTTATCTTCATCCGAACTAACATCTTCTTCCTCCTCTGGCCGTGTAAGAAGGCATATTTGGTCTTCCTGCTCACTAAGCCCACTGGGCTTAGTGATGGGCCGTGCAGAGCGCTGGGCAGTGCGCTGGGTATTGCGCCGGGCGGTGGGCTTTGTGGTAGTGACGACCAGATGATTTGTCTCCACAAACAACGCCTTCTTTACAAGAGATATTTCCTCTTGTCTATATTATGCAAAGTCTATAAATGCAATATATGCATTTATCTTCATCCGAACTAACATCTTCTTCCTCCTCTGGCCGTGTAAGAAGGCATATTTGGTCTTCCTGCTCACTAAGCCCACTGGGCTTAGTGATGGGCCGTGCAGAGCGCTGGGCAGTGCGCTGGGTATTGCGCCGGGCGGTGGGCTTTGTGGTAGTGACGACCAGATGATTTGTCTCCACAAACAACGCCTTCTTTGCAAGAGATATTTCCTCTTGTCTATATTATGCAATGTCTATAAATGCAATATATGCATTAATCTTCATCCGAACCAACATCTTCTTCCTCCTCTGGCCGTGTAAGAAGGCATATTTGGTCTTCCCGCTCAGGCTTCTCCCAATCGTAAACGTCGTCAGGGAGGGGAATTAGACGGGCATCGCTCACATCTAATCCCGGCTCCAATTCCACGATTGGCTGGGCGGTGGGCTTTGTGGTAGTGGGCTGTGCAGGGGGCGAGGGGGTGGTAGGCTGGGCGTTGAGCCGGGCAAGGGTCGGGGTGGTGTGTTGAACGGAAGGAAGTGTTGGGCAATCCTTGTCGGCAGCAAGCCGCTCTGCAGCTTGGAGTTTTTTTGCCTCGAGCTGGTGGATTTTCTGCTGCGCTTTAAAAACGTTGTTAATATTGTTGTATAATGTTTCGACTTTATCGTCGTACTTTTTATCAGTCGTGGGGGCATATATTTGTTGGATATTTACATTGAAAGGATGTCCTCGTAACTGTAATAGTATCAGACGGTCTGTAATCGGTGTAAAATTGGAGACATATTTACTATACCGCTCACTAACCATAATTCCTACTCCGTTGGGGTGGTTAGGGTCGTCATTACATGAGTAATATAAAGTGCAACCTTCTTTTTGGCACATTCCTGATTTCCATCGTAGTTCGCTGATACCTAATATATCGATCGCAAGTCTATTCATTTCTTGTAGCAGATTATCTAGTTTTCCAGCTTGATAAAGACTTCTTACGTTCCACGTACAGATTCGTAATCTAGTGTTCGTTGTTTTGAGGCCATCATTTGGAGTTGTTCTCTTCTTGGTTGAACAGGGATTTCGCCGGTTGACGACCTGAGAGGCCCTGTATTTTAGATTTCCTCTCCTGCCGGATCTTGACTTCCGATTTTCATGATCAGTAAGGTCAACTCCAAGACTTATTACCATTGTGATTGTACTAGGACCTTTAATGCAGTGGTTGTCCCCGGCCTTCTGCATCCCCATGCCGTTGAACTTTAGTACAGTTTCATCCGCCTTTAAGAGGGATTTCTCCTTCCAAGGACAAGGGGTTGTCCTTACTCTTGCCAGCTCCTCCACCCGAAGCTGTTGGCTAGCAAGAGGGGATTACTTATACCGGTAATCACTCGGTAGGCTGACTGCAGGAGCTTAGGCCCTGGGCGGTGGGGTCGCCAAGTCCCTACGAAACTCTATATGTATCTCCTGGTGTTCTGGATTTTTCATTTCGATCATGAAGAAGGCTTAAGCAAGGCTTTAGCTGCCTTTATCATATAGGGAGCAGCGTCAGACAGGAAAATAAATACTTTTTCATCTGTGGAAGATTCAGGAAAAACTGACTTGATCCCGTCATTTACAAATCTGGCCATGGTTGCATGATTTGCCTTCTCAAGTTCTTTGCAAGCTACTAGATAGGGCGAAGATGGAATTACCTTTAATGCACCGATGATTAAATTAGCAATATAACGGCCGCAGCTATCGGTTGTTTCATCTGCAGATACCCAAAGAATGTTATCCTTCAGTTCATTGCGTATTTCTTCCATTTTTACTTGTCCAAGCAAACCTGAGAAGAATAACTCCTCAAGTATGGACGTTTCAAGACCTCTTACGGGTGAAAGTCTCAAAATGAGCCTGAAAAAAATCTCAATTTCAATTGGGGTTACTAAAAAAACTCGAAACACACCTAATGAACCTATTGCTGTCATCAGGGTTACTGTTAGTGCAATGAATAGACTCAATGTGAATGACCATGAGTAGAGTTCGGATTATATGCATTTGCATATTTGCATATGCAAATGCATATTTAGTTCACTTTCACCGTGTTTTGCATATTTTGCATAAAATTTGGTGATAATGCATATTTCTTTTATTTTTATAAATTTTTCGGTACCTACATAAAAGTGGCAATTCATTTGTTATTTTTTTTTTTTTTGAGGAATTATATTAGATAACACTAATAAAAAAAATATGTCAACACTCATCACAGTACGTGTCCGGAACAATGGTTTTCAACGAGTTTTTGTTCGATTCCTTTGCACCCAAACTATTTATTTCTATAAACATATTTTGGTGGGCAGGTACTTTACCCTTAAATACCACGAAAAAATCTAAATTATATTTGGCTAATGTAATATTACCTGAGTAAATGCATGCTACATAATATAAAGCGACCGGAAACACTTGAGGTCATAAAATTCAATTTCTTTATGTACAATAAATTTTGCCATTGGTTTCTGGTTTTATCCAAGAGAAATTTTTGTTACTATTCTTTTGTGTCCTTTAAATATTAACGAAGTTTTGCGAACTGAAAGATCCGTTCGGGTTTACTTTGGAAGGGGGAAAAAAAGGCTTTTTAGATTATCTGAATATATTTTGAAACCCTTAATTATTCAATTATCCACTGTGCCTTGAGTGCCTTGCTAAATTTAGAGTTTACTAAGTTAAATTTGAAACTTTAAATTATTCAGTTACAGATTGTGTTGTTAAAATTAAGAGTTTATTAAGTTAAATATTTTGAAACATTAAAGTGTTCAATTATACATTTTGTTGTGCTAAGTGGAAAGTTTACCATGCCTCCTGTGAAAAAAAGTGTTTCTTCGTGGATAGCTGACTATCCTGGAATATTTACATATGACGGAAATGTTTTATACTGTCGAATTTGCCTAAAAAATGTTACATCCACAAAATATTCTTCTCAGGTTTGCTTGGACAAGTACAAATAAACAGTGTGATACCCTATATTTTGAGAATGGGCACTAATTCAGGAAACGGTAGTGGACAGGTGAAATCTGAACAAATAAATTGATGAAAAATTTCTCATCGGCAAGTTTGCACTTTGGGACAATTTTTTTGGTGAATGGTGAAATCGTTTATTTTTAGTTTGATCCAGTGAGAGCATTTATGAAATTTTGCATTCTAAGGGTGCCTTTTCCCAGCATCAGTTAACTTCTATCTTTAAACAATTTTTGTATTTATAATACGAATTTTTATTTACACATTACAAATTATTTGTATCAATCATAGGCATAAAAATTACTTGTGTTTTTTGAAAATACTTCTTCAGCAATTTATAGTGACACTCAGCACTGTAGATTGTTATGGGGAAATTTTTTTCATTCAATCATTTTCCTAGTAGTATTGCTGCATAAGTGCACCCTTATATACAATTCCATCAATGGTAAATACGCGACACATATCAAATGTGTGTGTGCTTTGGTGATGTATTGACAATATTTTTGAGCGCTCGTACTACTTACACGAGGGCTTTATCATTTCGTCACGATGTCTGTATTTTTCGAATTTTAAGCCGAAAATGGTCTCAAACGACTATGTTCGACTCACTGATGACGAATCCGTCGAAAACTATGGATTTGATCGTGAAGAAATTTCGTATTTAAATTGAGAATGATATATTCGAGCTACATTTTTTCCAGATCGCATGATCCGAACCATAGAAAACTATAACTTTCGAACGGAAAGGCCTAGGTATTTGAAATTTTCAGGAAAGGTTCGGATCACGAATTTCGTAGTTGTGTTCTTCAATCAGGAAAATAAGACTAGGGGTTCCGTGAATATGACGGTTTGAAATTCAGTTTTCTTGATAATTTCAAAACAATGGATTTGATCGTGACGAAATTTTGTATTTAAATTGAGAAAAATATATTCGAGCTACACTTTTTCCAGATCACATGATCAGAACCATAGAAACCATAGAAAATAATAACTTTCGAATGGAAAGGCCTAGGGACTTGAAATTTTCAGGATAGGTTCCGATCGTAAATTTCGTGGTTACATTCATCAATGAGCAAAATTAGACTAGGGGTTCCGTAAATATAGCCGTTCAAATTATTTTTTTCCTGAAATTTCGCACATAGATGAAGAATAATGTATTCAAACTACGTCCAGATCGCATTACCGAGACCATAGATACCGTAAAATTCTAGCGAATTATTGGAAAAAAAAATTGGTCAACTAAAGCACTGACGAGAAGTCTGGATTTTAGCCTAAGTTTGAAATTTTCTTCGACATCTGTCAAAATATTTCCAATTGGTTTCTAAAACTGGAGAATGCGAATCTACCTACAAGGTGGATGTACGAGCGCTCAAAAGCTCCTGACTTGACAGCAGTGCTTTTCGTAATTTTTACTATGTACCTATGATGAAAATGGAAGAGTTAAAAATACTTATATCAACATACCAACATTAGGGCAGTGGTTACAGTGGTTTTTCTCTAGTCACGATCCCTTTGATTTTCTCAAAGTGTTCGAGAGTGATCACTTGAAGACGCGATCCCTCAAGAAACCCGGCATGCCATGCTCTTAGGGGATCTCGACGCAAAGATTCGAAACCAATGCCCTATTCTATGAATCGATATAACTCAGGATCTACCATTCATTTTTTACTTGGTTTTGTCTCATTTTCTCGTACAAGATTTAGGCGTCTGAATGAGCCATGTCATGCTGTGTATCTGAAAAGAAATTATTTTCACTAAGGAAGGTGATGATTCTAGAGCTCAAATATCTTCGAAAAACTTGGTTATATGCTGATAGGTCTTCAACTTTCTAGTTCTTTCTGATGTCCATTTTCTTTATGATGGCTTGATGATTCCCATTTTTAACTGATCTAGGATACACCTTTGAATGACAGGTCTGACAAATAATTCGCGGTCATTCGTCCAGCACAAAATATAACAGATATGTACATAGATATACAGATGGATAATCAAGTATTCAACTAGACCGCCTTTTGGATGTGTCTTCTCCTACTTCAGACTTCAGGCTCCAGTCGCAAGTAAGCCATTAATGTTTGAGAATAAAACAGTTTCTCACGAATCATTAAACGTATAGGAAGGGAGAGATAAATTTCATAGTGGTATTTTGGGGATCACTGAATTCCAGATACAGTAAATTTGTTATTATTGCATCTAAAAATAGACCATTCCTTACTTCCAATTTCACAATTACACGAATAATTTGTTCAATAGTTTGAGAAATGTGGATGTCTTCAGAACTGCTAAAAGAGTAAAAATATTGTGAACCACCAAAATCAACCAATGAAAAACGTCTGAATATAGAAATAATATATATATGTATGCCGGTGTTGAAGCCGATGAATCTTGTTCGAGCCGAGAAATTTTCCAGACTAAATTAATATAAATCACAAAGCTGTTCGGAATATTTTGAAAAGGATTAAACCATTGATATAAAGTACAAACAACTGTGGACAATTTCCCCGAGGATCATATTAGACAGATGGAATTTTGTGAAGCCACGATGAAAAAAAAATGAAAATAGTTCCTTTTTGGAAAACCTATTATTCACTGATGAGTCATCGTTTTCTTCGAACAGTTAACACAATCCATCCTTTATCGATATTGATCTAGGAGGAATAAGCAGCGGAGTATTTCTGCGCATACTCAATGTCCACAAAAACTCAATGTTCGGGAAACTTTTTTATAGGTCCCTTCATCGATGGTTGTATAAAAGCTGCCAATTATTTATCTATGGCTTTCACAAAATCTAATTATTCCGACAGCTCGCAAGTTTCTATTGATTTTGAGGAAATTCGGTTTCAACAGGGTCTGTTTGTTCAGAACACTGAACAATGCACGAAAAGTGTCACAGTTTCTCCGAACAACGTATTCTGATTGTGAAATATGGTACCACATAGTGATCTCCCAGATCACCAGATTTATCTCGAATTTATTTTATTTTTGAAGCAGTTATGGCAAAAAAGAACCGAACAATTATTTTCAGGAGATGATTCATTTGTTACATTTGTTGGATCAAATAAATTTCTCACATGCAATGAGATGTAATCAAAGTATTTTTACTAAAAAACCAGTTTTGTACCTCTTTCTTACATTTTGAAGCAAGCAAGCTTCAAATGGCGGTAAAGCAAATGAACCGATGCTCTAGTTTGACACCTGATTATCTATCGTGTGTTATAATCTATGTAAGCGGACCAGTGTATTATCGACCACATAACACATAATAAATTCAATGGACCGCGAACTATTTTTCAGATCTGTTTATCCAAGAATGTGTTTTATATATTTGAGCCTTGGATATACTTCCACTGGATCCCGATTTATATCGTTTCGAAGATATCTGGTATGTTGACAAAAAAGAAAAAAATCCACTAGCGAAAACTGGTTTTTACTCCTGGCTAACGATCTGCCAGGGGCGGCGTAATATTGTGTTGACTCATTTAAGGTACTTGGGTCTGCTACACTCAGTGGCGGATTGACGGTTTCCGGGGCCCTACGATCGAAAACCATCGCATTTTGACCCCCGGACTCGCACGCATGCAACGCAACCGCAATCTCGTTAAACTCGCGAGATCTCGCCCATTTTTCGGCCGATGTTAAAGGCCGAGATCTCGCGAAAACGAGATCTCGCGAGAACGAGATTGCATTCCCTAGTGGTGGCAAATGCCACCGTCAGGGCCGAAAGGGTTAAATTTTAGTCGAATTATGCGTTGTTTGTGGAGACAAATCATCTGGTCGTCACTATGGATAATGAGGTGTTAGGTTAGGTTGGGGCCCCCCAAGCGAACACCCCAAGCAGGAACCTCAAGCGGGCCCTAAGGGGCCCTCCAAGCGGGTCCCAAGGTGGTGGCAAATGCCACCGTCAGGGCCGAAAGGGTTAAATTTTAGTCGAATTATGCGTTGTTTGTGAATACAAATCGTCTGGACGTCACTATGGCGCTCCTCCAAGCGGGACTCAGGGGTCCTCCAAGCGGGCCCCAAGCGGCCCCCAAGCATGCCCCCCAAGCGGGCCCCAAGGGGCCTTCCAAACAGGCCCCCCAAGCGGGCCCCAAGCGTGCCCCAAGCTGGCCCCAAGGGGCCCCATAAGCGGGCCCCAAGCGTGCCCCAAGCTGGCCCCATAAGCGGGCCCCCAAGCGAACACCCCAAGCGGGAACCCTAAGCAGGTCCTAAGGGGCCCCCCAAGCGGGTCCCAAGGTGGTGGCAAATGCCACCGTCAGGGCCGAAAGGGTTAAATTTTAGTCGAATTATGCGTTGTTTGTGAATACAAATCGTCTGGACGTCACTATGGCGCTCCTCCAAGCGGGACTCAGGGGTCCTCCAAGCGGGCCCCAAGCGGCCCCCAAGCATGCCCCCCAAGCGGGCCCCAAGGGGCCTTCCAAACAGGCCCCCCAAGCGGGCCCCAAGCGTGCCCCAAGCTGGCCCCAAGGGGCCCCATAAGCGGGCCCCAAGCGTGCCCCAAGCTGGCCCCATAAGCGGGCCCCCAAGCGAACACCCCAAGCGGGAACCCTAAGCAGGTCCTAAGGGGCCCCCCAAGCGGGTCCCAAGGTGGTGGCAAATGCCACCGTCAGGGCCGAAAGGGTTAAATTTTAGTCGAATTATGCGTTGTTTGTGAATACAAATCGTCTGGACGTCACTATGGCGCTCCTCCAAGCGGGACTCAGGGGGCCTCCAAGCGGGCCCCAAGCGGCCCCCAAGCATGCCCCCCAAGCGGGCCCCAAGGGGCCTTCCAAACAGGCCCCCCAAGCGGGCCCCAAGCGTGCCCCAAGCTGGCCCCAAGGGGCCCCATAAGCGGGCCCCAAGCGTGCCCCAAGCTGGCCCCATAAGCGGGCCCCCAAGCGAACACCCCAAGCGGGAACCCTAAGCAGGTCCTAAGGGGCCCCCCAAGCGGGTCCCAAGGTGGTGGCAAATGCCACCGTCAGGGCCGAAAGGGTTAAATTTTAGTCGAATTATGCGTTGTTTGTGAATACAAATCGTCTGGACGTCACTATGGCGCTCCTCCAAGCGGGACTCAGGGGGCCTCCAAGCGGGCCCCAAGCGGCCCCCAAGCATGCCCCCCAAGCGGGCCCCAAGGGGCCTTCCAAACAGGCCCCCCAAGCGGGCCCCAAGCGTGCCCCAAGCTGGCCCCAAGGGGCCCCATAAGCGGGCCCCAAGCGTGCCCCAAGCTGGCCCCATAAGCGGGCCCCCAAGCGAACACCCCAAGCGGGAACCCTAAGCAGGTCCTAAGGGGCCCCCCAAGCGGGTCCCAAGGTGGTGGCAAATGCCACCGTCAGGGCCGAAAGGGTTAAATTTTAGTCGAATTATGCGTTGTTTGTGAATACAAATCGTCTGGACGTCACTATGGCGCTCCTCCAAGCGGGACTCAGGGGCCCCCCAAGGGGGCCTCCAAGCGGGCCCCAAGCGGCCCCCAAGCATGCCCCCCAAGCGGGCCCCAAGAGTGCCCCAAGCTGGCCCCAAGGGGCCCCATAAGCGGGCCCCAAGCGGGCCCCAAGCGTGCCCCAAGCTGGCCCCATAAGCTATTACAGACATCAGTTTTAACCCTGATTCTGTTTCAAACCAATTCGCCTCAGGAAGCGAGGATGGAACATTGATGATCTGGAACACCGCCAATAATTCTCGCAGCTATAACTTTATAGGACATTCGGGTGCTGTTACCGGAGTGGAATACTCCTTGGATGGCAAAATCCTTGCATCCTGCTCGACCGATCATACTGTAAGATTTTGGACTCCTTACAGAGGATACATTAATAAACGCAGAGTACCCAGCCAATGAGATGGAAAAGGGCGTGGTCTCTATGGCGCCAAATTCGATTTCAAAACGTTCAACTCTGAAGACGCAATATAATATCGGATGATATGTATATTGGTCGAAACAAATTATACTGATTCGAAATTTCCATTCATGAATATGCCGATGTTTGTAATGCCGTTTTCAATTGAGGATAACGAAGTGTTCATTATGAAAAAACCATACATCTAAACGGAAAAAAAACCTCATGAAGTGATTACAATTAAACTCATTTAATTTGAAAGAATACTCTTGATTTTGGTCTGAAAAATTCATATGGAGTTAATCAGACAATCATGAGTTGAATTTGAATTAATTACTTCACATCATCTTCAGTAAAATAGTTCTTTGAAATAGTCATGAAAATATATGACTTGTCAATATGAATTCCTTATAATTTTGTATATTTCATGAAAGGATGATACGTTCTTGTTGTTTGTTAAGAAGGTAGAATAGGAAAGTCAAACACAACTATTTTTCGCAATTCTTTAATGAGAAGGTTTAACCAAATGAAATACAGAAAAGTTTGAAGATATAATAAAGTTTAATTCGAAAATTAATTGTGAGAAAGCACAGCGTTTTTTAATCATTATATCGAGGGCATGCTTCACAAGGTGCGAATTTTCAAAACATATTATGGACATAACTAATTTTATTTCAACTATCAGGCTCCCAACACCCCTACACCTGAACCAGAATGCAGTATTTGTATAAATGCAGTCAATATGTATAGTATTCTATAGAATAATACTGCTGGGAAAACATACACTGAATTTTTAAGTCTAGAATAATTGCAATTATACAAATATCACACTGCTCCACACCATAAAAAATTTACAATTTGTCAACCAAAATATCTATGCATATTTTAAACCTAAGCTACATACAATTAACATTTTTCACAAAAAGCATTCATGCACAGCCCAACATAGTCTAAGATACATAAACATTTTAATCTTCCCCATCACCTTTCACATTCGTACATAGACAATATCTACGGTTAGTTAGTTTAGTAAACAGCTTAGTAATCACAGGTTGCAGTTTCCATTTTCCTTATATCTGGGTGTTTGTTAGGGCATGCTGTTAGCGAGTATGTCTGGTGGAGGATATAGATATTTACGAATATGAATTTGCTTTGCAATTACGGAACCCATAGAAATAGTAAAAAAAAAGCATACATACATAGTTGAATTAGTTATCTTGAAGGCTATATACAAATTTTGGGAACAAATTATTCCTTATTTGGAAAGTATGATTGTTTATTAACTTTCCTCTTCTTACATATTTGCTCATTGCTATAATTTCCCATTCTACTCTTTGATTTCCATACTTCTGATAGGAACTTTCGCAAATTATCACCACTCAATTGGTTGATAAATCCAACGAATTCCTCTCCAGCAATCTAAAAATATAATTGCTATATTCACTGATACAAAGTCGAATCAGCAAATTTTTTGATCAAGACCTTTCTGATTTCTTCATCATTATTTAATGATGTCTCATTTTGTTTGTGTTGTATCTCCTGCATGAAATGATCAAGTTCATCTTGGTATCGCAACTTACTCCCTGAAGGCTCATCAATTATTAAATTGTTATTGTCATCATCAGAACCTACAAAAGACTCGCTCCTCCGCTCAAGCATTGACACAGCATGTATATGTTTACACACTATCTTTTTCACTGCATTTTCTGGACATTCACATTCATATCTGTGTATGCATACCTTACATGAATCACAAAATCCTGCTCGGCAGTCATAATCACAGATATCTTTGCAACTTACCATATGAAATTTATTTTTCTCTGAACTAGAAGGGACCTTAAAATATCCAGATTCATGTGTAACTATCCTACCTATATCCATTAGTTCAGCTTTCTTGTGAGCTTCCACTGTTATTTTGTGCTGGTAGTTATTGGCATTTGGTCTCTCCTCATTTATTATCTTTTTCCACATTTTCTCTTCTACCAGTTCATCTAATATATCCAATAACTTTTCGACCCTGGAATTGAGAATTGTGTTAATGTTTCCCATAAATTCATTCAATTTGATATACCTAAGGTTACGTTGTCCCCCCATTTTGTGATATTTCAGAACTTTGTTTAGACTTTCTATAGCCATATTTGTATTAATTCCAGCTTTCAATCTATAACAGTGGGCCCACATCATAACCCTTTCTTCACTCTGGAAATAATAACTGAAAATAAAAAATTAGTTTCTATTTCATACTTCATGTAGGATATTTTACTTTTGCAATTTTTGCAATCAACTCCAAAACCGAGGACCGATCCTCAGCTTAGAAAAAATGAAATCATTTTGTTTGAAATTTTCTTCGACATCTGTCAAAATATTTCCAATTGGTTTCTAAAACTGGAGAATGCGAATCTACCTACAAGGTGGATGTACGAGCGCTCAAAAGCTCCTGACTTGACAGCAGTGCTTTTCGTAATTTTTACTATGTACCTATGATGAAAATGGAAGAGTTAAAAATACTTATATCAACATACCAACATTAGGGCAGTGGTTACAGTGGTTTTTCTCTAGTCACGATCCCTTTGATTTTCTCAAAGTGTTCGAGAGTGATCACTTGAAGACGCGATCCCTCAAGAAACCCGGCATGCCATGCTCTTAGGGGATCTCGACGCAAAGATTCGAAACCAATGCCCTATTCTATGAATCGATATAACTCAGGATTTACCATTCATTTTTTACTTGGTTTTGTCTCATTTTCTCGTACAAGATTTAGGCGTCTGAATGAGCCATGTCATGCTGTGTATCTGAAAAGAAATTATTTTCACTAAGGAAGGTGATGATTCTAGAGCTCAAATATCTTCGAAAAACTTGGTTATATGCTGATAGGTCTTCAACTTTCTAGTTCTTTCTGATGTCCATTTTCTTTATGATGGCTTGATGATTCCCATTTTTAACTGATCTAGGATACACCTTTGAATGACAGGTCTGACAAATAATTCGCGGTCATTCGTCCAGCACAAAATATAACAGATATGTACATAGATATACAGATGGATAATCAAGTATTCAACTAGACCGCCTTTTGGATGTGTCTTCTCCTACTTCAGACTTCAGGCTCCAGTCGCAAGTAAGCCATTAATGTTTGAGAATAAAACAGTTTCTCACGAATCATTAAACGTATAGGAAGGGAGAGATAAATTTCATAGTGGTATTTTGGGGATCACTGAATTCCAGATACAGTAAATTTGTTATTATTGCATCTAAAAATAGACCATTCCTTACTTCCAATTTCACAATTACACGAATAATTTGTTCGATAGTTTGAGAAATGTGGATGTCTTCAGAACTGCTAAAAGAGTAAAAATATTGTGAACCACCAAAATCAACCAATGAAAAACGTCTGAATATAGAAATAATATATATATGTATGCCGGTGTTGAAGCCAATGAATCTTGTTCGAGCCGAGAAATTTTCCAGACTAAATTAATATAAATCACAAAGCTGTTCGGAATATTTTGAAAAGGATTAAACCATTGATATAAAGTACAAACAACTGTGGACAATTTCCCCGAGGATCATATTAGACAGATGGAATTTTGTGAAGCCACGATGAAAAAAAAATGAAAATAGTTCCTTTTTGGAAAACCTATTATTCACTGATGAGTCATCGTTTTCTTCGAACAGTTAACACAATCCATCCTTTATCGATATTGATCTCGGAGGAATAAGCAGCGGAGTATTTCTGCGCATACTCAATGTCCACAAAAACTCAATGTTCGGGAAACTTTTTTATAGGTCCCTTCATCGATGGTTGTATAAAAGCTGCCAATTATTTATCTATGGCTTTCACAAAATCTAATTATTCCGACAGCTCGCAAGTTTCTATTGATTTTGAGGAAATTCGGTTTCAACAGGGTCTGTTTGTTCAGAACACTGAACAATGCACGAAAAGTGTCACAGTTTCTCCGAACAACGTATTCTGATTGTGAAATATGGTACCACATAGTGATCTCCCAGATCACCAGATTTATCTCGAATTTATTTTATTTTTGAAGCAGTTATGGCAAAAAAGAACCGAACAATTATTTTCAGGAGATGATTCATTTGTTACATTTGTTGGATCAAATAAATTTCTCACATGCAATGAGATGTAATCAAAGTATTTTTACTAAAAAACCAGTTTTGTACCTCTTTCTTACATTTTGAAGCAAGCAAGCTTCAAATGGCGGTAAAGCAAATGAACCGATGCTCTAGTTTGACACCTGATTATCTATCGTATGTTATAATCTATGTAAGCGGACCAGTGTATTATCGACCACATAACACATAGTAAATTCAATGGACCGCGAACTATTTTTCAGATCTGTTTATCCAAGAATGTGTTTTATATATTTGAGCCTTGGATATACTTCCACTGGATCCCGATTTATATCGTTTCGAAGATATCTGGTATGTTGACAAAAAAGAAAAAAATCCACTAGCGAAAACTGTTTTTTACTCCTGGCTAACGATCTGCCAGGGGCGGCGTAATATTGTGTTGACTCATTTAAGGTACTTGGGTCTGCTACACTCAGTGGCGGATTGACGGTTTCCGGGGCCCTACGATCGAAAACCTTCGCATCCCCCCCTCCCTCTACTTTTTGAGCGCTCGTACTACTTACACGAGGGCTATATCATTTCGTCACGATGTCTGTATTTTTCGAATTTTGAGCCGAAAATGGTCTCAATCGACTATGTTCGACTCACTGATGACGAATCCGTCGAAAAATTCGAGTCTGTCCGTCCGTCCGTCCGTCCGTCCGTCCGTCCGTCAGCACGATAACTCTCGAACGGATCAACCTAGAGACTTGAAATTTTCAGTGTAGGTTCAGATCCCGAATGCCTCGGTTAAGTTCGTTAATGGGCCTAATTCCACCAGGGGTTCCGTAAATATGGCCGTTCAAAGTTTTGTTTCCCTGATTACTTGAAAACTACAGATTCGATCGAGATGAAATTTTGCACTCAGATGGAAAATGAGGTGTTTCAGCTACATGCGAAATTTTGTCCAGATCGCATGACCAGAACCATAGAAAGCATAGAAAATTGTAACTTTTGAGCGGAAACGCCTAGGGACTTGAAATTTTCAGGATAGGTGTGGATCTCGAATGTCGTGATCACGTTCATCTATGAGCAAAATTATACTAGGGGTTCCGTAAATACGGTCGTTTGAAATTTTGTTTTCTCGATAAATTCGAAACTTCGGATTCGATCGAGATGAAATTTTGTATTTTAATCGAGAATGATATATTGAAGCAATATTTTATGCGATGTCCAGATCGCATGACCAGAACCATAGAAACCATAGAAAATTGTAACTTTTGAACGGAAAGGCCTAGGAACTTGAAATTTTCAGGGTGGGTTTGGATCGCGAATATCGCGGTCACGTTCATCAATAAGCAAAATGAGACTGAGGGGTTCCGTAAATATGGCCGTACAAAATATTTTTTTCCAGATAGTTTCGGAACTACTGATCGGATTGGAATGAAATTATGCATCTAGCTGAGGAATAATGTATTCAAAGTACGTGCAAAATGTTGTCCAGATCGCATTACTAAGACCATAGATACCGTGGAAAATTCTAGCGAATTATCGGAAAAAAATTGATCAGCTGAAGCACCGACATGAAGTCTGGAGTTTCGCCTAAGTTTCAGAATTCTTTTGACAGCTGTCGAAAATTCCTTCAATTGATTTCTAAAACTGGAAAATGCGAATCTGCCTACAAGGTGCATGTACGAGCGCTCAAAAGCTCCTGCCTTCACGGCAGTGCTTTTCGTAATTTTTATGGATTGTTGTTAAGTAGGAGGATCTCCATTCCTCAGGGACGCTTTCTCCATTGAGACATTTTTCAAACAGGTCAGCGATACATTCGAACAATTTGTCTGTAATTATAGTAACGATTACATATTTCAATTGTAACTAATTCTGTTCGATTTTCAGCTAGTGCCACTAATGATTTATCATTTAATCTATCACCTAGCCAACCTAGTAATGATGATGAGTTGTCATCAGATAGCACCAATAACGAAAATTACGAAACTAGTGAGGCTGTTACAGCAGCAAGGGAAAAACAATTGATTTCGAAAGCTTTAGAATCTATGGCTAGATTGCAATATTTAGAAAATGATTTGTCTTCATTAGACGATGATCGGTGTCAAGATTACGAGGGTCCAATATTACAAGAAACATATTGCCTTCAATTTACAGATACCTGGAACAGTGCCTTCTTATCTTAATATTCATTATATATGTGAAAGTGGTTCCAGACTTCTATTTCTATCAGTCCATTGGGCGAAAAGTATTCCAGCTTTTCAAATCCTTAGGTAAAATGTTAGGTTGCTTCTCCTCTTTGTCACGCGGAGGTAATATTTTTCCATGCTTCGGACAAAAGAGAAGGGCCTGCAAAGTGCAATACTCTGAGGCATCCTTAGGTAAATCTTAGTGTAATTCAGGAAGATAAATTGCTCCGCAAAAGTTGAGGAAGTTCAGAAATTTTGTGGAGCAGTATATGTTTCTGTCTGAATTCAGTTTCAAGTTCATCCAGAATATTTTTCCAGTTCTGAGGTCCAAATATCTTTACTGAAAAACTTTTGGGGTGAGCTTTTTGTCCTTGGATTAGCACAATGTTCCCACATGCTGTCACTAGCCACCATATTATCTGCCTTAATAAGTCATCTCCATGCTTCAATTGCTCAAGACAAAATGCCAGCAAACAAAGTGAAACGAGTAACAGATCACATTCTTAAACTTATGGTCTTCAAATAGGCATACTCATGGTCATTCACATTGATAGCGTCGAAATGTATATATATATATAATTACATAATGCCAACCCTGTATATTGCAGATGAACTCCTTATCTATTCTTATTCGAATAATTATATTACTTTGTTACATTCTGATGAGACATCATTTTGATCACGCCACGTGTGTGGGTGTATATTTGTCCCATTGTTCGATATTGATTGTCGTAATTGACTTGAGATAAGGAATGTTATAAATATCTCTCCAGACGAATGAATAATTCAATAATTAAGTGTATGTCTTCCTAGCTTATTGTTAGAATAGGATAATCTTCCGTTGTAAATAAATAAATTTTTTTTTAAAAGATCGGCTTTCGCTCCAAAAACGTAATTATATATATATATACACGCTCTATAGCGTTCTACGCCTTGCGCTGGCCAATCTCCACCCCCGGCGATTATGCCAGTCTCCTGGCTGAAGGTCTCTTTCCGACATTGCCTTGTTCACTCCCTTCATCCATGTCATTTTCGGTCTTCCTCGTTTACGCCGTTCTACTGGACACCAATTCATTATTTGTTTTGGTATCCTTTGGTCACCCATCCTCTGTACATGGCCATACCAGATTAGTTGCTTCTCCTGAATGCATTCTATAATGGTGTTTTTCACATTCATTATTTCCCGTATTGTGGTGTTGGGTATATGATGGAGTTTAGAAACTCTGGCCGCTCGACGCCAAAAGTCCATTTCTAGAGCTAACAATTTTTGTTCGGTTCTTGATGTTAGCTGCCAAGTTTCACAACCAAATAAAACGACACTTTTGAAAATAGCGTCAAATATTTGAAAAACATAAAAACGTTGATAAAGCATAAGGCGAATTCAAGCGAGTAATCGCTATCAAGTAATGCACGACACTGCACTTCATTTCCTTGTTCATCGAGAATGAAAATAATTGCTGTCGATAAAATTACCTGTAGTTCAGGTTTATTAGGTGTATAAACAGTGAATGACGCTTGTACCTGTTCGTTAGGGTTATCGGTGTTAGGAACCCCAGTAGATTTTTGTTCTGATACCTGAGCTTGTTGGTTTCGGTCTTTTTCAATGCATAAAAGCGAATTATGTTTTTTATGACAATGTCTGCAAGTGCTAGCCTGACATTCGGATGTAGAATGACCTGATCTTAAACAATTTGTGCACAATTTAAGTTTCTTTATTTCTTTCAACCTGGAAGAGACGGGAATTTTCAGTAAATTTCTACAGTAATAAATGGAATGTGTTCCCTTACATAAAGCGCATCGGTAATTATTAGTGGTCACAAATGAATGTTTTTGGTCGCTAGATTTACAAACTTTATTATCATATTTGTATGATTTCTCAACTATATTACTCGAGGAAGAAGACTGGAGCGTTTCAAAAACTCCGCATCTGTCGTTTAGGAATTTTTTCAAGTCTTCCAGTTTTGGAACCTTTAATTTCGCTGAATGAGATTCCCAATCGCGGTTGGTAGCTGTGTCCAGCTTCGATGTAAAAAGATATATTAATAATATATCCCAAGATTCAGTATCTTCAGCCAAATTTTTGAGGGCTCTCAAATGCTTGTTTATGTCGTCCAAAAATTTTCGCAACGACTGTAAAGAATCCCTTGTAATTGGAGAAATACTGAATAAAGACGCCACGTGAGCACGTTTGATTAGTTTTTTATTGTCGAACCGTTCCTTTAATAGGTCAAGAGCCGTATCGTAATTATTTTCGGATATTTCCATTGATTCAATGACTTGTTTAGCGTCAGCTTCGAGAGAATCCTTGAAATAATAAAATTTTTGGATCTTATTCAAGTTTGGATTTGCATTAATTAGAGAGTTGAATGTATCGAAAAAGTAAGACCACTCTCTATAGTCCCCTGAGGAAGAGGGCACAAAAATGGTTGGAAGCATCGTATTTTGCATATTCATGTGTTTCGCAGCAGTAATATTTTGGGTTTGACCTGGCTGCACAGTTGACGCTGACATATCTGATATGGCTAATTTAACTTTAGTGATTAATCTAAAATAAAGGTTTTCAAAATCCGCACGATATTGCGCTTGTTCCTCAGTATTTTCCAATTCTTCAATGTCGCTTTGAATTTATTCAAATTCACTATAAGCTTGATCTATTTTTTCTAATCGTGATTCTAGTTCAATTAACGCTGCTTTATCAGTGGTTTTTGAGTTTTCCAAGAATGTGGAAAATCGTGTCAGCTTACCTTTGATATGACCTCTTTTTGTTATTTTTAGATTTTTGAGCGCTCGTACTACTTACACGAGGGCTATATCATTTCGTCACGATGTCTGTATTTTTCGAATTTTGAGCCGAAAATGGTCTCAATCGACTATGTTCGACTCACTGATGACGAATCCGTCGGAAACTTCGAGTCTGTCCGTCCGTCCGTCCGTCCGGCCATCAGCACGATAACTCTCGAACGGATCAACCTAGAGACTTGAAATTTTCAGTGTAGGTTCAGATCCCAAATGCCTCGGTTAAGTTCGTTAATGGGCCAAATTCCACCAGGGGTTCCGTAAATATGGCCGTTCAAAGTTTTGTTTCCCTGATTACTTGAAAACTACAGATTCGATCGAGATGAAATTTTGCACTTGAATGGAAAATGAGGTGTTCAAACTACATGTGAAATTTTGTCCAGATCGCATGACCAGAACCATAGAAACCATAGAAAATTGTAACTTTTGAACGGAAACGCCTAGGGACTTGAAATTTTCAGGATAGGTGTGGATCTTGAATGTCGTGATCACGTTCATCTATGAGCAACATTATACAAGGGGTTCCGTAAATACGGTCGTTTGAAATTTTGTTTTCTCGATAAATTCGAAATTACGGATTCGATCGAGATGAAATTTTGTATTTTAATCGAGAATGATATATTGAAGCAATATTTTGTCTAGATCGCATGACCAGAACCATAGAAACCATAGAAAATTCTAACTTCTGAACGGAAAGGCCTAGGAACTTGAAATTTTCAGGGTGGATTTGGATCGCAAATTTCACGGTCACGTTCATCAATGAGCAAAATTAGACTAGGGGTTCCGTAAATATGGCCGTTCAAAATATTTTTTTCCTGATAGTTTCGAAACTACCGATCGGATTGGAATGAAATTATGCACCTAGCTCAGGAATAATGTATTCAAACTACGTGCAAAATTTTGTCCAGATCGCATCACCAAGACCATAGATACCGTGGAAAATTCTAGCGAATTATCGGAAAAAAATTGATCAGCTGAAGCACTGACATGAAGTCTGGAGTTTTGCCTAAGTTTCAGAATTTTTTTGACAGCAGTCAAAAATTCCTTCAATTGATTTCTAAAACTGGAAAATGTGAATCTACCTACAAGGTGCATGTACGAGCGCTCAAAAGCTCCTGCCTTCACGGCAGTGCTTTTCGTAATTTTTAAGAAATTTCTCATCTTACTTCATTCTTCGTCAATTTTTTCTACGTTGACCAAGTTTTATTACAATTTTGGAAAATATCGGGATCGGTCGGACGGGTTCCGAGTGATTTCGAGTTACTAATTTCGGAGTAGTAGCCAGGGGGTTTTGAACGTGAAAATCGAACGCTGCACGGTGGCACGTTTATGGTCTGATGCTAAGAGAAAATTTAGGTACTGTACCTTATTCTTCCGACACGGTTAACTTGTTAAAAACGGAATTTTCCCTTTCGCACGGTTTCTCGATT
The DNA here is from genome assembly GCA_963966015.1 of Aphidecta obliterata. Lineage (NCBI taxonomy): Eukaryota > Metazoa > Arthropoda > Insecta > Coleoptera > Coccinellidae > Aphidecta > Aphidecta obliterata. The sequence continues at coordinate 1,843,751 of OZ014435.1, forward strand.
AATTCCTCTACACACGGCAGCCTGACTTATTTTTCCTTTCACGGCGTTTTCAGTTTCAGTTCTCAGTTCTTTTATTAATGAACCAAATTAACTTTCCTCATTTTGTTTATGTTCATCGATGAAAATTTCAGAAATAAACTTTTAACATTAAAAAAAAACTGTGTTGTGATAAGCTTGTAGAGTTCTTGTTCTTTATTCGCCAATATTTCATTCTACCTCGAAGAAGGTTTATCATAGTGATTGATTTTGGTTACCAAATAATAGATATTCCGTTCTGGAAAATTCAATTCAGCTACTTCTCCTACGTGTCTATCCTGTTGACGTAATCTATCCACAGAACCATAAATGTGTTTGAATTGCAAGGCAATCCCTGCCCCCATAGCAAAATCCTGCGATACACAGTGTGCTAAAGCCCATGACTCTGGTGTCGTGAATAGATTCCCCTCTTTCACACTAAGTGTAGGCATTTCCGGTATTTCATGGATTCTTCGATATTCCTGAAATTCCTCGTACTCAACATCGATGTAATGATCTTCCCTATTGTACATTCTGCTCAAAGCATCCGCATTCCCATGAAGTTTCCCTTTCCGATGTGTTACAGTGAAATCATAATCAGCCAAATTCATTGCCCACCTGGCCAATCTGGATCCGGGGTCTTTCAAACTAAACAACCATTTGAGCGGTCTATGATCAGTTATAACAGTGAATTTCTTTCCATATAAATAGCACCTAAACGTTTGTATGCCAAAAACGACCCCTAACAGTTCCTTTTCCGTGGTGGAATAATTGAGCTCCGCTTTTTTGAAATTTCTACTATTGTATGCGATTGGCCGTTCGTAGCCATCCCTAATTTGACTCAACACGGCCCCGATTCCGAGTCCCGACGCATCTGTGGCCACTACGAACGGTTGATTAAAATCAGGGTATATGAGTACCTTGTCCGAGGTCAAAGTCGTTTTCAACTGGTCTATTGACGTCAGAACCTGCGGCGTTATTTCGAACTTAACCTCTTTTTTTGTCAAATTTGATAATGGTGCTATCAGTTCAGCGGCGTTCGGAATAAATCTCCTGTACCAATTTACTAATCCTAGAAACGAACGCACACCCCTGACATTCTTGGGTATGGGAAAATTTTTAACAGTTTCTATTTTGTCTGGATCTGGAAATACCCCTTGTTGCGTGATCATGTGCCCCAAATATTTAACCTTTTTGAGCAAAAAATTACATTTTTTCGGTTTCAATTTCACGTTAACAGTTCGCAAGCGTTCGAATACTTGACGCAATTTGCCTATGTGATCTTCCTGTCCTTCTGAATTAAAAATAATTATGTCATCTAAATAGACCATACACAATTCCCCTGTGAGACCAGCCAACGTTATATTCATGAAACGTTGGAACGTCGATGGAGCGTTCTTTAAGCCGGAAGGCATTTTCAGATATTCGTAGTGCCCTTGGAATGTACTGAACCCAGTTAGAGGAATATCCTTTTCCTCCATATCAATTTGATGATATGCTTCTGCGACGTCAATGACTGAAAATAGCACTTCGGTTCCCGTACTATACCCCTGAATCAAATCTGATATATTAGGGAGGGGATAATATTCGGTTTTTGTTACATTATTCAGGCCCCGATAATCTATACACATTCTTACTTTTTCTTCACCATTAGGTAATTTTTTCGTTACAAGGACAACAGGCGCTGACCAGGGACTGAACGATGGGCGAATAACGCCAGCATTCACCAGCCTATCAATCTCCTTTTGTAATACCTCCCTCTGATGATAGGGGATCCGGTATGGGGCTTTGCAGATTGGTTGAGATCCTGGTTCCAAAGTTATACTATGTTTTACCATTGTGGTACTGGTCAATGTTTCATCGTCCTCAATGAACAAATCGCTATACTCCAGAATAAGCGTTTTCAATGTGTCCTGAGCTTCCTTGTCCAAATGTTCGAGACTGAAACCACTAGTGGCCCAGTCCCCATCCTTCAGCGATATTTTTCCAATTGTATGTGAACTTCTATATTTTTCCCCAACCTCGCATGCCAAAGCTTTGGCAAGCTTCCGCCTCTTTTGCAGTCTAACCTCCTTGTTAGACACGTTGATTACGCGAACCCAAACTTCGTTTGTATTTTTCGTCAGACAGTTCGCGACATATACTTGTCCGATGCCCAAATCCAGCGGTTCGTAGACTACGTAATCCCCTTTTATTTCTTTCTTCAATCTAGCCTTTACTAGAACTTCTGAACGTGCGGGAATAGTGACCCCCGATATCAGCATAACGTCCGTTTCCCACCGTTCTTCTTCATCGGTGGTGGATTCATCCCCGATATTCTCGTTATTTCTCAGTTCTTCGTTTCTACTTTTTTTCTTCCCCTCTATATGGTTTCACCTCTTGTTCGGGTGATCCATTGTTTTCCCAGATGACCTTTTTCTCTTCTTTATCCGTACCTACCCCGATGTCTGTATTCCCCAATAATCCAACATCACCATCCGATTCATTTATCCCTTTACTGTTTGAATCCCTAATCGCCTCCGTTTCCTCTATTTTCCTCACCTGACTTCCGACATTCCTCACTTTCGTTCCTATTAATTCCCCAGTTTCCGCGTAATATTCGGTCTTTGCACCGAATTCCCTAAAAGGTGTATTGACCTTGTGTCCTTGGTTTCTCTGTAGACCTCCTGGAATATCCTCTCTGGTGTCGTCCCTGACGACTCTGTCACCCTCCGGTGTGTACTTACTCCTGGTGTCCGCCGTTTCCATCGGCCTAGTCTCCACATGAAAATCACTCCTATAACTTCCATGATTATGTTCCTTAACCTCCTGAATTATTCCGGTAATTTCTTCCATATTCTTACCTTCTGTGAATATCGGTTCCTTCACGTCTTCCTTGTTCAAAAACGTAAATTTCTTCCCCCACATCCCCAGGTATGGTTCCTCCTCATAATCAAGGAGTGCCTGATTCGCGTACAAAAAATCGCGTCCTAAGATGACTTTGACGTTCCCTAGCGTCGTGTCATCACAAAGGACCGCTGTCCAATTCATTCCCAATTTTTCCCCTTCCGGTCCCACAAAAATATTTGTCGTACCCCAGGTACGTAAATCATGCCCGGTCACGCTCGTTAGACGAACACCGATTTCATTCCGATTGATCCTATCGTCCGGGATCAATCCCCTGCTCACGAGAGTCACTGCTGCTCCGCTGTCAACCAAACAAGAACACGTTTTTCCATTAATTTTTAAGTTAACTATATGAGGTACGTCATATAACCCTAACGAATTTACCTCCGGGATTATCATGACCGAACGTCCATCTAAATCCCCTATTCTTGCTTGCTCTGTGGGTGACTCCCGCTTTCCCTGCCCCTCTACAAACTTTCGGCCTCCGTTCGGGCAGCTGAACTTTGGCCCACGAAGTTTAAATTCGCAGTCCGAAAAGTAGGCGGCGATTGGTATTGCGATTGTTCTGGAATCGCACCGGTAGTTTCCTTAATTCTCGAAGTGGTCGGTTCTTCACGGTTCCGGGAATATTGATTGTTCCCATTCTGGCCCATTCGTGTCCTCCAGGTCGTAAATCCTTCCTCTCTCCTTGTCTCCATTCCGAACCTCTGCCTTTGGTCCTGTCCCCTGGTTACATTTCTTCTTGGGCAATCCCTTGAGAAATGTCCCGGTTGGTTGCAGTTGAAGCACGATCCTTGCGCTTTTTGCACTGCTCCCCTCGTGCTTCGGCACTCCCTAGCAAGGCGTAATGCCCTTTACGAACTAGACGATGGATTCTTGCTACCGGAAATATGAATCCGTACTATTGAGACTGTGCCAGGAATTGAGTCAAGAATTAGCTGATACTCGGGAAGAGAAGTTATCGCTGAAAGTGAGATTGGAAAATCTGATGAACGGAGGATAATGTTTTGTCAATCTCTGTCTAGAGTTCCTTCGTCACTTGTTAGGTCTTTGCCTTAGTAACTTTGCCACCTTTACCACGTCCACCCATATTTGATCTTTAGCGAGGTGTTATCGCTATTTCGAATCGCGCTCTCTGATGGAGAAACGGATGTGTGTTTCGTCCCACAGTTTGCTGGTGGACTCATCAGTAGGGCTGATCCAGCAAACTGTTGCCCTAGACACCTTCACAAGGAAAGTGGTACTCTCCGTTCGTCGAGTGCCTCTATGAAGAGATCCGCGGGAGACAACGCGGAGTGACGTAGCCGACAACGCCATCTTCGAACGACGGCGGAGAGCCGCCACAAAGTTATAGCTGCGAGAATTATTGGCGGTGTTCCAGGTCCACGTAGAGTAGATGTATTTCCTGGTTTAGCGCTCTTTTCTTCTCAATTACTTGCGTAAGAGTGAACAGATGGTCGATTGTCGATCTACCGGCCCTAAAACCGGCCTGTTTCTCAGCTTCCATGTCAGAGAACTCCCCTTCGATCTTTTCCAACAAAAGTTTTCCGTATACTCTGGAAATACTACTCAGCACAGCGATACCTCGAAAGTTATCACAGATTTCCTTATTACCATTTTTGAGCGCTCGTACTACTTACACGAGGGCTATATCATTTCGTCACGATGTCTGTATTTTTCGAATTTTGAGCCGAAAATGGTCTCAATCGACTATGTTCGACTCACTGATGACGAATCCGTCGGAAAATTCAGATATATTTATAACAAATTTGATCAGTAACACATAAAGTGTCCACTATAAGGCTTATACTTTACAGGCCGGGGGGCATGTGCCCCCCCCCCAGGCGGAATTTTTTGTACTGTGGAGATTCCATCACAGTACATAATTAGAAAAATTTTTTGCCTTCCACCCCTTGTGCCCCTCCAGAAAAAATCCTGTGCCCCCCCAGAAAGAAATCCTGGATCCGCCCTTGTCTCCACAGATCATCATCGAACGGTAAAAAATCGCATTTTGACCCCCGGACTCGCACGCATGCAACGCAACCGCAATCTCGTTAAACTCGCGAGATCTCGCCCATTTTTCGGCCGATGTTAAAGGCCGAGATCTCGCGAAAACGAGATCTCGCGAGAACGAGATTGCATTCCCTAGTGGTGGCAAATGCCACCGTCAGGGCCGAAAGGGTTAAATTTTAGTCGAATTATGCGTTGTTTGTGGAGACAAATCATCTGGTCGTCACTATGGAAAATGAGATGTTAGGTTAGGTTGGGGCCCCCCAAGCTGCCCCCAAGCAGGCTCCCAAGCGTGCTCCCAAGCGTGCCCCCAACGGCCTTGACGTGCGTGTTTTATAAATCCGCACCTAGAGCAATTTCAGATAATTATACCCTTAAAATGCGCAGACGCAGAGCGACAAATCATGTTTTGGTTCCAGAACAGAAGGAAAGAAATAAAAAAAAAAGCCATCGCAGGACGATCAGAAGAGGAAGAGTAAAAGGTTTTTTTCCAACCAATCCTCCAAGCGGGCCCTCAAGCGGGCCCCCAAGCATGCCCCCCAAAGGGGCCTCACAAGCAGGCCCCAAGGGGCCTCCCAAACGGGCCCCCCCAAGCGGGCCCCCAAGAGGGCCTCCAAGCGGGCCCCCAAGCATGCCCTCCAAGCGGGCCTCAAGCTGGCCCCAAGCGGGCCCCCAGAGGGGCCCCAAGGGCCCATCCAAGCGGGAACCCCAAGCGGACAAACAGACAAACAGATGTCAATACTGCAGACTGCAGAAGTGTTTAGCTTCCCAAACGGGCCCCCCCAAGCGGGCCCCCAAGAGGGCCTCCAAGCGGGCCCCCAGAGGGGCCCCAAGGGCCCATCCAAGCGGGCCCCCCAAGCGGGCCCCAAGGGGCCTCCCAAACGGGCCCCAAGCGTGCCCCAAGGGGCCCCATAAGCGGGCCCCAAGCGTGCCCCAAGCTGGCCCCAAGGGGCCCCATAAGCGGGCCCCAAGCGAACACCCCAAGCGAGAACCTCAAGCGGGCCCTAAGGGGCCCTCCAAGCGGGCCTCAGGGGGCCCCCCAAACGGGTCCCAAGGGGGCCCGCAAGCGGCCCCCCTACCAGGCCCCCAAGCGGGCCCCAAGCGGCCCCCAAGAGGATGAATCATCAGAGATGGGCCTTGACGTGAATATTGTGTAGGGAAACACAAAAACCATCTGGAGGAATTTTAGGTAATTACCCAGCAAACATGAATAGCCGGTTAACAGGCGGGCCAAAGACGTGAACGACGGCTCAGTGACGGCATCGGTATATTAATACTAGACATTTTAATTTTGTATGTATGTAACGTATATTTTATTGGAATGGATCATAAATGCAAGGAAGTGGTAAATATCTTCTTTTCCTGGGTTATAGTCTGGAAGAATATGAATTTACATCGTTTTATAGGGTGGAATGTTCAATATACATGGGAAAATATTCACTATCTACGGTGGGGTGAATCCTATTGGAGGGAATAAAGAAGCTGTCGTTAATATCAAAAGCTTGGAGCGCTCAAAAATGAATCTTTTCATCGAATTTCTTAATCTCCCATCAATTCTGATTGAATAATTATTGATTAGGTCATCGAAATCTTTTATCATGTCCGAACTCAAAAAGGCTTCTATTTCATTATTTTGCCGAGAAATGATTTCATTTTTTCTAAGCTGAGGATCGGTCCTCGGTTTTGGAGTTGATTTTGTGAGATACTTCGGTAAATTTGGAAAAACTTTGGGAATAGCGTTTTTCTTTAATTTAGGATATTTTAATGATAACAATTGAATGGTTCCATCTGGCTTTAAAAATTTGTCATTCTCAATAATATCACTTTCTTCGAAATGTTTCTCGCAAACTGAACTAGAAGAGGTCGGAATAAAATCTTTTCTTGGGATAGCTTTTATCCATAGAAGCTTCAGCTCTTCATTTTTGGGAAATTTAAAACAACTTACATAATTCCTATCTTTCTGATACGAATAATTGCTTCTACAATTTGGAACACAACACGATCGTACCATCTTGATTCTCAGTAGATGATCTCAAATATACCCACCAAAATTACTGAAAACAACACTTTCACTTCACTTAAATCACTATTACACTTCAGTTTGAACTTTATTACATTTATCACAAAAACAAACAATAAAACACGTGCGTAACCTATTAAGACTTGTTGAACTGAAAACTCGATTTGGCGAAGCCCCCGAGGTCCGTATCCCTCCGTCCAACGTTGCCAGTTTTCTCTCGTTCCAGGCTTCTAATAAAGACGGCTATGGTACAGTACAGAATGGAACCGTTTAACCAGGATGTTTGATGAGAATAGAAGGTGGAAAATAGGAAATTCAATATGCATTTTCGTTGGTTTTGTTGATTTAATGATCATTGTTTTCTTCTGCATGTTTGTGTTGTGAACAGTTAATCTGCCGATACACCTGTTTCAGATAAAATGGAAGAGGACTATGGATAATGAGCTTCAGAACGAACAAGAGGCTAGGGGCGAAGTGCTACTCTGACAACATGATCCAGGAACAGCAGACTAGTCACCTCACGACTTGGACCCTTCGTCACGTTCAACTTAGGATCAGATACACCTGACTTGTATCGATGACAGTCAAGCTTACCCCTTTTTAAGTACAGAGCACTGTATCACTCGGATAAGATAAGACAAGGTTTATGTCAGATTACAGGTACATTGTTACAATATAAGTAGTCTGCGAAATGAAATCACATCAAAAATAAGACAGGAAAAGGTTGAGAGCAAAGGTTCGGTTTTCCAAATGTAGGTTACTTCCAAGATCTAGCTCCATTCCAAAATTCTTCAACATCGTAGGGTTCTATGCTATGCAACATCCTGTATAGTGTCTTACTATAAGTTTCGTGCAAGTGTCATCCTTTATCGTGTCCAACAGGGTGTTGACATATTTGATACAGATTCATTTGGGTTCTTTCTACGTAAATGGGATATTTTAGGTTGGTTTTTCTTGGGTTTTATATATTGAATATGTTCAATTCGAATTTGTCCTTTGTTGTTGTGGATAGAAAATCAGACGTTCCTGTACGTGTATTGTTGTGACAGTCAATATTCCATTTTTGCTAAACTCTCCTCTGCAGGTTGCGCTGTGCGAATGATTCGGAGTGCCTTGTTCTTGCATATTTGTGTTTCTTTAGAAGTATGGCCATATGACATTCTTCCATACCTTGCTTTCAATTCAAATACTGCATGGTCAGGGGTTTTCATGGTGAATTTACCCAGATGTCTCGTCAGTACACTTCCAGAATAGCCGACTGACGTCAAGCTGTCCCCCAGTTTCCGAAATACATATGTTCTTCCCATTTGAGTGTATCATCCACACCAAGGGCTTATAACTTTATAAACGGAGTAAGTTCTTGAGAGAGAGAAATTAACTTTATTGATTTCATCGAATGACTATCGACCGAAGTCTTCCTGTCGGTTAAATACCTGGATGTGTATCATAAGTATTGAGCATTTTATAGGAAGAAATTGAATTAGGATCCTATTCCAAACACATCAGGTGTTCATAAAGTGGTAGTGGTGGTGTTTTGGCCTCTGGTCTACTCTCTGTTTCGTAGAGATGTATCAGTGGTTCCATTACATTTTTCTTAATTTGCTTCCTAATGAATTTTGTTGTGGTGTCTAATTTTAGAAATTTTCCTCAAGCTTGTTCTTTCTGCTATTTCTGGATTGTTTAATGTTGATTTGAAAGGGTTGAAGAAAACTGTGTTTCCATATTCTAGCAAGGGTCTGCATATCATTTTGTATATTGAGCTGGCAATCTTCACATTAATACCCAAGTTTTTGTAGTTTGTGTTTGTTTAGTTTTTTTTTGTCCGGCTCTCGTGATCGCTGCTGTTTGTTTTTGATTTTTTATGTGTGCTTTGAAGCTGGGCTTATTGTCATCTATTTGGATATGTGGGAAATTTATCTTGATTTGGTGTTTAAACATAACAAGCTTCGATTCTGATGGATTTGGCTGTGTGCTCAACAACGCATCCATGCCACTCTTACGGCTGTAAGTTTTTGCAGTTTCCCCATCTATTGTAATCTTGTGTTGGTATGGGTGGGTAATAAGTGCGGTATCATCGACAAATGGTAACATATATGTTTGCTTGTTTATTTGTTGGTCTGCTGAATCTCCGTTATTGTATATGTCAACAAAATAGATTGTTGAAAATTGGGGAAAGGGGAGATCCTTGTGGGAGGCCTTGCTGTGGAGTGAATGTGGATGAGTAAGTTCTTGTACTCTTGCTGATATCAGAACTTCCTTCGGAGTCTCAAATTTCAAATATGCAGACCTGAAAAGTATTGCATTAGTTTTCTCCATCCATAGGCAGTTTGTTTTTCAATAATTATTCCTTGGTATTTTCCAACACTTCCGATGTTCTCCATAGCAATCCATTGTTTTCTTTTGCTTTAATAAGAATGATTGTGTCATCTGCATAATTTGTTGAGGATGCAAAGTTATTATTCTTGATAAAACTTTCAAATGTCATTTATGTTGACCATGAATAACAGTAGTGCCACAATACTTCCTTATGGTTAAAGTCCATCAGCACCTGACCATCCTTCAGGTTCCTCTATTCAGATATACTGTTTTCTTTATCGAGATCAGATAACTTCTCTCTCACTCCCATTTGTTCCATTTTATGCAAATAGATGTGTATAGGATAGACGATCAATAGCTTTTGTTAGATCTCGGAAAATGCCCATAGTCAGATCTTTTTCCTTCAAACGCCTCCACCATTTCTTTTGAAATCATAAATGGTAGAACGAGTTGATCTCCCTTTGGCATATCCATGTTGCGAGGATGCTTATATATTCTGTTCTGAGATAAATTCCATTAGTTGATCTCTTTTATCAATTCGGTCTATAATTAGACGTCTCATTAGTCTCCTTTTTTTTTTTTTAATTGGTATTATCCTTGTTTGTTAATTGCTTTGGGAATATTTCATACGTTAGCATATTGTTGATAGTATATGTAACTGTTTGAACTATTAAGTCTAAGGAGCTCACCAGGAGTAAGTAATTTGGGACTCTACAAGGCTCAGTGTGAGGTCCATTTATCTTTCAATTGAACTAATATCGGGTTTCTCCTTCCAGGTGCCACACCACCAATCCCCGCACAAGAAGCGAAACACGCCACAAATCTTGATGAAAAGAAGACCACTACCCAGTTCAAGAGGGCCTTCAACTTCTTCAGGAACCTAGAAAAATCCACCAGCTACAAGAAGTCCCCGTTCAAACCTAAACCAGAGGTGGGGAGAAGATACTCCTTGGATTTCGTGAAGAAGAAGAAGGATATGTCTAAAATGGGCGGGAGTTTGAAACTACCAAAAACCTCTGAGAAATTTTCAATTGCCAGGATTTACCTAGATATCATGGAGAATAGTAATAGTAATAGTAATTTATTAATTCCATAAGATTACACCACGTATAAAATTGGAACAAGTCAAATCAAAACAAAAAAATTCACAATTGATTCCTGCAATACACTCTCCTCTTAAAATTCACCAAGCTGGCAACTTTTCTCAATTCAGGTGGTAAAACATTGAACAAACCGATGGCCATGTACTGTGCACTTTTCTCTCTTAATGTTGTTGTATGAGCTGGTACATTGTAAGGAAAAATTCTCCTTGTATTATTGAAATTTTTATACACTTCAAAGTATTCACTATGTTTTTTAAAAAAATACGGAACCTTATAAATATACAAACCATAAACAGTAAGTATGTTATTTGACTTAAAAATTCCTCTACACGATTCCCGGTAACCCATCTGAAGCAAAGTTCTTATCGCCCTTTTCTGAATAACAAAAATAGACTGTACATGAGGTGAGGTTTCCCAGAATATAATTCCATAGGATATAGCCGAAAGAAAATTTGCATAGTAAACTAGCTTGAGCATATCTAATCTTATTTGATTTCTTAGCATAAAAAGGGTGTAACAAGCAGAATTCAGCTTCCTCTTTAGATTTTCAATGTGTGGACCCCACTTCAGATGTTTATCAAGTCTGAGACCCAAGAACTTTACACAATCTTTAACCTCAATATCATCATCTTCCATGTTTATACACTGTGGAAAGTTTAATTTAGTTTTTTCACTATGGAATATAACACAATCAGGCTTCTGCACATTCAAAATCAAATTATGATCTCCAAACCATTGTTTTACAAGTTTCAGCAAATTGCCAACATGATCTCTAAGCGCTGTTATGGAAGGTAATTTAACGAGATAGTTTGTGTCATCTGCAAACATCAGTAATCTACAATTCAATCTTCTATATAAAATGTAAAGAGCACAGACATAAATTATGAACAACAATGGTCCTAGTATGCTACCCTGTGGTAAGCCGATGGTAGTGCATTTTTTATCAGATGTGAAAATTTCACCTTCAACCTCTATAATGACCATTTGCTTTCTGGATGTTAAGTAGCTCTGTATTAATTTCAACTGTTTATCTCTAATTCCGCAGTTCTCAAGTATTTCGAATAACTTTTTATGTTCAACACAGTCAAATGCTTTTGTTAGGTCCAAAAACAAACCTACGGGAATCTCGTCTTGCTCGAAGGCAGTGACTATTTCATTAGTAAGCTCAAATATAGCTGTTTCTACACTTTTATTTTTTACAAAGCCGTGTTGGCATTTGGGTATTACATTAAATTTGAGGAAAAATTTTGATAACCTATTGTAGAGAACTTTTTCGAAAATTTTGGAGAAGGATGATAGTATACTTATTGGTCTGAAATTATTTAGATCTTCCATGTTCCCCCTCTTATGTATGGGTTTAATTATGGCTATCTTCAGGTTCTCTGGGAAGATGCCCTCTTTGAAAGAGCGATTCATTATAAATGTAAGAGGTTTAACTATCATTTCAATAGATGATTTAATAACCTTAATGGAGATATCATCATGACCAACCGATGTTTTATTTTTTAAGGAACGTACCACCGATATAACTTCCTCTTGGTCGATCTCGAACATAAAGAATGACTTGTCCAATCTAGAAGGTAGAGAAGAGTATGGAGATTTAATTATATTCTTCAGTGAAAAAGCAATTGAAATCGTTCGCTAGTTTTGTCGGATTACTAGATTTTAATGAACATTTCTTAGAATTATTTGTAAGATTTTTTATTATCTGCCATGACGCTCGGGATTTATTTTCAGAGTTCAGTAACAAGTCACTGAAATAGTTCTTTTTTGAAACAGCATGGAGATCATTATATTTTTTCTTGATTGATCTGTAGGCTGCTTCAAATGTACGATCAACCGATGACACGATAAGGAGCTTATCAAGAAGTTCTTTGAGTTTCTTTAATTCTGGAGTTAACCTGAAATTTCTCCTCGATGTACATGTTTCAACTTTAACTATTGGAAAACATCGGTAACTACCGAAAACTTCAGAATAACGGTCATGAAAAACACCCCATAGATCACTGGGGTTAGCTGGAGAGATGTAGATATCATTCCAGTCACATTTTGAGAGTTCGTTCAAAAACATACTCAGAGTGTCATCATTAATGATCCGTTTTTTGATAAGTTTCCTCGGGGGGATATCGAATTGCAATGTACTGACAAATCTCAGGGCAGAATGATCCGATATGTGGTATTCAAGGACTTCAGTTGAGCCCCCGAGCGACGTGAGCACATTGTCCAAACAGGAACCAGAAGAAGGACGTGTGGGTTTGAAGTTTGTTATTTTTACCTGGAAACTTTCCAATAATGCTAAGAATTCCCTACTATGAAGGGACTTTGACAAAATATCGATGTTAAAATCTCCCACCAACAAATAGGTTGCCCTCTCCTCACAGCAGCGCTCTAAAATAGTCGTTAATTTTACAAGAAATACATCAACATCTGCTAGTGGTTGCGTATTGGGCCTGTAGACACAAATAATGAGAAGCTTACGGTTGCCGATGCTGAGCTGTGCAGCAGTACACTCAATGACATTACAGATGCTTAATGATTTAAAATCTGACCTACTATTACAAGCATGGTTGTCCTTACTGTATATGGCAACTCCACCATGTTTGCCTCTTTGTCTACAATAACTAGATATTAAAGTATAACCATTCAAATGATATGCAGCCAGTTCCTCTTCACATTTCCAGTGTTCTGTTATAGCAACGATATCCGCACTCTCCTGATCAGCCATCAACTGCAGCCCATTCAGAGCATTCCCCAGAGACTGCACATTTTGCAAAATAAGGGAAAAATTTAAGGTGTTCTGTTTTCTCGTTGGTTCCTGAAAAAATTTGGGGAGAAATTGAAGGGTCTCAGCACTATACCTTCTGGCCAGAATGATGCATTAAAGACCTTAGAGTATGCCTCCTCACTCAAGCCTATGCTAAATGCAGAGTTACCACCCAAAGTCCTTAGTTTTTTGACTGATACTTGCTGAATCTCTTGGTCGCCAAGATAGTCTTCAATATCCTTTTCTGCTATGTCATTGCCTACTATTCTGCCTACATAGAGCCATTTCTTCTTCGAAGCACCCACAATTTTCATCTCCTCTTTTGTTTTGGTTCCATTACAAACAATCTGGTTTTTCGATTTATTTTTTGATGTACGCCTATGATTTTTAACTTCCTTCCAACCATTTCCCTCAGAAATCGTTGTCTGTTCATCACGTTTATTTTCTTTTTCCTCGATTTGTTTTTGTCGTCCTCTATAATTCGAATCTCGAACTCCCCGCTCATTGTTTATGTTTACGTTAGCCGATTCTTGTTGATCTTCTAACCTGAAATTTGGAACTGTCACTTTTAGATTTTCTGTAACAACTTCTGCGTAGTTCTTCTTCGATTCTGTTATAGCTTCTCTGCCGTTATCGTCAATGTTATTCGTGTTCTTGTTTTTTTGGTATTTACCTTTATTTTTTATGTTAGGGTAGTTTTAGAGGCACACCAAATAGAGCAGCACTTCATGAATCTCTGGCTTCTTTGGCTACGAGAACGGAGGAGATCCTGGATAAGTCTGACGATCCGATCGAGTTGGGTATTTTTAAGAACAAGGTCAGACCGAGGAGGAGGAAGAGCTTGAAGAGTATTTTTAATGTTCATTATTGAGTTGTCGTTCATTAAAGTAATATTCATTTATTGATCGAATTTTTTCGTCGAACCTGACCTATCCTCGCCCCACTACGAAGTTGAAGTGGGCTGGGCCCATAACCTGTTGGTTATTCATCTAGGAAATGGGGAGTTACACTTGAAATTTATGACTAGATTAATTCATAAGATACTTCAATTTAGCACGTGGTTTAATCATCCTTATGTATTAACTTTCTCATGCTTTCTTCAGGTTGGATTATTCGTACTCTTAACTAATCATTATAGGTTATCGATAATCATGGATGGGATTACTTCGCAGAGAGACAACGATCGTAGACGCGCCGTTAACTAATCCTCCTCTACAGCTAGGTATCATCAGACTTTTCATTCATTCTTCAAGGGGACCGTTCTCATTCGCTCTCTCCCAGCGTGGGAGAAGGGACTGTTCTAATTGAATATAACCCCAACGTGCTTCAAAGGAGAAGGTTCTCTTTGGCCATCTCCTTACCGCTGGACATCACCGTCTAATGATAGTTGTTGTCCTTAGAAATACCTGACATCATTAGCAATTATGGTCGAGGAGGATCTTTAAACATCATATGAGAGAATTCTCACCAGACGACCTGTTGCTGTTTATGAATATAGGGAAAAATCACGTACCGCTAGATGGCGCTGAAAATCACAAGATGCCGGGCCGGATGATGATCAAAATTATTCCATTATTTCTGTCTTTCATAACAAGTGAATCAAATATTTGTTATAAGATTTCGGAATTGATAATAATGCCTGTGAAAGTCGAGGTAACCACTTCGGACATTTTCGATTATGTGGGTGAACGTGAATGTGATAGCAAATGATCACTTCATATTAACAGAAAATTATTGAACTTACGATAAAAAAATCATCTTTTAGGAAGTGCTTGCTGCAAAGTAACAACTTCTTTGAGATACGTTTCCCAATCTCCAAGATTGTCTGCCATTTTTTAACTGCCTTGGGATTCAACGGAAGTTATGCAAAGAAATTTCAGAAGAACTATGTGATGAGCATTGAGGAACAGAGCACATTTTTCGTGATCTTATTCCCACATTACCTCTTACAATCCGCTGCATTTTCAGCTCATAGACAGTTCATTTGAAACAATTGTCCATAAATTATCATCTAAATTTATCACTTTCGATATATAAATGACTCAAAATCATACAAATATTTCACACTTTTCCCATATAAACACACACACGTTAGTTTGTCGTTCATCACTCGGGTAGTTCAAACGATCAAAAGTAGATGTCGCCCACTCCGCGATTCTTCCCTATCCTTTACTTGTGGATTATCTGTATTTGAACGAGATAAGGAGGTATTTTTCCCTCAGAGTTTTTCCCTACCTTTTGAAACTCTGAAATAAACTTGTGATTTTCTTGTTTTTAGGGCTAAAAATATGTGTTTCGAATTCCTTACCTTATCGACAATCTCTTCTATAGAATCAAACCACAATTTGGGTTGCATACACAACGTAGAGTCCTTAAACCACTTTACGATCATTATCTTGGCCGAAGATTATCTAGAGTAATATTTTCACATAAATTGGAACTCATTTAAGGTAAAGTTCTAGTTCTTTGCTGTTCAGAGCAGAAAACTGTAATCCGTAATAGTTTTAACGCATAAAAGTACCAATACAGTACAAGATGAAGAGTTTCCATGGAGAAACGCATAGATTGTAGCAAATATCCACCACATTTTACGTGAAAAAGGCGATTGCACAAAACTAGCTGATGGTCTGGCAACGTCGCATAAATACTACAGATGTGATACATTTGATCTACTGAGTGACAGGAATGTCAACGCTCATAACCTCAATTGCTGACTGTTTTGATCAGTTTGGTATTGTTTTTATTCTCAAAAAAAGTGAAGGGGAATGGTTCGGAAAAAATGATCTGCTCCAATAAGTGAGAAAAGAAGATCAGGAAATGATAATGACATAAATTTTGTTGTTTTTTCAGCATCCCACTACATCAAATGTTGTTGACTGTTTTGATTAGTTTGATGCTGTTTTCATTCCCGAAGTGAAGATGAATAATTCAGAAAAAATCTTCTGTTCCATTGGCAGAGGGGAGAGAATCAAGAAGTGATAATGATACAAATTCAAATCCTCTACAGCATCCCACGAAATGAATCGTTCATTGTTGCAATCTTTATCATACAATTTATTACTGCTTATGATGGAAGTCTCAATTTGGTCGTGTATCAGAATGAATTAAAAATTGCCCAATCAACAAGTACATTGTTTGTTCAATGGCGATATCGAATTCCATATCGCAAATTTCTTTTTACATTGCCATTGATAGATAGAGACTTCCGTTCGGTGATTCCCCCTATTCTTCATCGAAATTTTATGTTAGTTAACGTTTCAGTTCTATGCAAAGAACATCACTGTGAGGATTCAAGAAGTTTTGAGAAAAGAGGTGAGCACAACGTTAATATTCTTCAGTATCAAAAACTGATCAAGATCGATTTCACAAAAGTGGGAGATCCTAAGTATTATCACGTTGAAATTTTTGTTTACTCGCAATTATTATGACGTTTCGTTATAACCTGTTCAGCCTCCAATGAAATAAAAATTTTTCAGGTTCTCAACCAAGATGAATCTTATGGAAATTAAGTTACTTTCAATATTCGCCCTCGTGAACTACATTACTTGTAAGTGCATCTTACAGGTTACTAATCATGAGGATACTAAATGTGATAATTACCATTGTAGAAGAATTACTATACGTTACGATAATGTCACTTGCATGAATTTAGACGAAATGCACTCAACAAAAGACGTTTGTTCCACCAAGTGCACAATAAAATTCTCAGGAAATAATACCATCGTTAGAACAAATGCATTTTCATTGGTAGACGAATTGGAACAGGTTTTCCTCAACGACACAGGGATCGAAACGATCCAAAGCAGAGCCTTCTCGGGATCTCCAAAAATCAAACTGATAAACTTAGCGAGAAACCGAATCGTCAAAATTCCCAAAAAAACCATTTCTGAACTGGAAGAATTGACGTTCTTAGACCTGAGTAACAACAAGATCAACGATATAGAAGACGATCCTTTCAACGGTTGCGATTCTTTAAACTACATCGACTTGAGCGGCAACGACTTGAAGAATTTACCTTCGTCGAAATTGGAATATTTGCTACAACTGGAAACGTTGAACCTCTCGAGGAATTCGTTGGAAATCATGGATCCGTATTGGTGCCTCCATTTCCATTCGTTAAAGAATCTGATCTTCGATCACAACCGAATAGAAACTTTGGAAAATTGCACGCAGAATTTCAACCTCGATTATTTCTCGATGTCCCACAACAAACTGGGAGTTCTAAATGGTCCTGTATTCCCCGTAAACTTGCGAAGGCTCAATTTGAGCGCCAACATCATAACGAGGATCCAAAATAGACCTTTCGAACATTTAAAACAGCTGGAAATCTTGGATGTATCGAAGAACAAACTGGATATACTCCCGTTTGAACTGTTCGTAAATCTGAAAAATTTAACGTACTTAGACGTTTCTTCCAATAATTTGGTAAAGATTAACCAAGGAGTTTTTCATGGTTTGTCCAGACTGACCTTTGTGAATTTAAGCGGAGTGAACTCCCCAGATCTTGAAGCGAGTGTGTTTTACTCGACGAAGAGTTTGATGAAGCTTGATATCAGCTTGAATAAGATTACGTATTTCGATACGAAGACACTTTTCGAATTGTGTCCAAGAATGGTTTATATGTGGATCGATGGGAATTCCTTCACGTGTCCTGATTTGATCCAAATCTTTATTCAATCGGACGCTAAAAAAGTTACGATTGCTCCTGGTGGTTCCCACAATGAAACTAGTTTAGATGGGATATCTTGTACTCTTGAAGAACACCAGGGATCTTCGAATATTACGGATAATTACTTCGAAAAAGGTTTCAAACGAAGTTCCTTCTTCAAATTTTTCTCGACGTTCAAACTTCCAAGTCAGAAGGACATTCTTGAGCTGGTGGAGGTACAGGAAAAACTTATAAGAAATATGTCGGGGGAAATAGCGAACTCGGAAAAGATGATATTAAACGAGTTGTTATCTGCACAAAAAAAAAACAGAAAAACCGAAACCACCAACGAACTCCTGGAGAAACTGTTGAAAGTCGTTGAATCGACAGGAGGATCGCAAAATAATCAAAATTTAACTTCTCAGTTGTTCACGATTTTGGATCAACAAAGTAAGGCAGCGCTCACTGCTGAAAATACAGATATGAAAGACTTGGTTTCTTCGCTTAACGATTTCAAATTGATGTTTATTATCTGTGCTTTGATTGTTGTTATAAGTTGTTCTGTAAAATTGTTTAAAAAAATGAAACATTTTCCTTTGAATAGGTTTGTTGTGGATAATCATGAGATGCCATTCGTAGAACGACAGAATAGTCGGTTGGAATAATTTTCTTTGGGGAAAAAGTAAGAAAATTCATATTTAAACTCATTTCATATTCTTGTATGTACTTAATTTTCTTGAATATATTTGTATCAAAGTGGATGTTATTGATTTATTAATCGGTATCATGAAATATCTTAGTGAATCGTTGAAAATCGATAGAATCATTACTTACCTCTATTTCTCACTTCAGTCGACGTTTTTCGACCCAATCAATTTCGACCGCATTCTCGTTCGCAATGAAAATGAATGCGCCTGAGATGTCATTGGCATTTTTTTCTCCCTCCCTTTTGGCACTCTGAAATAAACTTGTGATTTTCTTGTTTTGAGAGCTAAAAATATGTGTTTTGAATTTCCTACCTCCTCGTCAATCTCTTCTATTGAATCGAGCCACAATTTTGGTTGCATACACAACCTAGAGTCCTTAAACCACTTTACGATCACGATCTTGGACAAAGATTATCTAGAGTAGTATTGTCGCGTAAATTAGAACTCATTTAAGGTAGAGTTCTAGTTCTTTGCTGTTCAGAGCAGAAAACTGTAATCCGTAATAGTTTTAACGCATAAAAGTACCAATACAGTACAAGTTGAAGAGTTTCTACGGAGAAACGCATAGATTGTAGCAAATATCCAACCGATTTTACGTGAAAAAAGCGATTGCACAAAACTAGGAGATTAACTTATGTCTGGAAACGTCGCCTAAATATAACAGATGTGATACATTTGATCTACTGAGTGACAGGAATGTCAACGCTCATAACCTCAATTGCTGACTGTTTTGATCAGTTTGGTATTGTTTTTATTCTCAAAAAATGTGAAGGGGAATGGTTCGGAAAAAATGATCTGCTCCAATAAGTGAGAAAAGAAGATCAGGAAATGATAATGACATAAATTTTGTTGTTTTTTCAGCATCCCACTACATCAAATGTTGGTGACTGTTTTGATTAGTTTGATGCTGTTTTCATTCCCGAAGTGAAGATGAATAATTCAGAAAAAATCTTCTGTTCCATTGGCAGAGGGGAGAGGATCAAGAAGTGATAATGATACAAATTCAAATCCTCTACAGCATCCCATGAAAAGAATCGTTCATTGTTGCAATCTTTATCATACAATTTATTTCTGCTTATGATGGGAGTCTCAATTTGGTCGTTTATCAGAATGAATTAAAAAATGCCCAATCAACAAGTACATTCTTTGTTCAACGGCGATATCGAAATTCATATCGCAAATTTCTCTTCCCATCAAATTGAATATTCCAGATAGAGACTTCCGTTCGGTGATTCCCCCTATTCTTCATCTAAATTTTATGTTAGTTAACGTTTCAGTTCTATTCAATTCAAGAAGTTTTGAGAAAAGAGGTGAGCACAACGTTAATTTTCATCAGTATCAAAAACTGATGAAGATTGATGGACAAAAATGGGATATCCTGAGTATCACCTTGAAATTTTTGTTATCTCACAATTATTAAGATGTTTCCTTATAAACTGTTCAGCCTCCAATGAAATAAAAATTTTTCAGGTTCTCAACCAAGATGAATCTTATGGAAATGAAGTTACTTTCAATATTCGCCCTCGTGAACTACATTACTTGTAAGTGCTTCATACGTGTTACTGATAAATGTGATGGGAGTTATCGTTGTAGTAGAAAAATACGTTACGCAAATGTAACTTGCGAAAATTTAGACGAAATGCACTCAACAAAAGACCTTTGTTCCACCAAGTGCACAATAAAATTCTCAGGAAATAATAGCATCGTTAGAACGAACGCATTTTCACTGCTCGACAAATTGGAACAGGTTTACCTCAACAACACAGGGATCGAAACGATCCAAACCCGAGCTTTCTCGGGATCACCAAAAGTCAAACTGATAAACTTAGCGAGAAACCAAATCGTTAGGATTCCCAAAAACACCATTTCTGAACTAGAAGAATTGACCTTCCTAGACCTGAGTGACAACAAGATCAACGATATAGAAGACGATCCTTTCAACGGTTGCGATTCTTTAAACTACATTGACTTGAGCGGCAACGACTTGAAGAATTTACCTTCGTCAAAATTGGAATATTTGCTACAACTGGAAACGTTGAACCTCTCGAGGAATTCGTTGGAAAAGATGGATCCGTTTTGGTGCCTCCATTTCCATTCGTTAAAGAACCTGATCTTCGATCACAACCGAATAGAAACTTTAGAAAATTGCACGCAGAATTTCAACCTCGATTATTTCTCGATGTCCCACAACAAACTGGGAGTTCTAAATGGTCCTGTATTCCCCGTAAACTTGCGAAGGCTCAATTTGAGCGCCAACGTTATAACGAGGATCCAAAATAGACCTTTCAAACATTTAAAACAGCTGGAAATCTTGGATGTATCGAAGAACAAACTGGATATACTCCCGTTTGAACTGTTTGTGAATCTGAAAAATTTAACGTACTTAGACATTTCTTCCAATAATTTGGTAAAAATTAACCAAGGAGTTTTTCATGGTTTGTCCAGACTGACCTTTGTGAATTTAAGCGGGGTGAACTCCCCGGATCTTGAAGCGAGCGTGTTTTACTCGACGAAGAATTTGATGAAGCTTGATATCACTGGAAACAAGATTGCATATTTCGATACGAAGACACTTTTCGAATTGTGTCCAAGAATGGTTTATATGTGGATCAATGGAAATTCCTTCACGTGTCCTGATTTGCTCCAAATCTTTATTCAATCGGACGCTAAAAAAGTTACGATTGCTCCTGGTGGTTCCCACAATAAAACTAATTTAAACGGGATATCGTGTACTCTTGAAGAACACCAGGGATCTTCGAATATTACGGATAATTACTTCGAAAAAGACTTCAAACGAAGTTCATTCTTCAAATTTTTCTCGACGTTCAAACTGCCAAGTCAGAAGGACATTCGTGAGCTGGTGGAGGTACAGGAAAAACTTATGAGAAATATGTCGGAGGAAATAGCGAACTCGGAAAAGATGATATTAAACGAGTTGTTATCTGCGCAAAAAAAAAACAGAAAAACCGAAACCACCAACGAACTCCTGGAGAAACTGTTGAAAGTCGTTGAATCGACAGGAGGATCGCAAAATAATCAAAATTTAACATCTCAGTTGTTCACGATTTTGGATCAACAAAGTAAGGCAGCGCTCACTGCTGAAAATACAGATATGAAAGACTTGGTTTCTTCGCTTAACGATTTCAAATTGATGTTTATTATCTGTGCTTTGATTGTTGTTATAATTTGTTCTGTAAAGTTGTTTAAGAAAATGAAACATTTTCCTTTGAATAGGTTTGTCGTGGATAATCATGAGATGCCATTCGTAGAACGACAGAATAGTCGGTTGGAATAATAATCTGATAATTTTCTTTGGTGAAAATTTTAAACTTATTTCATATTCTTTTGTATGTACTTAATTTTCTTGAATATATTATTTATATCAAAGTGGATGTTATTGATTCATTAATTATCCTAGTTAATTGTTGAAAATCTGAAAGAAAACATTCTAGGAGGCTAGAAAATCGTTAGAATCATTACTTACCTCTATTTCTCACTACAAATCATTTTATTCGACGATTTTCGACCCAGTCAATGTCGACTGCATTCTCGTTCGGAATGAAAATGAATGCGCTGAGATTTCATTGGAATTGTGTTCACAACTTTCTTTTTTATTCGTTTTACCTCCCTATTCCGAAAAAACTATAGTTTCAGAGGGAAATTGAGACTCCGCCGAAAGTCGAAATAATTCATCTCGAGAAACGTCAAAGGTGATCTCCGGCCAGTTTACGTATGTCAAAAAATTAATTATTAACTAAAAGTTCGAAAAGTAACTTCTATATCGAGACTACGGATTCTTCGGGGTTCGCTCGCGGCCTTCGGCCGCGATCCAGCGGCGGCAGGAAAAATGTTCGAGATACTTTTGAACTTCGGGAATTTTTCAAAACTACATCTAAGGCTGCTAGATCTTTGATCTCTACTCTATGACTTCCATTTATTTTTAGCAGTAGTTCAAAACAAATTAATAATTCTTGGATTGAAAAAAAAAATTAGATAGAGATAAATGCATTCATTATTCTGGTAGGTGGTAATAAGTGATCAAAATAGACGCAATTGAGTGATTCATATTGATATGACTGAAACAGAGATGATAATTTATCAGTTATTTCCTGAAAAGTTTAAATTGGACCACTCTGTTCTTGTATCTTCAATCCGAACCACATTACTGCATAATTTGCATGCGAATACTTAAGGTGAGTTAGAAATAAGACTTTCACTCTATGATTTCAACCATTTTGAATGAAACCTTCTAAGTTTCCATGAAAATCATGATAACTTCGATGGTTGAACTTTTTCCATGCAAAGTTCTCCAAATCTGACTGGTCTCTTTAAACGTCAGATGTATTCTGTGATTCTCGATTTCGAATTTCGTTCAAAACTCCCTGAGATTTATCGAATATCCCCGAAAGTGGAGTGGTAAAAATGAATCAGAATGTATTCAATTGTGTTTTTACCCCATTTCAGACCCCGAAACGGTCTATTTTTCGATATTTGAACCTGGATTTTCATGTTACCAGGATCTGTCAGATTTTGACATTGACGTTGTATATTTAATTAGAAACTAGTGAGCGCGTAGATCAACCTAACCTAACCTAATTTTAAAAATTATTCTAAACACTCCTGAGTTAAAGCTAACCTAACCTTAATATAAATTCATTTTAAGAATTATGTCCACCACTATCCTATCTCAGGCTTACCTAACCTAAATATCTATTCATTTCAATAATTATTTTAAACACTGTCCTAACTTAACCTAATCTAACCAAAATATCAATTCGTTTCAAGAATTATTTCAAACACTGTCCTTTATTAAGGGTTTACACTACTTTCATTTGCCCTATGCATCACAATAATTGTTTCAATGATTTCTCATAAACTGTATGTTGAATTCTTTTCATTTTTTGAATGAACATTCAGGAGTGTATGCAAAAGTCTTTCCTCGAAAGTTTTCGAAAGAAAATTCAATATTTTTCCGTACAATCCATCCAAGGCGGATAATTTGAACTTGCTTCAACAATTACTGGCGAATGAAAATGTTGTATATAATTTTCCGAATCTACGCTGAAATCTCGGGGAAAAAGGGAAATGACAATATAATTTTTAGCGAAAAGAGGATTCTGTTTAGCTGTTTATTTATCCGGTTGATACAAATTTAGCAAAATTTTCGGTCAATCCAGTAACGTGAATGAAATGACAGATGATAGAGTTTTGTTCAGAACTTTCTTGAAATCACTGATAAACCCCACGAATTTGATTGGGGTGTTGGAGGAAGGTTTCTTAATACTCAATTAACCCCATCTACCCCCCAAATCGTTGGATTTTTTGAGAAATTCCCCCAAGTTTCAGGGTATTTGCAAACTTTGAGAATCTCTCGCGAGAAACGTCACATGAACTCTATGGTCGCTCGGATTTTCTCTGATATCGGAAAATATGTCGAAGTTTTATATAATTTTCCGAATCTACGCGGAAATCTCGGGGAAAAAGAGAAATGACAGTATAATTTTCAGCGAAAAGAGGATTCTGCCTAGCTGTTTATTTATCTGGTTGATACAAATTTAGCAAAATTTTTGGTCAATCCAGTAACGTGAATGAAATGACAGATGATAGAGTTTCGTTCAGAACTTTCTTGAAATCACTGATAAACCCCACGAATTTGATCGGGGGGTTGGAGGAAGGTTTCATAATACTTAATTCACCCCATGTACCCCCCAAATCGTTGGATTTTCTGAGAAATTCTCCCAAGTTTCAGGGTATTTGCAAACTTTGAGAATCTCTCGCGAGAAACGTCAGATGAACTCTATGGTCGCTCGGATTTTCTCTGATATCGGAAAATATGTCGAAGTTTTATCTAATTTTCCGAATCTGCGCGGAAATCTCGGGGAAAGGGGGAAATGACAATATAATTTTTAGCGAAAAGAGGATTCTGTTTAGCTGTTTATTTATGTGGTTGATACAAATTTAGCAAAATTTTCGGTCAATCCAGTAAAGTGAATGAAATGACAGATGATAGAGTTTTGTTCAGAACTTTCTTGAAATCACTGATAGACCCCACGAATTTGATCGGGGTGTTGGAGGAAGGTTTCTTAATACTCAATTAACCCCATCTACCCCCCAAATCGTTGGATTTTTTGAGAAATTCCCCCAAGTTTCAGGGTATTTGCAAACTTTGAGAATCTCTCGCGAGAAACGTCAGATGAACTCTATGGTCGCTCGGATTTTCTCTGATATCGGAAAATATGTCGAAGTTTTATATAATTTTCCGAATCTACGCGGAAATCTCGGGGAAAAAGGGAAATGACAATATAATTTTTAGCGAAAAGAGGATTCTGTTTAGCTGTTTATTTATCTGATTGATACAAATTTAGCAAAATTTTCGGTCAATCCAGTAACGTGAATGAAATGACAGATGATAGAGTTTTGTTCAGAACTTTCTTGAAATCACTGATAGACCCCACGAATTTGATCGGGGTGTTGGAGGAAGGTTTCTTAATACTCAATTAACCCCATGTACCCCCCAAATCTTTGGATTTTTTGAGAAATTCCCCCAAGTTTCAGGGTATTTGCAAACTTTGAGAATCTCTCGCGAGAAACGTCAGGAAAAAAATTGAAAATTGATATTTCTTTCAATATCAGAAAGTTCATCATCGCTTCCTTGATTTGAATTCAATCCATCACCTTTCAAATCGGATATATTTCCATGTATGAATATTCGAAAGGTTATGGATTAAAATCAAATTAACAAATCGATGGCTAATGAGAACAATTTTTCGATATTGAAAGAAATTTCAATTTTTTCCTTTTTCATCGCCAGTAATTGTTGAAGTAAGTTTGAATTATCCGCCTGGGATGGATTGGATTACACGGAAAATATTGAATTTTTATTCGAAAACGTTGGAGGAAAGTCTTGTGCATACATGCCTGAATGTACATTCAAAAAATCAAAGAATTCAACATGCCGTTTATGAGATATCTTCGAAACAATTATTGTGATGCAATGAAAGTAGTGTACACCCTAAATATCAATTCGTTTAAAGAATTATTCTTAACACGGTCCTAACCTAAGCTAACCTAACACTTTCCTAACCTAACCTAAATATCAATTCATTTTAAAAATTATGTAAGAACTTGGGACTTATTGCGAAATTTCATTTACAGGATGTTGCAAGTCTACGCCGAAAGAAGATGGGTATTCAATATATTTTGCGTGATATTCATCAATTTCAATTCGGTATTGGTATCATTAGCTGATCAATGTGAAACTTGCGGAATAGGAAACTGTCAACCAATCACATTCACATTCACCACAAACTGCTTCTGCGAGCGCACAGTTGTACGCTCCACTGAACAACGTTGGGACAGATGGCAAGGAAGATATATAGAGGTTCAATCTGATCAAGTTTCACACGCATCCGCGAAATGTTACCATTTCAATAAAGATTCCATACTTAGTGGGGACACTTGCGCCGAAGATCCCTGCCGAAGTATAACCTTCTATACAAGCGAAATGCCGACAGTACCCATCAACTTCTTCAAACTATCTCCTTATGTGGAAGTGATCTACTTGAACGACTCGGGGGTGAAGACCTTACAAGTGGGGGCTTTCACAGGACTCGCCAAGCTCCACACGTTACAACTGGAGTCTAACCAACTCGCGAAGATCCAGAGTGGTTGTCTCAACACCTTATCCACCCTCCGAACCCTGGATCTCCACAGCAACGCCTTGAAAACGATCGACGAAGAAGCGTTCCTCGGGTTGTCCTCTTTGGAATACCTCGATTTGAGCAGGAACGAGTTGAGGTCCATCACGACCAACCTGCTGAACCCCCTGACCAACCTCGTGAACCTCGTACTCTCCCATAATCTCCTGACTGTTGTAGACTTCAACACCGACAAGTTGACCAGTTTAAACTCTTTATATTTGAACCATAACAACATAGAAGATATCCAGGAGTGTTTCGAAGACACCAAAATAAGCTCCTTATTCTTGCAGAACAACGCGGTTTCATTCTTGAACGATTCTTGTTTCCCCAGCACGATTTCCGTTTTGAATTTGGCGAACAACAACATCAGTCGTTTGGACATGCTTGGCGATTTTGGTTCTTTAACAACGCTCAACGTATCCAACAACGGGATAACCCAGATACCAATAGATTCCTTCAAAAAGTTGGGGAACCTCATGAAGCTGGATTTATCCAGAAACCGTATCGAGGGATGGAAAACCGGAGTTTTCAGCGTGGCCAAAAACGTAGAATACCTAAACCTCAGCAGGAGCAACTTGCAACGAACCGACCCGCACGTTTTCATCCCGCTGAACAACCTAAAAATCCTGGATATCAGTTACAACAACCTGGATTATTGGGAGGGCGAGTCATTCCTTCATTTCGACAATTTCGAGAAGATTTTCCTGGAGGGAAACCGTTTTTCTTGCCACATCATCTCATCGATCATCAAACAATCCAGGGTGAGGAATTTTTCTTTGGTTTTCGACCCCGATTACACTGTAGAGAATATTAACGGTCTACCCTGTGGAAATGTTGAAGTCCCCTCAACTACGGAAAATGTGAAGACAACTGTCGGTAAAAATTGGGAAGACTTGAGGATCCGAATGAAACACGTCGAAGAAAACCTTGAAACAAGTGTGGTAAACTTCGGAGTGATAATGTCGAGAAACATTGAAACCTCGTTGAAATCTGCAACCGACTCGATCAAATCTGAATTTCTGAGTTTCCAGCAAATAATGCGGCAATTCATGTACACGATGAGGAGTAACGTGTCCAAAAACACCCAATCGATGGGCATTATCCATAATCCAGACCCTTCTCTGAACGCATCGATAAACAACATGGAGAAAAAATTGACCAATTCTTTATCGCAACTAAAAATTTTCATGATTGTCGGCTTCTCGAGTTTGGCTTGCATTTTCACGATCGTGAAAATTGTATCGAGTTGCGTCAATTCGAGGAGGAAATTTAATAGTTTCGAACTGGGCCAAGAGTTGCCCATTTTATCAAGATAAAGAGAAAGTTTCCTCTCTCCGATTTAAATAATAAGATCATTATTCTAGTCCATGTGTTAATTTTCAAATCTTTATAGTCACATCTTTTTCGTTGAATATTAAAAAATCACTGAGTTTTCCAAGATTTAAACTTTTGAAGAATAAAATCACAATTTTAGCTCATGTGTTAATTTTCAAATCTTTTTTGTTGAATATTTAAAAATCACTGAGTTTTCCAAGATTTAAAGAATAAAATCACAATTCTAGTCCATGCGTAAATTTTCAAATCTTTTTAGTTGAATATTTAAAAATCACTGAGTTTTCCAAGATTTGAAGAATGAAATCACAATTTAAGCCCATGTGTTAAATTTTAAATCTTTATTGTTGAATATTCAAAAATCACTGAGTTTTCCAAGATTTAAAGAATAAAATCACAATTTCAGCCCATGTGTTAATTTTTAAATCTTTATAGTTGAATATTCAAAAATCACTGAGTTTTCCAAGATTTAAAGAATAAAATTACAATTTAAGCCCATGTGTTAAATTTTAAATCTTTTTTGTTGAATATTCAAAAATCACTGAATTTTCCAAGATTTAAAGAATAAACTCACAATTTCAGCCCATGTGTTAATTTTCAAATCTTTATAGTCACATCTTTTTCGTTGAATATTAAAAAATCACTGAGTTTTCCAAGATTTAAACTTTTGAAGAATAAAATCACAATTTTAGCTCATGTGTTAATTTTCAAATCTTTTTTGTTGAATATTTAAAAATCACTGAGTTTTCCAAGATTTAAAGAATAAAATCACAATTCTAGTCCATGCGTAAATTTTCAAATCTTTTTAGTTGAATATTTAAAAATCACAGAGTTTTCCAAGATTTAAAGAATAAAATTACAATTTCAGCCCATGTGTTAATTTTTAAATCTTTATAGTTGAATTTTCAAAAATCACTGAGTTTTCCAAGATTTAAAGAATAAAATCACAATTTAAGCCCATGTGTTAAATTTTAAAATCTTTAGAGTTGAATATTCAAAAATCGCTGAGTTTTCCAAGATTCAAAGAATAAAATTACAATTTAAGCCCATTTGTTAAATTTTAAAATCTTCATTGTTGAATATTCAAAAATCACTGAGTTTCCCAAGATTTAAAGAATAAAATCATAATTTCAGCCCATGTGTTAATTTTTAAATTTTTATTGTTGAATATTTAGAAATTACTGAGATTTCCAAGAATTAAATCACAATTCTAGTCCATGTGTTAATTTTTAAATCTTTATAGCCACATCTATTTCATTGAATATTAAAAAATCACTGAGTTTTCCAAGATTTAAAGAATGAAATCACAATTTCAGCCCATGTGTTAATTTTTAAATTTTCATTGTTGAATATTTGCATATCACTGAGTTTTCCAAGATTTAAAGAATAAAATCACAGTTTTAGTCGATGTGTTAATTTTTGAATATTTATGGTCGCATCTATTTCGTTGAATATCAAAAAACCACCGAGTTTTCCAAGAAAAAGAGAAATAACTCAATAGCATTTTATTCAATGACACTATAAAATAGCACAATATATAAAAATAGAGATAACTACCATGTGAAAACATATTTGCTCAACTTTTGTTAACTCGCAGAAACAATTGTATCAATAAATATTTTGAAGAGTACATTGTTTAAAAAATGCAATCAATTATTAAGATTAACATATCAACGTATAATATTTTTTCCTCAAATTCTCGAACTTTTCGTAGCGTTTTTCATCAAGGTAGCTCAATTCTTTATGGATTAAATTGAACTTATCAAGCTAATATAAAACAAATATATATCGATTATTTAAAAACTTCATACCCTATTAGCGATTGAAATTAATCGTTACGTCTACCACTGGCGTTGGTAACTGCCCGGAGGAGGCTGCTGAGGATATCCTTGCGGAGGTTGCTGATAGTACCCTTGAGGTGGGAAAGTACCAGGCGGATAGGCTTGAGGCTGTCCCGAATAACCTGGATTTTGCGGATAACCACCTTGATAATTATTGTAGTCTGAAATAGAAAATTAGTACAATTCAAGGTATCGAGCTATTATTACTACATATTATTATATTTTTCGTATTGTAAGCCAAGTTTTAAAAAATCTAGCACACAGTTAGAAAGAAACTCTAATTATTATTGACGACTGATTCGTTTTCAGAGGTATTTATAACATTATCTTATCTGAAAGAGCTGGAATGAAAAACAACAAATAACACCTGCAACAATGTGCGTCATTGAAATGGCTAACTCATCAGAATATTACATAGTGATATAATTATTAAATGGAATATAGATAAACGTTTCATCCGAGGTATACAGGGTTGGCATTATGGAATTATATACAGGGTTTTACCAAATTAGTCGTGAACCTTGGAGTTCAACAGTTTACGAGTTATTTGAGTTCTTGTGATTATTAAAACATTTCTCACCTCACTTCGTTTTCTGTAAATTTTTTCATACATATCATATCCTTTTCTGATGAAAATAATCCAAAATTATAATTGACGAAAAATGTAACGTGGGAATTTCTTAAAAAAACACAACTGGAACTGGAAACTGTTGATTTTCTGTTGTCGATACATTTTGGAAAAATTCGAACCCTACTTATACTCACTTTGGTAAGGCAGGGTGCCGTAGGGGTTGTAACCTTGAGGCATAGGGGGCGCCGCGTAAGCCGGATAGGGCGTGCCGGCCGGGGGGGCGTAGGGTACGGGCATCCCTTGCACCTGCACCGGATACGGAAGGTTACCCCCTTGAGCCGCTTGGGGAACCTGCGGGGCCGAACTCGGCTGCGGCGGGGTCGTAGGACTCTCCTTCTTCACCCCTGAAATTACACCCATTAAAAACCGCCACATTACAAAAGTTTAAACTTACGAGTATCAACATTAGGGAAAGGAGTGTGGGGCAAAGGCGCCGTGTGCCTGCTGGATTCCTGGGTAAGATCCTTGAGCAACTCCTCCTTTTCGGTCCTTCGGGCGAAGCAATAATCCATCACTTTGTTTTGGAACGCCACAAGTAACTACATACAAAAGAAATGAGAGATGTGAGAATGTCCGAATAAAGAAGACGGTGTCTTACCTGAGTCAGATCGTTGTAAAACTTGGTACCCTCCTGGAGGTTGTTCAGGAGCTCCCTGAACGCGTCGTGGGCCCCGGCCAGCGAGCACATCATCTCCTCCCTCTTGCCCGCCGTGGAGCCCCTGTCTTGCACGAACTGAGCGTTGGCATCCTGTAAAAATCACAACGGTCAACCTAAATTTGGATTTAACGGTTGAAAAAACTAACCGTGATTCTCTGGATCAACCCTTCTTGTTTCTCGATGCTCTCCCTCACTTGTTTCTGTAAGGGTCCGTAGGTCTCTCCCAGGAATTCTACAGATAGCGCAGCCTCACTTATGGCGCCATCTTGCGCCAGGGCTGCCATGAACTTGTCCTTCATGTCGAAAGTGGCACTTTTTAACTCGGATTCGATAACGTCCCGCTCTGCCTTCATGGTTTCAACCTGCGGATAAATGATCGTAACAAGACTCTCCACCTAAATTGTGTATCTGGTATGGTTATTTAATCATACAGGGTGTCCGAGAAGTCATAATATTCATCACAAAAATATTCGAAAAAATCTAAGTTGTGTATTTTTAAAAGCCAATTGCATTTTCTTTTATTCGATAAATTATCGTAACAAGACTCTCCGCCTGAATTGTGTACCTGGTATGGTTATTTATTCACACAGGGTGTCCAGAAGTCATAATATTCATCAGAAAAATATTCGGGGATAATATCCCTAGTGCATTTCATTTTTCCGGAAAAATTCGGAAAAACGAGTTTCTAAGTAATTTGTTTTAACAAATAGCATGAGCAAGAGTTTTAAAAATCCGAGTCGAAGACGAGGATTTTTCCACTTTCGCGAATGCTATTTGTTAAAACAGATTACTTAGAAACGAGTGTTCCAATTTTTCCACAGGAAAAATTAAATGCCCGAGGGATATTTGGTAAGATTATTTCCTGAGTTAAATGAACATTTTATGTGTGAATTTTCTGAGTATTTAGTGGAACACTATTTTCAACTGCCGCATTAATTTTTTCTTACGGAAACATTTCCAAACCGATTCATTTTGAGTTTCAGTTGAAAAATTAATAAATTCGTAAGCGTTGTTTGTGATCTTTGTTGTTGGTAACGGTACATAGCAACACAGCATAGAAACCATCAAGTTTGTTTTTACAAAGCAACTTGTCAAACTTGCATGAAATTTTTCCAATTTTTTTCCGGAAAAACTGCTGACAGCTAAGTTGACAGTGGTTAAATAATTTTCCACTTAAAATTTCTATTTGATATACCAATTCTTGATAGCGATTGGTCAAAATTAATAGGAAGGAAATATTCGAAAAAATCTAAGTTGTGTATTTTTAAAATCCAATTGCATTTTCTTTTATTCGATAAATTATCGCCTGAATTGTGTACCTGGTATGGTTATTTATTCACACAGGGTGTCCAGAAGTCATAATATTCATCAGAAAAATATTTGAAAAATCTAAGTTGTGTACTTTCAAAATTCAATTGCCTTTATTATTAATTATCGTAACAAGACTCTCCACCTGAATTGTGTACCTGGTATGGTTATTTATTCATACAGGATGTCCCCAGAAGACATAATATTCATCAGAAAAATATTTGAAAAAATCTTAGTTGTGTATTTTTATAATCCAATTGCGTTTTCTTTTATTCGATAAATTATCGTAACAAGACTCTCCACCTGAATTGTGTACCTGGTATGGTTATTTATTCATACAGGATGTCCCCAGAAGACATAATATTCATCAGAAAAATATTTGAAAAAATCTAAGTTGTGTATTTTTATAATCCAATTGCGTTTTCTTTTATTCGATAAATTATCGTAACAAGACTCTCCACCTGAATTGTGTACCTGGTATGGTTATTTATTCATACAGGATGTCCCCAGAAGACATAATATTCATCAGAAAAATATTTGAAAAAATCTAAGTTGTGTATTTTTATAATCCAATTGCGTTTTCTTTTATTCGATAAATTATCGTAACAAGACTCTCCACCTGAATTGTGTACCTGGTATGGTTATTTATTCATACAGGATGTCCCCAGAAGACATAATATTCATCAGAAAAATATTTGAAAAAATCTAAGTTGTGTATTTTTATAATCCAATTGCGTTTTCTTTTATTCGATAAATTATCGTAACAAGACTCTCCACCTGAATTGTGTACCTGGTATGGTTATTTATTCATACAGGATGTCCCCAGAAGACATAATATTCATCAGAAAAATATTTGAAAAAATCTAAGTTGTGTATTTTTATAATCCAATTGCGTTTTCTTTTATTCGATAAATTATCGTAACAAGACTCTCCACCTGAATTGTGTACCTGGTATGGTTATTTATTCATACAGGATGTCCCCAGAAGACATAATATTCATCAGAAAAATATTTGAAAAAATCTAAGTTGTGTATTTTTATAATCCAATTGCGTTTTCTTTTATTCGATAAATTATCGTAACAAGACTCTCCACCTGAATTGTGTACCTGGTATGGTTATTTATTCATACAGGATGTCCCCAGAAGACATAATATTCATCAGAAAAATATTTGAAAAAATCTAAGTTGTGTATTTTTATAATCCAATTGCGTTTTCTTTTATTCGATAAATTATCGTAACAAGACTCTCCACCTGAATTGTGTACCTGGTATGGTTATTTATTCATACAGGATGTCCCCAGAAGACATAATATTCATCAGAAAAATATTTGAAAAAATCTAAGTTGTGTATTTTTATAATCCAATTGCGTTTTCTTTTATTCGATAAATTATCGTAACAAGACTCTCCACCTGAATTGTGTACCTGGTATGGTTATTTATTCATACAGGATGTCCCCAGAAGACATATTATTTATCAGAAAAATATTTGAAAAAATCTAAGTTGTGTATTTTTATAATCCAATTGCGTTTTCTTTTATTCGATAAATTATCGTAACAAGACTCTCCACCTGAATTGTGTACCTGGTATGGTTATTTATTCATACAGGATGTCCCCAGAAGACATAATATTCGTCAGAAAAATATTTGAAAAAATCTAAGTTGTGTATTTTTATAATCCAATTGCGTTTTCTTTTATTCGATAAATTATCGTAACAAGACTCTCCACCTGAATTGTGTACCTGGTATGGTTATTTATTCATACAGGATGTCCCCAGAAGACATAATATTCGTCAGAAAAATATTTGAAAAAATCTAAGTTGTGTATTTTTATAATCCAATTGCGTTTTCTTTTATTCGATAAATTATCGTAACAAGACTCTCCACCTGAATTGTGTACCTGGTATGGTTATTTATTCATACAGGATGTCCCCAGAAGACATAATATTCATCAGAAAAATATTTGAAAAAATCTAAGTTGTGTATTTTTATAATCCAATTGCGTTTTCTTTTATTCGATAAATTATCGTAACAAGACTCTCCACCTGAATTGTGTACCTGGTATGGTTATTTATTCATACAGGATGTCCCCAGAAGACATAATATTCGTCAGAAAAATATTTGAAAAAATCTAAGTTGTGTATTTTTATAATCCAATTGCGTTTTCTTTTATTCGATAAATTATCGTAACAAGACTCTCCACCTGAATTGTGTACCTGGTATGGTTATTTATTCATACAGGATGTCCCCAGAAGACATAATATTCGTCAGAAAAATATTTGAAAAAATCTAAGTTGTGTATTTTTATAATCCAATTGCGTTTTCTTTTATTCGATAAATTATCGTAACAAGACTCTCCACCTGAATTGTGTACCTGGTATGGTTATTTATTCATACAGGATGTCCCCAGAAGACATAATATTCGTCAGAAAAATATTTGAAAAAATCTAAGTTGTGTATTTTTATAATCCAATTGCGTTTTCTTTTATTCGATAAATTATCGTAACAAGACTCTCCACCTGAATTGTGTACCTGGTATGGTTATTTATTCATACAGGATGTCCCCAGAAGACATAATATTCGTCAGAAAAATATTTGAAAAAATCTAAGTTGTGTATTTTTATAATCCAATTGCGTTTTCTTTTATTCGATAAATTATCGTAACAAGACTCTCCACCTGAATTGTGTACCTGGTATGGTTATTTATTCATACAGGATGTCCCCAGAAGACATAATATTCGTCAGAAAAATATTTGAAAAAATCTAAGTTGTGTATTTTTATAATCCAATTGCGTTTTCTTTTATTCGATAAATTATCGTAACAAGACTCTCCACCTGAATTGTGTACCTGGTATGGTTATTTATTCATACAGGATGTCCCCAGAAGACATAATATTCGTCAGAAAAATATTTGAAAAAATCTAAGTTGTGTATTTTTATAATCCAATTGCGTTTTCTTTTATTCGATAAATTATCGTAACAAGACTCTCCACCTGAATTGTGTACCTGGTATGGTTATTTATTCATACAGGATGTCCCCAGAAGACATAATATTCGTCAGAAAAATATTTGAAAAAATCTAAGTTGTGTATTTTTATAATCCAATTGCGTTTTCTTTTATTCGATAAATTATCGTAACAAGACTCTCCACCTGAATTGTGTACCTGGTATGGTTATTTATTCATACAGGATGTCCCCAGAAGACATAATATTCATCAGAAAAATATTTGAAAAAATCTAAGTTGTGTATTTTTATAATCCAATTGCGTTTTCTTTTATTCGATAAATTATCGTAACAAGACTCTCCACCTGAATTGTGTACCTGGTATGGTTATTTATTCATACAGGATGTCCCCAGAAGACATATTATTCATCAGAAAAATATTTGAAAAAATCTAAGTTGTGTATTTTTATAATCCAATTGCGTTTTCTTTTATTCGATAAATTATCGTAACAAGACTCTCCACCTGAATTGTGTACCTGGTATGGTTATTTATTCATACAGGATGTCCCCAGAAGACATAATATTCGTCAGAAAAATATTTGAAAAAATCTAAGTTGTGTATTTTTATAATCCAATTGCGTTTTCTTTTATTCGATAAATTATCGTAACAAGACTCTCCACCTGAATTGTGTACCTGGTATGGTTATTTATTCATACAGGATGTCCCCAGAAGACATAATATTCGTCAGAAAAATATTTGAAAAAATCTAAGTTGTGTATTTTTATAATCCAATTGCGTTTTCTTTTATTCGATAAATTATCGTAACAAGACTCTCCACCTGAATTGTGTACCTGGTATGGTTATTTATTCATACAGGATGTCCCCAGAAGACATAATATTCATCAGAAAAATATTTGAAAAAATCTAAGTTGTGTATTTTTATAATCCAATTGCGTTTTCTTTTATTCGATAAATTATCGTAACAAGACTCTCCACCTGAATTGTGTACCTGGTATGGTTATTTATTCATACAGGATGTCCCCAGAAGACATAATATTCGTCAGAAAAATATTTGAAAAAATCTAAGTTGTGTATTTTTATAATCCAATTGCGTTTTCTTTTATTCGATAAATTATCGTAACAAGACTCTCCACCTGAATTGTGTACCTGGTATGGTTATTTATTCATACAGGATGTCCCCAGAAGACATAATATTCATCAGAAAAATATTTGAAAAAATCTAAGTTGTGTATTTTTATAATCCAATTGCGTTTTCTTTTATTCGATAAATTATCGTAACAAGACTCTCCACCTGAATTGTGTACCTGGTATGGTTATTTATTCATACAGGATGTCCCCAGAAGACATAATATTCGTCAGAAAAATATTTGAAAAAATCTAAGTTGTGTATTTTTATAATCCAATTGCGTTTTCTTTTATTCGATAAATTATCGTAACAAGACTCTCCACCTGAATTGTGTACCTGGTATGGTTATTTATTCATACAGGATGTCCCCAGAAGACATAATATTCGTCAGAAAAATATTTGAAAAAATCTAAGTTGTGTATTTTTATAATCCAATTGCGTTTTCTTTTATTCGATAAATTATCGTAACAAGACTCTCCACCTGAATTGTGTACCTGGTATGGTTATTTATTCATACAGGATGTCCCCAGAAGACATAATATTCATCAGAAAAATATTTGAAAAAATCTAAGTTGTGTATTTTTATAATCCAATTGCGTTTTCTTTTATTCGATAAATTATCGTAACAAGACTCTCCACCTGAATTGTGTACCTGGTATGGTTATTTATTCATACAGGATGTCCCCAGAAGACATAATATTCGTCAGAAAAATATTTGAAAAAATCTAAGTTGTGTATTTTTATAATCCAATTGCGTTTTCTTTTATTCGATAAATTATCGTAACAAGACTCTCCACCTGAATTGTGTACCTGGTATGGTTATTTATTCATACAGGATGTCCCCAGAAGACATAATATTCATCAGAAAAATATTTGAAAAAATCTAAGTTGTGTATTTTTATAATCCAATTGCGTTTTCTTTTATTCGATAAATTATCGTAACAAGACTCTCCACCTGAATTGTGTACCTGGTATGGTTATTTATTCATACAGGATGTCCCCAGAAGACATAATATTCGTCAGAAAAATATTTGAAAAAATCTAAGTTGTGTATTTTTATAATCCAATTGCGTTTTCTTTTATTCGATAAATTATCGTAACAAGACTCTCCACCTGAATTGTGTACCTGGTATGGTTATTTATTCATACAGGATGTCCCCAGAAGACATATTATTCATCAGAAAAATATTTGAAAAAATCTAAGTTGTGTATTTTTATAATCCAATTGCGTTTTCTTTTATTCGATAAATTATCGTAACAAGACTCTCCACCTGAATTGTGTACCTGGTATGGTTATTTATTCATACAGGATGTCCCCAGAAGACATAATATTCATCAGAAAAATATTTGAAAAAATCTAAGTTGTGTATTTTTATAATCCAATTGCGTTTTCTTTTATTCGATAAATTATCGTAACAAGACTCTCCACCTGAATTGTGTACCTGGTATGGTTATTTATTCATACAGGATGTCCCCAGAAGACATAATATTCATCAGAAAAATATTTGAAAAAATCTAAGTTGTGTATTTTTATAATCCAATTGCGTTTTCTTTTATTCGATAAATTATCGTAACAAGACTCTCCACCTGAATTGTGTACCTGGTATGGTTATTTATTCATACAGGATGTCCCCAGAAGACATAATATTCATCAGAAAAATATTTGAAAAAATCTAAGTTGTGTATTTTTATAATCCAATTGCGTTTTCTTTTATTCGATAAATTATCGTAACAAGACTCTCCACCTGAATTGTGTACCTGGTATGGTTATTTATTCATACAGGATGTCCCCAGAAGACATAATATTCGTCAGAAAAATATTTGAAAAAATCTAAGTTGTGTATTTTTATAATCCAATTGCGTTTTCTTTTATTCGATAAATTATCGTAACAAGACTCTCCACCTGAATTGTGTACCTGGTATGGTTATTTATTCATACAGGATGTCCCCAGAAGACATAATATTCATCAGAAAAATATTTGAAAAAATCTAAGTTGTGTATTTTTATAATCCAATTGCGTTTTCTTTTATTCGATAAATTATCGTAACAAGACTCTCCACCTGAATTGTGTACCTGGTATGGTTATTTATTCATACAGGATGTCCCCAGAAGACATAATATTCGTCAGAAAAATATTTGAAAAAATCTAAGTTGTGTATTTTTATAATCCAATTGCGTTTTCTTTTATTCGATAAATTATCGTAACAAGACTCTCCACCTGAATTGTGTACCTGGTATGGTTATTTATTCATACAGGATGTCCCCAGAAGACATAATATTCATCAGAAAAATATTTGAAAAAATCTAAGTTGTGTATTTTTATAATCCAATTGCGTTTTCTTTTATTCGATAAATTATCGTAACAAGACTCTCCACCTGAATTGTGTACCTGGTATGGTTATTTATTCATACAGGATGTCCCCAGAAGACATAATATTCGTCAGAAAAATATTTGAAAAAATCTAAGTTGTGTATTTTTATAATCCAATTGCGTTTTCTTTTATTCGATAAATTATCGTAACAAGACTCTCCACCTGAATTGTGTACCTGGTATGGTTATTTATTCATACAGGATGTCCCCAGAAGACATAATATTCGTCAGAAAAATATTTGAAAAAATCTAAGTTGTGTATTTTTATAATCCAATTGCGTTTTCTTTTATTCGATAAATTATCGTAACAAGACTCTCCACCTGAATTGTGTACCTGGTATGGTTATTTATTCATACAGGATGTCCCCAGAAGACATAATATTCGTCAGAAAAATATTTGAAAAAATCTAAGTTGTGTATTTTTATAATCCAATTGCGTTTTCTTTTATTCGATAAATTATCGTAACAAGACTCTCCACCTGAATTGTGTACCTGGTATGGTTATTTATTCATACAGGATGTCCCCAGAAGACATAATATTCATCAGAAAAATATTTGAAAAAATCTAAGTTGTGTATTTTTATAATCCAATTGCGTTTTCTTTTATTCGATAAATTATCGTAACAAGACTCTCCACCTGAATTGTGTACCTGGTATGGTTATTTATTCATACAGGGTGTCCCAGAAGACATAATATTCATCAGAAAAATATTTAGAAAAATCTAAGTTGTGTACTTCTAAAATTCAATTGCGTTTTCTTTTATTCAATAAATTATCGTAACAAGACTATCCACCTGAATTGTGTACCGGGAATGGTTATTTATTCATACAGGATGTCCCAGAAGTCATAATATTCATCACAAAAATATTCGAAAAAATCTAAGTTGTGTAATTTTAAAATTCAATTGCATTTTCTTTTACTCGATAAATTATCCTTACAAGACTCTCCACCTGAATTGTGTACCTGGTATGGTTATTTATTCATACAGGGTGTCCCAGAAGACATAATATTCATCAGAAAAATATTTGAAAAAATCTAAGTTGTGTATTTTTATAATCCAATTGCGTTTTCTTTTATTCGATAAATTATCGTAACAAGACTCTCCACCTGAATTGTGTACCTGGTATGGTTATTTATTCATACAGGATGTCCCCAGAAGACATAATATTCATCACAAAAATATTCGAAAAAATCTAAGTTGTGTAATTTTAAAATTCAATTGCATTTTCTTTTACTCGATAAATTATCCTTACAAGACTCTCCACCTGAATTGTGTACCTGGTATGGTTATTTATTCATACAGGGTGTCCCAGAAGACATAATATTCATCAGAAAAATATTTAGAAAAATCTAAGTTGTGTACTTCTAAAATTCAATTGCGTTTTCTTTTGTTCGGTAAATTATAGTAACAAGACTCTCCACCTGAATTGTGTACCTGGTATGGTTATTTATTCATACGGGGTGTCCCAGAAGTCATAATATTCATCAGAAAAAAATTTGAAAAAATCTAAGTTGTGTATTTTTAAAATCCAATTGCATTTTCTTTTATTCGATAAATTATCGTAACAAGACTCTCCACCTGAATTGTGTACCAGGTATGGTTATTTATTCATACAGGGTGTCCCAGAAGTCATAATATTCATCAGAAAAATATTTGAAAAAATCTAAGTTGTGTATTTTCAAAATTCAATTGCATTTTCTTTTATTCGATAAATTATCGTAACAAGACTCTCCACCTGAATTGTGTACCTGGTATGGTTATTTATTCATACAGGGTGTCCCAGAAGACATAATATTCATCAGAAAAATATTTGAAAAAATCTAAGTTGTGTATTTTCAAAATTCAATTGCATTTTCTTTTATTCAATAAATTATCGTAACAAGACTATCCACCTGAATTGTGTACCGGGAATGGTTATTTATTCATATAGGATGTCCCAGAAGTCATAATATTCATCACAAAAATATTCGAAAAAATCTAAGTTGTGTATTTTTAAAATTCAATTGCATTTTCTTTTACTCGATAAATTATCCTTACAAGACTCTCCACCTGAATTGTGTATCTGGTATCGTTATTTATTCATACGGGGTGTCCCAGAAGTCATAATATTCATCAGAAAAATATTTGAAAAAATCTAAGTTGTGTATTTTTAAAATTCAATTGCATTTTCTTTTATTTGAGGAAATGCACATCATTTCAATCATTTTAATTATCTTAAAGTTATGATCTTATGGTATTGGATACACTAGAATCATTTTTAGTAAGTTGAAAGAAATTGTTCAGTTTTTTCAAGAAATACCTTTTTTTGTCCGATGTAAGAAATAATGTAGTAAGTGTTATACCATTTTAGAATCCTTATTAAAAGAGCTAACTTTTAAAGTCACTTGCCAAACACATGTAGCACAATTTTTTTTTCAGTAGTCAGTTGAAGTTGGGCGAAATATTAATTTTGAATCCTCGGTTCGGCAAAGAGTCACATTATCTCCCAAGCTGGAACAGTTGGCTTAGAATCAAAGGTTACAGGTTACAAAAGCAGCATTCAGGATAACATAGGAAAAATAAAATTGGAAAAAAGGAAAGATTTGTAGCAACAGGAGTTCAAAAATCATCACACGATGTGCATTTTCTCGAATGAAAGAAAATGCAATATAATTTGAAATATACACGACATAGATTCTTATAGATATTTATCTGACGGTTATTATGACTTAGCCTATTACCCGATTCCAGCCTGACTCCGACTTCTGGGACACCCTGTATAAAGTCGAATTTTCCCTATTTTTCTTTCAAATCCCTTTCACTGGCCAGAATGAACAAAAGTTCATAACTTGTATGGTATCAGAGTAGAAATTTTGGTTCTAAAATTTAAGCCTTCGTATTAGTCAATTCATTCCTAAATCCACTCGAATTTCCAGGACTCGCATCAAATTTCGAAATAATTACTGACTGAATAAAAAACCAAGTAGGATATTTCTTTCTCACCTCCTCCATCAGACCCCTGAGAGTATCAGCCGCACCCGAATGAAGAAAATCCTCGGAAGCGCCCCTGGGCACCGCGTTCTCCCACTCCGAAGTGGGCTTGCTGAGCATCATCATTCCGTGCCTGTGTTTCTCGAACTTCTCTCGTACAATCTTATCGGCCTGAAAGGAAAACGCGAATTACATTTCTCTACAATCGTCGAGATCGGTCGCCAACTCACAGTTATCGCGTTGTTGATCAACTGGCGATACTTGGCGGAATTGGAAGTTAGCATCTCGGTCAGTTTACTCGAGGGGGTCCTCGTCCACTTCTCCTTGAATTGGGCCCGGAGCGAGTCGTCGGATTCCCTCTCTTCGTTCAACATCCTGTCGGTCTGCAAGAAAAAGCAGAGAGAAATTTATAACCAATCTCCAATAGGAATTAAATTCAACAACGTTTAGAAATTGTTGAATTATTTTATCGAAATCAGTGCTCATTTGTGAATACAGCAGAACCTCAATTATCCGAACTAATTGGGAACGAGACTATTTCGGATAATCAAAATGTCGAATTTTGAGATAAGATCAAACAAAGAACATTATAAGAACCGGTGAGTTTATTAAAATTTGAAATATATAAATAAACATTCAAATATCCAACTAATAAAACAGTGAAATAGGTATGTACACAACGATACTCTTAAATTATTCTTTTCCCTCTTCTTCTCAGATCCGATGGACTTTTGTGTAAATTTCCAATCAATCAAAAATAGCTTAGTGTTCAACACTGTCCTAACTGATGGTATTTTAATATCGGTGAATCTTCATTTTTATATTTACTTGACTCACCTCGTCGAGTATATCCCTATTCCTCTTCAACAACTCCGGTAGCTCGTCGCTCAAAGTTTGAAGCTTGCTCAACCCTCCCAGCTCGCTCACCGCATTCGCCTTCTCGATAATCGAGGGAGGCAAGTTTTTCCCATCGGTCATCTCAATAGAAGCCGGCAGATTCATCAACGACAACACTCTGAAAAACATAAAGGAAACAATAACAAAATCATCCCGTATTCTTCCCTAAATTACCCGTTCAACACCTGCGTCGACTCCCTAAGCCGTCCAATCTCCGCGTTGACAAGTTCCTGTTTCCTCAGATCGTAAGCGGCCAAAGCTTGGTGGATGGCCACCGGAACGAGATCGCTGAAAAGATCTGAAAGAATTCGATGAAATAAACTCCTATTTCAACCGAATTGGGTCACACCTTTGAAATTCTGACTCATGGGGGTCTGAACGGGGAGGAGTCTCACCGGCTGGGCCCTTCCCAAAGGATCTAAAGACTTGACGTCGGGAATCCTCTCGTGATAGATGAAGTCGTTGTCTTTTATGGCTTCGGCCAGGTTTCTCTGGGCCTTCGTGAAGATGTTATTGAACAAAGTCCTTCCCGACCTCTGCTGGGACGCCTTGAAAAGCTCTACGGAATACTGCAACCTTGCCAGTTCTTCCCCGATCGCTTTGTCGTTCCTGTTTACCAGGCTCTGGTAAAACTCGGCTATTGCGTGAAACCCTGCCTGTTTCCCTGCAATCTTCAAAGATATTTCAATAATAGTATCGTTTAATCGGTAAAGAAACTCACGATCAATATCCATTCCTTATCCCAAAGTGGCTTGAGGTTCTCCCGTTGGAATATCTTCAAGGCTTCGTTATAAAGATCCTCGCAAGAAGACGCCAACTTGGCCACGATAGCATCTTTCATGTTATCGTGTATGGCTTTGTGAACGAAAATCTCCTGGGCTTGCGCCAACATCAGAGCCGACAAGGCTCCCAAAGTATCGGGGTTCAGATCAGGCGTCGGATCTTGTTGAATCGAAAGCATCACCGTGGATTTTAGGTGGTGAAAGATGCCGGCGGATTGCTGAAACGGTATCGTTCAGAATATTCGAAAATTGGGATCGTTTTCGTACCTGGAGGAGTTTAACGGCCAATTTCAATCCTTCGTCGCTCTCTATACTTTGGTTAGCTGCCACGGAACTCTGAAGAGCGGCAATATTGAACAGAATGCAAATTTTTTCATAACTGAGCGATGAAATAGCTAAAAAATAGTGCTTAATATGGGATAAACGAAAATTAAGGTCCTAACTTACTCAAACTTTGCCTGGAACCAAATATAGACCCTTTGTCGAACGCATCTTTCCATTTGAAGGGTATTTGAAGCTCATTTGGTGGTATCTTAGATTCTATAGAGGCCAGTTGATCGTAATATCTACAATTAAAA
Source organism: Aphidecta obliterata (assembly GCA_963966015.1). Taxonomy (NCBI): domain Eukaryota; kingdom Metazoa; phylum Arthropoda; class Insecta; order Coleoptera; family Coccinellidae; genus Aphidecta; species Aphidecta obliterata. The sequence goes on from OZ014435.1 coordinate 1,887,379, forward strand.
ATCTTATAAGAATTCTTGTGTGGGAGATAAGACACAAATTGAATTAAATCAAAGTATGAATCATACCCATAAATAATGTCCAAAGAGCTCTCGTACTTCTCGAAGGCCTTCCAGATAGCGTTGCTCCTGATCTTCGCGAATTCGTTTATCGCCTCCGAATAGTCGACGGGCTCGTCGGCCGTGCTGAATCTCGATTGTATCACATTCTGGAGAGGTTTAACCACATCGATTTCTGATGGTTTCTTCAGGGGAACTTGCAGCAACTCGGCCATTTTGATTCAAATAAACGTCAGGTGACAAGTTTATTTTTATTTGAAGATCGACTGTACGTCTTCTGTCATTGAAAAAAAGGTTCTATGAATGCTAAGGCATTTTTTCGCGTGGACCCCGGTTCAAAACTACCGATGAGGGCGCTGCAAAATGTGAACAAACATGGAGGAAACCGAGTATATTTTCGGGATTTATCGGGGTAAAACGGATTATTTTAGGAGTTCTTCAGGTTTTTTCTTCGATTTTGTGAGTTTTATGTCAAGGCTTTTTAGTGAATGATTGGAATATTGATAGTGTAATGTCAAGTTTATTGATTTCAGTTAAACAAAATGGATTCTTTAATTTTAATCGTATCGGAATTGATAATAATTCAACAGGAAAAATGCAGCACTATTTGAGTTTGACGACAGTGTTCAATTATTTAGAAGCTACACCTAATAGTCGATCATTTGTGTTTTTCTTCGTTCCATTTTTTTCTACTATGCCAAAGGCATTTATGACACAAACTACTGAGTCATCTTTCTTATGAAATTTATGGAAATGTATAGCACTGTTTTGAATTTCTTCGAGGAGCAATTGAAGACAACAATTACAATTGTAAACAGTTTTTTTTCCAGTACAAAACTTTGTTCACTCATTTTTATATAACCCAATGTCCTAAAATTCATGTACATAAAATCGTTTCATTCAGACTTCACCTTAAAGATGATTATAATTTCTTTCTTACAGAAAGATTAAGTCGCAGTCATTTGAAATACGAAGATCCATTTCATAACACTCTTGTTAATAATTATTGAATTACTCTTCTAAATCACCACTCAAACCTGCCCCAGAAAATTGGACTCAAACTTGTAACCTGAAATTCAATAACTTCGTGAACGTATTTTAACTGAATAACACTGATATAAATACCTTGCCGAAAATTTTTTCAATACCAATTACTCTGCTCAGAAAACGATAAAAATTCCGAAATATAGCTCACGCATACCTGGTTCCTGGATATAAAATAAGAATATCTGGCTTAAAAGCACGTGAAATATGAAAACGATACTCGTTTTCTAGGTTTGGGATTTAGCCGGCAGGGTGCGTTTAGACTTTTTGAGTCGCGAAAAAATGACTCGACTCTAGTTACTCTTTGCTACCAATGATCCAACATTAAAATTGAAAAATCACCAAGACTGAATAAACATAACCATAAATTTATAACTAGGTTATATTTTATCATTTTACAAATATTATTGTTATTTTATTATTGATTTGAAGAAAAGTAACTACAATAATGCCTCATGAAATTGTGTTGTCATTGGAAAATTTCTCTACTGAAATATTATTGATAATATTCCATTATTTATCAAAGCCAGACTTGATTAGTTTGAAGAAGGTATGCACCCGTTTTTACAAAATAATCCACCATCATTGGGATGTAATTCTTTTTAATCGCCGTGAAAACCATTTAGTTACAAACCAGTGCAGCGATTATATCCTCAAAAGGTGAGGTAAAAGAATAAATCGCCCCAAAATTCCCCCTAAACCCTTTTTTTTCGTAGGTCTCAAAGACCACTCGCACCTTACGAAAAACACAGAATATCGAACAATTGGAGAGTTGGCAGATACGAGGAGAGCGATATCAATTTATCCAGAGCGTTCATACCTCAATTTCACCTGGAACGAAGTTCGATATGGCTCGGTAAAGGTGGTTGTATAAAATGTTGCCAAAGAATCGGAAACAAAATTTCCATGCACAGGACGAAGTACAAGTTGCACGGTTACAATCACACAGAGGTTTGCAAGTTCGTCTTGAACGGCGACTACGTTGCTTCCGTCAACAAGTAAGTTACGAACGAAGGAGTTGCAAAATTCATATTTCCCTTTTTCAGGAATATCCTCAGACTTTTTTCCCTGAAAGAGGGAAACTATACCTCTATTATTAGTTTGAACGATTTAAAGTTGGGTAGCGTTGATATTGAATATAAAACGGTGGTTGCAGGAAGTAAGGACGGTATAGTACAATTATTCACAGTTTCGGAGAATTTCGGTCTGGTTTCTTGCGAGAAATGGGATTACAATGATCGTATATGGTCGCTGGCTTTGAACAAGGGCACACTAGCCGTAGGAACCGCAGCGAAAAAATCTATGACTTGTATTAACGTGGTGGATACAGAAAGGTGACTAGAAATATAAATTTTAAACGAAAACGAATCACGAGTGTTCCTTTTTTCAGAGGCCGAACTTTACACGAATTCCGTGCTGATTTTAACGGTGCCGGAATCCTCCATCTGAAATGGCAAAACCCGTACGTGTTGTGGTCCGGAGGTTACGATTTCTGCTTGAGGAGATGGGATCTCCGGTTGGGTCAATGCGTGCAAACTTTAACCGATCCTTGGGGTTCGAAGGTTAACTGTTTCGATTACGATTTCGTCAATACGGTTATAACGGGATGCAACGACAGCAGAGCCACTTTATGGGACGTGAGGAAGGACAGATATGTTCAGGTACGAGTTAGAACGTCTGTTTGAGAAAAGATGTGAATTTATTTTCGTTTAGGTATATTACATGAAATCTGCGAGCCGTTCGAGGATGAGGTCGCCGATTCACAGTTTATCCTTCGACGCGGAACATTTGTTCGCCGCTACGGATCACCACATGAATATACTTGATTTTTCTGTGTTACGCGGAGGTATTCAAGATTATAGTGAGGTTTTTTCCACACAAATTGTGATATAATTCAGATCTGATTAGTCTAAGAAGAATATCTTTCAATTTTGAAGTACCATCCAGAAATTTCCCAATCGACGATGAAGAATCGTGAGGTGTCTCCGAAAAGAATCGTAACATCTTATATAAATATATTCAGATGATAAAAAACATGCTTACAATCTTAAGCCTAAATATCTCAATATAAAACCTTCGTAAAGATGGAAGATGGTAATACGTTACAATTATATGTGTAAAAATGCTTTGCTGCGATTTTTGCCATCGGAAATGTCAAGAATCAAACGATTTGAGCGTACATTTATATTTCCCTGAAATATTCGTCTTATATCTCGGATAATTAACTAAAATTTATGTAAAAGAAATTTGGCTCCATCAAATCGAACGAAAAGTTCTTCAGAGCACATAAGTACAATTCGCCGAAAAGTTTTTAAAACTGATATACAAAATTTGAACTCATACGTATAACACTGCAACGATACTCTTAAATTATTCTTTTCCCCCTTCTTGTCAGATCCGATGAACTTTTTGTGTCAATTTCACATTTCTAAGGAGTTCATCATATCGGTTTATAAATATTTTCTATTAACTTATCAATTAATTTATTATTCTATCGTGCGCTTGATGATACTGCAGCAAACATCCGATCGCTCCAAAATACCCTTCGTGCTCTAGAAATAGGGCTTTCATCGTTCCTTTCGACCAGTAATCCATCGCGTAAGCTAAAAGTTTCATCGCAATCGGGTTGACTCTTAGGAAGTTACCGATAAAAACCACCTGAAAATTTTAAAAAATTATAAATGTATAAAAATAGATCTTCAAATCCTACCCTATCAACTTTTTCTTGTATAGCACACATCCGCGCAATCGAACCAATGTTGTTGGTTATTGTCACTAACGTAGCTCTGGCTAAATCTTCCCTCTTCACTTTACTCCTCTTCTCCCTCGAATTCATATGTCCAAAGCTAAAAAACACTCGTTCAAATCGAATTTAATTAAATCTTCACTGATCTCACCTGCTCGCCACCAATTCCCCATTAAGACCGAACCTGGAGTAGTCTCCTCCGTAAATGTCACGAACCAACTTGTCTACATTCGTATTATCACCGCTGGCTGCCAATTCGATGGCCTCCTCGAACGTGTTACAGCCGGTTAAAAGACAGCAGAGCCCGAGGAAAGTACCGCCTCCTAAACTGTAACGGAGAATGGGAATAAGCGGTGCTGTGTCGTTTTCGACGGAGGAGGTCTCACCTTGTACCTGATATTCTCTTATAGTTATTCGGTGAATTCACAGCCAACACGCTCACTCCTGAACCTATATTAACGATCAGAAAAGGGTAAGGATTGGAGAAGTCGTATCTTTCCTTTTTACACAGAGTTTCGTCGGTCGGGTTACTCCAGTAGTAGCATTCGCTGTGATTGTAGCTGTCTACGAACTGCAAGCCTTTCAGCAAGGAATCGAACTCGTCGTACTTTGCCAACTTCATGTTCACCTCCTAAAAAATGCGAATTACGAAGGGTTCTCTTCGATATTGTCTTTTACTCACCCTCTGAAAATCGCTCTCGAACTTATATGCACCTCCTCCGGTTGCGCACACCGTGGTCACAAAGTTCGCCAATCCTTTCGACTTGGCCAGGGACAGAAAGTTCTTCATTTCGCTGGTGGGGAACCTGATGAAATGAAGGGTGCCTCTTCTTCCCCTGATAAAAATATCGTTCATCTTGAAGAAAAATATTCGGTTTTTCTCTTTCAAAAATAAAACAGCGGTTAAATTGGAATAATTTTCGAACCAAATTCTAGGGAGCGTGATTCTTACCTGGAGGTGCACATCTCGGTGTCCGGTTTTCCCATAGGCGGAGTTCTTCGTCAAATATTTCCTTATGTTCTTGACCGAGTCGACTTCGGACTCCAATTCAGCCTTTGTGCTATCTTTCGGTTCGAAATAGACCAGCTTGCAGAGAGATCCACCTATGTCCATCCCAAACCATGGCATAGCTGCAAAAAATAATGATAAATCTAGCAGGAATACCAGTTTATTGTGTGAAAATTATTTTTTAGGTTGTAATAAACAATTTTATTACTGATTTCTACCATAGTGTTGGTAATTCTACGTCGATTTAATAGTTGCGAGGAATAATTAAAAAGCAAACAAAAAACATGTTCCTTCCAAGCATTTCAAGTACATTCATTAAATATCATTTATTTCAATGATTATTTCATTATTATGCTTTTTCCACGGTTTATTTTATCACTCGTTCAAAACGTGAGGTATTCCATATTGTATGTAAAATAGACAATTAAAATTTTGGGATAATCTCGCAGGAATATTCAGGATTCAAACGGAACTAACGCGTTTTTGTTCGATCATTTGTAAACCACAGCGTGATTTAATTATCATATTTTAATTGCACCACAAACATTATAGGAAACTTGGCATCTTCAGCACGAAGTTCTTACTATTTCTTGTCATTTAAAACATTAATGACGGAAAAAAAGATACAGTAATTCGTTGTCCATTAATTGAAACTTTTTAGATGAACCTTAGGAAAAGATAAAGTTTCTCGTTGCGCTAAACGTCGAATAATTAACTCCCCGCTCCTCAAATAATCGGTCAACGAGTTTCACCTACTTTGCAGTCAAAAAAAACGCGAATTCGACGAAAAAACTCCGGAAAATCCACGTATAAATACTCACTGATGTCGATCATGTTGAACCCGTTCGACTCCTTCATCGGAATGCGCCTTCGACGGTACTACAGGAAGCGCGGACGAGCACCAGCAGCACACTGGCGATGGTTCCCACCGCTGGCGACGATTTTCCGCTGGAATCGACGTTCACTAGGTGGACATTCCTATTGTGATGGTCGTGCATTAATTAGTCGACGCTTCGGGCGGCCGAAAGTTTTTGGTGGAAATGGGTGAAGGCGATCGTATAAAGTCCAGTACGCGTTCAGGCGTACGAGGGGCGACCGAAAAATACAGTTCGTTAAGTTAATTTTTTTCGCGGCCTTGCGGTAGGAAATCTGTATTCGCATTATTTAATTAACCATCCTGATATATTGCGCGATAAAATGAGTTATATCCACAGCGTGGAAAGAAAATTGATTATTTCTGATCTGGCGCAGAGAATTCTGATTTATTCCATATAATTCTGTGATTCATCAATTGAAGTATCGATTTTATTTGTCTCACTGATGGTCGTTTTGGTTCACAGAATCTGTGGTTCGTTTCATAATCTATGGTTTGAAAGTGTCGCCTCATGTCAACCCGATTAGTTAATTTTGCACCGAACAATATTTCAGGAACTGGGGGTGAGTTTGATGAGCCGAGCAGCGTTGTGACCGTTCTGGCGATAATTCGAACGGAAAAGCTCTAAACTTCACGTCTCTCCTTTCGAATTTTTGTTTGGTTCTCAATGTAACATTGAAAATTACTAAATATCACTTCGACCTTGAAGTAAAATGCGTTTTCGATTTAAATTCTCTCCAGTAAATCCATCATTACCCAGACCGTCAAAAATGATTAAATCAACAATAAGTTGCGTTTTAACGACAATCGAAGCGAATGTTTCATTCATAAAACCATCAATCCATTCGAAATCACAATAATTCAAGTTGTTTTGGTTGAATTTTGTTGTTTAGGCTTCAAAGACCATTAGAAAGTTCTCTCGAAAGACATTATCTAACATATTTTCGATGCAAATTTCACACAAATATCCATCCCTATTTTGGTTAATGCAATATTTTATTCTTGTAATTTTCATAATCATTAACGTTGCTCGAATTGGTTGGGTCCAATTTCGAACAGGCCTCGTATTCCGCAGATTTCCGAATACGGAACCTCGAGTACGCGAAGGTAAATTCGACCTTTGACCTTGTCCAAACTTACAGTAAATTGAGGGATATTCCATTCCAAACGGAACCCAGGATCTGCTTCAAAGGACGGGAACTAACTAGGCATCGTACGGAACCCCCGGTGCGCAAATCGGACCCCGAAAATTTCAAAACCGAAAGACGCGGCGCGCACTCGAAGCCGGATCAAAACGAACTGTACTTTCGAATATCTTACTTCATACGTATTTACCAACACCGTTTTTATCTGATATGAATTTCTACAAAATTATCTCGAACGTCCAGAGATAAATTTGAAAGGTCGAATTATCTAATCCTTTCAATTAAAAATTGTTGATTTAGAATTAGTGAATCGCAGCGAATAGTGCATAATGGTGATCAAAACAATTAACTGGTTAAAAAAAAGTATAAATACACATTATTCAGGTAGTATGCTACTAATTACTCAATTAAGATTTTGGAAGAAAAAAGAGCCTGAACTTCTAATGATTTGATTTGTTGAGACTCAAAAAATTCCACCTGTTGGTGCATTTTTGAATTACAATGACATTTAGTGATAATAACACTAATAAAATGTGTCGGGATCTTGAATAATTTCGTTCGGATCGGCCAAAGCCAAGAATTCAGTCAGAATGAATCGTAGAAACTGAATATCACCGATCAACTTTAAATAATCATTGGGGAATAAGGTAAGCTTGCAATCTCCTTCATCGGGAAAATCTTACAAAGCTTAGAAAAATTCAAGTAGTGAATACATACATGGAATTTCATCTACTTTGAAATTCTCTCCAATCTCTTCGGAACCATTGCAGCAGCCTGCGTTCGAGATATCCTGTTCTTTAGCTTCCATATTATCAGAGTCGATTAAACGAGGGTAAAGTGAAGTTAGATGTAATTTCTGAAATTCACTCACATCATCAAAACGAGAAATCGTGGAAAGTTAAATACTTACAAAAAGCAATCAGATGAACAGATCTACTTCTTACAACAATTAATGGTGAGCCCAATTATCAGTACATTTCGCAACAGTTAAGAAAGAATTGAGGAATTATGAACTCAATATAACGAAGCTGTCTTCAATCTGCAAAGATTCCGAGAGATTTCCTCAAGAAAACCTGACTGATTATCTCGAATTCAGTAAAAACACGTAAAATTTTTTATTCCTTCAAATTAAATTGTAACAAAAATAGACAGGTTAACACATGACACGGACATAGATGTGCAGATAACATAGAACACAGAGAAATCAGATGGGGGTGGGTGACGTTTATTGTTTCAGCATAACGTAATTGAAATGTATCAAGTGCTCTAAATATTTCTTGAAGAATTCCTGCGTTTTCGAGCTTTGGCCGAGTCGTTCAACATCATTTCATCGCTTATTCATAAGTTAACAGTCCCTTGCCTGAAGACCGTAAACATGGTATACATCCCTTTGACAATCTACGAAAAATACGTATATTTCCAGATATAATGATTCCTTTTTGATCAATTACCCGAAGAAATATATTGAGATCCATCTCGTACAGTGGACCAACTTTCAGAGCAAGTCGTTTGTTGGATCGTATCATGACCATCAACAGCATTTTCTTAGTGCGAATATCTGCTTCGTGCCAATTGCTCGAGAAAACCGAAGATTGAACTGCTTTACTCTGAAATGTACGCAAAAATTTGAGAGGAAACTGAAAATATAACGGAAATAAAATCAAAAAGTCTCTACGGGTTCATTTTTTGATGGATGCGTTGAATACATCCAATTATGGTGGATGCGCTGGAATTGAATTCTCCTTCTTTTTGTTTTGGGAGACTTTGTTGAACTGAAATTTTCTTTCACGTTATACTTACCTCTTCAACAATATAATGCGCAAACCAATATGTCATCAGAAGGTCGGAGAATGCGAAAATCAAGCAAGTAATCGCGAAAAAATAGATGTGGTCTATTTTCTTGGTACCCTGAAAATAAAGAATTGTACCCACTTCTGAATATTTCTGAACGAACATTTACCATGATGACCACAGGATAAGGAGCCAGTTGTATTGCCATTGTCAGAAAATCCATGAAGAAAAGAATCTTCGTGTTGGATTTCAGTTGGGAGAACTCACTACAAAAAAAGGGTGTTAGAAAATCAGAAATTTTTTTTCTTCAACGTACTTTATCACTTTCTGGTGTTCAATTACACATTCTCTCACAACGTAATATTCACCATCCCTGATCGAAAGATCTTCTTTTTCGCTCAGAAATCTGCCATAGTAGTCGAAGTGCGCCAAAACGTGGTTCAGATGTCTCAGGCGAAAAGTGGGGAAAACACATATGGCGAACCTTGCTATATTCGCGGAAACCAGGAAAAATTCAATGTAACTCATTCCTATGGCATGTAGTAGCAAAGACAACCCAAATTGCCTCTCCACACTTAAGAAATTCATGGTAGCCCAAGGCAAAATCCTTTCGCACTCCCTTTGCGCATCCGCCAAATCGCACTTCCTACCGACCAGGTAGAAAAAAATTACAGTACCGCAGAAGCACACGAAGCAAATGAAGAAGAGCAGGACCAGGATGAGTGAAATTTTGTAAACCTCATCCCTGAGTGGTTTCAGAGCCTTCCTGATTCCTTCGTGCGGGGTGTTTCTGACCCATTTATCTTGGGCGAAAGCCTCTTTGAATAGTTTTTGCATAGCGTCGGTTCGTAAAATGAAAAATTTCTGGATGGTGGTGTCTATAGTCAAGGTGCTCGCTAAGAAAAAAGCAATCTCCCTCCAGTTCTTCCTCATGTCCCTGAACACCTCGATGGAGTAGAGGTTCAGCAGGATTAGTTTTCCGAAGAAAATTGCCGCGGCTATTCTACAGTAGAACTGTATCATTCTACCTTTCCGATTGTCTTTGACCCACAAACTGTTGAATCCTGATAAAACCAGTACTTTCTTGAGGAGTCTGAAGTAGTCTGAATTGCCAGTTTTACTGCAAGGCATGTTTGGTTTTCTGCAAAAATATTTACTCTTGAGCGCATCCACCATATTAATTATTTTCAACTTCAAATTGAAAGTTTATTGAACTAATATGTGCTATGAAAATATTCATCAAACCATTACCTTATGACATTTGATCTGGAGAGAACGATAATGTTCTAAAATTTACCGAAAAATTATTCCTTTTCGAGATTTTGAACCTTCAATTAAGTCCTCGTATATAATTCATCAAAGGTATAAATTGACGGTCAAAACTTTGTTTCAATTTGAGGGGATTTTTTAGTATAATTGGAATCCATCATTTTCGTCAATACTTCGTTTAAAAGTTTCATTAAATTATAGTGTCATTGATGTACACTGGATAAGAGGACTTTCAAAAAACGAAGGTAGGGATCTGAACTTTTCTGGGTATTATTTAAGGTCTAAATTTCCAAATTCTTATAGAAATGTATGCATTGAAATCAGAAGGGTATTCTTGAATCCTGTAACATCCTAATTCCCAGATCTCCTAAGGTTTGATCGCTTCAACTAAAATGGTGGATGCGCGGAAGGTACCAGATATGGAATAATGCTATGGAAACAAGTACTGAAAATAGAGGTACTGTGATTTTTGAGGGGGAATTTGAAAGTTCCTGAATTTCCAATATGGCATTCCAGGAACTTGAAAAAAAATAAAATGAAAAGGTGCATAAAAAACGCCTAACGGAACATACCCCTTGATCTTGCTGTCAATTTGACGTTCACGTCTGCGCGTGCGTCAACGCCTGTGCTCGTCATCGCCATACTAATCAAGCCCTTCTTTTCTTTCCGTAAATCGGGTTTCTCCTTAAAATAACAAAGTGTATGAAACGAAACTGAATCGCGTAAAACGGCCCCGTAAATTAATGTTCAAGTTGATGTTTTTTCGTCCTTCAAAATCGCACTTCCAGCTCTCGTCTGGCTGGTATGCGTCCAGTGAGTGGTGAATGAAATCTAATTCCTTGTAAACTCCATATTTTGTGATCACGAAAAATTACCATCTAGTTCCTAGTTCGCGTTCGTAGTTGGGAAAAATGCTGAAAATGGAAACGGATAAAATAGACGATTCTTCCAATAACCAGGTAATTTTCGTTGGAAACGCCATATGGCTTCTTTTGTCACTTTGATTTCCTTGTCTGTTGAAATTCGAAGATGTAGGTGGACGTATCGACTTCACTACTGTGATGAATTGTTTTATTTACGATTCCAATGTGGCATCCTTCGTGAGAATCTACCTTTTTTTCGATTTACTTTAATCAGTGGTTATTTTCGAATTCGATGTTTATTCATCGTGAATTTCGACTTTTTCACGTCAATTGAACAATGGAAATTAACAGTGGATTCATTCTTTTTCCGAAATTTTTTCATTAGACTTTGTGTGATTCATTCTGATTGGGTGGCCTAAAGAATAATAACTTGAGAAATATTTCTAAAGCCAGTTTCAAAATCCAAGAAGTAATCAATGAAATTCTCATAATTGGTTTATTATTCAGTGCTTTGTACATGAAATGATGAAATTATTACTATTGTATTAATTAGATCTCGCAATAGTTGTGTAAGAGAAACTGAAATTTAATTGACAATTTGATGGTTAACTGTTATGGTAACTGTACATACACAAGAACTTCAATTTCTTTGTTATTGGCGAATTTTAATTAGACAATATATTTCCTACATAAATGGTTTGTTAGTATCAAATGATTGGTTTTCTCGGGATTGTTTTTATTGGAGTAAATTAACTTGCTTAATATTGACATTTATTATTTGAACAGATTGATAAAAACTTTATTAATCTGAGATTAGCACGTTAAACTTGTCACTAAGGGAATATTTCATACCTGAAACATGCTTTTCTGTGATCAGGAAAAAGTAACATCAATAAAGGAATATTTCATACCTGAAACATGCTTTTCTGCGATCAGGAAAAAAATTACATCAATAAAGGAATATTTCATACTTGGAACATGCTTATCTGTGATCAGGAAAAAAAATCACCAAAGGAATATTTCATACCTGACTGAATTTTAATTGACAATTTGATGGTTAACTGTTATGTTAACTGTACAAAGACAAGAACTCAAATTTCTTTGTTATTGGCGAATTTTGATTAGACAATATATTTCCTAGATAAATGGTTCGTTAGTATTAAATGATCGATTTTCACAGGATTGTTTTTATTAAAGTAAATTAACGTGCTGAATATTGACATTTATTATTTGTACAGATTGATAAAAACTTTATTAATCTGAGATTAGCACGTTCAACTCAAAAAAACATTACTGAAGGAATATTTCATACATGGAACATGCTTTTCTGTGATCAGGAAAAAAAACATCAATCAAAAAGTCATTATCATTAGCAATTGTCACGAAAAAGCGTCTGTCACGAAATTTTTAACGCATTCGAACCAATTATTTAATAATAATTGTAAAATGATACCTTTGCGAAAGCATTCGAAGTTTCGTATTCCCCACGATTATGGCTACGTAAGAACAACATTCATTCCGAAGTTTGTTAATTTTTCCTCTGTTCATTTTTTCCAGTACCCAATGACCGTTTTGCAGCCCTACGACACCGCCAGGAAAAAAGAGATAACCGCGGAACGCGAGACGTGTCTGAAGATGTTCGAAAAGTGGAACGAGACCGATCAAGTGGAATTCGTGGAGAACCTCCTGGCCCGGATGTGCCACTACCAACACGGCCACATAAATTCCTACCTCAAGCCGATGCTACAACGTGACTTCATCTCGCTATTGCCAAGTTAGTATTTCTTCTTTTTACCGGGAGGTGAATTCGTTTATCGTTGTTCTTTCACAGAGAAGGGCTTGGATCACGTGGCCGAGAACATACTGTCTTACTTGGACGCCGATAGTTTGAAGAACGCAGAAATCGTGTGCAAAGAATGGCACCGGGTGATTTCTGAGGGGATGCTGTGGAAGAAGCTTATAGAACGGAAAGTGAGGACCGATACGCTTTGGAGAGGTTTGGCCGAGAGGAGACAGTGGTAAGTACTTTTTAATTTGATTCCTTTCGATGTTTTGTACTGTATTGGTACTTTTATGCGGTGAAACTATTACCGACATTACAGGTTTCTATTGAAAACCGCAAAGAACTAGAACTCTACCTTAAATGAGTTCTTTTTAACGTGAAAATATTACTTGAGATAATCTTCGGTGTGTAGTGGTTCAAGGACTCTACGTTGTGTATGCAACCCAAATTACGCTTGATTCTGTAACGTTTTGCAGTTTTTAAATACCGACTATTTTATCTGAACTAGATCTCAGAACACTTACAATATACGAACACGCGGGACGCAAACTAATCTTAACTATTTTTGGCTAGCGCAGTGATCAATCTAGGAAGAACCCTATGTTTCGTAGGAACCACAGAATCTTCTCGTCGTACTAGAGCATGGTGAAATATATCAAAATCAAAAATAATTAATAATGAGAATGGTAGAATATATCAAAATCAAAAGTAAGTAATAGAGAGGAATGGGGAACAACAGAGGCAGGTTCATTGAACATAACACCAGTAATAAGTGCAATATAAGAACACAAAGTTTGAACTTTCCAGTGCACAGATTAACTTTGAGTGAAAAACATCCTGCATAGAGCCGTATAAGACTTTTCAATAAGTTACCTAATAGCTTTGAGAGTATAGTCCAAAAATTTTCAAAAATAAAAGAGATCATTGATCATAAGTCTTGAACCATATGAATTGGGAGATTTTTTCAATGCTAAATTTAGTTGATTTGTTTGATTTTAGGAAACTATTTCGTTTCAGATTGTCATTCGGTAAATCTTATCTGAAATAAAGAGATATTATTATTATTATCATTATCGCACACGTCGTGTTATCGGACTCGGCTACGCCTCGCCCGATAACATTCACGACTTGTACCATAACGATCTTCTTTATGATCCTTACGACATAAATAACTATTATTCAAAATTTTACAGGATCCAGTACCTGTTCAAACCCAGACCGGGCGAGCACCACCGTCCTCACGCCTTCTACCGCTCCCTCTACCCGAGGATCATCAAGGACATAGAGACGATCGAGAGCAACTGGCGCAACGGAAGGCACATCTTGCAGAAGATAAACTGTCGTTCGGAGAACAGCAAGGGCGTCTACTGCCTCCAGTACGACGACCAGAAGATCGTGTCGGGGTTGAGGGACAACACGATCAAGCTTTGGGACCGGGGCACCCTGCAGTGCACCAAGGTGCTGACCGGTCACACGGGTTCCGTGCTCTGCCTCCAGTACGACGACAAGGTCATCATAAGCGGCTCCAGCGACTCGACGGTGAGGGTGTGGAACGTCCATTCCGGCCAGATGGTGCACTCCCTGATCCACCACTGCGAGGCGGTGTTGCATCTGAGGTTCAACAACGGGATGATGGTGACCTGCTCTAAGGTGAGGGAATTAGTTTTTACGTAAACGGTTGTGAAAAGAGCGATATTGTTCGAATTTGCCAAAACGAGCGAAGCGAGTCGAACAATATCGGTCTTCTCATGATGATTGCATTATTGAAAAGGCAGTTGGTGGGTTGTCATGAAAAAAATCAAAAGTGTTCAGTAGGGAGCAATTCGAAACTTCCATAAAAGAAGCTGATGACAAAGATTATTTGTTTGCGGAGGTATGTATATATTAATTCTCATATCAAAATGAAATAATCTTGTTCTCAATATTTTCAAAGAATACAACTATACTCCATTTAAGAATTATCGACATCTCAGGAGGCTGTGGAAAATCGGATTTAAGTCGGTAATTTTTATGAGCAGCGAAAAATATTCATTTCACAGATTATATCTGACATTTTGATGCAAACTGAAGCCAAAACTAAAGACTGCACAGATGGGCATATTTAAATATTTTTATAGGAAATCCCTACAACTATTGGGAATTAATATAAATGAGATTTCCTACAGAAACACCAAATTTATTCCACGTTATAATAGAATTCAACTGTAGTTGCTCAAAATTCATACCCTCATTGGAAAAATTATCACAGTCAAGTTATACAACTTAGTTGATCTAGAAGTCAGTTAACACTCAATCTTTTCTGTATTATCATATGAATAATTAATCATTGAAATCGAGCATGTAATAGAAAGTATTTGAAACTATACTCTGTTTAAGAATTATTGACATCTCGGTAGGCTGTGGAAAATCGAATTTAAGTTGGTAATGGACTATTCAGTAATATTTTGGGTTGCTGAATTCTGGTTGGTATAGAAATAACACCAACATTACCCATAGAAACCTTGCTTCGATGATTTTATCGAGATATTGGTGAATAATTATAAAAATTAGTTCTGAATTTGAGTATTTTTTGTCTTGTGCTATTGAAATGGCTGGAATTGACCAGGATACATCGCGCCTTACAACAAGAGAACGCCATGCAGTTTGTCAGTGTTACTTCAAGTTTCTCAAAGATTCGGCATATATTTTCGCTAGCATTAATCGAGTTTCGCTAGTGTTTCAGGTAAACTGTTATTCAACTACTCAAAGTGTATTCTGATTCTGTTTCTTATTCTTTCATTACGCAACTATACTTCATTCAAGAATTATTGACATCGAAGCAAGCCTTGAACGTCCAGTCGAGGCTTTATTTCTGGTTACAAAAAAGTACTGTTCAATTTCATCATAGAAATAAAACATCAAACATAAATATAACCAAGAAGAGTGTTGGGAATATTCCGACTGCAGTTTTAACATGGGAATTCGGGTTTGAAAGCGCAAAAATATCGTGGAATGCTTTCATATGAAATTATCTGAACTTCCAAGGAAGTCGTTGAGTTGAGATATCGTTCATATAAAAAACAACCATGGAAAATTGAAGATCATTAAAATAAACATTTATTTTCACTCAAGACCATGCAATCTTTGTTGGTATTGGAAATCTTGCAAAATTCTAACCGTATAACTATAAGAGTACCATTTTATGTCAGGATTCAAGAAGGATAATTGATGGAATTCTAGCAGGTAGCTAAAGTGGTGCAACAAACAGAAAAAAATTTTAGAAACTTCGCAAGCACAGGGCCAAGTGGATGGATTGGAAAAAACGTTGTATATATTAAGAAATAAGAGAGAAACAAAAATTAAGAATCTATGTAGTACATGAAGAATTTTGACATGAAATTTGTACTTCAACTATCGATATATGAACCAATTTGTGAATTATTTAGTGCTCGCTGTTGAATACTTCAAGAAAATCAATTTTTATTTTCATTTATCAAAGCTGTCCATGGATTATTGAAAATATTATAATTGATGAGCAATTTTACAGTTATTCAGTATACTTTTGAATTGTGAACAATATAGCATGTGTTCAATGTCAGTATTAGCAGAGGGAATGTGAACAGGGTACCATACAGTATAATAAATAAACTTGAAAAATCTACAAATGATACAAGAGCAAAGATAAAAATCTCATTGAAAACTTTGTTTCCACGTATAAGTGTAGTGATTTGGATGTGTTTATTGAATAAGCTGACATAATCCTATTGATGGGCATCTTTTTGCAGGAAGGTTTCATTCTTTCAATAACCCATTCACGAAATAATTCGCCGTTCATAGTTTTATGGTAATCCTTATTATTAAAACCACTGTCAAGAATCAGATCACATCCAGGTAAAAATCCATCAATTGTTCCAGCATTCAAAATAGTGTACCTTTTGCCTTTACCCTTGAATATACTCGGCATACCTTCTAGATTACTTTCTAGTGTCCACTGAGGAATTTGAATACCGTTTTCGAATATCCAAGTTTCATCTAGATAAAGGAATTTTACGTTTTGTTCCATGTATTCTCGGTTTTACCACAAAATCGTACTCTATTTATTATATTTTTCTGTTTATCAATAAGAATTTTGCTTCAATCAACTTTTTTGTATTTGTATCCAATTTTTCTTATGATATAATATTGACTTCGATCGATTGAAATTAAGGTGCTCTTTGGATATTCAAAAAGGATATCTAAACTGATATATTCATTGTTTTTAATTTTTGCAAAACAAAGTCATTCAGTGTCTCTATGAGGTAATAATCATATTACACAGGTTTTCTTCCACTGCTAATTCCGGGCTTTAATAACATGCTAATATTCTACGGACAGTGCTTGGAGAAATCTGAAAATTTAATAGACATTGATCAATCAGAATACACTTTGAGTCGTTGAATAACAGTTTACCTGAAACACTAGCGACACTCGATTAATGCTAGCGGAAATATCTGCCAAATCTTTGAGAAACTCGAAGTAACACTGACAAACTGCATGGCGTTCTCTTGTTGTAAGGCGCGATGTATCCTGGTCAGTTCCAGCCATTTCAATAGCACAAAACAAAAAATACTCAAATTTAGAACTAATTTTTATAAATATTCACTAATATCTCGATAAAATCATGGAAGCAAGGTTTCTATCTATTACCAACTTAAATTCGATTTTCCACAGCCTACCAAGATGTCAATAATTCTTAAACAGAGTATAGTTTCAAATACTTTCTATCACATGCTCGATTTCAATGATTAATTATTAATATGATAATACAGAAAATATTGAGTTTTAACTGACTTCTAGATCAACTAAGTTGTATAACTTTACTGTGATAATTTTTCCAATGAGGGTATGAATTTTGAGCAACTTCAGTTGAATTCTATTACAAAGTGGAATAAATTTGATGTTTTTCTAGGAAATCTCATTTATATTAATTTCCAATAGATAAATAACTATTATTATTTTCATTACTAACTCAATTCCTTTTAGGATCGTTCAATTGCGGTGTGGGACATGACATCGCAGACCGAGATCAACCTGAGGAGGGTGTTGGTTGGGCACAGGGCAGCGGTGAACGTGGTGGATTTCGACGAGAAGTACATAGTGTCAGCTAGTGGTGATCGGACGATAAAAGTTTGGAACACTTCGACTTGTGAGTTTGTACGTACTTTAACTGGCCACAAACGGGGGATCGCATGTTTGCAGTACAGGGATCGGTTGGTTGTGAGCGGCAGTTCGGATAATACGATTAGGTGAGTTGATGTGTTAAAAAAGGATTTTCCAATAAGAATTATACAATTTGAACATTAAGAAAAACACATGAATTATTCAGTGAGACGCAATTTTTTTTATTTGAAATTTTTCATCACTTTTTCACATAAAGATTGGCAGCTACAGCGTGCTAGATAGCTTTTACTTTCTAGCCACTGTTTGAACTTTTTCCTCTTATACCAAATTTGATACAGCCAACGTCATCTATACTCAATTGACCCAAGTATCTTTCGGAATCTGCGAAAATATACAGTTCTCGATAATGTCGAATCTTTACTTCGCGCATTCGACTACAGATGGCGTCCAGCATGATTTCCTTTCTAATCATCAGAATGAAGGATTTGTCCTTTACTCGTGATCCAGAAGAAAACTGATTGCGTATTCAGATACAGCCTTTAAATTTATTAAATTTTGGGCAAAATTGATGGGAAAAGGTGTTTCATCCCATAAATAAAACATCATTTAAACTGATATAAATTTGTAATCACATCCATAACAAATTGATAGTTTTTTCAAACAATAAGTAATTTTTCAATGATTCACAGTTGGCTGATATAATACTCAACATGAAAATCGAACATCATCAATTGTACTTGAACAAAATCGGATTACGATATGCCATTCGAATTGTTATTCGACAAATTCCACAAAAAGACAACATTTCCATTGACTAGTATTCCAGATAAAATATTAAAAATCAATTATAAAAATAATCTTCTAAAATTATATTCGGTTATAAATACTGGGATACAACGATTCAACACACATCAACTCCTTATTGGAAACAAAAATAAACTTTTCAAGGTTTTCAGCATATTTTGGAAATAAATATTTTTTTTAAACAAACATCGAATACAAATATGTACTTCAATGTGATATTTTTTAAATTGAAATCAGGAATGATGAAGAAAAAAGTTTACATAAATATTTCATTTCTTCAAGTGATTCAATTCTCATCCAGAATTTTTAACAAATGAGTTCTTGGAGATTGTCAGGCTTTAAAGCTATTTTCATCAGTCCATTTAATGTAAAACAACACAAAAGTGATTATGAATAAACAAAAAAATTCTTGAGTTGGATGTACATCAATTTTCATTTTGGGATAGGCAATCAAAAATATTAAACAGTCCCTCAGCACAACAAACAATATACATATTATGCTTTTAACTTTTTTGGCAGCATTGAAAAACAAAGAAAAAAAGCTAGTGAGTGGGTTATCAGATAAACAAAGTTATTGTAGCAAAACATACTTGTAAAAGGATATTTCAAGGATTATAGCTCTATGAATAAGTTTTTTAAAAATTTTCAAAAAGTTCATTCCATAATAATCAAAACCAAAATTTGATTAATTCTCAATGTTCATAAGTCTAGAAGAATTCAAAAGGAAAAAATTTTCGATAAAAATGTTCATTTTTAAGTTGTTCAAGACAAAAATCAGAAAATAAACGACGTTTATGGGTGTCTAATGGCTTCAGTTCTTGAACCAGTTGAATTTTGTGAGGGTGTTAACCCAAATCTTAAGATTCTCCATGTTGTTGTCTGAGAAAGATTTAATTGTTGAGAAGGACGTGGAACCGATAAATTTGAATTTTCTCTTACACTTGCTGCAACCAAATCAATATTTTCTTGTGTGTGTGTGCAGTTCTTTGTCGTACTGTTACACTTGTATCGTATATAGGAAATTCACTTTCAAATTTGTCCACAATATGACAAAGAGTGAGTCGGTTGACTGAATAATGTCGTTTATGAATTCTTCTTGAATTTCTCTCAGTATTCACAAACGAGCACTGATTTCGATCAAATCATTCAACAATTTCCAAACTTTGCTGAAGCTTGTATCTTTCCATGATCAAATGGCATGACCTACTGAACACAAATGACATAAGAAATGTCAAAAAATAATACGCAGTGTTGCCATTATTTATGTTCAAATTTTTCAGGTTATGGGATATCGAGTGTGGGGTGTGCCTGAGAACGTTAGAGGGTCACGAGGAGTTGGTCCGTTGTATTAGATTTGACACTAAACGAATTGTGAGTGGAGCTTATGATGGTAAAATCAAGGTTTGGGATCTCGTGGCTGCTTTGGATCCTAGAGCACCAACCAGTTCCCTTTGTTTACGAACTCTGGTGGTAAGTGAGAAAGTTGACATTTTCAGCATTCCCGACTGAATTATTAATTTTCAGGAACATACCGGTAGAGTATTCCGACTGCAGTTTGACGAGTTTCAAATTGTGAGTAGTTCGCATGACGATACCATACTGATATGGGACTTTTTAAATTCAGATTCGTCTATTTCGCCTCCACGTGAGTAACATTTCAATCTATCTTGAATTTGGTTTTTTCGAATGGGAGTTGAACGTGATTTTCTGTAGCGATAGCTTGCGAGTGAGATTCCGATTGTACCGAGTCGAGGCCGGATTAGAATAACTAAATGCATCCCATGGATGCAGCTCTATAGGAAAGGATGGTAACTAGTTGTTGGAAGATTGAGAAACCAGGAGAGAGAGAGTGATGGTAGCGAAGTTACTTCGATTTCTCAAATCTTCGAAATCACCTCAAGAGTCTGCTTTTTGTGTTTATGTCGAACTGTCAAATACTTTAGTTGGTATTGTGATTTTTTTACTGTTGAGGAGTTACTATAACGATATTGTTTTTTTCACGTATATCATTTTTTTTTTTGTTAATATTTATACATATATAGTTCTTCATGACATATTATAATTGTACAAAATTGTAAAGTTATTAAATTAATACATTGTTTATCGATTTATATGAAATAATGGCTTCATATTTCGATGCGGTGCATTATTTTGTTATTGTATTATCTGTATATGAGAAAATAAGAGAGGTTTAATCAGTGGAGTGAATATTGTATCATTAAATTTTCTGATAATCGTGTTCTGATCTATACATATAAAGGATCGTTTGTTTCCTTTAATTGCAATTATTTTTTTGTTGAGATTTTTAATAAAAAAATTAAAGACAGGTGATTCGTATTTTCTAAATTTCTGAGATCTAATAAAGTTTTAGAGACTGAAGCACCTAGTGATGTATAAGACTTGAGCGGTAAGTATAAAATCAATTATTTGCTCGATGTACGAGCTGAAATGATCGCATTTGTTGTTTTTAGGGTAATTCCGACAACGTTTTAGCCACAATATTTGCTTATTCCTTTCATACAAAATTTTACACAGCCAGCGCCATCTATACTCAATTGATCCAAATATCTTTTCGGAAACGCGAAAATAAACAGTTTTCGCTAATGTCGACTCTTTACTTTGCGCATTCGACTACAGATGGCGTCTCAGCATGATGAAGGATTTGTCATTTTCTCGTGATCGAAATCCTCCAGAAGAAAACTGATTGCGTATTCAGATAGAGCATCATAAAACTGAAATTCCTCTGTTATGGAATTTAATACCACTAGCAGCATCTATGCTTTTTTCACTGAAGCTTCCATTCCTCAATTACAGAAATCTCTTTGATCGATGCGTTACTTTTAGCATTTGAATGTAGATGGCGTATTATTTAAAAACCTACTGAAAGTTTCGAGATATAACACATTCGGCACGTTTTTAGGGTAATTCGATGATGTAGATACTGAATCTGACATCAGTTCGGGGCTCAGACAATTCTATAGCGAAGTGATTTCAAGTTTCCACTTTTGACGCTCGACCAATCAGATCGAGGATCATGATTACACTCGAACTCTATTCCGTTAACTTTATAAAACTGAAAAAATTGGCGATTTGAGGCGTTTCAGGAAAGAACTGATTGCATTTTCGGATTCAGAATGGTATTTCAATCCTACATGAGGGTTTTCGAGAAGATCCGTCGAAAAAAATATTTTCTTCAGAAATTTATCAAAGGGGTTAACCTTTGAAATTTTGTTGGGCGAAAATCGAAAATTGGAATTATAACATATTCGGCATGTTTTTAGGGTAATTCGATTATGGAGATTCAGAATCTGGCATCAGTTCGGGGCTCAGACAATTCTATAGCGAAATGATTTCAAGTTTCCACTTTTGACGCTCGACCAATTAGATCGAGGATCATGGTTACACTCGAACTCTATTCCGTTAACTTTATAAAACTGAAGAAGTTGGCGATTTGAGGCGTTTCAGGAAAGAACTGATTGCATTTTCGGATTCAGTATGGTATTTTACTCCCACTTGAGGGTTTTCGAGAAATTTATCTTTGAATTTTTGTTGGGCGAAAAACGAAAATCGGAATTGTAACATATAAGGCATGTTTTTAGGGTAATTCGATTATGGAGATTCCGAATCTGACATCAGTTCGGGGCTCAGACAATTCTTTAGCGAAATGATTTATAGTTTGCACTTTTGACACTCGACCAATTAGATCGAGGATCATGATTACACTCGAACTCTAGTCCATTCTGCTTCAAAAGTCGTGATCTGGGATATTTTGTCGCATTTTTCATCAAATTCTGGTGTACACTCAGGTAAAAAAGTGTTCTCGCAGATCAAACTTTTGGCAATTACTCGTCAATAAGATTTTTTATTGAACAACTGATTCCATATTCGGTTTCAGGGTTGCCGATTACCCCTTTATGGTGAATTTTGAGAAGATCCGATGAAAAAAATTTTGGAATTTATCCAAGGGTCCCCCCTTTGAAGTTGAAAAATCGATATTTAAAATATAACATATTGAGCATGTTTTTGTGATAATTAAGGGATGTAGATTCCGAATATAACATTTTTTCAGCGCTCAGATTTTTTTCTGAGATTTCGAGTACACTCAAGTAGAAAAGTTCTTTCGTCAGTTCCACTTTTGACGCTGGAACAATTGGATTGAGAATCATGAAAACACTCGAACTCTAGTCCATTCTGCTTCAAAAGTCGTGATCTGGGATATTTTGTCGCATTTTTCATCAAATTCTGGTGTACATTCAGGTAAAAAAGTGTTCTCGCAGATCAAACTTTTGGCAATTATTCGCCAATAAGATTTTTTATTGAACAACTGATTCCATATTCGGTTTCAGGGTTGCCGATTACCCCTTTATGGTGAATTTTGAGAAGATCCGATGAAAAAAATTTTGGAATTTATCCAAGGGTCCCCCCTTTGAAGTTGAAAAATCGATATTTAAAATATAACATATTGAGCATGTTTTCGTGATAATTAAGGGATGTAGATTCCGAATATAACATTTTTTCAGCGCTCAGATTTTTTTCTGAGATTTCGAGTACACTCAAGTAGAAAAGTTCTTTCGTCAGTTCCACTTTTGACGCTGGAACAATTGGATTGAGAATCATGAAAACACTCGAACTCTAGTCCATTCTGCTTCAAAAGTCGTGATCTGGGATATTTTGTCGCATTTTTCATCAAATTCTGGTGTACACTCAGGTAAAAAAGTGTTCTCGCAGATCAAACTTTTGGCAATTACTCGTCAATAAGATTTTTTATTGAACAACTGATTCCATATTCGGTTTCAGGGTTGCCGATTACCCCTTTATGGTGAATTTTGAGAAGATCCGATGAAAAAAATTTTGGAATTTATCCAAGGGTCCCCCCTTTGAAGTTGAAAAATCGATATTTAAAATATAACATATTGAGCATGTTTTTGTGATAATTAAGGGATGTAGATTCCGAATCTAACATTTTTTCAGAGCTCAGATTTTTTTCTGAGATTTCGAGTACACTCAAGTAGAAAAGTTCTTTCGTCAGTTCCACTTTTGACGCTGAAACAATTGGATTGAGAATCATGAAAACACTCGAACTCTAGTCCATTCTGCTTCAAAAGTCGTGATCTGGGATATTTTGTCGCATTTTTCATCAAATTCTGGTGTACACTCAGGTAAAAAAGTGTTCTCGCAGATCAAACTTTTGGCAATTACTCGCCAATAAGATTTTTTATTGAACAACTGATTCCATATTCGGTTTCAGGGTTGCCGATTACCCCTTTATGGTGAATTTTGAGAAGATCCGATGAAAAAAATTTTGGAATTTATCCAAGGGTCCCCCCTTTGAAGTTGAAAAATCGATATTTAAAATATAACATATTGAGCATGTTTTTGTGATAATTAAGGGATGTAGATTCCGAATATAACATTTTTTCAGCGCTCAGATTTTTTTCTGAGATTTCGAGTACACTCAAGTAGAAAAGTTCTTTCGTCAGTTCCACTTTTGACGCTGGAACAATTGGATTGAGAATCATGAAAACACTCGAACTCTAGTCCATTCTGCTTCAAAAGTCGTGATCTGGGATATTTTGTCGCATTTTTCATCAAATTCTGGTGTACACTCAGGTAAAAAAGTGTTCTCACAGATCAAACTTTTGGCAATTACTCGCCAATAAGATTTTTTATTGAACAACTGATTCCATATTCGGTTTCAGGGTTGCCGATTACCCCTTTATGGTGAATTTTGAGAAGATCCGATGAAAAAATTTTGGAATTTATCCAAGGGTCCCCCCTTTGAAGTTGAAAAATCGATATTTAAAATATAACATATTGAGCATGTTTTTGTGATAATTAAGGGATGTAGATTCCGAATATAACATTTTTTCAGCGCTCAGATTTTTTTCTGAGATTTCGAGTACACTCAAGTAGAAAAGTTCTTTCGTCAGTTCCACTTTTGACGCTGGAACAATTGGATTGAGAATCATGAAAACACTCGAACTCTAGTCCATTCTGCTTCAAAAGTCGTGATCTGGGATATTTTGTCGCATTTTTCATCAAATTCTGGTGTACACTCAGGTAAAAAAGTGTTCTCGCAGATCAAACTTTTGGCAATTACTCGCCAATAAGATTTTTTATTGAACAACTGATTCCATATTCGGTTTCAGGGTTGCCGATTACCCCTTTGTGGTGAATTTTGAGAAGATCCGATGAAAAAAATTTTGGAATTTATCCAAGGGTCCCCCCTTTGAAGTTGAAAAATCGATATTTAAAATATAACATATTGAGCATGTTTTTGTGATAATTAAGGGATGTAGATTCCGAATATAACATTTTTTCAGCGCTCAGATTTTTTTCTCAGATTTCGAGTACACTCAAGTAGAAAAGTTCTTTCGTCAGTTCCACTTTTGACGCTGGAACAATTGGATTGAGAATCATGAAAACACTCGAACTCTAGTCCATTCTGCTTCAAAAGTCGTGATCTGGGATATTTTGTCGCATTTTTCATCAAATTCTGGTGTACATTCAGGTAAAAAAGTGTTCTCGCAGATCAAACTTTTGGCAATTACTCGCCAATAAGATTTTTTATTGAACAACTGATTCCATATTCGGTTTCAGGGTTGCCGATTACCCCTTTATGGTGAATTTTGAGAAGATCCGATGAAAAAAATTTTGGAATTTATCCAAGGGTCCCCCCTTTGAAGTTGAAAAATCGATATTCAAAATATAACATATTGAGCATGTTTTCGTGATAATTAAGGGATGTAGATTCCGAATATAACATTTTTTCAGCGCTCAGATTTTTTTCTGAGATTTCGAGTACACTCAAGTAGAAAAGTTCTTTCGTCAGTTCCACTTTTGACGCTGGAACAATTGGATTGAGAATCATGAAAACACTCGAACTCTAGTCCATTCTGCTTCAAAAGTCGTGATCTGGGATATTTTGTCGCATTTTTCATCAAATTCTGGTGTACACTCAGGTAAAAAAGTGTTCTCACAGATCAAACTTTTGGCAATTACTCGCCAATAAGATTTTTTATTGAACAACTGATTCCATATTCGGTTTCAGGGTTGCCGATTACCCCTTTATGGTGAATTTTGAGAAGATCCGATGAAAAAATTTTGGAATTTATCCAAGGGTCCCCCCTTTGAAGTTGAAAAATCGATATTTAAAATATAACATATTGAGCATGTTTTTGTGATAATTAAGGGATGTAGATTCCGAATATAACATTTTTTCAGCGCTCAGATTTTTTTCTGAGATTTCGAGTACACTCAAGTAGAAAAGTTCTTTCGTCAGTTCCACTTTTGACGCTGGAACAATTGGATTGAGAATCATGAAAACATTCGAACTCTAGTCCATTCTGCTTCAAAAGTCGTGATCTGGGATATTTTGTCGCATTTTTCATCAAATTCTGGTGTACATTCAGGTAAAAAAGTGTTCTCGCAGATCAAACTTTTGGCAATTACTCGCCAATAAGATTTTTTATTGAACAACTGATTCCATATTCGGTTTCAGGGTTGCCGATTACCCCTTTATGGTGAATTTTGAGAAGATCCGATGAAAAAAATTTTGGAATTTATCCAAGGGTCCCCCCTTTGAAGTTGAAAAATCGATATTTAAAATATAACATATTGAGCATATTTTCGTGATAATTAAGGGATGTAGATTCCGAATCTAACATTTTTTCAGAGCTCAGATTTTTTTCTGAGATTTCGAGTACACTCAAGTAGAAAAGTTCTTTTGTCAGTTCCACTTTTGACGCTGGAACAATTGGATTGAGAATCATGAAAACACTCGAACTCTAGTCCATTCTGCTTCAAAAGTCGTGATCTGGGATATTTTGTCGCATTTTTCATCAAATTCTGGTGAACACTCAGGTAAAAAAGTGTTCTCGCAGATCAAACTTTTGGCAATTACTCGCCAATAAGATTTTTTATTAAAGATATATTTATAAAAGATTAGAAGAAAACTGATTGCGTATTCAGATACAGCGTGTTAGATAGCCCTTACTTTTCAGCTTTTTCCTTTCATACTCAATTTGATACGGCTAGCGTCATCTATACTCAATCGACCCAAGTGTCTTTTCGGAAACTGCGAAAATAAACAGTTTTCGCTAATGCCGAAATTTTTATTTCCGCATTCGACTACAGATGGCTTCCAGCATGATTTTCTTTCTATCAGAATGAAAGATTTGCCCTTTACTAGTGATCAAAACCTCCCAGAAGAAAACTGATAACGTATTCACATACAGTCTTTACTTGACGATTTTCTCCCAAAATTTATTAAATTTTGGGCAAAATTGAGATGGTTCATGTTGAACAATTCCATAAATAAAACATCATTTAAACTGATATAATTTTTTAATCACATCCATAACAAATTGATAGTTTTTTCTGACAATAAGTAATTTTTCAATGATTCACAATTGGCTTATATAATACTCAACATGAAAATCGAACATCATCAATTGTACTTGAACAAAATCGGATTAAGATATGCTATTCGAATTGTTATTTGAGAAATTCCACAAAAAGACGAGATTTCCATTGACAAGTATTCCGATAAAATATTAAAAATCAATTATAAAAATATATTCGGTTATAAACACTGGGATACAACGATTCAACACATACCAACTCCTTCTTGGAGACAAAAATACACCTTTTAAGATTTTAGAAATAAATATTTTTTTTAAACAAACTTCGAATACAAATACTTCAATGTGATTTTTTTTTATTGAAATCAGGAATAATGAAGAAAAAAGTTACATAAATATTTCCTTTCTTCAAGCGATTCAATTCTCATCCAGAATTTTTAACAAATGAGTTCTTGGAGAGATATTGAAAATTGTCAGGCTTTAAAGCTATTTTCATCAGTCCATCAAATGTAAAACAACACAAAAGTGATTCTAAATAAAGAAAAAAAAATTCTTGAGTTGGATGTACATCAATTTTCATTTCGAGATAGGAAATCTGAAATATTAAACAGTCCCTCAGCACAACAAACATATTATGTTGAGTTGTGATGTGGAAAAGTGAAAAAGTTTCAAAGCAGTCAATCGAAAACAACAATATATTATGCTTTAATTTTTTTATGGCAGCATTTAAAAACAAAAAGACAAGAAAAGAAGCCAGTGAGTGGGTTATTAGATAAACAAAGTTATTGTAGCAAAACATACTTGTAAAAGGATTTTTCAAGGATTATAGCTCTATCAATAATGTTTTTAAAAATTTTCAAAACGTTCATTCGATAATAATCAAAACCAAAATTGGATTAATTCTCAATGTCCATACGTCTAGAAGAATTCATAAGGAAAAATTTTCAATTAAATTTAAATCGGTCAAATATGTATAACAAATAAAAAAGCTAGAATGTAGATATTCTATTAAACGGATAAAAACGAGCTGAACGAATTTTGAAGAAAAATTTTCCAATCAAGAATTCAGCCATAACCTTCTAAGGAATACATTCAATTATTGCGGTTTGGTCGAATTTGAAGTTGACCCAACAGGAGGCACCGATCAATTCCGGCAGCTTGTCGATCGAGTTAGGAAACAGTTCCCTCTTAGTGGCACTTTTTCTTTCGCATTTCTTGCTGTTCTTACCTTTCTCCTCTTCGGCTTTTGCGTTTGGTCTGTTCTTGTATTTAGACCCTGTGTTTTCGCAATCGCTTAGACTGTTAGACTTCTTCCGACTTCTCTTGTTGGAAGAAGCACCGTTAGACAATTGCTTCAACTTCTTCATGAAAGGGAGGATCAAGAAGAACGCGTTAGGGTTGACTCCTAACTTTAGTTTCGGGGTGAGGTCCTTTCGGTTCGTCGGCAGATCGGATATGGAGAACCAACCGACAGACTTGATTTCACAGCGGGTTCTCGGTTGAAACTTGGTAGACATGGGTATATTCTTGCAAATATAGAGTCTGACCAACTGATCGTTGATTACTGATTCGACCCAATCGTCTGGGTCTACGTAAGACGATATATCGAAGCCGGTTTCTTCGAATACTTCTCTTATGGCACAATGTGCGGGGTCTTCTTCTTCGTTTACTTTTCCTTTAGGAAAACCCCAAGACGTTTTGGTCCAATAACTTTTCACTAATAAGACATGACTGAGTCCTTCGGATAATAATATGGCCCCGTAAGTCGGGACGGTTTGCTTGTATTGCTTCCATACAGCCAGGATTTCGGGTAACCTATGCGTCTCCTTCTGTAGAAAGGGGCTGTGTTGAAATACGTGAGCGGCAAACTCGTAAATCGTACAAGACTTCAACTTATTGTCGTTGCTAACGTAAAAATCCAAATAATACCAATGCGCCAATTCGATCTGGAAACAAATTCTTACATAGTCTTTTTTGGCTGAGTCCGGGACGTTTATTAGAAATCTGGTCAGAAGGTCGTCCAGGATTTCCGTTGGTATCGAATGTTCCACTTTTTTCGCCTCCTCCATCGTTACGAAACTGAATATTTAGCTGACTTGAGAACGTTCCCGCAGTTTCTATGTCGACTTGGACCTAAGACTGTTGTAATACAGAGAATTACAAGCACCAAAAACACAAAATAAACACTTTATTTCATCTGTAATGTTCATTTTATCCGTAGGAACTCGTTTATTACGTCGGAGTGAATTGAAAACAGAAAAAGTGACATTGACGCAGTTTGGACAACCACTCCTTTTTTTATGAATCAGTATCGCAAACTTGAGAATATTTTAGAGATTTTCAGGAAATATTCTTTTTATTGCCTAAGACCTACAAAATGCTAAAAAACAAACAATAAAGATTCGCTTTCGAGCGAATACTCTATGTTTATTGTTTCGTTCATTCTTCGGTAGACTTAACAGTTTAAGGTTAGTAGGTCTAAGGTTAATCCTAAAGTTAGGTTAAGTCTGTATTTTGACATTTAACCATCAATTATCAATATGCTGTTAGAATAAATTAAACGGAGCGAAAGTGAGAATAAACCTTTATTCAAATTAGCAAAAAAAAACAACAAAGCGTAAAATATTATTGAAACTCTACAATCCTGATGTTGAGCGGTTTTAGGGTGCTTCAAGTCATGCTGCTGCGAGGTCTCAACGTCCTGTTCGAAAACTGTATGGTAACATCTTGCACTCTCATATTTCCAGTTAAAAATTGCTGCAAAGTGTTAACCCCATCCCTTGGTTCCCTGTCGAAGGGATAACCCATCGATCTCCTATCGGGATATAACCTATCCTTGATTCCACAGAAAACGAACGCGTCATTACAAGGTCCCTCGATGTTCTGTTCGATCTGTAACAAAACACGAAAACGTCGCCAACCAATGAATATTCTCAAAAAACATCCAACTTACCGCATCATTGGTATAATTGGATATCATCACGAACAATTGACACGGCATTCCTTCAGGCGTACCCTTCGGTATCAGCATGTGCTGAGGCCATCCGCAACCGCAGAAGTTGAACTGGGCCAGCTGTTCCCCGCCTTGTGGACGACTGTTATCCAAGTCCCTAAACGTTCGTTCAAACGGTATCGTGAGCGTAGACTGAGTCGAAGAGTGGTTTATGGTGTTCTGCCCTTGTTTCACTGTCGAAAAAATCGAATTAATCACATATCCCGAAGTAACAATCTCAACCAACTTACAATTAACCGGGAACTTATCCAGTTCGATGAACATCAGCCTCTGATCCCTGTACCTCCACGGGTTTCCCCTCTCGTCGAATTTCGGGGCCAGGAATATCCTACAAGTGCCCCTCCTGTTTCCCCCCTTGTTATCCACGTTGATCGTGTAGGTGAAGGGCTGGTGTTGCAGATGGGTGAATCGTACGAAGACCGGGCCTCTTGGGGTGAAATCCATGCCTCTGGAGAGATCGACGTCCGATTGTTGCCAGAATGTGTTCATCGTGTTCTCGGAGGCGCCTTGGGTTTGGACGCTGATGCCGGTAACGGTGACGCCGCTGTAGTCCAGCTGAAACGGGAGGTTTTCGGAATGTCTTGAGGGTTCTTCGATCTTTTCAGATCACATTGAACTTCATGTTTCACCTCATAACGAATAAGAGAGGAAATTATTTCCTTCAAACTAACTGGTTTTTGCCAAAATTAGGCCAAAGTTCAATATGAAATAAGGAAAACGATTTCTTCTAAACTAACTGGTTTTTGCCACATTTTAATATGAAATCAGCGAAACCAATTTCTTTTAA
Organism: Aphidecta obliterata; assembly: GCA_963966015.1. Taxonomy (NCBI): domain Eukaryota; kingdom Metazoa; phylum Arthropoda; class Insecta; order Coleoptera; family Coccinellidae; genus Aphidecta; species Aphidecta obliterata. The sequence goes on from OZ014435.1 coordinate 1,918,066, forward strand.
ACTAACCGGTATTTGCCACAAATTAAGCCAAAGTTTCATATGAAATATGTAGAGAAACTGATTTCTGCCAAAAATTAAGCCAATTTTTTATATGAAATCAGAGAAAACGATTTCCTTTAAACTAACTGGTTTTGTCACAAATTAAGCCAAAGTTTCATATGAAATCAGAGAAAACGATTTCTCTAAACTTACTAGTTTTTACCACAAAGTTGGTCAAATTTAAATTTGAAATCAGAGAATGGATTTCTTTTAAACTAACTGGTTTTTGCCACCAATTAAGCAAAAGTTTCATACGAATTCAGAGAAAACGTTTTCTTTTAAAATTACTGGTTTTTGCCAAAAGTAGGCCAAATTTCAATATGAAATCAGAGAAACCAATTTCTTTCAAACTAACTTGTTTTTGCCACAAATTAAGCCAAAATTTCATAAAAAATCAAAGAAACGATTTCTTTTAAAATTACTGGTTTTTGCCACAAAGTAGGTCAAATTTCAATATGAAATCAGAGAAACCAATTTTTTTAAACTAACTTGTTTTTGCCACAAATTAAGCCAAAGTTTCATATAAAATCAAAGAAAACGATTTCTTTTAAAATTACTGGTTTTTGCCACAAAGTAGGCCAAATTTCAATATGAAATCAGAGAAACCAATTTCTTTTAAACTAACTGGTTTTTGCCACAAATTAAGCCAATGTTCCATATAAAATCAGAGAAAACGATTTCTTATAAACTAACTAGTTTTTGCCACAAATTAGACCAAAGTTTCATATGAAATCAGAGGAACCGATTGTTTTCAAACTAACTAATTTTTGCCACAAATTAGACCAAAGTTCCATTTGAAATCAGAGAAAACGATTTCTTTCAAACTAACTAGTTTTTGCCACAAATTAGGCCAATATTCCATATAAAATTAGAGAAAACGATTTTTTATAAACTAACTGGTTTTGACACAAATTAGAAGAAAGTTCCATAAGAAATCACAGAAAGTTGGTGGTCTCTTCGAAATGAAAACGTGAATTTCTTACGATTTCGGAAAAAATACTCACATCCCCAACTGCATATCTCGGTAGGGTAGATTTGAATTCTTGGAATATATCGTCGATGTAAGCGTGCCATCTGTAGAATATGGGATCCCTCATGGCAGTAGCCGAATCTCCCATGACTCCAAAAGTTTCCTGGTAATCATAAAATGAGCATACTTTTAAAAAAAACATTTGGTTAACTCACCAGATGTCTATGATCGGGATCATGGATGTACGAGATGAAGATGTGTCCCATATTATGCAAATCCCCGTAAAACGTCCGGTTGGGCGACAAGATGCTCGACTCGATGATATTCCCCAATACGTCGATTCCTTCCGACTCCGTCAGCTGTATCCTAGCACCACGTTCCTGAAACATCAATTAACGATCGATATAGGTCGAAAGCGACGAAAAACCACTCACGTCCTCCACGTAGCCCGAATGGATCGCAGCGAATATCCTGTCTCTCCACCTCATCAGATCGTCCACGTCCTGTCTTATCTGGTCGGTCTCCCTGTTCAAATCGGTGATCTTCTGGTTGCTCACCCGGGACGGGTAGCTCCTGCTGGCCACCAGACTGTCCATCTTCGGGAAGTACCCTTCGACGATCGGAGCCTTCCAGTCGGAGAACCTCGACACCCGTTTCAGGCTGTTGCACAACCTCTCGAAATTGTACCTGGCTATAATCTGCTGATGCATGTAATAGAAAAGTTCACCACGTCTATTCTTATTAACCACTTCCATAGCGGCTTCGAACGGGTAGACGAGGTGCCAGTGCCAATGGTGGAGGTTTATGCCGATATCTTCCCGGAAATAAGCTAGTCGATGCTCTTCTTCCAAGTTCGACGCAGTGTAATCCTTTGGAATCTCAATCGGGGTCTGGAAAAGAACGGGTGATCATTTTGAACGCCGGGGAATGTTACGACTTACCCTGGATCCTTCTGGTACGATTGCACTCTCTTCGCGAGCCCTGACGAAGACCTGGCTGTCCACGAATTTGTCGGGGAAGGACCGGATGAAAGACGGAATGTCCACATCTTTCGTATCCGGTCTGTGTAGGAGAGCGACAGATAGGCAGTAATTGAAGAGGTAAGGGTTGACACGGTCCCTGCAGTAGACGGCGACCGACAAGAGATCGTCCACGGATCTTACTCCAATGAAGATGTTGATCAGTTTTCCTGCAAGTCTCCGGTGTTTCGGAACGAAGAGAGAGAAGTTCGAATGACGGGGTAGGTCCAAGATATCGCCCAGATTCGGTACCGATATCTGCTTTACTGATACTCTTTCCCCGGCGTCTTCGCCGAATCTGTTCGCGAGTTGTACTCCGATGGGCTTGTATCTGTCTGCCTGAAAAAATTGTTATTTTGCATCAACAGGCTCTTGTTTGCTTTACTCACGAATTCCGATTATTTTTGCAAACAAACTTCCTCAAAAGGAATGTTTTTTTAAAAGTTGCATTAAAATATGTAAATATTGACATTTTTAACGATATGACAGGTTCGCCAATATGTAAGGCAGAACTACCAACATAAAGAACTAAAAGATCCTATCTTATTTTTTTCATTTGGCATTTACCGAATATTATTATTTGTTGAAATAGCGTAGCACCAAAAAGGCATAATCTATCAGTCAAAGGTTAGCTCAATTTCAAAATCAAATATAAACTAATTTCTGCGACGCGACTGCTGAATGGGAGTTCTTCTTCATATTCTTCTTCTATCCTTTAGAATGTGCTTGGAGAATGGGACTTCCAAATGGCAGGAAATCATGAACAAATAATAAATTTTATCATTAGTCTATGTAAGAAATGGTTTATGCACTCACCAAATAATTGTTGGGTATATCAAATACCACCTTCTGGTCGCCCTTGGCCACAAAAACGGGCTCTTGGGGTCGGTCGAAAAGAAGGGAGAGGTGTTTTTTCGTGCCTGACATTGTCCTGTAAAAAATCATGATTCACCACAAGAAAAAATTGCGAATATAAATGATCAATTCAATCTTAAATATTTTGAAGGGTTGAAAATAATACTCACCGGTTGTTCTTCTATTTTCACTGGGAAAGCGAAAAGTGAAGATGGATATTTTTCTGCTTCTTTTATATAGAACGCAAGATACGAAGAACGGAAATTACTTATCAGCGAGATGTTTATTGTACAAAATAACAATTCAGCGGTTGAGATTAAGCTGAAAAAATATGTTCGATATCTTTTTACCGCTGAAAAATGATTACTTTGTATTTTTTCGTTGTTTCCAAGACATTTGGAATATTCGAAAGAGGTATATCTTTCGAGTGCTCGTTCTACTAACACGAGGGCTAAATAATTTCTTTATTTTTCGAAATTTGATCAAAATTTTGTCAAGATCGCATGACCAGAACCATAGAATCCATAGAAAATAACAACTTTCGAACGGAACGACCTGGAAACTCGAAATTTTCAGTGTGGGTTCGAATCTCTAATGTTGAGTTCGTTATCGGGCAAAATTCGACCAGAGGTTCCGTAAATATGGTCGTTAAAAATTTATTTTTCTTGAGATTCTCAAGACTAAAATTTTTCATTTTAATGGAGAATGATATATTCAAGGATATATTTCGGCATAATTGACAAAGAGCTGCTGTCATTTTTTTGACAGCTGTCAAAAATTTCTTCATTTGGTTTTTAAAATTGGAAAATGCGAATCTACCTACAAGGTGGATGAACGAGCGCTCAAAAGCTCCTGACTTCACGACAGTGCTTTTATAATTTTTTTAGAGTGCATTTCAAGAGAAGAAAATTTGGGTATGTAAAAGTCTTAAGGACTTCAATCAATGAAAAATTTTGGATCGTACATTCGGAGAAAATCCGATACAATGTCAGAAATCGATGAAAAAAATCACAGAAAAATAAGACACTCTCATAGTCTTATTTTTTTGAATCTATAACACATAATACTTCCTGGATCGTCTCTGTAGAAATCGATTCACATACTTGTAAACTTTTATCCCTTAGCTAATGAGATTGAATCAATGTTGTGAAGCAAGATAAGTTCAAATCATTTGATTATTTTGACTAATTTCTGATAGGATTCCTCTTCTGCTGAATGCTGGCCATTGAGTTTTTAACAAAGGACACATAAAAAAAGCCGTTCTGTGATTCTGACAGGTCCCAGAAAAACAGACGTATGGCCATCGAAACATCACCAAATTCCCCCAACAGAATAACCTCTGCATCATTCATGAGTGAAAAGAATATACGAGGCTAGTGCTATTTTTGTTTATTGGTCGACTTTTCGCTGGTTGCCTTGCATCCTCCTCCGTATGTCATGAGAGCTCGAGTTCTATTGTGTATAACAGACGTTGAATAAATTCGAAGATAGCCATAAATTCTTGTGTTCTCGATACGACCGATTAGCTTAAGATTTTCGTTTCTTAACCTAGTTTCAGTTAAATTGTCTAATAAAAATGTCTACTCCTGCCAGACGACGCCTGATGAGAGATTTCAAGAGGTTTGTAGTCTAGTCATCGTTAAGGTTATTCGTATAATCACTTCGATTCTTGTGTTCCTTTGTCTACCTGACAACCTTGTGTGTCATTTTTCTAGGCTCCAAGAGGATCCTCCAACGGGAGTCAGTGGGGCCCCCACAGACAACAATATTATGATTTGGAACGCTGTTATTTTCGGCCCACATGACACCCCCTTCGAAGACGGAACCTTCAAACTCACAATTGAATTCACGGAAGAATACCCCAATAAACCCCCTGCAGTTCGTTTCGTCAGTCATATGTTCCATCCAAACGTATATGCAGACGGTGGTATATGTTTAGACATTTTACAAAACAGATGGAGTCCTACATATGATGTATCTGCTATTCTAACTTCAATTCAAGTGAGTACTTTATCGAAGATTTTGAAGGATTATACGACGATTATTTATTATTTTCAGTCTTTATTAAGTGATCCAAACCCTAATTCTCCAGCAAACTCTATGGCTGCACAACTCTACAAAGAAAATAGAAGAGAATACGAAAAACGAGTCAAAGCCTGTGTAGAACAAAGTTTCATCGATTAGCGCTAAGGATTGAGTTTCAAATTTAATATTAATTATTTGAGAAAAACTGTATAATGTGCTTCAAAATTTTGCCAAAACATGTTTCCACCTCGATCGTCTTTGTTTTAACATATTTCAAATTTAGTTTTCCGCACTTAGGGTTTCGTTTTGAAATGTATCCAAATAGCACGATATTTATTGATTACATGGGTTTTGTGCCGAATTAATTTTTTTTTGTAGATGTGAAACAGGGATTTATAATTTAGTTCAATCGATATTTTCTTCTTATCCTCCTAAACGTCCCCATTGACGAAATTGTGTTCAGAATTCAATGAGAACATTTCTATGACATCTGTACAACGTTCTTTTCGAGCTTTTTTCGTATATTTGCAGTTTGAAAATTTCTAAAAAGAACTGTTTGAATGAATTTGTTGGTGAGATACAGGGGTATGTAAGATGTATATTCTTGTAATAATAACTATTTTTTGAATTTACACGATACCGAATTGGTTTAATTGTTCCATTAAAACCTTCACCGAATTTATTGGCTTTACTCATCGCAAACCTTATCGCCTATTCACCGGGATAGTGCTGTATGTGTTATAATAACTGAATATGATAGAATAAATTATTATACTCTAAAATGTTGTTTTTACTTCTCTCACAAGATCATAACACCGATTTTCTTACATTCTGTGTTCTATGAAATATTTCAATCAAGAAATTCTTTGGTTTAGTTTGAAAATAACGAAAGAAAAAGATCACCCAATGTTCATGAAGTCTCTATGGTTCGATTCCTGTAAACTTTTTATGGATATTTAGCATTTAATCATTGGAAAATCCCATTACCTACCTACTAAATTGATACGATGACTCATTTGTTGATATAATTTATACCTGAGGAGTTATCAAGAAAATTACTCTCGCATAATTTTTCGTTTCCAATAAAATATTTCAGTTTGTTATCCACGAAAATTGGTTCAAACAAATTTATATACACCACCTGAAATGTAAAATCTTCACGTTAACACCAGTTCAACTTGACTCAAGATAACTTATATATATCTGGCAACGTCGACCGAATATGACAGATGTGATACATTCAATCTATCACGTGACAGGAATATTAAGCTCATAACCTCAATTTCCTACTTTTTCGATTAGTTCGATGATGTTTTTCTCCTGGAAGGAATGATAAATAATAATTCAAATTTGGTTTTTCCGCATTTTGTTTTTACTTATCTTACAAGATCTTAACACTGGTTTTCTTACATTCTGTGTTGAATGACATAATTCAATGAAGAAATTCTGTGGTTTAGTTTGGGAATTTTGAATATCGGGAAATAACATGAGAAAAAGATCACCCGATGTTCGTGGAAGTCTCCATGGTTCGATTCCTGTAAACCTTTCCATGAATATTTAGCATTTAATCATTGGAAAATCCCATTACTTAATTTATACCATGACTCAATTGTTGATTTAATTTATACCATACCTAAGGGGATATAACGAAAATTACTCTCGCATAATTTTTCGGTTCCAATAAAATATTTTAGTTTTTTATTTACGAAATTTATACCATCTGAAATTTAAAATGTTTTCGTTTTCACCAGTTCAACTTGACTAAAGATAACTTATATATATCTGGCAACGTCGCCCGAATATGACAGATGCGATACATTAAATCTACTGTGTACGCTCACAACCTAAATTTCCGTCTGTTTTGATTAGTTCGATAATGTTTTTGTTCTCAAAGTGAAGGTAATTAATAATTCAGAGAAAAATCTCTGTTCAAATGACAATGGGAGAAGATCTGGAACTGAAGGAGGAAGACGAAAATTTAAAAAGGATTGGAGGTACGTGGAATACACAATCTGAAAGAAATATATCCAGCATCATAATTCACAGTCTGTCGTATTCAAGTTCATCATTATCATTCGTGTCCTTTTGAATCGACAGAAAATTCACCTTAATTTCCCCTCATAAATTCGTCATTTCAAACAAAGTTACCGTTGAGAACACCATCGCGTCTGCGCGCGAAGTCGAATTGTGATTGGCCTTTCATTTAATAAAATTCTAGATTTGAAACAATTGCACTTTAATTCGAAGAATTAAGACAGACATGTTGATTTTCCTGGAATATTCATCAAGTTATAGTGCCAAATGACGTGGTGTTATCGCCAAAAGTGTGAGTATGAATCAGAAGAACCTAAATTGTTGAACTTTCAAGATGAGAAATCAGAGACACCTCATGATTCTCACAAAGTTACATCTTGGACTAATCCAGTTTCGTATTTTCAGGAAATTTTTGTGTTTAGTGCCAGGTTGACCTAAATTTCAGCCCTCCATGGACCAAAAGCAAAGTGAGTCAGTCTTTTTTATTACTGGTGGATGGGATTTCATGATTGCATCTTTTTTACTATTCACTGCATGTAATCTCCCTTTTCATATACCTAACGATGTTTGCATGAAAAGAGTGAATTTGCAGTAATGGTTTATTAATATTATCCTGGCTAATCATTACATACTAATGGTCAACTTAAATTAATAATAAAATCAATTTAAAGCTATTCAACAAAGTTTTTATACATAACGATATCATAATATGGTAACGGGTGTCATGGCACCGCTAATAATATGGTAAATAATCGAAAAAAAGTCTCCAGTAAGATATTTACACCAATCTCAATTGCCCTATATACAAATCAAAAATTTCAAAATCAATTCCGAGTACCTGCGAGTTCAAAAATATCCAACAATACGTTCGTGTCGGTTCAGTTAGTTTTCCTTTCAAAAATAGAATTTTTCAAACGAAATTAACTGAAGAAGATTTTCCCTCTAGTCTATCTAATCACCAGTAACTTATCACATTTTTAGGGTATTCGATGGAAATTTACAATGATATTTTGAACCGACTCACACCGGTTCAATCTTAACATTAAAGTTTCCTATTTTCGTTCCGAAACCATTCGTGAAGGTTCAAAAGTAAGAAAATCTTAACAAGGTTGGATCCTACCGGTATTGAATAAAATACTTGGACCACGCTTGATTCGGTGCTTGAGAAAATGCAGAAGGTGCGAAAACCTCTACTGAAGTTAGTTTAAACGAACTAACTATCGAGATGTCGATGGAAGAAAAGAAGTCGAGAATAAGCAGAGTTGAAAGTTTTTTGAAATTTTGTTATATTTAAATTGTGCTCCTCCTTCATCGGAGAAGAAATTAACATGCAAGGGAGGGATATCGGAGAATTTTAGTGTTAGTGAATGAAGGAAGAGCCATCTCCGGAATTTTTCGGATTAAAGTTACCATCACTGTTAACATGCAAGGAGCGGGTTGTGGGAAGGGTTAAAATGTTAAAATTGGAACGGCCCAACAAGATTTGAACTAACAAGACTAACAAATTCAAATTAAAAGCTTTTCCAATTTTCAAACAAAGTCAAAATAAAACAAATTCGAATATAAAACACCAACACCGAAACAAATCCCAAAAGAACCAACCACCAATAAACAGAAACGGGACCTTCAAAAATGGTCGAAAAACGAATAATTCTAAAGAATAGTTTCTAATAGAAATATAGTATGACTGGTAGAATAAACTAAAATTTTTGGAACGATAAACTTCAGATCGAACTGGGAAAGTAAGGTTTATTACCTAAGTGCCAATATTATTTGTTTTTTATGTTTTTCTGGATGTTATTTTCCTCGTTAAGTACATTAGACCCTTTCGGTACTAAAAGCGGGACGAGAGACGAAATAATATCAAAATAGCGTATTACAACATTAAAAAGCTGTGATAATATCGTAGCGTAATACTTTTGGAACGACATCCTCTCTTAAACCTACAATATTAATAAATAAATTTCGAATCTCCTCAAGATTTGGATAGATTACATATAGGTCACCCCCCATTCTATAAAATACAATTTGCAGTTCGTATAAAAAATTTACAACCGAAAAAATGCCAATGAGATTATTTACAAGGAGATAAGCTTTCATCAGAAGGTCCCCACGTCCGCCGATATGACGGCGGAGATCGGAACGAGCCCCTTCTGGGTGCCTCGGCAACACAGCAGCCACTTGTCGTCCACCCTCAGTATGACCTTCAGGTTCTCCCCCTCGTTGTACGAGAGATGACCGCTTTCCGAGGGGAGTCTGTGCGATAAAGTCCTCACCGCCCTGAAAAATTCATATAACTGAATATTGTTGGGATTAACGAGAGTCGTCCGTCGTGTCAAATGAGTGCGGGAGTTATGAGTACACATAGAAAACTTTTGAAATATGTCGATTTTTCGGAATATCCGATTAATTCTCGAATTGTTTATTACGTATTCTGGATAAATCGATACAATAACGTCGAGCGATGTTATTTCGAATCATAATTGGATAGTTCTTGGGACATTGGACCAATTTTTTGAAAATATCTTGAGCCTTCTGTAAGAAATATTTGATGAATAACGTTAATTGAATATTGTTGAGATTAACAAATCATCGTGTCAAATGAGTGCGGGAGTTATGAGACAATGAGTATGACACACGGGAGTTAGGAATACGTGATGTGTTCAGTATTTTTATGTGATAAAATCAGGAAAAATCGTAGGTACACATAAAAACCTTTGAAATAAGTCAATTTTTCGAAATTTCTGATTAATTCCCGAACTAATTTTGGTCGAATACTTTTTTGTCCCTCTTACTTCGGAGTTTTCGAGTGTATCGAAAGAGGTCTCCTGTTCAGGGAACTCGAAGCGGCTCTTCTTGGTGGTACTTTCGCAGACTTGCTGCTTTGCGCGGCCGGTTTGTACGGTAGACTGCTCGGTCTTGGATGCTTGATCTCAGCTCCATTTTCGACCTGATCTACCCTGCTCGTCCTGAAAAAAGTTCTCGTCAAATCGAAATTCATACATCCCAAGTTCCCTCGAATACCTCACTGGCGTTTTTTTACCCGGCGAACTCTTGACTTTATTCGAACCAGGAGGTGTCGTCACCTTCTTCTGGGCGACTTTCGGGATCGGTATGCCGGATACTACCGGTTTGACCGGGGAGGTTATAAGTCTGGGTATCCTGGACTTGCTGGGGGTGCTCGGAGAGTGGGTCGGGGAGAGGGGCGGCGAGAACCCTTGGTCCTTGCCGCTGAGCATCTCCCAACGTTGTTGGAGTTTTTTAAACCTCTTTCCGTTCAGTGGTCTGCCCTCTTCGTTCGGGTTGTATTCCAGCGATTCCGGCTGTATCTGGGGGATGTTCTCGTCGGAATTGTTGTCCTCGCATTCCTCGCCCCTGAAAAGAAAACTTGGTTACTCAATTCGATCGACACATCGAGTTTGTGTTTATCCATAAGACAGTAGGTAAAGCGAATTTTCTAGAGACGAGGAGACGCTTCGAACGGCTTTCTGGAGACTTCTTCCCTACTATATAAATCGAAATCGGCCCAAGACGAGACAGAATAGGACTTGCGCGTGTGAATAAATCGTAAATAAATTGTTTAAGAAAAACTTGGACTATATTCATTACAGTATGTACATATATTTCAGTAACACAGCATAACCGTTCTTTGAAAAAGTGACACACTGTATTAAAATATTGTTCGGCAAGGGCCAAAAATCGTTAAGAGGTGGACTTAAGGGATGGAATAGGCTATTTTTTCGTCCAATCTTCAGGGATGGAAGCTAGTTAGGATCGATCTTGAATGTCGTACATTTTCAAACAATGGACCGGCCCCGTCTTAGGGGCGACGCGAGATCTACCAGCTCACCTGAAATTATTCGCATTCTCCAAGCTGTCGGTATACTCCTCGTCGTCCTCCCTGGCCAACCTGTCGTAGACCTGATACAGCTTCGAGTTCAAGGCGATACCGGACCACCTCTTCTTGGCTATGCTGGTAACGTCCTCGCCGAGCTTGAAACTAGGCTTTCCCGAGTTTCCGGGATCGCAGCAGGATCTAGGTCGCTCTTTGGTTCTCGAAGAACTGCTGAGTATATCCGGTAGGTTCTCTTCGTCCTGGTAGCCGGATCTGTGCCTCACCGTGGTCGCCGCGGACGCCTCTTCGGAGTCGGAGTTCGATTTGTTGCTGTTCCATTGTTTGAAAGACATCTTGAAGGGAGAAAATGTTAGCTTTATGGTTTATGAATAAAATGGGTAAATACCTTATGGGTGGGACTTAGAGCCTCCATCCTCTTAAGGCTCATATGAAGCTGTTTGGTCTCGTACAGCAGATCGAGTTGGAAAGGATAAACCGCCAAGGGTTGCAAAGCGGTGATCAACTTATCCAACAGCACCCTCACGTTAGAACCTCCAGTATGCGACAAAATCAGCAGAGAATCGTTGTCGTAATGCTTCTTCAACACGCTTTCCCTCGTCCTCAAATAGCTGGCCCAAGCGTCGAGCGACCTGACGTTCAACAAGCCGAAGACGAAGGTGTTGAACTTGACTAGACCCTCGGTTATGGCGTCTTCGCTGTTGATTCTCATGACCAACTCGTTCAGAGCTTTGGTTAAGGGACCTTGCTTGGCGGAAGCTTCGACCACTTGCCACACGGAATTGTTGATGGCGCCGAAGCTCGTTTCTAGGTTGGGTTTCAATCCATCGCTCAGTACAGCGTATAAAGCTGGACATAAATGGGTAAGAGCTATCTTCGCACATGTTGGATTCAAGTCGGAGTCTCCTAAAGCTGCCAGTTCAGACTGATTGGAAGCCGAGGAGAAATGTTTGACCAGGAGATCTACTGCGTTCGTGACTCCGTTCACCAACGACCACTTTTGGACCATGTTGTAGGATTGTCGGTGGATCGGCGTGGTTTGAGGACTTGAGTACGTTGCCGTATCCATTTCTTTTCCATCTTGAGCCTTCTATAAGAAATATTCGATAAATAACGTATATTGTTGAGATTAATAAGAGTCGTCGTGTCAAATGAGTGCAGGAGTTATGAGACATTAAGTCCGACACAGTGATGTGTTCAGTGTTTTGATGTTATAAAATCATCCAGACGTTAAAAATCTTCAATTGAAAATTGAATATGTCTGAGCAGTACCCACCTGATAATTCTTCTGATGGCCGAAGGCCGAAACGTTCGGGGAGTTGTTGGGAGCCACGAAGGTCGGTTTGACCTCCAGATTCTTCGGTAGCACGTTCACCTTCTCGGCGAAGCTGACCGTCTTCTTCCCCCCGAAGAATTCACCGCCCTCTTGGTTCATCTTCAACGATAAAAACCTGCTGACGTAAGATCTGAGTTGCGACAAGTTTTCGTCAGTGAGTTCTTCGGAATCGGAGGAGGAGATGCCTGAACATTTCAGGAACTCCTCGAACTGGGCGAGCTCGTCGATGCTCATGTTCGGGAAAAGTCTGTTGGATTTGGGTCTGGTGATGACGGGGGTTTCGTGTTCGTCTAGGCTGCTACTGGAGGTTCCGGCGTCCACGCCTTCGTCTTCGGTTTCCGAAAGCTTTTTGTTCCTGGCCAGGTAGTAAGGTTCTTGAAGGGATATCCGTTTGTATTTGTTGTCTTCGAAAACTGGAGGGTCTGTTTCGCAAAGACTGAAACGTTTAGGGTCTTTAGATAGTATGTTCTTTGGTAGAGGGGGTCTTGGAGGTATGATTTCTCCATGGGTGACGCTGACGCATCTTTTGGTTAAAGGGGGAGCTGTGGTTATACTTCTTTGCCGGTCGTTTTGCATGAAGCTGGCTTCGGAGCTGGTTACACTGTCGTACCTATACACAAACAACGGGTTCAGGTTGTTACCCGGGGCCGGACTGTTTTGGGAATCGTTGAGGATGGTGGAGGAACCTCTATACCCAGAGCTTGGTTGAGTGGCCGTACTTGAGCTAGAAGAAACGTTTGTTGAGTAATCACAACTAGCCGGTCGTCTCCTCGTCCTGGTCGTCCTCGGCGGTGGCTGTTTAACACTCGAGGTCCTCTTGATGTACTCCGCCACTTCTGGAATATCCGACAATATTTCCCTACACTCCGGAGGCAGCAAGAAGTTCAACGACTCCCAGTCTTTAACGTGGCCGAAACCTTTCGCTCTAAGCACCTCCAGGTCGTTACAACTAAGCGGCCTCTTCTTCTGGGCCCCAACGTGCGGCGGTCTCTGAGGCATCAGTAAGATCTTCGCCACGTCCTCCTCCTTCTCGTTCAGGAAATCCAGGTTGGGCAGCGTGTAATTCGGGTAGATGACATACACCGGTTTCTCCGCCTCCCCCTCCTTCTTCAGCTTGTTCAAGAAGGAGGGCTCCACCACCTTGACCGGCTCCTGGGGTTTCGGAGACGCCGGTTTCCCGACCACGTTCTTGAGGTTGAGGATCTCGGAGAAGTTGGAGGTTTGGATGCTCCTGTTGATGGCGTCGTTCATGGGCGGTTTCAGGCTCCTTCTGAGCGGCGATTCGGTCCTCCTCGCTTCGTAGAAGCTGTTGTTGTTTTCTCTCTTGGTCAACTCTTCCTCCGGTTCTTCCGGTATGTATCCGTGGATTTTGGAGCCGCTGTCGTGGCTTTGGTCCAGGTATCGTTGGTGGTCAGCCGAGCAGTTACTTTCCACCGAATGGGTACCCGGCCAGTTTTCCGAAGAGGAGAGTTGGTCGGCGGTCGTGGACATGCCTTGAAATATAATTTTATTTATTAATTCGAAGATAATTAAAGGTTTTTTCATTTACCTTCGGTGCTCAAGCTTTTTTGCTTCATGAAGAGTTTGACCAAACTGAAGTTTGGTTGTTTGTTGTTGGCGACGTTCTCGCTCGAAGTGGCGTCGACTGACGTGGCCATGTCGGATAAACTTGCACCGCTGCCGCTGCTGGTTTGGGCGTGGTGCTGGATGTCGAAGACCTTGACCTGTTTCCTCTTCACGTCGGCCTGGAAGAAAACCAAATTGAATAGACATAAAATAATAATAAAAAAATTTTTTTTTCAAAATTATAAAAACAAAACTATTAAAGAAGTTAATATCATTGAACAAATTGCGGTAAATAACGGGTATAAAGTATCGTTAATAGATAACATTCTCTCGAAAGAAATGGACAAACCAAGAAGACATAAAATAATAATAAAAAAAAAATAATCGACAAAAAATATTATAAAAAAAATTAGAAAAAAAGATTATTAAACAAAAATTGAATAAAAAAAAAAGATTTATCGAAGAACTTAATATCATTGAACAAATTGCGGGAAATAACGGCTATGAAGTATCGTTAATAGATAACATTATCTCGAAAGAAATTTAGGAAAACCAAATTGAAAATACATAAAATAATAATAAAAAAATTATTGAAAAATAAATTATCGAAAAAAAATTTGAAAAAAAAAATTGATTGAAGAAAAATAAAAAATAAAATTATTAAAGAACTTAATATCATCAAACAAACTGCGATAAATAACAGGTATAAAGTATCATTAATAGATAACATTCTCTCGAAAAAAACTATATAAAAAAGCCATAAACGAAGTTTATCCAGTTCAAAAAGAATTAAAACAGAATTATAAAATAATAACATATTCAGGAAAAGTCTCAGAGAAATCCCCATTTTTCTTAAAACTAAAAGAAATTAATATCGCGTATATAAGTGGTAATAGCTTAGGTAAATTCATCAAAAATAATGAAGATAAATCGGGAGTATATAAATAAATTAACATGCGGATATTGTCCAAGTTTCTTTATCGGCCAAACTTGTAGAACCTTTGATAAAATAATTAAGGAATATGGAAGTTCTTTCGTTAACAGAAAAACAAATTCAAATTTCGCCGAAAATTTATAAACGGGAAAGCATTGCTTTAAACTACGAAATTCTGCACATTGAAAGTAAAGGCTCAAAACTCAATATGTTAGAAAGGATGGAAATCAACAAACAGAAATGGTCAACTAATTTGCTCAACGAGCGGGTAGAGTTGAATATTTAAAAAAATCCATAAATGAAGTTATCCAGTTCAAAAAGAATTAAAACAAAATTATGAAATAATAACATATTCAGGAAAAGTCTCAGAGAAAACTTCATTCTACTTGAAACAAAAAGAAATTAATACCGCGTATATAACTGATAATAGCTTAGGTATATTTATCAGAAATAATGAAGATAAATCGGGAGTATATAAATTAACATGCGGAGATTGTCCAAGTTTCTATATCGGCCAAACTTGTAGAACCTTTGAGAAAATAATTAAGGAATATGGAAGTTCTTTCGTTAACAGAAAAACAAATTCAAATTTCGCCGAACATTTAGTGGCAGGAAAACATTGACTAAGAAATTCTTCATATTGAAAGTAAAGGCTCAAAACTCAATTTGTTAGAAAGGATGGAAATCAACAAACAAAAATGGTCAACTAATTTGCTCAACGAGCGGGTAGAGTTGAATAATTAAAAAAAACCATGAATGAAGTTATCCAGTTCAAAAAGAATTAAAACAAAATTATGAAATAATTACTTATTCAGGAAAAGTCTCAGAGAAAACTTCATTGTTCTTGAAACAAAAAGAAATTAATATCGCGTATATAACTGATAATAGCTTAGGTAAATTTATCAACAATAATAAAGATAAATCGGGAGTATATAAATCAACATGCGGAGATTGTCCAAGTTTCTATATCGGCCAAACTGGTAGAACCTTTGAGAAAAGAATTGAGGAACATAGAAGTTCTTTCGTTAACAGAAAAAAAAATTCAAATTTCGCCGAACATTTAGTGGCAGGAAAACATTGACTACGAAATTCTTCATATTGAAAGTAAAGACTTGAAACTTAATTTGTTAGAAAGGATGGAAATCAACAAACAAAAATGGTCAACTAATTTGCTTGACGAACGGGTAGAGTTAAATGATTCTCCTTTAGGAATTAGGTATTTTTTCCGAACAAGTGTAACAAAGTTCATCTCGTCTCCTGATAAAGTCGTGGTATGGCGAAACACGTGTAGTGGTTTTGTTAAACTCTCAATTAGTGAAATCGTGGATTTTCATCAAGTATCGCCCGAATCAATCAAATTTATAAAACCTTCGTCGTTATCATAAACTCACCGTATTCTTGATGTTATTCTGCATCAAACTTCTGATCAGCTTCTGCTTGTACAAGTTCGGCATGCTCTGACTCTTGGCGGCGTTGTCGTTCAGCCCCAGGTGCGTGGCGTCGTCTCCGGAGTTGTTGTTGTTCCCCGAAGGGTGCCTTCGGACCTGGTTGTCTCCCCCGGCCT
This sequence comes from Aphidecta obliterata, assembly GCA_963966015.1. Classification (NCBI taxonomy): domain Eukaryota; kingdom Metazoa; phylum Arthropoda; class Insecta; order Coleoptera; family Coccinellidae; genus Aphidecta; species Aphidecta obliterata. The sequence continues at coordinate 1,934,261 of OZ014435.1, forward strand.
TCTTCAGCTTGCTCCACGTGGTGAAGCTTCCCGAGTCCGACTGCGTCATCGGCAGGGCGTTCGACAACTTCTTGATGTTCTTCGCCTGGACCTTGAGCTCATTGGAGAAGTGGGCGCTGTTGGAGTGCTCGTCGGATTTTTCTGGAAAAACAGGGCGTGTCTCAAGAAGTCCAGAGAAGAGTTAAAATCGACAACACTAAATTATTTCCTTGGTATCTCCAAGAGTTCACTCATTGTTAATGAGTTGAAATAAAGCTATCACACTTGAGCAACAAAAATCACTGAATTAAAGTTAATAGGGATTTCTAATAACGTTATCACTGGCATTTTGTTTGAGTAAGACCCAACTGCAAAGTGAATCATCTTGTTGGTTTAGATAAGGGGAATAAAATTAAATGCGCAAAGAGGTGGAACATACGAGGTACGTTCGGGAATAATTTGGATTAATTGTTAATTTTTTTCGCTTACCAGTTCCATTAAAGTCAGATTCCTCCGAGTACATCGTCATGGAGCCCTCGAAGGCGATGGTGTAGTTGTCCTTGTTCGCCTGGCAGGTCAGCATCATGTCGTGGATGTCGCAATCCAAGGAGTCCACGCTGTAGTTGGCCCCCGGGACCGGCACCTCCCTGACCGGGCTGAAGAGCAGCTCGGACTTGCAGATGGACATGGACGTCGAGTCCTCCCCCTGCGAGCTGCTGTGGGGGCTCATCGAGCTGTCGAAGTCGAACTTGGCCATCATGGAGCCGGACACGCTCGCGTAGCATTCTCCTTGCCGGTGGTTCTGCGAGAACGATAAAAAGATAATCTGAGTTATTCGAATCAAAATACTCGCGAATTGTGAGGTTATGAACGTGACCTTCCCATTTCTGTCACACGGTAGGTCTAATGTTCCACTTCCGGTACGTTTGGGCGACGTTGCCAGATGCAAGTTAACGTAAGTAACGTTTGATTTTGTATTGAACGTTCAGAACGACATAGAGGGAAGTTCACTGTAATTTGAATTAACACAGTGGACAGTTTATTCGGAGCGAATTACCTCGAAGGCATCTCGGGTGTTCCACGTCATGAACAACACCACAATAATTCCTCGCGATTCTTTTGCGGGAATATCGCGAAAATAAGAAAATAGTTGGCAGTGAAACGTATCGAGTGGGAGATAAAAATATGTTTTAAATTTAAATCCCTCGCTTTTGGATTGTTCTCAAGTTTAAGTTGAATTATCGCCATTATTTATTGCATAATCGACTACAGATGCAGTGATCCGAGGAAATTCAACAATAAAATAAATAATCGAAGAAAGTTGTTGTGTAATTTTGACTAGACTTTCTTCTCTTAATTTTTTTGGCTCTAATCCGAGGAAATTCAACAATAAAAGAAATAATCGAAGAAAGTCGTTGTGTAAGTTTGACTCGACTTTCTTCTTCTCTAAATTTTTTTCTCTCTCACCTCTTGGCTCAAATGGTCGGTGCACATGGGCGGAAGGTTGGTTAGGAGGGCGTGTATATCCTCGGTCCGGAAACTTTCCATGTCCGCTTCCGCCAGGTTGGCGTCCATGTTTTTGGCGAAGGCGTCGTAGTAGTTGAGATCCCCGGCTTCGTAAGACTCGGGTAGGGAGAGGAGGCTGGTGTGGTGGTTCGTCCCGCCGTCTCGGTACCTGAGAAAAAAGGAGGCGTCAAGCACTGACCCTTGGGGAACCCCCAAATTAATGACTCACCCGTAATCGAGAAACCATTGGTAGTCGGAGTTGTCTTGCACGAAGTCGACATCTTGAGAGGAGACGGATAGGAAACTGGCCGAATTGGGGTGGTTGCTGTTGCAGTCAGAGTCGGGCGTGACTCCTTTGGGGACGACGCCTTCGTTCATCCCCTTGCCTGGAAAAAAGGGGAAAATCTCTTTTGAACAATGAAAAATGTTGATGGCCCATAGCTCAGTTATGTGATTGTTCGATAGGTGGCGCCTCGCTCATCTTGAAGCGATCCACAGATTCTATGAACCGAACTGTGACTGTGACAAATGTAACAATGTCCACAGAAGAGTATGCTTTTCTATGCACAGAAAAAGTGAACTGTCAATAATTTCAGGTTAGAATTCTTTTCCCAAGATTTGAAACATTAGTTCAATGATCCAAAACCATAAAAAAAAAATCCATAGAAGAGTAAGTTTTTTTATGTACACAAAAAGTCAACTGTCAGAAATGACACATATTTTCAATGATCTAATACCATAGACAATATCCACAGAGGAGTAAGCTTTTCTATATACCCAAAAAGTAAACTGTCAATAATTTCAGGTTGAATTTTCTTCCTAGATTTGATACATTATTTCATCAATAGTCTAAAACCATAGAAAATATCCATAGAAAGGTAAGCTTCTCTGAAAGACTTTACAAACCGTAGTTCAACTTGGGGCTGTCAAATAAAATCAGGTTTCTGAAATGGTTTCTGTAGCGAGACTATCGAATCAATGATTATGGAACGAACCACAGATTCTATGAACCAAACTGTCAGTCATTGTGGCAAACGCCATTTTATGGAATCGACACTACTCGTGTGAAGAAATCACAGAATTATATGGAATATGTCAAATTTCTCAACAGCTGATCAGAAAAAACTGACAGCGATGTCAAAACAATTTCGGTTTATGGAATGTTTTTTTAGGGAAAAATTAAATAACCCATTAAATTAAATATTTGACATGAGGTGACCCTGTAGCGTGACTATCGAATCAAAGATCATGGAGCGAAACACATATTCTATGAACCAAAGTGTCACTGTGAAAATTTCCACAAAATAGAATGCTTTTCTCTGTACCCAAAAAGTAAACTGTCAATAATCTCAGATTAGAACTTTTTTCCAAGATTTGACACATTATTTCAATGATATAAAACCATAGACATTATCCATAGAAGAGTAAGCTTTTTTATGTACCAAAAAGTCAACTGTCAAAAATTACAGGTTAGAATCTTTTTTCCAAGATTTGACACATTATTTCAATGATATAATATTTCAATGATATAAAACCATAAAAACTATCCATAGAAGAGTAAGCTTTTGTATGTACCCAAAAAGTCAACTGTCAAAAGTTACAGGTTAGATTTTTTTTTCCAAGATTTGACACATTATTTCAATGATATAAAACCATAGACATTATCCATAGAAGAGTAAGCTTTTTTATGTACCAAAAAGTCAACTGTCAAAAATTACAGGTTAGAATCTTTTTTCCAAGATTTGACACATTATTTCAATGATATAAAACCATAAAAACTACCCATAGAAGAGTAAGCTTTTCTATGTACCCAAAAAGTCAACTGTCAAAAGTTACAGGTTAGATTTTTTTTCCAAGATTTGACACATGATTCAATGATATAAAACCATAGAAAATATCCACAGAAGAAAAAGCTTTTCTATGTACCCAAAAAGTTGACTGTCAAAAATTACGGGTTAGAATTTTTTTCCTGGATTTGACACAGATTTTCAATGATCTAATACCATAGACAATATCCACAGAGGAGTAAGCTTTTCTATAGACCCAAAAGGTAAACTTTCAATAATTTCAGGTAAGAATTTTTTTTCCAAGATTTGACACATTATTTCAATGATCTAAAACCATAGAAGAGTAAGCTTTTCTATGTACCCAAAAAGTCAACTGTCAAAAATTACAGGTTAGAATTTTTTTTTCCTGGATTTGACACATATTTTCAATGCTCTAACACCATAGACAATTTCCACAGAAGAGTAAGCTTTTCTATATGCCCAAAAAGTAAACTGTCAATAGATTAGAATTTTTTTTCCAAGATTTGTCACATTATTTCAATGATCTAAAACCATAGAAAAAATCCACAAAAGAGGAAGCTTTTCTATGTACCCAAAAAGTCAACTGATGTACTGATTTGAATGCATAGAAAATCGATATGCAAGACTAAATCCTTCAATTTCTATACATCGAAGATTATTATTACGTACCTAATGCCCATCTCCAGTCATGTCTGTAATTGACGTTTTTCATATACAGGGGTGCGCCAGTATTGTGGCGCCTTGGTCGTCTTATTACGACCAACATTGTCTCACCAATTCCTATTGTTCTTTTTAAAGACGCACCAAACGTATTAGTCACACTTTCGAGGTTGATTGTCCTTCTGTTTTCAATTGGGATGCGACAATAAGATTGGAATAGTAAAAAGAAAAAATAATAAAAAAATAACGAGGATTATCATAAGTTGAGGGATGAGTAATTCCATTCCTGAACTTGGGATATGAAAATGTCTTGTAGGTTTAATCTTCAAAAAAGAAGGTAACAGTTCTATTCTCGAAGAGCTTCAAGCCACTTATTTCTGGACGGTTCCGGACAGGCGAGGACTTGAATGTCTGGATTTAGACGAATATTTTTAGACGGAAGCGAAAGAGGTTGCGGATTCGACTCGATGGTGCCAGAGTTGGCTGAATTAATTTGAGAGCGAATTATAGTTTTTCGCTCTGGAGTTTATTACCCCCTGAAAAATTCAGTGTTTGTAATCTTGGACGTGAACTGGAGTTAATTAAAGATGAACAAAGGCGCCTTTGTTTGATTTGAAATCTTGGCATACTGACGTGGGAATTTTGCTAGTCGAGGTTAGGGAAAACTTTTTTTATCATCCTTCTTGTCCTATAAACTGAAGAATTTCAAGTCTTATCAAACTCATCCCCGGTTTTTGGAAGACTGGTCAAACCGTAGTTCAACTTGACAGCTGTCAAATAAATTCAGGTTTCTGAAATGTTGTTAACTCGTTTGTAGCGAGACTATCGAATCAATGATTATGGAACGAACCAGATTCTATGAACCAAACCGTCAGTCATTGTGGCAAACGTCATTTTATGAAATCACAGAAATTTATGGAATATATCGAATTTCTCAACATCTGATCAGAAAAAATTGAAAGCAATGTCAAAATAATTTTGATTTATGGAATGTTGTTTAGTGGAAATTAATTAATTAATCCATAATCATTTATATTTGATATGAGGTGACCTGTAGCGAGACTATCGAATCAAAGATTATGGAGCGAATCACATATTCTATGAACCAAACTTTCACTGCGACAAAAGTGAAAATTTCCACAGAAGAGTGCTTTTCTTATTTTCTATGTACCCAATGAAGTGAACTGTCACTAATTTCAGGTTGGAATTTTTTTCCTAGATTTGACACACATTTTCAATAATCTAACACCATAGACAATGTCCACAGAAGAGTAAACTTTTCTATGTACTCAAAAAGTCAACTGTGCAAAATTTCAGGTTATTATTTTTTTTCTAGATTTGACACATATTTTTAATGATCTAAAACCATAGACAATATCCATAGAAGAGTAATCTTTTCTATGTACCCAAAAAGTCAACTGTCCAAAATTTCAGGTTATTATTTTTTTTCTAGATTTAACACATATTTTTAATGATCTAAAACCATAGACAATATCCATAGAAGAGTAATCTTTTCTATGTACCCAAAAAGTCAACTGTCAAAAATTTCATGTTAGAATTTTTTTCCAAGATTTGACACGTTTTTTCAATGATCTAACACTTTGACAATATCCACAGAAGATTATGCTTTTCTATTAACCCAAAAAGTCAACTGTCAAAAATTTCAGGTTAGAATTTTTTTCCAAGATTTAACACATTTTTTCAATGATCTAACACCATAGACAGTATTCACAGAAGAGTATGCTTCACTATTCGCCCAAAAAGTCAACTGACAAAAGTTACAAGTTAGAACTTTTTTCCTGCATTTGACACATTTTCTCAATGATCTAACACTATAGACAATATTCACAGAAGAGTAAGCTTTTCTATGTACCCAAAATGTCAACTGTCAAAATCTTCAGGTTAGAATTTTCTTCGTAGATTTGACAAAATTATTTTCAATGATCTAAAACCATAGAAAATTTCCGTAAAGTAACTTAATCTGTGTACCCAAAAAGTCAACTATCAAAAATTTCAGGTTAGAATGTTTTTCCAAGCTTTGACACATTCTTCAATGGTCTAAAACCATAAAAATACCCCTAGAAGAGTAGGCTTTTCTATGTGCCCAAAAAGTCAACTGTCACAAATTACAGGTTAGAATTTTTCTCCTGGATTTGACACATATTTTCAATGATCTAATACCATAGACAATATTCACAGAAGAGTAAGCTTTTCTATATAACCAAAAAGTAAACTGTCAATAATTTCAGGTTAAAATTTTTTTCCAAGATATGACACATTATTTCAATGATCTAAAACCATAGAAAATATCAACAGAATTTCAAACTTTTGTAGCGAGACTATCCAACCAAAGATTATGTGTTACTCAATACATATTCATATCTTACAGTGGCACTATTGTTCCATTTAAAGATAACTTTTTGACTTCTTTGCCGTAAAAATGCAAGCAATCTCTTTATGCGGCAATGTGTTCCTTTATTATCGCTAAAATATGTAGGAAATATTATGCAACAATTGCTATTGTTTCTCGGCGAAAAAATGATATTTTATCCGTTACCCAATTTAGAAACGATACGGTTCGAATTGTTCGATGAATGGAACGGAATTGAAATGTATACGTCTTTATTATTCCAAGTTTGAATTGATTTATTGCACCGTCATAAATATATTTCGCGAATTGTTTGAGTGAAATCGCGGAATTCGCATCTAACGTATTTAAGATGTAAGAATTTTCCAAACAAAGAATGTATGTTTTCTTTCGAAATCGGCCTTATCATTTCAGAGAAAATTGAGTAAACACGCGAACATGATTTAGTCATTAGTAGAAACTGAATCACCTGACTCTGCCAATTTCGATTAGAGAAAAGCAAACAACTGAGATATACCACTCGAACAATGATACCTGAATCATACCGGGTGGGAACAATAACAGGAATTCAACCTTGTATTAGTTTTCTTTCTATTCGACATATCCAAAAAGTCAACTGTCAAAAAATGAAAATTTCAAGTTAAAATTTTTTCCTCAGTTTTGACACATTATTTAAATAATCTTAAACCATAGAAAATATCACAGAAGCTTTTCTATGTACCCAGAAAGTCAACTGACAAAAATTTCAGGTTAGAATGTTTTTCCTAGATTTGACATTTAAAAATTTACTGACAAGCGTTCCGTAATTTCGGAACGCGAGTATTTTCAATGATCTAAAACCATAGAAAATATCCATAGAAGAGTAATATTTTATATGTACCCAAAAAGTAGACTGCAAAAATTTCAGGTAAGAATTTTTTTCTCTATTTCACACAGAATTTCAATGATCTAACACCATAGACAATATCAACTGAAGGGTAAACTTTCCTATGTACCCGAAGAATAAACTGTCAAAAAATTTCAGGTTAGAATTGTTTTCCTAGATTTGACACATAAATTCAATGATCATTATGTGTTATGTCCTCAGAAGAGTACACTTTTCTATGTACCCAAAAAGTCCACTGTCAGAAATTTTACGTTAGATTTTCAATTTTTTCAAATGATCTAAAATCATAAAAATATCCACAGAAGAAAATCTTTTCTATGTACCCAAAAAGTCAACAGTCAAAAATTTCAGGTTACAATTTTTTTTCTATATTTGACACATAATTTCAATGATCTAACACCATAGAAAATATCTACAGAAGAGTAAACCTTCCTCTGAATTTGAGAATGTCATCAAACCATTTTCCATATTTACGAACCAAAGCTCACATATCATTTCCCCACATCGAATTCCAAACAAATAGTACTGAAAAAGCGATGTCAAACACAGAATCATCTGAAACCGCATACGCCAAAAACAAATACGGTTATCAGGACAGGTCCAATTTCAATTCCAATCTCCTAAAACGTCATATGTATACCCAGATCTCCAATTTCAGACCCATGTAAAATTCAACAGTAAAAGGGGTCTTCCTGCCTATTCACGATTATTAAATATTATCAGAATGTGGGAAGATACCTCCAGAATAAACCTATTCAATTTCCATGTTCCATGTGAATGGCTCCCATCCAAGACACGTGCCAGGAAGCGTAGGAAATATTGGACATATCTTGAATGTTTAACGTACAATGATTTGTAACGGTACGCAGAGTTTTATTGAGGTGAACAAAGGGACAAGTAGAGACCTATCTTATCCGACGGGAGTTACAGAAGCTTCGGAGACCATAGACGGATGTTTTGTGGTCTCTCTTCTGTCATTAGCGATATGCAGAGAAGTGAAATAAATGGATACTGTGAATGTTTTCTTTAGTGCGGTATGTACTTCGAATCATTTTGAAGTGGAAGAAGTTGTAGGGTGAGATAATGCAGTCATTATCAACTTTCGTCAATTAGTCACATGAGAAACAGCAATTAACTGACAAATAGAGCGTGGAACGGTTGAAACGAACCAACGTGATTGAATCGACTCCTTTTTCAATTCCACGAGTCTTAAACTATGAAAATTTCAAGGTCGTTGGGAAGTTATCAACTAGAATCAGTAATTCGTTCAATCAATGGGAGTCTCGGGTAAGATTGAAGATAATGTGGGAGTCCTATGATACTGTCTGATGGTGTTATTTGATAGGACGGAATTATAATGGGTCAATGTAAGTCTACGACATACGATACTCTTCATTTATAAGCCGGATATGACTCGACATTCTGTTTAATAAATTCTTATTGAGGTTTTCGAGTCTGATGTCGTTAGAATATGACCCCGAGTTCACTCATGGATTTACAGAATTATATTGAATTTTTGTGTGTGTACCAAAACGGGGTTCAGTGCTCATTGTCAATATGACAAGTACTGTTATTTTATTTTTATGAACTTCAAAATATGGAATATATCAGATAGACCATTTTTCTTTGTGTACCAAAATGTTCTTCAGTAGTCATTGTCAATATGAATGATATTGTCTTTTTATTTTTCTGAACTGAATTTTTTTTCCAAGATTTGAAGTATTATTTCAATGATCTAAAACCATAGAAAATATCCACAGCAGAGTAGGATTTTCTATGTCCCAAAAAGTCTACTGTCAAAAATTAAGATTAGAATTTTTTTCATAGATTTGACACATAAATTCAATGATCTAAAACCATAGAAAATATCCAAAGCATAGTAGGTTTTTCTATGTTCCCAAAAAGTCAACTGTCAAAAAATTAGGGTTAGATTTTTTTCCAAGATTTGACATATTATTTCAATGATCTAAAACCATAGAAAATATCCAAAGCATAGTAGGTTTTTCTATGTTCTCAAAAAGTCAACTGTCAAAAATTTGAGGTTAGAATTTTTTTTTCAAGGTATGACATATTATTTCAATGATCTCAAACCATAGAAAATATCCTAAGCATAGGTAGTAGGTTTTTCTCTGTTCCCATAAGGTCAACTGACAAAAATTTAGGGTTAGATTTTTTTTTCAAGATTTGACATATTATTTCAATGATCTAAAACCATAGAAAATATCCAAAGCATAGTAGGTTTTTCTATGTTCTCAAAAAGTCAACTGTCAAAAATTTAAGGTTAGAATTTTTTTTCCAAGGTATGACATATTATTTCAATGATCTTAAACCATAGAAAATATCCACAGAAGAGTAGGCTTTTCTATGTTCCCAAAAGTCAACTGTCAAAAATTTCAGGTTAGAATTTTTCTCCTAGATTTGACACATTAATTTGATGATCTAACACCATAGTCAATATCCACAGAAGAGTAAGCTTTTCTATGTACCCAAAAAGTCAACTGTCTGAAATTTCAGAGTAGAATTTTTTCCTAGTTTTGACACATATTTTCAATGATTTAACACCATAGACAACATCCACAGAAGGTTTTCTATGTACCCAAAAAGTCAAAAATTTCAGACTAGAATTTTTTTCTATGTACTTAAACGGCCTTCAGCGTTCAGTGTCAGTATGACAAGTAATGTCATTTTATTTTTATGAACTTCAAAAAATGGAATCACCGAATTATAATGGATATATCAGAAAAACTCAATTTTCTTTTCACATGGATAGTACAAGGATGGAATATCATATTGGCCTTCGTGTAAAATTTGCCGGGCTTTTTGTTTCTTAGATTTCGTCGATATAAAGGAGATTCTCCGAGATGAAGCTTTCCAAATCGTTTTTTGATCCCGCACCTGAAAATATCTCCTCTAGTCCGGAATCCAAAGTGCCATTTACGTGTTGAAGATGATAATTTCTTGGAGACTTTCCAAACGCCCGTATGGGGTTTCATCGATTTTGATGCCACTTTTTTCCTCCCGAGTGGTTTCCAAGAAGAATTCGATACAAAATTCCCCACAATTCGTCCAGAATTTATGCTCACTCCTTCTAGGGGAATTCTTGGAATTTATAGTCTGCAGTTTTGTTTGTCCTCCGAAGTACTCTGCCAGTTGGTGAAGAATTTCTCGGATGTGTAAATATCGTATATTCTCGGAATGGAAAATTGAATTATGTAGCCCCGTGTCGACAGTTTGCTCGGCCCAAGTTTTATAAGGGCAGGACGAAAAGTGCTCACCCCATTTGAAATTAGACTCAAATTTCTCTCTCTTCGGGAAGAAAAACAGTATCATCTAATCAAAACAGTAGGAAATTGAGGTTATAGGTGTGACAATCCCGTCACGCAGTAGTTCAAATGTATCACATCTGTCATATTGCGAGCGACGTTGCCAGATATAAGTCTACTCTCCAATCCTAATCGACGAATAATTTATGTATGTTGATGTCTGTTTCAACGTGTCAAACTCGACGTCGCTCCTTTCTCAGCGTCAAACTCTCAACGAGCAGGTCTGTCGAGTTTCCCTCGCTCTCACAGTCAATGTCAAGAATGGACTGACAGGTGTTAATGATTGGTCGTCTTCGGAGATCCAGCGTGAAAACAAGAAAGTTATGGGAGGGTTAATAACTAGCATCCTGTAGGTACTTTATGATTGCCAAACTCCTGGCTAGATATACTACATACCCTAGAAATTGGAACTATGACCAATAGAAAAGTTTCCTGAATAGGATTGGGACTGAAACCGACCCTTGGGGAACCCCAGAATCGACTAGGACCAGTTGCTGTAAACCGCAACGACACAGCACTGTTTGTGCGAACGAAAGAATTTTCGTGGGAGATCTCGAACCGTATACAGAGTGTGACACGTTCCTTGTCACGCAGTGTATAAGATACAATCCTCTCATATATCATTACAGATTTGCCATACGCGTCTCCACAAACAAAAATTAAATTAATAACAGTGATACCTCTCGGACCTCAGGTTTGATAACCCGTCCGTTTATTATACAGCGTGTGGGGATTCCGCGCCCGGGGCGTTAATAAATTCAAATCCGCCGCATTCTTCGGCTCGGTATAATGGTCTCGGTCGGCGGGGACGGATCGGCCAGCAACAACAGTACTTTTCGTAGTCAAGGTGTCCGGCGCCTCGATTGGATTTCGCAAGTGTCTCGTTCGAAGTTATGTCATAATTTCCTCGAGAGGTTATCAAGCTTGTGTCGTCCATGTGGTTTGCTCGGAGTCGAAGAGAAAGAAGCCAATTTTTCCATCAGAAGTTCTCCATGATCGACTTGTCAGTAATAGAGGCATAGGATCAAACCACAGATTGACACATTGAAATCTATTAGGGCCTCGTTGGGATACTTAAAAATACGACCGCGTAGCGGTCGTGAGTATTTAACAAGAAGAAACGGACTTTCCGCAGACGTCTAGTAATTGAAGTTAAAGTTAAGGTTCCTTCTCGAAGTTTTACCCGAGAAAAGACTTGATAAATCTTATTGTGACTTCCGACAAACTTTTTAGGTCGTCTCCGGCTTGTCCGATCTGATAAGCTGATATCGGCCGAGTACATGATCGAACTTTAGTGTGTCGCCCTCTGGGCACATCTGCATCTAATACAGGCAAAAAACGAATATTCAGAGCGGAATAAAGAGGATAATCACATGGGACTTAACTGGATCGTAAATAACCTTGGCGGCGTATAAACAGTTGGATGGGAATAATAAAGAAGCGGTTGTGTTTGAATTTTATGTAGACGACGCTATCTGGGGGCGTTAATTGAAGGAATTCTTCGATGATTCAACCGTTCATGCCTGTAATTGATATCTATTTCGGGATTATACGGGGTGTTGAGAAAATTGCGGTCTTTCTCTCTGTTTACTGAGATAAAACAGCAGCCAGATCATTTCCCCATACTTAAACTATGAAACTGAAAATAAAACACACATCGAGATTAATCTTGTGTGGTCTGGTTTTCGTCCTAGATTAGATACACGCCAGTCATGTGAGTATGAGTGATGAACCAATTGGGCAATACAAAACTTTCATCATGCAAGTCGCGAGAGGAACATGCCGGAAAAGTCTAGGGATATTCTGGAAGATATTTTCGGAAATCAGATGATTTCATTACCAAAAACAGTGCTGTGTCGTTGCTATTCACAGTACCAAGTCCTAGTCGATCCTGGGGTTCCCCAAGAGTCGGGTTCAGTCACAATTCTATTCAGGAAACTTTTTTATTGGTTCCAATTTCTAGGTTATACAGTATATCAGCCAGGAGTTTGGCAATCATAAAGTACCTACAGGATGCTAGTTAGTTAATAACCCTCCCATAACTTTCTTGTTTCACGCTGGATCTCCGAAGACAACCAATTATCAACACATGTCCATTCTTGACATTGACGGTGAGAGGGATAGAAACTCGACAGACCTGCTCGTTGAGAGTTCGACGTTGAGAAAAGAGCGACGTCAAGTTTAACACGTTGAAACAGACATCATAAATTATTCGTCAATTACGATTGGAGAGCGGACTTATATCTGGCAACGTCGCTCGCAATATGACAGATGCGATACGTTTGAACTACTGCGTGACTGAAATGACAGTCTTATAACCCCAAATTCCGACAGTTTTGATTAGTTAAATACGGTTTTTATTTCCGAAGGGAGAGAATAATAAATGATTTATCTATATACAGGATGTTTCTAAATTAGTGGTACAAACGAAACGGGGTGGAAATTTGGATGTTTTCGAGAATTTGAGACTCATGGGTCCGAAAACCCTTCATTTTCAATATACAAGGTGTTTCAAATACGTTTTAACCTAAAAATTCCTATCTCATTCTTTCATTCATTCACTGAGGGTAACTTATATATATCTGGTAACGTCGGCCAAATATGACATATTTGGTACATTGGATCTACTATGCGACACAAATGTCAAAAATATTACGCTCATAACCTCAATTTTCGATTGTTTTGACTAGTTCGACACTGTTTTCCTTCCTGAAGTTGAGATGAATAATTCAGAAAAAAATCTTCTGGGGGGGGGGGAGAAGATCAGAAAGAGAAGGAGGAAGAATTGCTTCCAATGCAAATTGAAAAATTTGCATTAGATATGGAATTGGAAAAACAATGAGAGAGAAATAAATGATTTTAAGAAATGTGTTTTTTTTTGACAATGTTTATATACAGGGTGTTCCTAAATTGGACGTACAAACTTGGATGATATCAATATTGGAAGTTTTATAAACATAAGTCCGCAGAAGCTTCGTTTTCGATATACAGCGTGTTAAAGTTTGAATTTTTAAAAATGTTCTCCTTATAGCTTCTCCATTTCTTAAGATGTTCAGCTGAAATTTATCAAAGATGTTGCACTTTGAGGTTCACATCGTATGACATGTCAATTACACGTGAAAATCTACAGGGTGATATTTCTTCTGGAGCAATGTCCGCTTTTTCCATCCAGAATTTTTTTGTGTTGCGCCACTGGGATTCTGGAAAATATGAGGAAAAATCTTTGTTTCATTTTAAAACTTTTTGCTAGTTTTCGAAAAAAAAAATCTTGAACAAATGTTTAAAAGTCACTCGAATCTGTATGAACAACTGACCGAGAAAAAACAAAAAAAAAAAGTAATCATAAATTTATCCAAATATGCGGCTACTGAATTTTTCGAAACTTTTGATTTTTCTGTGGTCTTGGAGACAATTGTTCGACATTTTTTTCTCGAAAACAGAAGCCGATAATAAAAACTTTCAGGAAATAAAAAAGTTTTCAAAAAATTTTTCCTCATATTTTTTTTAAGCACCAGTGGCGTACCACAAGAAAGTTTTGGTGGGAGAAATGGGACAGCTCCAGAAAACATGTCACCCTGTAGATTTTTATGGGCAATGGACCTGTCAATTGTTGTGAACCTCGAAGCATAATATCATTGTCCAATTTATGTTGTATATCTTGAAAAAATCATATAATGCGAGGGAAAACCTTTGAAAAAAATAAATAAAAAAATTTAAAAAAAAGTTTGACGACACACATATGCAGAGCATCTACATATCTACAGTTCCACTCCCCATTTACTCAATCATTGTAATATTCAGGCCACAGTGAACGAGTGATGGAATTCCAAATGGATCAGTCCATGGCTCGTGGTGAAATCGAAGATTCCGACGACTTGTTTCGTGTTGTCCAAGATTGAGATCGATCGACGCTAATGCTCTGAACATATGTGTCTCCCAGATAAAAAGAACGTCATTGTGGTCTTCTGTGGGTTACCTCCGATGACTCAACAACATCTAATTAACATAACGTTGATGTCGATTCCAAATTCGAATTTCCTTTTTGGTAAGACTCGTTTTGCCCGACGGATTTTTATGTTTATCGAGCCATTGTTACCGATTCTTGGAATTTGATCTCTCAGATGAAAGTTATTCAAAAAGTGAGGTTATGTCTTGTTTTATTCTGGTCAAACGGCGACCGATCGTTAAAATCCCAATGATGCAATTCTGGCTCATCTCGTCTGTAGGTCTGGGCGGAGAGGGGGGAGAATAGGGTGCGATACCCTTCGGTAGACAACCCCCTGCCACCCCATTGTAGTACGAACGGCGTCGTGGAAATTCCAGAGGGGTTTTTCAACCACATATTTCTCTCGCGAAGGACCAGTAAACCTCTAATGTTAATTGCGGAATTTCAACGAAGAAAGGAAAAATCATTATGTAAAACATGAAAAGTCGCTATTATAATAATATGGGATAATCTTATTAATTAATAAAAAAAAGTGAAAGCAAATCCGATTTCCGTCTACATTTCAACGTTCGAACGAATGTCGTCGGTTTGGAATTGTTGAAAGAGAAATTTGGACGAAGATTGAGCTATCGTTAATTGTGCTGTTTGAATATAAAATTACTTCACACTTCCGTGGGTTTTTTTTTATTGTACTGCGATAGATTCGAATGTTATGAGATTGTCTTTTCGCCACTTTCTCCGTTTTGACGCTCGTGGTTAACGCTGAATTTTTTTTCGAAATTTGACTATACTGAAATGGAAAAAACAAGTGCAAATTTGCCACCAGTAGGGCCTAATTGGTCTGTATGAAAAATTTGGGACAGATCGGGGACAAAAAACATTTTAAAGAAAAATTTTCATATACAAAGATTGAAAAAAAAATCTTTGTTATAATAGTATAATACATGTTGTCTTTATAATAAGAGAGCGTAGATTCCCAATATGTGCTTGCTTTTCAGGAAAAATCATTTTTGTAGTCGCTACTGCTGTTCGAAGTTGAAATTTTGAGGTTACCTCATTTTCGGATGTGCAACTTTGAGCTCTATGGAAAGCTGAAGATGAATTGATTTCACTGCCTGTTACAAATTCCACGTTTTTATCTGGCCGTTTCGAGGCATAAACAAACAGATATCACCGGTGATTTATTCTCCGATATAAACAGAGACGAGTCTCGACTTTATTACGAGCATACCTCACAACGTTGTCGAGAGCAGCAAAAACGTTGATTTTGATGGATGGACGGCTCGGAGTAGGTACCATTCGTATTGCCATTTAAGAATTAGGTTGAGACGTCCATATTTGACGAAGATTAGAAACTACACCGCTAATGTGATAACACTTTCACCGACGCAGAAAAACTGGATTATGCAATAACAGAAACATTTGTACTTATTTGTCGTCGTAGAGTATCAATAATCTTGACCAATTCTTCAGAAGTGGCAAGCTGGAAATTCCGCATCGTTCTGCACCCTCCCTCAACAAGCAAGTTTTAATAGCAGCTTGTCGATGAATTAATTACGACTGTTACTAATTGATCGCGATTTATCACGTGGTATGTGGCGATTTTCTGCTCCAACGATTCTGTGGGTGTGAATATATTATTTTAGCATTGAACTTATTGATGAAGTAGTTTCAAAAAAAGGAAAAAAACGCCTTCGAACGAACCCTGTATGTGAAAACACAACGTGTCACCATGGAAACGATGACGTAGACGATTCTTTATGTTTCTAACGAAGATAATCAGGTCGAGCTCATGAATCAGTTCCAGTTAATTTGTGGCAGTGAAGTGGGATCGTTAGTGATAATCAATTGGGTTGTGACAGGAGGCATTATAGGAACATTGATAGGTTAAAGTCGAACACCCAATTAGACGGAATTTAATCTTGTCAATTCTTCTCTTTGGCGAAAATTATCATGTGATTCACATTTCGTATAACTGCTGTTGACTTAAATTCGAAAAATATATTATAAAAAATATTGAAGAAAATCAGGTCGAGTTTATTAACCAGTGAAATGGGATCGTTAGTGATAAATGATTTGTGTTGTGACAAAATATTGATAGGTTTAAGTTGAACACCCAATTAAACAGAATTTAATCTTGTCGATAATTTTCTTCGGCGAAAATTTCATGTGATTTACATTTCATATTTACTGTTGTTGATTAAAATTCGAAAAATATTTTATAAAAAATATCAGAGAAAATCAAGTCGTGTTTATGAACCAGTGAAATGGGATCGTTATTGATAAATGATTTGTGTTGTGACAATGGTGTTCTAGGAACCAGTTTTGGCCGTGAATGTGACAAAATATTGATAGGTTCAAGTTGAACACCCAATTAAACAGAATTTAATCTTGTCGATAATTCTCTTTGGCGAAAATTATCATGTGATTCACATTTCATATTTACTGTTGTTGATTAATATTCGAACAATATTTCATAAAAAATATCGGAGAAAATCAAGTCGTGTTTATGAACCAGTGAAATGGAATCGTTAGTGATAAATGATTTGTGTTGTGACAATGGTGTTCTAGGAATTAGTTTTGGCCGTGAATGTGACAAAATATTGATAGGTTAAAGTTGAACACCCAATTAAAAGGAATTTAATCTTGTCGATAATTCTCTTTGGCGAAAATCACCATGTGATTTACATTTCGTATTTATTGTTGTTGACTTAAATTCGAAAAAAATTTCATAAAAATATTAAAGAAAATCAAGTCGAGTTTTCGAACCAGTAAAATGGGATCGTTAGTGATAATTGATTTGTGCTGTGACAATGGGGCGTTAGGAATACGCGATGGATGTTTTGTATAATCCTTGATTTCATACATTGATTTCTGATAGAGTGATGTCGTAAACATTTTGTCTAAGCTTCCTTCTCGGCGCTAGCCTTTAGCGGAGGTCGCGGACGTCCAAAGGGTACGACCCGTGTTATTTACGAACGGAAAAGTCATATCGTAATGAGTTACCGCGTTGGAGCGTCGCCAGGATCGTCTGGAAATGTTACCGGCGAACGATAATTCGAATTTCGGTTTTCGTCGAATCGGGTGGGAACCTTGGTGAAAACACGAAATGTCGCACTCGATATGGAAACGTGCATTGTTCGCGCGAAAGCGAGGTATCGGTCGGAGAATTCGATACGATTGTTTATTGTGGCACTTTAAAGGTCTGTTTTAATTAACTTTTGGGGATATAACAGAATCTTCGATTACCTACGACGCACGTTTGGGTTTTTACCTGACCGGTGGTTGTTGATTTCGATTCGATTCGTCGATGAAAATGAGGAATTTTTTTATCGTAAGATCGAATTGGAAGCGTTTGAGGCAAAGGTGTAGAATATGGTCACTACTCGGATTCGCACCAAGTTGTCACAGAACGTTTTGAACCACCATAAAAATACTGAAGCAATCGAAATTTTTGTGATCCACGTCAAATCTTGTCGATATTGTCATGAATGTTTCCACGAGAAAACCTGGTTTCTGCAAAACAGTTTCTTATGATGTTCCCAAACTTCTACGAAAATTTGGTGCGAATCCGAGTGCTGACCATATTCTACACTTTAGCCTTCGAAGGATCAAAATTTTAACGAATAACACCATTAAACGCTAGTATTGCATAAAAATAGGTCGTTCAATTGACTTGGAAGCGTTTGAGGCAAAGGTGTAGAATATGGTCACCACTCGGATTCGCACCAAGTTGTCACAGAACGTTTTGAACCACCATTAAAACACTAAAACAATCGAAATTTCTGTGATCCACGTCAAATCTTGTCGATATTGTCATACATTTTTTCACGAGAAAACCTAATTTCTGCAAAACAGTTTCTTATGATGTTCCCAAACGTCTGTGAAAATTTGGTGCGAATCCGAGTGCTGACCATATTCTACACCTTTGCCTAAATCACCGTTAAACGCTTGAATTGCATAAATATAGGTCGATCAACTCTTCACGTTGTTGGAGATTTACGATAAATCGAAAAAAATTAGATCCTAGAAACATCATCGAAAAAAAAAACAAATATAATTTGTTCCACATAAAGTTTATATTTCCACTAAATTATTGTCCTATTTATTGTTGAGTACTCGGCAAGTTTCTATATGTTTATATACAGCGCATATTTACACTTTGTCGCGTCAATATGTTGCATAAAAAATTCTCTTCGAATAAAATAATTGTGTTCTTGTTTCTCAATCAACTCTAGTGCGAATCAATTTCTTTTGCAGACTTGCAATGACGTATCTCTGACGAAACGATATTTAAACCAGATTGGCGACTTGGAAACTAGTTTAAGTTACTTCCAAATTTTAGATCGTTCTAGACAGATCGACAATTAAAGGAATAAACCTTGGTTAATAAACATATAATAGCAATCATTGTTTGAATTATGGATGTTGTAACCTCGTGGTATACTGCTAATGATCAAAAAATCCGATGAAACAAGAACATGTCGTTAAAGGTGGGAAGAACCATTATCTGTCGCCATAATAATCTTCAACCCCTCGTATATCACCCCTGCACTTCGTCGAACCTACCCCTATACGTCTGAAGTACGTCGGATGAAAGAGGGATGCATTCCTGATCAAGGTTAGGGGAAGCAGGAATTTAGAAATTGACAGGAAGTGGGGAATATCCAACCTCACCCTCAACAAATGTCCTCCTGAAAGGACCACTCGATACTCTCTCAATAAAGAAAAAAAAAATGTAACTAAAACCCGAAAAAAATAAACAAAAAAAAATAAAAAAAATTACCATATCAAAACAAAATCCTAAAAATCCTTATATGTCATAATCCAAACATTCCGTCGGTTCACAACGAGCGATTATCCTCGCATTTCCCGGACTGGACTCGAACAAACGGAAAACACTGCCGGAAAAGTCGCTCGACTACTACCTGGGATCGCTCTCGGAAAAACCCGGTGAGTCATAAAAGGGTCGGGGAATCCGCCCGTACGTCTACCGCGCGAAAGTCCTCGCACAACTGACGAACCGACGGAACCCGCGGGACGCACCGGCAACGTGAGTCGGTGGGGCGGGCGAATGCAGCTGCAACCTGGCGTCTTGATGCGGGATCCGCAACTAGTGATCTACGTTTCCTCGAAATGATGAGGAAAAAAATTAGATCCCTCGGTTTTTTTGTCTTTGAAATTCGTGGATCGGAGTTCTGAGCTTGGAGGATCGGTGCCGGATAGCAATTGTCGATCTCGGAAACGGGGTCGGTCGAATGAGAAAAAAATTTTGATTTTTTATACCCAATAAGTTACCGTTTGAGAAATTTCGAAATTCCGGGTTTTTCCGGAAATATCCGAAATTTCGCAAAATCGTTTTATTGAGCGCTCGTACTACTTACACGAGGGCTATATCATTTCGTCACGATGTCTGTATTTTTCGAATTTTGAGCCGAAAATGGTCTCAATCGACTATGTTCGACTCACTGATGACGAATCCGTCGGAAAATTCGAGTCTGTCCGTCCGTCCGTCCGTCCGTCCGGCCGTCAGCACGATAACTCTCGAACGGATCAACCTAGAGACTTGAAATTTTCAGTGTAGGTTCAGATCCCGAATGCCGCGGTTGAGTTCGTTATTGGGCAAAATTCGCCCAGGGGTTCCGTAAATATGGCCGTTCAAAGTTTTGTTTCCCTGATTACATGAAAACTACAGATTCGATCGAGATGAAATTTTGCACTCAGAAGGAAAATGAGGTGTTTTAGCTACATGCGAAATTTTGTCCAGATCGCATGACCAGAACCATAGAAACCATAGAAAATTGTAACTTTTGAACGGAAATGCCTAGGGACTTGAAATTTTCAGGATAGGTGTGGATCTCGAATGTCGTGATCACGTTCATCTATGAGCAACATTATACAAGGGGTTCCGTAAATACGGTCGTTTGAAATTTTGTTTTCTCGATAAATTCGAAACTATGGATTTGATCGTGACGAAATTTTGTATTTAAATCAAGAATGATATATTCGAGCTACATTGTTTCCAGATCGCATGATCAGAACCATAGAAACCATAGAAAATCATAACTTTTGAACGGAAAGGCCTAGGGACTTGAAATTTTCAGAATAGGTTCGGATCGCGAATTTCGCGATCACTATCATCAATGAGCAAAATTAGACTAGGGGTTCCGTAAATATAGCCGTTCAAACTATATTTTTCCTGATAATTTCGAAAATACTTATTGGATTGAAATGAAATTTTGCTCATATATGAAGAATAATGTATTCAAACTACGTAAGAAATTTTGTCCAGATCGCATTACCAAGACCATAGATACCGTAGGAAATACTAGCGAGTTATCGAAAAAAAAAATGGTCACCAAAGCACAGACGTGAAGTCTGGATTTTCGCGTTAGTTTGAAATTTTATTTGACAGCTGTCAAAATCTTTCCAATTGGTTTTTAAAACTGGAGCATGCAAATCTATCTGCAAGGTGCATGTACGAGCGCTCAAAAGCTCCTGCCTTCACGGCAGTGCTTTTCGTAATTTTTTTTTTTTGTGGCTTCATTCGTGAACGAATTTCAAAATGAATTGCACATTTACGTTGCTACTTTTTGAGTCAACATTTTTGTTTTCCGACGTTTCTCGTTTTTTTTTTAGGGGGGGGGGGCGGTTTTGTGGTGTCTTATTATTAATTATCAAAGATTCCCTATATTTCATCTGAGAGAAGCAAATATAGCGTTTTTGGGGGGGTCTGACCCTTAGTTTTTTGATGAAAAAATTGAAATTTTCGAATGCGATTTTATTGAATAATAATGAAGTGGTGAAGTCGCTGGTTGATAATCTGAAAACCTCGATTGATTCTGACAAGTAGAAGTCGAGATATAAAGGATTGAAAGTTGAAAAATTGTCATTTTCGAAAAAAAAAAATAAAAATTTGCAGATAGGGCTGCGGTTTTTTTTCATCGAATTGCGCAACCTCGAAAACCTATATTTCCATATCAAACTTGCCAATATCTACCTTATTCTTCCCGAAAAAAAATTATTCAGTTTTTCCAACTTTCATTTTCGAGTTGCGTTTGAAAGAGTGTACTGGCGCGAATATCACTATGATTAGTTTACTGAGTGGTTTTGTGGAATCTACTCAATTGGTTACATAACATCCATATAAAAAAATTATCGAGGATTGCCTATATTTTATCTGAGAGAAGCAAATATAGCGTTTTTGGGGGGGTCTGACCCTTAGTTTTTTTTGATGAAAAAATTGAAAGTTTCGAATGTGATTTCATTGGATAATAATGAAGTGGTGAAGTCGCTGGTTAATAATCTGAAAACCTCGATTGATTCTGACGAGTAGAAGTCGAGATATAAAGGATTGAAAGTTTAAAAATTGTCATTTTTGAAAAAAAAATTAAAATTTGCAGATAGGGCTACGATTTTATTTTCATCGGATTGCGCAACCTCGAAAACCTATATTTCCATATCAAACTTGCCAATATACGCCTTATTTTTCCTGAAAAAAAATTATTTAGTTTTTCCAACTATCATTTTCGAATTGCGTTTGAAAGAGTGTACTGGCGCGAATAACGGCTGTTTATCTGAGTCTAGGGGAGTTGGGAAAACTTTTCAGGGCCTACAGAGATTTGAGACAGTTACTTTTGGAACGGACAGGTGGCGTGATTGGGGAAATTTTCTCCGATCATCGCTGCGTTATGTTTTGAAAGGTTTTCTGTTTCTTACATCATTTTGCTAACTGTACTGCTGAGATTTGATATGAATCGAAACCGGCTTGCAGGGCAAATGATGAATTTGGTGGTCTCTGGGGTAACATGAATTGTTTTGTTGGTTTGCTTTTAGTTTATCTAGAATAATTTTTCTTATTTCATTACTGTAGATAGGGGTGGCCATCATCAGCTCAATATTTTTCAATACGGCTCTGTTGTATTTATGAAAAAATCTGAATTAAATGATATTATTTTCGAATAATATATACGAAAATTCGACAATGGTGCGATTAGCGAGAAAAACATTAACTTCTGTTCGTAATTACCATTCCTCGAAAATTAATTGTTTTGTAACATTTTTTTTTTCACAGACGATAGATCGCTAATTGTTAAAAATGTTACATCAACCGCATTCGCACGAGGAACTAGATCATGTTGAGATAAACCATCATTAACTGATGGTAATATGAGATCTTCATCTTATATTCGTGGGTTCATTGAATAATTATACCGTTAACTTTTTTTACTTTATATCATATTTTTTTCAAACCTTTTTCGCCAAATCCAATAAAACTCACCTCTCCTCCGGACATATCTCCTCCGCCTCTGTTTCCGGACGTCTCCAATCGGTTTTCCAACCGAGAATTCCACTAATTTCATCATACAACACAAAGCCACTACGATCATGTCCGACAGTTACTAGGGCATTTTTTCCCTCGACATATTAACGAAAAAAAGCGACGTTTTCAGTTTCGGCACTAAACCCCCGCGACCTTTTCAACAGAAGGAAGAAGTTATATAAATATAGTATTAACTTTAAGCAGGAAGTGACGGTGCTTTGTCAGAGGTATTTTGAACGTGAGAGGAGCTCTTGATGAATATAACATATAACGTAACACATGTGATGCTGGTTGGTTCTTCGGACGCCCGGCTCGTTACGGCGGCGAGACTGAAATTGGTCGAAAATATGGATTCTTCCATAGGTCCAATTTGGACGGAATTGATGGGATAACCGTAAGGTGGTCGAAGCTTAACGTGTCTGTTATTAACGATACAAGAATTTAATTCCCTGACGATCGATGCGAATGGTCAATGGAAAAGAGATAAACCCAGTAGGAGCCTTTGTTTCGTTAACTGTTGGTTATGTTCCATTCAAGGGATTCTAATTTTAACCCTGGGAAGGGGTGAATTGATATTGGTTGAAATGGATGATAAAACCCCCCATTGTTTCTTTATTTAGCATCTAATCTCGTGTATACAGGGTGTCCCGAGTTCGTTTCGTTGGAATATGGTGGGAATTGTAGCTGATCTATCGATCTTAAATATTGAAACGAACTTAAGCCGGACCTGTCGCGACTCCCGAGCGTTCTTGAACTGACCACGGCGACACTAAGGACCGCGAAACTTCTAGAGACTGCGAGACGCTTCGACAGCGTTCTGGAGACATCGCGAAGTCACGCGAATACATAAATGACCATCGGCCCGAAGCAGAGGCAGTACAGTACTAGATAGAGTCGAGATAAATTAAATAGTGTGTAAATAAATTAGTGTGTTAGTGAACTGTAAATAAATTAGTTAAGAACTTCATTAGAATATTTAGAGCGATGCGGCGTTGCCGCTTGTATTGAAAAGTAGGAATAATTTTGATATTCCCAATGAGACATCATGTATCCATTGCATTTTTCGATTATTTTTGAATGATACTTCCCTGTACCTGTACTTCAGCAGTTTTCGAGTTATTCATTGATTTATTTTGCGAAACTTTGCTTCATTTGAACGTTTATTCCTGCTGATTGGAATCGTAGTAATTTGGAATTTTTGGGTGTGTTTTGAAAATGCCCGGTGTGTCAGTTATCTATGAAGGATTTTGTTCTCTATTATACAGAGTCGTTTAAATTTTTCTGGGAAAAGTAGATTTTTTCGAGGGGAACACCCTGTATATTATTGAATATCTCGAACAGAAATTGAATTTCCTTTCGAATGATATTATAAGTTTTTATAGCTAAATAATCAGGTTTTCAAAATAAAAGCAATTTTCTTAAATATTATGGAAAAATAATCGAATTTTGTAGAAATTTCTTGTTATTTCATCAACCTGATTATTTGGGTATAGGAACATGATATATCATTTGAAAGGAATTTTCATTATCTTCCGAGATATTCAATAATATACAGGGTGTTCCATTTGAAAAAATTGACTTTTACCCACTTTTATATCTCTTGGTGATATCACAAATTTTGAACTAGCCAGTATAATAGAAAACGAAATTCCTCATATTTAACAGATACACAGGACATTTTCAAACTACACCTAAAATTTCAGTTCTATACGTTTTCATTTATCGCAGTAATAAAAATTGAAATGGGACTAAAGAATAACTCGAAAACCACTGAAGATAGGTATAGGAAAGTATGAAACAAAAATAATCTGAAAGAACTATAAAAGTTGAAAGTGCAATGATATACAGGGTGTCCCATTCGAAATAACGAAATTGTTGCAACTTTTCAGTATAAGCGGCAACGCCGCATCGTTGAAACCAAATTTTCAAAATAATCCACGTCCCGTTCTCCAGAAACGAGTTTTTGGACACCCTGTATATACCGGGTGACTCAGAGATGTGTACAAACTCTTTTTCCCAAACGAAAGACCCGATAATGTGGCACATTCGAAAATATTTCTTTTATATACAGGTGTCCCAAAATGAAATATTTCAGAAATTAAGTTCTATTTCTCTCAAATGGCAACGCCGCATTTTCTTCATATTTCTGGATTCTTGAATGAATTCTTTTACTAATGCCAATTTATGTATCGATTTAGGAAATTCCATAACTCCCAAAAAATCCAATTAAAATTTTTTTATCTAACTTATATATTAAGTCATTTCATGAATTATTTTCAACACTGTCCAAACTAATGCTTACCTAACCTTATTATTAATTCATTTAAACACTATCCTAACCCAACCTAACCTAAATATCAATTGATTTTGAGAATCGGTTCAAAGCTGTCCTAACTTAACTCAACCTAATCTAAATATCAATTCATTTTATGAATAGTTTCAACTGTCCTAACTCAACCTAAACTAACCTAAATATTAATTCTTTTCAAGAATTGTTTCAACACTGTCCTAACTTTCGCTAACCTAACCTAATTATTAATTCATTTTAACACTGTTCTAACTTATGCTTCCCTAACCTAAATATTAATTCATTTCAAGAATCGGTTCAACGCTGTCCTAACTTCACTTAACCTAACTTAAATATCAATTTATTTTATGATTAGTTTCAACACTGTCCTAACTCAACCTACCCTAACCTAGATATTAATTCATTTTAAGAATTGTTCCAACACTGTCTTAACTTTTGCTAACCTAACCTAATTATTAATTCATTTTAACACTGTCCTAACCCAACCTAACCTGAATATTAATTCATTTTAAGAATATATTCAATGCTGTCCTAACTTAACCTAACCTTACCTTAATATTTATTCATTTTAAGAATAGTTTCAACACTATCCTAACTTAACCTAACATAACCTAAATATTTATTCATTTCAAGAATCATTTCAACGCTGTCTTTACTTAAAGGAAAATATTGGTTGGAAAAAGTAACAAGTCGGAAGGTCGGGTAGAAAAAAGTTATGGACCTTGCACACACCCCTAGGCCACCCTGTATATATGTCCATCGGGAAATTTTCCAGGTATATAACAAAAATCCAAAAAATCCCCCCTAACGGACCATCCTGTATATACCGGGCCGAACCATAGAATACAAACAAACCGAGAAAGTGGATCATGCGGCGAGTCTAAATTTAAAGGTAAACAAATCAAAAAAATCGTCCGGGTCGCGGCTCATGCGCTTGATTCGAATCGAAAATGAAAACTGCGGGAAACTCGCCCGGGAAATCGGTGGAAACGCGCGAAAGAATAAGAAAGAAGAAAAAATTATCACCGCTAAAAAGAATTAAATTTTAAAAAAGAGCTCGTTGAAAATGTAGATATGGTACAAAACAGTAACAAACTATAATAACCCCACAAAAGAAAACACACGACACTGGAACGTCCGATAAGTCACAAAAACACAAACAACAATCGAAATCACATAGATCCACCACTAAGTTTTAATAAAGTTATCAATATGGCTGGCTTAAAATGACTAAACCATTACTCAGCGCGGAGCGGACTCCGCGCACGAAATTCGAACCCGGCGAACGATCAACGACAAACGATTCCCGAAAAAATAGACGACGCCGCGACGTTCTCGCGCGACGTACGTCGCAGCCGCCTCCGAGCGCGTCTTATTTTTAACTCTTAAAAATAATTGGTTCAGTGAACATGTGCCGCAGCTTCCCAGCTAGGAGAGCAACATGGAAGCCCGTTTTATTATTCTTTATTACTTTCTGGATTTATTTCTGGATGGCTCTCGTGGGAGAACACGTGAATTCTTGCGGTGAGATGAAGGAGAATTGATTGAATTGGGACCCTTCTCGTTTGACCCTTTCGGCGAAGGTGTATTTTTAGGCGATTTATCCCCCGGTGGATGGTATAAATATTATGCAGAAAAATTGGCTTCTTGGGGTTCAGTGCAAGTGGAGGGGAAACCAAGACTACTTTTTGTTGTTCAACCCACTATAATTTGAATTGGGGATATTTTCATTTGAGTTAGGACAGCGTTGAAACGATTCTTGAAATGAATTAATATCAAGGTTGGGTTAGGTTAGGTTAGGACAGCGTTGAAACAATTTTTTAAATGAATTGATAATAAGGTTATGTTAGCATAAGTTAGGACAGTGTTGAAAATAATTCTTGAAATGAATTAATATTTAGGTTAGGTTAGCTCAAGTTAGGACAGCGTTGGACCAATTCTTGAAATTGATTAATATTTAGGTTAGGTTGGGCTAGGACAGTGTTGAAAGTAATTTTTGAAATGAATCAATAATAAGGTTAGGTAAGCATAAGTTAGGACAGTGTTGAAAAAATTCTTGAAATGAATTAATATTTAGGTTAGGTTAGGTTAAGTTAGGACAGTTTTGAAACGATTCTTAAAATTAATTGATATTGAGGTTAGTTTAGGTTAGGTTAGAACAGGTTTGAAACGATTTTTGAAATGAATCAATATTTAGGTTGGGTTGGGTTAGGTTAGGACAGTTTTGAAACGATTCTTAAAATTAATTGATATTAAGGTTAGGTTTGGTTAAGCTAGAACAGGTTTGAAGCGATTTTTGAAATGAATCAATATTTAGATTGGGTTAGGATAAGTTAGGACAGTGTTGAAAGTAATTTTTGTAATGAATTAATAATAAGGTTAGGTTAGCATAAGTTGGGACAGTGTTGGAAAAAAAATTTGAAATGAATTAATATTTAGGTTAGGTTAGGTCAGTGTTGAACAGTCTTGAAACGATTCTTAAAATTAATTGATATTTAGGTTAAGTTGAGTTAGGACAGTAAAGAAATTCATCCAAGAATATACAAATATGACAAAAATGCGGCGTTGCCATTTGAGAGAAATAGAACTTAATGTCTAGGTATTTTATTTTGGGACACCTGTATATAAAAAATATTTCGAAATGCGTCACATTATCGGAACTATCGTTTGAAAAAAAAAGAGATTGCACACACCTCTAAGTCACCAGGTATATACAGGGTGTCCAAAAACTCGTTTCTGGAGAACAGGACGTGGATTATTTCGAAAATTTTGTTTTATCTTATACTGAAAAGTGTCAACAATTTCGGTATTTCGAATGCGACACCCTGTATATCATTGCACATCCAACTTTGATAGTTTTTTCAGATTATTTGTGTTTGATACTTCCCTATACCTACCAGCGGTTTTCGAGTTATTCTTTATTTTTTTGTGCCGAACATAGCCCCATTTGAATGTTTATTACTGCGATAATTGAAAACGTAAAAAGCTGAAATTTTGGGTGTAGTTTGAAAGTGTCCTGTGTATCAGTTAAATATGAGGAATTTCGTTTTCTATTATACAGGGTAGTTCAAAAATTGTGATATCACCAAGAGATGTAAAAATGGGTATAAGTCAATTTTTTATAATGGAACACCCTGTATATTATTGAATATACCTGAAGAAAATGAAAATGAGAATGAGAAAAAATAGAAACGATTCTTGAAATGAATTAATATTTAGGTTATGTTAGGTTGAGTTAGGACAGCGTTGAAACAATTCTTGAAATGAATTAATAATTAGGTTAGGTTGGGTTAGGACAGTGTTGAAAGTAATTTTTAAATGAATTGATAATTAGGTTAGCATAAGTTGGGACAGTGTTGAAAATAATTCTCGAAATGAATTAATATTTAGGTTAGGTTGGGTTAGGACAGTGTTGAAAGTAATTTTTGAAATGAACTAATAATGAGGTTAGGTTAGGTCAGCATAAGTTATGACAATATTGGAAATAATTCAAGGAATGAATTAATATTTAGGTTAGGTTAGGTTAGATTGAGTTAGGACAGTGTTGAATACAATTCTCAAATTGAAGCCATAAATAATCAAAAAAATCGAAAATTGAGGTTGTGAGCGTAATATTTTTGATACTTCTGTCATACGGTAGATCTAATGTACCACATCTGTCATAATTTGGCGACGCTACCAGATATGTATGAGTTACCCTGAATAAAATCGAATAGATTAAAATGCATTTGAAATCAGATTTGGATAAAGATTTCTGAAGAAAAATCGATCTACTGTTGGTCGTCCTTGACCACTAACTACGTCGTTACTAGGCATTAACGGTCTCTTCATCTTGGATATTACTTCATCCAAGTGCAACGGCCCAACAATTCGTTAATTCCGACTGTTTAATTGGAGCCAATTACCACAAATGGTCGAAGGGTGGTGAGGTCATCATACAACGGTCTCTTTACTGTCGATGTCATAATCTAATGGTTCAATTCAGGGAACGTCAAGATTTAGACAAGTCGTGGGTGCAGTCCTTTACATTAAAAACATTTTTGTTTTCGGAATTGTGGAATTATTTTGGACCCATTCGCTGTGAGAAATTTGTATATATTTTGGTGGTCGAAATTTTTTTCTTTTTTTTAATTATCTTTAATTATCCAATAATTGGTGGAGACTATACATTGCATTTTTCGATTCGTTATTGTTTTCTGATTATTATTTTATGATACTTCCCTGTACCTATCTTCAGCAGTTTTCGAGTTATTCATTGATTTCTTTCGCAAAACTTTGCTTCATTTGAATTTTTATTACTGCGGTGATTGAAATCGAGGAAAATTGAAATTTTGGGTGTGGTTTGAAAATGCCCTGTGTATCAGTTATCTATGAAGGATTTTGTTCTCTTCTATACAGGTAGTTCAAAATTTGTGATTTCCCTGATAGATATAAAAATTGGGAAAAGTCGATTTTTTTCAGGTGGAACACCTGTATATTATTGGATATCTCGAAAGAAAATTGAATTTCCTTTCGAATGATATTGAATGTTCTTATAGCTTAATGATCAAGTTTTCGAATTTGAAGCTATTTCCTAAAATATTATGGCAAAATAATCCAATTTTTGTAGACACATGCTGTTATTTCATAAACCTGATTATTTAGGTAAAGAAACATGATACATCAATCGAAAGGTATTTTAATTTTCTTTTGGGATATTCGATAATATATGGGGTGTTCCATTTGAAAATATTGACTTCTACTCATTTTAATATCTCTTAGTGATATCACAAATTTTGAACTACCCTGTATAATGGAAAGCGAAATTCCTCATATTAAACTGATATACAGGACATTTTCAAACTATTCAAATGGGGCTATTTTAGGCACAAAAAATTTAGAATAACTCGAAAACCGCTGGAGGTAGTAGTATTAAGTATTATACAAAATAATCGCGAATCAACTGATATACAGGATGTTCCATCCGAAATAACGAAGTTTTTGCTACTTTTCAACATAGCCACAAAAATGTTCCAAGAAACCAAATTTTCGAAATAATCCTACGTCGCTATGTCTAGAAAAGAAAATACGACCATCGTCTTTGGGACACCCTATATAGTCAATAGTCAGTACTCACCTACAAGGAGTTGTCCGTTACATATATCATTCATGGTCCTGAAAACAATAAACAGTTTCAGCATGTGATCTTAAGAAGATCCAAAACAGAAAACTCTCACCTCTTTTTGGGTTCAGCCGCAATCTAAATGGCTCAGCATCTCTGATCCTCCTGGAAAAAGATATATTCAGTGATTTTGGAAGGGTTGCACCCCACCCAGAAAAATTTTTTTTGATTTTTTGATTATTTTTGAAAATGTATGTGGCCTCCCTATTCTCCGGATTTAAATCTCATCGAACATGTGTGGGATCTGATAGGGAGAAGAGTGTCCACTTTGCACCGTCCTCCACAGACTCCGACATATAGTTAATATACGACGTTCAAGTTGCTTGGAAATATGTGCCACAAGCAGACATCGACCATCTCATTTTGTCGAGTGCCAAAAAAATCAACTGAATCAGCTGTTTCAAATTTTTGCTTATGTCTAACCATAGGGAATATTGAAAGCTCCAAACAGTTTCTTCTTTGTGGTGAAAAGGGAATTATGTATAATCAATGATCTAGTAAGAACAACAAAGTGAAAACCGAGACTTCGAGTTTTTGTTGATGAATCCAAAATCGATACAGGTTGAAACAACAGGTAACTTATGCCACAAATCAACTGGAGCAAAACAGAAAACGTCTCAAAATCCAACCAAAACAAATCGACCACAAATACACGTAGCAAATCCGATTATCAATCGCAGGTAAATAAACACCCAGAAGACGTCGTACCCTCATCTTACCGGAATATCCAAACTCCTGGCGCCGCTCCAAACCTTCATGTGGAACCACACAAGAACGACACACACACGAGAAGAGAAAAACCGCACAATTCGCGAAAAACCACCGGATTTTGGGTGTAAGAAAGGCGACACGGGGTGGTTTAAAAGGGGTGTATTACGTCCGATTCAACCCCCATCATAAGGAAGAAGTCTTGGACAGCGCCTCCTCTCGGTATTTGGGGCGGACTACTATCGATTTTCCTTCGGTCTGGATGACGTCACGGTTGCGTGCATTTATCGATGATTTGGGGGGCGATTTTGGGTCATAAATAAGTTGGGGGAGGTTTTCGCGAGATTATCAGGAGAATTTCAGGGGGTGAAATTCGAGAAAAATTGGGAGAATGGAGGTGGAGATTTTTTTTGATGCAGTCTAGGAATTTTCAAGGACGAATCCTTATGCGCTTTGGGCATTTTAGTGTAACGTCCTTGCAAGCTCGGTATACAGGGTGGATGAAGAAAAATTGGCATTTTTATCCATATCATGTTATGAGACTAGCTAGAACATATTCGAAGCATAACTATTGGTATACCAAGGAGTAAATTTGCAAGAAAATCTTTGTAAATCATTGAAGTGTCTACCCTCAATATGAAATAGTCCCTACAACAATTTCCTTTTTTTGATTCTGCAAACTACTAATCAAATTTGGATATTTTAATCTGATCCAATAAAAATAATAGGAATGAAAAAACTATACATACCTATAAGGAAATAAAAAAAAAACTTAATAAAAAGTAGAAATATTTATTTTACAATTATATACACAATTTTCTAGGAACTATTGGCAGATATCCAACTCTCAACAGTGTCTTTGTACTTCGATAACCACACTATGTTATTTTTGATATTCTCCAGAGCTCTTTCTCGAGCTGATGTACCTGCCCCACCTTCTGGGTACGCTGCCATGAAAGAGTTCATCTGGAAACATAAAACGTCTTCAATATCATGCAAATTTCTTCATTGGGTGACATTTAAGGTGTTATACCCAGAAAGAATAATTTCTTCAACTTGTTAAGAAGAAAAAGGAGAACATATCTGCAAAACAATGAAGTGTCATTACCTCTGACAACTTGATTTTGGTGGAAAAACTCGAAGTGATGGCAGGTATCATCTCCCCCAAATATCTGCTGTTCAACGTGAATCGTTTGATAAAAACATCCCAATTTTCCCTTAAACAAAAAAAATAAAAATTAATACACCACAAAGAGAAAATAAAGAAGACCTCACCTAACATAGTCCCAAACTATAGGAAGACCAATAGGATTCCTAGACATCATGATGATAAAATTGATATAATCTTGAGATCTTATGTACGTTTCATCTTTGGCCAAATCAAGTAATCTATATAAAAGTGTAGGGTTATTCACTGCAGTCAACCCCCTCAGAAGCTTCAACTTTTCGTTGGCATCAGATTCCTCCTGGAAGATCTTGAACAACTTCTCCCACTTGTCAATGTCAGCATTCTTCATACCTGCCACAAGAAGTGTTGTTAAAAGACCGCAACTTCTTGGAGTCCCCCCCCCAACTCACCATATTTATAGATGATTTCTCTTAAATCTGGCGATGCTGACCTGGTGGTGAACCAGATGTCCAGTTGGTTGGCCGCGTCTTTCAAGGCCGCGTCGTACTCGATCTCGCAGGCGAGTTTCAACACCAGGACCCGGGTCAACCTGCTCGAAAACACCTTAAGAACCTATTTCAGAAAGGGAGGTGATTACTTACTTCTTGAGGTGGGAGTCGTCTTTTCCGATTATCCAAGACAAGTTTTTGTATATCGGGTTTAGGATCTTGATGACGTACTGCCTGAACTCCTGCTCTTTCCTGGACGCCTTCAACAGCTTGAGAAGCTCGAGCAACTTGGACGAAGCGACCTCCCAGGGGGTGTAGTTGGTCTCGTCCTTGAGGTACTTGGTGAGCTCCAACGGGATCTCGTAGCTCAACTGACCGGATCTGGCTATACTGAAGGCTTCCTCCAGAAGATGGGTTCTGTCCGAAACCGGCAGTTCCAACATGTGTCGTCCCAGTTCTCGCCATAGGTCTTCTGGGTAGTTCACTCTGTAGTAACCCGTTTGGCCTGGGTTGAACTTGATCCATTTGGCGTCTTTGGGCCTTTGGATGGTGACGTTCTTGCTCGTTTTATTGAACCAAGTGATCTCTGATTTCCCTTGGTCGGTGATGTACGTCACTGGCACCGTCCACGTGTAACTGAAGATGATTAGATTAAATGATGAAGACGTGGAGGCGGAGTACTTACTTGTAAGGCGAAGGTTTCTGCTTGTCGGCGTCGGCGGGGTTTACCAAGAACCTGGTCTGGTTCAGGACGAACTTATCCCCTTCAACCGTAACGTTGAGTATCGGGTAGCCCATCTGCTTCGTGAAGGTATCCATGAAGTCACGAACATCTATGGACTCCCCGACTACTCTTTGTATCTCGTACCAGAGGTATTTGGTGACGGCGTTGTCGTAAGCGTGGGCCTTCAGGTAGCTGGTGACCGCCTTTCTGAAGTTCTCCTCGCCCACGGTCTGCTCCAGCATCCTCAGAACGCAGGCACCCTGTAATCACAGAAGGGTATCATCAGAGAATCGAGAATCGTCTATACCTTATTGTACTAATTGGTGTCGAAGATTCTGTTATTTGGTCTGGTATCACCAGGGAATCGAGGAAGAAGAAGGTAGGTGTCGAAGAATTCTGTTATTTGGTCTAGTGAACCAACATTCTGGATGATGGGGGGGAGCTGGGAGAGGTTGGTGAAGAGGAGAGAAGCCAATGGTCATTGGAGAAGGTTACAGAGGGTTATCACCAGGGAATCAATGAAGAAGAAGGTTGGTGAAGTGAAGAAAAGCCAATGGTCGTTTGGGAAGATTACAGAAGGATATCACCAGGGAATCGAGGAAGCAGAAGGCTGGTGAAGAAGGGAGAAGGTTGATGAAGTCTATACCTTGTTTTAAAAAATGGTGTCGAAGATTCTGTTATTTGGTCTGGAATCACCAGAGAATCGAGGAAGAAGAAGGTTGGTGTCGAAGAATTCTGTTATTTGGTCTAGTGTGCCAACATTCTGGATGATATGGGGAAGCTGGGAGAGGTTGGTGAAGAGGTGAGAAGCCAATGGTTATTGGAGAAGGTTACAGAAAGTTATCACCAGGGAATTAATGAAGAAAAAGGTTGGTGAAGTGAAGAAAAGCCAATGGTCATTGGAGAAGGTTACAGAAGGATATCACCAGGGAATCGAGGAAGCAGAGGTTTGGTGAAGAAGGGAGAAGGTTGAGGAAGTTTATATTTTATTGTACGAAATGGTGTCGAAGACTTCTGTTATTTGGTCTAGTGTGCTAACATTCTGGATGATAGGGGGGGAGCTGGTAGAGGTTGGTGAAGAGAAGAGAAGCCAATGGTCATTGGAGAAGGTTACAGAAAGTTATCACCGGGGAATCAATGGAGAAGACGGTTGGTGAAGTAAAGAAAAGCCAATGGTCATTGGAGAAGGTTACAGAAGGACATCACCAGGGAATCGAGGAAGCAGAAGGTTGGTGAAGAAGGGAGAACGTTGAGGAAGTCTATACCTTATTGTACTAAATGGTGTCGAAGACTTCTGTTATTTGGTCTAGTGTGCCAACATTCTGGATTATAGGGGGGGAGCTGGGAGAGGTTGGTGAAGAGGAGAGAAGCCAATAGTCATTGGAGAAGGTTACAGAAGGATATCACCAGGGAATCGAGGAAGCAGAAGGTTGGTGAAGAAGGGAGAAGGTTGAGGAAGTTTATACCTTGTTGTACGAAATGGTGTCGAAGACTTCTGTTATCTGGTCTGGTGTGCCAACATTCTGGATGATGGGGTGGGAGCTGATCTTCGCGTCCAGGTTCAAAACTGGGTGCAGTTCCCTGACCAAGAATTGGTCCAACTGAAAAACATTCTAAATTAGACCAAGCCCACCCTACGAAGGTTTTTGGGCTTACCAGGCCGAAAGTTGGTTCGGCTGCGTCTCCCCCTTTGTACTCTATGTAGGAGGCGAAACCCTCGTTGAGCCAGAGGTTGTCCCACCAGTTCATGGTCACCAAGTTACCGAACCAACTGTGCGCCAATTCGTGCGCGACCACAACCAACACCCTCTGCTTGTTCTCCGAGGAGTGGTCCTTGGGGGTGTACAGGAGGGCGGTTTCTCTGTACGTGACCAACCCCCAGTGCTCCATGGCGCCGGAGCTGAAGTCGGGAATGGCAATCATGTCTACAATTTAAAAAGAAAGGAATTAAAACGAATTGAGTCTACAGTCTTGAATAATTCTAACCTAACTTCGGCAGGGGGTAGGGTATGTCGAAATACTTTATATAAAACTCTATGGTCTTCTTCCCCACCGTCCCTGCGTAGGTTGTCTTCTCCAGCTGTTGGGGGGTGGCGTATACCCTGAAGGGCACGTCGGTGCCGTTGTTCGCGAAGAACGTTTCGGTGTAGTTGAAGTCGCAGACGATGAAGCAAACTAGGTATGTGGACATCTTCACTGTTTCTTTGAAGTGGACAAGTTTGCCGCCGTTTAGGTCTTCTTCGCTTTCCTGAAAAAATAGACGAAATTTCACAATTTGCAAGGTACAACAAGTCGAGGTTATGATTTCCTGTCACACAGTAGTTCTAATGTATCACATCCGTCATGTTTGGGGCGACGTTGCCAGATGTTACTCAAATGTAGGTTTTGGGGTGTTGCGAGTTGGAGAAGAGTGCGGTGGACGTTTTTTTTACCTGTGGATTGTTACTGAGAGCTATATAGTCCGGGTCGTTCGGTTTCCACAAGTGAACAGTGAATGTTGCCTTCATGCTGGGTTCGTCGAAACATGGGAAGGCTTCTCTCGCGTAGGTGGGTTCGAATTTGGAAGTTGCGATTGTTCTGGAAAACAAAATATTTTAAAAAGGAAAAATTTCAAAGTATTTAATTATTATTTTCTGTTGGGTTTTTTCTTCTTTATTTTCATTTTTAAGCGTCTTCAATACAGTATGCTGCAGCTACAGGGTCTCTAGATATATTTGGGCCTATTAATATTTTCACAAAATGAAAAAATTCGAAGTATATGATTATTGTTTTCTATTGGGTAATTTATTTTTTTATTTTTTTTTTAAGCCTCTTCAATACAGAACGGTGTAGCTACAATTTTTTCAATTTTTTTAAGCGTCTTCAATACAGTATGCTGCATATACAGAGTCTCCAGACATATCTGGCCAAATAAATATTTTCACAAAATGAAAAAATTCGAAGTAGGTATATGATTATTATTTTCTGTTGGGCGATTCATTTATTTTTTTTATTTTTTATTTTCATTTTTTTTTATTTTTTGAGCGTCTTCAATATAGTATGCTGCAGATACAGGGTCTCTAATCATATCTGGCCAAATCAATATTTCCACAAAATGAAAAAATTCGAAGTATAATGATCATCATTTTCTGTTGGATAATTTATTTATTTTTTTAATTTAATTTTTATTTTTTTTTTTCAATTTTTTTTTTATTGTTCAAGGGTCTTCAATACAGTACAGATACAGTGTCTCCAGACATATCTGGCCAAATTAATATTTTCACAAAATGAAAAAATTGGAGGTATGTATATGATTATTAATTTCTGTTGAGCCAAATATGCAAATAACATCGACACTATGCTCCATTTTCTCAACCCAACAATTTGCGTAAATAACGGAAAAACGTAATCATTACGTGTTTTTCTCAACTCCAAAGTCTATTAGAAACTTCCTCAATTACTGAATAACACTGTAACGTTT
Organism: Aphidecta obliterata; assembly: GCA_963966015.1. Classification (NCBI taxonomy): domain Eukaryota; kingdom Metazoa; phylum Arthropoda; class Insecta; order Coleoptera; family Coccinellidae; genus Aphidecta; species Aphidecta obliterata. The sequence continues at coordinate 1,971,038 of OZ014435.1, forward strand.
TATTCAGACTCGAACAATTTCTTAAGTTTATGTTAATAATCGTAGAGGTATATCGGAGGAGAAAGCAGAGATTGGTCGAACGGTTCACTACAATAAAATTATTTATTTTTCATAGGTTTTATGCGGCCTTATTGGTTCATCAGTTTCAGTTATGAACAATTTGAGAGAAAGTCGGGGTACATCAATAAAATTTAGATTTATATTCTTGTCGTGATATACTCGTAGACCTATTAAACGTAGGAGAATCTTCCTCAACAATAATAAATACCAATTGACCTTCTTCAGTGGACATTCTCGTTTTATTTTTCCCTGCATATCGACAATATAAATAAGCTTCATTGAAAGGTTCACACTCGACGCCAGCAATAATTTAAATTGAATGGCACATTGTTAATTATCGGTATCAATAATTGTTCCCTGAGTAAGACCAATTACGATAATAACGATAACTGAAACACTAGATACAATTCATAAGAAATAAATATGTACTTTTAAATATTATTTCCATTTCGTTCCCTAGAAATAAATTGTTCATTCGTCCCTCGACATAATTTTCCACAATTATTTCCATTTGAAAACTCGTTCCGATTGAGGTATTCGAGACCTTGGTTCGGGGATATTAATTTTTTGTCGTTATATTGTTACAATTATTCTAATTGTTATGATGTTCTCTTTTGTATTACACTTCCTTGTCGCTAACACTTCAAATTTCAATTTTAACTTTATGGATTGTCAGATCATAAAATGTCGCACATATTTAGCCAACATCTTTGCCGGTCAATTTTTATCCCAAAAGAGGTTATGGGCCATCTGAAAATATTTCAATATTTCTTCTTCCCACAAAGAGAAACCTCTCATTTTCTAGGATAAATTGCAACTATAATGGTTAAATTGGTAGTTATATAACCCAGTTAAATCGTTATTGTTTTCACAAACGTTTAATTATTTTTGCAATCTAATAATCAATTCGTCGATACATCTGCTTTCTCCCCAGCGAATAGGTCAAAATACTTGAGATTATCGAGTGGTTCATTCGCCACTGGGAAATTATGGGTCCACAAACAGACCCATGCAGAACCCCGAACATTTACCTGGTCTCGTTGTCCTCCCTCTTGTACTGGCTCCGATACAATCCCCTGAGTTTATCCCTCATGCTTCCGGTGTAGTTCAGAGTCAGATGGTACAAACCAGGCACAATCCTCTCGGTGAGGTTGAACACGACGACCTCGTCGTCGGGCCAGGTCTTAACACTGTTAACCCCGATCGCCGTCCCGTTGGAATCCTCGAGGAGCTGCGCGTACCGAATTGTAAGGTTCTTGCTGTGCAAGACGATCACCTGGTTTTCCGTTAGAGTCCTCAGGGTGACGTTCACCACCCCCTCGAAACCGCCGCCAGGAAGATCGGGGAAGATCGTGAGGTCGTAGTGGATCGGGGTGGTTTCCTCCGCGAGTCTTGGGTACCGGTAGGTCCTCCGGCTCCTCGAGTTCGCGGCGTCCCTCAGCTGGTTCGTGAGGATGAAGTTGGCGAGGAGCAGGAGCGTGGCGAGGAGGACGGCGCAGAGGATCGTCTGCAGGACGCAGCATCCGCAGAGGCACGGCACGCAACAGCCGCGGCCTTTCTTGGGCCTGTGGGGTTTTTCCTCGGACGCTATCATCTTCGAGAGGAGGTCTAGGTGCACATAGCGGTTCTAACGGTGCCCGGCGATCTGGGGCGGACGCGAGATTGGCGTGAACTGTCGAAACGGTGACATGTCTTCGGGGATCGAACAACGGCTGTTATGGTAGGGATATTGCACACACCGATGTGTTTGTGCGAACGTGATGTGAGTGTGTGTTTACTATTTTATAATATGCAAGTGCTGACTTACCATAAGCGGGAGGCATTGGCGTAACGAGAAGGGGGCTTCGTTACTTTGAAAACGGTGTTAAATAGAAGACTTCTAAGGCAGCTTGGAAACTTGTTATTGGGAATAATAACCGAAAGTGTACCAGTTGCCTTAGATGCATTTGTGGAAATTGTTCCAATAATGGTGATTTAAATTCCTCTCTCCGACATACCTACACCCATGCTGAATTAACAAGACAATTAATTATGCTGCTATCACTCTTATGGCAATTTCGAAATTACGAAACAAGTAGTGTTAAAATGCCTCCAGAGCAATTTTCTTGCTAATTTCTACCTACACTAACGGCATAACATTACTGGTTGAAGGAGAAATTGCTTAGGAACGATTGGACGATATTGACACGCATAAGTTTAATTATTGACAAATATTAATTAATAATTGTATCTTAAATCAAATTTACTAAAATTGATAAAAAAAATTAAGACAAGCTTCATACTTACAAATGCACTAAAAAGTGAAAAATTTATCAACGAAAAAACGATAAGAAACCAGCGTTCATTAATTGTCGAAAAAACGACCTGAAGAGTTAAAAATTAGAATTAAAGACAAATTTTGAAATATAAAGTTTTATACTATAAAAAACTATTTTTTTCATTCTTTTATCTATTTTGTGAGTAACAGCTTCAGAATTTTACCTTTTTTGTATCCGCAGCAAACTTTTGAACAGCCCAGATCAAACATTGAAAGAAATTATTTTTTCCCTTTTTTGTACGTTTATATGAAAGTTTGCGTTTAAAAATGTTTTTCGTTACTCAAAAAAAAGTTCAGATCAAACATTTAGAGAAATTATTTTTTTCTTTTTTGTACGTTTCTATGAAAGTTTGTGTTTAAAAATGTTTTTTTTTTTAATTTAAGTTTCTTTTTTATTGACAACTATTAAAAGCTTCATTTTGAATTTTTGTTTTCGTTCATTCATTTCTGATTTAGTATTTTTGATGTCGAATAACTTACTCATAAAACAGCCCAGATCAAACATTGAAAGAAATTATTTTTTCCTTTTCTGTACGTTTGTATGAAAGTTTGCGTTCAAAAATATTTTTTGTTACTCATAAAACAGCCCAGATCAAACATTGAAAAAGATTTTTCTTCCTTTTTTGTACGTTTGTATGAAAGTTTTAGTTTAGAAATGTTTTTTTTATAATTTAAGTTTCTTTTTGATTGACAACTATTAAAAGCTTCTTTTTGATTTTTTTTTTCGTTCATTCATTTCTTATTTCGTTCTTTTTATGTCGAATAACTTACTCATAAAACAGCCCAGATCGAACATTGAAAAAACATTTTTTTTTCCTTTTTATACGTTTGTATGAAAGCTTGTGTTTAAATTTTTTTTTTTTTATAATTCAAGTTTCTTTTTTATTGACAACTATAAAAGCTTCATTTTGAATTTTTTTTTTTTCATTCATTTCTTATTTAGTACTTTTGATGTCGAATAACTTACTCATAAAACAGCCCAGATCGAACATTGAAAGAAATTATTTTCTCCCTTTTTGTACGTTTGTATGAAAGTTTGTGTTGAAAATGTTTTTTGTTACTCATAAAACAGCCCAGATCGAACATTGAAAACATTTTTTTTCCTTCTTATCCGTTTGTATGAAAGCTTGTGTTTGAAAATTTTTTTTTTATAGTTTAAGTTCCTTTTTATTGACAACTATTAAAAGCTTCATTTTGAATTTTTTTTCGATCATTCATTTCTTATTTAGTACTTTTGATGTCGAATAACTTATTCATAAAACAGCCCAGATCAAACATTGAAAGAAATTATTTTCATCTTTTTTGTACGTTTGTATGAAAGTTTGTGTTAGAAATGTTTTTTGTTACTCAAAACAGCGCAGATCAAACATTGAAAGAAATTATTTTTTCCTCCTTTGTACGTTTGTATGAAAGTTTGTGTTTAAAAATGTTTTTTTTTATAATTCAAGTTTCTTTTTTATTCATACTTACTCATAAAACAGCCCAGATCAAACATTGAAAGAAATTATTTTATAGTTTTTTGTACGTTTGTATGAAAATGTTGAATGTTGAAAATGTTTTTTGTTACTCATAAAACAGCCCAGATCGAACATTGAAAAAAAATTTTTTTATTTTTGTACGTTTGTATGAAAGTTTGTGTTTAAAAATGTTTTTTTTATAGTTTGAGTTTCTTTTTTATTGACAACTATTGAAGCTTAATTTTGAATTTTTTTTCGTTCATTCATTTCTTATTTAGTACTTTTGATGTCGAATAACTTACTCATTAAACAGCACAGATCAAACAATGGAAGAAATTCTTTTCTCCTTTTTTGTACGTTTGTATGAAAGTTTGTGTTGAAAATGTTTTTTGTTACTCATAAAACAGCGCAGATCAAACATTGAAAGTAATTATTTTTTTCCTGTTTTGTACGTTTATATGGAAGTTTGTGTTCAAAAATGTTTTTTTTTTTATAATTTGAGTTTCTCTTTTATTGACAACTATTGAAAGCTTCATTTAGAATTTTTATTTCGTTCATTCATTTTTTATTTCGTACTTTTGATGTCGAATAACTTACTCATAAAACAGCCCAGATCAAACATTGAAAGAAATTATTTTTTCCTTTTTTGTAAGTTTGTGTTTAAAAATGTTTTTTTTATAATTTAATTTTTTTTTATTGACAACTATTAAAAGCTCCTTTTTCAATTTTTTTTTCGTTCATTCATTTCTTATTAAGTACTTCTAATGGTGAATAACTAGATTAGTATTTTCAATCCAATATTCATATATTTTATTGAATAGATTTCACAGACCGAAAAAAAAAATTTCAAACCTCAATGTTGATTTTTAGATTTAAAAAAAAAATTATAATCTCATACACAACTCAAAATGCTTCAGTTAATGCCATTCGCTTCAAGATAATTTACTCTGTTCAACACCTTGAGAAACTTCTCAAGAGTATTTGGTCTTCGAGACCATTTTGTCTTATAAGGCTTTCCTTATGATCTTAATTCTGGCTTTACAAAAAAATTCAGATTTATCAATGATTTAAAAGAAATTTGGTTTTATAATGATTCTGTGAAAGGCTCATATACAATGGTTTCAGGAAAAAGAACCCTCAATATCAATACCTTGTCAAGAGTATAATAAAACTTGAGATTCTGAAATTACAAGACAGTAGTTTTAAAAAGGTTTTAATAACATTATTTGAACGTTCAAATCAGAGGTTTCAAGAAAGACTTTCAAGAGATAAAATTGGGATCAATGAGTTTTATAAATAATTTCAATACTAGTCTTGAAAACTTCCATAAATAGACCAATTGACTCTTAAGATAGTTTTATGGGAGACGTTTTCTAGTGTTGAAGGGTTTATCACTGCTTCAATTTCTTACTCTTGGAATACTCTTCTAGATCATGATAAAACTGAAATTGTTTCTGCGGAATATCCTGATTTTGAAGAGAGTGTTATAAAACTCGAGGTTCTATGAAATACTAGGGGGTACTCTTGAAATGGTTTTATAATGGTTTTGTGAGGGATCGTCAAGAAGTTGATGATTTCGACAACAATAATCTTGAAATACTCTTCGTAGATCATAATAAAACTGAAATTAATCTCACCTCAGCCCCTTCTCTCCCGTATAAGTACTCTTGTACAGCCCCACCAGCTTGTCCCTCATGGTGCCCTCGAACTCGATCTCCAAAGTCGACGTGCCGTTGCTGAAGAACTTCTCGTCGTCCCTCTGGATCAGCAACAGCTCGTAGTCGACGTACATGTAAAAATTCACCGGACCCTGATCGCTCTTCACGCTCTTGATGGTCAGATTCTTGCTGTGCATCGTGATGACTCCGGTGTCCTTCAACGTGGCCGTCACGTTCACCCTCCCGGCGAAGGTGCCGTTCTCCAGGTCGGGGTAGAGGTAGAGGTCGTACTTCTCCGGTCGGACCACGTCCGGTAGACGGTGCATGGACATGTCGCGCGGCGTCTGGAAGAAGAGGGAGGGTCACAGAGCGGAGCCATGGGGAACACCACGGGAAGAGTAGTTTGAGACTGATTTATTTGGGTTAAGGGTGTTGTTAGTGGACTTACGGTCCTGTAAAAAATCCCTGGACCAGAAGGCGTGGTGGTCAAGTGGGCCTTGAGGAATCTTTCGTGTTCTTCCCTCAGTTCGTCGAGGTCGTCCCTGAGGGACAGATTGAAGGATTGGAGGGTGACGGTCCAAATGAAAAACACTATGGTGGCCGCGAAGAAGAAGACGAGGATTTTGTTGGCCCCCGCCCAGTCTACGAGACCCATTTTTGCACCGCGAAATTCACAAACGCATTTTCTCAACACACTCAAACGTTAAATAATAATAGGATAGGACGCGAACACAAACAAAGGTTTAATCTCGAAACAAACAAGAACGAAGATTCGAGTCGTGAAAATAAAAAAGAGTGTGTACTCTGTTGAATGGAAACGATTGACTGGGAAATATAATATGTGAGAAATCAATAGTTTTTTTTTCTTCGATATTTAACAGATGCCGACAGAAGTGATAAGTTGGGTCTTGTTGAAGTGGGGTTTGTTCACGAAGGAAAAACTCGTCGTTATATTTTTGAAACAGAAGATATTTTCAATGTCCCCATTGGAGAAATGTATACAGGGTGTTCCTAAATTGGAGGTACAAATTAAGAGGGGAGATTCCTTAAGTAATTTTAAGAAAAAAAGTCCAATAAACATGGGTGTTAAAGTTTGAATTTTATACAAGTTTTTTCCTCATAGTATCTACACTTCACAAGACATTCAACTGAAATTTGGCATAGATATTACAATTTAGAGTATACACCATGTGACATGCCAATTTCGATAGTAAATCTACAGGGTGATATTTTTTCTGGGACACTGTCCCCTGTTTTCCTTCAGAACTTTTTTTTTGGGATCCACTGTTAATTTAAAAAAATTTGAAAAGTAGCTTTGTTGTTATACTAAACTTCATGTAACTCATGTTATCTTGTAGTTTCGTCGTATCTGCTACCGATTTCGAGAAGAAAATTTTGAACGATTCTCTCGAAATCCTCAGAAAATTCCAAATTGTCATAAAAATTCACCCTGTATATTTGCTATAGGAATTGGCATGTCACATGGTGTAAACTCTCAATTGAAATATCTATGCCAAATTTCAGTTGAATTTCTTGTGAATTGTAGATACTATGAGAAAAAAACTTGAACACACTGTGACTTTTTTTTCTCAAAATTACTCAAGGAATCTCCCCTCTTCGTTTGTACCTCCAATTCAGGAACACCTGTATACAGGGTGTCTGGGTTGAACGTAATGCACCCCTAGAGAATTGAAGCCCCTTTATTATTTTTTTTGCAGATTATTTTGTCGAAGCTTTGGGGGAAGCAAAATTATTTCAGTGACTTTATTCTACCAGTGGTGGAGATGAAAGGGGGAACTGAATTTTTTTATAAAATTCCCCCCATTTATTGTTACAATATTGAAACGAATTTAAAGTTGGGAAAATTCCATTTTCGAGTTGAGAAAATTAAAAGTTGCAGATAGGGTTGCGATTTTTTTCTCAAAAACCTATATTTCGATACCAAACTTGACCATATTATCTGTCGTAGTTTTCCCGAAAAAAAAAATTGTACATACTGTACATATTTTTATATAATAATAATAATTCAATAGAATCACGTCAACTACCAAAAAAAAAAAATCCCTAAGGTGCCTATGAAACTTCAAATTCGGAGATAAACCCTGCATACTTACCTACCTCTATCAAAGTTACTTTCTCCGTTTAATTGATACATTGGAAAGTGCAGGAAACGTCGTTTTGTTGTTATTCTCGCATTTATATAAGACGGGATAATCAACTGAACGGAACGCCGCTGATATGATACCGCTAATTTGGATCAAAGTTTGCCTTTCTCTGCCTTAGGTCTTGGTTTTGACGTTCTTACCTTTTCGCTACCAAAGCTGGTTCTGTACCGTTTTTTTTTCTTCTCTTAAAGTGTTATAAATTATATGGTCTGAATATTTTCGATCGAGATCGATTTTTATAATCAAAAACTTTGAAATCACATTTTACCACAACCTCCAGATTCTTCTTGGAAAGAATCAAATTAGTCGGAAATTGAGGTTATGACAGTTATATTCTTGTCACACAGTAGATCTGATGTATCACATCTGTCATATTCGGGCGACGTTGCCAGGTGTTTTGTAGGAAATGAAGTCGAACCTTATTATAGCACACCCTAATCAGGGAAAGTTTTGTGGGTGGCCTGTGCAAAATAGACACCTCGTTCCAATAGTAAATCAATACGCAATAAAATTCGAAGAATCCACCCTACCAATAAAACTTTTAGGGTGTAACAAAACTGGCGCCTTGGTATTTCCAGAGGTTCAATTGTGGGCAAAAATCGTGAACCGGTGTTCTATGTAATGCTATTCAACGTTGAAGAACGGTGTTGAATTCTTTGGGAAACTATTTGAGATTCTTTTATTATGTTATGGTGAATTCTCTTAAGGTTATGGTGGATGCGCAGAATTAACTTATTTTTCCAATTCTGTAAATTTAGGCACAAAACGTTGATGTGGATAATTATTCATGGAAGGAATTCAAAATTATATAGTTTGAGTATATAAAGTAGAGTTTAATACAAAAAAACCTCGATTTTACAATCTAAAGTAGGTTTACATGAAGATCATATCTTCTGAAGAATTCACAAGTGCTCTTTCTTAGAACAGTTCGCAGAAGAGGAGAAATCAATCTCAAATGAAACTTCATTAAACTCTGAAAAAGAAAAATTCCTGAAACTTTTCCACCCAGTATTCAATGGGATATAGACAGTTTTCTTCGGGGCTACTATCCAATTGAATTTGGATTCTGAATTTTGATCGAAAAGAGGCAATATCTGAATGTCAACAAAGATAAAGACTTAGCTTATATTTTCTTTCAAATGATAATGATCTTTTTATAGATTTCTATCGAAGAAAGCCTGATTTAAGTTGTATCTTTAATATTTGCCTGCTATTTTGCCTTGCATAATAAAAATTTAATATTAAATCAAATCACATACCTCTTTTTCTCAAGTCCTCAAATTCGGATATTCCAAAGGAAATGCTATAAACTTGCACTTTCTGACTTGTTTTGACAGTTTCAAGAGACTTTACGTTCCTAGATTCGTCGGAATCGGACACAAACAGTTATGTAAACATAACCTCCAATAAGAAAGTCACTAGTCACTGAGTCTTATTCGTTGGAATGTCATAGATTTTTTCGTTCTTCTTTCTCATAATTATCCACGAGAAAGAAAACTTTTCAGGAAGGATGAATGAGAAGATATTATAATTAGAATGTTTATTCTATAGTCAAAGAATTTTGGAATATACAAACGAAAAAGAAATTATTTAATATAACTTGGGACAATTCCACTGCTTCCATTCGAACTTTTCGCTTGAGTGTTCCATTGCTTGCTTGATACCATCACCGATGGTATCAGCCAACTTTGTTGCCATAATATTCTGAAAAACAAATCATAATAAGCCAATATCAAAGATAAAAAATTTGAAAAATTACGTTCGAAGTACAATAATTATTTATGTCCAGGAAATAACATAAATAAAACCTAGAATCTCAACTCCTTCAAATGTTTTTTTTTTTAATAAAAATTATTTATTGGTTGTTATTACTTGTGCAGAACCCGCCCTTTTTTGTTCAATATGAATTTTTAATTTTAAATAGTCTTTTTTTTCTTCAATACTTTTTCGATCATTTCAACTTTGACACCTCATAATTATCTACGAGACGAAACATTTTCAGGGAGGTTTAATAAGAAGATATCATAATTAGAATTTTTATTCCATAGACAAAGAATTTTTTGAATGTATACACGAAAATGAAATTATTTAATATAATCAATAAATGAAAACGAGTGTAACTTCGATTAAGGATCAGATATTCAAAAATTTTTGAAATAAATAATATATTTTTCAATAAATAAAAATGTACAGTAATATGGAAGGTCGTCTGATACAAATCGTAGCTAAACAAAAAATCAAACATAGCTACAGAATCATATCGTTGTACCCTCGGTAAAAGAGAACTTATTAAGAAAAAAAATCAACAATAAAGCTAAGAGAAACAATATGGAATAGATCCATCTTCGATCTCTTCCGTCACTGGTATTGCACTTTGGTCCCATTTTCTGTTAGGTTAACCTAAACCCACAGAAAATCCTCAAGATCTAGTACGAAAATCTTCGATGGTCTGTCAATATCCTACGCGCAGAAATATTCCTCGATCTCCGTGTCGCAAACGTCGCATCTGACCTCGCAGCACATATTGAAGGCGCAATTGCAACGTCTCTGTTTGGTCCTCGTCTCCTTCCTCAGGTTGTAGCCGCAGTTTCGACACAGGTTCTGGCAGCTCTTCCTCTCCTCCGGATCCGTTGAGTTGTCCTTCACGCAGAGTCTTCCTATGGTACCTGGCCAACCTAGAATGAGACCAAAAACGTTTTACCTGAGTCCAGAGTGAGACTCGTCCAAGACGTACCTGTGGAGTCGTCAGGGTGGCAATAGTCAGGGGATTCGTCCAAATACACCAACTGCTTGGATTTGATCTTCCTGGGTCTCTCCGACATACCTGGAGCGTTTCCAAGCCTCCAACCACTGTTCATCTGACCGTAGCTAATCCTCGCAGCCTTCTTATACTTCTTCCTCAAGTTCTCGGCTATGTCCTCGAATGGCGCGACTTGCATCCAGCAGGTTTGATGGGAGCAGCTTCCAGAAAGTCCGTGGCATCTACATACGCGAGTCAGGGAGTCCTTGACCACCTAGAAGAAGGTTATGGTACCATTTGGTGGTTCGAAGACCCAACCAACTCACCCTTTGTCCAACCAGGTTGTTCTGCTTCTCGGCGAAGGCGTGGGCGTCGGTGCCTGCCTCGAAATCCGCGAACAGCTTCTGCGTCGTCTTCTCGGCGTGACCTGGATCGTCCGAACAACCTCCCCACGACCAGCTGACGTCCTGGTTGTCCATTTCCACCTCGTTGTCCTCGTCTTCGTCGTGGTTGTCCTCGGTTTCGGTTTCTGCGCTCGTGGTTATCCGGTCCAAGAGGGATTTGTACTTGCCGGATGGTGATCTGGACTCCCACTTGGTCATGGCTTCTTGTAGGGACTCGGAGGCGGAGTCGCATTCGCACTGGGTCTTTCCCGATTTTGCGCAGTTTTTGGCGAGGGCGTGCATGATGCCCGCTGTGGTTAGGGCTCTTGCGAAGGCTATCTCTTTGGTCAAGCTGAGCTTTTGGAAGTTCCTCCTGGTGGATAAACGTTTTGTGAAAAATTTCGAAATTTAAAGAAAGGTCTTATCAGTTGGTAATAAGAAAATTAAAAGTTGAAAAAAAATCAAGTTGAAAAAAATAGTAATTTGCGAATGCACTCAAAAGGGGGAGTTATTTTGCCGAGAGTACAAGAAATTTAATTAGATTTTGTGAGAATTATTTTTTTCAATTTACTTCTTTTTCTTCAACTTTTAATTTTTGTATCAACTAATAAGACCTCTTTTAGTTTTCACAATATTAAAACAGTTTTGAAACCTCTGCGATGCCGAATTATTTTTTGGTTTGGGGGTAGATAGGTACATATATCTTTTGAATAATTTTTTTTCGCGAGCACGATTGATTAGTTACCTGGAAAAAGCAGACTTTGGACAATTCCACTGCTTCCATTTGAACTTTTCGCTACAGTGTTCCATTGCTTGCTTGATACCATCGCCGATGGTATCAGCCATCCTGGTTGCCATAACATTCTGAAAAAAAAATCATAATAAGCCAATATCAAAGATGAGAAATTTGAAAAATTACGTTCGAGGTACAATGATTATTTATGTCCAGGGAATAACATAAATAAAAACTTGAATATCTCAACTTCCTCGAATGTTTTTTTTTCTAAAACATAATAATTGTACTTTTTAAAAAAAATATATAAAATGTATTTTTTTATAAAATATGAAAATTGTACTTTTTTTATAAAATATAAAAATTGTACTTTTTTATAAAATATAGGAATTGTAGTTTTTTCATGAAAATAAAAATTGTACTTTTTTTATAGAATATAAAAATTGTACTTTCTCCATAAATTATAAAAATTGTACTTTTTTCTTGAAAAAAAATTGGACTTTTTCAGTAAAACATAAAAATTGGACTTTTTCATAGAATAAAAAATTTAATTTTTTTATAAAATATTAAAATTGTACTTTTTTCATAAAATATAAAGTTTGTACTTTTTTATTGAGAAAACAAAAATTCTCAGAAATGAGGATGATATTGACGCAAAAAAAAATTTCAAGAAAATCATACAAACAAGAATAATAACATAACACATTAGAAGAAATTGGACGTTCGCGCAGGTCAGACTTTCTATTGGTTGTCCTTATTTCTTATGTCAGTTTCTGTGGAAATAATGTAACATAAGAAATAAGAGCAACCAATGAAAAGCCTACTTTTAGTGACCTCTCGATATTCATTGGTTTCTAGTACTTGTGCAGAACCCGCCCTTTTTTTCAGAAAGAATTTTTAATTTATCTTTTATTTTCAAATACTTTTTTGATAATTCCAATTATGACACTATATAATTCAATAAATCCTTCGAGTCCCTGAAGACTTACCGATACGATCCTTGTAGGGAATATGTAACTGACGAAAGTAGAACTCGACGAACAAACTTCACAACACATAAAAACACCAAAAATCACCGAAAAAACCACAGCAATCTTCATCTTGAGTCCAGCTAGGAGGTCCTGTCGGCTCAAACTCCAGAAAATTTTGACGGAACCAGAGGACGTTCCTCGGATGGTCAAAAGGACCACACTTCCACCCTCCACCACTGGGTCATAAAACGAAATTTCATTTGGTCAGGAAACCAGCCCGGAGGTACCAGACATCGAAAATACATCCCGTACTTAGGGATGATTTGAATAAATCCATAAATTCCGCCGATCGGTGACACCGATACAATGTGTCCCACAAAAGGTGCAATGCGGGGTGAATGGGCCAGCAATCTTTTGCGAATTGAACGTCGTTAAAGCTCTACCTGTTGACACGGAATCGTAAATGAGACAATCGAGAGTTTCAACGGACAAAAAAATACCGTTACCACTTTGGTCGATATAGAGAAATGTTCTGGAAGGGTTAGAGGGTTGAAATCGAAAAGGGTTTCCCCCACAAAATTTCCCCGAATTTTTATTCGAACATTAGAAAGAAACTTTATTAACATGTTATCTGAAACGTCTAGACGTCGACAGAATGAGATGGTCGATGTCTGCTTGTGGCACCTCGAACCAAGCAACTGGAACTTCGTGGATTCACTGTGTTAGAAGATGCGAAGGATGGTTCAAAGTGAACACTCTTCTCCCCAAAAGCATAATCGAACCTTGGAAGCTCAGTAATATTTTTATTATGGAGAATAATGAAATATTCCTTGGACAGAAAAAAATTACCGAGCGTTGGGGCCGGGTTTGGCTTGGCTCAGCAATATTTTTATTAGGGATCAACAATATTTCATTGGGGATCCTATCATCACTATATCCTGTGAAAGCGTTCGTGGTGACGAATAATCGAAGATTTCATCGAAAGAAAAAAATTACCGAGCGTTGTAGGCGAGTTTGACTCAGCAATATTTTTATTAGGGATCAGCAATATTTTTATTAGGGATCAACAATATTTTATTGGGGATCCTATCATCACTATATTCTGTGAAAGCGTTCATGGTGACGAATAATCGAAAATTCCATCGAAAGAAAAAAATTACCGAGCGTTGTAGGCGAGTTCGACTCAGCAATATTTTTATTAGGGATCAGCAATATTTTATTGGAAATCATGCCACCACTATATTTTGTAATAACGTTCATTTTGGATGATTATAAAATATTCCATGGACAGAAAAAAATTATCGAGCATTGGGAGTGAGTTTGGCTCAGCAATATCTTCATTAGAGATCGGCAATATTTTATTGGAGATCCTGCAACTACTATATTTTGTGATAGCGTTCATTATGGAGAATAATGAAATATTCCATGGACAGAAAAAAATTACCGAGCGTTGGGGACGAGTTTGGCTTGGCTAAGCAATATTTTTATTAGGGATCAACGATATTTTATTGGGGATCCTATCTTCACTTTATTCTGTGAAAGCGTTCATGGTGGAGAATAATCGAAGATTTCATCGAAAGAAAAAAATTACCGAGCGTTGTAGGCGATTTTCACTCAGCAATATTTTTATTAGGGATCAGCAATATTTTATTGGAAATCCTGCCACCACTATATTTTGTGATAACGTTTATTTTGGATAATTATAAATTATTCCATGGACAGAAAAAAATTATCGAGCATTGGGAGCGAGTTTGACTAAGCAATATCTTTATTAGGGATCGGAATATTTTATTGGAGATCCTGCAACTACTATATTTTGTGATAGCGTTCATTATGGAGAATAATGAAATATTCCATAGACAGAAAAAAATTACCGAGCGTTGGGGTCGAGTTTGGCTTGGCTCAGCAATATTTTTATTAGGGATCAACAATATTTTATTGGGGATCCTATCATCACTTTATTCTGTGAAAGCGTTCGTGGTGAAGAATAATCGAAGATTCTATCGAAAGAAAAAAATTACCGAGCGTTGTAGGCGAGTTTGACTCAGCAATATTTTTATTAAGGATCAGCAATATTTTATTGGAAATCCTGCCACCACTTTATTTCGTGATAACGTTTATTTTGGATAATTATAAAATATTCCATGGACAGAAAAAAATTATCGAGCATTGGGAGCGAGTTTGACTCAGAAATATCTTCATTAGGGATCGGCAATATTTTATTGGAGATCCTGCAACTACTATATTTTGTGATAGCGTTCATTATGGAAAATAATGAAATATTCCATGGACAGAAAAAAATTACCGAGCGTTGAATCCGAGTTTGGCTTGGCTCAGCAATATTTTTATTAGGGATCAACAATATTTTATTGGGGATCCTATCATCACTATATTCTGTGAAAGCGTTCATGGCGACGAATAATCGAAGATTTCATCGAAAGAAAAAAATTACCGAGCGTTGTAGGCGAGTTTCAGTCAGCAATATTTTTATTAGGGATCAGCAATATTTTATTGGAAATCCTGCCACCACTATATTTTGTGATAACGTTTATTTTGGATGATTATAAAATATTCCATGGACAGAAAAAAATTATCGAGCATTGGGAGCGAGTTTGACTCAGCAATATCTTCATTAGGGATCGGCAATATTTTATTGGAGATCCTGCAACTACTATATTTTGTGATAGCGTTCATTATGGAAAATAATGAAATATTCCATGGACAGAAAAAAATTACCGAGCGTTGAATCCGAGTTTGGCTTGGCTCAGCAATATTTTTATTAGGGATCAACAATATTTTATTGGGGATCCTATCATCACTATATTCTGTGAAAGCGTTCATGGCGACGAATAATCGAAGATTTCATCGAAAGAAAAAAATTACCGTTGTAGGCGAGTTTCACTCAGCAATATTTTTATTAGGGATCAGCAATATTTTATTGGAAATCCTGCCACCACTATATTTTGTGATAACGTTTATTTTGGATGATTATAAAATATTCCATGGACAGAAAAAAATTATCGAGCATTGGGAGCGAGTTTAACTCAGCAATATTTTTATTAGGGATCGGAATATTTTATTGGAGATCCTGCAACTACTATATTTTGTGATAGCGTTCATTATGGAGAATAATGAAATATTCCATAGACAGAAGAAAATTACCGAGCGTTGGGGTCGAGTTTGGCTTGGCTCAGCAATATTTTTATTAGGGATCAACAATATTTTATTGGGGATCCTATCATCACTTTATTCTGTGAAAGCGTTCATGGTGAAGAAAAGAAAAGGAAAGAATTACCAAGCGTTGGGGGCGAGTTTGAATTAGCAATATTTTTATTAGGGATCAACAATATTTTATTGGGGATCCTATCATCACTATATTCTGTGAAAGCGTTCATGGCGACGAATAATCGAAGATTTCATCGAAAGAAAAAAATTACCGTTGTAGGCGAGTTTCACTCAGCAATATTTTTATTAGGGATCAGCAATATTTTATTGGAAATCCTGCCACCACTATATTTTGTGATAACGTTTATTTTGGATGATTATAAAATATTCCATGGACAGAAAAAAATTATCGAGCATTGGGAGCGAGTTTAACTCAGCAATATTTTTATTAGGGATCGGAATATTTTATTGGAGATCCTGCAACTACTATATTTTGTGATAGCGTTCATTATGGAGAATAATGAAATATTCCATAGACAGAAGAAAATTACCGAGCGTTGGGGTCGAGTTTGGCTTGGCTCAGCAATATTTTTATTAGGGATCAACAATATTTTATTGGGGATCCTATCATCACTTTATTCTGTGAAAGCGTTCATGGTGAAGAAAAGAAAAGGAAAGAATTACCAAGCGTTGGGGGCGAGTTTGAATTAGCAATATTTTTATTAGGGATCAACAATATTTTATTGGAGATTTTGCCACTTCTATTATTTCTTTGTTTTGTGATAGCGTTCATTTTAGAGAATAATAAAATATTTCATGGACAGAAATAAATTAACGAGCCTTGGTGGCGAGTTTGGCTCAGCTATATTTTCATTAGGGATCAACAATATTTTATTGGGGATCCAATCACTACTTTATTTTTTGAAAGGGTTCATGATGAATGATAATCGAAGATTCCATCGAAAAATTACATTGGGGCCGAGTTTAGCTCAGCAATATTTTCATCAGGGATCAGCTATATTTTATTGGATATCCTGCCACTACTATATTTTGTGAAAGTGTCCATGATAGATAGAGAATTATTAAAGATTTCACCGAGAAAAAAAAATAACCGAAAATTGGACGCATATTTTATAATTATATCCTAATTAAAAATTAAAATATGGCTAAATAACTCGGGTGGAAATTCGTCACTGCGCTTGGTCGTGCTTGTGTTTACTCTAATTCCACACCAATTTCACACGGAAGCCTCGTGCTTTTCTCGAAGAAAGTGGCGTCTCTAATTTTACAATGCGTCAACTGGGTGTCCGAATGTCCGACAAAGATCTGAATGGACGGCCTCATAAATCGAACAAAAAGGTGGAAAATGTAGCAAATTTATTTGCCATTTCCGGCAATCTAAACTCACCCTGGTCGGTTCAAAGCTACTAAGCACGTTCCGGGTAAAAGGAACTATAAAATCCAATTGCACGTTTCTGGTACTGATGAGCTGTGGGTCTCGTAATTTCGGCGCAGGTATAGATTACCGCTGAAACTGAGGCAATAAGAACGACACCTGTTCTGACACGAAAAAAGAATTAAAAACAAGTACATTTGGTGCAAATTTGACACTTTTTTCCCCATTTTCTATGGGATATAAATCGGGTAAATGAGGTGGCCAAACGAAAATAAAACTCATAAATATATTCAAATAAATAAAACTTCAACACCTATCATAATACACAAATATACCCGTGTGAATAATAAATACTGTACAAAACACAAAACGTCTCAATATGTTCATATCACCGAAAAATCATCACTTTTTTTTCCTATTCACATAAGCGCCGTACTCTTCGTCGCCGGTGTACCCATAGTGACCCTTGCTCAGCTCGGGGTCGTCCATCACGTGACCCACCGGTCTCCTAAGGTGCACGTTGTGGCTGTACAAACCGGACGTGTCTCCCATGTTCCTCAGGATGTTGAACGTCGCGAATATTATGGCCAGTTTCCCGAGGAAGATCGCCTGCAGCAGCATGACCTTCATCTGGGTGAGCATCATGGGGAGCATCATCGTGGACATCATGAACGGCATCACCAGGAGGGGCAGGAGGCGCGATAGTAGGCTTTCTTGCTTCTTTTTTCTTCCCTCTAGAAAATAAATTATTGCTTTACACGAGAATTCGCAATTGAAGGTTAAGATATACGTTAGGTTTTGTTGAGTCAAACATACAGGATTGAAAAAAAAAAATTGGAAAATATTCAATATTAATTTCCCTCATCCGTCTAGAATGCAGTCGAAATTGATTATATCGAAAATGAAAAGAAGTGAATTGGAGTGAAAAAAAGGAAGAAGTAATGATTTCTGAGCCTCACATGTTTTGTTTACATTTTTAGGTTTTTGAAAACAAAATCTCTACCATTTGGCATAGCAAGGTTCTCCTGTAAGATCAATAATGGAATGATGACAGTACTTGTCATACTGACAATGAACACTGAAAGCTATTTTGGCACACAGAAACAAAAATGAGTTTTTCTGATATATTTAATATACATAATTCGGTGATTCCATTATTGAGGTTTATGAACAAATTAACGTTATTCGTCAGGCTAGCAATGAATTCGGAAGTCCATTTTGGTACACAGAAAAAAAATTGAGTTTTTCTGATATTTCCAATATAATTCGGTGATTCCATCTCTTGAAGTTTATGAAAATAAAATGACAGTACTTTTCATACTAACAATGAACACTGAAAGCCTTCTTGGTAGAGAAAAAATTGATTTATTCTGATATATTCAATATAATTCGGTGATTCCATCTCTTGAAGTTTATAAAAATAAAATGACAGTACATTTCATACTAATAATGAATACTGAAAGCAATTATGGTACCTGGAAAAAAAAATTGATTTCTTCTGATATATTCGATATAATTCGGTGATTCCATATTTCGAGGTTTATAAAAAAAATAACATTATTCGTCAGGCTGGCAATGAATGCGGAAGTCCGTTTTGGTACACAGAAAAAAAATTGAGTTTTTCTGATATAACCAACATAATTCGGTTATTCATCTCTTGAAGTTTATAAAAATAAAATGACAGTACATTTCATACTAACAATGAATACTGAAAGCAATTATGGTACCTGGAAAAAAAATTGATTTCTTCTGATATATTCGATATAATTCGGTGATTCCATATTTCGAGGTTTATAAAAAAAATAACATTATTCGTCAGGCTAGCAATGAATGCGGAAGTCCGTTTTGGTACACAGAAAAAAAATTGAGTTTTTCTGATATAACCAACATAATTCGGTTATTCATCTCTTGAAGTTTATAAAAATAAAATGACAGTACATTTTTAACTAACAATGAATACTGAAAGCAATTTTGGTACCCGGAAAAAAAAATTGATTTCTTCTGATATATTCGATATAATTCGGTGATTCCATATTTCGAGGTTTATAAAAAAAATAACATTATTCGTCAGGCTAGCAATGAATGCGGAAGTCCGTTTTGGTACACAGAAAAAAAATTGAGTTTTTCTGATATAACTAACATAATTCGGTTATTCCATCTCTTGAAGTTTATAAAAATAAAATGACAGTACATTTCATACTAACAATGAATACTGAAAGCAATTTTGGTACCCAGAAAAAAAATTGATTTCTTTTGATATATTCAATATTATTCGGTGATTCCATATTTCGAGGTTTATAAAAAAAATTAACATTATTCGTCAGGCTTGCAATGAATGCGGAAGTCCGTTTTGGTACACAGAAAAAAAATGGAGTTTTTCTGATATATTCAATATATAAAATTCTGTGATTCCATCTCTTGAAGTTTATAGAAATAAAATGACAGTACTTTTCATACTAACACTGAATACTTAAAGCAATTTTGGTACACCGAAAAAAAAAATTTATTTCTTCTGATATATTCGATATAATTCGGTGATTCCATATTTTGAGGTTGATAAAAAAAAAACAGCATATTCTTCATAATAGCAATGAACACTGAAGTCCGTTTTGGCACACAGAAAAAAAAATGAGTTTTTCTGATATACTTATCCAATATAATTCAGTGATTCCATCTTTTGAGGTTCATAGAATCAAAATGACAGTACTTGTCATATTGACAATGAACAATGGAGTATGTTTTGGTACACAGAATGAAAAATTGAGTTTTTCTGATATATTCGATATTATTCATTGATTCCATATTTCGAAGTTTATAAAAATAAAATGACAGAGGAGACAGCCCGGCCAAAATGAAAACTTAAGGAGAAACTGAGAATGAATTGAATGCATTATCATGAATAGTCGAGTATTCTACATCTAGAAAGACAAATATATCTTTATGTCCAAAAGGTACAGAAATATCACTTAAGAAATATGTAAATCGGTTTACAACACTTTAAGAAGCATTTTACAACCCTTTAGTAATTATATGTGCCCCTGCACCCTAATATCTAGGGTTGAAGTAACACGCATCATCCTAAATGGGCAATAAAGTACTTCCAGGAATATCTGCGGATTTATTTCTACAAGTAACTAAAAATTCTGGAAATTTTTTTTAGATCATAAGATTCAAATATATTTTCGAAATCTGCAGCAGGTAAATGAACTAGAGACGATATCGAATTGCACTCAACGATGCATTCGCCTATAAATTGGATTGTTTTCAGTGCATAAAATATTTATGGCTCAGTTATGTAACAATTAGACTAGAAAATGTTGAACCCGATAAAAAAATCTTCATTATTTGTCGTTATTTTATGAAAAACAAACTTGGGTAATAATCATCTTTCTTTGTTTCCCCTCAAAGACTCTCAAATTGAGGGTTTAGGTAAGGGGGGCAGGGGGGCCGTGCCCCCCCTTGAAGAAAACATTTAAGAGATCTAAAACATTAATGAGTAAATTCATGAACTTAATTTTTAAATTTGGGGGGTAAGACGTCGCCCCCCTCTGGCCCCCCTTAAATTGAATATTTCATTTCATCATTTACCAACAAAAATTTTCCCGACTTATCTATTTCCCCTCAAAAAATCCTTGTATTGAGGATGTACATAGAAGGGGCAGGGGGGACAGGGGGGGGTCATGCCCCCTTTAGGAAAAAAATTGTGGTCTGAAACTATATTGAGTCAATTTATGAACTGAATTGATAAATTTCGGGGGGTGAGATGTCACCCCCCTCCGCCCCCCCCCCCAAAATAAATATTTCATTCTATTATTCAACAACAAAAAATGTTCCTTACTTATCTCGTCTTCCATGCGTTATAATTATAAACTCCCCCTCCGTTCGTTCTCCTCTTGAAGAAACTGATGATACCGAGTGTCACCGCCACCTTACCCACGATGGCCGCCTTGATAAACAGCAATTTTATAACGAAAATCATCAGGGGGATGATGGCAGTCGAAATCATGAACGGAATAAACATGATTGGCATGATCCTTCGCACCAGGCTCTGTTGTTTCTTTTGACCCTTGCGTTTTTTCTGCCCCCCTGCGGATCCACCGTGGCCCCCTGCGCCCCCAGCTCCCCCGCCGCCAAGTTTGGGGTCGTTTTTCGTAGGGTTCTTTGGAGTTTCTGAAAAATATATCATGAATCAATAGAGTTCATTCAGTGTAACAAAAAACCGTTTAAATTATCATTCAAATTTTTAGTTTTTGATTATAAAAAACAAAAATTATTCCACTCGATATTCGCAGAAAAAAAAATTGGATTTGATATTACGTTTGCCCCCTATTTTTTTTTCATTTTAAAATTTCCCAGAGCTCCAAATTACATTTTTCTAATTCTGTTGAATTTATTTTAATTTTGTTTTGTATCTTATACATTGTTTTATCTATTAATTTTTATTCACAAGAAACTTTCTGATAAAAATGCCCTCATTTTTGTTAATTTTTTTAATTTTTCAGTAATTGTTTTCACAAAGGTTTTTTGTTACATCACAACCTTCTTTGAATTTTGAAGGTTTTCCCAATATTGATTTATGATAATATTCTTCGTTTTTCAAAATTTAATAATAATTTAACTCCATACTCTTATTAATTCGAAAACTTATCACTGGTGGATACTTGATTTTTTTAACTAATGAGCTCATATTTTCCTTTCGAAATTCACACAGTCTCATGGGAAGGAGACACCCTATATATATTAAATCCAAAATTTGTTATATTCTCACCTTCCAAACTCTTAGCCTCCCTCTCGTCATCTTCACCCCAAAAATTCAAAATCTCACTCAACGAAGAATTCCCGAACTCCCTCCCCAAATCGTCCAACAAGTTTTCCACACTTTTCTCGGCGGTCCCCTCAAGATCCACCAACTCCGATTCTTCACAAGAAACATGCCGAACCACGAAGAAAAGCACGGTCGTCCCTAAAACCAGGCCACCGAAATTCGTTCCGCGCATTTTTTTTCGCGTCCGCGACGACTTCTTCTTCGGTTGGTAGCAGGATGTGGACTTGACCAGGGGGACAAACACATGGTAGTCGCGCTTCTCGGAAACGAATGGTGATGGTATACCGCTGTGGGTACCACCTTCTCTCGAGTGTTCCAGTTTCTCGAATCTCGAGATACCAAGTAAATATGTTTGCTTTGTTAACGATAATTGTACAAGCAGTTTGTGTCTCTAAACAATGATTGTAATTGAGTGGCTACTGTTGGGTCTTTCTGGTAGTTGAGTGGTTTGGTAAATGTTGGATTAACTCGGACAGAGGTGGCTTGATGTTGTAGTATTCGTTCCAAACTGATATAAAAAAAATTTAGCCTTTAAATTTAATTGATCGGATTTTTTCTGTAAATTATTGGAAGTAAACCTAAATTCTTGAGTGCCTCTCTCCTGATTAGAAAATTAAGTGTGTCGAATTCATTAAGTGTATTTTCACATTACCTCCACCTTTGATGGGTATAGATACGCCTCTGGCTCGAAATACTCTTGCTTCTACTATAGGTAATTAATTTGCGAAGTAGGAACCAGTATTATGACCATAGGCGGTGTGAGCTGCTGAATCTTGATTAGATATCACTTCATGTTGATGATGGTTATGCACATACTAAAACATTATTGAATTAATATCAACCCATAAGAAGCAATCCGTGATAAAATTTATTGTAATTGTTTCTGTCTTGATGTAACACTGCTACAATGCCAAGAAATCAAGTTGAACAAATTATTCTTTCTAGATGGGTGTGAAACCGAGCACTAAGCACTGAGTATATTAAGTGAATTCGAATATTTCAAGGGTCAGAAATTAAACCAGTAGTAAATAACCCTTTTACTCTTGAAATAGTTCCCTATAAAACTATCTCAATAGTCAATTGCTCTGTTTATGAAAGTTTAGAAGATTATTTTTGATATAATTTATGAAACTATTCAATCCTAACTTAATCCTCCTGGAAATACTCCTCAAAGCCATTATAAAACCAGGTCAAACTATTGAGACTACTCCTTAGTATTTTATGAAACCTCGAATTTTTTCAAACCCTCAATGAAGTGGGGATATTGATCTATTTCCGAAAAAAAAATACTACAAGAGTATCTAAAGGGTATAACCATGAAGAACATTATAAAACCTCTATAAGACCAAATAGTCCTCAGAGGTTTCTTAGGTTCTGTTCAACATATTGAATGATCTTGCACAGTAAATGGAATAAATTGAAACATTTTCAAAGCCTAAATTTTTTTACATGGAAACAGGAAAGATCGTAGAGCGAATTTCAAACTATCATGCGGTTAAACGAAGAAAGTTTTATAGAAGTGAGTTGGTCAACATTCCCAACAAATAATTCTCTCTCACCAAAAGCGAATTCAAATAAAAGATCGAATCACATATTTCGAAACCACAAATGGATTCTAATAACATTGATCGAAATGTGGGTTTTTGATATCCACTCGACTCTGGGATGTATACCATTAGATACCTACCTGAAATAAATAAAAAAACATGTATATTCCGTTAACCGAACACGCAATAATGAATCCGCAAATTATAATTTAATTTATGAAAGGTTTCTCTCTACGGCTAGAATAAAAAGTGGACCAAATTCGTTCGTTCTGACCTCTCACCCAAAATTTACCATTTAGGAAGACTTTCATCGTGGGAAACTCGAAGAGCTTGGGGCTCTGAGGTGAAGGTTATCATTTTACCTAGATACATCTCAGATAGAAATTTTGGTGGAATTCGTGAATGGGAATTCCTGACGGGGAGATTCGGATATGCTAAACTCGATCGTTTCGGTTGCGAAGTAGAGCGTGAAGACGTACCAGATTGTGGGTCTATATTTAAGTGGTGTTGGATGTTCTTCTCTCCGAATAATACGTTTGAAAGTGAAGGTAATTGCCGGAAATCGTCGCGGCCGAAGGCCGCGATCGAATCTCGAAGAACCGCAGGTCGCCCACTTCTAAGTGGCGTTTCCAATGTAGAATGCAGTCGAAATTGATGATATCTAAATTGCAGAGAAGTGAATAGGAGTTAGTAATGATTTTTAACGATTTTATAGGTTCGTTATATGTTTTGATTTACATTTTCCGGTTTTTATAACCAAAATTCTCACCCCGATACCATACAGGTTATGCATGAATATCTTGGTTCATTTTGGCCAGTGAAACGGATTTGAAGGGAAAATAGAGATAATTTCATTTGAAAATGGGTGGAAGTGCTGATTTTTTCTCAGTTTTCTCAGCCCCGCGACACGTTTTGTTTGATTCCATTTTTTGAAGTTTATAAAAATAAAGAACTTGTCATACTGACAATAAACATTGAAGGCCGTTTTGGCACAGAGAAAAAAATTAGGTTTTCTGATTTATTCAATATAATTCTGTGATTCCATCTTTTGAAGTTAATGAAAATCATTCTGACATTAAATCTGAAGTTCGTTTTGAAACACAGAAAAAAATTGCGTTTCCTTATTTATTCAATATAATTTGGTGATTCCATCATTTGAAGTTGATGAAAATGAATTGACAGTAGTTGTCATTCTGACAATGAACGCTGAAGTTCGTTCTGAAACACAGAAAAGAATTGGGTTTTCTTATTTATCCAATATAATTCGGTGATTCCATCATTTGAAGTTGATGAAAATAAATTGACAGAAGTTGTCATTCTGACAATAATCACTGAATTTCGTTTCGGTACACAGAATAAAAATTGAGTTTTTCTGATTTATTCAATATAATTCGGTGATTCCATCTTCTGAAGTTTATGGAAATTATATGACAGTACTTGTCAAACTGACAATCAACACTGAAGGCCCTTTTGGTACACAGAAAGAAATTGAGTTATCTGATATATTCAATAGAATTTGGTGATTCCATCTGTAGTTCATTAAAATAAAATAACTTCACGTCAGTGCTTTTCAAGTTTTTATTATACATACCATTAAAAATGTAATTTTTTACTATAATTTGAAATTTAAAGCCATCTGATTCATTTATATATTCAAGGGGTGGTAATTTGTTTTTTATATTTTCCGGAACGACGTAAACGCTGACGAAGGCGCCGACACAGTAAAAATACAACAAAGAAATAATGAAGCACCAAACTTTTAATTCTGTTAATTAATAACAAAACGTTAATAGCCTCCATACATCCTGCAAACTCAAAATCGCACATTCCTATTTCTGCATCAAATTATAACGTACTTAGAACACAACACCAGAGACTAAAATATTAATTAACAAATTAGCCTTATGATGAAAATCAAAGTAATTCAAACTATGAATAAAAGGCAAAGATTACGTTAACAAAAAGTGATTCTAATTACAATATACATTCCTATACAGAGAAAACATAAACAAAATACTACAATAGTGGAAGGATAAAGACTTACCTTTCATATTTTCCCAGTCTGAGAATCCGACGTATTCTCACCTTGAATGGCAAAAACTTTCTTTCCATCGATGGAACATTCAGATGTGAAGGCAAAAATGAACAATGGATAGATCTATGTTTTTAATATCTCAAGAATTCTGTTCTGATTACAAGTTTACATTTTCTCTGCATATTGTCAAAATTATAAACAACAAACAAGATTCCCTAAGGCAGAAGTAATGGAATGTACAAATCATATACTTGAACAAAATTTTGTCAACTCTCTCTCCCTAAACTTTCCGGAGAATATTATAGAAAAATATGAATTAGAGCTATTGTTTCGTTAACAAGTGTTTGATCGAGCAATTATAATTTACCACGAACGATCTGATCTACAATGTGAGCCACATACGACAAAACTATGACGGACAAAGAAGTGAAAATGCCATTTCTCTTAGTTTCTACTCTACGGAGAAGTTTAACACATAGCTCTTCGGCAAAACTGCTTTCAATCGACCAATAACCGAAAGGTGATACATTGGAAATTACGAAAGGGTCGAATAAATTTCATGAATAAAACTCCTTTATATCTTAATGTATGTATGATCGTTGAAAACGATGAGCAAAACTTGAATAACAATACTTTGCCTAAGCTACAGAATTAAATAAAAACATTTTTGGCGATATGATATGTAGCCCTAAAATGAGAGTTCCAATTAAAAACAACATCAACTGAAGTAATGAGAAAATCAGAACAATAAAATTTCAGAACTGAAAATAATTGTGCTTCTTTATGTTAACTTTATTCATTATTTTAAAGGTGGCTCAATAAAGCCAAATTGGATATAATCATTATATCAAATAATGAAACCTATAAATCTATCTACTTATATAAACATAATGACTATACAATACAATTTGCTTAAGGAATACTTTTTATTGAATGGACCAACATATTTTTGACTTTTCTCATGAAACTGGTTCTCCCAAATATTCTGTTCTTCAAACCAACCGTAAAATAACAAAGATGTACCTTTCAATTATATACACATCGAATTCATCGCTAACATTTCGACTAACAATCGTTTAGCGTTTAGAGGTCATTCAATCAAAGCTTTGCCATTTTATACATATTTTTACACTTTGACGGACAAACATCTTTTTATCTAACTTAAAAAACGGATCGTCAATAAAATGATGAAGGCGACTGCTAACTCCTGATAGTGTCTCGTGGCTATTTCTTTTCTGGTCTGTTGAGGAACTGAACGGATGTTGGTGGGGGCGGGGGTAGATTGAGAGTGTGAGGAATGGGATGAATAATTTAAAAAAATTTACTTTGAATAAAGGTAGATGCCGACGATGAGACCGTAAAGACCCAACACTTCGGCGAAAATCAGGATAAGTATCATTCCGACGAACAGACGGGGCTGTTGGGCCGTTCCTCTCACTCCTGCGTCTCCCACGATTCCAATGGCGAAGCCGGCCGCCAAACCGGAGAATCCTACCGCCAGACCGGCACCCAGGTGGATGAAGCCCCTGAAAAATTTATTAAATTAGTTTTGAGGAAAACATATGGAGTTTTGAGGTGAAAATTAGAAAGTATTGCGTCGAGGACAAAACATAAAATGTCGTAGCCACCACGTTTTCCAAGCGATTTTCCCACAGACTGGTGGGTTGGCACGGGCGTCCAAAAATAGAAGCGTTTGTAATCAATCCCAGACGCTCGCGATATACGGAACAATAACAGGACAACGTAAACTACCTGGCTTTGTTATACTTTGAATGGAACCAAAAACTCTGGAGCAGATTTTTGCGTGTAGTGGAAAAACGAACTCCTACTAAATGCTGCCATCAAATAAAAACAACCAACCCTAAATGGAGTCTTCAGTTATGTCATGTTATTTTCTTTATATATTTTTCATGAAACTCTACAATTGAGGTTATCCTTAACTAGAACATTTATGAGCTCTAGGGAAATGCACCTATAAAAAAATTTTTGAGGAAAGTCTAGATTTACAGAGTAGCACTCTGCCAGTCTTCAAGGTTTGAGACACTCCAAAAAGTTTCCTCGAAAATGCAACATGAAAAGATCAGAAACCTTTCTGTGTCTTGGCAAAAACAGGTGGTGTCCCAGGTTCCCTTAAGGGCCACTTTTGCCTAATGAAGATTTTGTCTAGCTAGGAAGGATACTCCTGAAGATCGGGATTAAAGAAAGAAACCTTCAGAACCTGAAATATAACAATAAATGCCAGAAGAAGCGTTCGTTCTCTCTTTTGACACTAGCAGTGACGTTTTTAGGTTATCACTTTTATAGATTTGACATTACTCGATGTCGTGAAACTATTCAATTGAGGTTATACAATAACCATAAATGGAGCTTCAAGTACCCTTCATAAGACCATAACAATTCTATGCTCTAAGGAAAAGCACCTATGAAGAAAATTTCGAGAAAGAATCGATTTACAGAGTAGCACTCTGCCAGTCTTCAAGGTTTGAGACACTCCAAAAAGTTTCCTCAAAAATTCAACATGAAAAGATCAGAAACCTTTCTGTGTCTTGGCAAAAACAGGTGGTGTCTCAGGTTCCCTAAAGGGCCACTTTCGCCTAATGAAGATTTTGTCTAGCTAGGAAGGATACTCCTGAAGATCAGGATTAAAGAAATAAACCTTCAGAACCTGAAATATAAAAATAAATGCCTGAAGAAGCGTTCGCTCTCTCTTTTGACACTAGCAGTGACGTTTTTAGGTTATCGCCTTTATAGATTAGGCTTTCGCCTAATGAAGATTTTGTCTAGCTAGGAAGGATACTACTGAAGGATATCAGGATCGAAGAAAGAAATCTTCAGAACCTGAAATATAAAAATAAACCCCAGAAGAAGCGTTAGTTATCCTCCTTGACCGTAGAAAGTGACGTTTTTAGGTTAGTATCTCTATAAATTTGACATTACTTGAGTTGTCAAACTCTGCAATTGAGGTTATACGATAACCATAGATGGAGCTTCAAGTGCCCTTCGTAGGACCATAACATTTCTGTGCTCTGAGGAAACGCACCTATGAAGAAAATTTCAAGAAAGAACAGATTTACAGAGCAGCACTCCAAGATTTGGGAAACTCCGAAAAATCAGGAACTTTGCTGTGTCTCGGTAAAAACAGGTAGTGTCTCAGGCTTTCTTAGGGGTCACTGTCGCCTAATTTAGATGCTCTACTGAAGGAGATCAGGGTTAAAGAAAGAAACCTTTGGAACCTGAAATATAAAAATAAACCCCAGAGGAAGCGTTAGTTATCCTCCTTGACCGTAGAAAGTGACGTTTTTAGGTTATTATCTCAATAGTTTTGACATTACTTGAGTTGTCAAACTCTGCAATTGAGGTTATACGATAACCATAAATAGAGCTTCAAGCACCCTTCGTAGGACCATAACATTTCTGTGCTCTAAAGAAACGCACCAATGAAGAAAGGGAGGAGGAAGGAAATTTTCCGGCTAATCCAACTTACTTGTAGAGGGTGTATTGGGTTGGTTGGATGGAACTGCAGATCAGCACAGCTATAACCAGCCCGTAGATGGCGATGATACCGGCCATGACGACGGGGATGATGGACTTCATGATAAGTTCCGGCCTCATAACCGACATCGCGGCTATTCCGGTCCCGGATTTCGCCGTTCCATAGGCGGCTCCCAGCGCTAAAAAAAGAAAAAAAACCCATTAATCACTCGAAGAGGCAACCACAAAACGAGAGATAAAGGGATATCTTCCTTATCGGCGAATAAACAGAGCAATGTTGAAATACATAGTGTCCATTCAAATAATTATTAAGGTACAAGAGAGATAAGGCTAGATTTTTAATCCAGAGCTGTGACATGTTTGTTTTCTTTATGTTGGCATCTTTGCATATCCGCCATTAGTATCAGTGGTCTTTGTTAAAAACGTCAAAACATTGGCCGTATTTTTTAAGAAGAAGCTGAAACAGGTGTCTTATAGGTTATGGAACATAAACAATCTATGGTTGCAACTAAAATTTGTAATTTCGAAATTTAAAGCTACATGACACTCTTCAATAATCTTATCATAAGTTCTATGTAAATATTCGATACTTGTATCGAAATATTCAAATTTCCACCGTCACAAGATCTGAACCTTCCAAAAATTCACCATAGGTCACATGACGTGACCTTCAGTTCGAATAACTCGATTTTTCTGGAAGAGAGGAATTTTTAATGAATTAACTAGGTCTAAATAGGGAAAATAACTGAACTCGCTGACAGAATTGAAGGTATCAACCAATTCCCATCTAGAGTAATTATTGGTGGCTGATAACAAATAAACTTCCATTAACCACAACGAAGGACACGGAATTCAACAAATTAAATTGGAGTAACAAAGCCATCCCGATAGATGGGAGTAATAAAAACGTGACAGTACCTTGATAGTGATCATGAGATTCATGTGATTTACTGATTATAATGAACTTGAGGGTCACATGTTCGTCAGGTGTTAACGCCAACACCCCTGTATTTTTCAAATTCGAATTTCCTTCGAAAGAAGAAAATCGATAGCAAACATAAACTGTTCTAAAAGATACACGTACATTGGAGGGGAATAAAAAAATCGACATTATCATAGCTGAAAGAAAAAATAGGAAAAAACAGATGACGATTATCAGGAAATACCAACGTATTATTATCAAAAACGAAAATAATACCACGAAACATACAAATTTCAGGCCACCATAGGCGGGTCAACAAAGCATGTGACTTGGTATAGCAAATAAGGTACCACTAAGTAGGTCATCGGTACCGCCGTCGGTACCTTTTAAAAACCCCATTGCAAACCCCAAATTATTTACTGAAGGAACCCATCAAGAACCATAAAGCCTTTAGGTCCACCTTTTACGACCTATTGATAATAAACGCCCATGACCATCGCGAATCGTACAATAGCAGATCCCATAATCGATACAGACGTTGAAGGAAAACGTTAATTTCTCGATATATGCCTCAAACCTCCGTTTCCTTCACGATGATAATCGGAAACGGAGGAAATTGCGATAAATCAATACGAGTATACGGGATCTGTTCCTCGCTTAATAATAGACACTCACCGCTGAAAATTATAGCAGCTGACGCCCCCATGACGCCGAAGAAGGGCGCGTAAACTGGCGATTCGTCTCTAACAGCGGACATCTTGTAGGTAGAGTATTTACAGGTCTAAATGGGACAAGATTCTTGAGTGAACACACCACCAAACTGGAAAACCCACTGACAATATGGCCTACACACGACACGACTTTACCAGGCTAGGTCATATGACGATAAGAAATTACAAGTGGAGTGGAGAAGGATTTGCGCCGGCCTATTGGTCGGTTTCATTCCCGGACAGGCGTACACCAATAAGAAGCCGAAAATTGATAATTTCACTGATGTCATCTTGACATTAGAGAGTGACGTTTCTAATTAGCGATTTTTGCGACTCGAATTTGGTTCATTTAGAAGATCTCGACTGTTTAATACACGTATTTTAGGGATTATTTGAGGGTGGAATATTGGTGCGTGAATTGTAGGGGTATTGCGGCGGGCGAAAGGGGTATTTTTTGATTTTGAACGGTCACATGATTAGTTGGTCGCGAAAGGCGGGAAATTCGAATTCAACCTAGATAGATGAATGTCATAAATAATTTGTCTGCACATGATTGAAATTTCTCATGAATATTAATACGTTATGCAATATGATATTCGTTTTTAGTGTTGGCACTAAAAATATTACTTATAAGAAAATTATTCACAAATTTTTTTTCATCTTATTCTATGAACAGAAGCGTTATCATTTTGCCCAAATGTCTGTAATTTTCGATTTTTGAGCCGAGAATAGTCTCAAACTTTTTAGGTTGGACTCGGATGAATAATTCATGGTCAAATTCAATTCTGTCGGACCCAAAACACGAAAACTCTCGAAAGAGTTCCATGTAAAAAAAGTAACATTTTTTGACAAGTATGAAGATCACAGATACCGTCTGACGTTTTTCTCGAAAATTATTTCAAACTGTACATTTCTCGAGTTGTCAATGTTTACAAAAGTAAATTAGGGCACCAATAAAAAAAGAGTTTTTCTGATATATTTAATATAATTCGGTGATTCCATCTTTAGAAGTTTATAAAAATAAAATGACTGTGCATGTCATACTGACAGTAAACACTGAAGGTCGTTTCGGCACACAGAAAAAAATATTGAGTTTTTTGACATATTCAATGTATGTCAAATTCGGTGATTCCTTCTTTTGAAGTTTGAAAGAATAAAATGACACATGGTACACAGAAAAAAAATTGAGTTTTCTGATGTACTCAATATAATTTCGGGGATTCAATCTTTTGAAGTTCATGAAAATGAAATTACAGTTCTTGTCATACATACAGTGGCAACTGAAAAAATATGTAGTTTTTCTGACATATTCAATATAATACGGCGATTCCATCTTTTGAAGTTTATAAAAATTTGTATAAAATGATAGTATTCGTCATACTGACAATGTACACTGAAGTCTGTTTTGGTCCACAGAAAAAATATTGAGTTTTCTAATATATTCAATGTGATTCCATCTTAATCGAGTTTATAAAAATAAAATGACAGTTCAATGAACACTGAAGGCGATTTTGGTACACAGAAAAAAAATTGAGTTTTCAGATGTATTCAATATAATTTCGGTGATTCAATCTTTTGAAGTTCATGAAAATGAAATTACAGTTCTTGTCATACTGACAGTGACAACTGAGAAAATATTCAGTTTTTCTGTCATTTGACATATTCAATATAATTCTGCGATTCCATCTTCTGAAGTTTATAAAAATTTGTGTAAAATGACAGTATTTGTCATACTGACAGTGTACACTGAAATCTGTTTTTGTACAAAAATTGAGTTTCCTAAAATATATTCAATGTGATTCCATCTTTTCAAGTTTATAATAATAAAATGACAGTTTAATGAACACAAAAACAAGTTCCTCACTTAAGTGCTTTTCAAATTGAAAAAAAAAAACAAACTACATACAGAAAAAGAAAATTTTAACGAAGGAATTCATCGAATAATGTAGAGTTCATTTTTGTGTAATATGAAGGACTACACCAACTCGAATAACGGTTTATTATAACAAACTATGTACAAAATACCCTAAATTAATGCTTCTCCAGGACTTGCTCCAACAGATCATTCATCGAAACCAAAAGTACCCTCGGGTCTTCCACCAAACCGGCTCCGACCATGGAGTTGATGAACAGCTGAAAAATAATTATAAAATCTCTGTTCCATCGAAAAAATACTTGACGTACTTGTTTCACCAACAGTTCCGCCAATTTCGGATTTTCCTTCATCAATTTGTGTAGCTTCTTGATTATGGTATGCCTGAAATTTCAAATTGACGTTTCAATGTAATTATTGCTATTTTATCTTAATTAACCTTGGGTTTATCTCCAATCGTGGCTGTAAGACTGCGTATCTCCTATCTTCAGACAGCTGATGGCTCTGGGTCCGGATAAAATGTCTCGCAGCTGCCATCTCTTCCACCGTAACGACACACGGATGATTCTCTAAACGAGTAGTCGCATTAACATTCGTGGCTTTCCCCGTCAACTTCTCCTTGATCCAATCGGACAACTCGTTGATTTCGCTCCGTTTCAGACTGTCATCACCTAAAATAAGACTTTTAGTGAAAAACACCCCTGTTCGTTCGAAGAATTACCCAAATTTGTGAGATCGCTGGCTTCCTTGTCGTCCCTCATATCCTTCTCAACCGATATCACTTTGTACCCCTTGAACTGTTGGAGTTGCATCAGCACCAATTCGTCGTACGGTTCGAAGCAGAACAGGACTTCCTGCTGTTTTTTCTTGAGAGATTCGAAGTAAGGTGAGGCCTCCGCTAAAGCTCGGCTTTAAAATCAATTAAACTATCAATCTATGAAAACTTGGCTTATTTTTGCTTACCTAGGGGCTGCAAGGTAAAAAATAGTCTTCTCCTCCTTCGTTCTCGAGATGTAGTCGCTCAAAGTACATTTCTTTCCGTCCGCAAGTTGAGAAGATTCGAAGAGCAGAAGTTTGGACGCTTCTTCCTACAAAACTCCTTTTAAAACATCCACCGGTGGATATTTAAAAAAAACCCTACCTTTTCCAGTTGATCGTGGTTGGTTATTATACCTTCCTTGATGAAGATACCGTAATCGTTGAAGAACTTCTCGTATTCCTCCGGT
The DNA here is from genome assembly GCA_963966015.1 of Aphidecta obliterata. NCBI lineage: Eukaryota > Metazoa > Arthropoda > Insecta > Coleoptera > Coccinellidae > Aphidecta > Aphidecta obliterata. The sequence continues at coordinate 2,004,713 of OZ014435.1, forward strand.
TTTTTACTTTGTTGTTCTTGCAAATACTTGATAACCCTGCCGGTCAATACGGTTTGAAGTTTCCTTATAAGGGCGCTGTTTTGCAACAGTTCCCTGCTCAAATTAAGAGGAATATCTTCGGAATCCACGACTCCCTTGACGAATCTCAACCATTTTGGTAGAATATTGTTCGTCTTGCTTTTTATGAGTACTTTACGAGTATAGAGCGCTACGCCAGTCTCAGTTTCTCTGGACATCTCGAATAACCCTAAAAAAAGTGGAATCTTTCAATACGATCTAATCTAACGTGTCACAATCTCACCAGGTTTTCCTTCAGGGAAGTACAGCAGAGCCCGGATGGACAGAGGAACGTCCGCCTTGTAATGTAAAACGTATCTGGGCAAGTCGTAGCTGCCGCTGATGTATCGGTAAAACTCTTGGTGTTTCTCCATGGGCACCTCTTTCGGATTCTGCAGCCACAGGGGTTCGACGGTGTTGGCCTTCTCTCCGTTCAACACGATGGGACTGCCGATGAAGTTGCTGTACTTTTGGATCACGGTTTTGACCGTGTCTTCGTCGGAGAATTCCCTGCATTCCGTCTTCAGGTATAGAACGATTTTGGTACCTAATTTGACGTTTTCGGTCGGTTCGATCTCGTAGGTTCCAGATCTAGAAGAAACGTCTTGTTCATAACGAGGGTAAAATAGTTTAAGTCATTTCTAACCCATCAGAACTCCATTTATATCCTTGACTTCCCGAAGCTCTCGAGTAAACTTCCACTTTATCGGCTACCATGAAAGCGCTGTAGAAACCGACTCCGAACTGTCCGATTATATTATTATCACCGTTTCCTTCTTTATCTTTCAACTGTTGAAGAAATTGCTGGAAAAGAATTGATAAACTTTGCCGTATGTATCACCAAAATTGCCTTACTTTCGATCCGGATCTAGCAATAACTCCTAAATTCGAAATGAGCTCGTCCTTCGTCATTCCAATTCCATTATCCTGTATTGTCAATATTCTCCCTTGTTTGTCTGTGTCCAGAGTGATTTCTAGAGATCTATCGGTTTCTTCCAGAGAACCGCTTCCGGATAAATGAGCATACCGGAATTTTTCCAACGCGTCGCTTGCGTTCGAAATAAGTTCCCTGATGAATACTTCTTTTTCAGAATACAGTGATTTGGCGACTATTTCTAAGAGCATTTTGGTTTCTGCTTGAAATTCATGTTTAGTTGCTTCACCTCCTGAGAAATAAATAAATTAATTTTCGAAGGTTTTGAGGTTCAAACCAACCTGTCGGAGATTCATCCTGTTTTTTGGCAGGTTCAGTACTGAAGGCACGTGGAGATGGAATATCTACAAAGAATCAGTTTTGAAATAATGAACATAAGATTTTCGACGACGATATTACATGCTGGTGTGTAACTTTGTTGTAGAGCTGAAGGAATGTTTTTGAACGGCACTCTTTCTTTCAGACGCAAGACTCTTCTCGCGCTGATTCTTGTTAATCTGGAAAACATTCTATTTCGCTCAAAACAAAACTATATTTCTTATTAGATTTCGCGGATTCCGGGGACAGTTTTCTGGGTAGGTTATGTTGCTACCTTATCTTCTTTATCTATGGTTGCTGCCATAGATGAAAGATATCAGTAGTTCTAATATGCTAATTGAAGATTCCAACTACCGATGAGGGCGCTGTGAAATGTAAACAAATATGGAGGAAAACGAGTATCTTTTCAGCATTTATTGTAGTGAAACGGCAAATTTTAGGCGTTTTTCAGGTTTTTCTTTCGATTTTGTGAGTTTTATGTGAAAACTTTTCAGTAAATGATTAAATTATTGATAGTGTAGTGTCAAGTTTATTGATTTTAGATGAACAAATTGGTTTTTTCAATTTAAATTATTCCGAAATTGATAATAATTCAACAGGAAAAATGGAGCACTGAGTTTGATGACAGTGTTCAATTATTTGGAAGCTACACCTAACAGTCGATCATTTTTGCTTTTCTTCGGTCCATTTTTTCCACTATGCCAAAGGCATTAGTCACACAAACTGCTGAGGCATCTTTCTTATGAAATTTATGGAAATGTTTAGCCCTGTTTTGATTTTTCTTCGAGGAGAAATTGAAGACAACAATTGCAATTGTAACCTGTTTTTTTCTTAGTACTAGAACTTTGTTCAGCCATTGTTATACAATCACATGTCCTTAAATTCATGTACATATATTATTTAAACATAAAATCGTTCCATTCAGACTTCACCTTAAAGATGATTCTAAAATCTTTCTTACAGAAAGATTGAGTCGCAGTCATTTGAAATACGAAGATCCATTTCATAACACTCTTGTTGATGATTATTGAAATACCTCTCTTAATCACCACTCAAACCTGCCCCAGAAAATTGGACTCAAACTTGTAACCTAAAATTCAATAACTTCGTGAACGTATTTCAACCTTTGAATGAAGAACCAAGTGGTTTTCCCCTGATATAAGTACCTTACAGACAATTTTCAATACCAATTACTCTGCTCAGAAAACGATTAAAATTTCGAAATATACCTCACGAATACCTGAATATAAGACAAAAATATCAGGATTGAAAGCACGTGAAATATGAAAACAATACTCGTTTCCTAGGTTTGGGATTTAGCCGGCAGGGAGCGTTTAGACTTTCCATTATCTATGGTTGCTGCCATAGATGAGAGATATTAGTAGTTCTAATATGCAATACCTTTTATCTATGGTCGCTACCGAATTCTAACCTAGAAATGGCTCCAATGAAAAAGAAAAATTGTTTTCTCAAACTTTGGATTTCCGAAAACTGTCTTGCAGGAAATCCTCAGAATCTTTTTTCAATGCCACTTTGTGTCAACAATAATCGCTAAAATAAAACAAGCCAGTTCCAGCCATAGAGTAGAATAAATTCCCATAATATCCTTAAATCTGAGTTTTATTCGTAAAGTATACAATTACATATTTCTAAAACAAATTCCTATAATATTTCGAGTACTTGAAGTCTATATTTGGCACTTCCATGAGTTTTTCGATCCTCTCAAACCTCATATTTCTTACAAAGTCCAACTTTGACGCAAATAGTCCTCTTGTCGCTCTTCTGTATCAACAAGCCGTAGATGTCCTTGCCTTTCTTCAGTACGATTTCTTGACACTTGAACGAAAAATTAATATCAACAATCGAATAAAAAAATTTATGAATAATCTTACCTGTTTACGGCTGTTGAAAGGCATAGCCCTGCATGTTTTTTCCAAAACGTGCTTCATATCGTGTTTCGTCTTAGGGTTGGAGATTATTTTGGACATGGTCCACACCACTCTTTTGCACATAAAGCAAACATCTTTCGGGGCATCTAGAAGTTTCCGAAAAAGTGAACTATAAATTTAGACAGTCTTTGAATTTTACTCACCGTCCACTGATCCAGGTTTACATAATTTAAGATAGGGGCATATATCGCTAGGTTCTAGGACTTGAATCAGAAGTTGGATGACGGTATCGCCGTATTCTTTGACGAAAAGTGTGCAATCTTTTTTCAAGGCGTCAGGTAAATGTTGGCAAATATTGCGAACGGTGTTCTCCAAACTGCCCTAGAAGAGAAAAAAATCTAATGAGCAAAATTGAATGAAAGCTGGGAATAATTTTCACCTCGTGTGTCTTTAGTTCATCGTCAATTTCTTGCATGATTACTTTGCACAAGAAACATTCTGCATTGTTTTCATTCGTGGTTGGTTCAACTGGATTGTCTATTTCGTATTCTAAAACTGATATTGAAATATTAATCATATATAAATAAATAAGGGAAATTAATGTTAATGAAAATGTTCGGCAAAAATTGTATTACCGAAATGAAAACTTTTTTGTACCATAATTCGTTTATTTGTTTCAGAACAATCTAAAATGTATTCTCCATTCAATGGCATACAATACGAGAGGATTGCCACAATGAGGAAACCATCGAAATGGACCAAAAGAAAAGAAAAAAGCGGTAATTAAAAAAAATTTATTATGCATTCATACTTTACAATCACATGTCCTGTTCATATCACAGTCGACTCACTTTTCCCTATAAGTTTCAATCTGGCAAATCAATTACTTCAATTCAATATGCGAAGAAAAACTGTGATCTCTTATTTACTACTTTCATTGAAAAAAAAATTACTGGCTCAACCTAACTTAACCTAAATTATATTTATTCTTGTGAAAATTGAGAAGTATTACATTTAATCACACTCTAAAACAAATATTATGGTCGCATCGTAAAAATTACAGAGACGGTTTCAAAAAATCAGGTCATTCGATCAAATTCGTTTTCCAGCAAGACCTTGGTTCCAGCCCTGCATATTCCAATTTCACGACAGATCTTCTTCTTGTCCACCATACGTTCGAATAAGTCCAAAATTTGAGTTCCATATTGCTCTATGATGGCCTGACACTAAAAAAAGAGTGATTTGAAATATATCGGTACATGCATCAGTGAGCAGTTATTTGTGTTATGTTTGAATCTTCTTGAGATTATTATTATGAAAGAGAAAGAAAAATTGACGAATATATTACCTTGGCTTGGTCTCGAGAAGGTAAAGCTCGACACGTCTTTTCAAGGACATGTTTTACGCGATGATCAACGTAAGGATTTGCCAGAATCTTCTCCATGGCCCATATAGCAGCCTCGCAGACGGGACAGTCGAACATTTGAACTGGAATTGATAAAACATATTCAAATACTTTTCATCTTCGAAACTGTAGTTTTATGTAAGTAATACGTAAAATGGATGACATGTTGGTTTGGATCGGAAAGCTAAAAATTACAGCTTCACATGGAAAAATTAGGAAGGATATGGAAGGTCTTATTCAGATGTTCATGAAGTACTTACCCCATGAACTGCAAAGATTTTCAAAAACATAGAAAAACCACCACCATAAAACACTACCCCACAACATTCAATGCCAATAAAAATGCGAAACATCATCATTGAACTCGCAACATTTATCTGTATGGAAACAAAACTCAAGCAGGCTTAAACGAACAAAAAACTTGTTGCGATGATGAACTTTTTGATGGAAAACTCAAAAAAGCAATGATGAATTATTACTTGAAGAATATAAAATTAATTAAAAAATATACAATAACATTAAAAATCGAGTCACTCACCTTTCATCTCTTGAATCTGCCTGACCCCACACAGTTGGATGGCCGAACATATTTCTTGAGGTGCCACACCGTCTCTCAAAAATTTTATGATGAGATCGCCGTATGTTGATATAAAATCTTGGCAGTCTTTGTTGTCGACGCCGGGAATCAAGGGACACACTTTTTTGAAAAAGTTCAGAATAACGGTCTGCAACAAAGAGTAAAATGAAAAAAGAAATAAATAACAACAAGAGGGAAGGAAGCCATGTGGTGTCAATGATTGTTGACTTTATTAGAAAAGAGATATAACTCACCTCATCAGTCTCGTTACTGACTTCTTTCAGGAGAAGATCCATTACTTTCTTGCATACATAGCATTCCATGCTTCCAACACTTTCAATTTCACGGATAGGTTTCATTTCAACTAAAATAAGAGGCTGTCATTGAAATATCAATAATATACATAAATAAGAGAAATAAATGTCACAGTTTACATGGTTGCTGAGGTAATTTGGAAACTGTTCGGCAAAGATATCCCTTAGAACGGTATTACCAAAATAAAACTTAGAACTCGGTTTCATCGTCTTTCGAATACTATTAGCATCGAAGATCCCTCATTTTTGGTACCATTATTTGCGTATTTGTTTCAGAACAATGAAAGATGAATTCTCCATTCAACAGCATACAATACGAGAGGATTGCCACAATGAGGAATCCATCAAAATGGACCGAAAGAAGAGATAAAAACGGTAATTAAAAAAAATTTATTATGCATTCATACTTTACAATCACATGTCCAGTTCATATCACAGTCGACTCACTTTTCCCGATAATTTTCAATCTGACAAATTAATGACTTCAATTCAAAAATGCGAAGCAAACTGTGATCTTCATAGTTGCTACTTTCATTGAAAAAAAATATGTCTGGCTTAACCTAACTTAACCTAAATTATGTTTATTCTTGTGAAAATCGAGAAGTGGTACATTTAATTACACTCTAAAACCAATATTATGGTAGTATTGTTAAAATTACATAGGTGGTCTCAAAAAAATAAGGTCATTCGATCGAATTCGTTCTCCATCATGACCTTGGTTCCAGCCCTGCATACTCCAATTTCGCGACAGATCTTCTTCTTGTCCACCATACGTTCGAATAAGTCCAAAATTTGGGTTCCATATTGTTCTATGATGTCCCGACACTAAAAAAAAGTAATTTGAAATATATCGGTGCATGCAGTCTTTGAATCTTTTTGAGATTATTATTATAAGAATTCGTTGTCAAAAAGCAAAGAGGATCTAATAAATTGACAAATATATTACCTTGGCTTGGTCTCGAGAAGGTAAAGCTCGACACGTCTTTTCAAGGACATGTTTTACGCGATGATCAACTTTGGGATTTGCAAGAATCTTCTCCATGGCCCATATGGCAGACTCGCAGACGGGACAGTCGAACATTTGAACTGCAATTGATAAAAAATATTCAATCACCTTTCGTCTTCGAAACTGTAGTTTTATATAAGTAATACGTAAAATGGATGACGTGTTCATTTGGATCAGAAAGCTACTAAAAAATTACAGCTTCACATGGAAAAATTAGGAAGGATATGGAAAGGTTTTATTCAGATGTTCATGAAGTACTTACCCTATAAACTTCAAAGAAATTAAAAAACCAACACCAAAAAACACTATGCCACAACATTCAATAGCCAATAATAATGCGAAACATCGTTATTGAACTCGCAACATTTATCTGCATGAGAACAAAACTCAAGCGGGCTTAAGCGAACAAAAAAATTGCTGCGATGATGGACTTTTCGATGGAAAACTCAAAAAAGCAATGAAGAATTATTACTTGAAGAACATAAAGCGAAAAAAAATAAACACAAAAAATACAGGGTGTCCCAAGTTCGAGTGCCTACAAGACGTTTCTTGAGAACCTATTTGAAATCTACAAATTTGGATTATGATATTGTTCGACTTCATCTACTGAGCTGAAATATTCTATACAGGGAGTGAAAATAAATTTGTTGAAAAGTTTTTTTTTGCATTTTTTCGTCTCTTATATGATCAATTATTCACTTTTAACTCTTTTAGCGGCAGATGTCGGCAAAATGAATCACCAAAATTTCGTCCCAATCGGTGAAGCGGTATTAAATTTGAACCACCTATTCCAACTGTCTCAGACGGTCAAAATTAGTTTTACCGGGATGGTGGTATTAAGAATAGACCACCCTTTTTTTCGAAAACCTGAATCCGATGACATGAAAAATAAAAATTTTGAATTCACTGAATTATACTGAAATCAAATAGAAGGAAAACACCCAGAAATCGAAGTGAAAAAAAAGTGGCTCCGTTTCGTTTGGGTTTTTTAGAGAATTACACCGCCAGTGAGAGTTAAATATATTTCTACTCGCATCGTTGCATTCGTCGAAATAGTTTTCAAAATATCGAAAAAAACTGAAAAAAAAAGGGATATATACGTAGTGAGTTTAATGTTCGTTATTCCTATTCTCAATATTTCAAGCATGAAATGTTTTTACATTTTTGTGTTTTGTGCATCTCCTAAATTTTGAAAAACTCGTCACATGGTGTTTCAAATATTTCGTCAAAAATTGTGATCAAAATTTTCCCGTAACTTTGGTTTTTTCAATTAGATCCCAATTTTTTTATGATTGAGTTGGATTCTGCGTAGAAAAATAATGATAGTGTTCGAAGACGTTTATGCTCATAAATTAAATAATCCCTGAGTTATTAAGAATTTTCTGAATTTATGTCGTACGTAAGGATAAATTCATAAAATCTGTTTTATAACAATAATCTATGTATATAGAAGATTAATTATCCCAATGAACAAAGATTATTGTTATAAAACAGATTTTATGAATTTGTCTCTACGTACGACATAAATTCAGAAAATCCTCAATAACTCAGGAATTATTCAATTTAGGAGCATAAACTACTAAACTATCATTATTTTTCTTTGCAGAATCTAACGCAATCATGAAAAAATAGGGATCTAATTTAAAAAACAAAAGTTATGGGAAAATTCTGATCAAAATTTTTGACAAAATATTTAAAACACCCTGTGACGAGTTTTCGACGAATGCAACGATTCGAATTGAAATATATTCAAAATTGAATAATCGATCATATAAGAAAAGAAAGAATAAAAAAAAAATTTCGAGATATTTATTTTCACTTCTTTTATAACTGAAAATATTCAGCCTGCAAGAATATTTGAGCTCAGTAGATGATAATAATTATAATAATACTTTATTCATCCTGTTGGACAAATACATATATATGACAAGTCGAAGAAAAAACAAAATCGAAATAGAAAATTACTCAAAATAATCAGAAAATTATTCAGCAACAGAATAATAACATCTACTAACTAGAATAACTTCAATTGCTTTTTTAAACTCATTCAACTTGAGACTTCGCAATGATTTATGTAAGTGATTAAAAAGTTTGATACAGTGATACCTTGGAGAAAATTCGAATCTAGAAGAATTATGTTTTATAAAGTCGAACAATATCATAATCCAAATTTTCAGATTTCAAATAGGACCGGTTCTCAAGAAACGTTTAGTAGGCACCCTGTATATATGTACTACAATACATAAAAAAATTCCTCAGAATATACTATAACATTATAAATCAAGTCACTCACCTTTCATCTCTTGAATCTGCCTGGTCCCGCACAGTTGGATAGCGGAACATATTTCTTGAGGTGCCACATCGTCCCTCAAAAATTTTATGATGAGATCGCCGTACGTCGATACGAAATTTTCGCAGTCTCTTTCGTCGGTGTCGGGAAGCAAGTGACACACTTTTTTGAAAAAGTTGAGAACAATAGTCTGCAACAAAGAAAATAATGAAAAAAGGAATAAATAACAACAAAGAGAAAAGGAGGCCATGTTGTGTTAATGTTAAAAAAGAGATATAACTCACCTCATCGGTCACATTACTGACTTCTTTCAGGAGAAGATCCATTATTTTAGTGCACAAAAGACATTGTATGCTTCCAACATTCTCAATCTCCCGGATAGGTTCGATATCGATGATGACTCCATCGTAAGTGTTGTCCAAGATAGCGTTGGTATCTGAAAAGTTAACATTCGAATAAAAAACATAAACAACCTCAATATTTTCCCTCACCTATTTGTCCGGAGAACATAACCGGCTTCGCCAGGGGTTTCATCACTTCGGGAGCGGGCTTGTTGTCGGTACACAGCTTCAGGTAGACGCAAACCTCCTGGGGATTGAGATCGGCGATCAACATACCCACCAGCTCGTCGGTGTAGGTGTCGACGAACTGTTGACATTCACTGGCCAACTCTTTGGGTAGTTTGGAGCAGAGTTTTCCTAGGGCTTCCTTGATGTCCTCCTGATGAAATTTTGAATTTTTTTATTGATAATTATGTGAAACTCGTCTAACCTAATCTGAAGAAAACACAAGATTCGATTGAGAGTTCTTTAGGAGTTCTATAAATGAAGAAAGATGCCACAAACACCTATAAACTTCCACAAATAGATAAAAAATGAAGCATTCAACAACAACATATTAAAACAAATTTAACGAATAAAGCTATATTAACAATATAATATAAAAATAGAAGGTTTCAATTCGATCCGATAGGAGGAAAAACTGGCAGTGAAAACGAAATGTAATCCAAAGTTTCTAGGAACGATTGAAGCAACTTTCTAAATCGTCTCTTGCGTTCCCTTCTTCTTGCTCTCTCAAATCTACCACTCCTCGGGTGCTGGAGAGAAAACAGCCGATTATAATTCTATCATCAATTAATTCTGCCCAAGATTCTCTAAAAACGATTAATAGAAACAAACAACAGACATCTTGAAGAAAAAATAATGAACTCATAAAATAACTGGGATAACCAGAAACCTACACATTGGAACAAAGCTAGGTTAGGACACCTTCCACGAAACCAATAGAAAAACGTCCTCGATTGAATTGAAACCATCAAAAATCCCAAGATTTCGACTCACCTCGGTTTTGTTGTCCTTGACCATCGCCTCCAACTTCTGCACTGCGAACAGGCAAAGGGGGCACTTGGAATTGTCCCCGGTCTCTTGCTGCATGAAAACGTCAACGTCCCTCACCTCTTCGGACGGACAAGCCTTCACGAGGGGGCAGATGGTCGACGGGTCGATCTCTTGGGCCAGGAGGGCCACCAGGGCCTGCTCGTAGGTCTCCACGAACTCCCTGCAGGTCTGGTTGACGGAGGTGGGCAGGTCGTCGCAAGCGTTCTCGATGACCGTCTTGATCTGGTCCTGGAATATTAATTATAGTCTACCAAGAATCACACCAAGAGAGTTATTCTCTCACCTCGGTCTTGGGGTCGGTGATGGCCTGCTGGACGTAGTGCAGGAAGAACTGGCAGAACTCGCACACCTGCCGGTTGAACAGCTGGTCGTTGGCGGGGATGAGGAGGTCGATGGGGAGCTGGGCGTCCTCGAGTCTTCCGAAGTCGCCCAACGTCGGAGGGTCGGAGATTATCCGGATGGATTGGGTGTTCTTGGCGAGGGGAACCCTGGCCAGGGTCGGCTTCTTGGGCGCGGGGCTGATCTCCAGGGCGTCGGCCGTTTCGTACGGTAACAGTGGTACGATTGGGGCGTTCTGAAACGAATAGGGGGAGGATTTAGTAGAAAAGGGTTTATCGTCGTTGTCACGTCGTGAGAATGTTGGGTTGCCTGACTCGAGCGTTGATTGAAGTATTTGGGACAACTATACAAGACTAAAAATGGGAATGAGAATTAGATGGCGCTGGGATCGGAATTGTAGTTCATGCCGGTCGAACTCAGGGGTCGTGGTTCTCGTCGATTTTTCATTTCAGTAGATACAGATAACTGTAACTCGGTAGGGGCTGAGGAGATTTCTATAAAACTTTACGTCGAAATCTGCAATATTCTCAAGGTTAAGGTTGATAATGAGACTGATGTCCCTGAAAAAAGGAAACGTAAAATTTGTCTCTACTGTCTAAGTAGTAAGAGGCATATGACCGTTGATTGAAGCGGATCTTCGATCTGGACCTAAATTATTTAAGAGATATACAGGTATTTTTTCATATTATATATGGATTGTTTACGGACACAAGGTGCGATATTTTGTTGATTTGATTCTGAGAATAATTGGAATATTTTTATGAGAAGATACTCGTCAAATTTACCGATGAATGTATATTGTTCATTTTATATTTTCAGAAAATAATGAAAAATGATGTACATACAGGGTGTTTCACGTAAGTGGGTCACTGAATTTTGATAAAAATTGAAGAGTGACTAATCAATATGATGGTATTTTCTAAGGGCCATCCAAATATGTTATCGGAAAAACTATCGAACCAAAGCATGGAAAGTTATTGAGGAAAAACCTTTTAAAAAAAAAAAACTGGCGAATTTGGATGGTTTTCAAAATAAGAAGGTCAATAGACCATTTTTCAGAAAATGCTCAATCGATTCGTATCTGAATATGTAAATATAATGGTGATTTTATATTAATTCCAAGCAATTCCATTCAAAATCAAAAAGTTCTTATTCTCGCGTATAATAGAAGCGAAAATATGAAGCCTGAATTTTCATTCAATGCTCTCAATATGTTAACTCTTCAAGAAAATTAGGATTTTTTGAAATTATTTATTGAAAGAAACAAAGAGAAACTGTTGAAAGTGCCTGCCTCTCACTTCTCCGCACTTTCTGAGACAATCCCAACTTTCTTCAAGGACTAAACATGTTGACAGCTTTGAATGGAAATTCAGGCTTCATATTTTCGCTTCTATTATAATCGAGAATAAAAACTTCAAAGTTCAACAATCAAATATTGATTGAACCACATACAACATGGATATATTTTCCGAATATGGAATCTGAATTTCCTCGGGTTGATTTTGAATGGAATTGCTTGAAATAAGTATAAAATCACCATTATATTTGGATTTAGATTGAGTATTCAGAAAATATGGGAAAATTTTGCAAGGAGAAATTTTCCGTTTTCTAGAAAACCGAAACTTCAACTGAAGAAACAATTGGTGTAATGATTTGTCTTTAGAACTTTCGAAAACCAATCAAATTTGTCAAAAATTTTTTGTTGGAAAAACGGCTTTTCTTCAATTACTTTTCATGCTTTGGTTCTATAGTTTTTCCTATAACATATTTGAATAGTCCTTAAGAAATACTACGATATTCATTTTTCAATTTTGTTCAAAGGAAAAGTCACAAAATCCAGTGACCCGCTCACGTGAAACACCCTGTACATAATTTTTCATTATTTTCTGAAAATATAAAATGAATATTATACATTTATTGCTAAATTTTACGAATAGCTTCTCATAATAATTACCAGTTATTTTTAAAATCAAATCAACGAAACATCGTGCCTAGTGTCCGTAAACAGAATTCATATATAATATGAAAAATACTCGAATATCCGCGGTTGTTGAATAACACTTCCTCTGATACATACCGCCGTATTTATCGCACCATTGTTTCTTCTGAATGTAACAACATTGAGCAACTTTAAGTGAAGTGCTTCAAGTTTTCCATCAACCCGAAGAGGTGCAGAAATAAGGTTCATCCTCTGTTTTTTGTCACCACTTAAATTGTTCAAGATCACAATGATACATACCGCCGTATTTATCGCACCATTGTTTCTTCTGAATGTGACAACATTGAGCAACTTTAAGTGAAGTGCTTCAAGTTTTCCATCAACCCGAAGAGGTGCAGAAAGAAGGTTCATCCTCTGTTTTTTGTCACCACTTGAATTGTTCAAGATCACAATGGTTTCATCTTAAAGTGGTCGCAAATCCTTCGCGATCATTTAGTGTTGAACATTTATGTACAAATATTGCGTGATTTTTCGAGATCGAGGTGAAAATCCACGATGGCGTCGCGAAAAACCGAAAAATCTTCTGAATTATCGTGAAAAATCGAATCTTCTGATATATATCGCCGCATTTATTGTGCAAAACCGAATCTTCTGATCCATATTGCCGTATTTATCGCACCATTGTTTCTTCTGAATGTGACAACATTGAGCAACTTAAAGTGAAGTGCTTTAAGTTTTCCATCAACCCGACTTTTTTATTGTTTACCGAGTTGTTCACATTCAATTTTCGAAGCCCCCCTAAAATAATACATACCTCGTATTCGGATCCTCTCGGGCAGATCCCGATCATGGCGCAGACGACGGTGCCGTTCAGTTCCTCCATCAGGAACTCGTAGGCGATGGGATAATACTCGTCGACCAGACCGACGCACTCGTCGGTGAACGACCTGGTCTGCTTGCAAAGCGCCTCCATAACCTTCTTGAACTCCGCCTCGGTGGTGTTGGCCACCAGCAGGTCCCTGAGATGTTTCACCAGCTGCTCGCAGAACTCGCAGGTGAGGTCGTCCTTTACCCTGCGGAATACGATAATTGTGAGAGTAGAAAATTAAACTGAAACCTCAGATCTTACTCGACCGGTAGGAATCCTATGTGGGAGATGGGGGTGATCTGGACGCCGGTCTGGGGTTCGTCGTGACGGTGGAAGAGGGCGCTGCACTGTCCGGAGAGGACGCACACCTCGCCGGGGTTCAGGTGCTCCTTGATGTGGTCGTAGATCTCGGTGAAGTAGGTCAGGATGATGTTGCTGCAGGCGTCGGAGAGGCTGCCCGTGTGTCTGCACATCTGTAGAAACCATTTAAAAACCTCATCTTGAATTAAATGAAATATCTCACCATGAGGAATCCGTGCAAGATCTCATCTTTGGACATGGCGTTGAACCTCTTCTCCATGACGCTGACGACTGTCTGGCATCCCTGGCAAGGGGCCACGTCGCTGGTGGGGGCGAGGGAAGGTTTAAACGTTCCGTCGTCCAAGGTCTTCAGGTACTCCTGGTTGTTGCACAGGCCGGCCACGGAACATACCACCTGGGGGTTCATCTCGGAGGCCAGGGTGTCGATGAGGTCGGGGATGAAGTTGTCGGCTATCTTGTCGCATTCTTTGACTATCGGCTTGAAGTGGATGAGGTTGCAGGTGCCCTCGAATACCTCCTTGATCAACTCCTGGAAGGGTGGTTCGGTTTAGGGTGTTGTTGGGGTTTTGGGATGGGGAGACTCACCTGTGTTTCGTTGCTGAGGAGCTGGTCCCTCGCCTGTTTGACCATGTCGAGACATATCTGGCAGATGTTGCTGTTGTCGGGGGGGAGTTGCCTGTGGATCCAGTCGGTCTGTATGCAATGCTTGGTCGCATGGCAAGAAGCTGCGGAGCTATAATAAAAAATCTTGGTGAGACATCTAATGTGGATATTTCGAGGGACATAATAGAAAGATTTATTTAATTTTTAGATTTATGTTCTTGAACCCATCACAAAAAACGCTTTATCGGGAAAACCGTAAAATATAATGGCGAGTGGGAGAAGTGCGATAAGGAAATCGCATGGTTCGTGACTATTTCTAACTAATTTTGTTACTGAGAAATCCGAACTATTCGGATGCATGAATAAGCAAGTCGACAACAAATGAGTAATCGTAGTAATATCAATTTTATATCTAGGAACATTCGCGTTCATTTGACGAGTTGCATAAAAATAAACGATATGCCCTTGAACTTTAGTTATAAAATATTTGAAAGCGGGAAATTTTTACGCGCTTGTTTCTGTGTACCAAAACATTATTCAGTACTCACACTGTCATTTTATTTTTATGAACTTCGAAATATAGAATCACCGAATTATATAGAAAATTTCAGAAAAAACTTTTTTTCTGTGATCCAAACTGCCATCATTTTATTTTTATCAACTTCAAATTATGGAATCATCGAATTATTTATAAAATATCATAAAAACTAGTTTTTTTTTTCTGTGAACCAAAACTGCCTCCGGTGTCCAAACTGTCATTTAATTTTTATAAACTTCAGAATCTGGTTTCACCGAATTATATAGAAAATATCAGAAAAACTATTTTTTTTTCTGTGACTTAAAATTGCCTTCAGTGTTTACTGTCATTCAATTTTTATGATCTTCAAAATATCGACTCGAATTATATAGAAAATATCAGAAAAACACTTTGTTTTTTCTGTGAACCAAAACTGCCTTCAGTGTTCACACTGTCATTTAATTTTTATGAACGTAAAAATCTGGAGTCACCGAATAATATATAGAAAATATCAGAAAAACTATTATTTTTTCTGTGAATCAAAATTGCCTTCAGTGTTCATACTTGTCATTTAATTTTTATAAACTTCAAAATCTGGACACGCCGAATTATATAGCAAAAACCAGAAAAACTAATTTTTTTTCTGTGACTTGAAATTGTGTTCAGTGTTTAATGTCATTTAATTTTTATAAACGTCAAAATCTGGAGTCACCGAATTACATATATAGAAAATATCAGAAAAACTATTATTTTATCTGTGAATCAAAATTGCCTTCAGTGTTCACACTGTCATTTAATTTCTATAAATTTAAAATCTGGAGTCACCGAATTATATAGAAAATATCAGAAAATCTTTTTTTTTTCTGTGAATCAAAATCGCCTTCAGTGTTCACACTGTCATTAAATTTTTATTAACTTCAAAATCCGGAGGCACCGAATTATATAGAAAATATCAGAAAAAATTTTTTTTTTTCTATGAACCAGAACTGCCTTCAGTATTGACACCGTTATATTATTTCTATGAACTTCAGAATCTGGAGTCGCCGAATTATATAGAAAATATCAGAAAAACTATTTTTTTTTCTGTGAATCAAAATTGCCCAGTCTTCACTGTCATTTAATTTTTATAAACTTCAAAATCTGGTGTCACCGAATCATATGAAAAATATCAGAAAAACTTTTTCTGTGAATCAAAATTGCCTTCAGTGTTCATACTGTCATTTTATTTTGATAAACTTCAAAATTTGGAGTCACCGATTTATATAGAAAATATCAGAAAAACTATTTTTTTTTCTGTGAATCAAAATTGCCTTCAGTATTCACAATGTCATTTAATTTTTATAAACTCCAAAATCTGGAGTCACCAAATTATATAGAAAATATCAGATAAATCATTTTTTTTCTATGAATCAAAATTGCCTTCAGTGTTCACACTGTCATTTTATTTTCATAAACTTCAAAATATGGAATCACCGAATTATATAGACAATATCAAAAAAATTTTTTGTGTGAGCCAAACCGCCTTCTGTGTTTATTGTCAGTATGACAAAACTGTAATTTTATTTTCATAAACTTCAAAAGTAGGATTCACCGAATTATATTGAATATATTAAAAAAAACTTATTCTTTTTTCTGTGTTCAAAAACGCCCTTCAGTATTCATTGTCAGTCAACTACTGTCATTTTATTTTTATAAACTTCATAATATGGAATCACCGAATTATATTGAATATGTCAGAAAAACTATCCTTTTTCTGTGTACCAAAACAGCCTTCAGTGTTCATTGTCATTATGACAAGTACTGTCATTTTATTTCATGATCTTTCATTTATTTTTTTTGAATCAAAAATGCCTTCAGTCATTACTGTCATTAAATTTGTATAAACTTCAAAATATGGAATCACCGAATTATATTGAATATATCAGAAAAACCAAATTTTTATTGGTGCCCCAATTTACTTATTTAAGTAAAGCTATGGCAAAATCAACAACTCGAGAAACGTGAAGTCTAAATGATAATGTTTCAATTATTGATCTGACGGAAGTACCGCGTTATGTCAAATGAAATATTGAGACATTTTTCGGACCTGAAGTATCCTGAGTATAGACAATCTTTGAAAAATCATCACTTTCTCCCATTTTAAAATACATATAAATATTCCTATTTTTCCTTCAAATCCGTTTTACTGGCTGGAATTCATAAATCATAACCTTCCAAACGCCCCTTGTACACTTTATTTTTCGCAATTCTCGAACTATCTCCCCATAAGAAAGGTTCTTAAACTTTTGAATAATAAATGAGGTCATTTGATACCGTCTCTTGAAACATTTTTATCAGAGTTTGGAACTGTTATTCATGTGGATTAGCAATCAGGGTGATGTCAGAGGGCACGGATATAACTATTATTATCCCATTCTCGCAGAAATAAACAAAGATTCACGGAACTTTTGGGATGAGTTCAGTTTACGAGAAAAGATTTTTGAAAGTCGCAAGTGAATATTGACATTCAGAAAGGCAGTACTACCAATATAAGGAATAAAAAATTTCATGGAATATTCGAATCTTTTAAGGAATTAAGTTGGTAAAAGCTGTCCATTTTCATTCGAACAGACACTGAAATGTCAGAATTTCATAATTTTCCAAGCAAAATTATATCTCCTAAACCTGAACCATCAGATTGTCATTGGTACCATTTGATTTCTTAGGAAAAGGTGTGTTTACAAACAAAAATCGTTGAAATCAAAGGTCACCAGTAAACTTAATCTATAAATTTCATTTTTATGTCATTATCCCCACTAATATCTTAAAAATGGATTTGGGAAATTCAAGCAAGCTTGGTGTAATTTCAGAAATATTCAGCCTTATTAATTCTTGAATATTGCGGTAAAAACTACAAAAAATCAATATGCAGCGTATTTTCACCATAAGTAAAATTCCTGAAGCCTTTGAATCTACTTATTTCATTTGGAATATGTAAATGAACTACTCACAACATATTTGAATAATGGCAACCTAATCATTTAGAATAATCGAAGGAAAATTGGTCAGGCTATATCTGAAAAATGCTTTTCTGGCAAGCAAATGAGATAAAATTGGATAAGTTATCTTCTTAAGTTAACAGCAATTCTTCTATTGTACTTTTATCTATCTAACTACTCATTCTCTGATTATTCAGAGAAGAGATAATAGGAATTCAATACTATCAATAATAATACAACTAATGGAAAAATTATAACGACATGAAACAACAGAACCCCATGAATTATTTAGTCATCTCCAAAAAATATATAATATAATCAGAATCAATGTTCCTGGCATATCCAATAGCTCTGGAGTTGACCATTTTTTATGTTATGGAATACATTTCTATTAGTTGCATAAGGAAAGGGGATTCCCCGAATTGTAGACAATCTTTAGTCTAACTTTTTGGACTTACGTCAAGTTTTTACACCAGTACGATGGTCCCCAAGTGCATTCTTTTGCTCCTAAGAGAGGTGGACGTGATGTAGTACTGGCCTCAACTGATGAAATTGCTGGAAAAACAAATAATAAACATAGCCATTGAACTTCAGTTTACCATGACAAAGCATTAGTGGTCCTTTATTTATTCAAAAATGACCTTCAAAAAAACTGAATCTATAAAAAGAACATTTCAATTCGTACCCCAAAGGAATGACAATAACTTTTAATGGTCCTAGCAATGCAACGTAAAAGACAAAGAGCTGTAATTTTTTTTCAAATCATTCTTTTCTCACCTATAAACGCTGCGACGAAGATGAAAATCTTCATCTTGATCTTTGGTATCTTATTCACTAACAATAGGAAGCGACTGCCTCCGCTGATTCACAACAAAATTTTGATTAGACGAAAACAAATCCTTCGTTGACGGCGATCAACAGAACAGAAATAAAACAGGTTCAGGGTGCGCTGCGCATATTATCAATCACGTGATTAATACCGTCGCGGCTAGGATATATTTCGAATTTTCTTGACGAGCATACGAGAGTATAATTGAATTAAGAATCACTAGTTATATTAATTATTCATTATCAAAGCCAATGTCAAATTGCCAGATGTAAATGACATTTCATAGAAAATACCTACATTACCTAAATTCTACAGACTGAGAGATGGTATTCTCTGGTACCTTAGAATCATGGTGGAAGGTATCCTTCCACCATGCTTAGAATATAGAATATTCTATGTTCTATACATATGCAAATTTCGAAGTATGTTTGGTTGCATAGCATGTTTCTATCTAGAAATCTAGATTCTAGATGATCCTAATCGAGCAAAACGTTTGTAGAATGGAATGAGGTATCCACCTAGGTATGAGGAATTATTTCTGATGGATTGGAATAACTCTAAATGCGGGGATTGCCGAAAGAAATGCGGTTTAACTCACATTTATTTTATTCATATTCTATGATCTGTACCTTGATATTTCGAATGTATTATCAAAGAGTAACAAGAGTTGTCTAATCTTTGGTATTATATTCTATATTCTGATTCTGTATTACGCAGTACTTAAAAATTACGAATATTATATTACGATAATTTTTAGTATATTATCATTTTCATTTTGAATGTATGTAAGAACAATGTGAGAACAAGTCGAAGGTCGCGTTGAGGTAAATATTATTTAATAAATATGTTATATATCTTTTTTCATTACTATAAAATTTTCAAATGCAGGAATTCTATTTCATAATACAGTTCGAAAAACAATGGGATCATGCTGAATCTGCAAAGGATCTTTATCAATTCACCGTAGTTGGAGAATTCTGTTATTCGATTTGATACTTATGTGATATTATGTATGTGAAGTTTTAATGTCAAAATATTCGATTGAATTGGACTGAAGTTATCTTCACAACATCAATGATTCGAAGCCACTAATAATAATGTGATATATTTTTAGTTGAATTGATTCTTGATTTCAACTTATCTAAAAAATAAAAGGCTTTATTGTTCTGCTTTTTCAGTTTTGATGCCGTTCATTCTCAGGGATGTACCTTACCAAAATAAGATTGGGCATGAATTAGTGAGCCTGAGCCCTGAAGAGGAATAGATTCGACTATCTTAGCTTGATGTTGAATGAACGGAGAATACAAGGGCCATGGAAAGTATGTTGTTAAATTCGAATTGATGCAGAATAACACTCGATATTCCTCCATTTCCATTCCATTTTTTTTCCTATTGGAAATGATGAGAGGTTATCACTTTTATTCTAAGAAATATATTACTTTCAGTAGTGAAATTAGAATACTTCCTGCTCATTTTTTATTCACTTAATTGTGCAATTCCCAAGCTTTCTTCCTATTGAATCATTTTGTATATATTAGTTGTGAATTTTTACTTTGAACAAATTCCTGGTATCTTAAATAGTGTTGGAATTTTCATTAAAACCAGTGTAAATTTCATGTAATATTAACTCAATTTCGATTTCTTAGGTTCGCAGGCGTAGCAATTGTTCCTATTCAGGCTGGAGAATTCCTTTTGCGGAAGGGGGAGAATTCGCCAAAATGATATGGCGTTGGCCAAGGAATATTTGGGAAATTCCAGATGGATCTAGATCTTATACGTCCATGTGAGGATAAAAATTATATTATAGGACCAAGGTGATGGAAGGTATGATTTTATATTTCAATCGAGACTTATGTGAAGGTATAGATTGTCCATGAAAAACAGATAGCAAATTGTGAATCAATCATCGTTTTTTATTCACTTAATTGTGTAGTTCCCAAGCTTTCTTCCTATTGAATCATTTTACATACAATAGTTGTTGATTTTTACTTTCAGCAAATTCATGGTATCTTAATCACTGTTCGAATTTTCATTAAATTCAGTGCAAATTTCACGTAATATTAATTCAAATTTGATTTCTCAGATTCGCAGGCGTTGCAATTGTTCCTATTCATGCTGAAGAATTCCTTTTGGGGAAGGGGGAGAATTCGCCAAAATGATATGCTGTTGACCAAGGAATTTTTGGGAAATTACAGATGGATCTAGATCTTTTACGTCAATGTGAGGATAAAAATTGGATTATAGGACCAAGGTGATGGAAGGTATGATTTTATATTTTAATTAAGACTTATGTGAAAGTATAGATTGTCCATGAAAAACAGATAGCAAATTGTGAATCTATCATCGTTTTTTATTCACTTAATTGTGTAGTTCCCAAGATTTCTTCCTATTGAATCATTTTGTATACAATAGTTGTTAATTTTCACTTCGAGCAAATTCCTGGTGTATCTTAATCACTGTTGGAATTTTCATTAAAATCAGTGCAAATTTCACGTAATATTAATTCAAATTCGATTTCTTAGGTTCGCAGGCGTTGCAACTGTTCTTTTTGGTGCTGCAGAATTCCTTTTGGGGAAGGGGGAGAATTCGCCAAAATGATATGCTGTTGGCCAAGGAATTTTTGGGAAATAACAGATGGATCTAGATCTTTTACGTCAATGTAAGGATAAAAATTGGATTATAGGACCAAGGTGATGGATACTTGTAAATTATATCATGGTGGGTGCGTTTTAATGAGTTGAAATAGTTCATCAGAGTGCATTCGCCATATTGCTATAGTTTGGCAGACCACAGGCTATTTTCTTTTTCTTCATTCGAATTGTAGTATTGGGTATTTTGGGATCGTCCAGAATGGTTCCAATATTTAATCAGGATTGGTTTTTTTTTGTATCAACATGCTTTGAAATCGTAATATCCTGTTTACATGCTCTGAAATCGTGATATTAATCATCATTTGATCTTTCAGATTTGGAGGCGTTGTATGTAGTCATTTATTATGAAGAATTTTTTCCCAAAACGCAGATGAATCGCAAGGCAGAGAAAACCTGGGTGATGGAAGGTATGATTTTGTATTTTGATCAAAACTTGTTTAAGGTTTAGATTGTCCATGGAAAAACAGATTGCTCATTCAAATTCAGTGTGATCAGTCACTTATACCTGATAGGTCTTTCTATTGCTTATATATCTGCTTGTGAGTCCATACCATTTTCGCAATTGATTGTCTATTTTCTACTCAATACTTGGAATTATTAGGGTGAATGTGGTGTAAGAAGTTAATCAATCAGTGTGCATTCGCCATATTGCTATAGTTAGGAAAGATCGCAGGCTATTATCTTATTTTTCATTCGAACTGTAGTATCTGATATTTTGAGGTGGCCTATAAATAATTTTAATATTTAATCAGGATTGTTTTTTGTTCTAACATGCCCTGAATTCATAATATTGAAATTGATTATTGTTTAATTTTTCAGATTCAGAGGCTTCGTATTAATATCTGTTACTGTGAATGATTTCTTGCCAAACGAGGATAAATCTCAAAACGCGGTTATATGGATAGCAGAGAAAACTTGAGTGATGGAAGGTATGATTTTATATTTAAATCGAGCTTACAAGTGGAGGTTTAGATTTTCCATCGGAAAACTGATCTCCTATTCGGAATCAGAGTGATCAATTTCTTATATTTAGTGTTCTCCCCATTTTCTGCTTCTGATTTCATAACCTTCTTTTTATCGATTCCCGATAGTTACCACCCATGGAAAAACAGATTATTTTTTTGGAATAGGTGTGGTCTATTCTATCCGGTAGTTCTCCACAAGATTGGTTTGATTGGTCTCAATAAAGAGCTCGGAGATTTTTTTATTTGTTCCATTTCTGTAATAACTTCATAGTAATTATTCGAAATATGATTTGTCCCACATGATTTTTGAAAATCACTTTTGTTTCACAGGAGATGGCTTCCTCGAGGCTTTAAAGGCACATTGCAGATGCGGAATTCAAGCCAAATTTCCGCCAAGTTATGCCAACAACGGATCTGAAGAGATGAGAACAAATTTTTGTTTTTATATGTTACTAATAATGTGAATTTAACCCAATTTGTTGAAATATAGCCGAATATGTTCCGTCAATTTATGTTCAAATTATAAAATTATGTATGTATGAATATTTTTTTATTTCTAGTTCTAATTTTGCGGTGCTGTCATCTAGCGCCATAAGCGCAAAGTTTTCCCAAAACTGGTGCTGCCCTCTAGAGGCCGATGCCTGAACTTACTAGACATGTGCTGCCCTCTGGTGGCAAAAGCCTTAAGTTATTTGTTAGTCGGGTGCTGCCATCTGCCGGCGGTAGCTTGAAACTCTCCCAAAGGAAGGAAGAACCCTGTAATGGCCTAGATAGTTCGGCCCCTCCCCACTAGATGGCCTTAGTGGCGGTTCAGCGCCCCCTACAGGAATTGTGATGAACTAATTAGTTCAGCTAAATTCATGTAGGGGGCGCTGAACGGACGCTAGCGCCATCTAGTGGCGTAAGGCTGAACTAATTAGTTCACCTGAATCCCTGAAGGGGGCGCTGCACTGATGGTGACTAGTTCGGCCCCTCCCCACTAGATGGCGCTAGCGTCCGTTCAGCGCCCCCTACAGAAATATTGGTGAACTAATTAGTTCAGCTAAATTCCTGAAGGGGGCGCTGAACGGACGCTAGCGCCATCTAGTGGCGTAAGGCTGAACTAATTAGTTCACCTGAATTCCTGCAGAGGGCGCTGAACCGCCACTAAGGTCATCTAGTGGGGAGGGGCCGAACTATCTAGACCATTACAGGGTTCTTCCTTCCTTTGAAAGAGTTTCAAGCTACCGCCGGCAGATGGCAGCACCTGACTAACAAATAACTTCGAGCTTTTGCCGCCAGAGGGCAGCACATGTCTAGTAAGTTCATGCATCCGCCGCTAGAAGGCAGAACCGGTTCTGGAAAATCATGGAGCTTTTGCCGTTTGATTGTAGCAACATAAAAACAAAATTTTTTCCACAAATTTTATTGCACTAGACCCTTACAGGGCTTCTGATTTTCATTAAGTACATCGAAATTAGATCTACAAAAAGTTTTGAAAATTGAAAAATTCTCGCATATAATTTCAAAAATCTCATCAGTTATTGAGGTGCGTGTCACTGCGGGGCTTGACACACTTGAGCTTTATACCAGCGCTATGACAGGAACACGCCAAAACAGAACTGTCAGAAAACAAAACAGCAAATATGACGAGTTGGGCGTTGAACAGCTGTCAGTGCGTGAAGCCCCGCAAATTTGGGTGGAGCATCAGGGGAAAGGGAGGTAGCGCGAGTGTCTGACGCTCTACGTACTGGAACGGTCGAACTTAGGTGTGGCGCATTCCCGAGGTACATTGGGTGCGCCCCAGACGATCGCTGGAAAGCGGCTATTGTAGCCTGCACCCTTTTTCGGCTTCAATTTAGCATCTGCTGCTTGTAAGGCTGTCCTCCTTCGTGTAAAACCAACCCTGCAAATTAAGAAAGATATATAAGCATTTCAGGTCACTTAATTACTAAAAAGCAAATCCTGATGAAAAATTCGAATCATTCACAGCGCATTTTCCACGTAATAACACAGTTCAAATAGGAAAAAAAAACTCCCTAAAGTACAACAACAAAACATTTGATATGAATTGAAGGTAAGGGGGCACCAATTATTATCGATTTAAAAAAAAATTCCTAACTTCCGCTGTTCAAGCATTCTTCAAGTAAAATATAAATGTCATTTGGATGGTTACATGCATGTGGAAAACTGTGAAAAACCAACCCTGCAAATAAGAAAGATATATTAGCATTTCAGGTCACATAACTACTAAAAATAAAATTCTGATGAAAAATTCGAATTATTCACAGCGCATTTACCACGAAATAGCCAAAAATACAGTTCAAATGAAAAAAAAAAGTCCCTAAAGTATAACAATAAACCATTTGATATGGATTGAAGGTGAGGAGGGACCAAAAATTCCTAACTTCTGATATTTGAGCATTCTTCAAATAAAATTCGAAATATATATGTGGATGGTTACATGGATGTATTATTGGATGGTTACATGCATGTGGAAAAATGTAGAATAGCTTTGTGCTTTATCATGCAGTGGGAGGTTCAGTTATCAATTGCGCATTGCTCAGGAATAATATTGCCTGAGATATGTCCAAAATAAAGCAATATCGTCGGCCTAATTCGTTAACCTGCTAAGTCCATTTCGGCATAGTTTACAGGAGAGAAAAAACTTAAAGAAATCTTTTCTATTTTACATGTAAAGATTCTGAAAATCCCTTTGACGCCTATAATTATTCTAGTTATTTTGTAAGTTTTAATGTTAGAATATCTTAAGCACAGTTCGAAAAAATCAGGAAAATAATCACTCGGCAGCTTTTCGTTATGGTGTTAACATTCGATTGGGGATGTAGCAGTTTTTCCGAAGAGTGATTTTGCGTCGATTTTGGTGCAATTGCGTTAAATCACTAGTCTCACAAGGATGAAATCGTGAAGACCTTCTCTGCGGTAAAAGTTGCCAGTCATCCTTATAAAAAGTTTTATAGAGAATGGATCCATTGCATTCATAACGTAACACTGAATGAAAATACACTCACGTGCGTAGTTTCCTTATTTTTAGTTCAATTTAACATTTTTTCAGCAAACTGTAGCTACAATTATTAATTTCAACTCGCTCGTTCGGTCTTTTGTTGAATGCTGACTTATTGGTTATTAAGTTATTATAAAGGGTTAATTAAAAGTTTGTTGTTAAACCCTAATTGTGAAACATCGTGTGGAATAATTTCTTGGTCAATTTCTTTCAAAATACCAATTTAGTTTAAAAACCATTCATGTTCAATATTTTGTTTTTTGGTTCATGTCTTCAGTTGCACCAAGTTGATTTTTAAGAGGGAAATGAACTCCGAACGACGGTTTACCTAATTTTAAGAAAAAAAAACTTTCTCCGTTCCTTCTCCATACTCTTTTCCATTCATCTGGAGAATGTGAATTTGGATTCGTCAGTGAAAAGAACATTGCTTCGTTGCCCTAAGTCCAATGTAAATGTTCAGCAGCAAATTGCAGTCAAGATACTCGATGACGCTGAAGTAATTTGTGTTGTGTTACTGGTCTGCAAGATTCGGCTACTCTTTTGACGGTAGAGCGATGAACATGAAGAATTCTTGCAACATATTCATAATTACGTTCATCTTCAACAAGAGCAACAGCCTTTGTCCAATTTTCCTCCCCCACTTCACCTCTTCAAAAAATTACAACTCTTGCAGTTAACCGTTACTGACAAGTCCATTTCGTTCTTGAAAATGAACTAGAGCACTCAAAGGCATGAATCAAAAAAAAAAATAAAGGAATAGTTCTTAACAAAAATAGGTGTTTTGAAAGAATTCGACCACGAAATTATTCCACACGATGTTTCAAAGTTAGGGTTCAAAAAACTTCTAATTAACACTGTAAAATGACTTATAAGCCAGCTTTTAACAGAAGAATGAATGACCAAAATAAAATTAATAAATTTATCTACAGTTTGCTGAAAAAATTTGAAAATTGTGTTAAAAATAAAGAAACTACGAGACCTCAAATTTCACCAAAAAATATTAACTAGTTGTTTTTTTTCTTGTACGGGAGTGTATATCTTAAATATAGAACAAAAGGGACTCAACTTGTTTATAATTTTGGCCTTCACTAACACTATGCAATTGAAAACTCGATCAAAACATTGTCTAACTTCGAGCGTCAATACAAAGCTGAGGGATTTAGCAGGTTTTCTATGTGTAGATTTCCTATTGAGTACAAAGCAGATTTTCTTGCACGGCTTTTCTACCACATTGAATATTGATATCGACCTTATTTTTTATGCCATAGGGTAGGTAATCGCCTAAACTTTATGATCAGCTCAAAAAGTAAAATTGACCAAAAAATGGACTAAGCAGGTTAACGAATTAGGCCGATGATATGGTGAATAGGCTCTGCTGAACTTTTCAGACTCATTAGAGCGCATTCAACACAATCTAATTCACGAGCATCTTCAACAGAACGAAGGTAACTTTCGAGAATCAATATGATAAAGGGTATGAGCAGATATAAGGAATACGAAGAACCACCAGGTAAAAGAAATCAAGAAAAGATTTATAATAAGCAATCTGTTTTTTCATGCAGGATCTAAATCTTTACATAAGTCTCAATGAAGATATGAAATGATACACCTCTCAAAACCCAAGTTTTCTCTACCGACAGTAAAAATGAACAAAAAGGAAACAGCCTGTGGTCTGTCCAAAATGGTGGATGCGCTATGATGAACCATTTGGACTTGTTATACCGCATCCACCATAACGTAATTTAAGAGTATTAGGCGAAGGGGAAGCTACAAAGAATCGATATGAAAAGTTTATGAACTCAGAAGCAGCTTTATATGAGGAATAGAAAAAATTACCAGAACTTGTTATACCGCACCCACCATAACGTAATTTGAGAGCATTGGGCAAAGGGAAAGCTACAGATAATCGATATGAAAGGAAGCAGAAGCAGCTTTAAATAAGGAATAGAAAAAATTACCACATATGAGTAATTGACCACGCAGATTCCTGGAAAAACAGATTACAATCTGTTTTTCTATGGACAATCTGAACCTTCACATAAGTCTTGAATAAATATAAAATCATACCTTCCATCACCTCGGTAATTTGGGTTAGATCTAGATCCACCCGGAATTCATCAAAAGTATAGAATTCTCATTGTGTTGGCCAACGGCATCTACTTTCCCAAAAAGAATTCCTCAGCATGGCAACAATTAAAATGCCTTCAAATCTGAAAATCAAATTATCATTAATATTATGAGAAAAAAGAAGAAAAGATTTGTGAATGAAGATAGTTATGGGTTTCTTTCAATGAAAATAAAAATCCGCAAGTCTCATTTGTGGGTAATTCTTATTCAAAAGACAAAATTTGCTCTGATTAGAGATATCGAACCATGAACAAGTGTCAAGAAAAAGATAAAATCATACCTCTCATCACCCAGGTTTTCTCTTTCACCCATATATCTGCGTTTAAAGATTCATCCTCGATGCGCAAAAGAAATCCTCCACAACAACGGATAATAATACAACTCCTCCAAATCTGAAACATCGACTGATATATGACGATTTCAGGGCATGTTGGAACGAGAAAACAAATCTTGATTAAATATTGACATTATTTAAAGACCACAACATGAATAATACTACAGTAAAAATGAACAAAAAGAAAACGGCCTGCGGCCTATCCAAAATAAAGCCAATATGGTGGATGCGCTGTGAGGAACCATCTGAACTTGTCACACCGCATCCACCATAACGCAATTTATTGGAACCTAGTCCCAACTATGAAAATTAAAGTACTCCTTAAGATTGAAACAATACTCCTTGCACTTCGTATAGGTGGCGCCGAGGTACACTTGAATATGTATAGCATTTATGTACATACATTCATTATAATATTTGATAGTTGCAGTTGATTTGAGAATAAATAGTTATGGATTTCTTTCTATGAAAGTAAAAATCCACAAGTATCATTTGTGGGTAATTCTTATTCGAAAGACAAAATTTGCTCTGATTAGAGATATTGAACCATGATGATGGTATAAACAAAGTGTCATGGAAAATATAAAATCATACCTCGCATAACCCAGGTTTTTTCCGTCACTCATATAACTGCGTTTAAGGATTCATCCTCGTTTTGCCAAAGAGGCCCTTCACAATAACGGATAAGAATACAACTCCTCCAAATCTGAAACATCAAAGAATATATGAAGATTTCAGGATATGTTGGAACGAAGAAATAAATCCTGATTAAATATTGAAATTATTTAGAGATACATGATCGATACTACAGTAAAAATAAACAAAAAGAAAACAGCCTGCGGTCTGTCCAAAATATATGGTGGATACGCTACGAGGAACCATTTGAACTTGTCACACCGCATCCACCATAACGCAATTTAATGGGTACCTCTAGCGTCATCTATACGAATATAGCAAGGGTAACCCTATCACAACTTTGAAAATTGAAGTTCTCTTTAAGTTTGAAACAATACTCTTTGCACTTCAGTACAGATGGCGCCTAGATATACTTGAATATGAAAAGTATTAATTATCGTCGCCTTCAGGGGAAAATTGCGTAACTCCATGTAACAAAATTTTACAGAAGAAACAAAAAACACTTTTAAAGTCACAACAATATGACTGATTTAGTATGGGAAATACGGGATTTACGCATTTTTCCCAAACGCGGTAGAAGATGAGTAGATTTCATTTTTTAAAATTTGAATTATACCCAATCATTTTAGGAGTTTTGTAAGTTGCAAGTAACTATGTTGCCCAACAGATTGCAACAAAATACCATTTCTTGAAAAATGTGTAGTTACGTAGTTTTTTTTGGAACACGACGTTATGTACCTACATACATTCATCATAACATTCGTTAAGTTGCAGTTAATTTATGAATGAAGATAGTTATGGATTTCTCTCAATGAAAGTAAAAATCCACAAGTATCATTTGTGGGTAATTCTTATTCGAAAGACAAAATTTGCTCTGATTAGGGATATCAAACCATGATGACAAAGTATTAACAAGTGTCAAGAAAAATACAAAAACATACCTTTTATCACCATGTTGTTTTCTGCCTCTCGGACAACTTGCTTCGATAATCGAATATATATCCATCTAGGGTCCTTTTGGTGATTGTCCTTCTTTCTGCCAAGAAAATTCTTCAGCATGAACGATTTCAAGTTTCAGAATCTGAAAACCAAATAACAATTAATATATCGTTCTTAGGTTTAATTGAATCTACCAAACCAATTCTGGTTCAATATTAAAACCATTCAGAGCAACCACGCTAATCTAAAACATTACTGGAGTCTAAATTATTCGAAATGAAGTAAACTTTCGGCAAATTCCATGAAAAAACTTGCATCATTTGCGAGAAGGTGCTTCAATATGAAAAAAAATTCAAATTGTTTTGATTACAACCAATAAACAGAAATGGAGGAATATTATGTGTAATTTTGCATTCAACAACATACCTTTCATCGCTCTGGTAGGTATCCTTTTTTCGTTCAACAGCAAGCTGAGTTAGTGGAATCCTATCTATGCCTCTTTGGGGCCACTAATTCATGGCTGATATCCAATGGAATCATCCATATCCTGATCTCGAAGTAGACGATTAAGATTTACTAGTTTTCCTCCCAAATTGAAAAGTTTCTTTACCAACATTCCCTAAATATTCTTCTTTCGAGGAAGAAAATCGACAATAATGAACAGCAACAATTACAGAAAGAATTACAAAAACAGAAAAAAATAAAATTGGATTAGTTGAAACTAAAATTAAAAATAACTGAAAAAATTGCAGCACATGCGCATACGTTCCCGAATTGTTAGTTGCTTCGAATTATTGATATTGTGAAGATAACTCAACTGTTATTGAATAGTTGGATATTAAATATTTACGTACAAAATATCCAATCAAAGATAAGACTGCTTCAACTACGGTCAATTTATAAAAATCGTTTCAATTGCCTCTTTTGTGGATTCATTATGATCCCCTCTTCTTTCGATCTGTAATATGTAGTATAGTTTATATTTCGGAAATTCATTCACCATCAATGAGAATAGAGATATACAAGATGTAAATATTCACCTGAACCTCCTCATTGACTTGTATTCACATATAGTTATAATATAATGTAATAATTTATTTAAATGAGTTATCGCCATTTTTTGCTAACTGCGTAATAGGAAATCAGAATCATAGATAAAAGAAGGTTTCCTTTATCTATGATCATAATACAGATTACAGAATAGGATATGTAATACGAAAATGATGACAAATTCTAATCTATGTAATCAAGTTTATAGATATTCAAGAATATATTTATTTATTTATTGGGTTTTCAATGATTTAACTGGTGAAACGAATAAAATAAGGATGAATTGGAAATGAATATCGCATTACAAATTCTTAACGACTCGATGAAATTCATTTCAAATTCGATTGATATTCCTAGGAAAAATTAAGCTGTCAGATTGGTAAGGGATAGGGGATTTTGGCATAGTTCATTATTTATCCGCAAAAGTCGACGAAATGAACTGAAAATTTGGCGCTGCGAAATCTTGAGAAATATACAGGGCCCGATCGACAAGTTTCCAGCCTGAAGCTATACCTCGAATCGTTTTCAATCGAAAAAAAAAATACACGAGAGATAGGTTTTCGAACCGCGCAATATATCACCGTCGGGGATGGCCGGACCCAAACGTACAAAGGATCTCCCTCCCCATTGTGATGGAAATACCGAAAGCCTGGGCTGTATAACCGCGAGAGCATCCTCTCATTGTCCGACGCGGCCGGACGGATTAACCACCGTCTAACTTCGCCCCATTGTTCTGCCGCCACTATTATCGCGCCCCATTGTGCGCGGGGCTTGTATCCGACGTAGTTGATGCATTGTAGTATGCATGCAGGTCTCGAACTAGGAGTTCATTTCGACTCCGACCGGCGCTAAACACCTCCGCCTACATTGTTGAATAATCCCGCAGATGTACGAGGTCTATTAATTCCGATATGACTAGATTCGAATTTGGCGATTGTTCCGTCCCAGAGCTACTGGACATATCCGGTAGCTCTCGCCTCAGACACCTCCAGGTCGGAAGAAGTACCCTCCGCAGTCCTTGTGAGAGGATAGGAGAGGTACAGTGACTTTATACAGGACAGTGGCGACATGTCCACACCAAACTGTAAGAAATTATCGAAAATTTCAAGAAATTTTTAATTTTAATAACCACATATTTCTCCCAGAAGAGAACCACCTCCTGTATTTCCACAAAAGAAACGTTCGCCAAGTGTCATATCAGCTCTTGCGTATTTTCCGGACGCGGCGACGGGGGTGGTGTGGGGGTCGCGACCCCTGCACATCCCCCTCGGTGATTAATTACACGGCGCGATGAATATGCATGAAGGCCTACGTTGCGAGCGAGAAGTGTTATCGGCATTCTAAATACTTACAAACTCAGTGACACAATGTGCTTGCTCTACCCCCGGACCGACACCCCGCCCCCCTCGCCCCCCCGAATGTGTGTATGTGCGATTAGCTTTAAATGGATATTGGATTGGGAATTTGCATCCGTAAACTACCCCTTTATTTCGGCTAATTGACATTTATGTCTGCCTAATGTGATCCGGCGGAGGTCCGCTTTCGACTTCGTATTTTTTCGCGATTATCCTTTATCTTCTCAAATCTGTTTGTCGCGCCCGGCGCATCCACCATTTTGCACCACACGCAACAATCTCAATGAATATTATTGAATTATTTTTTATTGATACTTGATGAAGATCCATATTAACTTAGTATTCACTTATTAACTGAGTCTGAGATTTTCACTACTTAAGAGTTCAACAAAACCACTACACGTGTTTCGCCATACCATGATGAAGCCATGGTACGGCGAAACACGTGTAGTGGTTTTGTTGAACTCTTGAATTTGGAATAAACTTTAGTTTATCTCGTCACCTGATGAAGCCATGGTATGACGAAACACGTGTAGTGGTTTTGTTGAACTCTCAAGTATTGAAAAATCTCAGACTAAGTTAATTAGTGAATACTAAATTATTGAATTCATTGAAGTAATATTCATATTATTATTCCAAATTTTTATCTGTATATATAGGTGTCCCATAAATCATCAGCCATAGACTCGGAAGCTATTTGAACGATTTAAAAAAAAATCAGTAATCGATGAAAAGTAATCGGTAGTCAAATATAAGAAACGTTATCTAATTCCACAAAAGTACCAAAATATTTGAGAAAATTGAGCAACTTACACTGAACCGAAAGAGAGATAGTTGAAAAAAAAACAATAATAAGAATCGCTTCTGTCGAATTATTTTCTCTTTTCCTGACAATACCTAACCTAACCAAAATATTAAAGAAAATTGGACAACTTAAAATGAACTAAAAGAAAAGTACATAGTTACAAAAAAAAACAACAATATTTCTTTTTTTCCTAACCTTACCTAACCCAATTAAAATATTGAAGAAAATTGAGCAACTTACACTGAACCGAAAGAAAGGTAGTTACAAAAAAAAAACAATAATTAGAATAATAGAATCTCTCCTATAAAATTTTTTTCTTTTTTCCTAACCTAACCAAAATATTGAAGAAAATTGAGCAACTTACAGTGAACCGAAAGAAAGATGGTTGAAAAAAAACAATAATAAGATTCTCTTCTGTTAAATTATTTTATTTTTACCTAACCTTACCTGACCAGAATATTGAAGAAAATTGAGCAACTTACATTTAACCGGAAGAAAGGTAGTAAAAAAATAAACAATAATAAGAATAATAGAATCTCTTCTATTGAATTATTTTCTTTTTTCCTAACCCAAACTAACCTTACCAAAATATTAAAGGAAAGTGAGCAACTTACATTGAACCGAAGGAAAGGTAATAATAAAAATAATAGGATCTCTTCTGTTAAATTATTTTCTTTTTTCCTTACCTTACCTAACCTAACCAAAATATCAAAGAAAATTGAGCAACTTGCACTGAACCGAAAGAATGGTAGTTACAAAAAAAAACAATAATAAAAATAATAGAATCTCTTCTGTTGAACTTTTTTTTTCCTAACCTAACCAAAATTTCAAGGAAAATTATTGAGAAACTTACATTGAACCGAAAAAAAGGTAGTTACGAAAAAAACAATAATAAGAAGAATAGAATCCCTTCTGTTAAATTATTTTCTTTTTTCCTAACCTAACCTAACCAAAAAATTAAAGAAAATTGAGCAACTTACATTTAACCGGAAGAAAGGTAGTAACAAAAATAAACAATAATAGGAATAATAGAATCTCTTCTATTAAATTATTCTTTTTTCCTAACCCAAACTAACCTTTCCAAAATATTAAAGGAAAGTGAGCAACTTACATTGAACCGAAAGAAAGGTAATAATAAAAATAATAGGATCTCTTCTGTTAAATTATTTTCTTTTTTCCTTACCTTACCTAACCTAACCAAAATATTAAAGAATATTGAGCAACTTGCACTTAACCGAAAGAATGGTAGTAACAAAAAAAAACAATAATAAAAATAAAAGAATCTCTTTTATTGAATTTTTTTTTCCTAACCTAACCAAAAACTTAAGGAAAATTATTGAGCAACTTACATTGAACCGAAAGAATGGTAGTTACAAAAAAAAACAATAATAAAAATAATAGAATCTCTTCTGTTGAACTTTTTTTTTCCTAACCTAACCAAAATCTTAAGGAAAATTATTGAGCAACTTACAGTGAACCGAAAGAAAGATGGTTGAAAAAAAACAATAATAAGATTCTCTTCTGTTAAATTATTTTATTTTTACCTAACCTTACCTGACCAGAATATTG
Organism: Aphidecta obliterata; assembly: GCA_963966015.1. NCBI lineage: Eukaryota > Metazoa > Arthropoda > Insecta > Coleoptera > Coccinellidae > Aphidecta > Aphidecta obliterata. Next base: position 2,038,729 of record OZ014435.1, read on the forward strand.
AAGAAAATTGAGCAACTTACATTTAACCGGAAGAAAGGTAGTAAAAAAATAAACAATAATAAGAATAATAGAATCTCTTCTATTGAATTATTTTCTTTTTTCCTAACCCAAACTAACCTTACCAAAATATTAAAGGAAAGTGAGCAACTTACATTGAACCGAAGGAAAGGTAATAATAAAAATAATAGGATCTCTTCTGTTAAATTATTTTCTTTTTTCCTTACCTTACCTAACCTAACCAAAATATTAAAGAAAATTGAGCAACTTGCACTTAACCGAAAGAATGGTAGTAACAAAAAAAAAACAATAATAAAAATAAAAGAATCTCTTTTATTGAATTTTTTTTCCTAACCTAACCAAAAACTTAAGGAAAATTATTGAGCAACTTACATTGAACCGAAAGAAAGGTAGTTACAAAAAAAAAACAATAATAAGAATAATAGAATCTCTTCTATCAAATTATTTCTTTTTCCTTACCTAACCTAACCAAAATATTAAAGAAAATTGAGCAACTTACACTGAACCGAAAGAAAGGTAGTTACAGAAAAAAACAATAATAAGAATAATAGAAGAATCTATTAAACTATTTTTTTCCATACCTAACCTAACATAACCAAAATATCAAAGAAACTTGAGCAACTTACACAGAACCGAAAGAAAGGTAGTTACAGAAAAAAATAAGAATAATAGATTCTGTTCTATTAAATTATTTGTTTTCCCCCTCTCCGAACAAACCTACGGTGGACTATGCAAATCGAAACGTGTCGTTTTGTGTTTGGCCTCCCCGAAAACGGCCGTACAATAGGAGGCGAAACGCGCGCAAAGGCGGGCGTGTGGCGTGACACCGTCGCCTGTTTGGAGAAGGATGTCATCGTGAGAGATTGCGATCGGATTTTGGTACAGTACAGAGGGATGCTGCGGGTTTTATTAGGCCGATTGTCTCCGGAAGAATTGTTGGATTAACCCTACTGGCGCGCGGAAAAAAGAGAGCTTTGTGCAAGGGCGCATTTATTTCATTGGCAGGTTATTCGGGATGTAGAAATAGAATTGAAAATAAAGTAATGGGGACACTTACAATTTTTAGTACAGTGGAACAATCTTCAAACGTTTCAACATTTTCACGTTTTAACGTTTCGACTTTCAACCTTATAACGTTTCAACATTTAACGTTTCAACTTTTCAACATTTTAATGTTCTAATGTTTCAATGTTCCAATGTTTCAGTATTGTGAGGCTGAAAAATCTTCAATTAATTTCATTTCCAACTTTAAATTTTTCATTCGAATCCATTTCACTGGCTAGATAAATAGGAAAAAAATAGAAAATAATTTAATAGAAGAGATTCTATTATTCTTATTATTGTTTTTTTGTAACTACCTTTCCTTCGGTTCAATTTAAGTTGCTCAATTTTCTTCGATATTTTGGTCAGGTTAGGTTAGGGAAGAAGAAAATAATTTAACAGAAGAGATTCTATTATTCCTATTATGGTTTTTTTTTGTAACTTGTACCTCTGTTTCAGTTTAGTGTAAGTTGCTCAATTTTGTTCTATATTTTAGTACTTTTGTGGAATTAGTTAACGTTTTTATGTTTGATTTCATCGAATACTGATTTTTTTTAAATCGTTCAAATAGTTCTGAAAGTCGAATCTTCGAGAATTCGTCGAGATAATTCATCTTGAGAAACGTCAGACGGAATCACACAATTCACAAATTCGAAAATCATAGGTATTTGAGCGAATTGTTAACATAGAAACCAACTCTCAAAAATACTTGATTATTTTGAGGAAGAGCCCCTCGAGCAACAGGGGTTGTCGACGTGTTGTTTGGATAAGTTAAATTCGAGTGTTTGAATTTTTAAATTGATTCAAATCTGAAGAGGAGGGTGTCCAAATTAAAAATCGTATTGTATATTTATGTACACCAGTAGAAGACTTGTGTGTGCTTTCCCACAAGGACAAAGGATTACGCTTTGTTTATCAACGATGTTCTTTATTTGTGGTAGATGAACGTTCTTCATTGATTGTTCTGTGATTTTAGAAAGTCCAACTTTTTAGACGTGTATCATACGCCATTTTTTTTTGTACAGGGTGCTGAAGTTTGAATTTTTCAAAGGTTCTTCGTCATATCAACTGTATTTCTCGAAATATTCAACTAAAATTTGGCAAAGATATTACACTCAAGGTTGATATCATTTGAATTGTCATTTGGCCTTCGAAAGTTACAGGGTGACGTTTTCATCTGGAGAAATGTCCCCTTTTTCCCTCCTGAATTTTTTGTGGTCTGGCAATGGTAGTTTAAAAAATATGAAAAAAAGTCTTCAATAATAAGAATAATAGAATCTCTTTTATTGAATTATTTTTTCTCCTAACCAAACCTAACCTAACCAAAATATAAAAGAAAATTGAGCAACTTATATTGAACCGAAAGAAAGGTAGTTACAAAAAAAAAAAATAATAATAAGAATAATAGAATCTCTTATATTAAAATATTTTCTTTTGTCCTAACCTAACCCAAATATAAAAGAAAATGGAGCAACTTAAATTGAACCGAAAGAAAGGTAGTTGCAAAACTGAAAACGTTAATAAGAATAGTAGAATCTCTTCTATTAAATTAATCTCATTACCTTCATATGATGAAAACTCTAAATTTGAATGTCTTTGCCAAATTTTACCCGAATATCTCGAGAAATGCAGGAAAAATCTTTCGGGGTCCTCCTCATCTCGTAGGGGCTGTTTACAACAGAAATTCTTCCGGTAAAAAACGTGACCTGAAACGGGAAAAAAGCCGCGAGTGAGCCACCAATTAGCATACGGATCCTTATCAATTTTTGTCGGAGGGATTAGGAAAAATCCGGACCCGGCTCCGATCATTTCGACGTAATTGAATTCAAATGAAAGGATTATTGCAGCGTAATGGAAATCGAAAAGCCGGCTTAGGTCCGGTCAACAGGGCCAAATCGAGATCGATTCTCGAAATTTCCCACATTCTAATGCCGTATACGCACCTAGAATTATAAAAGATCGCGTTTATTGTCCTAGTGCTAGCAAACGTTATAATTCGAATATTAACTTGATATTTTCTAATTACTAGATTATTTTGGTGGACCATTGTTTGGTCCTGACCTGGTGGTGGCTTTTCAATCTGTTTCACATTTAGTTATCGGATCGGAATATGGGCTTAAGCAGCTTCGATATTCCACACACACACGGTTTTGTATTCAGTTTAATTATTCCATTTAGCTCGCCGAAATGGGTAGATTTGCGACGAAATGAGAATTTCGACCGTTGATATTCCATGACAGATACAAATGAAGGGAAAAAACGCCAAGAAAGATATAAATTACGCCGAACAATGCGGCCGCAATAGAAGGGGGCAGTTGTTGAAAAATATTTACACAACGGGCACAATAGGCGGACAGACAACGCGCACTGTGCTGTTGGTTTCATGAACAAACACCTTCTTTCCTATTTGAACTGGATTCCATAAATCACAGAAGAGGGCTCGGATGATGACACGAAGAACCCACCCTCTCCGAAAACGAACGGCCCAGGGGCGCACTAGCGAAATCAGCATGTACGTATACAAGATAGTTGTCACTTAAATAGGTGAAAAATCGACCTATCAAAGTGTGACGTCTCTGCGCACGTTCGGGAGATGGCGTTGACCGTGACGACACGCAGTGTTTCTCCGGATCATCCTCTTATACAACGTTCGATCTTTGTTCCGAAATGTAAAGGGGCCGAGTCCGACCCTGCAGGTTATCACAGATAGATAATATATGAATGAGCAAACAACAGGAACAATTTCCCGCCACATTACCGAAGATATTACACAATAAAGCACCCCAATGCATCGTTTAGGAAGTATCGCCAAAAATGTCCACTAATGTATTCGCTGGTTTCGCAGTTACCCAAGTAATAAGCACCATCTGTTGGTTAAAAGGACGAGACAGTCGTGCTAGGGGGGGACCCGAGGATGAGTTACGCCCAAAGAGGCCCCTCGAGACCCCGATCGGATTTGTTGTTTTTTATTGTCTTTGAAGATGGATAATAGGTGGATCAAGCAAAAGCAGAGATTGAGTAACATTCTAAACTATGCGCATAATACTGTGTTACGTAACTAATAGAGAAAATGAAGTCGAGACTATAAACCAGTTCGAATCAAAACGCTCATTTATTTTATGGCTGTGAAACGGGATCGTTACTGATAATTAATTGTGCTGTGGCAGTATGTCAGGTGAAATACCCGATGTAAAAATGAGGAAGGTTGAACTCGAACCTCTAAATCGAAATAGTTCGAGAACTCAGACTCATTTGCAGATCTCTGCTTCCATTACTCTCACGAGTGATCGACCGAAGTGGTTTAAACACGGCGAAGGAAGGCGGGATAAGGTCCTAATTGAATGCACTGCTTATCGCTAATGCTAGGTATTTGCAACTTGGCTTTTTAAAGATTTAATAGCTTCCACCAGCCCCACGTCTCTCGGTTCTCTAAAGGTCCCGCAGACGAGGCGGCATTCGGTCCGAACGATTTATCTGCGAGATCGATTTAACAGCTTCTTTTCAACGACGAGGATTACCGGCAGAGAATTGAGGTTAGGTGTTCGAACTGTTCGGTTTTGCTCCATGTTCTGAAGGTTGGTAGTATAAAACGTTAATGTTGAAACGTTTCAACATTTTACCTTTCAATTTCTAAACATTCTTACCTTTCAACGTTGAAACGTCAAAACATAAACATGTTGAAACGTTAAATATTGAAACGTTCAAACTTTCAAACGTTCAAACATTAAAACATCCACATGTCAAAACATTGAAACTTTAAAACGTTGATTTTTTAAAGGTTCAAACGTAAGAACGTTTCAAATTCAAACTTTAGAAAGTTCAAAAGTAAGAAATTTTGAACGTTGAAACTAAAAAACGTTGAAACGTTAAAAGATAAAGACGTTAAAACGTAAAAACGTTCAAGAATTCGAAATGTTTTTAAGTTTTAACGTTTCAACATTGAAACGTTGAATTATACGTTGAAAAGTAGAAAAATAAAAATGTTGGAAAGTTGAAACGTTAAATGCTAAAACGTTGTAACGTGAAAATGTTGGAACGTTCAAACATCAAAACATTGAGATTGTTGAAACATTAAAAGGTTCAAACGTTAGAACGTGAAAAATGATAAAACGTAAGATTGTTAAAACTTAGAATCGTTAAACTTTGAAAGGTTCAAACGTTGAAACGTTAAATGGTAAAGACATTAAGACGTAAAAACGTCAAGAATTCAAAATGTTTTCAAGTTTTAACGTTTCAACATTGAATGATACGTTGAAAAATAAAAATGATGAAAAGTTGAAACGTTGAATGTTAAAACCTTATGAGATTAAACGTTAAAACATTAAAACATTGAGACATGAGATTGTTGAAACGTTGAATGGTTCAAACGTTAGAACGTAAAGGTGTGTACAGACATGCTCCGAATATCGTACCGAACCGTGTCGCGTACCCCGCGAGAGCGAATCAAATTCATCGCACGTAGAGGTGCAATTTGAATTCGTGAATTTGATTCGCTCTCGCGGGGTACGCGACACGGTTCGGTACGATATTCGGAGCATGTCTGTACACACCTTAAGACATTTAAAACGTAAAATCGATAGAACGTAAGATTGTTAAAATTAAGAATCGTTTAATTTTGAAAGGTTCAAACGTGAGGACATTTTGGATTCAAACGTTGGAAAGTTTGAACGTTGAAACGAAAAAACGTTAAAAGGTTAAGACGTTAAAGCGTAAAAATGTTGAAGAATCGAAACAGCTTTCAAGTTTATACGTCTCAAAATTGAAACTTTGAATGATACGTTGAAACATTAGAACACTGAAATGTTGAAAAGTTGATACGTTGAAACGTTAGAACATAAGAATGTTGAAAACGTTATAAGGTTGAAACGTCAAACGTAAGTAAAAATGTTGAAACGTTCAAGAATTCGAACTGTTTTCAAGTTTTTACGTTTCAACATTGAAACGTTGAATGATACTTGAGTAAATGTTCTTCCAGATTTACAGAATTTCGGATGAAGATATCTGGAAATATACCGATTCAGAAGAATCGAAAAAATTCCTCTGCGAAGAAAATTAATAATTAAAGCAGAAAAAAGAATACATTCTATATCAATCGTAAAAAAAATTATCTCACGACTCATCCAGTGAGGCAATCAGCACATTACGCGCCCAATGATATTATTATTGAATTTCCTAGCAAGTGTCAAAGGCAATTTAGGGTGTAATACATCTGGAGGGTGCCGGGCGAACGTTTGCGTTTCGTATCAAAAGTCCCTCGTAGCCTGATCAAAGTCAGAGATAAACCCATTAAGGCTTCGGCGCGACCAATTTCGGATCGACCCCCGTAAGCGGTCGCACGTTATGTTATTAGGATAATCTGTTTGTTCCCGACCAATCTGGGGAATCTTATGATTAAAAAAATTGAGAAGCAACTAATCTATGATCGTTTGTCATGACCATAGAATATCATGAAACTAACTACAAACGTCAATGTGACAAGTGACAAACACTGTCATTTCATCTTTATAACCTAGAACAGACGGGATCACAGAAGCAACTAATGTATGATCGTTGTCATGACTATAGAATATAATGAAACGAACCACAAACGTCAATGTGACAAGTGACAAACACTGTCATTTCATCTTTATAACCTCGAACAGACGGAATCACAGAAGCACCTAATATATGATCGTTTGTCATGACCATGGAATGTAATGAAACGAACCACAAACGTCAATGTGACAAGTGACAAACACTGTAATTTCATCTCTATAACCTCGAACAGACGGAATCACAGAAGCAACTAATATATGATCGTTTGTAATGAACATAGAATATAATGAAACGAACCACAAACGTCAGTGTGACAAGTGACAAACACTGTAATTTCATCTCTATAACCTCGAACAGACGGAATCACAGAAGCAACTAATATATGATCGTTTGTAATGAACATAGAATATAATGAAACGAACCACAAACGTCAGTGTGACAAGTGACAAACACTGTAATTTCATCTTTATAATCTCGAACAGACGGAATCACAGAAGCAACTAATGTATGATCGTTTGTCATGACCATGGAATATAATGAAACGAACCACAAACGTCAATATGACAAGTGACAAACACTGTAATTTCATCATTATAACCTAGAACAGTAGGAATCACAGAAGCAACTAATATATGATCGTTTGTAATGAACATAGAATATAATGAAACGAACCACAAACGTCAATATGACAAGTGACAAACACTGTAATTTCATCATTATAACCTAGAACAGTAGGAATCACAGAAGCAACTAATATATGATCGTTTGTAATGAACATAGAATATAATGAAACGAACCACAAACGCCAATGAGACTAGTGACAAACACTGTCATTTCATCTTTATATTCTCGAACAGACGGAATCACAGAAGCAACTAATGTATGATCGTTTGTCATGAACATAGAATATCATGAAACGAACCACAAACGTCAGTGTGACAAGTGACAAACACTGTAATTTCATCTCTATAACCTCGAACAGACGGAATCACAGAAGCAACTAATGTATGATCGTTTGTAATGAACATAGAATATAATGAAACGAACCACAAACGCCAATGTGACAAGTGACAAACACTGTCATTTCATCTTTATAATATCGAACAGACGGAATCACAGAAGCAACTAATATATGATCGTTTGTAATGAACATAGAATATAATGAAACGAACCACAAACGCCAATGAGACAAGTGACAAACACTGTCATTTCATCTTTATAATATCGAACAGACGGAATCACAGAAGCAACTAATATATGATCGTTTGTAATGAACATAGAATATAATGAAACGAACCACAAACGCCGATGAGACAAGTGACAAACACTGTCATTTCATCTTTATATTCTCGAACAGACGGAATCACAGAAGCAACTAATATATGATCGTTTGTAATGAACATAGAATATAATGAAACGAACCACAAACGCCAATGTGACAAGTGACAAACACTGTCATTTCATCTTTATAATATCGAACAGACGGAATCACAGAAGCAACTAATGTATGATCGTTTGTCATGAACATAGAATATCATGAAACGAACTATAAACGTCAGTGTGACAACTGACAAACACTGTCATTTCATTTCTATAACCTCAAAAAGACGGAATCATAGAATATCAAATATTCCCAACACCAGACCGGAAAAACTCAATTGTCTTTTCACGTGGAACAGCTGAAACGCTGAATCGCAGCCGGATACGTAGTTTTCTAAAATATCCTCCCTCTGGACTTACTCCGAGTCGGCGACACGTCGGTGTCTATATCAAGCGGGGCACCGTGTACGTCGCCAAAGCCGGCGCTAGATAATAAAACTCACTACTTAAGCCGGCGGACCGGACAAAGCCGCGGCTGAAGTAAATTGCCGGCCGGGATTACGAGGATTTGTTTAAGGGTCGCCGCCTCGGAGGAACCCAGTGCGCGCCGCTGACCGTCGCCGCCGCCCGGGGACGGCTCAAACCTTTAGGTAATTTCGGCGGGCGAGGTACGTGACTTTCATTAAAATTGCAAAGTTACCGGTTGGGGGAGGAAGGGGGAGGACGAAGTTTCAAGGTTCATTTGAATTGCAGCGTTATGGGAGCTCCTCGTGACGTCATCAGTACACCTGGCTCCGATTGGACGTCACATCTGACGACACGTCAAGTTTCGTTCACTTTGTAGTGTATTTCGAGCAGAGATTCAGAGACGGGATGCAATCCTCGTACGAAGGACGAGTGCATGTCCCCATTACACACACTATCTATTTATTTGGTAATCCCCCGGCGAGGCATGTGAAGTGTCGCACGGCGCGGCGGAGCGCCTCGATAGCAACGCTAAGGCGGGGGCCGTGCTTGGTTCGCTCAGATAAGGATTAGGGAGATCTGCCGAAATCTGGGGGAATCCCCCGGTCTCGACGCGCGCTCCGTCGCCCCGACGACTCGCACAGATACGTATGTTCGACGTCAAATATTATATCGTATATTCCTATTGTTTGCGTTGCTGCTCGACGCTCCCACGGGGGCGGGCGGCGGCGGCGGGGCGTTGGAGATTACGATGTAACTCAGTCGGGATTTCGATTCAATTGGCTGGTTAATCTTTTCGCCGGGTTGCGTCGGTTGTCGTCGTCTTGTTTCGGGTGTATTTTTTTCGAAGAGACACATTTTCGACAAAAATAATCAATTCACTACTTTTAAAGCTTCTCCTTTTTCTAAAGGAATGGGCCGGGCTAGATTGATAATTATCAGGTGATAATTGGGAATACAATTCTTCTCTCACGTTTGGGGAAAGCCAATGAGAACAGTCCCCTTGAAGAATAAAACGTTGGACGATAGCTGTGGAAAGTAATAAGTGGTTGAGAGGTTGGCTAACGATGCGTCGTCTGCGATAGTTGTCTCTCTGCGAAATAATCCCATCTATGATTATTCATAACCTATAATGATGAGTTGAGAGATCTCAACCAAGTGAGGCTCTATGCAACAATACAGTTGAGCAATGGTAATTGAAAATGAACTGAGCATTCCCTTTTGATAACAGTTGTATTAGCTGAAAACTATAACATATAATATAGAGTCATTCGACTAGTAGGTTATTATGCCCAATTGCTAATTCAAACTGGGCAACTATCAATTATGTATAATTGCCAGTTTGTACTGATAATTTTACATAAATTCAAGATAGTTCAAACTGATAATCATCAATAATTGCCTATCGAAACTCGTAATTATGACTAATTGCTAATTCAAACTAGTCAATTATCAATTATGTATAATAGCCAGTTTGTACTGATAATTTTACATAAATCCAAGGCAGTTTAAACTGACAATCATCAATAATTGCCTATTGAAACTGGTAATTATGCACAATTGCTAATTCAAACTGGGCAACTATCAATTATGTATAATTGCCAGTTTGTACTTATAATTTTACATAAATCCAAGACAGTTCAAACTGATACTTATCAATAATTGCCTTTCGAAACTCGTAATTATGACTAATTGCTAATTCAAACTAGTCAATCATCAATTATGTATAATAGTCAGTTTGTACTGATAATTTTACATAAATCCAAGGCAGTTTAAACTGACAATCATCAATAATTGCCTTTTGAAACTGGTAATTATGCACAATTGCTAATTCAAACTGGCAACTATCAATTATGTATAATTGCCGGTTTGTACTTATAATTTTACATGAATCCAAGACAGTTCAAACTGATACTTATCAATAATTGCCTTTCGAAACTCGTAATAATGCATAATTGCAAATTCGAACTGGGCAATTATCAATTATATATAATTGCCAGTTTGTATTGATAATTTTACATAAATCCAAGGCAGTTTGAACTGAAAATCATCAATAAATCCCTTTTGAAACTGGTTATTATGCATAATTGCTGGTTCGAACTGGACAACTATCAATAATGTATAATTGCCAGTTTGTACTAATAATTTTACATAAATCCAAGACAATTCAAACTGATACTCATCAATAATTGCCTTTCGGAACCCGTAATTATGCATAATTGTTAATTCAGACTGGTCAATTATCAATTATGTATAACTGCCAGTTTGTACTGATAATTTTACATAAATCCAAGGCAGTTTAAATTGACAATAAACAATAATTGCCTTTTTAAACTGGTAATTATACATTATTGCTATTTTAAACTCGGCAATTAATTATCCATTCTGCATAATTTCCAGTTTTTACTGATAATTATACATAAATAAATGCCAGTTTTAACTGACAAAAATCGAAAATTGCCTTTTCAAACTGGTAATTATGCATAATTGCTCATTTAAACTTTGCCAGTTCTAATTGACAATAAACAATAATTTGTCTTTTCAAACTGGTAATTATGCATAATTGCTCATTTGAACTTTGCCAGTTTTAATTGACAATAAACAATAATTTGTCTTTCCAAACTGGTAATTATGCATAATTGCTAATTGAAACTGGGTAATTATCAATTATGTATAATTACCAGTTTGTACTGATAATTATACATAAATAAATGCCAGTTTTAACTGACAAAAATAAAAAATTGCCTTCTCAAACTGGTCATTATGCATAATTGCATCATTTAAACTTTGCCAGTTTGAATTGACGAAAAACAATAATTGTCTTCTTAAACTGGTAATTATACATAATTGCTAATTAAAACTGGGCAATTATCAATTATGTTTGATTGACGGTTTGTTCTGATGATTTTACATGAATGCATGCCAGTTTAAATCAACAATCATCAATAATTGCCTTTTCAAACTGGTGATTATGCATAATTGCTAATTCAAACTGGCAATTATCAATAATGTATAATTGCCAGGTTGTAACGATAATTTCATATAAATCCATGCCATTTTGGACTGACGATCATCAATATTTGCCTTTTGAACAGGGGTTATTATGGATAATTACTTATTCAAACTGGCAATTATAGATTATGCATAATTGCCAGTTCCAACTGATAATTATACATAATGCATGCCTGTTTTAGCTGTCAATCATCGATAATTTCCAGCTGAAACAGGCAATTGTAGTTGTATACATAAGTATACAATGATAGAGTTATTCAACTATGTAGTATTATTCAAAGATATGATGAGAGCAAGTGATGATTGAAGCATATGGATCTCAATTATCGTTAACACAAAAAGTTCTCTTGAATTTACTGTGGATACTTAGAGCTGGCTAAATATGGAAAAACCATACGAAAAGCAAATGAATGTCTTGCGGATCTGAGCAGATTGAATGCTAAAGCATGCGGCATAAATGAAAGAATTAAACAATCAATAATAGACTAGCAACTAATACAGAAAAAAGGTAAGATGAATTTGGCATCATAACAATTGTTCTTGAAGTTAGATATTGCGTATAGCATTAAAGAAGGACCATAAATCACCGGAAACAAGCCAAGTTTATGGTTTATGAGGTCCATTTTCCCTTAACAACTCCAGCATCTTCCGGGCGTCGGAAAATGACGAAGAAATATTGAAAAACAAATTTACGATATCGGAACCTCAACACGAACGTCGGGTAATGATCCCACCGGGGCCAGACTGGGGGATGATCGAGAGAGATAGGATCAACCCCTTGTAATAATTAGGGTGCCCGGACAAAACACCCTTTGATGGTAAATGTGCCGTGAAATATGAACGCCGCCGAAAATTAGCCGTCGTATCTTTCATTGCAGTTCGTTCGAATATGATTGCGATCGTATCGGAGAGTAGACGTTTCAATCTATAATTCAGTGGCTTGCAGCACCGACATTTGATGTTTTGTTTTATGTGCCTCGTTTCAGGTTGTGGAAAATGTCTGGGATGTTGCAAGGTGAACACTCTCCTCTCCATGGTATCCCACGCGATGGGATTTAAATCCGGTGGACGGGGTGGCGGAGAAATCCTCCTTGAAATTACAATTTTCTCTTTCCTGGAGAGGTCGAACGAAGGGGACTCCACTATTCACTTGTCGTGTCCGGGATCCCCAGGTGGTCTCTCTTGCGCGACGATCATCATCATCATACTCCGATCCGACCATCTGTTATGGTGTCCCCTCCGCGTGACGTTTTAAAATCGTTCAAAAACGCGGCATTGTATTTTAAACTCCCATTCTCCACCTGACAAACACTTTTGATGAATTACGGGAATTAATCTGCCGATTTTATTCTCGCGGACTCGATTATAGATTCGTGAAAAATTGATCGAGTGGGGGTCGAAATTTCGGCTCCGTTCTTCTAGGAGGGAAGGGTTTGAATATTCGCAGCGAAGATACTCGGATGGTACCTTCTCCTCCCGATGGGCGCACCATCTGGTCCCACTCAGGACCCCATTTGTAACAATTATAAAATCGTTTTCGTCCTCCGCGATCGGAACAGAAAAAAAAACGAGAGTAATCCTCCGGGGGCCGGTTAAAAAAAGGAGGACACCTTCGCGTCCCGTCGTGATTTGTAGCCTCACGCTGAGCCGATAAACGAACCGAACTACACATTAGGGTCCAGATGATGATTGGGAAGCTGTCGCTGTCGCGATAAGACGAATTGCTGCCCGAGTGGTTCGGACATCAGTCACCTGATGACACTATTGGTTTTTTTTTTCTCTCTCCCAATCCCTCTCGATGATCGCCGGAATTGATCCAGTTTCGAGAATTCGAAGCGATTTTTTAATGATTACTCTCTATCGATCAATTTCTACAGATTTCTTTCTACTGATTAATTTTTGGTGTTTACTTCTCACCTATTACTTTTCACCGATTATTTTCTCCTGATTATGTTTTATGATAAATTGAGTATTCTCTACAAGTAGTGGAAAAAACTATATAAGTAACTTCAATAAAAATATGAATTGGAAATTCGGGTTGATATGTGGCTGTGAAATAAAAAATTGCAAACTGTCAATTATGTATATTTGTCAATTCAAACTGGAAATTTTACATAATTGTTAGTTCGAACTGACAATTATTGATGAGTGCCAGTTCAAACTGACAATTAATGATAATTTATAGTTCTAATCGACCATAACTTATAATTAGCAGTTCAAACTGATGACAATTATTTATAATTACTAGTTCAAACTGACAATTATTGATAATAAGGAGTTCAAACTCACGAAAATCATTAATAATTACCAGTACTAATTGACAATAACTTATAATTAGCAGTTCAAATTGATGACAAATATTTATAATCACTAGTTCAAACTGTCAATTATTGATAATTACTAGTTTAAACAGACAGTTTTCGATAATAACCAGTTCAAACTGACAATAACTTATAATTAGCACTTCGATCTTATGCCAATTATCGATAATTACCAGTTCTAATTGACAATAACTCATAATTAGCAGTTCAAACTGATGACAATTATTTATAACAACCAGTGCAAAGCAAACTGGCAATTATTGATAAATAGGAATTCAAACTGACGACAATTATTGATAATTACCAGTTCTTACTGACAATTACTTATATTTGCCCTACAAACTGGCAAATACACATAATTATTAGTGTTGACTGGCAATTATCAAAAATCGCTAGTTCGAACTAGCAACTATACATAATTGTCAATGTCAATGTCAATTATGTATCTATATAATTGTCTGTTCAAAGTAGCACGCAATTGAATATAATTATCAGTTCAAACTGAAAATTATCAGTTTTGTATAATTTCCAGTTCGAACTGGCAATTATATTCAATTGCCTGTTTCAGCTGGAAATTATCAATGATTGTCAGCTAAAACTGGCATGCATTTATGTATAATTATCTGTTCAAACTGGCAATTATTCATAATTTATAATTGCCAATTTGTTGAATTAGCAATTATACATAATTAACGCACGCATTTATGTATAATTATCAGTTCAAACTGGGAACTATATATAATTGATAGCTTGAATTAGTAATTATGCATAATTTTTACCAGTTTAAAAAAAATTATTGATGATTTTCAGTTGGAACTGGCATGCATTTATGTATAATTATAAGTTCGAACTGGGAATTATGCAGAATGGATAATTTCCCAATTTGAATAAGCAATTATGCATAATTACCAGTTTAAAAAGTCAATTATTGATTATTGTCAGTTAAAACTGGCATTTATTTATGTGTAATTATCAGTACAAACTGGCAAATATACATAATTAATAATTGCCCAGTTTGAATTGGTAATTATGCATAATTATCAGTTCAAGAAGGCAATTATTGATTATTATCAATTATAAGTGGCATTTATTTATGTATAATTATCAGTTCGAACTTGCAAATATACATAATTGATAATGACCCAGTTTGAATTGGTAATTATGCATAATTATCAGTTCAAAATGGCAATTATTGATTATCATCAATTAGAACTGGCATTTATTTATGTATAATTATCAGTTCAAACTGGCAATTATATATAATTGATAATCACCCAGTTCGAATTAGCAATTATGCATAATTACCAGTTGGAAAAGACAATTATTGATTATTGTCAGTTAAAACTGGCATTTATTTATGTATAATTATACATGATTGATAATTGCCCAGTTTGAATTAGCAATTATGCATAATTACTAGTTGGAAAAGACAATTATTGATTATTGTCAGTTAAAACTGGCATTTATTTATGTCTAATTATCATTACAAACTGGCAATTATACATAATTGATAATTGCCCAGTTTGAA
Organism: Aphidecta obliterata; assembly: GCA_963966015.1. NCBI lineage: Eukaryota > Metazoa > Arthropoda > Insecta > Coleoptera > Coccinellidae > Aphidecta > Aphidecta obliterata. The sequence goes on from OZ014435.1 coordinate 2,053,969, forward strand.
TTAGCAATTATGCATAATTACCTGTTGGAAATGACAATTATTGATTATTGTCAGTTTAAACTGGCATTTATTTATGTATAATGTTATGGAAATCGAAAAATGATCATTTATTTTAAGGTTTCAAGAAATCAAAATGAAAAATAAATTCAAATTATATCACCAACCAATCTTCAAACATCTATACCTAGTCAATTCAGTGAATTAGATCAATTTATAAATTATTGTGATATGATATTTTCAAAGAGGGTTCAGATTATTCAAAATTAAGGAAAGTGTGGATTTGTTCAAATGATTCATTGTAAATAGTTAAGCTTAGTTAGTTATGTTTAGATCATAGAATAAAAATGTATCAAGAATGTCACCTAGGAAACGAGACTTTGAAAATAATATATATTGAGAACAGGCGGAGGACAGATCTATAATTTTGAAAAAGTTGGCGGAAAGATTGAATTTGTAAGAAAGAAGATATAATGAATGGTATTCGAAAGTTGATCAAGAGTGGATTTTCGTAGATTGAATTGTTGGAGTGAAATTGACAAGTAAAGGAAAGAAGGAGAAGTTGGAAGCGGCGTGCTGTTTGGAAGAGGAGAAGTTGAAAAGTGAGTGCACTCGCCAATCGAACATAATGATAGAGTTTAGAAATATTAGTTATAGGTTCTTTTGAGAGTTGGGTTGGGTTTTTTTAGAATAAGATTGCTGATTATATGTTGTTGTAAAAAAATTTCTTTAAAAATTGTTGGTGGTTTTTTTTCCGTAAATTTCAAAATTTGATATTAATATCTGAAAAGAACCATAACAATAATTATTAGTACAAACTGGCAAATATACATAATTGATAACTGCCTAGTTTGAACTAGCAATTATGCATAATTACCAGTTGGAGAAGGCAATTATTGATTATTGGAGCAAAACTTTTTTTCTGAATTATTCACCCCCTCCTTGGCAATAGAAACATTGTAAAAATGAGAAAAACTATCGAAAATTGAGGTTCAGCGCAATATTTTTGACATTCGTGTCACATAGTAGACCTAACGAATGACATCTGTCATATTTGGGTGACGTTGCCAGATATATGTAACTAAATTTTTGGTGGGAAAACTGTGCAAACCATAGACTGTTGACTTCTCAGTGTCAAATTTCCGGAGGAACACTTCAAGAGCCATGAACCTGCGTTTCTTTCCTCGTCAATCACTTCTCTCCTCCTGGATTTTCTTCATAACCTAGCCCTACAAAGGTAAGAAGACCTCATCGATACAAAACCATAGAAAACCAACCTGTAAAAAAACGAAAACCAACACCCGAATCGAGTATCCGTCGGAACCGAAACCCGACGCATCGGAGCGGCGACGCTAGGCGCCGTCATCCGGCGCCGCCATATTGAAACGCGGCCGAGGCTCCTCCCCCCGTCGACCGTCGCCGACATGGTGCTATCCGCGTGGGCGGCACCCGGGGCCCCCTTGATTGACAGGCTCTCTCACAGCCCCGGCGTTCTCCCGAGAGAGGGCCCCGACTCCGTTGTGTGTATGTGTGTGCGCCGCGATCTTTTTCCGAGTTATTGGGCGCAATGTTCGATTATCTACTCCGGCGTCGCGACGCTCTCGGGGCACAGTCATAATTTGTAGGGAGATGGGATATTTTCGAGGGAGGTTTCGTTTCCATTCTTGTCGTTCGGACATGATGAGTCGTTTATACCGGTCTCGAACCAGTTTACATCTGCACCATTAAAAAAAAAAAAAAAAAAACTAACCCAAGGGATTGTCGAAATTTAACAAACGTTGAGTAAAGTAGAATATTGACCATTTGACAGATTGTTGAGAAGTTTTTTATCAAGCCATAACACATAAACTCTCATAGATAGCTCTGGAGTCTACCAAACAGCATTTTAGGCGCAAAAGCTTGAGGTTCACCCCCATCCAGGAAAATTCCGCGAAAAACCATAAGTCAACCCCGAATCCCCCCATCAACAAGTCCCTGATCTAACCAGAACCAGATAATCGAAATCCACCCCCCAGAGGTCCCCCCCCCCCCCGGGACGCCGCTCCCGTATATCTACAGCCGGGGCAGGTAACACCGAAAACCCATTCCCAATAATACGGAATCCCCCGGAAGTAACGGCAAAAGAATTACGAATAACATTCAGTTAATGGTTTATAAGAGATATACAAGCACACGACGTCCAGACTCTATTCCGCACTGATTCCCTGACTTAGCGCCTTCCCGAAGACGGACACCAAGCCACGCCCACCTACGTCAGCAACGCGACAGAGCGAGAAGTCTCGATGCTCGCGCGCACGCTTCACGCGCCAGAAGGCGGGCCTCGAACGACGGAGAGAGGGAGGACCGCATCGGTCGATCCACGAGCTAGAGAGAGACCCGCGACGCCGAGAGTTGCCGACGCATCCGGCTCGAAGGACCAGAGAGAACGTGGAACGGCCGCCTATGATGATATATAGAGTAGACGACTTATGGTTAAACCGCGTTGGGAAGTGGCCCAGATTATAGAGACTTTGTCGTATCAAGTCGTGCAGCGCTTTAACCGATATCAGGGAACCCGATTAAGCGCTTAAGACTTTTTAATACTTTCGCAGGCCGATCCGGCGTCTCGCCGTCTTCAGCGACGCTGATTTGTAAGATATCAAACGAGATTAGTGACCGCGGACGTCGCGCAGTTTTCGTACGACGGATTTGTGACGGATCAATCGGTTTGTTTAGCAAGGATATCTGTGTCTGTGATTAATTCTCTGTGATCTCGGACTGCGTTCCAGGAGGATTTTTGTGACAGGTGAATATTTTATGTGTCAGGTTGCGTTTTGTTCGTCCACGCGACGGTTTATGTTTCAACATTGCTGCTTAAATTATCAAATAGTTCAAGCTGATGCCAGATATTTGTCGAAGGTCTTGGTGAATTAACCACCGTCGCATAAATTTCCTATTCGGAACAGAAAGCTGAATCTTAAATTTTGCTTTTTATACTCCAATATTTAGGTACTCTCATGTGATCCTTAAAGAACCACAAGAGAGAACCCAAGAAATTCTAAAAACATCTGATTTATCAGTTGAATTTGAAATACTCTGAATGTTGATGTGATATTGAATTTCAAACGCTTTATTGATTTAATTGAAAAAGTGTCACTTTATTTCTAAAAACCAAAAGATTGAACGCAAGAAATTCTGAAAACATCTGAGGTTTTATCAGTTGAATTTCAAATACTCTGAAAGTTATTATGTGATATTGAATTCAAAACACTTCATCAATTTAGTAAAAACGTGTCACTTCATTTCTAAAAACCAAAAGATTGAACCCAAGAAATTCTAAAAACATCTAAGGTTTTATCAGTCAAATTTCAAATATTCTGGAACTTATTGAGGGATATTAAATTCGAAATACTTTATTAATTTAATAAAAATGTGTCACTTCATTTCTAAAAACCAAAAGATTGAACCCAAGAAATTCTAAAAACATCTGAGGTTTCATCAGTTAAATTTCAAATACTCTGAAAATTATTATGTGATATTAAATTCAAAACACTTCATTAGTTCAGTAAAAACGTGTCACTTCATTTCTAAAAACCAAAAGATTGAACCCAAGAAATTCTAAAAACATCTGAGGTTTCATCAGTTAAATTTCAAATACTCTGAAAATTATTATGTGATATTAAATTCAAAACACTTCATTAATTCAGTAAAAACGTGTCACTTCATTTCTAAAAACCAAAAGATTGAACCCAAGAAATTCTAAAAACATCTGAGGTTTTATCAGTCAAATTTCGAATATTCTGAAACTTATTAAGGGATATTAAATTCAAAATACTTTATTAATTCAATAAAAATGTGTCAATTCATTTCTAAAAACCAAAAGATTGAACCCAAGAATTTCTAAAAACATCTGAGCTTTTATCAGTTAAATTTCAATAACTCTGAAAGTTATTGAGGGATATTTAATTCAAAACACTTCATTAATTTAGTAAGAACGTGTTTGAGGTTTTATCAGTTAAATATAAAATACTCTGAAAGTTGTTGAGGGATATCAAATTCAAAACACTTTATTAATTTAATAAAAACGTGTCACTTTATTTCTAAAAATTACGAAAAGCACTGCCGTGAAGGCAGGAGCTTTTGAGCGCTCGTACATGCACCTTGAAGGTAGATTCGCATTTTCCAGTTTTAGAAACCAATTGAAGGAATTTTTGACAGCTGTCGAAAAAATTCTGAAACTTAGGCGAAACTCCAGACTTCATGTCGGTGCTTCAGCTGATCAATTTTGTTTCGATAATTCGCTAGAATTTTCTACGGTATCTATGGTCTTGGTGATGCGGTCTGGACAAAATTTTGCACGTACTTCGAATACATTATTCCTCAGCTAGATGCATAATTTCATTCCAATCCGATCAGTAGTTCCGAAACTATCTGGAAAAAAATATTTTGAACGGCCGTATTTACGGAACCCCTAGTCTCATTTTGCTTATTGATGAACGTGACCGCGATATTCGCGATCCAAACCCACCCTGAAAATTTCAAGTTCCTAGGCCTTTCCGGTCCAAAGTTACAATTTTCTATGGTTTCTATGGTTCTGGTCATGCGATCTGGACAAAATATTGCTTCAATATATCATTCTCGATTAAAATACAAAATTTCATCTCGATCGAATCCGAAGTTTCGAATTTATCGAGAAAACAAAATTTCAAAGGACCGTATTTACGGAACCCCTTGTATAATGTTGCTCATAGATGAACGTGATCACGACATTCGAGATCCACACCTATCCTGAAAATTTCAAGTCCCTAGGCATTTCCGTTCAAAAGTTACAATTTTCTATGGTTTCTATGGTTCTGGTCATGCGATCTGGACAAAATTTCGCATGTAGCTAAAACACCTCATTTTCCATCTGAGTGCGAAATTTCATCTCGATCGAATCTGTAGTTTTCAAGTAATCAGGGAAACAAAACTTTGAACGGCCATATTTACGGAACCCCTGGTGGAATTTGGCCCATTAACGAACTTAACCGAGGCATTCGGGATCTGAACCTACACTGAAAATTTCAAGTCTCTAGGTTGATCCGTTCGAGAGTTATCGTGCTGACGGACGGACGGACGGACGGACGGACAGACTCGAATTTTCCGACGGATTCGTCATCAGTGAGTCGAACATAGTCGATTGAGACCATTTTCGGCTCAAAATTCGAAAAATACAGACATCGTGACGAAATGATATAGCCCTCGTGTAAGTAGTACGAGCGCTCAAAAATTAAAAGATTGAATCCAAGAAATTCTAGAAACATCTGAGGTTTTATCAGTTAAATTCCGAATACTTTGAATGTTATTATGTGATATTAAATTCAAAATGCTTTATTGATTCAATAAAAAAAGTGCCACTTCATTTTTAGAACCAAAATATTGAACCAAAGATGTTTGAAATACATATAATCTAAACGCTTTGAATGTATGAAGGATCTATCTGAAATAAAATTGACATTCCTCGATTGATCCACCGAAAAAAGTGTCATTTCATTTTGAAGAACCAAAAGATTGGAGACAAAAACAACTAAGGTTCTATCAGAAAATTCTTAAATTATTTGAATTCACGAGAATTAATGTGGTATGAAATTGAAAACGCTCGATCGATCCGTCGGAAAAATCGTAATTGTTTTTTGAGGAACCAAAAGACGGAACCTAAGATGTTTTATCAATAGTGTCATTTAATTTTTAAGAACCAAGATATTGAATCTTCAAATTTCGAAATAACTCTACGGTTCTATGCTTAAAATTTTAAATGTAAGTACCTAATTAAATGAAATTAAACCTGGATTAATCCAATTGTGTCATTTTTTTTACGAACCAAAAGATAGAAAGATATAAAAGAAGTTCTGAATATATCTAAGGTTCTATCAAAAATATTTTGAATGTCTCTTTCCGAAATAAAATTCAAATTGCTTGATTAATCCAATGAATGCAGTGTCATTTCATTTTAAAGAACCAAAATAGGAAACCAAAGTGTTCTCGATATATCTAAAGGTTTCATCAACAGTGTCATTTATATTTAAGAAACAAAATATTGAAGCTTGGAAATTCCAAATACAGTTTTATCATTAAAATTTTCAATGCTTTCAATCTATTTGCAAAGTGCAAAGTGAAAAGTGACATTTAAAAAAAAAATTTGGACGAGACTTTTTAAGAAAATATCTAAGCTTCTATCATAAAAATTTCAAATTGCTTGATTAATCCAATGAATGCAGTGTGATTTTATTTTAAAGAACCAAAAAGGAAACCAAAGTGTTGTCAATATATCTAAAGGTTTTATCAACAGTGTCATTTATTTTTAAGAAACAAAATATAAAATCTTAGAAGTTCCAAATACATCTAAAGTATTATCAATTCAAATTTTCGAAGCTTTCAATCTATTTAGGAATGTGATATGGAGTGTGATTTTATTTTAAAGAACCAAAAAGGAAACCAAAGTGTTGTCAATATATCTAAAGCTTTTATAAACAGTGTTATTTATTTTTAAGAAACAAAATATGAAATCTTAGAAGTTCCAAATACATCTAAAGTATTATCAATTCAAATTTTCGAAGCTTTCAATCTATTTAGGAATGTGATATGGAGTTTGAACCGCTCGATTAATCCAAAGTAAAAAGTGTCATTTAAAAACAAAGTTAGACTAGACATTTTTCGAATATAATCTAAGGTTCTATCATAAAAATTTCGAATGTACCTTTCTGATATGAAATTCAAATTAATCCAATGAATGCAGTCTCAATTTATTTCAAAAACCAATATGGAAAACCAAAGTGTTCTCGATATATCTGAAGGTTTTATCAACAGTGTCGTTTATTTTTGAGAAAAAAAATATTGAAGCTTAGATGTTCCGAATACATTTAAGGTTTTATCATTGAAATTTTCAATGTTTTCAATCTATTTAGGGATGTAATATGGAGTTCAGAACGCTCGAATACTCCAAAGTAAAAAGTGTCATATGAAAAAAAGTTGGACTAGACATTTTTTGAATATAATCTAAGTTCTATCATAAAATTTCCTGATATGCAATTCAAATTGCTTGATTAAACCGACGAATGTAGTGTCATTTCGTTTTGAAGAACTGAAATATGGAACCAAAGTGTTCTCAATATGTCTAAAGGTTCTATCAACAGTGTCATTGGATTTTTTATAACGAAATATTGAAGAATCTTAGTTCCAAATACATCTGAGGTTTCATCTTTTGAATTTATTTAGGTGCGTGTTATGGAATTTAAAACGCACGATTAATACAAAGTAAAGAGTGTCATATTTCGAAAAAACAAGAATTGAACCAAACATGTTTTCAATATACTTCAGGTTGAATTTACCTTTCTGACTTTTTAATATAAAATTCAAAAGGCTTGATTTATTCCATTGGAAAAAAGTTATTTTATTTCGAAAAACTAAAAGAGTGAAATAGAATGAAAGTTCAGTTTGTTGTTCAGATTTTATAAGTGCCAACGATGGTTTATTAGTCTTTAACACAAAATTTCACAAATCCAAAAATTTTTAGGATTCATCAAATTTATATTTCATTATTTAATTTTTTTTGGATTCGTTTTCCATCCCAAATTGATCTCAGTCAGATTAAGACACAAACAACCCAACCAAACCAATCGTTATCATTTGACACCGCAATAAAATTAGAACCGAGCAAATTTGACGAATGCCCCTACGATGTTGACTTTTCATCTCCACTCACCAAATATTTGGTGATCTTTTAGGATGTGCATGCTAACAGCCCGAATGTTCTTACGCAAATAATACCGCTCCCATTCGGACACCTTTTCGCCCCGACATTGTGCCGATAGATCGAAATTGAAACAAGAAAATCAGAGCCTATTTCAAATTTGGCCCAAATTCATCTACATTTTCGAGTGAAAACTTTTGGAGTTTTCAATGAAACACCTGAAAACTTCTCCGCAAATTGGAATTCCTCGCCGTTTCTGATATTTCCTCTTATCGATCGACGGAACCCTTATCTCTTCGAATTTCTCATTACGAAATTGAATTCAATAAGATTTTTCCCGATAAGGAGGCCGATAAACGCCTTTGGCGGCTCTAGGAAAAAACAGAATTGAAGATTTTTATTGCTCATTATCGTCTTTTTATCGGAAGTATCTAACTTTAGGCTTCTTCAGTATCTGATGAAAGGTTCAGACGCTATTTCTGATGATGACGACATTTTCGGTTTTCACTCCTCCGATTTGATTCTGTTTAAAGTGTTGCAATTATCATCTATTTTCTTCTCGCTTTTAGCCAGACGTTTTTGGGATTGTCATACAAAAGAGTTCAGCGAAAATGCAGAAAAAAATTTATAGTTGCCTGTTTGTAGGGCAATTACTAGCAATTATCATTAATTGTCATACGTTTGAACTGCTAATTATAAGTTATTGTCAGTTTGAACTGGTAATTTTCAATAATTGTCATCAGTTTGAACTACTAATTATAAGTTATTGTTAGTTTGAACTGGTAATTATCGAAAACTGTCTGTTTGAATTGGTAATTATCAATAATTGTCATCAGTTTGAACTGCTTGTTATAATTTATTGTCAGTTTTGAACTGGTAATTATGAATAATTTTCATAAGTTTGAACTGCTAATTCTGAGGTATTGTCAGTTTGAACTGGTAATTATCAATAATTGTCATCAGTTTGAACTACTAATTATAAGTTATTGTTAGTTTGAACTGGTAATTATCGAAAGCTGTCTGTTTGAACTGGTAATAATCAATAATTGCCAGTTTGAACTGGTAATTATCAATGATTGTCATAAGTTTGAACTGATAATTATAAGTTATTGTCACTTTGAACTGGTAATTATCATAATTATCATCAGTTTGAACTACTAATTATAAGTTATTGTCAGTTTGAACTGGTAATTATCGGAAAATGTGTGTTTGAACTGCTTATTATAAGTTATTGTCAATTTGATCTGGTAATTATCGAAAACTGTCTTTCTGAAGTGGTAATTATCAATAATTGTCAGTTTGAACTGGTAATTATCGATGATTGTCATAAGTTCGAACTGCTAATTATAAGCTATTGTCAGTTTGAACTGGTAATTATCGAAAACTGTCTGTTTGAACTGGTAATAATCAATCATTGTCAGTTTGAATTGGCAATTTTGTAGAATTGCCTGTTCAAACTAGCATAATTTCCAGTTGAACTACTTAAGCTTTGAGTAAAAGCTCCCAATAAGAATTCCCCGCAGCAAGCAGCAAAATTCGTCCAATCCCAAGAGTATCCCGCACTTATACGTTCTTTTTATTTTCCAGATGGTATGAGCTTCATAAAATCCTAATCTCCTTCTCTCTGGAAGCCCCCAACTCGAAACTACGATAGAAAAAAAATGGAGCGTATGGAGTCCTTGTCCGAGTCCGGCCTGTGCCTTCAGGACCTGGTCACCGGCGTGACCACGAGCACCTCCTCCGACCTCCACCACAGCGGCGTCCACCACCTCCACGACTCGGTGAGCTCCGTCAATTCCGCGCTGTCCGGGATCATGTCCGGCCACCACCTGGACCACCACCACGGTGTCGTCCCCCACACGCCGTCGCTGCACTCGCACGAGCCCCTGGAGAAGCTGAAACGTGGTGAGCGAAACAATTTTTATTCGGGATCTCCGGAACCTTCAGGTTTCTGGATATCGAGAAGGTTTCATCTATCTGCGAGATCGATCTGGAGGAAAAAAGATAAAGACCTAATCCTTTGTTCCCTTTGATGTAAAACCGGTAGTGGCCGGGATTAGCTAATTAAATCCAAAAAAAAACACGCCACTCATTGCCCGATCCGTTACTTTCTCAACGAGCCAGATATTGCTTACCTTCGTTCCATATCGATATATGACAAATTATGCCGATAGATAATGTCGAAATCAAACAGAAACGTAGATAAGATAACCGGCCACGGTTATCTTGGTCGCAAACTGGCTGTGGAGGGTCTCTTTGCCTAATGGCAGGTTCGACGGATTGTTTGTCGGCGGTACCAACGGAAAAACAGCTCAGAGTCAACGCAACGTCGATAACACAGATCTGGCAACGTCGCCCAAATATGACAGATGTGGTACGTTTGATCTACTGTGTGACAGGAATGTCATAACATCAATTTCCGACTGAACAGGTTACATTTTTCCTCTTTCGAGGTTGAGATTTTACGTGGAAGTGGTTCAAATCGACGTCAGTCATCATTTTCATTTTTTTATTGAAAGTATCTAACTTAAGGCTCCTTCAGTATCTGATAATAGGCTTGGATACTATTCTGGATGATGATGTTTTCACTTCACCGATTCGATTCTGCTCAATAGTGTTGCAATTATTATCTATTCTTTTAAAATATATAGTTGCCTGTTTGGAGAGCAATTATAAGTTATTGTCAGTTAATGATCAATCATTGTCAGTTTAAACTGGTAATTATCGATAAGTGTCAGTTTGAAATAGTAATTATTAATAGTTGTCGTCAGTTTGAACTGCTTATTATAAGACATTGTATGTTAGAACTAGCAATTATCATCAATTGTCAGTTCGTATTGGTAATTATCAATGATTGTCGTCAGTTTGAACTATTGATTATAATTAATTGTCAGTTTGAACTGGTAATTATCAATAATTGTCGTCAGTTTGAACTGCGAATTATGAGTTATTGTCAGTTAGAACTGCTAATTATAAGTTATTGTCAGTTTGTACTGGTAATTATCGAAAATTGTCATTTTGAACTGGTTATTACCAAATATCGTCAGTTTGAACTGGTAATTGTCTCCAGTTTGAACTGCTAATCATAAATTATTGTCAGTTAGAACTGGTAATCATCAATAGTTGATAATTTGAACTGGTAATTATCGATTATCGTCAGTTTGGACTGGTAATTATCAATGATTATCGTCAGATTGAACTGCTAATTATGAGTTATTGTCAGTTAGAACTGGTAATCATCAAGAATTGTCAGATTGAAGTGGTAATGATCAAATATCGTTAGTTTGAACTGGTAATTATCAATGATTGTCATCAGTTTGAACTGCTAATCATAAATTATTGTCAGTTAGAACTGGTAATCATCAATAGTTGATAATTTGAACTGGTAATTATCGATTATCGTCAGTTTGGACTGGTAATTATCAATGATTATCGTCAGATTGAACTGCTAATTATGAGTTATTGTCAGTTAGAACTGGTAATCATCAAAAATTGTCAGATTGAACTGGTAATGATCAAATATCGTCAGTTTGAACTGGTAATTTTCAATGATTGTCATCAGTTTGAACTGATAATCATAAGTCATTGTCAATTTGTACTGGTAATTATCGGAAATTGTCATATTGAACTGGTGATTATCAAATATCGTCAGTTTGAACTGGTAATTGTCATGCTAACTGCTAATCAATAAATTATTGTCAGTTAGAACTGGTGATCATCAATAGTTTACAGTTTGAACTAGTAATTATCTAATATCGTCAGTTTGGACTAGTAATTATCAATGATTGTCGTCAGTTTGAATTGCTTATCATAAGTTATTGTCAGTTAAAACTGGTTATCATTGACAATTGTCAGTTTGAATTGTTAATTATCATTAATTTTCAGTTTGAAATAGTAATTATCATTAATTTTCATTATTTTGAACTGCTAATTATAAGTTATTGTCAGTTCGTATTGGTAAATACCGTCATTGTCATTTTGAAATGGTAATTACCAAATATCGTCAGTTTGGACTGGTAATTGTCAATGATTGTCGTCAGTTTGAACTGGTAAACATCAATAATTGTCAGTTTGAACTGCTAATTAACAAAGATTGTCATCGGTTTGAACTGCTAATTATAAGTAATTGTCAGTCAGACCTGGCAATTATCATTAATTGTCTGTTTGAACTGGCAATTATACATAATTGCCAGTTCAAACTGGCAATTATTAATTGATCATAGAATAAAATAGAAAAACTGTGTAAAACATTCCTCGAGATCAGACTGAACACATTTCTTTCTTTATTTAGGGGTTGACGATTTTACGCGGAAGTTGTTCAAATCACCGTCAGTCCTTCAGCCGTTTTTTTGGGAAATTCATGGCACATCAGTGGCGTAGTACACACATTGTCCAAGTTTTTCTAGCATAACTCGCCGTACCATCAGGTAATCCTCGCCCATCCGCACAAAAGCAACCCCCCGAATAACATCCGCAAACAGTAATCCCCGCAAACCCATTAACCGTCCCGGATTCATTCTTCCGCCACCCCATAACATCTCTCGATTTTCATTATCCCGCCGGCCGCCAAATGACTAACGCCAATCCGACCCCTTTCCCGCATCCTCCGATACATATAAACAGTTTTCGAACGGTCAATCTCCAACCCTTTCACACCTAAACACTTTCTTTCTGCATCTGTCCAAAAGTCACCTCATCTGGGAAATAGATTAGTTTCGATCGAGGAAGGGGGTCTGCGGATTTCGAAGGAAGGAGTCTCTGTGATTCATTCTCCGGAATAATTACATGATGACCAGTTTGGAGCTTAGGGTAGTTGGTGTTTTGTTGTGGCCATCCCGTTTACCGGATTTAAATCCCATCCACCATTTGATAGGGAGGAGACTGCTCATATTCGAATTTGTATCAAATGTTAAGAAATTAAGAAAGTTTGATAAAGCGTGGAAATAAATCTGGGGTCGGAGGGGGAGGTGGGGAAGATTCCGAAAGCAAGTCTCACGTTGATCCCGTTTAATCTTCGATGCGCTAACAAGTTTTATACCCATAATTCCGAAGCATAATTTTAATGATCCCTTCTAATCCAAAGTATTACATCTGTAAGCCCCCGCCGATCTAAGAGCAGGCATTAATGCCTGGCGAAATTCTTGTCTCTCTTTATTCGGAACGGTGTCGTGTCGCTCTACTCCATTGCCGCGCCATCCGCGAACAGGTGGGTTAATTTGGAAGAGAGACGGATGGGGAGGTTCTTCATTTTCCGAGTCGATTCCAACCCATTATCTTTTCCTTGTTGGGAGTTTCTGGTATAAAATGGAGAGAGGTTTCAGACTTTCAGTGTCAGAAAGTAAGAAACCATTCTTTTCGTATAATATTTTCAAAATTTTTATCTGGGAGATAAGTTGAGCAATCTGAATCTCAAACTCGAACCCATTTATCAACTTCCTTGAGGTGTCAAAAAATCGACCCTTTCCAAATTGAGTTCTTGCGAAAACGGTAGTGAAGTAGGAGACGCCACATAGTTATTTGAGACCTCACGTCCTTCGAGCTGGAAATTCGACGCTGGGCGAAGCCCGATATATCCTTATGAGAAGTTCGGCGCCAACTTTTCTTGTTTTTTGACTTTTTCCGAACGGCGTCATCACCCATGAGTATCCCAGTCCGATAAACGTCGTTTGGGATCCGCTCTCGATATTTTGCTCGAAATAAAAACCGAAATTATCCATTCCATCCCCCGATTCTTCGGCGGCGATAATCCACCCCGACCGATCGGGGGAGGGTGGGACGCGCGCGATACAATAACTCCGTCCGGGCGGAATAACGCGCTAATCTGCCGCCCGGGCGGGCGCGCTGTCATAAACCGCACGCACTTGGCCGGATTCTCATACGTTCCCCGAAATATCAATCCCGAATTACTCACCCCCGGCCGATCGGGAAAACGTGGAAAGTTCATTTTTCTCGCTGCCGGATAATCCTCCGGGGTCGCCTGACGGTTCCTCCGCACGATTGAAACGGGAAAAATATCGCTTATTGGCAGGTTATCGCATTTTCTTTGCCCCGACGTGGAAAATCGATTCATTTTCACTTCTCGTCGTCGTTCCTCATTTTCTGATGTGTCGACTCTCCTCGCGTCCGGAAGATGGCGACATCTACTGCGCCACGACTCCCACCTGTTTCTTCATAACAGGCAATGGGTGGAGGGAACAAATACTCATATAGATGTGTCTAAGGCAGGAGCTATCGGATGAGCTGTGAACGTAAACGACCACCTGTATAGTGTTTTTCTTGCGCCCGCGCTGCGAGATCTTGACATCTATCTGACCATGTCAGAACAATTAAATAATCAGCAAGTCGCCGAGATAGAGAAAATCATGGTGGTAGAAAACCGAGAATTCTGTGGAATATCGTCTGATCGTTTTTATCGCCCCATTGTGTAAGAAAATTTTCTGGTAATCTGTTATATATTTTGCAACGTTTTGTTGAAAATTTTCTTATAATTTGTCTTTAACTTTTTGAGCGCTCGTACTACTTACACGAGGGCTATATCATTTCGTCACGATGTCTGTATTTTTCGAATTTTGAGCCGAAAATGGTCTCAATCGACTATGTTCGACTCACTGATGACGAATCCGTCGGAAAATTCGAGTCTGTCCGTCCGGCCGTCCGTCCGGCCGGCCGTCAGCACGATAACTCTAGAACGGAATAACCTAGAGACTTGAAATTTTCAGTGTGGGTTCAGTTCCCGAATGGCTCGGTTGAGTTCGTTAATGGGCCAAATCCCACCAGGGGTTCCGTAAATATGGCTGTTCAAAGTTTTGTTTCCCTGATTACTTGAAAACTACAGATTTGATTGAGATGAAATTTTGCACTCTAATGGAAAATGAGGTGTTCAAGCTACATGTGAAATTTTGTCCAGATCGCATGACCAGAACCATAGAAACCATAGAAAATTGTAACTTTTGAACGAAAAGGCGTAGGGACTTGAAATTTTCAGGATAGGTGTGAATCTTGAATGTCGTGATGACGTTCATCTATGAGCAACATTATACAAGGGGTTCCGTAAATACGGTCGTTTGAAATTTTGTTTTCTCGATAAATTCGAAACTACGGATTCGATCGAGATGAAATTTTGTATTTTAATCGAGAATGATATATTGAAGCAATATTTTGTCCAGATCGCATGACCAGAACCATAGAAACCATAGAAAATTCTTACTTTTGAACGGAAAGGCCTAGGAACTTGAAATTTTCAGGGTGGGTTTGGATCACAAATTTCACGGTCACGTTCATCAATGAGCAAAATTAGACTAGGGGTTCCGTAAATATGGCCGTTCAAAATATTTTTTTCCTGATAGTTTCGAAACTACTGATCGGATTGGAATGAAATTATGCACCTAGCTCAGGAATAATGTATTCAAACTACGTGCAAAATTTTGTCCAGATCGCACCACCAAGACCATAGATACCGTAGAAAATTCTAGCGAATTATCGAAAAAAAATTGATCAGCTGAAGCACTGACATGAAGTCTGGAGTTTCGCCTAAGTTTCAGAATTTTTTTGATAGCTGTCGAAAATTCCTTCAATTGATTTCTGAAACTGGAAAATGCGAATCCACCTACAAGGTGCATGTACGAGCGCTCAAAAGCTCCTGCCTTCACGGCAGTGCTTTTCGTAATTTTTATATTGATGGTATTCACAGTCGTCCCATCTCTTCTCCAACAAATGCCTAATAGTCCAACAAAAAGCAATATATCTCGAAGGAGGTCCTTTGCTTTTGTTTAAAATCTTCTTCTTATAATTTGTCTCCAACTCTTTATATTAATCCATCTGTTCTTCTCTTCAACAGCAACAAATGCTCAACATAAAGCCTTATATCTCAAAGGTGAGTCTTCTCTTGATCTGAAATTGAGCAACTTTAAGTTAAGTGCTCTTAGCTTCTCAAACAATCAGGTGACATCCCCGGAACTGTGCAGAAAGAAGGTTTATCCTCTGCTTCCTACCCCAATAATGCGGGAAATTCGAATTATCCACAGAAAGGAAATGATTTGTTCAGTAATTGCCAGTTTTGGTCCATGAATTGTTTAAGAAAATTTTTTGGTTATCTGTTATATATTGTGCAACGGTTTGTTGAGAATTTTCTTATAATTTGTCTTCAACTTTTTTTATTAGTCGTAATCACAGTCGTCTCATCTCTTCTCCAACAAATGCCTAATAGTCCAACAAAAAGCAATATATCTCGAAGGAGGTCCTTTGCTTTTGTTTAAAATCTTCTTCTTATAATTTGTCTTTAACTCTTAATATTTATCCATCTGTTTTTCTGTTCATCAGCAACAAATGCTCAACTTAAAAGCCTTATATCTCAAAGGTCTTCTCTTAATGTGAAATTGATCAACTTTAAATTAAGTGCCCTTAGCTTCTCAAAAAATCAGGTGACAGCCCCGGAACTGTGCAGAAAGAAGGTTAATCCTCTGCTTCCTATCCCTATAATGCGGGAAATTCGAACCATCCACAGAAAGGAAATGATTTGTTCAGTATGTGCTAGTTTTGGTTCATGAACTGTTTAAGAACATTTTTTGGTTATCTGTTATATATTGTGCAACGTTTTGTTAAGAATTTTCTTATAATTTGTCTTCAACTTTTTATATTAGTCGTAATCACAGTGGTCTCATCTCTTCTCCAACAAATGCCTAATAGTCCAACAAAAAGCAATATATCTCGAAGGAGGTCCTTTGCTTTTGTTTAAAATCTTCTTATGATTCGTCTTTTACTTTTTTTATTAATCTATCTGTTCTTCTCTTCATCAGCCACAAATGCTCAACATAAAAGCCTTACACCTCGAAGGTGGGTCTTAATGTGCAATTGAGCAACTTCAAGTTGAGTGCCCCTAGCTTCTCAAACAATCAGGTGACAGCCCCGGAACTGTGCAGAAACAAGGTTCATCCTCCACTTCCTTCAACCCTATTTGAGTATCAGCCCGTGGTGATTCGCCGAGATTTGGCCTAAAGTGTTCAATTTCACAGTTAGTTCATCTGAGGGTGGTCGAAAACCATTTGCGACCGTTCAGCCTCACTGACGAGTCCACAAAATGTCCTAAACCTTCCCAACCATCCTGAAGAACAACAAGAGGTAACTTCTCGAGTGAAAACACTGCTCGTCACTTCCCGGGTGACGATCGGGTTGATTATCACCGTCAACTCGGGGAAAACTCCGAAGAAAATCCCGAAGATATTAATAATATCCCAAAGTGTGGTGATCAGGGCGTCTAAATGAATCCCCCGGATTTTGTGGGATTTCGGGGCGCTTCGTCGAGGCAGGTAAACAAAATATCGACGTGGCGTTTTCTTCGAGGATGTCGGCATTGGCGTAGGTGGATCTTCCTGAATTTCTGACAAAAATAATCGACAATAGCACCTGACTTTTTCTACTCGTTGTCAAACTTTTTATGTAAAACATGAAGTGTCGTATCTACCTGATACCTACTACGTCAGCAATCCGGCACAGCTCCACCTTCCTGACATGTTCGACCTTGGTCCGACCAAGTTTCTGACGTAAGCACGTGGTGCTGCACTCAAATTTTTTTTCACGTGATATCAAAGGTGTTGAACCGAAAATTTTCGACGAAGGGTGGTAAATCATCATCATATGAAACATTCATATGTGTTATAATTCGGGGGATGGGGTGGCCCGGACAAGTGCGGCGCCCCCATTGTGCGTCCGAACAATATGCATTAATTTCTGATAGCAGCATATTGATGGTATCTCAGAGCGCCCCCTCGAAAGCCAATCGGACCGTGTAATGCGCGGATTCAATGGCCCCCGATGGCCCTTTTGCGAGAAGAACTCCATCTGACGATGTTGAACAGCTGATATGACTAAGTGTTTATTGATACGTTTTGCACGTTCATTTGTCAACAGAAGGGGGTCGATTTGCATGCGGGGGTAGTTTTAGGAAGAAGAATTAATTTTACTTAAACGAAAAATCGTATAAAAACTATATGTAACATTGGGTGTTGAAGTTATCTATTTTTTCAGTAGCAATGTCCCCTTTTTCCTCTCCATAATTTTCTTGAGATGAGCCACTGGTAATTAAAAAAAAAAAAGGAGAATATTTGTTCCATTTGAAAACTTTTCGATATCTTGCAAATTTTCTCGTATCAGTCACCGTTTCGAAAAGAAATGCATTTGGTAGTCCTTCTTGCTACGCCACCAATATTTTCAATTGAAATCCATCGATTTGTTTTCCTTCATTGATGTCAATTAACCACACAAATGAATGTTCAGGTGAAAATTCCACGTATTTTCAAGGCGATATTGCTACTTTGTTCGAGTGTTTGATAAATTCCACTACATGCACTCGTAGTCCTCATTTTTAGTGTGGATTATTTGAGAATAAGTATCCAGTTTTCTTATAGACCAGGCAATAGAGATTTTTTCGTGACAAAAATAGTAGAAGAAAACGGCGAGTGGGGAGTTACGTGGGGTGGTCCGTGGATTTTCAGTAATATGTTTTCGACTCGCAAATATCATTACTTTTCTTGTAATTGCGAAGAAACACCAAAAAAAACGATGTTTTTTTAGTTTTTTGCTTGTAAAATCTGAACCATGGAAGCGGTGCTAATACTCCCAACAGACGAATTGTAGAGAATGAAAAGATGAAAAAAATGAGTGCTAGTGCAACTCAATCGGGTCATCATTACCGGAGGAAAGCCGGAAAAACCGTGAAAATCAGCGTTTTTTCAAATCTTCATAACTCGGCCAATTTCAAAGTTGTAGCGCTGGCTTTCCAAATGAAAGTAGTGGTCAATAGATACTTTGAGTGTGCATAACCCGGACGTTGTCCGATAAATTGTTTTTGCGTAATTTCGATTTGAATTATTTAAGGCACTATTTTCCGGAAGAGCTGGATGCGTCGGAAGTAGTCCGATTTCAATTTGCAAAAAGGATATTGAAAGAAGAAGTATAGTACTACAAAAAGGCAATCTTGATTTTTCGTTAAAATGCTTCAAAATAGGTGAAAAAAGCATGCAATCATGACCAAAATAAGCCGAATGCTCGATTGCAGTCAAGTAGTGGGGGTATATACGTAAATATTCGCGCCCGGCCTCAGCGCGATTTTGGTTCCCCGCGTCTGCCGGCTACCCCCACTATCCGACCCAGATGGGGCACTGAGCCGGTTTTGGTCATGTTTCCACGTATTTTTCACCTATTTTGCAACATTTTAACGAAAAATCAAGTTTGCTGTTTTGTAGTACTATACTTCTTCTTTCAAAATCCGTTTTGTAAATTGAAATCGGACTACTTCCGACGCATCCAGCTCTTCCGGAAATTAGTGCCTTAAATAATTCAAATCGCAATTACGGAAAAACTATTTATCGGACAACGTCTGGGTTATGCACACTTGAAGTATCTATTAACCACTACTTTCATTTGGAAAGCCAGCGCTACAACTTAGAAATTGGCCGAGTTATGAGGATCTGAAAAAACGCTGATTTTCACGGTTTTTCCGGCTTTCCTCCGGTAATGATAACCCGATTGAGTTGCACTAGCACTCATTTTCTTCATCTTTTCATTCTCTACAATTCGTCTGTTGAAAGTATTTGCACCGCTCCATTCGTTCAGATTTTACAAGCGGAAAACTAGAAAAACATCGTTTTTTTTGGTGTTTCTTCGCAATTACAAGAAAAGTAATGATATTTGCGAGTCGAAAACATATCACTGAACATCCACGGACCACCCCACGTAACTCCCCACTCGCGGTTTTCTTCTACTATTTTTGTCACAGAATGACCCTTTTTCTGCTCTATTGCCTGGTCTATTATGAAAGAGTAGATATTTCTGAGAAAAAACTAATCAAAACGTATTTTGGATTCTTAAGAGAATCGCGATATTTTTTCTTTGTTCGAGTGTTCGACAAATCCCACTACGTGAACTCTTCATTATTTTAAGTGTGGATTATCTACTAATAGTGATTAGTGTTTTTTGTTTGGTGGAATATTCTCAATACATATAAAAATTAAAATTCAAAATTATTGTTCGATTATCTTATAGAAATTTTGTGTATAAACTAATTCAACCACGCTGATTTGAAATATGCATTCGGTTTTTCCATAAACCCCATCGTTTCGTCAGAGAATACGTCTAAAGTATCGATGAAATATAGTTGCTTGGTTAAAAAAATTAGAAAAATCATAAAATTTTGTAAAAATTTGTTGGGAACTTAACAATACGTTTTTTTGATAGACAAAGGTTGCGGACAACCGGAAAAAAAACTACCCCCACCAGAGTATATCCATTTTCATAAAATAAAATCTCAAATTTGGATATACGAAAATGTTGATCACTGAGTGTTTCAACTTCAAAGCGAAGTAGTAGCCAAAAAAATTTTTTTTTTTTTAAATCAAGTACATATTCGAAATCTACACCCCCGAATTATATGAACATCAGATATTTCTTTTTGATATCGAAGAATTATTTTTTCATCGAATTTTCCATATACTAGGTCGATAAATTTTTTGGTGGAAAAATTATTGTTCGATTATCTTCTAGAAATTTTGTGTATGAGCTAATTCAACAACGCTGATTTCTAATATGCATTCGGTTTTTCCATAAACCCTATCGTTTCGTCGGAGAATACGTCTGAAGTATCGATGAAATATGGTTACTTGGTGAAGAAAATTAGAAATATCATAAAATTTTGTCAAAATTTTTTCGGAACTCAACGATATGTTTTTCTGACAGCCAAAGGTTGCGAACAACCGAACAAAAATCTACCCCTCCCAGAGTCTATCCATCTCCCCAAAATAAAATCTTAAATTTGGATATTCAAAATTGTCGATCACTGAGTGTTTCAACTTCAAAGCGAAATAGTAGCCAAAAAAATTTTTTTTTAAAAAAATCGAGTACATATTCGAAATGTACACCCTCGAATAATGTGAATACCACATTTTTCTCTTTTATATCGAAGAATTGTTTTTACATCGAATTTTCCATATAACTAGGTCAATAAATTTTTTGATGAAAAAATTATTGTTCGATTATCTTCCAGAAATTTTGTGTATGTATATTATAATTTTTGTATCGTCACTTGGAAAGAAAAACAGTAATAAACCAATCAACAAAACCAGAATCACCACAAACGTTCCCTTCATGCAAAATTCGCCGTTAAGCCCCCTCCCCATTAATAACTGGGAATTCCTCATCCGAACATCAAACGCCTCCCCGTCGGAAATAATAGACAATATTTCGTCCGGTAATCGACCAAAGCATCCAGTAAACATCGCTTAAGCCCCAGTTAATCTGGGAAGACACTTCTGAGGCGTTAGTTTATGGCCGCGCCACCTGCCGACGAAGAAATGCGCGACTAGTTACTGATAAATTACTTCCTAAAATCCTAAAAAGGAAGGGCCGGATTAGGGGCTTAGTCGACAGGCGGGAGGAATCACGATCTCGTTCCACCACCCTCCCAACCCCCCTCTCGTCGAGGACGTGTTTTAACCCGCGACGTTGGAAGGTGTCGTATGGGACGTGACGTCGAAGGAGTCCGGGGACTTTGAGGAGGTTGGCGAAATTTCAAAATATTGGGGTGGTTCGGGAATTTAGGATCTTGGGGATTAAGAAGGATAATTTAGGCTCGCGCCTGAAGGATTTAGATAGGATCGTCCATGCAATCTTCAGAGTCTTTTTTAAGTCGAGACTTTCTTCCCAGAGAGCACGGCAGGTGGTCTTCCGAGAAAACCTAAAGGACCTAGTTCCCAGGTTGTCCAACATCGAAAAGTCTTCTCGCAGCCACTGCGGATTGGGCGTGGCACCAATTTGACAAACTTCATCTTCAAAGATAGCGTTTCCAGTAAATCACCTGGGTCCGAGGTGGAAATAAGATATTTTGTAAAACACGAGAAATTACAGGAATCTAACAGGGCGTCCAGATGTCGACAACTCACCCCTGCGACTTGGAGCAGAGGTCATCCGAACGACAAATCCCACGTTGATTCTGGTGGTCAAAGTATCTGGTTTCTTCGTTCTGCTCCGATTGATTTTCATCGTTAACATATTCGAAAATTTTTTTTCGCATTTTTTCCATTTCGGTATTTTGATTATTCATTTTTCAGGATACATTATTAGTTGATGGAATTTTTTCCTGGTTCGAAGGGTGAGTCTCAAAAATTGTTGAGGATATTTCCAAACAATTTTGATTAGGTTTATATGTATTACCAGGAATAGCGAAAATGAAACTCAAATCGAGTCGATTTCGTTAGAGTTAATCTTATGCTTTTAACAGCCATAAGTTTTGGTGAATATTACCGAGTACATATTGTGAAAACAATACTCAATTCGAGTCGTGAATTTCGTTAGAGTTAGTTCAATGTCTATGACAGCCATAAGTTTTTGTGAATATTACCAGGAATAGCGAAAATAAAACTCAAATCGAGTCGTAAATTTCGATAAAATGATTTTAGGCTTCCAACAGCTATAAATTTTGGTAAATATCACCAAGTATCGAGAAAATAATATTGAATTCGAGTCGTAAATTCCATTAGGATTGAGTCAATGTCTATGACAGCCAGAGGTTTTGGGGAATATCACAGGGAGTCGCAAAAATGGTCGATCAATTTGAGTCGTGAATTTCGTTAGAGTTGATGTGATGCTTATAACAACCATAAGTTTTGGGGAATATCACTAAGTTTAGCGAAAATAACGCTCAATTCGAGTCGTTAATTCCGTTATGATTGAGTTAATGTCTATAACAGCCATAGGTTTTGGTGAATATCACAGGGTGTCGCCAAAACAATACTCAAATCGAGTCGTGAATTTCGTTAGAGTTTATTTTATGCTCCTAACAGCCATAAGTTTTGGAGAATATCATCAATTATTGTGAAAAAAATACTCATTTCGAGTCGTAAATTTTGTTAGAGTTAGTTCAATGTCTATGACAGCCTGAGGTTTTGGGGAATACAACAGGGTGTCGCAAAAATGGTCGATCAATTCGAGTCGGGAATTTCGTTAGAGTTAATTTGATGCTTATAACAACCATGAGTTTAGGGAAATGTCATCAAGTTTAGCGAAAATAACGTTCAATTCGAGTCGCAAATTTCGTTAGGATTAAGTTAATGTCTATGAAAGCCGGAGGTTTTTGAGAATATCACAGGGTGTCGCAAAAACAATACTTAATTCGAGTCGTGAATTTCGTTAGAATTTATTTTATGCTCCTAACAGCCATAAGTTTGGTGAATATCACCAAGTATTGTGAAAAAAATTTAGAAAAGCACTGCCGTGAAGGCAGGAGCTTTTGAGCGCTCGTACATGCACCTTGTAGGTAGATTCGCATTTTCCAGTTTTAGAAACCAATTGAAGGAATTTTTGACAGCTGTCAAAAAAATTCTGAAACTTAGGCGAAACTCCAGACTTCAAGTCGCTGCTTCAGCTGATCAATTTTGTTTCGATAATTCGCTAGAATTTTCTACGGTATCTATGGTCTTGGTGATGCGGTCTGGACAAAATTTTGCACGTACTTTGAATACATTATTCCTCAGCTAGATGCATAATTTCATTCCAATCCGATCAGTAGTTCCGAAACTATCTGGAAAAAAATATTTTGAACGGCCATATTTACGGAACCCCTAGTCTCATTTTGCTTATTGATGAACGTGACCGCGATATTCGCGATCCAAACCCACCCTGAAAATTTCAAGTTCCTAGGCCTTTCCGTTCAAAAGTTACAATTTTCTATGGTTTCTATGGTTCTGGTCATGCGATCTGGACAAAATATTGCTTCAATATATCATTCTCGATTAAAATACAAAATTTCATCTCGATCGAATCAGAAGTTTCGAATTTATCGAGAAAACAAAATTTCAAACGACCGTATTTACGGAACCCCTTGTATAATGTTGCTCATAGATGAACGTGATCACGACATTTGAGATCCACACCTATCCTGAAAATTTCAAGTCCCTAGGCATTTCCGTTCAAAAGTTACAATTTTCTATGGTTTCTATGGTTCTGGTCATGCGATCTGGACAAAATTTCGCATGTAGCTAAATCACCTCATTTTCCATCTGAGTGCAAAATTTCATCTCGATCGAATCTGTAGTTTTCAAGTAATCAGGGAAACAAAACTTTGAACGGCCATATTTACGGAACCCCTGGTGGAATTTGGCCCATTAACGAACTCAACCGAGGCATTCGGGATCTGAACCTACACTGAAAATTTCAAGTCTCTAGGTTGATCCGTTCGAGAGTTATCGTGCTTACGGACGGCCGGACGGACGGACAGACTCGAATTTTCCGACGGATTCGTTATCAGTGAGTCGAACATAGTTGATTGAGACCATTTTCGGCTCAAAATTCGAAAAATACAGACATCGTGACGAAATGATATAGCCCTCGTGTAAGTAGTACGAGCGCTCAAAAATACTAAATTCGAGTAGTAAATTTCGTTAGAGTTAGTTCAATGTCGATGACAGCCATGAGCTTTGGTGAATATTACCAATAATAGCGAAAATGACTCGAATCGAGTCGTAAATTTCGTTAAAATAATTTCAGGCTTCTAACAGCCATAAGTTTTGGCGAATATCACCAAGTATCGAAAAAATAATAGTGGATTCGAGTCGTAAATTCCATAAGAATTGAGTGTCAATGTCTATGACAGCCTGAGGTTTTGGGGAATACAACAGGGTGTCGCAAAAATGGTCGATCAATTCGAGTCGTGAATTTCGTTAGAGTTAATTTGATGCTTATAACAACCATGAGTTTAGGGAAATATCACCAAGTTTAGCGGAAATAACGTTCAATTCGAGTCGTAAATTTCGTTAGGATTAAGTTAATGTCTATGAAAGCCGGAGGTTTTTGAGAATATCACAGGGTGTCGAAAAAACAATACTTAATTCGAGTCGTGAATTTCGTTAGAGTTTATTTGATGCTCCTAACAGCCATAAGTTTTGGTGAATATCACCAAGTATTGTGAAAAAAATACTAAATTCGAGTAGTAAATTTCGTTAGAGTTAGTTCAATGTCGATGACAGCCATGAGCTTTGGTGAATATTACCAATAATAGCGAAAATGACTCGAATCGAGTCGTAAATTTCGTTAAAATAATTTCAGGCTTCTAACAGCCATAAGTTTTGGCGAATATCACCAAGTATCGAGAAAATAATAGTGGATTCGAGTCGTAAATTCCATTAGAATTGAGTGTCAATGTCTATGACACCCTGAGCTTTCGGGGAATACCACAGAGTTTCGCAAAAATGGTAGATCAATTCGAGTCGTGAATTTCGTTAGAGTTAAATTGTTGCTTATAACAACCATAAGTTTGGGGGAATATCACCAAGTATAGCGAAAATAACACTCAATTCGAGTCGTAAATGTTTATGACTGCCAGAGGTTTTTGGGAATATCATAGGGTGTCGCAAAAAAAATACTCAATTCGAGTCGTAAATTTCGTTAGATTTGAGTTAATGTCTATGATAGGAATAAGATCGCCACTTCCAACTCGTTTTTGATAGAAGGCACGTAACATACCATCATTTTCGACAAATATCCGAAAACATTTTTCATCGAAGGTTCTCACTCCCCCAAAAACATTCGAAGACCCCGCCGAACCGGTGATCGATGGACCAGGCCGAACGATCGAACCACCCCCGAAACCCGAGATCATACCCGAAGCGACAAGAGATTGAAAGAAAATCGTCCGGACGCTCAGAGCGGAGAGCTCAGTGAAAAGCCCGTCCATAAATCACGGAAATTGTGGACAGTCTGTGTGTTTATGTCGCACATAAATCAGGACAGTTTTAGGGATCGTTTCCCCGAGACAAATCGTTGCCGTGTATAGATATGCGCGCCGGGGAATTCCTAGCATATGTTCCCGACGATGAAGAAAATACTAGTCGGTGGACCAATTAGGGGGAAAGTTTTCCTTTTTTTTTTCGTTACATGGGATCTACTTGGTACTCGTTGGATGAGTGTTATTTTAGTGTCTAGATGGGATATGTAAGAGTGAAATTATTGTTTTTTTCTTCGGGCGAACCACGCAGCTTCGCCTATCAAAAATGAAATATTTAAACAGAGCAAGACGTTTCCACGATGTTTACACGAAACACTAAACAAATAGTCACAATTTCAGAAAGAACACACAAACGCACTCCAATTTAAAATTCCTAATTTGTGTTTGTCCGCCAGCGTGCATAATTTCGTGGAACACATCACGGGGAGCAAATAGAGGCTAACAATGAATACTCGTGCCCAAAAGTACACAACAGCCATCAATTTATCATTATCACACACATTTAACCAAATAGTGGCTCGTATACGAATTACGACCCGCGTTTTTATGGTGCCCCTTTCTGCCGTTTAAATATGTAATTAGGATTTCTATTATCGCATCTTTATTGCTTCATTCTTTTTCTGGCATATGTCACATCGGGTTGACGAGAAATCGGGATTTTGGGCGATCTCGATCTGTTCTGCTTCTGGATTGTTATTTTGTTATCTACACATTGATTATAACAGCTAACTTTATGCGAAGAAATGGTTCACTTGTTCTACAGAAGAAGGAGTATCAAACTAATCATCAATATTTATTTCGTATTTTTAAGGGAATCGCGAAATTGCTTCTTTGCTTGTGTGTTCGACAAATTCAATTACATGAAATCGTCGGCCTTATTTCAATTGTGGATTCAAATAGCTTCGAGTTTGTCCAAGATAATTATAAATTTTGATGAGAAAAATAGTACATATTCACCAAAACTCATGGCGACTCGAATACAATATTATTTTCTAGATACTTGGTGATATTCGCCAAAACTTATGGCTTTTAGAAGCCTAAAATTATTTTAACGAAATTTACGACTCAATTTGAGTTTTATTTTCGCTATTACTGGTAATATTCACCAAATTCATGGCTGTCATAGACATTGAACTAACTCTAACGAAATTTACGACTCGAATTGAGCATTTTTTTCAAAATAATTGGTGATATTCACCAAAACTCATGGCTGTTAGGAGCATTAAATAAACTCTAACTCAATTCATGACTCGAATTAAGTATTATTTTTGCGAAACCCTGTGATAATCCCCAAAACCTCTGGCTGCAGCAGGCATTGACTTAATCCTAACAAAATTTACGACTTGAATTCAGTGTTATTTTCGCTATACTTATGGTTGTTATAAGCATCGAATTAACTCTAACGAAATTCACGACTCGAATCGATCGACCATTTTTACGACACCCTGTGATATTCCCCAAAACATCTGGCTGTCATAGACATTAACTCAATCCTTACGGAATTCACGACTCGAATTCAATATTTTTTTCTCGATATTTGGTGATATTCACCAAAACTTATGGCTGTTAGAAGCCTAAAATTATTTAAATGAAATTTAAGACTCGATTTGAATTCTATTTTCGCTATTCCTGGTTATATTCACTAAATCTTATGTCTGTCATAGACCTTGAAGTAACTGTAACGAAATTAACGATTCGAATTGAGTATTATTTTCGCTATTCCTGGTTATATCCACCGAAAGTTATGGCTCTCAAAGACATTCACTCAACGATAACGAAATTCACGACTCGTATTGAGTATTATTTGCGCTATTCCTGGTGATATTCACCAAAATTGTTGTAGTCATAGACACTCATCTAACTATAGCGAAATTTTCGACTCGAATTGAGCATTATGTTGGAGATACCCTATGATATTCACCTAAACTTATGGCTTTAAGAGAGATTGACTCAACTCTAACGGAATTTACGACTCGAATTGAGTATTATTTTCACTATTCCTGATGTTATTCACCCAAATTAAGCTCTTATAGACATTTACTCAACGCTAACGAAATTTACGACTCGTATTGAGTATTATTTGCGCTATTCCAAAACTGTTGGAGTCATCTGAGTGTAGCGAAATTTCCGACTCAAATCGACCATTATTTCGCCTTCATAGAATAAGAAAGTGTTAGATGTGCGAGCAACGATGTGTTTTGTTTCAGTATGGGCAGAGACCGGCGACTTCAGAGACGCTCACTCCGGAGGTATGTCAGGGAGCACTGGATCCAATTCTTTAGACCACCCCCAGCTACCCTTCAGTACAGCATCCGCCAGGAGTAGGACGAGAGATAGAAAAGGTCAGTAGAAATAAATATTACTCATCTAATTTTTGGTTCATTATCTGCAGTGTCAAATCAAAAAATCGAATTGAAATGCTAACTTCCACGTTATTTCTCGAACAAGATTTTTATTTAGCCTCCTTCCGTTTATTATTCTTGGAGACGAATCGGTCCGAACGAATAAAATGTCAAATAAAAACACTTACTCCATCACTGTTTCAACGTGTAAACAGTGATTATTTTTGAATTCTTCAGAGTTTTTAACTGTTCGCCTTCGGATTTATTAGACGTGCATTTGCTCCCAGATTTTTAACTACCTTATTTACTCCTTCAACCGGTGACATCATTTGTACTGATAAAATTGCAATTTCTTTTTCTTAGTTTGAGTTTTTTTTCAAATCTATAAATTTACCTCGATTCCAAAAACATATCCCCAATTATTCTACACAAACATGAAAATGCTATATCAGATATCAATTTACAATGTTTGTCGACTTTTTAATCATAGCAGGTAGTCATTTATTGGCTGTCATAAATATTTCTGGGAGGACAAAGCTTTGCGATACAATTCATAATTTTTTTCGACCTTATCGTGATTTTCATTCCCGAATGTTATCTGCGTCGAGAATATCAGATAACTATTATCTATTAACATAATTGTCTGGATTCGTATCGAAATTTCGTTCATGTGAAAATATCTCGATTATTTTTCCGCCCTAATTTTTTTTCGAGTAACGCAAGATTGATGGCACGTTTTCCCGGACAATCGAAATACACATTCTGAACGAACAAATAATAATCTATGCCTGAAATGATCCTTCCGAAGCAATATGACAGCCTAATCCCACATAGCGATGATGTGGAACGTTTAGCTCTCGCTGAAATGAATCAAGTGTTTCTCTCTTTGAACGCTCTCCTGTCGTATTTCTTTCGTCAACACGGTCGAATACACGATAATATTCTCGCCTCATCCATCGGAAAAACATACGCGTTTTCCCCTAGTATTATTGAGTAATCGGTCAAAAAGAATCGATAAAAAGTAATAGATGAAAAGTAATTTAAAATTCATTTGAAATCGAAATTCACGACTCGAATTGAATATTGTTATAGAAACACCCTATAATAATCCAAAAACTTATAGGTTTCATAGAGATTCACTCAACTCTAGCGAAATTCACGACTCGAGTTGAGTATTATCTTGGAGATTACCTATGATATTCACCCAAACTTATAGCTTCCATCGAAATTTTCGATTCGAATTGAATATTTTTTTCTCAGAATCCTGAAGATATTCAGCAAAACTTATGAGTGTCACGAACAAAATTGATTATATCGAAATTAGCGACTCAAATCTTGGATATACCCTATGATATTCGCCAAAACTTGTGGCTTCCATAGAGATTTACTCAACTCTAGCGAAATGAATGACTCGAATTGAGTATTCATAGCTTTCATAGAAGTTGAACACAGTCTAGCGAAATTTACGACTCGAATGGAGTATTTTTTTGAGAAACCTGGTGATATTCGGCGAAAATTATGACTATCATGGACATAAAATTAATTATACCGAAATTCACGACACGAATTGAGTATTATCTTGAAAATAACCTATGATGTTCACCAAAAGTTATGGCTTTCATAGAGATTGACCTAACTCTAGCGAAATTCAAGACTTGAATTAAATATATATGGCGTGCATAGAGATTGACACAACTCTAGCGAAATTAACGACTCGAATTGAGTATTTTTTCCCTAGAAATCTGGTGATTCAACAAAACTTATTAGACCAGGCAATAGAGATTTTTTCGTGACAAAAATAGTAGAAGAAAACGGCGAGTGGGGAGTTACGTGGGGTGGTCCGTGGATGTTCAGTGATATGTTTTCGACTCGCAAATATCATTACTTTTCTTGTAATTGCGAAGAAACACCAAAAAAAACGATGTTTTTTTAGTTTTTTGCTTGTAAAATCTGAACCAATGGAGCGGTGCTTATACTCCCAACAGACGAATTGTAGAGAATGAAAAGATGAAAAAAATGAGTGCTAATGCAACTCAATCGGGTCATCATTACCGGAGGAAAGCCGGAAAAACCGTGAAAATCAGCGTTTTTTCAAATCCTCATAACTCGGCCAATTTCGAAGTTGTAGCGCTGGCTTTCCAAATGAAAGTAGTGGTCAATAGACACTTTGAGTGTGCATAACTCGGACGTTGTCCGATAAATAGTTTTTGCGTAATTGCGATTTGAATTATTTAAGACACTATTTTCCGGAAGAGCTGGATGCGTCGGAAGTAGTCCGATTTCAATTTGCAAAACGGATTTTGAAAGAAGAAGTATAGTACTGCAAAAAGGCAATCTTGATTTTTCGTTAAAATGCTTCAAAACAGGTGAAAAAATCATGCAATCATGACCAAAATAAGCCGAATGCTCGATTGCAGTCAAGTAGTGGGGGTATATACGTAAATATTCGCGCCCGGCCTCAGCGCGATTTTGGTTCCCCGCGTCTGCCGGCTACCCCCACTATCCGACCCAGATGGGGCACTGAGCCGGTTTTGGTCATGTTTCCACGTATTTTTCACCTATTTTGCAACATTTTAACGAAAAATCAAGTTTGCCGTTTTGTAATACTATACTTCTTCTTTCAAAATCCGTTTTGTAAATTGAAATCGGACTACTTCCGACGCATCCAGCTCTTCCGGAAAA
Organism: Aphidecta obliterata; assembly: GCA_963966015.1. Lineage (NCBI taxonomy): Eukaryota > Metazoa > Arthropoda > Insecta > Coleoptera > Coccinellidae > Aphidecta > Aphidecta obliterata. The sequence continues at coordinate 2,084,468 of OZ014435.1, forward strand.
TAGTGCCTTAAATAATTCAAATCGCAATTACGGAAAAACTATTTATCGGACAACGTCTGGGTTATGCACACTTGAAGTATCTATTAACCACTACTTTCACTTGGAAAGCCAGCGCTACAACTTAGAAATTGGCCGAGTTATGAGGATCTGAAAAAACGCTGATTTTCACGGTTTTTCCGGCTTTCCTCCGGTAATGATGACCCGATTGAGTTGCACTAGCACTCATTTCTTTCATCTTTTCATTCTCTACAATTCGTCTGTTGAAAGTATTAGCACCGCTCCATTCGTTCAGATTTTACAAGCAAAAAACTAAAAAAACATCGTTTTTTTTTGTGTTTCTTCGCAATTACAAGAAAAGTAATGATATTTGCGAGTCGAAAACATATCACTGAACATCCACGGACCACCCCACGTAACTCCCCACTCTCGGTTTTCTTCTACTATTTTTGTCACAGAATGACCCTTTTTCTGCTCTATTGCCTGGTCTATTATGGCGAAATTGATGACTCGAATTGATTTTTTTGGCGTTCATAGAATTTGACCCAACACTAGCGTAATTTACGACTCGAATTAAGTATTAATTTCCTAGAAATCTAGCAAAATTTGAGGTTGTCATAAACAAAATTTAATTTACCGTAATTAACGATCCAAATCTCAGAGATACCGTATGATATTCAAGAAATTTGATGGCTTTCATGGATATTGACTCAATTCTAGCGAAATTTACGACTCGAATTGAGTATCAATTTGAAAATACCCTATGATAATCACCAAAACTTATGGCTTTCTTAGAGATTGACTCCTAGAAATCTGGTGATATTCAGCAAAATTTGTGGCTGTCATAAAAAAAATTTATTTTACCGAAATTAACGATTCAAATCTTGAAGATACCCTATGATACTCGCCAAAACATATGTCTTTTGAACAGATTCACCTAACTTTAACGAAATTGATGACTCGTATTGGGTATTATTGGCGTTCATAGAATTTGACCCAACACTAGCGTAATTTACGACTCGAATTAAGTATTAATTTCCTAGAAATCTAACAAAATTTGTGGCTGTCATGAACAAAATTTATTTTACCGTAATTAACGATTCAAATCTTAGAGATACCGTATGATATTCAAGAGAATTTATGGCTTTCATGGATATTGACTAAATTCTAGCGAAATTTACGACTCGAATTGAGTATTAATTTGAAAATACCCTATGATAATCACCAAAACTTATGGCTTTCTTAGAGATTGACTCCTAGAAATCTGGTGATATTCAGCAAAATTTGTGGCTGTCATAAACAAAATTTATTTTACCGAAATTAACGATTCAAATCTTGAAGATACCCTATGATACTCGCCAAAACTTATGTCTTCTAAACAGATTCACCTAACTTTAACGAAATTGATGACTCGTATTGGGTATTATTGGCGTTCATAGAATTTGACCCAACACTAGCGTAATTTACGACTCGAATTAAGTATTAATTTCCTAGAAATCTAGCAAAATTTGTGGCTGTCATGAACAAAATTTATTTTACCGTAATTAACGATTCAAATCTTAGAGATACCGTATGATATTCAAGAGAATTTATGGCTTTCATGGATATTGACTAAATTCTAGCGAAATTTACGACTCGAATTGAGTATTAATTTGAAAATACCCTATGATAATCACCAAAACTTATGGCTTTCTTAGAGATTGACTCCTAGAAATCTGGTGATATTCAGCAAAATTTGTGGCTGTCATAAACAAAATTTATTTTACCGAAATTAACGATTCAAATCTTGAAGATACCCTATGATACTCGCCAAAACTTATGTCTTCTAAACAGATTCACCTAACTTTAACGAAATTGATGACTCGTATTGGGTATTATTGGCGTTCATAGAATTTGACCCAACACTAGCGTAATTTACGACTCGAATTAAGTATTAATTTCCTAGAAATCTAGCAAAATTTGTGGCTGTCATGAACAAAATTTATTTTACCGTAATTAACGATTCAAATCTTAGAGATACCGTATGATATTCAAGAGAATTTATGGCTTTCATGGATATTGACTCAATTCTAGCGAAATTTACGTCTTGAATTGAGTATTTTTCTGAAAAACCTGGTGATATTCGACGAAAATTATGACTGTCATGAACATAAAATTAATTATACCGAAATTTACGACTCGAATTGAGTATTATCCTGAGAATACCCTATGATATTCGAAACTTATGGCTTTCATAGAGATTGACTCAACTCTAGCGAAATTTACTACCCGAATTGAGTATTTTTTTCTTAGAAACCTGGTGATATTCATCAAAAATTATGGCTGTCATAAACAAAATTTATTTTATCGAAATCAACGATTCAAATCTTAGAGTTACCGTATGATATTCAACAAAAATTATGGCTTTTGTGGATAGTGCCTCAATTCTAGCGAAATTTAGCACTCGAATTGAGTATTTTTTTCTTAGAAACCTGGTGATATTCATCAAAATCCATGGCTATCATAAACAAAATCAATTATATCGAAATTAATGACTTTAATCTTGAAAATATTCAGTGATATTCGCTAAAACTTATGGCTTCAATAAGGATTGACTCAACTCTAGCGAAATTCACGACTCGGATTGAGTATTTTTTCTCGGAAAACCAGGACATATTCAGCGAAATGTATGGCTCTTCTCAACACTTCATATTTGTAGAATCTCTAGAAAAGTCAAACGGTCTTCGACTTCCATCTAACGCCTCGTACAACGTAACTAATGAACTGTTTGACAGGGACAGTTAACCGGCCGATTTACCAGCGGAGTCGTGTGTTAACCGTGCCAGAGACGACGACACGATCTGGATGTGCCATACGAGGAATTTATGCGTTCGGAAAGTTTAGCAACAAGATGCACCGGCTCGTACCCTAATCCCTCCTAATCCCGCGAGCTTGACGGATGGAGACGTTCGCCGGGGACGTGGAGCCCGGTTATTTTCGAAACGAGTCAATGGCTCTTTAAATGATTACTGCTGGGATTAGGAGGATCTGGGTTGGAGTAATTGATACCGTGGGTTTCATTCGGGAATTCCTTCCGTTACAAACTCTGCAACAGTCCAGGTCGAAAACATTGGAAATATTCCCGAGGAAAAACACGGAAGCGGAAGGGCGAGACACCCACCTCCTTCCCCCTGTTCCCTCCAAATAAAAAGAAAAGAGCAAATAATTGCGAAATCTTTCGATCAGGTGTTCCGGCACTTCCCGAGGCTTTGCGGCTGAATTTTTAATCAGTTTCTCAAACACCGCCGCAGGAAAAACGCTTTCCCGACCTGGGAAAACTCCTTTTGTTTTTCCCCGTGCACTCCAATTTTTCCGGTTTACTCGGACGGCGAAGGGGGGAGGGATTAGATTCGTTTTATGAGGAGATCGGGGGAGGGATTTCAATTTCAATTTTTCGCCTACGGTTTTAAGTGGGGGATTATGGGGGTTGATAGCCTCGCATTAAAAATTAACAATTTTTGACGTGTTTCGTTTTGTTTGCAGTGAGTCGTTCCCTGTCGGATCCGATAAAGACGGAGTCGGGGGTCGGCGTCGACAACAACGACGGCTGCACCGGCAACGACGGCGAGACCGGGAAGAACGACAAGAAGAGCAAGAGGCAGCGTCGCCAGAGGACGCACTTCACCTCGCAGCAGCTGCAGGAGCTGGAGGCGACGTTCGCCAGGAACAGATACCCCGACATGAGCACCAGGGAGGAGATCGCCATGTGGACGAATCTGACCGAGGCCAGGGTCAGGGTGAGTACACTCATAGAAATTTTCTAGGGTATACAACAGGAAATTTCCCCTATATAAGCGACAGCAGGAATATTTGTTGATTTTACGTGACAATTCCGGTCGTTTAATTCTTCTAGAAATAACAAGTGGAGGTGGTGCAACCGAACTGGAGTTTGTCATTTCAGCAGGAAAATAATACTGTGACGAAAACCGGCATATGCGCGACTGTGTACAGGAATTTCCTGTTCAATAAACACACTCGATGGTTGTATTCTAAGCTTCAAACTTCAATTTCTACAAGAATTATCAATAATGAACAATAATCCTTTGGGTTGTATCTTCTGAGTTTTGTATATTCGGTGGCACCCTCTGTTGAGCGGTACGGTAAATTTTAAGCTGTCGATGCAGATTCTCTCTTACGAATATTGTTGGGTTGTACTTACAAAATTATTAGATTCTACTAAATATTCTTGTATGTGCGACAATTTTTAACTTCGATTCGATCGATTCAAGTGTAGTGGAAAAGAAAACGAATTTTTCAATATTCAGCGAAAGCATGAAAACGTTCGTTTCGCGAGAAATGGAATTATTTTTCCTTCAACTTCCAGTATCTCCGATTTGCCCGATTCGATCGATTCCAGTGTAGTGAAAAAGTTTCAACATCTCAACTAAATGAATTTTTCAATATTCAGCTAATGCATCAAATCGTCCGTTTCACGAGAAATGGAGTAACTTTTTCTTCAACTTCCAATACCTCCGATTTGCCCGATTCGATCGATTCAAGTATAGTGAAAAAGTTTCAACATCTCGACTAAATGAATTTTTCAATATTCAGCTAATGCATCAAATCGTCCGTTTCACGAGAAATGGAGTAACTTTTTCTTCAACTTCCAATATCTCCGATTTGCCTGGTTCGATCGATTCAGGTGTAGTTAAAAAGTTGCAACATCTCAACTAAATGAATTTTTCAATATTCAGCTAATGCATTAAATCGTCCGTTTCACGAGAAATGGAGTAACTTTTTCTTCAACTTCCAATATCTCCGATTTGCCTGGTTCGATCGATTCAGGTGTAGTGAAAAAGTTGCAACATCTCAACTAAATGAATTTTTCAATATTCAGCTAATGCATTAAATCGTCCGTTTCGCGAGAAATGCAGTAACTTTTCCTTCAACTTCCAACATTTTCGAGACTTTCAAAGAATTTCTTGAAAACCATTCGTGGACCTCTGGCCATAGAGTGAGTGAAACGAGTTTCACCCGCAAAATATATTACATTGGAAACGCAAGGTTGAGTCTGGAAATTAGGTAGGATTCGAAGTTATTTTGGAACATTTTTTGAGAATTATATACAGTCCACTAAGTCCCAACAATGAAAGAAACTATATTTTTTTTTGGTGCGTTGGTAAAAAATCTTTTCTTCAAATTTTATTATTTTTTATTTTCAGTTCCTTTTTATCAACAACTAATGAAAGCCTGTTTCATTTTTTTTGCGTTTATTTAAGCTTTCAAAAACTTGTTGCGGATATAAAAAAGGTTATCTAGCCGCGAAAGATTCTGAATTTGTTAATCATAGAATAATCTAGACCCAACAATGAAAGAAACTATATTTTCTTCTTAGTCCATTGATATGAAATCTTTTTTTCAAATTTCAGTTCTTTTTTATCAATAACTAATGAAAGCTTGTTTCTAATTTTTTTGCGGTTATTCACGCTCTCAAAACTTGCTGCGGATACAAAATAGGTTATCTAGCGTAGAAAGATCCTGAATTTGTTACTCATAGAATAATCTAGAGCCAACAATGAAAGAAACTGTATATTCTTTTTTAGTCCATTGGTATAAAATCATTTCTTTGAATATTATTTTTTATTATTTTCAGTTCTTTTTTATCAAAAACTAATGAAAGCTTGTTCTTAATTTTTTTTGCGTGTATTTATGCTTTCATGAACTTGCTGCGGATACAGAATAGGTTATCTAGAGTGAAAATATTTTGAATTTGTTACTCATAGAGTAATCTAGACTCAACAATGAAAGAAACTATATTCTATTTTTTAGTCCATTGGTATGACATTTTTTCTTTAAATTAAATTTTTTTTATTTTCAGTTGGCATGGCCCACTTACGACCGCTACGCGGTCGTATTTTCAGTATCCCAACGTTCCTCTTATCGATTACAAACGGTAGGCGGGATTTATGTGTCAATTTGTAGTTTGATTCTATGCCTCTTATTACTTCAACTGTATATACTGACGAGTTCATGTTGAATTTGTCAAACACTCGAACAAAATAGCAATTTCGCGATTCATTCAAAAGTTACAAAATACGAGGAATTTAAACCTCAACATTAATTAATGTGGTCTCAATGTTTATAGGACTACAGTGACTTGAACCGGAATGGGTATGTTATATTGCACGTACAGATTGTTCTCAAAACGGTCTTTTTGTTGTTGTGATAACAATAGTTGCGTTTAAATAACCGGAATTCATCAAACCGGAAATATCCGGGATTCCTTTTTTTCAGTGTAGTTGTTTCTCGATATTTCCTATATATGTATATCTTTAGAGTGGAAGCGTCGAGAGCGCCGTCTCCGATTCATTAGCGGCGGCAGACGCGAAACGATTTTCCGGATCAGACGGGCCGTAGAGCCTCAGAAATCCGGGAAATCCCGCCGGATTCCGGGGACTCCGTTAACTGCTGCTCGATCCTCGACGGAATTTATTTTTAATGAAGTGATCTGACGGCATCCGCCTCTCTTCTCCTCAGAAGTTACTTCTTCTCGATGTTACGCCTCCTCTCAGCGTGGTCAAGAAAATTAGATATGCAATCGGATAATTTTTCGCTTTCACACCGATTCATGAAAATTGACGGTCCCGCTGCAGGACGGCCGTAATCCGGGCGTGATTAACACCATAAATCCCGGCGGTAGGATTAGCGCTTTTGACGGCGCAGAGGCCCGTCCGGATCTGCATGATGGACCACTCCGGACCGTCCCGTTAATTCCGGGTGGTTTATCGGCCCTCGGGGGCGACGTCGCGGGCGAATTCCAAGTCTCGAACGAAATTCGAATGCCCATGAATTTCGCCGGGCTTAACGCGCGCCACCCTCCAACCCCTCTAATGTATGCCGCGCGTTGTTTCCTTTATTAACTACACGGAACCGGTGGGGGTTCCCTATATGAGCTGCCTGCGGCGACGAACCCCCATATGACTTGTTAATCGGCCCCGGTTGTGACATGTGATTGTTCAATTAAATCCGAGGCCTGCATTCTAGCACGTTCGTCTTTGGGTTTATGCATAATTAAAAGCTTCAATGAAAAAGGATTTATTTCCGGGGGGTGTATCGTTGCACCGATTCACCCAGCGAGTCGATATTCCGTAAACGTTTCCTTGGGGTACCCCAAGGGTCGCCTATTGGTCCCGCGCTCTTCCAAACACGAATATCAATCGACGCAGAGATGGAGCTCGGATCGAATAATAACGGTGGACATTATCTCGAAACGATCGAAATTCGCCAAAACGATAAGATAAGACTACCCTTGGACCGGATTACGAGCGCGCGTCGACCAATGGAGCGACGTTTTCGGCTCGGAAATATGGCTTCCGAAAATAGAGGAGGTCTCGATAAGAGATAAGAAAGCGTTTTTCGTTTGTTTGCCGCGGGAACAATCGAATCGAAGATGATGAAACGAACCACAGTTTCTGCGAACTGAATCGGCCGTCAGTGTGAAGAATTATGTCATTGCATTCTCAAGAATTCCAAGAGATGGAATCACAGAAAATATTGAATTTCTCAACGACAGATCAGAAAAACTCAATTTTCTTTTCGCTTGGAACAGCTGGTAGGGCTGAATTTCTACACATTTTTTTCGAAAAAATTCAGAAAGCACACACGTTAAGTCAGGTGTTCACGCTCTTGGTCCATCGCCGAGGCGATCACCCAGATCAATGCACTAAAGAAGAAATTATATTTTCTTTTATTGTTGGGTCTAGATTATTCTATTAGTAAGAAAATCAGGATCTTTTTACGCTAGATAACCTATTTTGTATCTGCAGCAAGTTTTTGAGAACATAAATAGATGCAAAAAAAATTAAAACAAGCTCTTATGAGTTGTTGATAAAAAGGAAATGAAAATAAAAAAAATTAAATAAAAAAAAAAATTTTATACGAATACACTAAAAAAGAAAATATAGTTTCTTTCATTGTTGGTTCTAGATTTTCTATGAGTAACAAATTCAGAATCTTTCGCGGCTAGATAACCTTTTTCATATCCGCAACAAGTTTTTGAAAGCGTAAATGAACGCAAAAAAAAATTGAAACAGGCTTTCATTAGTTGTTGATAAAAAGGAACTGAAAATAAAAAATAATAAAATTTGAAGAAAAGATTATCTACCAACGCACCAAAAAAAATTATAGTTTCTTTCATTGTTGGGATTTAGTGGACTGTATATAATTCTCAAAAAATGTTCCAAAATAACTTCAAATCCTACCTAATTTCCAGACTCAACCTTGCGTTTCCAATGTAATATCTTTTGCGGGTGAAACTCGATATCGGAGATATTGGAAGTTGAAGAAAAAGTTACTCCATTTCTCGTGAAACGGACGATTTAATGCATTAGCTGAATATTGAAAAATTCATTTAGTTGAGATATTGCAACTTTTTCGCTACACCTGAATCGATCGAACCAGGGAAATCGGAGATATTGGAAGCATAAATACACGCAAAAAAAATTAAAAACAAGCTTTCATTAGTTGTTGATAAAAAAGAACTAAAAATAATAAAAAATAATATTCAAAGAAATGATTTTATACCAATGGACTAAAAAATAATATACAGTTTCTTTCATTGTTGGCTCTAGATTATTCTATGAGTAACAAATTCAGAATCTTTCTACGCTAGATAACCTATTTTGTATCCGCAGCAAGTTTTGAAAGCGTGAATAACCGCAAAAAAATTAAAAACAAGCTTTCATTAGTTATTGATAAAAAAGAACTGAAATTTGAAAAAAAGATTTCATATCAATGGACTAAGAAGAAAATATAGTTTCTTTCATTGTTGGGTCTAGATTATTCTATGAGTAACAAATTCAGAATCTTTCGCGGCTAGATAACCTTTTTCATATCCGCAACAAGTTTTTGAAAGCGTAAATGAACGCAAAAAAAAATTGAAACAGGCTTTCATTAGTTGTTGATAAAAAGGAACTGAAAATAAAAAATAATAAAATTTGAGGAAAAGATTTTCTACCAACGCACCAAAAAAAATTATAGTTTCTTTCATTGTTGGGATTTAGTGGGCTGTATATAATTCTCAAAAAATGTTCCAAAATAACTTCAAATCCTACCTAATTTCCAGACTCAACCTTGCGTTTCCAATGTAATATCTTTTGCGGGTGAAACTCGATATCGGAGATATTGGAAGTTGAAGAAAAAGTTACTCCATTTCTCGTGAAACGGACGATTTAATGCATTAGCTGAATATTGAAAAATTCATTTAGTTGAGATATTGCAACTTTTTCACTACACCTGAATCGATCGAACCAGGGAAATCGGAGATATTGGAAGCATAAATACACGCAAAAAAAATTAAAAACAAGCTTTCATTAGTTGTTGATAAAAAAGAACTGAAAATAATAAAAAATAATATTCCAAGAAATGATTTTATACCAATGGACTAAAAAATAATATACAGTTTCTTTCATTGTTGGCTCTAGATTATTCTATGAGTAACAAATTCAGAATCTTTCTACGCTAGATAACCTATTTTGTATCCGCAGCAAGTTTTGAAAGCGTGAATAACCGCAAAAAAATTAAAAACAAGCTTTCATTAGTTATTGATAAAAAAGAACTGAAATTTGAAAAAAAGATTTCATATCAATGGACTAAGAAGAATATATAGTTTCTTTCATTGTTGGGTCTAGATTATTCTATGATTAACAAATTCAAAATCTTTCGCGGCTAGATAACCTTTTTTATATCCGCAACAAGTTTTTGAAAGCTTAAATAAACGCAAAAAAAAATTGAAACAGGCTTTCATTAGTTGTTGATAAACAGGAACTGAAAATAAAAAATAATAAAATTTGAAGAAAAGATTTTCTACCAACGCACTAAAAAAAAAATATAGTTTCTCTCATTGTTGAGACTTAGTCGACTGTATATAATTCTCAAAAAATGTTCCAAAATAACTTCAAATCCTACCTAATTTCCAGACTCAACCTTGCGTTTCCGATGTAATATATTTTGCGGGTGAAACTCGTTTCATTCACTCTATGGCCAGAGGTCCACGAATAATGGTTTTCAAGAATAAATATAGTTTTTCTTTGTTGGGTCTAGATTATTTCATAAGTAACAAATTCAGAATCTTTCTACGCTAAATAACCTATTTTGTATCCACAGCAACTTTTTTAAAGTATAAATTTAAAGGAAAGATTTTATACAAATGGAATAAAAAAGAAAATATAGTTTCTTTCATCGATGACGGAGTCTCGACGAATCACCAAAGGCTGAAATAGGCTTGAAGGATAGGAAGCAGAGGATAAACCTTCTTTCTGCACAGTTCCGGGGCTGTCACCTGATTGTCTGAGAAGCTAAGGGCACTCAACTCGAAATTGCTCAATTCCAATAACGAAATTGCAGATTTTCGATTTCGAAACTGGTGCTGAAGCTCTGCTTTTCTTCTTCAGTCACCACGAATCACCAAAACCATCGAAGCGAACATAAACGAATATAAATAAAAGATTATCCCGAACGGACAAACCGAATGTGGTCAATTTTCCGGGCGAGATTAGAAATTATACGATCGACTGGTAATGACCGTGTGGGGTGGCCGACGTTATTGCTCACTTTGGGGGAGAGGAAGATCAACTTGTTAGGCCAATGATGCGAGGGGTGACGGATGGGTTTTTACGCCCTTCGAAGGCACATCTCACGATTGACCTCCGCGAGCCGACAAAGCAACAATAACCCCCATTGTAACCAGTCGAAGACGCGATCTTCAAGTCGTAGACGAACCCACAACACAACCGATCGATTATTTGAACACCTACAAAAGATACGCATCTTCTTATCATCGAACACGGCTTGGGTCAACACCGGAACACCGTGTTTTACATTCGAACATCGAGGGTACCATTGTGCGACAAGAGGAGTACCGACCGCGTCTCCGGCGTGTTTACACACAGACTTCTCTCATCGGGGCCTCCTTTAATGGTCCGCCGACGGGGCCTCTCAAGTACCCTGAACAAACAAGAGGAGTCCCGTATCGGTTACGTTCGGGCTGGACATCTGAACGCACGTCTGGGATGACGAGTGATTTATTGGGTCCGATCCGGGAATTTCGGGGTTTTCAAAGGTAACCAGAACTTTCCCCCAGCTAGGATGAGCATGGAACCAAAAATCTTTTCGTTTCCGAAGTTTGCTTACATCTGGCAACGTCACACACATATGACAGATGTGATACATTGGAACTACTGAGTGACAGGAATTTCATAACCCCAATTTTCAACTGTTTTGATCAGTTTCACTCAGATGATAATTCAGACAAAAATATACTGCTCCAATAACAGAAGAAGGAGGAACAAATCCCTCAACTCCAAATCGAAAGAGCACAATTGAATATTGAATTGAAAAATAGATTTAAAAAAAAAGAAAAATAAGCTTTTATTACTTGTTGGTGAAAAAAATAAAATAAGAAAATAAAATTTGAAATACAATTTGGAGACAAAACATACTAATGCACTAAAAATAGAAAAATAATTTCTTTCATTGTATGATCCAGGTTATTCTATGAATAATAAATTCTAAATCTTTAAGATTACCTATTATGTATACGCAACAAATTTTTGAAAGCGTAAATAAACGCAAAAAAAATAAAAACAAATTTTCATTAGTTGTTGATAAAAAATAAAAGAAAAAAAAAATTTAATTTAAAGAAAAGATTTCATACCGATGGATAAAAAAAAATATAGTTTTTTTCATTGTTAGGTCTAGATAATCCTATGAGTAACAAATTAAAAAATTTTCTACGCTAGATAACCTACTTTGTATCCACAGCGTTGATAAACAAAAATATTAAAAACAAGCTTTCATTAGTTGTTGATAAAAAATAAATGAAAAAAAAAAAACTTTCATACCAATAGATTAAAAAAGTAAATTATAGTTTCTTTCATTGGTTATTCTAGATTATTTATGAGTATAAAATTTAGAATCTTTCTACGCTACATAACCTATTTTGTATCCAAAGCAAGTTTTTGAGAGAGTAAATAAACGCAAAAAAAATTTAAAAACAAGCTTTCATTAGTTGATAAAAAAAAATGAAAATAAAAAAATAAAATTCAAAGAAAAGATTTGATACCAATAGACTAAAAAAGAAAATATAGTTTTTTTCATTATTGGGTCTAGATTATTCTAAGTATAACAAATTTGAAATCTTTCTACACTAGATAACCTATTTTGTATCCACAGCAAGTTTTTCAGAGCGTTAATAAACCCAAAAAAAATTAAAAAGCGAGCTTTCATTAGTTGTTGATAAAAAATAAATGAGAATAAACAAAATGAAATTTAAAGAAAAGTTTTTATACCAATAGACTCGAAAAGAAAATATAGTTTCTGTCATTGTGTTGTCTAAATTATTCTATGAGTTACAAATTAAGAATCTTTCTACACTAGATAACCTATTTTGTATCCACAGCAAGTTTTTCAGAGCGTTAATAAACCCAAAAAAAATTAAAAAGCAAGCTTTCATTAGTTGTTGATAAAAAATAAATGAGAATAAACAAAATGAAATTTAAAGTAAAGTTTTTATACCAATAGACTCGAAAAGAAAATATAGTTTCTGTCATTGTGTTGTCTAAATTATTCTATGAGTTACAAATTCAGAATCTTTCTACGCTAGATAACCTATTTTGTATCCACAGCAAGTTTTTCAGAGCGTTAATAAACCCAAAAAAAAATTAAAAGCAAGCTTTCATTAGTTGTTGATAAAAAATAAATGAGAATAAACAAAATGAAATTTAAAGAAATTTTTTTTTACCAATAGACTCGAAGAGAAAATATAGTTTCTGTCATTGTATTGTCTAAATTATTCTATGAGTTACAAATTTAGAATTTTTCTACGATCGATAACCTATTTTATATCCACAGCAAGTTTTTGAGAGCGTTAATGAACCCAACAAAAATCAAAAAACAAGCTTTCATTAGTTGTTGATAAGAAACAAATGAGAATAAACAAAATGAAATTCAAAGAAATTTTTTTTTACCAATAAACTCGAAGAGAAAATATAGTTTCTGTCATTGTATTGTCTGAATTATTCTATGAGTTACAAATTTAGAATTTTTCTACGATCGATAACCTATTTTATATCCACAGCAAGTTTTTGAGAGCGTTAATGAACCCAACAAAAATCAAAAAACAAGCTTTCATTAGTTGTTGATAAGAAACAAATGAAAATAAACAAAATGAAATTTAAAGGAAAAGATTTTATACCAATAGACTCGAAAAGAAAATATAGTTTCCGTCATTGTATTTTCTAAATTATTCTATGAGTTACAAACTTAGAATCTTTCTACACTAGATAACCTATTTGGTATCCGCAGCAAGTTTTTGAAAGCGTAAATAAAAGCAAAAAAAATTTAAAAACAAGCTTCTATCGATTGTTGATAAAGAAAGAACTGAAAATAAAAAACTGGAATTTAAAGAAAATATTTTATATCAATGGACTAAAAAAGAAAATATAGTTTCTTTCATTTTTTTGACTGGATTATTCTATGAGTACCAAATTTAAAATCTTCCAACGCTAGATAACCTATTTTGTATCCGCTGCAAGTTTTTGAAAGCGTAAATAACCGCAAAAAATTATAAGAAACAAGCTTTCATTAGTTGTTGATGAAAAAGAACTGAAAATAAAAAAAGTTGAATTTAAAGAAAAGATTGTATACCAATGGACTAAAAAAGAAAATACAGTTTATTTCATTTTTGGGTCTAGATTATTCTATGGGTAATAAATTTAGGATTTTCCTACGCTTGATAACCTATTTTGTGTCCGCTGCAAGTTTTTTAAAGCATAAATAACCGCAAAAAAATTAAGAAGAAGCTTTCATTAGCTGTTGATAAAAAAGAACTGAAATTTAAAAAATAAAATTCAAAGAAAAGATTTCATACCAATGCACTAAGAAAGAAAATATAGTTGCTTTCATTGTTGGGTCTAGATAATTCTATGAGTAAAAAATCCAGAATATTTTTATGCTAGATAACCTATTTTGTATCCGCAGCAAGATTTTGAAAGCGTAAATAAACGCAGAAAAATTTAAAACAATCTTTCATTAGTTTTTGATGAAAAATAAATGAAAATAAAAAAAATAAAATAAAGAAAGAAAATTTATACTGATGGATTTAGAAAGAAAATATAGTTTCTTCCATTGTATCCGCAAGTTTTTGAAAGCGTAAATAAACCCAAAAAAATAGAAAAAAAGGTTTCGACAGAAGTTAATAGAAAAGAATTAAAATTATAAAAATTAATAAATGTTGAAAATATGAAAATAATAGTGTTTATGACAAGCTTTTGAACGAATACACCGTATTTTTCGAATTATAGAAAACATGCCGAACCCACAAATACCAAAAATATCACGCAACCATCAACGACCTAACCTCAAACGTCAATTTGACGTCTCAATGCCGAAGAAATCGGCGTGAACTGCATCGAATCTCTAAAATTGAGCCCTAATAAGCAAGATCCGCACGTGACCGTCGTTCCGAAGGAGCGTGTGCGAGTTTGCTACCCCCCTGTAAATGAAGCTAATCGCGTTAGATACAGGGCGAGCGTTCACACGGCCCAACGCGCTAACGCGATGATATATTTGGGAGTATCAGGATGCGGAACAAATCGCCGGGTAATTTCGGACCTAATTGATATTGATGGCGGCGAAAATTCCTCGTGGGATGAAATTAGATCTCAACCACTTCGAGATATACCGAAACGGTCTCCACCTTCTTCTGTCCACGCAAGACATACTATGCATTACCGTCGTTACAGTACAAACAACACGGGAGCGGCCCCCTCCTTTCATTCGAACGAAGAAAACTCCGAGATGAAAAACGTCCATCTCTCCCTTTCCAGACGTGAAATATCGAATCCTTAACGAAGACGCAAAAGCGGGTCCCGAATAATTGATAAAAAAATAATTTACATTTCCGCCTCTCGCGTCACGCACTCCGGAAAATGGCGGTGGCGAAAAAAAACGATAATTTTTCGGCGGCGCCCCTGCCGTTTCCCTGCCATAATTCGAACATAAATAAGACAACAGTATAACTTCTGGGGGAGAAAACGAAAGTGGAAAACGCGGAGGACCCCACGTGCCACCTCCAGCTTTCTGCAACAGGAGATCCCGCAGGATCCCCGAAAATCTATAATGCGGGAAATTCGGACCATCCACAGAAAGGGAATTATTTGTTCAGTATTTGCTAGTTTTGGTCCATGAACTGGTTAAGAAGATTTTTTGGTTATCTGTTTTGTTAAGAATTTTCTTATAATTTGTTTTTAACTTTTTGTATTAATGTTATTCACAGTCGTCTCATCTCTTCTTCAACAAATGTCTGATAGTCCAACAAAAAGCAAAATATGTCGAAGGAGGTCCTTTGCTTCTGTTTATAATCTTCTTCTTATAATATGTCTTCAACTTTTTATATTAATCCATCTGTTCTTCTTTTCTCGAAGGTGGGTCTCAATGTGAAATTGGCAACTCTGAGTTAAGTGCCCTTAGCTTCTTAAAAAATCAGGTGACAGCCCCGGAACTGTTCAGAAAGAAGGTTCATCCTCTGCTTCCTATCCCTATAATGCGGGAAATTCTAACCATTCACAGAAAGTAAATGATTTGTTCAGTATTTGCTAGTTTTGCTTTATGAACTGGTTAAGAAATTTTTTTTGTTATCTGTTATATATTGTGCAACGTATTGTTAAACATTTTCTCATTATTTGTCTTCAAGTTTCTATATCAATCGTATTCACAGTCTTCTCATCTCTTCTTCAACAAATGCTTAATAGTCCGACAAAAAGCAATATATCTCGAAGGAGGTTCTTTGCTTCTGCTTAAAATCTTCTTCTTATACTTTGTCTTCAACTTTTTATTTTGACCCATCTCTTCTTCTCTTCATCAGCAACAAATGCTCAATATAGAAGCCTTATATTTCCCCTCTTTGTTTGAAATCTTCTTCTCTTCATCAGCTGCTCCAACACTCGAACATATGCTCAATAGTCCACCATAAAAACCTCACTCGCTCGTTCCCAACCGCCCCCGAGATCCCGCGATGCAGCCGCCCCTTCGAAGAGTCGCCCCCTCGCGTTTCCATCGGAATACCAAACGGGGTTGTTCCCTGTCTTGGACGATCGCCCTCCTCGTCGATCTTCATTCTCCCCCGCCGCCGCCGCCAAAATTGGACGGGTCGTTGGCCACAGTTTGTCGAGTCAACCGAGGATGGCGGCGGGATGAGATCGAGCGAGGGACGACGTTTAATGATAAGACTGGAAGTTTTGAGGCCTGAAGGGGGATGGTCTAATTTCTTTTTCGATCATTTTGGTAGATTTTGTGCAGAAAGAAGGTTCATCCTCTGCTTCCTATCCCTATAATGCGGGAAATTCGAAAGGGAATGATTTGTTCAGTATTTGCTAGTTTTGGTCTATGAACTGGTTAAGAAAATTTCTTGGTTATCTGTTATATAACAGATTGTGCAACGTTTTGTTAAGAATTTTCTTATAAGTTGTCTTTAACTTTTTATATCAATGGTATTCACAGTCGTCCCATCTCTTCTCCAACAAATGCTTAATGATCCAGCAAAAAGCAATATATCTCGAAGGAGGTCCTTTGGTGCTGTTGAAAATCTTATTCTTATAATTTGTCATTAACTTTCTATATTGATCCATTTGTTCTTCTCTTCATCAGCAACAAATGCTCAAGATAAAAGCCTTACATCTCGAAGATGAGTCTTCTCTTAATGTGAAATTGAGCAAGTTGAGTGCCCTTAGCTTCTCAAACAATCAGTAAAATGGTAGGGCAGGAAGTTTTGAGGCCTGAAGGGGGATGGTCTAATTTCTTTTTCGATCATTTTGATAGATTTGGTGCAGAAAGAAGGTTCATCCTCAGCTTCCTATTGCTTTAATGCGGGAAATTCAAACCATCCTCAGAAAGGAAATGATTTGTTCAGTATTTGCTAGTTTTGGTCCATGAACTGGTTAAGAAAAATTTTTGGTTATCTGCTATATAACAGATTGTGCAACGTTTTGTTAAGAATTTACTCATAAGTTGTCTTTAACTTTTTATATCAATGGTATTCACAGTCGTCCCATCTCTTCTTCAACAAATGCTTAATAATCCAGCAAAAAGCAATATATCTCGAAGGAGGTCCTTTGCTTCTGTTGAGAATCTTCTCCTTATAATTTGTCATTAACTTTTTATATTGATCCATCTGTTCTTCTCTTCATCAGCAACAAATGCTCAAGATAAAAGCCTTTTATCTCGAAGATGAGTCTTCTCTCAATGTGAAATTGAGCAAGTTGAGTGCCCTTAGCTTCTAAAACAATCAGTAAAATGGTGAGGCAGGAAGTTTTGAGGCCTGAAGGGGGATGGTCTAATTTTTTTTTCGATCATTTTGATAGATTTTGTGCAGAAAGAAGGTTCATCCTCTGCTTTCTACCCCTATAATGCGGGAAATTCGAACTATCCTCAGAAAGGGAATGATTTGTTCAGTATTTGCTAGTTTTGGTCCATGAACTGGTTGAGAAAATTTCTTGGTTATCTGTTATATAACAGATTGTGCAACGTTTTGTTAAGAATTTTCTTATAAGTTGTCTTTGACTTTTTATATCAATGGTATTCACAGTCGTCCCATCTCTTCTTCAACAAATGCTCAATAATCCAGCAAAAAGCAATATATCTCGAAGGAGGTCCTTTGCTGCTGTTGAAAATCTTCTTCTTATAATTTGTCTTTAACTTTTTATACTGATCGATCTGTTCTTCTCTTCATCAGCAACAAATGCTCAACATAAGAGCCTTATATCTCGAAGGTGAGTCTTCTCTTAATGTGAAGTTGAGCAACTTAAAGTTGAGTGCCCTTAGCTTCTCAAAAACCAGGTGACAGCCCCGGAACTGTCCAGAAAGAAGGTTCATCTTCTGCTTCCTATCCCTATAATGCGGAAAATTCGAACCATCCACAGAAAGGAAATGATTTGTTCAGTATTTGCTAGTTTTGGTCCATGAACTGGTTAGGAAATTTTTCTGGTTATGTGTTATATATTGTGCAACGTTTTGTCAAGAATTTTCTTTTAAGTTGTCTTTAACTTTTTATATTAATGGTATTCACAGTCGTCCCATCTTTTCTTCAACAAATGATTAATAGTTCAAAAAAAACAATATATCTCGAATGAGGTCCTTTGTTTCTGTTAGAAATCTTCTTCTAATAATTTGTCATTAACTTTTTATATTGATTCATCTGTTCTTTCCTCTATATATCTCGAAGGTGAGTCCTCTCTTAATGTGAAATTGAGCAACTTTAAGTTGAGTGCCCTTAGCTTCTCAAAAACCAGGTGACAGCCCCGGAACTGTGCAGAAAGAAGGTTCATCCTCTGCTTCCTGGTCGTTGGCCACAGTTTGTCGAGTCAACCGGGAATGGCGACATAAAGAGATCGAGCCAGGGACCGACGAAAGACGACGTTTAATGATAAGGCAGGAACTTACAATAGAATAACTAGTATTTTTCCCACTACATTGGGTTGAATTTCACGACACGTGTTTCGATGCGAAGCTTCGTCTTAATCTTCTTAGTTATAGTTATACCTTAACCACCTGAAGATGATGCTTCGCATCGAAACACGTGTCGTGGAATTCAACCGAATGTGATTATTCTATTGTTAGTTTGATTATGGATTTCCATCAAGTATCGGCTGATTCTATTAGAATAAGGCAGGAAGTTTTGAGGCCTGAGGGGGGATGGTCTAATTTGTTTCTCGATCATTTTGTACATCAGTTCTCGGTAGATCTTGACGTTTTTTCTTTTTTTCCAGGTGTGGTTCAAGAACAGACGCGCGAAGTGGCGCAAGCGCGAGCGCAACGCGATGAACGCCATGAACGCAGCGGCCGAGTTCAAGACGGCCGGCTTCGGCACCCAGTTCAACGGGCTGATGCCCGCCTTCGGCGACACCGACATCTACTCCTCCTACAGCTACAACAACTGGGCGACCAAGGTGCCGAGTCCCCTCGGCACCAAGCCCTTCTGGCCCGTCGTCCCCGCCAACCACCACCAGTCGACGGTGAACTGCTTCAACGCCGCCACCTCCGTGGCCGCCTCCATGTCCGGCGCGGCCGGCTCGATGCTACCTGGAGGCATGGGTATGTATCTGTCATGAAGGTTTTAGTTGATTTAGGTGAGCATCACCTCCAGCCTCACCATCGGATCGGCACTAAACGATTGTATCCCTTGTTTCAGGAGGTTCCCCGGGGTCCGTGTCCGGCCAACCCTGCCCCTACACCACCCCCACGACCCCCTACTCGATGTACCACCACAGGGCCACGGCGGAACCGTGCTCCGCCATGTCCTCGCACAGCATAGCCTCGCTGAGGTTGAAGGCGAAGCAGCACACCGGATTCGTCGGCTACTCGAGCGTCAGTCCTGTTCGATCCGGTTCGGCCGGCCTGTCGGCCTGCCAGTACGCGTCCGGCGGCATCGGGGTGGGGGAACGACCCGGCTGAGATCAGGACATCCTGGCGATCCACATGAAACAGGAGAGCCTGGACGACTGATCGTTTCTGGATTGGTGATCGGTGCGAATCGAGGACGTGTCGTTTTTGTTAGGGAGTGAGATGAATACTCAACGGAGAAGTGTGGTTAATTGTTTATGGTATTGGTTTTTTTATGTTCCTCATTTTTTCCTGAACTTATCAACTATATATTACTACTGTACATATCCCTTGTTATTTTCAATCTGGATCTCGTAGAGGAGAAGCAGGAAGATCGAGGTTATACTTTTCAGAAAACCCTAATTCAATTTTTCCGATGTTATCGCTCAAATTCCTGCAATATAATTAAACTTCCGGAAGGGGGCGAGGTCAGCCCGATTCGCAAAAATCCCCTAAATTGAACCCTTAAACGAATGGCTGCAATTTATAGATTCCTTCGAAAGTTAATTAACTTTGGTGGATTATTACATCCGATTGAAAAATAAATTAATTCGAACTCGATTTTTGGGTTCGACTCCGGAAGTTTCTCGTCGTGTATAAATGTGTATCATCTGCAATTCTGTAGATATTTTGTAAATATCACGAGGTTCTAAGTGTTAAATTGTAGACTTGTAAATCGATCCAACGGTGTAGTTGGGGAGAGATTCTTGAATCTTCTGGTATAAAATTGCTCATTCATTTAGTTGATAGATATTGGACAATATCATGAGGAATCTGAACTGTTGAACGACTTTTTCTGTTTTTCGAAATATTCAAATCCATCGAAAGAGGCTCAACACTTATTGATTTTTTTTGTACCTGATAAAGCTAATTCCTAAGTCCAAAGATAAGCCAAATATTATGAGATTGTGCCAAATGAGAATTTCCAAAAGGAACCAATGGACAATGAAAAAATTGAAAATTCCAAACATAAATCGCTTTTCTTATTGTCCATTGGCTGGCGAAAAACAAGGCTGCTACGTGCAATGTAATAAAGTAAATAATAATTGTTATATAATGATGATAATGGAGATAAGATTGAATGAATGAGACTAAAAAAGTATTTAATCTCCTGTAATATACCTGAATAGATTGTATAGTGTTGCCCAAAAAATAAGTACCTAAATATAGTATTTAATATTAAACATAAACTTCGATTATACTCTGTGCATATCGTTTGTAACTGTTCAGAAATTTGCAGTCTAGTCAGAATAAATACGATCAGTCTTCAATATTCACGTTGTTTCATTAATTTTAAAACCCATGCTTATACTTACAGTTAAAGGCGGCTGTCTTCCTTCGGCGCACCCGGTAAGTATATCCTAAGAAAAAATTATAAAATTAGATACTTTTTTAACACTGTCCTAACTTGAGCTAACCTAACCCAACCTTAATATAAATTCATGTCAAGAATAATTTCCAACACTGTCCTACCTCAATCTTACCTTACCTGAATTTTATTTCATTATAAAAATGATTTTCTACACTGACCCTAACTTAACCTAACCTAACCTAAATATAAATCCATTTCAAGAATGATATTTAACATTTCAAAATTTAAGCTTACCTAACCTAACCTAAATATAAATTCATTTTATGAATTGTTTTCAACGCTGTCCTGAATTAACCTAACCTACCCTAAAAATCAATTCATTTTAATAAATATTTTCAACACCGTCCTAACCTAACCTAGATATAAATTTATTTCAAGAAGAATTTTCAACACATAAAATTGAAAAGTGACGAATGAAGGAAAACACTGTCCCTAGACCGACCCTTCTTGAACCTCAGATACCAGAAGTTCGATTCCTAAACTCAAACGAATTATGAGGAATCAAAACTGTCAAACGATTTTCTGGAGAGACTTTTTTAGTTTTATCGAAATATTTGAATCCTTCTAAAAAGTCTCAACACAAAAAGTGTCGAAATAAGAATAACCTAACCTAAATATGAATTCATCTCAATAATTATTTTCAACACTGTCCTTACTCAACCTCACCTAAATATTAATTCATTTTGAGAATAATTTTCAACACTGTACTAAATTGATCTAACCTACCCTAAATATTAATTTATTTTAATAAATATTTTCAACATCGTCCTAACCTAACCTGAATATGAATTCATTTCAAGAAGAATTTTCAACACATAAAATTAAAAAGTGACGAATGAAGAAAAACACTGTCCCTAGACTGACCCTTGTTGAACCTCAGATACCAGAAGTTCGATTCCTAAACTCAAACGAATCATGAGGAATCAAAACTGTCAAACGATTTTCTGGAGAGACTTTTTTAGTTTTATCGAAATATTTTAATCCTTCTGAAAAAACTCAACACAAAAAGTGTCGAAATAAGAATAACCTAACCTAAATATGAATTCATCTCAAGAATTATTTTCTACACTGTCCTAACTTAACCTCACCTAAATATTAATTCATTTTCAGAATTATTTTCATAACTGTCCTAAATCAACCTAACCTACCCTAAATATTAATTCATTTTAATAAATATTTTCAATACCGTCCTAACCTAACCTAGATATAAATTCATTTCAAGAAGAATTATCAACACATAAAATTAAACAGTGATGAATGAAGGAAAACACTGTCCCTAGACTGACCCTTGTTGAACCTCAGATACCAGAAGTTCGACGCCTATACTCAATCGTATCATGAGAAATCAAAACTGTCGAACTACTTTCTTGAGAGACTTTTTCAGTTTTATCGAAATATTTGAATCCTTCTAAAAAGTCTCAACACAAAAAGTGTCGAAATAAGAATAACCTAACCTAAATATGAATTCATCTCAAGAATTATTTTCAACACTGTCCGAACTCAACCCCTCCTAAATATTAATTCATTTTGAGAATAATTTTCAACACTGTACTAAATTAATCTAACCTACCATAAATATTTTCAACACTTTCCTGGCCTAACCTAGATATAAATTCATTTCAAGAAGAATTTTCAACACATGAAATTAAAAAGATAACAGAAGTTCGACGCCTATACTCAATCGAATCATGAAAAATCAAAACTGTCGAACAACTTTCTGGGGAGACTTTTTCATTTTATCAGAATATTTAAATCCTTCAGAAGACCCTCAACACAAAATGTGTCGTAATGAGAATAACCTAACCTAACCTAAACATAAATTCATCTCAAGAATTATTTTCAACACTGTCCTAACTTAACCTCACCTTAATATTAATTCATTTTGAGAATTATTTTCAACACTCTCCTAAATCAATTTAACCTTTTTCAGTGTTATCGAAATATTTGAACCCTTCAAAAGAGCCTCAACACGAAAAGTGTCGAAATAAGAAAAAAAACAGTCCTTGGACCGAACCTTGTGGAACCTCATCCAATCGACGTACAAATCCAATCCAAACTTCCCCCATAAAAAATATTCACCCCCTCATAACGGAATTGATTAAGATCAATGTACGCGCCCCCAAAACAAACACGGGGACGTGCGCGTGCGAAACGCCGCAAATCGACGCTCGGTGGACCGTGTGATCGATGGGATTGAATTAATGCCAAAATAGCGACGGGACCCACTGCGAAGCTCATTTGAATCACAATCGAGGAAGGATCTAATGGGAGCGGACGACGTCCTGCGAAATTTGGGGGGGCTCGTCGCGCCTGACACCCCCCAGGACGTCACTGCACTGAGGGTTCGTTGCAGGAAGGTATCCAATTGTGAAAAAATCGAGATTGAACTAATCCTATAGACACTAAGGAGGACAACCACCCATGCCCCCCTTACCCCCCCTCCCCCCACCAGGATGCCAGTGTTGAGGATACTTTTTGCATTTCATGAATTAAACCAATCCATAATCAAATCCCCAATTTTGAGATAAAACAAGTATTGCACCCCCATCTACCCCTACAGAAAAACTGTTGAAAGATTCTGATAATTATTTCAAACTAGCAGACCCGGCCACGCGTTGCTGTGGCTAAAGTATACGTTGGATTATTATTAGCCCTAACCTAACCTTACCCTTACCGTTGAACTAACCCAACCCTTACCCTTACCATAACCCTTACCGGCCTTACCCTCATCCTCAGCCTTGTTTATGGGTCTAAGAATTTTCATATTCGTAGGTAGTGTATGTTATGATCAATGTGTGAGATGTTCGATATAGAAAAAAAATACCTCAAAAGTTATAACCTCCTCCCTCAATTATACTCGAACCAAATGATGTCATGGAATGTTTAGATAGAGGTTCTTGTCTTGAAAGTAACGAATTCAAAGGTTCGAGTGGCGTTGTCAGTTGTTGCAATTTGATTTTTCATTCAAACAACATAATCCTGGGGGTTCGTTTTGATATCTCAGAGCATTGCAGTATTTCCAAATGACACCAATATATTGCTAGCATAATCGACTGTGGGATTATATCTGAATGCTAAACGCTCAAAGTTGATCATTTCATTGGATTCTATATTTTGTTGTATCTTGCCTGAGATCGATAATATCGATTTTTCTGGAGCTGGGGCAGATCTTGATTGATAATCTCTCATTCTGTTTGCTCATTGTCTCGATCATTACGAACTCGCCAACAACACAACGATAAACTTCACTCACACAAGTGTCAAAATTCTCATGAAATATAAGTAATCTATGATTGTTCGCTTGGTCGAAGGAAAAAAAAAGCCTTTTTTTCTTTTTTCGGGAATATTTTGTTGTAGAAAGGTGGTGGTGATAATAATGAACACAACTAAAAAAGAATTATCGAATTTGGTGCAGTCGTTTGAACGTGATGCTTTTACACACATAAACCATAGATCCTCTTTTATTAATATAGATCTTAGACCAACCCCTAATCCGCGAAGGTGATCGAAGCACCCAATGACGTCTTCGCCGTCGTTCTTCCTGGTAGCTCCGATATACGGCGAGGGTGCAATGGGCGGGTCGCGGTGTCAGCGCGCCATAAATAAAAGAACAGGGTGGCGGGGCGTAATAATATTGAGGTTGCATTGATGTGATTGTATCCGCGTCGGTTTTATTGCACGTGTAATCCCGTTATCATGACCCCATCAGCATAATAATAGTTCGGATGCCGGGTCTGGAACATCTGGGACTTATTTCGATGCATATATATCCGCCACCCCCCCGTTCGGGGGGTGGAGATGCTGTACCGCTTCTGGCGCGGATTTTCCGGGGTGCAACCAGGGATGACTTTGATTGATAATATCGAGTCGATTAATTAGGAGGATATGAATAATTTTCTTTGTTCCAGTTGGTGTTGTTTGTTTTTCAACCCCTTCTCTACTGATGGGGGGATTTATCCAAAAAAGAAGCTCGAGTGCATTTTGGCTGGATGAATAGGGGAGAAAGGTTCTTTCGAGTAAATTATAATTTTATTTGTTCAATTTTCGAATTAGCAGGAAAAACCGTGTAGGGGGTGGGGTACATATCACCCCCGGAAAGATTAGTCCAGAAATGTATTAATTAAGTTTATAAATTAATTCATTGATGTTTCATATCGCTTGAATTTTTTTCTCAGTTTTTATTTGGAGACGACCCCTGCCCCTCTCAACCCCTATATGCAAAACTTGAATTAATCCAATAAACAGGGAATCAAAGGCTCTTTGCCTGCAGGAAATAAGGGGAATGAATTTTCGAGTAAATCATTATTTTTATTTGTTGAATTTTTTAATCAGAGAAATGAATAAGAGGGTAGAGAGGAAATTACCCCCGGAAAGATTAAGAAAGAAATTTATTCATTAGGTTCATAAATTAATTCATTGATGTTTCACATTGCTAGAATTGTTTTCTTCAATGTTTATTTGAAGATGACCCCTGCCCCCCTCATCCCCTTTATGCAAAACTGGAATTCACCAAAAAAAAACTAAAATTCTCTTTGGTTGGGGGAATTAAGGAAAAGATATTGTCGAGTAAATCATAATTTTTATTTGTTCAATTTTTGAATAGGCAGAAAAATACCGTGTGAGGGAATGGGGGACAAACCACCCTCGGATAAATAAGGCCAGAAATTCATTCATTAAGTTCATGAATTAATTCATTGATGTTTCAAATCGCTTTGATTTTTTTTTCAGTTTTATTTGGGGATAAACCCTGCCCCCCGTCATCCCCTATATGCAAAACTGGAATTTATCTAAAAAAATGGACTCAAAAGCTCTTTTTTGCAGAAATTAAGGGAAATTTATTTTCGAGTAGATCGTTATATTTATTCGGCCAATTTTTCAATCAGCGAAATAAATAAAAGGGTTGGGGGTATATTACCCCCGGAAAGATAAAGGTAGAAATTCATTCATTTGGTTCATAAATTTCAGATCACTCTATTTTTCCCTCAGTTTTATTTGAGGTGGACCCTCGCCCCCCTCATCCCCTATATGCAAAACTATTATTTACCAAAAGAAAAAAAGCCCAGACTCCCTTCGGTTTGGGGAATTAAGAAAAAGATATTTTCAAGTAAATCATAAGTTTTATTTGTTCAATTTTCCATCCCCCTTATCTTGGTAGATCATCCCTTATCACCGATAATACACCATGCTACCATTAAACCAGGTCTGATTTATCGAAACGAACCTCCCATATTCCATCTGGTCGGAATTGATGGAACAAGGTCCTTCCTTATGGAAATCGGCGGCTACCCCCCACACGCACCCCTCTCTCATACATTCAAATGAAGCGGCATTACATCCCGTTATTTATTAAGTACATATGTGAGCATGATCGACCCCATTATTTCAACTTAAGCTGTCTTAATGAAACATTATGGCATCGGGGACGATTCCGGCCGGGGGTGCGAGGGGACCTGGGGGGGGCTTCTGTTCGCTTCTCGCAATAATAACGCTGACAACGCCATCGGTTTCGGCTGTTAAATCAGATTTATGCGGTTTATGCCGATAAATTTGATCTCTTCGGGATTTTTACTGAATGATGATTGGTGTGGTGTCAACTGGAAAAGGTTCGTCCAAGGTTTCAGAAGAATACAAAAACACACCACATTCTATTCTCCTAAAAAACGCCCAATCAAAATAACAACCTAAAAAAAATAATCTGTGATCTTCGGACATGTTCGTGTTTGTCATTAAATGGTGAATTTTTATTTCGAGCTCTTTCTTTTCACATGAAACAGCTAGAAAGATGAATTTCCCGTTATTCATAGAAACAAGCGCGCAACAATGAAGAAAGCAAGAGAAACAACAACAACAGAAGTCGAAAGGGTCGATATATTGGTATTGAACGATACAAGGACCGCTACGCGGTCGTATTTTTCAGTTTCAGTTTAGAATCACACTTTAAACGACTCGTCCATCCCATCTTCGCCTATCCATAACTCAAAATCACTTTTCGCGCTAACGAATCACCCGGGGATAAAAAGAAACAACCCCAACTCCAAAATGCATTAGCCGAAACTACCCAAACCGTGGAACTCTAATGAAAGAAAGCTCATGCAGAAGATTGCACCCCGGCTCCGACAAACACAGCAACACGGGAGATTGAATGCTTAATCCGAATTTAACGAGTTCAACCCCCCCCTCCCCCTCTTCAACCCCCCTCGAGGAGGCCATTTCGCAGAGAGCAAAATCTCTCGTCTGCAGCAATCAACATAAGAATCTAAATGAAGGTCGTTTCTTTTTTCACTTATTCAAAATGGGGGGTGGCGGCATCTCCTCGAGTGGATGGACCCATTTGTTCAGCCTCTTCCGGAACTCCAGCGATTATTCAGGATGAAATCTGGGTTATATAGATGGTGCCATTTCAGATGGAAAATTCTATTTCCTGAAGTCTGGACTCACCACCAGAATAATTCCTCAAATGAGATGATTAAAGTTTCTGTCGAATATTAGCCCCACGTTGGGCGTTCCTTCCTTGGACCCTTCGGGTCTCCTCTTGGTCCTTTTCTGGTAGCAGGTCTTCTCTTGGTTCCTCTCGCCCCAAATCTTGGTGCGGCAGTATCAGAAAAAGTCGTCGAAACACGAAAACGTCTCATCTTTACATCCTCCAATCAAACGGCGATTTGATGGGACGTCGAGGAGCAGCTCGCCGAAGAAAGGAAAATAAATATGTCGTTTTATTGCGTTACACACTATCGCCCGTTTTTATATCAGTTTCATTTCCCGTTTTATGCCTCTTATTTATCCACCCTCTCTCCTACGGGCGCGTTGCGTCGCTCCCAGTATTTTACAATCTAATCATGGGGAACGCACTGGAGGTAATCCCCCGTTATTTCTCTCGGTGTGTTCCCCAGTAATCCAATTCAGTTTTCCGGATGAGATGTTGCACATAAACGGGGAAATGCCGGGAAGGAAGGCCGGAGAAAGAGCAGTGGCGGATCTTGGGACCGAAGACAAGAAGGGAGGAAATTTCACAGGACGGGATCGAATGATGCCTTTCTTTTCTTTTGAGTGTACCAAAACGGCCTTCAATATTCATTTATTTTTATAAACTTCGAGAGATGTAATCGCAATGGAAGGAGAAGAAATCAAAATAATCAAATGACCATAAGTCGAATCAGTTAATCACTCAAGTCACCGAGATAGAAAAACATCGTTGTAGAAAACCATGCATTCTGTTAAAAATCGACGCCATCGAGTCTTCTGTAAAATATCGCCACATATTCGTGCGAAACCGGGTCGTCTGATCTTCAACGCCACGTTTTCAACGTACCATTGTGTCTTCTGTTGAAGTGGCACTGAGCAACTTCAAGTTGAGTGCACTTAGCTTTTCAAAAACCAGGTGACAGCCCCGAAACTGTGCAGAAAGAAGGTTAATCCTCTGCTTCCTATCCTTCAACCCTATTTCAGTATCAGCCCGTGGTGGTTCGCCGAGAGTCCGTCATCACCCCCTTGGGGTACTTTGCTTTGCTTATTTAATTTCACAGCTAGTTCATTTGAGGGTGGCCGCAAACCATTTGCGACCGTTAATGAAATTTTAAGAAAGAAAGAAAAGTTAAAAAAACAACATAAATAAGAAACAAACAAAATCTGGAAAAGAAAGTAACAAATCCAGAAGAAATAATGACAAAAAAAGCATAAGGAGAAACAAAAGAAGTAGAAAAAGACGAAGAAGAGAAAAACTACTGGATAAAACCAAGAACCTCATTAAGCTACAGAAGAACCGTCTCAACAAGTGGATGATATGATTCAAGAAATAGAGAATAAAAATTAACGAAAAAAAAAAACCAAGTAATAATGTTTCAAAAAACAAGAGAAAGGGGTAAGTTCTTTGCTTTGCTCAAAGTGTTTAATTTCACAGTAAGTTCATCTGAGGGTGGTCACAAACCATTTGCGACCGTTCAGAAATGTTAAAGAAAACAACATAAATCAGAAATAAACAAAATCGAGAAAAGAAAGTAACAAATCCAGATAAAATAGAGAAAAGTATAAGGAGAAACAACAGAAGAAGAAATAGACGAAGAAGAGAAAAACTACTGGATAAAACCAAGAACCTCATCAAGGTACAGAAGAACCGTCTCAACAAGTTGATGATATGATTCAAGAAATAGAGAATAAAGATTAACGAAGAAAAGAGCCAAGTAATAATGTCTCAAAAACAAGAGAAAGGGTAAGTACTTTGCTTTGCTCAAAGTGTTTAATTTCACAGTAAGTTCATCTGAGGGTGGTCACAAACCATTTGCGACCGTTCAGAAATGTCGAAAAGAACAACATAAATCAGAAACAAACAAAATCTAGAAAAGAAAGTAAAAATCCAGAAAAAATAATGACAAGAAAAGCATAAGAAGAAACAACAGAAGTAGAAAAAGACGAAGAAAGGAAAAACTACTGGATGAAAGCAAGAACATCATTAAGCTACAGAAGAACCGTCTCAACAAGTTGATGATATGGTTCAAGAAATAGAGAATAAAGATTAACGAAGAAAAGAGACAAGTAATAATGTTTCAAAAACAAGAGAAAGGGGTAAGTAATTTGCTTCGCTCAAAGTGTTCAATTTCACAATAGGTTCATCCGAGGGTGCTCACAAACCATTTGCGACCGTTCAGAAATATAAAAAAAAGCAACATAAATCAGAAACAAAAAAAATCTAGAAAAGAAAGTAACAAATCAAGAAAAAATAATGACAAGAAAAGCAAAGGAGAAACAACAGAAGTAGAAAAAAACGAAGAAGAGAAAAACTACTGGATAAAACCAAGAACCTCGTTGAGCTACAAAAGAACCTTCTCAACAAGTTGATGATATGATTCAAGAAATAGAGAATAAAAATTAACGAAGAAAAGAGCCAAGCAATAATGTTTCAAAAAAAAAGAGAAAATCCGAGAGAGGAAATAAAAATAAATTATAGGGAAATAAGATGAAAAGACATTATAAAATACAGAGGACAAAAATTTGAATCTCAACAAACACATAGAAGATACAGAAAAGAAAACCAAAAAAATCAAAGGATAACAGCAGATTAGAGAAGAACTACTAAAATTGAAAATATACAATTTTTTACACCCACTCCTCGACGCCACTGTTGGAGAACGTACGGAGAAAGAATTGGCGGCCTCACTCTTCTTCCTCCTTGAATCCACAGCTCGAGATAGGAATATAAAATGAACTAACATACGTCGTTCCCATTGTGCCACCCAAACAATATGAACGTTCCTTTTCTTCTTTTCACGTTTAATTGAGTCTCTCCTTCCTGTCCCCTTCTCTTCGAATTGTGGAACCTTCAAGATGAGTTCGCTGATATTTTCGAAAAGTATACAAATTGGGGGGAATCAGAAGCTGGATTTCCTCCCCCACATCTGTGGTTATCATCTGATAACCTCGCCTGGGAGCGGCGTATGCCGGATACGTAGATACGATAAATTTGCCGTTTCTCAATTTCCAAGGTAGGAGTAGTGAATCAAACTGGCGGCGTGGCGGCGGCGGCGGAGCCCGGAGATTTATTGCCGCCGCATAGGGCCAAATAAACGGTTCGAATAATCGATTCCGGGAGGCCGGATGCGACCTGAATATTCCTCCGATTT
Organism: Aphidecta obliterata; assembly: GCA_963966015.1. Taxonomy (NCBI): domain Eukaryota; kingdom Metazoa; phylum Arthropoda; class Insecta; order Coleoptera; family Coccinellidae; genus Aphidecta; species Aphidecta obliterata. The sequence goes on from OZ014435.1 coordinate 2,114,864, forward strand.
CCCTCGGTCTGTACATGTATAGTGGACGGATATTAGGAATATCGTCGAGTGTGGGGGATTTTCGACTCTCAGGGTTGGCAGACTTGATTCGGTCGAAAAAATCAAATATTTTTTAAGCAAACTTTAGTAAAGCTCAAAGGATGGCTATACAATTTTTTCTTCTCCGCTTAACCATTCAAACTCTTAAGAATCAGCTTCTACTTGAAGGATAGGAAGCAGAGGATGAACCTTCTTCCTGCACAGTTCCGGGGCTGTCGCCTGGTTTTTGAGAAGCTAAAGGTACTTTAACTTAAAGTTGCTCAATATCACTTTAACAGAAGATACAAGGGTGCGATGAAAACGATCAGACGAATCGGTTTTGCACGAATATGCGGCGATATTTCACAGACGACTCGAATAACTCATCGAAGATTGAAATGTATACAAAAATATGGGACGGCACGAGTAATTGGTAGAAAGTAATCAGTGATCATCTGGAATTAATTTCCATTATTATTATTCAGGTTAGGTTAGGTTTCAATCTAATGGAACAAGTACAAATGTGGAATCTGATTATTTATCGGAGGAAATTTTCCCACCGGAAAACCCCCGTTTCCAATATCGACTCGTTCGTTTGTTGCATTATTCACAAACGTCTATATAATTTAGTTTCGACGCGGCATAAATCAAAAGGCGAATGTATAAATAAAGTCGACTTAAGCGAGAGAAGTATATACATATGAAAACTGAACGAGTTTCCGGCTTTTCCGAGTACTAGAGGGACTAGAGAAAATCCTTACAAAGCTAACTTCTGAGAGAGCGAGCTGCTGGCCTCACGCAGGGACGGAATCCGGACGAATTTCCCTCCGCGATGAAAGGAATAGGACTGTCCTATGTGAAGCTGATGGTAAACATAAAATAACCCAAATTTTAATGGGTTATTATAAATACATCAGACGATGTTTAAAACGCGAATAAAATGAAGAAGTGTTGAAACGATTCTTGAAATGAATTAATATTTAGGTCAGGTTAGGTTAGGCTAAGTTAGGACAATGTCCCAAATACTTGAGCGACTAATGTCCATAGAAAAAAAATTGGAGGTTGGTGGTTGTTGAAGTTTATTTTAATTTTTTTGTTGTTGCTTGGTTTCATAGATCACAGTATTTTTTCTTAGAGCGTAGATATCAATTTGAATTCTTGTCTGCTTTTTTTTTGAGATTTTGGATTATTCTTCCTGATTTTCATTGAATGCAAACTATTTTCTTCAGCAAATTTCCACGTTTTTACCCGAATTTTCCTAAATTTTTTCACTGGTTTCTGAGAGTGCTGGCATCGATATTCAAATTTTTGAAATTTCCACGGGTAAACGTGCTTCAAAATCACTATTCTTTTGACGTTTTTTTTTTAAATTCTAACCCACCCAGTACCTGTTCACTCCCGATACCGTTAAAAAAATATCCAGAAAAACTAGTTTGCCATCATTGAAAATCACCAAGAATGCTCATTTTCAACGAAAAATATTCGAAAATTGAAAAAACGTCATCGTATAAATCAGTTGTTCTATGTGACATTCATAACCCAGGAATAGTGTCGAAATACATAGATACAAAGTGACGTACCTTCATCGAAAAAATCCTAGATACGTCCCTGACCCTTTCCGGGACCAAAGGGAGATCGTTCGAGGAGCTCGATCAAAAACACGTTACATCCCAAATGAAGATTTAGCTGACGCATCCTCCCCTCAACCCCATTCACTCTGTCGACTGGATTTTCCGGATTTCCATGTATGCATTCGAAATCGTTAACGCCCCAGTCAAAGGACATCTTTTATTCTGGAACAGATCGGAATCAAAAATATCGACAGGAATGTATAAGCCTGGATATCGGAGAATATGCATGAAAAAGGCACACAAAGATTATTTGTATTTTTCTACATTCACACTTACTTCGATTATTTATATTTTATCACTCGCTTTCTTGTCTATAAGGGTTTCAATTCAATAATTTTCGACGTAGCTGAATGACAGTGCAATATCGACTGACTTCCTTGTCTATGCTCTCGCATTATCATAGACGTATAGAATTTATGCATCTTGGTGTGTTCGGAGAAAATTTTAAAACCAAAAATTTCGAAATGTCAGATGATAGAGTGATCTTGTTTGTTCATAGACGTTAAAACCTACATTGCATGTTTAAATTTTAGAACCACAAATTTCGAAATTTCAGTTGATAGAGTTTCTCTGTGTTCTTGTATTTTCATAGACGTATGGAATCTATGCATCTTGGTGTGTTCGGCGAAAGTTTTAAAAACACAAATTTCGAAATGTCAGATGAGAGAGTTTCTCTGTGCTCTCGTATTTTCATAGACGTATAGAATCTATGCATCCTGGTGTGTTCGGAGAAAATTCCAAAACCACAAATTTCGAAATGTCAGTTGATAGAGTTTCTCTGTGCTCTTGTATTTTCATAGACGTATGGAATCTATGCATCTTGGTGTGTTCGGCGAAAGTTTTAAAAACAAAAATTTCGAAATGTCAGATGATAGAGTTTCTCTGTGCTCTCGTATTTTCATAGACGTATAGAATCTATGCATCCTGGTGTGTTCGGAGAAAATTCCAAAACCACAAATTTCGAAATATCAGTTGATAGAGTTTCTCTGTGCTCTTGTATTTTCATAGACGTATGGAATCTATGCATCTTGGTGTGTTCGGCGAAAGTTTCAAAAACACAAATTTCGAAATGTCAGATGATAGAGTTTCTCTGTGCTCTCGTATTTTCATAGACGTATAGAATCTATGCATCCTGGTGTTTTCGGAGAAAATTCTAAAACCACAAATTTCGAAATGTCAGTTGATAGAGTTTCTCTGTGCTCTCGTATTTTCATAGACGTATAGAATCTATGCATCTTGGTGTGTTCGGAGGAAGTTTTAAGAACACAAATTTCGAAATGTCAGATGATAGAGTTTCTCTGTGCTCTCGTATTTTCTTAGACGTATAGAATCTATGCATCCTGGTGTGCTCGGAGAAAGTTTTAAGAACACAAATTTCGAAATGTCAGATGATAGAGTTTTTCTGTGATCTTGTATTTTCATAGACGTATAGAATCTATGCATCCTGGTGTGTTCGAAGAAAGTTTTAAAACCACAAATTTCGAAATGTCAGATGATCTTGGTGTGTTCGGAGGAAGTTTCAAAACCACAAATTTCGAAATGTCAGATGATAGAGTTTCTTTGTGCTCTTTTATTTTCATAGACGTATAGAATCTGTGCATCTTGGTGTGTTCGGAAAAAATTTTAAAACCGCAAATTTCGAAATGTCAGATGATCGAGTTTCTCTGTGCTCTTGTATTTTCATAGACGTATAGAATCTATGCATCCTGGTGTGTTCGGAGAAAATTCCAAAACCACAAATTTCGAAATCTTAGATGATAGAGTTTCTCTGTGCTCTTGTATTTTCATAGACGTATAGAATTTATGCATCCTGGTGTGTTCGGAGAAAATTCCAAAACCACAAATTTCGAAATGTCAGATGATAGAGTTTCTCTGTGCTCTTATATTTTCATAGACGTATAGAATCTATGAATCTTGGTGTGTTCGGAGAAAATTTTAAAACCACAAATTTCGTAATGTCAGATGATAGAGTTTCGTTCAGAACTCTCTGGAAATTGTCAAGAACCCTCGAAAACGGCATGAGAGTGTTCGATGAACGTCTAATAATACTAAAGAATTCACTCGATGTACCCCTCAAAACGTTCGATTTTCCAAAAAATCCAAACCTGGAGCGATTTCGTCTGAAATCGTCGCGAGAAACATTCAAATGACGTTTTGATCGTTTTCATTGCATGCCTGGCCAATGCAGCTTCGGAAAAAAAGTTCGATAACGTCTCTAAAAGTAATTGTTAAATGTTGCACACAAAATGAATTGAAATTTCTCCAGTCATATTTCGACAGAGATTTCCGCGACGTGGGTCGTTTAAGCCCTCAATCCGATTATCTGGGATCTTCCTAATAACGCTAATGTCTGATCGAGACCGGGGCAAACATTGCCGATCACGATTGGAAAACACCGACCGGTGTACCGTTAAAACTAATTGACTATTTTGTAATTGTTTATTCGGCAAAGCTCCCGACCGGATTGGTTTGCATGCGGACCCGGTGGACGTTGACTCTGATGCGGAAGGTGGAAATGGACACGACGGCATGCCCGTTGCGGTTGTCTTTCTATAATTGATTCCCGCTAACAGTTCCGATGTGTGTTTCGTCTCGGATCTACTGGTTCGGAGTTAATCGACAAGGAGTGACCTCCGGATCGGCTCATCATTATTTCGAGCACGAAAAATGATCCTCTCAACCCCTGGAAAGAAAGCAATATGCGTGCCCTCCTCTCGGACGTGCAGCACGCTCCCCGTTCCTTGTGGTCTCGCCCCCGTCGGGGGCGGCGGCGGCACCCTCCCGACCCCCGAACACGCATCCCTCGCGCCGCCAGCCTTGATTGGCTCTGGCTTCACTAATCCCACTTTAGCCCCTACGGCCGCCCGAGCTCTGGCCCCTCTTACTTCCGCCCCCGCGCGCCGCCGTCTCACCCCCGCCGTCCCCGGCGGCCTCCATGCGCGGAATTCTAAATAATTTACTGCCAATTATTATCGAAACGCGAAATTTGAATCAATATCGTTTACGGGCCGCCCGGCGGATTCCAACCGATCCGGTTCGAACGTGCAGACGAAAATTTCGTTCGGAAAACATATCCGGAAAAGTCGTATTTTCGAATTTACACTCACAAATTTTCGGGACACCTGTATGGGTATTCTACTACTCTGTGGTTAATCGGAGTAGTGGAACTTCAGGTAAAATTGAAGATGTATAATGGCCAGTCTGAGCTGAGAATAGACTAAAATTGTCAGTTCATAAACTAACAATTATAGGTACATAATTGATAAACGCCAAAATGCATAATTGACATTTATGTATAATTGTCAGTTCGAACAGGCAATTATACATAATTGGTAATTGCCAGTTCAAACTGACAATCATACATAATATCCAGTTGGGACTAACTATCATGAGTTATGTATTATTGCCAGTTCAAACTGAAAATCAGTCTAAATTATCAGTTCAAACTAATTAATTGTCTGTTCAAACTGGAAATTATACATAAAAGCCAGTTCAAACTGACAATTAAATATGTATAATGGCCAGTCTGACCTGAGAATTGAATGAAACTATTAGTACGAACTGGCAATTATACATAATTGATAAAAGCCAGTTCAAACAAGCAATAATGCATAATTGGTAATTATTATACCTCATTGATAATTGCCACTTCAAACTGACAATTATACATAATTTCCAGTTCGGACTGGCTATCATGAATTATGTATTATTGCCAATTAAAACTGGAAATCATTCTTAATTATCAGTTTGAACAAATAATAAAACATAATTGTCTTTTTAAACTTGGCGATTATAGTTAAAAGCTAGTTCTAAATGAAAATTAAGTATGTATAGTGGCCAGGTTCAGCTGAGAATTGACTAAAATTTTCAGTTTGAACTGGAAATTATTCATAATTGATAATAGCCAGTGCCAGTTCAAACAGGCAATAATGCCTAATTGGCAATTATGTATAATTATCAGTTCAAACGGGCAATTCAACATAATTTGATGATTGCCAGTTCTAACTGAATATTATACATAATTTACAGTTGGGACTGGCAATCATGAATTATGTATTATTGCCAGTTAGAACTGGAAATCATTCTTAATTATCAGTTTGAGCTGGTAATAATACATAATTGTCTGTTTAAACTTGGCGATTATAGTTAAAAGCAAGTTCCAACTGACAATTAAGTATGTATAGTGGCCAGGTTCAGCTGAGAATTGACTAAAATTTTCAGTTTGAACTGGAAATTATTCATAATTGATAATAGCCAGTGCCAATTCAAACAGGCAATAATGCCTAATTGGCAATTATGTATAATTATCAGTTCAAACAGGCAATTCAACATAATTTGATAATTGCCAGTTCAAACTGATAATTATACATAATTTCCAGTTGGGACTGGCTATCATGAATTATGTATTATTGCCAGTTAGAACTGGAAATCATTCTTAATTATCAGTTTGAACTGGTAATAATACATAATTGTCTGTTGAAACTTGGCGATTATAGTTAAAAGCCAGTTCCAACTGACAATTAACTATGTATAGTGGCCAGGTTCAGCAGAGAATTAACTGAAATTTTCAGTTTGAACTGGAAATTATTCATAATTGATAAAAGCCAGTGCCAGTTCAAACAGGCAATAATGCCTAATTGGCAATTATGTATAATTATCAGTTCAAACGGGCAATTCAACATAATTTGATGATTGCCAGTTCTAACTGATAATTATACATAATTTACAGTTGGGACTGGCAATCATGAATTATGTATTATTGCCAGTTCAAACGGAAAATCATACTTAATTATGAGTCCTAAGTGACAATTATTTATAATTGTCAGCTCAACCTGGAAATTACGTATTATTGTCAGTCCAAACTGGAAATTACGTATTATTGTCAGTCAAAACTGGAAATTACGTATGATTGTCAGTTCAAACTGAAAATTAGGTATAATTATCAGTTCAAACTGGAAATTACGTATAATTGTCAGTCCAAACTGAATACTACGTTTAATTGTCAGTACAAACTGGAATTTACGTATAATTGTCAGTCCAAACTGGAAATTACGTATAATTGTCAGTCCAAACTGGAATTTACGTATAATTGTCAGTCCAAACTGGAAATTACGTATAATTGTCAGTCCAAACTGGAAATTACGTATAATTGTCAGTCCAAACTGAAAATTACGTCTAATTGTCAGTGAACTGGAAATTACGTCTAATTATCAGTTCAAACTGAAAATTACGTATAATTGTCAGTCCTAACTGAAAAATACGTATAATGGTCAGTTCAAACTGGAAATTACGTATAATTGTCAGTTCAAACTGGAAATTACGTATAATTGTCAGTCCAAACTGAAAATTACGTATAATTGTCAGTTCAAACTGGAAATTACGTATTATTGTCATTCTAAACTGAAAATTATGTATTATTGTCATTCTAAACTGAAAATTACGTCTAATTGTCAGTTCAAACTGAAAATTACGTATAATTGTCAGTCCAAACTGAAAATTACGTCTAATTGTCAGTTCAAACTGGAAATTACGTATAATTGTCAGTCCTTACTGAAAAATACTATAATGGTCAGTTCAAACTGGAAATTACGTATAATAGTCAGTCCTGACTGAAAAATACGTATAATGGTCAGTTCAAACTGGAAATTACGTATAATTGTCAGTCCAAACTGGAAATTACGTATAATTGTCAGTCCAAACTGGAATTTACGTATAATTGTCAGTCCAAACTGGAAATTACGTATAATTGTCAGTCCAAACTGGAAATTACGTATAATTGTCAGTCCAAACTGAAAATTACGTCTAATTGTCAGTTCAAACTGGAAATTACGTCTAATTATCAGTTCAAACTGAAAATTACGTATAATTGTCAGTCCTAACTGAAAAATACGTATAATGGTCAGTTCAAACTGGAAATTACGTATAATTGTCAGTTCAAACTGGAAATTACGTATAATTGTCAGTCCAAACTGAAAATTACGTATAATTGTCAGTTCAAACTGGAAATTACGTATTATTGTCATTCTAAACTGAAAATTATGTATTATTGTCATTCTAAACTGAAAATTACGTCTAATTGTCAGTTCAAACTGAAAATTACGTATAATTGTCAGTCCAAACTGAAAATTACGTCTAATTGTCAGTTCAAACTGGAAATTACGTATAATTGTCAGTCCTTACTGAAAAATACGTATAATGGTCAGTTCAAACTGGAAATTACGTATAATTGTCAGTCCTTACTGAAAAATACGTATAATGGTCAGTTCAAACTGGAAATTACGTATAATTGTCAGTCCTTACTGAAAAATACGTATAATGGTCAGTTCAAACTGGAAATTACGTATAATTGTCAGCTCAAACTGGAAATAATGTATAATTGCCAATTTCAACTGGCAATTATACATAATTGCTCATCATCTAAGAAGTTAATCGTGTACAAAATGTACCAAAAAGCTCACAATCCTTCGAAATTCCTCTCGGATCTCCGACAAGATATTTCAATTGTCCCTCGCCCCCTCGCAGGGCGCGCACGGGGCGCCGTCAGACATGTGTGTGTTTCAACCCCCGCATTGTGTTTACCAGTTCAATAAGCGCGTAATTACGTAACTACGTCGATTGCGCTTTTCGAGACAAGTTTTCGACGCTAAGCCCCCAGCTCAACACTATCGAATATCGTCAGGAAGTTTTGGGCAACTTGTAATTTGACGATGCCGCGATGCAGATCGGAAGAACAGGCACGGATTAGTTCAAAAATTTCGTGGGTCCACGTTCACCTGGCGATATTTTTTTCCGACTGTAAGTAAACCGTGACAGACAGAGCTCGGAAACATCTGAGATCGGCCGGGAAATAATTGGATGGGGCGATATCCCGGTCGTTCGGAAACCCCAACAACCCCTTGCGAGGAGATAAGGGGAGGGGGTGCGGGAGGGAGAGGGAGCGAGACGACCGGCAGAATATGAAGGTAAGACCCACCAAATCCCGGGAGCTTTACTCTCGAGTCATTTGATCCTCTAAGAAAATTTGTGCGCTATACTCTTGCTTTTTACATGTCTGCCACTATTACGCCGACATTGATTTACTAATTTAGGATTGCCGGAGAAACCGCGCTCTCTTTGCCTTCCGCCTCTTGGCTCCTTATACTTTTGTTCTTGTTGGGAGGGGAAAATTGCATCGCCTTGTTTACGACTGGAGCTTCTGGAATTAACTCGGCCCCAGATTCTTGAAGCTTCGTCGGTTTGTTCTTCTCTTTATAGTTTTGAGACAAATTTTGATGCCAAAGATTTAACGCCTTCCAAAGGCACTGAAAAAACGGACCCCAGGAATTACCGTTTGAATGAAGTCCTGTTGTTTAAACGCAACTATTGTTATCAAAACAAACAAGAGCGTTCCGAGAACAATCTGTACTTGCAATTTAACATGCCGATTATGGTTTAAGTGACTTGAGTCCTATGAACAGGAAAAACGGTAAGTATAGCAGTGATCAGGTACTTTTATTCTAAGAGGAATATTTCCGTAAATGCTACATCTAATGTAATATCTAGTAAAATATAATAATTTTGTGAGTATAACCCAACAATATTTGTACGACTAACAGTATGGACACATTAAATTCAACAGGAATAGGGTTTTGGAACAATTCTTGAAATGAATCAATATTTAGGTTAGGTAAGGTTAGGTTAAGTTAGTACAGTGTTGAAAAAATTCTTAAAATGAACCAATATTTAGGTTAGGTTAAGTTAGGACAGTGTTGAAACAATTCTTAAAATGAATCAATATTTAGGTAAGGTTAAGTTAGGACAGTGTTGAAACAATTCCTCAAATAAATCAATATTTAGGTAAGGTTAAGTCAGGACAGTGTTGAAACAATTCTTAAAATGAATAAATATTTAGGTTAGGTTAGGTAAGGTTGAGTTGAGATAGTGTTGAAACAATTCTCGAAATGAATTAATTATTTATGCTTTCAAAGGGCCCAAAATATGCGACACGTGTTTTTAGGACATCTATAGTTCCTTTCGATCTGTCTGGAATTGTTTGAAAAGAATTTAATAATATCGGATATTCGTACTACTTTTCATTTTCGATGAAGGTAAACAACGTGGCAACGTTATCCGCGGCGATAACCCAGATTCGAGACTAACATCTGGAAATTAAATGCATCGTTGTTTATTGCTCAGTATAGAAAGATCTTCTATGATGTGTTATTACTGTTATTAGTGGCAGTTTGATTCGAAGAAAGTGTGGTAAATTCGAATGTAACTTATCTATCATATTTTCAATTTTTAAATATTTTTCATTGAAATTCTAGAATGATTCTTGATGGTTTTCAATGATGGCAAACTAGTTTTTATGCAGATTTTTTCAAACAGGATTGGGAGTGAACAGGTGGGTTGGTAAAAATTTTAAAAAAAGTTAGGAAAATAGTAATTCCAAAGCACGTTCACTCGTGGAAATGTCAAAAATACAAAGATCGATGATGTCACTCTCGAAAAAAGTAAAAAAAAAATGTTAACAAAATTTCAAATTGTTACTACCCTAACCAAACTTCACACCTGTGTATTAGTATGGGAGCAGAAATAAAAAATTGAAAAATTCGAAAGAATGATAACTCTAAAGATACTACCCTAAGGATTGAAAAGCGACAGACAAGGTGTGAGCATTTGAAGACAGTAATTTTGTAATCAAATTCGCTAAAATGAGTCCGAAATCAGGGAAAATAATTCCAGTAAAATCTCAGTTTATAAGCTTCGAATTGAACTAACTAGTATTGTAATATATGAACGATAGTTCTTTAATTCAACGGAAAATTCATGTTAAATCGAAACTACAGTTCTTTTATAAGTGAAGTAACTCCTGTTTCAGTTTAGTGCTCATTACTGGAAATTCTTGTAGAAAGTGAAGTTTGAAGCTTGCAATACAACTATCTAGTTTGTTCATTAAACAGGAAATTCCTGCAAGTAGTCACGCATACTCCGGTTTTCGTCACAGTCTTTTTGAAATGACAAACTGCAGTTTGGTTGCATCAACAAATGTAAAACTTGTTATTTCTAGAGAAATTGAACGACCGAAATTGTCACGTAAAATCAAAAAATATTCCTGCTGGCGCTTATGAAGGAGGAATTTCCTGTAGAAGTAACCGAATTCCTGTTGTATATCCTGGAAAATTTCTTCGGTTGGGCGTCGAGTGTTCCTTAGGATAAAAAAAAATCTCGTTCATCTCGTCACCTGATGAAGCCATGGTACGGCGAAACACTTGTAGTGGTTTTGTTAAACTCTTAGTGAAAATCGTAGACTAAGTTAATCAGTGAATACTGAGTTTTCTAACCATTTCTGCAAACCGCCGACAGCCACTCTTCGAATTGGAATAGATCAACCGGACGACCAGGTACAGCCGAAAATCCGATCGAAATCTATTACAACACGGTATAAAAAACCACCTAAAGCCCGCAAAAATTCCCAACGAGCAACCTGTGGCGCGCCGATCGGGTCCCGCTATAGTTTTTAAATATAGATATAATAGAAACGTTTCCATCGGAAAGCCATTAGATTTAAATAGGTTGTTAATTCGCGTCCCGAGCTTTTAAATTCGCACGAAATTGAAACAAAAACCTCGGCTTTGCCGGTAAAGCCCCGGTCGCACGTCGCCGCTTCTAAATCTCGTCGGGATTATTGCCGATCTGGCCTGATCCGACGTACAGTGAGTGCGTCTATTCCGGGCTTCAGGGAGGCCCGAGGGTGGTCGACTGGTTTATTGGGGGGTTTCTTCGCGGATTTCGAAGTCATTTTTGACATAAACAGCGATAAAACAAAATACGAATCTTTCTACAGCCGTTCGCACCGTCAATTTGCTTCGAACTGTCACTTTTTCTAGGTTAAGTGTGACATAAAACGAATATAACCCTCTAAACTTTCAAAACGTTTCCAAGAGAAAATTGGCAAAATTAATAAGTAATTGCAAAAATATTATTATGGATGATATTGAAAACCTTGAATGTAACAAAAATTTTTTTGGGAAATAAAACAAAATTTTCAAATTGAACCATCTTTTATTGATTATATTGATGAACAAATCAATTTATTTATATCTCTTTTTTTTCAATTCCATATCTCAGAAAAGCTTTCTCAATTTTTTAGTTGCCCCAACTTCCTTCTCCTTCACTTTCTGATCCTCTCCTCCCTATCCTCCCTAAATTATTCATTATATTTACTTCGGGAAGAAAGACAGTATAAAATTAATCAAAATAGTCGTAAATAGAGGTTATGACATTTCTGTCACAGAGTAGATCAAATGTATCACATCTGTCATATTTAGGCGATGCTGCCAGATATAGGTTTCCCTCATTAAGATTGATTAGGACCGAGAAATATCGAAACGTTCGTTTTTGGTTCTGAAATTTCGAAGAGCAAAATAACAAAATTGATAGTTTGCACAATGTTATTATGAAGGATGATAATGTTGTCCTCAAATTTAACAGAAATTTTTTCAGGAAATAAAACAATTTTTTCACATTGAACCATATTTTATTAATAATATTGGTGAACATGTCAATTTACGAAAATCATCTATTCATATCTGTTTTTTTTTTCAATTCCATATCTAATCGAGCTTTTTCAATTTGCAGTTGGGTCAGTTTTCCTCATTCACATTCTAATCTTATCCTCCCTGAATTATTCATTATTGGGAAGAAAAACAGTATCAAACTTCAAACTTATCAAAGCAGTCCTAAATTGAGGTTATGACTTTCCTGTCACAGAATAGATCGAATGTATCGCATCTGTCATATTTGGGCGACGTTGCCAGATATAATTTGATATAAAAGTCGAAATGGCGTAAACGAAAGATTGATTAAAACCGAGAAACAAACAAAACGAAATGATATTTTATCCAACACTCGAGAACCGAAAAAATATGGCACATCGCAATTCTAACATATGGCGAATGACAAAAATGCAATGTTTATGTACATAGTCGTGGCAATTTAATTAAATCATTCTCATTGATCTATTTGTCGGTGATACGAAAAATACATGGTACTCGATATTTTTCAACACAGTGCCGTATCAGACCCCCCAAACAAATTTTTCATTCGAAGTGGGTAATAAGATTTTTCGAAATTTTCGAGAATAAGGACACAGTAACAAAGTCTACATAGAAAACAAACGGATCTCCTAACTTCCTCAAGCTTACAGTTCCTCTGAATAAACTAACATTCATTAATGTGGGTGGGATGTGAAAATTCAACGAAGAATCCCCAAATAATATAAAAAAGTTGGTACCAACCTGTGTGCTTTTCCTAATTTCCAATATCCATAAGTCTCCTCGATGAATTTTCTCGATCTGGTTCTGACCCTTTAATCAGCTGGCATATGCGAAGGGTTAATAATAATTACCGATGTTCGTATTTATCCCTCAGATATTTGTTGTGTATCACCAAACATGTCGTCATTAATCTGAACAAATAGATAATAAATATGACATAAATTAATTGGATTTTCTAGATTTCGACGACACCTACCTGTTTTCGTTCTTTGCTTCTAGTATATTTTCGAGTCTATGGTCTTGATCGTTGGAGAAACGTAGTTTACACTGCAGTGGTCAAATAACAAATGAGTCGAAAATTGCGTGTCACTTGTATTTATGACTTTCCAAAGACTACCGTAACTTCTATGGTTCTACCTGAATTGTCACATTTCGTTGCTTCTTCGTAAATTCTATTTTACTTATAAAAAATCTATTTTCTGAACTTTCCCACACTATTTTTATGTATCGTTGTACATTTTAATATGAATCACTACTAAATTCCCCCTTATTTATATGAAAATTTTTCATTTCATAATTTTAACTTGGCGAACAATTCAAAATAAGATCTTAATTTCATAGAATCTAATTTTCCAGGAAATTTTCTGAACCGCCAAAAATTTTTTCTTACACTATTTTGAGATTTTTAGCAAGTATTATTGGCATGTTTTTTCATGTAAAGTGATACTATTCGTTATGGTTCACCTTTGCATATACACAAAATAGATACTTCGTCTTTTCTAATTGATTTATGAATGAATTTTTTGTACCATGTGACCACCAAAAAATATTTCTGACATGACTAATAGAATTTCGTTCAGAACTCCCTCAAAATTATCAGGAACCCCCAAAAATGTCATTGGTGTATTGGAAGAACTTCCAATAGTACCAAAATGACTTAATGTACCCCCAAAATCATTCGATTTTTCGAAAAATTCTCACAAGCTCCAGAACACAGATTCAAGATGGGAAACGTCAAACGAACTGTTCTTGAAGATTTTCCAGGATTTTCTGAACTGACGAAAATTTTTACTTGGGCTTTTTTGAGATCTTTAGCAAGTGTTATTAGCATGTTTTTTATGTAAAGTGATACTATTCATAATGGTTCACCTTTACATATACACGAAATAGATACTTTGTCCTATTTAATTGGTTTATGAATGAAGGTTTCGTACCATGTGACCACCAACAAATATTTCTGACATTACTAATAGAATTTCGTTCAGAACTTCCTCGGAATTACCAGGCACCCCCAAAAATGTCATTGGGGTGTTGGAAGAACTTGCAATAATACCTATTTTACCCAATAAACTCACAAAATTGTTCGATTTTCTGAGAAATCCACCTAAGTTTCAGAATATATTTGGACCACAGAAGATTCACTAACAATTTCAGCAACAAAACGTCAGACGAACTCTCTGGTCGATCAGACTTTTTTTGATTGTGTCTAATGTCAAAATTCCGAATTGACGTGAAGATTTTCCAGAAAATTTTCTGAACTATCAAAAAATTTTTCTTGCGCTATTTTGAAAATATTTCTGAAGAATGTCCAATAACACCTATTTTACCCAATAAACTCCCAAAATCGTTCGATTTTCTGAGAAATCCGCCTAAGGTTCAGAATATATTTGGACCATAGACGATTCACTAACAATTCCAGCAACAAAACGTCAGACGAACTCTCTGGTCGATCAGACTTTTTTTGATTGTGTCTAATGTCAAAATTCCGAATGGACGTGAAGATTTTCCAGAAAATTTTCTGAACTATCAAAAAATTTTTCTTGCGCTATTTTGAAAATATTTCTGAAGAATGTCCAATAACACCTATTTTACCCAATAAACTCCCAAAATCGTTCGATTTTCTGAGAAATCCGCCTAAGGTTCAGAATATATTTGGACCACAGACGATTGACTAACAATTCCAGCAACAAAACGTCAGACGAACTCTCTGGTCGATCAGACTTCTTTCGATTGTGTCAAATATCAAAATTCTTCCTTATTTTCCGAATTTACCAGGAAATCTAAAGAAAACCTTAACGCTCTGACATTTCTGCGTTCAAATTTTTTGTTTTTGTGAATTTTTGTCGATGGCCCACTCCCCGATGGTTAAACGGACGGCTGTTTCGTCCCGGAGCTACCGGTTGGACTCGTCAGTAAGACGTTTCCAGTGATCTCCCGCACCGTTCGCTTCCCTCGCAACCGCATAATCTCCGTTCCGCCATCCTTCTCCTTATTGAAATGCAAAATTGGCCATCAATCGGAGTGGAAATCGGCGGAAAATCCCGCCGAGTGATGGTAATAAAGCTAAGCCCGTCGGATAGGTGGTTATATTGAAAAGAATCAGCCGGTTGGAGACGACGCCGGCTGGCTGGAATAGATCAAACCCGGGGCGATCCTCAATTGAGTAGAAAGCTTTGGTAATGATCTCTCTTGAGCCGGCCGGATGAGGCAGATATAAATTTGTGGCGCTTTCGTTAACTCCCGGACTGGGATGAGGACAAAATGGCGCTCCCCCCATCGCGTCTCCATGGAGACGGGCTCCTTGGCCGGCCGGGATGTGACGACTCCTTCCGTTCCGTCCGGCGGCGTCTTCCTCTTGGAGATCTGTAACTGTTGTTCATGTTTGTTTTGGGGAAGGTTCGGCCATTCGGGGTTTTCTTGAGGGGGACTTTGATCGATAAACGCGGAAGTTGGTCGCCTTCAATCGGATGGTGGAACGAACCCTTCTAAGCTTCCATAGGGTAATGAGGAAACGCAAGAGGGATCGACTGAGAAGTCTGGAAAAGTCACAGCTAAAGAATTTCTTGAACGAAATGGGTTATGTTATATTCCAGAAATAAAAAGTATTTAATAACCTTGTTCGATAGCCAAGTAATGCCACTTCATGAAAAAAAATCCACCTTCACCTATCTCAAGCCATTTCCAATAAAAATTTCGAAAATATGATAATTTCCATTTTCCATGGAAAATTTGAGAAAAAAATAGATACTTTTTGGGAAATTTTTTTGAAACGTTCTAGAGACTCCTTTATTACCATGTTCAACGAAATCCCTTTCGACCAGACTCTAGATGTTTCCACAAATTCAGTCATTTCCAATTTTCATCGGATATTTCAAAAAATTTGATATTTGCGAAAAAAATAATACAGGTGTTCAAAAACGTCTTAGAAACTCTCCAATAACTGTGATCAGTAGCCAATTAATGTAATCATATGGAAAAAAATCCACCTTTACCTATCTCAAGCCATTTCCAATGAAAATTTCGCAAATATGATATGATCATGTCCATTTTCCATGGAAAATTTGAAAAAAAATAGATACTCCTTGGGAAATTTTTTTGAAACGTTCAAAATTCCTTCATTACCATGTTTAACAAAATTCCTTCTGACCAGACTCTAGATGTTTCCACAAATTCAGTAATTTCCATTTTTCATCGAATATTTAAAAAAATTCGATATTCGCAAAAAAAATAATACAGGTGTTCAAAAACGTTTTAGAAACTCTTCAATAACTGTGATCAGTAGCCAATTAATGCAATCATATGGAAAAAAATCCACCTTTACCTATCTAAAGCCATTGCCAATGAAAATTTCGCAAATATGATCATATCCATTTTCCATGGAAAATTTGAAAAAAAAATAGATACTCTTTGGGAAATTTTTTTTAAACGTTCTAGGGACTCCTTCATCACCATGTTTAACAAAATTCCTTCTGACCAGACTCTAGATGTTTCCACAAATTCGGTAATTTCCATTTTTCATCGAATATTTCAAAAAAATTTGATATTCTGGAAAAAAATCATACAGGTTCACAAAAACGTCTTAGAAACTCTCCAATAACTGTGATCAATAGCCAATTAATGCAACTATATGGAAAAAATTAAATATTTGAGGAAAATATCATAAAAGTTTTGAGGGAAATCTTGAGAACTACCCAATTAACATGACTGGTAGCTAGAAAAATCCACCATTTATATATGAAAGAACAAAGAGTTCAATCATATAGCGTAATAGAACACATGAATAATTATCGAATAACTCCTTGTCTTTTTACTTCCGGCACAGGGTTGAAACTACCCCGAATATAACAGATAGTGGAGGTTGAGTCTAGTCGCAGTTTTCCATGTGAATCAAACGGATTTCATATCACTATCACTCTTCGCAACCAGCGCTCTCCGCATCTTTTCCAACAATAAAACCACCATTATCATTCCTAATCCTCACTCTACATTTATAGGTGCTTAACATACGAATTCAAAGCGACCATAATCAATCAAATTCCTCTTCGCAGCTCACTTACTCCCCCGGCTCCATCCAGCAAGATGCCAAATGAGAAACTCCATAAATCAACATAGGTCTCGCTCCACCATAGAACCCCAGAAGAAGGCCCCTCTTCCCCCATCTCCAGCATCCTCTTAAGACGCTCTGTAAGCCCGACACGACTCGTTGCCTCTAATTATGCACGCAAAGATTTCCCGCTTAATTTACTCCTTCCGAAGAGTACGCCTCGCTTTTCTTCGCTCCCTGGAGGGGGAATAGGTTGGGTGAGTTCGGGAAGTTTGGAGGCAATGAACTTGGGGAAAAGCTCCATTTTCTTGGACTCGAATAAACAAATTACTGATAGAATAAACCTTCTACTAACATATCTTTTAAATGTGGCAATAGATGATCGTCTCAGGTTCAGACTCTTTTTTTTTCGCCAAAATTGTAACCTAAAATCTACTCCAAGATAGGACGAGAATAAGCAGCTACTCGACGTACAGTGCCATCTAGCCTTGGTCTTGCGAAGAAAAGGTTCCTACAGATGTCTACCTGCCACCAAACGTAACAGTGCGTATTTTCAAACACAGATGTCCAAGTTCCTGTATATTTTTTATCTCAAAAAAATTCAAGAATTAAAATCCTATATTTCCGAATAGGTACAACAAAATCAACAACTATACATTAATTTCTAAAACGATCAAAACTGTACACGACCATCAAAAAATATCTTCCTTTTCAATTCTTTATCATTCATGTCACGAATTCAAATAAATACCCAGGTTTTGGCAGACCTTTTTCACATTTAATCAGGGTAATCTCATATGGTTAGCACAACCGTGATTCAATCTGTAATCCACGTACAACATGCCTGTGTTGTGCCAATAATAAAGGGCTAGCACAACGAAAAAGTGCCACCACTGGTGAGAGTGGCCTATAAAGTCGAAACGTCCTTCCGAAAAACGCTCTGGTATTTTCGTGATGTATATCAGAAAGGCTGATCCTGTGATGACGTACATCCCAAATACCCTCGGTAGTAATAGCTGAAAAAAAATCAGAAAATTGCTTCAGAACTCAACGTAAATTGGTGGATGCGCCAATGTGATAAAAATTGGTAAAAATCCTGGTGATTCTCAGAATCCAAACATGAATCAATTCTACCCTCCCAATTCTTCACCACCATCAAAACGTACAAATTCTTTTATACAACCGTCACCAGAATCCTTCTTTCAATTTTTACCATGTGAAATCCAACCAGCGCATCCACCAATTCATCGAGAGTCCAATTTAAACCATCTACTTTACTACTGATACTTACGGATACTATTGGATTTTCCCATCCGCCCATGGTAACCGCCCAGTGGAACGTGGGGACCACGCCATAAGCCGCCCAGCCAACAAAAACGAACGTCTTGATGAAAGGATCTATTTGAAAATGGGGCACTTGTAAGCCCATGGCTACCACGAAAATAAACGTCACTGTACTCATGTAGAAATTCTGTAGGTTCTGCGAAGAATAAAGCAGCGAATTAGTTTAACTATTGTTTATAAGTAGTTTGATTGTGGCGGCTCTCTGGACGTCCGGGAGATGGCGCTGCGATAGCCCCCTCGCCAAACGATATTATACTCACTAAATCGCACCAAAACGCGTAATATATTCCTGATGTGTAAATAGCAAGCAAAGACAGGGCGATCCCGAACAGATCGAAACTTAGGAATATATCGCAATCCATGTGCGATCTGCAATTGAACGTGTGGTAGATTGACGACATTGTCATGCAGATCTGCAAAGTTAAGGTAGACGTGAACGCCTTAAATCAGTTGAACTGTTTAAACCTCACCATGAAGCAAACCAGCACCGATGATACGATGAATTTGTCGGAAACAGAAGCCTCAATCTGCAATATGAACAGATCGTTGATCGCTATACCAATGAACAACATCAGCCCGAACAGGTGCGACCAAATGTTGATGGACTCGTTTGTCCACCAGAAAATGCTGAAACGATAAGAAAAAGTCGAAACGTGCACTTTTAGAGAATGAATTTCAAAAAACTCATTAAGCGCCATCTATACTCTATATGCGGAAACGTACAGACATTGTAGATAACTTTCGGGGAAATTTCGAAATATAGATGGCTTTAGTGGTAGCAAATTTGGATTTTTGCTCACCTATTCATGCAATGTTCGGTACATAAAATTCCCCTGTAACCCGTTAGGATGTAGGGGTTGTGCTGGAGGAATTCGGGTGCTTCTTTGAATGGGAGCAGTTGTCTAGCTTTGGCATAACGTTCTTCGTAGCCCACTTCTTGGCCCAGTTTAAAAAAACTGTAGAAATATTCCAGTAACTCCCTGCTGAAAACTTTGGCATGCTCCCTATAGCTGAATGTCTGAAAAATCAAAAAAGAAAGAGTTAACAATTGAGAAAACACAAGGCAGTGGCGTGATGGTTAGCGCGTACTTCTCAGGTCCGATAGGTCTTGGGTTCGAATCCTCCGTCAGATCAGGCGAAAAAAAAAACAAGACCGAGCTCTGGAAAGGTCACGTGACGCTTGGATAACCTGCTGGGAAAAACGACGCCCGGCGTCAATCCTAACAGCTGTCCGTCAACGACGTCAGCGCTTTCCGCTTTCCAGAAACGTGAGGAAAGCAGGAAAACGAGGAGGTGCGAACGGGGAAATTCCGAAGGAAAATCTCCTGGGAAAGCACGGTTACGAGGGTTGTCCGATAAAAATTTTCACATATTTCAAAAGGGAAATTTCCTCTGGACAATTTCCTGAACTTTCACTACCTGATGAATGATGCAAATTAATTATATTCGGAACAAAACAAACCTTGGCTTCACCTTCGACGAATATTAAATGTGATATTACGTAAGTTCGTGTTTGTTGATTATTTTGGGAATTATTTAATAAAACTGATTGTTTTCTAGTTCAAGGCCAAGAACTGTTTGTTAACCCGGTAGTTCCAGATGCAGAATTGGCAAATAATAAAGTTCTAACTAAACTATTTTCGAATAAATTTGCCTTACATTCCTCGGTTTTTTTCTTTTCTGGGCGTTTCTAATATCTGCAAAAACAAGAACCTTTAAACGAGTACTCGCGATATAGATACCTGGAGGTTCAATAACAAACGAGGTCATTGTGTTCTTAATGAGAGGAACTTCACAAAGTTTGAATGAATTCAACCTGAAACATTTTTGGATTTTTTTTTAAGTGAGAAAAACACTTGGGAAATTTTATTTATTCCTGAGAAACCTATGAACGACATAATACCTAGGAAACAATTTTTAATGGCATTGCGTGATGATGGGGAAAGTGGAATATTTAATAACATAATTCATAGTTTTATTGGAATATCAACATACACGCAGTGACCCACCCAGAAGAAATAATTTCTTCAGAGTAGGGGATGAAGCATAATGTGTCTCCCACACATATTCGATGGGATTTAAATCGTGTGAACAGGGTGGCCACGCCAAAACATTAGGCCCTGCTTCTTCGAGAAAGTCCATAGTCATAAAGTGAAAGAAATTATTCCCTTCAATGTTACTAAGTATTTTATTCATTCTTTAAGTAGAAAAACGAATAACTTTCTGAGGTCACCGATTATCTCTACTTAAATTCGAGTACGTAATTATAGATAGTCATACAAAACACACTTGTATAGTCCAGGAACAAGTTTCAGAGCTATTGACGACAATGATTGGAGAAAGTACAGTTTGAAAAGTGAATATGCGAGAGTTGCAAACAATAGACAAGACATTTGTTTGTCGATAAATCTTCCTTGATGGCTGGACGCAGATATAGCAAAACTTACAATTTTCAGTTAGTGGCAAACTTCTGGTGTAAGGACACAGCAACCCCGGGATCTCCGAACTCTGAAGCTAGAAGTCTCACAGAGAGGGAGAGCCAGGGTGAAAACATGAAACTCACCTCTTCTATTTTCCCATCTTTTTCTTCCTTACATACGTCCCCGCATGTGTCTTTTTCGTTATCCGATTCATCTAGAACTGTCTCTATGTGCGATGTTTCTTCTAGAATCGTTTCAGACATCCTAAAATAAAAGATTCATCCTCAATTCAATTCTTAAATAGATTTATTTTTCTAATCCTACTGATAAAATTTGATAATGAAAAATACTGAAAGTGTATCGACCTTTTATTAATCATTGTGTCAGAATTATCAGATGTACATAAATTAAAATTTCATCGTATTGTGTTGGGAAGATTTCTTCATTTTCCGAAATTGTTGTGGGTAAAGAATAAAGTAACTTTCAATTTTGGAGAAATTTAAAGACAACTTACTGACAAATTGTCAATTTTGGAAACTATGAAAAACAGTTTACATTCAATTTCCACATGGATCAAATCTAATCGGATTCTCGAGTAGGAGTGGACGATAAAAATAATTTCCTATTGAAGGAAACCGAATAAAATATGAATACCCTATAGAACTCACAATAGGCAATAAATTTTGGTAATTTCTTTTTCGGTCAAATCGTTGTAAGCCTAATGTGGTGAAAGGAGGATAAAAAAATTTCTAGGATATATCCCATCTATTCGAATTATATTTAATTCAATAAAAAACCAAACTGGTACAAAATTAAGAAAACCTGAAAAAGTTACCCCTCAAGCCTCATGGTGGCAGGAAATTTTTCGTGCTTACCTCGAATTAATCTGGATGAAACACTCGATTAAATCACCCGGTATAAACTTCACTGGTCTAAGGATGGTCGTTTTGAATCATACGGTATTCATAATTACCCGCGGTATCAAATCGAGTGGATCGACTTTCTTTGGTACCTAAACTCCGTGAGTGTGTAGATGTTTGAACCACACTGGTCGAGACTCGAGAGCGTTTCTCGTTCCTCTACTCTGGTGTGGTAGAGGTGGACTCGTCGATTGACCGGATGAACCGCACACCGCACATAGAAGCAATTCTTTTGAATATCTTGCAATATCTACCCCACAGATTAACAGAAGAATTTCAAACGAAAGACTTCACAGACTGGCAAAAGTAGAGTGAAGTATTCCAGGAGAAAATTACTGAAATTCCACAGACAAGAACTTTTGAAGGTCTAGAAGATAAAATTGAAATATTTGAAAACCAGAAGAATCAAAAAGGCCAACATCCACATGGTAAAACCCAGAAGCTATATACAGGGTGTCCCAGAATGATTGGATAATCCTATAACACTGTATAGAAGAGCTATTGAACCCTCTGATAAAAATACAAAAAAAATCTACCCCCACTATATATTTTTTTTTCTCAAAATAATGATTTTTTGCACTTCACGTTACGTTTTTGTGTGTCACGCTCACAAGTTGATCAAATCCATCAGTTTCCTCATGGTGAAATATTCTTCATTGAATTACCAATAGATATGCTGAAACCGTATAAATATCTGTTGTAACTTTTTTGGAAAAAAATATCCAACTTCAAATTTCATCATAAATGTGATGAATATTTCATAATGTGAAAGTTTAATCGTTCATAGTGGAAATAAAATTTGAGAAAGCCCTGTGTGGCCAACTCAAAAAAAAATATACGCCTTTCATTTAAATGCGGGCTGGATGCGTCGGAAGTTGTCCGATTTACAAAACGGATTTTGAAAGTTGAAGTATATATGCAGATTTTACAAGCAAAAAACTAAAATAAATACCGTTTTTGGCGAAATTACAAAAAAAGTAATCATATTTGCGAGTCGAAAAACGTATCCCACACTCGCGGTTTTCTTCTACGATTTTTGTCACAGAATGACCCTTTATCTGCTCCATAGCCTGAACTAAGAGGAAACCACCAGAATTTCCACCAGCAAAAAAAAAATCACATTATTTTCTCAGGTGCATCTTATATTGGATGTAAGATAAAAAGGGCAATAACATAGTCTAAAATTAGTTCAAATTCGAAATCAACGTCACCGAATCGCCCTCAAAACATCCCGACTTTCATATAAATAATAAAAAAACTTCGATATTTAAGAAAAACGTTTTTATCGATACCAAACCGGTTCTCCCAAAAAATGACCACAATCTCTGATATATATTTTTTTTAATCCTCAAAATGTTAACGCTCCTTCCACGAAAACAACACATTTCATAAAAAACTCACTTTATTTATACAAAAATATTTACAGCCTTAAGTATAAAAGAAAAGGAAATTAAAACAGATCTTCCTCTGATCTGACATATTCCCCTATATCCGCTTGATGATAACAGACAACTGCAGACGGCTCAGCATTTCTACATTCCAGTGTGGACCTTGCTGCAACTCCGAAACCCAACGGTAGATCCGACATGCTGTAAACGATCACACCTTGATATTTCTCCGTGTTTTCACTGATTCTTCCCAATCCAGATTTAGCAACGTTATTTCCATACAGAAACTGTTGTTCGGCTGCTGGTTTCAACCAAATTTTAGCCTGAAAAACGACTTATTTGAGTATTCGCTCGCATCGATGGAGAAGTTAAAAATAACTGCAAACCTCGAAAGTTAGCCGAAAAAATGTACATCTACTAAAATTACGAATCTACCATAACAAGAATGATGATGAAAACTTTACCTGTGCATAAGGTGCCAAATAACTTAAGGCTGTTATATGCAACCTAAATTTATTGGTTTTCGTGAATTTTCCGAAACTTGTCCCGCACGAAACTTTATCTTCTGGAGCGATGGTATTCCCTGAATTGAATAACTCCTGGGAGGCATAATACACTCGGTTTTTACTTTCCCTGAAAGCGTATATCCCATCCGGCCTCTCAATGAGGATCCTCACATTGTGGCCAATACTGAAAACAACAAATCATTACAGGAATGAAAGGCGGATGAGGCGAAACACTTACTATTTGGATAGTTTATCGAATAATATTTTCGTTCTTTCTTCTGACAGTCTTTTCATCTTGGAATATTGGTAAGATGTGTAAAATTAGAAAAAACGGTAGGTTGTAACTTGAAGGTGCTGCAATTTTTGAGGTTAAGGCAGATTTCAAGGTTAAGGCATAGACAGAGACATAGATTAAAATACAGGGGTACTCTTTTTTGGATATGGTATTCGTTTTTTTAGAATTGTCCTAATATTTTCCCTGTTTTCTGATTAATGAAGTAAATAACCACGAATTCAACATCAACAAAAAATAAGTTGATTCCCATTAATTTTAAAAAATAAATAATTTCAAAGATCGCTTCGAAATCTATGACAATGGCATTAACCTAAAATCAAAGTCAATAGTTCAATATTTGAATGCACATAATTTTACAAATGTTTATTTATTGAAATGTATAATTGTCTGAGATATTGTCAAAGATTGTTCAATCCTTGCACTTTGGAAGCCGTAGACCAAGTAATTCTACACAATAGAAGAATCTACTCCAATGGAGGGATCATCCCTAGATATTTTAATTCCGTCAGTTCTGCCTTCAAAGAAGGTCGAATCGTTCCAAGGGAAAAAGTATCGAATTTCGACGAGTTAGTATCGTATATTAGCAATTTACGTAGGATACAAGTAGAACAAATATCAGAACTTTTCACTTCTATTAAAGATGGTAAGGCGGTTCTCATAATATATGGATATTTCTTCTAATCCGAGCATTTCAGATGAGCTGACTGAAAATCAAGTATTATTGATACTTGAAAGTTGTAGTACCTCAATTCCGGGTGAAAATATAGAAACTAGACATGTTTTATGCCGTTCGGTTCTGGAACGTTTCGAATCGGCTGGAAAATTCTCCGAGAAAGTTTACAAGTCATACATAACGATAAGTACAAAAAATAAACAATGTCTAGATGTAGATTCGTTGATTTCTTCGCTTGAAAGTAATTTAACGCATAACTTATTGAAGTTGATATTGAGGAACACTTGCGAATGCGGAGATCACGTTAAAGCATTAAAAGTATTATCGGAGATGAAACGAAGGAAATATACGCTCGACGAAGAAGTCTTCAATTATATCATCCTCGCGCACACAATCGAAGGGTAAGTATAGATTAATCGAGATGTGCCAGCAATCACCAAAATCATTGTAGAGGTCTCTCGTCAGGTCTTAAAGTAGCGAAAACGATGAATATGGGAAAATTCAAGGAAACCAGCGATAGCCGATTCTTTCTCATCAAAGGGCTGGCGCAAAGGAAGAACCTGAAGGAATTCGCTAACGCTTTGGAAGAATATAAAATCAGTTATAGCGAAGACATGATATTGTCTCTGTTGGACGTTTTGGGTTCTTTCGGGAATCAAGCGTGGGTGAAACTTGTGAGTTTGATTTACGATCGTTTTAAACTTTGGTTACGATATTTCTAATTTCAGCTAACGAATTTGGTGGATAAAACGTTGCTCAGCCGATATTTCATGATCGAGCTACAGAAACTCTGTACTCAGCTGGTTTACAGCGGTAAATATGACGCTGCCCTTGAAATATACAAAGTGTTTGTTAATACCAAGCCCGGTTCTACTTACGGAGGGGATATTTTGAGGGAAATGGTCTTATGTTCTGCGGTAAGTACCATTTTTTTCATTGACGCAGAGAATTGTTCAAAGATTTGACTTTTCAGCCTGTAGAAAAAATCGTGGAGTTGGCTAACGACTTGAAGGAGTCAAATTTGAACGAATACGGTTTGGAACGAGTGACCGAGACTGCGCTACGAAATAAAATGTTTCCTACTGCTATGAGTTTACTTTGTCATTTCGGGACGTTGAAGCCCCATTATTTTTGGCCTCTACTCATGGAAGCCCATTCGAGAGACGGTGAAATAGGTAATGATCCAATCCAAGAATGTAAAACATCTATCGATGAATTATTTCTAGGTCTATTGAAGGTTGTACAAACCGCAACGGATAAGAACGTAAAGTTCGATAACGAATCCTTCGCTACCTTCATTTTCCCCCGATGTAACCTCACGAATCCGAAAAGGGTCATAACGATGTTCCAAGAAATCGGGTACACAGTAAGGACGCTGTTAACACCCATGATAATCGCCCTGCTCAAGCGAAAGGAAATTAACGAAGTCATCGAATTGCGTAAGCTTATTTACGAAAAAAAAAAGTTCTATTTGCCGACTGGTTTGTTTTTCAGTCGACAAATACGAGGATGTGAAGGTTAACTCTGAAGATATCGTGAGGACGCTTTCAGTCACTTGGTTAACCACAGGGAGGACCACGGCGTGTCTCGAGGTGTTGGAAAAGGTTTTGGAATGTAAAAGCGTAGGAGACTTTCTGGTTAACGTGCTGGAAAAGATGAGGAGCACGTCGAAACTGAGGCATTTCATCGAGCTACTAAGGGAATGCAAAAAACGAAACTTAACGATAAACAGTTCCTCCGCAGACGAAATGTTGGCTATTATAAACAATTACCTATACTCGAACGATAAAATGGAAGAAATTCAAGAAGCCGTAAACGACTTACTCGATTTCACGAGAAGTTCGAGCGTACGGCCTTTCTTACACCAGGTAACTTCGATTCTCATCCCGATTTCGATTTCTCACCCTTTTTTACCTAGAATCAAATGAGCGTGGAACAGTTGGAACTCCACCTATTAGAGCTGAAGACTAAGAGGATGGAGACGAGGGGGGTGCTGAGAAAACTCATCCAGAAGTACTCCGGGCAAGGAAACTCGGATAGGGTGAAAGAGCTGAGGGAAGAACTGGCAGCGAGGGGCTACAATTCGTCCCCCGGCATGAAATCGGCTGTTTTACATTCTCACGTCCAAGAAGGGAACTTGGAGGAAGCTTTGGACATCTACGAGGAACTGATGCTCTCTTCGCCCACGTTCAAGACGGATCACTTCAAAATCGTCGATCTGGCTAATTTGTTGGTGAAACGGGATAGGTTCGACGAGGCTGTGAGGGTTTTGAAGAGATCTGCCATACAAACGTGAGGGGAATCTTGTTGTTTCTTCGAAAAGTTATCACAAACCTTTTTCGTTGCAGTGGTGCCGAGGAACCGGTGAAATCTTGGGAGAGGAATATTTTAAACTTATTAAAGAGCATAACGGATGTGGATAAGCAGAAAGAGATGTTCAAGGTTCTCGTCGATTGTGGGTATTGCATACCGTCCAACATTCTTTTGGGTGCGATTATCCAGTTGCATTTAGAAAAGTAAGTTATTCCAATTCCGGTAAAATAATCGATAATACGTAATGTGTTATTTCAGAGATACCTTAGAAAATACGGTCGGTTTGTATTTAGAATCCTGCAAAAAATATGGCAAAACTCCGATGCAGGTGGTTTTATTGTCAGAGTTGTTGGAGTGTAAGAAAGAACAGTTATTGCAGGATGTCCTGGATGCTTCCGCAGTGGTTCATGGAAAAACTGGGACTCTTTCTGCGCTTGTGACTGCGATGTGCGAAAAGGGCTTCGTCAAGCAGGTTGTCGCAGTTTTACAGGTGAATTAAGAGTTAGAAATCGAGGAAGCTCTTTCATTCTTATTCTTTCAGGATTCCACACTAAGCCCATCGAAAGATTTGGAAAAGAGATGCGAAAGATGGGTTTATACAAGTAATATGGTAGCTCTTCAGACGTTGTTGGCTGCCTCCAAGCAATTATCGCCGAAATTGTTGAATATACCTAAAATTCAACTTTCTATAATGCAATTGTATAGTAAGTTTCAATTTCTTCTGATTTTAATTGTGTGCTTCAATGTTATTTCTTTCTGCAGGTAAACGTAACGATTGTGACGGAGCGCTGGTGTTTTGGAAGGCGCTCGTCGATGAAGAAGACCGTGTAGATACTGATGTCGATAATGAGTTTTGCGAATTACTGAGTCGTTGTAAATTTAATTCGCCGGAGAATTTAAATATGAAATACAAATTGAAGTGATTTTCTTGTGTTTTATTTCGTCAAGAATACCCTCGAAATCGACAATTTTCTTCGAGGAGTTAACCTTGAATTTTTACTGTGAAACTACGTTGTTTTTCAGTTAATTTGGGGTTGTCGATTCCGAATTTTACTTTCGTTCCTTTTCCGGAAAATTACGTACGTCCTGAGTAATACTTGGGTCGATTGAGTAGAGATGGCGCTGTTGGTATCAATTTGAAAAAAAATCGGAAAAGCTTTAAATAATTGCAATTGCATGCAGTTCGACGCGAAAATACGAATATTTCGAAACGGACGAAATAGTTTTGAAAAATCGTCGCGCGAAAAAACGACTTAGGTTTCATAGAATTTCGAAACTGATAATATCTTCTTCGAATTTAAGTCATTTTTTCGTGTATCGCTTAAATGCCATAATTTCAAAACGGCGACGTCATCATAGAAATGTCGCAGTTCTAATTATCCCAAAACTTGTTTTCAAACCAGACTAAGTTATTTCAAACTATTTGGTGCGTGAAGTCACCATGCAGTTCGACGCGAAAATACGAATATTTCGAAACGGACGAAATAGTTTTGAAAAGTCGTCGCGCGAAAAAACGACTTAGGTATCATAGAATTTCGAAACTGATAATATCTTCGAATTTAAGTCATTTTTTCGTGTATCGCTAAAATGCCAACATTTCAAAACGGCGACGTCATCATAGAAATGTCGCAGTTCAAATGATCCCAAAACTTGTTTTCAAACCGGATTAAATTATTTCAAACTATTTGGTACGTGAAGTCACCAGTTCGACGCGAAAATACGAATATTTCGAAATAGTTTTGAAAAATCGTCGCGCGAAAAAACGACTTAGGTATCATAGAATTTCGAAATTGATAATATATTCTTCGAATTTAAGTCATTTTTTCGTATATCGCTAAAATGCCATAATTTCAAAACGGCGACGTCATCATAGAAATGTCGCAGTTCAAATTATCCCAAAACTTCTTTTCAAACCAGATTAAATTATTTTAAACTATTTGGTACGTGAAGTCACCAGTTCGACGAGAAAATACGAATATTTCAAAACGGACGAAATAGTTTTGAAAAATCGTCGCGCGAAAAAATGACTTAGGTATCAAAGAATTTCGAAACTGACAAAATCTTCTTCGAATTTAAGTCATTTTTTCGTGATCGCTAAAATGCCATAATTTCAAAACGGTGTCATCATAGAAATGTCGCAGTTCAAACTATCCCAAAACTTGTTTTCGAACCGGATTGAATTAGTAATAGTAATAATTGGATCAATTGGGTATAGATGACGCTGGTGATATCAAATTTGGTAAGAAAAAAAAGATTTAGGAAGCACTGACGTGTAGTCAGGAGAAACTAAATTTTAAACGACTATATTTACGGAACCCCTGGTCTAATTTTGCTCAATAACGAACTTAACCGCGGCATTCTAGTTTCGAACCTACCCTGTAAATTTCAAGTTTCTAGGTCGTTGTGTTCGAAAGTTATAATTTTCTATGGTTCTGCTGATGCTATCTGGACAAAATTTCGCATATAGCTTGAACAAAATCGAATTACATGGTGGACAATTTCTATTTTCTATTGGATATAAACTCATCCATGAAATTTGACCCATTAGAATTCGGAAAAAAAATACGCAGACTACTTTTTCGATTGACATAGAGTAGAAGTGCATCTTATGCGACAAAATAACAAACCTCGAATTTCGCCTTTGTTTGTTAATTTCTTGTCCCACTTTTCCGAAAAAAAAAATTAGGTTACCCACTTGGGCTCATATACCTTCAGGAAGCCAAGGCCGAAAGTGGCGAATCTTTAACCTATTGCAAAGCCCGTCCTTAACCCGACGTCCCAAAATATGTTGATGCTCAAATGTTGAAAATAGTCTCATTGTCTTCGATGTTAATTGAAATCAATTGTGTATAAAGTCGTTAGACTTTCTATTCTGGCATTAGTTCCTCTTCCACCGTTGTAAACGGGAAGCTGGAAGTGATTTATGAAATTGTTCCAAGTGCATATTCACCCAGTGAAAATCTATTAGATAAAGTTTTCCAGTTAATTGTAAGTTTGAGATGAATTTAAATATAATATTTTTTTGACTCCCAAAAATTTGGAAAAGATATCAAATTAAAATAAGTGTGTGGGAAGATACACATTTCAGTATGTATTAAGTTGGATTATAACTCAAGGGAATGCATAAATTTTCCGCTTCCTAAATAAGGAGAAAAAACCTGACGATGTTAGAACCGGTTATACAAAAAAATACTCAAAAAAGTCAGGTCATTTTTATTCAGCAGGTCAATTTTCTTATAAACTCGTTTAGTTCCAGTGTGAGTTCGATTATTATTCTTTTAAAATATGCGGAGATCGGAATTTCCAGAAATTTGGCAAAAATAATATTTCAAGGTTCGAGAGTCTAAACATGGAATAAAAATACATACATTCCTTCGATGAGCCAAAATTTCATGATTAATTGGATTTTACGACGTTATTTATTATGAGAGGCAGTAGCGTGGTGGTTTGGGCGATGGATTGGTAACCGAGAGGCTTGGGTTCGAATCTTCCGGTCGGGGATGGAATTTTCTTAGCTGTAGTGCTCTTCCACCAGTCCCGGATGGAAAAACAATTAGTTATCTGTCATTAACAAAATTATTCATATTCCGAAATTTCTAACAAAATAATGTAATTCCACTTTCGATTTATGTGCGAAGGGAAAAATATCAACCAAAATTAGTCAAACGACTTGTTCTGAAGGGAACCTGTATAGTGACATTACTCGCTTTCTGTGTAGAATTGTTACGAAATCACCAGATTTCTCGAGGTCTACAATAACTGGATAACAAATGTCATTACCAATTCTTCAGAAAATTGTTTCAATTACAAATATTTAATGAAACTTTTTTCATTCACGTTTGGATGTCGAAGGTTTCAACTTTTCCTGCCAATTCTAATCGTGGTTCATTGATTTGGAAAAAAAATATTCGAAAAGCGCTGCCGTGAAGTCAGGAGATTTTGAGCGCTCGTTCATCGAACTTGTAGGTAGATTCGCATTTTCCAGTTTTAGAAACCAATTCAAGAAATTTTGACAGCTGTCAAAGAAATGACAGCAGCTCTTTGTCAATTATGCCGAATCAGCTGTTACAGAAATATAAGGATTTTTAGAAAAATAAATTTCAAACGTTCATATTTACGGAACCCCTGGTCAAATTATGCCCAACAACGAACTCAACCGCGTCATTCGATATTCGAACCTACCCTGAAAATTTCAAGTCTCTAGGTCTTTCCGTTCGAAAGTTAAAATTCTCTATGGTTTCTATGGTTCTGGTCATGCGATCCGGACAAAATTTTACATGTAGCTTGAATATATCATTCTCCATTGAAATACAAAATTTCGTCAAGATCGACTCCGTAGTTTCGAAATTATCAAGGAACAAAATTTAAAACAAACATATTTACGGAACCCCTGTTCGAATTTTGCCCAAAAACAAACCCAACCCCGGCATTCGAGATTCAAACCTATCCTAAAAATTTCAAGTCTCTAGGTCTTTCCGTTCGAAAGTTATAATTCTCTCT
Organism: Aphidecta obliterata; assembly: GCA_963966015.1. Lineage (NCBI taxonomy): Eukaryota > Metazoa > Arthropoda > Insecta > Coleoptera > Coccinellidae > Aphidecta > Aphidecta obliterata. The sequence goes on from OZ014435.1 coordinate 2,146,454, forward strand.
GGTTTCTATGGTTCTGGTCATGCGATCTGGACAAAATTTTACATGTAGTTTGAATATATCATTCTCCATAGATTCTGACACACTTTTGCCTAGTCCTAATAATAATAATAGTCCACCTTACCTCAAATAAATTGAAAATGATAAAAGATATTATATAACAGAGTATTGTTTCGAACGAATATATACAGGGTGTCTCAGAATGAATGGATAATCCGGTAACACTGTATAGAAGAGCTATTGGACTCTCTGAAAAAAATACAAAAAGAAATCTATCCCCACTAGAAATATTTTTTTTTTTCAAAATAATGATTTCTTGCACATCCCGTTGCGTTTCTGTGTATCACGCTCACAAGTGGATCAAATCCATCAGTTTCTTCATGGTGAAATATTCTTCATTGAATTACCAATAGATATGCCGAAAACCTGTTGTAACTTTTTTGGAAAAAAATATCCAACTTCAAATTTCATCATAAAATGTGAAGAATATTTCATAATGTTAAAGTTTGATCGTTCATGGTGGAAATAAAATTTGTGATAGCCTGTGTGGCCAACTCAAAAAAAAATATGCGCCTTCCATGTAAATTCCAAAATGGTACAATACATCTTCATAACTTATTTGAACCTGAAGAAACTGATTGATTTGATTCATTTGTCAGCGTGTTACACAGAAACGCAACGTGATGTGCAAGAATCATTTTTTTGAAAAAAAAATATTTCTAGTGGGGAGAGATTTTTTTTTGTAATTTTTTCAGAGAGTCCAATAGCTCTTCTTTACAGTGTTATAGGCTTATCCATTCATTCTGGGACACTTGTATTTCTCTGAAAATAACATGTATTGCTATAGAATAAAATGAAATTACAAAATGCCTAGATTCAATAATTTTGTCATAGGAAGATAGAAAGCATGTCCAATTCTCGTAATGGCTCGCAAAGCCGAAACAAATAAACTTTTAATATGGACAATAATCAATTATTTCGAAGAAGCAAAGTGTAAAATTGGTTTGTGTAGTTTTAATGGCTTCTACTCGAAATTGGTATGTTACAACAACTCTTACGATTTTATTATAATGTTATGGATTGATGTCTTATTTATTGTTAGGAAAAATTAAATTTTGGAAGAAAGTACCTAATCTTACAAGGGGCAGTAGTGAGAAAGTTAGTGCGTGTTACTCTTGACCGATAGTTCGTGGGTTCGAATCCTGCGCTTGGGAAAGACATATTCTGAGGTGGTTAATTAACAGTGCGTCAGGGTTAAGGACACAGTAATTATTAAAAATTCACACGCACATTTATCGACTTTCTTTAGAATCTTCCCCGATTAAAAACTTAATTAAATGTTCATTGAACTATAATAATCTGATAGTCAAATCATGCTAACTCAGCACACTTGCATACTTTCTTAAATGTTATGATCAAAACAACGATGGAAATGTCCAAACAACTCAAACGAAATTGATCCAGTAAATTTTCACAGTACAAAACTCAACTCTTTTCCACTCCAATTTTTCTGTTATTTGTTCGAAAAAAACTTAAGTACGTACAGATAAGAATTTAATTTTTCCCCCCTTCCGCCCCCACCTTCCGCGTTATCGTCGTGGCTGTCACGATAGTTGATTGCCCACCTTGTATAAAGACAGTCGCTCGTGTTCTTTTCAATATAAATGCGCCTCTGTAACGCGCGAATAATACCCGATATTTTTTTGTAGAGACATGTCCACGACAATGGTACAAGAAGCGCCCAACTGTGAGGAAAAAAACGGCAAGAAGTACCTCCTTCCTGCGGACATCGGTACAGATCCGGATTTCAAGAGGAAGATAGTTTGGAAAAATGTTTTTGCTTTCGTTTTGTTGCACTCTGGAGCTTTGTATGGGATGTACCTGTGTTTCTTAGAGGCCAAATGGTTCAGTGTTGCCTATTGTGAGTTTTTTTTTACCTAATATTTTCGAAAATTAAAAAAATTTCAAGTATTTATCTTCCTAGTTAACAATTTTGTGATGGTTGCATTAAGGTTTCCAAATTATCAAAATTATCTGGTTTTTAATTGGGCCATCAAACGAGTTTCGTTAATTGCCTTATTGTCTCCTCCGAAAGGAAATAAGCCATTTATAATAAGCCATAAATTATGGAAAGTTTTCAATTACCTAAGTGGTAATAGAATTATTTAAAATTGACTTGAATATTAAATTGCTCCAGATAAAATTTGAAATGCGATCCTCATTTTCTAGTTTTTGTTGAATTTTAATTCTTTTTGCTTATCTATTTTGAAATTTACCAAATTAGTTTCAGTTTTCACAATGAATATTTCTGAAATTATTTTCTAGAATATTCACAAGTAATTGGATCTGGTTTCAGCAGGATGTAACCACCTGCCACTTCCACCCAAATAATATTTAGTTTCAACATCAACAACTAATTTTTGATTTTTTCAGATTGGCTGTTCGTATTCTTCACCGGGGTGGGAATAACAGCAGGCGCCCACCGTCTCTACTCCCACAAGACCTACAAGGCCAAGTTACCCTTAAGGCTATTCCTGATGATTCTGCAAACCATGGCAGGTCAAGTAAGTTGGCTATTTATATTTGAAGTTAGGTCATCCGAGCATTTGAACATCGAATAAGACGTTCAACCTCGTACCAGAACTCGAGAGCAGATCAAACACGAAACGCAATCAGATATGAAATAATAGAGTAAACATTTGAACGCCCGAAGAGAAAGAATCTTTGGAAGCGACTCTCTAAGATTCTTCAAATTTTTAATTTTTTCAAATTGATTGGATGGTTACTTAATTTGGAACACAACCCATTCAAGGAAGACGACTCTATGATTGGGGAATCCCCTATCATGCGCACTTAACCTCACTTTCATTCTCGTTCGGGGATGAGAAATTTTGTTTTATGTTCGCGACTGTTTGCAGGGCGAGAAAATAATAAATACAGTATTGCTCAGAAAAAAGTAAACAAACTTCAATTCTTACATTAGCAGTATAGGAAAAAAGATTATATATTTTCATGAAGGTTCTGCAGAAAAAAGAGCTTCAGCACATTGGCAACCTATGATAAATTATGTAGAGGATGGTTAAAAAAAAAAACTCAAAAATTAGCCCCTTGAAGAAATTTTCGAAAATAATTCACAATAACACAACAGAACAAAAATATTTTTTTAGTTTTTTGCGTGTAAAATATGAACCAATGAAGCGATGTTGACAGTTTCAACAACATTATGGTATAGAATGAAAAGACGAAGAAAATGAGTGCTTGCGCAACTCAATGGCATCATTATTACCGGAGAAAAGCCGGAAAAACCGTGAAAATCAGTGTTTTTTTAAAAATTCATAACTTAGACATTTTCGAAGTTGTAGCGCTGGTTTTTCGGATGAGTGTAGTTGTTAATAGGTATTTTGAGTGTGCACAACTTGGGCGTTGTCGGATGAATAGTTTCTGCGTAATTGCGATTTGAATTATTTTAGGCACTGTTTTCCGGAAGGGCTGGATGCGTCGGAAGTTGTCCGATTTTAATTTACAAAACGGATTTTGAATGTAAAAGTATAGTACTACAAAACCTCAATCTTGATTTTTTGTTGAAATGTTGCAAAAAAGGTGGAAAATACGAGGAAACATTACCAAAACCGGCCCAGCGCTCGATTACGGTCGAATAGTGACAAAAATAGTAGAAGAAAACCGCGGGTGTTTGGGTACGTTGGGTGATCCGTTGATGTTAAGTGATAAGTTTTCGACTCTCAAATATGATTACTTTTCTTGTAATTTCGAAAAAACACCAAAAAACAGGGTTTTCTTAGTTTTTTGCTTTTAAAACCTGAACCCATAGAGCGATGCTGACACTATCAGAAACATAATTGTAGAAAATGAAAATACGAAGAAAATGAGTGCAAGTACAACTGAATCGGGTCATTATTACCGTAGAGAAGCCGGAAAAACCGTGAAAATCAGCGTTTTTTCAAAAATTCTATACCTCCTAAACTTCAAGTTTCCTGAGATTGAGACTAAAGCCAATCGATTTCTTATGAAAAAGTGTTTCTATGAGAAAAAAATCATCGAAATGTGGCGTTGGGCTTAAAGTGAATCTATCATTGAAATGTCACATTTCATTTTCAAAATTTCATACCTCTTAAACTTTAAGTTTCCTGAGATTGAGAATAATGCCAATCGATTTCTTATGAAAAAGTGTTTCTATGAAAAAAAAATCATCGCAATCTGGCGTTGGGCTTGAAGTGAATCTATCATTGAAATGTCACATTTTATTTTCAAAATTTTATACCTCCTAAACTTTAAGTTCCCTAAGGTTGAGACTAATGCCAATCGATTTCTTATGAAAAAGTGTTTCTATGAAAAAAAAATCATCGCAATCTGGCGTTGGGCTTGAAGTGAATCTATCATTGAAATGTCACATTTTATTTTCAAAATTTTATACCTCCTAAACTTTAAGTTCCCTAAGGTTGAGACTAATGCCAATCGATTTCTTATGAAAAAGTGTTTCTATGAAAAAAAAATCATCGAAATCTGGCGTTGGGCTTAAAGGGAATCTATCATTGAAATGTCACATTTTAATTTCAGAATTTTATACCTCTTAAACTTTAAGTTCCCTAAAGTTGAGACTAATGCCAATCGATTTCTTACGAAAAAGTGTTTCTATGAAAAAAAAATCATCGAAATCTGGCGTTGGGCTTAAAGGGAATCTATCATTGAAATGTCACATTTTAATTTCAGAATTTTATACCTCTTAAACTTTAAGTTCCCTAAAGTTGAGACTAATGCCAATCGATTTCTTACGAAAAAGTGTTTCTATGAAAAAAAAATCATCGAAATCTGGCGTTGGGCTTAAAGGGAATCTATCATTGAAATGTCACATTTTATTTTCAAAATTTTATACCTCCTAAACTTTAAGTTCCCTAAGGTTGAGACTAATGCCAATCGATTTCTTATGAAAAAGTGTTTTTATGAAAAAAAAATCATCAAAATCTGGCGTTGGGCTTAAAGTGAATCTATCATTGAAATGTCACATTTCATTTTCAAAATTTCATACCTCCTAAACTTTAAGTTTCCTGAGATTGAGAATAATGCCAATCGATTTCTTATGAAAAAGTGTTTCTATGAAAAAAAAATCATCGCAATCTGGCGTTGGGCTTGAAGTGAATCTATCATTGAAATGTCACATTTTATTTTCAAAATTTTATACCTCCTAAACTTTAAGTTCCCTAAGGTTGAGACTAATGCCAATCGATTTCTTATGAAAAAGTGTTTCTATGAAAAAAAAATCATCGAAATCTGGCGTTGGGCTTAAAGGGAATCTATCATTGAAATGTCACATTTTAATTTCAAAATTTTATACCTCTTAAACTTTAAGTTCCCTAAAGTTGAGACTAATGCCAATCGATTTCTCACGAAAAAGTGTTTCTATGAAAAAAAAATCATCGAAATCTGGCGTTGGGCTTAAAGGGAATCTATCATTGAAATGTCACATTTTAATTTCAAAATTTTATACCTCTCAAACTTTAAGTTCCCTAAGGTTGAGACTAATGCCAATCGATTTCTTATGAAAAAGTGTTTCTATGAAAAAAAAATCATCGAAATCTGCCGTTGGGCTTAAAGTGAATCTATCATTGAAATGTCACATTTTAATTTCAAAATTTTATTCCTCCTGAACTTTAAGTTCCCTAAGGTTGAGACTAATGCCAATCGATTTTTTATGAAAAAGTGTTTCTATGAAAAAAAAATCATCGAAATCTGGCGTTGGGCTTAAAGGGAATCTATCATTGAAATGTCACATTTTAATTTCAAAATTTTATACCTCCTAAACTTTAAGTTCCCTGAGGTTGAGACTAATGCCAATCGATTTCTTATGAAAAAGTGTTTCTATGAAAAAAAAATCATCGAAATCTGGCGTTGGGCTTAAAGGGAATCTATCATTGAAATGTCACATTTCAATTTCAAAATTTTATACCTCTTAAACTTTAAGTTCCCTAAAGTTGAGACTAATGCCAATCGATTTCTTATGAAAAAGTGTTTCTATGAAAAAAAAAAATCATCGAAATCTGGCGTTGGGCTTAAAGGGAATCTTTCATTGAAATGTCACATTTTAATTTCAAAATTTTATACCTCTTAAACTTTAAGTTCCCTAAGGTTGAGACTAATGCCAATCGATTTCTTATGAAAAAGTGTTTCTATGAAAAAAAAATCATCGAAATCTGGCGTTGGGCTTAAAGGGAATCCATCATTGAAATGTCACATCTGAATTTGAAAATTTTATACCTCTTAAACTTTAAGTTCCCTAAAGTTGAGACTAATGCCAATCGATTTCTTATGAAAAAGTGTTTCTATGAAAAAAAAATCATCGAAATCTGGCGTTGGGCTTAAAGTGAATCTAACATTGAAATGTCACATTTTAATTTCAAAATTTTATTCCTCCTGAACTTTAAGTTCCCTAAGGTTGAGACTAATGCCAATCGATTTTTTATGAAAAAGTGTTTCTCTAAAAAAAAAATTATCAAAATCTGTCGTTGGGCCTGAAGTGAATCTTTCATTGAAATGCCACATTTTATCCTCAAAATTTTATACCTCCTAAACTTCAAGTTTCCTAAGATTGAGACTAATGCCAATCTTGATTATCTGCTAAAATGTTGCAAAATAAGTGCAAAATAAAATGTAAATAAAAATCGGACAATTTCCGACGTATCCAGCCCTTCCGGAAAATAATGCCTAAAATAATTCAAACCGCAATTACGCGAAAACTATTCATCCGACAAGGTCCAAATTGTGCATACTCAAAGTACTTATCAATCACTACTTTCACCCGGAAAACCAGCGTTTTAACTTTAAAAATGTCCGAGTCATGCATTTTTGAAAAAACGCTGATTTTTCGGTCTTTCCGGCTTTTCTCCGGTAATAATGACACCATTGAGTTGTACAAGCACTCATTTTCTTCGTCTTTTCATTCTCCACAATTCTGTTCTGGAAAGTGTCAGCATCGCCCAATTAGTTCAGATTTTACAAGCAAAAAACTAAAAAAAAAACAGTTCAACCCTGTTCAACCCATAACTTCTCAGAACTGCATGTACATATGGGTGAGAGACCACAGACTGCATCACAAATTCAGCGACACCGACGCGGATCCGCACAACGCCATGCGAGGATTCTTCTTCTCTCACATGGGCTGGTTGATGAGCAAGAAACATCCCCTGGTCATCCAGAAAGGAAAGACCATCGACATGTCCGACATGGACGCCGACCCCCTTGTTATGTTCCAGAAGAAGTAAGTCGAATAAATCCGGCTTAAAATTACAGTCTTAAAATCCTTCTTTTGCAGATATTACAACTCTTTGTACTTCATTTTCGCCCTCCTTCTACCAACGTACCTGCCTGTGTTCTGCTGGGGGGAAACACCGTGGAATTCTCTCTTCATCAGCTACTTCCTCCGGTACGTCACCCTCCTCCACATCACGTGGACGGTCAACAGCATAGCGCACTTCTACGGGTCCAAACCTTTCGACAAGTGAGTGCCTCGAACTTAATTAATATTCAGGTTAGGTTAGGTTAGGACAGTGTTGAAACAACTCTTGAAATTAATTAATACTGAGGTTAGGTTAGGTTGAGTCATCCTAATTTTTTCTAATTCAAGGAACATGGTGTCTGTAGAAAGCAGGATAGTCGCTCTTTGGGCAGGGGGCGAAGGATGGCACAATTACCACCACGCTTTCCCTTGGGATTACAAGGCGAGCGAGTTCGGGGCCGGACTTAACGCAACCGGCTTCTTCATCGATGTGATGGCCCAAATGGGTCTCGCCTACGATCTGAGAGAGGCCTCCACCGATATGGTCAAGAAGAGGATCTTGAGGTCCGGAGATGGCAGCCATAAGCTCCACGGACACCTGGTTAAACACAGCAATAACAACAACAACAACGAGAAATGCTCCAAAGGAGAAAGCACTAAAACGGAGGAAAAGGCGGAGAAATTCTACTCTCTTTTCAGAACAGGCTAAGAGGAGATTTATTATGTTAAATGTACAAATGTTTAGAATATTCGGTTGTGATTTAGTTTAGTTTTCTAGTCCTCTGAGTCACTGTGATAAGTGACTCCAACGTATAGTTGGACGTACTCGAGTAAGCCTCAACCCCTTCTAAAGAGGTATTTAGATTGATTTCTGATATTTCCACCTTAATAGAAGAAAATCGTGATGGAAATCACTCAATGAAAGGTTGTAGAATAATATTTATTTTATCTCTATTAATATTTTGTAAATATATGTAATCGATGATTTGAAGTGTTTTATAAATTGAGTTTTGTGTGAACCATGAACGTTTTGAGGAATAAAGTTTGCCGAGCTCATATGTTTGATTACTTTTTCCCAGTTTCTCCTCTCAGTTAATCCAACAAAAACTTATTTTCATTTTAAGAATCAATACCAATCAAGGAGGAAAAAAATTAACTTTGCTTGACGCTCTTCAGTTTTAGTTTTTTGCTTGTGAAATCTGAACCAATAAAGCGATGCTGACACTTTCAACAACAGAGTTGCAGAGAATGAAAAGACGAAGAAAATGAGTGCTAGTGCAACTCAATTGGGTCATTACTACAGGAGGAAAACCGAAAAAACCGCTGGTTTTCCAGATGAATATAGTGGTTAATAGGTACTTTGAGTGTGCACAACTTGGACGTTGTCGGATGAATAGTTCTTGCGTAATTGCGATTTGAATTTTCTTAGACACTAAGTGAAAAGATCTACTGAGTGGTTTTGTGGATTCTACTCAATTGGTTCCATAACCACCATACAAAAAAATTATTATAGATTTCCTATATTTTCCCTGAGATAAGCAAATATAGCGGTTTTGGGGGGGTCTACCCCTTAGTTTTTTTCGAGTGAAAATTTCAAATTTTCGAATGCGGTTTTAATGGATGAGGATGAAGTGAGGAAGTCGCTGGTTGATAATCTAAAAACCACGATTGATTCTGACTAGTAGAATATGAGATATGAAGGATTAAAAGTTGGAAAAATTCAATTTTCCAGTTGAAAAAATTGAAATTTGCAGATAGGGTCGCAATTTAATTTCCATCGGATTGCGCAACCTTGAAAACCTATATTTCCATACCTAACTTGCCAATATCTGCCATAGATTTTCCGAAAAAAAATTATTTAGTTTTTCCAACTTTCATTTTCGAGTTGCGTTTGAAAGAGTGTACTGGCGCGAATATAACTATGAATAATCTACTGAGTGGTTTTGTGGAATCTACTCAATTGGTTTTATAACCACCATACAAAAAAATTATTATAGATTTCCTATACTTTCTCTGAGAGAAGGAAATATAGCGTTTTTAGGGGGGTCTATTCCTTAAATTGATTTCTGAAACTAGAAAATGCGGTGCCACCCTTGCCAGGCTCTAGATACGGCCCTGGTTTGAGGTGAAGTATCTCAAACCCCCACCCTGAAATTTCAAAGTTCACGTTTTTGGTTAGTGTAGAATGAAAAATCGAATTTGTAAAGTCAACCTCTCTATCCGAAATCCAACATAACCCCATAGGCAATGCAGCCCCATTCGTACCGCCCTGGAAAAATACATTGGACGTATAGGATGTCCAATGTATAAGAAAGAGAAACGTGACCGTTTTATCGAAAACAAGTTAGGACACATTTTTATGGGAAGAAAGAATTTCATTTTTTCCGGAAAAGCCGACCCTGAACGTTTGATGGTTTAATCCTAGGCCCCTTTTTATAGTTTTTGGGTGAATTCAGTAAAAATTCATTTTATGGCTGTGAAATCGAATCGTCAGTGATAAATAAATTGTGTTGTGACAGCAGGGTAGGTGAAATATGTGATAGATTGGGTGTTTTAATGTGACCAAAATGCGAAAAAGCACACAAAAATTTTTTTTCAGAAAAGCTCCATCGATGTATTCGATGCATTCAAATGTACAAATTCAATTTGATAATTATATAATTAATGTCATGTGAAAAAATTATTTTTCTTTTGTTACAAAATTTGTTTCCCCAAGGAACATCCATTCATCGAGATATCAATAATGGATAATTGAATAAAATTCCCATTTCGTTAATGAAATGAAAATATTGCCTAATCAAAAATCGGAAAAAAAAATTTCATGATTATTTATATTCGATCATAATATTCTTGGAATGTTAACTCTCATTTATTGGATTTTTTTTTCGTATTGGAAATGTTTTGAATCGTGCGTTCTTCATCGAGTCCACACATGTCCGCAGTTTCGTCTCTAGTTTTTAGGATTTCAATCTCTTCACATTATTTCGATCTAGAAGAGGAGTTGAGTTACATGTACATTTTCTGTTAGGGCAACTCGTGAAGGTAATTTAAAAATAGTTTCTATTTAAGACAAAGTGCTTTCGAATATTAGGTAAATATAAAATATATTGATTTTATATTAACGTTGAACAACAATTCTTGCCAAATTTGGGATTTCTCAATAATGTCTGCTGTCAAAGTAACTAGTATAATCGACAATTTCCAAGTTGAATGTCCAGCTGACCTTGAATGTGTAATAATTTTCACGAAAGTAGGTACAAAAAATGAAATTAGTGAACCCTTTTAGATTCCAAACTTACTCGACGTAGAAATCAATTCAATATTAACAAAATTAAATATTTGATTATCTTGAAAATATTGAAGAAACGAGACTCGTAGTTTTTGCTAAATTAAATAATTTTATTATTTTAAAATCTTCTTCGAGGTAGAATGAAATATTGGCGAATAAAGAACAAGAACTCTACAAGCTTATCACAACACAGTTTTTTTTTAATGTTAAAAGTTTATTTCTGAAATTTTCATCGATGAACATAAACAAAATGAGGAAAGTTAATTTGGTTCATTAATAAAATGCATTTTAGTGTAATGGTATGTATATAATAATTTCAACTCTTTCACTCGATAAATAAAATGAATTGTGGTGCTGTATTTTATGACATTTGCCCATTCAACCAAAGATAAATTTTCGATGTAAAAATGACAATTCATATTTTCCCTGGTGAAACCATTTGTGATGGAATATTATCAATTGATCTTATCATAAATTGAAGGAGTACCTCCTTGCCTTCTTTCATCTGTTAGAACCCTCGGAGTTATGAAGCATAAAGAATTCATCTCAAATTGAGTAGATTGGGGGACTAGCTTTTCGTTTTTTTCTAGGAAATAAGAAATCATTTTTTGAGCGCTCGTACTACTTACACGAGGGCTATATCGAATCTGTAGTTTGGAAATTATCAAAAAAACTAAATTTCAAACGACCATATTTACGGAACCCCTGGTATAATTTTGCTCATAGATAAAAGTGATCACGACAATCGTGATCCACACCTATCCTGAAAATTTCAAGTCTCTAGGCGTTTCCGTTCAGAAGTTACAATTTTCTATGGTTTCTATGGTTCTGGTGATGCGAGCTGAACAAAATTTTGCATGTAGCTTGAACACCTCATTTTCCATTAGAGTGCGAAATTTCATCTCGATCGAATTTGTAGTTTTGAAGTAATCAGAAAAACAAAATTTCGAGCGGCCATATTTACGGAACCCCTCGGCGAATTTAGCCCAATAACGAACTTAACCGCGGCATTCGAGATTCGAACCTACCCTAAAAATTTCAAGTTTCTAGGACATTCCGTTCGAGAGTTATCGTGTATACGGACGGACGGACAGACTCGAACTTTTCGACGGATTCGTCATCAGTGAGTCGAACATAGTCGATTGAGACCATTTTCGGCTCAAAATTCGATAAATACAGACATCGTGACGAAATGATATAGCCCTCGTGTAACTAGTACGAGCGCTCAAAAACGCAGCAATGCAATATGTGTTTTTTGATTTTTTTGATGTTGTCTAATCTTTGCTACTGTTCAGTAATTTCGGAACGCGAGTAATATTTAAGTTTCAGGTCAGCATGGCGAGAAATTGACGGCAATTATTCAAACCGTTGTATTTGAAATTCAATTAGCATCATTCATTTATCATATTTAGCGAATAGTAGTATTGAATTTGAGGTATAATAAAGTGTTGATTACAGAATATTATGGATAAAATGGATCCAATTACTGTAATATTTGTACTTTCCAACGACTTGGAAGATGAAAGAGGAGCAAATGAAATAATGCTTAAAGCTTTCGAGGTATTGTAAATGAATACTTTTGTTCTAATTTATTTTTAATGAATATCCTTTCAAGGCCTGTAAACACAACAAATTCAATTCAATATGGGTGAAAGAACGAGATATTTACAAAAAAGAATTGAAAAAAATAGATTTTATTGTGTTTGAAACGTTTGAAGGAAAAGATTTCGAAAATATTAAGGAGAAAAAGAGTGCGTAAGTAATTTTTTTATGAAGTCATCTGTATGAAAATTAGTGAGGGTTTGTTAGTATGATTTCTTATATTTTCGGCAGTAGTATTGTAGGTCCATGGTGTGTTCTAATATGTTTGATGGAAGGCAAAAATATACCAAATTTGTCAGGGCCCACCTACAATGTTGCAATGTATGATTGCATAGTTACATCTTCTGACCTTTTTAAACATGTTGAACTAGAAATTAGTGAGAAAGTTCGAATGATGGGTGGTTATTACTGTGATGGTATATCAGATAACACAACACATTTAATAACTGATAGTGTGAAGAGTGCTAAATACATGGTAAGTAATTTATATTAATTTTAGTTCAAATTTGTTCCTCAATAGGATTTCTTTTATTTTCTAGAAAGCTATGGAAATGAATATAAAAGTACTCACTCCATCTTGGATAGATTCTGTTTGGGAGGCAAGTCAAGAAGCTAATATCCATTGTAATGATAGCCAATTTGACAAATTCAAGTGCCAACCCCTCCACAATCTCAACATTTGTACAACAGGTTTTTCTAGTTTGGAGGAGAGAGAAGCGGTTCGGAAAATGGTCACTGAAAATGGTGCAAAGTTCCAAGAAGAACTAAATTTGCAAACTACCGATTTCCTAATTTGTAGGGGTTCTGCGTAAGTGATTTACTCAGAGTAGCTTGAACCAAAATTATTTCCAGAGCACTGATTGGCTGAAAATCATTGCTCTACTCATTAAAACGAAATTTTCGATATTGAAAATAAATGTATAAAAATGCACATGTGAAGATTTAGAATTTAGGAAATGGTATTTAAAATCCTCAGACGATGCAAATTTGTGCATTCTACTTCGGTTAATGAATATGGGAGCATTTTTTTTACGGCCTCGATTTCTGGATCATAATATTTTTTGACAATAGTACATAGCCAAAGTTCTCAGTTATTTTTCAATAGTTTCTAATAATCTCTACAAACACTTAAAGCTTTAAGGATTTCTAATTAAATCTGTAATATAAAACTGTATTATAACTGGTTGGAAGACTGAGGTCGATAGCCATTTGATTGCAAGATCAATAAATTTAGTTCCTCTCTCTCTATTTCTGAAGTGACTTCCTGTATTAGGAAAAAGATAGTATTGAGGCTGTTTTGAATACCATTTCCCAACTGAGATTTGTCCGACTGGTCACCCTGTATAGATACAGGGTGTCCCAGAAGTCGACGTCAAGCCAGATTCAGGTAATAGGCATAATAGTCTTCAGAAATAATTTAAAGAAGAATCAAAGTCTCGTATTTTTCAAATTATATTGCATTTTCTTTTATTCGAGAAAATGCACACCATGTGATGATTTTTGAACTCATGTTGCTACAAATCCTTACTTTTTTCTAATTTTATTTTTCCTATGTTAAAAAAAATTGTACTACATGAGTTTGGCAAGTAATTTCAAAAGTTAGCGCATTTAATAATGATTCTAAAATGGTGTAACACTTACTGAATACTGAATTTTTTTGAGAAGAATCTTTTTTTTTGGCCCATCTAAGGAATAATGTAGTAAATGTTATACCATTTTAGAATTGCGTGTGCCAATACCAACAAGTGGGGTCAATAAATATATGTCTCACTCACACTTTATGGCAGGACTTGCTCCATCTCATTCAAACCAGATTCTTAAAGTTATATGTAGTACGTATTGGATACACTAGAATCATCCTTAGTAAGTTGAAAGAAAATGGCTTGAAACTGAGTTTCTTCGAGAAAAACCTTTTTTTTTGCCCAATCTGAGTAAGTGTTATACCATTTTAGAATTCATATTAAGAGCGCTAACTTTTAAAGTCACTTGCCAAACTTATGTGGTACAATTTTTTTTTTCAGTAAAGTCAGTTGAAGTTGGGCGAAATATTAATTTTGAATACTTGATTCGACAAAAAGTCACATTATCTTCCGAACTGGAGATAAAATTACAGGTTACAGAAGCACTATTCAGAATAACATAGAAAAAATAAAATTGGAAAAAAGTAAAGATTTGTAGCCACGGGAGTTCAAAAATCATCCCATGATGTGCATTTTCTCGAATAAAAGAAAATGCAATATATGTAATTTAAAAAATACACGACTCAGATTTTTTAAATATTTTTCTGATGACTATTATGACAGCCTATTACCCGATTCCGCCTTGAAGTCGACTTCTGGGACACCCTGTATAAAATATCTGTAGTGGATTAGTAGTGAGTTCAGTAATTTCAACAGAGGCAAAATGAGTAAAAAGTACATAGAAGCAAGAAAAACAGTAAATATCTCTTGTGTTACCTCACAATGGCCCTCATCATCATCAACCAATGGAGCGAAGGGAAAAGGTAAGCATCCCATCCAAAGAATAATTCTGGGAAATAGCGTAAATTATAATATTAATTTTAGTTTTCACCGAATGCGACAATCTCATCGAACAAATTGATATCGAGAAGGCCAAGAAAAGCGGACAGTTTCTCGATGGATGTTCTGTGAGTGGTGACCTTGAATTTGTATTATGTCATTTTAATTTTAGAAATTTGTTCTTGTAAAAAACGCGAGGAGGCATGGGCCACTAAACGACCGCTATGCGGTCGTATTTTTAGGTATCCTATGCCCCTTATCGATTTCAAACGGTAGGCGGGATTTATCAGTCAATCTGTGGTTTGATTCTATGCCTCTTATTATTATAGAATCATTATTATTATAGAATTATTATTATTATTATAGAATTATTACAGGGTGTCCCAAGTTCGAGTGCCTACTAGACGTTTCTTGAGAATCGGACCTATTTGAAGTCTGAAAATTTGGATTATGATATTGTTCGACTTCATCTACAGAGCTAAAATATTCTTGAAGCCTGAACACTTTCAGTTATACAGGGAGTGAACATACATTTCTAGAAAATTCTTTTTTGCATTTTTTCGTCTCTTATATGATTGATTATTCAATTTTAAATATATTTCTATTCGAATCGTTGCATTCGTCGCAATAGTTCTCGAAATATCGAAAAAAAAAATGGAAAAATAAGGAGATATGCGTAGTCAGTATTATGTTCGTTATTCCTATTCTCAATATTTCAAGCAAAACGGTTTTTACATTTCCGAAGAAGAAGATTGGTGGAATATTGTGCATGTCCTAAATTTTGGAAAATTCCTCACAGGGTGTTTCATATACATATATCGTCAAAAATTTTGATAAGAATTTTCCCATAACTTTGGTTTTTTTAAATTAGAACCCTATTTTTTTATGATTGGGTTGTATTTTGCAAATAAAAGTAATGATAGTGTTCAAAGATGTTTATGCTCCTAAATTAAATAATTCTTGAGTTATCAAGGGTATCCTGAATTTATGTTGTACGCAGAGATAAATTTATAAAATATGTTTTATAACAATAATCTGTGTTCATAGAAGATAAACTATTCCAATAATTCCCTATGAACACAGTTATTGTTATTAAAACAGATTTTATGAATTTGTCTCTACGTACGAAATATATTCAGAAAATCCTCAATAACTCGGGAATAATTCAATTCAGGAGAATAAACTACTTTGAACATAATCATTTTTTTGTTTTCGCAGCATCCAACGCAATCATAAAAAAATAGGGTTCTAATTTAAGAAACAAAAGTTATGGAAAATTTCTGAACACAATTTTCGACAAAATATTTCAAACACCCTCTGACGAATTTTCCGAAATTTAGGAGATGCACAATTTTCCGCCATTCTTCTTCTTCGAAAATCTGAAAACAGGTTATGCTTGAAACATTGAGAATAGGAAAAACGAACATAATACTCACTACGCATATCTCCCTTCTTTTTTTCAGTTTTTTTCGATATTTTGAAAACTATTTCGACGAATGCAACGATTCGAATATAAGTATATTTAGAATTGAATAATCGATCATATGAGAGACGAAAAAATGCAAAAAAAAAAAATCGAGAAATTTATTTTTACTCCCTGTATAACTGAAAGGGTTCAGGCTTCAAGAATATTTTGGCTCAGTAGATAAAGTCGAACAATATCATAATCCAAATTTTTAGATTTCAAATATGTCCGGTTCCCAAAAAAACGTCTAGTATGCACTCGATTTGGGACACCTTGTATAATATAAAGATATTCGAATATATCAGACATTTTTTTATTCAAGTAATGCCATGGCAACATGAAAAACGTTAAGTCTAAACGATAATTATTGGTTTCTTCCATTGTCAACTGTAAGATACCAATTTTTCCTCCAAATCCGTTTCACTGGCCAGAATGAACAAACGTATTCATACACAACCTTTATAGTATTAGGGTAGAAATTTTGGTTCTACAAACCTGAAAAATTAAAACAAAATAAATTAAGAGGCTAGAAAATCGTTAGAAATCATTACTCACCACTATTTCTTACTCCAGTTTACTTCTTTGCTAATTTCGATATTAGAGATTTGGACAGTATTCTATTTTGTTGATTGTAAGAAATTTATGCCAAAAAAAAGTATCCCATAGAGTTATCACTGCATCATTTCAAAATTGTAGGGTTTGAGTTTGTTAATTTCAAGAAGTATAATAACCGAGAAAGATCTAACGCTATCACAAAAGGAAAAGGAGACTTTAGAAGATGAAAATGAAGGAAGAGAATCTCAATGTCCGCAAATATTTCGTGGTTTCACCTTTTTCGTCACTAGTTCAGACGATGAACTCGAACTGGCACATATGCAAGAACAAATCGAGGGAGGTCGAGGAAGTATTACCACAAATATTAACGAGGCCAACTTTGTTGTTCTCCCATACTTCATCAGTAAGTTGTTCTTTCAATTAAAGATGAGAATTCATAAGAATTTTCCGTTTACAGTTGAGGACATAGATTACGACGAAGCCATCACCATTAATGAGTTGTGGATTGACGACTGCATCACAAAAGAAGAGGTATTACCGGTGGAATATTATCACTGTCCTCTGTTCATCAGGAATCGTTCAGTTCTGGATCATTGTGTGGTCACAATAAGTGGTTACTCTGAAAATGAAAGAAAGTACCTAACTTCTTTGATCCTGATGTTAGGAGGGACTTCGCAAGAGGAATTTTGCAGGATAACTTCCGTTGAAAGGAACGTCCTTGGTTCCACGCACTTGGTTACCGCAAAGGCAAGCGGAAAGAAGTACGAAGGCGCCTTGAAGTGGCGTTTACCGGCTGTAGATAAGGACTGGTTGATCGCGTGCGCCAGAAGTGGAACCAAGTTGCCGGAACAAGAATATTCCGTTTCGAAAAATAGTGAGTCGATTGATTATTTCGTTTTTACTGCCATTTATCAGTTAGTGTCGGGACTTTCCTAACCACCCAGATAAATATAATTTTGTGTCTAAGTTAATCACTTCCAAAGAAAAACAAATTTCTTTCTCCTTACTGATGATTTCAATCTCTTTCAGGCCACCTTTTGACGATGTAGTACTTGCGACCCACACGAAATTCTCCCTATATGAGCCGCTGGCTACACCTTGTTTTTGAGCAATTTTTTGCACCGGATCAATAAAGACGTCAAAGACTCTATATTGCCATTTTATCGCAAATATTTCAGGTGAATCTCATTATTTAGTTCGATTGCCTCTCTAATTCAATTCGGTTCATTTTCTGTATATTCAATTAGTGTAATATAGTAGGTATGCAGTTTTTTTCTAAATTCAATTATTTCTGATGATAGGCCTCAATTTGTCTGATTTCTATTTTATGTTTAGTAATTGTACCATATTGAGTTTTGGGTTTTTATATATTGTTCGAATTATCCTTCATACAATTATATAAAATTAAAAAAAAATTTCTTCATGAATTATTCGATTTTTGAATCTATTCTGAATATAAAGTGAACATATTAAATCCTATGCCATGTAATGAGGCTTTCTTTGCCATTTTGGCACACTTCTGAAAATTTAGAAATAACCAAAATGAATTCACTTTTATTCAATCGGACGCCAGCTATCTTTTTGGAAAAATGGAGAAAAATCACCAGGGCAGCTGCTAAGCCGGAGACAGAGTTCCGTTCATACTTTGAATATTCTAAATTCGAGTTTATCTACAGAAGAACATATATTTACCGGAAATGAAATTACAACTAGAAAATCAATTAAATGTATATTGATTCATATAAAAGGAATAAAAAACGATTTCTACAGCTTACACTAATTATGGGGTTTATATAAAATCGGGAATGTCAGGAAAATTATAGTAATCTGCGGCGAAATAGCCAGAAAATACGGTATGATCGGACAGGCAAGAAAGGAAATCCGTGGGATTCAATCTTCTGTTGAATTCTTTATTAAACGGTCAACAAAAAGTACGAACCAACGGTGGCCTATTTACGGGATTATGGCTACAGAAAGTCAGGTAGTTTACCTTCAGTGTCCACAATAACTGGAATTCACACGATGCTTTCTCGTTTATCACACGGTTTTTCTCACTTCCTTTATCCACGATTAATTAGTTCGGGGGAGATCATCTTCATTATCATTCTTCTGGCGGCATGTGGGCCAAGGAAAACGCCGCACCCAGTGCGCTCTGAATAGACCTCTAGATGAATTTTGACCCTAAATCAAACTTCATTACAGTCACTTCTGTTCACTTCGAATTTCTAATTAGAAAGAACACCATAGGAGTGACGGGGAATAGGGTGAATCCTATACCCGTTATTGTTATTGGATCACGTCATTTTGACAAATAAAAGGAACGTAAAAGAAATATCGAACATCATGAGTGTTATTCCTGTGCCATCAAATTTTTTCACAGGGAAAAGAGGATTACCAAGGAAAGCTCAGAGTTCATTCTTCACCCCATTGAGCATTATAAGAGTGAATCATATTTGGGATTCCATACAGTGACTAGATTAAACACAGTGGCGACATTCTGGCTAAGCCCCGCCCCATCCTTCCTAAATTTGAATGTGAATCCATAGGATTTGAATGGAAATCGTAATAAAAAACTTATGATAATTAAATAGAATGATTTTTTTCCTAATATTTACTGGTAAATCGTTGTAAGAACGTAATAGAATATCCAGATCATAAATTTTATTACTTATAGTACTGTATTGCAGTGATATAATGAAAAGAATCTTTTGGATTTCACGTTCATTCATTCCCTTTGGAAGGATACAAATAACAATAAAAAACCAAATGAAGACTTTTAATAAATGATCAATCGAAACATAAATAATTCAGAATAAGTTGCCAGCTTCTCATTTTTTTTTGAGGATGCTTTGAATTTTCTCGAATTAATTTTCAATCTAAAAATAATAAATCTTTTTATAATTTTGGTTTTGAGATTCTGGCAATCTGGCCTCAAATCTGACATTTTTTTAAAATAAAATAATTTCAGATCTATATTTTGAGATGAAATATTTTCTGAAAATACTTTCCATCTCTAAAGAAAACAAGACACTGCCTCTGAAGTGAAAAATAAGGATTGTTAGTTGAACCTCTTTATTAGTATAAATTTACTACATTTTTTGTGCAATGGCCTTTTGGAAACTGTTGAACTCACACATTCGATGGTATTAAAAGTTTTTAAAATATATCCTGATATATTATAAAGAGAATTCAAGTCCCTCCGATTCAAATTAAAAATTGGAGTTTCTATCATTTCTGGCAACATAACTTAATCATGAAGTGGCTTCAATGTTTTCAGACTGTCTAAAAAACCTGAAGAAACTCTGTCATCTTCCTTGTAGCTGCTATTATTTACGTTCTTCAAATATTCCGACACAGAGATCAATTTCAGGTTGTATTTCACTTGTACCACATTTGGCACAATTTGTTTGCTTCTTAATACACAGAATAAATTTCCCAAACAATCTTGAGAAAATAAACTTGTTAAAACAAATTGGTACGCTCTCTATTCCAACAATTCAATTTGGAGTTCCAGAATGGATCGTGTCGAAATGACAACACCTGTTTGGGATGGTTTCCAAATTTTCTTATAGCCTACTTCCGTATTGGTGAATATTTTGATGAATTCTTCTGAAAATGTTATCGTTTCGTTATCTACATCAGTGTTAAATTTGCTTATTGCAGCAGATGGATGTCTGGATGTCATCAAGTAAACCATTGATCTAAAAAAATATATACTCTTCAAATCGAAGTTTCGGCTGCGATATCATATACTAGGTAAAGAACCCAAGATTTAAGGATAATTTAAATAACAAATGGTACAAGAAAACGTAAGGAATACTCTTATATAAAAGAAAACACTTACCACTTTGGCTGAATAATAACAAGAAAATTTTGATAGTTAAGGGATACTTGGCCAAAAAGTCAGAGAGTCAAAGATAACAGGTACATTTCTAAACCATTAAATTTTCTTACTTTCTCACTACAATGGGCCTCATATTTTGAATAAAACCTAAAATGCAGGTGAACGAAGAAAGTGAACAAACGAATTTAGGAAGAATATGGCGATTGGCGGCTGAGCCGGCAGCCAATCAAAAATGAGACCACGAATGTCGCCACTGTGTTTAATCTAGTCACTGTAGGATTCCAAAGGTCTAAACGCCCCCTGGCGGCCAAATTCCGAACCTAGAAAACGAGTATTGTTTTCATATTTCACGTGCTTTTAAGTCGGTATTTTTATTTTATATCTAGGACACAGGTATTCGTGAGGTATACATAGAAATTTTTCTCGTTTTCTGAACAGAGTAATTGATATTGAAACAAAAATGTCGATTAGGTATTATTTATATCAGTGTTATTCAGTTGAAATACGTTTGTCAAGTCGAGTTTGTTTAAATAAGAGTTCAATTTTCTGGGCAGGTTTAATTGGTGAGTTAAAAATATAATTTTATGATGTATAAACAAGAGTGTTATGAAATTGATCTTCGTATTTCAAAGGACCGTGACTTTTTCTTTCTGTAAGAAATAAAGTAGAATCCTTTTTAAAGTCAAGTCTGAATTAATTTATTATATTATACAAATATATTAGGTACATGAATTTAAGGACATTGGATTATATAACAATGAGTGAACAAAGTTCTAGTACTAAAAAAAAACAGTTTACTTGTGTTTACCAAGTGCACTATCAGTATTGTTCGATATCAATGAGTCAACACATCTTTTTGAGCGCTCGTACAACTTACACGAGGGCTATTTCATTTCGTCACGATGTCTGTATTTTTCGAATTTTGAGCCGAAAATGGTCTCAATCGACTATGTTCGACTCACTGATGACGAATCCGTCGGAAAATTCGAGTCTGTCCGTCCGGCCGTACGTAATCACGATAACTCTCGAACGGAACAACCTAGAGACTTGAAATTTTCAGTGTGCGTTCAGTTCCCGAATGCCTCGGTTAAGTTCGTTAATGGGCCAAATTCCACCAGGGGTTCCGTAAATATGGCCGTTCAAAGTTTTGTTCCCCCGATTACTTGAAAACTACAGATTCGATCAAGATGAAATTTGGCACTCAAATGGTGAATGAAGTGTTCAAGCTACATGTGAAATTTTGTGTAGATCACATGACCATCCATAGAAATCATAGAAAATTGTAACTTTCGAACGGAAAGGCCTAGAGACTTGAAAATTTCAGGATAGGTGTGGATCTCGAATGTCGTGATCACGTTCATCTATGAGCGAAATTATACTAGGGGTTCCGTAAATACGGTCGTTTGAAATTTTGGTTTCTCGATCATTTCGAAACTACGGATTCGATCGTGACGAAATTTTGTATACTAATGGAGAATGATATATTCAAGCTACATTTCTCTCGAGCACATGACCAGAACCATGGAAACCATAGAAAATCATAACATTCGAACGGAAAGGCCTAGGGAATTGAAATTTTCAGGATAGGTGTGGATCTCGATTGTCGTGATCACTTTCATCTATGAGCAAAATTATACTAGGGGTTCCGTAAATACGGTCGTTTGAAATTTTGGTTTCTCGATCATTTCGAAACTACGGATTCGATCGAGATGAAATTTTGTATTTTAATCGAGAATGATATATTAAAACAATATTTTGTCCAGATCTCATGACCAGAACCATAGAAACCATAGAAAATTGTAACTTTCGAACGGAAAGGCCTAGGAACTTGAAATTCTCAGGGTGGGTTTGGATCGCGAATATCGCGGTCATGTTCATGATAGTTTTTTTGCTGATAGTTCCGAGAATACTGAGCGGGTTGGGATGAAATTTTGCACCTTGCTGAGTAATAATGTATGCCAAATTTTCTCCAGATCGCACCACCAAGACCATAAATACCGTAGAAAATTCTAGCGAATTATCGGAAAAAAATTGATCAGCTGAAGCACTGACAAGAAGTCTGGAGTTTCGCCTGAGTTTCAGAATTTTTTTGACAGCTTATTTCCATCGGATTGCACAACCTCGAAAACCTATATTTCCATACCTAACTTGCCAATATCTTCCTTAGTTTTCCCTAAAAAAAATTATTTAGTTTTTCCAACTTTCATTTTCGAGTTGCGTTTGAAAGAGTGTACTGGCGCGAATATAACTATGAATAATCTTACTGAGTGGTTTTGTGGAATCTACTCAATTGGTTTTATAACCACCATACAAAAAAATTATTATAGATTTCCTATACTTTCTCTGAGAGAAGGAGATATAGCGTTTTTGGGGGGGGTCTACCCCTTAGTTTTTTTCGAGTAAAAATTTCAAATTTTTGAATGCGATTTTATTGGATGGATTTGAAGTGGGGAAGTCGCTGGTTAATTATCTGAAAACCACGATTGATTCTGACGAGTAGAATATGAGATATGAAGGATTGAAAGTTGAAAAAATTCAATTTTCCAGTTGAAAAAATTAAAATTTGCAGATAGAGCCGCAATTTTATTTCCATCGGATTGCACAACCTCGAAAACCTATATTTCCATACCTAACTTGCCAATATCTGCCATAGTTTTTCCGAAAAAAAATAATTATTTTTTCTAACTTTCATTTTCGAGTTGCGTTTGAAAGAGTGTACTGGCGCGAATATCATTATGATTTGTCTACTGAGTGGTTTTGTGGAATCTACTCAATTGGTTTCATGACCACCATACAAAAAAAGTATTATAGATTTCCTATATTCTCTCTGAGATAAGCAAATATAACAGTTTTGGGGGGGTCTACCCCTTAGTTTTTTTTCGAGTAAAAATTTCAAATTTCCGAATGCGATTTTATTGAATGAGGATGAAGTGAGGAATTCGCTGGTTAATAATCTTAAAACCGCGATTGATTCTGACGAGTAGAATATGGGAAATGATGGATTGAAAGTTGGAAAAATTCAATTTTCCAGTTGAAAAAATGAAAGTTTGCAGATAGGGCCGCAATTTTATTTCCATCGGATTGCGCAACCTTGAAAACCTATATTTCCATACCAAACTTGCCAATATCTGCCTAAGTTTTCACGAAAAAAAATTATTTAGTTTTTCCAACTTTCATTTTCGAGTTGCGTTTGAAAGACTGTACTGGCGCGAATATCATTATGATTAGTCTACTGAGTGGTTTTGTGGAATCTACTCAATTGGTTTCATAACCACCATACAAAAAAATTATTATAGATTTCCTATATTTTCTCTGAGATAAGCAAATATAGCGGTTATGGGGGTTCTACCCCTTAGTTTTTTTTTTCGAACGAAAAAATCTCTATTGCCTGATGGTCTATATAATGAAATAATGTGCGAAGATTCCAGAGCTTATAACAAGAAATTATATCTTTATTTCGCGAAATGGTTCAAGGCATCGCCAGCGAATTCTTGCGTTGATATGAATTGAGTCATTCGAAAAAATGCGAACGCAATTTGCATAAGATAATGCTAAACTGTCCTGTGTTATTCCCATAGATTTGTGTACCTAGTTTAGTATTCGCTGATGACATGCTGAAAGTTATCTCAATACTTATCCTCTCCTTCAGTTCTCGTTTATGTTCAGGTAAAGTGAATTTTCCCATCTCCCGATATTTATTCAACGAAGAGTTCTTCAATCAGCACCTCACTGCGGTGAGCCCATCGGCTATGGTTCCCCTGCCGCCACTAGGAAAGACCGAATCGTTGGAGGATACGACTTGGGTTTCTACAAGTACCCTTGGTACGCAGCCCTCATCAGCGACAAGATAATTGGGTGCGGTGGATCGCTCATCAGTTCGAGGACGGTTCTCACTGCAGCCCACTGTTTTAAAAGGTATGTTATTATTTGTTGCAGCATATTATTCCCGAATATTCCTTTCTTTTTAGTTACTCCAAGTCCAAGTTGGAGAACCAATACGTTATCAAACTGGGGGTTTATAATATATGTACGAGTGAGAGCACGCAGGTCGAGTACAAAGCTGAAAAAGTCACCATACACGAGCTGTACGCGAAGAAGAACCCCTACTACGACATTGCTCTGGTGACCCTCAAGGAAGACGCCGCACAATTCACCCCTATATGTCTACCGAGCCACTGTGAGTATAAATTGTCGAATATCCTACCTCCCTATATATTTAAAAAATTTAAACAATTCTCAAAACACTTCCTCACGCCAAATTTGATACCACCAGCGCCATCTATACCACAGTGATCCAAGTTTTACCTTAGATCCATAGTTTCCTTTTTGACTCTCGACGTAGCGAAGGATTGGCTGATTATTCGTGAAAAAACTTATTGTATATTCAGATTCAGCGAGCTTAGATTATTTTTCGCCATCATTTATCGCCCTTTAAATTTTTCAACAACTGGAACCAACAGCGCTATCTATACAAAATTGATTCAAGTATTCAGAAACCACAGAAACTACGAAAATAGGAATTGTCGACATTTTACTTTTTGCGTTCGTCTATAGATGGCGACTGCTTGATTCTTTCCGAAAATTCTCCAACTTTGAATTTTTCTATGAAAATACCCAATTTTTCGACTAATTTAGGATCTCGGCACCTTAATCTAACGTCAGTTATGAGAACAGATTTTTTTACGCACTTTCCCCTTCAAAAAATTTTCATAATTTTTGTTTTAAGCCTCGGTGAAACGGCCGAGAGAAGGGTTGGTTCCTGGGCTGGGGGTACTGAAATACGACGGAGACACCCCGTGCACCCTTCGAGAGAGCAGACTACTCATACATCCTGACGATGAATGCAGATCGATGTTGAGCCAAGTGGAAAAAAATATTTCGCACATTATCAAAGCTTTCTGCGCGGGTTATATACAGGGTGGTATCGATACTTGTCAGGTGAGTACTTCGACATTATTTTTATTATTCAACTATTTCGAGAATATACAGGGTGACAGTGGTGGTCCTCTCCAGATCGTGAATAATGAGGGAAGATACACGATTTTAGGTGAGTTGACTCGATTTGTTCTACAGTGCACTCAAAATTAATTAATTTTCAGGGGTTGTTTCTTTCGGGTATAAATGTGCAGTACCGGGGGTTCTAGGTTTATACACGGATGTTTCGAAGTACCTAGACTGGATCAGAAGGCACTCCAGAGGTGCTCTGAGCAACGAACACGATAATACTCCTCCAGATCAAACAAACTCTGAATCGACTACTGAAATTTCTTCACCGCCTGATCAAACTTCTTCGCTTATTCAAACTTCTTCGCCTAATCAACCTTCAACCCCTGCAGTACACCCGATGCCTACTGTGGTTTCGGTCGGGTCGAAACCCAACCAATTCCTACAATGTAAGTATAGTCTGTTCTTTTTATTGGTGAGTGAGGTAGTTCTGTCATTTTATTTTTATAAACTTCGAAAGATGGAATCACCGATTTAAGTTGAATATATCAGAAAAACTCTTCTTTTTTCTGTGTTCCAGAAGGCTCTTCAGTATGACAAGAACTGTCATTTTATTTTAAGAAACTTCAAAAGATGGAATCACAGAATTATATTGAATATACCTATAAGAAAACTGTTTTTTTTGTGTGTACCAAAACGGTCTTCAGTGTTCATTGTCAGTAAGACAAGAACTGTCATTTTATTTTGAAAATTTCGAAAGAAGAACAAAGAACAAAATTTCGGCATTGAGAATAGTTCACGAGTTAAAAAAAAATTAGAATGGTAACGCTCATAGAAAAATATACAAAACATCTTATAAAATATAACTACTGGTTGTGGGAGAATTATAAGACATTAATGTATATAATAAATTCAGATTTAATTATTATAATGAATACACTTTAATTTCAACATTTTGCTATTACTAAATACAACAAGACACTAATATATACAATAAATTCAGATTTAATAATTAATGAATACACTTTCGTTTTCAACTGAACTGAATTACAACAGAAATAAAAAAAAAATGGAAAAATAGGGTGAATCTCAGTATGCAACGATGTACAAAAATGGTATAAAATATATAAACATTTCATGGAATTGAATAGTATCTTTTTCCATTAATACTTTCACATTTTGGGTTGATCTTCGTTATGACGTTCCCAACTTGCACCTCCAATTCTTTTGGCGGAATGCCCTTTGATTTAAATTTCCTTAATAAATCTATCAAGGTGATTGGTTTCCTCGCTAGATATTTGCTAACTTCACCCACTGTAACGAAGCTGAAGAAAAAAAATATATTAAAATGTCGAAAAAACAAGAAATTTTAAAGAATAATCTTTATCGAAGCCTCTGATATTTCTTACCTTCTCATATCCGTTCGGACCTCCTGAACACTCGACGAAGATTGGCCCATGTTTGAAGAAGTGTGCAAATTTAACCCCCTCTTGTGAATATTGGCTAGGCCTATCTGGAGTACCTTCTCTTTGGCACTTAAATCTTTTCCTAGCTTAGGATTTTTCTTACTGAAATTCAAATATTTGGTATTAGTAAAGTACTTTAGACAATTTTCAGTTTAATTGCTAGGACTAAGACTACCTGTCACTCACCTATTCGATTTTTTCGCCTTCACTGGTTTTGCAGGACGCTTCTTTTCTTCGTCCGACGAAGAACTGAAGCAATCGTATAAAGCTGAAACGAAAGAAAATTGGTATATTCATTTTTTGTTCCATCAAAAATTATCGGCTTTCCAGCCTCATAATATGTTTTGTTGTACATTTTCAGGTTTTTACAACCAAAATTTGTACCCCGATACAATATAGGTTAAGGATGAATACTTTCGTTCATTCTGGCCAGTGAAACGTATTTGAACGAGAAATAGGGATATTTAATCTCAACCTCAATTTCCCAACCCAACGATACGATTATTCTTTCCGAGATATTCAATTCTGTGATTACACCAGTTCATAACAATAAAATGACAGGTCTTTTCAAACTGACAATGACCTCTGAACGAACTTTGGATACACAGAAAAAACTTTTCGGAGATATTCATAGAAATATGATACTGAAGGTCATTTCATAAAACAGTATTAAACACTCACCATTCTTCTTCTTTGTCGCGTTCTTATTTTTCTTCTCATCATTTTCTTTCTCCTCTTCCTCCTCCTCATCTTTATCTTTCTCCGCATCCAATTCCTCGTCCGATGACGAATCGGAAGACTCTAACCCGTTTTCCCCGGAGAAAAGTTTTTTGAGCCCCTTCTCTTCGGCGACTCCCACAAGTCTATTGTCTTCTGCTTCGCTATCAGAAGAGTCGCTGATATACTCCCTTTCCCTCCCCTCCTCGTCACCGTCGTCCGAATCTTCCCCGGCTTCCACGTTACAATCCCACCGCTTCCTCTTGGGTTTTCCCTTGCCGTTTCCCTTACCCCTCTTCCTCTTTTTGGTCTCCTCCTCGACGTCCCTCTCCCTCCCTTCTTCTCCCTCGGAGGAATCGTCATCACTGTCGATCCACTCCTCCATCTCCGACACCTTCAAATCCGACTTGGCAACCTTCTCCGCGCCCTTTTCTTCCTCTTCCTCCCCTTTGGCCGCCTTCAGGTTCTTCCTGATCTTCAGGGCGAAATAATTAAAAGTCTTATCTCGCCTGGTGAATTCCTCCTCGGCCTCTTCGGCTTCGAGGTGTTTGAAGCGGCGATGGGCGGTGAAATTGTGCCAGTCCGCGATTTTGGTGGCGTCGATGGACCCGTCTTGATTCTGGGTAAACAGGTAATAATCGCTGTTTTGGAGGGCCCCAGTCGCCCTCGAGCTTATATAGTGTCTTTCGGTGTCGGATTGGACTTTCATCAACCACGGCTGGTTCTCTTCCTTGTACTCCTTCTTGTTGGAGTCGTACTTGGCGCGTCTCTTCTCTTCTCTCTCCTTTTGAAGGTAGGTGGAACCGGCGCCGAACCTGAGGATTCATAAAAAAAAACTGTAAAAAAAATCAATTCAATTTAGGTAACTGTTTTACTTACGTTGGTTTTTCCTCTCGCTCGTAAGCGTTGTGTATCTGTTTGTTGTTTTGTCGGCCCATCTCAACTTTCTTCCATTCTTTTATTTGGACTTCTTTGTGGAAGTTCAACAGTGAACACTTCTCACCAGCCCTGCGACGCAACCTAATGGGGTAAGTCTGGAAAGGATAATTTTTAGTTAAAATATTCATCAAGGAAAAAAAACTTTATCATCATAGTAATCAGAAATTTTCTCACCTGTACTCCTTCTTGAGACATTTTCAAAAACTATTTTATGGATATCTTGCAGAGAAAACAATTCACCAACAACACTTGGTAGTTCGAACGAATTCAACTGATCAGTAACTAAAATTCAACATGGTATGTGGAAAAAAATTCAAATGACTCATAGAAATAACCGACTTTTTCTTCTTCTTCCCTGAAAGAATTATCAATAAACGACTGAATGCGCATGAGTGGGCAGGTTCCATCTTGTTTTAACATAAACACAATATGAATGCCCACTTCAGCTTAATCAATATTTGAAAAATCACGTATTTCAAACTGATGCCAATTTCTTAATATAAATTTTATTTCATAAAAATCCCCCGACACAAAAAAAAATTGCCCATTGAAAGGTATTTTTTTCTCATGGAACACACCACTGAAGCCATTACTCTGGACAGTTTCCGGAATTACCGCTGATTTGTTTTTATTTGTGGTTTTAAAAAAAATTATTAACAATTTACCATATTTTTCAGTTTATCCAATGCGACCAATAGGTGTGGCAAGACCATCGAATCAATCCCCAGTAAACATCTTCATATTCAACAGAAGAAATTCGAAAGAGTTGGACAACCATAGTACCAAAAATGGCAACAGTAACTTAAGGAAACGACCTAGTAGAAACAACAAAAAAAGATAGAAAACGGGTGTAACATAAAATTTATTCGAATACTGATTTAACTTAAGAAACATTGGTACAATTTTATCAATTTATGTATTAACAGGAAATAGATTTAAAATATCACTTTTATTGAAGAATTGCAAATAAATTAAAAGTGCCCTTTCCTTAACTATTTTATATATACAATGATATTGTGTTTGAAGCGTTACTCAAACGAAATTCGACTCAATAAATTACATGGCTTGGGTTTTTGGTGACAGACGATGAAATGGCTTCCTCAAGGTTACTATCTAACTTATGATAATTAGCGGAGTTTGGTCTTCTAGTACGTTGAGGTCTTCTCGAATGTCTACCTTCTACAAGCAGTGCTACAACCTTGAAATTATAAGAAAAAAATTTATAAATCAAATAATTTTTTGATGATACAAAATACTACAATATGAATGACGTGTTCAAGCTACATGCAAAATTTTGTCCAGGTCGCATAACCACAACCATAGAAAACTATAACTTTCGAACGGCAAGGCCTAGGGAATTTTCAGGAAAGGTTTTGATTTCGAATGTCGTAGAAACTTGAAATTTTCAGGGTAAGTTTGAATCTCGAATGCCGTTATGGGCAAAATTCGACCAGGGGTTCCGTAAATATGGTCGTTTGAAATATAGTTTTCTCGATAACTTCGAAACTACGGATTCGATCGTGACGAAATTTTGTATTTTAATGGAGGATGATATATTCAAGCTACATTTTTCCAAATCGCATAACCAAGACCATTTTGAATTCCAACGAATCATTGAATGAAAAATCCTTATATTTCTGTAACAGCCGATTCGGCATAATTGACAAAGAGCTGCTGTAATTTTTTTGAATTGGTTACTAAAACTGGTAATGCGAATCTACCTAAAAGGTTGATGAACGAGCGCTCGAAAGCTCCTGACTTCACGGCAGTGCTTTTTATAATTTTTTATTTCTAACCTAATTCTATATCGCCAGCGTCGTCTATACTGATCCTAGTATTCTTTGGAAAATTACGAAAATGGAAGTTTTATCTATGGCCGATATTTTACTTTTTGACATCTATCATAGGTGGCGCATAACTTACGGAGAAGCGAAAAATTTTTTTTATAATTTTTTTATGTCCCATCTAGAATTTTGAAGAGGTATTGTTATAATGTTGATAACTGTATGCATACTGTTGAATTATTCATTAAATTTTTGTGGGTGATTCATTCAGGCGAATTTGTTCAAGACTCTACATTATAATAATAATGGCTGTCAGTTTCGAACTTCTATGATCCCTAAGCCATTTTTTCGCGCGACGATTTTTAAA
Organism: Aphidecta obliterata; assembly: GCA_963966015.1. Classification (NCBI taxonomy): domain Eukaryota; kingdom Metazoa; phylum Arthropoda; class Insecta; order Coleoptera; family Coccinellidae; genus Aphidecta; species Aphidecta obliterata. The sequence goes on from OZ014435.1 coordinate 2,177,230, forward strand.
AACCATTTCGTCCGTTTTGAAATGTTCGTATTTTCGCGTCGAACTGGTGACTTCACGCGTCAAATAGTTCGAAATGATTTAATCCGGTTCGAAAACAAGTTTTGGGGTGGTTTGAACTGCGACATTTCTATGATGACGTCACCGGTTTGAAATTATGGCATTTTAGCGATACAAGAAAAAATGACTTAAATTCGAAGAAGATTTTGTCAGTTTCGAAATTCTATGATACCTAAGTCATTTTTTCACGCGACGATTTTCCAAAACTATTTCGTCCGTTTTGAAGTATTCGTATTTTCGCGTCGAAATGGTGACTTCATGTACAAAGTAGTTTGAAATAATTCCATCCGGTTCGAAAACAAGTTTTGGGATAGTTCGAACTGCGACATTTCTATGATGACGTCACCGTTTTGAAATTATGGCATTTTAGCGATACACGAAAAAATGACTTCAATTCGAAAAAGATTCTGTCAGTTTCGAAATTCTATGATACCTAAGTCATTTTTTCACGCGACGATTTTTCAAAACTATTTCGTCCGTTTTGAAATATTCGTATTTTCGCGTCGAACTGGTGACTTCACGCGCCAAATAGTTCGAAATGATTCAATCCGGTTCGAAAACAAGTTTTGGGATAGTTTGAACTGCGAAATTAAAATGACAACATTGATATTTCTATGATGACGTCACCGTTTTGGAATTGAAATTGAACCGGGATACTCGCGAAAAAATGACTCAAGTTCGAAATTTCTGAATCTAGAGTGTTTAAAAAAACAATCCTAAACTTCGTATTTAGCTTCAATATACCCACCTTTTGTTTATTGTGGTACAGCACATATCCAATCACGAAAACTATGCAGGTGAAGGAAAAATAACCGAAAAAGTTAGAATTCCCACTGATATCTGCGTCATATCCAAAACGATCACTCAGTTGGCTTACTTTAGGTGCTTTAACTGAAACGAAGAAAAATTTAAGACTTCAAGTGAACAGCCGTTAAAACTTACTTACATCTATCGGGAACCCCTTCGTCATCGTCATTCATATTATTATCAGGATCTACCTCGATTATAGTGTTCCCTTGTTTCATCTCATTCTCTTGCACCGGTTTATAAGGATTCTCTTGTTCGAAATCGTCATACTCTTGACCCGGAGCTGTATTTTGATTATCGAGTTTGGGGTTATTCGACGGCGCTTCTAGATTGTTGATAAGATCGGTATCAGACTTGGGTTTTTCCTCTTGATTATCTTGGATTTGACTCACTTGGATACTAGCGATTGTAGTTTTCGAATTCGTTAGATTGTTATTGTTCGATGAATTTAATACGTTGGCTTCTAGCTTTTGTGGAGTCTCAACGTTTTGTTTATTTTCTCCAGTATCTACACTAGGTTTGTCTTCCTTTTGACCTTCATTATCGGTTTTTTCTTCAACATTGCCAATTTGACCTTGAATGGGATTTTTAGGAAGGGCATCGTTGTTTTTATTTTCAACAACAGCATTTACCACATTTTGAACTTCACTTCCGTTCCGTTTCTTATTTTTCTCTTCAAGATTGTTCGTTATTGATGGAATATCACTCCTGACACCATCGTTAGTACCAGTTGTTTGATTTTTTTCAATTTCTTTTGCGAACTGGTTGAAATCGTAAAACTTGGCACACATCGTGTTCCAAACGAGTTTACCTTTATGCATCTCACGACATAAATAATTACACTGCTCATACTTCAGAGTGAAGTTGTGGATAATTTGGGATTCTGCCAGCATTTTAGACAACGAAATGTTGCAAACATCCTTAACGGACGTGTTTTTAGGTGCAATACTCAATAGATCATAATACTCATTGGTAGCTTGTAGATCTTTACATATATAAACAAGTGATTCGTGATACAATAAACATCTTAAATAATTCTTATTTTCATCAGATACCTCTTCCACCGATTTTATAGAGGTTATAGCAGTCCAATTCTGACATCCCTGGAATTCTGGTCGTTTTTCGAGTGAAGAAAGTTGAGATTCGGTGAAAACTTGACTGAAATTACATCTATGCGAAATGGCACTAAACATGTTAGTAGGTTCAACACAAAATGCCCTTCCTGCGAGCATACACAAAACTATCAGGGAATAAATATAATTTATCATCTTGGTCGAACTAGAATCAAGTAGCGATTTCGATATTAATGGCATACGAAGTGAAAACACGTCTGTGCATCACTGAGAAACGCGATATCGTTAGTGTATAATTCAACATTAAATATTTGATTGAGATTATATCTGTTTATGTCGAAAACACCAATTTTCCTTACGTATTTTATTTTGACAGGAAGTTTGTGACAGACAGTGTTCCCAACCTAATAATGATCTGTCAAAATATATTTATACCGTGATGTGTTTCCCCCATAACTCGAAATTTGAAATACCATTTTATTAGGAACTGCCTTGAAAATATTAGAGAATATTACTTTCTGATCAACTTTTTGGATATTAATTATTTCTCGAACGGACAGACCAAGAAACTTGAAATTTTCAAGGTAAGTTCGAATCTCGAATGTCGCGGTTAAGTTCGTTATTGGGCAAATTCGACCAGGGGTTTCGTAAATATGGTCATTTTAAATTTTGTTTTCATAACAATTTCAAAACTACGGATTCGGTCGTGACGAAATTTTGTATTCTAATGGAGAATAATATATTCAAGCTACATTTTTTCCACATCGCATAACCAGAACCATTTTAAATTCCAACGAATTATTGAATAAAAAATCCTTATATTTTCATAACAGCTGATTCGACATAATTGACAAAGGACTGCTGTCATTTTTTGACAGCTGTCAATTATGAAACTACCAATGATTTTTTAGGAAAAAAATTTTATTTACATTGAAATAATTACATTTCATTGAATCAAAACAAATTTTCATATATTCAACAGCTTTACCTATAATTACATTAGACTGGTAACAAACATAAAAAAACATATACCAACTAAAAAAAAATTTGCTTCAACATGAAATGACACATTAATTTGAAAAACTTTGTACAAAAAAACATAATATCTTTTACGATTTCTAATATTGCTTAATGAACAGATTGTGCTTAGTCTTCATGTGACTTCTTAGCGTGTCTATTCTGCTGTAAGAAGCTGGACAATAGGGACACGCCGACCTTTGCGGGGTGTGCGAATGGTAGTGATGCCATCTGTTGGTCACCTGCTTCGAGCAACACTTGCACCTCCACAAAAGCACGCTGGAAGTGGAAGCTTCGAACATTCCGTTGTAAGAAATCTGGAGGCTAGTTATCTCTGTGAACATCCAAACATCCACTCTTAAAGGAGGAACATTCTCGAAATCGGCACAACTACAGGCCTTGAAGCAATTGTACGCATGCAAAATTAATTGGGTCTATTTCGAAAAAAATGTGACTAGGAAAAGCAGAAAATCCGTTCTTCATCAAAAATACTTACTAAGTTTTCTCCAGAAGTTGGCAGCACTGTTTTACCTATTTACCTGTATTCACATAAGTGTCATTAATGTGAGCACATTAAATAACAGAAAAAACATACATTTCAACAATTTGGGACCGTAGAAAAAGGTTCAAATGAATCCACTGGATTTTTTTCAACTGCAACAGCGTTTATTATCAAAATATTGAAAAGTAGATAATATTGCCTTACTTATCCAAAACACAATCGTTCAGTTTCGAAATTGATAATCTATAAATAAATATTTGATATATTCTTTCTTGACTATACAGTGAGTATATTAAAACCTATCATCGATGTAAAGTTTTGTTTAAATTATTTACAAGACTCCCCACTACTAAAATCGAAGTTTCTGTGAAGTATAAAAATACATTCTTAATAATGGCACATATATACACATGATCAGAGATTACTCCATTTATAATCGAAAACAGACCCGGCTTTCTAATAAAATTCACAATTAGTGTGCCTTCTATAACTCCGAGCCCTGCACAAGAAATCTATTTGATTTTTTTTTAGATTCATGTTGTCAATTTTTTTTCGGCTCGCAGTTATACAAGGTTGTGATTACTGTTTTTTTTTCAACATTTCCCAAAATTATTTCATAAAAGAAAACCTAGGTTATACACGATAAAAGCTCTGACACATGAGGAGAAAAATCCAACTCGAGGACTCCAAAAATAAATCACGCAGAGTTCTACGAAACATCAACGATCCCTCGAATTAGATTCTTCTGTATTTCGGAGAATAATTCCAAAATATATATTTTTTTTTACAGAGTGGTACTTGAATGTGAGGGATCTGAAATATACATAAATATGACTAGTAAGATTTGGTTTAACATTTTGGCAAAAACAGTACGGCTTTGGCAATCGACTAGGGAAATTCAATTTTCCAGTAGAAATTCACACTGAACAAATATGTACATTACCAAATTCACAGAAAGATAAAGGTGAATAACTTATTTTTTAATATATGGCAATAATCTTTGTACTCATCTTAAGACTATATTACAAATTTAAGAGTATTTATAAGATCGGAAATTGACCAACTTCAATTGAAATAAAACTACCCTCAAAGATCGAGATATAAATGAATTTGATGCAGGTATATAAAATTTTATATTTACGTATATTTTGTTCAAGCTGAGATGTAACGAAATTATATAATAAAATTAAAAACTTAACTAATAAAAACTTTTTTTTGGATAATAATAAATCACTGATTCATTTTTCACTGGATTTGATGCGAATTTCAAAAAAACAGCAAATTTGACTAGGTATTATTGCGGACATAGATCTACAAAAAATTTTTCGAAATTTGGATCAAAAAAACCCAATTATAGGACGTCCGGATTTAACGTTATGAAGTATATGAAGGTAATATTTTCAATATAATATAGGAAAAAGATTTATGAAAAATGTTCAAGCAAAAAATCCAATTTGTAGATATGCGTTAATTTCTTAAAAACACAAGATCCTTCAGTTTTTTGGAAAAATCATCATTGCACTTGAAACTAGAACTTAACAAATATTTAGACAAAAATCCAAGAATAATAATTCATAAGGATATTACATTTGATATGAAGGTCGGTTAAAACTTACTCAGAAACGACAACTTGAAACAATTTTTCAAAAATTCATCAAAGAACATTAATGAAGTTTTCACTTCAATTTTGTTGTTCCTAATACAACAAAATTTCAAGCTTTCCAATTAGAGCAGAAACATTGAATTCAAATTGCAATTAATACCTTCTAACTCAATGTTATTATCTTGATCATTATTCCATTTTTTTTTTCAGAATACATTATATTTGGAATAAGCTGCCTGCGATGTTTTCTACGTGGGAAATTTCAAATTAATTTCCCCCTCTAATATGCTTCCATTATTCTATCCATAACTTTTTTGTTGTTCAATGAATTTTTTAGGTTGTTTCACCAATAATATAAATAGACTGAAAAGTAAGTAATTGTCTGTGATATTGGAATAGTTTTCCTAAGTAAAATCATTGCGACCTCCAACACAATATTTTCTTCAATCAACAACTTGTGATGTGATAAAATCCTATTAAATAAATATATCCAGATTTGACACCTTGTGAACCATTAAAGTTAATTTTTTTGCTCAAAGTTTGCACCCTGAATTAATTTTCTTAATGTCTCTTTCCTTCGAACGCGTTGAGAAAATATATTAATCATTTCTTTAGGAATAATAGAGAACATTAACTGTGAGAAAAATTTGAGAAAGATCAATTTAGAATGGTTATGATGGCAACACTGCGTATTATTTTTTGACATTTCTTATGTCATATCGATACCTTTTTGCCAAAATATCGTAAGCCTCAACGTACTACGTTGAGGCTTACGATAGTTTGGCAAAAAGGTATCGATATGTGTTCAGTCGGTGATGCCTTTTGATCATGGAAAGATACACGCTTCAAAAACGTTTGGAAATTGTTGAATTATTCGATCGAAAATCAGAGCTCATTTGTGAATACTGAGAGAAACTTAAGAAGAATTCATGGACGACATTATTCAGTTAACCGACTCACTGTTCGTTGTAATGAAGACAAATTTGAAAGTGAATTTTCTTTATACTATACAAGAGTATCAGTACGACGAAGAACTGCACGCGCACAAGAAAATGTTGGTTTAGTAGCAGAAAGTGTATGAGAAAATTCAGATTTATCGTTCTCAACAATTAAATCTTTCTCAGACAACAACATGGAAAATTTTAAGAGAAGATTTGGGTTTACATCCTCGCAAAATTCAACTGCTTCAAGAACTGAAGCCATTAGACCACCATAAACGTCGTTTATTTTCTGACTTTTGCCTTGAAAATGTTAAACATTTTTATCGAAACATTTTATTCAGTGATTAATCTTTTTTTTTTAATTGTGAATTATTTTGGAATAGTGTGTAGTATTTCTTGTAGAAAATAAACAATTTATAAGATGATAAATGTGGTTTATGCCTATCTGTATCTTTTTGTTTGATGGAATACTCTGATTTTAATATGATTTTTCATCTTCTCTTTGAAAAAAAAACAGTATCAAACTAATCAAAACGTATCAATTATTTTTAAAAGAATCACGATATTGCTACTTTGTTTGAGTGTTTGGCAAATTCAACTAAATAAACTCGTGGCCCCTATTTTTATTGTGAATTATCTTGATATAGTGTGTAGTATTTCTTGTAGAAAATAAACAATTTTCAAGATGATAAATGTTGTGGTTTATGCCTATCTATATCTTTTTGTTTGGTGGAATACTCTGATTTTAATATGATTTTTCATCTTCTCTTTGGAAAAAAAAAACAGTATCGAAATAATTAAAACGTATTATGGATTTTTAAGAGAATCTCGATATTGCTACTTTGTTTGAGTGTTTGACAAATTCAACTAAATCGTGGCCCTTATTTTGATTGTGAATTATTTTGGAATAGTGTGTATTATTTCTTGTAGAAAATAGACAATTTTTGAGATGATAAATGTGGTTTATGCCTATCTATATCTTTTTGTTTGGTTGAATACTCTGATTTTAATATGATTTTTCATCTTCTCTTTGAAAAAAAAAAACATTATCGAAATAATTAAAACGTATTATGGATGTTTAAGAGAATCTCGATATTGCTACTTTGTTTTAGTGTTGGAAAAATTCAACTAAATGAACTCGTGGCCCTTATTTTTATTGTGAATTATTTTGGAATAGTGAGTAGTATTTCTTGTAGAAAATAAACAATTTTTAAATGATAAATGTTGTGGTTTATGCCTATCTATATCTTTTTGTTTGGTGGAATACTCTGATTTTAATATGATTTCTCGTCTTCCCTTTGAAAAAAAAAAAACAGAATCAAACTAATCAAAACGTATTATGGATTTTTGAGAGAATCGCGATATTGCTACTTTGTTTGAGTGTCCGAAAAATTCAACTAAATAAACTCGTGGCCCTTATTTTTATTGTGAACTATTTTGGAAGAGTGTTTAGTATTTCTTGTAGAAAATAAACAATTTTAAGATGATAAATTTTGTGGTTTATGCCCATCTATATCTTTTTGTTAGGTGGAATACTCTGATTTCAATATGATTTTTCATCTTCTCTTTGCAAAAAAAACAGTATCACACTATTCAAAACTTATTATGGACTTTTAATAGAATCACGATATTGCTACTTTGTTTGAGTGACTGACAAACAAACGATTCGAATAGAAATATATTTGAAATTGAATAATCGTTCATATAAGAGAAGAAAAAATGAAAACTCCTCTCATAACTAAAAGTACCAGGCTTCAAGAATATTTTAGCTCAATAGATAAAGTCGAATAATATCATAATCCAAATTTTCAGATTTCAAATAGGACCAGTTCTCAAGAAACCTTTAAGTAGGCACTCGAACTTGGGACACCCTGTATAATAAAGGTTAAATTGATGATGTGAGTAAAAAGTTCATACCGATGTTTTCCTTCATTATTCTTGCATCCTAAAGGCGACTGAAATTCAGATCGTAGCGCCACATCGGCGAAAATCAGAACTACTCCCTGGGCCATTAGATTTGTTCACTTTAGTGTTAAATTATAGTTTCTATTATTTAACTGAAAAATATCTGTTGTAGACTGACTTTAATTGTATTGTTATTGCCCAGATACGTTTTCATTTGAACTGTATTTTCTAAAGAGTACCATAGAAATAACATAAAAAAAAATGTTAATGTCCATTGCTCAGTTATCTGAATGTCCGATAGGTGGCGGAATTTCGAAAATATTGGCGTTAGGATTCTTCACATAAAACTGAAATAATTTTTATAGTACTTCCGGTTCTACCGGAAATATCTGTCAAACCTGACACACAGGTTATATCCAACATATTGTGACTATTGTTGAAGATCGAAATCATAAATTATGATGGTAAGATAAGAGATTACCTTCCTAGAATGTTTTCTGTCAAGTTTGAAAAAAGTGGCTCCGGTGTTCTATGCTTTTTGGTCCTCTGAGCGGTACCAACCCCAAATGAAAATCCCCAAGTCCGAGACCACGCCCACAACGTAGTTTCTCGTATAACCCTCTCAAATTTTTCTCACTTTCTCACCGACCCCGCCCACTAGGCCGAAGAAAGGACCAGCTAAGCCAGCCCGGGGTGTTTGGTCCGCATGTGCAACAGCAAAGTGTCGCTTCTGGTGTACACGGCCGGGCATTGCGTGCACGAGTACTGACCCGGAAAGTGAACGTAATAGTGGTTCCTCGTATTGCTTACTATTTTACCGCACAGCACGCACCTGCGCCTCTCGTCCATGCTGCCCACCCTCTCGAACAGCTGGGACACCTTGTAACACTTCATGTCTGAAAAAGAAAATTATTAGGATTAGGCGTTTGGATTGTTTCGGGAAAAAGGACGCATTACCGTATTTTCTCGGGGCTAGTAAGTTACGTTCGAGTGTTTTCGTTAACCGATGAAAACATACTCAAAAGACTACATTAATATACTGAAACTGTTGTTTGAACGAAGATTTAGAATTTAGGATAAAATGTCAAAGCATCTATTAATACTCCAAACTTCTCCCAACGATAAACAAACATTCTAATCAAATACTACAGTGGACCAGGCAATAGAGATTTTTTCCTGACAAAAATCGTAGAAGAAAACCGCGAGTGAGGTGTTCGAGTTCTTCGAATCTGATTTCTACGGTTTTTCCGGCTTTTCTACGATAAAAATGACTCGATTGAGTTGAGCTTACCTTTTAGGAGAATCGTGAAATTGCTACTTCGTTTGAGTGTTTGACAAATTCAACTAAATAAAGTTGTGGCCCTTATTTTTATTGTGAATTATTTTGGAATAGTGTGTAGTATTTCTAGTAGAAAATAAACAATTTCTAAGATGATAAATTTTGTAGTTTATGCTTTTCTATATCTTTTTGTTTGGTGGAATACTTTAATTTTAATGATTTTTCATCTTCTCTTTGAAAAAAAATATATTATCAAATGAATCAAAACGTATTATGGATTTTTAAGATGATCACGATATTGCTACTTTGTTTGAGTGTTTGACAATTTCAACTAAATAAACTCGTGGCCCTTATTTTTATTGTTAATTATTTTGGAATAGTGTGTAGTATTTCTTGTAGGAAATAAACAATTTTTAAGATGATAAATTTTGTGGTTTATGCCCACCTATATCTTTTTGTTTGGTGGAATACTCTGATTTCAATATGATTTTTCATCCTCTCTTTGAAAAAAAAAGAGTATCAAACAAATCAAAACGTATTATGGGTTTTTAAGATGATCGCGATATTGCTACTTTGTTTGAGTGTTTGAAAAATTTAACTAAATAAACTCGTGGCCCTTATTTTTATTGTGAATTATTTTGGAATAGTGTGTAATATTTCTTGTACAAAATAAACAATTTCTAAGAAGACAAATTTTGTGGTTTATGCCTATTTATATATTTTTGTTTGGTGGAATACTCTGATTTTAATATGATTTTTCATCCTCTCTTTGAAAAAAAAAAACAGTATCAAAATAATCAAAACGTATTATGGGTTTTTGAGAGAAACACGATATTGCTACTTTGTTTGAGTGTTTGAAAAATTTAACTAAATAAACTCGTGACCCTTATTTTTTTTGTGAATTATTTTGGAATAGTGTGTAATATTTCTTGTAGAAAATAAACAATTTTTAAGAAGACAAATTTTGTGGTTTATGCCTATCTATATATTTTTGTTTGGTGGAATACTCTGATTTTAATATGATTTTTCATCTTCTCTTTGAAAAAAAAAACATTATCAAACTAATCAAAACGTATTATGGATTTTTAAGAGAATCACGATATTGCTACTTTGTTTGAGTGTTTGACAAATTCAACTGAATAAACTCGTGGCCCTTATTTTTACTGTGAATTATTTTGGAATAATGTAGTATTTCTTGTAGAAAATAACACTCATTTTCTCCACTTTTTCACTACAATTCCGTCTCCTACTTTTCTACCGTTTTCGCAAGAACTCGATTTGAAAAAGGTCGATTTTTGACACCACGAGAAAGTCCGAAACGAATTACGTCGATCATAGATATTCCGTGACATTTCTCCCGGAATTAAATTATTCGTTTTTTGACACATCGTCGAAATTTTTCGAAATTCGCTCAATTCGATATGAATTTGAACAAACGGGAGTAGAAACGGATGTTGGCGGGAAAATTTGAGGGCGTATTCGAAATTACAAGAAAAGTTATGATATTTCCTAGTCAAAAATCTCCACACTCGCTGTTTTGGTCTACGATTTTTGAATGAACCTTCATCTGCTCTATTGCCTGGTCTAAAGGTGAAAACTTGGAATCTGCAATAAATAAAAACAAAAAACAAGCAACCACCTTCTCATGAACAATTCGAATTTTATCAAAATAGAAAAAACAGGACCTTCAATACCATATAAAGAAAAAGTAACCAATGATTCTCCACTTCTACGACAACTGCAAGTCTTCATTTTCTGCACAAACATCCCTTTTGAAATCAGATTTAAACTTGGAGGTTTCCCAATAAAATTACAGTTAAACACACCATTTTAATAAAAATTAATGAAGTACACACGTATAAGTTTTTGTTCATCCACGAAGAAATCGATAATCATAAAAAACTGTTAATATTAATCTGTTAAAAAATGCTGAAACAATAGTTCGTTATTTTGAATAGTAATTAATTGAGCAGATGAAACAATTGACAGACTTCGATCCTTTGTGATCGTTGAAAAGTTCAAAAATACGCAAAAGACCGACAGGTCAATTGAACCTATTTTATATGATATTTTCAACATGTTAACAACACTGATTTGGACAAACACTTTTATATAACGTTGAAAATTGCTATTTCTCCCCTGATGTAACACAACTTTTGAAATTTTGAAAATAAATAATGAAAACAATAAATGAATAAACAATAAATAAAACTGACTGATCATAACACTTGATAATACATGAATTATAAACAACAATAATATAAAATTATTAATTTCTGAAAAAACAACAGGATCAGGGGGAAATATTTCATACAAATTTTTACAATTAAATTGATTCAATTCCCTTCAAATTCATACAAATCAACAGTGATGAATATATATATTCATATTTAAAAATTCATACAAAAATCAATATTTATATATTAGAAAATGTTCACGATTCTAATCGATCTTAATCAACATATAAAGTTTTGAAATTTCGTCGGTAAGGAAAACAGAATTACTATATTATAAAATTATTCGATGACTATCGGAGTAGTATTCGACCTTTTAACCTCTGCGAATTGATGAAGAGAAAAAATACTTTGACCATTAATTTTTCCTGGAAGAATCTTACCAGCATCAACCCTCAGAGGTGAATAAATAAACAGCTATTAGTCGCTCTGTAGTATCATAACAAAGATAAAACTAAATATTGCACAATTCAAATATGATAGAAAAAGTTGCTTAGCACCATCCCTACATTATCACAATCTTTTTTTAAATTTTCTTGATCCATCAGATTTTTAAACCTTCTTAATGCCAATATATGATATAAATTTTTTTTAGTATAGTAGTATATTAATATAAAAACTAACAACATATTTCAAAGTTCCTAAAATATACTTTATAGATCCATGTAAATAAGTTTTTACAAATATATTAGAAGCTTCTCCTTCGTACGAAAACATAATCTTATTAAAGAACCACACCGTATCAACACCACAAATTACCTATGTACAATATATAAGGTACCAACATTGAATAAAACATATCACGCTCAAAAAAAAATTAATAGAATTACAGGCAGCTAATTTGTTCCCAGAACAAAACAGTTTCAACTATATTGCTCGCTGGCAATAATAAATAGTAAGCTCCAATTTTAATTTTCGTTCCCGAAACATTTTATCAAAAATACGAAAGATAAAAATAAAAGGGCAGCATATAAGTTAAAAAAATACTTCTAAACAGTAACGAGAAGAAAGATGAGGTAATACCAACGTGAAAAAATTGCACTTAACTTTAATATAATATTTTGTTAATAAATTTGATAGATCTAATATAAAAACAGACTTTTGTAGCATCAGTTGCCAATGATCGTTATTCAAAATGCATTCTACTTTTGGACGGTTAGCACAATGTTTCCGAATGAATCCAAAAGACATCATAGACTCTTTCACCTAATGATGCGGAGATTTATTAAATGTGGTTCGTCCATTGCACTTTGAATTACACACAATATAAATAAAATGTGAAAACAATGATAAATGCTTGAGTTTGGTATAGTTGGCAACTCTAGAAGTATCGTAAAGTGCCAACATGAAATTGAATTCAACACCAACACAATAAAATCAAATGAGGACCATTGCACAATATTAATACTTCTATTATTTCATCTCAGGACGGAAAAATTCAATTAAAACAGATCTATTGTTGTTTCTCTGTCGAATTCAAAGTACAATCCAATCCAGCATCTTAAGTAATTGACCTAAAACACTTGGACAACTAACAGATACAAAAAAAAAACAGAAAATGCGACCCCCTTAGTCTGAAAATAACAGCTAATGACACAATCACTCAAAGTCGAAACAAGTAACTGATGAATACTGGGGGAACATTGGGGTTCAGTCTTTAATAATTCGATTTTTTTCAAATGTGATGTATTGCGATGTCATTGGCTGGGGCTTGGTTTCATCCGTGAGGAATTCGAGGAAGCCACAAACTTTATAGAATTATTTTAGTGGTCGTCATAGTCGATCTTTCTCACTATGAAGAAATGTTTGGGTAGAAACGTCGCCGATTTAGGATTTTTAGGAGAATTGTGAAATTGCTACTTTGTTAGAGTGCTTGACAAATTCAAATTGGTGGAATACTCTGATTTTAATATGGTTTTTCATCTTCTCTTTGGAAAAAAAAACACTATCGAACTGATCAAAACGTATTATGGATTTTTAAGAGAATCTTTTGAGTTTGAGTGTTTGACAAATTTAACTAAATAAACTCGTGGCCCTTATTTTTATTGTGAATTATTTCGGAATAGTGTGTAGTATTTCTTGAAGAAAATAAACAATTTCGAAGATGATAAATTTCGTGGTATATGCCCATCTATATCTTTTCGTTTAGTGGAATACTCTGATTTTAATATGATTTTTCATCTTCTCTTTGAAAAAAAAACAGTTTCAAACTAATCAGTACGTATTATGGATTTTTAAGAGAATCGCGAAATTGCTACTTTGTTTGAGTGTTTGACAAATTCAACTTAATGAACTTGTGGCCCTAATTTTTATTGTGAATTATTTCGGAATAGTGTGTAGTATTTCTTGAAGTAAATAAACAATTTTTAAGATGATAAATTTTGTGGTTTATGCCTATCTATATCTTTTCGTTTGGTGGAATACTCTGATTTCAATATGACTTTTCATCTTCTTTTTGAAAAAAAAAACAGTATCAAACTAATCAAAACGTATTATGGATTTTTGAGAGAATCGTGATATTGCTACTTTGTTTGGGTGTTTGACAAATTTAACTAAATCGTGACCCTTATTTTTATTGTGAATTATTTTGGAATAGTGTGTATTATTTCTTGAAGAAAATAAACAATTTTTAAGATGATAAATTTTGTGGTTTATGTTCATCTATTTTTTTTGTTTGGTGGAATACTCTGATTTTAATATGATTTTGATCTTCCCTTGAAAAAAAAACAGTATCAAACTAATCAAAAAGTATTATGGATTTTTAAGAGAATCACGATATTGCTACTTTGTTCGAGTGTTTGACAAATTCAACTTAATGAACTCGGGGCCTTTATTTTCATTGTGAATTATTCTGGAATAGTGTGTAGTATTTCTTGTAGAAAATGAACAATTTTTAAGATGATAAATTTTGAGGTTTATGCCTATTTATATCTTTTTGTTTGGTGGAATACTCTGATTTTAATATGGTTTTTCATCTTCTCTTTGGGAAAAAAAAAACAGTATCGAACTGATCAAAACGTATTATGGATTTTTGAGAGAATCTCGATATTGCTACTTTGTTTGAGTGTTTGACAAATTTAACTAAATAAACTCGTGGCCCTTATTTTTATTGTGAATTATTTCGGAATAGTGTGTAGTATTCCTTGAAGAAAATAAACAATTTTAAAGATGATAAATTTCGTGGTATATGCCCATCTATATCTTTTTGTTTAGTGGAATACTCTGATTTTAATATGATTTTTCATCTTCTCTTTGGAAAAAAACAGTATCAAACTAATCAGAACGTAATATGGATTTTTAAGAGAATCGCGAAATTGCTACTTTGTTTGAGTGTTTGACAAATTCAACTTAATGAACTTGTGGCCTTAATTTTTATTGTGAATTATTTTTGAATAGTGTGTAGTATTTCTTGAAGTAAATAAACAATTTTTGAGATGATAAATTTTGTGGTTTATGCCTATCTATATCTTTTCGTTTGGTGGAATACTCTGATTTCAATATGATTTTTCATCTTCTTTTTGAAAAAAAAACATTATCAAACTAATCAGAACGTTTGTTGGATTGCTACTTTGTTTGAGTGTTTGACAAATTCAACTAAATAAACAACTATTTCTTGTAGGAAATAAACAATTTTCAAGATGATAAATTTTGTGGTTTATGTCCATCTATTTTTTTTTTTTTTGGTGGAATACTCTGATTTCAATATGATTTTCATCTTCCCTTAAAAAAAAACAGTATCAAATTAATCAAAAAGTATTATGGATTTTTAAGAGAATCACGATATTGCTACTTTGTTCGAATGTTTGACAAATTCAACTAAATGAACTCGGGGCCTTTATTTTCATTGTGAATTATTCTGGAATAGAGTGTAGTATTTCTTGTAGAAAATAAACAATTTTCAAGATGATACATTTTGAGGTTTATGTCTATTTATATCTTTTTGTTTGGTGAAATACTTTGATTTTTATGTGATTTCTCATCTTTTCTCTGAAAAAAAAAAAACAGTATCAAACTAATCAAAACGTATTATGGAATTTTAAGAGAATCACGATATTGCAAATTTGTTTGAGTGTTTGACAAATTCAATGAATCTCAATCCTCCAGTCCTTCATTTTTGAAAAGTTGGTAGGGGAACCTGCGAAAGCCTTTTTAGAGTTTTACTTCAATTTCACGGAACCCTGACGTTTTTGAGGTTAGATATAACCTCTCGGGGTGAAAGATCGACTAAGACGCTCATTCTGGGGGCGAAACGAAGGGGGCCGCGAGCTAGGAGCACATGGCCCAATAGTGAAAGTAATTATAGAGCAACAATCAGTCGGCCGCGGCCTCGCCGACGATAGATGGCGCCGATCCGTCGAATTTCCTCGTGTCCGGATTGTAACGCGGATGTTTGAATTTGCAGTGCGTGCGCAAGTTGTCGCTTCTCGTGTAAGTGGCTCGACACAGCGGGCACTCGAACCTGCCCGGGAAGTGCACATGATAGTGGTTCCGAATGTGCGTCACTATTTTCCCACACAATTTGCACCGGTGCAGATTGCAGGCGCCTGGCAGTTTGTCGAACGTAAGTCGCATGTGCCAGGTTTTCGAACCTGCAAACGAAAAGATACTGTTTTAACTCTCATCTCCTCTCAGGTATAGGCAAATAGGTGTTAATGTTTGATAGTGACAGCATAGTAGTGAAAGTGCACCCCAGAGCAAGTATTAAATTCGAAGTACCACAGGTTAACCTCACACCTACATACAACAAGTGCTTCGTCTACGACGCCTAACCTTCTCACTTTTTAATTTTTGAATTGAATATAGATAAAAATTGTAGAAAGCTTTTTGGAAAAGAGCACAATGGTGTTCCACCGAGAACAAAAACTAGTCTAAATCTATACGCTTTCAATCGAGAGACCACCCTCTATAGTTTTCTTTCTGGCAGACTGAAGCACTTGAAGGGGACTGTGCATATGTGGCACCCGAACAAAAATTAAGCGGTCGAGCCATTTCGATTTTAGTCGTTTTAAGTGGCAGAAAATTTGAGATAACCTTCTCACATGCAGAGAAAAAATATGTTATGGAAAATTGAAACCTGCACCAGCCAATGAGTTTTTTCAAGAAATATAGAGTAAATATAAGGTACGTTATTCGGAAGTCGGGTTATTTACATGGTTTATAATACATACAGTAAGTTTCCCGACAATAACATTACGATAAGTTGGTCCAGTCCCTTCTTGAGGGTGTATTATTCTATCACTTTGAGTATGAGTGGAGGATATTTAAGATGGAGAAGAGAAAGAAAAATGAATCATAACCTCACCTAATACAAATACATATAATATTAATAACACTTCTTTATTTATAATATTCAAGGATATTTTTTTCAGACTGTGTATTCCAACTTCCCTATATCCAACCCTCGTTTATTATCATAATTTGAAACAAATTTTTTGCAACCACTTTTCTTTAGGCATAAGGTGAGTTTGTTCATTGTATCAGTACATTCGTAAAATTAATTTTATCTTGTAAGTGAATAGATTGAATTTTTTTTATTGATTCGAAGGATGGGTAACAGAACATTATCGAAAATCAAACTCAGACCAACAACTATCGATCAAAAATTTTCGAGCACATAAAACTAATTTTCACATATATTATTAATTATATTGGTGAACAAATCACTTATTTCTAAGCCAAGTCGAACTAGTGCAAACGAAAAGATTTTTGGGTTAAACTTTAAGTGATTTACAGTTGGAGGAAATTATGATAATCACTTATTTTCCTCTCAAAATATATTTTTTTCAATTTTATATACAATCGACTATTTTATTTTCAATTCGCAATCGGGGCAGTTCTTTTGTTTTCTATTATTTATTCGAAAAACTATCAAACAAATCAAAACAATAGGAAAATGGAGGATATGAGCTTGATATTTTTGACATTCCTGTCATACAGTAGATCTAATGTATCACATCTGTCATATTTCGACGACGTTGCCAGATATAAACTATTCTAAGCCAAGTCGAACTAGTGCAAACGAAAAGATTTTTGGGTTAAACTTTAAGTGATTTACAGTTGGGAGAAATTATGATGATCACTTATTTTCCTCTCATAATATATTTTTTTCCAATTTTATATACAATCGACCATTTTATTTTCATTTTGCAATCGAGGCAGTTCTTTTGTTTTTTATTATTTATTCGAAAAACTACTAAACTAATCAAAACAATCGGAAAATTTAGGTTATGAGCGTAATATTTTTGACATTCCTGTCATACAGTAGATCTATTGTATCACATCTGTCATATTTCGACGACGTTGCCAGATATAAACTATTCTAAGCCAAGTCGAACTTGTGCAAACGAAAAGATTTTTGGGTTTAACTTTTTAGTGAGTTACAGTTGGAGTAAATTATGATAATCATTTATTTTCCCCTCATAGTATATTTTTTTCCAATTTTATATACAATCGACTATTTTATTTTCATTTTGCAATCGAGGCAGTTCTTTTGTTTTTTATTATTTATTCGAAAAACCACTAAACTAATCGAAACAATCGGAATTTTTAGGTTATGAGCGTAATATTTTTCATATTCCTGTCATACAGTAGATCTATTCTATCACATCTGTCATATTTCGACGACGTTGCCAGTTATAGATTATTCTAAGACAAGTTGAACTAGTGCAAACGAAAAGATTTTTGGGTTAAACTTTAAGTGATTTACAGTTGGGAGAAATTATGATGATCACTTATTTTCCTCTCATAATATATTTTTTTCCAATTTTATATACAATCGACCATTTTATTTTCATTTTGCAATCGAGGCAGTTCTTTTGTTTTTTATTATTTATTCGAAAAACTACTAAACTAATCAAAACATTCGGAAAATTTAGGTTATGAGCGTAATATTTTTGACATTCCTGTCATACAGTAGATCTATTGTATCACATCTGTCATATTTCGACGACGTTGCCAGATATAAACTATTCTAAGCCAAGTCGAACTTGTGCAAACGAAAAGATTTTTGGGTTTAACTTTTTAGTGAGTTACAGTTGGAGTAAATTACGATAATCATTTATTTTCCCCTCATAGTATATTTTTTTCCAATTTTATATACAATCGACTATTTTATTTTCATTTTGCAATCGAGGCAGTTCTTTTGTTTTTTATTATTTATTCGAAAAACCACTAAACTAATCAAAACAATCGGAAAATTTAGGTTATGTGCGTAATATTTTTCATATTCCTGTCATACAGTAGATCTATTGTATCACATCTGTTATATTTCGACGACGTTGCCAGTTATAAATTTTTCTAAGCCAAGTTGAACTGGTACAAACGAAAAGATTTTTGGGTTTAACTTTTTAGTGAGTTACAGTTGGAGTAAATTATGATAATCATTTATTTTCCCCTCATAGTATATTTTTTTTCCAATTTTATATACAATCGACTATGTTATTTTCATTTTACAACCGAGACAGTTCTTTTGTTTTTATTATTTATTTGAAAAACTACCAAACTAATCAAAACAATCGGAATATGGAGGTTATGAGCCTAATATTTTTGACATTTCAGTCATACAGTAGATCTAATGTATCACATCAGTCATATTTCGGCGACGTTGCCGGATATAAATTCTTCTAAGCTAAGTCGAACTGGTGCAAGCGAAAAGATTTTTGGGTTGAACTTCAAGTAAATTACAGCCTAGTTAAGGGGACATTATGAAAATCCCTTATTTTTCTCTCATTCTATATTTTTTCGATTTTATATACGATGGACTATTCTTCTTTTGCAATTGAGGCAGTTTATTTTTTTAATAATTCATTGGAAATTGGAAAAAGTATCAAACTAATCAAAACAATCGATAAATTGAAGGTTATCAGCGTAATATTTTCGACATTTCTATCATACAGTAAATCTAATGTATCATATCTGTCATATTTCGGCGACGTTGCCAAATAAAAGTTCTTCTAAGCTAAATCAAACTGGTGCAAACAAAAAGATTCTTGGGTTAAACTTTAAGTAAATTACAGCCTAGTTAAGGAGACATTATGAAAATCCCTTATTTTTCTCTCATTCCATTTTTTTCGATTTTATATACGATGGACTATTCTTCTTTTGCAATTGAGGCAGTTTTTTATTTTTTTTAATAATTCATTGGAAATTGGAAAAAGTATCAAACTAATGAAAACAATCGATAAATTGAAGGTTATCAGCGTAATATTTTTGACATTTTTTTTCTGGTCTAGATCTAATGTATCATATCTGCCATATTTCGGCGACGTTGCCAGATATAAATTCTTGTAAGCTAAGTCGAACTGGTACAAACGAAAAGATTTTTGGGTTAAACTTTAAGTAAATTACAGCCTAGTTAAGGGGACATTATGAAAATCCCTCATTTTCCTCTCATTCAATTTTTTTTCGATTTTATATTAGATGGACTATTCTTCTTTTGCAATTGAGGCAGTTCTTTATTTTTTTAATAATTCATTGGAAATTGACAAAGTATCGAACTAATCAAAACAATCGATAAATTGAAGGTTATCAGCGTAATATTTTTGACATTTCTATCATACAGTAGATCTAATGTATCATATCTATCATATTTCGGCGACGTTGCAAATAAAAATTCTTCTAAGCTAAATCAAACTGGTGCAAACAAAAAGATTCTTGGGTTGAACTTTAAGTAAATTACAGCCTAGTTGAGGGGACATTATGAAAATCCCTTATTTTCCTCTCATTCCATTTTTTTCGATTTTATATACGATGGACTATTCTTTTGCAATTGAGGCAGTTTTTTATTTTTTTTAATAATTCATTGGAAATTGGAAAAAGTATCAAACTAATGAAAACAATCGATAAATTGAAGGTTATGGGCGTAATATTTTTGACATTTTTTTTCTGATCTAGATCTAATGTATCATATCTGCCATATTTCGGCGACGTTGCCAGATATAAATTCTTGTAAGCTAAGTCGAACTGGTACAAACGAAAAGATTTTTGGGTTAAACTTTAAGTTAATTACAGCCTAGTTAAGGGGACATTATGAAAATCCCTTATTTTTCTCTCATTCAATTTTTTTTCGATTTTATATACGATGGACTATTCTTCTTTTGCAATTGAGGCAGTTCTTTATTTTTTTAATAATTCATTGGAAATTGACAAAGTATCGAACTAATCAAAACAATCGATAAATTGAAGGTTATCAGCGTAATATTTTTGACATTTCTATCATACAGTAGATCTAATGTATCATATCTGCCTTATTTCGGCGACGTTGCCAGATATAAATTCTTGTAAGCTAAGTCGAACTGGTACGAACGAAAAGATTTTTGGGTTAAACTTTAAGTTAATTACAGCCTAGTTAAGGGGACATTATGAAAATCCCTTATTTTTCTCTCATTCAATTTTTTTTCGATTTTATATACGATGGACTATTCTTCTTTTGCAATTGAGGCAGTTTTTAATTTTTTTAATAATTCATTGGAAATTAACAAAGTATCGAACTAATCAAAACAATCGATAAATTGAAGGTTATCAGCGTAATATTTTTGACATTTCTATCATACAGTAGATCTAATGTATCATATCTGCCATATTTCGGCGACGTTGCCAGATATAAATTCTTGTAAGCTAAGTCGAACTGGTACAAACGAAAAGATTTTTGGGTTAAACTTTAAGTTAATTACAGCCTAGTTAAGGGGACATTATGAAAATCCCTTATTTTTCTCTCATTCCATTTTTTTCGATTTTATATACGATGGACTATTCTTCTTTTGCAATTGAGGCAGTTTTTTATTTTTTTAATAATTCATTGGAAATTGGAAAAATGATCAAACTAATGAAAACAATCGATAAATTGAAGGTTATGGGCGTAATATTTTTGACATTTCTATCATACAGTAGATCTGATGTATCATATCTATCATATTTCGGCGACGTTGCCAGATATAAATTCTTCTAAGCTAAATCAAACTGGTGCAAACAAAAATATTCTTGGGTTAAACTTTAAGTATACTACAGCCTAGTTAAGGGGACATATTTTCCTTTTGTAATCGAGGCAGTTCTTTATTTTTTTGAATATTTATTGAAAAAATGTACCAAACCAATCAAAACAATCGATAAATTGAAGGTTATCAGCGTAATATTTTTGACATTTCTGTCATACAGTAGATCTAATGAATCACATCTGTCATATTTCGGCGACGTTGCCAAATATAAATTCTTCTAAGCCAAGTCGAACTGGTGCAAACGAAAACTTTCTTGGAGTTGAACGTTAAGTAAGTTGCTGCCTAATTGGGGGAAATTTCGTGGGAGATCTGTGCAAACGACCGTGGACAAAACAATGGCCAACAATCTCTTTGACAATACAATTATCCTGTATTTTTAAGAAAAATTGCTTGAATAACATCTTCACTTAAAATTCAAAACCAACTGCAATTCTTCATCTTTTCAACCATTACGTTATAATAATCCAAAATCCCTCTGTCCCTAGACCTGTTTCGAGTTTTACGTCTACTAGTTTATATTATATGTTCATCGATCATTTTAATTGTGTATAATAATCAAATACGTCATCCTTAAGTGAAAATATTGAACACGACACAAATCAAGAACATAATCCAACCAAAAAACGTACTCAAAATATACTCACACATCAGGTCGTATCCCAGAACGGCTCACCGAAGTCGACAAGATCCCTTTATTCTCGACACCCCGATAAGTCTCGTATCATGCAAAACGGAAGAGAAAAAAAAAGGGCAGCGAAGAAGGTATATTGCTTGGTGAGACCAAAAAGGTTCGAAGAAGAGAAGTAGCAAAATTAAGGGTCTACTGTAGCGAAGCCGAACATGCAAGCTCTACAAGGAACTTACCGTCGATTGTATCCGCCATCTCCGGTGGAGGTATCGTCGGGGCACCATCGTTGTCCCCTTGATCCGATAACGTTTGAAGTTTCATTTCTTCCGAGTGAACGCTCACACTTCCACCCTGGAAAAAATTGAGGAGTTAAACGAGAGTTGGAAGAATTCGAGTGATACTTACCGTTTGTAACGTTTCCGACATCGAATGAAAGGAATCTATCAGGGGAGTTGAATCGGGAACCGGTTCTTGTTTGATATGGGGCGAAGCCACCCTCATATCCTCCGGCCCGTAGCCATCTCTGTCGGACGGTGATATAGGGTTTAACTTTGGTAGAGTGGGGCTCGATTTAAAATTACTTTGAGGTGGGGCCTACGAACAGAACAGAAACGAGTCTCGAATACGAAAAATGGCATCGAAACTCACCTGAGACTCACTGAACCTGTCGGAAACTGAATTAGAGTTATCACAGCTTGCAGACTTTCGTTTTCGTTTCTCACTCGGAGGCGAGTACCTCTCTAATTTATCCTGTTCTTTCTCCCTCTTTGGCACGACACCGATCTCTTCGCTCTTATTGTTGAGGGAATTGTTGTCCGTCAGACCTCTAATTTGTAAAGCTTCGGCCGTCTTTAGGAACATAGGCAATAAATTCTGCGACACGTTTACTTCGCCCTTATACATAAAATCTAGCAGTGCTTTCATTTCGTTGTAATTGACGTCTTTGAGGAAAACTATCGGATGTGGATGAGCGTTTTCTATGAATATCGTTTCGAAATATGGACTACATGCCGATAGGATCGTTCGGTGCGCTTTGAAGGTTTCTCCGTCGCACGCTAAAGTAACATCACATAATGCCTCTCTTCTTAATAAACTACTCAGGACATCAGTTAGATTTGTGGGATGATTGTTCCAACGCAAACAAAATTGTTGATCCATTGCTTTTTCAACCTGCTGAAAAATAAACTCATTAAAATCCACCCAAGAATCAGCAGAAACTACAAATCAAAAACATGCTTTATGCAATTGGGATATTGTACAGCTACCTAGATTAAGTTGTTGACCTAAAACTGTATTGAGCATCTGAAATACAGTTATTTAATCTCTATGATTAATACAGAATATAAAGAGATGACCAAACTTTTTATCTTGGATATTAGAAATTACGCATTATTACTACTGCGTTTTTGTAAAATATCCACAAAAGTTCAAGAATTGGGTTCAAAAATTCTCGAAATAAAGTCATAAATGTGTGGGTTACTCATTTCTTATAAGAATAGAATGACATTTGCCCTTTGATGGTCGATTTTTATTAACCCATACCTTTTGTTTTTCTGGTCATAATCGAGAAAAACAAGAATTCCAAAACTATTCCGATAAGTAAGTCAAAATATCACCGCCATAGTGAATTTCAGCCGTTTGATAAAATACCAAATCAAAGGATAATCCGAAGAATCGTTACATAACAACGTGGAAATGAAATTTT
The DNA here is from genome assembly GCA_963966015.1 of Aphidecta obliterata. Taxonomy (NCBI): domain Eukaryota; kingdom Metazoa; phylum Arthropoda; class Insecta; order Coleoptera; family Coccinellidae; genus Aphidecta; species Aphidecta obliterata. The sequence goes on from OZ014435.1 coordinate 2,200,973, forward strand.
CACAGCACCTTTTCCTCCATAACTGCGTGAGAAACGGACCATTTCCACGGAAAAACTCACCTGTCATCACAACGCCACCCAATTTTTCACCTCCTGCATGGATAAAATGATTAGAATGGAATCTAATTGTACAGTTACTTTTGTTGGGTTCTCTAATCGGTTGAGTAACTTTGTAATTGTTCGAGGTTTCTTCGTCGATTTCGTACCATTCGAGAGTTACAAAATATGTTTTTTTTGATAATTTCGATGTGCTTTTTTCCAAAAAGGGACCAAGGGCAGGGAATTTTGTTTTATTTATTTTGTGATATATGTGTTGTTGTGAATCGGAGAGCCGTTTTCTGTGGTCTAAAAAAAGGGGTCTATCACCGCGACTATCTCTATGGGTGGAATACCATGTGGCCGTCATAGATAAGCTGTCAAACTATTAGCCTTACATTTTTCGATTATTCTCAGCCTAACGCGAATATTCGAGCGAAATCCCCAATTCAGATTAGAAATCCCTTTATTTTCAGATAATAAAATAATTTTTCGAGTCCGTTCGTAGTTGATTATATTAATTGGATTACTTTGCTCCTTGTTTCGGTTTCGGCGGATGACATTGGGAAAAGACAGGGTCGGGTCTGGATTGTTGACAGAACAGGACAGGATTAAAATTTTTTCGAGCACTTGTTCTAATCGTTACGATGTCTTTTTTTTCCGAATTTTGAGCCGACAATGGTCTTAATCAACAAGGATTGACTCACTGATGACGAATCAATCGAAAAATTCAAGTTTGTCCGTCCGGCTGTATACACGATAACTCTCGACCGGAACGACCTAGAAACTTGAAATTTTCAGGGCAGGTTAGAATCTCGAATGGTGCGGTTAAGTTCGTTTTAGGGCCAAATTCGAACAGGGATTCCGTATGGAATGGTCGTTTGAAATTTAGTTTTCTTCATAATTTCGAAACTACGGATTCGATCGTGACGAAATTGTGTATTTTAATGGATTTTAATATATTCAAGCTACATTTTTCCCAGATCGCATAACCAGAACAATTTTGAATTTCAACAAATGATTAAATAAAAATTCCTTATATTTCTGTAACAGCTGATTCGGCATAATTGACAAAGAGCTGCTGCCATTTTTTTGACAGCTGTCAAAAATTTCTTCCATTGGTTTCTAAAACTGGAAAATGCGAATCTACCTATAAGGTGGATGAACGAGCGCCCAAAAGCTCCTGACTTAAATACAAGAAGTACATAAAAATCTGATTGATATAGGGAAAACTGGCGGTTCTTTTACGTTGGATTGATTATTCTATGAAAGTTTTCGCCTACAGTTAAATTATGAAAAATGGATTATAATTACATTTCTTCCAGATGGCATAACCAGAACCATTTCAAATTTCAACAAATTATTGTATAAAAAATCCTTATATTTCTGTAACAGCTGATTCGGCATAATTGACAAAGAGCTGCTGTCATTTTTTTGACAGCTGTCAAAAATTTCTTCAATTGGTTTCTGAAACTGGAAAATGCGAATCTACACAAGGTGGATGAACGGGCGCTCAAAAGCTCCTGAGTTCACGGCAGTGCTTTTTATAATTTTTTATTTCTAACCCAATTCTATATCACCAGCGTCATCTATACTTAATTGATCCAAGTATTCCTTGGAAAATTACGAAAATGAAAGTTTTATCTATGGTTGACATTTTACTTTTCGCCATCTATCATAGGTGGCGCATAATTTTCGAAGCAAACAATTTTTTTCATCATTTTTCCAAGTCTTATCTAGAATTTTGAAAGGGTATTGTTTTAATATTGATAACTGTACGCATACTGTTGAATTATTATTTAAATTTTGTGGGTGATTCATTCTGACGAATTTATATAGGAATCTACATTAAAATAATAATGGTTTTCCGTTTCGAAATTCTATGATACATAAGTCATTTTTTCGCGCGACCATTTCTCGAAACTATTTCGTCCGTTTTGAAATATTCCGATTTTCGCGTCGAACTGGTGACGTCACGGACAAAATAGCTTGAAAAGAAGTTTTGGGATAGTTTGAACTGCGAAATTGAATTGACAACATTGACATTTCTATGATGATGTCACCGTTTTGAAATTATGACGTCCACTACAAAATGTTTTCGAAATAGTTTTGAATCGCGAAAAAATGACTTAGTTCGAAATTTCTGAATCTAGAGTGTTTTACGAAACAATCCTAAACTTCCAACTATTGCCAACTTTGTATTGAACTTCAATATACCCACCTCTTGTTTATTGTGGTCAAAAATTTCTTCAATTGGTTTCTAAAACTGGAAAATGCGAATCAACCTACTAGGTGGATGAACGAGCGCTCAAAAGCTCCTGACTTTATATAATTTATTTTAACTAAAATACAAGAAGTACATAAAACTATGAATGATATAAGGAGAACTGGCGGTTTTTTAGATTATTCTATGAAAGTTTTTGCCAACGGTTAAATTATGAAAAATTGATCACAATGAAACACATATTTAAAAAATAATTTATTGAAAAAACAACACTTTCGTATAAAAATATTTTAAACTATAGATATATTTACATAAGACTCGACATTTTAATCTTTTTCCTAACAGCATTACTATAACCTTCTTTGTATTTATACCAAACATCCCCATGTAATTTGGGCCCCTTATTACTCTCCGTTGGTGTCTCGATAATCCTACCGAAAAAGTCTTTAGTGACAGCCGGCTCGATCCTCTTCAAAGACTTAACTTTCAACCTCTGCAAATGATTTGGAAGTTTCTGATCTTCCGGAGATTTCAAATTCTTCGTACCCTTCGAGGTACCAGTCGTCGACATCTGAACCTTCTTAATTTTCTCCATCTCGACTTCCCTAGACAAAAGCTGCTTGTTGAAATACGACAAAACGTTCCTACTCTGAGATATATCCGGATACATAACTATCGGCATAACATCCGGATCCAACTTGAATTCGTAGATCCCGGCAGGATTTTTTTCTTGTACATAGTTCAGATTGTAATCTATCATGATGTCGACGACTCGAACGAAAGTACTCTTTTCTTCGTTGCTGAATAAATGGAAGTTTACTGGACGGAAGGAAGGTGAGATTATCCTGGTGAGAAGAGGGAGAGTGTCTAGTACTAAATTTTTGGGGTTGACGAAGACTTTAACTTTCGGTTGTACTCCTTTTATCATTTCCTTTATGGTTGCGATGTTGTTGTTTAGTTTTTGTCTCATTTCGAAACCTTCGTTTGGGTATTTGATCTTCTGCCAAATTAACGATGAGAATTGGAAATGCCACACAACGAAGGCGTACGGTAGGTAAGAACTTAAACTGAAGTTTTGTTCCCTCATTATGAACCGGTTGATTTTATCGGTGTAACAAAACCAGTTCAAGGCTTCGCAAGTTCCGATGAAAGAAGCTTCCTTGATTTGCATCTGTGGGAAATTCTCGAATACACCTTGGGCTAATCTTTCGTAATCCCCGAAGGATTGGACTGAGCTTAGCACTTTCTGCATTCTCGCTTTACAACTCATATCGTAATTATCTTCCTTGTTCTTTCCAGACTTCACTTTGGCCCTTTCTATACTGAAAATGTCGGACCAAACGGAGAACAATCCCTTTTGCATGTCCTTCTGACCTACGCTGGATTGATAAACATCGGATAAAGTTATGGGTTTCCGCTTCGTCTTGAAGAAATGGAGGATGCTCAAACACGACCTTATATCGTTGTTCGACTTCTCAGCCAAAGCGAGCATCGAACCGGAGTCGGTTTTCAACATCTGTTTCCTGCATATTTCCATTAGTCTCTGGGATAACCTCCCGGAGGATGTCGGAGGGAAATTCACCATAAAAGCGATCTGTCGGAGACTCCTCAAAGCCGGTACGTAAGCATCGTTGCAGATACAGATAATCGGTCGTTTTAACACCGAAAACTCCTTCTTCTTACCTTTAATCGAACCGGTGATGAACTTCACCAAGAATTCGATGGAATTCGAGGGAGCCCCGTCGATCTCGTCGAAGACGACGCAGTTCGGACGTTTTTCTTTGTCTATAACCGATCTCATCTGCGTGGAATTCTCTAAGGAAGTCTTGAAACTTTCCAGGGTTCGTTCGTCCGAAGCGTTTATTTCGATAACGTTATACCCTGCATGTTTGGCGATTACATGGGCTAAAGTAGTTTTTCCCAGACCTGGCCTTCCGCAAAGCAACGCTACTTTATAGAGGGGTCTACCGTCTTCATCTAATTTCAACTGATTGTCCAATATATTGAAGAATTTAAATTGGGGACGTCCTTTATTCGGAACTTCGACGGTTTGTGGTCGTACTTTGGGTCTACGATTAAAAACGACCTTATCCCACAGTTTTAACCATTTTAACAGGACTTTATTGGTGGCTTCGTCGCTTAAAAGTTCCAAATATCGTTTGGGTTTGTACAAATCGACCCAAAGATCGTTGTTCACTTCCTCAACTTCCTCTACCTCCATATCTTCTCCGGTTTTCTTCGAATCATCTATATTTCTATTAATAATTTGTTGCGCTTTCTCCCACGTTTCTTTGAACATATCCCCCATTACTCCAACGAAATTGATATCGTTCACTATTCTCCTAACGTCTTCTTTCTCGTAATCATCCGAGTGGCATCTTATGTATAATTTCTCCTTATCGTATCTAGTAATACTTATGAAAGGATATGAAGGTACACGCCCCGATATGTTCAATTTATCCCTATCATTCGATGAGATTCTGGTGTTTTTATGGAAAAGTACGTTTTCGGTTTCTTCCCTTTGTTTCCTAAGTTCGAGGATTTTGTCGATCATGTCCATTTGTTGTTCTAATTTGGAATCGGGTTTGATTTTCTTTGCTTTTCGTTCGTTTTCGAATAGGAGGTCGTCTATATCCCCGAATAATTCTTCGATCGTACGTTTTTTCGATGGTGGCTCATCTACAGTAGATGTTGATAAAACTTGGCTGTTCGAAGAAATACTGTTCGTGATATCAGCATTTTTATCGGTTAATGGTTGGAAGTCGTTACTGAACGAACTGTTAAGTTGGGTTTGGGAGGAAAACCCTAAATCTGACTGCGAGGAAGTACTGGGTAAACCATAATCCAAGCTTTTTCGCGATTTGTTGTGGGTTCCCTTTATTTTAACAGTGGGTTCGTCGAAGCCTTCCACATCGTTCAACAGTTCCAGTTCGTCTCCGTACTGCAGCTCGAATTCCTCGTCGGAATCTGGGTAATCACCCATTTTCGGGGATGAAAATTGTAAATTTATCGAATTTAATCAGATTTGTTTTGAAAACATAACCCCAAAAGTCGACAGTTTGAATTCTTTGAGTATAGAATAATTGTTTATTCTATGTTTGAATTTAGGAAGTGTTGATTTGGTCCAGCTAATCAGTGTTCCCAACTGTTAATTAATTAATAACGTGATCCATTTCGAAAATGAAAACAAACTATCTGGAAATTGAGAAAAATTGGAGTTATTTTGATTGAGAATCAATATGTTTAGGTGACCTGTATTGAGGCATGGGTTGAGGATTAAACACTCAATTTTTGTCGAAAAATGAAAAGTGTGAAATGTTTGTATGATTTTGAGTCATTTATATATCGAAAGTGATATATTTAGTTGATAATTTATGGACAATTGTTTAAAATGAACTGTATACGAGCTGAAAATCCAGCGGATTGTAAAAGGTAATGTGGGAATAAGATCACGAAAAATTTGCTCTGTTCCTCAATGCTCATCACATAGTTCCTCTGAAATTTCTTCTTGAAAATTTCCGTTGAATCCCAAGTCAGTTAAAAAATGGCAAACAATCTTGAAGATTGGGAGACGTATCTCAAAAAAGTTGTTTTGAATTTCCTATCGTCCTCTTAATCGCTTCTATTGAATCAAGCGTAATTTGGGTTGCATACACAGCGTAGAGTCTTTGAACCACTATACGATCACGATCTTGGCCAAAGATTATCTAGAGTACGATTTTTACGTTAACTAGAACTCATAGAGTTCTAGTTCTTGGGTGTTTATGGTAGAAAACTGTGATGTCGGTTATAGTTTTAGCGCATAAAAGTACAAGTTCATCTTTGAATCCGACATTTGATTCACATTAACGTTTTTGTTCTCCATTTCTCGAATGGTATCCACATAAGTGACAATTATGCCTGCCCTTCAGCTCGAATATCAAAGTTTAATGAATGTATTGAATTTTCCATAGGAAAAATGATCATCCTGCATCGTTTCGAATTGATTTTGTAATTAACTTGGTATATTATAGTACGTTTGAACAAATACCGATTATAAGTTTCCTTATTTCGTAAAAAGAATAGAGAATGAGTTTTAATTACAGAATTGAAATGATGGAATTTCTATAGTTCTATAGAGTTTTGGTACGGATACAGTGAAAGTCTGAGGAATTTTCTGCGGAAAAATTCAAATCTTTTCTGTCACAGAACTTACCACAACTTCCTCTGTGCTCTCTTCATCTTCTTTCTTCTTCTTCTTCGTTTCTTCATCTCTAGGCCTTAGTTATTTTTGAGTTTTTTTCAACAGTACTGAACCTGAGAGATCTACTATACATAACTTAAATTAATTATTCGAGTACATTTCGCATGCATTTTGAACCAACCAGTGAAAATCTAAGTCAGATAAATATTCAAGTTTAAAAAAAAGCAACGTTACATCAACCATAATAGGAAAAGCATGCAAAGGACTGCGGGATCTTTTGATCTTCTCCGTCATCCGCTCTTCCGCTTCCAGCCTTCAAACATCAATCGATTTTCTTTTTACCTTGAACTTGAACGGTGAAACACGTGCGGGGAGACCTGTTGAGCCGAGTTCAAACCCGCGTCGTGCAGGGTCAGAGAAAATTCCCGACGAAACCGAGGAACTCGGGACGCGCGCCTTGGGTTCCGTAGCGCTTCTTGCGAAGAGGAGATCTTCCGGTTAGATGTTCTCCCGAAGTCTGTCACTAAGAAACTAATGAAGTGATTTTGAAATTGTTTCAACCCCCCAACGTTTGCCGATGGTGGAGCATGTGCAGTGGAAATTATGCAATTTCACACCTATCCGTCCTGCATAGCAGTGGTGCAACTGTTAACATTAATCCCACCCCCCGATGGGGGCTGTCAACAGCATCGGTTGCGACCGAGAGGAAGGGGTGGGGGGCGATCGGATGGGGTTGGAGGGCTACCTGTGCGATTCAAGGATAACAAACCACCACCGATGGAAATTCTGGAACGAGAATGAATCCCCAATAAAAATTCAATAGAGGAGGGAATAATGAAGCAAAAATTGAGACACGTTTCTGGTTTGATACCCACCGGTTTGTTTTGACAGAAATTATCATGTAATTTTGAACTTTGGCCTTCTTTGGGGAGGATATTAACCCCCAATTCATCACCACCTTTTTTTCATTATTATTCAAGGGGACTGTTCTCATTGGCTCTCCTCCAGCGGGGGAGAAGGGACTCTTTTCATTGAATATCACCCCAACGTGCTTCAAAGGAGACGGTTCTCTTTGACCCTCTCCTCACCGCTGGACATAACCGTCTAATGATAGTTGTTTTCCTGAGAAATTCCTGACACCACTGGATTCTCACATCATCACCAATTGAGATTGAGGAGTTATTAGTGCAGCATTTAACTTACTCAAGCCTCTTTGAACATCATATGAGAGAGTTCTCACCAGTCGACCTGTTGCTGTTTATGAATATCCTTCACTTGTAGATCGACGGTATATAAACGAGATAAGGAGGGAGTTTTCCCTTAAGGTTTCTACTATCTTTTGGCACTCTGGAATAAACTCGTGATCTTCTTGTTTCGAGTGCTAAAAATATTTGTTTTGAAACTCCTATCTTCCCGTCAATATCTTCTATTGAATCAAGCGTAATTTGGGTTGCATACACAACGTAGAGTCCTTGAACCACTGCACGATCACGATCTTGGCCGATGTTTATTTAGAGTAATATTCTCACTTTAATTAGAACTCATTTAACGTTCTTCTTCTTTGCGGTTTTCAATAGGAAATTGTGATGTCGGTTATAGTTTAAGCGCATAAAAGTTCCAAAATAGTACAGACTTTTCATTTTTTCTTCAAGGGGACTGTTCTCATTGGCTCTCCTCCAGCTAGGGAGAAGGGAATGTTCTGATTGAATATCACCCCAACGTGCTTCAAAGGAGACGGTTAACTTTGGCCCTCTCCTCACCGCCGGACATCACTGTCTTATGATTGTTTTTTTCCTGAGAATTACCTCACATCAAATGAGAGAATTCTAACCAGTCGACCTCTTTCTGTTTATGAATATCCTTCACTTGTGGATCAACGGTATATGAACGAGATAAGGAGGGAGTTCTCCCCTAGGGTTTTTCCCCTTCCTTTTGGCACTCTGAAATGAACTTGTGATTTGATTGTTTTGAGGGCTAAAAATATGTGTTTTGAATTTCCTATCTTCCCGTCGATCTCTCCTATTGAATCAAGCGTAATTAAGGTTGCATATACAACTTAGAGTCCTCGAACCACTGTATGATCACGATCTTGGCCAAAGATTATCTAGAGTAATATTTTTACGTCAACTAGAACTCATTCAAAGTAGAGTTCTAATTATTTGCTGTTATTAGTAGAAAACTGTTATGTCGGTAACCGTTTTAGAACATAACATAATACCAATACAGTACAATTTCATCTCTCAATTCAAAATTCAAAATTCAAAATTATGTTTTGATTAAAAAAAAACAATTCTTAACAACATATATTTACACAATTCATCCATCACTCTCACGTCCATATTTTCCACGATTCCAAGCGACGTCTACGCCACTGGAACATCCGAAACATAAATAAATATAGTAACAAAAAATAAATGGTACTGGTACTTCGATCACAATCAAGTTTTTCATTATTAGGTACGTGTCTCAAATCGGTTCTTCTTTACTTGCTTCCGTTGATTCTTCCGTCGTTTCTTCAGAAGATTCATCTTCTTCGCTCTTGTCCTTTCCTTTGCGTTCCTTCTTCATCTTCTCCTCCATTTCCATGAACTTTATCGCCAGGTATCTGATAAAAAATAAAAGAAAAAAAATAAGAAATCAACACCACACTATGATTCACATTTATTACGACACGTGTTTCGCTATACAATAGCATCATTCAATGAATAATTTTTGACTTACTTGTCGACCAATGGGCCAGTATAATCCTCAGGAAACTTCGGAGCAAAAGGTAAGATGTACTTGTACAGCCTCTCGTTTAAGACATACAGCTGCAGCGTCGACGAACACTTGACATTGTACCACCAATCGCAGGTGAGCGCCACCTGGCTGAATATCGTACCATTCGGACACAAGAAAGATGCCTGTCCACCATTGAGATCGCAGTAGTGCCACACCTTGAAAAAACCCTTTAATTTCGTCCTTTAACAAACTATGAAGACCTACCTGACAGTTCGTGTCTGGATCACCGAAGAACCCTTTGTACCTCTGGGTCTTGCAGTTGAAGCTTGTGGGTGGGATGGTCGAAAGTGCAGGGTAATCCACGCCTGGAGTACCTGGAGTACCACCTTCTTCAGGGTAAGAATGAGAAATGGGAGGAGGTCCAGGAGTTATCTCTTCGCTGCTGTTTTCAACACTTGAGTACTCCTCGTTTTCCTCCGCCACAACGATGGGCTTGAAGGAAGTCCGGTGTTTCTTCAGGGAGTCCAGGATTTTCACCAACGTGTTTATGCTGTTGTCGATGTTGTCCACTGTGAGCGTGTGTGGCAAGGCGTTGGCGTCTTGGAGTTTCTTCAAGAGGACGCCGAGTGACCTGGGGTCTTCGTGAGGTAGCAGATTCTGCTCGATGTGTATGGGTTCGGTGGTGGTGGGAGTTGGAGAAGGGGTAACAGGTTCGTACTGGTAGTAACTCTGAGGTTTTAAAGGGACTTCTTCGTACTGAGGGTAGTTGAGGTACTTCTGGGCAACGTAGTTTTCCTCAACAACAGGCGTGGAGTACGGTCTGTAGCTTTGGTGAGGCCTGGCTTGGATGTAAACGACTGGTTTCGGTTCTGGCTGCCTTCCTGGATCATCACTGTGGTACACCTGAGGCTTTTGAAGAAGTATAACTGGTTTTCGGTGAATATTCTGTTTTTGCTTGGGCCTGGAGATGAAAGCACTTCGTGGCAGATCCAACAATACTTGTTTGTAAGGTTTTTGGACGTTCCTATAACTGGATATGGAAATTTCTGGGTTATGGTACTGTTCCCTAGGAGGGCCAACGTCAATTTGCGTTGGAGTGTACGTCTGGACTACGGTTTTACTGTTGTGGTACTTGTAGCTGATGGGTCTTTCCAGGTAGTTAATCGGATTCTCGTAGTTCTCCACTTGGACAGGAGGTCGATGGTGTTGTTTAGTCTTCAGCTCGTACAGCTTCCCATAAATCGAGTTTATCGATGGTTTTTGAGTTCGAAGGGTTATGTAGTGGACTTTGATGTTCTTAGGGGGGCTTCGAGGTACCATGGGTACGAAGGGTCCTGGTAAAGCGTTGGTCTCCAAGAATGGCGTGCGGAGGTTCTTGTCTTCCTGGAAGTGGTCTTGTTGTGGGTGGTTTTGGACGTAGACGTGGTACCTTTGGGGGTGTCCAGAGCTTGGAGGGGTGTAGGTTTGGTTTTGGGCCACGTAGTAGTTGAGGTAGGGTAGGAGTCTCTTATGTCTTTCTGGGGTTGATAAAGTATCGTTTGGTGGTGGTGTAACTGCAGTACTAAGAGTACTAAGAGTGCTTGCTTCTTCGGGTTGGCTGTGGATGGTGATGGAGATGCAGAACGTTGGTGATATGACTGGAATTCAGAAAAGATTATTTTCCTACTTGAATGACTTGGCGAATCGTGATTCGAATTCTCACGACCACCTCTTATCCACGAATGAAATCACACGACTTTAACCTTGCTATAGATATGTATTTCTTTTATAACAGACCAAATTGAGATAAATTGAGATTGTGAACTTCATTAGTACGAGACTGGTCTTGCATCTGGCATTGGCATGAATTTCAACATAACCTCTTTTTGTGGTACCTGTTTTGCACTTGTGGGTGAGAGGCTTGTTGAATTGGATGATAGTCGAAGATGCTTTCAATTCTAATTGAACAATCTCGAGATTTTGGGTGTTGAATATCCGGCTCGAAGGACCAAAAACAAGAGTGAAGATTAATTAAACATAGATTAGGGTGTCACTGAAGCATAAAAGAAGGAATGAAGGTAGTAGAAGAAAAATGTTAAAAACAGAAAAAGATAACGACTTGAAAAAAAAAATTTAATGCCATAATTGCCACTCTCCAGATTTTGATCCAAACCGCATTCTTACACGAATCCAATCAGAAAAACAAATAACGATTCAATTAAGTGTACCACGCACCAGTGGCGGCGCTAGTCGGGGGTTACGTAACCACCCAATCAGGCCAGCGTTTAATGTGTGTATTTTGAAAGTTATTCCCGCATTATAATCTTGATAGCTCTGCACGTCTCATCAGGCAAATGCTGCGAATGCGTGTGCCGGTCTCGGGTTTCGCAATCGGCCATCGATTTCGTTTCCAATCAGCGGAAATGCACCGACGGCATCTTGTGGACTTGACGGTGGTGTCGTTTCGTTCGACTAATCGAAGCGAACGGACGAGAGTTGGGAAATTTGCATGATGGAATTGCATGGTTCGGGAAGGAGGGGGGAGGTTTTTTAATTAGAACTCTGCATCTTTTCTTATAGCCAATTCGGGAGTTGTCCTAAGTTTGTATAAGAGAAATAATTCTGATACGCGAGGAAAAATTTGTATCCTTTACTACTTAGTACAAAAAGTCATTTTTTTTAATGTTTTGATATTAAATTTTGAATTTTATAGGTAAGTATTGCAGACAATTGAGGCAAACAACTCACACTGATAAACTGTTTGCACACAATCGAAGCTTAGCCCCCCATTTTTGGAATATTGTACGCAGGAAAAAGTGTGGAATTTGGCTTAGTTGAAGTTTATATGGAGAAGGAGTCCAGGCAATATGTTAAAAATACCTAAAATCGAAAAAAAAAAACCAAAATTCTTCCATGAATCCATCAATAAAATCGAAGTCGACGGAATATTGAACGCTTTCCTGAAGATTTTCAGTATTATCTTTGACTAAACGACGTGTTACTGATCTTCAAATATGGCTTAGTCGAGTCTGTTCTAATCGTATATTTTTTTGGATCGACTTTCAACATTAATGATTAGTGTAAAATAGAAAATTATACAAGTTTTGTAGCAGATAATCTCCAAATTGTTTCAGAATTTTATGCTGAACCAAAAATGACATTTAATCCACTGAATTCGAATGAAATGTATTTCATACTTCTTCGAATTTCAAGTTTCATTTTTATTAGCGTTTATTTGATTTAATAATAACATAAAAAAATTGACAATGAATTATGTCAAAAATGAATGATAGTACAAGAATTAATTTTTTTTTCAACGTTTCTAATATTGAATTTTGGATTTTATGGGTGAGTATTGGAGACAATTAAGGCAAATAACATACGCTGATGACCTATTTGCACACAATCGATGCTTTTCCCTCATTTTTGAAATATTGTATGCAGGGAAAAGAGTAAAATTTGGCATAATTGAAGTTCATATGGAGAAGGAGTCCAAGATGTTGAAATTCACATATAAAATATGTTGGAAATATCTAAAATCGAAGAAAAAAGACGAAATTATTCCATGAATTCATCGATAAAATCGAAGTCGACGGAATATTGAACGTTTTCCGAAAGATTTCCAGTATTATCTTCGACTAACCGAGGTGTTATTGATCTTTAAATATGGCTTAGTCGAGCCTGATCTTATCCTATAATTTTTTGGATCGACTCTGACATTAATGAATAGTGTAAAATAGAAAATTATACAAGTTTTGTAGCAGATAATCTCCAAATTGTTTCAGAATTTTATGCTCAACTAAAAATGACATTTAATCCACTGAAATCGAACAAAATGTATTTCATACTTCTTGGAATTTCAAGGTTCATTTTTATTAGCGTTTATTTGATTCAATAATAAGAAAATTGACAAAGAATTATATCAAAAATGAATAATAGTACAGGAATTAATTTTTTTTTTCAACGTTTCTAATATTTAATTTTGGATTTTATGGGTGAGTATTGGAGACAATAAGGGCAAATAACATACGCTGATGACCTATTTGCACACAATCGATGCTTTTCCCCCATTTTTGTAATATTGTATGCAGGGAAAAGAGTAAAATTTGGCATAATTGAAGTTCATATGGAGAAGGAGTCCAAGATGTTGAAATTCACATATAAAATATGTTGGAAATATCTAAAATCGAAATTATTCCATGAATTCATCGATAAAATCGAAGTCGACGGAATATTGAACGTTTTCCTAAAGATTTCCAGTATTATCTTCGACTAACCGAGGTGTTATTGATCTTTAAATATGGCTTAGTCGAGCCTGATCTTATCCTATAATTTTTTGGATCGACTCTGCACATTAATGAATAGTGTAAAATAAAAAATTATACAAGTTTTGTAGCAGATAATCTCCAAATTGTTTCAGAATTTTATGCTCAACTAAAAATGACATTTAATCCACTGAAATCGAATAAAATGTATTTCATACTTCTTCGAATTTCAAGTTTCATTTTTATTAGCGTTTATATGATTCAATAATAACATGAAAAAATTGACAATGAATTATATCAAAAATGAATAATAGTACAAGAATTAAATTTTTTTTCAGCGTTTCTAATATTAAATTTTGGATTTTATGGGTGAGTATTGGAGACAATTGAGGCAAACAACACAGAGTCCAAGATGTTGGAATTCATATATAAAATATGTTGAAAATACCTAAAATCGAAAAAAAAATACAATATTCGCCCATGAATTCATCAATAAAATCGAAGTTGACGGAATATTGAACGCTTTCCTGGCGATTTTCAGTAATATCTTTGTCTTATCGCCTTGTTATTGCTTTTTGAATATAGCTCAGCCGACATCAATATTTCACATTCGAAGAACTTCAATGCATAGAGAAAATTGTAGCAACATAACCCCTTTTAGTAGTTCAAGGATGAATGTCACCACCTCCATTCTTGTCCTTTCTGTCCGAATCGCACAGAATCTTGCATTTACCTCCATGACCCTCTGTATAAGGCAAAAGTACCACATACCTCATCGACATCCGCGATTAAGAATGACAATCACCTCTTACCGCGACCTACCCCCATTACCCGACAAATCTAACAGCTTCTGACCGAGCCGAAGAGGTAGTGTAACGTAACACATTATGGGAATAATTGTAACAGAACGAAGGACAAACGGCGTAGTGAAAGTGTATCGCCTTCTCAAAAAGAACGGATCATGTCTCACCTCTCAAGCGTGCCTCGTATGGTATTGTTTCCTTATTTTATGAATCACGGCTAGTGGAATTGGGTTTGTTTCTCGTGTGTACGATCGTTCGTTATGGTCTATGCGACTGGCATAGCTGATGGCGATTCCGCAATGAGAAAAAAAAAACACCAACAAGAGAGCGAAGGAATTTGTGGTGCCCGACCAAGAATTTTTTTCTTTTATTATTTTTTTTCTTTTTTTTCTTAAATTTGTTATTATTATTATTGTTTTCGCTCAAGAAACCGAAGAGCTTTGGGAGACTTTGGTCTTCTCGTTATTACATAGATGCAGCTCATAGAATTTTTTTCTTTTATTATTTTTTTTCTTTTTTTTTTAAATTTGTTATTTTCATCATTGTTTTGACTCAAGAAATCGAGGAGCTTGGGGAGACTTTGGTCTTCTCGTTATTACATGGATGCAGCTCATCACAACGTCCAAACACAGCCTTGTCGTCGCTCCCAGCGCACCGGAAAATCCGGAAAACCGCTGCCACCCGATGATCGAAATCAAACAGACGTAAAGCTCGGTTTCGATAATTGGACGAAACGGCGTCGCTCGGGCCGACACAAAATCGATGGTCGGGAGGAAACCGCGTCGTCTAATTCCGAAGTTTGTTTAATGGATTTACAAACCAGCGGGCGGGCCGATGCAACAGGCCCCGAAATTAGACGATTAACGAACTGAACGTTTAATTAATAAGTTGCAGCAGCCCCAACGAGCCCTCGAAAAGGCCCATCCGCGCTCGCGAGTGCACTCGGGGCTTTAGGGCCGCGGCGTGGGGAAGGAGCCTCAGGGGCGGCACGTATCTCGAATTACCTGGGGGGGAGGAACGGGGAGTAATTGTGTCCTATCTTCGGATTCGAGCAGCCGGTTTTTCCGCCCGATGTGGTGCAGTAGGGAAATTTCCACCTCGGTTTGTTCCAACAACAATTTCGATCCTAACCAACCTCCGGATATCCGAAATTTTGGTCCTTCGAGCCGGATATTGAATATTTCTGGTCCTTCGAGTCGGATATCCGACGATTGCAAAAAAATTCCGAGGTGTAATACGAAGATGGGATATCCCATGAAGAGGTTCGTGAAATTAAAGAGAAATTAAATTCCTCAGATGTTTTCATAACAAAAGAATTTTTCTCTGTGGAGGTTCGGAATAATCAAGAAAGAGAGCAAATCAAACACAATGTATTTTATACCTTTTTAAACGTCAAGTTTCTCTATTATTAGTGTTTTTTTGTTTCAATGCAAACATAAAAAGAATTGAGAATGAATGAAATCAAAAATGAATACTAGTACAAGCTGTAATTGTGTTTCTTCACCTGTTTATAATATTAGATTTCGAATTTTATAGGTATAGCAGACAATTAAAGCAAACAACACAAGCTAATGACTGATTTGCAAACAATCGCTTTTCGCCCTTTTTTGAGATATTGTACTGACTGAGAAGTGTAAAATTTGGCATAGGTGAAGTCTATATAGAAAAAGAGTCTAGGATGTTGAAATCCACATATGAAATATGTTAGAAATACCCAAAATCGAAAATAAAGACGAAATTCTTCCATGAATTCATCAATAAAGTCGACAGAATATTGAACGTTTTCCTGAAGATTTTCAGTATTATCTTTGACTAAACGACGTGTTATTGATCTTTAAATATGGCTTAGTCGAGCCCGATCTAATCCTATAATTTTTTGGATCGACTCTCAACATTAATGAATAGTGTGAAATACAAAATTATACAAGTTTTGTAGCAGATAACCTCCAAATTGTTTTAGAATTTTATGCTCAACTAAAAATGACATTTAATCCACTGAAATCAAATAAAATGTACTTCATTCTTCTTCGAATTTCAAGTTTCATTTTTATTAGCGTTCATTTGATTCAATAATAACATGAAAAAATTGACAATGATTTAAATCAAAAATGAATAATAATACAAGAATAAATTTTTTTTTCAACGTTTCTAATATTAAATTTTGAATTTTATGGGTGAGTATTGGATACAATCAAGGCAAAAAACATATGCTGATGACCTATTTGCACACAATCGATGCTTTTCCCTCATTTTTGAAATATTGTATACAGGGAATAATGTGAAATTTGGCATAATTGAAGTTCATATGGAGAAGGAGTCCAAGATGTTGGAATTCACATATAAAATATGTTGAAAATACCTAAAATCGAAAAAAAAATACAATATTCGCCCATGAATTCATCAATAAAATCGAAGTTGACGGAATATTGAACGCTTTCCTGGCGATTTTCAGTAATATCTTTGTCTTATCGCCTTGTTATTGCTTTTTGAATATAGCTCAGCCGACATCAATATTTCATTATTATTATTTCACATTCATTATTCCATAAATTCATAAATAAAAACGAAGTCGACGGAATATTGAACGTTTTCCTAAAGATTTTCAGTATTATCTTCGACTAACCGAGGTGTTATTGATCTTTAAATATGGCTTAGTCGAGCCTAATCTAATCCTATAATTTTTTGAATCGACTCTCAACATTAATGAATAGTGTAAAATAAAAAATTATACAAGTTTTGTAGCAGATAATCTCCAAATTGTTTCAGAATTTTATGCTCAACCAAAAATGACATTTAATCCACTGAAATCGAACAAAATGTATTCCATAGTTCTTGGAATTTCAAGTTTCATTTTTATTTGCGTTCATTTGATTCAATAATAACATGAAAAAATTGACACAGAATTATATCAAAAATGAATAATAGTACAGGAATTAATTTTTTTTTCAACGTTTCTAATATTAAATTCTGGATTTTATGGGTGAGTTTTGGAGACAATTAAGGCCAAGAACATACGCTGATGACCTATTTGCACACAATCGATGCTTTTCCCTCGTTTTCGAGATATTGTATACAGGGAAAAGTGTGAAATTTAGCATAGTTGGAGTTCATATGGAGAAGGAGTCCAGGATGTTGAAATTCACATATGAAATATGTTAAAAATACCTTAAAATGAAAAAAAAAACACAATTTTTGTCCATGAAATAATCAATGAAATCAAAGTCGACGGAATATTGAACGCTATCCTTACGATTTTCAGTAATATTTTCGACTGATCGATGTGTTATTGATTTTCAAATATGGCTTAGTCGAGCCTAATCTAATTTTTCATATTTTTCGAAAATTAATGCATTGTGTCCTATCTTTGGATTCGGATATCCAAAATTTTGGTCCTTCGAGTCGGATACTGAATATTTCTGGTCCTTCGAGTCGGATATCCTACGATTGCACAAAAATTCCGAGGTGTAATACGAAGATGGGATATCCCATGAAGCTGTTCGTGAAATCAAAGAGAAATTAAATTCCTCAGACGTTTCCATAACAAAAGAATTTTTCTCTGTGAAGGTTCAAGAATAATTAGGAAAAAGAGCAACGTAACAGCCCACTCAAATTCCGGTACGCAGTTATGGGAAACTTTCGAAACATTCCGAAAAGGTAGATTGTGAGGGAGATAAAAAAACGACGACGCGATTGATGTTTCTTCGTTTGTGTGAATTATGCAGAACGGACGTCGTTTGCATATAAACTACTTTTTAGACTGACGCGAAAAGGACGGGAGAAAGGAATTTACCGGCTGAGACGTTTTGTGTTTACAACATAACGCAATAATATCGGTCACCCGGTCAGCCTTCAAAAATTGTGGATGTCGTGGAAATTTTAAAAATCCCCTAGTAACTAACCTAACCTTACCTAAATTCTCCCCCACTTCACGAAGTCTAGATGTCTAAAATATTGGAATTTGAGTATTGTATGTGTCCAGAATAGATCAAATTGAAAAAAATGAAGAATTCATTGATCATACAAAACGAAGTCGACGGAATATTGAACGCTCATTAGTTACGATTTTCAGTAATATATTCGTCTGGTCGTCTTGTTTTTGCTTTTTACAGATGACCTACTTGAGCTGAACCTCATTTTTCAAATTCATCGAATAATTCGAGAGTATATGCAAAAATTATGAGAGATTTGTAACGAATAATCTTTCAACTCACCATGAATGAAATTTAATCCACTGGAAATGAAAACAATGTACCTTATTTTTTAGACTGATGTGGAAAGAGCGGGATGAAGAAGACGTTTTGTGTGTACAACCCGATTCTAAGTCAGATAACTAGATAGTAACTAACCTAACCTAACCTAAATTCTCCTCCACTCCACGAAGTTAGTTGTTAGTCGCGCGTATATGTGTGGTATATCCGGAGTGATAGATAATTAAACTTTCCACTTCGACAGGACTCATTTTCCTCCCGAAACTTTCCAGGACGACTCCCAATAACAACCACTTCCATATCGTCATTATTCAGATAACGATCTGCGATCAACAAAAGGCCAATGTTGCAGGTAGTGGCGCTCGAAATTTATTAGCAGGAAACTTTCCCAAGCAGGGTCTCTTCATTCGGACTTAAAATGCAGGAAATTTAGCTTCCTAACTGCCAATTAGAAGGCGGAGGACTTGATGCCTTAAGCGACAAAAAATACTCATTAAATTTGCTGCAGGAAGTATTAGGCGTTCAAAGTTGACGCTCTCAAGACGATGGTGAGATTCAAGGTCATTACAAAAAAGGCGACCCCATAGAAAAGGCTAAGACCAAAAAAACTCTTTGATATACACTGGTATGCGTGAATGTTGAAATTTCTTCAAAAATAACGAGACCATTCTCACGAATTCACAAAAGATACAACCTTGAATGCTTCGACAGTGGCAGTACTGTTCGTGGATCTATTGTGCCATCCTAAGTCGTGCAGAACCATTGTGTGAGATGTTTTTGTCGAGTTCGATATTATGAGAACTCATTAAGAGTGTGTATGTCTAATTAGCGGTATTAGCAGTTTTTCAGGGCGTTTCGTTTGAGATTCGCGAGGGGAAAATTTGCGGGGATGCAACCCTGAAACTTTGTGTTTTGTATTTTTAAGAATATTGCCTTCATATAAAGCTCAGAAAATCGAGATTTAAATATTATATGTGTCCAGAATAGATCGAATTGAATAAAATGAAAAAATCATGGATTACACAAAACGAAGTCGACGGAATATTGAACGCTCATTTGTTACGATTTTCAGTAACATCTTCGACTGATCTTCGTGTTATGTCTTTTTGAATATGACTTACTCAAGTTGAACATCATTTTCCGAATTTTTCGAATAATTTGAGAGTAAATGTGATAATTTGTGAAGATTTGTAGCGAATAATCTTTCAACTCACCATGAATGGAATTTAATCCACTGGAATTGAAAACAATGTAACATATTTTTTTATGAATGTCAATTCTCATTTCATTAGCGTTCATTTTATCCGATAATGATATGAACAAAATTTAAACTGATAATAACAATGAATAATATAGAAAAATAGTCAGTTTCAATTATTTCATGTTATAATAGAATGAAATGAACAATAATATAATGAAAGTATCAAGTACATTTCGTTCAGTTCCAGCGGGTTACATTTCATTTTAGGTGAGATAAAATATTCGAAAACAGTTTGGAAATTACTTGCTACAAATCTGATATAATTTTCGTAATAGTTCTCGAATTTTTCCGAAAATATGCAAGATGAGGTTAAGCTTGAGTCAGCCATATTCAAAAAGCAATAACAGACGACGATATTACTAAAAATCGCGAGAAAAGTTTCCTATGAACGTTCAGTATTCCGTCGACTTCCTCTTCGATGATCAAAAAATTAATTATTCAATTTGAATTTTTTTTACTTTTAACACATATTATCATCATAAGCGTGTTTCGTTTGCCTCGACTTCAAGCAAAAGCTCTTTCAGAATGCAATGTTAGTAACAGTTGGAAAAAAATATTTTTAATATATTTGAATTTTTTATGTTATTATCGAATCTAATTAACGGTAATAAAAACAAGGATTGACATTCACAAAAGTATAAGATACAGTGTATTCCATTCCAGTGGATAACATTACATTTTTGTAAGGTGAAAAATTCGAAAACAGTTCGAAGATTATCTGTTACAAATCTCATATAATTTTTGCATTAATTCTCGAAAAATATGAAGAATTGAGTAGAGTTTCACTAGGCCATATTTGAAGAGCAATAACACGATCACCAGTCGAAGATATCATTGAAAATCGCGAAAAAAGATTCCCATGAACGTTCAGTATTCCGTCGACTTCGTTTTCGATGATCAAAAATGGATTATTCAATTTGAATTATTTTCAACTTTTACACATATGATAATCATAAGCGTGTTTCGTTTGTTTTGATTCTAAGCAAAAGCTTTTTTAAAATGCAATGTTGTAACAATTGGAAAAAAAATATTTTTCGATATGCTTCAAGTTTTTATGTTGTTATCGAAGAGAATAAATGGTAATCAAAACAATGATTGACATTCACCAAAGTATAGGATACACTGTTTGCCATTCCAGTGGATAACATTTCATTTTTGGCGAGGTGAAAGAAACAGATTATCTGTCACAAATATCATATAATTTTTGCATTAGTTTTCGGAAAATATGAAAAATTGAGTAGAGTTTGTCTGAGCCATATTCAAAGAACAATAACACGACGATCAGACGAAGATATTATTGAAAATTGCGAGGGAAAGTAACCTATGAACGTTCAATATTCCGTCGACTTAATTTTTAATAATAAAAAAATGACTCATTGCATTCAGTTTAATGTATTTTTATTAGGAATCATGTACGAATAGGTCATTTGCTTTTGGGTAGAACTAATGATAACTAACCTAGCCATCCCTAATCTGCAATAATAATTAAATCCAAGAATTCGAATGACCATTATTGGTTTATTGGAATTTTGATTTGCATCGAGTATCGACCCCGGCAATCCGAAGCTTTTTCACCAACTTATTACCGCAACCCATGCAGAAGTTCCAGGTTTACACAAATCGGAAACACGTCTACAAACGTTGTTCGGCAAATAATAAACAATTTGTATGTGCCGCAAATCATGATTTGGGGATTTCAATAACAATAATTACGTGTCCATAAATTCCATCGTCGGATATACCCGATAAGGAATTTCGATGCAATTAAACCGGAAATTGACCACGGTTTCCGCTCAGAACTAATCGAAACCTGAGGAAGAGATGTCAAACAAAACTCGGGTTTCACGCTAAAACGAGAGGTACGAATTGGTCTTCTTTCAGCACAATCGAGAAATTAAAATCAATTACGTTTAAACGTTCCAAAAATCGACAAACCGTCACCCACAACTCGATTAAACGCAAGAGAGCACTCGAAAAATAGATAAATGACCATAATCGTAGATAAAAGCGGACTTTCACGAAAAATGCACCGCATCGAAAGCGATAGGTATCGAATTTCTCTGATCTCTTGTTGGAAACCTTGAACTTGATCTTGATCGATCTCTACCGTCCTGTGTTTTTATTAAGGTGCGGTTAGGTCTATTAAGAATTTAATTCGGTGTAATTTGAGGATTTTAATCGCTTCGTTTTAGTTTAAGACAGAGAACTGAACTTTATCCTCCCACATTCATCTTCAAGTTGGTACAACGACGTTTTATGATTATGCATACAAAATTTTTTTATAGATTCAAATCCACTCATTTAAATCCTATATGCAGAAATTTATTCGAATGACGCGGAGGTGAATGCCAAGAGAAACATAGGAAACAGTGAATAATGAAAAGTATCGTTTTTCGTAACAGCCGCAGGAACACGTTTAAAAAGACGTATACGATACGTTGGATAACGTGGCTTATAATCATAATGCAATTTAGCTTGAGGACTACTCGGTGTTTAAGTAGCGTTGTCGTATCTTTTTCATCGCAGGTCGTTTTAAAAGACTTGCAGTTGAAGTGAGAGAGTGAGATCGTAAACAGTTACTATTAACGTTGTCTTACTGCCAGTTACTCCTTAAGAGGAGGTATCGCAAAATCGTGGCAATGAATCAAGAAAGTGTAGATATGGACGAGATTTAATGTTCCCTATTGAGGCATTGATTTGTCCGTCGTGATAATTGTACTGCAATGACGTGTCGTGTTTGGTTGGCATGAGGCAGAAGAACACGAAAAAGATCAAGTGGTCAACCGACATATGAAGCTTAAATTCGTATATAATATATCGTCGGCCTAATTCGTTAACCTGCTAAGTCCATTTTGCATAGTTTACAGGAGAGAGAAAAAACTGAAAGATATCTTTTCTAGTTTACATATAAAGAGCAGATAATCCTTTTGGTTCCTACAATAAGTCATTTTTAAGCCATAAGGTGGGTTATCGTCTAAAATTTATGACCAGCTCGAAAAGCAAGATTGATCAAAAAATGGACTCAGCAGGTTAACGAATTAGGCCGAAGTAATGTCAAAAATACATCAAATCAAAAAAAAAAAAATTTTTTAAATAATTAAAAACGAAGTCGACGGAATATTGAACGTTAAAAGGTTACTTTTCCTGACGTAATGAGTAGTGATATCTTCTAAAGATCGTTGCTCTTTAAATATGGCTTGGTCAAACTCTACTCATTTTCTCATATTTTCCGAAAATTGATGCCAAAATTATATGAGATTTGTAACAGAAAATCTTCGAAATGTTTTCGAATTTTTTACCTTACCAAAAATTGAAGGTTATCCACTGTAATTGAGAACACTGTATCCTATACTTTTGTGAATGTCAATTATTGTTTTTATTATAGTTTATTCGATTCGATAATAATATAAAAAATTGAAATTTGAAACATATCGAGAAAATATTTTTTTCCAACTGTTACTAATATTGCATTTTAAAAGAGCTTTGGCTTCAAATCGAGGCAAACGATACACGCTTATAATGATCATATGTGTTGAAGTTAAAAATAATTCAAATCGAAGAATTAATTTTTTGATCATCGAAAACGAAGTCGACGGAATACTGAACGTTCATAGGACACTTTTCCTCGCGATTTTCAGTAACATCTTCGACTGATCGTCATGTTATTGCTCTTTGAATATGGCTTTGTCAAACACTACTCAATTCTTCATATTTTCCGAAAATAAATGCAAAAACTATATCATATTTGTAAAAGATAATCTTCGAAATGTTTTCGAATTTTTACCCTACCAAAAATGCAATTTTATTCACTGGAATTGAAAACACTGTATCCTATACTTTTTTCAATGTCAATTATTGTTCTCATTACCGTTTATTTAATTCGATAATAACATAAAAAATTGAAACTTGAAGCATATCGAAACATTTTTTTTTCCAATTGTAACTAACATTGCCTTTTGAAAGAGCTTTTGCTTTAAATCAAGACAAACGAAACACGCTTATGATGATCATATGTGTTGATGTTAAAAACAATTAATATTAAATATTTTATTTTTTGATCATCGAAAACGAAGTCGGCGGAATAGTGAACGTTCATAGGCAACTTTTTCTCGCGATTATCAGTAATATCTTCGACTCATTGTTGTGTTATTGCTCCTTGATTATTGCTTAGTAAAAGTCTTCTCAATTTTTCATATTTTCCGAGATTAATGCAAAAATTATATAAAATTTGTAACAGAGAATCGGAAATGTTATCCACTGGAATTGAAAACAATGCATCTCATACTTTCATGAATGTCAATCATTATTTTCATTAGTTTCTATTTAATTATTTTAATTCTATAAAAACATAAAAAAAAATCGAAACTGAAGCATATCAAAAAATATTTTTTATTAACATTGCATTTTGAAAGAGTTTCTGCTTTAAATCGAGACATACGAAAAACGATTATGATGATCATATGTGTTAGAGTTGAAAATAATTCAAATTGAATAATTCATTTTTAATCAATTGAAACGAAGTCGACGGGATATTGAACGTTTATAGGAAACTTTTCCTCGCTATTTTCAATAATTTCTCCGACTAATCGTCGTGTTATTATTTTTAGAATATGGCTTAGTCAAACTCCACTCAATTTTTCATATTTTCCAAGAATTAATGCAAAAATAATATGAGATTTGTGAAAGATAATCTTCGAAATATTTTCGAATTTTTTACCCTACCAAAAATGAAATGTTATCCACTGGAATTGAAAACGCTGTATCCTATACTTTTGTGAATGCCAATTTTTGTTTTTATAAGCGTTCATTGAATTTGACAATAACATGAAAACATTGAAATAGGCAGCATATCGAAAAATATATTTTTTTCCAACTTTTACTAACATTGCATTTTGAGAGAGCTTCTGCTTTTAATCGAGACAAACGAAACACGCTTATATGTGCCAAAGTTGAAAATAATTCAAATTGAATAATTCTTCTTTTGATCATCGAAATCGAAGTCGACGGAATACTGAACGTTCATAGAAAATTTTTCCTTACTACTATACTTATCCTCACGAATTGCAGTAACACCTTCGACAGGTTATCTTGTTATTGCTTTTTGCATTCCATATTTTCGAATAATTCGACAATTATTGCAACAACTATATGAGATTTCTAGCAGATGATCTTCAAACTTTTTTTCGAATTTTTTAACCCACCAAAAATCAAATGTAATCCACTGGAATCGGACACAATGTGTCTTATTTTTTCATGAATGTCAATCCTTATTTTTATCAGCTCTCATTCATTTCTGTGAAAATATAGAAAATTTTAAATGTTAATGAATCATACCAAAAATATAATTTTTAAAATTGTTATTAACATTCCATTTTAGAGAAGATCTTGCTGGAAATAGAGACAACAAAAGTCGGAATATTGAACGTTCACATATTACTTTCCCTCGCGATTTTCAGCCATATCTTGGGATAGAGACTGATTGTCTTGTTATTGCTTTTTTATATGCATCTTTCATATTTTCGAATAATTCGAGAATTATTACAGAAATTATATCTGATTTCTAACAGATAATCTTCAAACTTTTTTCGAATTTTTAACCCATCAAAAATCAAATGTGATCCACTGGAATCGGACACAATGTATCTTATTCTTTCATAAATGTCAATTCTTATTTTGATTAGCTTTCATTCAATTCTATAAGAATATAGAACATTCAAACTGTTAATGAATCATACCAAAAATATAATTTTTTAAAACAGTTATTAACATTGCGTTCTGAAGAAGCTCCTGCTGAAAATTGGACAACACAAGCTTATGAATATTTGCATATGATCACATAAAATTTTTGAATGATATGTGAATATGAATTGAATTCAATGAAATAATTCATTTTTGATCAATTGAAACGAAATCGACGGAATATTGAACGTTCATAGGTTACTTTTCCTCACGATTTTCAATAATATCTTCGACTTTTTTGCATATGCATCTTTCATATTTTTGAATGATTCGAGAATTATTGCGAAAATTATATGAGATTTCTAACAGATAATCTTCAAACTGTTTTCAATTTTTCACCTCATCAAAAATGAAATACAATTCACTGGAACTGAAAAAAAAAAGTATCTCATACTTTTATGAATGTCAATTCTTATTATTATTAGATTTTATTCAATTCTATGAAAACATAAAAATTCAAACCGTTAATGAATCATAACAAAAAGGTCATTTTATAAAACTGTTATAAACATTGTATTTTGAAAAAGCTTTTGCTGGAAATTAAGAGAACACAAGCAAATGACGTCTTTGTACATAATGACCTAAAATTTATGAATGGATATGTGTTGAAAATGAATTAAATTGATTGAAATAATTCATTTTTTTATCATTCAAAACAAAGTCGACGGAATATTGAACGTTCATAGAAAACTTCCTCTTATGATTATTGTCTTCGGCGGATCTTCGTGTTTTTGCTTCTCAAATCAAGCTTAATCACCTTCTCCATAATTTTTCAAAAAATTAGAGAATTAATGAGTAGGTTAAAAAAAATCAAATGAGCTTTGTAGTTGATATCTTCGAACTCTTTTTTCGAATTTTGTACTTGTTCAAGTTGCTTGGAACAAGGTACCACAAGCAGACATCGACCATCTCATTTCGTCGACGCCTACAAGTGTACAGGAGCGTACTGAGCCACTTTTAAAGCCAACCTTCATGCATATGTTGATTTTGTTTCACACACTTTTCTCCTCAGAGAAATCTGCAATTCACATGTCGCAGTCTCCCCGATCAAACTATAATAAACAACCTCAAAACTAGCATACCAACTTTCAACACAAACAATTAGGTACATAAATAAATCACACGGTATTAAAGAGCGTTAATAGCCTGTTTAAACTATTCATCATCTTCCCATTTTTTTTCCATTCGAACAATGGCGGCTCACGGTGTTTCTCAAGACAACCACTGACCCCACGCGTTTTCTGTAAAACAATAAAATTGATACCATTTTGAATGAGGCACATTTTGCAAGGCCTCTGGCTCCTTATATTTCGCAAAAAGAAAGAAAATTAAGAATCTCAACATGTTCAACCGGCTGTTAAAAGGTGAATCGATTGTACCACTAGTGAAAGCACCACAAACACACACGAGTCTCTAAAAACGTCGCAGATGTCAGATTCCTCATTGACACAATTTTTCCCCATTACAATTTATCTCTTCTCGGACTTCACTTTCTCCGATAGATAAAAGATTCGTCTGCTGAAAAAGATACTTAATTAAATACCGATGTGATTTATTGTGGACGAGCAGACGAAATTATGTTGAAACGTTATGGTCCAAGAAGTCAGGAGTGCTAGTTCTTGGTCGTTGCATCAAACACCAAACGAAGTGAGAATTTCCTAGCTTACATTAGCGAATAACAACTTAATCAATTGATTTATGACATATTTCAGATCATCTAACCGTATTGCATCGATCTTTGGACTTATATCGATGCATATCGTTTATCATCTTCGCGGTGAGAAAAGAGTTACCCACGTTATGGTCAATTTTCAAAGCAGTTTGGTGTTTATTTAGCTCATTCTGGTTAATTATAAATTTCTGTATTTATTACGAACGAAGGCTAATTAAAAACTAGGTACTTTCTTCCCCACTGCACACAGGTATGTGGACAAGGTTCAGTTTCAAAACATCCTCAGACAATGGGAAATACCAACCTATTCGATAGAATATGGTTTTGAAATTGTTAACTCCAATAGTTTTTATTGTTCCGGCAGGATTTTCAAATCTCGGTGAAGCATAAAGTTGCAATGACAATTTTGTTGTAGTCGAGAGATAATGTGTAACTCTGGCATGTGTTCAGCCTACAGATTTTATCATTAGTGTATTTTAGTATTAGTGACTTTGAACTTTTATGAACAATTATTTTGGGACACTTTGGGACCTGAAGCTTAAGTAAGGGGGAAGACAAAATTCACAATTTTCAGTTTTTCGCTCATATCTCCTAAACAGTATATCATAGAGTGAATTTTATCATACACAAAATGGAAGTATTTCAAATTGCCTACAAGATTGATTTCGTACCTTTTTTTTGTAGCTTACATAGTTTCCAAGATATCCGCAGCTGAAAGTCGTCATTCAACGAAAAGTGTATTTTCACTTCTCAAACATTTCCCTCTAGCGCCTCAGTCTTCCACTTTTCTGTCATACCCATAGAAAGAAAGTTCAAGAACATCAAATTCTCTTCAAAATGAGTGTTAATTCAATCCTGTATTGTGAACGGTTCCACATTTACTGAATTTTTCATGTTTACTGGTAATTTTTGAAAACTCCCCCTATTCGACTTGATCTTTTTTTGAGGGTTATATCGTTTGAAACTGGCTGCATAATAAAAGAATAACTAATTGAAAAAAAGGAATTATTCAAAAAACAATATTTTTGGCCAGATGCACAAGACACAACAAGTATCAGTAGGTAAGGGGTTTTTTGTCAAAAAACACCAGTAAATCTGAAAAATTGAGTATGTTTGGACCCGTTGATGATACAAAACTGAATAAACACTCATTGTGACGGAAATTTGATGCTCTTCAACTCATTTTCTTATAAGTATGGCAAAAAAGTGGAAGGCTGCAGCTCTGGAAGGGAATGTTTGTGAGGTGAAAATACACTTTTTGTTAATGAGCAACCTTTGGTTGAGGATAACTCTGAAACTATTTTAGATACAAGAAAAATTATTGAATATAATCTTGTAGAGAATTTAAAAAACTTTCGTTTTTTATTCGCTAAGTTTTGCCGTACGACTCATTTTTTGGGAGATATGAGTAAAAACTTGAAAATTAGTACCTTCGCCTGAAAATTGAAATCCCAAAACTCACCATTTAAAACCGCCAAAAGGGCGACCAACCCCCCAGTCTTCATCGCCAAACTCTCAATCTCAATCGTACTCAATTCCAAACAACCGAATAACTAACTTTCACACAAACAAACTCGACTTATTTCCGTGCAAAACGGTGCGGTGTCGTCTTACGTGCTCATATCACTTTCATGTGCCGGCAAGAAAAACCGATTTGTAGCCATTTCCTCAAGTACCACGGTAGTCGTGCGCTCCAACTGAACCCCCCCAAGAACCCCTCCCCGGTCACTTGCAATGTCAATGATGGCGCTTTTCGTTCTTGTCCAATTTCGAGTGGTTCAATTCGCCTTGTGAAGGACGCCGGCGGCCAGTCAATGAGGAAATCGGACATATCGGAGATTCATCCGGGTGTGAAGGATGAAGAAACGACTGGTTTGGAGGAAGAAATGTGGTCTTCTCCGATTATTCGTTTTCTGATGATATAAGGCACTGAAAGATTCTATCTTCTTCCAATAATTTGGAACAATCTAAACTAATAAGGATATGTTAGGTTAGCTTAAATTGGGAAAGTTCGAGTTAAAAATTCCCCTGAGCGGGAAATTTGTAGGGTAAGGTTTAGTGAGGACGGTGTTTCATATAAAAAAAAATTACCAATATTTTTCAACTACACTAACAAAATTATTCCATCTATTCAAATCCTTCAAGAGACGATCAGAGTTGAGTGAAAGAGGATACACAAGGAGGAGGAAGTATTTAATCTTGCAAAATCAGGGCGGAAAATCATAACAAAGGAGCTATTTCCTTTCGATATCTGAGAGAAACGTCGAGGTATGGGAACAATA
Organism: Aphidecta obliterata; assembly: GCA_963966015.1. Lineage (NCBI taxonomy): Eukaryota > Metazoa > Arthropoda > Insecta > Coleoptera > Coccinellidae > Aphidecta > Aphidecta obliterata. Next base: position 2,230,346 of record OZ014435.1, read on the forward strand.
CAGATAATTGAGTTTTCTCAGAGGCTGGTACCATCTCACTTCCTCCGTTCTTCGCTCTGAGGTGTATTTAAGTTTTTTTTATTCTATGGAACGATAAATGCATAGGTTAAACCAATTTGAATTTCTTTCGTTAGGGATTGTACAAATAGCTATCATAAAAGAAATTGAAAAGCACTGATCCTAGAGTGGTCACCCATCCAGGTACTGAACCCGCACAAGGCTGTTTGCTTCAAGTCTTATCGAACTCGGTTTGACAAATAATTACACTCTATAAAATCAACAACTCAAGAGATGGAATCATAAAATTATATGGAATTTAAAAATTTCCTGAAAAACCAAACTTTTAGAAAAAAATTTTTTTTTTCTTCAAATCGTTATATCGCACTATATTTCCATCCGAAATTCGAGATGTTTGATTTCGAGAAATTTGATCTGAAATTCTGGAAATCTGGGTATTGATATTGTGGATTGGGAAATTTCGGAAAATTATCACCCAACCCCATTTCCATCTGAAAAAAATCAAATTTTCCTTCAAATTCGTTTCACTGACTTATAAAATTACATCGTCTTCTTCTTCTTCAAGTTGAAAAAAAAAGTTTTAGAAATTTTATTTCATATTCCTCCATTCGTTATATCGCACTATATTTCCTTCCGAAATTCGACATGTTTGATTTTGAGAAATTTGATCTAAAATTCTGGGAATCTGGGTATTGATATTGTGGGTTGAGAAATTTCTGAAGATTATCACCCAACCACATTTCCATCTGAAAAAAAAATCCAATTTTCCTTCAAATTCGTTTCACTCACTAGAATTATAGAATTACATCTTCTCCTTCTTCTTCGAGTTCGAAATTACATCTTACAACCCTAAAAATGTGAAAATACATTATAACGAGGTTAGGAAATCATTAGAAATATTATGAGAGTTGGAAATCGTTGAAAATACTATGAGAATAGGAAATCGTTAAAAATACTATGAGACAAGAAAATCGTTGAAAAATACTATGAGAATAGGAAATCGTTAAAAATACTATGAGACTGGGAAATCGTCAGAAATGCTATGAGACTCGACAATCGTTAAAAATACTATAAGGCTAGGAAATCGTTGAAAATACTATGAGACTGAAAATCATTGAAATTGCTATGAGACTAGGAAATCTTTCAAAAATACTTTGAGACTAGGAAATCGTTAAAAATACTACGAGGCTAGGAAATTGTCAAAAATTCTATGAGACTCAGAACTCGTTGAAAAAACTATGAAGCTACGAAATCGTTGAAAATACTTGACACTAGGAAATCTCTTGAAAATACTATGAGAAAAGGAAATCGTTGAAAATACTATGAGAATAGGAAATCGTTAAAAATACTATCAGACAGGGAAATCGTTGAAAAATACTATGAGAATAGGAAATCGTTAAAAATACGATGAGAATTGGAAATCGATAAAATACTATCAGACTAGGAAATCGTTAAAAATACTATGAGACTGGGAAATCGTCAGAAATACCATAAGACTCGAAAATCGTTGAAAATAATATGTGGATAGGAAATCGTTGAAAAATCTATGAGACTGAGAAATCGTCGAAACAAAAATACTATGAGACTGGGAAATCTTCACAAATGCTATGAGACTCGACAATCGTTAAAAATACTATGAGGCTAGGAAATCGTTGAAAATACTATGAGACTGAAAATCATTGAAATTGCTATGAGACTAGGAAATCTTTCAAAAATATTATGAGACTAGGAAATCGTTAAAAATACTACGAGGCTAGGAAATTGTCAGAAATTCTATGAGACTCAGAACTCGTTGAAAAAACTATGAAGCTACGAAATCGTTGAAAATACTATGACACTAGGAAATCTCTTAAAAATACTATGAGAAAAGGAAATCGTTGAAAATACTATGAGAATAGGAAATCGTTAAAAATACTATCAAACAAGGAAATCGTTGAAAAATACTATGAGAATAGGAAATCGTTAAAAATACGATGAGAATTGGAAATCGATAAAATACTATTAGACTAGGAAATCGTTAAAAAATACTATGAGACTGGGAAATCATCAAAAATACCATAAGACTCGAAAATCGTTGGAAATAATATGTGGATAGGAAATCGTTGAAAAATTTATGAGACTGAGAAATTGTCAGAACAAAAATACTATGAGACAGGGAAATCTTCAAAAACGCTATGAGACTCGATAATCGTTAAAAATACTATGAGGCTAGGAAATCGTTGAAAATACTATGAGACTGAAAATCATTAAAATTGCTATGAGACTAGGAAATCTTTCAAAAATACTATGAGACTAGGAAATCGTTAAAAATACTACGAGGCTAGGAAATTGTCAAAAATTCTATGAGACTCAGAACTCGTTGAAAAAACTATGAAGCTACGAAATCGTTGAAAATACTATGACACTAGGAAATCTCTTAAAAATACTATGAGAAAAGGAAATCGTTGAAAATACTATGAGACTAGAAAGTTGTTAAAAATACTATAGGGCTAGGAAATCGTTTGAAAAACTATGTGACTAGCAAATTGTTAAAAAAACTATGAGACTAGGGAATCGTTAAAAATACTATGAGATTGGGAAATCGTCAAAATTCTATGAGACTCGAAAATCCTCAAAATAGAATAGAAAATCGTCAAAAATACTATGAGACTAGGGAATCGTTGAAATTTCTATGAGACTAGGAAATCTTTCAAAAATACTATGAGACTGGGAAATCGTTGAAAATATTACCAGACTGGAAAATCGCAAAAAGAGACTCGAAACTCGTTGAAAATGAGTCTAGAAAATCATTGAAAATACTATGAGACTGGGAAATCGTTAAAAATGCCATGAGACTAGGAAATCGAAAGAAATAATTACTCACCCCTATTTTCACCTAATTCGAAAAATTTCGACCCAATCAATTTCGACCAACATATTGAAGTTTTGTGGCTCCCAATTTCGGCAATTTTTGTTGGTCTTCCTTCGTATAAGTGAGTGGGCCTCCTCGTTTGTTAATTGGGAATTTGTATCGATAGGTGAATGATTGCTCTTCATGAATAGTTATTGCGTTGTTAATGAAATTATCTACGATCCATTACATTCTCCTCACAAATGCGTGAAGTGTAGTTGATTTTTCGGATTCGTTGCCGATCTGGAATCGAGAGTTATACAACTGGACTTTCTTAAATTACGTTAACGATCCATTTGAATAGATCGGATATTCATGTTGGGAAGTAACAGATAAAACTCGATGTATTTTTTGGCAGCGCTCCTGAACTATAAGTGTCATTCGTGTGTTCAGATTTTTCCCATGTTTGAATTACGCGAACAAACGACCTGATTGGCATAATTAATGCGATGAAAATGAACGAAACCGTCATTCGCATAATTGTATAACTTGATTTCAGGGTTCGAATTCTGCCCTTCGGGAAAATGTAACTCTCTGTCTATTTCGCTCTATGAATTTACATGATATATCAATTTTCATCCGGTTGTCCGGTTTACCATGGATGAATACGTTATTCAGCGGACCTTTCGGTAAAAATTCGATAATATGCATAATAATTTGTCCTAATTTATTATTCGGGACGAATTTGTTTAATTTGGGTGGGAAAAGACTGGTGTGCGGTTTCGAAATCTCAATTTAAATATATTGATGATCGTTTTCGTATCATCTACAGTGGCTCCCAAATGGGGAGTTCTCTAATTGGAGGTAAAAATGAAAAAATTTGGCAACATCGCCCAAATTTGACAGGTGTGGTACATTAGTACTACTTTGTGACAGGAGTGTCGAAAACAACTAATAACCTTAATTTTCGACTGTTTTGATTATTTTGATATCTATCGAGAAATGTCATCACTTGAATCGAGTAAAACGAGTAGATTTCCTCGGTTTAAAAATTTGTTATTTTATGTGACACTCAACCTACAAATAGTGATGAATACTATGAGACTAGGAAATCGTTTAAAATAATATGAGACTAGGAAATCGTTAAAAATACTATGACACTAGGTAATCGTTAAGAATACTATGAGAATAGGAAATCGTTAAAAATGCTATGAGACTAGGAAATCGTCAAGAATACTATGAGACTAGGAAACCGTTAAAAATACTATGACACTAGGAAATCGTTAAGAATGCTATGAGAATAGAAAATCGTTAAAAATTCTATGAGACTAGGAAATCGTCAAGAATACTATGAGTCTAGGAAATCGTTAAAAATACTATGAGACTAGGAAATCGTTAAAAATACTATGAGACTAGGAAATCGTTAAAAATAATATGAGACTAGGAAATCGTTAAAAATACTATGACACTAGGAAATCGTTGAAAATACTATGGAAATAGGAAATCGTTAAAAATACTATGAGACTAGGAAATCGTTAAGAATACTATGAGACTAGGAAATCGTTAAAAGTACTATGAGACTAGGAAATCGTTAAAAAAAATATGACACTAGGAAGTCGTTAAAAATACTATGAGACTAGTAAATCATTGAGAATAATATGGAACTAGTAGATCGTTAAGGATACAACCACCATCTAAGTTTGGTAGAAAAAAGCTGTCTTTACATGACAATAAAATTGTTCATTATGCTCCCAAGTTATTTGCAGGCAATAATCAATGATAAAACTTTTGAGGGAGAAATTCACAAATTGTTGATTAGAATCGAGCCTTATTCAATACAAGAATTTGAATTAGCTTGTAAGATAGTGGTGCATTCACATAACTTTATTTAGAAATTGTATTCTGTTTATTTTTTCTCTGACATGTTTTCTCTCTGATGATGTATGATTTATGTATCTATAATTTGGAAAATGAAAACCTATTCTATTCTATTCTACTTTGAGACCAGGAAATCGTGAAAAATACTATGAGACTAGGAAATCGTTGAGAATAATATGAGACTAGGAAATCGTTGAGATTAATTTGAGACTAGGAAGTCGTTAAAATACTATGAGACTAGAAAACGTTGGAAATACTATGAGACTAGGAAATTATTGAAAATACTATGAGACAATGAAATCGTTAAGAAAAGTAGATCTCCTCGTTTTCGAAATTTGCCTTCACGCGACACTTAACCTATAAATAGTGACTGTGCAAACCGAATAACTGGTCGCTTGAGATCAGAACGAATACAGAAAAAATCAATTGATATGCGGAAACCCATCAAACAATGAACGTTTCGTGAAAGGACAATTAGAACGTGTATCCAATTCCGTCGAGCCGGACCAAGGACGCCATTAAGCCCGTTTTACGATACGTCCGAAACAAATTTTTCAAATTGGTGAACGTACCGTTTCGCAATGAGACGTTCTCGATTCGTTCAGAATCTCTCGCCGAAATGAGAACGATCGTTTTTTCATTGGGAGATTGTATCTCAACCAGGAAACAGAGCGATTAGACCTGGACCTATCATTGAACGTCTTCATATGTGTTAGCATCTCATCTCGTTTCATTAATTATTATTCCACCTGAATCAAAAATCATTGTTCGTTTAATAATGTCTGTGTCTCACTGCCAGGATAGTCTCATGCTCTTCCTTTCTCCTGGCCCAGTGAGAAATTCCCGTTTGATTGGCGCCCAACGAGGTGCGGGTAATATCCAGGAAGTTTTCTCTCCCATTTCACCCTGAAAACCCCTTCTGATTAACCCTAGAAAAACCCAACGAAAACCTTGACATTCCGGTGAAGACTTGTAAACATTCCCTGAATATTCAACGACGTCGCATCAACAACGCCCCGGACGGAAAATCTCCGGAAAATCGAGCGCGACATGAATAATCATCGCGCGAGTTATGAATTCATCCACCCCACAACCCCCCAACCCCCCACGCCACGTGAATACATTACAATTGATATTAAATCGAGGATAGACCTGATGCACACTTCGCCATCATTCTCGTTTCTACGATTCGATCGGGGTTTTCCATAATTTCCCCCGAGCCGAAACTTTCCATCGAAATGCGACGGACGTCACTGCATGTGCACGCGCGCCGCGTATTGTTTCGCGCAAATTTTTGATTCGATTTGGGGGCACCAACACATGAAATTATCGATGCAAATTGATAGGGCCCGGTGGACGCAGGGGTCAAAATGAATTTGGGTAATTCGCGGTGGAAATGATTGAACTAGGCGAGGGGGTTGATTGGAGTTTGTGGCGTGGGACGCGCCGACGAAATTGTCGGCCCAAGGTTGGAACCTTGTCGGTGGAGTGCAAGTAGGCGTTTGCGCCCTGAATGAGAGACTAGGAAGTCGTAAAAAATATTATGAGACTAGAAGGTCGTTAAAAATACTTTGAGATTAGAAAATCGTTTAAAATACTATGAGACTAAGAAATCGTTGAAAATATTATGAGACTGGAAAATGATCAAAAATTCTATAAGACTTGGAAATCCTGAAAAATACTAAGAGACTAGGAAGTCGTTAAAAATACGTTGAGACTAGAAAATCGTTTGAAATACTATGAGACCAAGAAATCGTTAAAAATATTATGAGACTGGAAAATGGTCAAAAATTCTATGAGACTTGGAAATCCTGAAAAATACTAAGAGACTAGGAAGTCGTCAAAAATACTATGAGACTAGAAAATCGTTAAAAATACTTTGAGACTAGGAAATCGTGAAAAATACTGAGAGACGTTAGAAAGTCCTTAAAAATACTATGAGACTAGGAAATCGTTGAAAATACTATGAGACTAGAAAATCGTGAAAAATACCGAGAGACTAGAAAGTCCTTAAAAATACTTTGAGACTAGGAAATCGTTAAAAATACTATAAGACTAGGAAATCGTGAAAAATACTGGGAGACTAGAAGGTCCTTGAAAATACTATGAGACTAGGAAGTCGTTAGAAATACTATGAGACTAGGAAATCGTTAAAAATGATATGAGATTAGAAAATCGTTGAAAATACTATGAGACTAGGAAAACTTCAAAAATACTATGAGACTAGGAAATCGTTGAGAATATTATGAGACTAGGAAATCCCCAAAAATACTAAGAGACTAGAAAATCGTCAAAAATGCCAAGAGACTAAGAAATTGTTGAAAAACTATTACACTAGGAAACTGGAATCATAGAATTATGTTTAATTCTTCGAACCAAATCAAGAAAAGTCGAATTTATTTTCACAGAGAACAGCTCTAGAGCAGAATTCTTATATGATTGATTTCATCGATTGGACTGGTGGCGCCTTCTCGTGGATAGACCCAGGAACAGGAACTTTTCTGGTGCACATACACATGTTCCTTTTATTCATTGACTCCACTGCTGTACATCGAAAGCACGAAATGAGATTACGTGCATTAATCAAAGTTCGTGATTATGCTATTCTGAATTCGCCTTATTAACTTTACCCCCATGATTAATTCCAGCCAATCCCTGCGGGGGAAAGCTCTGACAGAAAATATGATGGGAAATTGTTGCACAAAGTATCACGTGACTGCAGTTATTCACCGTTTGATCCGCGCGTTGCAAATTAACAACCCGCAGGTTGTAAAGATGAATTTATCATCATATCGGTTTTTTTTAATGAGGCTTTGCGTGAAATATTCCGACCGGAAAACCCCGGTTAATTTTCAGGAATTTCCAGATATTGCGAAGAAGCTGAATAAAACAATAATATTTACGTGAACAAAAATCCGCGAAAAACACAAAACAGTAAAACTTAATTTTATTTACAGAGCCACTTAAAATTACTTCAAGAAACAATTTCACATGATATTCAATTTTTCAAAAAAAATTATACACGCATTTACTGGACAAACTTCATTTTCTCTCCTCATCGTTGAAGATATTCTCCAAGAGCTGCTTCGTTATCGAACGGTGGGGAAGTGTTGGGTCCAGTTTCGGTCTACCATACAATCTGCTGTTTATGACATACAACCTGAAACATAAGAATGAGAAGAGTAAAAATCGTTGAAAGAACCATGAGACTAGGAAATTGTTGAAAATATTATGAGACTAGAGAATCGTTGAGAATACTATGAGATTGGGAATCGTTAAAAATATTATGAGACTAGAAAATCATTTTAAATACTATGAGACTAGGAAATGATTGAAAATACTATGAGACAAGGAATCTTTGAAAATACTTTGGGACCAGATAATCGTTCAAGAAACTATGAGACTGGGAAATCGTTAAAAAAACCATGAGACTAGGAAATCGTTAAAAATATCATAAGACTAGAAAATAGTTGGAAATACCATGAGATTGGGAAATCGTCAAAAATACTTTGAGAATAGGAAATCGTTCAAAATATCATGAGAACAGAAAATCGTTGAAAATACTATGATACTAGGAAATCTTTGAAAAAAATTATGAGACTAGAAAATCGTTAAAACCACTAAGAGACTAGGAAATCGTTAAAAATACTTCGAGACTAGGGAATCGTCAAAAATACTATGAGACTAGGAAATGGTTAAAAATATAATAAGACTAGGAAATCGATAAAAATACTATGAGACTAGGAAGTCGTTAAAAATACTATGAGACAAGAAAATAGTTTGAAATACTATGAGACTAGGAAATCGATAAAAATACTATGAGACTAGGAAGTCGTTAAAAATAGTATGAGACAAGAAAATAGTTTGGAATACTATGAGACTAGGAAATCGTTAAAAATATAATAAGACTAGGAAATCGATAAAAATACTATGAGACTAGGAAATCATTAAAAATATCATGAGACCAGATAATCGTTGAAGAAACTATGAAACTGGGAAATCGTCAAAAAAACTATGAGACTAGGAAATCGTTCAAAATATCATGAGAACGGAAAATCGTTGAAAATACTATGATACTAGGAAATCTTTAAAAATATTATGAGACTAGAAAATCGTTAAAAACACCAAGAGACTAGGAAATCGTTAAAAATACTTTGAGACTAGGGAATCGTTAAAAATACTATGAGACTAGGAAATCGTTGAAAATATAATAAGACTAGGAAATCGATAAAAATACTATGAGACTAGGAAGTCGTTAAAAATATCATAAGACTAGAAAATAGTTGGAAATACTATGAGATTAGGAAATCGTTAAAAATACTTTGGGACCAGGGAATCGTTCAAAATATCATGAGAACGGAAAATCGTTGAAAATACTATGAAACTAGGAAATCTTTAAAAATATTATGAGACTAGAAAATCGTTAAAAACACCAAGAGACTAGGAAATCGTTAAAAATACTTTGAGACTAAAAAATCGTTGAAAATACTATGAGACTAGGAAATCGTTAAAAATATAATAAGACTAGGAAATCGATAAAAATACTATGAGACTAGGAAGTCGTTAAAAATACCATGAGACAAGAAAATAGTTTGAAATACTATGAGACTAGGAAATCGATAAAAATACTATGAGACTAGGAAGTCGTTGAAAATAGTATGAGACAAGAAAATAGTTTGAAATACTATGAGACTAGGAAATCGTTAAAAATACTATGAGACTAGGAAATCGTTAAAAATATAATAAGACTAGGAAATCGATAAAAATACTATGAGACTAGAAAGTCGTTAAAAATACTATGAGACAAGAAAATAGTTTGAAATACTATGAGACTAGGAAATCGATAAAAATACTATGAGACCAGAAAATAGTTATAAATATTATGAGACTAGAAAATCGTTAAAAATACTATGAGATTAGGAAATCGTTGTTGTTTTAATGTTTCTTTGTATTGTTTTTCTTCTAGGATATCTTGTATATTGTATAATTATCACTATTTTTTCCTCTTTTTCTCTCTGGTTTTCTTTCTTTTTTTTCTTGTTTCTTCGATAGTTGTCTTCTGAAAATAATTAGATGTTTTACTCTTCCTATACAAGAAGAACTTCTTGAAGAATTCAATGAATAATGATAATTATTATTGTTTAAAATACTGAGACCAGGGAATCATTTAAAATACTATGGGACTAGAAAGTCGTTAAAAATATTATGAGACCAGGAAATCGTTAAAAATACTTTGAGACTAGGATGAAAACTGGGCCTAACCGTTAATTTATATACCCTTACCCAACTTAACCGAAACTTAACAAGCCATACCAAGTCTTACCCAACCCCCCCTTACCTTACCTAACTTAACCTTACCTAAACTAACTTTACTCAAACCTACGACTCACCAACAAAAAATTGACTTACTTTGAGCTAAGGTCGCACCTAACATTGAACCACCAATCACAGACAAAAACGGCTTGACTGAACTGGGTTCCGTTGGGACACAGAAACGTCGTTTGCCTCCCGTCAATGTCGCAGTAATGCCAACTTTGACACCTCGCCGCCTCGTCAGCATAGAAACCAGGGTAGGCTTGGTCGTCGCAGTAAAAATTGGTGTAAGGCACTGTCCCAAGTACTGGGTAGTCCGTCCCTGGTCTCCCTACGAAAAAAAATTTTAAATTTCGCAACAATTCGGTAAACAAAGACACCTATGATAATTAATTACAACGCTGAAATCTTGAACATCTCATTATCGCAGTTCGAAATGAATAATTCACAATTTCAGACGTAAAGGTATCGAAACTGAACCTTGACGAAGTCAAGGTTCGATTCGCTGACCCAAATTTAATCTGGCAGCCCAAGACAATGTGATTTCTCAATGGAAATGCACTTAAATGGTTGTCGTGTTTGGTTTGGTTTCTGATCGTTACTGAACGATAAGAAAAAGTTTTCAATGTCTTATTTTAAAGGTTGAAATTAGTTTTTTGTTTCCTTTTTTGGCGAATGAGTTGTATCTTCCTCTGAGTTTCTGGATTGTATTTTTATGACTTCGACATTGATATTTAAATATTTGAAATCCTGGAGATGAAAACAACAAGCTATTGTTGAAACGTGATATTATATCATTAAAATTGTTTGTTAAGGTTGCAGAGTGGGTTGAGCTCTGGTGTTGTGGGTGATCGAAGAAATATTAATCTTGTTGCTTCTTTTTTCAATTATTTTTAAAACACTGTATTGTCGACTAGAATCTTCCATAAATATTCAACGAAATGAAAGGTTAACTTGAATATCGACCAAATCAGTCAATGGAATCATTCATCTCGATTTTCTTGGTACTCCTGATGAACCTTGTAACCAAGGTTACAATATCGATTTTCGCTACTTCTTTGAATTTGTTAAACTCGTTTTGTTTACATTTGAACATATGGCGATATCATAATCGCTTTCCAAGAGCTCTGGGAGTACCCCAAGGGTCTATTCCCACCCTTCGATGACAATTTTATTCGAGTACCATATTACCAACAATTAAACTGTTGAGAAACTGGCTTCTGCACTCAATTTCACCATTGTCCACAGTATTCACATCGGCGTTGCACAATTGGAACATACGAATTAAAAGTAATTATTCTTCCTCATTGTTATGGCGAACCACGTGTGTCGGTGCAAACTCATTTCATTATTTAATCATTGCAGAATACTTCTTGGAGGAATGCGAGGAGGGTACAACTCCGCACATAATAATTGGAAACGTTTAAAAACAAGGATTATCTCAGCATTAACCTTCTTATTTACCGATCTTAAGATTGAACGGTTCAACGAACTATCGAAACGAAAGACTTTCCCATGGCTTGTCGATTCCTCGTCAACTTGTTTTGCCAGGTGCAATTTATTTTTTCACGACCTCCCCTAACCTCAATCAGACTCACCCGGGATAGATTTACCCAGCTCCAGATATTCGATCACTGATGGACTTATAAAGCCTGGAGGGACGTAATTGGCCTTTAATTTATTGTTCCTCTCGTCCAATTCGCTGCCCACGTCGTTTTCAGCATCGGATGGTCTGGTCCTCTTTATCCTCGATCCTTCCTGTGATCCACCTGCGGATGTAAACAGAGAAATCAGGCGAAATATGGTTTTGCTGAAATTAATGTTTCAGAGCGATTTTCACTCTTTGATTTTGAGAGAAGGCCCGAAAGAATTCATTCGAATGGAAAATGGTATTTGCATAGACAATGACACGACGAAAAAATTCTTCATTTAAGAGGAGTTTGAAACTCCCATAGACGATGGAAAACTCCAAAATAATTTTTCATAAAAATGTTACATGGAATTTCGATAGGAGATGGAAAATGCGAAAATGAATTTTCATTTGAAAGGAATGTGGAACTTCCATAGATGATGGAAAACGCCAAAATAATATTTCATTTGAATGGAACATGGAACTTCCATAAGATGGAAAATGCCAAAAAAATTTTTCATTCAAAAAGAACATAACAATACCTTGGACGATAGAAAAGGCCAAAATAATTTTGCTTTTGAAAGGAACATGGAATTTCCATAAACGATGGAAATAACCCAAATAATTTTCCATTAAAAAGAACATGGTGATTCCATAGAAGATGGAAATGTCCCAAATAATTTTTCTAGGAACATGGGAATTCTAGAGACTTTGGAAAATGCCAAAATAATTCTCCATATAAATGGAACATGGAACTTCCACAAGATGGAAAACGCCACAATAATTTTTGATTTAAATGGAACATGGAACTTCCATAAGATGGAGAATGCCAAAATAATTTTTCATTCAAAAAGAACATAACCATACCTTGGACGATGGAAAAGGCCAAAATAATTTTGCATTTGAAAGGAACATGAAATTTCCATAAACGATGGTAATAGCTCAAATAATTTTCCATTAGAAGGAACATGGTAATTCCATAGAAGATGGAAATGGCCCAAATAATTTTTCTAGGAACATGGGAATTCTAGAGACTTCGGAAAATGCCAAAATAATTCTCCATATAAATGGAACATGGAACTTCCACAAGATGGAAAACGCCACAATAATTTTTGATTTAAATGGATCATGGAACTTCCATAAGATGGAGAATGCCAAAATAATTTTTCATTCAAAAAGAACATAACCATACCTTGGACGATGGAAAAGGCCAAAATAATTTTGCATTTGAAAGGAACATGAAATTTCCATAAACGATGGTAATAGCTCGAATAATTTTCCATTAGAAGGAACATGGTAATTCCATAGAAGATGGAAATGGCCCAAATAATTTTTCTAGGAACATGGGAATTCTAGAGACTTTGGAAAATGCCAAAATAATTCTCCATATAAATGGAACATGGAACTTCCACAAGATGGAAAACGCCACAATAATTTTTGATTTAAATGGATCATGGAACTTCCATAAGATGGAGAATGCCAAAATAATTTTTCATTCAAAAAGAACATAACCATACCTTGGACGATGGAAAAGGCCAAAATAATTTTGCATTTGAAAGGAACATGAAATTTCCATAAACGATGGTAATAGCTCAAATAATTTTCCATTAGAAGGAACATGGTAATTCCATAGAAGATGGAAATGGCCCAAATAATTTTTTAGGAACATGGGAATTCTAGAGACTTCGGAAAATGCCAAAATAATTCTCCATATAAATGGAACATGGAACTTCCACAAGATGGAAAAAGCCACAATAATTTTTGATTTAAATGGATCATGGAACTTCCATAAGATGGAGAATGCCAAAATAATTTTTCATTCAAAAAGAACATAACCATACCTTGGACGATGGAAAAGGCCAAAATAATTTTGCATTTGAAAGGAACATGAAATTTCCAAAAACGATGGTAATAGCTCAAATAATTTTCCATTAGAAGGAACATGGTAATTCCATAGAAGATGGAAATGGCCCAAATAATTTTTCTAGGAACATGGGAATTTTAGAGACTTTGCAAAATGCCGAAATAATTCTCCATATAAATGGAACATGGAACTTCCACAAGATGGAAAACGCCAAAATAATTTTTGATTCAAATGGAACATGGAACTTCCATGAGATGGAAAGTGCCAACATAATTTCTCATTCAAAAAGAATATAACAATACCTTGGACGATGGAAAAGGCCAAAATAATTTTGCATTCAAAAGGAACCTGAAATGTCCATAAACGATGGAAATAGCCCAAATAATTTTTCATTGAAAGGAACATGGTAATTCCATAGAGGATGGAAATGGCCTAAATAATTTTTCTAGGAACATGGGAATTCTAGAGACTTTGGAAAATGCCAAAACAATTTTCCATTTAAATGGAACATGGAACTTCCACAAGGTGAAAAATGCCAAAATAATTTTGCATTTAAAAGGAACATGAAATTTTCAAAAACGATGGAAATAGCACAAATAATTTTCCATTAAAAAAAACATGGTAATTCCATAGAAGATGCAAATAGCCCAATTAATTTCTCTAGGAACATGGGAATTCTAGAGACTTTGGAAAAAGCCCAAATAATTTTCAAGACGTTCTAATGAAAAGAATATATGATGTTCTGCTGCGTTTTTTTAAAATTTCATCCCCTCTGTATATACCAAGCGAACATATGTATACACGTGCACATCTAATTAATTTGTTCCTAAACAACGCAGAGGCTTCCAATTATAGCTTTATTCGGAACAAGTTCCAAATCTGCAACTGCACAACCTATTGTGGCATATCCAGTTCAAAGGCAGACGTCTCTTTATTATGTGTTGAAATTCCATTTGTGTTTAGGATCACTCATTTCGAAAGTACGATCTGTATGTGGATCATACGATTGAGCGAATTTTAGAAAATATGGAAAAAGACTGGAAAAAAATTATTTTCAAAATTTTCATGATTTTGAGTGGAAATTTTTTTTTCGATAATTTTTCAAAAACTTCTCGTATAAGTTGATTTGACCATGCTGATTTGGAATGCGAAGTCAGTTTTCTTTTATACCCTATGGTTTTTCCGAAAGATTCGTCGAGAGTCACGAAAAATAAGTTCTTTGGAGAAAAAATCATAAAATGTTTTACACTTTCTTTGGGAACTATATAATAATTTTTTCAGATAGCTAAGGGATGCAGACAAATGGAAAAAAAATTACACCCTCTAGGGATGGACCATTTTCATAAAGAAGAATCCCAAATTTGAACACCTAAAAATATGGACCCCTGAAAGGTTCAACTTCAGGGTGCAGTAGCGGTCAGAAAAATTTTTTCTGTGAAAAGCAAGTAGTAATTCGGATTCTACACCCTCGAGTTATATAGTTAAAATGTATTTCTCTTCAATATCGAAGAAAATTTTTTTTTGGTAGTACCCATAGTAAATTTTTGGTATAATTTCACTTTTTATGAAGGAATTAACCAACTTCTCCTTCATCAACACAACATTTCCATTCGTTCTTTAAATATTACGTAGCAAAGACTCACCCAAAGTGGCAAAATATCCCAAGATGATGATCAAACCATGCGCGTAGAACATTTTAGAAAGTTCAACTTAAACCGACTACGGTGCTATTGTAAAGACATCTCGTGTGGTACTACTGGTACTGCCTAGCCTTTGCAAAGACGCCAGTCCTCGGTCATCTTCTCCCCAAACAAACACGCGAAACAAGGACTCTCCTCGATGTGTTTCGACTCGATCTTGTGGTACTTCTAAGATTCTAAGTAGTACCAGTAGTAGTGTCACTAATGTGCGTTTAAGATCGCACGAATGAAGTGAAAATTGGTGGATCCAGTGGAGATCGAACTGAAGTGTAACTACCCTACGAGTACCCAATTAAAAAAAAATATACGTCTGTATTTTTCTCATCGAGAAAAATGAATTCCTGTTAGTTTATTTTCGAGTAAAATGCTGATAATGTTAATGACGTTCATCAGTGCCATCTCTCCACTCCTTGCTGGACTAAAATGAAGTTTCCATTAAACATGCTATCGATCCACCTACTAATGAAGCAACCTTCAATTCATAGATGGCGCTCTGAATTGGCAACCAGTGATGAGCATGTAGTGGATGACGGGTTGTCTGCCTCTTTCGCCCAAGGGGAAGGAAAATTGAATTTTCCAACGGAAGACCTCCTCGATTTCCCACTTTCCTGATGAACCATTCGGTTTTGCAACACTAATAACGCGGAATTATAGAACTAACAACTACATTTTTATGAATCCTTATTTCCATCTCTACTGAAATATGAATGAAATATAGGGTCCCAAGAATTTTATGATGCAATTTATACGTTCCCCAGTTGGTTAACGAACTCTTATTGATAACATAGTAATTGATCAATGGTTGTTATCAGTTCGGTCCAGTTTTATTTCATCTCCGATATCTATCGGATGAGTTATTATTTTGACATTCCGAGAGAATGTTATGGACCCCTCTGGGGAGAGAATCCTCTCTTTTCCTTTGATAATATTGCTTTCATCATCGAATTAATGTGTGGTTCTCAAACAATTGCCTCAAGTATTAGTTTATATGGAATTTTTTCCTAAAAAAAAAATTTTTGGTATAGTTCTCTCAGTCTTTTTTTCTCAATTATGTATTAAATGAAGAATTATTTTGGCGTTTTCCATCTCATGGAAGTTTCATGTTCCATTTGAATGAAAAATAATTTTGGCGTTTTCAATCGTCTTTGGAAGTTTCATGTTCTATTTGAATGGAAAATTATTTTGGCATTTTCCAAAGTCTCTAGAATTGTTCGAGCTTTCTCAATTTTGAGTTTAGGCACTTCTTCCTCCTTCATTTTCTGATCTTCTCCCCTCTGTCGTTGGATCCGAAGAGTTTCTCCTCAATCATTTATATTCGATCGAAACAGTCGGAAATTGAGGTTATGACGCAGCTGTCACTCAGTAGATCTGATGTACCACATCTGTCATATTTGGCCGACGTTGCCAGATAAAACAACGAAGTCTTGAGCGAATGGAGTGAGCTGAGCTTGGAGAGGATACTTTTGAGAACTGCTGTAGCAGCGTGCCAAGATTTGTTTGAAATATACCGACTGGTCCGAAACAAGACGTTTATCTCTTTTTAAAACATGAATATTCCGTTATGAGAGACTTAACACTGTTGATTCCACCAACCTTCGAACTACGCACGGTTAAATTAACCTTGAGAGCCTCCGATGCACCTCGGGAATCTCTTCGAACAAACACGCGAATCGAACAGTAAAGTGAAAAAATTCCGTCATTTAGGTCGAAAAACAATATTTACAGATTCCGTAAGTTGTTTGCTCTAATTGGAATTATTATTTTTGCGCGCACGAGATCGAGAATGCCATAAACAATTAATATGCACAATTAGAGTGTTCAGAATTGGATGGTTTGAGGTGAAATGGAGGAGTTTTGTACGTTCGAGCCTGTTTACAGTGAGGAGCAAAGAAAGTCGATCGATGGCGAGTTTGAGAGGATAAAAGGTGAGTGAATATAATCGTTCTTAATATACTCACCAGGATTTATACTATGAAAGCAGCCGGTAATGTTTTGCCATGGCCTCCCCGTTCACCGGATTTAAATCTGGGGCATGAAGGGGAGGAGACACATCATGCTTCATCCTCCACCCAGTCAACTTTAGTATAGATTTAACTGGAATTTTCCGTTGAATTAAGGAACTATCGTTCAAATATTACAGTACTAGTTTGTTGTATTCGAATCTTATAACCTGCATGTTAGATTGCAAGTACAGATTGTTCTCAGAAAGTTCCTTTTTTGTTGTGTTAACAATAGTTGCGTTCAAGTTCAGTTCACAAATCAAATTCTTATTTCTTACGGGTTTCCTCGCACGAAGCCCTGATCTAATAATTCCACGAAATCCGATTTCGTTCCCCCCATCAGAGATACCAACTCCGCAAAAACCGAAACTTGTCCGAAAAAGGCCCCGAAAACTTTCTAATTACCAAACATTAGATCCTAGAGAATCTAATTGTCGAAACTCATCCGATGACAGGGAATAATTCAGTTTACAATTGGAACAAGAGAAAACGTGTTTCACAGTCAAAATCTCATTATGAAACCATTCCGAACAACACGGACAGATTGGAAATCATCTTGGAGGCAGCTGAACGGAGAACAAACTTTTTAATTTCGTTACACGCTCATCCTATTCGATGCTTTCAGTGGTGCTCCTTTTAGTTTGTCTGTTTTTAGCATTTTAGCGATGATTTTATCTTGGAGGAAAAAGATAATTTCACACAGGAAGGGTTACTTCGTTAATTATTATTTTTTTTTCGCACAAATTCTGAGCTTATCAGGGGTCGAAATATAAACATGAAACATAAAACATAAACATAATCATGTATTGTCTATTATAATTAAAAAAAGTCCATTCACTAGACGTAGCAGGAGAAACCAATGCGTGTCGTTGCTGATAACGCCATCTCTCGTCGCCTACAAGAGTCGATAACTCATTTCGTTCGAAAATTTCAAGTCTCGAGCCATGAGGAACCGATTCATTATATCAGATAAATATCTCATCATAAAGTTACTCGATACACTTAATCAGCTTCCTTTGAGCAGACATTTCAAATTAAATTCCACTCCATTCCATATTCTATCATCGCCTTTCTTACGGGCTTAATTCCGAGAGATTCCATCGAGAAAAATATACGGAATCGCCTCGAGAAAATCATATTATAAAAAAACCTCTACTTCGAGTAGGATTTGGGGGGTCTCCCTTCCGATTAAATTTTCATGAAACGAAAATTGGAGACATCGGAGAAAATTACTTCGCAGTATCCGCATCATGTTGCCGGAACTTCGTGGAAGTTTACGTCAGGAGAGTCGGGTAATTATCGAACTGAATGCGACGCAAAAAATTCGATATACCTGCTCATATCGGGTGGACTCTTGTGATGCAGAGGAAGGCGATACTCTGGCGATCAGCCATTCAATACGACATGGATGGTGGAATTGAGAATTGATACCTTAGCCATAAATAAGGAATTAGTATATGCGAGGCATACATCGATTACTTTGTATCCATCCATGTTGAGGACGGATGTTATGGCTAGGCCGTGTCGAATGTGCTAAGCGGGCCAAGATAAGACCAATAACGGAAAAGGAAGCAACGTCGGTTGACCATGAGAAAATTTGGCAGAAAGAATTTGAGAGCGTGGGTGCTCCCAAGCCATATAAGTCAGAGCACTACACAGGAATTAGATTTTTGAAGGGGGAACAAGTTTATCTTTGGGGGACTAAGAAAGAGTTAGAGTCAGTTTTTTGCGTTTTGAGTAAGGTTAGAAACCGTACAGAGATCAACTGCGGATGAAATTAAACCTCGTGCAACTTGGTTCCCAGAACTTCCTGGGGGGCTCGGCCCCTGGGGGGGAGTTTAGCCATTTTTGAGTTTCAACCTCCCCAGACGTGATTTCTGTCGAATATCGATGTATTTTTCAATAAGAATCAGAACGACAAGTTATTCGTCAGTTAACCCTACAAATAAGTTCAATTTTACTAGTTTGTATATATACTAATTATATAATTTCGTTTTCGTTTATTTTGAAAGCAAATTTTATTCTTGGATTAATCCCATTTTTCCAACCCGAAATCTTTCTTGATACTGCACTGCGACTCTACATTCCGATATCGAACTTCGTTGACTGAGATATAATTTATTCAATATTTCTGGCGGAGCCAATGCTTTTTGAGTGCCTAAGCGAGAATCCGTATGAATATATTGGAAATTGTGAAAACAAAAGTGATGAATTCTAGTAATTCCATTCTCGCAAAGATAGAGTGTTTTCTTTGTTTCAATCAATTTTAGAGCAATGGGATTGATTTATAACTTATGAAAATTTCAGATGAACACTTCTTGGATCACGCTGGAGGAACCCTATACTCAGAGAAACAAGTGGAAAATATCGCGACAGAATTGAAGAACTCACTCTTATGTAATCCACATGGAAAAAACGCCCCAAGTCAAAAAACCGACGAGGCCATCGATATACTTCGATACAGGTAAAAAATACAAACACAACTATACTGATACAATAACTTTCATTGAAATGTCTTCAGGATACTCCAACACTTCCACACAAACTCAGAGGAATACACCGTCATTTTCACCCTAAACGCGACAGCTTCCCTGAAACTCATAGCTGAAACTTTTCAATTCTCCAACGAGACCGGTCAAAAAGGCGTCTTAGCCTACCTGGAAGACAACCACACCTCAGTATTAGGGATGAGACCCCACAGCCCCGTCTCCAAATGTATAACCGTCCAAGAAGCCTTCGAAACGCTCGGAAAACCCTCCGAAGACGACGTCCAGGACTCAACCGACACCAACTCCCTATTCGTTTACCCCGCCCAATGTAATTTCTCCGGTACGAAATATCCCCTTGATTGGATTGAGAGGGTTCAAAGTGGCCGTCTGGAAGGGTTGAAATCGGGGGGTCGGTGGTATGTGCTGCTTGACGCCGCCAACTTTGCGGGTTCTAACGACTTGGATTTGTCTGTATACAAATCGGATTTCGTTCCGTTCTCCTTCTATAAGTTATTCGGGTACCCTACGGGGGTTGGGGTGCTTTTGATCAGGAATTGTAGCCGGGACGTTTTGCGAAAGAAGTATTATGGCGGGGGAACCGTCCTGATGGCTCTCGCTCGCGAGGATGAGGCTGTGTTGAAGAGCAGTCTTGCAGAAAGGTGAGCATATGGTTATCGAAAGGACCCCTGACTCAGGCTCTGAGGGAATTGATTATAGGGGGGGTTTGGAAATTATAAAAAAATATAATCACATTTCAGGTTCGAAGATGGTACTCTCCCCTACCTTTCGATTTGTTCCCTAAACGCTGGATTTAACACTTTCTCAAGACTGAACCTCACGATGCAATTAATTTCAAACCATACTTTCAACTTGGCGAGATACCTCTATATGAACTTGGTGACTCTACACCATGGTAATGGGAAGAAGGCAGTCATCCTCTACCACGACACAACCTTCGAGGACGCCCAACATCAGGGTGGAATAATCAACTTCAATTTGGTTAGAGAGGATGGTCGAAATATTGGATACTCTGAGGTGAGCACTGCCATTAAAAAAACCCTTAGTTGTTTAATGTTTAATTTTATATACTAAAATTATTAAGGAAACCTCTTCCAACACAAAGACTTGATATTTATTTGGGTTAAGCTATCCACATACTCCGGTTTGATCCCTGTCGTATCTTCTTGCTGAAAAAGCAGGATTCATGTGATGCACAAAGATTCGTCTTACAAAATAGTTTCATTTTGAAGCTTAAGAGTACGCCTACTATCATTCAGGAACCACTTTAATGCTCTTCGTCGAGTGTCCAAGGGGCGAAAAGATCCGTACCTGTTTGTGGGAGCTCGTCAACTCCGGAGTCTCGTCCTCCAGGGAACACTCGCAGATGTTGGAGCCGTCGCTGTCTCTGAATGAGCTCACTTCGGAACCTTTGGAGCAATTGGACATGCCTTCCCAAGGGGAGCCTTGGATCCTCGCGTACCCCGTCACCACCTCGTCTTTCCTCCTGCTCCTCCTCCTCTTCTTCGGACACGTTTCGTTTTTGCTGGAGTAGTAGATGACGAGGAGGAGCACTTCCAACGCCACGTTTATCAGGTAGAGGGTGAATAAGATCCAGAGGTAGTGCTTGGTGAATCTTCTGACAGCCCTTCCGCAACCGTTCCTGTGGATGCTGCAGGTACCGTAGGTCCTCAAGTCGTAGTGGCCACAAGCCATGGCCGAGAGCTTGTTGCAGCAAGAGTAAGGAACCGCGTCCACGTTGTCTTCCTCGATGAAGTCGTCGTCGTTGCTCACCTCGTACATCCTCCAGTTTATGGACAGCCAATCCCTGTAGCACATGGCCCCGCAGCAGTCCATACTCAACTGGATCATGTTCACCAGCACCCTTGCTGGGGTGTTACAGTGGTACACCTGAGGAGTAAACGATATTCAAAGACGAAACTCCTGGGTTGAGATGAGTCTTACCCTCATTAACCTCCCGAATTCCTGCATGAAATTCTTCAACTTCAACAGACCGACCACGGTGAGCGTCGCAGCGATCAGATTCAAGACGAGGGACACGAACAGGGTGAGTTTCTTGAAGAACGAGGTGTGTCCATGGAGTTTCTCGAGGTCGGGGCTGCTCTCGTTGAATTTCAACCTTATGCTGGCAGGCAAAGTGACCAATCCGGCGACCAGTCCACAAACGGCAGCCAAATGCGTCCCGGTGAAGCGCAAAGCGTCCCCCAATGTGACCAGTGGTATTAGAGTTATAATGATTTCCAAGATTGCTAGTATGAGTAGGAATATGCTTATGGCGCTACTGCAGGCTTCATATGAATTTACCATTAAAATACATGTAAGATGTAGAATTTGAATTTAAAATAGCATGACAGCTGTCTGAAATATCGTGTCATCTGTCAACGCTCAGAGAATTGAACTTATTCAACATAGATCCTAATGACTGATACGTTCACAAAAAACCATGTCTGTAGTCTTGATGCTGACTTATATCGTCCTCTTCCACCTTGTGGCGCGACACAACGACAGAAGGCGCGTTAATGACTTGATGCTTCTGACGCGACCCGATTGATTCTATTTATTTCTTCAAGGTGATGAGCCAGGCTAGTTTGAACAAGATTCACGTTCGAACAGGTTGTTCCTGCAACCCAGGAGCCTGCCAGAGACATTTAAAGCTTACTTCCGATGACGTCAGGAAGCATTTTCATGTGAGTGTTACTTTGTTGTAGTTGGAGATTTTTTATTCTTAATGTCGTTTGTAGGCAGGGCATGTTTGTGGAGACCTCAACGATTTGGTTGATGGTGTCTCTACTGGGTCGTTGAGGGTTTCCTTTGGTTATATGTCTAGGAAGGATGATGTTGACGCCCTTCTGAGGGTGATAAAGGATTGTTTCGTTCAAAAACCAATCATCTTCAAGTTTCCAGATAATTGGGAGATAATGCAAGAGAATTACAGGAATAGATTTAAAAAAATGTACACAAAGAATCGTTACAAAAATGAAGTGAATTCCAAACAAGAAAATATTATGAACCTTAATACACCGTCATTCGATGTGAAAGACCAAGAATTCGTTGAAGGGGTCCTAAAGTACATATTGCTGTATCCAATAAAGTCTTGTGGAGCATTTGCTCCACCGAAAAGTTGGAAAATATCAAACTCTGGATTGGATTACGACAGGAAGTGGATGATTGTGAATAGTAATGGCGCTTGTTTGTCCCAAAAACAAAACGCCAATATGTGTCTCGTACAGCCAGTCATTGATCTAGAACGACAAACACTCAAGTTGACATTTCCAGGTATGTACAGTTCCATTGCTATAAAAAATATACTGTTGTGGTAGTTCATTTATGCTAATGAGGTTATGATTTATATTTTCAATGTCCAAACCCCCCCTTGTACCATTGCCCCCAGAGGAGGATCAGGGACCCTTTCGGTAACCATATTCCAATTTGTGTCGACTTTGTTTTTCGAATCAATTGGACCAAGTCCAGATCTTCGAAAAACTTCTTGGGGAATTTTCTTGAATCTCTGAAATGCAGGGATTAAATCTTGGAATGATGAAGTTGCTGTGGAATTTTTTTTGCATTCCCTCATGGGTAACTTCATCTCCCTGCAATCTAAACAAAACTGAGGATTAACTACCGACAATAATACATAAAGGAATTCAAGTTGAAGCTGCCTTGGTTTTCTCTGGAACTGAAGGAGTTTTAATTCACTAAAAATACGAAAAATATGGCGAAAAAATAATCAGATGTTCATCTAAGTTTTCCCGGATTCCCACTCAATATTCAGTACAGAATGTTTTTCTACTCTCAGATCCGAGACGCGAGATCGAATCCAACTTCCCTTCCGGAAAAAAAATATGATAAAGTCGTTAGAGATTTTCAGACCTCTTGTTATTCTTCGGGAGAGGCGAGGTTTATAAAACATGAACAGAGCAAGAAATTTTCGAACCTGGCGGAAAAACTTTGGTAAGTCACGAACTGCGACGCAGGGCTGGACTATATTTCCATCTATTCAATTTTGATGCCAAAATCTTGAAAATTGGGTAATTCTCAAGAAATCCGAAAGAGCTGACAGGACATTGCAAGATCGTTAATACATCGACAGAAAAAGAACTAGATGGGTTTTGCAGACAGATCAGAAAACGTCTCTCCTCATTTCATGACAGTGAGCTTTTGGGTTGAAGGATAGGAAGCAGACGATGAACCTTCTTTCTGCACAGTTTCGGGGCTGTCACCTGATTTTTCCAGAAGCTGAGAGCACTTAACTTGAAGTTGCTGAATTTCACCTTAACAGAAGGCATAGATGGCTTTCTTTGGCCAGCATCCTCATGTGGCATAGCAGAGGCTGGTACGAATAGAACCAAGACGAAGAATTCCAAATGTGACCAAACCTGAAGATATCTGATCCAATCCAGTCCCTCCCTGGCCGCGTAACGGAATTTAAGGGAAACGACCGAACTGACAGGACGTTTTGAAAAATTAATCGAGAACTGTTATTGCACGGGAGCTTTCCGCAAGTGGGAAAAGCATTATTCTTTTCATATTTGCCTCGGTTATTTGCTTAACATTTGTGATGCGGAAAGCGAACGTGCAAAAGTCGAGCTTAAATATGGCGCGAGGATAAAGAACTTCGAGTTTAATCGCGGCCCGGAAACCTCAGGAAGCCTTGTGTATGGTGTTTTCTTTGTGGACTTTGCCTCGAACGCCACTGTTTGCCGACGGAATTAGTTTTAATGATTTTCGGGCACACACACACGTCGGGCGGAATTTCGTTCTGTTGTTATCCTAGAGAATTCATAGGTGAAGAAATAATAAAGTTTGTTTCAGATGAAGATGGCATAACTCTACCCTTGCACGACCCTGCTCGTAAAACGCTGAGGCAATGCGAGAGCAAAATATGTAGGGATAGGGTGATCGGGTACGATTGTGGGGATGCAATTGGACTCTGGCTCAACAGATGCTTGGGGTGTCAAGGACTGAGGTTGGTGCAACAGACAGACCACGAGGTAGCGAGGGTGGATAGACAGGGTGAGTATTTAAGGATGCACTTCTTGGTGGGTCTATTATGGCTCCCTCTAAATACTATATGAGTTAAATTAGGAAATCTCACTCTTCCTCCTAGAAAACTCCACATAAGGCTTTCTCGGTTGGTTGCTGGTCACTCAACTTCCTTCTATCTCTGCGACACAGCACTGTTTTGCAGCTACTTTGACTTCGAATACTGGGATTCTGAGATCATAATCCTCGGTTTTTTCCTGCCTCTGCATAAGCTACGCCCTTGTGAAAAGCTCAGTGTTATAAAATGAGGAGATACGTTTTCTGTTCTGCCTGTAATTTCGCTGCTTTTTCTGCTGATGTGTTCATCAAGCTGGGCTGGTTCCTTTGTAGGATCTTCTTGGCTTTACCTCTCTAACAATTATATAACATGAATTAGGAAATCTCACTCTTCATCCTGGAAAACTCCACATGAGGCTTCCTCAGTTGGTTGCTGTTTATTCAACTTCCTTCTATACCTGCGACACAGCACTTTTGCAGCTACTTTAACTTCGAATACTGGAATTCTGAGATCATAATCCCCGGTTTTTTCCATGAATTTCCTGCCTCTGCATAATCTAAGCCCTTGTGAAAAGCTCACTGTTATACAATGAGGAGACACGTTTTCTGTCCTACCTGTTATTTCGTTGCTTCTTCTGCTGATGTGTTCATCAAACTGTTCTGGTCTCTCTGTAGGAACTTCTTGGCTTGACCTCTCTAACAATTATATGACTCGAATTAGGAAATCTCACCCTTCCTCCTGGAAAACTCAACATAAAGCTTTCGCAGTTGGTTGCTGTTTATTCAACTTCCTTCTATCTCTGCGACACATCACTGTTTTGCAGCTACTTTGACTTTGAATACTGGGATTCTGAGATCATAGTCCTCGGTTTCGTCCATGAATTTCCTGCCTCCGCATAATCTACGCCCTTGTGAAAAGCTCAGTGTTATAAAATGAGGAGATACGTTTTCTGTTCTGCCTGTAATTTCTCTGCTTTTTCTGCTGATGTGTTCATCAAGCTGGGCTGGTTCCTTTGTGGGATTTTCTTTGCTTTACCTCTTTAACAATTATATGACATGAATTAGGAAATTTCACTCTTCATCCTGGAAAACTCCACATGAAGCTTCCTCAGTTAGTTGCTGTTTATTCAACTTCCTTCTATATCTGCGACACAGCACTTTTGCAGCTACGTTAACTTCGAATACTGGGATTCTGAGATCATAATCCTGAGTTTTTGCCATGAATTTCCTGCCTCTGCATAATCTAAGCCCTTGTGAAAAGCTCACTGTTATAAAATGAGGAGACACGTTTTCTGTCCTACCTGTTATTTCGTTGCTTCTTCTGCTGATGTGTTCATCAAACTGTTCTGGTCTCTCTGTAGGATCTTCTTGGCTTGACCTCTCTAACAATTATATGACTTGAATTAGGAAATCTCACTCTTCCTCCTGGAAAACTCAACATAAAGCTTTCTCAGTTGGGTGCTGTTTATTCAACTTCCTTCTATCTCTGCGACACAGCACTGTTTTGCAGCTACTTTGACTTTGAATACTGGGATTCTGAGATCATAGTCCTCGGTTTATTCCATGAATTTCCTGCCTCCGCATAATCTACGCCCTTGTGAAAAGCTCAGTGTTATAAAATGAGGAGATACGTTTTCTGTTCTGCTTGTAATTTCGCTGCTTTTTCTGCTGATGTGTTCATCAAGCTGGGCTGGCTCCTTTGTAGGATCTTCTTGGCTTTACCTTTCTAACAATTATATGACATGAATTAGGAAATCTCACTCTTCATCCTGGAAAACTCCACATGAGGCTTTCTCAGTTGGTTGCTGTTTATTCAACTTTCTTCTATACCTGCGACACAGCACTTTTGCAGCTACTTTAACTTCGAATACTGGGATTCTGAGATCATAATCCTCGGTTTTTTCCATGAATTTCCTGCCTCTGCATAATCTACGCCCTTGTGAAAAGCTCACTGTTATAAAATGAGGAGACACGTTTTCTGTCCTACCTGTTATTCCGTTGCTTCTCCTGCTGATGTGTTCATCAAACTGTTCTGGTCTCTTTGTAGGATCTTCTTGGCTTGACCTCTCTAACAATTATATGACTTGAATTAGGAAATCTCACTCTCCTCCGGGAAAACTCAACATAAAGCTTTCTCAGTTGATTGCTGTTTATTCAACTTCCTTCTATCTCTACGACACAGCACTGTTTTGCAGCTACTTTGACTTTGAATACCGGGATTCTGAGATCATAATACTCGATTTGTCCATGAATTTCCTGCCTCTGCATAATTTACGCCCTTGTGAAAAGCTCACTGTTAGAAAATGAGGAGAGACGTTTTCGGTTCTGCCTGTAAAACCCACCTAGTGCTTTTTCTGCTGATGTGTTCATCACGCTGCTCTGGTCTCTTTGTTGTTATTTCCTGGCTTGAATTTACCTTGAGGTAATTCCACCAGCTCCTACCCCTTCATTAATGGTTTGATGGACCACTGCTTGGTGGAAAGTTTCAAAAGAAAACTCGCAGGGACAAAGTTCCAAATTAAAACTTAAGATAACACAATAAATATGAACATTCATCACCCTGATAACCCCTTGGAGTCACAATTTCGATCTTTCCACCGAGAAAACCACGAATTCCCCCCATTGTCGTATACGTCCAGTTCCGTCGAAACACAATGCGTCTTCTCGGACGACAAATCCATCCGCGTGGAAACCTATATGTCGATACATCAGCGGTATAATTGAATTCGGAAAGCCCTGACCTTTTGTGTTTTCGTTTCTCGATATTAAAAGGCAACCTGGGGCCGTTTTATCACTCCTTCCTCCTCCTCGCCGCTTATCGGATTCTGCCGCTGAAATCCAGTCGACGTTAATACCTTGGGGGTGAAATTGTGTGGAGACTCGATAGGTCACGTTACGTGGTCAGGGTTTACCTGATTATTCTTCGAGGAAGTAGAACCCTACATTTCAATCATAGTTGATAAATATTCGAGGTCTTCACCTTTTGGATTCCTCCACTGTTAATTGAAACTGGTCTTGAAGAGGGATTGTAAGTCAGCCTCCTCGGCCTCTTCGTGGATTGGAACTGAACTCTTCTGGGGGTTGGAACAATATTGACAGATTTGTTGGGGTGGTTAATTTAAACAGGGTCCTTCACCCGTTGGAGAGATCAGTTTGGCTGGCTGATTTATCCAAGATTACTTTTGGTGATGAAGAACATTCCAAGATGAAGCGTCCCATTAAAGGCTACATATTGATATCTTCATGACTCTTTCAAGGACGAAATTATGCTTATCTTACCGCCATTAAGTGAGAAGATCTGATGACGTTGGTTTTTTTTAGGACAAAACCTTCAGCTCTCCTTCGCCAATGAATCACAATACCTGATGGTCAATCTGGCCAGTGTTAAATGGCTGAGGGATCGAGTACGAGAAAAAGAAGAGGGATATTCAGAAAGCTTGGAGTCGATGGTGCTCAGATTCAGGCCTAATATAGTGATAGATTTCGAGGAACCTTTCGTGGAGAATGAATTGGAGAGTCTCGACATCAACGCAATGAATTTCAAAGTGAGTAAGACGTGGTAGGGCAAAAGCATTCAGTGCCCCCTTCGAATCACATTTTATCATTGGAAAAAACTAGAAAATGAACGAGAAAACTCGTCAGCCACTGCTTCAGCCGGGATCAAACGGGAAAATTCCAGAATTTATGCTCATAAATATTCAGACTCGAAGTTCAACTCTCATTCGATTTCACGCGCATAAAAATCATTCAACATACCCGTCCGGATAGATTTATAAAACTCCGGATATAATTTATTCCCGAACTTTCTCTCGCCCCTCACCACATCATTTTCCCCACCAGATATCGACGAAAATAGGATAAATCACGGTCCGAAACCGGAATTATCAATAATATTTTATTTCGTTGCAGACAGTCGGCGGCTGTACGAGATGTCAAATGATCTGTATAAATCAAGTGAACGCCCAGAAAACCAAGGAACCCCTAATAACCCTCGCCAGGGAGTTTGGGGGTAAGGTCAAGTTCGGGGTGTATCTGAGGAATGGGGGGAAGAACTGGGGAAACGACACTGTCGTTTTGGAGAGCGACGTGCTGGCCAAGAAGAAGACGCCAGAAGTGGATGAAGACTCGAAGGATTCCATGCTCAACATTCTGTGAATGCAAATATCAATAAAGTATCAAAGAATTTTATAATTTCCTTCAAACCCCTGGGCCCATAACCTGTTGCACTATGCAGTGTTCCAGCTGAATCGAAAAAGTAAATCGAAGGATTTTTAGGAATTGGGTAATCTTTGACCATCATCACGTTTATTGGGACAGCCGTTTTTCGATTTCAAGGGCTTCGTGAATAATCTTTGCATTCCTCAAAATTAATTTTGAGGAATGCAAAACGACTTCTGCTGAAAAAACACTCACAAGTAGGATTATTCGCGAAGCCTTGAAATCGAAAAACGACCCAACTGTCTCAATAAACGTGATGATAGTCGAAGATTCGATTATTTTTGAATTCTTACCCCTTTATGATCGTTCTTGCCATAGGAAAGGGCTACTGGTGAAGTCACCTTGGGTAATCTTTGACTATCATCACGTTTATTGAGACAGTCGGTTCGTTTTTCGATTTCAACGGCTTCGCGAATAATCTTTGCATCCCTCAAAATTAATTTTGAGGGAGGATTATTCGGGAAGCCCTTGAAATAGAATAACGATGCAACTGTCTCAATAAACGTGATGATGGTCAAAGATTACCAAATTCCTAGAAACCTTCGATTTTTCATACATATATTTATGAATAAGGCTGATAAAAATATTCAACAGTAATCAGGCCATCGTGTCACTTTATCTTCGAGAAGTTCGCAAGAAAACGACCCATCCGAGGGCCTGTAAGAGGGGTTGTCGTATTAATTTCATCCTCATTATGTTCTTCACTTCTTCAGTTCGGAAGTTGGCTACATAACCATTAGGGGAGGGCACTTATAAACTTTCATCCTCGCGAATTACATCATTCAATTTCGAGGAGATTGTTCCTACCGGAAAGAGTTTTTTACTAAGCTTTTTCCTGTAGAAGCAGGGTTTATTGATTGGTGGATCGACGGGGGTGGAGGGTTGGAGTTTCGGAAAGTAATATATTTTTTGCGGGATGGGGGAGTTCGATATAGTTGGGGTCCTTTCGTGGGGCTGTATGCGAAACTTGAAGTAATTAAAGAATTCGTTTCAATTATTTGCATCAATTCCTCTGTTAGGTTCTAGATTCACTCTCCGAAATAAAATCTGACAAGTCTCGAAAATAGTTGGCCGCCATCAAAAACATCACATTAATATGCAGAAAAGGAGCAAACATTAGGAACCAGGTTAAACCTCATTGTATTCTTGACATCGAGTTCGCCACCCTCTTATGCGACCTCGCATAATCCCTTAAATCCCCAGGTAAGCCGCCTTGTTGGAGGCGAAACGTTCCACTCGACGCCTTCGAAATGATAATCTTCACGTGCAGGTGTCTGCCGACGAAGAGATTGAGGAAACAGGCCGGAATATGCAGATTAATTCGTTAAAAATAAAAGGACGACGTCAGGTTTCAAAGTTGATAGAAAATGTACCAGATTATTTCTCTCTTTGATGATACAGTCCACTAACCAATACTTAATTATTCCTTTAGAAATCATACAACATTAATATTGATTTTTTCTTATCGTCCTCTTTTCATATCGTTAAGTTGAATGATGGGAGGAAATTGCAGAAAAGCCCACTTCTAACTCGATATTTAATGCTGTTTATGTTGAATATTATAATTATTCTCTCAATTCGAAAGAAATTGGGTAGCATTAACTGATTGAATAAGGATTTCACCGCTCTCGAAACGGTGTTTTTTTCACCAAGACGAATTGGTAATGAAGGGAGTAGTCTCAACTAAATACAAGATGTAGCAGTAGCTCTCAGATTTTTTTTTCGGCTTTTCCACCGAATTAAATCTTCCACGTCGTGTCCTCACGAATATTTACATTCGAGATCGAATTCCTGACTTTTTGCTCGTTAGAAAACAATATCTTGATACGACTCTGGATCGTGTTATCTCTCTGTTGAGAGACTGCCATATGCTTGCGATACAAATTTCTGTAGTTTCGTTAAAAATGCACAAGATTACAAATTTGTCACAAGTTGCTTTCCAATTTCCACTGTTTTATAATAATAATAATGATAATAATTATAATTATAAATATAATTATAATTATGATTATAATTATAGTTATAATTATAATTATCATTATAATGATAATTATATTTATATTATATTATCATTATCATTATCATTATCATTATCATTATCATAATAATTATAATTATAATTATATATCATCATTATAATTTCTTCTCAACCACAAAACTTCCTATCTGTGGTATATTATCACTATCATAATTATAATTATAATTATAATTATAATTATAATTATAATTATAATTATAATTATAATCATAATCATAATTATACTTATAATTATAATTATAATTATATTTATAATTATAATTATTATTATAATTATTATTATAATTATAATTATAATTATAATTATTATGATGATGATAATGATAATGATAATAATTATAATTATAATTATAATGAAAATGATAATATACCACAGATAAGAAGTTTTGTGGTTGAGAAAAAATAATAATAATGATAAAAATAATAATTATAATGAAAATAATAACAAAATTTCTTCGAGTGCAGAAAGAACATTTCGCAGAGAAACCAAAACAGAAAGAGGAGATGCAGAATAGCATTTTGTGGAAGGGGACTTTGGTCGTTGAAAAATGAAGTTCCGGATAATTTTTTTAGGAGGCGTCGTGAACTCAGTTTGGGAGGAACGAGACTTCCCAAAAGTTAAAGAACTATTGCCCCTAAAATACCACGAGAAGAATAACAAATGGGGAAGGAAGACAATGACTAACTTGATGGCAGTAAATTCACGACATAAAGGATTATACTCTTATTTATCATTCTGTTCAGGATTAATAACATGCAATTGCTGGAAATTAATTGAAATATTTGTCTTTAGCGAAGACGTACGTCCTCCAGTAAGCACCGCAAAAGCCGAAATGAATTATTGGTGCCACGTCTTTTGTGTGTTCGCCTTGCTGATAGTTATTCGATAAATCAAATTATAAGGAATGGAAGGAAGTTTGCTTCGAAGCCCCTCGGATTGAACAATAATTAAAGTTGCAATTTCAGTGTTTAACTTGGAATTATCCAGTTAGGGGGTTTGGTCCACTCCGAGCGAATTTCTATCTTTATCGATGTTAAGATGGATGTTGCAGGAAGATCATACTCAATAATATGCCCCCTTCTTGTGTTAATTGGGAGGAATCTCCACGAGTAAACACTAATTGCCGAGCGAAACGCCTACTAAATAAAACCTTCATTAGTGTTCAACTGAGTTCCAAAACTCAAAGTCGAGGGGGTAGGATAATTTCGAGCAGTTGTTGCTTTTACCAAAAACTTGTGCGAAGCATGTCGAGTCTTACCCAGAGTTTCAATATCAGCTAGATGGTGGAAACCGAAGATTTCGAAGTGGATAGTGGCTGAATAGGAGTAGATGATTAATGCTTTATGATAATACAGTCCAATGATAAAGTGGCCAGGTCAGGTCAGCGTGTAGGTTGGATCGAATCGAGGAGATCCCTCGTGGTTGTGATTGATTTAGGAGGGCTCGGTTTTGAAGGTAGGCCGAGGGTTCCTAATGGAGGGCAACAGTGACGTAGACGATTCTTTCAGGGCAACTTCCCCATCCACAATAAAATTAAAATTACAGATATCAGGAAAAACCAAACGTGATATTTCCTTGTAGCTCCACGAATATATAAAACTTCTGAATAAAGTCGCGAGGTATAAACGAAATTGGATAGTGGCACATTGAGGAATGTTCCTCTGCATTATGCATAAGACCCAACATATGTATTTCCCTCTACGTCTTGTGTTACACATCCTTTCCTCTCCCTGGAGAGCCTTGTCTGGGAGGCCTTCCCCAGTTTACGATGGGTGAAAAACCGCTCGAGGGTGGAATTGGCAGTTTGCGTCCAGGGATTTGTGGTTATTATACTTTCATCTTTCAAGACTTTAACGCGTATCTTGTAACAACTCCTGATTCTGATAAAACGCCATGAAATATGGCGAGTGGGGGGTTGAACGAGAGGGTCAGACTTGCCTTTTTGCAGAATTCCGCCCCTGTGTGATTCACTTGACGGATTTTTATCTTGTTGGGAAGTCTGCAGTGAGGAAGTGCTCTCAATTCTGGAACCTCGGCTGTTCCACCCAAACACTCATTAGTTAGGCCCGTTCCTGACTTTGTTAGAACTGTTTCCAGGGTGGAGTTTATCTGTTTCCGAGGCCCGAATTGAACCTTCAATTCCGCCTAACGATTATTGAAATGTACCCGGAGAGACTGGTTTGTGATTCTTCCTAAGAGTTCTTCGACAGAGGGCCTAATGGTATTTTCTGGGAAACTTGATGGTGTCGTAATGGGGAAGTAATGATTATGTTTTGTAACAACACTAATCACTAATCTTGTGTCTTGATTTCCCCTAGTTTCTTGAGGGTTGAAGGAATTTTTATTTATGAACAGATTTAAAACAAGAAAAGAACCTTCTTGGTGAAACAAATAACGTCACCCTTCGCACATCTTGGGAGAATCTCCAGAACTTCATCATAGTGGAGTGACAATTCCTGTTTTTCATTTCACATCTTCGAGACTCAACTTGTGTCAGGAGGAGGACGTGACAGATAAATCGTGAAAATTTGAGAGTTATGTATCTGGGTGTTCTTGATGGCTGTCTACGCTTCCCAGTATTGTTTCATGTTCGGTGAGTATTGAAATCTCTAGTAGTCCTCGGGAGATAATCGGATTTGGATCTCGGTTGGAGGTACAGAAAAAAAATTTTCAGCAATAAGTATAGTTTCATCATACATATATTTATCGAAAAATAAATCACATCACGATACATTCACATCCATTGTTTTATCACAGTATTGAGCAATATTAATTCGAAAACTCAAGAATTAGAACTAATCAAATTTCAGGTTGTGCTGGTTGATCATTCGAAGATAAATTGGCGTTTCGACGTTTGAGTTCCGGCGAAACGAACAGGATGGAAAATGTCCCAATCGCTGTTAGAATTATGATGATAATGAAGCCGGCCATATAACCAGTACTTTCGAATGTGACCTGGAGGGTTAGGACGAAAATTATGGCGAATAGGTAGACGACACCGTTCAGCACTGAGGTTCCGAAAGGTTCTGGTGTTGGATAGGTGGTTTCTATGACGTATTCGTAGCTTATGACCATCAGACTTCCACTGAAGAATCTGGAAGGAATAATTTTCAAACATTTCGTCTACATTAATTTATGGCTCGGACATAAATCAGTGTCTGACATAAATGTCATTTGTGTCAGACACTGATTTATGTAGATTCATGTAGACTAAGTTTATGTCTCAGTCATAAATCATTTCGTGACACTAATATAATTGATCTCAAATACATATTTATGTCTGGGACACAAAATTCATCTACATAAATCTGCATTTCATCTACATAAATTTATGTCTGAGAAATAATTCTCATAAATCTACATAAATTCATATCTCAGACATAAATCAGTGTCTGACATGAATATTTTGCAATAAACGTCGGATGTAAACGATTTGAATAAAAAAAATCAAAAGTGTTGAACATTCAGTTTAATATCAGTGGAAGAACTTACCCGTTGATTGGGACCGTAATGAATGTTCCCACTCTACTCTTCATTAAGAGAGCTATAGTTTGGCAGATAGATGAGAGTAGATTGGCGAAAAGCACCAAGAAAGAGACCAACCTGTACGAAGGAACACAGGAAAGTTTTATGAATTGTTATCATCATTCAAATAGTTCTTACTTGAAATTATGTGTCTTATCCAAGACGTAGCCAAAAATAATACTCCCAAGACAACCTCCAGATAAAACTGTAGCAAAAGTGAGTATACCTAGATCTCTGTCGTCATCTTCATTCTAGAAAAAAAATTAACAATTTTCAATGTGTGCCCATAGCTCAGTTATCTGAATATCACAAACAAAAAAATATACTTGAAGTGAACTCAAAACATTCGAGAAATCATTTCAATGACACAAGAACAATAATGAAACATTCTCGAGAGATAAATGATCGACCTGGTTCAGGATAAATCCAAGGTTTTATTTACAATCAGAAGTTCATCGTTTCGTAGGTAAACACTCCACAGAAGTGCTATTGATGTAGATCGTTCATGATGCATTTTCAGTTCTACATATCTCCGCTGAATCCTCAATTAGGGTCGGTATTTATGAGAGGAAACATTCCACCGAGTAGTCCCTTCGACCAATTAGACCTTTTGTTTCCACCTTCGTATGGGGTTCACGCTTTGGAACATAAGCATAAGTATAATTAACGGTTCGCCCTCATCATCGTATCATCGATTCGAATATAATTTGCCAAATAGAAAGCTCTCCGCAAGTCTGGAGCGACACGCAGTGTTTTTCCCTGCTCATGAACCAGTAGTTCTGGGACGAAAACATTACCCAATTAGTATTCATAAGCTACTCACCGGAAAGTATGTCGTGTATATTTGGTTGAACAATATGCCGAGGACGTTCCACATGCCATAATTGATACCAAACGAGAACAGGACGACCATGAAGTCCCTGTTTCTCGAGAACTGCTTTATAGCCTTCCAGAAAGTCAATTTGTTGTCCTTTTCTGTTGTCGAAAGCAAAGCTTGCGATTGGCTGGGGGGAGACGGTGGTTTCGACCTGAAAACTGGGTTCATTTTAAAATCATCCCTGCGCGCAGACTCCACTTCATGATGGGAGTTAGTTACCGACAGTTGTGAGTATGCGTAGTCCATACTTACATATTATCACAATTACTAAGACAGCCGCTGACAAAACGGCATTATAGATTAACATTTGCTCCAATCCTTCCTTAACCTGGTCCTTGGTTCCATTCTTCACCATAAGGGTTGGAACTGCAGCACCGGCGGCTATCCCTGGAAATATTTGGGAAGTTGTCGAATCATGATGTGTCGTTATGTTTAATCTCACCTATTTGTGTACCGAACAAACCGATAGCACATGCTGTGGACACTTCATCTGCACCGAACCATGAAGATGCAACTTTCGATGGAATTATAAGCAGAAAAATCTGAGATATTGCAACTATAACCTGAGAAACCAAGACTAGGTAATATCTTTCGGGTACTGTAGCCAAAATTTTCAGAGAGTTTCCTACAGTTGTTAAACCTGCACACATGATGGATGTAGTTTTCAAACTCTGAAAAGAATGTATCTTCAGTTAGGTTAGGTCAGGTTAGGTTAGGTAAGGTTAGGTGAGGATGGGACTTACGGTATTATCAACAATATATCCTATAGGAGCGAAGAAAATTAGGAACGAAATCATAAAGACCATCCCACTCATATCGATGAGAAAAGAATCTACCTCGTAATACCTGAAAAATGAAATGAAATGAAAAATTCTCAGAACAAAAAAATTATTGAATTTTTTTCCAATAGCATTGCTCTAGTCCCCTCATTCTTCTAGAACAAGCAATAAAAAAAATGAAAAAAAAAAGTATAAAAAAAAATATAAAAAAAAGAGCAGATAGGTCATTCTGTGACAAAAATCGTAGAAAAAAACCGTGAGTGTGGGGGTACGAGGGGTGATCCATGAATGTTTAGCGATAAGTTTTCGTCTCGATTACATTTCTTGTTTTTCCGTTTTTTTTCAATGAAAAACCAAGATTGACGTTTTGTAGTACTAAACGCTCAAAACTATCCTACAGGAGAGAGTCGAAAAAATTTATTGATATTGTCATTATAAATCCCTTTATCTCGCAGATAATTCATATAGCTACAATTTTCCATCAAATTATTATCTGATTTGAAGAATTCATTATCATCGTAGTGACATTAAAAAGGCTTCAATCAAAGAAAAATATTCCAACTTGAATTTTGGGCAACAGAATGGCTTCATTCAAAGATAACCACAGAGCGTCGAGATAGGCGGTTCATGCAATTAGCTCTATGAGATTGTTTTGTTACTACTGTTTTTTTTCTAGCACAGTGTGAAGAGATCAATCAGGAATTCATAACGAATGAATAATTAATTTTCTGAAGAATAGGTAATAAATCAGTGAAATAATTTCATCATGAAAAATCGATTGGAATTTTTAGATAAAATCATTACAGGCAGAGATAAAGTCAATTCGCGTTATAACTCAAACGTGACTATGAAATAATTTGGTTATTGCTCGATAGTAGAATTAAAAACACTTAAATAGAATTATATTTTTAATCAAAACGTTGCGACATTCCCAACGGAAATTCCACGGGTATTGAACAACTCAACAGGTCCGCTGAAGAACGGAAATTAACATAACTTTACGTCATCATACGTCTAGAAATTCAACAATGAGTCACACACCATTCAGAAGACATAACATACCCCAAATTATCTAAGATTCATGGATAATATCAAGTCTCATATACAGGATGTTGAAATATAAAAAAATTCCCTACCGATCCACTTATCCTACTCGATATGTAGTTCAATTAAGTTCATTAACTTCTTCCACGATAAGCTCGACGACGACGACACGTTCAGCAAGGCGACCAATATTTATACAACTTACTTTTTCAAAATATCCGCAATTATGGTAAACTGCATGAACTGCATGCAGTTCATCGCAGCGTACAAACCGAAGACGGCGATCACGATCCATCTGTACTTGTACACTTTTATCTTGTCGTTCGGACTCAACACTTGCACACTGCTGCAACTTTCCATTTCGAATAAGTCGCGAGAGATTCGGTCGGGTTCCTACAAGGTTCCACTGCCGATTACTGAAATTATATTCGATTTCAATGTCATTCCGTATTCGTTTCCATTCGGAATTTAGATAAAATAGATAAACGGCTATTATCCAGTCCGTGAGGTTGTGGTCTATTTTTATTATTGTAGGAGTTGGCCCTTCCAAGACCAGTTTAATCAGTTGTGCCCACAGTGTACTGATTTTTTCTTATTGTTCTTTCATTTAAATTGATTATTTTGAGAAAAGAAACTGGGAGGGGGGTCAACTTGACGCTCTGAGGAATTCTGAAGTTTCTTTGAAGATTAGTGAATTTAAAGGTTTTATAGCTTGTCTGATAGATAATGATTTATAAAGTGCTAAATTTTTATATAATGACAAAAAAATAGTTTATATTGAAATAGAAATTTGTGTGTTGTTACGTTATGGTTATTCACCTTGATATTACCTTTGTGCTAATCCCCTTCGTTACGAAAGGCATCAATCTTAATGAGCAATAAAATCTTAATCTCAGGGTTCCCGACAGAATTAATAACTCCAATTCAGGTTTTACAATTATGATGAATATTCAAATCTACGATTGTTTACAAAAAGTTGAGAATGACCTATGAACCAATGAATTTATACAATGTTAGTGTGACTTGGCTTAATCATTTCTCCCAGATCTTTAGGGGTATTTCCTCCATAAAATATCGTCTTTCAATGCTTGAAATAGGTCCAGTTCCTAGGGAAACAAACTTCTCAAATCCCAGGGGAAGAACTTTTCTAATCCCAGGGGAGGAGCTGTGAATTGTTTAAAATTTATTAGAAAAAGTTACAGTTTCCCAAGCATTCCTTCTGGTCTGAATACGTCATTAAAGGAACCAAAATTTACAGAAAAGATGAATTGTAACCTGAAGGAAGCTTTGAAACAATAAAAATACAACTAATAAGCAAAGAAAATGCAAAATATAAGATAGATATTTGAGGTCAGCCATGGATCTAACCTAAAAAAAAACGTGCACAAGAATATCTACGGTATCTGTTAATTATTCCAGAAAATATCTTAGTAGACAACAGGGAAGACTTACCGTGAGAGAATTTCACGCCGTGACAAATTTGGATGTATATTTAACAGTTAAACATCCAATGATTGAAAGTGACACTCAATTGTCCACTATGTAATTATTCTTAGGAATTGATCAGATATGTTGAATGGAAATTCGGATTTTTTTTGGGCTCAAAGTACCCAACCAATGGCAATCCAGGATTTTTCACCAATATTTTGATATGCATTCCATTCATATTGGTCAATTCTAATCATTTGAAATTTTGAATTAAATTTGAATTCAGATTATTCAACATATCTCATTTATTTCTAAAAAAAAAATTAAAATCTTATCGACTATGACTCTGGTGTGAAATATTTTCAGAAAATTAGTTCAATGTCCCAAGAAATATTCAATATTGCTTTGAAATAACATTTTCCGGCGTTATTGTATCGAAATATCGAAAATAAGTAATGAAAAATCCGAGAATTAATCGAATATTTCGAAAAATCGACTTATTTCAAAAGTTTTCCACGTGTATAACTTACGATTTTTCCTGATTTTATCGCATCAAAACACTCAACACATCACATTCTTAACGCCCGTGTGTTATACTCAATGTCTCATAACTCTCGCACTCATTTCACATGCGCAAAACAATTAATTAAATCTCATGGACTATTAGTTGAATTTATGTACGCATTTCTTATACGTCAGGGCTAAATCTAAATGGTCATTGGTAAAACAGTCGAATGATACAAACAAATTTATATTTCCCAATATAAACTATTTTTTGGTCATTAAATGAAGATGTAGCTCTCCATAAATTACCATTCAGCTATTTAACATTCAAATACCTACACAATTGTCGTTATATGGACAATCTATAAAACCTTCAAATTCACTAATCTCCGAAAAAACTTCAGATTTCCTCATTCATTCACTTAATCGGGGCTGCTCGTCTTTGTTTGCTCAAAAGCCATCATTCTAATCTGAGAATTTTGTTGATTTTTTCCATCCAGTATATATTTATTTCCGGATGGTAAAAGACGACTTATATTTTTCTCCTCAGTGCCATAATGTCTCAGTGCACCTCAAAGCAGACTGAAGAAAATGCTACTCGACATTAGAGCAATATTCAGTTGGTTATATTTGATCTACCTATTACAACTTCCGATTTTCTACCCTGTCGAAAAGCCCTCATCGGCAATTCCTCTTTGAATCATCCTTTTCTAGGAAGCAGCGCTCGAAAAAAAACATCAAAGGTGGATCGCTTGAATAACCACTCGGGAATCGAGAACAACATTTGAATTCTGGGAAAATTTGTATGGTAATCAAAAGACGGTCTCAATTAATGCTGTTCGAATACAAGGAGTGATTTTGTAGTATGAGAGTTCCCAGCATGAAGACTATTCTCAAACCATTCATTATACATTATAATTTTAATGAAATGGGCTTTCCCAGTCAAAAGTAATTATACGTTTTTTTTTTTCTTGTTGTCGTGTACGTGTTGTTCTGTCTTGGCATTTTCCAAAGACTTTGATCTCTCGATGAATTGTTGATGTGAGTTCAGATGGTGGTTTTTTAACAATCACAGCTTTCCCAAAATATTCTGCGACACTCTCTGTTTCGGCTTCCATCACTCCTCTTAACATTATCACCTTTCATTGCCTCTGTATCAACAAGACTAGTCTCAGCATGGCTTCTGTACGATTACCATCACGTGAATCCGGCGGACAAAAAGAGGCAACGAGGATCGGGGCAGCTTTTGTCGAAGTTGGACTGCGATCCTCCCCCTGTTTGCGACAGACATTCCTCCCAAACTTCTGTGATAGACGACCCCGGAATCAAATAATAAATTCCCTATGAAGGCGCATTTTCCAGGACACTGGGCTTGTGTTGCGCGTAATATAACTCGTTTCCTAGGACCGGCCGTTTTTTTTTCGGATGTCCTCCTTTTTCTCCTGCTTGTCCTACTTGCGAATGAATACCGAAAGTTTTCTATGTATACGACGCTCGACGTGTTATGTTCCCGAGAATGAATAATTCGCTGCCCGTTTCGTTCTTTCACGGGCCGTATATTTCTCTAAACGAAAGTGTTAATTTATTGCCGAACTAGGAACTTTCCTCGAGGTTGGGGGATGAAGAGGGAAGCAGACGACTTTTATATGTGGTTTCATCAATTTCAGACGCCCCATTAGGGAATTGCTTGTCTGACACAATTATATGAGCAGGAAAGATTACTTGGGATTCTGGTGGAACCCTTTTACCCGTTAACCGTTGCGCCTATTAGAAAAATGTCACAACAAAGGATTTCATGAATCAATTGTATTCGGTAAGCGATACGAGTTAGTCGATATGCGGAGCGCAAATGAATTACAGTAAAACTCGACTTTGCGCACGTGAAATGAGTGCGGGAGTTATGAGACATTGAGTATGACACACAGGCGTTATGAATACGTGATGTGTTGAGTGTTTTAATGTAATAAAATGAAAGGACAATAGGAAAAATATCAGAACACTGCAGGCACAACTGATTAAACTGGTCTTGGTAGGGCCAACTCGACGGAGCCCTCGAGACCAAAACCTTACGCACTGGATAATAGCCGTTTATCTATTTTATCTCGATTCCGAATGAAAACGAATACGGATTGACATTGAAATCGAATATTTCAGTAATCGGCTGTAGAACTTTGTCGGAACCCAACCGAATTCTCTCGCGGCGTATTCGAAATGGAAAGTTGCAGCAGTGTGCAAGTGTTGAGTCCGAACGACAAGATAAAAGTGTACAAGTACAGATGGATCGTGATCGCCGTCTTCGGTTTGTACGCTGCGATGAACTGCATGCAATTCATGCAGTTTACCATAATTGCGGATATTTTGAAAAAGTAAGTTGTTTAAATATTGGTCGCCTTGCTGAACGTGTCGTCGAGCTTATCATGGAAGAAGTTGATGAACTACATTTAAAATATCGAGTAGGATAAGTTGATCAGTAGGGAATTTTTTTATATTTTAATATCCTGATATAAGACTTGATATTATTCTTTGATAATTTTGGAAATGTTATGTTTTGTGAATGGTGTGTGACTCACTGTTGAATTTCTAGACGTATGATGACGTAAAGTTATGTTAATTTTCGTTCTTCAGCGGACCAGTTGAGTTGTTCAATACCCGTGGAATTTCCGTTGGGAATGTCGAAACTTTTCGATTATAAGTATTGAAGTGTTTTTAATTCTACTATCGAGCAATAATCAAAATTATTTTATAGTCACGTTCGTCTTATAACGCGAATTAACTTTATCTGTGCCTGTATTGATTTTATCTGAAAATTCCACTCGAGTTTTTATGATAAAATCATTTCACTGATTCATCACCTATTCTTCAAAAAATCAATTATTTATTCGTTATGAATTCCTCATCGATCTCACCAAGCTGTGCGAGAAAAAACAGTAGTAACAAAACGGTCTCATAGAGCTAATTGCATGAACCGCATATCTCGACGCTCTGTGGTAATCTTTGATTAAAGTAATTCCGTTGTCCAAAAAATCGAGTTGGAATTTTTTTCTCTGATTGGAGCCTTTCTAATGTCACAACAATGATAATGAATACTTCAAATCAGATAATAGTTTGATTAAAGATTAATTAACCCACATTGTAGCTATATGAATAACCTGCGAGATAAAAGGATTTATGATGACGATATTGATACATTTTTTCGACTCTTTCCTGTAGGATAGTTCTGAGTGTTTTCATGACGTGGGTTTTGATCCGTGGATGTTCAGTGATATATTTTCGACTAGCAAATATGATAACTTTCCTTGTAATTCCGAAAAACCCTAAAAAACGGTGCTTTTCAGTTTTTTGCACGTAAAATCTGAGCCAAAGAAGCGATGCTATTTTTTTTTATTTTTTTTCATTGCTTGTTCTAGAAGAATGAGGGGACTAGAGCAATGCTGTTGGAAAAAAATTCAACAATTTGTTTTTTTTAGGAATTTTTCATTTCATTCAATTTTTCAGGTATTACGAGATAGATTCCTTCCTCATCAATATGAGCGGGATGGTCTTTATGATTTCGTTCCTAATTTTATTCGCTCCTATAGGATATATCGTTGATAATACCGTAAGTCCCATCCTAACCTAACCTAAACAAACCTAACCTGACCTAACCTAACTGAAGATACATTCTTTTCAGAGTTTGAAAAGCACATCCATCATTAGTGCAGGTTTAACAACTGTTGGAAACTCTCTGAAACTTTTGGCTACAGTACCTGAAAGATATTACCTAGTCTTAGTTTCTCAAGTTATAGTTGCAATATCCCAGATTATTTTGCTTGTAATTCCATCGAAAGTTGCATCTTCATGGTTTGGTGCAGATGAAGTGTCCACAGCATGTGCTATCGGTTTGTTCGGTACACAAATAGGTGAGATTAAACATTACGACACATTATGATTCGACAACTTCCCAAATATTTCCAGGGATAGCCGCCGGTGCTGCTGTTCCAACCCTCATGGTGAAAAATGGAACCAAGGACCAGGTTAAGAAAGGATTGGAGCAAATGTTCATCTATAATGCCGTTTTGTCAGCGGCTATCTTAGTAATTGTGATAATATGTAAGTATGGACTATACTAGCTTCTACGCATACTCACAACTGTCGGTAACTAACTCCCATCATAAAGTGGAGTCTGCGCGCAGGGATGATTTTAAAACGAACCCAGTTTTCAGGTCGAAACCACCGTCTCCCCCCAGCCAATCGCAAGCTTTGCTTTCGACAACAGAAAAGGACGACAAATTGACTTTCTGGACGGCTATAAAGCAGTTCTCGAGAAACAGGGACTTCTTGATCGTCCTGTTCTCGTTTGGTATAAATTATGGCATGTGGAACGGCTCCGGCATATTGTTCAGCCAAATATACACAACACACTTTCCTGTGAGTAGCTTATGAATACTAATTGGGTAACGTTTTCGTCCCAGAACTACTGGTTCAGTAGAGGGTTAGTGGGCGAAAACACTGCGTGTCGCTTCTGGTAACGCCATCTCTCGGACAACAGCAACAGCAAATTATATTTGAATCGATGATACAATTATAAGGGTGAATCGTTAATTACATTTATGCCTATGTTCCAAAGCGTAAACACCATACGAAGGTGGAAACAAAAGGTCTAGTTGGTCGAATATCAGAAGGGACCTCTCGGAAATACCGACACTAATTGACGATTCAGGGGAGATATATAGAATTGAAAACGAATCATGAACGATCTACATCAATATAGCACTTCTGTGGAGTGTTTACCTACGAAACAATGAACTTCTGATTATAAATACAACCTTGGATTTATCCTGAACCAGGTCGATCATTTATCTCTCGAGAATGTTTTATCATTATTCTTGTGTCCTTGAAATAATTTCTAGAATGTTGTGAGTACACTTGGAGTATATTTGTTTTTTGTGATACGCCCCCTATCGGATATTCAGATAACTGATCTATGGCACACATTAAAGAACGTGATTTTTTTTCTAGAATGGAGATGACGACAGAGATCTAGGTATACTCATTTTTGCTACTGTATTATCTGGAGGCTGCCTTGGGAGTATTATTTTTGGCTACGTCTTGGATAAGACACATAATTTCAAGTGAGAACTATTTGAATGAAGAAAACAATTTATAAAACTTTCCTGTGTTTCTTCATACAGATTGGTCGCTTTCTTGGTGCTTTTTGCCAGTCTACTCTTATCAATATGCCAAGATATAGCTCTCTTGATGAAGAGTAGAGTGGGAACATTCATTATTGTCCCAATCAACGGGTAAGTTCTTTTACTGAGATTAAACAGAATGTTCCACACATTTTTAGATATTAATTTCAAATTTTTTCATTTAAATCGTTTACATCCGACATTTATTGCAAAATATTTATGTCTGACCCTGATTAATTGCGGACAAATAAATTAAAACTACATGAATTAGTGTCTTGCATAAATAATATTTATATCAGACTCTGATTTATGT
This sequence comes from Aphidecta obliterata, assembly GCA_963966015.1. Lineage (NCBI taxonomy): Eukaryota > Metazoa > Arthropoda > Insecta > Coleoptera > Coccinellidae > Aphidecta > Aphidecta obliterata. The sequence goes on from OZ014435.1 coordinate 2,275,024, forward strand.
CTGAGACATTTCGAGATGCTAATTCCCAATTTTTTTCATTTAAATCTTTCACATCTGCTAATTATTGCATAATATTTATGTCAGACACTGATTTATTGCGGACACATAAATTTATTCTACATGAATCAGTGTCTGACATAAATAATATTCATATCAGACACTAATTTATGTCTGAGATATGAATTTATGTAGATTCATGAAATTTATTTCTCAGTCATAAATCAATTTTTGACAATAATGATATTCATGTCAGACACTAATTGATGTCTCACACATTTTCTGATACTAATTCCCAAGTTTCTCATTCAAGTCTTTTACATCTGACATTTATTGCAGAATATTTATGTCAGACACTGATCTATTGTGGACACATAAATTTAATCCACATAAATCGGTGTCTGACATAAATAATATTTATATTAGACACTGATTCATGTCTGAGATATGAATCTATATTGATTTATGGAATTCATTTCTCAGTGTCTGACAATAATGACATTTATGTCAGACACTAATTTATTTCTGGTCAATAAATGTATGTAGACGAAATGTTTGAAAATTATTCCTTTCAGATTCTTCAGTGGAAGTATGATGGTCATAAGCTACGAATACGTCATAGAAACCACCTATCCAACCCCAGAACATTTCGGAACGTCAGTGCTGAACGGTGTCGTCTACTTATTCGCCATAATTTTCGTCCTAACCCTCCAGGCCACATTCGAGAGTGCCGGTTATGTGACTGGCTTCGTTATCAATATAATTCTAACAGCGATTGGGACATTTTCCATCCTGTTCGTTTCGCCGGAACTCAAACGTCGAAACGCCAATTTATCTTCGGATGATCCACCAGCACAACCTGAAATTTAATTAATTTTGATTCTTGAGTTTTTGAGTTATTTTAATATTGCTCAATACTGTGATAATACAATGGATTTGAATGTATCGGGATGTGATTTATTTTTCGATGAATATATATTGAAACTATGCTTATTTCTGGAATTTTTTTCTGTACCTCCAACCGAGATCCAAATCCGATTATCTCCCGAGGAATTCGAGAGATTTCATTACTCACCGAACATGAAACAATACTGGGAAGCGTAGACAGCCATCAAGAACACCCAGAGACATAACTCTCAAATTTTCACGATTTATCTGCCACGTCCTCCTCCTGACACGAGTTGAGTCTCGAAGATGTGAAATGAAAAACAGGAATTGTCACTCCACTGTGATGGAGTTCTGGAGATTCTCCCAAGATGTGCGGAGGGTGACGTTATTTGTTTTACCAAGAAAGTTCTTTCCTGTTTATATATAAAAATGTCTTCAACTTTCAAGAAACTGGGGGAGATGAAGACACAAGATTAGTGATTAGTATTGTTACAAAACATAATCATCACTTCCCCATTACGACACCATCAAGTTTCCCAGAAAATACCATTAGGCCCTCTGTCGAAGAACTCTTAGGAAAAATCACAAACCAGTCTCTCCGGGTACATTTCAATAATCGTTAGGCGGAATTGAAGGTTCAATTCGGGCCTCGGAAACAGATAAACTCCACCCTGGAAACAGTTCTAACAAAGTCAGGAACGGGCCTAACTAATGAGTGTTTGGGTGGAACAGCCGGAGTTCCCGATGTTTTTTATTGGGTTATTAAAGTTCCCGATGCCGTATACGATTTATCGAATGATTCGGTCAGAAGGGGAAGAGGACAAGAAATGAGGGGGAAGATTTGGGGATCATGAGACTGTTCAATGGGCATCCCCTCGTTACGAGGAGGGAATGAATCCAACCACTTGATAATTAACAGGTGAAAATTTGAACGGTGCTGGATAGAGTTGAGATTTTTTTTCTATTGGATGCACGACCTTGTATTCGAACAGCATTTATTAAGACCGTCTTCTGATTACCATACAAATTTTCCCAGAATTCATAAATCGTCTTTCACCATCCGGAAATAAATATATACTGGAAGGAAGAAATCAACAAAATTTTTACATCAAAATGATGGCTTTTGAGCAAACAAAGATGAGCAGCCCCGATTGAATGAGTAAATGAGGAATTCTGAATTTTTTTTGGAGGTTAGTGAATTCAAAGGTTTTATAGATTGTCCATATAACGAGAATTATATAGTTATTTGAATGTTAAATAGCTTAATGGTTATTTATAGAGAGCTAAATTTTCATATAATGACCAAAAAATATTTTATATTGGGAAATAGAAATTTGTATGCATCGTTCGATTGTTATACCAATGACTATTCAGATCTAGCCTTTTAGTATAAGAAATGCATACATAAATTCAAGTCATAGTCCATGAGATTCGAGTAATTGTATTTAGAAATTAATCAGATGAGATGAATAATGTGAATGTTAATGTCCTCATTTTTTCTTAAACTTTGCGCATGTGAAATGAGTTCGAGAGTTATGAGACATTGAGTATAAAACACGGGCTTTTGAGCAAACAAAGACGATCAGCCCCGATTATGTGAATAAATGAGGAATTCTGAAGTTTTTTCGGAGATAAGTGAACTTAAAGGTTTCATAGATTGTCCATATAATGGAAATTATGTAGGTATTTGAATGTCAAATAGCTGAATGGTGATCTATAGAGAGCTAAATCTTCATATGATGACCAACAAATAGTTCATATTGGGAAATAGAAATTTGTTGAATTTTACGCATGTGAAATGAGTGCGGAAGTTATGAGACAGTGTGTATAACACACGGGCATTGAGAAAACGTGATGTGTAAGTTATACACGTAGAAAACTTTAGGTCGATTTTTCGAAATATCCGATTAATTATCGAATTTTTCATTACGTATTTTCGATATATCGATACAATAACGCCGGACAATGTTATTTCAAACCAATATTTAATATTTCTTGGGACATTGAACTAATGTTGAATAATCTGAATGTGAACAAATTTTGCTCTGCAGATCTTATACACCAGCCGCCACTGGATAGGTCAGATTTCAGACATGTCATGGTTTTGTCGAATCAATATTCAATGTAATTTTACGTTTTTTGTTCTTTCCTGGTTTAAATCCGAACCCATTGTTCGAATGGAGATAAGGATTCTCGTTCTTGATGCCATCATTGTTCTTGTTTGGGGTTGAAATGCATATTTTAGTCTAGTGGGCGTCAAACGCAATCATGCCATATGCAGGAACGGGGGTTGATTGGGGTCAGAAAAACATACTAATCCCGGTTCGAGGTAATATAATACGACTTTTCATGAAGAGGCAGCAAGAATCACTCTTTGATACAGGCATTGAAATCGTCGCCAGAACCCGCTCAACGCTGCTCAGCTTCAAATCCAAATCTAGAATATTTGCGTGAAATTTGCAGGGAGCAATTCTAAATTCGGCACAGTCGCCCCTTTGTAATACATAACCCCACGCAGTATATTGATTTTTGTTCAAACCAACCTGATTATTTCTGTTGCCCTTGTATGACGGTGAATAATTCATTATCCAGCTAATGTAGAGCGGGGCTCGACATGTCATCAAGCGCTTCTGCAAACGATCAAATGAACATTCATACATATAATTACAAGTTGGAGTTCCCAGATGAGATGCCACAGTTTGCACTGAATCCATTTGCCGCCTACTTCGATAATGAGACACATTACGTTTTGGCATCTCGCCTTTACGTATGGCAACGTCGCCCAAATGTGACAGAAGATGCTCATAACCTCAATCTCCGATAGGGGCGAGCAATTAATTTATTGACTGGAAGAAAAAATGTTATTAGCGAGCCATTGTTGTTTCCTAACACAAGGACGGTGATGAATGACCGGGGGGTGTTGATGGACATCTCGGGACCGTTGCAATCAATAGCTGCTCCGAACAGACCGCTATCTGTTCTATTATTCTCGCATCATGTTGTCGGTGGTACACACCGTGTAGATGAATGTTCCGCGATCGAACAAGCTCGGCATATCTGCAATCAGTGTCAGGTGATTGGGGGCGAATTCGTCTTATTTGTTTTGGTCTCGGCTTCGAAGTTGATGGAGTAGGAGGATAAGTCTCGGGATTCCCTTTTTTGGAGATTGTAGCTCGGTGTGATCTTACATATTATTCGAATGGGACAAAACAGTGAAACATGGAATGCAACTAGTTACAAATTGGTAATCGGGCATGTTCGATTGCAGTTACAGATTTTTCTCAGAACGTTCTTTTTTATTGTGATAACAATAGTTGAGTTTGAACAACATGATTCTTCTCAGTGTGAGTCGCATATTTTCAGAGTCCTCTCTTCCATTACAATCATGCTATTCGCTGAAACCGCTTTTACCCCTCGACAGAAGGAGGAAGTCGTTCTCCCTTTCAAATCGAAACGATAAAATCCGAAATGTACGGCTCTCCAGAGCGAGCCGCGAACCCCGTCAGAATGGCACTCCCAGGAGACCAAGGGCATAAACAGAAAACGTCTAAACCCGGATGCATATTTCATTTTTATGCCTCCGCTCATCTCGGCAATCTGTTGCAGAGGCTGGACCTTTGTATCTCTTATTCTCATCTGATATGATCCCGCGAAGATCAGATCGCTACTATATTTCGGAGTTCGCCGATTCTAAGTAATTAGAATTTTATTTAGTTGACATTTTTTGTAGTGCCTTTCACTTCCATGACTTGGGGACACCCACGCTCTTAAATTTTTCATGCCAAATTTTCTTATTGCTTCTTATCCCCTTATTGGCCTTATCTTGGCCCGCTTAGCACATTCGACACTATCTAGCCATAACATCCTCAAGTCGATGGATACAAAGTAATCGATGTATGCCTCGCATATACTAATTCCTTATCTATGTCTCAATCACAAGGCTCCAAAATCAACGACATCCGTTGATTATACAAAGTAATACAATGTATGCCCGACTTCGAATGTACGACTCTTTTTCGAGATAGGTGACCGAATTTAAGATTGAATATTCGTATTCCCAGATATAACATTTATGGAAATAGAACGACAAAAAATCTGGGTTTTTTTTGACGTGTAGATAAAAAAAACTCAATTTGTCGATTTGATGCAAGACCATTTCATGTGGCACTAAATTCATTTGGCTTCAGGGTAATGTTTCGAGTTACAACCACCATCCAGTGAAATAACACCCTATTAATTTCCCAATTTTCCGATAACCTATTCTAATGGGGCCTATAAAATTGACAAATGGGATGAGCATTGTTGATATTTTTATCACGCCATTCCAGTCGGAATTTTTATGTCTCCCCCTAATGTTCTTGCATTCCGATAAAATGTACGTATCCCATAGGGGAACATTCGGGATGAAAATTCGTGGTATAGAGAAAGAAAAAATCTAACTCGTGAGAACGCCTAGAAATGTGAAGAATCAATATATTAATTTAAGTATCCGTTCAGTCTACTCGACCAGCGATGGAGTGTTGATAACCGAATCTCCGTGAAATCTGACTAAAAACAAATCGCATTGCAGTACTTATATATGAAATCGGAAAAATCAGGAATTGAAGCGTCTCCATCGATATTTCCGACTGGATTTTCAGCCGACCTGACGATGAATCCCCTCGCAATAACGGAGCTAATCCGAACTTGAACCCTGATGAATGTTTTTCGCACGAAACTCATACATTTTGTATACGACTGATGGGTGAGGTATGAACCCTCGAGGCGAGTCGTGCATCCTGAAGCTGCAATCTGTTATGAACGCTCCCTCCTATTAGCCCGCCCCTCCATCAGAGAGGTCCCGAAAGGGGTCTCACGAGCTTCCTGATTTTGACGGTTATAAAGATTGGTTTTCTATGCGTTTGTGATTAAGGGTTAGTCAGAGGAGAGAAAAACAATTTTTGAATTCTTGTTCTTGTATACTTGTCTGTTTCGACACAGCATGATGTGTTTCACAAACAGGTTGAAAAAAAATTATAATAATACTACGATTTCATATTCCTTATTTTTGAATATATGTTGTAAGGTTTTGCAGTTTTAAATACCGACTATTTTATCTGAACGAGAGCACAAAACACGCAGTGATCAATCTAGGAAGAACTCTACGTTTCGTAGAAACCTCAGAATCTTTTCATCGTACTAGGGAAAATCATGGGGAAGTCTAGGCAATTCAAACAAAATGGTTAGAACCAAGTAACGAGAGTTTATTGGTTCTGTCGGGGCGATTCTCCAACTTCGGGTGTGCGCAAAAAATTAAAATCTAAGAATCAGGAAAAAGAATTTAAGAATCAGGCAAAAGACCCTCGAGAAAACCTGTTCTGGCGCAATGAATAAAATAAATTGGTAGAAAATATCACCTACCAATCTATTACAATGTATAAACGTTCATGGTAGTGTTTTTCTTTTCTTTTTTTTCTGTTCTTTTCTTTTTTTTTTGTTCTTTCCTTTTTTTTATTCCACTCCCACGAACGTTTATACATATATTGAAAATAACAACCATTTTACATCTTGAATAAATAACGAATCACCTTGTACATTCGATAACATTTATTTCTCCCACCGGCTTGGGACGTGTAATTTCCACCCCCAAGGATAGAGAAAACAATTACGTCCCCTTTTCCTCCGGGAAAACTATTTTCCCGACACTTCGTACCATAAAGGATGATTACACCCCATTTTCGCTTTTTCAGAAACGTGTTCGACAACATTCCTCGTCCCGTTAATATCGGCACCCTCATTTCTATGGAAATTAACATGGCTTGGTCTAATTGAAGGGTTATTTATCTTGTATTTACCCCTCTATTCCGACGTTGTTAAATTGGTTGTAGCGTAGGTACATTTCCCTTGTTTACTTTTCCGAACGCGCGGAAAGCCCGTGTTTTCCGCCGAATTAATTCGCGCACCTTACTTGACATTTTTATACCGGTTTTTTTTCATGGGGCCCCAGGGATCAGTTGGAGGGGGATTATGGGGATCAATTTTGAGGCTCTTGATTTATTTATGGTTGTGTTTTGGTCGCAGGTGAACCTCGAAACGAAAATAAATAATACGCTTTTAGTTTGCCGATCGTGTCTCACGTGATAGTTTTGGATTTGCTCCGACGTAGTGGACTGTAGAATTAATTCGACCTTGCACAATGTCATTGATTGGCAGAGGCTAGCGCCACCTACTGCGTCAATCAACAACGAATAGAATAGAAGAACGCTTCAATGTCTTCAAGTTATTGTGGTTTTTCTTTTCTTTATATAAATATTCTTCATATCATCAACTTTTACTCGAACGCTCCCCAATGTTGTCGAACCTTCAGTTCCTCGAATTGTCTCCAACTTTCTCTCTCTCTCTCATCGGTGGAAAATTCAATATTCACGAGACCTGAATGAAAATTCGAAGGACTGCATTTCCTACATTAGCTCAGAGGAACTCTCATCTGTATTTGGTACATCGCATAGAAATCGATGTTCTTCGCCCTTCATTAGTATTCTGCAGCATCACGTCGAGATATTGGAAATTGTTCCCATCCAGAAGGCGGCTGTTTTAGTTATTCCAACTCGGAACAACTGGCGGGTAAGTTTTTTTTATATTGCACACTGTTACTTCGTGAACGTAAACGACCACCTGTATAGTGGTTTTCTTGCGCCCGCGCTGCGAGATCTTGTCATCTGTCTAGTGAGAGAGAGAGAGAGAGAGAGAGAGAGAGAGAGAGAGAGAAATCATCGTAGTAGAAAACCGAGAATTATGTTAAGTATCGACGCATATTCGAGCAAAACCGAGTCATCTGATCTTCATCGCACCTTCTGTTATAGTGACATTGAGCAACTTTAAGTTAATTGCCCTCAGCTTCTCAAAAATCAGGTGACAGCCCTGGAACTGTGCAGAAAGAAGGTTCATCCTCCTTCTACCCTATTTCAGTATCAGCCTGTGGTGATTCGCCGAGAATCCATTGAAAAAATCATTGAATAAGGCGAGCGCCTGACAGAACATTGCGTGTCGTCTTGTGCATCACTTCCAGGAACGCACTGTACGTTAGAGTTCATCCAGAGGTCGATTCTCAAGTGAAATGTCTTTTTGATGGTTCGCTAATTGGTGGCGTCAATTACAGTAGGGTCCATTCATTCGGTGAATGAAAAACCGTTGATTACTTTCTTACGTGGTTGAAACCAGGCCATCGGGCAGTTTAATTGAATTGATGCAGACAAGATAACCAGGGACGGAAATGAGTAATTTGTTTTGCTTTCAGACGAATGAACGGCTGCGTTCAGTTCTCGGGTAAGGCCACTTAAAATTATTACGTATTGAATCGAGGTTGATTTATTGTGTGGCACCTCCGTAGGAAGGTCGAACTGGTAAGCTGTTAACTTCTGAGGGTATACTGAAGAGATGTTTGGAATTATTTATGGCTTCGAGGCTATCCTGGAAAAATTAACATTTTTTACTTAGATTTATATGGGTCTCTGTGGTTCTTGAACTTTTTCAGTTTTCGAATATCATTCAAAATTTTCTGAAAATTATCCAAAATCCCCAAATAAAGGGTGGTTGATTTTTCGTTTCATTCCTCAAACCGTTATAAATTCGCTTTTATTTGTATTTTGTAACATTTTGACATGGGACTCGATAAACATCAAATTATCTCTGTGATTCTCGGACTTTTTTCAGTTTTCGAATAAAGTTCAAAATTTTCTGGAAATTTTTCAAAATCCCCAAAAAAAGGGGTTAATTTTTCGTTTCATCCCTCAAGCCGATATAAATTTGCTTTTATTCAAATTTTCAAACATTTTGACATTGTACGCGATAAACGTCAAATGAACTCTGTGATTCTCAGCCTTTTTCAGTTTTCGAATATCATTCAAAATTTTCTGAAAATTATCCAAAATCCCCAAATAAAGGGTGGTTGATTTTTCGTTTCATTCCTCAAACCGTTATAAATTCGCTTTTATTTGTATTTTGTAACATTTTGACATGGAACTCGATAAACATCAAATTATCTCTGTGATTCTCGGACTTTTTTCAGTTTTCAAATAAAGTTCAAAATTTTCTGGAAATTTTTCAAAATCCCCAAAAAAAAGGGTTAATTTTTCGTTTCATCCCTCAAGCCGATATAAATTTGCTTTTATTCAAATTTTCAAACATTTTGACATTGTACGCGATAAACGTCAAATGAACTCTGTGATTCTCAGACTTTTTCAGTTTTCGAATATCATTCAAAATTTTCTGAAAATTATCCAAAATCCCCAAATAAAGGGTGGTTGATTTTTCGTTTCATTCCTCAAACCGTTATAAATTCGCTTTTTTTTGTATTTTGTAACATCTTGACATGGGACTCGATAAACATTAAATTATCTCTGTGATTCTCGGACTTTTTTCAGTTTTCAAATAAAGTTCAAAATTTTCTGGAAATTTTTCAAAATCCCCAAAAAAAAGGGTTAATTTTTCGTTTCATCCCTCAAGCCGATATAAATTTGCTTTTATTCAAATTTTCAAACATTTTGACATTGTACGCGATAAACGTCAAATGAACTCTGTGATTCTCAGACTTTTTCAGTTTTCGAATATCATTCAAAATTTTCTGAAAATTATCCAAAATCCCCAAATAAAGGGTGGTTGATTTTTCGTTTCATTCCTCAAACCGTTATAAATTCGCTTTTATTTGTATTTTGTAACATTTTGACATGGGACTCGATAAACATCAAATTATCTCTGTGATTCTCGGACGTTTTTCAGTTTTCGAATAAAGTTCAACATTTTCTGGAAATTTTTCAAAATCCCCAAAAAAAGGGGTTAATTTTTCGTTTCATCCCTCAAGCCGATATAAATTTGCTTTTATTCAAATTTTCAAACATTTTGACATTGTACGCGATAAACGTCAAATGAACTCTGTGATTCTCAGACTTTTTCAGTTTTCGAATATCATTCAAAATTTTCTGAAAATTATCCAAAATCCCCAAATAAAGGGTGGTTGATTTTTCGTTTCATTCCTCAAACCGTTATAAATTCGCTTTTATTTGTATTTTGTAACATTTTGACATGGGACTCGATAAACATCAAATTATCTCTGTGATTCTCGGACTTTTTTCAGTTTTCGAATAAAGTTCAACATTTTCTGGAAATTTTTCAAAATCCCCAAAAAAAGGGGTTAATTTTTCGTTTCATCCCTCAAGCCGATATAAATTTGCTTTTATTCAAATTTTCAAACATTTTGACATTGTACGCGATAAACGTCAAATGAACTCTGTGATTCTCAGCCTTTTTCAGTTTTCGAATATCATTCAAAATTTTCTGAAAATTATCCAAAATCCCCAAATAAAGGGTGGTTGATTTTTCGTTTCATTCCTCAAACCGTTATAAATTCGCTTTTATTTGTATTTTGTAACATTTTGACATGGAACTCGATAAACATCAAATTATCTCTGTGATTCTCGGACTTTTTTCAGTTTTCAAATAAAGTTCAAAATTTTCTGGAAATTTTTCAAAATCCCCAAAAAAAAGGGTTAATTTTTCGTTTCATCCCTCAAGCCGATATAAATTTGCTTTTATTCAAATTTTCAAACATTTTGACATTGTATGCGATAAACGTCAAATGAACTCTGTGATTCTCAGACTTTTTCAGTTTTCGAATATCATTCAAAATTTTCTGAAAATTATCCAAAATCCCCAAATAAAGGGTGGTTGATTTTTCGTTTCATTCCTCAAACCGTTATAAATTCGCTTTTATTTGTATTTTGTAACATTTTGACATGGGACTCGATAAACATCAAATTATCTCTGTGATTCTCGGACTTTTTTCAGTTTTCAAATAAAGTTCAAAATTTTCTGGAAATTTTTCAAAATCCCCAAAAAAAAGGGTTAATTTTTCGTTTCATCCCTCAAGCCGATATAAATTTGCTTTTATTCAAATTTTCAAACATTTTGACATTGTACGCGATAAACGTCAAATGAACTCTGTGATTCTCAGACTTTTTCAGTTTTCGAATATCATTCAAAATTTTCTGAAAATTATCCAAAATCCCCAAATAAAGGGTGGTTGATTTTTCGTTTCATTCCTCAAACCGTTATAAATTCGCTTTTATTTGTATTTTGTAACATTTTGACATGGGACTCGATAAACATCAAATTATCTCTGTGATTCTCGGACTTTTTTCAGTTTTCGAATAAAGTTCAAAATTTTCTGGAAATTTTTCAAAATCCCCAAAAAAAGGGGTTAATTTTTCGTTTCATCCCTCAAGCCGATATAAATTTGCTTTTATTCAAATTTTCAAACATTTTGACATTGTACGCGATAAACGTCAAATGAACTCTGTGATTCTCAGACTTTTTCAGTTTTCGAATATCATTCAAAATTTTCTGAAAATTATCCAAAATCCCCAAAAAAAAGGGTGGTTAATTTGTCGTTTCATCCCTCAAACCGTTATAAATTCGCTTCTATTTGTATTTCCAAAAATTTTGACATCGGACTCAATAAACGTCAAATGAACTCTGCGATTCTCTTTTTCAGTTCTCGTTTTACATTGGAAATTTTCTGAAAATTATCCGAAATAGTCGATTTGTCGTTTCATTCTTCAAACCGTTATGAATTCGCTTTTTTTTTGTATTCTCAAACATTTCGACATTTTACTCGATAAACGTCAAATGAATTCTGTGATTTTCGGACTTTTTCAGCTTTCGAATTTCGTTGATGATTTTTTGAAAACTATCGAAACCCCCCAAAAGAAGAATGGTTTAGTAAAAATACGATGTTGGACCCTGGAATGATCCTGGATAGCTGTCAAATTTTGACAAATTTCGAAATATTTTCGTAGAAGGCTGAAAATTCAAAGAAAAACTTACCAAAGTTCCTCTATGCTTGAATGCTCAATCAATCTTTCGGCGATAAAGCTTGGAAAATGTGGGTTAAATAAAAATCCGAGTGAACCCCAAAGATATATATTACAAACAAGAGACATCGAAAAATATTTATATAAAATAAAAAATTCAAGAACTCATCCTACTGAAAGCACCCCATGGTACTGTCCACAACTCCAAAACGCCCTTCTCCAACCCAACAGCAACCATATTCGACCTGTACGGATTAACCAAACACGTCGCACCCAAGCTCCTCCCCTTCTCCACCACTTTCCCATCTTCCATCTCCAAGAGTTTACCACTTATTACGTTATAAACCTCGATCTTACCATCACCACCGTACCCAAACACCAAGTGCTTCTCGTTGGGCACCCAATACAATAAATTATCACAGAAAATCAACCTGGCAGGTTCCTCCTGGCCGATCACGTAGATCCTGGTCTGGCGGTCGCTTCCAGAAGTCAGAAAAACGTCCTTCTTCACCTTGGAGAACTGGATGGAAACCAAGCTGCTTTCATGAGGTTGGTAGTGTTGGTATACCGGATCGTAGAGTGGATCTATATCGGTTCCACCCTTCAGCTTGGTTGGCTTCGAGGTGGAACACTGCACGACCAAACCTCCTTCGGTTCCTACCACGAACATATCCGGGAGGTGTTTGGAGAAGGCGAAACATGTCACACCTACAGTTTTCTGTTTCTGTTTACTCCTCGCCATCAACGGCGCCTTGATTTGGTACCTGGAGGTTGAAAGATAATTTGAGTCGTTTGGGGCAGGTTCAATTCTACTTACTTGTTGTAGACATTGGCGCAAGAGTAGGAACTGTTGAATCTCCACATGATGATGGTACCATCCAGACCTGCCGTCACCAAGAAGACAATATCCATAGTGACGTAATCTAAAGTCATCCAGTTCAAGCAAGACAAGTTATCCGTCCTGCTTATCTTGACCAAAACCGTTTCGTCTTCAGGATTCTGCACGTTCCAGAGGTATATAGAACTGGAGTGGGTGATTCCGGCTAGGATGGACGCGATGGATGGGTGAAAGTGTATCTGGGACACGCAAGAATCACAGTTTATCTTCTTGCTCGGTGATGCTGGAAGTTTGTCTTCTCGGTCGAAGGTGTAGAGGAGGATGAGTCCAGGGTCGTAACACCAAGACTGGTGGGAGTAGCTCAAAGTCACAGCTATAGTTTTAGCGCTGCAGTTCCAAGAGAACGAGGATAACCTAGCGACACTCCCTGCTTCCACCGACTTCTCCTGCGGTATGACCTCGACTGTCTGCACCAGCTCAACGGACTTATCGAATTGTTCACCTCCTTGTAAGTTGTAGTGGTCGAACGCTCTGGAATTAATGACATCGTCCAACTCCCCCTTGACCCTCGGGTACATCTTGGTGAGGAACCCGGCCAGTCTGTCCACGTCCACATTGACTTCACCGAGTGCTTCAGGTGGGTCTGTCTGCACCTCGACTTCTCGATTCTCGACAGGGTTCGTCGCAGCATCTTTGGATACGTATAGGGGTGTTTGGGTGGTACCTTGGTGGTACACCTTCTTGACCGACCATCGGGATTCGAACCCGACGCATTCGTTGTGTTTGACACCGAACATATTGACGTGAATGGAAGTGGGACGCCAACCTTGTGTTTTTTAATGTTTGTTGCGATTGTGGCGTTTCTTAGTTACGACGCGCCAACCACCTGAGGGGAATTGATCGTCGCTGGGCTGGAAGTGGAGGTTTCATGGGAAATAATGAATGAGTAGTGTTTAATTTTATTGCATAGCTTGCAAGACATTCTTCTTCCACGTTCATAACTGAAAGAAGGGATATACAATAAATTTTTTTTCCGGAATTTTTTTTCTCTGAGTGGAGAGTATCCAAGTGTTGAAGTGTCTGAATTATGGGCCTTGCTCTAGATTGCAATCTAGGAAATGGGATATTCTGATTCTTCCACGAACATTTATCATTCACTGCGTGGACTATCCGAAGGAACATCATTTGTCTTTTCCTCGAAACAGAACTTCATTATATATAAATAGTTAATTCTCACATCGACAATAACCAAGGCATTAGATTCAGAATCCTGGTAGTATCAACTATTCCAATACACAATTCAGCCCAACAAGCAATTGAACAGTCGCAGATGATATTAGTAATTCCAGTCATAATTATTCCAAGAGAATTCGAACCTGATGGCATTGTGTTTGTCCGGATACATTGTGATATTGGCCATCTGGCTTGCTTGTACCTACTGCAAACTATATCCTGTTGAGCAGCTCAATTCCCAAAATCAATTATCCTTATGTTAAACCGGTATGAACTCTGAACTGGGTGAATTTCTACCCAAAAAAACCTATTTTGAATGTGTTGGAAGTTGTACCTTCGAAGAAAGTTAAGGTATAATGCACCCAATTGAATAACAATCGAAGCAGAAAAAAAAATAACCGTTATTGGATTGAATATTACGAAAAAAGAATTTTCATCTTTTATATATTTTTTGCATCTGATTTTTCTTATTATATGTTTTTCTCGTCATATATTACTACTGCTGTCAATATTTTTTTATTGCTCTATTAATTATTCATTCTTAATTTTTACTTCCTTTTTCATCACTTTTTCTCTTATTTCTTGTTTTATAGGGAATGAGGAAAATTTACCATAAATATTACAATTTTTATTTTCGGTCACTTCTCTGATCTCGCCTTTTTTTTGGGCATTTATATATTTTTTTTATACTCCATTCATTATTCATTCTAAATTTTCACTTCCTTTTTCATTTCTTTTTTGCTTCAGGTTTCCTCTATTTCTTGTTTTATAAAGAAGGAAGAAATATCATCATAAATATTTAAATTCTTATTTTCGGTCACTTTTCTGATCTCGCCTTTTTATTTTCGGATTTTTTTTCTATATTTTCTTCACCTTCTGCTTTTTTTATCTTTTGTTTTATAGAAGAAAAGAAGTAGTTTCTCTTCCCATATATCACCAATGCTGTTATTATTTTTTTATGCTCTATTCATGTTTCATCCTAAATTTTTACCTTCTGTTTTAAATCTTTTTTGCTTCTGTTTTCTCCCATTAATTGTTTTATAGGAAGAAATATACCATAAATATATCAATTTTTATTTTCGGTAACTTTTCTGATCTCGACTTTTTCATCTTTTTTTTGGAGCATATATATTTTTTTTATTGTTCTATTTATTATTCATTCTAAATTGTAACTTACTCTTTTATATTTTTTTTACCTTCTGATTTATCTTATTTGTTTATTGTTTTATAGAGAAGGGAGAAATGGACCATGAATATTTAAATCTTTATTTTCGCTCACTTTACTGATCTCGCTTTTTTCTTTTTCAGATTTTTTTGGGGCTTCTATATATTTTCTTTATTGCTTTATTTATTATTTATTCTGAATTGTTACTTCCTCCTCTATATTTTTTTCTTATTTCTGTTTTATAGAAAAAGGAAAGTTGTTTCTCTCTTCATATATTCCTACTGCTGTTATTATTTCTTTATTGCTCTATTCATTATTCATCTTGAGTTTTACTTCCTCTTTTATATGTTTTTTGCGTTGGATTTCTCTTACTCATTGTTTCATAGAGCAGGAAGAAAATCTCCATAAATATTTGAATTTTCATTCTCGGTCACCCAACTGATCTCGTTTTTTTCTTTTTCAAATTTTTTTTGGGTCTAATATATATGTTTTTTATTGCTCTATTTATTATTCATTCTCTCTTTTTTATTTTTTTTTTGACTTTCTGATTTCTCTCATTTTTGTTTTATAGAAAAAGGAAAGTGTTTTCTCCCTTCATATATTACTACTGCCACTATTATTTTTAATTGCTCTATGAAGTATTCATTCTAAATTTTCACTTCCTCTTTCAGCTCTTCTTTTTTCTGATTTCTTTTATTTATTGTTTATAGAAAAAGAAGAAAATTCACCATAAATATTTCAATTTTTATTTTCGGTCACTTTTCTGATATCGCCTTTTTCCTTTTCAGATTTTTTTCTGAGGCATATATATAATATATATATTTTTTATTGCTTCATTTATTATTCATTCCAGATTGTTACTTCCTCTTCATATTTTTCCTACCTTCCGATTTCTTGTTTTATAGAGAAGGAAAATTGTTTCTCTCTTCGTATATTATAATGCTGTTTTAATTTTTGAGCGCTCGTACTACTTACACGAGGGCTATATCATTTCGTCACGATGTCTGTATTTTTCGAATTTTGAGCCGAAAATGGTCTCAATCGACTATGTTCGACTCACTGATGACGAATCCGTCGGAAAATTTGAGTCTGTCCGTCCGGCCGTCCGTCCGGCCGTCCGTCCGGCCGTCCGTCCGTCAGCACGATAACTCTCGAACGGATCAACCTAGAGACTTGAAATTTTCAGTGTAGGTTCAGATCCCGAATGCCTCGGTTAAGTTCGTTAATGGGCCAAATTCCACCAGGGGTTCCGTAAATATGGCCGTCCAAAGTTTTGTTTCCCTGATTACTTGAAAACTACAGATTCGATCGAGATGAAATTTTGCACTCAGATGGAAAATGAGGTGTTTCAGCTACATGCGAAATTTTGTCCAGATCGCATGACCAGAACCATAGAAACCATAGAAAATTGTAACTTTTGAACGGAAATGCCTAGGGACTTGAAATTTTCAGGATAGGTGTGGATCTCGAATGTCGTGATCACGTTCATCTATGAGCAACATTATACAAGGGGTTCCGTAAATACGGTCGTTTGAAATTTTGTTTTCTCGATAAATTCGAAACTTCGGATTCGATCGAGATGAAATTTTGTATTTTAATCGAGAATGATATATTGAAGCAATATTTTGTCCAGATCTCATGACCAGAACCATAGAAACCATAGAAAATTGTAACTTTTGAACGGAAAGGCCTAGGAACTTGAAATTTTCAGGGTGGGTTTGGATCGCGAATATCGCGGTCACGTTCATCAATAAGCAAAATGAGACTAGGGGTTCCGTAAATATGGCCGTTCAAAATATTTTTTTCCAGATAGTTTCGGAACTACTGATCGGATTGGAATGAAATTATGCATCTAGCTGAGGAATAATGTATTCAAAGTACGTGCAAAATGTTGTCCAGACCGCATCACCAAGACCATAGATATCGTAGAAAATTCTAGCGAATTATCGAAACAAAATTGATCAGCTGAAGCAGCGACATGAAGTCTGGAGTTTCGCCTAAGTTTCAGAATTTTTTTGACAGCTGTCAAAAATTCCTTCAATTGGTTTCTAAAACTGGAAAATGCGAATCTACCTACAAGGTGCATGTACGAGCGCTCAAAAGCTCCTGCCTTCACGGCAGTGCTTTTCGTAATTTTTTTATTGCTCTATTCTTTATTTATTCTAAATTCTTAGTTTCTCTTCATATCTTTTTTGCTTCAGATTTCTCTAATTTTCTTGTTTTATAAAGAAGGAAGAAATATCACCATAAATATTTCAATTTTTATTTTCGGTCACGTTTCTGATCTCGCCTTTTTCTTTTCCAGTTTTTTTTGGCATATATATTTTTTTTTATTTCTTCATTTATTATTCAATCTGAATTATGAACTCCTCTCTTATATTGTTTTTACCTTCCGAATTTTTTTATTTCTTGTTTTATAGGAAAAGGAAAATTGTTCCTCCCTTCAAATAGGTATTACTACTGCTGTTATGTTTTTTAATTTTTCTATTCATTATTCATTATAAATTTTTACTTCCTCTGTTATATCTTCTTTGCTTCCGATTTCTCTATTTTCTTGTTTTATAGAGAAGGAAGAAAATACAATTTTTATTTTCGAGCACTTTTTTGATCTCGCATTTTTCCTTTTTCAGATTTTTTTTGGGACCTACATATATTTTCTTCATTGCTCTATTCATAATTCATTCTGTATTGTAAACCTCCTCTTTTATTTCTTTTTACCTTCTGCTTTCTCTCATTTCTTGTTTCATAGAAAAAAGGAAGTTGGTTCCCTCATCATATATTACTACTGCTGCTATTATTTTTCTAATGCTTTATTCATTGTCCATTCTGAATTTTTACTCCCTCTTTTATACCTTTTCTGCTTCTGGTTCCTCATTTTTCTTGTTTGATAGAGAAGGAAGAAAATTCACCATAAATATTTCAAATTTTCATTTTCGGTCACTTTTATGATCTCGCTTTTTTTTTTCAGAATTTTTGGGGCATATTCATATTTTTTTCATTGCTCTATTTATTATTCATTTTAAATTATAACTTTCTCTCTTAAATTTTTTTTTACCTTCTGATTCCTCCTATTTCTTGTTTCATAGAAAAAGGAAAGTTGGTTGTCTCTTCATATATAACTACTGCTGTTATTATTATTTTATATTGCTTTCTTAATTATTCATTCTGAATTTTTACTTTTATCTTTTTCGCTACTGATTTCTCTGATTTCTCTGATTTCTATTGTTTCTTGTTTTTATGGAGAAGAAAGGGAATCCACCTCAATTTTTCTTTTATTTTCGGTCATTTTTTGCTCCCACCTTCTTCTTTTTCGAATTTTTTTTTTTGGGCATATATATATATATATAGCATAGCAGAAAAAATGACCGAAAATAAATATTGAAATATTTCAGGTGATTTTCCATCCTTTTCTATAAAAAAGATATAAGATAAATCAGAAGGTAAGAAAATATATACAATTAACAATTCGAATTGAAAAGTAAATAGAGCAATGAGAAAATGCCCAAAAAAAAAAAAAACCTGAAAAAAAATTTTTCTTCTGTTAGTTGATAACGCTGTTGTTCATAAAAAAAGCCCCCAGAAAGGAAGTACAGACGAAAGCTCACAACTTGAAGAACCTTCAAGAAATCCCCCTCGCCAACTCCACTCGAGCGAAATACACCTCCAGAAGATTTCCAGGGAAAAATAGCCGAAGCGTAAGGACTCGCATCTACCATTGACTCTCCAACAAATTAACGAAGTTGACATACGGGGAAGTGTACTTCGGAGTCCTCTTCCGGTTTAACAAATCCTATTAGCAGATGTATCTCCCTCAAAGAACCCAATTGGCCCTAGAGAGTTACACAACGATGCCGAGAATTTCCTTACAGAAAATATCGGGAATTGGAATTCTATATTTTCGAGGAGTCGGAAAATCGACTGATTAGTTGTTTTAGTCATGTTTTAGTTCTCTTTGTTCGTTTTTTGTTTGATATTTTTTCGAGCTTCTTTATTTTGTTCTTTTTCTTCATTAGAAATTCGGTTCTATCCTTAATTGTCGGTCTTATATATTTGTATATTTTCACTTTTAGTTCCTTTTCTAATCTGAAGAGAATCATTTTCAACAACTTCTGTGACTGATTACCGAAAAAATATAATACCTTCGAACTGAATCGTCGGATTTAATTTTTCAACCGACCGATTCGAAACTCAATCGATGATTTCACAATTTCGAGAACTCCGGTTCGATTCCAATTAGAGATGGAAACAAGTTTCCGTTTGTTTTCTCTCAAAGCTGCGGTTGCTGAGCAAAGTTTGGGTTTTCAGGTTCATTAAAGCCATTCACTTTGGTGTAGGGATCTCGCTGGGCAAACATTCAGAGCTGCCGCCGGTTCAAGGGCGTTACTGGGAGAACAACGGCCGGGCGGAGAAGACAATTTGGTGTTAGTTCACTTCAGTGCCCACCCCTGATTTCGATTATATTTTTTTTGTGAATATACCTTTTAATAAGGAATCGAACGGTGCCAGTCTCGATTTTAGGAGGCTTATGGCTTAGGAGATATGACTGTTTGAAAATTGATGATATTTTGACATTCCAGTGACAGTTTGATTGATATTTGACAGGTTGTATCGAACGTACCAACATAATTCCGTGAAAGAATCTATTTTTCAATCGAAATGTTCTCTTTACTGACCATTCACCACAACCCAGTGAATTTTTGGGACTTAACCCAACCTAACCTAACATCGCCCAATATAAGACACAACTTGTGTTTCATTTTCAACGTGTGGAAAGTCCCATTTTCCGCCTGAATATTCAGCTACATGTTCTCGTCTGGCAAGAGGAGGTTCTTTTCTTGGGGAAAGGTGAATTTTTCGAGGAAATTCAGGCAGGAAAATTGATTCGTTCATCAATATTCATTTTATAATCTTGCCAGGAACCGATCGCCCCTGAAGTATTGGTTTTATCACGAAACTCATAATGGGATCAATTTCCTCGGAGTAAATATTTCAAAAATTAATTAACGATAAAAAAAGATGAAACGAATCCATCTTATAAGAAATTTGAATTGTGAGGATTTTGATATAATTCTGTGATGCCATGTGACGTTTCTCGAAGGTGAATTAGTTCGGTGATTGGCGGGGGTCCTGATTCCATTCTTGGATTTCGAGGGGTGGAAACGAATAGAAAGTGACACCACCTGTTGAGAAATGAAATTGTCGAACAAAATCGGACGATGAATGCTCGAATAGAAATTCAAGTAGACAAAACCGCTGCATTTTCCCCGAAGCCAAATCCTCCGAAACTAACTTTCCAACTTTATGAAATTCAAGTTGCTGGTAACCGCGACGATCCAAGATGTTTGATAGTCTTTGTGTACGACTCATTTCGGCGGAGCCAGTGGCCAATTCCTTTCTTGATGTTCGTTCTCTCCGGGAGATAAACAATAACTTGTTGCGGCCTCAAGTTAATCCCAACTAGAAGGATAAAACCCAGTGGGGGAGTTATTCGACATATCTAGATGGGAAGTGGTGAAGCAGTGCGTGTCGCGCGGTGCAACGCCATCTCCCGGACCACATCATAATCTTCGAAAGGATTACTACCCGAAAGATGGGGGATTTGTGAGTGGTTATTTTAAAGAGTATCCATGAATTCGATAAATGTGAACATACCTGAAGGGTGCGACGAAGAATAACGTCGTTTTTCCCCTTTATGAGAATGACTGCAGAAGGAGGGATAACTTTCGAGAGTTTCCATAAAATTCCTTCTGCATGAGGGAGAGATGAAAGCTCTCAAGTCTGCGTTCACTCTTTAACCGGAATATACGTAGGAAACAAGGGATCATTTGACCCCATTTTTTCCAATAGGGTTTCGCGTTGGATAATTTCAAATAAGGGTTTGGTGAGAAGATACCTCCCCAATTTTTTTTTTGAGTTTTTTAGAGTTCAAGCAACAATATTAAAAAAAAAGTTCTTTGTCGTGAGTTCGTTCCATCGCTGACGTGCAGGTCTGTCGTTGAATAAGGGTGGAATAATGGGGGGAAAATCACGCAAGCCCCTTGTTTGTTATGTAAGTGGGACAAACGCGAAAATTAATTCGAGAATTTATAGCGAAAGACATGAATCTTTGTCGGTCGCCACTGCTGACGAAGTTTCCAAAAATATGACCCACGACTTCTTGGAGATGTCGGGAGGAACGAAAAAAGTTCCACAACCACCAGGGTCAATCCATTTCCATTATGAAAAACCACAAATTCGGTAATCTGAATATGGGACCTCTCAGAATTTCGAATTTGAAGGGGAGTAGCGCCGAGAAAATTCATTTTTCGCAGAAGAAAAGTATATATCCATAATCTACACCCTTAAATTATATTGATGACGAATATTCCTTTCTTATATCGGAAAATTTATTTTTGTCGAATTTTCTAGAGATGGAAAATTTTTGTACGATTTCCTTCTGAAAAATTCTTGATAAACTAACTCGACCAGGCTGATTTCAAGTATGCAGTCCGTTTTAATATAAACCTCATCGTTTTCTCGTGGCATACATGGAAAGTCCCGAACAAATGATTTGTTTGTCGGAAAATTAAGAAAAAATCATATTTTTCTGTAGGAACGTTCTGAAAGCTTCACCATAGTTTTTATCGATAGCTATAGAATGAAGACGAACGAAAAAAATTCCACAACCACTAGGGTCTATCTATTTCCATAAAGAAAAACCTCAAATTCGAAAATCTAAATATGGGACCTCAGAATTTCGAATTTAAAGTGAAGTAGCGCCGAGAAAATTCGTTTTTCGCAGAAGAAAAGTATATATCCAGAATCCACACCCTCGAATTATATAGATGACGTACATTCTCTACTTAAATCGGAAAATTTATTTTTTGTCGAATTTTCCGGAAGTGGAAAATTTTTGTTCGATTTTCTTCTGGAAAATTTGGGATGAACTATATCGATCACTCTGATTTCAAATATGCAGTTCGTATTCATACAAATCTAATTGTTTTTTCGTGGCATACATGAAAAGTCTCGAACAAATGATTTGTTTGTCGGAAAATAAAAAAAAAATTATATTTTTCTGTAGGAACGTTCTGAAAGCTTCACCATAGTTTTTATCGATAGCTATTGGATGAAGACGAATGAGAAAAATTTCACAACCACCAGGGTCCATCCATTTCCATAAAAAAAAACCTCAAACTGGAAAATCTGAATATGGGACCTCTCAGAATTTCGAATCCAAACTAGAGTAGCGCCGAGAAAATTCATTTTTCGCAGAAGAAAAGTATATATCCAGAATCCACACCCTTGAATTATATAGATGACATATATTCTCTTCTTATATCGGAAAATTTATTTTTTGTCGAATTTTCCGGAAGTGGAAAATTTTTGTTCGATTTTCTTCTGGAAAATTCGGGATGAACTATATCGATCACGCTGATTTCAAATATGCAGTTCGTTTTCATACAAATCTAATTGTTTTTTCATGGCATACATGAAAAGTCTCGAACAAATGATTTGTTTGTCGGAAAATTTAAAAAAAATATTTTTCTAAAGGTACGTTCTGAAAGTTTCACCATAGTTTTTATCGATAGCTATAGAATGAACACGAACAAAAAATGATCCACAACCACCATTTCCATGAAGGAAAAACCCCAAATTCGAAAATCTAAATATGGGACCTCTATGAATTTGGAATTTGAAGTGGAGTAGCGCCGAGAAAATTCATTTTTCGAAGAAAAAAGTATATATCCAGAATCAACACCCTTGAATTATAAAGATGACATATATTCCTTTCTTATATCAGAAAATTTATATTTTGTCAAATTTTCCAGAGGTGGAAAATTTTTGTTCGATTTTCTTCTGGTAAATTTTAGATAAACTAATTCGACCAGACTGATTTCGAATATGCAGTTCGTTTTTATACAAATCTAATCGTTTTTTCGTGGCATCCATTTCCATAAACAAAAACCTCAAATTGGAAAATCTAAATATTGGACCTATCAGAATTTCGAATTCAAAGTGAAGTAACGCATAGAGAATTCAATTCTCGCAGGAGAAGAGTATATATCTAGAATCTACACCCTTGAATTGAATAGATGACATATATTCCCTTCTTATATCGGAAAATTTATTTTTTGTCGGATTTTCCAGGAGAGGAAAATTTTTGTTCTATTTTTTCCTGGAAAATTTGAGATAAACTGAATCGATCACGCTGATTTCGAATATGCAGTTCGTTCACATACGAATCTAATTGTTTTTTCGTGGCATACATGAAAATTCTCGAACAAATGATTTGTTTGTCGGAAAATTGAAAAAAAATCATATTTTTCTGTAGAAACGTTCTGAAAGCTTCACCATAGTTTTTATCGATAGCTATAGAACGAAGACGAACGAAAAAATTCCATAACCACCAGGATCTATCCATTTCCATGAAGAACAACCTCGAATTGGAAAATCTAAATATGGGAGACATCTCAGAATTTCGAATTCAATGTGAAGTAACGCATAGAGAATTCAATTCTCGCAGGGGAAGAGTATACATCTAGAATCTACACCCTTGAATTGTATCGATGACATATATTCCCTTCTTATATCGGAAAATTTATTTTCTGTCGGATTTTCCAGGAGAGGAAAATTTTTGTTCTATTTTTTCCTGGAAAATTTGAGATAAACTAAATCGATCACGCTGATTTCGAATATGCAGTTCGTTCACATACAAATCTAATTGTTTTTTCGTGGCGTAAATGAAAAGTCTCGAACAAATGATTTGTTTGTCGGAAAATTGAAAAAAAATCATATTTTTCTGTAGAAACGTTCTGAAAGCTTCACCATAGTTTTTATCGATAGCTATAGAATGAAGACGAACGAAAAAATTCCATAACCACCAGGATCTATCCATTTCCATGAAGAACAACCTCAAATTGGAAAATCTAAATATGGAAGACATCTCAGAATTTCGAATTCAATGTGAAGTAACGCATAGAGAATTCAATTCTCGCAGGGGAAGAGTATACATCTAGAATCTACACCCTTGAATTGTATCGATGACATATATTCCCTTCTTATATCGGAAAATTTATTTTTTGTCGGATTTTCCAGGAGAGGAAAATTTTTGTTTTTTTTTTTCCTGGAAAATTTGAGATAAACTAAATCGATCACGCTGATTTCGAATATGCAGTTCGTTCACATACAAATCTAATTGTTTTTTCGTGGCATACATGAAAATTCTCGAACAAATGATTTGTTTGTCGGAAAATTGAAAAAAAATCATATTTTTCTGTAGAAACGTTCTGAAAGCTTCACCATAGTTTTTATCGATAGCTATAGAATGAAGACGAACGAAAAAATTCCATAACCACCAGGATCTATCCATTTCCATGAAGAACAACCTCAAATTAGAAAATCTAAATATGGGAGACATCTCAGAATTTCGAATTCAATGTGAAGTAACGCATAGAGAATTCAATGTGAAGTAACGCATAGAGAATTCAATTCTCGCAGGGAAAGAGTATATATCTAGAATCTACAACCTTGAATTGTATAGATGACATATATTTCCTTCTCATATCGGAAAATTTATTTTTTGTCGAATTTTCCAGGAGAGGAATATTTTTGTTCAATTTTTTCCTAGAAAATTGGAGATAAACTAAATCGATCACGCTGATTTCGAATATGCAGTTCGTTTTCATACAAATCTAATTGTTTTTTCGTGGCATACATGAAAAGTCTCGAACAAATGATTTGTTTGTTGGAAAATTGAAAAAAAAAAAAATATTTTTCTGTAGAAACGTTCTGAAAGCTTCACCATACTTTTTCATCGGTTGCTATAGAATTAAGACGAACGAAAAAAATTCCATAACCACCAGGATCTATCCATTTCCATGAAGAACAACCTCAAATTGGAAAATCTAAATATGGGACATCTCAGAATTTCGAATTCAATGTGAAGTAACGCATAGAGATTTCAATTCTCGCAGGGAAAGAGTATATATCTAGAATCTACACCCTTGAATTGTATAGATGACATATATTCCCTTCTTATATCGGAAAATTTATTTTTTGTCGAATTTTCCAGGAAAAGAAAATTTTTGTTCAATTTTTTCCTGGAAAATTTGAGATAAACTAAATCGATCACGCTGATTTCGAATATGCAGTTCGTTCACATACAAATCTAATTGTTTTTTCGTGGCATACATGAAAAGTCTCGAACAAATGATTTGTTTGTCGGAAAATTGAAAAAAAAATATATTTTTCTGAAGAAACGTTCACCATAGTTTTCATCGATAGCTATAGAATGAAGACGAACGAAAACATTCCACAACCACCAGGGTCTATCCATTTCCATGAAGAAGAATCTCAAATTCGAAAATCTAAATATGGGACCTCTCAGAATTTCGAATTCGAAGTGGAGTTGCGTCGAGAAAATTCATTTTTCGCAGAATATATCCAGAATCTACACCCTTGAATTCATGGTGTCATTTTTAAAAGAGAACCGTCCCATTTGAAAACCCTTGGGAATCCAGAGAACAGTCCCTTATTCCACGTTGGGGGAGGGTCAATGAGACCAGTCTCCTTGAATAATGAAACGTTGGACGATATATATGTGGAAGGTAATAAATAAGTGCCAGTTAACAATGTGATCAGGGAATGTTAGACTTAAAGCACGTGGATTTCAATTATCGTTAATACAAGAAGTTCTCTAGAATTGGCTGTAGATAATAGCACAAATTCGTGTGGGAAGCACTCAGAGTTTGCTGCTTATCTTTTCTAGTTTGCATTTTGGGTAATGTAGAATCGCATAAACAAAAATAAATCGTAGTAGACCACGAAAAATGTAGGGTTTCTTAGTAATGGATGATGGTTTTCCATTTCTCGAGGATTCACGAGATTAGAAAGAGGACTCGATCGCGGCCTTCGGCCGCGACCTAAGAGAAAAATCTCATAAATTCTTGTGAGACAATTTTAAGCAATTAACGTGTGGTAGAAAGCTCGTTAAAATTTGCGAATTTTCTCCGGTCCAGAACCCCTCAGGTGGTGTTAACTGCCATCAATTCCCGCTCCGTCGGGCGACGCAACATCGATCATGGGAGGACCGGGAGTCAAGAGCCAGGGGGTGACCTTCGACCCCTAACAAATCAGTGTGTTAGTACACCGAATCGCCGCATCCACTCCGAAACCAATATTAGCTCATTTAACGAACCCGGGATAATCTGGAAGCCGCCAATGTGCGATATTTCACACGTAATGGATGACAAATTTACCTTCTTAGAAGAGGGGGAGGGGGGTCGCGTTTCCGATATGGGATTTATGTCGGTGCGACATGTGGTTACGATGTTTCGCCTCGTTAATTTTCATCATCTTCGGCCTGTCATAATTAATGGGTCGTATATTTCGGTGGATTCTAATTTGGGCGTCTTCGCCGCAAATAGAGAAATGTTTACGTCGAATTTTAATCTTCACTTGATGTTAGTTGGGGACAACCTCGAAGAAAGTTTCACAGCCATTATTAACCAGAAAAAGTCTCCTTCGGGATTCCTGCCCGATTCCAGACTTATGTTATACCAGACGCTGCAATTTATCAGCCCCTGCGATGTTCCAACTTCCAATTACTCTTAGTGCTTCAGTTCACTAAAAATTCATTCCCCGAAAATGTGCAAAATACGTTAAAAATCACCATTTCTTACTCCAATTCACTTCTTGCGACGATTTTTGACCTAATCAATTTCGACTGAACTCTCTCAAAGAAATTTTCCAGGATATACAACAGGAATTCGGTTACTTCTACAGGAAATTCCCCCTATATAAGCGACAGCAGGAATATTTGTTGATTTTACGTGATAATTCTGGTCGTTTTAATTACTCTGGGAAATGGTACTGTGAGGAAAACTGGAATATGCGTGACAATTAACAGGAATTTCCTGTTTAATGAACAAATCAGATAGTTTTCTTTTTTTTTTGTTTTATTCCACTGTAACATTTTGGGTCTGAATTGTGTGATGACTATTGCTTTATTTTTCTCGTTTGAGTTTATGCTGAAAAAACAATCCCAATACAAATCCAAAAAAATCTATAAAATCGACACTTCGTGAGGAATCACAGAATTAATTATGTATATGGAATATAACATTCCTATAACGAAGTTGACAAAAAATCTTTTTAATTTTTTCAAAATGGGTATATTTCACGATATTTTCATACGAAGTTTTAGATGTCAAATTTTGACTAATTTCAAACAAAATTCTGGAAACCTGAAAGAAAACGTATTGTTAGGCTGGAAAATCTTGGAAAATCATCACTCACCCCTATTTCCAACTGTAAATGAATCTTTTTTTTCCTTCAAATCCGTTTCACTGGCTAGAATAAATGAGAAATATTGAAAAATTCTTTTTTTTTCAATATAAATTCGAAAAAATCTATAAAATCGACACTTCGTGAGGAATCACAGAATTAATTATATATTGTTTTCTTTCATTGTATCATTTTGGGGTCTGTATTGTGTGCTGACTGTTGCTTTATTTTTCTCGTTTGAATTAATGCTTAGAACACAATTTCAATACATATTTGAAGAAGTCTATAATATCGATTCTTTTTGAGGAATCACACAATTATAATGTATATGGAATATATAAATTTTTATAACGAAGTTGAAAAAAAATTTTTTTTTAATTTTTTCAAAATGGGTCACGATATTTTCATCCGAAATTTTAGATCTCAAATTTTGCTAATTTCAAATAAATTTCTGGAAACCTGAAATAGAAAATTTTGTTAGGCTGGAAAATCTTTGAAAATCATCATTCACCCCCATTTCCAACTTTAAAGGAATCTGAAAAAACTCACAACCCCAATTTTTTGAAACTGTTTTCAGATGAATAATTAAAAAAATATATTTTGCTCCATTGCCAAAGGAAAAAAGACCAGAATGTGAAAGGAAATAACTACACTACCAAGTACAACCAACTGAAAATTGATGAAACTCGAATAGATATGCAATGTAGAGTAATGGGAGACTCCATAATGTATGATATATAAAGACATTTTTTTCCCTGATTCCAGACTCATATAGTGATTCAGATTCCAAATCACTGTCTTCAAATACTTACACCTTTTCTGTCGCTTTTCAATATTTTGGGTGGTATCTTTTAAATTTTGTCTATTCGGTGGCGCCCTCTGTTGAGCGGTACGGTAAACGTTGGGCTGTCGTTGCAGATCGCTACAAATCTAATCTTTCTTCCTTCCTCTTATCTGATTCAACCTGACTGATGGGTTATACTTACAAAATTATTATATTCTACTAGATATTCCTGTAACATTTATGGAAATATTAATTTCAAAATAAAAGTACCTGATCACTGCTATACCTACCGTTTTTCCTGTTCATAGGACTCAAGTCACTCAAACTGAAACTGCATGATAGATTGCAAGTACAGATTGTTCTCAGAACGGTCTTGTTGTGATAAAAATAGTTGCGTTCAAACGAAGGGAATTCATTCAACCAGAAATTCCTGGGATTCGTTTTTCCGGTATTCACTCGAGTTCCGAACGAACTCAATACATCGAATTCTTCAAAGTCGATGTACTCTTCACCTGATCATCTTTAGCCTCTCCTCCTTCCATGTGTTGGAATTAGTCACTTGATCCGGGAAAGATCAAAGCCCTTCGGGCTTCGATAAAACACCGAATTAGGGGTGTCAGAAGTCGGGGGCAGCTGGGTGCGTTCCGGAATAATTCCGGACGTGATAAAAAAGTGGGGAGGGATGAAGTGATCTCGTGTGCAGGATCCTTCGTTATGGAAGAAGATTTAAAGGATTAGCGGTCTGAGCCGTATGCATGTTGGAATTAGTGCGACTTCTGGAGATAATCTCTGGAGAAGTGGATGAGGAGAATTAATAATTGCTTGTTTGGTTTGTTCCGAAGTCCCTGGGGATGAACGAAGGGTTCGGATGGAACTCCATAATTATTACCTCATTCAACTATTAACAATTGTGCATGCATGATTTTTCGTCGCCCACTCCGTGCGTGGCTACCCTAAAAAAACAGAATAAACAAACAAGGTTCAAAATTAAATCGGCGATTTTAATGGAGTTTCATATGTGAATTATTCATTTTGTGCCAACGTTGTTCAATAGGGTTCACCGGAAATGCAATTGTTACAAATTATGGTTATACAATATGTCTATCAGCTTTCACATTTCGTTTTGATTGGCTGTATTCTGATGCAGGGAACGGGGTCGAAAACGGCGCAGATTTCTGTATACGACCGATG
Source organism: Aphidecta obliterata (assembly GCA_963966015.1). NCBI lineage: Eukaryota > Metazoa > Arthropoda > Insecta > Coleoptera > Coccinellidae > Aphidecta > Aphidecta obliterata. The sequence continues at coordinate 2,304,234 of OZ014435.1, forward strand.
TTATATCTGGCAACGTCGCACGAATATGACAGATGAGGTACATTTGATCTACCGTTTGACAGGAATGTCACGCTTATAACCTCAATTCCTGACTTTTTCGATAAGGGTTTCTGTTTCGATGACAGAGGGGAGAAGATTAGAAAGTGAAGAATGAAGAACTGATCGATTGAATGTAGAATTGAAAAAACAAGGATGATAGAGAAATAAATAGTGATATGTCCAAATTGGTTCTATATCTTCAAAATTCAGATAGATGAGTATTCTTCTCTATTTTATTTTGGAGAATTCTTCAGTTTGTTCTTCTTTTTTTGCCATTTAGATAATTTTTTGTCCTTTTTTCTTTCTCTCTGTTTTCTTCCACTGGAAAATTTTGGGTCTGAATTGTGTGATGACTGTGGGTTTATTTTTCTTGATGGAATTTATGATGAAACGAAAATTTTAATACAAATTTGAAAAAATTCATACAATAAATCGAATTTCTCTGAAATAACGGAGTAGAAAAAAATATTTTCAATTCTTCTAAATGGTAGGATATTTTCATACAAAATCTCAAATGTCGAATTTTGACGAATTTCGAATGAAATTCTGGAAACCTAAAATAAAACGTTTTTTTAGGCTGGAGAATCTTCGAAAATCTTCACTCACCCCCATTTCCAACTGTGAATCAATCTATTTTCCCTTCAAATCCGTTCGACTGGCAAGAATAAATGGAAAATATCAAAAAATGAAATTCTTTCATTGTAATAAGAGGAAAATTGAAAATTGTTTTTCTTCTTTTTTCCCCTTTTTTTTTCTCTTTCACTGTTACATTTTGGGTCTGAATTGTGTGATGACTCTTGGTATATTTTTCTTGATTGAATTCATGCTGAAACGACAATTTCAGTACAAATCTGAAAAAATCTATGAAATATATCCTCTGAAATAACGAAGTGGTAAAAAAACTTTTCGATATTTCTGAATGGATATATTTCAGGATATTTCCATACGATATTTGAGATGTTGAATTTTGACCAAATTCGAATGAAATTCTGGAAAACTAAAATAAAACGTTTTGTTTGGCTGGAAAATCTTCGAAATTCTTCACTCACCCCCATTTCCAACTGTAAATAAATCTATTTTTCCTTCAAATCCATTCGACTGGCAAGAATAAATGAAAAATATCAAAAAATGAAATTCTTTCATTGTAATAAGAGGAAAATTGAAAATTGCTTTTCTTCTTTTTTCCCCTTTTTTTTTTGTTCTCTTTCACTGTTACATTTTGGGTCTGAATTGTGTGATGACTTTTGGTATATTTTTTTTGATTGAATTCATGCTGAAACGACAATTTCAATACAAATCTGAAAAAATCTATGAAATATATCGAATTTCTCTGAAATAACGGAGTGGAAAAAAACTTTTCGATACTTCTGAATGGATATATTTCAGGATATTTTCATACGAGATTTAAGATGTTGAATTTTGACGAATTTCGAATGAAATTCTGGAAACCTAAAATGAAACGTTTTGTTAGGCTGGAAAATCATCGAAAATCTTCACTCACCCCCATTTCCAACAGTAAATAAATCTATTTTTCCTTCAAATCCGTTCGACTGGCAAGAATAAATGAAAAATATCAAAAAATGAAATTCTTTCATTGTAATAAGAGGAAAATTGAAAATTGTTTTTCTTCTTTTTTCCCTTTTTTTTGTTCTCTTCCACTGTTACATTTTGGGTCTGAATTGTGTGATGACTGTTGGTTTATATTTCTTGATTGAATTTATTCTGAAACGACAATTTTAATACAAATTTGGAAAAATCTATGAAATATATCAAATTCCTCTAAAATAACGAAGTGGAAAAAAAATTTTCAATTCTTCTGAATGGATATATTTCAGGACTTTTTCATACGAGATTTAAGATGTGAAATTTTGACCATTGAAGTTCTGGAAATCTAAAACAAAACGTTTTGTTAGGCTGGAAAATCTTTGAAAATCATCACTCACCCCCATTTCCAACTGTAAATAAATCTATTTTTCCTCCAAATCCGTTCCACTGGCAAGAATAAATGAAGAATATCAAAAATGAAATTCCTCCATTGTAATAAGAGGTAATTTGAAAATTGTTTTTCTTCTTTTTTTCTCTTTTTTTTTCTTTCACTGTTATATTTTGGGTCTGAATTGTGTGAGGCCTGTTCGTTTATTTTTCTTGGTTAAATTCATGCTGAAACGACAATTTTAATACAAATTTGGAAAAATCTATAAAATATATCAAATTCCTCTAAAATAACGAAGTAAAAAAAAACTTTTCGATTCTTCTGAATGGATATATTTCAGGATATTTTCATACGAGATTTGAGATATTTTGACTAATTTCGATTGAAGTTCTAGAAACCTAAAATAAAATGTTTTGTTAACCTGGAAAATTTTTGAAAATCATCACTCACCCCCATTTCCAAATGTGAATAAATCTATTTTTCCGTCAAATCCGTTTCACTGGCAAGAATTAATGAGAAATATCAATAAATTAAATTCTTTCATTGTAATAAGAGGAAATTTAAAAATTGTTTTTCATCGGGGCATTTTCTTCGTATTAGGTCCCTATGTTTCCACAAGTTCCGAAAATTATAAAATAACATATTAAATCATAGAACCTGTGAGAAATTCATGAAAGATCGTTACTCACCTGCATTTTTCCTATGAAATTAATTTTTTTCTACGAAACCTGGAAAAAAAGTATTGTGAGGCTGGAAAAAACTTATCACTCATCTCGATTTCCAACTGTGAATAAATCAATTTTTTTTCAAATCCGTTCCAGTGGCTAGAATGAATGAAAAATATCAGAAAATGAAAATCACGATGGCATTACGTTAATTATTTTCTTAGGTTACCTAGTTGAAAACCCACAAAAGTGGGGTGGTAAAGTTGAATATGGGAGTCGTCCAAACTCCGCCCTCCGGCGGTCGCTGACCCCCCCAACACACCATAACCTCACAATTATCGCCCTAACGCTTCAGATCATCGAGTTAAAAAAAAAACGCAGAAAGGGAGAGACCATCAAAGAACGCCTTGTTATTATCTATTGTCGCCCGCTAATAGCCACAATTGCATCAACTTGCGCTGCCGCTTTCGACGCGACCGGCGACGTCGCTACCTAAATCGGCGTCTCCGTCGGCCCTCGCCGCAGTAGGTTACGGGACTCTGAGCAGAAAGCGTCGCCGGCATCGATCCTCAGACGCCGGTGTGCCCACCTCCGCGTCACGTTAATTACCGTCTCTATAACGACAGACGTTGTATACTTCTGTGCGTTTTGTTTGGTTTGTTGTGTGGCCTTGTTCGGAGGGTGGTTTTTGGAGGGGTTGTTTCAGGAGAGTCGATTGTAGGCACGTACAGAACAACTATAACACAGGTGGGTACCTGGGGCGAAACTTGAGCTCGAAGGGCTATGGGGCTGCCATGAGTACAGACCCCTTTATCGATAATTCTTTTTTATTTATTTATTCATATATACATTATAATCATGGAAATATTTCCTACTATTTAAACAGTATTAAATCTGTGTTAAGACTCGAAAAAACATTCAATCAGTGTCAGGTAGAAACAGGTTGTGTCGTAAAAATAAACTTCCGTTCTTTTTCCTCTTGTCGAACTGGATTACCTCCAGATTATTGTAGCTCCACTTTCAGCGTGGCCAATAAGAACCTCATGGCGTGAAAATAATGAACCTCAACAAACCCAAGTTTTTCTTTCCATTCGAGGGGGGTTGAAACCCCGAATCACCTTCCGCTGATGAAATGGCGGACCCCGGGAAGTTGGAAAAACTTGGTGGGCCAACAATCGCGGATATAACTCACGGCGGAATCACAAAAGGAAACCGAGGAAAGATTTCCCAGTCGCCACCCAACTTCCATCTGGATTCGACCGTTTTAATGAAGCATGGCACGTTCTCATCGGAGATTGAAGAAAGGGGGGCTTTTAAGAAAAGTGGTTGGGGTTGGGGGGGAGGTTTGAGGGGGCGCAACAGCGAAACGAATTCGGATTTTCTCTTGTATCTAAACATTGGATTTGTTTATCCTATGATTTCAGTTTATCCTCGAAAATTGTTTATTTCTTTGTTCAAGGGTGCAATTTGATGAACTCAGGTATTAGTTGGGTAAAGAAAGTGTCTGTTCAAAACATTCCAGAGGGTAGTTAGGAGGTTAACGTACTGAAAGCCCTGGGATCTAAACCTGGAGCTCAAGTGAGGAGGAAGACAAACTTCCCAATTTTCAGTTTTTCGCTCATAACTCCCAAACAGTGCGTCGTGCGGTGAAACTTATAATGAATAGAATGGAAGAATTTCAAATTTCCCTTAAAATTTTTCTCATTGTTTTTTTTGTGACTAGAATGAGTTCTGAGATATCAACTGCCAAAATCGTTAATTAACGACGATCGTTCTTTCACATCGACAAAAATTACTCTCTAGCGCCTCAACTTATCTTTTTTTGGCCATATCTTACAGGACATTAGTTGAAAAATATTGAATTTCCTTTACAATGAGCTTTGATTCAATTGTGTATCATAAACGGTTCCGAACCTACTGAGTTTTTCAGATTCACTGTTAACTTTTGAAGACAACCCCTTATCCCACTTCAAGGGTTATATAGTTTGATATTGGATGCATGATTCTGAGAAACTATCAGAAAGTAGGCAATTGTTCCCAAAACAACATTTTTTGACAGTAAGTACAACATACTACAAAAATCAGTAGATAAGGGGTTTTCGTCAAAAATTAACAAAAAATCTGGAAAATACTGTAACTTTGGAGTCGTTGAAGATAAACAATTGAATTGAAGCACGTTGTAAAGGAAATTTAATGCTCTTCAACTTCTTTCTCGGGAGATGTGGCCAAAAAAATTAAGGCTAAAGCGCTAGAGTAAAATGTTTTTCTGAAAGTGTGAAGTGAAAGAACACTCGGCGACTTTCGGGAACGCAAATTTTTTAAACTATTGGAGCAACAAAAAATGTTATGGAATCAATCTTGTATGGAATTTATGAAGCTTCCATTTGATTCGAGCCAAGTTTAAGCATTTGATGCACCTCCTGGGATCTGAACCTGGAGCTTAGGTAAGGAGGGAGACAAAGTTCCCAATTTTCAGTTTTTCGCCCATAACTCACAAACAGTGCATCAAACCGTAAAACTTATAATCAATAGAATAAAAGTTTTTTAAATTACCTTCAAGATTTATCCATTTGTTTTTTTTGTAACTCCAATAAGTTAGGAGATATCGACTGCCAAAGTCGTTAATTGACGACGAGCGTTTTTTCATCTCGACAAACATTCCCCTCTAGCACCTCAGCCTTCCACTTTTTTGCCATATTCATAGCATAAGAAGTTGAAGAACATTGAATTTCCTCTAGAATGACTTTCAATTCAATCTTTTATCATCAACGGTTCCGAACTTAGTGAGTTTCAAAGAACCAAAGAATATATCAAAGTTTTTAACACCCGATCAGAAAAACCCAATTATCTTTCCTCGTGGAACATCTGTCATTTTATCGACTTTCCTCCATTGTTCTCCAACTCAAAACCACAGACTGATCTTACACACAAGCATAAGGAAAAGCTAATAATCCCTTACAGGGCTATAAACGTATATTTGTACATCTCACAAAACACCTCGAGATCGTTCCAGAAAGAGTGAACTGTTCGTGAAAACGTCCGGAGACAAAAGGATCTCATTAAAGTCGTGCATCCTTATGGAACAAAGGACAGGAAGGTCGGTAGAGAGTCGTCTGACACGTCGCCAAAGATAATCTTCCTCAGATGAAGGTGGTCCTGGTATAATAAAGACTGAATTCTCACCTTTCACGTTATCTTGTAGGAACTATTGGAGGAAGAATTCGTTTGAAGGGGTTGATATCAAGTTTTCTTGAGTTCAGACCCCTATTCGCGAAGTCACTCTATGATAAATTGGAGGACTTAATAACATTTCAGTACATGCAGAATTAATTCAAATAGTTTATTTCTTTTGGCCTAGTCGATGCAAGAGAAAATCTAAGTCGTGAGAACGCCTAGAAATGTGAAGAAATAATATATTAATTTAAGTATTTGTTCAGTCTACTCGACCAGCGTCGGAATGCTGATAACCCAAACTCCATGTATTAAAACTCTTTAGACATAATGTTGTGAATGCCTGGAAAATTGGGATGATAACTGAATATTTCAATTAGATACAAAAAATCCATTACAAAAATTACAAAATAGCACTTGAATACTGACAGGAAGTATCCTAACTTACGCATTCCTTCTATGTTTGGAAGTCGCGTTCGTGCGACTTCAGGAACGTCGGTTGTGACAGAAATAAAAACAGAAATCTCCCCGAGACATTCGGGATTCAAACGGGTACCGAAAACGTCGTCGTTAATGGAAGTCTCCAATAAACGTCGCAATGTGACAGTCGACGTTTTAGCACCCTGACATTTCCCATCTGATTATTCATCTACGTGCTACGTTTGACTCTTTGCACGTGTGAAAACTTCATTTTCATGCGTTAATTCCTCTGATATTTCCACCACTTTCGACCAAATCGTTCCTCATGGCAGTCAAAGTAACATTGTCGATATTCTATGACATGTATTTCTAGGTTAAGTGATATTCCTGTCACTCAGTAGATCAAATGTATCGCATCTGTCATATTTGGGCAACGTTGCCAGAGTTAAGTTAACCTAATTCGAATTTTGTTGAGTCGAACGAGAATATTTCAACTTGAACCTTATGTGAGGTCGCCCTAGTTTCAAAATTGACCACTTTTCATCGCTCAATATAACCTGACACACCCAAACGACTGGTTTAGTTGAACGATCAACCATTTGGAAAATTAGTATTCGCTGCTGAAGGAAATTATCACGAATGAATTGCTATAATTATTGCTCACGAAGAACGTCATTGTTCTAACATATGTAATTACTTTTAAGGAAGGTTCATTATTCATTGTTGGAAACAGGACACACCTATGGGACAGTAAATAATAAAACTTGTAAAGCCCAAGGTACAAATATTGAAGAACTGATGAAGTTAGGGACAATTCAAATGTGCCAAAAAATTTTTTTCTTCAAGAGCATGTTAACCCTACAGCCACACCTGTCTTTGGATTTAAATCCCACCGAAAGTGTGTGGAATATCATGGGGACGAGACTGTCCTCCATACTCCACAATTTCTAACACAGTTGATCCAGGAAGTTCAGGTTACTTAGAACGAGGTGTCACAAGCAAACATCGACAATTTTTAACTGTTCCTTCACATCTAGGGGAATTTACCCTGCCGGAAAATGTGGAAAATAAAGGATAACCAGAGGAGAGCATGTGCAAGAATATAAGCTACATATCCCCGGGCTTCTTGCAACCACCCCTACACCAGGGGTGGAATTGGCTGGCCGTTTAACGAAATAGCGGTCAAAAACACTCCTCGGAATAACAACCTGATATAATATAAACCCAATTTTATAGTAAAGTCAATGTGAGTCGTCTTTCGTGTCCGGCACCCCCCCTAACGTTTTTTCCATTAGACCGGGATTAGAGTCGGGCAAATCGATACGGCAACATTGTTAACTCGGGCAACATAAATCAACGTGAACTGGGACGAGCAGGGAAAAATATTTCCGAACTATTTCAGCGCCTTCTTTTTGCAGCCAAGCACCTAAGTGGAGATCCGTTACAAATGGTCAGTTCGAGAGATTTATAACCGGGTGATTCGTCGTAGATTTAAACTGATGAAGAAGCTGGCTTATGTAGCTATCCGTTTTCCCGAGCCGGAGTTCGTTGCTCGGGTGGATTGTTTCAGAATTTAGAGCGTCGTTACGTTATTACTTAACCTCGAATGTCCCAATTTCCAGTTTTTGGTTCGTATCTTCCGAACGGTGCGTCGAACGGTGAAACTTGATTCGAGTTGAAAGAAAGATTTTTAAATTCCCTGCAAGATTGATGAGATGATTTTTTTTGTTGCTCCAATAGTTTCGAAGAAATCCGAACCCAAAAGTCGCTAAGTGCAATTTCACTACACGCTTTCAGACGAACATTTCCTTCTAGCGCCCCAGCCTTCCTTTTTTGCCCATATCCTTCAAGGAAGAAGTTGAAGAACATTGAATTTTGTTCACAATGTGCTTTAATTCAATTGTTCATCTTCAACGAGTCCAAAGTTACAGTATTTTTCAGATTTTGTGTTAATTTTTGGAGAAAACTCCCCACCTACTGATTTTTGTAGTATGTTGTACATCTGTCAAAACATGTTGTTTCTGGATGAGTTGCCTACTCTTCAATAGTTCTTCAGAATCATGCATTCAGTATCAACCGGAATAACCCTTAAAATGGGATAAGGGGTTGTCTTCAAAAATCAACAGTGAATCTTAAAAACTTCGTAGCTTCGAAACCGTTGACGCTAAAGCATTAAATTGAAACTTATTGTAGAGAAAATTCAATGCTCTTCAACTTTTTTCTTTATGGATATGGCAAAAAAGTTGAAGGCTGAGGCGCTAGAGGGGAATGTTTGATGAGAAAAAAAAAGATCGTCGTTAATTAACGACTTTGGCAGTTGATATCTTAGAATTTATTCTAATCGCAAAAAAACAATGGGGACAATCTGAAGGGCAATTCAAAAAGCTTCCATTTTATTGATCATAAGTTTCACGGTACGACGCACTGTTTGGTAGCAATGAGCAAAAATGAGAAAATTTTTTTCTAGAGCCTTGAAATAAATAAACAAAAATCGTCTGTTTTCTCATCAAACGATCAAGTAGACTTGAACAAGTCAACATTATCGAATCTTTTTGGGGGTGAAAATATTTGTGTTTCTTCTGAATTATAGAAAAAAGAGGAAGAAAACTAACGTCAACGTCATTTTCTCCAAATTTTCTTGGATCAGACGAACTCACTTCGCTCCCCTCCAAGTTAGACAACTTTCAATTCGAAAATTACGCATCAACGCTCCATTTCACAAACATCCACGAAATTTTCCCCAAGTTTCGCAATCGCAAAGTTCCGGTTCTCCGAACTCTCCACGTGTAAACGATCCATTCAAATCAGTTCGTTTAACTCGAGCCTAAAGACATCGAAACTCATAATGAATTCGACAAGCGTTAATAGCAACATCATTGAATTATTCATCTTCGAATTGAGGTTATTCCGAGTAGATCTAATGTAACGCATCTGTCATATTCGGGCGACGTTGCCAGATGTAAGTTAACCTTAAGGACCTGAAGTGGGAGTAGACAGTTTTTCCTCGTTGAAATCGAACAGAACGCATCCAGTGTTCAAACCTACCCCCATATTTCACCCCAACAATGCACGACACGTCCTCATAAATGATATTCAATTGACTAAACCCCGGATCGATGCGAACGTAACTGTTTAGCAGAAGTCAGGAAGCTTCAGCGAAATTTATGGCATGAAGTTGTTGAATATTAATCTGGGACCAAAGTTGAAGACGAAGGGGTATCTATTCGCCCGGTTGGATGGTCGGTAATTAAGGGTAGTTAATGTAACGGTTCGAGGGTATAATTTCATCTGATAGGGATCGGCTAATCGAGACGGTGATTTGATTGATATAATATCGGTGTGTGATCCCAGGAGCGGAATTTATTATAAAACATTCAATTTAGATGAACTTGCGTTGACGATTTTCGACCCAATCAATTTCGTCGAAATAATTCACTCGAAAAACGTCAGATGGAATCGCAGAATTAAACGAAATGGATCAACACGTTGAGTGTCTCTGATTGAATGACCCCTAAACACTTACGATATTACACGTAGAATCAGAGCTCAGGGCGTAATTAACGATGATTGCGGGGGTGGAAAGCGCCCCGAAACCCCTGCAAAAATAAAAAGCAACTGCCCAGATCGATGAACGAAATAAAAATAGCCCGCTTGGGACCATCAAACTCGGAAATACTCAGCGATTTTTCTTCGTTTCGAAAAACTGAATGAACTCGACTGGCAATTAATCAGAGTGTTTTGGGACTTTCGGGAAGTTGTTAAGTGAATCTAAGTGATCGAAAATAACAAAAAAAAAATTCAAAACATTCGAATAAGTTGGAAGTTGGAACGTGAAAAAAATCCCCCTCCCCCCTCCGAGGCCTTTGCCCCCCGGGGGAGGATCAGGGTTCCATCATTCCGAAAGCCATGCGGGGTCCGGTGAAAGCAGCCTCTTTCTGTCCCATTTGCTGGAAGGATCGAAAATAACAAGAAAATATGTTGAAACAGTTGAATAATTCATAAAACTCTCAGAAGGACACAGATACAAGTAAGAGCAGTAAATGGAAAAACAGGTCGTAAAAAGTCATTTTATGGTGCGGATTTCCTTTTTCTCCACGAGGATCATCTGATTATTGGTGTTCCATTTATTCAAACGTCCCATAATATTTATTTTTATCGTAGGAGGAAGAGAAACATTCGGTTAATTCAGTTGGAAACTTCGAATCGAATTTTCACTTATATCACCGCAAGAGGGAAATCTATCAAAAACTCTGGAAAACTGCACTAAAAGAGTGTCATTTCAGAATTCCAGCGAATATCGAAATTTGTTCAGTCAAAAAGATTCTTCAGTGAACAAATATGATTTATGTAAGAACAGTGAAACGTCTCAGAAACGGGCACTAATTACAACCGTCATAATTACCAGTGGTATTCTTCAAAAGACTCGCAGATGGAATGTTTTAATAGAACATTTCGAATAGTTTGTTTAATGGATTCTCTGAATAAACCAACTTCACGTCTCCTCTCTGAAAATTAGCGATGGCACGCTGGATGGCATGAATAAAACAAATATCCCCTGGAAAAGAGTATGGCGCGAATTAAACATGAAGGCATTCGTGAATTCCTCGATATTTCGAGCGAACGCTGAACCGATGAATTTCTATTGTGGAACACTCAATACATGAAGAAAATTATATAAGTTTCAAATGAATATGAGATAAATGACCCAACTGTCTCAATAAACGTGATGATAGTCAAAGATTACCCAACTCCTGGAAACCTTTATATAATTATATTTTCGAAATGTAAAACCAAGTTTTTGGAAGAAACTTTATTCACAACGGATGATGATACGACCTATCTCAGATACAGTAAATATCTGACTACAATTTTTATTGACGAACAATTATACAAATAGGTATTTATAACCTAGCCTTATGTAGAAGGAAAATAACATGGAAATAACTTCCAAGGTCAATGACGTGGCTGCATATCGCAAGCTTGTAAAATATTACATTGTTATATGAGTTTTGAATGAGTATGAGATAAATGACCCAACTGTCTCAATAAACGCGATGATAGTCGTAGATTACTCAACTCCTGGAAACCTTTATATAATTATATTTTTGAAATGGAAAACCAAACTTTTGGAACAAACTTTATTCACAACGGATGATGATACGACCTATCTTAGATACAGTAAATATCTGACTACAATTTTTATTGACGAAAAATTATTCAAATAGGTATTTATAACCTAGCCTTATCTAGAAGGGAAATAACATGAAAATAACTTCCAAGGTCAATGACGTGGCTGCATATCGCAAGCTTGCATGATATTACATTGTTATATAAGTTCTAAATGAATATGAGATAAATGATCCAAATGTCTCAATGAACGTGATGATAGTCGAAGATTACTCAACTCCTGGAAACCTTTATATAATTATATTTTTAAAATGGAAAATCAAGTTTGTAAAAGAAACTTTATTCACAACGGATGATGATACGACCTATCTTAGACATAGTAAATATCTGACTACAATTTTTATTTACGAACAATTATTCAAATAGGTAATTATAACCTAGCCTTATCTAGAAGGGAAATAACATGAAAATAACTTCCAAGGTCAATGAAGTGGCTGCATATCGCAAGCTTGCATAATATCAAATTGTTATATAAGTTGATGATGAATGACCCAACTGTCTCAATAAACGTGATGAAAGTCAAAGATTACCCAACTCCTGGAAACCTTTATATAATTATATTTTTAAAATGGAAAATCAAGTTTTTAAGAGAAACTTTACTCACAACGGATGATGATACGACCTATCTTAGATGCAGTAAATATCTGACTACAATGTTCATTGACGAACAATTATTCAAATAGGTATTTATAACCTAGCCTTATCTAGATGGAAAATAACATGAAAATAACTTCCAAGGTCAATGACATGGCTGCATATCGCAAGCTTGCATAATATTAAATTGTTATATAAGTTCTAAATGAATATGAGATAAATGACCCAACTGTCTCAATAAACGTGATGATAGTCGAAGATTACCCAACTCCTGGAAACCTTTATATAATTATATTTTTAAAATGGAAACACAAGTTTTCAAAAGAAAATTTATTTACAACGACCTATCTTAGATACAGTTAATATCTGACTACAATTTTCATCGAAAAAGAATTATTCAAATAGGTAATTATAACCTAGCCTTATCTAGAAGGGAAATAATAAACGAATAACTCCCAAGGTGAATGACGTGCCTGCAAATCGCAAGCTTGCACAATATTACATTGTTATATAAGTTCTAAATGAAATGGCTCATCTGAGGAATATGGGTTTAGGATTATGCAATTGTATATATGAGAGAAAAATTTCGAATAAGATTATCATCCAACACCACAATGATCACTCAAGTCCCGCAATCTTCTGAAACCCTCAACATCAACCCCACATCAAACCCTTTCCAGGGTAAAATCAGCGGCCTCCTCTACCTATTTCAGTGCACGAAAGCAACCCCTGCCAGGTTAATAATTCTTTCATGAAGTCAGAATTCGAACGTCTCCCTTCGCAATCTCGATCCGGCGAAGTTTGTGGCCGCCTATCAGGCTCGGTCGGGGGGATGAATTGAATGCTACATCAAAATAGATGATGGCGGGGTAGGCTTACATCTTGTTTCGTAACGTCCCCTACGGTTATTTCGTGAATTGCTGCGATTGATGTTGAGGGAGGTTTTTGTTGGGACTCCGTCTGGTAAATCTTCGTTGGGCAATGCACAGCAAATTTGGTATTCAATTTTTATAATATTACTCTCGTGTTGATACGATAGAAGAATCTTTTGCCGTTTATACCCAGATAATTATCACCCCTATAGTTCATCAACCCTAGGTGGGTTGATTTCGGAATGATAATAGCGATTTATCTTGGATATTGAGGAATTTCACAGAGACCCCCCCCCCCAGGGACTTTGCCCCCGGGGCGGGTCAGGGATCCATGTTCCAACTAACCTTACATATATTCCAGAATTCCATGGAAATAATAAAGCCGACTTATATTAAGCCGTTCCTCCATCCAAAAACTCAGGATTTGAACGAAAATTCGATGAAACGATGTCGATTCCTAGACACGCTCCAAAAACGTTTTGCACCGACCATAACACGTAACGTGCGTACAGATAAACAGAAATACTGCCGGGCATTAGTGTCGGTTTCCATCAAACAGGGTTACGATTTTACGGTTTATGGAAACCGACTCGTTGATCAACCGATGGCCGGAAGAAATTTATGTGTCCAACCCCTTTGTTCGAATACAAGGACGTCATTGACGGTACGGTAAATGATTCGACATGCGATTGCTCATTCATGAACGCGGTCACGTGCTTAACGCTGATTTATTGGCGGTTTGACGTTGAAAAAAAAATGGGGAAGTACGACGCTTTTATGGCTTCCGACTGCGTCGTTGAGGTTTGCCCCCCTTCATCGACAGTGATCCGTCACAGGGGAGTGGATTGAATCTGGTCGATGGAGGTTTGATCTGGCCTTTGAGGGCGCCAATAGTTGACCTAGATTAAACACAGTTACTCTCATTAGTCCAGGATTGTTCACTAGACTATTTATTGGATAATGCGCGTTGGACATGAAATAATTGAAATCAATGATGGTAATATACTGTATTGGTACTTTTATGCGTTAAAACTTTGACTGACATTACAGTTTTCTACTGAAAACCGCAAAGAACTAGAACTCTACCTAAAATGAGTTCTTTTTAACGTGAAAATATTACTCTAGATAATCTTTGGCCAAGATCGTGATCGTATAGCGGTTGAAGGACTCTATGTTGTGTATGCAACCCAAATTACGCTTGATTCAATAGAAAAGATTGACGGGAAAGTAGGAAATTCAAAACACATATTTCAAGCACCCAAAACAGGAAAATAACAAGTTTATTGGTGCTGTTGGGGATGGTTCCCCAACTTCAGGTCGAATAATAAGAATCGGAAAAGACCTGCGAGAAAACCCGTTCTGTACAATGAATAGTAATAGGTGGACTGTAAAACTATGAACCCAGATGACTCTCTCCGTATCTCGTTCAAATACCGTTAATCCACAGGTGAAGGATATTCATAAACAGCAACAGATTGACTGGTGAGAATTCTCTCATATGATGTTTAAAGGTGATTGAGTAAATCAAATGCTGCACTAACGACTCCTTTACCTTGATAGGCGATAATGTGAGAAATCTGTGAGGTATTCTTCGCAGGAATCCAACCATCATTTGACGATTGATGATTTCCCACGTTTGCTGAAAACTGCATCGATTACATATAGTATAGAGTATTATTTAAAGAATATTGCATAACCCAGATATGATTAGGAAAGGTGATGATTAAACAATTGTTAATACAAGAAGTTCTTGTGAGAAGCACTTAGTAATTGAATACACACGGTCAGTTATAATCATTGAATAATATTGAATAGACTTGATGATTTGGTATGAAACATAGATACAAGACAATAAGCAAGAAGCAGATGAACATGGTAAAATATGTTATCCTATGAATTGCAAAAGTTCCTCAGTTAGGAACATTAACTAACGTTGAATAGAAATAACTATCTATTGTTATGATTACTCATCATTTTCGATCACACCACATTGTGTGAGTGTATGTTCGTCGCATATTCAGTTGCAGATAAGATAATATGATAAATACCTCTGAAGACGAATTGGTCGTCAATAATTAAGTGCATTTCTTACTAGCTGAATGTTAAAATAGGTTGGACAATCCTCCGTTGTAAATAAATAACTTTTTTTCAAAAGTTGGCTTTCGATTTCAAAAACATAATTATATGAATAATGATGACGTAATAATTAACTATGATGTTACTCAAGTGTTAAACTCAAAGTATCCCTTCCACCCTTGAGGGTTTAAGATCAACCAACTCACAAACCAAACCTTTGAAAGATAAGCTATCAGATAACCACCAGATTGTCGAAAACCAAGAGAGCCTCCAACTTCTAGGTTAGGATCCCTCGTCAGTTTCTCAAATAGCTTCCTGTGTTCTCTATGACGACCAGAGATTCTTCTTCCTCGGACGGGCTCTGCAATCCTCAGTAGGTAGATTACTGTAAATAAATATAAACTAGCGTTGCGCAGATGTCAGATTTGTACAGTATGTATTTGGATAGTTATTTTATTTCGGTTAGTATAATTTTTTTATCCACTCATTAGTCTCGGTTTATTTCCGAACGGAGTTATTGGCGTGTGGAATCAGCGCGACGTTTCCCTTCTCGATCCTTCCGACGACTGGAAACCGACGTATTCAAATTAAACGCAGACTTCGAGCGGTTAGTGGTAGTCTGCTCTATATTTACCCTCCAGCAGACGGTCCTCGTTCACTTCCGCGTCTCCTAATGAGATAATCGCTCCCGGAATACACCGGGAAAAGGCGTTCGATTCCCCACAGAAAGGTCATCGATTGAGGCGTCTCGACGTTGGGGTGTCAGAAGAATCTGGAAGAGGGGGGAATTTTTTCCTCGTATAACATCACTTCGATGATGCGAAGGAACAACCGGAAGCAACAAATTTCCATCGCGTTATTCATCGAAACCTGGTAATTTACATGACGACACTTCGTGTTCCGACCGAGTCGTCGAAAAAATTATTCGAATTCCGCTGCTGAATATTCATCGTGGGGAGGATGGGGAGTCGAAGAAGGCCCAGATCAAAAAGCAATTTTATGGTCCCCACGCTCGTCACCGTCACTTCATTTCTATATCGGGATTTGCGCAGATTAACGCGGCTTTGTGGAAACTGTTTCATCTCCCTTTTTGGAGATTATGAGCGACCATGAATAATGGAGAGTGGGCCGGGATTAAATCGTCAACGTGGCTTATTTTTGCGAGTATCGAGTCAACATGTTATCTGAGTTTTCGACGATTTTCATCCAAACTAATTAATTGAGTTGTAAAAATAACGTACCAACATTTTTCTTTTTTTTCGACGAAAGCTCGAAAACGGGGTTTAGAAAACATTTTGGAGGGTACAAATTTTTATTCGAGAAGGCATTTAGAGTTTTTAGGACTTGAGCATACTAAAAATTCAGGAATCTAGACTTGGAGCTCGAGTAAAGGGACAATGGTATCAATTTTCAGTTTTTCGGCCTTTTCACCTCAAGGGTGCGTTGGTCGGTGAAATTTGTTATATACAAATTGGAGGCTTTATAAATTCCCTACAATATTTATTTCATCACTTTTTTTTGTAACTCGAATAGTTTCGAAGATATCCGTAGTCGAACGTCGAATTAACGAAAAGTGCATTTTCACTTCACGCTTTTGGATAAATATTGCCCTGTAGCACCCCAGCCTTCCACTTTTTGGCCATACCCTTCAGGAACGAAGTTGAAGAACATTGCATTTACTTCACAGTGGGCTTTAAATGAACTGTTTATCGTCATCGGATCCAAAGTTACAGTATTTTTGAGATTCATCGTTGACTTTTTAAGAAAATTCACTGCCGACTCATACTCGCTGTGTGTAGTGTTTCTTTCAAGAAATGTTATTAATCGTACATCTGCCTTCTTTTGATTAGTTTTCTCACCATTACTCAGCCAGAATCAAACGATATAACCCTTAAAGTGGGATAAGAGATTTTTTTCAAAAATGAACAGTGAATCTTAAAAATGCAGTAAGTTGGAAACCGTTGATGATACAAAATTAAATTAAAATTCATTATAAAGGAAATTCAATATTCTTCAACTCCTTTCCTCATGGATATGGCGAAAAAATGGAAGACTGAGGCGCTAGGTCAAAATGTTTGTCAAAAAACGAGGTGAAAATGCACCTTACGTTAATGAGTGAGTTTGGCTGCGGATATCTCTGAAACTTTTCGAGTAACAAAAAAGTAAGAAACAAAATCTTGTAGGAAATTCAAAAATCTATCATTATAGATTCCACAAATTTCACTGTGAGATGCATCGTTTGAGAGGTATGAGACAAAAACTAAAAATTTGCCCCTTTGCGGTTATAACTTATTTCTAACAGGTTATGGGCCCAGTACCGAGGAAGAAATATAAACGAAGTGAAGAACTTTGTTGAATAGTTCATTTTGTTCGAAAGTTTCAACGATTTTTTGCAATTGAATTCTGATCTCAATCTGAGACACGTTTCTGCACGAACATCAAAGTTATCATTATGCGGTCAACGTATTTCTCGGCCTTTCAATATTTAATGCGTTCCTCCAACCATATATCATCCGAACATATAATTTCCCAAATTCCACCTGAAAATATATTGCAAGGGACACCTGCCAGCGGGATTCTGACAAGGGTCACTTCATTTATCCTGACCTTCGATCCTTTCAACGATAGGGCATTTGGCAGGTGTACAATGACATGTGGATTCTTCGTCTTATTGCAGGAAATACATGAGAATAAGAAGAACATATGGCTAGTTCTTAGACTCTCAGAAATAATCTAATGATGTTTTGCCGACAGCCCTCCAACACTTAACGGAAGAAGGTCATATTCGAGAGGACTCATTTACATCCACGATATTCCAGGCTGTTTCGAAGGGAGGATTAACGATATCGTAAAATTAGGAATAACGATGTACTTAATCCAAACAACGTGACATAAATTTCTGAGCGAGATCTGTTTATTTCCTGGCCGGAGGTGCTTGGCGTTGGAATGCTTATTATGAAAAAAGTAATAACATCGTTGAACTGGAGGATATATTGAGTTCGAAGGGGAAGGGGGGCAGGTTTTATGATTGCTCCATGATCTTATTATCATTCCCAGCATCCTGGAGCGTTAATTATTGATACCCAGCGACTCTCACTGTTTTGCTTCCTTTGCTATTGGTCATTATGAGTAAAGACTCAACACTCCAACACTCATTCGACATTCCTTTTCCACCCATAAACAATAATCCACCTTGTTTGATGGTCAAATCCTCGATTGTCAGGAGCATACTCTTCCGACGCGAAACCCATCGCTCACGACCGTTTCTTTCATTTCACCACCACTCGATGCACCACACAGAAATAACGACCGGGGTTCATTTGGGGATGGAATTCCGCAAGATGGGGATGAATTGTTCTGCCGGAATCAGATGGGGGGGAATTTCCCATCGGCAAATATAATTTATCACGAACGGAAAAACTAATGGATTCGATCCTTAGGGCACTTTTCGTCGACGAGGCCACATATGAAAAATCGAAGAGTCAGCACGAATTTCGATGCCGCCGAACGACGGGGGATGCTTTTTATTTTCTTCGATTTGGTTGTTTAGATTTCCCCGCTTAACTTAATCACGATGAGTCGCGACAAGGTCAAGAGAGCGATTACGCACAAACACAGTGTGTCGTCGTCGTTGACGTCGAGCGGTGGGTCGCCCCAAATTGAAAAACCTGTTCATCTCCCATTTTTCTCATCAAAACCGGCCGATTCGAGCAATCCATTTATCGATACCTGAAAAAAAATCGCGGACCTTTCATCTCGCATATTGCCGACTCGACGTTTCGTCCCGGACAAAAAGAACAAATAATAGTTCCTTTTTATTTCCGTACCACTTCAAAGGACGCGAAATTGATCGGAGTCCGGTTTGGGAAGGGAAAAAGCGGACGGAAAAGGGACGTGAAATATTGATATTGTGTTGGGTTGGGGGTTGGAGGAGGAGGGGGGGCAGATACGGCTGGAAGGCTCGCAAATAATACAAACAGCTTTGTTTTCCGGATAAATCATCGGTCGGGACGGACCGATCGAGTTGCGATATATCGGTTGCCCCAAAGGCCAACTTTGTGTCAGGGGTGAGAGACAACTTATTTTTCATTATGCCTCTATATCTGTCGGGAAATATTGTGCGCTCGGAGCTTTTGGGTTGACACGACGTCGACAAAGAACCTCGCTTTGGACAGGATAACACTTCATTTTATTCACTATTCATAATATTCATCTACACTCAAAGAAATTTTCAAGGATATACAACAGGAATTCGGTAACTTCTACAGGAAATTTCCCCTTTATGAGCGACAGCAGGAATATTAGTTCATTTTCAGTCATCATCTCAATTTTTCAGGACACTCTTAATTTTTCAGGCATTCACAACATCCATGACCTCACCGGGATTTGAACCCAGACCTCCGGCACCCTAGTCCACTCCGTAGTCAAGAAGGCCACCGAGGCGTCCTTGTAATGCATTATCATTATTTCTAAAGAGTTGTTATACACGGAGTTTGGGTTATCAACATTCCAACGCTAATCGAGTAGACTAAACAGATACTTAAATTAATATATTAATTCTGCATATTTCTGGACGTTATCACGACTAAGATTTTTTCTTGTATCGACTAGGCCAAAAGAAAAATCTCTATTCCCGACTATTTGAATGAATTCTGCACGTACCGAAATGTTTTAAAAATATCATCACAGAGAGCTGTGGTTCGAGCAATGACCGAGCCGCCCTCAAGGCGGGTCCTGCCATAAAGTTTGATGTTTATTGTTTTAGAGGTGGCTGATTTAAGTTGCTCGACTTCACGATGAATTTGCAATTGAGATTGAACTTAAATTAAAGGAGAAAATACCATTTTGTGTCAGTATCGAAACACAGACTCAGTTGAGAATTGGAAGTTATAGGTAATGAGGAATTGAGATGTCCACAAGGCGAGGCCTTCCATGAAGTTCGACGTTTCAAGTCCTTTGTTTTCGAACATTATTTCAAAATACTTCCAGACGGCCAGAAATCGCGTTTCTTCTTCTAAAAAACGCAGGGGTCTTTGCGCTCTAAACGACCGCTACGCGGTCGTATTTTTCAGTATCCCAAAATTCCTCTTCGATTTCAAACTTTGGGTGGGACTTATCTTTGGTTTGTATTTATTTTGCGAATAAACATTATTATTATCATTTTTCTATGCCTCTTATCATTTCAATGAATTGTATGTAATGTATGGATAAAGAAAAAAACACGGGAGTGTACAACTTCATTTTCTCTTGAAACAATATGAAGTACTAGCTCCTGCAAATGAATAAATCGGAAGTTATAGGTAATGAGGAATTGAGATGTCCACAAGGCGAGGCCTTCCATGAAGTTTGACGATTCAAGTCCTTTATTTTCGAACATTATTTCAAAATACTTCCAGACGGCCAGAAAGCCCGTTTATTCTTGTAAAAAACGCAGGGGGTCTTTGGGCTCTATACGACCGCTACGCGGTCGTATTTTTCATCATTCCAACATTCCTCTTCGATTTCAAACTTTGGGCGGGACTCATCTGTAGTTTGTATTCATTCTGCGGATAAACATTATTATTATTATTATTATTCTATGCCTCTGAATATTTTAATTGATTGTATGTAATGTACGGATAAAGAAGAAAACACGAAAGTGTACAACTCCATTTTCCCTTAAAACAACATTAAATACTAACTCCTGGAAATGAAACGAAACTAGATAAAATACAACCCCTACAATTGAATAAATCGGAAGTTATAGGTAATGGGGAATCGAGACGCCCTCAAGGCGGGACCTTTCATAAAGTCTGACGTTTCAAGTCCTTTGTTTTTATAAAGTTTGATGTTTATTCAAAGTTTTAGAGGTGACTGATTCAAGTTGCTCGACACCACGATGAAATTGCAATTGAGATTGAACTTGAATTAAAGGAGAAAAAACCATTTTGTGTCAGTATCAAAACACGGACTCAGTTGAGAATTTGAAGTTATAGATAATGAGGAATTGAGATGCCCTCAAGGCGAGGCCTTCCATGAAGTTTGACGTCTCAAGTCCTTTGTTTTCGAACATTATTTCAAAATACTTCCAGACGGCCAGAAAGCTTGTTTCTTCTTGTAAAAAACGCAGGGGGTCTTTGCGCTCTATACGACCGCTACGCGGTCGTATTTTTCATCATTCCAACATTCCTCTTCGATTTCAAACTTTTGGTGGGACTTATCTGTAGTTTGTATTCATTCTGTGGATAAACATTATTATTATTATTATTCTATGCCTCTGAATATTTTAATTGATTGTATGTAATGTACGGATAAAGAAAAAAACACGAAAGTGTACAACTCCATTTTCCCTTAAAACAACATTAAATACTAACTCCTGCAAATGAAACGAAACTAGATAAAATACAACTCCTACAATTGAATAAATCGGAAGTTATAGGTAATGAGGAATCGAGACGCTTTCAAGGCGGGACCTTCCATAAAGTCTGACGTTTCAAGTCAGTATCAAAACACAGACTCATGTAACGTACCCAGCTAGGGTAGGTTCGCTCAATCGTTATGCAGTCGGGATGGTGAATAATACACTAATCACTCGTCAAAGGTTTGTTGGTAACATCTAGGGACTCTCATCTGAAGACTCCTCTCTAGCCAAGTTGTTAATATGTATTTATATTCAGGATTGTTACAAGTTTAATAGATTGTATCAAAACACCTTCGAGAATCGATAACATGATTGATAACATTACATATTATCGTAAACACATCTGTTTACGTTTCGAGCACGCTTTGGCGACAAAGCGAGGTACAGATATTGCAACTCAACATCGTTAATATACAGAGTGTTCGTACTGATACATACTACACTCAGTTGAGAATTGACGATGGAAATTATGGCTTATCTCCCAGAAATTCTCGAAGGAGTTGGAAAAACTAGCCCTGCAATGTTTGGTCCCTGCTCAATTAACGAAGACACAAATGTATCTCGCTAACTCACCGAAAAAGTTCAGAGAGCTCCTTTGATGCATTATTCAAACCACATCCATCCAGCTGAACGGTACTCTTGCGACTCCGCAAACTCGAAAACTCATCCGGAAGTTACCATCATTATAATATTCATTTCCTGTCTTTTCGTCCACGTTGAAACTTCCTAACCCCGATGGAGATTTTCGCATCAGATGATCACCCGACACTGTTGAATATTCGATGGGTCCGAAGACCATTCCGCTTATGAAGTTTTCCCCCGGATTGTAACTGCTCAGTTGTCCAATCAGCTTATTGGCTCCTCCACGCGTCGCAGAATATGAAGTTCTGCGATAGTTTTTTTTAGAATGCGCTTTGTTCCTTTTTTTCTCGGAACCAAAGGATAGGGATCCGTCCATAATCGTTTCAACAAGAGGGGCATCATCGACTAAACTTCGACAGGAACCGAAAACGTCGCAGCCTCATTTCCCCGAACAGAGCGGGAAATCAAGAACACCGCTTCGAATTCACGCAACACCGCATTCGCGCCTAACCCCCCCCCCCCTCCGCCCCGTATCGGAATCGGTTTGATAGCGCGGACAAAGTTACGACGAGCGCCCGCTTCGCCGATCTGCGATTCGGCAAGTTTTGTATCTCGTTTGAATGCAAATTATGCGCCCTTCGATCGCCGTAATTCGATATATAATGCGGAATTTCAAATTGGAAAAGTTCCCGCTCGGCGCGTGTTTATCACGCGACGACGTCGGGGACGCCGCACTTTCGGGGGGCGCGGGGTGGACCTTCGATTCGTACCTCGAAGTTTTCGATGAGAGCGGTATTTGGGATTGTGTTGGATTAACGGGATCGCTGTCGGCTGACAGATGACCGATGATTGAAGGAACCGCGTGCAGCCCTCAAGGCGGGGCCGTCCATAAAGTTTGACGTTTCAAGTCCTTTGTTTTCGAACATTATTTTGAAGAACTTCCAGGTGGCCAGAAAGCCCGTTTGTTCTTGTGAAAACGCGGGGCAGCTTTGCGCTCTAAACGACCGCTACGCGGTCGTATTTTTCAGTATCCCAAAAATCCTGTTCGATTTCAAACTTTGGGTGCGACTTATCTTTGGTTTGTATTTATTTTGCGAATAAACATTATTATTATCATTTTTCTATGCCTCTTATCATTTCAATGAATTGTATGTAATGTATGGATAAAGAAAAAAACACGAGAGTGTACAACTTGAGTGTACAACTTCATTTTCTCTTGAAACAACATAAATTACTAGCTCCTGCAAATTAATAAATCGGAAGTTATAGGTAATGAGGAATTGAGATGCCCTCAAGGCGAGGCCTTGCATGAAGTTTGACGTTTCAAGACCTTTGTTTTCGAAAATCATTTTGAAATACTTCCAGACAGCCAGAAAGACCGTTTCTTCTTCTAAAAAACGCAGGGGTCTTTGCGCTCTAAACGACCGCTACGCGGTCGTATTTTTCAGTATCCCAAAATTCCTCTTCGATTTCAAACTTTGGGTGGGACTTATCTTTGGTTTGTATTTATTTTGCGAATAAACATTATTATTATCATTTTTCTATGCCTCTTATCATTTCAATGAATTGTATGTAATGTATGGATAAAGAAAAAAACACGAGAGTGTACAACTTCACTTTCTCTTGAAACAACATAAATTACTAGCTCCTGCAAATTAATAAATCGGAAGTTATAGGTAATGAGGAATTGAGATGCCCTCAAGGCGAGGCCTTGCATGAAGTTTGACGTTTCAAGAACTTTGTTTTCGAAAATCATTTTAAAATACTTCCAGACGGCCAGAAAGACCGTTTCTTCTTGTAAAAAACGCAGGGGTCTTTGCGCTCTAAACGACCGCTACGCGGTCGTATTTTTCAGTATCCCAAAATTCCTCTTCGATTTCAAACTTTGGGTGGGACTTATCTTTGGTTTGTATTTATTTTGCGAATAAACATTATTATTATCATTTTTCTATGCCTCTTATCATTTCAATGAATTGTATGTAATGTATGGATGAAGAAAAAAACACGAGAGTGTACAACTTCATTTTCTCTTGAAACAACATGAAGTACTAGCTCCTGCAAATGAATAAATCGGAAGTTATAGGTAATGAGGAATTGAGACGTCCTCGAAGCGGGGCCTTCCATAAAGTCTGACGTTTCAAGTCCTTTGTTTTCGAACATTATTTCAAAATACTTCCAGACGGCCAGAAAGCCCGTTCCTTCTTGTAAAAACGCAGAGGGTCTTTTAACTCTAAACGACCGCTACGCGGTCGTATTTTTCAGTATTCCAACATTTCTCTTCGATTTCAAATTTTGGGTGGGACTCATGTGTAGTTTGTATTGATTTTGCGGACAAACATTATTATTATTATTATTCTATGCCTCTGAATATTCTAATTGATTGTATGTAATGTATGGATAAAGAAAAAAAGAGGAAAGTGTACAACTCCATTTTCCCTTGAAACAACATAAAATACTAACTTCTGCAAATGAAATGAAACTAGATAAAATACAACTCCTGCAATTGAATAAATCGGAAGTTATAGGTAATGAGGAATTGAGACGCCCTCAAGGCGGGACCTTCCATAAAGTCTGACGTTTCAAGTCCTTTGTTTTCGAACATTATTTCAAAATACTTCCAGACGGCCAGAAGGCCCGTTCCTTCTTGTAAAAACGCAGAGGGTCTTTTAACTCTAAACGACCGCTACGCGGTCGTATTTTTCAGTATTCCAACATTTCTCTTCGATTTCAAATTTTGGGTGGGACTCATCTGTAGTTTGTATTGATTTTGCGGATAAACATTATTATTATTATTATTCTATGCCTCTGAATATTCTAATTGATTGTATGTAATGTATGGATAAAGAAAAAAAGAGGAAAGTGTACAACTCCATTTTCCCTTGAAACAACATAAAATACTAACTTCTGCAAATGAAATGAAACTAGATAAAATACAACTCCTACAATTGAATAAATAGGAAGTTATAGGTAATGAGGAATTGAGACGCCCTCAAGGCGGGACCTTCCATAAAGTCTGACGTTTCAAGTCCTTTGTTTTCGAACATTATATCAAAATACTTCCAGACGGCCAGAAAGCTCGTTTCTTCTTGTAAAAAACGCGGGAGGGCTTTGCGCTCTAAACGACCGCTACGCGGTCGTATTTTTCAGTATCCCAACATTCCTCTTCCGATTTCAAACTTTGGGTGGGATTTATCTGTAGTTTGATTCTATGCCTCTAATCGTTCTTATTGTATGATAAAGAAAAATACACGAAAGTGTACAACTTTATTTTCCCCTCGAAACAACATAGAATACTAATTCCTGCAAATGAATATATCAGAAGTAATAGCTAATGAGGAATTTAGACGCGCTATTTTTTTGTCGATGCAAGTCCCGAAGACGTATTACTGATTGTAGATTCAACGAAGATATTCGAGACTACACTATAATTGTTTTTTTTTCTCTAAAGCGACTGAACCGATAAGGGATGGGGGCAAATTGGCGCCGATACGCAAATTCCGATCGATCTCGTCCGCCTTATTGCGACCACGAGGAAGCGAATCCGGATCGTCTTCCCATATAAATGCAAATCGACCCTAATAAATCCCCCCATTAACTTTTTTTGGAGGTACCAAAGGGAAGCGGGGCTCTGACACATTGTCTGAAATATACTGTCTTGTGTCGCGTGTGGAATAAGAGGGACGGACCGCTTCCTGCAGCTTAAGGGATGTTTTATTTGTCGTTCCATAAGAGGGATGTATGGCTCGTCGAAATGGGTTTATCGACAGACTCATATTTTGTCTTCAATTTACAGTTTTTCCTTTCAGTCAACTCTGTGCTTCGAGGTTCGTTCTAACAATACTCTGACAACTGACAGCTTAGCTGTCTACGGCTTGAAAACTTTCAGGATATGGAACGAGGAAGCTGATACCAATAAAGAAAAAGGCTCTTATGACCGTTGACTGAAGAAGCCGCGCGCTGCCCTCAAGGCGGGTCCGTCCATAAAGTTTGACGTTTCAAGTCCTTTGTTTACAAGAACGTACGATATTCAGGACCAGGGCTTGCATCTCATTCCTTTCGTGGGGTCAGATTTTTATTACTCAAAAAAAAATTTCTTTGGAGAAAACTTCGATATGAAATTTGAGAGTTAAGTTTCTTCGCCACCCAAAAAAATTATGGTGGAATTCTCAGATCTTATTTGTGGAACCAACGTAGAAAATCGTCGCATAAATCCTTCCCTAACCTTACATTTTCACTTCCACTTTCGCACCCGAGGAAGAAATATCGGATTCTCGGGGATGACAATCATATTTCACCATATAACTGGAAAATTATACGTTTTACGATCCCAAATCCACTAGGAAAGCGGTAAAAGATACTCCAACAATCTCCAGCGGGGACTCTCGACGGTCTAAATATAAGACAATAGCATCAGCCGACGCTGCACTGGACGCGCCATTAATCACTCTTCAAGATTAAATTCGGAAAATTTTTAATTTGGAACGTGGCTTCGAAATTTGAGTTCGGGATTGTCATACTTCGTGTTTTCGGGAGGAAAAGGATGAATAACAAAACTGGATGATTGATATTCGAGTTTTTTTCGGGTTCATTTTGTGGAACTCCATCTATAAGGCATTTCCAAGATGACTGGCAAAACAAGATGAGTCGGCGGAGTTAGTAACCGAAAAAGTCGTTAACAGATTCTATTTTTTGGTTAACCTCGAATGCTCTTGCAGAAAGTTATTCAATTCATCTGGATTGATTCAGAAAGATAATACTAAATTGAGGATTTCAACTGAAGGTGTTATTTTTTTGACGTTCAGTTTTTGAGGATATTTTCGAATTTTTTTTCGATTATTTTTGTATAAGATTTTTTCGAATATGCAGTCGGTTCCTCCATGGACTCCAATGAATTGTCGCAGAATTCGTCTAGATTAAACAAAATTTTATTTTATTTTTTTCGAATTTTCCATTTTTCCAACAATCTCGAAATCCCAGATATGAGCCAACTCAATATGGTCATTTTTTCAATAGATATTGTTGAACATACATTGAATTCCCCAAAAAAAAATTCGCAGATTAAAACATAACAAGTTTTCTCTGAGTAGATGCAAAATCTACTAATTTTGAGGAAAAAATTTTTAATCGAGAATGAAAGATCCTCAAACAAATAGAACATGGACTTATAATTATTGATCTGCACTTGATCGACAAGGACGTGCATCCCAATAATAAAGAAAGTTGCATTATTCATACCCCCTTTATTTTTTTGACGTTCAGTTTTTGAGGATATCTTCGAATTTTTTCTCGATTTTTTTTGTATAAGCTTTCTTCAAATATGCAGTCGGTTCCTTCATAGACTCCAACAAATTATCGCAGAATTCGTCGAGATTAAAAAAAAATTTAGTTTTTCTTTCGAATTTTCCATTTTTCCAAAAATCCCGAAATCCCAGATATGAGCCAATTCAATATGGTCATTTTTTCAATAGATATTATTGTTTCGTTGAACATACATCGAATTCCCAAAACAAAAATTTCGCAGAAAAAAACATAACAAGTTTTCTCTGAGAAGATGCAAAATCTACTAATTTTGAGGAAAAAATTTTTAATCGAGAATGAAAGATCCTCAAACAAATAGAACATGGACTTATAATTATTGATCTGCACTTGATCGACAAGGACGTGCATCCCAATAATAAAGAAAGTTGCATTATTCATACCCCCTTTATTTTTTTGACGTTCAGTTTTTGAGGATATCTTCGAATTTTTTCTCGATTTTTTTTGTACAAGCTTTCTTCAAATATGCAGTCGGTTCCTTCATAGACTCCAACAAATTATCGCAGAATTCGTCGAGATTAAAAAAATATATATTTCTTTTTTCGAATTTTCCATTTTTCCAAAAATCTCGAAATCCCAGATATGAGCCAATTCAATATGGTCATTTTTTCAATAGATATTATTGTTTCGTTGAACATACATCGAATTCCCAAAACTAAAATTTCGCAGAAAAAAACATAACAAGTTTTCTCTGAGAAGATGCAACATCTACTAATTTTGAGGAAAAAATTTTTGATCGAGAATGAAAGATCCTCAAACAAATAGAACATGGACTTATAATTATTGATCTGAACTTGATCGACAAGGACGTGCATCCCAATAATAAAGAATGTTTTATTTTTCATACCCCCTTTATTTTTTTGACGTTCAGTTTTTGAGAATATCTTCGAATTTTTTCTCGATTTTTTTGTCTAAGCTTTCTTCAAATATGCAGTCGGTTCCTTCATAGACTCCAACGAATTGTCGCAGAATTCGTCGAGAATAAAAAAATTTTCATTTTTTTTTTTTTCGAATTTTCCATTTTTCCAAAAAACTCGAAATCCCAGATATGAGCCAATTCAATATGGTCATTTTTTCAATAGATATTATTGTTTCGTTGAACATACATCGAATTCCTAAAAAAAAAATTCCGCAGAAAAAACATAACAAGTTTTCTCTGAGAAGATGCAAAATCTACTAATTTTGAGGAAACAATTTCTAATCGAGAATGATAGATCCTCAAACAAATAGAACATGGACTTACAATTATTGATCTGAACTTGATCGACAAGGACGTGTATCCCAATAATAAAGAATGTTCCATTATTCATCCCTCCTTTATTTTTTTGACGTTCATTTTTTGAGGGTATTTTCGAATTTTTTTTCGATTATTTTTGTATAAGCCTATCAAACATGCAGTCGGTTCCTTCATAGACTCCATCGAATTGCCGCAGAATTTGTCGAGATTTACGAATCTTTCAAATTTTTTTTCGAATTTTCCATTTTTCCAAAAACCTCGAAATCCTGGATATGAGCGAATTCAATATGGTCATTCTTCAATAGTTTTCATTGTTTCGTCGAAAATACGTCGAATTCCAAAAAAAAATTCGAAGAAAAAAACACAATCTGAGAAGATGCAAAATCTACTAATTTTGTTGAAAAAATTTCCAATCGAAAATGGAAGATCCTCAAACAAATGGAACATTTTTATTTTTTCGACGTTCAGTTTTTGAGGGGAATTTTCGAATTTTTATTCGATTATTTTTGCAGCCGGTTCCTCCATAGACTCCATCGAATTTTCGCAGAATTCGTTGAGATAAACAATTTTTTTTTTCGAGTTTAACATTTTTTCCTCGAAAATCTCATGATTCTCGATATAAGCCAATTTAATTTAGTCACTTTCTCAACAGACGTTATAGTTTCGTCGAACATATCCAATTCCGCAGAAAAAAAATTGAAGAAGAAAAAAACAAAAGATCTTTTTCTAAAAAAATGCAAAATGTACTAATTTTGTGGAAAAAATTTTAATCGAGAATGAAGGAAGACATATTCCCGATCCTCCAACAAATAAAAAATGGGCTTTCAATCGAATTCAACTAGATCGAAAAGGGTGTGCACCCCAATAATGAAGAATGTTCCATTATTCATCCCTCCCTTTTGTACGAAAAATTTTAAATTTAGAGTAAAAGACGTTCCTTGTTATCATTCGAAATAGTCAGTGTCTTATTCGACGACTCCTTCATTGATATTTCATATCGAAAAGACGTTCAGACTAAGGGATGTTCTCTCAACTGAATCCCGACCTCGAAACGTCTTTGAAGTCGCTTTATAGCTCCAGAAACGGTGAAATAAGCAACATTATTGTGACAGAACGAGGTCGTTTCGAGTCTTATACAATATTCACTAAGCTGCATGTCGCACCCTCTTTATTTGTCATATTCGTAGGGTGGCGAAGCCACGACGTTATCAGAGAATCTCGTTCTTGTTCGGCGTTCAAAGTTGAAAAAATTGGATCAGTAGTTCCATTTTTCATCCCCTAAAATCGCAGTAATTCCCGCGTTATTACCCCTGCCACTTCTCATCTCGAACAATCAAAGATCCTCCCCTAATAACACCGTCGGCTAACCTCCAGATCCCGTTGTTATATTTTTCTTGGCCCCGGAAATGAAATAAAAGAATGGGGGTGGTTTCTCCGGGACGGGCGAAATTAAAAACATCCATCTCGATCCGGATGATTAATGGATCGCTTTTAATGAACTGATTTAATATCGCGGCCAGTCGCGGCATCTGGGATCGAGGAATTAGGGGATGAAAAAGTTATTCGGCGATTAATCGACGTTATGGAAGTAATAAGGACGGATAATTCAATTCGGGTTCGCTGAAGGAGTTGGGGGATTTGGGGGTTTCGAATTTCGAGGCTGAAGGGAGAAAGGTACTTCGATGAGATTACCGGGGTTGGGAGGAGGAGGGAGTTGATCGGGAATTAGATGAGGAATACAAAACATATTCTGAAGTACTTCTCAAACATACAATTATTGTTGGACGAAGCGGGGATGTTCCATAGTACGGTCCCCCTTCCAGCGTTGGAGGATAACCCTGAGTACTTTCCCCTTCGAAGAGGTGAACGAGGAATTAGCGTTATGGAGTTGTGTCCACGATGGTTGTTCCTGTGTGAAGTAATCCCATCAAGGACTATTTATAAATCTATGATGATGCACGAAGAGTACAAACGAAATAATACTGAAAAAAAAACGAATCCCAGGAATTTCCGGTTGAATGAATTCCTGTTGTTTGTACCCAACTACTGTTGTCACAACAGAAAAAGACCGTTATGAGAAAAATCTCTTGAAGGCTGCTCGTGGCTCTGTCGATCCTCGAACGACAACTCTGGGTTTCGACACTGACACAAAATGATATTTTCACCTCATTGAAATCAAACAAATTTGTAATCCTTGTGAATTCGTTTAAAATTAATCTCAATTGCAATTCCTCCATGGTGTCGAGCAACTCAAATGAGCCATCTCGAAAGCCCTAAATAAACCGAATAATATCTGCGCCAAGTAATCTTGAGTGAAGTTTAATTACTGTAGTCTGTTTGAACTTCCACAAGAAAAATTATAATTGTTAACGAATCTCCTCCTCTCGAGTACGTTGCTTGCTAGTTGGAGATAAGAGATTAGAGCGACGATAATAAATTATCTTCTATTTTTGCAGCCCTCCCCCAAGTTAGACGAGGACTTGCGCCAATGGGAAGTAAGATCGAAACGCCATATAAATGTTGGAGACCTGGCATCCTTCGAGATTCAATCGCGACCTTCGGCCACGACCCAGCTGCTCCAGGAAAAAAGCCTTATCAATACCTGAGAGACGATTTTGACGATATTCAGACATTTCTCTA
Source organism: Aphidecta obliterata (assembly GCA_963966015.1). NCBI lineage: Eukaryota > Metazoa > Arthropoda > Insecta > Coleoptera > Coccinellidae > Aphidecta > Aphidecta obliterata. The sequence goes on from OZ014435.1 coordinate 2,335,366, forward strand.
CTTATGCCAGGGTGGTTAGTCATATATAGTCGAATATGGTCTCGTTGATAATATTCATAAAGACAAATAAACCCAAAAATGCGCATCAATTAACAAGTGAGCGGAAGTCCTCGCTGCTTGGAATCAAATCGACAACCATTCGAGGGGATGGGGTGGAATTCCACCCATCGAATATCAATTTGGCGGATGCAACATGAAATTCAAGGCTTTGATCGCTGACACGCACTGATTCAGCAGACGGAAATTACCACGTCACGTCCATGGAATATCATTTTAATTGGAATTCCGAATTCGACAACTTTTTCCGCGTAAAACATGATTATTGGTGAATTTTTAAATCTGGCAGGAAACACCCCAAACTGCGCGCTATGTACAGAAATGGCACTTCCTCTGGTGTAATGTCCCAGAACAGGCAATTAACAAATCGAATAAATAAACTGAAACCTAATGAAGGAGACTCTTGGAATCATCTATCAATAGTCAGAGCAGACATTCCCAGAATCCAGCATTAATCAGGGCAGGCGTCGATACGTACTGTGCCTCTCGCCCCATTCGCGTTTAATCATTTATGAAAAGAAGCCGTTCGTTTCCATGTGGGCCCCGGCCGAGTGCAGATAGGGGTGGAAACGCTGAATTTAATAGGGGTAAATCTAGTCTCGCGATGAATAATGAATCGGTTCAGGGAAGAAACCAGGCGTCGCCCTCAAATTGATTCCATATTTTAGGTCGTTGGGGGTGGAGTTGGAATCGTAGATAAAACAGGGGTGTTGAATTTCCTTCTTCATCGCTGATGATACTGCTGGAGTTTCATATGAGGTCACAAAGTCTTCACTCCAAAAAATCTTCGATGACGAGCTAACTAATGGTAGTTTGAATCATTGTAATATATTCCGATGCGGTCCTGCGAATATTTCAGAACTTTCCCCAACTCAAATCTCCGCAATTACGCCTAAATATTCCGTGTGTGTAATTCGTGTGTTTCGCTCGGATGCCCCAAAAATCGGACGAATCGAGTCTGTCGCTTCCTGAACCTCAGAGGAGATAATTCCGAAGTCATAGAGCCAGAGAGCGTACGCCTCCAGAGGGTCCAGACCGAAATTAATATCAAGCTCGAGAGATCAAAGAGGAGAGAGGCGGGCCGCAAAGCAGAAAAATATTATAACGAGCTGGAGGCTTGTTGACTCCACCACGCCACACGAAACTTTTTCATATTTAAGGGAAGATTTAACGAGACTGGTGTCTGGTTTGAATTTACCGCCAGAGCGGTCACCCATCCAGGTATTGAACCCGCACAACTTGGTCAAAAAAAAACAACATATTCGGAATCTGCACCCTCGTTTCATTTAGAAAATATAATTTTTTTTCCTATATCGAGAAAAATAATTTTTAAAGTAGAAGAATACAAGAATAAACAACTCATGAATTTGCATGTACACGAAGCGATCTTAACAAAGCGTTATCGCGTTGGTCTGAGGGCCTATAAAACGTTTTATGAATAGCAGAACAGATTCACCCTTTCCATTACTCTCTCTTGGTTTTAGGGTTTGGCTTGATTAAGAATTAATTGAGGGGGTTTGTTTCAAATTCAGTTGGTTTCACACTCACTTCGTTTCATTTATATCTGAGTAGGTACAGAATTTCCTAACTGTTTCAATAAACGTGATGATAGTCGAAGATTCTATCATTATGGAATTCTTACCCCTTTGTAATCGTTGCCATAGAAAAAACTGGTGAAGTGACCTTGGGTAATCTTTGACTATCATCACGTTTATTGAGACAGTTGGGTCGTTTTTCTATTTCGATGACCTCGCGAATAATCCTACCTCTGAGTGTTTGTTTTTTTTCACTCACAAGTAGGATTATTTGCGAAGCCCTTGAAATCGAAAAACGACCAAACTGTCTCAATAAACGTGATGATGGTCAAAGATTTTATTACTATTGAATTCCTACCCCCACAACTTGGCCAAAGAAAAACAACATATTCGGAATCTGCACCCTCGTTTCATTTAGAAAATATAATTTTCTTTCCTATATCGAGAAAAATAATTTTTAAAGTAGAAGAATACAAGAATAAACAACTCATGAATTTGCATGTACACGAAGCGATCTTAACAAAGCGTTATCTCGATGGTCTGAGGGCGTATAAAACGTTTTATGAATAGCAGAACAGATTCACCCTTTCCATTACTCTCTCTTGGTTTTAGTGTTTGGCTTGATTAAGAATTAATTGAGGGGGTTTGTTTCAAATTCAGTTGGTTTCACACTCACTTTGTTTCATTTATATCTGAGTAGGTACAGAATTTCCTAACTGTTTCAATAAACCTGATGATAGTCGAAGATTCTATCATCATGGAATTCTTACCCCTTTGTAATCGTTGCCATAGAAAAGGGCTACTGGTGAAGTGACCTTGGGTAATCTTTGACTATCATCACGTTTATTGAGACAGTTGGGTCGTTTTCTATTTTGAGGGCTTCGCGAATAATCCTACCTGTGAGTGTTTGTTTTCTTCACTCACAAGTAGGATTATTCGCGAGGCCCTTGAAGTCGAAAAACGACCAAACTGTCTCAATAAACGTGATGATAGTCAAAGATTCTATTATTATTGAATTCTTACCCCCACAATTTGGTCAAGAAAAACAACATATTCGGAATCTACACCCTCGTTTCATATAGAAAATATATTTTCCTTTCCCATATCGAGAAAAATCATTTTTAAAATAAAATAATACAAGAATAAACAACTCATGAATTTGCATGTACACGTAGTGATCGTAACGAAGGATTATCGCGATGGTCTGAGGGCGTATAAAACGTTTTATGAATAGCAGAACAGATTCACCCTTTCCATTACTCTCCCTTGGTTTTGGGGTTTGGCTTGATTAAGAATTAATTGAGGGGGTTTGTTTCGAGTTTAGTTGGTCCCACACTCACTTTGTTCCATTTATATCTGAGTAGGTACTGAATTCCTTGCTTGATCTAGAAAACTTCCCTTGGATGATTAATTAAAGTAACTGGGTCCAATGTACTATTTTTTTTAGGAACTTCCACAAAAGCTCAAACACTAATTAAACCCCTGTTTCATAACTGAATTCCAGGGGAGGTTTTTACCATTACGCCAACTCGACAATCAACATATAGAAATTAATTTTTGTCTGTGAAGCCTTTGAAAACCAGAAACAACACACAAGCTAAATTCCATTCGAAAAATGTGAGTTCCCAGCTTCGCAACCCTTTTATTTCGCCCATTTCGCTGCACAACTCGATTCCGATCGACCTTTCTGTCGAAAAAAGATGCATTGCGAAATCCGTGGCACGAGAGCGATAGGCAGGGACGTGATTGAGTTCGTCGATCGAATGTGGATGTTCGTTTTTGGATCGACATTCGAAAAAATGACGAATAGGACATTGGGGTGGAAATTATGCGTCACTGGGAAATTTATGGCGCCGAACGAGGGAACTATCGGGAGCAAAACATTTGTTTACTATACAGCGTATCCCATCCAGGTCAAGTTGGAGTTGGGTAATCTTTGGCTATCATCACGTTTATTGAGACAGTTGGGTCGTTTTTCTATTTCTCCACTGAGAACCTTTTTATTAGTTCCTTCGAGATCAACTACCCTTATGACTTTCTTTAGGACCCACTTGAACTAATTCTCCACCCTTCGTAGGTGAACTCGATCAAAAATCATTTGGCTTTTCTCAAGGCTACCAATTAATACTCTATGGAGGATGGAGACTGTATAAAATATGTTTAAAAATATCTTCGAATAATTCACAATGTATTAGTTGAAGAATTCAGTCTTTGCCTCCTTCCCAGAAAAAAATCTTCGATGACGAGATGACTAACAAGCGAAATGATGACCAATAAGACGAACACGAAAATCTCTCAGAACTAAAAATCGAAAAGAGAAAAATAACTTTATTTCAAATAAAGTGAAAATAATGCTGAAACTGGAGAATATCTTTCTGTTTGGAAATCGAGAAGTTAATCAACTTCTCCTAATGGTCCGCTTCGTATTTCTTCATCAGTTTGACCACATGCCTGTACAAGAGGGCTACACTGTCTTTCGCTATAAGAAAATCTATATGGTTGAAACGGTCGTCTTCGACAACGTGAAGATGAACGACGTTGGCCATCTTCCTATCCAGATTGTCCTGAAAAAATAGAACGTTTATAATAATGTAATATTATTATTAGCTGAGGAGGCGGACGGCGAAAGATCAAAGGTTTCCAGGAGTTGGGCAATCTTTGTCTATCATCACGTTTATTGAGACAGTTGGGTCGTTTTTCGAATTCAAGGGCTCCGCGAATAATCCTACTCGTGTGTGTTTTTTTACTCACAAGTAGGATTATTCGCGAAGCCCTTGAAATCGAAAAACAACTGTCTTAATAAACGTGATGATAGTCAAAGATTCTATCATTTTTGAATTCTTAACCCCTTATAATTGTTAAATATATAATTCTTGCCATAGGAGAGGGCTACTGGTGAAGTCACCTTGGGTAATCTTTGACTATCATCACGTTTATTGAGACAGTTGGGTCGTTTTTCGATTTCAAGGGCTTCGCGAATTATCCTACTTGTGGGTGTTTTTTTTTCACTCACAAGTAGGATTATTTGAGAAGCCCTTGAAATCGAAAAACGACCCAACTGTCTCAATGAACGTGATGATGGTCAAAGATTCTATTATTATCGAATTCTTACCCCTTTATAATCGTTGAATATATAATTCTTGCCATAGGAGAGGGCTACTGGTGAAGTCACCTTGGGTAATCTTTGACTATCATCACGTTTATTGAGACAGTTGGTTCGTTTTTCAATTTCAAGGGCTTCGCGAATAATCCTACTTTGAGTGAACGGTTTTTTTTTCTCTCACGAGTAAGATTATTCGCGAAGCCCTTGAAATCGAAAAACGACCCAGCTGTCTCAATAAACGTGATGGTAGTCAAAGATTCTATTATTATTGGATTCTCACCCCTTTATAATCGTTGAACATATCATTCTTGCCATAGAAGAGGGCTACTGGTGAAGTCACTTTGGACAAATCATAAGGTGGAGGTTCTGCAGATCCATACTTTTCTAAATTTTTTTTGGGTCCATAGTCATATTTCGTGAAACTTCCCTCTGAAAAAAAATTGGTGTTGTCAGGGTTTTCATTCAAGACGTTATCTATCTCTAAAAATCAACTACTATTTTTTGATTTTCAGCACAAAAATATTCCTGAATTGGATAACAAACTGAATAATCAAATGATACAGAAATATGAAGCGGAATTAATTATTTATTACAGCAGCTGATGGAAATTCATAGGTCGAACGAATTCGATATATTATTAATAGAATTGAATTTGCCTCTATAATTCGTGGGATGGTTGTTTCGTCCCAGGGCTACTGTTTGGACTCACTCCTCAGGAGCTCCTGCCTTAGACACCAGGGTGGTCCCTCATGAGCTTGATACTTGTTATAACATTTTTTTTCTTTCTGTGAATAAATTCTCTATTCTTTAACTTACTTAGTATCATTTGCCTATAGTGGTACATTTGACGAACTGATGAACTGTTGGGTGCAGCCTGGGCGAATTTGTTGAGGTCGAACTGAAAAAAGAAATAAATTTTTTTGTTTATTTTTCTTTCCATCGATACAAATAACTCACCTCACTGGCTTGTTCGAAATTGGCGTGTCCTGTCAAACAGAACATGAAGAATAGGGCAATATAACGAGTGATGCTATTCGAATCTACCAGACCACCCATGAGTCTAAAAAAACACAAAAATGGAATCTCATGAATTCTCCATAGGTAACGATCAACCATCTATAAAAAAAAAGTTTTGAAATTACCAGCACTCTATATTAAGTCATGTATCGGTTCTAAAGCGTACCATACACAACAGTTCCCATGTATACGATTCGAAGATGGAATGCAATTCCTACAAATCTCACCTCGATTAAAGGTAGAAGGAAATAGATCAGAACCATCACACTGATGGAATTGATGTTCTTATCGACTGATATCGCGCACCCCAAGAGGCAGCTCAACGCGATTTTCTCGTTGTACTCGGGTCTCTCGGAGGCCAGCACGGCGTAGGCGGTCGTTCCCTGGGAATGCCCGATGTAGTAGACTTTCTCGAACCCAGTTTGTTTTATCACGAAGTCGACGAAGGCTGGTATATCGTAGACTCCAATCTCGTGCCAACTGTAGACAAAAGAGATACCAGTCTCGAACTGGTTCGGGATCGTTCGAACTCACCTGAAATCCCAGTATTTGTAGTTTTGGGCATCGAGAGTGAGGTGTCTTCTGGAAAACGTCGTTCCTCTGTTATTGGGGAGCCAGACGTCGAAACCCTCGTCGGCCAGGTAATATCCTAGGCGGCATTGATTCAGGAAGCTGGCGCTACTGCAGGTCATCCCGTGGCCGAGGATCACCGGAGGTCTCCTCTCGTTGTTGTTCGTTTTCGTCTTGTTGCTGTGAGGAATCCTGAATATCGAGTTGATGTATCCATCTTCGGTGGTCACTGTGTACTCTTCCCAAGGATACCCATCTTGTTCTAATAAATTCTCCTTCAAATAATATCACAATTTTTTCCACAGTCACAAATTTCGAAGATGGAACTCACTTGATATTTCCTAATTCTTTCACAAACATCGTCACCAAAATTCCACATGTTGACCCACGATAAATTATTTATTACTGACTTTCAGTAGTCAATATTTTTCGAAGATAAAATTATTTCTTGACCTTTCCTGACAATTCTTACAGATCCCTTGACCTTAACTGATATCAGAATTGTTACACCCAAAAGAAAACATCTCCTCCACTCACGATAACATTTTCAACAAAACCCGAAAAAAATGTTTGATGCGATTCAAATCCCCTTTATAATCGTTGAACACATCATTATTCCCATAGAAGAGGTCTACTGGTGAAGTCACCTTGGGTAATCTTTGACTATCATCACGTTTATTGAGACAATTCTTACAGACCTTCACTGGTATTAGAAGTGTTACGCCCAGAAGAAATAATCTCCTCAACTTACGATAACATTTTCAATAAAATCCGAAAAAAAAAATTCGATGGGATTCAAATCCGGTGATCGGAGTGGCCTACAAAAAAATCTCGGTTCTTGTTCAATTTTATTATTCGATTCATAATTAATGAATTTTGTTAGGTTAGGTAAGGTTAAGGATCTATGGAGGATTGAGACATAGTGGACTGTATAAAATACATATATCCAAAACCCTCATTCAATTCAAATCTCTCGATATTCCCACCAGGACACCCTGCATCGACCATCCAAATAATTCACAATGTATTAGTTGAAGAATTGAGTATTTCTCTCCTTCCCAGCAAAAAATCTTGATGACGAGATGACTAACAAGCCGAACGATAGTTTATCGAGGACCAATAAGACGAGCACGAAAATCTCTCAGAAATCAAAATCGAAAAAAGACAGAGAAGTTTATTTCGAATAGAGTGAGAATAATGCTGAAACTGGAGAATATCTTTCGGTTTGGAAATCCAGAAGTTATTCAACTTCTCCTAATGGTCCGCTCCGTATCTTTTCATCAGTTTGACTACATGCCTGTACAAGAGAGCTACACTGTCTTTCGCTATAAGAAAATCTACATGGTTGAAGCGGTCGTCCTCGACAACGTGAAGATGGACGACGTTCGCCATCTTCCCATCCAGATCATCCTGGAAAAATAGAACGTATATAACAATGTAATACTATTATTGGTTGAGGAGGTGGAAGGTGAAAAGATCAAAGGTTTCCAGGAGTTGGGCAATCTTTGACTATCATCACGTTTATTGAGACAGTTGGGTCGTTTTTCAATTTCAAGGGCTTCGCGAATAATTCTACTTTGAGTGAGTGTTTTTTTTCTCTCACGAGTAGAATTATTCTCGAAGCCTTGAAATCGAAAAACGACCAAAATGTCTCAATAAACGTGATGATAGTCAAAGATTCTATCATTTTAGAATTCTCAGCCCTTTATAATCGTTGAATATATAATTCTTGCCATACAAGAGGGCTACTAGTAAAGTCACCTTGGGTAATCTTTGACTATCATCACGTTTATTGAGACAGTCGTGTTTCGATTTCAAGCGCTTCGCGAATAATCCTATGTGTGTTTTTTTTTGATAAAAAAATTTAAATTTTCGAATGCGATTTCATTGGATAATAATGAAGTGGTGAAGTCGCTGGTTAATAATCTGAAAACCTCGATTGATTCTGACAAGTAGAAGTCGAGATATAAAGGATTTAAAGTTGAAAAATTGTAATTTTGGAGAAAAAAAAAATTGCAGATAGGGCTGCGAATTTATTCTCATCGGATTACGTCACCTCGAAAACCTTCATTTCCATATAAAACTTGCCAATATCTACCCTAGTTTTCGCGAAAAAAAATTATTTAGTTTCTCCAACTTTCATTTTCGAGTTGCGTTTGAAAGAGTGTACTGGCGCGAATATCACTATGATAAGTCTACTGAGTGGTTTTGTGGAATCTACTAAATTGATTTCATATCCTCCATATAAAAAAATTATCAGAAATTCCCTATACTTTATCTGAGAGAAGCAAATATAGCGTTTTTGGGGGGGTCTGGCCCTTAGTTTTTTTTGATGAAAAAATTGAAATTTTCGAATGCGATTTTATTGGATTATAATGAAGTGGTGAAGTCGCTACTTAATAATCTGAAAACCTCGATTGATTCTGACAAGTAGAAGTCGAGATATAAAGGATTGAAAGTTGAAAAATTGTAATTTTGGAAAAAAAAAATTGCAGATAGGGCTGCGGATTTATTTTCATCGGACTGCGCAACCTCGAAAACCTACATTTCCATATCAAACTTTCCAATATCTACCTTAGTTTTCCCGAAAAAAATTATTTAGTTTCTCCAACTTTCATTTTCGAGTTGCGTTTGAAAGAGTGTACTGGCGCAAATATCACTATGATTAGTCTACTGAGAGGTTTTGTGGAATCTACTCAAATGGTTTCATATCCTCCATATAAAAAAATCATCAAAGATTCCCTATATTTCATCTGAGAGAAGCAAATATAGCGTTTTTGGGGGGGTCTGACCCTTAGTTTTTTTTGATGAAAATATTCAAATTTTCGAATGCGATTTTATTGGATTATAATGAAGTGGTGAAGTCGCTACTTAATAATCTGAAAACCTCGATTGATTCTGACAAGTAGAAGTCGAGATATAAAGGATTGAAAGTTGAAAAATTGTAATTTTGGAAAAAAAAAAATTGCAGATAGGGCTGCGGATTTATTTTCATCGGACTGTGCAACCTCGAAAACCTACATTTCCATATCAAACTTTCCAATATCTACCTTAGTTTTCCCGAAAAAAATTATTTAGTTTCTCCAACTTTCATTTTCGAGTTGCGTTTGAAAGAGTGTACTGGCGCGAATATTACTATGATTAGTCTACTAAGTGGTTTTGTGGAATCTACTCAATTGGTTTTATATCCTCCATATAAAAAAATCATCAAAGATTCCCTATATTTTATCTGAGAGAAGCAAATAAGCGTTTTTGGGGGGGTCTGACCCTTAGTTTTTTTTGATGAAAAAATTGAAATTTTGGAATGCGATTTAATTGGATAAGAATGAAGTGGTGAAGTCGCTGGTTAATAATCTGAAAACCTCGATTGGTTCTGACAAGTAGAAGTCGAGATATAAAGGATTGAAAGTTGAAAAATTGTAATTTTGGAAAAAAAAATGAAAATTTGCAGATAGGGCTGCGAATTTATTCTCATCGGATTGCGCAACCTCGAAAACCTACATTTCCATATCAAACTTTCCGATATCTACCTTAGTTTTCCCGAAAAAAAATTATTTAGTTTCTCCAACTTTCATTTTCGAGTTGCGTTTGAAATAGTGTACTGGCGCGAATATCACTATGATTAGTCTACTGAGTAGTTTTGTGGAATCAACTCAATTAATTTTATATCCTCCATATAAAAAAATCATCAAAGATTCCCTATATTTTAACTGAGAGAATCAAATTTAGCGTTTTTGGGGGGGTCTGACCCTTAGCTTTTTTTGATGAAAAAATTGGAATTTTCGAATGCGATTTTATTGGATAATGATGAAGTGGTGAAGTCACTGGTTAATAATCTGAAAATCTCGATTGGTTCTGACAAGTAGAAGTCGAGATATAAAGGATTGAAAGTTGAAAAATAGTAATTTTGAAGCAAAAAAAAAAAAATTTGCAGATAGGGCTGCGATTTCATTTTCATCGGATTGCGCAACTTCGAGAACCTACATTTCTTGTTTTTTTTTTCACCCACAAGTAGGATTATTCGCGAAGCTCTTGAAATAGAAAAACGATCCAACTGTCTCAATAAACGTGATGATGGTCAAAGATTCTATTATTCTCGAATTCTCACCTCTTTATAATCGTTGAACATATCATTCTTGCCATAGAAGAGGGCTACTGGTGAAGTCACTTTGGACAAATCGTAAGGTGGAGGTTCCGTAGATCCATACTTTTTTAGATTTTTTTTGGGTCCATAGTCATATTTCGTGAAACTTCGCCCTGGAAAAAATCAAATCAACTAATTAAATATTTCTTTAATTTATCACAGGGTCAAGTCAATTAAAACAGTTATACTACATTGATGGAATTTGTGTATCAAAAAAAGATTAATGAATGAACTCAATTATAGCAAATGTCATGGTCGATTGGCGTTATCAATGTTTTCACTCGAGACGTTATGTACCTCTAAAAATTAAACGGATGTAAATACTATTCTTCGATTTTCAGCACAAAAATATTCCCAAATTGGATAACAAACGAAATAATCAAGAATTAAGCGAAATTAATTATTCATTACAACCGCTGATGGAAATTCATAGGTCAACCGAATTCGATAGTGACATTCTTTAATATCCCAGTTGGAAATCATCATAGAGAATTGAATTTGCCTCGATAATTCGTGGGATGGTTGTTTCGTCCCAGAGCTACTGGTTGGACTCACTTCCCAGGAGCTCCTGCCTTAGACACCAGAGTGGTTCCTTATGAGCTTGTTAGTTGATATAACATTTTTTTCTTTCTGCAAATATGTTCTCACTACCTATTCTTCAACTCACTTTGTATAATTTGCCTATAGTGGAACATTTGACGAACTGATGAACTGTTGGGTGTAGTCTGGGCGAATTTGTTTAGATCGAGCTGGAAATAAAAACAAAATTTTTTGTTTTTTTCTTACTTTGATACAAATAACTCACCTCACTGGCTTGTTCAAAATTGGCATGTCCTGTCAAACAGAACATGAAGAATAGGGCAAAATAATGAGTGATGATATTCGAATCTACCAGACCACCCATGAGTCTAAAAAAACACAAAAATGGAATCTCATGAATTCTCCATAGGTAACGATCAACCATCTATAAAGAAAAAAGTTTTGAAATTACCAGCACTCTATATTAAGTCAAGTACTGGTTCTAAAGCGTACCATACACGACAGTTCCCATGTATACGATTCGCAGATGGAATCCAATACCTACAAATCTCACCTCGATTAAAGGTAGAAGGAAATAAATCAGAACCATCAGACTGATGGAATTGATGTTCTTATCGACTGATATCGCGCACCCCAAGAGGCAGCTCAACGCGATTTTCTCGTTGTACTCGGGTCTCTCGGAGGCCAGCACGGCGTAGGCGGTCGTTCCCTGGGAATGCCCGATGTAGTAGACTTTCTCGAAACCAGTTTGTTTTATCACGAAGTCGACGAAGGCTGGTATATCGTAGACTCCAATCTCGTGCCAACTGCGGACAAAAGAGATACCAGTTTCGAACTGGTTCGGGATCGTTCGAACTCACCTGAAATCCCAGTATTTTTCGTTTTGGTCGTCGAGGGTGAGGTGTCTTCTGGAAAACGTCGTCCCTCTGTTATTGGGGAGCCAGACGTCGAAACCCTCGTCGGCCAGGTAATATCCGAGGCGGCATTGATTCAGGAAGATGGCGCTACTGCAGGTCATCCCGTGGCCGAGGATCACCGGAGGTCTTCTCTCGTTGTTGTTCGTTTTCGTCTTGTTGCTGTGAGGGATCCTGTATATCGAGTTGATGTATCCATCTTCGGTGGTCACTGTGTACTCTTCCCAAGGATACCCATCTTTTTCTAACAAATTTTCCTTCAAATAATATCTCAATTTTTTTCATAAAGTCCCGAATTTCGAAGTGGAACTCACTTGATATTTCCTGATTCTCTCACAAACATCATCACCAAAATTCCACATGTTCACCCACGAAAAATAATTTATGACAATGTGTTACGAGCACTGACTCGAATCGATTTCAGTAGTCAATATTTTTCGGAGATAAGATTAGTACTTGACCTTTCCTGACAATTCTAAGAGATCCCTTGACCTCCACTGATTTTGTAAGTGTTACACCCAGAAGAAATACTGTCCTCCACTCACGATAACATTTTCAATAGAACCCGAAAAAAAATGTTCGATGGGATTCAAATACGGTGAACGAGGTGCCCTACGAAAAAAATCCTGGTTCTTGTTCAATTTTATTATTGGATTCATAATTCACAATATTCCTTCATTAGTTTCAACATATCCTTGTATAAAAGACTTATATTATCTTTCGCAAAAAGGAAATCCATATGATTGTAATATTCACTATCCACAATTTGCACGTGCACAACATTCCCCAACAGTTCTTCCAGTCTGTCCTGAAATTGAAGATCAATAAATTCTGGTTAGGTTAGGTTAGGTTAGGTTAGAATTCGAAAATCTACCTTGTAGCAATTATTGTACATGTCGTTCTTTCCATAAAATATCCCAACTGGGGCTGTGACTTTAGATAAGTCGTATAAGGGTGGTACTTTGTTTCCATATACTTCCATATTTTTTGATTCCCCATAATCGTACTTGGCGAATCTTGAACCTGAATTGATTCGAGAATAAAAAAATATTTCATTGTTGGAAATTTTGATAACTCACTTCTGATCATTTGTGTGAAATGAAGAATCTGTCGTAGTGAGGATGAATTCGGTGTTGTGAGTCCAAACCTCTGATGATCCAACTTGAAAATAAAAAAAGGAAATAAGGATAATAACCTTATACCGAGGAGTCCCCATAGAAAAATGTATTTTTTTCGAAAATTCCTCTCAAAAAAATTCAAGAAATCATCCCACTCACCTCTGATAACTGTTCTGTGTCCCTATATCCAACCATAGAAACCAACATGAATTCCGTCAGTTTACGATAAAAAGTATTCTTCGCTGCAAAGGACATAATATATCTCATCTCTTTATATAGAGGTATCTGATATATTTTCATCCTGAATACCCCCTGCAAAACCTGGAAATAATAATAATTTATATTTTTTTTAATTTTTTTTTTTCAATTTTATTCGTACGAGGCTAACCAAAATCATTTCGTTATTCGATTCGATACCGTAGATCAAAAATATGTTCTTAGTTTTCTCGTGAAGCTTTTACTTTTCGAAACATATCACTTTTAGACGAGAAAGTTCGAAATTTTGGTCAACTTTGAATTACTGTGTCCCCCAGAATAATCCTGATGGACTGATGAAGTATTTTTTTTATCATTCAATAATCCTTCACAGAAGCAAAAATTCAAATTGAAACGCCGTACATAGAACAGTGAGGAAGAAACGAATATTTTCGTGGAATCCCATTTTTCGACGTTTTTATATGCCCAGTATTCGAGACTGATCTCCACCAAACTTACGGTATTGACGAATTCAAAGGCGTAGATTGAGAATATGTATTTAGTTTTTTATCTGAAAAATTTACTTTTCGAGTACAGGGCATAAGAAAATGTCGAAAAATAGGCTTTCGCAAAAAAAAATCGTTAGTTCCTCACTGTTCCATGAAGGTCGTTTTAATCCACATTTTTGCATTCGCAAGGGACTGAAGAATGATTAAAAAAATACTATATCAGCCCACCAGGATTATTCTGGTAGATACAGTCATTCAAAGTTGACCAAAAATTCGAACTATTTCGACTAGTTTCGAAAAGTAAGAGCTACACGAAAAAACTTATCACATATTCTTCATTTACTGATGAAATGACCTTGATAAACATTGTACAAAAAAAATAAATCTGGAATTTGATGGAAACAGCCCAAATATTTTTTCATCAAGAACGTGGGAATTCCATACATGATGGAAATACTCCAAAATATTTTTCCATAAATATGTGGGAATTCCATACACGTGGAAAATTTCAAACATTTTTCCATCAATATGTGGGAATTCCATAGACAATGGAAACAGTCCAAATATGTTTCCATCGAAAACGTGGGAATTCCATACACGATGGAAATAGTCCAAATATTTTTCCATAAGTATTTTGGAATTCCATGGACGATTGAAATGGCCCAAATATTTTTACATCAAGAACGTGGGAATTCTATAGACAACGGAAACAGCCCAAATGGAAATCGAGAACGTGGGAATTTCATACACGATAGAAATAGTCCAGATATTTTTCCATTAAAACATGGGAATTCCATAGACAATGGAAACAGCCCAAATATTTTTTCATCAAGAACGTGGGAATTCCATACACGATGGAAATAGTCCAAATATTTTTCCATTAAAACATGGGAATTCCACAGACAATAGAAACAGCACAAATATTTTTCCATCAAGAACGTAGGAATTCCATACACGATGGAAATAGTCCAAATAATTTCCATTAATATGTGGGAATTCCATAGACGATGGAAATAGTACAAATATTTTTCCATCAAGAACGTGTGAATTCCATACACGATGGAAAAAGTCGAAATATGTTTTCATTAATATGTGGGAATTCCATAGACGATGGAAATAGTCCATATATTTTTCCAATAATTTGTGGGAATTCCATAGACAATGGAAACAGCCTAAATATTTTTCCGCAAAAACGTGGGAATTCCATACACGATGAAAGTATTACAAATATTGTTCCATCAATATGTGGGAATAACATAGACGATGGAAATAGCCCAAATATGTTTTCATTGATAGTGGGAATTCCATAGACGAAGGAAATAGTCTAAATATTTTTTCAGTAATACGTGGAAATTCCACAGACGATAGAAATAGCCCAAATGAATAAAACAAATCTCACATACCTGAAACACCATATTGATGAAAATACAATTGAACTTCACTGGAAAAAACGAGACATTATCAAACACAATGGGACATCCCAAGAAGATGCTCAGATTGATTTTTCTGTTGTACTCTGGCAACTCTGAAACCATGATGGCGAAAGTTGTGACACCCTGTGACATCCCAATGTGGCAAATATTCTCCCTTCCTGTATGTTCCAGGACGTAATCTATGAAAGCTGTCAGGTCGTAGATGGCTATTTCGTGGAAACTGAAACAAATTTTTTTTCTCGGAATCTCGCTCTCCTGATTTAACAAACCTGAAATCCCAATATTTATCCTCGTCTTCCTCCGCATCATAATCCTTGTGCTTGGTGGAGAATGTCGTCCCCCTGTTATTAGGCAACCAAACGTCGTAACCATTATCGACCAAATAATACCCAAGAGGGTTTTGATCGATGAACGTGGCAGAACTGCAAGCCATTCCATGGTTGAGCAGGACCACTGGCCTGGGATTGCCTCCATTGTCTCCCCCTTTACCATGGGGAATCCGATACATAAGGTTGATATAACCATCTTTGGTGGTGACTTGGTGTTTTTCCAAAGGGTACCCATCTCGTTCCACTAGGTCCTCCTGGAATATGGAGTAGTAAGGGGAGAATAATCAGACTCATGGGGACTCACCATATATTCAGTGATTTTTTCACGATAATCATCTTGATAATTCCACATGTCTCCAAGAGTCTATGTACCTCAAGATGGGCCAAAGTGAAGACACTTCATGATTTTCAATATACTGAAAAGAGAAGAATGAAAAATGATGTATATATAGCCAACTCGTGATTGTTTCAGGATGTCCAATAAGACGTTTGTTGAAAAGTTTATTTTAATTCAGAAGGCTGGAACTACATGGTTTCCCAATTAAATTTTATTTTGTTACACGAAAGTATCAATATTAAATGGAGACATTCAAATTATGTACTTGTCGTCGAAACTGATGATTGGTAAATAACTTACTTACTAACTTGCTTACAATGTTGACTGTCAGGAATCGTCTTCACGAAGCAAAGTTTCATTCTCGACACTGAACAAAAAAAACAATATCTCGGGGTAAATTATAATAATATAATAAAAATTGCTTACATGAGTCACAGACTGCAACAGCATTTTCAGATTTTAATTATTACCAATAATAAAAAATACCCATTACCGTTTATTTATAATTATATTTTCTCAATTTCCTAGAAATTATCCATTTTTCCACACGTATGTTATTGTTTACATTTGTTTATCACTTGTAAACATTAATCTCCAGGAGAGACTTTCGCACGGAGTAGAGCTCAGAGTCACGTTCTAATCGAAAACTTTTATGAAAATTATTTTCAAGAATGAGATAAGCCTTGAAAATATAGTAGTTGAGCATCTCATGAGCTATCCGAAAAACCCCCATGTACCTCAAGCATTTCGCGTACTTTGCGAGTAACAAAACTGTTTCGAATTTTTTCACGATTCCTGACTTACAAGACATAACTGGTCACAGAAAATTCAATTATTGAAAGAAATGATTGATTTTTTTTCCAAAGTTAGCTGAGTAGTTCGTCCCGCTGATACAGCAATAATTTCGGTAACATCTTATACCATTGCGCCATAAAAAAATGTTGAATCTCGAAGATGGTTGAATACTCCAAGTTCCCAAATTTTTGAAGGCGATTAAAAATTTGTTCTCATAGTATATTTCCACAGAACTTTCTTTAAAACTGCCTTATATCATCATCCCCCTACCCTGTAAAAAATCGCGCCATCCTAACGATGTCATAATTTAGATGAGGACCAAATCATAACGAGTCGTTATCGAAGATAGTAGCAACATAGTCCCACAATACAATTTTTCGCGCATCACTTCCAGGGTTGCAATGCATTGTATGTTAGACGTCATCGAGAGGTTGTTCCACCTGAAATTACACCCCTAAACTTCCGCAATTAATTAAGGTCTTTATATCCACGTGAGGGGTTTACGAAATTTCTCTGTCATCCATCTCTTTAATCGAAAACTTTCAGGAAAATTATTTTCAAGACTAAGATAACTCTTTAAAATTTAGTGGTTGAGCACCTTATGAGCTATTCGAATCGCCTCCATGTACCTGAAGCATTTCACCTAGTTTGCGAGTAAAAAATTTTTTTCGAGTTTTTTCACGATCCTTGGCTTACCCGACATAAGTGGCCACAGATAAATCAATTATTGAGATAAGAGACTGATTTTTCTCTCAAAGTCAGGAGAGTAGTAGGCCTCGCTGATACTATAACAATTTTGGTCACATCTCATACGATTGCGTCATAAAAAAATGTTGAATCTCGACAATGGTCGAAGATTCCAAGTTCTCAAATTTTTTGAAAGCGATTAAATATTTTTTCTCGGAGTAAATTTCTACAGAACTTTCTTTAAAACTGCCCTATATCATCATCTCCCAACCCTGTGAAAAAAACGCGCATCTTAACGATGTCATATTTTAAATCAGGACCAAATCATAATGAGTCGTTATTGAAGATGGTAGCAACATAGTCCCACAATAAAATTTTTCGCGCATCATTCCAGGGTTGCAATGCATTGTATGTTGGACTTCATCTAGAGGTTGTTTCACCTAAAATTACACCCCTAAACTTCCTCAATTAATCAAGGTCTTTATATTCACGTGAGGGTTTCACGAATTCTCTCCTCGTTCCCTGGGAATGCCCGATGTAGTAGACTTTCTCGAACCCAGTTTGTTTTATCACGAAGTCGACGAAGGCTGGTATATCGTAGACTCCAATCTCGTGCCAACTGTGGACAAAAGAGAAACCAGTCTCGAACTGGTTCGGGATCGTGCGAACTCACCTGAAATCCCAGTATTTGTAGTTTTGGGCATCGAGAGTGAAGTGTCTTCTGAAAAACGTCGTCCCTCTGTTATTGGGGAGCCAGACGTCGAACCCCTCGTCGGCCAGGTAATATCCGAGGCGGCATTGATTCAGGAAGCTGGCGCTACTGCAGGTCATCCCGTGGCTGAGGATCACCGGAGGTCGTCTTTCGTTGTTGTTCGTTTTCGTTTTGTTGCTGTGAGGGATCCTGTATATCGAGTTGATGTATCCATCTTCGGTGGTCACTGTGTTTTCTTCCCAAGGATACCCATCTTTTTCCAATAAATTTTCCTTCAAAGAATATCTCAATTTTGTTCACAAAGTCCTAAATTTCGAAGTGGAACTCACTTGATATTTCCTGATTCTTTCACAAACATCGTCAACAGAATTCCACATTATTTATGACAATGTGTTACGAGCACTGACTGGAATCGATTTCAGTAATCAATATTTTCCGGAGATACAATTAGTACTTGTCCTTTCTGACAATTCTAACAGATCCCTTGACCTTCACTGATATTTTAAGTGTTACACCCAGAAGAAATACTCCCCTCCACTCACAATAACATTTTCAATAAAACCCGAAAAAAATATTCGATGGGATTCAAATCCGGTGAATGAGGTGGCCTATAAAAAAAATCCTGGTTCTTGTTCAATTTTATTATTGGATTCATAATTCACAATATTCCCTCATTAGTTTCAACATATCTTTGTATAAAAGATTTATATTATCTTTCGCAAAAAGGAAATCCATATGATTGTAAAATTCACTATCCACAATTTGCACGTGCACAACATTCCCCAACAGTTCTTCCAGTCTATCCTGAAAGTGTAGATTAATGAATTCTGATTAGGTTAGGTTAGGTTAGAATTCGAAAATCTACCTTGTAGCAATTATTGTACATGTCGTTCTTTCCATAAAATATCCCAACTGGGGCTGTAACTTTAGATAAGTCATATAAGGGTGGTACTTTGTTTCCATATACTTCCATATTTTTTGATTCCCCATAATCGTACTTGGCGAATCTTGAACCTGAATTGATTCGAGAATAAAAAAATATTTCATTGTTGAAAATTTTGATCACTCACTTCTGATCATTTGTGTGAAATGGAGAGCCTGTCGTAGTGAGGATGAATTCGGTGTTGTGAGTCCAAACCTCTGATGATCCAACTTGAAAAGAAAAAAAGGAAGTAAGGATAAGACTCTTATACCGATGAGTCCCCATAGATAAATATATTTTATTCGAAAATTCCTCTGAAAAAAATTCAAGAAATCGTCCCACTCACCTCTGATAACTGTTCTGTGTCCCTATATCCAGCCATAGAAACCAACATGAATTCCGTCAGTTTACGATAAAAAGTATTCTTCGCTCCAAAGGACATAATATATCTTACCTCTTTCTGTAAAGGTATCTGATTCATTTTCATCCTGAATACCTTCTCCAAAACCTGGGAATAATAATAATCAATGAATGGACTGGTGGAAATCCAAATTAAGAAGTGAACTAATGGAACGTGTCATCATCGAACGACAAGAGTAGCAAGTATACTAATTTCTGGCAGTACTGATGACTGCTAAAAAGCCAGAAACTAGTATACTTGCTACTCTTGTCGTTCGATGATGACACGTTCTATTAGTTCACTTCTTAATTTGGATTTCCACCAGTCCATTCATTGATTCTATTAGGTAGCCCAACCTTTAACAGCATGAAATTCTCATTTATTTGATATCAATAATAATAATATATATTTTTTTTTTTTATTTTTTTCGTACGAGGCTCACCTTAATCATTTTGTTATTTTATTTGATACCGTAGATCAAAAATATGTTCTTAGTTTTCTCGTAAGGCTCTTACTTCTCGAAAAATTATCACTTTTAAACAAAAAAGTTCGAAATTTTGGTCAACTTTGAATTACTGTGTCCCCCAGAATAATCCCGATGGACTGATGAGGATTTTTTTTATCATTCAATAATCCCTTACAGATGCAAAAATTTGAATTGGAACGCCGTACATAGAACAGTGAGGAAGAAACGAACTTTTTCGTGGAATCCCATTTTTCGACGCTATTATATGCCCAGTATTCGAGAAGAAAATTTCTCAAAAAAAAAACTAATTGCATATTCTCAATCTACGCCTTCGAATTAGTCAATACCGTAAGTCTGGTGAGGATCAGATAAAATTTTTTTTTTTTTTAAATCCGAAATTTCGAATGCATACATATGTAGGTATGGATGGAAATGCGTTTTCGACAAAAAATTTATTCATCTGATCTTCACCAAACTTACGGTATTGACCAATTCAAAGGCGAAGATTAGGAATATGTATTCAGTTTTTTTTTCTGAAAAATTTACTTTTCGAGTACAGGGCATATGAAAATGTCGAAAAATAGGCTTCCGCAAAAAAAATCGTTAGTTTCTCACTGTTCTATATACGTCATCGAAATTTACATTTTTGCTTTGTAAGGGGCTAGAGAATGATAGAAAAAATGCTTCGTCAGCCCACTACGATTATTCTGGTAGATAAAGTCATTCAAAGTTGACCAAAATTTCGAACTATTTTTTTAGTCTGAAAGTAATATTTTTTGGAAAGTGAGCGCTACACAAGAAAACAAATTACATATTCTTGATCTACAGCATCAAATTAAGTTATAAATTGACTTTGACAAAAAAAAATTTTGAATTAGTTGGAATATTTTTCCATCAAGAACGTGGGAATTCCATACTCGATAGAAATAGTCCAAATATTTTTTCATCAATACGTGGGAATTCCATAGACGAAGGAAATAGTCCAAGTATGTTTCCATTAATACGTGGGAATTCCAAAGACAATGGAAACAGCCCAAATATGTTTCCATCAATACGTGGGAATTCCATAGACAATGGAAACAGCCAAATATTTTTCCACCAATAACGTGGGAATTCCATACACGATGGAAATAGTCCAAATATTTTCCATTAATATTTGGAAATTCCATAGACGATGGAAATAGTCCAAATATTTTTCCATTAATTCTTGGGAATTCCATAGACAATGGAGACATCTTAAATATTTTTCCATCAAGAACGTGGGAATTCCCTACTCGATAGAAATAGTCCAAATATTTTTTCATCAATAAGTGGGAATTCCATAGACGAAGGAAATAGTCCAAATATTTGTCCATTGATATGTGGGAACTCCATAGACTAAGTCCACTAAGGAACTAGTCCAAATATTTTTTCAGTAATACGTGAGAATTCTATAGACAATGGAAATAGCCCGAATGAATAAAACAAATCTCACATACCTGAAACACCATATTGATGAAAATACAATTGAACTTCACTGGAAAAAACGAGACATTATCAAACACAATGGGACATCCCAAGAAGATGCTCAGATTGATTTTTCTGTTGTACTCTGGCAGCTCTGAAACCATGATGGCGAAAGTTGTGACACCCTGTGACATCCCAATGTGGCAAATATTCTCCCTTCCTGTATGTTCCAGGACGTAATCTATGAAAGCTGTCAGGTCGTAGATGGCTATTTCGTGGAAACTGAAACAAAAATTTTCTTTTCTCGCAATCTCGCTCTCCTGAGTTAACAAACCTGAAATCCCAATATTTATCCTCGTCTTCCTCCGCATCATAATCCTTGTGCTTGGTGGAGAATGTCGTCCCCCTGTTATTAGGCAACCAAACGTCGTACCCATTATCGACCAAATAATACCCAAGAGGATTTTGATCGACGAACCCGGCAGAGCTGCAAAGCATTCCATGGTTGAGCAGGACCACTGGCCTGGGATTGCCTCCATGGTCCCCCCCTTTACCATGGGGTATTCGATACATAAGGTTGATATAACCATCTTTGGTGGTGACTTGGTGTTTTTCCAAAGGGTACCCATCTCGTTCCACTAGGTCCTCCTGGAATATGGAGTAGTAAGGGGAGAATAATCAGACTCATGGGTACTCACCATATATTCACGGATTTTTTCACGATAATCATCTTGATAATTCCACATGTCTCCAAGAGTCTATGTACCTCAAGATGGGCCAAAGTGTAGACACTTTATGATTTTCAAAAAACTAAAGAAAGAAAAATGAAGAATGATGTATATATAGCAAACTCGTGATTCGTTGCAGGATGTCCAAGAAGATGATTGTTAAAAAGTTCATTATAATTCAGAAGGTTAGAACTACATGGTTTCCCAATTAAATTTCATTTCGTTACACGAAGGTATCAATAGTAAATGGAAACATTCAAATTATGTACGTGTCCTCCAAGGTGATGATTGGTAAAAACTTATACAACAGAACTACAAGAAGACAACCCAAAATCACAAAGTTGGTACTTACAATGTTGAATTGAATTATGTACAGGATGCAAATCTCCATTCTCGAAGGCCACTAAGATGTCCATCCCTGCTGCAAGATCAGAATAGAGATAGGACATTGAACAGTAAAAAACAATTTCTCGGGGTATTAGAATGCTTACATGAGTCACAGACTGCAACAGAATTTTCAGATTTCAATTATTGCCAATAATTAAAAATACCCATAACCGTTTATTAATACTCAAATTTTCTCAATTTCCTTGGACAAGGTGAATTATTATGTATATGTCGTTTCCTGGTAATCATCCATTTTTCTTGTATCTTCCACACGTATGTTATTGTTTACATTTGTTCATCACTTGTAAACATTAATCTCCAGGAGAGACTTTCGCACGGAGTAGAGCTCAGAGTCACGTTCAAATCGAAAACTTTCAAGAAAATTATTTTCAAGAATGAAATAACTCTTGAAAATATTGTGGTTGAAAATCTCATCAGCTATCCGAATAACCCCCATGTACCTCAGGCATTTCGCGCACTTTGCGAGTAAAAGAATTTTTTCGAAATTTTTCACGATCCCTGGCTTACCAGACATAAGTGGCCACAGATGAATCAATTATTGAGATAAACGATTAATTTTTCTGTCGAAGTCATCTGAGTAGTTTGCCTTTCCGATACAGAAAAAATTTTGCTCACATCTCATACCATTGCGCCCTAAGAAAATGTTGAATCTTGAAGATGGTCGACGACTCCAAGTTCTCAAATTTTTGAAGGCTATTGAAAAAATTTTCTTACAGTGAATTTCCACAGAACTTTCTTCAAAACTGCTTTATATCATCGCCTCCCTTCCCTGTAAAAAAAAACCGCGTCATCCTAACCATGTCATAATTCAAATCAGTACCTAATCATAACGAGTCGTTATTGAAGATAGTAGCAACATAGCCCCACAATAAAATTTTCGCGCATCCCTTTCAGGGTTGCGATGCATCGTATGTTAGACTTCATCTAAAGGTTGTTCCACCCGAAATTACACCCCTAAACTTCTGCAATTAATCAAGGTCTTTATATCAACGTGAGGGGTTTACGAAAATTCTCTATCATAATAAAGCAAAGAGGTCTCACTCCTTCATCAATTAACCACGCCGCGAACCGGGGATGCGACCAATTTGTGAACGGAGCAATATTCCATCATCCCCCTAGCAAGGATTAAATTCAATTTCTGCGTCTAAGCCCTGCTTAACGTGTAACACACGCGCATTCGGAAGATGAACTTCCTCCTCCGAGGTTTCGAGTGAAGAGTGAAGGCTCCTATAGAGGTCACGTTATTCCGGAGGAATTTCAGGGAGAGTGTCTCCCTATTTGCAAGTTTGGAAAAACCACTGGAGGCGAAGATAAAATAGAGAACGGTGGCTTTGGCGAAAGCGACGAATAAAATTAATTGTCGACCATTAGCAGCGAGATTGGATTCCGTGAAAAATCACATTTTATTCTTATTTATGTGGAAGGGCCCGAATTGGACCTTTATCGACCTATATATTCCAGCCCCAGAAAATGGAACGCGATTTTTTTCCTGGGGAAATTCGCAGAATCGGCGTTTTCCGAATGAAAACTTGGTGATCTCAGATTTCTCATGTCACCGCAGTAATTGGCAACCCTGTCAGTCAATTTGACTGACATTATTGAATTCTATGCTCCACACATAGGCGGCCCATCCAAAGGGAATTTCTGCCCGTTACAACCCCAACGGCTGGTAGCTAGGGTTGTGAACTGGAGGAGCATGGAGAAGTTGCGAAATGGAGAAGTTGCGAAAGTAGATCAAGTGAGACCCGGAAATCCACTGAAAAAAATTAATCAGCATCAATCAACGCGATTGTCGTTGGAAAAAATACGCTTCTTCGCAATCTGCGGCAATTATATTCGAAGCGGAGATACTGAGAGCAATAATTGGTAAGGATGAATGTGGAAGAGTAACTTCCCGGAAACTCTGATGTAGACGAATCTTCATTACGTTTCTGATAGCGTTTCATTTGTAGGAACTTAATTATCTGAAGTTTGAGTTTCTGGCCCTCGGCGATGACCTAAACTTTTTAATGAACGATGTGATTTACTCTGTTCGATGTTTAATCACCCACCCTCTGTATCCTGAACGGTGTTGCTGGGAAACTTGAAGGTATTTATTCGAGTCTCCACCTCCTCCTTCGGAATTCCAAAACCGAATACAATTCTTGAAGGATTTATATCCGAAGCTGCCACCTTTCGAGAATTATATATTATAATGTTAGGGGTAAAAGCTTTACTTTTGGGCTAAAGCGGTAGGTTCTCGAGCAGAACGAAGTGAAAGAAGAACAATATTTGTATTATAAAGGCGAGACTTTCTGACCCAGACGGACGCCTAATTAATTGGCCTCGAAAAGTCAGACAATCTTTGACTTCTTCAGTTTTCCAATTCCTTTCTTAACTGAAAACTAATTCCCAAACACTTAGAACTCAGGAGACAATTTCTGGACTAAGGTTTTCATTCACTCCAGTCCAATAATCATCAAGGGAATTTTCTTCATAACTTCCTGAAAATGTTAGAAAACCTCCAAAAATGGGGTGGTGAAGTTGAAATACAATATATTCAATCTTATCAACCTCATTTCAGATCCTAGAATGGTTTTCTCTTCGAATTCTGAACTCAAGTTTCCATTGATTCCAGTCGAATAACCTGACATCGAGGTAGAATTTTCTTCATAACTTCCTGAAAATATGAGAAAACTTCCAAAAATGAGGTAGTAAAGTTAGAAGACAATGTATTTAATCGCATTCACCTCATTTCATACCCTGGAATGGTCTTCTCTTCGAAATTTGAACTCAAGTTCAAGTTGTCTCCAGTCGGATAACCTGACATCGAGGTAGAATTTTCTTCATAACTTCCTGAAAATTTCAGAAAACCTCCAAAAATGAGGTGGTAAAGTTGAAATACAATGTATTCAATCGTATTCACCTCATTTCAGATCCTAAAATGGTGTTCTCTTCGAAATCTGAAATCAAGTTTCTGTTGTCTTCAGTCGGATAACCTGACATCGATGTAGAATTTTCTTCATAACTTCCTGAAAATTTGAGAAAACTTCCAAAAATGAGGTAGTAAAGTTAAAAGACAATGTATTTAATCGCATTCACCTCATTTCATACCCTGGAATGGTCTTCTCTTCGAAATTTGAACTCAAGTTCAAGTTGTCTCCAGTCGGATAACCTGACATCGAGGTAGAATTTTCTTCATAACTTCCTGAAAATTTCAGAAAACCTCCAAAAATGAGGTGGTAAAGTTGGAATACAATGTATTCAATCGTATTCACCACCTTTCATACCCTGGAATGGTCCTCTCTTCGAAATTTGAACTCGAGTTTCCATTGATTCCAGTCCGATAACCTGACATCGAGATAGAATTTTCTTCATAACTTCCTGAAAATATGAGAAAACTTCCAAAAATGAGGTAGTAAAGTTAAAAGACAATGTATTTAATCGCATTCACCTCATTTCATACCCTGGAATGGTCTTCTCTTCGAAATTTGAACTCAAGTTCAAGTTGTCTCCAGTCGGATAACCTGACATCGAGGTAGAATTTTCTTCATAACTTCCTGATAATTTCAGAAAACCTCCAAAAATGAGGTAATAAAGTTGTAATACAATGTATTCAATCGTATTCACCTCCTTTCCTACCCTGGAATGGTGTTCTCTTCGAAATCTGAACTCAAGTTCCTGTTGACTTCAGTCGGATAACCTGACATCGATGAAGAATTTTCTTCATAACTTCCTGAAAATTTGAGAAAACTTCCAAAAAAGAGGTAATAAAGTTGTAATACAATGTATTTAATCGTATTCACCCCCTTTCCCACCCTGGAATGGTGTTCTCTTCGAAATCTGAACTCAAGTTCCTGTTGACTTCAGTCGGATAACCTGACATCGATGAAGAATTTTCTTCATAACTTCCTGAAAATTTGAGAAAACTTCCAAAAATGAGGTAGTAAAGTTGTAATACAATGTATTTAATCGTATTCACCTCCTTTCCTACCCTGGAATGGTCTTCTCTTCGAAATTTGAACTCGAGTTTCCATTGATTCCAGTCCGATAACCTGACATCGAGGTAGAATTTTCTTTATAACTTCCTGAAAATATGAGAAAACTTCCAAGAATGAGGTAGTAAAGTTAGAGGACAATGTATTCATCTCATTTCAGACCCTGTGCTGGTCGTCTCTTCGAAATCTGAACTCATGTTTTCATTCACCCCAATCGGGTAATCTGACATGTAGGTTGAATTTCATTCCTAAGTTCCTGAAAATTATAAAAACCTCCCCATTTGGGGTGGTAATAATGAAAGACAATGTATTCAACCGTATTTACCTCATTTTATACCCTGGAATGGTCTTCTCTTCGAAATTTGAACTCAAGTTTCCGTTGACTCCAGTCGGATAACCTGACATCGAGGTAAAATTTTCTTCATAACTTCCTGAAAGTTTCAGAAAACATCCAAAAATGAGGTATTAAAGTTAAAAGACAATGTATTCAATCGCATTCACCTCATTTCATACCCTGGAATGGACTTCTCTTCGAAATTTGAACTCAAGTTTCCGTTGTCTCCAGTCGGATAACCTGACATCGAGGTAGAATTTTCTTCATAACTTCCTGAAAATTTGAGAAAACTTCCAAAAATGAGGTAGTAAAGTTGTAATACAATGTATTCAATCGTATTCACCTCCTTTCCTACCCTGG
Source organism: Aphidecta obliterata (assembly GCA_963966015.1). Lineage (NCBI taxonomy): Eukaryota > Metazoa > Arthropoda > Insecta > Coleoptera > Coccinellidae > Aphidecta > Aphidecta obliterata. The sequence continues at coordinate 2,362,402 of OZ014435.1, forward strand.
AATGGTGTTCTCTTCGAAATCTGAACTCAAGTTCCTTTTGACTTCAGTCGGATAACCTGACATCGATGAAGAATTTTCTTCATAACTTCCTGAAAATTTGAGAAAACTTCCAAAAATGAGGTAGTAAAGTCGTAATACAATGTATTCAATCGTATTCACCTCCTTTCCTACCCTGGAATGGTCTTCTCTTCGAAATTTGAACTCGAGTTTCCATTGATTCCAGTCCGATAACCTGACATCGAGGTAGAATTTTCTTCATAACTTCCTGAAAATATGAGAAAACTTCCAAGAATGAGGTAGTAAAGTTAGAAGACAATGTATTCAATTGTATTTATCTCATTTCAGACCCTGTGGTGGTCGTCTCTTCGAAATCTGAACTCATGTTTTCATTCACTCCAATCGGATGATCTGACATATAGGTTGAATTTTATTCATAAGTTCCTGAAGATTATAGAAAACCTCCTAAAGTGGGGTGGTAATAATGAAAGACAATGTATTCAACCGTATTCACCTCATTTTATACCCTAGAATGGTCTTATTTCCGAAATCGGAACTCAAGTTTCCATTGACTCGAGTCGGATAACCTGACATCGAGGTAGAATTTTCTTCAAAACTTCCTGAAAATTTTATAAAACCACCAAAAATGAGGTGGTAGAGTTGGAAGACAGTGTATTCAATCGTATTCACCTCATTTCAGACAGAGAAGTGGTATTTTCTTCAATTTTTGTCCTTAAGTTTCTTATCACTCCATTCAGATGACCTGACATTCAAGTATAATTTCGTTCATAACTTCCCGAAAATGATTGAGAACCTCTAAAAGTGGGGTGGTAAAGTTGGAAAACAATGTTATTAAAAGTGTTACTGTAGGTTGAGAGTGTCTCTATAGGTCGAAAGTGCCCCTATTGATAGAGAGTGTTTCTGTAGGTCGAGAGTGTCTTTAAAAGTAAAAAGTGTTCCAGTAGGTTGGGAGTTTCCCTCTGGAGGATAATAATTGGCCCGTAGCAAATCCTTGGCAGAAGATTTTTCCCACCTTTTTCAATTTTATACATTTGAATTTATTTGTGCTAGATTGATTGTTAAGGCTTCGGAGAGGTTCTGTAGGTGACGATCACGTGAAAACTTGGAAAATTACTAGCTCACAAAATAGAAAACGTGTCGGATATTTGTGAAATACGAACGAAACCACTTACGTTGAACGTGTTGAAAAACGACGTCATATACGACTTCCTTCAGAGTCGTCCCTCCATCTCACAACGTGGCGTGTCGAATCAAACCGAAAAGTCCGATTGAAAAGTCCCCCTCGTTTCCCGAGTATTTCAATAAACCCTTTTCCATTTCCCGACGATATAACCACCTCTAATAATGCTCGGAGAGCGTGACCGACGTCTGCGCAGACTCCCCTGCAAGATCCATTTGTATGCCGACCCCGGCTCCTGCGAAGTTCAAGGCGTTCCTATCTTGTTCAAGAAAGCAGTCATTATTAACACAAGAACACTTCTCTTTTCATTTACACAACCAACCCCGCCTTTATTGCGACCACTTTCATTAGGAACCTCTGCGGAGGCCCGGGATATATGCTTTTTTTTAAGGCGCTGATTTCCCCGCCACGGCAATTTAGAACATCCTAATGAGTTGTTTAAAAACGCCGGTTGGTTGGATGGTTGAATTATTCGTTTTATGCGGGAGATTTGGAGGCGTTTATTACCTGTGTTGAACGGAAAATATTAGTTTTTTTCTCTCCGAACGTCGAAAAAACGAAATTCGCTCATTTCACAGCTGCATCTAATAGATCCTTCTGCAACTTTACAACATCACTCTCATATGAACACTATCTACTTATAGATACTCTCTCGACCTACAGGGATACTCTCGACCTACTGAAACACTCTCTACCTATAGGGGCACTCTCGACCTACAGAGACACTCTCGACCTACAGTTACACTCTCAACCTATAGAGGCACTCTCGACCTACAGAAACACTCTATACCTTTAAGGGGACTCTCGAACAACAGGAACACTCTCTATCTAAAGAGACACTGTCTACCTATAGGGGCACTCTCAACATACAGGGACACTCTCGACCTACAGGGACACTCTATACCTATAGGGGCACTCTCGAACTACAGGGACACTCTCTACCTTTAAAGTCACTGTGTACCTATAGTGACACTATCGATCTACAGGGATACTCTTGCCCTATAGAAACACTATTGACCGACACGTACACTCTCTACCTACAAGAACACTCTATACCTATAGGGACACTAAACACTATCGACTTACATCGACACTCTCGACCTACAGGAGCACTCTCTTCTTATAGGGGCAGATTGGACCTACAGAGATACTCTCGACCTACAGTAACACTCTCTACCTATAGGGGCACTCTCGACCTACAGGAGCAGACTCTACCTTTAGGAAAACTCTCGAAATACAGGGACACTCTATACCAATAGGGACACTAGACACTATTGACTCACATCGACACTCTCAACGTACAGGGATACTCTCGACCTACATGGACACTCTCTACCTATAGGGACACTATCGATCTACAGTGACACTCTCTACCTATAGAGGCACTCTCGACCTACAGGAGCAGACTCTATCTTAAGCGGCACTCTCGAACAACAGGGACACTCTCTACCTAAAGGGACACCATCGATCTGCAGTGACACTCTCTTCTGAAAGTTCTGAAATCAGCCGAATGCTGCCGGAACTTTCCTGGCAGTAAACAGCTACAACGAAACGTCGAATCATCAGTCTCTCCAGACCTTATCACCTGGAATAAATCCCGAAAGCGCAGGAATTAGAACCGTTTATCACCTAAAGCGCTCCAAAGTGCACCGAACGTAATCTAGAAGCGATACTTCTCACACGTGAAAAGGATCAGCGTGATAAATCTCTTCGTGGCAACATTTCCATCCAAGACCAAGTCATTCTCGCCCTCAGATTGGCCGATTCCGACGGAGAGAAGAATTGTTTATGGTCCGTTTTGAAAAGTTATGTTTATGTGGTGGCATTCAGGAGCGCGATAAAATTAAAGTTTAACAACTGTTGGGATTTGGATGAATATAAATAAACTGGCGTCGATGGGAAGGAAAAGTTGTCCTGGAAAGGAAATTGAATTAAGGGATTCGATTTATTTCCGATCGAGCAGAAAGGAGCTCGACATGCATTGACGTCGATACAATCGTTCGATTCGAATCGTTGAAGAAGATAAGGTTGGAAGATTGCACATTGATGGACCACCAAATAGGAGTTAGCCTTTCTATCACTCTCAAACACCTTGGAAAATCAAGGAAAATTCATAAACACCCCCTTTAAGTCAATGTATAAACAACACCCCCTGCCAGTGTAAACCTGCCCCACATCCTGATGCATCCATTTCCTCCCCAAAGCCTTCGGACGTGACAAAGGGGCGCATCCGGAACGAAACAAGAACCAGTTGAAGTATGATATGCCCCATTGTTCGGGTCTCGAAGGTGGAGAAAAGACGAAACAAGTCTCCACCTATCGGTCCTATTAACATCGCAGATATATTTTGACTGTTCTACGAACTGCTGGATGGCGGAGCGACTCGGCATTGTTCCTACCGTCGAAACAAGGTAGATAAAGCACATATCTTCCGACGTGTCCCACCGCCGAGAACAAAGGGAGCGCGATATAATAAAGTTACTAGTATAGAACGACGGTCTCGGAAAATCCTCGGAAACTGGGACTGGACTGATTTGTAAGCCAGGCCGCGATCGGGAAAGGCAAACTTTCCTCTTCGGATTCCGTGCGACTGGTTTCGCAACGAGCATCTGTTGTTCTTCCTTTTCGGCCGTCTGGTTTCGGTGTTTACGTTCCTCTCGTCTGTTTTTTCGGCGGGGCATTCGGCCCGGAAAATCATCCCAGTGGATGCTCTCGATGTTGAACCCGTTCAAACTTTAAATGTCGCATGAGCTGGCCAATTTCCTTATTTATCCACGTGTAAGGTGATACGCCTCTGTAAAAATCTACTACGTCAGCGACACGGCACAGCTCCAACTTCCTGCCTCAGGGCTCACTGTGACAATTGAGAATTATCTCTCAGTGAGTCCCAAATTACCCCAATATTTCATAACATGCAGCTAACATAATATTTAGTTTCGCTAAATCATCAGTTCCACCCCGCGTCGAAATTGATTTTCCCCGTCGGTTGGCACGGGGGTTGGCGCTGTCGGGGGTGCAACGACTCCTCTTCGGAGGAAAGAAGAGAAAACTGACGTCACATCCTCGAGATGATGAATACGGAACATCCGACCAAGTGCACTCTCCAAGTTCATTAGGGACTCTTCATTTCAAATGAAGCGTAGTCGTCAGTTTTTCTTCGGATTTTTCCAGAGGGGGAAAATCCGTCTGTCGGAAATGTAATCAAATCCGTGTTGTGAGTGAAGCGACCCAATCCGTTTTCGGGATTGGGGGATCTGCGGGGATGGGATTTACGCAAGTTTCGTTCTGGAGTTATTGGAGGGAATTTGTTCGAAATTTTTTAGTTTCCATTCTTTCCGACCTGGAGCTGTCGAAATGTCCTGGTTTAATTTCGTTTAAATCTCGAATATCATCGAAAACTTATAGAAGTGGCGTGGAAGAGTTGCAAGAGATCGTACTCACCTCGTTTCAGACCCCCAAAAAATTCATTCTTGAAATTCATTCCAATCAATTCAGTGGGCAGAGGTGGAATTTCATTCATAAATCCCTGAAAATTGTCGATTATCTGTAAAAGTGGTGTGGAAAAGTTGGGAGAGGATCTCTTTAATCGTATTTACCTCATTTCAGAACCTGAAGTAGTGTTTAAATCGATTCCTGAACAAAAGTTTCGATGAGGTTCTACCAAAGCTCTATGATATCGAAGTAGAATTTGATTCGTAACCCTTTTAAAAACATCTAAAACCTATGAGGGTGGCGTGATAAAGTTGCGAAAGGAACTATTTCATCATATAAACCTCATTTCAAAACCCGGTAGGCCGTTTTCTTTGAAATACGAAAGAATTTCCCGAAAAGGTCCACGTATCTTTCAATGGAATTGTATTCGTAAATCTCTGAAAATCATCGCAAACCTACAAAAATGTTGTGGAATTCTCGAAAAAAGATCTGTTAAATCGTATTCCCTCATTTCAGAACCTGAAGTGGTCTTTCCGTTGATTCCTGAAAAAAAATTTGGATGCGCTTCCACCAGAGCTCTATGATATCGAGGTAGAATTTTGTTCGTTACTTTTTTGAAAACGTCTGAAACCTATGAGAGTTGCGTGATGAAGTTGCGAGAAGAACCAGTTCATCATATAAACCTCATTTCAGAAGTCGATAGGCCATTTTTTTGGAAATACGAAAGAATTTCCCGAGGGGGTCCAGGTATCTTTCAATGGAATTTTGTTCGTAAATCTCTGAAAATCATCGCAAACCTTTGAAAATGGTGTGGAAATGTCGAAAAAAGATCTGTTGAATCGTATTCACCTCATTCCAGACCCAGAAGTGTTCTTTCCGTCGATTCCTGAAGGAAGTTTCGATGCGCTTCCACCAGAACTTTATGATATCGAGGTAGAATTTTATTCGTAACTTTCACTTAAACGTCTGAAACCTATAAGGGTGGCGTGATGAAGTTGCGAAAGGAACAATTTCATCATATAAACCTCATTTCAAAAGTCTATAGGCCGTTTTCTTCGAAATACGAAAGAATTTCCCGAAAGGGTCCAGATATCTTTAAATGGAATTTTGATCGTAAATCTCTGAAAAGCAACGCAAATCTTGGAAAATGGTGTGGAAATGTCGAAAATAGATCTGTTAAATCGTATTCATTCATTTCAGACCCTGAAGTGGTCTTTCCGTTGATTCCTGAAAAAAATGTCGATGCGCTTCCACCAGAGCTCTATGATATGGAGATAGAATTTTATTCGTAACTTTTTCAAAAAGTCTCAAACCTATGAGGGTGGCGTGATAAAGTTGCGAGAGGAACTATGTCATCATATAAACCTCATTCCAAAAGTCGATAGGCCGTTTCCTTTGAAATACGAAAGAATTTCCCGAAAGGGTCTAGGTATCTTTCAATGGAATTTTGTTTGTGAATCTCTGAAAATCATCGCAAACCATTAAAAATGTTGTGGAAATTCCGAAAAAAGATCTGTTGAATCGTATTCACCTCATTTCATACCCTGAAGTGGTCTTTCCGTCGATTCCTGAGAAAAAGTTTCGCTGTGCTTCCATCAGAGCTCTACGATATCGAGGTAGAATTTTATTCGTAACTTTCTTGAAAATGTCTTAAACCTATGAGGGTGGCTTGATAAAGTTGCGAGAAGAACCAGTTCATCATATAAACCTCATTTCAGAACTCGATAGTCCATTTTCTTCAAAATACGAAGGAATTTCCCGAAAGGGTCCTGATATCTTTCAATGGAATTTTGTTTGTAAATCTCTGAAAATCATCGCAAACCTCTGGAAATGGTGTGGAAATGTCGAAGAAAGATCTGTAAAATCGTATTTACATAATTTCAGACCCAGAAGTGTTTTTTCCGTGGATTCCTGAAAAAAGTTTCGATGCGCTTCCACCAATCTCTATGATATCGAGGTAGAATTTTATTCGTAACTTTTTCAAAAACGTCTAAAACCTATTAGGGTGGCGTGATGAAGTTGCGGGGGGAACTATTTCATCATATAAACCTCATTTCAAAAGTCGATAGGCCGTTTTCTTCGAAATACGAAAGAATTTCCTGAAAGGGTCCAGGTATCTTCCAATGGAATTTTGTTCGTAAGTTTCTGAACATCATCGGAAACCTATAAAAATGGTGTGGAAATGGCGGGAAAAGATCTGTTAAATCATATTCACCTCATTTCAGACCCTGAAGTGGTTTTTTTTGTCGATTCCTGAAGAAAAGTTTCGATGCGCTTCCACCAGAGCTCTATGATATCGAGGAAGAATTTTATTCGTAACTTTTCTAAAAACGTCTACAACCTATGAGGGTGGCGTGATAAAGTTGCGAGAGGAACTATTTCATCATATAAACCGCATTTCAGACCTCGATGGGCCATTTTCTTCGAGACACGAACGAATTTCCCGAAAGGGTCCAGGTATCCGTCATTGGAATCTTCTTCGTAAAACTATCGAAAAATATCGAAAACCTATAAAAATGGCCTGGAAAAGTCTAAATCTGATGGGGTTTTTGTCTACAAACTGAAACTCTAAGAAATCACTCCTACATCTGGCGCAGATTCCGTATCAGCTTTAATCATTGGAAATGATAAACAAAAATCAACACGTATCCCGACGTCGCCGCCACTCTCGGCGTCGCATATCCGGTAACCACGTCGACTGACACGATGAAAACACTCAAACGAACACAGGGCAATTACACGGCCGCAATACAGTGTGCCCCCCCCCTGTTTGCACTGGTGAAATGGAATGCCGTTCCGGACTGAGGCCACGCAAATTTGCGATGGAAATTCGGTGCCGCTTGTGTTTATTGTTTCTTTATCAGTTTCCTATCTGTGTCACGCAGCGACCCGGCAGGGATTAATATTGAAAAGTCTCGAGCTCTTTCAGTACGGTGTCGAGGCATTTAAAACAATTTGGTGGTAAAAACCTTTCAGTGCTTCTGGCTGGTATTTAATTTTCGATTCAGGCTGTGGTAGAGTGATGGTGACAAGCATAGTGTGTCGTCGATAGAACGACTCGTCGCGCAAGACGTCGAATTCTGCCGCTATATTCAAATTTATCTAAGCGATTCAGCCTCGGCTCATCCGAGACAATATTAACCGGCGATATGTGCAGACAATTTTGCTCGGGGTGAATTTATGGTCGACATAAAATACAAGTTTCTCCGCAAGAACCCGAACATAAATTTCGCTAACCAGAAAATAATATTAGCATGATACGCGGTGAATTTTGGAACACTATGAATACAAATAGGATCGTGTAACCTGCGCATCTATTATTTCGCGGAACTTCACTATGTTGTCTATCACACCATAGCTTTATTAGGGGTTGTATGTGGGAATATTTGACACCTTTATAACTGCTGCGATGATGGCATCGTCCAAATGAATTTCTGGACGTTTCTCCATTTCAGTTCAACTTCAATTCGAATTTTTATCATGATATTGTTTTTAATTGAAATTCATCAAAATAGAAATTTTTTCATGAAAAAATCAAAAATTTTTATTTTGATTGGGAAGGTTTATATTTAAATTAAATCAGTTCAACTTCAATCAGAATTTTTATTGATAATTAATCATTTTTTGATTGAAATTCATTGAAACATTAATTTTTCATCATAAAATCAAAAATTTTAATTTTTACTGAGAAATTTTATATTTGAAATAAAGAAATCAAAATAATTAATTGTTTTTTAATTGAAATCAATTAAAATATTAATTTCTCCATTATAAAATTCAAAGAGAGAGAAGATATATATTTAAATTCAAAAAATCAACATTCAAACAATTTTGTACCTTCTGTATTAGGGTTTATTCATTGAATTATAATAATATAATTTTTCTTTAGTCCAAAACCGTTGGATGTATGAATGTATTTCATCGTTATAAAAATATTTCAAATAAAATTCAGTGATCAAATGTTATTCGTTTTTGAATTTATCTAGGTTTTCAAAAAAAAAATTCAAATACATATTTCAAATTTTAATTAATTGAATTCATCATTAAATGAGCCTCAAGTTAACCATTTATAATATCATTGAGATTTAGTAAGTTTGAAAATTTGTCTCATTAAAAATTGATTAAAATTTGTTATCTTCAAAATTATATTTTTATGAAATTATTTTTAGTGTGCCTTCTGTATGAGGGTTTATTTATTGAATTATAATAATTCAATTTTTTTCCGTCCAAAACAGCTGAATTATTATGTATTTCATCGTTATACAAATATTTCAAATTAAATTCAGTGATCAAATGTTATTCATTTTTGAATATATCTAGGTTTTCGAGAAAAAAATTCAAATATTCCAAATTTTAATTAATTAAATTCATTATTAAATGAGCCTCAAGTGAACCATTTATAATATTTATTAAGATTTAGTAAGTTTGAAAATTTGTCTCATTAAAAATTCATTAAAATTTGTTATTTTCGAAATAATATTTTTATGAAATTATTCTTGGTGTGCCTTCTGTATCAGGGTTTATTTATTGAATTATAATAATATAATTCTTCTTCAATCCAAAACAGCTGAATTATTATGAATTCCATCGTTATAAAAATATTTCGAATAAAATTCAGTGATCAAATGTTATTCGTTTTTGAATATATCTAGGTTTTTGAGAAAAAAATTCAAAAATTTCAAATTTTGATTCATTGAATTCATTATTGAATAAGCTTCAAGTTGACCATTTATAATATTATTAAGATTTAGTAAGTTTGAAAATTTGTCTCATTAAAAATCCATTAAAATTTGATATTTTGGAAATAAAATTTTTATGAAATAATTTCTGGTGTTCCTTCTTAATCAGGGTTTATTTATTGAATTATAATAATATAATTTCTCTTAAGTCCAAAACAGCTGAATTATTATGTATTCCATCGTTATAAAAATATTTTGAATAAAATTCAGTGACCAATTGTTATTCGTTTTTGAATATATGTATCTATTGATTAAAATTTGTTATTTTCAAAATAATATTTTTATGAAATTATTCTTGGTGTGCCTTCTGTATCAGGGTTTATTTCTTGAATTATAATAATATAATTCTTCTTCAATCCAAAACAGCTGAATTATTATGTATTCCATCGTTATGAAAATATTTCGAATAAAATTCAGTGATCAAATGTTATTCGTTTTTGAATATATCTAGGTTTTTGAGAAAAAAATTCAAAAATTTCAAATTTTGATTCATTGAATTCATTATTGAATAAGCCTCAAGTTGACCATTTATAATATTATTAAGATTTAGTAAGTTTGAAAATTTGTCTCATTAAAAATTCATTAAAATTTGATATTTTGGAAATAAAATTTTTATGAAATAATTTCTGGTGTTCCTTCTTAATCAGGGTTTATTTATTGAATTATAATAATATAATTTCTCTTAAGTCCAAAACAGCTGAATTATTATGTATTCCATCGTTATAAAAATATTTTGAATAAAATTCAGTGACCAATTGTTATTCGTTTTTGAATATATCTATTGATTAAAATTTGTTATTTTCAAAATAATATTTTTATGAAATTATTCTTGGTGTGCCTTCTGTATCAGGGTTTATTTATTGAATAATAATAATATAATTGTTCTTCAGTCCAAAACAGCTGAATCATTTTGTATTTCATAGTTATAAAAATATTTTAAATAAAATTCAGTGATCAAATGTTATTCGTTTTGGAATGTTTTTAGGTATTCGAGAAGAAAAATCAAATATTTCAAATAATTGAATTCATTATTCAATGAGCCTCAAGTTAACCATTTATAATATTATTTCGATTTAATAAGTTTGAAAATTTTTCTGATCAAAAATTCATCAAAATTGGTTTTTTTTTTCGAAATAATATTCATATTAAAATTAAAATCAATACTAAATTTTTTTCATTCAAATAAAAACTTCAATTATTGAAATTGCACTGACGAAATGACAAATCCAGTATTATTTATGAAGGGAGGAATGAAGAAATTTAAACAATGAATTTTTCAACGTTTCAACAAAAATGAATATAATTTGAAGGAAAAATAATAGTGTTAAAGAAAAAAAAAATTTACGATGAACTCCAAATATTTCGAATTTCAATTAATTAAAATCATAAATTTGTTACCGAACAATATTCATATTCAATTTGATTTTTTTGAATGAAAACTTTCAATTTTCAGAGGTAGCATAAACATTAGTTTCTCAATGGAGATCTTTTATGCATGGTTCGATAAAAAACGACTTCCTCTATTCAATTTTTTTTAATTCAAAAGTCTTTCTTCATTTTGGTCATTTCATCAGTACTTTTGTGAAATTGATTTTTTTTTCTCTCATTCCTTTTTTTTTCAATTCTTTGTTTCGATTGTTGTTCAATTCTTCGTTTTGATTGCTGTTTTTTTTCAGCTAGAGTGACGATGATGTTGAATCCAGCTCAATACAGTCCAGACATCGATCGCATCAAGGTAATTTATGATCACTATAATTTGCACAAAAATGAAACGGTTTCCTCAAGAATTCCCACTAGATTTAACCTACCATCGACGAGGATGATCAAACTTATTCCTGCGTATCGATCCATAAATTCATTTCTGTCTGCTTCCCCTCGAAAATAAATTCAAGGGATAATCTAAAGCTCTCCTGAGGACTCCGCGATCCAAAGTACCCAGATATCTCGAACATTCCATCATGGGTGCACTCCAATAAACGTTACATAAGGATTCTTTTATTTGACCTCTGCGTACATCCCGGGGGATCCCCTCACTCCCGGGCTTAGGAGGAATGGAAATGAGGGATGTTTCAAGCGGATTTGGAGTTTTTCTCGTAATATCCCATAAGGAATATTCTCGAGGACTTACATATATTTTATGCGGTCTCACGAATTTGGACCCGACAAAAGATGTTCACGACCTTTTCGAATTCAGGAGGAATTCATTTTTTTCTACAGCTACTTTCTGTAATCAGCGATGATGTTTCTCTTGAATACTCATTATTTTGATGAATAAAAGATGCATATAATTATGTTTTGGAAATCGAAAGCCAACTTTAAAAAAAAAGTTAATTATTCACAATGGACGATTGTCCAACCTATTTCAACATTCAGCTAGTAAGAAATTCACTTAATTATTGACGACTGATTCGTCTTCAAAGGTATTAATAACATTATCTTATCTGCAACTGAAATACGACAAACAGACACCTACACAATGGCGTGATTGAAGATGATGAGTAATCATAACAATACAGAGTTATATTCAATATGGAATGTAATGCTGATAAGCATTCATCTAAGGATTGGCATTATGTAATTATATGCTTTATTTGATCTTTTTGAAAAATGTTATTGGTCTTCAAGTTTTGGGAAAACTGAGGGGTTCTCCCAAATTATATTGGCCAATGAGGATACTCTCATGACTGGAGAAGAGTTTTCGCATTTTGCTCAGTTTTAATCGGTCCAAAAACCTTTGGTTGAATCAAGAATAAAAGAACATGCCACAAAAGTGCATTTTATTATCCCCTAGCCATCGAATCTATCTCACCGTTAAAGAACTATATAATGTCGAAAATCCATTTCTATCATAAAGATGAAATGGAAAATTCAATTTCTTCATCATATACTCCCAGAGAGACCCGAATGGGCCATTCGAAAGGAGATCCAGAAAAAAATTCATATGAAAACCCCGAGCACGTCCGTACGTTTTATCGGCGACGAGGCTGCAAAATTCCGCAATTTCGCACGTATCAATACGTTTGCCGGGAACTGGTGGAGTCTGAAGTCGCCTTCCATGTTATTCCCACATCTCCATTCGGATATGATCCCACCGTGAGATGTTCCCGTCGAATGGGGGCTTAAGGGGCCATCGACTGCTTGTTTGGCTGCGAGAAAGACAAATCCCATTTTTATGACTTAAAAATTCTCGAAGCAGCTGCCCTGGGGACATCGAAATTTTCTCCAACCTTGTAAATGTTTTTTCCTCTCCTCAATTCATCAACCCCAAATGAGGCATTGTCAATATTTATAATAATTGTTCTGCGCTCAAACCGTCTTATACGGTGTAATATTTAACATCACCATGTGTGTGTGTGTGTGTCTGGCCAAATTTGGGTCGTTTCTGTAATTGGATTGTTGACTTCAAATATTGGTTCGCATCAGCGGTGGGATTAAGGGAGAGGGTGGTGGGATGTTAATATGGAACTTTGGAGTGTGGGGGGGTTGGTTATATTATTCTCATATGGGAATTTCTTGAATTTTCAACGTCCGCGATGTGGAAGTATTAACGAGTTTATGCTGGCCCCAATTGGACACTTTGATGTCACTGAATAATTTCGAGGGGGTAGTTTGAGTTTGGTTTTAGTTCATGATGGGTTCCTCGTCGAAAAACCTTGGGTTTAAAACGCTTTCGGCAACGAAATCCAATAAACTGGTGGCCAATAGTGGATATTGAGTTTATTGATGCATATCGTTCATCAGATCATTTCTGCATATCGTTCATCAGATCATTTAATAATAATAATAATAATTTCTCGATGCCTATTGTTCATCAGATCATTTAATAATAATAATAATAATAATTTCTCGAAGCATATCTATTATCAGATCATTTATTAATGATAATAATTTCTCGATGCATATCGTTCATCAGATCATTTAATAATAATAAAAGTTTCTTGATGCATATCTTTAATCAGATCATTTAATAAAATTAATAATTTCTCGATGCATATCGTTCATCAGATCATTAAATAATAATAATAATTTCTCGATGCATATCGTCTATCAGATCAAGAAATAATAATAATAATTTCTCGATGCATATCGTTTATCAGATCATTCAATAATAATAATGATAATTTCTCGATGCATATCATTTATCAGATCATTTAATAATAATAATAATTTCTCGATGCCTATCGTTTATCAGATCATTTAATGATAAAAATAATAATTTCTCGATGCATATCGTTTATCGGATCATTTAATAATAATAATAATTCCTCGATGCATATCGTTTATCAGATCATTCAATAATAATAAAAGTTTCTTGATGCATATTTTTTATCAGATCATTTAATAAAAATAATAATTTCTCGATGCATATCGTTCATCAGATTATTAAATAATAATAATAATTTCTCGATGCATATCGTTTATCAGATCATTTAATAATAATAATAATTTCTCGATGCATATCATTTATCACATCATTTAATAATCATAATGATTTCTGGATGCATATCGTCCATCACATCATTCAATAATAATAATAATAATTTCTCGATGCATATCGTCTATCAGATCAAGAAATAATAATGATAATTTCCCGATGCATATCATTTATCAGATCATTCAATAATAATAATAATTCCTCGATGCCTATCGTTTATCAGATCATTTAATGATAAAAATAATAATTTCTCGATGCATATCGTTTATCAGATCATTTAATAATAATAATAATTCCTCGATGCATATCGTTCATCAGATCATCTGATAATAATAATAATTTCTCGTTTCATATCGTTTATCAGATCATTCAATAATAATAATAATAATTTCTCGATGCATATCGTTTATCAGATCATTCAATAATAATAATATTAATTTCTCGATGCATATCGTTTATCAGATCATTCAATAATAATAATTATAATTCCTCGATGCATATCGTTTATAAGATCATTCGATAATAATAATGATAATTTCTCGATGCATATCATTTATCAGATCATTCAATAATAATTTCTCGATGCCTATCGTTTATCAGATCATTTAATGATAATATTGATTTCTCGATGCATATCATTCATCAGATCATTTAATAATAATATTATTTCTCGATGCATATCGTTTATCAGATCATTCAATAATAATAATAACTTCTCGATGCATATCGTTTATCAGATCATTCAATAATAATAATAATAATAATTCCTCGATGCATATCGTTTATCAGATCATTCAATAATAATAATAATAGTTTCTCGATGCATATCTTTTATCAGATCATTCAATAATGATAATAATATCTCGATGCATATCGTTCATCAGATCATTTAATAATAATAATAATAGTTTCTCGATGCATATCGTTCATCAGATCATTCAATAATAAAAATATCAATTTCTCGATGCATATCTTCAATCAGATCATTTAAGAAAAATAATAATTTCTCGATGCATATCGTTTTGTCAGATCATTCAATAATAATAATAATAATAATTCCTCGATGCATATCGTTTATCAGATCATTCAATAATAATAATAATAGTTTCTCGATGCATATCTTTTATCAGATCATTCAATAATGATAATAATATCTCGATGCATATCGTTCATCAGATCATTTAATAATAATAATAATAGTTTCTCGATGCATATCGTTCATCAGATCATTCAATAATAAAAATATCAATTTCTCGATGCATATCTTCAATCAGATCATTTAAGAAAAATAATAATTTCTCGATGCATATCTTTAATCAGATCATTCAAGAAAAATAATAATTTCTCGATGAATATCGTTTATGAGATCATCCGATGATAATAATAATAATAATTTCTCGATGCATATCGTTTATCAGATCATTCAATAATAATAATAATAATGTCTCGATGCATATCGTTTATCAGATCATTTAATAATAATAATAATTTCTCGATGCATATCATTTATCACATCATTTAATAATCATAATGATTTCTGGATGCATATCGTCCATCACATCATTCAATAATAATAATAATAATTTCTCGATGCATATCGTTTTTCAGATCATTTCTCGATTCATATTGTTTATCGAATCATTTCTCGATACATATCGTTTATCAGATCATTTATCGATACATATCGTTTATCAGATCATTTATCGATGCACATCGTTTATCAAATCATTTATCCGGCATATAGTTTATCAATTCATATATCGATTCATATTGTTCATCAAATCATTTCTCGATGCAAATCGTTCATGAGAGCATTCCTTGATGTATATCGTTTATCAAATCATTTATCGATGCTTATCGTTCATCAGTTCATTTCTCGATGCATATCGTTCATCAGATCATTTCTCGATGCTTATCGTTTATCAGATCATTTCTCAATTCATATTGTTTATCAAATCATTTCTCGTTGCATATCGTTTATCAGATCATTTATCGATGCATATCGTTTATCAAAATCATTCATCGATGCATATCGTTTATCAGATCATTTATCGATTCATATCGTTCATCAAAATCATTCATCGATGCATATCGTTTATCAGATCATTTCTCGTTGCATATCGTTTATCAGATCATTTATCGATGCATATCGTTTATTAAAATCATTCATCGATGCATTTCGTTTATCAGATCATTTATCGATGTATATTGTTTATCAGATCATTTATCGATGCATATCGTTTATCAGATCATTTCTCGATGCATATCGTTTATCACTATAACAGTCGATGCCTTTTCTTTGTTCACTTCTGGAAAATGGTGGACGTTTATATCGTTTCTGATGTGCTTGTTGAGAGACTATTTCGAACAATAATGTCGCTTTGGCCGAGACAAAAAAAATACAAATTTCGGTGAAGGTAAAAAAATCCCGGATACCAAATGGAAAACGTTGTATTATTCCAAGTCGTTACGGCCCCTTCAACATCCACTCCACTTCCAAAACGTTCGTTTTACGAACGCCGAAGTTTGCGAAATGTACAGCGACGCTAGACGGCAGCGATTTAGGAACAAACGGCAGACAACAAGTTGGGATAAGTTGGAACAGACATCAGTTCAGCCCCATCCAGAGGATTCACATAACTGGAAGCCCTCCAGAGTGGCGACGATCTACGACAGCCGGTGATAAAGAGACGATTTCAGAACTTTTCTTGTTTTAGTCTTCGGGTTTATATCGCGGAGTGGAAAGTCCGGTATCTGCTTCGTGGTCAGTTGAATTCGCACCTCGTGGAAGAGTCAATCGACCACACGATTGAAAAATTCACGTTTTTGGATCTTTTAGACTGTTTTAGAGGATCGCGAAATTTCTTCTTTGTTCGAGTTTTTGACAAATTCAACTACATGCACTCTTGGTCTTTATTTTAATTGGGAATTTTTTCATAATAGCTTCGAGGGTTTCTCGTGTACAAAAATAAGATAATGTAATCTGGGCAACGTTGCCAGATGTGAGGGTACTACCTTGTTGGAGGGAAAATCATATATTCTGTATTTGTTTGACTTGTTTCAAACTTTATCCTTCAACAACCGAGTTGACCCGAATGACGTGTTCTGCGATCAAAACTAGCCCCGTAGTGTCCATTAACATCCGAAAAGCAATTCGTTAGAGGTTTTTTCCGATATGACTCGGTCGCGTTTAATGAATTAATCGAATTTCGAGTGGCTCTTATGCGTCGAATCCACTTCGAACGCGACATAAACTGGGTTGTAAATCCGGCCAAGCGATAATTCTGTTTGTAAAACATAAAATAAGCTGGAAATGGCACTCTGGACCGGTTCCAAAAGCTGAAAACGAGGAAACGAATTTGTTGGATAAAATCGTCTGGTCATTTTTCAACGGTCTAGTTGCGGTGCTTTGTGATAATGGTCATTAAAAATTGGGGCTTGTTCTTCAACCGCCCACGTATAACCCCTGCGAGGGGAGTATAATGGAGATAAACAAAGGAAATGTAGTTGGGTAATTTATGTACACCGTTGGGAGGACTGAGGGCGCATTTAAATATTCGCATGATTCTATCTGATGAGCGCTTTATGCATCCGTTCTGGCAAGATGGGGTTTTTTTGGGACCTTTCTGGGGAATTTTATATAGTTAGGGGGAAGGAAAACTAAGCTTCGAAGTTAACTTTCTCTGAGAGGACTCCAATGTCCCAAATTCCAATCTCAATAATTACGAGGTATAGGGTGGGAGGGGATGGTATTCGGAAAATTAAGTATACTTTCCCTTAAATTTTCTCCTCTATACAAACAAGAGACAGGAATTTCAATATTCATTCATTATTCGCATCTTGGAGCAAGGGGAGTGGGAGTTCCTCAAGTTAATATTTCCAGTTTACCTAGTCTCATCACAAACATATCGGGGCGTTTTTCGACATCATATTTTATTAGGGCCTACTCGAGAACACCGGAATTTTATATATCGATGACCTACAAATCCAGCAGGATGAACAAACAAAACCCAGATCGTTCATCATTTTGCCAAACACAGCTTTCGGCTTCCACATACTGTGCAAACAATGGAGGGGGAGCTGGAAAGCGACGAAAACGATCTAGCAAAATAACATTATTTATTGGCCGATATTATTGTCGGCGTCCAATCCCCGTTTTATCGGTGGCGAATGTTGCTTTTTCCCTTTGTCCTGTTCATGGCAGACAAATTTCTGTTCATTCCTTATTATCGGATCATTAGATTGATATTCTTCCAGAAATACGTTTCAAACGCGTTCAGAACTAATTCGAAACTAGTTCTATACGAGTCCCGAACTTATTCGAAATCGTCACAGAACCAATAACAGATCCATCACATAAATAAGTGTCACTAAAAACTCGTCTAGAACTAGTTCAATCTAGTTCCATACGAGTCTCGAACTTATTCGAAATAGTCACAGAACCAATAACAGATCCATCACATAAGAAATTGTTACTATAAACTCGTCAAATGCCCCGAACTGGTTCGAAATTAGTTCCCTCGATTGTATGTAGATAAATTCCGAATAATTCCTCAGGCCAATCGTAGTTTCTCTCCTAACCCAATTAGGAGGGTCCACGTCGAATCCTCCCATCTGATGTAACATCAAAATTCGGCCTTAACTCCCTTAACTTTCTCCCGATGACTCCGACGTCGGACACAGGAAGCGACAGGGGCTTGTACACAAATATTTACTCGACAAAGTTGCGACTTACTGCAACTTGGATTCGTCGAATTGAATCCGTTCAGTTCACGTGTCAGTGAGCAACGCAGGGTTGGAGAATAGTTGGAATGCGGATCGGGGAAGAAGTCAGGTATAAGAGGATTTGGCCATATTTAAGACTTGGGGTTACATCGTGACTCGCCCTTTGAGATGTTCAATCTTTTATTGGAAGATTTGCTGGGAAGCAGAAAACTTAAGGGAATTGAAGGGGATGTTTCGAATTCAGTTGAAGTTGTTCGAACAAATTCTTCAAAAACAGTAATTTTAACGTAACTGAATCCTGAGGCGGGGTATTCGGAAAATAACCGCAGGGGGGGAGCCAATGAGAACTGTCCCCCTCAAAGAATTATTTCAACGGTGGCCGAAAGAGACATTAGCTTTGAAGAGTTAAGAGAGATGGATTAATTATTCACGTGATAACTGAGTCACCAGCTTGAAACATGAGATTACCTCTCATCTCCGACGCTTTAGATCGAACGAAAAAAAACCCTCGAGTCCTCCTCTTATTGTGCCCATATTAATAAGACGACGAGGAGGCAACTGGGAATTAATAGAGACATCGAGTCAGAATCCTCATTCATTACTTCCGAGTGTTCCCAACTTCCGCCGAAATAGTTTCTGATGAGAGAAGAGTGCCCGCTTGGTGAGAATTAGAGATACCAAGCGCAATTATCGTCTTCACGACGAGTTAGAACAAGACTTCGTCTCGTAGACGTGTCTCGACTCGTGTGAGTTTTGTCGTTCGGATGTGAAGTTGTGTTGTGTTTGGAGTGATAATATTAATGGATAATTGGAGAAAACTGGTGTTGGAGTGATCCATTTCGAACGAGTGCGACAATTCTGTTGGTGCAAGTAATGTACACTATCCATCTTTCCCTTACATTGTCTCGCTTGGATCCACCTTCCTCCTCATTTAAATCCATGGCGACGTTTTCAGATTTGCCCTGTCTCGAATAGAACTGTATTTTGCCTGAAAAGGAAATTCCCAACCTTTTCATCTTTCCCTCAAGATTTCTCCCTTGGATTCACCTTCTTCCTTATTCAATTCCATGTGGCTTTTTTCAGATTTGTCCTGATTCTTTAACGTCTCGAATGGAACTGTGTTGTGCCTGAAAAAGGAAATCCCAATCGTTCCATCTTTCCCTTACATTTTTTTCCTCGGATCCACATTCTTCCTCATTCAGTTCCATGGAGAAGTTTTGGATTTTCCTTGACTCTGTAACGTCTCGAATGGAACTGTTTTCTTTTTGAAAAAGGGAACCCTTACCTTTCTATCTTTCCTTTACAATTTCATGCTTGAAACCACCTTGTTCCTTATTCAGTTATATAGAGACGTTTTCAGATTTTCCCTGACCCTTTCACGTCTCAAATGGAACTGCGTTGTTCCTTTAAAGTAAAATCATAACCTTTCCATTTTTCCCTCACAATTTCTCCCTTGGATCCACCTTCACAATTCAGTGCCATGAAGACGTTTTTGGATTTGCGCTGACTCCTCAACATATCGAATGGATCCACCTTCTTCCTTATTCAGTTCGATGGAGACGTTTTCAGATTTGCCCTGACTCTTTAAAGTCTCGAATAAAACTGTATTTTTTCTGAAAAGGAAAATCCCAAACTTTTCATCTTTCCCTCAAGATTTCTCCCTTGGATTCACCTTCTTCCTTATTCAATTCCATGTGGCTTTTTTCAGATTTGTCCTGATTCTTTAACGTCTCGAATGGAACTGTGTTGTGCCTGAAAAAGGAAATCCCAATTGTTCCATCTTTCCCTCACAGTTTTTTCCTTGGATCCACATTCTTCCTCATTCAGTTCCATGGAGAAGTTTTTGGATTTTCCTCGACTCTGTAACGTCTCGAATGGAACTGTTTTCTTTTTGAAAAAGGGAACCCTTACCTTTCTATCTTTCCTTTACAATTTCATGCTTGAAACCACCTTATTCCTTATTCAGTTCTATGGAGACGTTTTCAGATTTTCCCTGACTCTTTAACGTCTCGAATGGAACTGCGTTGTTCCTTAAAAGGGAAATCATAACCTTCCAATTTTTCTCTCACAATTACTCCCTTGGATCCACCTTTACAATTCAGTGCCATGGAGACGTTTTTGGATTTGCGCTGACTCCTCAACATATCGAATGGATCCACCTTCTTCCTTATTCAGTTCCATGGAGACGTTTTCAGATTTGCCCTGACTCTTTAAAGTCTCGAATGAAACTGTATTTTTTCTGAAAAGGAAAATCCCAACCTTTTCATCTTTCCCTCGAGATTTCTCCCTTGGATCCACCTTCATCCTTATTCAATTCCATGGGGCTTTTTTCAGATTTGTCCTGATTCTTTAACGTCTCGAAACTCGAAACTGTGTTTTGCCTGAAAAAGAAAATCCTAATAGTTCCATCTTTCCCTCACATATCCACCTTCTTCCTTATTCAGTTCTATGGAGACGTTTTCAGATTTGCCCTGACTCTTTAAAGTCTCAAATGAAACTGTATTTTTTCTAAAAAGGAAAATCCCAACCTTTTCATCTTTCCCTCAAGATTTCTTCCTTGGATTCACCTTCTTCCTCATTCAGTTCCATGGGGCTTTTCATATTGCCCTGACTCTTTAACGTCTCGAATGAAACTGTGTTTTTCCTGAAAAGGAAAATCCCAACCTTTTCATCTTTCCCTTACATTTTTCCCTTGGATCCACATTCTTCCTCATTCAGTTCCATGGAGACATTTTTGGATTTTCCCTGACTCTGTAACGTCTCGAATGGATTTGTTTTCTTCTTGAAAAAGGAAACCCTTACCTTTCTAACTTTCCCTTACAATTTCATGCTTGAAACCACCTAATTCCTTATTCAGTTCTATGGAGACGTTTTCAGATTTTCCCTGACCCTTTAACGTCTCGAATGGAACTGCGTTGTTCCTCAAAAGGGAAACCATAACCTTTCCATTTTTCCTTTACAATTTCTTTCTTGGATCCACCTTCCCAATTTAGTTCTATGGAGACGTTTTTGGATTTGCCATGACTCTTTTAAGTCTCGAATGAAACTGTATTTCTCGAAAAGGGAAATCCCAACCTTTCCATCTTTCTCATAAGATTTTTCCGTTGGATCCACTTTTTTCCTTATTCAGTTCCATGAGGCTCTTTTCAGATTTGCCCTGACTGTTTAACGTCTCGAATGGAAATGTGTTTCTCCTGAAAAGGGGAATCCCAACCTTTTCATCTTTTCCTTACATTTTTCCCTTGGATCCACATTCTTCCTTATTCAGTTCCATGGAGACATTTTTGGATTTTCCCTGACTCTGTAACGTTTCGAATGGAACCCTTACCTTTCTATCTTTCCCTTACAATTTCATGCTTGAAACCGCCTTATTCCTCATTCAGTTCTATGGAGACGTTTTCAGATTTTCTCTGACTCTTTAACGTCTCGAATGGAACTGCGTTGTTCCTCAAAAGGGAAACCATAACCTTTTCATTTTTTCCTTACAATTTCTTCCTTGGATCCACCTCCCAATTTAGTTCTATGGAGACGTTTTTGGATTTGCCATGTTTCTTTTAAGTCTCGAATGAAACTGTATTTCTCGAAAAGGGAAATCCTAACCTTTCCATCTTTCCCATAAGATTTCTCCGTTGGATCCACTTTTTTCCTTATTCAGTTCCATGAGGCTCTTTTCAGATTTGCCCTGACTCTTTAACATCTCGAATGGAAATGTGTTTCTCCTGAAAAGGGGAATCCCAACCTTTTCATCTTTCCCTTACATTTTTCCCTTGGAACCACATTCTTCCTCATTCAGTTCCATGGAGACATTTTTGGATTTTCCCTGACTCTGTAACGTCTCGAATGGAACCCTTACCTTTCTATCTTTCCCTTACAATTTCATGCTTGAAACCGCCTTATTCCTCATTCAGTTCTATGGAGACGTTTTCAGATTTTCCCTGACTCTTTAACGTCTCGAATGGAACCGCGTTGTTTCTCAAAAGGGAAACTATAACCTTTCCATTTTTCCCTTACAATTTCTTCCTTGGATCCACCTTCCCAATTTAGTTCTATGGAGACGTTTTTAGATTTTCCATGTCTCTTTTAAGTCTCAAATGAAACTGTATTTCTCGAAAAGGCAAATTCCAATCTTTCCATCTTTCCCATAAGATTTCTCCGTTGGATCCACTTTTTTCCTTATTCAGTTCCATGAGGCTCTTTTCAGATTTTCCCTGACTCTTCAACGTCTCGAATGGAAATGTGTTTCTCCTGAAAAGGGGAATCCCAACCTTTTTATCTTTCCCTTACATTTTTCCCTTGGATCCACATTCTTCCTTATTCAGTTCCATGGAGACGCTTTCAGATTTTCGCTGACTCTTTTACGTCTCGAATAGAACTGCTTTGTTCCCTAAAAGGGAAATCATAACCTTTCCATTTTTCCCTCACAATTTCTCCCTTGGATTCACCTTTACAATTCAGTGCCATGGAGCTGTTTTTGGATTTGCGCTGACTTCTCAACATATCGAATGGATCCACCTTCTTCCTTATTCAGTTCTATGGGGACGTTTTCAGATTTGCCCTGAGTCTTCAAAGTCTCGAATGAAACTGTATTTTTTCTGAAAAGGAAAATCCCAACCTTTTCATCTTTCCCTCAAGATTTCTCCCTTGGATCCACCTTCTTCCTTATTCAGTTCCATGGGGCTTTTTTCATATTGCCCTGACTCTTTAACGTCTCGAATGAAACTGTGTTTTTCCTGAAAAGGGAAATTCCAACCTTTTCATCTTTCCCTTACATTTTTCCCTTGGATCCACATTCTTCCTCATTCAGTTCCATGGAGACATTTTTGGATTTTCCCTGACTCTGTAACGTCTCGAATAGAACTGTTTTCTTCTTGAAAAAGGGAACCCTTACCTTTCTATCTTTCCCTTACAATTTCATGCTTGAAACCGCCTTATTCCTTATTCAGTTCTATGGAGACGTTTTCAGATTTTCCCTGACTCTTTAACGTCTCGAATGGAACTGCGTTGTTCCTTTCCATTTTTCCCTCACAACTTCTTCTTTGGATCCACCTTCCCAATTCAGTTCTATGTACTTCTCGAAAAGGGAAATCCCAACCTTTCCATCTTTCTCATAAGATTTCTCCTTTGGATCCACTTTTTTCCTTATTCAGTTCCATGAGGCTCTTTTCAGATTTACCCTGACTCTTTAACGTCTCGAATGGAAATGTGTTTCTCCTGAAAAGGGGAATCCCAACCTTTTCATCTTTCCCTTACATTTTTTCCCTTGGATCCACATTCTTCCTTATTCAGTTCCATGGAGACGTTTTCAGATTTGCCCTGACTCTTTGACGTCACGAATGGAACTATGTATGTTCTTCCTGAAAAGAGAATCCTTTACCTTTCCATCTTTCCGTGCCTAGTTACGTGACGAAAAACATCCCAAAAGAAATCGCCTGACTTTTTTCCATTCAGGTGCTACTTTTTATTTCCTTCTGCTCTCCATCCAACGTGGTTTTTTGATGGACACGCCGTCCACCTCGATATCGCATTAAAATCAACCTGATGCATCTGTTCCAGAGCCCACTCGGCGTTTCCCTTTCAATCGAGGGGTGTGGACCCGAATAATTGACGTAATAATGAAAATCCTGGAACGTCAGGAAAATGCAATTTGTCACCAACCCTTCCGATAAAACTGCCCGGCTCGCGAGCCGCAGTTTTCACAATGGCCGACATAATCCATTATCTTTCGGATGAGACTCGTTATTGTCCAACGCGACGGGGGGAATGGGGGGGGGGGGGGGTTAATCCCAGGGGTGTCCGGTGTCCGACTGATTTTGATTGGACGTGACTGGAATAACAAAATTATATCCGGGGAATGAATGAACCAGAAATAACGGAGTCGGAGTCAATTTGGCACATCTGTTTTGTTCATTAATTTCGATTATGACAACTATTAAATCGGGGGATTTATTTATCCGGCTAATTGGGGATCGCCGCGACTCGGAGAGAATACGAGAGTGTTTTTGTTTTGGACTGGACTGTTGGATGTGCCGCCTATGTGTCCTCTGACTTGGCGACACGCAAAGTTTTTCCTACTGCAAGCCTTCTATAAAGTTCTACCCACTAGTATTTCACTGTATCCGTCCAAAAACCCGCTTTGTACTCAACAACTAGTTCCATTAATTCGAACTTGATGTCCTCTCGCAGCAACACAAAGCTTATTCATTACGAACTGTAAAAACATGCCGACAGTACGCAGAAGTAAACTGCCCGAGAAATTGCCGGAAAATAAGAAATCCCCGGGTCGTAACTCATCGTTAATGAAACACGGAGTGTAATACCATTTCGTTAATGGTTCACGGCAATGTACAGAGAATAGTTTCCATCTCGGAAGCAGACGGCAATAACTGAGAAATTAACAGGGACCGCTTGTGGCTAGACCAAATTATAATTGATACTGGAAAGATTCACCTCCACTTCACATCATAAGATTGGAAATGGCAAAGCGGCTATCGCCGCCTAGTGCGAATGCTGGTGCTATGAATTTCATTCATAACTGTCTGAAATTCACTGAAAACCCACAGAAGTGGTGTGAAAAAGTTCGAAAGGATCTATTTTATGGTTTTCTCCCCATTTCATACCTCGGCACGGTCTAGTCTTCGATTTATGGTCAGTAGTTTCCGTTCGTTCTAGCTGTGTAACCTGGAATGACGTCGAGTTATAATTTCTTCCATAACTCTCTGAAAATTATGAAAAACCGCCAAAAGTGGTAAGGAAAAGTTTGAAGAAGACCTATTAAATGAACTCACCTCATTTCAGATCTCAAAACGGTTTATTTTTCGACTTATGAACGTAAGTTTCCATTCCATCCTGAAATGACGTCGAGACAGTATTTCGTTCATGACTGCCTGAAAATTATGAAAAACCCCTAAAAATGGTGTGGAAAAGTTGCAAGAGAATCTCTTCAATGGTTTTTTCCTCATTTAATATCTCAAAACGGTCTATTCCTTGATTTATAAACGTAAGTTCCCTTAATTCCAGCTGTGTATCTTGGAATGACGTCGAGTTATAATTTCGTCCATAACTCTCTGAAAATTATGAAAAACTACTAAAAGTGGTGTGGAAAAGTTCGATGAAGACCTATTAAATGAACTCACCCCATTTCAGATCTCAAAACGGTTTATTTTTCGACTTATGAACGTAAGTTTCCATTCCATCCTGAAATAACGTCGAGGCAGTATTTCGTTCATAACTGCCTGAAAATTATGAGAAACCCCTAAAAATGGTGTGGAAAAGTTGCAAGAGAATCTATTTAATGGTTTTTTTCCTCATTTAATTTCTCGAAACGGTCTATTCTTCGATTTATAAACGTAAGTTCCTTTCATTCCAGCTGTGTAACCTGGAATGACGTCGCGTTATAATTCCGTTCATAACTGTCTGAAATTCATGAAAAACCACCACAAGTGGTGTGGAAAAGTTCGAAGAAGACCTATTATATGGTTTTACTTCATTTCAGAACTCAAAACGGTTCATTTTTCGATTTATGAACGTAAGGTTTCATTCCATCCTGAAACGACGACGAGTCAGTATTTCGTTAAAAACTGCCTGAAAATTATGGAAAACTCCCAAAAGTGATGTGGAGAATTTGCAAGAGAATCTCTTCAATGATTTTTTCCTCGTTTTATATTTCGAAACGGTCTATTCTTCGATTTATAAACGTAAGTTCCCTTCATTCCAGCTGTGTATCTTGGAATGACGTCGAGTTATAATTTCCTCTTTAACTCTCTGAAAATGATGAAAAACCGCCAAAAGTGGTGTAAAAAAGTTCGAAGAAAACCTACTAAATGATTTTCCCCCATTCCAGAACTCAAAACGGTTCAATTTTCGATTTATGAACGTAATGTTTCATTCCATCCTGAAACGACGACGAGGCAGTATTTCGTTCATAACTGCCTGAAAATTATGGAAAACTCCTAAAAGTGGTGTGGAGAAGTTGCAAGTGAATCTTTTCAGTGGTTTTTTCCTCATTTAATATCTCGAAACGGTCTGTTCTTCGATTTATAAATGTAAGTTCCTTTCATTCCAGCTGTGTAACCTGTAATGACGTCGCGTTATAATTCCGTTCATAACTGTCTGAAACTTAGGAAAAACCACCACAAGTGGTGTGGAAAATTTCGAAGAAACCTATTATATGGATTTACTTCATTTCAGAACTCAAAACCGTTCATTTTTCGATTTATGAACGTAAGGTTTCATTCCATCCTGAAACGACGACGAGTCAGTATTTCGTTAAAAACTGCCTGAAAATTATGAAAAACTCCTAAAAGTGGTGTGGAGAAGTTGCAAGAGAATCTCTTCAATGATTTTTTCCTCATTTTATATCTCGAAACGGTCTATTCTTCGATTTATAAATGTAAGTTCCCTTCATTCCAGCTGTGTAACCTGGAATGACGTCGCGTTATAATTTCGTCCCTAACTGTCTGAAAATGATGAAAAACCGCCAAAAGTGGTGTGAAAAGTTCGAAGAAGACCTACTAAATGATTTTCCCCTATTCCAGAACTCAAAACGGTTCAATTTTCGATTTATGAACGTAAGGTTTCATTCCATCCTGAAACGACGACGAGGCAGTATTTCGTTCAAAACTGCCTGAAAATTATGGAAAACTCCTAAAAGTGGTGTGGAGAAGTTGCAAGAGAATCTCTTCAATGATTCTTTCCTCATTTTATATCTCGAAACGGTCTATTCTTCGATTTATAAATGTAAGTTCCCTTCATTCCAGCTGTGTAACCTGGAATGACGTCGCGTTATAATTTCGTCCCTAACTGTCTGAAAACTATGAAAAACCGCCAAAAGTGTTGCGGAAAAGTTCAAAGAAGACCTACTAAATGATTTTATTTCATTTCAGAACTCAAAACGGTTTATTTTTCGATTTATGAACGTAATTTTCCATTATATCCTGGAATCATGTCGAGGCAGTATTTCGTTCATAACTGCCTGAAAATTATGAAAAACTCCCAAAAGTGCTGTGGAAAAGTTGCAAGAGAATCTATTAAATGGTTTTCTCCTCTATTCTTTGATTCATAAACGTTGCGTTCATTCCAGCAGAGTAACCTGGAATGACGTAGAGTGATAATTTCGTCCATAACTGTTTGAAAATGACTGAAAACCTACAAAAGTGGCATGTAAAAGTTTGCAAGAGGATCTATTTAATGGTTTTCCTTATTCCCACCTCAAAAACTTCAATGGACGATGGTGTATTTACAAGACCCCTTACATTGCTATCTTGTCGTTCGTTCGAGGGAAAACCAACCGGTAGTTGGCAGACAGATCGAACCCTTCCGTGAGTTATCAAAACAAAACTGAATTACTTGGGCGGTTCTTGCGATACTGGCTTTGAAGTTTGGTTTTCCCCGGCACGCCGTGGGAAGCGACAGATGGAAAAGCAGATAGAAAGCGGGCAGAAATAGATTAACAGTTTCTCTTTGGGAATGGGGGGAACGCAGATAAAGAAATAGTGTGCCAGACAGCAGTTAACTAAAGATTGACAGGCATTTCTCCCGTTTCATCCTCTGATGGACCGGAATCTTCAATATAGAAAGATGTAGGAGGCGCTCCGGAATACACTGAAGAAGGAGAATTCAGTTCGTTTGCGGAGAATTGGGGTAGAAATTCGTTCATAACCCAATGAAAATGATCAAAAACCTCGAAAAGTGGTGAGAAAAAGTAGAAAGAGGATCTATTTGATAATTTTCAACTTATTTCAGACATCAAAACAGGCTGTTCTTCGATTTATGAACTGAAGTTTCATTTCAGCTGTATAACCTGGAATGACGTTGAGATATAATTTCGTTCATAACTCGATGAGAATTATCGAAAATCCCCAACAGTGATTGGAAAAAGTTGGAGGGGGGTCTATTCAATAGTTCTTACCTCATTTCAGATCTCGAAACGGTCTATTCTTCGATTCATAAACGTAAATTTCATTTTAGCTGTATAACCTGGAATGACGTTGAGATATAATTTCGTTCATAACTCGATGAGAATCATCGAAAATCCCCAACAGTGATTGGAAAAAGTTGGAGGAGGGTCTATTCAATAGTTCTTTCCTCATTTCAGATCTCGAAACGGTCTTTTCCTCGATTTATGAACGTAAGTTTTATTTTAGCTGTATAACCTGAAATTTCATCAAGGTAGAATTTTGTTCATAACTCGATGAAAATCATCGAAGAACTCGAAAAGTGGTGAGGAAAAGTAGAAAGAGGATCTATTTGATGAGTCTGAACTTATTTCAGACATCAAAACGGTATATTCTTCGATTTATGAACGGAAGTTTCATTTTAGCTGTATAACCTGGAATGACGTTGAGATATAATTCCGTTCATAACTCAATGAAAATTATCTGAAATTCCCAACAGTAATTGGAAAAATTTGGAGGAGGGTCTTTTCAATAGTTTTTACCTCATTTCAAATCCCGAAACGGTCTATTCTTCGATTTATGAACGTAAGTTTTATTTTAGCTGTTTAACCAGAAATGACATCGAGGTGGAATTTCGTTTATAACTCAATGAAAATTATCAAAAACTTCGGAAAGTGGTGTGAAGAAGTAGAAAAAGGATCCATTTGATGATTTTCAACTTATTTCAGACATCAAAATGGTCTATTCTTCGATTTATGAACGAAAGTTTCAGTTATGCTGTATAACCTGGAATGACGTCGAGGTGGAATTTCCTTTATAACTCAATGAAAATTATCAAAAACCTCGGAAAGTGGTGTGGAAAAGTAGAAAGAGGTTCTTTCTGATGATTTTCAACTTATTTCAGACATCAAAACGGGCTATTCTTCGATTTATGAACGGAAGTTTCATTTTAGCTGTATAACCTGGAATGAATTCGAAGTGGAATTTCGTTTATAACGCAATGAAAATTATCAAAAACCTCGGAAAGTGGTGTGAAAAAGTAGAAAGTGGGTCTTTCTGATGATTTTCGACTTATTTCAGATATCAAAATGTTCTATTCTTCGATTTATGAATGAAAGTTTCAGTTATGCTGTATAACCTGGAATGACGTCGAGGTGGAATTTCGTTTATAACTCAATGAAAATTATCAAAAACCTCGGAAAGTGGTGTGGAAAAGTAGAAAGAGGTTCTTTCTGATGATTTTCAACTTATTTCAGACATCAAAACGGTCTATTCTTGGATTTATGAACGAAAGTTTCATTTCAGCTGTATAACCTGGAATGAATTCGAAGTGGAATTTCGTTTATAACGCAATGAAAATTATCAAAAACCTCGGAAAGTGGTGTGAAAAAGTAGAAAGTGGGTCTTTCTGATGATTTTCGACTTATTTCAGACATCAAAACGGGCTATTCTTCGATTTATGAACGAAAGTTTCATTTTAGCTGTATAACCTGGAATGAATTCGAAGTGGAATTTCGTTTATAACGCAATGAAAATTATCAAAAACCTCGGAAAGTGGTGTGAAAAAGTAGAAAGTGGGTCTTTCTGATGATTTTCGACTTATTTCAGATATCAAAATGTTCTATTCTTCGATTTATGAATGAAAGTTTCAGTTATGCTGTATAACCTGGAATGACGTCGAGGTGGAATTTCGTTTATAACTCAATGAAAATTATCAAAAACCTCGGAAAGTGGTGTGGAAAAGTAGAAAGAGGTTCTTTCTGATGATTTTCAACTTATTTCAGACATCAAAACGGTCTATTCTTCGATTTATGAACGAAAGTTTCATTTCAGCTGTATAACCTGGAATGAATTCGAAGTGGAATTTCGTTTATAACGCAATGAAAATTATCAAAAACCTCGGAAAGTGGTGTGAAAAAGTAGAAAGTGGGTCTTTCTGATGATTTTCGACTTATTTCAGACATCAAAACGGGCTATTCTTCGATTTATGAACGAAAGTTTCATTTCAGCTGTATAACCTGGAATGAATTCGAAGTGGAATTTCGTTTATAACTCAATGAAAATTATCAAAAACTTCGGAAAGTGGTGTGAAGAAGTAGAAAAAGGATCCATTTGATGATTTTCAACTTATTTCAGACATCAAAATGGTCTATTCTTCGATTTATGAACGAAAGTTTCAGTTATGCTGTATAACCTGGAATGACGTCGAGGTGGAATTTCCTTTATAACTCAATGAAAATTATCAAAAACCTCGGAAAGTGGTGTGGAAAAGTAGAAAGAGGGT
Organism: Aphidecta obliterata; assembly: GCA_963966015.1. NCBI lineage: Eukaryota > Metazoa > Arthropoda > Insecta > Coleoptera > Coccinellidae > Aphidecta > Aphidecta obliterata. Next base: position 2,393,108 of record OZ014435.1, read on the forward strand.
CTTTCTGATGATTTTCAACTTATTTCAGACATCAAAACGGGCTATTCTTCGATTAATGAACGGAAGTTTCATTTCAGCTGTATAACCTGGAATGAAGTCGAAGTGGAATTTCGTTTATAACGCAATGAAAATTATCAAAAACCTCGGAAAGTGGTGTGAAAAAGTAGAAAGTGGGTCTTTCCGATGATTTTCGACTTATTTCAGATATCAAAATGTTCTATTCTTCGATTTATGAACGAAAGTTTCATTTCAGCTGTATAACCTGGAATGAATTCGAAGTGAAATTTCGTTTATAACTCAATGAAAATTATCAAAAACCTCGGAAAGTGGTGTGGAAAAGTAGAAAGAGGTTCTTTCTGATGATTTTCAACTTATTTCAGACATCAAAACGGTCTATTCTTCGATTTATGAACGAAAGTTTCATTTCAGCTGTATAACCTGGAATGACGTCGAGGTGGAATTTCGTTTATAACGCAATGAAAATTATCAAAAACCTCGGAAAGTGCTGTGGAAAAGTAGAAAGAGGGTCTTTCTGATGATTTTCGACTTATTTCAGACATCAAAATGTTCTATTCTTCGATTTATGAACGAAAGTTTCAGTTATGCTGTATAACCTGGAATGATGTCGAGGTGGAATTTCCTTTATAACTCAATGAAAATTATCAAAAACCTCGGAAAGTGGTGTGTAAAAGTAGAAAGAGGGTCTTTCTGATGATTTTAAACTTATTTCAGACATCAAAACGGTTTGCCAGAGGATGTATCGAATCATTTCCCCTCATTTCAGACCTCGAAACGATATATTCTTCGATTCTCGAGGGTTTTCAGATAGCTACCTGATTTTGTCGAATTTCAAATTATTTTCTCAAATGGCTAGAAAACTTTGTTCTTTCGACAATTTTCGACCGCCTATCAATTTTGACTGTAGTCTCGTTCACGTCCAGCGAAATGAACGTCACAGAAATTTCGTTCCCAACACACCGAAATCGAAGGAAAACTGTAGAAAACCACTCAGGGTAATAGGAAAAACGTATAAGGATACGTTTTTCTTATTTTCGATCCTCCAATCTGTATTTTCTTTTGAGAATCGGACGTCGAATTAATTTGAGTCTATCTATTCTCTACTCATGGTCGTCGAAAAAATATTTATTTCCCGGAGAGAAATCTCGAGGACACTCCTGGGGATCTCCTCGGTTCCCCCCAGACGAAATCGTAAAAGATTCCGCAGATACACTGCACGTTAAGTCGCGCAAATATCCCAATAAATTCCCATATCCGAGTTCGGCCCGTTTGCCTTATTTGCTTAGAAATCCCCGAACCGATTCAAATGATCCTCAAAACTGATATTCCCGCAATTCCATTCACTCCCCGGAACATATCGTCATCTGGAGGATTCCGGACCGGTAACGATAAAACGGGAAAATATCATCCCTCCGCTTTACATCCCCCGTATTTATGGCATCGGGAAGAGTTATTGTTGGGAATAAATACTCGAAACCCGAACGATTGTCGTAAAATATGACGCTGATGACGGCCGTTTTTCATCCGGGATCACAAGACGGCATGCCGAGACATAAGACGTCCGATTGTTGCGTTTTTTTTTCCGCTCGCTCGATGAATCTTTCGATTTACGTCTTCATTTTTCGGGGATGATCGGAACGAGGGAATAAAGTCAAGTGTTATGGGAGTTTTCTTCGAGGAAAAATAAGTTTTGACGATTTTATGACACTCTTATATCCTGACGGCGCCATTCGATTTCGCCAATGACGCACATTGCAGGTGTTCATTGTTTGTTGCATTCCTTCTGGAACTTTTAGATAAGATAATGTTATAAATATCTCTGAAGACGAATCAGTCGTCAATAATTAAAGTAGTTTCTTCTATACTGTATGATAGATAGGTCGGATAATCGTCCGTTGTAAATAAATAACTTTTTTTAAAAGTTGGCTTTCCATATCAAAAACATAATTATATATTGATTATGATAAGATCCATCGAAACTGATGATATCTTATCACGGTTTTAGTACAACTCCTACTCTCACCGGATTCCAGTGGAACGACTGCAGATAAAATCAAATGGAAGAGCATGGAACGTCGTAAATACACAAGAGTTCTCATCCTCAGTAATCCCATTGTTATTTATACGATATTATCCCGTACGTTGAGTGGATGCTAAAGTCGGCATTATTAAAAATTTTATTCCACTTTTATGTCCTATTCTTATTGATTGAAAGATATATCCCAGATATAATCGCCTGAAGGGGCGGAATCGGAGATGGTCGTAAAAAGTCTCTGGGCCATCGTGGCCGCCTTTATTCGAAAAGAAAGGGGATTCTCGAATCCTGGAAACTCTAAAAGACGTCACGTCAATTATCGAAACTTTATCACAATTGTGGCTCTGGCAGAGAAACACCACAGCAATGCTACAATACTCTAACAATTTCGTCTTTGGAGCATCCCTCCTCGGAGTCTCGAGGTATTGTTTGAATCCCCCATGAGCTTTCGACCATTCCTCATAAAATATCTGAAATAAAATCCAGTTCTTTCAGAGTCGGTCAGAATGTTAAACGATATGCATCAACATAAATTAAAACCGTGAATTCGAGTTAAAGTTACGGTGATCTCTCTGGGGGCTATGCCAAAATTTTTGTATAGTTATCTTTCCTTCAAATTTATCATTCAATGTGTTATACGATATGCATTTATAAATAGTCAGATGAAGTATTGAACGATATGCATCAATAAACAGTCGGGTAGAGTATTGAACGATATGCATATAAACAGTCAGATAAAGTATTAAACGATAGGCATCAATAAACAGTCAGAGGAAGTATGCAACGATATGCATCTATAATCAGTCAGCTAGACCGAGTGTTATACGATATGCATCTTTAAACAGTCAGATAGAGTATTAAACGATATGCATCCTTAAACAGTCAGATAGAGTATTAAACGATATGCATCTATAAACAGTCAGATAGAGTATTGAACGATGTGCATCTATAAACAGTCAGAGAAAGTATTGAACGATACGCATCTATAAACAGTCAGACAAATTCTTAACGATATGCATCTATAAACAGTCAGATAAAGTATTGAACGATATGCATATATAAACAGTCAGATAGAGTATTAAACGATATGCATCTATAAACAGTCAGAGAAAGTATTAAACGATATGCATCTATAAATAGTCAGACAAATTCTTAACGATATGCATCTATAAACAGTCAGATAAAGTATTAAACGATATACATCAATAAAAGTCAGATATAGTATTAAACGATATGCATCTATAAACAGTCAGCTAGACCGAGTGTTATACGATATGCATCTATAAACAGTCAGATAAAGTATAAAACGATATGTATCAATAAAGAATCAGATGGGGTATTAAACGATATGCATCTATAAACAGTCAGCTAGACCGAGTGTTATACGATATGCATCTTTAAACAGTCAGATAGAGTATTAAACGATATGCATCTTTAAACAGTCAGATAGAGTATTAAACGATATGCATCTATGAACAGTCAGATAGAGTATTAAACGATATGCATCTATAAACAGTCAGAGAAAGTATTAAACGATATGCATCTATAAACAGTCAGACAAATTCTTAACGATAGGCATCTATAAACAGTCAGATAGAGTATTGAACGATATGCATATATAAACAGTCAGATAAAGTATTAAACGATATGCATCAATAAACAGTCAGATAGAGTATTAAACGATATGCATCTATAAACAGTCAGAGAAAGTATTAAACGATATGCATCTATAAACAGTCAGATAAAGTATTAAACGATATACATCAATAAACAGTCAGATAGAGTATTAAACGATATGCATATATAAACAGTCAGATAAAGTATCAAACGATATGCATGAATAAACAGTCAGATATAGTATTAAATGATATGCATCTATAAACTGTCAGCTAGACCGAGTGTTATACGATATGCATCTATAAACAGTCAGATAAAGTATAAAACGATATGTATCAATAAAGAATCAGATGGGGTATTAAACGATATGCATCTATAAACAGTCAGCTAGACCGAGTGTTATACGATATGCATCTTTAAACAGTCAGATAGAGTATTAAACGATATGCATCTTTAAACAGTCAGATAGAGTATTAAACGATATGCATCTATGAACAGTCAGATAGAGTATTAAACGATATGCATCTATAAACAGTCAGAGAAAGTATTAAACGATATGCATCTATAAACAGTCAGACAAATTCTTAACGATAGGCATCTATAAACAGTCAGATAGAGTATTGAACGATATGCATATATAAACAGTCAGATAAAGTATTAAACGATATGCATCAATAAACAGTCAGATAGAGTATTAAACGATATGCATCTATAAACAGTCAGAGAAAGTATTAAACGATATGCATCTATAAACAGTCAGATAAAGTATTAAACGATATACATCAATAAACAGTCCGATAGAGTATTAAACGATATGCATATATAAACAGTCAGATAAAGTATCAAACGATATGCATGAATAAACAGTCAGATATAGTATTAAATGATATGCATCTATAAACTGTCAGCTAGACCGAGTGTTATACGATATGCATCTATAAACAGTCAGATAAAGTATAAAACGATATGCATCAATAAAGCGTCAGATAGAGTATTAAACGATATGCATCTATAAACAGTCAGCTAGACCTAGTGTTAAACGATATGCATCAAGATAATATTCTAGACCTCGATGCATATCGTTTATTGGTTTTCGGCGACAATCAGAGTAAAAGTTAGGGCGATCATTCCAGGGCCGATGCATTTACCGGTAGGTCTTCGGTTGAAAAAATGTTTGTATTGTTATCTAGACAAATGAAGATTAGAAATAATTATGAATTAATTGGGAAAATGGGAAATACAGTTAACGTAACCGCGTATTGATTCGAAAAGAAACAATACTCTCGAATTCTCAAAACCTAACAGTTAGTTATCCAAACCTCATCACGCTCATATCCCGAATGTCGCTCTTCCATGGAACAACAATCACAGTGCCGGGGGCGAATGAGGGGTAGAGGGATCGAAAAACCGTTACAAAACCATCATTATCAGAAATACGTTACGAGCAGATGCTTATTTTCGACTCATCATTATTCACGACTCGCGAAGAGAACACTGCCATTCATCAACGTCTCCAAACGATACCGAAAAACCCATCGCAGCATTGCTACTCCAATACTCCATAAACTAACAATTTCGTCTCTGGAGTGTGGAGGCCCTCCCCCACCAGATTCGAGTTATTGTTTGTTTCTCCCACGAGCTCCATATTATTCCTGGATCCGTCAGAGCGCTCCTCGCCTATCCCTTATATTTTATAACTGCGAAAGTTCACTGTTCCGACTCCCAGACCCTCCCTATAAATTCCAGTTTCATATTCAGTTCCAGATGTTTCGGTGAAATATTCAATTTGGCTCTTGCAAATACTTCTGGATGCAAGGGACCGAAGGTCGGAGGGAATACCCCCGAATTTATCGAGTGCAGCTCGTCCGAGCCCGGTTGATCGATGGCGTCTTCAATCTGGGAGGGAAGTTGAAAAGTTGGAATTTCTATGGGGGAGCACTGACAAATAGGGTTATTGCCTGGGAAGGGTCGGATCTAATAAAGAATTCTGCATTGTCTGGATTCGAGAATGCATTGAGAAATGACATCCTCAAAATTTCCTACCTTGGAGTTCACCTACTGATTATTCAATTCGAAGCAATAGAATTCGACAAAAGCTTCTTCCACCAGCGAAAGCTTCCCAGCTTCACTCCAATGAAATACTATTCTGCACTTTCCATAACAGAGACACTCTCTCGAATAATTCCTCCTTGTTTCAGATGGCAGAACGGCGACCGCAGCCATAATGTCAGCGAAGATGTCATGATGGTGCTCCATGGCGCCAGGACCACACTCTTCGGATGCCTCCTGGGCCTGTTCACCCTCGCGTCGCTCACAGCGGATAACTCCAAGTGCCCCAGCCTGGCGGCCAACCCATCCTGCCCCTGCTTCAACTTCGAAGACGGCATCTTCCTGGAATGCCCCGCGGCTACCGTGAACTCCCTCAGATCGGTCTTGCAGATAATAGAGGGTCCGATACAGTCCCTCAGCATCTACGAGTTGGATAAATCCTTAACCAGGTTAACTTCGAGTTTCTTCCCGAACAACACCGTCGTCAAACACCTGCAGATCTCCCAGTCGCAGTTGACGGAGTTGAACGACGACAGTCTGGCCTCGTTGAAGAAGGACCTGGAGTCTCTGAGTTTGGTGTCGGGGAGGTTGAAGGAGATACCGGAAAAGTCGTTCAAGGGTCTCTCGAAATTGATGGCTTTGAATCTGGAATCCAACGAGATTGCAGACCTTCCCAGCTATAGTTTTCACGGTTTGCACCTGGTGAAGTTGAACATTAAAGGCAACCAGGTCCAGAAAGTTTCCGAGTACGCTTTCGCGGGCCTGGAAAGTTATCTGACGGAGTTGGACATGGCGGAGAACAAGATTCAAACTTTTCCTATGTTGGCTTTACGGAGACTGGATCGGCTGAAACTGCTGAGACTCGCCTGGAACGAAATTAAAACGTTGCCGGATGACGGTTACTCCCGACTGAACTCGTTAGTGTTCCTCGATCTCAGCTCAAATAACTTCGAGAAGTTGACGGAGAACTACTTTAGACCCTGTCCATCTGTCAGGACTTTATCACTGTATTACAACGTGATTGAACTCTTGCATCCGGACGCCTTCGTCGCCTTGACCAACTTAGAATCCCTGGATCTAAGCCACAACAAGATAGTATTCCTCGAGGCCACAACCTTCAGGTACAACAAGAAGTTGAGGAGCGTCGATCTCAGTCACAACCACGTGCACCACATCAGCGGGGTCTTCGCCTACCTCCCGGACCTTAAAGAGCTGTTCCTATCCGAGAACAACATCCTGGAGATCCCATCGGACGCCTTCACCGAATCCTCTAACCTGTCCGTCATCTACCTCCAACAGAACGCGATAAGGAGGATCGATCCCGAATCACTCCAAACCCTCTCCAATCTATCCCAGCTCCATTTGAGCTCCAACTTTATTCCCTACATTCCCCGGGATCTGTTCCAGGAGAATCGCAATCTGACTTCCCTCAGTTTGGACAGCAACTGGATCAGCGATCTGGAGCCGGGCACTTTCGAGAAAACGTCGAGTCTGAGGGAGGTCCGTCTACATAACAATAAGATGCGGCACGTCTCCAGGGGGGTGTTCGATCCTCTGCCGGCCCTGCTGGAATTGCATCTGCAGAATAATCGGATCGCCGCCATAGAGACGGGCGCTTTCAGGACGTTGCAAAGTTTGCAACACGTAAACTTGCAGGTAAGGAGTTGAGACTTGATTTTATTACGGCGGCGAGATGAAGGTGGCGCTTTAACTTCTTTACGGCGTGTCAAGATAGCGGCTTCGACTTTATTCGTCGGGATGAGGGACGGATATTGGATTAGGTACAATGTTGCAGTTGAGGTTGAAGCAGTTTTGAATGCGACGTGCGGTCTCTTGGGTCGAGACGTTGAGGAGAACAAGGTTGATTGGGGTAGCACGTAGCTTCACTTGAAAACTTTTTATTCGTAAGGGTTGAGAAGAACAAAGTCCGAGTATTCAAACATGCATATCATCAAACGATATGCATCTATTATATCATAAACAGTCAGATAAATTCTTAACTAATATGCATCTATAGACAGTCAGAGAAAGTATGAAACGATATGCATCTATAAACAGTCAGAGAAAGTATTAAACAATATGCATCTATTATAAACACTAAGATGAATTCTTAAACGATATGCATCTATAAACCGTCAAATAAAGTATGAAACGATATGCACCTATAAACAGTCAAAGAAAGTATGAAACGATATGCATCTATAAATAGTCAGAGAAAGTATTAAACAATATGCATCTATTATAAACACTCAGATGAATTCTTGAACGATATGCATCTATAAACAGTCAAAGGAAGTATGAAACGATATGCATCTATAAACAGTCAGATGAATTCTTAAACGATATGCATCTATAAACAGTCAGACAAAGTATTAAACGATATGCATATATAAACAGTCAGACAAAGTATCAAACGATATGCATCTATTATATTATAAACAGTCAGATAAATTCTTAACTAATATGCATCTATAGACAGTCTGAGAAAGTATAAAACGATATGCATCTATAAACAGTCAGAGAAAGTATTAAACAATATGCATCTATTATAAACACTCAGATAAATTCTTAAACGATATGCATCTATAAACCGTCAAAGAAAGTATGAAACGATATGCATCTATAAACAGTCAAAGAAATAATTAAACGATATGCATCTATAAACAGTCAGAGAAAGTATGAAACGATATGCATCTATAAACAGTCAGAGAAATAATATTAAACAATATGCATCTATTATAAACACTCAGATGAATTCTTGAACGATATGCATCTATAAACAGTCAAAGAAAGTATGAAACAATATGCATCTATAAACAGTCAAAGAAAGTATAAAACGATATGCATCTATAAACAGTCAGATGAATTTTTAAACGATATGCATCTATAAACAGTCAGACAAAGGATTAAACGATATGCATCTATAAACAGTCAGACAAAGTATCAAACGATATGCATCTATAAAGAGTCAGGTGAATTCTTGAACGATATGCATCTATAAACAGTCAGATAAATTCTCAAACGTTGTTCAGAAGATCTATTGCGTTTGTATGCATTTTTTTCCCATAATCCAGGAGAAATACAAAAAATTTTTATTTCAAAAAAGATGATCGTTTTACAAGTAAAAATTTGTTGAAAAAAAATACTTCGATATAAAAAAAAATATATGTTTTCTGTATCATTCGAGGATGTATATTCAGAATATACACCCGCTTTTCACGAGATATAATTTTTCTGGTCGCTACTGCACTTTGAATTTAAAACGTTAGAAATTACTATTTTTATTTGTCCAAATTTGGGGTTTTCTTATATGAAAATGGATGGACCTAAGTGAGTGTGGATTTTTTCTTACTCGCCTGCATCCTTTCACTTTCGAAAGTACCCATCAAAAAGTTTTTAGACCATTCCTATGAAATTTTATCATTTGTTTTTCGAAAAACACATTATTCCGAGACTTTTTAGGGATGCTACGACTGAACAATAATATCTAAAAAAAACTGTTTTGAATTCGAAATCAGCGTGTTCAAATCAGCTCATATAAAAAATTTCAAGACGATAACCGAAAAAAAATTTGTTAGAAAAAAAATCATCGATATAAAAGAAAAATAAATGTTTTCCATTTTATTCGAGGATGTAGATTCAGAATAAACACTTGCTTTTCGAGAGATATAACTTTTCTGTTCTCTACTGCATTTTGAACTTGAAACTTTCAGAGATTCCTATTTTGTCCAAATTTGAGGTTTTTTCATATCGAAATGGATGGACCTCAGTGAGTGTGGATTTTTTCTTATTTGCCTGCATCCTCTGGCTTTCGAAAGTACCCATCAAAATTTCCTAGAGAGTTCCTATAAAATTTTATCATTTTTTTTCAAACAAAACATTTTTACGAGAATTTTGACGGATGCTACTACTGAAAGATCAAATCTGAAGAAAAACTGTTTGCAAATTCGGAATCAGCGTGGGCGAATTAGAATATATGGAAAATTCCGAAAGTATAAAAGAAAAAAAAAATTTTTTCCCAATACAAGAAAAATTTGTGAAAAAAAAAATTTCGATATGAAAGAAAAATATATGTTTTTTATATCATTCGAGGATGTAGATTCAGAATATATCAGAGGAAGTATTGAACAATTTGCATCTTCAAACAGTCAGAGAAAATTTTAATCTATATGCATTTATGAACTGTCAGATAAATTCTTAAACGATATGCATCTATAAACAGTCAGAGAAATTATTAAACGATATGCATCTATAAACAGTCAGATAAATTCTTGAACGATGTGGATCTATTAGCAGTCAAATAAATTCTTGAACGATATGCATCTATAAACAGTCAGAGAAAATTTTAAACGATATGTATTTATAAACAGTCAGATAAATTCTTAAACGATATGCATCTATAAACAGTCAGATAAAATTTTAAACGATATGCATCTATAAACAGTCAGAGAAAGTATTAAACGATATGCATTTATAAACAGTCAGATAAATTCTTAAACGATATGCATCTATAAACAGTCAGATAAATTCTTTAACGAGAGTCAGAGAAAGTATTAAACGATATGCATCTATAAACAGTCAGAGAAAGTATTAAACGATATGCATCTATAAACAGTCAGAGAAAGCATTAAACGATATGCATCTATAAACAGTCAGATAAGCATATTTTCAACCTTGGAAGTGTCATTAAGATATCATTAAATATTCATCCCGCACAAGGATTTGCGCATAGGATCGACCATTACCTCTACCTAGTGATAAGATTAGTTTATATCAGTAGGTAGCTTTACGATATAGAGAATTAATTTAGTTACACCTGAAGATGATGCTTTGCATCTAAACACGTGTCGTGGAATTTAACCCAATGTAGTGGATATCATATTTGTTTTTTTATTGTGAGTTTGATTATGGATTTCCATCAAGTATACGTCAATTCTATTAGAATTTTCAGGTCATTTCGAAATTTCTCATTTGTGCTGATTCGATCACGATGATTTCGATTGTGCTTTCGGTTTTTCCGTAGACCTCATCGTTTTGCCCTCGCACACGTCGAAAATGATCATGCTACTACCAGCTCTAATACTGTACATCGTTCACCGGATATACTGTATATTCAGAAAGTTTTTCCTCTAAATATCAAATGACGTAAATATATATCTATTCCATCCCCGAAACAACTTCCTGATTCAGCTTATCCACCATCGAGGGCATCTCGGGTTCCCGTATCAACAATCTCCGAAAACAAACCAGCCCCATATCAAAACGTAAACGACTAGACACGTCGTTTCAGCGTTAGCGAGGCCGCAACTATCAGATTGCCAATTAACTCAACTGTTATTTTCCAGGGTAACGTTATCTCCGAATTGGACGACGTTTTCATGCACGAGTCTTCGTCCCTAGTCTCCATCCAGCTGGACTCCAACAGCATAACGTCGCTGCACAACGACTCGTTGAGGGGCCAATCGAGCGTGCTCATAATGTGGCTGGGCCATAACAGGTTGAGGAGGTTGGATCGTTCCCTCTTCAGCGACCTCCTCCTCATCGAGAGAGTCTATTTAACGAACAACAGCATCTCCTTCATCGAGGAGCACGCCTTCGAGCCGATGCAAGCCTTGCAGTTCCTCGATCTCAGCTTGAACCTTCTCCAGGAGATCACAACGAAGACTTTTTCGGAATTGCACGATCTGGAGGAGCTCAATTTGTCCCACAACTTGATCAGGAGCATCGAGCCGAAGGCGCTGACCAACTTGAAGAAGTTGCGGGTGTTGGATCTATCCTTCAACACTTTGATCGTCGTCCATAACGCAGTTTTTCAAGAGGGGTTGCCCATTAGGGTGTTGAATCTGAAGAACTGCTCGTTGTCTAGGATCGAACCAGGGGCGTTCAAAGGGTTGAACAACCTGAACGAGTTGAATCTGGTGGAGAACCAGTTGACGTCGAGGGATCTCCACCATCTGGATATACCTGGACTGAGGGTTCTTCAACTTTCCAGTAACAACTTCAGCGACTTCTCGACGCACGCTTTGAGCGGCCTGCCTTCCCTGCAGATCCTCCATCTGGACAAATGCGGGATACTGAAGTTACCCGACGGCATCTTCTCGAAAAACAAGAATTTGTTGAGGATCGATCTGAGTCACAACCTCCTGGAAGGGATGAAGCACTCGGTGTTCCTAAGCCTGAACGTATTGAAGGAGCTGAGGCTCACCGGGAACTTATTCAAGGAGCTGCCGTACAAAGCGCTCCTCAATATCTCCACAATGGAGACGTTATCCTTCTCGTTCAATCGGATGAACAACATCGAGATATCCCGACTGAATGGATTACCGTCCCTGAAAGACCTGGATTTGAAGGGTAACATGATATCGTCCTTGTCCGGATTCGCTTCGGCTAATTTGACTCAGTTATTATCGGTGGATTTGAGCGATAACTTACTGGTGGCTTTACCGGCGAATTTCTTCCTGCATTCTCCTTTATTACGGAGGATGGACTTGTCGTGCAACAAGTTCAGACAGATCCCGACGTCTGCGTTGTCGGAAAACACCCTTCCAGGTCTCAGATGGTTGAATCTGACCGGGAATCCCTTGATAAGGATCCACGATTTGGCTTCCTCGCATCGATACCCCTCCCTCGAAGAGATCCACATCAGTTCGACGAATCTCACGATAGTTACCAGCAAAGACTTCGAGACCTTCCCGGCGCTGTTGCATGTCTATCTGGGCCAGAACAGGATATCCAGGATATCCCCGGGGGCTTTCGGGAGCCTGCCTCATTTACAAACATTAGATCTGGGCGTGAACGAACTCGAACTGTTGCCCCAGGAGCGCTTGCAGGGGCTGAATCACCTGCGGATCCTAAATTTGACCCATAACAAACTGAAGGAATTAGAGGAATTCCCCGAAGATCTCCGCTCGCTGCAGATTCTGGACATATCGTTCAATCAGGTGGCGAGGATCGTCAAAGCCACCTTCCAGAACCTGGAGAATTTGAACGAGTTGTACCTTTTCGGTAACTGGATATCGACGGTGTCGAGCGACGCTTTCAGGCCGCTCAAGAAGTTGAGGACGTTGGATTTGAGCAGGAATTACCTGGAGAACATCCCCCTGAACGCTTTCAGGCCGTTGGAGACCCAGATCAGGAGCTTGAGGACTGAGGGTGAGTAAAGTTATGTTGAAAGAAATCTCCCCGGGCTTTTATAGGATGAGGTTTTCAATCTCGAAATGAACTTTTGGTCCCGAAGGAAAAAACTAATTCCATCTTCTCGTGGCAGTTTTTCTCGATCTGTCGAAGAAGGATCGATTTTTAACAGAGCGGGGAAAAAACTCGGTATGGCAATCACGATCTAACGACTGCACCTCGATTCGTCTCTTAATTTCCAGACGGATCTGATTTCTCGCGAGGAGCAGGAAAAAAAAACGTGACGGAGAATACTTCAATTTCCGCCGAAATCTCCTGCGAGACGTAATTATCTTTTGTTTCCGACGGTTCGGTCGCGAGGCGTATTTCGGAGCCTTCAGCCTTCAGGAATATTCAGCAATTTCTATAATCAAAGACTGAAAAGTCTTACATTTCTCTCGGGTTGCGAAATGGCGAAGGGGCCGGTCAGGCGTTTCAACTGTGCGACTGTGTAGTTTTCAGCATGTTCGATCAGAGGAGGTTCCAATTCTACCAAAATTGTGAGAATCATATTGAAATAAGAGTATTCCACCAAACAAAAAGATATAGATAAGCATAGACCAAAAAATTCATCAAAATTGTTTATTTTCTATAAGAAATACTACACACTATTCTAAAATAATTCGAAATGAAAATAAGGGCAACGAGTTTATTTAGTTGAACTTATCAAACACTCAAACTAAGTATCGATATTGTGATTCTCTTAAAAATCCATTATACGTTATGATTAGTTGGATACTGTTTTTCTTTAAAGACAAAATAAAGAATCATTTTAAAATCAGAGTGTTCCACCAAACAAAAAGATATAGATAGGCATAGAACACAAAATTTATCATCTTAAAAATTGTTTATTTTCTACAAGAAATACTACACAGAATCCCAAAATAATTCCCAATAAAAATAAGAGCCACGAGTTTATTCAGTTGAATTTGTCAAACACTCAAACACAGTAGAAATATCGTGATTCACTCGAAAATCCATAATACGTTTTGATTAGTTTGATAACGTTTTTTTTTTACAGAGAAGATGAAAAATCATATTAAATTCAGAGTATTCCACCAAACGAAAAGATATGGATTGGCATAGACCACAAAATTCATCATCGTTAGAATTGTTTATATTCTACAAGAAATACTACACACTATTCCAAAATAGTTCACAATAAAAATAAAGGCACGAGTTTATTTAGTTGAATTTGTCAAACACTCAAACAAAGTATCAATATCGTGATTCTCTTGAAAATCCATTATACGTTTTGATTAGTTTGATACTGATTTTTTTCAAAGACAAAATAAAAAATCATCTTAAAATCAGAGTTTTCCACCAAACAAAAAGAAATAGATAGGCATAGAACACAAAATTTATCATCTTAAAAATTGTTTATCTTCTACAAGAAATACTACACAGTATTCCAAAATATTTCCCAATAAAAATAGGGGTTACGAGTTTATTCAGTTGAATTTGTCAAACACTCAAACACAGTAGAAATATCGTGATTCTCTCGAGAATCCATAATACGTTTTGATTAGTTTGGTATTTTCCTTTTAGGTAAGATAAAAAATTATATTGAATTCAGAGTATTCCACCAAACAAAAATATATAGATGAGCATAGACCACAAAATTTATTATCGTAAAAATTGTTTATTTTCTACAAAAAATACTACACAATATTCCAAAATAATTCATAATAAAAATAAGGGCCAAGAGTTTATTCAGTTGAAATTGTCAAACACTAAAACAAAGTAGCAATATCGTGATTCTCTCATGTTGCAAAATGGCGAAGGAGCCGGTCAGACCTTTCAAAGGGGCGACTGTAATTCACTTTTCAGCATGGTCGATCAGAGAAGGTTCCGATTCCACCATAATGGAACACGCGATTCAAAATATTGAATCAACGACTCCATTTCGAAAAAAATCAAAAACTAATTACTGGATTCCCTTCGGGATCTGGTGCAAATTATCGAAATACGCCCCCGTTCTCGGCGAGCTTCCAAACGGGGAAATCGATAGCGGGACAAATCAGTGGATGCACATCGGGATGGAAATCCAGAGTATCCGTCTTCGTCCCGTCGACGGGCGTTAATGCGAGATGAGAATTCCGGGACGGTTCGATTGTTGTCTTATTCGGGGCTAATAAAACGAGATATTGAAATGTATCTTTCGTACACGCCGAACGGGGATTTGAATAGGGACATTAAGCCGACTGAGCGCCGTCGTAAAGTTCATTTTATCGAAGATGAACTGGGTGCTTCGGAGGAATCGAGTTCGGCGGTGATTGATGGGGCAGTTATTTTAACACTGTTCCAAAACGCTGCGGATATAACACGTTCTCGTTCGTTTACGTTATGATTCGGATGGAGTAACGCAATCATATGTATGAGCTGTTCTAAAATAATCCACAATAAAAATAAGGACGACGAGTTCATGTAATTGAATTTGTCAAACACTCAAACAAAGAAGAAATATCGCGATTGACATAAAAAACCAGGAAAAGTTTTGATTGGTTTGATACCGTTTTTTTTTCCAAGTGATGATGAAAAATCATATTAAAATCAGAATATTCCTCTTAACAAAAATTTTCAGGTAGGAATAGATTGCAAAATTTATCATCTCAGGTATTGTTTCCATACACAAAAAAAACTTTGATCCCTATTCCAAAATAATCCACATCAAAAATAAGGAAAACGAGTTCCTGCAATTGAATTTGTCAAACACTCAAACAAAGAAGAAATATCGCGATTGATTAGAGAAATCAGTAAACGTTTTGATTAGTTTGATACTGTTTTTTTTTCACAAAGTGAAGATGAAAAATCATGATAAAATCAGAATATTTCTCCAGACAAAAATATATGGGTAGGGATAAATTGCAAAATTTATCATCTTAGGTATTGTTTCCATTCACCAAAAAACATTTTTCACTATTCCGAAATAATTCACATTAAACACAAGAAAAACGAGTTCATGTTACTGATTTTTCAAACACTCGAACAAAGAAGACGAAAATAATTCACAATAAAAATAAGGGCCACGAGTTTATTCAGTTGAATTTGTCAAACACTCAAACAAAGTAGCAATATCGTGATTCTCTTGAAAATCCATAACACGTTATGATTAGTTTGATAACGTTTTTTTTCAAAGAGAAGATGAAAAATCATATTAAAATCAGAGTATTCCACCAAACGAAAAGATATAGATAGGCATAGACCAAAAAATTTATCATCGTAAAAATTGTTGATTTTCTACAAGAAATACTACACACTATTCCAAAATAATTCACAATAAAAATAGAGGCCACGAGTTTATTTAGTTGAATTTGTCAAACACTCAAACAAAGTAGCAATATCGTGATTCTCTTAAAAATCCATAATACGTTTTGATTAGTTTCTTACTGTTTTTTTTCAAAGACAAAATAAAAAAATCATTATGAAATCAGAATATTCCACCAACCAAAAAGATATAGATAGGCATAGATCACAAAATGTATCATCTTGAAAATTGTTTTTCTACATGAAATACTACACACTATTCCAAAATAATTCCCAATAAAAATAAGGGCCAAGAGTTTATTTAGTTGAATTTATCAAACACTAAAACAGAGTAGCAGTATCGTGATTCTGTCGGGTTGCAAAATGGCGAAGGGGCCGGTCAGACATTTCAAAGGGGCGACTGTACTTCACTTTTCAGCATGGTCAATCAGAGAAGGTTCCAATTCTACCAAAATTGGACGAGCGATTCAAAATTTCGAATCAACGACTCCATTCTGGAAAAAATCAAAAACTCACCTAATAACTGGATTCCCTTCGGGATCCCCTAGTTCATGTAATGTAATGTAATTTGATAAATAAATGAATTTCTTCCGCAGAGAACCCTCTGTCTTGCAGCTGCGACTCCCAGGAGCTCTGGGAATGGCTGCGCGACCACCAGAAGCTGGTGAAGAGGACCTCCACCCTGGAGTTACGCTGCGAGCATCCCCCGAAACTCAGAGGTAGGATATTCCTGGAATTGGAGCCGGAGCAGTTCTGCGATCAGCCGATAGTCGTCAAGTTGGGCATCCAGGACATCCAGCCGTTCTCGGTGTTGGTGTCGTGGCAGAGCAGGAACCACTCCGGTTTGCACGGCTACCAGGTGCTCTACTATTCGTTCGACGCCATAGACGAGGTGAGTCTTTAAAAAAAACTTTAAACCAAGAGGACTCTCTCCTTATCTCGTTCGAATACCGTTAATCCATAAGTAGAGGATATTCATAAACAGCCGCAGGTTGACTGGTGAGAATTCTCTCATATGATGTTTAAAGGTGATTGAGTAAATTAAATGCTGCACTAATGGCTCCTTAACCTGAATAGGTGATGATAAGAGAAATCTGTGGGGTATTCTTCGCAGGAATCCAACTATCATTAGACGATTGATGATCTCCCACGATGTAAGGAGAGGGAAATGCGACCAATGATCCTTGTTATACATATTTCCCACGATGAGTAGTTTTAGTGATAGTTAGGTTGCGTCTACGATAGCTGTCTTTCTGGGTAGTAATCCCATCAAGTATTATGTATAATAATGAGTGAAGAGTGGATCTAAAAATCTCAACCTAGAGGAGATGATGAATATAATGATGACACTGAGGTGCTTATGAATATACTGAATATTTGCTGAAAACTACAACGATTTCATATAGTATAGAGTTATTCGATAAGTGTTATTTAAAGGATATTGCATAACCCAGATATGATTAGAGAAGGTGATGATTAAACAATCGTTAATACAAGGAGTGCTGTGAGAAGCACTTAGGAATTTAATACACATGGTCAGTTAGAATCATTAAATAATATTGAATAGACTTGATGATTAAGTATGAAGCATAGATACAAGAAAATAAGCAAGAAGCAAATAAACATGGTAAAATACGTTATCCTATGAATTACGATAGTTCCTCAGTTAGGATTATCAACTGTCCTTGAATAGAAATAACTCACTACAGAACCAAACGAAAGTCTTGTGGATCAAATGTAATTACATGATAACGGATTGAATTAGTAATAGAACAGCTGAATGAGAGTTTAGAATGTTAGGAGAAGCAAGTATATGAACAATGATAACGTAGTAATTATAAATATGATGGTACTCACGTCTTAAACTCAAAGTATCTCTTCCATCCTTGAGGATTTAAGATCAACCAACTCACAAACCAAACCTGTTTTACCTTTAAAAAGCTAAGATATCACTGTAGAACTCAAGAGCCTAAGAGCCAAGAGGAGAGCCTCCAACTTCGAGGTTAGCCACGCTCCTTCCATTTTTCAAAAGAGCTTCTGTGACCACAGATTATTCTTTCTCAGACGGGCTCTGCAATCCTGAGTAGGTAGATAACTGTAAATAAATATAAACTAGCGTTGCGCAGTTGTCAGATTTGTACAGAGTTGAAGGAATTTCGAATGTTCGAACCATTGAGAATATTCACAATAGGTACTGCCCCGTCTTGAGGGCGAGGCAATGTGCTGAACGTCTCGAATCCATCGAGTTCTCCACGGTAAATTACGGCCCCCGTTTTTGGGGTATAATACGAAGAGTGGCGAAACCAAGTGGAAGGAATCGGCTCGAGAAATATTCATGCGCTCGCTCAACCGAAATATCTCCAGTAAACGCGTCACGAACGGTCAACATTTTTCCCTAAAAACCGGGACTTCTCACCAGAAATCGCGTTCGGTAATACGCTCACGTATTTTTATGGGATTATTCGCGAACTTTTCCCGAAGTTTGCGGCGGTGCATCCAGCGTTGTGTTTCCCGGCCATAATACTTCAGCGAAGTCGCCGAGCACGAAATTTATGCATGTATAAATCTCATTAAGATGCCCCCCGGAAAAATAACGAAGCAAATGTAGTTTTCTTGCGTTTCTTGCCTTTTTGGCGAGGACGACGCGGCGTGAAACGCTTCCCAAGTGGGAAAGTCTGTCGTCGAGAGGTGGAGGAAAAAGAGCGGCGTGATATTTCGGGAACGTCGCGATGATCTAATTATGAGATGGTTGGAGGGTTTTCCAGTTTATTCGGCGGATGGCTGGAATAGTTTCTATCTGTAGATGAGAATGAGGTCCATATAAAAAAAATTAAACGAATTTTAGCGCCAAATATGACAGATGTGATACATTAGATCTACTGCGTGATAGGAATGTTGAAAATAATATGCTCATAACCTCAATTTCATACTGTTTTGATTGGCTTGTCGTTGTTTCTTCACCTGCAACTTGGGATGAATAATTATAATAAAATCCTAAGATTTCCTCGAACAAAAATATAGGTACAGGTAGGAATAGGTCACGAAGTTTATCATCTTAGGCATTGTTTTCATTCGTAAAAAACATTCATCACCATATCAGAATAATCCACACTTAAAATAAGGACAACAAGTTCCTGTACTTGAATTTGTCAAAAACTCGAACAAAGAAGAAATTTCGCTATACTCTTAAATATCCAGAATACGTTTTGATTAGTATCATACTTTTTTTCCAACTAGTGAAGATGAAAAATCATAATAAAATCTGAATATTTCCCCGAAATGAAGTATATAGTAGAAATGGATCACAAATTTAATCATTTTTGGCATGTTTCCCTATTCACAAAAAACACTCTAAAATAATCCACACTAAAAATAAGGACAACGAGTTGATGTGATGGAATTTGTCAAACACTCGAACAGAGTAGAAATATCGATTGCCTTAAAAATCCAGAATACGTTTTGATTAGTTCGATACTGTCTTTTCTTTCGAGTGATGATGAAAAATAGTAATAAAATCAGAATATTTTCCAATGCAATTGAATATGTCAAACACTCGAACAAAGTAGAAACATCGTGATTTTCTTCAAAATCCAGAATATCTTTTGATTATTGATACTTTGTTCTTCAAAGAGAAGATGAAAAATCATATTGAAATAAGTATTCCACCAAACAGAAAGATATAGATAGGTATAGACCACAAAATTCATCATCTCAAAAATTGTTTATTTTTTACAAGAAATACTAGACACTTTTCCAAAATAATTCACCATAAAAATGAAGGCCACGAGTTTATTTAGTTGCATTTGTCAAACACTCAAACAAAGTAGCAATATCGCGATTCTCTCAAAAATTCATAATACGTTTTGATTAGTTTGATACTGTTCTTTTTTCAAAGGGAAGATTAAAAATCTTATTAAAATCAGAGAATTCCACCAAACGAAAAGATATAGATAGGCATAGACCACAAAATTAATCATCTTAAAAATTGTTTATTTCCTACGAGAAATACTAGACACTATTCCAAAATAACTCACAATAAAAATGTGGGCCACGAATTCATTTTGTTGAATTTGTCAAGCACTCAAACAAAGTATCAATATCGTGATTCTCTTAAAAATCGATAATACGTTTCGATTAACTTGATACTGTTTTTTTCTTTCAGAGGGAAGATGAAAAATCATATAGAAATCAGAATTCCACCAAACAAAAAGATATAGATACGCATAGACAACAAAATAATTATCTTAAAAATTTTTTATTTTCTACAAGAAATACTAAACACTATTCCAAAATAATTCATTTTAAAAATGAGGGCCACGAGTTTATTTAGTTGCATTTGTCAAACACTCAAACAAAGTAGCAATATCGTGATACTCTTAAAAATTCATAACACGTTTTGATTAGTTTGATACTGTTTTTTTTTCGAAGGGAAGATGAAAAATCATATTGAAATCGGAGAATTACACCGAACAAAAAGATATAGATAGGCATAAAACACGAAATTGATCATCTTAAAAATTGTTAATTTTCTACAAGAAATACTACACACTATTCCAAAATACAAATAAGGGCCACGAATTTATTTTGTTGAAGTTGTCAAGCACTCAAACAAAGTATCAATATCATGATTCTCTTAAAAATCCATAATACGTTTCGATTAACTTGATACTGGTTTTTTCTTTCAGAGGGAAGATGAGAAATAAGTTTAAAATCAGAGTATTTCACCAAACAAAAAGATATAGATAGGCATAGACCACAAAATTTATCATCTTAAAAATTGTTCATTTTCTACAAGAAATAATAGACACTATTCCAAAATTATTCAAAATAAAAATGAGGGCCAAGATTTTTTTTAGTTGAATTTTTATACTGTTTTTGAAAATTAATACGAAATCAGATTATTCCGCCATACAAAAAAGATACAGATAGGCATAGACCACAGAAATTATGATCTCAAAAATTGTTTATTTTCTACAAGAAATACTAGACACTATTCCATAATAATTCACAATAAAAATAAGGGCCACGAGTTCATTCAGAAGAATTTGTCAAACACTCAAACAAAGTAGCAATATCGTGATTCTCTTAAAAAACCACAATACGTTTTCCTGAACATTCAGTCGATTGGCCACGTTTCTTGTTTTTCCTTCAATTAGCAGTTATTAATCCTAAGTTTAAAGTCCATCTTCTGACAGCGCAGAATTTTTCTCTGACACGTGGTTATCATTTCCTCGAATTCAAATTACAAAGCGGGTTACAAATATTTTTCCGCATCGGAAATGATGAACCAAAACGAGAAAACACTCCGACGTTCGAAACGGGCCTAATCCTCGCTGAAAACCCGCTTTTCCGGTTCTCCACCCGTTAAATTTCCCCCCCTCTAAACATAAATCAGAGAAGTTTTTCCATTCCGCGGCCATTATGAAAGGGAATACAGGTAAAACGAATGTAAATTTTCGGTAATTGCAATTAATCCACGGCCTGGCCATGCGCGAAGATCGTTAGAAGTTTTCCCGATCGAAAGTTCCGGCATCGTAAACTAGGCCGCCTAATTGTTAATGACTTTGAGAACTGTTTTTTTTATAGTTTATGAATGGATGTTTGATTTTCACAACCCTGAGACTTTAAGAATAATATACTGCTGTTTTTTCTGAATTCATCGATTTTTTACCTAGAGAAGATCAAAACTTATAATAAAATCAGAATATTTCCCAAGACTGAAATATATAGGTAGGAATAGATCACAAAATTCATTATCTTAGGCATTGTTTTCATTCACAAAAACCACTAATCACTATTTCAAAATAATCCACACTAAAAATAAAGACAAGAAATTCATGGAATCGAATTTGTCGAATACTCGAACAAAGAAGAAATTTCGCAATAGTCTTAAAAATCCAAAGTACGTCTTGATTAGTTCCATACTGTTTTTTTAACTAGTGAAGATGAAAAATCATAATAAAATCAGAATATTTCCCTAAACCAGAAAATATAGTTAGGAATGGATCACAAAATTAATCATAAGGATCATAAGGACGACGAGTTCATGTAATTGAATTTGTCGAACACTCGAACAGAGTAGAAATATCGCGATAGTTTTAAAAATCCAGAATACGTTTTGATTAGTTTGATACTGTTTTTTCTTTCGAGTGGAGATGAAAAATCATAATAAAATCAGAATATTTTCCAATGCAATTGAATTTGTCAAACACTCGAACAAAGTAGAAATATTGTGATTTTCTTCGAAATCCAGAATATCTTTCGATTAGTTTGATACTTTGTTCTTCAAAGAAAATATGAGAAATCATATTGAAATCAGTATTCCACCAAACGAAAAGATATAGATAGGTATAGACCACAAAATTTATCATCTGAAAAATTGTTTATTTTCTACAAGAAATACTAGACACTATTCCAAAATAATTCACTATAAAAATGAGGGCCACGAGATTATTTAGTTGCATTTGTCAAACACTCAAACAAAGTAGCAATATCGTGATTCTCTTAAAAATTGATAATACGTTTCGATTAACTTGATACTGTTTTTTTCTTTCAGAGGGAAGATGAAAAATCATATAGAAATCAGAGAATTCCACCAAACAAAGAGAAATAGATAGGCATAGACCACAAAATTTATCATCTTAAAAATTGTCTATTTTCTAAGAGAAATACTAGACACTATTCCAAAATAACTCACAATAAAAATAAGGGCCACGAGTTCATTTTGTTGAATTTGTCAAACACTCAAACAAAGTAGCAATATCGTGATTCTCTTAAAAATTCATAACACGTTTTGATTAGTTTGAGACTGTTTTTTTTCAAAGGGAAGATGAAAAATCGTTTCAAAATCAGATAATTACACCATGTGTATTTTGTGTCGGGGGGCCGATAAGACAGTTTATGATCTACAGATATTTGAGATAGTTGCTCTTGGAACGGACAGGTGGCGTGATTTCGGAAATTTTCTCAGGTCCACGTTGCCTTAATATCATTGTTAGTATTAAGGTTTCTGTTTCTCACCTCGAACTCATCATTTTGCTAATCGCACTGATGAGATCTGATATGGATCGAAACCGGTCTACGACTGCAAATGATAAATTCCTTGTGGTCTGGGATACATGAATGGTTTTGTTGGCTTGCTCATCAGTTCATCTAGTATAATTTTTCAATGTTCATTCGTGAATTCGACCCTGAGACTTTTCCTGTTTTGCAGATCCGCGGGAAGATGCTGGAACGTTCCTCCCGCTCCGTGAGGCTCCACAAGCTCCTCCCCGGCACCAGGTACCGGATCTGCGTCCTGGCGCTCGGGAACTGGGCGTCGCAACGTCGGGAGCCGGCGGAATCGCACCTCGCCGCCCGCGCGAGGCCCGACACCAACGGCTCCATGGAGGTTTACAGCGACGCGATGGTGTCCCATCTCATGGACTCTTTCAAGAGCAAGTGCTCCGAGGTCGTCACCTTGACCATGCCGGATTCCATGCTGGTGGGGGCGGGCATCCCCGAGTACGGGGTGGGGGAGCCGCCCTCCATACTGACGAGGAGGCTGGGGCTTATTATAGGTTGTTGCATGGGTTTCGTCGTGTTCATAGTGCTGGTGTCCGTGCTGGGTTATCTGAAGGTGAAGAAGCAGAGGGAGGCGGTGAAGAGGGATCAGCCCAGTGTGCCGCCCGAGTATATTTCGTACAGACATTTCTCGATACAGAGCGGGGAGGCTGGGGCGCATCACAGCACCACCGGAGGTCATCCCCATTTCATAACGAACATGAACACGACTACCATTAATTAGGAGGATGTTGATTTTGTACTTTTCATATTTTGAAGGTTAGAACCCAACAACGTCAGTTGAAACAACACCTGCACAGTGTGTCTCCTAAAACTGTTTGGAATTGAGTTCACTTTAAGGCCCACCTCTGGTTTTGACTGTTTTTTTTTTGTGAAAACACTTAAACATAAGAAATCGAATGGCACCAGTCTCAACCTTAGGAAACTTATGATTCAGGAGATATAATTTCTTGAATATCGCTCAGAATTTTTGACATTTCATTGACAATTGACAGCTTTCACCAGACCTACCAACATTATTCCCTGAAATATTTCATGGAATGGTTAATTAGAGCTGAAAGATTTAAATTAAGAGAATTTTGTACCAAAAATGTTGGACAATTTTTTAATGTGAAAATTCTGTCAAAGAATAAAATAATCTGATTCAGAATCAAAAAGGACTTCAGATGTCGTAGTAAAAACCACAGGACCGTATTGAAAAAAATTAAACTGATGATGGCCGCTCGAAGATGAAACGTCCAAATTCAAAAATTTTAACGCCATTGGATAGAACGGAAAAAGTGGCAATGCTAATGTGCAATTCATTTCGAAATTCATTCCCAAATGATGCCAGGAAAAAAATAAAACTGTTTTTCAAAATTTCGGTTTTTTTTTCGGATATCTCCGGGATTACACGAAATTTTCGAATTTTCTATCATCAAGTTCGAAGAAACAATTTTTTTCAATTCAACCCTCTCCCCTATCCTATTCTCATCTTGGGAAAACTTTATTAGCAATTCTCCTTTCTTCCTCAAATTTCAAAATTTTCGTTAGTTTTTAAAATACCTTCGTATAAACATTGGAAGTGGAAGCAAATTCCATTTTTTCCACTCTATCCAATGGCATCCAAATTTTTGTTACCTCACGTTTCGCCTCCGAGAGGCCATCATCAGCTCAATTTTTTTTAATACGACCCTGTCTTTTTTATGATAAAATCTAAGATAATTTTCAATTCTGGATTAGATTACATTGCTCTGTATTGAATCAAATAGGTTTTCCGCTTATGTCTGCTAAATATAAAAAAATTTCCAGAGTACAGTTCTGAGCGCTCGATTATTCGAGAAAGTTTTAATCAGAAGTAGTACGAATTGATGAAACTGACAAAAAATATGTTTGAATTTTGTCAAAGAATAATTCAATCTGATTCAGAATCAAAAAGGGCTTCAGATGTCGTAGTAAAAACCACAGGACCGTATTGAAAAAAATTAAACTGATGATGGCCGCTCGAAGACGAAACGTCCGAATTCAAAAATTTTGACGCCATTGGATAGAATGGAAAAAGTGGCAACGTTAATGTGCAATTCATTTCGAAATTCATTCCCAAATGATGGCAGGAAAAAAATAAAACTGTTTTTCAAAATTTCGGGTTTTTTTCGGAAATCTCCGGGAGTACACGAAATTTTTGAATTTTCTATCATCAAGTTCAAAGAAACAATTTTTTTTCACTTCAACCCCCTCCCCAATCCTATTCTCATATTGGACAAACTTTATTAGCAATTCTCCTTTCTTCCTCAAATTTCAAAATTTTCATTAGTTTTTAGGAATACCTTCGTATTAACATTGGAAGTGGAAGCAAATTCCATTTTTTCCACTCTATCCAATGGCATCAAAATTTTTGTTACCCCACGTTTCGTCTCCGAGAGGTCATCATCAGCTCAATTTTTTTTAATACGACCCTGTCTTTTTTATGATAAAATCTAAGATAATTTTCAATTCTGGATTAGATTACATTGCTCTGTATTGAATCAAATAGGTTTTCCGCTTATGTCTGCTAAATATAAAAAAATTTCCTAAGTACAGTTCTGAGCGCTCAATTATTTGAAAAAGTTTTAATCAAAAGTAGTACGAATTGATGAAACTGACAAAAAATATGTTTGAATTTTTTCAAAGAATAATTTGATCTAATCCAGAATAAAAAAAAATTAGATTTCTTAGTAAAAAACCATAGGGCCGTATTGAAAAAAGTTAAATTGATGATGACCCCTCAAAGACGAAACGTCGGATTTAAAAAATTTTGACGACATTGGAGAAAACGGAAAAAGTAACAATGTAAATGTGCAATTTATTTCGAAATTCGTTCTCAAATGAAGCCAGGAAAAGAATAAAACGATTTTTCCAAAATTTCAGTTTTTTTCAAATATCTCCGGAACGACACAGAATTTTCGAATTATTCAAGGTATAAAAAAAAACTTTTTTGTAATATAACCCCCCCAGCCTATTCTCCTCTTGGATAGACTGTAAAAAATTTTTTCCTTTCTTACTCAAATTTCAAAATTTCCATTAATTTTCAGGATCGTATTCTCATAAAAAGTGGGACACCCTGTGCAACGACTCATCCATTTAATGTCGATATTAACATTATCATCAAATGACCACACACACGCATACCGAAAACAAGTTGGAATATTTGTTGACTCTGCATAAACACACTGCCCTAAATAAATCCTAATTAGATTTTGTAACGTTCAACTGGCAGTGGTTTCATCGAAACATCGAGCTATTCGGCCTTTCTGTTAACAATCCAGCTGCAGGATGGGAAATGAATTGAATTTTTCAATAATTTATACCACTTTTATACTTTTTCATTTACTGATTCCCAACAAAAAGCAGTTTTTCCATCCTTCTTCTAAAGAATCATTTCGAAAAATTATGCAAAAAATATTAGTCCCCAGTTTTTCTGGTGCACACATGTTTTTTTCTAACAATTTTTTCACGATCTAGTGATTTGGTGCTATTGATAGAAAAATTAACACTGGTTGTAATTTTTGGGATTTATGTTCTTGTAAATGAATCGAGGAATTTGATTGGTTGTAAATATTAAACTAGCGCATGTTGAAACCTGCACACATCACTAGTTATCCAAAACGAGAAAAGTGGAGATTGTTACTAGTCTTAAATAATGAATGATGTAACCAAACGAATCATTGTTATTATTTGACCAGAATATTGTTATTTTTTTTGTAAATATATATAATTATTACGAAATAAAAATCTATTAAATGTCTAGGAACCGTACGATTTTATTTATCAACCACTTCCCTCACATATCGAATAAAAAATCATCATAGAAATATATATATATATTCTAAAAGAGTCCCTGTAAAACAGCCAATTCCCATACTTTATAATTCATGATGGAAACCTGTCACC
This sequence comes from Aphidecta obliterata, assembly GCA_963966015.1. NCBI lineage: Eukaryota > Metazoa > Arthropoda > Insecta > Coleoptera > Coccinellidae > Aphidecta > Aphidecta obliterata. Next base: position 2,420,238 of record OZ014435.1, read on the forward strand.
CATTCCAAAACCCAGATAAAAATAATCTGTTGTTGGTCTATCGAACCTAATATCACGATCGTAGTCGACTACACGTTCGCCGGATAAAAATGGCGTTTTTAAGCCGGTTATCTCGTACCAACAAACAACCTAAACGGTATCATTTGTTCCAACTTTTATGATTATAAATTAGCGGTCGCAAGGGAAGCAGTCTGGCGGATGCTGCTCTGCATACTTCCGGATAAAATCTGCGCTCTCCGGGTCGGAGACTGTCTAAACTTCCAAACGGAGGTGAGACTGCCTGTGTTTCGTTTAGTTTACTACCGGTTTTTTCGAGCTTCGAGCACAATTAGGATTGGAAATGTTTTAATTTAATTCTCGATATCACTAGATGATCATAACTTCAACAGTATTTTTGCCAAGAGAATACTTAGAAATATATTCGGTAATTCCTAGAACAGAGAGAAATTTTTATTATTCAAGTATTAATACAAATAAAAATAATACAACAGTAAAACATTTGAGAATCCCTGACGTGAAGTAGGTACTCTCATTTTATTTTTATAAACTTCAAAAGATGGAACCACCGAATTATATTGAATATTTCAGAAAAACTCAATTTCTTTCTGTATTCCGAAATGTGTCCATTGTCAGTATGGTGAGTACTATAATTTCAATTTTATAAACTTAAAAAGATGGAATCGCCGAATTATATTGAATATATCAAAAAAAACTCTTTTTTTTTCAGTGTTCCAAAATGGCCTTCATTGTTCAATGTCAGTATGACAAATTCTGTCATTTTATTTCTATGAACTTCAATAGATGGAATCACAGAATTATATCAGGAAAACACAATGTTTTTCTGTGTATCAAAAGAGACTGCAGTGTCCATTGTTGATATGAAAATAGTGTCATTTTATTTTTATGAACTTCGAGAGATGGAATCATCGAATTAAATTGAATATATCCGAAACACCCAAAGATTTGTTCTATGTACCAAAATGACCTATTATTTTTTCTTCAAAAATTGATTTTTATAAACTTCAATAGATGGAATCACCGAATTGAATATATCGGAAAAACTTAATTTTTCTTTGTGGTTCCTCAATTTAGTTTTTTCCCGAAAAACTGGAAAAAATCGTATCGTGGGACTGAGAAATATTCGAAAAATCATCACTCTTTTTCATTTTCAGGTGTAAATATCCCTATTTTTTCCCAAATCCGTTTCACTGGCCAGAATAAACGAAAGTATTCATTCATAACTTCATTCATTCTGTCATAACTGTCATTTTATTTCTATGAACTTCAATAGATGGAATCACAGAATTATATTCAGGAAAACTCAATTTTTTTCTGTGTAGCAAAAGAGACTTCAGTGTTCATTGTTAATATAAAAATAGTGTCATTTTATTTTTATGAACTTCAAGAGATGGAATCATCGAATTGAATTGAATATATCAGAAAAAACCAAAGATTTGTTCTATGTACCAAAATGACCTCTTATTTTTTTCTCAAAAATTTATTTCTATAAACTTCAATAGATGGAATCACCGATTCAATATATCGGAAAAACTCAATTTTTCTTTGTGGTTCCTCAATTTACTTTTTTCTCGAAAACTGGAAAAAACCGTATCGTGGGACTGAGAAATATTCGAAAAATCATCACTGTTTTTCATTTTCAGGTGTAAATATCTCTATGTTTTCCCGAATCCGTTTCACTGGCCAGAATAAACGAAAGTATTCATTCATAACTTCAATGACCTGGGGTAGAAATTTTTGTTCTGAAAACCTGAAAAAATGAACCAATTCATATTATGAAGCAATCATCACTAACCTATTGAAAAAATTCAGATGGCATTATCTACGGAACCCTTCATTAAATTCTTATAAACTTCAAAGAATGGAATCACCGAATTATATTGAATATATCAGAAAAACTCCATTTTTTTTCATTTCTGTATTCCGAAATGTGCCCATTGTCAGTATGGTGAGTACTATCATTTCAATTTTATAAACTTCAAAGGATGTAATCGCCGAATCATATTGAATACATCAAAAAAACTCCTTTTTCTCTGTGTTTTAAAATGGCCTTCACTGTTCAATAACAGTATGACAGATACTGTCATTTCATCTTCATGAACTTCAAATGATGGAAAAGCCGAAGCCTCCTGAAATTCCAATCCCAAAATTGGTGTCAAAATTTCCATTCAACTAACTTTTGTAACTCGTTTCGAATAATTCGTCGGATGGGCGTAAATCAAAATGAGTTTTCAATGAGTCCGCATCGACAATTAAAATTTGTAATCCATTTGAATATTGGTAAAATGCAACAATCAATTATTCAATTGTGGTAGCTTTTTTTTATTTTCGCCCAATGGAAATAAGCCTAATATCAAGTGAAATATTGAGTGTATTATTCGATTAACCTGAATGCGATTTGTTGTTATATTCGATTTGGGTTTCATATTTCCGATAATGAACCTGTTCGAACGGAAAACAATTCAATCCACATCGGAATTTCGAATGTTTACGTACTGGGAAATATTTAATCGCATAAAATCGAATGAAATGAAATCACAGGTGAAGAATGAGTGGTCAAATATAGGTAGGTCCATCCGTAAACACGATAAATTTTCTGATTACGTTCGAGGTCTGATTGCGCCGGCTAAGTTTATAAATGGGCTTTCGAGAAATGCCAATATGGGGCATAATTAATGTAAAAATTCAATGTCACATCTGTGAAAAGAAAATCGAGTTTTTCTAATCTGGTGTTGAAATATAAGATATATTCTATGATTCCATTCCTTGAAACACCGATTTTATTGAATGACATTATTGGTCACACTGACAGCCAGTTTGGTTCACAGATTCTGTGGTTCGTTTCTAACTCTTTGGTTTTCCTTCAGGTACAATTCTGTCATTTCTTCTTCTCTGTTCTTTCCCAACAGAATAATTTCCCCTGTGACATTCACCTAGTTTCGCATTATTTCTCGAGGTGTAGGAAAACATTGCGAATTGCGAAAATTCGTCGGCGTAACTTACTCAGAATTCACTTACATCATAACAATAAATGAAAAACATTTCGATATCGACCTACTGCTAAAGATAATCTATTTAGTTTGCAATTTTCATCGAATCATTTAGTCCAACGTAAGAACTATGAAAACATTGATGTGAACTTCTCTATAAAAATGACGTTATTTCGAGTTTTGTTATTGTGCGTGTTTTTTTACGGTAAAAATTTTTTTTTATTATTTATGAATTTTATTATTTCTCGAGGTTTGTTTTCAATTTTTATCGTGATGAAATTATTTTCCACCCTCCCACGAAACATCATTTCAGGTTTCGAATTTCTTTTATGATTTTCTGAAAATTCTCGAAAACCCCCGAAAGTGGTTTGGAAAAATAAAAATTACGAAAAGCACTGCCGTGAAGGCAGGAGCTTTTGAGCGCTCGTACATCCACCTTGTAGGTAGATTCGCATTTTCCAGTTTTGGAAATCAATTGAAGGAATTTTTGACAGCTCTCAAATAAAATTTTAAACTTAGGCGAAACTCCCGACTTCATATTCGCGATCCAAACCCACCCTGAAAATTTCAAGTTCCTAGGCCTCTCCGTGCAAAAGTTACAATATTCTATGGTTTCTATGGTTCTGGTTATGCGATCTGGACAAAATATTGCTTCAATACATTATTCTCGATTAAAATACAAAATTTCATCTCGATCGAATCCGTAGTTCCGAATTTATCGAGAAAACGAAATTTCAAACGACCGTATTTACGGAACTCCTTGTATAATGTTGCTCATAGATGAACGTGATCACGACATTCGAGATCCACACCTATCCTGAAAATTTCAAGTCCCTAGGCGTTTCCATTCAAAAGTTACAATTTTCTATGGTTTCTATGGTTCTGGTCATGCGATCTGGACGAAATTTCACACGTAGCTTGAACACCTCATTTTCCATTTGAGTGCAAATTTTCATCTCGATCAAATCTGTAGTTCTCAAGTAATCAGGACAACAAAATTTCAAACGGCCATATTTACGGAACCCCTGGTGGAATTCTGCCCATTAACGAACTTAACCGAGGCATTTGGGATCTGAACCTACACTGAAAATTTCAAGTCTCTAGGTTGATCCGTTCGAGAGTTATCGTGCTGACGGACGGACGGCCGGACGGCCGGACGGACGGACGGACGGACGGACAGACTCGAATTTTCCGACGGATTCGTCATCAGTGAGTCGAACATAGTCGATTGAGACCATTTTCGGCTCAAAATTCGAAAAATACAGACATCGTGACGAAATGATATAGCCCTCGTGTAAGTAGTACGAGCGCTCAAAAAGACAATGTATTGGATCGTATTCACCTCATTTCAGACCCTGAAACGGTATTTATTTCGATATATGAACGTTATAAGTTCCTGTTCATCTGAATAACCTCGAAGTAGAATTTTGTTAATAATTTCCTGAAAATCATAGAAAAATCTCTAAAAGTGTTTTGTAAATTTGCAAGAGGATCTTTCTAATCGTTTTCACCTCATTTCAGACCCTGAAACGGTATTTTTTTCGATATATGAACGTTATAAGTTCCTGTTCATTTGAATAACCTCGAAGTAGAATTTTGTTAATAATTTCCTGAAAATCATAGGAAAAATCCCTAAAAGTGTTTTTGTAAATTTGCAAGAGGATCTGTCTAATAGTTTTCACCTCATTTCAGACCCTGAAACGGTATTTATTTCGATATATGAACGTTATAAGTTCCTGTTCATCTGAATAACCTCGAAGTAGAATTTTGTTAATAATTTCCTGAAAATCATAGAAAAATCTCTAAAAGTGTTTTGTAAATTTGCAAGAGGATCTTTCTAATCGTTTTCACCTCATTTCAGACCCTGAAACGGTATTTTTTTCGATATATGAACGTTATAAGTTCCTGTTCATTTGAATAACCTCGAAGTAGAATTTTGTTAATAATTTCCTGAAAATCATAGGAAAAATCCCTAAAAGTGTTTTTGTAAATTTGCGAGAGGATCTGTCTAATAGTTTTCACCTCATTTCAGACCCTGAAACGGTATTTATTTCGATATATGAACGTTATAAGTTCCTGTTCATCTGAATAACCTCGAAGTAGAATTTTGTCAATAATTTCCTGAAAATCATAGAAAAATCTTTAAAAGTGTTTCTGTAAAGTTGCAAGAGGATCAGTTCAAGCGTTTTCACCTCATTTCAGACCCTGAAACGGTATTTTTTTCGATATATGAACGTTATAAGTTCCTGTTCATTTGAATAACCTCGAAGTAGAATTTTGTTAATAATTTCCTGAAAATCATAGGAAAAATCCCTAAAAGTGTTTTTGTAAATTTGCAAGAGGATCTGTCTAATAGTTTTCACCTCATTTCAGACCCTGAAACGGTATTTATTTCGATATATGAACGTTATAAGTTCCTGTTCATTTGGATAACCTTGAAGTAGAATTTTGTTAATAACTTCCTGAAAATCATAGAAAAATCTTTAAAAGTGTTTCTGTAAAGTTGCAAGAGGATCTGTTCAATCGTTTTCAGCTCATTTCAGACCCTGAAACGGTTGTTTTTTCGATATATGAACGTTATAAGTTCCTCTTCATTTGGATAACCTTGAAGTAGAATTTTGTTAATAATTTCCTGAAAATCATAGAAAAATCCCTAAAAGTGTTTTTCTAAAGTTGCAAGAGGATCTGTTTGATCGTATTCACCTCATTTCAGACCCTGAAATGGTATTTTTTCGATATATGAACGTAATGAGTTCCTGTTCATTTGCATAACCTTGAAGAAGAATTTTGTTAATAATTTCCTGAAAATCATAGAAAAATTCCTAAAAGTGTTTTTGTGAAGTTGCAAGAGGATCTGGTTAATCGTATCCATCTCATTTCAGACCCTGAAACGGTATATTTTTCGATATATGAATGTAGTGAGTTTCTGTCCACCTGAATGACCTTGAAGTAGAATTTCACTCTTAACTTAAATCATCTAAAATCCTTAAAAGTGTTGTTGCAGAATTGCAAAAGGATCTGCTTAATCGAATTCACCTCATTTCGAACCCCAAAACGTGTCTTCCCCCAGTTCTGGGACAATATTTTTTATTGTTACCTATCTCCTTCTGAATACTTATTTAAATTCAATTTTTTCAGAATTATCCTGTGTTGATTCAGCCATAGTCAACTCACCAACAAACCACCACGCCAACAACATAATCAGCAAAGATGAAGCCACCAAAAACACCACCATCGTGAAAATTCCAATCGACAAGCATGCCGAGATCGTCGCTATGGCACCAGAAGATGCTGAGAGTACAGGGAATGAAAAAATCGAGCAGACCAAAACACCAATGAAGACAACCTTTCCATCTTCTCACCACAAAAAAGTTTTAACCACCATAATCCATCCACTACCACGAACAATGCACGATATAATGCCCCCAGAATCTTCCCATCCCACCCAGCTGGACCACAAGAAAGCGCACGATGACATCCTGAAACACGAGGTTCCAAAACTCCAGAAGATGCTGCACCATCACTTTACTGTCGAGGATCTTCGTCAGCGAAGGAAAGAATTCAAGGAGAAGTGGCTAGCGAGACACAACAAACTCTCACACGTCACCCCACATGGACTTCATGACAAAAATCCACAAGACGTAGGATCTTTCTCACCAAAAGTGAAGAATGAACCTCATCCAGAAACTCTAAGGAAGAACATTCAAGACATGTATGAACAAATCACCCCAAGAACTAGAAGAATACTGGAACATAAAGAAGAGGAAACAGAATCCCAAGAACATCTTCATCCCTTGAGAGCCAAACATCGTTTCTCTGCAAGGACACGAACAACTCTTCCAACCCTTCCTTCCACTCAACCTGAGAAGCACCCAGAACCAACAACAGAAAGCCATTTCAACCCAAACTACGTGAACTTTCCAATAATGCCTGATCCTCAAATTGCTCCCATGTACTATTACCCAACAAGAGACTATACATCTTCATCGACCACCAAAACTGTAACTGGAGGTGATACAGACCGTACTACCGGAAGAAGACAAGGAGACATAAGACCAACCCAATTTACCACCACGAAAAGTTCGAGACTCGGGTCAGTAGCTAAAAAAACCACAACTTCACCACCAGAACCAGTTATCGACGACGTGGTGAGCGTGAAAATCGACACTTCCAAACTTCCAGATGAAGAATACACCACTGATATACAACCTGTCGACAGAGATCTTACCTTCGAGAAAAAGTATCCGTACAAACCCATTTTCACGCCTCGTGGAAAATCAGCAGAAGAAGTTGGTTCAATGGACTCACATCCTAGCCTAGAAGAAGAACAAGTTGGGTCAATCGACGTCCATCCAGGCCTAGAAAACGAACAAGTAACTGTCAAGATTGATACTCCACCCTTTTATAGAAACCTGACTCATGAGGAGAAGATCCTCATTCAAAGACCACTTTGGGGTCTGGGAAGATCAGCAGAACAAGTCGGTTCAATTGATATTCATCCTGGTCTGGAAAACGAGCAAGTCACTGTCAAGATTGATACTCCTCCCTTTTATAGAAACCTGACTCATGAAGAGAAGATCCTCATCCAACGACCACTTTTTGGTCTGGGAAAATCAGCAGAACAAAATGGTTCAATGGACTCAGAAGAAGAACAAGTTGGTTCAATCGACATTCATCCTGGCCTAGAAAACGAGCAAGTTACTGTCAAGATTGATACTCCACCCTTTTATAGAAACCTGACTCATGAGGAGAAGATCCTCATCCAAAGACCACTTTTTGGTCTTGGAAAATCAGCAGAACAAGTTGGTTCAATTGACATTCATCCTGTTCTGGAGAAGGAAGAAGTTACCGTCAAGATTGACACTCCACCGTACTATAAAAAACTGACTCACGAAGAGAAGATCCTCAAACAAAGACCACTTTTTGGTTCGAGAAAATCAGCAGAACCAGTTGGTTCAATGGACTCACATTCTAGCCTAGAAGAAGAACAAGTTGGTTCAATTGACATTCATCCTGGCTTAGAAAACGAGCAAGTTACTGTCAAGATTGATACTCCTCCCTTTTATAGAAACCTGACTCATGAAGAGAAGATCCTCATCCAACGACCACTTTTTGGTTTGGGAAAATCAGCAGAACAAGTTGGTTCAATTGACATCCATCCTGGCCTAGAAAACGAGCAAGTTACTGTCAAGATTGATACTCCACCCTTTTATAGGAACTTGACTCATGAGGAGAAGATCCTCATCCAAAGACCACTTTTTGGTCTGGGAAAATCAACAGAAGAAGTTGGTTCAATTGACATTCATTCTGGCTTAGAAAACGAACAAGTTACTGTCAAAATTGATACTCCACCCTTTTATAGGAACTTGACTCATGACGAGAAGATCCTCATCCAAAGACCACTTTTTGGTCTGGGAAAATCAGCAGAAGAAGTAGACTCAATTGTCGAAAATCGTCAAATTGAAAACGAAAAATTTACTGTCAACGTCGATCCAACTCCACCCTTCTTCAACAGTTTGACTGATAAGGAAAAGAGTGTCATACAAAAGCCAATGTGTGGAAGAGGAAAATCAGCAGAAGGGGCAGACTGTTCTCATAAGGGTCCAACGAAACATGGCAAAAGGAGTTACGCACATACGACGAATCTACCAGAGGGAAATTCGATGAAAATCGACGAAGTCAATCAAGATTGGAGGGAACATCTTAGAAGAGCTGTCAAGGAGAGATTAAGAAAATTGAGTGATTCAGAAGAAAAACCTTCGGTATAAATTCGCATTGGTTCATATTTTTCATACATTTATAGATTTGTCCTCCTAATAAATTAATCGATAAAGAATTCCAGTATTTTTATTTTTCCACCAGTGAAAAAATTATGTCGGTTGCAAAACATGCCCAGTATAAATAATAAGGAATCCAATTGCATCATAACAATAACAGCAAAACATTTTCATGCGAATGGAAATTCTATTAAGCTTGCACTTTTCATGCTACCTTCCACTCCATAAAGAAGTTTGAAATAATTAGTCGAGCTCATTTATCACAATGACGTTAATTCGAGTTGCTGTTGTGTTTGTGTTGATTTACGGTAAGAGTAATATTTTTTTTATCTCGATTGCAGACTGAGCAAATCCTGAAATATTCTTACTTTTGCGTTTTGAATGTTTTAGATGTGAGAATTCATTGAAAAATATTTTCTGATTCATTTTTCTGAGATTAAATAAGATAATTTTCTTATTTTAATAGATTTCATTTTTATCTTTCTACAGGGTGTCCCAAGTTCGAGTGCCTACTTGAAAACTGGTCCTGTTTGAAATCTGAAAATTTGGACTATAATATTGTTCGACTTTATCTACTGATCTGAAATATTTTTGAAGCCTGAATACTTTCAGTTATAGAGGGAGTGAAAATAGATTTGTCGAAAAAATTTTTTTTTATTTTTCTTTCTGTATAACTGAAAGTGTTTAGGCTTCAAGGATATTTTACCTCAGTAGATAAAGTCGAACAATATCATAATCCAAATTTTCAGATTTCAATAGGACCGGTTCTCAAGAAACGTCTAGTAGACAATCGAACTTAGAACACCCTGTATATTCCAAAAGGACTCTCAAACTCTCTTTTATATTCTTTTATTTTAATAGCAACAACTTCCTGATATGAAGTTGAATTTTTTATAAATGTGAAGCACTGACAAATAATTACATTTTATTTTTCACATTATCTTAATCTTTGCATTTTCCTTGATGATAAAGATTTTAAATATTATTCTCTAATAAATTCATAACTCTGAAGTTAACTGGTAAATCATAAAAAAATTCCATATATCCCTAAGTTTTTTTATATTAAAAGATTCTCCCTTTCTTAGTGTATATATAATTGAATTAAGTAGGTGTCTGTTAAAAAGTTTACTGATTTGAATCATCCCTTTTCAGGATCATACCATGTGAGCTGTACTTCGATCCACTCACCAACAAACAATCGTGAAAACAACATAATCAGCAAAGATGAAGATGCTCACAAGACCCCTAACGTAGAAACACCAACAGATGCACATGCAATCCTACCAAAAGGTGCTGAAAACACAAGGAACGAGAAAAACCAAGGAGAATCCTCCAGACAGAACGAAACCCCAACGAATAAGATCACCAGTCGATCTTCTCACCAAAACCACGAAGTAATACCTCAGAAATCTTCCCATCCCAAAAAGGCCCACGATGTCACCCTTAAGCACGAGGAAAAAAAACTCCACCATCGTCAAACTATCGATGAGCTTCGTCAAAGAAGGAAGGAGATTAAGGAGAAGTGGCAAGCGAGACACAGTAAAGTTTCACTGCCCACCCCCAAAGGACTACATAACAAAAATGAGGACCATGTGAGGATCGTGTCGAAAAACCAGGAAGCACGTCATTCCTTAAGAAAACTAGGAAAAGAGGTAATGAATGAAAGAAAGTCTATGAATAGCCCTCAACACAAGAACATTAGAAGACATATAGCAGATGTGTATGAACCAGAATACAAAGAAGAGGTCAATAAACATCGTTTCACAACAAGAACACAAAGTCTAACAATTTTACCAACCCTTCAATTGAAAAAAACTACAGAACCCATTCAACCGGAAGTTTTCCAACTGAAAGGTGTTAAAAGGAGTATTGTTTCTGGGGCTCCTTCAAAATCAGAATCTCAAGATGTCAAGCACACAACAGAAAGCCATTTCAATCCAAACTACGTGAATTTCCCAATATTGCCAGATCCTCAAATTGATCGTATGTACTATTGGCCTAACCCAACTGGACACTATATGTCTTCATCAACCACTCCAACACAGAAGACAACGGAAAAAGGAAAATCAGCAGAACAAGTTGGTTCAATCGACATTCATCCTGGCCTGGAAAACGAACAAGTTACTGTCAAGATTGATACCCCACCCTTTTATAGAAACCTGACTCATGAGGAAAAAATCCTCATCCAAAGACCCCTTTTTGGTCTGGGAAAATCAGCAGAACCAGTTGGTTCAATGGACTCACATCCTAGCCTGGAAGAAGAACAAGTTGGTTCAATCGACATTCATCCTGGCCTGGAAAACGAACAAGTTACTGTCAAGATTGACACTCCACCCTTTTATAGAAACCTGACTCACGAGGAGAAGATCCTCATTCAAAGACCACTTTGGGGTTTGGGAAAATCAGCAGAAAAAGTAGAAGATGAGGTAGATTTGCAAATGTCCAATTCGCATTATGAAAGAAATTCTGAGCTTAAGACAGCCCACCAAGAACCTAGTGCTATGTTGGATTCGAAGGAATCTCAGATTAACCTAGATGACTTGAGGGAAACAGTGAAAGACAGATTGCGAAAATTGAGACGTGATTCAGAGGAAAAATCTCTACTAAACTTTTCATTTTAAGAATATCTTGAAAATAAATGATACAAGAATTTCTCATTTATTCATTTTGTAATGCACTTTTTGGAATATTTATTGAATACAAGTATAAGAATAATTTTAGTTTATTTCTTGCCTCTTGCCTTAGCTAGCTGTTTAATCCTAATAGGTTGAAGATGCATAGTCATAAACGATTGTTTAATCATCACCTTCTCTAATCATATCTGGGCTATGCAATATTCTTCAAATGATACTATGTAATCGTTGTAGATTTCAGCAAATATATATCAAGGATATTCATAAGCACCAGTGTCATCATTATGTTTATCATCTTATCTTCCCCAACAGCACCAATAAACTTGTTATTTTCCTGTTTTGGGTGCTAAAAATATGTCTTTTGAATTTTTTTTTTCCCGTCAATCTCTTCTATTGAATCAAGCGTAATTTGGGTTTCATACACAACGTTGAGTCCTCAAACCACTATATGATCACGATCTTGGCCAAAGATTATCTAGAGTAATATTTCCACGTTAAAAAGAACTCGTTCAAGGTTGAGTTCTAGTTCTTTACGGAGTGGGTGACATCTACTTCTAATCGTTTGAACTACCCGAGTGATGAAGAACAAACTAACGTGTGTGTGTTTATATGGGAAAAGTGTGAATTATTTGTATGATTTTAAGTCATTTATGTATGTATGACATATTTAGGTGATAATTTATGAACAATTGTTTCAAATAAAATGAAAGCGAGCTGAAAATGCAGCGGATTGTAAGAGGTAATGTGGGAATAAAATCACGAAGAATGTGCTCTGTTCCTCAATGCTCATCACATAGTTCTTCTTAAATTTCTTTGCATAAATTCCCGTTGAATCCCAAGGCAGTTAAAAAATGGCAGACGATCTTGAAGATTGGGAAACATATCTCGAAGAATATGTTACATTGCAGCAAGCACTTCCTGAAAGATGATTTTTTTATCTTAAGTTCAATAATTTTCTATTATATAGTGGTCATTATGTCCGAAAGTGGTTATCTCGACTTTCACAGGCATCATTATTTATTCCGAAATCTTATAAAAAATATTTGATTCACTTTTTATGAAGAACAGAAATGACAGAATATTTTGATCATTACTCGGCCTGACATTTTGTAATTTTCAGCGCCATCTCGCGGTTCGTCATTTTCCCTATACAGTAGAAGTTGAAGAATATTAACATAAGTGAAATATTCCATGATAAAACCTACGTGGGTTACGCTTTGAGACATATTATTTGGAATATACTTTTCAAATGATCTGATTAGGCAACCAACACATAAAACATAGATTTGAAAATAGCTCAAATGTCAACCATTCCCAGTAGACCCAATCAACCCATTTCTGTCAAAAGTGACTGACGTACACAAGTTTTTCGTTTCGTTTTTCGTTTAAACAACGTAAACATAAGGAAATCCTCGATTTTGAACAATTTTATCGTAAAAATGCATTCCCATGTGCATCCCGGCCCACCTATTCTTCAATGGTCCCCCGATAAAACGCACAGCGATCGAGAAAGGTAAAATATAGAGCAACGAAAATACCAACATATAACCTTTTATGTTCCAGATGGATCTGTATATACCCAGCTTACATAAACAGTAAGAAAACACTACCACAAGGACGTAAGATTGCGAAAGATAAATGTGTAGAAAACCCCACGTACCAAGAAATCAGGGACGTATTATCGGCTACCGGTTTCTCAGTCGGTGTCGAAAACAAATTTTACTCTCGGGAGAGAAGCAAAGAGCTATTATACAAGGGTAGGATAAGGGTCCAGTTGAAGAACGACGATGGAACCCCTGTGAACTCCACCTACCCGACCAGAGACAGCCTTCTACTCCACCTCGGCGAAATGATCCCGAAACTCAAAACTCGCAGCGTTAAAGCTTCCGGCGACCAGCCTGCGTCCACCAGTTCTTCGGGTAAAGGGAAAGGAAAGAAAGGCCGCCGGTAAATGTGTGAAATGTAAGAATTCCATGGTTAAAATAAAGAAAGCTAAGATTCTTGATATTTAATTGCTCTCGCTTCGTTCAATCGTAATAAATCACTTCCCGACTGTTCAATTCTTGGACCGGCCTGGTGTTATGTTTTAGATCGCAGTAGAGCATCGGAGTTTTCCGCAATTTCTTCATCTGTCGGGGAGATACCGAAAGAGGCTCCGGTTGTACAATCCACCTTACTCCTTCCGTACAAGGCGGATTCGTCAACGATCCGACGTAACTGAAGTAACCTCTGGAGAAACGCGGAGCGAGGAGCGACAAAGGGATAGACTCTAATTCGTATCTCTTGAACGAAATCGAACTCCCTCCAAGAGGCTCTAAAATTACGTCCAAGAATGGGTTGTCTATTGGCGTTATCTGGAAAGTTACAATTCAATTTTTGATTCGTTCATTTCGAGGATTTATCACCTGATAAATGTATGAAACCATGACGACATCTCCCGCATCGGCTGCAATGTATTTATTCCTATGTCCGGCTCGCATGAAGGTCGCTTGCATCTCCATGGCGAATTTCTTGTAATCCACCATGTGTTCGGTGCCTTCTTCGTCGTTTGTGCCCCATCGTAGGTTCACGCTGTGCAACTCGTAACTTCCGTCTAATGGTCCACCGGAAATTGTAGGAATTGGGCATTCTCTGAATTCGGGATAGAGATTAACTATGGGACAGAAAGTAATGATTGGGGGGAAATATTGGTATTTCATTCCCTACGATGAATTTCATTGATGTAGGAATTAGGATTTTTTCGCTGCACGAATTCATAAACAATATCGCATTAATTAACATTCGCTAAGCAAAAAATTAACCCATTTATATAAATATATATTTGGAAATTTATTAAAAAGAACAAAAAACATAACAATTGAAAAGTTGAAGACATTAATTTTACCATTCTATTGTCAAGTTGAAGATCGCAACATGAACCGCATTGTTTCAGACCTTTTTTGGCATATAGTATCGATGAAACATTTTCATTAAAAAATTTATTTCTGTCTTTGGTTTTTGATTCTATTGACTTCTGAAAAAATGCGCTGAAATTTGAGGTTTGAGAAAGGTAGGCATGGCATTTTTTCGCGATATTCGATAATTCGAAGAACTTTTTCTTATTTCTTTCATCAGGAATATTCCCTACATCCGACCAGAATTTTTCAACATTGCTAACATCATTATTACTAGTGGAACTTGTTGAGCACAGCGAATTACCTACTCGAGAATCCAGTTTCAGTAGCCTGTAATCATTGTTAATGAGTTGAATTTCATTCTACCAAGATATTTCGTAAAACTACCAAAATCTACTGCTCAATTTTTTTCTACTAACAATATTGAAATTGTAACGAAAATCTACCAAAAAAAGTAGATTTCAATCAAAATTTGTCACGCTGCTGAGTCGTGTATTTTTCAAATTATACAAGGTGATTCCAAATTCGAGGTGATGAACCTTGGAGGACGTGTTAGTTTGACTCATTTGCTGTCATTTGAGCCATATTTATTGATTTCCAAAAATCAATAGTTTACGAGTTGTGTTTTTTGAAAAAAATTACTCACCTCACTCCATTTTTCGTCAATTTTTTCTACGTTCGATTATAATTTCGGATTATTTTTATCAGAGAAGGATGTGATATGTTTGAAAAAAGCGAAAATATGCTGTAATAGATGTTGAAAAAGAATTCGTATGATTTGAAAGTTGGTATATGAGGGAAAGAATAGACAATTTCTAATATCAATTCGCCTGCAACTTCGAACAGTGCCTGTATTTTTGGGACACGCTGTATGAACTGGGTTAGAAGAAAGAAGTGATTTAAAATATATATTTTTTGGGTAGTTAATACATATCGGATAAAAATTAACCATTCATACTCACTGGTATGTCCATCGTTCACGAGGATCAACTCAGATGGAGGACAACCATACTCCCTTGAAAATTCCAAAGGGTTTAGAAGAGTTTCCACGTGGACCACTATGGCACAGGAGGATTGTAAATTTACAGGACTTTGAGATTCTCCACAGGCGTTTGGGAAGTTTTCTCTCCACGTATGAGGTCCTGGAAATTTATAGAAATTATTCGAATGAGTAAGGGTCTCATCAGATGAAAGGTTTACCATCACAGTCCCCATACCCGTAAGATCCTATCGTTTGGGCTTGTCTGGAAGATGTTGGTTTTTCACCTACATAACCGCAGTACTCGAAAATCGCGAGATAGACTAGGATGAAAATTCCAAGGAAAATGTAGAAAAAATCTAAACAATACGAATCCAACATTACAGGAATTTCGGATACTTTGAAAGATAGCACTTGACAAAACCTAAAATGTCAGTTTTTTATTCAAATCATAGATTAAATGAATATGTTAAAATTGTCATATTTTCAGTATTATTCAAGGATGTCCAGGTGGTTTTCCACTCAAAGCCTAGAAAAACCTAACTTATGGCATTTCTTGGAGAATTCAATAAAGATGTAATTCCCAATCTTAATTCATCTAAAACTACTGTATGTTTTGTCCGACACTTCTTGCGGTTGACCGTCAAACGTCTCTTCAATTCAATCATTTTCACCGCAAATGAAGGTTGAATGAAAATTACAATTAGATTGTTGGACTGATCGAATTATACCGACAAATGTTGTCATGTGATTTCGCCATGTGATCTAGTCGAAGTATTGTCGTAAATGCCGACGATTCGCTAATACACTCGTTTTAATTATTTCCGAATTGGCTTGGTGGAAAGTTAATAACTGTTTTTATGCGGTGCTGTCAAGAACACACAATTTCATTCGGACGATAATTAGAAACGTGGTTTCTTAAAAAGACTGATACCTATATAGATATCGTCCAATCGTCCTTTATTCGGTGTACTAGAAGGTTTACACTCTGAAGGAATAATTTCTTAGCAACAGAATGACTAATATAATTGAAGCATGCTTTGATATGTTTTTATTGTTGTAATTTTTAAATTGCAAAAAACTAAAAAAACACCTTTTTTTTGGTGTTTTTTCGACATTTCAAGAAAAGTAATCATATTTGTGGGTCGAAAACATACCACTAAGTTTTCTGCTACGATTTTTCGTCACGAAAAACTCTCTATTGCCTGGTCTTAATGACTTATATATTCAAAGCATGCTATGATATGTTTTTATTGTTGCAATTTTTTGCGATAACAAAATTGTATCTTCTAGTTTCTTGTTAAGAAAAACCGGTCTGAGAACGACTCACTCAAGAAAAATTTCAGTTAAGCACGCTGTTAGTTTAATCACTTATTTCACTTTCAAAGAAACTAATTCTTTGATCATTTGAGGCCATTTTTCTGAAATATAAAAATTCAAATTATGAATAGTTTTCGTGAAAATTATAATACCACTGACAAAGTAGAAAGTTCACTAAGCTAACTTATTCCAAAAACTTAATATATCACAACAATAATTTTTCTTTCAATATGCCTCACTTCCTTATACTTTCACGAGCCGCCCCTGCATTTCGCGAAAGCAAACTGACTAACTATTTTCTGTTCGATAACAGCCTCAAAATAAATGATTATTCACCTCCGTATAATTAAAACTCCATATTGTCTGACATTGCTCCGAGGTACACAAATTATAGAATACCGCCAGTACGCACCTGTAATATTCTGAACTAATAGATAATAAATACTAGTACTTTGACGAAAAAATATATTTCTTCTATTTAACAACCTTGTGACCGTTTTGATCCCAAGGAAATTAATCCGCAATCAACAATGTCAGTTGTTAACCTACCCACGGTCATTGCCAAGGTTGATGTTTGGAGTTTGATTTTGATCATTATCTCCAAAGTAATCATTCATTATACTGAGGAAACAGTCATATAAGAATTCTTATATTTCCTTAGTATAGCTAGTTTTTTATTGCTGTAATGATTTTTTTCTGGGCCTTCCATGATCATTCAGATATTCTTCATTTCTACCTGTTGCAGGGAGGCAGAACACTTTGACTTATACCTCTGCTGATAAAGACACAGGAAGTCCTAGAGTGGATCAACAATAGAATCTTTCAATTTGTATCAGTCGACGAAAAAATGTTGGTCAAAAGATAACAAGTAATGAAGAAAGCACGTTACCATCTAGAATTGCTTTGTTCCTAAAACATTATCAGGTATTTAATAATTGTCTATGTTCATATAATGAGTTAATTAGTAGATTAGAATTCCGCGAAAAAAATCAATTATAATTAACTTTAATCATACTCATCGGATATTTCCTAGGAATATATTTACATGTGCTTCAATTAAAGTCCCACCTGTATCGAGTAACTATTCTGAAAATCGGTTGTTAATCGTCATAATTCACTCCTACTCGGTGAGCAAACTGATAAGAACATCCCACATTCGTTAAATATTTGAGGGAGTGTGCAGAGGCCAATCTTTGACGTATTTGATCCGAATGTATGAATAATGATTACGCAATGATATCAGTTCGGTAGGTGATCATCAGTTTCATGATTTAGAATGTTGAATTTATTATCCTTCTTCTGTTAATTGATTTATTCGATCTTAGAAGGTGGGACATTTATCTATCATGGAATAGGTACCCTAACTCCGGCACTGTTTCTGCGGTAACAACAATAAGTCAGCCGAAGATTAAAACCGACTTAAGTACCATAAATAAGCAACAACTCGCCTTATCCCTTTCGCGACTGCGTCATCTCTGCGTTCAATCGCTTTTTATAAAAGTTGTGGTAGTAGCAGTGCGGAGACGAGTCGTTCAACCGCTTCATTCAAATCAGCCAGTCATAAACATTCCGGCGTTTAAACAGTGTGGTTCACTTACATTGAACATTCCAACTAGAAGACCGGTCGGTGAGACGATAATACGAGGTGTTTTGTTTATTTCGTACGTTGATTTGATCGCTATGGCTACACTTGTGCTCAACCCCGGGTCGAAAAAGAGCGAGTGCGTGTGCGAGGATGAGAGGCCTAAGCCGGCGACACCCCCAGGTATACATCCAAACTAGTTTTATTGAATTTTAATTTGCACTTTCCTCTTCCGCCAAAATTATGTGTTTATTTGTTGAAGATCCAGAGAAAGGTCAACTTCATTCAGACAATTTGAAAGACAAGTTTTTGATTTCAACTCTTTTTATGGATTTAATATCTTGCCTTCAAATACTATTTGAGGGAAACATTTTATAGGCCACTATTATGGGGGGAAATATTTTTTTTCAATTGGAAAATTAGTTAGTTAGAAGTTATACACTTTGAAGGCAATAAATAATTGTATTCCCAACCTCATCTCTGAACAATAAGGTTTCAACTGAAGACATTTTCAAATATTCATACAATGAATTTCTTGATTCAGAATAGAAAAAAAAACACAGTTTTGGTTTTTGGGATTATCCAAAGTCCCAAATTTTAAGAAAAAAACATTATGTACTTAAATTTAAAAATTTAATTGTTTCGGGGTATAAAAATTGGGAACTAGAGAGTTATCATCCCTTTCAATGAGTAGGTACAACCCAACTAGCAATGTGATTTTAGAATTCCATATGAAACGGAAAATTAAGGGATAATAGTATACTATTTCAAGGGAAAAATTATAATAATAGATCACTATTTTCTAAACTTCTAATTTTTGAAGGCAATAATAATAATAATTCTCAATTTTATCTACTGAAAAAATTCTGAAATATTTATTCAATCAATTTCTTGATTGAAAATGGCAAATACCACAGTTTTTGAAATCCTTCAAAGTTGTGAAATGAAAAACAAATTACATCAATATTTCAGAATTTAATGACTTTATATGGTTGTACCACATAAAAACTGAGGGAGAGAAAATTATCATTCCTTTCGATGTGTTCAAACAACCCCACCAGCGATGAGATTTTGGAATTTCATAAAAAAATCTAGAAAACCTAGAGATAATAATATACTTTTTGGAGGGAAAAATTTTATAGACAACTATTTTCTAAACTTCTAATTTTTGAAGGCAATATATGATTCAATTCTCAGTTTTATCTTGGGAAAAAAATTTCAAATATTTATTGAATTAATTAATTGATTGAAAATAGCAAATAACACAGTTTTCGAAATTCTTCAAAGATGCAAAATGAAAAAAACATCACATGAATATTTCAGAATTTAATGACTTCATATGGTTGTACCACATAAAAATTGAGGGAGAGAAAATAATCATCCCTTTCGATGTGTTGAAACAACCCTACCAGCGATGAGATTTTGGAATTTCATTTAAAAATCTAGAAAACCTAGGAATAATAATATACTATTTGGAGGTAAAAATTTTATAGACAACTTTTTTCTAAACTTCTAATTTTTGAAGGCAATATATGATTCAATTCTCAATTTTATCGTAAAAAAAATTTTTAAATATTTATTCAATCAATTTCTTGATTGAAAATAGCAAATAACACAGTTTTTGAAATTCTTCAAAGATGCAAAATGAAAAAAACATCACATAAATATTTCAGAATTTAATGACTTTATATGTCATCACAAAAAAATTGAGGGAGAGAAAATTATCATCCTTTCGATGTGTTGAAACAACCCCACCAGCGATGAGATTTTGGAATTTCATTTAAAAATCTAGAAAACCTAGGATTAATAATATACTATTTGGAGGGACAAATTTTATAGACAACTATTTTCTAAACTTCTAATTTTTGAAGGCAATATATGATTCAATTCTCAATTTTATCTTGGAAAAAAATCTTTAAATATTTATTCAATTAATTTCTTGATTTAAAATAGCAAATAACACAGTTTTTGAAATTCTTCAAAGATGTAAAATGAAAAAAACATCACATGATTATTTCAGAATTTAATGACTTTATATGGTTGTACCACATAAAAGTTGAGGGAGAGAAAATAATCATCCCTTTCGATATGTTCAAACAACCCCACCAGCGAGTGATTTTGGAATTTCATATGAAAATCTAGAAAACCAAGGAATAATAATATAGTATCTGGAGGGAAAAATTTTATAGACCACTATTTTCAAAACTTCTTATTTTTGAAGGCAATATATGATTCAATTCTCAATTTTATCTTGAAAAAAACTATTTAAATATTTATTCAATTAATTGCTTGATTTGAAATAGCAAATAACACAGTTTTTGAAATTCTTCAAAGATGTGAAATGAAAAAAACATCACATGAATATTTCAGAATTGGATGACTTTTTATGGTTGTACCACATAAAAATTGAGGGAGAGAAAATAATCATTCCTTTCGATGTGTTTAAACAACCCCACCAGCGAGTGATTTTGGAATTTCATATAAAAATCTAGAAAACCAAGGAATAATAATATAGTATCTGGAGGGAAAAATTTTATAGACCACTATTTTCAAAACTTCTTATTTTCGAAGGCAATATATGATTCAATTCTCAATTTCATCTCGGAAAAGAATTTTTAAATATTTATTCAATTAATTTGCTTGATTGAAACTAGCAAATAACACAGTTTTTGAAATTCTTCAAAGATGTAAAATGAAAAAAACATCACATGAATATTTCAGAATTTAATGACTTCATATGTTTGTACCACATAAAAATTGAGGGAGAGAAAATCATCATCCCTTTCGACATGTTGAAACAACCCCACCAGCGAGTGATTTTGAAATTTCATATAAAAATCTAGAAAACCTAGGGATAATAATGTAGTATTTGGAGGTAAAATTTTATAGACCATTATTTTCTAAACTCCTAATCTTTGACGGCAATATATGATTCAATTCTCAATTTTATCTTGGGAAAAAAATTTTAAATATTTATTCAATTAATTTCTTCATTGAAAACAGCAATACCACAGTTTTTGGAATTCTTCAAAGCTGTGAAATGAAAGAAACATCACATGAATATTTCAGAATTTAATGACTTTATATGGTTGTGCCACATAAAAACCGAGGGTAGAAAATTATCATCCCTTCAATGTGTTGGAACAACCTCACCTGCGATGATATTTTGGAATTTCATATAAAAAACTCGGAAAACCTAGGGATAATAATATACTATTTGGAACGAAAAATTTTATAGACCACTATTTTCTAAACTTCTAATAGATAATTCAATTCTCAATTTCATGAATTTTATCTATTGAAAATATTTATCCAATGAATTTCTTGACTGAAAATAGCAAATACCAGAGTTTTCGGAATTCTTGAAAGTTATGAAATGAAAAAAACATCACATGAATATTCCAGAACTTAATGACTTTGTTGTACCATATAAAAATCGAGGGGTAGAAAATTATATCCCTTTCAATGAGTTCAACCCCAACATCAATTAATTTTGAAATTCCTCATAAAAAACTAGGAGAAAAACACCATGGAGTATATTATTTTCCATGAGAATATGCATATCACAATCTATAAAGTAACTGAATTGAATTTCAACGAAAAAAAAGGTATGGATGGATATTGAATTTCGATACTTCATTGTGTGATTGTAAATTGGCAGTAACTGATGGATTACATACAGGTTATCGGATAGTCCGAAATAAATCGATTCGATACGAAATTGTTACGTCTCCATATAGATTGATTGAACGTATAGCTGCACGAAACATAAAGGTGAAACCTAGACTGAAGTACCTCATTTACATGTCCAAAGTTCAAACGTTATTCGAATTATTCTATAACTCAAGAACCATTAGCAGTAGAGTTGTACGGTCAGAAATATTACATCATTTCAAGATGTATGGTAATACCTCGATTTTCAGCCTTTAGAACTCAAAGATCGATTTCTTGAACTGGGAACAAAATTTCGTCATTGCAAGGTGTAAAATAAAATGAAATTGAAGTCTTCCGATTCCAGTGGAGGACGAGGACGCACACATAACAATACCAGAGTGGCGCTTGCAGAAGGTCCAATCCCCAATCGAACTAACACACGGCGACAGCAACGAATACGACCATTTCGAACCCCTAGAATTCCACGGACACTGGGACCAAGGAGGCAGGGCCCTCTTCACAAATAACGGCTATACCGGTGAGCAAATCTGATCACATTCTGTGGCGTTAGGACACAGTAACAAAGAAAACCTCTAAGCTTTTGAGTGGTCTTTCAGAGACCTAGAGGAATTGGAAGAGAAGAAATTAACCATCTTATCTTTTACAGTAACCCTGAGATTCCAAGACCGTGAACTGCCTCTTCTACTCGGAGGGCCACTCCACAACGACCAATACGTATTTGAACAACTGCACTTTCATTGGAGCGATAATGATCACAGTGGATGTGAACATATTTTCGAGGGAAAAGCGTGAGTATCTTCGACGTGTTGAGTCACGTTTTTTCACGCCCATGTGTTACTTAATCTTTTCGATTATTTGAGAGATCCACAATTAAAGCTGCTAATTCGTCATAATCACATCTTGTGTTACAACCTTTAAACAAATAATTACATTACGAAGCTTATTATTGTTCTATAGAATAATTAAATATTATTTCATCGTTAGCGAATGGTCGATTAATGGTTTGCCCCCAAAAGGGGGGCAAACAATTATTCCTATTTTAGACTTGTGGTTTGAGTAGGTATACAGGGTGTCCCAAGTTCGAGTGTCTACTAGACGTTTCTTGAGAATCGGTCCTATTTGAAATCTGAAAATTTGGATTATGATATTGTTCGACTTTATCTACTGAGCTGAAATATTCTTGAAATATATATTTCAGGCATTAGATGAATATGGAAAAATTCGTTCGGCTGAGATGTTGAAACTTTTTCACTACACTTGAATCGATCGCATTCGCCAAATCAGAGTTATTGGAAGTCGACGAAAAAGTTTCTCCATTTCTCGCGAAACGAACGATTTCAGGCATTAGCTGAATATGGAAAAATTCGTTTGGCTGAGATGTTGAAACTTTTTCACTACACCTGAATCGATCGCATTCGCCAAATCAGAGTTATTGGAAGTTGAAGAAAAATTTTCTCCATTTCTCGCGAAACGAACGATTTCAGGCATTAGCTGAATATGGAAAAATTCGTTTGGCTGTGATGTTGAAACTTTTTCACTACACCTGAATCGATCGCATTCGCCGAATCAGAGTTATTGGAAGTTGAAGAAAAAGTTTCTCCATTTCTCGCGAAACGAACGATTTCAGGCATTAGATATTGCATATTTTTTTTGAACAATATCGAATTTTTACGATATTTAAAAAAAAATTCTCACTCACGAAAACGTGTAAGATTAAACCGTGAAAACCTTCAAGGTCAAGTCGTTATATTCAAACAATGCGTGCATATTGTTATAGCCCGCAATAAATGGAATAATCATATCACAATAATGGAAAAATATTCGTGGTCATATGTTGGTAGAATTTATGCTTCATTCCCATTGTATTCAATTTGTTTTTTCCTCAATTAAACTCGAACGTGTAACGAGATACACCATGTGCAAAAAGGCGTGAACAGCACTTCCGAACATCGGGAACGACCATTGTTAAGCCTCTTATTAGGCGAACGAATCGGTTCGAAATAGCAACTTGATTATCCGCTAATTTCTATTCAATTCTAAATGTTGGATATTATGTTCGGTAAACAACCAACAGGTGGCGTAAGGATACAGTAACTTGGCCTACACTGAACAGAATCACTAACTTGTTCAAGCTCAGGGCTTCTGAGGGGTCTCGAAGAGACCTAGAAGAGCCGGCAGTAAAACACAAACGTGTCTAAACATAACGCTTAAATTTATTAAAACCATACTGCCCAAATGATAATAGCCAAATAATTTTTTTTACAATTTTTCTGTGTTTCATTCTGTGATAAAAATCGATACGTTTTCGAATCGCAAAAATATGATTACTTTCCTTGTAATTTCTAAAAAACACCAAGAAAACGTAATTTTTTTAGTTTTTTGCTTGTAAAATCTGAACCAATAGAGCGATGCTGACGTTTCCAACAACAGAATTGTAGAGAATGAAAATACGAAGAAAATGAGTGCTGATGTAACTCAATGGGGTCATTACTGTCGTAGAAAAGCCGGAAAAACTGTAAAAATCAGCGTTTTTTCAAAAATTCATAACTCGGCCTTTTTCAAAGTTGTAGCGCTGGTTTTCCGGATGAAAGTAGTGGTTAATAGTTTCTTTGAGTTTGCCCAACCCGGACGTTGTCGGATGAATAGTTTCTGCGTAATTGCGATTTGAATTATCTTAGGCCCTATTTTCCAGAGGGCTGGATGCGTCGGAAGTTGTCCGTTTTCAATTTACAAAACGGATTTCGATATGAGGAAAATAGTACTTACAAAACGTACATCTCGATTTTTCGTTAAAACGTTGCAAATTAGGTGGAAAAAAAACGTGCAATCGAGACCAAAACACCAAAAAAACGGTGTTTTTTTAGTTTTTTGCTTGTAATATCTGAACCAATGGAGCGATGCTGACACTCTCAACTACAGAATTGTAGAGAATGAAAAGACGAAAAAAATGAGTGCTAATGCAACTCAATCGGGTCATTATTACCGTAGAAAAGCCGGAAAAACCGTAAAAATCAGCGTTTTGTCACAAAAAAATCTCTATTGCCTGGTCTAGATAATGTCATTTTTGACAAACTATTTTTCCCATGTTTGCGTTTAGATTTTTTGTTGTTTTATTCCTGGGTGTTTCAACATTGATTATCACATCAAAGGGAGCGACAGAAATTCCAAACCATGCCTCCACAATGGACGCTGTTTCTGGTAAAAAGAACCTTGAAGAGTCTTCCTCCAGAGGTCTGATCTTCAGGAGGGGCACTTCGAGAAAACATTTGGACTCCATTAATTCGTTACTGTCGGATTTGATTGTTAAACTGAAGGATTATAGGGAAAAAAGGGAGACACGTGGGCAGCTTTAAGGTAGAAAATTTTTTCCTCAAGAAAACTGGTTGTGTTAGGTTATTTATACTTTGTATCTCTTCCCCCACCTGCGACACAGCACTGTTTATGATAATGAAAATTTCTTTTCAGTTATTCGATGGAGGCGCATGCGGTTCACTACAACAAAAAATACGGCGATTTCAAGGAAGCTCAAGACAAACACGACGGTCTGGCTGTTGTGGCCTTCTTCATACACGCCACTGACGACGACGAGCATCCGTGCTTCAACAAAATCACGGAGGGGGTCAAGAAGATCCAGAAAATAAATACCATCACCGAGGTCGCGTCAGGTCAGTACTCAGTTAATGTCTTCGTCTATGATGGTGTCCCACAAGGCTCCAATATGGTATCTACAATCTTAATTTTTACAGACTGCCTGACATGGATGAGTGAGGCTGCCAAGTGCAAAGGATACTACACCTACCAAGGATCTTTAACGACAGAACCCTACACGGAATCAGTGACTTGGATACTTTTCCCTAAGCCAATACACGTTAACCGAGAACAGGTATCATCTTGGATCTTCTCGTATTTTTTTTGCAATATTGAGATTTCTGTTGTTTTATAGGTGGCGCATTTTAGAGAGCTGAAATCTACCACTTGTGAAAATTTCAACATTGTCAAGAACGTCAGGCCGGTCCAAACCCCACCCCCTCACAAGAAGTTAGATATAATTTATGCAAGATCGCACAAGAAGAGCGACTGACAAATTTTCGATATTAAAATCGCTCCCAAGGGGATTTAAATTAAATTTTGATACTCGCACCTATAGTTTATAGTAAACTAGAGATAAGCACAGTGAGAAGGTTTATATCAATTGTTATTTTTATATTAAAAATAAGATTTGGAATATTTTTGTTAGAATTGATGTGTGTGCTTTTTTATTCAGATTATTTTATAATGTTTTACTCCTATTGTATTTTATTGATAAATTCTAATAAACATTCTATTTCTCCTATATTGTTTAGTTTTCAGGGAAACTCAAGTAAGCCAAAAATAAGCACAGTTATTTTTATAATAAAAAAAAATTATATTTGGATATTCAAATGAAACCTATAGTTCATAGTAAGCCAAAAATAAGCACAGTTATTTTTATGATAGAAAAAATTATATTTGGATATTAAAATTGCTGTCAAGACATTTCGAATCCAACCTACAGTTTATGGAAAGCCATAAATAAGCACAGTTATTTTTATAATAAAAAAAAATAATATTTTGATATTCAAATTTAACCTATAGTTCATAGTAAGCCAAAAATGAGCACAGTTATTTTTATGATAAAAAAAAGTTATATTTGGATATTAAAATGGCTAACAAGACATTTCAAATTGAACCTATAGTTTATGGTAAGCCAAAAATTAGCACAGTTATTTTTATGATAAAAGAAATTATATTTGGATATTAAAATTGCTGTCAAGACAATTCAAACTGAACCTATAATTTATGGTAAGCCAAAAATAAGCACAGTTATTTTTATGATGAAAAAAATTATATTTGGTTATTAAAATTGCTGTCAAGACAATTCAAACTGAACCTATAGATTATGGTAAGCCAAAAATAAGCACAGTTATCTTTATGATGAAAAAAATTATATTTGGATGTTAAAATTGCTGTCAAGACAATTCAAACTAAACTTATAATTTATGGTAAGCCAAAAATAAGCACAGTTATTTTTATGATGAAAAATATTATATTTGGATATCCAAAGTGCTATCAAAACAATTCAAATTGGACCTTTCAAATTGAACCTCAATTTTATAGTAAGCCAAAAAAGAGCACAGTGGTTTTTATAATGAAAAAATATTTGGAATATTTCTTTTTATTCAGATCATTCCAGAGGATGGTTTTACTTATGTTGTATTTTATTTCTAATAAATATCCTATATCAGTATATCTACTCATTTCGTATAGTTTTCAGGAAATTTTCAGGTATAAAGAACATTGCTAAGTGGGCATATCTCTATTATTATTTCACATGAATACTGGATAAAAATTTCCTTCATTTTGTGGCTCGAAAAAAATTAACTACAAATCTAAAGAGTCTAAACTGGAATATAATTAATTCCAAGACTTCTTGGATGACGAAATCCACATAGACGTTTCAAATTCCTTCAAAAAAAATTCAAGGAGGAGGCTTCTGCGTTTCCACCATTTCATCCCTCGAGCCCTTTTTCTTATTCCATTCCGTCACCAAGGAAATCGACGTCCTACGCATGGAAGATTTCTTTTTTGAGGCCACTCCTTCATCCGAAAAACCCTCATCACTCTTCACGGTCTCAGCCTTTCCTGGCGTATCCAGCCCGTCGAACACCTCATCCTCCGAGTAATAAAAAGGTTCACAAGGAGACGCAGGGGAACCCCTATACTCAGAAGGACACTCGCAGATATTCTTGGCGCTGTAGGAAACCGTTACAACCTCGAAAACTTCTTCCGTTGGATGAGTTTGGGCTTCCCTTTCCACATACTGAACCTCCTCTGGTTCGGGTTTGAACAGGGAAAACACAGACGGGACTTTGTCCACGTGCACCAACTCTTTGTCCCCACCCCACGAGGAAACTGGTTGACGCTGGATAGTCACTGGTTCAGTACTGCCGCATATCAAGTACTGACCAGTCACTTCGTTGAGATGCGCCTTCAAGATCTTCTCGAAATACTCACGGTCCTCGGGGTTCTTGAAGGGATTCACTGGACGATCTTCCTCTTTTGATGCTTCTTCGTCGACGAAAAGCTTGAAGCAAGCCTTGAGTTGCTCGATGTCCTCATGGGGCACCCTGTATTCCTTGGCGCTCTCCAAAGTGTCCACCATGACGTCCACAGCTTTAGAGAAGTAAGTATAGATCACCACGTAAATATTCAAAGATTCTACTTTATTATCTCCTTCAGGGACTTTTGGTAGTGAATCCTGAGACATCAAAGATGATCGTTTAATCGGAACATTGTCTTTGGGGAAGGGTGGAAGGTCCTCGTAAGGGTCGAAGTCAAGATTTACCAGGCCCATCTCTTCCAGAGTTGTCTTGCTGAGGTTGGATTGTGCTTGACTGGGTTTACCCTTGGACATCCTAATATCTTCTTGTTTACTCTTCTTCTTGTCGTTTTTGGCGGATTTGGTGACGGTTTTTCCCAGGGCGAACTCGGAAGGTGTACTTGTGAAGTACAGGTCGTGAACTCTCTGAACGTCGGTGCATGAAATGTCGCGTAAGATTTCTGGTTTAGGTTGTGCGGTGGTATCTTCCTGGAAAGACCTTTTGGTGCGATTCATCTGTAGATCGTCAAATTTTTCGAAGGTGAGACGTGGGCAGTTTAGGGGTTCTTGGTGGTAATCCTTAGGATTCGCTGAGAAGGGTTTGATTTCGTAAAGTTCCAAAGCCATAAGCGTGAAGTAGGCATTAAATATGGAGTATACTTGGAAAAACTTCAACCTGTCTTCATTCAAAATGATGGATGGTGGTGCCATCTTCCACAGCAACTTCATCAACTGTCCGTACTTAGTTTCTTTTAGTAAAAACGTATCAGACTGGTCCTCTACTAGTACTGAACCAGACACTTTCGGCTTGAGTTCAGAAGAAGTTCCTCCACCTCCTTTATCCTCCATCTGTTCACTTCTGGAGGCCACCAAAGCTCTGTATTGGCTGAATTCAGCGGTCCTCGTTTCAGCATACTCTATCAAATCCTTCACTCTAGCCAGTATCTGCAGATCCCAAACGTTCAAATTCCAGGTTCTTGGGTGATAGGACTGCCTGACCTCGGAGTAAAACTTCTTGAGTTGCTCGACTATCTCTTTGTCGTACATATATTTCGGCTTACGAAGAGGTTCAGAGTCGTCGAAATTCATGGCTTCAAACAACTCAGGCTCATGGTAACAGTAATCAATCCCCTTATATCCCTGATACTTCGATTTCTCCAGGATATCCTCCAGTATCTCCTTGATGATCCTCTTCTTAACCCTCTGGTTTATATTGGCCTTAATGCTTTTAATCCTCTTCATGAAATTTTCTATATGGGTTTGAGCCTGAAGAACGAAGGAAACTCTTATGGGTTCCGACCAAAATTTCGGCACCGTCGTGATTTCCCAGGTCTCGACCACGGTGCACACCTTGTTGGTCTGGAACCAGACGGGGAAGTTAAAGATTTGTCCTGGCACAAGTATCAGCATGTTCTTGTCGAAGCAGAACGACTCCGAGTCGTTGGTCTTGGTGAAGTCCCGGAACAACCTGAACTTCTCCGTCTTCTGCCAGCTCACCCTTATGGTCACCCTGCCGACGTTCTCGAAGACGATGTACTGCGTTTGGAACGGCAACTTCTGGACGTCGTACTCGAAGAGGACGTGGAACTTCCTGGATGTAGACAACGACTGGGAGTTCTCGTAGAAGAAGACTCCGTTTATCTTCAGGCAGCATTTGAGGGAGGAATCGTAAACGCTGGTTTTCCTCCTTGCTTCTTTGACCCCGATGGAGGTTTGGCTCAGGGTGGAAATGGTTTCGGTCTCTTCTGGTTGGTATTGGGCGTTTCTGCCTATTACGATCAAGTGGTCGAAGTCTGGTTTGTGGGGTTCGATGTTCGCCAACAGGGACGACAGCTCTTCTACTCGGCTTTTTCGATACTCCAAATCCTGCCATTTTTGGTAAACGTTCCTGTAAGATATGGAGGACAACATGAGGGAGCCAACATCATCAGAAATCAAGGCAGGAGAGAGAGGGGTATGTATCAAACTGACCTGGTTCTTGGAAATAACATCTTCTCGTGCTTGACGAAACCCGGTACCTCCACCTTCTCTATTTGGGGAATCTCGTTTTTTTGTACTTTCGTCTTCTGGTAGAAATATGTAACCTTATCCCTCCTAAAGGAGCATTTATCGTGCAATCCAGGAGGAAATTCCCACCACTCTGGGTTTCCTCGGTACTTGTCGAACTTCTGAGGAATTCTGGTGTACTCCAAGGCTGCCTTCTCCTCGTTGACCACGTTGGTTTCATCTCCAACGTTCATCAGAAGTTCCCCAGATTGCCTGTGCAATTTTTTGCCGATCTTAGTATGGACTGCATGTCTTTCGCGCAGCCAGGTGGAGTAGTTCGCGAGTGCTTTCTTGTCGTCCTTGTGGTGACACGGCTGTGTTTTGGTCTCGAAGGGATCATCGAAGCTTTTTTCTTTCGAAACAGACTTGAAATATTTACTCATATCCAAATTGAAGTAATGTGTCACTTTTTGATGTGTCAAACATACGTTTTGCAAATTTGAGTAGTGTCCAACATGGCGGAAGATGTTGGGGACGATATTGGGGAGGAAATAACAGACGAAGATTATGGAGGTATGATAAGAAAAAAAATTCGAATAGACATTTATTTTTGAGTTTTAAGATGCTCCGCAATATTATCTACTATCGTTGGCCGATCGGGAGGCGCGCTTCGAGTCCCCCATCAACATCTCATTGGGATTCTGCAAGGATCTGATCTTGCCTCATCTGTGTTGGTACCACTTCGATAAAATCCCGAAAAAGATGAAAATCACCAACACTGGTCATACACGTGAGGGAATCTTGGAAATAATCGAGACAACTTGATAATTTCGAATGTTTTAAGTGATTTTAAGCGCCAAATACTGCGAGGAGCGACCTTACATAGCCAATGGTCCTCTGATAGGGAAATACGTATTTTCCCAGCTGCATTTCCACTGGGGATGCAACAACATGGAAGGAAGCGAGCATACGATAGATGGATCGGCGCTTCCAGGCGAAATGCACGTGGTGACATTCAAGAGTTGCTATTTAACGCAAGAGTCGGCTTTGAAGGAGAAGGATGGGGTCGCAGTCATCTCCTATTTTTTCAAGGTAAAACTTCAGAAACCCCAATAAAATCGCCTAAAATCTTTCTCCGTAGTTGCAGAACTGCGAGAATCCAATACTCCAACGCCTATTGGATGCCCTTTCGGAAATAAAAGAGGCCAACACCTCCTACAAGCTGGACCCTTGGCCTTTGAGCAACATCATCATGGAATTCGATAGAGACTATATGGTTTATTGGGGTTCCGTAACGGCATCGGGATGTCACCACTTTGTGTTGTGGTTCATTTGTCGGTATCCCATCGGAGCAAGTCTAGAACAGGTAGGGGTTGAATACAGTTGTTGTTGAAGTGTTGAATACTTCTTTTCCAGATGGAAGCTTTTCGAGAGCTGAACGATTCCCATGGAAAACCCCTTGTGAGGAATTTTAGACCAATTAATCCACTGAGCGATCGACATATTTTTCATGTAAATCCTTCCAGCAATAAGCACACTACTTTGTATCCTTTGGCATTGGCGAATAAAAGACAGAAAGTATAGAAGGGATCGACGATGAATTTTTTGGAATTTTAAAGTACTAGACTTTCAGATACTCTTTTGTATCACTCACTGGAGCTCCTCCAGTGCACGAAACTCCAAATCGAAAGCGTTTCGTAAATACCATAGAATTATCTCGCTCGTACTAGTGGAAATGGTGGGGAAGTTTTAGAACTTAACCTTCGATTCTGAACCAACTGCTCCAGCTTGGAAGATAATTTCACTCTTTGCCAAATCGAGGATTCAAAATTAATATTTCGCCACACTTGAACTGAATGAACTGAAAAAAAAATTTTACTACATCAATTTGGCGAATGACATTAAAAGTTAGCGCATTAAAGAGGATTCTGAAATGGTATAACACTCACTACATTATTCCTTAGATTGGTCGAAAAAAAATGATTTTTCTCGAAGAAACTCAGTTTCGAACAGTTTCTTTCAACTTCCTAGAAATTGGTCCAATGTTAAAAGTGGATTTGGAGAGATTATTTTCAAATATTCAAATTCGATACCACTAGCGCCATCTAAAGCCAAATGCAAAAAGTAACGTATCGAGAGCGAAGAAAACTTTCATAGTTACGGGGAATGTTCAGACAAATGAGTTTAGATGGCGCTTATGGTATTGAATTCGAAAAATAAAACAAGCAAGTTCTTTTCTATTATTTACAATTTACATGAATGATTCAATTGAATTGTATGCTTAACCAACATTTTTTTGTTGTTATAAGCTTAAACAGATGTCTGATTTGGAATCTACATTCACAAATTAGCCTAGAAACATATCAGTTTTAACGAAATATCTTCAAAGGTATACTTGGATAAATTCTCATAGTTTTTTCAACGTATCTTTTCCAAAATCACCAACGAAGAGGTATTCGACAACGTTGAAACCTACTATGCAACCAGTTTTCTCCTAGAAAATCTAAATCACTAATAAACACAACTTCCATCTGACGAGAGTACTTTTTCATTTGAGTGTACTCAAAATCTTGGTGAAAATGCGAAAAAAAATCTGAGCTCTGAACTGATGTTAGATTCGTCATCTATATCCCTTAATTATCTAGAAAACATGCAGGATATGTTATATTTCCAATTTTCATTTTTTGACTTCAAAGGGGGGACCATTGGATAAATTTGCGAAATTTTTTTCATCGTATCTTCTCAAAACTCTGCACGAAGATGTATTCGACAATGCTGAAACCGAATATGCAATCAGTGTATTTTTAAAAAATCTTATTCGCGAGTTATTGCCAAAAATATCATCAAAAATGTCACTTTTTCTCCTGAGTGTACACCAAATTCTGATGAAAATACGACAAAATATCCAGAGATCATTGAATTTTAGAGCAGTATGAACTAGAGTTCGAGGGTATTGGTGATCCTTGATCCAATTGGTTCAATGTTTAAAGTGGATTTGCAGATATTAATTTTCAAATATCCGAATTCGATACCACTAGCGCCATCTAAAGCCAAATGCAAAAAGTAACGTATCGAGTGCGAAGAAAACTTTTATAGTTACAGGGAATGTTCAGACAAATGAGTTTAGATGGCGCTTATGGTATCGAATTCGAAAACTAAAACAAGCAAGTTCTTTTCTATTATTTACAATTTACATGAATAATTCAATTGAATTATATGCTTAACCAACATTTTTTTGTTATTATAAGCTTAAACAGATGTCTGATTAGGAATCTACGATCACAAATTAGCCTAGAAACATATTAGTTTTAACGAAATATATTCAAAGGTATACTTGGATAAATTCTCATAGTTTTTTCAACGTATCTTTTCCAAAATCACCAACGAAGAGGTATTCGACAACGTTGAAACCTACTATGCAACCAGTTTTCTCCTAGAAAATCTAAATCACTAACTTCCATCCAACTTCCATCTGACGAGAGTACTTTTTCATTTGAGTGTACTCCAAATATTGGTGAAAATGCGAAAAAAAATCTGAGCTCTGAACTGATGTTAGATTCGTTATCTACATCCCTTAATTATCTAGAAAACATGCAGGATATGTTATATTTCCAATTTTCATTTTTTGACTTCAAAGGGGGGACCATTGGATAAATTTGCGAAATTTTTTTCATCGTATCTTTTCAAAACTCTGCACGAAGATGTATTCGACAATGCTGGAACCGAATACGCAATCAGTGTATTTTTAAAAAATCTTATTCGCGAGTTATTGCCAAAAATATCATCAAAAATGTCACTTTTTCACCTGAGTGTACACTAAATTCTGATGAAAATACGCCAAAATATCCAGAGATCATTGAATCTTAAAGCAGTATGAACTAGAGTTCGAGGGTATTGGTGATCCTTGATCCAATTGGTCCAATGTTTAAAGTGGATTTGGAAAGATTAATTTTCAAATATCCAAATTCGATACTACTAGCGCCATCTAAAACCAAATGCAAAAAGTAACGTATCGAGTGCGAAGAAAACTTTTATAGTTACAGGGAATGTTCAGACAAATGAGTTTAGATGGCGCTTATGGTATCGAATTCGAAAACTAAAACAAGCAAGTTCTTTTCTATTATTTACAATTTACATGAATAATTCAATTGAATTATATGCTAAACCAACATATTTTTGTTATTATAAGCTTAAACAGATGTCTGATTAGGAATCTACGATCACAAATTAGCCTAGAAACATATTAGTTTTAACGAAATATCTTCAAAGGTATCCTTGGATAAATTCTCATAGTTTTTTCAACGTATCTTTTCCAAAATCACCAACGAATAGGTATTCGACAACGTTGAAATCTACTATGCAACCAGTTTTCTCCTAGATAATCTAAATCACTAATAAACACAACTTTCATCTGACGAGAGTACTTTTTCACTTGAGTGTACTCAAAATCTTGGTAAGAATGCGAAAAAAAATCTGAGCTCTGAACTGATGTTAGATTCGTTATCTACATCCCTTAATTATCTAGAAAACATGCAGGATATGTTATATTTCCAATTTTCATTTTTTGACTTCAAAGGGGGGACCATTGGATAAATTTGCGAAATTTTTTTCATCGTATCTTCTCAGAACTCTGCACGAAGATGTATTCGACAATGCTGGAACCGAATATGCAATCAGTGTATTTTTAAAAAATCTTATTCGCGAGTTATTGCCAATAATATCATCAAAAATGTCACTTTTTCACCTGAGTGTACACCAAATTCTGATGAAAATACGACAAAATATCCAGAGATCATTGAATTTTAAAGCAGTATGAACTAGAGTTCGAGGGTATTGGTGATCCTTGATCCAATTGGTCCAATGTTAAAAGTGGATTTGGAGAGATTAATTTTCAAATATTCAAATTCGATACCACTAGCGCCATCTAAAACCAAAGGCAAAAAGTAACGTATCGAGTGCGAAGAAAACTTTTATAGTTACAGGGAATGTTCAGACAAATGAGTTTAGATGGCGCTTATGGTATCGAATTCGAAAACTAAAACAAGCAAGTTCTTTTCTATTATTCACAATTTACATGAATAATTCAATTGAATTATATGCTTAACCAACATATGTTTGTTATTATAAGCTTAAACAGATGTCTGATTAGGAATCTACGATCACAAATTAGCCTAGAAACATATTAGTTTTAACGAAATATCTTGCGTTATTTTAGAATTACCTTTTCTTTTACACCGCCACTGAGAGGTTTAAATCCTGCCCTTGTAGAACTCGTGTTGTGAAAATGGTGGGGACGTTTTAAAAAATTCAAACCATTTGATGAATTTATGTTATGGAAAAAATGAAAAATCGAATTATATTACAATTGTTTATTATGTACACTCGAATGCATAGCCTTAACATTTTTTTGAATTTGTACTTAACTATAACAGAACTATCAGGTAGTAAGTGATTCAATACAAATTACCTTTGTACAAGTGATTGTCATTTTGCCATAAAACAGACAAAAATTACATTCAATAACATTTGATAGACAAAAAATAAATAATAATCACTCTGGATTAATATTGCGAAAATGTCAATTATGTAGATGCAAAATAATTCAAATAAAATGTACAATAATACACCAGAAAACATCTGAGTAACAATCGGACACAAGTCCAAGAAAGTATAAAATTTGAAGAAAAACAAAAAACTTAATAAAATATTCATTTGAACTATTTACAAATTACACCTTTCTCTCTAAGTATTCATTTATTGCACAGCAATCATCTGGCAGGTTATTCCAAGTTTTCAAGAAAAACAATTAAGCTTCACATTAAACGGTCCAAAAACAATCCAAACCAGTTAATTCGATAACACTAAAAATATTAATTATCATTTTCACTAAGGTAAATAATAATACTTGAACATTTGAGGATTTCACAATTTCAATCAAATAAAATAGGGTGGGGGGGTAACTTTGGTCCCTAACCCGGATCACAAGAATCGTCTCCTAATAATTATCGTCATAAGAAAATATATTCAAGCACTTTGAAGACCATATAACAAGTGGAATGTGTTTCGTCTCTAAATATTGTCCAATACTAAATGGCACTGTTGACAGTCTGTGTGATTTCGGTTTTGTGTATTTCGAATCAGTTTTCCAAAATAAATCTATGTATAAAAATTCAACTAGTATCAATTCAGTTCATCCATTTCCTACAGTTCGGGGCTCCGCACATGCACGATATTTTATGCTGGTCGTCTTCGATGTCGAACTTATAGTCGTAGGACAGCTGAAAAATCAACAATGTAAAAATTGGTTAAATAAGAAGAAGGATATCCTACCTCCTCTCCTCTTTGGATGCGCCTTTTAGCAAAAATGATAATTTTCAAGTCTCTATCCACCTCCACCGTCTCGGCTACACAATTGGGGTTGCAGGAATGATTGATATACCTGGCGAGGCCCCCCGAAAGTGTGGCATCGACCACTCGTTCTTCATCAAGTCGGAACATGTATATTCCACGATTCTGCAAAATACAGACCGTTAAAAAAGCCAATATCATTCCTCAAGTGAGAAAATTGGGGCACCAATAAAATTTTCCCATATACAGGGTGTCCCAGAAGTCGACATCAAGCCGCAATCAGGTAATAGTCATAATATTCATCTAAAAAATATTGTCGTGTATTTTTAAAATTATATTGCATTTTCTTTTATTCTATTATTTTATTCTCCTGTTGCTACAAATCTTTACTTTTTCTCAATTTAATTTTTTTTATGTTATCCTGAATAGTGCTCCTGTAACCTGTAACCTTCGATTCTACGCCAACTGTTCCAGCTTGGAAGATAATTTCACTTTTTGCCTAATCGAGAAATTAATATTTCGCCCAACTTTAATTGACTGTACTGAATAATAATTGTACTACATGAGTTTGCCAAGTGACTTCAAAAGTTAGCGCATTTGATGAGGATTCTAAAATGGTATAACATTTACTACATTATTCCTTAGATTGGGCAAAACAAAAGATTTTTCTCGAAGAAACTAAGTTTTGAACTATTTCTTTCAATTTCCTAAAAATGATTCTAGTGTATTCAATACGAGCCTTCATAACTTATTTACCAACCAGAGAATAGAAATAAAACAGAGCTAAACTTTCAAAAAATATATAAACAAAAATTAAATGACTCTTTACAAACTATACACTAATGCATCAAAGACAAGCATTCTACCTTCACCAGAACGAATAAATCTCGACAAATTCATCCAATGTCGAATCAAGGTTTGATTAGTTACCTCAGAATAACAATAATCCAAATAACTTCGAATTTCAAGAGTTATTCAATCTTGAGTGAGAGATTTCAAGACTCGGTGTGTGAATTCACTCGCCAAACTGATGTAGTACAATTTTTTTTCAGTACAGTCAGTTGAAGTTGGGCGAAATAGTGACATTATCTTCCAAGCTAAGAATCAAATGTAAAAGGTTACAGAAGCACTATTCAGGATAACATAAATTGGAAAAACTAAAGATTTGTAGCAAAAGGATTTCAAAAATCATCACATGATGTGCGTTTTCTCGAATAAAAAAACGCAATATAATTCAACTTCAACGACGTTTAGAAATTGTTAAATTATCTCATCATAATCTGTATTTGTGATACTTACCCTTGCTTCATATTGCTTCTCTCTAGTTTCAGCTACTTCAGTCCTTATAATCTCTCCTATATACTCTATAACCATGGTGTGTTTCTCCAAATCGCGGGCAGAATACAACCCCAATCCTTGGATTTTAGATCTATCGACAAAAAATTCATTTCTTCGATCAGCACTCAATATCTGTGTGTGTGTAGTTACTTATTCTCCACTGTTATTAGTTGCTACACTATAAAATACTACCAGTGAGTGTTATTTTTCGGAAAGGCGCCAAGAACTTAAAACTTAAAAAATGCCAAGAAGAATAATAAGTTTCGTAAGGCAACAAACAAGATATTGTGGACGATTTGGACATTGTAGACCTCGAAGAAGTGAACAAGTTAGAGATTCAAAAAAATAAAAGTCATCACGGATTCCCCCAATTGTTTACCTTAAATAGATACCTGTGTGCCATTTCGAATTCTTGCTGAATTAAGAGAAAGAAAACTTGCTTCGGCGACCTAATTGTTATTTGCTTGAGATGTCGAATTATCCGAATTGTTAGCATCGGGATTTTCTGATGAAGACGTTTCCGACTGATTTGACGCGTCACTTTCATCACTTGATAAAAACAGAAAATTTGATTAATTTTTTTCAATACTCCCATCTCCAAGTCGCCGAAACCGACGTTTCCCGAAGAAATTTCACTCACCTCGCCAAGTATACGTTGTTCCTCCACTCCTGCCTCATCTTCTTGTACTGGGAACTCTTCGAGTGCACGAACTGTTTGCTGTACGGACAAGCGACCTCGCTGAAGGTGCTCACCGTAGATCCCGGCGGAGAGGGACCAAACAGTGGCCTATGGGACGAACCGGCGGATCGCTGGGTGTGATGTCGCTTCCAATGCTGCTGAACCTTCAGTTTCGGCTCCGCCCTAGCCGCCCCGGAAGGGTTGATGGCCAAGGGCAGCTCCAAGAGGGGGTTCCTTCCGTACTTGAACTTGTAATCGGTCAACGTTTCGATTCCTAGATAGAAACTTGGTTATGCGAAAACCATTCAATAGAGGCAAATCATTCATCGACTACATTGTAGTCGATGGATGTTGTGACTATAGGGCGTGATAAGGTCGAAAAAAGGGGAGAATGTGCAACTACGATTGATTTGTGGGAAAATTTCGGAGGAAGAATTTAAGAACGTGGGTGTCTCCAAGCAATGGAAGTGTGGCACTACCGAAATGTCCACTCAGGAATGGAGAAAAGTTTACCTTTGGGGGACTCTGGAAGAGTTAAGGCAGTTGCTCGCTGTTAGAGAACTCACTAAGAGTTAGTTGTAAGGGGTCGGTTTTCCGGTTAGAGGCCGGTGTAGTTGAAAGTCGGGAAGGTGCCAAGATTGGTACAGAACTGTAAGTTTCGGTTCGAGGCAGGTGTGGCAACTAAAATTTAGCTAGTAGTCCGTTGTAGGAAAATAGCTTTTATTTATTTATTTATTTATTTATTTATTCAAAATAGGGATACAAACAGGAAAGATTCCCATAAAAGATCCACAAAGACATTGATATCATCTAAAATTAAAACAGGTATGATGCGAACAATGAACTACTGCCCAGTTGACAGGTCAACTACAATAACAAGATAAAAGTAGTGGCTATCTCCTTTAAAAATTTAACATAACTGAAAAACATTCTTAGTATTCTTTTTGAAGGCAGGTAGGTTGACGATGAAGATGTCGACCCCCCCACAATACTTATTGAACGATTCACACATTCTGCGAACCGGTGAATTCCTACCGAGATTAGTGCCAGATGTACTCTCCGACAATAAGGCCCGACTACGAGTTGTCCTCGAAGGAACATGGAATGGAATCATTCCAACCAACTCGGGTGAATCAAAGTAATCCCTTATGATCTTGAAGGCAAAAATTAGATCGTTTTTTATTCTCCGATGTTCGAGAAGTTCAATCCCATGTTGGGAACGTATTCCACTTATACCAAGAGTTACGTAAACGTTTGTCAATTTGAAATGTAGAAATCTTACAAATTTATTCTGAAGCCTCTCGAGTCTTAACTTGTGGACATTATACATTGGGTTCCAAATAGTGCTGGCAAAGTTTAGCTTACTATGGATGAGAGCGTAATATAATGATTTTATGGCATCCTCATCATCGAAGTTTTTACACATTCTACACAAGAAGCCTAAAGATCTACTGCACGACGAGATGAGGTGATCCAAGTGAAGGCTAAAGGAGAGTTTCGTGTCAAAAATCACGCCCAGGTCCCTGACACTATCTACCCTACGAATACTCACATCATTCAAGCAATACTGAAACCCTATGCTCGAGTTATTTCGTGTGAAAAATATAGACATACACTTCTCCAAATTCAACTCTAATTTGCTGCGACAACAATACTCTGAGAACGCCATCAGGTCCATCTGCATCCTCACGCAGTCTCTGACATTGAATATTTGTTTGAAAATTTTCACATCATCTGCATATAAGAGTATGCGACAATATTTCAAAACGTGCTTTAAGTCGTTCAAAAATATGAGGAAGAGCAGAGGCCCAAGATGCGATCCCTGCGGCACCCCCGATGTTACAACAAATGGGGAGGACTTGTAACCGTTGACACAAACAAGCTGGGTTCTATTGTACAAATATGACACAAACCATCTCAAGAGATCACCTTGAATGCCCACTGCGGAAAGTTTTCGAACCAAAAGATTGTGGTCGACCCTGTCGAATGCCTTACTAAAATCTGTGTAGACACAGTCAACCTGAGATCGGTTATCTAAAGCTCTCGTAATAAATTCTGTGTAGACAACTAAATTGGTTTCCACGGACCGTTTTGGAAAAAATCCATGTTGTTCTTGCATAATTGTTGGTTTCAAGTGATGCATCAATACATCAAGGATGATTGTCTCGAAAAGCTTAGCAAAGATCGACAACTTACAGACTCCGCGATAGTTCTTGACTGAATCTCTATGTCCAGTGCTCTTGTAAATTGGCACCAGAAGGGAAGTTTTCCACGAATCTGGAAAGGTACTGGACTGAATTGATTTGTTGTACAGTATTGAAAGAGGGTAGTTCAGACCAAGGCAACAGTTTTTGACGAAATAAGATGGATATCCATCAGTACCTGCTCCCACACCGACATCAAGGGCTTTAATTTTATCCAGAACCATCTCAGGGGTAATAGCAATTGAACCAAGAACACCAGTGGCAGAGTCGACACCCCCACCGTCGCAAACATGAAGCTGCCGATAAGGCCTGAAAACACTGCGAAAAAATTTGGCAAATAAGTTGCTTATATCCCCAC
Organism: Aphidecta obliterata; assembly: GCA_963966015.1. NCBI lineage: Eukaryota > Metazoa > Arthropoda > Insecta > Coleoptera > Coccinellidae > Aphidecta > Aphidecta obliterata. Next base: position 2,461,137 of record OZ014435.1, read on the forward strand.
CGTTATCCGCAGACCTATCATCATAGTGTACTTTATCTGGTATGTTAGCTTCCTTATTACAATTTCTTACATATTTCCAGAAGTTTTTTGGGCAATTCTTAACATTTCCTTGAACAGATTTGATATAATTTTCATAATCCGCCCTGATGAGTATTTTACATTTTCTTCTTAAAAACCTAAATCTTTCATGATAACAACCATGTCCAAATCTTTTGAACTTTCTATGCATTTTATTCTTATGTTTGACTAAGGCTATGGTTTCCTTCGAGAAATAGCAAGGGAAACGTGTATTTTTTATAATTACTTTGGGAATGAACAAATCCACCCCATTCTGCAAAATATCATAAAATATTTCTATGCTCCGATTCACACATCCACCATCGAGAAATTTACACCAGTCGACACCAATGAGATGTTCATTCAAGTCAACATAGTTTCCTCTCTTGAAATTGTAAAAACTTAAATCAGAATTACGCAATGCGTCAACCCGTGAGCAATCGACATAGAACTCAATTGGAGGATGATATGAGTCAGGCTTTACCAAATAGAGATCACATGCATTCAGATTTGTAGGCTGAATTCCCTTACCGAAGACCAAATCAAGGGATCTACCGTCACAGTTTACAACATTATTATGTTGGAAGAACTCCGCGAAAGAGAGATTATCAATTAAAGGGGCATTGAGATTATCAAGATTCGTAGGCACCAAAAAGTTGTCACAATCACTTGAAGTCCACACAATATGAGGAAAGTTGAAGTCACCATAGATTATGATCCTTTAGCTTTAGTTCAGTCGAGAATCTTTTAGAGTCCGGATTAGGGAAACAACCTGTGATAGATCGTGGAAGTAAGCCTTGAGTAAAGTTAGAAGTCGTATTCGTTACGGGAGTGCGAACAAAAAGGTTAAGGTCACTTTCGGAGTGAGTGAATTTGTTTTCAAGTAGGTACAAAAAGGGATTCGGTGGTGTGCAGATCAAGTTAGGAAAATTCAGTTCAAAGTTTGAACCCCTATACATGTAAATGATGTTATTGATAACTCGACCCGAAATTGATTTGATGTAACAGTTTGATTGTCTGATTTAATCAACTCACCAGGTAAACTCTCCAACACCCTAACGACAGCAGGCTCAGACAGGCCAAACAGATCCTCCCCGTTGACGAACTTCGCGAAGAGCTTGACGCACTGATGCTCCCTCCTCAGCGCCGCCAGCCGCTCCAAAATCTTCTCCCAAATGGCCCTCGGCGTGCTGTCCGTAAACTCCACGTCCTCCTCCGGCGGATCCTGCACCACGACCCTGAACTCCGGCTTTCCCAACCTCTCCTCGATCGAACACACGTAGCGACACCTCCTGTTCAACCTGCGCATGCTCCAGTAGAACCTGACGATCTTGTACCCTATCGGGTAGATGCAGTTGGGGGTGTGGAAGTTCTGGAGCTGGTGCGGGAGGAGTTGACCGACGCTGAGGAAGATCAGACTGCCGACCCTCAGCATGTTGTTGGTGTCCGAATGGTGCATCACCGCCGCCACCTGGCGGTTCTCGTCGCGGTTTATGTAGACCCTCCGGGATACCGAAAGGGTGGTCAGTTCGTTGTCCTTCTCGTTCTTCGGAACGTGCGGGGTGCAGAAGATCGTCTTGTTCTTGTAGAAGACGCAGTTGTCCTTGACGGCGCAGTTGAGGTGGTAGACGCTCGAGCATCTGGTCTTGAAGCAGCGGACCGTGGCTCCCGCGTTGTGGCAATGCACGCAGGTCGAGACCATGCTCTGCCTCAGCGCGTTGTCCAGGTTCATCAGGGCGCCGTTCACCGTCTCGTACACGCCCTCGGACCACAGCGCGCAATTCAGATGGACCCACTTGTCCACCTCGTAATTCAACAGTCTGCCGGGACCGTCGGTCACGCCGTCGCCCACCGCCTGGCAGAACATGCACCGCCTGGTGTCGTCCAAGCCCCTCGGCGGAGCCAGGGTTATCCCCATCTTGTACAGGAGTTCCATGGTCTCCTTGTCCGTGGGTTTCTTGTATCGGTTGGCCGGTTGGAGGCAACCAGCGGAGAAAGTCTTATATCTTCAAAAGAAACCTAGATGTGAAAAGGAACAATAACACAACCAAACTCTTCGCTTACCTCACTCCTCGCCATCTATGAGGCTGGCCGGTTTCTTGACCCATCCTACCGTCGAACGCCCTTCCGAAGGCCGACATCAACCGGTCGTCCTTCTGCACCGTCATCTTCTCGATCACCAGGTTCTTGGGGTCGAAAGGATCGTTCCTAGCCTTCATCTCGGCCTTGTCCTTCTGACAAAGATGGTCGATGATAGCGGCGGCCTTATCTTGAGTCATGAGGGGCGACCGGTTCATCACCGCGAACTGGACGTAGCAGGTCGAGTCGCAAAAGTAGAGGTCGTCGCCGTCTCCGAGAAGTTCCGAGTCTTTGTACAAGAACGGAAGTTCCGAGACCTTCTTCTTGATCACCTTCTCTTTTTCCTTGTCTATAACGATGTCGCAGTGTTTGCAGAACTTGGCCGCGCCGTTTAGGATACTCTGGATGTCGATCGGAGCTAGATATGGAAGGAGAATAGGGTTAAGTCTGTCTGTAGGACTATGAATAATTAATCTCAAATTTGGTGACACATCTCGGAGAAGAGCCTGTATATTCGTATATACATAGTGTTACTTTGTATAATCAACGGATGTCGTTAACTTGGGACCGGGTGACCGACGGGACACCTGCAACTGCAAAATTTAATAGGGGCACATCATTCATCGACCACATTGTAGTCGATGGATGTTGTGACAACAGGGCGAGATGAGGTCGAGAAAAGGGGAGACTGTGCAACTACGATTGATTTGTGGGAAAATTTCGGAGAAAAAATTCAAGAAAGTGGGTGTCTCCAAGCAATGGAAGTGAGACACTAACAAAAATGTCCACTCAGGAATTAGGTTTTTGAAGGGGGGGGGCTCTGGAAGAGTTAAGGCAGTTGCTCGCGGGTTGAGAACTCACAAAGAGTTAGTTGTACGGGGTCGGTTTTCTGGTTAGAGGCCGGTGCAGTTGAAAGTCGGGAAGGTGCCAAGATTGGTACAGAATTGTAAGTGTCGGTTCGAGGCCGGTGTTGTAGGAAAATAGCTTTGGTATTTTCAGTCGAGAATTTTTCGAGTCCGGATTAGGGAAAAAATCTGTGATAGATCGTGGAAGTGTCGAAGAAGTGGCATTTTGAGTAAAGTAAGAAGTCGTATTCGTTACGGTAGTGCGAACAAAAAGGTTAAGGTCACTCTCGGAGTGAGTGAATTTGTTCTCAAGTAGTGTTATGGAAATGGTTATATTTCTCAAAAGTTTTAAGAATTTAAAATGAAATAAATTCAAATTATATCACCAAACCTTCAAACATCTTATAGTAAATTCGATCAATTTATAAATAATTGTAATATTATGCGGATTTTTCAACTCACCTCCTTCTTTTCCATCTTTGCCTATCGTCCTGTACATCCCCAACTTCTGGCTTGGAGGATCGGGGTTTCTTTCCACAATCTGGTACGTCGTGGGCGCTGGTATGTGGAGGATGTTCGCCAAATCCCTCAGCACGCCCATTATATTTTCCGCCGCTGAAGAAGTCAACGTCAGAGTCACCGTGACGTTGCCGTCGTCCTTATTTGGGGCACTTTGAGGGGTATCGCTCTGTCCAGTCTTCGACTTCACCACCACCAATTCCCTATCCGTGTTTTCTTTCTCCTATAAAGTATTTTTAAAGAGATGGTTCGTAAAAACCTTAAAAAGAACTCACCGTTTCAGGAGGCTCATTCGAGAAGGGATCCGTCGCGTTCTGCTTCGACCCCACAGTTTTGGGCTGGACGATCTTCACCTGCGTCCGAAGCTTCTTCCTCCTTCTCCTCCTCTTCCTCTTCTTCAACGCTTGGTCGGTCTTGAACTTCAGCTTCAAGCCTCGTTGATCTACCTCCAAAGGAGGTAAGGTATACTCGTCCTCCGGGGATGAACACGGTTCTATGTACTCAGGCGAGTCGTCCCTGGAGAAGAGGTCGTACCTCAAGCTCTCCTCGCTCTCGAAAAAGACGGCCGGGAATTCCTGCTCGTAAAAATCCCGGTATAGCGACGAATTCAGCATATCCTCCAACGGGTCGAGCTCCCCGAAGGGTTTCGTCTCGTAATAATCCAGACAACCGGGTAACACCGCGTTGCCGTAGATCCCGCTCAGGTCGCCATACCTGGAGTCGAATTCCTTGGTGCCCAACTTGCTGAAATCCCCGTAACCGAAGACGGGCACCACGGCGTAGTTCTTGTGGAAGACCGGCTCCTTGACGCTGAGGGGCGGCAGGGTGCGGAGCTGCGCTAAGACGCCGTCGAGGTAGGTATCGTAGTCCTCCTCGATCTTCGAACTCTTCCTCGGCCTCTTTTTTAGGGGAGCGGATGTCTCCTTGCTTTGTAGCTGGTTCAGCCTCCTCTTCTGCTGGTACAGCCGTCGCTTCTGCTTTTTCAGCTCCTCCTTCGGGTCGACAAGTATCTTCTCCGATATGTCCATGGTTTCGACCTCCTCTTTTATTTGGATGTCCGAGCGACTGTGATCGGAGATCTCGGAATGTTGGGAGTTTTCGTCGAGGAACTCCCTCTTCACTTCGTGGGTTATGGAGACGGGGCTCTGAGGTATCAGCTGACTTATGTCCCTTTTCATCGCCAAAGGTGGTGTCTGGAGGCTGGAGTCTTGGCTTCCGGTAGACCTGGGGGTTTGTGGCGATAACAGATCGTCTCTACTTGGAGTTCTGCTTGGTGGTAGACACTTCTTGATGTCTATGTGTAACGGTTGAGAGGTCACGATACTAGCCGTTGATGTGGGACTCTGTTGGACCATGGGATTGGACACGAAGGAAGTCTCCCTGGTCATCAACGTCGGTTTCTGAGTTATCGTGGGAGGTTTAGAAGTCGGAGGTACCATCGCCGGTTCGCTCCTGGTCGGTAGAAGGGATGAAAGACCCGGTGTCGGTTTGACATCGCTACTAATACCCATAATAGAAGACGTGGTAACGATAGTTGGAGGCGTCGAGATCGCCACCGACTGGGAGCTGGCGCAGGCTGTGTTCTGCAACAACTTCTTCAGCAGAACGTTCTGAGAATCCTCGTTTCTGTTGGGGGGAATCGAAAGACTAGACGGTCTAGTCACCGTCACCACCTCCTGTTTAACCTCCACCGGTTCCTCCTTCACCTCCACCTTCACCTCCTCCGTCTCCATAGGTTCCAATTTCGGAGCTTCCGGTTTCTTCAACACCTTCGTCAGTTGCGTGTGCAAGAAATTAGTGCCGGAGTTGGATCTCATCGTCAACGGTGGCGCAGCTGAGGTCAAGTTCAACGTGATCCTACTGGTCGGGGGGTTGCCGTGAGCGGCTTGCGCCAAAAGAACGTTCGGTTGGGCCTGGACCAACGAAGTGTTGAAGTTGGTCTTCGATAAGCTTATGGGGGTGGCCAAGAGACTCGCCGCCGTTATATTCTCGGCCGACGTGCTCGCGGTGGGGCTCGCAGCCGGGTGCGACTGCAACATCGCGTTCAGCGAGAGCGACGGCTTCTTCGCGTCGATCGCGCTCGTTATCACCGACGTCTTGTAGATGGAGGAAGTCGCCATAGAGGAGGAACCGATCGCGGACACCGGCGCCAACTTGGAATAATCGGGGATGAGGTGGAAGTTGGAGATGCTCCTGGGAGTTTGTATCCCTCCAGCGGTGATATTCTGCGTCTGGGTGTTGGAAACGACGCTGAAGACTTTCGGTAGGTGGATGTTCGAGGTTTTGATGGCGTTGTTGATGACCGTATTGATGGACGTTTTCAGGTTAGGAACTATGACCGTACTCAGGGTGGTGCTGGTTGGTTGCCCGATGTGTTGGATGATCTTCGAGGTTACCACGGGACTGGCCGACATGATCACCGAGGAAGTTATCTTCTGGGCTTCGCTCCTCGCGATGCTCTCCGTGCTGGACGACGCGCTGCTGGTATGCAGCGAGAGCAAGCTTCTCAACTGTTGCGAAGCGTTGGCCATGTTCGTGGTCAAATCGGTCGGTTGCGACAAAGGAGAAAGCTGCGGCATGGTCTGTTTGGCCAACGAGATAGATTTAACTTCTCTCCTGCTTAAATTCTCAGGTTTCTCCGGCTTCTTCTCCTCCTTCGTCTCCTTCTTGACGTCTTCGAGAACCGTCGGTGGTTCCCCAGTGATATTCTCTATCATATCCAGGACGTCTTCGAAACTTTCGAACTCGCTGGGTATGGCACTCTTGCCGTCTCTTCGCCTCTTCTCCATCGCCTGTAACGTGAGGTTATCCAACATCTGCTCCTGCGAGGGTGTCGGAGAAGGTATCGAAATGACCACCGATTTGGTGTCTTCGGAGGTGCTCAACTCGAAACTGTCGTTCCCCGGCCTCCCAGTTTGAGATTCTTGTATCACCTGCGCCGTCATCTTCAACTCCGGCGTGTTGTGGATGATGACGGGCGACGATAAGGCCTTGGAGATTATAGGGCTGGAAGGCTTCGAAACGAAGATATTCTCAACTGTTCTTGGTACAGTTTCTTTCACGTCGTTCTCTTGGTGTGGAGAAACCGAAGATCTCCTCTGGTCCTCCCTCTGTACCTGGTTCAGTCTTTGCGGAGAGGGCGAAGGCGAGGGTCTCCTGTGTTCCAAAGTCAGTATCTTAACGTTTTGGTCTTCGCTTCTCGAGAAACTCGGTCTTCTATTGTGCTCAGCTGGAGGAGAGTCAGTTTTGGATTTCTCATCGGAAGAATCCTTCTTATCGTCGTCGTAGTTGGAGCTGCTGTCTGGAGAGACGGAATCGTCTTCGAATATCTTCTTGGGAAGACTCTTATCGTGGCTCAACGACAGTGATGAAGACGGTTTATCTATGACTTTCACGTTGGCCAGCTGCCTCACCGCGCTCGCGCTTATGACGGGTACCGAGAAGCCGGCTGGTATAATGGAGCTCATCTGGGAAGACCCAGCACTAACGAAGGTGATGACCGGTTGCACCGTCGTCAATTTCGGCAAGGTTAGAAGGTTCTGTCTGCTCTGCAACGTGGTCGTTATCTTCCCATCGGCGGAAGCCACGCTGGTGACGTTGTGAATCATCGGCGAAGTTATGATCGAAAGCTTCTGCGGCGGTTGCTTGACTTGTCCCCTCTGCTTCTGGATCACCTGTATACCCTTCTGGTGCTGGATGCTGTAACCTTGCGAAGTGTACTTATGGAACTCGTTTATATCCGAGACGTTGATAATCGAAGATTTCAAAAGATTCTGCTTCCTCGAACCTTCATCTATCAACTCCTCGAAATCCTCCTTGGTCGATATCTGTTCCTCGGAGATCTTCATCGGTTGATCTACGTAAACCTGAGCCTCCGACTCCTCGTGCTCCGACGAGGGATCGGCGTTCATCTCCTCCGGCTCCGGGGATTCCGGAGCCTCCGATATCAATATCTGAGACGAAATCGACTGCATGTTGTACTTCTTGTTCTTCTCCTGCATGAGGAACTCGTCGTCGCTGGTCGTCGGGCTCCTTATAACAATATGCACGTCCTCGTCGTCGTAATCCTCGATGCCCTCCTTGTCCGAGAACTGCTCCTCCCCCAGATCTACGACGTTGCCGTGAAACAAGAGGTACTCGTCGGAGATCTGCGCAGAATCGAGAGGGCTGGACATCACGTCGTTTAAATCGCTCTGGGATAAAGTTTCCATCACGTCGTCCCCGTCGTTCTGGGCGGCGGAGTTCAAGGAGACCTCGTTCGAGAGGATGGTGCTGTTGTCGTCGTCGTAGTCCATGATGTCGTCCGGGGTGTCCTCCATCACGACCATGTGGTCTTCCTTCAGGTCCTGCTGGTCCATCATTTTCTTTTGGCTGGTGGAAGGTAGCGGCGACGGGGGTAGCGGAGGGGTGCTCGAACTGTCGTCCAGGTCGTTGTAATCGCTGCTAACCAAAGAGCCCATCTTCCCAGAAGAGTGCTTGCCGGCGGTTCTCTTCTTTAAGATCGAGACTTTGGTTAGGTGCGATTCCTTCTTGACGATCCTGGCAGCCTCGACTTTGACCTTATCTCCGCCCGAGTTGGCGGTGCTCGAAGGTGGCGTGGGTACCCTCTTCGCGCCTCTGGCGAAGTTCCACATCGGAGAACCTCCCCTGAGTCCCAACTTGAAATATCTGATGGTAGGCGGGGCCGGGATCGGATTGCAGGGGTTGTTGGGGTTACCACCGCCGCCATGACTGTTGTCCATCATATACGAAGGCGTTCTCGGGGTTCCCGGATTCTCGACGCTCATCGGTCTCTCCGGCATATCTGGGGTGCTCGAAGGTCTCCTCATGCTCATCGGCGACATTATCGGATTCATCATGGGGCTCCTCGGCACCGGACTCGGCGGTTGGTGATGTTGAGGCATGGGACTGCTCGGCGGTTGCCCCATGCCTTGGTGAAAACCGGGACTTCGAGCCATCGGGGAATGGGGCGGTTGGTTCTGTACTTGTTGCTGTTGCTGATGCCCGTATACCATCATCGGGCTTTTGGGCGGCATCGGCGACGGGGGCATCGAGTGGGGCGACATGATCTGCTGCTGGATCATGGGACTCTTGGGCGGCATCGGGGACTTCGGCGGTTGGATGTTTTGCTGTTGGTTCAACAGCCTGGCCTGGGCTTGCAGATGGGCTATGTGCTGTTGTTGCTGTTTGGCCAACTGTTGCTGCTGTTGTATCATCAGTTGGTGTTGCTGGGGTGTTAGGGGTTGCGGCTGGCCCATCTGTTGCTGTTGTTGGTTCATCTGTTGTTGGCCGATTTGTTGTTGTTGTTGGTTTATCTGTTGTTGACCAATCTGTTGCTGTTGTTGGCCCATTTGTTGTTGACCAATTTGTATCTGTTGTTGACCAATTTGTTGTTGGTTCATTTGTTGCTGTTGGCCCATCTGTTGTTGTTGTTGGCCCATTTGTTGTTGTCTGAGTAAATTCCTTTGCTTCATCAGTTGTGCAGCCCTTTGGAACTGAGCCAGAGCGGCCTCGTTCTGACCTCCCTCCCCCATTTGTTGCTGGAGCAACGCCTGTTGATGCAGCTGTTTCTGCAACAGATGATGAGACAGATTTATCTGCCCCGTGGGTGGAGGACTATTCATCGGAGACGGAGTCCCGGGTTTCTGCTGAAACCCGGAGGGCGAGGCCATCCTCACTATCCTCTGCTGCAAAACCGGCGAGTGCTCGTTCATCGGCGTCCTAATAAACCTCATCTGGGGCGTTCCAGCCCTGGCGTCGTTGGAATACGCCACGGGACTCGTGACGACCCGTCTGTGTTGCGGGGAAGTCATCCTCGGAGCCGCCGGAGGCGGCAGACATATCTGAGACGGCGAATGCACCGGACTGTCGCTCTGAGAATGCGGAGTTCCGATCCTCGGCGATGGGTTCATCGGCGACATCCCGCTTCCGACCGGACTCTGCAAAAGATTCGGAACGGAGGAGGGACCCGGAGATTGGCTCAGCAGATTGGCCGGACTGTGCAACGGCGAGTTGTGTTGGGTGAGGGGCGACATCGAGGCCGACGGCGACATCATCGGCGACTGCGAGGTGCTCGGGTGGTGCATCGGGGAGTTGCCCGGAGGTCCCAACGGACTCTGACCCTGCTGGTTCATCATGTGGGGCGAGGTCGGGTGCTGTTTGGCCTGCTTGTTCCGGTATTCCTTCATATAGACCAGTGAGGATAAGAGAAAATTCGATAAAAATGGGGAAGTATATAGACATTGCTACGTTTATAGACACACAACACTGATGGTAACTATTGAGGATAATCTATATGTGCTTTCAAACTCTTCGGTTGTGTTCTCTAATTCAAATAATAAGATAATAGTGCTGGATCTAAAAGGGAGCAGTGCCTATATAGAAAAGATAAATACCTGGATCAGCATGCCGTGTTGTCTGGTCTGCTTCCTGCTCGACTCCAGGTGCTTCTGGAGGATCGACTGTTCCGCGGAGATCCTCTGGAGCTCGGTCGCGTCGGCTTCCGACAGGGTGTTGCCTGACTTCTTCAATTGCCTCTGTTTGCTATTCAAGGACTAAAAAGGAAAATTGTTCTAGAAATCAATGAACAGCCCTCAAGGGTGGAAGAGATACTTGAGTTCAACACGTGAGTAGAATCATATTTAGACAACGTTATCATTATTTATATAGATGCTTCTTCTAATTCACTACGCTCCTATTCAGCTGTTTTATTAATTATTCAATGCGTTATCTCATGTGATTACTTTTGATCCACAAGACTTTTGTTGTGAGTCATTTCTATTCAACGTGAGTTAATGTTTCTAACTGAGAAACTATTGCAACTCATAGGATAACGTATTACCTTGTTTATTTGCTTCTTGCTTATTGTTTTGTATCTATGTTTTATACTTGATCTATTCAATATTATTTAATGATTCTAACTGACCATGTGTATTAAATTTCTAAGTGCTTCCCACAAGAACTTCTTGTATTAACGATTGTTCAATCATCACCTTCTCTAATCATATCTGGGTTATGCAATGTTCTTTAAATAATACTTGTCGAATAACTCTATACCATATGTGTATCAGGTTAACAGAGTGATAGGACTTTTGGTGATTGAAAACACTTTCTCTAACTTAGCCGACGTTTCATGGACATATTTCCACTTCCTCAGGGCAATGTTATATTTAGTGTCCTCCAATAGATGTTAAAATTTCATGGGAACCTCGTATCATCAACACCCATTGATGATACGAGGAGAGAACTCATTTGAGGTAGAGTTCTAGTTCTTTTCGGTTTTCCGGAGATCTTTCGAGAAGTGGACAATTCTGCACTCACCTTACGCAATTTCCTCAGTTTTTGCACCTCGGTCTCGTAGTACCTCAGCTGCTGAGTCAGAATGTTGTTCTGGTGGTTCAGCCATTGCTCGTAAACGATCTGGGTCTGCTTGTCCTGTTCCGTCAAAATGTTCTCCGGCGGCAGTGGCGGCGCCGGTAGGAGGTTGATGTTGAAGAGTTGCACCTTGGGCTGGACGTCCACCGGAGCCTGCGGCGCCGGCGACGGCGTCGGTATGGGCCTCTGGCTCTGCTGATTGTGCTGCCAGATGTTCTGGGGAACTATCGGCGCAGCTACTTCGGGAAATACCAATTAGATCACAAAAGGGGACCTCAAACTATTCTTACCTTGAGGAGCTGGTTGTCCAAGACCTAAATTGTTATCGAAAACGTCCGCTTTCAGCCTTTCGAAATCGTGATCGCTCAGCAGGGCGGATTCGGGATTCGATATCGAGGCCAGATTGTTCTGGCCGACGCCGACGTGAGCCTGGTTCTGTTTCTCCTGTTCCCTCTTCTCCTGCTCGAGCAGGTCCTCGAGGAGAAGCGGCTGTTCCTAAAAATTTCAAAGGTATCCTCGTTCAATTCTCTTACTCGGTTCGCCCAGATGAAAATAAATGAATGAAGAATGAGGTACTTAATCATGCATTTAAGATTTGAGAATGAGGAGGAATCTACTTTGGATCATATTCAAGACTGGTTAGGTTTATTACAAAATTTAAAATATTTCCTTTACCGGGTGCAGTTCGATTAAACCTTTGGTCTGTTCAATAATTTATGTTATATTTCTAGGACTCACAAGAGCTACTTCAATAAAATATCTACACAGTGGTGAGCGATTAGTTTCCCTTCTGGAATTCTTCCTATGGTCTCCCGAACCAACAAATTCATCGTTTGGTGCGTTGTGAAAAAAATCGTGCAATAGTCATAAAAAAACTCAAGTGACGTAGTTCAAGAGCATAAGGAAAGCACTGACTCTGTTCTGCATCGAGTGAATGATACAAAACGGAATGTGTCAATTCCTTCTGTTCTTTGATTCGACGATGGTGCACGTGATTGGTGGTTGGGGGGCATGAAAAAACGTGTGTCTCACCTCGAGCAGCAACGGCCTCCTCAGCGGCGAGAAACTGGGAAGGGGCGGCGGTATGTGATGAACGTGTCCGCCCTGATGAAGCGGATAAGGCCCCATTCTCAATCCCATCTAACCACACACATGCAAGTAACAAACACCATACCTCAACCAAAGTTAGCATCGGCAATATATGTTTTTTTTTCCCAGTAAAACTCATTGTTTAATTCCCCTTCTCCAAAGAAATTCTAATAACATCGACAACAAAATATCCAGCATTGCAAGGAAACTCAGGGAACATTAGTCGAGCTTTGGTTTGTGTCATTATTCAGTTGTTGATGTTGCCATAAATTACTCAATAAATTGAGGCACCAATACAAAAATTGCATAAAGGTAAATGAAAAAACTTTTGTAATTCAAGATGCATGAAATCGGCCATTTCGCGAGAAATGGAGTAACTTTTTTCCCACTACCAATATCTCTGATTTGCCTCATTCTATCCATTCAATTGTAATGGAAAAGTTACAACATCTGAACTAAATGATTTTTTCAGTATTCAGCTAATGCATTAAATCGTCCGTTTCACGAGAAATGGAGTAACTTTTTCATCAACTTCCAATATCTCCGATTTGCCTGGTTCGATCGATTCAGGTGTAGTGAAAAAGTTGCAAAATCTCAACTGAATGAATTTTTCAATATTCAGCTAATGCATTAAATTGTCCGTTTCACGAGAAATGGAGTTACTTTTTCTTCAACTCCCGATATCTCCAATTTGCCTGATCCGATCCATTCAAGTATAGTGAAAAAGTTGCAACATCTGAACTAAATGAATTTTTCAATATTTAGCTAATACATTAAATCGTCCTTTTCACGAGAAATGGAGTAACTTTTTCTTCAACTTCCAATATCTCCGATTTGCCCGATTCGATCGATTCAAGTATAGTGAAAAAGTTTCAACATCTCAACTAAATGAATTTTTCAATATTCAGCTAATGCATTAAATCGTCCGTTTCACGAGAAATGGAGTAACTTTTTCATCAACTTCCAATATCTCCGATTTGCCTGGTTCGATCGATTCAGGTGTAGTGAAAAAGTTGCAAAATCTCAACTGAATGAATTTTTCGATATTCAGCAAATGCATTAAATCATCTGTATTTCATACAAGAAAAACTCTAAAGTGGTAATATTTTTGAGGATGTTATTAGAATTATATTTAATTGGTGAGTTCAAATCTTCCATGCAATAAGGTAAAATGAAATCGTCAGAGTTTATCCATGATTCGATAACGAAAAGCAATCAATTAAAACGAAGGAAGAATCTTTTAACAATAATCTCTGAATATTTCATCGATCAAACAATGTTCGTTGGTGGTATGAAATTTAATGAGATTTGAGAAATTTTGAGTTCCTGCCAATATTATCTCTACTTGAATTTTTACTGCGGCAAAGTTTACAAGGCTACGCAAAAAAAAGATGAAAACAAAGTCAAAAAAAGTAAAAGAAATACATAAATATGCGAACAAACACCGACATTATTATCATAATATAAAAATTCAAAAAGGAAAACATGCCTTGATCAAATTTGAATCAACTTAATACGAATAAATTACCTGTTGTTGCTGCTGCTGTTGTGCATTGTTCGAAGAGCCCGGATAGGGCGGTGGAGGACCAGGATATGGCGGCGGTGGCGGCGGGGGAACGCCCATTCTGGCACCTCCAATTGGCAACCCTGCCGGGTGCTGCAGAGGTTGGCTATTCGGGTTCAACATTCTGGGTAGCGATTGCCCCACCCTCATTTGTAGTTTCTGATTGTGCACTGGAACAAACACAAACAATTTCGAACAAAACTTAATAAATAGTGACAACTCATATCTCAAAACACTCATTGTTGTGGAAAGTTTGGAAGTGGAAGTTTAAACCCGCTTATTGCCAGTGTAAGTCGTGAAATTTTGGGTTGCCTGACGTTGGGCGGTTTTCTGTTCTGATCACCAGCGACGCCCACCGGATGGAAAACGCAACCGAAAAGTTTATTGAAAATTAACTTACATTGCGTCATTAACATCCTCTGGTAATTTGGGGGAACGTGTAGTTGTACATTATTATTTGGTGTTACGATTCCTGTAACTCCATCGAGTGTCGTAAGTCTGGATCCTGGAGCCATAGGTCTATTTTGAGCGGCGGCTTGTTGCACCTACAAAAAAAGTGTGGAATTCGTGAATTCCCCTCGAGAAAACCCTCGAAAATTTACCTGTTGGATCATATGCTGGTGTATCTGTTGCAACAGCGGAGCCGAGCTGGGAGGCACCTGGTGCACCGTGTTCTGGGGCATCACCAGCGGAGGCGGTTGGGAGTTGTTCGCCACCACCGACTGCTGCTGGTGTTGAGTAACGACGGCCACATTCGCCGAAATCGGCTCCTTCTTGATCTCCATCTGAGGCGGCATCGGAGTCGGGGGCGGAGGCTGCGGTTGGGGCTGCGGCAAGGGTCGCATGTTCGCCTTCTCCTTCTTCATCGGTTCTTCCTCCAATTCCAAGTCAAGAATGTTGGTCTTTTCGCCCGCCAGTTCCAACTCCGGATCGGCGTATTCCAAGATGTTGAAATCCGGGCCCATTTCAGCAAGAAGTTCGTCGTCGTCCTCGCCCAATCCGCCTAGGATGTCGCTGACTCCCTGCAGCTCCACCATGGTGCCCGTCTCCTGTTCCAGCTTCTCCAACTCCGCGGTCACGTTGTCCGGTATCTCCTGCTCGCTGGCCGTCGTGCTGCTCACCAAGATGTTCGCGGGGTCGGCCTGCTGTTGGGCCACTGGTAGTTTGGCCATTAGCTGATGATTCTGGGCTTGCTGCTGCTGCTTCAGAATATTTTGTTGTTGTTGTTGTTGTTGGGTATCTATCAGTTTGTTCTGGAAGATGTGTTGCCTCTGCAGGAGCTGCTCGTACTGATCCCCAGAGGGAGGGACCGGCGCGAAACGAATCCCTTGGACGTTGGGTTGTTGCAGAGTTTGCATGTTGGGGTTTTGAAGCGCCAGTCGCTGCTTCACCTGCTGCTGTTGCTGCATGAGCATCCTCATCCTCGTGTCTATATTCTGGATCGGCTGCATCCTCAGCCCGATCAGCGTCTGTCTCTGTAGGTTGGGCAAGGCGGTGGGCATCCTGGGTCTAACGATACCTGGTGGAGGTAACGGTTGCCTGAATGTACCATCCGCTGTTCCTGCGTTGTTCACCACTGGGGGTTCGCTGGCGTCTTGGGCGTCGTTCGGCGGGGGCCAAAGCCTCTGTTGACCCTTACCGGCCAGCGCCTGCTCGTCCAACTTCTTGAACTGCTGCTGACGCTGCAGGAGATCCCTCAGGTGGTTGTTGATTTCGGGACCGTCCTGTCTAATCTGCAAGCCCTGTAATGTTTCAATAAATATTATTTTGGGTCTGAGTGTAATCTCCGTTTAAGAATTATTGACATCTCGGTTGGCTGTGAAAAATCGAATTTAAGTTGGTAATAGACTATTCAGTAATATTTTGGGTTGCTGAATTCAGGTTGGTATAGGAATAACACTAACACAACCCATAGAGACCTTGCTTTGATGATTTTATCGAGATATTGGTGAATAATTATAAAAATTAGCTCTAAATTTGAGTATTTTTTGTCTTGTGCTATTGAAATGGCTGGAATTGACCAGGTTATATCGCGCCTTACAACAAGAGAATGCCGTGCAGTTTGTCGGTGTCACTTGGAGTTTTTCGAAGATTCGGCATATATTTCCGCTAGCATTAATCGAATTTCGCTAGTGTTTCAGGTAAACTGTTATTCACCTACTCAACGTGTATTCTGGTTGATTAATGTCTCTTAAATTTTCAGATTTCTCCAGGCACTGTCCGTAGAATATTAGTTATTGTTATTACAGCCTGGAATTAGCAGTGGAAGAAAAAAACCTGTGCAATATGATTATTCCTTCAAAGCGACATTGAATGACTTGGTTTTTGCTTGAATTAAAAACAATGAATATATCAGTTTAGATTTCCTTTTTGAAAAAGAGCACCTAAATTTCAATCGATCGAAGTCAACATTATATCATGAAAAAAATTGGATACAAATACAAAAAAGTGAATCGAAGGAAAATTCTTATTGATAAACAGAAAAATAAAATAAATAGAGAACGATTATGTGGTAAATACCGAGAATGCATGGAACAAAACGTAATCTTCCTTTATCTAGATGAAACTTGGATATTCGAAAACACTGTTCAAATTCGTCAGTGGACACTAGAAAGTAATCCAGAAGGTATGCCGAGTATATTCAAGGGTAAAGGCAGAAGGTGCACTATTTTGAATGCTGGAACAATTGATGGATTTTTACCTGGATGTGATCCGATTATTGACAGTGGTATTAATGATAAGGATTACCATGAAACTATGAATTATTTCATAAATGGGTTATTGAAAAATTGAAACCTGGATGCCCATCAATAGAATTATGTCAGCTTATTCAATAAACACATCCAAATCACTACACTTATACGTGGAAACAAAGTTTTCAATGAGATATTTATCTTTGCTCTTGTATCATTCGCAGACATTTTTAATTCATTCATTATATTGTATGGTACCCTGTTCACATTCCCTCTACCATTACTGACATTGAACACATGCTATATTGTTCACAATTCAAAAGTATACTGAATAATTGTAAAATTGCTCATCAATTATAATATTTTCAATAATTCATGGAGTTTTAATAAATGAAAATAAAAATTGACTTTCTTAAAGGATTCAACACCGAGCACTTAATAATTCACAGATTGGTTCATATATTGATAGTTACAGTACAAATTTCATGTCAAAATTCTTCATGTACTACATAGATTCTTAATTTTTGTTTCTCTCTTATTTCTTAGTATATATAACGTTTTTTCCAATTCATTCACTTAGCCCCGCGCTTGCGTAGTACCAATTTTTTTTTTGTTTGACCACTTTAGCTACCTGCTAGAATTCCATTAATTATCCTTCTTGAATACTGGCATAAAATGGTACTCTTATAGTAATATGGTTAGAATTTACATGATTTCCAATACCAATAAAATGTGCATGGTTTTGAGTGAAAATAAATATTTATTTGAATGATCTTCAATTTTCCATGGTTGACTTTTATATGAACGATATCTCAACGACTTGCTTGGATGTTCAGATAATTTCATATGGAGCATTCCTTGATATTTTTGCGCTTTCAAACCTGAATTCATGTTTTAACTGCAGTCAGGATATTCTGGCTTAATTATTCGATAATTCGTATAGTGAACACTTTTCTAGGTTATATTTATGTTTGATGTTTTATTTCTATGATGAAATTGAACAGTAACTTTTTGTTGCCAGAAATAAAGCCTCGACTGGACGTTCAAGGCCTGCTTCGATGTCAATATAATTCTTAAATGAATCTGCTAAATTAAGTCGGACGGAAGGACCTACCTGCGGAGTCGCCCTGGGCGGCAGCGCGAACTGCTGCCTGATCTGCGACTGTTGGAGGAAGGCGTCGCCGGGAGGTCGCGTTTGAAACACCGGGTTTTGTGGTTTGGGCGTGGACGGTTGTTGCGCGTACGGATCCGCGGCGTCGGGCGCGTTGGGCGCGAATTCGTGGACCGGACTGGGCGTGGTGGGTCGGAGAGAGGGCGCGGAAGGGTGAGGGAAATTGGGAGATTTCATACCGAGAGGTGGGAACTGGCGGGGTGAAGGAGACGCCGGCGGCTGGATGTCCTGGAGGGCCGTGTTCACCTGGAGGTCGGGCAGGAACTGCTGGTTGACGTCCCCGATGTTCCTCTGGACCCGGGCTATGGCTGGAACTGAGAATTAGTGAAAAATTTCAATGAGATTGAGTGGTAACCAACCTTGAGCTCTCTGTTCGTGGATGACGTGTTGCTGGTGCTGGGCCTGTTGGAGGCGCATAGCCTGCAGTTGTTTCCACTGCCGTTCCTGTTCGGCTTCCCTGGCCGCGTTTCTTTGATTGCTCATCTTCTCCTGGTCCTAAAAAATTAGGGAGTTAGTAAACTCCGTCGCCCGGCTTCGTCTCTAATCGGATGATCGTTAATCAATATCGCCCAGTAAAATGCTAGAGAGGGCGATAACTACGAACCAAACCACCACAGCACAAGTTAAGCCACAACAAATGACGCAAAAACAAGTAGATAAATCACAGTAACCAACGGTATACCAGGCCATGCTGAGAAGAAATCCAACTAACTAACTACTGGATTAAATGAAAAATATCGAAAACGTGGGAAGTGATATTCGCTGGTTTTTCAGCGACTTGTTTTAGTTTTGATGGATACATTAACTAGTATTTATTGAATTTCCGCATTTTATACGAGAATAATGTTAATTTACAGATCATCGATGAAAATGCAACTTTTCAAGAAACCTCTGAGTTCGATCTAATTGTTCGTGTAAGAAAGTTAAGAGTGTCAGAATTTACTTTTGTGTCACATTTTCATCTCCTTAGCAAGTTTGAATCGAATTATGAATTAATTTTGTTAGTAAAATCCAAAAATCGTTATTTCTATAATAAGACTATCAAAGAACTCCCAAAACCAAATTTTGTGTTAGAACTAAAAGCTCTGTATGACTGGGAAAAAATGTGGAGTGATCGAGGAAGGATACTTTCAGAAATTACAGAATTTCTGATTGGGGAACACACTTTTCAATAATAAAAATGGAAATATATACTAAAAAACATCATGCTGAAAACGCGTCATTACTAGTGGTGTTCTCGATGAAAATTTTAATGGTATTTGATCAGTTTTTGTTTTCAATTCTCAAAAATTATTGCATCTCCATTTTACAAACAAGAACCCACTAGTAATCGAAAACTGCAAAATACCGAAACAAAGAAGAAAAAAATTAAGAACACGCTCAAAAATCGATATTCAAAATATGGCCCGATGATTTTGTTCGAAGGCTGCTGAAAAATCTGAAACTCGCTGGATTCCCGATTTGTGAATAGAAAACTCGACACAACCGAATAAAAAAGATATTTCATGACCGTAACAATGCCGTGTTTCAAGTTACTAAATTTTCGCCTGAAGGATTGTTCGAAAAAAGTTTTCAATTCTGCCACGTCAAAATTACATTTTTAATTCGTAAGGGATTGACAGAGTCAAGTGAAATTATAATAATAAAAATCTCCTAAATTAACGCCGAAGTAATTCGTTTTCTGTGAAATATCGTCGCATATTCGTGCAAAACCGAGTAGTCTGATCGTTTTTTTCGCGCCATTGCATCTTCTGAAAGTGATATTGGGCAACTTTGGGCTAAGCTTCTCCAAAACAAGGTGACAGCCCCGGAACTGTGCAGAAAGAAGGTTCATCCTCTGTTTTCTATCCTTTCAACCCTATTTCATGACCGTAACAATGCCGTGTTTCAAGTTACTGAATTTTCGCCTAACGGATTGTTCGAAAAAAGTTTTCAATTCTGTCACGTCAAAATTACATTTTTAATTCGTAAGGGATTGACAGAGTCAAGTGAAATAATAATAATAAAATCTTCTAAATTAACGCCGAAGTAATTCGTTTTCTGTGAAATATCGTCGCATATTCGTGCAAAACCGAGTAGTCTGATCGTTTTTTTCGCACCATTGTATCTTCTGAAAGTCATATTGAGCAACTTTGACCTAAGTGCCTCCAGCTTCTCCAAAACTAGGTGACAGCCTCGGAACTCTGCAGAAAGAAGATTCATCCACTGCTTCCTATCCTTTCTAACCTAACCGGGTTAGAGTTGAATTTGCGCAAGAATCAGATCTTTCAGCGACGCCAATACCCCAAATCATCGGCCCAACCAAAAAAAAAAAAAACTTGAACGTAAGGTCCAAAAAAAGAAGCGCAGCGGCCAAAATAGTGGATCACACACCGAACAGGTTCTCACCAGTTGAGGCGCAGGCTCGTAATTTTCCTGACAGAGGGAGGGGAGCGTTCGCATGATTTCCGAAGGGGTCAGCACGCGAATCTGCTGCTCGCTTGCAGCCGCCGCCGCCGCAGCGGCGGGCGGGGCGTTCTGCAGTCGGGCGGGAAGGGGCGGGATCTCGGGTTGGTAGTTGGGATTGACGGTGACGTTCGGCGCCGGGCCGTGATCGCCCGGCGCCAGGATCGGCCCGTGCACGGTGAACTGCTGCTGGGTCGAAGGCGGCGAAGTCGAGACGGGCGTGGGAGGTTGGGACGGGGGGCGTGGTTGCGGGGATATAGACACAGAGCTAGTGGAAGCGGTGGTTAGTGAGAAGGCAGGCGCGCTAGGTCGCGACTGCTGTTGTTGGGTGCACACCTCTGACGCTGCTGGAACGACGACGTTTTGTAGCTGGCTGTTTACGCTGGCAGGAGGGGCGGGCTGCGGGGTAGCCGCCGCCTTGGACGTCGTCGAGGAGGTCACGCCGGTCGGCGTGGGTTCCTTGCTGGCCTGCGACTGAGGGGCAACATACACATATAGAATAAAAGAGGTGACATTGGGACAGGGGTAGAAACACATCAAGCGGCTATGCCTGGCTCTATGATTAACACACACGACAGCATCTTGTATGCATGTGGTTAGTCACAAAAATTAAATCATATGAGGAAAAAACACAAATTTCAATTGATAATGATTTTCAATCAACGTTTCAATAATTAATATCGACATACTCCTACAACTCCGAGCAAAGCAACAATAAAATTGGCAACATGGGATGTGGGTCTGATCTAGCAATGCCGAAATTTAAAGGTTAGTACTGTACAAATCCGACATCTGCGCAACGCTAGTTTATATTTATTTACAGTAATCTACCTACTCAGGATTCTTATTATCTGACCTGAAGTTGGGGAACCGTCTCCAACAGCACCAATAAACTTGTTATTTTCCTGTTTTGGGTGCTAAAAATATGTGTTTCGAATTTCCTATTTTCCCTTCAATCTCTTCTATTGAATCGAGCGTAATTTGGGATGCATACACAACGTAGAGTCCTCAAACCATTATACGATCACGATCTTGGCCAAAGATCATCTAGAGTGATATTTTCACGTTGAAAAGAACTCATTAGTTCTAGTTCTAGTTCTTAGCGGTTTTCAATTTCGGTAATAGTTTTACCGCATAAAAGCATCAATACAGTACAGTTCTTAAAAGGCGTGCAAAATTGAAGATGTGCAAAGTTGATTCTTAAATGAAATTCAAAAATTTCTGCGTTGCCAATTCCATTTGCATGAGTCGGAGTTGAAGAAGGATTTGCTCTCCGACTTGAGGAAGACCTTATATTCAGAGATCGATCAAAGCATCGACAATGTAGAATGTACCTCAAGGTTCAACTTGACAAAAACTATCGAATCTAAAGATCTGCAGACAACCGAACGACCTAAATAGCAGATCCCAAAAAAAATTGTTGTTAGTCTCACTCGATCAGTTACCAAAACACAAAAACCACATACTTGCGTCTGCTTCTTCATCCTCAGCGTCGACCTGTTATCCCTCGCCTTCTGCAAGTACGGCGCCTTCTGCTCCGTGCTCAGGGTCCTCCACTTCTTGATCATCTGCTTGTACCTGTCGCTCCAGTTGGGGTAGTCCGTCTTCCACTCCGGATGGTTCACGTTGGCGTAGAGGACGGCGGAGATGGTGGCGCCGTCGCCCAGACCCTCGTCGGCCTTCATCTTATCCGACGACCTCTGGTTGTAGGTCGAGGGCGTGGATGAGATGGGCGGTACCGACTCCACCTCGGGAGCGTCGTTAACCGAAGAGACCCAAGCGTTCTGGGTGGGCTCCGAGAAGGCCGGGCTGAATTGGGGGCTGCTACAGAACGAATGAGATAAAATTTTCATTGTTCATCTCGATTGAATGTAGGGAGAAAGTGATGATCACTCTTTGAAGCTTCATCGAAATCATCAATATTCTCGTTAGATCTCAAACACCTTGTAGAAAAAATTTAAACTTACTTGCTATATTCCGAATGGTAAGGTGACTGCGCTGGGAAATTCAACGGCGAATTCAAATTATTTTGCACAGTCGGTAAAGATGTGGGCCTAATGGGGGCCTGAGGTATCGGATGCTGTTGTAAAACCGGCTGCGAAGAAGCATTCTGGAAAATGTTTCCGCCAGGTAGAGAAAACGCGTTACTTTCCTGAGATTCTTGGGACTCGTCCGTAAGAACACCCTGGAATTATTCAACATTCTATGTAAAAAGTTTACTTTTCGCATTATCTGCTGTGCCGAAATACACAAATAACTACACATTCTCGAAGAAAAGTTCAACAAAGAAAAACTCACCTTGAAAATATCCTCAACGTCCTTACTATTGATATTCGGTATGGCATCTAAGTCGAAATGAGATCCTAAAATATCACTTAATTCATCTTTGGTATCCTTTGAATTCTCAGCACTTCCCAGCGTATCTGTAATGTCGGCATCATCCGGTAGACTGGCATCTTAAAATTGAAAAAATTCCAACGTTAAATAGATCTACGATGATACTAAAGACGACCTACCTCTGGCCAGAGCATCCAAAGATGTATTCTTCGTCAACTCATCGTCATCTTGACCCATCAACGTGTTGACCAGATCGTTATCGATGAGATCACCGGGCAATGCCAAAACATCCTTGAATTCCTCCGCTTCGTCCTCCTCCTCCTTCTTCATGATCATCGGCGCCAATTTGGGGGTGCCCATCCTCACGAAGTTACCCCTGTTGGACTGAGTCGAGGAGGGTTCTTCCTTCTTCCAACTCATCGCAGCGACCGCCCTCATCTCCTCCTGCGACAAATGGATGGATTTATCCGCGTCCGCGTTGGGTTTCTCCTCGTCACTGCTGGAACTCGCCATCTCTTTGGTGCTGTCCAACAGTTCTTTTCCGAAGAAGGCCTCCTGTAAATACGGAGGGAAGGTCTCCGATAATTTACTCTTAACTTTCCTCCTGATCGGTTTCTTCTTCTGCTTTTCGGCCTCCGGACAATTTAGTAAGTTCTGGGACGAACCCACCTCGGCACCCAGTTGTAAGGACTGGACTCTTAGTTGATTGTCGAATTCCTCGGTTTCTTGGCCAACTCTGGATCCTCTCACTTTGACTAGAAAACCACCGATTCCTGGGGGAAATAAAACAGTATTAAATCTAGAACATTGGTTGTTCAAGATGAAACGCACCCATCTTCTGGAGATTTCTTTGGCGTTTCCTCCTCAAAACGCTAACACCGCTTTCCATCGTGAAAATTGTGAAACCCTCTGGGGGAGGACCGTCCTCTTTTCCCCACATCATCCCCTCTTTGTAAAGTTCTTGAGGTTCCTCCTTCACGTCCATCATTTCGATTTTTGGGTCATCCAGGGGATTTCCTTCTGAAATTAACAATTCAAATTATAAAATTGGTCGGGAGTAATTTTTACTTCACTCACCGGTACTGCCACCTGCGACGACAGATTCGATGGTCGCCAGTATCCCGGCCTCCTTATCCTGAACGGTCGGCACCTTCTTCCTCTTCTTCCTCGTGGTGTGGTGCTCGGAAGTCAGGGATTTGATCAGGTTATGCCCCGATTCGCTCAAATAGATACCGTCCATGAAGTAGTTGGTGTTGGATTTCACCTCCGGACTCTTGACCGGGGTGGGAGGTTTCAAAACCGCCACCGGCACGAGATGAGGGGGCGGCACGTCCCTCGGCCGGCACAATATGCAATTGTAGCCGTCCTCCGCGCATTTCTCCGCGTCGTCTTCGGTCTTGACGGAGTCGCAACCGCCGTGCAGCCAACGCTCGCACTGGACGCACTGTATGATCAGTTCGCCGTCGGAATAGGGCTCCATACAACTGAAATAGTTATTTATGTCATAAGGATCATAAAAACGGTAATTATGGTACATTTTGAATCAACTTTTTTGATCACACCATAGCATGTTTTTATATAGAACTAGCAGACCCGGCACGCGTTGCTGTGGCCTTACCTATCCCTAACTTAACCTTAGACTAACGCTATCCTAACCCTAACCTAACCCTATCTGAACTGATCTGAACTGATCTGAACTGAACTGATCTGAACTGAACTGATCTGAACTGATCTGAACTGATCTGAACTGATCTGAACTGAACGGATCTGAACTGATCTGAACTGATCTGAACTGACCTGATCTGAACTGATCTGAACTGATCTGATCTGAGCTGTCACCCATCAAAACAAATCACAGTCAACATTAATCACTTTCACGAAGTAAATATATCGATACCTTTTTGCCAAATTATCGTAAGCCTCAACGTACTACGTTGAGGCTTACGATAGTTTGGCAAAAAGGCATCGATATACTGACTCTGAATGGATTTACGGAATAATCTCGAATCATTCAGTGAAATCAATCGCACAAATATTTGACAACCAATATATATGTCACTCATTTTGCATTATGACATTATTCTTGACAGTTACGAAATCTATGAACATTTTGTATTGGAAAATTTTCTTTCTTTTATTGTATTTTTTCGCTGTCGAACGGGATAAAGAGTATCTT
Source organism: Aphidecta obliterata (assembly GCA_963966015.1). Classification (NCBI taxonomy): domain Eukaryota; kingdom Metazoa; phylum Arthropoda; class Insecta; order Coleoptera; family Coccinellidae; genus Aphidecta; species Aphidecta obliterata. The sequence continues at coordinate 2,485,486 of OZ014435.1, forward strand.
ATGTCCGTCTCCTGGCTCTAAGCTACCTCCATACCAATTTTCACCCAAATCTGTTCTGCCGTTCTTGAGTTATAAGTGGTGTAACTAACACGACTTTCTTTTATATATATAGATTTCATTATGTTACTTGGTACCATAATGAGCTTCCTTACGTCAACAAAATTGAGTGACATAACGTTGTCACTATGACATGCCATCAGATAAAAAAATTGAAAGGACTCGGTTTTTGGCGGGAGATATGAAATAAAAAGTTTCAAGAAACTGACCTGGCACAAGCAGAGTGAGAAGCGCAAGGACCGCATTCCGAATAGGAGTTCATCCAGGTGCTGTTGAAACCTGGATCGGTAGAACCGCATTTCTGGCACATAGCGCACCACTTACACTTCCAAGTACCCCTCGGCACAAATTCCAACGGAGGATCCATGCAGTAAGTGTGATAGGATATATCGCATTCATCGCAGAGGATCAGCCGTTCCTCATCATTTCTTTCACCGCATCCTTCGCATACAATGCAATCTAAACATCTGGAATTTGATAATTAAGTATTTCAACAATCAACCTCCAAAAAAAACTCACCTCCAACCCTTCTGCAACACCACATTGGTAACCCTGACGTTCACACAGTACGGATGGTAACACTGTCCGCATTGCACGCACCCTATAAGACACCCCTCTTGATCGGTGCCTAACGCTCCGCACATCACGCAGACATCCTGAGAAAGCACGAACTTGTCGCCCGCCGAACACAGCACCAGTTTCTTCTCGACGCCCGGCTCGTCGTCGTGATTCTTCCCGTCCGACGTGGGGCGCGAAAGCCCCACCCCGGGAAACCCGAACATACCGCGCATCTTAGATTTTGGACCCCTCTTGCGGCCGAACTCGTTCAGTCGCTGCTTCTTGGTGAAGCCCAGCTTGCCGCCGCCCTTCGGCCGGCCGGGCTGGCCCGATCCGGCCGAATGGAGCCGCTTCCTGCTGCTGTTGGTCAGCTTCAGGGCGGTGTAGGGCTTGCCCTTGCCGAGGCCCATGCTTCGGACGACGGCGCCCTCGTTGAGGTTCGCGTCGAAGTCGTACATGTCGTCGTACAGGGATTCTTGGGAGGCGGACAGGGAGTCTCCCCCATCGTCGATACCTGCGAAACGAATTGAACGCTAGAGAGCAGATAATAATAATAATAGTTTATTCATCCTGTAAAACGACAAGTGTATAGGACAAGTCAGAGAAAAACATAATCAAAACAGTTACAAATGAGTCACAGAGATAATCATTTACACAATAATAACATTTTTTCAATATCAATGCTTTAACAACTTTCTTAAATCTTTTTACACTAAGGGATTTCATATTATTTGGCATAGGGTTATACAATTTCATACTTTGATGTATTGGGGATTTTTCGAATTTAGTGGTTTTATGCTTAGGGATGAATCATATGCCCTCATTTCTTGTATAATAACCATGAAAACTGTTGGGCTAATTGTAGTCTGATACACCTGATACATGAAATGGTTTTTATGCGCGCTTGAAGGAAAATATGGATATTAACTCTTCGAAATGGGAGAAAGTGATGATTTTTCAGGGATTTGGCAGCCCCACAACGTTCTTTTCTTCAGTATTCAAAAAATGTTCCAAAGTTTTATTCAACGTTATCAAAAAATCATCATCTAGAAATTAACGTTTCTCGAGTTGTTGATGTTGCCATGGCTTAACTTGAGTATGTAATGTGTTTTTCAAAATCATATGAAATATAGGAAATAAATATTGAAACAAAAAAGCCATTGATAAATTTCACAGAGAGTTCGAAATGTTCCAAAAGGAAACCGAAAAAATTGTTGTTCATCAACAATTGAAGGAAATTAATGAGAAAATCGTAATCGAAGATGAAAGACTCAAAGAACATAATTCATCAGATGAAGAACTCAGTAAAAAACGAAATGAGATAAAAGAAAGATTCAAAACTATCGAAAAAATCAACAATAGTTTTACCGAGTGTAAAATCCTCATTACTTATTTGAAGGAAAATCGTGATGACGGTGAAAAATTAGATCTTGAAGAAGCATTGAAAACCACAAATGTAAATCTAAGAAGACAGTTATCCGAATAACCAGATTTCGAGATTAAAGAGTTAGAATCACATCTCCAAATCTTAGAAGAAAAAAAATTGAATTCGAACAAATCGGTAAACACTTGAAAATTGAACAAGAATCATTCGTTGAAGCTATGAGTACGTCGGAAGTTTTGTTAAAAGATATTATAGAAGAGCTGAGAAATTGAAATTATTTTTGAGTAATATAAGTAATTGTACATATTTTGGTTGTAGATTTTACATATTATATTCTAATAAAATTTGAAGACTCTCATAATGAATAACTCATTAAGCTTCTAAAGTAAAATTCTCCTACAGCTTTAGGCATTGAGCCAATCTATTCGTATAAAAAAATTCACGAGTTGTTTGAATTATGTATCATTTTATTCAATACTAAAACTAAAATCAGAGAAAGTGATGAATTTTTGAGGGATTTGGCAGCCCCACAATAGGTTTCTTTTCAGAATTTACGTTTCTGGAGTTGTTGATGTTGCCATGGCTTAACTTAAGTATGTAATGTGTTTTTAAAAATCATACATTCGTAATTATATCTAGAAAAAGATCCATTAATTAACTGTACTCTATTCTGTTATTGGAGTTGAAATATCAGATAAAACCAGACTTCCAGAACAGAAAGTTGATGTAGACCCATTTCTTTGCCTCGACACAAACAATAATAATGACAAGGTTTAGATCAAAGGGTCAATAATCGACAGAAAATAACTTTAAAACCTTACTAATTATATTAGTTGAGAATAAAAATAAAAAACTTACTGTTTCTTTTGGACAAAATCGGTAGTGCAGTTCGGCTCACACTCTTACATAAACTGCAAACATATTCATATTCGGGATTCGTTTCTTTCTTCAGATGGTACGTACTCAATTCGGCTTCGGGATCACACGTACCATGAACAAATCTGAAGAAAAAAGAATTCACTTTATATTCCTGGATGGAGATAAGAAACGCAACATTTTCAATTGAATTACAAATCTTCCATTCAGTCATCAAACACTTTCATTTTCATTGATCCATCGATTATAGATCAGGAGGCGGAAAAGAATGGTTTGATCGATTTGCATATTTAAATTTCTTCTTTGTTTTTGTACTCATTGAATTCGAAGTATTCAAATTTGAAATATTCAATTTATCATGTTATGACTTCTCGGAAAAGTTCGAAATCAAAAAATTTGTACGGTTTTTTAACAGATTGACGAATTTGGATAAGAATTTTTTTTTGACATTAAACTAATTACGGCTGTCACTTTCGAAATTCTATGATACCTACAGTTCACATCGAACTGTGGACCACAAAACTATCTACATCATGTGTTTCATAATTATCGAAGTGAAAACGGAATTAATTTCTGGAAATTACCAAAATACTCACTTATTACATAAATTTAGTACGGTTTTCGACACAGGTTGACGAATTTGGATAAGAATTGACATTTAAAATAATAACGGCTGTCAGTTTCGAAATTCTATGATACCCTATAGTTCACATCGAACTGTGAACCACAGAACTATCTGTCATGTGTTTCACATTTATCGAAGTGAAAACGGAATTTATTTCTGAAAATCGCCAAAATACTCACTTGTTACACGCTATGCATTGCACCATCTCTCTGTGGGCATGCGCCCTATAAGCTCTACGACATATGGGGCAACTGAACCCTTTGTTCCTTTGTTGATAACACGAATCGCACACCGTGTAATGGGCATGCCATCTAGACGACAAACCAGCTCCGGGTGTTCGAGATCCGCAGTCGCCACATATCCGACAACACTAAAAAAAGAAATTAATAGCATTAAAAGTTGAACCGGTTAAAGAGTAAAAACAAACTTACCCTACATTTCCAGCCATATTTAGGAATGGTTGTAACAATCGGTCTTTGACAACCAGCGTGATATACCTTGTCGCATTGCTCGCAAGTCATCAGCTTCGACTCGTCTCCGGTGCTGCGACAAACCTGGCAGTTCCTGCATTTTCTGCACTGCCAACCAGCTCGAACACCTGACAATTAGAAAAAAATTTTAAAAGTCGGGAACTTTCGCGCGAATGCGTCTGTTTATGACTCAGAGTAAAAAGTATTTATTTATTACTCTATGGTTTACGACAAAGGTCTTCAGTGTTCATTGTCAGTTGACAGTACTGTCATTTTATTGAAATTTCTGTGGACGCAAAAATTAGCATATAAGTATTTTAGGATAGATTCAATATAAATTCATCTGTATCAAAACTTCCTCGAATTACTAACCTGGTAACTGGGCTAGACCGACACATGTACCATGGTAGTGCTCACCGCAACAGGAACAATACACCAAATTCGCAATGTCTCCTGGAGCTTTACAAGTATAACATACCGAAGCTGAAAAAAACAGTTAAATTAACAACTCACCCGAAAACTTTCTTGAAAACAACTTACATTCGCAATAAGACGCCTGGCTAAGGTGAACATTACAAAACATGGTCAGCGTTGACAAATCTTGGAAGGCACCGGCAGCAGTGGCACATGGATAATGGTATACTTTGTTGCAAGCGTCCGTCTTACAAAGTAGGCTCGCTCCGAAATGATTACAAAATGAACACTTTCTGGAAGAACTTTGCAGTACCACGACCCCCACATTTTCCAAAGCGTAATGCTCTGCAAAAACAGATCATCAAATTATAATGATAAACTTCACAAAGGACAAAGTTAACAGCTGTTTGCACCACTCGAAATGTTGAAAACCACTTGTTCTTCATATTTCCGAAAACTCGCCGTTCCTAACGACTAGCTTATTACAAGCTATGCGGAAAGTTCTAAACCAAAAAATTTGTACAGTTTTTGAGAAGGTTGACAAATTAGGATAAGAATTTTTTTTTTTTGACATTAAAATAATAACGGCTCAGTCACGTTGAACTGTTGACCACAAAACTATCCATGTCATATGTTTCATGTTTATCGAAGTGAAGACGGAATTAATTGTTGGAAATCGTCAAAATACTCACTTTTTACATAAATTTAATACGGTTTTTGAAACAGGTTGACGAATTTGGATAGGAATTTTTTTTGACATTAAAATAATAACGCTATCAGTTAAGAAATTCTATGATACTTATAGTTCACATTGAACCGTGGAACACAAAACTATCTATGTCATGTGTTTCATATTTATAGAAGTGAAAACGGAATTAATTTCTGAAAATACCCAAAATACTCACTTATTACATAAATTTAGTACGGTTTTTGAAACAGGTTGACGAATTTTGATAAGAACTAACATTAAGATAATAACGGCTACCAGTTTTGAAATTCTATGATACCTATAGTTCACATTGAACTGTTGACCACAAAACTATCTATGTCATGTGTTTCATATTTATCGAAGTGAAAACGGAATTAATTTCTGGAAATAGCCAAAATACTCACTTATTACATAAATTTAGTACGGTTTTTGAAACAGGTAGACGAATTTTGATAAGAACTGACATTAATATAATAACTGCTATCAGTTTTGAAATTCTATGATACTTATAGTTCACATTGAACTGTGGACCACAAAACAATCTATGTCATGTGTTTCATATTTATAGAAGTGAAAACGGAATTAATTTCTGAAAATACCCAAAATACTCACTTATTACATAAATTTAGTACGGTTTTTGAAACAGGTAGACGAATTTTGATAAGAACTGACATTGAAATAATAATAGCTATCAGTTTTGAAATTCTATGATACCTATAGTTCCCATTGAACTGTTGACCACAAAACTATCTATGTCATGTCTTTCATATTTATCGAAGTGAAAACGGAATTAACTTCTGGAAATAGCCTAAATACTCACTTATTACATAAATTTAGTACGGTTTTTGAAAAAGGAAGACGAATTTTGATAAGAACTGACATTAAAATAATACAGCTATCAGTTTTGAAATTCTATGATACTTATAGTTCACATTGAACCGTGGAACACAAAACTATCTATGTCATGTGTTTCATATTTATAGAAGTGAAAACGGAATTAATTTCTGAAATTACCCAAAATACTCACTTATTACATACATTTAGCAGGGTTTTTGAAACAGGTTGACGAATTTGGATAAGAATTGACATTAAAATAATAACGGCTGTCAGTTTCGAAATTCTACGATACCTATAATTCACATCGAACTGTGGACCACAAAACTATCCATGTCACGTGTTTCACATTTATCGAAGTGAAAACGGAATTAATTTCTGGAAAGAGCCAAAATACTCACTTATTACATAAATTTAGTACGGTTTTTGAAACAGGTTAACGAATTTTGATAAGAACTGACATCAAAATAATAACGGCTGTCAGTTTCGAAATTCTATGAAATTGTTTTGTATGAATGATATCGCTGTCGAAACGAAAACTGACGGATGACAGATGACAGAAGGAGCGCCCGCCTTCAAGGCGGGGCTTACCATGAAGTTGGACGTTTCAAGTCCTTCGATCACAAAAATGGTGACATGTGCGAAAACGCCGCAAAGATGTTGAAGCTTTGTGGTTCATCGAGAATCGATCCCAATTTGCTCCATTCCGTGATATGGGATAGTAAAAGTTCCTATTCTATCCGTAAGGCACCTTTTATCGATTTTTGCCAGTTTATTTCGAAATAGTGCAAACGGCCGGGAACAAAATGTTTCTCAAATCGAAAAACGACTTTTTCTTCATATTTCCGGAAAACTCACCGTTCCTAACGACCCCGTCAGACCATAAAGCGCAGCTCCGATGGACGTAGAAATGCCCCGATTGCTCGTACAACTGAGACACCTCCGGTTCGTCCGTGTAACCTATTATGGTCAATTCGTCGACGTACTCGCTGGTCATCGAGGGATGCCTGCATTTGTTGAAACTCTTCTGTCGTCTGCAGGTCACCGGACCTCTTGGGCTTTTATCGCCCGCGTCTTTTTCCGGGTTGGAAGCCGAAGTACTCGGGGAGGTTGACGTCACCTTCAAGGTTAAAAATATTGGCGTTAAACTTTCGATTCAGAAATTCATACTGTACCATTCTTTGGGGGATGAAACCGTCCGGACAACTCAGCCTCAAGAATTCCCCTTGGCCCAACTGGCTCCTCTCGCCCAAGTTGCAAAAAGCGCACACTTTCCCTGGCCACGCTTCGGGAGCGTAAGGCATGTCGTCCACGTTCGGCATCGAAGGTTTATCGTTGTAGACGAAAGTTCCTGTTTCGGGGTCCAACAACGCTATGTCGTCACTCATCAACTCGTAATCCCTCTCCATTTTGACTCTTTTAGCTCCTGTCCCACGACCCCCACCCGGAGGTTTCGATTTTCGGACTTTGTTTCCGATAGGTTGTTTACGGGGTAAAGACTTACCTGAATTAAAAAAAAAATAGTAAAGCCATATCTAAAAATGATAGCTGTCAAAAATGACAACTATCTAAGATGACAACTGACAAAAAAATTATAGCTGTCAAAAATGACAGATGTCAAAAAACAATTGACAGCTGTCAATATAAAATACAAGATTTCGTCACGATCGAATCCGTAGTTTTGAAAGTATCGAGAAAACTAAATTTCAAACGACCATACATAAGGATCCCCTAGTCTAATTTCGCTCCTTCACACCTATCCTGAGAATTTCAAGTCCCTAGGCCTTCCCGTTCGAAAGTTATAATTTTCTATGGTTTCTATGGTTCTGGTCATGCGATCTGGACAAAAATCCACATGTAGCTTGAACACGTCATGTTATAAAATTAAAAATTTGTTCCCTTACCCCCCTCTCTTCTTGGCCTGCCCCTTCCCCTTCTGATAGAACTGAGTGGCTTGCCGGTAAAATTGAATGGAGGCAGAAAATCATCATTGTTTGGCGGGGAGGATGTGATAGAAGTGGCGGTAGATCCGGGTCCGGAAGAAGGTAGTTGAAGCGGTGAAGGTAAAGGTTCTTCGACGAATTCCTCGTCGTCATCCTCTAACTCTGATGCTTCTGGATCCTCCAGGTCCATAAGCATCTCCGGGTCTAGCCCGGATGTTAGGTCATCCATGATCTACTCTCTGGAAAAATTTTTGAAGTTTGAATTATGTTCATTGTTTATGGAAATTCACTAGGATGATATGAGAATCCAATATGCAAAAAAATTACTACATTATCAATTTAAAAATTGAAAGGGCAAGTTTTTGCGAAAATTGTGAAAAATTGTATGGTTTGAGGTTAGGTAAAGTATAACCTCAGTTAACCTAACCTCGATGAATTTCTGTAAATTTTTCTACCTCAAAAAAATACTTGCAGTGAAACCATTCTTTTTTCAAACGATTTACAAAAACTTTATTGGTACTGAAGTTGATATAAAACATGCAATGTTTGACTTTTTTTTTTCCAATTTTTCAAAGTTGTTTCTGGAAAATATTTTAAAATTGATATTATGTTTATTCTTTATAGAAATTCGCTATGATGATAGGAGAATCCAATATACGAAAAAATTACTACATTATCTATTTGAAAATTGAAAGGGCAAGTTTTTGCGAAAATTGTGAAAAATTGTATGGTTTGAGGTTAGGTAAGGTATAACCTCAGTCAACCCAACCTCGATGAATTTCTGGAAATTTTTCTACCTCAAAAAAATACTTGCGATGAAACCGTTCTTTTTTCATACGATTTACAAAAACTCTACTGATACTGAAGTTGATATAAAATATGCAAGATATATTATGTTTGACATTTGTTTTTCCAATTTTTCAAAGTTGTTTCTGGAAAAATTTTTGAAATCGATATTATGTTTATTCTTTATAGAAATTCACTATGATGATAGGAGAATCCAATATACAAAAAAATTACTACATTATCAATTTAAAAATTGAAAGGGCAAGTTTTTGCGAAAATTGTATGCTTCGAGGTTAGATAAGGTATAACCTCAGTTAACCTAACCTCGATGAATTTCTGGAAATTTTTCTACCTCAAAAAAATATTTGCGGTGAAACCGTTCTTTTTTCATACGATTTACAAAACTCTATTGATACTGAAGTTGATATAAAATATGCAAGATATATTAAGTTTACCATTTTTTTTTCAATTTTTCAAAGTAGTTTCAATAACAAATTTCAATACATATTTTAATAAAACAGCATATTTCTCAGGAATAAGGGTCTCAAATTGATAAAAAAATGTTGGTTTATTTGAGCACGTTCACTGTAATTAAAAAAATTATCCTGCCTCTATGAAGTACTCAACTTGTATACAGAAATTGAAAATATCAATCATACATATTAATAACACTAGTACGGTATTACCCTATTTGTAGTAATAATTATAAAGTATTATTCTTCATTAAAAACTTGAATTGTATGTTTGGAATTCAAACAAAATAGTTTTTTAAGACCGATATGAAAAAATTGTGTACAAATTATAATCCAAAAAATTTTTTAAAGCTTGAATTTGAGTTAAATTCGTACAAATCAAAAGTTACGGACGTAGCAATTCAAATAACCAAAAAAAAAAGCATGCTCTCGTTAGTTTCATCCATAATTCACATTTTCAAAACAAATTTTATATTAAATAATCAACAGGACCATCCCAAAATCAAGGTTAATCATGTAAATAAAAATCGAATCATAAATAAAATAAAAGGGGCATGTGAATAATTGAGTATTCAAACAAATGGAAGTAAATGCATGAAATTTTCCTCGCTTCTGTAAGCAAAATAACAACATTTAAATAAAAATAACACTTCGGAACCATCGTCCGAAACCAGCGCCATATCTAGACAACTATGTACTTAATCCCAAGCCGATAATGATTCCAAACAAATCTATTTTACCGGGAATTGGAACGGCGAGACTAAAAAATCGAACTTACATTAATATATCCATTACGAAAGTTGATATTGTTTCAAATTAAACATCCTTAAACACAAATAAATGTCCGAAAATTAAGGAAACTGGAAGATAACACACAACGAACCATCACACAACATGTCAACAGTCAACCTAAAATTAACGATAGACATCGGACATCGGCGCAGCGCACGTGCGCATTTGTCAATTTGACAAATATATAACCTAAGAAATGCTAAAACCAAATTCCCTATAGGGAAAAATCACGAACCGCGAGATGGCGCTGAAAATTAGAAAATGTCGGACCGAGTGATGATCAAAATATTCTGTCATTTCTGTTCTTCATAAGAAATGAATCAAGTATTTTTATAAGATTTTGGAATTAATGATAATGCCTGTGAAAGTCGAGATAACCACTTCGGACATTTTTGATTATGTGGGTGAACGTGAATGTGATGGCAAATGACCACTATATAATAGAAAATTATTGAACTTTCGATAAAAAAAATCATCTTTCAGGAAGTGCTTGCTGGAAAGTAACAACTTCTTTGAGATATGTTTACCAATATTCAAGATTGTCTGCAATTTTCAACTGACTTGGGATTCAACGGGAATTTATGCAAAGAAATTTCAGAACAACTATGTGATGAGCATTGAGGAACAGAGCACATTTTCGTGATTTTATTCCAACATTACTACCTACAATCCGCTGCATTTTCAGCTCGTATACAGTTTATTTGAAACAATTGTCCATGAATTATCGTCTAAATATATCACTTTCGATACATAAATCACTTAAAATCATACAAATATTTCAGACTTTTCCCATATAAAGACACACACGTTAGTTTGTTGTTCTGGTTGTTCACCTCTCGGGTATTTCAAACGATTAAAAGTAGATGTCGCCCACTCCGTAATTCTTCTCTATATTCACAGATCACAGATTTTCTCAGAAAAGTAATCTGTAATCTGTAGTTTTCTCATAGAAGTATTCTGTAATCAAATACAGTAATCTGAAGTAGAATTGTGCTGAAGCAATGGTTTTTTGACAATTTCATCCCAATATTTTGAAGGAATTTCAAATTTTGGGAAGAATTTTTCAATTCCTGTGCAGTATTCTGATGTTCTTATTGATTTTCGAAATAGCTTTGCCAAGTTTACCTTCGGTGATATCGGATACCATGGTTTTCTTCATCTAATATCAGTTACGTTATATGTCCCATATTTTCTGATTATCTAATATTTATAACTCTGGAGGAGGAAATATATATCGAGGAATTATTGAACTGGGTCAGTAGTTTCAGGAATATACCAGACACTTAATATAATTAACTTAATTGGAAATACCTTGACTGCTGTGAACCTTGTAATGAAGAATTAATCTACAAAAATACAGTTGATGTTTGATAGATAGCAGTGATTATTATTGCATCATTCATTGACATGGAGAATATCAAATTGTATTTTGTAACTTACAATGTTGGAACAAGTGTACCTGGACAAGAACTATACGACTTGCTGTCATTACCAGAGGAGCCCAAAAATGAGAAAAACCATCATCTACCAGATTTCTACATCCTTAGTTTTCAAGAGGTGAAAGCCCAGCCTCACAATCTATTTTTGGACGCCATTTTCGAAGATCCTTGGACAACCGGCTGCAAAGAATTATTGGAAAAACGAAACTACGTAAAATTGAAGAGTGTCAGATTACAAGGTTTAATCATGAGCGTTTTCGCTCTGCGAAAACATTTACTGAGTATAAGAGAAATCGAATCGGAGTACACAAGAACCGGTCTCTCAGGAATGTGGGGCAACAAGGGTGCGGTCAGCGTAAGACTAAGCATTTACGGATGTTCCATGTGTTTTGTTAACGCCCATCTCAGTGCCCACGACGATCACTTAAAGGATAGAGTCGAAGACTACAACACCATCGTGAAGGACCATGAATTCCACGTGCCGGAACATACAGAGATATTCTTCCACGACTATGTTTTTTGGATGGGCGACTTAAACTTCCGGCTGATGGAGGAATTCGAAAGGGGTCCGGAAGAAATAGAGAGGATTATCTTGAAGAAAGACCTACCGTCTCTTTTCAAATACGACCAGCTTAGGCACGTCATGAAGAAAGGTCAGGCCTTCAGCGAGTTAGGGGAACAAACACCTCCGTTCCCTCCCACGTTCAAATTCGAAGTTGGCACCAACTCTTACGATTTCAAGAGGAGACCAGCGTGGTGCGATAGAATATTGTACAAAGTGAATCCCCACAATTACGAGAATGTCACTTTGAAAGCCGAGCAGCTAACTTATAAATACCATCCGTTCTATACTTTAAGTGACCACAAACCGGTTACCGCAAATTTTTCAGTGAAAGTGTTCTCGGATTTCGCGGATTCCATCGTGGAGTTCGACAAGGTTTCTACCTGGTATTTGGAAGAAGATAACGAGGTTGTATACAAGGTTAATCCGTGGAAAATCCCTCAGACTAAAGAGGATTGGATTGGGCTTTTCAAGGAGAACTTCGATAGTTTAGACGATTACGTTTGCTACAACTATACCAATAAAAGCTCCAACGTTTCAACTGAACCTAAAGCGGAGAATAGTGAAACACCGCTCAAGTATACGCTCACCTTCAGTGAACTACCAAGTAGATGTCATGGGAATTACGTTCTTGTGTACTTCAGTCAGTCCGAAGATAAGGTGTTGAGCGTACTCGGCATTAGCCAGCCGTTCCCCATTCTGAAAAAAGATAGCGATTAAACGTTGGTGATTTGAATGCAATACGAAAGCTTCATTGTTGAATGTTCAAAAATTTTAAATTAGTTTTTATGTTTTTATTTTTCGGCCACAGGTTGGATCAATTATTTTATGAATTTTAGATGTGCTTTTATTATATTTTAAAATATTGTTTTTATTGAAGATTCAACGTGTTACATCACAATATTATAAGAATTAATGATAAATTTTTAGTACAAGTTTATTTCGGTACCTTGCTATGTTAACAACCTTGAAGTCAAATGTGGATCAAAACAAAAATACTGTGCTCATTATATGACAATTCTCAATTTAAGTGGTCTCAATAGATGAATAGAATAAATTCTACGAGATGTTGTACAAAAAAAAAAGGAAAAAAAATTCAACTTATTCCATAGTTTTATTATTATAATACTCTGTAATAAAAAGTATGCTTAATAAGTTAGATTGTAGATGTATGATGTAATTCTACAATACTATTCCAAACATCCTCAAATAAATATTAAAAATTGAAGTAAAAAACATTCAGGTGAAGATCCGTTTGTCGATGGCTTTTTGATGTTAGCCAAAGAAATATTTCTCTATTTAAAAAATTATGCCTCTGCTGAACTTGCAATGTTTCTGTTATTCCTTGTAGGCATAATTAGATTCTAGATCAAAATATATTTTTTACCACAAATAAATATATATTATATAGAAAGCAAAGTTGATGAGTATTTTACAATAAGGATATTAAGAAATTTCAGTTTACATGGAAAATGACTTATTAAGATGTGATATCGAGCTGCTATAGTTGTTTTTAATTGGTTTAACATTATAAAATGTTATATATATATTTTTGAATTCATTGTTGAATATTATATTTTCATCTAATGGAGTTGATCCCCTAAATAAATATAAACGAGATGTTCGTAGTCATTTCTGCATAGTAAAAACTAATTTTTTTTCCATTGATTTATCCCATCCTAGCGGTGCCCAGCCTTCGGAATTTAACGTGAAAATATAAGTTTGAAAACAGGGCTAGTTTCCCAAAAATAAATTCAAAGTATAGACCTTCGAAAAAATTTTCGAGTCCGAGTGTAATCATGATCCTTGATCCGTTTTGTCCAGCGTCAAAAACGGAAATCATCGAATTACCCTAAAACCGTGCCTTATATGTTATATTTCCAATTTTCGATTTTCACCCAACAAAATTTCAAAGGTTAACCCCTTTGATAAATTTCTTGAGAAAATATTTTTTTCAACGGATCTTCTCGAAAGCACTAATGTAGGAATAAAACACCATTCTGAACCCGGAAAAGTAATCAGTTCTTTCCTGAAACGCCTCGAATCTCCTATTTTTTCAGTTTTATGATAATAACGAACAAGAGTTCGAGTGTAATCGTGATCCTCGATCCAATTGGTTTAGCGTCAAAAGTGGACACTCAAAATAAATTTGCTGAGGAATTGCCTGAGCCCTGAACTGATGTCACCATCGGTATCGTCGACTGCAAATTAGCAGAAAAACGGGCTGGTTTCCCGAAAATACTTCAATGGTAAGCCTATTGAAGAAATATTCGGAAAATATTTTTTTTTTTTCGGATCTTCATGAAAATTAACTTATAGAGGTAATCGACTATGCTGAATCAGAATATGCAATCAGTTTTTTCCTGACGGATCTCGATGATGCATAAATTGCATTTAATTCGTTTCATGTTTGAAATATACCACTAGCGCTATCTATACTCATATTACTGAAGTTTCACAGCCCCTACTCTATAATATTAGATTACTGTAATATTATGGAGCTGGGCAGAGAAACTTCAGTGATATGAGTATAGATGGCGCTAGTGGTACAATTCAAACATTAAATGAAAAAATGGAATAACATCTGCTCAAAACTGTGTGCCGAATTGAGAACTTCGGCTTGAAATTACAGTAAAAACAATTTTCGATTTTCAACCAACCAAATTTCAAAGGTAAGACATTTCTAAAGAAAATATTTTTTTCAACGGATCTTCTCGAAAACACTCATGTAGGAGTAAAATACAATCCTGAATCCGAATATACAATCAGTTCTTCGCCAAAACGCCTCGAATCTCCAATTTTTTAAGTTTTATGACTATAACGAACAAGAGTTCGAGTGTAATCATCATCCTCGATCCAATTGGTCGATCGTCAAAAGTGGAAACTTGAAATCATTTCGCGATAGAATTGTCTGAGCCCCGAACTGATGTCAGATTTGGAATCTTCATCATCGAATTATCCTAAAACCATGCCGAATATGTTATATTTCCAATTTTCGATTTTTACCCAACAAAATTTCAAAGGTTAACCCCTTTGATAAATTTCTTGAGAAAATATTTTTTTCAACGGATCTTCTCGAAAGCACTAATGTAGGAATAAAACACCATTCTGAACCCGGAAAAGTAATCAGTTCTTTCCTGAAACGCCTCGAATCTCCTATTTTTTCAGTTTTATGATAATAACGAACAAGAGTTCGAGTGTATTCGTGATCCTCGATCCAATTGGTTTAGCGTCAAAAGTGGAAACTCAAAATAAATTTGCTGAGGAATTGCCTGAGCCCTGAACTGATGTCACCATCGGTATCGTCGACTGCAAATTAGCAGAAAAACGGGCTGGTTTCCCGAAAATACTTCAATGGTAAGCCCATTGAAGAAATATTCGGAAAATATATTTTTTTTTTTCGGATCTTCATGAAAATTAACTTATAAAGGTAATCGACCATGCTGAATCAGAATATGCAATCAGTTTTTTCCTGACGGATCTCGATGATGCATAAATTGCATTTAATTCGTTTCATGTTTGAAATATACCACTAGCGCTATCTATACTCATATTACTGAAGTTTCACAGCCCCTACTCTATAATATTAGATTACTGTAATATTATGGAGCTGGGCAGAGAAACTTCAGTGATATGAGTATAGATGGCGCTAGTGGTACAATTCAAAAATTAAATGAAAAAGTGGAATAACATCTGCTCAAAACTGTGTGCCGAATTGAGAACTTCGGCTTGAAATTACAGTAAAAACAATTTTCGATTTTCAACCAACCAAATTTCAAAGGTAAGACATTTCTAAAGAAAATATTTTTTTCAACGGATCTTCTCGAAAACACTCATGTAGGAGTAAAATACAATCCTGAATCCGAATATACAATCAGTTCTTCGCCAAAACGCCTCGAATCTCCAATTTTTTAAGTTTTATGACTATAACGAACAAGAGTTCGAGTGTAATCATCATCCTCGATCCAATTGGTCGATCGTCAAAAGTGGAAACTTGAAATCATTTCGCGATAGAATTGTCTGAGCCCCGAACTGATGTCAGATTTGGAATCTTCATCATCGAATTATCCTAAAACCATGCCGAATATGTTATATTTCCAATTTTCGATTTTTACCCAACAAAATTTCAAAGGTTAACCCCTTTGATAAATTTCTTGAGAAAATATTTTTTTCAACGGATCTTCTCGAAAACACTAATGTAGGAATAAAACACCATTCTGAACCCGGAAAAGTAATCAGTTCTTTCCTGAAACGCCTCGAATTTCCTATTTTTTCAGTTTTATGATAATAACGAACAAGAGTTCGAGTGTATTCGTGATCCTCGATCCAATTGGTTTAGCGTCAAAAGTGGAAACTCAAAATAAATTTGCTGAGGAATTGCCTGAGCCCTGAACTGATGTCACCATCGGTATCGTCGACTGCAAATTAGCAGAAAAACGGGCAGGTTTCCCGAAAATACTTCAATGGTAAGCCCATTGAAGAAATATTCGGAAAATATTTTTTTTTTTTTCGGATCTTCATGAAAATTAACTTATAGAGGTAATCGACTATGCTGAATCAGAATATGCAATCAGTTTTTTCCTGACGGATCTCGATGATGCATAAATTGCATTTAATTCGTTTCATGTTTGAATTATACCACTAGCGCTATCTATACTCATATTACTGAAGTTTCACAGCCCCTACTCTATAATATTAGATTACTGTAATATTATGGAGCTGGGCAGAGAAACTTCAGTGATATGAGTATAGATAGCGCTAGTGGTACAATTCAAACATTAAATGAAAAAGTGGAATAACATCTGCTCAAAACTGTGTGCCGAATTGAGAACTTCGGCTTGAAATTACAGTAAAAACAATTTTCGATATTCAACCAACCAAATTTCAAAGGTAAGACATTTCTAAAGAAAATATTTTTTTCAACGGATCTTCTCGAAAACACTCATGTAGGAGTAAAATACAATCCTGAATCCGAATATACAATCAGTTCTTCGCCAAAACGCCTCGAATCTCCAATTTTTTAAGTTTTATGACTATAACGAACAAGAGTTCGAGTGTAATCATCATCCTCGATCCAATTGGTCGATCGTCAAAAGTGGAAACTTGAAATCATTTCGCGATAGAATTGTCTGAGCCCCGAACTGATGTCAGATTTGGAATCTTCATCATCGAATTATCCTAAAACCATGCCGAATATGTTATATTTCCAATTTTCGATTTTTACCCAACAAAATTTCAAAGGTTAACCCCTTTGATAAATTTCTTGAGAGAATTTTTTTTCAACGGATCTTCTCGAAAACACTAATGTAGGAATAAAACACCATTCTGAACCCGGAAAAGTAATCAGTTATTTCCTGAAACGCCTCGAATCTCCTATTTTTTCAGTTTTATGATAATAACGAACAAGAGTTCGAGTGTAATCGTGATCCTCGATCCAATTGGTTTAGCGTCAAAAGTGGATACTCAAAATAAATTTGCTGAGGAATTGCCTGAGCCCTGAACTGATGTCACCATCGGTATCGTCGACTGCAAATTAGCAGAAAAACGGGCTGGTTTCCCGAAAATACTTCAATGGTAAGCCCATTGAAGAAATATTCGGAAAATATTTTTTTTTTTTTTCGGATCTTCATGAAAATTAACTTATAGAGGTAATCCAGTATTCTGAATCAGAATATGCAATCAGTTTTTTCCTGACGGATCTCGATGATGCATACATTGCATTTAATTCGTTTCATGTTTGAATTATACCACTAGCGCTATCTATACTCATATTACTGAAGTTTCACAGCCCCCACTCTATAATATTAGATTACTGTAATATTATGGAGCTGGGCAGAGAAACTTCAGTGATATGAGTATAGATGGCGCTAGTGGTACAATTCAAAAACTAAATGAAAAAGTGGAATAACATCTGCTCAAAACTGTGTGCCGAATTGAGCACTTCGGCTTGAAATTACAGTAAAAACAATTTTCGATTTTCAACCAACCAAATTTCAAAGGTAAGACATTTCTAAAGAAAATATTTTTTTCAACGGATCTTCTCGAAAACACTCATGTAGAAGTAAAATACAATCCTGAATCCGAATATACAATCAGTTCTTCGCCAAAACGCCTCGAATCTCCAATTTTTTAAGTTTTATGACTATAACGAACAAGAGTTCGAGTGTAATCATCATCCTCGATCCAATTGGTCGAAGGTCAAAAGTGGAAACTTGAAATCATTTCGCGATAGAATTGTCTGAGCCCCGAACTGATGTCAGATTTGGAATCTTCATCATCGAATTATCCTAAAACCATGCCGAATATGTTATATTTCCAATTTTCGATTTTTACCCAACAAAATTTCAAAGGTTAACCCCTTTGATAAATTTCTTGAGAAAATATTTTTTTCAACGGATCTTCTCGAAAACACTAATGTAGGAATAAAACACCATTCTGAACCCGGAAAAGTAATCAGTTCTTTCCTGAAACGCCTCGAATCTCCTATTTTTTCAGTTTTATGATAATAACGAACAAGAGTTCGAGTGTAATCGTGATCCTCGATCCAATTGGTTTAGCGTCAAAAGTGGAAACTCAAAATAAATTTGCTGAGGAATTGCCTGAGCCCTGAACTGATGTCACCATCGGTATCGTCGACTGCAAATTAGCAGATAAACGGGCTGGTTTCCCGAAAATACTTCAATGGTAAGCCCATTGAAGAAATATTCGGAAAATATATTTTTTTTTTTCGGATCTTCATGAAAATTAACTTATAGAGGTAATCGACTATGCTGAATCAGAATATGCAATCAGTTTTTTCCTGACGGATCTCGATGATGCATCAATTGCATTTAATTCGTTTCATGTTTGAATTATACCACTAGCGCTATCTATACTCATATTACTGAAGTTTCACAGCCCCTACTCTATAATATTAGACTACTGTAATATTATGGAGCTGGGCAGAGAAACTTCAGTGATATGAGTATAGATGGCGCTAGTGGTACAATTCAAACATTAAATGAAAAAGTGGAATAACATCTGCTCAAAACTGTGTGCCGAATTGAGAACTTCGGCTTGAAATTACAGTAAAAACAATTTTCGATTTTCAACCAACCAAATTTCAAAGGTAAGACATTTCTAAAGAAAATATTTTTTTCAACGGATCTTCTCGAAAACACTCATGTAGGAGTAAAATACAATCCTGAATCCGAATATACAATCAGTTCTTCGCCAAAACGCCTCGAATCTCCAATTTCCATGCCGAATATGTTATATTTCCAATTTTCGATTTTTACCCAACAAAATTTCGAAGGTTAACCCCTTTGATAAATTTCTTGAGAAAATTTTTTTTCAACGGATCTTCTCGAAAACACGAATGTAGGAATAAAACACCATTCTGAACCCGGAAAAGTAATCAGTTCTTTCCTGAAACGCCTCGAATCTCCTATTTTTTCAGTTTTATGATAATAACGAACAAGAGTTCGAGTGTAATCGTGATCCTCGATCCAATTGGTTTAGCGTCAAAAGTGGAAACTCAAAATAAATTTGCTGAGGAATTGCCTGAGCCCTGAACTGATGTCACCATCGGTATCGTCGACTGCAAATTAGCAGAAAAACGGGCTGGTTTCCCGAAAATACTTCAATGGTAAGCCCATTGAAGAAATATTCGGAAAATATATTTTTTTTTTTCGGATCTTCATGAAAATTAACTTATAGAGGTAATCGACTATGCTGAATCAGAATATGCAATCAGTTTTTTCCTGACGGATCTCGATGATGCATAAATTGCATTTAATTCGTTTCATGTTTGAATTATACCACTAGCGCTATCTATACTCATATTACTGAAGTTTCACAGCCCCTACTCTATTATATTAGACTACTGTAATATTATGGAGCTGGGCAGAGAAACTTCAGTGATATGAGTATAGATGGCGCTAGTGGTACAATTCAAAAATTAAATGAAAAAGTGGAATAACATCTGCTCAAAACTGTGTGCCGAATTGAGAACTTCGGCTTGAAATTACAGTAAAAACAATTTTCGATTTTCAACCAACCAAATTTCAAAGGTAAGACATTTCTAAAGAAAATATTTTTTTCAACGGATCTTCTCGAAAACACTCATGTAGGAGTAAAATATAATCCTGAATCCGAATATACAATCAGTTCTTCGCCAAAACGCCTCGAATCTCCAATTTTTTAAGTTTTATGACTATAACGAACAAGAGTTCGAGTGTAATCATCATCCTCGATCCAAGTGGTCGATCGTCAAAAGTGGAAACTTGAAATCATTTCGCGATAGAATTGTCTGAGCCCCGAACTGATGCCAGATTTGGAATCTTCATCATCAAATTATCCTAAAACCATGCCGAATATGTTATATTTCCAATTTTCGATTTTTACCCAACAAAATTTCAAAGGTTAACCCCTTTGATAAATTTCTTGAGAAAATATTTTTTTCAACGGATCTTCTCGAAAACACTAATGTAGGAATAAAACACCATTCTGAACCCGGAAAAGTAATCAGTTCTTTCCTGAAACGCCTCGAATCTCCTATTTTTTCAGTTTTATGATAATAACTAACAAGAGTTCGAGTGTAATCGTGATCCTCGATCCAATTGGTTTAGCGTCAAAAGTGGAAACTCAAAATAAATTTGCTGAGGAATTGCCTGAGCCCTGAACTGATGTCACCATCGGTATCGTCGACTGCAAATTAGCAGATAAACGGGCTGGTTTCCCGAAAATACTTCAATGGTAAGCCCATTGAAGAAATATTCGGAAAATATATTTTTTTTTTTCGGATCTTCATGAAAATTAACTTATAGAGGTAATCGACTATGCTGAATCAGAATATGCAATCAGTTTTTTCCTGACGGATCTCGATGATGCATCAATTGCATTTAATTCGTTTCATGTTTGAATTATACCACTAGCGCTATCTATACTCATATTACTGAAGTTTCACAGCCCCTACTCTATAATATTAGACTACTGTAATATTATGGAGCTGGGCAGAGAAACTTCAGTGATATGAGTATAGATGGCGCTAGTGGTACAATTCAAACATTAAATGAAAAAGTGGAATAACATCTGCTCAAAACTGTGTGCCGAATTGAGAACTACGGCTTGAAATTACAGTAAAAACAATTTTCGATTTTCAACCAACCAAATTTCAAAGGTAAGACATTTCTAAAGAAAATATTTTTTTCAACGGATCTTCTCGAAAACACTCATGTAGGAGTAAAATACAATCCTGAATCCGAATATACAATCAGTTATTCGCCAAAACGCCTCGAATCTCCAATTTTTTAAGTTTTATGACTATAACGAACAAGAGTTCGAGTGTAATCATCATCCTCGATCCAATTGGTCGATCGTCAAAAGTGGAAACTTGAAATCATTTCGCGATAGAATTGTCTGAGCCCCGAACTGATGTCAGATTTGGAATCTTCATCATCGAATTATCCTAAAACCATGCCGAATATGTTATATTTCCAATTTTCGATTTTTACCCAACAAAATTTCAAAGTTGATAAATTTCTTGAGAAAATATTTTTTTCAACGGATCTTCTCGAAAACACTAATGTAGGAATAAAACACCATTCTGAACCCGGAAAAGTAATCAGTTCTTTCCTGAAACGCCTCGAATTTCCTATTTTTTCAGTTTTATGATAATAACGAACAAGAGTTCGAGTGTAATCGTGATCCTCGATCCAATTGGTTTAGCGTCAAAAGTGGATACTCAAAATAAATTTGCTGAGGAATTGCCTGAGCCCTGAACTGATGTCACCATCGGTATCGTCGACTGCAAATTAGCAGAAAAACGGGCTGGTTAACCGAAAATACTTCAATGGTGAGCCCATTGAAGAAATATTCGGAAAATATATTTTTTTTTTTTCGGATCTTCATGAAAATTAACTTATAGAGGTAATCCACTATGCTGAATCAGAATATGCAATCAGTTTTTTCCTGACGGATCTCGATGATGCATAAATTGCATTTAATTCGTTTCATGTTTGAATTATACCACTAGCGCTATCTATACTCATATTACTGAAGTTTCACAGCCCCTACTCTATAATATTAGATTACTGTAATATTATGGAGCTGGGCAGAGAAACTTCAGTGATATGAGTATAGATGGCGCTAGTGGTACAATTCAAAAATTAAATGAAAAAGTGGAATAACATCTGCTCAAAACTGTGTGCCGAATTGAGACCTTCGGCTTGAAATTACAGTAAAAACAATTTTCGATTTTCAACCGACCAAATTTCTAAGGTAAGACATTTTGAAAGAAAATATTTTTTTCAACGGATCTTCTCGAAAACACTCATGTAAGAGTAAAATACAATCCTGAATCCGAATATACAATCAGTTCTTCGCCAAAACGCCTCGAATCTCCAATTTTTTAAGTTTTATGACTATAACGAACAAGAGTTCGAGTGTAATCATCATCCTCGATCCAATTGGTCGATCGTCAAAAGTGGAAACTTGAAATCATTTCGCGATAGAATTGTCTGAGCCCCGAACTGATGTCAGATTTGGAATCTTCATCATCGAATTATCCTAAAACCATGCCGAATATGTTATATTTCCAATTTTCGATTTTTACCCAACAAAATTTCAAAGTTGATAAATTTCTTGAGAAAATATTTTTTTCAACGGATCTTCTCGAAAACACTAATGTAGGAATAAAACACCATTCTGAACCCGGAAAAGTAATCAGTTCTTTCCTGAAACGCCTCGAATTTCCTATTTTTTCAGTTTTATGATAATAACGAACAAGAGTTCGAGTGTAATCGTGATCCTCGATCCAATTGGTTTAGCGTCAAAGTGGAAACTCAAAATAAATTTGCTGAGGAATTGCCTGAGCCCTGAACTGATGCCACCATCGGTATCGTCGACTGCAAATTAGCAGAAAAACGGGCTGGTTTCCCGAAAATACTTCAATGGTGAGCCCATTGAAGAAATATTCGGAAAATATATTTTTTTTTTTCGGATCTTCATGAAAATTAACTTATAGAGGTAATCCACTATGCTGAATCAGAATATGCAATCAGTTTTTTCCTGACGGATCTCGATGATGCATAAATTGCATTTAATTCGTTTCATGTTTGAATTATACCACTAGCGCTATCTATACTCATATTACTGAAGTTTCACAGCCCCTACTCTATAATATTAGATTACTGTAATATTATGGAGCTGGGCAGAGAAACTTCAGTGATATGAGTATAGATGGCGCTAGTGGTACAATTCAAAAATTAAATGAAAAAGTGGAATAACATCTGCTCAAAACTGTGTGCCGAATTGAGAACTTCGGCTTGAAAATACAGTAAAAACAATTTTCGATTTTCAACCAACCAATTTTCAAAGGTAAGACATTTCTAAAGAAAATATTTTTTTCAACGGATCTTCTCGAAAACACTCATGTAGGAGTAAAATACAATCCTGAATCCGAATATACAATCAGTTCTTCGCCAAAACGCCTCGAATCTCCAATTTTTTAAGTTTTATGACTATAACGAACAAGAGTTCGAGTGTAATCATCATCCTCGATCCAATTGGTCGATCGTCAAAAGTGGAAACTTGAAATCATTTCGCGATAGAATTGTCTGAGCCCCGAACTGATGCCAGATTTGGAATCTTCATCATCGAATTATCCTAAAACCATGCCGAATATGTTATATTTCCAATTTTCGATTTTTACCCAACAAAATTTCAAAGGTTAACCCCTTTGATAAATTTCTTGAGAAAATATTTTTTTCAACGGATCTTCTCGAAAACACTAATGTAGGAATAAAACATCATTCTGAACCCGGAAAAGTAATCAGTTCTTTCCTGAAACGCCTCGAATTTCCTATTTTTTCAGTTTTATGATAATAACGAACAAGAGTTCGAGTGTAATCGTGATCCTCGATCCAATTGGTTTAGCGTCAAAGTGGAAACTCAAAATAAATTTGCTGAGGAATTGCCTGAGCCCTGAACTGATGTCACCATCGGTATCGTCGACTGCAAATTAGCAGAAAAACGGGCTGGTTTCCCGAAAATACTTCAATGGTAAGCCCATTGAAGAAATATTCGGAAAATATTTTTTTTTTTTTCGGATCTTCATGAAAATTAACTTATAGAGGTAATCGACTATGCTGAATCAGAATATGCAATCAGTTTTTTCCTGACGGATCTCGATGATGCATAAATTGCATTTAATTCGTTTCATGTTTGAATTATACCACTAGCGCTATCTATACTCATATTACTGAAGTTTCACAGCCCCTACTCTATAATATTAGATTACTGTAATATTATGGAGCTGGGCAGAGAAACTTCAGTGATATGAGTATAGATGGCGCTAGTGGTACAATTCAAAAATTAAATGAAAAAGTGGAATAACATCTGCTCAAAACTGTGTGCCGAATTGAGAACTTCGGCTTGAAATTACAGTAAAAACAATTTTCGATTTTCAACCAACCAAATTTCAAAGGTAAGACATTTCTAAAGAAAATATTTTTTTCAACGGATCTTCTCGAAAACACTCATGTAGGAGTAAAATACAATCCTGAATCCGAATATACAATCAGTTCTTCGCCAAAACGCCTCGAATCTCCAATTTTTTAAGTTTTATGACTATAACGAACAAGAGTTCGAGTGTAATCATCATCCTCGATCCAATTGGTCGATCGTCAAAAGTGGAAACTTGAAATCATTTCGCGATAGAATTGTCTGAGCCCCGAACTGATGTCAGATTTGGAATCTTCATCATCGAATTATCCTAAAACCATGCCGAATATGTTATATTTCCAATTTTCGATTTTTACCCAACAAAATTTCAAAGGTTAACCCCTTTGATAAATTTCTTGAGAAAATATTTTTTTCAACGGATCTTCTCGAAAACACTGATGTAGGAATAAAACACCATTCTGAACCCGGAAAAGTAATCAGTTATTTCCTGAAACGCCTCGAATTTCCAAGTTTTTCAGTTTTATGATAATAACGAACAAGAGTTCGAGTGTAATCGTGATCCTCGATCCAATTGGTTTAGCGTCAAAAGTGGAAACTCAAAATAAATTTGCTGAGGAATTGCCTGAGCCCTGAACTGATGCCACCATCGGTATCGTCGACTGCAAATTAGCAGAAAAACGGGCTGGTTTCCCGAAAATACTTCAATAGTAAGCCCATTGAAGAAATATTCGGAAAATATATTTTTTTTTTTCGGATCTTCATGAAAATTAACTTATAGAGGTAATCGACTATGCTGAATCAGAATATGCAATCAGTTTTTTCCTGACGGATCTCGATGATGCATAAATTGCATTTAATTCGTTTCATGTTCGAATTATTCCACTAGCGCTATCTATAGTCATATTACTGAAGTTTCACAGCCCCTACTCTATAATATTAGATTACTGTAATATTATGGAGCTGGGCAGAGAAACTTCAGTGATATGAGTATAGATGGCGCTAGTGGTACAATTCAAAAATTAAATGAAAAAGTGGAATAACATCTGCTCAAAACTGTGTGCCGAATTGAGAACTTCGGCTTGAAATTACAGTAAAAACAATTTTCGATTTTCAACCAACCAAATTTCAAAGGTAAGACATTTCTAAAGAAAATATTTTTTTCAACGGATCTTCTCGAAAACACTCATGTAGGAGTAAAATACAATCCTGAATCCGAATATACAATCAGTTCTTCGCCAAAACGCCTCGAATCTCCAATTTTTTAAGTTTTATGACTATAACGAACAAGAGTTCGAGTGTAATCATCATCCTCGATCCAATTGGTCGATCGTCAAAAGTGGAAACTTGAAATCATTTCGCGATAGAATTGTCTGAGCCCCGAACTGATGTCAGATTTGGAATCTTCATCATCGAATTATCCTAAAACCATGCCGAATATGTTATATTTCCAATTTTCGATTTTTACCCAACAAAATTTCAAAGGTTAACCCCTTTGATAAATTTCTTGAGAAAATATTTTTTTCAACGGATCTTCTCGAAAGCACTAATGTAGGAATAAAACACCATTCTGAACCCGGAAAAGTAATCAGTTATTTCCTGAAACGCCTCGAATTTCCTATTTTTTCAGTTTTATGATAATAACGAACAAGAGTTCGAGTGTAATCGTGATCCTCGATCCAATTGGTTTAGCGTCAAAAGTGGAAACTCAAAATAAATTTGCTGAGGAATTGCCTGAGCCCTGAACTGATGTCACCATCGGTATCGTCGACTGCAAATTAGCAGAAAAACGGGCTGGTTTCCCGAAAATACTTCAATGGTAAGCCCATTGAAGAAATATTCGGAAAATATATTTTTTTTTTTCGGATCTTCATGAAAATTAACTTATAGAGGTAATCCACTATGCTGAATCAGAATATGCAATCAGTTTTTTCCTGACGGATCTCGATGATGCATAAATTGCATTTAATTCGTTTCGTGTTTGAATTATACCACTAGCGCCATCTATACTCATATTACCGAAGTTTCACTGCCCCAACTCCATAATATTACAGTAATCTGCATGGCAATTGCATCACTTTTAGCATTTGAGTATAGATGGCGATATACACAAGATTTCTATGTCAGTTTATGGTAATTCGCCATCTCTACTCAAATTCTGTGACGCAGTTGCCATACAGATTACTGTAATATTACAGAGCTGGGGCAGTGAAACTTCAGTAATATGAGTATAAATGACGCTAGTGGTATAATTCAAACATGAAATGAAAAATTAATATGTCTGCTCAATACTTTGTGCCGAATTGGAATCTTCGGCCCGAAATTAGAGTAGAAACAAACTAGTTTTACCGAAAATTGATCCTTCATAAAATCACAAAGTTCAGGTCACATTGATCAATTTTTTGTTTAGGGAAGGAAGAAGATTCAAAAGTTATACATGAGATAATGTTTATTTTCGTTTAGTCAACATTGTGTACAATGTTTTCAGGTGTGCAATTCAACTGTAGCATATACAACAATATTAGAATCAGAGTTAGCTTGTCTTTTATGTATTTCACAGCGTTTTACTTAAAGTAGGTAATGTGAGAATTGCAGCATTTCTTGAATAAGAAATTGGAAAAATATTCTGAGAAGGGATCAGAAAAATGTATAATTTCTAGATACGATTCAAGTGCTAGATAATAACTACCAAAAGTTGGCACAGTGTGGACCCACCAATGAAAATTGTCCACGAAAGAGCAATTCCAATGAGCAATGAAGCGAAATTGTAGAAGTACACGAAAATTAATTGAGCTTCAGAGGAAAATCGTTGGACTTGGAATTTATTGCCTAGAAGAGTATCCCAGAAATTTTCAATATCAATGGTAGTTTAAAATACGAATCATTTTCTTCAAGAACCCAACAAAAATTTTCCTCATTCAACAGTAAGTTTAAAAAAAATTGCACCCCAAACAATCACTTTTCTATCAATTTTTACAATATTTTGGTGTTACATACTAATTTTTCCAACAACTTGAGCTGTACTCATCTTAACACACTTCATAAGATTTTTTTGTTTGTTTAAAAATTCCACATTTGCATTTGAGAACATTCTTCTCAAGTAATCATCAAACGATAATTATAGGTAGATACATAAGCAAGATATAGGACAACATTACTCATAATATTCGTCAAGATATTATTATGATATGTAAAAACAATAATCTAAAGTTCTACATACTTATTATTCAGTCTTAAAATTATTGGACATCCAATTGAATACTCATCGAGCTCATTCAAACTTATCATAACCATAACTTCCCAGTATTGAATTTTACAATTACCTTTCCTCGAAATAGTAGACTGTCAAAACTTATCGGTGACAATGAGCTGAAAAGTATTAATTTTAATCCATATTACTAATTATCCCATACTGAATGTGTAAAAACAACTTTTCAAAATATCACAATAGTTTACAAAAATATATAAAATAAAGATAATATATCAACTTAAACCAATTATGGGATTTGTACAAATATTCTCCACACAAATAGATAGTGAAATCAATAAATCAATAATTTGTAAATCATCTTTTTGGACTATCACTGATATAATTTTCTTCAATTAATTCTATCGAATCTCCAAGGTTCTCGTCGACCACCTTCATTCCTCTATTTCTGACGTGAATCACACTCTGTTATCTGGGGGTAGAAGAATCGAGACAGATTTTCTGGGTCCAGTTCTTTCAACTGGTACCGATTCGAATTGGGAATCCACCAAGCTCTCCTCGTCTGCAACGTGTATCACGTTACCGTTCGGGGCAAAACTGAAAAAATAACAATATAAGACTTAACTCGATTAAACGAAATTATTCCTCAACAAAATCAATTAAAAACTGAATAGATTTACCTCTCGTGTATTGGAGGTGGAGTTGGTGTCCTTGATAAGGGGAAACTGGCGACTTCACGTGGCTCCAAAGATCGGAGAGACCCGAATTGAGGATCTGGAGATAGCTGAGCTGAGGGGATGATGAGACCACTGAAATAAAGAGGGAAAAGAAATTAGGGATGGAGAATTCAAGTTCAAGGGTTGTTACGCAAATATAATAAAAGGAGAAAATAGGAAAATTGTAGACCTACAAAAATTGTCATGGATTCATAAAATTGAAATTCACCACGGAAGAATTGGCTAGAGGCCAAAAGAAATAGGGACCATTCATTTTTTTTTTCTATAACACATTTAAAATTTTTTTTCTGAATATATTTACATATTCAACTTCACTTTGGTGAGAAAAACTGGATCAATGTAATATAAACAGTAAGAAATTTAGGTTATGGGCGTAATTTTGCCAACCTGTCACAGAGTAGATCTAATGTACGATATCTGTCATATTTGGCCGACGTTGCCAAATATATTACCCTTTGGTTGAGTGAAAACGGTGCAAACAAATAGATATTTAAGTTGAACATCCTAGCTAATTGGTTCAATCCAATTCCGAGAATAATATCAATTATAATGAGAACGGGAATAATGAACAATACCCTCATTTTCCGCTGCCACTTCGTCGAAATCAATCGGACGACGTTCAAGGATCGATCGGCGACATGGCCGATAGGGGGCAATCATAATGAATTATTGATATTGCGGATGACTCACCTCACAGATCCCGATTTGACTAGAAACGGCAGGGGGGTGGGGCACTGGCTCAGAGGCGAGCTCGCCAACGAACTCCTCTTGCTAGATACCTGGCTGTGGGGGCACAGAGGGGGGCCCACCGCCACGGCCCCCGGTCCCCTCTTCCTCGGCCAGCACAGGCATTTGCGCTCGCTTTTGAATGCTGGAAAAGGAGGAATTTTATGTTGTTATTTGTTTTCATTATTGTGGTAGACCTGGTAGTAAACATAGACTGTTGGTTACTCTATGATTTAGATAATCCTGTTATCTGTGAAATTTAGCGACCTCGGAAATAACAGTTCCTCAAACTAAATACTCAGGAACCGCCAAATTGAAATTTCCACGTACAATTAGCTCGTTCGCGCGATAATTTATTAATTGTACGATTATTTCGTGCTCGATTCGAATGAAATGAAACATGCGAGTAGTCATAGAGCGATTCCTAAAGGTTCAGGATGACGCAGAGCTGTTTGTCACGTTCATCGTCGGCAATTGTGAATTGAAAAAGGAATGAATTGCTCAATGGACAATTTTACATATAGCTTCCTCCATTCAACGATTATTATCGTCAAGGTACATGCGAATCAAGAATTGAAACTTCCTAATTGAGTTTTTTTTCCGATTTAATGAAGTCTATGACCATCGACTTAGATCATTTTGACGTATAAAAGTGAGGTTATCAAGTAGTAGAACCAACATGGAAATATGTAATTCTGTGATTTCACCTACACGTCTGTGTATAGTCTTCCCATATATTCGTTTATCAAAACCATCACGGTTCACTCGTTTTATACCCTGAATATCATTTTACTATGACAATAGAATTAAATAAACATTGCTTCAACTTCGTTTTGAATGGTTGGCATACTGTTAACTGATAAGGATAAAACAAAGGATGATAATTACCCATTTCCATCGAGTGAAGTTCCTGTTGCTTTATGCAACGAAGGAATATCAAACTGATGACAATGGATTGAAATAATTGCCAGCTCTGGCTTTTACGTTTGATAAAACTACGAATAACTGCAATCTGTTTGATAAAAGCGGTGAATATTCAGCTTTAAGGAAGAATAACTTCTGTATTCTATGTTTTTTTTACCTTGAAAAGAAATTATCAAAAGTTATTCATGCTGGAAGTAACCACTGAAATGTCATTTTTTATTATTTTCAGGCGAAATTAAGTCGAACGAGTTAGTTTCCTACTACAAAACACGAGGAAATATGTAGGTTAAGATCATATCGTTTGAAAAATGGTCTTGGGGGTTGTCTGGGCCTTTATCGATTCAAATCCGTTTAAATAGTTGGCAGAAAGCCACATTTGTTCAGTTCTAGCCTTAACCTTGGTGTAGATTTCAATAAATGTCACGATAACACCATTAAGAAATTATCCTTGAGTTTTACGTCACCTTTAATCCATCAATGAAACCAGCAACTATTTTTCCATAAAAGGAAAACTAATCAAGAAATGAATTGTAGAAGTTAGTGTATAGGTTAAATATGCTCAATGATTATAGACCTAGAAGTATTCATAAAACTCTTAATTTCTCACTTTGTCCTTCGAACTATCAAAAAAATTCAAGGTTATGTTTACGTCAACCATAGAAGACTAAGCTTACTCTTACTTACTAAGTGTTTTGGTGCTGATCCCCGGACTTAGAGGGTAGAAGTCACCATGCAGGGGGCAGTGAAACCCGACCGTCTGTTGTTTTCTCCTGGCTCGTTTGGTCAGTACGCACAAGGAAAATCCAGCGACTAACATTAAAATCCCCACGACAATACAACTCGGTCCTAACTTGCGAGCGTTGTCTGTGAACTGAAGTCTATCCGCGTAATTCTCAGGAGGTTCATCTTCCGCTGGACCCCTGTAGGCAGCAGCTGGAAAGAAAAGGTTTAACATTACTTGGAAGAATGGGGGGAACAGTATGTGGACTCACCAGTCAAAACAATGCCGACCAAGGTGAACAGGAAGCCAAATATTGGCAAGATAATCTGACAGTTGTTGGCAACCACAACCCCTGCTACCATCAGCCCACCCTCGATCTTTTCCACCCTTAACCGAGAGATCGGTGCAGGGCATCGAAGTCTACCGATATCTCCATCGTGTTTTAGATGGTTATTCCTGTAAGAAAACAGCCAATCATAAATCATGTGTTATTGAACATTAAGCAAAAAAAAAAAAGAAAAAAGTGTGAAATGTCCCTCAGCAATGTTAGATGATGAATTCTATGCCTAACTGTCATGGACAAAGAATAATCTTTGGGCATAAAAGGATTGTCATCTATGACTACATCAACTCTAACCTAACAATAAGCGATAAAGTTTTTGTGAAACCAGTGCTTATTAATGAACCAAACATTACAAAGATTGAAAAGTGAGTTGAAAAAAAATGAGAATAAGAATAGGTTTAGGCAAAAATATTCCCAGAGCTTGAGAATTACGAAACGTTCTTCGTTTCAAATCATTTAGATTTTTCAAGACATGAAACTCCAAATGTTACACATAAACCTTTGTCATAAAAATATACTTTATGTTTACCAGAATATATCCACATAACTCTCTCGAATGTTTCTTCAGGATATTCTTAAACCAGCCTCAAATAAACAAATATTATTCATAAATGTTGGATTCCATTCTGGCGCGTAAAATCACTACCGATAATTTATCGTAACGACAACATTAGGAGGAAAAAAGCTATAAATAAGTCTGTATGATCTATAAATTGGGAGATTTCCATATCAACATTACGCGAAGTGTCTCCTTCGAGGCGTCTAAAAATACAGAGTGATCAATGTGAATCTCCCAACTGGAATTTCCTATGTTATATTTCTGCAGAATTACGCTCCATTCGTTGCCAGATAAACACACAGATATTTATGTCGACATTTTTGGGGCTGAAATTGTCCACTGATTCCTAGAAGGTTTCCGCAATTTTTAATCTGTAAACTTTTTTATACGAGGGTAAATTACTATTTTTGGCGATAGGAGGGTTGTTAGTGGTAGAGTAATGATTTGAGAATTTAATCAACGGATAAACAACTTCAAGACCTTGATACTAGAGATGAATTTGTTGCAGCTTCAGTGAATGAGAAAATAACCAATTTTATGAGCTATTGTTATAGCCCTCCAGTCAATTATTCATTTAAAGCCCTATTAAATTATGATTTATCAGAGAACAGCCACTTCCTTTTATTCTCGAATCAGAGAATGTGTTTGTGAAGGCGTATTTACCAAATCTTTGGCTTGCTTCTAAAGCCCAAGAGAGAAGAATTTAAGGAACAGAAACAACCAAAAATGCATTTCCTGTCTCCTAGAATAACAGATTAACTATGGGTTGGTGTATCATTCACAATTATAAACCACAAACCAGTAGTTTTATGATTAAAGTACTCATATCTATTCAATTTGATATTTTAAATGCAATATCTCATTTTCCATCAAAGGTCACCAGATAAAATGACGTTGTAAAAGTGCATTATATACTTTGAACTGTAGGCTGTATTTTCATCCCTATATTCTTCTTTACTTTGAGATAGAGGCAATTTAGAAATACACGCGATTAGAGTCCAAAAATAGCATTGATTGTAATGAAAGCCATGAAAATGCTTCTAAATATAGAATGAAAGGACATGTTAGAATAGAACCGATACTATCAGTTTCACTGACATCAGAAATAAGGAATCGAATTTCAATACAACTTTGGAATAGTTTAGAATAAATTCCATTTCATAAAATATTCATATAGGTAACAAATATATATTATATATAGAAATGCATTTTTTTCATGTTCAAATTAGAAATCTCACCCCAATAAAGGTTTCCACTGTGTCGTTTTGTGTTTGAGAACTGAAGAAAAGCAAGAGAACAGCATTTTCGTAAGAGAAACACATATGAAATCACTGTTTCATGTCGAGAAACCAACTGAAAATTAATCGCAAATAGAATATTGTGAACCGAAACAGGTATGATCACGTGCAATTCAACATAATCTCTCGCACGTTTATGTCAACAACAAACTGAGTGAATAGGTTTCAAAATAGATTAACGATTTGATTCGAGAGTATTGAATAATTTCATAACCCCCAAGTGTCATCTTGAAAACCAAAACATAGAGGTTTGAAAAATTAGTCCTTTATTTCTATAATCCAGGCCAGTGTCACATTCCAAGTTCAAGATCATCGATTATAATTGTTTTCAGTTGCATTTCTTGTTTCAAAACGTAAGCAGAATACGGATTCATTTGCACAACCAAATATATAATGTGAGCCTTGAAGGTTAACCTGTTCGAAGAGGTTTCAGCCCAGTGATAAAAGCTATTATCTGGTGAATGTTTAAACAATGATACACGAAAATGAATAATTGTGTAGTAAGGTACGGTAAGAATGTGAACAACTGTAATTAACCAAGAAGTGATAACGATACTTTGGAATAAAATTCAGGATTTATTTTTGAAGTATGAAATCTCATACCCTTCCAATTCATTAGATTCACAAATGTGTAATCTCAGTTGTTTACCATTAACAGCTGGGTGATTATAGGTTTGACCAAGCCCAGACATGACTAACAGCATATCTTGGAAATAAAACAAGAAGAAGCTGAGAAAGCTCTCCTCGTAGAACGATATTTTTCGCTCTGCTGATCTGATGAGATTGAATCTATTCCTTCCATATATCTTGAATACTAGGGAAAGTGATCATTATTTTATTGTTATAGGTTTAAGAAGAAGTATAGGATACTAGTGGAACATATCCCTTATAATCATCTATGGCTTCACCACACTCTACAGAAGAAACCCGATTTATGTAAGAAACACGTGCAGACTAAAAATTATAAATAAAGTTATTGTAAAACCAGTTCTTATAATTTATTTCAAAATAAGAAAACCCGAAACGTTACAATGTCTATGAATTGAAGAAGACTTGATCGACCTCATGAATATAAGATGAACGTGAAGACCAACATAATGAACTTCCTTCTTCCTGCCTATCATTGGCCATAGTTTTCTTCGCTGCTCCAGTTATAAAATTAGTTCGATTAGGACTAAATGATATCGTTTTTCTTGTGACGAATTGAACTGAGAGGTCACGAAATACCTTTTCTATTGAGGGAATAGTCGATAAATATACTAATATTCTTAATACAAAATCGATAAACATTCGAGAGAAATTTTCAAATAAAGTCGACTAGAGGTCGTTCACCACACGAAAGACCGGTTATGATGAATTTTTTGGTTTTTATCTATAAACCACATTGACCGCAATATCTCGCTAAAGCAACTTGATTTCGGTTATTTTAAGAATTTCAATACGTCGAATATGTAATTGGCGTCTACTATGCACTATTCGAAAAACATATTGTTAGGATATTTGAGGAACATATCCCTTATTAATGACATTTGAAATATTCGATGACCTAACCTTATTGCATAGAGAGGAAACATCATCTATATTAATTGTCAAAGTTATCAATCACAAAACGTTTATGATAACGCTTATCTTAAAATAATTCTGATGCGTTTATGAAATATAAATAAAATTTCTGGTTTGTATATTGCCTATAATTTACCCATATCAGTTATAGATAAATATATTTTTTTTTTCATTCATTTTATATTCTCTTGCCTTTTCTTATATTTAATTTTCTGGCATCTTAGAGAAGTCTCTGGTTAATGAGATTGAAGTGGATGAAGAAATTTTGGTTTTATGAAAAAGAAGCCCAAACCAAAACCAAGAAAATTTTTTTTCCCACATTCTCTATTGTTTGATATTCGAAACTTTGTATCGCTTTCACTCAAAAAGAATATCAAGGAAATATGACATTTTACTCTTATTATTTGTTTAGTGGGTATAGATAGACTTTTTCTTCCGTGTTGAAAATTATCCACAATATTGAAAATTCTATTCGCTAATTTGTTATTATTATCCTATTACACAAATTAACACAAAGACTTTTTTTATGTTGGACCTATTAAAATATTTGTTTTGTTCTTACATGGGAGAGAAATTAATTAATATTCATTTTATAGGATGCAATTATTTTTATACCTTTTTTACTGTAGTAGTTAAAAATGAATTAAGTCTAATTAGGAACTTCCTCTTCCAATGCTTGTTGGATGTCTCTCCTTTTCAATAATACATAGTGGGTGTCATAATATACACTTCAAATATTTCCGAATTCTCTAAATTATCCAGGAAAAATATAATTTTGGAAATTTCAAGAATACAGAAGAAAAAATTAAAATCCTCCAGCCCTATTATGATGAACTACTTGAAGTAAATTTTCGAAAGAAAGAGAACATTTACGACGATTCAATAAACTTCCTTTGTTGTTATATCGTTCATGTTTATTTTTTTACATACATGTTGCTCCAAGCTTCTTTCGCAGATCCCAAACTCTCGATATCCGGCTCCCTGGTCTCCCTGTGGCATCCTTGCGTGTTGAACGTCATTCTATACAGTTATTTTTTTCTCAAAGAACAAAGATGCACATCTCAAAATGAGAAACGGTCGGGTCACCATATGCACAAGAGAGAAACTGTCACCGCGCGGAATGGAAAGCGTGAACGAACCCGAGCAGAAAAGCGAAACGACTGAGGAACGAGAGTTTCAGAATTCAGCCGGATCGTAATTGGAGTCGAAGCAGGAGCCTGCTCGAAGAGTCGACTACGACGGAGAGGTCGTCCACCACCTGCCTCTGGCACCGCTAACCGGTAGGAGACAACGCGTAGGCCCTAATGATTCACATTTTTTCCCGAGAAATCTCCTGGTCTGGCTTGGAGGATTCCCTACGATATTCTAGATCTAATGTCACACCGCATTTTTTTTCAATGGCACAGTGATATATTTAAAATAATAACATTCTGACTTGGCCACCGTCCAGTCCGAAACTTTCTTACATAATCATTTACGAGGTAATTACCTGCAGGGTCGGAGCTAATCATAAACTCGCTCAGGGTTCCGTATCCTATTTTTGATACCACAAAACTTTTAAAAATCTTCTCATTTGCGTCAACAAACCTCGGCGAGATATGACAGATGTGGTACATTCGATCTATTGTGACAGGAATGCCGAAAATATTACGCTTATAACCACACTTTTCGATTGTATTTTTATTTCCAAAGTGGAGATTCAGAAAAAAATCTTCTGCTCCAATGGCAAAGGGGAGAAGATCACAAAGAGGAGGAAGAAGAACTGCCTCAATTCTGAATTGAAAAAAAACTCGTGATGAAAAAAATTGAATAGTTTTATGAATTGATTCATTTTAATGTGAAAATTGGAAAATTTTTGACCAATAAGGAAATTTATACAAGATCCAACCCTGCAATTTGTCGTGTCTTATTACATAACTGCAAATATACATTCTCTAAAATCGGCAGATTCGAGATCAGTTTAGTTTCGATACGCAAAAACACCGCGTCCAATAATCAAAAAAATGTTCTCCAAATTTTCATCTCGGTTTTTCAAAAATACAACCATCAGATTTAATCCTCGCCAAAACGACATGATCGGCACAATAACAGAAATGAACGAGTTGCTCTGTTTGTTCGTTGTGGCGACATCTTTATTCAGGCTCACCAAGGATTTCCAGTGAAACGGATTCGGTCTGGAAGACGGGGAAGAGAAAGACGAATGTCTTGGAGTAGTAAACGAAGGTAATTATGATCATAATTGATGAATAAAGGAGTAACTTCGAAAGAGGAAAGGACGCGCAGTGACGTCATCGTCAATTTTTTCTGAGAGGAAAATATGTCGAGTGACCCCTCATTTCAAAGGTCTTTTTATGGGGAATTCGAAGCACTTTTTGTTTCATCCAAATTCTGATCTGTTCTTGAAAAACTTCGTTTTAGAATCATTCCTTTCTTTTCAGGATTCCAAAGGGTTATTAATTCAAACCAATCCAATGATTTTTCCATCACAGCAACATAAACGGATAGTAAGTATACCGATTGATTTATTGATTATCGAGCTGTTATATTTTTGTAGACTTTTGATCATTCTCAATATTCACTGAACAGAATCAGGAAACTCATTCGAAATGCAAATAAACACGAATTATATATAATCTACGAATCAACAAAGCAATTAATATTATCTATACCTGAATTTTGTTATGATAATTCAGGACAATTATGTGACCTGGAGAATGATTTATTCAAACCATTATAACCGAATAATATAATCATCAGTGACATTTAATTTCTTTCATTTTAAACAATTAATCTGCTGAAATAATAACGAGCTTGACTAGGCATATTAATTCAAAAAAACAAAATAAAATCGATTTTTCAGGTTGTGGAACATTGGTTACCTCGATTATGACAAAAAAAATTGGAAGCATGGGTGCCGGAATAAAATAGTAAAATGAAACGAAAATAGTAATTAGACTCCTAACTATAAAATGTTAGTCAAGTTATAAACATTTAACAAGAACCAAGAACCTATTTTAAGAGTTTTTCTTCATCCAATTCGCCTTATAACCCAAATAATAGTGATCAAATACGAAAAGATTAAAAAATCTTGTAGAGCTCACATTTAAAATTGGTGGAGATGGTCCAGTCTCAACAAGAACCTTCACTCTTCACTGTAGGTCACTAAACAAGAACAGCCAGAGTTGAACTTCCAGAAAGGTCATTGCACTTGTCCAATTTGCATATTGAGAGTCTAGTAGAGGTTGCTTTGGGACGATAATACGGCTTAATTACAATTTGAGCTTTATCTTCGACATATGCAGCATGTTAATGACGATTAGGCCTCAACAAGCTGAAAGATATTGAGCACATTGTACTGAAAGTTAATCACACACTCCAGGAGATCTAGAGTAAACACACACTTTGAAACTGTTAAAAATTATTCCAGACAGCGCTAGTTAGAAGTTAAAACATTCATCTTCGGATGTTATGCTCTACAACACAACCAAACCAAGTTACACTTTATACATTTAACACCACCTCGACTGCTATTATCCTATTTTTGGGACAATTGAAATTATTTGTATTTATTTTGGAACGTTTTTGAAAGAAAGGTCAAAGTGTTGATTATCATGATTTGTCAGCTTTGAAAAATGAAAAATAAATTCCACATATTTCCCGTCGGGTTTAGATCGATAGTTCTGGGGGAGTGTGCGCAAACTGATTCATTAGTCCCTTGAAGAAATATTCTGAAAACATGTTTTTTTTTTCTTTGGATCGAATATCGCAATATAGAGGAAATCGACCTTGTTGAATCTAAAAATGCAATCAGTTTTTTCGTGACGGATCTCAATAATGCATAATTCGCAAATTTTTCACTCCGTTTATGGTAATTAGCCATCTATACGCAAATGCTAAAAGTGACGCATTCGCCATATAGAATACTGTAATATTATGGAGTTGGGTTAGTGAAACTTCAGTAATATCAGTAAAGATGGCGCTAGCTTTCATACAGAATACTGTAATTTTTTAAATTCCGGTAGGAAAACTTCAGTAATATGAGTATAGATGGCGCTTTATGTCCAACTTTTAGTGTATAAGAAGTGTTGTAAGATCGCAAAAATTTTTCTGAGTAGAAATCCAGGCTAGTTTTATAAAAGAAATATACTAGTTTTTGGGTCAACCTCACATATTTCTTTATATGACTATAGCATGTAATAAATGAAAGATGATTTAAATAAATATTTTATAAGTAAAAATACAGATTTATTGCAACATTGAAGCATTTCAAAATCTTGGTATAATTCATAAAAAGTATACGTTTATACTTAAAGCACCAAATTAATTTTTCACATCTTCCATTAACGCTAAAGCGTAATTAAAAATTCTCCATTTTCGAGATAAATATTCGCAGAAATTAATCAAATTGGAACCTAAGTTATTCGATAATACTGCTACTATCCATATCAAAACATATCAAAATGTTATTATATAATAATTTCTTCTGAATATTCTCACTTGAGTTACAAAAAATTATATCGAGTTTTGGAATGTGAACGGATTGTTATGATTGTTACACTCAATATAATTCTAACGAGAGGTCAAAAGAGCATTACATATACATGATTATCTACGTTGTCGCTTCCTGATTACCGAACTAAATTAATTGGGTAAACATAAAATATTGTTTAATATATAAATTATTAATAAAAAGGAGGAAAATATAAGGCTCAACACAAAGTTCCATGCACCAATCAACATAAAATAATAATTTGGAATCTAAATTGATTTGTGTAGTTTGCAACATAACAATTTATGAAATGATCCAAAATCGATCAACTCAATATTCTTTGGGTGAAAGTACTGCATCCTGTAAAAAACTTTCTGAATTAATACAGGAAATATCACATAGTAGAAAAAAACGAGATCTTTTCAAATCAATGAAAATAAAGAATATAAATAAATTTTGGAAAAGCTGAGACAGTTTAATTTGGAAATATGCAGAAGTTGACTGAGTGTTTGAGAATTTCTCAGGAAAATGTTCTAAAAAGAAACTGTGAAATGAGTAAGTGAAAATGACCTGAAAATAATTCTCTTAAAAAAAAGGCTCTTGACTGAACCAAATCAGCTTGGAGAATTTCAGCTGAAAAAACAATGAATATTTCCTAATAAATAAACTATAACTGTAAACAAATATATCTAAACTAAGGAATATGCTCATAAGTATAATAATCCAGTTGAATATCATTGGTAATCAAAAATCATTGGTATTCCACAATCCAAATCATGAAAGTATCAACCTGACCTCAATTGTGCGATATGAATTTAATCTTCGCCTCCTGCGCAACAAGAACTTCTACCCCCAGTCTGTCTTTTTTTCAAATCCACCGTATCGTTGTACGGTGTCTCGTTTCTATCAGCTCTCATCTCCGATTTAACCCACTGCTGTACCGCCAGTTTGAAAGATTCTTGGACATTACTCGCATCTTTCGCTGAAGTTTCGATAGAAGCTGTGATGTTATTTTCGTTGCACCAGGTCTCCCTCTCGGTCTGCGAGACTTCTCTTTGGGCGTCCGATACATCCGACTAAAGTAACAAATATCAGCATTGTGCGGTGAAAGAGTGTCGAAATACTCACTTTATTTCCTACGACAATAAAAGGAAACTGCGTACTTTCCCTGATATCGGCATAATTCAAAAATTCGTTCTTCCACATTTCCAAATTGCGAAAGCTGGATTTATCATCTATGGAATAAGTTAACATACAAACATCACTTCCCCGATAAAAAGGAGTTCTCAAGGTCCTGAACCTTTCCTGACCTGCCGTATCCCAAATCTAGAACAAACAGTTTAAAACTGTTGATTCAATTGTGGAACAGTTTCACCTACCTGTAGAGTATAAGTGTCACCATCCATGTCAATGTCTTTATTTAAAAACTCGACTCCGATTGTATGGAAGGAATGTTCGTCGAATTGATTGGAGACGAATCTATTCATTAAACAGCTTTTTCCAACGCCTCCATCTCCCAAAATAACAACTTTCAGCAGTGTATTTTTGCTGCTTGGTCGCATATTCACTCTCGCTGACATTGTTTTGGTTTGATATCATGTGAATATTGATAATTAACTCATTATTTTATGTAAATGTAAACAATGCCACGGATTACAAAATAGTGTTCTAATTTAATTGGTAATTCCTACAAAAACACAGTAAATTACTCATTTCTGGTTGTCAAATTTGACAACAATAACAGCCAGCTGATTGTTTTGTGACATTCGAGCGTTTTTACTCGACCTCTTATTCTTATAAAAATTATGCGGACGGCAGGAAAGATTATTTGTATACCAAAAACCAGGCGCGATGTAAAAAGATGAGTAGCTGAAGAGAAATTAAAATGAAATATGCTCCAATTTTCATTTAAATTACCCAGTTGTGACGTCATTTCAAGTTACCCGGTTCACCGCGAAAAAACACCCATGAATGTCTCATGGAAATTTTCTGTCAAATTCTCCAAATTGACAAATATTAACGTCAATATTTATTTGAGAATGGAGAACAAAGTACCAGGTTAAAAAGGGAATAATAGGTGTAGAGAAGATTGAAAAAACCACAAAAGGGTTTGAAAACTCTGTTGTTGAAGAATCAGTAATGCTCCAATCGCTGTAAAACATAATTCGAAAGAGAAATGGCAGATTTAATACGATTGGGAAGCAGCCATGGGGCAGTAGTGAAGGAAAAATTAGGATCACCCAGCACCGGAAGCGAGGACGGAAACGACCACGATATCCAAGGAATACCAAAGCCGGAGACCGAAGAGCAGGATTTGGGCGATTCCGCACACTATGCCCCTTCGGAAACGCTCTGGTATCACGGCAGACTGGACAGATTCCAAGCCGAAGAAAGACTGTGGAAGAGCAACAAGTTGGGGAGCTATCTGGTCAGGGAGAGCGACAGAAAACCCGGTTCTTACGTCCTCTCGTACCTCGGAAGAACCGGAATGAACCATTTCAGGATAACCGCAGTTTGCGGTGATTTTTACATAGGCGGAAGGCAGTTCGCTTCGTTGAACGACTTGGTCGGATATTACACCGAATGTAGCGATTTGTTGAAGAGGGAGAGGTTGGTGCATCCGGTGGCTCCCCCGGAACCAGTGAATGACAAGAAGGTAACTAGAAAGTAGGTTTTTAATGTGAAATTTATTTCCATGTTTTCCTTAGAGAGTCGTAGCCATCCTACCGTATACCAAAATGCCGGATACGGATGAATTGACGTTCAAGAAAGGTGACATATTTTTCGTTCACAACGACATGGGAAACGGTTGGTTGTGGGTTACGGCCCATCGAACGGGGGAACAAGGACTGATCTTCAGGGAGTTGGTGGAGGATCTGGACGATAGTATAGACCCTAACACGGTTTTCCCTTGGTTCCACCCCAACTGTACGAAAAACGAAGCGGTGGACCTTCTCGTTAAAGGTAGGAGCAAATCGGATCTTCCGTTTACGAATTATTAATTCTTTTTTTTAGCGGGACCTGGTAGTTTTCTTGTACGACCCAGCGACAATTCCCCCGGTGATTATTCGCTTTTCTTCCATATCAACAATCAGATCCAACGGTTCAGGATAGAGAAGAAGGGGGTGAGATATTTGATGGGGGGTAGGATATTCGAGTGTTTAGATGCTGTTATTAATCGATATCGGAAAGAGCAAATCGTGGAGGGGCACACTTTGCAACATCCCGTGAGTGGAAGCGAGGGTTTTTTCTCCTTATCGATAGTCAAAATTTCGATTTTCAGTTGGTGGTGGACGGTAGCACGCAATTAGACTGGGTACTGGATAATCCGAAGGCCAAGTCGGAAGCTGAGAAAATCTACGCTACCCTGAGAGAATGCAGGGATCAGGCCGGTCTCAAAAAGATGCGGGGCATCAAACACCAAGGCTATCTCCACAGGAAATCCGATAAAACTTCGAAAAAATGGAAGCTCCTCTATTTCGTGCTGTTGGTGGAGGGGATAGACACGTACCTGTATTTGTATGAGAATCCGAAAAGGACGAAGCCTAAAGGACTTATCGATCTGTCTTGTGCTTACCTCTATCAGGTTAGCGATGATAAAATGTTTGTTCCCGAATTT
Organism: Aphidecta obliterata; assembly: GCA_963966015.1. Classification (NCBI taxonomy): domain Eukaryota; kingdom Metazoa; phylum Arthropoda; class Insecta; order Coleoptera; family Coccinellidae; genus Aphidecta; species Aphidecta obliterata. The sequence continues at coordinate 2,528,036 of OZ014435.1, forward strand.
CTAACGACTTAATTCGACCTTAGGTTCATGATAGCTTATGGGAACGCCCACACTGTCTCCAATTGGTCGAACGGGCTCTCCCCTGCCTGTCGACTGTCACCCACCTCGCAGCGCCCTCTACGGAGGAATGTCAGGAATGGATAAACGCTTTGAAACCGCTGTGCGTTACCCAGCAGAGCAAGGCGACAAGCAAAGTGCCAAGGTTGAGGGAGTTGCGCTGTCTCACCCTCCAGATCTTAGACGCTCATCGTCTGCCATTCAAATTAGTGCCACAGCCGTATATCACCATACAGTTCAACAACCAGGTCAGGATAGCGAAGACTAGGACGAAGTCGGCCCCGGATCCGGTCTGGGACGAGGAGTTTATATTCGAGTGAGTTTTTCCGATTCGATCGATATTCAATCCTCAAAATAACGATTTTTTTCAGTGATGTGCCATGCGATGTTGTATCGTTCACTTTAACTGTATATAATAAGGGTAAAAGAGGCAAGGACACGGAGGTGGCCGAGCTTCACGTGAATTTGGATTCCCTCGGGAACGGAGAAGAAAGAGAGGAATGGTACGCTCTCTCCGGGCTCACCCCTATGGGAGAATGGGGTTCTTTGAGGTTAAGAACGAGGTTTGTGTAGTAGTAAAAATGATGCTTCATCAGTATTAAAATATCTACATATACAGGTATTTACACGATTTAGTCATGCCAGCTGAGGAGTACAGTCCCTTGCAACAGCTTTTGTTGGAACCTGGTTTGACTTCTGTCAAAACCCTTGCAGAAATCTGCCATGCCGATAGGGCCCCTTTGGCGACCGCTTTGTTGAGAGTCTTCAGGGCGGAGGGCAGGGAAACGGAATTACTGAAGGAACTCAACTCGGCCGAGGTAAGACGTTTGATTTTATTCAGTAACAAAATAGTTGAAGTTTTGTCCCTTTTGACTTTTTTTGTGATATTTCTTTTTTTTAATTGATAAACTAAAAATGGGTCTAGATCAGCATCTATAGTCCATTTAAGAATTATTGACATCGAAGCAGGCCATGAACGTCCAGTCGAGGCTTTATTTCTAGTTACAAAAAAAGTTACTGTTTTCATCATAGAAATTTAGAAATAAAACATAAATATAACCTAGAAAAGTGTTGAGTATACGAATTATCGGAATTATCGAATAATTAAGCCGGAATATATCGATTGCAGTTTCTACATGGGAGTTCAGGTTTGAAAGCGCAAAAATATCGTGGAATGCTTTCATATGAAATTATCTCATATAAAAGTCAACCATGGAAAATTGAAGATCATTCAAATAAATATTTATTTTTATTCAGGACCATGCAATATTTATTGGTATTGGAAATCTTGCAAAATTCTAACCATATAACTATAAGAGTATCATTTTATGTCAGGATTCAAGAAGGATAATTAATGGAATTCTAGCAGGTAGCTAGTGGTGCAACAAAAAAATTTTTGGATACTTCGCAAGCACAGGGCCAAAAGAATGGATTGGAAAAAACGTTATAATGTATTAAGAAATAAGAGAGAAACAAAAATTAAGAATCTATGTAGTACATGAAGAATTTTGACATGCAATTTGTACCGAACTATCAATATATGAACCAATTTGTGGATTATTTATTGCTTGGTGTTGAATACTTCAAGAAAGTCAATTTTTATTTTCATTCATTGAAACTGTCCATGAATTATTGAAAATATTATAATTGATGAGCAATTTTACAATTATTCAGTATACTTTTGAATTGGGAACAATATAGCATGTGTATTAGCTGAGGGAATGTGAACAGGGTACCATACAGTATAAGTATAATAAATAAACTTAAAATATCTATGAATGATACAAGAGCAAAGATAAAAATATTGAAAATAGTGATTTGGATGTGTTTATTGAATAAGCTGACATAATTCTATTGATGGGCATCCAGGTTTCAATATTTCAATAACCCATTTATGAAATAATTCACCATTCATAGTAATCCTTATCATTAATACCACTGTCAAGAATCGGATCACATCCAGGTAAAAATCCATCAATTGTTCCAGCATTCAAAATAGTGCACCTTCTGCCTTTACCCTTGAATATACTCGGCATACCTTTTGGATTATTTTCTAGTGTCTACTGACAAATTTTAATATCCAAATTTCATCTAGATAATTGAATTTCACGTTTTGTTCCATGTATTCTCGGTATTTATCACAATATCGTACTATTTTTATTATATTTTTCTGTTTATCAGTAAGAATTTTCCTTCGATCAACTTTTTTGTATTTCTATCCAATTTTTTTTATGATATACCTAATATAATGTTGACTTCGATCAATTGAAATCTAGGTGCTCTTTGGCCAGTTCAAAAAGGATATCTAAACTGATATATTCATTGTTTTTAATTCTAGCAAAAACAAAGTCATTCAATGACTCTTTGAAGGAATAATCATATCGCACAGGTTTTCTTCCACTGCTAATTCCAGGCTATAATAACATGCTAATATTCTACGGACAGGGCTTGGTGAAATCTGAAAATTTAAGAGACATTGATCAATCAGAATACACTTTGAGTCGGTGAATAACAGTTTACCTGAAACACTAGCGGAAATATATGCCAAATCTTTGAAAAACTCGAAGTAACACCGACAAACTGCCTGGCGTTCTCTTGTTAGGCGCGATGTATCCTGGTCAATTCCAGCCATTTTAATGGCATAAGACAAAAAATACTCAAATTCAGAGCAAATTTTTATAATTACATATTCACCAATATCTTCGATGAAATCATCAAAGCAAGATTTCTATGGGTAATGTTAGTGTTATTCATATACCAACCTGAATTCAGCAACCCAAAATATTACTGAATAGTCTATTACCAACTTAAATTCGATTTTTCACAGCCAACCGAGATGTCAATAATTCTTAAACGGATTATACAAAAATATTTCGACACCACTGTCCTTTTTTGGAATATTTTTTTTTTTTTTACATAATAAACTCAAAAAAAAATTCACAAGAAATATGAATGAAAGTATTTTTCGAAATTAAAATTGTTTCACATTTTTGATTATGTCACAACAACAACAAATAAATACATAGTGAGTAAAATACAATTCTTAACATCTGTTTTGAGATACCAATTTTTATTCAACACCCTAATATTTGAGGGGACAATTTCGCCCTAACTTGCTTGAATTTATTGAGTCCAGTGGTGTACCGATCAGCATCTACAAAAATATTTTGACACACCACTGACCTTTTTTGCAATATTTTCGTTTCAGATTGCAAGAGAGAGTGAAACTTCAACCCTTTTCAGGGCGGCTTCTTTGGCGACAACCCTGATGGACCTTTACATGAAGTCGGAATGTGGCGGCTTTCTCCAAGCTGCCGTTTTAGAAATAGTCCTGAGGCTGCTCGAGAGTAAACAGAGCGCGGAACTCAACCCCGCAAAGATGGACTCCTTAGACGACGCTTGCAATAACGCAGAATTCCTTTTACAAATTCTAGATCAAGTATGTCCTCCCCGTTAACCGTAAGGATTCATATTAAAATTTTCATCCCTTTCAGGTTACGTTGAGTATTTTCATGTCGTCCGAAGCCTGTCCGAGATCGGTAAGGTACATTTGCGGATGTTTGCAAAGAAGCGTGCTAGAGAAGTGGCCGGATGAGAGGTTTGTCAGGACGAGGGTGGTTTCGGGTTTTATTTTCTTGAGACTTCTCTGTCCGGCGCTGTTGAATCCGAGACAGTTCGGTTTGGTCGGGGAGCAGCCCAACCCTTTCGCCACGAGAAGTTTGGTTATGGTGGCCAAATGTCTGCAGAATCTTGCCAATTTGGTGGAGTTTGGCGGTAAAGTAAGTAAATCTTATTGAAAACTTTCATGAAACAAACTGATATTGTTTTCGTAGGAACCATATATGGAGGTGGTGAATCCATTCATCCTGAAAAATAAAGAACGCATGATTGTATTCCTCGATTCCTTATCGATAGTGTCGGATCCAGGAGAACCACGGATCTTGGCGAAGCCCGACACTGCCAAAGAACTGGCCACCCTTCATCACATCTGCGTGTCGCACCTTAACGAATTGCAGGCGGTGGCCAAGACGAGTTCTAACATCAAGACTCTCGTCACTGTGACTGAAATGTTGGCCAAACATAAACAGAAATATCTGGAGATGATTAGATAGTAATTGTAAGTCAGTACCCGAATTCTTCGATATTTTATTTCTCACATATTTGTATATCTCTATTTATATCTCGACTGTGTGTGTGAACGCATATTTTTATACTTTTTGCAATCAGTTGTGGAGTATTGCGGTCATGGATTGATTTCAAAATGAAGAGCTGTCAAAATATGAAATGTCATAAATTTGTGGTTATGTGGTTCTTTTGGTTTTTATCGCAATATGACACAGCCGAAGGGACAAAGGGTTAGTTGCTTCTTCTAGTGTTTTATGTCGATAAAGTGAAAATTGATGAATATTATATAAATTTAAATTTTATACTTTGATATGAAGATTTTTGTAGACTTCCATCTAATGGTAGTGTACTGCTTTTCATTATAAGACTGTTCTGGAGAATATTCTAAGTCACAATTCGTGTGTAGAGTAGAAGGTTTAATTCTATTTGTTACTAACTTTCATTGAATGGGACATCCACAGAAAGGCTATCGAGTGAAAGAAATAAACTATGTTATAGGATTAAGAGAAATTGTAACAAGTAAATACAAAGTTTCAATGAATAATTTAATTATCATTAAGCGCTTATCACAGAAAAATCAAAAACATGTAACATCTTAAAATAACAACAATTGAAAACGAAGACCTACGAATAACATTTATCACAGAAAGAAGTTACAGGTATCGTCAGTGACGGTGGGATAACGGCTTCACCAAACCCACGAAAACCTGACGGATGTCGCTTTTTGCTAGTTACAATTTCGACAAATTTGGTAAAGCTGTAATTCGTCGTAGGCCACCTAAAATTGCCACATGTGGATGTGCACATCACCGATGCAATTCACTATCTTATGAGCTTGTATAGATGGGAAACAGGTTGAAATCCGTTCATTTAGATAAAATGATCGGGTTTGTGATCGTTTCCACGAGGATAAAGTCTGTCAATTGGGTGACTAAATATAAGATTTAAATAGATTAGATTTAGAGAGAGTAGGACGATGTATAGAGAAAATTAACAACCTGGGTTTGTGTACTCTGAAACTGGTCTGAAAAATTTTGGAAATTGTTGCGTTAGGAGATACTGCTCATATTACATATATTCCATTATAGAGGGTGGCCCAATGAGTACCATAATGAATAAGCTCAATGCAGGATGTATCGCAGCAAATTCCAATTTTTTTGAGCGTGTGAGCTTCAAAACATTGGTTCTGTGATCTATTTAACATTTCTTGAGTTCAAGTCTCAATCTTTTAATATATAGTAACCGCAACTTTCTAGATCTCAACCGATTGACTAATTTTAACAAAAATTGATTTTTTAAATTCCCATATTGCATCACGAACTTTTCTAGTCTGTATTAAAAAATTCTTCAATGTGAGAATTTTAGAGAAGGGAAAAACATTTCTGGAAAATTTTCCAAGTCATTCTTGTTTTTTGTTAGAACTGATTTAGGATGGTGTGTACCATTATCGTTAAAACGCATTATTATATGAATGAGAATCAATAATAATCATACTTATTGATCATCAATGTATACTATTCTTTATAAATATTTCTATGTACTTTTATATTGATAAAGTCATTATATTAGATTTATTTGTTGTTGTCTTCCCTTAGATTAATCCAGAATGGAAAATATTTGACTTGTCAGCGATTTAATTCGGAGTATAAGATGAAAAGGTTGTAACTAAAGTCAGAGTTGCAATCTAAAACAGATTAGAGTTAAATTGGCAGGTGTGTTCTAACTACATGATATTGTTATTTGGATGAGTTCACTAAAGCAATGGCTCAAATGCATTAAGTGCAGCAGCTCAAAACTGTAACAGGATTGGGTCTCACAAGAATCATGAAATTTTTGGAAAATAATTTTTGATAGTGCTTACCTTTTTCCCTTATAATCCACTGAAGAGTTACTTCTTTTTAAGCACCTTTAATCCCTTATCTATGGTTTCAGTCTTCTAAGCATGCTTCTCTCAGAATATCAATAAACAAATTTCAAATTGTATTATATGATTCGGTTGAATATTGTGTCTGATATAACCGATATTCGATAAACGCTCATTAGGGGTTTATTTGGTTTTTCGAAATACGATGGAACTGTGATCAAAAATTTGGAAAGTACCGAATTCGAATGAACAAACGATTATTTCTAAATCACATCGTGATTCGTCAATCACCGTTTTTTTCTTGATAATTTCAAAACTGCGGATTCGATCGTGACGAAATTTCGTATTTCAATGGAGAATGATATATTCAAGCTAAATTTTTTCCAGATCGCATAACCAGAACCATTTTGAATTCCAACGTATTATTGAATAAAAAATCCTCATATTTCTGTAACAGCTGATTTGGCATAATTGACAAAGAGCTACTGTTATTTTTCTGACAGCTGTCAAGAATTTTCGGGTCGTTATATTACAAGTGACTACAAAGTTTCAATTTGATCGCATCGGTATTCTTCGAATTATCAAGAAGAAAAAAATTCAGATGACCCAAACTTCGAAGATTACAAATTTTTGAGCGAAATGTTTATAGAAACAAGCAATATGCTTCAACAATTGGAAAGAATGAAACGATTCTGACCGATCTAAACGTACCAAATTCAACCTTCTTGTACTATTATCTTAGCCTTCCTGATCTCCGAAAGATGAGTAGAAAGGTGAGTTTTCAAAGTGTGCGCCTGTATGAAACCCTTGTCGCAAACCGGACACACGTGCGGTCTCTCGTCCGTGTGAGTCTTGCTGTGTATATTCAGACTGCTGCTTCTGTTGAACGATTTGTTGCACACCTCGCAGGTGTACGGTTTTTGACCGGTGTGGATTATTTCGTGTCTTTTTAGGCAAGTCGACGATAAGAATGCCTTTCCACATTGACTGTAAAAACAAGATTAATTTATCCGGATTTATTGATTTGAATTTAAATCAAATACCCACCTACACTTAAAAGGTCGTTCACCTGTATGTATCCGCATATGTTGAACCAAATGCGACTGCATCGTCATAGTTTTCCCGCATACGGTACACTGATATGGCTTTTCCTTGGTATGAGTGCGCATGTGGTAGTTCAAATCAGGTTGTTGTCTAAAATTTAACATTCTAAATTTCATTCTTACGATTGAAACGAAAAGAATTCACCTGAAACCCCTGCCGCAAATCGAACACAAAAACGGCCTCTGCCCCGAATGGATTCTCATGTGAGCCGTCAAACTTCCACTCTGCCTATATTTCTTGCCGCATATCTTGCAGCAGTACGGTTGTTCTCCCGAATGCATTCTCTTGTGATAGAAGAAGGATCCGTACATTTTGAATCCCTTACCGCAAATCTCGCATTTATAAGGTCTCTTCTTTTTATGGTGTCCCCTTATGTGCGCCCTCAGACTGCTGCCGTTTTTGTAGATCCTCTCGCACATTTTACAAGCGAAAAACTTCAAACAAAAAATTTGGAAAATATATACATTTTATTATTTTTTTTATATTACCTTCTCACCAGTCGGTAAAGTTTTCTCGTAGCTCTTCAAATTTCCAATGCCTTCTTCGTCGCTAGTTTCATCGCCTCCGTCCTTTTCCGCACAGTTTTCATCGTCTTCAGTTATTTTTTTGACGGATTCAGTCAAGTCATCATCAGTTGCAAAGAACTCGTCCGGATTCAAACTGGACTCATTCTTTACCTCCTGACTATTTGCCTCTTCGATGAGGGATTCTTTGATGTAATTTTCAGCCAAATCCAGATCATTTTCGTTGTAAAGAAGGGGAGATTTGTTTTCATCGCTGATAGTTTGAAATTCTTCAGTTTCTTTGTCAACTGTTAGAGGATCTTCTTCTGCGGGGGTTTCTTTCATTAAACCATTCAAATAAGTTTCAAGAATAAGCTGAGATCTGTTACAAGATTTTTGGAATTTGTAAGAAGAGTGAGCGAGTTCTATGCATTTACTACAGATTGAATCCGGTAATCCATCATTTGCTTGTACCTAAAATTAAATTCCCGATAATATAAATATTAACTGATTTCTTTTTGAATACCTTCATGGAAGAGAGACTACTTATGATTTCATTGAGACATGGAAGTTCTTCTGAAGAATTTTCATCCTCATATATCTCGCTAAAAATTGAAAACATTTGCGTATCTTCACACAAACATATCCTACAAACTTTATTGAGATCGAGGGAAAATACGTAGGTTTCCATTTTTAGTATCTTAGTGGAAATAATTCATTAATTCACATTTGTTTTGAAGATCTTCCTCTTGTACAAATTTTTGTTGTGGATCTGACATAAACGGTTCAATTTGTCTACTCGCGAATTTTATATTGGAGCTACTATAAGGAAAAATCACGGAGTGGGCGACATCTACTTTTAATCGTTTGAACTACCCGAGTGATGAACAACAAACTAATGTGTGTGTGATTATCTGGAAAAAGTGTGAAATATTTAGATGATAATTCAAATGAACCGTATACGAGCTGAAAATGCAGCGGATTGAAAGAGGTAATTCGGCTCGACATCTTGTGATTTTTCAGCGCCATCTAGCTGTGCGTGATTTTTCCGTATCGTAGCTCCAAATTTCACCAACTTTTTAGTTCAAACAAACAGTCTAACCTTGATAATTCAGTGTTATGTTATGATGACATTTCAAAGGAAGCAAGTAGATGAACGAATTACTTGAAAATAAACAAACTTCGTTACACTATAAAAATTATTTGAGAATATGTTACATCAGACTGTTTTATCCTACAGATTGATTTCGTTAAACCAATACAGGCATGGATAGTGGACCTCGTATTTGCCGCATTTGTATAGAACAAAATTCATCTTTACGAGTGCTTTCAGACGTGAATGTTGAATGTTTTAATGTATATTTGTTGGATGTTTTGAAGGTCCTCGTCGGGTTTGAGGTAATACTTTTTTCGAGATAGAAAGAATGAATAACAGATTTTTTTTAGGTGATTGATTGTGCGTCATATTATATTTGTGATAGATGCGTAGAACTCGCAACTAGTTCGTATAAATTCAAAGTTTTATGTGATGAATCGAATGAGAAATATAAGGAATATGTAGAACTCTTCAAAACCCAAAAAGTTGGAACAAAGGTACATGAAATCAAAGAGATTCACCTAAGTGACGATGACTTGCCATTATCATATTTTACAAGTTGTACAATGATAGACTTGAATGATAAACACTGTTTCTCGTGTGATAACGATGTCGTAAAAGGTGAGAAGATAGATACAGTAGACAAAAAAATTGTTGTTACGGAAAAAAAGAAAAAGGCTAAAACTAAGAAATTCAGTGATGGAATTTGGAATAACCAATTCGGTAACTGTAAATTCTGTAATAAATTGTTCAAAAACAAATACGTATTGATAGCGCATGAAAAAAGGCACGAGAATAAAGGAAAATTCATCTGTAACGAATGCGGAAAAGGGTTCGATTCCAAAGGTTGTCTGAATAGACACATCAAAGTTCACACGGGGGAGAAGACATTCCAATGTCAAGAATGCCAGAGGTGTTTTTCGTCGTCCAACAATTTGCGGCTTCATTCCAGGAGACATAACGGAATTAAGGTAATTTTCGAATTTTCTCCAAACCGTTGTTAAAATTTTTTTTGTAGCCATATTTGTGTACTCAGTGTGGAAAATCCTTCAGTCACCCGACGGGCTTAAGTTACCACTTGAGGACCCATACAAGGGAAAGACCGTACACATGCGAAATTTGCGGAAAGACTTTCGTAATTAAATGCCATTTGGACCGCCACAAAAAAATTCATACCGGTGAGTACTCCCTGACTTCCACGACATTCCCATGATATTTTCTTTTTCAGGGGAACGACCCTTCGAATGCAAGCAATGCGACCGAGCTTTTATAAAAAAGATCGACCTTCAAAGACATGAACAAATCCATTCCGGCGAGAGACCTCACGTTTGCAAGATTTGCAACAAGTCCTTCCTGAGGATCCTCCATTTAAACTATCACATGATGGTGCACACGTCGGAACGACCTCACAGGTGCGTGTATTGCGGGAAAGGTTTCATAAGACGGTACAACCTCACCGGTCACGTCAAGAAGTACCATTCCGAGGATTCCATGGAGGAAGCGGCTATTTTGTAACTGACGGCTTTTTTCGGAGTAAGTTATCATAAAAATTATTTATGTATAAAGGGTGAACCTTGGTGGACGTGTAACTCATTTGCTGTCATTTGAGCCATATTTATTGATATCCAAAAATCAACAGTTTACGAGATATTTGAGTTTCTGTGTTTTTTGAAAAATTACTCACCTACTCCATTTTTCGTCAATTTTTCTACGTTGAGCAAGTTTGATTATAATTTTGGATTCTTTTCATCAGAGAAAGATATGATATACATGAAAAAAGCGAAAATATGCTGTAATAGATGTTGAAAAAGAATTCGTATGATTTGGAAGTTGGTATATGAAGAAAAGAATAGTCAAATTCTAATATCAATTCGCCTGCAACTTTCGAACTCCACAATTTATGTATGACAAAAGTATTTTAAAAAATTAAAAAAATTCTGTCTTTATTTCCTAAAAAAGTTTTTGTTGGAATGCAGGCATTAGTTTTGTTACAGCACATTTTGATTTGAAAGGGGATATAAGCGAAGAAAGAAAAGTAACGAATTAAATATTTTTTTCTTGCAATTTAACTCAGAATTCCATTAAGAAATTCATTCATAAAAACCTCTTTCCTTGAAATTTTAACCTTTTTCCTAACCCCAAGAGTTTTGGTCATAGCTTTTTGAATGTTGTTGTAAATTGACTGGACTTACTTGGAAAAGCTAAAAAAGAACCTATTTCATCGTAATTATCTCATTTGAAACCTCGGTTGGGTCTTTTTTATAAGAATTCAATGTAAGAAGTGAGGTTTTGGTGCTTTTTACCTCTTGTCTGTTTCCGAAAGTTTTCTTCGTAACCTTTTTGAATTTTGTCATAAACTGACTGGACTTACTTGGAAAAGCTAAAACAGGACCTGTTTCATCGTAACTATCATATTTGCAACCCCGATTGGGTCTTTTTTTATGAGAATTCAATGTTAGAAAGGAAGTTTTGGTGCTTTTTACCTCTTTTCTTTTTCCATGAGGTTTCTTTGTAACTTTTTGAATTTTGTCGTAAATTGACTGGACTTTCTTGAAAAAGCTAAAACATGACCTATTTCATCGTAATTATCACATTTGACACCCCGATTGGGACTTTTCCTATGAGAAATTATCGTTATAAATGAATGATTTCACGCCTGTCAATCAATGAAACCTCGTCCAAAAAACTATCCGTATTTGTTCACAAAAATTCTTCATAATTTTCTCCATTTAAGTTGTCAGGTTGATAGTAAGGACCTATCGAAAGATTAGCTATGGCTCCCATGGAAACATTAACGCCAAATCACTATTTTTTATGCCGGACATTCAAAAGGTTATTTATAAAAAAAATCTGCTGAAACGAAACTAGTGCCAGCATTTTAATGAAAACTTTTTTAGGAAATGAAGAAGGAATTTGGCAAGTTTTTGAAATACTTTTGTCATACATAAATTCTGGAGTTTGAAAGTTGCAGGCGAATTGCAACATCTATTACAGCATATTTCCGCTTTTTTCATACATATTTATAATATCCTTCTCTGTTGAAAATAATCCAAAATTATAATAAAACTTGCTCAACGTAGAAAAAATAGACGAAAAATGAAGTAAGGTGAGTAATTTCTCAAAAAACACAAATAACTCGTAAACTGTTGATTTTTGGATATCAATAAATATGGCTCAAATGACAGCAAGTGTCTCATATTAACACATCTTTCAAGAATCACGTCGAATTTGGAAACACCCTTTATATTGATGACAAGTATGAAAAGATTAAAAGGATATTCTATTTTTCTGCATTGGGGAAATATGTGAATTTCACAAAATATGCTGAAACTTCTGTACCATTAGATTTCAGATCAGTTCACATAGCTTTGTAAAACTACGGACTAAACTTAGAGATAGTGTTAAAAACGTTTATTAAAATATAAAATTTGAACAAAGTATTATATATTTTTGTCTTTATGAAGAACTTACATCACAAGTATATGGAAAAAAGAGGGAGAAGTCGCTGTAACAAAATATGAAGTAATATATTTTTGAGGTGCTATACAAGGCAGTGTTTTTTATCAAATATATTTTTTTATTATGATTCAAGATGAATGTGGATATTTCCATGAAAATGTATATTTTTTATTGTCATTTAAAGCTCTATTTAAAAAAAATTTGTACACCTAATAAACCAGTAATGTTATGGTTATTGTTTTACTGAACCATATTTTCAACGAAGCTCTTACATGATTCTATGTCTCTGGGAATCCCCTACCTCAACTTTTCGCGGTAGTTACCATAGAATTGAGCGTTTACACGAGTCGGTGGTTGCGAAATTCGAAATACGTCAAGGTTCTTGCATATCGCCCTTGAACCCGGATATATGGTGAAAATTGTGCCTGGCCAGCTTGTTCGCCAGCTCGTGCAGCACGTCGCGAAAAATAACAGAGTCCACGTTCTCGCCCAGCATATAAAACAGAAACCAGTCCCCCATCTTGCTCCGCCTCACAATGAGATCGACCGCGTCTCCCCTGACCAGCCTGTAGCGCATCCGCAGCAGGTACACCCGCATCCTGGGCGAGAAGATGATCAGCACCCGGAAGACGAGCACGATCACCGTCAGAAACGTCAGGATTATGAACCAGAACCACAGGAAGATGTATATCTTCTCGTTGACCACGTTCAGGGGGAGGATGCACAGCGAGTCGTGCTTCTCGAGGTCGCCGGACACGCCGAACTTCCGGAACGTGCACTTGGTCATCCGCGGGAAGATCTCCACCATGGGGTCGGCGCGGTCCTCGTCGTCGCTGTTGAGGAACTCGATCACCCTGAGGCCGTAGGTCAGGAAGGCGCCGTCGAAGAACTTGTCCATCAGGAACATTTGGCCTGCGGAAAAAAACCTGGATAAAAGTTTTTAAAGAAAAATTTGAAAAGCATTGAAGTGGAGTCAGGAGAATATGACAAAACTTCAAAAGAATCATCGAATTCTATTGAACATATCGGAAAACTTTCTTTTTCTGTGTGCCAAAACTGACTTCAGTGTTTATTGTCAGTATGACAAATACTGTCAATTAATTTCTATAACCTTCAAAATATGCAATCGCTGAATTATATTGAATATATCGAAAGAACTAAATTTTTTTTCTTTGTTCCAAAACAGCCTTCAGTGTCAATATGACAAAACTTCAAAAAAATCATCGAATTATATTGAACATATCGGAAAACTTTCTTTTTCTGTGTGCCAAAACTGACTTCAGTGTTTATTGTCAATATGACAAATACTGTCAATTAATTCCTATAACCTTAAAAATACGCAATCACTGAATTATATTGAATATATCGAAAGAACTAAATTTTTTTTCTTTGTTCCAATACGGCCTTCAGTGTCAGTATGAGAAAACTTCACAAGAATCATCGAATTATATTGGATATATCGGAAAACTTTTTTTTTCTGTGTACCAAAACTGACTTCAGTGTTCATTGTCACTATGACAAATACTGTCAATTAATTTCTATAACCTTCAAAATACGCAATCACTGAATTATATTGAATATTTCGAAAGAACTAAATTTTTTCCTTTGTTCCAAAACGGCCTTCAGTGTCAGTATGATGACAAAACTTCTAAAGAATCATCGAATTAAATTGAACATATCGGTTTTTCTGTGTACCAAAACTGACTTTAGTGTTCATTGTCACTATGACAAATACTGTCAATTTATTTCTATAACCTTCAGAATATGCAATCACTGAATTTTATAGAATAATGAATATAAAAAAAAATGTTTTTTCTATTGTTATTGCAATTAACTTTTTGATTATTGATCTGACAGGGGTATGTCGTTTTGTCGAATAATATATTGAAAAATTTACCGAATCCTAGGAAAAACCTATCATGGGCCTGGAATTCTTTGAAAAATCATCACTTCCTCCCATTTTCATGTGGAAATATCCCTAGTTTTCCTTCAAATCCGTTTCACTGGCCAGAATGAATTTCCTTAATAATATTATTGACAAATTTGAAGCATCTGATATGATTCAAAATTTCAAGCATTTAATAAATGAATTAACGATGGTGTACAAAAATTAGAATAACATTTGGACTATTTTATGACTAATGAAGATAGATGAACAATAATGAAGAGGTTTTATAATGAAATATGAATTGAAAATAAATTTTCCTCTTACATTGCATTTGATGAATTTCCCTACACAAGTTGATTTTAGTTTTAGTATTGAATAAAAAACAAACAACTTGTGAATTTTGTTTAAATGAATAGATTGAATATGAAAATTAAAAAATTTCTATTTACCTAAACAACATACGTCCATTCTTACTTCCATTTTTCTTTAATTATTCTTAGCAGTATATCTCTGGAGAGATGTCACCTGCAAAGAAAAAATAGTGTATCAGTTGGAGAGCAAACTGACCCACATTCAAATGAATTCAAATATTGATCTCCGAGAATATTAGATTACTACATCTTGCTCTCAAATATATTGTTCATCTTTCTTTATTCAGTGTTGAAGTCGAGCTTTATTCATCAAAATAAAAACGGAAAGGGTAAAAAGGGTGGATTTAAATTTCAACATTCCTTTAAGGTAGATTCTCCACTCACCTACAACATTCAACAAGGCCAAAACTTCACAAAAGTAATACTTGTAGGCGTACCAGTTGTTGTATCTGAGGTTCTCCCAGAGATAGTCGATCATGAGTTTCTTTTTCTGCTTTTTCTCTATTTCGGAACACACCCCCACGTCCAGGTCCATCATCAGAGCGTGGATTTTTCCACCTTCCCACGATTTCCACAGCCACCTGGGAGTGTAGAATAGGATTGCCTAAAGATAAAATTAATGAGAGGGGAAGTCCCTAGATGAGGAGAAATAACAAGATAAACCATCAGAATTTATGGAAGAACATCCTGTATGTTTTGTTATGAATCTTCGAAAATTTCGAGGAAACCCGGGAGCAAAAACCAATCCCGATCTATATTTCCACACGGAATCATAAAATCACTTGTCTCTCCATCATAACGCGTGAATTTCATTCGTTTCTATTTGAAAAGAGCTTTCGATAATTAAAATAAACACGGAGCCATCAAATAAATAACTTTCCTAAGATGATTCAGATATAAAAACAGTAATATTTACCGATGTATAGGCCGCTAAATCCGATATTTATGTCATGTTCTCTCCTTCGGTTATAATGAATAATTCTTACACGAGAAAACTAATTTTAGCCGTTCTAGGGAGTCTGAACGATGCGTTCGTATGCAGGTTGGACGCGGCTTTAAACGCTCGTCAACCTATTTTCGTTACAGTATTTTTTTCTTAGGAACGGTTAAATGAACTGAGTGAGACGTTGAAGACGATATTGTTTGATTTCGTTCGAACAGGATGTTTTGTTTTGACATGTTTTGGGAGAAATTTAGCATTAATATCATGGTGTTTTTTGCTTTCATTATGTTTTAACTGTGAGTGAGGGTCAAGTTTTCGCTGGGACCACCTGTATAAATATAATTGAATAAACTTAACTGAATATTAATAATTTCTGACTCGATTGAAAAAATACGTTCGTGTCTTCCTAATTTTGCATATTCGTGAGCTGAAACAAACTTTGATGTGGATTTATAAACATTCGTCAGCTTGTTTCATATTGTTCTCTCAAACGAATCAAAGGTTTGGCTCGATGCCTACCGCTGTAAGAGAATTTTACTTTCGAAGTTCAATGAGATATTCGTTATTGAAGACCTCAAATTTTATTAGAATATAATATGTAAAATCTACAACAAAAATATGTACAATAACTTATGTTGAACAAAAATAATTTCAATCTCTCAACTCTTCTATAATATCTTTTAACAAAACTTCCGACGTACTCATAGCTTCAACAAATGATTCTTGTTCAATTTTCAAGTGTTTACCGATTTGTTCAAGTTCAATTTTTCTTTCCCCTAAGATACGGAGATGTGATTCTAACTCTTGAATCTCGAAATCTGGCAGTTCGGATAACTGTCTTCTTAGATTGATATTAGTGGATTTCAATGCTTCTGCAAGGTCTAATGTTTCATCCTCATCACGATTTTCCTTCAAATGAGTAACGAGCTTCTTACACTCCGTAAAACTATTGTTGATTTTATCGATAGTTTTGAATTTTTCTTCCATCTCATTTAGTTTTTTACTCAGTTCTTCATCAGATAAATTATGTTCTTTGAGTATCTCCTCTTCGATCACGATTTTCTCGTTAATTTCCTTCAGTTGTTGATGGACTTCGTGTTTTTCTTTGACAATTTTTTCGGCTTCTTTTTGGAACATTTCGAACTCTCTGTGGAATTTATCAACGGCGTTTTTAGTTTCCATATTTATTTCCTGGGTGCATTTCATAAGGTTTCGGTACACCTTCTCATTCATTTCTTCGTTTTTGCTATCTTTGGGTTTGCCGAGTATATCGAGAGGATATTCTCTTTTCAAATCTTCGTATAATACGAGTTGGGACAACTTGTACATGAAATTGATGAATCTATGACCTCCGGGGGCCAGTAAATGCGAGGACATCATACCAGGCAAATCAGCGTCCTCATAAATCTTATTAAGTTCATTAAGATATTGAAGAACTTCCTTCCTGAATTTATTCTCTCGATTTATAACGTTGCATGTGGGCCATGTTACCAGCTTTTCTTTCGCCATTTCCGGATTTAAAACTGTTAGTAAATAATGGATAACATGCAAGAAAGCAGCCTTGTTGCTCTTCGCGAACATATCTTTCTTGAAAACCGTCTTAAATTCAGCAGTTGGCTCATGTACCATATTTAGGAGAGCGATATTCTCATGTAGTTTATCTTGGAGGTCCCGAGTTATTGCAATATTGGAACCACCAGGTGTTCCCATTCTGGTTGCATTCATTTTGTTGAGCGATTGTTGTTGACAACAAAGGTTTGTTACGTTTTTAACCACTTTTCAAATTCGAATTTAAATAGGTTAGGTCTGTCAGTTGGAAGAGATCACAGAACTTACGGTTTTCTTACATATGCATACTGCGTTCCGTTAATTCACAACGAAAAGATTTCAGTGCGCCCTGAACATAGACGAATAATAAGGATTTTATTATTCTATGGTCCTGAATGGCGTTGGGAGATTTAGGATTTATTGGACATCCTGATACTCTATAAAATTTTCTCTTCATTCTTTATGAAAAAATTATAATGCGACTATAGACCTTCGTAAATTGAAACGTTCATAGGTTTATGCAATTCATGAAGACCCTAGTTATGGATTTCCATTGTTTAAAAAGGTTTTTCAAGCGGGTAATATGCGGATATTTGTTTTGAAAATTGGCTTTATGACACCCCAACTGACCGTAATGTAAGTGCATATTTATTCCTCTACCATTTCCGATGCAAATTCGCGTTCGGAGAAGGGCAGTTATGCATTTTTCTGGTGTCGATAAAGAAGCCAGGGAAGAATTGGAGCGGGTATAATTCAAATTTAAAACGGCGACGATGATGAAGTCTGTTGTGAGTGTTCAAAATCGAAAATGTCACTTCACCAACAGAAGAACATAATTTTCTTCTCACCTGTCAAAGACAGGAGTTTTCTTGAGACATTCGATACGGGACATCTGTTGCTTCCAGACAATTGCGTAAAATTAAGAAATACAGACCGGGGTCTCTATTTTTAGGAGTTGGAGGAAATGTTGCCACAAAAAAAAACGTTATTCTACAAATCGATAACAGGAACCAGCATCAATTGAAAAAAGTTTGTTGTTGTTGGGGACAGAGTTATCTTTCAAGAATATATTTTTTATATATGGTATGGAATAATAAATTATTATTCGTCTATGGGTAGTACCAACAGTGCATCTTTGACCGAATATGTATTTCTGTGATCTCAACAGGGAACTGTCATCGGTCGGTTTTTAGGTTATAATTTCATTCATAAATTTTACTATGACCTTGCAAGGCCGCATTATCAAGGACGTTTGGAGTTTTAAAATTGAACATAGTAGATTTCATTCATAAATACCCCTGGAATGAATTCAAGTAGAAAATAAAAATCATTTCACAAAGTTTTTTCTCCATTATTTTTTTCAATTTCTTGGAATATTGGACATCCTGTATGAGGTTATGTTCAAGGTTTTTATTAGACGAATAATAAATTATCATTCGTCTATGGATAGTACCAACAGTGCATCTCTGACCGAATATGTATTTCTGTGATCTCAACAGGGAACTGTCATCGGTCGGTTTTTAGGTTATAATTTCATTCATAAATATTACTATGACCTTGCAAGGTCGCATTCTCAAGGACGTTTGGAGTTTTAAAATTGAACATAGTAGATTTCATTCATAAATACCCCTGGAATAAATTCAAGTAGAAAATAAAAATCATTTTCCAAAGTTCTTTCTCAATAATTTTTTTTTCTTGGCATATTGGACATTCTGTATGAGGTTATGTTTGAGAATCACATCTGAGGTTTTTAATGGAAATGTTTCAAAACTAACGCTCCATACTTATGAGGATATAAGATTATGAATCAATGTGATTCATCATTTTTTCAAAAGGTTCACTTCCTCAATTATGGTTTTTATCGGTTTGTTAATTGGGGATGCATTTCATCTGAATACTTATTGACTTATTCAACTTCCTATTGATACTGTGATTTATTTTTAACCAGCTTTGAAAATAATGACATGAGTAATGCATCTTTAATTTTTAAACGTCCGGTAGGTAAAAATACACATTGCTTTTAAATTTAAATTAACAAATTGGAGAAAGAATAGTTGGGTTCGTAAATAATTGGTGGTATCAAATTTCATATATATTTTGCGCTAACGATTCAGACGTCAACATTTATTTTTTTTATTAAGATGAATTTAACTTTATTCTTGGGGTGATTGATTTTTGGCATTCATCCCAATTTCTTGGAACTTCAGATATATTTTTCAAATGGAATAATAATAAATTTTCTGGCAGATTCAATTATTTCCACATTAAAAAGTTATGATTACCATTAAAATATGGAACTGAAAAAAAAGTTTTAAGGAATGTTATGAAAACTATAATGTGGTGATCGACTAAAATTCATTTAGAAAATAAAAATTGATAACTGAGAAAGAAATGAGTGATAACTTTGATTCATTAGTTGGTGCTTGTAGGGCACCATGTATTATTTAGTGGTGTGGTAATTATTATTGACAGCTTTTGTCTGCAATTATTTTCTTATTATATTTTCTACTTCTTCGTGTTTTTGGTGATTAATTCTTGTGTGTGCTTCTTGAAGACGAAGCTGGGCGATTAGTTGATCATAAATCTTATTGTTTTGAAGGAAATTCCTGTTTTACCATTTCCCAATCCAAACAAACGAAAAATCACGGGCATTGTAAAGTTAATATTAATGGCGCCGTGTGTACATAAACGTTAAAAATAGTTGCCCTCAATATG
Organism: Aphidecta obliterata; assembly: GCA_963966015.1. Taxonomy (NCBI): domain Eukaryota; kingdom Metazoa; phylum Arthropoda; class Insecta; order Coleoptera; family Coccinellidae; genus Aphidecta; species Aphidecta obliterata. The sequence continues at coordinate 2,547,709 of OZ014435.1, forward strand.
CTTAATTCACTGACTACTTACTTGGAAAAACAAACAGAAGCACACCCATTGGTAATACCGATACAACTTCTTCTCCTTGTCCTGGCTGGACGTGCTGACACCAGGATAACCGCCGTTCCTGTAGTTCTGGGTGGTTTCCACCAACGTGAACGTCGAGTGGATCCAGCAGTAGGTGTTGAGGACGTCTTCGGGGATGTCCTTGGTGTGGATGCAATCGATGGGGTTCCCCACGTATTGCCTGGTCGTCACGATCAGGCTGAAGGCGATGAGGACCAGGACGGTGAGGGAGTAGTGAAGGCGAAACACGGGGGAGTCTATGTGGATGTGGCTCACTCTGATCAAGGACTTCAGGCCACGGAAGATGTCGAGCATTGTTAACCGTCGGTTCTTACATGGTTGTTCTGGCCGTCGGCACGTGGGTTGGCGGCGTCGGAGCGAGCAGCGGGCGGTCGGCGTTCGGACTGTTTCTGGGATGTTTGAGTGGTTCCCGTGTTTTTTCGGGACTAGGCGGGCCATCACCTCTCTATCCCATTTAGTTATAAATAAATACGATTCGGTCGGGCGTTGTAAAACATGCGCGCACTGGGGAAATAAGGAAATTGCTATAAGGTGTTGATGGGAAATTAATACGTGCGATCCAGAAGAAGGCGGAAATATTGCGATGAATACCTTGAAAAAAAATACATTTGAAAGCGCCAAGTGGGGAAGAGAGCTTACCTAAATTTTTCCTTGTGGAAACCTCCTTCAAGAATCCCTAACTTGAAATATAATTCAACAAGGACTTTACTCTTTTGATGCAAACAAAAGTCTTGATGCAAACAAAACAATCCAATCTATTTTGGTACCTTGCGACTTAATTAACTCTTCATCTGTTATGCACCAGTTGCACAGATGTTGGTCAGGTCTAAATCAAGATTACCAAGACCCGATAAATAACCGTTAAATAGGGACCATTTATCTTTTCGATCTATTCATATTGGAACATTGGAGAGATTGTAGAGTATCCCCCTAATTTTAGCCTGTTACTCAGTGACATAAAAAGTCAGGAGGAATATATATGATTTTCTTCATATGTTAGCCGTGGCCTCCTCGTTCACCGGATTTAAATCCTGTGTTGGACATGATGGGGAAAGAGACACATCGTGCTTCATCTTCCACACACTCGAAGTGTTTTTATATAGAAATGATAATAAAATTTTCTATACAATACAACAACACGTAGGGATAAAGATGAGATAATAATACAAACAAAGGAGATAACATGGATACACAAGGTTCGAGGCTTCATCAAATAACACTCATCTGCCAGAGACAAAACTACAGTGAGTTCATCGATAACAATTCTACAAAAGTTCAGGATAAGATCATCTTATATGAACTGTGAAGAAATTAGAAAATTTACTCATCGCGCCTATAGGTGATAGAGGAATTTTAGGATGAAATCTCCCAGGAATAACGAAGAGGAAGGTGGATCTTCGACTTATGGAACAATTCAGTTGGAGGGAAAGATAAAGGGTGAGTTTTTATCGTTCAAAAACTGAAATGAATCGAGTTTTTAATATTCGAGACGGAAACTGTAGGAAATTGTAACAAGAAACTGTACTGTACTTATCTAAACGAAAAACCGAGTTAGATGTGATGTGGGATCCAGGCAGGAGATAACATATAAGGGATGATCCAATCCCCTCGTGTGTTATCTTAACTGTGTCAAGGTTTGAATGGAAGAATTATTTCGAGGGTATAATCGATATATGTCAGTGTGACAAGTACTGTCATTTTATTTTTATAAACTTCAAAGTATGGAATGACCGAATTATATTGAAAATATCAGGCAATTTTTTATTTATGTGTGATAAAATGGGCTTCATCATCGAATTAAATTTAATATCTAGAATAACTTAGTTTTTTCTGTGTTCTAAAAAGGCTTTCAGTGTTCTTTGTCAGTATGACAAGTACCGTCATTCTATTTTCATGAATTTCAAAAGATGAGATCATCGGATTAAATTGAATATCCAGAAAAACTAAATTCGAAAGAAGCACTTACGTGCTGTTTGCTGTCAAATACTGTCATTTTATTTTTATAACCTTCAAAAGATGGAATCACTGAATTATATCGAATATATCAGAAAACTCATTGTATCAAAACGGCCCTCAGTGTTCAATGTCTGTTCGACGCTCAGAATATAAAATAGTTATTCTATATTCTAAGGTTTGACGAGTACTGTCACATTATATTCATAACCTTCAAAATATGCAATCACTGAATTCTATTGAATATATCAAAAAAACCTATTTTTTCTGTGTACCTTCAGTGTTCATTGTCAGTATGACAGCTACTGTCATTATATTTCTATAAACTTCAAAAGATGGAATCACCGAATTTGATCGAATATGTCAGAAAATCAATGTCAATTTTTTTCTGTGTACCTTCGAAATTGTTGAAGGAAAAAAATTGTTAGAAAAATTACTTCCTGGTGTTTCCCCCCAAAACCTTAATTTCCTCAGTTGGTGATTATTTTAGCGATTTCCAGTATTCATCTGAAACCGATCCAGGGAGGTTCCGCAAGATTCTTCCAATTTGAGTTGATTTATTTCCCCCTGATAAACGCCTGAACGTAAATATTCACGATTCGTCTCGGTATTTTCCTAAAATTTCCACATATCTGATCCGAATCTGATGAGATTAGATTCGAGATTCAGATTTTCTTGGGGCTCTTCGTGGGCGTGACGAGCCTAGACCAAAAAACCAAAGATCTGCTGCTTTACGAGATTTTGGTTTGATGACCCGAATACGTTCACTTCACATACAGTGGCGTCGTACACATATTTCGCAAAAGATTTTCGAGAGCTTCGAGCATCGCCTGGAGAAAATGGGGGAAGGTGTTCGTCAAGGGATTATTTTGGGACCCATATTTTTCCTGCTTCTTCATTAAGCGAAAAAGGATGCCTGAAAATCAGGGGATATTTTTGTCTGATATCCCCCGTACATCTATCATTTATGGCACGATTCAAGTGGCATTCACTTGACTTAAGATACCGATTCAGATCACACGGTGAAACTATCAGAAAATCTATTTTTTGAGAAATACACGTTGCTAGTTGTTGTCGGTGATTCTTTTTGTGTGGCACAAATGACGAAGGAAAAGAAGGAGATTGAAACGGACACCGAGGCTCCCTTACTTTCTCACGAAGGTATGTTCGAACAAAAAATTTGAGAAAAACACTGACGTTTTCTGTCAAATACTGTCATTTTATTTTAATAACCTTCAAAAGATGGAATCACTGAATTATTTCGAATATGTCACATATTCACTTTGATACACATATGTGTATCAAAGTTGCCTTCAGTGTTCAATGTCCAGTTTGACAAGTACTGTTATTTTAATTTTTTAACCTTCAAAAATCACTGAATTATGTATATCGAATATATCAGTGAACTTCTTTTTTTCTGTATATTAGAACGGCCTTCAGTGTTCAATGTCAGTTTGACAGGTACAACTGTCATTTTATTTTTATAACCTTCAAAATATGCAATCATCGAATTATATTGAATATATCAGAAAACTCTTTTTGTTTCTGTGTATCCAAACGGTTGTCAGTGTTCAATGTCAGTTTGACAAGTACTGTCATTTTATTTTTATAACCTTCAAAACATGCAGTCACTGAATTATGTTGTATATCATAAAACTCATTTTTTTTCTGTTTATCAGAACGGCCTTTAGTGTTCAATGTCAGTTTCACAAGTACTGTCGTTTTATTTTTATAAAATTCAAAATATGCAATCCCTGAATTATATTGAATATATCAGAGAACTTTTTTTTTTTGTGTACCAAAACGCCCTTCAGTGTTTATTGTCAGCATGACAAGTATATTAATTTGATTGTTTCGAACTTCAAAAGATGGAACTACCGAATTATATTGAATATGTCAGAAAACTCAATTTTTTTTCCGTGTACTTTCGAAATTGCTGAAGGAAAAATAATTGAGGTGAAAGGAAAAGTTGTCACATATCAGTCGTTTTTTTGTGTTGAACCACAGCACGCGTCTACCATCGAACGATAAATGAACGTTCTTCCTCGAGTATATAAAACCAATTCAGTAAACTCGAGATTATAACCGAATAATTTCGATGACAACAAAGTAAACGAAAAAATTATCTCTGTCTTGAGTTGTAATAAAATGATCTTATTGCTCATAAAATTATAATTTAATAACCACTGCTGTCTTTCGCGGAGGATGGTCAGACCGAAGTGCATGGAGATGGAGTTCATTAATTACATGCTTAACAATGGGGGGAAGAGCTCTCCCCAAGTTGAATGCATCGTGCATCTATTTTTCCCTCCTCTCTATTATACTATTGTTGGGAAGTTTCCTTCGACGATTGTGTAAGACAGCCAAATGTCCACCATCCGTTCATTATTAGTCTGTATAAAAAAATCGCTCTTATCGAAATTATCGATAAGTTGTGGAATCGGATAAACAAATAGATGATGCTTATCTCATCACTGGAATGTCCCCTTTCACTAGAATTGTCATCGCCCCTAAGAGTCTCGGCCTTGTAATTTTCCAGCAGCCGCAACCTTCGAAGATGCGATCACAGCGACGAAATTCGGAAAATTCAACATATTCCTGATTCTGGTTTCCGTCCCCGGAAGATGGTCCAATATGTTCGAGACGACGACCATGTCGTACGTTTTCCCGGCGGCCCAGTGCGATTTGGACCTCACCCTCAGCGACAAGGGGTTACTCAATGCAATCACATATTTAGGTAATTTTTTTCCTCAATAAACGAGGAAAATCTGTATTAATTTGTCTTTTTAGGAATGATGTCGAGCGCCTTCGTATGGGGCTATCTTTGCGACACGCTAGGAAGGAGGAAACTCATGATAATTGGGTTTTTCATGGACACCTGTTTCGTCCTCGTGAGTTCTGTATCGCAAACGTTCGCTCTACTCGTGGTTACCAAATTCTTGGGAGGGTTCATGTGAGTTTTTTGAAGTACTGTCTTTTTATTTTTATAACCTTCAAAACATGGAATCACCGAATTCATTAATAAGGTCAAGTCAATATCTTCCTTTCAACTCTCTTCCCCTATCCTTCATCAAGAAACCCTATCGAAATTTTATGATAGTTTGGATTTGTCGTTATTTATCTCCCTACACATTGTAAATCAGCTCATAAAACCCTAAATGAATGCTCCAATAACATCAGTAAGTAGAACTAGACTATGAAGTAACTCAAGGATGTTGAAGAAAAATTGAATTATCGATTCGTACGATTTAATTCATTCGATATCTTCGTTGTTAGGATAATAACCGAATAATTTTCGCATTTCCCAGTATCAACGGCCCCTTCGCCGCCCTGACCTGCTATCTATCAGAATTTCACAGCTCCAAGTACAGAGCTAGAGTTCAAATGGTTCTTGGCCTGGTCAATAGCACAGGTGCAATTTTTTTGCCATTTATAGCAGGATTGATATTGCCAGCCGATGTAGAGTACAACCTCTTCAACCATTTGAGTAAGATGCATTCTTACTTTACAAGAAAATGTTATATCATTCATGTTGTTTTCAGGAATACACTCCTGGAATATATTCTTGCTGGTGGCAGCCTGCCCATCGCTAATTGCAGGATGCATATTTCTGTTTTTACCAGAAAGTCCAAGGTTCCTGATGACGATCGGGCGAAACGACGAGGCCATGCGAATAATGCGTTCAGTTTATTCGATAAATACTGGAAAACCTGGTGACACATACCCGGTAAGTTCGCGAAAGTGTTAACCCTATTTATTCTATTAATTTTTTGGGTACAGATAAAAAGTTTGGTGGCTGAAAGAAAACAGGAGCAGGCGGACTCCAACGGGGAATACAAACGAGACTCCAAACAGGCTTTGAAGGAAGGATGGGGCCAGATAAAACCGCTGTTTATTCCTCCTCTCTTGTCCAACATGTTGCTGGTATGTGGTTTGCAAATGTTGATTATGATGAGGTAAATTCGAAAAGTATAACTTTACCTAAGTGGTAGTGCGATTTTTCATTGTCTCGATTTTTTTTCAGCCTCAACACTCTCAGATTATGGCTACCCCAATTGTTCCAAGCGATAAACGACTACGAGTATTACAATAATGGCACTTCTGCACCCTTATGTACAATGTTGGAGGTTATAAGACCGAAGCCTCAAAATTTAACTGAAGTTCCAGAGACATGTATGGTGGTAGGTTATAACGTTATTAATTAATTATTTTCTTATGAAAATCATTTTTCTTCTCTATCGTTACAGAATACCAACAACTCTCAAGTTTACACAAACGTTATGATTGTTTCTACGGTAACCCTTTTGGGATATATTGTAGCAGGATCTATGATTAATATTTTGGGAAAAAAGACATTATTATGTGAGTATTGCGAAAAGAAATTATTCAGCCATGTGTTTTTTATATTTCTTCTCGTTTCAGTTATACTGGGGACAGCAGCTGGTGTAGGAGGATTCTGCTTATATTTCGCACAAAGTACAGATGCTACATTGATCATTTCTTCTGTATATATAGCATTAGGAAGTATCTGTGTTAACGTGATACTCAGCGTTGTTGTGGACCTGTTCCCAACTACATTGAGGTATGCAAAAATAAAAAAAGTTTACGTTCTATGGAATTTTAATCTGATTTTTAGGACAATGACTGTTTCCTTGACTATGATGATTGGAAGAATGGGTGCTATGATTGGGAACTTGTTGTTTCCCTACTTATTAAAACAAGGATGTGCTCCACCATTTTTTTCTGTAGGTGTTGGAATTTTAAGTGAGTATTTTTGTCGGGGATTTGAGATTCTTCATTTAATTCTTGCGTGTCAATGATTTTAATAATGGCTTGTTTTCTTCTTCAGGCTGTGCGTTCATTGGACTTTTCTTACCCGATACCGAAATGAAGGCACTCCAATGATCAGAATCCCGTATTTTTTAATCAGTATTGTTATATTGTGTTGTTTTTCATCAAAATAAATTTTATTTTTATTAGACTTTTTATATGGAAGTTTCGATTTTTATCACTTTTCTGGGTTGTTTAGAGGACGTAGATTCCGAATCTGAACTCAGTTTTAAGCTCAGACAATTTTCAGCGTTGTTGAAAAACTTTTTTTTATTTATACCACTAGCGTTATCTATACTCGTATTACTAAAGTTTACTTGCCTTGACTCCAAAAATTACAGTAATCTGCATGACCGATGCTTCACTTTTAGCATTCGAGTATAGATGGCAAAAGTGACGCAGTTGCTATACAGACTACTGTAATATTATGGAGTTGGGGCAGTGAAACTTCAGTAATATTAGTTTAGATGGCGCTAGTGGTATAATTCGAACATTAAATGAATGAAATGCAAATTATGAATGATCGAGATCCGCCAGGAAAAAACTGAATGCATATTCTGATTCTGCATAGTGGTTTACCTCTACACGGTGATTTTCATAAAGATCCGAAATAAAAAAATTACGAAAAGCACTGCCGTGAAGGCAGGAGCTTTTGAGCGCTCGTACATGCACCTTGTAGGTAGATTCGCATTTTCCAGTTTTAGAAACCAATTGAAGGAATTTTTGACAGCTGTCAAAAAAATTCTGAAACTTAGGCGAAACTCCAGACTTCATGTCAGTGCTTCAGCTGATCAATTTTGTTTCGATAATTCGCTAGAATTTTCTACGATATCTATGGTCTTGGTGATGCGGTCTGGACAACATTTTGCACGTACTTTGAATACATTATTCCTCAGCTAGATGCATAATTTCCTTCCAATCCGATCAGTAGTTCCGAAACTATCTGGAAAAAAAATATTTTGAACGGCCATATTTACGGAACCCCTAGTCTCATTTTGCTTATTGATGAACGTGACCGCGATATTCGCGATCCAAACCCACCCTGAAAATTTCAAGTTCCTAGGCCTTTCCGTTCAAAAGTTACAATTTTCTATGGTTTCTATGGTTCTGGTCATGCGATCTGGACAAAATATTGCTTCAATATATCATTCTCGATTAAAATACAAAATTTCATCTCGATCGAATCCGAAGTTTCGAATTTATCGAGAAAACAAAATTTCAAACGACCGTATTTACGGAACCCCTTGTATAATGTTGCTCATAGATGAACGTGATCACGACATTCGAGATCCACACCTATCCTGAAAATTTCAAGCCCCTAGGCATTTCCGTTCAAAAGTTACAATTTTCTATGGTTTCTATGGTTCTGGTCATGCGATCTGGACAAAATTTCGCATGTAGCTGAAACACCTCATTTTCCATCTGAGTGCAAAGTTTCAACTCGATCGAATCTGTAGTTTCAAAGTAATCAGGGAAACAAAACTTTGAACGGCCATATTTACAGAACCCATGGTGGAATTCGGCCCATTAACGAACTTAACCGAGGCATTCGGGATCTGAACCTACACTGAAAATTTCAAGTCTCTAGGTTGATCCGTTCGAGAGTTATCGTGCTGACGGACGGACGGCCGGACGGACAGACTCGAATTTTCCGACGGATTCGTCATCAGTGAGTCGAACATAGTCGATTGAGACCATTTTCGGCTCAAAATTCGAAAAATACAGACATCGTGACGAAATGATATAGCCCTCGTGTAAGTAGTACGAGCGCTCAAAAACATGTTTTCCGAATATCTCAGGGCCCAGGCAATTCTTCAGCAAATCGATTTTGAGTTTCCACTTTTGACGCTGGACCAAACTGATCAAGGATCATGATTGCATGCATAATTGAGATCTTCCAGGGAAAAACTGATTGTGTATAAGAAATATGGGATGTCTTTTGGAAAGATCCCCTGACAAAAAAAATTCGAAAGTTTCTTCGAAGGGCTAATATTTGAAATATTTTCTGTGAAACTAGCCTGTTTTTCTGTTAATTCGGGGTCGCAAATTCTGAATCTAACATCAATTTAGATCCTAAAAATTATTCCTCCGTTTTTAACCCATCCAGTATTGTTGTGTGCATTTTTCATTAATATATATTCCACTTTTTCTGCGGTCGTAACAATTTTGGATCTTGTTCAGGTACCAATCAAACAAAATGGAAAATAAAATTTTTATTTGAATGTTCACATCAGCAACATCGAGAATGTGTTCATGAAGGGTAAGAAAATTGTATATGTCTTGTGATGCTTGAGATATGCGAAGCTTCCATTTGTAACTCTCTGAAGCTTTCAATCGTTATTTCCATTGAAATATTGCGGATTATTTTCTCAAGAAGCTGCTGTTTTACTACAGAATAACAACTTTGAAAAGTTTTATAGTATCAAATTGAGAAGTGGAATATTTCCACCCTTTTCAGCTTATCAATGTAAAAAAATATATCCTATGCCTATGCTACAAAAATTTCAAGCTATAAAATAAGCTTCGGAAAGCATTTTCGAATATATCTGTCGCGTTCAATTTGTTACATAACTGGAATGATTTTCAAAACGAGTAGATCAGAATCGGAATAAAAGTTTTCGATCAATAAATAACACAAATATAAAATATAAAGTCTAAGTTAAACTAATACGATTATCACATTTTAATACAAAATATACAAATAGAAAAATAAAAACATTAAACTATACACTTATCGAAAAAAAAACCGAACTTAGTTTTTATTGCTCTGGAGTTTCTTCACCACTTCCTCCAGTTCCTTTATTTTCCTCTCCTTTTGCGCCAGCATCTTCTTCGTTTTCCTCAACTCCTCCGCCTGCTGTTTGTACGCCGTCCTCAGATCGTTATCGGCGTTCATATTCTCCCCGTTCGTCACCTCCACGTGTCCGAAGATCTGCTGGAGCTCTTGGAATTTGGTCGTTTGGTTGGTGTTGGTTTTCAGGTTCTTCTCGTTGATCAAATCTTTGGGTCTGTAATCCGGGGTCGTTTCGGTGGAGAGAAAGGCGAACTTCTTCTTATTGTTGTTCATGGCGGGCGGGTCGATCACTGACGGCGATGTGCGTTTCGGTTTCTTCGGCATCTGGATCTGAATGTTATCGCCTGAAAAAAAAACTTTTTGCGTCAATTACTCGAATTTCAGATGATATACATCTTTTATTGGAATTTGGTACTTTCTGGAACAAAATATAGAGGGTAGATGAAGAATGAACTGACCTGTCTTCATGGAGACCAAAACAGGCATGGCATTGCAGCCCCTGATCCACTCCTGTGCGGTAAGGGCAGGCTTGGAGGAGGCAGTGTGCGGATAGATATCGTCATGAAATTGGTCACTTTTTCTCGGTACAATCATGCTGATAGGCTCGCATATACCTTTCGTGGCGTGAAGCTTGTAGAAGCGATAAATCTCGCATATGTTGGTGTTGACCCCTCGTTTCGGCATCACCCCCAACCCTCTCTGAAAAATGAAAAATTAACATCCCAGAAAAGAGATTATTTCCAAAATTACCTGTGGAAAACCAGAAAGAAACTGGTTCAAGAAATGCACGTAGGGGTACTCTTCAGTCACTTCGTAGTACCTGATGTTTCCATCCCCTCTACCCGCTAAGAAAACCACATTCGTGTCGTGATCGTAGAAAGGGAACACCACACCGGAGGAGCTGTCTACAGTATCCGAATACAGTTCTTTGGAGAGGTCGTTTTGGTCCCAAACAGCGTACTGTCGGTCAGAGTGCCTGGAAAATCCGGTGGTCAAGAGGCGACCACTGGTGCCTAAGAAGGTCACCTTGCTGGCCTTCGAGCCCATATGGCAGAAACCGGTGGATTTGTTTATTCCCGATCTGGGCTCGATTATCCTCAACTGCTTATCCTTGCAAGTCGTCGCGATCAGACTGCCATCTCTGTTGATTGCCAGAGAGTAGATGACATCCGGGTGACAATCTATCACGTTAATCGCCTCTCCTTTCTCAACATTCCAAACGATGATCTAGAATAAAGGCATATTAGTAAATCCTGTCACACAGTAGATCTAATATACCATATCCGACGTTGCCAGATATAAGTTAACCTTAGTTTCGGTCAAGTCCAACTGTACTCACCATATGGTCGAATCCGACGCTGAAGAGGATATTTTCCGCTGTCGGATGCCATTCGATATAGGACACTCGTCTCTTGTGCCCTTGCAGTTCTACCAACCAATCGGTAAGGTGGTAGGCCAGTCCGGCATCTGGAATGTGCCACAATTTGATCTGAAAATGGGAATTTTGGTCATTATTGTAGAATTCTTTCGGGTAGTCAGGAAAAGACTGGGATAAAGAAGATTGTCCATTTTTCCATAACTTTCATGTCAAAGAATTCTATTTGAATAAAAATATCTGTAATAAAAAAACTAATTAACATCTGGAGCCCGAACAATGAGATAAATCAAAGAATGGGTAATTGTTACGGTATAACATGTTTTAATTATATGTAAGTAGATAAAATCTAGGAAATGACTGTGGTCGCCGTATAATTTATGTTAATCCGAAGAAAGGAATCATTGCTAATCTCGGCGATGCAAAACAACGTTTTCCTGATTACATTTCATAATTATTACTTCAGAGGTTCGAACATTATGTTTTGGAGTAACACTAAAAATTTCTTTTTTGGTATTAAACTATGGTAAAATCCCTATGATTATGTGATATAAAACAGGAATTATTAATTTTCGAATTGATTATTGTATAATAATGCGTGTAAATACTGATAATTTATTTAAAAAAACATAGGAAAAGCAGAGAAAATGTCTAGTTGGAGATTTGTTCAATCCTGGCTCGCCTAGCTTAGAATTTGTCCAAGTTAGGAGATCCTGTCATGTTCTATGTAGGTTTTGTAACTGTGTCCTTACCCCACCTGAGGAACAGCAGTGAGTGGTGGAAAATTCACTGAGTTGTGAAGGAAACTTGACATAATTATTACTTCAGAGATTCGAACATTATGTTTTGGAGTAACACTAAATTTTCTCTTTTAGTATTCAACTATAGTAAATTCTTTATGATTGTTATGTATGTGATATAAAATAGGAATTATTGATTTTCGAATTGATTATTGTATAATAATGCGTGTAAAAACTGATAATTCATTTAGAAAAACATAGGAAAAGAAGAGAAACTGTCTAGTTAGAGATTTGTTCAATCCTGGCTCTCCTAGCTTAGAGTTTGTCCAAATTAGGAGATCCTCACATGTTCTATGTAGGCTTTGTAACTGTGTCCTTACCCCACCTGAGAAACAGCAGTGAGTGGTGGAAAATTCACTGAGTTGTGAAGGAAACTTGACATAATTATTACTTCAGAAGTTTGAACATTATGTTTTGGAGTAACATTAAAATTTCTCTTTTGGTATTCAACTATAGTAAATTCTTTATGATTGTTATGTATATGATAAAAAATAGGAATTATTCATTTTCGAATTGATTATTGTATAATAATGCGTGTAAAAACTGATAATTCATTTAGAAAAACATAGGAAAAGAAGAGAAACTGTCTAGTTAGAGATTTGTTCAATCCTGGCTCTCCTAGCTTAGAGTTTGTCCAAATTAGGAGATCCTCACATGTTCTATGTAGGCTTTGTAACTGTGTCCTTACCCCACCTGAGAAACAGCAGTGAGTGGTGGAAAATTCACTGAGTTGTGAAGGAAACTTGACATAATTATTACTTCAGAAGTTTGAACATTATGTTTTGGAGTAACATTAAAATTTCTCTTTTGGTATTCAACTATAGTAAATTCTTTATGATTGTTATGTATATGATAAAAAATAGGAATTATTCATTTTCGAATTGATTATTGTATAATAATGCGTGTAAAAACTGATAATTCATTTAGAAAAACATAGGAAAAGAAGAGAGACTGCCTAGTTAGAGATTTGTTCAATACTGGCTCTCCTAGCTTAGAATTTGTCCAAGTTAGGAGATCCTGTCATGTTTTATGTAGGCTTTGTAACTGTGTCCTTACGCCACCTGAGGAACAGCAGTGGGTGGTGCAAAATTCACTGAGTTGTCAAGGAATCTTGACTGTTGTCTTATAATAATAATTTGAACATACCGTACAGTCATCTGAAGCAGAAGCTATCACATTGTCATTGAAGGGGTTCCATTTAATATCCAGAACAGGACCTTTGTGCCCTGTAACCTTGCTGGCATTGAAATCCAATCTACCAGTCTGAAAGAAATGAAATATGTATTGTTAGGTATAAAAATTCCAAAGAGAGAAAATATTGGGTGGAAAGTTCTTATAGCTACATTAGATAATATTAAGAAGTTATAAAACTCACACAATCGATGGGGATGACCACGAAAGCGCCCCCTCCAGCCACTTCTGTAACTATCGCGATGAATTTCGGATTTACTGCACAAAACTGGGAGTCATGGGCGTTTTTTGTGACGTTCACGTTGTCGTAACATTTGTCCCTCTTTGCTGGCTCACCGTACACATGCCTGAACTTCGAACTCCTCACCCCTCTGAACCAAACCTGAAGAAAAAGTATTTAATTTCACAGTCATAAAAATTGGTTTTTGTCGAGGTAAACCAAAAACTGCTAGTTCTAGGCCAAGTTAGGTTAGGTGAGGTTATTATAGGTTGAGTATGGCTGTCAGTATTTTTGATATACTCATTGAAATTAGAAGTTTTAAACCCAGAAGGAATAATTTCTTCACTGTCCTTTGGAGAAAGTTCATAGTTCAAACCAGGCTAAAGGAATCCTTCCCTTTGGGTGTAACCCTCTTTATGTCAGTGAGTATAGTGTCGATTTAAAATTTTCAACATCGCATTTTACAGCTTACTTACGTCAGTTCGCCGGTGCAGAACGTTCGGCTGATATCACACAGATGCTACTCGAACCAATTATACTGTTATGCGAACAGTATCAAGACAAATAAGAGAAAGTATGGGCTTTTATTCGTCGAGCAAATTGCGCTTTTTTTCGCCGTAATAAATCGATCGGTTTTGAATCTTGGTGGCATCGGGAGTTGTGAGAAATTGATTTCTAAACAAAATTATAGCCATTATCTGGTTGATTTATTCGAAATCTGGCGCAGATGTGAGATTTATGTCTTGATAAACGACCGACATAAACGTGACTGTCACTTGAACTTAATGAAGGGGAAAAGAATTGGATGAGGAGGATGTCACTTTTTTAATGTTTTAATGGCGGAAAAAAACTTCAGCTCAAAAAATGTCTTCCCTGACCGGAGGGTTCGAACCCGAGACCAATCGGTCGCGAGTAGAACTCGCCACTATCCCATGGAAAAAAAATAAACCAAAAGTTGGTTTAATTGGCGATAACTTTCAATTTTACCGTAAAAGATAAACGCCGCACCAATTAATCCTCGGATACATCTATCAAATCTCTCCGAAAGAGCGAGAAAATCGTCAATTAATCGAAAGAAACCGATCTTTCGCGTCGATATAAATAACTTTTACTTGGACTTTCTAACGTACCTTATTAGACATCGGAAATACGAGGAGAAAAACTAGATCGAAAGAGAACCTCTTGTTTACAATGTATTCGAACGGGTTTATCTGAAAAATTCCATTTTCACCCAGACTGAGGTGTGGAAAATGGAATTTTCGCGGAGGTGCTAATGGGAGTCTAATTCTGAATATACGTTTTTAATCTGCTGATTATGATCTGGGAAAAGCAGTGCCGGATCGTGAGGTGAAATATCGAAAAATCGGATGGTACCCATCTCTATTTCAGGAATGTTGAGGAGATATAATTTTTTGAAAGTTGCCCTAAAATACGTAAATATTGACATATTTAACCTCACTTCAGACACATGACAGTCAAGTTAACCAATATAAAAAACAAAACTACCAATATGAGGGACTAAATAAGAGGAGGTTAGGACATGTCAAGTTGTAAAATTCGTAAAATCATTGAGATATAGTTAAGTTAGGTTTAGTGATTATAGTGCAAATTACAAATGACAAAAAATCCTTTGGTTAGGTGAAATGATCTAAGATTTCAATCATTCGGGTACTTGAAATATGCGAATCTTTCACACAATTATGTTGGTATGTCCGATAAAGGCTGTCAATCTTCAATCAAACTGAAACGTCAGAATTTCATTATTATCGATGCAATTTTCCAAAAAACATAAATGAGGTTAACGACCTCCATTTACTCTGCCAGTGAACTTTATGATTTTAATTCACCCAAAGCTGGCTACTACTGATTACTGAAACACACTAATTCGCTCAATTCCGTTCATTGTTTCATCCATTTCATTTATGAAGCTCATTAACAACACAATGACGTTCGAGTGGGGGCCACAATGGGATCTGTCACGATTCTTATCGAAGATTCGAATATAGAAATTATAAAACCAACATCTCGATAGGCAACAATTCTGTCAAAATAGCTTGCAAAAAAAAACAAGTTGAAGAAATTGTTACTTTTCATAGATAAAAGATTGATTTTTATTTAATCTGTGTTCTGTGTCCCTTCTCATATTAATAATCGCGAAGGAAGAAAAGTAGTTCAATGGAACGATAGAAAGATGCAGAATAATCAGTAATGCATCTGGTATGAATTATGACGATATGAGGAAATCATTAATTCATATTATAAAATCTGAAATGTTGCAAAATACGTTATACATCATCAAGGCATGCCATAGAGTTTCGGAACATAAATTAAAACTGACAATATGAAACCATAAATAATTATAGAAAACATAGAAACATGAGATATTTTTCATTGTGTTATTCATAGAAACCAACGTTCTTCCGCAGTATCAGTTTGGTCCTTGTAATTGCTATTACATTCAAAATATTTCGAAACCAAAGTATGGAAATTAGCAATATCGCAAAATTCCGCAATAATTAATTACTTCGTAATGATTTCCAATCAGATATGCGATCAGCATAATGAACCACAGATAACTGTCAAACAGATAAAAACACACTTTTTTGTTTGAATAACAGGGAGAGTTTTATTGTTTCCGAGAAACCTTTCTCTACTATCGGATATTTGCATCACTCTCCCCGATAAGCTCTCGGAGATAATCTGGGATTTATGGGTGTACAGAATAATGAAGTTGTTGACAGATGACAATATAGATTTTACTCGAAGATATACCTGCTCGAAAAGGAACAAGGAGAGGTTTACGTTTCAGGTAAAAATTGGCACGCCTGTTTGCACCCCTCAAGATGCCAATTTGCACGGTCACTATTTTTTAGGTTAAGTATCACATGACCTCTAAAAAGTAACTTCGGAATGAATAGATTTACAAAATATTATGAGGGACGATTATGATGACCTTGACTGTGAAAGACTTGAGCACGTTCTGCTGGATATTTTATTGATTATATTGCTGAACAAATAGATTTATGAAGTTTATTTATTTATACCTCTTTTTTTTCAAATCTATACTTAATGGAGCTTTTTCAATTTGGAGTAAAGGGAGTTCTTCCTCCTGTTGGAGCTGAAGTGTTTTTTCTGAACTATTCATCTTCAATCTGATCAAAGCTTTCGGAAATTCAGGTTATGAGCGAAATATTTTCGACATTCCTGTCATACAGTAGATCTAATGAATCACATCTGTCAAATTCGGGCTACGTTGCCAGATATAAGTTGGTTTCAATGAAGCAAAACTCTTAATTCGGTTTATAATGAACCAAAGTTCTTTTAGGTTGTTATTAATTAACTCAATTTGTGTTAGAAACCATGCAAAATAATAAAAAACTCACCTGTGAATTTGTCATTCTCCGATTGGAATTTCAGCAAGCAAATCACAAACACAAAGTTTTCTTTCAACATGCACCAAAGTCAGAAAGACTGGAAGGAAAAAATAAAATAAAACTAAAATAAAAAACAGTAGAAAAAATAAAGAGAGAAAAAGTTGAACAGTTTCAAATTTGAAGCACTGAATTTTTTTTTCATTTTTCACTCATTCACACAACAAAATAAATTCAAATCAGTAAAAATTTTACTAACTTCGACGCTACAATTAACTACAACACGAACACCACTCGATTGAAAAGTGAAAATCGAGACTACCGTTTGGTGGGTAATCAAAGAATCGGATCATTTCGGATAAGAAAACCACCTCCCTTTCTCTATTATTTCTTGGTTTTGCTTTCAAATAGAAATTACAGGTTTTGCAGTCGAACAGCTCGCTTCACAATGTTAACAATTATATCTGTGAGACCCTGTCTTTAATCCACTAATTAACTGCCATCTCAGCAATTATTTTCGAACCGAAACTTTTTTGTAGGAAGGGAAAAATACTTACAGTAAAAGGAACATAAAAAAATTCCTAATTAATTATGATTCAAAATTTTTCCCCCCTCAATTTCAAGAATAAAATTACCTGTAACAGCTCAAGGGTACCAGCAAAAACCTTAACACCCCGGCAGTTCACAAGACACAACTGAAGAATATTTTCGTGGGTTGACCACCAACAAGCCATCCCCTATCTAATCTGCATGTTTATACCGTTACTTCTGCTTTATGGGTGTACCGAAGTGAGGTAGTTCCAAACGTATTACGTCTCTTCCCATCTAACTTGAATTATTTTTAACCAAATTTTGGGTTTTAAATTTGTCTCTGAATCTAATTAGCGAATAACTGGAAAAAATTATTTATTTCAGATAGAGTTGAACGTTAATGTTTTCAAAATAGTTCAGCGTGTAATATTCGCTATAGATCATTACCTAAACTACAATCTACATATCCTTATATACGGAAATTTCCAAATTGAAAAGGTTGGTTGAGTACCTTCAAGAGGTTGAGCAATATCGAACTAAAAACGTCCGTAACGGTTTGTTTTCCGCCGATAAAATCGCGAAGGAGAATTTATTCAAATATAAACGAACGAGATATACCGTTCAATGCGAAAAAACCGCTCAACATATGCGCGATATAAACTGGCGCACTTAAAAAATCCGTCGTAATTCAGCGCATATTCGCGTTAATTAATATCGGAATGGGAATTCATTATTTCCATGGCTGGAATGCCGAACGTTTGCGATATTGTGGTGAGTGGAATATGGGTCAAGAGATGTTGAAATTTATTCTGAAAGGAATCGTTTCAAGACTATTTTTTTTATGGCTGGTCATTATTTCTAGGTTAAAACTGAAGAAATCTACCGATCAACTCGAGTGCCATCTGATGACAAACGTTCTAAACGTTGGCTATTTGTTTTGACAATTCTATATCCAATCGAGCTTTTTCAATTTCAAGTTGAGGCAGTTTTTCCTCCTTCACTTTTCGATATTTTCCACTCTTTCGTTGGAGAAGAAGATTTTATCCTAAATTATTCATCTTCACTTTGGGAGGAAAATCAATATCAAACTAAACAAACACTGTTTATATTTGAGATTATGACATTCCTGTCACATAGTAGATCTAATGTAACACATCTGTCAAATTTGATCGAAGTTGCCAGATATTTTACCATTTGCTGAGTTTTTGTCGAGTTGAACTGTTTTTTTAATAAAGTACACTCCAGTTATGGGAAGTTGTTTTCACAATGAGAAAATGATCCATAGATCTTGCTGAAGGCCGGTAGAAGAATTAACGATATTTCAATCCAAAAAAATCCCTCATTGTTCCTGTATAGATCTATTGTTCACGCACCCTTGGTTTGGAAGAAATGAAATTTGTAGAGAAATTTGAAAAACTCGATATTAGTGTCATTTGAAGACATTCCATGGAAGTTGACGTTAATATAACCACTAAATTTTCAAAACTTCTGAACGTTGGTTATTTGTTTTGACAGCTATAAGGAAAATAAAGTTTGTCACGATTCTATATCCAATATTCAATTTGCAGTTGAAGCAGTTCTTCCTCCTCCACTTTCTGATCTTCTCCTCTATTTCGTTGGAGAAGAAAATTTTATCCTAAATTATTCATCTTCACTTTGGGAGGAAAATCAGTACCAAACTAGACAAAACAGATTATAATTGAGATTATGACATTCCTGTCACATAGTAGATCTAATGTATCACATCTGTCATATTTGGTCGACGTTGCCAGATATGTTAGCCACTGCTATATTATTGTTTGGTTGAACTGTTTTATCTTATAAAGTTATGAAAAGTTTTTTTTGCAATAAAAAAAATGTCAAAATTCTTCTCTCCTTAGATCCAGCTGTAGGCAGGTAGAAGTAGTAACGATATTTCAATGCAAAAGCAACCCTCATTGTTCCTGTATAGATCTATTGTTCACGCTCCCTTTTTGGTTTAAAAGGAATAAAAGGTGTACAGAAGTTACAACCTTCAACAGGTATTTTACATTTCGAGTACCCACGATATTTCTTTAGGTTCCACTAGAAGTTTGATAAGTTACTTATTTTACAACCGACAATTTCATTTAAAAGCAGCTAGATTTTTTTTTGTGAATATCTTCATGAAAGTAAAAATATACAGTTAAACATTATATAAACACATATTGCTCGAATAAACATTGTAGATAAGTCTCCCCATGTATCAAACAATGTTTACACTACATAACATCTTGGGAAAATCCCGACTTGTTGAGAACTTATCGATCCGGTGCGAAGGACCATAAAGAATTCATGCAAGCATATTTACCCTTGCCGTCGGCCTAGTGCAGGACCTTTTATCGATAGAATTGAACTTGTCACTTTGAGCGGAAACCGTGCATTCTAATTTGGGCGAAGAATTGACATCACTATCACAAATCATACTTGGCTTCGATGTCTAACCAGTAACCACTCTCCCGACGAACGCCGACCCTGATAATGCCCTAGGCGGTACGAAACGACGCGCGGTTGTCGTGGATCCCTCTGCGAGAGATGTTTCACATTTGGTTGAACGAACTTTTCGGAGATAAATCAGACGGTATTTACGGGAAATGCTGTCATGTCGTCGAGATGTTATATATTGGACTGTGAGACTTTATCGCGTCAGATTCTGTCAATAGTATGTAGATTTGAGGACTTTCCACATGTGCGCATATTGGAAATATGAAAACTGGAATCCAGATGGCAGCACAAGCGATGAACAGACAATCTCCAAGCTTTGTAGAGACATCTTACGGATCCCTAGATGAAATTTTGAAAGTGCGCACTTTTCATTAGGGAAAACTATACGAAGGAAATTATATTCTACATACAGAAATCTTCTAATTAATAACATTTTCCGGTATTGCTGACCTTTCCTGATAGATGCAGTGACTGACAGTTTTTTAATGGTACACCCTGTTTATTGCCCTCTGTCATGAATAAAGTTGTTTTGCTTTTTTGAACTCAAACTTCAAGATTTTCGGGTATTTCTTTTTATTTAGATAATTATATATCACTTATAAAGTTACTTTATAACATTTATATAGGATATAGATACTGTAAAGATGAATATTAATGAAATAATGCTGAATCGTGCTTGGACAGCCGGTATATTATCATGTCTCATAAATGAAATTGTTTTATTATTTTGAACTTAAAACCACCCCAATTTTTCTAAGTTGTCTTATTTTTTGGATTTTTTTGTGCAGAAAATGATATTCTTCATAATATGGAAAAATTCTTTTTATTACTGCAGTAATTTTTTTTCAAGAATTCCTGGTAATCCTGGTATTAAATATAAAGTTACTTTATAAGATTTTTCCGTTTGTTTTTTTGTGTTTTTTTAATTTTTTTTTCAATAGGTACTTTATAGATGAATTTTAATGAAATAATGCTGAATCGGACTTGGACACCTGGAATATTATCATCTCCCATAAATGAAGGTGTTTTATTTCTTTGAACTTAAAACATCCCCAATTTTTTTGAGTTAGAAAAATTGATGATTTATTTTTTGGATTTTTTGTGAAGAAAATGATATTCTCTATACAGTAAAAATCTTTGTCCTAGTGTTTAAATTTTTTTTAAGAATTTCTGGTATTTTATTCTATTGAGATAACTATGATGATATATCACTCATAAAGTTACTTTATTACATTTTTTGTTTGTTTTTTTTTTTCAAATAGGTACTTTTATAGAATAATGTTGATGAAATAATGCTGAATCGGACTTGCACACCCGGTATATTATCATCTCCCATAAATGAAGTTGTTTTAATACTTTGAACTCGAAAAAACTCCCCAATTTATTTTAGTTTGAAAAGTTGATGACTTATTTTTTGGATTTTTCGTGAAGAAAATGATATTCTCCATACAGAAAAAATCTTTGTCCTTGTGTAGTAATTTTTTTCAAGAATTTCTGTTTTTTTTTCCTATTAAGATAACTATAATAATATATCACTCATGAAGTTAATTCAGAACTATTTTGTTTGTTTTTTTTGGGTTTTTTTTTTTTTATACAGGTACTTTATAGATGAATTTTAATGAAATAATGCTGAATCGGACTCGAACACCCAGTATATTATCATCTCCCCTAAATGAAGCTGTTTTATTACTTCGAACTTAAAACCTTCCCAATTTTTTTGAGTAAGAAAAAATTGATGACTTATTTTTTGGATTTTTTGTGAAGAAAATGATATTCTTCAAACATGAAAAAATCTTTGTCTTAGTGTAGTAATTTTTTTCAAGAATATCTGTTTTTTTTTCTATTGATAACTATTAAAATATATCACTCATAAAGTTACTTTATAACATTTTTTGTTTGTTTTTTTGTGTTTTTTTTGTATTTTTTTTTTGTTTTTTTATATAGGTACTTTATAGATGAATTTTAATGAAATAATGCTGAATCGTGTTTGGATACCCGGTATATCATCATCAAAACCACCCCAATTTTTTTGAGTTAGAAAATTGATGCCTTATTTTTTGGATTTTTGTGGAGAAAAATTATATTCTCCGTACAGAAAATTTTTTTCGATAGTGTATTAATTTTTTCCGAGAATTTCTTTTTATTGGGATATATAGCATTCATAAATATACTTTATGAAAATTTTTGTTGTTTTTTTTGTTTTTTTTTTGTTTTTTTTTATTTAGGTACTGTAAAGATGAATTCGAATGAAATAATGCTGAATCGTGCTTGGATACCTGTGTATCATGAACTCCTAGGAATAAACTTGAACATACCATTTCCAACCCTTAGAATTCAACCCTTACAAAAAAAATGACAAACAACTGTAATTTATTAGGTAATTTCAAAACTCCTCCACAATAATCATCACATATGTGTCTAACTGAATTCACAAGTCTTTTAACATTATGTTATAAAAATATCACAATAGGTTTTCTTTTGAATTCGATTTATCTTACTCGATATTCTCGACTGTACGTTATTGAACTAGTTCTTAACACGTTAATCAATTCCTACAAGGTAGAAGAATATCGTCATTTATTTATTCGCTTCAATTGCAAATAAATCTGATGGTAACTTGAACTCAAATAATTTTTTTTAAATACTCGAACAAATCAACATCAATTCCCACGAAAAATTGACCAATTTGTTATGTACATATGAATGGTAGTATTTTTTTGATCAAGCCACAATAAGTTTTCCACTAACTATCATTATAAAAATACTCAAACATTTATTTCCTAATTTTGTTTTGTATATACTTTTTTTTTTTGATTTTTTTATACGTCAAACAGCAGAGTATAAATCTTCATTGTTACTTTGTAATTTTTTTTATTGGTTTCATTGAATAAAATGTCAACATACGTATATGAATTCTTCTGTACTTATTGATTAATTTTTTTCATAGGAGTATATAGAAAAATTTTGGTGGGCCAGGGGGGGGTCGTGATCCCGTGATGAATAGGCCAGAATTTTATTAATTAACTTCATGAATTCATTCATGAATGTTTTATATTATTCAATTTTTTTTTCTTGGGATGGAAGGGGAACCAGGCCTTCTGCCCCCCCCTCGCCCATGTTGTACCCCCTTGGATCATAGATTAGTTAACGTTACACTTCTGCTGTCATATGTCCATAATCCTTATTCCTCTCTTTGTCACTTCCTATCCATCTAGTTCTTTGCTTGAATCTTATCGAGTTTCTTTTAGAGTCAACCTTAACGTTCGACACCACAGTACCTTGTCGACACAATAGAGGGCTCTGCCCGTTGGAGACACATTGGTGTAGGTGATCTGCGTTGGGCCTCTTTCTTCTCAAAGTTGTGTCCATTGCTGTGAACAAATGATAATATCTTTATGTTACATTCTTTCCTTGAGAAGTTTTCGTACTCACCTGATTGGTAGGAATGTGAGTTTTTCCTTAGAATGTTCTGGGATTTCCCGTTCATATCGTTGGATTGGTCGTAGCAACCCCATCCGCACACAGCCATCTTGTAATATCTCCTGAATCTGTTGAATAAACCGTTTAGGTTAGGTGGAATTATTGACTCAATTTTTTTTTAATACCTGGCATTCATGAAGTAGTAAATGAGTGGGTTCACGCTGGCGGTCGACATGGCGAGCCAGTAAAATGCGAGATAGACATGTTGCGTGTATTTGCTGAAGATCACATTGGTGTCGTAGTAGACGTAGAGGAAGTAGCTGTGGTATGGCAGCCAACATATTCCGAAAATCGAGACGATCAGAATGAACATTTTTACTACCTGAAAAAAATTGAACTATTGATCGCACAAGTGACACTTATGCCATTCGTAAATTGAAAAAAGAACCAAATCCTCAGTTGGGGGTATTATTATCTAGGAAAATCGATGAGGACTGGGGAATTGTCGATCTTCATTTGGATAACGAACCCATAATTATGCAAATTCGATCAATTTTCTACTTTATGAAAACATAGCTTATAAGTGACACTTATGCAATTATTTTTTTAATTGAAAAATAGATTGATACAACGACTAGGGTGTATTATTTCATCAAGTAGAATAGATGAGGGTTGATGAAATGTCGTTTTTCATGTCCAAATGGGATCCAAAATTATGCAAGTTCAAGACATCTTAGAGTTTATGTAAAATTATCACATTTGTACAATTGATGAAATGTAATTTTTTGTTCCGAAATAGGAACTAAAAGTATGCCAGTTGAGGAAATTTCACAGTTTATGTAAAATCATCACATTTATACATTTTTTTTTAAATTGAAAAATATCTTGAAAATTCGCTTGGGTTGAATAATTATCTAGTAAAATCGAAAAGGGCTGGAGAAACATAGATTTTCATTCGCAAATCCAAAATCAAACAAGTCCAAAAAATATTACAGTTTAGGTAAAATTATCGCATTCATACAATTTTTTGTGAATTCAAAAATAAAATAGGGGTAAATAATAATATATTTAATGATCAGGGCTGATGAAATGTCGCTTTTCGTTTGAAGAAAGGATCAATAATTGTGCATGTTCAAAAAATTTTACAGTTTACATAAAATTATCGCATAAATACATTTTTTTTTCAAAATGAAAAAAAAATGGAGGTGAATTATAATCTTGTGTAGTCGATAGCTGATAGATTATTCGTTTCATCTGTGATAGGATCCAAAGTTGAGCATGTTTGGGACATTTTCCAGTTAACCTAAAATTATCGTACAAATGACAATGACAAAAACAAGTTTCCAAGTACTGAACAGCAAAATCTCTGAATTTCCTTCTATGAAATTAATTCCTCAATTAAAATCGGTGGAACGCATTTTCGTACATCGCGATCCCGATGCTCTGGAGCGTTCGGAAAACACAAAACCAACTTACGACCTAATTGGAACGAGCAAGTTCAACGAGGTTGAACGTGGTGAAGTTTGAACTAGCTAGGGGATTCCAGATGCTTATTAGGTGATTTAGGGGGTTCACTGCCTGGCAACATCGAAGTTCATAACGGGATGAACGAAAATGAGAGTGTATTGTTTCAGAGACAACGCATTGTTTTGATCTCCAGAAGGGATACCGAAGTGAAAAACATGAGGAGGCGCGCAGATTCCATTCTATAACGGGAGTTAATTACCAAGAGATGTGAAGATGCGCAATATGAAGGTTTGGAATACTCACTTTTCTCTTGGATCTGATGGAATCTATGTGTCTTTGTGTCATCTCTCCTATCGAAGCTGAGCCCCATAGTACCTTTCCCATCATGGTGTAACAGTAAGTCATGAGGATGAAAGGAATAACGTATGTGAGAATCAGGAACAACATTTGGTACCTGCGAAAAAAAATTCATTGCAACCAAAACGAAATAAGGATACATAAACTGTATATTACGCAGAAACTAATAAAAAAAAAGATTAGATAAATTAAACAAGAATTAGTTCTATTGGACACAGAAAATGAGCAAAAGAAACAAACTGTATATTACACAGAAAAATAATGAAAAAAAAAAAATAAATAAAACAAGAATTAGTTTTATCAGACACAGAAAATGAGCAAAGGAAACATAAACTGTATATTACACAGGAAACTAATGGAAAAAAAAGAAGATGAATTAAACAAGAATTAGTTCTATTAGACACAGAAAATGAGCAAAGGAAACATAAACTGTATATTACACAGGAAACTAATGGAAAAAGGAGAAGATGAATTAAACAAGAATTAGTTCTATTAGACACAGAAAATGAGCATAAGAAACAAACTGTATATTACACAGGAAACTAATGAGAAAAAAGAGAAAATTAATAAAACAAGAATTAGTTCTATTAGACACAGAAAATGAGCAAAGAAAACATAAACTGTATATTACACAGGAAACATATGAAAGGAGAGGAAAGAGAAGATGAATAAAACAAGAATTAGTTCTATTAGACACAGAAAATGAGCAAAAGAAACATAAACTGTATATTACACAGGAAACTAATGGAAAAAGAAAAGATGAATTAAACAAGAATAAGTTCTATCGGACACAGAAAATGAGCAAAGGAAACATAAACTGTATATTCCACCGGAAACTAATGGAAAAAGGAGAAGATGAATTAAACAAGAATTAGTTCTATTAGACACAGAAAATGAGCAAAGGAAACATAAACTGTATATTACACAGTAAACTAATGGAAAAAAGAGAAGATAAATTGAACAAGAATTAGTTCTATCGGACACAGAAAATGAACAAAGGAATCATAAACTGTATATTACACAGGAAACTAATGAAAAAAAGAGAAGAAAAATAAAACAAGAATTAGTTCTATTAGACACAGAAAATGAGCAAAGGAAACATAAACTGTATATTACTCAGGAAACTCATGAGAAAAAGGGAAGATAAATAAAACAAGAATTAGTTCTATTAGACAAATAAAAAAATGAGCGAAGGAAACATAAACTGTATATTACACAGAAAACTAATAAGAGAAAAAGAGAAAATAAATTGAACAAAAATTAGTTCTATCAGACACAGAAAATGGGCAAAGGAAAAATAAACTGTATATTACACAGGAAACTGATGAAAAAAAAGAGAAGATGAATAAAACAAGAATTAGTTCTATTAGACACAGAAAATGAGCAGAGGAAACATAAACTGTATATTACACAGGGAAGTAATAAGAAAAAAAGAGAAGATAAATAAAACAAGAATTAGTTCTATTAGAAACAGAAAATGAGCAAAGGAAACATAAACTGTATATTACACAGGAAACTAATGGAAAAAGGAGAAGATGAATTAAACAAGAATTAGTTCTATTAGACACAGAAAATGAGCATAAGAAACAAACTGTATATTACACAGGAAACTAATGAGAAAAAAGAGAAAATTAATAAAACAAGAATTAGTTCTATCAAACACAGAAAATGAGCAAAGGAAACATAAACTGTATATTACACAGGAAACTAATGGAAAAAAGAGAAGATGAATTAAACAAGAATTAGTTCTATTAGACACAGAAAATGAGCAAAGGAAACATAAACTGTATATTACACAGGAAACTAATGGAAAAAGAAAAGATGAATTAAACAAGAATAAGTTCTATCGGACACAGAAAATGAGCAAAGGAAACATAAACTGTATATTACACGGAAAACATATGAAAGGAGAGGAAAGAGAAGATGAATAAAACAAGAATTAGTTCTATTAGACACAGAAAATGAGCAGAGGAAAAATAAACTGTATATAACAAAGGAAACTAATAAAAAAAAGAAGATAAATGAAACAAGAATTAGTTCTATTAGACACAGAAAATGAGCAAAGGAAACATAAACTGTATATTACAAAGGAAATTAATGAGAAAAAAGGGAAGATAAATAAAACAAGAATTAGTTCTATTAGTCAAATAAAATGAGCGAAGGAAACATAAACTGTATATTACACAGGAAACTAATGAGAAAAAGGGAAGATAAATAAAACAAGAATTAGTTCTATATAGACAAATAAAATGAGCGAAGGAAAAATAAACTGTATATTACACAGTAAACTAATAAGAGGAAAAAAGAAAATAAATTAAACAAGAATTAGTTCTATCAGACACAGAAAATGAGCAGAGGAAAAATAAACTGTATATTACACAGGAAACTGATGAAAAAAAAGAGAAGATGAATAAAACAAGAATTAGTTCTATTGACACAGAAAATGAGCAGAGGAAACATAAACTGTATATTACACAGGAAAGTAATAAGAAAAAAAAAGAAGATAAATAATACAAGAATTAGTTCTATCAGAAACAGAAAATGAGCAAAGAAAACATAAACTGTATATTACACAGGAAACTATCGAGAAAAAGAGAAGATGAACAAAACAAAAATTAGTTCTATTAGACACAGAAAATGAGCAAAGGAAACATAAACTGTATATTACACAGAAAACAAATGAAAAAAGGGAAGATAAATGAAACAAGAATCAGTTCTATTAGACACAAAAAATGAGCAAAGGAAACATAAACTGTATATTACACAGGAAACTAAAAAAAAATGGAAAAAGAGGAATAAAACAAGAATTAGTTCAAATTCAAGAATGAAAATTGGAAAATTTCACGAGATAAACTAATAAGCAAGCCAACAAGACAATTCATGTATCCCAGATACCAACGAAATTTATCACTTGCAATCGTAGACCGGTTTCGATCCATTTCAGATCTCATCAGTACGACTATGCAACGTGATAAACTCGATGAATGAAACAAAAGGTCTTAAAACATAAAGTAACGTGGTACTGAGAAAAATTTCCCAAATCACGCCACCTGTCTGTTCCAAAGTCAACTGTCTCAAATATCTGTAGATCAAAAACTGTCTTATCGGCTCTCCTGATACGAAATACACATGTATGACAACGCCGTAAACATTACGTGCATAAATAAGAATTAGTTCTATTAGACACAGAAAATGAGCACTCCGAATGATAAACGGAAAAACATATTATATGAATTTCCAAGAATATTCATGCAAGAATATTTTATACGTATTGATGAAGGAAAAAGAAATATTCATTCAAGAAATATTCTGTGAGTAATAATGTAGGAAAATTTCGAGTAGGAATATTCCAGAAATATTCATACCAAAATATTTATCAAAGATATTTCAAGAATATTCATGCTAGAATATTTTATGTGTATTAAAGAAGCAATATTTTTAATAGGAATATTTGTATTATATTCCAGAAATATTTATGCAAGAATATTCATCTATGATATTCCAAGAATATTCATGCAAAAATATTTTACGCGTATCGATGAAGGAATATTCCAAATGGAAATATTCGTGTTATATTCCAGAAATATTCATGCAAGAATATTCATCTATGATATTTCAAGAATATTCATGAGAGAATATTTTATGCATATTGATGAAGGAATATATTTAATGGGAATATTGAATATTCGTGTTTTCTTCCAGAAATATCCATGCAAGAATATTCACCTAGGATATTCAAAGAATATTCATGCAAGAATATTTTATGGAGAAATATTCCTGGTATATTAAATCTGGGATGTTGATTAATACACATAAAATATTCTTGGAATATCATAGAAGAATATTTTTTTCATGAATTTTTCTGAAATATCCTAGGTTAATATAGGAATATTACTATTTAAAATATTGTTTCACACAAAGAATATTCTTGCATGAATATTTTCATTTGGAGTATTTCTTCGTCAATACACATGAAGTATTAAAGATCATCGGTGTAGGAATCAAATAAAAATCCACAATGATTTCCTAAATGAAGGTTGGACAATAATTAATTTGCCCTCCTCAGGCTATATAGTAATTGGCACGTGAACGATATTATGAGTTTTAATCCAATGGGAATGTTCAACATTCAGAAATATGCCAATGTTGGGAAACGAATATTCCGCCATTATTTCAGGAATGATCCGTGCTTTCCATCCCCTAATGAAGTGAGGGATGGCCTCTTTGATCGTATTTACTGCAGGTCATCAATAAAAACAAACTCGACCACGTTCGTTGGGCTTGTCATCGCATCCAGAAATTAATCTTCCGAAGCGACGTTCAACGAGATCCGGGAGCAAACACATTTGCTCCAAATCAAGAAAACCTCGGTTCTCCCCGGAGACGAGTCGTCTCGATACATATTGGCAGGTCGATCAAAGTAATCCGGAAAAGGATCCGGTGCACGGAGGGATTCAAGATAAACCTCGGATTGTCGCCGGAATATGCGCCTCCAATTATTCCGAAAGTCGGGTATTTCCATTGGCTGAACATGTGGGGAAAATATCGGAAAAGATTCCGAATGATTAATGACAAACATTCTTGTTTTCATATAATAAACTTTTCCGTTTATCTTTCGGAGTGAATGGCGGTGGAACTGGCAGTAATGTGTGGAGTGATAAGGGAGGAGTTGTTTTTAGGGCAAGAAAAGACGTCGGAATGTGATGGATAGTGGGGTTGATAGTTCAATTTCTTCGTTGTTGTTTTTGGGAACTATTTCAACCATTTTTATTAGTTTCCTGTGTAATATACAGTTTATGTTTCCTTTGCTCATTTTCTGTGTCTAATAGAACTAATTCTTGTTTTATTTATCTTTTTTTTTTTCATTATTCTAATAGATCTAATTCTTGTTTTACTTTTGTCTTTGGAATATTTCTATTCAAAATATCCCTTCTTAATACACATAAAATATTCTTGGAATATCATAGAGTAATATTTTTTCATGAATACTTCTGAATAAATATAGGAATATTACTATTTAAAATATCGTTTCACACAATGAATATTCTTGCATGAATATTGCAGAAATATCCCAGATGAATGTGAATATTTTCGAAATATTCCAGAAGATTATTTTTATTTGAAATATTTCTTTCATTTATGCACATAGGATATTCTCGCATAAATATTTCTGAAATATCATCGTTAAATTCACCATGAGTATTCCCATTTATAATATTCCCTCATCCATACACATAGAATATTCCTGGTAATTTCAACAATGATATTTGAGAAATATTTATGCGAGAATATCCTATGTGCATAAATGAAAGAAATATTTCAAATAAAAAAAATCTTCTGGCATATTTCAAAAATATACACATTTCATCTGAGATAATTCTGCAATATTCATGCGAGAGTATTCATTGTGTGAAACAATATTTTAAATAGTAATATTCCTATATTCATTCAGAAGAATTCATGATAAAATATTCCTCTATGATATTCCAAGAATATTTCATGTGCATTGATGAAGGAATATTTTAAATAGGAATACTATTCCTGGTGAATTCAACAATGATATTTCAGAAATATTTATGCGAGAATATTCTATGTGCATAAATGAAAGAAATATTTCAAATAAAAATGATCCTCTGAACTTTTCATCTGAGCTATTCCTGCAATATTCATGAGAGAATATTCATTGTTTGGAAAAATATTCAAAATAGTAATATTCCTACATTCATCTAGGATATTTAAAAAAAATTCATGAAAAAATATTGCTCCATGATATTCCAAGAATATTTTATATGTATTGATGAAGGAATATTTTGAATAGGAATATTATTCTTGGTGAATTCAACAATGATATTTCAGAAAAATTTATGCGAGAATATCCTATGTGCATAAATGAAAGAAATATTTCAAATGAAAATAATCCTTTGAAATATTTCAAAAATATCCAGTTTTCATCTGAGCTATTCCTGCAATATTCATGCGAGAATATTCATTGTTTGAAAAAATATTCTAAATAGTAATATTCCTACATTCATCTAGGATATTTCAAAAAAATTCATGAAAAAATATTGCTCTATAATATTCCAAGAATATTTTATGTGTAATGATGAAGGAATATTCCAAATTGGACTATTGTCGGTGAATTGAACAATGATATTTCAAGAATATTTATGCAAGAATATCCGATGTGCATAAATGAAGTGATATTCCTCTGGAATATTATTATGCGTTAAGCCCAAAACACATTCTTGTTACCGAAACTGATAACACCCATTCTAATAATAAATATTCGGGTCTTTTATACTATATTTGCATAATTCGCGTATATTCATGAACATTTCAGATAATGGCCATATCCCGCCTCCATTCCTCCAAGGAAATAAATTATACATGACATTGTGTACAATTTTCACGTTTCCCCGGCCGGACTGTCGCAATTCGGCCCCCGAATCTAATTAGTTTGATAACTGGCGGACGTGAGAATTGAAACGGAACGTCCGCAGCATCGGAATAATGACACCGAGGCGGGAATTTCGATGAGGATTTTTTTTTCGCTGATCAGTATCTAAATTCCACAACAATCTCCGCAATAAATTCGAAAACAATCGGTCCAGGTGGTGACCCAATTATTCCCAGGGACTAATTAATTCCTGAACATGACCCCCCCTCAATTATGCCCCGAGAAAAAGGCCCTTCTTCGGGATTTCGATAAATCCCAACGATGGCGGTGGTAATCTTGAGGAAGTCAATTAGGTCGCTTTGTACCTTCTGGAAAACAGGAAACATTGGCACCCCGCCATTTAGATGGAATAAATTGAAATGGTCCTTTTTTTTCGATTTACCTTTTGTGGGTGTCAGTGAAATCAATCAATGTCGGTTTGAAAACTTTTTTCCTTTGATTTGGGATATTTCATTTTGAATTTAATTGGAAAAACGGAATATCGTTGGAAAATTGATATATCTCCCCTTGCTGGTTGGTAATAAGCACAGGCGAGTCACCGGAGCAACTTTATTACGTTTGGAAGCTGCAACTCCATCGATTTAATGGGAACAGTCAAGTCGAAAAGGCGTCGTAAATATGATTTAACCCAGAAAAATCCTGTTAGAATGTCTTATCGAGAAATTTATCGGCCCTGCGCCCGTCGCTGTATTATCCAGGTTCAAACCGGATGGAGAGAAATTTTAATCCATTCCCCCTTCGATTCCTGACTTTGATTGTGGATATTGTTGGAAAGTTTCCTGACAAATTTCTGTTTTATTGGTTTCGAAAACTCATGGGAAATTCTCATAGGTTGACCACACGATTACATCTACGACGGAAAGTTCACTAATTTCTGCTGCATGTCCCCGGAATTGAGTGTCGAGAGGTTCAGAACCTAACCTAACCTAACCATAAAATATTTTATGGAGACTCACTGAATCGAAATTGCAACCCTTGAACTTTCTCACGTGCTCTGCGATCCCTAGAGATTCATTTAGAATGATAACTCTTACCATTATGGCGGAAATTGATTTCGCGGGTGTGAAATGAGTGCGTGAGTGGTGAAACATTGTGTTGGGACAAAAGAGCATTAGGAATACGTGATTTTTCGAGTAACTCGATGTGGTAAAATGAGAAAAACTTATAGTATACTCGAAAAATCTTTCAAAATAAGTCGATTTCCCAATATATCCGGTTGAGTCTTGAATTGTTTATTCTGTGTTTTGGATACATCGATAGAATTTGAACTAACTTTCTGAAAATATTCCACATCCGAACTCATTTCTGCAACATATCCTCGGAATCAAGTGTCGAGAGGTTCAGAACCTAACCTAACCTAACCATAAAATATTTTATGGAGACTTACTGAATCACAATTGCAACCCTTGAACTTTCTCACGTGCTCTGCAACCCCTAGAATAAAAACTCTCACTTCTCCCCAAAATCCTGCGAATAAGCCTGAGATTCTACGACCAAAAAAGAAAAGGTTAAGGATGATACTCACGCGAAATCGAACTTGGAGCCGACCTTTTTGCCGTCCGGCCAGATAAGAATGCATCCAATGGTCTCCTTTCCTTTGTAGCTGAAATGATCATATAAATTAGCATGCTTTGTCGACGATGGGGAAGAAAACAGGGCAATTTAGGAGGGATGAATGGTGGAGGTATTTGCATACTGACACTCCCCGTCTCCGCGAAGAATCAATTTCGAGAATGGTTCGCTCGAATCGGTTCATAACTCATTCTGAACGGGGGCAATTTTCATGTGAAGTTGGTGGGCCATTGTCTGCTGTTCTAATTTCGCGGTAGGCGGAATGGAAGTTTCTTGTTTGGACGAATTATAATTTTGATGAATTAGGTCCATTATTTTATACAAACTGGTAGAAGGAAACTTGACATGTCGGATCCAAGCGAAATAAAAAGAAGGATAATATAGCCTTTTGAATGTTGAGGCAATTTGATGTTCAATTCTTAACTGAATATATCATTCATGATTTTTTTTTTGGAATTGGAATATTCCATCTACATTATTGAAATTTGATTCATCAGAGATATTCCAGAGGGTATTAATGAAGGAATATTTCTATTTGAACTATTTTTTTGGGTAATATCCATGCAAGAATATTCTATGAGAATATTTCAAATAGGAATATTCCTTATAGGAATAATCGTGCAAAAATATGAATCAGGGATATTCCAGGAATGTTCATGCAAGAATATTCTATGTGTATTAGTGAAGGAATATTCCAGGTAGGAATATTCTAGGTAAATTTCAGAAATATCCATTCAAGAAATATTCTATAAGTATTAATAGAGATTGGAGGAATATTTTTTTGGACTACTCATTTAGGGAATATTCATGCAACAATATTCTATGAGTAATAATGTAGGAATATTTCGAATAGGAATATTCATTGTATATTCATTGTATATACATCTGGGATATACCAGAAATATTCATGCGAAAATATTCATCAAGGATATTCATAGAATATTTATGCAAGAATATTTTATGTGTATTGATGAAGAAATATTCTGTGTGGGGATATTCGAGTTATATTCCAAGAGTATTCATGAAAAAATATTTTATGTGTATTGATAAAGAAATATTCCAAATGAAAATATTCCTGCAAAAATATTCATTGTGTGAAACAATATTTTAAATAGTAATATTTCTATATTCAACAAGTATATTTCTGGAAAATTCATGAAAAAATGTTCACCTATGTTATTCCAAAATTATTCATGCGAAAATATTCATCTAGGATATTCCAGAAATATTCATACAAGAATCTTCTATGTGTATTAATCAAGGAATATTTTGAAAAGGGATATTCCTGGTAAATTCAACAATGATAATTCAGAAATATTTATGCAAGAATATCCTATGTACATAAATGAAGGAAATATTTCAAATAAAAATAATTCTAAATATTCACTTTTTATCTGAGATATTCCTGCAGTATTCATGCAAGAATATTTTTGTTCGAACATCAATATACATCTAGGATATTCCAGAAAATTCATGAAAAAATATTCCTCTATGATATTCCAATAATACTTGATGTGTATTGATGAAGGAATATTTTTTTGGTAAATTCAACAATGATATTTCAGGAATATTTCTAAAAGAGTATACTATAAGCATGAATGAAAGAAATATTTCAGATATAAATAATCCTCTGGAATATTTCAAAAATAATCATTTTTTATCTGGGATATTCCTGCAATATTCATGCAAGAATATTCATTGTGGGAAACAATATTTCAAAAAGTAATATTCCTATACTCACCTAGGATATTTCAGAAGAATTCATGAAAAAATATCCCCTCATGATATTCCAAGAATATTTTAATGAAGGAATATTTTGAATAAGAATATTCCTGGTAGATTCAACAATGATATTTCAAGAATAATTATGCAAAGATGAGCATAAATGACGAAATATTTCAGATAGAAATATTCCTCTGGAATATTTGAAACATATCCACGTCTCATCTGGGGGATATTTCAGCAATATTCATGCAAGAAAATTCTTTGTGTGAAACAGTTTTTCAAATAGAAATATTCCTATATCCATCTAGGATATTTCAGAAATATTTATGCAAGCAGAGATATTCCGGAAATATACTATGGGTGTTAATGATGGAAAATTCCTAACTGGACTATTCATTTGGGAAATATTCTTCAAGAATATTCTATAAATAGTGACAAGAAAATATTTTGAATAGGATATTCTAAAAATATTCATGCGAAAATATTCATCTAAGATATTCCAGAAATATTCATATTAGAATATTCTATGTGTATTAATGGAGAATATTTCAAATTGCAATACTCTTGATATGTTCAGAAATATATATGCAAGAATATTTATCAGAGATATTCCAGAAGTATTTTATGGGTGTTAATGATGGAATATTTCTTATTGGCTATCTATTTGGGAAATATTTATGCAAGAATATAGTGACGAGTGAATATTTTGTAATATATGTAATAAGATATTTCAGAACTATTTATGCCAAAATATTCATTTAGGATATTCAAGAAATATTCTATGGCTGTTAATGATGGAATATTCCTAATTGGACTATTCATTTGGGAAATATTCATGCAAGAATATTGTATGAATAGTGACAAGGAAATATTTCGAATAGGATATTCCGAAAATATTCATGCGAAAATATTCATCTAGGATATTCCAAAAATATTCATACAAGAATATTCTATGTGTATCAATGAGGAAATATTTCAAGTAGGAATATTCTTGATATATTTCGGAAATATTTATGCAAGAATATTCGTCAGAAATATTTCAGAAATATTCTATGGGTGTTAATGAAGGAATATTCCTGAAATATTCATACAAGAATATTATACGTGTATTAATGAAGGAATATTTCAAATAGAAATATTCTTGATATGTTTCAGAACTATTTATGCAAGAATATTCTTCAGAGATATTCCAGAAATATTCTTTAGGTGCTAATGAAAGAATATTTCTAATCGGACTATTCATTTGGAGAATAATCATGCAAGAATATCTTATAAATAGTGATAAAGGAATATTTTGAATAGGATTTTCCAAAAATATCAATGCGAAAATATTCATCTAGGATATACCAGAAATATTCATGCAAGAATATTCTTTGTGTATGAATGAAGGAATTTCTATTCGGAATATTCAGCAGAGAAGATAAACAGATTAGAAAAGTATAAAAAAATTCAAAAATAATTATAAAAATGAGAAGCAACAAAATTAAAGATGATTACTTCCTTGAAAATAGTTGTTAACAAAGACTCAGTTGGATGGACCCTCCTTCATGATAAATTGAATGTGTGTTTCACAGAGTTTTGTACTTTATGTTTCAGTCCACTAAAGCTTATAGCAAATGCATTAGATGCAATGTCCTGATAATGATAATCGAACCAATGTTGAGCAGGGGACAGTCGTGATGATATTGTGCTCCTGATGGTGCATTATTTAAATTCATGGGGTAACTTATGCCACGGAGCACCCCATCCAGAATTACCATAAGTTAATGAGGGTGGATTCAGGTCACAATATCGGTAGTCGAGGTAATCCGACGTGGAGTAGACAAAAATGTAATTTTCATTCATCCCTTAAATACACCCCTGCTAATAGTCCACGAAAACACCATTGAATGAATCCAACTTATTGATTCAGGGTTTCTACAAAGTTTCGAGTTGGGGGAAGGAAAAACGAATTTTCTTACGAATGCACCTCACGGCTCTTCTGAAGAAAGTAGATGGGTCTATGAGGAAAGCTTCAGGCTCTATTGAGCTTTTAGTCCTACTCGAATGGATGTTGGAATTTAAACGACCTCACGTCACCAATAAATTTTGGGTGACAATAACGGGATGTTTCTTTCTATGTGAAGGGATGGAACCCACCCCTTATCGACGCCCTCGACAGGAGGCAACTGTTGTTACGGTCATTAAGTAATTGCTTTAATTAACTTCACCGAAAGAAGCCATTTTATGTCTTAATCTCGACCGAAAGGAGGACTTCATTTCCTCGATTAGTTATATGTGAGTTTAACGGGAGACTATAAAAGATTTAATGATATTTTTCGAGACAAGGATTCAGCTTTCAAAATTGTAGTTCATCGAGATTTTGTTAGGCCGAAAGTTGGGGTCTCCAATACGAACATAACAATATATCCGTAATGAACTGGTTTCGAACGGTTCGACTTACCTGTGAGTAATTGTTGTGGAGTATATCAAA
Source organism: Aphidecta obliterata (assembly GCA_963966015.1). NCBI lineage: Eukaryota > Metazoa > Arthropoda > Insecta > Coleoptera > Coccinellidae > Aphidecta > Aphidecta obliterata. Next base: position 2,584,786 of record OZ014435.1, read on the forward strand.
CATGGGAGGGCGAATATGAAACTTGCCGTCCAAAAAATGACGATGGCCACAATGGACGACACCTCGGACATTCTAGGCTGAAGAGGATGGACTATCGCCAAATATCTGTGAATAAAACGAGGTCGAATAAAAAATAATTCATCCGTACCAATTAATTCTTTCAGGCTCGACAGCTGGGGTTAGAGAGGAGAAAAACTTGGATTCGTATTAACTCTTTCGAAAAATTGTTCGAAAAGTAAACGAAACAGGAATTAATCCTCGTCTTATCTCACCGGACCAGTAAGCAACTTCTTAATTTCAATAAATTAAACTTGGGCACAAGATCGCTCCACTCTTTCCGGACCAATTTCCCAGGAATTTCGAGGAACACCTTCCCCATTACTGACTCGAATTCCTCCGGCTGGTTCGAATGAGATATTCCGAATAATGTACCATCGATTTACTGCTGAGTTTCACTCCACCGAAGATAATTTTCAATCAGAAACAGAGGAGAGAGTTGTGTTATTTAATTAAATACTGATATTATTATATTTTATCATAAAATTGTTTTTCGGAATTGTTAATCCTTTCTAGCAAAGGTTTTCAATTATCGACTGTGGATCAGTTCTATTCGATAAGCGATGCGTGCTAGTCGATAATCGTTGTGCGGTGAAAATTGATTTCGCGGGTGTGAAATGAGTGCGTGAGTGGTGGGACATTGTGTTGCGATATGAGATCGTTAGGAATACGTGATTTGTCGAGTGTTTTATGTGATAAAACGAGGAAAACTTCGAAGTACACTTGAAAATCTTTTTAAATAAATCGATTTTCCGATATATCCGGTTGATTCTTGAATTGTTCATTCTGTGTTTTGGATACATTGATAGAATAACGTTATTTTGAAATAATATTGGATAGTTCTTGGGACTTCAGAAATCACCAAATTTATTGTGTTGTTTAAATAAATACTGATATAATAATATTCTATCATAGAATTTCTAATTTCGATACTTTTCAGAATTATTAATTCTTCCACGGGCGTGAAATGAGTGCGTGAGTGGTGGGACATTGTGTTTCGATGTGATAAAATGGGAAAGACTCTTGAATATACTTCAAAATCTCCAGAGATGAGTCGATTTTTCGATATATCCGGTTGATTATTGAATTGTTCTTCCTGTATTTTGGATAAATCGATAGAATAACGTTATTATGAGATGATATTGGATAGTTCTTCGGACTTTGAACTTATTTTCTGAGGATATTCCACATCCGAACGTGACGTCATTATCAATAATTATCCTAGTGGATATAAAGTTTCCGGTTAAAATGATAAAATTGAACTAATAAACTAAAGGAGAGGATCATGAAACATAAATCCCAAATAATTAAACTTTCTTCTTATATTGTAGGAACAATGGGACGATACATGTTTCCCTGCAGCATCGCACCAAACTTTCCAACTCCGGTCTCATAACAATGGATTAATGAAACGTAAAACCCCGCGCGATCCGTGAAGGTTACATTCGTCAAATCTGCTTTCCCGAAGCTTACATTTCTGCGAGAACCGAAAAAGCTCAACAGATCTAATTCCCTTTTTTCGAGTTAATCAACACTCCATGCGGGATTTTAATTTCTACCAGTTACTCCCACAACTAATTAGTGTACAGACTGCAAACTCCATCCGTTTTGGGAAAAAAATTAACGAGAGGACATCGGTTCGCTCTCAAACAGTACTTAGCACGAGTATATTTTTTTAATCACTCGAATTAACCCGGACGTTTATGGTAGTTGCCGGCATTTTTTTAAATTATTTAAACACCAAGAGTTATTAATGAGATCACGACGCCGTAACGTTCTACAATGGGTTTCAACCGCACCAGAATGTCCTCTTTAATGTTCAGGTGGGGTGTTCCGGAGCACGAGACAATCGTCTGGTCTCCTATAAATTTGGCAAGTTGGGGAGGTATTTCTTGGTTGGTTCCCAGGGAGTTGTTCGTTTTTTTTAGATTGGAATTAGGTTGAAATATTAAATTATATGTATAAATAGTGAATTCATTGCTCTTACATCATTCAGCCTATACAGCGATTCTTTTAATTTGATAAAATTTGGAGAGGACAGTAGCTGAATGGAGGACCGCTTGATGAGAGGACGAAGCGATGCGTGCTTGTCGATAATCGTTGTGCAGAGAAATTATGGTATAAATTGATTTCGCGTGCGTGAAATGAGTGCGTGAGTGTTGAGACATTATATTGTGAACAAAGAGTATTAGGAAAACGTTATTTGTCGAGTGTTTCGATATGATAAATCGAGGAAAACTCTCAAGTACACTTGAAAATCTTTTGAAATGAGTCGATTTTCCGATATATCAGGTTGATTCTTGAATTGTTCATTTTGTGTTTTGGATACATCGATAAAATAACGGTATTTTGAAACAATATTGGATAGTTCTTGGGTTTTTGAACTACTATGTCTTTAGAAATTATCAAGTTTATTGTGTTGTTCAATTAAATACTGATATATTTATGTTTTATCATTGAATTTTCAATTTAGATACTTTTCAGAATTATCATTCCTTCCTAACAAGGGTTTTCAATTCTCGACTGTGGATCAGTTCTATTCGAGAAGCGATGCGTGTCGATAATCGTTGTGCTAGGAAATTATGGTGAAAATTGATTTCGCGAGTGTGAAATGAGTGCGTGAGTGATGGAACATTGTGTTGTGAACCGAGAGCATAAGAAATACGTAATTTTTCGAGTTATTCGATGTGGTAAAATGAGAAAAACTTATAGTACACTTGAAAATCTTCCGAAATAAGTCGATTTTCCGATATATCCGGTAGATTCTTGAATTGTTTATTCTGTGTTTTGGATAAATCGATGAAATAACGTTATCTTGAAACAATATTGGATAATTCTTGGGTTTTTGAACTACTATGACTTTAGAAATTATCAAATTTATTGTGCTGTTGAATTAAATACTGATATAATTATGTTTTATCATTGAATTTTCAATTAAGATACTTTTCAGAATTATCATTCCTTCCTAACAAGGGTTTTCAATTGTCGACTGTGGATCAGTTCTATTCGAGAAGCGATGCGTGTCGATAATCGTTGTGCTAGGAAATTATGGTGAGAATTGATATCGCTAGTGTGAAATGAGTGCGTGAGTGATGGAACATTATGTTGTGAACAAAGGGCATTAGGACTAATGATTTTTTTGAGTGGTTCGATGTGATGAAATGAGAAAAACTTATAGTAAACTCGAAAATCTTCCGAAATAAGTCGATTTTCCGATATATCCGGTAGATTCTTGAATAGTTTATTCTGAGTTTTGGATACATCGATAGATAACATTATTTTGAGATAATATTGGATAGTTCTTGCGACTTTAAACCAATAAGCGTGACAGTCCTATCACACAGTAGATCTAACGTTCCTCCTCTGTCATATTCGGGCAACGTTGCCAGGTACAAATAAACCACATCAATAGTCGCACATAAGGAAAATCTACAAGCCCAATTAAAACATATCAGAAATGTACCAGTTGCTCCAAAACGAAAACCAAACAAACATATATGTGGAAACCCAATCGGTATGTAACCCACGTTTGATCGTATGAATATGAGATGATTCCAGATGTGAATATCCACCGAGGCCTCCGCCCAATTACACTCCATTCAGAAATGTGTGCTTCCCGAAAAGGACGAGTTGGAAGCAAAGGCGAAATTCAATTTTCTGATTCGTTATCTCGTTTTGCCCCCCGGATCAACTGGACCGTTTTGATGGCGCAGACGAATCTGACGTGACCACGAGAGATCCATCTCGAGAAGAACAGAAAGAAGGATTTAATCAGACATCCACTGAAGCGTAGGACAAATCACGTAAAGTCGCCAACAAGAGTGTGGACTTATATCCGGCAACGTCGATGGAATATGACGTATGTGGTACATTAGATCTACTGTGTGGCGGGAATTTCAAAAATTTAACCTCGACTTCCGACTGTTTTGATTAGTTTGATACTGTTTTTCTTCCCAAAGTGCGATATGAGCTGGCATGTTGTGCTTTCTACATCAATTTATATCGAATCGTTTGAAATATTCGAGCCTGGGGTGAATAACAAATAAACAAATACTATGATATCGTGACTATCATCAGTTTCGGAACATATCCGCTTGATTTCTACATGGATACATTATAATAGGGTTTTGGAAAATAATCGACGCACGCAATAACAATTTTTTTCGACTTCAACGACCGTGAAATCAATGTTTTCTTTGTTGGGGTAATTTGGGGGTTGTTTTTTGGATAATAATTCATTTTTACTCGAACGGTTATTTGTTTTTTCTTCCTGAAATATAGATTTTTAGCAGAGAATTCTGACTTACCTATCGCAGGAAATTCCTGTAAGGGTGAATACACTGGCCGCAACTGTGGCATTAGCTATAAAATTACTGATGGAGCAGTACAAGCTCCCAAAGGGCCAATGCCTGAAAAAAAAACAAATCAAAATCAATCAATCCATAAATAAAAAAAAATTTAGTTCTCCCCTAACTAGGGATGCCTCATTTCGGGTTAAACCCGTTTGCACCAGTTCGATCTGAAAAAGAATTTAGCTTGCATCTGGCAACGTCGGCCAAATATGACAGATGGGATACATTAGATCTACTATGTGACAGGAATGTCATAACCTCAATTTTTGATCAGTTTGACAGTGTTTTAATTCCCAACCGAATCACTTTGCTCTTTGAACAGCCAAAAAAAGTTATATTCAACGTCAAACGTCATATCATATAATAATTTCGAATATTCGTTGAAGCCGAAACCACGAAGTCTTAGAACACGAGAAGACGTGACCGATAATTAAGTTTATTGGAGCTATACCTAACACAAAGCCTCGTTATCAATTCACCCTCTGTCTAACACACACACCCACAAATTAGGGGTTGGCTAACCTTTGAATCATGTAGCTGAAGTTGAAACTGCAGTTCAGCAGGGTGAGCAAAAGGTCGGCGGTACTCAAATTCACCAGGAAGTAGTTGGTGACGGTCCGCATCCGGCGATGCGCTGAAACAAAAACGGAAATATCATCCCTTATCGCATTACGAGGGCTCCTTTGAAGTCGAAGGAGGGGCGAGGGGGAATCGTAGAAACTGGATCTGTATTTGTGTCACCTTATCTCTTCTTTTTTTTTTTGAGGAAGAAGTTGCTATCAGATCGGAATCATCGATGGGGGGAGGAAGGTTCAATCGCGGATTCAATTAATTTAGGAGTTGATTGTGACAAACTGGTGAAAGATTTATTTTGCGCGAAAATGTTTCTGTGATAGTAGGTTAATCCTTCGGCCAAAATGAAAACAAAGAAAATGTTGAGCGAAAAAAGGTACTCAAGAGTCGGCGTAAAAATGATCTCGAGTTTCGAACCATAGAAAATAAAAAAAATGGTCAGCTCAAGCACTGACGTGAAGTTGGGAGCTTTTGAGCACTCCTTCATTCACCTACAAGATGGATCCACCTACAAGGTGGATCTACCCACAAGTTGGATCTACCTACAAGGTGGATGAGAGCTCGAAAGCTCCTGACGTCAGTGCTTTTCAAATTTTTTTTCTACATTTTCAGAGATTTGAGATGTCATTTCATAATTTGTTAAAATCTAAGAAGGTAACTGTCGAATCCGAGAATCATAGAATTTAATTGACTTTTATCGAAATGTTTGTAATTTTTCTGATGCAATTCGACTACGCCACTGGACGTTCTAGCCTTCATTTTTGCGGACATTTTTGCGTATATTCCAGATATTTCATGCCGGAAGTTCCGGAAGCTTTTTAATCTGAATTCCGGAACGACTTATTTCTGCTTCTACTCACTACATGCATATTTCAGGGGAGCTCCTCGCGGCCGGCGGCACGTTCGACGGATGAATTCATGAGAATCTGATACGTCATCGGAATCTTCCGACTCTTGGTGAATAAGAAGAATAAGATCCACCCTCGTTCCGTTTTTTTTTCATCTTTAAATTGAATATAACAGATTTGTAGCGAATGTACATCAATGCTATGTAGCTGTGATGTAGTAACTTTGTCGCATCAATGAAACATTGATAGATAAGAACTACGTAGTCGTGCTCCCTCCCTGATTTTAAACTGAAACATCACAAATATGTAACGAAGTTCCATAGATGTTACATAGTAAATACATAGCTGACACATCAACGCTACGTAGCACGGACGTAATTGCGAAACATCTCAAATTATGTATTTGGAACAAAAAAATAACACATCGCAATGTTCTCTCCTTGATCTCCCCAGGTTACATCACAGGGATGTAACTGGGTGATGATGAAGCTGCATCGAATTTACCTCCACTGGACAAAAAAAATAAAATACAGCATTTAGTTTGGAATTTAATTCGTCGTAAATCCTCGATGGGAGTAATTTCAATAAAACCGAATTAGCGATGTTAAATTCGCCATTATTTAGTGCAAGAATGGGAAAACTGAACATTATTCCAGTCGAGATAACGTATTACCAACAATTCACTAGGGAAATGTGAATTACTTTGTGACATACATGTGTACGTGTGTTAAATTAATGGGGTCACTGGTTGTTTATGTATTTTTTCTGTTTCGAATTGGTTATTATTTTTATTGGCCATTTTTCATCAGATGTAGTTTCCCTATCGAAATGAATAAAGATATACGAGGAAACTCGCGGAAACTTCGATTCCCTCAGAACAAATTCAGATGTTCGATTCGATAAAAGAAATTATGTTTTTCCTCCACCATGAAAAATTTTCTTCGCCGAGCACATAACCGGATGCTGTAAGAGTGGTTCGTCTGTCAACGGCGAAGAAATATGGCGGGGAGAAAAAGCCATTCCACTGTTTTTGCAGGTCTCGCCCTGTGAAGATTTTCAATTTTCCACCACACAATTGGGGTAATTCCGAGCCGGGCTGAAAACGGAGGTGTTTCCACGTTTTCCAGAGCGCGACGGAATTTGAATATAAATTATGCCCCATACTCGAAGTACAGGGTATTGAAAAAATCTGAAACATTCATGGAAAAGCTCGATGAGTGCATCTACTCGGAAGGGAAAACCTAAACGGTAATAGATAGAGCTACGATTCTATGCTCATTCGATTGTGCGACCTTGAAAACCTATATTTTGATACCCAACTTGAACAACATATCTGCCGTATAAAGTTTTTCCGACAACGTAACTAGAAAACTACGGCAAATATGACGTTCAAGTTGGATATTAAAATATAGGTTTTCAAGGTCGCGCAATCCGATGAGCATAACATTGCAGTTCTATCTGTCTCAGTTCAGGTTTTCACCTGTCACCTGTGAGTTTTTCCAATTTTCAATTCTGAATAACGAAAACAATCATTAAACTATCGAAATAAATCCGATTATCGAGCTTCGACGTCGATTTCCATTCCGAAAGTTCGGTTTCAGTTAATCATATTCAATCCAGGATTTCGAACATCATGAAAAAGCTCGATAAGAGTACCTACTTGAAGGCTCCATCTTCAAAGTGTCTTCTTGTGGGTGAAAACCTGAACGGTCATAGATAGAGCTGCGATTTTATGCTCATCCGATTGTGCGACCTCGAAAACCTATATTTTGATACCAAACTTGAACATCATATCTGCAGTAGTTTTCCCGACAAAAAAAATTATGAAGTTTTTCCGACTTTCTAACTAGAAAACTACGGCAGCTATGATATTCGAGTTTGGTATCAAAATATTGGTTATGGAGGTCGCGCAATCCGGTGAGCATAAAATCGCAGCTCTATCTATCACCGTTTATGTTTTCACTCGTCAAATTGAGTTTTTCCAATTTTTAATCCTGAATAATTGAAAAAATCATTATACTATCGAACTAAATCCGATTATCGAACTTCCGAACCAGTTCGAACCTGATTCAAATTTCGATTTCAGTTGCTGATATTTCATCCAGGATTTCGAACGTCATCAAAAGTGTACCTACTCAGTGATTTCATCTTCAAAGTGTCTTCTTCTTGTCGGCCCACTTACAATCAATCGGCTCGTTATACAAAGGCGCCCGCCAACTACGTCAATTATGATTGGGTTCCGTCAGAAAGCCGTCGTTTCCCCTAATGAGGTCAGGCAGAAACTTACCTGGCGCATCCAATCGAAATTATTCGATACAAATTAAATACAAATTTATATAAGCTACGCCGAAATGTTTGCGCTCAAGCTTGATTGAATCTGAGTTTACTGTTTTTTGGGGCGATCGATCGGCTGCAGGATTTCAGAACTGATAAATTAGTTTCGATGAATCCAAAATTATCGTTTCATTCTTCATGTGATATATAGCTACATTAAGGTTAGGTTAGTTTAAGAATCAAATCTGCGTGTTTCGTCCCGGAGCTACTGGTGGACTCGTCAGCATTATGAACTCACCTATCACTATCCAGATGACAATGCAATTTCCCCCGCATGCAACGATGATCATGAAGGCGAACACCGAGGTCCAGGCACATTTGATCCACCACGACATCCCGCTATTGTCTTTGCTGTTGATTATTGTAGCTATGGTCGGTAGTGCGGTCGACGCGGTGTGAGGAAGAATGGTCTGAAGAGGCCCATAGTCGATACCTTCGAAGGTCTCGTTGGATCTCGAGAAGGCCTGGAAAGGAGAATTCATCGAGGAATTATTTATGGAGAGATAGTGTCTCTTCTTGAACAAGTTTCAAGGGGGAAATCGTAGTTGGGGGAACAATTTAATTTTTTTCAAACTCCCCGATGAATTATTTCAGTTTGGAGTTTTCGCTTTGGCCGTAATTGATTGGATTAAAAATTCATCTACTTTAGTCGGGTGTTGAAGGCGTCTATCTTGATTTCCTCCAATCGTTCTTGTATAATCTTTTCGTATTGTTTTCATACTGAGCTTTGTTTTGCGAGTTCTTCTGATTCTGTGATTGCAACTCTCGAAAAGTCGATTCTATAAAATTGCTCACAGAATCTATGGTTCGTTTCATAATCTTTCGGAAAATTGTACAATAATTCGGTGGTTCGGTGAAGTTACGTTGGTGTTAATAATGATGCCAATTGTTTGGAGGAGCTCTCAGAGAGATTGAGGTGGCATAAGCCCATTCAGCATTACAGAAACTGTCTTCAATTAACGCGAATTGTGTCAATCGCATTTTCCCCTACTCGAAAGGACTGAATATTCTTGGAATGACAAACTGAACATTTATTTCGATGATTTTCATGGAAGAACAATGGGAATAAATAAAAGTTTTCTTCTTTTGACAACCACCATAGAAATATATGAATATTAAGAATCTTTCTCCATGACTGATGGTTTCGAAATTGTCTCACTCTAGATTCGATAATAATTCAAATTGGGAATGTTAAGAGAAACTGAACGATTCAGCTCGGAAAACACCGATGGACTGATTTCAATTCATGGAACTTCGGTGAATGATTTGATGTTTACCAGTGCAATTTCAGAGATTATGAAATATCAATGGTTTATTGAAATTCAATGTCCAAAATAGAGGAAGCACAGTTTTAGTATGTAGATAATACACAAAATCTGGTAAAACAAGCGAAATTTCATTCTTGGAATGACAAATTGAAATTTATTTCGATGAATTTCTGATTAGAATAGAGAGAATAAATGGAAGTTTTCTTCTTTTGACAACCACCATCGAAATTTATGAATACTAGGAATCTTACTCAGTGCCTGTTGGTTTCGAAATTGTCCCACTCTAGATTGGATTATTATTCAAATTGGAAATGTCGATAAATACTCAATGAACCAGCTCGGAAAATTCCGATGGATGATTTCTATTCATGAAACTTCGGTGAGAGATTTGAAGTTTACTAGTGCAATTCCAGAGATCTATGAGATGTCAATGGTTTATTGAAATTCATTGTCCAAAATAGAGACAGAAAAATATTAGTACGTAGATCCACAGAATTAAATAGATCCATAGAAATGTCATTCGCAATTTAATCAATTCGAAAACACCGAATATTCTTGGAATGGCAAACTGAAATTTATTTCGATGATTGTCTGAGTAGAACAATGGGAATAAATAGAAGATTTCTTCTTTTGATAACCACCATCGAAATATACGAATATTGGGAATCTTACTCTGTGACTGTTGGTTTTGAAATCGTCCCACTCTAGATTCGATAATAATTCAAAGTGGTAATGTCAACAAATAAAAAACTAAACGAATCAGCTCGGAAAACTCCGATAGACTATTCATGAAACTTCGGTGAAAGATTGGATGTCTACCAGTGTGATTCCAAATTTCTATGATTTCTATGACTTATTGAGATTCAATGTCCAAAATAGAGGCAGCTCAGTAATAGTATGTAGATACACAGAATTGGATAAATCAATGGACATTTCATTCGCATTTTTCTCAATTCGGAAACACCGAATATTCTTCGAATGGCAAACTGAAATTTATTTCGATGATTGTCTGAGGAGAACAATGGGAATAAATAGAAGATTTCTTCTTTTGACAACCACCATCGAAATATACGAATATTGGGAATCTAACTCTGTGACTGTTGGTTTTGAAATCGTCCCACTGTAGATTCGATAATAATTCAAATTGGGAATGTCAACAAATAAAAAACTGAACGAATCAGCCTGGAAAAATCCGATAGACTGATTTATTTTCATGAAACTTCGGTGAAAGATTGGCTGTCTACCAGTGTGATTTCAAATTTCTATGAGTTCTATGGAATGTCAATGACTTATTGAAATTCAATGTCCAAAATAGAGGCAGCACAGTAAAAGTAAGTAGATACAAGGAATTGGTTAAATCAATGGAAATTTCATTCGCATTTTAGTCAATTCGGAAACAACGAATATTCTTGGAATAGCAAACTGAAATTTATTCCGATGATTGTCTGAGTAGAACAATGGGAATAAATAGAAGATTTCTTCTTTTGACAACCCCCATCGAAATATACGAATAATGGGAATCTTACTCTGTGACTGTTGGTTTTGAAATAGTCCCACTCTAGATTCGATAATAATTCAAATCGGGAATGTCAACAAATAAAAAACTGAACGAATCAGCTCGGAAAACTCCGATACACTGATTTCTATTCATAAAACTTCGGTGGAAGATTGGATGTCTACCAGTGTGATTCCAAATTTCTATGATTTCAATGGGATGTCAATGACTTATTGAAATTCAATGTCCAAAATAGAGGCAGCACAGTAAAAGTATGTAGATACACAGAATTGGTTAAATCAATGGAAATTTCATTCGCATTTTCCTCAATTCGGAAACACCGAATATTCTTGGAATGGCAAACTGAAATTTATTTCGATGATTGTCTGAGTAGAACAATGGGAATAAATAGAAGATTTCTTCTTTTCTATTGAAATATACGAATATTAGGAATCTTACTCTGTGACTGTTGGTTCCGAAGTAGTCCCACTCTAGATTCGATAATAATTCAAATTCGAATTCCGACAAAAACTGATAAAATCAGCTCGGGAAACTCCAATAGACTGATTTCTATTCATGAAAGACTTGATGTTTACCGGCGTGATTCCAAAGTTCCATTAGAATTCAATGGTTTTATTGAAATTCGATGTCCAAAATAGAGTCAGCACGGTATTAGCAAGTAGATTCACAGAATCTGATAAATCTACAGAAATGTCATTCGCATTTTCCTCGAATCAATATTAGATGTTCCATCTTCTGAAATGAGGAAGTTAATATTCATTTCAGATATTTTCATATCTGCACAATCGAAATTAATATAGGTTTTTTATGTTTTCGATAATCCCCATCGAAATGTACGATATTCGACATGTAACTCTGTGACCGTAAAAACTAATCGAATCATTTATGCTCGGAAAATTTTGATGGTCTGATTTCTATTCATGAAATTTCGGTAACAGATTGGATGCGATTCCAAATCTCTGCTACTTGTCAATGATTCATTGAATTTTGATGTCCGAAATAGCGTTAGTACGAAATTGAATTAGGCAGTGGGTGGATTACACATCGATTCGAATTTTGACATAGAAGGGTAAAGTGTATTGGTGCGTTATTAATTCATGACAAGGCAATCTTTTCAGCATTAAAGTTCAGTGATAACATTCGTTTTAATGTCAAAACGTGACAAGTGATACACAAAGTTCTATTTATCTTCAAGACAGGATTTCAGTTTTAATGGAATTCTGAAGCAAAATATAACTTCGAAGACAACTCGTTCAACTTTATTCCACTGATCATTTCACAGTACACTGAAGATGTTGATTGGATTGAACACTTGAAGGCACCAATTGGGTGGAAAATTGCAGACTGGTATTTCTAGGATGCAGTGCACGTCTTTTCCGGGAAATCCGAGGAAATTTCGTTTCAGCGATTTTTCTGAAGAATGGAAGTAATCTTTACTGAACAGGATGATCTAATGGATATTTTTTACTCGAATTGAGAGATTTCGTTATTTTATGGATTACGACTCATTTATCATCTTCATGTTTGTTATCGATTTTTTTCGTACAAGAAAAATGAAGTGATTAAATTTTTTCCTCACAGGCTCCAAACTGGCCTGAAATTGAGGTCGGTTCGAAAACCTGCTGGTCTTGCTTGTTCCTCTATCTTGAATTTCCAAGACACAATTGGCACATTTCTTTCAGATTACCACACTATTTCCTGATTAGATCCATCTACTGGACGGATAACAATAGTAGTTTTACCCTCAGGAACCATGAAACTTTCAGCGGAATGAAAAAATACGACTTCCTATATTGTGTCGAATGGTTTGGGAAGAACATCCTGAAATGTCCTCACCAAATATCCCAGAACGAGAGATATCCGGAAAAAGGGACGAATTTCTCCACTATGAGTACCTAGTTGGTTCAATTGAATCAACTTCGTCTTCGATGAAAACCATTCCAATGAAATAGGAAGTGAACTTCGCGTTTATATCGTGATGGCTTGTATATCACTTGTATTTCTTTCAACATTTCAACATCATTGATAATTATTTGTAATTCTACGAAATAAACTGACGTTTCGATTTTCTATAATCCTTCTATGGGCATAGAATCTGTTGAATATCGGATTGTCATAAACATGGTCAATCATTGACGATAATTCAGTGAGTGACAGACGTTTTGATTTTCTATAATTATTCTATGGGCATAGAATCTGTTGAATATTAAATTGAAATAAACGCGGTCAATCATGGAACATAACTCAGTGAATGACATGCAGACATTTATTTCACAGATTTCCTCGACTATAGAATAGTATATTTCCGAAACAGAGATTACCATAGTTGAAGTTCAGGTGTTAAATCCCATAAACTCGGATTACTCCCTGCGTTTCTGAACCTATAACCCAATAGCTCTCATTATTATTCATAGGCTGCGAATCCCTGTTGTCTTTCGGTAGCTCCGCTCATATATCTTCCTGTGTTATTAATGGGGTATGCGTATAATACAAAATTGGATCCATAGGCTGTATTTCTTGTTTTCTATGTCTCATTGAGCATATTTCGAGCACTTTTTCGCCACATCAATTTCATTTAGGATGATAATACCCCATAACGAGAAAAACTTTCACACCGATCGATGTCGTGAAAAGCCAATTGGGACACGGTTCGTTTCGGCCGAGAAAAACTTCGATAGGCGGAAAAGTTGAAGAAGCAGAAATTAGTTTTGCGACCCAGTTCTAGATTAAGAATGACATTTCCAACTGATAGAGGTCTCAAAAGTTTCTAATTCTATATATTCCATATAATTCTGTGATTCCATCACAGTCGATTTTGGTTCACCGATTCTGTGGTTCGATAGTTTCACCTTATGTCAAATAAGAATGATCATAGATTTGGTAATTTTCCACTGAAGAACATTTCATGCACCCGAACTAATTTGATATCACTGTCAAGTTGAACGTTGTGTCATTTGAACTACTATTTGATGAGTCTTTCAGAAACTGGGTATGAGTTCGATATCTAAACATGAAAGCATTTTGACAAGTTCCTTCTTTATTTAACCATCCTGTCACAGTATGAGTGACATATGTGGAGAAGCATAGAAGTCCCTTCAGAATGCAAAAGAGAACACAGAGATGTTGAGAACCTAACCCAACCTAATCTAACCTTACTTAAATATGAATTGATATTCAACACTCTCCTAACTTTACCTAACCTAACATAAATATGAAATCATTTCGATAATTTCCTTCATTATTTAACCATCCTGTCACAGTATGAGTGACATATGGAGGAGCATAGAAGTCCCTTCTGAATACAAACGAAAGAACTAATGTTGAGAACCTAACCAAACCTAAATATTTCCTAATTTCACATAACCTAACCTAAGTTAAAAATGAAATCATTTTGAAAAATTAATTATTTAACCATTCTGTCAATATGAATGACATGTGTAGGAGCATAGAAGGCCCTTCTGAATAAAAACAAAGAGATGGTCATTCCTGCCTCAATCAAATATGATTAATGCTCATTTTCTTTCGACAAAATCCGCGAAATAAATTCGATAAATCCAGAGTCAATATTAGTCCAACACTTTCACCCAAACTCGGTTGGTTTGGAGCTGACTCAATTAATTTTCACCATCCTGTCTGATAACCTCCATCGAGTTCTCTATTACTAAAAACATTGTTGTTTTACAAATGTATTTCTCTAAATTAATTCTCTTAATTATTCCAGATCACGCAGAGTTGAATTAGTCCTAATTGAATGATTCACCCCACTGTGGCCTTAAGGGTGCATTTTCGAACGATAATTCCTGGGCTCGAGATTTAGAACACACTCTTAAACTGAGCGGATCTTCATACATCAGCGATATTTATCTCCATAATATTGGTTTTATGTGGGATTATGTGCATAAGGGCGAATCTTTTACGACCAGGCTAAAGCCCAGTATTCACAACTACCCTTATCGTATCCAAGTCCTGTTCGGAGTTGTTGTTTCGAGGCAGGGTGGCCCGCAGGGGAATACACTCAAAGGGGGAGAAATGTAAATATATCAGGGATGGGGTGATGTGTATAGTAATTCGATGTACAGGATGTCTGTAAAAGGTTTTAATTTCAGTATGACAACTTCTGTCATTTTATTTTTACAAACTTCAAATGATGGAATCGTTTTTTTTTGTGAACACACTTCTTCCAACAAAAATTGAATGGAAATTATGGGAAACTCATGAATTCAAATATATGATTCTTTTTCAAATTTCCCGAAAAATTTTGATATTTCAGTGACAGTTTGGTTGCAATTGACGGCTTAAAAGACTTACCAACATAATTCTGTGAAAGATTGGAATATTTCATAAAATTTCTTTTTCTTCCTCTTATTCTCAATTTTTTTATGCGGTTGTTTTTTATGGTGATTATTTTCTTTTCGTGAACACACTTCTCCCAGAAAAAAATCTGATGGAAATTATGGAAAACTCATGGTTTGAAAGATATGATTCTTTTTTAAATTTCTCGGAAAATTTTGACATTTCAGTGACAGTTTGATCGACAATTGACGGCTTGAAAGACTTACCAACATAATTCTGTGAAAGATTGGAATATTTCATAAAATTTCTTTTTCTTCCTCCTATTCTCAATTTTTCTATGCGGTTGTTTTTTATGGTAAATATTTTTTTTTCGTGGACACACTTCTTCAAAAAAAAAATCGAATGGAAATTATAGGAAACTCATAGTTTGAAATATATGATTTTTTTTCAAATTTCTCGAAAAATGTTGACATTTCAGTGACAGTTTGAGTGCAATTGACGGCTTGAAAGACTTACCAACATAATTCTGTGAAAGATTGGAATATTTCATAAAATTTCTTTTTCTTCCTCCTATTCTCAATTTTTCTATGCGGTTGTTTTTTATGGTAAATATTTTTTTTTCGTGGACACACTTCTTCAAAAAAAAAATCGAATGGAAATTATAGGAAACTCATGGTTTGAAATATATGATTTTTTTTCAAATTTCTCGAAAAATTTTGACATTTCAGTGACAGTTTGAGTGCAATTGACGGCTTAAAAGACTTACCAACATAATTCTGTGAAAGATTGGAACATTTCATAAAATTTCTTTTTCTTCCTCTTATTCTCAATTTTTTATGCGGTTGTTTTTTGTGGTGATTTTTTTTTTCGTGAACACACTTCTTCCAAAAATAACCGAATGGAAATTATGGGAAACTCATGGTTTAAAAGGTATCATTCTTCTTCAAATTTCTCGAAAAATTTTGACATTTCAGTGACAGTTTGATTGCAATTGACGGCTTAGAAGACTTATCAACATAATTCTGTGAAAGATTGGAATATTTCATAAAATTTCTTTTTCTTCCTCTTATTCTCAATTTTTGTATGCGGTTGTTTTTTGTGGTGATTATTTTCTTTTCGTGAACACACTTCTTCCAGAAAAAATCTGATGGAAATTATGGGAAACTCATGGTTTAAAAGGTATCATTATTCTTCAAATTTCTCGAAAAATTTTGAAATTTCAGTGACAGTTTGATTGCAATTGACGGCTTAGAAGACTTATCAACATAATTCTGTGAAAGATTGGAATATTTCATAAAATTTCTTTTTCTTCCTCTTATTCTCAATTTTTGTATGCGGTTGTTTTTTGTGGTGATTATTTTCTTTTCGTGAACACACTTCTTCCAGAAAAAATCTGATGGAAATTATGGGAAACTCATGGTTTGAAAGATATGATTCTTTTTCAAATTTCTCGAAAATTTTTGACATTTCAGTGACAGTTTGATTGACAATTGACGGCTTAAAAGACTAACCAACATAATTCTGTGAAAGATTGGAATATTTCATAAAATTTCTTTTTCTTCCTCTTATTCCCAATTTTTTTATACAGTTGTTTTTTATGGTGATTATTTTCTTTTCGTAAACACACTTCTTCCAGAAAAAAAATCTGATGGAAATTATGGGAAACTCATGGTTTGAAAGATATGATTCTTTTTCAAATTTCTCGGAAAATTTTGACTTTTCAGTGATAGTTTGATTGACAATTGATGGCTTAAAAGACTTACCAACATAATTCTGTGAAACATTGGAATATTTCATAAAATTTCTTTTTCTTCCTCTTATTCTCAATTTTTGTATGCGGTTTTTTTTTGTGGTGATTATTTTTTTTTCGTGAACACACTTCTTCCAAAAAAAACCGAATGGAAATTATGGGAAACTCATGGTTTAAAAGATATGATTCTTCTTCAAATTTCTCGAAAAATTTTGACATTTCAGTGACAGTTTGATGGACAATTGACGGCTCAAAAGACTTACCAACATAATTCTGTGAAAGATTGGAATATTTCATAAAATTTCTTTTTCTTCCTCTTATTCTCGATTTTTTTATGCGGTTGTTTTTTATGGTGATTATTTTCTTTTCGTGAACACACTTCTTCAAAAAAAAAGACGAATGGAAATTATGGGAAACTCATGGTTTGAAAGAAATGATTCTTTTTCAAATTTCTCGGAAAATTTTGACATTTCAGTGACAGTTTTATGGACAATTGACGGCTTAAAAGACTTACCAACATAATTCTGTGAAACGTTGGAATATTTCATAAAATTTCTTTTTCTTCCTCTTATTCTCAATTTTTTTATGCGGTTTTTTTTTATGGTGATTATTTTCTTTTCGTGAACACACTTCTTCCAGAAAAAAAATCTGATGGAAATTATGGGAAACTCATGGTTTGAAAGATATGATTCTTTTTCAAATTTCTCGAAAAATTTTGACATTTCAGTGACAGTTTGATTGACAATTGACGGCTTAAAAGACTTACCAACATAATTCTGTGAAAGAGTGGAATATTTCATAAAATTTCTTTTTCTTCCTCCTATTCTCAATTTTTTTATGCAGTTGTTTTTTATGGTGAATATTTTTTTTTAGAAGTAACTCGCCCACAGAGTGTTCCTAAATTGAAAGAACAAACAAAGAGTGTTGAATTTTTTCGAAAATTTTAATTTTTGCTGAAGACTTTTTTGTCGAAAATGTGACCTCTATGAAAAAATTATAAGATTTAGAATTTTTTTTAAATAAACTCACCATCCCAAGAAGTTTCCAAAGTTCCACCCCAACCCAACTAAACCCCCTCGGAACACCAATTCAAGTAATTTTCAGGAAGTCACAGTCACCGAACGACACGTCCATCTTCAACAAGAAACAGAAGACCGTATCGAGAAAGGCGTCAAAGAAGAGCGAACCGTCCGCGAAAGAGTAGGAAGACGCAACAGATGACCGAAGATCCATCACATCGCGGCCTACTGGGGGATGTTTTCACGGACGAAGGAGTCGGGCAACTGGCGTGCGTCGCGACGTCCACGGAGGAGCGCGAGAAGGATCGCAGGGTGGAGAGGACTGAGTTATCGCATCGCTATTTTCGGATAGACGGACGGAAAACATCTGAGACGTGAAGTTTTCCGAACAGCCAAATTGGTAGCATTTCCTGATTGAAATGAGTTTTCCTCCTGACGATGCTTTTCGTGAGTTATGGTGTGTGTTTGCGGCGTTTTCTCGTCGTTTCGGGGACGAATTGGTGTTTTTCAATCAGTGTACATCATACGTTTTGGAAGTTGTTTAAGACATTACTCTTAGTCTTTTGTCATGTCTCAGTCCCAGAATCACGAAAACTGTTTTTCGTGGGAAGCAAGTAAATATTTGGAATCCACACCTTCGAATTATCAAATGATATTTTTTTGCTGAATCGAAAAATAATTTTTTGTCAATTAAATTTTGTGAAAAAATTTTTGTTTGATTATCTTTTGGAAAATTTTCATATAAGCTGATTCAACACCTCTGATTTCGAAGATGCGGTATGTTTTTCCATGGGCTTCATCGTTTTGACGCAAAATTTTTCGGAATTATCTGAACAATTAGCTGTTTGGCAAAAAAATTCGAAAAAAATTATAAATTTTCTAAAATATTCCAGGAGTGCTGAAATAATTTCCATGAGTAACCAAGGACTGCACAAATATGGAAAAAAATCAACATCCACCAGAATGCATCCATTTATTTATGGGAAAACCTCAATGTTCGATATAAAAAATGGAGATCTCTTTGAATTTCCAGTTCAAACTGAAATAGCAATCAAACAAATTTCTTTTCGAGAAAAACGAGTGTATATTTGGAATCTTCACCCACAAATTATATGAATGGCATAAATTTCTTTCTTATATCAAAACATTATTTTTTTGCCAAATTTTCCATACCAATGAAATTTTGTGCAAAAAATTTTTGTTCGATTATCTTTTGGAAATTTTTCATATTAGCTGATTCAACACCTCTGATCTCGAAGATGCGGTAGGTTCCTCCATAGGCTTCATCGTTTTGACGCAAAATTTTTCGGAATTATCTGAAAAATTAGCTGTTTATCAAAAAAATTTTAAAAAAATAATAAAATTTTCTAAAATGTTCCAGGAGTGCTGAAATAATTTCCATACGTAGCCAGGGGCTGTACAAGTATGGAAAAAAATCAACATCCACCAGAATACATCAATTTCTTCATGGAAAACCCTCAATTTTGGAAATAAAAAATTGAGATCTCTTTGAATTTCCAGTGCAAACTGAAATAGCAATCATACAAATTTTTTTTCGAGAAAAGCAAGTGTATATTTGGAATCTCCACCCTCAAATTATATGAATGGCATAAATTCCTTTCTCATATCAAAACATTATTTTTTTGCCAAATTTTCCATATCAATGAAATTTTGTGCAAGAAAGTTTTGTTTGATTATATTTTGGAATATTTTTATATTAGCTGATTCAACACCTCTGGTTTCGAAGATGCGGTAGGTTTCTCCATAGGCTTCATCGTTTTGACGCAAAATTGTTCGGAATTATCTTAAAAATTAGCTGTTTGGCGAAAAAATTTGAAAAAAATTATAAAATTTTCTAAAATGTTCCAGGAGTGCTGAAATAATTTCCATAGGTAGCCAGGGGCTACACAAATATGGAAAAAAATCAACATCCACCAGAATACATCCACTTCTTCATGGGAAAACCTCAATTTTTGAAATAAAAAATTGAGATCTCTTTGAATTTCCAGTGCAAACTGAAATAGCAATCATATAAATTTTTTTTCGAGAAAAGCAAGTGTATATATGGAATCTACACCCTCAAATTATATGAATGGCATAAATTCCTTTCTTATATCAAAACATTATTTTTTTGCCAAATTTTCCATATCAATGAAATTTTGTGCAAGAAAGTTTTGTTTGATTATCTTTTGGAAAATTTTTATATTAGCTGATTCAACACCTCTGGTTTCGGAGATGCGGTAGGTTTCTCCATAGGCTTCATCGTTTTGACGCAAAATTTTTCGGAATTATCTGAAAAATTAGCTGTTTATCAAAAAAATTTTAAAAAAATAATAAAATTTTCTAAAATGTCCCAGGAGTGCTGAAACAATTTCCATAGGTAGCCAGGGGCTGCACAAATATGGAAAAAAATCAACATCCACCAGAATACATCCATTTCTTCATGGGAAAACCTCAATTTA
Organism: Aphidecta obliterata; assembly: GCA_963966015.1. Taxonomy (NCBI): domain Eukaryota; kingdom Metazoa; phylum Arthropoda; class Insecta; order Coleoptera; family Coccinellidae; genus Aphidecta; species Aphidecta obliterata. The sequence goes on from OZ014435.1 coordinate 2,605,258, forward strand.
TGATATAAAAAATTGAGATCTCTTTGAATTTCCAGTGCAAACCGAAATAACAATCATACAAATTTTTTTTCGAGAAAAGCAAGTGTATATATGGAATCTACACCCTCAAATTATATGAATGGCATAAATTCCTTTCTTATATCAAAACATTATTTTTTTGCCAAATTTTCCATATCAATGAAATTTTGTGCAAGAAAGTTTTGTTTGATTATCTTTTGGAAAATTTTTACATTAGCTGATTCAACACCTCTGGTTTCGACGATGCGGTAGGTTTCTCCATAGGCTTCATCGTTTTGACGCAAAATTGTTCGGAATTATCTTAAAAATTAGCTGTTTGGCGAAAAAATTTGAAAAAAATTATAAAATTTTCTAAAATGTTCCAGGAGTGCTGAAATAATTTCCATAGGTAGCCAGGGGCTGCACAAATATGAAAAAAAATCAACATCCACCAGAATACATCCATTTCTTCATGGGAAAACCTCAATTTATGATATAAAAAATTGAGATCTCTTTGAATTTCCAGTGCAAACTGAAATAACAATCATACAAATTTTTTTTCGAGAAGAGCAAGTGTATATATGGAATCTACACCCTCAAATTATATGAATGGCATAAATTTCTTTCTTATATCAAAACATTATTTTTTTGCCAAATTTTCCATATCAATGAAATTTTTTGCAAGAAAGTTTTGTTTGATTATCTTTTGGAAAATTTTTAAATTTGCTGATTCAACACCTCTGGTTTCGAAGATGCGGTAGGTTTCTCCATAGGCTCCATCGTTTTGACGCAAAATTTTTCGGAATTATCTGAAAAATTAGCTGTTTATCAAAAAAATTAAAAAAAAATCATAAAATTTTCTAAAATGTTGCAGGAGTGCTGAAATAATTTCCATAGGTAGCCAGGGGCTGCACAAATATGGAAAAAAATCGACATCCACCAGAATACATCCATTTCTCCATGGGAAAACCTCAATTTTTGAAATAAAAAATGGAGATCTCTTTAAATTTCCAGTGCAAACTGAAATAGCAATCATACAAAGGTTTTTTTCGAGAAAAGCAATTGTATATTTGGAATCTACACCCTCAAATTATATGAATGGCATAAATTCCTTTCTTATATCAAAACATTATTTCTTTGCCAAATTTTCCATATCAATGAAATTTTGTGCAAGAAAGTTTTGTTTGATTATCTTTTGGAAAATTTTCAAATTAGCTGATTCATAACCTCTGGTTTCGAAGATGCGGTAGGTTTCTCCATAGGCTTCATCGTTTAGACGCAAAATTGTTCAGAATTATCTTAAAAATTAGCTGTTTGGCGAAGAAATTTGAAAAAAATTATAAAATTTTCTAAAATGTTCCGGGAATGCTGAAATAATTTCTATAGGTAGCCGAGGGCTGCAAAAATAAAGAAAAAAATTAACATCCACCAGAATTCATCCATTTCTTTATGGAAAAAACTAAATTTTTGATATAAAAAATATCTCTTTGAATTTCCAATTCAAACTGAAAGGGCAATCATACGAAATTTTGTGTAAAAAATTTGGTTTGATTATCTTTTCGAAAATTTTCATATAAGCGGATTCAATACCTCAGTTTTCGAAGATGCAGAAGGTTTTTCCATAGGCTTCATCGTTTTGACTCAACATTTTTCGGAACTATCTAAAAAATTAGCTGTTTGGCAAAAAAATTTGCAAGAAATTTGGAAAAAATTTGGAAAAAATCATGAAACTTTCTTAAATGTTCCAGGGGTGCTGAAATAATTTCTATAGTCACCCAAGATCTACACGAATATGGAAAAAAATCAACATTCACCAGAGTCCATCCATTTCTATATGGGAAAAACTCAAACATTGATATCTTCTGGAAAATTTTCATATAATTTAATCAAACCACGCTGATTCCAAGAATGCAGTCAATTTCTCAACAGCTCCTATCGTTCAGTCACAAACATTTAAAAAAACAATAGGTATTCACCGGGAAAATTATAAAATTTCCAATTGTTCCATGCAATTTCCCGGAAAAAAAACTGATCGCAGCTTGGAGGATTTCCCACACTCCAAACCCATTCCTTCTGATTGGATTCTCATTGGTCTAGTAAGTTTTCCGCGGCATTGTTAGAAAAATTAGCGTCGATATTAATCTTTTTCCCTCTTTCCTCCGAAGCCCTTGGTCGTGTTTCTGAAAAGAGGACTTATTGTCTGGGAATAGGATTTTCCGACTCCTTCAATTTAATTACGGGGACCTCTTTAATTGGAAGGACCAGGCCTCTTCAATGTCACGAGATACCCGGATTTTTTTTCGACAAGGAAAATATTTTAATTTATCGGTGGAAATTCCAAGCACCAAGAAATTCCTTTTATAGTTTAAAAAAAAAACCCGATGCAGACACGAAATTTTTCTTGTTCCTATATAATTCAGTGTAAAATTGGCAGCAATCGAATAGAAAGAGCCATTGATTAGGGATGAAAAACGGGGATGAAGTGGGAAATATAATGGGAAATCTGCGTCAGATCACCAATCAAGAGGATCGTGGGGCGAATATTCGGATTGAAATTCGCAATTTACCGAATTGTATGGAAATGTTGAATACATTTTTTTCGTGCGATTTGGACAGATTAATTCCGTAGAGTAGGCGGAGAGGAAAAATTTAATTTCGAGAAAAAAAATTAGAATTCGATCAAATCGAAAGGAAAACAACTGTTGTATTAATGAATTTTATTTTATCAACATAAGAACAAAATGAATGAGATTGATATTATTTACAAAAATAACCAATAAAATTTTTTTTTGGCATCGTTTATCTTTCATCTTTCCACAATTTAATCGTTAATCCCCTCGGATCACACTCTAATAAAAATGAACGTTAAAGTTCGTTCTTGAGAGTTTTTGAACACACACACTTGGATTGAAAACTTTTCACCTCCTCTTAACGAAAGAGGAACATTGTCGTAAAAAAGTTCACAATTTTTCGCCGCTCAAGCTGACCATATTGTAGTAGGAGTGGTCGGGAAATCTCTCGAGTTCTATGTAGTCGGTTTCGGTCATCAGGAGCTTTTCCAACAGCTCTATGCACTCGCTGAAAGAGGGCCTCTGTTTGGGGTCCTTGTCCCAGCAATAATACATGATGTTGTACAGTTCTCTTCTGCAATGGTCCGGTTTGTCCAGACGATACCCATCTTTCACCTGGAAAAATTAACATTTAACAGGATTTTTTTTTTAAATTATGAAATCTTGTGGAAAAATTATCTAGCACCTCTATGAAAGATTCTTCCGGTGAATAAAGAATGCAGTCTTAAAAAAATCCACACTCATCAGGGTGAATCCATTCCAAAAAAAAAACTCAAATTTGGATATCGAAAATTGGGGGTTTCTGGAAGTTTCAAATTTAAAGCTGAGAAGCGACCAGAAAATTCATTTATCGCGAAAGAAAAGCATATTTCCAGAACCTATACACTCGAATTATATATATGACATCCATTTCTTTTCTATATCGGAAAATTTATTTTTTGTCGAATTTTCCAGAGGTGCAAAATTTTTGTTCGATTTCCTTCCAGAAAATTTTGGATGAACTAATTCGATCACGCTGATTTCAAATATGCAGTTCGTTTTCATATAAATCCCTTCGATTTTTCGCGGCATAAATGGAAATTCTCGAACAAATGATTTGTTTGTCGAAAATTTAAAAAAAAATCATATTTTTCTGCAGGAACGTTTTGGAAGCTTCACCACAGTTTTTATCGATAGCTATCGAATGAAGACGAATGAAAAAAATTCCACAACTACCAGGGTCTATCCATTTCCATAAAAAAAACCTCAAATTCGAGAATCTAAATATGGGATCCCTCAGAATTTCGATTTTAAAGTACAGTAGAAAATTCATTCCTCGCAGAAAAAAAGTATATATCCAGAATCTACACCTTTGAATTATATAGATGACATATATTCCTTTCCCATATCGGAAAATCTATTTTTTGTCGAATTTTCCAGAGGTGGAAATTTTTGTTCGATTTTCTTCTCGAAAATTTTAGATGAACTAATTCGTCCACGCTGATTTCAAATATGCACTCCGTTCCTTTATTGAACTCATCATTTTTTCGTGGCATACATGGAAAGTCTCGAAGAAAGGATTTGTTTGTCGAAAATTTAAAAAAAATCATAATTTTCTGTAGGAACGTTTTGAAAACTTCACAGTTTTTTATCGACAGCTAAAGAATAAAGACAAATGGAAAAAATCCACAGTCACCAGGGTCTATCCATTTCCATAAAGAAAAACCTCCGATTTGAATATCGAAAAATGGGGATTTCTGGATGTTTCAAATTCAAAGTTGAATAGCGATCATGAAATTTTTTCCCCGCAAAGAAGGATATTATATTCAGAACCTTTATACTCGAATTATATAACTGACTTATATTTCTCTTCTTTGTCGGAAAATTTATTTTTTGTCGAATTTTCCAGAGGAGGAAATTTTTGTTCGATTTTCTTCTCGAAAATTTTAGATGAACTAATTCGTCCACGCTGATTTCAAATATGCACTCCGTTTCTTTATTGAACTCATCATTTTTTCGTGTATATGGAAAGTCTCGAAGAAAGGATTTGTTTGTCGAAAATTTAAAAAAATCATAATTTTCTGTAGGAACGTTTTGATAACTTCACAGTTTTTTATCGACAGCTAAAGAATAAAGACAAATGGAAAAAATCCACAGTCACCAGGGTCTATCCATTTCCATAAAGAAAAACCTCCGATTTGAATATCGAAAAATGGGGATTTCTGGATGTTTCAAATTCAAAGTTGAATAGCGATCATGAAATTGTTTCCCCGCAAAAAAGGATATTATATTCAGAACCTTTATACTAGAATTATATAAATGACTTATATTCCTCTTCTTTGTCGGAAAATTTATTTTTTGTCGAATTTTCCAGAGGTGGAAAATTTTTGTTCGATTTTCTTCTCGGAAATTTGAAATGAACTAATTCATCCACGCTGATTTCAAATATGCACTCCGTTTCTATGATAATCTCATCGTTTTTTCGTGGCATACATGGAAAGTCTCGAAGAAAGGATTTGTTTGTCGAAAATTTAAAAAAATCATAATTTTCTGTAGGAACGTTTTGAAAACTTCACAGTTTTTTATCGACAGCTAAAGAATAAAGACAAATGGAAAAAATCCACAGTCACCAGGGTCTATCCATTTCCATGAAGAAAAACCTACAATTTGAATATCGAAAAATGGGGATTTCTGGATGTTTGAAATTCAAAGTTGAATAGCGATCATAAAATTTTTTACCCGCAAAAAAAATGCATATATTCAGAACCTTCATACTAGAATTATATAAATGACTTATATTCCTCTTCTTTGTCGGAAAATTTATTTTTTGTCGAATTTTCCAGAGGTGGAAAATTTTTGTTCGATTTTCTTCTCGAAAATTTGAAATGAACTAATTCATCCACGCTGATTTCAAATATGCACTCCGTTTCTATGATAATCTCATCGTTTTTTCGTGGCATACATGGAAAGTCTCGAAGAAAGGATTTGTTTGTCGAAAATTTAAAAAAAATCATACTTTTCTGTAGGAACGTCTTAAAAACTTCACAGTTTTTTTGTCGACAACTAAAGAATAAAGACAAATGGAAAAAAATCCACAGTCACCAGGGTTTATCCATTTCCATGAAGAAAAACCTACAATTTGAATATCGAAAAATGGGGATTTCTGGATGTTTGAAATTCAAAGTTGAATAGCGATCATAAAATTTTTTACCCGCAAAAAAAATGCATATATTCAGAACCTTCATACTAGAATTATATAAATGAGTTATATTAATCTTCTTTGTTGGAAAATTTATTTTTTGTCGAATTTTCCAGAGGTGGAAAATTTTTTTTCAATTTTCTTCTCGAAAATTTTAGATGAACTAATTCATCCACGCTGATTACAAATATGCACTCCGTTTCTATAATAATCTCATCGTTTTTTCGTGGCATACATAGAAACTCTCGAAGAAAGGATTTGTTTGTCGAAAATTTTAAAAAAATCATACTTTTCTGTAGGAATGTTTTAAAAACTTCACAGTATTTTTTTATCGACAGCTAAAGAATAAAGACGAATGGAAAAAATTTCACAGTCACCAGGGTCTATCCATTTCCATGAAGAAAAACCTCCAATTTGAATATAAAAAAATTGTTTGTCGAAAAACTTCTAAAAAATCATATTTTTCTGTGGAAACGTTCTGAAACTTGGCAGTATTTTTTAAAGATAGCTATAGAATGAAGACAAATGGAAAAATATCCACAGTGACCAAGGTCTATCCATTTTCATGAAGAAAAACCCCAAACTTGGAAATCGAAAAATGGGGATTTCTGAAAGTTTCAAATTTAAAGCTGAGTAGCGACCAGAACATTAATTTTTCGCAAAAGAAAAGCATATATCCAGAACCTACACATTCGTATTATATAAATGACATATCTTTCTTTCCCATACCGGAAAATTTATTTTTTGTCGAATTTTCCAGAAGGGGAAATTTTTGTTCGATTTTCTTCCAGAAATTTTTCATATTAACTAATTCGACCACGCTGATTCCAATATGTCCGTTTCTATATAAATCATATCGTTTTTTCGTGGCATACATGAAAAGATTTGTTTGTCGAAAAAAATTTGAGGAAAATTATATTTTTCGTAGAAACGGTTTTTAGCGATGTACATTAAAACATTCTTGATACTTCAAATTTAATGAGAAGAGAATAATAAACCTTTTTGTGAAATTTGCAGTTTTTCATATATTCTTTCAAATTTTTCTAACACTTCTAACCCGAAGGTTGAACTGAAAACGTCGTTACCTCCAATAAGCTTATTTGAGAAAGTCTCGTAAAGACTTCCAAGCCAAACTTCAGTTTGAAGGAACCTGATGTGATAAAAGACTCAAAGTTGTTCGGAGCTTCACTGAGAACTTGAACCTTTTGATCTCCAATCGTTCGGAATTTCCTTTGATAGCCAAGAATCGAAGTTACGTGAATAATTCTTCATTCATCCATCTGTACCTTACATTTTTATCAACTTCAGAGAAATGGCAACTTTTATTGTTGAAGATTTATTTAGGATGATAGCAGAAACACCCTGTATGTGTCCAGCATGTTCGAATCAGGTGCTTTGGCATCAAAACTCGAATATAATCATCACGTAAAAACACTACACGAAGAAATTCTCTTTTATTTTTATTTGCAGAAAACACTTCGTTTCACACATCAGCGCATCGTTCTTGGACCTCTCTTCATTCCATTCCTTTTGTACGTCCTCTTTTCCTAATTCGTTCCGTACTTCCAGAGAGACATTATCATAAAACAGGGGGGTTTTAAATGGACTCGAGATGAGCCTAAAACGGAAAACTAATTTTTCAGCTATGTAAAGTAATTACCGAACGTTCGTTCCGATTGTGGACGAGAATTCGGTGGACCTTTGTCCGATCTCTTTACGATTGTTCATCGACCTTTGTAAGTGATAATTGTTTGGTGAAGTCGTCGTGCAATTAGCAATGAAAACAACGCGGATAGAGTTTAACGTACGACAAAAGGGTCGTAACTTCTTGCATCGACTAGACCTGTTTCCGCACTTACACGAACCCCGAAAAGTTCATCTTCGTCTCGAAACTGAACAAATATGTACGATATTTCACTCTGAAATATTCCCTCCAATCAACTCCAGCAAGTTGTAGCGAACGTGTTATATATTTCTCGAATTCACAAAGAACATCAAACACCTACGTAATGCTGATGCTGCGAAGTTATAACCGGAAAATTCGAACACTTACTTCTGGGATAGAAATGGTATTTGTTGAAGAAACTTTCTCGATAAAACTGCGAGGAGGGGGAAAAGTTGAGGATTCGCGTCAGCGACACGCTGTAATGTGACGTATTGTTTAAAACCGAAGGCGACTCGATGATATTATGTGTATGAAAAACGAGCTTTTCAACGATGTATCATGCGTCCCATATTTCTACTACGAAGAGGACGAATTGTGTTTCCTGAAATCACAAAAATTGATCGAAAACTGCAAGAAATCGCAGAGATTGACGCCCCCGGAATTTGGTCGAAAAAAACAAATACTCGATATCCCAGAATCACGATACGTATTTTTCACTATGCAGTCTGTTTCTATATAAATCTATAATATCATCGTTTTTTCGTGGCATACATGGAAAGTCTCGAACACATGTTTGTTTGTCGGAAAAGTTGAAAAAAATCAAATTTTTCTCTAGAACGTTCTGAAAACTTCACAATATTTTTTTATCGATAGCTAGAGAATAAAGAAAAAAGGAAAAAATTCCAGGATAACCAGAGTCAATGCATTTCCACAAAGGAAAACCTCAAATTTGAATATTGAAGAATGGGGATTTCTGAGAGTTTCAAATTCAAAGCTGAGAAGCGATCAGAAAATTCATTTCTCGAAATATATCCAGAACCCACACACTAGAGTTATAAAAATGACATATATTTTTTTTCTACACCGGAAAATTGATTTTTGTCGAACTTTTCAGAGAAGGAAAATTTTTGTTCGATTTTCTTCCGAAAGATTTCATATGAACTAATTCCACCAAGCTCATTTCAAATATGCAGTCCGTTTCTATATAAATCTAATCGTTTTTTCGTGGCATACATAGAAAGTCTCGAACACATGATTTGTTTGTCGGAAAATTTGAATAAAATCAAATTTTTCTCTAGAACGTTCTGAAAACTTCACAGTATTTTTTTATCGATAGCTAGAGAATAAAGATAAATGAAAAAAATTCCAGGATAACCAAGGTCAATTCATTTCCACAAAGGAAAACCTCAAATTTGAATATTGAAGAATGGGGATTTCTGAGAGTTTCAAATTCAAAGCTGAGAAGCGATCAGAAAACTCATTTCTCGAAATATATCCAGAACCTACACGCTCGAGTTATAAAAATGACATATAATTTTTTTCTACACCGGAAAATTGATTTTTGTCGAACTTTCCAGAGAAGGAAAATTTTTGTTCGATTTTCTTCCGAAAAATTTCATATAAACTAATTCGACCAAGCTTATTTCAAATATGCAGTCCGTTTCTATATAAATCTTATCGTTTTTTCGTGGCATACATGGAAAGTCTCGAACACATAATTTGTTTGTCGAAAAATTTGAAAAAAATCAAATTTTTCTGTAGAAGAGTTCTGAAAACTTCACAGTTTTTTTTTTATCAATAGCTAAAGAATAAAGAAAAATGAAAAAAATTCCAGGATAACCAGGGTCAATCCATTTCTATAAAGGAAAAACTCAAATTTGAATATTGAAGAATGGGGAATTCTGAGAGTTTAAAATTCAAACCAGAGAAGCGATTAGAAAATTCATTTCTCGAAATATTACACATTTTTCGAAATATTACACACTCGAATTATATAAATGACATATATTTTTTTTCTATACCGGAAAATTGATTCTTGTCGAACTTTCCAGAGGAGAAAAATTTTTGTTCGATTTTCTCCCGAAAAATTTTGGATTAACTGATTTGACCTAGCTCATTTCAAATATGTAGTCCGTTTTCATATAAATCTCATCGTTTTTTCGTGGCATACACGGAAAGTCTCGAACAAATAATTTGTTTGTCGAAAAATTTGAAAAAAATCAAATTTTTCTGTAGAAAAGTTCTGAAAACTTCACAGTATTTTTTTATCAATAGCTAAAGAATGAAGAAAAATGAAAAAAATTCCAGGATAACCAGGGTCAATTCATTTCCACAAAGGAAAACCTCAAATTTGAATATTGAAGAATGGGGATTTCTGAGAGTTTCAAATTCAAACCTGAGAAGCGATCAGAAAATTCATTTCTCGAAATATATCCAGAACCTACACACTAGAGTTATAAAAATGACATTTATTTTTTTTCTACACCGGAAAATTGATTTTTGTCGAACTTTCCAGAGAAGGAAAATTTTTGTTCGATTTTCTTCCGAAAAATTTCATATAAACTAATTCCACCAAGCTCATTTCAAATATGCAGTCCGTTTCTATATAAATCTCATCGTTTTTTCGTGGCATACATGGAAAGTCTCGAACACATGTTTGTTTGTCGGAAAAGTTGAAAAAAATTAAATTTTTCTCTAGAACGTTCTGAAAACTTCACAGTATTTTTTTTATCAATAGCTAAAGAATAAAGAAAAATGAAAAAAATTCCAGGATAACCAGGGTCAATTCATTTCCACAAAGGAAAACCTCAAATTTGAATATTGAAGAATGGGGATTTCTGAGAGTTTCAAATTCAAATCTGAGAAGCGATCAGAAAATTCATTTCTTGAAATATATCCAGAACCTACACACTAGAGTTATAAAAATGACATATATTTTTTTTCTACACCGGAAAATTGATTTTTGTCGAACTTTCCAGAGGAGGAAAATTTTTGTTCGATTTTCTCCCGAAAAATTTCATATGAACTAATTCCACCAAGCTCATTTCAAATATGCAGTCCGTTTCTATATAAATTTCATCGTTTTTTCGTGGCATACATGGAAAGTCTCGGACACATGTTTGTTTGTCGGAAAAGTTGAAAAAAATCAAATTTTTCTCTAGAACGTTCTGAAAACTTGACAGTATTTTTTTATCAATAGCTGAAGAATAAAGAAAAATGAAAAAAATTCCAGGATAACCAAGGTCAATTCATTTCCACAAAGGAAAACCTCAAATTTGAATATTGAAGAATGGGGATTTCTGAGAGTTTCAAATTCAAAGCTGAGAAGCGATCAGAAAACTCATTTCTCGAAATATATCCAGAACCTACACACTAGAGTTATAAAAATGCCATATATTTTTTTCTACACCGGAAAATTGATTTTTGTCGAACTTTCCAGAGGAGGAAAATTTTTGTTCAATTTTCTTCCGAAAAATTTCATATGAACTAATTCCACCAAGCTCATTTCAAATATGCAGTCCGTTTCTATATAAATCTCATCGTTTTTTCGTGGCATACATGGAAAGTCTCGAACACATAATTTGTTTGTCGAAAAACTTGAAAAAAATCGAATTTTTCTGTAGAAAAGTTCTGAAAACTTCACACACACAAAGAATAAAGGAAAATGAAAAAAATTCCAGGATAACCAGGGTCAATCCATTTCTATGAAGGAAAACCTCAAATTTGAATATTGAAGAATGGGGATTTCTGAGAGTTTCAAATTCAAAGCTGAGGAGCGATCAGATAATTCATTTCTCGAAATATATCCAGAACCTACACACTAGAGTTATAAAAATGACATATATTTTTTTTCTACACCGGAAAATTGATTTTTGTCGAACTTTCCAGAGGAGAAAAATTTTTGTTCGATTTTCTTCCGAAAAATTCTATATATACTACCATATATAATATACCACCAAGCTCATTTCAAATATGCAGTCCGTTTCTATATAAATCTCATCGTTTTTTCGTGTCATACATGGAAAGTCTCGAACACATAATTTGTTTGTCGAAAAACTTGAAAAAAATCGAATTTTTCTGTAGAAAAATTATGAAAACTTCACAGTATTTCTTTATCAATAGCTAAAGAATAAAGAAAAATGAAAAAAATTCCAGGATAACCAGGATCAATTCATTTCCATAAAGGAAAACCTCAAATTTGAATATTGAAGAATGGGGATTTCTGAGAGTTTCAAATTCAAACCTGAGAAGCGATTAGAAAATTCATTTCTCGAAATATTATACATTTCTCGAAATATTACAAACTCGAATTATATAAATGACATATATTTTTTTTCTATACCGGAAAATTGATTCTTGTCGAACTTTCCAGAGGAGAAAAATTTTTGTTCGATTTTCTCCCGAAAAATTTTGGATTAACTGATTCGACCTAGCTCATTTCAAATATGTAGTCCGTTTTTATATAAATCTCATCGTTTTTTAGTGGCATACACGGAAAGTCTCGAACAAATGATTTGTTTGTCGAATAATTTGAAAAAAATCAAATTTTTCTGTAGAAAAGTTCTGAAAACTTCACAGTATTTTCATATCAATAGCTAAAGAATGAAGAAAAATGAAAAAAATTCCAGGATAACCAGAGTCAATGCATTTCCATAAAGGAAAACCCAAATCTGAATATTGAAGAATGGGGATTTCTGAAAGTTTCAAATTCAAAGCTGAGAAGCGATCAGAAAATTCATTTCTCGAAATATATCCAGAACCTACACACTAGAGTTATAAAAATGACATTTATTTTTTTTCCAACACCGGAAAATTGATTTTTGTCGAACTTTCCAGAGAAGGAAAATTTTTGTTCGATTTTCTTCCGAAAAATTTCATATAAACTAATTCCACCAAGCTCATTTCAAATATGCAGTCCGTTTCTATATAAATCTCATCGTTTTTTCGTGGCATACATGGAAAGTCTCGAACACATAATTTGTTTGTCGAAAAACTTGAAATAAGTCGAATTTTTTTGTAGAAAAGTTCTGAAAACTTCACAGTATTTTTTATCAATAGCTAAAGAATAAAGAAAAATGAAAAAAATTCCAGGATAACCAGGGTCAATACATTTCCATAAAGGAAAACCTCAAATTTGAATATTGAAGAATGGGAATTTCTGAGAGTTTCAAATTCAAAGCTGAGAAGCGATCAGAAAATTCATTTCTCGCAATATATCCAGAACCTACACACTAGAGTTATAAAAATGACATATATTTTTTTTCTAAACCGGAAAATTGATTTTTCAGCTTTTTACTAGGAAATATCGATATATTGCATGAATCGACAGATACCTGGAATCTTTTGTTCGTATTTTGTAGAAAAATAACGCATCGGGGTTTGAGATGAGGAGGTTAAAACGACCAAGTATATCTTTTTTCAACTTTTGCACACCGTTTTAAAAGGTTTTCGATAATTCTCACAAACAAAATTTCAATGACTCATAACAGGATTCTTCTGAAACATTCGTTTTTATTTCAATATATTTCACAATATTCTTTTGTAATTCAAATATTCTTTTGACAAACCCTGTATGTATTTTGAGGGTAACTAATAAATTTGAATTTGAAAATAAAATAGCCCCCCTTAGTCTGAAATGAGTACGATCAGAAAATGAAATTGATCCTCTTGCAACTTTTCCACACCACTGTTGAAGGTTTTCGACGCTTTTGAACAAATTACGAACGAAACGTTTGTAAAAAAAACGATCAGGGTCTGAAATGAGTTGAATACCTCGCAACTTTTCCACATCACTTTTATAGGTTTTCGACAATTTTCGGGGATATATGAAGAAAATTCCATTCTTCGATGTGATTGGAATGAATTCCAAGATTAAACCATGAAATGAGGTGAATACTATTGAATGAACCCTTTTGCAACTTTTTCACGTCATTTTTGTTTATATTATATGTCGTAGTAATGACATGAATTGAACCTTTTTGAGGCGATATATGTTAATTTCCTTTTATTTTCAGTGGAAAAATTTCGAATTTATCTCAAACTTATCAAGTTTTCTCAAAATGATTAGGTATTAATAAAATTGTATAACTTTACAAAAAAGTATTGTTATATAATTGTAAATCAGTGTTTTCGAATATCCCTTCTCTATAATTGTTAAAATCTTTGATTCTACTTGCAAAAAATTATGATTCATATTTTGTTTTGGGCGATGATTTTCAAAGATCTACCAGTCTCACGACAAATTTTCCTCCAGGTTTCTAAAATTGCAAGAAGAATCTGTCAAAATCTGACAGTTCTTGCTGGTTAGAGATTTGAGAATTTCTAGTCTTTTTCGTTTCAATACGCGGTCGCGATAGTTAACTACGTCTGTTGAATTAGTAACTTTAGTAATCAGTACCAATCCTGCATTAATCCCAGACCTTCATTATCGATTCCTCGCTCCACAAACAGTCTATTATCTTCATCTAGCGAAGACATCCGAAGCCATAAATTGCGACGATGACTCGAAGACGTCTCTGCAACAGTGCAGCATCCCGGTAATTACCCCTCTTAAGAACACCATCAAATACATCAATACAACTTGGACAATCCCGATGGGCGACACGCCGAATTGGAAAATGAGCCATCAACACGAATTAACAACAATACTCTCGTTGGGGACGATTTAATTAAGGGAATAGAGCGCGCTCGCGCCGAATGCAAAACACTGACGAGTCGTGAAACTAAAAGGAAAAGGGGGCAAGCAAACGGGAGAGTGATTACGATGGAACACTGGAGGCGGATTCAAGATCGGAAGGGATGGTAATGCTGGTGATATATGGCCCTACTTGAAAACCAATTTTTCGATATGGGTAAGGGAGTTCGGTGTGTTTTCAGGTGACGCGGCTTTGATATTGACATTGCGTAAGATGATTTATCGAGATTGTGATTTGGCGAGGGTTGAGATATTCTCATCTCTTCGGATACGACTAATGAATTTATGAACTCTCCTTGTCGATTTTCATCCCCAACCGGGGAAGAATGAGGAGACTGAAAAAAACGATTCCTGGGAATGTCCTATTGCTATCGCAAAAAAAAAAGACCGTTCTGAGAACAATCTGTACTTGCAATCTAACATGCCAATTCCGGTTCGAATGACTTCAGTCCTATGAAAAGGAAAAACGTAAGTGTGTGATCAAGTAATTTTTTTATTTTAAAAGGGATATTTCCGTAAATGTTACAGGAATATTTAGTAAAATATAATGATGTTTTAAGTATAACCCAACAATATTTGTACGACTTACAGTATGGACACATTATATTCAACAGGATTGTTTGGTATTTCTCAGAAATTCAGATTATTCTACCGGAATAAATCTTGTTTAGCTAACAGTATTTTAATCCATATTGTACCATATTGTAAAAGTTGTTTGGAATAAAATATCGGTTTCCGACGAAGGAACGAACATGATGGAACAGCGATTCGATAATTTTTAGCATTTTTTGGCCTACCTAGAATATTTTCGATCTACGATTGATACTAACTCTTGAATAACTTTTTCTAGGAAATACAGAAAAAAATTACGAAAAGCACTGCCGTGAAGTCAGGAGCTTTTGAGCGCTCGTACATCCACCTGGTAGGTAGATTCGCATTTTCCAGTTTTAGAAATCAATTGAAAGAATTTTCGACAGCTGTCAAAAAAATTCTGAAACTTAGGCGAAACTCCAGACTTGTCAGTGCTTCAGCTGATCAATTTTTTTCGATAATTCACTAGAATTTTCTAAGGTATCTATGGTCTTCGAGGTGCGATCTGGAAAATATCTTGTACGTAGTTTGAATACATTATTACTCAGCTAGGTGCAAAATTTCATCCCAATCCGCTCAGTATTTTCGGAACTATCAGCAAAAAAATATTTTGAACGGCCATATTTACGGAATCCCTAATCTAATTTTGCTCATAGATGAACGTGACCGCGATATTTGCGATCCAAACCCATCCTGAGGATTTCAAATTCCTAGGCCTTTCCGTTCAATAGTTACGATTTTTTATGATTTCTATGGTACTGGTCATGCGATCTGGACAAAATATTGCTTCAATATATCATTCTGGATTAAAATACAAAATTTCATCTTGATCGAATCCGTAGTTCCGAAATTATCGAGAAAACAAAATTTCAAACGACCGTATTTACGGAACCCCTAGTATAATTCTGCTCATTGATCAACGTGAACGCGACATTTCAGATCTACACCTATCCTGAAAATTTCAAGTCCCTAGGCCTTTCCGTTCGAAAGTTAAAATTTTCTATGGTTTCTATGGTTCTGGTCATGTGATCTGGAGAAATGTAGGTTGAATATATATTTCTCCATTAGTAGACAAAATTTCGACACGATCGAATCTGTAGTTTTGAAATTTTCAAGAAAACAAAATTTCAAACGACCATATTTACGGAACCCCTAGTATAATTTTGCTCATAGATGAACGTGATCACGACATTCGAGATCCACACCTATCCTGAAAATTTCAAGTCCCTAGGCGTTTCCGTTCAAAAGTTACAATTTTCTATGGTTTCTATGGTTCTGATCATGCGATCTGGACAAAATTTCACATGTAGCTTGAACACCTCATTCTCCATTCAAGTGCAATATTTCATCTCAATCAAATCTGTAGTTTTCAAGTAATCAGGGGAACAAAACTTTGAACGGCCATATTCACGGAACCCCCGGTGGAATTCGGCCCATTAACGAACTCAACCGAGGCATTCGGAAACTGAACCCACACTGAAAATTTCGAATCTCTAGGTTGTTCCGTTCGAGAGTTATCGTGCTTACGGGCGGCCGGACGGACAGACTCGAATTTTCCGACGGATTCGTCATCAGTGAGTCGAACATAGTCGATTGAGACTATTTTCGGCTCAAAATTCGAAAAATACAGACATCGTGACGAAATGATATAGCCCTCTTGTAAGTAGTACGAGCGCTCAAAAAATAGGGTTCTTATTTAAAAAACAAAAGTTATGGGAAAATTCTGATAACAATTTTCGACAAAATATTTGAAACACCCTGTGAGGAATTTTCCAAATTTTCCGCCATCCTTCTACTTCGAAAATATAAAAAAAAATGCTTGAAATATAGAGAATAGGAATAACGAACATAATATGTACTTACTACGCATATCTCCCTTTTTTTTTCTATATTTTGAAAACTATTTCGACGAATGCAACGATTCGGATAGGAATATATTCAAAATTGAATAAACGATCATATAAGAATAGAAGAAATAAAAAAAAAATTTTTCGAGAAATTTATTTTCACTCCCTGTATAACTACGTCTAGTAGGCACTCGAACTTGAGACACCCTGTATAAATTCTCCCAATTCCAGACACCTATTCGCGAAGTCACTATTTATATTCAGATAGAATGCATTACCACAGAAAATTCTTGTAAAATCTCAGGTTATAAGCTTCGAACAGTTCGGTTATTAGTGAAGTAATACCTGCTTTAGTTTAGTGTTAATTACTGGAAATTCTTGTAGAAACTGTTTGAAGCCTGGAATACAACTATCTAGTTTGTTTATTAACCCTTTAGTGCCCGAATACAGAAAAAACTTGAATTCACAAATTTTTTTTCTTGTTTTTTGTTTTTTGAAGGGTTTTAAATACAATTCAATTTTTTTCAGAATTTTATTTTCATTTTTGAAAAAAAATCCAAAATATGGACTTTCAAGTACCTACCGTCAGGAATGATGTCATTTATAGTGCTAATGAAATGCTCTGTAACTGAAATACTTTATTCCTCATTTTCATTGAATATTTTCACAAAATTCAGAATAACTACTGATATTACTAGGTATCAATCAAAAAAATTGAAAAATATCTATAGAATCGTTATTCCAAATCAGTATCCGCATTTTCAGAGTCACTCTCTTCTTCATCTGTTAAAATATTATTATCTAACGATAAATCTTCGTTGAGGATCTCATTTGCAATGACCTCTATTTCTTTCGAATAAAGTGGTCTCTTACATACCACCGTTGAATTTTTCTGCTCGCCATATTTCCTGACGGTACTTCTGCGTCCTGATGAAAAATGGGAAATTTCTCAAGGAAAGATGTTCGAATGTTTATTATTGAAACATAAACCTACTGAGTATAGCCACCAGCAACAATATATGTTAAATAAAAAAAGCAGAATATAGAAAACTAGATTTTACGACGCGTCGAAATTACTGGTACTCAGGAGTACCGTCGGGCACTAAAGGGTTAAACAGGAAATTCCTGTAAGTAGTCACGCATATTCCGGTTTTCGTCACAGTATTATTTTCCTGTTGAAATGACAAAGTGCAGTTTGGTTGCATCAAGTAATGTGAAACTTGTCATTTCTAGAGCAATCAAACGACCGGAATTGTCACGTAAAACCAACAAATATTCCTGCTATCTCTTATATAGGGGGAATTCCCTGTAGAAGTTAACGCATTCCTGTTGTATATCCTGAAAAATTTCTTGGGGTGTTCGTTCTCTAAAATTCACCATGTTATGTCATCCGGAAAATCCTTCATTTTATATTTCCAGCAGGTTTTGAAACTCTTCAATAAATTCGAAATAAAGCTCTCGAAATGAAACCTCCACTATAACTCCGAGTTCATAAACTTATTTTATCTTTTCCATTTTCCGTTCGTTGGATCGCCCCCCAGCGTCTGATGAAGTCGATAATTTCGGAAGGGACATTTTTATATTTTAATTCCCGCTCATAACAGAGGAACCTCCGATCGTAAATACCAACAGTTTTACGAGGGTAGTTTTTTTTGGGTTGTCTCCCGAATTTGCGCTGTAACAAATTGCGTTGCGATAAAATAACATATCAGACTGCACATCTGTCCTTGAAGGATTAGCAGTTGGTGGAATTCGAAAAAGTCGTACGAGAGTAGTTCTTGCTTCGAGCGCTGCCTCTCTTATAATCTCACGACAAATGCTGAAGTTAGCAGAAATGGTAAATAAATAAATAAATTGATTAAGGTTTGCCAACAATATATAAATAAAATTCTCTGACCTTCTTCATGACTTCTGCGGCGCTCATCCCCGGATAAGGGGTGCTGCCCAGCGTCACGACTTCCCACATCAGGACGCCGAAGCTCCAGACGTCGGACTTGACGGAGAAGATGTTGTCGTAGAGCGATTCGGGGGCCATCCATCGGATCGGCAGCCTGCCCTCGCTCTTCCTCTCGTAGACGTGGGAGGCGATAACGTCCCTTGCAAAACCGAAGTCCGCCACTTTGCAGGTCTGGTCCTCGGTGATCAGGACGTTCCTGGCCGCCAGGTCCCTGTGGATTATCTGGAAAAGAGGGGTTTTTTCCATGAGAACACATGCGGTGGATGTATTTCATCGTCCGTTTGTTTTTTTTTATTTGTCCGTTTTCTCTATTCTCTTTCTTTTATTTATTTGTTATTGGATCGTTTCATTGATTTATTTATTTTTGATTGATCGACATTGAAGTCATATTTTTCATTTTTATCCATATTTGGGACAATTCAATAGTGTTTGATGAAAAATTATTTGGTACATTTTCATCCTGTCTATTGAAAAATTATTTTGGACATTTTCATCGTGTTTTCCATGAAAAATTATTTGGGACATTTCCGTCGTTCTTAATGAAAAAACATTGGGGACATTTTCATCGTGTTCAATGAAACATTATTTGGGACATTTCCATCGTGTTTCCCATGAAAAATTATTTGGGACATTTTCATTGTGTTCATTGAAAAATTATATGGGACATTTTCATTGTGTTTAATGAAAAATTATTGAGTCATTTCTATATTATTTTATGAAAAATTATTTGGGACATTTTCATCGTGTTTAATGAAAAATAATTCGGGTCATTTCCATATTGTTTTATGAAAAATTATTTGGGACATTTCCATCGTTTTTAATGGAAAAACATTGGGGACATTTTCATCGTGTTCAATGAAAAATTATTTGGGACATTTCCATCGTGTTTTCCATGAAAAATTATTTGGTACATTTTCATCCTGTCTATTGAAAAATTATTTTGGACATTTTCATCGTGTTTTCCATGAAAAATTATTTGGGACATTTTCATCGTGTTCATTGAAAAATTATATGGGACATTTTCATTGTGTTTAATGAAAAATTATTGAGTCATTTTTATATTGTTTTATGAAAAATTATTTGGGACATTTTCATCGTGTTTAATGAAAAATAATTTGGGTCATTTCCATATTGTTTTATGAAAAATTATTTGGGACATTTCCATCGATCTTAATGAAAAAACATTGGGGACATTTTCATCGTGTTCAATGGAAAATTATTTGGGACATTTCCATCGTGTTTTCCATGAAAAATTATTTGGGACATTTTCATCGTGTTCATTGAAAAATTATTTTGGACATTTTCATCGTGTTTTCCATGAAAAATTATTTGGGACATTTTCATCGTGTTCATTGAAAAATTATATGGGACATTTTCATTGTGTATAATGAAAAATTATTGAGTCATTTTTATATTGTTTTATGAAAAATTATTTGGGACATTTTCATCGTGTTTAATGAAAAATAATTTGGGTCATTTCCATATTGTTTTATGAAAAATTATTTGGGACATTTCCATCGTTTTTAATGGAAAAACATTGGGGACATTTTCATCGTGTTCAATGAAAAATTATTTGGGTCATTTCTGTATTTTTTTATGAAAAATTATTTGGGAAATTTCCATCGTTTTTAATGAAAAATTATATCGGACATTTTTATCTTGTTCTATGAAAAGTTATTTGTGTCATTTCTATATTGTTTAATGAAAAATTATTTGTGTCATTTCTATATTGTTCAATGAAAAATTATTTAGGACATTTCTATATTGTTTTATGAAAAATTATTTGGCACACTTCCATCGAGTTTCCCAAGAAAAATATTTTTGGACTTTTTTATCGTGTTCGATGAAAAATTATTTGGGGCATTTTCATCGTTTTTACTGAAAAATTATTTCTTTTGTTTGATCAAATCGTATTGAGTGAAGAAATTATTCTGGATATTTTCATCGTGTTCTTCATGAAAAATTATTTTGGACCTCTTCATCGTGTTAAATGAAAAATCATTTAGGACACTTCCATCGAGTTTCCCAAGAAAAAGTATTTTGGACGTTTTCATCGTGTTTGATGAAAAATTATTTGGGACATTTTCATCGTTTTTACTGAAAAATTATTTCTTTGGTTTATTCAAATCGCATATGATGAAGAAATTATTTTGGATATTTTCATCATGTTCTTCATTAAGAATTATTTTGGACCTCCTCATCGTGTTGAATGAAAAATTATTTGGGACACTTCCATCGAGTTTCCCAAGAAAAAGTATTTTAGACGTTTTCATCGTGTTTGATGAAAAATTACTTGGGACATTTTCATCGTTTTCAATGAAAAATTACTCCTTTGGTTTATTCAAATCGTATTTGATGAAGAAATTATTTTGGATATTTTCATCCTGTTTTTCATGAAAAATTATTTTGGACCTTTTCATCGTGTTAAATGAAAAATTATTTGGGACACTTCCATCGAGTTTCCCAAGAAAAAGTATTTTGGACGTTTTCATCGTGTTTGATGAAAAATTATTTGGGACCTTTTCCTCGTTTTAACTGAAAAATTATTTTTTTGGTTTATACGAATCGTATTTAATGAAGAAATTATTTTGGATATTTTCATCGTGTTCTTCATGAAAAATTATTTTGGACCTCTTCATCGTGTTGAATGAAAAATTATTTGGGACACTTCCATCGAGTTTCCCAAGAAAAAGTATTTTGGACGTTTTCATCGTGTTTGATGAAAAATTACTTGGGACATTTTCATCGTTTTCAATGAAAAATTACTTCCTTGGTTTATTCAAATCGTATTTGATGAAGAAATTATTTTGGATATTTTCATCGTGTTCTTCATTAAAAATTATTTTGGACCTCTTCATCGTGTTAAATGAAAAATTATTTGGGACACTTCCATCGAGTTTCTCAAGAAAAAGTATTTTGGGCGTTTTCATCGTGTTTGATGAAAAATTACTTGGGACATTTTCATCGTTTTCAATGAAAAATTACTCCTTTGGTTTATTCAAATCGTATTTGATGAAGAAATTATTTTGGATATTTTCATCGTGTTTTTCATGAAAAATTATTTGGGACATTTTCATCGTGTTTTCCATGAAAAATTATTCGAAACATTTTCATCGTGTTTAATGGAAAATTATTTGTGTCATTTCTATATTGTTTTATGAAAAATTATTTGGGACATTTCCATCGTTTTTAATGGAAAAAAATTGGGGACATTTTCATCATGTTCGATGAAAAATTATTTTGAACATTTCCATTGTGATTAATGAAAAATTAAATGGAACACCTTCATCGTGTTCAATGAAAAATTATTTGGGACTTTTCCATCGTGTTTCCCATGAACAATTATTTGGACATTTTCATCGTGTTCATTGAAAAATTATATGGGACATCTTCATTTTGTTTAATGAAAAATTATTGAGTTATTTCTATATTGTTTTATGAAAAATTATTTGGGACATTTCCATCGTTTTTAATTGAAAATTATATCGGACATTTTTATCTTGTTCTATGAAAAGTTATTCGGGACATTTTCCTCGTGTTAAAAAATTATTTGTGTCAGTTCAATATTGTTTAATGAAAACTTATTTGGGACATTTCTATATTGTTTTATGAAAAATTATTTGGCACACTTCCATCGAGTTTCCCAAGAAAAATTATTTTGGACTTTTTTATCGTGTTCGATGAAAAATTATTTGGGACATTTTCATCGTTTTTACTGAAAAATTATTTCTTTTGTTTGGTCAAATCGTATTGAGTGAAGAAATTATTTTGGATATTTTCATCGTGTTAAAAGAAAAATTGTTTAGGACACTTCCATCGAGTTTCCCAAGAAAAAGTATTTTGAACGTTTTCATCGTGTTTGATGAAAAATTATTTGGGAAATTTTCATCGTTTTTACTGAAAAATTATTTCTTTGGTTTATTCGAATCGTATTTAATGAAGAAATTATTTTGGATATTTTCATCGTGTTTTTCATGAAAAATTTATTTTGGACCTCTTCATCGTGTTGAATGAAAAATTATTTGGGACACTTCCATCGAGTTCCCCGAGAAAAAGTATTTTGAACGTTTTTATCGTGTTTGATGAAAAATTATTTGGGACATTTTCATCGATTTTACTGAAAAATTATTTCTTCGGTTTATTCAAATCGTATTCAATGAAGAAATTATTTTGGCTATTTCCATCGAGTAAATGACCAATTATTTGGGCTATTGCCATGGTGTTCCATTGATGGAAATTCCGAGTAATTACCGCAGTTACTTCAGGAGCGCCAGCGAAAAAATGTGAAACAACCCCCCAAAACACCCTCGAACCCCATCCCGTCGGAAAAAAGCGATTCGAGCAGATCTGCCTCCCGAAGGCGACGGATTACCTCCCGAACAATCGGACCGGCATCTCCCGCATCTCGCCCAGATGAAACCCCCATCGCCGTGTACAACACCGTGCAATTCCACCCCCCCAAAGTCGACTACTAACAACGCACGAATAACACTGTCCGGAATGTTATACAGTCCGCTCACGTGTGGATCCGAGGAAGATCTGCGCGACGAAGGAAATGCACCGCGTTCGGAAATGAATAATAAATGGTTCGGTTGAAACGCGGAAAATTGGGGGTTTTCCTCCGTTTTCAATTAGGAATATCCTGGAAGATGCGATGGGGTCGTTCTATGAAGCTGGGACATGTTTTGGTGTGATGTATTGTAACGAACTTAGGCCGGACCTGTCGCGTCACTCGGACGTAGGCGTCAGGGCAGGGCGAGTGTTAGTTAGTACAGAATAGGACTCAATAGTGCGCGTGTAGATAAATTAGTTTAAGTGAACTGTAAATAAATTATTTTAAGAAGAACTTGGTCAGTATTCAGTACAGTATTTTGGGGTTGGCAATATTTGACAGTTGTTTATTTCGAGGATGAAACCCACAGACATTCCCCCTCACTGTGGGGCTGAAGAGTATCGGAAACGTTCGAATGCGATAACCACATCAAACGAATCGTTTCGAGTCCCACTCGGCGCGGTCGACGAATCGCGAGACTCCCAACTAACGAGGCGGCGAAACAACGCAGCGAAATCAAAAGAACTTACCCCATTACCCGACAGATAATCCATCCCCTTCGCAACCTGATACACAAACGACGTCAGATCCCTGGAAGTCAGCGATTTGCTCTGGCCGTGCATGTTATTATAATACCTCTCGGCCCTCGAGTTCCTCAGATAGCTCTGCAGCTTCCCCCGGCTGACGTACTCCATAATGAGGAGGATGGGCTCCTTGTCCGTGCAGCAGCCGAGCAGTCTGACGACGTTCGGATGGGGTTCCAGCATCTTCATCACCTGCAGCTCGGAGCCGAGGTCGGATCGCTCCTTCTCGTTGGCGTTCTCCTTGAGGGTCTTCACGGCGACTATGGACACCTTTTCCTTATCTGCGGAATGTTCGAGGGTTGAAATACGGGAGATAAGGGGGCGGAGGAATGGGGGCGCTCAGGTTGAAGTGGCTCGTTGCCGTTTGGGAATGTGAAAACTCGAATCTTTGGGTTTTCGCCTTATCTGGGCAATTCTAGGGCGAAGTGTTGATATTTTTGAATGTACGCCATGAAAAATGGAATTCGGGAGATAAGAGACTTGGTCTGATAGGTGGCGTTGGTGTATTCAAGTTCGTTGAAGTCAGTTATATATAAATAAATTTTCATGTGAAAAACTCGAGGATTTTGGATTTTCAAGAGAATCGTATAATTGCTACTTTGTTTGAGTGTTTGACAAATTCGACTCGTTTTCCCCTGTTCCCCCCTGGATTACGCGCATAGTTATCTTTAATTTATTTCGATATTTTTATCACAAGAGAGCAATTGTAAATAAATTCTTGACGCACTGACGTGGAGTCAGAAGTTTTAAGTGTTCATTGCCATTGACAAATACTGTCAATTTATTTCATAAACTCCAATAGATGGAATCACATTTAATTTTTTTTTCTGTGTGCCAAAACAGAGTCCAGTGTTCTTTGTCAGTGACAAGTACTGTCGTTTTATTTTTATAAACTTCAAAAGATGGAATTCCTGAAAGATATCAAATTCATCAGTAAACTTCATTTATTTTCTATGTGTCAAAAGAAACTTCAGTGTTCATTAATTGTCAGAATGACAAGTACTGTCATTGAATTATTATAAATTTCAGGAGATGGAATCATCGAATTATATTGAATATATATCGAAAAACTTGATTTATTTTCTATGTGCCAAAAGACACTATTCATTAATTGTTAGAGTGACAAGTACTGCCATTTAATTTTCAGAAACTTCAAGGGATGGAATCATTGAATTATATCGAATATAGGTCAAAAAACTCAATTTCTTTTTTGTGCCAAAAGGGACTTCAGTGTTCATTAATTGCCAAAGTGACAAGTACTGTCATTAAATTTAAAAAAACTTCGAGAGATGGAATCATCGAATTATATTGAATATAAATCAGAAACTTAATTTATTTTCTATGTGCCAAAAGAGACTTCAGTGTTCATTAATTGTCACAGTGACAAGTACTGTCATTCAATTTTCAAAAACTTCGAGAGATGGAATCATCGATTTATATCGAATATATATCAGAAAACTTAATTTATTTTCTATGTGCCAAAAGAGACTTCAGTGTTCATTGATTGTCACAGTGACAAGTACTGTCATTCAATTTTCAAAAACTTTGAGAGATAAAATCATCGATTTATATCGAATATATATCAGAAAACTTAATTTATTTTCTATGTGCCAAAAGAGACTTCAGTGTTCATTGATTGTCACAGTGACAAGTACTGTCATTCAATTTTCAAAAACTTTGAGAGATAAAATCATCGATTTATATCGGATATATATCAGAAAACTTAATTTATTTTCTATGTGCCAAAAGGGACTTCAGTGTTCATTTATTGTCAGAGTGACAAGTACTGTCATTCAATTTTCAAAAACTTTGAGAGATAAAATCATCGATTTATATCGAATATATATCAGAAGACTTAATTTATTTTCTATGTGCCAAAAGAGACTTCAGTGTTCATTAATTGTCACAGTGACAAGTACTGTCATTCAATTTTCAAAAACTTCGAGAGATGGAATCATCGAATTATATTGAATATATATCAGAAAACTTAATTTATTTTCTATGTGCCAAAGGGGACTTCAGTGTTCATTAATTGTCAGAGTGACAAGTACTGTCATTCAATTTACAAAAACTTTGAGAGATGAAATCATCGATTTATATTGAATATATATCAGAAAACTTAATTTATTTTCTATGTGCCAAAAGAGACTTCAGTGTTCATTAATTGTCAGAGTGACAAGTACTGTCATTCAATTTTCAAAAACTTTGAGAGATGAAATCATCGATTTATATTGAATATATATCAGAAAACTTAATTTATTTTCTATGTGCCAAAAGGGACTTCAGTGTTCATTAATTGTCAGAGTGACAAGTACTGTCATTCAATTTTCAAAAACTTTGAGAGATAAAATCATCGATTTATATCGAATATATATCAGAAAACTTAATTTATTTTCTATATGTCAAAAGAGACTTCAGTGTTCATTAATTTTCACAGTGACAAGTACTGTCATTCAATTCTCAAAAACTTCGAGAGATGAAATCATCGAATTATATTGAATATATATCAGAAAACTTAATTTATTTTCTATGTGCCAAAAGAGACTTCAGTGTTCATTAATTGTCAGAGTGACAAGTACTGTCATTCAATTTTCAAAAACTTTGAGAGATAAAATCATCGATTTATATCGAATATATATCAAAACACTTAATTTATTTTCTATGTGCCAAAAGAGACTTCAGTGTTCATTAATTGTCAGAGTGACAAGTACTGTCATTCAATTTTCAAAAACTTTGAGAGATGAAATCATCGATTTATATTGAATATATATCAGAAAACTTAATTTATTTTCTATGTGCCAAAAGGGACTTCAGTGTTCATTAATGGTCAGAGTGACAAGTACTGTCATTCAATTTTCAAAAACTTTGAGAGATAAAATCATCGATTTATATCGAATATATATCAGAAAACTTAATTTATTTTCTATATGTCAAAAGAGACTTCAGTGTTCATTAATTGTCACAGTGACAAGTACTGTCATTCAATTCTCAAAAACTTCGAGAGATGAAATCATCGAATTATATTGAATATATATCAGAAAACTTAATTTATTTTCTATGTGCCAAAAGAGACTTCAGTGTTCATTAATTGTCACAGTGACAAGTACTGTCATTCAATTTTCAAAAACTTTGAGAGATAAAATCATCGATTTATATCGAATATATATCAGAACACTTAATTTATTTTCTATGTGCCAAAAGAGACTTCAGTGTTCATTAATTGTCACAGTGACAAGTACTGTCATTCAATTCTCAAAAACTTCGAGAGATGGAATCATCGAATTATATTGAATATATATCAGAAAACTTAATTTATTTTCTATGTGCCAAAAGGGACTTCAGTGTTCATTAATTGTCAGAGTGACAAGTACTGTCATTCAATTTTCAAAAACTTTGAGAGATAAAATCATCGATTTATATCGAATATATATCAGAAGACTTAATTTATTTTCTATGTGCCAAAAGAGACTTCAGTGTTCATTAATTGTCACAGTGACAAGTACTGTCATTCAATTTTCAAAAACTTCGAGAGATGGAATCATCGAATTATATTGAATATATATCAGAAAACTTAATTTATTTTCTATGTGCCAAAAGAGACTTCAGAGTTCATTAATTGTCAGAGTGACAAGGTATTGTCATCAAATTTTTAAAAACTACAAGAATTGGAATCATCGAAATATATTGAATATATCAGGAAACTTAATTTATTTTCTCTGTGTCAAAACAGAAATCAGTGTTCATTGTCAGAGTGACAAGAACTGTAATTTTATCGTTTGAACTTCAAGAGATGGAATCATCGAATTATATTGAATACACCAGAAAACTCAGGTTCATAGAAAAAAGACATTCAAGAGCTCGCTACCTACTTTAATCCCGAAGATCGAAGTTCAAGCAAACCCATTTCCACAAGAACTCTTCGCCACGAGCTGGAAACTTAATAAGATCACTTCGACAGTTCTCATTATCTCGTTTCGATTTGTCGTCTGAAGAAACAAATCACGTAGTACAGTATCTTCAAGTAATCCGATTGATTCGACGGTTTTTTTCTTTTCTTCTTCTCCGCTTCTAAGGGTTAACAATCCCAACTTAGATCGGAGCGTTGTACGGATTCGAAATATTCAGGATAAAAAGCATAAAAACACAAATTGGTTTAGAGGAAAAACGTAGAATTCCAATTCGGATATTTAAGAATTCACAAACAACAATCTGAATGTCAATCCGATATCGATAGTGTATATTTACCGTCTAGATCGATGGCTTCGCATTTCCACACTTGTCCAAACGCCCCTTCTCCTAAAATATTGAAGAACTTCAGTCTGTGCCTGGGAAACTCCCATCTGTCCAGCTTGTTTATTGGGGAACTCAACTGATTGGAAGTCTGGAACAATATAATTTTATTTGATCGCTTGAAATTATTAGGAGAATGAACTTCTAGTTGTTGCAGGGATTTTATTTTTCTTTCGAATGATATTAAACTAACCATAGAATTTGAATATTTCGTCGTATTCCGATAAGATTAATGTCATTGATGTTTGTCTATGTTTTGGATATCAAAACATAGAATAGAATATCCATATGATGAAAGTTTGTGGTTGGAATTTGTCTTGTTGTGTTTTCGAGCAAAATAGACCGTTTCGACGGGTGAGACGAATGAAATATGCATCTTTTGACGTTTCTTCAACTACCGCGAGTGGTTTTCTGGTGTTTTCCATCGATTTTAGTGAGTTGTGAACGAAATGAATAAGAATGCAATAGAAATAGGCGAATTTAAGTAAGAAATAGAGGTAAGGTATGATTTATAACGATTTCCTAGCCTCATCATCCTTTTTTTTCAGATTTTCAACGATTTACGAGATAATTTCGATATTTGTCAAAATCTGACAGCTACCTTGAACCTCTGGGAAATTACGTTGATAAATAGGAGAAAAGACCGTTTTGGGGTCTGAAACGAGGTAAATACGATGGAATATATCCTTTCACAACTTTTCCACGCTATTTTTGTGGGTTTAGGATCATTCTCAGGCAGTTATGAACCAAAATTGTGATATTAATGAGTGAAAATCAAATAAACTCGTGAAATTTTCGGAAACTCTGTATAAGATGTACAAATTGGTGATATTCGATTATACTGTCATAGAAATCCAAGTTCTAACGAAAATTACGATCACAGAATTGAAATATTTCACTAAATTCATCCAAAGATTAATGTCATTGACATTCGCTATGTTTTGGATATTGAAACATAGAAGAGAATATCCATATGATGAAAGTTTGTGCTTTTTGCTACTTTTGGACGTTTTGGATAATTTTCAGACAGTTTTGAAAAAAATTGTGAAAATCAAATAAACTCGTGTAATTTTCGGAAACTCTGTATAAGATGTACAAATTTGTGATATTTAATTATACTGTCATAGAAATCCAACCTCTAACTAAAATTACGATCACAGAATTAAAATATTTCTTTGAATCCCTCCAAAGATTAATGTCATTAACATTTGTCCATGTTTTGGGAATGGAAACACTGATATTTCAACTTGACGACTTTGTCAAATCAGTTTGTCTCTCTGAAATGTTGTTCAGCGAAAAATTAATTATTCTATGATCGTTTTGATATAACCTTCAAGGATAATTGAAAAAAAAAACAAGAAAAACACTGATATTTCAACTTGACGGCTTTGTCAAATCAGTTTGTGTCTTTGAAATGTTGTTCAGTGAAAAATTAAGTAATCTATGATCGTTTTGATAAGACCTTGAAGGATAACTGAAAAAAAAAAATCAAGAAAAGCACTGATATTTCAACTTGACGGATTCGTCAAATCAGTTTGTATCTCTGAAATAATGTTCAGTGAAAAATTTGGTAATCTATGATCGTTATGATATGACCTTGAAGGATAATTGACGGCTTTATATGATATTTGTCAAAATCTGACAGCCATCTGTAGTCTCTCAGAACTTACGTTGATAAATCGAAGAAAAGAAGTAAATACGATGGAATTTATCTTTTTGCAACACCTCCACACCACTTTTGTGGGTTTTCGATCATTTTCAGGCAGTTATAAACGAAAATCTACCTCGATGTCATTTCTTCTTTTCGAGTTATGTTATTCATCCATAAAAAGATTGATTCAAAGTGGACTGAAAGAATACTAATCTGAATATCCATTCAGAATCGATAATTTCATTGACGTCCCAATATTTTTACTGGTGCATCTACTTTCACCGAGCCATCTTCGATTTCACTTTCACCTCCGTCCGGCACTAAACAACGCCGGTTAAACTTCTCGACCTCATTTCGCGAAGTTGGTTGAAAGTTCTTTCTCCTCGCACATATATCGATTTTATATTCTTCCATCAAATCGAGAAATGTACGATAAAAATTACCTGGTTATGATTGGGGTCCCTTTCCCAAGGCTCGTATCTGTTGCTGAAGGCTCTAGGACCCCTCCAGTTCTGCATCGCCAGTCCTGGGTCCTCTTGGAGGACGATGGTCCCGCCCGACGACGAGTCCTTCCTCTGAAAATTGAGAAATCAAACAATCAACATAAGGAAAAACGGAAACTTCCTAATCCTTCAAGACGATAACGCCCCCTAGAGTGTAATCCTCGAGTGTGGGATGCCCATCGAAGTTCCATTGTTTTCACAGCGAATTATAACCCTCGCATCGATTGGGGATGGAATCCCTACTTGAACTCCGAAATTCAATATTGGATGCCCCCAACTCTTTATGGGACGATTGGGAATAGGCTGAATAATTGATTGCGAGGAATTCTCCCACACAACACATGGACTCCATGATATCAATTAATTAGCGTCCTAATTGACTTGACGGCGTTTGCAGGAAAAATTTGTGGGGAAAAGAATAGATTGGAAAACTTTTCCATTAACAAACTATATCCACCTTGAAGGGGTGGAAATCAGAGACGAGTCCCTCGCCTCTCGCAGATATCATTCCCGATCGATGATAATCACAGGCTGATACTGAAATTGGGTTAGGGGATAGGAAGCAGAGGACGAACCTTCTTTCTGCACAGTTCCGGCGCTGTCACCTGATTGTTTGAGAA
Source organism: Aphidecta obliterata (assembly GCA_963966015.1). Taxonomy (NCBI): domain Eukaryota; kingdom Metazoa; phylum Arthropoda; class Insecta; order Coleoptera; family Coccinellidae; genus Aphidecta; species Aphidecta obliterata. The sequence continues at coordinate 2,635,958 of OZ014435.1, forward strand.
GCTAAGAGCACTCAACTTAAAGTTGCTTAATTTCACATTAAGAGAAGACCCACCTTCGAAATATAAGGCTTTTATGTTGAGCATTTGTTGCTGATGAAGAGAAGAACAGATGGATTGATATAAAAAGTTAAAGACAAATTATAATAAGAAGATTTTAAACAGAAGCCAAGGACCTCTTTTGAGATATATTGCTTTTTGTTGGACTACTAAGCATTTGTTGAAGAAGAGATGAGACGACTGTGAATACGATTAATATATAGAGTTAGAGACAAATTATAAGAAAATGCTTAGCAAAACGTTGCAGAATATATAACAGATAACAAAAAATTTTCTTAACCAGTTCATGGACCAAAACTAGCAAATACTGAACAAATAATTCCCTTTCTGTGGATGGTTCGAATTTTCCGCATTATAGGGATAGGAATCAGAGGATGAACCTGCTTTCTGCACAGTTCCGGGGCTGTCACCTGATTGTTTGAGAAGCTAAGGGCACTTAACTTAAAGTTGCTTAATTTTATATTAAGAGAAGACCCTCCTTCGAGATATAAGTCTTTGTTGCTGATTTAGAGAAAACAGATGGATTAATATAAAAAGTTAAAGACAAATTATAAGAAGAAGATTTTCAACAGAAGCCAAGGACCTCCTTCGAGATATATTGCTTTTTGTTGGACTATTAAGCATTCGTTGAAGAAAAGATGAGACGACTGTGAAAACGATTAATATAAAAAGTTAGAGACAAATTAAAAGAAAATGCTTAACAAAACTTTGCACAATATATAACAGATAACAAAGAAAATTTCTTAACCAGTTCATGGACCAAAACTAGCAAATACCGAACAAATAATTTCCTTTCTGTGGATGGTTCGAATTTCCCGCATTATAGGGATAGGAAGCAGAGGATGAACCTTCTTTCTGCACAGTTCCGGGGCTGTCACCTGATTGTTTGAGAAGCTAAGGGCACTTAACTTAAAGTTGCTTAATTTTATATTAAGAGAAGACCCACCTTCGAGATATAAGTCTTTGTTGCTGATTTAGAGAAAACAGATGGATTAATATAAAAAGTTAAAGACAAATTATAAGAAGAAGATTTTTAACAGAAGCCAAGGACCTCCTTCGAGATATATTGCTTTTTGTTGGACTATTAAGCATTCGTTGAAGAAGAGATGAGACGACTGTGAATACGATTAATATAAAAAGTTAGAGACAAATTATAAAAAAATGCTTAACAAAACATTATAGGGATAGGATAGGGATAGGAAGCAGAAGATGAACCTTATTTCTGCACAGTTCTGGGGCTGTCACCTGATTGTTTGAGAAGCTAAGGGCACTTAACTTAAAGTTGCTTAATTTTATATTAAGAGAAGACCCACCTTCGAGATATAAAGCTTTTATGTTGAGCATTCGTTGCTGATGGAGAGAAGACCAGATGGATTAATATAAAAAGTTAAAGACAAATTGTAAGAAGAAGATTTTAAAAAGAAGCAAAAGACCTTCTTCGAGATATATTGCTTTTTGTTGGACTACTAAGCATTTGTTGAAGAATAGATGAGACGACTGTGAATACGATTAATATAAAAAGTTGGAGACAAATTATAAGAAAATGCTTAACAAAACTTTGCACGATATATAACAGATAACAAAAAATATTTCTTAACCAGTTAATGGACCAAAACTAGCAAATACTGAACGAATAATTCCCTTTCTGTCGATGGTTCGAATTTCCCGCATTGAAGGAATAGGAAGCAGAGGATAAACCTTCTTTCTGCAAAGTTCCGGGACTGTCACCTGATTGTTTGAGAAGCTAATAGCAGTGTAGTTTCTCTAACACAGATTTGAAATTTTCCACTTACCATGTCGCTCTTCTCTTCGGACTTCCCGAGGTTCAGCCTCCTCCGGAAAACCACGGCGGTGAACGCCACAACCAGGAAAACCCCACAAACGGCCAACACAGGAACGACGTTGATCTTCACTTCCGGCACAGACTTAACGGCCTCCCCCTCCGTCGTTTCGACCCCGTTCGTCAGTTCGACACCCTCCAGCTCCACCTTGGTCTTCTCCTCTGTCGGATGCTGAATGGTGGTGGTCGTCGTTGTTGTGGTTTTGACGATGGGCTTCAGGTAGGTCTTGGTGTTGTCGTTGGCGGCGGCTTCGGGTCGTTTCTTCGGCTGGGCGTAGGTCGTCTCTTGGAAGTAGGGGTGTTTGGGCAGCGGTCTGGGGTTGTTCGATATCGAAGGCGGCGGGTTGATGATGGACCCTTGGAAACGGGGTGGGAAATTCGGGAAGGACGGGGGTCTGGGGTTGCCGCCGCCTCCGAAGTTGTAGGGTCTTTTTCGCGGGGGGGACGAGGAGCTCAGGATGTTCACGTAGACTTCCGCCTTGGCTTCCAGCGTTCCGTCGAACACCGTGACCCATAGGTGGATGTCATCGCCGGCCTAGAAAAAGAAACATAGAAATATTTCGAGGTTGACGAATCAGAAAGTGTCACCGTTGAAGTTTTCAACTCGATCGATTCCGAAGTTATCTCGAACAATAAAAGTTTATAAATGCGGAAAAAAGATTCGTGGAATCCATAAAAAAAGCCATAAAGAATATTAATTCCACAGCTTTAATTTCGAAGTTGACATATAATGTACATAGAAATTGGAGGAGGTCATAAAACAGCAAGTTAAGCGAAACGCCCCCTATCAGACATTCAGATAATTAATCTATGGGCAATTGAGATTTGTCATATGACTTTTTTTTATAAACCTTTTTTTATATTACTGAGTTACAACGTTGACAAATTTACGATTCATACGAGTTTTCCATAAAAAATTATCAAAATGTCCTTCAGTATTCATTGTCAGTACAACAAAAACTGTCATGTCATTTTCATAAACTTCAAGAGATGGAATCACCGAATTATATAGAATATATCAGAAAAAACTCAATTCTTTTTCTATGTACCAAAACAACTTTCAGTGTTCATTGTCACTACAACAAAAACTATCATTTCATTTTCATAAACTTCAAGAAATGGAACCACCGAATTATATTGAATATATCCGAAAAACTCAATTTTTTTTCTATGTGCCAGAAAGACCTTCAGTGTCCAATGTCAGTATGACAAATACTGTCATTTTATTCTCAAAAACTTCAATTAATGGAATCACCGGAATATATTGAATTTATCAGAAAAACTCAATTCTTTTCTATGTACAAAAAAGGCCTTCAGTGTACAATGACAGTATGACAAATACTGTCATTTATTCCCAAAAATTTCAATAAATGAAATCTCCTTATTATATTGAAATTATCAAAAAAACTTTATTATTTTTCTGTGTACCAGAAAAGCATTCAGTGTCCAATATTAGTGAAACAAATAACGTCATTTTATTTCCAAAAACTTCAATAAACGGAATCTCCTTATTATATTGAAAATATCAGAAATACCTTATTATTTTTCTGTGTACCAGAATGGCATTCAGTGTCCAATGTTAGTGTGACAAATACTGTCATTTTATTTCCAAAAACTTCAATAAATGGAATCTCCTTATTATATTGAAAATATCAGAAAAACTTTATTATTTTTCTGTGTACCAGAAAGGCATTCAGTGTCCAATGTTGGTGTGACAAATACAGTCATTTTATTTCCGAAAACTTCAATAAATGGAATCTCCTTATTATATTGAAAATATCAGAAAAATTTTATTATTTTTCTGTGTCTAATGTCAGTATGACAAATACTGTCATTTTATTCTCAAAAACTTCAATAAATGGAATCACCGGAATATATTGAATATATCAGAAAAACTCGATTTTTTCTATGTACAAAAAAGGCCTTCAGTGTACAATGACAGTATGACAAATACTGTCATTTTATTCCCAAAAATTTCAATAAATGGAATCTCCTCATTAGATTGAAAATATCAGAAAAACTTCATTATTTTTCCGTGTACCAAAAAGGCCTTCAGTGTCCAATGGCAATCTGACAAATACTGTCATTTTATTTCCAGAAACTTCAATAAATGGAATCTCCTTATTATATTGAAAATATCAGAAAAACTTCATTATTTTTCCGTGTACCAAAAAGGCCTTCAGTGTCCAATGGCAATCTGACAAATACTGTCATTTTATTTCCAGAAACTTCAATAAATGGAATCTCCTTATTATATTGAAAATATCAGAAAAACTTCATTATTTTTCTGTGTACCAAAAAGGCCTTCAGTGTCTAATGTTAGTGTGACAAATACTGTCATTTTATTTCCAAAAACTTCAATGAATGGAATCTCCCTATTATATTGAAAATATCAGAAAAACTTCATAATTTTTCTGTGTACCAAAAAGGCCTTCAGTGTCCAATGTCAGTATGACAAATACTGTCATTTTATTCTCAAAAACTTCAATAAATGGAATCACCGGAATATATTGAATTTATCAGAAAAACTCAATTTTTTTCTATGTACAAAAAAGGCCTTCAGTGTACAATGACAGTATGACAAATACTGTCATTTTATTCCCAAAAATTTCAATAATTGGAATCTCCTCATTAGATTGAAAATATCAGAAAAACTCCATTATTTTTCCGTGTACCAGAAAATCATTCAGTGTCCAATATTAGTTTGACAAATACCGTCATTTTATTTCGAAAAACTTCAATAAATGGAATCTCCTTATTATATTGAAAATATCAGAAAAACTTTATTATTTTTCTGTGTACCAGAAAGACATTCAGTGTCCAATGTTAGTGTGACAAATACTGTCATTCTAGTTCCAAAAACTTCAATAAATGAAATTTCCTTATTATATTGAAAATATCAGAAAAATTTTATTATTTTTCTGTGTACCAGAAAGGCATTCAGTGTCCAATGTAAGTGTGATAAATACTGTCATTTTATTTCCAAAAACTTCAGTAAATGGAATCTCCGTATTATATTGAAAATATCAGAAAAGCATTATTATTTTTCTGTGTACCAGAAAGGCATTCAGTGTCCATTGTCAGTGTGACAAATACTGTCATTTTATTTCCAAAAACTTCAATAAATGGCATCTCCTTATTATATTGAAAATGTCAGAAGAACATCATTATTCTTCTGTGTACCAGAAAGGCCTTCAATGTCATAATGTCATTTTATTTCGAATACTGTCATTTTATTTCCAAAAACTTCAATAAATGCAATATCCTCATAATATTGAGAATATCAGAAAAACTTCATTATTTTTCTGTGTACCAAATACTGTCATTTTGTTTTCATAAACTTCAATAGATGGAGTCACCGAATTTTTTTGAATACATCAGAAAAACTCAATTTTTTCCCTGTGTGCCAAAACGGCCTTCAGTGTTCATTGTCAGTATAGTATCGAATAGTTTATGAGATACCAAAGATTTGAAAGAAAAAAATATTTTTTTTTAAATCTTCTAGTTCTACGATCTTCAAAAAATTTTACGTGAACCTTCGTGTCGTTTCGTTATAGCTAACTACTAAGTTTAAATTCGATACGATCAGTATTTTTCGAATTATCGTGATGAAAAAATTCTTCAGTCTGCAATTCCTGTGTTAGTTATGTGAATTCGAATCTCTCCGAAAATTCTACGATTCAACAAAAAATTAATGGCCCTTTTGAAAAACGAGTACCTGACACTGATAGTCAATCTGTTCGATCCACAGCATTCTCAATGATCGGATTTAGTTAGGTTAGGTTTGCTTGAATTAAGACAGTGTTGGAACAATTCTCAAAATGCATTAATATTTAGGTTAGGTTAGGTTTGCTTCAATCAGGATAGTGTGAGAACAATTCTCAAAATGCATTCATATTTAGGTTAGGTTAGGTTTGCTTGAATTAGGACAGTGTTGAAACAATTCTTAAAATGATTCAATATTTGGGTTAGGTTTGCTTGAATTAGGACAGTCCTGAAACAATGCTCCAAATGAATTAATATTTATGTTAGGTTAGGTTTGCTTGAATTAAGATAGTTTTGAAACAATTCTCAAAATGCATTAATATTTAGGTTAGGTTAGGTTTGCTTCAATCAGGACAGTGTGAGAACAATTCTCAAAATGCATTCATATTTAGGTTAGGTTAGGTTTGCTTGAATTAGAACAGTGTTGAAACAATTCTTAAAATGATTCAATATTTTGGTTAGGTTTGCTTGAATTAGGACAGTCCTGAAACAATGCTCCAAATGAATTAATATTTATGTTAGGTTAGGTTTGCTTGAATTAAGATAGTTTTGAAACAATTCTCTAAATGAATTAATATTTAGGTTAGGTTAAGTTTGATAATGACAGTGTTGAAACAATCCTCGAAATGAATTAATATTTAGGTAAGGTAAGGAATTAGAACAGTGTTGAAACAATTCTTTAAATGAATTAATATTTAGGTAAGGTCGGCTTAAGTTAGGACAGTGTTGAAACAATTCTCGAAATGAATTCATATTCAGGTTAAGTTAGGACTCAACTTGATCGATGCTGAAGTATTGAAAAATGTTTAGAGAGATTCCACCATTAGAAAAAATCATTGACCTTTTTAAAAACGAGTTTCTGACACACTTATAGTCAATCTGTTCGTTCCATAGCGTTCTCAATAATCGGATTTAGAGCACGAATTTGTTTTCCATCGCTCGAGGTGGCACGCGATTGTTCAGCCGAAAAATTCAACTGCCGAAACGGGAGATGAAAGGAGCGGGATGCAACAGCATCAGCATAATTGCTAATCTACTCACCCTTCCCTTGAGGCTCTCGTTGAGATAAACCGCTCCTGTAGTCTCGTTGATGACGAAGGGCAAGTCCCTCACTGGAAGGTTCTCGTCGTAGACGATCGGTGTGAGGCCGTAGCTCAAAATGTCCCCGTCCAGGTCGCTGCCATGGGCCTGTAAAATTGAACTATTTGAACATTTCAATTCTATGTGTTTTCCTGCCAGTAATAGTTCCACGCCCTGAGCTAGCAAAAAAGGGGCTTATGAAGTAATTAACGAGAAGAAAATAATAGTATCATTCTTATTTCGTTTCAACACTCGAATCTGCTCGAAAATTTGTCGTTTTATATGACACTTAACCTGAAAATGATGACAGCCATGACATAAACTTCTATGTTCGAAGCCGTGGTATTCCATCATGTCATTCCTGGGGAGACGAAGTGCTCGAAATAATTCGTTATTCCGCCGCAACGACTGACATATTTCGAATTTCACTCCATCCTCTCAAAGTTGCTCATTTCGTGCCGAAATACACAAAGAAGTTCGGGACCTCACTCTTATATTTGTTCAAGTGGGTAAATAGCTCGCATTCCGCCGAACTTCCTTTGACAAAGGGAAAGTATGTCGGTGTTCCGGGATTAATAGTCGCGCCCTTAGCCGGGGTTCAGCGAACCCCTCCATTCATGAAAATCGCGTAGAAGGGTTACACCCGGAAGGGGTAATTTCTTCGACTTTGCCCTATTTAGATTTTTCAGTCGTGGCCACTTCGTTTAGCGGATTTAAATCTCATCGAGATGCCACAAGCAGACATCGACCTAGATGGGTACGAGTTCGCTGAAGTCCTTCTGGGTATAACACTTCTAATGTCACTCGCATAAAAAACGAAGGAAAGGGAGAATTCTGCCAATAATAAACAGTCTGTGACAAGTGATCTCACCTCGGCGATTTTAGTTCCTACTGGTTCAGTGTCATAGATCTTCCAGTTTCTCTCGAGGTAAACCGTTGGTGGTGTGTTCTCTCTATGTTGGCCATGGACTGCAAAAGAAAATTATCAATAAGTTGGAGGTTCACAAGATGGTGGTTTTTTTGAAAATGTTCCATCAGTTCTACTAGCTTCAGTTCTCAAAAGTGGAAGTTTTTGCGGAAACACCGATTTTATCGAATAATTCAGAAAAAGTCGATTTTTTTGTATTAATTAATTTTTATAAACTTCAAAAAATGGAATCAAGAAATTATATCGAATATTTCAGAAAATCCGATTTTTTTGTATCATTTTATTTTCATAAACTTCAAACAAGGAAACACCGAATTTCATCGAATAATTCAGAAAAAGTCGATTTCTTTGTATCTATTTATTTTTATAAACTTCGAGAAATGGAATCACCGATTTTTATCGAATATTTCAGAAAACTCAATGTTTTTCTGTGAACCAATGCGGATTTCAGTGTTCATTGTCAGTATGACAAATATCATCATTTGATTTTCATAAACTTCAAAAGATGGAATCACTAAATTATATTGAATATTTATGGAAAATTCGATAATTTTCTGCATCATTTTATTTTTATAAACTTCGAAAAATGTAATCACCGAATTTTATCGAATATTTCAGGAAACTCAAAGCTTTTCTGTGAACCAATACGGATTTCAGTGTTTATTGTCAATATGACAAATATCGTCATTTTATTTTTATAAACTTCAAAAGATGGAATCACTAAATTATATTGAATATTTCAGAAAAACTCGATTTTGTTTTATCATTTTATTTTTATAAACTTCAAAAGATGGAATCACCAAATTATATCGAATATTTCAGAAAAAACTCGATTTTTGTTTGTATCATTTTATTTTTATAAACTTCTAAAAATGGAATCACCTAATTTTTTCGAATTTCTATAGGAAAATCAATGTTTTTCTTTGAACCAATACGGATTTCAGTGTTCATTGTCAGTTTGACAAATATCGTCATTTTATTTTTATAAACTTCAAAAAATGGAATCACTAAATTATATTGAATATTTTAGATAAACTCGATTTTTTCTGTATCATTTTATTTTTATGAATTTCCAAAAGATGGAATCACCAAATTATATCGAATATTTCAGAAAAACTCGATTTTTTCTGTATCATTTGATTTTTATAAACTTCAAAAAATGGAATTACTGAATTTTATCGAATATTTCAGGAAACTCAACGATTTTCTGTGAACCAATAAGGATTTTAGTGTTTTTTGTCAGTATGACAAATATCGTCATTTTATTTATAAACTTCGAAAAATGGAATCACTGAATTATATTGAATATTTCAGAAAAACTCGATTTTTTTTAACATTTTATTTTTATAAACTTCAAAAGATGGAATCACCAAGTTATATCGAATATTTCAGAAAAAACTCGATTTTTGTTTGTATCATTTTATTTTTATGAACTTCTAAAAATGGAATCACCTAATTTTTTCGAATTTCTATAGGAAAATCAATGTTTTTCCTTGAATCAATACGGATTTCAGTGTTCATTGTCAGTTTGACAAATATCGTCATTTTATTTTTATAAACTTCAAAAAATGGAATCACTAAATTATATTGAATATTTTAGATAAACTCGATTTTTTCTGTATCATTTTATTTTTATGAATTTCCAAAAGATGGAATCACCAAATTATATCGAATATTTCAAAAAAACTCGATTTTTTCTGTATCATTTGATTTTTATAAACTTCAAAAAATGGAATCACTGAATTTTATCGAATATTTCAGGAAACTCAACGCTTTTCTGTGAACCAATACGGATTTCAGTGTTTTTTGTCAGTATGACAAATATCGTCATTTTATTTATAAACTTCAAAAAATGGAATCACCAAGTTATATCGAATATTTCAGAAAAAACTCGATTTTTGTTTGTATCATTTTATTTTTATAAACTTCTAAAAATGGAATCACCTAATTTTTTCGAATTTCTATAGGAAAATCAATGTTTTTCTTTGAACCAATACGGATTTCAGTGTTCATTGTCAGTTTGACAAATATCGTCATTTTATTTTTATAAACTTCAAAAAATGGAATCACTAAATTATATTGAATATTTTAGATAAACTCGATTTTTTCTGTATCATTTTATTTTTATGAATTTCCAAAAGATGGAATCACCAAATTATATCGAATATTTCAGAAAAACTCGATTTTTTTCTGTGTCATTTTATTTTTATAAACTTCAAAGAATGAAATCACAGAATTTGGACAAGAAGTTTCATCAGAATATATCGAATAGTTCCTGTGATACCAAAGTTTTTAAAAATAATTTTCAAAACATCTAATCCTCCGTATCGTCATCTTACAACTAATTACAAAGTTCCAATTCGATTAGATCGATATTCTTCGAATTATTGAGAAAAAAATCAGATGGCTATATCTATGGAACACCTCGGCGGCTCTCACTCATAAACAAACTCAACCGTCGCATTCAGACCTCGAATGTACTCTAGCCCTTCACGTTCGAGAGTGAACGTGTTTACGGACGGACAGAATTGAATTTGACCACGAATTCTTCATCTGCGAGTCTACCCTAATCTTTTGGGACCATTCTGGCCTCAAAATTTGAAAATTACAGACATTTTCGCAGAACTATAAAAGCAAAATTAAATGAGAGAAGACAAATTGTTATTTCCTCAGAAAATCGCAGCGTCCCATCAAATCCCATAATACTCAAATCGAACACCCGACGTTGAATAATGACTTGATAAGAAGCAAGAAGCTAATCCCCTCATTAATAAGCCTTGAACGACTCGCATCTCGTCGTGCACATCCGTCTCTAGTGTATCTCCACAATCCCCCCTCTCCATCCTCCCAACATCCGATATGGGAAATTACAAAGTGAAAGTCTCGATGCGAGCGGGGGGGAACCATGAATTGGTATCTGTTTAGAATGGAATTCTAGCCGAACTCTTCACGGTCACTAATGACGTCTCTATAGTCTGTCTGTGTGTCTTTTTCGTGGATCCTGGAGAACCGGTATTAGGCCACCCATGGACCAACGCACTCAGTGTCACACCTGGAAGGAATAATTTTTTGGTCCAAACGGTCGATGTCTGCTTGTGACACCTCGTACCCAGCAACTAGAACTTGGTGGAGGAAGATGCATGATGTGTCTCCTCCTTATATTCGATGGGGTTTGGACCCGGTGAACGGGGTGGCCACCGCGAAACATCAAGGTTTTCCTTAGGAAGACCCTATGGGAAAGTCAGTTTATGGCTTCAATTCCTGGATTTCGGATTTTCATTGTTCGTGTGGTAAATCTCCCAGTGTATGTGACGCTTTAGAATTGAACATATCGTAACATATTACGAAATTGTTGGGTTCGGTCCGGTGGAAAATTCGTATTCTGCGTGGGATTCCGCTTGGCGAAATGCTTTATAGGATCAGCGCCGTTCAACGAAGAATTTCGATTGAAATTCGTGATTCATTTCGACGACCATTTAGCAGGTTCGATATTATGACATTTCAACGTTGCATATCCATCGTTTCGATGGGAATTTTAGAGCTTATATTCACTGAGGTGTTTCGTGGAATCCCATGTTTAATTATAATCTTATTGGGGCCAGCTTGGCCACCCGATTAATCACCAGCAGATTTTTTTTCGGGGTTGCCTCGAATATTGCGCGTATTGTAATATAGCGTAGAAAAAAGTGGTCAAGACAACGCAGAGGGAAGGGTTCCGTAGTTATAGCGTGTAACAGAAAATATCACATATCTCTAAAACTGCTCGACACATTTTATTCAAACCAATTTCCGTTTGAAGTGTTTCTCGAGTTCTACCAGAACGTTTTTTTTCAGAATTTTTCAAGTGATACTCGAGAAATTACAGGGGGGAGAGTAAACTTTTACAGCTTTGAAAGCTTATATCTCATCAACTGTTAACTACACGAAAAAAGTTACCTCGAAACATTTATTTCATTTTTGAAGACCTATCCAAAGATACCCCACATGACTATTAACACAAATTTTTTTTTTTGTCTTCTGTCACGTGTATGGCTGGTACCTTGCAATTTTTTTTTATCGTGATTTTGTTACATCATTCTGTGACGGTTCATAGACACCTGCCTGCCAAATTTCACCCATATTCTGGAGCAATGTCCCATTTTCCTCTCCAGATTTTTTTTTGTTACGCCACTGGTAGCTTAGAAAATATGGAAAATGATCCTTGTACCATTTAGAAACCTTTTTATTCATACAATGTTAGCATCGGCTTTCCTTTTCGAGAAAAAATTTTCGAAAAGATTCAGTAGGCTGCATGTTAATGAATTTTCAAATTTTTTTTTTCATTGTGTCAGCATTTTTCGAGATATTCTCAAAAATTTGGCACATTGAGATTAACATAAAAAATAAGACATTTCGATTGCCCCTACACAGGGTGATATTTTTCTGGAATAATATCTCAATTTTCCCTCCAGATTTTTTTGTTGGTGCTCCACTGGTAGTTCGAAAAATATGAAAAAGAATCCTTGTTTCATTTGAAATTTTTCTCATATTATGCAATTTTTTCGCATCGGCTTCCGTTTTGGCAAAAAATGTTGAACAATTTTCATTATTGAATTTTTGAAGTTTTTTTCTCGCAGCATCTGCAATTCTCGAGACTTTTAGCTAAAATTCAGAAAAAATATCAAACGTTAAGGTTAATATCATGACATGTCGCTTGACCTTCAAAATTTACAGGGTGGAATTTTTCTGGAGCAATGTTCCATTTTCCTCTTCAGATTTTATTTTGTTACGCCACTGGTAGCTAAGAAAATATGAAAAATGATTCTTGTTCCATTTAGGAACCTTTTTATTCATACAATGTTTTAGCATCGGCTTCCGTTTTCGAAAAGATTCAGTAGGCTGCATGTTAATGAATTTTTAAATTTTTTTCCTCATTGCGTCAGCATTTTTCAAAATATCCAGCTGAAATTTGCCACATTAAGTTAACATAAAAAATATGACATGTCGATTGCCCTTGTAAATCTACAGAGTGATATTTTTCTGCAACAATGTCTCACTTTCCCCTCCAGATTTGTTTTTGGTGCGCCACTGGTAGTTCAAAAAACTGAAAAAAAAACCTTGTTTCATTTGAAATCTTTTTTTTTATGGTATGCAATTTTTTCGCATAGGCTTCCGTTTTGGCAAAAAAAATGTTGAACAATTTTCCTCATCGAATTTTTTAAAGTATTTTTCTCACAGCATCTGCATTTCTCGAGATATTCAGCTGAAATTCGTAAAATATATTAAACGTAAAGTTTGATATCATATGACATGTCGCTCGCCCTCCAAAATTCACAGGGTGATATTTATCTCGAGCAATGTCCCATTTTCGTCTTTAGATTTTTTTTGTTGCGCCACTGATAACTGAAAATATGAAAAATGATCCTTGGCTTTTTTAGAAACTTTTTATATCTGCTTTATCATTACGGATCAGCTACCGTTTTGGAGAAAAAAATTTTAAACAACTTTCGAGAAATTCAGTAGACTTTGGATGAATTCTTAAAAATTTTTCCTCATTGCATCAACATTTTTCGAAATTTTCTGCTGAAATTTGGCACATTAAGGTTTACATCAAAAATATGACAAGTCAATTGCCTTGAAAATATACAAGGTGTTATTTTTTCTCTGACAATGTGCCATATTTTTGTCCAGCATGTTTTTTTGGTGCGCCACTGGTAGTTCAGAAAACATGAAGAAGAATCTTTGTTTCATTTGAGAACTTTTTGATATTCTGCAATTCTTCGAATCGGCAACCCTTTTCGAGAAAAAAGTCGTCATGAAAATTTTATCTTTCTTCTGTCTTTTTGTTATGACTGTTTTTCTTGTATTAAGTATAACTTTCTTGTGGTGATTATTAGCAAGTTTTTCGAATCTCTATAAACCACAGATCGAAATGGAAAAAAACCAGAAAAACTAATAATGGAACCATGCTTTTATCCAAAAATGTCAGAGCCTACTGAATTTTTTCGAAAATTTTGATTTGGAGAAAATTGTTGAGTGCTTTTCTTCTCGAAAACTGTAGGAGATATAAAAAATTGCAGAAGATCACAAAGTTTTCGAATGAAACAAAGTATCTTATTCATGTTTTTCAAACTACCAGTGGCGCTCCTCAAAAAAATTCTGGGGGTAATAATTGGACATTGCCCCAGAAAATAAATCACCCTGTAGATTTTCAACGGCAATCGAGATGTCCCATGATGTCAACCTTGAAAAGTGATATATTTGTCGAATATCAGCTGAATATCTTCAGAAATGCAGATGCGGAAAAAACTTCGAAAAATTCCAACTCAAAAACAAAAGAGACTTTTAATTTTGATATAATCCAAGTTTATGACTACTCCTCGTTTGAACCTCCTCTTTAGCAACACCTCATACGTCCAATTATAATATTTAAACTTCCCTAGATGCATTTTCTCATCTGCATCTGATATTTGAGTTTGTGAGTTGTGAGGATTTAGGTCGTTACTGTGTCCTTACAAAACCTGAGAAGCAGCAATACCAATTTTATACCCAATAGGTAATGGTGAAATAATATTCCAGCTCCATATATATATGAAAGAGCACCATTTATTAGGAATTGATTTCTCCAAACCGATCAGAAACAACATAAAACCTCCGAATCCAACAGAAAACCACTTCAAAAGAAAATTCAACGATATTCTTTTCCGGTTTCGCATCCAAGGTATCTTATTACGAACGCATCCATTCGACTTCCCGAAAAAATATCGGATTCAAACGGGACTCACTTCCTGGTTCGAGAGTCGGGATTAATGAGGACATTCTCTTCTTCGTGGAAATCTTATTCGGGAACGTTGGAATATTGTTCTCCTCTTGAAAGCAGCTGACATCAGAAGCTCAGATTGTGGACCAAACCGTTTCTATATTTCGATTAAATTGGAATTTACACAAGGCTATAATTGAAATGCAGCTCGAATATCCGAGGGAGAGGGGAGGGGGAAGAATGATAACAACCTGGTGTTTATTTGGTGAACATGCAAACGGCATGGAAATCTAAGAGAGAACAGAGGATTTCCGGAAAATGGAAAGATATGTTCAGAGGGCTTCCATCTCGAAAACTACTGAACACATCTTATTCGAACCAATCTTCTTTGAAAGTGTTTTACTACTTTTGCATACAATTAGTATTGCTGCGTCTCAGGTGGTGTAAGGACACAGTTACAACACAACCTGAAACTCAGAAACTAAGAGCTTCTGAGGGGTCTCCTAGAGACCTGGGATAGCCGGCATAAAGCATAAATCATTTCAAGAGGAAAAGTTACTGAGATTATCGAAAAAGTTTGAATATTTTAATTGGACATATGGGGTGTTACTAAATTGGAGTTTTTTCATCATAGCATCATTTCTCAAGATATTCAGTTGAAATTCGGGAAATATATCAATTTTCACGGTTGACATCATGGGACATCTCGATTGCCGTTGAAAATCTACAGGGTGATTTATTTTCTGGGGCAATTTCCAATTATTACCCCCAGAATTTTGTTGAGGAGCGCCCCTGGAAGTTTGAAAAACATGAAAAACATACTTTGTTTCATTCAAAAACTTTGTGATCTTCTGCAATTTTTTATATCTCCTACAGTTTTTAAGAAGAAAATCATTGAACAATTTCCTCCAAATAAAAATTTTCAAAAGAATTCAGTAGGCTCTGACATTTTTGGATAAAAGCATGGTTCCATTATTAGTTTTTCTGGTTTTTTCCATTTCGATCTGTGGTTTATAGAGATTCGAAAAACTTGCTGATAATCAACACAAACAAGTTATACTTAATACCAGAAAAACAGTCATAACGAAAAGACAGAAGATAGATAAAATTTTCATGACGACTTTTTTCTCGAAAACGGTAGCCGATTCGAAGAATTGCAGAATATCAAAAAGTTCTCAAATGATACAAAGATTCTTCTTCATATTTTCTGAACTACCAGTGGAGCACCAAAAAAAAATTCTGGACAAAAATATGGCACATTGTCAGAGAAAAGATAACACCTTATATATTCTCAAGGCAATTGACTTGTCATATTTTTGATGTGAACGTTAATGTGCCAAATTTCAGCAAAAAATCTCGAAAAATGTTGATGCTGAGGAAAAATTTTTAAAAATTCATCCAAAGCCTACTGATCTTTTCGAATGTTGTTTAAAATATTTTTCTCCAAAACGGTAGCTGATCCGTAATCATAAAGCAGATATAAAAAAGTTTCTAGAAAAAACAAGTATCATTTTTCATATTTTCTGAGTTATCAGTGGCGCAACAAAAAAAAACTGAAGAGGAAAATGGGACTTTACTCGAGATAAATATCACCCTGTGAATTTTGGAGGGCGAGCGACATGTCATATGATAATGAAATTTACGTTTGAAGAACATGAAAAAGATACTTTGTTTCATTCAAAAACTTTCTGAACTTTTCAATTTTTTTATATCTCCTACAG
Source organism: Aphidecta obliterata (assembly GCA_963966015.1). NCBI lineage: Eukaryota > Metazoa > Arthropoda > Insecta > Coleoptera > Coccinellidae > Aphidecta > Aphidecta obliterata. The sequence goes on from OZ014435.1 coordinate 2,652,088, forward strand.
TTTTCGAGGAAAAAAACGTCAAAGAATTTCCTCAAAATCAAAATTTTCAAAAGAATTCAGTAGGCTCAGACGATTTTTGGATAAAAGCATGGTTCCATTATTAGTTTTTCTAGTTTTTCAATTTCGATCCATGGGTTATAGAGATTCGAATAACTTGTATAATAATCACCACAAAAAAGTTAACCTTAATACAAGAAAAACAGAAGTCAGATAAAATTTTCATGACGACTTTTTTCTCGAAAACGGTAGCCGATTCGAAGAATTGCAGAATAACAAAAAATTCTCAAATGAAACAAAGACTCTTCTTCATATTTTCTGAACTACCAGTGGCGCACAAAAAAAAATGCTGGGCAAAAATATGGCACATTGTCAGAGAAAAAATAACACCTTGTATATTTTCAAGGCAATTGACTTGTCATATTTTTTTTTATGTAAACCTTAATGTGCCAAATTTCAGCAGACAATATCGAAAAATGTTGATGCAATGAGGAAAAATTTTTAAAAATTCATCAACAGCCTACTGAATCTTTTCGAAAGTTGTTCAACATTTTTTTTAAACGGAAGCTAACTACCAGTGCACCAAAAAAAAAGTCTAGGGGTGAAATTGATACAATTCAGGAACATCCTGTATATAATCACCGTGAGTTATGACCAGTGATCAAGTTAATTTTAAAGGATTATCGCTCTGGTGCATTCAAGGTCATTTGCTCAACCCAAATTCTCCATCCATTGATTTTCTCTCCAATTTCTCTTTTCTCCTGAGGTTACCAACCTCTTCACTCGACCATGGTGAGGTCTAACAATGAACTATCTCCGTTCTCCCACAACGAAAACACCATAAAACGATAAAGGAAGTGCCGAACGGGATTGAACCATCTTTAATTCAATAATTATTCAGCAGGAAGGAATAATACATAAACCAGTGGCGTTTTACCAAAAAATCATTCATTTAAAGATTATTTTTGTCCTAATTAAGGGGGGTTCATTAAGAGTCGGTCACCCTCTGATGGTTTGCACGAAGGACCGTGTCCGTGTCGATAGTTACCCACTTAAAATAAAATAGTTTGCTTTCTCTTACCTTGCGCTAAAATCCAGGTTAGAGAAAGTAGAAGAAACTTCATTTTCCAAAATTGAGGAGTACAAAAAACGAAATATTTCACAATACTAGAACAGGAATCACTTCGTATAAATTTCCTTTCACGACTCTGCACTGGTTCGCACTCAGCGACGGTTCACACCGGAAATTTCGGACCGAAACGTCGGATTTTCGACGATCATAATCGAAAATACTGTTCGATCCCTCGCGAAACGGAGGAAATTCACCCTTTTTCCATCATTCTGGAGCGGATAAGTCAACGGGTACTGTCAAACATGCGCGATGGATTTAGTGGTACTATTGTGGTCGATGGCAGGTAGACAAGTTGGACGGGTACCCGCGGAACCGAGAGTAGTGGTCTAGCGGGTACCATGGGTTGGTCATCGAGCTTAGAAAGTACGCAAACTGATGGATGTTTGAAGCCGAGGTGCGCTCACGAATTGGTGGAATCGCTCCTATAAACTAAGATTTTTTTGTGCGTATTTCGCGCTCGCAGAAGTATGAGATATGGCATAAGTTCAAAATAATATGTTGAACATGTCCAAAAAGCTGAAATTTATCTGTAACATGTGTTAAAAATACCTTAAATTGGATAAAATAGAACATTTATTCTTTTTGAAACGACAGAATATTGAACGTTCTCTGTCCAGATTCCTGACGATTTCAAACGTTTTAGTAAAGGCATTCCGGTATTCCGAACAGTTCTTGAATTTCGTACTTCACCAAAAATAACTTAAGAATTCACTGGGATTCAATGTAAAACTTCATTTTGTTAAATTAAGACTTCGAATATAGGAATGAAATAATCGGATGAAGTGGCGCCATCTATTAGTCTTCCAGAAAATCTAGAATGTTGCCAAATATCTTAATAGATGGAAGAGTAGTTTCCTTTAAGTATGTCTTGTGTCATCAGACCACAGAATATTGTTTGAATTGAATTTTTTCAAGTTGTTAAGGGTTTGTTATGCCATATGCCAAATTAATTACAAATTCATCCTTCTTCCGTTCGTTTTACGAGTTAAATAATTGAAAATCTAATAAATAATTATATCTATGGACTTGATTACATCCTATTCTATATTCTGAATATTTCTTATACCATGATTCCCTCATAGACAAATAATTACAAATTACTATTCGTCTATGGATTTCCTATTATTAACTACGCAGTACGCAAAAATAGGAATCATATAAATAAATAACATTATATTTAACTATATGTGAAGTCAATGAGGTGATTCAGGTGAATATTTACATCTCGTATATCTATTCCCATTGTTAGTAAATGAATTTCCGAAATATAAACTATGTATACTACATATTACCGATCGAAAGAAGAGGGGATCATACTGAATCCGCAAAAAAGCAATTGAAACGATTTTTATAAATTGACCGTAGTTGAAGCAGTCTAACCTTCAATATGATATTGTGTACTTGAATATTTTATATGAAACTATTCAATAACAATCGAGTTATCTTCACAATATCAATAATTGAAAGCAATTAACCATTCGGGAATTCATGCGCATGTGCTGTAACCTTTTCAGTTAAATTTTATTTTAGTTTCAACTCATCCAATTTAATTTTGTTTCAGTTTTAACGGGGCTGTAATTGTTGCTGTTCCTTCCTGTGGATTGTCTTCCTTGAATGAAGAATATTCAGGAAATGTGAATGTGAACTTTGAAATTAGTAGATCCCAATCGTCTTCTTCAAGATGGAGATAGACACCATCAGGTTAGTAACACAAATTATTCCATTGGATATCGGCTATGAATTATTGGCCCCAAAGAGGCAGAGATTCCTTTAGCTCAGCTTGCAATTGAATGGGTAAAAATACCTACCAGAGCGATGAAAGGTATGTTGTTGAATGTCAAATTACACTTATTATTCCTCCATTTCTGTTTATAGGTTATAATCAGAACAATTTGAATTTTTTTCGTATTGAAGCATCTGCTCCCGAATGAGGTGAGTTCTCACTTCCATTCTGAGGAGTAAATAATTTTCGGTGGTGAGATTGGATAACTTCCGTTTGTTTTTTATACGTTAATTATTCCGTTCCCAAAGTTCCTTCCTTTTGAATTATTTTGTATAGAATAGTCATGAAGTTTTATTTAGAACAAATTCTCAATATCTTCAAAAGTGTTCAATTTTTCATTGAAATCAATTTACATTTCTCCTCTTTTTACTTTTTACATAAAAGTTGCCAAAAGTTTACTTTGTTTCGAATAATTTTGAGTCCAGTAATGTATAGATTAGCGTGGGTGCTATGAATGGTTTTAATATCCAACGAGGATTGGTTTGGTAGATTTAACTAAACCTAAGAACAATATATTGATTGTTATTTGGTTTTCAGATTCTGAAACTTGAAACCACTCATGCTGAAGAATTTTCTTGGCTAAAAGAAGAAAAATCACAACATAGATGGATATAGATTCAATTATCAAAGCAAGTTGTCAGAGAGGCAGAAAACACCAAGGTGATAGAAGGTGTGCCTTTTTATTTTCCTTGACACTGGTTTATACTTTATCATCATGGTTCGATAACTCTTATCTGAGCAAATTTTGTTTTTCGAATAAGATTTACCCACAAATGATAGTTGTGGATTTTTACTTCATTGAAAGAAATCCATAACTGTCTTCATTTTCATACTCAAGTGTACCTTGGCGCCATCTATACTGAAGTGTAAGGAGTATTGTCTCAATCTTAAAGGGTACTTTAATTTTCCGAGTTGTGAAAGGGTTGCTCTTGCCAGATGCGAATAGATGGCGCTAGAGGTATCCAATAAATTGCGTTATGGTGTATGCGGTGTAACAAGTTCAAATTGTTCCTCGGCACATCCACCATATATTTTGGACAGACCGCAGGATGTTTTCTTTTGGTTCATTTTAACTGTAGTATTGTTGATTTTGTGGTGGTTGCTCTTCTTGATAATTTCAATATTTAATCAAGATTTTTTTTTCTCGTTCAAACATGCCCTGAAATCGTCATATATTATTCAATGTTTCAGATTTGGAGGAGTTGTATTCTTACCTGTTATGGTGAAGGATTTCCCTTGCATAACGTGGATGAATCCTTAAACGCAGTTATATGAGTGACAAAGAAAACCTGGGTTATGACAGGTATGCTTTTGTATTTTCTTGGAAACTTGTTTACATTTTATCATCATGGTTCGATATCCCTAATCAGAGCAAGATTTGTCTTTCGATTAGGATTATAGGACCAAGTTGAAAGGTAGAAGATAGCGAGGTGATGGAACGTATGATTTTATATTTTAATCAAGACTTATATGAAAGTATAGATTGTCAATGAAGAAACATATTGCATATTATGAATCAGCGCGGTCAAATAATGGTAGTTTCTTCATTCATCACTTGATTAGATGCCGTATATTGAGAATATATGATTAGATTACTTAATTCTGTTTTGATCTTTATTCATTTATTTATGCAGTTCCCATGCTTTCTTCCTATTGAATCATTTTGTATACAATAGTTGTTAATTTTTACTTCGAACAAATTTCTAGTATCTTGAATAGTGTTCGAATTTTCATTGAAATCAATGCAAATTTCACGCAATTTTAATTTAAATTCGATTTTTTAGGTTCCGAGGCATTGCAATTGTTGCTATTCATGCTGGAGAATTCCTTTTGGGAAAGGGGGAGAAATCACCAAAATGATATGTCGTTGGCCAAGGAATTTTTGGGATCCAGATGGATCTAGATCTTTTACGTCAATGTGGGGATGAAGATTAAGATTATAGGACCGAGTTGAACTGCAGAAAATACCGAGGTGATGGAAGGTATGATCTTATATTTTAATCAAGACTTATATGGAGGTATAGATTGTCAATGAAGAAACATTTTGCATATTGTGAATCAGCGCGGTCAATTAATGGTAGTTTCTTCATTCATCACTTGATTAGATGCTGTATATCGAGAATATATGATTAGATTACTTAATTCTGTTTCATTTTTTATTCACTTTATTGTGCAGTTCCCAAGCTTTCTTCCTATTGAATCATTTTGTACAATAGTTGTTAATTTTTACTTCGAACAAATTTCTGGTATCTTGAATAGTGTTCGAATTTCCATTGAAATCAATGCAAATTTCACGCAATATTAATTTAAATTCGATTTTTTAGGTTCCGAGGCATTGCAATTGTTGCTATTCATGCTGGAGAATTCCTTTTGGGAAAGGGGAAGAAATCACCGAAATGATATGTCGTTGGCCAAGGAATTTTTGGGATCCAGGTGGATCTAGATCTTTCACGTCACTGTGGGGATTAAGATTAAGATTATAGGACCGAGTTGAAAGGTAGAAGATAGCCAGGCGATGGAAGGTATGATCTTATATTTTAATCAAGATTTATATGGAGGTATAGATTGTCCATGAAGAAACAGATTGCATATTGTGGTATCAGCGTGGCCAATTAATGGTAGTTTTTCCTATTCCTTATGTGAAGCTGTTTCTGATATCATAAACTTTTTCATATTGATTCTCCATAGCTTCCTCTTCGCCCAGTATTTGTAAATTACGTTATGGTGGATGCGTTGTAACAAGTACCAATGATTCCTCATAGCGCATCCACCATTTTGGCTATGTTTTGGACAGACCGCAGGCTGTTTTCTTTTTGCTCTATTTTACTATAGTATTGTTCATAATAATTTCAATGTTTCATCAGGATGCCCCGAAATCGTTATATTATTCGATGTTTCAGATTTGGAGTGGTTGCAATTGTTGCTATTTATGCTGGAGAATTCCTTTTGGGAAAGGGGGAGAAATCACCGAAATGATATGTCGTTGGCCAAGGAATTTTTGGGATCCAGATGGATCTAGATCTTTTACGTCAATGTGGGGATAAAGATTAAGATTATAGGGCCGAGTTGAACTGCAGAAAATACCGAGGTGATGGAAGGTATGATCTTATATTCAATCAAGACTTATATGAAGGTATAGATTGTCCATGAAGGAACAGATTGCATATTGTGGTATCAGCGTGGCCAATTAATGGTAGTTTTTTCTATTCCTTATGTGAAGCTGTTTCTGATATCATAAACTTTTTCATATTGATTCTCTATAGCTTCCCCTCCGCCCAATATTTGTAAATTAGATTATGGTGGATGCGTTGTAACAAGTTCCAATGATTCCTCATAGCGCATCCACCATTTTGGCTATATTTCGGACAGGCCGCAGGCTGTTTTCTTGTTGCTCTATTCTACTATAGTATTGTTCATAATAATTTCAATGTTATTCGTTATTGTGGAGGATTTCTTCTGCATAACGACGATGAATCCTTAAAGGCAGTTATATGAGTGACAGAGGAGACCTGGGTTATGAGGGGTATGATTTTACATTTTCATTGAGACTTATGTAGTGGTTTAGATCCTACATAAGAACAGATTGCTTATTAGAAATCAGTGTGCTCGATTTCTTTTATCTGGTAGTTCTTCCTATTCCTTATATCTGCTCATACCCTTTATCATATTGATTCTCGAAAGTTTCCTTCGTTCTGTAAAAGATGCTTGTGAATTAGATGATTAGATGATAGATGCGCTCTAATGGGTCTGAAAAGTTCATCAGAGTGTATCCCATCATATTGCTATATTCTGGACAGACCTCAGGCAATCTTAATCCTCGGCAATGCGCAATCGATAACTGAACATCCCACTGCGTGATAAAGCAAAAAGTGATTTTCACAGTTTTCCACATGCATGCAACCATCCAGAAATGACATATCGCACCCGTCGTAAAATAAGGGGACAACTCTAAAATTGGTTTTGTTGGGAAATCGTAGTTGAAGTTTCGGTTCACCGAAGATTTTGTTCCATACTTTTGTGTACTGACTCAATTTAAAACGCTGAACATTCGTAATAACTGCAGCAATCCGTTTGAACATTATAACTCTAGCACCCAATATTCAATTAATGCAATTTTTCCCGTTGTGGTGGAATACTCTACGGTTTTTCCAAAAAATTTGAAATGTTACCCTTTTTCACGAACAGTCTCTTATGTGGCAGAGAGGTCCACTACTGTTATTCTGATATTGCATGTAAAAAAAGGGTTATTTCCTGAGTTCAATACCGTCACTAACACAAAATGGACCTTTTTTGAGTTGTCTCCTTATTCTACGACAGGTGCGATATATTTCGAATCTTATTTGAAGAATGCTTGAATAGCAAAAGTTGGGGATTTTTTTTTAAATCGATAATAATTGTTGCCTCCTCACCTTCAATTGATATCAAATGTTTTATTGTTGTACTTAGGGGAGTTTTTTTTTCCTATTTGAACTGTATTATTGGTTATTACGTGGAAAATGCGCTGTGAATGATTCGAATTTTTCATCAGGATTTGCTTTCAGGTAATTGAGTGACCTGAAATGCTTATATATCTTTCTTAATTTGCAGGGTTGGTTTTACACGAAGGAGGACAGCCTTACAAGCTGCAGATGCTAAGTTGAAGCCAAAAAGGGGTGCAGGCTACAATAGCCGCTTCCCAGCGATCGTCTGGGGCACACCCACTGTACCTCCATACCTAAGTTTGACCGTTCCAGTACGCAGAGCGTCAGACACTCGCGCCACCTCCCTCTCCCCTGATGCACCACCCAAATTTGCGGGGCTTCACGCACTGACAGCTGTTCAACGCCCAACTCGTCATATTTGCTGTTTTGTTTTCTGACAGTTATGTTTTGGTGTGTTCCTGTCATAGCGCGGGTGTGAAGCTCAAGTGCGTCAAGCCCCGCAGTGACACGCACCTTAATAACTGATGAGATTCATGAAATTATATGCGTGAATTTTTCAATTTTCAAAACTTTTTGCAGATCTTATTTCAATGTACATAATGAAAATCAGTAGCCCTGTAAGTGTCTATTGCAATAAAATTTGTGGAAAAAATTTAGTTTTTATGAATCTGCAATCTAACGCCATAAGCCCCATGTTTTTCCAGAACCGGAGCTGCCCTCTAGCGGCGGATGCCTGAACTTACTAGACATGTGCTGCCCTCTGGTGGCGAAAGCCTGAAGTTATTTGTCCGGTGCTGCCATCTCCCGGCGGTAGCTTGAAACTCTTCCAAAGGAAGGAAGAACCCTGTAATGGCCTAAATAGTTCGACCTCTCCCCACTAGATGGCGTTAGTGGCGGTTCAGCGCCCCCTACAGGAATTGTGGTGAACTAATTAGTTCAGCTATATTCCGGAAGGGGGCGCTGCATTGATGGCGGCTAGTTCGGCCCCTCCCCACTAGATGGCGCCAGCATCAGTTCAGTGCCCTCTACAGGAATTCTGGTGAACTAATTAGTTCATCCTCACGCCACTAGAGGGAGCTGCCACCAGTGCAGCGCCCCCTTCAGGAATATAGCTGAACTAATTAGTTCACCACAATTCCTGTAGGGGGCGCTGAACCGCTACTAAGGCCATCTAGTGGGGAGAGGTCGAACTATTTAGGCCATTACAGGGTTCTTCCTTCCTTTGGAAGAGTTTCAAGCTACCGCCGGCAGATGGCAGCACCGGACAAATAACTTCAGTCTTTTGCCACCAGATGGCAGCACATGTCTAGTAAGTTCAGGCATCGGCCGCTAGATGACAGCACCGCAAAACTTGAACTAGAAATGAAAAAAAATTCGTACATAATTTCTATCAATTTGAACATAAATTGACGGAACATATTCGGCTATATTTCAACAAATTGGGTTACATTCACATTATTAGTAACATATAAAAACAAAAATTTGTTCTCATCTCCTCAGATCCGTTGTTGGCATACCTCGGCGGAACTTTGGCTTGAATTCCGCATCTGCAATGTGCCTTTAAAGCCTCGAGGAAGCCATCCCCTGTGAAACAAAAGTGATTTTCAAAAATCATGTGGGACAAATCATATTTCGAATAATTACTATGAGGTTATTACAGAAATGGAACAAATAAAAAAATCTCCGAGCTCTTCATTGAGACCAAAATGTTTTTCAAACCAATCTTGTGGAGAACTACCGGATAGAATAGACCACACCTATTCCAAAAAAAACAATCTGTTTTTCCATGGGTGGTAACTATCGGTAACTATCAGAAGTAGAAAATAGGGAGAACACCAAATATAAGAAATTGATCACTCTGATTCCGAATAAGAGATCAGTATTCCGATGGAAAATCTAAACCTTCACTTGTAAGCTCGATTTAAATATAAAATCATACCTTCCATCACTCAAGTTTTCTCTGCTATCCATATAACTGCGTTTTGAGATTTATCCTCGTTTGGCAAGAAATCATTCACAGTAACAGATATTAATACAAAGCCTCTGAATCTGAAAAATTAAACAATAATCAATTTCAATATTATGAATTCAGGGCATGTTAGAACAAAAAACAATCCTGATAAATATTAAAATTATTTAGAGGCCACCTCAAAATAACATATACTACAGTTCGAATGAAAAATAAGATAATAGCCCGCGATTTTTCCTAACCATAGCATTATGGCGAATGCACACTGATTGATTAACTCCTTGCAGCACATTCACCCTAATAATTCCAAGTATTGAGTAGAAAATAGACAATCAATTGCGAAATTGGTGTGGACTCACAAGCAGATATATAAGCAATAGAAAGAACTACCAGGTATAAGTGACTGATCACACTGATTTTGAATGAGCAATCTGTTTTTCCATGGACAATCCAAACCTTAAACAAGTTTTGATCAAAATAAAAAATCATTCCTTCCATCAACCCGGTTTTCTCTGCTTTGTGATTTATCTTCGGTTTTCGAAAGAAATCTTTCATAATAAATGACTACATACAACGCCTCTGAATCTGAAAAATCAAATGATAATTAATATTACGATTTCAGAGCATGTTGATACAAAAATCTTTTCAAGATTAATCCTCATGCAGAAGAAATCCTTCACAATAAAGGATAAGAATACGATCCCTCCGAATCTGAAACATCGAATAATCTATAAACACGATTTCAGGGCACGTTGGAACGAGAAAACAAATCCTGATTGAAAATTGAAATTATAGAGAAGCAACCACCACAATATGAATAATACTACAGTAAAAATGAACAAAAATAAAACAGCCTGCGGCCTATCCAAAATATGGCCAATATGGTGGATGCGCCATGAGGAACCATTTGAACTTGTTACAACGCATCCACCATAATGTAATTTACAAATATTGGGCGAAGGGGAAGCTATGGAGAATCAATATGAAAAAGTTTATGATATCAGAAACAGCTTCACATAAGGAATAGGAAAAACTACCATTAATTGACCACGCTGATACCACAATATGCAATCTGTTTCTTCATGGACAATCTATACCTTCATATAAGTCTTGATTAAAATATAAGATCATACCTTCCATCACCTCGGTATTTTCTGCAGTTCAACTCGGTCTTATAATCTTAATCTTTATCCCCACATTGACGTAAAAGATCTAGATCCATCTGGATCCCAAAAATTCCTTGGCCAACGACATATCATTTCGGTGATTTCTCCCCCTTTCCCAAAACGAATTCTCCAGCAGGAATAGCAACAATTGCAATGCCTCGGAACCTAAGAAATCGAATTTAAATTAATATTGCGTGAAATTTGCATTGATTTCAATGAAAATTCGAACACTATTCAAGATACCAGAAATTAGTTTGAAGTAAAAATTAACAACTATTGTACAAAATGATTCGATAGGAAGAAAGCTTGGAAACTGCACAATAAAGTGAATAAAAAATGAAACAGAATTAAGTAATCTAATCATATTTTCTGGATCCAAAAAATTCCTTGGCCAACCATATCATTTTGGTGATTTCTCCCCCTTTCCCAAAAGGAATTCTCCAGCATAAATAGCAACAATTGCAACCACTCCAAATCTAAAACATCGAATAATATAATATAACGATTTCGGGGCATCCTGATGAAACATTGAAATTATTATGAACAATACTATAGTAAAATAGAGCAAAAAGAAAACAGCCTGCGGTCTGTCCAAAATATAGCCAAGATGGTGGATGCGCTATGAGGAATCATTAGAACTTGTTACAAGGCATCCACCAAAACGTAATTTACAAATACTGGGCGAAGGGGAAGCTATGGAGAATCAATATGAAAAAGTTTATGATATCAGAAACAGCTTCACATAAGGAATAGGAAAAACTACCATTAATTGGCCACGCTGATACCACAATATGCAATCTGTTCCTTCATGGACAATCTATACCTTCATATAAGTCTTGATTGAATATAAGATCATACCTTCCATCACCTCGGTATTTTCTGCAGTTCAACTCGGTCCTATAATCTTAATCTTTATCCCCACATTGACGTAAAAGACCTAGATCCATCTGGATCCCAAAAATGTCTTGGCCAACGACATATCATTTCGGTTATTTCTCCTCCTTTCCCAAAAGGAATTCTCCAGCTTGAATAGCAACAATTGCAATGCCTCGGAACCTAAGAAATCGAATTTAAATTAATATTGCGTGAAATTTGCATTGATTTCAATGAAAATTCGAACACTATTCAAGATACCAGGAATTTGTTCAAAGTAAAAATTCACAACTATAGTATACAAAATGATCTGATAGGACGAAAGCTTGGGAACTGCACAATTAAGTGAATAAAAAATGAAACAGAATTAAGTAATCTAATCATATATTCTCGATATACGGCATCTAATCAAGTGATGAATGAAGAAACTACCATTAATTGACCGCGCTGATTCACAATACGCAATATGTTTGTTCATTGACAATCTATACCTTCATATAAGTCTTGATTAAAATATAAAATCATACCTTCCATCACCTCGCTATCTTCTACCTTTCCACTTGGTCCTATAATCTTAATCTTTATCCCCACGTAAAAGATCTGGATCCAAAAAATTCCCTGGCCAACAGCATATCATTTTGGCGATTTCTCCCCCTTTCCCAAAAGAAATTCTCCAGCATAAATAGCAACAATTGCAACGCCTTCGGACCTGAGAAATCAATTTTGAATTTATATTTCATAAAATTTGCATTGATTTTGAGGAAAATTCAAACACTATTTCAGATACCAGGAATTTGTTCAAAGTAAAAATTCACAACTATAGTATACAAAATGATCTGATAGGACGAAAGCTTGGGAACTGCACAATTAAGTGAATAAAAAATGAAACAGAATTAAGTAATCTAATCATATATTCTCGATATACGGCATCTAATCAAGCGATGAATGAAGAAACTACCATTAATTGACCTCGATGATTCACAATATGCAATCTGTTTCTTCATGGACAATCTATACCTTCATATAAGTCTTGATTAAAATATAAAATCATACCTTCCATCACCTCGCTATCTTCTACCTTTCCACTTGGTCCTATAATCTTAATCTTTATCCCCACGTAAAAGATCTGGATCCAAAAAATTCATTGGCCAACAGCATATCATTTTGGTGATTTCTCCCCCTTTCCCAAAAGGAATTCTCCAGCATAAATAGCAACAATTGCAACGCCTTCGGACCTGAGAAATCAATTTTGAATTTATATTTCATAAAATTTGCATTGATTTTGAGGAAAATTCAAACACTATTTCAGATACCAGGAATTTGTTCGAAGTAAAAATTCACAACTATAGTATACAAAATGATCTGATAGGACGAAAGCTTGGGAACTGCACAATTAAGTGAATAAAAAATGAAACAGAATTAAGTAATCTAATCATATATTCTCGATATACGGCATCTAATCAAGCGATGAATGAAGAAACTACCATTAATTGACCTCGATGATTCACAATATGCAATCTGTTTCTTCATGGACAATCTATACCTTCATATAAGTCTTGATTAAAATATAAAATCATACCTTCCATCACCTCGCTATCTTCTACCTTTCAACTTGGTCCTATAATCTTAATCTTTATCCCCACGTAAAAGATCTGGATCCCAAAAATTCCTTGGCCAACGACATATCATTTCGGTGAATTCTCCCTCTTTCCCAAAAGGAATTCTCCAGCATAAATAGCAACAATTGCAACGCCTTCGAACCTGAGAAATCAAATTTAAATTAATATTTCGTGAAATTTGCATTGATTTCAAGGAAAATTCAAACACTTTTTCAGATACCAGGAATTTGTTCAAAGTAAAAATTCACAACTATAGTATACAAAATGATCCGACAGGCGAAAGCTTGGGAACTGCATAAATAAATAAATAAAAATCGAAACAGAATTAAGTCATCTAATCATATATTCTTGATATACGGCATCTAATCAAGTGATGAATGAAGAAACTACCTTTAATCGACCATGCTGAATCACAATATGCAATATGTTTCCAACTATGGTAAATTGATGAAGATCCTTTGCAGATTCAGCATGATCCCATTGTTTTTCGAACTGTAACATGCAGTAGAATTCCTGCATTCAAACAACATTTTATAATAATGAAAAAGAGATAAAACTTACAGAAATTTATTTTTATTAAATAATCTTTACCCCAACAAAAACCCTCGACTTTCTGGGCATATGAAAATATCGTAAAATAGGCTTCCTCAAAACAATTCGTTTGTTTCTCACTGTTCTCCGTCGTTCAAATACTTCGAATTCAAATTTTTGCATTCGCAAAAATGATAGAAAAACCCAATTCCTCAGCTTACCAGGATTATTCTGGTAGATACAGTCATTCAAAGTTGACCAGAATTTCGAAATTTTTCGTCTAAAAGTGATATTTTTCCAAAACTAAAAGCTTCACGAGAAAACTAAGCGAATTTTCTATTGATTTACGACATCGAATCAAGTGATTCCTCGATCAATGATCATAGATAAAGATAAATAATATCTCAAGAAAAAACGCTCTCTGGTGCAACTGTAAAAATAAAGTTTCCTTTACAATTGATACAATACTTTTAGCACTTCAGTATAGATGTCGCTCTATACAATATTCCATAGTTTTCGAAAGAAATGGTTCATTATTGTCAAATAAAAATTGTGCCTTTCCTCGAAGATTCTTCATTCAGTTGGCCAAAATCTACATATTGTGATTCCTAAAGAAATCCTTCACAAAGGATGGCTACGAGCACATCGCCTCTGAATCTGAATGAGATGAAGGAACAATATTTTTTTTTCCTATGCTGAAGTTGAGGACGCAGTTTTCGAATCTGACATCAGTTTGAAGCTCAGACAATTTCATTTGCGATCGTACATCGATTTTCATGAACGATTTCTGATTCGATATCGCTGGCGCCATCTATAAGTTTATGACATAAGTATCCCAGGTGCAACTGTAATAATGACTGTTTCCTTTACAGTTGATACAATACTTTTAGCGTTTGAGTATAGATGGCGCCTAAGTCGCTCTATACAATATTTCAGTTTCCGCTGATTTCAAAAGATATGGTTCATTATTGTTAAAAAAATGTTACCTTACCTCGAAAATTCTTCAATGTGTTTGCCAGAATCTGCATTTCGTCATTTCTTGTCAGGGAAATCCTTCACCAAAGATGGCTACAAACAAAACGCATCTGAATCTGAAAAACGAATTAAAATTTATAATCTCCTTGTCCAAACCTAAAATATTCAGGGCAGAATATTTATTGGTTGACGAAAAAAAACATAGATCAACAAACAAAATTCGTAATTCTTTAATGCATTTATATAGCAGACAAATATAATCTCTTTAGTTATGTAAAATACAAAGTTTATAAATTGGACATTGAAAAATAAATTTTCACATAAAAATACTTCAAATAACATTTGCATTAGGAAAAGTTGTGGTTGAGGAGCCATTCAAGAATATCCGCATTTAGATTCCTCAAAATCTTTGGTGATTAACCAATACAAAAATAAATTTTTATTCCAACTCGAACAACACCTTCAATACTTCCTCCATGTAGGAATTACCGCCTAATCTATCTATTTCAGCAACCGCTTCCTTCTGTAACTTAGACAAGACCTGCAGGGTGTAATCGAAGCTCCCCATTTCAGTCAACAAAGAGACACAGTACTTCTTCACCTCGACGTCTTTGGTTCTCTGCCTCAAAATATCTGTCAACTTGTTAAGTATCTACTTGAATGAATATTATTTGAAAAACTGGAAGTGGAAGCTATTCCAATTCATTTGAAAAGGATACGTGAAATTTTATTATCTTCAGGATGTGTTTTTATCGCATGAACAATAGGAAAACTGTATTTTCCCTCTGTTAAATCCTCGCAGAAGCTTTTGTGTTGCATATACTGTAAAAAAGTTCATTCCACAGTGTTTTCGGAACAAATTGTTGAACATTGTACATAGGAAGCGAATGAAAATCTCCATTTGAGTTTTTCCTGGATACTTTCATTGTTTTGTTTCATTTAGGCAATTATCCACATTTTGCTCCAAATAACAAGCAAAATTCGGTGAATATGAATGATTTTATTGAGAATTATTCGTAACTTACCTTCTCCGATTTGAGATTTATATAGTCATCTCGAATTTGAAAATACAACCCGATAGTTCCAGTTAACTTTGTGTAATCTGACTTATCTTCGCTAAACAACTGCATCAATCGAATCGCCAACATGAAGAGACCACCGGTTTCTGAAAGAGACACAGACGTTTATCACTAGTGAAATTCGTGTGAACGTTTTCATGAAAAATGGACATTCGAACTATTCATGTTTGAATCGCGATTGGGTTATGTTTTAGGTTCGTTATTTTAGAATAAAAACAAGGTAGTTACTTCTTTTGGTCATTTGTATATATTCCTCTTCACTGGGACACAAGAAATTATCTCTCCAATACAATTCCATTCCTTGGCCTCTATGTAGTTCCAGAAGTTGTTCGTTGTAAACTCGTACAGCCTAGAGTTTAAGTTTACATCAAATCGGAATATCAATTTCTGCGATTACACTCACTTCAGGGTTATTCAATTCTAATACCCTTTCCAGGGCTATGAACAGACAGTAGTTGGCAGCGTTTATCGAGCTGGGAATGCCGTAAATTGCATGCGCCACCGGAACCCCTCTTCGCAACATCGAACTATCCTGAATGTCGTCGACCCTATCGATTTGAAACGATTCGAGAATAACTCGTATTAGAACTTATCGTACTTACAGGAGGCTACAGTTGTGGAGGATATGAACGATTTCCTCTATCTTCGATAGAGTATCCTCGGGTATTTTCATCCAGTAATTGAAGGCTCTGGCGAATTTCGATCTAACATTTTTGCCTGGTATTTGACAGATATAGGTGAAAGGCTGCAGTAATTTCTGGAAAAATCGAAAGTTTACTGTAGGAACTTGACTGAATAGGAATATTCCTTACCTCATCCTGTTCTTTATCATTACTTTTGCTCACAATTGAAATCGGGGATGTTTCAGAGGACATAATTGCTTTACGAGGGAAACCGCAATGAAATTGATACAATTAGTTGGACAGTTTTACAACTTTTATACATGAAAGAGATTAGTTTTTGCCTTGGAACTTTACACTTCGACTTCAACAGGTTTACAGGTAAAAGAGTAGAGAGGTTAGTTACGTTTATGGTACGTTCCCAACCGAGCAAATGTCGATGTCAAACATGTTGTGAACATCAAGATCATTGCCCAGACCAGAAGAAATCCATACTGATAAAAGTAAACAACTTATCTTTCACGATTGATGATATCAACTTTTTTTTCAAGCCTTAAAATAATCGCCTAACATAACCATAGATAAGCTTCCTTTATCTATGAACTATGAACATAACCTAAATTATCCTTTTTTTTTTGTGTTTGACCCTTCGAGTATAGAATATTTTAACCTATTCTATGTTTTGACCTTATGAAATTTCACTATGTGCAACCCAAAATACTCGACTTGGGTATTTATAGAAGTTGCAGGGAATAAGGATATTTGTGTACTAGAATTGAAAACGTCTAACTTTCAAGATGTACAGAAATTGTTTATTGGAAGTATAACATACATGGTTTTCTACCCCAGTGGATTAACTTCAAACAAAATTCGAAAACACTTTGAAGATTATCTGCTACAAGCTTAGGATGTGATTTTTTAATTTTTTTGTATGCATATTTGGAATATTTGACAGATTCAGCTTGATTAAGCCATATTTCTAGAGCAAAGAGCAATAACACGTTCATTGATCGAATATATTCCTGAAAATCGCTATGACAGGAAGCGTATGAACGTTCAATATTCCGACGACTTCGTTTTCAATGATCACTTCGAAAAAAACCAGAAATATGCTAAGTACTCTTGGAATTTAGCGCAACACTCAACAAAAAAAAATGGTAGGGGCAAAAATAAAAAAGCGAATGCATTAAAATTACGCATAACTATACATGATTTTGGAGTTTGTTTCGAGAAAATTGTGCAATTACTGAGTGAAAAAATTTTGAGATCTGCTAGGTATTCTTGGAATTTAGCGCAACTCTCAACAAAAAAAATTAGTAGGTGCAAAAATAAAAATGCGAATGCATTAAAATTACACATAACCATTACATGATTTTGGAGTTTGTTTCGTGAAAATTGTGCAATGAATAAGAGAAAAAATTTCGAGATCTGCTAGGTACTCTTATAATTTAGCGCAACTCTCAACAAAAAAAAATTGGTAGGTGCAAAAATAAAAATGCGAATGCATTGAATATTCACATAATCACCACATGATTTTGGAGTTTGTTTCGTGAAAATTGTGCAATGAATAAGGGAAAAAATTTCGAGATCTGCTAGGTACTCTGTGAATTTAGCGCAACTATCAACAAAAAAAATTGGTAGGTGCAAAAATAAAAATGCGAATGCATTAAAATTACACATAACCATCACATGATTTTGGAGTTTGTTTCGTGAAAATTGTGCAATGAATAAGAAAAAAATTTTGAGATCTGCTAGGTACTCCTGGAATTTAGCGTAACTCTCAACAAAAAAAAATGGTAGGTGCAAAAATAAAAAAGCGAATGCATTTAAATTACACATAACCATCACATGATTTTGGAGTTTGTTTCGTGAAAATTGTGCAATGAATAACAGAAAAAATTCAGAAATCTGCGAGGTACTCTTGGAATTTAGCGCAACTCTCAACAAAAAAAATTGGTAGGTGCAAAAATAACAATGCGAATGCATTGAATATTCACATAATCACCACATGATTTTGGAGTTTGTTTCGTGAAAATTGTGCAATGAATAAGAGAAAAAATTTCGAGATCTGCTAGGTACTCTGTGAATTTAGCGCAACTATCAACAAAAAAAATTGGTAGGTGCAAAAATAAAAAAAATTACGAAAAGCACTGCCGTGAAGGCAGGAGCTTTTGAGCGCTCGTACATGCACCTTGTAGGTAGATTCGCATTTTCCAGTTTTAGAAATCAATTGAAGGAATTTTTGACTGCTGTCAAAAAAATTCTGAAACTTAGGCGAAACTCCAGACTTCATGTCGGTGCTTCAGCTGATCAATTTTTTTCCGATAATTCGCTAGAATTTTCCACGGTATCTATGGTCTTGGTGATGCGATCTGGACAAAATTTCGCACGTAGTTTGAATACATTATTCCTGAGCTAGGTGCATAATTTCATTCCAATCCGATCGGTAGTTTCGAAACTATCAGGAAAAAAATATTTTGAACGGCCATATTTACGGAACCCCTAGTCTAATTTTGCTCATTGATGAACATGACCGTGAAATTTGCGATCCAAACCCACCCTGAAAATTTCAAGTTCCTAGGCCTTTCCGTTCAAAAGTTAGAATTTTCTATGGTTTCTATGGTTCTGGTCATGCGATCTGGACAAAATATTGCTTCAATATATCATTCTCGATTAAAATACAAAATTTCATCCCGATCGAATCCGCAGTTTCGAATTTATCGAGAAAACAAAATTTCAAACGACCGTATTTACGGAACCCCTTGTATAATGTTGCTCATAGATGAACGTGATCACGACATTCGAGATCCACACCTATCCTGAAAATTTCAAGTCCCTAGGCCTTTCCGTTCAAAAGTTACAATTTTCTATGGTTTCTATGGTTCTGGTCATGCGATCTGGACAAAATTTCACATGTAGCTTGAACACCTCATTTTCCATTTGAGTGCAAAATTTCATCTCGATCAAATCTGTAGTTTTCAAGTAATCAGGGAAACAAAACTTTGAACGGCCATATTTACGGAACCCCTGGTGGAATTTGGCCCATTAACGAACTTAACCGAGCCATTCGGGAACTGAACCCACACTGAAAATTTCAAGTCTCTAGGTTGTTTTGTTCGAGAGTAATCGTGCTTACGGCCGGCCGGACGGCCGGACGGCCGGACGGACAGACTCGAATTTTCCGACGGATTCGTCATCAGTGAGTCGAACATAGTCGATTGAGACCATTTTCGGTTCAAAATTCGAAAAATACAGACATCGTGACGAAATGATATAGCCCTCGTGTAAGTAGTACGAGCGCTCAAAAAGCGAATGCATTAAAATTACACATAACCATCACACGATTTTGGAGTTTGTTTCGAGAAAATTGTGCAATTACTGAGTGAAAAAATTTTGAGATCTGCTAGGTACTCTTGGAATTTAGCGCAACTCTCAACAAAAAAAATTAGTAGGTGCAAAAATAAAAATGCAAATGCATTAAAATTACACATAACCATAACATGATTTTGGAGTTTGTTTCGTGAAAATTGTGCAATGAATAAGAGAAAAAATTTCGAGATCTGCTAGGTACTCTTATAATTTAGCGCAACTCTCAACAAAAAAAATTGGTAGGTGCAAAAATAAAAATGCGAATGCATTGAATATTCACATAATCACCACATGATTTTGGAGTTTGTTTCGTGAAAATTGTGCAATGAATAAGAGAAAAAATTTCGAGATCTGCTAGGTACTCTGTGAATTTAGCGCAACTATCAACAAAAAAAATTGGTAGGTGCAAAAATAAAAATGCGAATGCATTAAAATTACACATAACCATCACATGATTTTGGAGTTTGTTTCGTGAAAATTGTGCAATGAATAAGAAAAAAATTTTGAGATCTGCTAGGTACTCTTGGAATTTAGCGTAACTCTCAACAAAAAAAAATGGTAGGTGCAAAAATAAAAAAGCGAATGCATTTAAATTACACATAACCATCACATGATTTTGGAGTTTGTTTCGTGAAAATTGTGCAATGAATAACAGAAAAAATTCAGAAATCTGCGAGGTACTCTTGGAATTTAGCGCAACTCTCAACAAAAAAAATTGGTAGGTGCAAAAATAAAAATGCGAATGCATTGAATATTCACATAATCACCACATGATTTTGGAGTTTGTTTCGTGAAAATTGTGCAATGAATAAGAGAAAAAATTTCGAGATCTGCTAGGTACTCTGTGAATTTAGCGCAACTATCAACAAAAAAAATTGGTAGGTGCAAAAATAAAAAAGCGAATGCATTAAAATTACACATAACCATCACACGATTTTGGAGTTTGTTTCGAGAAAATTGTGCAATTACTGAGTGAAAAAATTTTGAGATCTGCTAGGTACTCTTGGAATTTAGCGCAACTCTCAACAAAAAAAATTAGTAGGTGCAAAAATAAAAATGCGAATGCATTAAAATTACACATAACCATTACATGATTTTGGAGTTTGTTTCGTGAAAATTGTGCAATGAATAAGAGAAAAAATTTTGAGATCTGCTAGGTACTCTTGGAATTTAGCGTAACTCTCAACAAAAAAAAATGGTAGGTGCAAAAATAAAAAAGCGAATGCATTTAAATTACACATAACCATCACATGATTTTGGAGTTTGTTTCGTGAAAATTGTGCAATGAATAACAGAAAAA
The DNA here is from genome assembly GCA_963966015.1 of Aphidecta obliterata. Lineage (NCBI taxonomy): Eukaryota > Metazoa > Arthropoda > Insecta > Coleoptera > Coccinellidae > Aphidecta > Aphidecta obliterata. The sequence goes on from OZ014435.1 coordinate 2,672,922, forward strand.
ATTCAGAAATCTGCGAGGTACTCTTGAAATTTAGCGCAACTCCCAACAAAAAAAATTGTTAGTTTCAAAAATAAAAAGCGAATGCATTTAAATTACACATAACCATCACATGATTCTGAAGTTTGTTTCGTGAAAATTGTGCAATGGATAAAAGAAAAAATTCAGAAATCTGCTAGGTACTCTTGGAATTTAGCGCAACTCTCAACAAAAAAAAATTGGTTGGTGCAAAAATTAAAAAGCGAATTCATTAAAATTACACATAACCATCACATGGTTTTAGAGTTTGTTTCGTGAAAATTGTGCAATGAATAAGAGAAAAAATTCAGAAATCTGCTATTCACCATTACAACGCGAAATTATATATTTATAGCCAGAATAAAATTATGTGATAAATTGCCTTGATAATCTGTAATAATCAAATATATCACCGTGATGCCGGCGCCAAAAAATCCGGAGATTTCGTAACATGCCTGTTGTAGAATGAGTTTTACGAGGCGAGGGAATGTTGCAGATTATAAAAATAAACATTAATTCCTTTCGGATGTTCTTATGAATCGAACGATTTCGCGAATAGTGTAGTAAATTGTCCGTTAAAAATACACCGAAGCCGGGGGCAGGTCCCCAAGGAACGTAAGAATGGATTCTGCAATCCGGAATCATCTGTATTATTCACGGGAAGCTGGGATTTATTTCAGGATAGTGACGAAGGTGACGAGAAATATGCCCCTCGGGGGATTCCTTTTGTTTTCGGAGAAAACGGCGATGCCCACGTGGGAAATGGAGCATTGGAGGAAAATGAATCGTCGTGTCGATTGTAAATAAGAAGTTTCCTGGGTGCGTGACGGGACTGGATGAAGCCTGCACAGCCAGGGCCGGGTTTGAAGGCTTGGAAGCTTCCGTAGAAAGCTAGCACGATTTTAAATAAGAACAAATTGGAGGGTACACAAAAATCAGGACACGCACATAAATCCCAAATTGTTTCCTCTTAATTTCGGGGTTTGTTTTATGAAAATCAAATATTGACTAAAAGAGTTATTGGGAATCTGCTAGCTTGCCTAGAAATTTTGAGCAACTCTCAACAAAAAAAATTGATAGGGGCAAAAATAAAACTGCGAGTGTAGTAAAATTACAAATGAGCATTGATTTTGTAGTTTTTTTCTTGAAAATAGTGCAACGAATCAAAAAAAAATTCGAAATCTGCTAGGTGCTCTTGGAATTTAGCGCAACTCTCATCAACAAAAATTGGTAGGAGCAAAAATAAAACTGAGAATGCATTTGAATTACACAAAACCATCACATGATTTTGTAGTTTATTTCATTAAAATTGTGCGAAGGATAAAAGGAAAAATTCAGAAAACTGCTAGGTACTTGGAATTTAGCGCAACACTCAACAACAGAAATTGATAGGTGGAAAAATGAAACTGGGAATAAATTAAAATTACACATAATCATAACATGATTTTGTAGTGTTTTTTGTGATAATTGTGCAATAGATAAAGGAAAAAATTTAGAAATCTGATAGGTACTCTTGCAATTTAGCCATTACATGATTTTGTAGTTTATTTCGTGAAAATCGTGCAATGGATAAAAGAAAAAATTCAAAAATCTGCTAGGTACTCGTGGAATTTAGCGCAACTCCCAACAACAAAAATTGGTGGGTGCAAAAATAAAACTGCGAATGCATTCAAATTACACATAACCTTTACATGATTTTGTAGTTTATTTCATGAAAATTGTGGAATGAATAAAAGAAAAAATTCAGAAATCAGCTAGGTTCTCTTGGAATTTAGCGCAACTCTCAACAAAAAAAATTGGTAAGAGCAAAAATAAAACTGCGAATGCATAAAAATTACACATAATCATCACATAATTCTGTAGTTTATTTCATGAAAATTGTGCAATGGATAAAGAAAAAAAAATTAAAAATCTGCTAGGTACTCTTGGAAATTAGCGCAACTCTCAACAACAAAAATTGGTGGGTGCAAAAATAAAACTGCGAATAAATTAAAAATACACATAATCATAACATGATTTTGTAGTTTATTTCATGAAAATTGTGCAATGGATAAAGAAAAAAAAATTTGAAATCTGCTAGGTACTCTTGGAAATTAGCGCAACTCTCAACAACAAAAATTGGTGGGTGCAAAAATAAAACTGCGAATAAATTAAAAATACACATAACCATAACATGATTTTGTAGTTAACTTTCATGAAAATTGTGCAATGGATAAAGAAAAAAAAATCTGAAATCTGCTAGGTACTCTTGGAAATTAGCGCAACTCTCAACAAAAAAAATTGGTAGGAGGAAAAATAAAACTGCGAATGCATGAAAATTACACATAATCATCACATAATTCTGTAGTTTATTACATGAAAATTGTGCAATGGATAAAGAAAAAAAAATTAAAAATCTCCTAGGTACTCTTGGAAATAAGCGCAACTCTCAACAACAAAAATTGGTGGGTGCAAAAATAAAACTGCGAATAAATTAAAAAGACACATAATCATAACATGATTTTGTAGTTTATTTCATGAAAATTGTGCAATGGATAAAAAAAAAAAAATTTGAAATCTGCTAGGTACTCTTGGAAATTAGCGCAACTCTCAACAACAAAAATTGGTGGGTGCAACAATAAAACTGCGAATGCATTTAAATCACACATAACCATTACATGATTTTGTAGTTTATTTCATGAAAATTGTGGAATGAATAAAAGAAAAAATTCAGAAATCAGCTAGGTACGCTTGGAATTTAGCGCAACTCTCAACAAAAAAAATTGGTGAGAGCAAAAATAAAACTGCGAATGCATAAAATTAAACATAATCATAACATGATTCTGTAGTTTATTTCGTGGAAATTGTGCAATGGATAAAAGAAAAAATTCAGAAAACTGCTACGTACTCTTGGAATTTAGCGCAACTCTCAACAAAAAAAATTGGTAGGTGGAAAAATAAAACTGCGATTAAATTAAAATTACACATAACCATAACATGATTTTGTAGTTTTTTTGTGAAAACTGTGCAATAAATGAAAGAAAAAATTGAGAAATCTGATAGGTACTCTTGGAATTTAGCGCAACTTTCAACAAAAAAAATTGGTAGGTGAAAAAATAAAACTGTGAATAAATTAAAATTACAAATAACCATAACATGATTTTGTAGTTTATTTCATGAAAATTGTGCAATGAATAAAGAAAAAAAATCAGAAATCTGCTAGGTACTCTTGGAAATTAGCGCAACTCTCAACAACAAAAATTGGTGGGTGCAAAAATAAAACTGCGAATGCATTAAAATTACACATAACCATTACATGATTTGGTAGTTTATTTCATGAAAATTGTGGAATGAATAAAAGAAAAAATTCAGAAATCAGCTAGGTACTCTTGGAAATTAGCGCAATTCTCAACAACAAAAATGGTTTTGTAGTTCATTTCATGAAAATTGTGGAATGAATGAAAGAAAAAATTCAGAAATCAGCTAGGTTCTCTTGGAATTTAGCGCAACTCTCAACAAAAAAAATTGGTAGGAGCAAAAATAAAACTGCGAATGCATGAAAATTACACATAATCATCACATAATTCTGTAGTTTATTTCATGAAAATTGTGCAATGGATAAAGAAAAAAAAATTAAAAATCTGCTAGGTACTCTTGGAATTTAGCGCAACTCTCAACAAAAAAAATTGGTGGGAGCAAAAATAAAACTGCGAATGCATAAAGATTAAACATAATCATAACCTGATTCTGTAGTTTATTTCGTGAAAATTGTGCAATGAATAAAAAAAAAAATCCGAAATCAGCTAGGTACCCTTGGAATTTAGCGCAACTCTCAACAAAATAAATTGGTAGGAGCAAAAATTAAACTGCGAATGCATAAAAATTACACATAATCATTACATGATTCTGTAGTTTATTTGGTGAAAATCGTACAATGGATAAAAGAAAAATTCAGAAATCTGCTAGGTACTCTTGGAATTTAGCGCAACTCCCAACAAAAAAAGTGTTACGTGCAAAAATAAAACTGCGCATGCAAAAAATAACACATAACCATTATATGATTCTGTAGTTCATTTCATGAAAATTGTGCAATGGATAAAGAAAAAAAAAATAGAAATCTGCTAGGTACTCTAGGAAATTAGCGCAACTCTCAAAAACAAAAATTGGTGGCTGCAAAAATAAAACCGCGAATGCATCAAAATTACACATAACCATAACATGATTTTGTAGTTCATTTTATGAAAATTGTGGAACGAATAAAAGAAAAAATTTAGAAATCAGCTGGGTACTCTTGGAATTTAGCGCAACTCTCAACAACAAAAATTGGTAAGAGCAAAAATAAAACTGCGAATGCTTAAAAATTAAACATAATCATAACCTGATTCTGTAGTTTATTTCGTGAAAATTGTGCAATGAATAAAAAAAAAATTCAGAAATCAGCTATGTACTCTTGGAATTTAGCGCAACTCTCAACAAAATAAATTGGTAGGAGCAAAAATAAAACTGCGAATGCATAAAAATTACACATAATCATTACATGATTCTGTAGTTTATTTCGTGAAAATCGTGCAATGGATAGAAAAAAAAATTCAGAAATCAGCTAGGTACTCTTGGAATTTAGAGCAACTCTCAACAACAAAATTTAGTAGGCGCAAAAATAAAACTTCGAATGCATTACAATTTCCCAGAACCAATACATGATTTTGGAGTGCACAGCAATCATACATAATTCAAACATGAATCTGGCCTAAATCCAATCGGAATTGAACTAAGTAGGTATATATTAACAAAAACGTTATCGAGAATATTTTTCCTCGGAGCTGAATGAAAGAGTTATTGAGAATTGTGCAAATTAGTGGGGATAAAAAGTAGAGTACCAGAAAAATCTGTCTACGTATCAGCACTCGCTTGTAACTCCTCAAGATTTTCAGTTGCAGGAACAGGAAAAGTCTCTCCATTCCGAAACTACCGACCTGCTGAACGCGATATAGTGCGTGTTTGTTCGCCTTGCATATTGAACCCTCGCGATTTCCACCGACCCAAAGCGGGACATTTAAACCGCGCTTCTTCCTCATTACGATACCACCCCCAGCGCCGAACCAACCCCCCCTTTGAAGTAGTAGGTGTTTGTGACAATCTTCCAAGGTGCGAGCTTCCCGAGACCAATGGGATAAGGCATGTTTTTCGAGCAGAACTTCCCAGGTGTGTTTTTTCTCAACCCACTTATTTTATTTATTTCATTATATTGACGCGGGGGAGTGTTACGCGAAAGTTGGGGGGGTTTTGTTTGGAAACACTCGTTAGTTAGTGTGTGGTAGTTTGCAGACTGTAGAAGGTACAATAATTTTGTTTGTGAAGATGTTAATTTTAATTTTTTTTTTATCTTTCGTCAATTATACCCGGGAAGTCGTTAGGAGTTTTGAACATTTTGGAAAACGTTTTTATGTGTTTGTTTCTATGAAAAAGTTTTTCATAAACTATTCGCCAAAACTTACTGAAATTCTGTGAATTATGTGGATTCTCAGCTTTCTAGCTGTACCATGTGAAAAAGAAATTGAGTTTTTCTGATTTTTTCAAAATAATTCGTTGATTCCATATTTCGAAATTTATGGAAATAAAATGACAGTACTTGTCATACTGACAATGAACACAGAAGGCTATTTTGGTACACAAAAAAATAATTGAGTTTTTCTGGTTTTTTCGATATAATTCGTTGATTCCATATTTCGAAATTTATGGAAATAAAATGACAGTACTTGTCATACTGACAATGAACACTGAAGGCTATTTTGGTACACAGAAAAATAATTGAGATTTTCTGGTTTTTTCGATATAATTCGTTGATTCCATATTTCGAAGTTTATGAAAATATAATGACAGTACTTGTCATACTGACAATGAACACTGAAGGCTATTTTGGTACACAAAAAAATAATTGAGTTTTTCTGGTTTTTTCGATATAATTCGTTGATTCCATATTTCGAAATTTATGGAAATAAAATGACAGTGCTTGTCACACTGACAATGAACACTGAAGGCCATTTTGGTACACAGAAAAATATTTGAGTTTTTCCGATTTTTTCAAAGAATTCGTTGATTCCATATTTCGAAGTTGATGAGAATAAATGGCAGTATTAGTCATACTAAAAATGAAAGCAGCAGGCTGTTTTAATAGACAGAAAAAAAATTGGAAAGAAGAGTCGTCATCAATTTTGGAATGAAATACAGAAAACTGTGAGAGGATATTTGAAAGAGGAGATGGAAAGACTTTCAGGTCAATAAGAAAAATGAAATTTGATAGTTTCTTGAAGATCAACCAAAACTTGCACTGCTCGAGGATGCTGGCCACTACGAACAACAGCAGTGCCTTCCCCTACAGGAGAAGCATCGAAATCAAAATCTTCGAAGATCCCCCTCGAAATTTTTCGAAAATTGAAACAACAAAAAGGGTTGTGCACTGCTCGGGAATCGAACCCGACTCTCAAGAATGGGAATCTCGAATGCTAACCACTACACCAGCAGTGCTGTTGAATACAAAGAAAATTTTTATCGGAATAAAATTAAAACATACGTTGAAATAAAAAAAAAGTTATCAGCTGCAACATGGAAATTTTACATCATATGAGAATTGTTAGTTTCATTCAGTAAAGGCCCCCATAGATTGAACGAAGTATACTCAGTGTTACACCCAGAAGAGATAATTTCTTCAACTCATTTTTTGGTTTTTCAACAAAAATAAAACAGTTGCAAGAAATTCATTAACATGTTATCCGAGAAAGAATTGAATTCGAAGGGATTAAAATCCGGCGAACGCCAAGTTGAGAATATTCGCTATCCTGGTCCCGGCACCACGCAAATCTTGCCAGTGTTCTCTTCGCGACAATTTCGGTGGTCCAGCTACGAGAGCGTTTTCAAGTCAGAATTCATAGAGAACTATAAAAGATAAAACTGCTAATTTTCCACGAGATTAATACGAAACTGTTGGAGTGTCGATTTCCGCGAAGTACGAAGCACTATGTTTTCGGCTTGGACATCAATCATGGCCCGTAAATCCAATTCGATTGAAGGATTTACAACGGACGGACCAATAAAGTAGATAGCGTTACGCGTTTTTACCGCGTTATACCTACAGGAATTGGGTCGGATTGCGTTCGCACGAACCATGTGTTCGTTACATGTAGTTGTTGTTGTTGATGGAAATCCTGATTTTCCCCGTCTGTTTGTTTCCTTTTTTTGCGGAAGATTCCCGATGCGGGATAGAGTCGAGATCAACAGCAACATCATATACAGGGAGAACCGCCGTTCACCGTTTCAAATTATTATTAATGCATTTTTTACTGTTTTAATTATTTTTTTTAATTTTGTTTATTTACCCATGTTGTTTTATGATATATCATTTCTTTTTTCTTGGGATTGGTCTTATTTTGTATTTTGAAGTGAGTCCTTCTATATTTTTCTTTATGTGGTCATATTCATATTTGTCTGAAATTTTTTTCATTGTGAATGTTTTCTCTATCTTTCTCTATCTCGATCCCAACGAATCTCGCACAAATTTGCGTTGCTAAAAGCGTCCTTTATCCGATGGAAAAATTCCCAGCTCCAAGAGTGTTGAACGTGTTTAATTCCAGACAATTCTACTCCCACACGTTGAATTCGAAATTCAAGCGAGAAGCTGAACTTTTTCCACAATTTGGAGGATTAGGAGGTCGGCTTTAGTAAAATTCCAAGGGTGGCATTTCATGACGCGTTAAACCCTCGCAGTTTATCTCGCCACAGGTGTATTAACTGACGACTTGGAGGGAATTGTTCGACATTTTTTTTCTCGAAAACGGCAGCCGATACGAAAAAATTTCAGTGGATAGAAAAGTTTTCGAATGAAAAAATAGTATATTGTATAATTAGTGAGAAAAGCATAATATTCCCTAAAGACTGTGATAATTACCAGACGAGGAGCGTAGCGACGAGTCTGGTAACACAGGAGTTTGGGAATATGCTTTTCCCACGAATTATACATACTATTTTTCCTTCGATCGTTGATTTAAATTTGAAAAATTAATTAAAAAATATTTCATCCAAGATGTAATCAAGTAAGTTTGAATAGGTTTCTCTATGTTCATATTGAAACATATGGTAACCATGGAAATTACTTCGTTATGACAAAAGTAAAATAATTTCCAAGCCGGTTTTGTTTGATTCGTTGTATTTTATAAGGAATTAAAAAGAATAGTGAACATAAACACTAATAGTGATTATTTGTTACCTTGCACTTCTCCTGAACTAGTAGAAGCCTCGAATGCGGTTTCACTTAATTTACTTCCGGCGAAATCCAGAGAGAAGTGCCCAACGCTTCAGTGATTTTTGCAGAAAAAACAACAGTGTATCCTTTTCTGAGAATGTTCTTTGTTTCATTTTATTGTAATAACCCATTTGTTACATTACCGCACTGTTATTTTCTAATTGCTTAGCAACTGCCCACTATTCTGGAATGTTGAGCTTTGCGCATAGAAAACAGGTCAAAATAGTGCCACTTTTCCCACGATCGGAGAAAAAGATTTTTCTCCATGTTTTTAAAACTACCAGTGGCGCACCATAAAAAAACTCTGAGGGCAATAATGGGACATCGCTCCAGAAAAATATGACCCTGTATATTTCAAAACAAAATTAACACGTCATATGATGTGAACTTCAAATTTCAGCTGAATACAGGGTGTTCCAACTTCGACTGCCTACTAGACGTTTCTATTTGAAATCTGAAAATTTGGATTATTATATTGTTCGACTTTATCTACTGAGCTCAAATGTTCTTGAAGCCTGAACACTTTTGGTTATACAGGGTGAGAAAATAAATTTGTCTAAAAAATTTTTTTGATTTTTTCTTTTCTTATATGATTGATTATTCAATTTCAAATACATTTCTATTCGAATCGTTGCATTCGTCGAAATAGTTTTCAAAATATAGAAAAAAACTGTAAAAAGGGGAGATATGCGTAGATAGTATTATGTCCGTTATTCTTATTCTCAATATTTCGGGCATTAACTGATTTTATATTTTTAGAGTAGAAGAATAGTGGAAAATTGTTGATCTCCTAAACTTCGGAAAACTCCTTACACATTTCAAATAATTATCCAAAAATTGTGATCAGAACTTTCCCATAACTTTTGTTTTTTAAATTAGAACCCTATTTTTTATTGAAGAAAAATAATGATAGTGTTTAAATACGTTTATGCTCCCAAATTAAATAATTCTTGAGTAATTAAGGATATTCTGAAATTATGTCGTACGTAGAAACAAATTCATAAAATCTGTTTTATAACAATAATCTTTGTTCATAGGGAATTATTTGGATAATTTATCTTCTATGAACACAGATTATTGTTATAAAACAGATTTCATGAATTTGTCTCTACATACGACATAAATTAAAAATCCTTTATAACTCAGGAATTATTTAATTTAGGAGCATGAACATCTTTGAACACTATCATTATTTTTCTCTGCAAAATCCAACGCAATCATAAAAAAAATTGGGTTCTAATTCAAAAAACAAAAGTTATGGGAAAATTCTCATCACAATTTTTGGCAAAATATTTGAAACCCCCTGTCACGAGTTTTCCAAAATTTAGGAGATGTACAATATTCCACCATTCTTCTACTTCAAAAATGTAAAAACGGTTTATGCTTGAAATATTTAGAATAGGAATAACGAACATAATACTTACTACGCATATCTCCCTTTTTTACATTTTTTTTTTCGATATTTTGAAAACAATTTCGACGAATGCAACGATTCGAATATAAATATATTTAAAATTGAATAATCGACCATATAAGAGAAGAAAAAATGAAAATTTTTTTCGAGAGATTTATTTTCACTCCCTGTATAACTGAAAGTTATAGTTCAAGAATATTTAAGCTCAGTAGATAAAGTCGAATAAAATCATAATCCCAATTTTCGGTTCTCAAGAAACGTCTAGTAGGCACTCGAACTTGGAACACCCAGTATATTGAGAAAAACAGACGCTACGAGGAAAAACCTCGAAACAAATTTCGGGACACCTGTATATCATTTCCCTGGCGTCCGATGGTATGATAGCTTCCATTGTTACCCCAACTCACAATATTATGATCTTGCGTTGCCATTAACAAGTAACAGTAACAAATCCGAGATCCCTCCAGGAATTAAGAAAATATACAATCCTAACAAAATTAATAACACGTCTGGAATTTGTTCCTAGATCGAAAATCGAGGTCCCCCCCTAAATAAAAATAATCTATAATTTATTTTTCGCAGAAACACGACGTGTCTTCGACTCCCTCGAATCGTGATGATTGCCGCAATGACGTGGATTTCTGTCGGAATTTAATTTTCTCTGATGACTATTTTGCTTTATGAACGTTTATTCCATCGTTTGGAAAATTTATTTCTGGCACTGAGAAAGATCGGCCCACTTGGGAAGTTATAGTACCGAATGAATAACCGACGTTAAAAGCACGATTCAAGGAAATATTTATTTGACAATGTTGGTCTTGTTTATAGACGATACGCATTTATAGATTCTTGTTTTCCTCCACTGAGTATACTTTAACATCGTCTCGTTTCAGGATTTAACCAGTGAATCGTTCTGTGTTCCGACCTCTCGATTGAAACCTGTCAAAATTCAGTCACGAAACCTCTCTGTGGTTCAAACTTTTTCACGACTTTTCCTAGACCTAGTTTATGAACAGAGGCGCCGGATATTTTCGATGACAGGAAAACGATAATAAAATAGAAGGTCCCTTCGTTTTATGAAGGACAACACCACTGACATTTTAATGAGGTGTCCGATACGAGACACGTCAAAGAAAAGAAATCAACAATCTTTCAAATCATCAAAAGCGTTTTTTATGGCCAGAAATGGACGTTTCGTGTTAAAATTCATTGATATTTTCTACTCACCACACTTCCAATCTCAATCAACAACACAAGAACAATTTTCTACCAATCTGTGCCTTCACTCGTATGAACTATGAAGTTTGTTAAGTGCCACTGAAAAAAAATTAATAATATCAGAATAGGTATATATTTTTACGCTACTTACATTACATGGTGTTTCTTCGAAATATATCTCGTGTTCATATTCAACAATTATTGATCGTTCATAATTCGTCGTGTTCTGACGTTTCGAATGTTCTATAAACCTTCTATGCGCATAGAAACTGATCAATCATCGGAGGTGCCACAGAATCTCCCCAGATCAATCATCGAAGATGATATTATTTCTCTGACGAACACAGATTAATGAACCGTCTCGAGAAGAATATACCGGGTGTCCGTGTAACATTTTTTTCCAACGGTGAGACTTACAGGTTAGGGAAAAAAATCCTTATCACTAAAGTGGACACGAGAAATCTCAAGAAATTGTTTTCGAGTACGTAATTGATTTTTTCTCTAGATAATTCGATAAATACCTTGCATGGATTTTCGAGGTGAAAAGAATATTGAGTTCTTCTGATGTGTTATTGAGGAATTTCATTGTATTCTGTGCTTCCATCTCTTGAAGTTTCGATTTTATAAAATGACATTGTACCACTGACAGTTTGGTTCACAGAGTATGTGGTTCCTTTCGTGATCTTTGGTTCGATAGCCCCGCTACATGGTCCCCACATGACAAAACAAAATGATCACAGACTAGTTAATTTATCTACTTATATTGAATTATATATTTATTATTAAACTACTTTCGAGAGAGTTATAATAACTCACTACTATAACTCCCTTACTCAGTGCTTCTGAACAAGTCGATTGGCCGAAAGGGCACCGTCCATTATTGGTATTGAAGAGAGGTCAATTGCATAATTTTGACGTTTTCTCAAATTAAGTTGATACCTAATTATTATTGTGAATGTTTTGCTTAAAAAAATGAATTCAGATAGTGAAGATGAATTATTATGTACACCTCCAGAAATAAGACAATCAGCCAATGTTACCATACAGAATTTATTGCCTGAAAAATCCCACAAAAAATATAAAGGTGTATACATCGTTTACAGAGAATGTTCTTTTGGCATATTTTAGTGAACTTAGCACTAAATATAAAGCATCGCCCCTATATACTTCCTACTCAATGCTAAGAAGCACAATCAACATAAATAATGCATTGTTATAAGTAACTATTAAGATTTGTAAATAAAGTTCTGGCTCTGTACCTGTATCTCATTAAATATTGTTGTGTATAAAGTATAGTATTCAACTCACGGTAATGGTCATAACTCACTTGATGAATTACAGCACTCGCCTTCGGCTCGTGCTGCAAACTCCATCTGCGTGAGTTATGACCTACATTACTGCTCGTTAAATAATATACTATTTTCACTGAACAATAATTCAGAAACCCAAATTCTAGGACGACATTTTTCATTTTTGACAGTGATTCTAACACAGAATTTCTTGTTGCAGAACAATGAATGTGACCTCGCCGAAATCGTCCTTGGCAAAACTTGGGTTCCATCCGCGACAGAAGTCATTGAAAGTGATGGTTTTGGGTCAGGGAGCCGTCGGAAAAACAGGTGAGTTGTCTTGAGATCAACAACATTCGAAATGAAATACGTGAAACGTCGGAGTAGATATAGAATTTGTACAGCTTGATGCAACTGAAACCTGCTTACGGGTGTGGAAAGATTCGGAAGAATTTTTATGAGAAAACGTAATCGATAAGGCTTTCTTCCCAGCGCAGTTGGGTCGCGGCCGAAGGCCGCGATCGACTATCGAAGAACCTCACTTTTGAGTTTATAGAATTGTGAAAACGGGAAATCGTCCCGATTATTGTTACTTTCTTGATTATTAGCGTTTTTTTTCCGAAAAAGCAAGAACTTACATCACCTTTGTTGAGTATTTTTGCAAGAAGAAGGAATTTCTGTTTCGTTAAAATTCAGGGCTATCCACACTCGAATAGAATTAACCGGCAGATTTCCACGGATTGAATGCCATGTCAACGTCAACGAGTTTAAATGATAATATTCTATTATCGATCTGACCTTGAAATGTCAAATGAAATATTGAAAAATTTTCGCAACCTGGAAAAAATGCATCGTGAAGCTAGGAAATCTTGGAAAATCATCGCTTTCTCCCATTTTCGAGTGTAAATATCCCTATTTTTCCTTCGAATCCGTTTCACTGGCAATAACGAACGAAAGTACTCATTCCGGGTAGGGATTTTGCTTGTAAAAACCTGAGAATGTGGAACAAAACCTATTATGAGGCTAGAAAATCTTCATAAATCGTTACTTACCTCTATTCCTCACTCCAATTCTCTTCTTTGCATCCTCGATATCATCAATTTCGACTGCATTCTAGAAGGAAAGAGAAAATTAATGCAAAAAATTGAAAAAAGCACAGACGAGCTTTTCAGCGCTCGTTCATTCACCTTCTATTGACACCTTTTTTTTTCGATAGTTAGCTAGAATCTTCTATGGTCTTGGGAATGCGATCTGGACAAAATTTCGCACGTAGTTTGAATACATTATTCATCATCTATTTGCAAAATTTCATCCCAATCCAATCAGTAGTTTCGAAATTATCAGGAAAAAAATATTGTGAACGTCCTTATTTACGGAACCCCTATCTAATTCTGCTCATTGATAAACGTGACCGCAACATTCGAGCTCCATACCTACCCAGAAAATTTCAAGTTCCTAGGCCTTTCCGTTCGAAAGTTATAATTTTTCATGGTTTCTATGGTTCTGATCATCCGATCTGGACAAAATGTAGCTTGAATATATCATTATCCATTAAAATGAAAAATTTCGTCATGATCGAATCCGTAGTTTTGAAATTATCAAGAAAACTAATGTTCAAACGATCTTATTTACGGAACCCCTAGTCTGATTTTGCTCATTGATGAACGCGACTGCGACATTCGAAATCCTAAACTACCCTGAAAATTTCAAGGCCCTAGGCCTTTCCGTTCGAAAGTTGTGATTTTCTATGGTTTTCATGATTCTGGTAATGCGATCTGAACAAAATGTAACTTGAATATATCATTCTTCATCAAAATACGAAATTTCGTCACCATCGAATCCGTAGTTTTGAAATTATCAAGAAACCTAAATTTCAAATGACCATATTTACGGAACCCCTAGTATAATTCTGCTCATAGATGAACATGATCACGACATTCGAGATCCACACCTATCCTGAAAATTTCAAGTCCCTATGCCTTTCCGTTCGAAAGTTATAATTTTCTATGGTTCTGGTCATGCGATCTGGACGAAATTCACACAAACCTTCGATTCGTCACCTCACAACCAAGTACAAGGTTTCAATTCGGTCGGATCGGTATCATTCGAATTATCGAGGAGAAAAAAATAAGACGGCTATATCTACGGAACCCTTCGGCGGATTCCGTCCAACCGGCGCATTCTGACCTCGAACGTATTCTCTAGGCGTTATCGCGTTAAAGGACGGCCGGACAGATGGACAGAATTGAATTCGTACTAAATCTATTCTTCGCGGACCATTCCCGGCTTGAAATTCGAAAATGCTCATTGTATGAATTTTGGCACGCCTGAAAAGAAATGTATATCGAAAAAGTTACCGAACCCAGATTCCGGATGACTGCATATAAAGCAGTCCCTGGAGAGGAAACTCGGTAACCTATTCGAGGATTTGCATTTTTATTAGCATTTCTAGGATGTCCACACTTGCACTGGCAGATATTAGACTTTTCTCCCCCTCTCCGATGCAAATTTATGTCGTTGAATTCGTCGGAAAAGGGATTTCGGTCCGTATCGAGTTTGTATTGTTCTTTAACTTTCGACTCATTCGATTCAATTTGAAACGATCGAATGCTCGGCCGACCTGATGTCTGCGACAGACGTGAGACTGTTCAAAGGAAAGTCTGCTTGGCGATTATCGTTCAACGTGAAATGAGTGGGTTCGACTACCTTTTTCGAAAGCGATCCTTCTTCCACAGTTTGCCGATAAACCACAGAGCCACGATATATCCGTCCCATGAACAAGAAGTGAATTTAAACTTATGGAACAAACAGAAAGTTAATGGCCAAACACACGTGGCAATGTCAAACGCAAATTCGAGGGGCGAAAGTTCCATCCGAACCCGAAGAACGTTTGTGCTCGACAAATAATTCCAACTTCTCCTTAGGGGTGACAGAAGTGAAGAACAATGGACTTCGGATATGTGTCCTAAATTTTCAAGACCATTGAAATCATCGATCGCAACTGCGGTCCGTAACTGGCAATAATACATAATTGTTAATTTTCATTTCAAACTGGCAATTATGAATCATTTTCAGTTCCAACTGGCAGTTAAACATAATTGCCAGTTCAAACTGGCAATTATAAATAAATTTCAGTTCTAACTGTAAATTATACATAACTGATCATTTCCAGTTCGAACTGGCAATTATAAATCATTTTCAGTTCCAACTGGCAATTATACATAATTGATAATTTCCAGTTCAAACTGGAGATTATACATCATTGATAATTGCCAGACCAAACGAGCAATTATCAATTATGTATAATTGAAAGTTCAAACTGGCGATTATAAATCGTTTTCAGTTCCAACTGGCGATTAAACATCATCAATAATTGCCAGTAATGAATTTCAGTTATAACTGGAAATGATACATAATTGATGATTTCTAGTTCAAGCTGGCGATTATACATCATTGATAATTGCCAGTTCAAACAAGCAATTATAAATTATGTATAATTGAAAGTTCAAACTGGCGATAATGAATCATTTTCAGTTCTAACTGGCAATTATACAAAATTGATAATTTCTTGTTGAAACCAATTATAATAAATTTCAGTTCAAAGTGGCAATTATAAATAATTTTCAGTTCCATCTGGCAATTATACATAATTGATAATTTGCAGTTCAAAATGGCAATTATAAATCATTTTCAGTTCCAACTGGAAATTATACATAATTGATAATTTCTAGTTCAAGCTGGCGATTATACATCATTCATAATTGCCAGTTCAAACAGGCAATTATCAATTATGTTTGATTGATAGTTCAAACTGGCGATAATGAATCATTTTCAGTTCCAACTGGCAATTATACATAATTGATAATTTCTTGTTAAAACTGGCAATTATAATAAATTTCAGTTCAAACTGGCAATAATACATAATTGATAATTTGCAGTTCAAACTGGCAATTATAAATCATTTTCAGTTCCAACTGGCAATTATACATACAGTAGAACCTCGATTATCCGAACCTCAATTATCCGAACCCTCAATTATCCGAACGCTCCAAACATTCAATTATCCGACCAATAGCATTTCGCTAGTGGAAAATATTAGACTATTTTGTGAAAAAAGATTAAAATATTTAATGTACATACCTATTTCACTGTTTTATTAGTTGGATATTTGAATGTTTATTTATATATTTAAAATATTTGTTTGATCTAACTCAAAAATCCGACATTTTGATTATCCGAACTTTTGATTATCCGAAATAGTCCCGTTCCCAATTAGTTCGGATAATTGAGGTTCTACTGTAATTGATATTTTCTAGTTCAAGCTGGCGATTATACATCATTGATAATTGCCAGTTCAAACAGGCAATTATCGATTATGTATAATTGAAAGTTCAAACTAGCGATAATGAATCATTTTCAGTTCCAACTGGCTATTATACATTATTGATAATTCCTTGTTCAAACTGGCAATTATAAATCATTTTCAGTTCCAACTGGCAATTATACATAATTGATAATTTGCAGTTCAAACTGGCAATTATAAATCATTTTCAGTTCCAACTGGCAATTATACATAATTGATATTTTCTAGTTCAAGCTGGCGATTATACATCATTGATAATTGCCAGTTCAAACAGGCAATTATCGATTATGTATAATTGAAAGTTCAAACTGGCGATAATGAATCATTTTCAGTTCCAACTGGCTATTATACATTATTGATCATTTCTTGTTCAAACTGGCAATTATGAATAAATTTCAGTTCAAACTGGCAATTATAAATCATTTTCAGTTCCAACTGGAAATTATACATAATTGATAATTTCCAGTTGAAACTGGCAATTATAAATGAATTTCCGATCTAACTGGAAATTATACATAATTGATAATTTTCAGTTCCAAGTGGCAATTAAACATCATTGATAATAGCCAGTTCAAATGAGCAGTTATCAATTTTGTATAATTGCCAGTTGGAACTGAAAATGATTTATAATTGCCAGTTTGAACTGGAAATTATCAATTATACATAATTGATAACTGCTCGTTTGAACTGGCAATAATCAATGATGTATAATTGCCAGTTGGAACTGAAAATTATCAATTATGTATAATTTCCAGTTAGAACGGAAATTCATTTATAATTGGCAGTTTTAACTGGAAATTATCAATTATACATAATTGATAATTTCTAGTATAAACTGGCAATTATGCATAATTGATAATTTCCAGTTCAAAGTGGCGATTATACATCATTTATATGTGTCTGTTCCATCCTAAATTTTCAAGGCCATCAAAATCACCGATCGCAACTGCGGACCGTGGTTCCGGGCTTATTGACCCATCCTCAGTACGACTCGGAAATAATATTATTCTTCGAGATCTCTTCAGACGAATTCCAATTAATTCCGACGATAAGGCATAATGAGATTTTCCTCCCACTCTCCCGTCTCATCCCACAAACAACAACAAAAAACTGCACATTTCTCCCGTCATATACATAAAGAATAATCCCCTCCTTGACCTCGTAGCTCTTGTAAAGGCGATATATTTCATGGCTTTCCTCGTCTCGTGGAAATTTACGCGGAGCACTCTCGCGCGACAACTTGTTGACTCCGTCGGCGAAGAGTCGTTTGAAGTCGGAGAGAACCGTTCGATTAATCGTCCGCCACGAGGAATCGAAAAGTTCCTTCCGTATTAAATGATAAGACGACTTTCATTCCGTTGAAACGTTTTATCCATTTGGCAGATGCCCAAGTGAGTGAATTTTAGGGATGTTACCGTACAGAGATAAACTCCTGTGCACGTCTAGGCAACGAAAAATGAGATGGTTGATGTCTGCTTGTGGCACCTCTCGCCCAAACGAATCTGTGTGTGATTGAGAATTAATAGCTAAGCCATAGACAAAGAAAGCTTTGGCTTCAAACGAATCTTTGTTTCGACGAACGCAGGGGTTTTGCCAGGTCAGTTTTGAGGTTCGAAGAAATCAGCGATAAGAAATTGAAACGGGCAAGAATCATGGGAAGATTTTTGAAACGGAAAGGTTTAACGGCGTGGGTGGGTTTAAGCCGTTAAAGGGAGAGACTCCACCTTTGGGAAGCCCAGAAGACGTTAAGGCAGTTGCTCGCGAGATCCCGGGGATAGCAGCTCGTGGTACAGAACTACTTCGGTTCGGTTTTGAGAGTCCAGTGTAGCGACAAATTAAAGGAGTAGCTCGAGAAACGTACAGATATTAACTTTTGTGGATCAATATATTTCAATTATTTCCCAATTGAGCTCTAGTTTTTTTTCAGCGATGGTGGTGCGTTTCATAACGAGGAGATATATAGGGGAATACGACCCCAGTTTGGAAAAAATATACACTTACCACACAGTAATCGACAACGAGATGGTGTACTTCGACGTCTTGGACACCGCTGGACAGCTCAACGTAAGTTGGTCGTTCTTCACATATAATCTAACTTTTTCCACTTCGAATTATTCCATGTTCCAAGCAATTCATTCAAGCGTGAAAAACCTGGAATTCCAGGCAACCGAACAGAGTTCTTTCCTGTCTGGTCTGACGGGATGAAAAAGCGAAAAGCTAACGACCCCCCCTCGCCCATGTATTTTCTCATGGAGAACGAAGTTCTGTACCGGAAGTGAAATTCAGCGATGGCGAAACGCATTTATTTTCATTCTTGTCAGCGAGGAGGAAAATCAGATGGAAGGATTAGAAGATCTACCTCTCTCAGGGACCAATTACGCGTTTCGCTTTCTTCGCCGTTCGTCGCTCTCCGAGCACTTCATACACGTGTAAATTTAGTGGATTACGTTTTTTTTTCTATAAGAGCGATGAGCGGTTTCTGGCAGGGGGAACAGTTTTGATTTCACGTCACCGACATGCTCAGATTCAATTTTTTTCTAAATTCTTTTAGTCATAAGATTCTCGCGAAATTTCTCGTGAACCTGTTTACGGTCGGACGGATGGACGGAAGGAAATAATTGAATTCGGCAATGAATTCTTCATCTGTGAGTAACAAAAGCGCTGAGTAGGCATTTAGGAAAAACTTCCATAGTTTCCAGTTTGGGCTGGAAATTATGAATTATTGCCAGTCGAAACAGGTAATTATGAATAATTTCTAGTTCAAACTGACAATTATACATTTTTTCTGTTTATTGTTTATATCCCGACTCCCCTAGGTCTCTGTGAAACCCCTCAGAAGCGCATCATTGATAATTGCCAGTACAAACTGGCTGTTATGAATAATTTTCAACTGGAAATTACACAAATAATTGATAATTTCTAGTTCAAACTGGCAATTATGAATAAATTCCAGTTCAACCTGGCAATTATACATGATTGATCATTTCCAGTTCAAACTGGCAATTATAAATTAATTTCAGTTCCAACTGGCAATCAAACATAATTGATAACTGCCAGTTTGAACTGGTAATTATGAATAAATTCCAGTTCCAACCGGTAATTTTAAATCATTGATAGTTTTCAGTTTCAATTGGCAATTATGAATCATTTTCAGTTCCAACTGGCAATTATACATAATTGATAGTTTCTTGTTCAAACTGGCAATTATCAATTAATTTCCGTTACAACTGGAAATTATACATAATTGATAATTTTCAGCTCGAATTGGCAATTATAAATCATTTTCAGTTCCAACTTGCAATTATACATAAGTGATAATTTCTAGTTCAAACTAGCAATTATAAATAAATTTCAGTTCAAACTAGCGATTATGAATCAATTTTCAGTTCCATCTGGCAATTATACATAATTGATAATTGCTAGTTCAAACTGGCAAATATAAATCATTTTCAGTTCCAACTTTCCAACAATTGATAGTTTCTTGATCAAATTGGCAATTATGAATAAATTTCAGTTCCAACTGGACATTATACGTAATTGATAATTTTCAGTTCAAACTGGCAAATATAAATCATTTTCAGTTCCAACTGGAAATTATACATAATTGATCATTTTCAGTTCCAACTGGAAATTATACATAATTGATCATTTTCAGTTCAAATCGGCAGTTATTAATCATTTTTAATTCCAACTGGCACTTACACATAATTGATAGTTTCTTGGTCAACCTGGCAATTATGAATAAATTTCAGTTCCAACTGGACATTATACGTAATTGATAATTTTCAGTTCAAATTGGCAATAATAACTTTTTTTCAGTTCCAACTGGCAACTATACATAATTGAAAATTTCTGGTTCAAACTGGCAATTATGAGTAAATTTTGATCCAATTTTGCACACTGTGTGAAGTTTGATCCAACTTGAAAGATAAAAGAATCTCGGAATAAACAATAAACAACAATAAACAATAAACAACAATATCACCATTTATAGTTGCAATATTTTTTGCACATTATTCGTTTATTATTTATGAAAAAAAGTGATAATTATCCAAGCGGCAACGCCGCTTTCAAATCGATGGCAGGATATCGAGTCCCCACTACATTCGATCACTCGACAAGAGCGATAACGTGCGAGGAGTGATGCCAAGTTTCTTTCCCAAAACTGAAAAAATTTCGAACTGTTTGAGAACTGGTTTAGAACTTTTATAAATCAAGGAAAGGGTAAGGGTAAGGTTAGGGTTAGGTTAGGGTTAGGTAAAGGTAGGGTTAAAAATAATGATTCCACTGGTTTGAATAGTTTACCACAATAAAATAAGACATATACCTCAGCCACAGCAACGCATGGCCGAGTCTGCTAGTTATAAATGAATTTCAGTTCCAACTGGCAATTATATATAATTAATAATTTCTAGTTCAAACTGGCAATTATAAATACATATCAGTTCAAACTGGCTATTGAATATAATTGATGATATCCAGTTCAAACTGGCCATTATGAATAATTTTCAGTTCCAACTGGCAATTATTCATAATTGAACATTTCTAGTTCAAACTGGCAATTATAAATAAATTTTAGTTCCAACTGGCAATTATACATAATTGATAATTTCCAGTTCAACCTGACCATTATGAATAATTTTCAGTTCCAACTGGCAATTATAAATAATTTTCAGCTCCAACTGGCAATTATATATAATTGATAATTTCTAGTTCAAACTGGCAATTCTAAATAAATTTCAGTTCCAACTGGCAATTATACATAATTGATAATTTCCAGTTCAACCTGACCATTATGAATAATTTTCAGTTCCAACTGGCAATTATAAATAATTTTCAGCTCCAACTGGCAATTATATATAATTGATAATTTCTAGTTCAAACTGGCAATTCTAAATAAATTTCAGTTCCAACTGGCAATTATACATAATTGATAATTTCCAGTTCAAGCTGGCAAATTTAAATCATTTTCAGTTCCAACTGGCAATTATACATCATCGATAATTTCTAATTGAAACTGGCAATTATAAATAAATTTCAGTTCAAACTGGCGATTTTACATAATTGATAATTTCCAGTTCAAACTGGCCATTATGAATAATTTTCAGTTCCAACTGGCAATCATAAATAATTTTCAGCTTCAACTGGCAATTATATATAATTGATAATTTTTAGTTCAAACTGGGAATTCTAAATAAATTTCAGTTCCAACTGGCAATTATACATAATTGATAATTTCCAGTTCAAGCTGGCAAATATAAATCATTTTCAGTTCCAACTGGCAATTATACATCATCGATAATTTCGAATTCAAACAGGCAATTATGAATAAATTTCAGTTCAAACTGGCGATTATACATAATTGATAATTTCCAGTTCAAACTGGCCATTATGAATAGTTTTCAGTTCCAACTGGCAATTATTCATAATTGATCATTTCTAGTTCAAACTGGCAATTACAAATAAATTTTAGTTCCAACTGGCAATTATACATAATCGATCATTTCTAATTCAAACTGGCAATTATAAATAAATTTCAGTTCAAACTGGCGATTATACATAATTGATCATTTCCAGTTCAAACTGGCCATTATGAATAATTTTCAGTTGCAACTGGCAATTATACATTATTTATAATATCTAGTTCAAACTGGCAATTATAAATAAATTTCAGTTCCAACTGGCCATTATACATAATTGATATTTTCCATTATAAATAAAGCCAGTTCCTACTCTATATCGTAGAATGAAATTCAAGGATTTTTTTTCATTTCATATTTCTTCGAATATCTCAACTCGTGCCTTTGGAACTAAACCTGAAAACTAGGAGGGTGAGTGTAGTATAAGGAGAGATCACTGAGAGGACATAAAATGAATGGTCCCCTAGGGTCCTCATTTATCACGGTGGTGTAATATCCTCTCCTGAGAAAAAAGAATTTTTTACTGCACGAGTTCAACAACTCGTGTGGTGGATTCCATCGTGAAACATTCAACCTTTCAACGAAAATAATTTGACTACTTTGGAAGTGGATTCACCCTGTATTATTTTCCCCAAGTCGAATGACGAAAAAAAACTTTTCGATTTCACGAAATCTCGAGGGAAACTTAAAAACAGCTTTATCCGCCCTCCCCCTCGACTCGCTGAAGTGAATTAACACGTCCAAATTTGCATACCGTAATTAAAATACCACAGATCCACTGGTTGAACTTTTTTTTACCATAAGAATATCGACTTTGAAAGATCTAATCAAGCGATCTCTTGTCCGCGACAGCATCAGTTAACAAAGTTTTACGTTGAGGATTTCAAGGCCCCATCATTTCCCCATCAGCGTCAAATCGAATGAAGATCCCCTAGAGGAACTTCACAGGGTGGTGGTAGTATAGTTGTTGTTTTCCAGTTCTACAAAAAGTTTTGATTTTCAGGAGAACGAGTGCCTCTCGCTGGAAGCCAACATAAAATGGGCGGAAGCCTTCATACTGATGTATTCCGTGACGGACAAATGCTCTTTCGACGAGTGCTACCGCCTCAAGTTCCTCATCAACTACAACAAGAAGAGGCGGAGGCTGGGCAACGTGGCCAAGGACGCCGGTGCCGACGTGCCCGTCGTCCTGGTGGGCAACAAGATCGACCAGGTGGAGGACAGGATGGTCTCGTCGGAGGAGGGGCAGAGGAGAAGCAAGGAGATCGGATGCGTCTGCTTCCACGAGATATCCGTCAGGGAGAGCATAGATCAGGTGAGAGCGATAAGTTACAACTCGCGCATGTCCGGGGTTACGCCGATAAGATGAATGATCGAGGGCGGCTGCGCGAGAGTTGCACGTGGTGCGCGACACATCATGATTTACCAATGAATTGGTTTTGCCTCTGAGCCCCCTCGAATGTTTTATTTTCTTAATTTTTGTTATCGATGAAATCATTCTCAGTTGGTGTTATGATGCATTTTCCATATCTGATTACATTGTTATGTGATAATAGTTATCGCCCAAGTACTCAATTTCCGTGAAAATAAGGATCGATCTACATAACAATATTTGAAAATGAATGCTTTGCATTTCTCTTTGTGCCATCAAGATTCCTGGAAAGACATGAGAACCGTTTTATTTTATTCTGCAATAAAACACATAAATCGGTTGTTATCAATGAATGTATGTTCCTTTGAAGAGAATATCATGTTATAAATTGTATATATGAATGAGAAACGAGCATTGTTACGATGACCTATATCGAGTGAACCTGAATGGAAGCATTATTGGGAAAATATGTTTTCCTTTACCAAATAACCTGAATTCTTACATTCTCCATAACTGAATTTATCGAAGCAGTCACGAGGTTTCGCAATCAAGACGCATTCGACAGTAATAAAGTTTATTCGTTCACCTCGAGTCCTGACAATGCCAGAAGCCAAACATTTACCGTTTACATTTACTATAGAGGAAATTCTAAAATTCACCTCCTCGTTCTTATATTTAAATAATTATGTTTTTCCGTTTCAATAGTCTGTTTTTAAAAAGAAACTTCATTTCTTGCCGCAATAATAATCACAACTACGAGATAAAGAATTACAGATTGAAATACAGGAAAACGTGAGTTGTACAAGTGGACGTTTAAATCTTATAATACGAACCTTCCCTTGAACAATGTTTTTCTCTAAAACTAAACTCGCGAACTTGCACTTTAGGCACGAGTTTCACTATTCTCATAGGAAACGCGAAATTGCACTTCTTCGCATTGTTTCCGGTGGTTCGACGGTCATTCTTGGTATGTCTAGGAATGTGCTGAGCTTTATGAGAAGTTCCTCGAAGTAGGAATGTACAGGCTGTGCGCTGTGCCTCTTTAGAAGCCTTGAAGTGGTGATCACGTAACAATATAAATATTCAACATCCCAATTTTGCTGATTTGGTTGTGTATATATTTTTGAATAAATTGTCATAGTTGACCAAACGTAAATTTCAATTGACTATGGCAAGATTGAAATACAGAAAAACGTAAGTTGATTACAAGTGCATGTTGAAAAGCTTATAATACGAACAGTTATTTAAAAAATGTCTTTCTCAAAACGTAAACTACTGTTTCTATGTTGGGGAACTGGCAAACTTGCACTTTAGGCTCAAGTTTCACTATTCTCATAGGAAACGCCAAATTGCACTTCTTCGCACTGTTTCCGGTGATTCTACGGTCATTCTTGGTATGTCCAGGAATGTGCTGAGCTTCAGCTCCATGAGAAGTTCCTCGAAGTAGGAATGTACAGGCTGTGCGCTATGCCACGTGTGAAGCCTTGAAGTGGTGATCAAGTAACAATATACAAATTCGGCATGGTTGACCTTTATTCAAAAGAATTTTCAATTCGGAATTTTTTCATTGCCACACTCAATCCCAATTTTGCTGATTTGGTTGTGTATATATTTTTGAATGAATTGTCATAGTTGACCAAGCGTAAATTTCGATTGACCATGGCAAGATTGAAATACAGAAAAACGTAAGTTGATTACAAGTGCATGTTGAAAACCTTATAATACGAATAGTTATTTGAAAAATGTCTTTCTCAGAACGCAAATTACGGTTTCTATGTGAGGGAACTGTCACACTTGCACTTTAGGCACAAGTTTCACCATTCTCATAGAAAACGCGAAATTGCACTTCTTCGCACTGTTTCCGGTGGTTCGACGGTCATTCTTGGTATGTCCAGGAATGTGCTGAGCTTCAGCTCCATGAGAAGTACCTCGAAATAGGAATGTACAGGCTGTGCGCTGTGCCACGTGTGAAGCCTTGAAGTGGTGATCAAGTAACAATATAGAAATTCAACAAGGTTGACCTTTATTCAAAAGAATTTTCAATTTGGAATTTTTTCATTGCCACACTCAATCCCAATTTCGCTGATTCGGTTGTGTATCTATTTTTGAATGAATTGTCATAGTTGACCAAGCGTAAATTTCGATTGACCATTGCAAGATTAAAATACAGAAAAACGTGATTTGATTTCAAGTGCATGTTGAAAAGCTTATTATACGAACAGTTATCTAAAAAATGTCTTTCTCAAAACTTAAACTAAAGATTCTATGTGGGGGAACTGGCGAACTTGCACTTTAGGCACGAGTTTCACTAGTCTCATGGAAAACGCGAAATTGCACATCTTCGCACTGTTTCCGGTGGTTCGACAGTCATTCTTGGTATGTCTAAGAATGTGCTGAGCTTTATGAGAAGTTCAGCTTTATGAGAAGTGGTAATCACGTAACAATTTGAATATTCAACATGGTTAACCTTTATTTAAAATAATTTTCAATTTGGAATTTTTTTATTGCCCCACTCGATCCCAATTTGCTGATTCGGTTGTGTATATATTTTTGAATAAATTGTCATAGTTGACCAAACGTAAATTTCAATTGACCATTTCAAGATTAAAATAATTCTACAGTCCACTAAGTCAAATCCACTATTCACAAATCACAGGGAGCATGACACAGCTGAAAATTTTCTATTGGTAAAACAAGAACATGTCTTAATGCTTCAGAAACAGATAAACATTAACCCCTCTTGTTTTCGCCGCAGGTGTGGTCGGTGTTCAGGGACGTGTGCCGCTTCTGGAGGGTGCACAACAAGAACCCCAGCAGGCTGCGGAAGGCCGCCAGCGACAAAGACCCCACCTCCCCGGACCAACCCCGCTACTTCCCCCACACGGTCTCCCCGAGCAGCATCCTCCCGAACTTCTGCCGTTCCGGCATCCTGGGCAGGAGGTGGACGGAGGGAGAACTGGAGGAAGGCGACGAGTCCAGGGAGGAAACCGCGGTTACCAGTCCGTCCGACAACGCGCCCTTCAGAGAGAGGGCCTCCACCGACGGCCACCTGCACCAGAACAAGAGCAAACCTTGGAAGTGGAGGTATCCGCCGACGGCCAACTCCAACAGTTCCTCGAGCAGCTCGGGGGAGTTGTACACCAGCAAGAACGACAGGAGGATGAGCATATCGATGAGGGGAAACAACGCCAGTTATTGAGGGTTTTTTCAAAACCCTTGGAGAATCGAATTGTTGTGTATTTCTAGTCGGTTGACGATGATAAGTCTCGAAATTATCTCAGATGATTTTATACATAAGACAATAAACACCTAAGCTTCATCCAAAGACCATTTCTCACTGTGATTTTACCTAAATTAGCTTTATATATGATGTATATTATGATATTTCTGAATGTTTAATGGGCATAAATGTACGATGGTTTCTGGAGATATAGGGTGTTCCATAAACAGTTTATTTTAGAGGGGCACCCTGTATATAAGCTTTCCATGTGGGTCGAGAAGATTTCGGAATATATGTGTAGGTACCAATTATAATCTCTTGTCTGGGGAAAAAACGCTTGCTATGTCAAAAAATATTCGAATTGATTGTACCAAACTGGGCGATGAATAAATGAGAGAAGACCAAAGTGCAGTTTCGCTTGTTCAATCCCAAATTTCAACCCTACAAATTCCAAATAACTTCGGGAAAAATGTAATTATAATAATTTTGGATTTCAAAAACGCCGCCAAATGCCAAGGGACGATCCGATTGGTTATGACCACGCACCGCCAGAAACTTCGACCAATCATTTTGTGAGAAGCCTCTTACGTAACACATGTTTGAATTCGACCGGTTTTTCAGTTTTCAAAATTCTAGCGGGGGTCTACTCCTCTGGTATTTTGGGTTAAATTTTCGAATGTGATTTTATGGTACTGGAATGATTAGATTTCCATCAGATATATTATTTTTATTTTATCTTAACATTATCTCTCTAATAATGTTTCGACCCGATGGATGATTGATCTTATCGAGCTTGAACAAAAATAACAGAATGGGTGAATTTCGAAGCAGTGTTTGAATGTAATCAGATAAATAAAAAAATATTAGCCTTATCATTAATTAGTTTGCCTATCCCTTCAACTCCCTGTAATTATCAGGCCTTAATGCAAATAAGAACGGCCTTCTTTGTTCATTGTCGTTATGACAAGTACTGTCATTTTATGTTTATGAACTTCAGGAGATGGAATCACCGAATTATATTGAAAATATCGGAAAAAGTCATTTTTTTATTTTTTACTAAAACGACCTTCTATGTTCATTATCATTATGACAAGTACAAGTACATTATGACAAGTACTGTCATTCTATTTTTTGAACTTCAAGAGATGGAATCACCGAGTTATATTGAATATATCAGAAAAAGTCAATTTCTTTTCTGTTTACTGAAACGCCCTTCTATGTTCATTGTCATTATGACAAGAACTGTCATTTTATTTTTATGAACTTCAAGAGACGGAATCACCGAATTATATTGAATACATCAGGAAGAGCCAATTTTTTTTCTGTTTATTGAAACGCCCTTCTATGTTCATTGTCAACATGACAAGTACTGTCATTTTATGTTTATGAACTTCAAAAGATGAAATCACCGAATTATATTGAATATATCAGAAAAAGTCAATTTTTCTTCTGTGCACTATAACGGCCTTCTATGTTCATTGTCATAATGACAAGTACTGTCATCATGACAAGTACTGTCATTTTATGTTTATGAACTTCAAGTGATGGAATCACTGAATGACATTGAATATGTATATAAGAAAAAGTCAATTTTTTTTCTGTTTACTGAAACGCCCTTCTTTATTCATTATCATCATGACAAATACTGTCATTTTATTTTCATGAACTTCAAGAGATGGAATCTCCGAATTATATTGAATATATCGGAAAAAGTCAATTTCTTTTCTGTTCACTAAAACGTCCTTCTATGTCCATTGTTATTATGACAAGAATTGTCATTTTATTTTAATGAACTTCAATAGATGGAATCACCGAATTATATTGTATACATCGAAAAAAGTCAGTTTTTTTTCTGTTTACTGAAACGCCCTTCTATGTTTATTGTCATCATGACAAGTACTTTCATTTTATTTTTATGAAATTCAAGAAATGGAATCACCGAATTATTCAAAATATAACAGAAAAAGTCAATTTTTTGTATGTGTACTAAAACGACTTTCAATGTTCGTTATAGGTGAATGGAACACTATTCCAGATATAAGTAGTTAGGTGATTTTAATTAATACTCAACATGTTTCGAGCTTATACAGCTCATCCCCAGGAAAAAATCACACAAGTAAAGTTGAAAAAAACGAGAAAACCATGGAGAAAACATAGAGATACTCAACGACGAAAGACAAAGCATAACATCGAGCGAAATAATGTAACTAACATAACAAAATAATAAAAACCAAACAAAACAAAAGAATAGTACAACAAATTCGGTTAAACAAAAGACATTAATATTAAAAAGTTGAAAAAGTTGGAAATGTCGAAAATGAAACAGTTGAAAGGTCATCAGTATATACAGTTGAAATAATTGAAAAATTAAGAAGGTACTAACAAAGTGATAAAAATTAATGAAAAAATTAAAGTTCGTTATCAGTGTGAGAAATTCTGTTGAAGTTGAAGAAAAAACAGCATAAACCACCAGGATTTTTCCTCAAGAAGTTTTTTTTCTCTATGATTCGTAGCCCGACTTCGAGGCAAGCCTCCAAACCATCTTTACAGGCGCTTCATCTCTTTTTCCTATGACATACTCAACGCGCTAGACAAAGAAGCGCGTGTGGCCTGCCTCTAACCTTTTTCTATTTCCAGAGGACGTGAGAAAAACAGGGAGGGATAGAAAGCCAGGGACGTATTTTATGTTATCAAATTTAAATGTGAGATTGTGACCGAAGAAAAAAAATGATGATGAATTCAATTAATTTTCCAAATTTATCGATGAGGCACATATTTCAATGGAAAAGGTGCAGGTCTTGAGTGTTACTGAATTGATTGCATTCATTATGAAACACAATCTCGTTTATCTCGATTTGATATTGTAAATTAAGTAATTATCGTTAAAAACTTACTCTAACAGTCAGTTCTGCTTGGATACCTATGCTTTTAGTCCTACAGTGAGCTGGAAACGATTCCGTTTCCGAAAAAATTCGAGATGAAAGTGGTCCTAAGATCGATCTTGGCGGAGACAGATCTGGAAGCTCCGCCAAAATCGTTATTCAGTGAAATATATTCGAGAGTTTGCGATAGTTTGGGTCTCAAAGAAAAATGGTATTTCGGCCTCTGCTACACGCCCGATCGTTCCACGGATACCGTTTGGTTGGAAACGTCACGAAAGGTAAAAAAAATACTCGGTGTACGAATAAAAGTTGAATTTCCAATCGCAGGCACTGAAGAAGTTACCAACGGCGACGAAAAATTTGAGCTTTCGAATAAAGTACTATCCGGAAGATGTGGGAAAGGAACTGATCGAGAGTATAACCATTCAAATTTTTTATATGGAAATGAAGAAGGCGATTTTGTCGGGCGACATTTACTGCCCTGCCGAGACAGCGGCTTTGCTGGCTTCCTACAGCCTGCAAGGCGAGTTCGGTAATTTTAATGAAGATAGAAGCTATAGATATCTTCTTACTCACCACCAATTCTTACCCCATAGGTGAGTTCTATGAAACTGATTCGAATTTAATTTCAATAATATATTTAGGTAAGGTAAGCTTTAGTCAGATCTGTGCTGAAAATCATTATTAAACTGATTTTTAGGTTAGGTTAGGTTAAGTAGGGACAGTGTTGAAAATCATTCCTAAGATGAATTCATATATAGATTCGGTTAGCTTAAGTCAGGACAGTGTCTAAAATCAATCTTAAAATGAATGAATATTCAGGTTAGGTTAGCTTAAGTTAGGCAGTGTTGAAAATCATTATTAAGGTTGTATACTACTTTCATTTGCCCTATGCATCACAATAATTGTTTCAATGATTTCTCATAAACGCCATGTTGAATTCTTTTCATTTTTTGAATGTACATTCGGGCGTGTATGCAGAAGACTTTCCTCGAAAGGTTTCGAAAAAAAATTTAATATAATCCAATCCATCCAAGGCAGATAATTAAAACTTACTTCAACAATTACTGGCGATAAAAAAAGAGAGAAATTGAAAATTGATTTTTTCTTTCAATATCAGAAAGTTTCTCATCGCTCACTTGATTTGATTTTAATTCATCACCTTTCAAATCTGATATACCTATGTTCATGTATAAATATTCGAAAGGTTAAGGAATCAAAATTAACAAATCGATGACTAATGAGAACAACTTTTTGATATTGAAAGAAATTTTTTTCTCTTCCATCGCTAGTAATTGTTGAAGTAAGTTTGAATTATCCACCTGGGATTGATTGGATTACACGGAAAATATTGAATTTTTATTCGAAAACGTTCGAGGAAAGTCTTGTGCATACACGCCTGAATGTAAATTGAAAAAATCAAGAGGATTCGCAATGCCGTTTATGAGAAATCATTGACACAATTATTGTGAAGCAATGCAAGTAGTGTACACCCTTAAAATGATTTTTTATTTAGGTTAGGTTAGGTTAAGTAGGGACTGTTTTGAAATTCATTCCTAAAATGAATTTATATTTAGGTTGAGTTAGCTTAAGTCAGAACAGTTGAAAATCATGCTCAAAAAGAATTTTTATTTAGGTTAGCTTAAGTCAGAACAGTGTTGAAAATCATTCTTAAAATGATTTTTCATTTACGTTAAGTTAGGTTGAGTAGGGAAAGTATCAAAAATCATTCCTAAAATGGGTTTATATTTAGGTTGAGTTAGCCTAAGTCAGAAAAATTGAAAATCATTCTCAAAAGAAATTTTTATCTAGGTTAGCTTAAGTCAGAACAGTGTTGAAAATCATTCTTAAAATGATTTTTCATTTACGTTAAAGTAGGTTAAGTAGGGAAAGTATCAAAAATCATTCCTAAAATGAAATTATATTTAGGTTGAGTTAGCTTAAGTCAGAACAGTGTTGAAAATCATTCCTAAAATGAATTCATATTCAGGTTAAGTTAGCTTTAGTCAGAACAGTATTGAAAATCATTCCTAAAATGAGTTTATATTTAGGTTGAGTTAGCTTAAGTCAGAAGAGTTGAAAATCATTCTCAAAAGGAATTTTTATTCAGGTTAGCTTAAGTCAGAACAGTGTAGAAAA
Source organism: Aphidecta obliterata (assembly GCA_963966015.1). Taxonomy (NCBI): domain Eukaryota; kingdom Metazoa; phylum Arthropoda; class Insecta; order Coleoptera; family Coccinellidae; genus Aphidecta; species Aphidecta obliterata. Next base: position 2,704,529 of record OZ014435.1, read on the forward strand.
TCATTCTTGAAATGATTTTTTATTTACGTTAGGTTAAGTTAAGTAGGGAAAGTACCAAAAATCATTCCTAAAATGAATTTAAATTTAGGTTGAGGTAGCTTAAGTCAGAACAGTGTTGAAAATCATTCCTAAAATGAATTTATATTCAGGTTAAGTTAGCTTTAGTCAGAACAGTGTTGAAAATCATTCCTAAAATGAAATTATATTTAGGTTGAGTTAGCCTAAGTCAGAAAAATTGAAAATCATTCTCGAAAGAAATTTTTATTTAGGTTAGCTTAAGTCAGAACAGTGTTGAAAATCATTCTTGAAATGTTTTTTTATTTACGTTAGGTTAGGTTAAGTAGGGAAAGTATCAAAAATCATTCCTAAAATGAATTTATATTTAGGTTGAGTTAGCTTAAGTCAGAACAGTGTTGAAAATCATTCCTAAAATGAGTTTATATTCAGGTTAAGTTAGTTTCAGTCAGAACAGTGTTGAAAATCATTCCTAAAATGAATTTATATTCAGGTTAAGTTAGCTTTAGTCAGAACAGTGTAGAAAATCATTCTTGAAATGATTTTTTATTTACGTTAGGTTAAGTTAAGTAGGGAAAGTACCAAAAATCATTCCTAAAATGAATTTAAATTTAGGTTGAGGTAGCTTAAGTCAGAACAGTGTTGAAAATCATTCCTAAAATGAATTTATATTCAGGTTAAGTTAGCTTAAGTCAGAACAGTGTTGAAAATCATTCCTAAAATGAATTTATATTCAGGTTAAGTTAGTTTTAGTCAGAACAGTGTTGAAAATCATTCCTAAAATGAGTTTATATTTAGGTTGAGTTAGCTTAAGTCAGAACAGTTGAAAATCATTCTCGAAAGGAATTTTTATTTAGGTTAGCTTAAGTCAGAACAGTGTTGAAAATCATTCTTAAAATGATTTCTTATTTACGTAAGGTTAGGTTAAGTAGGGAAAGTATCAAAACCCATTCCTAAAATGAATTTATATTTAGGTTGTGTTAGCGTCAGAACAGTGTTGCAAATCATTCCTAAAATGAATTCATATTAAGGTTAAGTTAGCTTAAGTCAGAACAGTGTTGAAAAATCATTCTTAAAATTATTTTTTATTTAGGTTAGGTTAGGTTAAGTAGGGACAGTATTGAAAATCATTTCTAAGATGAACTTATATTTCTCAAAAGGAAATTTTATTTAGGTTAGGTTAGCTTAGGTCAGAACAGTGTTGAAAATCATTCTTAAAATGATTTTTTATTTACGATAGGTCAGGTTAAGTAGAGAAAGTATCAAAAATCATTCCTAAAATGAATTTATATTCAGGTTAAGTTAGCTTAAGTCAGAACAGTGTTGAAAATCATTCTTGAAATGGATTAATATTTAGGGTAGGTTAAGTTAGATTGAGTTTGGATATTATTTCTTCAGAATCATGAACCAGTACAATGTTGATCCTTCTACATGGACGAGGAGCATAACGGATATATGGAAGAAATTGGCAGGGACAGACCCAGAAGAAGCCATGTTGGAATATTTGAAAGTAGTTCAAAATCTTGACATGTACGGCGTCACCTATTTCAAGATAGCGAACAAGAAAAAAACAAAGCTATTATTGGGTGTATCCGCTTTGGGAATGAACATTTATACAGAAAATGACAAGTGAGTATTCAATTTTTCGAGGAGAACAAAACTAAAAATCGGTTGAGTAGTCTCTGGGTGATATGCGAACAAATTTACATACAGACAGATATAAATTCTAGAAAACGATTCATTTTCAGGTTGACACCACAGCTGTCTTTCTCCTGGTCCGAAATAAGAAAATTGAGATTCAAAGGGAGGAAGTTCATCATCAAGCTCAAGGGCGAGAAGGTGCCAAGTTTCGTTTTCCACACTTGGAATAAGAGAAGGAGCGAACAGATTCACAACCTCGCACTTGGAAATCGCGAGCTCTACATCGGAAGGAGAAGAGCGGACTCACCAGAAGTGGTCGTTCTGAAAGAGAAAGCTGCAGCTTTGAAGGCACTGAGGGAGAAGAACATGTAAGTGAAGGTTTTCCATATACCCTAAAAAAGGCTAATACGACTTCTACCCTAGGGAGAAACTGAACTTGGAGATATCATACCAAGAAAACTTCTTGCACAGGAAGGAAGAGTACCACTCTCATCTGCAGAAGCTCCAAGATGACCTTCAATTAACCTTGCAAAAGATCCAACAGGAAATATCCGAGAAGCTCGAGCAAACGAAGGAGTTGCAGAAACAGATCGAAAAGGCGAGGAGAGATCAGGAAGAGTCCAGGATTCGAGAACAAACGACTGAAGCGGAAAAACTCAGGAGGAGGGCAATGTTGAAGCATGAAACTAGAAAAGAACAAGAACAAGAAAATTTCAACTTGGACCTACCAAAAGTCGTCCAAGTCAGTGATAAACTTCAGGAACATTTGAAGGTAAACTCGAGGGTATTTTTTCCTGTCTGGAAGTTGATATATTCGGGTATGTTCCAGAGTCTTCGACAACAATTGGGAAATTCCATCGGGGAAGGAGAGGAAACACTACTCGACAGGATTCACAGGAACAATGTGAGAGAAAAAAGGGATAAATACAAGACTTTATCGGATATCAGAGGTGTGAATTGTGTCAGAAGGATCAAACTCTTCGATAATCTGTAGAAACTGTTTCAATTATTGTTATGGGTTCAATACTATTTTTTTTTAATCGGAAATTTTTGTAGTGTAATTGAATAAAATAATTAGGTTGTGGTAAATTGTGTATTATTATATTTCAGGAAGAAAGTAGAAGAAACAAGCCTTGTAACGATGTGTCACAAGTAGCAGTTCTTTGACGCAGTAAGGTCGCGGCCGAAGGCCGCGTTTAAATCTCGAAGAACCCCAGATTTCAGAAATATATATGGCGGTACGATCTCTTATCCAATTTTTGAAAGTCTCCGAGATAGAAATCACCAATTTTTCGACACGAATTTGGAAATAAACGTCAAAACTCGATGCCTTCCGGGTAATCTTCATTCATTTCGTCTCAGGATACGTATTTTTTAAATTTCTTGGTTTTTACCAGCTAATATCGATATATTGTGAGAATTGACAGGAATTTAAGAGATGAATGCTCCCGAAATGAACTCGAAAAAGAAGAATTCCAAGTGGAAATCGAAATTAATCAACGATTTTTATCGATTTCCCAACTTTATTTTTCACATTTTCGGGTCCTTAAGAGATAGGTAGGAATTAGTAGGAATTAACGAATATGTCAAAAACAAATGCCTCTGAAATATCGTCGAAATAGAAGAAATCAAAATAAAAATCGAAGTTTATTAACGATTTTCATAGATTTCCCAGCTTCACGATACGTACTTTCCACATTTTCAGTTTTTTTATGAGATAATATCTCATTAGGTATGAACAAAAAATGTAAGAAATGAATGCCTCCGAAATATCGTCGAAAAAGAAGCAATCAAGGGGAAAATCAAAGTTAATTAACGATTTTTATGGATTTCCCAACTTTACTATTTGTGTTTTCCACATTTTCGGGTTTTTACGAGATAACATCGATATACTGTAGGAATTTACAAATATGTCAAAAACAAATGCCTCTGAAATAACGTCGAAATAGAAGAAATCAAAGTTAATTAACGATTTTCATAGATTTCCCAGCTTCACGATACGTATTTTCCACATTTTCAGCTTTTTTACAAGATAATATCTCATAAGGTATGAACAAAAATGTTTGAAATGAATGCCTCCGAAATATCGTCGAGAAAGAAGCAATCAAAGTGAAAATCAAATTTAATCAACGATTTTTATCGATTTCCCTACTTTACTATACGTATTTTTCACATTTTCGGGTTTTTACGAGATAACATCGATTTACTGTAGGAATTAACAAATATGTCAAAAACAAATGCTTCTGAAATATCGTCGAAATAGAAGAAATCAGAGTAAAAATCAAAGTTAATTAACGTTTTTCATAGATTTCCAAGTTTCACGATACGAATTTTCCACATTTTCAGTTTTTTTGTAAGAAAACATCACATTAAGTATGAACAAAAAATGTCAGAAATGGATGCCTCCGAAATATCGTCGAAAAAGAAGCAATCAAAGTGAAAATCAAATTTAATTAACGATTTTTATCGATTTCCCAACTTTACTATACGTAATTTCCACATTTTCAGGTTTTCACGTGATAACATCTATATACTGTAGGAATTAACAAATATGTCAAAAATAAATGCCTCTGAAATATCGTCGAAATAGAAGAAATCAAAGTAAAAATCAAAGTTAATTAACGATTTTCATAGATTTACAAGTTTCACGATACGAATTTTCCACATTTTCAGTTTTTTTATAAGAAAATATCGCTTTAGGTATGAACAAAAAATGTCAGAAATGAATGCCTCCGAAATATCGTCGGAAAAGAAGCAATCAAAGTAAAAATCAAATTCAATTAACGATTTTTATGGATTTCCCAACATTACTATACGTATTTTTCACATTTTCGGGTTTTAACGAGATGAAATCGATATACCGTAGGAATTAACAAATATGTCAAAAATAAATGCCTCTGGAATTTCGTCGAAATAGAATAAATCAAATTAAAATTCAAAGTTATTTTACGATTTTCATAGATTTCCCAGCTTCACGATACGCATTTTCCACATTTTCAGTTTTTTCATGAGATAATATCTCATTAGGTATGAACAAAAAATGTTAGAAATGAATGTCTCTGAAATATCGTCGAAAAAAAAGCAATCAAAGTGAAAATCAAAGTTAATTAACGATTTTCATAGATTTCCCAGCTTCATGACACGTATTTTTCACATTTCTAGTTTTTTTCATTAAATAATATCTCTTTAGGTTTGAACAAAAAATGTCGGAAATGAATGCCTCGGAAATATCGTCGAAAAAGAAGCAATCAGAGTGAAAATCAAAGTTAATTATCGATTTCACAACTTCACTATACGTATTTTTTACATTTTCGGGTTTTTAAGAGATTATATCAATATACTGTAAGAATTGACAGATACCTAAAACCTTCCATTCGTTTTTTTGAATAAATATCACATGGTGACCTGAATTGAGTTGAATACGATGAAATATACCCCCATCCAACTTTCCCACACCACTCTTATAGGTTTTCGACAAATTTTCAGGGGTGTATGATAAAAATCCGAACATGTTACCTAACTGAAACGATTGGAATGGATTCCAAGAATAAAACTTCAGGGGTCTGAAATGAGGTGAATACAATCAAATAGATCTTCTTGCTACTCTTCCACTTATGAACACTTGCATACCACATAATATTCTATTATTTCAATATTTTGAAAAATGTTGTTACTAACACGACATTTCCCTACCAATATATTGCGAATTACTCATCTCAGATAAATTAAATCCTCAACAATTCATCGAATGCTCCTTATCCTTATCTCGACGAACGTCTCTATTGTGATCAAAGACGTAACGGATTATACACGATTGTATTACACATTTATTCCTCCTTTATCTCTCCATACATTACATTATTTATAAAATGTCGGTATTGGGTGAAGCACCTATGCCGCATTTGTTTTTCCTTATCATCACTGAAAATTTATCGGTACTATCAACAATTCCCTTCAAGGTTCGCTGTGAAACGGATTCCTGCTAGTTTATCGTCGTCGTTTTCGTAAAACGGTTTCTTTTCGATCGAACGAAAGATGAAGGTGATCGTGAAATCGGTCCTGGCGGAGACGGAACTGGAGGCTCCGCCGAAATCCCTGTTCAGAGACATCTACCTGATGATCTGCAAGAGTCTGGGCTTGCAGGAGACGTGGTTCTTCGGGTTGTGCTACCGGCCCTCTCAGATGACGGACTTGGTGTGGTTGGACACGTCGAAGAAGGTACGATACGGTGGAAGTTTTTGTATGTGCCAATTGGGGATTACCTAATAATTCCACACAAGTCCAAAGGTCGATTCACATTATGTAGAGCTTTCAGTATAAGGCCCATTTTCCATTTTTTCGTGAAATCATTGTGAAATTTCGTGAAATCATTGTCTGACAATGTGGTCGATGAAGGTTGATATTTGTTTGTTTGAAGATGGATTAAGATAAGAACTACTAGTTGCTTAATTGTGTCATCTATTTACTTTCGACGCATTTCAATGCAGTTGAATCATAATATTTATTACAAGTTGATCAACAAAGTGGAGTGTTTATTGTTTACCCCTAATGAGAACTCTTCAAATCTTTCTTATAATTTTATAAATAATTTTCACAACGTGTATATGTCCAAGATCTCTTCTCATTCCTCAATCAGAGTTGAAAATCTTTGTCACTCCATCAAGTTTTTCAGAAAGTGCTGAACGAATCTTCAGAAAAAATATTATAATTGTCAGTTTGAACTGGTGAATAAAAATAATTGTCAGTCAAATAATAGCAATTATTCATAATTGTCAGTTCGACTAGTAAATATGAATAATTGTCGATTTGAACAAGCTTTTATGTACAAATGACAGTTTCAATTGGGAAATTTTCATAATTGTCAAGTCAGACTTGAATTTATTTATAATTATCAGTTTGAACCGGTGAATATAAATAATTGTCAGTTTGAACAAGCTTTTATCAACAATTGGCAGTTTCAAATGGGAATTCAGTATAATTGTCAATTGAAACTGGCAATTATTCATAATTATTGTGAGTTGAAACTAGTGATTATTCATAATTGTCAATTCGAACTAGTGAATATGAATAATTGTCGGTTCAAACAAGATTTTATCAACAATTGGCAGTTTCAATAGGAAATTATGTATTATTGTCAGTTCAAACTTGCAATTATTCACAATAACTGTCAGTTCGAACTAGTAAATATAAATAATTGTCAGTTTGAACAAGCTAGTATCAACAATTGGCAGTTTCAAATGGGAATTATGTATAATTGTCAGTTTAAACTGGCAATTATTCATAATTATTGTGAGTTGAAACTAGTGATCATTCATAATTGTCAATTCGAACTACAACCAAAAATTATTATTGTCAGTTGAAACTGGCAATTATTTATAAGTATTGTGAGTTGAAACTAGTGATTATTCATAATAGTCAATTCGAACTAGTGAATATAAATAATTGTCGGTTTGAACAAGATTTCATCAACAATTGGCAGTTTCAATAGGAAATTATGTATTATTGTCAGTTCAAACTTGCAATTATTCACAATAACTCTCAGTTTGAACAGATAAATATAAAGAATTGTAAGTTTGAACAAGCAAGTATCAACAATTGGCAGTTTCAAATGGGAATTATGTATAATTGTCAATTGAAACTGGCAATTATTCATAATTATTGTGAGTTGAAACTAGTGATTATTCATAATTGTCAATTCGAACTAGTGAATATGAATAATTGTCGGTTCAAACAAGATTTTATCAACAATTGGCAGTTTCAATAGGAAATTATGTATTATTGTCAGTTCAAACTTGCAATTATTCATAACAACTGTCAGTTTGAACTGATAAATATAAATAATTGTCAGTTTGAACAAGCTAGTATCAACAATTGGCAGTTTCAAATGGGAATTATGTATAATTGTCAGTTTAAACTGGCAATTATTCATAATTATTGGGAGTTGAAACTAGTGATCATACATAATTGTCAATTCGAACTAGTCAATATGAATTATTGTCGGTTCAAACAAGATTTTATCAACAATTGGCAGTTTCAATAGGAAATTATGTATTATTGCCAGTTAAAACTTGCAATTATTCATAACAACTGTCAGTTTGAACTGATAAATATAAATAATTGTCAGTTTGAACAAGCTAGTATCAACAATTGGCAGTTTCAAATGGGAATTATGTATAATTGTCAGTTTAAACTGGCAATTATTCATAATTATTGGGAGTTGAAACTAGTGATCATACATAATTGTCAATTCGAACTAGTCAATATGAATTATTGTCGGTTCAAACAAGATTTTATCAACAATTGGCAGTTTCAATAGGAAATTCTGTATTATTGCCAGTTCAAACTTGCAATTATTCATAACTACTGTCAGTTCGAACTGATAAATATAAATAATTGTCATTTTGAACAAGCTAGTATCAACAATTGGCAGTTTCAAATGGGAATTATGTATAATTGTCAGTTTAAACTGGCAATTATTCATAATTATTGGGAGTTGAAACTAGTGATCATACATAATTGTCAATTCGAACTAGTCAATATGAATTATTGTCGGTTCAAACAAGATTTTATCAACAATTGGCAGTTTCAATAGGAAATTCTGTATTATTGCCAGTTCAAACTTGCAATTATTCATAACTACTGTCAGTTCGAACTGATAAATATAAATAATTGTCATTTTGAACAAGCTAGTATCAACAATTGGCAGTTTCAAAAGGCAATTATGTATAATTGTCAGGTAAAACTGGCAATTATATATAAGTGTTGTGAGTTGAAACTAGTGATTATTCATAATTGTCAATTCGAACTAGTGAATATAAATAATTGTCGGTTCAAACAAGATTTCATCAACAATTGGCAGTTTTAATAGGAAATTATGTATTATTGCCAGTACAAACTTGCAATTATTCATAACAACTGTCAGTTTGAACTGGTGAATATAAATAATTGTCAGTTTGAATAAGCTTTTATCAACAATTGGTAAGTTGAAATGGGAATTATGTATAATTGTCAATTGAAACTGGCAATTATTCATAATTATTGTGAGTTGAAACTAGTGATTATTCATAATTGTCAATTCGAACTGGTGAATATGAGAAATTGTCGGTTCAAACAAAATTTTTATCAACAATTGGCAGTTTCAATAGGAAATTATGTTTTATTGTCAGTTCAAACTTGCAATTATTGACAATAACTGTCAGTTTGAACTGATAAATATAAAGAATTGTAAGTTTGAACAAGCTAGTATCAACAATTGGCAGTTTCAAAAGTAAATGATGTATAATTCTCAGTTGAAACTGGCAATTATTTATAATTATTGTGAGTTGAAACTAGTGATTATTCATAATTGTCAATTCGAACTAGTGGATATGAAAAATTGTCGGTTCAAACAAGATTTTATCAACAATTGGCAGTTTCAAAAGTAAATTATGTATAATTATCAGTTGAAACTGGCAATTAATTATAATTATTGTGAGTTGAAACTAGTGATTATTTATAATTGTCAATTCGAACTGGTGAATATGAGAAATTGTCGGTTCAAACAAAATTTTTATCAACAATTGGCAGTTTCAATAGGAAATTATGTATTATTGTCAGTTCAAACTTGCATAAATTCATAATAACTGTCAGTTCGAACTAGTAAATATAAATAATGGTCAGTTTGAACAAGCTAGTACCAACAATTGGCAGTTTCAAAAAACTTATAATTGTCAGTTGAAACTGGTAATTATTTATAATTATTGTAAGTTGAAACTAGTGATTATTCATAATTGTCAGTTCGAACTAGTAAATATAAATAATTGTCAGTTTGAATAAACTATTATCAACAATTGGCAGAGATAAGATTTTTCTCATTTACGAACTCAGCTGGCGCATTCATACCTCGAACGGATCCTGAAAATATCAGAACTCTACCTCTTATTTCGAGAGTTATCGTTTTTGCAGGACGGATGGACATAATCGAATCAGACGAAAACAGATAACATTTGCAAGAAATTTTATTGAAATGTAATGCGAATAAAAATTAGAAAATGGGATAGTCAATTATCTGCTTGTGGCACCAAAAATCTCGTATTTCGTAGAGTCTGAGTAGGATTTTGTAAACTGAAAAGTCTCACCTCCATCATATGTTCCATGGGATGTAAATCTGGTGAGCGAGGTGGCCACGGCCGAATATTAACGCCTGCTTTTTAGAGAAGGTCAAAAGGATTCAATTGAAAACATTCTATTCAACGTGGAATCATAAAATTTGGAAAATTTGTTGACAAGATTTTATTCAAAAAAAAAAATTTACTGCTAGGCTCTACTCCAAATAATTTTGAGTTTGCCTCGATCTCAGAGCTTAATCGAGTTAAGAGAATCATTTTGTTTTATGTGCAGCCTATGTTACTGTGTCCTTACACATCACTGTGGATTGTTTTCTCAACAGTGAATAATAAAATGATCATTGAGATTTTTTTTTTTGGAAATTAGTCGAGATATTTTGTGTAAATGGGATGGAGTAAATAAATTTTAAATATTTTTCCAGTAGTCTCTCATATATTATAACATAATCAGTTCGAAAGGAAATGCGATGTGGTTGAATATATCGATATAAAAATAATTTCACCTCGTGATATTTCGGAAAGCTTGGGTATTCCTCAATTCTATCAATTTCCTTCGAGTGAAACTTCCAAATTCTATCGGAAGCGATTCGATAATAAAACATTCAGGAATTTGAGAATAGAAAATTGATTTTTTGATGATCGAAAAACTATATAAAAAAACTCATATCCATCACAATGGGTAGTAAACATAAACTTCGAAATCAGCAGATTCCATCTGAATTCATGTTGACCATTATTTTCATTTCATTCAATCGAACGCCTCAGGGAATTCGTGATAATATTTTCATTATTTTCTAATTCAAGGCCCTCAAAGACCTACCAGCAGCAGTCAAAGACCTAAATTTTCGAATAAAATATTTCCCAGAGGACGTGGGAGTTGAACTCATCGAGAACATAACGATCCAAGTATTCTACACAGAAGTAAAGACCGCCATCTTATCAGGTGATATCTTCTGCCCCGCCGACACAGCCGCGTTGCTCGCTTCCTACTCTCTGCAAGTCAAATTCGGCGACTTCAACGACCAGAAGCACGACGAAGACTTCGTCGTCAAACAGAGCCTGCTACCTCAAAAGTGAGTAAAAAAATGGACACACTCCTCCCCATCATATTCCCCACATTCTCGATGGGGTTCAAATCCGGTGAACGTGGTGGCCAAGGCCAAAGATCAACTCCTCCTTCCAATGGGTATTCAATCCTTCTTCTTGCAGAGTCATCAGGCAGCACGACCTCGATGCATACACCTGGACCGAAAGTCTGACCAGTATGTGGAGAAAATTGGCTGGCATGGATTCCGAAGATGCGATGTTGGAGTACTTGAAATTGGCCCAAAATCTCGACATGTACGGGATCGCCTATTTCAACATCCTGAACAAGAAGGGTACCAAGTTGCTTCTTGGCGTTAACGCCTTAGGCTTGGACATCTACGTGGCTGAAGATCAGTGAGTGGTAGATCCTCTCTTCCCTTCTCGAATACGAATTATCCTGATTCTAGACTGACCCCGCAAGTTTCTTTCCCATGGTCGGAGATAAAACACTTGACCTTCAAGGACACCAAGTTCATCATCAAGCCGGTCGACAAGAAGGCTCCCAACTTCACGTTTTTCACCACGAGCGGAAAGAGCAGCAAACAAATCTTGAACTTGGGCGTTGGGAATCACCAGCTCTACGTCCGGAGGAGGAAACCAGACAGTCCGGAAGTGGCGAAGATGAGGGAGAAATCCAACGCCATAAGGGAACTGAGACAGAACCACAAGTGAGTAACTAACCAGGTTTCCTCCGATACCATTCTCTTTAAACCCCCAGGGACAAACTCACCGTAGAGAAGAAAGCAAGGGAAGAAGCCCTTCGCAGGGAAGTTGAATACCAACAGCAGCTGAAAAAAATGCAGGATGAACTGGAACAAAGTCGACGATCTCTCCTAGAAGCCAACGAAATAATTCAACAACTCCAGGTCCAACTCCAACAGTTGCAAGAGGCGAAGGAGGAGCTCGAAGTGGAACAGAGGGAACTCAAGTCCATGATGGAACGTCTCCAGGAGGCGAAGCACATGGAAGAGGAGGAAAAGTTGAAGCTCGAAACGGAAATAATGGAGAAACAGAGGATGGTCCAGAGGATCCAAGACGAGGTGGCCGCGAAGGACGCGGAGACCAAGCGACTGCAGGAACAGATCGAACTCGCGAGGAGAAAGGAGGAGGAACTCAGAATCCAACAGCAGGAGGCCGAAGAGGAAAGGTTGAGGGAGGAAGCCAGAAGGAACGAGGAGCTTGAGACACTACCTGATACTGCCGATACCCAACTCCCCGAAGCCGCGAAGGTCAACGAGATCCTCCAAGAGCAACTGAAGGTGAATGAGTCTTTTACTAAATCACTATCTAGTTTGAGCAATGAATTTTTTTTCAGTCCCTCCAAAATAAATTGGAAGAATCGTTCAAGCAGGAGGAGGAAACGTCGCTGGATAAAATACATAGAATCAACGTTATGGAAGGAAGGGACAAATATAAAACTTTGGCGGATATAAGAAGGGGTAACACAGTTAGAAGGATCGAAATGTTTGAAAATATGTAAAGATTTACTCGTTGTATTCACCGAAAGTCTAGTCCTAGATATCCTGTAATTTATTTTTACTTCATATACGCGGATCTGGGAAAGCGGGAGTTGCAATGTGTCCGAACGATGCGCTGGTCCACCAATCAACCATCACCTACTATAGTAGATAAACGCGATGGAAGATCGAGTATTGCATTTGGTCGACTGGTGGTGGTCCACCAATCAACCATCACCTACTATAGTAGATAAACGCGATGGAAGATCGAGTATTGCATTTGGTCGACTGGTGGACCAGCGCATCGTTCGGATGCATTGTAAACCGTTTTTCAGATCCGTGTGAGAAGGAACTCACGTTACCTCCGAAGAGATTTTTTGTTTTGTTCGTGATTCATCTTCGATCCTAACTTATATTTGAGTAGTTTATGATTGTGATTTCAATAAATCCTTTTTGCCATTTTTGGTGTTTACCCCAAGGAAAATTCCCCGACTAATTTCAAATGGAAGATAACTTTTGCGGTTTCCACATCAACGAGTATCCAATAAATTAGCCGAATTAAGTGATAATAATTCGATTCGAAGTATGCTGATTGTTCAGATTCGTTGCGGTGAATAGAACAATTTTTCGATAATTGGGCGGTACTGTTATGATTTTATCCTGAGGTAACTTGAGGAACAGTTTCGTTCCTTTGAGTATTGAATTTCAAACGTTGAACAAGATAATTTCGCCGTTCGAAATTCGAGAAGGAACGTATTGGATACATCGATTTCAATCTTTTCTGGAGATGAGTTGTTCTCAACATCTCATTGAAAAATTATACAGGGTGACCAAGGGTTGAAACGCCAAACGTTCAGGTTTTCCAGGAAAAAATGGAATTGTGCTAATTTTCTTAGTTTTCGAGAAATTGAAAGAAAATAATGTTGTTTCATTAGTTGCTCTACAATATTTTGCCTTATTTCGATAAAAATTGGAACGCTCAATTTTAATATCATAAAAATTAAATAATTTTTCCTATTTTTGGGCGCTTGTTACCTATGGATGTTATCATTCCGAATGCAGTCGAAATTGATTGGGTCGAAAATCGTCGAAAGAAGTGAGAAAGAGAGATTTCCTATCCGGATCTGAAATGACGTAATGACGATTAAATAGATATTGCAATTTATCCATAATAATTTCATGAGGAGAAATGGACAGATTTGAGAGTTGAAACGAATAAAAAACGAATCCTCATACGTTTCTGCAACTACGACGTACAATTTTCAGGAATTTCTGATCGATTTTGGTTGGTTGGAACATAATTCCGAAAAAATCTCAGTGCATCCAATCTCATCACAAACGAGAATGCAGTCGAAATTGATTGGGTCGAAAGAAGTGGGAAATAAAGGATATTAATGATTTCTAACGATTTTTTGACCAAATTATATGTTTTTTTTTTTATTTTCAACGATTTATGAGGTGGTTTGAATTGACAGCTACCAGAAAACTTGGAAAACAAGGGTTATTTGAATTTGAAAAAATATCCCATCAGGTTCTGAAATGGGGTAATTTCGATTAAATAGATCTTTCAATTCATCCATATCACGCTCATTGGAAAAAATACACCGATTTGAGAGTTGAAACGAATAAAAAACGAATCCTCATACGTTTCTTCAATTACGACGTGCCATTTTCAGGAATTTCTGATCGATTTTGATTATTTGTGAACAAAATTCCAATAACATCTCAGTGCATTCTACTCATTACGAACGAGAATGCAGTCGAAATTGATTGGGTCGAAAGAAGTGGGAAATAAAGGATATTAATGATTTCTAACGATTTTTTGACCAAATTATATGTTTTTTTTTTTTCAACGATTCATGAGGTGGTTCGAATTGACAGCTACCAGAAAACTTCGAGAACAAGGATTAATAATTTGAAAAAAATATCCCATCTGGTTCTGAAATGGGGTAATTTCGATTAAATAGATCTTTCAATTCATCCATATCACTCTCATTGGAAAAAATAAACCGATTTGAGAGTTGAAACGAATAAAAAACGAATCCTCATACGTTTCTTCAACTACGACGTGCCATTTTCAGGAATTTCTGATCGATTTTGGTTATTTGTGAACAAAATTCCAATAACATCTCAGTGCATTCATTCTTATTACGAACGAGAATGCAAGCGAAATTGATTGGGTCGAAAATCGTCCAAAGAAGTGGGAAATAGATATTAATTATTTCTAACGATTTTTTGAACAAATTATATGTTTTTTTTATTTTCAACGATTCATGAGGTGGTTTGAATTGACAGATACCAGAAAACTTTGAAATCAAGGGTTAATAATTTGAAAAAATATCCCATCTGGTTCTGAAATGGGGTAATTTCGATTAAATAGATCTTTCAATTCATCCATATCACTCTCATTGGAAAGAATACACCGATTTGAGAGTTAAAACGAATAAAAAACGAATCCTCATACGTTTCTTCAATTACGACGTGCCATTTTCAGGAATTTCTGATCGATTTTGGTTATTTGTGAACAAAATTCCAATAACATCTCAGTGCATTCATTCTTATCACGAACGAGAATGCAGGCGAAATTGATTGGGTCGAAAATCGTCGAAAGAAGAGGAAAATAGAGGATATTAATGATTTCTAACGATTTTTCAACCAAATTATGTTTTTTTTATTTTCAACGATTTATTAGGTGGTTTGAATTGACAGACTACCAGAAAACTTCGAAAACAAGGATTAATGATTTGAATCGAAAAAACGAATCCTCAAACGTTTCTTCAACTACGACGTACAATTTTCAGGAATTTCTGATCGATTTTGATTATTTGTGAACAAAATTCCAATAACATCTCAGTGCGTTCATTCTCATTCCGAACCAGAATGCTGTCGAAATTGATTCGGTCGAAAATCGTCGAAAGAAGTGAGAAATAGAAGATATTGATGATTTCAACCTTATAATATGGTTTCTTTATTTACAACGATCTATGAGATGATTTAAATTGACACCTAACCTAACCTAACCTAACCTAACCTAACCTAACCTAACCTAACCTAACCTACCAGAATACTCTGAAAACTTAATAAATTGAAGAAAAATCCCATCTCGTTCGGAAATGAGGTAATTTCGATCAAACAGATCTTTCAGTTTATCCACATTTCTGTCAATGGAAAAAATAAACCGAGAGTTGAAACGAATACAAAACGAACCCTCATACGTTTCTTCAACTACGACGTGCCATTTTCAGGAATTTCTGATCGATTTTGCGAACAAAATTCCAAAGAAATCTCGGTGCATTCAATCTCATTCCGAACGAGAATGTAGTTGAAATTGACTGGGTCGAAAATTGTCGAAAGAAGTGAGAAATAGAGGATATCAATGATTTCTAACAATTTTTTAGCCTTATTGAGTAAACACGATTGAATACATTGTCTTTCAACTTTATCACCCCATTTTCGTAGGTTTCCGATGTTCTTGAGAAAGTTCGTTTTCTGATATAAAGCCAGTGGAACGGATTTGAAGAAAAAATATAGTTATTCACAGTTAAAAATGGGGGTTAAGTGATGATTTCCAGATTTTCTCCAGTTTAACTTTCAATTGAAAAAATCCATTTTCGGAAGCTCATCTCCTGGAGCATCTCATCAGCTTCCAGCATAACGACACATCATGACTTTCCATCCCGATTCGACCGACTCTCTAATTTCTATTGAAATGCCAGGTATTTATCGTTTAGGAATTCGGAACTGAACTTTATTGCTGTTGAATAATTAACGCGAAGAAACTAGAAACGATTTCGTGAATATCGAATACATATGCATAGACGTTGGTCAGTGATGGATCGAATAAGGTCAAGATTCGACGACGGGCACTCCCCATCGAACAATAAAATGATTTAGACTGCACGAATGCCAACATCTCAAGAATACAAAACAACAAAATTTGAATATTGCTAGATGACATCGATAAAAGAAGTTAACAATCGAAATATTATTCAACTAATTGCAATCTCAATCAGCACATAATGGTTCTAATATATACAAAGAGAACGTCCAGTTTTAAAACAGCATCCAATCGAGGTTCTGATAAATTCGAGATGATCGTAATGAGTAGTTGGCAGAAAAAGTCGATCCGTTACTTTCAAAATAGCTACTCGAATCAAAACGTTAATTATTGCTTGCCCACCAGCTGATATTTTGGGCATTGTAAAATATAACAGGGGCGGACTAAGGGAAATTTCTCGGTAGTGTCGATTTTCACTCGAAGCATCTGCTTTCCTCAGCTATTCATCAAAGATTTTTTGACTCCTTGCAATTTTTTGAATTGATTAACGTTTTCGAAAAAAAATGGTGAACTCTATGAGTTGCTCCAGAAAAAAATCACCCTGTAGATTTTCATACGTAATACGATGTGAGCCTTGAAGTTCAATATCTTGGCCAAATTCCATCTCTCAAAATGCACGAATGAGAACATTCGAATCGTCGTCCTCCATCAGGATCGATCGTTCAACACCTGAAGAATCCACCAGGTAAAACATGGTGTGTCTCAGCGGGGAAATATTTAGATAGAAAGTAAACAATTTAGTGCGATATCCGTCATCGTACAAACGGACATTTCCTCAGATCCAAAAGTATATTATCGACAGTGAGTCAAGGTCAGTCGACATTCTTCTACGGCTGCCGTCGGTGGTCTTCAGTGTCCAGAAGGCCGTGTTGACCTACTAAGCTATCACCAACACTGTGTAGTATACCTGAACGGAGAAGAGTAGTGTCGTCCGATGGAAACGAGGCGACTTCCTCTTCATTCCGATTCTAATGCTTCCTCGGCCAAGTTCGACTTGGCAACTCGAGGATCTGTTGATTTTCAGTCAGTCTCGATGATGTTATAAGTAGATACCAGTTTATTGTATATTTCGCTATATTTTCCAATCTTTTGGGTAAGATGCCCAGAATTGATAAAATCTCATTTTTCCAATATAAAATAATTAGCAGGTGGGTAGTCGTTATACGACTCGAAGGACCAATAAATGTTTCAACTTGAGGGTATTGCAAGAAAGGAGGTTGGTTTCCTCAACTTCGAATTATATTTTGGTGATTTCAAGGACATTCTCGTCCTCCACACTTTTTTCGGGGACCTCTTGGTATTCAGTGAGTCTCGATGATGTTATAAGTAGATACCAGCTTATTGTATATTCCGCTATATAGATACCAGCTTATTGTATATTTCGCTATATTTTCAAATTTTTTGGGTAAGGTACCCAGAATGGATGAAATCTCAACATTCCAATATTAAATAATTGTCTTGTATTTAGTCGTTATACGACTCGAAGGACCGATAAATGTCTCAACTTGAGGGTATTGCAAGAAAGGAGATTGGTTTCCTCAATTTTGATCTATATTTTGGTGATTTCAAGGACATTCTCGCCCTCCACACTTTTTTCGAGGACCTCTTGGTTTTCAGTGAGTCTCGATGATGTTAAAAGTAGATACCAGCTTATTGTATATTCCGCTATATAGATACCAGCTTATTGTATATTTCGCTATATAGATACTAGCTTATTGTATATTTCGCTATATTTTCCAATATTTTTTGTAAGGTACCCAGAAAAGATAAAATCTAACCATTGCAATATAAAATGATTGCCTGATATGTAGTCGTTATACGACTCGAAGGACCAATAAATGTTTCAACTTGAGGGTATTGCAAAAAAGGAGGTTGGTTTCCTTAATTTTGATTTATATTTTGGTGATTTCAAGGACATTCTCGCCCTCCACACTTTTTTCGAGGACCTCTTGGTTTTCAGTGAGTCTCGATGATGTTAAAAGTAGACCAGTTTATTGTATATTTCGCTATATAGATACCAGCTTATTGTATATTTCGCTATATTTTCCGATATTTTTTGTAAGGTACCCAGAAAAGATAAAATCTAACCATTCCAATATGAAATGATTGCCTGGTATGTAGTCGTTATACGACACGAAGGACCAATAAATGTTTCAACTCGAAAGTATTGCAAGAACGGAGGTTTTTTTACTCAACTTTGATTTAAATTCTGGTGGTTTCAAGGACATTCTCGTCTTCCACTCTTTTTTGTGAGGATCTTTTGGTTTTCAGTGAGTCTCGATGATGTTATAAGTAGATACCAGCTTATTGTATATTTCGCTATATAAATACCAGCCTATTGTGTATTTCGCTATATTTTCCAATATTTTGGGTAAGGTACCCAGAATAGATAAAATCTCACCATTCCAATATAAAATTATTCCCTGGTGTGTAGTCGTTATAAGACTCGAAGGACCAATTACTTTTTCAACTTGATGGGATTTCAAGAAAGGAGGTTGGTTTCCCTGAATTTCAATTCATATTTTGTTGATTTCAAGGATATTTTCGTGTTCACACTTTTTTTGAGGACCTCTCGATTTTCAGTGAGTCTAGATGATGTTATGAGTAGATACCAGGTTATTGTATATTTCGCTATATTCTCCAATCTTTTGGGTAAGGTACCCACAATGAATAAAATCTCAACATTCCAATATTGAATAATTGTCTTGTATGTAGTCGTTATACGACTCGAAGGACCAATAAATGTTTCAACTCGAAAGTATTGCAAGAACGGAGGTTGGTTTTCTCAACTCCGAATTATATTTTGGTGATTTTAAGGACATTCTCGTCCTCCACACGTTTTTCGGGGACCTCTTTGTTTTCAGTGAGTCTCGATGATTTTATAAGTAGATACCAGCTTATTGTATATTTCGCAATATAGATACTAGCTCATTGCATATTTCGCTATATTTTCCAATCTTTTGGGTGAGGTACCCAGAATGGATAAAATCTCACCATTCCAATATAAAATGATTCCCTGGTGTGTAGTCGTTATAAGACTCGAAGGACCAATTACTTTTTCAACTTGAGGGTATTGCAAGAAAGGAGGTTGGTTTCCTTAATTTTGATTTATATTTTGGTGATTTCAAGGACATTCTCGCCCTCCGCACTTATTTCGAGGACCTATCGAATTTCAGTGAGTCTCGAGGATGTTATAAGTAGATATCAGCTTATTGAATATTTCGCTATATAAATACCAGCTTATTGTATATTTCGCTATATTTTCCAATATTTTGTGTAAGGTACCCAGAAAAGATAAAATCTAACCATTCCAATATGAAATGATTGCCTGGTATGTAGTCGTTATACGACACGAAGGACCAATAAATGTTTCAACTTAAGGGTATTGCAAGAAAGGAGGTAGGTTTCCTTGATTCTAATTTATATTTTGTTGATTTCAAGGACATTCTCGTCTTCCACACTTTTTTTGAGGACCTCTTGGTTTTCAGTGAGTCTCGATGATGTTATAAGTAGATACCAGCTTATTGTATATTTCGCTATATTTTCCAAACTTTTGGAATAAAATCTCACCATTCCAATATGGAATAATTGCCTGGTGAGTAGTCGTTATACGGCTCGAAGAACCGATAAATGTTTCAACTTGAGGATATTGCAAGAAAGGAGGTTGGTTTCCTCAATTTTGATTTATATTTTTGTGATTTCAAGGACATTTCCGTCCTCCACACTTTTTTCGAGGACCTCTCGATTTTCAGTGAGTCTCGATGATGATATAAGTAGATACTAGCTTATTATATATTTCGCTATATAGATACCAGCATATTGTATATTTCGCTATATAGATACAAGCTTATTGTACATTTCGCTATATTTTCCAATATTTTGGGTGAGGTACCCAGAATGGATAAAATCTCACCATCCCAACATAAAATAATTGCCTGGTGAGTAGTCGTTATACGGCTCGAAGGACCAATAAATATGCGAGGATTTCGAATCTTTTTTGAAAATCTAGTGATTTTTATCATCGTCGATGGTGTTATTATAACTTGTCTTAAACAAACATTAATATTTGATATGAAGATCAGCAAATGTTCAATAAAAAACGACCAATTTATAACGCCGTCGCCGAAAGAAATACGTTGTCGAGGACCGGCTTTAATTCGCACACACACTGTAAGGAATTAACTGATATCTTGGAGGTACACCGAACAAATTATGGCGAAAATGAATTATTAGTTCCGATTAATAGACACAGATTCACGTTCTACTTTCCGCAATTGGGAACCTGATTATTAGAAAATTGATTATGTAAACTTCTTTGGATGTAACAGTCGAACGACGGACGATCTCGGAGAGTAAAGTTTCCGCTAAACATTTTTTTCATTCAGGATGGACTGATTCTGGTTGACACACGCGACAACTGGGTCATCAAGGTTGTTCAAGTTTCGTGGCGCGCTTCCTATTCGGAATAAACTAATATTGACCGAGAGAAGTTGAAAATTCCGTGTTTATTATCAAATTTGGTGTTTTCAATAACATCCTAATGGGTCACGATCCATATCAACTAGAATTCTAATGGTCTTTCCTCATCGCTGGATGTCCGCAGGTGCTGCAGTTCTCCTCGTATCATAGTTCATAAAAATGAAGATTCATTCATAAATTTGACAAATACTAGCTTCTTGGCAGATGTTGTAACAGTCAATAATAAATTGTTACTTTTACAAAACGAGCTTTCTGTCCTCAATCACGGAATCCGGTTTGTCTAGAGTTGCATCGATGCCGACCATTGTCGACAGATGAGAGATGACAGTTGTTAAGATGGTCTTATTTACATTGATATTTTTTGTTCCATCGGAAATGGTCTATTTTTTTGTAGTTTTTATTACTCCAATATTGTATATTTGTGCAATTTTGTTTTCTGCAGATCTTTCCCCCTGAAATGATTGATTATGTTCATAAGCTCCATCAATATTTCTGGTTTCTTCATGAATATGTTTTATTTTGTTCATAATTCTGTTTTCTAAGTCTTTGTTTAATTTTCTATGAAATTTAATTAAGTTTTATTTTTTATTCGTAGGGTTGGGTTATTTTTTCGTCGTATTCATATATTTTTTCTATGCAATATTTTTGTTGTAGTCATATACATATTTGTGCGGAAGTTTCTTCATTGTGAACGTTATATTTTTGGAAAATATTTTCTTTGTAACATTAAGATCATCAACTCTTTTATGAATGTTCCAGATTTCTTCATGAATATATTTTATTTTGTTAAAAACTCTGTTTTCTTTGTCTCTGAGTCTTAGTTTATTTTTCTCTGAAATTTTTCATGAAAGTATGTATTATTTTTTATTTTTGTGGTTTGGGTATTTTTTGTACGTCGTAGTTTTTATATTCATTTTTCTTTGTGCAATATTTTTGTTGTACTTATATTCATATTTGTGCGAGAATTTCTTTATTGTAAACCTTATG
Source organism: Aphidecta obliterata (assembly GCA_963966015.1). Classification (NCBI taxonomy): domain Eukaryota; kingdom Metazoa; phylum Arthropoda; class Insecta; order Coleoptera; family Coccinellidae; genus Aphidecta; species Aphidecta obliterata. The sequence goes on from OZ014435.1 coordinate 2,726,137, forward strand.
TTATTTGAAAAATTTTTTCCTTGGAACTTATTAATTTAGTTCATCAACTCATTCATTAATGTTTCAAATTTCTCATCTCATTTTGTTGATAATTCTGTTTCCCAAGTCTTTCTTCATTTTTCAATGAAATTTCATTATATAGTATTATTTTTTCTCCTCGAAGTTAGGGTATTTTTTTTATAGTTTGTAGTTCTCATATATTCTTCTCTGTGCAATATTTTTGTTGCATTTATATTCATATTTGTGCGAAAATTTCTTCATTGTAGAAGTTATGTTTTTCGGAAAATATTTTCCTTGGAGCTTATTAATTGAATTCATCAACTCATTTATTAATGTTTTAGATTTCCTCATGAGTTCATTTTATTTTGTGAATAATTCTGTTTTCCAAGTCTTTCTTCATTATTTTATGAAATTTCATCACATAGTATTTTTTTTCTTCTTGGGGTTAGTGTATTTTTTTGTAGTCTGTAGTACCCATATATTATTCTCTGTGCATTATTTTTGTTGTATTCATATTCATTTTTGTGCAGAAATGTCTTCATTGTGAACGTTATGATTTTTGAAAAATATTTATCTTGGAACTTATTGAGTTCATTAATTCATTCATTAATGTTTCAGATTCTTCATGAATTCATTTTATTTTGTGAATAATTCTGTTTCTCAAGTCTTTCTTCATTCTTTTATGAAATTTCATTATATAGTATTATTTTTTCTTCTTGGGGTTAGTGAATTTTTGTTGTAGTCTGTAGTACTCATATATTATTCTCTGAGCAATATTTTTGTTGTATTTATATTCATATTTGTGCGAAAATGTCTTCTTTGTGAACGTTAAGTTTTTTGAAAAATATTTTTCTTGGAACCTATTGAGTCCATCAATTCATTTATTAATGTTTCAGATTTCTTCATAAATTCAATTTATTTTTTTAATAATTTTGTAGACTCTCCTCATTTTCCTATGAAATTTTATTATATGGTAGTATTTTTTCTCTTGGAGTTAGGGTATTTTTTTTGTAGCCTGTACTACTCATATATTATTCTCTGTGCAATATTTTTGTTGTATTCATATTCATAATTGTGCGAAAATGTCTTCATTGTGAACGTTATGTTTTTTGAAAAATATTTTTCTTGGAACTTATTAATTGAGTTCATCAACTCATTTATGGATGTTTCAGATTTCTTCATGAATTTATTTAATTTTTTTGATAATTCTGTTTTCCAAGTCTCTTCATTTTTCTATGAAATTTTATAATATGATATTATTTTTTCTTCTTGGGGTTAGTGTATTTTTTTTTGTAGTTTGTAGTTCTCATATTTTATTCTGTGTGCAATATTTTTGTTGTATTCATATTTATATTTGTGCGAAAATCTCTTCATTGTAAACGTAATGTTCTTTGAAAAAATATTTTTCTTGGAACTTATTGAGTTCATCAATTCATTTATTAATATTTCAGATTTCTTCATGAATTTATTTTATTTTCTTAATAATTCTGTTTTCCAAGTTTCTCTTCATTTTCCTGTGAAATTTTATTATATGGTATTATTTTTTCTTCTTGGGGTTAGGGTATTTTTTTTTTCTAGTCTGTACTACTCATATATTATTCTCTGTGCAATATTCTTGTTGTATCCATATTAATAACTGTGCGAAGATGTCTTCATCATAAACGTTATGTTTTTTGAAACATTGTTTTCTTGGAACTTGAGTTCATCAACTCATTCATTCATGAATTCATTTAATTTTTTTGATAATTCTGTTGTCCAAGTTTCTATTCATTTTTCTATGAAATTTTATAATATAGAATTATTTTTTCTTCTTGGGGTTGGTATTTTTTGTAGTCTGTAGACTCATATATTATTCTCTGTGAAATATTTCTGTTGTATTCATATTCATATTTGTGCGAAGATGTCTTCATTATAAACGTTATGTTTTTTGAAAAATATTTTTCTTTGAACTTATTAATTGAGTTCATCAACTCATTCATTGATGTTTCAGATTTCTTCATGAATTTATTATATTTTTTTGATTATTCTGTTTTCCAAGTCTCTCTTCATTTTTTTTTATGAAATTTCATAATATGGTATTATTTTTTCTTCTTGAGGTTGAGGTATTTTTTGTAGTCTGTAGTACTCATATATTATTCTCTGTGCATTATTTTTTTTGTATTCATATTCATATTTGTGCTGAAGTTCCTTTATTGTGAACGTTATGTTTTTTGAAAAATATTTTTCTTGAAACTTATCAATTGAGTTCATCAACTCATTCATTGATGGTTCAGATTTATTCATGAATTTATTTTAATTTGTTTATAATTCTGTTTCCCAAGTCTTTCTTCATTTTTTTACGGAATTTTATTATATGGTATAATTTTTTCTTGTTGAGGTTAGGGTATATTTTTGTAGTTTATAGTGCTCATATAATATTTTCTGTGCAAAATTTTTTTTGTGGTCATATTCATCTTTGTGCGGAAGTTTCTCCATTGTAAATGTTATGTATTCGAAAGATATTTTCCTTTATTTTGTTAATAATTCTTTTTTCTAATTCTATGAAATTTTATTATGAAGTATTATTTTTTTTTGGGATTAGGGTATTTTTCATGGTTTATAGTACCTATATGTATATTCTTCTCTGTACAATCATATTTGTGCGAACGTTTCCTCATTGTTATGTTTTTTAGGTAATCTTTTCTTTGCATATTATTAATTCATGAATATATTTTATTCGGTTAATAATTCTGTTTCCTGAGTGTTTGTTCATTATTTTATGTCTTTGTTCTTTTTTCAAGAGGTATTATTGTATAATATTTATTTTCTTGGGTTTGGCCAATTTCTCGATATTTATAGTCTTTATATAGGTATTTTCCTAAATTCATTCATAAATTTTTCAGATTTCTTGGAAGTGGAGCCCCTGATCCCCTCCACCTATATACACCCTCCACTTCTTGTAGATTATCTAATGTATGCTAAATAAAATTTACATTGCCTCTATAGAATTCTACAGTGGCCTACCATAAAGATCATCAAATTTTTCCTCTGACCCTTGTAGAAAACACAATCGATAAAACAGTCTATATGTCAGAAGAATGAATACTTCAAACCATTTTCGAGTCTATTAATACTTCAAATGGACTTTCTGAAGAGGTTTACACTCACTGTAGACAACAGGCAATAAAAGTGCACCATTAGCACCATTATTAGCTCTTGACATTATAACGGTGGTCCAAACGCCGCAGTTTCAATAGGATGAGATCCGAGTTAAAAACCTACTTTTTTCTCAAAGATAATCTCGATGCAACTCAAAAACAGTGGAAATCACCGCACAAAGAACTTTGGTTAGTCTAATTATTAACTCACCGGGTGACTCAGTAGACCATTCTGGAACCGAAACATGTCCACTGCCCTGCAAAATGAATATTTAATTATGATCAAACAAAATCGAGAAAGTTGGAAGTCAGTGGGCCACCAAAATATATTTACTTTATTCATTAGACAAACCACTTTTCATCCAAGACGTATAAATTCAACGCACCTCTTTCCACGTTTTTATTTGAACAAGGCATTCTTTTATCTGAGATGGCCAATATGAAGAAGAGGTTCCTCAATTGAAATGGAGAATTATCAAAAATCTTCAAAAAATGGGTAGTCTTTCCCTCTCCATAGCCCACACGATGGTATTTAAATCCGGTAAACGGGGTGGCCATGGCCGATCGAACAATCCTAATCTCATTTCGCACCAATTTGAACCGTGATCAAACTCCTTCTAGTCAGGTTCAAGACCAACGAACTAAAGATAAACCAATTATTTATTGGCCATTCGAAAGTAACGACGCAGACTTAACGGGTGGTTCATCTTTAACCCACAATCGAGCATCTGGCGTGGACATACTGTCTGGACGTAACATCTTTAGCTGCGCCATTAAAAAATTCTCTCATACTTTTCTACTGATTGAATCCAGGCCATTGTTGATTAATTATCATAAGATCGATTCATTCAACAATATTTTTCCTCTTTCGTATGAGTCATTTACTTTTGTATAATATTCCCATATATTTGTATATTCTCCTTCGAGCGTGACAAATTCGAGATCCGACGATGGTATAAAACGTCAACTTCGATAGTATATAAATTGAAATTAACGAATTGAATATTGAATCTGTATGTATTCGACTCAGCACCGAGATCCATAATTCATCTTCGGATGGAACTATATGGGTTTCCATCTCAGCATGGGTCTATAATTGAATATTGACCTCGCGTTAATATATCAGGCGTACATTGATGGAGCTCTCGAAGATTTGCTGTCCCTTTGGAGTGGAAATGGTTCCACCCAAAAAAATGTTTTTACAAAAAATTTTTTCACCGGAAATTTATGAGTATGCTGCGATGAATCTATCAGGGCTTCAAAAAAACATCTACATATTCCGAGTTTGTTCATATGGAAATATTCTAGAAGATGATCGAAAAAAAAAATTCCACCCAAAAATTTTTTACAAAACAATTATTTTTCGATATGGGGAGAGAATGCCGTTGAAGGCTTAAATTCCCGAATATATTCTACTTCTCACGTGAAATTATCGCGGAATTCCTGGAACGTTTCCATAAAATTCTATTATTTTAATTTTTCTTGCTCGAAAACTGATTTTTTTGGAAATTTTTCAATATTCTACGATGCAACTGTAAGGTCTTTTGAGAAAACGACTACACAATTCAAATCAGCTTAGTCGAATTCTCTTGAATGAGAATTTTCTGGAAGATAAACGGAAAAAAAAAATTTCACCCAAAAATTTTTTGCACAAAATTTATTTTTCGATATATGGAGAGAATGTCTCCAAAACAATTGAAGGCTTGAATTCCCGCACACATTTTACTTCTCACGTGAAATTATCGTGGACTTTCTGGAATGTTTTCATAAAATTCTATAATTTTTATTTTTTTTGCTCGAAAACTGTTTTCTTCGAAACTGTTTTGGCATTCCACGATTGATGTCTTTCAAGAAAACAATTATATATTTCAAATCAGCGTAGACGTTTTTTTGAAAATTTTCTAGAATATTATCGAAAAAAAAAATTCCACATCAAAATTTTTTGCCAAAAAATTTATTCTTCGATATAGGGAGAGAATACGTGTCTCCAATAAAATTCAAGGCTGAAATTCAAGAATATATTTCTCTTCTCACGTGAAATTATCGCGGAATTCCTGGGACGTTTCCATAAAATTCTATAATTTTTATTTATTTTGCTCAAAAACTGATTTTTTCGGAAATTTCTTACCATTCTACGATAAACAGTATAGTCATTCAAGATAACGATCACATATTTCAAATCAGCTTAGTCGAATTCTTTCATATAAAAATTTTCTAGAAGATAATCGAAAAAAAAAAATTCCACCCGAAAATTTTTTGCAAAAAATTAATTTTTTGAAAAAGGGACAGAAAACGTGTCTCCAATACAATTGAAAGCTGAAATTCCCGAATATATTTTACTTTCATGTGAAATTATCGTGGACTGCCTGGAACGTTTCCATAAAATTCTATAATTTTTATTTATTTTGCTCAAAAACTGATTTTTTCGAAAATTTCTTACCATTCTACGATAAACAATATAGTCATTCAAGAAAATGATCACATATTTCAAATCAGCGTAGTCGAATTCTTTTATATGGAAGATTCCTAGAAGATAATTGAAAAAAAAAATTGCACCCAAAAATTTTTTGCACAAAATTAATTTTTTGATTCAGGGAGAGAATTGAAGGCTGACATTTCCGAATATATTTTACTTATCCCGTGAAATTATCGTGGACTGCCTGGAACGTTTCTATAAAATTCTATATTTTTTATTTATTTTGCTCAAAAACTGATTTTTTCGAAAATTTCTCACCATTCTACGATAAAAAGTATGTTCATTCAAGAAAAAAATTACATATTTCGAATCAGCGCAGTCGAATCCTTTTATATGAACATTTTCTAGAAAATAATCGAAAAAAAAAATTCCCCCAAAAAATTTATTTTTCGATATAGAGAGAGAAAATATGTCTTCAATACAAATGAAAGCTGAATTTCCAAATATATTTTACTTCTCACGTGTAATTATTGTGGACTGCCTGGAACGTTTCCATAAAATTCTATATCTTTTATTTATTTTGGTCAAAAACTGTTTTTTTCGAAAATTTCTTACCATTCTACGATAAACAGTATGGTCATTCAAGAAAACAATTACATATTTCAAATCAGCGTAGTGAAATCCTTTAATATGAAAATTTTTTAGAAGATAATCGAAAAAAAAATTCCACCCAAAAATTTTTTGCACAAAATTAATTTTTTGATTTAGGGAGATAATTGAAGGCTGACATTTCCGAATATATTTTACTTATCACGTGAAATTATCGTGGACTGCCTGGAACGTTTCCATAAAATTCTATATCTTTTATTTATTTTGGTCAAAAACTGATTTTTTCGAAAATTTCTTACCATTCTACGATAAACAGTATGGTCATTCAAGAAAACAATTACATATTTCAAATCAGCGTAGTGAAATCCTTTAATATGAAAATTTTTTAGAAGATAATCGAAAAAAAAATTCCACCCAAAAATTTTATGCAAAAAATTTATTTTTCATATATGGAGAGAATACGTGTCTTCAATACAATTGAAGGCTGAAATTCCCGAATATATTTCACTTTTCACGTGAAATTATCGTGGACTGCCTGAAACGTTTCCATAAAATTCTATAATTTTTATTTATTTTGCTCAAAAACTGATTATTTCGAAAATTTCTTACCATTCTACGATAAACAGTATGATCGTTCAAGAAAACGATTACATAATTCAAATCAGCGTAGTTGAATTCTTTTATATGAAAGATTCCTAGAAGATAATTGAAAAAAAAATTGCACCCAAAAATTTTTTGCACAAAATTAATTTTTTGATTTAGGGAGAGAATTGAAGGCTGACATTTCCGAATATATTTTACTTATCCCGTGAAATTATCGTGGACTGCCTGGAACGTTTCCATAAAATTCTATAATTTTTATTTATTTTGCTCAAAAACTGATTTTTTCGAAAATTTCTTACCATTCTACGATGAACAGTATGGTCATTCAAGAAAACGATTACATATATATTTCAAATCAGCGTAGTCGAATTCTTTTATATGAAAATTTTCTAGAAGATAATCGAAAAAAAAATTCCACCGAAAAATTTTATGCAAAAAATTTATTTTTTGATATAGGGAGAGAATACGTGTCTTCAATACAATTGAAGGCTGAAATTCCCGAATATTTTTCACTTCTCACGTGAAATTATCGCGGAATTCCTGGAACGTTTCCATAAAATTCTACATTTTTTATTTATTTTGTTCGAAAACTGATTTTTTCAAAAATTTCTTATCATTCTACGATAAACAGTATGGTCATTCAAGAAAACGATCACATATTTCAAATCAGCGTAGTCGAATTCTTTTATATAAAAATTTTATAGAAGACAATCGAAAAAAAAATTCCACCGAAAAATTTTTTGCAAAAAATTTATTTTTTGATAAAGGGACAGAAAACGTGTCTCCAATACAATTGAAGGCTGAAATTCCCGAATATATTTTACTTTTCACGTGAAATTATCGTAGACTGCCTGGAACGTTTCCATAAAATTCTATAATTTTTATTTATTTGGCTCAAAAACTGATTTTTTCGAAAATTTCTTACCATTTCACGATGAACAGTATGGTCATTCAAGAAAACGATTACATATATATTTCAAATCAGCGTTGTCGAATTCCTTTAAATGAAAATTTTCTAGAAGATAACCGAAAAAAAAAAATTCCACTCAAAAATTTTTTGCACAAAATTAATTTTTTGATTTAGGGAGAGAATTGAAGGCTGACATTTCCGAATATATTTTACTTATCACGTGAAATTATCGTGAACTGCCTGTAACGTTTCCATAAATTTCTATATTTTTTATTTATTCTGCTCAAAGACTGATTTTTTCGAAAATTTCTTACCATTCTACGATAAACAGTATGGTCATTCAAGAAAACGCTTACATATTTCAAATCAGCGTAGTTGAATTCTTTCATATGAAAAATTCCTAGAAGATAATCGAAAAAAAAAATTCCACCCAAAAATTTTTTGCACAAAATTAATTTTTTGATTTAGGGAGAGAATTGAAGGCTGACATTTCCGAATATTTTTACTTATCACGTGAAATTATCGTGGACTGCCTGGAACATTTCCATAAAATTCTATATTTTTCATTTATTTTGCTCAAAAACTGATTTTTTCGAAACATTTTCAGCATTCTACGAAGTACAGTATGTTCATTCAATAAAATGATCACATATTCCAAATCAGCGTAGTCGAATCCTTTCATATGAAAATTTTCTAGAAGATAATCGAAAAAAAAATTCCACTCACAAATTTTTTGCAAAAAATTCATTTTTCGATATAGGGAGAGAACACGTGTCTCTAATACAATTGAAGGCTGAAATTGCCGAATATTTTACTTTTCACGTGAAATTATCGTGGACTTCCTGGAACGTTTACATAAAATTCTATTATTTTTATTTTTTTGCTCGAAAACTGTTTTTTTCGAAACTTTTTCAGCATTCTACGAAGAACAGTATGGTCTTTCAAGAAAACGATGACATATTTCACATCAGCGTAGTTTAATTTTTCTTGAACATTTTTTAGAAGATAATCGAAAAAAAAAAAAATTCCACCCAAAAAGTTTTTGCAAAAAATTTATTCAACGATACGGGAAGAAAGTACCTGTCTTCAATACAATTGAAGGCCGAAATCCCTGAATATATTTTTACTTTTCAATATTATCGTAGACTTCCTGGAAAGTTTCCATAAAATTTAGCATTTTTGATTTTTTTTGCTCGAAAACTGATTTTTTGATTTTTTCGAAAGTATTTTAGTATTCTACGATATGCAGAAGTAGTAAACGTTAGAGTCTTTCTAGAAAACTACTAAATAATCAAAATCAGCATAGTCCAATTTTTCTATATGAAAATTTTCTAGAAGATAATCTAAAAAAAAAAATTACACCCAAAAATTTTTTTGCAAAATATTTATTCTTCGATATGGGGAGCAAGTACGTATCCTCAATAAAATTCAAGAGTAAAATTTCTGTATATAATTTTTACTTCTCACGTGAAATTACGTAAACTTCCAGGAACGTTTCCATACAATTTCATGATTTTTGATTTTTTTTTTCGAAAACTTATTTTTTTAATAATTTACGATGAAACGGTAAGGTCTTCAAAGAAACAGACTGAAGGGTGAAATTTCTGAACATATTTTTGCTTTTCTCTAGAAATAATTTTTTCGGTCACTTTTAAAAATCCCCCTTTTTTTCAGATATCCAAATTTGTGGTTTTTTCATGTGGTATGTGGAAATAGATAGACCCTGGTGAATGTGTTTTTTTTTTCTTAAAAAATTTTGAAATATAATGTTGACGAAACGTTAATTATCGTCGGGGTGGGTCGACCTGATCAGAATCTGCATGACGCAGATCCACCGCAATTTCGACAGCCCGGCATCCATGCTCCAAAATTCTTCAGCTTTCCACTGACCTGGTGCTGCGGGCCAGATGCTTGCCGATCTGTGTATTTCGACTCCTTTGACGGCCAGCTGACCGAACGACGCTAATTGGCCGCTGTAATGAGGCATCGCCGGTGCAGATTCGAGGAGGAATGTCCACGTTTCGAGACGGTTTTTTTCGGCGTCCAAAAACGAAAAAGATTGACCGTCTGGTCCAGAAATGGGATCGAATTTTCACTTAATTTACTTTTCTTATTTTTATTCTTATGTTTTTATTTTTATTCTGCAATTTTTCATTTTTCACTATCAATAACCCTCGATTTCGACGACAGTTCTGAATGACTCGAGTTTCGTTAAGTGTTACTACGAAACCCAATAAATTACCATATGCGAGACAGAAAACGACTCAAACACGCGAGAGTGAAATTGTCTCCTGTTTTATCTCACTCCTTGCGTTATCTTGAATAATGATCGGAGCTAAACTGGTAGCTTACAAAAGATGAAACAGGATTTCAATCAATTTATGTGTACTAGTTAGAGGCATCTCAGATATAGAATTTTATTATCTTCGAAAATGTAGTGTTATTGAATTGCTAATGTCAGCTCCTAGCCAGAATGTTTTCCTTAAGAAAGAACAGTGCCGGATCTCGAGAACCAGTGCCCTAAAAAGAAAGCATCCGCGATATCTAATCAACTTCGATTATAATCTTCAATGAAAAAATATTCACGTTATGTTATGCTATGTTATGTTATGTGTGGTATATTTCAGAGATTCAGAATATTCGGTGTTGACGTTCAAAGTTATCTGAGATAAGCTTCTACTACTACAATAACCTGGATGTAACACTTATTACCTTGATATGACCCCGATTCTCTAGATGTGACAACATGATAACAATGATCAGAAGATGACTAAAATTGCCCAAATATGACAAAAACTACCTGGAAAGAACTAAGGAAACCTAGAGGTAACAAATGTTATCTGTATGAGACGTTACTTCAGTTACTTGAATGAGATAACAACTATCAGAACGTGACGAAGATAATCTGAATGTGACACTGTATGGATGTGACAAAATTATATATGATATGTGGATTGTCCTGGATGTAACAACCATAACTAAGATGTGACACGAAGATTACCAGAATTTGACCCTGATTACCTAGATCCACATTTACCTGATGTGAACACAACTATAATACAATAATACAACTGACTACCTAGATGTGAAAACATTCACCTAAATAGGTTGACAACTATCAGAAGAAGGCAAAAATTACCTGAATGTGACAACAATAATCTGAATATCACGAAAATAATCTTGATGTAACAACAATTGGTTTCATGGAACAGGAATTATTCAAATATGAACCAGATCAACATTTGTGAAAAAAATTATCAGAATGTGGGGAGAGTTACCTTAATGTAACAACAACTATCTGGGTGAGGAAGTACTTACCTGAATGTGACATGTGTGTTTGTAACAGGAATTACCTGGATGTGACAATAATAACTTAGATGTTACACTAGTTATTGAAATTTGACCCTGATTACCTAGATTCACATTTACCTAAATCTGATAACTATAAGAATGGGGAAAAATTACGTAGATGTAACAAAAATTATCTGTATGTGACCCTGACTACCTAGATGTGACAAAATTTACCTGAGAAGGATGACAAATATCAGAAAGTGGAAGAATTACCTGGATGTGACAACAATAATCTGTATATCACGAAAATGATCTTGATGTAACTACAATTGATTTCATGGGACAGAAATTATTTTAATATGAACCAGATAACATTAATCTAAACGCGAAAAAAATTATCAGAATGTGGGGAGGGTTACTTTGATGTAACAACAACTACCTGGGTGAGGAAGTACTTACCTGAATGTGACAACATTTGTCTGTTTGTAATGAGAATTACCTGTATGTGACAATAATAACTAAGATGTTTCACTAGTTATTGAAATTTTACCCTGATTGCCTTGATCCACATTTACCTAAATCTGATAACAACTTTGAGAATAGGGGAAAAATTACGTAGATGTGACAAAAATTATCTGTATGTGACCCTGACTACCTAGATGTGACAAAATTTACCTGAATAGGATGACAAATATCAGGAAGTGGAAGAATTACCTGGATGTGACAACAATAATCTATATATTACGAAAATGATCTTGATCTAACAACAATTGGTTTCATGGGACAGAAATTATTTGCATATGAACCAGATCAACATTAATCTAAACGTGAAAAAAATTATCAGAATGTGGGGAGAGTTACTTTAATGTAACAACAACTACCTAGGTGAGGAAGAACTTACCTGAATGGGACAACATTTGTCTGTTTGTAACAGAAATTACATGGATGTGCCAATAATAACTTTGATGTAACACTAGTTATTGAAATTTGACCCTGATTACCTAGATCCACATTTACCTAAATCTGATGACAACTATAAGAATGGGGGAAAATTACGTAGATGTGACAAAAATTATCTGTATGTGACCCTGACTACCTAGATGTGACAAAATTTACCTGAATAGGATGACAAATATCAGGAAGTGGAAGAATTACCTGGATGTGACAACAATAATCTATATATTACGAAAACGATCTTGATGTAACAACAATTGGTTTCATGGGACAGAAATTATTTGCATATGAACCAGATCAACATTAATCTAAACGTGAAAAAAATTATCAGAATGTTGGGAGAGTTACTTTAATGTAACAGCAACTACCTAGGAAGAGGAAGAACTTACCTGAATGTGACAACATTTGTCTGTTTGTAACAGAAATTACATGGATGTGCCAATAATAACTTAGATGTCACACTAGTTATTGAAATTTGACCCTGATTACCTAGATTCACATTTATCTGAATCGGATAACAATCATATGAATGGGGGAAAATTACGTAGATGTGACAAAAATTATCTGTATGTGACCCTGACTACCTATATGCAACAAAATTTACCTGAATGGGATGACAAATATCAGAAAGTGGAAGAATTACCTGGATGCGACAACAATAATCTGTATATCACGAAAATGATCTTGATGTTACAAAAATTGTTTTCATGGGACAGAAATTATTTGAATATGAACCAGATCAACATTCATCTAAACGTGAAAAAAATTATCAGAATGTGGGGAGAGTTACTTTAATGTAACAACAACTACCTGGGTGATGAAGTACTTACCTTAATGTGACAACATTTGTCTGTTTGTAACAGGAATTACCTGGATGAGACAATAATAACTAAGATGTTACACTAGTTATTGAAATTTGACCCTGATTACCTAGATCCACATTTACCTGAATCTGATGAATGGGGAAAAAATATGTAGATGTGACAAAAATTATCTGTATGTGACCCTGACTACCTAGATGTGACAACATTCACCTGAATAGGGTGACAACTATTAGAACGTGGCAAGAATTACTTGGATGTGACGAGCTTGTTTGTAATCTTGATGTAACAATAATCAGTTGCATTTGACACAAGTTACCTGAATGTGGAACATGTTTTTCCAGATGTGAAAAAAATTATCGGAATGTGGCCAAAATTACCTGAAATTGACAACATCTTGATGTGACAAAAGATATATTTATGTGACCAAAATGACCTAGATGTGACTCTGATTATCTTATACAACTATGAGAATGCGGAAAAAATTACGTAGATGTGACAAAAATCAGCTGTATGTAACGAGAATGACCTGGATGTAACAAAGTTCAGTTACACGTAACAACAATTACCTCAATGTGACAAACTTCGTTTTTCACCACGAAGCAATCTTGGAAATCCGTCCCTGAGCCGCGCAGTCATCAATGGGTGCCATCCCATCGCGAAAGGGCCCACAGGTGCGGCGATATTCGCAATGTTCACCTACTTCTTCGCGTGAAATAGCCCAATAGGCACGCCGCGCAGACACACAGGGTGATGCGCGGAAGAAGTAACTGTAACTCCGTGTCTGGGTCACTGGGCGGTACAGTCCCGAATCCTCTATGGTGGGGCCAACGCCGAAGAAGAACAATCCTCGTGGTATCTGTGGTTACGTCCGAGACGGCCAGGCAGGTGGATTCCATTCCACGTTCAGGCTACGTTGCGTAAGCTGGTGTGCGAGCAAAGTGTGCGCGTTGCTTTAGTTGAGTGTGCCCCCTTGCGTCTGGACCCGTTCGCGAGGACGAGCGCTGGATTCAGGATTACGAACCGTTCTGATCTGAAAAAAAGTTCCAGGTGAGTTTTTGAATTTACCCGATTAATATATTTTTTTTTTTTTTGAAAAAAAATTGGATACCCATGATCATATTTTTTTTAAATAATTGTTGTGTGGAGTACATTGACTTTGATCTCAACCATTTAAATTCGTCTTTTCAATTTTAATAAAAATTTGAGAATTATTGAAATAAGGTCTAATTTGTAATTCAAATATATAAAAAATTACAAAAAGCACTGCCGTGAAGGCAGGAGCTTTTGAGCGCTCGTACATGCACCTTGTAGGTAGATTCGCATTTTCCAGTTTTAGAAACCAATTGAAGGAATTTTTGACAGCTGTCAAAAAAATTCTGAAACTTAGGCGAAACTCCAGACTTCATGTCGCTGCTTCAGCTGATCAATTTTGTTTCGATAATTCGCTAGAACTTTCTACGATATCTATGGTCTTGGTGATGCGGTCTGGACAACATTTTGCACGTACTTTGAATACATTATTCCTCAGCTAGATGCATAATTTCATTCCAATCCGATCAGTAGTTCCGAAACTATCTGGAAAAAAATATTTTGAACGGCCATATTTACGGAACCCCTAGTCTCATTTTGCTTATTGATGAACGTGACCGCGATATTCGCGATCCAAACCCACCCTGAAAATTTCAAGTTCCTAGGCCTTTCCGTTCAAAAGTTACAATTTTCTATGGTTTCTATGGTTCTGGTCATGCGATCTGGACAAAATATTGCTTCAATATATCATTCTCGATTAAAATACAAAATTTCATCTCGATCGAATCCGAAGTTTCGAATTTATCGAGAAAACAAAATTTCAAACGACCGTATTTACGGAACCCCTTGTATAATGTTGCTCATAGATGAACGTGATCACGAAATTCGAGATCCACACCTATCCTGAAAATTTCAAGTCCCTAGGCATTTCCGTTCAAAAGTTACAATTTTCTATGGTTTCTATGGTTCTGGTGATGCGATCTGGACAAAATTTCGCATGTAGCTGAAACACCTCATTTTCCATCTGAGTGCAAAATTTCATCTCGATCGAATCTGTAGTTTTCAAGTAATCAGGGAAACAAAACTTTGAACGGCCATATTTACGGAACCCCTGGTGGAATTTGGCCCATTAACGAACTTAACCGAGGCATTCGGGATCTGAACCTACCCTGAAAATTTCAAGTCTCTAGGTTGATCCGTTCGAGAGTTATCGTGCTGACGGACGGACGGCCGGACGGACGGACGGACGGACAGACTCGAATTTTCCGACGGATTCGTCATCAGTGAGTCGAACATAGTCGATTGAGACCATTTTCGGCTCAAAATTCGAAAAATACAGACATCGTGACGAAATGATATAGCCCTCGTGTAAGTAGTACGAGCGCTCAAAAATAAGACTTATGAAATAATAAGAAATTATAATTTTTGGACGTATCAGAATCTGTTCGAATCGAGTGTTGAGATAGCTTAACTGAAAATCTAATTTAACGTTCTACAAACGAGGCTAATGACATAAAATGAATCCATAATTAGGTTAGGTGAGGTTAAGTTAGGAGAGTTTTCAAAATAATTCGAAAAAAAACATTTATATTTTGGTTATGAAAGTGTGGTTTCAATATTTTTTAATAATCATTCCTTGAATAATTTTTTCTGGAATTTAAGATCTTCTCCTGAAAATAAATAAAAATTTTCATTATTCAATTTTTTTAATAAGTAGAAGGGAGAGAAAGGAAATTCCATCCAAATTTTTTTTGGAGTTATGTTGGTAGGTCCGATAAAAGTTGTCAATTATGATGCATAATGAAAAATTAAAAAAAATTCACGAAACCCACAGCAATGTGTATATGATTCATGAAACTTGAAAAATCATCCGGTCGTGTTGCGTGAATATGGAAGAACCCCTGATCCTTCCTGGGGGAATGGGCCCCTAGGGGGGAGGTAACCACCCTATATACGCTCTTGTGTATGACGTAAAATCGGCTTTACTCGATCTGAATGTATCATATCCCAACTTCTCTCTTGAAAATGCCATTTACCCATCGTCAAAGTATCACAAGAAGGCAGGCAGAGGATCTCCGAGGTGGCTTCTTCCTCATTCTCACGTATCTCCCGGAGTAGGTCATGACCTTGGACAGCCGAACGATGTTAATGAATTTAAATCGATTCAGTGTGAATTTCTACGGATAGTTTTTTGTGAGACCGACGCCGAATTCTCCAAAAGGGAAAATTAGATGATTGATATACGACGAACGGTTCTTTATTCGACGCGAAAGATGCGTGTGTGGGAAGAAGGCACCTGGCGGAGAGAAAAAAGTGAAGAAGTCCGTCGAATGAATGGACCTGTCAATGTAATGTAGTGATTATTGATGGTAATTAAGCGGAATAATGACTTGGGAAAAAACTATTTCTCCAGAATTGAAGACCCCTTCTAATCGGAGTGGAACATCAATTTATTTCGGACTTTCATCAGCGTCCATTATAATCGAGTTGGAAGTTCAGATCGAGTCGGAAGTTCAGAACGAGTCGGTATTTCAGATTGAGTCAGACGTTTAGAACGAGTCCGAATTTCAGATCGAGTCGGAAGTAGGTGCAGATTGAGAAAGAATCAAAGATCGAGTCAGAAGTTTAGAACGAGTCGGAATTTCAGATCGAGTTGGAATTAGGTACAGATTGAGTCAGACTTGAAGATTAAGTCGCAATTTCAGATAGAGCCGGAAGTAGGTACAGATTGAGAAAGAATTAAAGATCGAGTCAGAAGTTTAGAACGAGTCGAAATTTCAGATCGAGTCGGAAGTAGGTACAGATTGAGAAAGAATTAAAGATCGAGTCAGAAGTTTAGAACGAGTCGGAATTTCAGATCGAGTTTGAAGTAGGTACAGATTGAGTCAGACTTGAAGACTGAGTCGGAAGTTTAGAACGAGTCGGAGGTCAAGATCGAGTCAGTCTTCCGGTTTGGCCAAGTGGAGTTGAACTCTGGTCGAATTATCAGAAAGTTGACCCATCTCTGAATGTCGAAGACGAGTAGGATAAGAAACAACGTCATCTTGAATAACCTCGAACTCTGAAGAATTCCAACGATCAATCCTTAAGCCGCGTTTACACGCCTATCGGGGAAGGGTTCGAGGACGATTAATTCTTCACGTTGAGTTTCTCCTTCTGCTGAAGGCTATACGACTGTACACAAATCTACCCACACGCTCGAGGTATTTAGGTCGACGGATGAAAACTATGAGCCACGTTCAATTATGGAGATATCGAATTTAACATCTCAGATGGGATCTCATCTCGGATCAAAGTCGAAGTCACTTACGTATGGTAATGGATTTTTGTAGTTGTGTAGCTTCTGCCATTTACTCTTGATTTTTTGACCACGTGAAAGGCATATTGAGTTTTTCTGATATGTTCAAATAAAATCCCATTTTTTGAAGTTTATGAAATTAAAATGACAGTATTTGTCATACTGTCGACTCCATTCCAGTGCTCTTCTCGAACTTTTTATCATATACTCAGTGACATTAGAAGTGTTCGATGGGATGGTCGATGTCTGCTTGTGGCACCTCGTTGCAAACAATTTGAACCTCGTGGATTGACTCTGTTAGAGTTTGCGGAGGTCAGTCTCGTCTCCATAAACTGTTCCATGGGATTTAAATCCGGCGAACGGGGTGGCCGCGACAAAACATTCAAGCCTCCTTCTCGGAGAAAGCAATTTGGGTAGTGTAAAATAAACAGTATCGTAGGTCGAGCTGAACTGAATCTCAAATGTGAATGTAGACACATTAGAAACAACAAATGGACCATGCCAGTCATTCGATACGATTTTTTTCGAACGATATTCTATCTCCGCACGTAACCTAACCGGTTGATCAATCGACTATATCGGAACTGCAATATAGGTTTATTATGTGGTAACGCCAAGCCTAACGTTCGTTCCAAAAATCACCAGCGAGGGGAATACGATTAATTTTAACATTTTCCACGGTATTTAATTCCAATAAAAATAAATAATGAACTCGTAAATTCGACCAGGGGAAAATTGATTTAAGTACTAGACGAAGAAACTACAGAAACAGTAATAATAGACCAACAATTTGTCAATTCAATAAGGAAGTTTTATAAAAGGATTCTCTTTAAATGGCGAAGAATAATACCTTGAATAGAACCAGTAACCAAGTAAATCAAAAAATGAAAAGAATAAGATTATTACAAACTGAACGTCTCCAATTCTTCTGAAACAACGTAACAGTCCCGACTTGAGGCTCGCGTTGAGATAAATCAGACAAGTTTGTGCGTAGGCCGTTTCAGTTGAACGAATGACTACAATCAAACTAAATGGTTATTTAAATTATTCAGATTCGAATCGTTACAGCGACCGCCTTTATTCGCCCGACGTTCAGTTGCGATACTTGTCAATTTATATGACGGATGTACAAAGGACCGAGTAGAATGATTATTTCGATTTGTTTCACTGCCAGGATTGTTGATTCGCGAATCGCGCCAAATTGCATAAGTAAAGAAGCAATTATCGATCAACCGTGTAATTGAACGACTTCCTTCGAGTACTTAATCACCATATCTCGTGGAATATTAATGATCATCATCGTCGGTCTGTTTAAAAGCCCATTCATCTGCTTGAAATCGTAAGTTCTCAATTCTATGGAAATCGGAGGAAGAACGTCTTCGCGACCCGAGGATGACCCGACCTCTTGGCCAAGTGAACGACTTCCGCGAAGAGGTAAACAGCGGACTGGGGGCCGAATCGAATGTTTCACTTCTCTTTCGTTCCGTCCTGAAGAGCCACGAACAAAACCGATAAAGACCTGTTTGGTAGGTTTAGAACGTCGTCGAAGAACATCGAGTTACATTCGTTAATTATGCCCCACGATAATTCATCGAAAAGTCAGTAAAAATGACATATTGATGTCATCGAAGGTTGAAGCATAGATCCCAACATGTTATGAGTTTAGAACTATTCCTTTTAAATCTCTGAAATCTTCTATTGAAAGATGTGTTCAAATCAATAACTCAGCTATATGAATCAAATGAAACACTTCCACAAGATTATTTTTCTGGAAATTATGCTTATTCCAATCATATCGAAGATTTAAAAAAAGGATGTCATTCTATTCCATTGACGTAATCTGGTAACACCGATAAGTTTGTCTGTGAACTCTTGTTGGAAGTTTCGGGAATTTCTATGTGCGAATTTCATTCACAAAAATATCATGATTAATTGAACAGTTCGAACCAAAATCCAAAATCACCGATCAGATTCAGTTGCAAAGCAATGAGAATAAGAACACGTCCATACCTTTTGAGTGGCCCAACATGTTTCAACTTAAGAACTATTCGTTCTAAATCTGTGAAATCTTCTATTGAAAGATATGTTCGAATCTGTGGCCTACCTCTACGATTCATATAATACACTATCACACGATTATTTTTCTGGAATTATTCCAAGCATATCGAATATTCATTTCCAAACATTTTTTTTCGATGTGTCATAGGAGACTTGGAGTCATAGATTAATCAATTTATTATTCTATAGAAGTATCAACGTCCAACTGACAGTTTGTACTAAAACAATATAATCGAAAGGAATTCGGTTGTTGATGAGAAAAATGGTACGCATCTGTGAAAATATTCACGAATTCATATTTGATATAGTGGAAGGTAGAAGAAATCGCGAAACCTTTACACGAATTTATTGGTTCAGTAGAAATTATCTGGACATTTTGATGTCGTTGGTGGTGCACTATTCCGAATAAATCTCTGAAATCTAATATTGAAAAATATATTCAACTCAGTCACTTACCTCTATGAATCAAATAAAACAATATCACACGATTATTTTTCTGAAAATGATTTAGTTGCTCCTTCCATACATATCGAAGATTTAGAAAAACGATCTTGACATTCCGATGTCATCGATAGTTCACCCATAGATAAAATTGTATACTTTTCCATTGACTTAATCCGATTAGTTTGTCTGTGAACTCTTGTTGAAGTTTCAAGAATTTCTATATGGGATTTTCATTCACAAAAATATCATATTCAATTCAACAGTTCGAACCAAAAATCACCGATCAGATTCAGTTGTAATGCAATGAGAATAAAAACCCTTCCATATATCTTGAGTGGCCCCAACCATGTTTCAACTCCAGAACTTTTCTTTTTAAATCTATGAAATCTTCTATAGGAAGATGTGTTCAAATCAAGTACTTACCTCTATTAATCAAGGAAAACACTAACACACGATTATTTTCCTGGAAATAATTTAGTAGATTATTCCAAGCATATCGAATATTCATTTCCAAACAAAGATTTATTTTCAATGTGTCATAAAAGACTTGGAGTCATAGATTAATCAATTTATTATTCTATAGAAGTATCAATGTCCAACTGACAGTTTGTACTAAAACACAATAATCGAAAGGAATTTGGTGGTTGATGAGAAAAATGGTACGCATCTGTGAAAATATTCACGAATTCATATTTGATATAGTGGAAGGTAGAAGAAATCGCGAAACCTTTACACGAATTTATTGGTTCAGTAGAAATTATCTGGACATTATGATGTCTTTGGTGGTGCACGCATAGATCAAATTAGATATATTTCCATTGCCGTAATCTGGTGACACCTATCAGTTTTCTGTGAACTCTTGTTGAAATTGCAGGACCATAAACCATCAATGTGAACTATTCCTCATAAATCTCAGAAATCTTTTATTGAAAAATATGTTCAAATCAGTCACTTACCTCTATGAATCAAATAAAACAATATCACACGATTATTTTTCTGAAAATGATTTAGTTGCTCCTTCCATACATATCGAAGATTTAGAAAAACGATCTTGACATTCCGATGTCATCGATAGTTCACCCATAGATAAAATTGTATACTTTTCCATTGACTTAATCCGATTAGTTTGTCTGTGAACTCTTGTTGAAGTTTCAAGAATTTCTATATGGGATTTTCATTCACAAAAATATCATATTCAATTCAACAGTTCGAACCAAAAATCACCGATCAGATTCAGTTGTAATGCAATGAGAATAAAAACCCGTCCATATATCTTGAGTGGCACCAACCATGTTTCAACTTCAGAACTATTCCTTTTGAATCTCTGAAATCTTCTATAGAAATATGTGTTCAAATCAAGAACTTACCTATATGAATCAAATAAAACACTATCCCACGAATATTTTTCTGGAAAGGATTAGTTGCTATTTCCAAGCATATCGAATATCAAACTGTCATAGATTTACTTTCAACGCGTCATAGGGTGTCATAGATTCATCAACTTATTATTGAATTCAGAAAATGTCAATTTTCTATGAAATTATAAACGTCAGTTTGGTTTCAAGAATCGCTTCAATTATCCCAAGATACTAAAGAGAGTATTTATGAGTCCATCAAATTACGATGGGAAATTGTTCTCTAGTCGTGAAAGACGTTGGATTCTGGCTGACAGTCATCGAGATGGCACTAGCCCTGGCAGTTTCAGCAACAGGAATGCAAACACACATAATATTCATACCCATGTGGTTCCCCATGCTGTACTTCGTCTTCGTCATCCTGGCATTAATCCTCCTGACATATATCCTAGAAGACGATCCCATATATTTCCACGTGCTCTTCCTGAATTCCTGCATAGTGTTCTACATTATCGGCGTCGCACTGCTCATCTTGTCCATCTTCCACCACACGAAAAACGACCTCTTCGAGCACCATTCGATAGGATGGCCAGTTTCCGCTTTGTGTCTCAGCGTGGTCCTCATCATCGTTATGGTGTTTCACGCTGTTAGGAAGTGCATTGAGTTGAGACAAATAGAGTGAAGTTTTTTAATTCTATGATTAAATGAGTACTGTCATATTTTTGTCATAATATCTGTGATCCTAGTACTTCGATGTTCGAATTTAATTCGGAGAAACGTCATGTTGACAGTTCGATTCAATTGATGTTAGAAAATGGGCGAATCCACTGGATTCTGGTTGACCGTGGTAGAATTCGCCCTGACGTCGATCGTTTTCGCAATCGGATGTGCATTGGACATAGTTCTCGTCCCTTATTGGTTCTGCAGTTTGTTTATTTTCCCTTTCTCGTTGCTCCTCTTGATCGTGGTTCGGTTCTTGGACGAAGATCCAATCATATTCCATCTTTTTTTTCTGGGGGTGTGCATAGTGTTTCACCTCATCGGGGTGGTGTTTCTTGTTGCATCCGTTTTTATAGAGGATGAATATGAGAACGATACCGACAGGATGTTATTGGCCATTGCCGTGATAATTCTCTGTTGTATTATCATTTTTATAATGACAGCAGATATCTGGATCAAACGTGGTGAAGTGGAATGATTTTTTTGGGAGGAATTGTTGGAGAGAGAGAAAAGTGAATTGGCCTGGAGAATCCAATGATCCAGAAGTACATGGAAGACTGATGGACCTCGAAGATCACCAAATTTTGACATTCTTATAGTTTTAATTATTATGTATGACATACAAATAAGTTGAAAGTGTTTGAAACATTTTGATAAATACAATTGATATTAGGAATTTTGTTAGAAGGTTGAAGTAACGAAAAGAAAGATTTCATTCATCTTCAGTGACCCTCACTTGTTCACAACAAGACTATTTTTTCTTTTAAATCACTGAAATCTTCTATTTAAAGATATGTTCAAATCAGTGACTTACCTCCATGAATAAAATAATAATCTATCACACGATTATTTTTCTCGAAATGATGCTTCTTCCAATCATATCGAATATTTATTTCGTCATAGATTTATTTTCGATATGTTATAAGAGACAAATGTCAATTTCCTATCGAATGGATTTAATCTGTTCTGGAAAAAATGGCAAGAATTTGAGAAAATATTAGATTATGGTTCACTATAAATTCATACATTCAAGTTTGGTAGATTTAGAAAAAATATCTTTACATTTCGATGTCATCGAACGCATATATTAAATACGATTGAAGTAATCGAGTAACACCGATCAGTTTTTCTATGAACTCTTATTGAAACTTCAGGACCATAAACCATCGATGTGACTATTCTTTGTAAATCCCTAGAATCTTTTATTAAATAATGTGCTCAAATCAGTCACTTACCTCTATGAATCAAATTATACACTACCACGCGATTATTTTCCTGGAAATGATTAATTTGATTTTTCCAATAATATCGAATATTTATTTCCAGTCATAGATTTATTTTCGATGTGTCATAAAAGACGTATAGAATTCATGAATCACGGAGTCAAATATTTATTTAATTATTATTCTATACAAATGTCAATGTCCAACTGAAAAATTGTTCCGAAACAAAATAATTGAATGGAATTAATCTGTTCTGGATGGAAAAAGACTAGAATTTGAGAAAATATTAGATTGTGGTTCACTATAAATTCATACATTCATGTTTGGTAGATTTTGAAAAAACATCTTTATATTTAGATGTTATCGAACGCATCATATTATTGAATAAGATTGAAGCAATCGAGTAACACCGATCAGTTTTTCTATGAACTCTTATTGAAACTTCAGGACCATAAACCATCGATGTGACTATTCCTTGTAAATCCCTAAAATCTTTTATTGAAAGATGTATTCAAATCAGTCACTTACCTCTATGAATCAAATAATACACTACCTCGCGATTATTTTTCTGGAAATGATTAATTTGATTTTTCCAATAATATCGAATATTTATTTCCAGTCATAGATTTATTTTCGATGTGTCATAAAAGACGTATAGAATTTACGAATCACGGTGTCAGAAAATTATTTAATTATTATTCTATACAAATGTCAATGTCCAACTGAAAATTTGTTCCGAAACAAAATAATTGAATGGAATTAATCTGTTCTGGAAGGAAAAAGACTAGAATTTGAGAAAATATTAGATTATGGTTCACTATAAATTCATACATTCATGTTTGGTAGATTTAGAAAAAATAACTTTATATTTCGATGTCATCGAACGCATAAATTGAATAAGATTGAAGTAATCGAGTAACACCGATCAGTTTTTCTATGAACTCTTATTGAAACTTCAGGACCATAAACCATCGATGTGACTATTCCTTGTAAATCCCTAGAATCTTTTATTAAATTATGTGTTCAAATCAGTCACTTACCTCTATGAATCAAATAATACACTACCACGCGATTATTTTTCTGGAAATTATTAATTTGATTTTTCCAATAATATCGAATATTCACTTCCAGTCATAGATTTATTTTCGATGTGTCATAAGAGACGTCATAGATTCATTTATTTATTATTCTATGCAAATGTCAATGTCCATTTGACAGTTTGTACCGATTTCCAAAAATCGAATAAACTCAATGTGTTAAGGAAAAGAATGCCTCGAACCTGTGAAAATATCGGATTCTGGTTGACCCTAGTCGAATTCCTACTAACCACATTTGTGGTGGTCTTAGGATGTTCGGCAGACATCGCTTACGCCCCGTTCTGGTTTTGCAGCTTATTCATTTTCTCCTATTCGTTATTTCTCCTCATCATGGTCAACGTATTCGACAAGGACCCAACTTTATTCCACATTTTTCTCCTCGGCGTGTGCATAGCGTTCTATGCCGTTGGATTAGTTCTAATCACCTTATCGATGTTTACCCTGGACGAATATGAACATGAAACCGATAGAATGTTGATGGGTTGTGCAGTTTTGATACTTTGCTTCATTATAATCATCATAATGGTCATAGATGTCGTAATTAAATTGGCTGAGGCCAAATAAACTTTGTATGTATGATTTAGAATTGTAGCAATAGATATTGTTGGACACTTCTATGACTAAATAAATGGTCCCTGACAGTTCCCCATCTGTGTTCATATAAATGGAGCAAATTTTGAATATGACATAGAATCAACATCTTCCTTAGTTTTCCTCAGTCTTTCTCTCAATGTAAACATTGTCGGGGTTCCATAACAGGTTCCGAGTTGGTACTCATTTGAATATCTTTTTTATGTCGAACTCCATTACTCTACCTGTATGGGCTATTCAAGTCGAGTTGAGCGTTTCAACAACACTCGGAAATGACAGGAGTCATTCGCTCACTTTCAGCTCTCATTGTTCTGTGACATATATGAGTTCAAGGTTAAATGAAAGTTACGTCATTTTACTACCGAAGAAGATTATTTCTGTGGTCCCATTTAAAACCCAGCTAATTATTTCTCTCGCCGCTGGACCATTATTTATGGCGCACATTGTCGGATGGGTTTTTTACGACCCAGAAACTAGTTTATATCATTGAATTCGATTCTTCGTCAAACGTTAGTCCAATAACCTACAAATCTAGCCGGGTGATTTGAGGTTCGTTTTTGGAATTATCGAGGCCTCGAAACATTTGGAAAGGCAACGATTTCGACCGTTACATCGGCATCTGTTATCTCACGTGTGAATCGATCGCTTCTGATGAACCCACTTTTTTGACGTTTGTTTTTGTTTGTTTCAGGATATCCGGCCAGCACCGGGCTCTCAGATGAAGATGAGACATTTCTATTTGTTCCTGTTCGGATTCTGCATACACACGGTAAGGTTCCAGGATATTTGTGTTGGTATCGAAAATTCGGGCAATTTCGAATGCAGCACCACCAGATTACGTCAGAACCAACGATTCACTGCTAGAAAAGAAAAGAAGATTGAGTTTTTCCTCTTTGTGGTTGAGAAATTTAGATGATACTCTGTGATTCGAAATGACACTATTATTTGTTAGAGCGACAGCTGCTTTGGTGAGGTTAGGATAGGTTGTGTAGAAATTCAGCTTTCTAGTCCATCCACGTGAAAATAAAATTGAGTTTTTCTGTTCTATTGTTGAGTAATTTGATGAAAACTCTGTGATTCGATCTCTTGAAGTTTATAAAGATAAATTGACATTATCATTTGTCACACTGACAGCTGATGGGTTCATAGAATCTGTTTCCGGAATTTCACTCGAATGAAGGGTTGAGAAATTGGATGATACTCTGTGATTTGAAATGACACTAACATTTGTCAGAGTGACAGCTGCGTTGGTTAGGTTAGGTTAAGTTATGTAGATATTCAGCTTTCTAGCCGTTCCACGTGAAAAAAAATTGAGTTTTCCTGTTCTATTGTTGAGTAATTTAATGAAAACTCTGTGATTCGATCTCTTGAAGTTTATAAAGATGAATTGACATTATCATTTGTCACACTGACAGCTGATGGGTTCATAGAATCTGTTTCCGGAATTTCACTCGAATGAATGGTTGAGGAATTGGATGATACTCTGTGATTTGAAATGACACTAACATTTGTCAGAGTGACAGCTGCGTTGGTTAGGTTAGGTTAAGTTATGTAGAAATTCAGCTTTCTAGCCGTTCCACGTGAAAAAAAATTGAGTTTTTCTGTTCTATTGTTGAGTAATTTAATGACAACTCTGTGATTCGATCTCTTGAAGTTCATAAAGATAAATTGACATTATCATTTGTCACACTGACAGCTGATGGGTTCATAGAATCTGTTTCCGGAATTTCACTCGAATGAATGGTTGAGGAATTGGATGATACTCTGTGATTTGAAATGACACTATTATTTGTCAGAGTGACAGCTGCTTTGATTAGGTTAGGATAGGTTGTGTAGAAATTCAGCTTTCTTGCCGTTCCACGTGAAAATAAAATTGAGTTTTTTTGTTCTATTGTTGAGTAATGTAATGAAAACTCTGTGATTCGATCTCTTGAAGTTCATAAAGATGAATCGACATTGTCATTTGTCACACTGACAGCTGGTTGGTTCATAGAATCTGTTTCCAGAATTTCACTCGAATTTGGTTGGGGAATTTGATGATACTCTGTGATTTAAAATGACACTATTATTTGTCAGAGTGACAGCTGCTTTGATTAGGTAAGGTTATGTAGAAATTAAGCTTTCTTGCCGTTCCACGTGAAAATAAAATTGAGTTTTTCTGTTCTATTGTTGAGTAATTTAATAAAAACTCTGTGATTCGATCTCTTGAAGTTTATAAAGATAAATTGACATTATCATTTGTCACACTGACAGCTGATGGGTTCATAGAATCAGTTTCCGGAATTTCACTCGAATGAATGGTTGAGGAATTGGATGATACTCTGTGATTTGAAATGACACTAACATTTGTCAGAGTGACAGCTGCGTTGGTTAGGTTAGGTTAAGTTATGTAGAAATTCAGCTTTCTAGCCGTTCCACGTGAAAAAAAATTGAGTTTTTCTGTTCTATTGTTGAGTAATTTAATGACAACTCTGTGATTCGATCTCTTGAAGTTTATAAAGATAAATTGACATTATCATTTGTCACACTGACAGCTGATGGGTTCATAGAATCTGTTTCCGGAATTTCACTCGAATGAATGGTTGAGGAATTGGATGATACTCTGTGATTTGAAATGACACTAACATTTGTCAGAGTGACAGCTGCGTTGGTTAGGTTAGGTTAAGTTATGTAGAAATTCAGCTTTCTAGCCGTTCCACGTGAAAAAAAATTGAGTTTTTCTGTTCTACTGTTGAGTAATTTAATGACAACTCTGTGATTCGATCTCTTGAAGTTTATAAAGATAAATTGACATTATCATTTGTCACACTGACAGCTGATGGGTTCATAGAATCTGTTTCCGGAATTTCACTCGAATGAATGGTTGAGGAATTGGATGATACTCTGTGATTTGAAATGACACTAACCTTTGTCAGAGTGACAGCTGCTTTGGTAAGGTCAGGTTAGGTTGTGTAGAAATTCAGCTTTCTAGCTCATCCACGTGAAAAGAAAATTTTGTTTTTCTGTTCTATAGTTGAGTAATTTAATGAAAACTCTGTGATTCGATCTCTTGAAGCTTATAAAGATAAATTGACATTATCATTTGTCACACTGACAGCTGGTTGGTTCATAGAATCTGTTTCCGGAATTTCACTCGAATGAATGGTTGAGGAATTGGATGATACTCTGTGATTTAAAATGACACTATTATTTGTCAGAGTGACAGCTGCTTAGGTTAGGTTAGGTTAGGTTATGTGTAAATTCAGCTTTCTAGCCGTTCCACGTGAAAAAAGAATTGAGCTTTTTTGTTTTATTGTTGAGTAATTTAATAAAAACTCTGTGATTCGATGTCTTGAAGTTTATAAAGATAAATTGACATTATCATTTGTCACACTGACAGCTGGTTGGTTCATAGAATCTGTTTCCGGAATTCCACTCGAATGAATGGTTGAGGAATTGGATGATACTCTGTGATTTAAAATGACACTATTATTTGTCAGAGTGACAGCTGCTTTGGTTAGGTTAGGTTAGGTTATGTAGAAATTCAGCTTTCTAGCCCATCCACGTGAAAATAAAATTGAGTTTTTCTGTTTTATTGTTGAGTAATTTAATAAAAACTCTGTGATTCGATCTGTTGAAGTTAATAAAGATAAATTGACATTATCATTTGTCACACTGACAGCTGGTTGGTTCATAGAATCTGTTCCGGAATTTCACTCGAATGAATGGTTGAAGAATTGGATGATACTCTGTGATTTAAAATGACACTAACATTGGTCAGAGTGACAGCTGCGTTGGTTAGGTTAGGTTGGGTTATGTATAAATTCAGCTTTCTAGCCGTTCCACGTGAAAAAAAAATGAGTTTTTCTGTTCTATTGTTGAGTTATTCAATGACAACTCTGTGATCCGATCTCTTGAAGTTTATAAAGATAAATTGACATTACCGTTTGTCACACTGACAGCTGGTTGGTTCATAGAATCTGTTTCCGGAATTTCACGCGAATGAATGGTTGAGGAATTGGATGATACTCTGTGATTTAAAATGACACTATTATTTGTCAGAGTGACAGCTGCTTTGGTTAGGTTAGGTTAGGTTATGTAGAAATGCAGGTTTCTAGCCGTTCCGCGGGAAAATAAAATTGAGTTTTTCTGTCCTGTTGTTGATGAAAACTCTGTATTTCGATCTCTTGAAGTTCATGAAAATAAATTGACATTATTATTTGTCACACTGACAGCTAGTTGGTTCATAGAATCTTCTTTTTGTCGATTACTCCGAACCGCGCTGCAGCCCCGAACGGCATTACCGGAAACGGTTCCTGGTAGAAGTCGGAACAGATACGCGTCCCCCCGATAGACCAGTCGACATATTGACACGACCTACCAACACAAGTCAATCAAACTGTTCATGACACATCCTGCTCGGCATCCTCGATTCCGAAAGTTGCAACGAGTCATTCCACATATTTATCTCAATCGTCGCAACAACGCCGTCTGTAAAAAGGGATCAACGAGTTTTTGTACGCTATCTAGGCCAATACCGATACGTTGCGACGACGGTCCCAATTGGTCTACGGCCGATACGGGAGTTTCGGAGCCGGTCCGGAGATTCTTCGTACAAGACGAGACGACCGAGCACTCGATCTTCTTCAGACCCTCACACTCTTTAGGTTTCAGCACTGTTCCTGGCAGGGAAACACATGAATGATAAGGGAACCGGTATCGTCCCTGGTTTGGGTCCCAGGCTCGTCATTCTCAAATCGCCCCCCGCATCGATATCCGGATGATTCCGCGCAAGCCACTGGCACGCCCGGCCATCAATCGCATCCGACAACCTGTCATTAGCCGAGGAGCGAGAATGTGCCCTACATAGCGGAAATTCGGTGGTTCGCTGTCGGTTCTCACGCTCTCTGTGCGCCGCTTGTAATCTCGTTTTCGATGCCCTTGAACGGTTGAATGTCGAACGACAAGTTTATTGGTATACACCCACATGGATGCCTCGTACAATTAAGGACAAGAGGAGATGAGCCGACAAAAGGACGATCGGGTTCTGTGGTACTGCCGAGGATGCGCTCTTTATGGAGATTGGAATTTTCGAGGCCCTCCTTTCGAAATTTATCGTCGGTGGAAGAAGCTCTGGTCAGTTGTGGAGTGGTTTTTGTAGCATCTATAAAAAAGTTCAGGAGAAAAGAGGAGCGTGGGCAGGTCTTCAAGGTTATCCCTGGAATATTCCCTAAATATCCCCATAAAGGAGAATATATTCTACATATTTATATTTGGAATAATTCATATTGGGTATATTTCTATTTTAAATATTTCAACTTGGAATATTCTTATTTGGAATATTTTTCATGAAAAATATTCCTATTTGAAATATTTTGAGTTGGAATTTTCTTATTTGGAATATTATTCCTATTGGGAATATTTCTATTTGAAATATTTCAACTTGGAATATTCTTATTTGGAATATTCCTATAGGGAATATTCCAACTTGGAATATTCCTATTCAGAATATTCCAACTTGGAATATTCTTATTGAGAATATTCCTATTTGAAATATTTCAACTTGGAATATTCTTATTTGGAATATTCCTATAGGGAATATTCCTATTCGAAATATTTCAACTTGGAATATTCCTATTGAGAATATTCCTATTTGAAATATTGCAACTTGGAATATTCTTATTTGGAATATTTCCATTCGAAATATTCCTCTGTGGAATATTTCTTATGGAATATTCTCCCATAATATTTCTGGTGCCAGAAGAATATACCAGAAATATTCTTCTTCGAATTATTCCTTTACGAATACTGATAGAGTTTTTGCATGAATATTCACGTAATATTCCGAGAATATTCTAAATGAATTTTTTCTGAAATATTAGAATAATATCCCGAATAAGCAGGGAATATTTTGCACTGAATAAAACATCCAGGGAATATTATAATGTTAATTCATAAATACTGAAAAAGTTCTTCCATGAATATTCACCAAATTTTCCAAGTGGAATATTCAGTATGGAATATTCCTGGAATATTCTGAATTTAAAGGAAATATTTCTCATGGAATATCCAAATTTGCACCTGACAGAATATTCTAATATTTCTTCATGAATATTTAAGAAAAATATACCAGAAATATTTCTCTTCGCATTATTCCTTCAAGAATACTGATAGAGTTTTTGAATGAATATTAACGTAATATTTCGAGAATATTCTAAATGAATTATTCCTGAATTATTAAATAATATCGCGAATAAGCGGGGGATATTTTGCACTGAATGAAACATCAGGGGAATATTCTAATACTACTTCATAAATGGTAAAAAAGTTCTTCCATGAATATTCACCAAATTTTCCAAGTGGAATATTCAGTATAGAATATTCCTGGTATATTCTGAATTAAAGAAAATATTTTTCATGGAATATTCCTATTTGAAATATTTCAACTTGAAATATTATTATTTGGAATATTCGTTTTGGAAATATTCCTATTTGAAATATTTCAACTTGGAATATTCCTATTGGGAATATTCCCATTTGAAATATTCCTCTGTGGAATATTCCTTATAGAAAATTCTCCCATAATATTTCTGGATGTGCCAGAAGAATATACCAGAAATATTCTTCTTAGAATTATTCCTTTATGAATACTGATAGAGTATTTGCATGAATATTCACGTTTTATTCCGAGGAATATTCTAAATGATTTATTCCTGAAATATTTGAATAATATTCCGAATAAGCAGAGAATATTTTGAACTGAATAATACTAAAAGTTTCTTAAATGAAAATTCACCAAATTGGAATATTCAGTATGGAATATTCTGAATTTGAAGGAAATACATTTCATGGAATATTCAAATTTGGACCTAATAAAATATTCTAATATTCCTTCATGAATACTCAAAAAGTTCTGGCATGAATATTCAAAATGGAAAAATTCTTGAAAATTTTATAATTATTAAAATGAATGTGATGAAAAAATGGAATAATAAATGGCTCACCAAGAAAAGATTTTATATCAGACAGCAAAGGATATCCCTGAAATATTCCCTAAATATCCCCTAAAAAATATATATTCGGCACATTTATATTTGAGATATTCCAACTCATTTGAAATATTCCTATTAGGAATATTTCTATTTAAGAATATTCTTCATGAAATATTACCTCATAATATTTCTGTAATGTGCAAGATGAATATTTTTCCTTGCATTATTTGTGGCACATTACGGCAATATTCTGAATGAATTATTGCTGAGACATTACAATAATATCCCGAAAAAATTAGGAATACTCAAGGAATATTTTAATTTTGCACCAGATGAAAAATTGAGGAAATATTCTTATATTGCTTCATAAATACTAGAAAAGTTCTTTGATGAATATTCACCAAATTGAGTGGAATATTCAGGATGAAATATTTCTGGAATATTCTGAATATAAAGGAAATATTCAAATTTTGGTCAAATGAAATATTTAGTAAATATTCTGATATTCCTTCATGGATACTCAGAAAGTTTTACCTTGAATATTCACAAAACATTCAAAATGAAATATTATAATGATAATCTAGGAATGTTCAAATTTTGCACCAAATAAAAAATTCAGGGAATATCCTAAAAAATTTTTCCTGGAATACTTTCCTCATGAAGAAGGAACTCAAGATGTTCTTTGGCTTAATATTCACGAAATATCCCGAATGAAATATTCTTGGAATTTCATAATAATATTCTGAATATACAGGCAATATCATGAAATATTCTATCAGTGTTCAAACTTTGCACCAAAAAAATTATTCAGGGATTATTCTGATATTCCTTTGTGAAAAGGAATATTCACGAAATATTACTGGAATATTAAAATAATTTTCAAAATATGCATGCAATATTTATGTTCAATTATTAAAGCAATGTTGAATTGAGCATTCAGAAAATATTTCAATATTCCTTCAAGAAAAGGTTCTTTAACGAATATTCATGGAATATTCCGAGTGAAATATTCCTGGAATATTGTATCAGTATTCCGAATATTTCTCGAATTTCGAACCGAATAAAACATTTAGGGAATATTCCGATATTCGTCAGTGTAATTTTCTACAATTGCGATTATGATCAAGTAACATTTGATTGTGTTTCCATCAGACGAGACTCGGGTCCAAAGTTGTCGCAGACAGCTGTGATAAGTGTGTGTTTGGGTCAGCAGATCCCCGAGGCTGACGGTCAACTCACCGTTATCGAGGGGGGCCTGCCCCCCCCCGGCTCGCATCTTCTATGCTCCACATCGCGAAGTTCTGTGCGCGATCGCGGTCTTTGTCGGTATTGGCTAATTAGACGGTCGGTAAGTGCCCGGCACTAAATTTTAATCCGTCGACTTGATCGTATTATTTAAAGAGTGCCCCGAAAATTCGCTCGTTAAATCGGGAGGCGTCGGCACAAATTAATAGGTATCCGAAACTGCGCCTTCGAGATGCCATTAAAACAGTTGATAATCAGTTTTTTCGGTTAACTCCGAATCAGAAGGTCCAGGAGATAATGAATATCTTTTTTTTTTGGGAAAAAGGTAGATAATGACATAGAGGATATCAGGGAAATACTAAGGCCAACAAATTGGTTCGTAGTGGCTTTCTATGGTCCAGCAACATCATGTGCCAAAGCAGAAGCAGTCGTCGCTGATTTCGAAATTGCAGAATACATTTAAAAAAAAATAAAATTTTTCTCCCAAAAACTCCCAGTTTCCACCTGAAGGCCCGAAAATCTCGTAATCGAGACATCATCAGGACATTCATTATAGTCTACATGCGCTCGATGTTATTACACACATATTAATAGCAAGTCAACTTTTTACCCAGCTTTTATGACGATATCGCATGTCGTGCTTAATTTATATGTGATAAAATCATTATGTAATTTGAATAAGTTTTTTCTTATACGCAGATGCTGGTCTTTAATTCACTCGGTACTCAATTAAATCGTTGCAAATGCGTCTAGGCGTTCTTACTTTCATCGGGATCATTAGAGACGTTTTATGATTGGAACTAAACGAAATTTAAGATGGCCACATTTACCTCAGATAAACTGCGTCCGATTAACATCGAATTGCGGGACAAAATCGTGACACGTTTGTCCGACATCGGGGGCCCAATTCACATGAGCGAAAGCCCCCCAAATCGAATATCGCTAATTAATAAGCCGGTAATCTCTGTTAGACGGTTCGGATGTACGACCGAATTGGGGATAACGGTCCATCTCGGATTGGGAACGATCGAAAGTAAAATTCGTAATGGGATGTGCGATTTGCCAAGTGGTCGAGTCTGAAACTGATTGGTTTCGACTTTCATATTTGGAGCTGCCAGAAGTTCTTAGTCCCAGCCTTATGGGAATAAACATGGAATATTCATTTCGGAATATTAGAATATTCCCTAAATATTTTATTTGGTGCAGAATTGGAACTCTTGGAATATTCCACGGAATGAGACATTCAGAATATCTCACTTTGAATATTTCGTCAATATTTATACAAAAACTGATTGTTTCAGGATGAAATATTCCCTGCATATTCAGAATACTATTATAATATTCCAGGAATATTTCATCAAGAATATTCCAGAATATTTCATAGGGTATTCAAGAAGGAATATCAATAATCCCTGAATATTTTATTTGGATTTTGGAATTTGATCATTTCCAGAATATTCCATAAGAGATATCCCCTTCGTATCCAGAATATTTTTAAAATAATCCAGGAAAATTTCATCCATGTATAATTATTCCATGTGAAATATTTCTTGAATATTCATGCAAAAACAAAGAAATATTTTGTTTATTTGGTGCGAAAATTTGAACATTCTTAGAGTATTCCACAAAAAAAATTCCCTTTATACCCAAAACATCATTATAATATGAACGTGAAATATTTCTTGAATATTCATGCTTCATAATGAAGGATATTCCCTGAATTTTCTCATTCGTGCAAAATTTGAACATTCCTAGATTATTCCATGAGAAATATTCTCTTTATATTCAGAATATTATTATAATATTTAATTTTGAATGTTTTATGAATATTCATGGAAAAACTTTTCGAATATTCATGAAGGAATATTTTCTGAATGTTTTATTGGCCACAATTCGAATATTCCCTTTATATTCCAGAAACATTTCATCCTGAATCTTCCACTCAATTTGGATAATATTCATTAGAAAACTCTTCTAGTATTTATGATGGATTATTAGAATATTATTTGGTGCAAAATTGAAACATTCCTTGAATATTTCCGATTAATTCGGAATATTGTTGTAATATTTCAGGAATAATTCATTCAGAATATTGCCGGAATGGAATATTTCGTGAATATCCATGCAAAAATTTAATCAGTATTCATAAAGAAATAATTCAAGGAAAAATATTTCTGATACCTATATTCATCTTGCACATTACAGAAATATTATGGGAGAATATTTTATGAAGAATATTCTGAATACAAATATTACAAATAGAACTTTTTTCAAATGAGTTGGAATATTTCAAATATAAATGTGCATAATATAAATTTTTTTTTGCGATATTTGGGGAGAATATTCCAGAGATATCCTGTGCTGTCTTATCTTGGTTATCCTTTCATTATTTTATTTTTTCCCCACCTTCATTTGAATAATTATAAAATTTTCTAGAATATTTCTATTTTGAATGTTTCGTGAATATTCATGCAAGAACTTTTTGAGTATTCATGAAGGAATATTAGAATATTTTATAAGGTCCTAATCTGAATATTCCATGGGAAATATTTCCTTTGAATTCAGAATATTCCATACTAAATTTTCCACCTGGAAAATTTGGTGAATATTCATGGAAGGACTTTTTTAGTATTCATGAAGTAATATTAGAATATTCCCCTGATGTTTAATTCAGTTCAAAATATTCCCTGCTTATTCGGGATATCATTCTGATATTTCAGGAACAATTCATTTGGAATATTCTTGGAATATTACGTGAATATTCTTCCAAAGAACATCTCGAGTTTCTTCTTCATAAAGAAAATATTCCAGGACTACTTCGTTCAAAATACTCCAGAATATTCCCTGAATGTTTCCTTTCGTTCAAAATTTGCACATTGCTAGTATGGTTCACGATAAATATTCCCTGTATGAATATTATTATAATATTCCAGGAATATTTCATCAAAAATATTTCACCCGGAATATTTCGTGAATATTTAGCCAAAGAACATCTTGTGTTTTTTTCCATAAAGAAAATATTTCAGGAATACTTCATTCAAAATTTTTCGGAATATTTCACTTGGAATGATAATAATAGAATATTCTCTGAATGATTTATTTCGTGTCAAACTTACACATTGCTAGGATAGTCTACGATAAATATTCCCTGTATATTCGGGATATTCTTATAATATTCCAGGAATATTTCATCCAGAGTGTTCTGAAATCTTTCGTGAATATTCAGACTTTTTGAGAACCTCATTTCTTGAAAGTTTTATTTGGTGGAAAATTTGAGCATGGCTAAAATTATCCATGATAAATATTTGCTTTTTATTCGGAATATTATTATATTATTCCAGGAATAATATTTCGTGAATATTCAGGAAAGAACATTTTGTGTGCCCTCACATGAAAAAATATTATAAAATTCCCTGAACGTTTTATTTGATGCAAAATTAAACATTTTTAGAAGACTACATGATGAATATTCCCGGTTCATTCGGGATATTATTATAATATTTCATTCAGAATATATCGGAATAATTCATTTGAAATATATACATAAATATTCCAGGAATATTTCATTTAAAATATTACTGAATATTTCACTTGAAATATTTCGTGAATATTCAGGCAAGATCGTTCGAGTATCTTTTCATGAAAAGATCTTATAAAATTTCCTGAACGTTTTATTTGGTGCAACATTTGAAGTTTGTAAGAAAATTTTATGATAAATATTCCCTCTTCATTCGGTATATTATTATAATATTCTTGAAATATTTCATTCAGGAATATTTCACTTGCAACGTTTCTTGCCTTACCATGAAGGAATATTATAATATTTCCTGAATATTTCATTTTATGCAAAATTTTAATATTGCTGGAATATTCCATTATACATATTCGGAATATTATTACAATATTCAAGAAATATTTCATTCATAATATTCCCGAATATGTTACTTGGAATATTTAGTGAATATTCAGGCAATATTTATCAGAATATTTTTTTTATATTCGACTTTAAATAATCATCATAGAAAAGTAACAACATATTATGATGATGACCAAGAACTACCATTAAAAATTTCCAGTCACTAATACAGTACATAAACAGAAGCGAATAAATACCAACATCGATACTCATGCAACGTACGTTTACGTCGTACAAGGAGGAACAATAATAATTATCCTCGATACAAGTTGTAACAGCGGATTTTAATGGGTTGTTAAACTAAACCAATGACAATAGAATATCAATAAGGCATGCCTCTTGGCTCTTCGTGTGAAATATCCGGGTCCTAACAGAGGTTCGCGCCGTGCTCGAAAGAAACCGTGTTAACCTTTCCTTCCGCGTCGCTTTCGACGACGACGAAAACGTCCCATTTGAGAATTATTCATGAATAATTTTGGGATGACACACGGTTCTTCGGTGATCTAGTTCAAGGTGATAATGTTCTTCTTTATCGCATCCACACCCAGATCAAACCGCAGGAATCCAGTCGCTCACAACGCAGAGAAGGAACTGATTGTTCAATAGAACGTAAAGACTGGCTTTTTTCATATATCGGGAATACGTGAATCGGAGTACCAACCTCTAGCGCCCAAACGTCTCCGTTCGACCGCGAAATGGGCCGATTAAATGCCACAAGTTAAAATTGTGAGAGGCTGGATTCACTTTCGCTCTTCGCACCAGCGACCCAAATTGTATGGCTCGCGGCCGAGAGCGACCGCAGT
Organism: Aphidecta obliterata; assembly: GCA_963966015.1. NCBI lineage: Eukaryota > Metazoa > Arthropoda > Insecta > Coleoptera > Coccinellidae > Aphidecta > Aphidecta obliterata. Next base: position 2,763,631 of record OZ014435.1, read on the forward strand.
GGTAAACAAAGAAGATGGTAGATGTGAATAGGTCTATCTCCTCCTTCCACTGGCGTAGACGAGGAGAGGGAAACGGGAAAAACCCAAGAATTTCCATGTGTTGGTCCAAGAGCTCTCCGTGAGACACATTATGATTTTCCGCAGTGGCACCACTGCCCATGCGTCAGGCGGGAAACTCGAATCGTATGACCCTCGGGACATAACGGTCCCGTACAAGGACAGGTCAGTCGGCCAGTGCTGGCTGAAGACCGCACCTAGGGCCGATGAACATTCCATCAAAAACGCGCTTCAAATTTCAAGAGAGCTAATACGGTCGATCGATTTGGAGCAGTTGCCAGATGAATTAAACATCGAGTGGATTATGTCTCACTCATACCTCGTAATTTATACGTCGACTCCGTTATACTATCTAAATCATTCTTTCAATTTCAGCTTGCATACTCTGCCGCAGAGGATGTCGAGGTGGTTAAAGCCGTGCAGAATTCCGAGGAACCGGACAAACCGGAGCATCGGGAAGGGAACGACCAGAACCCCGACCAGCTGGCTCTGGAGACCGGCGACCAAGACCCTTCGCCCCAATCGTTGGCCTACAACAACCCGAACAGGAACCAGATGAACCACCCTCCGAGAGGCCCCACGTCCGGCCACTTCCCCTACAAGCAGTTCCAGAAGAACAAACAGCCCAACTACGAGAACAAGAACTCTTACAACGGTCCACCACCGCCTCCACCCAAGCAGGCGATGGACAAATACGGTTCAGGCGGAGACGACATCTGGCCAGCGCCGATCCCAGACATGCCCAAGATCATCTCGTTGGACGTCAAATGCGAGAAGAACCTCATGAAGGTGTACATAGGCTTCGACAAGCCCTTCTACGGGATCGTCTTCAGTAAGGGTCACTACAGCAACGTCCATTGCGTCCATCTACCGGCTGGTCTGGGTAGGACGAACGCCCACTTCGAGATCGGCATCCACGCCTGTGGTACTTCAGGAAACACGGAGAACGGTTTATACGGATACGGCGCCGAGTCTGGTTCCGGGACGTTCTTCGAGAACATCATCGTGATCCAGTACGACCCCCAGGTCCAAGAAGTGTGGGACCAAGCGAGGAAGCTCAGATGTACGTGGCACGACCAATACGAGAAATCAGTAACCTTCAGACCGTTCCCAGTCGATATGCTGGACGTGGTCAGAACCGACTTCGCCGGAGACAATGTAGGTTGCTGGATGCAGATCCAGGTGGGCAAAGGACCGTGGGCTTCAGAAGTCTCAGGGTTGGTCAAAATCGGCCAAACCATGACCATGGTCTTGGCGATTAAGGACGACGACGCCAAGTTCGACATGCTGGTGAGGAACTGCATGGCCCACGACGGCAAACGGGCGCCCATCCAACTCGTGGACCAAAGAGGTTGCGTCACCCGTCCCAAACTCATGTCCAGGTTCACCAAGATCAAGAACTTCGGCGCGAGCGCCACCGTGCTGTCCTACGCCCACTTCCAAGCCTTCAAGTTCCCGGACTCGATGGAGGTGCACTTCCAATGCACCATCCAAATCTGCAGGTACCAGTGCCCGGCCCAGTGCTCGGATCCTCACGGAGGCGTCAGCAACAACCTGCTCGACGTCGCTTACGGTCCACCACCGCCGCCGCCACTGGCCGTCGACGTCTACCATCACGGAGGACATCCGAGGGACGAGAGGAGGGTTCGAAGGGCCGTCGACCCGGAGAAGGAGATCGGTCTCAACAGGGTCATCAGGGTGGTCTCCACCGGAGACTTGACGTTCTCGATCGAGGAAAACGGCACCGCCACCACCGAGTCGACCATGGTTTTCCCCGCCAAAGAGGAGATCACCAACGCCGGTTTGATCTGTATGACTGCACCAGGTTTCGCCATAACACTTATAGTCTTATTGGTCATTCTATTGGTGTCTTGCTTGATGTCGGCGTTTCTCTACATGAAACTCAGACCGCTCTCCTCCAATAAACTATCGGGAGTTATTGGATACGGTCAAAGCAAAAAAATGAAGAAACCAACCGTGAAAAGTTGTTTTTATTCATAGGATTTAACGGTCTAGTGTGAACTACTCAAAACAGTCACGTTCGGAATCATCTTCGAGTGAAATTCTAGCTGTACCCTCTGCATTTATGCACATTTATTATAGAGTCGTTGAACTGAATTCGGACGAGTTTCGAATGGTTATTTCGAGAATTTGAGAAACATTCGGAGTATTATTATAGCACTCCAGGAATATTCCACTCGGAATATTTCGTGAATATTCGGGCATGAACTCTTTGAGTACACTTTCTCAAAGGAATATCGAAATATTCTCTCAATATTTCATTTGAATATTGTTAGAATATTCCAACATAAATATTCACTGCATATTTGGAAAATCACTCCAATATTCCACGAATATTTTATTCAGAATATTCAAGCGAGAACTTTTCGAATACTTTCTCATGACACAATATTCCCCTTATATTCGGAATATTATTATAATATTCAGGGAATATTCAGCCAAAGAACATCTTGAGTTCCTCCTGAATATTAGAATAATCCCTGAACGTTTTAGTTGGTGTTAAATTTTGACATCCTTGGAATATTTTATACGAAATATTTCCTGTATATTATATTATTGAAATATTCCGGAATATTTCACAATTTTTTGAATATTCATAAGGGAATATTTCACTTGGAATTATACATGAATATTCCAGGAATATTTCATTCAAAATATTATTGAATATTCCACTTGAAATATTTCGTGAATATTCAGACGAGTGGCTTTTCATCGGAGAATATTATAAAATTCCCTGAATGTTTTAAGTCCATGTTCATTCGGGATATTGTTATAATATTCTTGGAATATCTTATTCAGAATGTTCACTTGGAATATTTTATAGAGTTTCACGTGGTAGTTTTGGGTGGTTCTCATCAAGTATTAGTTCCAACTTGAAAGCTTCATCAATGATTACGTTCAATTAAATATTCATGCAGCTTTTGACTTGGTCGATTTTAACGAGTAAATGTGATCAGACATTGTATCCAAGTATTCCTGTTATTGAGGAAATGTTTAGAGTTAAGGTTACCCAAAATAGTCGGGTTCAAAATGATTATTCGGAATAATTTGGGAGGCACAATTTGGTACTTTTTAGTCTGTCTTTGTTTAAAATTTTCTAATAAATTATTATAATTCAAAACTTTTGTCTCTTTCATAGTTTGCATTTACATTTTCCAAAAACTCTTATTGTGCTTATTGTTCAATATTTCATTCTTCACTTTTATTTTTTCTTCTTCTTTTTTATTTTGTGTTTTTTTTATTGTAAGTTTCTGAAATTTTAATTTGTATTAAATAGTGCCTTGATAAAATTAGAGGACTCAGGAAACATTTTTCCGAATGTACTAATATTAATTTTCGTGTAGCTTCCTTAGATTTTGATCGTTGATCATTTATAGTTAGCCAAAAGTCCTCTTGGTGTGCAAATGACGTGTACATACAGAAATCGAGAATAGAGGAAGTGGACGGTTCATGGTGATTAGACTGTTAAGTTGTACTGTAACTTTTATATAAGATTTATTTATTTATTTATCCTTATTTATTTAATTTATTTTAGTCAATACTCACAAATCACCTCATTTCACAAGCCAACATATGAAATTACAGCGTACCTGTATAGTATTTAGAATAGTTGACAGTTTTGAAAATATTGTTTCAGTTTTTTGATCACTTATCCTTATGTTCATCATTTTTCATGAATTGTGGAATAAATGAAATGGAACAAAGAGTAAATTTTTTTTTACCCTCTCGACACCATATCGACAATTACGATTAGAAGTGAGAAACGATTGAAAATATAAATAAAAACATTTTGTTGTAAAAATAATTACAATAGTTTCCTTGGATTTCTGTCATTTCCCCAGTTTTATGCAAAAGTTTGACAAAAACATCTCATTATTGCTTTTTATTGCTATATTTTCTGGTTTTTGAAGAAAAAATATTTTATTTCAAATAAAACAAATATTCAGCTCCATGTGAAAAAATGGGACATTTTTAATTCTCTTTATGGAATTCACTTCTAAAATGCCATCAGAATAACTGAAAAAATTTCGAAAGTTGTTGACAAAAACATCTCACTGTTCCTTCTTATTACAACATTTACTGGTTTTTGAAGGAAAAGATATTTTATTTTAAATTAACGAAATATTTAGCTCCATATGAAAAAGTGAGACATTTTCAATTATCTTTATGAATTTCAATTCTAAAATACCAACAAATAACCTGAACAAATTCCGATTGTTGTCGACCAAAACATCTCACTGTTGCTTCATATTGCAATATTTTCTGGTTGTTGCAGGAAAAAATATTTTATTTCAAATAAAAAACCTTCAGCTCCTTATCAAAAGGTTTTTAATTATCTTTATGAATTTCAATTCTAAAATACCATCAAATAACCTGGAGAAATTTCGATTGTTGTTGACAAAAACATCTCATTATTGCTTTTTATTGCAATATTTTCTGGTTTTTGAAGAAAAATTAATTTTATTTCAAATAAAAAAAAATTTCAGCTCCATATGAAAAACTCGGACATTTTTAATTATCTTTATGAAATTCACTTCTAAAATGCCATCAAAAGAACTGAACAAATTTTGATTGTTGTTGACAATATTTTCTTGTTTTTGAGGGAAAAAATATTTTATTACTAATGAAAAAAATATTCAGCTCCATATAAGAAAGTGAGTCATTTTTGATTATTTTTATGAATTTCAATTCTGAAATACCAACATATAACCTGAACAAATTCTGATTGTTGTTGACAAAAACATCTCATAATTGCTTTTTATTGCAATATTTTCTGGTTTTCGAAGGAAAAAAATATTTTATTTCAAATAAAAAAATATTCAGCTCCATACAAAAAAGTGAGACATTTTTGATTATCTTTATGAATTTCAATTCTTAAATACCATCAAATAACCTGAACAAATTTTGATTTATGTTGAAAAAAACATCTCATTATTGCTTTTTATTGCAATATTTTGTGGTTTTTGAAGAAAAAAGCATTTTATTTCAAATAAGGAGAATATTGAGCTCAGTATAAGAAACTAGGATATTTTCAATTCTCTTCATGAATTTCACTTCTAAAATCCTACTCAAAATGATTGATAAACTTTTATTGTTGTTGACAAAGACAAATTCATTTTTTATTTTTCTCAGTAAAAAACGAAATAAATTCGAAATACTTTCATTTTACTAGTTGACAAAAACATTTCGCTTTTGATGTTTATTGCAATATTCTCTGGTTTCTGTAGAAAAAAAACCTTCATTTCCACAAACACATTGAGCAAATATAATATACCAGAAAAAAAAACGATGCAACAAGAATATTTATCAAAAATAAAAAAATTTTCACCGAGAAACAATAACTGTTTATGTTTTGCAAAATAATTCGGAAAAAATGAAATGAATTTCCAACACCCAGGAGTAATGTTTATTTTAATTTTTCTAGTAATAATGAAAAACTATATAACAACGAAATAAAATAAGAGTTCGACATAAAGAAATGAAACTAATTGATTTTATCAAATTTTATTTTCCCTCATATTTACATTATAGCCTCTGAAATACTGAGTTAAGAAAAATGAGCAAATAGTTCATAATATAATATAAATTAATAAATATTGTGAATATTAAACACGAATAAAATATTGTAACTACATTCAAAAAGAAATTCCAATATTATATCCAACATCATTTCGATTTTAGGTTTGTTGGAACTAAAAATATCAAAATTATAAATTATTGAAATGGAATTAAATTATTTATTGAACTATAAAACTAGAAAAACTCATTCTTTTCAAACACATGAATACGAATCATAGATTTATAATGAAAAATAAAAAATAACACACAAGTTAGAAGAATGAAAGATTCTGTAGATTTTTTTTCGGACGAAATATTGATATTGAAATGAATAAATTATATAACAGAAATTCAAAATGATGAGTTTCAGGGTTGAAAAAAGACGTGAGATAATTAAAAGATAATATAAAAATAATTTCTCATAAGTGAAAAATAATTGTGAACCACAATAACAAACTGAATACTACGATGCAATAAATACTTAATAATATATTTGTTAAACCGTTTGGTCAGAATTTCACCTTAAACTTACGAATTATGTCCTTCCTTCCTAATTTGGCATCGAAATTAAAAAATCCATGGAAAAACATAACTCCTCCACAAATTCATACAAATAACGATTCCCTAAACCAATAATTAAGACCAAACGTCCAAAATAACTATATACATGTTGCTATTGCTTTTCTCGATTAACTCTAGATATTTTTACACATATATTGCAATTATGCCCTTAAACGAACTGGGAATACTGACTAACTTAAAAGTAAATATCCTTGAGCAAAGAGCTTGAAATATTCATATAATCGAAGAATATTTAAAATTATTACAGGAAATTTAATGAAAGACATATTTTTTTATGTGTTGTTGAGTGAAATATGAAAAAGTCATGAATGTCACGACAAGTGGATTTAATAATAAATCAGCACCATAAAACGTCAAACCCTAAGCAAAACATGAATGCATGTTTAAACATATACAATAACATTATAAACCCAATTTTCGAAATGAGCAAGAGTACAAATTAATTTCTACATACATAGATAAAACAATAACAATCAAGAATGAAATAAAACTAAACCAAAATAATTGTCTAAACAGAGTTAGTGCCCCGATTCACAATTGCAACAACCACAGTGTGTCTTCGTCCTTGAGGGGAACACTATTCTCTTGCAAAATCAATAAATGTCACTCCATCCACTGGTGGATTTTCGTCCTTATTCGCGACGATGAAGATCGTCACTTTTGCCGTTCATGCTCGACATAACAAGAGAATTGTCTACCGAACCGTTGGTCTCCCTCAACTCGATGGGGCTCGCCACCCCCGCCGCGTTCCTGGCGCCCAAGAAACGGTGTCCGATCCAGTTGGAGAAGATGCTGAGGGAGATGGACCTGTGCGCCTCCTCCGCCATGTGCTCCTTCTGCAGCTGGTATCTGTACAGCAGCGAGCCGGCCACCAGAGCCGACACCACGGCCGAGACGGCGACCAGGACGAAGAGCAGGCTGAATCCTGGCACGGGCATGCAGATGCCATAAACCACCTCTTCTCTTATCCGCCCTTGGAAGACCGTCACGGCCTCCGCCCTACCGTCGGGGCTGAAGGCGAGGTCGGCTTCTGAGATGACGTCGTAGAGGCCGCTGACTCCGACGTCCGCGCTCCTGACTTTTCTGTCCGAGATCACCACGGACCTCCTCCTCCTCTTTATCCTCTTGGTGCGATGAGCCTTGTCTTCCGATGAGTCTACTGTCACGTTGTTCTCGGAGGAATCTGGCATCGATGATGTCTGTCTGTCGTCGGAGAGGCTTCTTGGTGAAGGTGCGAGGATGTCGTGGTCGAGGGATCTGGGTCCGTGAGGGAATTTCTCGTGCATGGACTCGATTAGATCCTATGAAACAGAAAGAATGATTAAATGGAGCCTTTTTATCTTAGGCTTCATTATGAAGATAAATAAACCATTATAATTGTAGAGTTATTATTCTAATTTGAGGTGGGGTTTGTTGTGACGCCGACATTGAGATTGTTTGGACAAAGATTAATGTACCCAGAGGGAATAGTTTTTCCCAACGTCGATTGGGTTACTCAGTTTTAGAGAGGTAAGGCTTTATAACAAAAATCTCGAAGTGAATACTTGAGCTCAGGAATTTACGTACCAAAATTTCAAGAAATAACTCGAGGAGTGACGTGGCAACGATGCATGCAGGACTGCTCGAAACTGACCCCTATGGGTTTAGTAACTTCCTTGAGAAAAACAAATCAAGGTTGCCAATTGGAGGAAAAAATAATTTTTATTCGAGGGAAACTGGTAAAATAGATAATATAAACAATGAACCAGGGAATGATGGCGTCAATTCAAAATGTAAACAAATATGTCTTTTTCAATATTTCCTTGTCTTTCTCATTCTGAATGTGAATTATCGTTTTGTAGGGGGTAACATATTGAGAAAATAATTTTTCTTTGAAGAAATGTAGTCAACATGAGAAAATGAACAATAATGAGGGAATGTTGACATCAATTCAGAATGTAAACAAATATGTCTTCTTCAATATTTCTTTGTCTTTCTCATTCTGAATGCAAATTATCGTTTTGAAGGGGGTAACATATTGAGAAAATAATTTTTCTTTGAAAAAAGTAGTCAACAAGATAAAATAAACAATGATGAGGGAATGTTGACATCAATTCAGAATGTAAACAAATATGTCTTCTTCAATATTTCTTTGTCTTTCTCATTCTGAATGCAAATTATCGTTTTGAAGGGGGTAACATATTGAGAAAATAATTTTTCTTTGAAAAAAGTAGTCAACAAGATAAAATAAACAATGATGAGGGAATATTGGCATCAATTCAAAATGTAAACAAATATGTCTTCTTCAATTTTTCTTTGTCTTTCTCATTCTGAATGCAAATTATCGTTTATGAGGAGGTAACATATTGAGAAAAAGATTTTTTTTCGAAGAAAAGTAGTCAATAAGATAAAATAAACAATGATGAGGTAATGTTGGCATCAATTCAAAATGTAAAAGAATATGTCTTTTTCAATATTTCCTTGTCTTTCTCATTCTGAATGCGAATTAACGTCTTGAAAGGGGTAACATATTGAGACAATAATTTTTCTTTGAAAAAAAGTAGTCAACAAGATAAAATAAACAATGATGAGGAAATGTTGGCATCAATTCAAAATGTAAACAAATATGTCTTCTTCAATATTTTCTTGTCTTTCTCATTCTGAATGCAAATTATCGTTTTGAAAGGGGTAACATATTGAGACAATAAATTTTCTTTGAATGAGAGTAGTCGACAAGATAAAATAAACAATGATGAAGGAATGTTGGCATCAATTCAAATTGTAAACAAATATGTCTTTTTCAATATTTTTTTGTCTTTCTCATTTTGAATGCAAATTATCGTTTTGGAGGGGGTAACATATTGAGGGAATAATTTTTCATTGAAGAAAAGTAGTCAACAAGATAAAATAAACAATGATGAGGGAATGTTGGCATCAATTCAAAATGTAAACAAATATGACTTTTTCAATATTTCTTTGTCTTTCTCATTCTGAATGCAAATTATCGTTTTGAAGGAGGTAACATATTGAAAAAATGATTTTTCTTCGAAGAAAAGTAGTCAACAAGATAAAATGAACAATGATGGGGGAATGTTTGCATCAATTCAAAATGTTAACAAATATGCCTCTTTAAATAAATCTATATCTACTAAATTATTAATGTAAATTATCTTGTTGAAGGGTCAAATATTGAAGAAATAATTGTTTTTTCAGAGAAAGGTAGTAGACTAGATGATATAAAATATAAAGTAGGGAATGTTAGCGTCAATTCAAAATGTGAACAAATGTGTTTCTTTCGATATATCTATGTTCACCTCATTCTGAATGTAAATAATCGTGGAAAACATTCTTTTTCGAGGAAAGCTGGTAGAAAAGATAATATAAACAATGAACCAGGAAATGTTGGCGTCAATTTGAGATGTAAACAAATGAGTCTTTCTCAATATTTCTTTGTTTACAGCATTCTGAATGTAAAATATCGTGTTGAAGGGTAACATTTCGAGAAAATAATGTTTCTTTGAAGAAAAGAAATCGACTAGATGAAATAATCAATGTTGGCATCAATTCAAAATGTAAACAAATGGGGTTTTTCGAATATATCTATGTTTACCGCATTATTAATGTAAAAAATCGTGTTGGAGAAAGGAATAATTTGTTTTTCAAAGAAAGGTGGTAGACTAGATAATATAAACAATGCACCAGGGAATGTTGGCGTCAATTTAAAATGTAAACAAATTTTTCGATATGTCTATGTCTACCTCATTCTGAATATAGATAATCGTTATGGAAAGTCAAATATTGAACAAATAAGAAGAATGGTATGAGGAAGTGATCTGAACTTGAAAGAAAATATGTTGAAAAATGGCAAAAAGTGTTTCCATCAAAGGTCACGTACATTCAACACCATAAGCGGATCTCGCAACCGAAGATCATTCTCGAAAATTCCGTAGAACACAGAACTACGACAACTCTTCAAAAATAGCAATTAGAACAAGCGCTAATCGTTATCGCCATCAAGTAACTGTTGATGAGGCGAATGTCATCAGCGAACGGCAACCCCGGAACGCAAAGACGCGCGCGTAACAGTCCTCACAGTCGAAAAAAAAAACGTCCGGGACCACGCATAGAAAAGAATTCGCGAACTTTTTCAATCGCCAGTGCCATATAGACGTTTACAGTTACGCCTTTTTTATTTCCATCGATCGCTAAATGACAGTTCTTTTAACGACTATTATTTAAAGGAAACGCGCAACTGTACAGAGTGATTTGTAAACGATCCGCGACTAAATAATCAGCGACCGACGGACTCAAGCGCAAATTGCAAAATAATTGTAAATACCCAGAATTAAACTGTTTTGCTCATAGCAAAGACCGATAAATGTTCTATTATAACACTTACAACGTAATAAATGAAGTTTTGCAATAATTAAACATCATACCTTATGGGGCACTGCCGTTATTTCTAGTTCTTCGGAGTGGTCGTCTTGAGCCTCCGAGACTGGCCGGCCGTACTGCTGCTGACGATCGTCCTGAAAAATGCGCAATAGGATATCACAGAACTCTCGGCGGTCTCTCTTTATATGGGCCCGCCACATGGTCGGAGGAGTCTTGCCCAAATTTCCAATGCAGTAACATCGCAGTGGGCTCGGAAATATTCCGGTAGCATGACAAACATAACCTCGCTTCATTGTTCTTCTACATTAATAAGCAATAAAAAAATGACGTTTCTTCATAATCTGTCCCCTTGTGCTTTAATGGGAGAGTTGTTTAAGACGTATCGAGAATTTTTAAGAGGTATTGTTGTTATGTTGATAAGTGTATGCGTACAGTTGAACTATTTTTTTTATTTTTGTAGTTGGTTTATTTTCAACGAATTGTCCCAGTTTGAATAAATCTGTTTATAAACGCTTTTATGTGGGCATTCTGGGAGGATTCTTGAATATGAACGTCCGGATATTCCTCCACATATTCATTTTCACACACCTTCATGGAATTAATCCAATTTTTTTTTCAAATGAAAGTGGTAGATAAAATAAACAATGAATCAGGGAATGTTGGCATCAATTTAAAATGTAAACAAATGTGTTTTTTTCAATATATTTATGTTTACCTCATTCTGAATGTAAATGATAGTGTTGGAAGAAACATTTTTTTTTCAAAGAAAGGTGGTAGACTAAATAAGATAAACAATGAATTAGGAAATACTGGCGTCAATCTAAAAAAATGTGAACAAATGTGTTTTCTTCAATATATCTATGTTTACCTCATTCCGATTGTGAATGATCGTCTTGGAAGAAAAAAACTTTTTTTTCAAAGGAAAGTGTTAGACTGAATAAGATAAACAATGAATTAGGGGATGTTTGGCGTCAATTTAAAATGTAAACAAATGTGTTCCTTTCAATATATCTATGCTGACCTCATTCTGAATGTAAATGATCGTGTTGGAAGAAAATATTTTTTCTTTCAAAGAAAGGTTGTAATCTGGACAAAATGAATAATGAATTAGGGAATGTTGGCGTCAATTTAAAATGTAAACAAATGTTTTCCTTTCAATACACCAATGTTTACCCCATTCTGGATGTAGATGATCTTGTTGGGAGTAAAAATATTTTTTTTCCAGAGAAAGGTTGTAGACTAGATAAGATAAATAATGAATTAGGGAAAGTTGGCGTCAATTTAAAATGTAAACAAATATGTCTATTTCAATATTTCTTTGTGTCTCGCTCGAATATAAATTATCGCCTTGGAGATAAAGAAAATAATGTTTCTTTAAATAAAAATAGTCGACTAGATAAAATAAACAATGACCAAGAAATGTTGGCATCAATTGAAAATGTAGACAAATATGTCTCTTTAAATACATCTATAGCTACTTGATTATGGATGTATCTTGTTGTATGGTAAAATATTGAAGACAAATGTTTTTTCAGAGAAAAATAGTAGACTAGATGATATAAAATATAGAGTAGGGAATGTTAGCGTTAATTCACAATATAAACAAATGTGTTTCAATATATCAATGTTTACCTCATTCTGTCTGTCGATAATCGTGTTGCAGAAAAAAATATTTTTTTCCAAAGAAATTTGTGAGACTGTATACTATAAACAATAAACAAAGGAACGTTGGCGTCAATTTGAAATGTAAACAAATATGTCTGTCTAGCTTTGAATATAAATTATCATCTTGGAGATAAAAAAATGTTTCTTTGAAGGAAAGTAGTCGACTAGATGAAATAAACAATGACGAAGAAATGTTGGCATCAATTGAAAATGTAAAGAAATGTGTCTCTTTCAATACATCTATATCCACTTAATTATAAATGTGAATTATCTTGTTAAAGGGACAAATATTGAAGAAAAAATGTTTTTGCAGGGAAAAATAGTAGACTAGATGATATAAAATGTAAAGTAGGGAATATTAGCGTCAATTCACAATATAAACAAATGTGTTTTTTCCAATATATCAATGTTTATTTCATTTTGTATGTCAATAATCGTGTTGCAGGAAAAATTATTTTTTTTCAAAGAAATTTGGTAGACTATATAATATGAACAGTAAACCAGTGAATGTTGGCGTCAATTCAGAATGTAAATAAATCTGTCTTTTTCAATATTTCTTTGTCTGTCTCACTCCAAATATAACTAAATGCTTGGAAATAAAAAAAATAATGTTTCTTTGAAGAAAAGTAGTCGACTAGATAAAATAGACAATTACGAAGAAATGTTGGCATCAATTGAAAATGTAAACAAATGTGTCTCTTTCAATACATCTATATCCACTTAATTATGAATGTGAATTATCTTGTTAAAAAGACAAATATTGAAGAAAAAATGTTTTTGCAGGGAAAAATAGTAGACGAGATGATATAAAATGTAAAGTAGGGAACGTTAGCGTCAATTCACAATATAAACAAATGTGTTTCTTCCAATATATCAATGTTTACCTCATTATGTCTGTAAATAATCGTTTTGCAGGAAGAATTATTTTTTTTTCAAAGAAATTTGGTAGACTATATAATATGAACAGTAAAACAGTGAATGTTGGCGTCAATTCAGAATGTAAATAAATGTGTCTTTTTCAATATTTCTTTGTCCGTCTCGCTCTAAATATAACTGAATGCTTGGAGATAAAAAAATAATGTTTCTTTGAAGAAAACTAGTCAACTAGATGAAATAAACAATGACGAAGAAATGTTGGCATCAATTGAAAATGTAAACAAATGTGTCTCTTTCAGTACATCTATATCCACTTGATTATGAATGTGAATTATTTTGTTGAACGGACAAATATTGAAGAAAAAATGTTTTTGCAGGGAAAAATAGTAGACTAGATGATATAAAATGTAAAGTAGGGAATGTTAGCGCCAATTCACAATATAAACAAATGTGTTTTTTCCAATATATCAATGTTTACCTCATTTTGTATGTCAATAATCGTGTTGCAGGAAAAATTATTTTTTTTCAAAGAAATTTGGTAGACTATATAATATGAACAGTAAACCAGTGAATGTTGGCGTCAATTCAGAATGTAAATAAATCTGTCTTTTTCAATATTTCTTTGTCTGTCTCACTCCAAATATAACTAAATGCTTGGAGATAAAAAAAATAATGTTTCTTTGAAGAAAAGTAGTCGACTAGATAAAATAGACAATTACGAAGAAATGTTGGCATCAATTGAAAATGTAAACAAATGTGTCTCTTTCAATACATCTATATCCACTTAATTATGAATGTGAATTATCTTGTTAAAAAGACAAATATTGAAGAAAAAATGTTTTTGCAGGGAAAAATAGTAGACGAGATGATATAAAATGTAAAGTAGGGAACGTTAGCGTCAATTCACAATATAAACAAATGTGTTTCTTCCAATATATCAATGTTTACCTCATTATGTCTGTAAATAATCGTTTTGCAGGAAGAATTATTTTTTTTTCAAAGAAATTTGGTAGACTATATAATATGAACAGTAAAACAGTGAATGTTGGCGTCAATTCAGAATGTAAATAAATGTGTCTTTTTCAATATTTCTTTGTCCGTCTCGCTCTAAATATAACTGAATGCTTGGAGATAAAAAAATAATGTTTCTTTGAAGAAAACTAGTCAACTAGATGAAATAAACAATGACGAAGAAATGTTGGCATCAATTGAAAATGTAAACAAATGTGTCTCTTTCAGTACATCTATATCCACTTGATTATGAATGTGAATTATTTTGTTGAACGGACAAATATTGAAGAAAAAATGTTTTTGCAGGAAAAAATAGTAGACTAGATGATATAAAATGTAAAGTAGGGAATGTTAGCGCCAATTCACAATATAAACAAATGTGTTTTTTCCAATATATCAATGTTTACCTCATTTTGTATGTCAATAATCGTGTTGCAGGAAAAATTATTTTTTTTCAAAAAATTTGGTAGACTATATAATATGAACAGTAAACCAGTGAATGTTGGCGTCAATTCAGAATGTAAATGAATGTGTCTTTTTCAATATTTCTTTGTCTGTGTGGCTCTAAATATAACTCAATGCTTGGAGATAAAAAAAATAATGTTTCTTTGAAGAAAAGTAGTCGACTAGATGAAATAAACAATGACGAAGAAATGTTGGCATCAATAGAAAATGTGAACAAACCTGTCTCCTTCAATACATCTATATCCACTCAATTATGAATGTGAATTATCTTGTTAAAGGGACAAATATTGAAGAAAAAATGTTTTTGCAGGGAAAAATAGTAGACTAGATGATATAAAATGTAAAGTAGGGAATGTTAGCGTCAATTGACAATATAAACAAATGTGTTTCTTCCAATATATCAATGTTTAACTCATTCTGTCTGTCAATAATCGTGTTGCAGGAAAAATTATTTTTTTTTTCAAAGAAATTTGGTAGACTATATAATATGAACAGTAAACCAGTGAATGTTGGCGTCAATTCAGAATGTAAATAAATGTGTCTTCTTCAATATTTCTTTGTCTGTCTCGCTCTAAATATAACTCAATGCTTGGAGATGAAAAAAATAATGTTTCTTTGAAGAAAAGTAGTCGACTAGATAAAATAGACAATTACGAGGGAATGTTGGCAACAATTCAAAATATAAACAAATGTGTCTCTTTCAATACATCTATATCTACCAAATTCTGAATGTAAATTATTTTGTTGACGCGTCAAATATTGAGGTTTTTTTTGAAGAAAGTCGGTAGACTAGATAAGATAAACATTAAATTAGGGAATGTTGGCGTCAATTTAGAATAAGCCTTTTTCAATATATCTATTTTTACCTCATAATAAATGTAAATGATCTTGTTGGAAGAAAAAATATTTTTTCTTCGAAAAAAGGTAGTTGACTAGATAAGATAAACAATGAATAAGTTAATGTTGGCGTCAATGTGAAATGTAAACAAATGTGTTTTTTTCAATATATCTACGTTTACCTAATTTTGAATGTAAATGATCGTGTTGGAAGACTAGATAAAATAAATAATGAATTAGGAAATGTTGGCGTCAATTTAAAATGTGAGCAAATATGTTTCTTTCAATAAATCTATGTTTATCTCATTCTGAACGTTAATGATCGTGTTGGAAAAATGTTTTTCAAAGAAAGGTGGTAGACGATAAGATAAACAATGATTAAGGGAATGTGTTTCTTTCAATATATCTATGTTTTCTGAATGATGATGCAAATGAAAAAATAATTTTTTATCGCAGCGGGTTTGGAAATATTCTGGTATCATATGCATACACTTCACACGCGCATGACAAACATAACATCACTTCATTTTTCATCTACTTCAATTTGCAATGAAAAACGACGTTTCTTCATAATCTGCCCCTTTGAGCTTGAATGGAAGCGTTGTTTGAGTTGAATCGAGAATTTCGAAGAGATATTGTTGTTATGTTGATAATTGTATGCATAGAGTTGAACTAATTTTTTTATTTTTGTGAATTGTCCCAGTCTGAAGAAATCTCTCGTGCTCTGATGTGGGCTTTCAGAGAGGATTCTTGAATCTGATCATCCGGATTTTTCGCTAGATATTCATTTTTACACCCTATAGAATAAATCCATTGACCATTGGTGAATGTACTGTTAAGATAATAGGACATCACAATAAATGCGTTTTGTCTCAAATCATTAGTCATTGCAGATTTCAATCATTTTCACGGTTTTGGAAACAGAAGGTTGACGAATCTGAATATAAATTTGATATTAAAATAATAATAGCTCAGTCAGTTTGAAAATTCATGGTGAGGAGAGGCAAATAATAATCTAAAGCCGACTGTGATGTTACAAGCATTCATAACGACCCTGTTTGATAAAAGTTTCGTCGAGGTCAATAAGTCCTCTTCGAAGATTTTTTAATTCGCATCTTCATGACGACTCACCCCCGTTTTACATACCTTTTCGTTTGTGTCTCGGTCTTCCAAATCGGACTTGAGTGGCATATTTACAGCTGGGAAATTATTGTCTTCGAAGGTGGCCGGTCCGTTATGGTGCAGAATATCGTCGTAAGCCATGTCGTTGGTGTCCACACGAACGTCATCGTTGTCTATATCGTTGGCGGGATCTGGCGAATGCTCCTCCGAATCTACCGTATCGGTACGATCGATGCTGTGACCACTGAAAAATTACAAAAATTCAATTTTCCCAAATAGGACCTTCTCCATCAACTCACTATTCGTGCAGGTTTCCCCCTATGGCCGCGCCGCCGCCCTCCGGCTCCTGCTGGCAGTGGTCCAGACACCCATGCCTGCAGATCTCCACCTTGCACTTGATGTGCACACTCAGGGCGTCCGGGAACTTGAAGGCGTGGAAGAAGGCGTAGGTGATCACCGACGCCCTCTCGTCCGCCCCCCTCGCCTTCAGGAACCTGCTGATCATCTTCGGCCTCAACACGCAGCCGTACTCGTCCGACAGCTGGATGACGTGGCCTCCGCCGTCCGACGCCACGCAGGACTTGACGCGCATGTCGAACTCGCCCCTGTAGTCGTTTATGGCCACCACCAGCGTGAGCGTGGAGCCCAGAGGTACGATCCCGGTGACCGGAGGCGCCCACGGTCCTTTCCCGTGTTGGATCTCCATCCAGCAGTCCACATTGTCCCCTAACATAAACAAACTTGAGGCCTGCTCACTTAGACCAACCTAGTATCATCTTACCCCTGAAGTCCAGCTGGATGACGTCGAGGTCCGCGATCACCATGGGCGGTTTGGTGGCCGTCTTCTCGTAGTCGTTGAACCACTCGCATCTCAGCCTCTTCGCCTCGTCCCACACCTCCAGCAGATCCTTGTCGTACTGGACCACCACAGTGTTCTCGTAGAATTGGCCGTGGAGGTCCGGTTTGGTCCCGCATCTGGCGTACGCTATCCTGAAGGAGAAGAAGGTCTGACCTGTGGACGGTGGGACGTAGACGCATCTGGGATCCCCGTGCTGACCCTGAAAACCAAGGACCTCGTAAACTCTTCTCCATAACTCAAATAACATAGTACGTACCTTGGACGAAACAATGCCCTCGAACGGTTGCGAGAACGTCAAATGCACGTCCATGTGGTCCTTCCCGCACATGACGTCCAACGATTGAATGGAGGGCATCCCCGAAGGCCTGTCCAAAGGCCACACGTCTCCCGAATCCGAGGATACATTTCTTATCTGCAAATGAAGAACGGAGTCAATCAACTTATTCTTATGTAATTCGTCCGTCTCGATCACATAATTTTTCAATTTGGCCTGGTGAATTCTCACGGCAGTCTCGAGACTAATCACTTCCTCTCGTGGTACCTAATGATTTCGAAGTGAAACACCATATGATTTACCCGAAAAACCTAATTGGCGAGTGGACAATGATCCAATTTGTGAAATTATACTCGTTAAAATCGAAAAACAAACACTTCGTTCAGGAAGTGACATTGGTCGTTTTTTAAATGGCCAGTGTGAACTCGCCAACGTGATATGGCAGCTTTTCTACCAGAGGACTTATATCTTCTATTTTATTTCGTTTTATTTTATTGTCAATTTTTCAACATTTCTTCTAATTATCTGTTATTTAGTCGACTAAATGAACAATGAACCAAGCAATGTTGGCATCAATTCAAACTGTAACCAAATGGGTATATTTCGATATGATCATGTCTATTTCATTCTGAATGTAAATGATCGTGTTAGAGGCTTACATATTGAAAAAATAATGTTTTTTCGAAGAAAATAGTAGACTAAATGAAATAAATCGTGTTGGAGAAAAAAAAATTTCTTGTTTGAAGAAATGTTGTAGACTAGTTAATATAAGCAACAAATTAGGTAATGTTGGCGTCAATTCAAAATGTAAACAAATGGGTATCTTTCGATATGATCATGTCTATTTCATTCTGAATGTAAATGATCGTGTTAGAGGCTTACATATTGAAAAAATAATGTTTTTTCGAAGAAAATAGTAGACTAAATGAAATAAATCGTGTTGGAGAAAAAAAATTTTTTTGTTTGAAGAAATGTTGTGGACTAGTTAATATAAGCAGAAAATTAGGGAATGTTGGCGTCAATTCAAAATGTGAACAAATGGGTATCTTTCGATATGATCATGTCTATTTCATTCTGAATGTAAATGATCGTGTTAGAGGCTTACATATTGAAAAAATAATGTTTTTCCGAAGAAAATAGTAGACTAAATAAAATAAATCGTGTTGGAGAAAAAAAAATTTTTTGTTTGAAGAAATGTTGAAGTTGACTAGTTAATATAAGCAACAAATTAGGGAATGTTGGCGTCAATTCAAAATGTAAACAAATGGGTATCTTTCGATATGTCCATGTCTATTTCATTCTGAATGTAAATGATCGTGTTAGAGGCTCACATATTGGAAAAAATAATGTTTTTCAAAGAAAATAGTACACTAAATGAAATAAATAGTGTTTTATCTTGAAGAAATGTTGTAGACTAGTTAATATAAGCAACAAATTAGGGAATGTTGGCGTCAATTCAAAATGTAAACAAATGGGTATCTTTCGATATGTCCATGTCTATTTCATTCTGAATGTCAATGATCGTGTTATAGGCTCACATATAGAAAAAATAATGTTTTTTCAAATAAAATGGTAGACTTAATAAAATAAATCGTGTTGGATGAAAAAAAAAAATTTTGTTTGAAGAAACGTTGTAGACTAGTTGATATAAGCAACAAATTAGGGAATGTTGGCGTCAATTCAAAATGTAAACAAATGGGTATCTTTCGATATGTCCATGTCTATTTCATTCTGAATGTAAATGATCGTGTTAGAGGCTCACATATTGGAAAAAATAATGTTTTTCAAAGAAAATAGTACACTAAATGAAATAAATAGTGTTTTATCTTGAAGAAATGTTGTAGACTAGTTAATATAAGCAACAAATTAGGGAATGTTGGCGTCAATTCAAAATGTAAACAAATGGGTATCTTTCGATATGTCCATGTCTATTTCATTCTGAATGTAAATGATCGTGTTAGAGGCTCACATATTGGAAAAAATAATGTTTTTCAAAGAAAATAGTACACTAAATGAAATAAATAGTGTTTTATCTTGAAGAAATGTTGTAGACTAGTTAATATAAGCAACAAATTAGGGAATGTTGGCGTCAATTCAAAATGTAAACAAATGGGTATCTTTCGATATGTCCATGTCTATTTCATTCTGAATGTAAATGATCGTGTTAGAGGCTCACATATTGGAAAAAATAATGTTTTTCAAAGAAAATAGTACACTAAATGAAATAAATAGTGTTTTATCTTGAAGAAATGTTGTAGACTAGTTAATATAAGCAACAAATTAGGGAATGTTGGCCTCAATTCAAAATGTAAACAAATGGGTATCTTTCGATATGTCCATGTCTATTTCATTCTGAATGTAAATGATCGTGTTAGAGGCTCACATATTGGAAAAAATAATGTTTTTCAAAGAAAATAGTACACTAAATGAAATAAATAGTGTTTTATCTTGAAGAAATGTTGTAGACTAGTTAATATAAGCAACAAATTAGGGAATGTTGGCCTCAATTCAAAATGTAAACAAATGGGTATCTTTCGATATGTCCATGTCTATTTCATTCTGAATGTAAATGATCGTGTTAGAGGCTCACATATTGGAAAAAATAATGTTTTTCAAAGAAAATAGTACACTAAATGGAATAAATAGTGTTTCTTCTTGAGGAAATGTTGTAGATTAGTTAACATAAGCAAAAAATAAGGGAATGGTGGCGTCAATTCAAAATGTAAACAATTGGTATCCAAAAATTTCTGTGTATTTCCATCTCTTGCAACGTGGTTTTATAAAATGACATTTTTTCCACCGATAGTCTAGCTACAGGCTCAAATCAAATCGAAATAATCATAGATTCGGTTATTTTTCACTTCACAACATTCAAGAAATCCAGATCACTGTTAAGTTGGATTTTGTGGCAGTTGAACTACAGTTTGATCAGTCTCTCAGAAGCCGGGGGTGAGTTTGATGAGACCTTCAAGATGAACTTCGAAATCTGCCAGTTGATTGGTTCAAGATCTATTGAAGTCACTAATTGAAGAATTCAATTCCTCATCATTAGTCGTCGGTCGAACCACGAGGTTTCCGACCTCGGGGTTACCAGTTACCACACACTCGCTACTCCTTCATTCAAATAAAGTTGGCTGGACTCATTAGCGAGTCCCTGTTAGAATCCTTCTATTCTGACGCGCCGTGTAAAAATTACCGTTTTATGTAAATTCCCGCTGAATTTCCATTTCGATTGGAATAAAATGGAAATTAAACGGAGACATCGGCGGCGGTCGGAGATGTATCCACTTCTTGTTATGTGAGATATGAAAAAGAAGCCTTTGGTGCGAGATCAAAAGGTTCCAATTTTACTCAACAGTTTTCTTCCTCCTTCAGCAAATAGTTACACTCGGACGATCCCGATACCACCTCGGGCTTATCTCAGCGCCAGAATCTCGTCGAAACCACCAAGAAGGAATTTCACCTCATCGATAACCCTTTTTTATAATAAGCAACTCGGCGAGGTAATAAATTAATTATCACATGATCCGAATCTCTATCGGATATTGATATTATTTACGCTCCAGTGAAGACCATTTGCATTTTCTGTTCCATTAAACGGACGCTTAACGTTTTTGCGTTTCGATTTGCGAGGAAAACAGCTTATTTAACTCTTTATTTATTTTTATAGGGATTCTTTCGTTCATTGGAAATCCATTATAACATCACGAGATCAAATGCTTCAAGGATAGGCGCCCAAATCATATCTTATAAGGTGTAAATGGTTAACAGTCTTCCCTTCAGCGCCACTGTCTTTGACCCGCTGTGTCCA
The DNA here is from genome assembly GCA_963966015.1 of Aphidecta obliterata. Taxonomy (NCBI): domain Eukaryota; kingdom Metazoa; phylum Arthropoda; class Insecta; order Coleoptera; family Coccinellidae; genus Aphidecta; species Aphidecta obliterata. The sequence goes on from OZ014435.1 coordinate 2,785,144, forward strand.
CAGCGCAAGTCGTTGCGCGTGATTCGAATCTGTACCTTTGAGTTTGCCATTTTGAGATCTGGAACTGATTCGACAATATCGATTTTGCATTGAAGTGAACAGAGGAATTGTCACTTTCAATCATTGACTGTTAAATATACATCCAAATTTGTCTCGGCGTGAAATTCTCCCACGGTAAGTCTTCCCTATTGTCCACTAAGATATATTCTGGAATAATCCACAGAGATCGTAGATGTTCTTGTGCACGTTTTTTTAGGTTAGATCCATGGCTCACCTCAAGTATGTATCATATATTTTGCATTTCCTTTGCCTTATAGTTGTATTTTTATTATTTCAAAGCTTCCTTCAGGTTGCAGTTTATCTTTCTGTGAATTTTGGTTCCTTCAATGACGTATTTAGACCTGAAGGAGTGCTTTTTTCCCTTCTAGATGGGCGTGGGTTAAAAACACCTAAAAAACCTATTTGAATAATTATGTGACAATAAAAATTAGTTTGATCGTATCTGTGTCATAGACAGGTCGGATAACCATCCGTTGTAAATAAAGTTTTTCTTCTAAAAACTTGGTTTTCAATTTTAAAAATACTATTATATGTATTTATATTTATATGTATGTAACTTCGGATTGTTTAATAATCAAACTTGTCAATTCGTATAAACACACCTATAATCTCCAACTTACTCGAATGATTAATGTTTTTTAAATTGGTGAGAATAGCACTTAAACGGTTCTCATCCCGACAAAAAAAATAGCTCAGATTACACAACCATTAAAATTCAAATGGTTGTATTGTTCAAACAAATACGTTATAATCACAGAATTCAATTGAGTGCGTATCTTTGCATCTGACATTCATTTTCTCTTCTGTGTTTACTGGGGAACCAGTGGCGTGGTCGTGTTTTTTTTTTCAACTTTGGAGTAGTGAATCGTTTGAATTCGAGTCGTTCACGCCTCTGCCTTCGAGTGTTAATTTGATATTCATGAATTCAGCGTGTTATTCATCGCGTTCGGGGATAAAGTTGTGAAAAGACTTGTTCGGAATATGAAATATGTATTTCGTGGATTATTTCGCGAATAACTTTTAGGGTTACATGACGTTCTTCCCACAGGATAATATCGTTGGGTTTTGTACAAGAATTGATAGTTATGTCTTATTTACGTTTACGTATGCAACACGCAATTTTTCTGTGATTAAAGGGCACTGACCCCGACGGAAGACGAATTAATTTGCCTCGATTAACGTCATTCTCGGACTTTGTCGAAGATTTTTTTGACTTTTGAGGAAGAAAATATTCGAAATTTATTAAAAGTCCGGTTTCAAGCATGTCAAAACTAACGGCCAGTCGAATTTCATCTCATCTTCTCCGAAGAAGACTACTGGAAATATGACCTGAAGCAAATGTTTAAATATCCATGAAAATTACGTCAATAAGGTCAATATTTATGTAAATCGAGATTGTTGCGCATAAATCATCGAAGACTGTTTAAAATAATTGAGAAGCAGTGGCGTACAACGGGTTGCCCCCAGCGTCGTCCGATCGAATAACGAACAAGTTCCCACTTGATATTGATATATAGTGAGTGTCATTGAGTTTTGTGCTCGATGCAATGTTTAAATCCATCTTGCACAGCGGAGGAGATTTCGATATTTAATCAAGCGACCCGCGAGGTCACGGGAAATCGGAACTGATAGTTTTGGATGGTGAAATATGCATCGAATGATGATTAATTTGATCAGCAATATTATGGCAACACGTTAGTGTACCTTGTATTATATGTTTTTCCATTTCATTTTATCAATTCACGATGATTCTGTACAGTTGATGAGAGAGCAAGCAACATGATAAAGGGAAAAAAAGTTTTTTTGTACAACTGTCAAAAAAACTTGAGTTTTCTTCATGACTCCATCACATTCTTAGTTACCTATGGTACCACTTTCATATTCTGATGAATAAGGTCTTATAATTACGTCAAAACATCAATTTTATCGTTTTCAAATATATGATTTGCAAAATCAGTACTTTGTTAGTTAACTTGGGTACCACTCGAATTATCTGATAAAAAAAAATACAATTCATCTGATAGTACTGCCCGTACAATGTGCGTAGAATGCTGTCTAAATAAAGGACATTTGAAGTTTATTGTATCTACATACTTCAATTGATAGAACCTTATCAGTACGTGATGGTACCACCTTTAAGAGCCAAGAAAAACCCATCGAATATAGAAGAAAGCGTAATTTTTATGACAAAATATCAATTTTATCATTTTCAAAGCTGTGATTCGAATAATCGCTACTCTCTTAGTGACCTATGGTACCACTTCCATATTCTGATGAATAAATAAAATTCACCTGATGTAACTGCCATACAATGTGAGAAAAATGATGTCTACATAGAGGACATTTGAAATTTATAGTATCTAAATCCTTCAATCGATAGTACACGATGGTACCACTCTCATACTGCCAAGAAAGAACCATTAAATATAAAGGAAGGCTTAATATTAACGGCAAAACATCAATTTTATCATTTTCAAAGCTATGATTTGGCAAATCAGTACTTTGTTAGTTACCTTGGGTACTACCCTAATTTTCTGATGAAAAAAATGAAATTCACCTGATAGTACTGCCCGTACAATGTGCGTAGAATGCTGTCTAAATAAAGGACATTTGAAGTTTATTGTATCTACATACTTCAATTGATAGAACCTTATCAGTACGTGATGGTACCACCTTTAAGAGCCAAGAAAAACCCATCGAATATAGAAGAAAGCGTAATTTTTATGACAAAATATCAATTTTATCATTTTCAAAGCTGTGATTCGAATAATCGCTACTCTCTTAGTGACCTATGGTACCACTTCCATATTCTGATGAATAAATAAAATTCACCTGATGTAACTGCCATACAATGTGAGAAAAATGATGTCTACATAGAGGACATTTGAAATTTATAGTATCTAAATCCTTCAATCGATAGTACACGATGGTACCACTCTCATACTGCCAAGAAAGAACCATTAAATATAAAGGAAGGCTTAATATTAACGGCAAAACATCAATTTTATCATTTTCAAAGCTATGATTTGGCAAATCAGTACTTTGTTAGTTACCTTGGGTACTACCCTAATTTTCTGATGAAAAAAATGAAATTCACCTGATAGTACTGCCCGTACAATGTGCGTAGAATGCTGTCTAAATAAAGGACATTTGAAGTTTATTGTATCTACATACTTCAATTGATAGAACCTTATCAGTACGTGATGGTACCACCTTTAAGAGCCAAGAAAAACCCATCGAATATAGAAGAAAGCGTAATTTTTATGACAAAATATCAATTTTATCATTTTCAAAGCTGTGATTCGAATAATCGCTACTCTCTTAGTGACCTATGGTACCACTTCCATATTCTGATGAATAAATAAAATTCACCTGATGTAACTGCCATACAATGTGAGAAAAATGATGTCTACATAGAGGACATTTGAAATTTATAGTATCTAAATCCTTCAATCGATAGTACACGATGGTACCACTCTCATACTGCCAAGAAAGAACCATTAAATATAAAGGAAGGCTTAATATTAACGGCAAAACATCAATTTTATCATTTTCAAAGCTATGATTTGGCAAATCAGTACTTTGTTAGTTACCTTGGGTACTACCCTAATTTTCTGATGAAAAAAATGAAATTCACCTGATAGTACTGCCCGTACAATGTGCGTAGAATGCTGTCTAAATAAAGGACATTTGAAGTTTATTGTATCTACATACTTCAATTGATAGAACCTTATCAGTACGTGATGGCACCACCTTTATGAGCCAAGAAAAACCCAACGTATGTAGAAGAAGGCTTAATGTTTATGACAAAACATCAAGATCGCTACTTTATTAGTACCAATGGTACCACTTCCATATTCTGTTGAATCAATAAAATTCACCTGATGTTACTGCCATACAATGTGAATAAAATGCTGTCTAGAAAACCCCGTTGGATATAGAAGAAGGCCTAATATTTACTGACAAACATCAATTTCATCATTTCCAAAGCTACGATTTGGGAAATCAGTACTTCGTTAGTTACCTTGAGTACCATTCTAATTTTCTGATGAAAAAAATTAAATTCACCTGATAGTACTGCCCGTACAACGTGAGTAAAACGCTGTCTACATAGAGGACATTTGAAATTTATTGTATCTACATACTTCAATTGTTAGTAACTATTCAGTTCCTGATGGTACCACCTTTATACGCAAAGGAAAACCTATCGAATATAGAAGGAGGCTTGAGGCACTTTCATATTCTGATGAATAAATAAAATTCCCCTGATGTTACTGCCAAACAATGTGATTAAATGCTGTCTATATAGAGGACAATTGAAATTTATTGTATCTAAATACTTCAATTGATAGTACACGATGGTACCACTTTCATACTGCCAAGAAAAACCCATTGAATATAGAGGTAGGCCTAATATTTGCGGCAAAACATCAATTTCATCATTTTCAAAGTTATAATTTGGCAAATCAGTACTTCGTTAGTTACCTTGGGTACCACTCTAATTTTCTGATAAAAAAAAATGAAATTCATCTGATAGTACTGCTCTACAATTTGATGAAAAAGCTGTCTACATAGGACATTTGGAATTGATTGTATCTACATACTTCAATTGATAGTACCCGATGGTACCACCTCTATACAGAAAAATTCATTTAGTATGGATTTATATCGATACATGAATTTTCACATTTTCAAAGCCATGATTCCAAAAATGAGTACTTTGTTAATTACTAATGGTACCACTCTCATTTAATGTGAACTCCAATCTGTTTGAAAGAAATATTTGAGAGTCGTTAATCTCAATTTGTACTTCCAGAACTGGGATCATCATCAATCTATCGTAACCACTAGGTAGTACCCGATAGTAGTTCTCGTTTCATTCAGTCTTTTCGAGAAATATCGAAGCGGATGAGAAGAGCAAGAAGAATATAAAAACTCAAAATGTCAGATAAATATCGGAAAGATCATTGTATCTTTCGGGAATCAATTAAGATCCCCGATGTTCATTCTGCAAACTGTCATAACTCAACTTTATCGGCCGCGTGGGCCGCACTCTCCCGCGGAGCGGTGTTCCAACATTCTCCATGGTGGGTATCGAACGGCGAGAGGAATCTCTTCTTCCCCGCCCTTGAGAACTGTTAAGCCAGCCACCTCCTAGTCGTCCTCAAATTCTCGAGAAATTGCAGAAAACGACCGTTAAGTTCATATGAATAAACCATGACCGCTGACCCCGAGTCAGCTGGCGGGTGAGGAGAATCACCATGTGAAGATGAGCGCCGAAGAATCGATTACGTCCGACCGGCCAGCGCTGCCAGTTCATTATTCAGGAATTCTTGTGGGTAACATTAGACGGCGCGGTCAATGAATCAGGTGGTTCCAAGTGGTTTATTGCACTACATATCCACATGGCGTGGAGGTATTTTTTTATAACTGTTCTGGTACTACCATCGAGTTGAATGTGATTGGGGAACCGTCAAGGTCATAGGCGTTCCAAAGGTCAAGGCGGAAGAAGAGACCACCACGTCGCCTGAATTTCTAATCCATTCTAATCGCCAGATGAGCCCCAAGAGTACGACACCGACTAATCTCCCAGATTTATGGCACCCGTTCTCGATTTCAGTGAAAACAGCGGCGCGTACCGACGTGTGAAAGAGCCATCAAACGCGGCCGCACCTCAAAAATCCCCGACGGTCGTACCATGAACAGTTACACAAATCACCAGATAAATAACCGATAGCAGGTATATGACAAATCCAGCTAACAATACCCGGACGAATAATGGGTATTAAGTGATCGGACGTTTGTCCGCTTCGCCGCCGCATTAGTGATTCTAATGGCGGCGGCGCGGGAGCGGCGGGGTTCTTGACCCGTTTCGCAACTCTGTCAATATGCTACGCAGCCGTCACACTTGTTCCCACACATTACCACACGTAGAGGTATATACTGCTCTTCGGAAGTCGTTGATGTATCGGTACCTGTTGAGATTTTGGGCGGTACTGAAGTACTTACGCACCTACTCGAGTCACCTATGTTTTATGGGAATTCCACGAGGATAGTCGCTTATTGAAAGGGCCCACTCAAAAAAAATTTTATGAGGCAGTAAGCATCTTCCATTGATGGTACTCGACAGTACTATCATCGATGACGACATTAAACTATAAAATCCAACTGACGGTACCGCTTTTACGATGTTAGTTAGGTTTTATCTGAATACGGGGAAGTCGAAATGCAGAGTACTTTGTTAGTACCTGAGTGGCGCCGCACCTATATCCATATGAATCGAAAAATATACGTGATGGTATTGCGTTTCGAATTGAAGTAAGGTTGTATCTGCATGGTGGAAAATGCTGATTCTTCAATTGATACCCAGTACCCTTAAATAGTACCTTACCAGTACCTGATGGTACCAAAATGGAGGAAGGCCAGATATTCACTGCAAAACATCCATTTCATAATTTTCGAAGATCTGATTCGAAAAATCGCTACTTTGTTGGTTACCCATGGTACCACCCCCATTTTTTGATGAATAAATAAAATTCACTTGATGCTACTGCCATTCAATGTGAGTAAATGCTGTCTTCATAAAGGACATTTGAAATTTATTGTATCTAAATACTTCAATTGATGGTACCACTTTCATACTGCCAAGAAAAACCCGTTAAATATAGAAGAAGGCTTAATATTTACGGCAAAACATCAATTTGATTTGTCAAATCAGTACTTTGTTAGTTACCTTGGGTACCACTCTAATTTTCTGATAAAAAAAATTCACTCGATAGTACTGCCCGTATAATGTGAGTAAAATGCTGTCTACATACAAAACATTTGAAATTTATTGTATCTACATACTTCAATTGATAGTACACGATGGTACCACTTTCATACTGCCAAGAAAAACCCATTGAATATAAAGGAAAGCCTAATATTTGCCGCGAAACATCAATTTTATTTTTTTCAAAGGAAAATCAGTATTTTGTTAGTTAACTTGGGTACCACTCTTATTTTCTGATGAAAAATAAAATTTACCTGATATTACTGCCCGTACAATGTGAGTAAAATGCTCTCCACATAGGGAACATTTGAAATGTATTGTATATTTATACTTCAATTGATAGTACACGATGGTACCACTTTCACACTGCCAAGAAAAACCCAATGAATATAGAAGAAGGCGTTATACTTGCGGCAAAACATCGATTTTTTCATTTTCAAAGTTATGATTTGTCAAATCAGTACTTTGTTAGTTACCTCGGGTACCACTCTAATTGTCTGATACAAAAAATAAAATTCACCTGATAGTACAATGTGAGTAAAATGCTGTCTACATAAAGGACATTCGAAATTTTTTGTATCTACATACTTCAATTGATAGTACACGATGGTACCACTTTTATACTGCCAAGAAAAACTTATTGAATATAGAGGAAGGCCTAATTCACACGGCAAAACATCAATTTTATCATTTTCAAAGCTATGATTCAGAAAATCAGTTCTTGGTTAGTTACACTGGGTACCAACTCAATTTTTTGATAAAAAAAAATTAATTTCACCTGATAGTACTGCCCGTACAATGTGAGTTAAATGCTGTCTACATAGAGGACATTTGAAATTTATTGTATCTACATACTTCGATTGATAGTATCTCATCAATACCTGATGGTACCACTTTTATACGCCTAAAAAACCCAACGTATATGGAAGATGGCTTAATGTTCATGACAAAACATCAAAATCGCTAGTTTATTAGTACCAATTGTACCACTTCCATATTCTGTTGAATAAATAAAATTCACCTGATGTTACTGCCATACAATGTGAATAAAATGCTGTCTAGAAAACCCTGTTGGATATAGAAGAAGGCCTAATATTTACTGACAAACATCAATTTCATCATTTTCAAAGCTACGATTTGGGTAATCAGTACTTTGCTAATTGCTTCAGGTACCACTCTAATTTTCTGATGAAAAAAATAAAATTCACCTGATAGTAATGCTCATACAACGTGAGTAAAATACTGTCTACATAGAGGACATTTGAAATTTATTGTATCTACATACTTCAATAGATAGTACCTTATCAGTTCCTGATGGTACCACCTTTATACGCCAAGGAAAACCCATCGAATATAGAAGGAATGTTAATGACAAAACATCAATTTTATCATTTTCAAAACTGTGAATCGAAAAATCACTTCTTCCTCAGTTACCTATGGTACCACTCACATTTTATGATGATGTTACTACCGTATAATGTGAGTAAAATGCTGTCTACATGGAGGACATTCAGGATTCAGTAGACCTACATATTTCAATTGATAGTACCTCATCAGTACCCGATGATACCATTCACCTGATGTAACTGCCATACAATGTGAGTAAAATGCTGTCTACATAGAGGACATTCAAAATTTATTGTACCTGCATACTTCAATTGATAGTACACGATGGTACCAATCTCATACTGCCAATAAAAATCCATTGAATTTAGAGGAAGGCCCAATATTTGCGGCAAAACATCAATTTTATCATTTTCAAAGCTATGATTCGGAAAATCAGTACTTTGCTAGTTGCTTCAGGTACCACTCTAATTTTCTGATGGAAAAAATTGAATTCCCCTGTTAGTACTGCCCGCACAATGTGAGTAAAATGCTGTCTACATAGAGGCATTTGAAATTTATTGTATCTACATACTTCAATTGATAGTACCTTATCAGTTGCTGATGGTACCACCTTTATACGCCAAGGAAAACCCATCGAATATAGAAGAAGGCTTGATGTTAATGACAAAACATCAATTCCATCATTTTCAAAGCTGTGAATCGAAAAATCACTTCTTCTTTAGTTACCTATGGTACCACTCACATTTTCTGATGAATACATAAATCTCACCTGATGTTACAACCGTATAATGTGAGTAAAATGCTGTCTACATAGGGGACATTCAGGATTTAGTAGACCTACATATTCCAATTGATAGTACCTCATCAGTACCTTATGGTACCACTTTTAACGACAAAAAAAAACTTATTGAGTAAAGAGGCAAAACAACAATTTCATCATTTTCAAAGCTATGATTCGAAAAATAGCTACTTTCTTAGTTACCTATGGTACCACTTTCATATTCTGATGAATAAATAGAATTCACTTGATGTTACTGCCATACAATGTGAGTAAAATGCTGTCTACATAGAGGACATTCAAAATTTATTGTATCTGCATACTCCAATTATAGTACACGATGGTACCAATCTCATACTGCCAATAAAATCCATTGAATATAGGGGAAGGCCTAATATTTGCGGCAAAACATCAATTTTATCATTTTCAAAGCTATGATTTGGAAAATCAGTACTTTGCTAGTTGCTTCAGGTACCACTCTAATTTTCTGATGGAAAAAATTGAATTCCCCTGTTAGTATTGCCCGCACAATGTGAGTAAAATGCTGTCTACATAGAGTACATTTGAAATTTATTGTATCTACATACTTAAATTCATAGTACCTTATCAGTTCCTGATGGTACCACCTTTATACGCCAAGGAAAACCTATCGAATATAGAAAAAGGCTTGATGTTAATGATAAAACATCAATTTCATCATTTTCAAAGCTGTGAATCGAGAAATCACTTCTTCCTTAGTTACCTATGGTACCACTCACATTTTCTGATGAATACATAAAACACACCTGATGTTACTACCGTATAGTGTGAGTAGAATGCCGTCTACATGGAGGACATTTAGGATTAAGTAGACCTACATATTTCAATTGATAGTACCTCATCAGTACCCGATGGTACCACTTTTTACGACAAGAAAAAACTTATTGAGTAAAGTGGCAAAACAACATTTCTATCATTTTCAAAGCTATGATTCAAAAAATCAGTACTTCATTATGTAACTAAATTCACCAGATGGTACTACCACACAATATTAGTACGCCCGAATATCAAATCTCTCATTTTCGTGAATATGATCCAACAAATCCCACGGTACTTCATCAGTTACCAATGGTACCACTATACATTCTGATAATCTTGAATAAACTCTCCATAAACTCGAATTGAATCTTCAAAGTTGTTATCATCAGAAATCTATCAGAATATATAAGGTAGTACCCGAAAGTACCCATAAAACAGGGATGTTTTTCCCCAAAAATATCGAACTTAAGAAGTTAAGAGTAACGATGAGTACCATCGGCACCATCAACTTTTGTCGGGCAGTTTATTTTTTTAACGTATTCAACAGGTGTACCTGCTGATCTGGACGGCCCTCCTATTTCGGACGTGTCTCTCTTTCTCGCGAGGAACTGGTATAAAGAAGATTTATTCCTCCGTCCGCGAAAGAGGTCCTTTTGTCTTACCGATACTGTAGGTTCGTTCACCAATCCGGGAGTGATTACAGGGATAAGTTTCCGAATATCCGAGGAATATACACAATTCCTCTTGTTGAGAACATTCTTGTCCGAATCGTGCCGTGTCTTCTTCGGTAGTACACGTGTTGAGATCGTTACGAGATCTCGTTCATCCTCGACCGCTCTGGTTATTCGTTGCGGTTAAAAGAACGGCAGCTTTCTGTGAATTGAAAATGATGGCATCGATGATGGCCTGCGAAACCGCGAGAACAAATAGTTACATCTCTTGGGGTCGGCACGGGTCAGAGATTCTCTGCGTAGCGAATTATGTGTTGAGCGGTTTTTTTTTCAAGTAATAATAGTTATCTACGGAAGACATTTTTTGTTTCTGCATATCTTGACAATACGGAATGCCAATGGACCTATAAATCAGGAATAATGGCCGAGATCGATAAGCAACGTTAATTCTTCGAAACGGTGCTAATATTCGACCTGGAGCACACAGATATGTTTCTGCTAACACCTGTTGACGAAGGTCGGTCGCTCGGCTGATGGCAAGCCAACGTCATTGTGTCTGGACTGGTCGGTGATTGACCACCGCCGCTCGATCTAGAACAAGAGTTTAGCGAAATGAAAACGTACACGTTACATAGGAACTCTCGATTCTACAGGCTGTTTCTGAAGGTTGGCGATTAAGTTGGATTCGCAGGTGGAGAATTCGCGGTCAACTTCAATTCTGTCATTCCGTCCGTTAATTGATAACATCACAAAGAGAAGGCATAGAGTTTCTTTTTAATTTTCTGGGATGCGCAGGTTGAGTTCGTAGATGGGCAAAATCCGTAGATGGGCAAAATCCGTAGATAAAGTCAACTTACTATTTCGCAAATTTATAGTAAGTTCCTAGTGAAGAGAAAATTGAGTTTTTCTGATCTGGTGTTGGGAAATTTAATGAATGCCATATAATTCTATGATTTTATTTCCTGAAGTGATTATTTTATAGAATGAAATTATTTTTCGATGAAATTTTGATAAAACCCAAAAAGTTCTGTGATTCCGTCTCATGAATTGTTGATTTTATAAAATGACAGTATTTGTTCATTGAAATTTTGATATATTTCATATAATTCTGTGATTCAATCTCTAGAAATGTTGGTTTTATAAAATGACATTATTTTATCACTGGAATTTTGATAAATTTCACATAATTATGTGATTCCATCTCTTGAAGTGTTGATTTTATGAAATAGCATTGCTTTTTCAGTGGAATTTTGATATATGTCATGTAATTTTGTGATCTCATATCTTTAAATATTGATTTCATAAAATGGCATTATTTTTTCACTGAAATTCTGCGATTCCATCTCTTGAAATGTTGATTTCATGAAATGACAAAAAGTTTCCACAAAAATTTCGATTTATTTCAAATAATTCTGTGATTCCATCTCTTCAAATATTGATTTTATGAAATAACATTACTTTTTCAGTGAAGTTTTGATATATTTCAAATAATTCTGTGATTCCATCTCTTAATGTTTCGATTTTATAAAATAGAATTACTTTTTCAGTGAAATTTTGATATATTTCATATAATTCTGTGATTTCATCCCTTGAAATGTTGATTTCATAAAATGACATTATTTTTTCACTGAAATTTTGATATATTTCATATAATTCTGTGATTTCATGTCTTGACTTTTTGATTTTATCAAATGACATTATTTTTTCAGTGAAATTTTGATATATTTCAAAGATTTCTGTGATTCCAGCTCTTGAGTGTAGATTTTATGAAATGACATTACTTTTTCACTGAAACTTCGATATATTTCATATAATTATGTGATTCCTTGTCTTGAAATGTTGATTTTATAAAATTACATTATTTTTTCACTGAGAATTTCATATATTCCATATAATTCTATGATTCCATCTCTTCGAATGTGGGTTATATAAAATGACATAATTTTTCACTGAAATTTTAATATATTTCATATAATTCTTTGATTCCATCTCTGTAAATGTTGATTTTATAAAATGACATTATTTTTTCACCGAAATTTCAATATATTTCATATAATTCTGTGATTTCATATCTTGAAATGTTGATTTCATGAAATGACATTATTTTTTCAGTGAAATTTTGATATATTTCATATGATTCTGTGATTCCATCTCTGGAAATGTTGATTTTTTAAAATGACATTATTTTTTCACTGAAATTTTGATATATTTCATATAATTCTGTGATTTCATGTCTTGAATTTTTGATTTTATCAAATGATATTATTTTTTCAGTGAAATTTTGATATATTTCAAGAATTTCTGTGATTCCAGCTCTCAGAGTGTTGATTTCATGAAATGGCATTACTTTTTCATTGAAACTTCGATATATTTCATATAATTATGTGATTCCTTCTCTCGAATTTTTGATTTTATCAAATGACATTATTTTTTCAGTGAAATTTTGATATATTTCAAAGATTTCTGTGATTCCAGCTCTTGGAGTGTTGATTTTATGAAATGGCATTACTTTTTCACTGAAACTTCGATATATTTCATATAATTATGTGATTCCTTCTCTTGAAATGTTGATTTTATAAAATTACATTATTTTTTCACTGAAATTTTCATATATTCCATATAATTCTATGATTCCATCTCTTCGAATGTGGGTTATATAAAATGACATAATTTTTCACTGAAATTTTAATATATTTCATATAATACTTTGATTCCATCTCTGTAAATGTTGATTTTATAAAATGACATTATTTTATCACTGAAATTTCAATATATTTCATATAATTCTGTGATTTGATATATTGAAATGTTGATTTTATAAAATGACATTATTTTTTCAGTGAAATTTTGATATATTTCATATAATTCTGTGATTCCATCTCTTGAAGTTTCGATTTTATAAAATGAAATTACTTTTTAAGTGAAATTTTGATATATTCCATATATTTCTGTGATTCCATCTCTGGAAATGTTGATTTTTTAAAACGACATTATTTTTTCACTGAAATTTTGATATATTTCATATAATTCTGTGATTTCATATCTTGAAATGTTGATTTCATAAAATGACATTACTTTTTCAGTGAAATTCTGATATATTTCATATAATTCTGTGATTCCATTTCTTGAAGTTTCAATTTTATAAATTGACATTTTATGTTCACTGAAATTTTATATATATTCCATATAATTCTGTGATTCCATTTTTTTGAATAATGGTGATTTCATAAAGGACATGATTTTTTCACTGAAATTTTGATATATTCCATAAAACACAGAACATAACCGGGGTCCCCTAACTCACACAAACTCTGCGAGCTTCTCCGTCTCATAGAGAACAAGAACAGTGGAGAAAAAAATTCTGTGTTATTCCATCTCTTTTAATGTGGGTTATATATCATAAATTATTATTTCTTCAATGAAATTTTGATATACATACTACTATCAATTGAAGTTAACTGTATTTCAAATTTCCCCTTTGTAGATAGCGCCTTTGTCACATTGTATGGGCAGTGCCATAAGGTGAATTCTTTTATTCATCAGAAAATTAAAGTAGTTATCTAACAAAGTACGTACTGATTTTTTTAATCATAGCTTCGAAAATAATGAAATTTGAATTTTTTTGTAAACATTAGACCTTCCACTATAATTAGTAGATTTTTCTTAGCGTATAAAAGTAGTACCATCGGGTACTGATAAGTTACTATCAATGAAAATATGAACGATCACTGAGTTTCAAATTTTCTCATATTATACAGGCAGTGCCATCAGATTAATTCTATTATCCATCAGAAAATTGGAGTGGTACGGAAGGTAACTGAGAAAGTACTGATTTTTCAGATCATGGCATTGAAAAAGATAAAATTGATGTTTTGCCGTGAACATAAGGCCTTCCTCTATTTCCAAAGGGTATTTCTTGGCGTATAAACGTGGTACCATAGGGTACTGTTAAGTTAACTTAATTTCAAATGATTTTTCTCAAAATTATAAAATTTATGTTAGGCCTTCCTTCATATTCAAGGGGTTTTTCTTGGCGTATGAAAGGGGTACGTACCATCGGGTACTATCACTTGAAGTAGGTAGGTCCATTAAATTCCAAATGTTCTCTACATTGCACAACAGTGAATTTCATGAATTTATCAGAAAATGAGGGTGGTACTATAGGTAACTAAGAAAGTACTGATTTTTCGAATCATAGCTCGTCGTAAACATTAGACCTTCATCCATATTGGATGGTTTTGTGTGACGTATACAAGTGCTACTGGCAAAGTGAAACTTTCTGTTTCACTCGCTTTAACAACTAACGATGCCTGATTGAGCACCGCCAGAAGGAGAGAAGCACCAAGCAATTACGACCAGAGTTTCGTGTCTCGAAGCTAATAACATGCACCCTCTTCATCGGTTTCGTAATCTGCTCCGATTCTCCTTTGTAATCACGGTCAAATCGGCTTCCTCAACGAGTTAATTGTATAATCAAAATAATAAATGAATGAAAATGATTCAGCGAATTCTTTTTTCCTTTTTTGGCCCGCAAAACGTCTTCGCGGACGCTAATTATACATTCGCAGATTCGGCAATTGGCATACGAGGATGATTTATCTGCCCGGCCCGACTAAAGTGTTTACGATCGTAATCATGCGATAGTAATCTGAGGCCCATTCTCATGCTCCGAGGAACGATCGACGTCTTGGGGTGTATTCATTCACTTCCAGAGAGTCCGAGTTGAACGAAACAGTGAAAACCTCGTAAAAATCGATTCAGTAGTTTATGAGTGATGCACGAACGACTCTCCAAGTTCGGTATGGGTCAGATCTGCGCTTCTTCGGCGTTCGTGTTCTTGTATTGTCAACATATAGCACTGGTAATTGTTAATCCAGACTTGGTCATTGAAGAACCGTTAAAATTGCTGTGGTTTCTAGGTGGAATATCGAATTTTACGGCGGACTAGGCCAGTGTTTTCTTCCGGAGAGAAAATGATCGACCATTAAAACATCGATGTGTGACATGCAATACTCGACTTTCTCCGTTTCGAATAATGTATCATGGTTACCTTGAGAATTACTCAATTCATAATGACGTCAGAGTTTTAAGGGGGTCTACCTCTATGGTTTTTTGGGCATGAATTTCGAAAATTTTGGAAGTGATTTTGTGGGACTGTAATAAAGAGATGATGTCGCTGGTTAATAAAATGCAAACCGCGATTGGTTCTTGTAGTGCATATATTCGAATTGTCCCAGCAGCGATCGCGCATGAGCAATGTCTTTTCGGTGCGCAATCGAGTGGGATTCGCATATGATATTAATTAGTATCAAATTATACCGAATGAAAAGTAGATTGTACGTGTTTGATAGAATAAAGTTTGAGTTACGAATAATTGCAAGATTCTTCTTTATCAAGATTATCGACATAAAAGAAATACATCAAAAGTGGCGACGAGGATGGGATACTTATAATATATGCTCCAAGTAGAATACACTACTCTTCTGACAAATAGAAGTCGAGATATGAAGGATAGAAAGTTGGAAAATTTTCATTTTGGAGAAATGTATTCCCCCCCATGTATTCCCATATTCGATTCGAGATCTCCAATGGAAGAAATTTTCACGCAATTCTTTTCATGGTTTCAGAATAGAAGAAAAGGGTGACTCTGGTGTAGTGTCCCAGGTTTATGTCACTCTAAGAAGTACCTAACTCAATAAACGTATAAGTATACGTTTTTTGTTCGTGAAGGTGATAAACCTCGGTTCCTCCTCCACGTAAACAATTCGGTGCGATCATATCTTCGCCGCGTCTCCTTCAGCGCCACTTAAACGGCAATAAAAGAAACGCAGATCTCACCTGAGTGATATACAGTCGAGTGGCCATACATCATTCTGCTTTTAACTCATTTCGGGCCGGCAAGGTGGCCGATGAATGTTTCAGATGAAATCGACTCGGTAAATATTTATTTTGTAGGCGATTGTGGGAAATCGGCCCGGTAACTTAACTGTAACCCTTTGAAATTGTGAGAGAATCGGCGAGGAGAGACAATGTTATAATAGCCACTTTGAGGCGGCTTTCTCACACATTAAACCACCTTTCAATTACGTTAGATCCACGGTGAGAAATATATTGATGATATTGCTTAGTCGGAAACTGGTTTTGATACGCCTCGAAATTGAATGGGGAACATGAGAAGAGCAATAAAATTGTACTTTTTGGGAATGTACGGTACTTTATTATTTGTGGGCGTTTATCATCTTGGTGCGTGAGATTTGATACATTCAACCTCCTAAATGAGCATATTACAGAGATATATCCGTTGATCCTTGTTATATCCCAGCTATATCACAAGAAGAGCGCGATATCGCAGTGACCTACTCAAAGTGAGCGCAGCAACGTCTTCAAAATGTTTAAATTAGGGAGTCGTTCCACATCTCAGCTCTATCTCTGTTACATCTTTGTCATGTTAATATCAAGTATTCACTCGTCAGAAGAAAGATTCATCAATTACTTGTGATCGAGATCTTCCAAGGCGAAAGTGATTCCATATTCGGAATCATCCCTCATTCATCTTCAAATCGAACATTACAAATTTGAGGTGAATTTACATTAATGTTATGTAGCTCAATGAGAAATTATGGATAAGAGCTCCCACCTTGATCTCAAAACAAAACATCACAAAAATGGAGCAAAGTTACTTAATCGTTACATAGCTGACACATTACCAATACGTATCACGGATGTAGTTTTGACACATCACCGATTTGTCGCAAATTATGGATCAGATAAGTATTTGGAACAAAGAAATGACAAATCGCAATGTTCTTTCCTTGGTCTCCCCAGGTTACATCACAGAGATGTAACCTGATCACCTGGGTGATGATGAAGCTGCATCGAATTTGCCTCTATTGGGTACAAAATAGGATAAAATACTGCATTTATTTGGAATATAATTCGTCGTCTAGCACTGATGGGAGTGATTTTGATTAAACCGAATTAGCGATGTTAAATTCCCCATTTTTTAATCTACTAGTGCAAGAATGGGAAAACTGAACATTATTCCACTTCATCATTTATTGATGGGGTCACTGGTTGTTGATGTAATTTCTGTTACATAGTAACTACATAGCTGACACATCTCCAAAATGAACCATGGATATAGTTTTGACACATCACAGATTTGTCACAACTTATGGATCAGATACGTATTTGGTACTAAGAAATGACTCATCGCAATGTTCTTTCCTTGATCTCCCCAGGTTACATCACAGAGATGTAACCTGGTCGCCCAGGTGATGATGAAGCTGTTGTTGTTGTTGTTAGCGATGTTAAATTCCCAATTTTTTAATCTACTAGTGCAAGAATGGGAAAACTGAACATTATTCCACTCCATCATTTATTGATGGGGTCACTGGTTGTTGATGTAATTTCTGTTACATAGTAACTACATAGCTGACACATCTCCAAAATGAACCATGGATATAGTTTTGACACATCACAGATTTGTCACAACTTATGGATCAGATACGTATTTGGAACTGAGAAATGACTCATCGCAATGTTCTTTCCTTGATCTCCCCAGGTTACATCACAGTGATGTAACCTGGTCGCCTAGGTGATGATGAAGCTGCATCGAATTTGTCTCCATTGGGCCAAAATAGGATAAAATACTGCATTAAGTTTGGAATATAATTCGTCGTCAATCACTAATGGGAGTGATTTCAACAAAACCGAATTAGCGATGTTAAATTCCCCATTTTTTAGTCTACTAGTGCAAGAATGGGAAAACTGAACATTATTCTACTCCATCATACATTAATGGGGCTGGTTGTTGATGTAATTTCTATTACATAGTAACTACATAGCTGACACATCGCCAATACATATCACGGATGTTGTTTCCTTACATCACAGATTTGTCACAAATTATGGATCAGATACGTATTTGGAACTAAGAAATGACACATCGCAAATGTTCTTTCCTTGATCTCCAAAGGTTACATCACAGAGATGTAACCTGGTCACCTGGGTGATGATGAAGCTGCATCGAATTTTCCTCTATTGGGCGCAAAATAGGATAAAATACTGCATTTAGTTTGAAATATAATTCGTCGTCAATCACTTATGGGAGTGATTTCAATAAAACCGAATTAGCGATGTTAAATTCCCCATTTTTTAATCTACTAGTGCAAGAATGGGAAAACTGAACATTATTCCACTCCATTATCCATTAATGGGGTCACTGGTTGTTGATGTAATTTCTGTTACTTAGTAACTACATAGCTGACACATCTCCAATATGATGCAATATGGATGTAGTTTTGACACATCACAGATTTGTCACAACTTATGGATCAGATACGTATTTGGAACTAAGAAATGACTCATCGCAATGTTCTTTCCTTGATCTCCCCAGGTTACATCACAGAGATGTAACCTCTTCACCTGGGTGATGATGAAGCTGCATCGAATTTGCCTCTATTGGGCGCAAAATAGGATAAAATACTGCATTTGGTTTGGAATATAATTCGTCGTCAATCAATAATTTGAGTAATTTTAATGAAACCGAATTAGCGATGTTAAGTTCCCCTTTAGTTAGTCTACTAGTGCAAGAATGAGAAAACTGAACATTATTCCACTCCATTATCTACTAATGGGGTCACTGGTTGTTGATGTAATTTCTGTTACATGGTAACTACATCGCCAATACGTAGCATGGATGTAGTTAACAGACTTGTCTGAAATTATGGATAATATACAGAGAGGTAATACATCGCAACGTTCTTTGATCTACCCAGGTTACATCACAGAGATGTAAAATTTTCCCTGTATGATCTCAAACCTGAGGATTCCGGTTAATACCATACGCAGCTTCTCGACGAACCGCCACATAAATCAAACAATTTCCTCGTCGAAAACGCCATTCCAAAGTCGTAAAATCCGAAATTCGTATCGTAACTCAAACTCCACCGGGTGCAGCCGCAGCCCTCGACTTCCCAGAAGTTATCTCGACGTAATTACGTCATGGCCCCCAGTGATCTTAGTGGCTGTACCAGTCTTCGGCGTCCGAAATTAGGATAGTCAGAAGAGCATGAAGATAGCATCGAAGCCTGAATTTATTCATGACTGCTCGCCGTCCCGTAACAACAGATGTTATGGACACCGTGTATATTCACTCGGGTCGATCTAATTGGTGGTATACAGTGCAGTGTCTTCTTGAGATGACGATCTGCTGGGTGTGCTGGTTAATTATCGACTTAAACAGTAGTACGCGCTGATTAACTAACTATGAGAACTGTTTAAATACTAAAGAATTATTTCTTCATTGAATAGCTGTCACGAAATAAACATCAGTATCTCACCAATTTCGTGGCAACAAAAACAACAAATTATATAATACCATTAATTGAACCAAACTAATTCTGAGGCGTGTGAGAAATGTTAGATGAACGTGCTGTTAACTATCGGTTTGTCCTCTTCAAGTCCTCGAGAACCCAGGAAAAACATGGTTGTTCCACATTATCACCAACCCAACTGGCAATTACTTTAATATCCATATAATGGATCTGTGTGTTGAGAAAATAACTATATTTGAGGGTTGTAATCGATTGTTTCGTGGGGGAGACTTAACGAGGCCACCGTTTTTACCGATCGGTGATGAAGAGTTGAAACCGTCGTTTACCGAATTTTTTTCAAGAATTATTAAGTCTTATCAAACTCACTTTGACAAATTCTATGAAATAAATCAGAGTTTTCAGAATGTAGTGAGGCTGGGAAAACTTGGAAAATCGAACTTAACCCCATTTCAAATAGTAAATAACTCTCATTTTCCTTCAAATTCGTTTCAGATCCAGATAGGCTATTTTTTTTTTATAATTTTTTTTGGCAAGTTTGGCATGGAAATATGGTCATGCTAAATTTCCAAAAAAAAAATCGCAATCAAAGTATAAATCGAAGGTGATTAAGGATTTTTATCGATTTCTCAGGTTCACGATACGTATTTTTCCACATTTTCTGCTTTTTACTAGGCAACATCGATATATTGTGAAATTTTACAGATATATCAGAAATAAATTTTCTCGAAATATCATCGAAAAGGAAGCAATCAAAGTTGAAATCAAGGGCGACTAACAATTTTCATTGATTTTTCAGTTTCGCGATGCGTATTTTCCACATTTTCGGGTTTTTACTAGGTAATATAGGTATATTGTGAGATTTTACAGATATATTATCAGACATTATGTTTTTCGAAATATCGTCGAAAATGAAGCAATCAAAGTTGAAATCAAGGGCGAGTAACAATTTTCATCGATTATTCAGTTTCGCGATGCGTATTTTCCACATTTTCGGGTTTTTACTAGGTAATATAGGTATATTGTGAGATTTTACAGATATATTATCAGACATTATGTTTTTCGAAATATCGTCGAAAATGAAGCAATCAAAGTTGAAATCAAGGGCGAGTAACAATTTTCATCGATTATTCAGTTTCGCGATGCGTATTTTCCACATTTTCGGGTTTTTACTAGGTAATATAGGTATATTGTGAGATTTTACAGATATATTATCAGACATTATTTTTTTCGAAATATCGTCGAAAATGAAGCAATCAAAGTTGAAATCAAGGGCGAGTAACAATTTTCATAGATTCTTCAGTTTCGCGATAAGTATTTTTCATATTTTCAGCTTTTCACTAGGCAATATCGATATATTGTGAGATTTTATAGATATATTATCAGACATTATTTTTTTCGAAATATCGTCGAAAATGAAGCAATCATAGTTGAAATCAAGGGCGAGTAACAACTTTCATCGATTTTTCAGTTTCGCGATAAGTATTTTTCATATTTTCAGCTTTTCACTAGGCAATATCGATATATTGTGAGATTTACAGATATATTATCAGACATTATTTTTTTCGAAATATCGTCGAAAAAGAAGCAATTTAAATTTAAATCAAGGGCGAGTAACAATTTTCATCGATTTTTCAGTTTCGCGATGCGTATTTTTCATATTTTCAGCTTTTTACTAGGCAATATCGATATATTGTGAGATTTTACAGATATATTATCAGACATTATTTTTTTCGAAATATCGTCGAAAAAGAAGCAATTTAAATTTAAATTAAGGGCGAGTAACAATTTTCATCGATTTTTCAGTTTCGCAATACGTATTTTTCATATTTTCAGCTTTTCACTAGGCAATATCGATATATTGTGAGATTTTACAGATATATTATCAGACATTATTTTTTTCGAAATATCGTCGAAAAAGAAGCAATTTAAATTTAAATTAAGGGCGAGTAACAATTTTCATCGATTTTTTAGTTTCGCGATACGTATTTTTCATATTTTCAGCTTTTCACTAGGCAATATCGATATATTGTGAGATTTTACAGATATATCAGAGATACATTTTTTCGCAATATCGTCGAAGAAGAAGAAGGGCGAGTAACAATTTTCATAGATTTTTCAGTTTTGCGATGCGTATTTTTTCATATTTTCGGGTTTTTCCTAGGTAATATCGATATATTGTGGAAATCGACAGAACCTTCTGATTTTGTTCTACAAAAATGCCTTATCGGAGTCGAAAATTCCACAAATACGATTGGAAAAATTTTCTTTAAAATTTTCTACGCCATTTTGATAGGTTTTCGATTATTTTCAGAGATTTACTAACAGAATCCTAATGACAGATAACTGGACTCTTTCGAAATACTCGTTCATATTTCGAGGAAAACAACCCATTTAGGTCTGAAATGAGGAAATGCGATTAAATATCCCCTTGCAAGTTTTCCACACCACTCTTATGGGTTTTCGAAAAAATTTAGGACAAAATTCTATCTCGATATAATCGAGATTATATTCTGGTGGGAATATGTCGAGAAATTTGTTGAAAACTCTATGAAAAGGATATAAAATGATCGAATAGATCCCCTTGCAACTTTTTCACACCACTCTTATAGGTTTTCAACAATTTTCGAGCGTCTCGGTGGGTCGAAAGCAGTCGAATTTCCATCACAAAGGACGCGAGGTCTCCTTGAATGTAAATCCAGCCCGATCGCACCGCCGGTTTACGCAAGAAATCGATTTGAAAAAGTCCGATTTTGACAGTAAACTACGCCACTGGCCTCGTCTAGCCTCGAATTTCACGTAATTCAAAACAAGATATCGGTTCCAAATTTTTCCAGGTTCCAACCAAATTCGACAATCCGGTTGATGTTCCAATAACAACTTCTGAATGTAAGACGATCTGAGGAAAGAAGCTCCTGGAATGCACACACCTCGAGTGTAAATTTCCTCGGATTAAAACCAATGTTGAAATTTAAATTCATTTAATTCATTTTTATCCCCAATGAGAATCGGGTCGAAAATCGTCGGAAAAGACTTAAGTAATGATAATTTTTGACGAGCTGAACATAATAATAATAGTTTATCTCGTCACCTGATGAAGCCATGGTATGGCGAAACACGTGTAGTGGTTTTGTTGAACCCTTAAGTAGTGAAAATCGTAGACTAAGTTAATCAGTGAATACTAAGCAATTATATATGTTTATTAAACGAAGAAGAGGTCCCGATGGGTTCTGAAATGAGGTAAATCCGATTAAATAGATCCTCTCCATGATTGGAATTGACATTTCCAATAGCAGAGGGCCCATAGAACATGAAGCGAATGTTTGTCATTCGAATGGTAGAGGGAGGCACCAGAATAAAGAAGATATCTCTAATGGAATCGAAACGACACACTCTGTTTGTCGTCTTCTTTCGAAGAGAAGATCCACATCTTTGGGAACCAGTGTAGACGGCATCAGTTCCGGTTATTAATTGATTCATGGATTCGATAATTCACAATGGACCGGTAGAAAAACCGCGAGGCGATTCTTAACAACTCGGCAATTATACAGTCGAATCGAATGTGGCAACACAATGAGGCAGACAGACCGGCATTGTACCTTCTGGTTCCATACCGGAGGGACAATTATCGTTATGAAAGATCTGCAATTAATGGTAGCGGAGACGACAACTGCTGTTCCTCGATGCCGAAGGACAGCTGTCGATCTAAACTCGAATTCGATTGGTGAAATCTCACGTTCTAGTTCAAAAGACTGCAATTTCCATGGCCACATTGAAATATTACATAGTGAGGTCTCAGATAACTATGTGGCGTCTCCTACTTTTCCACAGTTTTATATATAATACTCTATTCTGTGATCTGCTCAAACTTACCAGTAATAAGGATAGGATACAGTGATACAAGTATATCGTTAAATTCCGCCTATGATGGCGTGTTGGGCTCAGCATCTTCCCGTGGCCCTGAAAAAGACGAACGTATTGAAAAAAAATCCAACAGAATTGCATCGAATCATAATTTCCGCAGATGTAAACGTTTTAAACCGACTTGTAGTAGCTTATTGTGGCCACAATGAAACATTAACAACCTGTTCGGATATCAATATATTCTTCTCCATGGCAATCAACATCGACGGTCATGGGAGTATCTGCATAACTGGCTGTGTCGCGATAGCCCCTCGGCCATCGGCAGATTACGGAACAGATCAGCCGATCGAGTGTAATGGTCATAACTCCTTTCCGTAACACTTTATCTCTTGTAACTTTTATTCTTCGGAGGATGCGAGGAGTTGTCTCGGCGGGTTAGGATGAAGAAGAAAGTGGTCTGGAGGAGGACTGGACGTATCCCAATTGACGCGGCTGGTCTTTCGCATTTTCAGCGATTTACGAAGTGATTCGAGATAATGAACCCATCTGGGTTTGAAATGAGGTGAATACGATACCATACCATCAAATCGTAAACGATTCGGAGAGACATTCCCAATGAGAGTCTCAAGTTACAATAAACAAATACCTTGCAAACATTTCCTCCTTAATTCTTGATAACACCTCGAACGTTTCCCTCTTATGATGCTTATCTGAAGGCACAACCGCATTTTCCTATGGGAATAAACCTATCAAACATAGATCCACTCTTGAGATAGCGAGGAGAACTCAGTATTGGAAGGTATTCACTGTCATTTTTTCTTGTGATGTTGGGATAAGGTCGAATCGGTAAGCCTCGTGCAGTTTATGCGACCATTAGAGAGGATGCATTCGATTTCGAGGAAGAAGCTGAATGGGCTTCGAGATTTCACAACACTGTTGCATTCTCGATGGGAGATTTGTTACAAATGAGATGGAATAATATGGAGATTACTCACCAATTACAACTAATTCCTGTGATTATGAATGATGCTCTTTTTTCTAACAAACAAAAGATCCATGCCGCATAAATTGTACCAGTTCTGAAAAAAAATAAGAATATAAGTAACATCGACATTTCGATGATTTGTGTATTTATAAAGTTTCTACCGGTCTAGATTGTATTTATGATCGAAATAAAATATTAGTCTCAATTATAGAAAAATCAGTTTAATGAAGTGTTGCGAAAGCACAACGAGAAAAAAAAAATGTGTAGATAATTTTAATATTCTATGACAGTAGGTTTATGATTTCGTCATAGAGTGACAGTTTACGATAGTTATTGAAATGTCAAATTTCTACCAGTCTGGATTGTATCTATGATCGAAGATCATAATGTGCCTTCTATGAAAGAATATTTGTCCCAATCATAGAAAATCAGTTAAATGTAGTGCGATGAAAGTAATGAGAACATTTGTGGGTAATTTCAATATTCTATAAGAGTAGGTTTATGATTGCGTCAAAGGTTGACAGTTTCGTGAATCAGTAATAGGAATGTCAAATTTCTACTAGTCTGGATTGTATCTATGATCGAAGATCATAATGTGCCTTCTATGAAAGAATACCTGCCGCCCCAATCATAGAATATCAGTTTTATGTAATGCTGTAAAAGTAACGAGAAGAAATAAGGAAATTTGTAGATAATTTCAATATTTTATGACAGTATGACAGTATTTGATTGCATCAAAGGTTGACAGTTTAAGAAAAATCACTCAAAGAAATGTCAAATTTGTTACCAATCTGTATTGTTTCTATGATCGAAGATCTCAATGTGCTATCTATGAAATAATATTAGCCCCAATCATGGAAAATCAGTTTTATGTAGTGCTGTAAAAGTAACGAGAAAAAATAAGATAATGTGTGAATAATTTCAATATTATATGGCAGAAGGTTTATGATTGCGTCAAAGGTTGACAGTTTCGTGAATCAGTAATAAAAATGTAAAATTCCTACTAGTCTGGATTGTATCTATGAAGGAAGATCATAATGTGCCTTCTATGAAAGAATATTAGCCCCAATCATGGAAAATCATTTTTATGTAGTGCTGTAGAAATAACGAGAAAAAATAAGAAAATGTGTGAATAATTTCAATATTCTATGACAGTAGGTTTATGATTGCGTCAAAGGTTGACAGTTCCGTGAATCAGTAATAAAAATGTAAAATTTCTACTAGTCTGGATTGTATCTATGATCAAAGATCATAATGTGCCTTCTATGAAAGAATATTAGCCCCAATCATAGAAAATCAGTTTTATGTAATGCTGTAAAAGTAACGAGAAGAAATAAGAAAATTTTTGGATAATTTCAATATTCTATGACAGTAGGTTTTTGATTGCGTCAAAGGTTTACAGTTTAAGAAAAATCAGTCATAAAAATTTCAAATTCCTACCAGTCTGGATTGTATCTATGATCGAAGATCATAATGTGCCATCTATGAAAGAATATTAGTCCCAATCATAGAGTCAGTTTTATGAAAGGCTGTAAAAGTAACGAGAAGAAAAAAAGAAATTTGTGGAGAATTTTGATATTCTATGACAGTAAATTTATGATTTCGTCAATGAGTGACAGTTATTGAAATGTCAAATTTCTAAATTGTAATTTTCCTCATATGGTGTCAATCGATTTTTTCATGGAGAATCTGAGCTTGGACTAAGACCTTGGATAATTCTGTTTTTGCTCCAAATCATTTCTTGACATTTTCGATATCATCAATTTCGACTGCATTCTAGAAGGAATAATAAAAATTAACGCTTTGTCACATGAAACAAAATTGATCGAAAATTCCTGGAAACTGCACGTGGATGTTGCAGAAACGTAAAAGGATTCCTTTTATTTTTTCCAAAATTCGCTCGAATCCGAATCATGACTGTGATCTTCGGACTTGGTCAAAGAAATAAGCGAGCAAAAAATCATCGCGCAGCGGTTTCCCCATCGCGTGCTCGCATTAAATCGCAAATTATTCATCGCAGACAATCAATAACAATTCCAGAGACCGTGAAAACCAAAAGGAATCCGATATTCACCGTAAACTCGCCATTTCCTCCTCACATCTACCATTTACGCCCGGCCTCGACTGGTAATTTCCTCCACTCGGTTTCCGTCTAATGATCCAATGCATCTCTTTAATTCAATAACCTGAATTCTCTCGCTTCAACTGATATTCATGTTCTGTATCGGCATGAATTATAACAGTGGCCACTTTCGCAAATATCTCGTATTAACGCCGTCGCCATTCATCATCTCGTTTTTCAGATTACATCTTTATCGTGCAGGAATCCTCGTATGAGTTTGCAGATAACGAAGGTAGTTGTTTTCAGATTTCACTCGATAATCCGATTCCCAAAACTGACGTTTTAATTTTCTATGATACTTCTTAGTCTTAGAAACTGGGCGGATCTAGATTGATCACCGTTGACGTTTATCGAATATGAATATCCGAGTTTATCGGTGGTTCTCTGAACCACAAATATTTATGTCCTCGGTGAGTTTGAAGGGACATAGAACCTCAGGCCAAACCGCAATGTCTAACCGAACACGACATATTCGCATCGCTTTCTATGTACGTGCCTTGCATAATTACCGGCAAAATAGGTACCTACATCAGAAGGACCGCAACGTTGAATTGTAATGTTCTCGCATAATATCTTGAACTGCCAAAGGATGGTATGACGGGTGTGGTCTGGACACATGATCTTAAGACCACCTAGTATGGTCTGTTCCCAGCTGCAAGCGATAGAGTGTGGTATATTCGATCATAAATACGCGTATCAGTGCTCGGACAGAAGTTATTGCTCCAATTCATTCCGAAGAGGTATGGCCGCAATTGCGAAGGTAAAACAGGAAATATTCAAATCGATACCAGTCTCGATCATAGAAAATTTGACTGTCACTCTTTGACGGGATCATAAACTTACTGTCATAGAATAAAATTGTCCACAATTTTTTTCTTGTTAATTTTGAAGCACTCCATAAAACTGATTTTTCTATGATTGAGACAAATATTCTTTCATCGAAGGCGCATTATGATCTTCGATCGATACAATCCAGACTGGTAGAAATTTGACATTTCAATAACTGACTACTTTTAAAGCACTTAATAAAACTGATTTTCTATTTTTTTTATAATTGGGACTAATATACTTTCATAGAAGGCACATTATGATCTTCGATCATAGATACAAGCAAGACTGGAAAAAATTTGACATTTCAATAACTGATTTATCGTAAACTCTCACTTTCTGACGGAATCATAAACTTACTGTCATAGAATATTGAAATTATCCACAAATTTTTCCATTTCTTCTCGTTACTTTTACAGTACTCAATAAAACTGATTTTCTATTTTTTTTATAATTGGGACTAATATTCTTTCATAGAAGGCACATTATGATCTTCGATCATAGATACAAGCAAGACTGGAAAAAATTTGAACTTTTCAATTACTGATTTATCGTGAACTGTCACTTTCTGACGGAATCATAAACTTACAGTCATAGAATATTGAAATTATCCACAAATTTTTCCATTTCTTCTCGTTACTTTTACAGTACTTAATAAAACTGATTTTCTATTTTATTTATAATTGGGACAAATATTCTTTCATAGAAGGCACATTATGATCTTCGATCATAGATACAAGCAAGACTGGAAAAAATTTGAACTTTTCAATTACTGATTTATCGTGAACTGTCACTTTCTGACGGAATCATAAACTTACAGTCATAGAATATTGAAATTATCCACAAATTTTTCCATTTCTTCTCGTTACTTTTACTGCACTTAATAAAACTGATTTTCTATTTTTTTTATAATTGGGACTAATATTCTTTCATAGAAGGCACATTATGATCTTCGATCATAGATACAAGCAAGACTGGAAAAAAATTGACATTTCAATAACTGATTTATCGTAAACTGTCACTTTCTGACGGAATCATAAACTTACTGTCATAGAATATTGAAATTATCCAAAAATTTTTCCATTTCTTCTCGTTACTTTTACAGCACTTAATAAAACTGATTTTCTATTTTTTTATAGTTGGGGCTAATATTTTTTCATAGAATGCACATTATGATCTTCGATCATAAATACAAGAAAGACTGGAAAAAATTTGATATTTCAATAACTGATTAATCGTGAATTGTCACTTTCTGACGGAATCATAAACTTCATAGTCATGGAATATTAAAATTTTGTTCACTGACATTTTGATATATTCCATGTGATTCTGTGATTCCATCTATGGAAGTATCGATTTTATAAAATGACATTATTTGATTATTTGTTCACTGACATTTCGATACATTCCATCTGATTCTGTGATTTCATCTATTGAAGTGTCGATTTCATAAAATGACATTATTTTATTATTTGTTCACTGACATTTTGATATATTCCATGTGATTCTGTGATTCCATCTATGTAAGTGTCGATTTTATAAAATGACATTATTTCATTATTTGTTCACTGACATTCTGATATATTCCATATAATTCTTTGATTCCATCTATTGAAGTGTCAATTTCATAAAACAACATTATTTCATTATTTGTTCACTGACATTTTGATATACTCCATGTGATTTTGTGATTCCATCTATGGAAGTGTCGATTTTATAAAATGACATTATTTCATAATTTGTTCACTGACATTTTGATATATTCCATGTTATTCTGTGATTCCATCTATTGGAGTGTTGATTTCATAAAATGACATTATTTCATTATTTGTTCAATGACATTTCGAAATATTCCATGTGATTCCATCTATTCAAGTGTCGATTTTATAAAATTACATTACTTCATTACTTGTTCACTGACATTTTGATATATTGCATGTGATTCTGTGATTCCATCTATGGAAGTGTCGATTTTATAAAATGACATTACTTCATTATTTGTTCACTGACATTTTGATATATTCCATGTTATTCTTCGATTCCATCTATTGGAGTGTTCATTCCATAAAATGACATTATTTCATTATTTGTTCAATGACATTTCGAAATATTCCATGTGATTCCATCTATTCAAGTGTCGATTCTATAAAATTACATTAGTTCATTATTTGTTCACTGACATTTTGATATATTCCATGTGATTCTGTGATTCCATCTATTGAAGTGTTGAATTTCATAAAATGACATTATTTTTTCACTGAAACTGTGATATATTCCATAAAAAAATTATATTGCATCTAGAATGCAGTCGAAATTGATATCGACAATGTGAAGAAGTGAGTTGGAGTAAGAAATAGAATTATCCAAGGTCCAATACCAGATTTTCCATGAGGAATCGATTGACATGAATTTGACATTTCAATAACTAATTTATCTTGAACCGTCACTATTTGACGGAATCATGAACTTACTGTCATAGAATATTAAAATTATCCACACATTTTTTTATAGTAACTTTTGCAGCACTTCATGAAAATTTTTTTTTTCAATCAAATAAAACGTGATGTGTCTCTCCATTTGGTGTCAATACATGTCATAGCAATTATTCATTTCATGCCAGTCTAAAGAACTATCTAAGCAACTCGGAGCTTCCTCCGCGCAGCTCATGATACCCATGAAGTTTCTCAAACCCATAACGACGATGCCAGATCGGAATCTAACGAAGACACCAAGAGTCACGTGCACGTCCACCCATCCCCGAAGATCATCCGCAAACAAACTCCAAAGGTGCCTGCCGGATAGGCCACGAGCCCGACCTCATCTACTCTCCTCCGGAATGAAGAGGTTCCCTCCAATAGATTATGCTAATCATCGGCCTAATCATCTCATATCAGACACGCACACCGAGTCCAGACAACTGAGTACGCTAACTCAATTTCAATTATAATTCATACAGGTTTTAAATGGTGTCGATGATGTTAACAAGTTATTATGGTAGTATGTGTTCAATCAAGCTGGCTAATTGATAATGCAAGGCGGCGTGGTTGCTGCTCGCCTCGGAGGTGTTCCGATTGGTCGGAAAAATGATCGACGTCCGCCGACCAATCGAGAACTTGTCACCTAGGGAACTGGCAACGTCGCCCGAATTTGACAGATGCGGGACATTAGATCTACTGTGTGACAGGAACGTCAGAAATGTGCTCATAACCTTTCCGACTGTCTTCATTAGATAAATTGAATTGGCTACAATATAACCAAGAGATTCAATTGCCACAACAACGTATTTAACAGTACCATCAACTGCATACTTCTAGAATTCTCGAATGTAGTTAAAAAGGACTTAGTGCCTTCAATTGAACACTTCATGGCTTTCGCGCAGGAAGAATATAACCATGAAATCCGCTAATTAGGCTATGAAATTTCAATATCGACTCTGCAATTCCTCTTGGCGTTTCCTGGTTTGGCTTCGCGTGGACATTGAACTGTTAATTCTCATATTTTTCTCCAACTCGGAAAATTCTAATTCCGCGATGAACAAATGAGCCTTATGGTTTCGATCAGAATCGAATGATACTCATTACGTCCCATAATTAGAAACTTAGTTACTTCGATGTCTGGAGCATATAAATCATCTTTTTGAACGCTCCTCCAACTCGCCATCAGACGCGATCTCGTTCTCTAATTATTATAATTTGTTCTTGGCATCAAGGCATTTCTGTTTATTTAATGGAATTATATTAATCTATTTCTGATGCTTATTAGTTGTCACTTCGCCGCTGCTCAAATAGACGTGATTGGATGGTTCGGGACAGGGCAGGAGCAGCCCATAAATCCCCACAACAACCAAATTTATATGCGATTTTCGTTCGATGACGACACGCGTTGTTTATGCGTTATATTCAAAACGCATAAAGAAAAATTTTTCGAAATTTCGATATCTTAAGTTGAACTGTCAATGAAATGACATGGTATTCTGAATCTAGAATGAAAATATTGGGGAATATACCGATTGAGAAGAATCTTTTTCGAATTTTTTCATTTTCTATATATCTTTGTGGTTCCATCTCTTGAAGTAACGGTTTCATAAAATGACATTTCGACATATTTCATGTGTTTCCATTTATTGAAGTGTCAATTTTATAAAATGACATTATTTGTTCACTGAAATTTTGATATATTCCATGTGATTCTGTGATTCCATCTCTTGAAGTGTCGGTTTCATAAAATGACATTATTTGTTCACTGAAATTTTGATATATTCCATGTGATTCTGTGTTTCCATCTATTGAAGTGTCAATGTTATAAAATGACACTATTTGTTCACTGAAATTTTGATATATTCCATGTGATTCTGTGTTTCCATCTATTGAAGTGTCAATGTTATAAAATGACATTATTTGTTCACTGAAATTTTGATATATTTCATGTCATTCTGTGATTCCATCTCTTGAAGTGTCGGTTTTATGAAATGACATTATTTGTTCAGTGAAATTTTGATATATTCCATGTGATTCTGTGAATATTGAAGTGTTGATTTTTTAAAATTACATTATTTGTTCACTGATACTTTGTTATATTCCATGTGAATCTGTGATTCCATCTATTGAAGTGTCGATTTTATAAAATGACATTATTTGTTCACTGAAATTTTTATAAATTCCATGTGATTGTGTGACTATGACTACTGAAGTGTCGGTTTATGAAAAATGACATTATTTTTCCACTGAAATTTTGATATATTCTAGAAAATTCTGTGATTCCATCGTTTGAAGTGTAAATTTTATGGAATGACATTATTCGTTCAGTGAAATTTCGAAATATTCCATGTGATTCTGTGATTCCATCTCTCGAAATGTTGATTTTATAAAATGACATTTTATATTGAATGAAATTTCCTAATATTCCATTAATTCTGTTATTCCATCTCTTTTTAATGTTGATTTTTTTAAAATGACATCATTTGTTCACTGAAATTTTGATATATTTCATATGATTCTGTGATTTTATCACTTGAAGTATCGGTTTTATAAAATGACATTATTTGTTCACTGAAATTTTGATAAATTCCATGTGATTCTGTGATTTCATCTACTGAAGTGTCGATTTTGAAAAATGACATTATTTTTTCACTGAAATTTCGATATATTCTGGAAAATTCTGTGATTCCATCGTTTGAAGTGTAAATTTTATGGAATGACAATATTCGTTCAGTGAAATTTTGAAATATTCCATGTGATTCTGTGATTCCATCTCTCGAAATATTGATTTTATAAAATGACATAATTTTCTTTCACTGAAATTTTGATATATTCCATTTAATTCTGTGATTTCATCTCTCGAAATATTGATTTTATAAAATGATATCATTTTTTTTCACTGAAATTTTGATATATTCCATCAATTCTATGATTCCATTTTTCGAAATGTTGATTTTATAAAATGACATTATTTCATTATTTGTTCACTGTAATTTTGATATAATCTATGTGATTCTGTGATCCCATCTCTTGAAGTGTCGGTTTTATAAAATGACATTATTTCATTATTTGTTCACTGTAATTTTGATATAATCCATGTGATTCTGTGATTCCATCTCTTGAAGTGTCGGTTTTATAAAATGACATTATTTGTTCACTGAAATTTGATATATTCAAAAAAATTCTACGATTCTATCTCTTGAAGTGTTTATTTCATAAAAAGATATTATTATTTCACCGAAATTTTTATATATTCGGTATCATTCTGTGATTTCATCACTTGAATTGTCAATTCCATGAAATGACATTATTTGTTCACTGAAATTTTGATGTATTCCATATAATTCTTTGATTCCATCTCTCAAAATGTTGATTTCATGAATTGACATTATTTTTTCACTGAAATTTTGATATATTCCATGTGATTCTACGATTCTATCTTTAGAAGTGTCGATTTTATAAAATGACATTTTTTTTTCATTGAAATTCGATATATTCTATAATATTCTACGATTCTATCTCTTGAAGTGTTTATTTTATAAAAGATAATATTTTTTTACTGAATTTTTTATATAATTCTGTAATTCCCTTTCTTGGAGTGTAAATTTCATAAAATGACATTCTTTTCCACTGAAATTTTGATATATTCAATATCACTCTGTGATTTCATCACTTGAAGTGTCAATTTTATAAAATGACTTTGTTCACTGAAATTTTGATATATTCCATATAATTCTTTGATTCCATCTTTCAAAATGTTGATTTCATAAAATGTCATAAGTTTCTCACTGAAATTTTGATATATTCCATGTGATTCTACGATTCTATCTCTTAAAGTGTTTATTTTATAAAATGAAATTATTTTTTCACTGAAATTTTTAAATACTTCTGTAATTCCATTTCTTGAAGTGTAAATTTTATAAAATGACATTCTTTGTTTACTGAAATTTTTATGTATTCGATATCATTCTATGATTTCATCGCTTGAAGTGTCAATTTTATAAAATGACATTATTTGTTCACTGAAATTTTGATGTACCCCATATAACTATGTAATTCTGGGATTCCTTCTCTTGAAGTGTCAATTTTAAAAAATGACATTATTTGTTCATTGAAATTTTGATATGTTCCATATAACTCTGTGATTCCTTCTCTTGAAGTGTCAATTTTATAAAATGACATTATTTTCTTACACTGAAATTTTGATATATTCCATATTATTCTGTGATTCCTCCTCTTGAAGTGTCAATTTTATAAAATTACATTATTTGTTCACTGAAATTTTGATTTATTTCATATGTGATTCCATCTATCAAAATGTTGATTTCATAAAATGACATAAATTGTTCAATGAAATTTTGACATTTCCCGAGAGACATTTTTTCGACCTTCGACGGGGTCTTGATTCCTTCGGGAACTCGGAGTGAAACGAAGAAAAAACGAATCCTTATACATTTCTTCAACACCTTCGTGCAGTTTTTTCTTCAAAATCCAGAGCACCTATGACTCCATCAAAGTTTGCAATATTTATCTGGACAAACGTCAAAGGATATCTGTGATCTTCGGATTTTTTCAGGTTCGTTCATGGTGAATTTTAGACGCGAGCTCTTCCTTCTCACATAAAACAGCTAGAGGGCTGAATTTCTATAGAACTCATTCAATTGTAGACACGAAAGGAATATACGAATAAATTGTTTAAATGCTTACAATGAACTGATGGTAATTGCACAATGTATTTGAATGAAAACCAATCGCCCCGAAGGATATTGAGCCCTCCACGGGCATCCAATAGTCATAAACGCTCTCCAGGTTCCCGGTAATTGGAAATATCTTCATCAACCGAAAAAATCATTCGAGAATCAATACGACATCGTTGCCAATTATCGAAAACCACGTTTTCGAAAGCCAAACTCCAAGGACCCGGGGCTCGGACGGAAGACATAAAAATTCCTCGGCCGTTCGTCGGCCCGGCGCAACCGCAGGTGGATCTCCGTAGGAAATCCTCCAACGGGTCCAAGATTGATGCAGATGTAAACTAGTTCAAATTCCAGCCCCAAATGCATCGACGTGCGCGTATTTCAGCGGAGATCCTGAAAAACAGGTCTGGCCGCGCGGAATCCAGAGCCTCTCCGAGATTCCGAACCGATCGCGGCTTTTGTCTTCGCCAGATAAAGTTGCGCCTTTGGGACCACTGACACATATTGTGGCCAGAAATTTCCTGGTGCAAAGTTCCCAAAGTTCTGTGGACTAGGATTAACACGAAACATCGAAAAATCTATCGAACATGTTCTTTTCCTCTTCTTCCCAACAATTCCCTCCATCGATGGAATAATGGTACAGATTGAACCTGCTAACATTCCATAAGGCTATTTATGAACATCTAACGTATTTTAATTTAATTTGTAGCAGTTCGTGATCGGAAAGTCGGAGGAGAGTGCTCGGAACTGTGGTGCCCTCTGGGTGGTCAGGTTAAGGTGCCACGGAGAAATTCATTCAATTTCCTACACTATCCTACGTCACTTATTGAGCAAACTAGTTACCAATTGGATGCCATTATTGGTAGTGAGAATTGTGGCGAACCGCAGGTAGATTATTATCAGTGGAAATGGACTCTACGAAATGACCAACAGATCATGCAGTGAGATTTTTATCTCGAAAATATTTCCGTTCGCTTTTCACAATTCGAGACATGGAATCACAGAATGATATGAAAAATATATACTGAAATTTCACTGAACAAATAATGTCATTCCATAAAATTGACACTTCAAGAGATGGAATCACAGAATCACATAGAATATTTCAAAATTTCACTGAACGAATAATGTCATTTCATAAAAATAACATTTCGACTAATGCAATCACAGAATTATATGGAATATTTGAAAATTTCGTTGAAAAATAATGACATTTCATAAAATTGACACTTCAAGACATGGACTCCCAGAATTATATGGAATATACCGAAATTTCTGTGATAAAATAATGTCATTCTATGAAATCAACATTGAAAAAGATGGTATCACAGAATTATATGAAATATATCAAAATTTCAGTGAACAAATAATGTCATTTTATAAAATCGACACTTCACTAGATGGAATCACAGAATCACATGGAATATTTCGAAATTTGACTGAACGAATAATGTCATTCCATAAAATTGACACTACAAGCGCTAGAATTTCAGAATTTATAATAAATAAATAATGTCATTTCATAAAATTGACTATTCAAGAGATGGAATCACAGAATTATATGGAATATATCAGAATCTCATTGAAAAATAATGTCATTTCATAAAATTGACACTTCAAGAGATGGACTCACAGAATTATATGGAATATATCGAAATTTGTGTGGAAAAATAATGTCATTTTATAAAATCAACATTTAAAGAGATGGAATCACGGAATGATATGGAATATATCAAAATTTCAATGAACATATAATGACATTTTATAAAATCAACATATCGAGAGATGGAATCACAGAATTATACGAAAAATATCAATATTTCAGTGAACAAATTCTGTCATTTTATAAAATCGACACTTCAAGAGTTGGTCTCACCGAATTATATGGAATATATCGAAATTTCTGTGAAAAAATAATGTAATTTTATAAAATCAACACTTAAAGAAATGGAATCACAGAATTATATAGAATATATCAAAATTTCGGTGAACAAATGATGTCATCTCATAAAAATGACACTTCAAGAGATGAAATCGCAGAATTAAAAAGAATATATTAAAATTTCAGGAAAATAATGTCATTCTACAAAATTGACAATTCTAGAGATGGAATCTCAGAATGATATGAAATATATAAAAATTTCAATGAACATATAATGACATTTTATAATATCAACATCTCGAGAGATGGAATCACAGAATTATACGAAAAATATCAATATTTCAGTGAACAAATTATGTCATTTTATAAAATCGACACTTCAAGAGATGAAATCACAGAATTATATGGAATATATCAAATTCGTCAACAAAGTGGAATTTTACGATCCGAATGTTGGATATTTATGATTATTCTTAAGAGATCATTAAAAATATGAATATTATAAACGATTTGGCTCACTGGGTCATATAAAAATTCGCAACATCATTAACAGATTTCTGTATTTTATCTGTTGTCTGTCTGGCGACAGATGGAATATATGATTCCAACGGAATCCATTCAAAGTCCGACGCAAAAAAAAACTCGAATTTTTGAAAATTAAAGTCGGTCGGCAGCTGATACCAGGATTCCAGTTCTTTGAAATATTGGAAGTAGATACGAGAAAGCAGAAAGCAGTCCACTCCACTGACACATTTCACCATCTGTTTGGCAAAGATCGAACAATGGATTGTTGAAAATATCCTCCTCCAACACTCCAAGAATGATCAAATAAAGTGCAACAGTCGAAGACATGTTACTGTACCATACCCAAATAGCAGGTGTTATTGGATCAACCTGGCGTAATCCGACCCACGTGATACGTCTGCCTCTGGTTATTGACACGCACAATCACGGTCGTTACTTACATTGATGTGCTTGCATGGTCGATCATATGTGATATATGATGCGGTTACTGTTATTTTAATTAGAGGCCATCAACGTCAAACTGTAACTCGCCGTCTGGTTGTCTTTCTCTCCGCGATTCACGAGGTCTTTAACATCGATATGGCTTCTCCACCCTTCTTCCCATTTTGTGTTTTCCTACCAGGAATAGTTTTTGAAGGAAAAAGTGAGTTGAATACAGTTGGAAAAGGGAGTGAGTGGAAATTCTCGAATATTTCTCAGCCTTACAAAATGTTTGGTTTTTTCGAATTTCTATAATTGTCAGAATCTGATATCTCGAATTTTTGATGAAAATATCGAATTAAAATAAATGAAGAAAATTAATTCCAAAAACTTCGATATCTCTGATAAATTTTGATACATTCCATTTAATTCTGTGATTCCATCTTTGAAGTATCAATTTTATAAAATGACATTATTTTTTCACTGAAATTTTGATATATTCCATAAAAATCTGTGATTCCATCTCTTGAAGTGTCGATTTTATAAAATGACATTATTTGTTCAATGAAATTTTGATATATTCCATAAAAATCTGTGATTCCATCTCTTGAAGTGTCGATTTTATAAAATGACATTATTTGTTCAATGAAATTTTGATATATTCCATAATATTCTGTGATTCCATCTCTTGAAGTGTCGATTTTATAAAATGACATTGTTTGTTCAATGAAATTTTGATATATTCCATAAAAATCTGTGATTCCATCTCTTGAATTGTCGATTTTATAAAATGATATTATTTGTTCAATGAAATTTTGATATATTTCATAAAAATCTGTGATTCCATCTCTTGAAGTGTCGATTTTATAAAATGACATTGTTTGTTCAATGAAATTTTGATATATTCCATAAAAATCTGTGATTCCATCTCTTGAAGTGTCGATTTTATAAAATGACATTATTTGTTCAATGAAATTTTGATATATTCCATTAAAATCTTTGATTCCATCTCTTGAAGTGTCGATTTTATAAAGTGACATTGTTTGTTCAATGAAATTTTGATATATTCCATAAAAATCTGTGATTCCATCTCTTGAAGTGTCGATTTTATAAAATGACATTATTTGTTCAATGAAATTTTGATATATTCCATAAAAATCTGTGATTCCATCTCTTGAAGTGTCGATTTTATAAAATGACATTATTTGTTCAATTAAATTTTGATATATTTCATAAAAATCTGTGATTCCATCTCTTGAAGTGTCGATTTTATAAAATGACATTGTTTGTTCAATGAAATTTTGATATATTCCATAAAAATCTGTGATTCCATCTTTTGAAGTGTCGATTTTATAAAATGACATTATTTGTTCAATGAAATTTTGATATATTCCATGAAAATCTGTGATTCCATCTCTTGAAGTGTCGATTTTATAAAATGACATTATTTGTTCAATGAAATTTTGATATATTCCATAAAAATCTTCGATTCCATCTCTTGAAGTGTCGATTTTATGAAGTGACATTGTTTGTTCAATGAAATTTTGATATATTCCATAAAAATCAGTGATTCCATCTTTTGAAGTGTCGATTTTATAAAATGACATTATTTGTTCAATGAAATTTTGATATATTCCATGAAAATCTGTGATTCCATCTCTTGAAGTGTCGATTTTATAAAATGACATTATTTGTTCAATGAAATTTTGATATATTCCATGAAAATCTGTGATTCCATCTCTTGAAGTGTCGATTTTATAAAATGACATTATTTGTTCAATGAAATTTTGATATATTCCATAAAATTCCATCTCTTGAAGTGTCAATTTAAAAAAAAAGACATTATTTGTTCACTGAAATTTTGATATATTCTATATTATTCTATGCTTCCATTTCATGAAATGTCAATTTTATAAAATGACATCATTTGTTCAATGCAATTTTGTTATATTCCATAAAAATCTGTGATTCCATCTCTTGAAGTGTCGATTTTATAAAATGACTTTATTTGTTCAATGAAATTTCGATATATTCCATGAAAATCTGTGATTCCATCTCTTGAAGTATCGATTTTATAAAATGACATTATTTGTTCAATGAAATTTTGATATATTCCATAAAAATCTGTGATTCTATCTCTTGAAGTGTCGATTTTATAAAATGACATTATCTGTTCAATGAAATTTTGATATATTCCATAAAATTCCATCTCTTGAAGTGTCAATTTAAAAAAAAAGACATTATTTGTTCACTGAAATTTTGATATATTCTATGTTCCCATTTCATGAAATGTCAATTTTATAAAATGACATTATTTGTTCACTGAAATTTTGATATATTCTATATCATTCTCTGATTCCTTCTCTTGAAGTGCAATTTTATAAAATGACATTATTTGTTCACTGAAATTCTGAAATATTTCATATAATTCTGTGATTCCATTTCTTCAAGTGTCCATTTTTTAAAATGACATTATTTTTTCTTTGTATATTTTATATATTCTATGTGATTCTGTGATTTTTCTTTGTATATTTTATATATTCTATGTGATTCTGTGATTCCAACTTTTGAAGT
The DNA here is from genome assembly GCA_963966015.1 of Aphidecta obliterata. Classification (NCBI taxonomy): domain Eukaryota; kingdom Metazoa; phylum Arthropoda; class Insecta; order Coleoptera; family Coccinellidae; genus Aphidecta; species Aphidecta obliterata. Next base: position 2,825,279 of record OZ014435.1, read on the forward strand.
GTCAATTTCATAAAATTACATTATTTTTCCACTGTAATTTATATTCCATATAATTCTGTGATTCCATCTCTTGAAATACCTACTGTCAAATTATATTTTTATGAACTTCAAAAATGGATTCACCGAATTATAATGAATATATCAAAAACTCAATTTTATTTCTGTGTACCAAAACAGCCTTCAGTGCCCATTGTCTGCATGACAATTGCTGTCGTTTTATTTCTACAAACTCCAGAAATGGAATCGCCGAAATATATTGAATATATCAGAAAAACTCAATCTGCTTGCCACGTGGAACTGAATTTCTATATAACCCATTTAATCTTAGCCTCATAGTTTTCGAAATACCGAATTATAAAAAAAATGTTAATGTTTTACATAACAAGAAAAGATATATAATAATATAGAATAAACGATAGACAATATGAAATACTCAGGTATGACAATAGACAAAAAATTTGAATTAACACAAACACAAAGGAGAAACAGGAAAGAATGCCAGAAAAATGAAATGATATCTTGACCCTTTGATAAAAAGAAGTAGCAGATAAAATAAGGAAGTATGGAAGCGAAATTCTAACAATAAACAAGAAGAATAGAAAGCAGGTCTCTAAAAGAAGCAATAGACGAACCAGATCATTTTAGAAAAGAAGATGATACTGGAAGCAATGGACAACAACCTTCAAGATAGGAAACAAATGGAGAAAACAACATAAACTTTCGAAAAAAAAAACGACGAAGTAAAATAAGAAAATAGAAAACGAATGGAAGATAACAACGAAGAAGAAATTCTAGCGTGTGATACATCAGTGAAAAGCTCGTTTCGTCTACTTTCGACCAGATATTTGTAGAAGGGGTTCGGAACCAGTTCCGAACTGATACCTCCGCCTATGACGAACCGAAGGCGTTTTCAATCAAGAACTCCATTAGTTGTTCGAATAACTCACGTGGTGTCGTGATGGCCATACCCTGTGCCCAATACGTACCCCAGGCTAATCCCCTCTAACTGCGCAATTGTCTTTGTTTTCCTAAATAACATTGTTGCAGGCTGCATCCAACGTTGTAATTACATTGTAGTACGACATGGTTTTACCTGGAGGGAAAGAGGTTACAGCTCACTCGTGATTACAGGACGATATCATCTGGGAAATACACCCATAAAGAAACGGCTACGTGTTTACATCTGCTCTTGTTCAGCCTTATCGAGTGCTTAAGATATAATAACGGACGTGGCAGCGGGAACAAAACAGACACCTACTCTGAGAGAGATTTCTGGACCTTTTGGAAATAATCTGTATTTCTTGAATTATTGAGGAAAAATAAATTCAGATCTCCCTTAGTTCATTAACGAACTTAACCGGCGCATTCAGACCTCAAACTTACCCTGAAAATTTAAAAACTCTAGGCCTCTTCTTCCTAAAGTTAGGTTAGGTTAGGTTAGTGCAGAAAATGCGTTGGTCGTGCGAACAGACGAAGTCACCGGTTTCGTTCGAAAGAGATCCATAATAATTTATATCGAATTCAATTAATGAGCAACAGCCCAGACGTAAAAAGTCCGTCGTGTAAACCGTAACAGGGTTTCGTTTTTTTTTTCGTATCAGAACATGTTATTATAATCACTCGTATTTTACTGATGATTGGAAAACCGATGTAGAAATTCATAGAACACATGACGAGGAGACCAGCCGGAGGACTCGTTGGCAGGAAATGCTCCGGCGAGATCGCGACAGAGCGCATATTTGCGATCTGGGTTCCGCACGTGAATAGAGGTCAGTGATATTCGCTGAAGAGAGTGTTTCTTCGAGGTTGACACAAGACGAGAGTCCTCGAGGGAACGGGAGAGTTGAGAATCTGCAGATTGGAAAAAAAATTCAAAAGTCATCGCTAGGGGGGTCACCCATTCAGGTACTGAACCAGCACAACGCTGCTTGGCTTTGAGTATCATGAAAAGTCTGACAAATTATGTCATTCAATAATATTGACACTTCAAGAAATGGAATCACAGAATTTTATGTAATATATCAAAAGTTCAGTGAAAAAATGATGTCATTTTATAAAATTGACACTTCAAGAGATGGATTCACAGAATTATATGGAATATATCAAAATTACAGTGAACACATAATGTTATTTTATAAAATCAGCATTTCGAGAGATGGAATTATGTGGAATATATAAAAATGTCAGTGAACAAATAATGTCATTTTATAAAATTGAACACAGAATAATAATTGAGTTTTTCTGATATATTCAGTTGAATTCGATGATTCCATCTATATTGAAGTTTATAAAAATGAAATGACAGTATTTCTCATATTGGCAATAAACACCGAAGACTATTTTGGTACACAAAAAATATTGAGTTCAATGAGTTCTTCTGATATATTCAATGAAATTGGGTGAGTCTATATTTTGAAGTTTATAAAAATGAAATGACAGTTTTTGTCATACTGTAGGCCATTTTGGTACACAGAAAAAAATTTGGTTTTTCTGATATATTCATTACAATTCAATGATTCCATTTCATGCTGAAAATGAACACTGAAGGCCATTTTGGTACACTGAATAAAAATTGAGATTTTCCTTCAGTTTAATTAGTTATTCGATTCTATGCGGTCGTTTCTTTTTGTCTCTTTTGTTGTCATGATTTTTGATTTATGTGTTACTACTTCGCTTGTTCGCTTCTGACTTCTCTTATACACAGAATAAAAATTGAGGTTCCTTAATATATTCAATTAAATTCGGTGATTCCATGTTTTGAAGTTTATGAAAATAGAATGAGAATACTTGTCATACTTAGACCTAGGAGAATCGGGATATAAAAATTAAACATAAACAATCATTAAACACTCCCAACGAACACTGAAGGTCGTTTTGGTACACAGAAACAAGCGAGCAAAAGCTCGCTTGTTTTTGTGCTTTTCGAATTTTTCATAGTAAATTATCAGCTTTGTCTTTATCTTAATCTTCAATTGTTCGTTGTAATACTTTTCTTGTTATTACCTTCAGTTTAATTAGTTATTCGATTTTATCCAGTAATTTCTTTTTTTCTCTTCTGTTGATTTTATTTTGGCTTTCTGTGTTATTTCTTCGAAATTTTTTACTTCCTGTTCTAGGTCTTGTTCACTTCTGATTTCTCTTATACACAGAATAAAAATTTAGTTTTTATTATATATTCAACATTATTCGGTGATTCCATGTTTTGAAGTTTATGGAAATAAAATGAAAGTATTTGTCTTACTTAGACCTAAGAGAGTCTGGATATAAACATTAAACATAAACAAACATTAAACACTTCTAATGAATACTGAAAATCGTTTTGGTACACAGAAACAAGCTAGCAAAAGCTTTTTAAATTTTTTATAGAAAATTATCAGCTCTTTCTTTATCTTAATCTTAAATTGTTCGTTGTTATTATTTTCTTATTATTTCCTTCAAATCAATTAGTTATTCGATATTATCCGGTAGTTTCTTCCTTTTTTCTTTTGTTGTTTTTATTTTTGCTTCCTGTGTTATTTTTTCTGAATCTTTTACTTCCTGTTCTAGGTCTTGTTCGCTTCTGATTTCTCTTATACACAGATTACTAATTGATATATTCAATATAATTAGGCGATTCCAAGTTTTGAAGTTCATGAAAATAGAATGACAGTATTTGTCATATTTAAACCTAGGAGAGTCGGGATATAAACATTCAACATAAACAAACATTAAACACTTCCATTGAACACTGAAGATCGTTTTGGTACGCAGAAACGAAACAGCAAAATCTCGCTTGTTTCTGTGCTTTTCAAATTTTTCATAGTAAATTATCAGCTCTGTCTCTATCTTAACAATCAATTGTTCGTTGTAATACTTTTCTTGTTATTTCCTTCAGTTTAATTAGTTATTCGATATTATTCGGTAGTTTCTTTCTTTTCTCTCCTGTTGTTTTTATTTTTGCTTTCTGTGTTATTTATTCGAAATTTTTTACTTCCTTCTAGGTCTTGTTCACTTCTGATTTCTCTTATACACAGAATAAAAATTTAGTTTCTATGATATATTCAATATTATTCGGTGATTCCATGTTTTGAAATATATGGAAATAAAATGAAAGTATTTGTCGTACTTAGACCTAAGAGAGTCTGGATATAAACATTAAACATAAACAAACATTAAACACTTCTAATGAACACTGAAAATCGTTTTGGTACACAGAAACAAGCTAGCAAAAGCTTTTTAAATTTTTTATAGAAAATTATCAGCTCTTTCTTTATCTTAATCTTAAATTGTTCGTTGTTATTATCTTCTTGTTATTTCCTTCAAATCAATTAGTTATTCGATATTATCCGGTAGTTTCTTCCTTTTTTCTTTTGTTGTTTTTATTTTTGCTTTCTGTGTTAATTTTTCTGAATCTTTTACTTCCTGTTCTAGGTCTTGTTCGCTTCTGATTTCTCTTATACACAGATTACTTATTGATATATTCAATATAATTAGGCGATTCCAAGTTTTGAAGTTCATGAAAATAGAATGACAGTATTTGTCATATTTAAACCTAGGAGAGTCGGGATATAAAGATTCAACATAAACAAACATTTAACACTTCCATTGAACTCTGAAGGTCGTTTTGGTTCACAGAAACGAAACAGCAAAATCTCGCTTGTTTCTGTGCTTTTCAAATTTTTCATAGTAAATTATCAGCTCTGTCTTCATCTTTATCTTCAATTGTTCGTTGTAATACTTTTCTTGTTATTTTCTTCAGTTTAATTAGTTATTCGATATTATTCGGTAGTTTCTTTCTTTTCTCTTCTGTTGTTTTTATTTTTGGTTTCTGTGTTTTTTCTTCGAAATTTTTTACTTCCTGTTCTAGGTCTTGTTCACTTCTGATTTCTCTTATACACAGAATAAAAATTTAGTTTCTCTGATATATTCAATATTATTCGGTGATTCCATGTTTTGAAGTTTATGGAAATAAAATGAAAGTATTTGTCGTACTTAGACCTAAGAGAGTCTGGATATAAACATTAAACATAAACAAACATTAAACACTTCTAATGAACACTGAAAATCGTTTCGGTACACAGAAACAAGCTAGCAAAAGCTTTTTAAATTTTTCATAGAAAATTATCAGCTCTTTGTTTATCTCAATTTTTAATTGTTCGTTGTTATTATTTTCTTGTTATTTCCTTCAAATTAAGTAGTTATTCGATATTATCCGGTAGTTTCTTTCTTTTTTCTTTTGTTGTTTTTATTTTTGCTTCCTGTGTTATTTTTTCGGAATCTTTTACTTCCTGTTCTAGGTCTTGTTCGCTTCTGATTTCTCTTATACACAGAATAAAAATTGATATATTCAATATAATTAGGCGATTCCATGTTTTGAAGTTCATGAAAATAGAATGACAGTATTTGTCATACTCAAACCTAGGAGAGTCGGGATATAAACATTCAACATAAACAAACATTAAACACTTCCATTGAACACTGAAAAGCGTTTTGGTACACAGAAAAAAGTGAGCAAAAGCTCGCTTGTTTCTGTGCTTTTCAAATTTTTTATAGTAAATTATCAGCTCTGTCTTTATCGTAATCTTTAACTGTTCGTTGTTATTCCTTTCTTTTTATTTCCATCAGTTATTCGATTTTATTCGGTAGTTTCTTTTTTTCTCTGTTGTTGTTTTCTGTGTTATATCTTCGCAATTTTTTACCTCCTGTTATAGTTCGTGTTCGCTTCTGGTTTCTCTTATTTCTTTCGTTGTTGGAGCAGGAGATTTTTTCCTGAACAGTATCGAAACAGTTGGATCGAGGTTATGACATTCCTATCACACAGTAGTTCTAATGTACCACATCTGTCATATCCGACCGACGTTGCCAGATATAAGTTACCCATAAGTTCTTCGGCAGTGATTCATACCGTTGGAATTTTGTCATAAACGACTCCTTACTCGCAGCATTGCATCTTCGCTTTATGAACACTAAATAAAGTGCCATATGTTATTCAGTAATGACTAACTTTCATTGCCACTCTAAATCAAATGTTTTACGTTCGAAACATCACCTCACAACTGCCATCAATCAAGTTCCATAAACTGAAGTTTATGACAGTAAATATGTATGATATTGATGCAGACACTGCTTGTACGCCCCTGATTAGTACAAGAATGCCCCCGAGTTTTCACCCAACTCTTTTTTTTCAGCCGGCAAATTGTTTTGTCGAGTGGACATGTAGAATAGCCATCGCGAACAATCCGATAGTTCTGGGTCAGAGGTTGTTGAATTGGGCTTCGCCTCGATTGTGAGTTAATCACGATGTATGTGATAGTTCCAAGAGATTATGTTGTGGAATTGAAATCTTAATAGATTTCTGTAATGTTCCATCACGATCAAACCATAAAACGGGATAGAAATTGATGAGATATTGAATGTTACATTTTTGAGCTGTACGAATAGTTTGTTACGATGACCTGATTCGGGTTCCGAAGCATCGAACTTCAATAAATCAAACGAGCCGAGTTACGATTAATTCAAAGGGGCGACTGTGCCATTTGTACGTGTATAAAAGGGGCGACTGTGCTGCACAAATCCTCAAACCACGCTGGAAGTTCGCAAGATCGAAATAAAACCATCAGAAATTGCCGAATAAATACGAGAAAACGATTTTTTCTTCGCCGGTCGCGTTTTTCACGGAACCAGCCCGTCGTCTCCTCGGGCAGTGGCGGCCGAGGGAATGCGGCCGCCCCGCCGGAGGCGCATTTCACGCAACTGTAGAAATTACAGGGCCACGCATCTCGCCGACCATTTTCTTATGACATTCTTCCTGGTCTGGTCCCGCCCGGCATCGTCGTCGAGTCTTCTTCAAGACGAACCCAGGATGCGTCCGACGTCGCGAGCCAGCACCACCGGTCCACGAGATGATGGTTAATCATCCTGATCTCTCTCGCATAGGAAACGTTCGCGGTCTCGATTATTATTTTAGCTTTCCGTGCGAAAATGTGGGAAATCTATCGAGATTCGCGGATCGGCTGGAGACGTTCCTCCGGGTTCTTTCTGCTCGTATATCGATAGAAAGGAAGTAATAATCCGTGTGAATGAGTTGGTACTAAGCTCTCATTTCCAGAAAGAATTATATATCTACAAATTGCTCTTATTTAATCTACATTTTCTCTTTATACTGAGAGGATGCAACATTGAACAGAAGGTACGAGTGTATATAATGAAGAACTGATATCGGTCATTTCATGGGGTTTTTTTTCCAATAAACGGATTTTATTCATTATATCGATTTCCGTAGAAACAATATAATCAATCTCGTGGGTGAACCGGATTTCAATTATTGGAATTGATTTCCAATCGGTTTATATCTAATAGTACTTCTTTCAGAAATTTATACAAAATCACTGGAAAATCACAGACATGTTATGTTTTACAAATAAAGTTATAGTGCAAACTTTTATTTCCCCAATAAACTGTGCAATAGTTTTTAGGAATTGATTTTCAGGATCGCCGAATTTTAACCCTCAAAATTTATGATCTACGAGGATATATGTCACATGGTAATTAAAAATTGCAACAAATTTTTTATGAAAATGTTGTAAATCCACAACAAAAATCCAAGAGATGACAAAGAGGTTTCTCTATTTTCTCCAATTCAATTTTTTTTTGGGAAAGAATCCTAGAAAAAAGGATTTGAACCTTTTTGCAGAACGTTTATAGAAATATCTCATAGTTTTTTTCGAATGAATTGATACAAAATCACTGGCAAATCACAGACATGTTATGTTTTACAAATAAAGTTATAGTGCAAACTTTTATTTCCCCAATAAACTGTGCAATAGTTTTTAGGAATTGATTTTCAGGATCGCCGAATTTTAACCCTCAAAATTTATGATCTACAAGGATATATGTCACGTGACAATTAAAGATCGCAACAAATTATGTACAAAAATATTGTAATTCCACAACAAAAATCCAAGAGATGACAAAGAGGTTTCTCTATTTTCTCCAATTTAATTTTTTTTTGGAAAAGAATCCTAGAAAGAAGGATTTGAACCTTTCTGCAGAACGTTTATAGAAATATCTCATAGTTTTTTTCGAATAAATTGATACAAAATCACTAGCAAATCACAGACATGTTATGTTTTACAAATAAAGTTATAGTGCAAACTTTTATTTCCCCAATAAACTGTGTAATAGTTTTTAGGAATTGTTTTTTTTGATCACCGAATTTTAGCCCTCAAAATTCATGATCTACGAGGATATATGTCAAATGGTAATTAAAAATCGCAACAAATGTTGTACAAAAATATTGTAAATTCACAACAAAAATCCAAGAGATGACAAAGAGGTTTCTCTATTTTCTCCAATTTGATTTTTTTTTGAAAAAGAATCCTAGAGAGAAGGATTTGAACCTTTTTGCAGAACGTTTATAGAAATATCTCATAGTTTTTATCGAATGAGTTGATACAAAATCACTGTCAAATCAGAGACATGTTATGTTTTACAAATAAAGTTATAGAGCAAACTGTTATTTCCCCAATAAACTGTGTAATAGATTTTAGGAATTGATTTTCTTGGTCGCCGAATTTTAACCCTCAAAATTTATGATCTACGAGGATATATGTCACATGGTAATTAAAAATCGCAAAAAATTTTTTACAAAAATATTGTAAATCCACAACAAAAATCCAAGAGATGACAAAGAGGTTTCTCTATTTTCTCCAATTTAATTTTTTTTTGAAGAAGAATCCTAGAAAGTAGGATTTGAACCTTTTTGCAGAACGTTTATAGAAATATCTCATAGTTTTTTTCGAATAAATTGATACAAAATCACTGGCAAATCACAGAAATGTTATGTTTTACAAATTAAGTTATAGAGCAAACTGTTATTTCCCCAATAAACTGTGTAATAGTTTTTAGGAATTGATTTTCTTGATCGCCGAATTTTAGCCCTCAAAATTGATGATCAACGAGGATATATGTCACAAGACAATTAAAGATCGCAACAAATTTTGTACAAAAATATTGTGAATACAAAATCACTGGCAAATCACAGAATGTTATGTTTTACAAATTAAGTTATAAAGCAAACTGTTATTTCCCCAATAAACTGTGTAATAGTTTTTAGGAATTGATTTTCTTGATCGCCGAATTTTAGCCCCAAAAATTTAAGATCTACGAGGATATATGTCACATGGTAATTGAAAATCGCAACAAATTTTGTACAAAAATATTGTAAATCCACAACAAAAATCCAAGAGATGACAAAGAGGTTTCTCTATTTTCTCCAATTTAATTCTTTTTTTAAAAAGAATCCTAGAAAGTAGGATTTGAACCTTTTTGCAGAACGTTTATAGAAATATCTCATAGTTTTTTTTGAATAAATTGATACAAAATCACTGGCAAATCACAGACATGTTATATTTTACCAATAAAGTTATAGTGCAAACTTTTATTTCCCCAATAAACTGTGTAATAGTTTTTAGGAATTGATTTTTTCGATCGCCGAAGTTAAGCCCTCAAAATTTATGATCTACGAGGATATATGTGACATGACAATTAAAGATCGCAACAAATTTTGTACAAAAATATTGTAAATCCACAACAAAAATCCAAAGAGGTTTCTCTAACTATCCAATTTAATTCTTTTTGAAGAAGCATCCTAAAAAGGAGGATGTGATTTTTTTTGCCTAATGTTTATAGAAATATCTCTAGTGAAACTTTTCACAGAACGTTTATAGAAATATCTTATAGTTTTTTTTTTAATAAATTGATACATAATCACTGGCAAATCACAGACATGTTATGTTTTACAAATAAAGTTATAGTGCAAACTTTCATTTCCTCAATGAACTGTATAATAGTTTTTAGGAATTGATTTTTTTGATCACCGAATTTTAGCCCTCAAAATTCATGATCTACGAGGATATATGTGACATGACAATAAAAGATCGCAACAAATTTTGTACAGAAATATTGTAAATCCACAACAAAAATCCAAGAGATGACAAAGAGGTTTCTCAATCTTCTCCAATTTAATTTTTTTTGAAGAATGATCCTAAAAAGGAGGATGTAATTTTTTTGCCTAATGTTTATAGAGGTATCTCATAGTTTTTTTCAATAAATTGATACAAAATCACAGGCAAATCATAGACATGTTATGTTTTACAAATAAAGTTATAGTGCAAACTTTCATTTCCTCAATGAACTTTGTAATAGTCTTTTAGGAATTGATTTTTTTGATCACCGAATTTTACCCCTCAAAATTTATGATCTACGAGGATATATGTCACATGGTAATTGAAAATCGCAACAAATTATGTACAAAAATATTGTAAATCCACAACAAAAATCCAAGAGATGACAAAGAGGTTTCTCTATTTTCTCCAATTTAATTTTTTTTTTTTAAAGAATCCTAGAAAGAAGGATTTGAATCTTTCTGCAGAACGTTTATGGAAATATATCATAGTTTTTTTTCGAATAAATTGATACAAAATCACTAGCAAATCACAGACATGTTATGTTTTACAAATAAAGTTATAGTGCAAACTTTTATTTCCCCAATAAACTGTGTAATAGTTTTTAGGAATTGTTTTTTTTAATCACCGAATTTTAGCCCTCAAAATTCATGATCTTCGAGGATATATCACATGGTTATTAAAAATCGCAACAAATTGTCTACAAAAATATTGTAAATCCACAACAAAAATCCAAGAGATGGCAAAGAGGTTTCTCTATTTTCTCCAATTTAATTTTCTTTTGAAGAAGAATCCTAGAAAGAAGGATTTGAACCTTTTTGCAGAACGTTTATAGAAATATCTCATAGTTTTTTTTGAATGAATTGATACAAAATCTCTGTCAAATCACAGACATGTTATGTTTTACAAATGAAAAGTTATAGAGCAAACTTTTATTTACCCAATAAACTGTGTAATAGTTTTTAGGAATTGGTTTTTTCGATCGCTAATGTTAAGCCCTCAAAATTCATGGTCTACGAGGATATATGTGACATGACAATTAAAGATCGCAACAAATTTTGTACAAAATTATTATAAATCCACAACAAAAATCCAAGAGATGACAAAGAGGTTTCTCTATTTTCTCCAATTTAATTTTTTTTTGAAAAAGAATCCTAGAAAGAAGGATTTGAACCTTTCTGCAGAACGTCTATAGAAATATCTCATAGTTTTTTTCGAATAAATTGATACAAAATCACTGGCAAATCATTGACATGTTATGTTTTACAAATTAAGTTATAGAGCAAACTGTTATTTCTCCAATAAACTGTGTAATAGTTTTGAGGAATTGAATTTGTCGATCGCCGAATTTTAGCCCTCAAAATTCATGATCTACGAGGATATATGTGACATGACAATTGAAGATCTCAACAAATTTTGTACAAAAATATTGTAAATCCACAACAAAAATCCAAGAGATGACAAAGAGGTTTCTCTATTTTCTTCAATTTAATTTTTTTCTGGAAAAGAATCCTAGAAAGAAGAATTTGAACCTTTTTGCAGAACGTTTATAGAAATATCTCATAGTTTTTTTGAATAAATTTATACAAAATCACTGGCAAATCACAGACATATTATGTTTTACAAATAAAGTTATAGAGCAAACTTTTATTTCCCCAAAAAACTGTGTGATAGTTTTTAGGAATTGTTTTTTTGATCGCCGAACTTCATCCCTCAGAATTCATGATCTACGAGGATATATATTACATGACAATTAAAAATCGCAACAAATTTTGTACAAAAATATTGTAAATCCACAACAAAAATCCTAGAGATGACAAAGGGGTTTCTCTATTTTCTCCAATTTAATTCTTTTTGAAGAAGAATCCTAGAAAAAAGGACCTGAAACTTTTTGCAGAATGTTTATAGAAATATTTCATAGTTTTTTTTTTTCAGGAATGTTTTACAATTAAAGTTATAGAGCAAACTTGTATTTCCCCAATAAACTGTGTAGTTTTCAGGCATTGATTCTTCAATTGCCGTATTTAAGCCCTTAGAATTCATGATTATATATATATATATATATATGTCACATGGCAATTAAAATTCGCAACAAATTGTATACAAAAAGATTGTAAATCCACAACAAAAATCCAAGAAAAGACAAAGCCATTCTTATCTCCCCAAGTTTTGTTTTTTCGCGATAGAATCCAAAATTTCTACGGAATGTACGAACCCCGAGGGCTGCAATTCAACACAGACAACCCCCTCGAAATGCGCGAATTTCCACCGCCAATCAGCCCAGTCGTGTCGACCTGGCGTACGCCGAAAAACAGCCGTGTAATGCTTACCTTTCGGCGATCTGTCTCCTCCGAATGTCATCAGCCTCTGACCGATCCGACCAACAGAAGAACCGGGCACATGTCAAACACGCCACAAGAAAAACCGCCGAACCGCGCACAGAAATACGAAAACACAGAGTCGCCTAAGGTCGACATATACCGCGTTCTTCTTCTTCGGTAAAAAAAAAAGACGCGTCGATCGAGACTTCGGCCGAAAAACGGGGGGGCAAAAACGACGCTCTGCGGACGCGCTTAACGGCTGGTCGTGCTGAACTGGAAGGCTGGTGGCGGGTCGCTGGCGAAGAGTCGGTCGCTGCGACTGGTCCACCAATCCCGCCGACGGACGTGGGGGCCCTCTCGCAGAATAACTGTAGATGATCGACAAAGATTTCGTCTATTTTGAATGAAATCGTCCGGTGTGTGTGTGTGCGAGTGTGGACGATTTGTTTGAGGAGGAAGGAAGAAGAATGCACGATGGTGATGTTACGTCGGAGGAATTTCATGTCGGTGGTAGGCTGGTCTTGCACCGATATCGGGATTAAGGTCAATCTGGCCGATGGTGGAAACTCTCACACGTGCTCACTCATCTCCATCAAATTGAAATTTCAGATCAGAATTTAGATTACAGGAACCTTTTCGCGCGAATGCCCCTTTTCCAGTTTTTCGCCCATACATCCCAAACGGTGCGTCTCACGGTATAACTCATCATGAACTAAATGAAAGTTCTTTAAATTTCCTTAAAGATTGTTCCACACAACTTTTTCTGTAACTTGAATAGTATCTGAGATATCTGAGCCGAAACGACGAACAAAAAAAATGTTTTACCAATATAAATTCATATTTTCCGAGATCAACACGCATTACTGCTTGCCAAGCAAGATCACAACCGTGAAATATTAAAAAAACATGAGCTCTTCGAAAATGTAACGGTACCAAAACTACACGCAGAAACTTCATTTCATTTTATTCAAAACATGACAAAATTTTTTTCAACTGTTCGACTCATGAATAAACACTCAATGAATCATCTTAATTGGTCGGTTTTTTTTTCTCACGTGCTGCATAAGTGAATTTTATGCGTAATGAGTTCGTTACTCGTCATCTGACGAAATTAATGAGGGCAGTTATGCGGTTCGATTATCACATTTTCATGGAAATGTGGGAATTTTGGAAATATAAAAGCCGAGAAAAAGGTTCAGATTACATGGTCCTTTTTCGGGAACCAGTTCTTAACTGGTTCGGAATGAATCTTGTTAAGAAAGTTACTTGGAGAAGATTTGAAATGACGTCAGAAGACGACACTGGCGGTTTTCTACGGGAATCAGTTCTGAACCAGTTTAGGAACTTTCAAAATGTTGCAGTTCGAAAACATCTGAATTTCCACAGATTGAATGGGTTTTCTACGGTTTATAACTAGTTACGGACACTACGCCTATTCTGAACCACCAGTCCTGTACTGGTTTGGAATATTATAACATTGCAGATTAAAAACTTCTAGATTTCTACTGGCAATTCCTAAGATGAAATGGAATTTTTACGGTTTATAACTAGTTACAGGAACTACGCCGATTCTGAACCAGTCCTGAACTGATTTGAAATGGTATCCAGAAACAAAGCCCTCGCAACTTGATCACGATTTTAAATGTCGTCAAAGGACGGCACTGGCGGTTTCGAATGGAAAACAGTTCTGAACCAGTTCAGGAACTTTTATAACATTGCAGATTAAAAACTTCTAGATTTCTACTGGAAATTCCAAAGATGAAATGGAATTTTTACGGTTCATAACTAGCTACAGGCACTACGCCGATTCTGAACCAGTCCTGAACTGATTTGAAATGGTACCCAGAAACAAAGCCCTCGCAACTTGATCACGATTTTAAATGTCGTCAAAGGACGGCACTGGCGGTTTCGAATGGAAATCAGTTCTGAACCAGTTCAGGAACTTTTATAACATTGCAGATTAAAAACTTCTAGATTTCTACTGGCAATTCCAAAGATGAAATGGAATTTTTACGGTTTATAACAAGTTACAGGTACTACGCCGATTCTGAACCAGTCCTGAACTGATTTGAACTGGTATCCAGAAACAAAGCCCTCGCAACTTGATCACGATTTTAAATGTCGTCAAAGGACGGCACTGGCGGTTTCGAATGGAAATCAGTTCTGAACCAGTTCAGGAACTTTTATAACATTGCAGATTAAAAACTTCTAGATTTTTACTGGCAATTCCAAAGATGAAATGGAATTTTTACGGTTCATAACTAGCTACAGGCACTACGCCGATTCTGAACCAGTCCTGAACTGATTTGAAATCGGCACTGGTGGTTTCGAATGGAAATCAGTTCTGAACCAGTTCAGGAACTTTTATAACATTGCAGATTAAAAACTTCTAGATTTTTACTGGCAATTCCAAAGATGAAATGGAATTTTTACGGTTCATAACTAGCTACAGGCACTACGCCGATTCTGAACCAGTCCTGAACTGATTTGAAATGGTATCCAGAAACAAAGCCCTCGCAACTTGATCACGATTTTAAATGTCGTCAAAGGACGGCACTGGCGGTTTCGAATGGAAATCAGTTCTGAACCAGTTCAGGAACTTTTATAACATTGCAGATTAAAAACTTCTAAATTTCTAGTGGCAATTCCAAAGATGAAATGGAGTTTTTACGGTTCATAACTTGCTACAGGCACTTCGCTGATTCTGAACCAGTCCTGAATTGATTTGAAATGGTATCCAGAAACAAAGCCCTCGCAACTTGATCAAGATTTCAAATGTCGTCAAAGGACGGCACTGACGGTTTCGAATGGAAATCAGTTCTGAACCAGTTCAGGAACTTTTATAACATTGCAGATTAAAAACTTCTAAATTTCTAGTGGCAATTCCAAAGATGAAATGGAGTTTTTACGGTTCATAACTTGCTACAGGCACTTCGCTGATTCTGAACCAGTCCTGAATTGATTTGAAATGGTATCCAGAAACAAAGCCCTCGCAACTTGATCAAGATTTCAAATGTCGTCAAAGGACGGCACTGACGGTTTCGAATGGAAATCAGTTCTGAACCAGTTCAGGAACTTTTATAACATTGCAGATTAAAAACTTCTAGATTTCTACTGGAAATTCCAAAGATGAAATGGAATTTTTACGGTTTATAACTAGTTACAGGAACTACGCCGATTCTAAACCAGTCCTGAACTGATTTGGAATGGTATCCAGAAACAAAGCCCTCGCAACTTGATCAAAATTTCAAATGTCGTCAAAGGACGGCACTGGCGGTTTCGAATGGAAATCAGTTCTGAACCAGTTCAGGAACTTTTATAACATGCAGATTAAAAACTTCTAGATTTCTACTGGCAATTCCAAAGATGAAATGGAATTTTTACGGTTTATAACTAGTTACAGGAACTACGCCGATTCTGAACCAGTCCTGAACTGATTTGAAATGGTATCCAGAAACAAAGCCCTCGCAACTTGATCACGATTTTAAATGTCGTCAAAGGACGGCACTGGCGGTTTCGAATGGAAATCAGTTCTGAACCAGTTCAGGAACTTTTATAACATTGCAGATTAAAAACTTCTAGATTTCTACTGGCAATTCCAAAGATGAAATGGAATTTTTACGGTTTATAACTAGTTACAGGAACTACGCCGATTCTGAACCAGTCCTGAACTGATTTGAAATGGTATCCAGAAACAAAGCCCTCGCAACTTGATCACGATTTTAAATGTCGTCAAAGGACGGCACTGGCGGTTTCGAATGGAAATCAGTTCTGAACCAGTTCAGGAACTTTTATAACATTGAAGATTAAAAACTCCTAGATTTCTACTGGCAATTTCAAAGATGAAATTGAATTTCTACGGGTTACAACTAGTTACAGGAACTACGCCGATTCTAAACCAGTCCTGAACTGATTTGGATAGGTATCCAGAAACAAAGCCCTCGCAACTTGATCAAGATTTTAAATGTCGTCAAAGGACGACACTGGCGGTTTCGAATGGAAATCAGTTCTGAACCAGTTCAGGAACTTTTATAACATTGCAGATTAAAAACTTCTAAATTTCTAGTGGCAATTCCAAAGATGAAATGGAGTTTTTACGGTTCATAACTTGCTACAGGCACTACGCTGATTCTGAACCAGTCCTGAATTGATTTGAAATGGTATCCAGAAACAAAGCCCTCGCAACTTGATCAAGATTTCAAATGTCGTCAAAGGACGACACTGACGGTTTCGAATGGAAATCAGTTCTGAACCAGTTCAGGAACTTTTTTAATATTGCAGATTGAAACATTTTAAATTTCTAGTGGCAATTCCAAAGATGAAATGGACTTTTACGGTTCATAACTAGTTACAGGAAATACGCCGATTCTGAGGTGATATTCCTAATTTCTAGTGGCTATTCCACAGATTAAATGAGATTTATATGGTTCATGACTAGTTATGGGCCGATCCCGAACCAGTCCTGAACCGGTTTGGAATGATACATGTTAACAAAGCCATCGCAACTCGGGGAAGATTCGAAATGATACTGGAGGACGACACTGGTGGTTTTCGGCCGGAATCAGTTCTGAACCAGTTCAGAATTTCTTTCAAAACCGCCTTATGACATTTCATAGCGAGAAGTGGGCGTAAATCGCTCCTGGTCTGTCGATAATACCCACAAAGGAATTGCACGTCAGCGACTACCTTAATGGTAGCAGAAAATTCAAATGTTCTGCTTCTAATTGACTGTTGAAGAGCGTTAAAATAAGTAGGTGTACTTGACAAATCCGCCAACGATTAGTCGTCCATAAACGCCTGTCCGCATCTGCCCACGTCCCCATTAAAACGACAATGTTTCAATCTAGGTGAACAAACATTCGGTTTAAGAAGTGAACAGACGACCGGGTTGCTGGACGTCCTGAATTGCTCAGGTGAAATCCGCGCGACGTTTTGTGATTCATCCCGGTCGAAATGCACACTCATGGTCGGCTCGTCGGGTGGAAGTGACCGAAAGGAGGAGGGCGTGTGACGAAATCGGCGATGTCGAGGAGTGGACTGTCTTTCCTCGTAGGGATCCGCGCGTCTTTGGCCTCTTTAGGATGCAAACCATTCAATCTTGGCGTACAAATATTTATGCAGCAGGTGAATTGCATATCATGAATATAGTGGGTGATTATCGTTCGTTCTCTGCCTACCGCCCGTCGACCATAACAATGTTACTAGGAATTTCGAGTATTTCTCCGCTTCTCCCTGGCTTCTTTCCTTCGTGAAATATGGCAATTATTGGGAAATAACGTTAAGCGGTTTAACTGTTTCTTCGGTGGCATCTTCACTCGAGAATTTCCTGTTCCCCTCGTGCCTGCGACGACGCAGATGTGGAAAAATGCTGAGACATTCCACTGATTTACAATCCCGTAACTAGGTATGAACCGTACAAAACCCATTTAATCTGTGGTATTGCCACTAGAAATTAAGAACTTTCTAAACTTCAATATTATAAGAGTTCCTGAACGTATTTTCGTTCAAAATCGCCAGTATCTGGCGATATTTTAAGTCTTGATCAAGTTGCGATGGCTCTGTTAACAGGTACCATACAAAACTAGTTTAGGACTGGTTCAGAATCGGCTTAGTGCGCGTGAATAGTTATCAACTGTAGAAATCCCATTTAATCTGTGAAATTGCCAGTAAAGATTAAGAACTTTTTAAACTGCAATATCATGAGAGTTCCTGAACTGGTTCAGAACTGATTTTCGTTCAAAATCGCCAGTACCTTTCTCTGGCGATATTTGAAGTCTTGATCAAGTTTCGATGACTCTGTTAACAGGTACCATACAAAACTAGTTTAGGACTGGTTCAGAATCGGCTTAGTGCGCCCGAATAGTTATCAACTGTAGAAGTCCCATTTAAACTGTGAATTTGCCAGAAGAAATTAAGAACTTTTTAAACTCAATATCATAAGAGTTCCTGAACTGGTTCAGAACTTATTTTCGTTCAAAATCGCCAGTACCTTCCTCTGGCGATGTTTGAAGTCTTGATCAAGTTGCAATGGCTCTGTTAACAGGTACCATACAAAACTAGTTTAGGACTGGTTCAGAATCGGCTTAGTGCGTGTGAATAGTTATCAACTGTAGAAATCCCATTTCATCTGTGAAATTGCCACTAGAAATTGAAAAATTTCTAAACTGCAATATCATAAGAGTTCCTGAACTGGTTCAGAACTGATTTTCGTTCAAAATCGCCAATACCTTCCTCTGGCGATATTTGAAGTCTTCATCAAGTTTCGATGACTCTGTTAACAGGTACCATACAAAACAAGTTTAGGACTGGTTCAGAATCGGCTTAGTGCGCGTGAATAGTTATCAACTGTAGAAATCCCATTTAATCTGTGAAATTGCCAGTAGAAATTAGGAACTTTTTATACTGGAATATCATAAGAGTTCCTGAACTGGTTCAGAACTGATTTTCGTTCAAAATCGCCAGTACCTTCCTCTGGCGATATTTTAAGTCTTGATCAAGTTGCGATGGCTCTGTTAACAGGTACCATACAAAACTAGTTTAGGACTGGTTCAGAATCGGCTTAGTGCGCGTGAATAGTTATCAACTGTAGAAATCCCATTTAATCTGTGAAATTTCCAGTAGAAATTAAGAACTCTTTAAACTGGAATATCACAAGAGTTCCTGAACTGGTTCAGAACTGATTTTCGTTCAAAATCGCCAGTACCTTCCTCTGGCGATATTTGAAGTCTTGATCGAGTTGCGATGGCTCTGTTAACAGGTACCATACAAAACTAGTTTAGGACTGGTTCAGAATCGGCTTAGTGCTTGTGAATAGTTATCAACTGTAGAAATCCCATTTTATCTGTGAAATTGCCAGTAGAAATTGAGAACTTTCTGAACTGCAATATCATAAGAGTTCCTGAACTGGTTCAGAACTGATTTTCGTTGAAAATCGCCAGTACCTTCCTCTGGCGATATTTGAAGTCTTGATCAAGTTGCGATGGCTCTGTTAACAGGAACCATACAAAACTAGTTAAGGACTGGTTCAGAATCGGCTTAGTGCGCGTGAATAGTTATCAACTGTAGAAATCCCATTTAATCTGTGAAATTGCCAGTAGAAATTAAGAACTTTGTGAACTGCAATATCATAGGAGTTCCTGAACTGGTTCAGAACTGATTTTCGTTCAAAATCGCCAGTACCTTCCTCTGGCGATATTTTAAGTCTTGATCAAGTTGCGATGGCTCTGTTAACAAGTACCACAAAAAACTAGTTTAGGACTGGTTCAGAATCGGCTAAGTGTGCGTGAATAGTTATCAACTGTAGAAATCTCATTTAATCTGTGAAATTGCCACTAGAAATTAAAAACTTTCCAATCTGCAATATCATAGGAGTTCCTGAACTGGTTCAGAACTGATTTTAGTTCAAAATCGCCAGTACCTTTCTCTTGCGATATTCAAATCTTGTTCAAGTTGCGATGGCATTGTTAACGGGTATCATTCTAAACCGTTACAGGACTGGTTCAGAATAGGTGTAGTCCGCTTGACTAGTTATGAACTGCAACTGCAAAATTATGAAAATTCTTGAACTGGTTCAGAACTGATTTCGGTCGAGAACCGCCATTGTCGTCCTCCCATTTTATTTCAAATCTTTCTCAAATTGCGATAGCTTTCTTGAAGGGTATCATTCTAAACCGGTACAGCACTGGTTCAGAATCGGCGGAGTGCGCGAGACTAATTATTAACCCATTTATTCTGTGAAATTTCCACTAGAAATAAAGAAGTTTTTGAACTGCAAAATTATATAAGTTCCTGAACTGGTTCAGAACTGATTCCCGTCGAAAACCGCCAGTGTTGTCATCCGGCCTTATTTCAAATCTTCCTCAAATTGCGATAGCTTTCTTGAAGTTGATCGTTGATCGTTCTAAACCAGTTCAGGACTGGTTCAGACTCGGCGGAGTGCGCGTGTCTAGTTATGAACCCATTTAATCTGTGATATTACAACTAGAAATGAAGAAGTTTTTAATCAAAATTATATGAGTTCCTGAACTGGTTCAGAACTGATTCCCGTCGAAAACCGCCAGTGTCGTCATCCGGCGTTATTTCAAATCATCCTCAAATTGCGATGGCTTCGTTAACGGGTATCATTCCGAACCGGTTCCGGACTGGTTCAATATCGGGTTAGTGTCCGTAACTAGTCTTAAACCGTATAATTCTTGAAAAAACAAAATTCGGATGGCTATAACTACGAAACCTTTCGGCGGATTTCTCTTATTTGTGAAACCGGCCGGCGCATTCAAACCTCAATCGTACCCGGAAAATTTCAAAACTTTAGGTCGTTTCCTGATTGTTTGGGATCATTCACAAAATTCGTGATATTAGGGTGAAATTTCCATAAAAACAAGCTCGCAAAAACATATACAGAGTGTTTGGATAAGGATACGACTTTTCAACATTTTCTTACATAAATCGAGAACGGATGGAGATATCTTGATGCGGTTTTCACTGAAAGTTAGCCTATATTATGATCTTCGAGAATTTGCACAACAGAATATGTTCATAACATTTGATTATTTCTGGAAAAAAGCATCAAAATTTGTAAGGGATACAGATAATGTCCTCTACCTTTCCAATTATCTTTCACAAACGATGTTCAAATCGGTTGAATGGTTCCGGAAATATTTGAGTCTAAATTTTGTGGTCGACGAGACTCGCTCCTGTTTCGACCAAAACATGTGTTCGAAGCGACCGGTTCTCTAGAAGCCGGTGCTGTGGTCTTCTGGCTCGTCCGATCGAGTTCATATTGTTCCGTTTCCGCTCAAGAGCCGGAGTTAGAGCTCGCTAACCCACTTAGGGGCAGACCAGACTGGTGGCGGCGAACCGTCGATATTTACACTCTTATCATCAACCATCACAAGCGAAATGGTCTGAATCATATGTGGAAAACCGGAGCGAGTGTTAAATGTTACTTTCGGTGTTAAATATAGGTTTTCCGTCGTAATTACGATTCGTTATTACATGTTATTAGTTGAGCAGTTGATAATGCGTATTTCCATCTGTACGACTATCATTGAGTCTACGAGAAACGGAATATTTAGACTCGTGTTTGACTTCCACTCATGGGGTCCACGAGGGTGGTCACCCCGTTCCCCGGATTCGAATCCGTTCGACAATTTTTCTTGTGTCTCATTTCCAGTAGAAGCTGACTTATACCTATAAGTGGAGCAAATGGGCGGACAATTCTCGGAAAGTTCTCGATCTAGAAAACCGATAAGAAATTAACGGAATATCTACTTTCAGTTCGATTGCACCGTTTGCATTTAAATGGTCCTATTGGTGATGGTCAGTTATTACGTTTCCTAGAATTCAACCGGCCAAATATTCGCTCTATAGAAGAAATAATTTATTGACAAATTTTTCCATATTTTTGACATTTGGACATATGAACATGAAAAAAAATTTCTCGTAAAAAGCAATTGCATAAACGGAATCTACACCCTTCAATCATATAGATCACATGTCACTCTTATATCGAGGAAATACTTTTTTTACCTTGCCATACCATGGTTATCCATAAATTTTTGGCTCAAATTTCTTTTTCCTTTTCCTTCCGGGAGTTTTTCATTTAACCTGATTATGCTCCGTCGATTGAACAATTACATGTTCGAAAACCCTTCCAATACCTCGCAGACCAGCAGGTTCAACGTACCGAAGGTCGGTACTCGCCCATTTCCCAAAGTACCATTCGGTGGCATACCGTTCCGAAAAACCATCCTGATTTGTACCGATAATTAAAACAATTACCGGAGCTAACGAACTACGACTCCAAGAAAATAATTCAATGGCCAGCTCGATTGATTAAGAAAATAATTAATTTTGTACCATGGCTGAATTGTTATTTCCATAATTCATGAACGATAGACAAGAAACAGACGGAGGATGGCAGGATGGATTCCATCAATCATGGTGCCGTGGAGTTTGATGGAAGGGAATGGTTGAATTACAGAATTCATTGTGAGTACCTAACATGGAATAATTGTCTGGGAGCATAGCAGGCAATTTTCTGTTTTGCCTCTTCTTGTATCGGACGGACAAGCCGATTATGAGGAGACATTTCTTTGCTGATGTGCGACTCGTACCGCTCCGCAGATGCACATTTGTCATGAGGAAAATACCTCCGACAAGAATTGGAAAGTTGAGAGACTTTAGGGGTAGTCTCGAGGTGCCAGTTCATAGAGTTTCTTCTTCAAATGGGTCGCACACTTATATTTTCAATGAGGAATGGAAAACTTCGTTTGACTGTTAGTTTTTGCGCTCTTGTTTCTATGAACAAGAGAACACATTTTCAAGTATTTTACCAAAAATCGAATGTTATGGCCATATTATCTCACACAGAAACCCCAATATCATAAAAGTGCCCAACTTTCAATGAAAACTGCATCAAGATATCTCTATCCGTTCTCGATTCATAAAAGAAAATGTTAAAAAATCGCATTTTTTTATGAACACCCGGTATATCACTTTTGCTCAATTTTTCTGTGAACAACAGCTTGATAATGTCTGTAATTTTCGAATTCGACCTCATCCTGCTGAAACTTTGTGCCTATCTACATATTCAGCCTAAGTGAAACGAAAATTGAGTTTTTCTGATCCGGTGATAATAATGGAAAATTTCATATATTTCTGTGATTCTATCTCAAAGTGTAAATTTTTCGAAATGACATTTCATAGAATTATATGGAATATATCTAAATTTAATTTTAAAAATAATGTCATTTCATAAAATCAACACTTCAAGAAATGAAATCACATAATTATATAGAAGAAATCGAAATTTCAGTGAACGAATAACGTCATTTCATACAGCCAACATGCCAAGAAATGGAATCACAGAATTATAAGGAATATATCAAAATTTCATTGAATTCATTGAACATAAGATGTCATTACATAAAAATCAACCTTTCCAGAGATGGAATCACAGAATCATATGAAATATATCCCAATTCCATTGAAAAAATATTATGTCATTTTATAAAATCGAGCCTTCAAGAGATGGAATCACAGAATTCTATGAAATATATCAAAATTTCATGTTAAAAATAATGTCATTTCATAAAATCAACACGTCAATAGATGAAATCACAGAATTATATGAAATATATATATAAATTGAATTTCAAAAATAATGTTATTTCATAAAATCAACACTCCAAGAGATGAAATCACAGAATTATATGGAATATATCAAAAATTCAGTAAACATATCATGACATTTTATAAAATCAACATTTGAAGTGATGGAATCACAGGATTATATAGAATAAATCAAAATTTCATTGAACAAATAACGTCATTTTATAAAATCAACATTTCGGGAGATGGAATCACAGAATTATATGGAATATATATAAATTTCAGTGAACATAAATTGTCATTTTATTAAATCAACATTTCAAGAAATGGAATCACAGAATTATAAGAAATATATCAAAATTTCATTGAACATAAGACGTCATTTCATAAAAATCAACATTTTCAGAGATGGAATCACAGAATCATATAAAATATATCACAAATCCATTGAAAAAATACGAGCGCTCAATAATGTCATTTTAAAAAATCAAGCCTTCAAGAGATGGAATCACAGAATTCTATGAAATATATCAAAATTTCATGTTAAAAATAATGTCATTTCATAAAATCAACACGTCAATAGATGGAATCACAGAATTAAATAGAATACAGCAAAAATTCAGTAAACAAATATCAATTTATAAAATCAATACTTCAAGAGATGGAATCACAGGATTATATAGAATAAATCAAAATTTCATTGAACGAATAACGCCATTTTATAAAATCAACATTTCGGGAGATGGAATCACAGAATTATATGGAATATATATAAATTTCAGTGAACATAAATTGTCATTTTATAAAATCAACATTTCAAGAAATGGAATCACAGAATTATAAGGAATATATCAAAATTTCATTGAACATAAGACGTCATTTCATAAAAATCAACATTTTCAGAGATGGAATCACAGAATCATATAAAATATATCACAAATCCATTGAAAAAATAATGTCATTTTATAAAATAAAGCCTTCAAGAGATGGAATCACAGAATTCTATGAAATATATCAAAATTTCATGTTAAAAATAATGTCATTTCATAAAATCAACACGTCAATAGATGGAATCACAGAATTATATAGAATACAGCAAAAATTCAGTGAACAAATGTCAATTTATAAAATCAATACTTCAAGAGATGGAATCACAGGATTATATAGAATACAGCAAAAATTCAGTAAACAAATATCAATTTATAAAATCAATACTTCAAGAGATGGAATCACAGGATTATATAGAATAAATCAAAATTTCATTGAACAAATAACGTCATTTTATAAGATCAACATTTCCAGAGATGGAATCACAGAATTATATGGAATATATATAAATTTCAGTGAACATGAATTGTCATTTTGTAAAATCAACATTTTAAGAAATGGAATCACAGAATTATAAGAAATATATCAAAATTTCATTGAACATAAGATGTCATTTCATAAAAATCAACATTTCCAGAGATGAAATCACAGAATCATATAATATATATCACAATTCCATTGAAAAAATAATGTCATTTTATAAAATCAAGCCTTCAAGAGATGGAATCACAGAATTCTATGGAATATATCAAAATTTCAGTGAATGAATTATGTCATTTTATAAAATCAACACTTCGAAAGTATTGGAATCACAGGAATATATAGAATAAATCAGAATTTCATTGAACAAATAACGTCATTTTATAAAATCAACATTTCAAGAAATGGAATCACAGAATTATAAGGAATTTATCAAAATTTCATTGAACATAAGATGTCATTTCATAAAAATCAACATTTCCAGAGATGGAATCACAGAATCATATAAAATATATCACAAATCCATTGAAAAAATAATGTCATTTTATAAAATCAAGACTTCAAGAGATGGAATCACAGAATTTTATGGAATATATCTAAATTCAATTTCAAAAATAATGTTATTTCATAAAATCAACACTTCAAGAGATGAAATCACAGAATTATATGGAATACAGCAAAAATTCAGTGAACAAATGTCAATTTATAGAATCAACACTTCAAGAGATGGAATCACAGGATTATATAAAATAAATCGAAATTTCATTGAACAAATATTTTATTAAATCAACATTTCGGGAGATGGAATCACAGAATGATATGGAATATATATAAATTTCAGAGAACATTAATTGTCATTTTATGAAATCAACATTTCGAGAGAAGGAATTACAGAATCATATGGAATATATCAAAATTTCAGTGAAGAAGAAATAATGTCATTTCATAAAATTGACACTTCAAGAGAAGTATTCACAGAATTATATTATATCGAAATTTCAATGGAGAAATAACTTCATTCTATAAATTCAACATTTCAGGAGATGGGGTCACCGAATTTTTCTGAATATATCAAACAAACTCAATTTTCTGTTCACCTGGAACTGCAGGAAAGTTGAATTTCCACAAAGTATAAAAAAAAATTTTTTTTTCTTTCAGTTATACGATCCTTATGAAACTGCTTCCATTGAATCGGTTTTTCTCGAATTATTGAGAGGAGAAATAAACCAGATGGCCTTATCTACAAAATCTTCGGTGAATTTTGCCCATTCTTGGACTCAACCACCGCATTCAGACCTCGCACGTACACTGAAAATTTCAAAACTCTAGGATTCGAGAGTAAGTCCAGACAATTCGAAAATCAAGGCTCTTCTTCATAGAAACAAGCGTGCAAAAAATGATTCTCTCCAATTATAATGAAATAACCTAATATTAAAAAGAAGAAGAAGGAATTTCATGGAATATTCAAATTATTCACAGAATTATGTTGGGACTTCCGGTAAAGCTGTCAGTTTTCAATCAAACTGACATTCAAATGTCAAAATTCAAGCATTACTCGAGCGATTCGAAAAAAATCATAGAAATCATGAGGGGCACTGAAGTAAACTTCTTTTTCTTCATTGACCTGTTTTTTTTTTCGAACGCCTATTACTTCTGTTTGTTCAGTGGACACCAGAAACGCTCATTTTCAGTTCAGCTCGTCGGGTTTTTCTCATGTCTCATCGCACCGACGCAAAAAACAAGTTACATTGCAAAGTTATGGTCCTATGCTAAAACAACTTGGCTAATTAAGAAGTTTGTAGTCTTCATCTGATGTCCGATGGCTATATACGTCCGTCTGATAGATCATAGACAGGGCTCGAAGCAATGAATTGTTTCCGATACAGCATTCCATATTACATATTATCTGCTCCTTGATCCATTGTGAATTGACAGACAACACGAGCAAAGATTCAAGAGGCCACTGGCTCGACCCTAGAAGGAATAGTTCGCAATCAACAACGGCAGTTCGTAGAAAACAACAGTTTGCAACTTTTTGTCGGTCGCTCGAAAGGGGGAAGTGTTCTCTCTGTTTGCTGCAGAACTTGTCTCTTGGTGATGGGAAGAAGAATGCCTAGGGTCATTCGAGAACCCGCCGTTTTTGAACGACACCGTCTGTAGCACGGATAGGCGAATTATTGAAAAAGACAAAAAAGAACTCGTATGAGAAATTCAACTGAAGAGCTGTTCCACGTGAAAAGAAAGTTACATTTTTCAATTTTCTGATTTGGTTCGAGAAATTACGCCTTTTATTTTATTTCATATAATTCTGTGATTCTATCTCTCGAAATGACGTCATTTGGATATTTTTACTATAATTCTATGATTTCATCTTTGGAAGTGTCAATTTTATAAAAGAACTGTGAATTATTTGTTCACTGATATTTTGACATATTCCATGTGATTCTGTGATTCCATCTCTTGAAGTGTCGATTTTATAAAATGACATTAGGTTTTCACCGAAATGGATATGTTTCCTATAATAATTCTATGATTTTATCTCTCGAAGTGTCAATGTTATAAAATGACATTGTTTGTTCCCTAAAATTTCGATATACTCCATGTGATTCTGTGATTCCATCTCTTGAAGTGTTGATTTCATAAAATGATATTACTTGTTCACTGAAATTTCGATATATTCCATATAATTCTGTGATTCCATCTCTTGAAGTGTCAAGTTTATAAAATGACATTATGTTTTCACTGAAATTTGGATATTTTTCATATAATTCTGTGATTCCATCTCTTGAAGTGTTGATTTTATAAAATGGCATATTGTGTTCACTGAAATTTGAATATTTTTCATATAATTCGGGGATTCATCTCTTGAAGTATTCATTTTATAAAATATCATAGTTTGTTCACTGAAACATATTCCATATAATTCTGTGAATCCATCTCTTGAAGTGTCTATTTCATAAGATGACATTATTTGTTCACTGAAATGTATTATTATTAGAGATATATTCCATGTGATTCTGTGATTCCATCTCCTGAAGTGTCGATTTTATAAAATGACATTAGGTTTTCACCGAAACTTGGATATGTTTCCTATAATAATTCTATGATTTTATCTCTCGAAGTGTCAATGTTATAAAATGACATTGTTTGTTCCCTAAAATTTCGATATACACCATGTGATTCTGTGATTCCATCTCTTGAAGTGTTGATTTCATAAAATGATATTACTTGTTCGCTGAAATTTCGATATATTCCATATAATTCTGTGATTCCATATCTTGAAGTGTCAATTTTATAAAATGACATTATGTTTTCACTGAAATTTGGATATTTTTCATATAATTCTGTAATTCCATATCTTGAAGTGTTGATTCTATAAAATGACATATTGTGTTCACTGAAATTTGAATATTTTTCATATAATTCAGAGATTCATCTCTTGAAGTGTTCATTTTATAAAATATCATAGTTTGTTCACTGAAACATATTCCATATAATTCTATGATTTCAATATTTTCGAAGTGTTTATTTCAAAAAATGACATAATTCATTCCCTGAAATTTCGATACATTCCATATAATTCTGTGATTCCATCTCTCGAAGTGTCGATTTTCTAAAATGACATAATATATACATTGAATTTTCTATATATTCAATATAATTCTGTGATTCCAAAACTTTTGAAGTGTCTATTTCATAAAATGACATTATTTGTTCACTGAAATGGTGATATATTCCATGTGATTCTGTGATTCCATCTCTTGAAGTGGTGATTTTATAAAATGATATCATTTGTTCACTGAAATTTCGATAGATTCCACATAATTCTGTGATTCCATCTCTTCATCATTAAGCCCCTTCTACAGTTGGACGGTAAAATTCGCCATGCAAAACCGAAACCAGAATTTCAAATCGACGATTCCGATCGAATATAACGGCGAAAGCATTCGCCAGCTCCAGAAATTATAGAAATATCATTTCATCGTCCGATTTCAATTTTAAAATAGATCAATTAAAAAACCCCCCTCGTTACATAAATTGGCAATTAATGAGATGTTGAGATCCATATTTTACGGAATTATCATTTACAGCTACGTTTTAGGATCATTCGGTCGGACTGCTATTATTTCGGCATATCACCATAATTACACCGGCGGGGAACTGTTAAAAGCCACACTTACAACCTCGACGGCGGAGTCGTTTTCGTAAATCGATTCTGCGAATCCACAGAAACTATAATTGATCCTGAAAATTTAGGTTATGACATTCCTGCCACCCGGTAGACCTAATGTACCACATCTGTCATAATTGGGCGGAAAGTTAGGTTAGGGGAACATTCGACTGATATTGTCGTAAGATCTCATTCGCAGATTCTGAAGATTTTACATCCTATTGATCTACTATGAGCTGGTTAATAGGTTTGCTTTTTCCATAAATCACATATACGATGATTAATCATCAATTTATGTTTCGAGTAGACTTTCACATCCTACAAACATTTATTGAGTCGGTTGAAAGTAACTAGAGTGGAAAAAGTGTGTATGAGCTTCAGTACAGTTAGCAATTAGAAATCGTTCATAACATCCACGATGATGGTGTCCATCTGAAATACCCATCTTGGTCAAATCAGAGGTGAAGAACCGAAGACATTAATTGGTATATTTAAACATCGGTAGTTCCCTCGATACAACATTGAGGTGAACTGTTGAAGTGAATATTTTTGTTGGGAAATTTGATATATTCATATTTATAGTAAAAGATTAAAAGTTCAACAACTTTGTCTTCGTTTCAATTCCAGGTATTCGGACATAAACGAGTCTTAGCATGAATATTAATTCCTCAAGTTATATTTCTTGTGGTGTAAGCTTTACCGGAAAAAATTCGAAGAATTCTCGAGTATTCTTCTTGTTCAACAGTTATACCTGCTGTGATTAACATATTGTCTTGTGAACTCAAGTGTTTAGTCGATAAAATTGAGCTTAGGGAAAAAATATTCTGGTTGTTGTATTTTTTGTTACATAGTAACTACATAGCTGACACATCAACACTACGTAGCATAGATTTGATACATCACAGATTTGTCACAAACTATGAATCAGAGACGTATTTGGAGCAAAGAAATAGAACATCGCAATGTTCCTTCCTTGTTCTCTCCAGGTTACATCAAAGAGATGTAACTGACACTCCCCCAAAATCCCAAAATATCAGCAGGATCTTCTTAGAAATAATAAATTGCCTATCACTAGATTTCATCGCATTCTTCTTCTTCTCGTGATAGTCCCCCCTATTCGAAACTTGAAAATTCCCAACTTGTCAGGATTCTCCTGTCGCAAACGCGAAAAGTAAAAACTAGTTTGTCGTATTTCATGAAGAAGAACCGACAGACCAACAAAGCGATGATGAAACTGGTAATGCTTAGTAGTTGGTAAAACTGGAAATTTGAATCGCCGCCAGTGGCGTGCAACTCCTCCAAACTCCACTTGTGTCTCGCCTAGGAGAAGACTGCGGTTTCTTCCCTTTCCTTCCACGCCACTGCTTCAACTATCGTAGACCTTAATCGGTACTTTGTTTCATTATTTCGCGAAAAATTCCTTCATCAAACGTTCAATTTGCTCTCGCGACTCTTCGCTCGTTTTTTGTCCTCCGCGATCCTCACCAAATAGGAGAAGTTTAATGCTGGAATTTTTCCATCTTCGTTTGCTCCTCCTGGAAGTGGAACCCATCTCCGCGATGTCATATTGACAGTTTGCGGTGACGTGGAGATATTTCTGTTGAGAATTTGTTCGATCCAAAGGATTTTTTCAAGGGTTCAGAGATTCTTCATATGTCAGGTTATGAAATCGTGGTGAAAGGGCGCAAGTTTCCGTTCGAGGCGAAGTTGGTTTTCCGGAACGAAAACTTGGAGAGATGGACCTCCAGTTCCATCTCGACGGACAGCGAGATTTACACGAGAGAATGCCTGAAAAAAAGGTAGGATTCATGATTAAGTTAATGTATTGTGTGATGTAACCTGGAGAGATCTAGGAGGGAACATTGCGATGTATCATTTTTTCGGTTCCAAATCTATCTGATCAATAATCTGCGACAAAGCTGTGAGGTAACAAAATTACATTCATGCTACGTATTGGCGATATGTCAGCTATGTAATTACTATGTAACTTCGCTCCATTCTGGTGATATATTCATTCGAGAGAGATCAGAAAAAGAGTATGACTATGTATGTGGCCTTTATCTGTTGATACTTCTTGTATGTTTTGCTGTTTTATTTCACAATCTGAAAAGAATGAATTATTTACACCAATATAACCCGATAAATCTCATCATCCCTCTCAATGCTTTTTGTAATTTTCAGGAATTATTATTTTTCCCAATATCCGAAGTACAGCGAAACCATTTGGAATTATACGAAATGGTAAGTTATCAATTCAAAACTGTACTTCAACATCTAATTATCTAATACATTTTTCAAGTTGATTTCTATATTGATGGCAGCAACTCCTAAACGTTGTTGACGAATTTTGGGTTGCATAACCATGAAAAAAATTAATTCAAAATCCACCATTTCTAGATAGAAATATCCCAGATCGGAGTAAATTGAATCCGTTTGGTTTTTTATTCAATTAAAAATCCACTATCTATAATGATTACTTTCGATTAAATACTCGACCAGTTTCGGATCACACCCAAAAACGTGTAAATATAACCTCAAATAAACAATGACGTTTTTACGAATTTCTATGGAATTTTCAAATCAACAATGTAAACAAATACGGTAGTCAACAACATTAAATGCCGATCAACAATGATTACAAGTTGAATAATACGTACCCAAATCAATTATTGCAATTTTCAGGCAAGTCTACTCAAAATGTCACCTTTGACAAAATAAAAATGTGTTGTCAGTAAAATGTTTGTGTTCGTCGAACCGTAGGTTATGTAGTGAAACAAATTAATCGTTAAAAACCTCATTCGCAATAATAATTATCTAGTTATGAGCGATTCTGATGATACGGAGGAGTTATTGATGACACCGCATATACAAGATCACAGTATCGAAGAAGCTCACGTACCGTACTACGATATAGTCGACAAACTCATAACCCAAGTATCCAAATTGAAAAGTAGAATTACGAGTATCGAAAATTCGTCTGATGTCAGTTTAGGATCCTTAACTAACTCAATTGACCTCAACATGCACAGCAGCGATTCAAGTAACGCTTGTAGAAGATGCTTCAGTTACGAAAGTTTACCGCAGGGGTCCGAATGTCGAAGGAGTACAGTCCCGCCGTGTTTCAGCACGCAGAGCACCCCGCAGAAACCCAGGAGCAAGTTGATGTTGAAATCCTTTCCTAATTCGCCGAAATACGACGAAGAATTGAAACTTTTCAAGAAACCGTACAGGATGGGAGCGCCTAGGTCTAAAATCGAGGAAGGGGATAGGCTGGTCGACGATGAGGTTCAAATGAAACCTTTGGTGGAAGAAAACAATATCATCGAGGAAATAGATAATTTTTTGACCAATGTTAAGCCTTCGAGGCCGGATGCAGCGAGAAGTTTGAATTTCGGTCATTGCGTTGAAACGATGCAGAAACCGAGCAAGACTTCGGTTGACGTTGGTCAAATTTTGAGAGGTATGTTTTGAAATTGTTTTTTACGAGGATCTAACAATAAAAATCGAATTAAAATTGTTTTTTTGTGCGTTGCATGAATCTTTCGATAATTGGAGTTTTGTTGTAAATTCATTTTTATTTTTCGAAAGAAATGGACAAACAGGAAGCGAAAATCAAGAACATGTACGACGATAAAACTGCCACAATTTCTTCAAACTCCTCTGAGAAAAACGCTGGATACCAAACGCCCCTCGATTGGAAAAAAGGGATAGAAGCGTTAAGTATATCATCGTCGGGTTCTTCTTCTCCCACTGATAAATCCACAGTTCTTTACCAACCAGCTAGTAGAAGAATCGAGTCAAAAGCCGATAGCGACAAAAGATTAGATAACGAACCGTACAGATTCAACGAGAAGAACACAACGGAAAAAAAAACTTCTAACTCTAGTACTGAGAGAACAGAGGATAGTACAAGTAGTAATTTTACCAGAAAGAGCTTATCTTCGCCTCATTGTGATATAAATTCCAACGCCAACGATATGTTGAGTATGCACAGGAAATTGATGGACGAGACAAGTTCCCCCGAGTTCAGCAGTTATCACGACCCCACGAGAAAACTAATGAATCCAGCGAGTGATCAGAGGCTGGGTAGCGTTAGTTTGGTCAATTTATGGAGTAACGAGAAGAAAGAGTCGGACAAATGCATTCAGAGGCTTCAAGAGGAAAAACTGAGACGGACAGTGAGTATCTCTTTTCGTTACAGTTCTTGTGACAAAATATAAGTTCCATTTTAGCACTGCGAAGAACTGATCCAGCAATTGCAAAATAAGATCCTGGAACAGCAGGAAAAACTCGCCGTTGCCATTCAGGTGGACGAAGCGAAAGATAACGCTATTTTAAGGTTTCACGATGCTTGGGAAAAGGCTTCCGCGAAGTTCAAGTCGGTGGTTAAGGAGAGGGATCGACTGGAGAAAGACTGTCAAAAACTGGCCTGCCGGAATGGGAAGATCTCCGAAGAATGCGAAGAGGTCGGTTTATCGTTCGATATCGGGGTGTTATATTGATAGTTTGTTTTTTAGAGGATCGATTTTCATCGGAAGGAAACGAATCAGGCTCTCAACATACTTCACGAACATAAGATGAGACTGGAAGAGTTGGAAAAAAAATTCGAAGAGATTAAGGGGGAAAGTGAAACTTTGAAAAGTTCGAACAAAGCGTTGGAGGCTAGACTCGCTAATGAGGAGGAGAAAAACAGACAGTTGTCTAATATACTAGCCAATAAGGAGTTAGAACTAAACGAGGTAAGGTATATTGCCAAATATTTGAAAATATTGAAATATCGATCGTTCTAGTCTAAAAATATACTGCTACATGCCAAAAAGGAAGTATCGCAATGCCAAGCGGCTGTAGAAATGTGCCAAAAAGATTTCGCCACAGTTAAAACGGAGTACGATCTCATCCAGGAAGAAATGAAGGACGAAAGGCAGAACGTGTCGCAGTTACACGAACAGAACAAAGCGTTGCACGAAGAATTGGAAGTGCAGAGGAAAAAAGAGGTATCGTACTTTTTTTATACTTTTAAAAGGGCCAAACTTTAGGGGGAGATCATACATGAGATTTGCAACAAAAAATGTCATATCGTCGGCCTAATTCGTTAATCTCCTAAGTCCATTTTTACATAGTTTACAGGAGAGATAAAAAATTGGAAGATATCTTTTCTATTTTACATATAAAGATTAATTTTAGAATATCATTTTTTGTTACAAATCTCATGTATGATCTCCCTTTTAAAAGCAGACACCCTCTTACCTTATCCACTTTTCCCGACAGAAATCGTTGGAGGACAATTTGAAAGAAGTCCAGGACAAATTGGACACCAACAAAAAAGAGCTGCGAAACTTCTACCAAGGTCAGGTCGAGCTTTTGGTCCAAACGAAACTGAAGGAATTCCAAACGCAGCTGGACGATGCGGAGCAAAAAATGAAGGAACAACTGGGGAGGAAAGAACTGGAAATCGCAAAATCCGCGGCGTTGCATATACAGCAAATCAACGACAAGTACACTTTGGAGATCAACCTAATCGAGCAGAAACACCAGGAAGAGATGCAGTTGAAACAGGTTAAAGTAGCCCAATTGGAGCAGAGGCTCTACGAGATGCAGTTGAAGGCCGAACGGCAGCAGGACAAGAGGTCGGACCTGATAAAACAGCTACAGAAGGTTATGGAGGCGCAATGGACGGAGGCTTTGCGAATTATCAATAACGGGAAGAGTCCGGTTCCTCACGACGACAGTTCGAGTACCATCGATCAACTCCATTCGCTCCAGTCGAAGTCGTACCAGAACATGGAGGCTTTGTTGAGTCAGGATTTCGAGGATAAGATGAGGAACCAACATCATGAAACGTACCATCATAACGCGCAGTCGGATAGGAGGAACCACCATAGGAAGGACAATCAGAGGAACTTGCAGCCGTCGAATGGTAGGGGAGGCAAGCAGCAGAACGATGGGAATCTTCAAAGATACATCAATTTGGTATGTGACGATGAACATTTTAATCATTCATCGTGAGAGTTCTAATTACTTTTCAGCTCCTTCACAAACAACCTGGTAATCCGGTGGAAGGCAAGGAAAAATCGAGTCCTCCAAAGTTTCTGAGTGAACAACCCACAACGGACGGTTCTATGTGGCAACAGACGACGGTTTGTACCCTTCCTATTCGGAGTTCCCCCGATTAACTTTTACCTTTTCAGGATACTTCGCAATATGTGTCGGATTTACTCGAGGGTCAGAATCAAAAGGAAATTAACAGAAGAAAAACTTCGTGGAAATAAAGCTTAACATAGTTTTGTACACTTTTATTAAATTGTTTGATGCGAGAAGCTTTCTTACTTCCGGGGTCAAAGTAAAAAACGGTTTATTTTTAAAATTTTATATACAACCAATTTACAATAAATACAATCACTTTCTACATAAGTATTTGATTAAATTATATAAAATCAGAATAAAAATAATTAAGAATGGTAAGTAATTTTTTAGTTCCACCGGTTTAATCATGCCATGGCCGAAACTGGCAATGAACTATGTTTCGGTTTCATTTTGTTTATGAATACTTTGATACATCCGTTGAAATCCGCCGACACCAAGACATACCCACCGCAACCTTTCGTATGTTGTTCTACTATGGGATCCTCCACCTGAAAACCTCAAATAATGAATATTCACCAGAATAAGAGCGAATAATTGAATAGAGCAATAAATTGGTGGTGTTCCACTATAGGATATTCCACCTGAAAACCTCAAATAATGAATATTCACCAAAATAAGAGCGAAAAAATGAAAATGAGCAATGAATTGCTGATGTTCTACTATAGAATTCTCCACCTGAAAACCTCAAAAAATCAATATTCACCAAAATAAGAGCGAATAAATGAGAATGAGCAATAAATTGCTGATGTTCTACTATAGAATTCTCCACCTGAAAACCTCAAAAAATCAATATTCGCCAAAATAAGAGCGAATGAATGAAAATGAGCAATAAATTGCTGATGTTCTACTATAGAATTCTCCACCTGAAAACCTCAAAAAATCAATATTCACCAAAATAAGAGCGAATAAATGAGAATGAGCAATAAATTGCTGATGTTCTACTATAGAATTCTCCACCTGAAAACCTCAAAAAATCAATATTCACCAAAATAAGAGCGAATAAATGAGAATGAGCAATAAATTGCTGATGTTCTACTATAGAATTCTCCACCTGAAAACCTCAAAAAATCAATATTCGCCAAAATAAGAGCGAATGAATGAAAATGAGCAATAAATTGCTGATGTTCTACTATAGAATTCTCCACCTGAAAACCTCAAAAAATCAATATTCGCCAATATTTTCTCAAGAAATTTATCAAAGGGGTTAACCTTTGAAATTTTGTTGGGTAAAAATCGAAAATTGGAAATATAACATATTCGGCATGGTTTTAGGATAATTCGATGATGAAGATTCCAAATCTGACATCAGTTCGGGGCTCAGACAATTCTATCGCGAAATGATTTCAAGTTTCCACTTTTGACGATCGACCAATTGGATCGAGGATGATGATTACACTCGAACTCTTGTTCGTTATAGTCATAAAACTTAAAAAATTGGAGATTCGAGGCGTTTTGGCGAAGAACTGATTGTATATTCGGATTCAGGATTGTATTTTACTCCTACATGAGTGTTTTCGAGAAGATCCGTTGAAAAAAATATTTTCTTTAGAAATGTCTTACCTTTGAAATTTGGTTGGTTGAAAATCGAAAATTGTTTTTACTGTAATTTCAAGCCGAAGTTCTCAATTCGGCACACAGTTTTGAGCAGATGTTATTCCACTTTTTCATTTAATGTTTGAATTGTACCACTAGCGCCATCTATACTCATATCACTGAAGTTTCTCTGCCCAGCTCCATAATATTACAGTAGTCTAATATTATAGAGTAGGGGCTGTGAAACTTCAGTAATATGAGTATAGATAGCGCTAGTGGTATAATTCAAACATGAAACGAATTAAATGCAATTTATGCATCATCGAGATCCGTCAGGAAAAAACTGATTGCATATTCTGATTCAGCATAGTCGATTACCTCTATAAGTTAATTTTCATGAAGATCCGAAAAAAAAAAATATATTTTCCGAATATTTCTTCAATGGGCTTACCATTGAAGTATTTTCGGGAAACCAGCCCGTTTTTCTGCTAATTTGAGGTCGACGATACCGATGGTGACATCAGTTCAGGGCTCAGGCAATTCCTCAGCAAATTTATTTTGAGTTTCCACTTTGACGCTAAACCAATTGGATCGAGGATCACGATTACACTCGAACTCTTGTTCGTTATTATCATAAAACTGAAAAAATAGGAGATTCGAGGCGTTCCAGGAAAGAACTGATTACTTTTCCGGGTTCAGAATGGTGTTTTATTCCTACATTAGTGTTTTCGAGAAGATCCGTTGAAAAAAAATGTTCTCAAGAAATTTATCAAAGGGGTTAACCTTTGAAATTTTGTTGGGTAAAAATCGAAAATTGGAAATATAACATATTCGGCATGGTTTTAGGATAATTCGATGATGAAGATTCCAAATCTGACATCAGTTCGGGGCTCAGACAATTCTATCGCGAAATGATTTCAAGTTTCCACTTTTGACGATCGACCAATTGGATCGAGGATGATGATTACACTCGAACTCTTGTTCGTTATAGTCATAAAACTTAAAAAATTGGAGATTCGAGGCGTTTTGGCGAAGAACTGATTGTATATTCGGATTCAGGATTGTATTTTACTCCTACATGAGTGTTTTCGAGAAGATCCGTTGAAAAAAATATTTTCTTTAGAAATGTCTTACCTTTGAAATTTGGTTGGTTGAAAATCGAAAATTGTTTTTACTGTAATTTCAAGCCGAAGTTCTCAATTCGGCACACAGTTTTGAGCAGATGTTATTCCACTTTTTCATTTAATGTTTGAATTGTACCACTAGCGCCATCTATACTCATATCACTGAAGTTTCTCTGCCCAGCTCCATAATATTACAGTAATCTAATATTATAGAGTAGGGGCTGTGAAACTTCAGTAATATGAGTATAGATAGCGCTAGTGGTATAATTCAAACATGAAACGATTTACTCGGGGGTCAGAATCAAAAGGAAATTAACAGAAGAAAATCTTCGTGGAAATAAAGCTTAACATAGTTTTGTACACTTTTATTAAATTGTTTGATGCGAGAAGCTTTCTTACTTCCGGGGTCAAAGTAAAAAACGGTTTATTTTTAAAATTTTATATACAACCAATTTACAATAAATACAATCACTTTCTACATAAGTATTTGATTAAATTATATAAAATCAGAATAAAAATAATTAAGAATGGTAAGTAATTTTTTTAGTTCCACCGGTATAATCATGCCATGGCGGAAACTGGTAATGAACTATGTTTCGGTTTCATTTTGTTTATGAATACTTTGATACATCCGTTGAAATCCGCCGACACCAAGACATACCCACCGCAACCTTTCGTATGTTGTTCTACTATGGGATCCTCCACCTGAAAACCTCAAATAATGAATATTCGCCAAAATAAGAGAGAATAATTGAATAGAGCAATAAATTGCTGTTGTTCTACTATAGGATTCTCCACCTGAAAACCTCAAATAATGAATATTCACCAAAATGAGAGCGAATAATTGAAAATGAGCAATAAATTGCTGATGTTCTACTATAGAATTCTCCACCTGAAAACCTCAAAAAATCAATATTCGCCAAAATAAGGGCGAATGAATGAAAATGAGCAATAAATTGCTGATGTTCTACTATAGAATTCTCCACCTGAAAACCTCAAAAAATCAATATTCGCCAAAATAAGAGGGAATAAATGAAAATGAGCAATAAATTGCTGATGTTCTACTATAGAATTCTCCACCTGAAAACCTCAAAAAATCAATATTCGCCAAAATAAGAGCGAATGAATGAAAATGAGCAATAAAGTGCTGATGTTCTACTATAGAATTCTCCACCTGAAAACATCAAATAATGAATATTCACCAAAATAAGAGGGAATAAATGAAAATGAGCAATAAATTGCTGATGTTCTACTATAGAATTCTCCACCTGAAAACATCAAATAATGAATATTCACCAAAATAAGAGGGAATAAATGAAAATGAGCAATAAATTGCTGATGTTCTACTATAGAATTCTCCACCTGAAAACCTCAAAAAATCAATATTCGCCAAAATAAGAGCGAATGAATGAAAATGAGCAATAAATTGCTGATGTTCTACTATCGAATTATCCACCTGAAAACCTCAAAAAATCAATATTCGCCAAAATAAGAGGGAATAAATGAAAATGAGCAATAAATTGCTGATGTTCTACTATCGAATTATCCACCTGAAAACCTCAAAAAATCAATATTCGCCAAAATAAGAGGG
The DNA here is from genome assembly GCA_963966015.1 of Aphidecta obliterata. Lineage (NCBI taxonomy): Eukaryota > Metazoa > Arthropoda > Insecta > Coleoptera > Coccinellidae > Aphidecta > Aphidecta obliterata. The sequence goes on from OZ014435.1 coordinate 2,864,527, forward strand.
AATAAATGAAAATGAGCAATAAATTGCTGATGTTCTACTATAGAATTCTCCACCTGAAAACCTCAAAAAATCAATATTCGCCAAAATAAGAGCGAATGAATGAAAATGAGCAATAAATTGCTGATGTTCTACTATAGAATTATCCACCTGAAAACCTCAAAAAATCAATATTCGCCAAAATAAGAGCGAATGAATGAAAATGAGCAATAAATTGCTGATGTTCTACTATAGAATTCTCCACCTGAAAACCTCAAAAAATCAATATTCGCCAAAATAAGAGGGAATAAATGAAAATGAGCAATAAATTGCTGATGTTCTACTATAGAATTCTCCACCTGAAAACCTCAAAAAATCAATATTCGCCAAAATAAGACCGAATGAATGAAAATGAGCAATAAATTGCTGATGTTCTACTATAGAATTCTCTACCTGAAAACCTCAAATAATGAATATTCACCAAAATAAGAGGGAATAAATGAAAATGAGCAATAAATTGCTGATGTTCTACTATAGAATTCTCCACCTGAAAACCTCAAAAAATCAATATTCGCCAAAATAAGAGCGAATGAATGAAAATGAGCAATAAATTGCTGATGTTCTACTATAGAATTCTCCACCTGAAAACCTCAAATAATGAATATTCACCAAAATAAAAGCGATTAAATGAAAATGCGCAATAAATTGCTGTCCTGCTATAGGATCCTCCACCTGAAAACCTCGAAACAATCAATATTCACCGAAATAAGCGAGAATAAATCAATTATTTCACCTTATTATCTTCATCTTCCACCTTTTCTGATCTAGTAGCTTCCTCGATCATTTTGATAATACTCTCCGGATTTGGAGCGAAAATAGCGCACGTAACGGTGTTGCTGTGCGCTTTTATAGCCTCCCAAAAATCGTTGCGGTCTCTCCTCACCGAAGAAAACTTCGAGTAATCATGATTCGTTTTCCATATGTACACATCCCTATTTTCCGAACCGCTCACTATGTATTTTCCATCGTGACTGAAACTCGCTTTGATTTGACTGCTCATATTCACATATCCCTAGAAAAAAAAAACATTCACACAACTTTATATCATAAAAAAAATCCTCACCTTGTACTTGCAGCTGACGTTCAAATCAATCAGGTCGTACAACCTTATCCGACTGTCGTTGGAAGTTATCAATATCTTATCTTGTCCAGGCATGGGTTCGATGCCGCTTATTTTCCTCCCCACCGCGTTCCTACCCCTGGAAGACCTCACGTGAATCTGGGTATGATATTTCAGCTGGTCGGTGTTGTAAAAAATGCATCTTCCGTCGTAAGTCCCCACCACCGCGAACATACCGTTCTGGCAGAAATTCGCGGCTGTTATCAACTTCGTTGTGCCCTCCACTTCGTTCCAAACGGCCACCTAAACAAGAAATCTCGATAATCAACAACTAACATTCTAATTCAAATAACCTTTTTATCGGGGATGTTCCACAACCTCAATTTCCCGTCCAACGACCCGCTCAAGAAGTACCGGTCGTCCCTCGGATGGAAGACTATAGCCGTAACGAAATCTATGTGTTGAAAGCAACAGAGGCATTCCTTCCTCGATATGTGCCAGAGTCTGACCGTTTTGTCCATCGACGAGGACAGTATGAAGTAGTTCTTGGACCACGACACGTCCAGGAGGTCGGAGGTGTGGCCGGAATACGTGCAGAAAGGCTTCGGCATGAAGACCAGCTTGGAGTTCTCCTTGTCGTTCATGGCCTCCATATTCGCCAGGTTGGCCTCGTTGGAATGGTGAGACACCAGCGATTCTTGAGAGGGTGTCGGAGATACTTTTTCTGCGTTATATTTGGTTCGCATCTCCTAAAATTGTGATATATTAAGATGACAGTTAAGAAAGAAGTGCTTTTTTTAACCTGGAAGAACTGAAATGCATCTCTAACGATCCATATCCTAAGCACCTTGTCTTGCCCAGCGGTTGCCAATAATTTACCGCAGCACGAAAATTTCATACACCATATCGGACCTTCGTGCTCATCTTTGATCTCCTGGACATGTTCCACCTTCTCGAACTCGTAAGGTCCTTTGTGTGAATTGGAAGTCTAGTAAGAAAAACGCATAATGAAAATGGAGTTTGAATTATGTCATTATGTAAAGTAAAGGGCGGGCTATTTGTTAGTTTCTCATTGAAGTGCGAGATATTTTAACATTAGAAACCTTAAATTCATCAACTTTGGAATGAAACAGTCGCTAATTAAACAAAACAGTCTGAAATTGAGGTTATGAAATTCCTGTCACATGGTAGATCTAGTGTAACAGATCTGTCATAATTGTGCGACGTTGCCAAATATTTTTGTTGGGTTGAATCTCGAATGGTCGTAATAATTCTTTATATTTCATTTTGGCTTGTTTGTAGAGAAAAACCTCTAGAATTTTCAATAGAGAATGAAACGTTATGATCTAGTTTCAATACAATCAATAACAAAATTATGGGAAAGTAATCTAGGTGAAACTTTTATGAACATGAACAAAAAATATATTCAATTCAATAAACAACAAAATTATAAGAAAGTGGTCTAGGTGGAATTTTTATGAACATGAAAAAAAAAGAAGAAAAACAATTAACCCAATAACAAAATCATAAGAATTCCAGGTGGAACTTTCATGAACATGAACGAAAAATAGAACAAGAAATAGTTTCGATTCAATAAATAACAAAATCCCTAGAAAGTAGTGTAGGTGGAACTTTTACAAAACATAAACAAAAATAGAGAAAATAGTTTCAATTCACTCTATAACAGAATCATAAGAAATTGGTCTAGGCGAAAATTTTATGAACATGAGCAAAAAAGAAAGAAGAAATAGTTTAAATTCATTCAATAACAAAATAATAAGAATTCTAGGTGGAACCTTCAAGAACATGAACAAAAAATAGAAGAAATATTTTCAATTCAATAAATAACAAAATCATAAGAAAGTAATCTAGGTGGAACATTTATGAACATGAAAAAAAAGGAAGAAATAGTTTGAATTAACTCAATAACAAAATCATAAGAATTCTAGGTGGAACTTTCATGAACATGAACGAAAAATAGAAAAAATATTTTAAATTCAATAAATAACAAAATCATAAGAAAGTAGTCTAGGTGGAATATTTATGAACATGAAAAAAAAAAGAAGAAATAGTTTGAATTAACTCAATAACAAAATCATAAGAATTTTAGGTGGAACTTTCATGAACATGAACAAAAAATAGAAGAAATAGTTACGATTCAATGAATAAGAAAATCCCTAAAAAGTAGAGTAGGTGGAACTTTTATGAACATGAACAAAAAATAGAAAAAATATTTTAAATTCAATAAATAACAAAATCATAAGAAAGTAGTCTAGGTGGAATATTTATGAACATGAAAAAAAAAAGAAGAAATAGTTTGAATTAACTCAATAACAAAATCATAAGAATTCTAGGTGGAACTTTCATGAACATGAACAAAAAATAGAAGAAATAGTTACGATTCAATAAATAAGAAAATCCCTAAAAAGTAGAGTAGGTGGAACTTTTATGAACATGAACAAAAAATAGAAAAAATATTTTGAATTCAATAAATAACAAAATCATAAGAAAGTAGTCTAGGTGGAATATTTATGAACATGAAAAAAAAAAGAAGAAATAGTTTGAATTAACTCAATAACAAAATCATAAGAATTCTAGGTGGAACTTTCATGAACATAAACAAAAAATAGAAGAAATAGTTTCGATTCAATAAATAAGAAAATCCCTAGAAAGTAGTGTAGGTGGAACTTTTATGGACATGAACAAAAAATAGAAGAAATATTTTCAATTCAATAAATAACAAAATCATAAGAAAGTAATCTAGGTGGAACATTTATGAACATGAAAAAAAAAGAAGAAATAGTTTGAATTAACTCAATAACAAAATCATAAGAATTCTAGGTGGAACTTTCATGAACATGAATGAAAAATAGAAGAAATAGTTTCGATTCAATAAATAAGAAAATCCCTAGAAAGTAGAGTAGGTGGAACTTTTATGAACATGAACAAAAAATAGAAGAAATATTTTCAATTCAATAAATAACAAAATCATAAGAAAGTAGTCTAGGTGGAACATTTATGAACATGAAAAAAAAAAAAGAAGAAATAGTTTGAATTAACTCAATAACAAAATCATAAGAATTCTAGGTGGAACTTTCATGAACATGAACAAAAAATAGAAGAAATAGTTTCGATTCAATAAATAAGAAAATCCCTAGAAAGTAGTGTAGGTGGAACTTTTATGGACATGAAAAAAAAATAGAAGAAATATTTTCAATTCAATAAATAACAAAATCATAAGAAAGTAGTCTAGGTGGAACATTTATGAACATGAAAAAAAAGAAGAAATAGTTTGAATTAACTCAATAACAAAATCATAAGAATTCTAGGTGGAACTTTCAAGAACATGAACGAAAAAATTTAGAAAAGCACTGCCGTGAAGGCAGGAGCTTTTGAGCGCTCGTACCTTGAAGGTGGATTCGCATTTTCCAGTTTTAGAAATCAATTGAAGGAATTTTCGACAGCTGTCGAAAAAAATCTGAAACTTAGGCGAAATTCCAGACTTCATGTCAGTGCTTCAGCGGATCAATTTTTTTCGATTTCGTTCGAAAGTTATGATTTTCTATGGTTTCTATGGTTCTGGTCATGCGATCTAGAGAAATGTAGCTTGAATATAACATTCTCCATTAGTATACAGAATTTCGTCTCGATCGAATCTGTAGTTTGGAAATTATCAAGAAAACTAAATTTCAAACGACCATATTTACGGAACCCCTGGTATAATTTTGCTCATAAATGAAAGTGATCACGACATTCGAGATCCACACCTATCCTGAAAATTTCAAGTCCCTAGGCGTTTCCGTTCAAAAGTTACAATTTTCTATGGTTTCTATGGTTCTGGTGATGCTAACTGAACAAAATTCTGCATGTAGCTTGAACACCTCATTTTCCATTATAGTGCAAAATTTCATCTCGATCGAATCTGTAGTTTCAAAGTAATCAGGAAAACAAAATTTCGAGCGGCCATATTTACGGAACCCCTCGGCGAATTTTGCCCAATAACGAACTTAACCGCGGCATTCGAGATTCAAAACTACCCTGAAAATTTCAAGTTTCTAGGACATTCCGTTCGAGAGTTATCGTGTATACGGCCGGACGGACGGACGGACGGACAGACTCGAATTTTTCGACGGATTCGTCATCAGTGAGTCGAACATAGTCGATTGAGACCATTTTCGGCTCAAAATTCGAAAAATACAGACATCGTGACGAAATGATATAGCCCTCGTGTAAGTAGTACGAGCGCTCAAAAAGGAAGAAATAGTTTTGATTCAATAAATAACAAAATCCCTAGAAAGTAGTGTAGGTGGAACTTTTATGAACATGAACAAAAAATAGAAGAAATATTTTCAATTCAATAAATAACAAAATCATAAGAAAGTAGTCTGGGTGGAACATTTATGAACATGAAAAAAAAGAAGAAATAGTTTGAATTAACTCAATAACAAAATCATAAGAATTCTAGGTGGAACTTTCAAGAACATGAACGAAAAAAAGGAAGAAATAGTTTTGATTTAATAAATAACAAAATCCCTAGAAAGTAGTGTAGGTGGAACTTTTATGAACATGAACAAAAAATAGAAGAAATATTTTCAATTCAATAAATAACAAAATCATAAGAAAGTAGTCTGGGTGGAACATTTATGAACATGAAAAAAAAGAAGAAATAGTTTGAATTAACTCAATAACAAAATCATAAGAATTCTAGGTGGAACTTTCAAGAACATGAACGAAAAAAAGGAAGAAATAGTTTTGATTTAATAAATAACAAAATCCCTAGAAAGTAGTGTAGGTGGAACTTTTATGAACATGAACAAAAAATAGAAGAAATATTTTCAATTCAATAAATAACAAAATCATAAGAAAGTAGTCTAGGTGGAACATTTATGAACATGAAAAAAAAAGAAGAAATAGTTTGAATTAACTCAATAACAAAATCATAAGAATTCTAGGTGGAACTTTCATGAACATGAACGAAAAAAAGAAGAAATAGTTTCGATTCAATAAATAAGAATATCCCTAGAAAATAGTGTAGGTGGAACTTTTATGAACATGAACAAAAAATAGAAGAAATATTTTCAATTCAATAAATAACAAAATCATAAGAAAGTAGTCTAGGTGGAACATTTATGAACATGAAAAAAAAGAAGAAATAGTTTGAATTAACTCAATAACAAAATCATAAGAATTCTAGGTGGAACTTTCATGAACATGAACGAAAAATAGAAGAAATAGTTTCGATTCAATAAATAAGAAAATCCCTAGAAAGTAGTGAAGGTGGAACTTTTATGAACATGAACAAAAAATAGAAGAAATATTTTCAATTCAATGAATAACAAAATCATAAGAAAGTAGTCTAGATGGAACATTTATGAACATGAAAAAAAAGAAGAAATAGTTTGAATTAACTCAATAACAAAATCATAAGAATTCTAGGTGGAACTTTCACGAACATGAACGAAAAATAGGAAGAAATAGTTTTGATTCAATAAATAACCAAATCCCTAGAAAGTAGTGTAGGTGGAACTTTTATGAACATGAAAAAAAAATAGAAGAAATATTTTCAATTCAATAAATAACCAAATCATAAGGAACAGGAACATTTATGAACATGCAAAAAAAAGAAGAAATAGTTTGAATTAACTCAATAACAAAATCATAAGAATTCTAGGTGGAACTTTCATGAACATGAACGAAAAATAGAAGAAAAAGTTTCGATTCAATAAATAAGAAAATCCCTAGAAAGTAGTGTAGGTGAAACTTTTATGAACATGAACAAAAAATAAAAGAAATATTTTCAATTCAATGAATAACAAAATCATAAGAAAGTAGTCTAGGTGGAACATTTATGAACATGAAAAAAAAGAAGAAGTAGTTTGAAGTAACTCAATAACAAAATCATAAGAATTCTAGTTGGAACTTTCATGAACATGAACGAAAAAAAGGAAGAAATAGTTTCGATTCAATAAATAACCAAATCCCTAGAAAGTAGTGTAGGTGGAACTTTTATGGACATGAACAAAAAATAGAAGAAATAGTTTCAATCCACTCAATAACAGAATCATAAGAAACTGGTCTAGGTGAAACTTTTATGAACATGAGCAAAAAAAAAAGAAAAAATAGTTTAAATTCAATCAATAACAAAATAACATAAGAATTCTAGGTGGAACTGTCATGAACATGAACTTAAAATAGAAGAAATAGTTTCGATTCAATAAATAAAAAAATCCCTAAAGTAGTGTAGGTGGAACTTTTATGAACATGAACAAAAAATAGAAGAAATATTTTCAATTCAATGAATAACAAAATCATAAGAGAGTAGTCCGACGGCTTTAAACGACTCGCATGCTTGTCTTACATTTTGAATTCCATCGTAACATCTATTTTTAGGTTTAAATTATGTTATGCTTTATGTAAAGTGAAGGTCAGACTATTTGTTAGTTTCTCATTGAAGTGCGTGATATTTTAACATTGGAAACCTAAAATTCAATAACGTTCAAAAACAGTCTCCAATTAAACAAAACAGACTGAAATTGAGGTTATGACGTTCCTGTCACATGGTAGATCTATTGTAACAGATCTGTCATATTTGCGCGACGTTGCCACATATTTTTGTTGGGTTGAATTAGAGCAAACAAAGATTTTCGAATTGTGGAATGTAACCCGCTCACCTTGAGTTTGATGTTCTGTTCGCCGGGGTGGACGTTGTCGATTATATCTATTGTGTCTTCTTTGTGACGAGCGTGGGAAACTTCTTGTGCGATGCTCTTGGCTTTATGCATGGTTTTCTTAACGGTCGAATCTAGGAATCTCTTCAGTTTCGCCGTCTTCCTTCGAACCCTACCCCCTTCGGAACACTCGGCGTCCACCACCGGGATCTCGGATTTCCTCAAGTCTACACTTTCCTCGTCCGACTCCTGAAACGATTTATAAATAAACTGTTTGTACGTAATATAACTAAACGGTATTCTAAAGTTTCATGCATTTTTATTACCTTAATCTTATCCATACTGGAACTGCTGACATACTCGGAAGTCAGCCTCATTATGTGCAAAGACAGCGGATTGATGCACTGCGGAAGCTTGTCCTCGGCCACGCTCAACGGAACCCTCTCCCCCGTATCCAGATTCAAGACGGTAACCTGCTCCAAAATCTCCATATCCGACAGTTGCTTTCCGGAATCGGTGTGAGTTCTAACCCTCATTGCCATCATGTTCTCGTCACCTGCCGATTTTCTCCTCTCTTTCGCGTTGGAAGTCGAAGGTTTCTTAATGCCCCTATCGAAGAAGAATAAGTACAAGTCGAACAACACGAAAAAATGCAACTAACCTGTGTGGCCCCAAACTGTAATGTCCAACGCTACTCCTTCCAGAACACCCTCTAGTACTGGCCACAACAACGATGGGAGAATCCCCGGCAAGAGACAACAAGCCGGCCTTCTCCGTCACATCGACCTTAGAACTCTTCTTCGCCTTGTAACTCTCCGTATCCTGCGGCTTCACCACGAACTGCCCTTTCAGCGCCTGATTTATATCGAGGGAATGAACCGACTTCAGGGTCGAACTCCTCGAACTTTTATGACTCTTAGGCTCGACCGCATCCGGTTGTCCCGACTTCGTCGAAGTGAGGGAAGATTGTTTCGGAAGCGAATGCTCGAATTCTCTAGTCAGGGACTCCACCGTGCTCACCGGACTGGCCAGGTGATGGGAAGACGTTTGGAATGTGGTCGTGGACGCTGACTTCTACAAAAACCACGATTTAAACGAATATCGAAACTTACTTTCAACTCACCGTCAAACTCAAAGATCCAACGTCCTTATTTTTTTTCTTTCTCCTCGGAGGAGCTACGGGAGCCTTGATCAGAGAGGAAGATGCAGCGTTGGACGTTTTTGTACTCGCTATCACGTCGGGTTCTTGAAGTTTCGTCGCAACCTCGATATTTTGTGCAGATTTGATGGAAGTCAACGTAGAAATACTGGGGAATTGGGAAACGCCTTTCGAACTCGGAGTGGAACCGGAATCCAGCGAGCTCGAAGATAAAGCGGAGACCGATACAGCTTTTCGTCCATTTTCCGGTATTGTATCGGATGTATTTCCCAAAATCCTGCCCAATCTTCCCAAAGAACTGTGACTTTGTAAGCTGACCGTATCTTGTTCGATAACCCTGAATGGTTGGGTTATTTTGACTGGAACTCCCTCGACGGATGAAGTTTGGCTGTCTGGTTGAGCCGTTTCGCTGATCGGAGGATCATCATCATCGTTTTGTAGTTTTTGCCTCAATTCCTTGAATTTTTTCCTACTACTACCGAGTGGATCCGAGGTTAGTCCAGGCTGAAATTGAAGCGGTGATAAATACATTTTTTATATAACTCTGATTGGACTTACTGCTTCATCTTCATCCTTCGATTTGCTCCCACTTGATTCGCATTTTTGGAAGACATTGGGTTCTGAATTCGCTCGATGGGTCAAATCTCTCGATAATGTTCGTGATTTTTTGCTGAAATCGAAAAAAATTTAAGAAATTCTGACGTTACCAGGCATCACATGATCAATTCCTTTCAAATCTTCAACTGTTTTCGAACATAAGTTAAAAGTGATTGTCACTGAACCGATATTAAAACCAATCTCCAAACTTTTAAATTCTATAAAAGGTATGTAACAGGTCAAAGTTTAATTTTAACACCTTCTATTAGCTTGACTAGATACGTCCTCCTCTGCATCATAAAACTCATCAGAATCACTGTTATTTGACATGTTTGAGGTTGTTGAAATTCATTTTCGCATTGGAAATTTTGAAAACATTAATTATTATTTTTATTTGTAAAATGATGAACGAAATCCACTAAATTCTCGTCCCACTAGCGCCACAACTGTCAAAAGTTTTCGTCCTCCTTCTCGCTCTCACTAAGGCGACGCAACATTCGTCATCTTCCTCTTTTCTAACGTAGACTGGCGGCAGAAACTTGTTTCAACAACTCGACAGACAGAAGAGAAACAGAATAGTAAAAGGACTTTCCTCTCCCAAGAAGTAAATTAAAGTAAATCAACATGGAGGACGTAGCAGTGGAAGTTTGCGGTGAAAACGGAGCTCTTTACAAGGTACGTTCATCGTAAAGTATGACACTGTCTCGATTATGATCTATATTTTCCTATTTTTCATAAATCCGGCGATTAATTCGCGATAACTGTTGGGATATTGCTCGTATACTTACGTAGAAACGACGGGATTAGAGGAATGCTAAACGCGGTTCTTTTGACGCCATGTCCATTTGACAGGGCGTGAAAATTCCATGTGTTCGTTTCGCTAAAAACCCATCCTGAAATTGCTCGATCAACTACGCGAATTTCTTCCACGATATTCTACAATGAACATTGTTTAAATCGTTATCTTCACATATATTCAAAGGTTATGTTCTGCCGTATCAAATTACCTTTCTGGAGAACGTTTTCTTAAAATATTGGAGATTACTCAGTATAATGAATCATTTCAGTTTGATATTCCCAAACATATCATTGCATAATTTGAATCTTAAGTATTTGAACTAACATCAAGTTGTCAGTTGAATTTTTGCGTTCTCTTATTATTATTTCAAGTTTTCTTCACTCCACAGGGTTACGTCTTGGACGTATTCGAGGAAGAAGTTTTAATACATTTCGAAGATGAGTAAGTTCACGATTAAACTTGCTGAAATGGGGGACAGTAATACATTTGTGTTTCCGTAGGTGGCAGCCGGATTCTAGGTTTCCCTTCTCGCAAGTCAGGCTTCCACCGAAGCCTGATCAAAAAACAGAATTCACTGAGAATATGGAGGTAGAAGTGTACTCTAGGGCTAACAATCAGGACGGATACGGTTGGTGGAAATGTAGAATTAAAGTAAGTTTCATCTTGTTTCCTTCATTCGTGGTGTTAATAATTTTTGTGTTTCAGATGATGAAGGGCGATTTCTACGTTCTAGAATACACAGGCTTCGAAACAACCTACACAGAAATCGTCAGCGTTGACCGGTTGAGGCCGAAAAACAACAATCCCCCCATCGCCAAAAACATGCTCTTCAAGTTCGAGATCGAAGTCCCGGAGGCTTTGAGGGAGTGGTGAGTTTTTACTTATAGCGAAGACTCGATTTTTCTGTTGAATAGTCCTTTCATCCTCAGCGACAAGATCGAGAACGCCCACAAAGAATTTCAGAAGGCCATCGGGGCGGCTCTGATCAGGTACATACCGGAGAAAGGCGTGCTTTTGGTGATATCTAGGAACGAAACTAGCGCCAAGACGGCCTCTCTGCTGCAGGACATGCACTTTAGGAGTCTCTCGCAGAAGGTGTTTTTGCTCAAACGTACGGAGGAGGCGGTTCGGCAGTTGGAGAATACCAAGCTGGCAACGGTGGGAGGGTAAGTTGATTTTTAATAGATTGTGTCTCGAAACCTCTGAAATTTAGGTTATGACATTCCTGTCGCATAGTAGATCTAATGTAACACATCTGTCAAATTTGTGCGACGTTGCCAGATATTTTTGTTGGGTTGGACTCGTGTAAACAAAGATTTTCGAATTGAACCTTCAGTTGCTAACGGCTTCAAACGACTCGCATGATTGTCTTGCATTTTGAATTAGTATAGGTGAAAATTCCATCATAACAACTATTTTTAGGTTCAAATTATGTAATACTTTATATAAAGTAAAGGGCGGGCTATTTGTTAGTTTCTCATTGAAGTGCGTGATATTTTATCATTGGAAACCTAAAATTCATTGAATTTGGGATGAAACAGTCCCTAATCAAACGAAACAGTCTGAAATTGAGGTTATGACATTCTTGTCACATGGTAGATCTAATGTAACAGATCTGTCATATTTATGCGACGTTGCCATATATTTTTGTTGAGTTGAATTAGAGCAAACAAAGATTTTCGAATTGAACCTTCAGTTGCTAACGGCTTTAAACGATTCGCATGCTTGTCTTACATATTGAATTACTGTTGGTAAAAATTCCATCGTAACAACTATTTTTAGGTTTAAATTATGTAATACTTTATATAAAGTAAAGGGCGGGCTATTTGTTAGTTTCTCATTGAAGTGCGTGATATTTTATCATTGGAAACCTAAAATTCATTAAATTTGGGATGAAACAGTCCCTAATTAAACGAAACAGTCTGAAATTGAGGTTATGACATTCTTGTCACATGGTAGATCTAATGTAACAGATCTGTCATATTTATGCGACGTTGCCATATATTTTTGTTGAGTTGAATTAGAGCAAACAAAGATTTTCGAATTGAACCTTCAGGTTCTAACGGCTTTAAAGACTCCCATGCTTGTCTTACTTTTTGAATTACTATAGGTGAAAATTCCATCATAACAACTATTTTTAGGTTTAAATTATGTAATACTTCATGTAAAGTAAAGGGCGGGCTATTTGTTAGTTTCTCATTGAAGTGCGTGATATTTTAACATTGAAAACCTAAAATTCATTAAATTTGGGATGAAACAGTCCCTAATTAAACGAAACAGTCTGAAATTGAGGTTATGACATTCTTGTCACATGGTAGATCTAATGTAACAGATCTGTCATATTTATGCGACGTTGCCATTTATTTTTGTTGAGTTGAATTAGAGTAAACAAAGATTTTCGAATTGAACCTTCAGGTTCTAACGGCTTTAAAGACTCCCATGCTTGTCTAACATTTTGAATTACTATAGGTGAAAATTCCATCATAACAACTATTTTTAGGTTTAAAGTAATACTTTATATAAAGTAAAGGGCGGGCTATTTGTTAGTTTCTCATTGAAGTGCGTGCTATTTTATCATTGGAAACCTAAAATTCATTAAATTTGGGATGAAAGAGTCCCTAATTAAACGAAACAGTCTGAAATTGAGGTTATGACATTCTTGTCACATGGTAGATCTAATGTAACAGATCTGTCATATTTATGCGACGTTGCCATATATTTTTGTTGAGTTGAATTAGAGCAAACAAAGATTTTCGAATTGAACCTTCATGTTCTAACGGCTTTGAAGACTCCCATGCTTGTCTAACATTTTGAATTACTATAGGTGAAAATTCCATCGCAACAACTATTTTTAGGTTCAAATTATGTAATACTTTATGTAAAGTAAAGGGTGGGCCATTTGTTAGTTTCTCATTGAAGTGCGTGATATTTTAACATTGAAAACCTAAAATTCATCAAATTTGGGATTAAACAGTCCCTAATCAAACGAAACAGTCTGAAATTGAGGTTATGACATTCTTGTCACATGGTAGATCTAATGTAACAGATCTGTCATATTTATGCGACGTTGCCATATATTTTTGTTGAGTTGAATTAGAGCAAACGAAGATTTTAGAACTGAACTTTCAGTTGCTAACGGCTTTAAACGATTCACTTGCTTGTCCTACATTTTGAATTACTATAGGTAAAAATTCCATCGTAACTTTTAAAATTCAATGTTCATATTATCAATTTCATAAAAATACGGATAGATGATCTACCCATTAATTGGTTTTCGTTCACTTCTGACATACTTCATTTCCTTTCATGCTTGCGTTCCTTCCGTTTTAATTTACCGTTTTCAAGGCGGTACTTCCACTCGCGAATTTAATCTTAAGATCCTTCTCGCAATTTGAGCCCCCGAGCCGTGCACAAGGAATTGGCAACGCCGCATTTCAACCTTCAAATTCCCAATTTTCTTGTTGCCGGCTCGGGGTCGTAGATTGGTGATCCGAAATTGCCTAAAAGTTGTATCCGCCAGAACCGAAGAGAAGCTCGACCTTGACATGTGGTATGTTCTCTATTTTCAGGAGGTACAAGCCCTCGCACCTCCGCACCTCGAATTACGAGGGTACACGGGCGCATTCCAGGTGAGATTCGCAACAAGATACGTAGCATGAATGGTCCTGGCTCTCTCTCATCTGGCGTTCTTTTAAGGCAATTCTCGGATTTTCTAATTGTTTCTATAATTTTGCATGTTTTCGACAGACTCGTTTTGTTCTTCTTCGAGCCAGGATTGTTTGTTCCTCAGCTGTGTTGTCCGTCTATGTTGGCATGTTATGTGATCCGCTGAGAAGATCATAAACGTTCCGTTTGTTCCATTATTCTTGTTAATTTTGCCTTTTCGTTCATTGACTAACGATTTAATTTTTTCTTGTAGATATTCCGATGAATTCAGCGTCAGAGACGACCTTATGGGGTTGGCGATAGGTGCCCACGGTGCGAACATCCAGCAGGCTAGGAAGATCGAAGGGGTTACGAATATAGAGCTAGAGGAAAATTCTTGTACGTTCAAAATATACGGAGAGGTATGTGAAGCAATCTATCGACCTGAATTAATTGTTTAGCTGATATCATCATATTTTTCGTATTTTAGTCGGAATTGGCAGTGAAAAAGGCCAGATCCATGTTGGAGTACAGCGAGGAGTCCTTGCAAGTGCCAAGGAACTTGGTCGGCAAAGTAATAGGGAAAAGTGGTAGAATTATCCAAGAAATAGTCGATAAGAGTTGTGTGGTGCGAGTTAAGATAGAGGGGGAGAACGAACCTCAGCCGACCATTCCACGGGAAGAGGGTCAAGTAACGTTCGTGTTTGTGGGCACAGTAGACAGTATAACCAACGCTAAAGTTTTAATACAGTACCATCTGGCACATCTGAAGGTAAGTTGAATTGGTATTATTTATTGAGTCATGTGTTTTTAAAAATTATATTGCATTTTATTTTATCCGAGGAAATGCACATTGTGTGATGATTTTTGAAGTCCTGCTGCTTCAAATCTTTACTTCTTTCTAATTTTATTCACTCTTTGCCAAATTGAGGATTCAAAATTAATATTCCGCCCAACTTCAACTGACTGTACTTATAAAAAAATTGTACTACATGAGTTTGACAAGTGACTTTTAAAGTTAGCGCTTTTGATAAGGATTCTAAAATTGTATAACACTTACTACATTATGGTTCATATTATCATCCATGTTATGCATAAAAAAAAACTCTTTCAGGTATTTGGATTATATTAATCGATACTCCTTTCACATCAAAGAGTTTTTCTTCACTTACCACATTATTCCTTAGATTTGGCAAAAAAAAGGTTTTTCTTAAAGAAACTCAAGTTTCGAACAATTTCTTCCAACTTTAAATGATTCTAGTGTATCCAATACGTGTCTTAAGATCATAACTTTTAGATAATTTTGTGGTCAGATGAATCGACATTCAAGAAAGATGGTTACATGAACCTACACAATTTACACGAGTGGCACGTAGAAAATCCTAACTTGATGAGAAAAGATAGATCTCAATTGTTATGGCTCATTGAAGAATTCATTTTGATTTTGAAAAAAAATTTAAAATCCAATAACAATTTTTAATAGTTTTGGTCAAGATTCTGGAGGGTTCTGAGAAATGATACAAAAAATTAATAAATCTAAACTAATGATCAATTGGTTAGTGCACTCGCAGAGAAAACTATGTCCAAATGTGTTTTTACAATTTTCCTTTATGGAACACTGGCACGCTGCTTTGATATTCCTTCAACCTGGTAATTCAACTTTCCTGCTTCCAAATCACATATACTTCCTCTTGGCATGTTTTTAAATATAAATTACGATGTTTTCTTTTCGAAGGATCAATCTCTACCGACGTTTTTCCCCTTAACTGTCAACTCGCCCCCTTTTTTTTAACAAATTATGTCATATTGCATTTTCTTTGATATGACAACATTCTTGATACAATTTTTCTTTTTGAGCGCTCGTACTACTTACACGAGGGCTATATCATTTCGTCACAATGTCTGTATTTTTCGAATTTTGAGCCGAAAATGGTCTCAATCGACTATGTTCGACTCACTGATGACGAATCCGTCGGAAAATTCGAGTCTGTCCGTCCGTCCGTAAGCACGATAACTCTCGAACGGAACAACCTAGAGATTTGAAATTATCAGTATGGGTTCAATTCCCGAATGCTTCGGTTAAGTTCGTTAATGGGCCAAATTCCACAAGGGGTTCCGTAAATATGGCCGTTCAAAGTTTTGTTCCCCTGATTACTTGAAAACTACAGATTTGATTGAGATGAAATTTTGCACTCAAATGGAGAATGAGGTGTTCAAGCTACATGTGGAATTTTGTCCAGATCGCATGACCAGAACCATAGAAACCATAGAAAATTGTAACTTTTGAACGGAAACGCCTAGGGACTTGAAATTTTCAGGATAGGTGTGGATCTCGAATGTCGTGATCACGTTCATCTATGAACAAAATTATACTAGGGGTTCCGTAAATATGGTCGTTTGAAATTTAGTTTTCTTGATAATTTCAAAACTACAGATTCGATCGTGACGAAATTTTGTTTACTAATGGAGAATGATATATTCAAGCTACATTTCTCCAGATCACATAACCAGAACCATAGAAACCATAGAAAATCATAACTTTCGAACGGAAAGGCCTAGGGACTTGAAATTTTCAGGATAGGTGTAGAACTGAAATGTGGCGTTCACGTTTATTAATGAGCAGAATTATACTAGGGGTTCCGTAAATACGGTCGTTTGAAATTTTGGTTTCTCGATAATTTCGAAACTACGGATTCGATCGAGATGAAATTTTGTATTTTAATCGAGAATGATATGTTAAAACGATATTTTGTCCAGATCGCATGACCAGAACCATAGAAACCATAGAAAATTTTCAGGGTGGGTTTGGATCGCGAATATCGCGACCACGTTCATCAATGAGCAAAATTAGACTAGGGGTTTCGTAAATATGGCTGTTCAAAATATTTTTTTCCTGATAATTTCGAAACTACTGATTGGATTGGGATGAAATTTTGCACCTAGCTTAGGAATAATGTATTCAAACTACGTGCCAAATTTTGTCCAGATCGCACCACCAAGACCATAGATACCATAGAAAATTCTAGCGAATTATCGAAAAAAAATTGGTCACCTAAAGCACTGACATGAAGTCTGGAGTTTCGCCTAAGTTTCAGAATTTTTGTGACAGCTGTCGAAAATTCCTTCAATTGATTTCTAAAACTGGAAAATGCGAATCTACCTACAAGGTGCATGTACGAGCGCTCAAAAGCTCCTGCCTTCACGACAGTGCTTTTCGTAATTTTTGTCTCATTGTATAAATACGACTTGTACCCTTAATAATGGTACAAGTTATCAAGATGGAAGTTTAGTATTATTTTATATTTCTACCCGCTTTCACCATTTGTAATCTATTGTCCTAAAGCTTTTTGTTTTGCCCTTTCTGAGGAACAGGTATTCAGGATCCAGAAATTTAGAAGAACGTATTATATTTACGAAAAATGATACATAAAATCGAGCTTTTCACAAACAACAAAAAACATCAAAATAGGGGTTAAAACTTTGAACTGAATTTTCATACCTTGTTCTGCAAACCACCTAATCCCTTTTTGTACCTACTCCAAAACAAATTCACTCACTAAGAAAGTGACCTTAACCTTCTTGTTCGCACTCCCGTAACAAATACGACTTCTAACTTTACCCAAAACGCAACTTCTTCGACACTTACCTCCACGATCGATCACAGATTATTTCCCTAATCCGGACTAAGATTCTCGATTGAAAATACTAAAGCTATTTTCCTACAACGGACTACTACCTCAATTTAGTCCCTACACCGGCCTCTAACCGGAAAACCGACCCCGTACAACTAATTCTTAGTGAGTTCTCTACCAGCGAGCAACTTGCCTTAACTCTTCCATAGTCCCCCAAAGGTAAACTTTTTCCCCCTTCAAAAACCTAATTCCTGAATGGACATCTTTCTCAGTGCCTCTCACTTGGCTCGGGAACACCCACGTTCTTGAATTCTTTCTCCGAAATTTTCCCACAATCGATCGTAGTCGCATATTCTCCCATTTCTAGACCTTATCTCGCCCTGTAGTTACAACGTCCATCGACTACAACGTACGTAGTCCCGTTTTAATTATTCATATTCCCAAACATTACAGTATCCAAATTTAATTTTTTTCGCAGGAAGTGGAGCAACTGAGGCAGGAGAAGCTCGAGATCGACGAGCAGCTGCGCAGCATCCACGGCACGAACCTCGGCTCGATGCAGAACCTGCCGATGGGGCGGCGCAACGACAGGGGCTACAACAGCGACATGGACGGCGGCGGCGGCCGGCCGAGGGGCTCGATGAGGGGCAGGGGGGGCCGCGGGCGCGGCGGTTCCGGCTACCGACAGCAGAACGACAGATACAACTCTGGTAGTAACTTTAACGACTATGTAAATAACGTCGACAGACACAACCACGAAGGAAATGGCAAGGGCGGCCGAGGCGGTCACGCGGTCAACGGCCGACCGCCCAGAGGCGGCGCCAACAACAACAACAACAGGGAGCGGTCCAATCGCGGCGGACGGCTGTCGGTCGACTCGGCCGGCGGCGGAGACAGAGAAAGAAAGTGATTTTCATTGTTTAACCATTCCGTTTATCGTACGTCAGATGTGTCAGTTCGTTCGAGCTGATCGGCTTTGTGCATCACGTTCTTTATAAAGGGCTTCGGGACTGGCCGTTCGATAAGATCATAAATTTAGTGTGTTCTTCCGGAATGTCCAGTCCGGTTACTCCTGGATCTTCTCGATACGATGAAATTGCATGTGTGAATTGATGATGTACAAAGCCATAAATCCAAAAAATATATATTCTAGTGACTTTGACCCGGCCGATGACTTAAAAAAAAATAATAAAGAATTAAGAAATCTGTATTGTGCACAGATATGATGGTGGAAAAAATATCAAAAACTAAAAAAAAATATCTGGACCAGGCGATAGGGTTTTTTTCGTGACGAAATTCGTAGAAGAAAACCGAGAAGTGTGAGGGTGCGACTCGCAAATATGATTACTTTTCTTCGAATTTCGAAAAACACCAAGAAAAAGTTGTTTTTTTTTTCAATCTGAACCAATAGAGAGATGCTGACGCTTTCAACAACAGAATTGTAGGGAATGAAAGGACGAAGAAAATGAGTGTTAGTGCAACTCAATCGGGTCATTATTACCGTAGAAAAGTTGGAAAAACCGTAAAAATCAGCGTTTTCTCATAAATTACTTACTCGGCAATTTTCAAAGTTGGTTTTCCGGATGAAATTAGTGGACAACCCGGATGTTGTCGGATAAATAGTTTTTGAGTTATTGCGATTTGAATTATTTCAGGCACTATCCGGAAGGGCTGGATGCGTCGGAAGTTGTCCGATTTTTATTTACGAAATTTTGAAAGATTTGAAAGTAGAAGTATGGTACAGGGTGTAAGCGGGCCACTGAATTTTGTGACTTATCCTTTGATCAAAACCGAAAGGTGACTCATTTATATGATAGTATTTTTTGAGGGCTAACCAAATATGTTATCGGAAAAAGTATTGAACCAAAGCATGAAAAGTTATTGAGGAAAAACCGTTTTTAAAAAAAAATTTGTTTGCAAATTTGACTGGTTTTCGAAATAAGACAATTCATCACCAATTGTTTCTTCTTTTGAACTTCCAGTTTTCAAGAAAACGGAAAATTTTTTCTTGCAAAATATACTTCATGATATTTTCCCATATTTTCTGAATACTCGATCGATTCTGAATCCGAATATGTAAACATAATGGTGGTTTTATATTTATTTCAAGCGATTCCATTCGAGGAAATTCAGATTCCATATTCGGGAAATATATCCATGTTGCCGGTGGTTCAATCAATTGATTGTCGAAATTTGAAGTTTTCATTCTCGATTATAATATAAGCGAAAATATGAAGCCTGAATTTTCATTCAAAATTGGGATTGTCTTAGAAAGTGCGAAGAAGTGAGAGGCAGGCACTTTCAACATTTTTGCTTTCAATAAATAATTTCAAAAAATCCCAACTTTCTTGAAGAGTAAACATATTGGAACATTGAATGAAAATTCAGACTATTTTCGCTTCTATTATAATCGAGAATGAAAACTTCAAATTTTGACAATCAAATATTGATTGAACTACAGACAACATGGATATGTTTTCCGAATTTGGAACCTGAATTTCCTCAGGTTAATTTTGAATGAAATTGCTTGAAATGAATATAAAATCACCATTATACATATTCAGATTGAGCATTAAAAAAATATGGGAAAATATTATAAAGTATATTTTGCAAGAAGAAATTTTCCGTTTTCTAGAAAACCGGAAGTTCAAATGAAGGAACAATTGGTGAGAAATGGTCTATTGACCTTCTTATTTTGAAAACCTGTCAAATTTGCAAAAAAATTTTTTTGGAAAAACGGATTTTCCCCAATAACTTTCCATGCATTGGTTCGATAGTTTTATTTTTTTAAAAATACTATTATATTGATGAGTCACTTTTCAGTTTTGCTCAAAGGATAAGTCACAATATTCAGTGACCCGCTTACGTGAAACTTCTACTTTCAAATCTTCCAAAATTTTATGAATTAAAATCGGACAACTTCCGACGCATCCAGCCCTTCCGGATAGTGTCTGAAATAATTCAAATCGCAATTACGCAAAAACTATTCATCCGACAACGTCCGGCTTGTGCACACTCAAAAAACCTATTAACCAGTACTTTGATCCGGAAAACCAGCGCTACAACTTTGGAAATGGCCGAGTAACGAATTTTTGAAAAAACGCTGATTTTCCGGGGTTTCTACGGTAATAATGACCCGATTGAGTTGAACTAACACTCATTCTCTTCGTCTTTGCATTACCTACAATGCTGTTGTTGAAAGTGTCGGATTTTAGGAACAAAAAACTGAAAAAACGTCTTTTTCGGTGTTTTTTCAAAATTACAAGAAAAGTTGTCATATTTGCGGACCACCCCACACTCGCGGTTTTCTTCCACAATTTTGTCGCAGAATGACCCTTTATCTTCCGCTCTATTGCCTGGTCTAATCTGGAACTGAGTTGAGGTTACATTTAATGACGGATGTTCGAGATGAAGCAAAAGTTTGAAGATTCTCGTCAATTTCCAGAAAGCCCAGTCGGTTGGGAAGAATTTTTACTTCGGGATTGTATTCAGTTGCTCCCGAAGAAAAAAATTATTCCTTCCCTTCTTTGACTGGACCAAGATTTGATAAATCGTTGATTTATAATTGGCTCGTCGCATTAGAGGTAACCTCAAACAGTTTGTGAATGTAAATTTTCTTAACACTCGTCATCATTTTCTTGGAAATTATTAATGTTGTGTTTGATTTTTGGGATCGTTTCCAATTCAAGCAACGTTATAAGTAAGGAAACCTGACGTGGAGGTTTTAGGTTATAACTGCTCCAAAATAAAATGCTGGGTTAGGTCGGCTTTCTTTCATTATCGTTATCACCTGAAACCTCCATGTCTGTATTATGTGGTGGAATGAAACTGGTTGGGAAACACCAGTTTGAGTGAAAAAACTCGATATTGATTGATTCAAGTTTTTGTTTTGTTTGGGCCTACTCTTGACATTTCCTTTGTTTTTGTTTTGTTCGAAATTCGATTTTTATTTTTTCAGATAACTTTAAGAAGTTCGTTTTTTTTGTTTCTTGCATTGTACAGTAAACAAGTTCGATATAGACTCGGTTTTAATACTTA
Organism: Aphidecta obliterata; assembly: GCA_963966015.1. Taxonomy (NCBI): domain Eukaryota; kingdom Metazoa; phylum Arthropoda; class Insecta; order Coleoptera; family Coccinellidae; genus Aphidecta; species Aphidecta obliterata. Next base: position 2,886,161 of record OZ014435.1, read on the forward strand.
CATTGCTTCTAAAAGTATGGACATTTAATGAATGGCTTTGATGTAACGGAGGATGCATTTCGCATATTCCGCATCTAATATTGTCATGTTAATTAATTAGATATAACTGCATAGCAAACAAAACCATAACCAGAAATGCCAACAGCTTCGAGCATACAAGATGTCGTACCCGCTTGCGTACACCGACTTGCGAAAGAATCTTTGACCCGATGGCTGTGATTTTTGCAACTTTTTTAAATTCCATCTGATGGACAAACCAGATATATCGATATGGGAATAATTGACCCATTGTGGATTCCAATATTCAGCGTTGCTTCCTAGAAATCACTCTTGAAGTCTCGTTGAATATTGAAGATTATCAAGATGATAAATTTGTGACAAAATTAACCGAGATATCAACCGACATTCATGAAGATAACTGGACATTTAGAGGTACGTCATACTCAAGTCTTGTATGCCCGAATTTGTTAAATGCCATCTAATCTCTCTCATTTATGTGAGTATATTTCGCACTTTTCCCAAATAACTGGAAGATTAATCCTCCCTTTGCGCTTTGTTTGCTGTGGAGTGAATTTGACGTTAGAAATCCCTATGAGGTTCAATAATATCTCTCGAATATGTAATATGTAAACTTATGCTGGAAGGGTACGCAAGCCAAACTGATCTAGCCATGTCACTCAAATTACAAACGAAAAAACTATCGATGTAGTCGATTCTTCAACGTTAACGTTGCAGAATCATTGCCAGTTTGCCAACTGAGAGCAAAAGTGGTTTTGGCTCACTTATTGCATGGTCGTATCTATTTGTGAAAGACTTTTTTTTATGAAATATAAATTGATTGAAATGCCATGTGTTTTATTGCGATTGAGTGTGGACTGTTGTGCCCTTTCAGCAAAATATGCGGTTTTTTAAACGTTTTTTTCAACTTTTCACTAACACTCGGATTTTTGCATGTGCATGTTTGCTCGAAGGGTTAACAAACCATGGAATTTGAGAGTGTTCAAATGAACTAACACCGTACTTGGAAGGTATAGCACTTTCCAAGCCGAGCACGAGGAATTGGCAACCTAGCATTCGCCCGACCGGACTCCGCAATATGAATTGTTCTTTTGGAAATTTGGGACAAAGATCATTCAAATAATTATAAATTGGTGATAGGGGGATATATAAAAAATTACGAAAAGCACTGCCGTGAAGGCAGGAGCTTTTGAGCGCTCGTACATGCACCTTGTAGGTAGATTCGCATTTTCCAGTTTTGGAAACCAATTGAGGAAATTTTTGACAGCTGTCAAACAAATTTTCAAACTAAGGCGATAATCCAGACTTCAAGTCGGTGCTTTAGGTGACCAATTTTTTTTTCGATAATTCGCTAAAATTTTCTACGGTATCTATGGTCTTGGTGATGCGATCTGGACAAAATTTCGCACGTAGTTTGAATACATTATTCCTCAGCTAGGTGCAAAATTTCATTCCAATCAAATCGGTTGTTTCGAAATTATCAGGAACAGAATATTTCGAACGGCCATATTTACGGAACCCCTAGTCTAATTTTGCTCATTGATGAACGTGACCGTGAAATTCGCGATCCAAACCCACCCTGAAAATTTCAAGTTCCTAGGCCTTTTCCTTCGGAAGTTATAATTTTCTATGGTTCTGCTCATGCGATCTGGACAAATTGTTGCTTTAATATGTCATTCTCGTTTAAAATAAAAAATTTTATCTCGATCGAATCCGTAGTTTCGAAATTATCGAGAAAACAAAATTTCAAACGACCGTATTTACGGAACCCCTAGTATAATTCTGCTCATTGATAAACGTGAACGCCACATTTCAGATCTACACCTATCCTGAAAATTTCAAGTCCCTAGGCCTTTCCGTTCGAAAGTTTTGATTTTCTATGATTTCTATGGTTCTGGTCATGCGATCTAGAGAAATGTAGCTTGAATATATCATTCTCCATAAGTGTACAAAATTTCGTCACGATCGAATCTGTAGTTTTGAAATTATCAAGAAAACTAAATTTCAAACGACCATATTTACGGAACCCCTAGTATGATTTTGCTCATAGATGAAAGTGATCACGACAATCGAGATCCACACCTATCCTGAAAATTTCAAGTCCCTAGGCGTTTCCGTTCAAAAGTTACAATTTTCTATGGTTCTGGTCATCCGATCTGGACAAAATTTCACATGTAGCTTGAACACCTCATTCTCCATTTGAGTGCAAAATTTCATCTCAATCAAATCTGTAGTTTTCAAGTAATCAGGGGAACAAAACTTTGAACGGCCATATTTACGGAACCCCTGGGCGAATTTGGCCCATTAACGAACTTAACCGAGGCATTTGGGATCTGAACCTACACTGAAAATTTCAAGACTCTAGGTTGATCCGTTCGAGAGTTATCGTGCTTACGGACGGACAGACTCGAATTTTTCGACGGATTCGTCATCAGTGAGTCGAACATAGTCGATTGAGACCATTTTCGGCTCAAAATTCGAAAAATACAGACATCGTGACGAAATGATATAGCCCTCGTGTAAGTAGTACGAGCGCTCAAAAATGTTGCTTGAATATATCATTCTCCATTCAAATACAAAATTTCGTCAAGATCGAATCCATAGTTCGTAAATTATGAAGAAAACTTAATTTCAAACGAACATATTTACGGAACCTCTAGTCTAATTTTGCTCGTTGATTAACGTGACCGCGAAGTTCAAGACCTAAACCTACCCTGATTATTTCAAGTCCCTAGGCTTTCTGTTCGAAACTTATAATCGAGATCGTATGACCAGAGCCATTTTAAATTCCAACGAATGATTGAATGAAAATCCTTATATTTCTGATTCGGCATAATTGACAAAGAGCTGCTGTCATATTTTTGACAGCTGTCAAACATTTCTTTAATATTTGGAAAATGCGAATCTACTTACAAGGTGGATGAACGAGTGCTCAAAAGTGCTTTTTATAATTTTTTTACCGTTAAAACAATCAAGACACAATTTTTACTCTAGTTTATATGTACTTTCTAAGTATTGTTCAGTTTCTTAATTGTCTTTTCACTTGAGAATATTCATTAAGAAATATTGAGGCTTAAACTTATCTCACTTAAGTTTCATTCCGAAGATTTATGAGCAAAGAGGATGGAATTTCTTCCATCGTGAACATCCACATTTTAGGTTCTCTTACAAAGGTTGTTGGGAACCAAATTAACACAGGTTTTATCGATATTTATGTAAATTATGTGTACTAAGGAAGAATTTCAGTTCCATTCTAAAATTTGAATATTGATTACCCTCTTTCTCCGAGCAGATTCGAGACATCAGACTCCAGAAGCCGAAGGCGAGGAACACCATGGAACGTACCAAAACCGTTACACAAGAGGGGGTTTACTGAGGAGGAACCTACCGAGAAGAGATAGTCGCAGGGACGACAGGCGTAGGACGACAGACGAAGAGGAGACGGTCTTGGATAATCAGGATGTTTCTTCTAGCGCTGACAGAGGTAAGGGACAAATCTACGAGAGATTTTCATTTAAACGATGGGAAAAGTTCGATTTTAAATGTTGTTTCGTCAGGTGTTTTGTTGTTATTCTTTTTTCTAGGGGGGGTTTGAATTTCGCAGGTTTTTTCATTTATACATATTGTTTAAGTTTGAGGTAATATGCTGATATGATTAGTTTTCTTTTCTATATTATTTCTGGTTGACAGTTTTCATCATCATTCTAATTCATATCGAAAGCATATTTCCCCAAACCGACTGTCGTATGTTGCTGTATGTTGTTGGGGGTTCTTTAGAATCTGTATCGAGTGTGGAGGCCTCTTGGGCGACTGGCACTCAGAGGAGGAGAAAAAAGAGGTTCGGGAAGTCCCAAAGTGTCCCTCCGGCTCAACAGCAATCGCAATCGCCGACAAACAGCGAATCAGGTAAGCTGTCTGCGGGAATGCTGAAAGTTAACCTGCTAACATTCCTAACACCGAACAACTAATCGGAAGATGAGACAGCAAGTTAGGAAACTTTTGTAACGGATGTCTGACAGGAAATTATACAAGGAGCGCAGTAATGAATAATTTTGGTTAACTGAGATTAATTTTTTGCATAATCCAACAAAACCTTATTGCAATTATTCGATAATTATTTTAAGGATAAAAGGTTGTCATAATTACTCAATTATTAATTTTTACTCAATTCAAACTAACAGCTTGACAGAAAATTATTTGAACTATCTAAATGTTGTAATTTTGTAGATTGGACTGTAACAAATATTTTCGTTTGTGCGCGCTCGTTTCTATGAACAAGAGCGATATGATTTGCCCAAATCGGTAGTTTCGAATTTTGAGCCGAGAATGGTCTCAAACTTTCGAGGTCTGAATGCGCCGGTCATCATATCACAAGGAAATAGAGTTTTCCTATAATTCGGTGATTCCTTCTTTTGAAGTTCATAGAAACAAAGTGACAGTATTGGCCAAACTCCAGACTTCACATCAGTGCTTTAGGCGACCAATTTTTTTGTCGAAAATTCGCTAGGTATCTATTTCGCACGTAGTTTGAATACATTATTCTTCAGCTAGGTGTAAAATTTCATTTCAATCCAATCGGTAGTTTCGAAATTATCAGGAAAAATATTTTGAACGGCCATATTTACGGAACCCCTAGTCCAATTTTGCTCATTGATGAACGAGATCGCGACATTCGCGATACGAACCTACCCTGAAAATTTCAAGTTCCTAGGCATTTTCCTTCGGAAGTTATAATTTTCTATGGTTCTGGTCATGCGATCTGGACAAAATGTTGCTTCATTTTATCATTCTCGATCAGAATACAAAATTATATCTCGATCGGATTCGTAGTTTCGAAATTATCGAGAACACAAAATTTCAAACGACCGTATTTACGGAACCCCTAGTATAATTCTGCTCATTGATGAATGTGAATGCGACATCACAAATCCACACCTATCCTGAAAATTTCAAGTCCCTAGGCCTTTCCGTTCTAAAGTTATGATTTTCTATGGTTTCTATGGTTCTGGTCATACGATCTGGAGAAATGTAGCTTGAATATATCATATTCCATTAGTATACAAAATTTCGTCACAATCGAATCTGTAGTTTTGAAATTATCAAGAAAACTACATTTCAAACGACCATATTTACGGAACCCCTAGTATAATTTTGCTCATAGATGAACGTGATCACGACATTCGAGATCCACACCTATCCTGAACATTTCAAGTCCCTAGGCGTTTCCGTTCAAAAGTTACAATTTTCTATGGTTTCTATGGTTCAGGTCATGCGATCTGGACAAAATTTCACATGTAGCTTGAACACCTCATTCTCCATTTGAGTGCAAAATTTCATCTCAATCAAATCTGTAGTTTTCAAGTAATCAGGGGAACAAAACTTTGAACGGCCATATTTACGGAACCCCTGGTGGAATTTGGCCCATTAACGAACTTAACCGAGGCATTCGGGAACTAAACCCACACTGAAAATTTCAAGTCTCTAGATTGTTCCGTTCGAGAGTTATCCTGCTTACGGCCGGACGGACGGACAGACTCGAATTTTCCGACGGATTCGTCATCAGTGAGTCGAACATAGTCGATTGAGACCATTTTCGGCTCAAAATTCGAAAAATACAGACATCGTGACGAAATGATATAGCCCTCGTGTAAGTAGTACGAGCGCTCAAAAATGAATTTTTCCGATATATTCAATATAATTCAGTGATTCCATCTTTTGAAGTTCATAGAAACAAATAAGTTCAGGGAAACAAAATGACACTACTTGTCGATCTGACAATAAACACTGAAATCTGTTTTAAAACACAGAAAAAAATAGTTCTTCTGATATTTCAATATAATTCAGTGAGTTCTTTTGAAGTTGTATCATAGGAAACAAAATGACGGTACTTTTCAAACTGACAATAAACATTGAAGTCCGTTTTGGAACACAGAAAAAAAATTGAGATTTTCTGGTATATTCAATATAATTCTGTGATTCTATCTTTTGAAGTTCATAGAAACAAAATTACAGTACTTGTCAAACTGACAATGAACACTGAAGTCCGTTTTGGAAAACAGAAAAAAAAATGATTTCTTCCGATATATTCAATATAATTCGGTGATTCCATGTTCATATAAATAAAATGACATTACTTGTCTAACTGACAATAAACACTAAAGTGGAACACAGAAACAAAATTGAGATTTTCTGATATATTCAATATAATTCGGTGACTCCATCTTTTGAAGTTCATAAAAACAAATAAGTTCAGGGAAACAAAATGACACTTCTTGTCGATCTGAGAATAAACACTGAAATCCGTTTTAGAACACAGAAAAAAACTTGAGTTTTTCTGATATATTCGATATAATTCTGTGATTCTATCTCTTGAAGTTCATATAAACAAAATTAGAGTATTGGCCAAACTGAAAATGAACACTGAAGTCTGTTTTGGAACACAGGAAAAAAAAATGAATTTTTCTGATATATTCAATATAATTCGGTGATTCCATCTTTTGAAGTTCATAGAAACAAAATGACAGTTCTTGTCGAACTGACAGTAATCACTGAAGTCCGATTTGGAACACAGAAAGAAAAATGAATTTATCTGATGTATTCGATATAATTCGGTGATTCTATCTTTTGAAGTTCATAGATGACAAAATGTCATCTGACACTGAATTACGTTTTTAAACATAGAAAAAAAATTGAGTGTTCCCGAAATTTTCAATATAATTCGGTGATTCCATATACTGAAAATATAAAAATAAAATGACAGTACTTGTTGAACTGGCTATGAACACTGAAGGCCGTTTTAGAACACAGAAACAAGCCCGCCAAAACTGTTGACTTCATATCAGTGCTTTTAATTTTTTTTTTAAATTGACACACATAAATTTCATGGTTACTGCTAATTTTAGATGAAGGGGGATATAAGATAGGAATTACTAACTCAACCACTACTTTTTATAACTCTGAAAGTGGCAACACCCAATTCACTCGAAATAAAGTAATTTTTCAAAGATCCTTGATTCTTTCGGAAATTCAGACAACCACACCGGCATTAAACAATGTACTAACCTTTGAATTCCTTCAAAGCCCACGTTGCCAATTTTCTTGTGCACGACTCGGAGTTATAGAATGCTGTGACCTAACTGTAGTTGCCAGTTTTATCCAATTACCAAAATAGCATATTTCGATTTTTTTGCAGTGGAAAATCAAATAGCCAGTGACCAGAAACCGTTCAACGATTCGCGACCTCCCCCAAGCGAAAACTCCGTCAACAGCCAGAACTCCAAACCTCGTGTGAGTCGACTCCGATCAAGGGGAAACAACAAACCCAAGGAGCCCCTTGTCAACGGCACAGCAGCTTAATAGGAGACAACCTAGTGCCAATGTTTTTTAGGTTATTATGATACTAATCTGTATGCTCAAGTTGTACGCAAACATGTTTGAAATTTCAGTTGACTTTTTATTGTGTTGAAAAAATCTGTAAATACGTGGAACTTGATGAAAGACTTGAAGCCGTTTAAAAATGTTTTCCCTCGGGATGTTTGAAATGATAGTTGTTATCATGTCGCTTTTTGGTGCTCCTCTTTATTTGAATTATCAAGTTCCTATAACTATTTTTGAGAGAGAGGAAGAATTTTTTGTTTTCATTCGGAGAATTTTCATATCTTACAGTTGCATTTCTTGTCCTGTTTTATTGTTGAGTGGAAGTTTACTTGTAGCAAGTGACTTTTTTCCATCAGTGTTTTGATTCTCTGATAGGTTTTTCCAAATTGAAACGTTTTTTTTTTACTTCGAATCAGTATGTGATTCATAGGAATTTTTCGTTTATTTATGTGGTCTATTTGAATGAATGAACTTGAGTGACTGAAGAAAAATCTGTGAATTGTTAAGTTACGTGTTGGCTAATGATTTAAAATCACATTCTAGTCTTCAGAATTAACTTTGTGCAACTTGGATGGATGAATTCAAAACTTAACAATCTTTTCTTCGATTTCGATTTGTGTAATTTGAGTGGATATTGAATAGAAGTAAAATACTAGAGACATATATTTTCATAACAAATTTTATTCAGAAGAATGGGAATTTTGTCAAGTTTTGAGTTTGTGACGAGAGGGTTCAAAAAAACTTCGATTTTGTTCAACGTTACATTCTCTCAGATCTTGAATTTCGCAGAAATGTCGTACTTGTTGTTAGTTTTTAAATAACTCGCCCTATACGACGAAATTAGGTTCCATGTTGGCTGTTTTTATGTACTCCGCATATATTCTACCTTTTGTGAATTAAGAGGGTGGTTTCCTGCCCAATACTGGATGATACATGAGAGACTCTTTTGGTTCCGTGAACCTAACATCACAGTAAATCGAAGAACTGCCTGTGCTAAGTGTAAACACCATTAAGCGGGTAAACTTAGTGTGAAAAACTGAAGAAATATTTTCCGTTTATGTGACTTTTCTAATATTTCATATATTAACATGTTTAACGCACATACACTGATAGTTTTTGTTATCCCCGTGCTTAAACAAATTTCCTAAATGTAAACATCACACGATGTGAAATTTTCCTTTTTAGTATTCCGAATTTTACTCTATTCGTGTGTTGGCGAAATTCTGATTTTTTTTTCTTTAATATGACCTTACTTTTTGGGTGATTTTCTTAGATATTTTTAAGTATTTATTCTTATTTTAATTTCGTTTCTTTCTGTAGAAAATGTACATTTATTTTTTAGATTTTCATGTGTTTTATGATACTTTGCGTTTGTAAATATTAGTTTTTGCATGGACGGCAAATTGAATTCAAATATTCAGTATTTCTTTGTTACCAGTTTTCGAGTTGTTTTTTAAATGTATGATACGTAGTTTTAACGGAGGTAGATAGCTTCTTGTTTCATTCGTTTCGATATCATGAAGGTGTTGGGTTCAATTCGCCGTTTCGAAACACAAAACTGAAATGGAATATTTTGTTGATCCATTTCGTTACCCTGTCAGCTATGTAATAACAATTTGCAACAATAAAATGCTCAGAAAAGTTTGTTCACTTCTTACATTCTTCGAGAGTTTTGTTTTATTTTCATTTTGATGGAACGCTGAAGGCCATTGTGCAAATGAATGAGTTTTACTACCTTTGGAGCACCACAAAAAGTTCTGATGCTATATGAGAAGAAAATTTTGGTAAATTCAGATTTTAATATAAAAGCATAAATTTGGCAATTGAAATAACAATAAATTATACGAAACTTACCCAAACAAGAATCAATATTGCATTTCTTCCAGAAGAAATATTCTAGGAATATTTCAGGGATATTCCAAATAAAATATTCATGGAACATTATAAGAATATTCCGAATATATATGGAACATCCGTACAGGAATATTTCCAATATAAATGGAATTTTCCAAGTGAAACATTTAAGGAATTTTCTAAATAAAATATTTCTGGAACGTTATAGGAATATTTTGATTGAAACACTCCAGCAATAGTATAGGAATATTTGAAATATACATGGATTGTCTTAATAGAATATTCCCGGAATATTTTAACAATATTCCTAATATACATGGAATATTCGAAGTAAAATAATCATTTGAGAATATCCGAATTGAAATAGGCCAGGAATATTCCGAATATACATGAAATATTAAGGATGGAATGTTTCTGGAAAGTTATAGGAATATTTTCGGAATAATTACTCTTTAGGGATATTCAAATTGAAAGAATCTAGGAAAAATATTGGAATATTTCAATTATGAGTGAAATATTCGTGAAACATAAGAATATTACGAATGTATATGGAATGTTAAAAGTAGAATAATACTCCAGGATTATTCAAATAAAATATTACAGGAACTTTATAGGAATATTTCTTGAAGAATTTTCTGATTGAAATAATCCAGGGATATTCGAAATATACATGGATTATTCCATGAATTGTCTTAATAGAATATTCCCGGAATTTATAACATTATTCCTAATATACATGGAATATTCGAAGTAGAATATTCATTTGAGAATATTCGAATTGAAATGAGCCAGGAATATACATGAAATATTCCAGGATAATTAGGGATGGAATATTTCAAGAAAGTTATAGGAATATTTTCGGAAAAACTATCTTCAGAAATTCAAATTGAAAGAATCTAGGAGCAATATAGGAATATTTCAATTATGACTGAAATATTCGTGAAACATAAGAATATTACGAATGTACATGCAATCTTTAAAGTAGAATAATACTCCAGGATTATTCAAATTAGAATATTATAGGAATATTCCCAATATAAATGGAATATTTAAAAAAATATATTCCTGGAACTTTATAGGAATATTTCTTGAAGAATATTTCGATTGAGATAATCCATGAATATACATGGATTATTCCATGAATTGTCTTTATAGAATATCTTCCAGGAATATTCGAAATATACATGGATTATTCCAAGAATTGCATTAATAGAATATTTCAACAATATTTCTAATATACATGGAATATTCGAAGCGAGGTATATTCCTTGTTGAATATTGAAATGAAAGATTCTAGAAACCGTATTCAAATATGAATAGAATATTCCTGGTTCTTCATACCCCCTATACCTTCCAATTTAGGAACACCCTTAATCATTCAAAATTTGAAACCATTTATCAACATTTTATTATGAAAGCATAAATTTAACAAATGAAATAACAATAAAATATACGAAACTTAACCAAACTAACATCATTCTTCAGAAAATGCCAGTTTCAACACGATACTTAAAAATGTGGAGGCAAAATCTGGAAAATAACATTTTTGAAAGTTCTTCAATATTGCGCCTGAGACAATTCATGAGATTTAGGTTCTTTCCTACGATTTTTCAACAGTTAACTATGAATGGCCTAAGATATGAAGAATGCAATGAAAAACGAAAATATTAAAGCTATAATTATTTGAATTGTCTAGATCAAAATGGAAAAATCCACGATAAGTCGAACCTTTTCACAAAAGGCGAGGTACCAAAATATATGTAATGTACATATACCTATACATCTATCTACAGGGATATGTTGAATTAAACATTTTTTGATTTTCACAATAATCTTTCGCATTCCTCGCTGATGACGGTGTCTTCTTCCTCCTCCGAGTCTGTACAGAAGTCGTCCTCATCACCTGACCAATGCTCGAACTCTTCCTTGTGATGCTCCAGCGCCATCAACGTTGTGAACAAACTGTCACAAGCCGAGCACCTGGAAAATTAATTCAATGTTCAAGAGAAGAATTCCTTAAATAAAAGGGGTGCTCCTTTGGGATGCAAACATAATTTAACTCACTTTACACAAGAGCCCTGAAGGGTAGAAGCTATATCCTTAAGGAAACTTTTGAGGTGGTTCTCAAGAAACCACAAATCATGAAGTTCAACGGCCTGTACAATTTGTTAATTGCCTTGTTTACCCCTACAAATTACCCTTCATAAAAGAAGACGAAGGAGAGACTTAGGAGAACCAGCTGAAAGGGGTTGTTCTTGATTAACAAGTGTGTGTTTATTACAGAGACAGCTCGTGGTTTATTACTGCCTCCTTTAGCTTCGGAGGAACATATATAGTCGTTCTTGCGCTTGCAGGGTATCATCATATATTGGACCTCCTATTGTTGAACCGATAAAAAAGCCATCTATTGTGAATGGCATCCCCGTAGAACTCGGTAATGGGCAGATATAACCCTATATATTACGTTTCCTCAGAGGGCGAATTCCTCGACATAATATATGGGTTCTTATTGGAAGAGGAAGATTCTATATAAATACTCCAGGATGATATTGGGAAAATTCTTTCGCATCTTCAAAGGTGAATCATCCAAGTCGTAGTTTCATAAAATTCATATTAGGTTGGGAAAAACCAGGAAAAAATATTATAGATGGGGGCATATTACCTTCCACATTTTGACAAATACTCAGTGAGATTGGAAGGAGTTTTTTCCAAGAAGGAGGAGTTGATGTTTCGACGCGGCCACTTCGTTCACCGGGTTTAAATTCCATCGAGTATGTGTGGGATGTGATGGGGAGGAGTTTGTCCACGAAGTGCAAGGAGCTTGGGAAGATGTGCCACAAGCAGACATCGACTATCAAAATAGAATATTCCAGGAATATTCTAAATAAAATATTCCTGGAACTTTATAGGAATACTTTGATTGAAATAATCCAGCAATATCACAGGAATATTTGAAATATACATGTCTTATTCCAAGAATTTTCTTAATAGAATATTCCTGGGATATTATAACAATATTCCAAAAAAACATGGAATATTAAAAGTAAAATATTAATTTAAGAATATTCTAATTAATTGAAATAGCCCAGAAGTGTTATAGGAATATTCCGAATATAAATGAAATATTTCAGGATAATTAGAGATGGAATATTCCTGGAAAGTTATGGGAATATTCTCGGAATATCCCTTCAGGAATATTCAGATTGAAAGGATCTAGGCAAAATATGAAAATATTCCATCTGAGAATATTCAAATTGAAATAAAGTAGGAATATTCCGAATATACATAAGATATTCCATATGGAATATTCCAGGATAATTAACAATGAAATATTTCTGTAAAATTATAGGAATATCCTCGGAATATTCTTTAGAAATATCAAAAGGACCTAGGAACAATCTAGGAATATTTCAATTATGAATGGAATATTCTGAGTGAGATATTACAAGAATATTCCGAATCTACATGAAATGTTCGAATATAAGGATGAATTATTTCTGGAGAGTTATAGGGATATTCTTGGAATATCCCTCAGGAAAATAAATGGAACATTCCAGGATAATTAAGAATGAAATATTTTTGAAAAATTATAGGAATATTCTCGGAATATCCTCTCAGGAGTATTCAAATTAAAAGGATCTATGAACAATCTAGGAATATTTCTATTATGAATGGAATATTCTGAGTGAAATATTCCTGAAATATTACAAGAATATTCCGAATCTACACGAAATGCTCAAATATAAGGGTGAATTATTTTCGGAGAGTTATAGGAATATTCTTAAAATATCCCTCTAGGAAAATAAATGGAACATTCCAGGATAATTTAGAATGAAATATTTTTGGAAAATTATAGAAATATTCTCGGAATATCCTTCGAGGAATATTCAAATTAAAAGGATCTATAGGAACAATTTAGGAGTATTTCAATTATGGATGAAATATTCCGAGTGAAATATTCCTGAAATATTACAAGAATATTCCGAATCTACATGAAATGTTGAAATATAAGGATGAATTATTGCTGGAGAGTTATAGGAATATTCTTGGAATATCCCTTTAGGAAAATAAATGGAACATTCCAGGACAATTAAGAATGAAATATTTTTGGAAAATTATAGGAATATTCTCGAAATATCCTTTCAGGAATATTCAAATTAAAAGGATCTAGGAACAATCTAGGAATATTTCAATTATGAATGGAATATTCTGAGTGAAATATTCCTGAAATATAACAAGAATATTTCAAATCTACATGAAATGTTCAAAAACAAGGATGAATTATTGCTGGAGAGTTATAGGAATATTCTTGAAATATCCCTCTAGGAAAATGAATGGAACCTTCCAGGATAATTAGGAATGAAATATTTTTGGAAGATTATAGGAATATTCTCGGAATATCCTTTCTGGAATATTCAAATTGAAAGGATCTAGGAACAATCTAAGAATATTTCAATTATGAATGGAATATACTGAGTGAAATATTCCTGAAATATAACAAAAATATTCCAAATCTACATGAAATGTTCAAATACAAGGTTGAATTATTGCAGGAGAGTTAAAGGAATATTCTTGAAATATCCCTCTAGGAAAATAAATGGAACCTTCCAGGATAATTCAGAATAAAATATTTTTGGAAAATTATAGGAATATTGTCGGAATATCCTTTCAGGAATATTCAAATTGAAAGGATCTAGGAACAATCTAAGAATATTTCAATTATGAATAAAATATTCTGAGTGAAATATTCCTGAAATATTACAAGAATATTCCGAACCTACATGATATGTTCGAATATAAGGATGAATTCATGCTGGAGAGTTAAAGGGATATTCTTGAAATATCCCTCTAGGAAAACAAATGGAACCGTCCAGGATAATTACGAATGAAATATTTTTGGAAAACTAAAGGAATATTCTCGGAATGTCCTTTCAGGAATATTCAAATTAAAAGGATCTATAGGAACAATCTAGGAATATTTCAATTCTGAATGAAATATTCTGAGTGAAATATTCCTGAAATATTACAAGAATATTCCGAATCTACATGAAATTTTCAAATATGAGGATGAATTATTGCTGGAGAGTTATAGGAATATTCTTGAAATATCCCTCTAGGAAAATGAATGGAACATTCCAGGACAATCAAGAATAAAATATTTTTGGAAAATTATAGGAATATTCTCGGAATATCCTTTCAGGAATATTCAAATTAAAAGGATCTATAGGAACAATCCAGGAATATTTCAATTATGAATGGAATATACTGAGTGAAATATTCCTGAAAAATAACAAGAATATTCCAAATCTACATGAAGTGTTCAAAAACAAGGATGAATTATTGCTGGAGAGTTATAGGAATATTCTTGAAATATCCCTCTAGGAAAATAAATGGAACCTTCCAGGATAATTCAGAATGAAATATTTTTGGAATATTCTCGGAATATCCTTTCAGTAATATTCAAATTAAAAGGATCTAGGAACAATCTAGGATTATTTCAATTATAAATGGAATATTCTGAGTGAAATATTCCTGAAATATTACAAGAATATTCCGAATCTACATGAAATGTTCAAATATAAGGATGAATTATTGCTGGAGAGTAATAGAAATATTCTTGGAATATCCCCTTAGGAAAATAAATGGAACATTCCAGGACAATTAAGAATGAAATATTTCTGGAAAATTATAGGAATACTCTCGGAATATCCTTTCTGGAATATTCAAATTAAAAGGATCTAGGAATATTTCAATTATGAATGGAATATTCTGAGTGAAATATTCTTGAAATTTTACAAGAATATTCCGAATCTACATGAAATTTTCAAATATGAGGATGAATTATTTCTGGAGAGTTATAGGAATATTTTTGAAATATCCCTCTAGGAAAATAAATGGAACATTCCAGGAATATTTTCTGAATAAAATTTTCCTGGAACGTTATAGAAATATTTCTCTGAGAATATTCCGATAGAAATAAACCAGGAATAAAGTATAGGAATATTCGAAATATACATGCAATATTCCATGAATATTCTTAATAGAATATTCCTGGAATATCAAAACAATATTCCAAACATACGTGGAATATTCAAAGTGAAATATTCATTTAAAAATATTCAGATCGAAAAAGTAGCCCAAGAGTGTTGTGGAATATTCCGAGTAAATATAAAATATTCCAAGTGGAACATTCCAGCATAATTAAAGATGAAATTTTTTTAGTATATTCAAGAAGAAGGAGTTGATGTTTCGACTTGGCCACCTCATTCACCGGGTTTAAATCCTATCGGATATGATGAGGAGGAGTTTGTGCACGAAGTGAAAAGTTGCTTGGGATGATGCGCCACAAGCAGACATCGATTTTTGATTTATTCCCGCATTAGCTTCCGAGTGTAACACCGACTGTACTTCCTGCGATATAATCAAGGAATCAAGGCCACGCTTAAGCCAGGATTGATCGAATTCCTTGGCGAAATCACCTTTCAATCAATTAATTTCCAGTTGGCCGATCCGGATACTAATTAATCCCGAATTTCTACCGAAGATTAATCACTCCCAGGGCGTCGAAAGGCGTGAAGCATTTTAATATCCCCTATATATCGTGCGAGGACTATCAGATATCGAACTTTCTGACGCCCTGGAAGATCGATTATTGTCGAATATCGCAATAAGGAAAATTGCGGGTACGAACATTTCCCTTATACTCATCCAATTTCTTCACGGGGTGGGAAACCCTATTCTATTTTTATTCCTATACGATTCCAGACGACCTTCAACTTTAACTGGCAATGAAAGCACGTTATGGTGTATAATAACCATAAGAAACATATTATTGGTCGTTAGAATTAACGGTGGACGATTTTATTTCATTTTAGTTGGTTCACATAAAAATCGACCAACAGGTATTCCCATATATAATGCTCGTCGAAATTGAGACATTCTCCATGTGGCCACCCCGTTCGCCGGATTTAAATCCCATCGAACATGGGTGTGATATTTCGGTACTAACTCACCCAAAATGTCTCTTCTTCTGTTTGTGCGACGAGAGCTGCTTCGGACACGAAAAAGACCGATCGCAAACGTTGCAGGTGAGTGCCTCATCTGTAAAAAAAATATTAAATATTCACATTCGAATACGCATAATAATTATGGAAAATTATTCAAGTTTTTCCGCTAGAAAGCCAGGCCGGCGAATGGAATTTCCAATAGTTAACGTGATTTTCATACGGAAACAGGCATGCAAACGGCATGCAAGAATGGGGTTGACCAAGGGGCGGATTTATGTGCATGCACCCGGGTGCAGTCGACAGTGAGGGCTGTTTTGGCGCGGCTGCAAACTTTGCCCAGGATTCCCTGATGTGTTAACGATTTCGAAATGACATATATTATTCCTTCACGACAACAACAGCAGCGTGACATTAGGTTATCTAGGTTAGGTGTCACAATTTCTAGGTTAATTGATGATGACAACCTCTGAATTTAAAAAATATTGAGGTTATGATTAGCGTAGATCAAATGTATCTCATCTGTCATATTTGGCCGACGTTGCCAGATTTGAGTAAACCTTAATTTGGGTCGAACTGGATGATGGGGATACTGCCTAGAGGTCACTAAAATAGACTATCTAACTTTAATGTCGACGCTCTGAACTGTATTATACTACCTATACCGAATTCAATTATCTAGGCAGCCGTGGGAAGTGCGCTTTTAGTCAAATAGAGCACATTACAATTGAAATTGATTAGACTTTCGAAGCGCTTCAATGAACTGAGCGGGGAAACTCGTGGGTTTACCCTCGCTAAGTACCTAGTTTCGGTAACGAAATGATAAACTGGATTTGATTAAAATCTGAATTGTTGTGTATTTCAATCCAGATCAGATTGGAAATAACCGAACCGTTTCACAAGTGGTGTAAGGACACAGTAACAAAATCTACATCGAGCTTCTGACCATAAATCCGAATGGTGTGTGACAAGTTGTGACGTCCTATTGAAACCTCTCAAGTCTTCTACATCGATAGAACGCCCACCGAATGACTGTTACATAATTTTTTTTTCGAAGATATATCATTATATAATACATGAAATACATCCTCTGAGTTCATTAGTGACAGGCTGATGCATAAAAATGGTTGAAACTGGATATGCCTCCGGCTGGATTTCTTGGTAACGTGGAATGAGCTGAAGATGCCGTTGTCACAAATTCGGCGAGAAATCTCATTATCTTCCCAATATCTGCCGTACGTGGAGCTCGTGATTCGATAGAATCTTGTAATAAGATATTATTATATGGATAGAAAGTTATTTCTATACCATCCGGGTTGATTTTATTGTGATATTCGATTTCTTCCAGGAGAAATTTCCTCTAGGAATATTTCAATTCAATTGATTCAGAAATCCCATAGGAAAATTCCAAATAACTATACATGGAATATTTCAGGGATATTCTGAATAAATATACATGGAATATTCTGTGTAGAATATTCCTTCAGGCATATTCGGGGTAGAATATTCCTTCAGGAATATTCGAAGTAAAATATTCGTTCAGGAATATTCAAAATATAATATGTCTGGGACGTTATAAAAATATTTCTTCGAATATTATTCGAAATATACGGATTATTATTCCATGAATTGTCTCAATAGAATATTCCTGGAATATTATAAAAATATTCGAAAGAAACATGGAATATTCGAAGTTAAATATTAATTTAAGAATATTCTAATTGGATTAGCCAATATTCAGAATATAAATGAAATATTCCAAGAGGAACATTCCAGGATAATTGAAGGTGAAAAATTGCTGGAAAGTTATAAGAATATCCTTAAGGAAATGAATATTCTGAATTAATTTTTCCTGGAACGTTATAGGAATATTTCTTCAAAAATATTTCGATTGAAATAATACAGGAATAGTATGAGATTCATTTGAGAATATTCAGAATGAAATGGCCCAGGACTGCTATAGGAATATTCTGAGTATAAATAAAATATTCCATGGAACATTCCAAGATAATTAGAGATGAGATATTGCTGGAAAGTTATACAAATATTCTTGGAATATCCTTAAGGAAAATAAATGAAACATTCCAGGAATATTATAAATAAAATTTTCCTGGAACGTTATAGGAAAATTTGATTTAAATAATCCAGGAATAGTATAGGAATATTCAAAATATACGTGCATTATTCCATGAATATTCTCAATAGAATATTCCTGAAATATTATAACAATGTTCCACATATACATGGAATATTCAAAGTGTCATATTCATTTAAAAAAAAAATCAGATTGAATTAGCCCAGGAGTGCTATAGGAATATTCCAAATATACATGGAATATTCCATTGATCATTCCAGGAATATTCTGAATACAATTTTCCTGGAACGTTATAGGAATATTTCTTTAAAAATATTTCGTTTAAAATAATCCAGGAATAGTATAGGAAAATTCGAAATAAACGTGCATTATTCCATGAATATTCTCAATAGAATATTCCTGAGATTTTATAAGAATATTCCAAATATACAGGGAATATTCAAAGTGCAGAATTCTTTTAAGAATATTCAGATTGAAATAGCCCAGGAGTGCTAAAGAAATATTTCGAAAACAAATGAAATATTCCATGGAATGTTGTAGGATAATTGAGGAGGAGATATTCCTGGAACGTTATGGGAATATTTCTTTAAAAATATTTCGATTGAACTAATCCAGGAATAGTATAGGAATATTCGAAATATACGTGCATTATTCCATGAATATTCTTAATACAATATTCCTGAAATATCATAAGAATATTCCAAATATACAGGGAATATTCAAAGTGCAGAATTCATTTAAGAATATTCAGATTGAAATAGCCCAGGAGTGCTAAAGAAATATTTCGAAAACAAATGAAATATTCCATGTAATGTTGTAGGATAATTGAGGAGGAGATATTCCTGGAACGTTATGGGAATATTTCTTTAAAAATATTTCGATTGAACTAATCCAGGAATAGTATAGGAATATTCGAAATATACGTGCATTATTCCATGAATATTCTTAATAGAATATTCCTGAAATATTATAAGAATATTCCAAATATACAGGGATTATTCGAACTGCAGTATTCATTTAAGAATATTCAGATTGAAATAGCTCAGGAGTGCTAAAGAAATATTTCGAATACAAATGAAATATTCCATGGAATATTGAAGGATAATTAAGGATGAGATATTTCTGGAACGTTATAGGAATATTTCTTTAAAAATATTTCGATTGAACTAATCCAGGAATAGTATAGGAATATTCGAAATATACGTGCATTATTCCATGAATATTCTTAATACAATATTCCTGAAATATCATAAGAATATTCCAAATATACAGAGAATATTCAAAGTGCAGTATTCATTCGAGAATATACAGATTGAATTAGCCCAGGAGTGCTAAAGAAATATTTCGAATACAAATGAAATATTGTAGGATAATTGAGGATGAGATATTCCTGGAACCTTATAGGAATATTTCTTTAAAAATATTTCGATTGAAATAATCCAGAAATAGTATAGGAATATTCGAAATATACGTGCATTATTCCATGAATATTCTTAATACAATATTCCTGAAATATCATAAGAATATTACAAATATATAGGGAATATTCAAAGTGCAGTATTCATTTAAGAATATTCAGATTGAAATAGCCCAGGAGTGCTAAAGAAATATTTCGAATACAAATGAAATATTCCATGGAATATTGTAGGATAATTGAGGATGAGATATTCCTGGAACGTTATGGAAATATTTCTTTGAAAATATTTCGATTGAACTAATCCATGAATAGTATAGGAATATTCGAAATATACGTGCATTATTGCATGAATATTCTCAATAGAATATTCCTGAAATATTATAAGAATATTCAAAATATACAGGGAATATTCAGAGTGCAGTATTCATTTGAGAATATTCAGATTGAAATAGCCCAGGAGTGCTAGAGAAATATTTCGAATACAAATGAAATATTCCATGGAATATTGTAGGATAATTGAGGATGAGATATTTCTGGAAAGTTATAGGAATATTTCTTTAAAAATATTTCGATTGAACTAATCCAGGAATAGTATAGGAATATTCGAAATATACGTGCATTATTCCATGAATATTCTTAATACAATATTCCTGAAATATCATAAGAATATTCCAAATATACAGGGAATATTCAAAGTGCAGTATTCATTTAAGAATATTCAGATTGAAATAGCCCAGGAGTGCTATAGGAATATTCCGAATATACATGGAATATTCCATTGATCATTCCAGGAATATTCTGAATAAAATTTTCCTGGAACGTTATAGGAATATTTCTTTAAAAATTTTTCGTTTAAAATAATCCAGGAATAGTATAGGAATATTCGAAATATACGTGCATTATTCCATGAATATTCTTGATAGAATATTCCTGAAATATTATGAGAATATTCCAAATATACAGGGAATATTCAAAGTGCAGTATTCATGCATTTAAGAATATTCAGATTTAAATAGCCCAGGAGTGCTAAAGAAATATTTCGAATACAAATGAAATATTCCATGCAATATTCTAGGATAATTAAGGATGAAATATTGCTGAAAAGTTATAGGAATATTCTTGGAATATCCTTTAGGAAAATAAATGGAAAATTTCAGAAATATTCTGAATTCTCCTGGAACAGAACAAGAATATTCCGAACGTACATGGAATATTCAAAACGTAAGGAATATTCATTTTGAAATAATCCAGAAATATTTCAGATAAACTAGTCGCAACCTAAATATTTTGAATGAAATATTCCTGGAAAGTAATAAGATTATTCCGAATATAAAGGAAATATTTCTTTTTGAATATTCATTTTGAGATAATCCAGAAATAGTATAGGAATATTCGAATATTTCAAATAAACATCTAATATCCTAAATATTCTGAATAAAATACTCTTGGAATATTATAAGATTATTTCGAATATGCATATAGAAAATATTCATATTGAGATAATACAGGAAAAGTATAGGAATATTTCAAATAAACAGCTCATATCCTAAATATTCTGAATAAAATATTCTTGGAATATTTAAAGAATATTCCGAATATATAGGAAATATTCCCTTTAGAATATTCATATTGAGATAATCCAGAAATAGTATAGGAATATTTCAAGTAAACAACTAATATTTTGAATATTCTGAATAAAATATTCCTGGAATGTTTTAAGAATATTCCGAATATATAGGAAATTTCCTTTTGGAATATTCATATTGAGATTATTCAGAAATAGTATAGAAATATTTCAAATGAACATCTCATATCCTAAACATTCTGAATAAAATATTCCTGGAATATTATGAACATATTCCAAATATACGTATACGTAATACAGAAATATTAGAGGAATATTTCAAGTGAACAACTAATATCCTAAATATTCCTGGAATATTTTAAGAATATTCCGAATATATAGAAAATATTCCTTTTGGAATATTCTTATTGAAATAATCCAGAAATAGTATAGGATTATTTCAAATAAGCATCTCATATCCAAAATATTCTGAATAAAATATTCCAGGAACATTATAAGAATATTCCGAATATATAGGAAATACTCCATATTGAGATAATACAGAAATGGTATAGGAATATTTCAAATAAACTTCTCATATCCTAAATTTTATTCTGAATAAAATATTCCTGGAATATTATATATAATCCAGTGATAGTATAGGATTATTTCAAATAAACATCTCTTATCCAAAATATTCTGAATAAAATATTCCAGGAACATTATAAGAATATTCCGAATATATAGGAAATACTCCTTTTGGAATATTCATATTGAGATAATACAGAAATGGTATAGGAATATTTCAAATAAACTGTGAAGAATATTTTCCACTACATCTCACATAGGAAGACCCTATATATTGTACGCCTCCATCATCCTACTCCGGTAACCCACCAAAACCTCCACGGTTTTCGAAATTGACAAGGCAACAGCCTCCACGTGAAGGAAACTCACCGTAATCCGAGTCGGAAAACTCATTTCCCTCGTCGATCTCTATATCTGTGAAGGAGGAATCTGTATCGGTGTCATTTCCCGCGTTTCCATTCGCGACACAATCTTCCTTCTTTCGCGCCTGGTCGTTGTCTAGGCCGTCTGTCGTTTTGTTGGTCTTCTCGTCGTTTCCGCAAAGTTTGTTGTACGCCTTGCGGGCTGGACGGGGTTCTAGAAAGAATAAGGCAGTTAATCCACAAAAATCGATACTTTCGAGTAGTTCAGACGAAACGGTAGATCAAATGTAACGGTAGGTCAATTGAACCTACCTAGTAGGTCGAATGTACTAGTAGGTCAAATGTATCGGTAGATTATTTTGCGTCGTCCTAGTAGTTCTTCCACGTCTTCTTCCCCCTTCAGGGCAACTAATATTCCCAAATATCCCCCCTGGAATAATCTCTCGTGAAATTTCCGAAACATCAACAGCCCCCAAATTTGAACGCAGCTACATTAATCAGTTTTCTTGATGATATTCATCAGGAGTAACCTGCCACAAGCCGATTATTCACAACTGTTGGAGTAATTGTACCCTCTTCCTTCCAAATTGCCAAACACCATTCGCCTGTTGGGGTTCTTCTCATTTGATGAAGGTCCCCATCATGTTTTATACTACCCCGGTTTCAATCCGGGATCGAATTAAAGTTTGCGTAGCGTGGTGGATGACGATGGTTTAGAGCTCAGCAGGGGGTAAAGACGTTTCTTCGGAGAAAAGTTTCGCTCACAGGTGGTTACAATGGAAAATAATAAGTTTGCGAACTTTATGATATGGAGTTCTCAGCGGTGCTCCAGATTGAGTTTTCGCAGTGTTTTAGATGGAGTTTTTATTGGGTTCGGAGGTAATACTTCTTCGAAAACCTATTTTTCTCAAAGAATATCGTCGAAGTTCAATTTATTCGGAATATGAGAGAGTCGAAGTGAATTTTTCTGGAATTTTCGACTTTAAATAACTAAATCTTATTCTCTTGGTGATGGTGACGATTGTGTTTGATGGAAAATTATTTTGAATTTTTCCATCGTCGGAAACCCATGACAATGGAATTAACCTAAATTATTTTTTCCATGAGAACGTGGGATTTCCATAAGGAAAAATCCGAAGAATTATCCATAAGGAACGGGGAAATTTAAAAAAAATGTATACAAGTCAAAAAACCATATAAAAACTTTTCCATTTCTATAATGAACTAGGGAAATCCATAGATGATGGAAATAGACGAATAATTTTTCGTTAGAAACATGGAAATTCCATATACGATGAAAATTGACTAATAATTTTGTAGAAATTCTCTACGATAGAAATAACCCAAATAATTTTTTCCGTGAAAACGCGAGATTTCCATAGGAAAAAATCCAAAGAATTATCTATAAGGAACGTGAAAATTTCAAAAAAATTCATACAAGTAAAAAACCTTAAAAAAACTATTCCACTTCCATTATGAACGAGGGAAATCCATAGACGATGGAAATAGCCAAATTATTTTTCTTCGAAGACATGGAAATTCCATAAACGATGGAAATTGCATAATAATTTTTCAGTAATTCCATTTACGAAAGAAATAACCTCAATAATTTTCTTCGTGAGAACGCGAGATTTCCATAGAAAAAAATCCAAAGAATTATCTATGAGGAACGTGGAAATTTCAAAAAAATGTATACAATTGAAAAAACCATATAAAAACTATTCCACTTCCATTATGAGCTAGGGAAATCCATAGACGATGGGAATAGCCAAATTATTTTTCTTCGAAGACATGGAAATTCCATAAACGATGGAAATTGTCAAATAATTTTTCAGTAATTCCATTCACGATAGAAATAACCTCAATAATTTTTTTCGTGAGAACGCGAGATTTCCATAAGAAAAAATCTAAAGCATTATTTATGAGGAACGTGGAAATTTCAAAAAAATGTATACAAGTGAAAAAACCATATAAAAACTATTCTACTTCCATTATGAGCTAGAGAAATCCATAGACGATGGAAATAGCCAAATTATTTTTCTTTGAAGACATGGAAATTCCATAAACGATGGAAATTGCCGAATAATTTTTCAGTGATTCCATTTACGATAGAAATAACCTCAATAATTTTTTTCGTGAGAACGCGAGATTTCCATAGGAAAAAAACCAAAGAATTATCTATGAGGAACGTGGAAATTTCAAAAAAATGTATACAATTCAAAAAACCATATAAAAACTATTCCACTTCCATTATGAACTAGAGAAAGCCATAGACGATGGAAATAGCCAAATAATTTTTCATTAGAGACATGGAAATTCCATAAACGATGGAAATTGCCAAATAATTTTCTAGGAATTCCATTTACGATAGAAATAACCCAAATAATTTTTTCCGTGAAAATGCGAGATTTCCATAGGGAAAAATCCGAAGAATTATCTATAAGGAACGTGAAAATTTCAAGAAAAATCATACAGGTCAAAAACCATAAAAAAGCTATTCCACTTCCATTATGAACTAGAGAAATCCATAGACGATGGAAATAGCCAAATAATTTTTCATAAGAGACATGGAAATTCCATAAACGATGGAAATTGCCAAACAATTTTCTAGGAATTCCATTTACGATAGAAATAACCCAAATAATTTTTTCCGTGAAAACGCGAGATTTCCATAGGAAAAAATCCAAAGAATTATCTATAAGGAACGTGAAAATTTTAAAAAAATTCATACAAGTCAAAAACCTTAAAAAAACTATTCCACTTCCATTATGAACGAGGGAAATCCATAGACGATGGAAATAGCCAAATTATTTTTCTCTGAAGACATGGAAATTCCATAAACGATGGAAATTTGTCAAATAATTTTTCAGTAATTCCATTTACGATAGAAATAACCTCAATAATTTTTTTCGTGAGAACGCGAGATTTCCATAGGAAAAAATCCAAAGAATTATCTATGAGGAACGTGGAAATTTCAAAAAAATGTATACAAGTGAAAAAACCATATAAAAACTATTCCACTTCCATTATGAGCTAGGGAAATCCATAGACGATGGGAATAGCCAAATTATTTTTCTTCGAAGACATGGAAATTCCATAAACGATGGAAATTGTCAAATAATTTTTCAGTAATTCCATTCACAATAGAAATAACCTCAATAATTTTTTTCGTGAGAACGCGAGATTTCCATAAGAAAAAATCTAAAGCATTATCTATGAGGAACGTGGAAATTTAAAAAAAATGTATACAAGTGAAAAAACCATATAAAAACTATTCTACTTCCATTATGAGCTAGGGAAATCCATAGACGATGGAAATAGCCAAATTATTTTTCTTTGAAGACATGGAAATTCCATAAACGATGGAAATTGCCGAATAATTTTTCAGTGATTCCATTTACGATAGAAATAACCTCAATAATTTTTTTCGTGAGAACGCTAGATTTCCATAGGAAAAAATCCAAAGAATTATCTATAAGGAACGTGGAAATTCCAAAAAAAAGTATACAAGTGAAAAAATCATATAAAAACTATTCTAGTGCCATTATGAACGAGGGAAATCCATGGACAAAATAATTTTTCATTAGGACAGTGGAAATTCTATAGAAAATGGAAATAACCCAAATAATATTCCATTAAGAACTTGGAAATTCCATGAAAGTTGGAAAAAGGCCAAATTATTTATATTGGACAATATATTTATAATGAAGTCGAATTAATTGAAAAAACACCTTGTTGAAGCTACATCAATCCTGTCGTTTGTACATTTCCTCTAGAAAAAACGAAATGACAAAACCACTTCGTTATCTTCAAAGATCCCCAAAGTTTACCTCTCCTGCGAATTTACACAGGATAATAGAGTGCAGAAAATGATGTTTTCTTTCATCTCCTGAAGTAATTACCTAATCTTTAGAGGCACCTAATGGGTATACTCTCAAAAGATCATCTCAGAAAGTTACAATAACAAAACTTCATCCCCTTCCTACCTAGTTTCCTCCGTCAATCTCTGAAAATATCGCGATAAAAAAAAATCAAAAATCGCTCTCCCAACTCTTCAAATATTTGTCGACAAACGAGAGGTTGAGATCGATCCATCGAAGACAACGAGTTTCCACGGAAAACAAAGTGTACATTCATTTCTGTAATGGCTTTCCCATCAAACCCCTCACGTTTGATGTAAATATTGGTGTTTGGAAAGGGATCAATCATTATTATTAATAGGCTGGAGCTAGTGATGAAATCGGCCAATTTAGAATTCAATCATGAAAACGTCCGAGGATTTTAATGCTTTTCATCGATAAATTTATTCCGTAGGACTTTTGAAAAGGTCCTTACGCGACCTGAGACACAGCACTGTTAATGGTTTACCCAACAGTGAATGGCTCAGAAAAAATCCCCGGTCGAAAGGTTCGAACCCGAGACCTGTCGGTCTCAGACTTTCATTTCATCTCATATACTGGCATAATAGAGCAGGAAAAGTATGATAACTTCTACGATATAAAGTAACGACGATAACATAACAATGGGATTTTATTGTCCACCCTAGCAGCTTGCTCGTTAGTACCGAATTTCTTTGTGGAATTTCCTCTCGAACAGGAGGAGAGAATTTTATGGGATGGGGACAATCCATAGAGATGCAGCTTCCCGTGAAATGCTTCTCCCAATTATTTCACTCCTGGAAATTGTACATTTTAACGAGTTGTAGATTTTTCCAGACGAACAATTTTGAATGATATTATTAGTATTTTCGGGTCGTTGTGAAACTTAGAGGAGTATTTGATCTTTTCAAGTGGATAGCTTGAAGATTTTTTTTTTTCTAACTTTCAGTAGTGAACATTAGGTTTACGAAATAGGAAAGAAAAACTTGTACCCTATATAATTCAAAGATGATGATTCCAAATATGTTCTTGTTTTTTGCGAGAAATAATTTTTCTGGCCGCTATTGCACTTTGAAGTTAAAACTTTCAGAGATCCTTGATTTTAGATGTCGACTTTTGAAATTTTCTTTTATGGAAATGGATCGACCCCGTTGAGTGTGGATTTTTATTCATTTACCTGCATCTTCTGGCTATCGAAATAAATAACTGTGCAATTTCTAGAGCATCTCCACAACATTTTATGATTTTTTTCGTCAAAGAATTAATTTTCTCTATACTTTCCACTTATGCTAGTACTAAACGATGAGGAATATGAAGAAAATCAGTGCATATTTGAAATCGACGTGGTCGATTTAGCTTGTATTAAAAACTCCTCGTAGATAATCCGAAAAAAAAAAATTTCACGTGAAAATGGAAAATTTGTTAAAACGTTAAGTCTTCGATAAAGGACAAATATACATCAAATCTATATAATTCTAGGATGAAGATTCCAAATATGTTCTTGTTTTTTGCGAGAAATAATTTTTCTGATCGCTATTGCACTCTGAAGTTAAAACTTTCAGAGATCCTTATTTTTTAGTAGTCGACTTTCGAAATTTTCCTTTATGGAAATGGATCCACCCTGGTGAGTTTGGATTTTTAT
The DNA here is from genome assembly GCA_963966015.1 of Aphidecta obliterata. NCBI lineage: Eukaryota > Metazoa > Arthropoda > Insecta > Coleoptera > Coccinellidae > Aphidecta > Aphidecta obliterata. The sequence goes on from OZ014435.1 coordinate 2,913,960, forward strand.
TCATCAACGTGCATCTTCTGGCTATCGAAATAAATAACTGTGCAATTTCTAGAGCATCTCCACAACATTTTATGATTTTTTTCGTCAAAGAATTAATTTTCTCTATACTTTCCACTTATGCTAGTACTAAACGATGAGGAATATGAAGAAAATCAGTGCATATTTGAAATCGACGTGGTCGATTAAGCTTGTATTAAAAACTCCTCGTAGATAATCCGAAAAAAAAAAATTTCACGTGAAAATGGAAAATTTGTTAAAACGTTAAGTCTTCGATAAAGGACAAATATACATCAAATCTATATAATTCTAGGATGAAGATTCCAAATATGTTCTTGTTTTTTGCGAGAAATAATTTTTCTGGTCGCTATTGCACTCTGAAGTTAAAACTTTCAGAGATCCTTATTTTTTAGTAGTCGACTTTCGAAATTTTCCTTTATGGAAATGGATCCACCCTGGTGAGTTTGGATTTTTATTCATCAACGTGCATCTTCTGGCTATCGAAATAAATAACTGTGCAATTTCTAGAGCATTTCCAAAACATTTTATGATTTTTTTCGTCAAAGAATCAATTTTCTCGATACTTTCCACTTATGCTAGAACTAAACGATGAGGAATATGGAGAAAATCAGTGCATATTTGAAATCGACGTGATCGATTCAGCTTGTATGAAAAATTCCTCGTAGATAATCCGGAAAAAAAAAATTTCACGGGAAAATGGAAAATTTGTTAAAACGTTAAGTCTTCGATAAAGGACAAATATACATCAAATCTATATAATTCTAGGATGAAGATTCCAAATATGTTCTTGTTTTTGCGAGAAATAATTTTTCTGGTCGCTATTGCACTCTGAAGTTGAAACTTTCAGAGATTCATATTTTTTAGATGTCGACTTTTGAAATTTTCCTTTATGGAAATGGATCCACCCTGGTGAATGTGGATTTTTATTCATTTACCTGCATCTTCTGGCTATCGAAATAAATAACTGTGCAATTTCTAGAGCATCTCCACAACATTTTATGATTTTTTTTGTCGAAGAATTAATTTTCTCGATACTTTCCACTTATGCTAGGATTAAACGATGAGGAATATGAAGAAAATCACTGCATATTTGAAATCGACGTGGACGATTCAACTTGTATGAAAAATTCCTTTTAGATAATCCGAAAAAAAAAATTTCACGTGAAAATGGAAAATTTGTTGAAACGTTAAGTCTTCGATGAAGGACAAATAAATATCAAATTTATATAACTCTGAGATGAAGATTCCAAATATGTTCTTGTTTTTTCCGAGAAATAATTTTTTTGGTCGCTATTGCACTTTGAAGTTAAAACTTTCAGAGATCCTTATTTTTTAGATATCGATTTTTGAAATTTTCCTTTATGGAAATGGATCCACTCTGGTGAGTGTGGATTTTTATTCATCTACCTGCATCTTCTGGGTATCGAAATAAATAACTGTGCAATTTCTAGAGCATCTCCACAACATTTTATGTTTTTTTTCGTCAAAGAATTAATTTTCTCGATACTTTCCACTTGTGCTAGGACTAAACGATGAGGAATATGAAGAAAATCAGTGCATATTTGAAATCGACGTGGTCGATTCAGCTTGTATGAGAAATTTCTTGTAGATAATCCGGAAAAAAAAAATTTCACGTGAAAATGGAAAATTTGTTAAAACATTAAGTCTTCGATAAAGGACAAATATACATGAAATCTATATAATTCTAGGATGAAGATTGCAAATATGTTCTTGTTTTCTGCGAGAAATAATTTTTCTGGTCGCTATTGCACTCTGAAGTTAAAACTTTCAGAGATCCTTATTTTTTAGATGTCGACTTTTGAGAATTTCCCTTATGGAAATGGATTTACCCTGGTGAGTGTGGATTTTTATTCGTCTACCTGCATCTTCTGGCTATCGGGATAAATAACTGTGCAATTTCTAGAGCATCTCCACAACATTTTATGATTTTTTTCGTCAAACATCTAATTTTTCAAGTTCAAACCCATTTTTTCGACTTATTCCACGACGAAAAGTTCTACATTACTAAATTTAACCTATTTAAAAGCGGAAAATTTCAAGAAAGAAAAAATTCATAATTCATTCTTCCCGTTCCTGGAAAAGATGAGCCACGTCCCTTCTGAAAAATTACTTCGAAAGGGATGAAAGCATCCTGAATATTCATCATTCGTTCCAACTACATCGGCCCTAAATCCAGTTTTAATTAATTCGTTTCCATAGCGGTAACTTTTTTATGATCCACTCTCTCGTTTTCTTTGTTTCGAGTACCCCGAAAAAAACGGACCAGAAAAGTAATCAGGGGGGAATCCTGACTTTCGATTAACGTCGAAAGTGAATTGGAGTTGGAGGGTTTCGTCACGTTCGAAACTCGTGAGTTCCAGGAAATAAACGGCGTCATAGCGACGACAGATAAACATCGCCTCTATACGCCGAAAATTAATAATCTGCACGAACCGGGGTGTTATGAACTTCACCCGAATTCTAGACCGAGAAATACTTCCCCTTAGAGACTAGAACAAAAGGAAATTGGTCCAGTTGTTTGGTGCATGCTCAGCGAGCATTTCCTGGACATTTGGAACACCGATGTTTATGTCGTGGACGTCGCCAGAAATCCTTGAGGCGGACGTGGTGCTGGGCAATTAAAAAAATTTAATGGGAAAAAATTCAAGGCCATTTGTTGAAATTGCGTTGAGAATATTGGTGAGTCATTCCATAAAATCAACATTTCAAGAGATGGAATCACAGAATTATATTGAATATATCGAAATTTCAGTGAATGAATTATGTCATTTTAAAAAATCGACACTTCAAGAGAGGGAATCACAGAATTATATGGAATATGTCGAAATTTCAGTGAATATATTATGTCATTTTAGAAAATCAACACTTCAAAAGTATTGGAATCACAGAATTTTAATGAATATATAAAAAATTCAATGAATATATTATGTCATTTTATAAAATCGACACTTCAAGAAGTGGAATCACAGAATTATATGGAATGTATCGAAATTTCAGTGAATGAATTATGTCCTTTTATAAAATCAACATTTCGAAAGTATTGGAATCACAGAATTATATTGAATTTATAGAAAATTCAATGAATATATTATGTCATTTTAGAAAATCGACACTTCGAGAGATGGAATCACAGAATTATATGGAATGTATCGAAATTTCAGTGAATGAATTATGTCATTTTATAAAATAAACACTTCAAAAGTATTGGAATCACAGAATTATAATGAATATATAGAAAATTTAATGAATATATTATGTCATTTTACAAAATCGACACTTCGAGAGATGGAATCACAGAATTATATGGAATATATCGAAATTTCAGTGAATGAATTATGTCATTTTATAAAATAAACACTTCAAAAGTATTGGAATCACAGAATTATAATAAATATTTATAGAAAATTCAATGAATATATTATGTCATTTTACAAAATCGACACTTCGAGAGATGGAATCACAGAATTATATGGAATATATCAAAATTTCAGTGAATGTCATTTTATAAAATCAACACTTCAAAAGTATTGGAATCACAGAATTATATTGAATTTATAGAAAATTCAATGAATATATTATGTCATTTTAGAAAATCGACTCTTCGAGAGATGGAATCACAGAATTATATGGAATATATCGAAATTTCAGTGAATGATTTATGTCATTTTATAAAATAAACACTTCAAAAGTATTGGAATCACAGAATTATAATGAATATATAGAAAATTCAATGAATATATTATGTCATTTTAGAAAATCGACACTTCGAGAGATGGAATCACAGAATTATATGGAATGTATCGAAATTTCAGTGAATGAATTATGTCATTTTATAAAATAAACACTTCAAAAGTATTGGAATCACAGAATTATAATGAATATATAGAAAATTTAATGAATATATTATGTCATTTTACAAAATCGACACTTCGAGAGATGGAATCACAGAATTATATGGAATATATCGAAATTTCAGTGAATGAATTATGTCATTTTATAGAATGAACACTTCAAAAGTATTGGAATCACAGAATTATATTGAATATATAGAAAATTCAATGTATATATTATGTCATTTTAGAAAATCGACACTTCGAGAGATGGAATCACAGAATTATATGGAATATATCGAAATTTCAGTGAAGGAATTATGTCATTTCATAAAATAAACACTTCAAAAGTATTGAAATCACAGAATTATATTGAATTTATACGAAATTCTATGAATATATTATGTCATTTCAGAAAATCGACACTTCGAGAGATGGAATCACAGAATTATATGAAATATATCGAAATTTCAGTGAATGAATCTTGTCATTTTATGAATTCAACACTTCGAAAGTATTCAAACCACAGAATTATAATGGATATATAAAAATTCAATGAATATATTATGTCATTTTTTAAAATCGACACTTTAAGAGATGGAATCACAGAATTATATGGAATATGTAAAAAAACTGTGTTTTATTGATATATTCGATATGATTCCTTCTTTTGAAGGTTACAAAAATAAAATGACTTATTATATTGACAATGAACATAGAAAAAAATCGAGGAGGAATTATATGAGGATTGCGCTTGAAATGGAGGAACGTCTCCCTCTCGAACATGCATTCAGTTATTCACTATTGAAATCTCAATAATAGCCTCCTGTATTGCTCATGTATCACAGGGTCAGCATGCACGCCGCTTCGCATACATCACATCGGATTATTGCCTTTGATACCTGACGATATTAGCTGTCCGCGGATCTGATTTACACAGGACGGAAATTCAATCACTGGTAGATCCTGCCGGAACATCCGGTCGAAATTACAGACGGATTAATCATAGTTAGTGCCCGTAGAGAATAGAATAGGTTAAATAACGCCACTATGAATTTCTGTGCGAGGTGAAGGGTAGTGGAATTCACCCAGCTCATCAGAAAATAGAAATCTGTAATTTAACTTAGCCTATCCTAACCTAACCTAATCAATATTTGATATTTGTTTTTATTCCACTCGTTCGGAAAAAACTGCGTTGAGGCGAAATTTTCAATCCGTTATTTTGGGTATTTCAAAACCAGTCACCACCCCTCCACCCTCTTCGGGGTAGATCCCTTCCATTCTAACTAATTACATTATCTAAGTTCGGTGTTCTGATGAGATCGCCCAGAAGTTAATTACGCCCTTTGCCGTTGGACCCTTCCGGCGCTTTTCTGTTTTGCAGAATCCACTTTGACGAAATTGAAGACTTTCCGAGATGAGGAAGGGAATTTTTGGGCCGAAACTTCGAATGACGATTTCGCAGATGAAATAGTGCCTTCGAATCGGACAGGATGAGGGTTTGTGGGGGTTGAGAATGAAGGCTCGGAGGCTGATTAAGTTCAATCTGCTAATTGAATTCTGGGGTGGATTTCATGAAACGATATCATTTTTCCACTGAAATTTTGATATTTTCCGAATAATTCTGTGATTCCGTTCCTTGAAGTTTCGATTTTATGAAATGACACTATTTGTTCACTGAATTTTGATGAATTCCATATAATTCTGTGATTCCATTCTTTCAAGTTTCGATTTTATAAAATGACACTATTTTTTCACTGAAGTTTTGATGTATTCCATATAATTCTGTGATTCCTTCTTTTTAAATGTTGATTTTATGGAATGATATCCTTTTTTCTCTGAAATTTTGATAATTTCCAAATAATTCTGTGATTCCATTCCTTGAAGTTTTGATTTCATAAAATGACATTATTTATTAACTTAAATTTTTATATTTTTCGAAAAATTGTATGATTCCATTCCTTGAAGTTTTAAGTTTATAAAATGACATTATTTGTTCACTGAAATATGGATATTTTCCGAATAATTTTGTGATTCCATTCCTAAAAATTATGATTTTATGAAGTGAAATCATTTTTTCACTGAAATTTTGATATTTTTCAAATAACTCTATGATTCCATCTCTTGAAGTGTTGATTTTATGAAATGACATTATTTTTTCACTCAATTTTTGGTGTATTCGATATAATTCTCTGATTTCATTCCTTGAAGTTTCGATTGAATAAAATGACATTATTTGTTCAATGAATTTTTGATGTATTCCATATAATTCTGTGATTCCATCTCTTGAAGTGTCGATTTTATAAAATGACATAATATATTCATTGAATTTTCTATATTTTAAATATAATTCTGTGATTCCATTCCTTGAAGTTTTGATTTCATAAAATGACAATTTTTGCTCACTGAATTTTTGAAATTTTCTAAATAATTCTGTGATTCCATTCCTTGAAGTTTTGATTTTATGAAATGACAATAGTTATTCACTGAAATTTTTATATTTTCTGAATAATTGTGAGATTCCATTCCTTGAAGTTTTGATTTCATGAAATGACATTATTTTTTCACTGAATTTTTGATATATTTCATATAATTCTGTGATTCCATCTCTCTAAATGTTGATTTCATAAAATGGCATCATTTTTCCACTGAAATGACTTAATATATTCATTGAATTTTCTATAAATTCAATATAATTCTGTGATTCCAATACTTTTGAAGTGTTGATTTTATAAAATGACATAATTCATTCACTGAAATTTCGATATATACCATATAATTCTGTGATTCCATCTCTCGGAGTGTCGATTTCCTAAAATGACATAATATATTCATTGAATTTTCTATAAATTCAATATAATTCTATGATTCCAATACCTTTGAAGTGTTCATTATATAAAATGACATAATTCATTCACTGAAATTTCGATATATTCCATATAATTCTGTGATTCCATCTCTTGAAGTGTCGATTTTATAAAATGACATAATATATTCATTGCATTTTCTATAAATTCAATATAATTCTGTGATTCCAATACTTTTGAAGTGTTGATTTTATAAAATGACATAATTCATTCACTGAAATTTCAATACATTCCATATAATTCTGTGATTCCATCTCTTGAAGTGTCGATTTTATAAAATGACATAATATATTCATTGCATTTTCTATAAATTCAATATAATTCTGTGATTCCAATACTTTTGAAGTGTTGATTTTATAAAATGACATAATTCATTCACTGAAATTTCAATACATTCCATATAATTCTGTGATTCCACTTCTTGAAGTGTCGATTTTATAAAATGGCATAATATATTCATTGAATTTTTTATTATTCATTATAATTCTGTGATTCCAATACTTTTGAAGTGTTGATTTTATGAAATGACATTATTTCTTCACTGAAAATTTGATATTTTCCAAATGATTCTGTGATTTCATTCCCTGAAGTTGTGATTTTATAAAATGACATAATTAATTCACTGAAATTCTGATATATTTCATTTGATTCTGTGATTTTATTTCTTGAAGTGTTGATTTTATAAAATAACATAATTCATTCACTGAAATTTTCATGTATTCCATATAATTCTTTGATTCCATCATTTGAAGTGTCGATTCTATAAAATGACATGATTTATTCATTGAATTTTTTAAATATTCATTATTTTTCTGTGATTCAATACTTTTGAAGAGTTGATTTCATGAAATGACATAAATCATTCACTGGAATTAGGATATATTCCATTTTTTTCAGTGATTCCATCTCTTGAAGTGGCGATTTTATAAAATGACTTAATATATTCATTGAATTCTCTATAAATTCAATATAATTCTGTGATTCCAATACTTTTGAAGTGTTGATTTTATAAAATGACATAATTCATTCACTGAAATTCCGATATATTCCATATAATTCTGTGATTCAATCTCTCGGAGTGTCGATTTTCTAAAATGACATAATATATTCATTGAATTTTCTATAAATTCAATATAATTCTGTGATTCCAATACTTTTGAAGTGTTGATTTTATAAAATGACATAATTCATTCACTGAAATTTCGATATATTCCATATAATTCTGTGATTCCATCTCTTGAAGTGTCGATTTTATAAAATGACATAATATATTCATTTAATTTTCTATAAATTCAATATAATTCTGTGATTCCAATACTTTTGAAGTGTTGATTTTATAAAATGACATAATTCATTCACTGAAATTTCAATACATTCCATATAATTCTGTGATTCCACTTCTTAAAGTGTCGATTTTATAAAATGGCATAATATATTCATTGAATTTTTTATTATTCATTATAATTCTGTGATTGCAATACTTTTGAAGTGTTGATTTTATAAAATGACATTATTTGTTCACTGAAAATTTGATATTTTCCAAATAATTCTGTGATTTCATTCCCTTAAGTTGTGATTTTATAAAAAAACATAATTCATTCACTGGAATTTCCATGTATTCCATATAATTCTGTGATTCCATCGTGTCGATTCTATAAAATGACATGATTTATTCATTGAATCTTTCAAATATTCGTTATTTTTCTGGGATTCAATACTTTTGAAGTGTTGATTTTATGAAATGACATAATTCATTCACTGAATTTTTCATATATTATGTTCATGTTTATGTTTATTCCCCAACTCTCCTAGAAACAAGCTCGCAGACGAGGAAGGTTTGACGACGAAATAACATTCGCCCCTTCCAAATCACGAGCGAACCCGAGATATCTCGTTATATCCGACTTATGCATCATGATACCGGGGTCTCTTTTCAGGTCGCACAATGCGAAAAAAACCGGCTGAGAAAACCTGAAAACTTCCCGAATACGACGACGTCAATTTTATACAAAACTCCATGCTCCTTGGGAGATCCGAAAAGCCTCGAACCTTCTAAAAGGGATGGGTATCCTTTTGTGTTCGTTCGGTGAGGTGGGCAGAAGTTCTCCGACACGTGTTTTTTCCTGATGTTCCATATTTTTCCGACGAGTTGCGATGTTTTCATTTCAGCTGGATTGAAAAGAAATTCGAGGAAAGCACTAACGTGGAATCATCAGCTTCTTTGCGTTTTTTCTGTATACCAAAACGTACTTCAGTGTTTATTGTCACAATGACAATTACTATGAATGGAATCACAGAATTATGTTGGATATATCAGAGAAATTCCATTTCTGGACTCAGTGTTCATTGCCATTAAGACAAATAATTAGATTGAATGTTTACAAAACTCGATTCTTTTCTGTGCACCGAAATGGACTTCAGTGTTCATTGAGAGTATGACAAGTACTGTCATTTTATATTTGTAAACTTCAATAGATGGAATCACAGAATTAAATTGGATATATCAGAAAACCTAAATTTCATTTCTGGACTCAGTGTTCATTGCTAGTAAGACAAATACTGTCATTTTATTTTTATAAACTTCTATAGATGGAATAGTCGCATTAGATTGAATGTTTTACAGAACTCGATTCTTTTCTGTGCACCGAAATGGACTTCAGTGTTCATTGATAGTATGACAAGTACTGTCATTTTATATTTGTAAACTTCAATAGATGAAATCACTGAATTATATTGGATATATCAGAGAAACTCGATTTCATTTTTGGACTCAGTGTTCATTGCTAGTTAGTCAAATACTGTCATTTTATTTTTATGAACTTATATAGATGGAATAGTCGAATTGGATTGAATGTTTTACAAAACTCGATTCATTTCTGTGTACCGAAATGGAATTCAGTGTTCATTGAGAGTATGACAAGTACTGTCTTTTTATATTTGTAAGCTTCAATAGATGGAATCACAGAATTATATTGCATATATAAGAAAAACTCAATTTCATTTCTGGACTCAGTGTTCATTGCTAGTAAGTCAAATACTGTCATTTTATTTTTATAAGCTTCTATAGATGGAATATTCGAATTAGATTGAATGTTTCACAGAACTTGATTCTTTTCTGTGCACTGAAATGGAGTTCAGTGTTCATTGAGAGTATGACAAGTACTGTCATTTTATATTTGTAAACTTCAATAGATGGAATCACAGAATTATATTGGATATATCAGAGAAACTCAATTTCATTTTTGGGCTCAGTGTTCATTGCTAGTAAGTCAAATACTGTCATTTTATTTTTATGAACTTCTATAGATGGAATAGACGAATTAGATTGAACGTTTTGCAGAACTCGATTCTTTTCTGTGCACCGAAATGGACTTCAGTGTTCATTGATAGTATGACAAGTACTGTCATTTTATATTTGTAAGCTTCAATAGATGGAATCACAGAATTATATTGGATATATCAGAAAATCTCAATTTCATTTCTGGACTCAGTGTTCATTGCTAGTAAGTCAAATACTGTCATTTTATTTTTATAAGCTTCTATAGATGGAATATTCGAATTAGATTGAATGTTTCACAGAACTTGATTCTTTTCTGTGCACTGAAATGGAGTTCAGTGTTCATTGAGAGTATGACAAGTACTGTCATTTTATATTTGTAAACTTCAATAGATGGAATCACAGAATTATATTGGATATATCAGAGAAACTCAATTTCATTTTTGGGCTCAGTGTTCATTGCTAGTAAGTCAAATACTGTCATTTTATTTTTATGAACTTCTATAGATGGAATAGACGAATTAGATTGAACGTTTTGCAGAACTCGATTCTTTTCTGTGCACCGAAATGGACTTCAGTGTTCATTGATAGTATGACAAGTACTGTCATTTTATATTTGTAAGCTTCAATAGATGGAATCACAGAATTATATTGGATATATCAGAAAATCTCAATTTCATTTCTGGACTCAGTGTTCATTGCTAGTAAGTCAAATACTGTCATTTTATTTTTATAAACTCCTATAGATGGAATAGTCGAATTATATTGAATGTTTCACAGAACTTGATTCTTTTCTGTGCACCGAAATGGACTTCTGTGTTCATTGAGAGTATGACAAGTACTGTCATTTTATATTTGTAAACTTCAATAGATGGAATCACAGAATTATATTGGATATATCAGAGAAACTCAATTTCATTTTTGTGCTCAGTGTTCATTGCTAGTAAGTCAAATACTGTCATTTTATTTTTATGAACTTCTATAGATGGAATAGTCGAATTAGATTGAATGTTTTACAGAACTTGATTCTTTTCTGTGCACCGAAATGGACTTCAGTGTTCATTGAGAGTATGACAAGTACTGTCATTTTATATTTGTAAACTTCAATAGATGGAATCACAGAATTATATTGGATATATCAGAGAAACTCAATTTCATTTCTGGACTCAGTGTTCATTGCTAGTAAGTCAAATACTGTCATTTTATTTTTATGAACTTCTATAGATGGAATAGTCGAATTAGATTGAATGTTTTACAGAACTTGATTCTTTTCTGTGCACCGAAATGGACTTCAGTGTTCATTGATAGTATGACAAGTACTGTCATTTTATATTTGTAAACTTCAATAGATGGAATCACAGAATTATATTGGATATATCAGAGAAACTCAATTTCATTTCTGGACTCAGTGTTCATTGCTAGTAAGTCAAATACTGTCATTTTATTTTTATGAACTTCTATAGATGGAATAGTCGAATTAGATTGAATGTTTTACAGAACTTGATTCTTTTCTGTGCACCGAAATGGACTTCAGTGTTCATTGAGAGTATGACAAGTACTGTCATTTTATATTTGTAAACTTCAATAGATGGAATCACAGAATTATATTGGATATATCAGAGAAACTCAATTTCATTTCTGGACTCAGTGTTCATTGCTAGTAAGTCAAATACTGTCATTTTATTTTTATGAACTTCTATAGATGGAATAGTCGAATTAGATTGAATGTTTTACAGAACTTGATTCTTTTCTGTGCACCGAAATGGACTTCAGTGTTCATTGAGAGTATGACAAGTACTGTCATTTTATATTTGTAAACTTCAATAGATGGAATCACAGAATTATATTGGATATATCAGAGAAACTCAATTTCATTTCTGGACTCAGTGTTCATTGCTAGTAAGTCAAATACTGTCATTTTATCTTTATGAACTTCTATAGATGGAATAGTCGAATTAGATCGAACGTTTTACAGAACTCGATTCTTTTCTGAGCACCGAAATGGACTTCAGTGTTCATTGATAGTATGACAAGTACTGTCATTTTATATTTGTAAACTCCAATAGATGGAATCACAGAATTATATTGGATATATCAGAAAATCTCAATTTCATTTCTGGACTCAGTGTTCATTGCTAGTAAGTCAAATACTGTCATTTTATTTTTATGAACTTCTATTGATGGAATAGTCGAATTAGATTGAACGTTTTACAGAACTCGATTCTTTTCTGTGGACCGAAATGGACTTCAGTGTTCATTGAGAGTATGACAAGTACTGTCATTTTATATTTGTAAACTTCAATAGATGGAATCACAGTATTATATTGGATATATCAGAAAATCTCAATTTCATTTCTGGACTCAGTGTTCATTGCTAGTAAGTCAAATACTGTCATTTTATCTTTATGAACTTCTATAGATGGAATAGTCGAATTAGATTGAACGTTTTACAGAACTCGATTCTCTTCTGTGCACCGAAATGGACTTCAGTGTTCATTGATAGTATGACAAGTACTGTCATTTTATATTTGTAAACTTCAATAGATGGAATCACAGAATTATATTGGATATATCAGAGAAACTCAATTTCATTTCTGGACTCAGTGTTCATTGCTAGTAAGTCAAATACTGTCATTTTATCTTTATGAACTTCTATGGATGGAATAGTCGAATTAGATTGAACGTTTTACAGAACTCGATTCTTTTCTGTGCACCGAAATGGACTTCAGTGTTCATTGAGAGTATGACAAGTACTGTCATTTTATATTTGTGAGCTTCAATTCATGAAATCACTGAATTATATTGGATATATCAGAAGTCTTCATTATTAGTAAGACAAATAATGTCATTTTATTTTTATAAACTTCAATGGATTGAATCACCGAATTAGATTGAATGTTTTACAAACCTCAATTCATTTCTGTGCACCGAAATGGACTTATTGACAGTATGACAAGTACTGTCATTTTATTTTTGTAAACGTCAATAGATGGAATCACAGAATTATATTAAATGAACCAGAAAAACTAGATTTTCTTTTCACATGGAATAGCTAGAAAACTCCTCTAGGCTTGTGCAGTATCTCGTGGAAATTTCCTTGGAACATCAACATCCAACCTCCCCCAAAAGGGATGTGATTTAGCCTTTATGTATCCGACCCTCGAACCCCGTACAACCTTAGGGTGCAATATATGTTCCCGACTTGACTCCTCGAGCATGAAGTTATAACCTTTTTAGGTCAAATATTTGAGGGAGAAGCGAGCTCTCGTCTCTTTGCGGTTTATAATCGAAAAATGATGGCCAATCTGAGACAAACGAACAGAGAATGGGATCATTAGTGATTAATGAATTGTGTTGTGACAATAGGACGTAAGGAATAGGTAAGATATTCAGAAGTTAAATTTTTATCGCGGGTTCTGATCCTCCCAATTCTCGAATTACTCGCGGATTCCTCGCCGATTGGAATTCCTCTTGGAATTAAAAATTATCTTCGCCTTCGGGATCGATCAACATCACAGCGGCGGTTTGTCGGGATAGAAAGAGGGCTTAATTGAATGTTTGACGGATTGTTATGGACGGGCATCGTTAATATTTATCGGATGCAAATTAGTCAAGACCTCGAAATTTCTGGAATTCGGGCATCCTTGGGATACCCCGTTGCGTTGGGGGACTTCAAAGCGATGCTGGTTCGGGATCTCGTGTTGAGGGGAGAGTGGGAGTTCTCGAGTCATTTCGCTTGAATGGATAATTTTCCTCAAAGTGACATCAACTGTGGATTTTTAATGACAGTTGACAGGTCTATAAGGTATTTTTTGGTGCCTTATCAGAAAAAGTCCAGGTGTTCGAATCTCAACAGATTGAAAATATAATTGGAAAACTGAATATCTATTACGCCTTTTCATCCCTTCGCATTTATTCATCCCCACGGCTGGGATGCAGGAGGGAGATGAAAAAAAATGATTCATATCATCCATCGATTCGTTATTGGTTGATCCGGCTTCGGAATCCCCGCTGTGGGCCTCCAACAAGCGTTTTATGGATATTGTGGCCATCAATTTTTCCATCCGGTATTTAGGGAATTTCGACAGTAACATGAATCGGACGTGGGGTTTGATGGGGCTTCGAGAATGGACCCTCGTAATGAAATATCAATTTCGATTGTGTCATATCTGTCCATAGACGTGAATCACGTCTCTAGAGGGATCACAGACTTCGTCTGACGTTTATCTGGTCTTGCCGAAATAATTTGACATCTGTCCGGAGCCGATAGAAGAATAGACCGTTTCGAGGTCTGCAATTATGTGAATTTGGTTGAATAGATCCCCTTGCAACTTTAACACGCCACTTTTGGGTGTTTTAGATTTTTTTCAGAAAATTTTGAACCAAATTCTGAACCAGAAGATGTCCGAGAATCACAGAATTTAAGTGAGGTTTATCGAGGCCAATTATTATGACAATTCTTCTTTCAATTTCAACAATTCTTAGTTATGGTTGTTTTAAGTTCTTCATGAGGACAAGTCCTGTCATTTTTATAAGTTTCAAAAGATAGAATCACCGAATTACATTGTATGTATTCGTGAAATTAATTTTCAAAACAGCCTTCAGTGATCATTGTCAGTATGACAAGTGCTGTCATTTTAATTTCATAAACTTCAAAAGATGAGACCACCGAATTATATTGTATATATTAGAAAAACTCAATTTTTTTTCTGTACCAAAACGATCTTCAGTGTTCATTGTCAGTATGACAAGTACTGTCATTTTATTTCCACAAACTTCAAAAGATGGAATCATAGAATTATATTGAATTCATCAGGAAAACTCATTTTTTTTCTGTGTACCAAAACGTCCTTCAATTTTCATTGTCAGTATAACAAGTATTGTCATTTATTTCCACAAACTTCAAGAAATGGAATCATAGAGTTGTATTGAATTCATCAGGAAAACTCTTTTTTTTCTGTGTACCAGAACGTCCTTCAATATTAATTGTCAGTATGACAAGTTTTGTCATTTTATTTCCACAAACTTCAAAAGATGGAATCATGGAATCATAGAATTATATTGAATTTATCAGGAAAACTCATTTTTTTTCTCTGTATCAAAACGTCCTTCAATTTTCATTTTCAGTATGACAAGTATTGTCATTTTATTTCCACAAACTTCAAAAGATGAAATCATAGAATTATATTGAATTCATCAGGAAAACTCATTTTTTTCTGTATACCAAAACGTCCTTCAATATTCATTGTCAGTATAACAAGTACTGTCATTTTATTTCCACAAACTTCAAAAGATGAAATCATAGAATTATATTGAATTCATCAGGAAAACTCATTTTTTTTTCTGTGTACCAAACGTCCTTCAATATTCATTGTCAGTATGACAAGTACTGTCATTTTATTTCCACAAACTTCAAAAGATGGAATCATAGAATTATAATGAATTCATCAGGAAAACTCAATTTTTTTCTGTGTACCAAAACGTCCTTTAATATTCATTGTCAGTATGACAAGTACTGTCATTTGATTTCCACAAACTTCAAAAGATGGAATCATATAATTATATTGAATTCATCAGGAAAACTCATTTTTTTTCTGTGTACCAAAACAGCTTTCAATATTCATTGTCAGTATGACAAGTACTGTCATTTTATTTCCACAAACTTCAAAAGATGAAATCATAGAATTATATTGAATTCATCAGGAAAACTCATTTTTTTTCTGTGTACCAAAACGTCCTTCAATATTCATTGTCAGTATGACAAGTACTGTCATTTTATTTCCACAAATTTCAAAAGATGGAATCATAGAATTATATTGAATTCATCAGGAAAACTCATTTTTTTTCTGTGTACCAAAACGTCCTTCAATATTCATTGTCAGTACGACAAATACTGTCATTTTATTTCCACAAACTTCAAAAAATGGAATCATAGAATTATATTGAATTCATCAGGAAAACTCATTTTTTTCTGTATACCAAAACGTCCTTCAATATTCATTGTCAGTATAACAAGTACTGTCATTTTATTTCCACAAACTTCAAAAGATGAAATCATAGAATTATATTGAATTCATCAGGAAAACTCATTTTTTTTTTCTGTGTACCAAAACGTCCTTCAATATTTATTGTCAGTATGATAAGTACTGTCATTTTATTCCCACAAACTTCAAAAGATGGAATCATAGAATTATATAGAATATATCAGGAAAACCCGATTTTTTTCTGTGTACCAAAACGTCCTTCAATGTTCCTTGTCAGAATGACAAATATTGTCATTTTATTCTCATGAACTTCAGAAGAATGAAAACACCGAATTAAATTGAATATATCAGGGAACACAAATATTGTTCTGTGTACCAAAACAGCTTTCAGTGTTCATTGTCAGTATGACAAATACTGTAAATTCTATGAATCAAAATCTGTGGTCGTCGAAGAAATTGTGTAGGAAACTTCAATTCACATTCTCACTTCTGGGAGATGGTAAACACTACACTATTTTTCTCACGACCATAGATTGATATCACAAGCTCAACTCAAAAATACATAGATTACTTTAATTCGAGAATTTTACGAAGGAAACTAATTATTAAACTTCACACTTCCTTCGTTCGACATTCGAAACGAATCTTCAATAATAGTTTTTTTTCAGTGGGCAAAAAGCTCAATCTCTACCCTGAAAAAAAATAATTAGACACCCTATTATACTCTCATGACACTCTGCCGCCTCTTCAATCCAGAAAAATGTGACATTCGACGCTAACGAAGTCATTACATGCACACGCAAGAGGGCTGTCCAAAGTGTCACTATTTTACGATTGAAAATTCAATCTACCGGATGACAGTTCAGAAAACCATCAATGAATACTTTATGGTCGAAAACCTCATGTCGAATTCGCGTTCTGTGGGACGAAAAAGGGGACACGTGTTCCAATTATTTAACGGGAGAGTTTCCACGGAGATTGCGGTTCAGACTGGGTGGATTCATTTGGAAAAACAATTTTCTCTGGCGGGAGGTTTTTTCGTTCGCAGGGATTTCCACTTGCTCTGACATTTCAATTCTATGTCAGTTCATTCGAACGGAAATGCATAGCCGAATGCACCTAATGCACAGATACGGAGTCCAACTGTCAGTAAAAGTCGATGGTTTTTTGAAATAGGATTTTATTCGGTACGAGAAAGTTGAAATTCAGTGTTCAACTGTCAGACCAGAGGGTTCTGTAATAATAATTCCAAATAAGCAAAATTATCCATCAATGGTCCAAAACGTCATGTCGAATTTGCGTTCTGTAGGATGAAAAAAGTAACACGTGTTTCAATTAATTAACGGGAGAGCTTCCACAAAATTGCTGTTCAGACTCTGGACCCATTCAGGAAACAATTTTCTCCAACAGGATGGTTTTTTCGTTCGCAGGGATTTCCACTTGCTCTGACATTCCAATTCTATGTCAGTTCATTCGAACGGAAATGCATAGCCGAATGCACCTAATGCACAGATACGGAGTCCAACTGTCAGTAAAAGTCGATGGTTTTTTGAAATAGGATTTTATTCGGTACGAGAAAGTTGAAATTCAGTGTTCAACTGTCAGACCAGAGATAGTGTAGGGTTCTGTAATAATAATTCCAAATAAGCAAAATTATCCATCAATGGTCCAAAACGTCATGTCGAATTTGCGTTCTGTAGGATGAAAAAAGTAACACGTGTTTCAATTAATTAACGGGAGAGCTTCCACAAAATTGCTGTTCAGACTCTGGACCCATTCAGGAAACAATTTTCTCCAACAGGATGGTTTTTTCGTTCGCATGGATTTCCAACATGCTATGACATTCCAATTCTATGTCGGTTCATTCGAACTAGGGAATTCAATGGAAATCACTGAATGGAATACCACAGAAAGAAGGTCCAGCTGTCAGTCAAACTCGATGGTTTTTGAAATGAGATAATTCATAGAATTTTTGCTATTATTGTCATCGTAAATTCCAACATTAGAACATCGAACAAGAAACTGTAGGCTAATTTAGGTTAAGTGTTTCACCCGATGACATTTCGTGATGGTTGACGTGAATATAACCTGTGAATTATTAAATCATTTTTTATTTCTTTCGATACTTCGAAGAGCAAAGTGACAAATCATTTGCGATCAAAATTTAGAAATTCGACATTCTCCAATAATTTTTCACAGAACATATTTTACAGACCGAAATACAGTTGGAGGCAACTCCGACCTTTAATAACTCGATTAAGTTGTATCATTTCGTACGTCGGAGATCTGGGGGAAGTCTGACAGAACTCCTGAATTATTGAGAATTGCCAATAACCACTTTGTCGCCCCCTAAAATCGATATGGTCCATCTGTTTCGTCTTCTCAGATACATCCGTTCGTTGAGTTTCCCCGAATGCCACGAGAGCAAACGTTGAAATTTAAAAGTTCACATTTTCTCTATGCACATGTTCGAATCCGCATTTCATATTAGGTGAAATTGAAGTTAGAGGGCACTCTAGAGTATTTCATCTCTGAATTCGTGAAATGGTTAAGCTTGGAGCTGAAAACATAATCTGGAAATATAAATAACTTATTGTAAAAATTCAACACAGAAATGATGATCATTGCGATTCGATAGTATACGTTGCAAAATGGCGAAGGCGTCGGTTTCAATCACAGATCCCTCGATTCTTTCTTTATTTTATATGTTTTTTTGATGGAAATTCAGTCAAATTTAGCACAAAGTTCCATTATTTTCACAACACATAATTTTCTCTACCTATATTTAAAAAAACCATCAAGATACTGTGCTGGAAAAATTCCCGCAATAATTTTGCAATTTTTGAAATTCATGGATCGGATTTTTGAGCTGAGAGGATCAATGCCGGATAGAAATTGCTTTTTGTATGAAATTCCATGTGATAAGCTCCCATAGTTTTTGAGTAAAGCATTTCAATACTTTTCCTCTATATGTTATATATCTTACAATGACATTCTCCTGAAACATTACTTAGATTCGAGAAAAAAAGATTCCTTCAGAACATAAAAGAGAAAGCTCTACATCTTTTTCACCAATTCACCCCCAAAATATTTATCACAGAATAATGATTATTGTGTCTCATGATTATTAGTTGCAAAATGGCGAATGCGTCAGTGTCAACTACAGATCTTTTTGTCCTCTTAATTCATTCGTTTTATCAATTCTTGGTGGAGGTTCGCAGAATTGTTTGATCATCACACTGATTTGTTGGAACAGCTTATTTTTTTCATGAATTATGGTTATTTATCTCAGAATATATTTCAAGATTCCATGTTGTGAAGTTTTCCCGCACTAAATTTGAAGTTTTTTGCCTTTAACGTTCATGGATCGGATTTTCCAGCTGGGAGGAACAATGGAGGATAGCAACTGCTTCTTATACGATATTTCATGTGATTAGCTCTCATAGTTTTCGAAGGAATTATTCATTATTTTTCGTCTTTGGCACATGTCCTGAGGAATTACTGAAACTCAAGGAAAAAAGCTTTCAAATCCCTCAAAACATGAAATATCAGACTCTAGATGTGTTCCACCCTTCGGAAAAAAATATTTTTCCCAGAATAATGGTTATTGTGACTCAACTGTATAAGTTGCAAAATGGCGAATGCGCAGATTGGAACTATATTGATAATTTTCCTATTTTCCGATACTTTTCGTTCGAAATTCAGTTGAAAATGAAATGAAAGAAGATTATTATCTCAGAATAGTAATGATTATAAGTTGCAAAATGTCAAATGAACCCATCTCCACCAAAAATTAATTAGGTAGGAAAGTTAATAATTTCCTCTAACTATACTCCAAAAATTACTCAAGAAACTATGCTAGAAAATTTTTCCGGAATGAATGTCAAATTTTCCGCCTTTAGCTCACATAATTTTCGAGGAAATTTCTTTGATATTTTTCCTCACTGGCTCCCCTAACAATCTTGGAAAACTCCCTAAGTTCAAATTACACTTCTCTTGAACTCTACGGACTGGTATTGGAAAATTTAACCTCTCATTTAGCATATATTTCCCTCCTGCTAAGAAGAAAAAAGTCAATCTGTTGGAAAACGTAGAAATCCAATTAGAAACGAATTTCAACCCTTTTAGCGGAGCGAAGAGATTTTATTGAAAAACCCTCCGAGAAGTTTAAAGTGAATGGTTCAACCCGGCTTACTTCGAATTGTGCACTTTTGGGACCGAGAGTTATCCGAAAAGTTTTCCAATATTCTTCATTGAGGAAATTTATCCTATTGCATTCTGTTGGTCAAGAAGAAAAAAGGAATAATTTATTTTTTTAAACCCTTATTCATAGAAATATGTTTGAAAAAATGAACCTACAAACTTGATTGCAGAGCTTTCCTTTCCCCCTCTAAAAGGGCCTTTACCTTTGTCCCCTCTTAATGGAGAAGTTCCAGAATTTTTCCTCCCTAAATATTCATCATATTCCGATCGATGTCACGTGATGCGGTTTCGTTCATTTCTGAATTCCAAGTTCATGAATACGCATTGGTTAAGCCTGTATCCCCCGTCATAAACTCAACAATATTCAAATGAGTCCCCGCAGCTCTCCAACCTTAAATTTTCAGAACACCGCAACTTTTCCTCCGTCGTTAATTCGCGAAAATCTTCGTCGTGCTGGTCCAATTAAGTCAATTATATTTAAAAGAAGCTTTACATTGTAACCTCCGATTTGAATTAATGGTTGGTATCGGAAAAATCCTATTGTCATAAACTAAAAAAAAAATTAAAGAAAGTCAATAAATAGCCTGTGGATTCATTTTTCATTAGGTTAAATACCTTCTTATTTTTTCGATTCCGAATTTTTTTGATCAATATAATTTCAGAATTTATTCATATTTGTACCCAGATGATAATCTTCTTTCATTTCATTTCCAACTGAATTTCGATCGAAAAGTATGGGAAAATAGAAAAATTATCAAAATATCTATAGTTTCAACCGGCGCATTCGCCATTTTGCAACTTTTTTATCCTAGTCACAATAATCATTATTCTGTGATAAATATGGGTGGAACATATAAAGGGGCAACTATTTTATGTTTTGAAGGATTTAAAACCTTATTTTCCACGGATTTCAGTAATGCTTTGAAAACATATGACACAGACGAAAAATAATGAATAATTTCTTCGAAAACTATGGAAGCTAATTGCATGAAATTTGTATAAGAAACAGTTGCTTTTCTTCATTGATCCTCCCATCTAAAAAATCCGATCCATGAATGTTGAAGGCGAAAAATTTCAAATTTATTGCGAGAATTTCGAAATATTTTTCGAAATATAGGTACTGGAAATGATGTGGTGTAAAAATAATAAAACTTTGTACCAAATTAGCTGCGATTTATTCCTGGACCAGCATCGATATGCAGTAATTATTCTCGATGAAAATTGGTTCATTCGCCATTTTGCAACTTATAATAATTATTATTCTGAGATAAAAATTTATCATTTATCAAAAAATAAACTTTCTCAACACATCAGAGTTCTCATCAATCAATTCTTCCTACGTCTCCCAAATATTGACAAGACGAGTGGAATAAAAAAATTATCAGAAAATATTTAGTCGAAACCGACGCATACGCCATTTTGCAACTTACACTCTTGAGTCTCAATAATAACTATTTTATGATAAATATTTGTTTTCGAAGGGTGGAACATATGAAGGGTCCACTATTTTATGTTTTGAAGCTTTTTCCCTTGAATTTCAGTAATTCTTCAGGATATGTGCCAGATACGAAAAATAATGAATGATTTCTTTGAAAACTATGGAATCTAATCGCATGAAATATTGTATAAAAAGCAGTTGCTAACCTTCATTGATCCTTCCAGCTGAAAAATCCGATCCATGAATGTTAAAGGCGAAAAATTTATTGCGGGAAAACCTTCTAGCATGGATTTTTGGAATATTTTACAAAATATACGTAGTGGAAATGATATGGTGAAAAATTAAAAAACTTCATAGCAAATTTGCAGCGATTTATTCATTCAACTGCATCAATATGCAGTAATTCTTGATATAATAGTTATTATTCTGAGAAAAATATTTATCATTTATTGAGAAAAAAACTTTTTCAACACATCAGAGTGCTGATTTATCAATTCTTCTCACGTCTCCGAAATATTTATAAGACAATTGGATTCAAAAATTTACCGAAAAATATCTAGTCGAAACGGCGCATTTGCCATTTTGCAACTTATATCCTTGAGTCTCAATAATCATTATTCTGGGATAAATATGTTTGTTCGAAGGGTGGAACATATAAAGGGGCCACTATTTTATGTTTTGAAGGATTTAAAACCTTATTTTCCACGAATTTCAGTAATGCTTTGAAAACATATGACACAGACGAAAAATAATGAATAATTTCTTCGAAAACTATGGAAGCTAATTGCATGAAATTTGTATAAGAAACAGTTGCTTTTCTCCATTGATCCTCCCATCTGAAAAATCCGATCCATGAATTTTAAAGGCGAAAAATTTCAAATTTATTGAGAGAAAACGTTCTAGCATGGAATTTCGAAATATAGGAAGTGGAAATGATGTGGGGTAAAAATAGTTAAACTTCGTACCAAATTAACTGCGATTTATTCCTCCAACAGCATCGATATGCAGTAATTATTCTTGATGAAAATTGGTTCATTCGCCATTTGGCAACTTATAATAATTATTACTCTGAGATAAAAATTTATCATTTATCAAAAAATAAACTTTCTCAACACATCAGAGTTCTCATCAATCAATTCTTCCTACGTCTCCCAAATATTGACAAGACGAGTGGAATAAAAAAATTATCAGAAAATATTTAGTCGAAACCGACGCATACGCCATTTTGCAACTTACACTCTTGAGTCTCAATAATAACTATTTCATGATAAATATTTGTTTTCGAAGAGTGGAACATATGAAGGGTCCACTATTTTATGTTTTGAAGCTTTTTTCCTTGAAATTCAGTAGTTCTTCAGGATATGTGCCAGATACGAGAAATAATGAATGAAAATAATGAATATTGATAAGACAATTGGATTAAAAAATTCACCAAAAAATATCTAGTCGAAACCGACGCATTCGCCATTTTGCAACTTATATCCTTGAGTCTCAATAATCATTATTCTGTAATAAATATGGGTGGAACATATAAAGGGGCAACTATTTTATGTTTTGAAGGATTTAAAACCTTTTTTTCCGCGGATTTCAGTGATGCTTCGAAAACATATGACACAGACGAAAAATAATGAATAATTTCTTCGAAAACTATGGAAGCTAATTGAATGAAATTTGTATAAGAAACAGTTGCTTTTCTTCATTGATCCTCCCATCTAAAAAATCCGATCCATGAATGTTAAAGGCGAAAAATTTCAAATTTATGGCGAGAATCTCGAAATATTTTTCGAAATATAGGTAGTGGAAATGATGTGGTGTAAAAATAATAAAACTTCGTACCAAATTAGCTGCGATTTATTCACCCTTATCGATATGCAGTAAATATTCTTGATGAAAAAATGGTTCATTCGCCATTTTTCAACTTAAAATTATTATTATTCTGAGAAAAATATTTTACATTTATTGAGAAAAAACTTTCTAAACACATTAGAGTGCTAATTCATCAATTCTTCTTTCGTCTATCAAATATTGACAAGACAAGTCAATGAAAAGAAAATTGCAGAAGATATCTAGTTGAAACTGACGCATTCGCCATTTTGCAACTATTACTTTCAAGTCACAAAATCGAATGATGGTTTTTATGGAAGAAATTCTATCTTTATTCAGTGCATAATCGAACGTTCGTGCGTATGTTGATTACACCAATTTTTCCAACAGGATTTCCACATTAACGCATCGTCGTCAAAGGAAAGCGAAAGCATGTAACATGAAAAACTGGGGAAAATTCCTTTGAGGAACGTTATGAGCTGTTGGGACGTTCGATTGTCTTCGTATCTGTTGTGCACTGATGTACAACCTTACCTCGCCCTCGCCACAACGATCGATCAGCAAAAAGCAATTATTCCGTTCAACGACCAGAACGAAATTCCCAGAAACTCATCGGAAGATTATCGGTGAGTTTCGAGAAGGAAAACATCAATCCAGATCCGGGAGGACGAGATGATCCAAACATAAATACTTCAGATCGCCACTTAAAGTGATCGAAATTTTCGATGGGAAAAGTTATTTTTTTCGTACATGCGTCAATTTCTCTTCACTTCATCGAGCTTTTAACCACCCATATTGCTTAATTCTCTCACTAAATTAATATCGGATTTTTCTCCCAGAATATTCCCACATTAGTATTCAGCGTGGATATCGCATTACTCCTTCCGGATATTAAGTGGATCATTTGTGATAATGGCCATGAGATGAGGTAGGGGATTTCTCAACTATTCGTCCCCTTTTTCCCGTTTTCCCTTTCAGGAAAAGAAGGAGTTTACGACGAGGAATCGAATGAAATACTCGAAGCTGGTCACATGTTGAATGATATAATCGAAAGGGGAGGTTTTATTGGCATTTTTCGTGGGGTGGAAACCGAAACTGGTCTCAAATGTACGAGAATTGTATGATGAACTCTTTTTTTTCGAAGAAGCCTTGACAATTCATTCCCAGAAATTCCTAATCGTACGAAACGTAATCAAAACAAGCAATGGAGCATTGAATATGAAATATGATAATGCCACTTCGTGGAATATAAATACTATTCTTATCAACATTCATTGTTTTATAATTCAATGAATCACGTCATTTTTCGACTTACCTCATTTTACTAAATTTACGATATGACTGAAAAGTAATAACTTATAACCTCTATTTTTCGAAAAGATGCATTAAACCTTTTATCTTTTATTGCTCGTTCTTCATTCAGTATCGATGTATGTATCATTTTTAATCAAAAGAACTACTGGTAATTTTTGTGTTGTGCTTATTTCATTTTTGTTTATTATCTTTCTCATTTGTTGTTATTTCAATTTTTCGAAAAGATGCATTAAATCGATCTTTTATTGCTCGTTTTTTTCTCAGTATCTATGTATGTATTACTTTAAATCAGAAGCACTTCTGGTAATTTTTGTGTTGTTTTTATTGCATTTTTGTTTTTTATCTTTCTTTTTGTTCTTATTTCAATTTTTCGAGAAGATGCATTGAACCGATCTTTTATTGCTCGTTATCTATGTAGGTATTATCTTTAAGCAGAATATCTTCTACTAATTTTTGTGTATTGCTCATTTCATTTTTGTTTCTTATATTTCTCATTTGTTATTTCAATTTTTCGAAAAGATGCATTGAACCGTTCTTTTATTGCTCGTTATCTATGAAGGTATTATTTTTAATTGGAAGAACTTCTGGAAATTTTTGTGATGTGCTCATTTAATTTTTGTTTCTTATCTTTCTCATTCGTTGTTATTCCAATTTTTCGAAAAGATGCATCAAACTCATCTTTTATTGTCCGTTTTTGTCTCAGTATCTATGTATGTATTATTTTTTTTCAGAAGAACTTCTAAGCAATTTTGTGTTGTTTTCATTTCATTTTTGTTTTTTATCTTTCTCATTTCTTGTTATTTCAATTTTCCGGAAAGGTGCATTAAACCGATCTTTTATTGCTCGTTATTTATGTAGGTATCATTTTTAATTGGAAGAACTTCTGGTAATTTTTGTGTTGTGCTTATTTCATTTTTGTTTCTTATCTTTCTCATTTGTTGTTATTTCAATTTTTCGAAAAAATGCATTAAACCGATCTTTTATTGCTCGTTTTTTTCTCAGTACCTATGTATGTTTTACTTTCAATCAGAAGCACTTCTAGTTATTTTTGTGTTGTTTTCATTTCATTTTTGTTTTTTATCTTTCTCTTTTCTTGTTATTTCAATTTTTCGAAAATATGCATTAAACCGTTCTTTTATTGCTCGTTATCTAAGTAGGTATTATTTTCAATTGGAAGAACTTCTGGTAATTTTTGTGATGTGCTCATTTCATTTTTGTTTCTTATCTTTCTCTTTTGTTGTTATTCCAATTTTTCGAAAAGATGCATTAAACCCATCTTTATTGTCCGTGTTTGTCTCTGTATCTATGTATGTATTATTTTTAATCAGAAGAACTTCTAGACAATTTTGTGTTGCTTTCTTTTCATTTTTGTTTTTTATCTTTCTCATTTCTTGTTATTTCAATTTTCCGGAAAGATGCATTAAACCGATCTTTTATTGCTCGTTATTTATGTAGGTATCATTTTTAATCAGAAGAACTTCTGGTAATTTTTGTGTTGTACTTATTTCATTTTTGTTTCTTATCTTTCTCATTTGTTGTTATTTCAATTTTTCGAAAAAATGCATTAAACCGATCTTTTATTGCTCGTTTTTTTCTCAGTACCTATGTATGTTTTACTTTCAATCAGAAGCACTTCTTGTTATTTTTGTGTTGTTTTCATTTCATTTTTGTTTTCATTTCATTTTTGTTTTTTATCTTTCTCTTTTCTTGTTATTTCAATTTTTCGAAAAGATGTATTAAACCGATCTTTTATTGCTCGTTATTTATGTAGGTATCATTTTTAATCAGAAGAACTTCTGGTAATTTTTGTGTTGTGCTTATTTAATTTTTTTTCTTATCTTCCTCATTTGTTGTTATTCCAATTTTTCGAAAACATGTATTAAACCGATCTTTTATTGCTCGTTTTTTTCTCAGTATCTTTGTATGTATTATTTTCAATCAGAAGAATTCTGGTAATTTTTGTGTTGTTTATATTTCATTTTTGCTTTTTATCTTTTTTATTTGTTGTTATTTCAATTTTTCGAAAAGTTGCATTAAACCGATCTTTTATTGCTCGTTATCTATGAAGGTATTATTTCTAATCGAAAGAACTTCTGGTAATGTTTGTGATGTGCTCATTTCATTTTTGTTTCTTATCTTTCTCATTCGTTGTTATTTCAATTTTTCGAAAAGATGCATTAAATCGATCTTTTATTGCTCGTTTTTTTCTCAGTATCTATGTATGTATTACTTTTAATCAGAAGCACTTCTGGTAATTTTTGTGTTGTTTTTATTGCATTTTTGTTTTTTATCTTTCTTTTTGTTCTTATTTCAATTTTTCGAGAAGATGCCTTGAACCGATCTTTTATTGCTCGTTATCTATGTAGGTATTATCTTTAAGCAGAACAACTTCTACTAATTTTTGTGTATTGCTCATTTCATTTTTGTTTCTTATATTTCTCATTTGTTATTTCAATTTTTCGAGAAGATGTATTGAACCCATCTTTTATTGATCGGTTTTTTTCTCAGTATCTATGTATGTATTATTTTTAACCAGAAGAACTTCTAGTAAATTTTGCGTTTTTTTCATTTCATTTTTGTTTTTTATCTTTTTCATTTGTTGTTATACCAATTTTTCGAAAAGATGCATTAAACCGATCTTTTATTGCTCGTTTTTTTCTCAGTATCTATGTATGTATTATTTTTAATCAGAAGAACTTCTGGTAATTTTTATGTTGTGTTTATTTCATTTTTGCTTTTTATCTTTCTTATTTGTTGTTATTTCAATTTTTCGAAAAGATGCATTGAACCGATCTCTTATTGCTCGTTATCTATGAAGGTATTATTCTTAATCAGAAGAACTTCTGGTAATTTTTGTATCATTTCATTTTTGTTTCTTATCTTTCTCATTAGCTGTTATTTCAATTTTATGAAAAGATGCATTAAACCGATCTTTCATTGCTCGTTATCTATGAAGGTATTTTTTCTAATCAGAAGAACTTCTGGTAATTTTTGTGTTGTGCTTATTTCATTTTTGTTATATTTATTTTTTAATTGTTGTTATTTCAATTTTTTCGATTCAAATAAATTGTGCTTTCATTTTCATTATGCCATTTCTTTCTTTATACATATATTCTATGCCCTTTTGTCCCTTTTACAATCACAGGTATAGGCACACTCTCGAAAGTTTTTAGCCCAAAATGAAACGGAAAAACTAGTTCTTACAAAAATAATATATTGAAGAATCCAGCCCTATTTTTCGAAAAGACTCTAATTGATCCATTTTTTTTATATAACCCATATATTCAAATGGTTCTGTTGAGTAAAATGGTAGTTAAAAAATTTGTCTGTTTCGCCTTTTTCATTCATTGTTGTTTTTATAATTCCTGTATTAAAAAATGTGGCAATTTCAATTAAAAATATATAAAAGAAACGATTTCCTCACCATTATTGTTGTTCAAGTTGTTCAACAACACGGAAGCACTGGCGAGTTTGGCTCGACGAAGTATCCAGAACATGTCCTCTTCCGGAGAACGGTCGGCGGCTACTGGAGGCGGCCCCACTCGCCTCGACCTTCGAAGAACGCCGCCGCCGGCCGGCGGCGGGACCCTATCGCGTGACTCCGTCCGAAAGTTGTGCAGAGTTGGGACGGCCGCCGCTTCGGGGATATCTCCGCGGGCTTCGAAGTCGAAAGTTATACACACGTTAATTGTCCTAGGACGCGGAGGATCAATGTGGACTTAGGAGTTCGGACTTTCGAACAAGGATCAAATTGGAAAAAGGGGGTGTTTGTTCTCGGGGGGATGTGAACGAGCTGTTTTGGAGTGGGAGAGTCGGAAAATTATCCTTCGAAGAAGAAATGACAAGTATGACAAGTACTGTCATTTCATTTTATAAACTTCAAAAGATGGAATCACAGAACTATATTGAATACATCAGAAACACTCGATTTTTTTTCTGTGTACCAAAATTGCTGTCAGTGTTCATTTTCAGTATGACAAGTCCTGTCATTTTATTTCTATAAACGTCAAAATATGGAATCACCGAATTATATTGAATATACCAGATGAACTAAATTTTTTTTGTGTACCAAAACGAACTTCGGTGTTCATTGTCAGTATCACAAGAACTGTCATTTCCTTTTCATAAACTTCAAACGATGAAACCACCGAATTATATATATCAGAAAAACTCAATTCTTTTTCTGTGTCCAAAACGGCTGTCAGTGATCATTGTCAGTATGACAGGTTCTGTCTTTTATCACCGAATTATATTGAATACATCAGAAAAACTGAGTTTTTTTTTTGTGTCTCAAAATGAACTTCAGGGTTCACTGTTAGAATGAAAAGAACTGTCATTTCATTTAAATAAGCTTCAAAAGAAGAAACCACCGACTTATATTGAATATATAAGAAACATTTTTTTCTGTGTGAAAAAATGGACATCAGTTCATTGTCGATTGAAAAGTTCTATTATTTCATTTCTATGAACGTCAAAATATGGAATTACCGAATTATTTTGAATATAGCAAAAAACTAAATTTCTTGTCTGTGTACCAAAATGAACTTCAGTGTTTATTGCCAGTTTGAAAAGAACTGTCATTCCATTCTTATAAACTTCAAAAGATGGAACCACCGAATTACCTTTATTTTGAATATATCAGAAAAACTATGAATTTTTTTCTGTGTTGTCAATTTGAAACGTCCTTTTATTTTATTTCTATGAACGTCAAAATATGGAATCACCGAATTATATTGAATATAACAAAAAAACTAAATTTCTTGTCTGTGTATCAAAATGAACTTCAGTGTTTATTGCCAGTTTGAGAAGAACTGTCATTTCATTTTTATAAACCTCTAAAGATGGAACCACCGAATTGTATTTTGAATATATCAGAAAAACTTAAATTTTTTTCTGTGTGAAAAAATGGATATCAGTTCATCGTCAATTTGAAACGTCCTATTATTTTATCTCTATGAACGTCAAAATATGGAATCACCGAATTATATTGAATATAACAAAAAAACTAAATTTCTTGTCTGTGTACTAAAATGAACTCCAGTGTTTATTGCCAGTTTGAAAATAACTGTCATTTCATTTTTATAAACTTCAAAAGATAGAACCGCCGAATTATATTTCAAATATATCAGAAAAACTAAAATTTCTTTCTGTGTAAAACAATGGACATCAGTTCATTGTCAATTTGAAACGTCCTATTATTTTATCTCTATGAACGTCAAAATATGGTATTACCGAATTATATTGAATACAACAAAAAAACTAAATTTCTTGTCTGTGTACTAAAATGAACTTCAGTGTTTATTGCCAGTTTGAAAAGAACTGTCATTTCATTTTTATAAACTTCAAAAGATGGAACCTCCGAATTATATTTTGAATATTTCAGAAAAACCTAATTTTTTTTCAGTGTATAAAAATGAACATCAGTTCATCGTCAATTTGAAACATCCCATTATTTTTTTTCTTTAAACGTCAAAATATGAAATCACCGAATTATATTGAATAAAACAAAAAAACTAAATTTCTTGTCTCTGTGTACCAAAATGAACTTCAGTGTTCATTGTCGGTATGACAAGTACTGTCATTTCATTTTTATAAACTTCAAAAGATGGAACTACCGAATTATAATGAATATATCAGAAAAACTAAAATTTTTTTCTGTTTAAAAAAATTGACATCAGTTCATTGTCAATCTGAAACGTCCTGTCATTTCATTTTTATAAACTTCAAAAGATGGAATTAAATCAAATCATAGAATCAGCCTGTATAGTAACCTGCAACTTCATTATATCGGTCAAAGTGGACAAATTATGAGCCCCAACAGAGGAAGCACTTCGAGGAAACTGTTTCTTGTTCCCAAATAAAAAGCTCTTTGTTTTCAGAGCACCGAAAAAGAATTAACGATAAATTCCTTCTGAGCACGAAACATTTTATAAGCGAGTCAGGGACTCCATCTAGAATTGGTGTTGAGAGTCGAACATATAATTGAAGTGTTCAAATACGAGTGTAGCTGCGATAAGAACTTCAGATTGTAGAGGTCGTTGGAGTGGATCGATGTTCGGAAAATTATAGTGGAAATTGTTTTTCGCAGCGCTTCCCCCCAAACAGAATAAATCTATGTTCGAAACTTCTCAACTTTTGAGCCCAATGAATGGGGATTTGAACTGCATTCAGAGGGGCTCGTGCGAAATTTCATGAAAATATTTGGCAAGTTATTGAAATTAATTAATAAACTTCATAAGATGGAAACACAGAATTATATTGAATATGTCAGAAAAACTCCATTTTTTTCTCTGTACCAAAACGGATTTCAGTGTTCATTGTCAATGTGTCAAATATTGACATTTTATTCTTATAAACTTCAAAAGATGGACTCAGCGAATTATATTGAATATGTCAGAAAAACTCAATCTTTTTTCAGTGTGCCAAAACGGACTTCAGTGTTCATTGTGACAAGTACTGTCATTTTATTTTCATAAACTTCAAAAGATGGAATCCCCGAATTATATTGAATATATAAGAAAAACACAATTTTTTTTCTGTGTACCCGAAACTGCCTTCAGTGTTCATTCTTATTATGACAAGTATTGTCATCTCATTTCTAACCTTCAAAAGAAAAATTGTATTGAATATATTAGAAGAACTTAAGTTTTGTTCTGTGGACCAAAACGAACTTTTCTTCAAAAAATCACCTAAGCATTCACAGCCTTGAGGATCAGCATCTTATTCTGAAGAACCCTGTATATTAATAGTAATATTGATAAAAAACATTCCATTACATTTTCAATGAATAATTTTTTTTCCGGAAAAGGGCGGGATTCATTCCCAGCATTTTTGATGAAGTTGAATGCGAAGAATTCGAAATATGGTAAACATAATTTCATATCTGTCATTCAAGGACATTTCTAACGGTTTTTCCCTTTTTTCTTGTTTATTTGACGATACGATTCAAAGAATGCTAATCGTGAATGACGCCGAGCTCACCTATTTGATAAGACCAAAATAAACCATACATCACAATACGTCAATAAATTCACGACGTAAAATAAAAATGTCCATTCAAATATTTTATTCCAATAATCGTTCAAAAAAAAATTCCAAGACCGGTAACTATCCGGCCTTGACCCTCCTACCTCAAGAATCCGATCAATGTATTTCAAGGGCTGAAAATCAATCGATTAAACGAGAAAATCCTTCCAATAGAACATTCTGACATGTTCCATAAAATAACTAAAAAAAATTAAGGCCACCCAGTCTTCCGGATTCAAATCCCATCGAATCTGGGATATGATGGGGGGAAACTGTCCACCATCCTCCACACCTTTTAATAGTTGATCCACGAAGTTGCAAGAAGCGAGGTGCCACGAGCAGACATCGACCAATTCATTTGGTCGATGCCGAGTCGTGTCGCCAAAAACATTTTTAATCATTTCCCCCCCAGATTGTCAAGAACTTAAATTGAAGATTCCATCGTCATCCTATTTCCCAACATGTCCAGTGAATTTCCACCGCCAGTATTTCCGTTTTCCTGGTGGAAACCTCGAAGATTCTCACAACATATATTTACGAGTGTATTTCGTGCCATCTTATCAGTTAACATTCAAGTAATGATTCACCATGTAATTTGTCGAAAACCTTCTACCTTTTATCCAACATCTTGATCAGTCCAGCTACGACCATGGCGAACAAATCACTCATCGTCCTGGCGTTTTTTTTCTTCTGTGCGGATTTCGGGAGCGCCAACTGCCCATCGGGGATATACGGTAAGAATCATCAGTATTCAATAAGTTTAATTTTTTCTAATAATTTAGAATTTAATTGTTTTTTTTTCTTTAACTGAAAAAAAAATCCATGTCACAAAAAATATTTTGAATTTTCCAAAATTATTTTTTCAGAATCGGGTTTATCTCAGAATGACCGAAATTACATAGTCAACCGACACAACCACCTAAGAGGCTTGGTAGCTTCTGGAAAAGTGCAAGGACAACCAAGAGCCACCAATATGAAAACTATGGTGGGTATTTTTTTTTAGACTAAAAAAATCATATGAGTTGCTTCTATTCATAAACTTCCAGTCTTTTAAAAAAAAGGGGCAAAATTTTATCCTAAAAACTACAAAAGATTCTCTCACCTTGAATTTTTTCAGAATTTTCCGTAAATTTTCCACTTTCCCCGACATTAGAAGAAAATATTCCACCAACTGACTAAACGTCTTGAAAATTATACATCATTTTCGAAGACCTATCCAACGACACCCCACATGGTCAGGCCCATTGGAATTCAGTTTTACGTTACTGTGTCCTTAAGTCACCCAGCTTATAAAATCTCTTTACCATCGTTAAAATATAAACCGACCTCCGTGCTCATCGAATTAGATCTTGAACTCCATTCTCATTGCTGTATAAATCCGAAATTAATCGCATATTCATGCCACTCCAGTCGAAATTCATTAATATTTTCTATTCGCGTATGCCTTGAATGGAATCGTCATAAATTCAACGATCCTTATCAGATAATCACTATTTGGAACAACGAACATGCATTAGATGGAGTGGAGACACACTCAGTTTTGCATTTCATTGAAATTAATACACCTTGGGTAATGTGGCTTTCTAGTTTTTATGAACAGGAAAACAACATATACTTTGATTGATTAATATCATTTCCAAGAAAAAAACAACATGACTCAGGGTATAGGAACATAAGAAAAAATATTGCATTTGAACTCTTGAGATGTGTGGAAATGCATAAATGTTTTTTTTTTCAGAGATACTCATTAGAGTTGGAGAGGAAGGCACAAGAAGTGGCTAACACATGTGAATTCGAGCATGTCGAAATAAAAGGCAGTAAGTATTTTAACCTTTGTTTAAGAATCAAAATGTGTGCTCTTCTCTCTGATCGCTTAATCTTTATTTCCTTCAACTTTTTTTTTCTAGCTTCTTGGGGATGGGTGGGACAAAACCTGTATCTTTTCATGTCGACTGCATATGGTACAGGTGCGAACTGGCACGATGCCATACAATCATGGTATGATGAACACAAAATTTACAAATTCGGTGATGGTTTCTCCAAAGCAACAGGACATTACACTCAGGTAGAAAAATGTCCCAAATCTGGGCTTCACCGACCTAACCCAACCTATATAGGTGACTCAAGCGTTTATAGGTTAGGTTAGGTTAGGTATAGGTGATTTCAGTTCAAGGGAAATAATTTGATTTCAGTTGGTTTGGGCTGATTCCGACAACGTGGGATGTGGCTACGCCTATTACAATAAAGGAGGTTTCTTCAGTCACCAGAAACTTTACGTTTGTAACTATGGACCAGGGTAAGCTCATGAATTCATTTATATTTTTTTTTGTTCCTTCATTGCTTCCTACATTTTTATTCCGAAGCTACGAGGGTTTCATAAGTTTGTTTTTTGATTTCAGTGGTAACTACAATGGTCAGAACCCCTACAGGACTTGAGGCTTGAATTTAGATATATGTATCATTATTTATCTTTGTTATTGGATTTTCAACGGAATAAAAGAGAGCATAGTAAATAAATCTGAGAAAAAAATCAATATCATCATAAACTACTTGAAAAGATTCTTGAACAACAACGAAAAGCGTTATATTCTAATCTATAATATAACGAAAAATAACTGAGTGTACACCACGAGTGAGACGCTATCTATACTCTAACGTAAAAAGTAAAATTTCGACGTGAGAGAAAACTTTCTATATCAACAGTTACTTGAGTCTACTGAGTATGGATGGCGCTGAGGATATTGTCATTTGCATTTTCGGATTCAGAATGTCTTTTACTTCTGCAGGTGGGTTTTTGAGAAGATCCATTGAATTTTAGGTGGTAGCTTTCGAATCTGATATTAAATTCGAGCTCAGATGAATTTTCAGTGCTTTTAGGCAATACTGCTAGCGTCATC
This sequence comes from Aphidecta obliterata, assembly GCA_963966015.1. NCBI lineage: Eukaryota > Metazoa > Arthropoda > Insecta > Coleoptera > Coccinellidae > Aphidecta > Aphidecta obliterata. The sequence continues at coordinate 2,948,659 of OZ014435.1, forward strand.
TATACTTATTTTACTGAAGTTTTCTTTCCTCAATCCAAAAATTACAGCAATCTATATGGTCGATGTGTTACTTTTACCATTTGAATGTAGATGGCGAATTATTTTAAACTGACTGAAAATTCCGAGAACTATGGAATTTTTCGTATTTCGTCTTGATAATAATTGATGTTTACTTGTTCTCATAATACAGAGACTGTTTGCAATAGAAATTGAAGTTATTTCAAGTTCCCCTTTTGACCAATTGGATCGAGGATCATGCTTACACGCGAACTCTTGTCCGTTATTTTTATAAAACTGAAAAAATTGGCGATTTGAGGCGTTTCAGGAATGAACTGATTGCATTTTCGGTTTCAGAATGATATCCTTCTCCTACACGAGGGTTTTCGAGAAGATCCGTTGAAAAAAATATTTTCTTCATAAAATTTTGTGGGGTAAAAATCGAAAATATAACATATTCGGCACGGTTTTAGGGTAATTCGATGATGAAGATTCCGAATCGGACATCAGTTCGGATCTCAGACAATTCTATAGCGAAATGATTTCAAGTTTTCACTTTCGACGCAAAACCAATTTGATCGAGGATCATGATTACACTCGAACACTTGTCCGTTATTATCATAAAACTGAGTTTCATCTGTTATTTAATACCACTAGCGGCATCTATGCTTTTTTCACTGAAGTTTCCATTCCTCAATTACAGTAATCTTTATGATCGATGCGTCACTTTTAGCATTTGAATGTAGATGGCGTATTATTTAAAAACTCACTGAAAGATTTGAGATATAACATATTCGGCGCGTTTTTAGCGTAATTCGATGACGAAGATACTGAATCTGACAATTCTATAGCGAAATGAATTCACCTAGAACAATTGGATCAAGGATCATGTAAACAGTCTTTGGTGAATCTTTGGAATAAATTGTTGCAAAAATAAGTTTTTCTCCTTTTCAATTGCATTCAGGTGTCAGATTCAATTATTTCCATTTGCCGATTGGAAAAAACAACATTAATGAGTCTGTACTAGTTTCAATGATCAGTTAGTAAAAATTGGGGCTTGCGGTTATATCTGGCATAAATTAGTAAACGAAAACAAAATTACTCCTTACGAGGGATACTAGCATCCAATAAAATATTTCTTCCACTTAAATATTATGTATTTCTTTCATAAAATAATTAATATACATATAAGATGAAGCAGAATTTCAAAGTGAATTGATTCCTAGATAAAACAAAAAACACTGAAAATTTAGCACATAAATTTCTATTTATGTACATTTTTTTATAAATCCATACTACACCCACAACAATTATTGATACCTACAAGATTTGATAAAGAATTACTTCACAAGTCTCGTTCCAACAGAAGGACCGTTGTTTCCCAGTACTTCAAATAAAATAGATAATTCAATCAACTAAATATCATCGAAAATTTCCAGTCCTTCCAACGAACTCGACACTCCCAAGAAAATATTCACAGCTCATTGAAAGAAAACTCCTATTCATTCAATTTCTGTTAAAAACTGTCTTAAATTGTGTCCTCCAGAAGCCGATACTCAAAAATTTAACAATGAACCAGCCATAAACGAACTGGACGGTTTTGATTAAACCAAAGCCTAGTTATAACATAATTTCCGACCTCTCGTTACTTTAAATTCGAAATCTTTCCTGCGCGCAATGAGCTGTGAATATCCGAAGAATAATAAAAAGTGGACAATACCTTGCACCAACCTTTCCATTTGAAAGTAGGCGCTGGATCCTTCCCCCAACAGCTGTCGTGAACGTGAACACAGATGGACCTACCTTTCTGATGGTTACTCCTGATCATAACAATTATTATTTTTTTCCAATTAGTGAGTGAATTTAAACTAAAGTCTCTATTCATTTACAATTTATTTGTACACAACTTATATCTATCGGATATATAAAATCAAAAAAACCCGACCCATGGGTCCATTGTGTTCAACTATCACAGCTCTGTTTTTATCGATAACTTTGAGTTAATCTGTCCTGTACAAAAATCAAACGGCACTAATTTTTATGTCCAAATGAAACCATCTCTGAGGGTTTCGAGTGAGAGTAGGTATTTTTCCGAAAATCACTCTGAAGAATCAAGTAATTCTCGAAAAACCCGACATCAATTTTGGTGGATATTTGAGTACCTTTGTAATGAAGTTGTTACTATAACGCAATAAAAATCTAACAATTGAATAATAAAAATTCTTTCATCACAAAACATCAATTCAAGTATAAGTTAAAATTCGCTACTCAACTACCCCCAAAAATGTTATCCTAATATTATATTACATAATAAAAAACCTTCATCGTTAGACAAATTATTCAGCGACGGCGTTATCCTCGGTAACTTCGGCCTTTTCCTCCGGATCCCCCTCGCCGGGGACAGGAACCTCGGGGGCTTCGGCTGGCGCGGCCGCCTCCGCCGCCACCTCATCATGTAACGGCGTCACGTCTCCACCCCTCTCCTTTTGATCCTCGCCCCCCGGAACATCGACATCTTGTTCCCGAGCCTCCGCCGGGGGCTCCTCGCAATCGTTCCTCTGTTCCGGCGACTGGTTGCCCCATCTGCTCTTCTTGACCGGCGGCTGCTCCTCGTTGTTGTCGCCGCCCTCTTCGTCGTCGTGCCTCCGGCGATTCTCCTCGAATCTACCGCCGCTCCATCGTCTCTGGGGACCTTCCTCGTACGCGTCCCTCGGGGCCCTGCCGCCGCCGCCGCCCCGGTAAAATTCGGGAGGTCCGTCGAAACGGTTGAAGTTCCTGTCGTTCCATTGGCCTGTTTCAGAATCATCTGATTAGGTGAAGAGGTGAAAAAGAGATATTAGAAACAAGGGTATATTGTGCGTGGAACATCGAACTTGGGCCACCTGTACTGTTGGCTACGATGTAACGAATTTGAAAATCTAGGCTTAGCACATCGGAAAAGTCTGAGGAAATGTAACTGATTTTTATTCGCAACCATTTTCTTTGAATTCCTTGAAACTTACCCACCATTTTCACTATTATGAGCGAGATAATTCTGTGGTATTGTAATACAGTGAAAGCCGTTTATTACGACACCGGTTATAACGAAAATCCGTATATAACGACGAAATTATCGACAATTGTTTGGGTTTTTAAGTAATTTAACATTCAACCATTCGGTTGTAACGACTTCGTTTGTAACGACGAAGTCGCTTATAGCGACAAAAATTTTTCAAGCTTGTTGTTTATTTCTTTCGTTTATAACGGCGTACCACTAAGAATTCGTCGCTGCAGACACGTGATCTTCCGGAAATACTCGTGCGATGCAGGGGAATCCCCGTTTCATGTTACGTTGTGAAGACATAAGCAGTTGCAGTTCTTAATTAATTGACTTTAGTTTATTCATCGAGCGAGTGACTACACTAAAATGGCTTCAACGTCTTAATTAAAAATTACGAAAAGCACTGCCGTGAAGGCAGGAGCTTTTGAGCGCTCGTACATGCACCTTGTAGGTAGATTCGCATTTTCCAGTTTCAGAAATCAATTGAAGGAATTTTCGACAGCTGTCAAAAAAATTCTGAAACTTAGGCGAAACTCCAGACTTCATGTCAGTGCTTCAGCTGATCAATTTTTTTTCGATAATTCGCTAGAATTTTCTACGGTATCTATGGTGTTGGTGGTGCGATCTGTACAAACTTTTGCACGTAGTTTGAATACATTATTACTCAGCTAGGTGCAAAATTTCATCCCAATCCGCCCAGTATTTTCGGAACAGCAGGTTATTTTGAACGGCTATATTTACGGAACCCCTAGTCTAATTTTGCTCATCGATGAACGTGACTGCGATATTTGCGATCCAAACCCACCCTGAAAATTTCAAGTTCCTAGGCCTTTCCGTTCAAAAGTTACAATTATCTATGGTTTCTATGGTTCTGGTCATGCGATCTGGACAAAATATTGCTTTAATATATCATTCTCGATTAAAATACAAAATTTCATCTCGATCGAATCCGTAGTTTCGAAATTATCGAGAAAATAAAATTTCAAACGAGCGTATTTACGGAACCTCTGGTATAATTCTGCTCATTGATTAACGTGAACGCGACATTTCAGATCCACACCTATCCTGAAAATTTCAAGTCCCTAGGCCTTTCCGTTCGAAAGTTATGATTTTCTATGGTTCTGGTCATGTTATCTGGAGAAATGTAGCTTGAATATATCATTCTCCATTAGTATACAAAATTTCGTCACGATCGAATCTTTAGTTTTGAAATTATCAAGAAAACTAAATTTCAAACGACCATATTTACGGAACCCCTTGTATAACTTTGCTCATAGATGAACGTGATCACGACATTCGAGATCCACACCTATCCTGAAAATTTCAAGTCCCTAGGCGTTTCCGTTCAAAAGTTACAATTTTCTATGGTTTCTATGGTTCTGGTGATGCGATCTGGACAAAATTTCACATGTAGCTTAAAAACCTCTTTCTCCATTTGAGTGCGAAATTTCATCTCAATCAAATCTGTAGTTTTCAAGTAATCAGGGGAACAAAACTTTGAACGGCCATATTTACGGAACCCCTCGTGGAATTTGGCCCATTAACGAACTTAACCGAGGCATTCGGGAACTGAACCCATACTGAAAATTTCAAGTCTCTAGGTTGATCCGTTCGAGAGTTATCGTGCTTACGGCCGGACGGACAGACTCGAATTTTCCGACGGATTCGTCATCAGTGAGTCGAACATAGTCGATTGAGACCATTTTCGGGTCAAAATTCGAAAAATACAGACATCGTGACGAAATGATATAGCCCTCGTGTAAGTTGAACGAGCGCTCAAAAAAGAGACATCGCTAAAAAGTTCAATATTCCTTCGAGTACATTAGCCACAATTTTGAATTTTTGAGTTAAATTTTCCGAAGAATGTGGGCTGTCATTTAACAGCAGAAGATTGTAGTTGTTGGAGATTGAAATCGTGCGAGTAAGTACAGTTTTAATCAATATGTGTTTTTATTTTTGAGCGCTCGTACAACTTACACGAGGGCTATATCATTTCGTCACGATGTCTGTATTTTTCGAATTTTGACCCGAAAATGGTCTCAATCGACTATGTTCGACTCACTGATGACGAATCCGTCGGAAAATTCGAGTCTGTCCGTCCGGCCGGCCGTAAGCACGATAACTCTCGAACGGATCAACCTAGAGACTTGAAATTTTCAGTGTAGGTTCAGATCCCAAATGCCTCGGTTAAGTTCGTTAATGGGCCAAATTCCACAAGGGGTTCCGTAAATATGGCCGTTCAAAGTTTTGTTCCCCTGATTACTTGAAAACTACAGATTTGATTGAGATGAAATTTTGCACTCAAATGGAGAATGAGGTGTTCAAGCTACATGTGAAATTTTGTCCAGATCGCATGACCAGAACCATAGAAACCATAGAAAAGTGTAACTTTTGAACGGAAACGCCTAGGGACTTGAAATTTTCAGGATAGGTGTGGATCTGAAATGTCGCGTTCACGTTTATCAATGAACAGAATTATACCAGGGGTTCCGTAAATATGGTCGTTTGAAATTTTGGTTTCTGGATAATTTCGAAACTGCGGATTCGATTGAGATGAAATTTTGTATTTTAATCGAGAATGATATATTAAAACAATATTTTGTCCAGATCGCATGACCAGAACCATAGAAACCATAGAAAATTGTAACTTTTGAACGGAAAGGCCTAGGAACTTGAAATTCTCAAGGTGGGTTTGGATCGTAAATATCGCGATCACGTTCATCTATGAGCTAAATCAGACTAGGGGTTCCGTAAATATGGCCGTTCAAAATATTTTTTTGCTGATAGTTCCGAAAATACTGAGCGGATTGGGATGAAATTTTGCACCTAGCTGAGTAATAATGTATTCAAACTACGTGCCAAATTTTGTCCAGATCGCACCACCAAGACCATAGATACCGTAGAAAATTCTAGCGAATTATCGAAAAAAAATTGATCAGCTGAAGCACTGACATGAAGTCTGGAGTTTCGCCTAAGTTTCAGAATTTTTTTGACAGCTGTCGAAAATTCCTTCAATTGATTTCTGAAACTGGAAAATGCGAATCTACCTACAAGGTGCATGTACGAGCGCTCAAAAGCTCCTGCCTTCACGGCAGTGCTTTTCGTAATTTTTTTTGTAGAAATCGTTCGCCATTGAGATTATTGAGAAGAAAATCCTCACCTCGTCAAAACAAATCTGAGACCAATCTAACGTCCATATAACGAACCTCATCCAACGAAATACTTGATATAACGAATATTTTACAATTCCCTTCAGTTTCTTAATATCGAGGTTGCACTGTAATACTAAAATTCCATCTCAATAACTTGTACTATTACTAAGGGTACAAATCGTATCATAACAGATTTTCATGATTCGACCTGAAGTTGGAGGCTGTTTCCAACATTTTCTTTGAATTCCTTAAAACTTCCCCACCATTTTCACTAGTACGAGCGAGAGAATTCTATGGTATTTACGAAACGTAATTGTCTATCCCAAAAGAACATCCCCAGACTTTTCCGATGCGCATATCTCAGTCAAATCAAAAGATAACTCACCAAATCTTCCCCGGGGTCCCCCCCTATTGAACCCTCTCGGTGGAGGACCGCCCCTCATCCTCGGCTGGAAACCGCCCCGCATCCGCCCCCTTGGACCGAACCGTGGCCCGAACTCCTCCTCCGGCCCGTATTCCTCCATCGGTCCGTACTCGTCGAAGAATTCCGGGGGACCCCTGGGTCCGCGGTCGCGGAAATCCCTCCTTCCCCTGCCGCGGAAACCGTCGTGCATCCTGCCGCCCCGTCTACCCCGCATGTGCGGCGGAAAATCGTCCGGGTAATCGTCCATCGGCGGACCGTAGTCGTCCATCATCGGCGGCGGGAAATCGTCCCTCGGCCCCCGGATCCCCATCGGGAAATCGTCCATGGGTCCCATCGGTCCGAAGCCCATGGGTCCGAAGTCGTCGGGGATGAAATCGTCGGGGCCCCTCATCATCGGGGGGTATCCATCGTTGGCGCCCTCCATTTCGGGGTCGATGCCCGGCGGCGGGTAATCCACGTTCGTCGGGATCACGTCCCGTTCCGATACTTCGTCTTGTCGGTTCTCTTCGGGCGTCGTTTCTTTCGGTTGGGCCGGTTTGGGCTCAGCTTCCATCAGTGGGGGCGGTTCGAAATTCAGCTGCGCCGAAGGCGCGTTCTCCTTGCGGTCTCTGCTGGACTTCCGAGGTCCGCCTCCGGCCATCTCTTGGAGCCTCTCGTTCAGACTTCTCTCCCTGTCTTTGCGATCGATGAAAGGCTCTTCCTCCTTCTCCCTGTCGCCCCAACGGTTCGACCTGCCCCTGTCCCGTCTGTCGCGACCTCTGCCTCCTTCGCGGTCTCTGTCTCTATCTCTGCTGCCTCCTCGTCGGTCTCTATCTCTGAAATAAGAAAAAGATAATTATAAAGAACACAGTTTTTTTGAGGACTAGGGCAAGGAAAGAAACACATTGATTTCTAGATGATTATATATTCAGCGACGTTTCGCAGAATTTCGTCTGCTTCTTCAGGCCTAAAAATCAAAAAGACATCACATACAATATCAACAAACATAACAATTATCTAACTCTATATAAACTAGAAAGGTGGCGGACAAAAAAAAACAATTTTCATATACTTTCTCATTACTCCGAATTGATCGCAAAAAAAAAAAAATTGCGAAAAGCACTGCCGTGGAGGCAGGAGCTTTTGAGCGCTCGTACATCCACCTTGTAGGTAGATTCGCATATTCCAGTTTTAGAAATCAATGGAAGGAATTCAAGACAGCTGTCAAAAAAATTCTGAAACTCCAGACTTCATGTCTTCAGCTTTTTTTCGATAATTCGCTATAATTTTCTACGGTATCTATGGTCTTGGTGATGCGATCTGGACAAAATTTTGCACGTAGTTTGAATACATTATACCTGAGATAGGTGCATAATTTCATTCCAATCCGATCGGTAGTTTCGAAACAATCAGGAAAAAAATATTTTGAACGGCCATATTTACGGAACCCCTAGTCTAATTTTGCTCATTGATGAACGTGACCGTGAAATTTGCGATCCAAACCCACCCTGAACATTTCAAGTTCCTAGGCCTTTCCGTTCAAAAGTTAGAATTTTCTATGGTTTCTATGGTTCTGGTCATGCGATGTGGACAAAATATTGCTTCAATATATCATTCTCGATTAAAATACAAAATTTCATCTCGATCGAATCCGCAGTTTCGAACTTATCGAGAAAACAAAATTTCAAACGACCGTATTTACGGAACCCCTTGTATAATGTTGCTCATAGATGAACGTGATCACGACATTCGAGATCCACACCAATCCTGAAAATTTCAAGTCCCTAGGCCTTTCCGTTCAAAAGTTACAATTTTCTATGGTTTCTATGGTTCTGGTCATGCGATCTGGACAAAATTTCACATGTAGCTTGAACACCTCATTTTCCATTTGAGTGCAAAATTTCATCTCGATCAAATCTGTAGTTTTCAAGTAATCAGGGAAACAAAACTTTGAACGGCCATATTTACGGAACGCCTGGTAGAATTTGGCCCATTAACGAACTTAACCGAGCCATTCGGGAACTGAACCCACACTGAAAATTTCAAGTCTCTAGGTTGTTTTGTTCGAGAGTTATCGTGCTGACGGACGGACGGACGGCCGGACGGACAGACTCGAATTTTCCGACGGATTCGTCATCAGTGAGTCGAACATAGTCGATTGAGACCATTTTCGGCTCAAAAGTCGAAAAATACAGACATCGTGACGAAATGATATAGCCCTCGTGTAAATAGTACGAGCGCTCAAAAACACATATTGATTAAAACACCGTATTTACTCGCATGATTTCAATCTTCAAGAACAACTACAATCTTCTGCATTTAATGGTAGCCCACATTCTTCGGAAAATTCATCTTAAAGTATTAAAATTGTGGCTAATGTACTAGCAGGAATATTGAACTCTAGCGATGTCTTTTTGGTCTTTTTTTGGTTGGGGGGGATTCTCATCCACACATTCAATAATTTTTCTGTTTTTTGTGATGGTTGAAAAACACTTTCGTTTTTCAGCCATCGAAATCTCTAAATTGTTTGCAGTGTTAGCATCAAACAGTTTTACGTGTCTCAACCTGCCGAAACATGCATTCTTGTTGTTATTGTCCAATAATTGTGTGCTTTTAGTTGGAAGAATTCGTTATGTAGAGGTTATGAGTTGAAAAATTCGTTAAATGGAGGTGAATTATACTTTCTATATAATATTCTGCAATGATTGGAAATTCGTTATAAAGAGGTCGTTAACAGAAAGTATTCGTAATGTAGAGGTATATTTTACATCAACTCTTACGGGCAGTTCTAGGGGATTTCGAAATATTCGTTAAATCGAGGAATTCGTTATATTGAGGTTCGTTATAGCAAGGTTACACTGTATTGCTTAGTCTGCCCAACATACATTCTAATACAATCTACACACGGTATTCCATAGATCAAGTTAGATTTCTGTTCTCTTTTGACTCGAACGTTAATTTTACTGTACACTAGGCCAACCGTCTTCACGTTGTAGGAAACTAATTCTTTATCTGTTTTTAGGGTTCTTTTTATTTTTTGTGAGAGATCGGGGATATATATAGTATCTTGAAATATTTTTTACTATTTAGTGTTTTCTTTTTTGTTTTTAATTTTATTTAGAAGTTTTGGAATGACCTAACAGCTCAGCTATCATTCTAAATTATCAGTTGAATCATGCTATAAGTTACAAGATCAGTACCATCAATAACTTGCTATACAGAACGAAAAATCTAAGTAGTCCCTTATATCATGACCAAAATACAAAAAAAAAGTAGAAAAGATATTACAGAATAATGGTTATCCAAAATCGTTCGTCAACAAGGTCATTTGAAAACTCCTAAATAAAATTAAAAACAAAAAATTTTGAAAAGCACTGCCAATCAGAAGCTTTCGAGCGTTCGTTCATCTTTATAGGTAGATTCGCATTTTCCAGTTTTAGAAACAAATTCAAAAAAATTTCAAACTAAGGCGAAATTCCAGACTTCACGTCAAAGCTTTAGGTGATTTTTTTTTTTCAATAATTCGCTTGAATTTTCTACGGTATCTATGGTCTTGATAATGCGATCTGGACAAAATTCCACGTAGTTTGAATACATTATTCTTCAGCTATGTGCAAAATTTCATTCCAATCCAATGAGCAGTTTCGAAATTATCAGGAAAATAATATTTTGAAAGGCCATATTCACGGAACCCCTAGTCTAATTTTGCTCATTGATGAACGTGACCGTGAAATTCAAAATCCACACCTATCCTGAAAATTTCAAGTTCCTAGGCCTTTCCGTTCAAAAGTTACAATTTTCTATGGTTTCTATGGTTCTGGTCATGCGATCTGGACAAAATGTTGTTTTAATATATCATTCTCGATTGAAATACAAAATTTCATCTCGATCGGATCCGTAGTTTCGATATTATCGAGAAAACAAAATTTCAAACGACCGTATTTACGGAACCCCTAGTCTAATTTTGCTCATTGATGAACGTGACCGTGTAATTCAAAATCCACACCTATCCTGAAAATTTCGAGTCCCTAGGCCTTTCCATTAGGAAGTTATAATTTTCTATGGTTCTGGTAATGCGATCTGAAGAAACTGTTGCTTGAATATATCATTCTCCATTAAAATACAAAATTTCGTCACGATCAAATCTGCTATTTGTGAAATTAACAAGAAAACTAAATTTCAAACGACCATATTTACGGAACCCCTAGTCTAATTCTGTTCATTTAGAAACGTGACCACGACATTCAAGATCCACACCTAACCTAAAAATTTCAAGTCCCTAGGCCTCTCCAACTAAATGGTAAAAAATATTTCAAGATACCATATATTCCAGATCTCTCACAAAAAATAAAAAGAACCCTAAAAACAGATGATAAAGAACTAGTTTTCTACAACATGAAAATATTTGCAAAATAGAATAAAACAACATAAGGGATGTAAAAAACTAAGAAAAGACATCCTTGTGTTCGCATTTTTTTTTGGAGACAAGCACAGTTTTGATTTCCCAAACGTCAAGATTCTAGATAGTGAGAAACAACTTAAAAAAAGAAATGATACACATTAATTTAAATAATTCTGTTGATTTTAGATCGGACTCAGAGAATTCAAGTAAATTTTATAACCTAATTTTGACACGATACAAACGTTATAGAGTAAGTTAGATAGATTGGTCAAGGTTTTTCTATGTTCATGTTTAGCCGTTGACTGCACGCTGGTTTTTTTCTTGCGATCAATTCGAGATTAATGAGAAAGTATATGAAAGTTGTCGGTTTTTTGTCCGCCACCTATTATCGGAACACCATTTCTAGTTTATATAGAGGAAGATAATTGTTATGTTTGTTAATATTGTATGTGATGTCTTTTTGATTTTTAGGCCTGAAGAAGCAGACGAAATTCTGCGAAATGTCGCTGAATATATAATCATCTAGAGATCAATGTGTTTCTTTCCTTGTCCCAGTCCCAAAAAATCTGTATTTTCGAATAACCCTAGGAGGGCACTATCACTGAAATACAGTAAAATTATAAAGATCATTCATAAGAATTCAAAAATTGTCGACATTAAACCCACCTATTCCTGTCACGATCCCTTTCTCTCTCCCTCTCTCTATCCCTACTCCTCGACCTCCTCCTGTCCCTATTCCTGTCGTTCTTACCATCCCTATCCCGATCTCTATCCCTATCCCTCCGATCCACCCTACCATCCCTGCTCCTATCTCTGTCTTGCGCCCGTGGATCTTGGTGTATCGGATGAGAATCTTGGACGCCCCTTCCCGCGTCCTCCATCTCAATGTCCATGTTATCCTCGTGCATCATGCTGTTCTGGGCGATTTGGGGCGGTTGGCCCATCATGTTGAAGGTCTGACTCAACCCCATCAGGCTCTCGGCCAGATTCTTCATGTTGTTCTCGGAACTGCCTTGGCCGTTCTCGTTCTGGAGGGACATCGGAGGCGGGGGCATCAGGCCGGCGCCTTGGAACGGCGAGCCCATTCCCAACAGCGGGTTGCTCATGAGTTGTCCTTGGAGGTTCGGAGGCGGCACGCCCATCATGCCCGGAGGTAGGTTGAGCATGTTCGGGGCTGTAATTTAGTCATTTTAATCTTTGTTCGTTAAACAGGGAAGTTTTCTTCTCACCTAATAGCCGGTTGTTGAACTGAAACGGTGGAACTAGAGGCAGTGACATGGGGGGCTGAAGAAGTCCAGCACCGGGCATAGGGGGAGGTTGACTCGTATCGATACCTGTAGGTAAGGCTACCATTTCGGCTTGGGGGATTGCTGATTGGAGTTTTCCACTTCCTTCTACCTTAGCACGTAACCAATCTGGCATTGTGTCTTCGTCGACCATTCCTGAAAAAACAAAAAGTCTGGATTTTATGCATTCGCATAATATAATTGAAATACGTGTAACATTTTATGAAGGTTTAATTCTCTTCGTGATCCCTGCATTTATGCAAATTAGAGAGGAACGAAGGATTTAAGCAGATTAACTGGAATAAAAACAATCGTAATCAACAATTCATCGAAAAGAGCATTTTGCTTAAGGTTAGCTTCTCGTTACCTTACTCCCAAGGTGAGTAAATTTTTCAGGATATAATTTTGCTGGTTTTCTGATTGAAAAATGAGTTGCGGCATGAAAAATTATGTTTATCTCAATCTCTTAAATTTCCCTGGTTTTTCCAGAGTAAAATAATAAGGGTTTTGAATCTTTGGCAAAAGAATCAGATATTTGCACCAAATGTGATCCAGCCGTTATTCGATCTGGCAGATCCAAACAATCCCACATACAAGGAACTAAGTGCGTCTGCCCAGGCAAATGGGCACAATTCTCTACAGAAAGGTTAGTTGCATTTCACAAGAATTCGTTGAAAATCATACAATGTGCCAAAGTTATGAATTTTTTGCGTATGCTCAACTCATTTTTCAACTGGTGGTTTCTTTAGTGTCCCAATTTGAAATTTTCACGGTTCAGAAAATTTTTTTACTGAAGTTATAAAATGTCGAATATCAATTTGAGAATAATACGCAATTTATAACGCCTGATGAACTTTGTTGAAAATTTTGATTCAGGAAAAAATGTTATCATAACCAAATTAAAGTAGATCGGTGTATCGATTTTATTCTATTATCGGAAGGAAAGATTTGAGCAGATTAACTGAAATATAAAACAATTGTAATCAACTATTCTTCAAAAAAGTATTATAGCTATTGCTAGCTTCTCGTTACCTTACTCCTGAAGCCGTTTTAGCGTTGTTAGCAACATTCAACACGAAATTAATACAATTGAATGACGAGTCTATCGAAGGTAAGTAAATTTTGAGGATATAATTTTGGTGTTTTTCTGAATGAAAAATGAGTTGTGGCGTGAAAAATGATGTTTATCTCAATCTCTTAACTCTTCCTGGTTGAATTTTTAAATTGTGGTATCGAGTAATATTGACAGTTCGGTTTGGCACATTGTATTTATGTTAGTATTTATCTAAATAAGTGCCTTTATATAGGTTCGCCAGCTCTTCAAAAGACCCCAACAAAAACTACGCAGAGCAACGAATCACAAGAAGCTGTAAATCCGGTACTACAAACCCTAATTGGCTTTTTTTTGGGGATTGTGGATGTTTGAGAAGTGTATTTGAAGTGATTGTGTTGGAAATAATCTCTCGAATTTCCCAGGAAACAAATTTTGTTTTTACCTGGAAAGAAACGATAGTTTGAAAATAGATAGCAATTACATATTTTATTAATTTTTTTTGTAATTCAAACTTGTGGAAGATGTGAAATTTTGATGTATCGAATAATATCCGGCTTGAGAATAATTTTTAGTGGAAACTTAGTGATTGACTAAAACTGTGACAAATTGGTGAATGTGCTTCAAAAAGTTCTTTCATTAACATAACTTTTCAAAAATTTTCTAATATCTTAAGGGATAATAAATATAATATAATATAAGAGAACTTAGTGAAGTCAATTATTTTAGCCAGGCATATTCGAACAAAACTATCTATGATGGACTTCATGAAAAAAAACTGCTGGGTTGACTACTGTCATAAAATCTTTTGATAATCGGAAAAAATCATTATTTTGTAGCGTACCGTTTATGGTGTTCATATTAACTTGTTAAGGGAAATCTATGATGGTCTATTCTTTTTGAGCGCTCGTACTACTTACACGAGGGCTATATCATTTCGTCACGATGTCTGTATTTTTCGAATTTTGAGCCGAAAATGGTCTCAATCGACTATGTTCGACTCACTGATGACGAATCCGTCGGAAAATTCGAGTCTGTCCGTCCGGCCGTCCGTCCGTCCGGCCGTCCGTCAGCACGATAACTCTCGAACGGATCAACCTAGAGACTTGAAATTTTCAGTGTAGGTTCAGATCCCGAATGCCTCGGCTAAGTTCGTTAATGGGCCATATTCCACCAGGGGTTCCGTAAATATGGCCTTTCAAAGTTTTGTTTCCCTGATTACTTGAAAACTACAGATTCGATCGAGATGAAATTTTGCACTCAGATGGAAAATGAAGTGTTTCAGCTACATGCGAAATTTTGTCCAGATCGCATGACCAGAACCATAGAAACCATAGAAAATTGTAACTTTTGAACGGAAATGCCTAGGGACTTGAAATTTTCAGGATAGGTGTGGATCTCGAATGTCGTGATCACGTTCATCTATGAGCAACATTATACAAGGGGTTCCGTAAATACGGTCGTTTGAAATTTTGTTTTCTCGATAAATTCGAAACTTCGGATTCGATCGAGATGAAATTTTGTATTTTAATCGAGAATGATATATTGAAGCAATATTTTGTCCAGATCGCATGACCAGAACCATAGAAACCATAGAAAATTGTAACTTTTGAACGGAAAGGCCTAGGAACTTGAAATTTTCAGGGTGGGTTTGGATCGCGAATATCGCGGTCACGTTCATCAATAAGCAAAATGAGACTAGGGGTTCCGTAAATATGGCCGTTCAAAATATTTTTTTCCAGATAGTTTCGGAACTACTGATCGGATTGGAATGAAATTATGCATCTAGCTTAGGAATGATGTATTCAAACTACGTGCCAAATTTTGTCCAGATCGCACCACCAAGACCATAGATACCGTAGAAAATTCTAGCGAATTATCGAAACAAAATTGATCAGCTGAAGCAGCGACATGAAGTCTGGAGTTTCGCCTAAGTTTCAGAATTTTTTTGACAGCTGCCAAAATTCCTTCAATTGGTTTCTAAAACTGGAAAATGCGAATCTACCTACAAGGTGCATGTACGAGCGCTCAAAAGCTCCTGCCTTCACGGCAGTGCTTTTTGTAATTTTTTTCTTTTGTTGAAATTGCTCCAACGTCAAAAACAATTCAAATTTTTGGGTTTTAAGAACTAATACAGAGTTGAAGATCGTTTTTAGATTAGTCATTCTTCTGAGTATTTCAATTTTTTTTTTTGACTCAAAAGAAATTTTTTTCGTATATTCCCCTCATTTTAAGACTTCTAGTACTTTTGTGGAAAATTTTCAGTCTTGAGATTGTAGTCCAAATGTAATGGTCTATTCATTTTTTATTTTGGTTGAAATTGCTCGGACATCAAAAATAATGTGAATTCTTGGGTTCTAAGAAGTAATACTAAGTTGAATTTCAAGCAAATCTTCATAACCATTGTATATCTCTGAAGAGCAGAGTTTTTTTTCTAATTTCTAATCTTATTTTGCGGTGGATTCTTTCATTGTAGTGAGATTTAAAACTTCATTCAAACTATCTATTCAGTTAATATTTATCGATATTTAATATATTTGGAACCACTCTTTATAGTCTCATGTTAGCTGCTCCTTATTCGGAGAAAATATTTCTACGATACCTCTTAACTTGTTCTTTCACTTATTGATTAAGTGTTTCATCAAATTTTCAAGCAATATCGCATATGTGAACAAATAATACCACCAAATCCGAAAAAGACTCACGTCTGTTCACTATATTTTTTAAATACTTATGAAATTCAATTATGTCAACTCCAAATTGATTTCGAGGCATCTTGTTAAACTTTCTGTCAATCTTTTGGATGATTCACAATATATTGATAAGATGGCTTTGGTGCTATTAATTGTAGTTCGAAACAATAAGAAAAACGGAGTGATGTACAATGTACTTGTAATATTTACTGTACGTATTTTCTAAAAACTAATACAAAGTTGAAGATCGTTTTTAGATTCGTCATTATTCCAAGTATTTTAATTTTTTTTTTGAGTTAAAAGAAATTTTTATCGTATATTGCCCACATTTTCAGGCTTCTAGCACTTTTGTGAGAAATTTTCAGTTTCAGATTGTAATTCAAATGTAATGGTCTATTCATTTTTTATTGTGGTTGAAATTGCTCAAATATCCAAAATAATTGGAATTCTTGGATTCTAAGAAGTAATACTAAGTTGAATTTCAAGCAAATCTTCATAACTCTTGCCAAATTGTATATTTCCGAAGAGCAGAGTTTTTTCTCAACTCCAATATCCAATTATTATTCCTTCATTGTAGTGAGATTTAAAACTTCATTCAAACGATCCCTTATTCAGTTAATATTCATCGAGCTTTAACATATTCGGAAACCACTCTTTATAGTCTCATGTTAGCTGCCCCTTATTCGGAGAAAATATTTCTACGATCCCTCTCAACTTGTTCTTGCACTTATTAATTAAATGTTTCTTCAAATTTTCCCTTTATTCAATTGTCATTTCTTTATTTCTTGTCCAGTTTTTCTTTCATATCTTCACGTTGAAATGATTGTGGGAATGAAATAATCAGTCTTCCACTATTATTTGTAGTTTGAAACAATAAGAAATATGTAGTGATGTACAATTTTTTTGTTACTTCTATATGAAAAATTCCAATTGTCCCGAATTGTATATGTAGCAAAAAATGAAATTAGTCAAAAAGTAGGTAGATTTAAACAAAACTATCACTATAAATCAACAAAGACGTAAATGCAAATCGGCTAAATTTTGAGTTATGAATTCTGATCACTGTTGTAAGTGAGAAAAAAAATAGAAACATCTCAAATAGATGAAATTCACTGTATAGAAAGTCCCATCCATTATAATAAAGATGATTTCCATCGCGTCAATTTAAAACTCGTTTCCTGAAAAGTTGATTAATATATCATCGATATATACAGGTAGAGTTGAGAGTTTTTGCCATTGTGTATAGTGCCCCGTTTACATTTTTTTGCTATATTCTCGTTGAATCGACTCACCTCCATCTTCGAGCATCTCGAGGTCGATGTCCGGCTTCAATTTGGACCAGGGCACGTACGACACCCCCAGATCGCCCTCCCAGTAATCCTTCAAGTCCTTCCCTTTGACGCCCTTCCCGGGCGCCCAGGCCAACGTGATGGCCTTCCCGTGGATGACCTGGTTCTTCAGCTTGGTCAAACACCTGGCCGCGTCCTGTCTCCGGTGCATCACTATGAAAGCGCAACCCCTGGGAGGTATGAGGTCGATGCTGACTATGTCCCCGAACTCCCCGAACGTGTTGGAGAGGTCCTCCTGGTGCACCAGCTTGGACAGGTGTCCGACCCAGAGGGTGGTGCTGCAGACGCTCAGGTTTTCCTTTTTTATGACGGGCAGACCGCGCTTCTTCCTCTCCCTGTCTTTCTCGGTCTCCCTTTCTTTCTCCTTCCTGTCGCGGTCCCTGTCCCTGGAACGGGACCGGTGACGTCTGTTCCGGGAACGGGATCGGCTTCGCGACCTCCTCGACCTCCGATCCCGGTCTCGCCTGTCTCTGGAACGGCTCCTTCTCTTCCTTCGCTCCTGGCTGGGACTTCTGGAGGAATCGGCGTTGTCCAGAGTGATCACCTGAAAGTTCTCCGTTAAAAATATAACAGTTTTTCTTTGTCAACGTACCTCAACATCGTTATCGTTATCATTGTTAGTCGTGCTGTAAACAGGTTGATCCGGTGGCTGTGTCAAATCGTACTGTTTGTACGGCATCTGGGGAGGTTGAGACATATCCGGAGGCGCCATGTAGTATCCGCCGGCGACTGGCATCGGGGCGCTGTTACTCGGTTTAAACTCGCATTCCGCAGCGAATGGTAGATTCTGTAACGATCGATCAAATTAACTGCGAACGTATAACAACCAAAGCGAATCACTTACAGGCACTGTTTGCGCTAGATGTTTGTCAAATTCTTCCTCTTGCTGTTTCATTTCCTGCAATTTCCGGAGCTTGTCGGCGTCGACCTCTTGGGCCATGACCATCGTCTGTTGCAACGTTTGCAGTTGACGTACCACCTCTGGGTTCGTTAACAAACTGGGGAAAAATCGACGTGGAATGAAGAAAACTAAAAGTAAAAGTCGAAGGGATCTTTACCTGGCAACGGAAGGGTCGACAACGGGTTTTGGCGATGGATTATGCTCTTCTTCTTCGTCGCCATAGTCGAAATCCAATAATTTCTTGTCGAAATGGACCTGATCGTTCTTGCTATCTCCGGACCTATTCAGAAGTCTCTGCAACTGCTGAAGTTGAATCAAGACTGATGGATCCGACAAATTCTGAAATTAAAAACAAAAAGTCGTAAATAATAAGGATCAAACTGACAAATCTTAATATAAAACTTAGACGCTAAACAATTAGATTGTAGATGTTTGAGAATAATTTATAAGAAAATACGTACAGTAAATATTACAAAAACATTGTACATCACTCCATTATTGTTTCGAACTACAATTAATAGCACCAAAGCCATCTTATCAAAATATTGTGAATCATCCAAGAGATTGACAGAAAGTTTAACAAGATGCCTCGAAATCAATGTTGAGTTGACATAATTGAATTTCAGTATTTAAAGAATATAATGAACAGACGTGAGTCTTTTTCGGATTTGGTGGTATTATTTGTTCACATATGCGATATTGCTTGAAAATTTGATGAAACACCTAATCAATAAGTGAAAGAACAAGTTAAGAGGTAACGTAGAAATATTTTCTCCGGATAAGGAGCAGCTAACATGAGACTATAAAGGGTGGTTTCCGAATATATTAAATATCGATAAATATTAACTGAATAGATAGTTTGAATGAAGTTTTAAATCTCACTACAATGAAAGAATCCACAGCAAAATAAGATTAGAAATTAGAAAAAAAACTCTGCTCTTCAAAGACATACAATGGTTATGAAGATTTGCTTGAAATTCAACTTAGTATTACTTCTTAGAACCCAAGAATTCACATTATTTTTGATATTCAAGCAATTTTAACCAAAATAAAAAATGAATAGACCATTACATTTGGACTACATATATATACGAAAAAAATTTCTTCTAACTCAAAAAAAAAATGGAAACACACAGAAGAATAACGAATCTAAAAACGATCTTCAACTTTGTATTAGTTCTTAGAACCCAAAAATTTAAATTATTTTTGACGTTGGAGCAATTTCAACAAAAGAAAAAAAAAGAATAGACCATCATAGATTTCCCTCAACAAGTTAATATGAACACAATAAACAGTACGCTACAAAATATTGATTTTTTCCGATTATCAAAAGATTTTATGATAGTGGAAAACTAATAGAAAATTTTAAAATGCTACAGTCAAAACCTCAAACTGGGATTAAACATCATAAATTTGATAGTGAATCACAATCAAGTTCTAAAGGTTGAAGAAAAAGAGATCTACCGCACTTTGGCGTAGTAGACCTCATTTTCTCACAAAAAAATGCTAATTGCCGAGTTATACAGGGAGTATCAGTTTATAATTACAGAATCATAGGATATACAAAATATAAGAATAACTAAAGTAATTAGCTAGCAAGAATGATGAATCTAAAAACGATCTTCAACTTTGTAATAGTTCTTAGAACCCAAAAATTTAAATTGTTTTTGACGTTGCAGCAATTTGAACGAAAAAAAAAAAAAAGAATAGACCATCATAGATTCCCCCTAACAAGTTAACATGAACACAATAAACGGTACGAAGTAACTCATTGCTCTTTCAATGACAAGACAAAGTTTTTTCAACTTCACTACAAAATACTGATTTTTTCCAATTAACAAAAGAATTTATGACAGTGGAGAACTAATAGAAAATTTTGCTACAGTCAAAACCTAACATTGGGATCCAACATCAGAATTTGGTAGTGAAGCACAATCTAGTTCTAAAAAAAGAAGCAGAAGAGATCTACCGCACTTCAGCGTAGTAGACCTCCTTCCTCACAAAAAAATGCTAATTGCTTAGTTATACAGGGAGTATCAGTTTAAAATTACAGAACCATAGAATGTTCAAGATATAAGAATAAGTGGAGTAATTAACTAATGATTTTTTTGTCGGCTTTGTGATATTGCAAAACAACAAAACTATAAACTGATTCACACTGTACATTCAGAAGTTCCATATACAAAATCACTATAAACTGAGACATAAATTTGAACTACAATCTTAAGACTGAAAATTTTTCACAAAAGTGCTAGAAGTGCCTGAAAATGAGGACAATATATAATAAAAATTTCTTATAACTCAAAAAAATTAAAATACTCGGAAAAATGACGAATCTATAGACGATCTTCAACATTGTATTAGTTCTTAGAACCCAGTAGTTTTTTTATGAAGTCTATTATAGATAGTTTTGTTTAAATCTACCTACTTTCTGACTAATTTCATACGCATTTTAGAGCTATTAACCTCATTTTCACACAAAATAATGATAAAAAAAAAATACGCATTATCAAGATAACAGAGTACCAAAAGTATTTAAGTCGTGATTTTGTGATATTGCAAAAAAGTTAATCTGATTCACTGTACATTTACAGGTGTCATATATAGAATCACTATAAAGTACATTTGAACTACAATTTAAAAACGCTCTAAATAACGAAAATTAACAATTTCAAAGTCTCTTCCATCCCATGAACGATTTCATAGAATAATTCAACTTATTCTCAACAAGATATTAGTTCCCTTGAATATTGTATAGTAGTCGATCCACTAGTTTTTTTTATGAAGTCTATTATAGATAGTTTTGTTTAAATCTACCTACTTTCTGACTAATTTCATTGGCTGTTTTAAGTTCTTTTTTATTTGGCATATTCCTCAAAATACTAGAAAATTTCATAAAAGTTATATTGATGAAAGAACTTTCAGAAGCTCATTCTCAGATTTGTCACAGTTTTAGTCAGTCACTAAGCTTCCGCTAAAAATTGTTCTCAAACTGGATATTATTCGATACATCAAAATATCACAAAATTAATTCACATTGAAGATACTGATTCTGTTGTGCTGATTAGGGCAATTAAAACTACTGAAATTCCAATGAGCATTGAGGAAACCACATTTCC
Organism: Aphidecta obliterata; assembly: GCA_963966015.1. Classification (NCBI taxonomy): domain Eukaryota; kingdom Metazoa; phylum Arthropoda; class Insecta; order Coleoptera; family Coccinellidae; genus Aphidecta; species Aphidecta obliterata. The sequence goes on from OZ014435.1 coordinate 2,970,052, forward strand.
AGGAAAAAAAACTTAAGTTGTTTGAATAAAATTCAGATCAGTATCTTTCACAAGTTTGAATTACAAAAAAATTAATAAAATAATTAGTATCTATTTTCAAACTATTTTCTCTCCAGACACAAAACATAATTTGTTCCCTGAGAAATTAGAGAGATTCCTTGCGACATAATCATTTTTAATACACTTCTCAAACATCCACAATCCCCAAAAATAAGAAAACTACGGTTTGTAGTACCAGATTCATAGCTCCTTGTGATTCGTTGCTCTGCGTAGTTTTTGTTGGGGTCTTTTGAAGAGCTGGCGAACCTATATAAAGGCACTTATTTAGATAAATACTAACATAAATACAATGTGCCAAACCGAACTGTCAATATTAATCGATACCACAATTTAAAAATTCAACCAGGGAAATTTAAGAGATTGAGATAAACATCATTTTTCACGCCACAACTCATTTTTCATTCAGAAAAACACCAAAATTATATCCTCAAAATTTACTTACCTTTGATAGACTCGTCATTCAATTGTATTAATTTCGTGTTGAATGTTGCTAACAACGCTAAAACGGCTTCAGGAGTAAGGTAACGAGAAGCTAGCAATAGCTATAATACTTTTTTGAAGAATAGTTGATTACAATTGTTTTATATTTCAGTTAATCTGCTCAAATCCTTCCTTCCGATAATAGAATAAAATCGATACACCGATCTACTTTAATTTGGTTATGATAACTTTTTTTCCTGAATCAAAATTTTCAACAAAGTTCATCAGGCGTTATAAATTGCGTATTATTTTCAATCTGATATTCGAAATTTTATAACTTCAGTAAACATTTTTTCTGAACCGTGAAAATTTCAAATTGGGACACTAAAGAAACCACCAGTTGAAAAATGAGTTGAGCATACGCAAAAAATTCATAACTTTGGCACATTGTATGATTTTCAACGAATTCTTGTGAAATGCAACTAACCTTTCTGTAGAGAATTGTGCCCATTTGCCTGGGCAGACGCACTTAGTTCCTTGTATATGGGATTGTTTGGATCTGCCAGATCGAATAACGGCTGGATCACATTTGGTGCAAATATCTGATTCTTTTGCCAAAGATTCAAAACCCTTATTATTTTACTCTGGAAAAATCATTCGAAATCAGTCCTCAAAAATCAAAATTGAATACAAGTATATTCTTGTGTGAAAACTTTCTTTACCTTATCTTCGGGAGGACATTGGTATAAGTTAACAAACGTCTGTTGAATATTCTTCGCAAACCTCGGTGCGAACACATCCTTGTCATTTCCAAACTGATGTCGTGACTGACGAACAATCGAATCGATCACATATAGTCCAGGTATTTTATATTCCGATTTGCACTTCAAAATGAACTTTTCCACACTTTGCACTACATGTTTATAAAACTTGATGGCTCGTATGGCGCCCCTAGTCAGAGACGTCATCTTGGCCTTAGAAATCGGCGGTTTGAATTCGTACAGAGACGAAAGCTGGAAATAAAAATCAACATTAGGAAAAATGTATGTAAATAATGCATAGGTATTTTCGGATTTCCGAAAAATCGATTGGAACAAAAGGAAATTTAGTAAGTACCTCTGCATTGAAGGCTTTAACAGTATCCATGGCTTTGTGTTGATCAAATTTGCCCTTCTATCGTATTTATAAATTATTTTCCCTAGTTGAGAAAACGCAACCTACAATAGACGCCATCTTTACAATTTATTAATTATCAAAGAATCAAAGATACGTGACGCTTGCTCACTGCCATAGATTATAGAAGAGATCCATAGAAATATGATGTTTTTCATGATGCCAACTTGAACGAGGAATTGATATAAAATTGTTGATTTATATTATAATTCAAAATAATATAGTCAAAATATTTCAAAGTTTATTTAGAAATAAATAAACTATCTTTCTCCTCAATAATGATCAAAAAATATGATAGAGTAAAATAGTACTGCGGTTAGTTTTTTCGCCGGTATTCGGTATTTCTATGACATTTTTTCATTTTTCCGGTATCAACTTATCGATAATTCAAGGATTTTGCTCATTGATCGATAAAGAAATTCATTTTATAAAGTCATTCCGATTGAAATCGTTCGAAAATGACCACCAAAGCAGTTTGTGTCGTAAAAGGCGAAGTCGTAAATGGAACTTTGTTCTTCAGTCAGGTAGTTATCCTCTTTCTCCCAGCTAATTCCAAGCTAAATTCTCAATAATTCTAGGATTCCAAAGGACCGGTGAAGGTTACGGGCGAAGTAACCGGGCTGAGCAAAGGCCTTCACGGTTTCCATGTCCACGAATTCGGAGATAACACTAATGGATGCATCTCGGCTGGAGCTCACTTCAACCCCCTGAACAAGGAACATGGGGGCCCTAAACATACAACAAGACATATTGGTGACTTGGGAAACATCGAAGCTGGGGCCGATGGTGTTGCTAAAGTTAACATCACCGATAATGTGATTTCGTTGAAAGGAGACCATAGCGTTATTGGCCGCACCCTCGTTGTGCATGCAGATCCCGATGACTTGGGAGACGGTGGCCACGAACTCAGCAAAACTACTGGAAATGCTGGTGCTCGAGTTGCTTGCGGTGTTATTGGCATTGCCAAGATGTAAAGTATTCTGCGGTGTTGAAACTACATGCATTATTGTTTGATTTTTTTTGTTAATGATTTAAGGGATATCAATAAAAAGTTATATGTAAATACAACCTCGTATATTTATTCTAAGGTTTGATTGAGTCAAAGGTGAACTGTTGATTATTTATGCATCTTTTTGATTCAATTGAAGTGAATTTGAATACATTTCCTTTATAACTTGACGTAGTTTAGTTTATTGCATAAATTAATTCTATTGTCGTTTGGTGTTCCCTCAATTCAAGGATATAAAGAAAAGAAAAAGTTTTTGAGAGTTGTAAATTTAATAGTTACTTCGAATTGTCCTTATTTCAATATTCGGAAGTGATTTCGAGCATTATTTTTCTTTTAATCTCTTCAAATAGGCGTATTTTCGATAGTAATTAATCCTGTGTTGCTCATTATTAAACATTAAAGAATGACAATATCCTCACTCTCAGCGCCATCTATACTCAGTTGACTCGAATATGTTATATTTTCAATTTTTACCCAACAAAATTTCGAAGGTTAAACCCCTTTGATAAATTTCTGAAGAAAATATTTTTTTCAACGGATCTTCTGGAAAACCCTCATGTAGGAGTAATATACCATTCTGAATCCGAAAATGCAATCAGTTTTTCCTGAAACTCCTCAAATCGCCAATTTTTTCAGTTTTATAAAAATAACGGACAAGAGTTCGAGTGTAATCATGATCCTCGATCTATTTGATCGAGCGTCAAAAGTGGAAACTCGAAATCATTTCGCTATAGAATTGTCTGAGCCCCGAACTGATGTCAGATTCGGAATCTTCATCATCAAATTATCCTAAAACCGTGCCGAATATGTTATATTTTCAATTTTTACCCAACAAAATTTCAAAGGTTAACCCCTTTGATAAATTTCTGAAGGAAATATTTTTTTCCACGGATATTTTCGAAAACCCTCATGTAGAAGTTAAAGACCATTCTGAATCCGAAAATTCAATCAGTTCTTTCCAGAAACTTGTCGAATCGCCAATTTTTTTAGTTTTATAATAATTACGAACAAGCCTAGAGTTCGAGTGTAATCATGATCCCCGATTCAATTGGTCGAGCGTCAAAAGTGGAACCTTGAACTAACTTCAATTTCTATTGCAAACAATCTTTGTATTATGAGAACAAGTTAACATCAATTATCATTATTAAGACGAAATACAAAAAATTCCATAGTTTTCGGAATTTTCAGTCATTTTAAAATTTTTCGCCATCTACATTCAAATGGTAAAAGTAACACATTGACTATATAGATTACTGTAGTTTTTGTGATTGAGGAAAGTAATGTTCAGTAAAATAAGTATAGATGACGCTAGTAGTATTACATTGAATATTAGATAAATAAAAGCGTTGCAAGATCACTGAAAATTCATCTGAGCTCGAATTTAATATCAGATTCGTAAGCTACCACCTAAAATTAGCCGATAAACAGACTAGTTTCACAGAAAAGGACTCAAGGTCAACCCCTAGAAGAAAACTTTCAATTCGAATGTTTACATAATCCTTGATCCAATTGTTCTAGGTGAAATCATTTCGCTATAGAATTGTCTGATCCCCGAACTGATGTCAGATTCAGTATCTTCATCATCGAATTACCCTAAAAACGCGCCGAATATGTTATATCTCAAAACTTTCAGTGAGTTTTTAAATAATACGCCATCTACATTCAAATGCTAAAAGTAACGCATCGATCATAAAGATTACTGTAATTGAGGAATGGAAACTTCAGTGAAAAAAGCATAGATGCCTCTAGTGGTATTAAATACCATTACTGATGAATTTCAGTTTTATGATAATAACGGACAAGAGTTCGAGTGTAATCATGGTCCTCGATCTTATTGGTTTAGCGTCAAAAGTGGAAACTTTAAATCATTTCGCTATAGAATTGTCTGAGTCCCGAACTGATGTCAGATTCGGAATCTTCATCATCGAATTACCCTAAAAACGTGCCGAATATGTTATATTTCCAATTTTCGATTCTTACCCAACAAAATTTCAAAGGTTAACCCCTTTGATAAATTTCTGGAGAAAATATTTTTTTCAACAGATCTTCTGGAAAACCCTCATGTAGGAGTAATATACCATTCTGAATCCGAAAATGCAATCAGTTTTTCCTGAAACTCCTCAAATCGCCAATTTTTTCAGTTTTATAAAAATAACGGACAAGAGTTCGAGTGTAATCATGATCCTCGATCTATTTGATCGAGCGTCAAAAGTGGAAACTCGAAATCATTTCGCTATAGAATTGTCTGAGCCCCGAACTGATGTCAGATTCGGAATCTTCATCATCGAATTACCCTAAAAACGTGCCGAATATGTTATATTTCCAATTTTCGATTCTTACCCAACAAAATTTCAAAGGTTAACCCCTTTGATAAATTTCTGGAGAAAATATTTTTTTCAACGGATCTTCTGGAAAACCCTCATGTAGGAGTAATATACCATTCTGAATCCGAAAATGCAATCAGTTTTTCCTGAAACTCCTCAAATCGCCAATTTTTTCAGTTTTATAAAAATAACGGACAAGAGTTCGAGTGTAATCATGATCCTCGATCTATTTGATCGAGCGTCAAAAGTGGAAACTCGAAATCATTTCGCTATAGAATTGTCTGAGCCCCGAACTGATGTCAGATTCAGTATCTTCATCATCGAATTACCCTAAAAACGCGCCGAATATGTTATATCTCAAAACTTTCAGTGAGTTTCTAAATAATACGCCATCTGCATTCAAATGCTAAAAGTAACGCATCGATCATAAAGATTACTGAGTTGGGTTAACCCCTTTGATAAATTTTTGAAGGAAATATTTTTTTCAACCCTCATGTAGAAGTAAAAGACCATTCTGAATCCGAAAATGCAATCAGTTCTTTCCTGAAACTTGTCGAATCGCCAATTTTTTCAGTTTTATAATAATTACGAATTATTATTATTAAGACAAAATACAAAAAATTCCATAGTTTTCGGAATTTTCAGTCCTTTTAAAATTTTTCGCCATCTACATTCGAATGGTAAAAGTAACACATCGACTATATAGATTACTGTAGTTTTTGTGATTGAGGAAAGTAATGTTCAGTAAAATAAGTATAGATGCCGCTAGTAGTATTACATTGAATATTGGATAAATAAAAGCGTTGCAAGATCACTGAAAATTCATCTGAGCTCGAATTTAATATCAGATTCGTAAGCTACCACCTAAAATTAACCGATGACTAGTTTCACAGAAAAGAACTCAAAGGCCAACCCCTAGAAGAAAACTTCCAGTTCGAATATTTACATAATCCTTGATCCAATTGTTCTAGGTGAAATCATTTCGCTATAGAATTGTCTGATCCCCGAACTGATGTCAGATTCAGTATCTTCATCATCGAATTACCCTAAAAACGCGCCGAATATGTTATATTTCAAAACTTTCAGTGAGTTTCTAAATAATACGCCATCTACATTCAAATGCTAAAAGTAACGCATCGATCATAAAGATTACTGTAATTGAGGAATGGAAACTTCAGTGAAAAAAGCATAGATGCCTCTAGTGGTATTAAATACCATTACTGATGAATTTCAGTTTTATGATTATAACGGACAAGAGTTCGAGTGTAATCATGATCCTCGATCTAATTGGTTTAGCGTCAGGAAACTTTAAATCATTTCGCTATAGAATTGTCCGAGTCCCGAACTGATGTCAGCTTCGGAATCTTCATCATCGAATTACCCTAAAAACCTGCCGAATATGTTATATTTCCAATTTTCGATTCTTACCCAACAAAATTTCTTCTTTGATAAATTTCTGAAGAAAATATTTGTTTCAACGGATCTTCTCGAAAACCCTTATGTAGGAGTAAAATACCATTCCGAATCCAAAAATGCAATCAGTTCTTTCCTGAAAAGACTCAAATCGCCAATTTTTTCATTTTTATACTAATAACGGACAAGAGTTCGTATATCGCAGAAATTAGAAGCAACCAATGCAAAGGACACAAAACTTATTTTTGCAACAATTTATACCAAAGATTCATATTCAACTCCACAAAAGATATTCTACAATAAAGAACAGTGAAAAATCCATACAAATTTGCCACAAAAAAATTTAAGTTCACCTATTCGGAAGAGTAAAAATCGTTTAACGTAACGAAAATAATATGCAAAGCATAAATCTAGTGTGAAAAAATAAAAAAGTTTCATTACAACACATTCTCAAGAAAAGAAATGCAGAACAAGTTTTATATATGCGGCAATTTGAATCCTCTTCAATAATGAATCGAATACCAAAATGATTAATATACTCCTGAATTAATATAAATAGTTCAATCATTACTCAATGCAATTTAAAAAGTTTGTATATTATTTTTCCTTAAATTGAAAAGATAATAAAAAAATGTTTCCTTGTGATTCTGTCTAGTACTGCCAAAACAAGATAATATACCCCAATTATGCACTTCTATTTCTCAAAATAACTATCAACGCAAAAAGTTTGAGGATCTTTGATTGACGTCTAATCCATTTCTGTTCCCCATAAAAATATTGTCAAATATTTAAGATGTTGAATCAAAATGTGATCAACCAAATCAAAAATATTCAAGTCGGTTTCGTCCACTTGTGAAAAATTATAGGGGCACCAGATATCGCAAAAATATTGTCGAGTACTGACTTACATATTTTGGTTGTTGAAAAAGACAAAAATACTCAGTCTCTCTAAGTTTATCACAAAACCGTTTTCTCCTTATTCGAATCAAACAGGCCTAAATATTACAAAAAATCTTACCATTCACAAGTATTTAATGGATATTCTTGGGAGAAATCCAAAGGTTTGTGATTTGTACGATTTCATGGAGAATGAAGTACATTTATGACCGTTCCAGTCTCATATCTTAGTTCTGTCTTCTAAACTTATTCAGGTAACCAAAATACATAAGAACCTCACAAAATCTTTCTGATATTCAGCAACATATTGTATTGCTCATTAAAAATACATGTGAAAATCACAAACGTTCAGTTCAGGATTCAGCTCGTTATCACCAAGTCGCATTTTATTCCAAAAACTATGACCATCTCTTAAATCCCTAGGTCCAGTAGAAAAAATACATTTATTTCACCAACAAAAATCCTTGAACGAGGAACACGAACTTCTCAAAGTTGGATTTGAACTTGACCCTGGACGTTCTCTCGTTATCGAACTCTATACCGGCCAGCATCCTGTCGAAGGCCGCCGACAACCTGTGCGACACCATAGCGTCCTGCTGATTCTGCACCAACATCTGCACGCACATCTCGTACTCTTTCGGGTAGCAACAGATCAGGAGATACACGCACTCGCCTACGCTGGTCAGGAGATCCGCGCCTATTTGGTTGGAGAGGGTTAGATCCAGTAGGAGCTTGACGCAGGGTCTCAATATTTCGTAGATTCGCGCTTGGTTTAGCTTGTGTTTGAACATGTACCCGCAAACTCTGGTTATGAAGTCCAAACAGTGCTGCGTTATCTCTGGGCCGAACTGTGACAAACCGACTTCTATCGACTGTAAAATATGCACCATGATTTCGTTATCCAACGAGCATATCTCTTTCGGACACATATCGTTGATGTGTGTTAATAGCCGGTAGTACTGCAGACAAAGACTTGGGTATTTCAGGAGGTCTTGACTCAGAAAGGGCATTATAACGCAGAAGCCTTGCATGACGTAAGTCGACGCTTTCACTGTGTCCTCGGCGTTTTCGGACGGACAAAAGTCTAAATAATCTTTCGACAAAAGATACGTTAAAATGTGTAAAATCAACGATAAATCTTGGGTGATGGATTCCTCCGCAGATTTATCAACAGTCAATCTATTCGCCTGACAATTCGCGTACGTCGTGATGAATTCAACACTATAACGAAACATCTTCACCGCTTGGTCGTGTTTTAAATAACACACCATATACCTAGCGGACTGACTCAACAACTCCAGCACCGACTGTACGATCACTTGGTAATTGTAATAAACCTTCAGGAAAGTCACCATCGCCTCCACTATCGGACACATATTGTTGAAGATATCTTGGGCGCTCCTCATCGCAGCTCCTTTGGAAATACCGATGAGGCATTCCAGAATGTCAACGAGTTCGTTCTGGACCGCTTCGTTGTGTATGGCCAGTTTGACGTTGGAAAGTAACGCGTTGAATCTAGATTGAATCGGCTGGAATAGTTTTTCCATGTATTGGGTCATCAGGAAAGGGTCCTGGCAGAAGGTGATGCCAGCCAAGGCGAAGCCTCTGTAGAGTCCTCGTCGGATTTCGGGGGGCAGATGTCCCGGTTTCAGTTCGTTCTGCATGCTGATCAGGCTGCATATGTTGTCTGCATTCATGAAATGTTGCGACCTGAAAAAATCGTACAGGATATGAAGAATTATTCATGCAGTATGAAAGTTATGGAAGATGAACGCTTACTTATTCTTCACGGAAACTATGTCTCCGAACAGATCTACTGTATCTTGCAATAGCACAGGTTCTGTATAAAAATTCACTATGTTATTTTGAACTTTCGATATTATAAAATTGATTATGTAGTTTGCTCCTTCTGTATGTTTTCCAAGAGCTGTCATGAGGATTGGACTCAGCTGAAACAAAAGTTCGGTACAATTTTCTGTTGAGCACTCGTTTAAAAATTACTACGTTGTTTATACAGTATTGCACCTCCTAAATTGAAGGTACAAACGAAGAGGGGAGATTCCTTAGGTAATTTCAAGAAAAAAAGTCCCATAAACCCACATGGGATCGCAAACGTTTCGTTTTCGATCGAAATCGGTAGCAGATACGACAAAACTACAAAAGACCATAAAGTTCAGTACAACAACAAAGCAGCTTTTTAGAGTTTTTCAAATTAACAGTGGCTGACCAAAAAAAAGTTCTGGGGTAAAACAGGGGACAGTGTGCCAGGAAAATTATCACCCTGTGAATTTGCTCTCGAAATTTGCATGTCATATGGTGTAAACTATCAATTGTAATACCTACGCCGAATTTCAGTTGAATATCTTGTGAAATGTAGATATTATGAGGAAAAATCTTGAAAAAAATTCAAACTATAACACCCTGTATCTCAAAAACGAAACGTTTGCGATCCCGTGTTTATTTTTTATCAAAATTACTCAGAGAATCTCCCCGCTTCGTTTGTACCTCCAATTTAGGAACACCCTGTATGTATTCTCAGTGACATTAGGAGTTGAAATTGATTTTTTAGCGAAAGAATGAAAATTAACATTTGCAGAAAATGTTATCAACGATCCTGAAAAAAGAGTTTGGTACACCCAGAAGGAATAATTTTTTTAGCGAATATATGAAGAAAATACATTTGAAGGAAATTTTATCAACATGTAATACAGAAAAAAGTGTTTGGTGCACCCCGAAGAAATAATTTGTTAAATTTGATTTTTCACGCGAATTAGTGAAAGAATGACGTTTGTAGGAAATTTTATCAACATGTATTCCAGAAAAAACGTGTATGGTGCAACCAGAAGAAATAATTTGTTGAATTTGATTTTTTAAGCGAATTAGTGAAAAAATAAAATTTGTAGGAAATCTCATCAACATGTAATCCAGAAAAAAAGTGTTTGGTACACCCAGAGGGAATAATTTGTTGAATTTGATTTTTTAAGCGAATTAGTGGAAAAATAACATTTGTAGGAAATTTCATTAACATGTAATCCAGAAAAAAGTGTTTGGTGCACCCAGAAGGAATAATTTGTTATATTTGATTTTTCAAGCGAATTTGTGAAAAAATAACATTTGTAGGAAATTTTATCAACATGTATTCCAGAAAAAAAGTGTTTGCTGCATCCAGAAGAAATAATTTGTTGAATTTGATTTTTCACGCGAATTAGTGAAAGAATGACGTTTGTAGGAAATTTTATCAACATGTGTTCCAGAAAAAAAGTGTTTGGTGCATCCAGAAGAAATAATTTGTTGAATTTGATTTTTTAAGCGAATTAGTGAAAAAATAACATTTGTAGGAAATTTCATTAACATGTAATCCAGAAAAAAGTGTTTGGTGCACCCAGAAGGAATAATTTGTTATATTTGATTTTTCAAGCGAATTTGTGAAAAATAACATTTGTAGGAAATTTTATCAACATGTGTTCCAGAAAAAAAGTGTTTGGTGCATCCAGAAGAAATAATTTGTTGAATTTGATTTTTCACGCGAATTAGTGAAAGAATGACGTTTGTAGGAAATTTTATCAAAATATGTAATCCAGAAAAAAAGTGTATGGTGCACCCAGAAGAAATAATTTGTTGAATTTGATTTTTTAAGCGGATTAGTGGAAAAATAACATTTGTAGGAAATTTCATTAACATGTAATCCAGGAAAAAGTGTTTGGTGCACCCAGAAGAAATAATTTGTTGAATTTGATTTTTTAAGCAAATTAGTGGAAAAATAACATTTGTAGGAAATTTCATTAACATGTAATCCAGGAAAAAGTGTTTGGTGCACCCAGAAGAAATAATTTGTTGAATTTGATTTTTAAGCGAATTAGTGAAAAAATAACATTTGTAGGAAATTTCATCAATCCAGAAAAAAAGTGTTTGGTGAAACCAGAAGGAATAATTTGTTATATTTGATTTTTTAAGCGAATTAGTGAAAAAATAACATTTGTGGGAAATTTTATCAACATGTTATCCAGAAAAAAAGGGTTTGGTGCAACCAGAAGGAATAATTTGTTATATTTGATTTTTCAAGCGAATTAGTGAAAAAATAACATTTGTAGGAAATTTTATCAATATGTAATCCAGAAAAAAAGTGTATGGTGCACCCAAAAGAAATAATTTGTTGAATTCGATATTTTAAGCGAATTAGTGAAAAAATAACATTTGTGGGAAATTTCATTAACATGTAATCCAGGAAAAAGTGTTTGGTGCACCCAGAAGAAATAATTTGTTGAATTTGATTTTTAAGCGAATTAGTGAAAAAATAACATTTGTAGGAAATTTCATCAATCCAGAAAAAAAGTGTATGGTGCACCCAAAAGAAATAATTTGTTGAATTCGATATTTTAAGCGAATTAGTGAAAAAATAACATTTGTGGGAAATTTCATTAACATGTAATCCAGAAAAAAAGTGTTTGGTACACCCAGAAGGAATAATTTGGTGAATTTGATTTTTTGAGCAAATTAGTGAAAAAATAACATTTGTGGGAAATTTTATCAACATGTATTCCTGAAAAAAAGTGTTTGGTGCACACAGAAGGAGTAATTTGATAAAATTGATTTTTTTTAGCGAAAAATGAACAATTATTATTTGTAGGAAATTTTATCAACATGTAATCCAGAAAAAAAAGTGTATGGTGCACCCAGAAGGAATAATTTGTTGAATTTGATTTTTTGAGCGAATTAGTGAAAAAATAACATTAGTAGGAAATTTTATCAAAATGTAATTCAGAAAAAGAGTGTTTGGTGCACCCAGAAGGAATATTTTGTTAAAATTGATTTTTTCAGCGAATTAGTGAAGAAATAACATCTGTAGGAAATTTTATCAACACGGAATGTATTCCAAGAAAAAAGTGTTTGGTGCACACAGAAGGAATAATTTGTTAAAATTCATTCTTTCAAAGAATGAATGAAAAATAACATTTGTAGAAAATTTCAAACATATAATCTGGAGTGTTTGACGAGGAAGAAACAAGCGTTCAAAAGCGCCGACTTCACCTAAGTTCTCTCAAAAATTTTTCACAAAAAACTAAGAGATATAATTTTGTGTTACTACACGGCATTAGATATAATCATTGTTATGCCACAAAATCAAGTTGAAGAAATTACCCCTTCTAATGTACCCGAATATATAAAATCCTACAAAGTTCAAACATAATCAAACCAGAACCCACCTGCGAATAGTCATTCTCCATCGGCACCAAATAATACATACAGAACCTCTTGACAAACCACATCAACGAACAGCTCACCAGGGGACTCATGAAGTGCCCCAACTTGATCGAAGCGGCCGAATCCTCGATCACGCACAACCGCAGAGCCGCCGAGAAGACCCTGATCACGTCGTCGCACCGATCTATTTCGCCGTTCACCCAGAGGAGATCCTGGGACTTGGCCAGGGTCTTCAGCGTGGCGTCGAGGTTGCTCTGCAGGTTCATCCGCTTCAACGAATAAGCCATCACTTCGGAGGGTATCGTCGGGGTTTCCCCGTCGCTGTCCATGGCCAAGACGTGTCCGGCTATGATGAGGGCCCAGTGGAGGTCTTCGAAGACGCTTTCCATCCTTGTAGATTCCTCGAGGGTCAAGGCGCGGACCTCCATGATCTGGAGGATGGATTTGAGGTGTTCTGTATCGTACTCCAACAACCTGAGCATTAGAGAGGTGTTATCCGGGATTTCGTGGACACAATCTTTAAAAATTAAACTTACTTGTACAAAATCGGTAAGGAGTATTCCAGGACGTAGCGTCCGAAAATCCCGATAACCTGGAGTTGATCTTTGTACTTTATCCTATCCGAATCCTCCTCGTACTCATTGAAGATTTCTTCTTCGAAGGTCGTGTTTTTCCTGTAGCCGTTCGGGGCGGAGATACGACCCTGGACGTATTTGGTGAATATACGAACGGCATGGTCTTTGATTATATCGACTTTCGATTCTTTGCCATAATCCGCGAATAGATAGCACCAAACACTTATCATATTTCTGAACGAGTCCTCGTAGATGCCATCGTCCTGTAATCGTTTTATTAGAAGAACTAGGTTACTATTTCACCTATGAAGAAGTACTCACACATTCATCCAAGACGGATTTCTCGTAAAAGTAGACGGTCAACGTTGTCATCTCTTCGAGGAACGTTTCTTGTTCCCTTCTACTCAATCCGTGGGCAATTTCATAATGGTAACAGAAACAGAGTTTTTTCGCAATCGAAGATATTCCCAGAGCTTCTTTTCCATCGATATTAACGCTGAAATTAGGTTTGATAATTTTGAGCAAAGACAAAATATCATTCGAACATTAAGCTAGCACAGCTACACAATTATTTCAACAGAATCGATCAAAACCAGCAAGAAATGGCCGAATATGCTTTTAATATTTTGAAAATAATCACACATTCATACAAGACGGATTTCTCCTGAAAGTGGACTGTCAATGTTCTCATCTCTTCGAGGAAGATTTCTTCTTCCCTTTTACTTGATCCGTGAAAAATTTCATAACGATAACATGGACAGATTTTTTGGAATCGAAGATATTCCCAGTGTTTCTTTTCCATCGATATTAACGCTGAAATTAGGTTTGATGATTTTAAGCAAAGAGAAAATATCATTCAAACGTTAAGCTAGCACAATTACACAATTATTTCGACAGAATTGATCAAAACCACCAAGAAATGGCCGAATATGCTTTTAATCTTTTGAAAATAATCACACATTCACACAAGACGGATTTCTCCTGAAAGTAGACTGTCAACGTTGTCATCTCTTCAAGGAAGATTTCTTTTTCCCTTTTACTTGATCCGTGAGAAATTTTATAACGACAACATGGACAGATTTTTTGGAATCGAAAATATTCCCAGTGCTTCTTTTCCATCTATATCAACGCTGAAATTAGGTTTGATAATTTTAAGCAAAGAGAAAATATCATTCAAAGTTAAGCTAGCACACTTACACAATTATTTCGACAAAATCGATCAAAACCAGCAAGAAATGGCCAAATATGCATTTAAACTTTTGAAAATGATCACACATTCACACAAGACAGATTTCTCCTAAAAGTAGACTGTCAATGTTCTCATCTCTTCAAGGAAGGTTTCTTCCTCCCTTTGATTTGATCCGTGAGAAATTTCATAATGATAACATGGACAGATTTTTTGGAATCGAAGATATTCCCAGTGTTTCTTTTCCATCGATATTAACGCTGAAATTAGGTTTGATAATTTTGAGCAAAGACAAAATATCATTCAAACGTTAAGCTAGCACAATTACACAATTATTTCGACAGAATTGATCAAAACCACCAAGAAATGGCCGAATATGCTTTTAATCTTTTGAAAATAATCACACATTCACACAAGACGGATTTCTCCTGAAAGTAGACTGTCAACGTTGTCATCTCTTCAAGGAAGATTTCTTTTTCCCTTTTACTTGATCCGTGAGAAATTTTATAACGACAACATGGACAGATTTTTTGGAATCGAAAATATTCCCAGTGCTTCTTTTCCATCTATATCAACGCTGAAATTAGGTTTGATAATTTTAAGCAAAGAGAAAATATCATTCAAAGTTAAGCTAGCACACTTACACAATTATTTCGACAAAATCGATCAAAACCAGCAAGAAATGGCCAAATATGCATTTAAACTTTTGAAAATGATCACACATTCACACAAGACAGATTTCTCCTAAAAGTAGACTGTCAATGTTCTCATCTCTTCAAGGAAGGTTTCTTCCTCCCTTTGACTTGATCCGTGAGAAATTTCATAATGATAACATGGACAGATTTTTTGGAATCGAAGATATTCCCAGTGCTTCTTTTCCATTGATATTAACGCTGAAATTAGGTTTGATAATTTTAAGCAAAGAGAAAATATCATTCAAACGTTAAGATAGCACAATTACACAATTATTTTGACAGAATTGATCAAAACCACCAAGAAATGGCCGAATATGCTTTTAATCGTTTGAAAATAATCACACATTCACACAAGACGGATTTCTCCTAAAAGTAGACTGTCAATGTTCTCATCTCTTCGAGGAAGATTTCTTCTTCCCTTTTACTTGATCCGTGAGAAATTTCATAACGATAACATGGACAGATTTTTTGGAATCGAAGATATTCCCAGTGCTTCTTTTCCATCGATATTAACGCTGAAATTAGGTTTGATAATTTTAAGCAAAGGGAAAATATCATTCAAAGTTAAGCTAGCACAATTACACAATTATTTCGACAGAATCGATCAAAACCAGCAAGAAATGGCCAAATATGCATTTAAACTTTTGAAAATAATCACACATTCACAAAAGACGGATTTCTCCTAAAAGTAGACTGTCAATGTTCTCATCTCTTCAAGGAAGGTTTCTTCTTCCCTTTTACTTGATCTGTGAGAAATTTCATAACAATAACATGGACAGATTTTTTGGAATTGAAGATATTCCCAGTGCTTCTTTTCTATCGATATTAACGCTGAAATTAGGTTTGATAATTTTAAGCAAAGAGAAAATATCATTCAAACGTTAAGCTAGCACAATTACACAATTATTTCGACAGATTTTTCGGAAAAATGGACTGTCACTGTTCTCATCTCTTCGAGGAAGATTTCTTGTTCTTTCTTCTTCTACTCAACGTGAGCAATTTCATAACGATAACAAAAACAAGGTTATTCTGCAATCGAAGATATTTCCAGAGCTTCTTTTCTATCTTGTTGATGCTGAAATTATGTTTGAAAATTTTAAGCAAAGAGTTAATATCATTCAAACGTTAAACTACACAATTACAAAATTATTTCGTAACAATCGATTAAAACCTGCAAGATTTGGCCAAATATGCATAAAATCAGTTGAAAATAATATCGAATCCAACAGGTTTACTCACCTCGAAATGAGCTTTGAAAAATTCTCCAGATACCTCCGCACGTAAGCAACCCTAGCCTCCTCGCTATAAACCTTCCTCCCATCCATACCTTTAGCGGTCACAGAAGCTAATTGTATCAAACATGTAAGAGCGTGGTGGGAGAGCTCTTCCGAATACCTTACCTTCCAGTAAATCATAAACATCAGCGGTACCAACTCCGGAGCCAGCAGTATCTCTTTCCACTCGACCGTGAAATAGAGCAGGGGGTAATCTTCCACGTCGCGGGTGCTCTCGAACTGACCAACTATCCTTTTTGGAGGTACAAGAGAAGTCAAGGAAAATTCGAAATAATTTTTATGTGTTTAAATAACTGAAAAAGTGTGTCTTGTCGAAACACAATAATGTAATTCTTGCCATTCAGAGACTCTCGAAGATTACTAGTGGTATCTATCACAGAATATTTTTGATATAAAAATTCCAGATATAATTAGTGAAAAAAATGTATATCTCTACTACTAATTTTTTTTTTCGTGATAGTTTATGTGTACAAGAATCGGATGTTAACAAGAATGGTAGAAAAGAATACCTCGTTTTATAAAATAGATTAGCAAGGATATCGATTAGATTGCTATAGCTCCAAATCACAACTTGCTCAGCAATTTGCAATAAACTCTTTATAAACTGTGCTGTGACTGGCTGGAATGGAGTTTCAATCCCTGTAACGTCTTTCAACAATCCCATAACAAATTTGAAAATTCGTATCAGATCTGTGTTTTCAAACTGTTTTTTGCACTTATTATGTACTTCCCAAGGCAATCCCAAATCGCTGGATTTACATGTAGTTGCATATTCTTGCATAAGAATTAGGATAAGTTGGCAACCCAATATTTTCTAAAAAAAAAAAATGGATTATTGTTTCTTCGTACTTCTTGTCATTATATCAAATACCTTTGAATTTTCAGCAGTGCTAATCAAGTCCTCTACTTGATTCAATAAATTCCGTCTTTGTTTCCCACTGTCGTCGGCACTGATTCTCTTCACCATTATGCTCACCGCTATCAGTATCTTATCCCTTACAAAACAGGGTATATCCCTAGTAACCACGTATTTAAATAAGTATTTTATCAGATCTTCTTTATCCGAGAACGATACGAAATTCCACTCTCGAACTATCCCCCTTTTTATCACTTCTGCTGCCTCGAAATGCAAGTAGTCTACGTTGGATTTCTCCAAAATCTGTCTGCATGTACGAATGGGAGTTTTCGTTTTTCTGAAGTTGAGCAGGATCTCTTCGGCTTTGCGTCTCTCCTCGTTCGTGACTAGGTTCGGGGCGGCCTAAAATGAAAGAAAGTAAACATTTAAAAAATCTGACAAAACGGATCCTCGACTTTCGAACAATAGGGCGGTCAATTACCATTATTACGCGAGCGGCCCCCTCTAATTCATTCATGAAACCTTCGTTCATTTTCTCCTTGGTTTTGTTTACGCCACTCTCTCCTAAAAAATATAATATAACAAACTAATGACGAAACGAAATTACTAGGTTAGGTTCACAGAGTACGTAGCATAGATAAAGGTCTATGGTACGTAGATTCTCGATTCTCTGTGATTCTACTCTCTGTCGCGACCGAGAGTAGAATAGGGTAAAATCACGGAGTGGGCGACATCTACTTTTGATTGTTTGAACTTCCCGAGTGGTGATCAACAAACTAACGTGTGTGTGTTTATGTATCGAAAGTGATATATTTAGATAATAATTTATGGACAATTGTTTCAAATAAACTGTATATAGCTGAAAATGCACCAGATTGTAAGAGGTAATGTGGGAATAATAAGACCACGAAAAATGTGCTCTGTTCTTCAATACTCATCACATAGTTCTTCTGAAATTTCTTTGCATAAATTCCCGTTGAATCCCAAGTCAGTTAAAAAATGGCAGACAATCTTGAAGATTGGGAAACGTATCTCAAAGAAGTTGTTACCTTGCAGCAAGCACTTCCTGAAAGATGATTTCTTTTATCGTAAGTTCAATAATTTTCTATCATATAGTGGTCTTTTGCTATCACATTCACGTTCACCAACATAATCGAAAATGTCCAAAGTGGTTATCTCGACTTTCACAGGCATTATTATCAATTCCGCAATCTTATAAAAATATTAGATTTAATTTTCATGAAAGACAGAATAATTTTGATCATAATTCGGCCCGACATTTTGTGACTTTCAGCGCCATCTAGCGGTACGTGATTTTTCCCTATAGTAGATCAGATGTTATGTAATAAACTTTCCTAATACTCTGTGATTCTACTCTCGGTCGCGACCGAGAGTAGAATCACAGAGTATTAGCAAAGATATGATTACATCAGATCTACTCTATCCTGCTCGATATCCCAGATTCTACTCTCGGTCGCGACTGAGAGTAGAATCACAGAATATTGGCAAACATTATTACATAACATCTGATCTACTCTATCCTACTCGAGATCCCAGACGTAGAAGTGTGTTTCTGTGATCGGTAAAATCTAAGTCTTTAGCGCAGCTTGAAAACGTGAATTTGGAGAGAGCTATCAAATGAAAGAGTTTTTTAAAGTTTCTACGAGTGAATTGGTAGATTTGTCAGATAAATTATTTCATCAACTATCGTCCACCGTTGGAAATAACTCTTCAAAGGGGACAGTTCCCATTGGCTCTCCCCCATCGAAGGAAAAGGAATATAACCCCAATGTTTTTATCCTTCGAAAGGGAAATGTAAAGATGCAATTTGATTTCTTCTACCAAAAATGATGATTTTTTCGTATGTGTTAGATGTTGGATGAAATTCAAAATTGTAATATATTTATTGTAACAAAAATATAGAAGTGACAAAGATTATTCAAATATTCATAATTTTTCATTAGATATTCCTTAATTTACTTCTTGATATTTCCTTTTAGTTTTTTTCTCTTTTCCTTGAGTTTTTTTGGAAATACTTCTTTGTCCATTATACCATCATTTTCACGAGTCTCCATGTCAATCTAAGACAAAGCTTACTCAACAATATCCCTTTTTTCCTGTTGATGTTTAGGGTATTTTGTGTTCAATGCGAAAGGATCACATTTATCCTATAATCCCTCCATTTCGATTCGTAGTGCATTTTCATGTTCATTTATAGAATTTATTAGAACATTTTTCGGTACATAAGAAATATTCGTTTCCGTTCAATATGATAACCCCCCCATTATCACCGTTGGTGTAATAATTATGTTCTCCGAGTCCCCAAGCGACTGGAGAATCTGAGAATCCTTGGAAATATATTGCTTTCCAAAACGGATTCTTTCCATACTGAAATCTGAGAGAAGAAAGCGATTCAGATTGTGAAAATATTGACTTTTGAATTTAATACTTACTCGACTGCCTCTAATAAGTCGGCAACTTTAGAAATTCCAAAAAATCCTCTCCACCTTAGAGCTTTAACTTCTTTGAGATACACCGATGGTTCGGGCGTTTCGTATGTGGAAATATATTCAGTGCCTTCCTCCATAGATCCGTTTATCATCACCATCCCCAACCATTCGACGAATTTCGCAGATTCATTCTTATCGAACGCGTCGAAATTTTCGATTATTGGCACCTTTACACTGTAAACCCTCTCTAAATCCTTCTTGATTTTACATGTTTTAATTTCGTATCCTAGATCGAAGAAGTATTTCGCGATGGACGACGGGCAAATTTGTTTTTCTGGGGGTTCCCATGCTAAAATAACGTCCATTTTCAATTTTTGCAAGCATGTTTTGACCCTTTCGTAAAAGGCTTTTCCTGGTTTGAGACATTCGGCTTTCAAATCTACAGTGACAACTAAAAAAATTAAGAGTTATTATTTCAGGGACTTGTTCTCCGAAAATACTTACTATACTTGTCTTTTGAGCGTTTATGGAAATGTGACAACTTCCCTTCGAGCCCTAATGTCTGAAATGTCAACTTGGTTAAATGAAGAATTAGTTTTCCGCAATTAGTGATAGCAATACAATCGTCGCAGTCGATCCTTGTATTGACACTCAACAAATGGATGTTTCCTGAAATAACAAGGAATTAATATTGATACAAAATCATTCAAACGTTTAACTCACCACGACTTATAAAATTATCTAAAAACGCCGGTTTCACCAATTCGTGAATATTCAAGGAGCTCAATCTGTAATAATCACTGTTGGATAAATCCGATCCAAATGTGTCGGGTACACTGGAGATATCGGGTAAAAACACAGTAATCTGCAAGAAACAAGTTAAACATTGGTTTTTCTGATAATTTGAGTTTCTTACCGAATGTACAAAGTTGAAATGTCCAATGTTTTTGAGACAATGATCTTTTTCGACTTTTCCGCTATAAAACCTTGATGGTGGTGCTTTAAAATTATTAACTGGTGGAGCCAACATTCTACAAAAATGAATTAGTGAGTGAACAAATCAATGCTTTAATAAAAATTATTTAAATAACTATTTAAATGGATTGGAGTTTGGAGTACGAGCATGGAGTCATTTTTGTAGGTTAGGTTCTTCTCACAGATGAAGGAATATCTTCTTCTCTTCCTTCATATGTGCCCAGCTACTGGGTCCATCCACACATTTCAAAATTGTTTTTCTGACTTCGGAGAGCGGCTTGCCAGCGGAAATAGATAAGATATGCACTGATTACAGATAATAATCTTCGCAAAAAATACTTTTTATAGAAAAGATTTCCAAGCATAGATAGTGACACCTATTCGAAACTTAAAGAATTATCCAAATAGTCCAAAAAGTTTTCTACTCTGAGATTAGAGTGGTTTTTCATCGGAGCGCGCAGGACTTTCATCCATTAAAATTTTTTTTTGACATTCGACATTCAAATGACAGTACTCAAAAATCTTTGTGCGTCGTAATTTATACGTCAAAAACATAAGATACACGGAAAATAATATTGGCTGGGAAATCTTATCGTTGTCGGAAAACCTTTATGAAGAATTTGGTTTCATGTCTGATCAAGCGGACGCAAACAATCAATGCAGTTGCTTTAATAGTCGCTGTAAGTCTGCTTGGTGACCATTTAGTTTCTAGAATCCATCAAAAGCATGCAGTCAAGGCTATCTGCGATAACTCTACTCACTTTTTAATCGGCGGTATCTCATGGTTAATCGTATGCATTAATACTTCCTTTTTACAAAATCACACTCGATGTTTGTTGGAAATACTCTTATGCGCCCTTATCGCAGCAGTTATTGATGTAGATCATTTCATAAGTGCCAGGTCCCTAAGTCTAAAGGTACTAGATAAATGTTTGTTTTGACAGTGTTCTTCATCGAGTTGTTTTTTTCCAGGAGGCAACCAATCTGAAGGAAAGACCGTTTCTACACTCCTCAACTGTTCCAGTTGTGACCAGTGTGTGTGTTTTTTTGTTCGGTAGTTTCCTCAAAAGTGCTTTTTTGAAAAGACTGTCATCGATTATATTCGTCGCCTTCTCCAGTCATCATATAAGAGATGCGACAAGAAGAGGTTTATGGTTCTCTCCCTTTGGATCTACCCAACCGATACCTTATAAACTTTACATTTCATTGAACTGTGGGATACCTTTGGTGATTAGTTTCTTACTGAACAATCTCACGATTCGTCAATATACAGTACTCATCGTCTAATGGAGCAATGTTAATTTCGAGAAAACAAGACTTTTCAGACGCCGCTAAAATGTCGATTCCTTGTCGTTTAGACCACAATCCCCCGAGCAACAGCCGGGAGATGAGGAACAAGGCGGAGAAACTCAGACGCGACAAACTCAACTCGTACATCAGCGAACTGGCCAAGATGGTACCGACAGTCGTTAGAAGCCCGAAGAGAATGGACAAAACGAGCATTTTAAGACTGAGCGCTTCTCATCTCAGAGTCTACCATACCTTGATGAACGGGAAGGTTAAACTGCAGATACAGATGCCGAAAGAGGTGGACCAAGGGATGCTGGAACAGATAATTTACAACGAGTTGGGCGGGTTTATGATGATTTTGGATATAAACGCGAAGATTATGTTCGTTTCGCCTACGGTCGAGAATTTGTTGGGGTATCTGCAAACCGATTTGATGGGTCAGTCGATTTACAACGTTACCCTACAAATGGACCACGAGATTTTGAGGAGGCACTTGGTCGCTTCGAACAATATCGATGATAATTCGAACAGGGATTTCTTTATGGTTTCGTTGAAGAGGGCCGGTCCACGCTCCGAAATGCCGGTATTCGAGAGGGTGCGAGTGATGAGCGTATTCAAATCCATCGCATACACCGATGTTAACGTACCAACGTCGATTGGAATCCCACCGAACTTCGTCGGATCAGAAATTTGGCTCCTCTTCATACGGATGAACCGACCGGAAAAGATCCCTCTAAGGATGATGGAGTCCTCGAAGGACGAGTATTACACGAGACACTTAGTGGATGGACGTATCGTCTGTTGCGACCAGAGGATTTCCCTGATAGCCGGATATTTCTCCGACGAAGTCTTCGGGATGTCGGCTTTCAAATTCATGCACATCGACGACGTCCGCTGGGTCATCATAGCCCTAAGACAGATGTACGATAGGGGCGAAACGAAGGGGCATTCCTGCTACCGACTGATGTCGAGAAACAGCAAGTACATCTATCTCCGAACCTCCGGGTTCTTAGAGTACGACTCGCATGGCACCGTCGAAAGCTTCCTCTGTTACAACAGCCTAGTGGACGAGGAGGAGGGCGAAAGATTGATCGAAGAGATGAAACACAGATATTCGGCTTACGTCAACACCAACTACCTGATTCCGGGAAGTCCCAACACCCCAATCGGAGCGGAAGGCTTGGAAGAACCCTTGAACGTCGAGCTGGCTATAAAGCATCTGATAATGAACCTACCGTCGTCGCCTTGCTCAATATCAAACCCGAACTTGAAATACATCGATGAGAAAAGAGACTGTGATCCCAAACTGACTGAAATTTCTACCGAGAATAAGATAATACCCAAGAGTGTCCTGAAGAGGCCGCCCAGTACCAATCTGGACGGGAATCTTCCCTACAAACGTTTGAGGAATTCGGTGAACAACGTCAACTTGAACTTCGGGACGGGAGGTGCAATTAAGGAGGAATCCTCCGAGGATATGTACGGACGAATTTAATATATAGTTTCAGGTGGTGTTAAGGTTACGTCTGAGAAATTGAGAGGTGTTTTGAGAAGGTCGGGTTTCAAATTAATGCAGATCGGGTAGGTATCTAATTAATTGCAATTTTAGTTCTTGACATTCGTTTTGGTATTTGCATGTCTCTTTTCAGTTCTTAGAAGTTGTAGTTCAGCGTTCAGATTGTCTGATAGTTTTATTTGCGTATTCTTTGAAATTTGCTTCAAAACATATTCTTCTAGCAGCAATTCTATCCTGAATCGGTCAAATTTTGGGTGAAGTTTACTTCAGTGCCCACGTTTGAATTCAACGAATTTTTAATCGTAAACACACTTTTCCATAAGAAATCGATTGGCACCGGTCTCAACTCTAGGAAACTTTTGGTTTATGAGATAGGATGGAAGGTTATGGAACTTCGACATTTCAGTGTCAGTTTCATTGAAAATTGACATCTTAGCGGAACTACCAACGTAATTCCATAAAAGATCAGAATATATTATGAAATATATTTTTCTCCTCTTCAATTTTGCGCCAATTCCGTAATATTAATTACGACCATCCTTGTTTTCAACGAATTTTCAATTTTAAACACACTTTTCCATAAGAAATCGATTGGCACCAGTGTCAACACTAGGAAACTTATGGTTTATGAGATGAGATGGAAAGTAATAGAACTTTGACATTTCGTCAGATTGATTGAAGAATATTTTATGAAATATATTTTTCTTCCCTTCAATGATGGGCCCAATTCCGTAATATTAATTCATTGGTGAAGAAGTTTACTTCAGTGCCCACCTTCGAATTCAACGAATTTTTAATTGTAAAAACTCTTTTTCATAAGAAATCGAATGGCACCAGTCTCAATACTAGGAAACTCATGGTTTATGAGATAGGATGGAAAGTGATGAAACTTTGACATTTCGTCAGTTTGATTGAAAATTGACATCTTAGCGGAACTACCAACGTAATTCCATAAAGGATTAGAATATTTTATGAAACATATTTTCCTTCTCTTCAATATTGGGCCAATTTCGTAATATTAATTTATGGGGGAGAAAGTTTACTTCAGTGCCCACCTTTGATTTCAAAAAATTTTGAATTTTAAACACATTTTTTCATAAGAAATCGAATGGCACCAGTCTCAATATCATTAACATTAATAAATAGGGGAAATCAGCTATTCTTCTATTGAAATATTCAACTTATTTGCTCACCTTACCGTACTTTGGAATTTGGTAATTTCCAATTCAATGATTATAATTTCTGATCATTCGAGCTGATTTTTTGTGTTTTGCGCTCTCCTTACTCAATCTTCACAATGATTATTTTCGTTAAATGTGCAACACGTTTAGCTGGTTGCCGATTCTAAATTTTTTATTATTGAAATAAAATAGGATCTTTTAGTGCCTTATATTGGTAGTACCGCCCTATTTATAGGTAAACCTGACTGTCATGTGTCTGAAGTATTAACGTATTTTAATGCAACTTTCAAAAAACCATATCTCCTAAACTAAAAGTTTAGAAGTATTTTAGAAGTAGAGACCGATACCATTAGTTTTTCTTTCTGAATTGCATCTGAAAAAAAATCGTCGTCAAGATCAGAGGTGGACACTAAACTAAACGGGAACCAAACTTGTCCAAAATTTCAGATAATGAAAAATACAATATTTCTTTAGGTTGACACATAAATTAATCAAAGTATGGATATTTTGAAATTAATTCTATGTACTAAATTTTGTGTGATGAAATCTACGCAAATTTCAAAGAATATATTCTTCTTCTCTTCAATATCGGACCAATTCCGTAATATTAATTTATGGGGATGAAAGTTTACTTCAGTGCCCACCTTTGAATTCAACGAATTTTTAATTGTAAAAACTCTTTTTCATAAGAAATCGAATGGCACCAGTCTCAATACTAGGAAACTTATGGTTTATGAGATAGGATGGAAAGTGATGAAACTTTGACATTTCGTCAGTTTGATTGAAAATTGACATCTTAGCGGAACTACCAACGTAATTCCATAAAAGATTAGAATATTTTATGAAAATTATTTTCCTTCTCTTCAATATTGGGCCAATTTCGTAATATTAATTTATGGGGGAGAAAGTTTACTTCAGTGCCCACCTTTGATTTCAAAAAATTTTGAATTTTAAACACATTTTTTCATAAGAAATCGAATGGCACCAGTCTCAATATCATTAACATTAATAAATAGGGGAAATCAGCTATTCTTCTATTGAAATATTCAACTTATTTGCTCACTTTACCGTACTTTGGAATTTGGTAATTTCCAATTCAATGATTATAATTTCTGATCATTCGAGCTGATTTTTTGTGTTTTGCGCTCTCCTTACTCAATCTTCACAATGATTATTTTCGTTAAATGTGCAACACGTTTAGCTGGTTGCCGATTCTAAATTTTTTATTATTGAAATAAAATAGGATCTTTTAGTGCCTTATATTGGTAGTACCGCCCTATTTATAGGTAAACCTGACTGTCATGTGTCTGAAATATTAACGTATTTTAATGCAACTTTCAAAAAACCATATCTCCAAAACTAAAAGTTTCCTGAAGTAGAGACCGATACCATTAGTTTTTCTTTCTGAATTGCATCTGAAAAATAATCGTCGGCAAGATCAGAGGTGGATACTAAACTAAACAGGAACCAAACTTGTCCAAAATTTCAGATAATGAAAAATACAACATTTCTTTAGGTTGACACATAAATTAATCAAAGTATGGATATTTTGAAATTAATTCTATGTACTAAATTTTGTGTGATGAAATCTACGCAAATTTCAAAGAATATATTCTTCTTCTCTTCAATATCGGACCAATTCCGTAATATTAATTTATGGGGATTAAAGTTTACTTCAGTGCCCACCTTTGAATTCAACGAATTTTTAATTGTAAACACTCTTTTTCATAAGAAATCGAATGGCACCAGTCTCAATACTAGGAAACTTATGGTTTATGAGATAGGATGGAAAGTGATGAAACCTTGACATTTCGTCAGTTTGATTGAAAATTGACATCTTAGCGGAACTACCAACGTAATTCCATAAAAGATTAGAATATTTTATGAAACATATTTTCCTTCTCTTCAATATTGGGCCAATTCCGTAATATTAATTTATGGGGGAGTAAGTTTACTTCAGTGCCCACCTTTGATTTCGAAGAATTTCGAATTTTAAACACATTTTTTCATAAGAAATCGAATGGCACCAGTCTCAATATCAGGAAACTTATGGTTTATGTGATTCTTGTTTTTCAATCGCTCGGAAAATGACATTTCAGTGTCAGTTTCTGAAATTTCTTTTTTTTTTCCTACAATATTGGGCCAATTTTGTAACATCAATAAATGGGGGAAATCAGCTATTCTTCAATTAAAATATTCAACTTATTTGCTCACCTTACTGTAATTTGGAATTAGGTTATTTCCAATTCAGTGATTATAATTTTTGATAATTCGAGCTAATTTTTTGTATTTTGCGCTCTTCTTTCTCAATCTTCACAATGATCATTTCCAATAAATGTGCAACACGTTTAGCTGGTTGCCGATTCTATATTTTATATTATTGACATAAAATAGGATCTTTTGGTGCCTATTACCTATTGGTAGTACCGCCTTATCTATTGGTAAACCTTACTTTCATGTGTCTAAAATATGGTTGAAAATGTCAATATTCACGTATTTCAATGCAACTTTCAAAAAAAATCATAACTCCTGAACTAAAAGTTTCATGAAGTAGGGATCGATACCATTAGTTTTTTCTTTTTGAATTGCACCTGAAAAAAAAATCGTCGGCAAGATCAGAGGTGGACACTAAATTAAACAGGAACCAAATTAGTCAAAAATTTCCGATAATGAAAAAATACAACATTTCTTTAAGTTGACATATGAATTAATCAAAGTATGAATTAAGTATGGATATTTTGAAATTAATTCTATGTAAATTTTGTGTGATGAAATCTACGCAAATTTCGAAGAATATATTCTTCTTCTCTTCAATATTGGGCCAATTCCATAATATCAATTTATGGGGGAGAAAGTTTACTTCAGTTTCCACCTTTGATTTCAACGAATTTTTAATTGTAAACACGCTTTTTCATAAGAAATCGAATGGCACCAGTCTCAATACTAGGAAACTTATGGTTTATGAGATAGGATGGAAAGTGATGGAACTTTGATATTTCAAGGTCAGTTTGATGAAAAATTGACATCTTAGCGGAACTACCAACGTAATTCTATTAAAGATTTGATTTCAACGAATTTTTAATTGTAAACACATCTTTTCATAAAAAATCGAATGGCACCAGTCTCAATATCTGGAAACTTATGGTTTATGTGATACTTGTTTTTAAATCGCTTGGAAAGCGACATTTCAGCGTCAGTTTTATCAAATATTGACAGGTTTTCATCCCATATTTCATGAAATTTCTTTTTTCCCTTCAATATTGGCCAATTTTGTAACATTAATTTATGTGGGAAATCGTCTATTCTTCAATTAAAATATTCAACTTATTTGCTCACCTTACGTACTTTGGAATAAGGTAATTTCCAATTCAATGATTATAATTTTTGATCATTCGACCTAATTTTTTGGATTTGTATTTTGCGCTATCCTTACTCAATCTAACCTAAACTTCAACCATTTTGCTGCTTCACGCTTTCAACAATGATTATTTTCTATAAATGTGCCTCATATTGGTACTTATTGCCTTATTTATTGGTAAACCTTACTGTCATGTGTCTAAAATATAGTTGAAAATGTCAATATTTACATATTTTAATGCAACTTTCAAAAAACCATATCTCCTAAATTAAAAGCTTCCTGAAGTGGAGACCGATACCATTAGTGTGGGCAAGCTCAGAGGTGGGCGCTAAAATAAACAGGAACCAAATTTGTGAAAAATTTCAGATAATGGAAAATTCTAAAACTACTAAATTTTTTGTGTAATATAATCTACGCAAATTTCAAAGAATATTTCTGAATTTTCTAAATTTCATTCGAAATTTTGTTCATTGGTTTACAGGAAGATTGGACAAACGATAATTTCTCTGGACCAATGAAATTAAGCAGAAATTGTTAGGCCCTAATTGATGTTAGGTTTTGTAAACCTAAAAGAAAAAAAAAACACCTTTTAGTCAATCCAAAAAACAATAAAATTTGTTAAATGCACTCATTGTGGTCCTGTAGGGACTTTTGGGAAAATTGGTCCTTCGAGTCGGATCAAAATCCCCAAAAAATTGGTTGTATTTAAAAAAAAACGAACTGAAAAATACTGACTGCAAACATTTTACTGTATTTATTGTGATAGTTGATTGTACAATTTTAAAGAATTTTTACGACTCGTCGAAACCGGCGATTCTACCTAGGGAATATTTACGGTTCCATCTGCACTTTTTTCGAAAGCTTTTCTCAAAACTCTGCGAGTTGCGTTCTCAGATTTTCAGCTTAAAATATACTCAAGACTGATGTCAGCCATACTTAAAAAAAAATTTGATTTTACTCATCGATATCGTGCATGTTGATTGTGTAGTGGTTAGAATTTGTTCTTTGTTCGAGAGAAACAGACAACAGTTGCTATATGTGTAAGGATGAAGTGCAAATAATCAACCGTCGTAGAGTGAAAATTTTTGCGAACGCAGGAATCGTTTGGGACAATTATTTTGGTAAAGTTAAGTGCTTGATTTTGCATGAGGAAAGACTGATAGATTGTACAGATAGTATGTATATTTCGAGGCGTTTATTATTTTGAGGAGAGAGAGGAAGTGGAAATTTCTTCATGTTTCTTTGGCAGCTGGTGGATTCTCTTTAGGAGAACAACAATACTTGCATCATCTTAATGAAATAACAAGATTCGAATTAAATTTGTGTTCGTTCGGTTATTAAAATGCTGAAGGTCAGGGTCTCTGCGTTTATGAGCATCATGTGATAGACGTCTAGATAGACGAACTCCTTGTTGTTAGATGTATTTTCAAATATCCGGAATATCCTGTTGTGTCTTGGAAGTATCGTTAAGGACTTTTCGTCTTTTGAATTCTTTTGGTGAGATTAAACTTATCTGAATTGGATTGGAATGTCATTGTTTATATTTTCCTTTCTCCTGAATATTGAGGAGTACATAAAAAGTCGTCCACCAAGTTTTGTTATCCTGAATGAGATAAGACCAAAAATACCTTGTGTATGTTGTAACTTGTAAACCCCTTTAATGAGTATAATTTACCTTGGACGTTTGAAATACCGAAGGAATGGATTCTCATTGAAATAGATAACTTCAAATCCCTTGTGCATGATTAGTGGAATGTTTACGCCCCCAATGTTATTATCTCGAGTGCGTCACTGCTACGTAAATAACTAGTGTATTTATTTCTTTATAATTAAGGGAAATTGGTAACTAGTTGAGGGAATACCTGGGTTTTCGAGCGGAGAGAAAATTTTCCGTCCTATGCAGTGCATTTTCTCCAATACTTCAATCTATGAATCATTTTTTTCATCCCCCAAAATGAGAAAAAATCAATGGACTTCATTAATGAATTTCTGGGGAGGAATCCGCAAGAATATAACTCAAATAGGGGGTTCAAAAAAACCAGTATAAAATAAATATTCTTTGATGTGCGACATTTTCGGTCCTACCGTTTGAAGAAAGTCGATAACTTGAATAGAATAAAAGTTAAAGAGCCTCTTACGCCCCTGGGTCATCCTGTATATGACAATATTCGCGGAAAATATCCGTGGATCGTTTCCTCGAAACAGTCAATTAAAGAATTTTCCTTTCGAGTAACTAGTTTTTAATGAATGGAATTTTCATTCCGGATTTATTCATCAAGGTCATCAATGTTGCATCCAGTTGAACACGAAAAACGTCGAACTAATCGAATCGTTTCGAGCTGCAGTGGAATAAGGAAACTATAGTTTTTTCTCCGTCTCTCTCTCTCTCCTCGACATGTTTCAGCTTTAACGCTGATACCTGAATTTCAAAGTAATAACGCCCTTTTATTTTAGTTTAGAGGAATCGCGGTAACCTTTTACTGTTTAACGACCCCAAGGGACCTGCTAATTTTTTGTATAAATGTGCAACATTGCACTGAAATCTATCAAACTTGATTTTGTGGAAGGAGACTTCCGCGAAATCATATTCGACAATAATTCTATAGGTTACATACAGTTGCAGTTCATTTCGATACGGAATGGACAAGTAAAATTAAAAAAAAATCATGATATCGAAATGAACCGACCTGTTTTTATTTCTTAATTTTCTCACATTGAATACCTTCAGTTTTCGCAGAGGTGTTGGTTCATTATAACAAACTAATTATCCATCTCAAGGGCAGGTCAACATTTAGTTTTAATGGATTTTGTGGTACGAGAACTCTCAACGATTTCATTTATCTGAAGATTTCAGTGCATATTTTTAAGATTAACAAGAGATATTTAGTGAAGTGATGTATGTATGTTCTCATCTGGGGACACTCTTAAGTTTATATTATGTTATTCCTAAGCTAAGCATGAGTTTGCCTTTGGCCCCAAGAAAAACACCCTGTCGGTGATTAGGATTTCAAACGAAAACTACTACGATTCATTCGGTTTTGAATTGTTCGATGTGTAACGTTTGTGTTATCCTAATCGGTGGAAAAACTGATGAGAAATGTAGTCGGGGCCAAGGGCAAAAGGAGAAAATAACTGAGTACAGTTTGACATCGACATCACCACATTTATAATATACTTATATACATAAATATTTGTATGTACTGTTACCAATATTCAAGTTGTTTGTCACATGTATTCTGAATCGGTCCACAATAATATCCACCGAATAACGCAAGAGCCAATATTTCAAACATACCGTTGAAACTGTCATTCTAAAGAATGAACTTGAACTTTTTGTTTGGGTAATTCATGGACAATGATGTTATACAAAATGAAGAAAGCTTCGAGTTCAATTGATCCTGCAAAACATTTGCAATCAAATGAAAATAAGGTCCAACATTTTTATCTCAATAAGATGAAATTCTACCAGATTTTGTAACTCAAATTAGTTTCGTTCTCATTGGGATCGTTTGAAAATTTAAACCGGCTAGTTCTAAATCTACATATCGTGCTAGCTGAGCTTCAATGCCATTTCAAATAAGTTGTCGGGGAAATTTTATTTTTTAACGTAAATGAGAAAATATTTCAAAGACTGGATTTTATGTAGTGAGATGAATATTTTATATTGAAACCAATCTTGAAAAAAGTAGGAATGACTGAAATGATTGGTTTTTGAGGATGACGTTGTGCATTAAATAATCGTTATTTTTTGACGTGAGAAATATTACAACAATAAAATAAGATGATGTATTGTCCAATAAATTTTTTTTCTATGTGGTTATCCAATGACTGTTTATTGTTTTGTCCTTATTCGAACTGTTGTATGTATATATGTTTATATGAATTGCCACAATTTTAAATGAAAAGATTATATGCCGTATCTTAATATAAATGGGACACAATAATAAGATTTTTTGATGGTTGTACCTGAATTATATTAGCTTTGTTTTAATTTGTTACGCTGCAAAACAAAAGCGATTTTTGTATATCAATTTAACATGTATGAAATAAGTTTAGGCTATGGCTACTTATTATCCATATTCTTGATTAATTCCGAAGGAAATTATGTACTGGGAATGTTGAATGTAATATTCAAACTTACGTATAAGAAACACTTTTTTGGCAAACTTATAAATATATATATACATTTCATCATTTATTTCATAGTATATATATTCATAGAAATATATAAATAAAATATTACTCTTCTTTAATTACCATAATTCGTAATCAACTGAAAAATAACAACGATAATGCCATCATAACACAACTCGCTGCCACCCAGGGGGATTTCCTTTCACCTATTCGAGCGCATTTCCACAATGTACCAGAAATTCTGAAATAGATTTATTAGAATTCATTCGGTAATGTTTTAGATAAATGCAGAAATAAAATTTAACCTGTCACTTTCGAGACCCAAAAATGAATCGAAACACGCATTCCTTTCTATTTGTATGAAAAGAATTATCGCCAATTACTCACCCAACTTTATTGCGATCCATCAAACTAGGAAATAGAGCTCTCAGGTAGGCACAGGTGCAAATAACTAACAGCAAAACAGATAGTAAACTTTGAAAATTGAATATTGCAGACTGGAAAAATAGAATTATCTGTTATGGGAAAACATTTATGAGGTATCAAACCTACCATTCCAATAATTTTAAGTACCCAACACAATTTAGAATATTCAGAACTTTTAAATTTCTACGTATTTAAGATAACCTTAGTTTATTATTTCGAATTACAAACGTCAGATCTGCTTTTCGTTCGCATGTCCGGTAGTTCAAAAATGACTAAAGAATTATCTGTTGTGGGAAGACATTTATGAGGTGTCAAACCTACCATTCCAATGATTTCAAATAACCAACAGAATTTAGAATATTCAGAACTTCTAAATTCCTACGTTTTCAACATAACCGAAGTTTATTATTTTGAATTACAAACGTCAGATATGCTTTTCGTTCGGATTTCCGGTAGTTCAAAAATCACTCAAGAATTATCTGCTGTGGGAAGACATTTATGAGGTGTCAAACCTACCATTCCAATGATTTCAAATACCCAAAACAATGTAGAATATTCAGAACTTCTAAATTTCTACGTATACGTTTATTATTTCGAATCACAAACGTCAGATCTGCTTTTAGTTTGGATGTCCGGTAGTTCAAAAATCTCTAAAGGTTTAGGTTATCTTGTCAGTTTGACGTATTTGTTTACAAACTTTTCTTATCATCACTAATTATCTTCAAAATGGGAGTATTCGCGGTCGTTTATTCCATTTAGTTTAAACATTCTTGATTTGATTTTGGCGATTAGTTCAGAATTGTACTCATTACAAAGCTGAAAAATGTCCACTGCAATCCTCATAGCAGACTGGTTTATGCTCGGTAGAGACATTTACTACCGAAAATTCGAACTGTACAACATGAACTGGTCGGCCGAGGTGAATCTGGAGAACTACACCGT
Organism: Aphidecta obliterata; assembly: GCA_963966015.1. Taxonomy (NCBI): domain Eukaryota; kingdom Metazoa; phylum Arthropoda; class Insecta; order Coleoptera; family Coccinellidae; genus Aphidecta; species Aphidecta obliterata. The sequence goes on from OZ014435.1 coordinate 3,003,429, forward strand.
TTCTTCGGCGCAATGTGGAGGTCCCATCGCTATCAAGAGAGATTCAAGAAAAATCGTGAAAGAAAGCGGCCAACCGATAGTCTCCATATTTTCTGGTTCCGGAAACAACATCACTTCATTCAAATGGACCAGAAGACCCGTCGTGAAATTGGGATGGTCGAACAAAGAAAAATTAGTTTGCATACAGGACGATGGAATGATCGTTCTTCACGATATGTTCGGGAAGTTCATACATACGTTCCTAATCAACCAGAAGGTGCAAGAATTGAAAGTAGTCGATGCGGAGATATTCACAAGTCCCCAAAATTGTACAGGAGTCGCTGTTTTAACCTCCAACGATAAGATTTTCTTAGTGAATAATATACTAGGTCGGTAAGATTAATATTCACACTGTTAGTATTTCGTTCATCTTTTTTCGTTTAGATCCGAAATGTAGACAATTGTCTGAGCTTCCGAAGGGTTTGAAACCCCATTGTTGGGTCGTGGTAGCTGAAGAGCCTCAAACGGAAGTTCTCATGGCTTGCGGAAAAGAACTTTATCGTCTCAAGCAAGACGAGCATCATACGAGCGTCATGCTGGAACCGGATATTTCGAATGAGTTCACCACGATATTGAAGATGTCGGTTTCGTTCAACGCTCGTCATATTGCGTTATTCACCGATTCAGGTGAGTCTCTCCGAGGGAATAAGAGGAAAAGTTAGTTTTTATTATGTTGTAGGTCATCTTTGGCTTGGGTCGTCGAATTTCAGGAGTAAATACTGCGAGATAGATACCGATATAATATACACCCCGAAACAGTTGATTTGGTGTGGAAACGAAGCGGTTGTGGCTTATTGGGAAAGACAGAATACGATTTTGATTGCCGGTATACACGGTCAAAAGATGTTGTTTATTTATGACGGTTCCGTTCACTTAGTTCAGGAAATTGACGGGGTTAGGATAATATCCAATAACACCCACGAGTTGCTCCAGAAAGTGCCCCACGTTGTTCAAGTAAGACATTTTAGTACTTTTATAGTCCCATATCAATATTCCATTTTCCACAGAAAATATTCCGCATCAACAGTACCGAACCGGGAAGTTTTCTACTAGAAGCCTCGAAACAGTTCCAGAAGCGGAGCCACAGGGCCAACGAGTACATTTCGCTGGTGAAAAAAGACCTACTTACAGGGGTTGATCAGTGCATTGATGCGGTGGGATACGAATTCGACACCGAGATACAGAAGAGACTGGTGCGTGCCGCTCAGTTCGGTAAATGTTTCATCTCGAACGCGAATACAGAAAAGTACGTCAATATGTGCAGGTTGTTGAGGGTGCTGAACGAGGTGAGGAATCCGAGGATCGGCATTCCGATAACCATGACCCAACTTACTTATTTGACGAATAAGGTGTTGTTAGATCGGCTGATCACCAGGAAAGAGTACTATCTGGCGTTGCAGATCGCTAAGTATCTTCGGATGCCCGACGGAGAGGGAAAGAATCATATTTTGGTGCATTGGGCGAAGTATAAGGTGAGAGGAATTCAATACAGGGTCATTATAACCTTAATGTGAACTACAGGTAGCATAGAATTTCGTAACTGACAGCTGTCAAATTCAACTGTCATTTTTTAGTACTAATTATTGTGAATGAACAATGAAGGGAGGTTAGGAATATTTCCAAGCCCACTGCGATGTTACAACCATTTATAAAAAAATGCAATTTTCTCCAGGTGAATCAATCTCAATTGGAAGAGGAAACCGTGGCAAGGGAAATTGCGGAAAAGCTGGGTTGCACCCCGGGTATATCGTACAGCGAAGTGGCCTACGCGGCTGCGGAATGCGGCAAGAAGAAGATAGCCATCAAACTGTTGGATTACGAGTCGAAAGCCAGCGATCAGATCAACTTGTTGTTGCTGTTAGGAGAAACCTCTCCGGCTTTAGTTAAGGCGATACAAAGCGGAGATATGGATTTGGTGTATACCGTTATTTTGAAGTTGAGGGATAATATGGCGCTTGGAGATTTTAAGATGACCATTCGTGGTTTTCCGATATCTCAATCGTTGTACATCAAGTATTGTAAGAAGCATAACATCCAGGCTTTGAACGAGATTTATATACAGGAAGACGATTTCGCTTCCCAAGCCGAGATGTTTATTTTGCAGAGTATGGACGACGAGAAGTCCCATATGAAGGATTCCTTTCTGTCTTCGGCCACTGAAGCCTATAGGTAAATAAAAAAATCTGGCCCTTTTTATTGATCCAATAATAAATTATTATTCATCTATGATTTGAGGCATCGATCAAATGAGTTATGCGGAAAATCAGCTCCCTATCGTTCGAAAGTTATGATTTTCTATGGTCTGGTCATACGATCTGGACAAAATTTTGATGTAGTTTCTCTCGATAATTAATTCATGATTCCTCTTCAAACTCTTGCGGATTTTGGGGTAAATATAGTGATCCGAGGGCTGAAACAAAAAAGAAAGAAATTCCTTTTCGTTCAATATCCACGAGAAGTTCCCAGGAATTGCCGATCAAATTTGGTAACTCCAATAACAGTGCAATACAGGTTTCTATGAAAAATTTCTCAGAAGCTGTCCGAATTTTCAACTGAAAAAATTACGAAAAGCACTGCCGTGAAGGCAGGAGCTTTTGAGCGCTCGTACATGCACCTTGTAGGTAGATTCGCATTTTCCAGTTTTAAAAATCAATTGAAGGAATTTTCGACAGCTGTCAAAAAAATTCTGAAACTCAGGCGAAACTCCAGACTTTTTTTCGATAATTCGCTAGAATTTTCTACGGTATCTATGGTCTTGGTGATGCGATCTGGACAAAATTTTGCACGCAGTTTGAAAACATTATTCCTCAGCTAGGTGCAAAATTTCATTCCAATCCGATCAGTAGTTTCGAAACTATCAGGAAAAAAATATTTTGAACGGCCATTTTTACGGAACCCCTAGTCTAATTTTGCTCATTGATGAACGTGACTGCGATATTCGCGATCAAAACCCACCCTGAAAATTTCAAGTTCCTAGGCCTTTCCGTTCAGAAGTTACAATTTTCTATGGTTTCTATGGTTCTGGTCATGCGATCTGGACAAAATATTGCTTTAATATATCATTCTCGATTAAAATACAAAATTTAATCTCGATCGAATCCGTAGTTTTGAAATTATCGAGAAAACAAAATTTCAAACGATCGTATTTACGGAACCCCTAGTATAATTCTGCTGATTGTTAAACGTGAACGCGACATTTCAGATCCACACCTATCCTGAAAATTTCAAGTCCCTAGGCCTTTCCGTTCGAAAGTTATGATTTTCTATGGTTCTGGTCATGTGATCTGGAGAAATGTAGCTTGAATATATCATTCTCCATTTAAATACAAAATTTCGTGACGATCGAATCTGTAGTTTGGAAATTATCAAGAAAACTAAATTTCAAACGACCATATTTACGGAACCCCTAGAATAATTTTGCTCATAGATGAACATCATCATGACATTCCAGAACCTCACCTATCCTGAAAATTTCAAGTCCCTAGGCGTTTCCGTTCAAAAGTTACAATTTTCTATGGTTTCTATGGTTCTGGTGATGCGATCTGGACAAAATTTCACATGTAGCTTGACCACCTCATTCTCTATTTGAGTGCAAAGTTTCATCTCGATCGAATCTGTAGTTTCGAAGTAATCAGGAAAACAACATTTCGAGCGGCCATATTTACGGAACCCCTGGGCGAATTTTGCCCAATAACGAACTCAACCGCGGCATTCGAGATTCGAACCTACCCTGAAATTTTCAAGTTTCTAAAACATTCCGTTCGAGAGTTATCGTGCTTACGGCCGGACGGACAGACTCGAATTTTTCGACGGATTCGTCATCAGTTAGTCGAACATAGTCGATTGAGACCATTTTTGGCTCAAAATTCGAAAAATACAGACATCGTGACGAAATGATATAGCCCTCGGGTAAGTAGTACGAGCGCTCAAAAAGTATATTTCATCAACTTTCCATTCGTCAATTTTCAATTTATGAAAACATTCATTCGTTAAATGTTTGGATTCTCGAATCATATCAGATGCTTAAATTTTGTGAATAATTGTAGAAGAAGAAGAAAATATATTGCTCCTACAAATGGCTAACGACTTTCTTCTTTTTGCCAGCATAATATACCTACACATTGCATAGAAGAATAATAATTTTATTCTTCTTGTCTCAATTTTTTTATCCAACTCATGGCGGATGAAAAACATATGTTTTCTGTTATCAAATTGCTATCTGATCCTGTTCGAAATACGTCGTCAGTCATCATAAATTGAACATTCTTTAATCAATAATGGAAGAACCAACATTTTCTTGTTGTCAATCTGAGCTTTTCAAGCATTACATTTGTGTAAACTGCTCTAATGTTTACCATGAAAATTGTTTGGAAGAAATACAATGCACCTTACTGCATGGCTACAAAATCGAATGCTGTAGAAAGGAATCGGCGAGTGATTTGAGCCTGGAATTTGCAGAACTTGAGAATGCAATGAAAAATGATGAAAAAGAATCTCCTCGCAAAGATAGTAAATTGTTGAAAAAGAAAAGCGAGGATCTGAATGTTTTGAATAAGGAACAAAAGCGTATAAAAGAATTGGAAAAAAAAATTAAATTACTAGAAAAAAAGTGTACTTGTGGAAATGTACCAAAATAGCATATGATTTCTTCGTTAAATTGTTCTAATATTTATTCGTCTGATATTGAAATTATGTAAAATTTCTTTTGTTTTCACTTCATGTCGTAGATATATTTTTCAAAGCAAATATGTATTTCATTTCATGGATAAAAAATATAATCAAAATATCGATTAATTCAAGTAAACTCACTAACCTCAACGAAAAATCTGAGAATTAACTATTGTAAACAAAATTTTCCTTTCAGGAAAGGAAGAAAAGACCTTTACGCCTCGATGTGCGACGAATCCTTGAGACTCGTCCGATACCAGAGGGAAATCGAAGATTCCCTCAACGCCAGAAACGAATTCCAAGGCAAATCGGTGCACGAAACGTTCAAACTCCTCATCGAAAAGAAGGAATATAAGCTTTCCGAGAAGCTGAAGAACGACTTCAAGATGTCGGATCGTAGATATTTCTGGTTGAAAATACAACATCTGGGCGAAATCGACGACTGGACGGAATTGGAGAAGTTCTCGAAGATGAAGAAAGGGAATTTGAGCTTTGCCGCTTATGTCGATGTGTGTTTGCAGTATAATAATAGGATCGAGGCTCTTAAGTATCTGCCGAAAGTTAGCGAGTCGATTAAAGTTAAGTATTACACTAAGACGGGTTGTTTTGAAGAGGCTGCGAGGATTGCTTATGCGCAAAAGGATGTTCAAGGGTTGCAATACGTTCAAAGTAAATGTGTTGGTCAACCTACTCTATACGAGAAAATAAATGGGATGATTGTTCAGCTCGATTTACGAAGATAGATTAATTAATTTAATAATTTTTTTCTATTACTCTGTGATATTTGAAATTTAATTATCAATAGGTATCCTTGTGGTCAATATTGAACTCTTACGACACGTTTATTTAATGTACACATGATTATTTCATTACCAAAAATTGTCAACTATTTAAGAAAATAACTGTAATTTTAGTGCCCAATAAAAAATTATAATCTATCTTCCTACCGATTGCAGATTTTGAAGTTTATAGAAATAAAATGACAGTATTTGTCATACTGACAATGAACATGGAAGTCCGTTTTGTACACAGAAAAAAATTTTAATTTTCTGATATATTCAATATAATTCGGTGATTCCATCTTTCGAAGTTCATAGAAACAAAATGACAGTACTTGTCGAACTGAGAATGAACACTGAAGTCCGTTTTGGAACACAGAAAAAAAATTGATTTTTTCTGATATATTCAATATAATTCGGTGGTTCCGACTGTTGAAGTCTATAAAAATAAAATGAGAGTACGTGCCATACTGACAGTGAACACTGAAGCCCGTTAAGGTACAAAGAACATTTTTTTTCCGATATATTCAATATAATACGGTGATTCCATCTTTTGAAGTTTATAGAAATAAAAAGACTTCTCATACTGATAGTGAACACTGAAAACCGTTTTGGTTCACAGAAACAGTGTATTGAAAGACTTCATTCTATTGTCATTTTGTGTGCTGCAATTTACCGATATAAGAGAGAAAAATGAGCTTCTATTGTATAAGAGAATTGTAAGTTCAATAGTTACTTTAAATTGCTCTTATTTCGAAATTCACGGGAGATTTCGAAGTAGTATAAAAGATTGCTTCTATAAGTACAAAGTTTCCTCTCAAATATTCGAACCAATTTTCAACATAATGTGAGGGAATAATATTCATTGATTGATGCGTTTGAAATAACAGGGTAACGACAAAATCTCGAATTATAACATGGCCAGCATGAGTTTTGGGTAAATTTGAATAAAAATTTCAAATCTGACTACCATCGCCATCTACACTCATTTGACTCAAGTATCCTTTCGGAGACACCTAAAAAAAAGGATTCTCTTCTAACGCCATTTTACTTTTCGCATTTAAGGCTAGATGGCGTCTCACTGATTGAATTTTTGGGTGAAAATCCGACGGATAATAATAATAATAATTATTATTATTCGTCTATGATAAAAATTAAAAATTGGGAATATCCAGCATGTTTTCAGTATAATTCGAGGTTGTATATTCTAAATCTGAACTCGGTTTACAGCCCAGAGAATTCTGGCTTGAATATTTGTAATTAGTGTTCTTCGAAAATCCATTCCTAATGAGGAGCTCATGACCGACCAATTTTACAGAAACAAGGAAGTGATGAAATTTTCGGCAAATGATAAAATGCTGGAACATCCGAAAGTTCATTATGGTCTGAACGGTGTGTACTTGGCTGTTAGAGGAGAAATTGCAGCTATTGAACCAGATTTGATGAAGGTAAACTGAAGAATTCAGGAAAAAAAGTCAGTTTTTGCCTCAGATTCATTTCTTTTCCAGAAGAGAAAGACACGCCTGCGTGAACTCCTGGTCCAGGACTACCTTAACTACGAAAAGGAATTGCGCGAGGTAGACAGGGCTTTCATTGATACTCAATTTTAGAAATAAAATATTGAAAAAAAGGCTTTATTCGACACTTTTTTTTTATTTATGTACTACTCAAATAAATAAATCTTCAGTTCATTGGTGATTTTGTTCTATATTTTCAGGTTTTTACAACCAAACCTACATTTTGTCCAGATCTCATGACCAGAACCATAGAAAATTATAACTTTCGAATGGAAAGGCCTAGGGACTTGAAATTTCCAGGGTAGGTTCAGATTGCGAATTTCGCGGTCACGTTCATCAATGAGCAAGATTAGACTAGGGGTTCCGTAAATATGGCCGTTCAAAATTTTTTTCCTGATATTTTCGAAACTATACACATTGGATTGGAATGAAATCTAGCACATAGATGAAGAATAATGTATTCAAAATACACGTGGGAAATTCTGTCCAGATTTCATAACCAAGATCATATAGATACAGTAGAAAATTCTAGCGAACTATCGAAAAAAAAATGGGTTACCTAAAGCACTGATGGCGTGAAGTTTGGATTTTCGCCTTAATTTGAAATTCTTTTTGACAGCTGTCAAAATTTTTTCAATTGGTTTCTAAAACTGCAGAGTTCAAATCTAGCTACAAGGTGGATGAACGAGCGCTCAAAAACTCCTGACTTCACGGCAGTGCTTTTTATTATTTTTTGGAACATCAAATGTTCAAAGCAGACCACTACAAGACCTTGATTAAAGGCAATCATCTCCCAGAAATCCATCAGAATACTTCAGAGAGAAATTCTTGGGACCCATATTTTGAATTTTCTCATGTTTCAAAACAAAATCAAAATTCCCAACTCATAAATACATGAATCTTAAAAAAGTCCAAATGATTCTTCGCTAAACAGACCATCGTCAACAGCATCAAGAGAATAAATCAATCATAGATCAGCTTCCTCCAATGAAATTCTCCTGTATTTCAGCCAGACTCCCCCTTTGGTCATCAAAACGAAGGACTTCGGATCGAACTCGATGGGTTCCTTTGTGACCTCGCTGACGTCAAACTCGTAATCCGACAGAAGAGCTGCCAGTCCAACCTTTGTTTGCATCATACCGAAACGGGAACCTGAAAAAAACAGTCAAGAGAAATTTGTCTTTTGTTGAAGTGACATTGAGCAACTTTAAGTTAAGTGGCCTTAGCTTCTCGACAACCAGGTGACAGGCCCGGAACTGTGCAGGAAGAAGGTTTCATCCTCTGCTTCCTATCCTTCAACCCTATTTCAGTATCAGTCCCAGAATTCTTGAAATCAACTTATTATTATAAATAATTACTCACCAATACAAACACGTGGACCTTCGCCAAATGGAAGAAACGTGAAAGGTTTTATTTTTTTCTTGTTCTCTTCCGAGAATCTCTCTGGATCGAATTTTTCTGGGTCAGGGTAATATTCTGGATCCCTGTGTATTCCAATCACAGGAATCATAACCCTTACACCTTTCTCCAACACTGTCTTTGTGTTAGGGACTTTATATTCTTTTGTGGTGATGCGGTTTAACAATGGTAAAGGAGGATATTTCCTCAGAGTTTCTGGAAAATGCATCAATTTTAAGGGTGGTAGTGGATCTATGGCTACACAAATTAAGATTAGATAACTCACCATTAATCACTTGTTCAAGATAATGCATCTCCACAGCTGCATCGTACGTGAGCTCTCCTCGGTGTTTCTCCAACACCTCCCTTATCTCCCTCCTCGCCCTTCCCTGAACCTCCTTATTCTTGGCCAACTCATACAAACAGAAGGTCATGGTGGTGGAGGACGTCTCGAAGCTGGCCTCGAAGAAGATGAAAGCTTGCGCGCAAATCTCATCGAGTGTTATGGTGTTCTCATCTTCGGTGATCTCTTCGTCCCCGATTCTCTCGTCGTCCACCAACTTCCCCTTGTTCTTCAATTGGATCAGGAGGTTCATGAAGTCTTTCCTGGAAACGCCGTTCTTTTCTCTGTACTCAACGGTGTCTTTGACGACGCCCATGAAGAAGTTGCTGACATCTGTTGGTATTGCTTTCACGTTCAGTTTCTTCATGAGGTTTGGTAGGAGGAAGAGGAAGGTCTGTTTGCAGTTCTCCCAGAATTCCCTCTCGAAGAGGAGTCTTCCTTTCTCCCTGAATTCGCTCTTAGGGTTCTCCAAACTGTTGCAGTTCAAGCCGAAGGCGCAGCTTCCTATCACATCAGTTGTGAATCTTCCTTCAAAAGAAGAGGTTGGATTTCGGATTTTTCGTCGTTGGGGGATCACTCACCTAAAATGTCTTTAATGTTCACTGCCTTCCCCATCTGGTCGTCCATCACCTTCCTCAAACCTCCAGTGCAGTCCACCAAAGTCTCGAACATCATCCTCATCTTTCCTGATGTGAAGGTTGGGGTCAATTTATTCCTCAGGAGTCTCCATCTCCTTCCTTCTATACTGAACAAGTGGGCGCTCAAAGGGTCAATCTTTTCATTCATGTAAATCCCCCGGTCAACAAAATGCTGGAAATCTACTTGCATGATGGATTTCACCAGGTCCACGTCGAGGGGTATGTAAACGGGTACCCAGAGGAAGTACAGTCCGACGTGCTTGGCTCCTTTCTTCTTGAACTCCGTGTAAATCTTGGAGGTGCTATTTGGGAAGGTGTCTCTTAGGAGGAAGATTTCCTTCATGGTACCCCAGAAATATTTGTAGGGTGGCGTGTCGACATTGTGTTTTTTCCAGAAACTGTAGTTCTTCCTCAGCCAAAGCCATATCAGGAAAAAAGTTGTGGTTACCAACAGTGTGAAGGTGTTGAAGAGTTCCATTTCCTATAAATTAATGAAATTATTTACATTCATTTTTTTTATCTAATTTTTTTAAATTTTTTTCCTGACCTACGTAAATAAAATCTTCCTGATTTGTCAAATCTTGCCACACTCAAACAAAGAGCGAAACGAACTAAATTATCATCGATCACAATGAAGCTTCAAGGTTGATAAAACCAATATTTAACATCCAATTTTTTTTATAATAATAATCAGGCACTCACCCAAACGTCTACAAACTTATCAATAGATTAACCTGTTAAACTTCCACTTATAAAATATCAGTGATATTATATCGAAAATTATACACTCAATTCAAGCATCTCAAAAATAAAGTTATACCTTATCAACGCACTTTCTGCTCTCAATGTGTACATACCCAATTTTAAATAGAGGTAGGAGTTACTAACATAATAAACTTAATTTAAAGCAAACGCCAGAGAAAAGTCTGGTAGTATGTTGAAAGCAATAGATATCAATTAACTATTTAACCTTCATGAGATTCAAAGATAAAATTGCTTTAATTTCCATTATAACTTCTAGAATGTACTCAACAAAAAAAAAAAAATAATAATCAACTGCTTGTTAGTTATTCGACTCATTTTTAAAATTAATCCGACGTCATTCGAGGTCAGAAAGTGTCTCTGAAATCGAATGAAAAAACAGTTTCGGGGTCTGAAACGAGGTAAATTTTCGAAACCTAAAAAAGTCCAAGAACCATAGAATTGTTCTGTCATTTGGCGAAACAGTAGATATAAATAAACAGCTTTGGAAGCTGAAACGAATAAAAAAGTAATACTTTTACGTTTTTCCAAATACAGCGAGCAGTTTTCAGGGTTTTCCCATTCATTTTGGTGGGTTTTGAACGAAATTTCATCGAACTGTCACGAAATGTGTCAAAATCTGACAGCTCCAGCAAACTTACGTTCAATTATACAGAAATGGAGGTTTCAAGGTCTGACATGAGGTAAATGTGATTAAATAGATTGTCTTTCAAATTTACCCCCCCATTTTTATGACTTTTCAATGATTTTCAGAAAATTGCGGACGAAATTCGATATCTAAAAAGTCTGATGATCACAGATTTCATCTGACATTTGTCGAGATTAAAATGTCTCTGAATTCTTATAAATAAACAGTTTTAAGGGCTGAATCGAATGAAAAAGTGTTTCTTATACGTTTCTTCAACTACAGCGAGCAGTTTTCAGGATTTTCCATCCATTTTGATGAGTTTTGAATGAAATTTCATCGAACTGTCATGAAATTCGTTAAAAATCTGACAGCTGCAGCAAATTCACGTTCAATGATCCAAAAATGGACGGTTTCGAGGTCTGAAATGAGGTAAATACGGTTGAATAGATTATCTTTCAACTTTACCACTCCACTTTTGGGACTTCCCAATGATTTTCATAGAATTGCGAACGAAATTCGAAACCTGAAAGAGTCTGATAATCACAGAATTCATCTGACATTTGTCGAGATTAAAGTGCCTCTGAATTCGTATAAATGAACAGTTTTGAGGGCTGAAACGAATTGAAGAGTGTTCATCATACGTTTCTTCAACTCCAGCGAGCAGTTTTCAGGATTTTCCCATCCATTTTGGTGAGTTTTGAACGAAATTTCATCGACCTGTCATGAAATTCGTCAAAATCTGACAATCCCAGCAAACTTACGTTCAATTATCCAAAAATGGATGGTTTCGACGTCTGAAATTAGGTAAAAATGATTGAATAGTTTGTCTTTCAACTTTTCCACCCCACTTTTGGAACTTTTCAATGATTTTCAGAGAATTGCGAACGAAATTCGAAACCTGAAAAGTCCGATGATCATAGAATGCATCTGACATTTGTCGAGATTAAAGTGCCTCTGAATTCGTATAAATAAACAGTTTTGAGGGCTGAAACGAATTGAAGAGTGTTTTTCATACGTTCCTCCAACTAGAGCGAGCAATTTTCAGGATTTTCCCATCCATTTTAGCGAGTTTTTAACGAAATTTCATCGAACTGTCATGAAATTCGTCAAAATCTGACAGCTCCAGCAAATTTACGTTCAATTATACAAAAATGGACGGTTTCAAGGTCTGAAATGGGATAAATGTGATTAAATAGATTGTCTTTCAACTTTACCCCCTACGTTTGGGATTTTCAATGATTTTCAGAGAATTGCGAACGAAATTCGAAACCTGAAAAATCCGATAATCACAGAATGCATCTGACATTTGTCGTTACCGGACCACTGAATTCGTATAAATGAACAGTTTCGAGGGCTGAAACGAATGAAAAAGTGTTTCTCAACCAGCGAGCAGATTTCACGAATTTCCTGAAGATTTGGGTGAGTTTCGAACGAAATTCCACCGACCTGTCGTGAGGTTTGTTAGCGGAGGAATTTATATGGATACATAAAGAACGATACTGTCGAAAAACCGAAAAAATCGAATTGTAGTAATTCCGTTGTAAATTAGAATTATCATCATATGGGGTCATCATTTATTGTATCTACATTCAATTTATGCGTGAAAAATTGATAACACGTATTATGTATTACTGACCTCCACCTCAAAGATTCTATTTTATCTCATTTCAGTTAATCACCATAGTTAATCATAAACCATGTGGGTCCCTCGTAATTCTAAAGCAGTTGTCCCACATAAATATCTGGAATTCTCAGGAATAAAAAAAATAGTCCACACCATCGAGTTTCATGAAGAAATCAAGTACCCTAAAAAATTCACTTCGTGAAACCTGCCTATGATAAATCCATACTTAACGACTCTCCGCGCGTCCGAGAGATGGCGTTGCTCGCTGCAACACGCAGTGGTATCTCCCGCTATCCTCTCATAACTTAAAGCGGTTAATTCCGATCATTTTTCGAATTCGAATCGCATCTACGCCAATGCATCGTCCGAACTGCGAATGAACTCTAGATAAACCTTTTCGAAGATGCAATCGCATTCAGACCTTCATGTAAGAAATATGTTCGCGTTGCGTTGTGTAAAAAAAAATTTGTCCAGGACGAACCTCAAGAAACCACGCGGAAGAAGCTTGGCGAGCAACATTTCCGTCGACTTTGTGGTCAACTCCGGTCAACCGGATATTATTGTGCCGAATGTGACCGTTCCGGAATTTCTGACGCAGTACCAAAACAAATTCGAAAATTTCGTTGCAATTGTGAGTAGAAATATTCAAAACACTTGGGGTCTTTTGGTCTCTCTCCAATTTGTTTGAACTCTCTTCTTCCAGAACTCCCAGACAATTTTGTTTTGCATAGGCTTCGTTACTGTGTCCTTGTGCCACCGCCGGCACAACAGAAAATTTTTGTTAACCAGACCTTCAGGTCACGATTTGATCGCTCTACCAACGAGCTACTGTTCCAAGTTCTTCGATTTATTCTTCCTTCAATAAGAATCTATGTTTGAGATGGTGAATTTCACAGGAATGTGCAGAAACAAAGAAGAAATACACCTTTGGACAATTGAGGGACCAGAGTACTTCCTTCGGTAAATCTCTCAGGAAACGTTTGAAACTCCAAGATGGAGATGTGGTTGCCATAATTCTAAGAAATATTCCTGAATATCTGATCATCAATTTAGGAATAATGAAAGCTAACCTTGTGGTTTCACCTGTGAGTCCAGCATTCACACCAGGTGATACTTAACATATGCAAACTTTTCATCTGCAACCAAAACTTCAATATTTCCAGGAGAAATTTCAAGACAGATCCAAGATTCAGGAGCGAAGGCAATAATAACAGAAGTGTTAATCCACCCAAACGTCAAGAAGGCTCTTGAAATGGCGAGGATGAAATTATCGACCATGGTGGTCAAAACTGAGGTAGCATTGACACTTAAGTTGAGGAAGCTCTAACACCCAGAATTTTGCAGAGAAACCAAAGCACCCCAGAAAACACGATAAATTTCCACGAATTCGTGGATACCAAAGTGGACCATCCAGACATCCAAGGCCAACCTGAAGATGTCGTCCTCATGCCATACTCCAGTGGTACAACCGGTTTACCAAAAGGTGTTGAACTTACCCACAAGAATATCTTATCGAGCGTCTTAGAAACTTATTTTTGCGATGAGGACTACCAAAGGGAAGCCTCAGGTATGTACCATGATCTCCAGATTTCACCATCTTAACTTCTGCCTTCGCAGAGTCTCACCAGGAGATCCTCCCTAACATCCTGCCTTACTACCACATTTTCGGCCAGGCCATCATTTATGGTTTGAGTTTGGTCGGAGGGAAAATGATAACAATGCCCAACTTTAGTCCAGAATTGTTCATAACCACTTTGAAAGACCACAAGAGCACGTTACTGTTCATAGTCCCACCATTAGGTGAGTAAACTAGAGGAGAGGAGAAGATGGTAAACTGAATATATCCCCCAGTGCTGATGCTGACGTACCATGAAGCGGTGAAGAAAGAATACCTGGAGGAAGTGAAGGCCATCATGAGTGGAGGTGCCCCATTTGCCGCGTCTGACGAAAGGGCCTTCATCGAGAAGTTTGGAAATGAAATTTACTTCTTGCAAGGTGAGTCAATGCCAGATACAGTCCATATTTGAAGTACCCTGGGTGTTCTTAGGTTATGGCATGACCGAATCAGCTTGCGCGGCTACCAATTTATACCCCAGCATCATGAAGAACGTCGAATCGTACAGAGGGTCCATCGGAAAACCACTTCCCAACACCTTAATGAAAGTTATAGATCCTGAAGACCCTACCTTAACACCTTTAGGACCAAATACCACCGGAGAACTCCTCATCAAGGGTCCACAAGTGATGAAATCCTACCACAACCTTCCAGAGGAAACCAAGACTGCGATAACCAAAGACGGTTGGTTGAGGTCCGGAGATCTGGGATATTACAACGAAGACGGTTTCTTCTTCGTCACCGACCGTTTGAAGGAACTGATCAAGGTGAAGGGCAACCAAGTGGCGCCGGCGGAGCTGGAGGGTGTTATTCGTTCTTATCCGGGGGTTGCAGACGCCGCAGTTATAGGAATACCACACAGGACTTCCGGGGAGGTTCCAAGAGCGTACGTGGTGGGGGAGGAAGGTTTGGATGTTGGAAAACTGGAGGAATTCGTTAAGGAGAAGGTGGCTAGGTACAAACAGCTGAAGGGGGGGATTGCACTGGTCGATTCGATACCTAAGAATCCGTCTGGGAAGATCTTGAGGAGGGAAATCAAGGAGGCATACCTAAAAGGAATCGAAAAAAATTAAACTGGGATAATTTCTCCAAACGTCAAAAAATATCAGTTGGTGAAAACCTGTTGGGACTTTATTATGTAACATTCCATTCGGTGCTAATACATGCTCAAAATTAAAAATTAAATTTGGAAACTATACCGATCATGATATTGTAATGAATATAGTCCAAGTTCTTCTTGAAATAATTTATTTACACCACTCAATTTATCTACACGCGCGAGTTCTATTCTGTACTAACTAACTCTCGCTCTGGCCGACGTCGTTTTATATCGCCGCTTCATAGGTCTCGAAGGTACCAAATCTGAGAAAAATGAAATATTCATCTAATGCCTGGAATCGTTCGTTTCGCGAGAAATGGAGAAACTTTTTCTTCAACTTCCAATAACTCTGATTCGGCGAATGCGATCGATTCAGGTGTAGTGAAAAAGTTGCAACATCTCAGACAAACGAATTTTTCAATATTCATCTAATGCCTGAAATCGTTCGTTTCGCGAGAAATGGAGAAACTTTTTCTTCAACTTCCAATAACTCTGATTCGGCGAATGCGATCGATTCAGGTGTAGTGAAAAAGTTGCAAAATCTCAGACAAACGAATTTTTCAATATTCATCTAATGCCTGAAATCGTTCGTTTCGCGAGAAATGGAGAAACTTTTTCTTCAACTTCCAATAACTCTGATTTGGCGAATGCGATCGATTAAGGTGTAGTGAAAAAGTTGCAACATCTCAGACAAACGAATTTTTCAATATTCATCTAATGCCTGAAATCGTTCGTTTCGCGAGAAATGGAGAAACTTTTTCTTCAACTTCCAATAACTCTGATTTGGCGAATGCGATCGATTAAGGTGTAGTGAAAAAGTTGCAACATCTCAGACAAACGAATTTTTCAATATTCATCTAATGCCTGAAATCGTTCGTTTCGCGAGAAATGGAGAAACTTTTTCTTCAACTTCCAATAACTCTGATTTGGCGAATGGCATCGATTCAGGTGTAGTGAAAAAGTTTCAACATCTCAGCCAAACGAATTTTTCCATATTCAGCTAATGCCTGAAATCGTTCGTTTCGCGAGAAATGGAGAAACATTTTCTTCAACTTCCAATAACTCTGATTTGGCGAAGGCGATCGATTCAGGTGTAGTGAAAAAGTTTCAACATCTCAGCCAAACGAATTTTTCCCTATTCAGCTAATGCCTGAAATCGTTCGTTTCGCGAGAAATGGAGAAACTTTTTCTTCAACTTCCAATAACTCTGATTCGGCGAATGCGATCGATTCAGGTGTAGTGAAAAAGTTGCAACATCTCAGACAAACGAATTTTTCAATATTCAGCTAATGCCTGAAATCGTTCGTTTCGCGAGAAATGGAGAAACATTTTCTTCAACTTCCAATAACTCTGATTTGGCGAAGGCGATCGATTCAGGTGTAGTGAAAAAGTTTCAACATGTCAGCCAAACGAATTTTTCCCTATTCAGCTAATGCCTGAAATCGTTCGTTTCGCGAGAAATGGAGAAACTTTTTCTTCAACTTCCAATAACTCTGATTCGGCGAATGCGATCGATTCAGGTGTAGTGAAAAAGTTGCAACATCTCAGACAAACGAATATTTCAATATTCATCTAATGCCTGAAATCGTTCGTTTCGCGAGAAATGGAGAAACTTTTTCTTCAACTTCCAATAACTCTGATTTGGCGAATGCGATCGATTCAGGTGTAGTGAAAAAGTCGTGATTTCACCATAGTAAAATCCACATCCAAACAAACCATGAACACACGTGATATCTTCAGAATTCCGCGATGAGCAGTGCCCAAATTGCTCCCAACATCATCAAACCAAGTTATTCGTCAAACCTTCCCCGAACTAATCCTCGCGGATCCTTGTCGGAACCTCTTCGTTTCCCAACATTTCAAACTGACAATTAAGGGCCTACTTTCGTCGCTTAACCCTTCAAAGTCCCGATAACCACAATAAAACCGTCGGTGTGAAACGGGTACCGGCTAATATATTCTGCAAGGCGCCCCAACCTTTTCAAGATTTATGGACCAGCCAGAAGAGTGATTAATGACGGGGCAATCTGGAATGAGGCGCAGAAGTCGAGGAGCGAACGCCATCTAAAAGGCCTCGGATTATTCTGGATCCTACTTGAAAGATTAACTTTTCGTTCAATCCATCTTCTATACCCGTGTCTTTCTATTGAAATGTTAAATGCTTAACATGAACACCGCGGGTCGCTCGTCGGATATTAATTGAGTTATTTTGTTGGATCGGTTGATTTGATAAGGAGGGGTCACAAGAGGGGATCGTGGATTGTTTTAGATTGATAGCCAAATATAAACATTTAAAAAGTACTGACATAAAGCCAGGAGCTTCCACGCGCTTGTTTATGTGTTCCAAAACGGCCTTAAGGGTTCATTCACAATATGACAAGTATTGTCATCTTATTTTTATAAACTTCAAAAGATGGAATCACTGAAATATTTTGAATATATCAAAGAATTCAATTTTTTTCTGAGAATTGAAACGGACTTCAGTGTTTATTGACAGTTCGACAAGTCATGTCATTTTATTGTCATATACTTCAAAAGATGGGATCACCGAATTATATTGAATGAATCAGAAAAACCCAATTCTTTCTCTGTGTACCAAGACTGTCATTCTATTTTTAGTTCGAAAAATGGAATCACCGAGTTATATCGAATAATCAGAAAAACTCAATTATTTTTTTTGTGTACCAAGACTGTCATTTTATTTTTGTAGAGTTTAAAAGTAGAATATATTGATTATATCTGAAAAACCCAATTCTTTCTCTGTGTACTAAGACTGTCATTTTAATTTTATAGAGTTCGAAAGATGGAATCAGCGAATTATATCGAATAATCAGAAAAACTCAATTCTTTCTCTGTGTACCAAGACTGTCATTTTATTTCTGTAGAGTTTAAAAGTAGAATCACCGAATTATATGATTATATCAGAGAAACTCAATTCTTTCTCTGTGTACCAAGACTGTCATTTCATTTTTATAGAGTTCGAAAGATGAAATCACCGAATTATATTGATTATATCAGAAAAACTCAATTATTTCTCTGTGTACCAAGACTGTCATTTTATATTTGTAGACTTTAAAAGTAGAATCACCGAATTATATTAATTATATCAGAGAAACTCAATAATTTTTCTGTGTACCAAGACTGTCATTTCATTTTTATAGAGTTCGAAAGATGAAATCACCGAATTATATTGATTATATCAGAAAAACTCAATTATTTTTCTGTGTACCAAGACTGTCATTTTATATTTGTAGACTTTAAAAGTAGAATCACCGAATTATATTAATTATATCAGAGAAACTCAATAATTTTTCTGAGTACCAAGACTGTCATTTTATTTTTGTAGAGTTTAAAAGTAAAATCACCGAATTATATTGATTATATCAGACAAACTCAATTCTCTCTCTGTGTACCAAGACTGTCATTTTATTTTTATAGAGTTCGAAAAATGGAATTACCGAGTTATATCGAATAATCAGAAAAACTCAATTATTTTTTTGTGTACCAAGACTGTCATTTTATTTTTGTAGAGTTTAGAAGTAGAATCACCGAATTATATTGATTATAACTGAAAAACCCAATTCTTTCTCTGTGTACTAAGATTGTCATTTTATTTCTGTAGAGTTTAAAAGTAGAATCACCGAATTATATTGATTATATCAGAAAAACTCAATTCTTTCTCTGTATACCAAGACTGTCATTTTATATTTGTAGAGTTTAAAAGTAGAATCACCGAATCATATTGATTATATCAGAAAAGCTCAATTATTTTTTTGTGTACCAAGACTGTCATTTTATTTTGTAGAGTTTAAAAGTAGATTCACCGAATTATATTGATTTTATCTGGAGAACCCAATTCTTTCTCTGTGTACTAAGATTGTCATTTTATTTTTATAGAGTTCGGAAGATGGAATCACCGAATTATATCAAATAATCAGAAAAACTCAATTATTTTTCTGTCTACCAAGACTGTCATTTTATTTTTGTAGAGTTTTAAAGTAAAATCACCGAATTATATTGATTATATCGGAGGAACTCAATTTTTTCTTTGTGTACCGAGACTGTCATTTTGTTTTTATAGAGTTCAGAAGATGGAATCACCGAATTATATCGAATAATCAGAAAAACTCAATTATTTTTCTGTGTACCAAGACTGTCATTTTATATTTGTAGACTTTAAAAGTAGAATTGACGAATTATATTGATTATATCAGAGAAAGTCAATTCTTTTTCTGTGTACCAAGACTGTCATTTCTTTTATACAGTTCGAAATATGGAATCACCGAATTATATTGAATAATCAGAAAAACTCAATAATTTTTCTGTGTACCAAGACTGTCATTTTATTTTTATAGAGTTCAAAAGTAGAATCATCGAATTATATTGATTATATCAGAAAAACTCAATTCTTTCTCTGTGTACCAAGTGCCATTTTATTTTTTTAGAGTTCGAAACATGGAATCACCGAATTATATCGAATAATCAGAAAAACTCAATAATTTTTTTGTGTACCAAGACTGTCATTTTATTTTTATAGAGTTCAAAAGTAGAATCATCGAATTATATTGATTATATCAGAAAAACTCAATTCTTTCTCTGTGTACCAAGTGCCATTTTATTTTTTTAGAGTTCGAAACATGGAATCACCGAATTATATCGAATAATCAGAAAAACTCAATAATTTTTCTGTGTACCAAGACTGTCATTTTATTTTTATAGAGTTCAAAAGTAGAATCATCGAATTATATTGATTATATCAGAAAAACTCAATTCTTTCTCTGTGTACCAAGTGCCATTTTATTTTTCTCTAGTTCGAACTATGGAATCACCGAATTATATCGAATAATCAGAAAAACTCAATTATTTTTCTGTGTACCAAGACTGTCATTTTATTTCTGTAGAGATTAAAAGTAGAATCACCGAATTATATTGATTATATCAGAAAAACTCAATTCTTTCTCTGTGCACCAAGACTGTCATTTTATATTTGTAGAGTTTAAAAGTAGAATCACCGAATCATATTGATTATATCAGAAAAGCTCAATTATATTTTTGTGTACCAAGACTGTCATTTTATTTTGTAGAGTTCAATAGTAGAATCACCGAATTATATTGATTTTATCTGAAAAACACAATTCTTTCTCTGTGTACTAAGATTATCATTTTATTTTTATAGAGTTCGGAAGATGGAATCACCGAATTATATCAAATAATCAGAAAAACTCAATTATTTTTCTGTCTACCAAGACTGTCATTTTATTTTTGTAGAGTTTGAAAGTAAAACCACCGAATTATATTGATTATATCGGAGGAACTCAATTTTTTCTTTGTGTACCAAGACTGTCATTTTGTTTTTATAGAGTTCAGAAGATGGAATCACCGAATTATATCGAATAATCAGAAAAACTCAATAATTTTTCTGTGTACCAAGACTGTCATTTTATATTTGTAGACTTTAAAAGTAGAATTGACGAATTATATTGATTATATCAGAGAAAGTCAATTTTTTCTGTGTACCAAGACTGTCATTTTATTTTGTAGAGTTCAATAGTAGAATCACCGAATTATATTGATTTTATCTGAAAAACACAATTCTTTCTCTGTGTACTAAGATTATCATTTTATTTTTATAGAGTTCGGAAGATGGAATCACCGAATTATATCAAATAATCAGAAAAACTCAATTATTTTTCTGTCTACCAAGACTGTCATTTTATTTTTGTAGAGTTTAAAAGTAAAACCACCGAATAATATTGATTATATCGGAGGAACTCAATTTTTTCTTTGTGTACCAAGACTGTCATTTTGTTTTTATAGAGTTCAGAAGATGGAATCACCGAATTATATTGAATAATCAGAAAAACTCAATAATTTTTCTGTGTACCAAGACTGTCATTTTATTTTTATAGAGTTCAAAAGTAGAATCATCGAATTATATTGATTATATCAGAAAAACTCAATTCTTTCTCTGTGTACCAAGTGCCATTTTATTTTTTTAGAGTTCGAAACATGGAATCACCGAATTATATCGAATAATCAGAAAAACTCAATAATTTTTCTGTGTACCAAGACTGTCATTTTATTTTTATAGAGTTCAAAAGTAGAATCATCGAATTATATTGATTATATCAGAAAAACTCAATTCTTTCTCTGTGTACCAAGTGCCATTTTATTTTTTTTGAGTTCGAAACATGGAATCACCGAATTATATCGAATAATCAGAAAAACTCAATAATTTTTCTGTGTACCAAGACTGTCATTTTATTTTTATAGAGTTCAAAAGTAGAATCATCGAATTATATTGATTATATCAGAAAAACTCAATTCTTTCTCTGTGTACCAAGTGCCATTTTATTTTTCTCTAGTTCGAACCATGGAATCACCGAATTATATCGAATAATCAGAAAAACTCAATTATTTTTCTGTGTACCAAGACTGTCATTTTATTTCTGTAGAGTTTAAAAGTAGAATCACCGAATTATATTGATTATATCAGAAAAACTCAATTCTTTCTCTGTGCACCAAGACTGTCATTTTATATTTGTAGAGTTTAAAAGTAGAATCACCGAATCATATTGATTATATCAGAAAAGCTCAATTATATTTTTGTGTACCAAGACTGTCATTTTATTTTGTAGAGTTCAATAGTAGAATCACCGAATTATATTGATTTTATCTGAAAAACACAATTCTTTCTCTGTGTACTAAGATTATCATTTTATTTTTATAGAGTTCGGAAGATGGAATCACCGAATTATATCAAATAATCAGAAAAACTCAATTATTTTTCTGTCTACCAAGACTGTCATTTTATTTTTGTAGAGTTTGAAAGTAAAACCACCGAATTATATTGATTATATCGGAGGAACTCAATTTTTTCTTTGTGTACCAAGACTGTCATTTTGTTTTTATAGAGTTCAGAAGATGGAATCACCGAATTATATCGAATAATCAGAAAAACTCAATAATTTTTCTGTGTACCAAGACTGTCATTTTATATTTGTAGACTTTAAAAGTAGAATTGACGAATTATATTGATTATATCAGAGAAAGTCAATTTTTTCTGTGTACCAAGACTGTCATTTTATTTTGTAGAGTTCAATAGTAGAATCACCGAATTATATTGATTTTATCTGAAAAACACAATTCTTTCTCTGTGTACTAAGATTATCATTTTATTTTTATAGAGTTCGGAAGATGGAATCACCGAATTATATCAAATAATCAGAAAAACTCAATTATTTTTCTGTCTACCAAGACTGTCATTTTATTTTTGTAGAGTTTAAAAGTAAAACCACCGAATAATATTGATTATATCGGAGGAACTCAATTTTTTCTTTGTGTACCAAGACTGTCATTTTGTTTTTATAGAGTTCAGAAGATGGAATCACCGAATTATATTGAATAATCAGAAAAACTCAATAATTTTTCTGTGTACCAAGACTGTCATTTTATTTTTATAGAGTTCAAAAGTAGAATCATCGAATTATATTGATTATATCAGAAAAACTCAATTCTTTCTCTGTGTACCAAGTGCCATTTTATTTTTTTAGAGTTCGAAACATGGAATCACCGAATTATATCGAATAATCAGAAAAACTCAATAATTTTTCTGTGTACCAAGACTGTCATTTTATTTTTATAGAGTTCAAAAGTAGAATCATCGAATTATATTGATTATATCAGAAAAACTCAATTCTTTCTCTGTGTACCAAGTGCCATTTTATTTTTTTTGAGTTCGAAACATGGAATCACCGAATTATATCGAATAATCAGAAAAACTCAATAATTTTTCTGTGTACCAAGACTGTCATTTTATTTTTATAGAGTTCAAAAGTAGAATCATCGAATTATATTGATTATATCAGAAAAACTCAATTCTTTCTCTGTGTACCAAGTGCCATTTTATTTTTCTCTAGTTCGAACCATGGAATCACCGAATTATATCGAATAATCAGAAAAACTCAATTATTTTTCTGTGTACCAAGACTGTCATTTTATTTCTGTAGAGTTTAAAAGTAGAATCACCGAATTATATTGATTATATCAGAAAAACTCAATTCTTTCTCTGTGCACCAAGACTGTCATTTTATATTTGTAGAGTTTAAAAGTAGAATCACCGAATCATATTGATTATATCAGAAAAGCTCAATTATATTTTTGTGTACCAAGACTGTCATTTTATTTTGTAGAGTTCAATAGTAGAATCACCGAATTATATTGATTTTATCTGAAAAACACAATTCTTTCTCTGTGTACTAAGATTATCATTTTATTTTTATAGAGTTCGGAAGATGGAATCACCGAATTATATCAAATAATCAGAAAAACTCAATTATTTTTCTGTCTACCAAGACTGTCATTTTATTTTTGTAGAGTTTAAAAGTAAAACCACCGAATTATATTGATTATATCGGAGGAACTCAATTTTTTCTTTGTGTACCAAGACTGTCATTTTGTTTTTATAGAGTTCAAAAGATGGAATCACCGAATTATAGCGAATAATCAGAAAAACTCAATTATTTTTCTGTGTACCAAGACTGTCATATTATATTTGTAGACTTTAAAAGTAGAATCGACGAATTATATTGATTATATCAGAGAAAGTCAATTCTTTTTCTGTGTACCAAGACTGTCATTTCTTTTATACTTTTCGAAACATGGAATCACCGAATTATATTGAATAATCAGAAAAACTCAATAATTTTTCTGTGTACCAAGACTGTCATTTTATTTTTGTAGAGTTCAAAAGTAGAATCACCGAATTATATTGATTATATCAGAAAAACTCAATTCTTTCTGTGTACCAAGACTGACATTTTATTTTTATAGAGTTCGAAAAATGGAATCACCGTGTTATATCGAATAATCAGAAAAACTCAATTATTTTTTTGTGTACCAAGACTGTAATTTTATTTTTGTAGAGTTTAAAAGTAGAATCACAGAATTATATCGATTATATCTGAAAAACCCAATTCTTTCCCTGTGTACTAAGATTGTCATTTCATTTTTATAGAGTTCGAAAGATGGAATCACCGAATTATATCGAATAATCAGAAAAACTCAATTCTTTCTCTGTGTACCAAGACTGTCATTTTTGAGCGCTCGTACTACTTACACGAGGGCTATATCATTTCGTCACGATGTCTGTATTTTTCGAATTTTGAGCCGAAAATGGTCTCAATCGACTATGTTCGACTCACTGATGACGAATCCGTCGGAAAATTCGAGTCTGTCCGTCCGGCCGTCCGTCCGTCCGGCCGTCAGCACGATAACTCTCGAACGGATCAATCTAGAGACTTGAAATTTTCAGTGTAGGTTCAGATCCCGAATGCCGCGGTTAAGTTCGTTATTGGGCAAAATTCGCCCAGGGGTTCCGTAAATATGGCCGTTCAAAGTTTTGTTTCCCTGATTACATGAAAACTACAGATTCGATCGAGATGAAATTTTGCACTCAGATGGAAAATGAGGTGTTTTAGCTACATGCGAAATTTTGTCCAGATCGCATGACCAGAACCATAGAAACCATAGAAAATTGTAACTTTTGAACGGAAATGCCTAGGGACTTGAAATTTCCAGGATAGGTGTGGATCTCGAATGTCGTGATCACGTTCATCTATGAGCAACATTATACAAGGGGTTCCGTAAATACGGTCGTTTGAAATTTTGTTTTCTCGATAAATTCGAAACTATGGATTTGATCGTGACGAAATTTTGTATTTAAATCAAGAATGATATATTCGAGCTACATTGTTTCCAGATCGCATGATCAGAACCATAGAAACCATAGAAAATCATAACTTTTGAACGGAAAGGCCTAGGGACTTGAAATTTTCAGGATAGGTTCGGATCGCGAATTTCGCGATCACTATCATCAATGAGCAAAATTAGACTAGGGGTTCCGTAAATATAGCCGTTCAAACTATATTTTTCCTGATAATTTCGAAAATACTTATTGGATTGAAATGAAATTTTGCTCATATATGAAGAATAATGTATTCAAACTACGTGAGAAATATTGTCCAGATCGCATTACCAAGACCATAGATACCGTAGGAAATACTAGCGAGTTATCGAAAAAAAAAATGGTCACCAAAGCACAGACGTGAAGTCTGGATTTTCGCGTTAGTTTGAAATTTTATTTGACAGCTGTCAAAATCTTTCCAATTGGTTTTTAAAACTGGAGCATGCAAATCTACCTGCAAGGTGCATGTACGAGCGCTCAAAAGCTCCTGCCTTCACGGCAGTGCTTTTATACAGTTCAAAAGATGGAATCACCGAAGTATATTGAATATAACAGAAAAGCCAATTCCACACAAGGACTTCTGTGTTTATTGTTAGTTTGACCAATACTGTCATTTCATTTCCATAAATTCCCAAAGAAGGAATTATATTGAATCTATCAGAGAAACTCAATATTTTTTTCACATAAAACAGTTAGAGGGCTGAATTTCCACATAACTTATTCAATGTGAAACCAAAATTGATACAGGATATGGCAGATAGTTTCCGATATAACGAAATTTCAAAAATAACTTTTTAAAAATCTTCTAAAGATCTGATCCTTACGGAATTTGACACGAACCTCTGGAAAAAAATTCAGAATGCTATATCTACGGAGCTCTTCGGCGGATTTCACCCATTAATCAGCTGAACCGGCGCATTCAGACCTGGATCGTTCCCAGAAAATCTCGAAAGTCTAGGCATCATCTTCCGAGAGTTATCGCGTACTCGGCTCAAAATTCGAAAATTGCAGGTATGTTCATAGAAAAAAGCACGCAAAACAATTTGAAAGAAATCATTTCTCTTATATCGAAAAAACAGTTTCATGGAGTTGACAAGCTATTTCTGTTCGGATATCATGCGGTTCAAGTACTTCAGTAGCCTCAATTTTTATGGTCTACAGGACTTAAATCGGGACTCTTGGAAGGCCAGTTCTCGATTCTTCGCAGGGAATCAGTTGATTGGCCCAGTAGCTCTAATTGTGCATTGTTCTGTCCTCGTAAATATCATCATTCGATGATAGAAAAATGGGGAAACATGCCCTGGATTCCCGGAAAAATTCAATCTCCAACACACAGCCAACGGCATCATCCGAGCCCTGGCGTTTGATCGAATTAAGCGATAACACAAGACCCATTGAATTATCCCTGAAAATCAGTCGAACCGTGGCAAATCCAATCACGGCAAGCGTCCGCGCGTTCCAAAAGAACCCCTCGCGACGAAACCAGAAGGGCGAAACCCGCTGATTCGACAACGGCTAATACGACAATATTCATCCATAAATAGTACCGTTTTTTTCCGGTCAGATCCCCGGAGATAAAAAACGCATACCTGACCCCAAAAAAAGGCACTTCAAAGGGTGCGCATTCAATAACTCTCGATTGGCCGATCAAAGCCGATAATTTCCAGTGGGTTTCTGCGGATTAGGCCCGGTTCGCCTCACATCAATCGGATGCGCAAAATATCATCCGGACGCGCGTCAAATCTCGTGAGTGTAGACGGGGCATCACGCACCAGAGGCTCCGATAAAGACGACGCTCACCTGATTCGTCCGCCGTCACGTGCGCCTTTCCAGTTTACGGTACATGTGTTCGAATCGGCTTGTTAGAGAGCTCCTTTATCTTTGTGTGCGCTCGTTCTGTTCGTTCCGCTCCATCGGCTGTTAATAAAGGGTGTTGGGTTTTTTTTCGTTTCCGGAAATTACGTCGGTGGAAGGATTGCGGTCAAGCTGTTTATCGTGCGTTAAGGGTTGCGGATTTGCGGAGGGGTGGGAATTATGGATTCGAGCGTGAGCGCCGATAAGTAGGCAAATTCGCCTTTTGTTTGTGTATTATCCTTTGAATAGCCTTTTGGGGTTTAAAAATATGAACCGATTCACTTCATTCAGCACTGAAGCTTTCTGATTTATCTCTGGGAGATGATTGCCTTTGATTGAGGTATTGTAGTTGTCTTCGAACATCTGGAGAAACGTTTGAAGATACGTTTTCCATTCGTTCTGAATGAGATCGATATAGAATTTTGTTCATAACTGTCGGAAAATTTATTCCGAAGATATTTTGCCGCATTGATTGAAATGTATTTATTGAAATTCACCTCATTTCAGACCCCGAATCGGTCTCTTTTTTTTGGATAATTGATTCAAATTGGCAGGTCCCCAGGAGCTGTCAGATTTTGACGAATTTCATGACAGTTCGATGAAATTTCGTTTAAAACTCACCAAAACGGATGGAAAAATCCTGAAAAGTGCTCGCTGTAGTTGAAGAAACGTATGAGAAACACTTTTTTATTCGATTCAGCCCTCAAAACTGTTTATGTATACAAATTCGGAGACACTTTAATCTCGACAAATGTCAAATGAAATCTGTGATCATCGGACTTTTCAAGTTTTGAATTTCGTTCGCAATTCTCTGAAAATCATTGAAAAGTCCCAAAAGTGAGGTGGTAAAGTTGGAAGACAATCTATTTAAACATATTGACCTCATTTCAGAACTCGAAACCGTCAATTTTTGGATAATTGAACGTGAATTTGCTGGAGCTGTCAGATTTTGACGAATCTCATGACAGTTCGATGAAATTTCGTTCAAAACTCACCAAAATGGATAGGAAAATCCTGAAAACTGCTCGCTGTAGTTGAAGAAACGTATGGGAAACACTGTTTTATTCGATTCAGCCCTCAAAACTGTTTATTAATACGAATTCAGAGGCACTTTAATCTTGACAAATGTCAGATGTATTCTGCGATTATCGAACTTTTCTAGGTTTCTAATTTCGTTCGCAATTCTCTGAAAATCATCGAAAAGTCCCAAAAGTGGGGTGGTAAAGTTGGAAGACAATCTATTTAAACATATTGTCCTCGTTTCAGAACTCGAAACCATCCATTTTTGGATAATTAAACGTAAATTTGCCGGAGCTGTCAGATTTTGACGAATCTCATGACAGTTCGATGAAATTTCGTTCGAAACTCACCAAAATGGAAAGGAAAATCCTGGAAACTGCTCGCTGTAGTTGAAGAAACGTATGAGAAACACTTTTTTATTCGATTCAGCCCTCAAAACTGTTTATTTATACGAATTCAGAGACACTATAATCTCGACAAATGTCAGATGAATTCTGTGATTATCGAACTTTTTCAGGTTTCTAATTTCGTTCGCAATTCTCCGAAAATCATCGAAAAGTCCCAAAAGTGGGGTGGTAAAGTTGAAAGACAATCTATTTAAACATATTGACCTCATTTCAGACCTCGAAACCATCCATTTTTGGATAATTAAACGTAAATTCGCTGGAGCTGTCAGATTTTTAACGAATTTCATGACAGTTCGATAAAATTTCGTTCAAAACTCACGGAAATAGATAGGAAAATCCTGAAAACTGCTCGCTGTAGTTGGAGAAACGTATGATAAACACTCTTCAATTCGTTTCAGCCCTCAAAACTGTTTATTTATACGAATTCAGAGACACTTTAATCTCGACAAATGTCAGATGAATTCTGTGATTATCGGACTCTTTCAGGTTTCGACTTTCGTTCGCCATTCTCTGAAAATCATTGAAAAGTCCCAAAAGGGGGAGGTAAATTTGGAAGAGAATCTATTTAATCACATTTACCTCATTTCAGACCTCGAAACCATCCATTTTTGGATAATTGAACGTAAATTTGCCGGAGCTGTCAGATTTTGACGAATTTCATGAGAGTTCGATGAAATTTCGTTCAAAACTCACCAAAATAGATAGGAAAATCCTGAAAACTGCTCGTTGTAGTTGAAGAAACGTATGGGAAACACTGTTTTATTCGATTCAGCCCTCAAAACTGTTTATTAATACGAATTCAGAGGCACTTTAATCTCGACAAATGTCAGATGTATTCTGCGATTATCGAACTTTTCCAGGTTTCTAATTTCGTTCGCAATTCTCTGAAAATCATCGAAAAGTCCCAAAAGTGGGGTGGTAAAGTTGAAAGACAATCTATTTAATCACATTTACTTCATTTCAGAACTCGAAACCATCCATTTTTGGATAATTGAACGTAAATTTGCTGGAGCTGTCAGATTTTGACGAATTTCATGACAGTTCGAAGAAATTTCGTTCAAAACTCACTAAAATGGATGGAAAAATCCTGAAAACTGCTCTCTGTAGTTGAAGAAACGTATAAGTATCATTTTTTCATTCGTTTCAGTCGCCAAAACTGTTTATTTATACTATTTTGGCGACACTGCAGTCTCGCCAAATTTTATTAGAATTCTATGATTATTGAATCTTTTCAGGTTTCGAATATTCACCTCATTTTAGACCCCAAAACTGTTTTTTCATTCGATTCCATAAAGACTTTCTGACCCCGAATGACGTCGGATTAATTTTCAAAAAAATAGAATTAATCGAATAACTAACAAGTAGTTGATTATTATTTTTTTTGGTTGAGTACATCCTAGACGTTATAATGGAACGAAAATTAATGCAATTTTATCTTTGATTCTCATAAAGGTTAAATAGTAAATTGATATATATTGCTTTCAACATACTACCGGACTTCTCTCTTGCGTATGCTTTAAATTGAGTTCATTATGTTATTAACTCCTACCTCTTTTTAAAATTGGGTGTCTCTGTTATGTACACATTGAGAGCAGAAAGTGCGTTAATAAGGTATAACTTTATTTTTAAGATGCTTGAATTTAGTGCATCAGATAATTTTCGATATGATATCAGTGATATTTTATAAGTGGATTCATCGATTGATAAGTTTGTAGACAATTGGGTGAGTGCCTGAATATTACTATAAAAAAAATTGGATGTTGAATATTGCTTTTATTAACCTTGAAGCTTCATTGTGATCGATGATAATTCAGTTTGTTTTGGAGTTTGCTAGAGTGTGGCAAGTTTCGACAAATCAAGAAGATTTAATTTAGGTAGGTCAAGAATTTAAAAAATAATAAAAAATGAAATAAAAAAAAATAATGTAAATAATTTCATTGATTTATAGGGAATGGAACTCTTCAACACCTCCACAGTGTTGGTAGCCACAACTTTCCTCCTGGTATGGTTGTGGCTGAGGAACAACTACAGTTTCTGGAAAAAACACAATGTCGACACGCCACCCTACAAATATTTCTGGGGTACCATGAAGGAAATTTTCCTTCTAAGAGACACCTTCCCAAACAGCACCTCCAAGATTTACACGGAGTTCAAGAAGAAAGGAGCCAAGCACGTCGGACTGTACTTCCTCTGGGTACCCGTTTACATACCCCTCGACGTGGACCTGGTGAAATCCATCCTGCAAGTAGATTTCCAGCATTTCGTCGACAGGGGGATCTACATGAATGAGAAGAGGGACCCTTTGAGCGCCCACTTGGTCAGTATGAAAGGAAGGAAATGGAGACTCCTGAGGAATAAGTTGACCCCAACCTTCACATCAGGAAAGATGAGGATGATGTTCGAGACTTTGGTGGACTGCACTGGAGGTTTGAGGAAGGTGATGGACGACCAGATGGGGAAGGCAGTGAACATCAAAGACATTTTAGGTGAGTGATCCCCCAACGATGAAAAATCCGAAATCTAACCTCTTCTTTTGTAGGAAGATTCACGACTGATGTGATAGGAAGCTGCGCCTTCGGATTGAACTGCAACACTTTGGAGAACCCTAACAGCGAATTCAGGGAGAAAGGAAGACCCCTCTTCGAACGGGAATTCTGGGAGAACAGCAAACAAATCTTCCTCTTCCTCCTACCGAACCTCATGAGGAATCTCAACGTGAAAGCCATACCAACAGACGTCAGCATCTTCTTCATGGGCGTCGTCAAAGACACCGTCGAGTATAGAGAAAAGAACGGCGTTTCCAGGAAAGACTTCATGCACCTCCTGATCCAACTGAAGAACAAGGGGAAGTTGGTGGACGACGAGAGAATCGGGGACGAAGAGATCACCGAAGATGAGAACACCATAACACTCGATGAGATTTGCGCGCAAGCTTTCATCTTCTTCGAGGCCAGCTTCGAGACGTCCTCCACCACCATGACCTTCTGTTTGTATGAGTTGGCCAAGAATAAGGAGGTTCAGGGAAGGGCGAGGAGGGAGATAAGGGAGGTGTTGGAGAAACACCGAGGAGAGCTCACGTACGATGCAGCTGTAGAGATGCATTATCTTGAACAAGTGATTAATGGTGAGTTATCTAATCTTAACTTGTGTAGCCATAGATCCACTACTATCCTTAAAATTGATGCATTTTCCAGAAACTCTGAGGAAATATCCTCCTCTACCATTATTGAACCGTATCACTACGAAAGAATATAAAGTCCCCAACACAGACACAGTGTTGGAGAAAGGTGTGAGGGTTATGATTCCTGTGATAGGAATACACAGGGATCCAGAATATTACCCAGACCCAGAAAAATTCGATCCAGAGAGATTCTCGGAAGAGAACAAGAAAAATATAAAACCGTTCACGTTCCTTCCGTTTGGCGAAGGTCCACGTGTTTGTATTGGTGAGTAATTATTTATAATAATAAGTTGATTTCAAGAATTCTGGGGATGATACTGAAATAGGGTTGAAGGATAGGAAGCAGAGGATGAACCTTCTTCCTGCACAGTTCCAGGCCTCTCACCTGGTGGTCGAGAAGCTAAGGCCACTCAACTTAAAGTTGCTCAATGTCACTTTAACAGAAGACCAATTTCTCTTGACTGTTTTTTTTAGGTTCCCGTTTCGGTATGATGCAAACAAAGGTTGGACTGGCAGCTCTTCTGTCAGATTACGAGTTTGACGTCAGCGAGGTCACAAAAGAACCCATCGAGTTCGATCCGAAGTCCTTCGTCTTGATGACCAAAGGTGGAATCTGGCTGAAATACAGGAACATCTCATTTGTCCACAGTTAATCCACCAAGTTGAAGTGGTTTGGAGCGTGGTTCCACAAGCAGACATCCAC
This sequence comes from Aphidecta obliterata, assembly GCA_963966015.1. Lineage (NCBI taxonomy): Eukaryota > Metazoa > Arthropoda > Insecta > Coleoptera > Coccinellidae > Aphidecta > Aphidecta obliterata. The sequence continues at coordinate 3,035,449 of OZ014435.1, forward strand.
CATATCATTTTTCCTAGACGAGTACGAAGTGTACTCAGCTGTGGGATCGCCAGCACATCATTAATTTATCTCAATAAATTTCTTGAAAGAGTTTCATTCTTGATGTAAGGAAATTATTTTTTCTGGGTGTAATACTTCAAAAGTCACTTAGTTTATTATAGTCGAGGATGAAACAGCACAGAGCTGCGTTCCTCGAAGGTGTTTATTAAAAAAATTACGAAAAGCACTGCCGTGAAGGCAGGAGCTTTTGAGCGCTCGTACATGCACCTTGTAGGTAGATTCACATTTTCCAGTTTTAGAAATCAATTGAAGGAATTTTTGACTGCTGTCAAAAAAATTCTGAAACTTAGGCGAAACTCCAGACTTCATGTCAGTGCTTCAGCTGATCAATTTTTTTCCGATAATTCGCTAGAATTTTCCACGGTATCTATGGTCTTGGTGATGCGATCTGGACAAAATTTTGCACGTAGTTTGAATACATTATTCCTGAGCTAGGTGCATAATTTCATTCCAATCCGATCGGTAGTTTCGAAACTATCACGAAAAAAATATTTTGAACGGCCATATTTACGGAACCCCTAGTCCAATTTTGCTCATTGATGAACATGACCGTGAAATTTGCGATCCAAACCCACCCTGAAAATTTCAAGTCCCTAGGCCTTTCCGTTCAAAAGTTACAATTTTCTATGGTTTCTATGGTTCTGGTCATGCGATCTGGACAAAATTCCACATGTAGCTTGAACACCTCATTTTTCATTTGAGTGCAAAATTTCATCTCGATCAAATCTGTAGTTTTCAAGTAATCAGGGAAACAAAACTTTGAACGGCCATATTTACGGAACCCCTGGTGGAATTTGGCCCATTAACGAACTTAACCGAGCCATTCGGGAACTGAACCTACCCTGAAAATTTCAAGTTTCTAGGACATTCCGTTCGAGAGTTATCGTGTATACGGCCGGACGGCTGGACGGCCGGACGGCCGGACGGACGGACGGACGGACGGACAGACTCGAATTTTTCGACGGATTCGTCATCAGTGAGTCGAACATAGTCGATTGAGACCATTTTCGGCTCAAAATTCGAAAAATACAGACATCGTGACGAAATGATATAGCCCTCGTGTAAGTAGTACGAGCGCTCAAAAAATAGGATTTGGTTCCTAAAGCTTACCATACACGACTACATTCAATCACGACACTCACCTGCTTGGTCGATAAATTTCACTCATTTGAAGAAGGTGAAACTATTCGACTTAAGCGAACTGAAATTTTTTCCCACGATTCTGAGTAAATCAAGCTGAGGAAAAACCAACATTTGTGGAAAAAAAATTGTCGCGAACTTCACGAAATTGCGTCATCCAATTAGAGTACACATATGTGACAACTTTGATCTCGAGAATTTCTGAAATCTGGATAATGGTATCAAATAATTAACATTTTGGTAAATAGGCGAATAGGAAGTTTCAATAAATATGTGATAGTGATATCTTTGATATAACAATCCTTCGTCGAGATACTACTTAGTATTTAAGGCGAAGCGCTGTCTGCTCAAATCAGTTTTCTTTTTGGGATACTTCTTTTAGGGAATACTCAAAATCGTTACTGATGCTGCGCTGCGTGCAGGATTGTGAAATTATTGTGCAAAAAATATCCAGTCACAAAAAGATATCGACTCTCGAAGTGTCTTCAATAGGGATCAGAAGACCAGAAGAACTTTCCTGTAAGTCTTCTTCCTTGAAATTTTCCATCACATTGAATTATTTGATGAAAAATCAGTCAGTTCTAATTTTTCTAAAAAAATTGAAAATAACTAGGAAAATTCATCAATCAATTTTTTTTTAATTTCATCAAAAAAGTTATTGGAAATCGAGGAAAGTCAAACCATAATTTTCAAATTCTATATGAGTTCCCTCCTGAATAAATTACCTTCATTGAAAAAAAATTTACCATGAGCTATTTTATCTGGAAAAAATCAATGAAAGTCTCTTTTATTTTTTTTCAAAATAAAAAAAAATTAATAAATATACTCTCATTTTATATGCGAAAACTTTTATGGCTAAATAGTGATTAATTTTCTGTAATTTGTAGTTTCTTTTTTCGTGAGAGGAGTCAGTTCCAAATCATGGTTTTTTTGAATCAACCTCAAAAAATTTCGAAAATTCCATTCATGACACAGCGAGACGTTCCTGGTAACCCCCACAACATAAAAATAACAATTTTTTTTTATCTAATTTCTCTAATTTCTCCAATCTTGTCGAGATAACCTTTTGACATTCGAACTTGATATCGCGAAATTCATTACATTCGATTTTTTTTATCTCAACTCAAATTTATCTATGTCAAAGATATATCCGGTATGCCAGCTTAGAAAAAGATGCGTAATTTTATCACGCGTAACTTGATGGAAATCTTGTTCATGTCTTCGACTTTGAATAGTCTAAACTTTCGCATTTTAAGAGGTTTACACACTTTCAAGAACGAAAACAGGTTTCATTAAAAAAAAAATTTCGGGAAGGTCAAAATCGATGAAAAACTCTGGAAAACTGCTCGTGGTAGTTGAGGAAACGTACAAGAATACGTTTTTCATTCTTTCCGAATAACATCGACATAGAATTTTGTTCATAACTTTCGGAAAATGACCCAAGAATCTTTTTCTAAGACATTCTACTGTATCGATCGGAACTTCGCTCAGAACTCACCGAAATCCATGGAAAACTCTGGAAAACTACTCGTGATAGTTGAAGAAAAGTATGAGGATATGTTTCTTATTCCTTCTGAATAATATCGACATGGAATTCGGTTCATAACTGCCGGAAAATGATCAAAAAAATTCTTACGAAGATATCCTTTTTTATCGATCGGAATTTTGATTAGAGCTCACCGATGTCGATGGGAAACTGTAAAAAACGGCTTGTGGTGGTTGGAGAATGGTGAAAGGATACGTTTTTCATTCATTCTGAATGACATCGACATAGAATTTTGTTCATAACTTTCGGAAAATGATCCAAGAATCTTTTTCCAGGAAATTGTGCTGTATTCATCGGAATTTCGCTCAGAATTCACCGAAATCCATAGAAAACTACTCGTGATAGTTGAAGAAAAGTATAAGAATACGTTTCTCATTCATTCTGAATGACATCGATGTAGAATTTTATTCATAACTGCCGGAAAATGACCGAAAAATAACTTCTGAAGATATTCAGCCGCATCGATTGAAATTTTGCTGAGAACTCACCGAAATCGGTACGGAAAACTGCTCGTAGTACTTGAAGGAAAGTGTGGAGATACGTTACTCATTCACTTTGAATAACTTCGAGATAGAATTTGGTTCAAAACTGTCGGAAAATTATCGAAAAATCTCTTTCTCGATATTATTCTGCCGCAATTTCACCCAGAACTCCATGAAATCGATGGAAAACTCTGAAAAAATGCTTCTTATTGCGAATTCACAGAGAGATAACCTGTTGCGAAATATGCAGATTGCTGCAAATTTTTTTTTTGTTGAGAAAAAACGGCGTTGAAATCTTATCTATTCAGTGCTAATCGGTATTTATACAGCAGTTTTCAGAGAGAGAAACATTATAAATAAACGTTATATCCAACCAAATTTCTCTCACGGATTCTTAGAAATATTTTGTTTTCTTATCTTTCTCCAAGTGTTTTCCAAAGCTGCATCCAAATTCCAAAATCCACTGAACGTTGACTTCTTGCAGGTGCTATCATTTTGAAGAATTCCTGATAATTTCGCTCGCATGGTAGTCATTTTTGAACTTGATAATGCGATATACATATTGAAATTGTTGCAATTTACATTTTGCACTCGGAATTGATGAGGTAATTTCGGAAATTGAAATCCTGTTTTGTCGAAATCAGAGAATAAATAGAGAACAGAATTCTGGGAAATTTGAAGTTGAACATGAAAATCAATATTAACTTAGTATTCACTAATTAACTCATTTCTCCTAGGTGGAAAATGGCCAATTTCACCCTGTTCGCACTAATCTCGCTATGCATAATCCTCTTCTCCTCGTGGCTGAGATACAAATTCACCCACTGGAAGAGGAAGAACGTACCAACCCCATCCCTCCAACTATTCCTGGAACTCTTCAAGATGGGCATCTTCCAGCAGAACTCCTACGCGGATAGAGATTTGCATCTGTACAGAAATTTCAAGAGTGGTAATTTTCTGCACGGAGGAACTTACTTCTACTATCTCCCGATATACATCCCGATAGACCTGAAAATTATCAAACATATTCTGCAAATCGACCATCAACACTTCACCGATCGTGGGTTGTACGTCAACGAAAAAGCGGATCCTCTGAGCGCTCACCTCTTCAGTTTGGGGGGTGAGAGATGGAGGGCGCTGAGGAAGAAGTTGACACCCACTTTCACCTCGGGAAAGTTGAGGATGATGTTCGAGACCATCCAAGAGTGCACTTTGGGTCTTCAAGAAGTCATGACTGGGAATGTTGATTCTGATTATGATGTTAAGGATGTGATGGGTGAGTGGAATTTTTTTCTTCACCTTTCACGTTGCTATTTTATATTTTTTTTGTATTTCTGAAGGTCCATCAGTTCTGTGATTCCCCAAATTTTTCAGATTTCGAATGTTGTTCATAATTTTCTGAGAACTATCGAAAACCTCCAAAACTGCGGTAAGTCTCTTTCGACTATTTTCTGCCGCTCAAAACTCATCGAAATCGATAGAAAACTCAGGAAAATTGATCGTGGTAGTTGAGGAACCGTACACGGATGCATTTTTCATTCAATTATGATGACATCGACACAGGACTAGGTCCATAACTGTCGGAAAATGATCGAAAAATCTCACTCGAAGATATTCTGCCACATCGATCGCAATTTCGCTCGGAACTCACCGAAATCAATGGAAAACACTGGGAAACTGCTCGTGTTAGTTGGAAAAACGTATAGGGAAACGTGATTCATTCGATCTGAATGACATCAACATGTAATTTGGTTAATAACTGTCGGAAAATGATTGATCTTTCGAAGATATTCTGCCGCATCGATCGGAATTTCGATCAGAACTCACCGAAATCAATGGAAAAATCAGAGAAAGTGCTCGTGTCAGTTGGAAAAACGTATGAGAATACGTTTTTCATTCAATCTGAATGACATCGACATAAAATTTGGTTTATAACTGTCGGAAAATGATCGAAAAATCTCTTTCGGAGAATCTCTGCCGCATCGATCGAAATTTAGCTCAAAACTCACCGAAATCGTTTACAACTCTAGAAAGCTGCTCGTGTTAGTTGGAAAAACGTATAGGGAAACGTAATTCATTCGATCTGAATGACATCAACATGTAATTTGGCTAATAACTGTCGGAAAATGATCGAAAAATCTCTTTCGGAGAATCTCTGCCGCATCGATCGAAATTTCGCTCAAAACTCACCGAAATCGTGGAAAACTCTGGAAAGCTGTTCGTGTTAGTTGAATGAACGTATAAGAAAACCTTTTCCATTCGATCTGAATGACATCAACATGTAATTTGGTTAATAACTTTCGGAAAATGATCGAAAAATCTCTTCCGAAGATATTCTGCCGCATCGATCAAAATTTCGCTCGAAATCATGGAAAACTCTGGGAAACTGCTTGTCTTAGTTGAAGAACCGTATAAGAAAACCTTTTTCATTCGATCTGATTGACATCAACATGTAATTTGATTAATAACTGCCGGAAAATGATCGAAAAATCTCTTGCGAAGATATTCTGCCGCATCGATCGGAATTTCGATCAGAACTCACCGAAATCAATGGAAAACTCTGGGAAAGTGCTCGTGTTAGTTGGAAAAACGTATAAGAATACGTTTTTCATTCAATCTGAATGACATCGACATAAAATTTGGTTTATAACTGTCGGAAAATGAGCGAAAGATCTCTTTCGGAGAATCTCTGCCGCATCGATCAAAATTTCGCTCAAAACTCACCGAAATCGTGTAAAACTTTGGAAAACTGCTCGTGTTAGTTGAATAAACGTATAAGAAAACCTTTTTCATTCAATCTGAATGACATCAACATGTAATTTGGTTAATAACTGTCGGAAAATGATCGAAAAATCTCTTCCAAAGATATTCTGCCGCATCGATAAAAATTTCGCTCGGAACTCACCGAAATCGTGGAAAACTCTGGAAAACTGCCCGTCTTAGTTGAAGAACCGTATAAGAAAACCTTTTTCGTTCGATCTGATTGACATCGACATGTAATTTGGTTAATAACTGTCGGAAAATGATTGAAAAATATCTTGCGGAGATATTCTGCCGCATCGATCGGAATTTTGATCAGAACTCACCGAAATCAATGGAAAACTCTGGGAAAGTGCTCGTGTTAGTTGAGAAAACGTATAAAAATACGTTTTTCATTCAATCTGAGTGACATCGACATGAAAATTGGTTTATAACTGTCGGAAAATGATCGAAAAAATCTCTTTCGAAGAAATTCTGCTGCATCGATCAAAATTTCGCTCAAAACTCACCGAAATCGATGGGAAACCCTAGAAAACTGCTCGTGTTAGTTGAAGAAACGTACACGGATACGTTTTTCATTCATTCTGTATGACGTCGACATAGAATTTTGTTCATAACTTTCGGAAAATCACCTGAGAATCTAAGATATTCTGCTGCATCGATCGTAATATTGCTCAGAACTCACCGAAAAAGATGGAAAACTCTGGAAAACTGCTCGTGATTGTGAGAGAAAAGTGGAAGGATACGTTCCTTATTAATTCTGAATGACATCGACATAGAATTTGATTTATAACTGTCGGAAAATGAGCGAAAGATCTCTTTCGGAGAATCTCTGCCGCATCGATCAAAATTTCGCTCAAAACTCACCGAAATCGTGGAAAACTTTGGAAAACTGCTCGTGTTAGTTGAATAAACGTATAAGAAAACCTTTTTCATTCAATCTGAATGACATCAACATGTAATTTGGTTAATAACTGTCGGAAAATGATCGAAAAATCTCTTCCAAAGATATTCTGCCGCATCGATCAAAATTTTGCTCGGAAATCACCAAAATCGTGGAAAACTCTGGAAAACTGCTCGTCTTAGTTGAAGAACCGTATAAGAAAACCTTTTTCATTCGATTTGATTGACATCAACATGTAATTTGGTTAATAACTGCCGGAAAATGATCGAAAAATCTCTTTCGAAGATATTCTGCCGCATCGATAGGGATTTCGATCAGAACTCACCGAAATCAATGGAAAACTCTGGGAAAGTGCTCGTGTTTGTTGGAAAAACTTATAAGAATACGTTTTTCATTCAATCTGAATGACATCGACATAAAATTAGGTTTATAACTGTCGGAAAATGATCGAAAAAATCTCATTCGAAGAAATTCTGCTGCATCGATCAAAATTTCGCTCAAAACTCACCGAAATCGATGAGAAACTCTAGAAAACTGATCGTGTTAGTTGAAGAAACGTACACGGATACGTTTTTCATTCATTCTGTATGACATCGACATAGAATTTTGTTCATAACTTTCGGAAAATGACCTGAGAATCTATGATATTCTGCTGCATCGATCGTAATATTGCTCAGAACTCACCGAAAAAGATGGAAAACTCTGGAAAACTGCTCGTGATTGTAAGAGAAAAGTAGAAGGATACGTTCCTTATTAATTCTGAATGACATCGACATAGAATTTGGTTTATAACTGTCAGAAAATGATAGAAAAATCTCTTTCAAAGATATTCTGCTGCATCGATCGAAATTTCCTCATCGAAATCGATACAAAACTCAGGAAAACTGCTCGTGGTAGTTGAAGAAACGTACACAGATACGTTTTTCATTCATTGTGTATGACATCGACATGGAATTTGGTTTATAACTTTCGGAAAATGATCTTTTTCGTAGAAATTTTGCCGCATCGATCGAAATTTCGCTCAAAACTCACCGAAACTGTAGAAAATTCGTGTTAGTCGAAAAAACGTATATTTTATTACTTATTACTTATTAATCGCATCGAAAATTCAAGTGGAAGCGATCATTATTTATGGTAATTATCAGCATGTTTGATCTGTCAGATCAATAACCTAATTTATTCGATGTAACATGTGTGATAACCTTATTCGATGCCGTTTCAATCAATAATAATTAGCTGAAAGGTTATGGGAAATTAATGGAATTTTTCATTTTTTCATTCAAATCTCCGATAACCTATTATTGACGACTATTATTGCGAAACACTAAAATTTTGTGCTTGTGTTTGGGAGGTCATCGTTCTTATCATTCATCTTTTCTATAAAACTTCTTTGGGTCAAAATAAAAAAAAATTATATAACCCGAAAAACCTTCATGTAGGACAAAGAGGGCGTTGAATTTTCTCGGAAAAACTATTTCCATTTCCATCTTCCCAGATCCAGAATTCGATCCATAGATTTCGAAGGCTAAAGAAAATTTTTCTTCCAGCCAGGTACACAACAGACGTGATCGGTAGCGTGGCCTTCGGCGTGAAATGCAACAGCCTGGAAAACCCGAAATGCGAGTTCAGGGAAAGGGCCCAGATCGTCTTCCGTACAGATTTCTGGGCGGCGATGAAACAAGGCGCCCTCTACGCATTTCCCGAGCTGATGCAGTCCCTGAACGTTAAAATCGTCAATTCGAAAGCGAGCGATTTCTTCTTGGACGTGATCAAGGAGACGGTCAGCTACAGGGAGAAGAACAACGTCTTCAGGAGGGACTTCATGCACCTCCTCATCGAGCTGAAGAACAACAACCAACTGAAGAATTCCGACGGGGAAGAATATTCGATGACCGTGGAGGAGATCGCCGCACAGGCGTTTATATTCTTCGAGGCCGGCTACGAGAGTTCCTCGAATACGATGTCGTTCTGCCTCTATGAACTCGCCACGAATATGCACGTTCAAGACAAGGTGAGGGATGAGATTTTCCAGGTTTTGGATAAACATGGGGGTGTCCTCGATTTTGATGCTGTGGAAGAGATGAAATATTTGGATCAGGTGCTTTGTGGTGAGTTGTTACGGTTTATTCCTTTGGGTTCATCTTATCTTGTTGTTGATGACTGCGGATGTTCCATCTACCCCAGTTTATCGAGAATGTCTGCTAGAATGGAAATTACTTTGATGGAAAATTATTTGAGCTATGGGAATAGCCTGAATAATTTTCCACTATGGAAATAACCCAATTTCATAATGGAAATAGTCCGAATGATTCTTTTTTGAAAAGGAATGTGAGAATTCCATATACAATGATTTCTCTAGGAAAAGGAACCTAGAAATTCTATACGCGGTGACTTTTCATGATAAAAGAAAATCGATATTCCACATTCGATGGAAATTGTCGAATAATTTTTCATTAGAACGTGGGAATTCCATTCACGATGAAAATAGCCCAAATAATCTTTTATGGAAAAAAACGTGGAAATTTAATAGGCGATGGAAAAAGCCCAATAAAATTTCCATTATGAAACGCGGAAATTCCATAGAATATGGAAATATCCCAAATCCTCTATTAGGAACGTGGAAATTCCATGGACAATATAAATAGTTCAAATAATCTTCTATGAAAAAAAACGGTGGAAATTTTATTGGCGATGGAAATTGCCCAAATCCTTTTTCAGGAACGTGGAAATTCCATGGACAATATCAAATGCCCAAATAATTTTTCGTAAAAAGAAAAGATAGAAATTTTATGGGCGATGGAAATAACCCAATAAAATTTCCATTATGAAACGCGGGAATTCCATAGAATATGGAAATATCCCAAATCCTCTATTAGGAACGTGGAAATTCCATGGACAATATAAATAGTTCAAATAATCTTCTATGAAAAAAAAAGGTGGAAATTTTATTGGCGATGGAAATTGCCCAAATCCTTTTTCAGGAACGTGGAAATTCCATGGACAATATCAAATGCCCAAATAATTTTTCGTGAAAAGAAAAGATAGAAATTTAATGGGCGATGGAAATAGCCCAATAAAATTTCCATTATGAAACGCGGGAATTCCATAGAATATGGAAATATCCCAAATCCTCTATTAGGAACGTGGAAATTCCATGGACAATATAAATAGTTCAAATAATCTTCTATGAAAAAAAAAGGTGGAAATTTTATTGGCGATGGAAATTGCCCAAATCCTTTTTCAGGAACGTGGAAATTCCATGGACAATATCGAATGCCCAAATAATTTTTCGTAAAAAGAAAAGATAGAAATTTAATGGGCGATGGAAATAGCCCAATAAAATTTCCATTATGAAACGCGGAAATTCCATAGAATATGGAAATATCCCAAATCCTCTATTAGGAACGTGGAAATTCCATGGACAATATAAATAGTTCAAATAATCTTCTATGAAAAAAAAAAGTGGAAATTTTATTTGCGATGGAAATTGCCCAAATCCTTTTTCAGGAACGTGGAAATTCCATGGACAATATCAAATGCCCAAATAATTTTTCGTAAAAAGAAAAGATAGAAATTTAATGGGCGATGGAAATAGCCCAATAAAATTTCCATTATGAAACGCGGGAATTCCATAGAATATGGAAATATCCCAAATCCTCTATTAGGAACGTGGAAATTCCATGGACAATATAAATAGTTCAAATAATCTTCTATGAAAAAAAAAGGTGGAAATTTTATTGGCGATGGAAATTGCCCAAATCCTTTTTCAGGAACGTGGAAATTCCATGGACAATATCAAATGCCCAAATAATTTTTCGTAAAAAGAAAAGATAGAAATTTTATGGGCGATGGAAATAGCCCAATAAAATTTCCATTATGGAGCGTGGGAATTCCATGAAAGATGAAAATTGCTCAAATTCTCTATGAGGAACGTGGGAATTTCATGAATGATGGATATAGCTCAAAACATTTTTCATGAAAATGGACGTAGAAGTTCCATTTGATGAAAATGGCCTGGAAAATTTCCTACCAAGGAACTTGGGAATTCCATGAATGATGAAACTAACCCCAGATTTTTCTGGAAACCGAATTCGGCAATTCTAGACGCCCAAATCTTTTTCCAGGAACGTAAAAATCACATAGACGATGAACACAGCCCAAATAACTCTTTTTCGTCTATGGACGATGGAAATAGTGAAAAAAATTCTTCCTTTGAAACTTCCCAATTTCGAATATTTTTTCCATCGGACATTCTAAGAACATTTATTCATCATTTTGTACTTTCTCTATTCCATTATTGAATATTTCAGAAACTCTTCGGAAATACCCTCCACTCTCCAGCCTGTTCCGTATTTGCAACGAGAGGTACAGACTGCCGGATTCAAACATCGTTCTAGAGAAGGGCACCAGAGTTTTGATCCCAACATACGGTATACATCACGATCCAGAATATTACCCAGACCCAGAAAAATTCGACCCCGATAGATTTTCTCCGGAAAACAAGAGTTCCAGATCCGATTACACATTTCTACCTTTCGGTATTGGACCAAGGATTTGCATAGGTGAGAAAGGCGAAATATTCCTCATGGATCATACCATTAAATTATCTTATTCTCAGGTCTGCGCTTCGGGAAGCTACAAACCAAAGTTGGCCTCATCTCCCTGTTGAGAAATTTCGAATTTAGACCGAGCGAGAATACTCCGGTTCCCATTAAATTCGACGGGGAAAGTTTCACACTAACATCAAAAGGAGATCTGTATCTCCGACACAAAAAAGTCACGAGGAACTTGCACACTCAGGGATAGTTTAAATGGAAGGAGTTGAAAGGAGAAGTGAATATAGTATTTATTATAACGATTGAAGTATTTTTATGTATGAAACTATAAAATTTTTGTCAAACTAATACAATGCAAATATTAAATGACGGTTTTGTATTTCCACGGTTTCGTCATTTCACCGAACCAAGAAATTCTTCACTTTATAAAAAAGTGTTTTCATGCATGTGTCACGCACTCGTCAATTATCTCTTCAACGAAATATGTTTCCCACGTTATCCAACGGTTTGTCAAGGTTCACAAAATGGTACACCATATAAATATTCTCGTTTGACTTCATTTCAAACGAGATTTTTTTTTCGGTTTCATTACTCTGCTCCGACCTTCGTTTAGATTCGACCCATCGATACAACCATAAACCATTTCAAGAACGACTTCAGTGATTAGTGAGTTTAAAATTGTGTTCCAACTGATTTTCCAAGGGGTGAGAATTACACATAAATAAAATTTCGTTCCAATATCTAATATCTACTGATTCTATTCGAGAGTGTTGAAAATCTGAAAGGAAAAACATACTATAAGGCCAGGAAATCGCTAGATATCATCACTTACTCCTCTCGACCCAATCAATTTCGACTGCATTCTCGGAATGAGAATACCACTGAATTATTGGATTACTGGCGAATAACGAAGACGTGTCTCCACTTAAGAAAACTTGGTGTTCAGTGGTTATGATTATCTTAAGTCAAATTAAAGTACGTAAATATTGACATTTGACGTGTTTTTCACAGTCAGGTTTACTAATATATAAGGCAGTGCTACCGATAGAATAGAATATAGAGAATATAGAGAAACGTATAAAATTACATTTTTCATTCGGTCTGAATGATATTGACATAGAGTTCTGTTCATAACTGTCGGAAAATGATCAAAAAATCCCTTTCAAAGATATTTTATCGCATCAATAGGCATTTCCCCTCAGAAATCACCGTAATGGATAAAAAACTGTGGAAAACTGCTCATTGCAATTGGAAAATATTATGAGAATACGTTTCTCATCCATTTTGAATGACATCGTTACAGAATTCTGTTCATAACTGTCGGAAAATGATCAAAAAAATCGTTTTAGACGATATCAGCTGGATCAATCAGAACTCACGGTAATTAATGGAAAAAATGCTCTTGGTAGTTGAAGAAACGTATAAGAATACATTTTTCATTCGGTCTATATGATATTGAAATAGAATTCTGTTCATAACTGTCGGAAAATGATAAGAAAATCCCTCTGAAAAATATTCTGTCGCATCAATAGGAATTTCCCTCAGAAATCACCGAAATGGATGAAAAACTGTGGAAAACTGCTCGTGCTCGTGGTGATTGAAGAAAGGTATGGGGATAAGTTTCCCATCCAGTCTGAATGACATCGATACTGCTTTCTGTTCATAACTGTCTGAAAATGATCGAAAAATCTTTCAGACGATATTAGCTGGATCAATCAGAATTTCACTCAGAACTCACTGAAATCAATGGAAAGAAATGCTTTTGGTAGTTGAAGAAACGTATAAGAATACATTTTTCATTCGGTTTGTATGATATTGACATAGAATTCTGTTCATAACTGTCGGAAAATGATCAGAAAATCCCTTTCGAAGATATTCGTTCGCATCATTAGAAATTACCCTCAGAAATCTCCGAAATGGATGAAAAACTGTGGAAAACTGCTCGTGGTAATTGAAGAAAAGTATGAGGATACGTTTCTCATCCATTCTGAATGACATCGATACAGAATTCTGTTCATAACTGTCTGAAAAATGATCGAAAAATCTTTCAGACGATATTAGCTGGATCAATCAGAATTTCACTCAGAACTCACTGAAATCAATGGAAAGAAATGCTTTTGGTAGTTGAAGAAACGTATAAGAATACATTTTTCATTCGGTTTGTATGATATTGACATAGAATTCTGTTCATAACTGTCGGAAAATGATCAGAAAATCCCTTTCTAAGATATTATATCGCATCATTAGAAATTCCCCTCAGAAATCTCCGAAATGGATGAAAAACTGTGGAAAACTGCTCGTGGTAATTGAAGAAAAGTATGAGGATACGATACGTTTCTCATCCATTCTGAATGACATCGATACAGAATTCTGTTCATAACTGTCTGAAAAATGATCGAAAAATCTTTCAGACGATATTAGCTGGATCAATCAGAATTTCACTCAGAACTCACTGAAACCGATGGAAAAAAATGCTTTTGGTAGTTGAAGAAACGTATAAGAAAACATTTTTCATTCGGTTTGTATGATATTGACATAGAATTCTGTTCATAACTGTCGGAAAATGATCAGAAAATCCCTTTCTAAGATATTCTATCGCATCATTAGAAATTCCCCTCAGAAATCTCCGAAATGGATGAAAAACTGTGGAAAACTGCTCGTGGTAATTGAAGAAAAGTATGAGGATACGTTTCTCATCCATTCTGAATGACATCGATACAGAATTCTGTTCATAACTGTCTGAAAATGATCGAAAAATCTATCAGACGATATTAGCTGGATCAATCAGAATTTCACTCAGAACTCACTGAAATCAATGGAAAAAAATGCTTTTGGTAGTTGAAGAAACGTATAAGAAAACATTTTTCATTCGGTTTGTATGATATTGACATAGAATTCTGTTCATAACTGTGGGAAAATGATCAGAAAATTCCTTTCGAAGATATTCTGTTGAATCATTAGAAATTCCCCTCAGAAATGTATGAAAAACTGTGGAAAACTGCACGTAGTAATTGAAGAAAAGTATGAGGATACGTTTCTCATCCATTCTGAATGACATCGATACAGGATTCTGATCATAACTTTCGGAAAAAAATCGAAAAATCCCTTTCGAAGATATTCGGTCGCATCAATAAGAATTTCCCACAGAAAACACCAAAATCGATGAAAAACACTGGAAAACTGCTTGTGGTAGTTGGAAAAATGTACAAGGATAGATTTGCAATTAGTTTCGAACGATATCGACATAGAATTTTGTTCATAACTGTCGGAAAATGATCGATAAATCTCTTTCGGAGATATTCTACCGTATCGATCGAAATTTTGTTCAGAACTAACTGAAATAGACGGAAAACTCTGGAAAATTGCTGGTGGTGTTTGAAAAAAAGTATGAGGTCACGTTTTTCATAAATTTTGAACGAAATCGACATAGAATTTCGTTCATAACTGTCGGAAAATGATCGAAAAAAGTCTTCCAAAGATCTTCCGATTCTGGTGCATCGATAAGAATTTCGCTCAGATCTCACCGAAATCGATGGAAAACTCTGAAAAACTACTCGTGGTAGTTGGAGAAACGTACAAGGAAACGTTTTTTATTCGTTTTGAATGACAACGACATAAAATTTTGTTCATAACTGTCGGAAAATGATCGAAAATTTTTTTTCGGAGATATTCCGCCGCATGGTTCGAAAATTCGCTCAGAACTCATCGAGATCGACGGAAAACTCTGGAAAACAGCCGGTGGTACTTGAAGAAATATACGAGGATTCGTTTTTCATTCGTTTCGCCCCTTCAATCGGTCTATTCTTCAGAAAATCAACGCGAGTTTAAGAGCATCTTCCGACCTCGATCAAATTTAGTTACTACGAAAAACGTCATGAAAACTGTGAGGTTAATAACAAATTCTCCTTTCATTTTCTAGGTATGGAAATTTAGGAACCATGCTCTCTTTGTTAACAGTTCTTGCATTGCTCTTCGCAACCGCGTATCTCCTCAAAATTTGGATCAAAAGAAAATATTCATTCTGGAGCGACAGAGGCTTATTAACACCCCCGATCAACATCGGCTGGGGTAACTCGCGAGAGGCGGTCCTCCAGAAGAAGAGCTTCAGCCAGGCCCTCCACGAGTTCTACACGTTCTTCAGGTCCAACCAGGTGCCCCACGGCGGAATCTACACCTTCACCTCCCCCGTTTACATGCCGGTCGACATCGACATCGTCAAGAGGATACTCCAGGACGACTTCGACCATTTCGTCGACCGCGGCTTCTACGTCAACCAAGAAGACGACCCTCTCAGCGCCAACCTCTTCACCCTAGAGGAGCACAAATGGCGACAGTTGAGATCGAAATTCACCCCCGCTTTCAGCACCTCGAAACTGAAGATGATGTACGAGACGCTGTCGAAGTGCACCGAAGACCTGGAGGAGGCGCTCGGGGAATTCGACGGGAAACATCTGGATATAAAGGAGTTGATCGGGAGGTTCACCATCAATGTTATTGGAAGTTGCGCGTTCGGCGTCGAGTGCAACTGCTTGAAGGAACCCAACAACGAGTTCCGCTTGAATGGTGGGTAGAATTGATTGAGTGGGACAATGTTAACATGAATTCTTCCAGGTTCTATGTTCTTCCAGAGGAACACCCTCGAGAACATCAAGCTGGGGCTGAGCGACGTTTTCCCGAAGATCATGAAGAAATTCCACGTTTGCGTCAGTAAACCCAGCGTCATCGAATTCTTCAAACGTTTAACGAGAGAGACCATGGAGTACAGGGAGGAGAACAACATCGTCCGGAAGGATTTCATGCATCTGCTGATACAGTTGAAGAACAGCGGGAAATTGGTGGATACTGAGGAGGTCGGTGGTATGGGAAAACACGCGGACGAGGAAAAAATATCTTTCGACGACCTCGTCGCTCAAGCCTACGTTTTCTTCATAGCCGGCTACGAGACGCCCTCCAACGTTATAAGTTTCACCCTTTATTTCTTAGCAGTCTTCAAGGAGATCCAGGGGAGGTGCAGGAAGGAAATCGAGGAAGTGCTGGCCAGACATGGGGGGGAATCAGCCTACGAAGCCGTTTCGGAGATGCGTTACATCGACTGCGTCATCAACGGTGAGTCCCGACCGACGATATAGTGACAACTTCAGTTTTGCTCTTCTTCCAGAAAGCATGAGGTTCTATCCGCCAGTCCACGTGCTGAATCGGGTGTGCACGAAGGACTACCAAGTGCCCGGTTTCGATCTGTTGCTGAGGAAGGGACAAAAAGTCGTGATTCCAGTTCTTGGTATACACAGGGACGAACAACATTACCCAGATCCTGACACCTTCGATCCTGAAAGGTTTTCGGATGGGAATTCGAGAGGAAGGAATCCGGCAACCTTCCTTCCGTTCGGTTTCGGTCCAAAGCATTGCATAGGTGAGGAATGTTCAGATTTGGAGTGTCGGATATGTATTATTTTTTTTTAGCTCTTCGGTTTGGGATGGTCCAGATTAAAACTGCAGTGATAACCGTAATAAAGAACTACGAGATATCGCTGAACGAGAAGACCAAACGTCCTCTAGAATTCGATAGAGGACACCCACTCACACTTTCCCCCAAAGGGGGGATATGGTTGAATTTGAAAAAAATCGAAAAATAAACTGTGATAACTTATCAGCTTCTCAAGCTTTGGTGTAGAGAATGAAGGTCATGTTTTTGGTAGTGTTGAGGTGTATTTTATGAATAAATAAAGTTAGATAGATTTCGAAGATTCCCAAAATAAAAAAAATATCCCCATCACAAAAGTCTAATGATGAGCAGAATATGATGCTGACCCGTAAGAAAGTGAATCGTTGGGTGATTCTAAGAAGGAAAGTTGAAATGAACCTATGTCTTAAACCTCTCAATTTTCGAGGGATAATATTTTTTATCATAATTTTAACATTAAACAAGATATTCTTATGAAATGTATTTATATAGCCACTTTTGTCTGAGGGGATTTTTTGATTTTCCAACCCGTTCGTACGAGGTTTGGACTAGATATTTTTGGAAAAATATTATGTACGTCTCTGCGTTTTTTGAGATGAAAAATATTTTTTTAATCTCCATTCATTTCGGGGAAAATTTGAATATGTTGAGATTTTTGTACGACACGCTATTCTCGCTTGAAAAAACAGAACGCAAGATCAAATTATAATTAAATACCTGCCTATAATTTTTTTGGGGTTCGTACTAGATATTTTTGGTACGCCTCTGCGTTTCTTCAAATGAATTAATTTTTTTGATCTTCATTCATTTCAGGGAAAATTCGATTTATTGACATTTTTCGTAAGACGAGAAATTTTTGCGTAAAAAATAGAAATTCATTATCAAATTATAAGTTAAAACTTATCTATTATTTTTTTCTAGTGAACTGATTTTTTTCCAAGAAAAAATGTTTCTATACATGGTGAGGACCTATGCAATTTCATGAAAATAATAAAAGCAGTTACAATGGGGGAAAAGCCAAATGAAAGATACATTTGAAAATGCATAAAAATAGTTTTTTACCATAACTTTTAAATTTAACTAGATGTTTTTATGAAAGTTGGCATGAGGCCTGTAAGCATTGAAAGCCATTTTTCGTGTAGAATTTTCCAACCAGTGGCGTGCGTTCGGGGTTTGGACTGGATATTTTTGGAAAAATATTATGTACGCCTCCGCGTTTTCTTGAGATGAAAAATATTTTTTTACTCTCCATTCATTTCGAGGTAAATTTGAATATGTCAAGATTTTTTGTACGACACGCTATTCTCGCGTAAAAAAATCAGAACGCATAATCAATTTGAAGTAAATACTTACCTATAATTTTTTTTAATTACAGGGATGGGACTAGATATTTTTGGTACGCCCCTGTGTTACTTCAAATAAATTTATTCTTTTTAATCTCCATTTATTTCAGGGAAAATTTGTTTTTATTGACATTTTTCGAACGACAAGAAATTATTGCGTAAAAATTAAAAATTTATGATCAAATTATAAGTTAAAATTTATCTATTCATTTTTTGATTTTTTTTTAGTGCATTGATTTTTTTCCTAGAAAATATGTTTCTATGCATGGTGGGGTCCTATGCAATTTTGATGAAAGTAATAAAAGCAGTAACAATGGGAAAAAAGCCGAATAAAAAATAAATTTGAAAACGCATAAAAATAGTTTTTTATCATAACTTTTATATTTACCTAACTAGATATTTTCATAAAATTTGGCATAAGGCCTGCAAGCATTGAAAACCATTTTTCGTGTAGAATTTTCCAACCAGTGGCGTCCGTTCAAGGTTTGGACTGGATATTTTTGAAAAAATATTATGTACGTCTCTGCGTTTTCTTGAGATGAAAAATATTTTTTTACTCTCCATTCATTTCGAGAAAAATTTGAATATGTCGAGATTTTTTGTACGACACGCTATTCTCGCGTAAAAAAATCAGAACGCATAATCAATTTATGGTAAATACTTACCTATAATTTTTTTAATTACATGGTTTGGACTAGATATTTTTGGTACGCCTCTGCGTTCCTTCGAATGAATTCATTTTTTTCAATTTTAATTTATTTCAGGGAAAATGTGTATCTGTTGACATTTTCGTACGACGAGAAATTCTTGCCTAAAAAAATAAGAATTCATCATTAAATTATGAGTTGAAACTTATTTTTTCTAGTGAATTAATTTTTGCATGGTGGAGACCTATGCAACTTTCATGGAAATGATAAAAGCAGTCACAATGAGAGAAAAAGCCTAATAAAAGATAAATTTGAAAATGCATAAAAATAGTTTTTATCATAACTTTACTATTTAACTAGATATTTCTATGAAATTTGACTAAGGCCTCCAATCATTGAAAGCCAATTCTCGGTTCAGACATGTTCCAACCAGTGGCGTCCGTACAGAGTTTGGACTGGATATTTTTGGAAAAATTTTATTTTCGCCCCTGGGTTTTCTTCGATAATATTTCTCCAGAAATATATGGTCCAAACCCCCTCGTACGGATGCCACTGGTTGAATAATCGAAAAATATTTTAGATTTAAAAATAGTCACTGAAGTTCACAGAGCTTGTTTCAAATTTTATGAGAATATCAAGGAAGATAAAAAAAAAAATTTTTTCTATGAACTTCGACAACCTGTAGAACAATAATTGATAGGTTTGGTACATTTTATTCATTTGGAATCACACCCTCAAGGATTAGCCGTTTTTTTTGCAACACCCTGTATACTTATTCGTAATATTCTTGAAAAAACCTCTAATACTAAAAATATTCCTAGACTCTTCCGATGTTCTACAAAATAACAACTTGTTGAATCTCTTCGAAAATGTTGATATGATTCAATATTTTCAAAGGTGTTCGATTTCAAGAGCAAACCCACCGTCTTCTACATGTGTTATAAGAGATTAGGCAAGCGTTGATAAATCATCTTATTAACAGATCTATAAAACAACAAGTTATCCAGGTACTTGTTGGGCGAGAAGAAATCATATTGACCATCCCTACTGGACAGGTTATGTTAATACCTCCTACTGGCGTAACCTCAAGTGGGATTATAAGATAACACAATTCAAATTGAACATCGAGTTAGAATGATTCTTTATATGCAACAGTCGAGATTGTGAGAAAGTTTGTTTTCGAATAAGCCTCGTTCTATTCGGTAAGAACTAGTTATTTTTTATTAAAAAAAAATAACTTGATTAAGTTGAATTTATTGTTGTTATTAAGGCTATCTAGTGTTATTTCAAGTGGAGTTATTTATATTTACTTAATTAATTGGTAATGTTTTTGTTTGATAACGTTGGTTGCAATCACACCCTCCTCTTTCACCTAGAAACATTTCCTACGACTTGATGTTAATCCTTCATAACTCACCATTACTCATCATACAATTTCAGATCGAAGCAACAATGACCATAATCACAACCAGCTCGATAATCGTAGTTCTGCTAGTACTGCTTCTAGCCTGGATAAGACAAAAATACACCTACTGGAAAGACAGAAACGTACAAACTCCCCCCTTCAAGTTCGGCTGGGGAAACCTCCAAGACCCAATCCTCCAGCGGAGATGTTTCTCCGACGACCTCCTGGATTTCTACCGTTACTTCAAGTCCAGAAGACTTCAACACGGCGGTCTATACAGCTTCATATTTCCAGTTTACGTACCGATCGACTTGGACATCATCAAATCGATCCTGTTGACCGATTACGATCATTTCGCGAGCAGAGGTTTCTACATGAACGAAGTCGACGATCCTCTTAGCGCCACCATCATGGCCTTGATCGGGGAGAAATGGAGGTGGGTCAGGGCGAAATTCGGTGCTGCCTTCACCCCAGCGAAGTTGAAGGTGATGTTCGAGACCATCGTGAAATGCGGGGAAGAATTGGAAGATACCCTGAAGGAGATGGATACAGAGGCTGTGAATGTGACCGAGATCGCTGGAGGGTACACCATGAATATTATTGGACACTGTGGCTATGGCATCGAGTGTAACTCTTTGAAGGAGCCGAATAATGAATTTATAGTTAATGGTGAGTAATCACTTCCACCTCTCAATTAGCCTCATAGCTCTTTAAAGCTTAAGGCACCCCTGTGGTCCTCTTCTCATGACTGAGACAAGCATGTCTTTGGATGCTGTAGAACAGTCTCATAACCCTAGTTTAGAGACCAGAGGGTTCTTGAGGCTCCTTTTGATGTCTTCTCGACTTGTACGTTCTACGTCAATCTTTGGTCTGCTTTCTTTCCCCAGGAACTGCCTTCTTCGAGAGGTCCTTACCGGAGAACATCAAGGTTCAACTAACCGAAATAGCCCCCGGATTGATGAAAAGACTCCACACATGCATCACACGACCAAGTGTCAGCGAGTTTTTCGAGCGTATCACCACTCAAGCGATGGAATATCGAGAGAAGAACAACATAGTTTGTAAAGACTCATTGGACCTCCTGATGCAGCTGAAGGAAGATTCGAAAGACGGCCTTGAAAACAAATTACCTTTTGGCGAAATAGTTGGTATAGGATACTCATTATTCTTGGCAAGTTTCGAAACAACCTCCAACGCTGTTTGTTTCACCCTCTACCTCTTAGCCTTGCACGAAGACATTCAGGAGAAAGCGAGGGAAGAAGTGGTTCGGGTGATGGAAAAACATGAAGGAAAACTGACCTACGAGGCCATGTCCGATTTTGTCTACCTTGATATGGTAATCAATGGTGAGTATACGTACGACTCTCTTGTTATTAAATTATTGACTGTATCACCCTCCAGAAAGTTTGAGGATATACCCACCAGTCCACCAGTTGTACAGGATGTGCACCAAAGACTATAAGGTACCTGGTACTGATTTGGTTCTGAGAGAGGGTCAGAAGGTGTTTATACCTCTTATGGGTATACACCACGATGAAGAATACTACCCAAATCCTGGAAAATTCGACCCTGAGAGGTTCTCTGCTGAAAATTCGAGAGGAAGGAACCCAACAACATTTATACCTTTTGGGTTGGGACCGAAGTATTGTTTAGGTGAGTGATTAGATTAGATTTGGTCTGATAGCCTTAAGCCCACCGATTTACTTAAGTGTCAGCCTCACCCTTTTGGTTAGCTCTAGCTGTCATAACAATGATCCTTTAACCCTCGTCAAAATCTGCACGAAGTTTGCTTTGCCAGGCTTATGTTTGTTCTGTTAGTAGACCCTCTATAGTCTTCACAACTTTCTGTCCTTACTGAGTAGCTCTTTCAGGGAATCTTTTGGCTTGACTCTGCCTTCATGTTTTTTCCAATCAGCATTGCGTCTTCTCTTATACCTATTTTCAAGAAGTTGGTTCGACCATCTTTTTGGCAATGCCATATGGGGATCGAAAAGACACTTGTTAGGTTCACTGATATCATAATCTTCTATTTCTGGCCTTATTCTCTGGCTCTAACTTCCTCATGTGTTTTTGAGCCGTCTGTATGAAAAATTGATTGGACACTCATGGGTATTCTTCCATTCCAGTGGTGTCTTCAAGCTATAACTACCTTGTAGTTCGTATAGTAAAGGTAGTTGGTTGTCATGGAATTGATGGGCATTCCTTTAATAGGATATGCCATGAGTTCATCCTTCAGTTTTCGAAAGGTCCCTCCATGAGCCTTGATTATGGGTGGCTGTACTTGCAGCAATCTGCATGTAGTAAATTTGTCGTTTTCTTGTATGAAAAGGGGTTGTGATGGTAACCACACCATGACCTTTATTGTCTTCGTGACTGTTCTTGCCATACATACTTCTGCACCTTCCACGTGCTATTCAGGACTTTCTGCAGCCCCTTGTAAGTCTTTGGTCAACAATCACTCTGTAGCTTATAATGTTTGTTCTGTTGGTAGACCCTCTATAGTCTTCACAACTTTCTGTCCTTATTGAGTAGCTCTTTCAAGGAATCTTTTGACTCTGCCTTCGTGTTTTTTCCACTCAGCATCGAGTCTTTTTTTATACCTATTTTTCAAGAAGTTTGTTCGACCATCTTTTTGGCAATGCCATATGGGTATCGAAAAGACACTTGTTAGACTCACTGATATCGTAATCTTCTATTTTTGGCCTTATTCTCTGGCTCTGACTTCCTCATATGTTTTTGAGCCATCTGTATGAAAAATTGATTGGACATTCATGGATATTCCTCCCTTCATGTGGTGTCTTCAAGCTATAACTACCTTGTAGTTCGTGTAGTAAAGGTAGTTGGTTGTCATGGAATTGATGGGCATCCCTTTAATAGGATATGCCATGATTTCCTCCTTCAGTTTTTGCTGTACTTGCAGCAATCTGCATATAGCAGATTTATCATCTTCTTGTAAGAAAAGGGGCAGTGATAGTAGCCACACCATGGACTATATTGTCTTCATGGCAGTTCTTGCCATACATCCTTCTGCACCTTCCCACCCCTTTTAAGGCCTTCTTGCTCTTCTTATAGCTCATAATACCTCAGTAGGATGGTTCAGAAGATTATCATGATTTCATTAACGCTGTGTTTAATTACCAGCCCAACGTTTTGGATCGCTCCAAGTCAAGATTGTGCTGATAATGATACTGCAGAAATATGAATTGACACCAAACGAAAGAACGAAGAGTCCATTAGAATTCAGTACTGGAAATCATATCACGTTGTGTCCCAAGGATGGAATCTGGCTGAACTTGAAGAAAATCAGGGAATAAAGTAGTTATGTATCATTAACATCTTGTAATTCTTTTAATAAACTGTTACAGATGAAGGGGTGGAAAGTTTTATTTCTTTTGTGATGGTTCTAGGCAAGTCCGGGAGATGGCGCTGCCCGCTACGACACGCAGTGTTTCTCCTCTCATAAGTGCCCACCTGCAGCGCCTCATTGACGAGTCCAACCAGTAGCTCTGGGATGAAACAATCGATTCCAAAATGATGTTGAATGAAACATTGGGATCAAATATTGGAAATTTCCTCAGACAGGCTTCCCAGACGTGCCTTTAGAGTCAACACCCTCGTCTGTTACAAGTGGGGGTGTAATAAAGCGAAGTGTCCCATCATCAAAGGTGATTAAATGGCGATTCGTCGTGAACTCGAGGATGAAGATGCCACGTCGATTTTCCGAGTCAAACGTCAATGACTCGGGGAAAATCGAAGATGGATTGACTGGAAAGATGGGTTCATTGGATTCGGGGAATTTTCCGACAAATTCGATTCTTTCGCTCGATCTCAATCATTGAAAAATTTGGAAAGCAAAATTCATCGTCTAGCTGCTTGGCTTCGAGCCTCAGTCCGAAAAATAATATAATTTTAAAAATCTGAACGTAGGTTTACAAAAATATGAATTTCCATTCCATATCGGGTGTCTTAAACAAACCGAAGTGAATTTCCCCATCGAATGGAAATACATATCTTTTTCCACATTCGGAATCTGTGTCGCGGAAAATTTCCCGAGGACGGATTCAATCAAGCGATAAAAACGAGTATTATTAAGCTTTTCTTCGGGGAATTGGGCCAATTTGAGATCGTGGAGTCGTCCTACATCGAGCGCGATACAGAATTTGCATTGGAGGAAGGATAATCGAATTCGATATTATCCTTCGCTGCATGTAAGGTGAATCCAATCCTCACTGAAAGCAATCGTGAAATTTAGACATTAATCCGATCTCGAGGGAATACCAAGAATCGATAGTTGTCGAGTGAATATTGATTTTTGTTTACTATCCTTATATTGCCATTCTTGGGTATAATGGTAATTCTTTTAGGTGGTAGACTGAAGCCTCGATTTGAATGAAACATAGCAAATTTGTAGCCAATTTACATCATTGCTATGTCACTGTGATCGCCTCTATGAAACATTGATGGATAAAAACAAGACAGTCATGCTCCCTGCCTGATCTTAAATTGAAACATCACAAAAATGGAGCGATGTTTCATATATGTTACATAGCTGACACATCGCCAATACGTATCAAGGATGTAGTTTTGATAGATCATAGATTCGTCACAAATGAAGGATACAGATACAGTTTTGGAACAAAGAAATGTTGCATCGCAACGTTCCTTCCTTGATCTCTCCAGTTTACATCACAGAGAAGTAACTGGTCAACCGTAAACAACTCTATTTTTCCTTCAAATCCCAGAAGAGCTAGAAAGATATCAGACAACGAACTCCATGACAGATTGATGGAATAACGTTAATAATTTTCTGAAGATCATTAAAAACCTACAACAGTGAGATGGTCAAGTTAGAGCAATACATTTTTAACAGTAAATAACTCTATTTTTCCTTCAAATCCGTTTCACTGGTCAGAATAAACGAAAGTATAAGGTATCCAGGCGGAAATTTCGGGTGTAAAAACCTAAAAATGTGAAACAAAACATGTTATGAGACTAGAAAATCGTTAGAAATCCTTACTTACCCAAGTATTCGAAAAAAAAAATGGGAGAAATCCTCCCCGTCCCCTGAATCAACGAAAAGACCGACGGAAAAGCACGTGAGGAGCTATCTAGGTCGAGTAGTTCCGCCGGGTCGTTTTTGATCCTTATTGAGGACGATTCGAGTTGGATATCAGAGATGCCCGATGCGTTTTTCTCGAACAAAAGGAAATTCGGATACTCGAGTTTTATTCCAGCAGGGTGTAGAGTGAGAGAATAGTAGATTCTTACACTTTATATTTATGTGGAGCTTTTAGTTTGATCCTCCCCAATGCGGGGGTAACATGAAAGCGACCAATTCACAATTGAATTTAATGGGGAAGTGATGGGGATGTGAACTCGGAAAATGGGACGTTCGTCTCGGAAGAGAAACGATATTGGTTTTTTCGAATTTCGAAACTCATTTAGCGGTAACCCATCCAGGTAGTGAACCCGCACAACGTTGCTTCGCTTCAAGTCTCATCAAACTCATCCTCGGTTTCAATGAAGAACACATTTTTCCTTCGAATCCGTTTCGCTTGCCAGAATGAAAAAAATTATTGTTTCATAATCTGTATTGTATCGGTGGTAGAAATGTTGGTGGTAAAAACCTGAAAATGTGGAAAAAAACATATTATGAGGCTAGAAAATCGTAAGAAATCATTACTTACTCCAATTCACTTCTTTCTATTTTCGATATCGTCAATTTAAACTGAATTCTAGGAGGAATAGGGAAAACGAATTCATTGTGAGTGGAAAAACGTTCAGAACTTGCCGAAATTGACCTGAAATTCCTGGAAACTGCACGTGATTGTTGGAGAAACGTATGAGAGTTAGTTTTTTATTCGATGTGAATGACATCAACATGGAATTTGGTTCAGAACTGTCGGAAAATGATCGAAAAATATTTTTCGAAGATTTTCTGCCGCATTTATCGAAATTTCGCTCAGAACTCACCGAAATCAATGGAAAACTCTGAGAAACTCATCGTATAAGTTGAAAAAAAATATGAGGATACGTTTTTTACTAATTCTGAATGACATTGACATAAAATGTTTATCATAACTGTCGGAAAATGATCGAAAAATATCTTTCGAAGATTTTCTGCCGCATTGACCGAAATTTCGCTCAGAACTCACCGAAATCAATAAAAAACTGCTCGTATAAGTTAAAAAAATATAAGGATAAGTTTTTCACTAATTCTGAATGACATTGACATAACATTTTTATCATAACTGTCGGAAAATGATCGTAAAATATCTTTCGAAAAATTTCCGCCGCATTGATCGAAATTTCGCTCAGAACTCACCGAAATCAATATAAAACTGCTCGTATAAGTTGAAAAAAATATAAGTATATGTTATCTACAAATTCTAAACGACTTTGACATAAAATTTTGTTCATAACTGTCGGAAAATGATCGAAAAATATCTTTCGAAGATTTTCTGCCGCATTGATCGAAATTTCGATCAGAACTCACCGAAATCAATGGAAAACTCTGAGAAACTGCTCGTATAGAATAGGAATACGTTTTTCACTAATTCTGAATGACATTGACATAAAATTTTGTTCATAACTGTCGGAAAATGACCCAAGAATCTCTGTCGAAGATATGCTGCTGCATCGATCGGAATTTCGCTCAGAACTCACCGAAACGATGGAAAACTCTGGAAAACTGCTCGTGGTTGTTGGAGAGAAATATAAGAATACGTTTTTCACTAATTCTGAACGATATCAACATAGACTTTGGTTCATAACTGTCGGAAAATGATCGAAAAATCTCTTTCGAAGAAATTCTGCCGCATCGATCGAAATTTCTCTCAGAACTCACCGAAATCAATGAAAAATACTGAGATACTGCTCGTGTTAGTTGAAAAAACGTACACCAATACGTTCTTCATTCATTCTGTATAAAATCGACATAGAATTTTGTTAATAACTGTCGGAAAACTACCCAAGAATCTCAGTCGAAAATATTCTGTTGCATCGATCGGAATTTCGCTCAGAACTCACCGAAACGATAGAAAACTCTGGAAAACTGCTCGTGGTTGTTGAAGGGAAATATAAGGATACGTTTTTCACTAATTCTGAATGATATCAACATAGACTTTGGTTCATAACTGTCGGAAAATGAACGAAAAATCTCTTTCGAAGAAATTCTGCCACATCGATAGAAATTTTGCTCAAAACTCACCGAAATCAATGGAAAACTCTGGGAAAGTGCTCGTGGAAGTTGAAAAAAAGTACACGGATACGTTTTGAATTCATTCTGCATGACCTTGACATAGAATTTGGTTCATAACTGTCGGAAAATCACTCAAGAATCTTTGTCGAAGATATGCTGCTGCATCGATCGGAATTTCGCTCAGAACTCACCGAAACGATAGAAAACTCTGGAAAACTGCTCGTGGTTGTTGAAGGGAAATATAAGGATACGTTTTTCACTAATTCTGAATGATATCAACATAGACTTTGGTTCATAACTGTCGGAAAATTAACGAAAAATCTCTTTCGAAGAAATTCTGCCACCTCGATAGAAATTTTGCTCAAAACTCACCGAAATCAATGGAAAACTCTGGAAAAGTGTTCGTGGAAGTTGAAAAAAAGTACACGGATACGTTTTTAATTCATTCTGCATAACGTTGACATAGAATTTTGTTCATAACTGTCGGAAAATGACCCAAGAATCTCTGTCAAAGATATGCTGCTGCATCGATCGGAATTTCGCTCAGAACTCACCGAAAACGATGTGAAACTCTGGAAAACTGCTCGTGGTTGTTGAAGAGAAATATAAGAATACGTTTTTCACTAATTCTGAATGATATCAACATAGACTTTGGTTCATAACTGTCGGAAAATAAATGAAAAATCCCTTTTGAAGAAATCCTGCCACATCGATAGAAATTCTGCTCAAAACTCGCCGAAATCAATGGAAAACTCTGGGAAACTGCTCGTGGAAGTTGAAAAAACGTACATGGATACGTTTTTAATTCATTCTGCATGACATTGACATAGAATTTTGTTCATAACTGTCGGAAAATGACCCAAGAATCTCTGTCGTAGATATGCTGCTCCATCGATCGGAATTTCGCTCAGAACTCAACGAAAACGATGTAAAACTCTGGAAAACTGCTCGTGATAGTTAAAGAAAAATATAAGGATACTTTTTCAATAGTTCTGAATGTCATCAACATAGACTTTGGTTTATAACTGTCGGACAATGATCGAAAAATCTTTTTCGAAGAAATTCTGCCACATCGAAAATTTGAAATAATTAGACAAAGACGTTTGTGCAAAATGTACATGAAAAGAGCGCACAAAAAAAATGTTTAAATTTCATACATTCGAAAAATGTGAGAAAAGGGTGGAGTACAAAAAACTGTGTGGGAAAAAAATTATAAAATGCGCTGTTCATAGCTGATTAGAAAATTCTTCTTCCTGATATATCTCTCGTGCAGAGAACATCAGCCTCGTCAACAAAAAAAGAAAAAACTTGTTCTGCGTCCTGGATGGCGAAACGAGAAACACGTAAAGAGAACCAACCAGCGTATTATTCCCGTTTGGGGGACTTCAACTCATAAATCAACTGGCCGGGTGTATCCTCCCGAAAGTCTGCTCCATCAGGACTTTTTGTTGCGTGAAAATTTACATTTTTATTGAAAAGTTAAATTTCGCTCCGGCCTTTTTTTTTTCGGATTATAGATCGCAAAGAGGGCGTTTTGAAATTATTTCACAATACTTGGGGTTGAACTTTTCCATTAATGATTCTAATCCGAGTTTGTTGGATGAAGGTAAAGTGGGGAAGTCGCTGGTTAATAATCTGAAAACCCTGATTGATTCTGACGAGTGGAAGGTGAGATACGAAATATTGAAAATTTGAAAAATTTCGAAATTTTCAGATAGCGTCGCGATTTTATTTTCATCCGATTGTGCAACCTCTAAAACCTATATTTTCACACCAAACTTGACCACACTGCGTGTCGCCGCAGGTAACGCCACCTACCGGGCGGTACGGAGAACCGCCACAAACTAATACGATTTCAAAATCGATGCGGCATTGTGGAAAGGATGAAACTAGTCATTTTTGTTTCATAATTGAGTCTTCACGGAACAACCGACTGCCAATTCTCTCAAATCTCATTCCTCATTGTTCGTCGGTCCCGAAACGAACGAGCACAAAGGGGGGATTTACTTTCCGTTCACCTTCAATGAATAATTATCCAACAGGCGCGTTTTCCAGCGTGTGGCATGTGTAATTGGGCATAAAACGAAGAACGCTCATCCGCCAACTCGACGGCGTCGGCCGGAAAGGCCGGAGATCTTCAAAGGGACGCGGCGGCGCCGACGCGCGGCGTCGCCCCTGGCAACGAGGGGTCGTAGGAGCGTCGCGTGGTGGGGGATCGTATGTGAAGTCCGTCCACTTGTCAGTTTCCGTCAGTTTGCGCGCTACTCTGTGGTCGTAAGCAACTGAGCCGTCAGCAGAGTGTGATCAAAGGGGCCGCGCAGCATGTGCGTCGTTCTGGTTCTGTCCACACAGTTTTTCCGATATTAGAGAGGTTTTTTAGTCGTTTTTGGAATTGTAAGTTTGACGTTTCATCCTGTTTTTCGTTGTGTGCACTGTTGGTGTGGGAGTGACCGCCAGGTTCTTGGATTTTTGTACGTTCACGGTAAATTTTTGTTGTTTTTTTAGGTTTTAGTTTTTTTTTATTTCTCTTCGTTGTGTTTTCATTCTAGCCTTCAACCTACTCAAGATTTACGAAATATATATCAAATTTCTCGACACCAGATCAGAAAAACTCAATTTCTTATTCATGTGGAATTTTATAAAACTGAATTCATCGATCATTTTGCGGGTAACATTTCAGAATTTTTAGATAGCATTGCGATTATATTTTCATCGGATTGTGCGACCTTGAAAACCTATATTTTCATATCAAACTTGACCATATCTGTCAAAAAAAAATTCCAACTTTCATTTTCGAGTTGCGTTTGAGAGGCCCTACTGGCGTAAATATCGCAATTAGTGATCAACCAAGTGATTTCGCTGGAACTACTCAATCAGTTCTATAACTTCCATATTATGAAAAAATTATTATTGATTTTCCACATTTACTCTGAGAGAAACAAATATTGCGTTTCAGGGGGGTCTACCCCTTAGTTTTTTTGGATCTAAAATCGAAATGTTCGAATACAATTTTTTTGGATGAGGATGAAGTGGGGTGGTCCCTGTTAATAATCTGAAAAGCCTATTGGTTCAGACGTGTGGAAGTTGAGATATGAAGCACTGAAAATTGAAACAAATTTGATCGGAAATTCCTGAAAACTGCACGTGATTGTTGAAGAAGCGTATAAGGATTAGTTTTTTATTCGATCTGAATGACATCAACAAAGAAATTGGTTCATAACTGTCGGAAAATGATCGGAAAATATCTTTCGGAGATTTTCTGCCGCATCGATCGTAATTTCGCTAAGAACTCACCGAAATCAATGGAAAACTCTGGGAAACTGCTCGTGTTAGTTGGAAAAAAGTATGAGGATAAGTTTGTCCTTCAATTCGAATGACATCGACATGAAATTGGGTCCAAAACTATCGGAAAATGATCGAAGAATCTCTTTCGAAGATATTCGGCAGCATCGACTGGAATTTGCTCGAAATCCATCGAAATCGATAGAAAACTCTGGAAAAACGTTCGTGGTAGTTGAAGAAACGTACACGGATATGTTTTTGATTCATTCTGTATGACATCGACATAGTATTTTGTTCATAACTGTCGGAAAATGACCCAAGAATCTCTGTCGAAGATATCCTGCTGCATCGATCGGAATTTCGCTCAGAACTCACCGAAACGATGGAAAACTCTGGAAAACTGCTCGTGGTTGTTGAAGAGGAATATAAGAATACGTTTTTCACTAATTCTGAATGACATCAACATAGACTTTGGTTCATAACTGTCGGAAAATTAACGAAAAATCTCTTTCGAAGAAATTCTGCCACATCGATGCTCGATTGCTCAAAACTCACCGAAATCAATGGAAAACTCTTGAAAACTGCTCGTGGAAGTTGAAAAAACGTACACGGATACGTTTTTAATTCATTCTGCATGACATCGACATAGAATTTTGTTCATAACTGTCGGAAAATGAAGAATCTCTGTCTAAGATATTCTGCTGTGTCGATAGGAATTTCGCTCAGAACTCACCGCATGATGGACGCACGATGGAAAACTGCTCGTGATAGTTGAAGAAAAATATAAGGATACGTTTTTTACTAATTCTGAATGAAATCGAGATAGACTTTGGTTCATAACTTTCGGGAAATGTTCGAAAAATGTCTTTCGGAAAAGTTCTGCCTCATCGATCGAAATTTCGCTCAGAACTCTTCAAAATTAATGGAAAACTCTGGGAAACTGCTCGTGTTAGTTAGAAAAACGTATAAGGATACGTTTTTCATTCAATCTGAATGACATCGACATAAAATTCGGTTCATAACTGTCGGAAAATGATCGAAAAATCTCGATATGAAGTGTTGAAAATTGAAACAAATTATTTTCACTGATATCGATGTTTTAAAAAATAATTCTTCTGATTTTACGATCCTCACGAAATTCCACATGAACCTTCTTGTCGATATCCCACAACTAACTCCAAATTTCCAATTAGGTCGCATCGGTTTTTTCCGAATTATCAAAAAAAAAAATTTGATGTCCATATCTACAAAAACCTCCTTTGGAGTATTGGCGCATTCAGACCTCGAATGTTCCCTGAAAATTTCAAAACTCTAAGCCTTTTCTTTCGAAATTTACCGTGTTTACGGACGGACGACCGGACAGGATAAAATAGAGATTTAACATATTTTTTTTTCAAATATAATGCCCATCTATACAAATGAATTATGGAAATATATATTTGCTTACCAAAATTCACTCAAATATTTTTAGTTCGATGAGTATAATTTATTTTTGGATTTGAATTCAACACTGCTGACTTCGAAACTTCTAAATATCCAAAATAAAGTGTCATTGGAAGCTCGATGTTGGTAATATAATGACGATATATTGGCGACACTAGCTGTCAACTGTCAGATATTCAATAAATGTCACATTTCGACGTTCATTTTGAAAATTCATATCTGGTAAACTGAAATTTTCCTAATGTTAAAACTGGTACCAATCGATTTTTGTTCACAACCTACATCTGGAAAAAAATTGTCGTAGAAATATTTTATTGGACCAAAAGCGATGTTTCCAATTCATTTTCGAAGCAAACTCGAAGGGGAAAACATCCTAGTCGACTTAAATACATCTAAAACGAAACTTCTGAATTAGTTTCTTCGGCCTTCACTCCCCTTATCAAAGGGATCTTTTCCCATTCAGAAAATCCATACCATACAGCGCATCTTCTTGGCACAAGGTCGCAGAGAACGCTGCCATTCATCGTGATGTCGCGTAAAATACGGTGAAACTCGACATGAAACGGTCCACAGACGAAACGATCTGTTGTACGACAAGACATTTATGGTTTATTAGGTTTGTGTTCACTTAAGTTCCTACCTCAGATCTTGTCAACGATTTTATATGAGGTGGAATTCAAGAAGAAAACACGAGTGGTACCAGTGTCTACTTTAGGAGACTTCTAGTTTAGGAGATATGATTTTTTGAAATACGTTAATTTTGACGTTTGAGGTATTCAAGACCCATGACAGTCAGGTTTACCAATATAAGGCACTTAAAGATCCTAAGAATGAGAAATTTCTTGAAATGTCTTCCCCAGACTTACGGTACGGCGGATCGCGTAGTCCGGCCGCCGTTGCCGTCCGAAACGAAACCGAGCCATCAAACAGATGTTCCGCTCACCTTGAGCCGTCCAAATATGTCAACTTGATCTCTGGCACGGGGCGACTAATCCGCCTGAAACTCCATCAGACCATCTGGGTCAAGTTCGCCGAAAAGATTTGAAAGCGAAGAGTGCACCGAGAGAGATTGATGCGCCCAGCGAAATAACCAATTTGGAAAATCCGCTCGGTAATTGGACCGTGCGATGAGGAAATGAATTTTTGTTGGGATATGGATCGAGAAAAAAACTAAAATACAGTCCTCGTCTTATGGGCAATCCTCTCAATTTAATTCAACAAGAAGGTGCTGACGGAATCTCGGCGAATGACTGATACTGAAATAGGGTTGAAGGATAGGAAGCAGAGGATGAACCTTCTTTCTGCACAGTTCCAGGGCTGTCACCCAGTTTTGGAGAAGCTGAAGGCACTCAACTCAAAGTTGCTCAATATCACTTTCAGACAATACGATGGTGCGATGAAAACGATTAGACGAATCGGGTTTGCACGAATATGCGGCGATATTTCACAGAAGACTCGAATAACTCGGCGTTAATTTAGAAGATTATTATTTTTCCACGACGATACTTGACTCTGTCAATGACCTGGTGTATCTCACAAGTCTAGAGTACCCTGAGGTCCAAAAGGTCTGTATTGTTTAGATAACTGGGAGTTTGGTACAGTTTTGAACCACCCTAGAGTGATTATGCGATCTAAAGCGTACCATACACGACGATTCCCATGTATACCACCCACAGATGGAATTTAAATCCTACATAAAGCGTTGTGGAAGAAAACAAGGAAACCCTTCATTTTTATGACGAAAATAACATCCCTCCTTCGCGATTACACTTCTTCGAGACAAGCACGAGCAGGAATAACGGGATATATCCGAAACGTTCTCCAGAAATGAAGGCTGTAAGACATCGGTAAGCCGATAATCTGGGCTCCCTTCAGATACAGCGGAACTAATGGAGAACGCAGGAAAAATAGATGACGGAGTCAGCATCCCGACTATCATACATACGGTAGGAAACACAGGATCGGGAATAAAGTCGGGAACGTATAATCCGCGATGAGAACTTGACCTATTTTTCGGTGACGGCCAGATGGGAATCGCTGGCAGTTGGGAAAAGCTCGTCTGATTGGGATTTTATGGATCGGGATGCTGCGGGTGAGAGTTGACTGCGTTGCGGTTCTGTTTCTCGCAAGACCAACATTATGTCTGCGACAGGCGAGATTCCAACCCAAACCCAGTTGGACAGAATAATCGATGAGAAATCTGGGTCGTGTTTACTTTAGTGCCCACCTCGGATCTTGTCGACTCGGATGGAATTCTGGAAGAAGAAACGAATGGTACCAATCTCTACTCCAGGAAACTTCTAGTTCAGCAGATATGATTTATTAAAATAGGGATCAGAGGATGAACCTTCTTCCTGCACAGTTCTGGGGCTGTCACCTAGTTTTGAAGAAGCTGAAGGCACTAAACTCAAAATTGCTCAATATCCCAGAAGTTACTATGGTGCGATGAGAAACGATCAGACGAATCGGTTTTGCACGAATATGCGGCGATATTCCACTGGATACTCGAATAACTCGGCGTTAATTCAAAAGATTTTTATTTTTTCACGACGATACTTGACTCTGTCAATTCCTCACGAATTATTCATGAAATTTTGACAGTGAAGTCGCATACTTCACGACGTGACACTTATGTGAATGATTTAATTTCAATTCAAAATATGATTCCTTACGAAATTAAATTATGTATATTATGGAATGACCCTATGTTCAGAAGAAGAGGAAGAACTTGTGAAGAGCTGCGCCTTTCACAAAAAAAAATTGGGGTATATTTCGGGGTAAGTCACATCGATACACATAAAAACTGAAAAATTAAGGCAGAAGAAACCCTCGAAATTAAAGTAATTGAATTCTCCTTCGAATCCGACCGAAATGTACAATTTTCTATGGTTTCTATGGTTCTGGTCATGCGATCTGGACAAAATATTGTTTTAATATATCATTCTCGATTAAAATACAAAATTTCATCTCGATCGAATCCGTAGTTTCGAAATTATCGAGAAACCAAAATTTCAAACGATCGTATTTACGGAACCCCTAGTATAATTCTGCTCATTGATAAACGTGAACGCGACATTTCAGATCCACACCTATCCTGAAAATTTCAAGTCCCTAGGCCTTTCCATTCGAAAGTTATGATTTTCCATGGTTTCTATGGTTCTGGTCATGTGATCTGGAAAAATGTAGCTTGAATATATCATTCTCCATTAGTATACAAAATTTCGTCACGATCGAATCTGTAGTTTTGAAAGGATCAAGAAAACTAAATTTCAAACGACCATATTTACGGAACCCCTAGTATAATTTTGCTCATAGATGAACGTGATCACGACATTCGAGACCTACAACTATCCTGAAAATCTCAAGTCCCTAGGCGTTTCCGTTCGAAAGTTACAATTTTCTATGGTTTCTATGGTTCTGGTCATGCGATCTGGACAAAATTTCACATGTAGCTTGAACACCTCATTCTCCATTTGAGTGCAAAATTTCATCTCAATCAAATCTGTAGTTTTCAAGTAATCAGGGGAACAAAACTTTGAACGGCCATATTTACGGAACCCCTGGTGGAATTTGGCCCATTGACGAACTTAACTGAGGCATTTGGGATCTGAACCTAAACTGAAAATTTCAAGTCTTTAGGTTGATCCGTTCGAGAGTTATCGTGCTTACGGACGGACGGACGGACGGACAGACTCGAATTTTCCGACGGATTCGTCATCAGTGAGTTGAACATAGTCGATTGAGACCATTTTCAGCTCAAAATTCGAAAAATACAGACATCGTGAATGATATAGCCCTCGTGTAAGTAGTACAAGCGCTCAAAAATATGATTCTCTACAAGAATTAATTGGCCATATGGCCCTATGTTCAGAAGAAGAAGAAGAAATTTAAAGAGATATTCGAATCTCATGTGGAATTAGGTTGGTACCTGTCAATTTTGAAACAAACTGTCACTGAAATGTCAAACTTTCATAATTTTCCAAGCATTTTCCGAAAAACTTTTCTTGTTTGAATTCGATTCGAAATTAGGGTATAT
The DNA here is from genome assembly GCA_963966015.1 of Aphidecta obliterata. NCBI lineage: Eukaryota > Metazoa > Arthropoda > Insecta > Coleoptera > Coccinellidae > Aphidecta > Aphidecta obliterata. The sequence goes on from OZ014435.1 coordinate 3,071,715, forward strand.
TTCGGGGTAAGTCACATCGACCCACATTAAAACTGAAACATTAGAGCAAGAAAAACCCTCGAAATTAAAGTGATTGAATTCTTCTTCAAATCCAACCGAATGGTCCTTTCCATTCCACAATGGTTGTAGAGACGAAACGTGGAGCCGAAAGAACTCGCACACTTTCCCTAAAATTAGCTTGGCTCGTTTCCAAACGAATCGAGCGAAATTACGAGATGCTGGAGAGCGTTTCGCGGTATCTTGGAACGAACGTTGATCCCGTCTGAAAAATTCGTTAATCAGCTGAAAGAAAACAATCAAATTCGAATTGATCCGTCACGATGCGATTGATGGCAATCAATCGAAATTCGACATATTTCCGGGTGATTGTTCGTTCCGAAGGCCGAGAATAGAAGAATTGTATGGTTCTATGGAAGCAAGTTGACAGTTATGTCCAGAAGTGACAGTCAACATAACCCCAAATTCACGTTGAGTTCTGTGTTCATTCCATAAATCGGGGTTCTCACAGAAATAATTTTAAATCGATTCGGTGACTGAATGGAATAGTTTAATTGATTCCTTTTCTAGAATTGTATCATGCTTTGTTCGAATTCAATTCGAGGTTGACTGGTTACTCATCGGGTTCGAAGTTGCGTTCTAAACTACCGATAAGGAACAAAGAAAGTCATTGCAGTGTTGCATTGGGAAATTATCGTTAGGGTTACACCCAGAAGGAATGATTTCTTCAACGCGAGTCGTACCACAGAGCGCCAAGATAGGCGCTTCAGACTGGATTTTTCGTTACTAGAGATATGAGACATTTTCTGTTTCGACACAATTTTTTTCCGCTGTGTTTTCTTCATCGAAATCTCGATAGCGTTCCCTGCATCAAATAGCAATTAGTTAATCACTCACAATTAACAACTGTGTGTCTCGACCTCGTCGAGGTCGCTGAGCGCTTTATATGGATCTCAAGGTATAAATTCAAATGGCGCGCTTCCATCTCCTCCATCTACACAGCCGGAATTCTAATAAATCCACGTGAAACGTTCTGCAACCCCCGGTTTATTTATATTCCGGTGTATATCCACCCTCCTCATACTCGCCGTGTTTTCATGAAAGATCAAAATGATAAATTTCCCCCCGTGCAAATTTTCACTTCGCATCAACGCCGTCGGGAAAATCCAAATAGAAAACATGATTCTTTCCCTTTTGAGCCAACTTCTTTCCAAATGAAATCCCATCGGAATATTCTGATTCATTATCCTTATACCAACATTGAGTCGAAATTTTGACGCTTTACAGAAACTTAACCTTATCTGGCAACGTCGCCCAAATATGACAGATGCGGTACATTCGATCTACTGTGTGACAGGAATGTTATAACCTATTTCCGACTGTTTAGATTTCAGGAGTGAAGATGGATAAATGAAGAAAAAATCTTTTGCTGCAATGATAGAGGGGGGAAAATCAGAAAGGGAAGGAGAGAATGAATGATTATCGAAATACAAACAACAAGTAGATTTCTTCGGTTGAAAAATTCGTCGTTTTATGTGACACTTAACCTAAAAATAGTGAAGCCAACATAAAACGAAGACGAATCAAGGATGTGTCTCGGGATAACTTCAAACCTCCAGCTGAGCATTCTCAGCTGGAATAATCAGTTTAACGTTGGAAAATTTAAGAATTCAAGTTTTTCCCATTTTCTTCCTTAATTTTCCCGCACAGAACCATATGCCAGATGTTTCAACATTCCAGCTGGTTTCAACCCACTTCTCCTTCATTAATGATGCTCGTCTTTGTTCTTTGTCACATCGGTCGGAAGTTGAAATAACTAATTTTCAACGATCTGAATTGTTAAGGGGGGTTGACTCGAAGAAAATTGGTGTAGTTCTCTTCCTCCCTCCAAGTTTTCGTGTTATTTCTGCGGAAGCAATTAAGTTTCAGCGGCTGGGTGGGTTGAGATGATTAGTTTCTCCACTTTTACGTTTTTGTTAGGAAAAAAAAATAAAATGAAGAAGTCAAGTGACGAATAGAATTGTGTTCTATGGTGATGCAGATTAACCTGATTTTCATATAGTGGAATTTCTGAAATTGTCGTTCATTGTTTTTGTCTCTCTGTGTTCGAAAAGCATTTCTTGTCGAATCCATGAAATAAAGAGTACTCTACTGATCCAGAGTAGATTCAAGGGTGGACAAAGAGGAATGCTAAGGCCTCCGATTTGAACCAGGGATCGTTTAAATTCCGTTCGTTTTCTGTGGTGAAAGAATTGACTAACATGCTGGATTCTTGATACTCAACACTGATTTGAAATGATGAAAAGAATGACGTATAGAACTAGTTGGTGTTCTATGGATGTGCAGTTCAACCTAATTTTTTTATAGCGGAATTTTCAAAATTGTCGTTCATTGTTTTTGTCTCTCTGTGTTCAAAAAGCATTTCTTGACGAATTCATGGAATAAAAGTACTCTACTAATCCAGAGTAGATTCAATGGTGGACAAAGTGAAATGCTAAGGCCACCGATTTGAACCACGGATCGTTTAATTTCCGTTCGTTTTCTGTGGTGGAAGAATTCACTAACATGTTGGATTCTTGATACTCAACACTGATTTGAAATGATAAAAAGAATGACGTATAGAACTAGTTGGTGTTCTGTGGATGTGCAGTTTAACCTAATTTTTTTATAGTGGAATTTTTGAAATTGTCGTACATTGTTTTTGTCTCTCTGTGTTCAAAAAGCATTTCTTGACGAATTCATGAAATAAAAGTACTCTACTGATCCAGAGTAGATTCAATGGTGGACAAGATGGAATGCTAAGGCCACCGATTTGAACCACGGATCATTCAATTTCCGTTCGTTTTCTGTGGTGGAAGAATATACTAACATGTTGGATTCTTGATAGTCAACACTGATTTAAAATGATAAAGAGAATGACGTATAGAACTAGTTGGTGTTCTATGGATGTGTAGTTTAACCTAATTTTTTTATAGCGGAATTTTCAAAATTGTCGTTCATTGTTTTTGTCTCTCTGTGTTCAAAAAGCATTTCTTGACGAATTCATGGAATAAAAGTACTCTACTAATCCAGAGTAGATTCAATGGTGGACAAAGTGAAATGCTAAGGCCACCGATTTGAACCACGGATCGTTTAATTTCCGTTCGTTTTCTGTGGTGGAAGAATTCACTAACATGTTGGATTCTTGATACTCAACACTGATTTGGGATGATAAAATGAATGACGTATAGAACTAGTTGGTGTTCTATGGATGTGCAGTTTAACCTAATTTTTTTATAGCGGAATTTTCAAAATTGTCGTTCATTGTTTTTGTCTCTCTGTGTTCGAAAAGCATTTCTTGTCGAATCCATGAAATAAAAATTACTCTACTGATCCAGAGTAGATTCAATGGTGGACAAAGTGGAATGCTAAGGCCACCGATTTGAGCCACGGATCATTTAATTTCTGTTCGTTTTCTGTGGTGGAAGAATTCACTAACCTGTTGGATTCTTGATACTCAACACTGATTTGGAATGATAAAAAAAATGACGTATAGAACTAGTTGGTGTTCTGTGGATGTGCAGTTTAACCTAATTTTTTTTATAGTGGAATTTTTGAAATTGTCGTACATTGTTTTTGTCTCTCTGTGTTCAAAAAGCATTTCTTATCGAATCCATGAAATTAAAAGTACTCGACTGATCCAGAGTAGATTCAATGGTGGACAAAGAAGAATGCTAAGGCCACCGATTTGAACCACGGATCATTCAATTTCCGTTCGTTTTCTGAGGTGGAAGAATTCACTAACATGTTGGATTCTTGATACTCAACACTGATTTGAAATGATAAAAAAACTAGTTGGTGTTCTATGGATGTGCAGTTCAACCAACTTTTTTTTATATCGAACATCGAATACGCGAGTGAAGTCATTGTTTCGCCCATCAACTACGATGGATCAAGTTAAGGAAGAAGAAGAAAATGTCAGTAGATATCCTACGCCGCCTACACTACAAACTTCCTTTGACTCGTGTAGTTTCGCTGATCTCCCTCACGAAAGCACCAAAACCGTCCAGTTTCATATTCCTCCGGGACCCCCTGGAAGCGGTCTGGAACAAATGGGAAAAGCCAACTCTCCAGGATCAATATCAAGACGACTGCTGAATCATTAATATATTGTGTATAACCACACTCCTGTTTCTATCGAGGAAAGAAGTTCGAAATCAGATTGATAGATGTTTATCCGAACATAATCTCGAATATAGATCTACGACCCAAAAACGGTGAGACACTGATTGATAATGATAACTGAAGTGACGTGTAGAACTAGTTGATATTCTATGGATCTGCAGATTGATCTTCTGTAGTTGACGTTTATTCTTTCTGTGTTCGAGAAGTATTTTTTGTCGAATCGAATACAGAGGTGGGCAAAGCTGAGGCCACCGATTTTCACCACGGATTATTTCAATTCGTTTCGCTTTCTGTGGTTCATCAGGTCATCGCGTCGAAACCATTTTTAACGAAGCCAAATAGTTACGGCAAACAAGATAAAACACGCTCATCCTTGACGGGAATGATAAAATATGATCGTTCCACGAATCCCACGTGAAGATAAATAACACCGCAGATATATTGATGAGTGCTGTATATTCACCTTCATAAAGCTCATTACCGCGGGACAATGTAAATATTTAGGTAGATAAATCTACTGCGGTAACAGGTTGATTGTCTTGACGACCAGCAGGGTTATTTCGCATAATGACCTCATGCACCTCGATGGTGCGAAGGGTAAATTATCACACCTCGGGTAGAGACGGAAAATAACGATCAAGTTCAAGAGGACAATTCACTTTCGCAGTATCGAACTCGAGAAACATCTACTCCTCGATGCATGCGGATTATAAACGGCAAATACCGAATTAGAATTCCTCGAATTAACGAATTGAACGTAAATATTTATTTATCGTCTGCTGTTCACGATCGTGGCTCCTTCTCGTTCCTCACCGTGGTTCAATTCAATGGCCTTAGCATTCCACTTTGGCCACCATTAAATCTACTCTGGATCATTACAATTCTTTGGATTCGACAAGAAATGCTTCTTGAACACAGAAATATCGAATGGCAATTACAGAAATTCCACTCTAGGAAAATTAGGTTAATCTGCACATCCATAGAACATCAACTAGTTCTATACGTCACTTTGGTTATCATTATCAATCAGTGTCTCGCCGTTTTTGGGTCGATGGATCTATATTTGAGATTATGTGCGAGTAAACATCTATCAATCTGATTTCGAACTTCTTTCCTCGATAAAAACATGAGTGTGGTTATACACAATATATCAATGATTCAGCAGTCGTCTTGATATTGATCCTGGAGAGTTGGCTTTTCCCATTTGTTCCAGGCCGCTTCCAGGGAGTCCCGGAGGAATATGAAACTGGACGGTTTTAGTGCTTTCGTGAGGGAGATCAGCGAAACTACACGATTCAGATGGAAATTTGTAGTGTAGGTGGGATATTTATTGACACTTTCTTCTTCTTCCTTAACTTGATCCATGATGTGCGAAACAATAGGGAAAAATCACGGAGTGGGCGACATCTACTTTTAATCGTTTGAACTACCCGAGTGATGAACAACAAACTAACGTGTGTATGTTTATTAGGGAAAAGTGTGAAATATTTGTATGATTTTGAGTCATTTATGTATCGAAAGTAATATATTTAGGTGATAATTTATGAACAATTGTTTCAAATAAACCGTAAACGAGCTGAAAATGCAGCGGATTGTAAGAGGTAATGTGGAAATAAAATCACGAAGAATGTGCTCTGTTCCTCAATGCTCATCACATAGTTCTTCTGAAATTTCTTTGCATAAATTCCCGTTGAATCCCAAGGCAGTTAAAAAATGGCAGACAATCTTGAAGATTGGGAAACGTATCTCAAAGAAATTGTTACTTTGCAGCAAGAACTTCCTAAAAGATGATTTTTTTTTATCGTAAGTTCAATAATTTTCTATTATATAGTGGTCATTTTCGTTCACCCATATAATCAAAAATGTCCGAAGTGGTTATCTCGACTTTCACAGGCATTATTATTAATTCCGAAATCTTATAAAAAATACTATATTCACTTCTTATGAAGAACAGAAATGACAAAATATTTTGATCATCACTCGGTCCGACATTTTGTAATTTTCAGCGCCATCTCGCGGTTCGTGATTTTTCCCTATAACGTCACTCACGTATTCGATGTTGAGAATCTTGGCACAATAATTCCTCCTATACCTCTTGAATTGGGTTAAAATGCACATCCATAAAACATTCTATACGTCACTTTATTTATCATTTTAAATCAGTGTTGTGTGTCATCCAATATGTAAGTGAATGCTTCGACCACAGAAAACCAACGTAAATGAAATAATCCGTGGTTCAAATCGTTGGCCTTAGCATTCCACTTTGTCAATCATTGAAACTACTCTGGATCATTAGAGTACTTTTTATTCCTCGGATTCGACAAGAAATGCTCTCTGAACACAGAGAGACAAAAAAATTAACGACAATTTCAAACATTCTCCTATATAAAAGTTAGTTCAAACTGCACATCCATAGAACATCATTTAGTTCTTAACGTCATTTTATCTATCTTTTCAAATCAGTGTTGAGTATCAAGAATCAACATGTTAGTAAATTCTTTCACCACAGAAAAGGAATGGAAATGAAATAACCGTGGTTCAAATCGGTGGCCTTAGCATTTTACTTTGTCCACCATTGAATCTACTCTGAATCATCAGAGTGCTTTTTATTCCTTGGATTCGACAAAAAAAGAATCTTGATTACAGATAGATACAAAAAATGGACGAAAATTCCGGAAATCCCACTATATGACAATCAGGTTGAGCTAAAAATCCATAAAACATTCTATACTACACTCTATTTATCATTTTGAATCAGTTTTCAGTATCAAGAATCCAACATGTCAGTATATTCTTCCACCACAGAAAACAAACGTAAATGAAATAATCCGTGGTCCAAATCTATGGCCTTAGCATTCCACTTCGTCCACCCCCAAATCTACTTTTTCGATAAGTTGAAACGAAAGAGAATAAGTTCCCCCCCGTCTTTCCCAGCCTCCCCACGAATAATTCACCCGGAATTAACCCCTCGGAGTCTCAGAAGCGAAAACTTCAAACCCTTGAAACAGTCACTTTGAACTTCGCTCGATACAAATCCTGTATAAGTTATGAACCTCGCCGTCTATAGAATTAAACTACAAAATAATCTCCGTCCTGATCACAAAGTTTGAATATCCTAATTAATTTTAATTCATCGAACCATGGATTCGGCGAGGGAGAGGGGGGGGGGCATAGATTTATCATTACGTGAACATCTGGCAGGGAAGTTCTCCGATCGATTAATCGACTCTGGAACGTAATACGAAGGATTAGCCACTTCATTCTTGCGAGGATTTGGGTCTTTTGCTGTTAAGAAAAAGAATAATATTCTTCTTCTTACAATGGCTATAAGAGCGGTTCTACGCATTAACCTTACTCTTGTAACAGTGGAGTCTGCGCGCCTCTACCACGTTGCCATTCACTCTTCTTCTTATTTATGCTTCCGTTATTAAAGACGAATTCAATCCATTAGATGTTCCACGATTTGATTAATGTTACCATCAATTATGCCGCGAGATTATTCGGGGGCGAAACAACTCTTGAATAATTAATTGAAGTATCGACTTAAACCAACAAAGTTATTCGTGATATAAAGTTAATTTACTAAATGAATATTGTTCTATGTTTCCTGGTATTTTCTGAGTAAATATACCGTGAATCCGGGGAAAATTGATGCAAACGTTGATTATGAGTAGTTCGCAAATATGACACTTTCTGTTTTACCTACCCTTCGACTATCATTTTTGATTCTGGGATCCAGTGATTTCCCCGAAATATTCATGAGACAGTAGTGTATTTTCGCTCATATCTCGCATCCGCGAAGTAAACTCGAATCGTTGGGTGTTAAAACGTTGCGAAGCACCTTCTGCGTCTGTAGTAGTAACCGTATAAGAACGTTATGGCCGCCATCCATCATTCCTGACGCGATAAGAGCTTTTAATCCTCTCACCGAGACTTTTCCGGTGAAAAACTGGGAAACAGGGCGCTATCAACGCGACTTTTATTGTATCTCACCGCCCGCTTTTTCTCAGATACGGCGGAAAACGGGAGATATTACGTGAATTCTCCGCCGTTCCATATTTTCTCATTTCGGGGAAGTGTCCATATAGTCATGAAAAAAACCATTCATAACCTCAATTCGCGTGAACGTCAAAGTTTGACGTCGCGACCTAACCTCGAATTTTCGTTGTCGTTCCAGCAGGTGCCGGATCGTGCACGTTCGAATCCCGCAGGGAATTCCGTCGATCCCGCGAAATAACAACGTCGCGTATTCGGGTGAATTGGAAATGATTTTAATGCAATTGGTGATCTCGGCTTCCTTCTGTCTCGCCTAATTGTTGCTCAGTTAGTTGGCTCGGAGTTCGATTTATCGGTTTTCGAAACAATGCCGAAATGCTCGTCGCCTTGGGCGTTGTGTGCGATGCCTGCGGATTACCGAACAAAGTAGGAGAATATATTGCGGAATTTGATGAGGTTGGAATTAGGGTTACCTTTTAGATATTGATCAGGCAAATTTCGAGTGATAAACAATATGCATTTTTAAATATTTGGACTGAGTATTGAACGATATGCATCTTCAAATATTTGGACCGGGTATTGAAAGATATGCATCTCAAAATACTCGGACTGAGTGTTGAATGATATGCATCTTTGTATAATCGGACTGAGTATTGGAAGATACGCATCTTTGAATAATCGGACTGAGTATTGAAAGATATGCATCTTACAATACTCGGACTGAGTGTTGAATGATATGCATCTTCGAATAATCGGACTGAGTATTGAATGATATGCATCTTTGAATAATCGGACTGAGTATTGAATGATATGCATCTTTGAATAATCGGACTGAGTATTGAATGATATGCATCTTCGAAAGTCGGACTGAGTATTGAATGATATGCATCTTCGAATAATCGGACTGAGTATTGATTGATATGCATCTTTAAAAATCGGACTGAGTATTGAATGATACGCATCTTTGAATAATCGGACTGAGTATTGAAAGATATGCATCTTACAATACTCGGACTGAGTGTTGAATGATATGCATCTTCGAATAATTGGACTGAGTATTGAATGATATGCATCTTTGAATAATCGGACTGAGTATTGAATGATATGCATCTTCGAAAGTCGGACTGAGTATTGAATGATATGCATCTTCGAATAATCGGACTGAGTATTGATTGATATGCATCTTTGAAAATCGGACTGAGTATTGAATGATATGCATCTTTGAATAATCGGACTGAGTATTGAATGATATGCATCTTTAAAAATCGGACTGAGTATTGAAAGATATGCATCTACTCGGACTGAGTGTTGAATGATATGCATCTTCAAATAATCGGACTGAGTATTGAATGATATGCATCTTTGAATAATCGGACTGAGTATTGAATGATATGCATCTTTAAAAATCGGACTGAGTATTGAATGATATGCATCTTTAAAAATCGGACTGAGTATTGAATGATATGCATCTTTAAAAATCGGACTGAGTATTGAATGATATGCATCTTTGAATAATCGGACTGAGTATTGAAAGATATGCATCTTACAATACTCGGACTGAGTGTTGAATGATATGCATCTTCAAATAATCGGACTGAGTATAGAAAGATATGCATCCTAAAATACTCGGACTGAGTGTTGAATGATATGCATATTTAAAAATCGGACTGAGTATTGAATGATATGCACCTTTGAATAATCGGACTGAGTATTGAATGATCTGCATCTTTAAAAATCGGACTGAGTATTGAATGATATGCATCTTTGAATAATCGGACTGAGTATTGAAAGATATGCATCTTACAATACTCGGACTGAGTGTTGAATGATATGCATCTTCAAATAATCGGACTGAGTATAGAAAGATAGAGTCTTAAACGATATGCATTTTCAAACACTTTGAATGAGTGCTAAACGACATGCATCTTTAAATAATCGGACTGAGTATAGGAAGATATGTATCTTCAAATACTCGGACTGAGTGTTGAACGATATGCTGCTTTAAATAATCGGACTGAGTATAAAAAGATATGCATCTTTAAATACTCGGACTGAGTGTTAAACGATATGCATCTTCAAACACTTGGAATAGGTGCTAAACAACATTCATCTTTAAATAATCTGACTGAGTATAGAAAGATTTGCATCTTCAAATACAAATTCGAATTAGAAATTCTCTATATCGTTTCATAGGATATCAGCTGCCCAACTCAGTGTGAACCATGAGGCAATAAATATATATAACAAGATTCCTGAAGAATTTAAAAACTCGGAAAAGACCAAACTCAAAAAAAAAAAAATGAAAAATCTGCTGAATCAAAAAAAAAAAACTATTCAATGGAAGACTTCTGGAATGACCATTTTGAATAATTTGTTATCTCTGTATTCACCGAGTGCTCTGTCATGAACTCAATTGTTCATTTTAAATCACCCCCAACTGAAATACTGACACCCCATGTACATAATATTTTGATGGGTTAAAATTGTTCACTTTTGTATATTTCCTCAGTTAATGAATTATTATTATTATTATAACGATATGCATTTTCAAATACTTGGACTGAGTGCTAAACGATATGCATCTTCAAATACTCGGACTGAGTGTTAAACGATATGCATATTCAAATACTTGGACTGAGTGCTAAACGATATGCAACTTTAAATACTCGGACTGAGTGTTAAACGATATGCATATTCAAATACTCGGACTGAGTGTTAAACGATATGCATCTTCAAATACTCGGACTCAGTGTTAAACGATATGCAACTTTAAATACTCGGACTGAGTGTTAAACGATATGCATATTCAAATACTCGGACTGAGTGTTAAACGATATGCATCTTCAAATACTCGTATTGAGTGTTGGACGATATGCATCTTCAAATACTTGGACTGAGTGTTGAACGATATGCATATTCAAATACTTGGAGTGAGTGCTAAACGATACGCATCTTCAAATACTTGGACTGAGTGTTAAACGATATGCATCTTTAAATACTCGGACTGAGTGTTAAACGATATGCATCTTCAAATACTTGGACTGAGTGCTAAACGATATGCATCTTTAAATACTCGGACTGAGTGTTAAACGATATGCATCTTCAAATACTTGGACTGAGTGCTAAACGATATGCATCTTTAAATACTCGGACTGAGTGTTAAACGATATGCATCTTCAAATACTTGGACTGAGTGCTAAACGATATGCATCTTTAAATACTCGGACTCAGTGTTAAACGATATGCAACTTTAAATACTCGGACTGAGTGTTGAACGATATGCATATTCAAATACTTGGACTGAGTGCTAAACGATATGCATCTTTGAATACTCGGACTGAGTGTTAAACGATATGCATCTTCAAATACTCGTATTGAGTGTTGGACGATATGCATCTTCAAATACTTGGACTGAGTGTTGAACGATATGCATATTCAAATACTTGGAGTGAATGCTAACCGATATGCATCTTTAAATACTTGGACTGAGTGTTAGACGATATGCATCTTCAAATACTCGGACTGATTGTTAAATGATATGCATCCTTTAATGTGCGGACTGAGTGTCAAACGATATATGCATTCTCAAATGCTCGGACTGAGTGTTAGACGATACGCATCTCGATTAATTCGGAACGAGAGACGGGAATCCGCATAGACCTCCTTCTTTCCTCTCGCAAAATTCACAATTTCCCATTACACGACCACTCCTGTACCCATCGCAGAAGTAAATTCGGATGTGGCGGTGGCTCATCTCCAGACAAAAGAAAATTTCAAAAGGAGCTCCAAGCCTAATACACAATTTCGCATTCTGACAAGATGAAGATCTGAGGCAGAGTCAAATTTGACGGAGCTGCTTGGCTCGAAATGGAATTTCCGAGAGACAGGTCCGTAATAATGCATGTAGGGGGAGATGGGGGTGAACCCTTTTCAAAACAAAAGTGGCATCCTTGATGGCTCGGAGAATGGGATTGTTTTTCTTTTACGACAGCGAACGTTCGGAATGGCGGAAGGCGAATAAGTAGGCGAATCTTACAGTAATACAAACGTCTATTTTTTTTTCTAAAAACATTGACACCCTGTAATAACTGAAAAAGTATAAACTTCATCAAAATATCCTGCCAACTGTTCATCCAATTTTCGAACTTCTTATTTTAATTTTTTCGAGACTGCTGAAGCAATTTGGGAGAACACGTGAGGAATCCAGGAGCGAGGATGTTTTTTCTACGTGTGCTTTTCTCGTCTCGTCGGAGCTTTATTGAGCCGCGACTCATGAACATTGCGAAATGGGGTGCGAAAGTTGAACGAGGGATGTGTATTCAATTACGCAAAAATGCGATGGGGCTTAGTGTGGGTGGATACCAATGGAGAGATTCGTGGAGAACAATCAACCTGAAATGATTAATTTGTAGAAGATGAGGTTCCACCCCTTCCAGGCGTTATTTGGGAAATGTGCATCGAGGTACCTTATTTTTACCATTACTCAAGTATTTCCTGGAAAAAAATTCCATGATTTTCCTCGAAATGTTAACACCCCTCACTGTTTCAACGGAATTGACAAAACATCTTGATACTCCCATCGACATGCACTTATCCAATCTTCTCCCCTATACCAGCGATACAAAATCCCCCTTTTTCCAGGAACTCGACGAATTTCATTACGTTCGATTTCTCACTTTCTTTTTCGACGTTCGAACCATGTCACCGCCGAAATAGGGTCGCAGAGTATAGACTCCTCCGAATTCAGAACATTTCAACCCCCATCCCAACCCCCCCGATCGGGGGTGGCGAGATAAAATAAACATGGCGCGGAGCCCCATCAGGAAACTGCCGATCTTCCTGCTGAATTAAGGACATGTTTGGAATCGTGAATTCGTTGTTGATAGGGTGAATTTGCATGAGTTTGTTTGCTCTTCTTGTCCACTACGAAAAATTTTAATTGAGTGTTTCTTTCTAGGTCGATCGGAAGTTTGCAGTAAGAGAGGTAAGTTTTGTTCGGAGTTAAACAGATCTTCGCTGGGATTTCGAGCGGGAAATAGCCTTGAGGGGAAAGAGGGGAAACCAGGGGAGAAGCTTCTCATTCACAACTTTCCATTCGATCCGATTTTAGTTTTCCCAGAAGGAACTGGAGGAAGTATTCATACCCCACTTGCTTTTCTGGAAACTCAGTTAAACCACTTTTCTCTTGGATGTGGAGCAGACCCGGAGTGGAAAGGTATATAACTTACTGAAATATAAATAGAGAGGGTCTCGTGAAACTCGGTAACAAACATCCATTTACCCATCCGATGTAATAACGCTTCCCTCCCAGTCATACACATAAAACTAAGAGAGTGGTCGAATAAAATTTCCCAGATGGTCCTTCCAGGTGCCTCCAGGCCGTTCTGTAAATCTCACGGATTCGAGATTCCTTTTGTTGCGGAAACGCTATGGAGGTCAATGTGAAGAGGGTTGTAAATTCCACCGGGTTCATTATTCCCCTCTCCCAGGTGAACGGTCTGGTCTACAGGGTGGAAGGTACCATCTACAGTTCTGTAAAGGTATATTCCCTCCTATACCTTGTATGGTGAATGGTCGCACTCCAGGAACTCCGGAAATTACGCGCTTCACATGCGGTTCGACAGGGATTCCATTATTCCCGGCCACACCTAAAGGTCCTGTTCCACTTTTATTGCTCCAGAACAACGTCGATTTGTGGACGTAGATGGAATTTCGAGGGCCGACGGCGGCCGAAAATTGGATCAGAGCGCGCCGGACGAGGGGAAAACCTCGGCTCTTCCGATCTCAGCAATCGGACAGAGGGGTAATTGATCGGAAGGATGGAAAAATCGAGGTAACGACCTATGGGATGGGGTAATTATTCTTCTTCGGTTCGTCCGAATCAGCGGTATATTTGAGCAAATGGAATTGGACTTAGGTTAAAGGAGTTGAATCGTTATGAATTTATCGATGGACGCATCGTGGTAAACGGGGCAATTTGCTTGTTGCCCAATAATTCAGATCGAGTTATTCTATTTAGAGGTTCGAATTTTCAGTGAGAAAAGTCACAGTATGATTTTCTCAATCCTAAACATTCCACTAAACGGGATAAACGAATAAGAAACTAACATTTCTTCGTGAAATTTTAATATTAAATAACCGGCACCTCCGCCATTTTGCAACCACCAATGTTCCGCTGAAAACTTTCTGGCCAGTTTAGGATGAGAGATCTCCAAGATGCAAAAATGAACCCTGATGAGAAAAGTTACCTTCCTTATCGGTTCTATAACAAAAGCTAACGCGATTTTCGAATCCAGGCAACGGCCTATGAGATGGGCAATTTTTTTTTATTTTTCCTAATTAATGCTGAATTTACACAAATGGAATTGGATTCGGATTGAAAGAGAGGAATCGTATTGTATTTATCGAGAGGAGCATCGTGTTGAAGGGGGAAATTTATTGTTGCCCAATCAAACACAATTATTGTATCCTCCGAAGTTCGAATTTTCAGTGAAAAAAGTACCATTATGATTTCCTCGATTCTAAACAGTCCACAAAACTCGACAAACCGAAGAAAACCTGATATATTTTCGTGAAATCCTCATTTTGAACAACCAGCACCTTCGCCATTTTGCAACCACCAATGTTCCGATAAAACTTTTTGGCCATTTTCGAATGAGAGATCTCGTAGATGCAAAAATAAACCCTGATGAAAAGAGTTGCCTTCCTTATCGGTTTTATCACAACAGCTAACGCGATTTTCGAATCCAGGCAAAGACCAATGAGATTGGCAAATTTTTTTTTTTTTTATTTTTCCAGATCAGTGGAAAATTTGCACGAATGGAATTGGATTCGGATTGAAAGAGATAGATTGTATTCTATTTATCGAGGGAAGCATCGTGTTGAAGGGGGAAGTTTTATTGTTGCCCAATCAAACACAATTATTGTCTTCTCCAAAGTTCGAATTTTCAGTGAAAAAAGTACCATTATAATTTCCTCGATTCTAAACATTCCACAAAATTCGACAAACCGAAGGAGAACTGATATATTTTCGTGAAATCCTCATTTTAAACAACCAGCACCTTCGCCATTTTGCAACCACCAATGTTCCGCTGAAAACTTTCTGGCCAGTTTAGAATGAGAGATCTCCAAGAGGCAAAAATAAACCCTGATGAGAAAAGTTACCTTCTTATCGGTTTTATAACAACAGCTAACGCGATTTTCAAATCCAGGCAAAGACCAATGAGATTGGCAATTTTTTTTTTTTTTTTATTTTTCCAGATCATTAGAAAATTTGCACGAATGGAATTGGATTCGGATTAAAAGAGATAGATTGTATTCTATTTATCGAGGGAAGCATCGTGTTGAAGGGGGAAGTTTTATTGTTGCCCAATCAAACACAATTATTGTCTTCTCCAAAGTTCGAATTTTCAGTGAAAAAAGTACCATTATAATTTCCTCGATTCTAAACATTCCACAAAACTCGACAAACCGAAGGAGAACTGATATATTTTCGTGAAATCCTCATTTTAAACAACCAGCACCTTCGCCATTTTGCAACCACCAATGTTTCGATGGAAACTTTCTACCCAGTATCGAATGAAAGATCTCCAAGAGGCAAAAATAAACCCTGATGAGAAAAGTTACCTTCTTATCGGTTTTATAACAACAGCTAACGCGATTTTCGAATCCAGGCAACGACCTATGAGACCTATGAGCAAATTTTTTGTTCGATTTTTCCAAATCAGTTGTGAATTTGCACGAATGGAATTGGATTCGGGTTGAAAGTGATAAATTGTAATTCAATTATCGAGGGAAGCATCGTGTTGAAGGGGAAAATTTATTGTTGCCCAATCAAACACAATTATTGTATCCTCCGAAGTTCGAATTTTCAGTGAAAAAAGTACCATTATGATTTCCTCGATTCTAAACAGTCCACAAAACTCGACAAACCGAAGAAAAACTGATATATTTCCGTGAAATCCTCATTTTGAACAACCAGCACCTCCGCCATTTTGCAACCATCAATATTCCGATAAAAACTTTTTGGCCATTTTCGAATGAATGATCTCCAAGATGCAAAAATAAACCCTGATGAGAAAAGTTGCCTTCCTTATCGGTTTTATAACAACAGCTAACGCGATTTTCGAATCCAGGCAACGACCTATGAAATGGGCAAATTTTTTTTTCGATTTTTCCAAATCAGTTGTAAATTTGCACGAATGGAATTGAATTCTGGTTGAAAGTGATAAATTGTATTTTAATTATCGAGGGAAGCATCGTGTTGAAGAGGGAAATTCATTGTTGACCAATCAAACAAAATTATTGTATCCTCCGAAGTTCGAATTTTCAGTGAAAAAAGTACCATTATGATTTCCTCGATTCTAAACAGTCCACAAAACTCGACAAACCGAAGAAAAACTGATATATTTTCGTGAAATCCTCAGTTTAAACAACCAGCACCTTCGCCATTTTGCAACCACCAATATTCCGATAAAAACTTTTTGGCCATTTTCGAATGAATGATCTCCAAGATGCAAAAATAAACCCTGATGAGGAAAGTTGTCTTCCTTTTCGGTTTTATAACAACAGCTGACGCGATTTTCGAATCCATCCGACCTATGAGATGGGCAAATTTTTTTTTCGATTTTTCCAAATCAGTTTTAAATTTGCACGAATGGAATTTGATTCGGTTTGAAAGAAAGAAATTATATTCCATTTATCGAGGGAAGCATCCTGTTGAAGGGGGAAATTTTATTGTTGCCCAATCAAAATCAATTATTGTCTTCGCCGAAGTTCAAATTTCAGTGAAAGAGTTCCATCATGATTTCCTCAATTTCAAACATTTCACAAAACTCGATAAACTGAAGAAAAACTGATATATTTTCGTGAAATCCTCATTTCACAATCAGCGCCTTCGCCATTTTGTAACCACCAATGTTCCGGTGGGAACTTTCTGCCATTGATAGATCTCCGAAATGCAGAAATCTCATCAAATGAGATCGATTCAATAATACAATAAAAATAGTTCATTCATCGCATCGAAAACATTCAGATTTTATTCATAGGAAAGTACTGTATGATTAAACAGCTGTGGATTTTTTGCTCAAATAATAATTTAATTCGGGAATATCAACCAGGTGATGTTTGTTGAATAACAAAGCGGCTCTCCATCCTTTATTTGCTCATCAACAAACGAACAATAGGTGCGTATCAACCCATTTTCCCGGAAATTCATCCATTATCAAATGATATCAGCGAAGAGCTGCTTGTGTTTAGAACATGAATAGATCGATCATAAAACCGGATATGCATTTCCGACATATATTTCGGTATTTTTATTCCGGTATTTAATTAGTTCGTCTCGTTTTGAACGTGACGAAAGAGATAGGAAAAATATTAAACTGGAAATTATACACGTGTAGGTCATTGACCCTCATTCATGATAGCCTCGTGGAAACCTAAATGCCTCTATAAACTGAACAAAGAAATTAATCACTAATAATAAAAATAATAATGAACACCATAGACCAATTTTGTTTCAGTGATTTTCAGATTTCCTTTCTGTTTGATGTTGTTGTTCAATTGATATATTTCAAATTATTCTTCTTCAACAATTTTTACAGTCCTCTGATAAAACCCCAGTTTCGACATGTTGCTTAATAAAATTAATTAAATGTTGCTTAATTAAAATTCTATAAACCAATGACAAAATAACAAATTTTCGTGAAATCGCGATTTTAAATAACCGGCACCTTCGCCATTTAGCAACCACTAATGTTTCGATTGAAAATTTCCGCCCAGTTTCGAGTGAGAGATCTCGAAGATGCGAACAAATTTCAGTGGATATAGTGAACTTGTTTATCAGTTTTCTCCGAACAGCTAACATGATTTTTTTAGGTCGAAGTAACCATTGTTGCTCAATCAAACCAAATGATCAATTCAGATCGAGTTATTCTATTACGAGGTTCGAATTTTCAATGAAAAAAGTTACATTATGATTTCCACAATTCAAAACGTTTCACGAAACTCGATAAACCAATAAGAAACAGAAAAATTCCCGTGAAATCATCATTTTAAACAACCGGCACCTTCACCATTTTGCAACCACCGATGTCACAATTGTTCCATTATCAACGTTAAATTTGTACAAATGGAATTGGACTCGATTGAAAGGAGTTGCATCGTCTTAAATTTATCGTAGAGAAGGAATTATTGCTTCAGATCGAGTTATCCTATTCCGATTCTCGAATTTTCTGTGGAAAAAGTAACATATAATTTCCTCAATTCTAAACTCTAAACTCTATAAACCAATGAGAAACAAATACATTTTCGTGAAATCATCATTTTAAATAACCGGCACCTTCGCCATTTTGCAACCACCAATGTTACAATGGAAACTTTTCTGCCAGTTTCGAGTGGAAGATCTCCAAGATGCAAACAAAAACCTTGATGAGGAGATTTACCTTATCCATTAGTTTTCTATCAACAGCTTACGCGATTTTTGAATCCACGTGATGACCTATAGGATGGAAAAATTATTTCCATTTGATTCGTTGCTCAATCCTAACAGATTATTGCTTCAGATCTTTGGTATGCTATTCCGATTTTCGAATTTTCAGTGAAAAAATTAACATTATAATTTCCTCAATTCTAAACGTTCCACAAAACTGGAACAACCAAAAAGAAACAGATAAATTTTCATGAAATCCTCATTTCAAATAACGGGCGCCTTCGCCATTTCGCAACTTTCCGCCCAGTTTCGAGTGGGAGAAAAAAAAATGTGACCTCGCTCATCAGTTTTCTCCCAACAGCTAAAGCGATTTTTCAAATCAGTTAGCTTTCTCGATGTGAAATATCCGGTGCTTTGAAAACAATGAGATTCTGTAGGGCTTTCGAACAGTTCTGAAAGATGTTGAATATTTCGGGAACAATGCAGCCGCCTACGGGACAGCCTGAAATTATTTTTCGCGAGTTACATCCATTATATTATTCCTACGTTGGAAGTTTTCGGCCGAGCTAGGGAAATTTGCTTGCTCGTTGAATAATGAAAAGCATTCAAAAATGGTTAGCCGGAGAATTTCATCCTGATCCTAATTTATATGGAGATTGTACATTAATATTGTTTTGCTATCACGTCTCCTCTGGAAAAAATTGTTTTATTACAAAAAAGTAAAACTTCTACACTACACCAATACAAAATACACTATTTCCCCTTAAAATTCGAAATCACTGCACTTAACACAACTAGGTTGTTTTGTTCGAGAGTTATCGTGCTTACGGCCGGCCGGACGGACAGACTCGAATTTTCCGACGGATTCGTCATCAGTGAGCCGAACATAGTCGATTGAGACCATTTTTGGCTCAAAATTCGAAAAATACAGACATCGTGACGAAATGATAAAGCCCTCGTGTAAGTAGTCAACCCACGTGAACGTCAGAGGAAGAGTTGCGGTGAAACGCCAGTCAAGTCATATTTATCATCACATAAATTCCCACATATTAGGTTTGACGAGGATCCAGGCAAACGTTCGGGGAGATAAAAAACACTTCGAACCAATTACCACGGGGACAAGCCAACAGAATTTGCTAATAAATGAGTTCCAGGGGGATTACACAGTAAACAAGAATTAAACGCATAGTATATTATTGCGCCTTATCGGTGGGATTTTCCAAGAATAGAATTCAGAGTTACAGCCTTCACCACCCTGGGAGTTTTTCTATTTCATCCAATAACGAGCTAAACCCCCAGGAAATGAAGAATCAGACTCATCGTTGACACCATACGAGTTTCCACATTCCCAAAAACGCAGTTTGTTGAAGTTTCCGGTTAATCCGGTTAGTTGGACGTCGAATCCTCGTCGTCGTGATGGAAAACCCGGATCGCACACCCATCGATCCGCGGCTGAAAAACGCCAGTTCATGCAGATAAATTGCACATGGCGTTCGAACACGCGATATCTGGCTGTTGCCACCGTTCTGCATGTCCCACGTTAGATATGGGAGAGTGTTCAGCCCGCTCCGGAACCCCCTTTATGTAAATCAGAAGGCGTATTAGTGTCGAGGTGTAGACGGTTGCGTGGAGGCGCGATAAGATCGTTGTTATCCGCTCGCTGTTCATCGACATTTCCACCGAATTGCGGAAGTATGCCTTTCTTGAAGGTTTTGTAGACTGGCACCGATTCTATCTGAATCTCGATCTGAAACCGTTTTTACAAGAATTAAATGTAAAAACGCTTCGTGATCGCTTATTGAACTAAAGACAATTCACTACAACCAGAAAACGTCGCATTTGTATCAAAGGTGCATATTATTTAACATTTGGTCCGAGTTCTCAAAGATCGTCGCTCATAACTCAATCCGATTACTTAATGAATTATATCGTTTAACACTCAGTCCGAGCTTTCTAAAATGCATATCGTTTAACAATCAGTCCGATCGTTCGAAAATTCATATCGTTCAACACTCAGTCCACGCATTCAAGGAAGAAAATCGTTTAATACCCAGTCCAATCATTTCGAGATGCATATCGTTCGACACTCAGTCCGAGTATTTGTAGATGCATATCATTTAACACTTGGTCTGAGTATTTAAAAATGCATATCGTTTAACAATCAGTCCAAGTATTTGAAGATGCACATCATTTAACACTCGATCCAAGTATTTGAAGATGCATATCGTTTAAAACTCAGTCCTAATATTTTAAGATGCATATCGTTTAATACTCAGTCCGAGTATTCGAAGATGCATATCATTCAACACTCGGTCCGAGTATTTAAAAATGCATATCGTTCAACAATCAGTCCAAGTATTTGAAGATGCAAATCATTTAACACTCGATCCAAGTATTTAAAGATGCATATCGTTTATAACTCAGTCCAAGTACTCGAAGATGCATATCGTTCAACACTCAGTCCAAAGTTTTCAAAGATGCATTGTGTTTAACACTCGGCTCGAGCAATTAAGGATGCATATCGTGTAATACACGATGGTCCGAATATTTTAAGACGCATATCGTTTAATACTCAGTCCGAGTATTCGGAGATGCATATCGTTTAACAATCAGTCCAAGTATTTGAAGATGCACATCATTTAACACTCGATCCAAGTATTTAAAGATGCATATCGTTTAAAACTCAGTCCAAGTACTCGAAGACGCATATCGTTCTACACTAAGTCCAAAAATTTCAAGACGTATATCGTTTAATACTCAGTCCGAGTATTCGAAGATACATATCATTCAACACTCGGTCCGAGTATTTAAAAATGCATATCGTTCAACAATCAGTCCAAGTATTTGAAGATGCAAATCATTTAACACTCGATCCAAATATTTAAGGATGCATATCATTTAAAACTCAGTCCAAGTACTCGAAGATGCATATCGTTCAACACTCAGTCCAAAGTTTTCAAAGATGCATTCTGTTTAACACTCGGTTCGAGCAATTAAGGATGCATATCGTGTAATACACGATAGTCCAAATATTTTAAGATGCATATCGTTTAATACTCAGTCCGAGTATTCGAAGATGCATATCGTTTAACAATCAGTCCAAGTATTTGAAGATGCACATCATTTAACACTCGATCCAAGTATTTAAAGATGCATATCGTTTAAAACTCGGTCCAAGTACTCGAAGATGCATATCGTTCTACACTAAGTCCAAACATTTTAAGACGCATATCGTTTAATACTCAGTCCGAGTATTCGAAGATGCATATCATTCAACACTCGGTCCTAGTATTCAAAAATGCATATCGTTCAACAATCAGTCCAAGTTTTCGAAGATGCACATCATCTTACACTCGATCCAAGTATTTAAAGATGCATATCGTTTAAAACTCAGTCCAAGTACTCGAAGATGCATATCGTTCAACACTCAGTCCAAAGTTTTCAAAGATGCATTCTGTTTAACACTCGGTCCGAGCAATTAAGGATGCATATCGTGTAATACTTAGTCCGACAATTCCGAGATGCATATCGTTGAAAACTTAGTCCAAGTATTCAAGAATACATATCGTTTAACACTCAGTCCAAGTCCTTGAAGATGCATATAGTTTTTCGGTCGGGGAAGAAATTTCTGACCTGAAGTACGGTTCCACTATTTACTGTTGGGTGAACAAATAACAGTGTTGTATCTCAGGTGGTGAAGGCACAGTAACAAATCCTACACAAAACACAACCCGTTCTCCTAACTCGCACAAGTTCTGAGCTTATGAAGGGTCTCTTATGAAATAAATGAAATAAATAAAATAAGAAAAAATTGATAAAATAAATGTAACGAATAAAATGAATGAAACAAATAAAATGAATAAAATGAATGAAATGAATAAAATGAATAAAATGAATAAAATGAATAAAATAAATGAAAGAATAAAATAAATAGAATAAATGTAATGAATAAATGTAATGAATAAATGAATGAAATGAATTGAATAAATGATATAAATAAAATGAGAAAAGAACGA
Source organism: Aphidecta obliterata (assembly GCA_963966015.1). Taxonomy (NCBI): domain Eukaryota; kingdom Metazoa; phylum Arthropoda; class Insecta; order Coleoptera; family Coccinellidae; genus Aphidecta; species Aphidecta obliterata. The sequence continues at coordinate 3,094,320 of OZ014435.1, forward strand.
TTAAATAGATGTAACGAATAAAATGAATGAAACAAATAAAATGAATGAAATGAATAAAATGAATAAAATAAATGAAATAAATTATATGAATTGAATGAATGAAATAAATTAAATCAATAACATGAATTGAATAAATTAAATAAATTGAATGAATGAAATGAATCAAATAAATTGAATGAATTGAATAAATGGAATGAATGAAATTAATAAAATAAATGAAATGAATAAAATGGATAAAATGAACGAAATGAATAAAATAAATAAAATAAATAAAATAAATGAAATAAATAATATAAATGAAATAAATGAAATAAATGAAATAAATGGTACTAATGAAATAAATGAAACTGATGAAATAAATAGAATAATGAAATGAATAAAATAAAAGAAATGAATAAAATAAATGAGATTAATAAAATAAATAAAAAAATATCATTTAACACTCAGTTCTAGTATTTAGGCATATAATACAACCTTCTCCAGAATTCACTTCGTGCAAATCTTTTTCGTCGATTGGAACTAACATTTCTCATGTCATAATTTCGTTAATTCATTTTGATCGCAAGTAGTTTGAATTAAACGTTAACCATCAGTTTCCAATCACGTCAATATTGTGTTACCATAACATGTTTACATGGGAGAGACATTGTCGGACAAAGCGAACCGATAGATTTCAACATGTTTATATTGAACTATGATGAAATCGCTGCTCCAAATGGCCTCGATGAAAAACAGCCAATTATTAGGGAAATATTTGAAAAACTCTTTTTCACGTTCAGCCGTTCAACGTGTCCAATTGGATTTATCTCCATCAGTGTGAAATTATGACGATCAACAAGAGGAGTTGGGGAAACATTTCGATCGAATTCATCCCACTGGATGAACAGAGAAAAATCTAAAATGTACCATACACGACAATTTACAACGGATGATTATCCGACCTATCTTTCATACAGTATAGGAAGAAACTAATTTTAATTATTGACTTCAGAAGTATTTATAACATTATCTTATCTTAATGTTCTGGAATGAAATGACAAACAATGAACACCTGCACTTGTGCGTCATTGCGAAATTGAATGAGTCAATCAAAATTATACCTAGTCATATTAAATCTCGAATGGAAATAGATGATGAACTCATCTGAGATATACAGGGTTGGCATCATGTAATTAGATGTTAAGTTCCGCTGTATCGAAGATAGGGCATGGAAGAATCAATCTTTCGATGTCGAGAAGGTTCTTGCAGTATTCACCCCTCAGAATATGATCCCTTTCGATCATCAACCCCGAAATGTTTTCATAAAATCCATAATCAATTTGCAGGAGTGCCTTTGTTCCTGATTGCCAATAATACGGGGCTCAGCGAGTCCGTCGTTCCTCTTAATTGAAATGGAAGCGTCGCATTCCCATCCAGAGATAGGCCGTAAATTTTCTTCAGCTTTGACGCCGTCATAACTTAAAATTAAATTTTGCCATGCATGATCCTCCGACGCGCATCGGTGCCATTATCGTTGGACAGGACGATCGTAATCCTCCCAACTGCTTCGCGGTCATAGATAAATCTGTGAAACGCGATAAATCATGAGGGTATTCTCTGAGGTCTCATGAACGTTCGCTTTGGTCTTTCGGTTCTTGGTGTTGCCGTTAGTTTGGAATGGAATTTACTGTTGCAGATTCCTCGTTTGGGTCAGTTCACAGCAGTGGCGGCTCGTGAGTGCCGAAAGAGGGTGGGGCTCCTATTTGCATTGTGAGCTTAGCTGGTGCATGGTCCCAAACAAGTATCGACATTGAGGAGGAGATTCCAAGTACTTCATTGTATCGCCACACCCTGTATAAACCCAGCACTTACTTTCCATCACGTTAACGGGGATGGTCGAGGAAATAATAAACTTTGGGAAGGGGCGATGAACCCGCCGAAGGGTGAAGCAGCCCGCTTTTCCCAAGCGGGCCAGAATGAAGACCACACGAACGCGCGAACGACAAGGCAATTTGCCTCGTAAAAACTCGGCTCCCTCATTTCATTATTCCGTCGAGTGCGAGAGGCAACCGGAACGCATAATGGATAACTCGGATTTTTCTTTACGGCGTATTAGGGAATTCCAGGAGTGAGGACGTCGTCAATTCTTCTGGAGTCGGCGAGACGTGGAGAGTAATGGGGGAAATTGGCGGAAGAGGAAGTTACTTCCTCGATAACACTGGAAAAGACTAATTCGAATGAATTATCCGAAATGAAATTTTGGAGGGTTGGGGGCAGAATTAAATCGATGAATTTCAAAGTGAGACGTTTCAAGGCTCGGTAGATTCGATCATTCTCTTCGAATTTCGAATATTACTCTTTCATCCATCGTCCATCATTGGAAAAAAGTCTTCGAAGGGGGCAGTTCTCATTGGCTTTTCCCCAACGTGAGAAATGGGAACTCCTATTCCGAAAGGACCAAAGTCTATGACGCTAATTACTCTTTCAGCCATCGTCCACCTTTGGAAATCTTCGAAGGGGGCAGTTCTCATTGGCTTCTCCCCAACGTGGGGAGAAAGATTGTTTTCTGGATTATACCCCCAACGATTTCCCATTTCGTAAGGACAATCGTGTCATGTTATATTCTTTACTTCTCTCTCCGCTCAAAGGAGAACTGTATCACCAAAAGAAGCGTTTCAAGTGCTTCAAACAAAGAAAAGCCATTGCTATATTCATAAAAATGGAATTGAGTGCATTCTTGGAGGTGAATCATTCGAACTCCATTCATCCCAGTTGATCGAGTCGGATCTACCTACAGTGAGGAGGGTCAACAAAACTCCAGAAATAAATTCCAACATGCCGTTTTCAAGGGCACGTTCGCGAGTGGAGCAGTTAAAGTTATTTCTGAGCCGGCAGCTTGTTGATTTTGAGTTGGACATCGGCCAGGTATATTGTCTTGTGCTTGATTTAGTGCCTGTCGATGAGGCGGAGATGCACGCCGACCGAAACTGGACGTGTCTCGGGTTATTTCTGAATGTAGGTATACACGATGAGTATCGATTTTCGAAAGTTGGCAATCCTGCGGCATGGTAGAATGGGAAAATAAATGAAAATTGGAGAGCGCTAAGCCTGTGAGACCAGCGTCGATCGATTATCCTTTTGTCTGGAAATCCTTCTCGCTAACGAAAAACGCCGTGGGGTCCACGTCGATTCGAACAGGGAAACAAATGCTCTGGAGTATTTATGCCTCGAAGTTTCGATTGGATAGGAGCCCTTATTATTGTCTTCACTGAAGCCTTTCAGTGATAATAATCTTTTTTCCACGTGCACGAGCGAAACTGTGACAAAGATCCGGGACCCTCCGCCACAAGGGTAATCCAATATAATTTATAACTTCCCTTATTTTCAAAACGTTTCGGCTTCAAGGCCTCTTAAGTTCAAGTTTCGCCACCTTACAATTATTAAAAAGAGTGACGTCTGGTCAGGAATGGGTCACCTCAGTTCACAACTTCGAAATTCCTCGAAGCCTACAAGACACCTTCGCAGATTCCCCTCCAGATTTTGAACCCTAGTCGTGAAATACCGAAGTGGTTGAATATTGAGATCGAACCTCCCGATATTCGGGGATGAAGTAATAGAAGTTTCCGAGAAGTTTCACGAATCTGACGAAGTTAAGACCTTCCAGGAACTTCACTCCGAGATGGCAGTTCGAAACCTCGAATTATACGTATTTCGCAACTAATCAGAAGACGGTTCACCATCCCCTACTTCGATTACAGATGGAATTGAAGATTGTTGATCAAACACTTAGTCACGATAATTATTTAATCGAAAACGCCGATCGGCCAAAAATCCAACAGAGAACTGAAAATCGAGATAATCTTCGACGGAGTGTTGACTCGATTATTTCGCGCTTCGTCTCACCCCAACCCCGAAAAATATCAACCCAATGAAAATCCTATCGGAATGTAACATCCGCAGATAACGTTCTTCCTCGGAATCTCTGTGATAAATCAATACGTGTCGTCGTTCGGAATGGCGTCTCGTCCAACTTCCGCCGGATAAATCATCCTCGAGGTGATTTTTTAATCCGCCGACAGCTCTAACGGCGTGCGGCAGCTGTGCAAGTCAGATGGTGAAATTGAATCAACTTTTGCTGGTGTTGTTGTGTGATTTACGCGCCAGAGGTCGGGTTGTTTAGGGATGGTAATGTTTTCTCCCCGACTGAGCTAAGGTCCGGAACACTTTAATCTGTTGTTCATTAGTTTCGACTTTCGGATTCTACCACCCGCCGGCTCCGCCAAATTGGATTAACTCCGAACTATTGCACGTGATGTTTGGGTCGAAATACACTCAGTTACATAAGAAGTGTCACACCCATTTCTTTCTACCGAATATATCATTGGAATAAATTGAAAATCAGTTCCACACTTGTGTACACCCGCAACTAGTCCATTTAGTTGAATTTGTCAAACACTCAAACAAAGAAGAAATTTTGTTCTCTAAAATGTCCAAAAAAGTATTACTAATGTATTTATTCTGATTGACTCCATCCATACTGAAAATCCGTTTCACAGTTTTGTAGACCCGCAACAAGTCCTTTCAATTGAATTTGTCAAACACTCAAACAAAGAAGAAATTTCGTTCTCTTGAATGTCCCAGAAAGTATCACTAATGTATTTATTCTGATTGAATCTATCTATACTGAAAATCCGTTCCACAGTTGTGTAGACCCGCAACGAGTCCATTCAGTTGAATTTGTCAAACACTCAAACAAAGAAGAAATTTCGTTGTCTTAAATGTCCAAAAAAGTATTACTAATGTATTTATTCTGATTGAATCTATCTGTATTGAAAATCCGTTCCACAGTTGTGTAGACCCGCAACGAGTCCATTTAGTTGAATTTGTCAAACACTCAAACAAAGAAGAAATTTCGTTCTCTTGAATGTCCAAAAAAGTATTACTATAGTATTCATTCTGATTGAATCTATCTATATTGAAAATCCGTTCCGCAGTTGTGTAGACCCGCAACGAGTCCATTTAGTTGAATTTGTCAAACACTCAAACAAAGAAAAAATTTCGTTCTCTTGATTGTCCAAAAAAGTATTACTATAGTATTCATTCTGATTGAATCTATCTATATTGAAAATCCGTTCCGCAGTTGTGTAGACCCGCAACGAGTCCATTTAGTTGAATTTGTCAAACACTCAAACAAAGAAGAAATTTCGTTCTCTTGAATGTCCAAAAAAGTATTACTATAGTATTCATTCTGATTGAATCTATCTATATTGAAAATCCGTTCCGCAGTTGTGTAGACCCGCAACGAGTCCATTTAGTTGAATTTGTCAAACACTCAAACAAAGAAGAAATTTCGTTCTCTTAAATGTCCAAAAAAGTATTACTAATGTATTTATTCTGATTGAATCTATCTATACTGAAAATTCGTTCCACCGTTGTGTAGACCCGCAACGAGTCCATTCAGTTAAATTTGTCAAACACTCAAACAAAGAAGAAATTTCGTTCTCTTAAATGTCCAAAAAAGTATTACTAATGTATTTATTCTGATTGATTCTATCTATACTGAAAATTCGTTCCACCGTTGTGTAGACCCGCAACGAGTCCATTCAGTTAAATTTGTCAAACACTCAAACAAAGAAGAAATTTCGTTCTCATGAATGTCCAAAAAAGTATTACTAATGTATTTATTCTGATTGAATTTATCTATATCCAAAATCCGTTCCACAGTTGTGTAGACCCGCAACGAGTCCATTAAGTTGTATCTGTCAAACACTCAAACAAAGAAGAAATTTTGTTCTCTCAAATGTCCAAAACAGTATTACTAATGTATTTATTCTGATCGAATCAATCTATATTGAAAATCCGTCCCACAATTTTATAGACCTGCAACGAGTCCATTCAGTCGAATTTGTCAAACACTCAAACAAAGAAGAAATTTCGTTCTCTTGAATGTCCCGAGAAGTATTACTAATGTATTTATTCTGAATGAATCTATCTATACTGAAAATCCGTTCTACACTTTTGTAGACCCGCAACGAGTCCATTTAGTTGAATTTGTCAAACACTCAAACAAAGAAGAAATTTCGTTCTCTTGAATGTCCAAAAAAGTATTACTATAGTATTCATTCTGATTGAATCTATCTATATTGAAAATCCGTTCCGCAGTTGTGTAGACCCGCAACGAGTCCATTTAGTTGAATTTGTCAAACACTCAAACAAAGAAGAAATTTCGTTCTCTTGAATGTCCAAAAAAGTATTACTATAGTATTCATTCTGATTGAATCTATCTATATTGAAAATCCGTTCCGCAGTTGTGTAGACCCGCAACGAGTCCATTTAGTTGAATTTGTCAAACACTCAAACAAAGAAGAAATTTCGTTCTCTTGAATGTCCAAAAAAGTATTACTAATGTATTTATTCTGATTGAATTTATCTATATCGAAAATCCGTTCCACAGTTGTGTAGACCCGCAACGAGTCCATTAAGTTGTATTTGTCAAACACTCAAACAAAGAAGAAATTTCGTTCAAACCAGTTTTCCCCATTCAAAAAGACGACTTCCTGAAAACTAATCGGGAAACTCCCCGACCCAAGAAAATCAAAGATCACATTTCGATAGGTGAGAGCGATAATTGAATGGGCGAGAAGCCGAACGAAACAGGCCGGATCGCGTTTGAAAAAAAAAGCCAATCGAAAAAGAAACACACGGCAGAAATTAGAATCGAAGCCGTCGGCCAGTAATTGGAAAACTTCGGCTTGAATGGGAGGGGAGGAAAAATGGGTTACGTGCATGTTTCCGTTTTGTTTTCCGACCGGGTATTCGACGGAATGGAATTTTCCAAGGCCTCGCCTGAATACGAATGCCGGGCGATGGGGTACGGTGTCATGAAATATTCACCGGGATCTAAGTTGTATCATGAAAAATAACTTGAATAGATGGAGTCTTGAACGGGAAAGTTCGAGGGAAGTTTGGGGCGAATTAATTGATTTATTTTCTGTTGCATCGACAAATTCCTCGGAGTTGTATCCATAAAACCAGGTTAGGGAAGTCAAAGTTTTTTTATTTATGTTTTATTCGAAAATTAAATACCTCCAAACCAAAATGTTAGACTCGTAGTTCAGGAATCCGATATCCAAAATCGGGGTATCGAATTTGAAAAAATGAAAACTGCATAGAATTTTTTCTCTCTGGTATTTATGGAATTTTGGAAATATTTTGATTTTCGTTTGGTTGAAGTATATTAAGACAAAAAAAAATGATGAATTCTAGGAAGTAGCCGATGGTATGGTTGAAATCAGCGTGATTGAATTAGCTTATTATTAGAGAAAAAAAAAATTCCAAAAAATGTTGCGGCCAAGTATATAGAAAATTTGACGAAAAATAATTCTTCAATATGGAAAATAATTGTTATTTATTCCATTCGAGTGTGTAGATTCCAAATATGTAATTGATTTTTTTTTTTTAATTTTTTTTTGGTCGCTACTTCGCTTTGAAGTTGAAACACTCAGTGATCACACTTTTGAATATCCAAATTTGAGGTTTTATTTTTTTGAAATGATAAGACCTTGGTGTGGTTGATTTTTGTTATTTTGTTGGAATCCGAAAAATTTTTAAAAAATTTTATGATTTTCCTAATTTTTTTCACTAAGCAACTATATTTTATCGATACTTTAGACGTATTCTCCGACGAAACAATGAGGTTTACGGAAAAACCGAATGCGCATTTGAGATAAGTGTGGTTGAATCAGCTGAAACACAAAATTTCTAGAAGATAATCGAACAATAATTTTTCCACCAAAAAATGTATCGACCTAGTATATGGAAAATTCGTTGAAAAAATTATTCTTCGGAATAAAAAAGAAATAAATGGTATATTAACCATTCAGGGGTGTAGATTCCAAATATGTACTTGATTAACTTTGGAAACAATTTTTTTGGTCACTACTTCGCTTTGAAGTTGAAACATACAGTAATCGACATTTTTGAATATCCAAATTTGAGGTTTTATTTTATGAAAATGAATAGAACCTGGTGGGTGTAAATTTTTGTTCGTTTGTCCGCATTCGTTGGCTATCGAAAAAACGTATTTTCAGGTTCTGAAAAAATTTTCACAAAATTTTATGATTTTTCTAATTTTTTTCTACCAAGCAATCATATTTTATCCATACTTTAAACTTATTCTCCGACGAAACGATGAGGTTTATGCGAAAACCGAATGCATATTTGAAATCAGCGTGGTTCAATTAGGTTATATAAAAAATTTCCAGAAGATAATCGAACAATAATTTTTCCACCAAAAAATGTATCGACCTAGTATATAGAAAATTCGTTGAAAAAATTATTCTGCGGAATAAAAAGGAAATAAATGGTATATATACCATTTAAGGGTTTAGATTGCGAATATGTAATTGATTTACATTGGAAACAATTTGTTTGGTCACTACTTCGCTTTGAAGTTGAAACATACAGTAATCGACATTTTTGAATATCCAAATTTGAGGTTTTATTTTATGGAAATGGATATACCCTGGTGGGTGTTAATTTTTGTTCGTTTGTCCGCATTCTTTGGCTATCGAAAAAACGTTTTTTCAGGTTCCGAAAAAATTCTTACAAAATTTTATGATTTCTCTGATTTTTTTCACCAAGCAATCATATTTCATCCATACTTTAGACTTATTCTTCGACGAAACGATGAGGTTTATGCGAAAAGCGAATGCATATTTGAAATCAGCGTGATTCAATTAGCTCATACAAAAAATTTCTAGAAGATAATCGAACAATAATTTTTCAACCAAAAAAAGTATCGACCTCGTATATGGAAAATTCGACGAAAAAATTATTCTTCGGAATAAAAAAGAAATGAATGGTATATTTATCATTCGAGGGTGTAGATTCCGAGTATGTACCTGATTTTTTTAAAAACAATTTGTTTGGTCACTACTTCGCTTTGAAGTTGAAACTTGCAGTAATCGACATTTTTGAATATCCAAATTTGAGGTTTTATTTTATGGAAATGAATAGAACCTGGTGGGTGTAAATTTTTGTTCGTTTGTCCGCATCCGTTGGCTATCGAAAAAACGTATTTTCAGTTTCTGAAAAAATGTTCACAAAATTTTATGTTTCTTCTAATTTTTTTCACCAAGCAATCATATTTTATCCATACTTTAGACTTATTCTCCGACGAAACGATGAGGTTTATGCGAAAAGCGAATGCATATTCGAAATGAGCGTAGTTCAATTAGCTCATACAAAAAATTTCCAGAAGATAATCGAACAATAATTTTTCAACCAAAAAAAGTATCGACCTAGTACATGGAAAATTCGTTGAAAAAATTATTTTTCGAAATAAAAAAGAAATAAATGATATATTTACCATTCGAGGGTGTAGATTCCGAATATGTACTCGATTTACTTTGGAAACAATTTGTTTGGTCACTACTTCGCTTTGAAGTTGAAACATACAGAAATCGACATTTTTGAATATCCAAATTTGAGGTTTTATTTTATGGAAATGAATAGAACCTGGTGGGTGTAAATTTTTGTTCGTTTTTCCGCATTCGTTGGCTATCGAAAAAACGTATTTTCAGTTTCTGAAAAAATGTTCACAAAATTTTATGATTTTTCTAATTTTTTTCACCAAGCAATCATATTTTATTCATACTTCAGACTCATTCTCTGACGAAACGATGAGGCTTATGCGAAAAACAAATGCATATTTGAAATCAGCGTGGTTCAATTAGCTTATACAAAAAATTTCCAGAAGATAATCGAACAATAATTTTTCCATCAAAAAAGTATCGACCAAGTACATATATGGAAAATTGACGAAAAAATAATTCTTCTATATAAAAAAAAATATATGGTATATATACTATTCGAGGGTGTGGATTCCGAATATGTACTTGATTTTCTTCGAAAAAAATTTTTTTTGCTTCTAATTCGCTTCGAAGAGGAAACTTTCAGTGATCGACATTTTTGAATATCCAAATTTGAGGTTTTCTTTCGTGGAAATGGAGAGACCCTGGTTGTTGCAGATTTTTATTCGTTTGTCTGAATCCTTTGGCTATCGAATAGAAGTATTGTTAGGTTTTGAAAAAATTCCTAGGGAGATTTATGATTTTTCTTATTTTGCCAAGTCATAAAAAAAAATTTCAATGCTTCATACCTCAATATATGAGTAAAATTTGCTTTGCTATTTTCTAAAATAAGAACGAAATTTATTATAAAAAGATAAAAATAATAAAATAACAAGGAAACAACATCGAATTCAAGAGTTGACCCAACAAGACCTCCCCAGTCTCCACCAATTATCGAGCACCTATAAGCCCTCAAGTGAACTTCTCCACACTCGAGTTCGTGACGGTCCTCCTTCATCCAGAGTGTCTGAAGGCCGGATATAACCCCCATAAGTTCGCCATACCCATTTTAAACAGGAATATGTACGAATCCCTTCCACGGCTAGTAAGCACGGAGTGCTTTCCAGGTCAAAGCACTGTTTATATCTTTCTACCCCTCTGTGTTCGTGTTCATTCAACCTCCAACTTTGAACTTGGAGGACAAAGCGTTCGTTGGGGGTACACGTTCGATCCGCGCAATCGACTTTCACGGCGGTAATTTCCGCGACTTGGGAGGAACCCCCCCTTCCGGACCAGAGTTGGACGACACGCCATGCAGAGCACCCAAGCTTTTATTTTTATTTAAAAAAATTTTCATTGAATTGTTTCATCACTGATTGATGTTGCGGGGGAAAACAATAGGAGAATCGTCTGGCTCCATAATTCATCACACATTCTTCGTGGAGCAACCAGAAACCTTTTGATCCATTAATGAATGTCGATACAAAAGAAGAGCATCCATTGTTAACGGTTGAGAAAAACAGTTCTGAAATTCCATATAGGTGGATATCCTTTCATTTGTGCAAGCCGGTATCTGATTTATCCAGGCCAGAGAGAAATATAGTTCCATATCGATCCCACCGGGAACGAAGCTCAATAACGTCACCTGTATTGGAAATTCCACAGCTACGTCAAACCCTTTGTCTCTAGTTCTGAAATTTTCATCCGCATTGGAACATTCTGAGAAGTATAGTTTCCATCATTACCGATTCGTTCGGAATTGTAACGCCACTGACAACGCCCCGCCCACTTACGACGCAGAGTGTTTGCGCAGATGAATAAAACAGTCCATTATTTGTGTTTTGATCCTTATTTCATTTTCTACGAAGCTTCATATTGAAGAATCCACGCCAATAAAACACATTCCGGAGACGAATCGCTCTTTCCATTTTACTCCAGACAAAAGAGAAAACCGTTAAAATACCTCTAGATACAGAAACCGAATTACCTCCGGGTTATTTTGACGTTTTTCCACGTCCCGAAAACAAGGAGAGCTCTCGACGCAATTCGTTCCTCAGACTCGAACACAATTCATTAAAACAAACAAATCCTCCAGGTCGTGCGAGACCTCGCAAACAGTCCCTTGTAATGAGTAGAAAATTTCTAATGAAGCTATGTTATTCATCTTCGAGTCCGACCTCGTGTCGGTAGGATGAGATGCCTTGGTTACGCTCCTCGCGAATAACTATGAATTATGCATGTAGTTTATGGGTGAAGTTACGTGGAAGAGTGTAAATGCAAGGGTTCTACCAGATGAATCGGAGGTGATTCGTTCGTTACGCCGACAAGGATGGGAAAGAAAAACAGATAGAAGATGAGATTTTTCATTTTCTTCTTGTTTATGGGCAAACAGGAGGAAGTTCTCGCATAGTGAGATGTCACGGTTCTCCATAGAAATTCAATTCAGCAAAATAATTGACAGTGCCCATTATTCGATGATTTTCTGTTGTCCCATAACTCAGACAAACATTGCAGCTTCCAGGATGCGTCCCAGTCATACCTGAACATTTCCAACAACGTTTTTTATTTTTTTCTTGAATTATGGGCAAACAGGAGGAAGTTCTCGCATAGTGAGATGCCACAGTTCTCCATAGAGATTCAATTTAGCATAATAATCGAAGTTGCCCATTATTTGATGATTTCCTGTTGTTCCACAACTCAGACAACATTGCAGCTTCCAGGATGCCTCCCAGTCATACCTGAACATTTCCAACAACGTTTTTTATTTTTTTCTTGAATTATGGGCAAACAGGAGGAAGTTCTCGCATAGTGAGATGACACAGTTCTCCATAGAGATTCAATTTAGCATAATAATCGAAGTTGCCCATTATTTGATGATTTCCTGTTGTCCCACAACTCAGACAACATTGCAGCTTCCAGGATGCCTCCCAGTCATACCTGAACATTTCCAACAACGTTTTTATTTTTTTCTTGAAATATGGGCAAACAGGAGGAAGTTCTCGCATAGTGAGATGTCACGGTTCTCCATAGAGATTCAATTTAGCATAATAATCGAAGTTGCCCATTATTTGATGATTTTCTGTTGTTCCACAACTCAACATTGCAGCTTCCAGGATGCCTCCCAGTCATACCTGAACATTTCCAACAACGTTTTTTATTTTTTTCTTGAATTATGGGCAAACAGGAGGAAGTTCTCGCATAGTGAGATGTCACGGTTCTCCATAGAGATTCAATTTAGCATAATAATCGAAGTTGCCCATTATTTGATGATTTTCTGTTGTTCCACAACTCAACATTGCAGCTTCCAGGATGCCTCCCAGTCATACCTGAACATTTCCAACAACGTTTTTTATTTTTTTCTTGAATTATGGGCAAACAGGAGGAAGTTCTCGCATAGTGAGATGCCACAGTTCTCCATAGAGATTCAATTTAGCATAATAATCGAAGTTGCCCATTATTTGATGATTTCCTGTTGTTCCACAACTCAGACAACATTGCAGCTTCCAGGATGCCTCCCAGTCATACCTGAACATTTCCAACAACGTTTTTTATTTTTTTCTTGAATTATGGGCAAACAGGAGGAAGTTCTCGCATAGTGAGATGACACAGTTCTCCATAGAGATTCAATTTAGCATAATAATCGAAGTTGCCCATTATTTGATGATTTCCTGTTGTCCCACAACTCAGACAACATTGCAGCTTCCAGGATGCCTCCCAGTCATACCTGAACATTTCCAACAACGTTTTTATTTTTTTCTTGAAATATGGGCAAACAGGAGGAAGTTCTCGCATAGTGAGATGTCACGGTTCTCCATAGAGATTCAATTTAGCATAATAATCGAAGTTGCCCATTATTTGATGATTTTCTGTTGTTCCACAACTCAACATTGCAGCTTCCAGGATGCCTCCCAGTCATACCTGAACATTTCCAACAACGTTTTTTATTTTTTTCTTGAATTATGGGCAAACAGGAGGAAGTTCTCGCATAGTGAGATGTCACGGTTCTCCATAGAGATTCAATTTAGCATAATAATCGAAGTTGCCCATTATTTGATGATTTTCTGTTGTTCCACAACTCAACATTGCAGCTTCCAGGATGCCTCCCAGTCATACCTGAACATTTCCAACAACGTTTTTTATTTTTTTCTTGAATTATGGGCAAACAGGAGGAAGTTCTCGCATAGTGAGATGCCACAGTTCTCCATAGAGATTCAATTTAGCATAATAATCGAAGTTGCCCATTATTTGATGATTTCCTGTTGTTCCACAACTCAGACAACATTGCAGCTTCCAGGATGCCTCCCAGTCATACCTGAACATTTCCAACAACGTTTTTTATTTTTTTCTTGAATTATGGGCAAACAGGAGGAAGTTCTCGCATAGTGAGATGACACAGTTCTCCATAGAGATTCAATTTAGCATAATAATCGAAGTTGCCCATTATTTGATGATTTCCTGTTGTCCCACAACTCAGACAACATTGCAGCTTCCAGGATGCCTCCCAGTCATACCTGAACATTTCCAACAACGTTTTTATTTTTTTCTTGAAATATGGGCAAACAGGAGGAAGTTCTCGCATAGTGAGATGTCACGGTTCTCCATAGAGATTCAATTTAGCATAATAATCGAAGTTGCCCATTATTTGATGATTTTCTGTTGTTCCACAACTCAACATTGCAGCTTCCAGGATGCCTCCCAGTCATACCTGAACATTTCCAACAACGTTTTTTATTTTTTTCTTGAATTATGGGCAAACAGGAGGAAGTTCTCGCATAGTGAGATGTCACGGTTCTCCATAGAGATTCAATTTAGCATAATAATCGAAGTTGCCCATTATTTGATGATTTTCTGTTGTTCCACAACTCAACATTGCAGCTTCCAGGATGCCTCCCAGTCATACCTGAACATTTCCAACAACGTTTTTTATTTTTTTCTTGAATTATGGGCAAACAGGAGGAAGTTCTCGCATAGTGAGATGTCACGGTTTTCCATAGAGATTCAATTTAGCATAATAATCGAAGTTGCCCATTATTTGATGATTTTCTGTTGTTCCACAACTCAACATTGCAGCTTCCAGGATGCCTCCCAGTCATACCTGAACATTTCCAACAACGTTTTTTATTTTTTTCTTGAATTATGGGCAAACAGGAGGAAGTTCTCGCATAGTGAGATGTCACGGTTCTCCATAGAGATTCAATTTAGCATAATAATCGAAGTTGCCCATTATTTGATGATTTTCTGTTGTTCCACAACTCAACATTGCAGCTTCCAGGATGCCTCCCAGTCATACCTGAACATTTCCAACAACGTTTTTTATTTTTTTCTTGAATTATGGGCAAACAGGAGGAAGTTCTCGCATAGTGAGATGTCACGGTTCTCCATAGAGATTCAATTTAGCATAATAATCGAAGTTGCCCATTATTTGATGATTTCCTGTTGTCCCACAACTCAACATTGCAGCTTCCAGGATGCCTCCCAGTCATACCTGAACATTTCCAACAACGTTTTTTATTTTTTTCTTGAATTATGGGCAAACAGGAGGAAGTTCTCGCATAGTGAGATGTCACGGTTCTCCATAGAGATTCAATTCAGCATAATAATCGAAGTTGCCCATTATTTGATGATTTCCTGTTGTCCCACAACTCAACATTGCAGCTTCCAGGATGCCTCCCAGTCATACCTGAACATTTCCAACAACGTTTTTTATTATTTTCTTGAATAATGGGCAAACAGGAGGAAGTTCTCGCATAGTGAGATGTCATGGTTCTCCATAGAGATTCAATTTAGCATAATAATCGAAGTTGCCCATTATTTGATGATTTCCTGTTGTCCCACAACTCAACATTGCAGCTTCCAGGATGCCTCCCAGTCATACCTGAACATTTCCAACAACGTTTTTTATTTTTTCTTGAATTATGGGCAAACAGGAGGAAGTTCTCGCATAGTGAGATGCCACAGTTCTCCATAGAGATTCAATTTAGCATAATAATCGAAGTTGCCCATTATTTGATGATTTTCTGTTGTTCCACAACTCAACATTGCAGCTTCCAGGATGCCTCCCAGTCATACCTGAACATTTCCAACAACGTTTTTTATTTTTTTCTTGAATTATGGGCAAACAGGAGGAAGTTCTCGCATAGTGAGATGTCACGGTTTTCCATAGAGATTCAATTTAGCATAATAATCGAAGTTGCCCATTATTTGATGATTTTCTGTTGTTCCACAACTCAACATTGCAGCTTCCAGGATGCCTCCCAGTCATACCTGAACATTTCCAACAACGTTTTTTATTTTTTTCTTGAATTATGGGCAAACAGGAGGAAGTTCTCGCATAGTGAGATGTCACGGTTCTCCATAGAGATTCAATTTAGCATAATAATCGAAGTTGCCCATTATTTGATGATTTTCTGTTGTTCCACAACTCAACATTGCAGCTTCCAGGATGCCTCCCAGTCATACCTGAACATTTCCAACAACGTTTTTTATTTTTTTCTTGAATTATGGGCAAACAGGAGGAAGTTCTCGCATAGTGAGATGTCACGGTTCTCCATAGAGATTCAATTTAGCATAATAATCGAAGTTGCCCATTATTTGATGATTTCCTGTTGTCCCACAACTCAACATTGCAGCTTCCAGGATGCCTCCCAGTCATACCTGAACATTTCCAACAACGTTTTTTATTTTTTTCTTGAATTATGGGCAAACAGGAGGAAGTTCTCGCATAGTGAGATGTCACGGTTCTCCATAGAGATTCAATTCAGCATAATAATCGAAGTTGCCCATTATTTGATGATTTCCTGTTGTCCCACAACTCAACATTGCAGCTTCCAGGATGCCTCCCAGTCATACCTGAACATTTCCAACAACGTTTTTTATTATTTTCTTGAATAATGGGCAAACAGGAGGAAGTTCTCGCATAGTGAGATGTCATGGTTCTCCATAGAGATTCAATTTAGCATAATAATGGAAGTTGCCCATTATTTGATGATTTCCTGTTGTCCCACAACTCAACATTGCAGCTTCCAGGATGCCTCCCAGTCATACCTGAACATTTCCAACAACGTTTTTTATTTTTTCTTGAATTATGGGCAAACAGGAGGAAGTTCTCGCATAGTGAGATGCCACAGTTCTCCATAGAGATTCAATTTAGCATAATAATCGAAGTTGCCCATTATTTGATGATTTCCTGTTGTCCCACAACTCAGACAACATTGCAGCTTCCAGGATGCGTCCCAGTCATACCTGAACATTTCCAACAACGTTTATCACTCGGCTTCTAATGAGAAAGGCTCATTAGCTGGCCTAATCAAGCCGGATGCCTCCGTGTTGCGGTGACTGCCTCGGAAATTACATCGGATCTGATCTGATGTTCGGACTATGCCAGAGAGCGAACTCTATGACGTATTATAAACGGGGCCTAATGACCCCACGCTTCAGCGAGTCTGTTCCACAAGATGTTGCGGGATATCGAACACGTGGCGAATGGGAATCGATTGTATATTTTTTTGATTAGGATGAGCAATGAGCATCCACATTTTGAGGAAAATATGCCTTTGTTGTTTCCAGTCTGTCCTTTCATATGTTACGCTCATAAATGTGAATTGAAAAATTGCATCGAATGCATATGTAATGATGAATTCACTGTGAAATTTGAAGTGGATTGAATTGGTCCAATCAAAGGGTTATCGTGCACACTCTGTCCATTTTATTCGTCCAGGGTAAATTATGTTATCCAACATTTTAATGCATGACGAAATTCTCATGGAAATGTGGTTTATTCAATGAAATTCCGCGAATTTGACAAATTCGTTTGCTGCCCTTTCATCTAACTGGACAAGAACATGGTAACATTAACTTCAATCCGAGAGGAGATACGTCCTACCTAACACATAAAGATTTCCCCATTGATGCAAAGATAATTAATCAGTTTGCCAGTTCTAGCGAATTTGGCCATGTTGCTCAACTACTCAACACCCAAATCCCTCGGGATCCCCCAGTCATGTCTTCGCAGCATTCAACAAAGTTACCCTGCTAATTCCTCCAGGAAATGCGAGCATGTAAATGGAAACGATTACAGTCTGAGGTTGGAAGAGTGCCTATCGAAATAAGCGAGCGAAACGGATAAATCCCTTTACACGTCCTTCGGGAACTCCCCGGAATCACATACGACGAACTTTGGTCCTGGGTTTATGCCGGTATCGAATTGGAATTACACGAATGTCCGGTCGTCATTCTCGTTGGAATTGGTTCGTGTTCCTTCGGATTGTTTATCGATGGATGAAGGTTTTGTACCTATTCGGGGATTAAAAGCATCACTTCACATCGATATAAATATTCGTTCAATAAATAGACGACTCGTCACTGTTTGTCATCTAATTCAAAGTTTCTGTTTCAGCAAGGGTCCACCGCGCATGCACCTCGCGCCGCCTGCGCGCGCTGACATCTTCACTTCGCGCCCTCGTGTGATGTGGACCTGCGCGTTACCTGTTGAGCCTCGCGGGCCAGCCGCGTCCGTAGGCGGGCGATGCGAGAGTTAGGTGGGCATTATCGCCTCCTCAAACTCAGCGAAAATACACAGCCTTTTCTACATGTGCACCGGTTGCTCGAAAGACACGGTAAGTTCAATACAAATTATTCAACACTCGGTCCGAGTATTGATAGATGCATGTCGTTCAACACTCAGTCCGAGTAATTGATATATATCGTTTAACACTTAGTCCAAAAATTTTAAGATGCAAATCGTTCAAGACTCAGTCCGAGTAATTGATGTATATCGTTTAATACTCAGTCCAGATATTTTAAGATGCATATCATTCAACACTCATTCCAAGTATTCAAAGATGCATATCATTCAACACTCAGTCCAAATATTTAAAGATGCATATCGTTCGGAATTCAGTCCGAATATTTGAAGATGCATATCGTTAGAAACTCAGTCCGAATATTCAAAGATGCATATCGTTCGAAACTCAGTCCGAATATTTGAAGATGCATATAGTTCAAAACTCAGAATATTCAAAAATGCATATCGTTCAACACTCAGTCCAAATATTTGAAGATGTTTATCATTCGGAACTCAGTCCGAATTTTTAAAAATGCATATCATTCAACACTCAGTCCAACTATTCAAAGATGCATATCGTTCGAAACTCAGTCCGAATATTCAAAAATGCATATCATTCATCACTCAGTCCAACTATTTAAAGATGCATATCGTTCGAAACTCAGTCCGAATATTCAGAAATGCATATCATTCATCACTCAGTCCAACTATTTAAAGATGCATATCGTTCGAAACTCAGTCGGAATATTCAAAAATGCATATCATTCATCACTCAGTCCAACTATTTAAAGATGCATATCGTTCGAAACTCAGTCCGAATATTCAAAAATGCATATCATTCATCACTCAGTCCAACTATTTAAAGATGCATATCGTTCGAAACTCAGTCCGAATATTCAAAAATGCATATCATTCATCACTCAGTCCAACTATTCAAAGATGCATATCGTTCGAAACTCAGTCCGAATATTTGAAGATGCATATAGTTCAAAACTCAGTCCAATTATTTCAAGATGCATATCGTTCAACACTCAGTTCAAGTATTCAAAGATGCATATCATTCAACACTCAGTCCAAATATTTAAAGATGCATATCGTTCGAAACTCAGTCCGAATATTTGAAGATGCATATAGTTCAAAACTCAGTCCGAATATTTCAAGATGCATATCGTTCAACACTCAGCCCAAGTATTTAAAGATGCATATAATTCAACACTCAGTCCAAATATTTGAAGATGCATATAGTTCAAAACTCAGTCCGAATATTTGAAAATGCATATCATTCAACACTCAGTCCAACTATTCAAAGATGCATATCGTTCGAAACTCAGTCCGAATATTCAAAGATTCATATCGTTCAGAACTCAGTCCGAATATTTAAAGATGAGAGAGAGAGAGTTTATTGGTGTTTCTCACAATCACAAGAATTGTGAATTGTTGCATTGCCAAGACAAAAATCTTATGTACAATTAAAACAAATTGATAATAAAGAACACATAACCAGTGGTGTAAAAATAAAACTATATTTACAATGTTAAATTTAAAATCTAGAGGACCTCCAATAATAACCTGTGGATTGAAATTATATTCACAGTTAAAATCAATAAATAATAAATATGACATTGAGTGTAAGGATAAAATGAATAATCAAACGAATACACACAAACATATTTTGCAGAATGATTCAAACTCATCTATAGAATAAAAGACACCATCAACCAGTATTTCTCTTATTTGTTTCTTAAACTTTGCAATTGGCAGGTTTCTAATTTTGACGGGTAGTTTATTATGAAGAGACGCCGCATTATAGTCTGGACTATTTTATTTATTTCAATCTTAAAAAATCCTTCCGAATGAGGGATTTATTTCTTGAATTATAATCGTGTACATCCGATTGCAAACGATAATTTTCTTTGTTATTATGTGTATATTATGAGTTGTCAAATATAAATAATGATGGAAAGCCCTCCCAACTTAAAGAGCAGTTTACAAAGTCAAAAGCCTTCGACATATCAATGAACGACGCTAAGCAATGTTTTCCCTGTTCAAAACTCTCAACAGCAAAATTAACAAAATTAATGCTTGCTTCTACTGTTTTTTTACCTTTTCTGAATCCGTATTGCTTGTTTGAAAATAGTCTATTAACCTTAAAATATTCCACGATTTGTTGTGCAATTATTTTTCTATCTATTTCAGAGAAAACAGGAAAAATTGGTATAGGTCTGTAATTATGACTATTATATTGATCTCCTTTTTTGTGAGCAGGTATTACCTTTGATATTTTCAAGCATTTAGGGAAAATACCTGTCATCAAACATTTGTTAATCAATTAATGCATATCGTTCAATTATTTCAAGATGCATATCCTACAAAACTCAGTCCGAATATATTGTTAAGATGCATATCATTCAACATTCAAAACTGAGGCAGAATATTCAAAGATGCATATCGTTTAATACCCAGTCCAAGTATTCAAAGATGCATATCATTCAACACTCAGTCCAAATATTTGAAGATGCATATCGTTCAAAACTCAATCCAAGTATTCAAAGATGTATAGCATTCAACACTCAGTCCAAATATTTGAAGATGCATATCGTTCAAAACTCAATCCAAGTATTCAAAGATGCATAGCATTCAACACTCAGTCCAAATATTTGAAGATGCATATCATTCAAAACTCAATCCAAGTATTCAAAGATGCATATCATTCAACACTCAGTCCAAATATTCAAAGATGCATATCGTTTAACACTCAGTCCAAGTATTCGGAGATGCATATCATTTAACACTCAGTCCAAATATTCAAAGATGCATATCGTTTAACACTCAGTCCAAGTATTCGGAGATGCATATCATTTAACACTCAGTCCAAATATTCAAAGATGCATATCGTTTAACACTCAGTCCAAGTATTCGGAGATGCATATCATTTAACACTCAGTCCAAATATTCGAAGGTGCATATCGTTTAACACTCAGTACAAGTATTCCAAGATGCATATCATTTAACACTCAGTTCAAAACTCAATCCAAGTATTTGAAGATGCATATCATTTAACACTCAGTCCAAATTTCAAAGATGCATATCGTTTAACACTCAGTCCAAGTATTTGAAGATGCATATTATTTTACACTCAGTCCAAATATTCAAGGATGCATATCGTTCGAAACTCAGTCAGAAGTTAAATATGCATATCGTTTAACACTCAGTCCAAGTATTTGAAGATGCATATCATTCAACACTCAGTCCAAATATTTAAAGATGCATATCGTTCAAAACACAATCCGAATATTTGAAGATGCATATCGTTCAAAACTAAGTCCGAATATTTAAAGATGCATATCGTTTAACACTCCGTGTATTCAAGTGAGTTCAACACAAACCTGCCACGTCTTCATCCCCCAATCGTCCCAGATCCCAATTAAACAAGTCGGAAAACCACCCTTGAAAAATTCAACATCCCCAAAACGTCCCGTTCATAATTAATGAAGATTTCCGCCGATGTTCTTTCTGTTTTTTTTCTGCGACGACCATGCCTTTCCAGCGGATCGATCCGGCCAAGACTGGGGTCGGGGGAGCGAGGGCGGTTTCTTCCCGAACCTAATTCGGGATATATATGGGCCTGGAGGAACCAAAGTTTTCCTTTTTGTAGGTCGGACATATCCCCCGAATTATGGTATTATAAGGTGGCGAATTTCGAAGTTGTTGAACTAATTCTGGACGTGGAAGTTATGCGTCTAATTAAGTTTGGGGAACGGCCAAGAATGTTGGGGGTTTTGTTCGAGAAAGATGATATGCATCTTAACTTTTTTAATAATTCCATTCTGAATGTATTGAGTTGAGATGAAAATTTTTAAAACTGTTAACTGTAACTTTGCAGTCATGGAATAGATAGTCGACGTCGAAACCCACCATTAATGCTACAGCGAAACCCAATCCAAGTGAGGGAGAACCATCAATATTTCCTACTTTATCGATTTTTCAGGGGGGGTGCCCTAATTGAATCTAATTATTTCACGAGCGTGTTTTAATAATTGAAAAACATAGTCGACGTTTGTGGCACGACAAGTTTCAGTTTTGCCTCCGAGTGAACGGCTTATAAATTCCTACCCTTATTCTATTGATTTTGATATCATTAGTGCAGCGAATATGGAAATGGGATCACGAAAGTCAGATATCATTCGAGTTTTGTGTGGTGGAAGAAATTAATTGAAATTGGATAAGGAAAAAAGTTACCCTTTCTCTGTTTTACTTGATGTGCAAGAAAAACAATCTATTAGCTCCTATACTGAGCAAATGGCAACGATTTCTAAAGTGATCATCCACGTTCTGCCACCCTGTACATCGCATCGTTTCTCACCCTGAAGTATTATCAATTTCCCGATCTGAACTTGGTAATTTGTAATCGTAATTAAAGATAATATTTCCCAACTAATCTTGTTCCAGAAGCCGAGAAATATTGGCAAAGTTGTTTCTATTCAGAATTCATTAAGCTTCCAATTTCGATTAATTAACCTCGAGAATACCCAAGGGAAAAAAGTTTCAGTTTCCTCCGAAGTGGAGGATAATAGAATGAAAATTGCTGTTAATTTAACACAAAGATATTTTGTTGCCTTGAGATTAGAATTATTTTGTTGCGTTGGAATTAATTCTTTAAATGAATAAATATTTAGGTTAGGGTAGATTAGCTTGAGTTAGGACAGTGTTGGAAATAATTCTTGAAATGAATCAATATTAAGGTTAGGTTAGGTTAGCGTTAAGAAAGTGTTGAAATAATTCTTGAAACGAATGAATATTTAGGATAGGTTAGGTTAGCTCTAAGGAAAAAAATGAATAATCATAGATGTGGGTTGATTGAGGGGCCACTAAAAAAGGGATGCTGTGAAACTTGTTCGTCAAATCATAACAACGGATTTTCTAGGGTGGGACAAATTCTCGAAAATTGAATAATCCCATCTCGGCCGAGTTATGGAAAACAGTAGGATCATCTCGGCCCCGAGCCATGGAAATTCCGGTCGCGTTTTCCTCTCACCTTCCCCGTCGTCCCCCGTCCCCTGGGCGGGATGATTCAATCGCAACATTTTTTCGGGACGCGACAGTTTTATCAGAATCGACGGCCGCTGAGACATTTGAATAACACCCGGCGGACGTTTAGCTCCAAGAATCGGATTATGCATTCCGGATAATCCCCTTTTCGCGGAGACTGCTGTTCGTCCACTTTCCGCCCCCTTCGTCGGTCGAAATGAAAGGGTGGCAGATGGGTGAAGATATCTCTGCTTTGCGCCAAAGAGCTATAGGCGATAAATGCAGTACTATAAAATAGTAGATCAGAGGGTGTCCTTAGGTCCAAATGTATCTTTCCTCATCATGACATTTTTTTTCTATTTCTACAAGAACCCTGCTGGATTTGGCAGACCAGAGGGTGTCATCAGGTTCGAATGTGTCTTTTAGCATCGCGACAATTTATTTTTATTTCTACAAAAAAACTGGTGGATTTGGCAGATCAGAGGTTGTCGTCAGGTTCGAATGTGTCCTTTAGCATCGCGACAATTTTTTTTTATTTCTAAAAGAACCCTGGTAGATTTGGCAGGTCAGAAGGTGTCGTTAGGTCCGAATGTTCCTTCCAGCATCGCGTCATTTTTTCTTCTATTCTACAAGAACGCTGGTAGATTTGTAAAATCAGAGGTTGTCTTCAGGTCAAAATATGTCTTTCAGCATCGCGACAATTTTTTTCTATTTCTACAAGAACACTGGTGAATTTGGCAGATCAGAGGGTGTCGTTAGGTCCGAATGTATCTTACCTCATCATGACATTTTTTTTCCATTTCTACAAGAACCCTGCTGGGTTTGACAGATCGGAGGGTGTCGTCAGGTTCGAATGTGTCTTTTAGCATCGCGACCATTTTTTCCATTTCTACAAGAACCCTGTTAGATTTGGCAGATCAGAATGTGTCGCTAGGTCCGAATGTTTCTTCCAGCATCGCGACCATTTTTTTCTTTTACTACAAGAACACTAGTGGATTTGGCAGATCAGAGGGTTTCTTTGGGTCCGAATGTATCTTTTCCCATTATGACATTTTTTTTCCATTTCTACAAGAACCCTGTTGAATTTGGCAGATCAGAGAGTGTTGTCAGGTTCGAATTTGTCTTCTTGCATTGCCACAATTTTTTTTTTCTACAAGAACCCTGGTAGATTTGGCAAATCAGAAGGTGTCGTTAGGTCAAAATGTTTCTTTCAGCATCGCGACATTTTTTCTTCTATTCTACGAGAACACTGGTGGATTTGAAAAATCAGAGGTTGTCGTCAGCTCAAAATGTGTCTTTCAGCATCGTGACAATTTTTTTCTATTTATACCAGAATACTGGTGGATTTGGCAGATCAGAGGGTGTCTTAAAATCCGAATGTATCTTTCCTCATCATGACTTTTTTTTTCCATTTCTACAAGAACCCTGCTGGGTTTGGCAGACCAGAAAGTGTCGTCAGGTCCAAATGTTTCTTTCAACATCGCGACATTTTTTCTTCTATTCTACGAGAACACTGGTGGATAAGGAAAATCAGAGGTTGTCAGGTCAAAATGTGTCTTTCAGCATTGCGACAATTTTTTCTGGTTTCTATAATAACCCTGGTAGATTTGGCAGATCAGAAGGTGTCGTTAGGTCCGAATGTTTCTTCCAGCATCGCGATATTTTTTCTTCTATTCTACAAGAACACTGGTGGATTTGGCAGATCAGAGGGTTTCTTTGGGTCCGAATGTATCTTTTCCCATTATGACATTTTTTTTTCATTTCTACAAGAACCCTGTTGAATTTGGCAGATCAGAGAGTGTTGTCAGGTTCGAATGTGTCTTCTTGCATTGCGACAATTTTTTTTTTCTACAAGAACCCTGGTAGATTTGGCAAATCAGAAGGTGTCGTTAGGTCCAAATGTTTCTTTCAGCATCGCGACATTTTTTCTCTTATTCTACGAGAACACTGATGGATTTGAAAAATCAGAGGTTGTCGTCAGCTCAAAATGTGTCTTTCAGCATCGTGACAATTTTTTTCTATTTATACCAGAATACTGGTGGATTTGGCAGATCAGAGGGTGTCTTAAAATCCGAATGTATCTTTCCTCATCATGACTTTTTTTTTCCATTTCTACAAGAACCCTGCTGGGTTTGGCAGACCAGAAAGTGTCGTCAGGTCCAAATGTTTCTTTCAGCATCGCGACATTTTTTCTTCTATTCTACGAGAACACTGGTGGATAAGGAAAATCAGAGGTTGTCAGGTCAAAATGTGTCTTTCAGCATTGCGACAATTTTTTCTGGTTTCTATAATAACCCTGGTAGATTTGGCAGATCAGAAGGTGTCGTTAGGTCCGAATGTTTCTTCCAGCATCGCGATATTTTTTCTTCTATTCTACAAGAACACTGGTGGATTTGGCAGATCAGAGGGTTTCTTTGGGTCCGAATGTATCTTTTCCCATCATGACATTTTTTTTCCATTTCTACAAGAATCCTGTTGAATTTGGCAGATCAGAGAGTGTTGTCAGGTTCGAATGTGTCTTCTTGCATTGCGACAATTTTTTTTTTCTACAAGAACCCTGGTAGATTTGGCAAATCAGAAGGTGTCGTTAGGTCCAAATGTTTCTTTCAGCATCGCGACATTTTTTCTTCTATTCTACGAGAATACTGATGGATTTGAAAAATCAGAGGTTGTCGTCAGCTCAAAATGTGTCTTTCAGCATCGTGACAATTTTTTTCTATTTATACCAGAATACTGGTGGATTTGGCAGATCAGAGGGTGTCTTAAAATCCGAATGTATCTTTCCTCATCATGACTTTTTTTTTCCATTTCTACAAGAACCCTGCTGGGTTTGGCAGACCAGAAAGTGTCGTCAGGTCCAAATGTTTCTTTCAGCATCGCGACATTTTTTCTTCTATTCTACGAGAACACTGGTGGATAAGGAAAATCAGAGGTTGTCAGGTCAAAATGTGTCTTTCAGCATTGCGACAATTTTTTCTGGTTTCTATAATAACCCTGGTAGATTTGGCAGATCAGAAGGTGTCGTTAGGTCCGAATGTTTCTTCCAGCATCGCGATATTTTTTCTTCTATTCTACAAGAACACTGGTGGATTTGGCAGATCAGAGGGTTTCTTTGGGTCCGAATGTATCTTTTCCCATCATGACATTTTTTTTCCATTTCTACAAGAATCCTGTTGAATTTGGCAGATCAGAGAGTGTTGTCAGGTTCGAATGTGTCTTCTTGCATTGCGACAATTTTTTTTTTCTACAAGAACCCTGGTAGATTTGGCAAATCAGAAGGTGTCGTTAGGTCCAAATGTTTCTTTCAGTATCGCGACATTTTTTCTTCTATTCTACGAGAATACTGATGGATTTGAAAAATCAGAGGTTGTCGTCAGCTCAAAATGTGTCTTTCAGCATCGTGACAATTTTTTTCTATTTATACCAGAATACTGGTGGATTTGGCAGATCAGAGGGTGTCTTAAAATCCGAATGTATCTTTCCTCATCATGACTTTTTTTTTTCATTTCTACAAGAACCCTGCTGGTTTTGGCAGACCAGAAAGTGTCGTCAGGTCCAAATGTTTCTTTCAGCATCGCGACATTTTTTCTTCTATTCTACGAGAACACTGGTGGATAAGGAAAATCAGAGGTTGTCAGGTCAAAATGTGTCTTTCAGCATTGCAACAATTTTTTCTGGTTTCTATAATAACCCTGGTAGATTTGGCAGATCAGAAGGTGTCGTTAGGTCCAAATGTTTCTTCCAGCATCGCGATATTTTTTCTTCTATTTTACAAGAACCCTGCTGGATTTGGCAGATCAGAGGGTGTCGTCAGGTTCGAATGTGTCTTTTAGCATCGCGCCAATTTTTTTTATTTCTACAAGAACCCAGGTAGATTTGGCAGATCAGAAGGTGTCGTTAAGTCCGAATGTTTCTTCCAGCATCGCGACATTTCTTCTTCTTTTCCATAAAAACACTGGTGGATTTGGAAAATCAGAGGTTGTCGTCAGGTCAGAATATGTCTTTCAGCATCGCGACAATTTTTTCCTATTTCTACCAGAACACTGGTGGATTTGGCAGATCAGAGCGTTTTTGGGTCCAAATGTATCTTTCCTCATCATGTTATTTTTTTTTCATTTCTACAAAAACCCTGCTGGATTTGGCAGACCAGAGGATGTCGTCAGGTTCGAATGTGTCTTTCAGCATCGCGACAATTTTTTTTTTATTCTACAACAACCCTGGTAGATTTGGCAGGTCAGAAGGTGTCGTTAGGTCCGAATGTTCCTTCCAGCACCGCGTCATTTTTTCTTCTATTCTACAAGAACACTGGTGGATTTGTAAAATCAGAGGTTGTCTTCAGGTCAAAATATGTCTTTCAGCATCGCGACAATTTTTTTCTATTTCTACAAGAACACTGTTGGATTTGGCAGATCAGAGGGTGTCGTTAGGTCCGAATGTTCCTTTCAGCATCACGACAATTTTTTTTCATTTCTACAAGAACATTGGTGGATTTTGCAGATCAGAGGGTGTCTTTGGGTCCGAATGTATCTTTCCTCATCATGACTTTTTTTCTATTCCCACAAGAACCCTGCTGGATTTGGCAGATCAGAGGGTGTCGTCAGGTCCGAATGCGTCTTTTAGCGTCGCGACAATTTTTTTTTTCATTTCTACAAGAATCCTAGTAGATTTGTCAAGTCTGAAGGTGTCATTAGGTCCGAATGTGTCTTTCAACATCGCGACAATTTTTTTTTCTATCCCAACTGAAACACGATTCCGAGTGTCTGTCAGAGATTCAAGTCTGGATCGTTACAATACCAACAGAATGGGAAAAAGCGGAACAGTTTAACCTCATTCAGAACAGTGAATAACCCCCACCCCGAACCTCCGACGCCTCATGTGATCCAATTCCATTCCGATGTGGACCATTCATTGATCGCACAGTAGCAACATAAATAACGACGTACGGGACGTCCTGGGATGCTGCGAAATCATGATGTATCACCGCGATTATTCTACTGCTGCCATCGATGCCGGATAGGAAATAGGCTTCCATTTCGTAGCGTGATGAGAAATTGGGGAAAATTCGTTCAGGCCCCACGCTTATCACTCAGACGTCTCCCTTCCCCCCCAAAAAACGTGTCAACCTCTTGCACCATCAGATACTGGAGGAATTTCGTTTCTGTTGAAGATTCGTCACAATACAAAAAGCTGTCCCAATCCATTCTTCGACCTCGCTCCACCCTTCAGGTGCAGGCAAATAAACGCCGCTGGAAAATGTTCCAATG
This sequence comes from Aphidecta obliterata, assembly GCA_963966015.1. Lineage (NCBI taxonomy): Eukaryota > Metazoa > Arthropoda > Insecta > Coleoptera > Coccinellidae > Aphidecta > Aphidecta obliterata. The sequence goes on from OZ014435.1 coordinate 3,122,507, forward strand.
TTCACCCTTCCGAAAGTGTCGCGAGCAGACATATACTCCCTGGAGGAGATCTCCAGTCCATAATTCAGGATGACCTGACGCCTCCGAGGGTAGGAGAAATGTTTATTGAATTATTGAGCGAAATACTCCTGAAATTTACATGGGTTCTGATAGAGCCTGCGTTTCACTGTTTCGGGTAAATTTAGTTTGCAGTTCACGAATTGGTCCCTCGGAGAGGGGACTTTTCGTTGATTGAACTTTTTTTCGACGAGATGGGGATCTGTAGGTCAAACTAATTCATGTAGCTCTGAATGAAAAGGTCCATAATCTCCTAGCTGGTTTCGATGACCAAAATCTGATCAACGCACACAATGGGTGCCTTTTCGGAAGGGTTGTTTATCCTTTGGCTCCCCCGACAAACAAAGCTGCGTCTCCACTACAATAGCGAAAAAGCGGTCGACTGAATTCATCGGCGAAGAGCTTCAAAGAAACGGAGAACCCGAAGAGTTTGCATTTGAAATTCCTGCGGATATCCGAACACGGCCGAATACGTTATTCCTTATGATGTCGGAGGGTTTCGTACATAACGCGATGAGGGTGGAAGAACAGCAAAACAAATATTTGAAGACGATAGCGGAGGAGTTGGACAGGAACGTGACGACCATACGGAGTGACAATAATCGGAAAACTTCTTCCGGGGAACTTCTGGGGTGGAACGGCATCGCTTCCGGTCAGAAAGAGAAATCGGGGATGATTATTTCCTCTCGGTTGAGTTGTTATAACTCCCGAAGTTGGCGCTAATGCTGGCAATATGAGTTTGTAGGTCTTCGCTGATGATGATTGTGTTGTTCGTAGGTTCTTAGAAGTTTCGGCTCATCATTTTCCTGTTCGAAACTGCGAGCATTTTGGCAGTTTCTGTTGCAAGAGTGATAAAAAGTTCATAGTGAATGGTGAAGAGTCATAACAGTTTCGAGGAAACTTTCTTGAAGAAATCAGGTTGTAATCTTATGCCATAAATCTGTAGGATTTCAATAATATCTGTGAATGATCTTTCCACGATGGGGGAGAGCCAACGAGAATTGTCCCCTTCAAAAATTCATTCGATGGACGATGGCTGAAAGAGAATTTAGCTTCATTGAGTTCAGAGAGATGGAGTGAGTAGAAACTTTAGTTGTTTGTCTAATCATTTCCCTCTTCGAAACTGCGACCATTTTGGCTCTTTCTGTTACAAGAGTGATAAAAAATTCATAGTGAATGGTGAAGAGTTATAACAGTTTCGAGGAAACTTTCTTGAAGAAATCAGGTTGTAATCTTATGCCATAAATCTGTAGGATTTCAATAATATCTGTGAATGATCTTTCCACGATGCGGGAGAGCCAACGAGAAATGTCCCCTTCAAAAATTCATTCGATGGACGATGGCTGAAAGAGAATTTAGCTTCATTGAGTTCAGAGAGATGGAGTGAGTAGAAACTTTAGTTGTTTGTCTAATCATTTCCCCTCTTCGAAACTGCGACCATTTTGGCTCTTTCTGTTACAAGAGTGATAAAAAGTTCATAGTGAATGGTGAAGAGTCATAACAGTTTCGAGGAAACTTTCTTGAAGAAATCAGGTTGTAATCTTATGCCATAAATCTGTAGTATTTCAATAATATCTGTGAATGATCTTTCCACGATGGGGGAGAGCCAACGAGAATTGTCCTCTTCGAAGAATTATTCGGTGGACGATGGCTGAAAGAGAATTTAGCTTCATTGAGTTCAGAGAGATGGAGTGAGAAGAAACTTTAGTTGTTTGGCTAATCATTTCCCTCTTCGAAACTGCAACCATTTTGGCTCTTTCTGTTACAAGAGTGATAAAAAGTTCATATTAAATGGTGAACAGTCATTACAATAGTGAGGGAACTTTCTATAACAAATCAGGTTTGAATATTATGCCATAAAATCTGTAGGTTTTGGATCCTTTCTGTAAATAATTTTCCCACGATGGGGGAGAGCCAACGAGAATTGTCCCCTTCGAAGAATTATTTGGTGGACGATGGCTGAAAGAGAATTAGGCTTCATAGAGTTTAGAGAGATGAAGTGAATGATGATTATAAGTGAGAAAAATGTTTGCCCTTCGATGAAAGTAATATTGGCTGAAGGCCCGAACGAGTGCATATAATGAAGAGTTATTCAACTAATATCATTCAAAGGTTATTGCATAAACCCTTCCCCACTAGAAGGACAGCTGAAGGATTCAAAAACAGCTCGATAGCCCCTCAACACCCACAAAATAAAAACAGGATTTGAGGGTGTCCAACGAATATAAACCAATTAATCGACCATTAAGCCTCTTCAACACCAGGATACTCACTTCAAGTGCTGAATAATGACTTCGAAACAATCGATCACTCATATCAGCATAAAATCACGAAGACCCCAATCTGATACCGGTTGCATCCTTCCCCTTGTCGATCACCCCCAAAGTCACGCTGCCGAAGCGCCAACGTGTGGCGAATGAAGTTTTAATTGCCGGAGGCTCGTTCGACGCCAGCGATCTTTGGAAAAGTTAAATTAACGAGCTTTTCACGGCGCGATTAGCATTCACGACCCGATCGTTCGAACCGTTTAACACTTTCCACGATCCTCGAAATGATAAGTTGGGCGACCCAATTTCGGAGGAGTGAATATCCTGGCAGACTCCGACGTATCTTGATTAACAAGTTTCTGTGACGGGGTGTAGAAGTGATTAGCTGGAGGTAATTAGGTTGATGGTTCGATTACCGTCATATTTAGTGGATATGAGAGTCTCCAGGTCTTGGAGATTGACGTAGACAAAACGTGAGTAGGTTTGCTTCACGTTTCATGATTTTTTTTTTGTCATTTAAAAACCTTGGTTTATCCTGAAAGAGTCCAGTGCACTTCTTGAGGAGTTGTAAGAAGACACACCTTGATTTGCAGGCCAAGAGTCCAACTCTGTGTGACGACTGTTCGGAATTTTTCTGCTATCTCCAGTTCATTAAATTTGCATTATAGATATTCCGAGTTTATTTCCTCCACGTGCCTCCCAAGCCATGATAATTTCGAGCCAATCATCTGAATGGAAGGCTGATAAATTGACGAAAGGGTCAAAGTGATTAGATCGATTGACCTACTGAGGACACCTTCTGTTTTGTCCGACATGGAGCCAATCGAAATTAATTCTTTTTGTGGGGAAGTTCGAATAGAGTTATCTCTTATTAATACACCATCGATTTCCCGAAACAGATCGACCCTATCGCAGTCAAAACACCCTTCTCCTTCCGGCCAAATCAAAATCCCCATCAATCTCAGATAATCCAATCGGATTTAATGGCATTGTCCCGGCTGTTCGACGAAGGCCTGTTGTTCATATTAATAATCAACGTTAATTACTTGAATTCACGATCAATTATCCTATCAATTTCATGTCTGTCGCGTCTCTCTCCCTCTCTCTCTGGGCGCCCTTTGAACTCAATCAATGTTCCCTGCAACTCATTCGAACCTCCTGGAGCCAATGTAACCTCGGTGACGGTTTGTAGAAGCTGGATCAGTGACAATTCCGTAGAACAAATTATCTAGCTCGACGTGATGAATTAAGCTGCTGGGACAAGGAGCATGTTAAGTTTGATGGATTTCCGACATATTACTCACTTGATGTTTGCGACGCGGGTGGGCATCTGTTGGGAATCGACAGATTGTTATTCGCCTCGACAGAAAAGTTTCATCCCATAGATACATCGATAACTGAAGGAGTCACTTATGGCAGCGAGGGATGCCCACCTTTAAGATAAGAACCACATAATACCAGAAGGGGATGACTGGGAGGGACAAATACCAATTAAGAATGAACTATAGGTTTTTGCAACGAAGAATACAAGAGACCAAACAAATATAATCCGAAGAAACAGGCATACCCCCAGCTAATTGGAATTGCATCCAGTCTACGATGGGGGAGAGCCTACGAGAATTGTCCCCTTCGAAGAATTATTCGGTGGACGATGGCTGTAAGAGAATTCAGCTTCATTTAGTTCAGAGAGGGGGAGTGGTTCTTGTAGTCCACGATTGGATCATCATTTCCCTCTTCGAAACTGCTAGCATTCTGGCTGTTTCTGTTACAAGATTGATAAAAAGCTCATAGTAAATGGTGAACAGTCGAGAAAACTTTCTTGGGGGAATTAGGTTTGAATCTTATGCCATAAATCTGTAGGATTTGGATCCTATCTCTAAATAATCTTTCCACGATGGGGGAGAGCCATCTTCGAAGAATTATTTTAGAGAAATTTAGCTTCATTGAGTTCATAGAGATGGAGAGAGTAGGAACGGTAGTTGTTTGGCTCATCATTTTCCTCTTCGAAACTGCGAGTATTTTGGCTCTTTCTGTTACAAGGGTGATAAAAAACTTCTAGTAAAAGGTGAACAGTCATAACAATACTGAGGAAATTCTTTTGAAGGAATCAGGTTTGAATCTTTCGCCATAAAAACTGTAGGTTTGGGATCTTATCTGTAAATAATTTTTCCACGGTGGTGAAGAGCCAACGAGAATTGTCCCCTTCGAAGAATTATTCGGTGGATGATGGCTAAAAGAGAATTTAGCTTCATTGAGTTCAGAAAGATGGAGAGAGTAGAAACGGTAGTTGTTTGGCTAATCGTTTCCCTTTTCGAAACTGCGAGCATTTTAACTCTTTCTGTTACAAGAGTGATAAAAAGTTCATAGTAAATGGTGAATAGTCATAACAGTATTGAGGAAACTTTCTTGAAGGAATCAGGTTTGAATCTTACGCCATAGAATCTGTAGGATTTGGATCCTATTTGTGAATAATTTTTCCACGATGGGGGAGAGCCAACGAGAATTGTCCCCTTCGAAGATTAATTCGGTGAACGATGGCTAAAAGACACAAATATCAATTATGAATGAACTATAGGTTCTTGCAACGAAGAATACAAAAGTGTTAATCCGAACAAACGAATAGAAGCCGAAGAAAACCAAGACAAGCTGATTTTACTCTTCTATACAGGCATACCCCCAGCTAATTGGCATTGCATCCAGTCAGCTCGGGGGTCGGAAAATCTTATTAGTTCAGATAAATCGACTGGCACTGAATCCTCGATTGTTAGCAAAGCTTGCTGTGTCAACGGTAATAACGACGACACCCCCTCTGTTCGGCCGTCGAGCTGGAGGAAGGCAAAGATCTCCCTCTGAATAATGGCTCGAGCTAATGGTTGGAAGGATTTAATGGTCTCGATGAATAAGTAAACGGGAAGAGGCGGACTTTGTGGCGAAATCATCGTGTGGTACATTTCGAAGTGGGTCGGAAATGAGTAATTATCGCATAATTAGAAAACGAGGGGGTTTTGACGCTGGTTGAGGGTGTTGATGACTGGTAGGTTTAAAACCGAAAAATAATCGAGGAGATGTGGGGAGCTCTTGCTCGATGTAAAGCCATCTTTGTGGAATTTCGTGAGAATTCGAAATACAACGAATGCACGGTCGCCTCGGAATCAACTTCGAGCCTTCGGCGGTGGAATGTGAAGAATTGGGGGCGGGGATGTTAATGAAATTTCTTTCTTTGTGAGTGAACTACAGAAGAAACAAATGTTTCTTTGGCGCGTTCGAGAATCTGGGATAGCTTTGCTTGTGCTCTTCGTTTCATCTGGTGAAAAGGTTTCTTTCATTATCAATATTATTATACAAAATTCCTCTGGGACGATGAAGGTGAATAAGACTCCCATCAAAGTGGTAAAGTTCGTCATGCAGATATCTCAACTTGAAAAAAATCAAAATCCTTGACCCCAGGGAAATCCAGGCAGTAAGGAGCAAAATTCCGGAAGTACCCTCCTCAGATCCCCCACATTCACATTCAGATCAATAAACCCCACTCGGGGCCAGTATATCATAAGTTTGCCGTAAAACTAGAACTTTCCACTCAACCCCTAACCAACAGTGGCGCACCTTGTCGGATCCACTTCAACCCGATCAACGGTTCCGGTTTCCCTTACATCACCTACCCTTGCCCCTGAAATCCCACCGTTCGGAAAACCCATTTAACATGGCCGCCCACCCGAAATCGAAGTAGGCGCCTGGCTTACTCAATTAAAAGCGACGCCGGGTGGGAAATAATCAGGTTATCTCTGTAGCTCCGACTTCGATGAACAATGTAAATTGAAGCAAGAAGGCTACGTACGATTTCAGGGATATTATGAAAGTGGTTAATTCCATTACCGATGTTCCTGGATCGTCACAAAGGGGGATGGTAATTGATAAAGTGTGGAATTTAGTCGGTTAAGGGTGGGGGAGACCTGGAGGATCGGTGGTGGTTCGTTGTTTACCTTACGGTGCAGTTCTGTTTTGGGGAGGATGGAGAATTCTATCTATTTTTTTTTCAGAGCTGGAGAAGAGGATTCCTCTCGCAGCGCAAAGTAATCACCGGGCAGAGCTGGAGGAGTTGCAGGACCTGCTCCATTTCCCCGAAGAGGTTGCCCTCCGCCTGGCCGATACTGAATATCAGCTCTACTACCAGGTCAGTCTCTTTCTTCTCCAAGGGTACCTCCACCATTACTTCTTCAGAACAACAGTTTTTGAATTTTCTAGGTCCCTCCCATCGACTATCTCCGACACGTGACCCTGGAACTGGGGGGAGATACAGGATCTTCCACTGATAACCTTCCAGGCAACTCTTCGGCTAGGTCCTCTGTTGTCAACCTAATCAACAGATTCAATGAGGTGAGTCAATTGGGAGCTCTAGCTATGAGCTTAAGTAGCAAGGTTCTTCTTCACATTCCTAGCCGTTCACACGACTTCGATTTTTCCTTGTGTCGACTTGGCCAAAAGAAATAATCTCTATTCCCGACTATTTGAATTAATTCTGCATGTACCGACATGTTATTAGGTATTCCAATTTATTACATCGTTTCTGATTTCTCCTCAGAATCTCAGAATTATTTCTCCGAATCATCAAAGACGAGGCTGCGACTTTCTGGAGGCAATATCTGAATCGAGATATATTTCACGTTTTCCAAATAACCGACACAGCAGCGTCTTTCTCGGCCGCAGTAACCAATCATTGTTCCCCATTGTGAAGCATACACAGATATTTGTTCTTTCATCCATTACACAACATCCTCGGGATCGGAGCCAACATTTCGAACGGAGAAGGAGAAAAATAGGCATGTTGGCTTTTTTGATTTACGACACTGCGTGTTTTTACAGCTCCCTCTCGTTGTAGAACCTTGGCAAGGGATGTTGCCTGGGGAGTGTCGCATCTGCCGTTGGGTCATTGATGAAATATACTTTCCTCTTCAAGGAAATGTTGACGTTTTCTCAAAATTTCTTTTCAACCTTGACTGAAGCCCTCTCCACCAATTCGAACGACCCCTATCACTTCAGTCAAGTTTCATTCCACCCCTTCGCGAAACTCGAGATAATACACTCCAACTCTGAATTGAAAAACTTACGCTGTGCAGCATCCCTGCGGGGGGGGTAGCCTCCGTGTCATTGTATCAAGAGTTGAAACTTTTCCCCATTAGTCAACATGTTGAGGGGCCTTGTTCTGGTCGTGGGGATGAAAAGCACTGCGTTGTTGTAGATTACATTACGACCTTACTCAACAGCGACGTACATAATTTAACGCGGATAAACACGCGAGGAAATGGCTGGATGTGAAGGAGAGAACGTGAGGTTTGTTAAGCATACGGGTGGCACGTTGGAGTTATATGTTTACATTTTTTTGTTGAGGGTAGGAAAAGAAATAATACATATAATTACATAATGCCAATCCTGTATATCTCAGATGAGCTCTTTATCCATTTCCATTTGAATGTTTATATCACTATGTATTATTCTGATGAGCTAGCCATTTCAATGACGCACATTGCTGCAGGTGTTAATTGTTCGTTATTTCATTCCAGAACATTAAGATGAGATAATGTTATAACTACTAACTTAAAGAAGTTTCTTCTATACTGTATGATAGATAGGTCAGATAATCGTCCGTTGTTAATAAATAACTTTTTTTCAAAAGTTGGCTTTCCATATCAAAAACATAATTATAGATACATATCGTCCAAATCGCATAATGAACTGGCGTCCGTAGACTGGCAGTCTTCGGGATGAAAATTAACCACCGCATTAAAATGTCAATACACATTGGTGTTAACTTCAGGGAAAATGAGAGCGTAGGTTGTGGCGTCGGCCTCGATTATGAATAGACGTGATGAGACGCAGACGTCGAGCCTAGTGAGCCTTGCCAAATGAGGGTGTCGATTATGAAGGTTTTATATCTTATCTATGTCTGAAATCTAAAATATCCCCGACAATGGGGATTTTAGGGGAGTTTATCTTCGTGGTTGGCGTTAGCTGGAGATTAATACTTCCTTCGTTGGTTATTAAATACGCCCAGAAGACGCAGCCTTTCGCAGATGCCATTAAGACTTATCATAATTTATTCAGAGAACTCCTGATTGAAGAAGGTAGTAATAATGCTCGCTTCCTCCTGCCATTCGCTTTTTCTCGGGTTCTCAACCCCCGCGAGATTCATGAATATAAATCAAGGATTCTTTGTTTGAAAGGGCTGGAATCATAATGTCGATGATCTACTAGAACTAGAGAACAGATTTCATGTTGCTTCTTTCCAGGGGCAGATGGTTCAAGAAGACCCATGGAAAGTTCCCACACAACTGAGTGGAATTTTAGAAATTTCATTTATTGAGTGCATTATTTTCACGTCCATTTCATAAAAGAAGTTATCGTTATCAAACTTCTACTCAAATATTTTTTCTCTGGCAAAAAATTATTGGAACCGGCACCTTCGCCAATTTGCAATTGTGCCGATAAATTCCCTGTTGAAGCAATTCATGGATTTTCAAATACTTATATTTCACGAGAAACAAAACAGAATTTAAAATATGGAGTCATTTTTTCATGAAATTCAATCAGGTTCGGACTTACTTGAAACCTCAATCGAATTAAATTATTCCAGTTGATGCAAGTCCAACTTTTTTCCCCTCAATGTCCCATGAATTGAAACTGGCACCTTCGCCAATTTGTAATTGTACCGATAAATTCCCCGTTGAAGCAAAAAAATGGATTTTCAGATACTTACTCTTATATTCCACAAAAAAAATAAATAAAAAAAAAATAACCAGGAGTCATTTTCTCATTTCTTCAGACTTGGACTTACTAGTAACTTATTTAAATAAAATCATTCCTGTTGATAAAACTCAATAATTTTTCCCGCAACTTCCCATAAACTGGAACCGGCACCTTCGCCAATTAGCCGATGAACTCAAATTCTACAAAAAACGAAAAGAATAAAAAAATTTCATTAGACTCAGATTTACTAGAAACTAAATCGAATCGAAATATTCCAGTTGATGAAAGTTCAACTATTTTTCTCCCCAATGTCACATAAGTTTCAATTGGCACTATCGTCAATTATGCTGATAAATTACCCGTTGAGAAAATAAATGGATTTTCAGATACTTACTCGTATATTTCACAAAAAAATACATGAAAAAAAATAATCAGGAGTCATTTTCTTATGGAATTTCTTTAGACTCAGATTTACCAGAATCTTATTTGGATAAAATCATTCCTGTTGATAAAACCCAATGAATTTTCCCCGTAACTTCCCATAAATTGGAACCGGCACCTTCGCCAATTTGCAATTGTGCCGATAAATTCCCTGTTGAAGCAATTCATGGATTTTCAAATACTTATATTTCACAAGAAACAAAACATAATTGAAAATATGGAGTCATTTTTTCATGAAATTCAATCAGGTTCAGACTTACTTGAAACCTCAATCGAATTAAATTATTCCAGTTGATGCAACTCCAACTTTTTTCCCCTCAATGTCCCATGAATTGAAACTGGCACCTTCGCCAATTTGTAATTGTACCGATAAATTCCCCGTTGAAGCAATAAATGGATTTTCAGATACTTACTCTTATATTCCACAAAAAAAAATGAATAAAAAAAAAATAACCAGGAGTCATTTTCTCATTTCTTCAGACTTGGACTTACTAGTAACTTATTTAAATAAAATCATTCCTGTTGATAAAACTCAATAATTTTTTCCGCAACTTCCCATAAACTGGAACCGGCACCTTCGCCAATTAGCCGATGAACTCAAATTCTACAAAAAACGAAAAGAATAAAAAAATTTCATTAGACTCAGATTTACTAGAAACTAAATCGAATCGAAATATTCCAGTTGATGAAAGTCCAACTATTTTTCTCCCCAATGTCACATAAGTTTCAATTGGCACTATCGTCAATTATGCTGATAAATTACCCGTTGAGAAAATAAATGGATTTTCAGATACTCACTCGTATATTTCACAAAAAAATACATGAAAAAAAATAATCAGGAGTCATTTTCTTATGGAATTTCTTTAGACTCAGATTTACCAGAATCTTATTTGGATAAAATCATTCCTGTTGATAAAACCCAATGAATTTTCCCCGTAACTTCCCATAAATTGGAACCGGCACCTTCGCCAATTTGCAATTGTGCCGATAAATTCCCTGTTGAAGCAATTCATGGATTTTCAAATACTTATATTTCACAAGAAACAAAACAGAATTTAAAATATGGAGTCATTTTTTCATGAAATTCAATCAGGTTCAGACTTACTTGAAACCTCAATCGAATTAAATTATTCCAGTTGATGCAAGTCCAACTTTTTTCCCCTCAATGTCCCATGAATTGAAACTGGCACCTTCGCCAATTTGTAATTGTACCGATAAATTCCCCGTTGAAGCAAAAAAATGGATTTTCAGATACTTACTCTTATATTCCACAAAAAAAATAAATAAAAAAAAAATAACCAGGAGTCATTTTCTCATTTCTTCAGACTTGGACTTACTAGTAACTTATTTAAATAAAATCATTCCTGTTGATAAAACTCAATAATTTTTCCCGCAACTTCCCATAAACTGGAACCGGCACCTTCGCCAATTAGCCGATGAACTCAAATTCTACAAAAAACGAAAAGAATAAAAAAATTTCATTAGACTCAGATTTACTAGAAACTAAATCGAATCGAAATATTCCAGTTGATGAAAGTTCAACTATTTTTCTCCCCAATGTCACATAAGTTTCAATTGGCACTATCGTCAATTATGCTGATAAATTACCCGTTGAGAAAATAAATGGATTTTCAGATACTTACTCGTATATTTCACAAAAAAATACATGAAAAAAAATAATCAGGAGTCATTTTCTTATGGAATTTCTTTAGACTCAGATTTACCAGAATCTTATTTGGATAAAATCATTCCTGTTGATAAAACCCAATGAATTTTCCCCGTAACTTCCCATAAATTGGAACCGGCACCTTCGCCAATTTGCAATTGTGCCGATAAATTCCCTGTTGAAGCAATTCATGGATTTTCAAATACTTATATTTCACAAGAAACAAAACATAATTGAAAATATGGAGTCATTTTTTCATGAAATTCAATCAGGTTCAGACTTACTTGAAACCTCAATCGAATTAAATTATTCCAGTTGATGCAACTCCAACTTTTTTCCCCTCAATGTCCCATGAATTGAAACTGGCACCTTCGCCAATTTGTAATTGTACCGATAAATTCCCCGTTGAAGCAATAAATGGATTTTCAGATACTTACTCTTATATTCCACAAAAAAAAATGAATAAAAAAAAAATAACCAGGAGTCATTTTCTCATTTCTTCAGACTTGGACTTACTAGTAACTTATTTAAATAAAATCATTCCTGTTGATAAAACTCAATAATTTTTTCCGCAACTTCCCATAAACTGGAACCGGCACCTTCGCCAATTAGCCGATGAACTCAAATTCTACAAAAAACGAAAAGAATAAAAAAATTTCATTAGACTCAGATTTACTAGAAACTAAATCGAATCGAAATATTCCAGTTGATGAAAGTCCAACTATTTTTCTCCCCAATGTCACATAAGTTTCAATTGGCACTATCGTCAATTATGCTGATAAATTACCCGTTGAGAAAATAAATGGATTTTCAGATACTCACTCGTATATTTCACAAAAAAATACATGAAAAAAAATAATCAGGAGTCATTTTCTTATGGAATTTCTTTAGACTCAGACTTACCAGAAACTTATTTGGATAAAATCATTCCTGTTGATAAAACCCAATGAATTTTCCCCGTAACTTCCCATAAATTGGAACCGGCACCTTCACCAATTTGCAATTGTGCCGATAAACTCCTCGTTGGAGCAGTAAATGTATCAAATGATACTCGAATTCTAAAAAAAACAATAAGAATGAAAAAATTTCATTAGACTCAGATTTACTAGAAACTTAATCGAATTGGAATATTTCAGTTGATGAAAATCCAACTATTCTTCTCCCCAATTTCCCATAAATTGAAACCGGCACCTTCGCCAATTTGCTTTTATGCTGATAAATCACCCGTTGAGAAAATTAATGGATTTTCAGATACTCACTGGTATATTCCCCAAAAAAAATACATAAAAAAATAATCAGGAGTCATTTTCTCATGGAATTTCATGACACTTAGTCACTTAGAAAGTTATTTGAATAAATTCATCTCTGTTGATAGAACCCCAATGATTTTTCTCGCAATGTAAATTGTAACCGGCACCTTCGCCATTCTGCAATTGTGTCAATAATTTCCTGTTGAAGCAATTTATGGATTTTTTATATTGAACACAACAGAATCGTTTTATTTCTAGTTTGATATTTTTAGATAGATATATTTTAAAACTTTTCTGTACCTTTCGCATCGCTATGGTGAAGTTTCCTGACCAAAATGTCACGAGCCGTCACTCCTTCACCACTCTTTCATCAGCGATTCGATTTCCAATTTTCCATCTAAAACCTCATCCGAAATTGTGCACATTTCTCGGAAGGAACACACGCTCCATTTTCCGTGACCTTCCCCCAGCTCTGACATTGAAGAACTAGAAGGAAAGTTAATAGAGTCGTTCTAGGTTACCAACTCAATTTCCTCTCACTTATCGGAGCAGAATTTATCGACGGGCGGATCATCAAGGAAGCATTCGCTAGTTCGTGGTTCGTGAATTGGGGGTTGGGGTAGACAAAAAAAGAGGTCGGAGAATGAAAAATCGCTACTATAATTCAGCGCGCAACGTAACTGCAGCGTATCTGATGGTCGTCAATCTTCAAGAAACGTGCGTTTTCGATGAAGAAAATTATTAAGGAGGTTACAGCGTTTATATTTCGATTCTGAGAAGTGATTTATGTTTTAGAGTTTTTTGCAGGAAGACTTCTGGGAGGTAACACAGGGTGGTCCTTGTTTCCCTTCTGGTACTACAGAGATGCATTCGATGAAATTCCCTCGGAGGGATCTAATATTGTTCCATTTCCCGTTTCAGGTGAGCTCTTGGGTGACCCAACTCATCATCTCCCAGCCCACGCACGATGCCCGGCGTGCCGTCCTCTCCTGCGTCCTGCGCGTGGCCCTCTCCTGCTGGAACATCGCCAACTTCAACGGTGCGATGGAGATCATCGCGGGACTCAGGTGAGTGCTGTCGCAAATGGCCATTATTGAAATTTATATTGGGTACACGCTACGAATCTGAAATATATTATAACTTACACCAACTTCCGTTTTATGCTCTCCTCCTCCACGGCGTTTTGGGGCGCAGATGGGGGTGTGTAGCTAGGATGGGATTTTCCATTTGGCTGCGAAAAAGAGGGTGGATAGATTCAGGTGTGTGTGGTCCTATTGGATTTAAATTTGGGTATTAAACTTGAACATTCTCCAATAATTATACTCCTCGATAGAAGCAGAATGTCTCATGTATTGGAACCAGCCCCTTCGCCAATTTGCAATCGTGCCGATAAAAATAGAGGGAATCTATTGATTTTCCGATAATTATACTTCTGAAATGGAGCACAATCAGAAATATTCACTCAAACTGAAACTGATCCAAATTTTCATGAATTCAAACAGACTCCATAAACATGAAATATTTGGCTCGTCACTGCTGGAAATTCTTCAAATTTGAATATTGAACCTGGGCCATACGGAATATGAGACTTCCGAGAAACCGAATCGACAAAAATAATCTCTGTTGATGAAACCCCAAAGATTTTTCTCCACAATGTCCCATAAAATAGAACTGGCACCTTCGCCAATTTGCAACTGTGCCGATAAAAATGAAAGAAATTTATTGATTTTCCGATAATGATACTTCTCAAATGCAGCACAATCAAAAATATCCACGCAGGAGTCACTTCTCAAACTGAAACTGATCCAAATTTTCAGGAATTCAAACAGACTCCATTAACATGAAATATTTGACTCATCACTGCTGGAAATTCTTCAAATTTGAATATTGAACCCGGACCATACGGAATATAAGAGTTCCGAGAAACCGAATTGACAAAAATAATCTCTGTTGATGAAACCCCAAAGATTTTTCGCCACAATGTCCCATCAAATAGAACTGGCACCTTCGCCAATTTGCAACTGTGCCGATAAAAATTGAAGAAATCTATTGATTTCCCGATAATTATACTTCTCAAATGGAGCACAATCAGAAATATTCACGCAGGAGTCACTTCTCAAACTGAAACTGATCCAAATTTTCAGGAATTCAAACAGACTCCATAAACATGAAATATTTGGCTCATCACTGCTGGAAATTCTTCAAATTTTAATATTGAACCTGGGCCAAACGGAATATGAAACTCCCGAGAAACCGAATTGACGAAAATTATCTCTGTTGATAAAACCCCAAAGATTTTTCTACACAATGTCCCATTAAATAGAACTGGCACCTTCGCCAATTTGCAACTGTGCCGATAAAAATGAAAGAAATTTATTGATTTTCCGATAATTATACTTCTCAAATGGAGCACAATCAGAAATATTCACGCAGGAGTCACTTCTCAAACTGAAACTGATCCAAATTTTCAGGAATTCAAACAGATTCCATTAACATGAAATATTTGGCTCATCACTGCTGGACATTCTTCAAATTTGAATATTGAACCTGGGCCATACGGAATATGAGACTTCCGAGAAACCGAATTGACAAAAATGATCTCTGTTGATGAAACCCCAAAGATTTTTCTCCACAATGTCCCATAAAATAGAACTGGCACCTTCGCCAATTTGCAACTGTGCCGATAAAAATGAAAGAAATCTATTGATTTCCCGATAAATATACTTCTCAAATGGAGCACAATCAGAAATATTTACGCAGGAGTCACTTCTCGAACTGAAACTGATCCAAATTTTCAGGAATTCAAACAGACTCCATAAACATGAAATATTTGGCTCATCACTGCTGGAAATTCTTCAAATTTGAATATTGAACCTGGGCCAAACGGCATATGAGACTCTCGAGAAACCGAATTGACGAAAATAATCTTTGTTGATGAAACCCCAAAGATTTTTCTCCACAATGTCCCATTAAATAGAACTGGCACCTTCGCCAATTTGCAACTATGCCGATAATAATTGAAGAAATCCATTGATTTCCCGATAATTATACTTCTCGAATGGAGCACAATCAGAAATATTCAGGCAGGAGTCACTTCACAAACTGAAACTGATCCAAATTTTCAGGAATTCAAACAGACTCCATTAACATGAAATATTTGGCTCATCACTGCTGGAAATTCTTCAAATTTGAATATTGAACCTGGGCCATATGGAATATAAGACTTCCGAGAAACCGAATTGACAAAAATAATCTCTGTTGATGAAACCCCAAAGATTTTTCTCCACAATGTCCCATAAAATGAACTGACCCCTTCGCCAATTTGCAACTGGGCCCATAAAAATAAAAGGAATCTATTGATTTTCCGAAAATTATACTTCTTGAATGGAGCACAATCAGAAATATTCATTCAGAAGTCACTTCTCAAACTGAAACTGATCCAAATTTTCATGAATTCAAACAGACTCCATTAACATGAAATATTTGGCTCATCACTGCTGGAAATTCTTTATATTTGAATATTGAACCTGGGCCATACGGAATATGAGACTTCCGAGAAATCGAATTGACAAAAATAATCTCTGTTGATGAAACTCCAAAGATTTTTCTCCACAATTTTCCCATTAAATAGAACTAGCACCTTCGCCAATTTGCAACTGTGCCGATGAAAATGAAAGAAATCTATTTATTTTCCGATAATTATACTTCTTAAATGGGGTACTTCCAGAAATATTCACTCAGGAGTCATTTCTCAAACCGAAACTGATCCAAATTTCCATGAATTCAAACAGACTCCATTAACATGAAATATTTGGCTCATCACTGCTGGAAATTCTTCAAATTTGAATATTGAACCTGGGCCATATGGAATATGAGACTTCCCTGAAACCGAATTGACAAAAATAATCTCTGTTGATGAAACCCCAAAGATTTTTCTCCACAATCTCCCATAAAATGGAACCGGCACCTTCGCCAATTTGCAATCATGTAGATAAATTCTCTTTCAAAGCAATTCACGGATTTCTCAATTACTATATCTTTCAAATGGTACCTACATCAAAATGGAAACCTGAAGTCTAACCCTCTGAATTTCCCTAAATCCAAACAGACTCCAAAACTTCGATATCGGACCCAGTATTATTCTTGGAAACTTCGAGATTTCGGGGCGTGCTGTTTCGTCGGGTGCACATCTGGTGGAACGTCGCCCAGCATCTTCGAAATCAGGACGCCACCGCTCAATTTTATCTCATCTTCCACGTCGCTGTCCCTGTGTTACCCCTCTGTAAATTTCGCGAGAGGAAGAATGAGTTTGAGGACTTCCAGTCGTCTCCCACTCATCTTCCACCCGATTTATATTGCCTTTCTCGAATTTTCTCCAGTGGAACTCCCGCACTAGAACTGAAACACATACAGCCAACTCGCTTCGAAATGCAGAACGACCCTTTAAAATAAAATGCACCCTTGCCTGCGATCTCGCCCGACCGAACCAAGAACCTGTCACATACAGGTGGCTCAGAATTAAATGCGGAACGCGGAAATACCCTAACTTGTTTTTCAGATCGTTCTCGAACCTGTATCGCTTTTTATGCTAGTTCGCCTCGCGCAACCCTTTTATGGAAATTAGGGATGATTTATAATGTATGCATACTTCCGTGTTATTCCGGCCGTTCTGCGTGTGCGAAAAAACGAGGAGGGTCTGACAGATCGTATTCGCGCGTTCTGTTTTCGATTGAACGGTCAGATGGCTGGGGTAATTGGAAAGTGTTGGAAATTCAGGGGGATTACTGGTATATATTTTTTTTGGGGAAGTAAAACTCCACTGCAGGATAGGAAGCAGAGGATGAACCTTCTTTCTGTACAGTTCCAGGGCTGTCACCTGGTTTTCGAGAAGCTAAGGGCACTTCACTCAAAGTTGCTTTAACAGAAGACACAATGTTGAAGATCAGACGAATCGGTTTTGCACGAATATGCGGTGATATTTTACAGAACTCCCACTATACAGGTTGTCGTTGACGTTCACGACGTAACAGTAGAGTGGTGAACTGGTATTGGTGAACTTAGTGAAAACCACCCCCCAAAAAAAAGGACAATAAAAGAGCCGTAAATCAATCGAAGCCCTATTGACAGTAATTGAATGTTCGAGAGTGAGCAATAAAGTTTGCCGAAATGAACGGGGCCTCGCCTGCTGGAATTCCGCAGGATGCACAACCCCTCGGACGTGTCGGTTCCTGGGCGGCGGAACGGGGAAAATCCATTATGTAACATGGTGCACCCAGGGGTCATCACGTTGGCGGACAGATAGGGCCCGTTCCCACGGGCACCTGGAAAATTGCATCGAAACACTCGACGGCGAGGATCCGGAGCTCCTCAACTATGACAGCGAGAATCTCGCAGGATAGGCGTGGGACCTTGGGGGGTGGCATAGTTGAAATCTCGTTTCCTAGGGGGGGTCCGATGTTATCGGGACAATTTGGGGGGGGGGGTCGGTTGGCGCAACTATGCGGGTGGAAGGTGGGGGGTGGCCCATGAATGCCTGATTGGAGGAGCGCAATTTTGTTATTATTATTATTGGGGGTTGGGGGGTACTAAAGGTCTGATGTGGGGTTAGGGGAGGTCAATAAATTCCAAAACTGGCAACTCGGGGCTATAACACTGCTTTGTCTCACAACATTTATTTAAATATCTATCTACATGTGATTCAATAAAGTAATCACCCTGTAAATTCCGACGAAATAGGGGTGTAAAACACTCGTTCCTCCCAGCGTGTCTGTGAATTATGGTAATCAACATCAATGTGATGATGTTTCGTCAAAAAAATTGAACAATTATTTTAGATGAGGCTGTTTCCATTAAGCCCTCTTCTCTTACATCCCTCATGTGGACACAGCATTATTTCAACCTTCACGAGGTTCAGACAAATATGAAATTTTCATATTTTCAGAAAATGAGAATTTTCCATCAACCTAGGTACTTTTATCTGTCTTTATTTTCCAGAACACTGCAACCTACGCATTACAAGAGTTTCGTCGATTTATCATTATTTAGAAACCATTTGGTGCCAGCTGCAATCTCGTTTTTTATTCTACGCCTCCTACCCAGCGCCAGATGTCGAATTAATTCTTTCATTCTGATTGATCTCTCGCAGAAAAACGGTAATTTTCTTGTGCAAATAGATATAAATTTTCCGGATGGTTTATAGTTCACACGGCTTTTTTTTTGTTGGTTAGGCACTATATTCATGGGTCCTTCAAAACTCTTGTGTTTGGGTTATTAACATTTCAACGATGGGCGCGCAGACTGAACAAATACTTAAATTAATAAATTAATTCTTCAAGTCGAATTAATTTTCCACGATAAGCGTCATACGAAGTCAGGACACTTTTTGATTGATCTCACAGAGAAAAACGGGAATTTTCTCGTGGAAATAGACATGAATTTTCCGGGTGGGTTATAGTTCCCTTAAATGATTCATTGCGCAATAAAAGTTGAACCTAGGCAAAAAGTCGGTTTTATGCCTGGGTCATATTAAATTATGGGATAATTCGCTATAAATTGGATCCGATGCTGGTTCGCATGTGGAATTATCGAATCGAAGTATTAAAGTTATAAAATTATACCCGTATAATGGAATCTGCCGGAAGGTATGCCTATTATTCGGTTAATGAGATGCATTAGGGGTGGTTGAAAGTAATAACTCATTTGAATAGTTTTGTTATTAGTAATGATGCATATAATTGGATTTGTATGTACATTTGAGATCTCAATAATGTAATCAACGAGTGGGTTCGCTGTGTTATCGCCGTTATTGCTTTTAGTCAATTGGATTCCGCATGGTAGAGTGAGAGTTGTTAGTTCATAACTTAATTTTGTTGGTTCATATGATATTGGGAGTTTCCTACAGTGAAATTTTTGATTTCATCATTTTTCATTGACTTGTTCATCAACACTGCTTTCAAATATTCTCTCTCTAGTTCATTATTTCAATAATGTGATGTTCCATGTCAATAAATTTTTTATTGAAAAATATTTCTCCGATATTCTTCTGGAAATTTCTCACATACGCTTATTCGACCAAGCTGATTTCGAATATATATTCAGTTTTTCTATTGAGTTCATTGTTTTTGCACAGAAAAACTCGGAACATAAAATTTTCTACGAAAAAACTCTTGAAAATCGTAAAATTCGCCAGAATCATTCTAAGAACTCTACGATATTTTTTTTCGATAGTTCAAGAATGCTAGAAAATGAAAGGAAATCCACACTTACCAGAATCGATACATCAAACTTGGAAATCTGAAAATGGAGATCTCTAAAATTTTCATCTTCCAAGTGCCGTAGCGATCAGAAAAATTTTTTCATAGGATAATCAACTACAAATTCGAAATCTACACTCTTGAATTGCATGAAAAAAATGCATTATTTCGCTATATTGTACAATTAATTTTTTGACAAATTTTCCATGTAAGGTAGTCAAGAAATTTTTAGGTGAAGAAATTATTGTTCGGTTTTCTCCTAGAAATACAAGCTTATCTGACCACGCTGATTCCGAATATGCAGTCGGTTTCATCATAAAGTTTTTTTACAGCAAAAATTAGAGAATTCGAAAAAAAAATTTCTACAAAAAACTCTCAAAAATCATCAAATTTTGTCGAATAGTTCTAGTAACTCTACGATATTTTTTTTCGATGGTTCAAGAATACAAGCAAATGAAAAAAAATCCTCACTTGCCAAAATCGATCTATTTCCATAAAAAAAAAATCATCAAATTTGGAAATCTGTAAATGGAGATCTCTGAAATTTTCATCTTTCAAGTGCAGAAGCGATCAGAAAAAATTTTTCATAGGAAAATCAACTACAAATTCGAAATCTACCTTCTTGAATTGTATGAAAAATATGCATTCTTTCTCTATATTGAACAATTAATTTTTTGGCAAATTTTCCATGTCAAGAAATTTTTAGGTGAAAAAATTATTGTTCGATCTTCTCTTAGAAACTTTCCATACAAGCTAATCTGACCACGCTTATTCCGAATATACAGTCGGTTTTTCATGAAGTTTTTTTACATCAAAAATCAGAGAATTCGAAAAAAAAATTTCTGCAACAAACTCTCAAAAATCATCAAAGTTGGTCGGATCATTCTAATAATTTTACGATATTTTTTTTCGATAGTTCAAGAATGCAAGCAAATGAAGAAAAAATCCTAACTTGCCAGAATCGATCCATTTCCATGAAAAAAAACATCAAATTTGGAAATCTGAAAATTGAGATCTCTAAAATTTCCATCTACCAAGTGCAGAAGCGATCAGAAAAAATTTTCCATAGGGAAATCAACTACAAATTCGAAATCTACACACCTGAATTGTATGAAAGATATGCATTTCTTCTCTATATTGAACAATAAATTTCTTAGCAAATAAGTTGGTCGAGAAATTTTTAGGTCGAAAAATTATTTTTCGATTTTCTGCTGAAAACTTTCTATACAAGCTAATTCAATCACGCTGATTAGGTCAGTTTTGTCATGAATTCCGTCATTTTTTCACAGCGGCAATAGGAAAATTCGAAAAAATGAAAAAAAAAAGGCACTTGTCAGGATCGATCTTTTTCCATGAAAAAATAAAAAAAATTTGGAAATCTGAAAATGAAGATCTCTGAAATTTTCATCTTCCAACTGCAGTAGCGATCAAAATACATTTTTCTTAGGAAGATCAACTACAAATTCGAAATCTACACTCTTGAATTATATGAAAAACATGCATTCCTTCTCTATATTGAATAATTAATTTTTTGGCAAATTTTCCATGTATGTAAAAATTTTCAGGTAAAAAAATTATTGTTCGATTTTCTCCTAGAAAATTTCTATACAAGCTAATTCGACCACGCTGATTCCGAATATGCAGTTGGTTTCTTCATGGAATCCCTAGTTTTTTTAAAGCAAAAATCGGAAAATTCGAAAAATAAAAATTTTCTACGACAAAACTCTCAAATATCATAAAATTTTGCCGAATCATTCTAGGGACCCTATAATTTTTTTTCTCGATAGTTCAAGAATGCAAGCAAATGAAAAAAAAATCCACACTTGCCAAAATCGATCCATTTCCACAAAAAAAAACATCAAATTTGGAAATCTAAATCTCTGAAATTTTCATCTTCCAAGTGCAATAGCGACCTGAAAAATTTTTCTTAGGGAAATCAACTACAAATTCGAAATCCACACTCTTGAATTGTATGCAAAACATGCATTTCTTCTCTATATTGAATAATTAAGTTTTGGCAAATTTTTCATATAAGTAGTCAAGAAATTTTTAGGTAAAGTATTTCTCGATTTTCTCTTAGAAACATTCCATACAAGCTAATTCGACCACGCTGACTCCGAATATGTAGTTGGTTTCTTCATGGAATCCCTAGTTTTTTGAAGCAAAAATCGGAAAATTCGAAAAATCAAAATTTTCTACGACAAAACTCTCAAAAATCATAAAATTTTGCCGAATCATTCTAGGGACCCTACGATTTTTTTTCTCGAAAGTTCAAGAATGCAAGCAAATGAGAAAAATCCACACTTGCTAGAATTGATCCATTTCCACAAAAAAAAAACATCAAATTTGGAAATCTAAATCTCCGAAATTTTCAACTTCCAAGTGCAATAGCGATCAGAAACATTTTTTCTTAGGGAAATCAAGTACATATTTGGAATCTACAACACCCTCGAATTGTATACAAAACATGTTTTCCTCCCCTATATCGACGATTCGACTTTTTCCCAAATTTCCCATTCTTGGATGGAAAAACGGAATTACACGAAGTCACCAAACTCGATTTCCCCCGACATTCAAACCAGGTATTCACGGATCTAAACATACATCCACATAGAAATATCGAAGCAATCCCATCCACCCTCCCCACACACAAAAAAAAACCAGAGAGAAATCGCCCCGAACGACGTGCAAAGCAGAAACAGGACGAAATGTATCATCATCGTTATCTGCGAGTTTGTAGGCGGCATTCAAAGTGGAGTTGCATTGAAGGTGCCAGCGTAAAGGCTATTATGACTAAACGGTGAACGACTTCAAACAAAAGGCCATCTACATAAACAGTTTGTTGGAGCCATTAGCTTGATCAACGAGGACGTCCTGAAACGTACGCCACTGTTACATCGAGTTTCGACAGGGATGCAATTGATTTTTCGAAAACTTCTCGTTTCCATCTCTGAATTCCATTGTAATTCTGGATATGTGTCAACATGCTGTACCAACATCACCTTATAGGTCTTCATTGCATTGTTGTTTTTTTCGTTTGTTACCAGTTTCGTTTTGAATCATTGTTTTGTCATTTCTAACAGTTTTCGAAATGAAAGAATTCATCTTGCCATATATTCCAGGTGTGAGTCCACGTTTTCTAGATAAACCACCAACAGGTTATGGGCCCACCGTGCTCTCACTGTGCCGTTTCGAATTCAAACTAGTGTGAATCAATATTGTCTCGGTTTTGAGAGATGATGTGACAACAATATTCTCGCTTGGTAAACTCGGTATCAAGGAACAAACGCACCCCCCCCCCCCCATCAGGGGGGGGGGGGATCTCCCTCAAGTTGGCAAACGAACAAATCGGAAGCTGGCAATGAGCGAAACAGCACCTCGACACTTCGGGGATTAATCCCAGCGATTGCGACCTTCTAGTCATGGCGTCGTCAAGGACGTCGAGGCAAAAATCTTCCGCATTTCCTATCAGCAGTTCGAAATTAGTACGGAGCCATCCCCGTGAGGAAGAAATGGGGCAACTTCACCGCACGCTGAAAACCCTTCCGGCCCCTAAAATTGCTGTTCTTATTGTCCCATTAGGCGTGTTATCCGACGCGCCGTCGTAAAAAGACGCCGTTTTGCTCGCATTCGGTAACACGTCCTTTTGCTATTATTGTCGCGGGATTAAATCGGAAGACTGTTTTCCATTCTGTCGGTGATTTCATACAAAAGTTTCTTATTTCCAAAATGTAATATGGTTTGTTATATTAGGGTATTATTTTATACTTTCAACCACTGTCACCGTTTAATTTATTGTCCGATAATAATTGGGTATTCAGGAAAGAAAACCCAAAAATTAAAAAGACCTCAACCTTTTCCGCACTCCCGTACCGAATCCGCGCGTAATCTCCGTATAAAACGCAATTTCTTCGGCACCTCTTTCACTTTTCTCTAGCGATCAGAAAAATTTTTTCTTGGGAAAAACAAATACAAATTCGAAATTCACACTCTCAAATTGTATGAAAACATGCATTCCTTCTCTTTATTGAAAAATTAATTTTTATGTCAAATTTTTGGTTATCAATAAATTTTTGGTAAAATAATTTTTTTTCGATTTTCTCCTAGGAACTTTCTATACAATATACAAGCTATATCGACCACGCTGTTTCGGAATATGCAGTTGGTTTCTTCATAGAATCCCTAGTTTTTTTAAAGCAAAAATCGGAAAATTCGAAAAATCAAAATTTTCTACGACAAAACTCTCAAAAATCATAATATTTTGCCGAGTCATTCTAGGACCTCTACCATTTTTTTTTTCGTTAGTTCAAGAATGCAAGCAAATGAAAAAAAAATCCACACTTGCCAGGATCGATTCATTTCCATAAAAAAAAAACATCAAATTTGGAAATCTGAAAATAGAGATCTCTGAAATTTCCATCTTCCAAGTGCAGTGGCGATCTGAAACATTTTTTCTTGGGAAGAGCAAGTACAAATTCGAAATTCACACTCTCGAATTGTATGAAAAACATGAGTTCGTGCCTCTTATTGAATAATTAATTTTTCAGAAAATTTTCCTTTTAAAAATTATTGTTCGATTTTCTCCTAGAAACTCTCCATACGAGCTTATCTGACCACGCTGATTCCGAATATGCAGTCGGTTTCATCATGAAGTTTTTTTACAGCAAAAATTAGAGAATTCGAGAAAAAAATTTCTACAAAAAACTCTCAAAAATCATCAAATTTTGTCGAATAGTTCTAGTAACACTACGATATTTTTTTTCGGTGGTTCAAGAATGCAAGCAAATGAAAAAAAATCCTCACTTGCCAGAATCGATCCATTTCCATAAAAAAAAACATCAAATTTGGAAATCTGTAAATGGAGATCTCTAAAATTTTCATCTTTCAAGTGCAGGAGCGATCAGAAAAAATTTTTCATAGGAAAATCAACTACAAATTCGAAATCTACCCTCTTGAATTGTATGAAAAATATGCATTTTTTCTCTATATTGAACAATTAATTTTTTGGCAAATTTTCCATGTCAGTTTTTTTCGATTTTCTCTTAGAATATTTCTATATGAGCTAATTCGACCAAGCTGATTTCGAATATGCAGTCGGTTTCTTCATGGAATCCCTAGTTTTTTTACAGCAATAAACAGAAAATTCGAAAAAATAAAATTTTCTTCGACAAAACACTAAAAATTATAAAATTTGGCCGAATCATTCTAAGGACCCTACGATTTTTTTTTCGATAGTTCAAGAATGCAAGCAAATAAAAAAAAGCCACACTAGCCAGTATCGATTCATTTCCATAAAAAAAAAAGTAAGTAGAGATCTCTGAAATTTCCATCTTCCAAGTGCAGTGGCGATCAGAAACATTTTTTCTTGGGAAGAGCAATTACAAATTCGAAATTCACACTCTCGAATTGTACGAAAAACATGCGTTTGTGCTCTTTATTGAATAATTAATTTTTTAGAAAATTTTCCCTGTAAAGGTCAAGAATTTTTCAGGAGAAAAAACATTTTTTCGATTTTCTCCTAAAAACTTTCTATACAAGCTAATTCGACCACGCTCGTTTCGAATATGCAGTCGGTTTCTTCATGGAATACCTAGTTTTCTTTGTAGCAATAATCGGAAAATTCGAAAAAATAAAATTTTCTTCGACAAAAGACTAAAAATTATAAAATTTGGCCGAATCATTCTAGGGAACCTACGATTTTTTTCCTCGATAGTTCAAGAATGCAAGCAAATGGAAAAAAAATCCACACTTGCCAGTATCGATGCATTTCTACAAAAAAAAACATCAAATTTGGAAATCTGAAAATGGAGATCTCTGAAATTTCCATCTTCCAAGTGCAATAGCGATAAAAAAAAATTTTTCTTAGGGAAATCAACTACATATTCGAAATCTACACTCTTGAATTGTATGCAAAACATGCATAAATATATTGAATAATTAAGTTTTTGGCCAATTTTCCATAAGTGGTCAAGAAAGTTTTAGGTAAAAAAAGTATTATTCCATTTTCTCCTAGAAACTTTTTATACAAGCTGATTCGACTACGCTGATTCCTAATATGCAATCGGTTTCTTCATGGAATCCCTAATTTTTTCACAGCAAAAATCGGAAAATTCGAAAAAAACAAATTTTCTACGACAAAACTCTCAAAAATCATAAAATTTGGCCGAATAATTCTAGGGACTTTACGATTCTTTTTTTTTCGATAATTCAAGAATGCAACCAAATGAAAAAAATCCACACCTGCTAGTATCGATCCATTTCCAAAAAAAAAACATCAAACTTGGAACTCAGAAAATGGAAATCTCTGAAATTTCCATCTTCCAAGTGCAGTGGCGATCAGAAAAAAATTTTCTTGGGAAAAGCAAGTACAAATTCGAAATTCACACTCTCGAATTGTCATAAAGACTTATTTTCTTGACCTGCTTGCCCAACATAATAATGGGAAACCACTTCACAAGAACTTTCAATGTCTCATTTCCTCTACACTCGTAACTGAATTAATTTTTATGATTGCATGAGCATGAGACTATTCTGGCAGTGAGACACAAATATCCTTGAACGTTCGCGACTGTGGCCTAGCTCTAATTCGAAATCGACAATCACAACATCGATCGAAGGCTCTCAGTCTCTCAGGTCCTCAGGTTCACCAAACCCCCCTCCGAATGGGGGTCGTCGTCGTCGTGCATACATATCACATTATGAATAGGGAATCGGCATCTCGGAAATTGCAGGTATCGCCTAAATTATCAATCGCCCCTCGTAACTCCGCGCGGGATTCGATTCGCATGGACGCTCGACAAACATACCCACATCCTACTTATTGGAAATCCAATCCTGCGGGATGACGTACTGTTCCTGGATATCGTAAGTACATACGTTTCCCGTCGAATCGTGACTCCTTCGTGATAAACTCAGAAACCGTCGGGAGGCTCGTGATGTTTGATTTGTTGTAGAATGCACTCGGCAAATATGGATCGGTTCGTCGTTTCATTCTGAAGTTGAATCGATATTATATTTCTTCCAACGTGATTTACCTCTAATAATTAGAGGTAATGGAAAGTTTTTTTAATCGTCTATCTCAAGATGGCTGGGGAGGGGAGATATATACCTACGAAAATTTTCCATGTAGAAGGTCAAAAATCGGAAATTCGAAAAAATAAAATTTTCTTTGACAAAACTCTCAAAAATCATAAAATTTGGTCGAATCATTCCAGGAACTATATGATATTTTTTTCGATAGGTGAAGAATGCAAGCAAATGAAAAAGAAATCCACACTTACCAGTATCAATGCATCTCCTAAAAAAACATGAAATTTGGAAATCTGATAAGGGAAATGTTGTTAATAATTGTTCGATTTTCTCCTAAGAACTATCTATACAAGCTAATTCGACCACGATGATTCCGAATATGCAGTCGGTTTCTTCATGGAATCCCTAGTTTTTTACAGCAAAAATCGGAAAATTCGAAAAAATAAAATTTACTACGACAAAACTCTCAAAAA
This sequence comes from Aphidecta obliterata, assembly GCA_963966015.1. NCBI lineage: Eukaryota > Metazoa > Arthropoda > Insecta > Coleoptera > Coccinellidae > Aphidecta > Aphidecta obliterata. The sequence goes on from OZ014435.1 coordinate 3,149,684, forward strand.
TCATAAATTTGGCCGAATCCTTCTGGGAACTATACAATACTTTTTTTCGATAGTTCGAGAATGCAAGCAAATGAAAAAAAAATTCACACTTGCCAGTATCGATCCATCTCCATAAAAAAAAACATCAAATTTGGAAATCTGAAAATGGAGATCTCTGAAATTTTCATCTTCCAAGTGCAGAAGCGATCAGAACAATTTTTTCTTAGGGAAATCAACTACGAATTCGAAATCTACACTCTTGAATTGTATGAAAAACATGCATTTCTTCTCTATATTCAATAATTTATTTTTTGGGAAATTTTCTCCTAGAAACTTTCTATACAAGCTAATACGACCATGCTGATTCCGAATATTCATTTGGTTTCTTCATGGAAACCCTAGTTTTTTCACAGCAAAAATTGAAAAATTCGAAAAAATCAAATTTTCTACGATATTTCTTTTCGATAGTTGAAGAATGCTGGCAAATGAAAAAGAGACCACATTTGCCAGGATCGATCCATTTCCATAAAAAAAGTGTAGTAGCGATCAGAAAAAAATTTTATTGGGAAAAGCAAGTACAAATCCGAAATTCACACCGTCGAATTGTATGCAAAACATGCATTTCTCCTCTTTATTGAATAATTGATTTTTTGGAAAATTTTTCATTCAGAAATTTGTAGGTAAAAAAATTATTTTTCGATTTTCTCCTAGAAACTTTTCATACAAGTTAAGTCGACCACGCTGATTTCGAATATGCAGTCGGTTTTTTCATGGAATCCCTAGTTTTTCTACAGCAAAAATTGGAAAATTCGAAAAAATTCAATTTTCTACGAAAAAACTCTCGAAAATCATAAAATTTGGTCGAACCAATATAGGAACTCTAGGATATTTCTTTTCGATAGTTGAAGAATGCAGGCAAATGAAAAAGAGACCACATTTGCCAGGATCGATCCATTTCCATAAAAAAAGTGCACTAGCGATCAGAAAAAAAATTTTCTTGGGAAAAGCAAGTACAAATCCGAAAATCACACCGTCGAATTGTATGAAAAACATGCATTTCTCCTCTTCATTGAATAATTAATTTTTTGGAAAATTTTTCATTAAGAAATTTGTAGGTAAAAAAAATTTTTTTCGATTTTCTCCTAGAAACTTTTCATGCAAGTTAAGTTGACCACGCTGATTTCGAATATGCAGTCGGTTTTTTTATGGAATCCCTAGTTTTTTTCACAGCAAAAATTGGAAAATTCGAAAAAATCAAATTTTCTACGAAAAAACTCTCGAAAATCATAAAATTTGGTCGAACCAATATAGGAACTCTACGATATTTCTTTTCGATAGTTGAAGAATGCAGGCAAATGAAAAAGAGATCACATTTGCCAGGATCGATCCATTTCCATAAAAAAGTGCACTAGCGATCAGAAAAAAATTTTCTTGGGAAAAGCAAGTACAAATCCGAAATTCACACCGTTGAATTGTATGAAAAACATGCATTTCTTCTCTTTATTGAATAATTGATTTTTTGGAAAATTTTTGATTCAGAAATTTGTAGGTAAAAAAATTATTTTTCGATTTTCTCCTAGAAACTTTTCATACAAGCTAAGTCGACGCTGATTTCGAATATGCAGTCGGTTTTTTTATGGAATCCCTAGTTTTTTTTACAGCAAAAATCGGAAAATTCGAATCAAATTTCCCCTTCATAGAACTTTTTTTCAAACTCCTCTACGACAAAGGGTGAACTGGAGGAATATTCAACACATTGAGAACAGCTTATAATAGTACAATCTTTGAGTACAAAATTATATAAACTTATTGTGCGTAGAAGAAGCTCAAGTGGCGTAGATGTAGGGGTTTCTTTCGGCCTCCAGCGGCATCAGACAGCTGTAGGCCGGCGGAAACTACTTGCTTCTTCACCGCTCCATCTCCATCAGAAGAAAATCTAGAACCAACACGACGATTCTTTCATGTTAATTCAAAAGGATGAATCAAAACTAGCAGTTAAAACAGTTTCAATTTAATTTAGTGGGGGGGTCTACTCCTCTGGTATTTTGGGGCGACTAAATGGAAATTTTCCAGTGATGTCGCTAATTAACAATATTCCAACCTCGAATTCGATCGGATTTCATCATACAAAAAGTTCTCTGAAATTCGAAACTATAATCCCTGATTCAGCCGAACTAACGATCAGTCGAAACAATTAGTCCATACTCGTTGTGCTGGCAATCGATTGTCCATTAGTGGCTGCCAACTCGACCGCATTTGGTACAGATGACGAATATTCTGATGCGACCCATTCAGAAGCGATGAAAACCAACCAGTGGTGCAGCATCAGAGAAATATTTGAATGGAAATTTATGGATAATAATTTTTTTCCCTGAATCCAATTAGAAAATTCATCTATAGATTCTGGCAATTCGAAAAACATTAGGTTGAATTATTCTTGCTATAGTTGCCAGTTAGACCCACCACCTTCAAGAGGGGAACAAAACATAAACCAGAAACATGTCGCAGACATCATGTTGGTCAAGCTCCAGTGGCAGATAATTGATTTATCCAACCAGATGGAGTTCATTCCGCTCCAACTCTCTCAAAGAGGTTCAGCACGCTGCCAATGGAACGATCGATCAATCTCTCCCAGCTTGCGGTCCAGATATGACAAGATCATTCACCCAGTTTACTCGGCGCGTTGTTTTTTTTTATCGCAGTTTACTCTCGACGAGATATTGCCCGTTCCACTTTCGAACGTTTGAAATATGGAATCCATTATGGCCTGAATCTCGGCGGAGCTGTTGATGAAAATGTTTCGAGCAGCTGCTGCAGACTGGAGCGATAAAAAAAATTGTATCCCATTATCGCTCGCGAGGATATCCGAGAGGAAAAATAGCAGGGAACGATATGGGAGATCTTCTCGAACAACTCGATTCTCTTGATGAGGCCACGCCCGTTTGAAAGTTCCACCAGTCCCTCCACTCATCCCCTAATTCAACTACACTTCCCAAGAATCCTCCAGAGAAAATCCAATAAAAATCGTCCTGAAGCTCACAAAGCTTCTACTCGAAAATCCTGCAATTAAACGTTGGTATGATTCCGAGAAACCTGTCGAGTTCCCATCCAGTGGAGAATCCACCTCCATTCACCACACGAAAAGGTTCTTGGAAAGTGTTCTTTTAACGCAGTTTACTGCCGCAAGTCTCGCCTAGAGCACCTTCCTGGATCTGCTGGGAGGCGAAGGGATGGGGGAGGATTCAACAAATCTAATGAAATCGTTGGGTTTGTTTCTGTTGCACCCACCCACATCTCACAACAAAAACCTAACACTTCCCCTCTAACACCTAGCTCTTTTCAGATCCAACAAGCTCAAGCCGTTCTGGCTGTCCATCACCGAGAAGGAGACCCTGCCAGTCCTGGACTTCCTCTCGGCCGCCCTGATGTCGGCGGAGTACGACCGCGCCTTGAGCAGGGCCCTGGCGATGGCGGAGTGCCCGGTGGTGCCCTTCTTCGGGGCGTTTCTGAGGGAGCTAAGGGAGATCCTGGAGGCTCCGCCGCTGATGAGCCACTCTGGAGGTGAGCAGCCCGATCACCACCATCACTCTTCTTCGTCCTCCAACAAACCCCCCAAGTCCGAGTCGAGACGGGACCAAATGCAGCATCAGAGGCAAGTGGTAGGTGAGAAAAGATTTTTTAGGTTCACATGGACGTCTCTTCATCCTTTCTCCTCGATACTTTCCTTCTTCGACTAATGGAAATTACAAAAGGGGATGTTTTTGTAGTTCATTTCGGACTACAACGGGGAGGACCATCATTTCACGAAGGTTGGTCCAGGTGGTTTGATAAACCTGGAGAAGATATACCGCACTCAAGCTGTCATGGACCACATCTCTCTGTGCCATCAGCATTATCACACGAGGAATCGATTGTCGCCCAACAGCAGTCTCATCGAATACCTCAAGTGAGTAGTCTTAAAAACTAACCTTCTTAGCTATCCTTACCAAATGCATGTCTTCTGGCAGGGAAAAGATCCCCTCAGCTCAATCCCAAGTTCTCTAATATGTTGTAAAAAAATATGAGCTTCAGTGTAACAAATTCTTCGTTCGACGATGAAGCGGCGAGCACACGAGAGGTACAGATACCCGTCTGCTCGGCAATTTACAAATGGCGGTCCGGGGGTTTAATTGAATGAAAATTACCCCAACTTGTCCGTGCGATCAATCAGGACCTGATGGGGGAATTGTGCTGAATTACGCAAAGTTCGCGGCCCTATACAAAAGGTGTCGAGGATTAATCGTGTTCACATTTTAAATCGGGACATGGCACGTTTAAGCCAACAACCACCCCCCACCCCTCGGCCCGGCGGCGATGAGGTGGGAGAACCGTTGTGGAATGATGGATGGTCGGGGGTTGGAACAGAACGGAATTTCTGTTTCGACTCCGGTTTTCGAAAGGGTTAATGGTTAATGTTAAAGGTTGAGAGCTACGTCGAATTGGAAGTATCTTTATTACTCCATAAAAAGAGGGCATTCATCTGGTTTTATAAACGGGTAGAATTGTTTTGACTTGGGTAGTGAATGCCATTGAAGACAGAAAGTCAACGTTGTTTGGTAATTTGGGAAGAAGGTGTTACGTCGTGAACGTAAACGACCACCTGTATAGTGGTCTTGCGCTCCTGCTCGCGGTATTGACCATAAGTTAGTTATCAATCAATTGTCGCAGCATTTTGTTATCTGATAGCAACAATTGAGCAACTTCGAGTTAAGTGTCCTTTAGCTTCATAAAAACTGAGTGATAACTCCGGAACTGTGCCGAAATAGTGTTTATCCCTGCTTCCCATCCTTTAGACTTAGACCCTATTTCAGTGTCATCTGAGGGTGATTGCAAACCATTTCTGCGAACGTTCAGAAGGCGTTCTCATCGTTCAAGTGATAAAATAAATAAGTAGATTTGTTTTGGTTTGAGGCCGAAGAACTTTAGGAAAAATAAACGAAAAATCAATGCATTTTCAACGATAATTTTTCACTAGTGAAAAAGGTGTTTCAAACATTTTAGTGGATATGTGAACAAGTATAATTTTTTTGGCATGGGCAGAAAAAATACTGAAGAAATCAACGAAAAATCAACGCATTTTCAACGTTAATTTTTTACTAGTAAAAAAGGTGTTCTCAACATTTGAGTGGTAATGTGAACATGTAAAATTTTTTTGGCATGGGCAGAAAAAATACTAGGGATTTCAATGAAAAATCAACGCATTTTCAACGTTAATCTTTTACTAGTAATGAAGGTGTTTTCAACATTTTAGTGGTAATGTGAACAAGTATAATTTTTTCGGCATGGGCAGAAAAAATCCTAGGGAAATCAACAAAAAACCCACGCATTTTCAAAGTTAGTTTTTCACTAGAAAGGAGGTGTTCTCAACATTTTAATGGTAATGTGAACAAGTATAATTTTTTTGGCTTGGGCAGAGAAAATCCAAGGGAAATCAACAAAAATCAACGCATTTTCAGCGTTAATTTTTCACCTTTAAAAATGGGTTCTCATCATTTCAGTGGAAATGTGAACATGTATAATTTTTTTGACATGGGAAAAAAAATACTTAGGAAATCAACGAAAAATCAACGCATTTTCAACATAAATTTCTCACTAGTAAAGAAGGTGTTCTTAACATTTTAGTGGTAATGTGAAAAAGTATAATTTTTTTGGCATGGGCAGAAAAAATCCTAGGAAATTCAATGAAAAATCAACGCATTTTCAACGTTGATTTTTTACTAGTAAAATAGGTGTTCTCGACATTTTAGTGGTATTGTGAACAAGTATAATTTTTTTGGCATGGGCAGAAAAAATCCTAGGGAAATCAACGAAAAATTAACGCATTTTCAACGTTAATTTTTTACTAGTAAAGAAGGAGTTCTCAACATTTTAGTGTATTTGTGTATTTAGTGTATTTTAGTAATCAACAAAAAACCCACGCATTTTCAAAGTTAGTTTTTCACTAGAAAGGAGGTGTTCTCAACATTTTAATGGTAATGTGAACAAGTATAATTTTTTTGGCTTGGGCAGAGAAAATCCAAGGGAAATCAACAAAAATCAACGCATTTTCAGCGTTAATTTTTCACCTTTAAAAATGGGTTCTCATCATTTCAGTGGAAATGTGAACATGTATAATTTTTTTGACATGGGAAAAAAAATACTTAGGAAATCAACGAAAAATCAACGCATTTTCAACATAAATTTCTCACTAGTAAAGAAGGTGTTCTTAACATTTTAGTGGTAATGTGAAAAAGTATAATTTTTTTGGCATGGGCAGAAAAAATCCTAGGAAATTCAATGAAAAATCAACGCATTTTCAACGTTGATTTTTTACTAGTAAAATAGGTGTTCTCGACATTTTAGTGGTATTGTGAACAAGTATAATTTTTTTGGCATGGGCAGAAAAAATCCTAGGGAAATCAACGAAAAATTAACGCATTTTCAACGTTAATTTTTTACTAGTAAAGAAGGAGTTCTCAACATTTTAGTGGTAATGTGAACAAGTATAATTTTTTTGACATGGCAGAAAAAATACTTAGGAAATCAACGAAAAATCAACGCATTTTCAACGTTAATTTCTCACTAGTAAAGAAGGTGTTCTCAACATTTTAGTGGTAATGTGAAAAAGTATAATTTTTTTGGCATGGGCAAAAAAAAATCCTAGGGAAATCAACGAAAAATTAACGTATTTTCAACGTTAATTTTTTACTAGTAAAGAAGGAGTTCTCAACATTTTAGTGGTAATGTGAACAAGTATAATTTTTTTGAAATGGCAGAAAAAATACTTAGGAAATCAACGAAAAATCAACGCATTTTCAACGTTAGTTTCTCACTAGTAAAGAAGGTGTTCTCAACATTTTAGTGGTAATGTGAGAAAGTATAATTTTTTTGGCATGGGCAGAAAAAATCCTAGGGAAATCAACGAAAAATTAACGCATTTTCAACGTTAATTTTTTACTAGTAAAGAAGGAGTTCTCAACATTTTAGTGGTAATGTGAACAAGTATAATTTTTTTGACATGGCAGAAAAAATACTTAGGAAATCAACGAAAAATCAACGCATTTTCAACGTTAATTTCTCACTAGTAAAGAAGGTGTTCTCAACATTTTAGTGGTAATGTGAAAAAGTATAATTTTTTTGGCATGGGCAAAAAAAAATCCTAGGGAAATCAACGAAAAATTAACGCATTTTCAACGTTAATTTTTTACTAGTAAAAAAATGTTCTTAACATTTTAGTGGTAATGTGAACCAGTATAATTTTTTTGGCATGGGCAGAAAAAATACTAGGGAAATCAACGAAAAATCAACGCATTTTCAACGTTAATTTCTCACTAGTAAAGAAGGTGTTCTCAACATTTTAGTGGTAATGTGAAAAAGTATAATTTTTTTGGCATGGGCAAAAAAAAATTCTAGGGAAATCAACGAAAAATTAACGCATTTTCAACGTTAATTTTTTACTAGTAAAAAAAATGTTCCCAACATTTTAGTGGTAATGTGAACCAGTATAATTTTTTTGGCATGGGCAGAAAAAATACTAGGGAAACCAACGAAAAATCAACGCATTTTCAACGTTAATTTCTCACTAGTAAAGAAGGTGTTCTCAACATTTTAGTGGTAATGTGAAAAAGTATAATTTTTTTGGCATGGGCAAAAAAAAATTCTAGGGAAATCAACGAAAAATTAACGCATTTTCAACGTTAATTTTTTACTAGTAAAAAAAATGTTCTCAACATTTTAATGGTAATGTGAACCAGTATAATTTTTTTGGCATGGGCAGAAAAAATACTGGGGAAATCAACGAAAAATCAACGCATTTTCAACGTTAATTTCTCACTAGTAAAGAAGGTGTTCTCAACATTTTAGTGGTAATGTGAAAAAGTATAATTTTTTTGGCATGGGCAAAAAAAATCCTAGGGAAATCAACGAAAAATTAACGCATTTTCAACGTTAATTTTTTACTAGTAAAAAAGGTGTTCTCAACATTTTAGTGGTAATGTGAACCAGTATAATTTTCTGCATGGGCAGAAAAAAATACTAGGGAAATCAACGAAAAATCGACGCATTCTCAACGTTAATTTTTTTCTTCTAAAAAAGGTGTTCTGAACATGGTTATGTGAACACGTAGAATTTTTTTGGCATTGGCAAAAAAAATCCTAAAGAAATCAACGCGTTTTCAACGTTAATTTTTTGGAAAAAAGGCGTTCTCATCATTCAAGTGGTTATGGGAGCATGTAAAATTGTTTAAGCTGAAGTTAAAAAAATTCTAGTAAAATTAACGACAAATCAACGCATTTCCAACGTTAATTGGTGGCTTGGCAATAAGCCTTCCTGATCATTCAAGTGATCATGTGGTTATCAGAATCTCCAACTCAACAAAGCGCAAATTCTCAAATGAATCTCGAGATCGTTTGATTCGATTACTCCAACATCTCCCCCGATATCCTTCCCTCCACTCCATTCAACGAAATAACCGAAATATCTGCTATGGACGTTGTTCTTTGTGTTCGGCCTCCCTTTCTCTATTCCGAATCATCCCCTTTGAAGATCGGAGTTCAAATGCTCTATTGCCGTATTTCAGGCGACGCTGACAATAATTGGTGTGTTTTGTGATCGGAACACATAATGCGGATTGTTGAAGAGACGATTTCTTTCCGATCCCCTTCTTTGATGATTCTTGTCGCCGCCTGGGACCTTGGAGAACAGGATATTTAAGTTGTGGGGGTTACGTAAGGGGAAGGGCAGGGGCAGTGGGTCGTAACGTAAGTGAACGTAAGTGAAACGTTTCCACTTAGGTGCGACGTAAGTGGGGCATAAGTGGAACGTGAGTGGAACGTGAGTGGAACGTGAGTGGAACGTGAGTGGAACGTGAGTGGAACGTGAGTGGAACGTGAGTGGAACGTGAGTGGAACGTTTCCACTTACGTAAGGGTAACGTGAGTGAAAAGTGAGTGGAACGTGAGTGAAACTCAAATGAAACGTGAGTGATGAGGAAACGTAAGTGAACTAAGTTATACGTAAGTAAACGTAAGGGAAAGAGCAGGGAAACGTGAGTAGATCGTGAGCGTAACGTAAGTGAACGTAAGGGGAACATTAGGGAACGTTAAGGAAAAGTGAATGAAAGGTTATTGAAGCGAACTGAAACGTAAATGGGACGTGAGCAAAACGTGAGTGGGACGTAAGTGGAATGTTTCCACTTCCGTAAATGAAACTAGAGGGAAACGTAAGTGAAATTCAAGTGGAACGTAAGTAAAACTCAAGAGGAACGTAAGTGGAACGTAAGTGGAACGTAAGTGGAACGTAAGTGGAACGATCGAGAATAAAAATGTTGAAATCCCATTTCGTTATCGTGGTCTTGTTGCGATCAGGAAATGTTCTAGAAGCACAAAGCGGGGACTTAATTCGATCATTCCTGATGTCTCTCGCCTTCAGGGAGGCAGAACCACTGACCTAAATATTCCGGAGCGAATTGAATCCGGGGATTTTTCAATAATGAATCGCGTCCTGTTGGGTCAACCGAGCCAAAGGGATCTGGTTAATCCGCGTAGGGGATGATCCTCAAGGATCCCGCCCTTATTTCGTCATATTATCCCTAAATTAGTGTGTGTCGTCGACTTCGCCGTCGTAATTCCCTTTGCATCCTCCAGCGGATGCGTGTTTCGTACAGCCTAAATTAAATCTCCTGATATTGGATTTTTCAGCACATCTGAAGCCTGCAGGTTCATTTCCGTGGCCCTTCGTTGATGACTTCGTGAATAGGGAATACCGGTCCTAATTGGAATACCTTTGAGGGTTGAAAAACATCGGGCATAAATTCATCCATCACATATGATTAGAATTGGGATCACCCTGGAATTTCATTCTCGTCTTCGATATCAAAACAAGATGAAAATTCACCGCAGTGTAATAAATTCACAGCACTTTCCCGGCGAATGAACAAATACCCCGGAATCGATGTAACGGTCGTATTTTTTCACATCATGGAGGAAAATGGAAGTTTACTTTAGTACTGAAGCATCCCATGAGGGTCCTCCAGGGTGTTCCCTCGTAAGGATACGTGCAATCTGAAAAAGTAATGAAGAAGGAGGATGCAGAGGAACCCTCATGTTTACGAATATCATTATTGAATTTCTCAATGGGGGCCATGTTTCTCACAGATGAACATGCCCGGGACATTCGAAACAACATCTCATGAATAATGCAGCTGCAATATCGGGTTGAAGGGTTGAGATGTTAAGGTGCGCCAGAGGAATTTTACTGTCGCAGCACTTGTTACCCAACCTTATTGATGGTAAATTATCCGGGATGATTCGCAATTCACAAATATGCACGTAGAGTCCTTTCTGCTTGAAGAGTTGAAGATATTGTTGAATTCAAAATTATTTTCTGGAGTCGAATCGAATATCGATTTTCGATTAACGAACAAAAATTCACCCCTTCAGTATTTCAGAAAGTTCCTACCCTCGAACTGACTAACGAGGTTAATCCCATGTAGTAATTGGAGAGTAATCCGAGCGTGTATCTCGATCTACGAAGATAATACGTTCGTTAAAAATAATTATTGGGGTCGGTTTATATTACGACTACCCTGATTTTCACGTGCGTTGGAATTTCTGCCAACTAACTCTTCAGATAATTGACCGAGAAGTTTATATAACGAAAAAAACCGCAAAAAATTTAACGCAAAAAATGTTTATTGTTTCAGACTGTCCACTTCGTCAGAACAGAGAGTCCTCTTCGCTACGCCGCCCCAAAAAGAGGAATTGGACGCGGAATACGAATGTGACATGGACGAATACCATCCAGTGCAACCTCTCATCCACGACCATGGTGTTAGCTTCGTCTGCTTGTCCTCTCCTCTGACCAAAATCGACCAACACGTGATACAGGTTTGTACTTATGGTCTGAAACGAAATCAACGAAAAATCAACGCATTTTCAACGTTGATTTGTTGTTTGGAAAAAAGATGTTCCGATTGGTTCGATTGTTCGATTGGTCATGTGAGCCAATAAAATTGTTTTGGCCTCGCCAAAAAAAAACTTGGGAAATCAACGAAAAATCAACGCATTTTCAACATTACTTGATTGCTTAGAGAAAAGATGTTCTTATCATTCAATTTGTTCTGTGAGCCAATAAAATTGTTTTGGCCCTGGCAAAAAAAATCTTGGGAAATCAACGAAAAATCAATGCATTTTCAACGTTAATTTGTTATTTGAAAAAAAGATGTTTCAATCATTGAATTTTTTATGTGAGCCAATAAAATTGTTTTGGCCCCTGCAAAAAGAAACTTGGAAAAATCAACGCATTTTCAACATTATTTAGTTGCTCAGAGAAAAGACGTTCTGATCATTCAATTAGTTCTGTGAGCCAAAAAAATTGTTTTGGCCCTGGCGAAAAAAATTCTTGGGAAATCAACGAAAAATCGAGGCATCTTCAACGTCAATTTGTTGCTTGAAAAAAAGATGTTTTCATCATTCAATTGGTTATGTGAGCCAATAAGATTGTTTTGGCCCAGGCCAAAAAAAAACTTGGGAAATCTAGGAAAAATCAACGTATTTTCAACGTTAATTTGTTGCTTGAAAATAAGATGTTTCAATCATTGAATTTGTTATGTGAGCCAATAAAATTGTTTTGGCCCCGGCAAAAAAAACTTGAGAAATCAACGAAAAATCAAGGCATTTTCAACATTCAATTAGTTCTGTTTTGGCCCTGGCGAAAAAAATTTTTGGGAAATCAACGAAAAATCAAGGCATTTTCAACGCTTCGAAAAAAGATGTTGTTTTCATCATTCAATTGGTTATGTGAGCCAAAAAATTGTTTTGGCCGTGGCAAAAAATAACACTTGAGAGATCAACGAAAAATCAACGCATTTTCAACTTTGACATGTTGCTTGGAAAAAAGATGTTCCCATCATTCGATTGGTCATGTGAGCCAATAAAATTGTTTTGGCCTCGCCAAAAAAAAAACTTGGGAAATCAACGAAAAATCAACGCATTTTCAACATCACTTGGTTGCTTAGAGAAAAGATGTTCTTATCATTCAATTTGTTCTCTGAGCCAATAAAATTGTTTTGGCCCTGGCAAAAAAAATCTTGGGAAATTAACGAAAAATCAATACATTTTCAACGTTTATTTGTTACTTGAAAAAAAGATGTTTCAATCATTGAATTTGTTATGTGAGCCAATAAAATTGTTTTGGCCCCGGCAAAAAAATTCTTGGAAAATCAACGCATTTTCAACATTATTTAGTTGCTCAGAGAAAAGACGTTCTGATCATTCAATTAGTTCTGTGAGCCAAAAAAATTGTTTTGGCCCTGACAAAAAAATTCTTGGGGAATCAACGAAAAATCGAGGCATCTTCAACGTCAATTTGTTGCTTGAAAAAAGATGAGAGATTGAGAGATAGACGAAAAATCAACGCATTTTCAACATTGATTTGTTGCTTGAAAAAAAAAATGTTCCCGCAATCATTCGATTGGTCATGTGAGCCAATAAAATTGTTTTGGCCTCGCCAAAAAAAAACTTGGGAAATCAACGAAAAATCAACGAATTTTCAACATTACTTAGTTGCTTAGAGAAAATATGTTCTTATCATTCAATTTGTTCTCTGAGCCAATAAAATTGTTTTGGCGCTGGCAAAAAAAATAACACTTGAGAGATCAACGAAAAATCAACGCATTTTCAACATTATTTAGTTGCTCAGAGAAAAGACGTTCTCATCATTCAATTAGTTCTGTGAGCCAATCAAATTTTTTTGGCCCTGGCAAAAAAAAACTTGGGAAATCATCTAAATATCAACACTTTTCAACATTATTTAGTTGCTTAGAGAAAAGATGTTCTCATCATTCAATTAGTTATGTGGGCCAATAAAATTGTTTCGGCCCCGGCAAAAAAACTTGGGAAATCAACGAAAAGTTAACGCATTTTCAACATTATCAAGTTGCTAAGAGAAAGATGTTATCATCATTCAATTAGTTATGTGAGCCAATAAAATTGTTTCGGCCTCGGCCAAATAAATTCTTGGGAAATCAACGAAAAATTAAGGCATTTTCAACGTTATTCAGTTCATCTGAGAAAAGACGTTCTCATCATTCAATTAGTTCTGTGAGCCAATACAATTTTTTTGGCCCTGGCAAAAAAAAAATCTTGGGAAACCAACGAAAAATCGTCGCATTTTCAACTTATCGCCAACAAACCGAGTCTGTTCACCAACAAATTTGGTGCAATTTTTTTATTTGTAAAAAAGCCGTAACATTACCCAAAAATGAACTGTGAACATATCTGTAAGGGGTTTGATAATTCCCATCTCTGCACGATGCCTTTAATCCTATTTTCCTCTCGCTGCACATGTGTTAATTCGGTTTACGAAGCACTGATTGGGGTTCTCCTCAAACCCTCGCGTGTAAAGACTCCGCTCACAACCGGAAAGGAAAATCTACCACCGCCAAACTCAAACATTCGTTCCCCGAAAGAGATACAACGAAACCATATTCAAACCGGATTGTTTTGAAGACAAAGCGGGATTGCGCCCCCTTTGTGGCTTCGAGGTAGTTATTCAAAGGTGGAATAGTTCGAATAGGATCAACCTTTTGTATTATAACGGCCGAGAGAGTAAATTGTTTAATTCCCCAAAAGTTGCTGTTGAACTTGTGAGGCTCCGGAATTAATTTCCCATAGGGCGGGAGGTGAATTATGTTGATACTCGTGGGAGGGGGTGTTCAAATTTTCGATGAATAAATCAGTTTTCCTTTATTACAATATATATTATTGAAATGAATATAGTTCAAATTCTTCTCAAAAAAATTTCTTTTACTGTTCACTAATACTAATTTATCTACACCACTCAGTTTATCTACGCTATTCAGTCCTATACTGTACTTTCTTAGGGCCGATGTCGATTTTATATAGGGAGGGAACTTTCGCGAAGCTTCCCGATATCTCCAGCACGTCCTGCAGTCTCTAGAAGATTCGTGTTCGGTTCTAGGTCTGGCTTAAGTTCTTTACATTATGATAAGAGTGTTGAAGTGGGAAAGAGGACAAACCAGTGACGTATCTCACTAGCTTTATACCAATTGATTAAATCCCTATCGATGAAAAAACTGTTGCTTCACCACAACAGAGCTTGGTCTATTCCCTTAAACCTCGTATTTTTCACATTGCCAATCAACATCCATAATCTATTCTAGGTAACCATTGTTGTTTCCCAACTCTACGTCCAACATAGCTTAATTGGTTTCGGCGTTAATTGAACTCGATCGGGGCCGGACGTGTATTCTCGGATAATGCGGTTTGACAGTCAGCTCCCGTACACGACTGTTATTAACAGTAACGTGTTTTATGCAAAATGAAGGGACCACAGCTGGTCAGAACTACAAATTGATATTGGACAATGAATTATGGAAGGGCGTTATATCATAGACCTCCGCAGGGTTGCCGAAATAATCTAACACAACGTTCTTGCAGATTCTCCACCATGGCAGCACGGTGGTGATGTGGGAAGGACTGGAAGGTCCGGCGGGAGCTCAGAGCAGCAACAGGGGCAGCATGTTCTTCCTGAGGCTGGACAGGGCTTCCTCCACCCTCACCTGGGTCAGACCCAGTTGGAGCGCCCTCAAAGCCGGCAACATCTCGGAGAACGACCCCTTCACCACGGATTTCAACCTTTCCTTCAACCCCGAGGAGAACCTGGCTTCTGGTCTGCTGTCCAAGCTTGCGTCGCAGGCGGCGCAAGAACAGACGACCAACGTTGGAAGCACTCTGGATGACGGGTGAGGTTTAAATTTTCATAATTTTGTCTGGGGTTTATACATTTCTTTATTTTCAAACAGTTTCCTCGATTTGGTGTCGGTGAAAGAGCTACAACTGGGAGGAAGGGATAGCGAGAAAGAACAAGAACTGGCTGCAGTTGCAAGGAGGTATGGGTTGGTCCATGAGCCAGGCAATGAGTGTGCTTTAACGATTCTTTATGGATGTAGCATCAGCGACAACCGCTTGTTGTACATTGTTTGTTCTCCTGCTGTTTGTAGGTGAGTGTTTTTTGTATCCTATAGAAACTCTCTAAGGTTTTCTCTATAGTTTTTCCACCAGAGTACGAGGTCAAATCAATCTTTTTGGTTTTGAGCTTTTTGTTAAGGCTCATCGGTAGCTTTCTCGTTGGGCAACCTCTGGTGTAGTAGAAGGATTAGTTGAACAAACCCCTGACCCCAATGAAGTATCACAACAGAAATATCCTCCAGTCAATTCAGATCATCTCAACAACGTCCTTCCGGAGCCTCTCCAGTTTTACGTTCTTCGAATGGAAATCGTATCGGTGGTCCTTTTAATATACACTCTCTTAGCGAAGCAATAAAGTTTTCCAACCGATATACCTTCATTACGTTTTATACGTCGCGTAAAGTACTTCCATCCACTCTAAAACGAGTAGTATTATTCTTTTTATGGTGAAAGATAAAACCGCATATCGTTCAGATTCAGATTGGAGAAGGCTCGAAACGACAATTCCAACCGATATCCGGTGGTAATTTATGGTGAAGTGTTCCAGATATCAATCTTTTCAATGTGTTGTTGGACAATTGTGGATTGAAAAACTCGAGTCTTTTCGAATCACAAAGTATTCGGGAAAGGGGAAAGCCTAACTACCCTTCTTTTCCCTGCGAACCACCGTCTGGTCGATTTCGTTCCATGGAGACGTTTCCTGATTTGAGACTAATCCAATCGAAACTGAAAACGTCTCAAAGAAAAACCCATTTTCAACGTTAATTAAGGGTTGTCTTTATCCAAGTTGTCATTTGAAGAAGAAAAATTGTTTTGGCTTGGCCAGAAAAATATCCTAGGGGAATCAAAGAAAAATAAACGCATTTTCAACGTTTATTGATTGCTTGAAAAAAAGGGCTTCTTAATATTCAGGTGGGTATGTAAACAAGAAGAATCTTTTGGCTTGGGCAGAAGAAACCCTTTCGGAAATCAACGTATTTTCAACGTTCTCTGGTTGCTTGGAAAAAAGAGGTTCTCATCATTAAAGTGGTAATGTAAACAACTAGTTTTGGCTTGGGCAATAAACTTTTTTTGCTTGGGCAATAAAAACCTAGAAAACAACGTATTTTCAACGTTCACTGGTTGCTTGGAAAAAAGAGGTTCTCATCATCAAAATGTTAATGTGAACAACTAGTTTTGACTTGGGCAATAAACTGTTTTGGCTTGGGTAATAAAAACTTAGAAATCAACGTATTCTCAACGTTCACTGGTTGCTTGGAAAAAAGAGGTTCTCATCATCAAAATGTTAATGTGAACAACTAGTTTTGACTTGGGCAATAAACTGTTTTGGCTTGGGTAATAAAAACTTAGAAATCAACGTATTCTCAACGTTCACTGGTTGCTTGGAAAAAAGAGGTTCTCATCATCAAATTTATAATGTGAACAACTAGTTTTGGCTTGGGCAATAAAAACTTAGAAATCAACGTATTCTCAACGTTCACTGGTTGCTTGGAAAAAAGAAGTTCTCATCATCAAAGTGGTAATGTGAACAACTAGTTTTGACTTGGGCAATTCACTATTTTGGCTTGGGCAATAAAATCTTAAAAATCAACGTATTCTCAACGTACACTGGTTGCTTGGAAAAAAGAAGTTTTCATCATTAAAGTGGTAATTTGAACTACTAGTTTTGGCTTGGGCAATAAACTGTTTTGGCTTGGGCAATGAAAACTTAGAAATCAACGTATTCTCAACGTTTATTGGTTGCTTGGAAAAAAGAAGTTCTCATCATCAAAGTGGTTATGTGAACAACTAATTTTGACTTGGGCAATAAAATCTTAGAAATCAACGTATTCTCAACGTTCACTGGTTGCTTGGAAGAAAGAGGTTCTCATCATCAAAATGTTAATGTGAACAACTAGTTTTGACTTGGGCAATAAACTGTTTTGGTTTGGGCAATAAAAACTTAGAAATCAACGTATTCTCAACGTTCACTGGTTGCTTGGAAAAAAGAGGTTCTCATCATCAAAATTTTAATGTGAACAACTAGTTTTGACTTGGGCAATAAACTGTTTTGGTTTGGGCAATAAAAACTTAGAAATCAACGTATTCTCAACGTTCACTGATTGCTTGGAAAAAAGAGGTTCTCATCATCAAAATGTTAATGTGAACAACTAGTTTTGACTTGGGCAATAAACTGTTTTGGTTTGGGCAATAAAAACTTAGAAATCAACGTATTCTCAACGTTCACTGGTTGCTTGGAAAAAAGAGGTTCTCATCATCAAAATGTTAATGTGAACAACTAGTTTTGACTTGGGCAATAAACTGTTTTGGCTTGGGTAATAAAAACTTAGAAATCAACGTATTCTCAACGTTCACTGGTTGCTTGGAAGAAAGAGGTTCTCATCATCAAAATGTTAATGTGAACAACTAGTTTTGACTTGGGCAATAAACTGTTTTGGTTTGGGCAATAAAAACTTAGAAATCAACGTATTCTCAACGTTCACTGGTTGCTTGGAAAAAAGAGGTTCTCATCATCAAAATGTTAATGTGAACAACTAGTTTTGACTTGGGTAATAAACTGTTTTGGCTTGGGCAATAAAAACTTAGAAATCAACGTATTCTCAACGTTCACTGGTTGCTTGGAAAAAACAGGTTCTCATCATCAAAATGTTAATGTGTACAACTAGTTTCGACTTGGGCAATAAACTGTTTTGGCTTGGGTAATAAAAACTTAGAAATCAACGTATTCTCAACGTATACTGGTTGCTAGGAAAAAAGAAGTTCTCATCATCAAAATGTTAATGTGTACAACTAGTTTCGACTTGGGCAATAAACTGTTTTGGCTTGGGCAATAAAAACTTAGAAATCAACGTATTCTCAACGTATACTGGTTGCTTGGAAAAAAGAGGTTCTCATCATCAAAATTTTAATGTGAACAACTAGTTTTGACTTGGGCAATAAACTGTTTTGGTTTGGGCAATACAAACTTAGAAATCAACGTATTCTCAACGTTCACTGGTTGCTTGGAAAAAAGAGGTTCTCATCATCAAATTTATAATGTGAACAACTAGTTTTGGCTTGGGCAATAAACTGTTTTGGTTTGGGCAATAAAAACTTAGAAATCAACGTATTCTCAACGTTCACTGGTTGCTTGGAAAAAACAGGTTCTCATCATCAAAATGTTAATGTGTACAACTAGTTTCGACTTGGGCAATAAACTGTTTTGGCTTGGGTAATAAAAACTTAGAAATCAACGTATTCTCAACGTATACTGGTTGCTAGGAAAAAAGAAGTTCTCATCATCAAAATGTTAATGTGTACAACTAGTTTCGACTTGGGCAATAAACTGTTTTGGCTTGGGCAATAAAAACTTAGAAATCAACGTATTCTCAACGTTCACTGGTTGCTTGGAAAAAACAGGTTCTCATCATCAAAATGTTAATGTGAACAACTAGTTTTGACTTGGGCAATAAACTGTTTTGGTTTGGGCAATAAAAACTTAGAAATCAACGTATTCTCAACGTTCACTGGTTGCTTGGAAAAAAGAGGTTCTCATCATCAAAATGTTAATGTGAACAACTAGTTTTGACTTGGGTAATAAACTGTTTTGGCTTGGGCAATAAAAACTTAGAAATCAACGTATTCTCAACGTTCACTGGTTGCTTGGAAAAAACAGGTTCTCATCATCAAAATGTTAATGTGAACAACTAGTTTTGACTTGGGTAATAAACTGTTTTGGTTTGGGCAATAAAAACTTAGAAATCAACGTATTCTCAACGTTCACTGGTTGCTTGGAAAAAAGAGGTTCTCATCTTCAAAATGTTAATGTGAACAACTAGTTTTGACTTGGGCAATAAACTGTTTTAGCTTGGGTTATAAAACTTAGAAATCATCGTATTCTCAACGTTCACTGGTTGCTTGGAAAAAAGAGGTTCTCATCATTAAAGTGATAATGTTAACAACCAGTTTCGGCTTGGGCAATAAAAACCTAGAAACCAACGCATTTCAATTGCGTCTTAAAACTGCCTCGTTCCGCCTTCCTCTGGGGTTTCTGCGTCGAGAGCATAGTTTGGATGTCTTCGAATGGCTGGTGATTCTACTCCGAACAATCTCCACGAACTGTTCTCATTTCCATCAGAACCATCGATTTCGCTCAACCGGTCGGACGTTCAGAATAAGACGTGGCGGAATTTATACTGAACATCGTAACTCCAATAAACGACGACTGCGGAACGGGAAAAGCACATACGGTCGAACTATAAATCGGGAAAACCAATAACATATTTCAGCTCGTTTTCATTTGCAGCTCCGCCGTAATAAGTTTGGTGCCCCTTTTGTATTCATGGTATTTAGCACGGTAAACGGCCTTCGTAGTGTTGAATAAAATGAAATGGAACCCGAAATACAAAGTTATTCGGTGAAATATTGACGAAAATAGGGGTTGGTTAACAACTTTACCAAAATTTCCTCAACCCTTTGTATATGATGTTTTCACTCGCAGAATATGGTACAGTGGCCTCTCCTGGCTCATCAGAGGTCTCTCTCGACAATTATCTCTGAGTGACCGAAAACTCATCTGGCTCAAAGACCAGTATCTCCAGCTCTATCATGAAGCTGGGTGCATTTGTGGACCCTTAGCTGCTGATGCCATCAGGGTGAGAATTATTCAGCATCATGCTCTTGCTAACATTCGATGATGGCAGGACCTAATTTTGAATTATTTTCAGTCATTTGGGGGAAGAGACTGGTCACTTGCAGGGGCTGTCCAATCTGCTGGCCAGACTGGGGAGACCGGTGCCTTGAGGAGGGAAGTCTCGATGAAGATCAAGAAGAAACAGTTGCTGAGTAACCAGACATTCAAGGTGAGTCCAAACATCATTTAATTCAGTTTCGAGGAACCTCAATCGAAAAAGCACCCTCTATTATTCCCCTTCACGAAATCTGAGAGATCCCACATTTCCGTATTTACTAAATAGGTCATTATGATTCCGAACCAGCCGATGGAAAATCAATAGACCCTTTTGAATTATGAATCTCGTTCCAATCTCCTCGGAGGCAATTCCATTGTTATGGAATCCGTTTTCAATTTTCCAGAGTATCGCTTACGATGCCAACCGACCCCTACCTCAAAATCGATTAATATATCGAGAGTTTCAAGATGCATTTAGGGGCGGTTGATGCAACAACGTTATATTCATCGTGCGTATACCAATTAGCCCCATCTCGTACAAAGGAAACTCCTGATTGTTAAATGGAGGCAGCAGAAATCTTGTTTCGCCCTGGTGCATCGGGTAATTCGATTTTCGATGGGGAGACTTGAATTTGGTCTAGATGTCCTCGATAATGCTGGGTTCTTTTCGTATGGCATGTTTGATGGAAATGTTTTTTGTTTCGAAATTCCAACGAAGGTTTACTCGTATGGTATATTAAAAAAAAGTTGGCAAGTTCGACGGGGGGTTTTTTCGTATGGCATGTTTGAAAAAGGTTTGTCCGTATGGCAAGTTTAAAAGAGGTTGTTTCGTAAAGCAAGTTCAATAGGAAATTTTTTCTTGTGAAGAAGTATGTTCCAAGTGTGGAAAGTTCAATGAAAAAGATTTTCGTATGGCAACTTTATAGTGGGTTTTCCGTATGGCATGTAAGATGGAAATGTTTTTCTTATGTACATTTCAATGGAGGTTTTCTCGTATGGCATATTCGAAAAAAGTTTTTCCGTATGGCAAGTGCAACCGAGCTTTTTTCGTATGGCAAGTTTGGCGAAGGTTTTTTTCGTATGGCAAGTTTGATGGAGTACAGCTCCACTAAAAAATTTGTTGATAAACATATTTTTAATAAAAATTTACAACTGTCCTCGTTACTTCTCAGGAATCTTCTTGAAATCCAGCCAAATACCTTCCTCGGATGCCAAGATGAATTCATTTTTCTTGAACACGATGGGTTCTATCGTCTTTTTGTTAACTGAGAATTCGTATTTGGACAGAAGTGCTATCAAACCAACTTTGGTTTGCATCAATCCAAAACGTAATCCTAAAACAATGAAACAGTTAGAAAAGGAAAACACGAACATGTCTCAATAAAAATCGAACTGATAACACAACTGAGAACCAACCTATGCAATTACGTGGTCCTTCACCAAACGGTAGGAAACTGAAGTGATGTCTGCTCTTTTTATTTTCTTCCGAAAATCTGTCAGGGTCGAATCTGTCCGGATCTGGGTAGTATTCTGGGTCGTAATGGATGCCCATAACGGGTATCATAATCTTCATTCCTTCCTCCAAGACCAGATCTGTGTCTGGCACTTTGTACTCCTTGGTGCAGATCCTGTTCAGCATGGGTACAGGTGGGTATTTCCTTAAGGTTTCTGGAAGAAGAGAATCTCATCACTGATCAGAAGGGAAGACAAAGTTCACTCACCGTTAATCGTTTGGTCCAAATATGTCATCTCCATGAGACCGTCGTAGGTCATCTCACCACCGTGTTTTTTAAGATTCGCGGTTATTTCCCTCCTCAACTTCTCTTGGACATCTTTGTTCCTCGCCAACTCGTACAGGCAGAAGGTCATGGTCGTTGAGGAGGTCTCGAAGCCGGCTGCGAAGAAAACGAAAGCCTGAGCTGCGATCTCCTGCATGGTTATCCTGTTATCCTTTTCGTTTATCTTTTCGGCTTCCATGTTCTCATCGTCGACCAGTTGTCCTTTGTTCTTCAGCTGGATCAAGAGGTGCATGAAGTCTTTACGCGTTACGTTATTGGTCTCTCTGTATTCAACTGTGTCATTAACTGCGTTCATGAAGAAGTTAGTTATGTGTTGGGGTGTTATGGCCATGTTTACTGCTTTCATAACTCTAGGCATGGAGAAAGAGAGGAATAATTTGAAGTTCTTCTTGGAGTTCCCCATGAAGTATTCTTTTCCTTTTCGTCTGAACTCGCTGTTCGGGTCCTCCAAGCTCCTACATTCTATACCGAATGCGCAGCTTCCAATGATGTCCGTGGTGAACCTACCTGTGAAGATGAAATTGGTATTTTGTTTGGGAAAGTTGGGAAAGACTTGCCTAGGATATCTTTGATGTCCAGTTCTTCCCCCTTGGATTTATCCATCACCTTGTGTAACTCCTTGGTACAGTCCACGAGGGTTCCGAACATCATCTTCATCTTGCCAGATGTGAAGGTGGGCGTCAACTTCTGCCTCAGGTTCTTCCACTTGCTTCCAGTCAAGCTGAACAGATGGGCGCTCAGAGGATCGGCCCTCTCGTTCATGTACACCCCTCTGTCCACGAAATGATGAAAATCGACTTGGAGGACGGATTTTATTATGTCCAAGTCCACTGGCAGGTAAAACGGCGTGAGTAAGGTGTATACCCCGCCGTGTTTAACTCCTTCAGATTTGAAATAGCGGTAATATTCTAAGACTCTTTCCGCGAAAGAATTTCGACTGAGAAGGATTTGTAGTGCGATCTGCACCGAACCTCTATCCGTGACTAGAAGACCACGGTTTTGCCAATAGTTCAGCTTGTTTTTTATCCATCTGTAGAGGAGGATTGCTCCAGTCAATAGGAGTAGATTGGAGGTGTTGAATATTTCCATGGTTCCACTGGAATGAGATTTCAGATTATAAATTATGAATTAAATAATCATTCTGAGAAGTAATGGTTGGCTATTGTGGACGAACACCCCTCAAATTAATATCCTAACACTTTAACTTTGTAAGGTAAATTTTCAGTTTATTGACAAAAAAAAATAAATATTACAAAATATCAGTGGCGTAAATTTTTTCTCGATATATTTTCGAAGATGCTGCTCGGGACACCACTGAACTTAATAGATTCGAGAAAGTTTGGGCGAAATTGTCTCCTCAAATGATCCTGCCGAATCACGACCAAATCTGAAGAAGAACCTTCTGCATTCAAAAAAAAAATTTATTCTTTAAGACGAAGCATTCTTAAACATGTTTGAATTCACTTTTTTTTTAATTCACTCGAAGAATCTACTGTTGAATTTTTTGTTGACTAAAAATATTCGACTTAATTCCTAAAATAGTTCTCGAGTTGCCAGAATCAAAATTGAACAGTTCAAAAAAGTGCGTGCACTTACCTTGTATCTCTCCTATGAATAAACCATAAAAATGACCATGAACCAATACAGATTTTATCACGTAATATTATCGGAAGCTGTGGACGAGGTTCAATGCCAAAACACCATTCCTGAGTGGGTTTTATAAAGCCCCCCCTCGATTTGTAATTGCAGGTCTCTGATGTTGTTAAAAATTACTAGATTGATGCAAACTTGAAAAATTCAATATATCCACGAAGGTGAAACGAATAACTGCACACTCGACTCAATTGATACCATTATTATGTTATTAATTTCAACGAGTCATCGTATCTAGAGATGTTTGTACTGGCTCGGAATAAATAAATAAGTACAATCTAATGCGATAGGAAAAAAAAAGCTATCTGTGATCAAATACACCAGAAGTGCAAAGTTATTTATTTTCAATCTCGAGCACATCGTTTTATGTACCTACTGAATGCAATCATTTTATATTCGATTATACAACCTCGTTTGAACTTTTGGGCATATAATTAAACTAAGGAAAACTGAACGAAACTCAAATGATTTCTATGGAAAAAAATTTATAATTAAAATGAGTTTCGAAAACAAACTACAATAACAACCAAAATCCGAAATTCGAAACGTTTCGTCTCGCTTATCGCCTCGACAGTTTATTTTTATTAATTTATTGCATCTCAATCCTTGAAGATTGTGGTAATTATGGGTTCTCTTTATGAATATAAATGGGATTTTGATTGCCTTTCCCCCTGGGTCTTCCATTCATTTTTAATTGGGTTGGTTTTGTATTCTTGTATATAATTGCCAGTTTGAACTGACAAGTATACATAATTGCCTGTTCAAACTGATTATTTTACATGATTTGTAATTGCCAGTTTAAACTGACAATTAAACATAATTGCCAGTTCAAACTAATAATTTTACATGATTCATAATTGCCAGTTTAAACTGATAATTATACATAATTGCCAGTTTAAACTGATAATTTTATATTATTTATAATTTCCAGTTTATACTGATAATTATACATAATTGCCAGTTCAAACTGATAATTTTACATGAGTTATAATTGCCATTTCAAACTGATGATTATACATAATTGCCAGTTCAAACTGATAATTTTACATGATTTATAATTTCCAGTTTAAACTGATAATTATACATAATTGCCAGTTTAAACTGATAATTTTACATTATTCATAATTGACAGTTTATACTGATAATAATACATAACTGCCAGTTTAAACTGATAATTCTACATGATTTATAATTGCCAGTTTAAACTGATGATTATACATAATTGCCAGTTCGAAATGATAATTTTAAATGATTCATAATTGCCAGTTTAAACTGATAATTATACATCCAGTTCAAACTGGCAATTACTATTAATTGTGAGTTTGAACTGACCATTATACATAATTAACAGTTTGAACTGATAATTTTACATAATTGATAATTGCCAGTCCAAACTGGCAATTATCAATAATTACCAGTTTGAACTGACAATTATACATAATTGCCAGTTGGAACTGATTATTTTACATAATTTATAATTTCCAGTTCAAACTGGCAATAATATATAATTGTCAGTTTGAATGGACAATTATGCATAATTGCCGATGTAAACTGATAATTTCACATAATTTGTAATTGTCAGTTTGAACTGACAATTATACATAATCTCCAGTTTAAACTGATAATTTTACATAATTTTCAATTGCGAGTTCAAACTGGCAATTATGTATAATTGCCAGTTTAAACTGATAATTTTACAAAATTGATAATTGCCAGTTCAAAGGTGGAAATTATGTCAGGTTTTGCCAGTCTAAACTGAAAACTATAAAATATTCTTAAGCATATACGTTCAGTCCTTTCGAAGCCTATACAATCTGAATTTTTTTTTTAAATATAAATATAAAAAAAAACATCAGCTACAATAAAAAAATATATATAAATTAGGAATTTTTTTTTCAGGATAAAAGCCTTCGTAGTCAATTCGTCGAACCAGCAACGATGTGCATGGAGAGTAGCTATTGGCGAAACAACCATCACCATCGTCAGTCAACCCCTACAACATTTCCAGACCATCAACACGACGTCGCAAGACATCACAGTTTGGGCCAATTGGCCTACAATACCACACAACCAAAATTCGAAAGGTAAATTCACTAAATTGTTATTAAGGTTAGGTTAGGTCTCAAACTTTCTCTCTTCAGAGATCGACATGGCTCAACGGAACTGCTGTGGCATGGTCGACATCCTCGAGTTGGTTCGATACTCTACGACACCCAATTAGACTTTGTAGATTTTGTCCTGCTTTTTCGTTCGTTCAGGTATTTTAGGGTTGAAGAAAAAAAAAAGTTGAGTTAATTTTATTTTTTTTTTTAGTTTACTTATACGAAAAGACCTGCGGGATCTATTTGAGAAATTAGCAATATCTTATCGAAGCATGGCTGTGAATATATCCGCTCAGAAGGTGAACGGTGTTAAGAAAGCTGACCAAATAAGGAAACTCCAAAAATTAGGTGAGGAAAATATATTTCGCAAAGGGTAAATTGACTCGAACGTGTTCCTCCAGGTTTACTGACCAGAAACACCAAGGCCGAACTGGAAGGCGTCGTGGTGAACTCCCAGAAGAAGGTGTTCGACGCGATCGCAGCCGCTAGCATCTTCACGAATTGCGCCGGAATCGACACCAACAACTCCCAAGTGATAACCCTGTCGACGTTCGCGAAATTCCTCGAAACCAGGCAGATGGAGACCTACACGGAGGTGCAGGTCAAGGCTTTGATCCGGGTGAGTCGTCCCCTTGTTCAACCTTAATTATAAACCTCTACAATATCCATTGAATTCAAGAGACACGAACCTGATTCAACGCTGAGATCCCTGGACTGTTTGTCCTTCGAAGGATTCGCTAGGTATTTGATGGACAAAAGCAACTACGCCTTCATCAACGAGCAAGAGACTCCAAGAGAAGGTGACATGACTAGATCCATGTCGACTTACTACATAGCCTCGTCCCATAATACCTACCTCACAGGTAACATTCGATCTCCTCCTTCTGTGTATTTTATGGACCCAGTGAATCTCTTTCCATAGGTCATCAGCTGAAGGGTGAATCCTCCGTGGAGCTGTATAGTCAGGTTTTACTGACTGGTTGTAGGTGTGTGGAGCTGGATTGCTGGGACGGCGAAGATGGTTTCCCCATGATATACCACGGCCACACCTTCACCACCAAGATACCCTTCAGCTCAGTCGTGGAAAGCATCGATCGGAACGCGTTCGTCATGTCCAAATACCCTGTGATACTCTCCATCGAGAACCATTGTTCTTTGCAGCAACAGACAAGGATGGCCCACATATTTCAAGTGAGTCCAGAGGTTAATCCTTACACCTGAACACTTCTATTTCGATGTATGGTTTCTTCCAGAGAGTCTTCGGAGATAAACTAGTCACGAACTTCCTCTTCGATTCCGACTACAGCGACGAGCCCACCCTTCCTTCGCCCGAGCAGTTGAAGAATAGGATTCTGATAAAGAACAAGAAATTGACTATGGAGGTGGCTGCACCCATGAGTTTCTCGGCGGCTTCGTCGACGCCGATGAGGTCAGTATCGCAGGTGACTGTAAGATTATTACCTCTAGATGACCAGTGCACTACTTTGTCACCACCAAATTCAGCACCAATAACAATTTTCGAACAGATTAACACCACAGTGAACGTTGCTTCGACATGATCCTATCCACAAAGATTCCCCATCATGGTACATTTAGCTCTCATCCCTTTCGCTGAATTTATATATTCGAAAGACGCATTCGGTTTAGACCCTTCCCAGCATTTTCGTTGTAGATATTTCTAAATTTATTCCAAGACGATTTGTTTTTTATTAAATCATTCCAGTTCATTGAATATTAGAGAAAAATTATTATTACCACATCTCTGGAATATTTTATCATTGAAACCAAATTTATTTTTTCATTTATTTCAATGTTCGAAAATTTTTTCGAAAAAATATCTTTGGAATTTTCTTTCAATATCGAAAACCAAACTGAAAATTATCATTTCGATCCTTTCATTCAGTCCCTTTCTGTTGTATGCCAAAAAACTTACGAGAAGTATTTAAATTATGATAGCACATTTAGACAGTCATATGATTGTTAACAAATTCAGCCATATATGATCTTTAACTTATACTACTAAAAAAAAATGGTCACTCTCATAAAGTTATATGGCTGCACATTAAACTAGTTGCTATACAAATATCTCAAAAATAATAACGCATTTCGACAATCATATGATTGTTAAAAAATCCAGCCCTATATGACCATTAATTTGAAGAGTATACTCAACAAAAATTGGGTACTCTCGAACAGTTATATGGGAGCTCATAATACCAGTTTTATAGAAATATCTGAAAAATAAGAGCGAATTTAGACAGTCATATGATTGTAAAATAATCCATCCATATATGACCATTAATTTGAAGAGTATACTCAAAAAAAAACCGGTAATCTCGTTTAGTTATATCGCTGCTCATAATACCAGTTTTTATACAAATATCTCGAAAAAAAAATTGAGAATTTAGACAGTCATATGATCGTTAACAAATCCAGCCATATATGACAATTGATTTAGAGAAAATTCTCAGAAAAAATTTGTTAATCTTGTATAGTTATATGGCTGCTCACAATACCAGTTGTTAAACAAATATCTCGAAAAAAAATAGCGAATTTAGACAGTCATATGATTGTTAAAAAATCCAGCCACATATGACCATTAATTTAGAGAGTATTCTCAAAAAGAAATTTAGTTATCTCGTATAGTTATATGGCTGCTCATAATACCAGTTATTATACAAATATCTGAAAAATAAGAGCGAATTTAGACAGTCATATGATTATCAACAAATCCAGCCATATATGACCATTAATTTAAAGAGTATTCTCAAAAAAAAATTGGGTTATCTCGTATAGTTATATGGCTGCTCATAATACCAGTTGTTACACAGAAATCTGAAAAATTAGAGCGAATTTATACAGTCATATGATTATTAACAAATCCAGCCATATATGACCATCAATTTGAAGAGTATACTCAAAAAAAAATCGGGTAATCTCGTATAGTTATATGGCTGCTCATAATATCAGTTGTTATACAAATATCTCGAAAAAAAATAGCGAATTTAGACAGTCATATGATTATTAACAAATCCAGCCATATATGACCATTAATTTCAAGAGTATGGTCAAAAAAAATTGGGTTATCTCGTATAGTTATATGGCTGCTCATAATACTAGTTGTTATACAAATATCTGAAAAATTAGAGCGAATTTATACAGTCATATGATTATTAACAAATCCAGCCATATATGACCTCCAATTTAAAGCGTATACTCAAAAAAAAAAATCGGGTAATCTCGTATAGTTATATGGCTGCTCATAGTATCAGTTGTTATACAAATATCTCGAAAAAAAATACCGAATCTAGACAGTCATATGATTATTAACAAATCCAGCCATATATGACCATTAATTTCAAGAGTATGGTCAGAAAAAATTGCGTTATCTCGTATAGTTATATGGCGACTCATAATACCAGTTGTTATACAAATATCTAGAAAAAAAATAGCAAATTCAGACAGTCATATGATTGTTAATAAATCCAGCCATATATGACCATTAATTTAAAGAGTATTCTCAAAAAAAAATTGGGTAATTTCGTATAGTTATATAGCTGCCCATAATATCAGTTGTTATACAAATATCTCGAAAAAAAATAGCGAATTTAGACAGTCATATGATTATTAACAAATCCAGCCATATATGTCCATTAATTTCAAGAGTATGGTCAAAAAAAATTGGGTTATCTCGTATAGTTATATGGCTGCTCATAATACTAGTTGTTATACAAATATCTGAAAAATTAGAGCGAATTTATACAGTCATATGATTATTAACAAATCCAGCCATATATGACCTCCAATTTGAAGCGTATACTCAAAAAAAAATCGGGTAATCTCGTATAGTTATATGGCTGCTCATAATATCAGTTGTTATACAAATATCTCGAAAAAAAATACCGAATCTAGACAGTCATATGATTATTAACAAATCCAGCCATATATGACCATCAATTTCAAGAGTATGGTCAAAAAAAATTGCGTTATCTCGTATAGTTATATGGCGACTCATAATACCAGTTGTTATACAAATATCTAGAAAAAAAAATAGCAAATTCAGACAGTCATATGATTGTTAATAAATCCAGCCATATATGACCATTAATTTAAAGAGTATTCTCAAGAAAAAATTTGGTAATTTCATATAGTTATATAGCTGCCCATAATACCAGTTTTTATAGAAATATCTCGAAAGAAAATATCGAATTTAGACAGTCATATGATTGTTAACAAATCCAGCCATATATTACCATTATTTTAAAGAGTATTCTCAAAAAAAATTGCGTTATCTCGTATAGTTATATGGCTGCTCATAATACCAGTTTTTATAGAAATATCTCGAAAAAAAAACGAATTTAGACAGTCATATGATTGTTGACAAATCCAGTCAGATATGACCATTAATTTAAAGAGTATTCTCAAAAAAATTGGGTTTTTTCATATTGTTATATGGCTGCTCATGATACCAGTCGTTATACAAATATCTCGAAAAAAAAACGAATTTAGACAGTCATATGATTGTTAACAAATCCAGCCATATATGACCATTAATTTAAAGAGTATTCTCAAAAAAATTGCGTTATCTCGTATAGTTATATGGCTGCTCATAATACCAGTTGTTATACAAATATCTCGAAAAAAAAATAGCGAATTTAGACAGTTATATGATTGTTAACAAATCCAACCATATATTACCATCATTTTAAAGAGTATTCTCAAAAAAAATTGGGTAATCTCGTATAGTTATATGGCTGCTCATTATACCAGTTGTTATAGAAATATCTCGAAAAAAAAATAGCGAATTTAGACAGTCATATGATTGTTAACAAATCCAGCCATATATGACCATTAATTTGAAGAGTATTCTCAAAAAAATTGCGTAATCTCGTATAGTTATATGGCTGCTCATAATACCAGTTGTTATACAAAAATCTCGAAAAAAAATAGCGAATTTAGACAGTCATATGATTGTTAACAAATCCAGCCAGATATGACCTTCAATTTAAAGAGTATTATCAAAAAAATTAGGTTACCTCGTATTGTTATATGGCTGCTCATAATACCAGTTTTTATACAAATATCTCGAAAAAAAAACGAATTTAGACAGTCATATGATTGTTAACAAATCCAGCCATATATGACCATTAATTTGAAGAGTATACTCAAAAAAAAATTGGGTACTCTCGAACAGTTATATGGATGCTCATAATACCAGTTTTCATACAAATATCTGAAGAATAAGAGCGAATTTAGACAGTCATATGATTGTTAACAAATCCAACCATATATAACCATTATTTTAAAGAGTATTCTCAAAAAAAAATTGGTAATCTCGTATAGTTATATGACTGCTCATAATACCAGTTGTTATACAAAATCTCGTAAATTTTTTGGCATAGAATACGTCGTTAATTGTCCGAATGCTTTTTTCCTTTAGTGGAACGTTTGCCGTGTTAGCAAAGATTAGAGATATGGACAAAATTTTGACTGATTATTCCAGACCTGGTTCTGGAATGCGACATTCAGTGCCTGGCCGTACGAGCTCAATAATTAGTAACACGAGTAGCAGCTCATTTAATGATGATTTCAGTGACGATGAGTACGACGACGACGACGACGAAGATAACGTCGATGGTGAGTACTATTATATTATTTTTCTGCTGCTGAAGTCCAAGTCCAAGCTCTTATCAATGACAATCGGCAAAGTTACAGATAAGCCACTGACAAGCATCATAACCAACGAAACAACTAGGCCATATGGACTACCACATGCTGTGGCTAAGACCAGCTCCACCAAAAGGATAGCACCTGATGACAAAATGAAGAAACGTGGGAGTCAGATATCCAAAGAGTTATCAGACATAGTCGTGTATATTCAGGTAAAACTGCACTTCAACTCTTCAAACTCTCTCAAGCCTTCAAATTGTTTCCCTTCAGGCAATCAAATTCAGGGGACTCAACACGATAAGCCCGAGCAGTTCGGTGAAGCAACGCCCCCAGAAGACGTGCCTCTCCAGCTCCGCCAGCTCCATGACCACCGGCAGCAGCACCGCCTCCACCGTCAGCTCCACCACGACCAACCTCAACGATTCCGACTCCACCGTCTTCGAGGTCGAGCCCAAACCTCCGAGATCCAACACCAACGTCCCCTGCTACCAGTGCTCCTCCATCAACGAGAACACCACCAAGAAGCTCTGCAGGAAGCAGCCCCTCCAGCTCGTCGCCCACACCCAGACGCAGCTCATGAGGACCTACCCCGCCGGCATGAGGATCGACTCGTCCAACTTCAACCCGGTGATATTCTGGTCCTTCGGGATCCAGATGGCCGCCCTCAACTACCAGACGGACGACACTCCGATGCAGCTCAACGCCGCCATGTTCGAGATGAACGGCAAGTGCGGATTCGCCGGGAAGCCCAACGTGATGTGGGACCGTTCCCACGTGATGTACCGGCGGTTCAACCCCTGGGACAAACAGTTCGACGGTCTGCACTCGTCGCAGATCGTCCTGCACGTGGTGTCCGGCCAGTACGTCAGCCAGACGAGCGTCAGCCTCAGCACTTACGTGGAGGTCGAGATTATTGGTATACCGGTGGATTGTAACAAGCACAAGACAAAGGTGGTGCACAAGAACGCCTTGAATCCCATATGGAACGATACGTTCCAGTTCAGGGTGATGTTCCAAGACTTGGCCTTCTTGCGGTTTACAGTGATGGACGCTACAAATGGTCATCTGTTAGCTCACAGGATTTTACCGTTGAAGTGTCTTAGGCCAGGTTACAGGCATCTACGCTTGAGGTCCCCGCAAAACAGGAACCTCCACATGTCCACGCTGTTTATCTACTCCAGCACTGAGGAGGAGAGTTTGGAGAACACCAACAGCGACGTGCTGGATAGGAGCCAGGCTGAAACGGAGAAACCGGCCGAGAAGTCGGACAATACCTACTTGGGGTTGGCTGGGACGCCTCTGTGCGTCAAACGGAGGATGTTCTTCCTCATGGTGTACGGGGTGGTCGCTGAAGAACCCTATACGATCCTTAAGATAACCCAGGAGAGTACTGTGCAAGACGTCCTCCTCCTTTGCCTGCAGAAAGCCAATATTCCCCCAGAGAAAGTCAACGATTACATCCTCGTCGAGGAGGTGGCTAGGGGTTGGGAAAAAAAGGACCACAACCTACCTTCGACCCAAAGGATACTAGACCTGGCTGAACGTCCCCTCCAGGCGCAATCGCAGTGGAAAGGGGAAGGTCGGTTCATCTTGAAGAGGATGGGAAACGACCCAAGCTCTAGAGCGTGGTTGTCGTCCATCAGAAGCGTCGCAAACCGCGAAAGAGAGGCGAGGAAATCGGACGGGGCGCCCAGTAACGCCTGGGAGGAAAACGACACGTTCCTGGTTTGTATTTACAACGTTTCGCCGGAAATACCGTACGCCATACTGAAGGTACCCTTGAACGCGTGCGCCCAAGACGTCTTAGCCCAGGCCCTGGTGAAGGCGAGGCGCATGGAGGATCCCATGAAATTCGTGATCGTGGAGGAGTTGGAGTGGGGTGGGGCCAACCCCAATATCCAGCAACGCGCGCTTTCGGACCTGGAGAACGTTTATAGCGCGCAAAGCCACTGGCAAACCCTTGGTAGGTTCATAATGCAAGAACGCGCAAACGCGACACCGACGTCTCTTCGAAAAAATCGTATCACCTCCAGTTTGAGGCTGGCGACCTTGGATAGGATCAGTAGGGGACTCAGCGTGGCTCGCAACGTGGCCAGCGGGAGCATCAAAGCGCCGGTCCAGGTGGCGCTGAGCGATCCCACGACCTCCAAGTGGAGGAACCACAAGAGCGAAGACCCTAGGAAAAACATGAGACCTAAAGTGCATTCGGAGAAAGAGACGAACGCTACTGGTAGCACCCAAACGAAGACCCAGTGTCACCGCGAAGTGCATTCGGAGGGGGAGACTTTAAGTGATGAGGACAGCAAGGAGTCGGACCTGATGTCCAGGTTCAAGAAAGTGTCGCTCAGAAAATTTAAGGAATGGAAATCATGATTTTTAGAGGGTGATTAGAGTGAATGTTTTGGAAAAACTGGTTGAGTATTTTTTAAGTTTAATAAAATGTACAGTTTGTAAATCCAGTGGCGCTCTACCAATAACACTTTTGTAAAGAGAAGTCTGTTCGTTGTCTCAATAAGCTTTGATTCTAAAAAAATTAGGCAGGTATACTGTGAATAATTTTTGGACAATGAGTATTCGTGGAAAACGTACCTTTTCTTGTAAAGAAACACATTGTAGCGTTTGGATTAAAATGGGAAAAAAGTTTAGTTTCAGTGATTCAATCTGATCAATAATTTTGAAAAAAAAAGTCTTCTGAAACATTTTTGTTTCGGTGAAATGAATCGCTGATTGTGAAACATTTTCACACAATAATTGTGATTTTTCACTGGAAATTTTATAATTCAGATGGACACTGAAATGTTGTGAAGTTTCGTAAATAATGGCTCTAAATATCCTGAAAGATTCTATCTAAGCTGTTATATTCTTTGTTTCCCCAACGTCGACTTTTCTACCGTTCTCTTCTAGTTACTCAAACTATCTTTCTGTAGATGATGAAATGTAAACCCCATTTATTGTTCTTAATTATTTATTACTACAGTTACCACTTGAAGAGTTTATAGAAGTATCATCAAATACATATGTTCAATAAATAAATATTCTGAAGAAATTGGTGTATATTCTACCCTTGAACGATCCCAATAAATCGATGACGTGTTCAAGTACATACAAAATTTCGTCCAGATCGCATGACCAGAACCATAGAAAATTATAACTTTCGAATGGAAAGACCTAGAGATTTGAAATTTTCAAGTTTGAAATTTAGTTTTCTTGATAATTTGAAAACTACGGATTCGATCGTGGCGAAATTTTGTATTTCAATGGAGAATTATAAAGTGTACTGTACTGGTACTGGTACTTTAGAAATGATAAACTCTTACCGACATTACAGTTTTCTATTGAAAACCGTAAAGAACTAGAACTCTACCTTAAAGGCGTTCTTTTTGACTTGATAATATTACTCTAGATAATCTTTGGCCAAGATCGTGATCGTATAGTGCAGGCATGGGCAACCTTTTTCTGCAGAGGGCCATATAGAAAAGTTTTTTGTAGACCACGGGCCGAAAAAAAAATTTTTTTGTAGACCACGGGCCGAAAAAAAAATTTCAAGCACTAATAAAATTCATTCAAAAAAAATCAAATAAACCTAACGTTCCTTACAATAGGAGAAATGAAAAAAAAAACTCTGTTACTTAAAGGTCACTAGTTTTTAACTAATGAGAAACCTGGAGTTGCGTTTCTTTCACAACAGCATCAATATTAGGTAAAACTGATGTTGTTGCTACACGAATATTATTTGTCGTGGTATCTTAGGAGAGCAAATTTGAGGGTGCATCATGTGTGGAAAAATTCATTGGCGGGCCAAGAGAATTCTTTTCGCGGGCCGCATGTGGCCCGCGGGCCGTAGGTTGCCCATGTCTGGTATAGTGGTTTTAAAAGGACTCTACGTTGTGTATGTAAGTATGCAACCCAAACTACGCTTGATTCAATAGAAGAGATTGACGGGAATATAGGAAATTTAAAAACACATATTTTTAGCACTCGAAACAAGAAAACCAGTTTATTCATTTGTGCTTTTGGGGACGGTTCCCCTTCAGGTCGAAAAATAAGAATCAGGAAAGACCTGCGAGAAAACCTGATTCTGTACAATGTATAACAATAGATAGGCTAGTGAGGATTCTCTCCTAGATGGTTGAGTAAGTTAAATGTTGCACTAATAACTCCTTCACCTTAAATGGTGCTGATATGACTTTCCCGTGATGTGAGGGAACTTGTCAGGAAGACAACTATTAGTAGACGATTGGTGTCCAGCGGTGAGGAGAGGGCCAAAGAGAACCGTCTCCTTTGAAGCACGTTGGGGGTATATTCAAAGAGAACAATCCCTTCTCCCACGATGGGGGAGAGCCAATGAGTACAGTCCCCTTCGAAGAATAAATTAAAAGTATGATGATAAAGATGATACCTAGCTGTGGAACGTAATTAGTGGAAGAGAGATTAGTTAACGGTGCGTCTACGATAGTTGCCCCCCTGCGAAGTAATCCCATCCAGGATTATTGATAACCTATAATGATGAGTTAAAAGTACAACCAATCTAAGGTTCTCAACCAGCGTGTGAAGCACTTAAGAATTTAATACACATGGTCAGTTGAAATCATTAAATAATATTGAATGGACTTAACTCACTACGAGAAGTAAAATAATATCTTGTGGATACGAACAAATACGACTGAATAAAGAATATAAATAATAAATGGGTAGTGGCTCAAAATGGTAACATCAAAATAAATCAAGAATAAACAAGGCGTTAATAAACCAGATGAAGTATCGAAATAAATAAACGAAAGATTAAACAAGAGGTGAACAAAAATCATAGAGTATCAAATATAGATAAATGAATAACCAAAGCGTTTATGGAAATGATAAAGTATTAGAATAAATAAAAGAACGATTAAACAAGACGTGAACAAAATTATAAAGTAACAAATATAGATAAAAGAATAACCAAAGCGTTTATGAAAATGATAAAGTATTAGAATAAATAGAAGGACGATTAAACAAGACGTGAACAAAAATTATAAAGTATCAAATATAGATAAAAGACTAACCAAAGCGTTTATGAAAATGATAAAGTATTAGAATACATAAAAGAACGATTAAACAAGACGTGAACAAAATTATAAAGTATCAAGTATAGATAAGAGAATAACCAAAGTGTTTATGAAAATGATAAAGTATTAGAATAAATAGAAGAACGATTAAACAAGACGTGAACCAAAATTATAAAGTATCAAATATAGATAAAAGAATAACCAAAGCGTTTATGAAAATGATAAAGTATTAGAATACATAAAAGAACGATTAAACAAGACGTGAACAAAATTATAAAGTATCAAATATAGATAAGAGAATAACCAAAGTGTTTATGAAAATGATAAAGTATTCGAATACTTAAATATAAAACGGTACTCACACTTGGCACAATAGCTGGTGTAACGAATTCACTAAGATAACTTATTCTCGCGCAAGCACTGAAGACTGGAACACCTTTTGGACTCGAAGATCTGGAACGAACTGACTGCCTTCCCTACCTTGTTCGCTTCAGGTCTTCAATTCAATTTTAACGAAAACACTTGCGACCAGAGAGGAATTATTCTTTCTACCTACTACCTAAGCACATGATAGATTCCTGCGCGGTATAATAAAAATAGCGTGCGCGGACGCCAGACTCGCTAGAGGGCGCTAAAAATCACAAGATGTCGGGCCGAATGATGTTAAAATTTATTCTGTCATTTCTTTATCTCATAACAACATAAAATGGCGTGTGCGGATGTCAGATCTGTTCAAAAGCTAAATTTTTTGCAGGTCGCATAACCAGAAACATTTCAAATTCCAACGAATTATTGAATACAAAATCCTCATATTTCTGTACCAGCTGATTCGGCATAATTGACAAAGCGCTGCTGTCATTTTTTTGACAGCTGTCAAAAATTTTTTCAATTGCTTTCTAAAACTGGAAAATTCGAATCTACCTACAAGGTGGATGAACGTGTTTTTTTTTTCTAAAAAAAAAGTTCCTTGAATGCGAGTCAAAAAAGAAGATAAAAAAATTAAATTTGGAGCTCATTTTTGCTTTTGAAAGAGGAATTAAGGTTCATTCTGTATTTATAGCAACTGTATATTATAAATATCATTAACGATAGAAAATATACTTCTTTAATACAATAGAATGATACAAAATCAGGTAAAATATATAAATAGCTCAAAAATTGGAAAAAAAACATGTTAATCGATACCAAATTACTCAAAAAGTGAACTTTATGGATATTGTTGACTTTATCCGTGATTAAATCATGGAAACCATCACTATCAAAAAATTTCAGCAATATTATTCTTTGTAAATTATAGATAACACTCAAAGAGATCGAGGTGTCGATTAAATCACACCATTCGAAATTATCGATTTAACTAAGGAAAATCCTTCATTCTCAATCTAACGGTCTCCAATCCAGATAATTGATAGCTTCTTCGGTCGTCTTTTCGTACACATCCATGAAAATTTTCAAGCAGATATCCGGTAACAAAACCTTGAACAAATACTCCGTTCTCTCGCTTTCCGGATCGAAATGATCCTCCAACAACTTGAACAAGACATCTCTTTGGCTACCGCTGAACACAACTATGCTAGAGCTGTACGTCAAATCGCGAACGGTCAAATAATTCCTCGGATCGTAATTTTGGAACCTTTCGTGTCTCTCGGATTTCGACTCCCCGTTCAGAATGCTCGCAAGAAAATCTAGATTCCGTCGAAAATAGTCTTGTAATTCATCGATAGTCAAATGCTTGCAATCCAAGAGATTTTGGTCGGGAGGATCGAGCGTGTGGTTCAAATTTTTCAAAACTAACGGTATTGAATCGTTTAGATAATCGTACTCCTTTTCGTATGCATCGAGGGCATCAGCTTCGCTCCTCATTTTGTATATACTATCTAGAACTTCTTCGTTTGTTGGAAATAGAACATCGTATCTTTCCGAGGATCTTCGTTTGGTTCTTTTATCTTTTACGTCATTTCGTTTCGATCTTTGAGCTTTGATTTTTGTATATTTTATTAAAACCTTATCGATGAAGCTTTCATTTGCTTGATTATCTTTGGAATTATGGCTATCGTTTTCTTTGAATAATGCATCATTCGGATACGAAATATTTTTTTCTTTCGCTTTAATTGATTCATTATCTTTGGTTGATTTTTTTCTTGGTTTTTTCACAATACCCGATTTATTTTTCGGCTTCACTGTTCCATTTTCACTTGTTGACTTATCTGAGGAATTTTCGACTTTTCTGGACCGACAATGTTTTTCATGCGTTTTGAATCTCGACAAGTTTTCTTCTCTCCTTTCACTACTTGTACAATCATCATTAACTGAATTTTTTTTCGTTCGGGGTCTCAGTGAATATGTATGACTCATATTTTTATTTTCAGGAATATTTTCACTTGTCGACTTATCTGAGGAATTTTTGACTATTCTGGACCGAGAATGTTTTTCATGCGTTTTGCATCTCGATGAATCTCCTCTTTTTTCACTACTTGTATTATCGTCAATACATAAATTTTCTTCTGTTTGGGATCTTAGTGTATGGCTCATATTTTTAGTTTAAGGGATATTCAATAGATTGTCATATGGAATAGTCTCACAGGCAGTTGTTTTTCAATTATTTCACTTCTCAACCTGTAAACAAGAAAATCTTTAGTTTCAAAAAATGAATCATGTCGTTTTATTGATAAAAGAACATTTTTCCACCGAAAAAATACTTGAACCTTGACTTAACCTCAAACCTCGCGTACAGCATAAATGACAGAGAAGTTATCTGTAATACATTACAGAGCAGTTATCTGTGATCTGTGACATATTACAGTAATCTGTAAACCTTGACATATTACAGTAACGTTTACAAATTAGATGTCAAAACAAAAACAAATACTTAGGTTATTTGTAATTCATGACAGTTGTATGGAATTCATATAATATTTATATAACGTGATAATACCCTTTGTCTTTAATTTATGTGGTCAGCTTACAGAAATATATTGTGATTTATGTGATTGAAATGGAAATCGATGAAATTGAATTTTTGGCCTTATTACTGAAAGGAAACGAACAAGATATTTCAGAAGGCGTCAAGAAGGTCTCTCTAACTATTCATGTGCTGGACAAAGTGAACACTTTAGTAAATCTCCACATTAAACAATTGATGATAAACAACCCAACATGTATAGATGTAAGCGACCAAAATTCAACAGAAACGACCAAGAAGAACATCCAAATAATTTTCAAAATGACTCAGAGTATAGCACACCTTAAACTAATCGCAGACATACTGCCAGTAGATAATACAGTCGATATCTCTGAATTTAGAAACTTACGAATACTCGAGATGCAAAAAGTTGATATATCCAAGATAACGGGATTGAATTCGCAACGGTTACATTTGCAACAACTCATCTGTTCCCGAGATTTGGACTCGTTAAAA
Organism: Aphidecta obliterata; assembly: GCA_963966015.1. Classification (NCBI taxonomy): domain Eukaryota; kingdom Metazoa; phylum Arthropoda; class Insecta; order Coleoptera; family Coccinellidae; genus Aphidecta; species Aphidecta obliterata. The sequence continues at coordinate 3,189,026 of OZ014435.1, forward strand.
GTACTGCTGGAAGATTGCGGAGGGGACTTTTGCTCGAAATATATATGGACCGAACTGAAGAACTTAGTGTTGCCTTACAATAAATTGACTTCTTTAGACGACAGTTTAGAATGTGTACCTTGGTTGAGTTCCCTAGATCTCAGCCATAACGAACTTACGAGTGCCGAGGAAATAAGTTGTTTGAATAATCTGAAGAACCTCAATTTGTCGTATAATAAATTGCAGAAGTTACCGAAGTTTTCCGGGCAGATCTGCAACAGACTTCAGGTAAATTCTTGATATTTCAATACGATAGTAAATATCCTATATAAATTTAATTTTCCCATTGCAGATACTCAACGTCAGTAATAACTTCTTGGAGGATATCTCCCAACTGAAAACCTTAGCGAATGTGTGCGAATTAGATTTATCCGACAACTGCCTTATCGACCATACAATACTGGTTTCTTTATCTCATTTAGCGGCATTACAGTGGCTTTCGCTCATCGGCAATCCGTTATCATATCACACCAGGCACGTACAAAACACATGCGTCTATCTCCATTCGAATATAGAGCCACAACGATTCGTCCTCGATTTCAAACAACTAAACAGTAGCGAAATCAAATTGATTGGAACGTTTCATCCCCTTTTGCGAAAATCTAACAGCGAAACGTTCAGCGCATCGGAGGGAAGTAGCAAACTCTTAACGTCCATAGACCGATCGAAAAAAGTGAGGGAAGTGGATATCGAGGACACAAAAAGTGTCGACAGAGAACCTGCCGCTCTTCCTCACTCCTACTCTTCAGTCGATCATTTGGAAGTTAGGAATCACATTCATAACTTGAGGGAGACTTACGGCGAATCTTGGTTGAATTATTACAAAGGACCTGCGGATAAGGATAATTCCATTAATAACTCGCAGGATATGAGCGGGTTCACTGTGTTGGACGATACGAACAGCATTAACGAAGAAAAGGAACCTAATACTGAAAATGCAGTTGAAGAAACAGAAAAAAACATTTACGACACGAATGTGGATGAAACATCCGAAGATGAAGATATAGAGGTGAACAGCGAAGAATCGATTTACATGGCCAAGATTCCGGGTGAAGAAGAAGACTTATTCGTGGTTTTCACCGAAAATAATCTAACGGAAATCGATTGTACGACTAGCAAGGAAAGAGCAAGTTGGGTCTTGAGTACCATAACTAGCTGTGAATTTCAGGACGAAGACCGTTGCATCCTACTAATAAACTTCGATACGTTAAGGAAGGATCGTAAACAACGAATTTATGTACTCCAAACGGATGACGCTGAAAGACTTCATAACTTTATTGAGAATTTGATAAACATCAGGGAAAAACCTACGCTGAATAAGGTACTGCAATGTATGAAATGTTTGAAACAAATACCTAAGGTCGATGATCTGTTAGCGAGTTATAAGGAGGAAATCATGCGTTGTCCGGATTGTGGGAGCACGATTCTTGTCGAGGAGAATATCAAATCTGGAGATTAGATATCGATAATAATAATTGTATAAATGTGTATAACTTTCAAGGAAAATATTCTATATTTGCTACAATTTCGTTTAATTCCAGTCATTTCATCAATAATGAAAAGTACATTGAAGAATTATAAAAAGAAAAAGATACTAAAGAATACACATAGATAGTCCTTCATCTATGACACTGCACAGAAATTGTCGAAATAACCAACTCATTTCCAGAGATTCTTCTTTATGATTCAAATTTCTCTGGTTAAAGCGTTTTAGGATTCTACACCTTTGAAATTTTTGGACAATTGAGTATTGATCCTTGGTGAAATTTTCAGAGTAAATGATTTTTCATCGAATCTTCCTCAAGGGGAGAGCATAAAAATTAAATACCTAGAAAACTTCCTACTGGAAATATAAATTTTATTTTTGTTCGCTGATTTAACGTTAGAGGGCGCTCGCTTCGCGCTACCCAGATTTGTGACGTCACGTAAATGTCAAATGTGAATGTTAGGGTTTGGATTTCGATAAATACATACAAATATTCCAAACACAATTCTTAAATTATCGACGTAATGAATTCATAAATGAAGTGACCGAAGATATCAAACATGAAATTTCACATATTCGAAAACATATCGATCGAAACGGCAAGATTAGGTTCGTTAGTTTCGAACAGGAGGAAATCTGAATATTTTTTGTAGGAATGAATTGATTATTGGATGGATCAAGACTAGAAACGTCCCAAAGTAACTGTACTTTATTATGGTGGACTATTTAACAGGTCGCTATGTCCCTATTGTTGTGTTTCAAATAATTCTTCTTGTCTCCGATCTGTTGATTAATATTGTATCTATTGTTTTGAGGTCGTATAATGCACTGATAGTAGTCTTTTTAGTGTGAGTATTACCCATATTTGATATATGTCACATTTCGTTGAGTATAATCTTTCAGCATTCAAATTTTATGTATCATTCTGGCCTTTTCCACAATTTTCATTCAATTTTTCTCGACATACGTGTATCAGGTGAGTTTTATCATCATTTCAACATTATATTTCTAATAAATAAAATTTTCTTAGGTTGGACTCATCGAACTTCTACATGAAAGATTCAAACATACAATCATCGTTTGCCTTGTTTATTTCATAGCAACATTGGGCATAAACGTTTGGTCACTTCTACTCAGATATAATGAAACGTTCAAAGGAAACTGGCCTACAGAATTCATTGTGTTCTATATTCTTCATCGACTTTGTAAGTTTACGATTAAAAATTTGTACGTTTTTCATACTGAATTGTTTACAGTTGCACCAGTGTACTATTACGAGTTCAAGAGGTGTTTTCTTCGAATAAGTGATCCACGTTTTTACGAAGATAGTCGTTAATGATGAATTCCTCAGGAAAAAATGCCAGAGTAACAAGAAAATTCTATCATTATTGAACGGATGATTGTTTGTTTATCACTCATTATTCTGTATGTTAAGTTGTTAACATTTTCTAGTCCAATGTGATAATTTTTTTATTTCGAAGTGAATGATTTGAATTTATCTATGTGATAAAAGATTATATCTATATTTGAGTGTATATACTGTTTTAATATAATTGAATGTGAAGATAAAGTCGTTTTATTTTTTGCCAAAAGTTATTCGGTGAATATTTTAACTTCTTGAGCTGGTTACACAATTCACTATTAAGATTTAATTTGGAATGATACTCGATGATGATCACAGATAATACCAAAATGCAAAATATGACATTTTTGGCCTAGTTCGATATGTATGTACCATCAAAGACTATAGTTCCTATAAGTTCCTCTTTGGTACCATAGATGAAGCAATATATTTAGCTTTATCTATGGTCCTTAGACTTTGAATCTTGGTGATAACCTTCACCTTGGTGCGCTTTTTTGAAGTGTCAAAATAAAGTCGGAAAATAGCACTAATAATGAGACAGATATAAAGATACACCCGGTATTGGGTAATTTCTCGACGCTTATCAGAGGTCATGTGGTGAAAGGAATTGATTTTGATTCGCCCAGAAAGCCGAGCCCACGGCAGTAAACAACTAGTCCGGCTCGTTCATCAAACGCAGATTGTGGATTCTTTACGGACGAAACGAAAAATGGATTCCGATTGTATAACTTTAACGAGATTCGTCTTGGCCGAACAGAAAAAGGCGCCTGGTGCCACTGGAGAATTAACACAGCTGCTGAATTCTCTGCAAACGGCTGTTAAGGTTATAAGTAGCGCTGTTCGTAAGGCAGGAATCACAAAACTGTAAGTTTAGTCTGCATTCTTTGCATATTATTATTGTTTTGTCTTGAAACGACGCCAATGTACTCTTTACCGTTTTGACAGTGGCGGTGCGTCGGTTTGGAGCTTCGAATACTTGAGGATGATTAGTAAACGGTTTTTTTGGTAGATCCGGCAGGAAAATTGACTGAAATTCATTGAATTTATGTCCTTACTTGACATCAATTTACTTTTTAACGATACCGCGATACCAAACTCAGAATCTTAGATAAAATGGAAGATGGAACAAAATTGGACAGCACTGACGTGCGCTCTAATTTTTTTTTACCAAAATGGCTTCAGTGTTCATTGTCACTTTGACAACCACTGCCGTTTTGTTTCTATGAATTTCAAAAGATAAAATCACCGAATTATATTGAATTTGAGAACTCGATTTTTTTCTGTGAACCAAAACGGTCTTCAGTGATCATTGTCAGTATGACAAGTACTGTCATTTTATTTTCATAAACTTCAAAAGATGGAATCACCGAATGATATTGAATATATCAGAAAAACTTATTTTTTTTTTCATTGCTGTCCCAATTTAATTACTTGAGAAATGCTATGGCAATATCAACAACTCGATAAAAACGTATCGTAGGGCGTTTGAAAAATTATCACATTCTTCCATTTTCAAGCGTAAATGTCCCTATTTTTCCTTCAAATCTGTTTCACTGGCCAGATTTAACGAAAGTAAAAAACTGAAAATATAAAACAAAACATCTTATGAGGCTAAAAATAAATCATTACTAACCTCCAATTCACTTCTTTCCATTTTCGATATCATCAATTTCGACTGCATTCTAAACGAAATGAGGAAATTGTCATTGGAGTAACACAACTTAACTAAATTGATCTGAAATTAAAACAAGGGCGCAAAAAAGTATCTTATTTATGATTTGATCTTTAGGTTTGGAACAGTAGGCTCCACCAATGTACAGGGCGAGGAAGTCAAAAAGCTGGACGTCATCGCCAACGAACTGTTCATAAATATGCTGAAATCCTCTTACACGGTAGCATTGTTGGTTTCGGAAGAAAATGAAACCGTTATTGAAGTAAGGAATAAAATTATAGCAACTTGAACGAAGTCAAACGAACCTCATTTTTTTCAGATTGAGACTGAGAAGAGGGGAAAATATATTGTTGCTTTCGACCCACTCGATGGTTCCTCGAATATCGACTGTTTGGTTTCAATCGGATCAATATTCGCCATCTGGAAGAAATCCGATAACACTGTGCCTAGTCTTGCTGACGCTTTACAACCAGGAAATAAAGTTGTAGCTGCAGGTAACTAAAAAAAAAAACAATTCTTTCGGCGAATTTCTATTTTTTTATACTCAGGTTATGCTCTCTACGGAAGTGCCACAATGATGGTCCTCTCCCTCGGATCGGGAGTGAACGGATTCATGTTAGATCCATCGATAGGGGAATTTATCCTCACCGATAAGGATATGAAAATCCCCCAAAAAGGTAACATATATTCCATCAACGAAGGGTACACCCATCTTTGGGACGAAGCCGTCAAAGAATACATTGCGAATAAGAAAGATCCGGCCAAAGGAAAACCTTACAATGCGAGATATGTTGGTTCGATGGTAGCCGATGTTCACAGGACCATCAAGTATGGGGGCGTTTTCATTTATCCTGCAACGAAAGCTTCCCCGAATGGCAAAGTGAGTAATTAATTTCGAACACAGCTCTACATCTTTTTCTGTATTTCCTTGATTTTTAGTTGCGACTTCTATATGAATGTATTCCGATGGCTTTCATTATGAAGCAAGCCGGTGGGGCAGCTTCAAATGGTCAAATGACAATTCTCGACATTCAACCCAAGGATATTCATGAAAGATCTCCGATATACCTAGGATCTCCCGATGATATTGACGACGTTCTAAAAATTATTCAAAAACACAGTAAATGATGTAACGATAACAATAAGATATAGTTTTTGATGAGAAAATATATATTGAGAATTATAGAAAATAAGCATAATTCAACAAGAATGATTAATATCACAACTGTTTATATACATCGTTCAAATATAAAAGTTTATTCTTCGATAAATTCATTTCTACCTCTAAAACAAGTTACGGCAAATGGGACACGAACTCTTGTTACTTGTACTGAACCATTTGTACTGAAAATAAAAAAACGATAAAATGAGGGATATTCTGAAAATTTCGACAAACTTACCAGGCAAGCAGAATGGAATTTCTTTCTACATGTCTGACATGATAATTTCGGCAATTGGTAGGTACCAGGGTGTAAAACAGAGAAACAAATGTAACACTCTTCCACACCATCGTATTTCTTGTCTAAATTATTATTCCACAACGATAATCCATCCCAAATTCGACCATTCTAAAAGAGTTTTTTCCAATTTATTCCACGAATTTTCACCCACAATGGTAAAAACTCACCTGGTGTAAAACGCATTTTTTGAACTGCATCAGCCACTGTTTGTGCGAAGCACCACCAATTTGTCTATTACATTCAACATCGGGACCGGATAGTGGATAATTGGTCGGTAACGTTATAGTTAATTCCATCTGCGAATCGTCTACGGTATAAACAGCAATGACTTCTCTGATTGTTGGTAGAATTTTAATCTGCGAAAGGAACAGACAATGAAGAAAATCGTACGACTCAGTTCAATTTTAAATCGATTGAAAATTTTTCCGAAATTGCTCGGAGTTATAAAAGTTACCGTCATATTCTTGAATTTCTTCTCATGTTGCGTTATGTCCTTCAGTTCCCGGTTACACAGAATAGGCGAAACATAGGCCGACGTTATTCTTTCCACAATTTGGGCTGTTCTAGTTTCTACTCCTGTCCACCATTGTCGAACCAAAGCCGGTAGTTGTGAAAGTGCCGAATAATAAATCCAGCAAACCATGTGTTCCAAATCGGAGCTCGTCCAAATCTCTGAAATGTATATGAGTAAAACACCCTCTTAACACCCACAAAAAGTCTTACTTTTCGCGTTGAATTCAACCCTCGACGAGAACCATTCTGAATGGTATAATTTCTTGGACTCTACGTGATGTAAAATCTCGATCGGCATCAATCTGAACAGGTTGTCCAACAGGATTTTCAATATATCTTCTTGCCTAAAATTCAAACAATCGGATAATATAAAACTGATAAATCCTGAGTATTTCATACCTCAGCCAATCGGCATATTGGAATTTCAATTCTATCGAGGCTTTTTCGCAAAGAGTCAGCATTATGTCCCATAACAACAGATAGGCGAGGGTATAGTTGTAGGAATCGGTGAAAGGTTGAACTCGACAACTGTCCTCTCCCAACTTCAAATCCAAAAGCATCGTACTGACGATATCCTGCATCAATAGGCAGATACGTTTGAACATAACGAACAGCAGACCGTCCTTGTTCGGAGTATTGGAATCGACAGCTTCGGTATCTATATTTACCAAAACCGGTATCAGATTCGTCAGGGTTTTATACCCTGCCAGTTGCAACGTGGTGGAAGTGGTGGTCAACAATGTACACGACTCCTCCAGAAGTTTAAACCACAAACGCTTCTCCTCCGATTGCCTGAATATCAGTTGAAGGTCGAAGCAATCGGTCATCGACGTGAAACTGTACAAGACAGGTAACTCCTTGACGGGAAGGGAAAGCTCGGTCGTTCTGAAGTGTTCTGGAAGTAAATTGTCATTCTCAGATGGTATTTTCAATTTTGAGCATCATACCTGCTAGATTGAGCCATAGTTTGACCAAATCGTTTTGAGCAACTCCTGCGAACAAATCGTCCCATTCCTTGACCAAAGGTACGACTTTTTCTGCTTGTCTCATTCCGTTTATTTTATCGTTTATAGTCTGGTACAACTCGGTTACAGCAATGAACATTGATTCTACCTGAAATATTGTTCATTAATATTGCTATGCCAAGATGTACGTTTAAACGTCTCACCTTTTTCGTTTTGTACAATTGTGTCAAACTGTGCAGCCAATCTGTCGTACTGATAATAATTAGGTCTACCTGCTTCCCTGACAGAGAATCGAACTGATGTTTGATCAATTCGTTGAATAGTCTGGCCGTTTCCAAAATTATTTGATACGATTGCCAATCCAAATTAGAACTACAGAAAAAAAGTATTGATATTCATTGAGACCGTACAGAATAGCTCAAAACATGCTTGTAATTTTCAATTTTCATTCAAATGTTCTCACCTTTCCAAATTAAACCTCGACGCATCACTCCTAAACACCTCCAACGTTGACATAACTTCCGCTATCTGCACCTCGATTTCTGAACACCTAGCCAAACACCTGAGCGTAATTATTCTACCAACATCATCAAACGTTGTAACATAATCATAATCCAAATGTCTGGAAAACACTTGCGTAGCCTGAACCGTCGCAAGTTTGTTATCGATAGTGGCTCCTTTAATTAAATCTTCATACACGTGTATCGGATCTCCGTTCAGTAGGTTTACTTGAAGGGTACGGGATGTTCTAACCCAAATCCAAGCATCAGAACGGGCCTTAGTTTGTATCAATAACTTCAAAGACTTTATATCATCTTCTGCGAAATTTTCTATGAGAAGTGAACACCTCAAATTGGTCTTTTCAGTGAATTCCTTTATTTTAACGGAGAACTTCACCTGTAAATGAAAACGGATATAATAATCGACAAAAAATAAAGAATCACTCACCGTTTCGTAATTGTCGAGAAAACATAACCCCAACTCTAAATCGTGAAGGGTTTGGGAGATCCACTCTATCCTCGAATCTAAAATAGACCAGATGTCGGAAACTTGATCTTCTTCGTCTTCGTCAACTGTCGAATCTTCCAACTTCGCAGTAATCACACTGACTTTCACATACATCCAAGTAAAAAATTGTAGCAAGTCTTTGGAATCGGTTTTAATGTCACTTTCAACCCTCAATTCATCGTAACAACTGGCCAATTTACCGTTTAAGAACTCCCCCGACTTGCAAAGATCTGTCACCAGGTTTCTTTCGTCGAGTATGAATAATTTACTTAGAATACCGTTCATTTCAAGAGGAATGGCTTTGTATACAGCCCGACATAGATCGATCAAAATTTCGATGAGTTTTTCGAGTTTTTCATCTTCTACATTTTCCCTTTGGAGTGATTCATGAACGAAAGCGACAACTTTATCAACCGTAATTTCTAATTCATTTCTGGGAAGACTACTCGACAATATGGTTAAAGCATCCTGCCACGCTGTTTGTACCTCCCAGATTGTATCACTGGATAAATATTCAGCGTCTATGCCAGTATCGGAAGAAAGTTTTATCAGTGCTAACAAGAGTTCATCCGTGAACGTCAGAAGATAATTTTTCGTATACATTACGGCAGACAAGTATGCCGCAAGACTTGCACATGTATCTATAGTGGCGAGGTGATCGTTCGGATGTAGAAGAAGGTATTTCAATTTTTCTGCAATCTTGGAGATTGCTGCTTGGCTCACATAGAGTTCTGAAAAATATGTGAGTGATAAAGGCCGTAATCATAAAATGATGATTGTATTTCAATTTTTCGACTGCATCAATGAAAAATCAAATAGCTCACCTTCGTCATCATTCTCAGTGATCGCCAGTTTCAGAAGAGCACTCAGATTAGAAGGACAACAATCGGATATTTCTTTCTCCACGATTTCAACCAAGAATTCCGAAACTTTATCGCTGTTGAGCCACTGTCTTATTTTAGGATCTTTATTGTATTGATGGGATAAAGCTTCTTCCAAGCACCATCCAAGACATTCCTCGTTTGAAATCTGAAGTTTCATCATCGTCATTCAACGTTAACTATTCACTTATATAAATTTACCTTATTCAAACTATCCAGGACGATTCCTTTCTTCCCGTCATCTAAATGTTTGAAGGTTAGGAAAATTATATGAACGAGGGATTTGCACCGTAAATCTTCGCATTCCAACCATTTCCCCAACAAATTCTCGAAAACAACGATAATATCGCTCTCTTCACCTTTAACCATCTTCTTACTCATACAATTGAAGAAACTTCTCGAATCGAATTCCTGTATTAACATCCCGAGATGATCCAACAATTCCTTTGTTTTTCTATCATCGATAAGTTTAACGTAAGTTTCACACGTTTTCAAAGCGGCATCCGTTAAAGTATTCATATAAAATTCATTGAGTTGATCGAATGAACTACCAGTGTGATTCGTTTCAACCACTTCCTTGTTCGTATCGAATTTAACTTTCAAACCCTTCTTGATTTTAGCCGTGTGCTTCATCGTTTTGAGAAACTCCACTTGTCTCTCCGATATACACAAAATTCTGGAGGACTCCAAATCCAAAAGGACTCCTTCGAAGAGGGAGTTTGTGTAATCGAAGAAGTACGTTAGATACCTGAAAAAACAACATAAATACTGGAATGGGTGGTAGAAAGAGGAATCTACCTGGGGTAATTCGAGATATTATTCCTGCTCCAATATTGCGCCAAGGATGCGGTTTGATTGAAGATCGTCTTGTAGCAGGACTGGGTTTCCGTCAAACACCAGTGGATTGTGGATATTAAATACGATTTGATAATTTTCTCGCATAGAGAGATGTTGGCTTCGCTCTTCATGATCACGTAACGTAGACATTCTATTAAGGAAGTAGCTATAGCGGTTGATTCGGACTTACTCGCTATCACCGATTTTTGCTTCAAACTGTAATAAAAACAGTTACGGAAAACCACCTTTAACGTTTAATTCTTCACTCACCCTAGACAAAGATTCGGGAAGAAATTTGAGTAGAACGTGTCGACATCAACAATATCTATTAGGTTCGAGAGTAGAGGTAGAAGATTTGGGAAAATAACTATGGCATTACCTTGCCCTCCATTCTTGAGTACCTTCCATAATTTCGGCAACATCAATTTGTCGATATTGACCTTTGTCCACCATTCCTTCGTGAAAATTCCAATGATAATATAAAATTGACATAAAACACCAAAATTACCTTTATTGAGGAGATGGTGAGCAGCACATTCTGCCATACCAAAGGCAACACAACCGGATCGTTCTCGTCGATGCTCCCGAGAGTATAAGAAACTACGTGTCCCTCCTCTTTTTCCAGTAAAAACAGTGCCTTCTCAAAAATAGCCGTTAAAACTTCGAACCAAGCCGCCCTGACAATCGTGAGATTGTGCTTGGAATATTTCCAGAATTTACTGTTATTAATAATTTTCTTGTTTAATTCAGCCATTTCTTCGATCTTATCTTTCGGGATTTTCTTCAAATAAAGGGAATATCCCAGCAAACTAGATATTAACACCCTTTCATATTTATCCTGCAATTCTTCAGAAGTGTTATGCTTCGAGTTGCCGACAGTTTGTGTAGTCTGGACGAATAAGTTATCGTAAACGTAATCCAATATTTCTTTGTTGCAGAAAACTATGACCTCTTCTACTTTCTTCTCGGGAAAAGCGTTCTGTAACATTTCGACGAAATAATTGAGAAACTTCAATTTGGATATTACTTACTTTGAAAGACATTGTAGCAGCAGTTGCTGCCGGGGGATATGTGTCGTATTGCGAAGTGAACCATGAAGCTATCAAAGATTTCAGATAAGGAGCCAAATTTCTCTTCACCTTTTGGACGACTTCATTGTGGGCCACATGGGTTGCTTCTCTAACTTTATTTTCAGAATCTGTAGCCAAAACGTTGTATAATCTAGGCCAACATGGAAGTACAGATTTAACAACTTCGGCGTCAGAATTTTTCACGAGATCGGCAAATTCTTGTAGAGCCTAGAAAATATGAAAACGTAAAATTCATTCATTTTATCAGCTTCACCGTACCTTTATTTTTGTTGTATTGTCCTTTTTGTTCATTTTTTTAAACACCACCTGAAAGTTTGCATCGATACTCATTTCAATATCTTCTGTTGCGAGTAAGGGAAATATGAATCCGGTTTCTTTCTTCCCAGTGAACCCAGAAAATTGAGGCATATTATTGCTCAAATACTCAGCACTGCGACCACTATTAGATGGCTGAAATTTATAAAATTATTACTCGATAATATAATATATAATACTAATACGCCATCAGTAATTTTATTGAACCTACTTTGGCATTGTTTTTGGTTCGTTGAGCCTGCCTACTTTTGCCACCCATTTCTGTTGCTTTTTATTGAATTGTATCGGGCAGATTGAATTATTATAGGTATTATTTATTATATAGATATTTCCTTGATTTTGAGGTTCTTTGATAATGACAGATGACAGTTCTAGATGACGTGACCTACCAGTTAGGAGGATCGATCTACCAACCATAGAGAAATAAAACAACCTTCCTTTATCTACCAACTTTAAACTACCCAAAAACTTCAAATATTCATTTTATTCTGATTTTAATTGGTGAAAATAAGAATTTTTCCACTATTTAGTTCTAATTCCTAAACATAAAGGTATCCCCTGCTGCCTACCTCGAAAAATTCTAATAAGATATTTATTTCGTAGATAACTTAGGAAGTAGATCCGATTTCAATGTTTTGCTGTACCTAACCTATATTCCAATATTTCACTTTGAAACAATTAATGTGCAAGTTCAGGTTTTAGAAACATTTTTATTGAATTTATATAAATCATGGATTATTTAGAAGAGCAAAAAAACGAAATAGAAGCACTTGAGTCGATATACTACGGGGATATACAAAGTAAGTGTTGTGGTACAAGTTATTACAATATATAGTAACGTGAACGTTAGTTCTAGAAACTGAACCAAAATATAAATTTACCATTCCCATAAAATCTGAAGACTATCAGGAAGACTCAGAAAATGGTATGACATGTGATTTAACATTCACATACACAGGGAAGTATCCCGAAGAAGGACCACTTATAGAATTAGAAAATCCGATTAACTTTTTAGAAAACAATGAGAAAGAATTGGAAAAGTATCTTCAGAGTCAGGTAATACAAAAATATTGATGTTTCTTCAATTTATACATTGTATCTAGGTTCAAGAGAATTTAGGAATGGTGATGATTTTCACCCTGGTTTCCACCGCTCAGGAGTGGCTCAGCCAAAAATGGGAAAATGTGAAGAAAGAGAGGGATGAAATAGTCGCCAAAAAATTGTGGGATGAGGAAGAAGCAGAAAGGGTAAAAATCGACACAAATTGTTTTAATGTTTTAATATCCAAATATTTTCAGAAACGATTCGAAGGAACTAAAGTAACAGTCGAGACTTTCATGAAATGGAAAATATCTTTCGAAGACGAAGTAGGAATAACGAAGAAACGAGAAATAATTGAGAAGGAAGGCAAAAAGTTAACTGGAAGGGAACTGTTCATGACCGATAACACTTTGAATGAGTCTGATCTAAAATTCTTGGCGGATGGTGAGGAGAACCATTAATTCATTTATTTTCTCGAAAATCATTTCAATTTCGCCACTCCTATTTTATTGTTCTGAATTTTTCAGGGGAATCTGTGAAAGTGGATGAATCGTTATTCCAGGATTTAGAGGATCTTGATTTAGATGATGATGAGGATGAAGACTATAATCCAGATGATTCCGATAACAGCGATAATAGTTGTTGAAAATTCGTTTTTTTATGTTAAGAACTCTTAGAATTGGAAAATTCAGTAAGTTTTCAATAGTATACTTTTTATAATTCGAATTTAAAAATACGAACTTGTAGTATTTACCTCATAAATAATTGTCGATTTCAAATTGTTTCATTGCTTCAGGATTAAATTAAATAAAATCTTATTATATGGAATATATCAGAAATACTCAATTTTCTTTCCGTGTACCAAAAGGGACTTCTGTGTTCATTGTCAGTATGACAAGTACTGTCAATTTGTTTCTATTAACTTCAAAAGATGGAATCACCGAATTATATTGAATATATCTGAAGAACTATTGTTTTCTGTGTACCAATACGGACTTCAGTGTTCATTGTCAATGACAAGTACTGTCATTTCGTTTTTATAAACTTCAAAAGATGGAACTAGAAAATAGAGATTCTACAAACTGTTTTGAATGGCTTGATGGACATTTACTCGGATTTCTTAAGTTCTTGCTGGGTGAATAAGGAAATGCTGATTTTTTTATATTTCGGTGATTTTGGAGGAATGAAAGGAAAGTTCTGGAAAAAGGCGCATTTACTTTGCACAGTAAGTCTGATACAAATGAATCACGAACAATAAAAGTTTAAATATTTGATATTATATAAATCAACGGATACACATATTAAAATTTAAAAACATAAATATTCACCGAAACAAATTACATACAACAAGTAACAATAAAATGTTGAAGCATACATAAGATTTCAAATAATCGATACAAAAACTTATAAATTTTCGACTCCATTCTACTCATTTCCAATTTTATGTTACAATAAATAAATGACTGGTTTGTTTCTACTTACAGCTGTCACTTTAGATAGAAACATTTCAGCGGAAGAAGCAATATTGCAGCTTTTCCAACAATTTCAAATGCGTGTATAACATTAACTTTAAATTAACATCGAGTTATGTGCAATGTTATGAAAGTATAATATTGTATATTTGGAAGGAACCCTTAAAATTAAATAATTCAGCCATTTCAAATGCAGTATATTTTGTCGTTCTTTCGATTTCGCATATTAAAAAATTCATGGCACATTGAAAATTATTTATTCTGTTTGTACATTACGAAAAATAAACAGTTTATAAGGCAAATAAAACTTGCAATGTTAATTACGTCAAAACTTGGCCTTCATTTGAGCTTTAAAATTTTGATATTTTCATACAATAATGTAAATGAAACTAGAAAACTCCACGATATCCTGCAAATGTTACAAACATATCGATCGAAAGTAAGAGTGAATATTGTAGATAGTTTTGCGATATATCTCATTTTCTTCAAAAGATATTACCTATAAAAATATTTTATCAAAAACATTGGTTTTACGTTTGATATTTCTTCACCTAATAATTTTACATTCATTTCAATTCAGTAGATTTTTCCCTCATCCTTAGACTTGATGAAAGACGGTATACCTACTATTTCAATCTTTGCGTAACATTGGCTAATGCTACAGAAAACGCTTGTAGGGCTGAGAAAGGATATTGAAAATCGAGGGTGTATGCATTTCCGTCGATTCTTCCGAACTGCATGACCTGAAATAATAAAAAATTTATTTTTTTTCTGTGTACCAAAACGGACTTCAGTGACAAGTACTGTCATTTTGTTTTTATAAACTCCAAAAGATGGAATCACCGGAAAGCTTTTGTTCATAGGAAAAAATAACGCCAGAATTGGTCAAGTGATACGGATAATTATTAAAATAACAAAAATTATTACCTGTTTGCCTCTAAATTCGATCTGGAAGTTTTTCGCCGATTCCTGGGTCACCCTGCCCCCAAAATCCAACTGATAAACCTGGCTGTTCTCGTTCCACATCGGCGCTTTGTTGTGCATCACAAATTCCCTCCGTTGGGGTATGGGGGGGTTATTGAAGCTGCTCCCGTTGGGCTCGATCTTACCTCTCTTCAACTGTAAAAAATCCTTTGAATAAATTGCGAAAATTATATTTCATACCCGACCTTCTGCCTCAACTGAGCCTTCTGGAAGGTTTCCAGGTCCCTATAGTTGGTACCGTTGAAGATTTCATCTCCTGAAGCCGTCACATCGTCGTCCGAACTTTCCTGGAGTTTGTTTTTTCTATTTTTTCTTCCTAGGAGTGGCGAAGATAACAGATTTTTTCGGATGGGGGACGCGCTTTGGGGTCGTTTTCCTGGAAGTATATTCAATAATTATAGTACACAATATTGTTGGTTATAGTCGAATTGTCTTGCCTTTTTTGGATGGGGCTGGAGAAGCTGGAGAGCTCCTGGGTAACCTTGGGGAAGTTGGGGTGGAGTTTCTACCATCATCTTCCCTCAGTCTAGTTATTAATTTTTCTAAGTTCGTTAAGGCTTGAGTGTGTAATGGCAAATTTTGTTTGGAGTTCGCATCGTTCCGTTCTTTAATAACCGAGCTTCCCCTTTTACATTTCCCCCTAGATTTCTTATCGTCCTTACTCCCATCTTTGTCTTTTTTTCGCCTCATCAGAGGCGATCTCGAACCGAAGAACCCTAACTTCGAACATTCCTTCTTGTTGTTCTCATTATCCGTAGAGGAAGAGCTTGTCGATTTACACTCCACAGTCTTCTTATGGTTGACCACCTCCGGTATCACTTCTTCTATTTGGACAGATCGTATCTGGTTCGTTTTGTCGGAAACGAAAATGTCGCTCGAATCCAGGCTTTTGGATTTTCCGCAATTCTTCAGGTTCGGCGTTTTGTCGCTTATCGTCTTGGACGTTTCCTGGAAGTGTCTACTGGTCTGTCGACTCTGCCGTTTCTGTTTCGGCTTCTTATTGACCAGTATCAATCTTCTGGGCGCGTCTTTGCGGAGCATCAGCAGGGCCACTTCGCTTGGCACAAGTTGGACGTCCACCATATCCAGATAACCCATGCTGCAGCTCCTCACCATGGAATCCGGCACGGGGAGGTTGGGGGTTCTGACGTTGGATGGACCGGCGACGGCCTCTTCGTCTATGAATTTCAGCGGGACATTTGGCACTCCTCTGGCTCTCCGTCCATCGTTCTTAGCGGGTTGTGAGTTTTTGTCGGGCTTCGCGACTTTCGTCCTATGTTCAGTCGATTGGAACGACAAACCGTTGCGAGGCACCTCGTTCAAGAGGTTCGACTTGATCTGTTGAACGTTGGTGGTGTGGGAGTAATCGCAAGAGTACGATAGGAGAGTTTGGGCAGGGGGTCTGTCGAAAATTATGTCGCTGGGGGCCACTGCGTTCTTCGGGGACTGTAGGGCTGGTACCGATCCTTCGCAATAAAGGGGAGAGATGGCGTGTCTTTGGTTTGTTGAATTTCCGCTGCTATTCTTGTTGAACTGCAAATTGTGTTAAATATACCAGAAATTATTTACTCATTTAAATCAACTCAATAAACGTAAAGCTAGACTCTAAGATTAGATTTACAAGAATATCTTGGAAAAAGACAATACCAATGTTGGAATCTTACCTGTCCCACAAAGCTGGTGCTCTGGGCGTTAGAAGGACGCAAATTGAGATAAACATTATTATTATTATTTGTGCTGCTTGATGTTTGTGGACGGATTATATCACAATAACTAACAACTTCTGGAACGTCTGAATATGCCACCTCGTCTTCGTAGGACTCCGCTTTAGCTAGAACTGGACCGTTTTTCTTCTGAGATTCCGGGGTTAGGAAGGAACTGGAACGAAATAACCTCCATTCACATCTATATCACAACGATTGAATTCAATCCAAACTCTCACAAACATTAAGCTCAAAAAAAAATATTGTAATATTTGGGAATATGAATAATTAATCTCAAATTCGGCTACACATCTCGGAGAAGTGTCTGTATATTCGTGGATACATTGTGTTACTTCGTATAATCAAGGGATGTCGTTAATTTGGGACACCTGCAACTTAGATAACAAAACTTAGTAGAGGCAAGTCATTCATCGACTACATTGTAATCGATGGATGTTGTGACTACAGGGCGAGATAAAGTCATGAGAAGGGGAGAATATGCGACTACGATTGATTGTGGGAAAATTTCGGAGAAAGAATTTAAGAACGTGGGTGTTCCCAAGCCAAGTGAGAGGCACTGAGAAAAATGTCCACTCAGGAATTAGGTTTTTGAAGGGGGAAAAAGTTTACCTTTGGGGGACTCTGGAAGAGTTAAGGAAGTTGCTCGCTGGTAGAGAACTAGAGAATTTTGGAGCTGTGTGACTGAGATTTGATACGTAAACCATAGATAAGGAAAGCTTAGGCTTCAAACGAAGCTTTCTTTTGACAAACGGAGGTAGACGACAAATAAACTTTGTATTGGCGATTAAAGGAGTCCTCGATAAGGGGAAAAGACGTAACGTTTTCATGAGAAAATTTCGGAGAAAGAATTTAAGAGCGTGGGTGTCTCCGAGCAATGGAAGTGAGAGGCACTACGAAAAAATGTCAACTCAGGAATTATGTTATTGAAGGGGGAAAAAGTTTACCTTTGTGGTACTCTGAAAGTGTGAGGGTAAGTTGTTGTCGGTCGGGGACCGAGGGTCGGTTGTTCGCGAGTCAATGGATGGTATTTGGAAGTTGGTCAAGAGTGGATTTTCGTAGATTGAGTTGTTGGAGTTGATTTGGCAAGTAAAGGAGAGAAGGAGATATTGAAACGGCGTGCTGTTTGGAAGAAGAAAAATTGAAAATTGCATATAGTGAGCGCACTCACCTTATTTTAGAAATATTAGTTATAGGTTCTTTTGATAGTTGGGGTTTGTTTTTGAGCGCTCGTACTACTTACACGAGGGCTATATCATTTCGTCACGATGTCTGTATTTTTCGAATTTTGAGCCGAAAATGGTCTCAATCGACTATGTTCGACTCACTGATGACGAATCCGTCGGAAAATTCGAGTCTGTCCGTCCGTCCGGCCGGCCGGCCGTCCGTAAGCACGATAACTCTCGAACGGATCAACCTAGAGACTTGAAATTTTGAGTGTGAGTTCAGTTCCCGAATGCCTCGGTTAAGTTCGTTAATGGGCCAAATTCCACCAGGGGTTCCGTAAATATGGCCGTTCAAAGTTTTGTTTCCCTGATTACTTGAAAACTACAGATTTGATCGAGATGAAATTTTGCACTCAAATGGAAAATGAGGTGTTCAAGCTACATGTGAAATTTTGTCCAGATCGCATGACCAGAACCATAGAAACCATAGAAAATTGTAACTTTTGAACGGACACGCCTAGGGACTTGAAATTTTCAGGATAGGTGTGGATCTCGAATGTCGTGATCACGTTCATCTATGAGCAACATTATACAAGGGGTTCCGTAAATACGGCCGTTTGAAATTTTGTTTTCTCGATCAATTCGAAACTGCGGATTCGATCGAGATGAAATTTTGTATTTCAATCGAGAATGATATATTGAAGCAATATTTTGTCCAGATCGCATGACCAGAACCATAGAAACCATAGAAAATTCTAACTTTTGAACGGAAAGGCCTAGGAACTTGAAATTTTCAGGGTGGGTTTGGATCGCAAATTTCACGGTCACGTTCATCAATGAGCAAAATTAGACTAGGGGTTCTGTAATTATGGCCGTTCAAAATATTTTTTTCCTGATAGTTTCGAAACTACCGATCGGATTGGAATGAAATTATGCACCTAGCTCAGGAATAATGTATTCAAACTACGTGCAAAATTTTGTCCAGATCGCATCACCAAGACCATAGATACCGTGGAAAATTCTAGCGAATTATCGGAAAAAAATTGATCAGCTGAAGCACCGACATGAAGTCTGGAGTTTCGCCTAAGTTTCAGAATTTTTTTGACAGCAGTCAAAAATTCCTTCAATTGATTTCTAAAACTGGAAAATGCGAATCTACCTACAAGGTGCATGTACGAGCGCTCAAAAGCTCCTGCCTTCACGGCAGTGCTTTTCGTAATTTTTTAGAATAAGATTGCTAATTATATAATTTTGTGAGAAAATTCCTTTTGTTCGTTCACCTTTGGAATCCTCCTTGAAAAAGAGTCTCGGAAATAAAAATAAAAAAATATAATTGAAACGAAATTTTTTTAAATATTGTTAGTGGTTTTCGTAAATTTCGAAATTTAATATTATAAATAACTAAAAGAAGCAAAACATTAGTTTCTTTCTAACTGTATGCTAGATAGGTCGGATAATCGTCCGTTGTAAACAAAAAATGTGTTTTAAAACAAGGTTTTCCATCTCAAAAAAATAATTATATGAAATATACTCGTTCCATACCTATTAAAAGGTGAAGGTTTCTTCCCCACGCAACCGCCCCTAGGAAGAATCGGCGCTATCGGCGGACAATTCTCAATGGGACCCCTGGACAGTCTGCTCTTCTCGTCGGTCTGCGCAGCTTCGTCCTCGTCTTCCGAGAATAGGTTGGGGTTGAAGGTGGGATCTGGACCTACCGGAAAATCGTCAGTCAACTCCGTTATGATCAGGGTCATCTGTCGGGGTTGCAGATGCAGCAGGGACGTCTTGTAGGTGACCTGACCCAAGTTGGCGGGCGCGGAGGTCGGCAGGCCGTGTATCTTGAACTTGGTGCCCCAGATGTTCGAGGTTACCTCGACGAGGGGGACGTACTAGACAATAAAATTTCGGTAGTGAAAACCTGAAAAGGTGAAAGAAAACACCAACCTCGGGTAATGTATCGACGTAGGCCAAATCCTCCTCCGCCTCCGATTGGTTCAAACTGGCAGAGTGGGGTTGCCTCCCCTGCGACTTGTTCCTCTTCTTCCTCCTCCTCTGCATCCTCGGCGAACTGGTGCAGCCCTCCTCCTTCTCGCTATCCGAGGAATCGGTCAACATCCCTCCACCGCTGGTCGATTGGCTCGAAGATCCCGAGCTCTTCTCGGAAGACCAATGGTGACCGTCTGGAACTGGAGGTTAACGGTTGAGTTTTCGCAAGGGACGAAAGCTAAAGCTTACTTTCTACTTGAGGATCGAATATGACGAACTCCGGTCTTATCTTGCTGGTCCTTTTTCCTTTCAAGAGCGGTACCAAACCTCCCAGGTACTCCAGGTAGAGGGTGTAGCACGTTCCGGAAGACGAGTTGGTGTCGTCGTCGTGTCTGATCATGGTGCAATGCAGGCGGACCGAACCAACGGGTGGCCTGGATACGAATTCCCTCAAAGAACTCGGTTCAGGGACGCAGCACTGTATTGTAATATTTGGGAATATGAATAATTAATTTCAAATTCGGTTACCTACCTCGGAGTATATGTATATTCGAAGTCGGGCATACATTGTGTAATCAACGGATGTCGTTAATTTTGGAGCTGTGTATCTGAGATTTGATACGTGAACCATAGATAAGGAAAGCTTGATATCAGTGAGGCGTCCAAATATTGGTCGGCGGACGCATGACTCAAGACGAGTCCGTAATAATCGAGACAATGAGCGTAAGCGGCGAGTAGAGGCAAACAGAGGTGTTTCGTATCTTACCCTAATAGTTTGAGCGAATAAATTTCCTATCAAATTCCTTATCCTAGCCGGTAATGGTAAAAGTGGTAACTGGGTTTCGTGCAAGATGCTGTCGTGGATTTTAAGACGACAAAGCAGTTGTAGTGTTGCTATCCTTCTGGACACCCAGGCTATGTGGATTTGGGTACCGGTCGCTATAAACAGTCTTTTATCGTTGTGTCCCCAGGTTAGAGAAGATACCGCCGCCTGAAAACGTTGGATTCATCAAAAACAATGGGATAACCTGAAGGAATTCTCACCTGCGTGGAAGGTATTTGGGTCCTATAAAGAAGTATCCCCCGTTCGTTATAAAACTTCAACGTGTTGGAGTATTCTATCAGATTCCCCAGCCCTTTGCTCGTCGATTCGACTCCAGCAATAGCCAACAACTCCCTGGAGTTGCTCCATTCCATACACAACGGTCCCTGGAGCCCCGTCTGGACGTGAAGGGGGGAAACGTCGTCGAAGGTCTTCAGGAGGTAGACCAGCCCGTTCTGGAGGCAGCAGGCCAAAACGAACTTGCGTTCGCCTAGAAATAAACTGTTGTTGGAGATAAAGAATGAGTATGAAGACTTCCATACCTGCATTGGAAACACCAGGATCGTTGGCGTCGCCCTCTTCCATCTTGAACTTTTCGCAAGACCAAGCCATCGACGTTATACCGGACTCGTTGGTCAACTGCACCTGGGAAACCATGGCTCCGTGGACGTCCATGACGATTATCTGGCCGGAGGTCGTGCCGAAATATACCTGTTGGTCGTCCGGGGTCCAGATGCCGCATGTTATGGTGGCTTCCAGGTTCAACATGGACGACCAGTACCTCTGTCCGGCGACCGACCCCACCAAAACGAACCCATCCTGAAAAGTTAAAGTGTTACAAGCGATAGGAGTCGATGGCAACTTCTTGGCGTTTTTCCCATTCACGCTAGACGGTTATAAATTAGCAGATAGGAAATTACTTCCCCCCTCGCATGTCCCTGGAAATTGACGAGGAGCATGTTGCAGATGTTGCCCCGAGATCGATTGAACCCGGAAGTATGCTTGAGACTGTCTACGAACTATCGAGGATCAAATGGGATTTGTTGCTGCTCTTCTTCCGGTTCAGCAACCCTTCGCACTCCCCTGATTGGTACTTGAAGCGCGGAGAAACATTTCGTGATTCATATTCAGAGCTACAGTGGCTCCTGCCTTCGACACCTGCGCACCAGAGGTGCGGAGAGCCGCTACAAAATAACTGACGCTAATTGGCTCACCTGGTAACAAATTAAGGCCATCCTGCCGTCGTGAGACCACGAGAAGTGGGTGACTGGGGTGTTTCGATCATTGATCAATTCTATGGACCACCTTCCTTCGTATTTCAGCCACACGAAGATTATTCCGGAACTATCACATGACGCCAGTTTTTGGTAAGGTTCGTTCCATTTCACTAGGATGACCTGGAATTGAAAGTAATTCATGATGAATAGCTTTTCTTTGAATTTCATCCATCAGGAATTGACGAATGGCAAGAAAGTAACCCTTTAGGCCATCTGTCTCTCCGCGATTTTACTCAGAAACCATTGGCACTATATGGATGAAATTTGGAAGGCATGTGTCTTCTATGATCCCCCATAGAATGGTGTAGATGAATCAGTATAAAAGGAATTAGGGGAGACAATCGCCCTACATTTAACCAAGGGATGAAAAAGAAATCTAGTGCACATATGCGTGTGGATAGTCTTCAAAAATTATTATTATTATTATTATTATAAATTGGTTAGAGTGGAGGTAGGTAATACCTATGCACTCAATTAAAAATAGAGAAATGAACAATATTCTGCAATACGAAGTATACATAAAAAAAGAAAGAAATGTCTCCACAAAAGCACTTCACCTGAGTCTATCGTAGGAGTTTTTGAACGCGTTCACTGAACCCACATTCACCACTTCATCGGGAAGGCGATTCCAAGCTTCGAAAACTCGGTTGGACAGGAAGTTCATTCGACAGGTAGTGCGGAATGGTTCCTTGGCAAGTTTGAATTCGTGGCCTCGAAGGTTATTCCGGTTCAAAACGAACAGGTGCCGAAGGTCCACACCGAAGAAACCGTGCATCGCTCGGAAGGCCACTATCAGATCTCCCCTAGCACGCCGATCCTCGAAGGTGGTCAGTCCGAATAATCTCAGTCTAGTAGGGTAGTCAGGTCGAGTAGTGGTTGGGAATGGCATTCTGGTGCAAGCTCTCTGTACGGACTCAAGAAGGTGCGAGTCGGATCGCAGGGCGTCCCACCAAGCTGGGCCCGCGTATTCCAGAATTGGCCTCACGTAAGTTGTGAACAACAACTTGGCGGTCTGGACACTGCAGCCACGGAAAGAGCGCTGGATAAGATAGGCAGTCCTCTTGGCCCTATTGCAAATTGTCGTGATGTGCTCCGACCAGTCTAATTCGCAATTAACCACCACGCCAAGGTCACAGTGGCTCCTGACAACGGCAAGAGGTTGCCCCATAAGTGCATACGGAAGTTCAGGGTTATTCTTGCCAATATGCATGACGCAACATTTCTCCAGGTTGAGAGGCAACAACCACTCTTCAGCCCACCGAGCAATCCCGTCCAAATCCGTCTGTAGCTTGTTAGTCGTCACAGACGGAACGTCGTACAGTTTAGCGTCGTCAGCGAACAGGAGGCATCTGGAGCCGATCAATCTTGGAAGATCAGATGTGTAGAGTAAGAACAGAAGCGGCCCAAGGACCGATCCTTGTGGAACTCCACTCGTGACCCCTCCACCCTGAGTAGAAAACGCGTCGCCAACTTTTACCCTGAACGTTCTTCCACTGAGGAAGGACTCGATCCAAGAAAGCAAGCTACCCCGAATACCCAAATGCTCCAGTTTGTAGATGAGACGACGGTGGGGAACCCGATCGAAGGCTTTAGCGAAATCTAGGTACACGACGTCAATCGGTATACTCGCGTCCAATGACTTACTCCAGTCATCAGTCGCCACCAAGAGGTTGGTCAGGGTTGAGCGACCAGGAAGGAAACCGTGTTGCTCGCCGGGGATCAAACCGTTGGACACAGCAAATTCCAGGATGTGGTCAGCAACGATCCTTTCCAAGACTTTGGAGACTGAAGACACAAGGCTTATCGGCCGGTAATTTGAAGGGGAAGTTTTGTCCCCGTTCTTGTAAACAGGTGTAACAATTGCTGAACGCCACTGTGAAGGGAAGGATGATGTGAGCAGAGATTTCCTGAACAAAAGGAAAAGCGGTTCTGCAAGTACACTGGCACATCGCGAGAGAAGGAGGCAGGTAATCTCGTCACTACCAGGAGCTGCCGAGGCGTTCAGAGCGGAAAGATGTTCCTCAACGAGGCCTTTAGTCAATGACACTTCATTAATGGATGAAAGACAACGAGCGGAGTGCAATGGCGGGAATGCAGAGACCCGTTCGTCAGTGAAGTGGGAGGCAAATGTTGCTGTCAAAACATCGGCAGATTCGGCGTGATCACTGCACAGTCTTCCAGATGGATCTCTCACTAGTGGAACGGATACTTTGCCGTCAAATGAGTTTCTTAAATACTTGTAGAATTGTTTTTTATTTTCCGCCGATGCCAGACCGTTCTCGAACTTAGCCTTCGCGGCACGAATCAAAGAAGTCACGTAATTGGAGTATCTGCGGTGGTTCATGAAATCAGCATATGATCGGCTCCGAGAATAACGCTGCCACAATGACTTCTTCACTCTGATGGCCCTCAGGAGATTCCCCGTAACCCACGGAATTATGTCGAAGTTTCTCGATGATTTTTTCAATTAAGTCAATATTTGGCCAGATATGCGCTTCTTAAGGAAGAGTTAGGAACTGTTTTGTCTAGAACGCTTCCAAAGATTTATTATTGGTTTAAAATAATAACTATCACAAGACGCCAGTTTTTGGTATGGCTCGTTTCATTCCACAAGAATAACCTGGAATTGAAAGAAATTCATGATAAATAGCTTTTCAACAATTATTCTTTAAATTTCATCCCTCAGGTATTAACGAATGGCAAGAAAGTAACCCTTAAGTCCGTCTGTCTCTCCGCGGTTTTACTCGGAAACTATTGGCACTATATGGATAAAATTTGAAAGGGATGTGTCTTCTATGAACCCCCATAGAATGGTGTAGATGAATCAGTATAAAAAAAATTAGGGGAGTCAATTGACATAAATTTAACAAAGGGATGAAAAAAAAATTTAGTGCAAATATGCGTGTGGGGTATCGTTGGATAGGTCTCCGAAAATTATGTCGAAGTTTCAAGATGACTTCTTCAATTAAGTGAATATTTTGCCAGATATGCGCTTCTAAAGGAGAGATTGGAAATTGTTTTTTCTAAAACGATACCAAAGAATTATTATTGGTTTAAAATATAAGAATAACCTGGAATTAAAAGAAATTCATGAAGAATAGCTTGGCAACAATGACTCTTCAAATTTCATCCCTCAGGTATTGCCGAATGAAAAGAAAGTAACCCTTAAGTCCGTCTGTCTCTCCTCGATTTTACTCGGAAACTATTGGCACTATATGGGTGAAATTTGGAAGGCTTGTGTCTTCAATTAACCCCCATAGAATGGTGTAAAAGAATCAGTATAAAAATATTAGGGGAGACACTCGCCCTAAATTTAACGAAGGGATGAAAAAAAATCTGGTGCAAATATGCTTGTGGGGTATAGTTGGAAAGGTCCTCGAAAATTATGTCGAAGTTTCAAGATGACTTTTTCGATTTAGTGAATATTTGGCCAGATATGCCCTTCTGAAGGAGAGGTAAAAAAAAGTTTCTTCTAAAACGTTACCAAAAATATATAATTTGTTCAAAATACAAGAATAATATGGAATCATGATGAATTGCCTTGCAACAATGATTCTACAAATTTCAACCCCCAAGAAGAAGAAGAAAGTAAGTCTGTCTCTCCGCGATTTTACTCGGAAACTATTGGCACTATATGGATGAAATTTGGAAGGGATGTGTCTTCTATGAACCCCCATAGAATGGTGTAGATGAATCAGTATAAAAAAAATTCAGGGGAGTCACTTGATCTAAATTTAACAAAGGGATGAAAAAAAATCTGGTGCAAATATGCGTGTGGGGTATCGTTGGATAGGTCTCCGAAAATTATGTCGAAGTTTCAAGATGACTTTTTCGATTAAGTGAATATTTGGCCAGATATGCGCTTCTGAAGTAGAGGTAAGAAATTGTTTTTTCTAAAACGATACCAAAGATTCATTATTGGTTTAAAATACAAGAATAACCTGAAATTGAAAGAAATTAATGAAGAATTGCCTTGCAACAATGATTCCACAAATTTCAACCCCCAAGAATTGCCGAATGGCAAGAAAGTAAGTCTGTCTCTCCGCGATTTTACTTGGAAACTATTGGCACTATATGGATGAAATTTGGAAGGGATGTGTCTTCTATGAACCCCCATAGAATGGTGTAGATGAATCAGTATAAAAAAAATTTAGGGAAGTCACTTGACCTAAATTTAACAAAGGGATGAAAAAAAAATCTAGTGCAAATATGCGTGTGGGATATCGATGGATAGGTCTCCGAAAATTATGTCGAAGTTTCAAGATGACTTTTTCGATTAAGTGAATATTTGGCCAGATATGCGCTTCTGAAGGAGAGGTAAGAAATTGTTTTTTCTAAAACGATACCAAAAATATATTATTGGTTTAAAATACAAGAATAACCTGGAGTTGAAAGAAATTCATGTAGAATTGCCTTGCAACAATGATTCTACAAATTTCATCCCTCAAGAATTGCCGAATAGCAAGAAAGTAAGTCTGTCTCTCCGCGATTTTACTCGGAAACTATTGGCACTATATGGATGAAATTTGGAAGAAATGTGTCTTATATGAACCCCCAAAGAATGGTATAGATGAATCCGAATAAAAAAATTTAGGGGAGACACTCGCCCTAAATTTAACAAAGGGATGAAAAAAAATCTGGTGCAAATATGCGTGTGGGGTATCTTCAGATAGGTCTTCAAAAATTATGTCGAAGTTTTCAAATGATTTTTTCGATTGAGTTGATATTCTACCGGATATCCGCTTCTGAAGAAGGGGTGAGAAAGTATTTTTTCTCTAACGATTCCAAAGATTTATTATTGGCAATAAGAGACCAATAGTCAATATGTACCTTTGGTTTAAAATAATACTTTCTCTGGTGTTTTTCTGCGTTTTCTTTACCCGGAGTTTAGAGATAAAATTCCCGATAGCCTTATCGATTTCACTGGACAAATTATTGCTCAACGTACCTAATGAAAGAAAATACATTAATGACGTCATACGAACACGCATAACCTTGATGTAGCGAAAATATTGGAAAATTGTAGGTGTGTAGCTGGAAAATGGAAAATTCTTCTTCGGTAATTGTAAACAAATCGATTCATTTTGAAGAAAATAAAGAAAACCCATTAGAGGAAATCGGTTCTGAAAGTGTAATATCGGGAAAACATTTCTCCAATCTGGAAATCTCTGGAAAAGCTCCATTTCCAGCGAGGAATTGAAAAATCAATCTCCTCGACTAACTTTAGCCGATCCACCCCTTTCAATTGGTCGACAATTGAGTTAGCACGTTTACCGGAAGGAAATGGATTGCCGCTTCGAATGTTCCGTTTCATCGGATATATCGATCTGTTCCTGGCGGTTTTCGAATTGGGGTGGTAACTCGATGAATTATCGAGATGTTCAATCATCATTAAATCATTTATAAAACTTATGATTGCGACAAAATGATATTGTCGATGTCTGCTTGTGGCACCTCGTTTCAAACAGCTTGAATTTTCATGGATTTACTGGTCCAGGGTATGTGGAGAATGGTGGAAAGTGGACAGTCTCTCCCCGTTATATCCCACCCAGTTGAAGAAGTTTCCTTTCAGAATTCAGTGTAAAATTGAGATAAATAAATTTATTTCAGGGTGGCAAGCACAAATTGATTATACCCAAATGTACCTGAATGAGGGACCTTAAAGAAATCAGTTTCTTGGAAATGATGGTATCAAATAAACATTTGAAACAATTTTGCATATCTTTAAGTACAGATTCTTCTACATTCAAACTAGTTTTCTCTTCGCAAAAGAACAATAATTCCAGGACAATGGCATATTATATTTTAGTAGTTTATCAACAACGCCAATTAGCATCTACCACTTCAGTACCATTAAGATACCTTCAGTTCATCTGAAATCGTTTGCTTCTTCTTACAAACCAATCGAATTTAGTTCCTGAGGTTTCGGTGTCTTTAGGTGGGGAATGCAAATGGGGTCTTAATGATTTTCATTATTATTCTCTATGTATTTACGGATTTTGAATGAGATCATCTGAAGGGACAGTCTTTAATAGGGTGGACAACTTCGTGGAGTGCCATTGTAGAATCAGTGTGTCAAGGTGATAGTTTAGGAGAATATTGTGGAAAAAGTGTAAGAGTAAATTGGAATAATGGGGAATCTTTCTGGTCATGTTGAAAAAGTGAGTATATATTCTTGTAGAAATTTGAAATTCCAAAATATTTATGATATATTTTTTGATAAAAGTGTTCTTTTATCAATATCATATTCACTTGAAATTGTTATGGCTTTTTTAATGAAACAGAGATTAAAAAGGTACTAAACCTCTCAGTTTTATTTCCCTGTTCCAAGTATAAAAGAACAACAAAAAATTCTGCTTCAAAATTCCCAAAAACTTCTTTACATCAATTTCAGAAATATAAGTCACCTCCATATAATTTGGCAAAATTTGCAAAACCCAAATATGAATTTATTATAGTTTCAAACTGCAATTTTTACTTTTTGAAGGTTGCTATGATTTTTTTTAATGAAACAGAGATTAAAAAAGTTACTGAACCCCTCAGTATTTTTTGATAAAAATGGGAGTTAGAATGCCCAAATACGTTCTTTTATCAATATCATATTCAATGAAAATTGTTATGATTTTTTTGATGAAACAGAGTTTAAAAAAGCTACTGAATCTCTCAGTTTTATCTTCCTGTTCCAAGTATAAGAGAACAACAAGAAATTCTGCTTCAAAATTCCCAAAAACTTCCTTACATCAATTTCAGAAATATTAGTCACCTCTTTATAATTTGGCAAATTCTGCAAAACCCAAATATAAATTTATTATGAATTTCAACTGCAATTTTTTTCTTTTTGAAGGTTGTTTTTTCAATGAAACAGAGATTAAAAAACTGAAGTACCTCTCAGTAATTTTCGATAAAAGTGGGAGTTAGAATGCCCAAATACGTTCTTTTATCAATATCATATTCACAGAAAATTGTTATGATTTCTCCAATGAAACAGAGTTTAAAAAAGTTACTGAACCTCTCAGTTTTATTTTCCTGTTCCAAGTTTAAGAGAACAACAAAAAATTCTGCTTCAAAATTTCGAAAAACTTCCATATATCAATTTAAGGAATATTAGTCACCTCCTTATAATTTGGCAAAATTTGCAAAACCCAAATATGAATTTATTATAAATTCAAACTGCAATTTTTACTTTTTGAAGGTTGCTATGATTTTTTTTAATGAAACAGAGATTTAAAAGGCTACTGAACACCTCAGTATTTTTTATAAAAATGTCATATCAATATATATATCAATATCATATCCACCGAAAATTGTGATGATTTTTCCAATGAAACAGAGTTTAAAAAAATTACTGAACCTCTCAGTTTTATTTTCCTGTTCCAAGTATGAAAGAACAACAAAAAATTCTGCTTCAAAATTCCCAAAAACTTCCTTACATCAAGTTCAGAAATATTAGTCACCTCCTTATAATTTGGCAAATTCTGCAAAACACAAATATAAATTTATTATGAATTTCACCTGCAATTTTTTTCTTTTTGAAGGTCGTTAGGATTTTTTTAATGAAACAGAGATTAAAAAAGCTAATGTACCTCTCAGTATTTTTTGATAAAAGTGGGAGTTAGAATGCCCAAATACGTTCTTTTATCAATATCATATTCACAGAAAATTGTTATGATTTTTTAATGAAGTTTGAAATTTTTTATGAGTTTAAAAAAGTTACTGAACCTCTCAGTTTTATTTTCCTGTTCCAAGTTTAAGAGAACAACAAAAATTTCTGCTTCAAAATTTCGAAAAACTTCCACATATCAATTTAAGGAATATTAGTCACCTCCTCATAATTTGGCAAATTTTGCAAAACCCAAATATGAATTTATTATAAATTTCAACTGCAATTTTTTTTGTGAAGGTTGTCCCCTTGTTACTAAATTAAGAATGTTCAAGGAAAATTGTTGATTAAACTCGATTTTTTTTTTACCAATATTGAACTCTCAATGGCATTCATTCCCCTGTAGGAATCAATTAATACTGATGAGAAAATGACTAGACACAACATGATGAATAAAACAATTCTATCTACTTCTCCTAATGAGATAGATAAGAGCTGACTTTCTCGTGCTTATAGATTATTATTGCAGCTGAATTCCATGAACGATTTTTCTGGATACTAACAGATTTCATTTTTGAAAAAAAGAGATTGAAGAGAAGGTTCAGTTTATTATATTATCCTGGCTCTCTGAGATCTCCCAGAGCTTCTATGTAGGCTTTGTTACTGTGTCCTTACGCAAATTCAATTATTTCCCGAATTGTACTGATTCATGTTTTCCACAGATAAAAAACTTCTTCCCTTGTTACCGGAGACGTCAAGAACTCTCGAAATCAGGAGAGACTCCCCTACACGAAGCCGTCAAATTTGGGAACGAGGAGAAAGTACTGAAACTGCTGAAAAAGAAAGGCGTAGACGTGAACGTGGCGAACAAAGACGGTTTCACCCCAGTACACTACGCCGTCAAATATGGACAACCCAAGCTGATAAAGATCCTGATGGACCGTGGGGGCGACATAAACAAGCCCGGCTTCCACGGTCTGAGACCCTTCCACATGCTCATGGTGTCCCACAGTAGATACAAATGTCTTGAGGTGATACTGAGGTACAAACCCGACATAGACGCCAAAGAGATATTGGGTAACACCATCTTGCAGATAATGGTGATGATCGCCCCCACGAGCACCGAGGTTATAATGATGCTTTTGGAGCATGGGAGCAACCCCAACAACTTGAACATCGTGGGGAATAACTGCCTGCACAACATAGCCATGTTGGAGAGACACGTCAGCGAGTACAGGACGAAGATTTTGGCGCAAGCTTTACTGAGGAAAGGGTTGGATCCTAATTGTAAGAACAAGGCGGGTAACACCCCTCTGCATTTCGCAGCGAGAGGCAACCAGACCCTCGCAGGTATCCTGATAGAGGGTGGAGCGGATATCAACCTAGCCAACGAGGAGAACGTTACAGCCTTCGATGTGGCTACGAAGAAGAACGACAAAGACATCATCCAGCATTTCATCAAGAATGTGGTCTTAAGACAACATAGAGGTCTGAAAGTGAAAGAATCCATCGTTAAGAAAACGCAATCGACCGAATTCTACAGGAACATCGTTTCAAGGTACGAGAACGAAATGCTGGTCCTGAAAATGATGAAAATATACAGCCAATCGAAGATAACTTACTACGACATACTATGTAACAGAAGGATAAGAAGGAGGGTCGTCATGAACGTCGGTTTATACAGGCACGTAAACTGCGATAAGGTGAAGTATTTGAGCTATAAGAACGATTTTCTCAGCGTTGTTAATGCGGAAATAAGATTACAAGACCACGAGGAAGAAGCTTATAAGATTGTTGATGTTTTTGTGGGTGATAAGTTGCCGCATTTGTGCGTTGAGAAAATTGCCAGTTTCTTGGAGCCGAAAGATTTGGAAAATTTGAGGTGTTTGTTACATCCACCTTTGGGGAAAATCTGAAAACAATTTTTTTAATATAGATTTTAGGTGTGAACTGTGTTCTACTCTGAATAATGAAATTTATCCAGTAGTACACTAAGAATAATGTGATATTAAATCTAATTAATACCTCTTTATAAAACATATTAGTATTACCTAATTTATTTGTGGTTTATTTCCACATTTATCTTTGATTCGTTGATATTTTTTGTATATATTGTTTATATATGTCTGTGAATATAATTATTTTTCAATTTTAACGAATAAATTACTACTTTACTAAATTTTGTTTTGCTGAATCTAAAATACTGGCTTTGTCATAATAAAATAAATAAAAATTCGAAAAGTACAGACGTGAAGTCAGGAGTTTTCCCGCGTCGTTTCTGTGTACGAAAACGGACTTCAGTGTTCATTGTCGGTATGACAAGTACTGTCATTTCATTTTTACAAACTTCAAAAGATGGTATCACCGAATTATATGGAATATATCAGAAAACTCAATTTTTTTCTTTGTTCCAAAACGGACTTAAGGGTTTGACAAATACTGTCATTTTATTTTAATGAACCTCAGAAGAAGGAATCACCGAATTATATTGAATATATCAAAAAAACTTGATTTTTTTTCTGTGTACAAAAACGTCTTTCAGTGTTCATTGTCATTATAACAAATACTGTCTCAATTTTTATTAACTTCAACAGGTGGAATCACCGAATTATATTGAATATACTTAATTTTTTTTCTGTGTGCAAAAACCTCTTTCAGTGTTTATTGTCATTATAACGAATAACTGTCTCAATTTAAGTCAATTTTAATAAACTTCAACAGGTGGAATCACAGAATTATATTGAATATATCAGAAAACTCTTACTCCTTTTTTCTTCTGTGTACCAAAACGAACTTCAGTGTTCATTGTCAGTTTAACGAGTTCTGTCATTTTATTTCAAAAAACTTCAGAAAAAGGAATCAACGAATTATATTGAATATATCGCAAAACTTAATTTTTTTTCTGTGTACAAAAACGTCTTTCAGTTATCATTGTCATTATAACAAATACTGTCTCAATTTAAGTCAATTTTAATAAACTTCAACAGGTGGAATCACCGAATTATATTGAATATACCAGCAAACTCTTACTATTTTTCGTCTGTGTATCAAAACGAACTTCAGTGCTCATTTGATTTTCATAAACTTCAATGAATGGAATCAGCAAATTATATTGAATATATAAGAAAAACCAAACCCTCAATTAAAGGGTTCATTCGAATATAAGATAATATCTTCTAGAAAAAACTATGCATACATAATATTTTATCACAAGCTAACCTTCCGGTTTCGCTCTAAACTTCTTGTAACGATAGGTCCATCATCATCTCTGATTTGACTAATTCAATCATCAATTAACAGATCCTAGAACTACTCATCCAAATTCAGCATAAGCAGATTTTTCGATAATTAAAACATTCCTTAAATTACCTGCATATTCAACCCTTTTCCTAAATTCTAGGAACACTTGAAAAAACTCCAGTGAAGGTAATCAGGCAAAGTTCTTGTTCCTTGAATATGTATAATATTCCGAGTGTTATCTGGGATTTGAATTTTTAACGACGGGTCGAAGTGAACGTAGAGAAAACTAAGTAGGTACTTCCGAAACTGATTTAGATTAGCATTTCTGCTAATAACGTTCGAATTTTTTCTCGAACGATTCCACAGGTTTATATTTGGAATATCTGAAAACTGGTATGGAATACGCTTATGTAGATTTCGAATCTCCCTCATTTTTCTTTGAATTATTAACCTTCACTTTGGGAAGAAAATCAAAACAAAACAGTTGGGAATTGAGGTTATGGGAATGACGTTCGACGTTCCTGTCACACAGTAGATCTAACGTACTATATTTGTCGCATTTGGCCGACTTTGCCATATATAAGTTATATTTAGTGTTAAGTCGAACTTGTGCAACAAATAATCAATATTATCTCTGAATATTGAGAATAATATTTATTCAATCTTCAAGATAGCAATGTAAAGTGTAAACACCCATTTTCTTATCGCTATTGTCGTGACGTAATGATTGAAGAAAGTATTTTGTATCTCGACAATTTGGTGAAAATAGGATTCAAGATTCTTTCCTTTCAAGTTCGTGTTCATCAAGGAGGTTTTCGCAAATCCTGTGAGTATAATTTATACTGTTTATTCGAAACTCACACTCTATAAGATTGAGGTTATGTGAGGTTAGGTTTGTCCAAAACTCACCTCGGATCTATGCCCCCTAAGATTGTGGTTAGTTCTTAACGGGTAATCGACATTTTTCTTGCAATGGCTGGTGGTAAACGTCACTCCAACAATTCCACGTATGTTACCAGTGGCCAGCCAACCCTCTTGGTAGTAATTCGTCCTGTTAAGTTTCCAGCCTTCATCCTGGAATGATAAAAATTCTCTATTTAGAAAGGCTTTCCCTACATTGCATCAGTCCATTAATTCTTGCGGAAATTTGTTGGACAGCAGCAAACAAGTAATACAATAATTTATATCAAGGGTCCTATTGTTGTGGCCACCCCTTACTTTATCTCTCACACTCTTATCTCCCTTTTGTATGTCGATACAAACAAACAGAAGTAGAGGGTTCCTGGTGATTTCGAAAGGAATAAATGGGATGGACATATACGAAAGGAAACCGTGCCAAATTCAATCGACGATAACGATGTTTATGTCTTATTTTCGAGGGAAATTGGACGACGGGGGGTTTTATCTCATTTCCGGAATAAAAGCTCCTACATTTTCCGTACCCATATAGAAAAAAGTAAAACAGTAGCGCAGTGGTCATTCAGTGAACTCGTTACCAATAGGTATCGGGTTCGAATCCAGCAGTTGGTAAAAAATTATGACCGGATCTCCTGACTCTGAGGCTTCTAATGGAGCTCACAGAGACTTAGGAGAGCCGCGATGGTTAAAACTTTGGACTTTTCGAAAAAGCTTTGACATAAATTCGCAAATTATTTTCAGTTTTAATTTTTTCTTTAACTTTATGTGAGATAACTTGAATTATTTTTTGTAGCTAAATTACTGTACTTAATCTTTTGAGTATGTAATTATCCTTTGTTTATTGAATGGGGTGGTTTTCTTCAAATTTCCTCAATATAGACATAGTTTACCTCTGGGATCTCATCTGGCACCTTCCCCATCCATGTCAAAGATAAAATAGAGCAGTCACTCTTAGAATTGATGGTCTTTTCGAAGTGCAAATGCATCTTTCTTCATTCACGATTCACTGAATACAACCCAAACACTAAACACTGAATGGAAATTCATTGTCGTCGTTAACGAGTTTTCCGACGGGAAATCCATATTTTTCCCCATGCCGCAACCTTTGATGAACTATGATCGGAAACTAAACACGGCCAGTGTGTTCGGCCGAAATTCCACTACAC
Source organism: Aphidecta obliterata (assembly GCA_963966015.1). Taxonomy (NCBI): domain Eukaryota; kingdom Metazoa; phylum Arthropoda; class Insecta; order Coleoptera; family Coccinellidae; genus Aphidecta; species Aphidecta obliterata. Next base: position 3,224,050 of record OZ014435.1, read on the forward strand.
ATATTGATTTTCGTTTTTTGGAGTAAAACGGCAAGATCTCGGCGAAACACTGCGATAGGACGGCTGAGCTGGCGCATTTTCCGGTGGAAAGCGTGCGCACCCTCGACGCGCATCGGGAGTTTTCCCTCTTTCGCCGAATTATCCGCTCTTCGAACGTTAATTAACGGGGAATCTTCCGAATTCATGAATACATTAGCGTTGGGGTATGATTTATGGATATGGCTTCCTGGAGGTCAAGGGGAGGGTGATATATTTCGCGATATTGGATTAACTTGTTCGAGGTTTTTAGTCGAACAAAAATCCACCTTTTTTGGTGAAAATTACAATCGAAACTATGCAAAAAAAAGTTGATCAAAAAGCGCATCCGCCATTTTGTATCATTATATTTACTCAATCTTGGAAACTGGAAGAAGTGAGATCCTCACGTTGAAGATTATTCAAGTAGTTTTTGAACCACATGTTCGAAAATGTACTCATATGATGAAATGTATCTTCAAGGATTTTTTTAAATAACGCATTTGCCATTTTGCATCTTAACTGAATTTTTGAGATAAGAGATAGAAAAAATAACATTTTCAATCCTTCGATAATCCCAACTTGGTTTTTCTCTTATCGCAATGTCTGCTTTCTCGAGATATGACATTTCAATTAGTGAAAGCTAGGATTCGTGAGCATTAACTTCCAAAGAGGATTAAGTTAGAAGCCTTGACATTCATTCGAGCACTATACGAAACAATGAATAATTCATTGAAGAAGGCTTCTTCGAAACAGAAAAAATCAGTCTGGGTGTAAAAAACAATATTCTTTCATAATAACTAATATAAATTATTTCAATTAGTTCACATACTTTGGGGGATTTTTTTTAATTTTGTACTTGTTGGTGGTAAAATCCACAGATTAATATAGTAATATGAAAAGTAAAATTTGGACACAAGAGAAAACTTTATTTTCGTATTTTCTGAAGAGGGTCGATTGAGTATAGGTGGCGCTGGTGGTATCGAATTTCGTTGAAATTGAAATTCGGAATTTTAAAAGCTTTCTAAGGATCTTAGGAGCATATCTAATTTTCATTACACATTTCATGAAGTTTAAAATTTATTCAAAAAATAAATCCATAAAAAGTCTTTCACATCTAGAAACAATGCAAAAAATTGTCATTTCAAATTATGATGAAAATCGTATTAAAAATATATATAAAATATAAATCGAAAACTAATAAAAAACCAAAACCAACATGTTCTGAGTCAGAAAAATCACTGTTTGAGCATTCCCTCTCCCTAAAATAAATAAAAGGAAATTGGGCAAATATCTGAAATCAGTAAACATAACAAATAAATAATATAACTAGACTAGTCACTCTTAATTGTCTCATCATAAAATAAAATTCAATAAACGCTATTGATAGGAAAAAACACCAAGAAGTAAACACGTGTTGATTAAGACAGAAATAAAAGAGCTAATAAATTAATTAATGCAATGAGAGAAGTTATTTTGGAACAATCTTTTCCAAGTGAAAACACTTTCAGAAGAGCTGTGAGACAGTGTGCGTATTTTTCGACAGAAGCAATTCGGGAATAATGAGATTCATGAAAGCAACTACAAGTGAAATATACATACATATTATATAAATTCACTACGAACGCTAAACAGAGAATGATATAAAATTGCAAAATATTATGTTCATTGACTTTCAAACTGTATCGATCCAAATATTGATTCTAAAAACAGAGTTTGGATCCATAAGACTAGTCCTGATATTATTCTCGAATCTAAGTTTAATAGCAGAAAATTCCATAATATCCGCTGGTTTACACTCCAGCCAATACCTATCGAACTCGTAAAACAAATAACTGTAAAACTGATGAAACAATCTAATACTGGGCAAACACTTCGAGGTATTATAAAAATAAGTCTTCGCATCTCCATTTCGAACGAACTGTAATGCCATACTGGTCAAATTGATTCCTACGATAGCGAAGCAATAACCGTAAACCGGATGATGACTATGGGACAGGACATGCTGAGCAGCCGACTTATATTCCGTCGCGAAGAAAAGAAGATTTTCAAGGCCCAAAAGCCCCATTCCCCTGAAATCAGTCTTGGGATCTTCTCCTTGAAATCCGATATCCTGCCACTGCTTAGAAAGCCGGTTAACCAATTTTTCATCCGGCATCAAAGTTTGCCACAGGTCCAACAACTTCCCTTCGTGTTCGGGATCGTCGGAATCAAACTTCACGGTTCGCAAAGCTTCGATTTCAGCGATGAGCTGTCTGTAACCCCAAATTTGCTCTACGCACTTGGTGAAGTTCTTCACGAATTGAAAATGAACTCGTGGGTTTATTCTTTTGACTAGGAGGACCGTACTCACCGCACCCGTAAGGATTTCTCGCTCGTTAGAGCCTTTAAGTCTGAGATTGTCACTTATATCGTTCAGGTGAGACACCAACTTCTTCAGTTGTGGGCTCTTCGATAGGTTTAGGGAACTCTCGACCGCTAGGATTCTCGGTGCTCCTGATACTTCCCCGTAACACACCCTTTGCAACTCGCAGAGGCCGGTGGTTTTTCTCAGGAACCACTTCACGATCGATCTCACGTAAGACGTGAGAACCCACCATAAATTCAACATTTTATATTCAAGAAGCGATTGTGCGGGAGCTGCCTTTTTTTCTGAATGGCTATTATGATTGTTTTCGGTCCTTACTGCACCATAAGAATATCTTCGTTACTTCACATCCTTTGAAATCATCGGAAAATTTATGACCGAATTTTGAATTTATGGATTTGTAGTAAAACAACTTTGTTGACATCGAACTTGACAGATTTGACAATTGACAGCAAATGTAAATATGATCTACAGCATAGAATATTATTCTATATTGAAAGATCTACAGTAAAGTCATTTTTTCGCGTGGATCCCGGTTCGAAACTATTTCGAAAACATTTCGTAGTGGACTTCACCAGTTCGTGTATCGCTAAAATGGCATAATTTCAAAACGGCGACGCCATCCTAGAAGTGTCAATGTTGTCAATAGGGAAGAATCACGGAGTGGGTGACATCTACTTTTAATCGTTTGAATTTAAAATACCAGAGAGGTGAACAACAAACTAACGTGTGTGTGTGTGTTTATATGGGAGAAGTGTGAAATATTTGTATGATTTATGCATCGAAAGTGATATATTGAAATGATAAGTTATGGACAATTGTTTCAAATGAACTGTATACGAGCTGGAAATGCAGCGGATTGTAAGAGGAAATGTGGGAATAAGATCACGAAAAATGTGCTCTGTTCCTCAATGCTCATCACATAGTTCTTCTGAAATTTCTTTGCATAAATTCCAAGGCAGTTAAATAATGGCAGACAATCTTGAAAATTGGGAAACGTATCTCAAGAATATGTTACTTTGCAGCAAGCACTTCCTAAAAGATGATTTTTTTATCGTAAGTTCAATAATTTTCTATAATATAGTGGTCATTTGCTATCACATTCTCGTTCACCGACATAATCATAAATGTCCAAAGTGGTTATCTCTAATCATATTTGACTAACTTGTTATGGAAGACAGAAATGATTTTGAGCCCCTCTAGGCCTGACATCTTGTGATTTTCAGCGCCATCTCCCGGTTCGTGATTTTTCCCTGTTCAATTCCGCATTTCGAACTATCCCAAAACTTGTTTTCAAACCGGACTAAATTATTTCAAACTATTTGGTGCGTGACTTCACCAGTTCGACGCGCGAATAGGAATATTTCAAAACGGACGAAATAGTTTTGAAAAATAGTCGCGCGAAAAAATGACTTATGTCCACCGAATATTGGATGTTGAATGATCGGTGTATTTTAGCTTATACCGAGATAAATTGATAGCTCTTTGAATCTATGTATTCAATAAAGTTTTTTCTCTCTCTCTTGATTTTTCCAAAACTAAAATTTAGTCGAAGGTAATTTTCCAGATTTTCCTGCCACCAAGATTCTTCTCTCTGATATGATTTTGATGTTCCCAAACGAAGCATCAGTGTTCCCAACCTTTTGAAATGAAAATTTCCTCAATAGATGCCGAAAACTGGCTGACCCCTAATATTGCCCAAAATTGTCGAATTGGTTACTAACACATAATTCAATAAAAATTCACTCCTTTGAAGAAAAAATATATATTCAACAATACAACCAGTTCAATCATTATCACCTGCTACTCATTATAATTCTCCTTAAAATATCGAGAACAACGATGCATAATATTCCGATTCCTACCGGCCACAGCCATGGATAATCCTTTATGTAAACTGCTATAAGAGCGACTAAATCATCACTGAAACAAAAAAAAAGAAACAAATATAAATAATTAATTTTCTTCGGCATAGAGACTTACAATGGAGTTTTTGGAAGAGGAATATTCTCAGCTTTCATGGTCCTATAAGAATCTGTTGCGAACAACGCTAATGAGTCGATATCGTATCTTTTGAATCGATATCTATACATATTGCCTCGACGGAACAATATGAATGCAGGTACTTCATAAACGTTGAATCTTCTGGCAGTGGCTGCTCCGGCGGTCGCTCTATCAACTCTAGCGATATTTACATACATCTTTATTCTTGCACCGACCGCTTCCCATCGTGCTTGCAACCTCTGACAATCGATACAATCTGGGGTGTAGAACATGACGAACCAATCCCCGGTAGTTGCACCGGTAGCAGCTTGTGTTAGGTGCTCGAAATTATCATCCGTCAATTCTTTGGAAAGTGGTTCTCTATTAGCTGTGAACGTGTGAAGAATTTCCTCTTCGTTCGGGGCTCCATAATAGAGTAGGGGGATGCCATGTCGGAAAAACACCAAGACTGGTTCTTTGCCCGAAGGGGAATACAGACGCGTCATCTGACTGGTTTCCGCTTTAACAACCCAAGCATCCAACTCTTCCACCAAAACTTCCCTAAGTCCAATCAGCTCATTTTCCAAGATGATACACTCCTCGCAGTTTTTTTGAGCTGAAATATTCAAGAGGAGAAACAGGTATTTTCGTTCATTTATGGTTCATAGTTACTCACTGAACAAAACAACTAGATATTTTTCATTCCTAATAAGTTCAACCAGTTCATCATCTTTGACTTCTTCCAAATCTCCAAAAGTACCGGCGAAAGTCCCAAGTAATATTAATATTGAGAGAATCGAGTATTTCATGTTGCTGTGATCAAACTCTAACCTTACTAACGAATGTCAACATAATCCATAGACTTATAATAAATCTAAATAGTTGCGAATGGACTATCGTACAAAATGACGATGTGAGAATAAGGCCTAATGTCTTTTACATCTGTGACACGTTTTCTGTGACTGTTATCGTTTTAGAGGTTGGGTTTGTTTGGAACACTTGAAAGTTGTGAATTCTTTAAATAATTCTTTTGAAATAATTTAAAATAGGTGCCATCAAGAAGTAAGAGAAGGCAATCGAATCCATGAACTAGCCTGCTGTTGATGGATTCGATTGCCTTCTTTTGCTTCTTGGTGGCACCCATTTTATATTACTATTTTATAAGTACTATTTGAAGAAAGTAACAAACTTAAACGTGGTCCGAAGAAAACCTAACCCGTCCCATTTCATAATTAAGTAGAGTTTTATTTCTCCTTTCATTATTTCATATGGTTATATTTTCATTTGTCTTTCTAATGGTTGTATTTGAAAAATTATTACTATGTCATTTTGAAAATACATAATCTATTTCACGATGTTATAAGCGCCACGACCATGGAGTAATGCGGATTATTATGGAAGTAGAACAAGATCTAAAATATAGTATGCCGTAGAGGGCGCTTTATTTTCTCGTAACCTATAATTACGGGAAATTGTTTTAAAGTCCATTTTTTCTAAATAATGCTTTCATGGTTTGATAGACACAATACTCGAGAAAAATATAAGATTTGAAAAATTTCAACTTTTTCTTACTGAAAATTCCTAACCTATTTCACAATATTAACGCGCCACGACTATGGAATTCTGCGGAATATTGTAGAAGCAAGCCATTTTAAATCTAGAGTATAGGGAAAAATCACGGAGTCGGCGACATCTACTTTTAATCGTTTGAACTACCCGAGTGATGAACAACAAACTAACGTGTGTATGTTTATATGGGAAAAGTGTGAAATATTTGTATAATTTTGAGTTATTTATGTATCGAAAGTGATATATTTAGGTGATAATTTATGAACAATTGTTTCAAATGAACTGTAAACGAGCTGAAAATGCAGTGGATTGTAAGAGGAAATGTGGGAATAAAATCACGAAGAATGTGCTCTGTTCCTCAATGCTCATCACATAGTTCTTCTGAAATTTCTTTGCATAAATTCCCATTGAATCCCAAGGCAGTTAAAAAATGGCAGACAATCTTGAAGATTGGGAAACGTATCTCAAAGAAATTGTTACTTTGCAGCAAGCACTTTCTGAAAGATGATTTTTTTTATCGTAAGTTCAATAATTTTCTATTATATAGTGGTCATTTGCTATCACATTTACTTTCACCCACATAATCAAGAATGTCCGAAGTGGTTATATCGACTTTCACAGGTATTATTATTAATTCCGAAATCTTATAATAAATACTTGATTCACTTCTTATGAAGAACAGAAATGACAGAACATTTTGATCATCATTCGGTCCGACATTTTGTAATTTTCAGCGCCATCTCGCGGTTCGTGATTTTTCCGTATTGGTCTTAAAATTTTAATCTTTTTCCTTTAGTTGAAAAAGGGACTGCAGAGTCCAAAATGTGTAGACAAGGCCTAATGTATTTTGCATCTGTGACACCATTGACATATGACACCATAGACATATTTTCTGTGATTGTCAAGATCATCCTTTTAAGTGTTAGGTTTTCTTCGGACCACGTTTAAGTTTGCTACTTTCTTCCAATAGTACTTATAAAATAGTAATATAAAATGGGTGCAACCAAAAAGCAGAAGAAAGCTATTGAGAGCATTAACAGCAGGCTCGCCCTGGTTATGAAGTCCGGCAAATACTGCTTAGGTTATAAGCAAACTTTGAAGACGTTGAGGCAGGGAAAAGCTAAACTCATCATCATCAGCAACAATACACCACCCCTAAGGAAAGGTGAAATCGAGTACTATGCGATGTTAGCCAAGACAGGTGTCCACCACTACACCGGAAATAACGTGGAATTAGGCACTGCCTGTGGTAAATACTTCAGGGTGTGCACACTATCGATAACGGATGCAGGTGATTCCGATATCATAAAATCGTTGCCAACCGGAGATGGAGCTCCCCAATGAACTTGTAGTATAATCAATAAATTTTATATTTATTATTTCAGTTTTTTATTCCTCCTGAACTGTTTACATCATGTAAGAATAATTATTTAAATACAATATTACAACGGTACGGTTTTCAAAAGTTGGGATGTGAGTATTGAAGAATTTAATACATATAGATTTTTATTACATTTGGAATATGAGGTAAGATTCAACAAACAAAAATTAAATGTTCAAATCTAGATCGTCAATAGTATTCTCATCTTGAAATATACTGCGTTCCACTTCAGAACTGAGCAAATTTTCATTATTTTGGCTGGTTTAATTTTCATTTCCTCTATTACATCGGTTGTATTTGCTCGAGGTGATTCTGTGTTTTTCTTATCATGAAAATATCTGGATTTGGACCTTACGTTATTCCCATAATTCAACGCCTCGATCTGAGAATTCATCGTACCAATTTCTTGCTCAAGAATATCGTTAAGATTCAACTTATCGAGAACATTCTTCGATATCTCCACGTAATTCTCGATGGAATTGTCTGGAAAACTGCTGTGAACGTTTATGTCCAAATTCAACACGGAATCTTCCTGGTATCCCATACCTATTTCAACCAGAACAACAGCCTTCACAGCATCCACGATTTGGACCGATTCGTGAAATATTAATCGAGCGTGTCACTGCGAGAGCCTAACGAGACTATCTAAGAGATTGGAGTTCGTCTTTACTGATTAAATTTGTGTTACAATATCCTTCGGGTTTCGAACACTTCCTGGGAGGGGATATAATATTTTACTTCTCATATTGGCGTATCACATCGTTTTATGTTTACACTTAGGACAAAGGTATTCCCTCTTGAATTCTAATAATTTTGCAGCGGATACACGTACTACAGTTCCTGAAATTATGAAATGTAATGGTATCAAAATATGGTTGAGTGGGTATATACCTGAAATTTGTAAAAATTTATTTGCTTCGCAGTTTTTCAGGAAAAGGTTTCTGTGAAGTTCTGGACATACAGGTAGGCCATATACACGGCAATGTACATTGTTTTTAGGTGATGCTTGTGTTAAATCTGAAATCAACATTTTTTGAGCATCTTGATTGTATCATTGTTTCAGCTTCTTTCAAAACCTTATTTCCTAGACTTGGATCATTATCGAATAAAACGATAAAACTGAAAGATTTAGCATTACTATTTGTAGAGGAAAAATTAGAACTTATTACTTAATATTCATTGAAAAATGGTTGTTATCGTTTTCACTTTTCAGAATATCATCAAGTTCATTTTTGTGATATTTGATCTAATATTGATCACACAATCAATAATTTTCTATTATATAGTGGGCATTTGCTATCACATTTACGTTCACCCACATAATCAAAAATGTCCGAAGTGGTTATCTCGACTTTCACAGGCATTATTATTAATTCCGAAATCTTATAAAAAATACTTGATTCACTTCTTATGAAGAACAGAAATGACAGAATATTTTGACCATCACTCGGTCCGACATTTTGTAATTTTCAGCGCCATCTCACGGTTTGTGATTTTTCCCTATTGGTCTTAAAATTTTGATCTTTTTCCTTTAGTTGCAAAAGGGAGTGCAGAGTCCAAAATGTGTAGACAAGGCCTAATGTATTTTACATCTGTGAGTTCTGTGACACCATTGACATATTTTCTGTGATTGTCACGATCATCCTTTTGAGGGGTTAGTTTTTCTTCGGACCACGTTTAAGTTTGCTACTTTCTTCCAATAGTACTTATAAAATAGTAATATAAAATGGGCGCAACTAAGAAGCAGAAGAAAGCTATTGAGAGCATCAACAGCAGGCTTGCCCTGGTTATGAAGTCCGGCAAATACTGCTTAGGTTATAAGCAAACTTTGAAGACGTTGAGGCAGGGAAAAGCTAAGCTCATCATCATCAGCAACAATACACCACCCCTAAGGAAAGGTGAAATCGAGTACTATGCGATGTTAGCCAAGACAGGTGTCCACCACTACACCGGAAATAACGTGGAATTGGGCACTGCCTGTGGTAAATACTTCAGGGTGTGCACACTATCGATAACAGATGCAGGTGATTCCGATATCATAAAATCGTTGCCAACCGGAGATGGAGCTCCCCAATAAACTTGTAGTATAATTAATAAATTTTATATTTATTATTTCAGTTTTTTATTTTTCCTGAACTGTTTACAACGTGTAAGAATAACAATGATTTAAATATAATTTAACAACTGTACAAAGAAGGTTTTCAGAGGCTGGGATGCGACTATTGAAGAATTTAATGCATCGTGTAAGCATAAAGATTTATTATTAAATGTTCAGATCTAAATCATCTATAGTATTATCATCTTGAAATATACTATGTTCCACTTCAGAACTGAGCAAACTTTCATCATTTTGAATAGTTTTATTTTCATTTTCCTCTATTACATCAGTTGTGTTTTCGCGAGGTGATTCTGTGTGTTTTTTATCATGAAAATATCTCGATTCGGCCCTTACGTTATTCCCATAATTCAACGCCTCAATCTCAGAATTAATCCTGCCCATTTCTTGCTCGAGAATGTCGTTAAGATTCAATTTATCGAGAACATTCTTCAACAACTCCACGTAATTCTCGATGGAATCGTCTGGAAAACTGCTGTGAACGTTTATGTCCAAATTCAACACGGAATCTTCCTGGTATCCCATACCTATTTCCACCAAAACAACAGCCATCACCGCATCCACGATTTGGACCGATTCGTGAAATATCAATCGGGCATGTCCTTGCGAGAGCCTAACGAGACTGTCTAAGAGTCGAACTGTCGTTCGGGATTTGTTCCGAGAGCTCTGTCTTCTTTGGAGTTGATAGTAACTTGCTAATATCCTATTGGCTTCTTCTGTAAGTGGTGGGTGTATCTTTTTGATGATCGTGAAGTAAGCCTGAACGAAATGAATTAATGAAAGTAAACTTAGGTTGAAATATTCACCTGTAACATTTCCAAACTCCACTCTTCACTTTTCGTGAACTTTGAAGCGTTTTCCTTCGTTTCTTTAAAAATGTAATCGGCGACTAAAGAATCCCAATCCTCTTGGACCGTATCTCTTATTAGCAATATTAAATCGAAACGACTGAGGAGAGGAGTTGCTAGTGCCAAATTCATACACAAAGGTTGCAGGGGATCTATGTTTCCTTTCGGATTCGTTGCAGCTAAGATGGAACATCTGGTGCTGAGTTTACACACAATACTGGCCTAATAAAACGAAATAATGGGATGATCGTAAACTTTTCGTTCTAATTTTACCTTCGCTACGCTTATGGTTTGTTGTTCCATCGCTTCATGAATGCTGGTTCTATCGTGCTCCTTCATGGAGTTAAACTCGTCTATGCAGCAAATTCCACCATCGGCTAAGACTAAAGCCCCACCTTCCAACTGCCACTCACCGTCCTCCTACCAGTAAAGGAAAATTGAGGACGTAACATAGCTCTTCGGTTGTTTATTTACCATTAATGCTGTTACTGTTAAACCTGCAGCAGTTGAACCTACTCCGGTCGTTAAAACTGACCTCGGGACAACTTTGGAGGCGAATCGAAGAAGTTGGGACTTTCCCGTACCTGGATCACCTACCAGCAACAAATGGGACTCGGATCTGGTTCTCACTCCCGTTGAACAGTCTTGATTAGCTGGGCTGCCCCCTGCTAATACCACCGCTATGGCTAATTTTACAACGTGGAGACCGAATATCTATAATAGAATATAGAACCATTACGAGAATAAATTATGGTTTAATGCTCACCTGGGGGCAAAATGACCTTAAAATAATGTCTCTACCGATAACCGGAACGTTTTTATAAGTATCCCAAAACTGCGAGAACAATTCTCGAAGTTCTGGCGTTACTAAGTTCGGTAGACCACATGTGTTATTTATTTGGATATGGTTCGCTTTTATCGCAAGTTCGATGTCGATCTTCCTTCCTAGGGATAAAGGCGACCATCTTCTCTTCACAATTCCGCTTAAAAAAGGTTTTCTATATAATTCTATCGTTTATCATTCAATATTTACCATATCGTGACGTTATCTCCAGGTTTACAAGAATCGACCAGGTCATCCTCCAGACTGACCCACATAGAGCTTGGCATAGTGCCAAAACCAAGCTGCGATACTTGTTCTTGTATTTTAATCTCCTGATAATCTTTGCAAAACTGAGATTGGAGTTCGTCTTTACTGATTAAATTTGTGTTGTTACAATATCCTTCGGGGTTCGAACATTTCCTAGGAGGGGAGATGATATTTTTCTTCTCATACTCGGCGTAACAAATCGTTTTATGTTTACACTTAGGGCAAAGGTATTCCCTCTTGAATTCTAATAGTTTCGCAGCGGATATACGTACTACAGTTCCTGAAATTATGGAATGTAATGATAGCAAAAATTGGTTGAGTGGGTATATACCTGAAATTTGTAAAAATTTATTTGCGTCGCAGTTTTTCGGGAAAAGGTTTCTGTGCAGTTCTGGACATACGGGTAGGCCATATACACGGCAATGTACATTGTTTTTAGGTGATGCTTGTGTTAAATCCGAAATCAAAATTTTTTGAGCATCTTGAGCTCCTTCGTTCAATTTTTCCAGAATTGTATCAGCTTCTTTCAAAACCTTATTTCCTAGACTTGGATCATTATCGAATAAAACGATAAAACTGAAAGATTTAGCATTACTTTTTGTAGAGGAAAGATTAGAACTTATTACTTAATATTTATTGAAAAATGGTTGTTATCGTTTTCACTTTTCAGAATATCATTAAGTTCATTTTTGTGATATTTGATCAAATATTGATCACACATTTTCCTAACAGTATTTAGGAATTCTGAGACATTTTTTGATACTCCATATTTTCGTCACTTTCAAAATTTTTCCCGCTAAAATTAACAAAATTGGAACTACTGTGACTGCTCTACTTTTGTCAGTGATTCGAAATTTTGATTTTCTGGACAGAAACGAATAAAATTAAGGAAAATTTACTGGAAATTAATACGATTATCAGAATCAATTTTGATATTCGCATGGTAAGATCAAACATTTTCCTCGAAAAATTAAGAAAATTCCGTATTTCATACTCTGTGATTTTGGGGTTTTCAAGCTGTCAGTTCTGGAACTGTTGACTTCTGTTGTCAAATTGACAAAATATTTCAAAACTTATTTATATTAAATATTTCCATGTAATAAATGTGTAACCGAAGGAAATTGTTCTTATAATGACTACTACATTGACTAAGGTAAGCAAGAGTACATGATAAAACGCTTTGCGATTTCTCGATTTTTTCGATCACTCACAATTTCACGAAGTTTTCATCTTCGGTTATTCTACATTTTTATATAGGAATCATTCCATGATTAGAAATTATAAGGAATATTGGATTGAGTTCTTCAATACTTCGCTTTTCAACCTTCTTTCGGATTCAATACTGTATGAAACATTTCACATTTTTCAATTATTAATTGTGGTATTATTGTTTATGAAACTTCACTTAATTGTTACATCATTCATTATGATTTTGTAACATGAAAAATTCACGAATAATCCGTTCATACGTACTTTCAGAAATCAATTGAATGTTCTTCGTTTCCTCGAACTTCAGTAGCGAATTCAAATTTGCCGCGCTGTCTGTGACTGCGTTTCCTGAGCAACCAAAACACAATTGCTTCCTCTTTAGCGCGAAGTTTTTTTGAAAAACATTTCTTTCGAAAATCGATTGAAATTCACCTCCTTTTTTTCGGTTCTATATAATTCGATTCGATCATAATTTCGATAGTACAGTGTCTGAATTGGTCGATGTGGTAAATAGGCCTTGGCTGCTCTGTGTTAACGTTTGCTCTGTTTGGCGCCGCGGTCGTCGTTCGTTCCTTTTACTGGTTCGTTACTAGACAAATGGAAGTGCGTTGTTTGGCTGTTTGCCTCGTCGGGCGCCATTGTTGTTGAAAAAATTACGTGAAAAGTTGGTTCGTTCGCAAAATCGATACATACAAGTGATGAAAGTGTAAACTTTTGATACTGCGTGACTTGCTGATCGATAAATTGCCGGTCAGTGCATAACTACAAGGAAGATATGAGTGGTGTAATGTTGTGAGGTGCGTTTCCGCCAAGTTTGCTAGGATGAACTGGGTACAACTACGTCTGTAAGAAATTGAATTACACTCCCTTAATCACGTGTGAAATTAGTGTATCGTAGTTATTTCGAGAAAGACTTTGAATGGAAAGGGATAAACACATTACACATAACATCGACCTGTGAGCATTATCGAGGATTTAATTGTGAACTCTACAATTTTAAAAGGAAAAAAACCGGGAATCATCGCGAGAAACTCGTGAATACTGGCCAACTTACCACAGCTGTGAATGAACGCGTTTCATGATCGAACATATTAATAGGATTGTGATCAAGTTACTCTGCTTTTTCAAATAACATACATTTGTTTGTGACATGAAAGAGTTTTTCATAAACACTGGATGAATGGGATTGCGTACAGCCTCGGTGAGGCGTTCCCAGGTGGTCATGGCCCCAGCCTTAACCGAGACAACACAATCTCAAAATTTTAAACTGGCCCCCAAAAATCATTTTCAACTGGCAACCCCAATAAACAACTTCGAGGTGAAAAAGTATTACGCTAAGGATGAGCAGAACAATGGTTTCAAGTTTAATGGTTTAGAGAATGGATGTAAAATATACGATAATTTTGAACCAAAGAAAGCTATAAGTCGAAGGAATTCGAGAATTTTAGAAGAAGCCTCGGATTGTACCAAACTTACCTTGAATATAATGAATAATAGCTCACCACCTATGGGCGACCAAGACGAAAATATGGGCATTCAAAATATAGATTTAGAGACTGTTACAATGTTGCATAAGACCAAAAATGTTTCGTCGGACGTTGAACAGTTCCTGCATAACTTGAGTTCGGAGTTGCCTCCGAATGATTGTTCCGGTGGTGAGATTCCAACCAATGTTGACGATATCATGCAAGTTATAACGTGTATGGAAGGTGGCACTGAGAGATTAGACTCGGTTGCAACTAGTTTGAACGATGATTTTCCTATTTCAACCGGTGACTTGGCTCGTGATTTGGCCTCCAGTTTACTCTCTTTCGATAAGAGTCTGTTGAACGATGTCGACATGATGAATATATCCATGGAAGATCAACAAGAGTGCGATACTGCGGACATCAAAGAATCCCAATCGAAAGAACTGATAGCCGAGGCTCAGAAGAAACAAATCGAAGTACAAAGACGCTTAGACTTCTTAAAAAGGCGAGTTTTAAAAGTTCAGTCTCGCATAATGGGTCAGCATGTTAGCGGAGAAATAGGTGGAGTCTTCGAACATGTCCACCGGTCACTGAAGAGGTTGAAAGACACTGCCGTACAGGAAAATTTAAACTCGTTAGACATTGCGTCGAGTTCTTCGCTCCCGTTGCCTTTATCCGAAACTACTCTGGACAAAGTGACGAGGCCGATGTCTCAAAGCTCGGCCAAGGTTTTAGTGAGGAAATTAGAATCGTCTTCGGTGATCCAAGCGAACTCTGCGGCGAGACAGAAACATGTGCCCAAGTATTTCGGGTCTGGATCTATCGAGCCTGCGACTTTTCGGACCAGTGTTTCCGGTTTAGTGGCTATTCCTCCATGGACTCCGGAGCAAAAGCAGGAGTTGCAGAAAGTTTCGGGGACTCTTAAGTCGCAGTTGGGGATCGTGCAGGCTGAAGTTGACTCAGAGGCAACGGACAGTAGTTCTGGCGGTGAAAGTTGTGATGAGTTTCAAAATTATAACAATCAGCATCAGCAGTACCTTAGCATGTAAGTAGTCGTTATTTGAATAATTACTCGATTCAGTTGGATGTAATTATCTTCGAATTTAGAAGATTTCTAGTATGACCTTGAATTGAGGCTGATGACTTCGAGAAATTGACCCTTTCAGGAGGTGGAGATATAATTTCTGATTATCAGTGTTCGGATTGTTTCGGATGCTTTTTGTAATTTTTAAAGTTAAGTTTGAATCGGTGGATGAATTCTTGAACAATTTGAATTTTACAGAGGTGGATCTAATTGTTGAAATTATTGATGAATCGAAACGTTCTTTCTCTTTTAAAGTTCGTTGATTTTGAATCTGTTAAGACTAATGATTATTTGTTTGTTGGGAAACCCTCGTATATTCAATTATGACGTAATGACCTGATCTGGTCTAAATTTCATTTCGCACAATCGCTCATTTCTGTTCAGATAATGTATCGCCTGTCATGACTCTTTTTCCTGTTTCGTTGCATGGATTTGCGATTGAAAAATACGATATTTATTTTATGTTTGCTTCTCACTTTCGATCACAATAGCGGTTTGTTATTTTTTGATGAAATTCATCGAGATATTCTGGGAAAAAGCCGCTGAAAAATTCCTGTGAATCTCGCATCTTTTAAATCATCACAAAATTCTAATCAGAAATAGTTTTATTTGTTTATTCGGTTTCATTTACTCATGGGAGTTCCCAATACAGCTAGATTTTACTTTAGGCCCAAGATCAGTTTCTGTGGATGATTTTCATTCAATTTATTTTTATAAACTTAAAAAAATGATGAGAATCACAAAATTATATTGAATAAATCAGAAAACTAGATTTTTTGTCCGTGTACCTAAACAAACTTCTCTGTTCATTGTCAGAATGATAAATACGTTCAATTTCTTTTCAAAAACCTCAAAACATGGAATCACAGAATTATAGATACCTATACCAGAAAATTCGAGTTTTTTTTGTGTTTCTGAACAGACTTCAGTGTTCATTTGTATGGCAAATACGTTCAGTCTATTTTTAAAAACCTCAAAAGATGGAATCACAGAATTATAGAATACCTATATCAGAAATTTCGATTTTTTTTCTGTGTTCCTGAACAGACATCAGTGTTCATTTGTAGGAAAAAATACGTTCAATTTATTTTTGAAAACCTCAAAAGCAGGAACCACAGAATTATAGAGTACTTATATCAGAAATTTCGAATTTTTTTCTGTGTTCCTAAACAGACTTCAGTGTTCATTTGTATGAAAAAATACGTTCAATTTCTTTTTAAAAACCTCAAAAGATGGAATCACAGAATTATAGAATACCTATATCAGAAATTTCGATTTTGTCTCTGTGTTCCCGAACAGACTCCAGTGTTCATTTGTATGACAAATACGTTCAATTTATTTTCAAAAACCTCAAAAAATGGAATTTCAGAATTATAGAATACCAGTATCAGAAATTTTAATTTTTTTTCTGTGTTCCTGAACAGACTTCAGTGTTCATTTGTATGACAAATACGTTCAATTTCTTTTCAAAAAACCACAAAAGATGGAATCACATAATTATAGAATACCTGTATCAGAAAATTCGATTTTTTTTCTGTGTTCCTGAACAGACTTCAGTGTTCATTTGTATGACAAATACGTTCAATTCATTTTCAAAAACCTCAAAAGATGGAATCACAGAATTATAGAATACCTATATCAGAAATTTTGATTTTGTTTCTGTGTTCCTGAACAGACTTTAGTGTTCATTTGTAGGAAAAAATACGTTCAATTTATTTTTGAAAACCTCAAAAGCAGGAACCACAGAATTATAGAGTACTTATATCAGAAATTTCGAATTTTTTTCTGTGTTCCTAAACAGACTTCAGTGTTTATTTGTATGAAAAAATACGTTCAATTTCTTTTTAAAAACCTCAAAAGATGGAATCACAGAATTATAGAATACCTATATCAGAAATTTCGATTTTGTCTCTGTGTTCCCGAACAGACTCCAGTGTTCATTTGTATGACAAATACGTTCAATTTATTTTCAAAAACCTCAAAAAATGGAATTTCAGAATTATAGAATACCAGTATCAGAAAATTTTAATTTTTTTTCTGTGTTCCTGAACAGACTTCAGTGTTCATTTGTATGACAAATACGTTCAATTTCTTTTCAAAAAACCACAAAAGATGGAATCACATAATTATAGAATACCTGTATCAGAAAATTCGATTTTTTTTCTGTGTTCCTGAACAGACTTCAGTGTTCATTTGTATGACAAATACGTTCAATTCATTTTCAAAAACCTCAAAAGATGGAATCACAGAATTATAGAATACCTATATCAGAAATTTCGATTTTGTTTCTGTGTTCCTGAACAGACTTTAGTGTTCATTTGTATGACAAATACGTTCAATTTATTTTGAAAAACCTCAAAAGATGTAATCACAGAATTATAGAATACCAGTAGCAGAAATTTCGATTTTTTTTCATTTGTATGAAAAAATACGTTCAATTTATTTTTGAAAACCTTAAATGGTGGAATCACAGGATTATGTATATTGAATATATCAGAAAAAACAATTCTTTTTCTGTGTTCTAAAACGACCTTCAGTGTTTATTATCAGTGCGACCAAAACTGTCATTTTATTTCTATAAACTTCCAAAGATGGAATCACAGAATTATATTGAATTTATCAGATAACTCAACTTTTTTCTATGTACCAAAATGGCCTTAAATATTTATTGTCACTATGACAACTACTGGCATTTTATTTTTATGAACCTCAAAAAACGGAATCACAGAATTGTATTGAATATATTGGAGAATTCAATTTTTTTCTGTGAACTAAAACGGCCCTCTGTTCATTATCAGTGTGACAAATACTGTCGTTTTATTTCTATGAACTTTAAAAGATGGAAACACAGAATTATATTGAATATATCGGAAAACTCAATATTTCTCTGTGAGCTAAAACGGCCTTCGGTGTTCATTATTAGTGTGACAAATACTGCCATTTTTTTTCTATGAACTTCCAAAAATGTAATCACAGAATCAGATTGAATTTTATCAGAAAACTCAATTTTTATCTAGGCACCAAAATGGCCTTAAATCTTTATTGTCAGTATGACTGTTTGTAAGTATTATAAACCTCAAAAGATGGAATCACCGAATTATATTGAATATTTCGGAAAAATGAATTTTTTTGTGTGTACCTAAACAGACTTCAGAGTTCATTGTCAGTATGACAAATACTGTAATTTTATTTTTATAAGCTTCAAAAGATGGAATCACAGAATTCTATAGAATAAGTCAGACTTTTATCCTTTTCGAAGTTTCCTCTTCCGTCATCGGTCATGTGTCCCATTGTCTTCGACCGGTTTTCTTTCTCGGACGGATAGCGGGGACAAAAACTGCGAGAGCAGTGAGCACGCATGAATAATTCAACTATTTTCGTACGAATCGCACGTTTAGCGAACGTTCGACGTGGTAATTTTTTCACAAGACGTCGTTTCAAGATTTGGCCGGTTTCGTTCCACGTCGGGCAACCCCACAAGTTGCCGCCGACATCCGCAGCGGGTTCGCTATGGATTCTCCGAAATTAGATCCTGGAATCTCAATCATAGTTTTAAAATGAAATACATTAAAAATGTGACATTTCAAGAAACTTTATCGTGAATTGTCGAATCTAGTTACTTTCATAGAATATTCAGATATTTCACGAATTTTCTTCTTCTCTTCACTATTACACCTTTTCAATTATTTTCAGGAGAAAATATTCAAAAAAAGCTTTGCTAACCAAATTTTACAGTTCTCTTTGATGTACTGACGGTTTTCCGCTCGTCTCCTAGTGTACTAATGGACTCTTTCGATTTTTCAGCCAGAAGCGCGCCCTGTGGAAGTACTCGACGGACCGGGCGGCGATAGCCTCGCGATGGACGTGGCTGCAGGTGCAGATATCGGACCTGGAGTACCGCATCAGACAGCACACCGACCTCCACCGCCAGGTGCGCAACGCCAAGGGGGAGATCGTCCTGGAGGGCCCGAACCCCGTCTGTCCTCCGGCCAGTCCGCCCTCCTCGCCGACGACCGCCCTGAACGGCTACCGGGGCCAGCTGCCGGGCGCCTCCTCGTCGAAGACGTCGTCGCAAGAAGACGCGGCCGCGGCGGAGTATCAGTGTGCGAGGACCAGGCCGCTGGTGAACCACCGCAAGCGGAAGCTGCTGCAGACGGGCGGGCTGCACGTCTTCTCGAAGAAGGCGGCGCGGCCGAGTACGGTGCGGTGCGGCTGTCCGGTGCCGGTCGTCCATTGCGCCCTATGTACCGGTCGCACGGATCCGACGCATCCGCGCGACCAGCCGGAGGTGCTCAGTACGCCGGAGAAGGTCGCGTTGCTGGATCCGTCCTTCCATCCGGTGCTGTCGATGACTGAAGGTGAGTGCCGTAAACTTTGATCATGTTCATGAATGTTGGGGTTGGAGAGGAGAAAGTTTTACTTTTAGTTTTCACGGTAAGCTATTAACTAGTCGATGGAGTCAGTATAGAGGTGGGGATTAGCTTTGGTCGAAATGGTAATAGTGCGTTTCGTGACGAAGGAACCTATGTAGGTCTTATGACCACATCAGTACCTTTGATTGGTTATAATGATCCTAAAGCGATTATTATTGACAGAATATGACCTGCATAATTTTCGAAAATTTCAGACCCAATGATGTTCTCTGTCCACTGAAAGGTGCTCCATCTGTGCACAGTGCAATGATTCAACTACTGGCTATATACATCTACAGATCAGTCAAATACACTGACTAAACTTTTGGTGTTGATCATTTTGGGGCTTATAGCTCCCATTTTCGACAGAATATGACCTGCATAATTTCCAAAAAGTAAAGACCAGTTTGAACTACTAACTATAGACATCTTTTGATCAGTCGAATATACAGACTAAACTCTGTGACGTGGAAGTCTCAACAAGTTTGTTCAAGAAACTTACTTTCTCTTCTTGTTGTTGATAATTTAGAGACTTATAGCTCCCATTTTCGACAGAATAAGACCGACATAGTCTACTTTTTGGTATGTTGAAGTGCTCCACTTGTGCTACGCTTGACCAACTGACTATAGACAATCAGGGATCAGTTAAATACACTGACTTAACTCTTAGTGTTGATCATTTTGAGGATTATAGCTCCCATTTTCTAGAGAATATGACCAGATTAATTTCAAAAAAATTAAGACCAGTTTGAACTACTCACTATAGACATCTTTCGATCAGTCGAATACACTGACTAAACTCTGTGACATGGAAGTCTCCACAAGTTTTGTTAAAAAACTAATTTTTCTTTTGGTGTTGATCATTTTGTACCCTATAGCTCTTATTTTGGACAGAATATGACCAACATAGTCTACTTTTTGGTATGTTGAAGTGCTCCATTTGTGCTACACTTGACCAACTGACTATAGACATTCAGGGATCAGTTGAATACACTGACTTAACTCTTAGTGTTGATCATTTTGGCGATTATAGCTCCCATTTTCTAGAGAATATGACCAGATTAATTTCAAAAAAATTAAGACCAGTTTGTACTACCCACTATAGACATCTTTCGATCAGTCGAATACACTGACTAAACTCTGTGACATGGAAGTCTCCACAAGTTTTTTTAAAAAAACTCATTTTTTTTTTTCTTAGTGTTGATCATTTTGTACCATATAGATCTTATTTTTGACAGAATATGACCAACAAAGTCTACTTTTCGTTTTGTTAAAGTGCTTCATCTGTGCTACGCTTGACCAACTGACTATAGACAATCAGGGATCAGTTGAATACACTAACTTAACTCTTAGTGTTGATCATTTTGGGGATCATAACTCCCATTTTCTAGAGAATATGACCAGATTGATTTCCTAAAAATCAAGACGAGCTTGAACTACTCACTATAGACATCTTTCGATCAGTCGAATACAATGACTTAACTCTGTGACATGAAAGTCTCCACAAATTTTGTTGAAAAATTCATTTTTTTTCTGGGTGAGGATCATTTTGTACCCTATTGCTCTTATTTTTGACAGAATATGACCAACATAATCTACTTTTTGGTATGTTGAAGTGCTCCATTTGTGGTACGCTTGACCAACTGACTATAGACCATCAGGGATCAGTTGAATACACTGACTTAACTCTTAGTGTTGATCATTTTGGGGATTATAGCTCCCATTTTCTAGAGAATATGACCAGATTGATTTCCAAAAAATCAAGACGAGCTTGAACTACTCACTATAGACATCTTACGATCAGTCGAATACAATGACTTAACTCTGTAACATGAAAGTCTCCACAAATTTTGTTGAAAAATTCATTTCTTTTCTGGGTGTGGATCATTTTGTACCCTATAGCTCTTATTTTTGACAGAATATGACCAACATAGTCTACTTTTTGGTATGTTGAAGTGCTCCATTTGTGCTACGCTTGACCAACTGACTATAGACCATCAGGGATCAGTTGAATACACTGACTTAACTCTTAGTGTTGATCATTTTGGGGAATATAGCTCCTATTTTCTAGAGAATATGACCAGATTGATTTCCCTCAAAATTAAGACCAGCTTGAACTACTCACTATAGACATTTTCCCATCAGTTGAATACACTGACTAAACTCTGACATGGAAGTCTCCACAAGTTTTGTTAAAAAACTCATTTCTTTTCTTGGTGTTGATTATTTTGTACCCTATAGCTCTTATTTTGGACAGAATATGACCAACATAGTCTACTTTTTGGTATGTTGAACTGCTCCATTTGTGCTACGCTTGACCAACTGACTATAGACATTCAGGGATCAGTTGAATACACTGACTTAACTCTTAGTGTTGATCATTTTGGGGATCATAACTCCCATTTTCTAGAGAATATGACCAGATTGATTTCCTAAAAATCAAGACGAGCTTGAACTACTCACTATAGACATCTTTCGATCAGTCGAATACAATGACTTAACTCTGACATGAAAGTCTCCACAAATTTTGTTGAAAAATTCATTTCTTTTCTGGGTGTGGATCATTTTGTACCCTATAGCTCTTATTTTTGACAGAATATGACCAACATAGTCTACTTTTTGGTATGTTGAAGAGCTCTATTTGTGCTACGCTTGACCAACTGACTATAGACCATCAGGGATCAGTTGAATACACTGACTTAACTCTTAGTGTTGATCATTTTGAGGATTATAGCTCCCATTTTCTAGAGAATATGACCAGATTAATCTCAAAAAAATTAAGACCAGTTTGAACTACTCACTATAGACATCTTCCGATCAGTCGAATACACTGACTAAACTCTGTGACATGGAAGTCTCCACAAGTTTTGTTAAAAAACTAATTTTTCTTTTGGTGTTGATCATTTTGTACCCTATAGCTCTTATTTTGGACAGAATATGACCAACATAGTCTACTTTTTGGTATGTTGAAGTGCTCCATTTGTGCTACACTTGACCAACTGACTATAGACATTCAGGGATCAGTTGAATACACTGACTTAACTCTTAGTGTTGATCATTTTGGCGATTATAGCTCCCATTTTCTAGAGAATATGACCAGATTAATTTCAAAAAAATTAAGACCAGTTTGTACTACCCACTATAGACATCTTTCGATCAGTCGAATACACTGACTAAACTCTGTGACATGGAAGTCTCCACAAGTTTTTTTAAAAAAACTCATTTTTTTTTCTTAGTGTTGATCATTTTGTACCATATAGATCTTATTTTTGACAGAATATGACCAACAAAGTCTACTTTTCGTTTTGTTAAAGTGCTTCATCTGTGCTACGCTTGACCAACTGACTATAGACAATCAGGGATCAGTTGAATACACTAACTTAACTCTTAGTGTTGATCATTTTGGGGATCATAACTCCCATTTTCTAGAGAATATGACCAGATTGATTTCCTAAAAATCAAGACGAGCTTGAACTACTCACTATAGACATCTTTCGATCAGTCGAATACAATGACTTAACTCTGTGACATGAAAGTCTCCACAAATTTTGTTGAAAAATTCATTTTTTTTCTGGGTGAGGATCATTTTGTACCCTATTGCTCTTATTTTTGACAGAATATGACCAACATAATCTACTTTTTGGTATGTTGAAGTGCTCCATTTGTGGTACGCTTGACCAACTGACTATAGACCATCAGGGATCAGTTGAATACACTGACTTAACTCTTAGTGTTGATCATTTTGGGGATTATAGCTCCCATTTTCTAGAGAATATGACCAGATTGATTTCCTAAAAATCAAGACGAGCTTGAACTACTCACTATAGACATCTTTCGATCAGTCGAATACAATGACTTAACTCTGTGACATGAAAGTCTCCACAAATTTTGTTGAAAAATTCATTTTTTTTCTGGGTGAGGATCATTTTGTACCCTATTGCTCTTATTTTTGACAGAATATGACCAACATAATCTACTTTTTGGTATGTTGAAGTGCTCCATTTGTGGTACGCTTGACCAACTGACTATAGACCATCAGGGATCAGTTGAATACACTGACTTAACTCTTAGTGTTGATCATTTTGGGGATTATAGCTCCCATTTTCTAGAGAATATGACCAGATTGATTGCCTAAAAATTAAGACCACCTTGAACTACTCACTATAGACATTTTCCGATCAGTTGAATACACTGACTGAACTCTGACATGGAAGTCTCCACAAGTTTTATTAAAAAACTCATTTCTTTTCTTGGTGTTGATCATTTTGTACCCTATAGCTCTTATTTTTGACAGAATATGACCTAGTCCACTCTTTGAAATGTAAGGGTGCTTCTTGGTGTTGTTATTTCACTAGCTGTATTGATCTAGACGGTAAGACTATAAAGATGAATCGATAAATATTTCAATACACCCTTCACTTCAACCTTAATCTTTGATTGATATTTCGTACAGTGAATTGTCAATATGTCAGCATTTTCTCATAATTTTGATCGGCCCATTATGGATCGTTGGATGGAGGCATTTATCTTTGTCTCGAATTTAATCAACCAATCGATTATCCTGAAGGCTGGAGGTTGCAATATGTAGTCCTAAGTAATTTATATTGTTACTTCTTTTGTCCCTGAAAGTCGCACCTTCCTTCAAAATGAGATTTTCCTTTTTCCTTCCTTCCTATCGTATCTCGAAATACCAGTTGGGTAATCTGTGTTCCGCACTTCGAAATTCAGCGATCACATTCGAAAACGCAAATTTTCCATCGTTCACATTCATGCGGGTTGACTGAATTTGGCGCGAATATTTTAAGAATCCCGCCGACTCTCTCCGTCGCTCCCTTTTCATCGTCGGCGAAGCGGACGTCTATCTTTGTCCGTCACCGTTTATTTTATTCGCTCCTCCGGCGATTGTCGACCTCGGTTCACGACCGTGGTCTTGAACGATCAATTGAATCCGACCAAGTGGTACCGGCATGGTACCACGCGTCAGCTGGATATGGTACGATTCCTCCTGCGAAGGTTCCCCCTGTCATTAAAACCCATCATAAATGAATAAATTCAGGATACATCAGTACTCTAATAATATAAAAAAATTTGGATAAATCGTGAAGGGGAGATCTGAAGTATTCAAAAGTTGTGATTCTCAGTTCTTTCCCCCTATTTTTGTATTGATCTAAACTTACGAGTTCGTTCTTTCCACCGCGTTTATAAGGACGATGGCAGGACTTTGGATTCTGGCTCCGCGTGATTGGCGAATTTAAACGAGTATTTTTTCTGGTCGATTTTATAGATATTTATCGAGACACGACATCTCAGAACCCACTCTTAACCTTAGACGTAAACGTAGCCTTTACAGATTAGATCATTTCCGTTTGCGTGCCACTTGAGAGATTATTACACGTTTTAATTTTATGTTACTCACTTGAATTTTGGCAGATATTGGGTATAGGAGAATCCTAAAATTTGTTCCACTTTAGATGAATTTAGGATATTATCCAACATTACCGCATCAAAATTTGAAAACTAGTTCATTATTTGCAATATCAAACCCGAATTTTTTTTTCCCCTTCTTTTCACACAAAATCTCCATAATATGTTTAAGAGAATCAAAGGAGTAGTTTCGATGACTAAGAACAGAGTCGAACAACCTTGACAGGTGAATCAATAAATTTGAGGAGTTCATTTCGAGTTACACTTCCCAGAAAATTCCTCCGATCCTTCAAAGGAGAAACCTGAAATTTTTACCATTTTAGATGAATTTTAGAATATTAACCAACATTACTGCATCAGAATTTGAGAACTAGTTCATTATTTGCAATATCAAACCCGAATTTTTTTTTCCCCTTCTTTTCACACAAAATCTCCATAATATGTTCAAGAGAATCAAAGGAGTAGTTTCGATGACTAAGAACAGAGTCGAACAACCTTGACAGGTGAATCAATAAATTTGAGGAGTTCATTTCGAGTTACACTTCCCAGAAAATTCCTCCGATCCTTCAAAGGAGAAACCTGAAATTTTTACCATTTTAGATGAATTTTGGAATATTAACCAACATTACTGCATCAGAATTTGAGAACTAGTTCATTATTTGCAATATCAAACCCGAATTATTTTTCTCCCCTTCATTTCACACAAAATCTCCATGATATAAGAGAATCAAAGGAGTAGTTTCGATGACTGAGAACAGAGTCGAACAACCTTGACAGGTGAATCAATAAATTTGAGGAATTCATTTCGAGCTACACCTCCTAGAAAATTCCTCTGAACCTTCAAAACGATTATATTCAAAACGTTCGAGATATTACAGCATTGTGCTTATTATATTGTTTATCAGGAAGAGAAACTTTTCGCCTGCAGTTCTTTCGAAACAGGCGGCTACTTCATACATATCATTTCAGTTAGGAAATATCCGTGGAATAATGGGCGTTTGATAACGATAAGAATATCTCATCAATTTCTTTCAATGTCAACGAAAATTTCGCATATCGAAAAAATAAGTTTAATTACCCACTTCATATTTTATCTTTATACTATACCATCTGTCCCCATTGTTCTGTTTGTTTTGTCTTTGCTTTTCTAACGTGGATTATTGGTCAATGAACTCTATTGAGAGTATTCAGTAATTTGTTTATGAGAGCAGTCAGTGGATTTTCAATAGTCATTATTTCTGACAAGTTTGGCAGTTTCAAATTCCTAGTGCATATTTTTGTGCTTTTTCGTTGTAAAAATAATTGTTTCTTCATTATTTTGTATTTTCAGATGTTTCCGAGGGACTTCACTTGGAAGCCATCATGAAGATGCCCGAATGGCAGCAGAGAAGTGTCCGAATGAAGACTGTGAAGGGCTACACTAAAGGGGAAAGGTTGGACAAAACGTTACTGGACCATCGTTCGAAGAAGTTGGAACACCGAAAGAAGTATGGCAGATTGCTGAAACCCAGCACGATATCTGCATTAACAGCAGCTAGTAAGTGTCGGAAAGAACTTATATTTATTGCAATGCGAAGAAAATAGATTTTGTAATTATCTTTCTATTATTTTAGAAATAAAGAGCAAAATTCGGGGACGCAAATCCAACCGTCACCTGAACAGACTGGGCAGGAAGAGACTGCACTCGAGTATGAGGTCCTCTCACTTGCAATCGTCTAACGATGGATTGGACGAAGAGGTGGAATCGTTGAACAGCGCCCTGCCGAGATCGGCGGGCGAGTCGCCCAGCCTATCGCCTCTCCTGCATATGCAATCGATCAGCGGGTTGAACAAGAAGAACAGGATCAACTCGTATGATATCGACAACATTGTGATACCTTACAGCGTTGCTGCTTCGACCAGGGTTGAAAAGTTGGAGTACAAGGAGATCCTAACCCCGAAGTAAATATTCTTGAGTTTATAAGTGACATGCATGATTTCAAACCGATTTTTTAGGTGGCGAATAGCCGAGGACGTGTGCGTCAAATACGAATACAAAAACAACGGTACCATCAAGGAACCGGAAGAGGAGAACGATGTCGAAGACCTCTCCGAGGAGGCGGTGATAGTCCGTCACGACAAGTGCGAGCAGGACGAGCGCAAGAAGTTCCTCAGCTACCTGAAGATGCCGGCCGGTCGGGCGAGATCTCACAAGCGCACGGACAGTCGCGCCGAGTCGAGCGACACGAACACGCCCGATCCGATGTCGCCGCATCCCGCGGAAAACCACGAGGCGCCGAAGGAGGGCGGCGGTTCGCCGTTGGGCTCTCCGCCGGCCACGCCCCAGGGCGGGGTCGCGTCGACGCAGGAGGAGGGCACGACGCCTCACATCCCCTCGATCAGCGTGCTGCGAAGAAGGACCTTCTCCCGGGCGGGCATCGCGAAGGATAAGGATGCGGTGAAGGAGGAGATGCGGTGTAGCACTCCGGATCATCCGGAGGTGCAGCCGTTCGAAAGGAGGGGTTTTCCTCTGGACGAGCTGATGTACGAGGAGATGGTGAAGAGTATGCCTGAGGACCATCAGCAAGTGAGTGTCGATTTCCATGTTCCAGCGGTTTAGATAGATAGAATTTTTTTCCTTTGTAGGTATTTTACCATTTTATCACATTATTTCCTTACTTTTGAAGGTTCAATAATCAAATATAATAATATACAGTTTTAATGCAGTCAATTTCCACTTAGAGATGGATAGTGATTCGCTTGATTCATTAGATGATCACGTTCCAGCGATTTAGATAGATAGATTTTTTTTCCTTCACAGTTCTTCCATACTTTACCATTTATCACATTATTTCCTCACTTTTGAACGTTTAATAATCAAATATATACATTTTTTTTAAGGAGTCATCTTCCCAGAGATAGGTAGATAGTGGTTTCGGTTGATCCGTTTGATGATCATGTTTCAGCAATTTAGACGGATAGATTTTTCTTTCCTTCACAGTTTTTCTGTATTGTAACATTTTCTCACATTATTTCCTTACTATTGAACATCAAATAATTAATTTATACATTTTTACAATGCAATCATCTTCTACTTATGAGATAAATAGTGGTTTTGCTTGATTCTATAGATGATCATGTTTCAGCGATTTAGATGGATAAATTTTTTTCCTTCGCAGTTTTTCTGTACTTCACAACTTTCTCAAATTATTTCCTTACCTTTGAACATTTAATAATCAGATATGTAAATTTTTTAATGCAGTCATCTTCTAATCAGAGATAGATAGTGGTTTTGCTTGATTCGTTAGGTGACATTCCAGCGATTTAGATAGATAGATTTTTCTTTCCTTCACAGTTTTTCTGTATTGTAACATTTTCTCACATTATTTCCTTACTATTGAACATCAAATAATTAATTTATACATTTTTCCAATGCAATCATCTTCTACTTATGAGTTAAATAGTGGTTTTGCTTGATTCTATAGATGATCATGTTTCAGCAA
Source organism: Aphidecta obliterata (assembly GCA_963966015.1). Classification (NCBI taxonomy): domain Eukaryota; kingdom Metazoa; phylum Arthropoda; class Insecta; order Coleoptera; family Coccinellidae; genus Aphidecta; species Aphidecta obliterata. The sequence goes on from OZ014435.1 coordinate 3,252,500, forward strand.
TTTAGACGGATAGATTTTTCTTTCCTTCACAGTTTTTCTGTATTGTAACATTTTCTCACATTATTTCCTTACTATTGAATATCAAATAATTAATTTATACATTTTTTCAATGCAATCATCTTCTACTTATGAGATAAATAGTGGTTTTGCTTGATTCTATAGATGATCATGTTTCAGCGATTTAGATGGATAAATTTTTTTCCTTCGCAGTTTTTCTGTACTTCACAACTTTCTCAAATTATTTCCTTACCTTTGAACATTTAATAATCAGATATGTAAATTTTTTAATGCAGTCATCTTCTAATCAGAGATAGATGGTGGTTTTGCTTGATTCGTTAGGTGACATTCCAGCGATTTAGATAAATAGATTTTTCTTTCCTTCACAGTTTTTCTGTATTGTAACATTTTCTCACATTATTTCCTTACTATTGAACATCAAATAATTAATTTATACATTTTTTCAATGCAATCATCTTCTACTTATGAGATAAATAGTGGTTTTGCTTGATTCGTTAGGTGACATTCCAGCGATTTAGATAGATAGATTTTTCTTTCCTTCACAGTTTTTCTGTATTGTAACATTTTCTCACATTATTTCCTTACTATTGAATATCAAATAATTAATTTATACATTTTTTCAATGCAATCATCTTCTACTTATGAGATAAATAGTGGTTTTGCTTGATTCTATAGATGATCATGTTTCAGCGATTTAGATGGATAAATTTTTTTCCTTCGCAGTTTTTCTGTACTTCACAACTTTCTCAAATTATTTCCTTACCTTTGAACATTTAATAATCAGATATGTAAATTTTTTAATGCAGTCATCTTCTAATCAGAGATAGATGGTGGTTTTGCTTGATTTTTAGGTGACATTCCAGCGATTTAGATAGATAGATTTTTCTTTCCTTCACAGTTTTTCTGTATTGTAACATTTTCTCACATTATTTCCTTACTATTGAACATCATATAATTAATTTATACATTTTTTCAATGCAATCATCTTCTACTTATGAGATAAATAGTGTTTTGCTTGATTCTATAGATGATCATGTTTCAGCGATTTAGATGGATACATTTTTTTCCTTCGCAGTTTTTCTGTACTTCACAACTTTCTCAAATTATTTCCTTACCTTTGAACATTTAATAATCAGATATGTAAATTTTTTAATGCAGTCATCTTCTAATCAGAGATAGATAGTGGTTTTGCTTGATTCGTTAGGTGACATTCCAGCGATTTAGATAGATAGATTTTTCTTTCCTTCACAGTTTTTCTGTATTGTAACATTTTCTCACATTATTTCCTTACTATTGAACATCAAATAATTAATTTATACATTTTTCCAATGCAATCATCTTCTACTTATGAGTTAAATAGTGGTTTTGCTTGATTCTATAGATGATCATGTTTCAGCAATTTAGACGGATAGATTTTTCTTTCCTTCACAGTTTTTCTGTATTGTAACATTTTCTCACATTATTTCCTTACTATTGAATATCAAATAATTAATTTATACATTTTTTCAATGCAATCATCTTCTACTTATGAGATAAATAGTGGTTTTGCTTGATTCTATAGATGATCATGTTTCAGCGATTTAGATGGATAAATTTTTTTCCTTCGCAGTTTTTCTGTACTTCACAACTTTCTCAAATTATTTCCTTACCTTTGAACATTTAATAATCAGATATGTAAATTTTTTAATGCAGTCATCTTCTAATCAGAGATAGATGGTGGTTTTGCTTGATTCGTTAGGTGACATTCCAGCGATTTAGATAAATAGATTTTTCTTTCCTTCACAGTTTTTCTGTATTGTAACATTTTCTCACATTATTTCCTTACTATTGAACATCAAATAATTAATTTATACATTTTTTCAATGCAATCATCTTCTACTTATGAGATAAATAGTGGTTTTGCTTGATTCGTTAGGTGACATTCCAGCGATTTAGATAGATAGATTTTTCTTTCCTTCACAGTTTTTCTGTATTGTAACATTTTCTCACATTATTTCCTTACTATTGAATATCAAATAATTAATTTATACATTTTTTCAATGCAATCATCTTCTACTTATGAGATAAATAGTGGTTTTGCTTGATTCTATAGATGATCATGTTTCAGCGATTTAGATGGATAAATTTTTTTCCTTCGCAGTTTTTCTGTACTTCACAACTTTCTCAAATTATTTCCTTACCTTTGAACATTTAATAATCAGATATGTAAATTTTTTAATGCAGTCATCTTCTAATCAGAGATAGATGGTGGTTTTGCTTGATTTTTAGGTGACATTCCAGCGATTTAGATAGATAGATTTTTCTTTCCTTCACAGTTTTTCTGTATTGTAACATTTTCTCACATTATTTCCTTACTATTGAACATCAAATAATTAATTTATACATTTTTTCAATGCAATCATCTTCTACTTATGAGATAAATAGTGTTTTGCTTGATTCTATAGATGATCATGTTTCAGCGATTTAGATGGATACATTTTTTTCCTTCGCAGTTTTTCTGTACTTCACAACTTTCTCAAATTATTTCCTTACTTTTGAACATTTAATAATCAGATATGTAAATTTTTTAATGCAGTCATCTTCTAATCAGAGATAGATAGTGGTTTTGCTTGATTCGTTAGGTGACATTCCAGCGATTTAGATAGATAGATTTTTCTTTCCTTCACAGTTTTTCTGTATTGTAACATTTTCTCACATTATTTCCTTACTATTGAACATCAAATAATTAATTTATACATTTTTTCAATGCAATCATCTTCTACTTATGAGATAAATAGTGGTTTTGCTTGATTCTATAGATGATCATGTTTCAGCGATTTAGATGGATAAATTTTTTTCCTTCGCAGTTTTTCTGTACTTCACAACTTTCTCAAATTATTTCCTTACCTTTGAACATTTAATAATCAGATATGTAAATTTTTTAATGCAGTCATCTTCTAATCAGAGATAGATGGTGGTTTTGCTTGATTTTTAGGTGACATTCCAGCGATTTAGATAGATAGATTTTTCTTTCCTTCACAGTTTTTCTGTATTGTAACATTTTCTCACATTATTTCCTTACTATTGAACATCAAATAATTAATTTATACATTTTTTCAATGCAATCATCTTCTACTTATGAGATAAATAGTGTTTTGCTTGATTCTATAGATGATCATGTTTCAGCGATTTAGATGGATACATTTTTTTCCTTCGCAGTTTTTCTGTACTTCACAACTTTCTCAAATTATTTCCTTACTTTTGAACATTTAATAATCAGATATGTAAATTTTTTAATGCAGTCATCTTCTAATCAGAGATAGATAGTGGTTTTGCTTGATTCGTTAGGTGACATTCCAGCGATTTAGATAGATAGATTTTTCTTTCCTTCACAGTTTTTCTGTATTGTAACATTTTCTCACATTATTTCCTTACTATTGAACATCAAATAATTAATTTATACATTTTTTCAATGCAATCATCTTCTACTTATGAGATAAATAGTGGTTTTGCTTGATTCTATAGATGATCATGTTTCAGCGATTTAGATGGATAAATTTTTTTCCTTCGCAGTTTTTCTGTATTCTACAATTTTCTCAAATTATTTCCTTACTTTTGAACATTTAATAATTAAATATGTAAATTTTTTGATGCAGTCATATTCTATTTAGAGATAGATAGTGGTTTTGCTTGATTCGTTAGAAGATCACATTCCAGCGATTTAGATAGATAGATTTTTTTTTTCTTCCCTGTTTTTCTGTATTTTATCATTTGTGATATGCCAATTTCGATAGCAAATTCATAGGGGATATTTTTTCTGGAGCACTGTCCCCTGTTTTCCTCCAGAACTTTTTTTTTGGTGAGCCACTGTTAATTTGAAAAAATGTAAAAAGCAGCTATGTTGTTGACTTTATGGTCTCTTGTAGTCTTGTCATAACTGCTACCGATTTCGAGAAAAAAAATTTTGAACGATTCTCTTGAAATCCTCAGAAAAATCCAAATTGTTATAAAAATTCAGTTAGTAAGCTGTGGTGAATTATTTCATTATTAGATTTTATGGTTATTTTTCCGATTTATAGCAATAATTCATAAAGATTCGATAAATTCATCTAATCATTACAAAACATTGAAACAAACCTCAACACCCTTTATTTCGAAAACGAAACGGGAATGTTCACGGGAATTTTTTTTCTTATAATTACTCAAGGAATCTCCCCTCTTCGTTTGTACCTCCAATTTAGGAACACCCTGTATACATTTTTTGAAGCAGTCATCTTCTACTTAGAGAAAAATAGTGGTTCCGCTTGATTCTTTAGATGATCACATTCCAGCGATTTAAATAGATAGATTATTTTTCCTTCACAGTTTTTCTGTATTTTAGAATTTTCGCCCATTATTTCCTTACTATTCAATACTATCAATAATTATATTTATATATTTATTCCTGGACTTTTCCGATGTGTATAGGTATCGCTAGATTGACCGATTAGCATTCAATAATAGAATGGAGGTGTTATTTTGTAGAAAGTAGAAATTCAACCAAAAACAGTATTAGCATTAGTAGTCATTTAACGCAGTCTTCTAGAATATACTGTGAGATTATAATTTGAGAATCTAATCTTGGAGTATCTGATCCCAAAGGGTTTTCTAGACTTTCTTGCAATTTTTCAGAACTAGCCCCGTTTTTTTCGAAGAAAAAAATTGACCACCATCCTGTGCTATTAAGAAATCTTTCCAGTTCGGACTAGGTTGTTATCAAGTGCTTTTGGGGTATTGTATTTTATATCTTCTAAACGATTACATCTGTATTACTGTGACATGTCGTGTTTATCATCTTCAATCCTTAAAAAACTTTGATAATCATTCACTAAGAAACTCAAAAAAAAAAGATCAAACATATCTTGGATCGTGGTGATAGGCTTCAAAATTGAAATCAGCTGGTCCAATTATTTTTATCAGTCTAATTAAATTTATTGGGTGTAAGCATTGATGTTTTTATTTATGTTAATTAAGCAACGGATGAATCCAAAGACCAATCAAAATGTTTAGTATGGATGGCTTTAAAAAGTGAAAAGTACTTGTTCAATAAAAATGTATTTGATTTCCCTTTTTTCTGTAATTTAATGCTCTAATAATCATAGATCGCATATCAAAACGCTTCAAATCTTAGTTCAACGTTGAAGATGCTTAGCTTTCAGTATTGTTTTTGTGTCTTCTCTCACTAAAAAAAAAAAGGTTTGATTCGTGTATTTATCGGAGAAGTCCAGGGATATCCTTGAAGGTACTTCCGATGCGTTCAGTTCGTTGAATGAAATATTGATTAATCCGTTTCGTTTTCAGCTCAGAACCAACATCCAATCCCAGGACACTCACGACGACTGCGACAGCACGTCGAACGGGTGTTATCTGGATACCAAGGTGGGTTCTCCCGGTAGCGAGTCCACGGAGTCGGCGCTGGCCGACGAAGACCCTAACGATCCCGAATGGATCGACGTCGAAAAGACGTCCAGAGATCGTCACAGAAGATAAGACGTCGGTATGACGAGTTGAATTTTCTTTTTTTTTTGCCCTTTATTCGTATAATTCATTTCGAATTTCCCGCCCCGTTCTTTTTTTATTTTTGCGGGGGAACCATCTGCCGATGAGACAGGATCTGTTTTAAATTTGTTGAAATTCTAATATGTTGTTGATGTTGATGACCTTTCTTGGAAGGGATCATCTCTGGGGATGTGCTAATCGAGATTGAATTAAATGCGAATTGCCCAAATTAATTTTCGTGATGCTAGATTTGAAATTCAAATTGTGCCATATTTTCTCTGAATCTGAATGCACATCGTCTAGAGACGATCCATTGTTTTTGTTAAGTTCCGAAAGTTCTAGCCTTCTTAATTTTTGAGGTGATTTGATGATGTTCATGAAGTAAAATACAAAAAAAATAACCAAAAATAGCTTCGAATTTTGTATTTCCTTGAATCTGTGATTGTGATTACATGTATGTAAATAATAATAAAATTCATATATCAATACTGTTGTTGCTTTATAGTATTGTTATAAGTATATATCAAACTATAAGCAAAATACAGAATTCCGAGCTTTTGTAGATTCTTCATTTCCTCTCATGTTATTTAATCAAATAGTTCTCCACCTAGCGTCATTTATCATTTTTGTACAGTCGCATAAGGGTTTGAAGAAATCTCCCCATTCGCTCAGGGTTGTTCACAAATGTCGCTGGAAAAGGTCATTTGAGAATCATCCTGTATATTCATTTGAAGTGTATATTTATCATTTGACACTAGTAGTGTATCTTCGTTGAACTGTGATTAAAATTTAATGAGACTCTCATTGAGTGATGAAACAATACCAAATGTGGATGTGTAGATTATTACAATGGAAAATTTGCTTCATTTCGAGCGAATAACCGAAGATTGCTTCTTTCCCTTGTGTTTTGTATAATTAAAGTATTGCAGTAGTTAAGGGGCTCCATGTGACACCTTTAGGATATTACCAGTTCATTTTCTCAGTGAATTTTATTGAAATTGTGTAAATACTTTGTTCAAAATTAAGAGTGTACAAAATTTATTATAAATAGACTGTATCTGTTCAGATTTCGTAAACTGGAAATTATTTTTGAATAAATAGAAATATAAATAAGTTTTATGAATTTTGATTCTGTTTGTAACATATCAGCACAGGATCACCTACGAAGGTAAGATTGGACGATTTTAAACTTACTTACGCCCAATGTTGAAATTCGAAACTGTCATCACCCAAAGTTTGTTATTTTTAAGTTCTGGTCAGTATTTTCAAAGAAGTTGGTTTTATTATTTGGAAACTTCTTGAGAATCCTGCGGCATTGAAATGTTTCATTATTATAATTGATTTGCCGCATGGAGCCAATCCCCGTGTTTATTTTTTTTTCTCCAATAAGTTCTAATACATTTTCGTACATATTTGTTACTGCTGGAAAATGTAACCCAGTTATTTACATTTGTATAAAGTATTTTCATTATTTGACTTGATAAAAAATTTTGAAATTAGAAAGTACTCTTTATAAGAGTCAACTTTGTATATCGTCTAATGGAAGAAAGGAGAGTATATTACAAAGTTTTTAGTTTTTACGTGTCATTTGTGTTGAAGATCATTGTAAAAATAAAGAGAATATATTTATTTTCCAGTGACTTGGATTAGTTACATTGTAATGGTACATAAATTTTTATAAGCAATGTGTTAAAAATACAGAACACCTTGAATAGCTCTTCGTTAATTCTTTACACCTCTTGTTTACTCTTGAATGACATTTCAGCAATTTCAAATGATATACAGGTGTCCCAGAAGTCGACGTCAAGCCGAATTCGGTTAACAGGCTTTAATAAAAACCTTTTTTTTGCTCAATCTAAGGAATGTAGTAAGTGTTATACCATGTTAGAATCCTTATTGAATACGCTAAGTTTTAATGTGACTTGCAAAATTAATGTAGTACAATTTTTTTTCAGTACAGTTGAAATTGGGCGAGATATTAATTTTGAATACTTGGTTCGGCGACGGGTGACGTTATCTTCCAAGCTGGAGTAGTTGGCTTAGAATCTAAGGTTACAGAATCAGGATAACAAAGGAAAAATAAAATTAGAAAAAGTGAAGATTTGTAGCAACAGGAGTTCAAAAATCATCACATGGTATGCATTTTCTCGAATAAAATGAAATAGAAGTAGAAAAAACAAACAAGAAAATGGCAATGCAGCTTTTATTTTAACAGCTGTTTAAAAGACGAAACGATACATTGAAATAAAAAAATAATTAACAGTAATAATTTTAAACATAAATCCACATACACTGATATTTAAACATTTCCTCATTCCGCTAATGCTACTTTAATCACCTTTTCAGCGACTGGTTCAATTTGACTAATGTACGATTCTAATTCTTGATGCAATATTTCATCATCAACTTCTTCGGTACAGTCTTTTTCAGTGAACGATCCTCTGGCCATTTTACCCAGACGCTTTTCACTCTAAAAAATAAATATTGACGACAAAGTTGAAAAGGGATTTAGCAGCTTACCATTTTTTGCTGCTTGAACTTCTGAAGTAAAAGTTCTTCGAAGCTTCTCTTTTCCTTGGGTCCACTTCGTAAGGCGGTAATGTACTGTAATATATCGGATAATCTCAGGCTCTGCTTTTTATTGATCTTATGTTTGGCAAAGTAAGTGTAAAGAACTTTGTTATTCATCAATGCTACGTTACGACCAGAAGCCTTTAGATCCTTGAAGATATGGAGTGCATCGCAATAATCGCGCATCTTTTGAAATAGTTGATTGGGTTCTTCCACTAAAACGGCGAATAAAATTTATTCAGGTATTATTCCAGGAATTGAATATTAATTCACCTGTTAAATCGGTTATTTCTGGCATCTTTAGAATTTCATTGTATACTGTTTGGTAAAACATAGTGCCCAATCCTTTATTTTGATGAGTTGGTAAAATGAAAAACTGACTGATCCTTGCTCGATTACTATCGGGATATGAGAAGAACTTGTAAATTGCTGTGAAACCTATTGGAGTAATGATTTTTTTACCACCTCCAGGTAATTTGAATTCTTCATACCTGTGAAAAGTTTATATTTTATAATCGAGTTCTTTTTATTCTCAATTGGCTGTAATATCTTATTGTTCGTGTATCTGATACTTACATATAAAAGATTATCCACCTATTATCTTTCAGATCAATGAAATTAGCAGCATCGATGAACCATATAAGCAAAGTCTCGAATCTTTCGTGGTATTCCTGAAATAACTCGTCTTGTGCATCTATTTGCGTTATTTTATATATACAATTTACACGCTCTCCTTCATTAAGTAAGAAAACTGAAAAATTAATTGGGCTAATCAGATAAGTAAAATTATTGAATTATTGCAAACTCGCCTTCATTATAACGCTCAAATTGATGAATAACAGTCCCAAACATTTGATCACTCTTATCATTCTTAACTATTCGTTTGTATTCCTCCTTGTCGGTGAAATAGTTTCTCGGAAGCCAATCGTTCATCAGCTTTGGGATGTCGTCAACTTCGAATGCAGGCACTTTACTTTTATATTTTATATCTAACAAACATTTCGAGGAGTTGTGGTGGTAGTATAAGTTAATATTGAGATCTTTGTATCCGAAAATTAGTTCACTGAAAGAAGAAGTATTAGAATTTTACCGGACAAAGTCAAAAGTACGATTCATTACCTCTCACCGAAAACTTGATGAGCGAGTAAAGGTTGAAACATACATCTTTCTTCGCAAACTCCAGGGTTGTCTACCTCTCTTTCAGTAACCACTAAAAAAAGGTATGAAATGAATGTACATTTTCACTAGGATGGGCTACATGTAATACCTAATGTGAAAGAAACAGCTTGAAGAGCATTACTCTTATATTTATGCAATTTATCCTCCATTATGTAGGAAAAATTATAGAGGTAATAACTTCGTATTGTGTCTAGTATAGTTGGCCGGATTTGGGTGAAAAAAGTGGAATAAAATTCTTGTCAGACTGTTTATTGAGGTTAAAAAACCGCCACTACTGTCATTATTTTAGCGGGGATTTTTTGCGGTCGTCTGATCTACTAGGTTCGGTAAAAACTAAGAATTGTTTGTAAAAATATTCCTTATCTATGATTTTAGCCTAAAAATTTTGAACGATTGTCGCCAACCAACATAAGCAAAAGAATATATTTTTTAATTATTTTATCTATGTTCAAACATATGAATGTTTTGTGACGATGAATTGCGTTTTATTTTTTGTTATTCAATATGGCTGTAGTTCAAGAATATAAAATTATATTATTACGGTTTCAAAGACCAGCAATAAGACGAGGTGATTATTAAGATTGTGCAAGAAATCCGTTTATGAATTCACTACAGACTGTTATTGTATGGTAAGCCCCTTTCAAAAGATTTATTTATGTATGTGCTTAAAAGATGTGAACTTGTTTTGTTTTAGGGAAGTTAATTGGACAAAAGACAAAAGGATCTGTATTATAAATAATGATTATTCTATGGGGTGAGTGATTTTGGGTAAGTTTCCACCCATAAATGACTCGTGGATTTGAACTTCATTTGAAGAAAGCTCCTGGATCTCAATTCATATTTTAAAGGTTATATTCCAGTAGTTTATATATACATATTTAATAACTGACCTTGAAATCATAATAGTAATTATCTTTCAATTTCTCAGATTCAGAGGCGTAGTAATGCTGAGGGATCTGTTGTGTAGAATGTGGAGAAATCGCAAAACTCATTGGCCAACACAGAAAAAAAAATCCCGATGGATCTTGGTGCCGATGTCAAAGTTATATGACATTGAATGGTATGATTTTATATTTTCATTGAGACTTATTCAGAGCTATTTTCGAATCTCTTCCAAGTTAGAATCTACCCACAAGAGAAACTCTTTTATTGAAATTAACAGAAAATATATTATGTGGTTGGATCTTTATTGAAACCATTAACTGTCTTTATTCTCAAATTGACGGAACAATGTATGTACAGGGTGTTTCACGTAAGCGGGTCACTGGATTTTGTGACTTTTCCTTTGAGCAAAATTGAAAAATGACCCATCATTATGATAGTATTTCTCAAGGGTTATCCAAATATTTTGAAGGAAAAACTATCAAACCAAGGCATGAAAAGTTATTGAGGAAAAACAGCTTTGCCAAAAAATAAATTTGTGACGGAACAATTGGAGAGAAATGGTCTATTGACCTTCTTATTTTGAAGAAAAGCCAAATTAGCAAAAAATTTATTTTTTTGGAAAAACGGTTTTTCCTCAATAACTTTTCATGGTTTGGTTCGATAGCTTTTCCGATAAAATATTTGGATAGCCTTTGAAGAATACTGTCATATTGATGAGCCTCTTTTCAATTTTGCTCAAAGGATAAGTCACAAAATTGACCCGCTTACGTGAAACAACCTGTATCTTCCATATTTGAAAGTATTTGGACGCCATCTTTACTGCAATGTAAAAAGTATTGTATACACCTTAAAGAGTACTTTTATTGTCGCAATTGCTACTGGAATACTCCTGTCATATGCGTACAGATGGCGCTAGAGGCATCGAATCTTGAATATCAGTTATTCGATCGCTATAAAAATTATCAGAGATTCAAAATGTCAGTTTTGGAATCAGGCCCGGTATATTTTATTTCTCACGTCTCTTTTTCACCCTAAAAATTCTGGAGAAATTTGTTTTTCAAGAGTTATATTCTCTAAGATAACCACATTTTTGCATTCATTAGAATAGAAAGTGAACATGAGTGCTCAGATTTTTGTCGAAATGGAAATAACTGGATCACTTATATCCTCTTCTGATTCTATATCCTTTTTATGATAATACTCTAAGGTTAAATAAAAATACATCTTCATTTGATACTAAAGTCTTGTGAATACAATTTGGTGGATGCGCTCTAGCGAGATCGAATATTTCATCTTAGCGCATCCACCATATTGTTATGTTTTGGGCGGGTCCTGGTCAATTATTATTTACACTTAAAATCTTGATAGTCAAGTATCCACCTACAATTGACATTTATAAATTTCAACTTTTAGTTGAAGAATTCTTGAATATTGAACTATATGAAATCATGTGGTGTTTTCTTCTGTGGATCTAAATCACGTTATACTAATTGAAATTCTATTTCTCAGATTTGGAGGCATTGTATTTGTTGTCTTTGATGCTGAAGGATTTGTTTCTTTCAATATCAGCCTTGGAATGGTAATAATGGTAGCAAATGAGGAAGGTTTTAACTTTGCAGAAGGGAGATACATTCCATTATCAGAGCGAGTTATATTAGGTGCACAGAATACCGAGGTAATGGAAGGTGTGAATTTTATTTATACGGTAATCATCTTGGTTCGATATCCATAATCAATGCAATTTTTGTATCTCTTTCAAGTAGGAGTCTACCCACAACCGACGAATATATTTCGTTGGGTGGTTGGATTATTATTACTATTGAAAGCGATAACGATTTTATTCTCAAATCAACAGAAATTAAACATTTTAGCACATATCATGTTCTTTTCCGATTTAAATGTACTCGGACGCCATCTATTATTATAATGCTGAAGGTCTTGTATCAACCCAGTTACTTTCTGTAGGTATTGAAGAATTGTGAAAATAAATTTGGTGGATGCGCTCTGACGACACTAGATAATTCATCAGAGCGCATCCACCATATTGTCATATTTTGGGCAAGCCCTGACAATCTTATCCCTAGAATATCTGTGCCATTATTATTTACACCTCACAACGCAAGATGAAGCGTAAAGAATTTTTTCAATTTGTCATATCCAAGTGTACATCTTCAATTTACACTTATAGATTTAAACTTCCATTTGAACAATGCTTGACTATTGAACGTTGAGGAATTAGTTTTTTTTTCAAAATCGATCAAGATAAGGATAATCTAGAGTCTAGACCATGCATCTGACACTTGTGGCCCAGAATGAATCGGAATATGAAATCATGTGATTTTCTTCTAGGGATCTGAATCACATTATATTTACTTATTGAAATTCTATTTCTCAGATTTGGAGGCGTTGTATTTCTTGGCTTTGATGCTAAAGGATTCGTTTCTTTCGATATCAGCCTTTGGAATCATAATAATGGTAGCAGACAAGAAAGGTGTGAACTTCTCTAAAGAGCAGAAGTAGCCATTAATGCTGAGGGATCTGTTCTGTAGAATGTGGAGAAATCGCAAAACGCATTGGCCAACACAAAGAAAAACTATCAGAAAAAAAATCCCGATGGATCTTGGTGCCGATGTCAAAGTCATATGACCTTGAATGGTATGATTTTATATTTTCATTGAGATTTATTCAGAGCTATTTTCGAATCTCTTCCAATATAGAATCTACCCACAAGAGAAACTCTTTTATTGAAATTAACAGAAAATATATTATGTGGTTGGATCTTTATTGATACCATTAATTGTCTTTATTCTCAAATTGACGGAACAATGTAGGAGAAAAAGCTTTGCCAAAAATTAAATTTGTGTCGGAACAATTGGAGAGAAATGGTCTATTGATCTTCTTATTTTGAAAAACAGCCAAATTAGCAGAAAATTCTTTTTTTTTGAAAAACGGTTTTTCCTCAATAACTTTTCATGCTTTGGTTCGATAGTTTTTCCGATAACATATTTGGATAGCCTTCGAAGAATAGTATCATATTGATGAGCCACTTTTCAATTTTGCTCAAAGGATAAGTACCTCCCATATTTGAAAGTATTTGGACGCCATCTATACTGAAATGTAAAAAGTATTGTATACACCTTGAAGAGTACTTTTATTGTCGCAACTGCAACGAATCTTGAATATCAGTTATTCGATCGCTATAAAAATTATCCGAGATTCAAAATGTCAGTTTTGGAATCAGGCCGGGTATATTTTATTTCTCACGTCTCTTTTTCACCCTAAAAATTTTGAAGAAATTTTTTTTCAACAGTTCCATTCTCTAAGATAACCACATTTTTGCATTCATTAGGATAGAAAGTGAACATCTTACGTTGAGTGCTCAGATTTTTGTCGAAATGGAAATAACTCTTCTTCTAGGGATCTGAATCACATTATATTTACTTATTGAAATTCTATTTCTCAGATTCGGAGGCGTTGTATTTCTTGGCTTTGAAGCGAAAGGATTCATTTCTTTCGATATCAGCCTTGGAATCATAATAATGGTAGCAGACAAGGAAGGTTTGAACTTCTCTAGATAGCAGAAGATACATTCTATTATCAGAGCAAGTTATATCAGGTGCACAGAATACCAAGGCAATGGAAGGTATGATTTTTTATTTTCATTGAGTCTGAGTATTTTTGCTTGTACGGTGATCATCATGGTTCAATATCCATAATCAATGCAATTTTTGTATGTCTTCCTAGTAGGAGTCTACCCACAACTGACGAATGCTCACTTAAATTGAAAGAAAATTGGTCGACTATTCCTTATATCCGCTTCTGATTCCATGTCCTTGTTTATATAAAAACTTGAATGTTACCTTCTGTTGAAGAATTGTGAAAAACATTTTGGTGGATGCGCTCTGACGACATGAGGTATTTCATCAGAGCGCGTCCACCATATTGTCATATTTTTGGCAAGACAGATATAAGATAGCTAGCTAATTGTTTAAGCACCAAACTGTATCCTTGACTTACCTTCAAAATAAGCCGGGATTAATTTTTATTTCAGATTGATGAATTTCCAGATAAAAATATTTTAGCGACAGACTTTCTCGAAAATATAGACCATGCTATCTCTCGTATTAATTAAAATTCGATTTTTCAGACCCGAAGGCATTGTATTTGTTGTCATTCATGCTGGAGGTTATTTGCTTTATATAGAGGAGAAATAACAAAAAAAGATATTGTTGGACAACATAATGAATTCCCTATAACCAGGCAAGTTTTATGAGAGGCAGAGAATACCCAAGTGATGGAAGGTATGATTTCCTATATTCACTTACACTTATTAACACCGTTATCATAATATTTTACATTGAGTGCCCAGATTTTTGATGAAATGGAAATATGTCGACCATTCCTTATATCCGCTTCTGATTTCATATTCCTGTCAATACATAACTGAAAGTAAGAGGTTTATATTGAATCTCAAAAGTAATCTTCTTTTTTTGCTGAAAAATTGTTAAAAAACATTTTGGTGGATGCGCTCTGACGACATAAGATATTACATCAGAGCGCATCCACCATATTGCCATATTTTGGGCAAACCCTAGACAATCTTGATTCCAGAATATCTGTGCAATTATTATTTACACATGGTAACACAAGGTGAAGCGTAAAGCGATTTTTTCAATTTGTCATATCCCAGTATACATCTACAATTAATACACATTCATTTGAATGATGAGGGATTGAATTTTTTTTTGAATCAATCAGATAAGAGTAATCTAGACTTTGCTGAACACGATTATACAATTAGTTTCTTCTGGAGATCTAAATCATGTTTAATTGAAATTCGTTTTCACAGATTCCGAGGACTTATATTCGCTGCAGTTAATGCTGAAAGATTTCCTATGGAACAAGGGTGAATAACAAAAAGGAAATGTCGGTAGAGACAATCCTGATGGACCTATATCAGCACCTCGGAGGTAAGGTATGTCAAGATTGTCAAGTCACATTTTTTCCAGAAACGAGTTATCCACACTATTGGATTTTTATTATTAAATTCTATCTAGTGGAAAATATTTTAACTCCCTAGTTACTGGGGAGTTAAATCCCCAGTTTCTAGGGAGTTAAATCTGTATTCCAATAGTGTAGATAACTCGTTTTTGGAAAAAATGTGACTGAACACACCTTACCTCTGAGGTGCTGATATATTTTACGTCAATTTGGGGATGCAGACACTAAATGGATATATAATCAATCATCAACGCAAGTTTTATAAGAGGCAGAGAATACAAGAAGTATTGAAAGTAATATTTTTCCATTTTCATTGACACTTATTCATACCGTTATAATAATATTAAGTGGAAAAGTATGGTGCGGATAATTCCTTTTATCCACTTCCAATTTCCTTTCATTTTAATATAAGATTGATGAAATATAATTGAAAGGAAATTTTATTTTGTCTTTGTGAATCTATATTTTTTTCCCAGTGACTGTGAATTAAATTCTAAATCGAATCTCGTTTGTTTTATTTCGCATCGAATGAATCATTGCATGTGCTGCTATCTGCAGACAAAGACCGGAAGTACCTCTAAATAAGTGAAGATCCCTTCCGGGAAAACTTACTAGTTCCCGATAATCCCAACAGATGGCGCAATAGGCATGCCAGCGCCACCAACCGGAAAGGGACTGAACTAATTGGTTCACGATAATCCCTGCAGGGGGCGCTCTACCGATGCCAGCGCCTCTTGCGGAAAGTGGCTGAACTAATTAGTTCGCGATAATCCCTGCAGAGGGCGCTCTACCGATGCCAGCGCCTCTTGCGGAAAGAGGCTGAACTAATTAGTTCGCGATAATCCCTGCAGAGGGCGCTCTACCGATGCCAGCGCCTCTTGCGGAAAGGGGCTGAACTAATTAGTTCGCGATAATCCCTGCAGAGGGCGCTCTACCGATTGCAGCGCCTCTTGCGGAAAAGGGCTGAACTAATTAGTTCGCGATAATCCCTGCAGAGGGCGCTCTACCGATTGCAGCGCCTCTTGCGGAAAAGGGCTGAACTAATTAGTTCACGATAATCCCTGCAGAGGGCGCTCTACCGATGCCAGCGCCTCTGGTGGAAAGGGGCTGAACTAATTAGTTCACGATAATCCCTGCAGAGGGCGCTATACTGAAAGCAGCGCCTCTGGCGGAAAGAGGCTGAACTAATTAGTTCTCGATAATATTTGTAGAGGGCGCCACTGATTTGTTCAGCTTGGTGCATTCGCCACTAGAGGGCAGCACCTGATTTGTTCCGCTTGAAGCATTTACCGCTAGAGGGCAGCATATTTGTTTTGAATCAAAACTTGGGGAAAAAAAGACAATTGTCGCATGTAATTTTTATTTCAGCAGATAGATATTAAACCTGGAATTTATGTAGAAGGTGTGTAATTTTCATGTCGTCCTCCATTCAATTTCGCATCACAAGCTTCGAAAGCATCCAGACATCCCTCTTCGTGAATTCATGAGAAATCCTGTGAAAGGGAGATCTATTTAATTATTTCATCGATTATTCGAATGAAATAGTTTATAATTACAGATATGCTATTGCCTGCTCAAAAAATAGAAATATGGTGGATGCGCTCCCATGAACTCTTTCGGTCGAGCAGAGCGCATCCACTACAATTTGATTCTAATATTGAAAAACAAATGAAAGCAACAGTCGGAAAATCAAAATACACAAAAGCTGAGCACTCGATATTAGAAATTCATTTGTTTCTTCCACTCGATATGATAATAACGAAATGAGTTAAGAAAATAAGGAAAAATCTTTTATCACCTCAGTATTGTCTGCTTCTCATAAAACTTGGGCTGAAAATTGAATCTATATCCACCTAGTGTAGTAGGATTTCCTCCAAATTAGAGGGTCCTCATTGTTTCAATCAACAACTCTTTCAGTTATTCCTCTTTGTTCTGCAAGAAGAATCCTTTAGCATGTTGGCAACGCCTACGATTCTGAGAAATAAAATTTTAATCAATATTACATGATAAGTGTTAGTTGCGAGTGGATACAGCATATAAAGAAACCGTTTTCAACTTCATCTTCTGGTAAGGGTTTGAACAGATATCTTGGGAGTAAAATTGCCTGGTTTCTGCAGAGTACAGCAATATGGTGGATGCGCTAATATAAACATTTTTACCCCATAAGAGCGCATCCACCACAATTTATTGACGAAAGAAAGTACCCTCTTCTTTTCGTGTGATTCATTATATCACAAAATTAAATAACTGCGTTGATTGTGGACACCCATAAAGAATAAAAGATGGGAAATAAGAATTAATTTTCCACTTAACTCGAAGAAAGTTATAATGATTAATATTTGGAATCTTAGTGAAAATTCTCAATGTATTTTTGCGAAATAATTTCAACTTATATATATCCTCAGAATATCATAATCAAACTTTATGGAGTTGCTTTTTTGATTGAGTTAGAAACAACTACAAAATAATAAAAAAACAAAAATTTACCTGTTTTGTGGATCACTCTCTATTCTTTTGTTCAAAACCAATCCACTTTCCCTTCCATCTCCTTTCACTTCTATTCACTATGGATTTATAAACAACCATCTCTTTAATAACCATGACTTTCAGTGAAGAGTACCAATAGGAGGGCAAAGGCGATCCGTAACATTTGCCTCGACCAAATCTAAAAAAAAACTAATATAACTTCTCTATATCATTTGCTGATGGCATTGATTAAATTTCGAATACCGTAACCTTAGTTACCAAATCATGACATAAAACTTTACGTCAAATTTATTTGAATTCTACTCATTACCAAAGGGGAACAGATCTAGATCCACTTAAAAATGGTGAGATTTCCATTAGTTAGTTTATAATTGGTTCATTATATGTATCCATCATTTGCAGCCGCCAAAGAAAAAAGGAGGAGGAAAATGTGAGTATAAATATTTTATAAGTGTAGAATTAGGGTATGTGGATATAAAATTGGGAGAATACTTTTGATTCATTCATCCTAACTGAATATTCAGCAACCGTTATCGATGGGGTGGACACCTCTTCCATGACCCGAGAACAACTCGAGGTATTTTGCCTACGTATCAAAGAAGAAAACGAACGTGAACGAGAAGAAAGGAATTTTTTTCAATTGGAGAGAGATAAACTAAGAACTTTCTGGGAAATAACAAGAAACGAACTGGAGGAAGCTCGCGCCAAAATCAGGTAGTGTTTAACATTCTATCAATGAAATATGGATGAAATGATTGTTGTTTTGATGTTAAGGGATATGTTCCACTTGTATCTTTCAGAAACAAGGAACGACAAATAGAGGAAAACACGGAAAAAAACGAGGAAATCCTGAAATTCTACAAACAGAAAGTCAAACATCTACAGTACGAACACGAGAACGATCTCACCGAGTGCAAGGCCCAATCCCTTGTATCTCTCAAGAGAGCCGCGGATGATCACGTAGCCCAAGAAAAAGAACTTTTATCCGACAAAATAGCCTTGAAGAACAGGGGCCAGGAACAGGAACTGAACCATCAGGATCAAGTCAGAAATTTGAAATTGGTTAGTATAACATTCTTGTCGCACTCTTTCATTCGCAAATATCTGACGTTCTCAGCAACACAGCGAAGAGACGAGCAAAGCGAGGACCGAATTCGACGAGAAAGCCAAAGAACTGGAGTTCAAATTCGAGAGGAAGTTCACTGAACTCACCAATGAACTCAATCTAAAACATAGGTGAGTCGAACCTAAGTTTCCTAAGATTAATTTTTTCAACCTTTGACTTTTCAGTATGGAAATTGCTGAAATCGAAGAGAGAAAGAACACCCAGTTGAATGCCTTGACCAAACAACACGATGAGGCCTACAGCGAAATGAAGATGTACTACAACGACATCACCCTCAACAACCTGGCCCTCATCAGTAGTTTGAAGGTGAAATGATTAAATATTTCCGATATTCAATTAAACTAAACGAAATTCCAAGGAACAAATGGAAGTGTTGCGCAAACAAAACGAACGGATGTCCAAGCAAGTCGCGGATTTGATGACCGAGAATAAGAAGATGGTAGAGCCCCTAAGTCAGGCCAGAGCTGAGGTGATCGAATACAGGAGACAGCTGACCAATTACGAAAAAGATAAGATATCCTTGGAGGTAAATCTTTCCGATCTGTCCAGCTATTGTTGACACTCTTTAATTTTTAGAATACGAAAATTAAACTCAACCAAACGAAAAAGGAATTCGAAGATTTGAAATGGGCCAATGAAGCGTTGGAACTTAGATTCGATAAAGTAAGTTAGAGATGTATTCATTTCCCAAAGTAATTCTGGCTTTATGTTCAGCTCCAAGCGGAACATCAAGAACTGAAGAAACGATTCAACCAAGCAGTTCTCGAGGTCCAACAAAAAACCAGCTTGAAGAATGTATTGCTGGAAAAACGCGTGAGAGTTTTGGGCGAAAATATGGAACAAAAGGACGCCCTCATCGAAGACCTCGTCGTGCAACTGAAGGACCCGCAGCACGCAGTCAAAACAAATAAAAAATTAGAGGTGAGTGGTTAAGCAGGTGAAGAATTAAAGAAAAAATTTAATTTTTCCAGGATATCCTGAATAAGAAGAACGCAATCATCAACGATCTTCAATATGAGCTAGCGAGAGTTTGTAAAGCGCACGATGATCTATTGGATACTTACGAGGAGAAGTTGCACGAATATGGAATCCCGAAAATAGAGCTGGGTTTTATACCTTTAAGAACGGTACCAGATGGTCAAGGCGGTCTTCCTAAGGGTCCTGCCGGTCTGGTTACGAAGAACAGATGAATCTCTTGTTCTGTCTCGGGACATTTTGTATTTATTATTGGTATTAAATGATTTTATAATGTTGGTTTGTTGATCTTCTCGTCGTTGCAGCTGAAAAATTGAAAAAACTCGATTAGATATAGAATAAAATAGAAAGAATGTGGAAAATTACTGGTTTTTATAAATTCTTACAAATAATCTATGTTGGCTCATGTTTGCTTGAAGGATACCTCAGATCTTGTCGTGGATTCTTTCTTAGATGCAACTCTGAAAAAAAAAACGAATGGTACCAGTCTTTCCTCCAGAAAACCCCTAGTTGTGAAAATATGTTTTGAAAGTTGCCATAGATAAAGGAAGGTATATTCCTTTATCCTTTAAATATAAAAAAGTTGTTCAAAATATTGACATTTTCAACCATTTTGCAAACACGTGACAGTCAGGTTTCACAATAATTCGAGCATAGAATATAGAATTATTCTATACTCAAAGACTTCGATTATAGAAACGGGAAGAATCACGAAGTGGGCGACATCTACTTTTAATTCTTTGAAATACCCGAATGGTGAACAACAAACTAACGTGTGTCTGTTTCTTGTGTTTATATGGGAAACGTGTGAAATATTTTTATGATTTTGAGTAATTTATGTATCGAAAGTGATATATTTAGATGATAATTTATGGACAATTGTTTCAAATAAACTGTATACCAGCTGAAAATGCAGCGGATTGTGAGAGGTAATGTGGGAATAAGGTCACGAAAAATGTGCTCTGTTCCTTAATGCTCATCACATAGTTCTTCTGAAATTTTTTTGCATAAATTCCCGTTGAATCCCAAGGCAGTTAAAAAATGAAAGACAATCTTGGAAGATTGGGAAACGTATCTCAAAGTTGTTACTTTGCAGCAAGCACTTCCTGAAAGAAGATTATCTAAGTTGAGACAGGAGAGTGCCAGTTAAAAATCACCAGGTTGGGGTAGAGTAAATCGAGTTAAGCTTTAAAATTGTCCGTTCATTAGGGACATCTTCAGGGTAGCCCTCAGAATTACCAGTAAAATTCCCATTCCCCCGAAGGGAAACATTATCACCTTTCCCATCGATCCCCGAGGCACTGACCTCGACAACTTTGACCTATCGCTGGGAGCGTCGCGACGCGCGCAACTCCAACGTTTTCCAGTTGTCCGAAACCGACGACTCCGCGTGTAGAGCGTCCCGACGTCCGAACTTTGTTTTGTCGCAGCCACCCGGATGAGACAAACGTCCAGCCGTGCTCGTCCGACCGCGCTATTTTTAAAACGCGCAATTAGAAACGGTCCGAGAAATGAATTTTAGCCATCGCGACGACGGTTTTAAGATGCAGGACGCGAAGAAGTGAGGATTGATTTTGTCCAGTGTTGTGATTCAATCTGTCGGTGTGTGCCTATCGATTCTACACGGAATTCGTCGATGACAAGGTTAGTCTTCAATATGTAAATGTGATCGTTTTCGACGCGCATGACGTTAATTTTTGGCTGGCCCGTTTGTTTTTCTAACCTCAGAACGTTGCGAACGCTGTTGGTAGATGGTTCTCTGAACTTGGTCGAGATATTTGAAGTTTTGAAAATTTAAAGGTTATGTTCACATCAACCATCGAAAATCATCCTCGGGTGACAGTTCCTTCTTCTTTTTGCTTTAGTCACTTGTAATTGTGGATTCCTTTCAGATAGATAAAACCACCCTGCCACGATGAATTTGATGTTCAGAAAAAACTTCAGGGAGCAGAAGGGTGGGGGCGTCACGTCCAAAGTCGGCAAGACGGGGGTTGGACGAATTTCCAACACCAAGAGAGCCAGTAGGGAGCAGGGTTATTCCCCCATGGACGAACACCATTACAGGACCCATCTCTTCTTCAGTCCCCCAAGACCCAGTTGTTATAACGCCGACGAAGACGATGGTGAGTAACAAAATCTTTTTTTCAAGATATAATCAGTGACTCTGGAGGAATGATTTCTTCAACTTGATTTCTCGGTAATATCCTACTTCTTTTCGATGGGATTCAAATCTTCTCAGTTTAATTAATTATTCCTTCTGATGTCAATAAAATTTCGATTGGTTCACCAAATTTTTGACACAAGGGATCATGAAATCCATTAATAGTGCAATTTTTTTTCAGGACCGTCTTCTTCAGGTAATTGTATGTTAAAGATTGGACCACGCACTCTTTTCAATTGAATAATTCAACAAACAGGTATTTACCAGGCTAGCTTTCGCTCGTTGGCAAGAATAACATCCCTTAGATGCTCCTTTTACCACTAATTTTTGCAAACAATGTTTCAAGAAAAATTCAATTCTATGGTCCAACTGAACTGTCATATCGCGTGCGTAAATGCGACTTTCTCGCACTGCGTGCGAAAAAGTACACTTTTCGCACGTTCCGACGGATTAAAATCCGGCATAAAGTTCGACACATGCATAACTAGTAGCCATCATCAGTTTTGGCAGATTGTACCGGATATATTGAATCAACCTCTCTATTTTCTATCAGGCAGAGGCGATGTTCCTTGTTTATTTATTAGTCACACTCATCTTACGGCATCAGTTTACTCGCGAGTTTCCGACGGAAACCAGCGAAAATCGGGAAATCGGTCCTCGGAGGAAAAACGGTCACGTGTTCGGCCGAGATTGTGGGTCAACAATAGATTCGAAGATGCTTTGTGATTTTTAGAACATATGTTTGAGGTTTGTTGGTGAATTTTCCACTGTGCCAAATTTATATTTGATCCCCAGACCGTGACGTAGGTATTCAAACATTCGGGCTAAAATTAGACAAGTTCGAGACGGCAACATTTTTGACGAGGGGTATTTGGTGATAAATTGGTCGATGAGGATGTTTTCATTGTTTAGAATATTATTCTAGCACGGAAAACTGATTTCATAAGACACCAGCCATCGCCCAGGTTGAATGAATAAGCTCGGTTATGTTAAAAAAAATTAACTGTAGCTGAGTACATTCCTGTACTAGGCATCGATGAGATGGTGATGTCTGCTTGTGACACCTTCCAAGCACCTTAAACTCAGTGGTTTAACTTTGTCTGAGTCTGTGGCGGATGTTTCAAGTAAACAGTCCATGGGATATAAATCCGGTAAACTGGGAGGCCATAGTGTAGTATATGTTCAGGGTTATTCTGTAACTTCTCTGGTGTGTTCTCAGCCATATCCTTTTTCCAGAACCACGTTGTGGACCGATGATAGGAGCTGGAGGAGAACCCCTTATGCAATCGACCATATCACCACCTATGACAGAGAGCGACTTCCCCCAACCCCTGGTGGTTCGTAGTCCATCGGTATCTATGCTGAAGTGGCCACAAACTCCTTCACCCACTAAGACCACCCCTACGAGACAAGTGAGTTTTTTCACGTGTACAACTGTGTCCTAGCGTCACCTGTAGCACCAAACACTGTTGAAATCCCCAAGAGTCTCAGAAATTTTTTTTTCCCTGGCCGGTTTCGAACCCGAGACCCATCAGTCTGAAGCCCAACGCATTAACCCTTCCACTAATGCCCCGTATTGTTCGTTCGCAGGTAAGCTTCAATAACTATGGAAAGGACAATATCAACGAGAACAACCGGACACTCACGAATCTAGACAGGGATTGTTTCATAATTCCTGTCCATAGCTTGGATCGATTCCTCCCGGAGGGGGTGCCCATGCCTGTAGGTCTAAAGGTGCGAATTTCTCCAGAATTTTTCACCTGTCATCTCTTAATTTCCAGAAACCACTCCCTAACGGAAACAGTCCGGATAAGAAAAACGCCAATCTGCACGTGATGGAGGTAAGTTGTAAGGTATTGGTACTTTTATGCGGTAAAACTATTACCAATATTACAGTTTTTTATTGAAAACCTTAAAGAACTAGAACTCTACCTCAAATAAGTTCTTCTTAAAGTGAAAATATTACTCTAGATAATCTTTGGCCGAGATCGTGATCGTATAGTGGTTTAAGGACTCTACGTTGTGTATGCAATCCAAATTACGCTTGATTCAATAGAAGAGATTGAAGGGAAAAAAGGAAATTCAAAACACATATTTTTAGCACCCAAAAACTCAACGCTCAATTCACATCAGAAAATTTCTTCCCCGACCGGATTCGTACCCGAAACTTTTCGATCGCCAGTCTTAACTCTAACCCCCACTCCACTGCCCCGTTGAAATAAACCACAGAAATATCGAATTTCAGGTACCCGACCCAAAACTATGCATCTTGTGTCACCTAATGAGCCCTCTAGAGCCGATAGACCCGGTTCTAGAGTCCCCTTTGGTACAGCCCTTATTCAAACAGAGACTGACTGCCGGAGAATTGTTCAACGAAATCGGCCAGTCCAAGACGGCCCTGACGGGCATGCTCCTCGCGAACATGGAAAGAAATTGTAAGTACTCACCAAGATCTCATCCTCAAAATTGACTCGAAACATCTTCCATTTCAGCAGAATTCCCCTTCGTGACTTACTATGTGATAAACAGCAACCAGACAAATCCTGTGATGTTCTACAATAACATTCGCACTGCCAGCTTGACGAAATTCGACCCAAGGACCATCAAATACACGGCGGCTCACACCTTGGATTTATACACCGAAGTCGCGTCCATATGTCGTCCGCCCATCCACGAGATCGGCCTGTCTCTATCGAAAACTCACACTCCTTCAACCGGGTACATGGTTTCCGTATACAAGGTGTTCGAGGGAGACGATCGGGAGAGGTTCGAGAGGAACTGGTTGTTTTGGACTGGAGCTAGAATGATCTATAGGTAATTTTCTATGATAGTTTCCACATATCTGTGGTTCAGTTCGCTGGTTAAAAAATTAAAATGTATCATCGATAGGTACCTTCCCCCGGCCGCCGGACTCAAGAGGATATCGCTGCACAAGTCCGTCAGTCCCAAAGGAGACAAGATGTATCTTCTCCTATGCGAATGTTCGAATTTGCTGAATGACATTACAGTATGGGCCTTACTTCTACCCGCTCTGAGGGCTAGATTGACCGGCTATACGGGCATTTTCAAGCCCATACAGACTTTCTGAGTGTCTTGGTTTTGTCGCAAGTGTTGTTTTTATAATGTACAAATTCGTTTGGGGTGATTCTTGAGTAGTGCCTTTCGTTTTTCGAGGTGGAACGTTTCGATTTATTGCAGCTCTCGAGTAAGTGGGTAGAGGGCTTTACGGAAACACAGAGTAATCTCTGTAACACCTGGATGTCGAAATCATAGATGAGGGTATATTCCATTATCAATGGCCAACTGCCAGCCACATTAGAAGAAAAGAAGAAGAATCTAAGGCCAAATCTCAGTAGGCGCGATTCGCGAACTAACCTTACATGTGTCAAAGTAGATAGATGAAATCGAAATGATTAAATTGATCTGTTTTGATTTTTAAGCAAGAATTGATACAAAAAGTTAAGGTTTACAGTTGATAATGATTAGAGTTTCCGTAAAGCCCTTGGACAATCCGATCTTATATTCAAATAAGATCTCCAGACGACGATATTAACGTATTTTGTTTCGAATGGAAGTTAAAAATCATTCGCCAAGATGTTCGATACACGTTTTTCACAATGGACCACCAGTAATCTACACATCGTTTCTTCTTGGAGCAACAGTTGCATCGTAGATTGTTCTACGAATTGAACAATTTTTGTTATGAAAAATATTTAGGATAAACAATTAGGAAGACAAATCTAAGAAAATGCTTGTATGATAGTGATTGTTCGCCTTAGGAAGTACCTATAATCATGTATTTTAATGATATCTCAGGGTTTTCATATGTTGGTACTTTAGTCGATGTGCCTGGAAAAGAGGAATGGCTAGTTCCGAATTTTAAATGCAATAATTTTGGCCTTGCGTGTATTAACCAAGGAATCATTGGAGCTTCAAATTTTAACACAAAAAAGGTATTATCGTTAGCAGGACGAATCTTTGCTTCATTTTGGTCATTAAATTACATTTGCAGACTTTTTCCGTTTCAATTCAGGATAAAATATCATAAATATTCCAAAATTACATGAAATATATAATTATTATATACCAAAAGACCAATTGAAATGTGCCTCGTTATAATAGATTAGACTTTAGTAGTTGCCAAATAATTATCAACTTTCTAGAAGGAATAAAAAATCAAAAAATAAGTGAACGAGAAACCGAATTGACCATTATATAAAATAAGTACATATCACATTGTAAGGGAACCAATTCTTCATATCCAGCTTTTGTGACGTTTGGCAAATTGTTTCATCACGATTGAATGTCCCCATAAAATGCCAAAGCATAAAAAATGATTTTTTGAATATTTAAGTTAAGTTTGATGTTATCACTTTACAGGATATATTGTAACAATTAAAATACTCGATTGAAGAAAACCAATAAATTTTCAGAAAAAAGTTTCTACATTGTAATCTTCAATACACGCAAAGTATTTTATCACATTATGTGGAATTCTCAGCTCAAAATAACAGACATTTGGACAATTTACTACGACTTATCTAACAAAATAGGTCAATTTCCCCATAAAATGATATCTATATTGTTATTATTATGATCCCTAGGGGGCAATAGATAACCGATCAAGAACTCTGTTGAGAAATTTATTTACCGACGAAATAAGTACATAGTAGTACTCAATTTTTACAGACGAATCAACCGATGTCATGACCTTTAATTCAGTCTCTAAATTCTGGTCAGTTATCACTAAACAGTTCAAATTATAAAAACGAATCAACAGAAATATATTACATTTATTGACTTATAAATTATGTAACAGATTATTCCTCACAAATTTTTCCAATCGAAATATAACTACAGATTCAGTGATCTTGATCGGACTTCAAGAATTCTTGGTATTGTTCTTCGGTCATAAGTTTCTTCACTTCAGCCTCGTCGGATAGCTCTACTTTAAACAACCAACCTTTGTCGTAGCAAGAGGTGTTGATGAGGGAAGGCGTCTCTTCTACTTCGGTATTTTTCGCCACGATTTTACCGGATACCGGACTGAATACTTCACTGGCCGCTTTCACGCTCTCCAGAGCCCCACATTCGTCTTTCTGTTTGACGTCCACGTTTATATCGGGCAACTGGGCGTAAACTACGTCTCCGAGCGCCTCCTGGGCGTATTTCGATATTCCGATGGTTCCTACCTTTCCGTCGATTTCCACCCACTCATGCTTATCCGTGAACCTTCTTTCTCCTAAGAGAACAGCTGAAGAATGAAATGATTTTCTTCTATTTCTATCAACTTGACTGAACACCCTAGTTTTATTCAAAAATCTCGAAGATTTCACTAAAACTCGAGGCACCAACATGCTGCTAATGAATTAAACTATGTACTATTTTCTTATCGTGTTGTAATCACGAACAGCTTATTTTCAAAATTCTTATCGGAATCATTACAACATCAACCGAAGATTCCGTTCCACTTGCTTAATTTCACCGATTATTATGAGAAATATTGGAGGTTAATCATTTAAGTCACAGAAGAGATGATTGCATAGATGTGAAAATTAATCAATCAATAAGCGGTTTTTCGTTACATAATCATATGATAGTTCTTGATTTAGATAATGAGTGGAAATATTCACTCTCTCAAGCGTCCATTCGAAGTTTTTACTGATGGTTCCTACATGAATTGGTGGATGCGCTTTCATGATTAATATAGGAAATTATTCAATTACTTCGAGAAGTGAAAATAGAAACTGCTTTCATCTCAAGGTTTTAACAATTTTTTTCGGCATTTTCCACAGAACTTTCCCTAACTAGTAAGTACATTACTTTCCGTAATTCGAATTCAACTCAACAAAAACTGAACAAAGGTCAACTTACATATAGCAACGTCGGCCAAATATGATACATTAGATCTACTGCGTGAATTTATAGGTTATATTTACGTCAAACAACAAGAATTTGCCACAATGATGATTGCATAGATGTGAAAATTGATCAATCAATAAGCGGTTTTGAGTTACATAATCATATTGATAGTTCTGGATTTAGATAAAGAATGGAAACATTCACTTCCTCAAGCGGAAATTCGAAGTTTCACTGATGGTTCTTATATAAATTGGTGGATGCGTTTTAATGATCAATTTAGGAAATTATTCAATTACAGCGAAATACAGAATTTCCCCTAGCTAGGGCGTACATTACTTTCCGTAATTCGAATTCAACAAAGGTCAATTTACATATGGCAACGTCGGCCAAATATGATACATTAGATCTACTGCGTGAATTTGGAGGTTATATTCACGTCAACCATCAAGAATTAGCCCTCTGGCGACACTTAAATTGAAGTAGTTTAACGCGTTTCACGATTTTTTTTTCAGTGGGGGCGTCTGAGAAGGTATCCAAACTCAAGTTTGTTGCTCCCTCCCAACTGACCGAATGATTTTTTATTCGTTTTTTACGTTCTACATCACTACAAACAAAATTAACCATAACTTAATTTCCACGAACGTTTATTGTTGGAAATAATGAACCAACAGCACCATAATAAGGTGGCTTGAAAGACAAAGAAGTGCTCATAAGTTTTTGCTCCTCCCAACACGAGATTTATTACCTTGATGTTCGTTCCTTTATTTAAGACGTTATTTTTATTCATCAAATTGATGTCTTCATGACCATTACGCTCCTAATGAGGAATTTCTTCGTTAAAACCCAGTCGCTTTTGGCTCCAGATGGTTCTCGTGTGGATCATAAATCAATTTCCATTATGCGGATATAATTTTTTAACTACATGTGAAACTTCTCCAAGGATGTTAATATCTTCACGGAGGTGAACAAAATAATAAAAACAATCCATATTAAGATTTTTAATTTCTTATACCATTTGACGATAGTCAAGACTACAAAACAAAGACGACTCCATATCTGTACAGTACTTAGAAGAAGTTTAACATGTAGAAAAAATATACACCCGAACTAAATTATAATCGATGGAGATTGATATGTGCAGAAGTAATGGCCAAATCAATAACACTTCTATAAAAATACATTTATTCCATATTTACACTTATTTCTTTCTGAAAACCTAAGCGAAAAGATTAAACCAGTTTTCACATATAGTTTACAATAATCGTAAATCGATGTCAAAAGAAATAAAATCAAGAAGGTTTCTGTGGCTCTAAATAATCACCGTCCGTTATCAAAGAAAACAGCTTGATCTGAATTTTTTCGATAGCTAAGTATATTAGGTAGAAAGCAGAGGATCTAGTGCGTTAGCAGTAAACCTAAATTGAAAGAATCTAATTATTCATATGAAGTGTTCGTTCCTCATCACCTGTTCAACCAGAAAATCGGGATAAATTTGTACTGAATGATTATAATGAATACTTATAAGTTCCACTTCAATGACTTCAAAAGAAGGTGACTAGAATTAAACAGTTCGACGAATAGTTTCACTTCTTCATTCATAAACTACGAGAGGAAGGCTCGCACCGTGGCCTGGATACCCTTACGGCACACCGCGCACTCTTTCAAGGCAGATGCACAATCGATGCAAGCGACCATATGTCCACAGGGCAAGAACACAACCCCCAATTCGTTTTTGAAGCAGATTTTGCATAACGTCATGCTCTCCTCCGACTTCCTCTCTTCGCCGTTGGCAATCAGATTGCTAGGAGTTTCTTTGGTGTCACTATTAGAGCTACAGCTCGCTTCAATTTCAGTTTCTTCCTTTTTACACGACAGCAAACCCTTGTGTTTGTTGTGAACGGCGTCGACGAAGGCGGGGGTTTTTTTCAACAGGAGATAATTACATTTGGGGAACCACAACGCGTGCTGTTCCCACGGGTCGTCCTCCTCGTCCCAGTCCTTCAGGCCGCCCCCGCAATAGAAGCAGAGGGTTTGGTCGCCGACGCCGAGGTAGTAGAAACCGGCGGCCGCCAGTTCGTGCGGTTTCTGTCTCATCGACTTCGGCCAGTTCTTGAACGTCGCCAGCCTGGTCTCGCAGATTATCTGGTCGGGGTGGCTGGGCCCTTTCGCCTTCTGGATGCCCAACACCGCCAGGCTGGTCTCGGACCTCAGGTCGATGTTCTGATTCTTGTTGATCACGTTCTCGGACACGGTGCCGTCCTCCGGTCGGGAATTCGGCATTATCTCCATGCCGAGATTACCGCAAATGTCCTGGCCCTGTCTTACCCGTATTATGTCGTGTTCCGTGGCGTTCTCCCTGACGAACGGGCAGTCTTTGTTCCATTTGATGTGATCCTCCATAGGTCTGTCGTTCTCCACCCAGTTGTGACCTTTGATCCCGCACCTGAAGCACTCGACTATGTCTGCACGGCCGCAGTAAAAAAAACCCGCGTCCGCTAGCTTTTTCGGCTCGATGCGTTTGTTCGGCCAGTTCTTGAAGGTTTTCAGTCGATCGATGACCGTGTGTACTGGGAGCTTCGAGTCGAGGAGGGCTATGCCGTTGTCCAGTACATCTCTGCCGAAGGAGTGATTGTTGTACTGCAGAAGCGACTTCATGTTTTTCGATTCTTGTTTCTTACCTACAAGAAAAAAACAGTGTCATACACAGTGCATCGAAAAATAAACAACGCATAACAATTCCACTCTCTCGTGTACAACTCGATCTAAATTCATGACGTCACGATGTACGTCGCCGAAAACCGCCAAACGCATCGCAAAAAAACGGCTCAAAATAGGCGGGGCTTTGGTATGGCTCACAAAAAATCTATGGTCATGAGAGTGTGGGGTATCGTTAGGTAGGTCTTCGAGAATGATTTAACGAAGTAAGAACAATACGTACTTTGTTCGACCGGAATAACAGTTCAAGCTTCGAACACAACTCGTATACATCTCATCACTTATAATGATCCCATTAAAGTTTTCACAATTATTCATTACTCAAACTATAAACTTCAGATAAGCGTTCTAATCTCCATTTTTTCCCCGATTCCAGGAAAATGAAACATCTAATTTTCCAATGTTTATTCGGACAAGTCACTATTATTCACCGATTATTCTCTAGAAATGGTCTACAATTTCTTCGAACGCAATTTGCTGTTGTCCTTGTCATTATTAAAACAAAAAGTTTGTGTACAGCGGAAATTTACTCGATGTACTTATTTTTCGATGGAAAAGTTCGTTAAACGTCAAACACAGATATTTTGGTCGAGGAATGTTGTCAAAACGATAATGATCCCCAATTAAGCGAACAGCTGTCAGTTTTATCATAATTGTTCCACATTATGAAAGTAAAATAACTGCCCCAATCTTCCACCAGTAGTCACACTGATAATGAACAATGAAGACAGAAAAAAAATTCAGTTTTCTGATATATTCAATATAATTCTGGGATTTCATCTATGGAAGTTCATAGAAAATAAAATTACAGTATTGGTAACACTGATAATGAACACTGAAGGCCGTTTTAGAAGACAGAAAAAAAATTGAATTTTCAGATATATTCTGGGATTTCATCTAGGGAAGTTCATAGAAATAAAGGGAAGTTCATAGAAATAAAATTAGAGTATTGTTCACACTGATAATGAACACTGAAGGCCTTTTTAGAACACAGAGAAAAATTGTACTTCAAGTACAGATTTTCCATGAGACAATAACATAATTGGGTTGCAATTGTGTAAATATTGTTTCTTCCACAATAACAACGAGAACTATTGTTCGAGCAACGAATAGAAAGCGCCGTGGTTACATAAATTCGATATCGAGAACACAGATTTCTCTGTAATATTTTCCGTGACCACCCATAGAAAAGTTGCACCATTCTCTTTGGGAAGGGAACATAAAGTGCGGGTATTGGAAACGGATAAGCTTTCTCTCCGCAAGACATTTCAACCTACAGCGGAGAATATCTTTTTTCAGTTCTTGTGCCGCTTCTTAGGAGGTTCACACACACCGCGATATTCATTAAAACATCGTGGCAACTACGCTGGGATAGTAGCCCATTCACGATTCCCAGCATTCCGATCTTCCTCCTTCCTCTTGGTCCCCTGAAACTTTACAGAACCCAGCCCTACCACATTCCGACGAGATCACATCAATGACCGAACGCCGGATAAACGAAAAAAAAATATACCGTAGGAGTAAGAACGGAGAGATATCCGACGGAGATGGGAACAGTCTTAAGGCAACATTCCAGACGGTTCTCAGAATCGACTGTCCGGCCTTTCCGTCTCTCTCTCGGCCGATGCCGGGAGATCACGTTTTTGAAATTCCAAGCTCTGAAAGCCTCGAAAAACGCGGTGTAAAAGTATAAAACCGAAAACTTAACACAATACTACGTTATTCCCACCGTATACGGAGCACTGAAGTAGAACAAGGCGAACGGATCTATAATTTGACATATGGCCAACAATCGCCCACATTTCGCCTTTTTCCACCGCAACCACGCCGTCGAATTGTTCAAAAATTGTAAATTAGACTTCTACTAACCTTAGGGACGAAGCAGAATTATGTTTGGATCTGGTGGAGCATATTTTTGAGGAATTTTTCGTGTTTTAAACCGAACCAAATATGACAACTATACCCGCGCAAGAACACACAACCACGACAGTCTATGGCCGAGAATACATCGACGAAGTCTGACGTCTACGGCGTTGCCCGATTTACCGCATATTTCTTTTCCGGGCCGCTACGTGGAGGGACTTTGAACTCCTTTCAACGAGGACGGACGGAATATTGATTGTAGAACACTCTTGTGCACCCCATGCGACTGTAAACCAACCGGGGGAAAATTTAGAACTTCGGAATTCTCCAAAAAACATTCTCAATTCATAGCAAGAATTGAAATTAACCTACCACTAAAATTAATGAACGGTGAGGTTCAACCACTTGAATATACACTGTATTATTTCTTCCACATAGGTTTTAAAACTACATAAAATGAAAATTTATTTTTTTGTGGTACATTTTTCGAATGATAAATTATAGGACCTACCAACTTATTTCATGGTACTAAATATTTACGAAGCTGAATCATAATATAACAATGAAATTGAATTGTGAGCGATTAATATGCAAGAGAAACATTGAATTCCTCTCCAAAACCACGCTCTATATTTTCGCGAAAATATGATTCCCTCTTCGGGGGAAAATGAAACGTACATCGACAACATGGTCGAGGAAATGGCGCAGACGTAGCAAGGTTGCCATGTCATATAGAAAGGCAGGGATCGAGTATCCAGTTTTTATTGAAGAGAAGGACGAGAATGGCGAAATGAATAATGAGACTGTTGGTATACAACATTCAAAAATAACATCTGCACTTTGTTCGTAGAACGGATAAAACACCATTGGGGTTAGCTCGCTCGAAACGGAAAAATATAACAGATAAGATTGAGACGTTAAAGGGGCGTTCGACTGCCGTCAATTTTTTGACATTTCTATTACAGCTATTCTGAAATTTCTTTTTGTGCTTTAACTCAAAGTTTGTACAAGATCAATGGGCAATTATATGACAAGATGTAAAAAAACAACAACAAATTTGAGAATTAATTGATTATGTTGAGATTAATCAACACACTCCCATTAGTGCAGTGGTATAGGAATCGACTCGTGACTAAAAGTTCCTGGGTTCAAATCCTCTGATCGGAAAAAAAATTTCGGGCTGAAATACTGGCCCATAGAAAAAGGAATTTATTATTAGGACACTAGGTCTATGGTTCCACTGATTGCAATTGGTAGGCAATCAATAGTTCTGTGTTCCAGGTGGTGTAAGGACACAGTAAGTAAACTAACCACTTTCGGGGCGCCGGGATAAAAAAAATATTAAAATATGGATCAATTTCCCTACAATCCTGCAGACGCAGAGGTCTTATTCATTTCAATGAAACGAACTCGAGATCAAAAAGAAATCCTAGGTCGCGACATATTTTTCCGTATCAACATGAGCTTGAGGTCACGATAAGCTACGTGATATTAAAAAACAAAACTATCAAATTTCAAGGGGAACATGTTCGTAACAAATAATACCTACGTTAAAAATCCTGATAGAGCGAAATCGACTCGACTGTTTCAACGATTGAGACCGAACCACTACCACAAAACGAATCTAAAACGTTAATTAGATTCGTACCTCGACTAAAATCACCTTGAAATACGCTACGTTGAATTAGGAGAAAAATTAAGTGCCTACGTCATCCTGGTGAATTTCACGCGCCAACCGAATGTTCGTACGAAACGAGAAAATCGATCCGGCGAGGGGTAGTTAAACGATGAAATAATGTTTCCCTTCCGCGACCCTTATACGATGTTGCGTAATAAGTTCACATCGAAATGTTTACGTTAGTTTCACGCGAAATACGTTGCAATTATTATAAAAGGGGAGGGGGTTGAGTAAAAAAAAATGAAATATGAATTGAAATTGGTCATAACTGAGGGGTTGATCCGAATAAGCTCGCGAATTTCAATAGTTTTCCTCTCCAACGACGTAGAATAAAGTCTTTCATTCGTAATTATGCAATGAGACAGGGTCAAACCCTTCGGAATTCCAAAAACCCGTTCTCCATTCATGAACTACTCAAAGGGCAGCTAACGGGAATGGTTTTGAAAGCCTTTTAAATACACACGGAACGTTCCTTGGGGAATTGTCGCACCACAAACGACCCCCCCGTGTTTATTATATTTTAAGGAAAGTCTTTCAAACATCGAGTTGGTACAATTCTCGATAACGTGCTTTGGAACACGTACAAATAAAAACTGCTGTTTATTCTTAGTGGAAAGCTATTCAAAATGTCACACACATTCACATATGGTGAGGGTTCCGTACTCAATATATGATCCTCGAAGATATATAGGCATCTGAAATGCGGAAATTAGAATTATTGGAACATATCCCTCATTAACGACAATTCATATGACCTAACCTTATGCCATATGGGTAGATGGTGGAAGCCAAGGACATTCTTGAGGATAGAAGAAGAAACTATACAACATAAACATACACGTTTTTATTTTTAAGGGTTATGTTGATGAAAGAAACCCATAAAACGTTATATTTGATCTGAATATAGGTAAATCTTGGAAAAATTGATTGATTGTAAACAAATCGTATCGACCAATTAGGGTGAGTAAACGCAGCCGATAACATCTAATATTTATATCAACCTCATTTATTTTGTTTGCCGATTCTCGACGATAATTCAGTTTCCCCATTTCATGTAAACCTATTTCAGCCATTTCGATGACGTAAGAACCTCAAGAATCTACTTAAAATGTAGTTACATCGTCGTACTTGGAGTGGTTAACACTTGAACGACGAAATGAATCGGTAAAAGTAATGTTTGAGAGCCAGTCAGCCTGACTATGATTTTAACGGCGGATTTAAGGCGGCAGACGTCCGATTGATTGATTCACTCGATTTAATTTGAGTCGGATTGGATAAAAACTGAAGAAGGTCGAATCTTAAAGAATACATTTTCAATTCATTGGGAAAGATGTAGATTAAGAATTGAGCAAGTGAAGAGGATAAAAGTAATCTGTAAAATATTCTATGGAAGTAATTTGATAATTCTGTTTTTTTCTTTATATTCTATGAAAGTAATCTGATAATTCTGTTGAAGAGTGACAATTGAGTTATTGGAAGGTAACATTTTTATGGTTTTTGAAGCGATTTTCATAGAATAGTATTCTAAACTTCAAGTTTCCCAATTTAAGGACTGGTACAGTTATTGATTATATCAGGCATGAAGCAAAGTTTCACTGAAACCCGAACTGAGTAATTGGAATGGAGTATAATTGAGAACAATATTCAATTTATTGGGAAATATGTAGATCAAGAATTGAGGGAGTGAAGAGGATAAAAGAAATCTGTAAAATATTCTATAGAAGAAATATGATAATTCTATCTTTATATTCTATGCAAGTAATCTGACAATTCTGTCAAAGAGTGACAATTGAGTTATTGGAAGGTAACATTTTTATGGTTTTTAAAGCGATTTTCATAGAATAGTATTCTAAACTACAAGTTTACCAATATTATGACTGGTACAGTTAATAATTATATTAGACATGGAGCAAAGATTCACTGAAATTTGAACTGAGTGATTGGAATGGAATATAGTTGAGAACAATATTCAATTTATTGGGGAAGATGTAGATCAAGGATTGAGCAAGTGAAGAGGATAAAAGAAATCTGTAAAATATTCTATAAAAGAAATATGATAATTCTATCTTTATATTCTATGCAAGTAATCTGACAATTCTGTCGAAGAGTGACAATTGAGTTATTGGAAGGTAACATTTTTATGATTTTTAAAGCGATTTTCATAGAATAGTATTCTAAACTACAAGTTTACCAATATTATGACTGGTACAGTTAATAATTATATTAGACATGGAGCAAAGATTCACTGAAATTTGAACTGAGTGATTGGAATGGAATATAGTTGAGAACAATATTCAATTTATTGGGGAAGATGTAGATCAAGGATTGAGCAAGTGAAGAGGATAAAAGAAATCTGTAAAATATTCTATAGAAGAAATCTGATAATTCTGTCTTTATATTTTATGAAAGTTATCTGATAATTCTGTCGAAGAGTGACAATTGAGTTATTGAAACGTCACACTTTAATGGTTTTTAAAGCGATTTTCATAGAATAGTATTCTAAACTTCAAGTTTCCCAATTTAAGAACTGGTAATTATTATTAATTAAACTGGGCATGAAGCAAAGTTTCACTGAAACTTGAACCAAGTGATTGGAATGGAATATTGTCGAGAACAATATTCAATTTATTGGGAAAGATGAAGATCAAGAATTGAGCGAGTGAAGAGGATAAAAGAAATCTGTAAAATATTCTATAGAAGAAATCTGATGATTCTTTCTCTATATTCTATGAAAGTTATTTGATAATTCTGTCAAAGAGTGACAATTGGGTTATTGAAACGTTACATTTTTATGGTTTTTAAAGTGATTTTCATAGAATAACTTCAAGTTTCCCAATTTAAGGACTGGTACTTATTATTAATTGAACTGGGCAAAGCAAAGTTTCACTGAAACTTGAACTGAGTGATTGGAATGGAATATGGTTGAGAACAATATTCAATTTATTGGGAAAGATGTAGATCAAGAATTGAGCAAGTGGAGAGGATAAAAGAAATCTGTAAAATATTTTATAGAAGAAATTTGATAATTCTGTCTTTATATTCTATGAAAGTAATCTGATAATTTAGTTGAAGAGTGACAATTGATTCATTGAAAGGTCACATTTTTATAGTTTTTAAAGCGATTTTCATAGAATAGTATTCTAAACTTCAACTTTCCCAATTTAAGGACTGGTAATTATTATTAATTAAACTGGGCATGAAGCAAAGTTTCACTGAAACCTGAACTGAGTAATTGGAATGGAGTATAATTGAGAACAATATTCAATTTATTGGGAAATATGTAGATCAAGAATTGAGGGAGCGAAGAGGATAAAAGAAATCTGTGAAATATTCTATAAGAGTAATTTGATAATTCTGTCTTTATATTCTATGAAAGTTATCTGATAATTCTGTCAAAGAGTGACAATTGAGTTATTGAAACGTCACATTTTTATGGGTTTCAAAGCGATTTTCATAGAATATTATTCTAAACTTCAAGTCTCTATTAGGACTGGTAATTATTATTAATTAAACTGGGCATGAAGCAAAGTTTCTCTGAAATTTGAACTGAGTGATTGGAATGGAATATAGTTGAGAAGGTTGGAACGTTTAAGTGAATTCTGAAAGGAAATTTTCTAACCATATCATTTTAAATTCCTCTATGGTGGTGGAAAAGCCCATACTCTTTGGTCATTTATAAATGCAATTCGATGAATATAGTGGGGAATTTATAACGATTAGATTGAGTCATTCCCTTTCCTTAAATGTTTCTGAACGGATAAAAACAGAACTTACATGTTTGTTTACTAGACCAAATCGGTAAGTTTCACATACATTGACGAGCACAAATCACGTGGAGCATAGAGCATCATCTTTTCATTTATAAAAATGATCTTACCGAGTACTTGAAGACTTACGACGCTCAAAACTCTATGTAAATATATTCTAATTGCCGATGCATGGGCAGCAATGTAAATTTAACGTCTGTTCGATTACGTATTCAGAATATATGAAAGTAGGCACCGCCGAATCAACAACTAACGAAATCTAACACGGCGTGAATTCCAAGGCCAAATACGTTCTATCAACAAAAACATAAACGCCGAGTTGGCCCTGAAATTCGGCGAAGTGTAAAATTCGCGTGGGCCCCCCGAAACTACGTCTCATCTACGAGTAAAAAAAAATGGAACTTACTCGGTTCCTTCGCCCATGAGCTGAACCATCATTTTCGAAAAATTTCGAAAATGTCGCACTCGTGTCACACGCTCACACCACTGAAAAACGACCCAAAAAGTGCGGTACAACTTCTTCGCAGGTCGTCAGATGTATGGCGAGAGGGCTGCTCGATTTCTCTCGTCGTTACAGCTGCGCCGCGATATGCATTGGTGTAGAACAGCGCGGCAGGATGCATAATACATACAATTGCATAGAAAGAGACACGAACTGTTTTTCAAGTGTTTGAGTTCCTTTTCCGAGTCCAATTTGAACGCAGGAAGTGGAAGAAGGAAACGTCCTGTTTCTATTTGGACAGGTATTGTTTACACCCGCGCCGTTGGCATGTGCCTAGAATGATAGTAAGACACTCCAACACTCTGTAAGGGTCTATTCTTTCTCTTTCTCCTTGTTGGACAAGAACAAACTAAAAATTGTACATTCCCTGGAATTCAGAACAACGTTAATCGGTTATTTTTGACAGTTCTGTCACACAGTAGGTCGAATGTACCGCATCTGTCATATTTGGGCGACGTTGCCAGATATAACTCGTTTTTCGTGGTGCAAACGAAAAGAGTTTTATTTTAATTTCCAAAACTTCCAAGCGATAGTCGAAGGCCGAGAAAGGTAGGTGAAGATTGGAAGGTCGCCTCAAATTCGAAAAATCCACTTAATTTCGCATTAATCAACAGGTTTCTCACGACCAGATTCAGGTCTTTTTCTTACTAAAGTGACACATACTAACCTTTAGAAGACAAGTTTTCGACGTTCAAACCCGCCTTTCCAGATCCCCATTTCTTCACTTCAGGTTTTTCACCTAGAAAAAGAATTATACATATTTATACGATTTAAATCAACAAAATTGTCAAATTCGATTATCTATCGAGGATGTCGTCGCGGCCGAAGGCCGCCAAACCAACGGAAACGAAACTACTGAAGAAAATCCCGCAGCAGAAAACCCGCAAGTTCCCACATAAGCGGTCTCTGTGAAACTTTCAGAAACATCCTTCGACCTAGTGATTTGGCGATATCTCTCTCGGGGTTTGTTTGTAAATATGATAGATGAACGATGAACGTTGAACTCTTGCGATCAGTAATGGTCATGTGTTTCTGTATCATCTCGTTACACATTAGGAGTTATCTGGTCTTTATCGGGGCAAAAATG
Source organism: Aphidecta obliterata (assembly GCA_963966015.1). Classification (NCBI taxonomy): domain Eukaryota; kingdom Metazoa; phylum Arthropoda; class Insecta; order Coleoptera; family Coccinellidae; genus Aphidecta; species Aphidecta obliterata. The sequence continues at coordinate 3,291,894 of OZ014435.1, forward strand.
AAAATAAGAGCAATCTAAACATGTTTTCCTCTGTATGGAGGGTCAATTATTTGCATGACCTATTCCTGACTTATAGCATAAGGGAGAGTGAAATCATAAAAAATATGAAATTCTAGGATAGAAATTTAATAAATTTTTCGACACATACCTACTGATAATTCGAAACAAATTCACAGATCGCAGTCATGTTGGAGTAATTATTGCAAAAATATTAGTATTGACGTTTAACACACCAATAAACAATAAGTAAAGCTTCCCATACAATACAAGATATTCTCATAGGAATTAGAAAAATATATACATATTATAGATCATAGATAAATATTATTTTTCTTCTCAAGGAAAATTCTAGGATGAAAATAGAATATATTTTGGCACATACTGATAATTCGAAACAAATTCACAGATCACAGTCATGTTGAAGTAATTATTGCAAAAATATTAGAAATGACTCTCAACTTAATACACCAATAAACAATGAGTAAAGCTTCCCATACAATACAAGATTTATATATTCTCATAGAAATTGGAAAAATATATATTATAACTATGTTACATTTTTCAATCAGTTCTTGACATTTCATTAGGATTAGGAATACAGTAAGAGAGCGTTTATTTATTTATATAGAAATCGAGTTGTAATCATCATCAAACTTATTGTATGAAAATATGTCGGAGATATTTACATCCTAATTTTGAGGTCAGTGTTAAACGTTACAAATTGATTCTTAGATACAACATCGATATTTTCCAGCTCAATAAATATTGCACATTTCAAATAAACGACCGAGGAGGTTCATAATTTTTTTCTTAGAATAAATTTCCAATTCGACCACAGAATATTTGTGAGAAAATAAAATATTTTCGAGTACAGTCTTCAAGTTTTCAAAACTTTAGAAGCTCCAACTGAAACTCACTCCTTTAAGTTTCAATGTTTTTATGCTGGGTCTTCTAGGAGGCTTTATTACTGTGTCCTTATGCCACCTGAGGCACAGCATTTGAATTGTTTACACCAAAAAGTCAATGGTGGGAACAGAACTAAAAAAAAAAAATCCCGAGAGGAGGATTCGAACCCGGGCCTTTTGGTCATGACCTGATCGCGCCACCACTACGCTACTGCCAAATTCAATAACTTCAAGTAACTCAGTCAAGTTAAGACGTGAGTCTCATTCGGCAGAATCTTCATAGACATTTTGAGGAAAAGACTTTCGATGAATTATCATCTAATAATTTTTCTCGATAAAATTTATAAAATAAGTGAATACCGAAAAAAAATCTTCTGATCAGATGAATCGAAATTCCTGGAATGTTTCGATAAGTTCATCTTCATATGGTGCACAGGAAAGTTCCCTACCACACTGTTCTTCGAATTTCAATTTCGAAAGAATTTTTCAAGATGAAATAGGTTATGATAGAATTTTATTTTTCTACAAACGTCACATTAGTTCACAGAACCAAAGAAATTAGTCCAGTTCTGACATTCCCATATTGAACCATAGAAATAATTTCGAAGTTTGTCAAAGTCTTACAGCTCTTTGGAACCACTGGAAACTAACGTTCATAAATCGAATACGATTGAATACTTCCTCTTGCAACTTTTCCAAACCACTTTTAGGGATTTTCGATAATTTTCAGACAGTTATGAACATTACCTCATGTCGACACACGAGTCGACCATAAATTATCAAAATTCTTCACACCTGTTATTTCTTTCCACCTTTCCTCTATATCGAGATGATAAAGAAAAAACCTCGTCTTATCCCACGAAAGCACTTAAAGGGACAAAAAAAATATACGATTATCCGAGGGAACCAACTAATTATTTCCTATTCCAGAAGGATGACAAGATGAACTGGTCAATGACTAATCCATTCATATTATCAGAAAATATTGCCATAACTTCGATAAGGATATTCGTGTCGTTTTATGGTCTGGCTCAGTCTGAATAAATATGATTAATGATGATAAATAATTGAAATTATGTGTAACGAAATGGGAGAAACCGGAAGTGTTCACCATTTTTTTTCTAAATCCATCAATGGAGGTGTTAGTCACGAAATGGTATGAAGAATAGATTGATCATTCAAGCTACGCTACCCAAGGTTTTCTTTGAAGATAATTAGAAATATACTCTCATGGCCCTCCAAATACCCAGATTTAAATGGTTCAGATTTATTTTTTTTTATTGAAGTTGGAGTACATGTTCAACATTTATTTTAGTCTACAGAGAATATTGTTGAACTTTTTTTTTTTGAAAACGAAAAAATTGCAGGAGACAATAAAGTTTTAAAACAAGTATCCCCCCCACACATTTTTCAAAGTACCAGTGGCGCACCACACGAAACTTCTGGAGGAAAAATGGAACATTGCTCCAGGAAAAAAATCCCTGTAGATTTTCGAGGGCGATTGAAATGTAAACCTCCAATTTATTACCACCCCGATCGATCAGATATCGCATCGAGTTATCTGAAGCGCACGCAAACCCCAAACAAACAATATCGCAACGAGTGCGATACGGATACTCCCGTTATCTTATCTGGGAAAAAACACACGTGATCCTCACTCGAAATCCGCCTTTTTCTCAATGGGCGTCCGATGGCGCCAGCCGCATCTTGGAATTCGGCTTCGTCGACACGTTGCACATTTCCGATAACCGCGAAATTATCGATTACGTAACGATTCGATTTTCCCCGTTTCCACCGCGATAAACGACGGCCTATTTCCCGGTCGGAATTTTCCTAGAATCGCAACGAGCATAATGAATCTCTTGTTATTGTTCCAGACCCCATAAAGATGTTTATTTATCCGGAGAACTGAATCACGGTTTATTTTTAGCGTCCGATTCGCGGTACAGAAAGACGACCTTAAAATTTCGCACGAAGGCGACAACGGGTCAGCACGCGTCGTTCCCCCCTGTATATATGTCTGATCGCGCTATTTCGGGTGGTGAATGGCAGACTGAAAAACTGCGCCATTCACGCGCACGTCCGGTATAAAACCAACGAACATAATTCAAAAGAAAGATTTTTTTCAGTGGTCCGAATCTGACAGTCAAATTGACAAGAACACTGAAGGCCGTTTTGATACACATAAAATTGATTTTTCGGTGGTTGAAATCTGACAGCTATCAAGAATTCCTCGAAACACTGAAGGCACATAAAATAAATGGGTTTATCATATGTTCGGTGATTCCATATTTCGAATTAAAAAAAAAATTACGAAAAGCACTGCCGTGAAGGCAGGAGCTTTTGAGCGCTCGTACATGCACCTTGTAGGTAGATTCGCATTTTCCAGTTTTAGAAAACAATTGAAGGAATTTTTGACTGCTGTCAAAAAAATTCTGAAACTTAGGCGAAACTCCAGACTTCATGTCAGTGCTTCAGCTGATCAATTTTTTTCCGATAATTCGCTAGAATTTTCCACGGTATCTATGGTCTTGGTGATGCGATCTGGACAAAATTTTGCACGTAGTTTGAATACATTATTCCTGAGCTAGGTGCATAATTTCATTCCAATCCGATCGGTAGTTTCGAAACTATCACGAAAAAAATATTTTGAACGGCCATATTTACGGAACCCCTAGTCCAATTTTGCTCATTGATGAACATGACCGTGAAATTTGCGATCCAAACCCACCCTGAAAATTTCAAGTCCCTAGGCCTTTCCGTTCAAAAGTTACAATTTTCTATGGTTTCTATGGTTCTGGTCATGCGATCTGGACAAAATTTCACATGTAGCTTGAACACCTCATTTTCCATTTGAGTGCAAAATTTCATCTCGATCAAATCTGTAGTTTTCAAGTAATCAGGGAAACAAAACTTTGAACGGCCATATTTACGGAACCCCTGGTGGAATTTGGCCCATTAACGAACTTAACCGAGCCATTCGGGAACTGAACCTACCCTGAAAATTTCAAGTTTCTAGGACATTCCGTTCGAGAGTTATCGTGTATACGGCCGGACGGACGGACGGACGGACAGACTCGAATTTTTCGACGGATTCGTCATCAGTGAGTCGAACATAGTCGATTGAGACCATTTTCGGCTCAAAATTCGAAAAATACAGACATCGTGACGAAATGATATAGCCCTCGTGTAAGTAGTACGAGCGCTCAAAAAGAAATGACAATATGTATTTGTCATACTGACGATGAGCTCTGAACAGAACAAAGAAAATAAATTTAGTTTTCTGGTATACTCGATCTAATTGAGTGGATTCCATTTATTGAAGTTTATAAAAATAAAATGACAGTATAAGTCATAATGAGAATAATCACGGACAAAAAATTGAGTTCTGATATATTCAATATGTATATATTATGTGATTCCACTTGTTAAAGTTCATAAAAATAAAATTACAGCGTTTGTCATACTGAAAATGAACACAGAAAAAATTGAGTTTTTCTGATATATTCAATATAATTTGATGATTCCATTTTTTGAAGTTTATAAAAATAAATTGACAGTATTTGTCATATTGACAATGAACACTGAAGGCCTTTTTTGGCACACAAAAAAAATTGAATTCTCCTGGTATATTCAATATAATTCTGTGATTCTACTTGTTCATGAAAATAAATGACAGCATTTGTCATATTGACAATGAACACACGACAAAATTGAGTTTATCTGATATTTTCAATAAAATTCGGTGATTCCATTTTTGAAGTTTATAAAAATAAATTGACAGTATTTTTCATACTGACAATGAACACTGAAGGCCGTTTTGGCACACAGAAAATGTTTTTTTTTCTGATACATATATTCAATATAAATAGTTGAAATACATCTATTGGAGTTCATAAAAATAAAATGACAGTATTAGCCATAATGAGAATGATCTCGGAGAAAAAAATTGAGTTTTTCTGATATATTCAATATTATTCTGCGATTCCACTTGTTGAAGTTCATGAAAATAAAATCACAGCATTTGTCATACTGACAATGACCACAGAAAAAAATTTAGTTCTCCTGGTATATTCGATATAATTCTGAGATTCCACTTTTTCGTGAAAATGAATGACAGCATTTGTCATATCGATAATGAACAAAGAAGAAAATTGAGTTTTTCTGATATATTCAATATTATTCTGCGATTCCACTTGTTGAAGTTCATGAAAATAAAATCACAGCATTTGTCATACTGACAATGACCACAGAAAAAAATTTAGTTCTCCTGGTATATTCGATATAATTCTGTGATTCCACTTTTTCGTGAAAAAGAATGACAGCATTTGTCATATCGACAATGAACAAAGAAGAAAATTGAGTTTTTCTGATATATTCAATATATTCTGTGATTTCATCTTTTGAAGGTTATAGAAATAAAATGACAGTACTTGTCATACTGACAAGGCCGTTTTGGTACACAGAAAAAAAATGTGTTTTTCTGATATATGTATTCAATATAGTTCAGTGATTCCATCTTTTGAAGTTTATAAAAATAAAATGACACTATTTGACGAAAACAAGCGCCAAAAAGCTCCCGACTCTTTTGTTCCATGTGTATCAATTTTCTGTGATGATTATCATACGATTCTTTCGAGTCCTTATGAACAACTTCCACATGAAGAGAAAATTGCCAAAAAAAAAATTGATAAGAGAACCTTGAATTCTTCCAAATATGCCAGAGCCTACTGAATTTCTTCAAAAAATTTGATTTTTCTAAGAAATTTTTTTTCTCGAAAACGGTAGAATTCAAAAAGTTGGAAGAGAAAAAAAAGTTTTGAAATGGAACAAATATTGGTTTTCGTATTCATCAAACCACCAGTGGCACACCAAGAAAAAATTCTGGAGGGTAAAAAGAGAACATTGCTCCAGGAAAAAAAGTGACTGTTGGTACGCAGAAGAAAATATATATATATATTATATTTTCAATATAATTTGGTGATTCCATTTTTGAAGGTTACGAAAATTAAATGACAGTACTTATCATACTGACAAGGCCGTTTTGGTACACTGAAAAAAAATGAGTTTTTCTGATACATATATGTATTCAATATGAATCAGTGGTTCCATCTTTTGAAGTTCATTAAAATACAATGACAGTATTCGACAAAAACAAGCGAAAAAGCTCCTGACTTTTTTGTTCCGAGAGTATCATTTTCTGTGAAGATTATTATACGATTCTTTCGAGTCCTTATGAACAACTTCCACATAAAGAGTAAATTGCCAAAAAAAATTGATAAGAGAACCATGAATTCATCCAAATATGCCAGAGCCTACAGAATTTTTTCAAAAAATTTAATTTTTCGAAGAAATATTTTTCTCGAAAACGGTAGCAGACACGAAAAAGTTGGAAGAAGAAAAAAATTTTAAAATGGAACAAATATTCGTTTTTGTATTCATCAAACCACCAGTGGCGCACCACGAAAAAATTCTGGAGGGTAAAAGAGAACATTGCTCCAGGAAAAAAAATGTAATGACTGTTTTGGTACACAGAATAAAATTGAATTTTTCTGATATTTTCAATATAATTTGGTGATTCCATTTTTGAAGGTTACGAAAATTAAATGACAGTACTTATCATACTGACAAGGCCGTTTTGGTACACTGAAAAAAAATGAGTTTTTCTGATACATATATGTATTCAATATGAATCAGTGGTTCCATCTTTTGAAGTTCATTAAAATACAATGACAGTATTCGACAAAAACAAGCGAAAAAGCTCCTGACTTTTTTGTTCCGAGAGTATCATTTTCTGTGAAGATTATTATACGATTCTTTCGAGTCCTTATGAACAACTTCCACATAAAGAGTAAATTGCCAAAAAAAATTGATAAGAGAACCATGAATTCATCCAAATATGCCAGAGCCTACAGAATTTTTTCAAAAAATTTAATTTTTCGAAGAAATATTTTTCTCGAAAACGGTAGCAGACACGAAAAAGTTGGAAGAAGAAAAAAATTTTAAAATGGAACAAATATTCGTTTTTGTATTCATCAAACCACCAGTGGCGCACCACGAAAAAATTCTGGAGGGTAAAAGAGAACATTGCTCCAGGAAAAAAAATGTAATGACTGTTTTGGTACACAGAATAAAATTGAATTTTTCTGATATTTTCAATATAATTTGGTGATTCCATCTTTTGAAGGTTACGAAAATTAAATGACAGTACTTATCATACTGACAAGGCCGTTTTGGTACACTGAAAAAAAATGAGTTTTTCTGATACATATATGTATACAATATTAATCAGTGGTTCCATCTTTTGAAGTTCATTAAAATAAAATGACAGTATTGGACAAAAACAAGCGAAAAAGCTCCTGACTTTTTTGTTCCGAGAGTATCATTTTCTGTGAAGATTATTATACGATTCTTTCGAGTCCTTATGAACAACTTCCACATAAAGAGAAATTTGCCAAAAAAAATTGAGAAGAGAACCATGAATTCTTCCAAATATGCCACAACCTACTGAATTTTTTCGATTACTGTAACAGACACGACAAAGTTGGTAGAGAAAAAAAGTTTTAAAATGGAACAAATATTCTTTTTCGTATTTTTCAAGCCACCAATGGCGCACCACGAAGAGCTTCTGGAGGTTAAAAAGACAACATTGTTCCAAGAAAAAAAAAGTAATGACTGTTTTGGTACATAGAAGAAAATTGAATTTTTCTGATATTTTCAATATAATTCGCTGATTCCATCTTTTGAAGTTTAAATATGTCTGGTTGTGCTATTTTGGGTGCAGTATAAACCTTTTTTTGAAAGATCTTTTTCAGGTTCAACCATTGAAGGAAAGTCTCTCTCGAGGTCTGAAACGAGGTAAAACCCCTCCACGCCACTTTTGGGTCGATTTCAAGATGAAATTCGAAATTGCAACTTACAATCTGGCATCGGGGGAATCTCATGGACCCCTTCCTCCATCTCAACATCTGCAAAGTTCTTCCGCTTCGGTATGGCTCCTCTAGAGCCACAAGGTACATTCGAGTAATCCCCATCTCCACCACTGATTAAATTATCACATCCTCCCCCAACCCAGGAGGAAGGTGGTGAGACTTCATCTGGTTTCCTTTCTTTGGAGGAAAATGATGTATGGTCTTCTTCCAAGCTGACACTCCTGGTGGTAACACAAGAATCACTCAGCTTGGATACTCCGGGAAGTGTTGACCTGGAATCTCTGCTCAAGAACTCCCAAGAGTTCCAGAACCTAACGGACCTCCCTTTGCCAACCCCGGAGGCTGCGTCAATCGAAGATCTTTGTCTTCTCGTCACTCTCCGAACGTAGGCGCCGTCGTCGGCGTCGGACGACGAAAGACACAGATTCATCTGAGGGATACATCGGTTGTATATGGACAAGCCCGGCATTTTCCGAACTATTTAATGGGTTCACTCCCACACTATTGTGTAACACTCCACCAACTGGCAAAGGCGACCTTAGAAATTGTTACAACTTTTCCGATAATGAGAGGAAATTGCGCGATTCAATTTCGATTTTATCAAGATCCAGCAGATAAGTCGTTGGAATTAAATGATTAGTTTGAGAATATTAATAGTTTTAAAAAAGCACTTACCTCGATTCACCGCATATGAACAGGAACAATCTCTTGGAGGAGCCATTATTCTAAAAAAAAAAAAAAATCAGAAAATCCTCATGAGATTATTTCGAAGCAGACTTTGTACACGGAGATTATTGGAATTTCGTGGAAAATGATATCTCTTAAATATATCAAGTCTAGAGTCGAACAAAAACCTTGAGTTCACTCCAGACCTCACCAATGATTTTTTCACATTTGCAATTCTTCGATTTTTTGAAAGTTACATCAAATTTTGACAAGTTGAAAATTTCAATCAAAACATGGAGGTCTGTATAAATTAACTTAATACATGGCTGAGAATTAAAAATAAACAAAATTCGAGGTCTGAATGCGCCGGTTGCGTTCTTTAATGAGCGAAATCCGCCGAAGGGCTTCGTAGATATAGCCATCTGAATTTTTTCCCAATAATCCAGAAAATACCGATTATATCGAATCAAACCTTTGTTATTTGAAGAATAAAAATATTTTTTTCAAAAACTTCTGTATCTCAGAAACTATTCTCCATTGTGTCTAAATGTAGGGTATCGACAAAATGTGTAATAAGAAATATCCATCGTTCCCCGTGGAAAGATAATTGACTTTTTCTGATCTGACGTATATGTATTTCTGTGATTCCATCTCTTGAAGTGTCAATTTTTCAAGATGACATTATTTGTCACACTGACGCCTGGATTGGGTCACTGAATCTGTGGTTCGTTTCATAATCTATGATTCGACAGTAAAACGTCAAATCAAAATGATCACGTTGTAGGGGTTCAGTACCTGGATGGGTGACCGCTCTGGCGATAAATTTAAAAGAGTAGAAGTAAGTTTCTCAAATAATTTCAATTTATATAGCAACAACTCTTCTGGTGGAGTTTCAATCAAAGTCAAACATCGAAAAATATTCTATTATTTACATATTACTCTATGCACTTTCAATAAACGTCAGATTTGATTTTCCTCAAGAGCACTTCTAGATTATTTAGGTTTATGAATTTTAATGAAGGTTTGATGAGAAAAATCATAACAAAACAAAAATTTCCATGATAAACTCACCAATTAGAAACAAAGGAAGAAACCGTGACCGTTTTGAAAACTGCAACAGAAACGCCAATCTCGTGTCAAGATTCGACGGATTCCCGTCGGAGAATGCTTCGATATTATCGTTTTGTTGCCAATTCGACACATAGATAGGTCGAGATAAGTTCCCTGTTGTTGCAAACATTTCGATATTTCATTGAGTCTGTATCAGTTTGAGGACAGGCTGTTCTCGATGGGCAATTATGTTTCGTGATATTTCTGTTTTCCATACTTCAAGTTCCAATCAAGATCGGAATTATCTCCGACTGCCTTTTATTCGTAATTGTACGAATGTAATGATAGATCGATGGCTGATCGAAATTGGTTGACATAATTCAGATCCATTCAATCCTCACTAGTTTTGGAATGTGATTTGTCTTCTCAATATTGATGACGAACTGAAGGTCGAATATTGTCTCACAAAAACACTTCACATTTTTGATATTCCTAATCTACTGCAGGGTCACCGGGGGTAAAAAAACCTTAATAATTGGATGAATAATAATTAACGACTTGCACTTTGCGCGGTCACTATTTCAAGGTTAAGTGTCACTTTCATAGACAAATTAATTTCAGTGGCTGACAGTTGACAGCTACCAACATGATTTCGTCAAAGATTCGAATATTTCATTTTATGGAGGAAATCATTAGTTTTGGTACTCAGAAAAAAATTGAGTTTTCTGAATTATTCAATTCTGTGATTCGAGTTATGATGAAAGGTTTTGAAGTTATGTATAAGTTTTTCTGTGAGTCAATGCACGTCCCATAAATTAGCATATGTCAAAGAATATTGCAAATAGTTCTCAGAATCCCACCTATATAAAAAAAATAATCTTCAGAAATATCTTTTAAAAAAAGATCCATCTTAGACAGAAAAAAGTTATAGAGCTTCTCATGGCAATATTTATCCATTTTATGACGATCGTACTGACCGTTCTTCTGGAAATGACACACTATCGCCATGAAATATTAGAATGTTGAAAATAAAATAACATAAACATGTTTGTTCTTGGAAATTTCTATCATGGAAAAATAGTACCACACTTATCGGTCTTGATATAGCGAACGGAATTATATTTTGTAACGTTCGCTCATTATCGAACCGTTCACTAATAATAATATTGAAATTGATCAATCTTAGAAGTATGACATGGCGATTTCGAGAGGCGCGTGGGTTTCTCTCCTTTTTTGTTGCAGTGGGTCGTCAACAATAACGTCGTAGGTGGTAAAAAGTGCACTCTGCGTCACATGTTGTTTCGTCTACGTCCCATACTATTTAGGTGCACTCTTCCAAAAATGGCCATCGAGCGATTGGGCTGCATTAGCAGCAATCATGGATCAGAAACTTTCTTTGTCAATCAAATTTCAGAACGTGTGGAATATTGAGAAAGCAAGAATCGATAAAAATGTGAATCATAATCGATGAACCAATGGACGAATTTTTTTCAATAACATTGATAGGAATGTGATAACTATTCGAAGAATAATTGAACGAAGTATGAATAACAATTATTGCTGTGTGATTCAACGTTCGCGAATGTCGACATATTCACGTTTTCGATACACGCCTCGCATTTTAATTTCCACCAACTTTCCTGAGTTTCGATCCTTGATAGATTCCGAAATAGTCACGTGGTGGAGCTCCGCGATGAAAATGATTTCAGTTACGTCCGGCAACGTCGGCCAAATATGACAGATGTGGTACATTGGAACTACCAGGTGACAGGAATGTCATAACCTCAATTTGTTTTGATTTTATTGCCAAAATGAAGAGAAATTCAGGGAACAAACTTCGGAGATGATGACATAGAAATAAATTATTTTCGAAAATTGATGTATTGTTTACTTTAATACCCACTTCAGATCTTGTCGAAGTTTTTCACAAAACCACTACACGTGTTGAAAAATTATTTAAGTTAAAAGATGTTAGAGAATGATTTGGGTTTCCATTAGTAATTCTTTTACTATTTTTAGTAATTACTTTTTTTCTATGAACATAATATAGACTGAAGACCGTTTTGGTGAACAGAAAACAAAAAGATTTTCTGAATTATTCAATATAATCCTGTGATTCCGTCTTTTGGAGTTTAAAAAAATAAAATGACAATACTTTTCAAACTGACAATAACCACTGAAATCGGTTTTGGTACACAGAAAAAAAAAGAGTTTTCTGATATATCCAAAATAATTCTGTCATTCTAACTTCTGAAACTCATAGAAAAAAATGACAGTATTTATCATAATGAAAACCTTCACGTCATTGCCTCTCAAACTTTTTTTTCCTTCGAATTTACAATTTCCATACACACAGGAAACGACGTATTTTCTGTTTTCGATAACAAAACCCGATAACTGCGTCTTTTTCATTCCACTAAATAAACATTTTTAATGGTCAATAATACCGTACCTATTGTTGGAGAACAATAGGAGTGTAATAAACTTTTGTTGAAACTAGGTTGGCATAAACATCAATCGAAAAGTCCATTCACATGCGGCGGGGTTATGCTCATATTATGTGCACCTCTTCCTGGAAATATGCACGTAGGTGGAGGAGGAGGATGTTAAAACATAAACTAGAGCAACGTGCTCGAGATCATTACAGCGACGGACTGGCCCAAACCTGTCACACGGTAGGTCTAACGTATCGCATCCGTCATATTCGGGCGACGTTGCCGGATGCCCATAAGTCGAATATTTTTAGTTAGTTGCGCCGCTGGTTTCCAAGAAACTGTCCGATCTTTGAGCAGTTCGATAAAATTGAAACAATGATCCAGGGCATGAAACGATTCCGGAGATAACACCCACGATTAGCTCGATAATCGATAATTTCGAAATGAGGAATTCGAATTTCGCTCAGATATCGAATCTTTCCCTATCTAGGTACATATTTACACGAATATAACGGTCGAATTTTCGTCCGGGTTTTCTGCTACGTCTAGAATCCGGCGCAGCTCCATCTTCCTGACGCGTTCGACCTTGGGCCGACCAATCGCAATCGAGGATTATCTCCAGGGACTAGCTACAGTGACTTTATGCAGGACAGTGGCGACAATAGATGTCCACTTTTTGATTGGTTGTCCCCGTCACGTGGTATAAATCGCCACGTTGCGTCAAAATATTTGATGTTTACTTAGTGATTTGTACAGTTACCTTGGGTTTCTCGAAGATAAACGTTTATTTGAGTATTTCCAAGCAAGGATACGTAATATCCATCTCAGTACATTGCATTTGAAATATTAATAACAAAGCAGAATTCCATGTTAATTCTTCTGCAAAAGGGTTCCTTATGAAAATCTTCCCAGTGGATCCTGAGAGAAGAAGCAGTGGTTCATGAATGAAAATTGAAAAATTTTCACTAGATAAACTAATAAGTAAGCCAATAAAACAATTCATGTATCCCAGATACCAACAAATCCATCATTTGCAGTCGAAGACCGGTTTCGATTAGAGATGAAACGGATAGTGAATTGGCCGGATACCGGATAGCGGATATTCGGCAAGCTCCGAGGCCGGAGCGCCGAATATCCGGCTGCCGGATATTCGGCACTTAAATCGGTGCATTCGGGACTTCTCGGTAGCGATTGAGTGTTATCGGGCATGCGCATGATTTAGTGTTATCGCGCATGCGCATGATTGAGTGTTACCGCGCATGCGCATGAGTAAGTTTGCTCCTCAGATCGTTTGTTTATTCCGTATTCCATCGTGTTCTTACTTGTCTTCGTGGTTTTATTTTCAATAAGAAATATCATCATTAAGGAAACGATCGCCAATTCGGCAATATTTTGATTTGAACAGTGACGATAACAAGTACGCCGTATGTTTATTGTGTCAGGTTCAAATTTCTGGAGGTGGTGAAGGAAAAAACTTTTTTCCTCCACCTCTAAATTTTGAGTACTGAACGGATTATAATTAAAAAATACACATTTTTGACATGCGATTATAAAAATAACAATTACGAAAAGCACTGCCGTGAAGACAGGAGCTTTTGAGCGCTCGTACATGCACCTTTTAGGTAGATTCGCATTTTCCAGTTTTGGAAACCAATTGAGGACATTTTTGACAGCTTTCAAACAAATTTTCAAACTGAGGCGATAATCCAGGCTTCAAGTCAGTGCTTTAGGTTCTGGTCATGCGATCTGGACAAAATGTTGCTTTAATATGTAATTCTCGTTTGAAATACAAAATTTTATCTCGATCGATTCCGTAGTTTCGAAATTATCGAGAAAACAAAATTCACAATGACCGTATTTACGGAACCCCTCGTATAATTCTGCTCATTGATAAACGTGAATGCCACATTTCAGATCTACACCTATCCTGAAAATTTCAAGTTCCTAGGCCTTTCGTTCGAAAGTTATGATTCTCTGTGGTTTCTATGGTTCTGGTCATGCGATCTAGAGAAACGTAGCTTGAATATATCATTCTCCATAAGTATACAGAATTTCGTCACGATCTTATCTGTAGTTTGGAAATTATCAAGAAAACTAAATTTCAAACGACCATATTTACGGAACCCCTAGTATAATTTTGCTCATAGATGAAAGTGATCACGACAATCGAGATCCACACCTATCCTGAAAATTTCAAGTCCCTAGGCGTTTTCGTTCAAAAGTTACAATTTTCTATGGTTCTGGTAATGCGAGCTGAACAAAATTTTGCATGTAGCTTGAACACTTCATTTTCCATTAGAGTGCAAAATTTCATCTCGATCGAATCTATAGTTTCAAAGTAATTAGGAAAACAAAATTTCGAGCGGCCATATTCACGGAACCCTTAGGCGGATTTTGCCCAATAACGAACTCAACCCCGGCATTTGAGATTCGAACCTGCCCTGAAAATTTCAAGTTTCTAGGACATTCCGTTCGAGAGTTATCGTGCTTACGGACGGCCGGACGGACGGACAGACTCGAATTTTCCGACGGATTCGTCATCAGTGAGTCGAACATAGTCGTTTGAGACCATTTTCGGCTCAAAATTCGAAAAATACAGACATCGTGACGAAATGATATAGCCCTCGTGTAAGTAGTACGAGCGCTCAAAAAGTATTCATAACTTATTGTGGTATGATTTTCCTTGTGTAAATAATGAAAATTTTTTTTGAATTTTACTCTCCGATATCCGGCCGGATACCGGATAATCATTGATTATCCGGTATCCGGCCGGATATTCAAAACAAGGCCGGATAGGCCGGATACCGGATAGTTACCGGATATCCGTTTCATCTCTAGTTTCGATCCATATCAGATCTCGTCAGTACGATTAGCAATATGATAAATTCGATGTGAGAAACAGAAGACCTTAAAACATAAGGCAACGTGGTACTGAGAAAATTTCCCAAATCACGCCACCTGTCCGTTCCAAGAACAACTGTCTCTAATATCTGTAGATTATAAACTGCTTTATCGGCTCTCCAAAAACGAAATACACATGTATGACAACGCTGTGAACATTACAAACATCAATAGTCACACAAGGAATTCAACGGATTCAAGCTTAAGCATTATTCGTCTGAATAATTGACGAATGTTTATCTGAATTGATTCAAGAATGAAAATTGAAAATTTTTACTAGATGAACTAATAAGCAAGCCAAAAAAACAATTCATATATCCCAGATACCAACAATTCAAACCATTCAAAAGCTTTGAATTTACCAATGACGCACAAGTGCAGGTGTTCATTGTTTGTTGTTTTCCTTCTAGAAGTTTCAGATAAGCTTAGGTTATAATCACTTCTGAAGACGATCAGTCGTCAATAATTAAAAGTAGTTTCTTTCTATACTGTATGATAGATAGGTCGGATAATCGTCCGTTGTAAATGAAAATTGTTTTTTTTTAAACAAGGCTTTCGATTTCAAAAATATAATTATATCAATAAAAATATCACATATATCACTTTGGTTGAACGGAAATAAGTTAGTACCATAAAGTTTTAGGGGAACCTACAAGTACAAACAATAGAAGCCCTGAATGTACCACACATTTCTACAAAATAATCAAGATAGCCACTGTGTAGATCAGTTGATCTACGTCAACTTCTGATCTGGCTAATTCATCAACATCGGATTGGAAATATAAATTTGAAAGAATTTTATTTTAAAGAAACGTCCTCCCATTGTCATTGATTTACCAGATTGCCATGAATTGAAAAATAAAATTATAAATAGATTTATAATATTCTGTTAATAATAAATTAAAAAAAAGGAAAGTTTATTTGGATGATTTGCGAGTAAAACGGTAGCTGGACACTCTTTTTGAGTGGGGTCTTCTCAAGGTCCTTATAATATTGCTTTTTTCACATTTTTGTAGATACTCCTAGATTTATAATTTATTTATACTAGCCATAGGTACTACAAATATACTGCACCACAAATGATGTGGAAGTTTCAATGTTTCAAATGTTTACTCTCTCATTTCTGAATAGTTTTTTTGTTCCTCGTTTGATAACTTTTTTAGTTTCAGAAAAGTTTATGTCCTATACGTTTCTGAGAGTTTTGGATCAGTTATTGTTTTACGTTCTTACAATCAACTTTGATTCAAAATCTGAATTTGTTTCGCAATAATGCCTAGCCTAGACGTTAACTCAGTGCGGATGATGCCAAGGGGCTATTGATATGATCGAGGCAGGACGTAATCAGAGAGATGTTGTGAATTTATTTCAAGTTAGTGAAAGCGTAAAACTGGAAACGTGATTTAAAGAGCGAGAAGTGGAACCACTCTTGAATTAGATCGGTTTCTGACTGTGTCTACCCGTAGAGAGCCTTTGAGTACTTGCCGAATCATGCAACATCGGCTTTTGAACGCTTCTAGTGTTTTGGTTTCGATTAAAACAGGTCGTCGAAGACTTCGAGATGTCAATCTTTATTTTCGGCAACTATTGAGTAGGATTTCACTAACTCAAAATCATATGCAACTTCGATTGGAATGGGCCAATGAGCACGTTAATTGGAACTATCAATGGAGGTCTGTATTGGTCACAGATGAGTCGAGATATGGACGGTTTTCGGATTTCATTTATGAAAAAAAACCAAAGAGAAAATAATATTATAATGAAATAAAATTAACAGAAAGAAAATGAGAAGAGAAAAATCTGTGAAATGAATAAAACATTCTGAAGTTATGGTATAAACTTTCAGTCGTTTTTTTTTGCAATTGTCTCTTTTATAGAAGTTTATCAGATAGTTGAAGGAAGAATTTGTAGGTCCTTATACGTTTTATTTTGCACTCTACCAGGAAAAAAATTGTTCATTCAATTGAAAAAATATTGCGAATGTTAATTGAGATATAAACTATCCTATCTTTCAAGTTGGACCAAACTGCACACAGTGTGCAAAATTTGATTGAAATCGGTTCAGTATTTTGGGAGTTCATCTCGGACAAACAACGTGACACGTAATTTTTATATATAAAAGTTTCAAATTGCAATTGTAAAAGTCAAGTAAACAATAGATAAATTCGTATAGTGGGCTTTCATAAATTTATTGTGATTTATATTTGAAATACAAACTTTTCAATAAAAAAAAGAAGAATTTTAAAAATAGTTTAATGTTCCGAAGATTCTAATATTTACTTAAAAAACATCCCATTTCCTTCTGTGATAATGAAGATTTCGGTTAACTAATATCTGATATACCATTTCAAATTTGGTTTGGTTTGTGACAGTCAAGATGTAATATTTTTGAAAATTTCATCGTTGCTGCCGGTTTGAAAATTTCACAAAATATACTCAACTTAAAATGTTAAGGGAATATTCATTATTTTTTTTTTTGGACAGAGCAATGTTTTGGAACTTCTCAGACATGGAAGCTACATTAAAACAATATAAATTAGTTCCACTCAAAATATGAATATTGAAAGATTGTCCTGTCTTTGCAATAATATACCTTATTTTCATAAATTGAAGAGTAAAATCATTAATAAGAATATCAGTATAATCATTAGATAAATTCTGTATACAATGGTATAATGATACAATATTCAAAAGTGCCGTCAAAGAATCAGCGAATATGACGGTCGTTGCACATTTTTAGAGCTTAATTTGAATAGTTTTTCTATTAAAAGGCAATGATTGAGTAACCATTTCAATTATAAATCGAGTTGCAGATAAAAATTTGAAGGTATTCAGTTTATATTTGAATATTTCGTTGAAAAAACTGCTATTCCAGTATTATTTGCATTATTTTTTGCAGCACAGACTATTGAACAAGCCACGGACCGCCGCCACTGACGACGATGCAGTGAGTGCGATATGCGAAACTTGTCGCACAACGCAGTCGCAAACGGCAGCGTTCGAACGAACCTGAGGACGTTCAGACGCAGTGCGTGGCGAAATATCGACCGATCTCTACATGATGTCGTCGCGATACCTGAGCTTCACGAATAAAGAAGACTCCGACTTGATAAACCTCGTCCAAAATCACCGTCTCCTCTACGACATAAACGACAAAGATCACAGGGATTTGGTGCTACGAGCGAGGGTGTGGGAGGACGTGGCGAAAAAAATGGATAGGAGCGGTAAGAAAACTTTGTTTAGTAAACATTAACTGGTATGGCAACACTGGAGCGTTTAGGTTCCCTGCCGGGCGTGTCGCCGGCCAATAGGAGGAGCCGAGCGAAGGGAAACGTTGCCACCTCGGTTACCTAGTGTTATTTACAGTGACTTTATACAAGACAGTGGCGACACTAGGGATATAAGCTCAAATGCGTCAAAATTCAAATGAAATAGTACTGGAATAGCAGTTTTTTCAACGAAATATTCAAATATAAACTGAATACCTTCGAATTTTTATCTGCAACTTGATTTATAATTGGAAGGGTTACTCAATCATTGCCTTTTGATAGAAAAAGTGTTCAAATTAAACTCTAAATATCTGAAATAAATGTGCAACGACCGTCATATTCGCTGATCCGTTGGCGGCACTTTTGAATATTGCATGATTATACCATTGTTTGCAGAATTAATCTAAAGATTAAACTGAAATTCTTATCAATAATTCAACTCTTCAATTTATGAAAATAAGGTATATTATTGCAAAGACAGGACAATCTTTCAATATTCATATTTTGAGTGAAACTGATTTATATTGTTTTAAGGAAGCTTCCATGTCTGAAAAGTTCCAAAACAATGCCCTGTTCCAAAAAAAATAATGAATATCCCCTTAATATTTTAAGTTGAGTATATTTTGTGAAATTTTTAAACCGGCAGCAACGATGAAATTTTCAAAAATATAACATCTTGACTGTCACAAACCAAACCAAATTTGAAATGGTATATCAGATATCAGTTAACCGAAATCTTCATTATTATAGGAGGAAATGGGATGTTTTTTTAGGAAATATTAGATTCTTCGGAACATTAAACTATTTTTAAAATTTTTTTTCTTATTGAAAAGTTTGTATTTCAAATATAAATCACAAAAAATTTATGAAAGCCCACTATACAAATTTATCTATTGTTCACTTGACTTTTACAATTGCAATTTGAAATTTTTATGTAAAAATTACGTGTCACGTTGTTTGTCCGAGATGAACTCCCAAAATACTGAACCGATTTCAATCAAATTTTGCACACTGTGTGCAGTTTGATCCAACTTAAAAGATAGGATAGTTTATATCTCAATCTACATTTGCAATATTTTTTTCAATTGAATGAACAATTTTTTTCCTGGTAGAGTGCAAAATAAAACGTATGGAGACCTACAAATTCTTCTTCAACTATCTAATAAACTTCTATAGAGGAGACAATCTCAAAAAACCACGACTGAAAGTTTATACCATAACTTCAGAATATTTTATTCATTCCACAGATTTTTCTCTTCTCATTTTTTTTCTGTTAATTTTATTTCATTATAATATTATTTTCTCTTTGGTTTTTTTTCATAAATAAAATCCGAACACCGTCCATATCTCGACTCATCTGTGAGCTAAACAGACCTCCATTGATAGTTCCAATTAACGTGCTCATTGGCCCATTCCAATCGAAGTTGCATATGATTTTGAGTTAGTGGAATTCTACTCAATAGTTGCCGAAAATATAGATTTACATCTCGATGTCTTCGACGAACTGTTTTAACCAAAACCAAAACACTAGAAGCGTTCAGAAGCCGATGTTGCATGATTCGACAAGTACTCAAAGGCTCTCTACGGGTAGACACAGTCAGAAACCGATCTAATGCAAGAGAGGTAGATCTCGAGCGTCCACTTATCGGTCTTCAAATCACGTTTCCAGTTCTACGCTTCCACTAACTTGCAATAAATTGACAACATCTCTCTGATTACGTCCTGCCTCAATCATATCAATAGCCCCTTGGCATCATCCGCAATGAGTTAACGTCTAGACTGGGCATTATTGCGAAACAAATTCAGATTTTGAATCAAAGTTGATTGTAAGAACGTAAAACAATAACTGATCCAAAACTCTCAGAAACGCATAGTACATAAACTTGTCTGAAACTGAAAAAGTTATCAAACGAGGAGCAAAAAAAACCATTCAGAAATGAGAGAGTAAACATTTGAAACTTCGAAATTTCCACATCATTTGTGATGCAGTATATTGTAGTACCTATGGCTAGTATAAATATATTATACATCTAGGAGTAACTAGAAAAATCTGAGAAAAGCAATATTATACGGATCTTGAGAAGACCGCACTCAAAATGAGTGTCCAGCTACCGTTTTACTCGCAAATCGTCCAAATGAACTTTACTTTTTTTTTAATTTATTTTTAACAAAATATTATAAATCTATTTATAATTTTATTTTTCAATTCATGGCAATATGGTAAATCAATGACAATGGGACGACGTTTCTTTAAAATAAAATTCTTTCAAATTTATATTTCCAATCCGATGTTGATGAATTAGCCAGATCAGAAGTTGACGTGGATCAACTGATCTACACAGTGGCTATCTTGATTATTTTGTAGAAATGTGCGGTACATTCAGAGCTTCTACTGTTTGTACTTGTAGGTTCCCCTAAAACTTTATGGTACTCACTTATTTCCGTTCAACCAAAGTGATATATGTGATATTTTTTTTCATATAATTATATTTTTGAAATCGAAAGCCTTGTTTAAAAAAAAAAACAATCTTTATTTACAACGGACAATTTTCCGACCTATCTATCATACAGTATAGAAAGAAACTACTTTTAATTATTGACGACTGATCGTCTTCAGAAGTAATTATAACTTAAGCTTATCTGAAACTTCTAGAAGGAAAACAACAAACAATGAACACCTGCACTTGTGCGTCATTGGTAAACTCAAAGCTTTTGAATGGTTTGAATTGTTGGTATCTGGGATAAATGAATTGTTTTGTTGGCTTGCCTATTAATTCATCTAGTAAAAATTTTCAATTTTTGAGCGCTCGTACTACTTACACGAGGGCTATATCATTTCGTCACGATGTCTGTATTTTTCGAATTTTGAGCCGAAAATGGTCTCAATCGACTATGTTCGACTCACTGATGACGAATCCGTCGGAAAATTCGAGTCTGTCCGTCCGGCCGTCCGTCCGTCAGCACGATAACTCTCGAACAAAACAACCTAGAGACTTGAAATTTTCAGTGTGGGTTCAGTTCCCGAATGGCTCGGTTGAGTTCGTTAATGGGCCAAATTCCACCAGGGGTTCCGTAAATATGGCCGTTCAAAGTTTTGTTTCCCTGATTACTTGAAAACTACAGATTTGATCGAGATGAAATTTTGCACTCAAATGGAAAATGAGGTGTTCAAGCTAAATGTGAAATTTTGTCCAGATCGCATGACCAGAACCATAGAAACCATAGAAAATTGTAACTTTTGAACGGAAAGGCCTAGGGACTTGAAATTTTCAGGATAGGTGTGGATCTCGAATGTCGTGATCACGTTCATCTATGAGCAACATTATACAAGGGGTTCCGTAAATACGGTCGTTTGAAATTTTGTTTTCTCGATAAATTCGAAACTGCGGATTCGATCGAGATGAAATTTTGTATTTTGATCGAGAATGATATATTGAAGCAATATTTTGTCCAGATCGCATGACCAGAACCATAGAAACCATAGAAAATTCTAACTTTTGAACGGAAAGGCCTAGGAACTTGAAATTTTCAGGGTGGGTTTGGATCGCAAATTTCACGGTCATGTTCATCAATGAGCAAAATTAGACTAGGGGTTCCGTAAATATGGCCGTTCAAAATATTTTTTTGCTGATAGTTCCGAGAATACTGAGCGGATTGGGATGAAATTCTGCACCTTGCTGAGTAATAATGTATTCAAACTACGTGC
Source organism: Aphidecta obliterata (assembly GCA_963966015.1). Classification (NCBI taxonomy): domain Eukaryota; kingdom Metazoa; phylum Arthropoda; class Insecta; order Coleoptera; family Coccinellidae; genus Aphidecta; species Aphidecta obliterata. The sequence goes on from OZ014435.1 coordinate 3,313,755, forward strand.
AAAATTTTGTCCAGATCGCACCACCAAGACCATAGATACCGTAGAAAATTCTAGCGAATTATCGAAAAAAAATTGATCAGCTGAAGCACTGACATGAATTCTGGAGTTTCGCCCAAGTTTCAGAATTTTTTTGACCGCTGTCGAAAATTCCTTCAATTGATTTCTGAAACTGGAAAATGCGAATCTACCTACAAGGTGCATGTACGAGCGCTCAAAAGCTCCTGCCTTCACGGCAGTGCTTTTCGTCATTTTCATTCTTGAATTCGATCAATACAGATAAACAGCCGTCAATTATTCAGACGAATAAGGCTTAAGCTTGAATCCGTTGAATTCCTTGTTTGACCATTTATGCTTGTAATGTTCACGGCGTTGTCATACATGTGTACTTCGTTTTTGAAGAGCCGATAAAGCAGTTTATAATCTACAGATATCTGAGACAGTTCTTCTTGGAACGGACAGTTGGCGTGATTTGGGAATTTTTCTCAGTACCACGTTGCCTTATGTTTTAAGGTTCTCTTGATTCTCACATCGAATTTATCATATTGCTAATCGTACTGACGAGATCTGATATTGATCGAAACCGGTCTACGACTGCAAATGATGGATTCGTTGGTATCTGGGATACATGAATTGTTTTGTTGGCTGGCTTATTAGTTTATCTAGTGAAAATTTTTCAATTTTCATTCATGAACCACTGCTTCTTCTCTCAGGATACACTGGGAAGCGTTTCATAAGGAACCCTTTTGCAGAAGAATTGACGCACAACATGGTATTCCGCTTTGTTATTAATATTTCAAATGCAATGTACTGAGATGGATATCACGTATCCTTGCTTGGAAATAGTCAAATAAACGTTCATCTTCGAGAACACCAAGATAACTGCACAAATCACCAAGTAAACATCGATTATTTTGAAGCAACATGGCGATTTATACCACGTGACGGGGACAACCAATCAAAAAGTGAACATCTATTGTCGCCACTGTCTTGTATAAAATCACTGTAGTATAACTCATATTCATTCTACCTTCCAGTCGAAGACTGCAAGAAGAGATGGCGCAGCATGAAAGACACGTATTATAGATTCAGGAGGAAGAACTCGAACTCGACCTGGATCCTGATGAAGCGCCTCAAGTTCCTCGATTACGCCGGAAGGAACGTCGAAGGGTGAGAAACTCATCAATCCCAATCCCTTTTCACAATCTAACCACCCTTAGGGCACCTGCGGATGACCAGCTGGAAGAAAACTGCAGGGAAGAGGAGATGCCCACCGTCGCCGACGAGGCTCACCCCTTCGACCACGACTCCGTCTCCGAGACGAAATACAGGTCTATCACACCCTTGAGATACGACGACGTCATCAGGCTGATCGAGCAGAAACAGGGGGAGCGAGACGTCGTGAGAACCGACCCCATCTTCGCCTTCTTCCACAGCATGGCCTTGTCGGTCAAGAAATTACCGCCGGAATTGGTGGCGGAAGCCAAGCTTAAGATCTGCGAGATCGTCGGTGATCTGGAGATCAAAGCGATCAGGATGGACCAGGAATCGATGAGCGGTTTCGGTAACGTGAAGGTGGAAGAGGAGATGAGTATCTTCGAAGAGAAGTTGTAAATTTTTAGGATGTACGAAACAATAAATGTCTTTATTCCCAGTTCTAATTTTATTCTGGCGGTGGATTTTCCGCGGAATTTCTCCACAATGGCTCTGGTTATTTTCCGCGGTCGTTATCTTTATTGATTTTATCGTTTTATATACGGTACATTATCTGAGAGTGGTCGGTTTAATTGTAATCGTTATCGAATTCAACGGTTTCGACGTCGAAAGGAAATGATAATCGTGGGGATATGCGGAAAATTGTTCCATGTTTTTCCATCGAAATTTTATGAATTTCTGAATATAAGAAACTTCCATAAAGAGCTTTTTCTAGCCACTATGATGTCGAATTACACAAAATTATACATGAACAATAGTTATTTGAATATAACAACTAACAAGATTTTGGAAAATGAATTTTGGGACATGAAAATTGAAAAAAATCAAATCATACTTGTTATCATAATCCCTGTCCTAACATATTAGAATGAAGTCATAGATAAAAAGATCTGCAGAAGGTTTTTGTAAGTAATTGGTTGTCCGAGAGAGTAATCGGCATAGAATAATCGCCAATAATCGTTGATAGGTAAACAGTGTTCGGCAAAAAGTGCACGGTAATTCGTTAGAAATTATAGGCAGGTAGCGATCGCCAGTAATCGGCAATCCTGGAAAGTAATCGGCAAAAAGTGATCGCCTGTAATCGGTGATAGGTAAAAAGTATTCGGCAAAGAGTGCACGGTAATTCGTAAGAAATTATAGACAGATTGCGATCGCCAGTAACCGGTAATCCTGGAAAGTAATCGGCAAATAGTGATCGCCTGTAATCGGTGATAGGTAAAAAGTATTCGGCAAATTGTTCACGATAATTCGTTAGAAAATATAGGCAGATAGCGATCGCCAGTAATCGGTTATCCTGGAATGTAATCTGCAAAAAGTGATCGCCTGTAATCAGTGATAGGTAAAAAGTATTCGGCAAAAAGTGCACGGTAATTCGTTAGAAATTATAGGCAGATAGTGATCTCCAGTAATCGGTAATCCTGGAAAGTAATTTGTCGAAAATTATAGGCAGATAGCGATCGCCTGTAATCGGTAATCTTGAAAAGTAATTGGCAAAAAACAACGCCAGTAATCATTGATAGGTAAAAAGTGTTCGGCAAAAAGTGATCGCCTGTAATCGGTGATAGGTAAAAAGTATTCGGCAAAAAGTGCACGATAATTTGTTGAAAATAATAGGCAGAAAGTGATCGCCAGTAAACGGTAATCCTGGAAAGTAATCGGCAAAAAGTGATCGTCAGTAATCAGTGATAGGTAAAGAGTATTCGGCAAAAAGCGCACGGTAATTCGTTAAAACTTATGGGCAGATAGCGATCGTCAGTAATTGGTAATCCCGGAAAGCGATAGGCAAAAAATTATCGCCAGTAATCGGTGACAGGTAAAAAGTGCACAGTAATTTGTTGAAAATAATAGGCAGATAGCGATCGCCAGTAATCGGTAATCTCGAAGAGTAATTGGCAAAAAACAACGCCAGTAATGATTGATAGGTAAAAAGTGTTCGGCAAAAAGTGCACGGTAATTTGTTGAAAATAATAGGTAGAAAGTGATCGCCAGTAATCGGTAAACATAGAAAGTAATCGGCAAAAAGTGATCGTCAGTAATCAGTGATAGGTAAAAAAATGTTCGGCAAAAAGTGCACGGTAATTCGTTAAGAATTATGGCCAGTAATCGGTGATAGGTAAAAAGTGTTCGGCAAAACGTGCATGATAATTTGTTGAAAATAATAGGCAAAAAGTGATCGGTAATCCTAGAAAGTAATCGGCAAAAAGTGATCGCCTGTGTAATCGGTGATAGGTAAAAAGTATTCGGCAAAAAGTGCACGGTAATTCGTTAGAAATTATAGGCAGATAGCGATCGCCAGCAATTGGTAATCCTAGAAAGTAATCGGCAAAAAGTGATCGCCTGTAATCGGTGATAGGTAAAAAGTATTCGGCAAAAAGTGCACGGTAATTCGTTAGAAATTATAGGCGGATAGCGATCGCCAGCAATTGGTAATCCTGGAAAGTAATCTGCAAAAAGTGATCACCTGTAATCGGTGATAGGTAAAAAGTATTTGGCAAAAAGTGCACGGTAATTCGTTAGAAATTATGGGCAGATAGCGATCGCCAGTAATCGGTAATCCTGGAAAGTAATCGGCAAAAAGTGATCGCCTGTAATCGGTGATAGGTAAAAAGTATTCGGCAAAAGGCGCACGGTAATTCGTTAAAACTTATAGGCAGATAGCGATCGCCGGTAATTGGTAATCCTGGAAAGCAAGGGGCAAAAAATTATCGCCAGTAACTGGTGATAGGTAAAAAGTGTTCGGCACAAAGTGCACAGTAATTTGTCGAAAATTATAGGCAGATAGCGATCGCCAGTAATCGGTAATCTTGAAAAGTAATTGGCAAAAAACAACGCCAGTAATCATTGATAGGTAAAAAGTGTTCGGTAAAAAGTGCACGCTAATTTGTTGAAAATTATAGGCAGGAAGTGATCGCCAGTAATAGGTTATCTTGAAAAGTAATCGGCAGAAAGTGATCGCCAGTAATCGGTGATAAGTAAAAAGTGTTCGGCAAAAAGTGTACCGTAATTCGTTAAAAATTATAGGCAGAAAGTAATCGCCAGTAATCGGTAATCCTGGAAAGTAATCGACAAAAAGTGATCGCCAGTTATCGGTGATAGGTAGAAAGTGCACGGTAATTAAAAAGAAATAAAAGCTAGGAATGATTGCCAGAAATCGGTAATCCTGAAAAGAAATCGTCAAAAAACAACGCCAGTAATCATTGATAGGTAAAAAGTGTTCGGCAAAAAGTGCACGGTAATTTGTTGAAAATCATAGGCAGAAAGTGATCGCCAGTAATATGTTATCTTGAAAAGTAATCGGCAGAAAGTGATCGCCAGTAATCGGTGATAAGTAAAAAGTGTACCGTAATTCGTTAAAAATTATAGGCAGAAAGTAATCGCCAGTAATTGGTAATCCTTTGAAAAGTGTTCGGCAAAAAGTGCAAGGTAATTCGTTGGGAATTATAGGCAGATAGCGATCGCCAGTAATCGGTATATTTCCAATTATTGACAAAAAATTGAGATGGCTTTATCTACGGATCCCTTCGTCAGATTTTTCCCATTAACGAACTCAACCGGCGCATTCAGACCTCGAACTTACCCTAAACATTCCGAAACTCTTGTCATGGTCAATTTCCTTGCATATTTTCATTTTTTTATGGGCAAACATCATTTACATCCCCCCGTCCCTGTGACCACTCAGCGTGGGAGTCACATCCGCCACTGTGGCGACCCGTAAAATCAACTAACAAGTCATTACATCCGTCACGGTGCGGTACCATACAAAATGGGACAATTACTTAAACAGTTTGGAGAAAAAGAGGCCATTGTTTTTCATTCTCGACCGGCGAGTATTATATGCAAATGTCCGAGCTATTGTCGTGTCGCATTACTGATGTTGACCCGGTATTGTTGCTCGATAATGAAAAAAAAAAACAGAAACAGTGGTGGCGCCGGTCAATCAACCCTTTTTAAAAATTTCAGATCTAAGATTCTAATATAGTTTGTTGTAAGTTTACAGGACTGGTAAAGGTGTCCCGAAATAAGATACCAAACCAAGTTGTGGATTTCTTTATACCCATATTTTTAGCACGTCGCAATTTAGTAGCTCAATTTCGCTTTGTTGGCGGAGTCAACCAACTGTGCAACTTTATTGTCACTGTTAAGTCTTTGTTTACTCGCCGCTGCACAAGATGCAATATTTTCACCTCTGAACAAACAGAAAATTATCTGATTAGTGATGGCGCGCGATCTCTTTGTTCGCGGGCGGAAACGGAACGCGCAGATCACGGGATTTTTCGTCATTTCCTCTCGATCTGGAACGATGAACCCGATTTGATGGTCCAAACGCCAGGTAGGTCGGATTATGCAGGTTCTCACGAAAATATCACCAAACTGAGTGAGAAATTGACTATCTGGCAACGTCGCAAATATGACAGATGTGATACATTAGAACTACTTTTTGACAGGAACATCACAACCTTAATTTCCGACTGTTTTGATCAGTTCGATACGGTTTTTCTTCGCAAAGTGAAGATTTTAGGAAAAAATCTGTCAATTTTCGATCAACCTCTCACTGAAATGTCAGAATTTCATCATTAACCATAAGTTTCCTGAGATTGAGACTGGTACCATTCGATTTTAAACAATTTGCTATGGTAAAATATATCTGGCAACGTCGCCCAAAAATGACAGATGTGTTACATTAGAACTACTGTGTGACAGGAACGTCACACTCTTAATTTCCTACTATTTCTATTAATTTGATACGGTTTTTCTTCCCAGAGTGAAGATTTTAGGAAAAAATCTGTAAATTTTCAATCAACCAGTCACTGAAATGTCAGAATTTCATCATTAACCATAAGTTTTCTGAGATTGAGACTGGTACCATTCGATTTTAAACAATTTGCTATGATGAAATATATCTGGCAACGTCGCTCAAAAATGACAGATGTGATACATTAGAACTACTGTATGACAGGAACGTCACAACCTTAATTTCCTACTGTTTTGTTCAGTTTGATACGGTTTTTCTTTCCAAAGTGAAGATTTCAGGAAAAAATCTGTCAATTTTCGATCAACCTGTCACTGAAATGTCAGAATTTCATCATTAACCATAAGTTTCCTGAGATTGAGACTGGAACCATTCGATTTTAAAAAATTTACTATGGTAAAATATATCTGACAACGTCGCCCAAAAATGACAAATATGATACATTAGAACTACTGTGTGACAGGAACGTCACAACCCTAATTTCCTACTATTTCCTTCAGTTTGATACGGTTTTTCTTTCCAAAGTGAAGATTTCAGGAAAAAATCTGTCAATTTTCGATCAACTGGTCACTGAAATGTCAGAATTTCATCATTAACCATAAGTTTCCTGAGATTGAGACTGGTACCATTCGATTTTAAACAATTTGCTATGGTAAAATATATCTGGCAACGTCGCCCAAAAATGACAGATGTGATACATTAGAATTACTTTGTGACAGGAACATCACAACCTTAATTTCCGACTGTTTTGATCAGTTTGATACGATATTTCTTCGCAAATGAAGATTTTAGGAAAAAATATGTCAATTTTCGATCAACCTGTCACTGAAATGTCAGAATTTCATCATTAACCATAAGTTTTCTGAGATTGAGACTGGTACCATTCGATTTTAAACAATTTGCTATGATGAAATATATCTGGCAACGTCGCTCAAAAATGACAGATGTGATACATTAGAACTACTGTATGACAGGAACGTCACAACCTTAATTTCCTACTGTTTTGTTCAGTTTGATACGGTTTGTCTTCCCAAAGTGGAGATATTTGGAAAAAATCTGTCAATTTTCGATCAACCTGTCACTGAAATGTCAGAATTTCATCATTAACCATAAGTTTCCTGAGATTGAGACTGGAATTATTCGATTTTAAAAAATTTACTATGGTAAAATATATCTGACAACGTCGCCCAAAAATGACAAATATGATACATTAGAACTACTGTGTGACAGGAACGTCACAACCTCAATTTCCTACTATTTCCTTCAGTTTGATACGGTTTTTCTTTCCAAAGTGAAGATTTCAGGAAAAAATCTCTCAATTTTCGATCAACCTGTCACTGAAATGTCAGAATTTCATCATTAACCATCAGGCGCGCTCCCACGGGGGGGGTACTGGGGGTAATTACCCCCCCCCCCCCCCCCCCGGGACCGTATTTTCAGCACTCAATACATACTTTACTTCCTTCTTAATTCCAAAATACGGTCACTACCCCCCCCAGGATCAATCTCTGGTTAGAAAATACGGTCACTACCCCTCCCAGACCCAATCTCTGGGAGCGCCACTGTTAACCATAAGTTTCCTGAGATTGAGACTGGTACCATTCGATTTTAAACAATTTGCTATGGTAAAATATATCTGGCAACGTCGCCCAAAAATTACAGATGTGATACATTAGAACTACTGTGTGACAGGAACGTCACAACCTTAATTTCCTACTGTTTTGTTCAGTTTGGTACGGTTTTTCTTTCCAAAGTGAAGATTCCGGGAAAAAATCTGTCAATTTTCGATCAACTGATCACTGAAATGTCAGAATTTCATCATTAACCATAAGTTTCCTGAGATTGAGACTGGTACCATTCGATTTTAAACAATTTGCTATGGTAAAATATATCTGGCAACGTCGCCAAAAAATGACAGATGTGATACATTAGAATTACTTTGTGACAGGAACATCACAACCTTAATTTCCGACTGTTTTGATCAGTTTGATACGATATTTCTTCGCAAATGAAGATTTTAGGAAAAAATATGTCAATTTTCGATCAACCTGTCACTGAAATGTCAGAATTTCATCATTAACCATAAGTTTTCTGAGATTGAGACTGGTACCATTCGATTTTAAAAAATTCACTATGGTGAAATATATCTGGCAACGTCGTCCAAAAATGACAGATGTGATACATTAGAACTACTGTATGACAGGAACGTCACAACCTCATTTTCCTACTGTTTTGATTAGTTTGATAAGGTTTTTCTTCCCAAAGTAGATATTTTGGGAAAAAATCTGTCTATTTTCGATCAGCCTGTCACTGAAATGTCAGAATTTCATCATTAACCATAAGTTTCCTGAGTTTGAAAGTGATTTCATGAGAACAAAAAAGGATGTGCCTCAATGACGAGTCCAGCCAGTAGCTCTAGGACGAAACACCCTTGTTGCTCGGTCCGTTGATCTCCTTCACGGTTTATTCCAACATTATCTCGAAACTCAAGTAGATTGCAATCTAATTGAGACTTAAAAGCGGTTCTCACAAGAATATAAGCTGTTCACTGCTCATTCAGGACATCCGTGCGACCATCCAACAGAAAATTACGAAGTTGATGTGCATTAAACTATAATTCGATTCGGATAAATAACGGTTGGAACTGGAAAACTGCACACACATCGTCGATTCGAAACAATGCTCGATTTCCCGAAGAAACAATGTGCGGCCTTGCCGAGGCGCCAATTTAACAACAGGAACGTGACTCATCCGGGCGTATTTTTCGATCTGTCGGTCCTGATTTAGAAAAGGCGGAGTGGCTAAATCCGTCGAAAAGCCGACGCGGAAAAATAAACAACGAGACCATTCGATGAGTTATTTTCTCGAATCGATAAATAAGCGTTTTTGGTTTTTTAGAGTTCCTGGTGTGAGTAACGAAAAGCGATTTCAGGTTTTCTCGAAATAGAATGTGATGGGAAAGAAGACTTGTAATATGCATTATCCACTTAACTCAATTAGATTCGACCTTGTCGGGCATTTAGCGTAGGTATGGAAATCAACATGCATGAAGGTGCAAGCAGATTTTCATACTGTGATTCATCTAAAACAACTTTCTTGTTTTTTTCAACAATTTTTCAATTCATTCCTTCAGACAGTGGAGAATCCATTGTTTAGTTTACATCTACACCTTGGAATCTTTCAGGAAAATAGTCTATTATGATACAAGTGTGTAAAAGAGTTTTTTCTCAATATCATCTGAATTTCTTGGGATTTTCAGCTGAAATTTCGCAAAACTATTACACTTCAAGGATCACGTCCTATGACATGTCGATTGCCCATGAAAATCTACAGGGTGGTATTATTTCCTGGAGCAATGTTCCATTATTCCCTCCAGAACTTTTTTGTTGTACGCCACTGGTAAATATATGAAAAGGACTATTTGTTTCATTTAAGAACTATTTGGTTTCTTGAGATTCTTTCATACTTGCTACCGTTTTCGAGAAAAAAAAATGTTAATCAATCCTCTCTTAGTCGTCAGTAAAAAGAGTTTTTTCTCAATATCATCTGAATTTCTTGAGATATTCAGCTCGAATTTCGCAAAACTATTACACTTCAAGGATCACGTCCTATGACATGTCGATTGCCCATGAAAGTCTACAGGGTGGTATTATTTCCTGGAGCAATGTTCCATTATTCCCTCCAGAACTTTTTTGTTGTACGCCACTGGTAAATATATGAAAAGGAATATTTGTTTCATTTAAAAACTATTTGGTTTCTTGAGATTCTTTCATACTTGCTACCGTTTTCGAGACAAAAAAATGTTAAACAATCCTCTCTTAGTCGTCAGTAAAAAGAGTTTTTTCTCACTATCATCTGAATTTCTCGAGATGTTCAGCTGAAATTTCGCAAAACTATTACACTTCAAGGATCACATCCTATGACATATCGATTGCCCATGAAAATCTACAGGGTGATCTTTTTCCTGGAGCAATGTTCCATTATTCCCTCCAGAACTTTTTTGTTGTACGCCACTGGTAAATATATGAAAAGGAATATTTGTTTCATTTAAAAACTATTTGGTTTCTTGAGATTCCTTTATACTTGCCACCGCTTTCGAGCAAAAAAAATGTTAAACAATCCTCTCTTAGTCGTCAGTAAAAAGAGTTTTTTCTCAATATCATCTGAATTTCTTGAGATGTTCAGCTGAAATTTCGCAAAACTATTACACTTCAAGGATCACATCCTATGACATGTCGATTGCCCATGGAAATCTACAGGGTGATATTTTTCCAGGAGCAATGTTCCATTATTCCCTCCAGAACTTTTTTGTTGTACGCCACTGGTAAAAATATGAAAAGGACTATTTGTTTCATTTAAAAACTATTTGTTCTCCTGAGATTATTTCATACTTGCTACTGTTTTCGAGAAAAAAAATGTCAAACAATTCTCTCTTAGTTGTCAGTAAAAAGAGTTTTTTCTCAATATCATCTGAATTTCTTGAGATGTTCAGCTGAAATTTCGCAAAACTATTACACTTCAAGGATCACATCCTATGACATGTCGATTGCCCATGGAAATCTACAGGGTGATATTTTTCCAGGAGCAATGTTCCATTATTCCCTCCAGAACTTTTTTGTTGTACGCCACTGGTAAATATATGAAAAGGAATATTTGTTTCATTTAAAAACTATTTGGTTTCTTGAGATTCTTTCATACTTGCTACCGTTTTCGAGACAAAAAAATGTTAAACAATCCTCTCTTAGTCGTCAGTAAAAAGAGTTTTTTCTCACTATCATCTGAATTTCTCGAGATGTTCAGCTGAAATTTCGCAAAACTATTACACTTCAAGGATCACATCCTATGACATATCGATTGCCCATGAAAATCTACAGGGTGATCTTTTTCCTGGAGCAATGTTCCATTATTCCCTCCAGAACTTTTTTGTTGTACGCCACTGGTAAATATATGAAAAGGAATATTTGTTTCATTTAAAAACTATTTGGTTTCTTGAGATTCCTTTATACTTGCCACCGCTTTCGAGCAAAAAAAATGTTAAACAATCCTCTCTTAGTCGTCAGTAAAAAGAGTTTTTTCTCAATATCATCTGAATTTCTTGAGATGTTCAGCTGAAATTTCGCAAAACTATTACACTTCAAGGATCACATCCTATGACATGTCGATTGCCCATGGAAATCTACAGGGTGATATTTTTCCAGGAGCAATGTTCCATTATTCCCTCCAGAACTTTTTTGTTGTACGCCACTGGTAAATATATGAAAAGGAATATTTGTTTCATTTAAAAACTATTTGTTCTCCTGAGATTATTTCATACTTGCTACTGTTTTCGAGAAAAAAAATGTCAAACAATTCTCTCTTAGTTGTCAGTAAAAAGAGTTTTTTCTCAATATCATCTGAATTTCTTGAGATGTTCAGCTGAAATTTCGCAAAACTATTACACTTCAAGGATCACATCCTATGACATGTCGATTGCCCATGGAAATCTACAGGGTGATATTTTTCCAGGAGCAATGTTCCATTATTCCCTCCAGAACTTTTTTGTTGTACGCCACTGGTAAAAATATGAAAAGGACTATTTGTTTCATTTAAAAACTATTTGTTCTCCTGAGATTCCTTTATACTTGCCACCGCTTTCGAGCAAAAAAAATGTTAAACAATCCTCTCTTAGTCGTCAGTAAAAAGAGTTTTTTCTCAATATCATCTGAATTTCTTGAGATGTTCAGCTGAAATTTCGCAAAACTATTACACTTCAAGGATCACATCCTATGACATGTCGATTGCCCATGGAAATCTACAGGGTGATATTTTTCCAGGAGCAATGTTCCATTATTCCCTCCAGAACTTTTTTGTTGTACGCCACTGGTAAAAATATGAAAAGGACTATTTGTTTCATTTAAAAACTATTTGTTCTCCTGAGATTATTTCATACTTGCTACTGTTTTCGAGAAAAAAAATGTCAAACAATTCTCTCTTAGTTGTCAGTAAAAAGAGTTTTTTCTCAATATCATCTGAATTTCTTGAGATGTTCAGCTGAAATTTCGCAAAACTATTACACTTCAAGGATCACATCCTATGACATGTCGATTGCCCATGGAAATCTACAGGGTGATATTTTTCCAGGAGCAATGTTCCATTATTCCCTCCAGAACTTTTTTGTTGTACGCCACTGGTAAATATATGAAAAGGAATATTTGTTTCATTTAAAAACTATTTGGTTTCTTGAGATTCTTTCATACTTGCTACCGTTTTCGAGACAAAAAAATGTTAAACAATCCTCTCTTAGTCGTCAGTAAAAAGAGTTTTTTCTCACTATCATCTGAATTTCTCGAGATGTTCAGCTGAAATTTCGCAAAACTATTACACTTCAAGGATCACATCCTATGACATATCGATTGCCCATGAAAATCTACAGGGTGATCTTTTTCCTGGAGCAATGTTCCATTATTCCCTCCAGAACTTTTTTGTTGTACGCCACTGGTAAATATATGAAAAGGAATATTTGTTTCATTTAAAAACTATTTGGTTTCTTGAGATTCCTTTATACTTGCCACCGCTTTCGAGCAAAAAAAATGTTAAACAATCCTCTCTTAGTCGTCAGTAAAAAGAGTTTTTTCTCAATATCATCTGAATTTCTTGAGATGTTCAGCTGAAATTTCGCAAAACTATTACACTTCAAGGATCACATCCTATGACATGTCGATTGCCCATGGAAATCTACAGGGTGATATTTTTCCTGGAGCAATGTTCCATTATTCCCTCCAGAACTTTTTTGTTGTACGCCACTGGTAAATATATGAAAAGGAATATTTGTTTCATTTAAAAACTATTTGGTTTCTTGAGATTCCTTTATACTTGCCACCGCTTTCGAGCAAAAAAAATGTTAAACAATCCTCTCTTAGTCGTCAGTAAAAAGAGTTTTTTCTCAATATCATCTGAATTTCTTGAGATGTTCAGCTGAAATTTCGCAAAACTATTACACTTCAAGGATCACATCCTATGACATGTCGATTGCCCATGGAAATCTACAGGGTGATATTTTTCCAGGAGCAATGTTCCATTATTCCCTCCAGAACTTTTTTGTTGTACGCCACTGGTAAAAATATGAAAAGGACTATTTGTTTCATTTAAAAACTATTTGTTCTCCTGAGATTATTTCATACTTGCTACTGTTTTCGAGAAAAAAAATGTCAAACAATTCTCTCTTAGTTGTCAGTAAAAAGAGTTTTTTCTCAATATCATCTGAATTTCTTGAGATGTTCAGCTGAAATTTCGCAAAACTATTACACTTCAAGGATCACATCCTATGACATGTCGATTGCCCATGGAAATCTACAGGGTGATATTTTTCCAGGAGCAATGTTCCATTATTCCCTCCAGAACTTTTTTGTTGTACGCCACTGGTAAATATATGAAAAGGAATATTTGTTTCATTTAAAAACTATTTGGTTTCTTGAGATTCTTTCATACTTGCTACCGTTTTCGAGACAAAAAAATGTTAAACAATCCTCTCTTAGTCGTCAGTAAAAAGAGTTTTTTCTCACTATCATCTGAATTTCTCGAGATGTTCAGCTGAAATTTCGCAAAACTATTACACTTCAAGGATCACATCCTATGACATATCGATTGCCCATGAAAATCTACAGGGTGATCTTTTTCCTGGAGCAATGTTCCATTATTCCCTCCAGAACTTTTTTGTTGTACGCCACTGGTAAATATATGAAAAGGAATATTTGTTTCATTTAAAAACTATTTGGTTTCTTGAGATTCCTTTATACTTGCCACCGCTTTCGAGCAAAAAAAATGTTAAACAATCCTCTCTTAGTCGTCAGTAAAAAGAGTTTTTTCTCAATATCATCTGAATTTCTTGAGATGTTCAGCTGAAATTTCGCAAAACTATTACACTTCAAGGATCACATCCTATGACATGTCGATTGCCCATGGAAATCTACAGGGTGATATTTTTCCAGGAGCAATGTTCCATTATTCCCTCCAGAACTTTTTTGTTGTACGCCACTGGTAAATATATGAAAAGGAATATTTGTTTCATTTAAAAACTATTTGTTCTCCTGAGATTATTTCATACTTGCTACTGTTTTCGAGAAAAAAAATGTCAAACAATTCTCTCTTAGTTGTCAGTAAAAAGAGTTTTTTCTCAATATCATCTGAATTTCTTGAGATGTTCAGCTGAAATTTCGCAAAACTATTACACTTCAAGGATCACATCCTATGACATGTCGATTGCCCATGGAAATCTACAGGGTGATATTTTTCCAGGAGCAATGTTCCATTATTCCCTCCAGAACTTTTTTGTTGTACGCCACTGGTAAAAATATGAAAAGGACTATTTGTTTCATTTAAAAACTATTTGTTCTCCTGAGATTCCTTTATACTTGCCACCGCTTTCGAGCAAAAAAAATGTTAAACAATCCTCTCTTAGTCGTCAGTAAAAAGAGTTTTTTCTCAATATCATCTGAATTTCTTGAGATGTTCAGCTGAAATTTCGCAAAACTATTACACTTCAAGGATCACATCCTATGACATGTCGATTGCCCATGGAAATCTACAGGGTGATATTTTTCCAGGAGCAATGTTCCATTATTCCCTCCAGAACTTTTTTGTTGTACGCCACTGGTAAAAATATGAAAAGGACTATTTGTTTCATTTAAAAACTATTTGTTCTCCTGAGATTATTTCATACTTGCTACTGTTTTCGAGAAAAAAAATGTCAAACAATTCTCTCTTAGTTGTCAGTAAAAAGAGTTTTTTCTCAATATCATCTGAATTTCTTGAGATGTTCAGCTGAAATTTCGCAAAACTATTACACTTCAAGGATCACATCCTATGACATGTCGATTGCCCATGGAAATCTACAGGGTGATATTTTTCCAGGAGCAATGTTCCATTATTCCCTCCAGAACTTTTTTGTTGTACGCCACTGGTAAATATATGAAAAGGAATATTTGTTTCATTTAAAAACTATTTGGTTTCTTGAGATTCTTTCATACTTGCTACCGTTTTCGAGACAAAAAAATGTTAAACAATCCTCTCTTAGTCGTCAGTAAAAAGAGTTTTTTCTCACTATCATCTGAATTTCTCGAGATGTTCAGCTGAAATTTCGCAAAACTATTACACTTCAAGGATCACATCCTATGACATATCGATTGCCCATGAAAATCTACAGGGTGATCTTTTTCCTGGAGCAATGTTCCATTATTCCCTCCAGAACTTTTTTGTTGTACGCCACTGGTAAATATATGAAAAGGAATATTTGTTTCATTTAAAAACTATTTGGTTTCTTGAGATTCCTTTATACTTGCCACCGCTTTCGAGCAAAAAAAATGTTAAACAATCCTCTCTTAGTCGTCAGTAAAAAGAGTTTTTTCTCAATATCATCTGAATTTCTTGAGATGTTCAGCTGAAATTTCGCAAAACTATTACACTTCAAGGATCACATCCTATGACATGTCGATTGCCCATGGAAATCTACAGGGTGATATTTTTCCTGGAGCAATGTTCCATTATTCCCTCCAGAACTTTTTTGTTGTACGCCACTGGTAAATATATGAAAAGGAATATTTGTTTCATTTAAAAACTATTTGGTTTCTTGAGATTCCTTTATACTTGCCACCGCTTTCGAGCAAAAAAAATGTTAAACAATCCTCTCTTAGTCGTCAGTAAAAAGAGTTTTTTCTCAATATCATCTGAATTTCTTGAGATGTTCAGCTGAAATTTCGCAAAACTATTACACTTCAAGGATCACATCCTATGACATGTCGATTGCCCATGGAAATCTACAGGGTGATATTTTTCCTGGAGCAATGTTCCATTATTCCCTCCAGAACTTTTTTGTTGTACGCCACTGGTAAATATATGAAAAGGAATATTTGTTTCATTTAAAAACTATTTGGTTTCTTGAGATTCCTTTATACTTGCCACCGCTTTCGAGCAAAAAAAATGTTAAACAATCCTCTCTTAGTCGTCAGTAAAAAGAGTTTTTTCTCAATATCATCTGAATTTCTTGAGATGTTCAGCTGAAATTTCGCAAAACTATTACACTTCAAGGATCACATCCTATGACATGTCGATTGCCCATGGAAATCTACAGGGTGATATTTTTCCAGGAGCAATGTTCCATTATTCCCTCCAGAACTTTTTTGTTGTACGCCACTGGTAAAAATATGAAAAGGACTATTTGTTTCATTTAAAAACTATTTGTTCTCCTGAGATTATTTCATACTTGCTACTGTTTTCGAGAAAAAAAATGTCAAACAATTCTCTCTTAGTTGTCAGTAAAAAGAGTTTTTTCTCAATATCATCTGAATTTCTTGAGATGTTCAGCTGAAATTTCGCAAAACTATTACACTTCAAGGATCACATCCTATGACATGTCGATTGCCCATGGAAATCTACAGGGTGATATTTTTCCAGGAGCAATGTTCCATTATTCCCTCCAGAACTTTTTTGTTGTACGCCACTGGTAAATATATGAAAAGGAATATTTGTTTCATTTAAAAACTATTTGGTTTCTTGAGATTCTTTCATACTTGCTACCGTTTTCGAGACAAAAAAATGTTAAACAATCCTCTCTTAGTCGTCAGTAAAAAGAGTTTTTTCTCACTATCATCTGAATTTCTCGAGATGTTCAGCTGAAATTTCGCAAAACTATTACACTTCAAGGATCACATCCTATGACATATCGATTGCCCATGAAAATCTACAGGGTGATCTTTTTCCTGGAGCAATGTTCCATTATTCCCTCCAGAACTTTTTTGTTGTACGCCACTGGTAAATATATGAAAAGGAATATTTGTTTCATTTAAAAACTATTTGGTTTCTTGAGATTCCTTTATACTTGCCACCGCTTTCGAGCAAAAAAAATGTTAAACAATCCTCTCTTAGTCGTCAGTAAAAAGAGTTTTTTCTCAATATCATCTGAATTTCTTGAGATGTTCAGCTGAAATTTCGCAAAACTATTACACTTCAAGGATCACATCCTATGACATGTCGATTGCCCATGGAAATCTACAGGGTGATATTTTTCCAGGAGCAATGTTCCATTATTCCCTCCAGAACTTTTTTGTTGTACGCCACTGGTAAATATATGAAAAGGAATATTTGTTTCATTTAAAAACTATTTGTTCTCCTGAGATTATTTCATACTTGCTACTGTTTTCGAGAAAAAAAATGTCAAACAATTCTCTCTTAGTTGTCAGTAAAAAGAGTTTTTTCTCAATATCATCTGAATTTCTTGAGATGTTCAGCTGAAATTTCGCAAAACTATTACACTTCAAGGAGCACATCCTATGACATGTCGATTGCCCATGGAAATCTACAGGGTGATATTTTTCCAGGAGCAATGTTCCATTATTCCCTCCAGAACTTTTTTGTTGTACGCCACTGGTAAAAATATGAAAAGGACTATTTGTTTCATTTAAAAACTATTTGTTCTCCTGAGATTCCTTTATACTTGCCACCGCTTTCGAGCAAAAAAAATGTTAAACAATCCTCTTAGTCGTCAGTAAGAAGAGTTTTTTCTCAATATCTGAATTTCTTGGGATGTTCAGCTGAAATTTCGCAAAACTATTACACTTCAAGGATCATATCCTATGACATATCGATTGCCCATGAAAATCTACAGGGTGATATTTTTCCAGGAGCAATGTTCCATTATTCCCTCCAGAACTTTTTTGTTGTATGCCACTGGTAAAAATATGAAAAGGAATATTTGTTTCATTTAAAAACTATTTGGTTTCTTGAGATTCCTTCATACTTGCTACCGTTTTCGAGAAAAGAAATGTTGAACAATCCTTTCTTAGTCGTCAGTAAAAAGAGTTTTTTCTCACTATCATCTGAATTTCTCGAAATATTCAGCTGAAATTTTGCAAAGCTATTACACTTGTAGGTTTACATCCCATGACATGTCGATTGCCCATGAAAATCTACAGGGTGATATTTTTTCCTGGAACAATGTCCCATTCTTCCCTCCAGAACTTTTTTGTTGTGCGCCACTGGTAGTTTGAAAAATAATATTTGTTTCGTTTGAAAACTATTTGTTTTCCTGTAACTTCGTCATAATTTCTACCGTTTTCGAAAAAAAAATGTTAAACAATCCTCTCCAAGTCTGCAGTAAATAATCATTATTGACACATAAAAAAAAGGCTTTGGCTACCCACAACTGGTCCATATGTCACCATGAGCCTGACGACCATTTTATATAACTATAAGGGTAATTTTGGGGCTCAATCACCAGTTCTTCTCCGCCCCAAACACCCCCCCCCCCCCCCTTCCACCGAGCGACTTCCCACTGTTTCGCCGGCGTTAACGACGATGACCGCGAAAATAACTAATTCCAGCGGATGAGAAGAAGTGCGAAAGCGGCGAAACGGCTCGTTTATACCTCTGGATAATTCCTTCCCATCGCCACGTTTCCCTTCCCCCCCGCCGGTTCGCGAGACGCAAAAAACTAAATCCTATTGCAGTCTGAGACGTCCAATAACCTATTGAAATGTCATAACGACTATCTGATGCCGTTTTCATTAGATTTTAATGTCCGACCACTTCCGGGAGTAATAAAATGATGCTGGAAGAAAGATGAAAGGTTCTCGATTCCCTCCCCTCGACCATCGGATCGTGTCAGAATGCATCACGAGCGGCGCACAAAGACCGTCGGCGTCGTGCAGATGTTAACCAGCACCTGGTAATTCACCTGCCGGTACCGCTGCCCGTGCCCGCTCGACATCTGCTCTTTCGGCGCGAGAACCGACCCATAATTCCCCAGATATCGGTTCCGACTCGCATCTTTATGGAAGATTCCATAAACCGATCAATTTGATCACTATTTCTAGGTTAGGTGTCACATTAGATCGATTGATGTTACACAATGACGTTTCTTGACAGTAACCTATAAATTCAAGAAACTTCAGCGTATTTGTCTCTTGGATAGACGTATAAACTTTTCTATGCCTTATTTGCGGTTTGAACATAGTCTGGTGTGTTTACTATTATCAATAATGATTTGCTCTTTCTTTTTACTCGTAACAGTGTTCAACTAATCAAAATAGTCAGAAATTGAGGTTAGAAGCGTAATATTTTCGACATTATATGATTCCTGTCATACAGTAGATCTAATGTATCGCATCTTTCATATTCGTCCGACGTTGCCAAATAAATGTTTCCCTCATTTTTTCAGCTATCCTTAATAGAATGTGAATTCGAACTCGTTTTATGAAATCCTTCTTATCTTATTTATTCGAAAGCTTCGTTCTGATGTGTTTACTATAATCAATTAAAATTTGCTCTCTCCTTTTTTTTTTGCAGCAGTATCCAACTTATCAAAATAGTCGGAATTTGAGGTTAGAAGCGTAATATTTTCGGCATTCTATGATTCCTGTCATATAGTAGATCTAATGTATCTCATCTGTCATATTCGTCCTAATTTTTCACAGCTACCCTTTCTCATTTATATGACTTCGAACTCGTTTTGTTGAATCTTTCTCATCTTATTTATTTAAAAGCTTCGTTCTCATGTGTTCACTATAATCACTTATAAATTGCTCTGTCATTTTTTTGCAGCAGTATCCAACTTATCAAAATAGTCGGAAATTGAGGTTGGAAGCTTAATATTTTCGACATTCTATGATTCCTGTCATACAGTAGATCTAATGTATCTCATCTGTCATATTCGTCCTAATTTTTTACAGCTACCCTCAATCCCATTCATACGAATTCGAACTCGTTTTGTTGAATCTTTCTCATCTTATTTATTTAAAAGCTTCGTTCATTCATCGACCTTCCTCGAAGAACCAATTGTGCCACCCCATTCATGAATTCGGTAGTAGGTACAGGGCTCGGAAATAGAAACGAAAGTGTTCCAGAGGTCGTCGATGTTATTCGATACTTTCCTTGAATAGAATCTTTGATTGCCTAAGAACACCGGATGTTATGTTGTCACGCATTCATGCATTCAGCTACAGAGTAGGCGTCAAGTACTTCCGTAGTACCAATGCTCATTAATAATCACGACGCAAGACTAGGCGTTCTAGGCTAGCCACACAATACAGGGTTTAACTAGGTACTCAGGGAACAATTGAACTACGACTGACAGTTCGTAGAAAGAACTTTGGGTGCACTATTTAGTTATCGATTTCTATGTTCTAAATATCCTCCTTTCGAAAGTAAAGTATCGATAGCAGTTCGTGCCACAGCCTTCAAAAATTCGTGAAACGTGTGATTCCCTTTAGATCCGCGTAATAACCACCAAGCCCTACATTCGAGATTAGAATAATTTTTTCCAAAGAATAATTCATTCATGAATGAACGCCGTTGCAGTCAACCATATTTTTACTGTCCCCATCGACCAATCGGAACAGCCTCCGTAATTGTCATTATAACGGAATGATCATTGAACACTTGCCACACGTAATTTAGATGGAATGTGCGAATTCTGCAATCGCCGCGATATCCTTGCCGATGGCCAGAAGGGACAAGGTCCGCGCTCCTGACGATGTTATTTATAGAAGTACTTTCAAAGGACGTTCTTGGAAATTACGGATGTAATTATCACAGAATTCTTGAGAGCCGACTCGAATGTCTGTGGTTCCACGCAGAAGGCCTAAATAACAGTTCTGATTTCTTCGTGTTCGAAAATCCATACTTCCGTATTTTGGGTTGCCTAAATAACATAGACGACACTTTGTACAAATCCGACATCTGCGCAACGCTACTTTATATTTATTTACAGTAATCTACCTATTCAGGAATGCAGAGTCCGTCCGAGAAAGAATAATCTGTGGTCACAGAAGCTCTTTTGAAAAATGGAAGGAGCGTGGCTAACTTCGAAGTGGAAGGCTCTCTTCTCTCAGCGCTGTAATTTGGGTTGCATACACAACGTAGATTCCACTATACGATCATAATCTTGGCCAGAGATTATCTAGAGTAATATTTTCACGTTGAAAAGAACTCATTAAAGGTAGAGTTCTAGTTCTTTGCGGTTTTCAATAGAAAACTGTAATGTCGGTAATAGTTTTACCGCATAAAAGTATCAATAGGGAAAAATCAAGAACTGCGAGATGGCGCTGAAAATACCAGAATGTCGGGCCGAGTGATGATAAAAATATTCTGTCGTGTCTGTTTTTCATGAGAAGTGAATCAAGTATTTTTTAAAAGATTTCATTATTAATAATAACGCCTGTGAAAGTCGAGATAACCACTTCGGACATTTTTGATTATGTGGGTGAACGTGAATGTTACAGCAAATGACCACTATATCATAGAAAATTATTGAACTTACGATAGAAAAAATAATCTTTCAGGAAGTGCTTGCTGCAAAGTAACAACTTCTTTGAGATACGTTTCCCAATCTTCAAGATTGTCTGCCATTTTTTAACACACTTGGGATTCAACGGGAATTTATGCAAAGAAATTTCAGAAGAACTATGTGATGAGCATTGAGGGACAGAGCACATTTTTCGTGATCTCATTCCCACATTACCTCTTACAATCCGCTGCATTTTTAGCTCGTATACAAATAATTTGAAACAATTGTCCATAAATTATCATCTAAATATATCACATAAATGACTCAAAATCATACAAATATTCCACACTTTTCCCATATAAACACACACACGTTAGTTTGTTGTTCATCACTCGGGTAGTTCAAACGATTAAAAGTAGATGTCGCCCACTCCGTGATTTTTCCCTATTATGAAGAAAAGTCCCAGTCTATGGTTCAAACCTCATTCCTAGATATTCCACCAATAAATCGAGGAATCATTCGATAATACAAGGAAGAAAAAGAAAAAGTTCATTAAAATTTGACAGTTTTCGTCTGATATTTGACGTTTCTTTGTTGTGTCAAATTCAAGTACAAATATAAATAAATTAAAAAGTTAATTGTCGTTTTTAGGTCGTACAATTAGTGATATTTAAGGAACAACATGTTGTGAACGTTCTAATATTTAGAAACATCGTTGGAATTAAAACAGTTACTTTCCTATTGGAAATGTGAACGTTGACTTAATGAATATTGAGATGAAACAATACTGACACAATATGCTGCGTTATTCTGCAATACCGAGGGATATAAGCGAAGACAAATATCGAATAAACGAAGAGGATAAAAATTCCAATCAAAATGCAAAGACTCCCTTCAAATACGGAAAACAAGACCTCCGAAAAAGAAAGATATCGATACCTGCAATACTGGGGAGTCCCGGTCCACCCGACAGCTCTTCCAATTATATCCCAGTGATAAACAAAACTCAAAGTTTACCAAATCACGCTTCAACATCTCATAACCCCATAACCACAAGCTATAGCTGCGTTTTCGACATATTACGGTCGTCGCCTGAAGATATCGCAGCGCAGTTGACTCTGCTAGATTTACCCGTGTTCCAAGCTATCCAACCCGACGAACTATCCAGCTGTTCCTGGCATAAGAAGAACAAATTAATTATCGCTCCAAACGTAGTAGCTTTTACCCGGAGATTCAACCACGTTAGTTTCTGGACTGTTCAAGAAATACTCCAACGACCCACTCCGAAACAAAGATCGGAAATGCTCTCTCTTTACATCCGCATCTCGAAGAAATTGTACGATCTGAATAATTATCACTCTTTATTTGCAGTAATTTCCGCTATGCAAAGTGCACCGGTTTACCGACTGTCCAAAACGTGGGCCTGTCTTTCCAAGAGGGACAAGACGAATTTCGATAAATTAGCGGAGGTTTTCTCGGACGAAAGCAACTGGGCTAATTTGAGGAGCCACATCGAGAGTTTGAAACTGCCTTGTATCCCGTATCTAGGTATATACTTAACCGATCTTGTTTACATCGATATGGCCCATCCGCATTCCGGCGGATTGGAATCGCAACCGAGAAGTTTGAAAATGAACAACATACTCAGAATCATAAGCAATTACCAACAGTCGAATTATTCTCATCTAACTAAAATACCTCACATTCAAGACTACCTAAACTCGATAAGATACATCGAGGAACTCCAGAAATTCGTCGAGGCCGATCAGTACAAGTTATCGCTGAAATTGGAACCGATGTCACCGAGGAACAGCAATTCGAGCTCTAAGGAATCGGTGAGCCACGAAGCGACTAAAGCCATCGCATCACTCAACTTATCTCCGGCTAAAGTCGCAAGCGGTTCCTTACGACTCAACGCTACGGCAACCAAGTTCATACCGGGCCATCGAAAATGCAGGAGTCTCGGTACCAACATCTTCAATCGGGGGGCGCAGCTGGAGACTATAAGACCGAACAACGTACTCAAAACTCATTTACTCGACGATTCCGCGCTGGAAGAATGTACCAAGAATCCCAACGTGACATCACCGAGCGTGCAAGCATCACAGAGTACTTCGGAGGATTGTACTTTGCTATCCCGGGTCACCGAGGATAGTTTGAGTTTCGATGGGAATTTCAGCAGGATGCAGGGGTTCGTACAAAGGAAAACTTTGATGAAGAACGGGAAGAAACTCAAGATGTCGACGTGGCAACGCTACTGGTTGGAAATATGGGCGTCCACGTTGGCGTATTTCGCTCCGAAATCTTTCAAGGGTCTCTCGTTGAATATAGGATGCGCCTCTGGTAATATCGCAAGGTGAGAACTCTCTAATTTCATTTCGAAGCTAGTATAACATTTTTCTAGTGATGTTCCAAATTTGCCTTCACTTCGGTCAGATGAGTTGATAACTTTTGAATTATCCCAGAATGTAGGTTATTTCTGTCACCCAGTAGTTCTGATGTATCTCATCTGTCATATTCGGCTGACGTTGCCAAATATATCGCACCCTTAGTGATATAAAGGCACAAAACGAAAAATAGTTTGTTGGGAATACGTGTTTGATGATTTATTCCAGCTTATTTTTCCAATAAAATTCTTAGTATTTTACTTATAAATCTGAAGAAAATCACATTTATAACTAAAATACTAAGAATTTCACTAGAAAAATCAACTGGAATGTAAGAATTAGGGGTCTTTAAAAAAGTATTCCCGAAAAACTACTTTTCGTTTTGTGCCTTTATATTACTAAGAGTAAGTTTAGTTGAACTGTAGCAAAATTTCGAAATCTGAGAAGTATAAATCAAAGTTCTTAACCTTTATTAGACATATTATTCCCATTCAATGAAAAATTATGGAACAATGCACCAAGAATCCCAAAATTTTAAGTTTGAACAAATTTTTCCGTTATACATTAGGCAAATTTAGGGATATTCTTCAGAATAGAGGTTATGGAAGCAATATTTTCGACATTTCTGTCACCCAGTAGTTCTTATGTATCGCATCTGTCATATTCGACCGACGTTGCGAAATATATGTTACCGTCAGTTAAGTTGAACTGTAGCAAAATTTTGAAATCCGAGTAGTATAAATCAAATTTCTTTACTTTTATTATAAATATTATTCCCATTCAAGTGAAAGTTATGGAACAATGCACCAAGAATCCCAGAATTTTAAGTTTGAACGAATTTTTTCGTCATACATTAGGCAAATTTAGGGATATTCTTCAGAATAGAGGTTATGGAAGCAATATTTTCGACATTTCTGTCACCCAGTAGTTCTTATGTATCGCATCTGTCATATTCGACCGACGTTGCGAAATATATGTTACCCTCAGTTAAGTTGAACTGTAGCAAAATTTTGAAATCCGAGTAGTATAAATCAAATTTCTTAACTTTTATTATAAATATTATTCCCATTCAAGTGAAAGTTATGGAACAATGCACCAAGAATCCCAGAATTTTGAGTTTGAACGAATTTTTTCGTCA
This sequence comes from Aphidecta obliterata, assembly GCA_963966015.1. NCBI lineage: Eukaryota > Metazoa > Arthropoda > Insecta > Coleoptera > Coccinellidae > Aphidecta > Aphidecta obliterata. The sequence goes on from OZ014435.1 coordinate 3,338,498, forward strand.
TACATTAGGCAAATTTAGGGATATTCTTCAGAATAGAGGTTATGAAAGCAATATTTTCGACATTTCTTTCACCCAGTAGTTCTTATATATCGCATCTGTCATATTCGGCCGACGTTGCCAAATATATGTTACCCTCAGTTTGTAAATATTTTGAAATCCGAGTAATATAAATCAAATTTCTTAACTTTTATTATAAATATTATTCCCATTCAAGTGAAAGTTATGGAACAATGCACCAAGAATCCCAGAATTTTAAGTTTGAACGAATTTTTTCGTCATACATTAGGCAAATTTAGGGATATTCTTCAAAATAGAGGTTATGGAAGCAATATTTTCGACATTTCTTTCACCCAGTAGTTCTTATATATCGCATCTGTCATATACGGCCGACGTTGCCAAATGTATGTTACCCTCAGTTTGTAAATATTTTGAAATCCGAGTAATATAAATCAAATTTCTTAACTTTTATTATAAATATTATTCCCATTCAAGTGAAAGTTATGGAACAATGCACCAAGAATCCCAGAATTTTAAGTTTGAACGAATTTTTTCGTCATACATTAGGCAAATTTAGGGATATTCTTCAAAATAGAGGTTATGGAAGCAATATTTTCGACATTTCTTTCACCCAGTAGTTCTTATATATCGCATCTGTCATATACGGCCGACGTTGCCAAATGTATGTTACCCTCAGTTTGTAAATATTTTGAAATCCGAGTAATATAAATCAAATTTCTTAACTTTTATTATAAATATTATTCCCATTCAAGTGAAAGTTATGGAACAATGCACCAAGAATCCCAGAATTTTAAGTTTGAACGAATTTTTTCGTCATACATTAGGCAAATTTAGGGATATTCTTCAAAATAGAGGTTATGGAAGCAATATTTTCGACATTTCTTTCACCCAGTAGTTCTTATGTATCGCATCTGTCATATTCGGCCGATGTTGCCAAATTAATGTTACCCTCAGTTAAGTTGAACTGTAGCCAAATTTTGAAATCCGAGTAGTATAAATCAAATTTCTCAACTTTTATTATTAATATTATTCCCATTCAAGTGAAAGTTATGGAACAATGCACCGAGAATCCCAGAATTTTAAGTTTGAACGAATTTTTTCGTCATACATTAGGCAAATTTAGGGATATTCTTCGGAATAGAAGTTATGGAAGCAATATTTTCGACATTTTTGTCACCCAGTAGTTCTTATGTATCGCATCTGTCATATTCGGCCGACGTTGTCAAATATATGTTACCTTCAGTTAAGTTGAACTGTAGCAAAATTTTGAAATCCGAGTAGTATAAATAAAATTTCTTAACCGTTATTATAAATATTATTCCCATTCAAGTGAAAGTTATGGAACAATGCACCAAGAATCCCACAATTTCAAGTTTGAACGAATTTTTTCGTCATACATTAGGCAAATTTAGGGATATTCTTCAGAATAGAGGTTATGGAAGCAATATTTTCGACATTTCTGTCACCCAGTAGTTTCTATGTATCGCATCTGTCATATTCGGCCGACGTTGCCAAATATATGTTACCCTCAGTTAAGTTGAACTGTAGCAAAATTTTGAAATCCGAGTAGTATAAATCAAATTTCTAAACTTTTATTATAAATATTATTCCCATTCAAGTGAAAGTTATGGAACAATGCACCAAGAATCCCACAATTTTGAGTTTGAACGAATTTTTTCGTCATACATTAGGCAAATTTAGGGATATTCTTCGGAATAGAAGTTATGGAAGCAATATTTTCGACATTTCTGTCACCCAGTAGTTCTTATGTATCGCATCTGTTTGATTCGGCCGACGTTGCCAAATATATGTTACCCTTAGTTTGTAAATATTTTGAAATCCGAGCAGTATCAATTGAATTTCTCAACTTTATCATACATATTTTTCTAATACAATTAAAAGTTACGGAATAACGCACCAAGAATCCCAGAATTTTAATTTCGAACAAATTTTTCTATTATTCATACGCCAAATCTGGGGTTATTCTTCAGAATAGTGGTTAAGGGAGTAATATTTTCGACATTTCTGTCACACAGTAGATCTAATGCACCTCATCTGCTAAATTCGGTCGACGTTACCAAATATATGTTACCCTCATTTAAGTTTTTGTTGGGTTGAATTGTAGCAAAATTTTGAAATCCGAGCAGTATAAATTAAATTTTTCAACTTTATCATACATATTTTTCTAATTCAATTGAAATTTATGGAACAATGCACCAAGAATCCCAGAATTTTAAGTTTAAACAAATTTTTCTATTATAAATCCGGAAAATCTAGGGATATTCTTCAAAAAAGAGGTTATGGGAGTAATATTTTCGACATTTCTGTCACCCAGTAGTTCTAATGTATCGCATCTGTCATATTCGTCCGACGTTGCCAAATATATGTTACCCTCAGTTGAGTTGAACTGTGGCAAAATTTTGAAATCCGAGCAGTATCAATTGAATTTCTCAACTTTTTCCAAATATTTATAGACTTTTTTGATGCATTTATTATACAGTAGAACCTTAATTATCCGAACCTCAATCAGTTTATCCGACCAATGGCATTTCGCCTGTTGAAAATATTAGACTATTTTGTGAAAAAAGATTGAAGTATTTAATGTACATACCTTTCTCACTGTTTTTATTAGTGGGATATTTGAATGTTTATTTATATATTTCAAATTTTAATTAACTCACCGGTTCTTATAATGTTCTTTGTTTGATCTTATCTCAAAAATACAACATTTTGATTATCCGAAACAGTCTCGTTCCCAATTAGTTCGGATAATTGAGGTTCTACTGTACATATATCTGCTAATTCATTTAAAAATATCGTTTTTTTCAGCCAACGCCAGAGATACGACTTCAAGAGAGAACCTTGCAAACTTGTGCCTCTAACTAGTTGCAAAATCGTCCTCGGTACAGATCCAAGCAGAGACGATACCTTTGAAATAATAGACCACCAAAGAAGCAACATATACGAGTTTCGTGTGAGCAGTAAAAGTACCGCTGAGAAATGGTGTAGATCTCTGCAACAAGCTGCTTGTGGGGAAGATAAAGTCCCCTTACCCAACAATCTCATGTCTTTCGAATGATTTTTGATTATATATTTTTGTTTTCTATCTAGATTAAGCATTATTTTGTGTTCAGATTGAATATAAGCTATTTCATGTTATTCGACTCTTTTTTACTTCGGGACAAAAATAAACTCCGTAAAAAACATGATTTATATTATCATACACTGAAATAGACAACAGATAAATAGATCATCACTCTGTTAAATAAATTACGCCAAGAAAGTCCTGACCGTGGCTTTAATCGTCGTCCGACACACCGGACAATCTTGCAAATTCGGGGCGCAATTAACGCACGTGGCAAAATGACCACACGGCAAGAATACGACGCCCACTTCCACGTCCATGCACACCTTACATAACCTCTGTTCCTTCAGCACTCGATTCTCTTCTTCCAAAGACAGTTTTTTCGAGGTATTCGGGGAGATTTTAGCTGCAGCCTCTTCGGAGGTCGTAGGCGACGAATCCTCCGGGCTGATGTTGTTCGAGTAAGATTTGAACATGAAATCGTTGTAGTCGTCCATACATTCCGATTCCACTTCAGATCTTTGTTCGTCTATTTGGAGGTTTAACGTGGCGAGTACCAACGAGTCTGGTTCGCCGAAAGCTGTCCCGGTTTGTTCCAATTTTTCCCGTAATGCTCTTTTAATCCGATCGATGCTCAATCCGATGTTTAACGCCATCACGACCACCGACGAACTCATATGTTGTTCTAGATCGGCTTCAGTCACCGGGAATTTCCTAACCGGTTTGGGTTTCAAATTGTGTAGCTTTTTCTTATCCTGAAAACCAAGGATTAACTTTTTGACATGACTCGGTCCAATATTAACTTACCTTACCGTCCATTTGCGCCTTCGAGCATGAAACTATAAAATCCTGACCTTTCACTATTCTGACGAAAGAACACAAGGGGAACCATCGGGCATGTTCCGTCCATGGGTCGTCTTCGGGGTCCCAATGACGAAGGCCACCGTCGCAGTGAAAGCACCTCACTTGGTCGTTTATCCCTTCGTAATAAAAACCGGCCTGGGCCAAATCTTCGGGGGTTTGGATGAGCTCCGAAGGCCAGGTACTGAAGGTTCTCAGACGGGATTCTAAAGTTGCACAGCTCGGTTTCTTAGGGATTTTATGTGCGTTCACACCTAGGGTATCTAAATTTTCGTTCGAAACTAAATCTACGTTCGTTAGCGAGTTATCTCTAGGCAATCTTTCCAAGAGCCTCGGACTTATGGTGGATATAACGAAAGGACAGGTCGGGAAATGTCTTTTATGCTCTTTATCTGGGTCGTCTTCCGGTAACCAAGACGTCATAATTCCGTTACAAAAAGCACATTTAGTGTTGTCTCCACAATCGTAATAATAAAATCCAGCCTTTGCGAGACATTCCGGTGCTACGATATGGGGTACCGGCCAATTCCTGAACGAAGAGAGCCTCACAGCTTCATCCTTATAATTCAAATTCGACGATACAGAGGGTGTTGATACGGATATGATAGGAACATTTCCAGAGGTAGTTGGATTCAAAACGAAGGGGCAAGTAGGACTGACGTTTTTATGTTTGGCCATAACTTGATCTCCGTAATTCCATTCTAAGATGCGAACGTGACATGCGAAACATTCTACAGTTAGTCCTTCTTTGGTCGAGTAAAATCCGGCCTTCGCTATTCGAGCCGGGCTGATGGGGGCGTTGGAAGGCCAATCGTTGAATGTTTCCAAACGATTTTTTTCTGAATTCATCATCTAGGATAGGTTAGACTCTTAGGATGTCTCGTACTTGATGAGGTGGTGACACATCGTTAAGTTATGGTGTTAGAGTTTTTTTATAACAATTAATACTTAACATGGCTGTGAGTAATAGTAGGTAACAAACTTTAAAGTTTAAACTTAGATAATAATTGGATTGGAATTGTGACAACTTCAGATGTTGGATATTGAATTCCAGCAGCCTACTGTCATCGGAATGTCATTGTCACGACCAAGGTGGTGTCATATTAACTACTACATTTAATGACTACTATAGGGATCAAAATATAAATAAATATGTATACTGATTACGAATGATGTAATGTTCTCGTGAAAAAAACAATTATACAACTCTCGTTGATATTTTGATACGTTGCGTATGCAACCCAACCCACACTAAAGTGGCTACATTCGTAAAACATAAGTTCAATGAAACATTTGTATTCCAATGATTTTATATATGGAGTATGGGGAAATTCATTGATTATAAATTACTCTTTCGTTCGTAATTCCTGAGCCGTAAAAATCTCACACTCAGTTGCGAAAATAATACAGCTATTGAATTGATAGGAGATGGCGGTTATTATTCAAAAATTACATACCTTTCTTACTGAACACGAGCACCTTCTTTTTAATATCACTCTTATTGTCCACGAGTATAAATCCCGAATCACTAATAATTATTCACTATCACTCGACTCGTTTGAATCTTTACTTTAAAATACGTTATCATTTAAACATTTATCATTCTCCAATTTTTATGGAATGTCTATGATCAAACAGATCAAATATGTGCCACAGAATAGGGAAAAATCACGAACCGCGAGATGGCGCTGAAAATTACAAAATGTCGGACCGAGTGATGATCAAAATATTTTGTCATTTCTGTTCTTCATAAGAAGTGAATCAAGTATTTCTCATAAGATTTCGGAATTAATGATCATGCCTGTGGAAGTCGAGATAACCACTTCGGACATTTTTGATTATGTGGGTGAACGTGAATGTGATAGCAAATGACCACTAAATAATAAAAAATTATTGAACTTACGATAAAAAAAATCATCTTCAGGAAGTCCTTGCTGCAAAGTAACAATTTCTTTGAGATACTTTCCCCAATCTTCAAGATTGTCTGCCATTTTCAACTGCCTTGGGATTCAACGGGAATTTATGCAAAGAAATTTCAGAAGAACTATGTGATGAGCATTGAGGAACAGAGCACATTCTTCGTAATTTTATTCCCACATTAACTCTTACAATCCGCTGCATTTTCAGCTCGTTTACAGTTTATTTGATTGTTCATAAATCATCGCCTAAATAAATCGATACATAAATGACTCAAAATCATACAAATATTTCTCACTTTTCCCATATAAACATACACACGTTAGTTTGTTGTTCATCACTCGGGAAGTTCAAACGATCAAAAGTAGATGCCGCCCACTCCGTGATTTTTCCCTATAACTAACCAGTGGTCTAATCACTTTAATCTTTGTATCTACTCCGCGTACTCTGTACTGAAATGCTCCGGAAAAGGGACTAAAAAATGTCTGAGCTCTGAACTGATGTTAGATTCGGAATCTACGACCCCAAATTAGCCGCAAAACAGGCTAGTTTGTTCTATATTGGTACTTTTATGCGGTAAAACTATTACCGACATTACAGTTTTCTATTGAAAACCGCAAAGAACTAGAACTCTACCTTAAATGAGTTCTTTGTGTTTCTTTGTACAAGTTTCACTGAAAAGAATCCAATAGTTAACCCCTTGAAGAAATTTTCGAGATCGAGTGTCTTCATGATCCCCGATCCAAAACGTCGATTAATACTAATTGAAAAATATTTTTTCAACGGATCTTCTTGAAAGAACAGGCCATTATGAATTCGAATATAATATGGTATCATTTCTCTCCTGAAGCGTCTCAAATCCCCAATATTTTGAGTTTTATAGCAATAACGGACGAAAGTTCGAGTGTAATCTTGATCCTCGATCAATTTGGTGCAGGGTCAAAACTAGAAAATTGAAATTATTCTTGAGTTTTCATATCATTTATTTACGACAGACAATATCAATATATTTCTCTGAAGCTAAACAACAATTTTCACAACATTCTGCAGTATAGGTTTCTAACATCAGATTATTAAACTCATTTAAACAAGTCAGGCATAGGTTCAAAAAGTTTGGAGTTAAAAAAAAGAAATAATTTAGAAATTGATTCAGATTTCTGGGACACCCCATATATTATAAATAACTTCTATAAGGCATTTAATATTGAAATTTGAACCTGTTCCTGACTTATAGCATAAGGTAGTTTAGTATAATTATCACAGAAGTTTGAAATAAAAAATATAACCAAAATAATTCATAGATAAATATTATTTTTCTTCTCAAGGAAAATTCTAGGATGGAAATAGAATACATTTTTGGCACATACTGATAATTCGAAACAAATTCACAGATCACAGTCATGTTGAAGTAATTATTGCAAAAATATTAGAATCGACACTCAACTTAATACACCAATAAACAATGAGTAAAGCTTCCCATACAATACAAGATTTATATATTCTCATAGAAATTGGAAAAATATATATTATAACTATGTTACATTTTTCAATCAGTTCTTGACATTTCATTAGGATTAGGAATACAGTAAGAGAGCGTTTATTCATTTATATAGAAATCGACTTGTAATCATTATCAAACTTATTGTATGAAAATATGTCGGAGATATTTACATCCTAATTTTGTGGTCAGTGTTAAACGTTACAAATAGATTCTTAGATACAACATCGATATTTTCTAGCTCAATAAATATTGTACATTTCAAATAAAGGACCATGGAGGTTCATAATTCTTTTTAGAATAAATTTCTAATTCAACTAGAGAATATTTGTGAGAAAATAAAAAATATTTTCGAGTACAGTCTTCAAGTTTTCAAAACTTAAGAAGCCCGAACTGAAACTCACTTCTTTAAGTATCAGTGTTTTTATATGTAGGCTTTGTTACTGTGTCCTTACGACACCTGGAGTACAGCATTTCGATTGTTTACACCCAACAGTGGGAACAGTACTCCAGGAAAAAAAATTTCTTTTCCGATCAGAGGATTCGAACCAGGGCTTTTTGGTCACAAGTTGATCGCTCAACCACTGCGCTACTGCCCAAATCAATAACTTCAAATAACTTAGTCAACTTAAGATGTGAGTTCCATTCGGCAGAATCTTCATAGACAATTTGAGGAAAAGACTTTCGATGAATTATCATGTCGTTCTTTTTCTCGATAAAGTTTATAAAATAAGTGTTTGTCGAACGCCAAAGGAAAATCTTCTGATCAGATGAATCGAAATCCCTGAAATGTTTTGATAAGTTCATCTTCATATGGTGCACAGGAAGGTTCACTACTAACACAGTTCTTCGAATTTCAATTTTGAAAGAATTTTTCAAGATGAAATATCAATTTTTCTCCAAACGTCACGTTCGTTCATGAAACCAAAGAAATTAGTCGAGTCTTGACATTTTTATATTGAACCATAGAGATAATTTCGAAATTTGTCAAAATCTGACAGCTACATGGAACCCCTCGAAACTTACGTTTATAAATCGAAGAATATATCTTTTCAGGTTCTGAAATGAGGAGAATATTATTGAATACGTTTCTTTTCATCTTTACCAACCCACTTTTGGGGGTTTTTTGATCATTTTCAAGAAGTTATGAACGAAATTCGAAACATGAAAGAATCTGAGAACCATAGAATCAATCTGATGAAATGAAGCATTGGTTATGTCATTCCTACCAATTCAATTTTATTTTTCTCCAAACCAAAGAAATAAGTTGAGTCTTGACATTTTTATGTTAAACCACAGAAATAATTTCGAAATTTGTCGAAATCTGACAGCTACATGGAACCCCTCGAAACTTACGTTTATAAATCGAAAAATATACCGATTCAGGGTCTGAAATGAGGAAAATACTATTGAATACGTTGCCTTTCATCTTTGCCAACCCACTTTTGGGGGTATTTTGATCATTTTCAGGAAATTATGAACGAAATTCGAAACATGAAAGAATCTGAGAACCATAGAATCAATCTGAGGGAATCAAGCATTGGTTATGTCATTCCTACCAATTCAATTTTATTTTTCTCCAAACCAAAGAAATAAGTTGAGTCTTGACATTTTTATGTTAAACCACAGAAATAATTTCGAAATTTGTCGAAATCTGACAGCTACTCGGAACCCCTCGAAACTTACGTTTATAAATCGAAAAATATACCGATTCAAGGTCTGAAATCAGGAAAATACTATTGAATATGTTGCCTTTCATCTTTACCAACCCACTTTTGGGGGTTTTTTGATCATTTTCAGGAAGTTATGAACGAAATTCGAAACATGAAAGAATCTGAGAACCATAGAATCAATCTGATGGAATCAAGCATTGGTTATGTCATTCCTACCAATTCAATTTTATTTTTCCCCAAACCAAAGAAATAAGTTGAGTCTTGACGTTTTTATGTTAAACCACAGAAATAATTTCGAAATTTGTCGAAATCAGACAGCTACTCGGAACCCCTCGAAACTTACGTTTATAAATCGAAAAATATACCGATTCAAGGTCTGAAATGTGGAAAATACTATTGAATACGTTGCCTTTCATCTTTACCAACCCACTTTTGGGGGTATTTTGATCATTTTCAGGAAGTTATGAACGAAATTCGAAACATGAAAGAATCTGAGAACCATAGAATCAATCTGATGTAATCAAGCATTGGTTATGTCATTCCTACCAATTCAATTTTATTTTTCTCCAAACCAAAGAAATAAGTTGAGTCTTGACATTTTTATGTTAAACCACAGAAATAATTTCGAAATTTGTCGAAATCTGACAGCTACTCGGAACCCCTCGAAACTTACGTTTATAAATCGAAAAATATACCGATTCAAGGTCTGAAATCAGGAAAATACTATTGAATATGTTGCCTTTCATCTTTACCAACCCACTTTTGGGGGTTTTTTGATCATTTTCAGGAAGTTATGAACGAAATTCGAAACATGAAAGAATTTGAGAACCATAGAATCAATCTGATGGAATCAAGCATTGGTTATGTCTTTCCTACCAATTCAATTTTATTTTTCCCCAAACCAAAGAAATAAGTTGAGTCTTGACGTTTTTATGTTAAACCACAGAAATAATTTCGAAATTTGTCGAAATCAGACAGCTACTCGGAACCCCTCGAAACTTACGTTTATAAATCGAAAAATATACCAATTCAAGGTCTGAAATGTGGAAAATACTATTGAATACGTTGCCTTTCATCTTTACCAACCCACTTTTGGGGGTATTTTGATCATTTTCAGGAAGTTATGAACGAAATTCGAAACATGAAAGAATCTGAGAACCATAGAATCAATCTGATGTAATCAAGCATTGGTTATGTCATTCCTACCAATTCAATTTTATTTTTCTCCAAACCAAAGAAATAAGTTGAGTCTTGACATTTTTATGTTAAACCACAGAAATAATTTCGAAATTTGTCGAAATCTGACAGCTACTTGAAATCCTCCGAGATTAACGTTTATAAATCGAAAAATATACCGTTTCAAGGTCTGAAATGTGGAAAATACTATTGAATACGTTGCCTTTCATCTTTACGAACCCACTTTTGGGGGTTTTTTGATCATTTTCAGGAAGTTATGAACGAAATTCGAAACATGAAAGAATCTGAGAACCATAGAATCAATCTGATGGAATCAAGCATTGGTTATGTCATTCCTACCAATTCAATTCTATTTTTCTCCAAACGAAAGAAATAGGTTGAGTCTTGACATTTTTATGTTAAACCATAGAAATAATTTCGAAATTTGTTAAAATCTGACAGCTACTTGGAACCCTCCGAGATTAACGTTTATAAATCGAAAAATATACCGATTCAGGGTCTGTAATGAGGAAAATAGTATTGAATACGTTGCCTTTCATCTTTACCAACCCACTTTTGGGGGTTTTTGATCATTTTCAGGAAGTTATGAACGAAATTCGAAACATGAAAGAATCTGAGAACCATAGAATCAATCTGATGGAATCAAGCATTTTTAATGTCATTCCTACCAATTCAATTTTATTTTTCTCCAAACCAAAGAAATAAGTTGAGTCTTGACTTTTTTATGTTAAACCACAGAAATAATTTCGAAATTTGTCGAAATCTGACAGCTACTCGGAACCCCTCGAAACTTACGTTTATAAATCGAAAAATATACCGATTCAAGGTCTGAAATGAGGAAAATACTATTGAATCCGTTGCCTTTCATCTTTACCAACCCACTTTTGGGTTTTTTTGATCATTTTCAGGAAATTATGAACGAAATTCGAAACATGAAAGAATCTGAGAACCATAGAATCAATCTGATGGAATCAAGCATTGGTTATGTCATTCCTACCAATTCAATTTTATTTTTCTACAAACCAAAGAAATAAGTTGAGTCTTGACATTTTTATGTTAAACCATAGAAATAATTTCGAAATTTGTCAAAATCTGACAGCTACTTGGAACCCCTCCGAGATTAACGTTTATAAATCGAAAAATATACCGATTCAGGGTCTGAAATGAGGAAAATACTATTGAAAGTTGCCTTTCATCTTTACCAACCCACTTTTGGGGGTTTTTGATCATTTTCAGGAAGTTATGAACGAAATTCGAAACATGAAAGAATCTGAGAACCATAGAATCAATCTGATGGAATCAAGCATTTGTTATGTCATTCCTACCAATTCAATTTTATTTTTCTCCAAACCAAAGAAATAAGTTGAGTCTTGACTTTTTTATGTTAAACCACAGAAATAATTTCGAAATTTGTCGAAATCTGACAGCTACTCGGAACCCCTCGAAACTTACGTTTATAAATCGAAAAATATACCGATTCAAGGTCTGAAATGAGGAAAATACTATTGAATACGTTGCCTTTCATCTTTACCAACCCACTTTTGGGGGTTTTTGATCATTTTCAGGAAGTTATGAACGAAATTCGAACATGATAGAATCTGAGAACCATAGAATCAATCTGATGGAATCAAGCATTGGTTATGTCATTCCTACCAATTCAATTTTATTTTTCTACAAACCAAAGAAATAAGTTGAGTCTTGACATTTTTATGTTAAACCATAGAAATAATTTCGAAATTTGTCAAAATCTGACAGCTACTTGGAACCCTCCGAGATTAACGTTTATAAATCGAAAAATATACCGTTTCAAGGTTTGAAATGTGGAAAATACGATTAAATACGTCGTCTTTTATCTTTACTATCTCATTTTTGGAGGCTTTCGATAGTCTTCAGGAAGTTATGAACGAAATTCGAAACCTGGAAAAATCTGAGACTCATAGAATCAATTTGACGTTTATTGAGGCAAATTAATTCGTCTTTGCTCGGGGTCAGGAAGTGTTTTTGTAATATAAATAACGTTTTTCTTTCACGTTTGGAGGAATCATTAAATCTCCAACAATAATTCGTTATTTTCTTCCTATGTACCTTATGTGATTCATCGATTCATTAAGTAATAATCGTACAGGGTGGCTTAATTTCGATGTATCCGTACTATGAAGCTCAGTTCAGAGCGTGCCAATTCGGTAGCAACTGCCCACCCCTGTAAATCGAATGGTTCTTCATCACGCTATAGTAAACAGTCTCACCACCGGCCAATATGGCACCCCATTCGCCGTAAGTACCATAGTCGAAGATGGAATGGTTGCACGAACTCAAGATCGCCAGATCCAGGGCCGGCGAGTTGGGACGGAAGCTGCCGGTGACGTAGACGTTCTTCCTCCCGGCGAAGCTCTCCACGCACCACCTCGGATCGTCACTCACCACCACGAAAACCACCCTTCGGTACCTCCTCTCGTAGTGGTCCATCGCGGACTCGTAGAAATCCACCCCGGCCGGTCGCACGCCGTGTTTAACGACCAGGAAGTTCTTGTAGTCCGTCCTTCTAATGTGCACGCCGACGAAGGTGCAGTTGGTCCGGTTTATCGAGGCTAAACGTAGGATCTTCCTGGCCTTGTGGAGGAGTTTCTTCTTGATGGCGAACTCCTGTTTGATGTCTTGGACCCATGGCAGCACCAGGTCGTAGTGGATGATGTACTTGGGAAGGATGATGCTCTGGTTGGTGTAGTTCCACTCCTCCAGCGACCTGACGAAGGTGTTCATCTCGAAGGGGCAGTGGGCTATGTCCTCGAAGGTCGGGAGGGATAGCGCGTTGAAGACCTGTTCCAGTTTGAGCTTGATGCAACGCGGGACGTAAGGCTCCAGTCCGGTCCGTCTGGCGAGGGCCCAGACCGAGGCGTACTCCCAGATCTGGTTGCCGACGCGCCCCCCTTGCATCACGGTGACGATGCCGTAGTTTGGACACTTCGCCTTCTTCCACGTCTTGTGGTGTCTGATGTTGTTCATGCAGAGGGACTGTTCGAGGGCCTGGAGCGTCTTGACGGCGTTCGGCTGCCGGTCCAGCCCGTACAGCGGGAAGAGGAATATGTGCACCGACGAGATCACGCACAGAGCTAAGATGATGGCCTTGAACAGAATATTATTGTGGGAACTGAACATATTTCGAAGCACTTCACTACTGGCACTACTAAACGAACGATCCCGGGCGATTCGGCACTACATCTCGGTGCATGGATGTGGCCGCTACTGGCGACGGCGACGGCAGAAACGCCGGGGTATGCAACACACAAACACATCTCTGGATATTGATTTTCATCTCGACGTCCCTTCTCTCCGGAGATGGAGTGGAAAAGGACGGAAGCAGGAATTCCCCTTGGGGCTTCGCGGTTGGGGCCACGTGGATATAACGTGCGGCGTCGCCACAGACACTGTTGCGATACTGGAAGAAATTGTCCATTTATAAGTTTTTTTTCCTTCGAAAAACAAAGGTGTATTTTTTCTTCCCCTTCATAAAATCCCCAGACGTCCAGGAGATGGCGTTCTCTCCCGTATATCCTATCATAAGGCGCACTTTCGATCCGGAGGTGTCTAAGACAGGAGTAACCGGATATGTCTTACTGACGAGTCCAACCAGTAGCAAAATATGCAATATTTCATCGTTTGGAATCGTCAGTATGTAAATACTGTCATTTTATTTCTATGAACTTCAATAGATGTAATCAATCAATTATATTGGATAAATCAGAAACACTCTTTTCTTTTTTCTGTGTTCTAAAATATCCTTCAGTGTCAGTATGACAAGTACTGTAATTTTATTTCTATGAACTTCAGTATATGGAATCACCGAATCAACTTGAATATATCAGAGAAACTCAATTTTGTTCTGTGTATCAAAACGACCTTCAGTGTTCATTGTCAGTTTGACAAATGCTGTCATTTTATATTCATGAACTTAAAAAAATGGTATCAACGAATTTTATTGGATACATTAGGAACACTCAATTAACTTTTTACATGAAACACTCCAACCAATTCGAAAATTCCAGACATTTGGCAACAAGAAGTTGGTGGAGTTTTGTATTAGGACAGGATATAAATAAGAATAAATTCTTATTAATATTGACAGACGAAATGTTTTATAAAAAAATTGAAAAGCATTATCAATGTTCATTGTCAATATGTAAATACTATCATTTTATATCTATGAACTTCAATAGATGGAATCACCGAATTATATTGAATAAATCAAAAAGCTCTATTTTTTTTTCTGTGTTCTGAAATATCCTCTATTGTCATTTTGACAAATGCTGTAATTTTATTTCTATGAACTTCAATAGATGGAATCACCGAATTAACTTGAATATAATATCATAGAAACTCAATTTTGTTCTGTGTATCGAAACGACCTTTAGTGTTCATTGCCAGTTTGACAAATGCTGTCATTTTATATTCATGAACATAAAAAAATGGAATCAACGAATTTTATTGGATACATTAGGAACACTCGATTAACTTTTTACATGAAACACTCTAACCAATTCGAAAATTCCAGACATTTGGCAACAAGAAGTTAGTGGAGTGTTGTATCAGGTCAGGAAATAATTAAGAATAAATTCTGATATTATATTGACACACAAACTATATTATGAAAAAATTGAAAAGCATTGTCAATGTTCATTGTCAGTATGTAAATACTGTCATTTTATATCTATGAACTTCAATAGATGGAATCACCGAATTATATTGAATAAATCAAAAAAACTCTTTTTTTCTGTGTTCTGAAATATCCTCCAGTGTCAGTTTGACAAATGCTGTAATTTTATTTCTATAAACTTCAATAGATGGAATCACCGAATTAACTTGAACATGTCATAGAAACTCAATTTTGTTCTGTGTATCAAAACGACCTTTAGTGTTCATTGCCAGTTTGACAAATGCTGTCATTTTATATTCATGAACATAAAAAAATGGAATCAACGAATTTTATTGGATACATTAGGAACACTCGATTAACTTTTTACATGAAACACTCTAACCAATTCGAAAATTCCAGACATTTGGCAACAAGAAGTTAGTGGAGTGTTGTATCAGGACAGGATATAAATGAGAATAAATTCTTATTAATATTGACACACAAACTATTTTATAAAAAAATTGAAAAGCATTGTCAATGTTCATTTTCAATATGTAAATACTATCATTTTATATCTATGAACTTCAATAGATGGAATCACCGAATTATATTGAATAAATACAAAAAACTCTTTTTTTTCTGTTTTCTGAAATATCCTCCAGTGTCAGTTTGACAAATGCTGTAATTTTATTTCTATGAACTTCAATAGATGGAATCATCGGATTAACTTGAATATATCATAGAAACTCAATTTTGTTCTGTGTATCAAAACGACCTTTAGTGTTCATTGCCAGTTTGACAAATGCTGTCATTTTATATTCATGAACATAAAAAAATGGAATCATCGAATTTTATTGGATACATTAGGAACACTCGATTAACTTTTTACATGAAACACTCTAACCAATTCGAAAATTCCAGACATTTGGCAACAAGAAGTTAGTGGAGTGTTGTATCAGGACAGGATATAAATGAGAATAAATTCTTATTAATATTGACACACAAACTATTTTATAAAAAAATTGAAAAGCATTGTCAATGTTCATTGTCAATATGTAAATACTGTCATTTTATATCTATGAACTTCAATAGATGGAATCACCGAATTATATTGAATAAATACAAAAAACTCTTTTTTTTCTGTGTTCTGAAATATCCTCCAGTGTCAGTTTGACAAATGCTCTAATTTTATTTCTATGAACTTCAATAGATGGAATCATCGGATTAACTTGAATATATCATAGAAACGCAATTTTTTTCTGTTTATCAGAACGACCTTCAGTGTTCATTGTCAGTTTGACAAATGCTGTCATTTTTTATTCATGAACTTAAAAAAATGGTATCAACGTATTTGATTGGATACATTAGGAACACTCGATTAACTTTTTACATGAAACACTCTAACCAATTCGAAAATTCCAGACATTTGGCAACAAGAAGTTAGTGGAGTGTTGTATTAGGACAGGATATAAATAAGAATATATTCTTATTAATATTGACACAAACTATATTGTGAAAAAATTAAAAAGCATTGTCAATGTTCATTGTCAGTATGTAAATACTGTCATTTTATATCTATGAACTTCAATAGATGGAATCACCGAATTATATTGAATAAATCAAAAAAACTATTTTTTTTTTCTGTGTTCTGAAATATCCTCCAGTGTCAGTTTGACAAATGTTGTAATTTTATTTCTATGAACTTCAATAGATGGAATCACCGGATTATCTTGAATATATCATAGAAACTCAATTTTGTTCTGTGTATCAAAACGACCTTCAGTGTTCATTGTCAGTTTGACAAATGCCGTCATTTTATATTCATGTACTTAAAAAAATGGAATCAACGAATTTTATTGGATCCATTAGGAACACTCGATTAACTTTTTACATGAAAAACTCTAACCAATTCGAAAATTCCAGACATTTGGCAACAAGAAGTTAGTGGAGTGTTGTATCAGGTCAGGAAATAATTAAGAATAAATTCTTATATTATATTGACACACAAACTATATTATGAAAAAATTGAAAAGCATTGTCAATGTTCATTGTCAGTATGTAAATACTGTCATTTTATATCTATGAACTTCAATAGATGGAATCACCGAATTATATTGAATAAATCAAAAAAACTCTTTTTTTCTGTGTTCTAAAATATCCTCCAGTGTCAGTTTGATAAATGCTGTAATTATATTTCTATAAACTTCAATAGATGGACTCCGAATTAACTTGAATATATCATAGAAACTCAATTTTGTTCTGTGTATCAAAACGACCTTCAGTGTTCATTGCCAGTTTGACAAATGCTGTCATTTTATATTCATGAACTTAACAAAATGGTATCAACGAATTTAATTGGATACATTAGGAACACTCAATTAACTTTTCACATGAAACAGTCTAACTAATTCGAAAATTCCAGACATTTGGCAACAAGAAGTTAGTGGAGTGTTATATCAGGACAAGATATAAATGAGAATAAATTCTTATTAATATTGACACACAAACTATTTTATGAAAAAAATTGAAAAGCATTGTCAATGTTCATTGTCAGTATGACAAATACTGTCATTTTATATCTATGAACTTCAATAGATGAAATAACCGAGTTATATTGGATTAATCAGAAACGCTCTTTTTTTCTGTGTTCTAAAATATCCTCCAGTGTCAGTTTGGTAAATGCTGTAATTTTATTTCTATGAACTTCAATAGATGGAATCACCGGATTAACTTGAATATATCATAGAAACGCAATGTTTTTCTGTTTATCAAAACAACCTTCAGTGTTCATTGTCAGTTTGACAAATGCCGTCAGTTTATATTCATGAACTTCGAAAAATGGAATCACCGAATAATATTGAATACATTAGGAACACTTAATTTACTTTTCATATGAAACAGTCCAACCAATTCGATAATTCCATATATTGGGAAAATTATAACGCTCTTTCTTGTCCATAGAAACCATCGTGCAAAAATCGACTAGGTATCCCACTTTAATATAACAAGAAGCGATAATTAACCGTCAAATTTGTTCCACGAAACTTATGGGAAGTCTCCACTACGAAATCGAGATCGTGGAATTCCTGAGAAATTAGTCGGTTCACCTGTCGTAGTTCCGCTTCGTCCTCTCCTGGTAGAGCGATGACTTTACGCGTTGCTCTACCTAAACGGGGATTCCCGATGTCCGCGGTACGTCGAACTGCACGGGCTAATAAAAGGGGGTCCCCAATCGATGACGTAGCTCTAGAAAGCACATGGCTCGGATCATGTCGACACATTTGAAAAACCCTGGTCGGTTTGTTACTCACTTGTTGCAGTTTCGATCTTCGGTTGGTTTAGTTTCATCTTCCACTAGGTGGAGGAGAGTGATGGCATTTTTTCGTTACGTGCAGGTCTGTGCGACGAAGTGCGAACTGGCCCTCCACGAAAGGATTTATTTCTGTCAGGTGAGTGATGGATTGGATTTTGATAGATGTAAAATGTAAATTTTACTCCAGGTCCCAAAATCGAAGTTGCTCTTCAAATATTTTTTCCAAATTTCGTTTGCAAAAACAGAAAACGTCTCATGGTGTTCTTAGAATTTTTTTGGCGTGCGTTCGTTAACAACAATATTGCCAAGTAACTAAATGGAAAATTTTTGAAAAAATGCAATCTTCGATATAGAAACCTTGAAATTTTCATCCAAAATTAGAGCTGTCAGATTTTGAAATTTTTTTTGTAAAATTCACGAAAACCAAACAAAAAGGTTGTGAGGTTGGTAAATCCTTGAAAGACATCGCTTACCTCTATTTCCACCTGTATCCACCTCTATTTCCACTTCAAATCAGTTCCACTTATTAGAATGAATCAAAACTATCATAAAATGACCCTCGTGACGGGTTGATGGAATTTCGTTCAAAATTCACCAAAATCTATAGGAAATTCCTGAAAACTGCTCGCTGTAGTTGAAGAAACGTACAAGGTTCAATTTTTCGTTCGTTTTAACCTCCAAAACCATCTTTTAATTCGATTTCGTGAACACTTTCTGACCCTTACGTTTGTCGAAAAACGTCAGATGAATTCTATGATTCTCGGACTTTTTCAAGTTCACAATTTCGTGCATAATTCCCTGAAAGGTATCAAAAACCACCAACAGTGGGATGATAATGTTGAAATACAATGTATTTAATGCTTTTTATCTCATTTTAGATTCCAAAACTGTCTATTTTTCGATATTCGACCGAATAAATTTCCAGGTCCCCAGGAGCTGTCAGATTTTGACAAATTTCTTGTTATATTCTCGAAACCTGGAAATAACTTATCGTGAGGCTGGTAAATCTTTGAAAAACATAGTTCACCCCTATTTCCATCTGAATCCACCTTTATTTCTACTTCAAATCAGTTCTACTTGCTAGAATGAATGAAAACTATCAGAAAATGACCCTCATGACAGTTCGATAGAATTTCGTCAAAAACTCACCAAATTCGATAGAAAACTCCTGAAAACTGCTCGCTGTACTTGAAGAAACGTTTGAGGATCAATTTTTTATTCGTTTCTGATCCCAAAACTGTCTTTTAATTCGATTTCGGAAACACATTCCTACTCCCAATTATAAACGTCAGATGACTTCTATGATTCTCAGACTCTTTCAAGTTTTCAATTTCTTGCTTAATTCTCTGAAAATTATCAAAAACCACCGAAAGTGGGATGGTAATGTTGAAAAACACTGTATTTAATGGTGTTTATCCCATTTCAGATTGCAAAACTGTCTATTTTTCAATATTCGAACGAATAAATTTCCAGGTCCCCAGGAGCTGTGAGATTTTGACAAATTTCTCGTTCTATTCTCGAAACCTGGAAATAACTCATCGTGAGGCTGGTAAATCTTTGAAAAACGTAGCTCTCCCCTATTTCCATCTGAATCCACCTCTATTTCAACTTCAAATCAGTTCTACTTGCTAGAATGAATGAAAACTATCAGAAAATGACCCTCATGACAGTTCGATAGAATTTCGTCAAAAACTCACCAAATTCGATAGAAAACTCCTGAAAACTGCTCGCTGTACTTGAAGAAACGTTTGAGGATCAATTTTTTATTCGTTTCTGATCCCAAAACTGTCTTTTAATTCGATTTCGGAAACACATTCCTACTCCCAATTATAAACGTCAGATGACTTCTATGATTCTCAGACTCTTTCAAGTTTTCAATTTCTTGCTTAATTCTCTGAAAATTATCAAAAACCACCGAAAGTGGGATGGTAATGTTGAAAAACACTGTATTTAATGGTGTTTATCCCATTTCAGATTGCAAAACTTTCTATTTTTCAATATTCGAACGAATAAATTTCAAGGTCCCCAGGAGCTGTGAGATTTTGACAAATTTCTCGTTCTATTCTCGAAACCTGGAAATAACTCATCGTGAGGCTGGTAAATCTTTGAAAAACGTAGCTCTCCCCTATTTCCATCTGAATCCACCTCTATTTCTACTTCAAATCAGTTCCACTTGCTAGAATGAATGAAAACTATCAGAAAATGACCCTCATGACAGATCGATGGAATTTCGTCAAAAACTCACCAAATTCGATAGAAAACTCCTGAAAACTACTCGCTGTACTTGAAGAAACGTTTGAGGATCAATTTTTTATTCGTTTCTGCCCCCAAAACTGTCTTTTAATTCGATTTCGGAAACACTTTCCTACCTCCAATTATAAACGTCAGATGAATTCTATGATTCTCGGACTCTTTCAAGTTTTCAATTTCGTGCTTAATTCCCTGAAAATTATCAAAAACCACCGAAAGTGGGATGGTAATGTTGAAAAACAATGTATTTAATGGTGTTTATCCCATTTCAGATTCCAAAACTGTCTATTTTTCAATATTCGAACGAATAAATTTCCAGGTCCCCAGGAGCTGTGAGATTTTGACAAATTTCTCGTTATATTCTCGAAACCTGGGAATAACTTATCGTGAGGCTGGTAAATCTTTGAAAAACATAGCTCACCCCTATTTCCATCTGAATCCACCTCTATTTCTACTTCAAATCAGTTCCACTCGCTAGAATGAATGAAAACTATCAGAAAATTACCATCATGACAGTTCGATAGAATTTCGTCAAAAACTCAACAAATTCGATAGAAAACTCCTGAAAACTACTCGCTGTAGTTAAAGAAACGTATGAGAATCACTTTTTATCCGTTTCAGCCCCCAAAACTGTCTTTAAATTTCATTTTGGAGGGCGATGAACTTCAGAGATGAATTCTTTCCTCCTCTTTAATTTTTTTTCAAATTTCAGTCAACCAATGCCAACCCCGCATCACAGTATCTAGTCATTGATGAAAAAAACTGGAATAAACATAAACTTGGAAAGTATTCACTCGATAATAACACCTGGTGGTTGTTGAACACTATGGAACCTCCAGAGGATCCTAAGCCAAAATGCGAAAAGTGCCTACCCTTCAGAAAAAGATCACATAATCGATATTGTACAGAAGAAAGTACCCCTGATCCTCCACAAACTAGTCAAAACGAAAACACAACAGAAGAAGGCCCCTCTGGAGAAGTCAAAAGTAGTTCATCGAGGACCAACATCCAGGAGGACTTCGAGAATCTCCATCTCATGACAGAAGACCCAGGAGGAACGAGTTGTATACCGCTCACAGTTGAATCGTTACCTTCCACATCCAGTACCTCGAAGAAGTCCCCGTTCCTGTGCACGTTCTGCAGGAAAAAGTTCCACCATAAAGGAGACATGAACAAGCATTTAAGAAGCCACACCAAAGAGCAACCCTACAAATGTACATATTGTTCATCGAAATTTTCACACACGTCGAATCTACAAAGGCATCTTCGGATCCATACAGGGTGTAAGCCCCACACTTGCGAATATTGCAACAGGAATTTTTCTCGAATAGATAAGTTGCATATTCATCAGAAAAATGGGGTGTGTAGAAAGAATAAAGAAGATTGAGTATCTTGATTGTTTTATTTATTTCGAAATAGTCGTAAATTGAGGTTATGAGCGTGATGTTTTCGACATTTCTGTCAAACAGTAGATCTGATGTATCATCTGCCATGTTGCCATATATACTGGCACGTTATAATCAGCAAAACAAGATAAAGAAAAGACTTTTATTCAAGTAAAAAAAATATACAAAAATTACAAGGACATAATATATTTTCATTCACGTGTTGCCAATGAATGGCTGAAAAGAACGTGAGTGAGATATTAATTTCTCACACATCAACTTCTACAACTACAGAAAGCAAGCATATGACAAAATTATTTATAATAAATACAGTGGCGTATCACAATAATTTGTCAGAGGTTAGTTGTTTCAGTGAAAATAATTCCTACAATAGAAACTATCTGGAACATTTCGAGCAGAAAACAAAAATAAGTAATTGAAATCAAAGTTAATTATGAACAAATTAATGAAGTTAAGATTTCTTTCTTATCTTTAATTCAACTATGTTCTTGTTTTCGACTCGTTTGATTTTCTCCTATTCTCACGTATATCTACAACACTCTATACATTAGAATAATACTTACTAGGTTAATTGAACAATTCGATGAGCATATAAGTTTCAATAATCACAAAATTAAATTATCTTACAAACGTGAGTTTAATGAAGATTAAGGGATCTTTGGTTGAAAATATAAGTATAAATGAGAAAACGGATGATATGACTAGAACACTTAAGTGTAAATTCTTCATCTATTTTATAAAAGGAAGAGTCATCGACAAGTTGAAAATGAGGCTTAACGCCTATCTTTGGTTTAAGATGGAGCATACAGAAATCAAATAAAGAACACAGCAAATAATGAAATCCTTTACATTATTAATTTTTTTTCATTGATTTTGTCTACGTTCATATAGGTACATTTTTTCAGGAAAATTTTGTCAAAATCTGACAGCTCCTGGAAACCCCGAAACTTATACGTTGGAATATCGAAAAATAGTCAGTTTCGTGGTCTGAAAAAGTCCGAGAATCACAGAGTTCATCTGACGTTTATCGCCGTCCATAAGGGTCAGAAAGTGTTTCCGAAATCGAATTAAAAGACAGTTTTGGGGGTTGAAACGAATAAAAAAGTGTTCCTTGTACGTTTTTTCAATTACAGCGAGCAGTTTTCAGGAATTTTCTATCGATTTTAGCGAGTTTTCAACGAAATTCCATCGAACTGTCATGAGGGTCATTTTCTGATAGTTTTCACTCTTTTCAGCCAGTGGGACTGGTTTGAAGTTGAAATAGAGGTGGATACAGATTGAAATAGGGGTAAGCTATGTTTTTCAAAGATTTACCAGCCTCACGATCAGTTTTTTTTCAGGTTTCGAGAGTATTACGAGAAATTTGTCAAAATCTGACAGCTCCTGGGTACCTGGAAATTTATACGTTGGAATATCGAGAAATAATTAGTTTTGGGGTCTGAAATGAAGTAAATACGATTGATTACACTGTCTTTCAACTCTACCAACCCACTATCGGGGATTTTTGATGATTTTGAGGGAATTATGAACGAATTTCAATACCTGAAAAAGACCGAGAATCACAGAGTTCATCTGACGTTTATCGCCGTCCATAAGGGTCAGAAAGTGTTTCCTAAATCGAATTAAAAGACAGTTTTGGGGGTTGAAACGAATAAAAAAGTGTTCCTTGTACGTTTTTTCAATTATAGCGAGTTTTCAGGAATGTTTTATCGATTTTAGCGAGTTTTCAACGAAATTCCATCGAACTGTCATGAGTGTTATTTTCTGATAGTTTTCATTCATTTTAGCAAGTGGAAATTATGTGAAGAAGAATTGAAATAGATAAAGCTACCAATTCACAAAGGAAAATTCTATGGTTTTCTTCAATTCGATGCCTTCGTTTTCAACTTGTCACTGATCATGTACAGACTATCACTCTTATATTCAGGTATAAATAAATACCCAAATGATATAAAATAATTTTTTGTTGCGTAAAATCTAGATAGTGAGATCCTCCCAATCTTCCATTACCCTAGGAGTAAGTATTATCCTAATGTTGGAGTAACGTTCCAGTTCATTCTGACAGTTACGTGATAGTGGATTATTCGATAAGTCTATGGTTTCTAGAGATGGCGCTGCTTGCAAACATTGTAACTCCACATCTGAAAGAAAATTATGTTTGATGACTGTCAAATATTCTATGGACAACACCCTGAATAATCTCAACCATAAAGTATTTAAGTGCGTGTTGTGTGATATATCTTAACTTACCGGTTATGTGATTATTACTAGCATTCAACTCCCTCAAATTCGGTATTTTGAAAATGTTATTCGGCAAGGAGATGAAGGAATTGTGGGAGATGTCCAGTCTACTCAACGATCCGAGATCCGCGATCTCCTCGGGAAGTTTGGCCATCTGGTTGTGCGACAAATTCAGTCTTTTCAAAACGCTGAATTTCTCGACGAATTTCGGTGGGATTTTCGTGATGACGTTATCGCTCAGATCGCAAGATTTCAACTCCGTGTGTCTCATCAAGTGGTAGACGGCGTCTGGGACTTGCATCAATTCACATCGGGAGAGATCTGAAACAAAAATTGGATTTAGGTATGTCTAATTTTTTTTGAGTCTCAACTGTGATAAACTTATTTTGCTACTTTGCCCTTGAAGTTTTGAAGATTTAGACTTCAACCATCAAGAAATGTCATATGGTGACACTTCAATCGACTCAACCTGGAAAATCGATTTGAATGTTTGAGTTACACTCAAATATATTTGAATTGAAAGCCCAATTACTGTATCATAACCTCAAATAGATTCATAACAATGGGAAGTATCTCTTCCTCGCGAAGAGGATAATAGCATTACAAAATCCAACATATTAGTAGGTCAATGAGAAATAGGAAATATCTCAGATTATGTAACGAAAGTGAGTGAAACATCGTGAATACTTAATTGGGAGCAGATGAATGAACTAATTAGCCAACCATACGAAACATCACCCAGTATAAAACACTGATATGCTCTATTTACATCTCGATTTGGCAGGTACATCACTTTTGCTCTCAATCGAGCATCACATAACGTTAGAGACATTTCTTTATCAAGTGTTCCAAATTTCTATAAATACTCCTGGTAATTGGCGTTATAACCTCTAAGAACTCGGACGAAATTGGTATTCTGGGAAGTGTTTTTCATCGTCGAATACGTAGGGTATTCTTGGACCAAAATGATGATAAATGAAAATATCCTTTGTGAATAGAAACTGGACAAGGTCAGAAGGAAATATACATCGTACTTGAGAAATGTCAAACACTTCCGACTCTTTACACTCTGAAAGGCATTATCTTCGTATGGTTAAAAATGGAACTCGTCAACCATGAAGTTAATCACACGATTCAGGATACAGGATTTAGAATCAGTTGCTCTATATGGTGTTATCAAGAACGAAACATCGAGTTAACTCCCGCAATGGAAGCAAATTTTTTTCTTGCATTTATTGTATATTGACAGGAATTGATGGATATGTATCTCTCAATCTTATCCTGATGGAATTGATTACATTTCATAGCATTCTTGGGAAGACTTAGAAATATCTAACCACAGAACTTTTCCCTAAGTATTAAACATGCCCTTATATGACAGACAGATGTGGTACATTAGATCTACTGTGTGACAGGAATGTCATAACCTCAATTTCCGACTGTCATGTTCAGTTTGATACTTCCCAAAGTGAAGATGAATAATTCTGAACGAGTTATAAATGGAGCAATTGACTCTCAAGATACTTTTATCGTTTTAACATGCTTTCAAAGGTGTAATAACAAACAATTCGAAACCCAATATTTATAGATCATCGTGAAACGATCATTTTAACCATCAACGAAAGTTGTGAACATGCCATTATAACTTTCATTTTCTCTAGGAAGTTCACCATTCCATGAGCAACATCTGATCATAATTAAATTAAATAGCAACAATCGTATGTTCGGATTAGACAATAAAAACAAAGAAGTGCAATTAATTATTGAACTTGGTGTGTTGATTCTTATCTTGAATTTATTTATGTTCAGTTGATTCTGATCTTCCAATTATTATTTTTTTTTCGAATTAATGATATCCAATGAGAGGAAGTGTAAATTTAGTTGAACATTCTTCGAGTGATTCCAAATGCTTCGTTTTTTAGATACAGGGTGTTAAATAAAAAAATTTAGTTTCCCAAAAACCTATGTTAAGAGTTGTATTCACCTTATTTCATATTTATTTATTGTTGTTACATAAAAAATTGTAAAACAATGAAATTAAAAAAAAAATTTCCTCGCGTTTCTTTTGTGGTCCAGGTATACCAGATATTTTAATCGGAAATTAAGCAAGATACGAGCAAAATTTTATTTAGAAAGAAGTTCAATTTTCGAATTGAGGATTCAAAAAATGTATAATATTACAAAAAAAATTGTGGCGTGCATCTTTTGTCAAAAATAGGGTTCAAGGTTTTCAAATGCTTCGTTTTCTAGATACAGGTGGTTTAATAAAAAAAAAAATTTTTCCCCAAAACAAATGTTAAGAATTCGTATTTACCTTATTTCATATTTATTTATTGTTGTTACATAAAAAAAAATTGTGAAACAATGATAAAAAAAAAAAAAAATTCCTCGCGTTTCTTTTGTGGTCCAGATATATGCAATTCTTTAAATTGGAAATTAAGCAAGATACGAAAAAAATTTATCTAGAAAAGAGTTTAATTTCCGAATTATGGATTCAAAAACTTTATAATATTATACAAAAAAAAATCAGTGGCGTGCATCTTTTGTCAAATATAGGGTTCAAGATTTCCAAATGCTTCGTTTTGTATATACACGGAGTTTAATAAAAAAAAATTGTTTTCCCCGAAACCGATGTTAAGAATTTTATTTACCTTATTTCATATTTTCTTATTGTTGTTACATTAAAAAAAATCGTAAAACAATGATAATAAAAAAAAATTAATCCTCGCATTTCTTTTGTTGTCCAGCAATTTTTTCAAAAGGAAATAAAGCAAGATACGAAAAAAATTTTATCTAGAAAAGAGTTTAATTTCCGAATTAAAGATTCAAAAACTTTATAATATTATACAAAAAAAATCAATGGCGTGCATCTTTTGTCAAATAAAGGGTTCAAGGTTTTCGAATGCTTCGTTTTGTAGATACAGGGTGTTTAATGAGAAAACATTGTTTTCCCTAAAACAAACGTTAAGAATTGTATTTACTTATTGTTGTTACATAAAAAAAATTCTAAAACAATGATAATAAAAAAAAATTTCCTCGCATTTCTTTTTTGGTCCAGCAATTTTTTGATTAGGAAATAAAGCAAGATACGAAAGAAATTTTATCTAGTAAAGAGTTTAATTTCCGAATTATGGATTCAAAAAAATTATAATGTTACAAAAAAAATCAGAGACGTGCATATTTTTTCAAAAATAGGGTACAAGGTTTTCGAATGCTTCGTTTTCTAGATACAGGGTGTTTAATAAAAAAAATTGTTTTCCCTAAAACAGATGTTAAGAATTGTATTTACCTCATTTCATATTTATTTATTGTTCTTAAATAAAAAAATTGTGAAACAATGATAATTGAAAAAGAAGAATTTCCTCGCGTTTTTTGTGGTCCGGCTATTTCTTTAAAAGGAAATAAAGCAAGATACGAAAAAAATATCATCTAGAAAAGAGTTCAATTTCCGAATTATGGATTCAAAAAATTTATAATATTACAAAAAAAATCAATGGCGTGCATCTTTTGTCAAAAATAGGGTTCAAGATTTTTAAATTCTTCGTTTTCTATATACAGGGAGTTTAATGAAAAAGAATTGTTTTCCCGAAACCGTTGTTAAGAATTTTATTTACCTTATTTCATATTTTCTTATTGTTGTTACATAAAAATAATTGTGAAACAATGATAATAAAAAAAAATTAATCCTCGCATTTCTTTTGTCGTCTAGCGATTTTTTCAATAGGAAATAAAGCAAGATACGAAAGAAATTTGATCTAGAAAAGTGTTTAATTTCCGAATTATGGATTCAAAAACTTTATAATATTATACAAAAAAATCAATGACGTACATCTTTTGTCAAAAATAGGGTTCAAGGTTTTCGAATGCTTCGTTTTCTAGATACAGGGTGTTTAATAAAAAAACATTGTTTTCCCTAAAACAAACGTTAAGAATTGTATTTACTTATTGTTGTTTCATAAAAAAAATTCTGAAACAATGATAACAAAAAAAAAATTTCTCGCGTTTCTTTTTTGGTCCAGCAATTTTTTGATTAGGAAATAAAGCAAGATAGGAAAGAAATATTATCTAGAAATGAGTTTAATTTCCAAATTTATATATTTTTATAATATCACAAAAAAAATCAGTGGCGTGCATCTTTTCTCAAAAATAGGGTTCAAGGTCCTCAAGGGACGCCGCTGGAATGTTTATATGAACATTCCGTTTTGAAATCCCCAAAAAAGTCTTCTGTTGAATTTAAAAAGAGAGGATTAAAAATATAGAATTCACAATCTTCGTAGCAAAATAGAAAGTAATTACGAATTTTGTGAACTGTTATCTAACCAGAATATAATGTAATTTTTATTGACCAAAAAATAAATAATTGATAAGGATTCGATTGATTGAATAACTTTATCGAAATCGGTATTTCCTGCAAATTTAATTCACAGATGGGAAATCGTTACTTTTACTTCTTTGAATCATTCCCTTGTGTTTTTACGTTTGTACCTCGAATCGTCAATTCGATTTGCATGGTTACAATTTCTAGGTTAAGTGTCACATAAAACGTCAATCTACCGCTCAACTCGATTCAAGTGTCACCCGATGACATTTCTCTATGGTTGACGTGAATATAACCTCTAAATTCGAGAAACTTCAAAACATTCGTTGAATAGTTTCGACTCAAAATGAGTAGAATGAAGAGAATCTTGAGGGGGCAAATAACTTTTTAACAATATTCGAAGACATAAACCAATTTTCACATCACAAATTAATTTATGAAAATCTTTTATTTCTATCTCATTTTTCGCTCAATTCTATATCCAATCGTTAGGGCAGTTCATCCTCCTTCAGTATCTGATCTTCTTCCCTTTGTCGTCACAGCTGAATATTTTTTTATGAATTATTCATCACTTTGGGAAGAGAAACAGTATAAAATCAATAAAAAGTCGGAAATTGAGGTTATGAGCGTAATATTTTCGACATTTCCTGTCACACAGTAGATCTCATGTACCACATCTGTCATATTCGGCCGACGTTGCCAGATTTGTTACCATCGAGGTTAAGTTGAACTGGTGCGAACGAAAATATTTTTAAGTTGTAGGTACTCATCTCCATTAAGGAGAGGCCAGTGCAAACGATCCTTAATGAAGTAACCTCCGAAGTTGATTAAAAAGTTTATTGATAGTCAAACATTCTCCATGCACTTCCTGAGATACGTTTCAAAATAAAGACAGCCTTGGAGATGAGCTTGAGATTGAAAATAAAGAAACACATAAATAGAAGGTCTAATAATAAACCGTGTATACACAACGCAATATCCGTGAAAACGTTCCAACAAACTGAAACGTATTTCCAAATGATTGATCTCTATTTGGGAGTAATGACTTCCAGCCAAACCAGATGGAAGAAGTTGATTTTTTTGAATGAAAATTTGAATAGTTGAGATCTGAAAAAGACACGTCTTGTTTTACACCTTTCGAAAAAGTATTATACTAAAGGCCCCAAAGAAATAAAATATATTTGCAAAGCCCCTACTAACAGAAAAAAATTGATTGGCACCTTCATTAAATACAATTATCGAGGATAATTAGTAAAAGTGACATTTTTTTCTCACCCAAGTTGCTGTGCTCCTTGGCCTCGTTACACCTCCCCACAACCCTTATAACAGCCCTTCCGGCCAGCCTGGTGTAAATCATCATAGAAACAGCCCTAGGATCCGGCTCTTCGGCCTCCGTGGCCACCACACTCTCATCGTACTGACTTGGAGGGCGCATTTTTCCCTATTCCTATTCCTCCCTTTTCTTCTCTTCGCACTCAAACTGATCGCAACGAACCGATACGGGTAAAATTTCTGAGGTACCTTCGGAATCACTTTCGAGCGCGTTTTCTGAAGAATATTTGCGGGTTTTCCGTCCTCCGGTTTGTTTATATAGAAGCGGGTTGCGTTCGCGACTCCCACCCAGGTGATCTGGATCAGTGACGGATGCGCGAGGTGTTTACAAACGTGCGTTGCACCTATCCGAGAATTGGTACTGAATGGGACAAAGTAAAGTTCGCACTCGGGATGGGTTCAGCGAAAAGGTAAACAGACGGGCGATCGAGTCGTTTTTCACGGCGGAATTGTATCCGAGAATAATTTTTTGGTTCCCATGTGGAAGGTTGAGAACAAAACATTTGACCCCCCCCCTGAAGTTTTCATGTTTTTTGGGATCTGTGAATTGAATTAAAAAAATTTTATAGAAGCAACAATTCTTTTTCTCTATCTATATCTTACAAAATATTTCAACCATTTCCAATTGGAAAGATTTGTGAAAAAAATTATCTAGCCCCCCTCAGAAAGTTTCACGTTTTTGGAATCTGAAAATTAATTTCGAGACCGCTGCAAATTTTAAAAAAAAGACTTCTTCTCCCACAACTTTATTTCACAAAAAATCTCAACCATTTTCAATTATAAACCTTTGGGGGAAAAAAAAGTCCAAGCCTCCAAGAAGATTTCACGTTTAGGGGATATAAAAATTGAATTCAAAAAGCAGAAACCAGAAAAATATTTCAACCACTTCCAATTCCGGAGGTTTGTGAAAAAAATTGTATAACCCCCCTCAGAAAGTTTGACGTTTTGAGAATCTCAAAGTTGAATTTAAAAACCACTGCCAATTAAAAAAAAAACATTTCTTCTCCTCCAACTATATTTAGAAAAAAATTTCAACTATTTCCAAAAAAATGGCCTAACCCCCTTCAAATAGTTCCACAATTTTGGAATCTGAAACAAAATTTCAAAACTGCTGCAAATTTTATTAGAAAAAATACGTCTTTATTTTACAAAATATCTCAACCATTTCCAATAACAAAAACGTTCGGAGTAAAAAATGTCAAACCCCCCCAAGAAAGTTTCACGTTTTGGAAATCCAAAAATCGAATTTAAAAAACCACCGGAAATTTTATAAAAAACACTTCTCCTCCAACTATATTCAGAGAGAAATTTCAAACATTTCCCATTGAAAAGATTTGAGAAAAAAAATTTAAAACCCTCAGAACGTTTCACGTTTTGGGAATCTGAAAGTTGAATTTGAAAACCACTGCAAATTAAAAAAAAAAACCTTCTTCTCCCCCAACTATATTTAGAGAAAAAATTCAACCCCTATTTCTAATTGAAAAGATTTTTGACAAAAATTGTCTAGTTTCCCTCAGAAAATTTAACGTTTTTGGTATCTGAAAATTTATTCTAAAACCGCTGCAAATTAAAAAAAAAAAAAAAAAATACTTCTTCTCCTACAACCTTATTTCACAAAATATCTCAACCATTTTCAATAACAAACGTTCGGGGGAAAAAATTTCCAACCCCCCTAAGAAAGTTTCACGTTTGGGAAATCCAAAAATCGAATTTAAAAAACCACCGGAATTTTTATAAAAAAACACTTCTCCTCCAACTATATTCATAGAGAAATTTCAAACATTTCCCATTGAAAAGATTTGAGAAAAAAAATTTAAAACCCTCAGAACGTTTCACGTTTTGGGAATCTGAAAGTTGAATTTGAAAACCACTGCAAATTAAAAAAAAAAACCTTCTTCTCCCCCAACTATATTTAGAGAAAAAATTCAACCCCTATTTCTAATTGAAAAGATTTTTGAAAAAAATTATCTAGTTTCCCTCAGAAAATTTAACGTTTTTGGTATCTGAAAATTTATTCTAAAACCGCTGCAAATTAAAAAAAAAACACTTCTTCTCCTACAACCTTATTTCACAAAATATCTCAACCATTTTCAATAACAAACGTTCGGGGGAAAAAATTTCCAACCCCCCTAAAAAAGTTTCACGTTTGGGAAATCCAAAAATCGAATTTAAAAAACCACCGGAATTTTTATAAAAAAACACTTCTCCTCCAACTATATTCATAGAGAAATTTCAAACATTTCCCATTGAAAAGATTTGAGAAAAAAAATTTAAAACCCTCAGAACGTTTCACGTTTTGGGAATCTGAAAGTTGAATTTGAAAACCACTGCAAATTAAAAAAAAAAACCTTCTTCTCCCCCAACTATATTTAGAGAAAAAATTCAACCCCTATTTCTAATTGAAAAGATTTTTGAAAAAAATTATCTAGTTTCCCTCAGAAAATTTAACGTTTTTGGTATCTGAAAATTTATTCTAAAACCGCTGCAAATTAAAAAAAAAACACTTCTTCTCCTACAACCTTATTTCACAAAATATCTCAACCATTTTCAATAACAAACGTTCGGGGGAAAAAATTTCCAACCCCCCTAAGAAAGTTTCACGTTTGGGAAATCCAAAAATCGAATTTAAAAAACCACCGGAAATTTTATAAAAAAACACTTCTCCTCCAACTATATTCAGAGAGAAATTTCAAACATTTCCCATTGAAAAGATTAGTGAAAAAAAATTTAAAACCCTCAGAACGTTTCACGTTTTGGGAATCTGAAAGTTGAATTTGAAAACCACTGCAAATTAAAAAAAAAAACCTTCTTCTCCCTCAACTATATTTAGAGAAAAAATTCAACCCCTATTTCTAATTGAAAAGATTTTTGAAAAAAATTATCTAGTTTCCCTCAGAAAATTTCACGTTTTTGGAATCTGGAAAATGTATTCTAAAACCGCTGCAAATTAAAAAAAAAAAAAATACTTCTTCTCCTACAACCTTATTTCACAAAATATCTCAACCATTTTCAATAACAAACGTTCGGGGGAAAAAATTTCCAACCCCCCTAAGAAAGTTTCACGTTTGGGAATCCAAAAATCGAATTCAAAAAACCACCGCAAATTTTATGAAAAAAACCGTTCTTCTCCTCCAACTATATTCAAAGAAAAATTTCTAACATTCCCAATCGAAAAGATTTGTGAAAAAAATTTTAGAACCCCCCTCAGAACGTTTCACGTTTTGGGAATCTGAAAGTTAAATTTTAAAACCACTGCAAATTCAAAAAAAAAAACTTCTTCTCCTCCAACTTTATTTAGAGAAAAAATTCAACCCTATTTCCAATTGAAAAGATTTTTGAAAAAAGTTGTCTAGTCTTCCTCAGAAAATTTCACGTTTTTGGAATCTGGAAAATGTATTCTAAAACCGCTGCAAATTAAAAGAAAAAACACTTCTTCTCCTACAACCTTATTTCACAAAATATCTCCACCATTTCCAATAACAAACGTTCGGGGGAAAAAATTTCCAACCCCCCTAAGAAAGTTTTACGTTTGGGAAATCCAAAAATCGAATTTAAAAAACCACCGGAAATTTTATAAAAAACCACTTCTCCTCCAACTATATTCAGAGAGAAATTTCAAACATTTCCCATTGAAAAGATTTGAGAAAAAAAATTTAAAACCCTCAGAACGTTTTACGTTTTGGGAATCTGAAAGTTGAATTTGAAAACCACTGCAAATTAAAAAAAAAAACCTTCTTCTCCCCCAACTATATTTAGAGAAAAAATTCAACCCCTATTTCTAATTGAAAAGATTTTTGAAAAAAATTGTCTAGTTTCCCTCAGAAAATTTAACGTTTTTGGTATCTGAAAATTTATTCTGCAAATTAAAAAAAAAACACTTCTTCTCATACAACCTTATTTCACAAAATATCTCAACCATTTCCAATAACAAACGTTCGGGGGAAAAAATTTCCAACCCCCCTGAGAAAGTTTCACGTTTGGGAAATCCAAAAATCGAATTTAAAAAACCACCGGAAATTTTATAAAAAAACACTTCTCCTCCAACTTTATTCAGAGAGAAATTTCAAACATTTCCCATTGAAAAGATTCGAGAAAAAAAATTTAAAACCCTCAGAACGTTTCAGGTTTTGGGAATCTGAAAGTTGAATTTGAAAACAACTGCAAATTAAAAAAAAAACCTTCTTCTCCTCTAACTATATTTAGAGAAAAAATTCAACCCCCATTTCCAATTAAAAAGATTTTTGAAAAAAATTGTCTAGTCTTCTATTAAGGCGAAGTCAGTAATCAGCCCCTCTCAGGGCTGCCCTCAAACAGACCATCGTCAACAACGTCAAGAGTTTTATGAATCAATATTAATCATTATTCAGGATGATAATTAATTCACTTTTAATCAAGTATGTGGTAGATAGTAGAACACTTCTATTTCTTAAGTTCAGCATTACGTGAACCAGCAATGAATATTCCTCATACATCATGTTCACCTAGTTAGGTACCTCCATAAAATGTGCAAATTCGTAGGAAAGTTCCGATCGAATTGTTTCTATCTTTCGCGTATAGCTAATACTTGTATTATGTCAGAAATTCTTTATTTCGAATAATTCATTGAATTTGTAAATTTTAAAGTTGATATATCGAATTCGTTATCCGATAATTTAATTCTATAAGGAAACAGAAAAATAGCTAATATGAGAAGGTTTGAGGTTATCACATTGACAGTCCTGTCACACAGTAGGTCTAATGTACCACAGCTGTCATATTCGGACGACGTTGCCAGATACACTTCGAATTCAAGTTGAGGCCTGCTTTGTTTCCATGCAAATTATTTACATCTCAGCGATATTTCGACGATAAATAAACTCAGGATGGAAATTAACGGAAAACCTTCGGCGTGTATTTTTGGAAACGATCAGAACACGTGTCCGTTGGAAACTCCGTCGTTTTCCGTTTTCTTTGTGTGCGAAATTCCACCTCGTCTTTTGGCATTTTAGTCCAATTGGAGACGTAAAATACTATTTTTAGAATGTTTGGTTGGACGCCAAGATACATTCGCAGAAAATTATTGTTTTTCATAGGGTTATGGAATATTCCTGCGATCTTGAGAAAAAATAACCGGCTCATTTTAGGCCATTTAGGTAAATGAAATATATTTATTCTCTTGATTTTTGTTTACAATATGTTACAGGATTCGACAAGAATTAATCGATTTTGAGATTCGAGAGTGAACTACTTAATTCTTCGGCATCGAAGAACTCGATGGAACTTCCACTCTCCGAGTCGGAACTATCGAACACGAAAACCTTTTTAGGTCCAGCCTCTTGGATCCTAGAAGGACCTCCAACAGTATTGGAGTCTGGAGTTTCTTGGTTTACTATTGGGACTTTCGCAGGTTTGGAAGGATAACAATAAACTGTATAATGTCCAGGGCGCGCATTGTTAGAACTCTTCTTGGCTGCTTCGACAGAAGACTTTACTTGATTTTCAGTTGAGAGTTGCCCAGGTTTGGAAGGATAACAATAAACCGTATGATGTCTATAGTGCGCAGTGTTAGACACAACTATATTGGCACACTTGTCTGTTTTTCCATCCGAAGAGACCCCTAGGGAGCCACTTGCACTGTTGGTTTCTTGGACAGAAGATTGTCCAAAGGAACCATTTGAACTGTTTGTCCTTTTGCCAGAATATTGTCCTAGGGAACTACTTGAACTCTTGGTTTCCTCGACAGAAGATTGTCCTAGGGAACTACTTGTACTCTTGGTTTCATCGACAAAAGATTGTCCAAAGGAATCTTTTGAACTGTTTGTCCTTTTGCCAGAAGATTGTCCTAGGGAACTACTTGTACTCTTGATTTCATCGACAGCAGATTGTCCAAAGGAACTATTCGAACTGTTTGTCCTTTTGCCAGAAGATTGTCCTAGGGAACTACTTGAACTCTTGGTTTCATCGACAGAAGATTGTCCTAAGGAACAACTTCCACTGTTTGTTCTTTTGACAGAAGTTTGTCCTAGAGAACCACTTACACTCTTGGTTTCCTCGACAGAGGATTGTCTTAAGGAGCTACTTGCACTCTTGGTTTCATCGACAGAAGATTGTCCTAAGGAACCACTTGCATTGATGGTTTCTTTGACAGGAGATTGTTCTAGGGAACCACTTGCACAGTCTGTACTGCCAATGTTTGACTCAACTAATTCGAAGTCTGTCTCTTCAACGTCAATTAATTCGAATTCGGAGGAATTACAAGAGCTGCTGTTGGTTTCTCCATCGAAGGATCCTCCATTTGCACTGTCTGAAATCTTTTCGTTTCTGTTGGTTTCTATGACAGCAGATTGTCCTAGGGAGGCATTTGCATCTATAGAGGATTGTCCTTGGGAGATATTTGCACTGTTGGTTTCATCTGTAGGAGACTGTGCTAATGATAGATCTGTGCTGTTGTCTTTTTTCATAGAGGATTCTCCTAGGGAGAAATTTGCATCTATAGAGGATTCTCCTTGGGAGATATTTGCACTCTTGGTTTCATCTGTAAGAGATTGTGCTAATAATAGATTTGCACTGTTGTCTTTCTCCATAGAGGATTGTCCTACGGAGACATTTGCATCTATGGAGGATTGTTCTTGGGAGACATTTGCACTGTTGGTTCCATCTGTAGGAGATTGTGCTAATGGTAGATTTGCACTGTTGTCTTTTTCCATAGAGGATTGTCCTTGGGAGATATTTGCACTGTTGGTTTCCTCGATAGAATATTGTACTGAGGAGTTATTGGTACTATGAGTGGTGGCACTGTTGATTTCATCTGAAGAAGATTGTGCTGAGGTGAGATTTGCACTGTTGTCTTTTTCCATAGAGGATTGTCCTTTGGAGATATTTGCACTGTTGGTTTCCTCGATAGAAAATTGTAACGAGGAGCTATTTGTACTGTTAGTGGCTTCGACAGAGGATTGTCCTCCGCCCAAAACATTCACGTTTTCGTTCGTTTCTTCTGCAGAGGGTACAGTTAAGTCGGTGGGTGGTGCAGCATCACTGAGATATTCCAGAATGCACTTGCTCTTCCCCATACGTATCTTGCGACTAAAAAATAAAATGTGATCAAATTGGGTATAAATCAATCGGAATTCTTTGGTACTCACGGTTTCTCCAGTTCCCTAAGGAGCGTAGGGAACCTGCTGAACTTCTCGATGCACGTTGTGTATTTCTTCTCGTTCTGTTCCTCCGGTTCCACGCCGTAGTAGGTGTTGAGTCTTAGACAAGTTTTGATGAAGGCGTTCCATTTTTCGTCTGTGCTCAACACTATCGGGCATCCGATTATGACCAGTTTACTCGTGGCTCTAGTGATGGCCACGTTGAACCTCTGAAAATTTACACAGTTTTATACATAATTCAATAATTGTTGAGTTCGAACTAACCTGAGGTTCCTTCAGAAAACCCAAACCATATCTGTTGTCATATTTGAGAAGGTCGTACTGTCCTCTCACTGTACTCATGAGGATGACCCTTTTTTCTCGTCCTTGGAACGACTCGATTGTCCCGACTTCTACGTCTGATAGGCGATCCTTCTTCAGTAGTTCCTTTATTTTATGCACCTAGAATGTTACAGGTTGTAATAAGGCAGTTTTCGGTTGGTCAAAATCTTATTTACCTGGGAATTATAAGGAGAAATAATCCCGATGTCATCTTTGGTCACTTGAGGTGTTATCTCTACCTCGAGCAGGGTTTGGATGTACTTTATCAACATCCAAATCTCGTCAAGATTGAAAAAGCTCGTCGACA
Organism: Aphidecta obliterata; assembly: GCA_963966015.1. Classification (NCBI taxonomy): domain Eukaryota; kingdom Metazoa; phylum Arthropoda; class Insecta; order Coleoptera; family Coccinellidae; genus Aphidecta; species Aphidecta obliterata. The sequence continues at coordinate 3,375,998 of OZ014435.1, forward strand.
TGGATTCCTTGGATTCTTCAGCACTCACTGCGCAGAATTCCAGCGCATGCCCAGAGACGACCTCGTTCGTATTGCCGATTTGTGGAAACACGTTCAAAGACGAAACAGGATCTTGGGATGATTCGCACTGAAATAAGAGAAAATTCTCTGATTTCAAAAAGAAACTATTGAGGTGTAAAAACTCACGGTGACTTTGTTCTCGTAGAAAAGTTGATTGGATATCTCGAGAATCAGGGGGTGACTCCTATAATTCCTCTTCAGCATCGTTATGAACTTCGGGTCTTCGTTTTGGTAGACCTTCTGCGTTTCCAGGAGTCTCTCCAGAAGTGATATATCTAGAAGATTCGAGCTTTGTTATGGGAAGATTGGAATATCATCTTGTGCTACTTACCAAGTCCGAATTTCTTAGCAACGCCCGATTTAACGATTGGTTTAAGTTGCTTGGGATCTCCGGCTAAAATAAGGTGACCTGCAGTGTTCAATCTAGATAGGGCAATGCAAGTTTCGGGTTCGATAGCTTGGGCTGCTTCGTCAATAAACAGATAATCGGGGGAGTAGACGAAATCGTCGAATTTTCCTATGAATACCAAGGTGGAGATAACGATTCTGTATTTGTTCAAATGAGTCGCTTTCAGTCGATTAATTCCTCTTTTGTTGTTCGTGTTACTGTATTGTACTAGTTTCTCAGGGATCGCCGAGCTGCGAAAGAAAATAATCAAAAAAAATTATAAAAGAATGAATATTTTACTCACGATTTTCTACACCTGGAGTAAGCCCTACACAGCTCTTCAGGTCGGCAATATTTCATCAGTTTCAATGCCAGCATATCACAGTGGGCGTTCGCTGGAGCACACACGAGAACTTTCCTCTTGGTCTTCCTGATTATCTGGCAGATGGCCTCCACGATTGTAACAGTTTTACCAGTTCCTGGAGGTCCGAATACTATATAAGGGGCTGCCCTCGATGAAGAGTTCAATATGTTGACCACTGCAGTCCTTTGTTCGGGGTTGTTGGCGACGTCCTTGTTCAAGAAGCTGGAAGAATCGAGATGTGAATTAACTTTCGATTTTGATAATGAGGAGACTTACTCTTCGAATATCAGGTTGTATTTTGGTTCTTGCTCTTCGAAGGGGAGACTGTCAGGAAATAGCTTGGCAACATGTAGTTTCTGCACAACTAATTCGACGCCTTTGTGTTTTCTCGACATTGGTAGCCTTTCGTACTGGAATTGAACGTCTATCAATGGTCTACGATTCCACAAGCTTCGCAAAAACCTGAAAGATAATTAATTAAAAAAATAATTCAGAAGGCTATATCGAAAAAAATTGTCTTACTTGTCGTCTATGTCGTGGACTATGACATTACCAGCGTAGAATTCCCTTACATAGCCCTCGAAGGCCTCTGCACTTCCGTGAACCCTCAGAAGAATGATATTTCCAGGACAAAGATGGGTCCTTCTCCTTGTTACATGGAAGACTCTGAACGAAAGGAATCCTTCCCTCGTCACTTGTGCAGGTATCTGAAAACGATGAAGATATATTATTGGTTTTGAATGACTTAGTTAGGTTGATTCAATGTTAAGTGGATGGTGATAAGGAATAAGAATTCGAGGAAAATTCTGCTTCAACTTTGAACACCTCCAGTTTTACTGAAAATTCTCGCAAAATGAATAATTTGTATTTATATAATGGCCAGCATTCCTCAGAGGAAAGAAAGAAGATTCTGAATCTTAGGTCAGTTTGAACATTTCAGCTTTATTCAATTTTTCAACGAATTCGATACTACCAACACCATCTATACTCATACTACTGAAGTTTCCTTACTGGAACTACAAAAATACAGGGATCCGTATGGCCGATGCGATACTTACTGCATTCGAGTATAGATGGCGAATTATTATAAAATTTCTGAGATATTCGAGAATTATGCATGATTCAAATCCGCCAGAAGAAAACTGATGGCGTATTCGGATTTAGCATGGTCTATTACCCCTTTGTGGTGACTTTTGAAAAGATCCACTGAGAAAAAATCTTTTTTCGAAAATTTCTTCTCTAGGGTGATCAAAGAGTTTTTTCTGTGAAACTAGCCTGTTTTTCGAGTAATTTGGGATCGCAGATTCCGAATCTAACATCAGTTCAGGGCTCAGAGGAAGTTTTAACCATCGTTCATCCCTTTTTTCAATTCGATACTTCCAACGCCATCTATTCTTCATTAACTGAAGTATCTCTTTTAGAACTACGAAAAGAAGTTTTCTCTAATAGATGGCTTCCGACTACTTTTTTTGAAAATTTATGCCTATCTTTGAGTTTTTTCTGTGAAACTAGCCGGTTTTTCGGTTAATTTGGGTTCGTAGATTTCGGATCAAACATCAATTCGGGGCTCAGACGAAGTTTTAACCATCGTTTATTCATTTTTTAATTCGTTACTTTTAACGACATCTATTCTCCATCAACTACGAAAATTTGAAGTTTTCTGCAACGCCGAAATCGTACTTTTCGTATTTGTGAATAGATGGCTACTGACTAATTTTTTTGAAACGGTTTCTTGGAAAATTGTTGTACTTGGGGATATTTTCTGCACTTTGGCGTTATTTGTTCATAATATGTCCCACGAAAAATTATAAATGATCTAATGATCTTACCCTTTCCAAAAATAAAGATTTCACTTCAATTGACTTCAACTTCTCTTCCAACCACAAGCAATTGTGGAAATATTCCCGGTAATTCTCTAACGTGAGTCCATTTCGCATAACCTCCCTGAAAAAAGCAATTCGATGAATGAACCCCGCTTTCAGAATAGAAAATCAAACACTCACTCAGTTTCTTTCAGCTTGTCGGTATTCTCATCCCCGCCTTCCTTTTCTTTAAAATTTGTTATCATATACTCGACTTTTTCCTCGTCCACCAAAAAGTCCTTGTTCGAAATTCTAAAATTTATCAATGGGAGAATAACTGTTTGAGAATTTCCATAAAATTTTACCTTTCCTTAACAGGCCCAGTGATTTTATTAATGAACCATCTTCGGACAGTACGGGGGTTCAACACCCTTCGATCTTCAGAGATCCACGGTTTGGCCCCAACATCTTTGGTAACTGCTATCACCTGCAAGGTAATCCCTCAAAAATTGTCCATAAAAAACTTAGCTACACTCACTATTGTCCTCGATATTAGTACATCCTCCCCCTCGATTCTCAAATTGAACGCGAAGGGTATACTGTGCTTCCCATAAATCACGTCCCTCAAGTCGAACTCGATGAATATGTTGGAATATTCGGATTCTAAAATTATCAAGGAATTTTGAAAAAATTCAATGTTGGGAATGATAATTTCGCACTCACCCTTTTTCAAAGACACTTCGATTTCAGACTCCAACCACTTATCATCCACGATATCAATCATGACCCCTCTTCCTTCCAAGATCTTACCTTCGGTGATCTTCACCGTTTCTTTCGTGGTGTTATGGAAGATACATTTAAACTCGAACAAATGTTTGATTTTATCCAGGTCTGTATAATTCACCTGGTGACAAAATTCGTTTAATTTTGACTAAATTATAGTTCAACAGACTCACGTTCAGGGAATATTGTCCAATTTTTTCGTGGTACTCCAACTTTGAACGACCCTCGTTCATCCAATCGAGTCGTAAAGACACCCCAAGTTTGTCCTTGGAGAGTTCTTCCCTAAAAATTCCAATTTATTCGAAAGTAGCGATGAATTGATGGGAGAAACTCACCGATTTGTCTCATTATAATGTATTATTAAATTATATTTGTGGGCATCTGATTTTTCGTGTTCCTCCTGATTAGTTTCGAAGGGTTTTCTACACAATGGGCAGAAATCCTAAAATAATGAGCTCATTAAAATACACACATTAAAAGTAAGAAAAAACATTACTTTTTTTTCTAAGAATTCATCCATTTTTGAACTGAATTTATCACAAAATTTAAAGCTATCACAAAGACTCTTAAGTCAGTTACTAAACACTAAACACTCCGTTAGACAACTTGAATGCGGAGAGCAAACTTGCAACTTCCATATTTTCGGAAATTTCGTAGGTAGTGGGGATAAAACCCTTAGGTAGAGGGAGGAAGGGTCTTTCTTTCTTCTGAGTTGTTGTGACTCAAGCATGATTCTAAGAAGGAGTTGTAGTTTTATTATTTTGAAACGAGCTTATTTTATTATTCCTGCCTCTACCCTACAATCAGAAATATCTAAACTTTGAATTCAATGTACATTTCCTACTCCTATAACACTGGCGTAACGATAGGGTGGAAGAAAGGACAAAACTCCAAAGAGCCCTTGAGTAAGGAGCTTCATAAGATTTATCAGAAGATATTAATTTTTTATTTATTCAATACATATGTAAAAGAAAAAGATATCGTTCAGTTTAAGTGAGTAGAACCGATGGATTTTCTACCTCCTTCAAATGGCAGAGTTACGCCACTGCCCTTAAGTTAACCAAAAAGGAGTAGCGTTGAAACAAGGTGAAATGCAAATTTTGACAAACACCCATAAATGCCCGAAAACCGAAGAAAGAAAATAATTACAAAGCGATACAGGTAGTTTTCTCTAAATGGTCAACGTTTTTGGATTAGGATTGATATGTTCAGTACTGAAGGCAACTGGAAGATTTTCATTATCTCTGTCCCATGAATATTTCAAAAAAATGCTGAATCCTATAAAATCCACAAATTCCTCAAAACAAATTTTTGTAGTAAATTCCTGAGCTCTCGAACTTTTACTCTAAATTTTTCTATTCAAATTTCTAGAAATGATAATAACAAAACTCAAAATTTTTTGTCAATAATAAACGAAATTTCACAACAAACAATTTTGGGTGAAACATCTGTTCCGAAAGTACCACAGCATCCATTCTCTCTTTGTCCTTTCGCCTTGTTCTCTACCTGCAATGGACAAATTCCTAACTTCCAAGGTCTTTTAAATCCTATCTCATCTTTATTTGTACTGAAAGAACCGAAGGCAGTACAAAAAACCACCCCTATTTCGCAAGTGAAAAATACTCCAGTTATTTAATAACAGGTGGCTGACAATTCGATCCAGAAAAAAGTTATGAATATTCCACTATAAACTGAACATTAACTACTTCTTTCAAAATTCAACTTAGGAAATTCCTAAATAAGAAATGTACCTTCTTACTATAAAATCAAAACGCCTCTGCGTCTGTTGTGGGACATCTATCGGTGAATACGGAAACTAATTGCTGATGGGACGAAAATATTTACAGAAACCTGTTTTTGAAACGCTATATTTTTGTAGGACTCTACAGTCGACCATCGAAGGTGTGAAAAAAAGTAGTGACAATGATAATTTTATATCTTTAACTGATAAAAAAAATTATAAACAAGCACTGACGTGTAGTCAGGAGCTTTTGAGCGCTCGTTCATTCACCTTTCATTGAAAAATTTCTTGACAGCTGTCAAAAAAATTAAGACAGCTCTTTCTCAATTATGCTGAATAAGCTGTTACAGGAATATAAGGATTTTTTTTTCGATAATTCTTTGGAATCTTCTACGGTTTCTATGGTCTTGATAATCCGATTTGGAAAATATTTCCCAGTAGTTTGAATACATTATTCTCCATCTATGTGCGAAATTTCATTTCGATCGACGCAGCAGTTTCGAAATTATCAGGAAAAAAGATTTTGAACGGCCATATTCACGGAACCCATAGTCTTATTTTGCTCATTGATAAATGTAACCTCGACATTCAAGATCCAAACCTATCCTGAAAATCTCAAGTCCCTAGGCCTTTCCGTTCGAAAGTTATAATTTTCTATGGTTCTGGTCATGCGATCTGGACAAAATTCCGCATGTAGCTCGAACGCTGAGTGCAACATTTCATCTGGATCGAATCAGTAGTTTAGAAGTGCATAATCAAGAGAACAAAACTTCGAACGGCCATATTTACGGAACCCCTGGTGGAATTTTGCCCAAGAATTCAAGTGCCGCATTCGGGAACTGAACCCTCTCTGAAAATTTCAAGTCTCCAGGTCGTTCCGTTCGAAAGTTATCGTGCTTACAGACTTGAATTTTTCGACGGATTCGTCATCAGTGAGTCGAACCTTGTCGATGTTCCACTCAAAATTTGAAAAATACAGACATCGTGACGAAATGATATAGCCCTCGTGTAAGTAGCTCGGAAATAGTACCTAATATTGAAACCTTAACCTAACCTAACCTAATATTGAAAGAAAATCCACCCTTTCCACTGTTTCATAGCACATAGAAGGATAAAAAATAAATCATCTCTATTTCCTCGTCCTAATTGACGGCGAGTCGTAAAAGTCGAAGACGGGAGTGATTTACGATCGAAACGTCTAGCCGAACTAATAAATTATAAACCCTTCACGATGAACACGACGAATAAATTCCGGATTTTATGTTCTAATCGGACTGGTATTTTTTATCCATTGTTAATCGTGTAAAGGGTCACTTCAGATTGATTTATTACAAACAAATCGTTCAATTAGTGACATTTTGAGAGTTGTTGACAAGTTTATAATGTTTTTATTAGGTGTTGAAGTCGGCTTCTTTCCTTTTCATGTGATGAACTTCAGTTTGCATTATTGTGGGGTGAATTTATAGGCACTTAATAATAAATGATGTTATTTTCGAGTTCAACAACTAAAAATGAAAAAAAATTAAATTTCAAAGGTTGGTATGGCTATTGTGCAATAATTAATAATAAATTTCTGTTATGACAAAAAACTGATTAAAATCAAATTTTTAAGCCAACTACTGACATTAAAAAAAAATAAAAATATAAAAGTCCTCTAGGTATATTTTTCATTCAGAACAAAACCATTATCTCAAAATATTCATTGATCATAGACGGGATTCCGAAAAGTAGTCGTTGCTTTCTTATACAGGGGATTCTCGCCCCTTTGCCATCTAGAATTCTGCTGTTCGTTCACAAATTTGGCGTATTCCCTCTTATCGTGTAGAATCGTTGCTATTTTCCATATCAACAAGGTTATAAATCCAACGAGGAGAACCAGACCGGCAACAGCTATCACCCAAACTGAAAAATATCAAATATGAACATAACCTGATCTAACCTAACATTATCGAAAATTCAGATCCAGACCTAAGATATTGGGAGGGCAGGTTTTGTTTTTCTGCACAACGACAGTTAATTTCTGATCTTCGTCGTACATGTACTTGAAGGTGATCTGGCACTTATCGTGGTCGAGTTCCCTGCAGATCGTCTCCTCCTTCCCTTTGTTCTCCACGACGGGCTCAACGGTAGATTTTATATCGTAAGTGACGCATTCTCTTCGGCATCTGCTCCTGTCGGAAATCCCTGTACCGAAAACCGTGCACTCTACGCATAACTTCAACATGTTGCATCTGAAAGAAAAACCAGAATAAAACAACGTGAAAATAAAATCCGAAAATCTACACTCACCCTCGGTCGCAGTTGGGACAAACTTCGCAGAAGGAGCCAGTGTAATTTTTGGAACAGAGGCATTCGCCACATTCGCACTTGCCTTTGCCCGAACACACCTCGGTTTCCCCGCTTTTGACACAAAGTTCATCCTGGACTTGGCACGCACAGCTTTCCCCCGTCCAACCGACGTTGCATATACATTCGCCACAATTACAGGTCCCTTTGTCGTTGCACAACTTTCCTTGGTTCATTTCGCAGGAAGCGTCGTCACACTCGCAGAATTTTTGCCTAAAAAGAACAACGATTCAGAACCGGTTATTGTTATGGGCGTTTTGGAAATTTGAGTGTTGAATGAATACCTGTAAGGCGCCCCTGTGTTAGGGTTGACATCGCAAACGCACTTTCCACAGCTGCATTTACCCCGTCCCGAACAGATCTTAGATCCCGCCTCAACGTCACGACATCCTGTTTCGTTCGAACTTGTGGGACTCGTAGTGTTGCACTCGCATGATTTTCCATTCTTGCACACACATAATCCACATACCAAGTCCTCTGAACCTGAAGATATGGATGAAAATCAGTTGTTTTGAAGTTTCAAGTTTTCATTTCTCTCCGCAGTCCAAATGACTTGCTATTTATATATTTTTTTAAGAAAAGAATGATTGGATGTGTTCTTTGAGCATGTTTTTAATGGTGATGTTTAGGTATAAAGCTTTCAGCTAGACATAAATAACTATCGTAAATCTTCAGTAACCCTAAAAATAATCAGATGAAAGTTGAGGAAATTACTATGTTCCATAAACTCTGTTACTTACTCGTCAAATATGCGAAATACCATAATCAGAAAAAAGACAATATGCCAGAAAATATAATAAAGGTGAAACGTGCTAACATTGAACACCGAAAGTCATTCCTGTGCAAATAACACTGTAACACACAAAAGAAAAGAAATGAGACATAAGACATATCCTGAAACTCCTAAAAGTCATAATGTACTCCGTAAACTCCGTTGTTGATGTTGATATGTCAAAATCTTCGAGTATATAATTCTATATTCTATGGTCAAAATAATACAGTTTTTAACGGTGTCCATTATTGGCGCCCGCTAGTTTTCTATGAACAAGAGCGTTTTTTCTTCACGGTAACTTTCGAAAGAACATCCCTAGAATTTTAGAATTTACGCGGTACGTTCGAGGTCTGAATACGAATTCCGTAGATCCACCCTCTTTTCCCCCAATAATCGGAAATTACCTCCGCATTTATCGGAATTTTTCTTGTAAGACGGGTCCTCCGGGGACTCGCAGCCGCATCCGCAGATGGTCCTCGTCTCAAGCAGCAGGGTTTCGTTGAGGCCGTCGGGTTTTATGGAGATGAAAGTGGGCACAGACGAATTTTCTGCGCATTCTAACAGTGTTATGGAAGCTGTGAAACCCAACGTTTCGCCCGAAGCCACCTTGGCGCAGCCATTCCTTATCGGGTGCTTGCACTCAGGTGTTATCTTCACCTGGATGTTCTTCGTGGAATTCGCCGTAAGAGTGACGGATCCGACAATTTCCTGGAAAAAGACTACTTTCAAACCCCAGTCTAATGATTCAATGAGACATGTCACAGTTTTACCTTGAAGTTATCAACGACCAACTTCACGACGTTCTTGGAGTCCTCATCCAGACCACCAATCTTGGAATTCACAATATTCCTAGACAGCATCTTGTAATCTCTCGTGGCAGTTTTCTTCGAATTAACAATCGCGAAAATGAGGTTCACGTTGTTCTCCTTGACGACTTGATTGAGCTGGGAGACGGAAGGATAATCGTTCTTCAGTCCATCGTACGCGTTATCGATCATGTGACATTGGCCATCGTTGGGTTCGACGATTCCTATCAACTTACCATCTCCTGGAACGTTGAAACTTATCAAATAGTACTAGTTTATAGGGAGAAACTACGTGCCGCTAGATGGCGCTGAAAATCAGAAGATGTCGGGCCGAGAGGTGATCAAAATATTCTGTCATTTCTGTTCTTCATAAGAACTGGATCAAATATTCTTTATAAGATTTCACAATTAATAGTAATTAGTAATGCCTGTGAAAGTCGAGATAACCACTTCGGACATTTTTGATTATGTGGGTGAACGTGGATGTGAAAGCAAATGACCACTATATTATAGAAAATTATTGAACTTAAGATAAAAAAAATCCATCTTTCAGAAAGTGCTTGCGGCAAACTGAAATATTCTTTGAGATACGTTTCCCAATCTTCAAGATTGTCTGCCATTTTTTAACTGACTTGGGATTCAACGGGAATTTATGCAAATAAATTTCAGAAGAACTATGTGATGAGCATTGAGGATCAGAGCACATTTTTCGTGATCTTATTCCCACATTACCTCTTACAATCCGCTGCATTTTCAGCTCGTATACAGTTTATTTGAAACAATTGTCCATAAATTATCATCTAAATATATCACTTTCGAAACATAAATGACTCAAAATCATACAAATATTTCACCCTTTTTCCATATAAACATACACACGTTAGTTTGTTGTTCATCACTCGGGTTGTTCAAACGATTAAAAGTAGATGTCGCCCACTCCGTGACTCTTCCCTATCGAGGCCCGCGGTAAAGCGGGGAACTGCATTACCGACAATTGATGATTGGTACCGAGGCCGAACACTTGGAGCGCGATCAAAAAAGAAATTGTCGAGTGTCCCATCTATGATCATCTAGATGACAGGTTTCGAATGACACAAAGGAAATTGAATGAAGAACCACAGGAAGGAGCATTCGACTACTTTTCTTCGTATAAAAGCGAGACGGAAACAGCCATATCGAACGGCCAGTTACGACTCATCAGTGTGGTGTTCCTCCACCAAAATCGTAAACAAACGCACATGGGCGTAACATGGATAAGGTTAGATATACGTTATTTCTCAGTTTTCATCATATAATTATAACAAATCGTATTTGGTCAATTATGAGTCGAGAATGGTCTCAACTAATAAAGTTGGAGCTGCTAGCTAATAAAGTATACGCGGAAATTTTTGATTAAATGTGTCTGTATGGCATACCACACAACGAGAATCAATTATATTTTAATTTGGGTGGGCAATAGGAGGTGAAAATATCAGAAATAAGTATACAAAATTAATTCTATTCAGAGGGTAATGAATTTATCTTCATATATGTATTTTCTATTCTTTTATTCATCCTCCTTTGTTTTTCATTTCATTTCACGTTAGAAACTGTCCATTACATCCTTGTAAATGAAAATTAAATAATTAATGCAAATTTAATAATGGTCCAATTCATCTGGCATTTCGCGTAAAGTTTTATTGATTTGCGAGGGAGCTCACACAAAAAGCTTAAAGAAATATTCTCTGATCAATGTTTGAAAGCATTAATAACAACGAAAATGAATGGAAGTTTTCTAGTTTCTACCCTACTAAATTACTCTACGCCACTGCAATCCGGAAATACAAGTCGGCCATATGCAACAACCCTTTTGGTACCACTTTTTCTGGCCTAATGCTCCTTCCTGTGGTTCTTTATAGGGAAAAATCACGGATTGGGCGACATCTACTTTTAATCGTTTGAACTACCCGAGTGATGAACAACAAACTAACGTGTGTATGTTTATATGGGAAAAATGTGAAATATTTGTATGATTTTAAGTCATTTATATTTCGAAAGTGATATATTTAGATGATAATTTATGGACAATTGTTTCAAATAAACTGTATACGAGCTGAAAATACAGCGGATTGTAAGAGGTAATGTGAGAATAACAACACGAAAAATGTGCTCTGTTCCACAATGCTCATCACGTACTTCTTCTGAAATTTTTTTTCATAAATTCCCTTATAATCCCAAGTCATTCAAAAAATGGCAGACAATTTTGAAGATTGGGAAACGTATCTCAAAGAATATTTTAGTTTGCAGCAAGCACTTCCTGAAAGATGATTTTTTTTATCGTAAGTTCAATAATTTTCTATTATATAGTGGTCATTTGCCATCACAAAAATGTCCAAAGTGGTTATCTCGACGTTCACAAGCCTTATTATTAATTACGCAATCTTATAAAAAATATTCGATTCACTTGTTATGAAAGACAGAAATGACAGAATAATTTTGACCATCATTCGGCCCGACATCTTGTGATTTTCAGCGCCATCTAGCGGTACGTGGTCACAATCGAGGCCCGCGGTAAAGCGGGAAACTGCAACAATTGATGATTAGTACCGGGACCGAACACTTGGATCTCGATCAAACACGAACTTGACGTTTACGAAGCGAGGGTGCCATCTATGCTCATCGAGATGAGCGGTTTTGAAGGACACATTAAAGCTATATCCGAAACGTAGAGCATAGAGTAATAATAAAGGAACATATTATTCTTTTATCTATGGTATCACGATAGTCTTACCTGCTATATGAAAAGTAGCATCAGAAGAGAAGATGATGATGTGCCTAACTTGCGGTCTCCATTTGATTTCATCCCTACAGAGTATGGCTTGCATAATTGCATCGAACCCCGCTTCAGGGGTGTCATCATTACCAGAGGATGTCAAATTTCGGACGGCCGCCGAGAATCTACTGAAATCCGGGGTCAGTGGGAGGTGGTTCTTGAATCCATAGGCGGGTATACAACCCTTGCAAGGAGATTTTCTAAAATAAGAATGGTTAGAAATTTTAATTCGCATAACTTTCACTCACCTCGACGGCACTTGCGAGACGAAAGGACCCGCTTGCTTCTCGATGAAACTTCCAAAGCCTATCCTGAAATCGCTGGTGAGTTTGGTCATTGTTTCACCCAGTAGATTCCCTAAGTTGGCCAGTTTATCCTTGTGCGTATTCATTGAGGCGGAATTGTCGATTATATAATATAAATCGACGGGAAAATTCTTAGCTTGGGAATATTGGAATTTCACCGAAACAGTCTGTCCAACTCTCAAGGTTAAGTTTATTTTCTGTGGTTTAATCTGTACGACACTGCCTTTGTCGCTCTTTAATTCTTGGTCCTGGATGATGCGCGCCCCTGTTTCTGGATCCACCAAATCGCTTTTTGTACATGTTATTACTTGCGAATCTCTGGGTATGCAATGGTTCAAGTCTTCTTGGCGGATTAGTGGATTTTTCTGTAATCGAGAAGGAAATCGCTGCAAATTCTCGACGGTTAAGGCAGAAATTAAGCTTACCGGCTTCGGTTGCATACACCAAACGCACCCCGACTGTTGCAAACAAGAACTACAATCAATTCTATTATAACACACTGAAGGATTTTGAGCGAATATTCCGATTGTCGATAATAAAACAAAAAATGCGGATATTCGATGAAATTTAAAAAAAATCATACTGAAGGTATTTGCACAATTGCAGATATCATAGACAAATGGCGTGATTCTTAGATGATAATTTGTCAGGAAGTCGACGTTATTGTGTCACTCGAGTTGAATTTGAGAAACTGCGGTCAGTATTTCCGAATTAGGAAATTTATCTACACAGGGGGACCTAGAACTTCCTCTTTTCTTCTCGGGGACATACATGTGGTCAAAATATCGCTGGTAGGCACTGCATATTTTTTATTTTGTAATTTCGGTGGCCCGAAATTCGGTAAGGAAAAAAAGTAACATGCTGATATTTTGACCTCATCCATACATGCCCGATGGCAAAAGAGGTTCAGATATAACGAAATGCATTGATGTAATTGATGTACCTATATATTCGATAGATAATAAAAGTATGGCGTATTAGTTTGTGTTTTCGTAATTTGTATTCTGTTATTGGCAGGTCGAAAGGTTTAATATGATTTTGAGGTCGTAGATTCGGAATCCAACATCAGTTTGAAGTTTAGACAACTTTTTAGCCGTTGTTTTAGCTTTTTCCATTTCTCCCAGAGTCTGATACTACCAGCGCCACCTATACAATATTGAGCCAAGTATAACTTCAAAAACTGGGGGAAGAAAGATTACGCTAATGCCCAAATCTTGCTTCTCGCATTCGAGTACAGATGGCGTCCGAGGACGTCTTCGAAATAATTTTAGGATGTAGGTTTTAAATATAAACTCAGTTCAGATCTCAGAAAGGTTTCTTTGAATATCTATGAACTTGATTAAATAGACTAGAATTTTTCATCATTTCCGTAATATCGTATTCTGTATTCTGAATATTCTGATCATGTAAACGTTGTCTATGATTCTGATTTCCTATTACGCAATCAATATGCAAAAATGGCGATAACTTATTTAAATAAATTACATGATATTATAACTATGTGTGAATACAAGTCAATGAGGTGATTCAGGTGAATATTTACATCTTGTTTATATCAATTATCATTGTATGTAAATGAATTTCCGAAATATAAACTATACTAGATGTTACAGATCGAAAGAAGATGGGATCATACTGAATCCGCGAAAGAAGCAATTCGAACGATTTTCATGAGTTGAAGCAGTCTTATCTTTGATTGTATCAAACTATTCAATACCAATTGAGTTATCTTCACAATATCAATAATTCGAAGCAACTATCAATTCGGTAATGCATGCGCATGTGCTGTAATTTTTCAGTTAAATTTAATTTTAATTTCAACTCATCCAATTTTATTTTTTTCAGTTTTAATGAGGCTGTAATTGTTGTTGTTCATTCTTGGGGATTTTCTTCCTCAAAGAATATTCAGGAAATGCGAATATAAACTTTTCAATTTGGGAGAGAAACTAGTAGATCTTGATCGTTTACTTCAAGATCAAGATAAAGACTCCATCAGGTTTATAAAACGAATGATTCCATTGGATATTAGCCATGAATTGATAGCCCTGAAGAGGCATAGATTGGATTCCACTATCTCAGCTTGCTTTTGAATGGAGAAAGAATACCTCCTCACTTCCATTCTAAGGAGTGAATAACGTTCAGTGGTGAGATTGGCTCACTTCCGTTTTATTTTTTATACGTCAATTATTCCGTTCCCAAAGTTCCTTCCTTACGAATTATTTCGTATAGAAGTTTTACTTGGAACAAATTCTTGATATATTTCATTGTGTTGAATTTCTCATGGATATCAATTCACATTTATTTCTTTTTTCATAAAAGTTGCCAAAAGCTTACTTCGTTTTGAATAATTTAGACTCCAGTAATATGTTAAATCAGCGTGGTTGCTCTGAATGGTTTTAAAAATCGAACCAGGATTGGTTTGGTAGATGTAACTAAACCTAAGAACAATATATTAATTGTTATTTGGTTTTCAGGTTCTGAGACTTGAAACCATTCATGCTGAAGAATTTTCACAGCAAAAAGAAGAGAAATCACAAAAAGACATTAGATATGGATTCGATTATCAATTCAAATTGTCCGAGAGGCAGAAAATAACAAGGTGTTAGAAGGTATGCTTTTGTATTATTCTTGTGAGTTCATTATCATCATGGTTGGATATCTTACTTAGAGCAACATTTGTCTTTTGAATAAGAATTACCCACAAATGATACTTATGGATTTTTACTTTCATTGAAAGAAAGCCATAATTATCTTCATTCACAAATCAACTGCAACTCAACCAATATTATAATGAATTTATGTACATTGATACTTTTTATATTCGAATGTATCTAGGCGTCATCTATACTGAATTGGAAAGAGTATTGATTCAATCTTAAAGAGTACTTTAATTTTCTCAGTTGTGATGGGGTTACCTTTGCCATATGCGTAAAGATGGCGCTAGAGATATCCAATGAATTGCGTTATGGTAGATGCGGTGTAAAAAGTTAAAATGGTTCCTCATAGCGCATCCACCATATTTGCTATAGGACAGACCGCAGGCTGTTTCCTTTCTGTTCTATTTTACTGTAGTATTGTTCATGTTGTGGTAGTTGCTCCTCTGAATAATTTCAATATTTAATCAGGATTTGTTTTCTCGTTTCAAAATGCCCTGAAATCGTAATATTATACAGGGTGTCCGGGAAAATGTGGGAAATCTCTCGGATTCAGATAAAACATAAAAAAATAAGATGACAAGTTCCCATAATTTTTTTTCCTAGCTGCCCTCCCTACGGAGATACGGCCTCCTAAATGACGTCACTGAAAATTCATTTTACTGGAATAAAAAAAAATAAATAAAAAAACTACTCGATATAATTCAATGAAAATTTGATATGATAAGCAATAGTAAGGACCTCTCAAAATACTGCCGTTAAATTTGAATTAGCTTGTTTAGTTTACCAGGGGCGAACTAGGTTGTACATTTTGGGTACCTTGTTCATTGTCGATAAAATGAAATTAATATCATATAATTTGAAGTTTCAGATTCGGAGCTATTATATTCTTATCTGTTATTGTGAAGGATTTCTTCTGCATAACGAGGATGAATCTGCGAACGCAGTTTTATGAGTGATGGAGAAAACATGGGTTATTAGAGGTATGATTTTATATTATCATTGAGATTATTCGAATGTTTAGATCCTACATGAAAAAAATTATAAAAGCACTGCCGAGCTTTCGAGCGCTTATTCATCCACCTTATAGATAGAATAGCATTTCACAGTTTTAGAAACAAATTGAAAAAACTCTCAAACTAAGGCGAAACTCCAGACTTCACATCAGTGCTTTAGGTGATTTTTTTTTCGATAATTCGCTAGAATTCTCTGTCGTAAAGAAGTTCAAGTGTATCTAGTCGCCATCTACACTGAAGTGCAAGGAGTATTGTTTCAATCTTAAAGAGTACTTCAATCTTCAGACTTATGACAGGGTTACCTTTGCCATATGCGTATAGATGGCGCTAGAGCTGTTCGCTGGAAAATTGTCAGGTTCGGAATGTACATCCTCGAATTACTGCTTAATTGATCTTATATTTTCCACTTCATATTTTCACCAGAGAAGAAAATTTCAAAGGTTATGATGAATTTTCATAGACTTTGTTTCTTCTCCAAAATTACATTGTGGGATAATTTGAACCAAACTGAATACGAATATGTAATTGGTTTTTTTTTCTCATAATATTAACGATAATTCAATTTCTTAGATTCGGAGGCATTGTAATTGTTGCCATGCTGAATAATTCTTTTTGGGAAAGTAGATGCCGTTGGTCAACACAATGAGGATTCTATACTTCTGATACATTCCAGGTGGATCTAGATCTAGCCGAAAACACCGAGGCGATGGAAGGTATGATTTTATATTTTAATCGAAACTTACGTGAGGGTTCTGATTGTCCATGGAAAAACAGGTTGCATACGTTATCTTTTTGAGCGCTCGTACTACTTACACAAGGGCTATATCATTTCGTCACGATGTCTGTATTTTTCGAATTTTGAGCTGAAAATGGTCTCAAACGACTAAGTTCGACTCACTGATGACGAATCCGTCGAAAAATTCGAGTCTGTCCGTCCGGCTGTATACACGACAACTCTCGAACGGAATGTCCTAGAAACTTGAAATTTTCAGGGTAGGTTCGAATCTCAAATGCCGAGGTTAAGTTCGTTATTGGGCAAAATTCGCTTAGGGGTTCCGTAAATATGGCCGCTCGAAATTTTGTTCTCCTTATTACTTCGGAACAACAGATTCGATCGAGGTGAAATTTTGCACTCAGATGGATAATTACGTACTCAAGCTACATGCAGAATTTTGTCCAGCTCGCATGACCAGAACCATATAAACCATAGAAAATTGTAACTTTCGAACGGAAACGCCTAGGGACTTGAAATTTTCAGGATAGGTTCGGATCGCAAATTTCGCGCTCACGTTAATTAATGAGCAAAATTAGACTAGGGCTAGGCCGTTTGAAATTCGGTTTTCTTGATAATTTCAAAACTATGGATTCGATCCTGACGAAATTTGTATTTGAATTGAGAATGATATATTCGAGCTACATTTCTTCCAGATCGTATGATCAGAACCATAGAAACCATAGAAAATCATAACTTTCGAACGAAAAGGCCTAGGGACTTGAAATTTTCAAGATAGGTTCGGATCGCGAATTTCGCGATCACTTTCATCAATGAGCCAAATTAGACTAGGGGTTCCGTGAATATTGCCGTTCAAACTATATTTTTTCTGATAATTTCGAAAATACTTATTGGATTGAAATGAAATTTCGCACATATATGAAGAATAATGTATCATTTTGTCCAGATCGCATTACCAAGATTATAGATACAATAGAAAATTCTAGCAAATTATCGAAAAAGAAAATGGTCACCAAAGCACTGACGTGAAGTCTGGATTTTAGCGTTGGTTTGGAATTATCTTTGTCAGCTGTCAAAATCTTTCCAATTGGTTTCTAAAACTGGAGAATGCGAATCTACCTACAAGGTGCATGTACGAGCGCTCAAAAGCTCCTGCCTTCACGGCAGTGCTTTTCGTAATTTTTTTTTTCCTAGAATCTGCGTGGTTAATTACTAATATCTGGTACTTTTTTCTATTCCTCATATAAAGCAGCTTCTGAGTTAATACCCTTTCCATATCGATTTTCCATAGCTTTCCCTTCGCCCAATATTCGTAAATTACGTAATGGTGGATGCGGTGTGACAAGTTCAAATCGTTCCTCATAGCGCCTCCCCTATGATGGCTATATTCAAATTTATGAACGTGACCGCAAAATTCTCGATGTGAACCTGCCCTAGGCCTTTCCGTTCGAGAGTTATATTTTATTTATAATTTTCTATGGTTTCTATTTTCTAAATCCATAATTATCTTCATTCACAAATCAACTGCAACTACAACAAATATAATGAATTTATGTACATTAATTCTTTTCATATTCGAATGTAACTAGGCGCCATCTATACTGAAGTGGAAAGAGTATCATTTCAATCTTAAAGAGTACTTTAATATTCTCAGTTGTGACGGTTACCTTTGTCATATGCATATAGATGGCGCTAGAGGTATCCAATAAATTGCGTTATGGTGGATGCGGTGTGAAAAGTTTAAATGGTTCCTCATAGCGCATCCACCATATTGGCTATAGGACAGACCGCAGGCTGTTTTCTTTTCGTTCATTTTTACTGTAGTATAGTTCATGTTGTGATGGTTGCTCCTCTGAATAATTCCAATATTTAATCAGGATTTGTTTTCTCCTTCTAACATGCCCTGAAATCGTAATATGTGATACATATATTACTCAATGTTTCAGATTTGGAGGGGTTGTATTCTATCCGTTATTGTGAAGGATTTTTTTTGAAGGATGAATCCTCGAACGCAGTTGTATGAGTGAAAGAGGAGACCTGGATTTTGAGAGGTATGATTTTATATTTTCATTGAGACTTATGTAAGATTCAGATCCTATATAAAAACAGATGGCTTATTAGAAATCAGTGTACTCTTTTTCTTTCATCTGGTAGTTCTTTCTATTCCTTATATCTGCTCATACCCTTTATCATATTGATTCTCGGAAGTTACCTTCGTTCTGTAAAAGATGTTCGTGAATTAGATGTTGGATGCTCTGTAAGGAGTCTGCAAAGTTCATCAGAGTGTATCCCACCATATTGCTGGATTGTGGACAGACCTCAGGCAATCTTAATCCTAGGCAATGCGCAATTGATAACTGCACATCCCACTGCATGATAAAGCACAAAGTAATTTTCACAGTTTTCCACATGCATGTAACCATCCACAATTGACATATATATTTCAAATTTTATTTTTATTGAATAGCGGAAGCTGGGATTTTTTTTTCTAAATCGATACTAATTGATGCCTCCTCACCTTCAATTCATATCAAATGTTTTATTGTTGTACATTAGGGAGTTTTTTTTCCATTTGAACTTTATTATTTGTTATTTCGTGGGAAATGCGCTGTGAATGATTCGAATTTTTCATCAGGATTTGCTTTTTAGTAACTATGTGACCTGAATTGCTCATATGTATATCTTTCCTGATTTGCAGGGTTGGTTTATTTTACGAAGGAGCCTTACAAGAAAAGGGGTGCAGGCTACAAAAGCCGCTTTCCAGCGACCGTCTAGGGCGCACCCGATGGACCTAGGGAGTGCGCCACACCTAAGTTCCAGTACGCAGAGCGTCAGACACTCGCGCTACCTCCCTCCTTTCCCCTGATAGACCACCCAAATTTGCGGGGCTGCACGCACTGACAGCTTTTCAACGCCGAACTTGTCATATTTGCTGTTTTGTTTTTTGACAGTTCTGTTTTGGCGTGTTCCTGTCATAGCGCGGGTGTAAAGCTCAAGTGCGCCAAACCCCGGAGTGACACGCATCATAATACTGACGAGATTGATGAACTTAGATGTGAGAATTTTTCAATTTTCAAAACCTTTTGTAGATCTTATTTTAATGTACTTGATAAAAATCAGAAGCCCTGTAAGGGTCTATAAAGGTCTATTACAATAAAAATTATTAAAAAAATTTTGTCTTTAAGTTGCTGCTATCAAACGGCATAAGCTCAACGTTTTTTCAAATCAGGTTCTGCTCTCTCGCGGAAGAATTCCGATCTTCCATAGAGGGGTGCTGCCCTCTAACGGCCGATGCCCGAACTTCCCAGACATGTGCTGCCCTCTAGTGGCAAAAGCCCGAAGTTATTTGTCTGTCAGGTGCTGCCATCTGCCGGCGATAGCTTGAATTTCTTCGAAAGGTAGGCAGCGTCCTGTACTGGATTAGATAGTTCGGCCCTTCCCCGCTAGATGACGCTAGTGTCGGTTCAGCGCCCCCTACAGGAAATACGGCGAACTAATTAGTTCAGCCTTACGCCACTAGAGAGCGCTGCCAGCAGTGCAGCGCCCCCTTCAGGAATATAGCTGAACTAATTAGTTCACCATAATTCCTGTAGGGGGCGCTGAAACGACACTAACGCCATCTAGTGGGGAAGGGCCGAACTATCTAGTCCAGTACAGGACGCTGTCTTCCTTTGGAAGAACTTCAAGCTATCGCCGGCAGATGGCAGCACCTGCCAAACAAATAATTTCGGGCTTTCGCCACCAGATGGCAGCACATTCCTAGGAGGTTCTGGCATAGGCCGCTAGAGGGCAGCACCTGTTTTTGAAAAACTTGGAGCTTATGCCGTCAGAAAGCAGCACCATGTACCTTGAACTAGAAATGAAAAAAAATTTGTACATAATTTTTATTACTGCTAACAGTTTGAACATAAACTTATGGAAAATATTGTCGGCTATATCTCCAAAAATTGGGTTAAATTCACATTAGAATCATTTAAAAAAATTTGTTGTATATATAAGTCTCATCTCTTCAGATCCTTTGTTGGCATACCTTGGCGGAACTTCGACTTGAATTCCGCAGCTGCAATGTGCAAAGCCTCGAGGAAGCCATCCCCTGTAAAACGAAAGTGATTTTCAAAAATCATGTGGGGAACAAATTAAAAAATCTCCGAGCTCTTTATTGAGACCAAAATGTTTTTTAAACCAATCTTGTAGAGAACTACCAGATAGAATACACCACACCTATTCCCAAAGAATAATCTGTTTTTCCATGGGAGGTAACTATCGTGAATCAATAAGAATAAGGTTATGAAATCAGAAGCAGAAAAGGAAATACGGAGAACACCAAATATAAGAAATTGATCACTCTGATTCCAGATAGGAGATCAGTTTTCTTATGGAAAATCTAAACCTTTATGACTATGAAATCATATCTTCATCCCCTGAGTTTTCTCTGCTATCCATATAACCGCGTTTTGTGATTTATTCTCGCTCGGCAAAGAAATCATTCACAGTACCAGATACTAATAAAACGCTTCTGAATCTGAAAAATTAAACAATAATTAATATTATGAATTCAGGACATGTTGGAACAAAAAACAAATCCTGATCTAATATTAAAATTATTTAGAGGCCACCCCAAAATATCAGATACAACAGTTCGAATGAAATAAAAATAACAGTCTGGGGTCTTTCCTAACTAAAGCAATATGGCGAATGCACTCTGATAAACTACTTCAACTCATTACAGCGCATTCACCCGAATAATTCCAAGTATTGGATTAAAAATAGACAATCAATTTCAAAAATGGTATGAAATCAGAAGTAGATGTATAAGGAATAGAAAGAACTACCAGGTATAAGTGACTGACCACGCTGTTTTCAAATATGCCATCTGTTTCCCCATGGACAATCTAAACCTTCAACAAGTTTTAATCAAAATATAAAATCATACCTTCCATCAACTAGGTTTTCTCTGCTTTGTGATTTATCTTCGTTTTCCGAAAGAAATCCTTCATAATAAATGACTACATACAACGCCTCAGAATCTGAAAAATCAAATGATAATTAATATTACTATTACAGAGCATGTTGATACGAAAATCGATCAAAGATTCATCCTCATTATGCAGAAAAGATCCTTCACAATAACAGAAAAGAATACAACCCCTCCGAATCTGAAACATCGAATAATAAAATATCATGATTTCAGGGCATGTTGGAACGAGAAAACGAATCCTGATCAAATATTTAAAATATTCAGAGGAGCAACCACGACAATATGAACAATACTACATTAAAATTGAACAAAAAGAAAACAGCCTGCGGTCTATCCAGAATATAGCCAATATGGTGGATGCGCTAGGAGGGACTTTTTAACTTGATACAACGCATCCACCATAACGCAGTTAGCAAATATTAGGCGAAGGGAGAATAAATATGAAAAAGTTTATTATATCAGAAGCAGCATTACATAAGGAATATGAAAATCTACCCATAATTGACCACGCTGATACACAATATGCAATCTGTTTCTTCATGGACAATCTATACCTTCATATAAGTCTCGATTGAAATATAAAGCATACCTTTCATCACCTCGTTATCTTGTGCCTTTCAACTTGGTCCTATAATCTTAATCTTCATCACCATATTGACGTAAAAGATCTAGATCCATCTGGATCCCAAAAATGTCTAGGCCAACAGCAAATCATTCAGGTGATGTTCCTCCTTTTCCCAAAAGGAATTCTCTAGCAACCATTGCAACGCCTCCGAACCTAAGAAATCGAATTTAAATTAATATTACGTCAAATTTGCATTCATTTTAATGAAAATTCGAACAAAAAGCGAAAATATGCTGTAATAGATGTATGATTCGAAACTTGTTAGATGAAGTAAAGAATAGTCTATTTCAAATATAAATTCGCCTGCAACTTTCGAACTCCACAATTTATGTATGACCAAATTTTAAAAACTTGCCAAATTCCTTTTTTATTTTCCAAAAAAGTTTCTGTTAGAATGCAGGCAAAAGTTTCGTTTCAGTAAATTTTTTCATAAACAACCTTTTGAATGTCCGGCATGTTCAAATTGCGTGGAAAATTTTGTCCAGTTTACCAAGACCATAGATACCACAGAGAATTCTAGCGAATATTCAGAAAAAAATCACCCAAAGCACTGACATGTAGTCTGGAGTTTGGCCTTAGTTTGAAATTTTTTTGAATTTGTTTCTAAAACTGGATAATGCGAATCTACCTACAAGGTGGATGAACGAGCGTTCAAGAGCTCCTGACTTTAAGGCAGTTCCTCTCATATTTTTTTTCATGTAGGATCCAAACTTTCAAATAATCTCAATGATAATATAAAATCATACCTCTCATAACCCAGGTTTCCTCCGTCACTCATATAACTGCATTCACGGATTCATCTTCTTTATGCGAAAGAAATCCTCCACAATAACAGATAAGAATCTAATCGCTCCGAATCTGAAACTACAAATTATATAATATTACGATTTCAGGGCATTGTGGAACGAGAAAACAAATCCTGATAAAATATTGAAATTCTTCAAAAGAGCAACCACCACAACATGAACAATACTATGTTAAACTAGAACAAAAAGAAAACAGCCTGCGATCTGTCCTATAGCCAATATGGTGGATGCGCTATGAGGCGCCATTCGAAATTGTTACACCGCATTCACCATAATGCAATTTATTGGATACCTCTAGCGCCATCTATACGCATATGGCATAGTTAACCACGTCACAGATGAGAAAATTGAAGTACTCTTTAAGATTGAATCAATACTCTTTCCAATTCAGTATAGATGGCGCCTAGATACACTCGAATATGAAAAGTACCAATGTACATAAATTCATTATAACATTTGTTGAATTGCAGTCGATTTGTGAATGAAGAAAATAGAAACCTAGAAAATTAAAAATATAATTATAATATAACTCTCGAACGGAAAGGCCTAGGGACTTGAAATTTTAAGGGTAGGTTTGGATCGCGAATTTCGATGTCACGTTCATCAATGAGCAAAATTAGAGTAAGGGTTCCGTGAATATGGCCGTTCAAAATATTTTTCCTGATAATTTCGAAACTACTCATTGGATTGGAATGAAATTTAGCACATAGATGAAGAATAACGTATTCAAACTACGTGGAAAATTTTGTCCAGATCGCATTACCAAGATCATAGATACCGTAGAAAATTCTAGCGAATTAACGAAAAAAAATTACCTAAAGCACTGATGTGAAGTCTGGAGTTTCGCCTCAGTTTGAAATTTATTTCAATTTGTTTCTGAAACTGTAAAATGCTAATCTATCTATAGGGTGGATGAATATGCGCTCAAAAGCACCTGACAGCACGGCAGTGCTTTTCATAATTTTTTTCATGTAGGATCTAAACTTTTACATAATCTCAATGATAATATAGAATCATACCTCTCATAACCAAGGTTTTCTCAGTCACTCATATAACTGCGTTCACGGTTTCATCCTCGTTATGCAAAAGAAATCCTTCACAATAACAGATAAGAATATAATCGCTCCGAATCTGAAACTTCAAATAATATAATATTACGATTTCAGGGCATTGTGGAACGAGAAAACAAATCCAGATTAAATATTGAAATTATTCAAAGGAGCAACTACCACAACATGAACAATACTACAGTAAACTAGAACAAAAAAAAACAGCCTGCGATCTGTCCTATAGCCAATATGGTGGATGCGCTATGAGGCACAATTCCGACGTGTTACACCGCATCCACCATAATACAATTTATTGAATACCTCTAGCGCCATCTATACGCATATGGCATAGTTGACCACGTCACATATGAGAAAATTAAAGTACTCTTTAAGATTGAAACAATACTCTTTGAACTTCAGTATAGATGGCGCCTAGATACACTCGAATATGAAAAGTACCAATGTACATAAATTAATTATAATATTTGTTTAGTTGCAGTTGATTTGTGAATGAAGATAATTATGGATTTCTTTCAATGAAAGTAAAAATCCATAAGTATCATTTGTGGGTAATTCTTATTCAAAAGACAAATGTTGCTGTAATTGAGATATCCAACCATGATGATAATGAAGTCACAAGGATAATACAAAAGCATACCTTCTAACACCTTGTTATTTTCTGCCTCTCGGACAATTTGCATTGATAATCGAATCTATCTCTAATGTCATTTTGTGATTTCTCTTCTTTTTGATACCAAATTCTTCAGCATGAACGGTTTCAAGTTTCAGAACCTGAAAACCAAATAACAATTAATATATTGTTCTTAGGTTTAGTTACATCTACCAAACCAATCCTGGTTTGATTTTTAAAACCATTCAGAGCAACCACGCTGATCTAACATATTACTGGAGTCTAAATTATTCAAAACAAAGTAAACTTTTGGCAACTTCCATGAAAAAAGAAATAAAATGTGAATTGATTTCCATGAAAAATCAAACACTATGAAATATATCAAGAATTTTTCCCAAGTGAAACTTCTATACGAAATAATTCATAAGCAAGGAACTTTGGGAACAAAATAATTAATGTATAAAAAATAAAACAGAAGTTAGCCAATCTCACCACCGAACGTTATTTACTCCTTAGAATGGAAGTGAGGACTCACATCATTAGCGAACAGATGCTTTAATACAAAAAATTTTTTTAATTGTTCTGATTATAGCCTATAAACAGAAATAGAGGAATATTAAGTGTTACTTCGCATTCAACAACATACCTTTCATCGCTCTGGTAGGTATTCTTTCTCCATTCAATAGCAAGCTAAGATAGTGGAATCCAATCTATGCTTCTTCAGGGCCATTAATTCATGGCTGATATCCAATGGAATCATTCGTTTTATTAATCTGATGGAGTCTTTGAGGAAGAAAATCCCTAAGAATGAACAGCAACAATTACAGCCTCATTAAAACTGAGAAAAATAAAATTGGATGAGTTTAAATTAAAATCAAATTTAACTGAAAAATTACAGCACATGCGCATGCATTACCGATTTTTTAGTTGCTTCGAATTATTGATATTGTGAAGATAACTCAATTGTTATTGAATAGTTTGATACAATCAAAGATTAGACTGCTTCAACTCATAAAAATTGTTTGAATTGCTTCTTTCGCGGATCCAGTATGATCCCCTCTTCTTTCGATCTGTAACATGTATAGTTTATATTTCGGAAATTCATTTACTAACAATGAGAATAGATATATACAAGATGTAAATATTCACCTGAAACACCTCATTGACTTGTATTCACATATAGTTATAATATAATATTAAGTGTATGTAGAGATAATGTAATAATGATAATATAAAATAATAATTTATTTGAAGTTATCGTCATTTTATCGTATTGCGTAGTAAGAAATCAGAATCATAGATAACGGTGTCCAATTGTCTACTAATTATGTCTATGATCAGAATATTCAGAATACAGAATTCGATATAGGAAAGAATCACGGAGTGGGCGTCATCTACTTTTAATCCTTTGAAATACCCGAATGGTGAACAACAAACTAACGTGTGTGTCTTTATATGGGAAAAGTGTGAAATATTTGTATGATTTTGAGTCATTTATGTATCGAAAGTGATATATTTAGATGATAATTTATGGACAATTGTTTCAAATGAACTGTATCCGAGCTGAAAATGCAGCGGATTGTGAGAGGTAATGTGGGAATAAGATTAAAATGTGCTCTGTTCCTCAATGCTCATCACATAGTTCTTCTGAAATTTCTTTGCATAAATTCCCGTTGAATCCCAAGTCATTCAAAAAAGGGCAGACGATCTTGAAGATTGGGAAACGTATCTCAAAAAAGATGTTACTTTGCAGCAAGCACTTCCTGAAAGATGATTTTTTTTATCATAAGTTCAATAATTTTCTATATTATAGTGGCCATTTGCTATCACATTCACGTGATCAAAAATATCCAAAGTGGTTATCTCGACTTTCACAGGCATTTTTATTAATTCCGCAATCTTATAAAAAATATATTATTTACTTGTTATGGAAGACAGAAATGACAGAATAATTTTGACCATCACTTGGCCCGACATCTTGTAATTTTCAGCGCCATCTATCGGTTCGTGATTCTTCCCTATAGAATTTCAATTATATAGATAACTGCTTTATGTTATTCTATGGTTTCTGTAAGTTTACCGGAAAGAGAGGTTATATCATTGTTTGAATTTTCAATTGTATCATTCACATTTAAATGAATTTTAGATATAACATTTTTCCAGAAATAGTATTGTAGATAAGTCGTCAATTTGTTATGAAGCATTTGAATGTTTTGATTTCTGATAATCATTAGATTATATACAGAGCAAATGATGAATAAGTTTAATGTTAAGTGTTGAAAACTATTATTTCCATTAGCAATGCTGTTTATAAAGGCACTGATATGCATCCTGTTAATCTTTACTTGCACGCGCAGTTGCCTCGGTTTTTTAGACGTTTTCGTAGGTCTCGGATCAATAGTATATCAGAAAGTTATATGTAACATGATGATTTGTTGCAACGAAAAGGAAATACCCAGTAATTTCGAAGGTGAGTTCGTTGGTTTCAATCCAGAGCTCTTCACATTAATTCTCTTCCAGCACTAAGGAGCCATCTCAAAAGTAAAATTTTCGGACAACCGTTGGTCGAAAGCACTGTCGTTAATGCTTTGAAAAACCACTGGGATGAAATAAGTGAACCTGACAAAGCGTTAACTATAAGCTTCCATGGAGGTCCAGGCGTTGGGAAGAATTACGTTTCGAAATTTATCGAAGAAACTCTGTACGCTAAGGGTATGAAAAGTCCCCATGTACATAATTTTAATGCTCGATTAGATTTTCCTGAAGTCGATCAGGTTAACCTTTATAAGGTAAATTTAATTTTCTCATAAGTTATCGAATGTATCACTTCTGTCCTATTGCAGACAAATTTAAGAACGTGGATTCGGGGAAATGTTTCTAAATGTGCAAAGCAACTCTTTGTATTCGACGAAGTCAATCAAATGCCGCCAGGGATTTTAGACGCTCTAAAGCCTTACATCGATTATAAAGATTTCGTTGACGGTGTCAACTTCCGGAGGTCGATTTTCCTTTTCATTTCAAATACTGGAACTATGGTTATAAACGAGCACGCTTATAACTTGTGGAATACAGGCATCAAGAGGGAAGATATTCGGCTGGATATATTCGAGAAATTGATATCGCAAGGTGCTTTCAATGAAAAAGGTAAGTTTTACTGAGCATAAATCGATGGATGTTCCGATTTTGATTTCAGGCGGATTCCATCACTCCGAGACCATCAAAAGTAATTTAATAGACCACTATGTTCCTTTTCTGCCATTAATGAAAAATCATGTGATATTGTGCGTGAAGGAGGAATTCAAGAAACTGAACATATTCGATCCCACAGAAAAACAGATACAGTGAGATAGTTCATAGAAGAAATTGTACATAGATCTTATATTTTCTTTTAGGGATGTATTGGACTTCATAGATTGGGGACCAGATTCCGATCATGGAGTATTCGCAAAGACAGGGTGTAAAAGAATAAGTCAGAAAGTGAGGTTGTTAGCTCTCTGAAGGAGATTGAAATTTCTCATAAGTATTCATTCGTTGCCATCTGAAAATAAGGGGATCGAAATAAGCTCTCAGTGATAAATACGGCAGATTTCATCAGATATTTTAGGTCTGTTGATTTGATATATGTACACAATATTATAAAATTATATTTTTTAATTGAAACCTTTGTCTTTATTTCTCAAGAAAAAAACTCAACACTGGAGTCCGTTTTGGTGCACAGAAAAAGAATTGAGTTTTTCTGATATAATATAATTCTGTGATTACACCTTCTTGAAGTTTATAAACCTGTCACAAACAATGAACACTAAAGTCTCTCTTGGTACACAGAAAGAAATTTTATGCAGTGGTTCCATCTATTCAAGTTTTTAGGAAGACGGTTTGGTACATAGACAAATTTTTTTTGGTAGTTTCCCTTCTTCTTTGGTAGAGAAGATGAAAGTTTGTATTCTGAGTTTTACACGATGGATAATCAATAGAAGATACTCAAATTTCAAACTTTCACAAGAAAAATAAGTAATCACATTGGTCAAGTCATTTTTATATTGATCATCTCACATTCATATCGGAAACATAAAATGCGTGCGTTTCTTAGAAAACTTTATTTAAGTCCTTACAAACTAACTCTCCTTAGATACCATATGTCTCATCAAGTTATTCAAAAATTTGTCTATTTTCCTAACATCCTGGGATATTTCAGTTTTGAATTGTAAACACTGAAAAGTAAGTATTAGAATTCGCTGCTTAAAACACCTGCGTCGTTACTTACCACTACATTATCGGTCATTTTCAAAATTAGTTGATTCTTGGAATGAACATATTTCATGGTGTACCTAACTTTGGAAGGTTCTTGCATGTACAATTTTTCCGCGGCTTTTTCGAACTCTTCCCAAGATTTTAAGAACGTCATTTCGAAACGTTCAGACCTATAAACATCAGGCGATATACGGATGTTCCAATGCTTTTCACCTTTTTTGATGATAAAAACAAAGATAGAGGTTGAGGTTAGAGCACGAATGACAATTAGTTGACAACTCGACAACCTACAAACCATAGAATATAGAATACTTATTCTTAGTATTAGTTTTCTTCTATGAAAAACTTAGTTGCAAGATTGAAAGGGTTTTCCGGATTTTTGGTCGAATACTTGGATGTTATAAGAATATCTGTAATTTTGGCTGCAAGATCAAACATATTTTCATGACAATCATGAAAATATGTTCGATCTTTACACATAGATGGCGTCGTGGTCGTCATACATGATTAAAAAAAATCGATCTTAACCTACCTTACATTAATTTTCTTATTAAACATCATATTAAGGTTATATTCGGTACCTCGAAGCTATCAATTATTTTTGAAATAATTAACCCATATCGAACCTGTCTCTTTTATGCCCAGCCTTAGTTTCAATACTTCAACGACGATTTTTCCACGGGTGCAGTTTTGTACGAAAAATCGATTGGTACCAGTCTCAGCTCCAGGAAAATTCTAGTTCAGGAGATATAATTTTTTTTTGTTGCATTCAAAATATATTTGACAGTTAGGATAGTTTACAGTACGTTAGTTTTACTTCACACTTAATAACAGAGACTTTGAATGAGGAACCAATATGATCTATGGATTTTCGAATTTTGATGACAAATCCATCGAAAATTGATCATTTTTAGGAAACATCAATGGAAACAAAATTTGAAAAGCACCCAGGAGTTTTTGCGCGCTTGATTCTGTGTACCAAAATGGCCTTCGATGTTCATTGTCAGTATGACAAGTACTATCATTTTATTTTTATTAACTTCAAAAGATGGAATCACCGAATTACATTAAAACTATCTGAAAAACTCATTTTTTTCTATGTATGAGAATGGCCTTCAGTGTTCAATGATAGTATGACAAATAATGTGATTTTATTTCAATAACTTCAAAATATGGCATCACCGAATTATATTTCTCATTTTTTTTTTATGTATCAGAATGGCCTACAGGGTTCAATGTCAGTATGCCTAATACTGTCATTTTATATTCATAGATTTCAAAAGATGGAATCACCGAATTATATTAAATATTTCAGGAAAACTCACTTTTCTTCTGTGTACCTAAACAGCTTTCAAATATGGGATCACCGAATTATATTGATTATATCAGAAAACTTGATTATTTCTGTGTTCTAAAACCTGCCTTCAGTGTTCATTGTCAATTTGACAAGTACTGTCATTTTATTTTTATAAACTTCAAAAGACGAAATCACCGAATTATATTGTGTATTTCAGGAAATCTCAATTTTCTTCTGTGTACCTCAACAGCCTTCAAATATGGGCTCACCGAATTATATTGATTATACCAGAAAACTTGATTATTTTCTGTGTTCTAAAACCTGCCTTCAGTGTTCATTGTCAATTTGACAAGTACTGACATTTCATTTTTATAAACTTCAAATTATGAAATCACCGAATTATATTGAATATTTCAGGAAAACTCAATTTTCATCTGTGTACCTAAACAGCCTTCATATATGGGATCACCTAATTATATTGATTATAACAGAAAACTCGATTATGTATTTTCTGTGTTCTAAAACCTGCCTTCAGTGTTCACCGTCAATTCGACAAGTACTGACATTTTATTTTTATAAACTTCAAAAGATGGAATCACCGAAACATATTTAATATTTCAGGAAATCTCAATTTTCTTCTGTGTACTTCATCAGCTTTCAAATATGGGATCACCGAATTATATTGATTATATCAGAAAACTCGATTATTGTCTGTGTTCTAAAATCTGCCTTCAGTGTTCATTGTCAATTTGACAAGTACTGTCATTTTATTTTTATGAACTTCAAAAGATGAAATCACCGAATTATATTGAGTATTTCAGGAAATATCAATTTTCTTCTGTGTACTTCAACAGCTTTCAAATATGGGATCACCGAATTATATTAATTATATCAGAAAACTCGATTATTTTCTGTATTCTTAAACCTGCCTTCAGTGCTCATTGTCAATTCGACAAGCACTGTCATTTTATCTTTATAAACTTCAGAGGATGAAATCACCGAATTATATTGAATATTTCAGGAAAACTCAATTTTCTTCTGTGAAACATCCTTCAAATATGGGATCACCGAATTATATTGATAATATCAGAAAACTCGATTATTTTCTGTGCCTTCAGTGTTCATTGTCAATTTGACAAGTACTGACTTAATTTTATAAACTTCAAAAGATGAAATCACCGAATTATATTGAATATTTCAGTGATTTCTTAGTACTGAAACGACCTTCAGTGTTCATTGTCCGTTTGACAAATACTGTCGTTTTACTTTTATGAACTTTGAAAGATGTAATCACCGAATAATATTGAATAAATAAAAAAACTCGATGTTCACATGTAGACACAAAATTTCATCAGGATATGTTCTTTTTCTGAGACCCAAAAGTTTCAAAAAATAATTATTTAAAAACTTCTCCAAATGACATTCTCGTTCAATCCTAATTAATAATAACGGAACGACAGAAGGTTTCGTAAAATCAAGTAGGCCGACCTCTCCTCGGACTTATCCGCCAAAAGTAACAGGTCGGTCGATGGAGAGGTGCCATAATCTCTCCGAGAAGAATGGTCGACGAAATCCTCCTCGCCCTTGT
Organism: Aphidecta obliterata; assembly: GCA_963966015.1. Taxonomy (NCBI): domain Eukaryota; kingdom Metazoa; phylum Arthropoda; class Insecta; order Coleoptera; family Coccinellidae; genus Aphidecta; species Aphidecta obliterata. The sequence goes on from OZ014435.1 coordinate 3,407,805, forward strand.
CGGGGTGAAAATTATAATGGCATCCGAATACCTCACAATGATCGTTTCGTAGAATGAATGGCGAGGAGGAAATCGAGAGAGAACAGAGACACGTTGTCTGGCCAAGCAGGCTTGGCGACAGCCTGTCTGGCGAGTACCTATCGACGTTGCCAGACTGTCGCATTCCAATCCGGAAAAGTCGCCACCAAGGCCCAATTATTTGAGGATTTTGGAAAAACTGAGCGTGGGATTTTGTATTCGAGGGGTTTGAATCGGTGGGGTGGGAAATCGGGGGTTTTTTGTTGGAAGTTTGAATGTTTGATAGAGTTGTGGCGATCCGGCTACGTCGCAGACAAACTTGTTTCAAACGGATGTCGGGGCCTCTCGTGGTGCCGAACAATCTACGACGACACGTCAGTGAGTAGAGAGAAAGCATTGGTTGCGATTTGAGAGTAGAGTTGTTGTACGGACGTCTGTGATTAGTTCGTGGAATATATTCCGAGTCCCCTTTGATGGTGAACGTGAGAATAGAGTTTAGTCAGTGGGAGTGGGGAATTCTCTGAATTGTGACGAGAATGTTGCTACATAGATGAAGCGCAGTGTGTTATCCAGTTCGTTTTAAATGTTTCTGTGAATTTCGGTGACCAAAAAGTGCGAAATAATGGCCCACGGTTCGAGTGCAGTGCTGAAACGAAGCCCGGCGGAGGGCAAAAGCGGCGCTGGCTCCCGCAGGATCTTCGCCCCGCATTTCAAGTTGCAAGTGTTGGACTCGTACAGGAACGACGCGGATTGCAAGGGGAACCAACGCGCGACCGCCAGAAAATACGGCATCCACCGTAGGCAGATCCAGAAGTGGCTCCAGGCCGAGATCAACCTCAGGAACACGGTGTGCAAGAACAAGAGTGAGTGTATCGGTAATAATAATAATAATAATAACGACCACGAAGCGAAAAGATACGGGATCGAGATGGCCTTGAGAGTCGGCAGACTGCGGGACGCCCAGCTCGGAGATGGCGTCAAGCCTATTCCGGCGCCAAGTCAACTCGAGGTCGAAGCAGCGGCCCCGGCCCCCCTCGATTTCACAACGCATTCTCGCTGTGCCAGCCCGCTCGTCGCCACCGCGTCCCCGCCGTACCCCGATCGGCCCATCGACTTGTCGTTCAAGAGGATCGCGCCGAGCCCCGGTGCACCTGTGCCTTACCCCCCTTCGCCGATCTCGACGCCGCCGAGTCTCTCCTCTCGGCCCCAGCCAGATGTGTGGGACCTCTCGACGAAGCGCAAGCTCGACGTTACGTGCCTCTCGCCCAAGCCCGTCAAGCTGTTCAAGCCTTACCTGGACGACTTCAACAAGGACTCCTCGTCTTCGTCGTCCTCCACGTCCAGCTGCGAGGAGTGCCTCGCCTGCCCCCAACCCATAACGCCCCCTTCCGACTACCACTTCTACAACCACAACAATAACGAGTGCACTTACACCATCCACGAGTTACAACCGAAACCCTTCGCCTGCTGCTACCCTTACGCCGTACCAGAACCCTACTATTGTCCAACTTTCGACGAAGGCTATGCCCCAAGTCTGGCGCCTTTGAAACAGCGACAAAGCTACAGCCTCGACTTCAAACTAAGTGCAATAGACTGCTACTACGAAGATTCCACCTGCAAAGGGAACCAGAGGGCGGTCGCCAACAAGTACAACATCCACAGGAGGCAAGTCCAGAAATGGCTGAAGCAAGAAGAAGAACTGCGACACAGAAATCAAATCGTCAAGCACACCCAGCTCGTTAGGTGAGCATCGAGTTTATAGGTTAGTTGAAGCCACAGAGTCTAAAACTTATATATATTGTATATTAACGAATCCCAGTGAATTATATATATTCTTTATAAAAGAAATTTAATGCAATAAGAGAGACATATGTTACATATCCATTCGATGCCTTAATTGTCTGTATGTATATAATGTATAGAGACTTTTACAACTTATATCTTATTACCTTGTGTGCCTTCTAGAATTGTAGGAAACAGTGCCAAATGGAATGGATCTATAAATAGGTCTGATTCAATAAGCGATTACTAATCGATAAATCAAAGACGAGGTCAATATTCGTTGAACTCGTTTTCATTCGAAGCAGGACCATAGAAATTGTTGGTGCTATTTAGTTCAAAGTTTGTTGAAATTTCATAGAATATCATTATTCTTCAGCTGGCAGCTTTCCAGAAATCTCTATTTTCATTGTTCACAATCAGTATTAGATAACTTGATATTTGTTGAACGAGGCCATTAGTGAATTAATTATTATACAATTTAACATAGCCTGATAAGATTTATCATTCTGAATTCAACTAGTCTTCCAGCTATTTACTGTCGAACATTTCGCCCAATAATGCAATTCATTCAAGAACTGACACCGATAAAATGATTTTTTGAAACGTATGTGATATTCGATGTTGTATCCAATTTGTGAAATTCTTGATTATACAAATGTAAATATTTTCGGATTAGCACCCTAATGACTAAGCTCAAAATTTTTGCTCAAAAAAGATGGTCTCGGAGCTAGAAACTATACCATATCGGACCGGTTTGTTAATTTTGTATGTTGAAAGGTCTGTTGTACATTCGAGAAACTTACGATATTTTGTATGAAATGTGTATATATTCAGAGATAAATGTTTTATTTGAAAGATTTTAGGATTTTTCGATTTCAAGTACCGCTGTTGAAGGTATTGTGAGTTGAAAGGTCTGCAGAGTATAAATTATATTAATAAATTTTTTACTTATAATTTCGTTTTTCTTATTGCCCAGTGATTATTTCAAGTTTTTGAGAAATTATAAAAATTCACAAAGTATAGAAAATCTAGAAGAACTACTTTCCAAACAGAAGGAAAGAAGAGAGGGGCGAACACCGACGGCATGTGACAACCCACGAAAACCACAGAGGTATCGCGAAGCCGAAGCTCAATGTCGAAATATTTTCAAGCACTTAATTTTATTCACAAATGTGCAAAATTTATTTTTTTTGCTTTATTAAGCCATCCACTGATTAAATTTTTTCTGCTTGTCCTTCATTAAAATAGAACTCTGGACAGAGTGGAAAGCGGTGTAAACGTGGATATTTCAATGCGAAATTATTGTTATCTATAATTTCATCATTGGTGTAATGACGTGTAGATGAGTCAGTTTATGAAAAAAAGTTATTTATTCGTTGTTGATAATGCAAATTGTTATCGTTTTGTGATGGGTTCTCACCTGTTTTGGGGCCTCTCGAATGTTATCAGTCTTGTCCTTATCTGAAACGACTCGGTGGGTGGATAGCTACCTACTTGTGAGGTGCTAAATGGAGGTAGACCTAAGCTTCGAGGTAAAATTTGGAGAATGGGACATAAACCCGACGTTTTATTTCACCTATAATGGGTTTTGCACAAGTATAACAGAATAAGTATTAGGGAATAACAATTTGTAATAAGCAGTGAATTATAGGTTATATTTTTGACACTTTTGACAGGAATCAGGTGACTTAACAAGGTTGCCATGTTGCCAAATGCAAAAAATCACAGTGATTTCTTCAATTGAGGTACATAATGCAATATAATAAACTTGTGGCCTCATTACTACAACCATCATTGAAAATCAGTCGAAAACAGCAAACAACGAAACTAAAATTCTGGAACTCGGTCGAAAGCGTAGCAATTCAGCAACGCTATTTATTAGGTCGCGGCCAAAGGCCGCGATCGAATCTCGAGCAAACCAGGGATATAAACGAACAAAAGAAAAAATAAAAAAAACAGTATTTTGAATAATAAATAGAAATTATTAGAAAATGTACAATGAAAATGTTGCTTAGAGTGCCAAGAGATGTGGAAACCATACAAATGTTACCATGAAATTTAAATGATTCATACGATAACTAATTTAAAAAATCAAAAAAACGAAATTTTGATTGATAAAAAAAATAACAACACACTATATTTCGATTTGAAAATTTAATAAAATTTTGATTGATAAAAAAATTCCAAAATGATATAACTGGTCAGAGTGCCAATAGATATGGAAACCGGACAAATGTTATCATGGAATTTTAATTATTCATACGTTAATTAATTTAAAAATTCAAAAAAAAATTTTTATTACTGAAGAAACTATATCAAAATGAATATAACTATTGCTCAGAGTTCGTACTGCAAAAATATGTGAAAACCAGACAAATGATTGAATTATTCATACAATAATTAATTCAAAAAAAAAAAAAGAACAAAATTTGGATCAAGAAAGAAAACTATACGAAAAGGAATATAACTATTGCTTGAAGTGCAAAACCAGATAGAGAATATCAAGAAATTTCAATTATTTATACAATAATTAATTCAAAAATGAAAAAAAAAAACAAAATTTTGATTGATGAAAAAACAATTTGAAAATGTATTTTTGAATAATAAATAGAAACTATCAGAAAATGACAATGAAAATGTTGCTTAGAGTACCAAAAGATGTGAAAACTGGACAAAAGTTATCATGAAATTTTGAATATTCATTCCATAATTAATTTAAAAATTCAACAAATAAAATATTGATATATGTATGTACATTTTGATTTTTTTTTAATTAGTCAAAAAACCAGATTTTGCTCAATAAAAAAATCAAAATATAGATCATTATTGGTAAGATGAGGAAACCAGACGAATGTTATCATGAAATTTTGAATATTCATAGTTCAATTAATTTGAAAATTCAACAAATAAAAAAAATATCAAAATGTATATAATTATTGGTCAGAGTGGATATGCAAACCGGACAAATGCTATCATGGAATTTTAATTATTCATACCATAATTAATTTGAAAATAAAAAAAAACAAAGTATGATTAATGAAAAAATCTATATAAAAATAATTATTGCTCAGAGTGCCAATAGATGTGAGAACCAGACAAATATTGTCATGAAATTTTGAATATTCATACTATAATTAAATTTAAAAATCCAATAAATGAAATTTTGATTAATAAAAAAAATATCAAAATGTATGTAATTATTGGTCAGAGTGCCAAAAAAAATGGAAATCAGACAACTTGATCAGAAAATTTTAATTATTCATACCAATATAAATTTATAAATTAGAAAAAATTAAATTTTGATCAATACAAAACTATTAAAAATGATCAGAGTACCAATAGATATGAAAACCAGACAAATGTTATCATGGAATTTTAATCATTCGTACTATAATTAATTTAAAAATTCAACAAATAAAATTTTGAAGAAAAAATATCGAAATGTATATAATTATTGGTCAACTGCCTATAGATGTGGAAACAAGGCAAATGTTATTCATACTATAATAAATTCAAGGATTTAGCAAAAACAAAATTTTGATTAATAAAAAAAAAGAATCAGAACGTGTATAATTATTGCTCGGATTGCCAATATAGTGGAAACCAGAAAAATGTTATGGTGGAATTTGAATTGAAAATAAAAAAAAAATTATTTCAAAGTTTTTACTGCATAGATTTTTTGTTCGTTCTTAAAATTTTATGAATACATTTTGAATAGTTCAAAATGTGAAAAATACAAATATTATTTTCGATCTCATTATTTATCGATATTGTATCCTTGGTTTTCGCATTGGTTCGATCGGTTATCTTATCCCGAAAAGAGGGAAATAGATAAGTCTTTATGCATTCAGTGAGTAATCGAATCTTCACCCAGCTCTTATATACATTTGAGAGATAAAACGCAAAAACGGTCGAAATGTCTCGCCCACGACACGATAATATCCAACGTCGGGATGCTAAAACAGGAAACGAAACCCATTTTGTAACAAAGTTACAAGAACTTACCGAACATGAAGCAGTGTTTCGTGCTACTCCTGTGCTTGGCGCTCCTCCAGTTCTCTAGTTCTTACAGGAGGAAGTACGAGGATAAGGAGAAATGTCCGAAAGTGAAGGCAATCAGGAATTTCATACTGGAGGATGTGAGTGAAAATATTCCACCTTCAAAGTTTGTTGGTACATTTTTTTCCAAAGTTGTTAGGCAGATGGAACGTGATCGAATATTATGCGAGTTCCGAAGAAGCCCTGTCGTACAGATGCATGAGAGCCGAATTCACAACGACCACACTTCAAGATGTCACCATGAACTTCACCTACAGCTTCACCGACGACCCCCTGAATGAAATTTTGATCGGGAACATCACCTGGACCATTCCAAACCCAGAAAGATCCTCTCACTGGGTGCATTCCGAAGACACGTGTGAGTAAAAGACAACAACTTTGGTTAAGTTTCTAGTAAAGCGCTTGCGCATAATTCATGCGCAGAGAAATGAACAATATAATTTTTGCGCGCTTGTTTCTACGAACAATTTTTTCATTCAAATTGTTAATATCTATCAGATGAAGGAGTCTACAACACGTACGTGTTGGATTCGGACTACAAATCGTGGGCCCTCCTGCTGCATTGCGCGGAGAAGACCAACGTAACCAGATACCTCTCCAGCTTCATAATGAGCAGGAAGCCGACACTTGGGGACAACGAAAAGGCGTATCTGCGCGACAAATTGCCACGATACGGCATCGACCTAACCTATTTGTTCGACATGGCCCAAAACGACTGCGACTCGTCGACGACCGGCGATCTGATACCGCCACCTGTTCTTGTGAACAGGAAAGAGCCGTCTTCTAGGAGACATCCCATGAAGCATGTCCATGGTTGAGAAGCTGGATGACTTAAGAGTTCATTAGATGGGGATGTTTGTTAATAAATAAATGTAGATTTTAAGTTCACATACTTTTTATATTAAATGAGATTATAAAAAAATAAAATGGAAACTGAATAAAACTTAAGTTGAAAAGTTAAGAAAGTATTTTGTACTTGATAGTTGGATAAGTCTTCAACCTAAGAAGTTCCAACTCAGTTTGTAACAGCAGTATGGTCTGGTGGTTCTCTTGTATTCTTCTGATCGTTTTACTTCTTTTTGCCAGCGAGTACATCCTAAAAACAGCGCAGATAAATGTTATCGTGAAATTTTAATTAGTCATACTATAATTGATTAAAAAAAAAAAATCTGATGAAAAATTTTGATATAAGGAGAACTATATCAATGTGGAAACCAGACAAATGTTACTGTGAAATTTTGAATATTTATACTTCAATTAATTCAAAACTAAAAAAGTGGAAAATTTTGATTCATAAAAAGAAATATAACAAAATTCATATAATTATTGGTCAGAGTGCCAATAGATGTGGAAACCAGGCAATTGTTATCGTGAAATTTCAAATATTCATACTTTAAATATAAATAAAAAAATAAAAAATTTTTATTCATAAATAGAACTATATCAAAATTTATATAATTATTGGTCAGATTGCCAATAGATGTGGAAACCAGACAATTGTTATCGTAAAATTTAAAATATTCATGCTTCAATTACCTAATTCCAAAATAAAAAAATTAAGAATTTTGATTCATAAAAAAAACCATATCAAAATTTATATAATTATTGATCAGAGTGCCAATAGATGTAGAAACCAGACAATTGTTATCGTAAAATTTGAAATATTTATACTTCAATTACCTAATTCCAAAATAAAAAAATTAAAAATTTTGATCCATAAAAAAAACCATATCGAAATTTATATAATTATTGATCAGAGTGCCAATAGATGTGGAAACCAGACAATTGTTATCGTAAAATTTGAAATATTTATGCTTCAATTACCTAATTCCAAAATAAAAAAATCAAAAATTTTGATTCATAAAAAAAAACCATATCAAAATTTATATAATTATTGATCAGAGTGCCAATAGATGTGGAAACCAGACAATTGTTATCGTAAAATTTGAAATATTTATGCTTCAATTACCTAATTCCAAAATAAAAAAATCAAAAATTTTGATTCATAAAAAAAAACCATATCAAAATTTATATAATTATTGATCAGAGTGCCAATAGATGTGGAAACCAGACAATTGTTATCGTAAAATTTGAAATATTCATGCTTCAATTACCTAATTCCAAAATAAAAAAATTAAAATTTTTGATTCATAAAAAAACCATATCAAAATTTATATAATTATTGATCAGAGTGCCAATAGATGTGGAAACCAGACAATTGTTATCGTTAAATTTGAAATATTTATGCTTCAATTACCAAATTCCAAAATAAAAAAATCAAAAATTTTGATTCATAAAAAAAACCATATCAAAATTTATATAATTATTGATCAGAGTGCCAATAGATGTAGAAACCAGACACTTGTGATCATGAAATTTTGAATATTCATACTTTAATTAGTTCAAAAATGGAAAATAAAAAATTTATTTTCATAAAAAAACTATATCGAAATTTATATAATTATTGGTCAGAGTGCCAAGATGTGGAAACCAGAAAATGTTCTCCTTAAATTTCAAATATTCATACTTCAATTAATTCAAAACTGAAAAAATAAAAATTTTGATTCATAAAAAGAACTATGTATATCAAAATTTATATAATTATTGGTCAGAGTGCCAAAAGATGTGGAAACCAGACAATTGTTATCATGAAATTTTGAATAATCATACTTTAATTACTCAAAAATGGAAAATAAAAAACTTTTCTTCATAAAAAAAACCATATCAAAATTTATATAATTATTGGTCAGTTGCCAATAGATGTGGAAACCAGACAATTTTTATCATGAAATTTTAAATATTCATACTTTAATTAGTTCAAAAATGAAAAAATTTAAAATTTTGATATATAAAAATAAACTATATTGAAATTCATATAATTTTTGGTCAGAGTGCCAAAAGATGTGGAAACCAAACAATTGTTATCCTCAAATTTCAAAACTTCAAATATAAATGAAAAAATTAAAAATTTCGATTCATGAAAAAAACCATATCAAAATTTATATAATTATTGATCAGAGTGCCAAAAGATGTGGAAACTAGACAATTGTTATCATGAAATTTTGAATATTCATACTTTAATTAGTTCAAAAATGAAAATAAAAAATTTTTCTTCATAAAAAAAACTATATCAAAATTTATATAATTATTGGTCAGAGTGCCAATAGATGTGGAAACCAGACAATTGTTATCGTAAAATTTGAAATATTCTTGCTTCAATTATCTAATTCCAAAATAAAATAATTAAAAATTTTGATTCATAAAAAAAAACCATATCAAAATTTATATAATTATTGATCAGAGTGCCAATAGATGTGGAAACCAGACAATTGTTATCATGAAATTTTGAATATTCATACTTTAATAAGTTCAAAAATGGAAAATAAAAAAGTTTTCTTCATAAAAAAAACTATATCAAAATTTATATAATTCAGTCAGAGTGCCAATAAATGTGGAAACCAGACAATTGTTATCGTAAAATTTGAAATATTCATTCTTCAATTACCTAATTCCAAAATAAAAAAATTAAAATTTTGATTCATAAAAAAAACCATATCAAAATTTATATAATTATTGATCAGAGTGCCAATAGATGTAAAAACCAGACAATTGTTATCGTAAAATTTGAAATATTCATGCTTCAATTACCTAATTCCAAAATAAAAAAAATTGAAAATTTTGATTCATAAAAAAAACCATATCAAAATTTCTATAATTATTGATCAGAGTGCCAATAGATGTAGAAACCAGACAATTGTTATCATAAAATTTTGAATATTCATACTTTAATTAGTTCAAAAATGGAAAATACAAAATTTCTTTTCATAAAAAAAACTATATCGAAATTTATATAATTATTGGTCAGAGTGCCAACAGATGTGGAAACCAGAAAATTGTTCTCCTTAAGTTTCAAATATTCATACTTTAATTAATTCAAAACTGAAAAAATAAAAATTTTGATTCATAAAAAGAACTATGTATATCAAAATTTATATAATTATTGGTCAGAGTGCCAAAAGATGTGGAAACCAAACAATTGTCATCATGAAATTTTGAATATTCATACTTTAATTACTCAAAAATGGAAAATAAAAAATTTTTCTTCATAAAAAAACCATATCAAAATTTATATAATTATTGGTCAGATGCCAATAGATGTGGAAACCAGACAATTTTTATCATGAAATTTTAAATATTCATGATTTTATTAGTTCAAAAATGAAAAAATTGAAAATTTTAATTCATAAAAATAAACTATATTGAAATTTATATAATTTTTGGTCAGAGTGCCAACAGATGTGGAAACCAGACAATTGTTCTCCTTAAATTTCAAATATTCCTACTTTAATCAATTTAAAACTGAAAAAATAAAAAACCATATCAAAATTTATATAATTATTGATCAGAGTGCCAATAGATGTGGAAACCAGACAATTGTTATAATGAAATTTTGAATATTCATACTTCAATTAGTTCAAAAATGGAAAATAAAAAATGTTTCTTCATAAATAAAAACTATATAAAAATTTATATAATTATTGGTCAAAGTGCCAATAGATGTGGAAACCAAACTTATCTCTTGTTTTAAACTTATGGTTTTTAGAACCAACATTTTTACCCCAATACCATAAAGGTTATGAACGAAGACTTCCGTTGATTGTGGCCAGTGAAACGGATTCGAAGGAAAATTAGCGATATTTACACTTGAAAATGAGAAAAAGTGATGATTTTTTAACGATAGTTATTCCGAAAAAAATCCCCTTCACCCACCTCTCTTCAATTTGCTTCTTAGCCTCCACGTCCAGTTCCCAATCCTTATCCAACTTGCACTCGCACACGTCCACGTTGATATCGCTGATCTGCAAGTCCAGCCTCTTGCTGTCCTCTCGAAGAACGCTGATCTGCTTCTTTAGCTTCGTCACGCACATTTTCTTCTCCTTCAAAATGATCTCGTAAGAGTTCTTCAGCAGCTCCAACCCCACCTCGAAAGGCAGGGCCTTCTCCTTACCCTTCAGATAGACCTGCATCTCCTTGGTCACCTGGAAAGACAGTTTTAAGGATTTAAGGAAGAGGAAGGGAGTTGTGATTACCTTCAGATGGTTGATATCGTTCAGTTCCTCTCGGAGATCTTCGATGTGCATCCTGAGTTTCTTGTGGGTCCATTCCGTCTTCATGATCTCCCTGTGGAAGGTCATGGTGTGACGCATCGAGTTCAGTTTGATCCTACCGTTTTCCTGCGAAAATTTCAGTCGAAGACACCTACGAGTTTATCTTAGAGGATACCTACAAGGATGAGGGCGTTGATGTCCTCCACTTCCTTACGCGATATCAATATGGCGTCCTGGAAGTCGCTGGTGTTGCCGTGCATCGGGACCTCCACGTAACCCTGCTTGAGCACGATCTGCATCTGCACGTTCTTCATTCGTCGCAGACGATCCGTGCGCACCTGCGCCAAATCGGCCATGGACCGAACGTTCACGTCCTTCTTCTGATAGAGCCTCTTCTGGAGGATCGCCACAGTCGCCTCGGCCTCGGTCAGGACTACACTGGCGCTCTTCAGCTGAAACCAAAGGTTATGGACCTAACCAAGATCTCCTGTTCCTGACTCACCTTGATTTCGTGCTCAATCCTCAACCTCCTATGCTTGCAGATCACTGCATACGCCTCCTCGTCCACAGTCGGTGGCACCCCTACGTAGAGATCCATATGGTCCAGAGCGTTGAGGTATTCCACGCATTCGTCGAGGAGGGTTGGAGGTCTCACCTTCGTGACAACTGCCCTGGCTAAGGCCTGGAGCATGGTGTGTGAAGCTATATTCTTATAATTCACCTTTGGTCGTCGCCTGAAAGAAGATCAGATTTCCTAAGGGGTAAGCTTGGTTCCAGAACACTCAGGAAATTGAAAGGAGCCAGCAAGGTCTTTTGGTGGACCAAAACACAAATGAAAGAGGCAGTGGTGAGGAACTCACTTCAAAAGTTTGACTGCAGCTTCTTGAATGACCTGGTTGAACTCAGCCATTTCCTTCTTCAGGTTCTTGTCCATGAATTTCTCCCTGTTCTGAACGACGTCGATCTGGTTGCGACATTCCATTACGGAATCCTGGAGGGAATTTATAAGGTTCTCCACACTGTGAATGAGCTCTTCGTTTCCAACCATGGTCTTTCTAGGAAAAATAAGCACCAGTAGACTCAGAATACCCCAATTGGAAGAACCAAAACATCATACTTCAGTTCCAACTCCTTGTCAGCGTAGGCCAACAAATCCAACAGCTTGATCCGTTCCTTGCAGAGTATCAGCACCTCCTGTATTATAGCCTCGTCCACTTTTATCCTCAGATGGAGGAGATCGTTCACCCTGCCGTCGAACTTCTTCACCGTCTCCCTGATCTGGGAGATGACTCTGGTGTATTCCTGGTCCAGGATGTTCTTGTAACGTTCCCGTTCGCTGTTCAGGAACTTGACTTTATCCTCGTAGTCCTTCACGGCCCTCAGGTCGTCCTCGTTGAATTCCTCCGGCTGCTTTTCTATCTGGAAGACGAGCCTGAATTGAGGCATCCGAAAGATACCAAGACATGTTTCCACTTTACCTACCATGCATTTCGGAAGAGGGACGTCTTTCTTCAGTTCATCCTCCCATCTAACCTCCAACACCCCGTTCATCATAGCCATTAGAGCTCTCTCCCGAAAGTCGTCAGCCAACAGCAAGAGTCTTATCCGTTCTGCTTCGGCAGCTTTCGCGTCCAGAATGGCTTGCTCGCTGGGAGAAATGTAAGGGGGTATTGGAACCTTCGAAGAAGAGACAGAAGAGTGTTAGAGGAGGTCCACTTCAGGTAGGAGTAGATGTGGAAGATGAGGATTCGGTTGAGGGAGAGCTGAATGGTTACCTGGGAGTCCTGGATGGTGACCAACAGCTCGATGTTCTCATAGAAGTTCCATGCTGGATCTGTTATCGATATGAAGATCTGGTCCGTCGAGAAATAGTTGATCTCGTCCACTATGTAACGCAACCTCTGGTTCTTCTCTTTGATTTGTCCCAATTCCCGAGTCTTCTGCTGCATGAGGTTCTCGAATTCCTTGTTGAAATATTCCCTCAAGCGGACAGTGTCGTTCTGTGAAGAAGAAAGACCAGTACAAGTACCAAGAACGTACAATGATTGTCAAGCGCAAAGACCGATCATGGTATGATCTTGGCGCCTTTTTAAGCCAATATTCCTCACGTTGGTTATAGCTGATGCCAACTGGAGCTGATAAAACGTCTGCGTCTCCAACTGGTTGTATTTGTTCGGCGAAATTTCGATGAAATTCTGCGCGGTAGATCCAGCCATGGCTATGATCGTTTCCTTATCCGCGACGAGAGATTCGACCTCTTCCTCCAAATCCTCAATTTTCTTCTTCTTGACCACTGGCACCTGAGGCGGCGTGGTCAAAAGATTATTCCTTGCACTGGAAGAACCAAGAGATGTACACCACCGACCTATTGGAACCTTCAGAAGGACTCACGTCTGGGTCATGGGCTTCCAGGGCGCGAACCCATCGTCCTCGTTCACGAACCTCTCTAGCTTCAGCTGCTCCTCCACCCAATTGAACTCCTCCATCTTCCTGCCGTCGGGAGGCAGCAGGGAGTAGCTCTCCACGTTGATCGACGTGCTCAAACCCATGATCTTCCTCTTCTGCACCGCCATCGTGTTGTAGAACAGCCTCTTTATGTTGTCGCACACGCCGTACATCGCGCCCACGTACTTCTTGATGTACTGCTCGGTGTCCTTGCACTCGACCCTGTTCTTCTCCTTGATCTCGTCGAAGTACTTGGTGTCGAGGTTGAACTCCACCAGGTCCAGCCTCTCGTTATCGGGGCCTTCCAGGTTCTGGTTGAGAAGAGATCGGAGGGCCGTCTTGATCTCGTGGTACTCCGCGTAGATCGAGGCTTTTTCCTCCTCGTGCGACTTCCTCTCGCGGTCTATCCTCCTCATCCTGTCGACTTCCAGCCAAGTGTAGTCGCGCATAGCAGCTGGAAGAGAGTTGGAATTTGGGGAAATATTGAGGGGATGGTTGGAGTACTTACGTCCTGGATCGAACCCTTTGGTCTTCCTCTGGAACAGCAGCGCGTATCTGTTGGAATTCAGCAGTTTGATCAGATCGTCTTGCATTTCATAATCGGGCTCGTTGTCCATGAGATTCGTACAAGCTACGATGTTGTCGTTTCCCAAACTTACGATGTACTTGCCTAAGGGATCTATGTAGGCCTTTTTGACACCCCCAGTTCTCCTGTGGTGCGGTAAAGCATTCCCTACCACCCGATCCAGGTCGGTGGTTCTTGCGATGACGAAGCCATCATAGGACCAAGTCACCGCGTGGTATTTGTCAATATAGAAGCCGATTCGACGCACTTGATGACCTGTCTCGAAAGTGTTGAGTATTCGGATCATGTTGTCCTGAAAGTCGATGTTATCTCATGTGAGCTCGTCGTAGAAGGAAGCACTCACCCCTCTTCTAGTCTCGACCTCCTCGATGCTCTTCGAATTGAACGGCATCACGTAGAACACCCTGTCCCTGTTGATCTTCGCGGTGCTCAGAATCCTCGAGTAGTCCTTCTCCGGATCCGAGAACCGATACTCCTTCACGTTGACCCGGTGGTCCTCCATGATACAGTACCGGATCACCTTGTTTCCCTTTATATACTCGTTCGAGGTGACCGGCACGACGAACAGCCGGTAGCAGTTGGTGGAGGGCACCAGCATGTAGTCGGCCACCTGGAAGTTCGTCGAGACCGTCGCAACCACCTGGATGTGACCGCCCGGTATGCCCTCCAGGACGAAGAACTCGCCGACCGCCACGTCCGCCGCCACCATCACCCTCCCGAACTCGCTGAAGTAGACGTTGGATATCTGGTTGGTGGTCAGGTTGAAGTGGGCCATGGTGACGGGCTTGGAGGGGTTGTAGATCGAGAGCAGCTCGAGGATGCCGTTGATGTAGCCGATGCCGATGTAGGGGAACTCCGGGTTTCCGGCTATGGTGAGGGCTGTTCCCATCAGGTCGTATTTGCTGATCTGGAAGAAGTTGTTTTGGAAGAACCAAACAAAGCCTGAAGCTTTCATGACTCACAACTTTGCCGGTAGAAATTTCGACTACGCTGACCATGTTCCCCTGCGACAAGAGGCAGATATACTGGCCCACCGGGTAGACCATGCAGATGTTGTGGAACTCCGTCTCGTTGGTCTTGATGTACTCGTACCTTTTGGTGTCGGGGTCTATCTTCACCAGGTACGCCCTGTCGGTCAATCCCACGAGGACATCGTTTTTGTTCGCCTTCAGTCTGCTCATGGCTTCAGGAGGGGTGAGGCTGTTATATAGGTTCCAGGTGTTTCCGGTTTTCTTGTAGAACTGAGGTCAAATGAAGATTTGTTAAGTTCGAGGACCAGGAAGGATTTTGTTGGAACTAAGCCAAATGGTAATTTAAACCAGAAAGTAAGGAAGTCTTACCCGAATCACAGTGTTAGGTCCAGTTACAGCAAAATCTCCTTTCCACATCGTAAAAGAGGGCATCACACCCCCCAATTTATTGTGGGAGATAATCTTCTCCAAAACGTATTCGGAGTTCACCTGAAATTACGACACGTTATGATTGTACGAAAGTATGGTTCGAGGAGCACACTCATCAACGTTAAAGAGGTACTTATGAAATGCAAGATGGTCTGATCAAACTGCTGAATTCCAACAGATACGACCTGCTGTTCCAGAGGAAGAGTAGAGGCTTTGATCCAACCATCTCCTAAATATTTCACCAAACTGTCTCCTCGCTTCCAGCTGCAATGCGCGACTTCACTTGGCTGGAAGTCGACAAGATGAGGAGGATGGACCGCGAGAGGAAGTTGCACGAGGAGGAAAAGTCCCCGATCTACGCGGAGTACCACGAGATCAAGACGGCCCTCCGATCTCTTCTGAACCAGAACCTGGAAGGCCCCGAGAACGAGAGGCTGGACCTGGTCGAGTTCAACCTCGACATTAAGTACTTCAACGAGATCAAGAAGAACATGGTCGAGTGCAAGGACACCGAGCAGTACAACAAGAAGTACGTGGGCGCGATGTACGGCGTGTGCGACAACATAAAGAGGCTGTTCTACAACACGATGGCGGTGCAGAAGAGGAAGATCATGGGTTTGAGCACGTCGATCAACGTGGAGAGCTACTCCCTGCTGCCTCCCGACGGCAGGAAGATGGAGGAGTTCAATTGGGTGGAGGAGCAGCTGAAGCTGGAGAGGTTCGTGAACGAGGATGATTGGTTCGCGCTCTGGAAGCCCATGACCCAGACGTGAGTCCTCCTTCGGGTTCTAATAGGTCATTGGTACATCTCTTGGTTCTTCCAGTGCACGGAATAACCTTTTGACTCAACCGCCCCAGGTGCCAGTGGTCAAAAAGAAAAAGATCATGGATTTGGGGGAAGAGGTCGAATCTCTCGTTGCGGATAAGGAAACGGTTATAGCCATGGCTGGATCTACCGCACAGAATTTCCTCGAAATTTCGACGAACAAATTGTACCAGTTAGAGACGCAGACGTTTTATCAGCTCCAGTTGGCATCTGTTATAACCAACGTGAGGATTATTGGCTTTAGGAAGGCGACAAGATCATACCATGATCGATCTTTGCGATTGACCAATCATTGTACGGTCTTGCTACTTGTACTGATCTCTCTTCTTCACAGAATGACACTGTCCGCTTCAGGGAATATTTCAACAAGGAATTCGAGAACCTCATGCAGCAGAAGACTCGGGAATTGGGACAAATCAAAGAGAAAAACCAGAGGTTACGTTACATAGTTGACGAGATCATCTATTTTTCGACAGACCAAATCTTCATATCGATAACAAATCCAGCATGGACTTTCTATGAGAACATCGAGCTGTTGGTCACCATCCAGGACTCCCAGGTAACCATTCAGCTCTCCCTCAATCGAGACCTCATCTTCCACATCTACTCCTACCAAAAGTGGATCTTCTCTAACACTCTTCTGTCTCTTCTTCGGAGGTTCCAATACCCCCTTGCATTTCTCCCAGCGAGCAAGCCATTCTGGACGCGAAAGCTGCCGAAGCAGAAAGGATAAGACTCTTGCAGTTGGCTGACGATTTTCGGGAGAGAGCTCTAATGGCTATGATGAACGGGGTGTTGGAGGTTAGATGGGAGGATGAACTGAAGAAAGACGTCCCTCTTCCGAAATGCATGGTAGGTAAAGTGGAAGCATCTCTTGAGACCTTTCAGCCTTCCAGATGTCTCAATTCAGGCTCGTCTTCCAGATCGAAAAGCAGCCAGAGGAATTCAACGAGGACGAACTGAGGGCCGTGAAGGACTACGAGGAAAATGTCAAGTTCCTGAACAGCGAACGGGAACGTTACAAGAACATCCTGGATCAGGAATATACCCTAGTCATCTCCCAGATCAGGGAAACGGTGAAGAAGTTCGACGGCAGGGTGAACGATCTCCTCCATCTGAGGATCAAAGTGGACGAGGCTATAATACAGGAGGTGCTGATACTCTGCAAGGAACGAATCAAGCTGTTGGTTTTCTTGGCCTACGTTGACAAGGAGGACAACCAGGTCATTCAAGAAGCTTCTGTCAAACTCTTGAAGTGAGTTCCTTACTACTGCCTCTTTTATTAGTGTTCTGGTCGTCCGAAAGACCTTGCTGGCTCCTTTCTTTCAATTATCCTGAGTGTCCTGGAACCAAGCTGACCCCTCAGGAAGATTGATCTTCTGTTAGGCGACGACCAAAGGAGAATTAAAAGAACATAGCGTCACATACTATGCTCCAGGCCTAAACCAGGGTAGTTGTTACGAAGGTGAGAGATCTCCTACCCTTTTCCACGCTTTGGATCGTATGGTTCCAAGCGAATTCCCTTACCAGATAGGCGGACCCTTCGTTGTCCAAGACGTACAGCAATCCTTCCGGAGACCAATAAGTCAGCACCAAAGGAGCCGGTTTCTCTTGCGGCATCTTTACCTTGTGATGGGTCATTATGCATTTCTTCCCGCACATGAGGACGTCCCATATGTGGAGCTTGGCGGTCTTCAGACCCAGCTGCGAAACTCTCACCGGATTGACGGTGTTGCACCTGGAAAGATGATCTGTTTGGTTTTGGGGAGGTATCAATCGAAAGTTCTCACCTTATTACCTGCTTCTGTCTGTGTATGTGACTTCTGCTGCTTCCTAGTTTCTCTCCTCTTCTCCAATTCCATACGGTCATGTTGAAATATGGGAGACTTCCGAGAGAGACCAAGACTGAACTATCGGTGAAGCCCATCGCTATGTAACCCTCCTTGGAGCCACCTGGGGAATGAGATATTGTTGAGCAACTTTTGGTTGTTAAACTATGTAAGGTATGGAGCTCTGAGGTTCTCTGGTCTTACTCGAATAATTTAGTAACTATATTCAAGGTCTTTTTGTGTCTCGCCGGGATATGTGGTCTCCCTCACCTTCTAAAACTGATATGACATCAAATTTAGGGTAGCTCATCACGAATATGCTGGGGTTTCCGCAGTTTTCGGCGAAGCAGAAGAAATTCAGCGATTTGTGTCCCACATAGTATCTTATGCCATCACCACACCTCGCGTTATTGGCTTTGTAAAAGGAGTGTTCTTGTGTTACCATATTGATGAAATACAGGTGGCAGCCGACGCCATAAAAAATTACTTCTTTCCCGAGGAACTGCATGGTTGACAGTCTTCCAGTAAGACACCATCTGAAAAATATTCCTGCTACACACATCATTCATTGGGCCAATTGGCTGTAGCATTTTCGGAAAACTCACTCTGTCGGATTCGAACTTCCGTCGTCCATTCTTCAATTACATCTATTTGTGTTCGGTTAACGTCAAGTTTGTCAATCTTTGTTGCTATGTCTACAAAATTTTGTATTGATCAAATAACCAAGAGGTCCCACCAGGATGCGAAACAACTTTACTGGGTATTCCAGGTTGTACCACCTTTTTGAGCGCTCGTTCAACCCACACGAGGGTTATAACATTTCGTCAAGATATCTGTATTTTTCGAATTTCGAGCCTTAATTGTATTCCAATAGAGAATGATATATTCAAGCTATATGCAGAATTTGTCCAGATCGCATGACCAGAACCATAGAAAACTATAACTTTCGAATGGAACGACTTAGAAAATTGAAATTTTCAGGGTAGGTTCGAAATTAAGTTTTCTTGATAATTTCGAAACCACGGATTGTTCGTGACAAAATTTTCTATTTTAATGAAGAATGATTTATTCAAGCTACATTTTTTCCAGATCGCATAACCAGAACCAAAGAATTATTGAGTGAAAAATCCTTATATTTCTGTAACAGCTGATTCGGCATAATTGACAAAGAGCTGCTGTAATTTTTTTGACAGCTGTCAAAAATTTCTTGATTTGGTTTCTAAAACTGGAAAATGCGAATCTACCTACAAGGTGGACGAACGAGCGCTCAAAAGCTCCTGACTTCACGGCAGTGCTTTTTATGATTTTGCACATCCAAATAGGAAAACCTTGAGTTTGGTTATATCCACAGGAAAAGCTAAAAATTACGAAAAGCACTGCCGTGAAGGCAGGAGCTTTTGAGCGCTCGTACATGCACCTTATAGGTAGATTCGCATTTTCCAGTTTTAGAAATCAATTGAAGGAATTTTTGACTGCTGTCAAAAAAATTCTGAAACTTAGGCGAAACTCCAGACTTCATGTCAGTGCTTCAGCTGATCAATTTTTTTCCGATAATTCGCTAGAATTTTCCACGGTATCTATGGTGTTGGTAATGCGATCTGGACAAAATTTTGCACGTAGTTTGAATACATTATTCCTGAGCTAGGTGCATAATTTCATTCCAATCCGATCGGTAGTTTCGAAACTATCAGGAAAAAAATATTTTGAACGGTCATATTTACGGAACCCCTAGTCTAATTTTGCTCATTGATGAACGTGACCGTGAAATTTGCGATCCAAACCCACCGTGAAAATTTCAAGTTCCTAGGCCTTTCCGTTCAAAAGTTAGAATTTTCTATGGTTCTGGTCATGCGATCTGGACAAAATATTGCTTCAATATATCATTCTCGATTAAAATACAAAATTTCATCTCGATCGAATCCGCAGTTTCGAATTTATCGAGAAAACAAAATTTCAAACGACCGTATTTACGGAACCCCTTGTATAATGTTGCTCATAGATGAACGTGATCACGACATTCGAGATCCACACCTATCCTGAAAATTTCAAGTCCCTAGGCGTTTCCGTTCACAAGTTACAATTTTCTATGGTTTCTATGGTTCTGGTCATGCGATCTGGACAAAATTTCACATGTAGCTTGAACACCTCATTTTCCATTTGAGTGCAAAATTTCATCTCGATCAAATCTGTAGTTTTCAAGTAATCAGGGAAACAAAACTTTGAACGGCCATATTTACGGAACCCCTGGTGGAATTTGGCCCATTAACGAACTTAACCGAGCCATTCGGGAACTGAACCCACACTGAAAATTTCAAGTCTCTAGGTTGTTTTGTTCGAGAGTTATCGTGCTTACGGCCGGACGGCCGGACGGACAGACTCGAATTTTCCTACAGATTCGTCATCAGTGAGTCGAACATAGTCGATTGAGACCATTTTCGGCTCAAAATTCGAAAAATACAGACATCGTGACGAAATGATATAGCCCTCGTGTAAGTAGTACGAGCGCTCAAAAACAAAGAAGAATATGTAACACTACACATTGAAAGCATTGTTGATATTTCGACTGAGAACTTTTCCTAAGTGCCCCAAAAATTGTATCGAATTCAATTCGATAAAAATACCATTACGATATGCATTTTAAATGAAACAAATTGTCTTATCTACCCTCATATCCGAGTGTCATGCTCTACATATCTTGGATGCACGCAAGAAATGAATAAAACAGGACACCCTGTGGGTATATCGATTTAGGATTGATAGAAAATTAGCATGCCCTTATGTTTTAAGATTGCGGGAATAGTTTGTTAACCAAATAGAAAATCGAAGTGATATAAAAGACTTTAGAAAATTGAGAAGCTCATTGTTGTATATTGGTCAATATGAAGTGGTTAGTTGTGTTTTGCATAATTGCGGGCAGTTTTAATGGTAAACACTTAAAAATTTCCCCGAATTTGTATTTTCCGAGGAAGGTTCATAAAATTCTTAAATTAGTGGTAAAAGTAAAAAAAAAGTCGTAAACTTTTATACAGGGTGTCCCAAGTTTGAGTGCCTACTAGACGTTTCTTGAGAACCAGACATATTTGAAGTCTGAAAATGGGGATTACATATGATATTGTTCGATTTTATCTACTGAGCAAAAATATTCTTGAAGCTTGAACACTTTCAGTTATACGGGGAGTGAAAATAAATTTCTCGAAAATTTTTTTTTTGCATTTTTTCGTCCCTTATATGATCCATTATTCAATTTTAAATATATTTCCATTCGAATCGTTGCATTCGTCGAAATAGTTTTCAAAATATCGAGAAAAAAAGGCGAGATTTGCGTAGTCAGTATTATGTTCGTTATTCCTATTCTCAATATTTCAAGCATAAACTGTTTTTACATATTTGAAGTAGAAGAATGGCGGAATATCGTGCATCTCCTAAATTTTGGAAAACTCGTCACAGGGTGTTTCGAATATTTCGTCAAAAATTGTGATCAGAATTTCGCCATAACTTTTGTTTTTCAAATTAAAACCTTATTTTTTTATGATAAACTAAATTTTTTCATTTGATTTTCTAGGAAGCTTCTGTTCCAATCGAATAGTTGGAGGTTCAGACGCTCCAGATGGTTCTTATCCATACCAAGTTGCTTTAGAGATCCAAAATTTCCTCTTTTGTGGTGGTTCCATCATCGACAACTCATGGATACTGACTGCAGCCCACTGCTTAGATGGGTAATTATTCTAAAAATGTCTATGGGAAAATTATTCATGTTATTACGTTCACACAGGCAAACTCCTGAAAAAATCAGGGTGGTCGCAGGGACATCAACGTTGAAGAATGGTACGGGTGAGGAATTCGAAGTGGAAAGCTTGAAGATCCACGAACAATACAGCTCGAAGAATGTCACCAACGATATAGGTTTGTTAAAACTGAAGAAACCGATGGAATTCAACGAGAAAATGAAGAGTATTACATTAGCTGACAAAGAAACTGGGGGTGGAAGAAGAGTGATTTTGACCGGATGGGGAAAAACTAGGGTACGGAATTATGACCTTTTTTTTAATGGAAATAAGAATTTTTTTTCATGTTTTCAGTACCCAGGGAAAACTACAACAAAACTTCAGAAGTTAGATCTTTTGTCGGTCAATGATTCGGATTGTGCACTCATTTATTCCGGTAGAGTCGACGAAAGGAACCTGTGCACTTTGGGCGTACCTGGAAGGGGTGCCTGTCATGTAATAACTTAATTAATTTATATTTTGTTCGAAAAAAAATTAATTTTTTTTAAGGGCGATTCTGGTGGACCTCTTGTGCTGGATGGAACCCAAGTAGGAGTAGTATCTTGGGGTGTAGCTTGTGCTACAGGAATGCCTGATGTTTTCTCGGATGTCTACAGTTTCAGAGATTGGATTGAACAAAATATTAAATCTTGAAAGGAATTATACAAAAGTGTCAGAAATAAAAAGAAATTCGTAAAAAATACCCAAATTTTCCTTTCAAACAACCTATCAGAAGAAAGAATCTATTTTGAATCATTCAAATCGAAACTATTTGTATTGCTCCCGAATTCACGTCAGTGTTTGCCAAATTCTTCTCTCTGGGATACACTAGAATCATTTTTGGTTAGTTGAAAGAAAATGGTTCGGCACTGAGTTTCTTTAAGAAAAACCTTTTTTTTTGCCCAATCTAAGTAATAATGTAGTATAAGTGTTATACCATTTTAGAACCCTATAGCATTAACTACTTTGAACACTATCATTATTTTCTTCGCAGAATCCAACGCAATCATGAAAAAATAGGGTTCTAATTTAAAAAACAAAAGTTATGGGAAAATTCTGATCACAATTTCAAACGAAATATTTGAAACACCTTGTGATGAGTTTTCCAAAATTTAGGAGATGTACAATATTCCGCCATTCTTCTACCTCGAAAATCTTAAAACAGTTTATGCTTGAAATATTGAGAATAGAAATAACGAACATAATACTTACTATGCATATCTCTCTTTGTTTCAGTTTTTATTCGATATTTCGAAAACTATTTCGACGAATGCATCGATTCGAATAGAAATATATTTAAAATTGAATAATCGATCATATAAGAGAAGAAAATATGAAAAAAAAAATTTCAAGAAATTTATTTTCACTCCCCTGTATAACTGAAAGTGTTCAGGCTTCAAGAATATTTTAGCTCAGTAGAAAAAGTCGAACAATAACATAATCCAAATTTTCAGATATCATATAGGTCCGGTTTTCAAGAAACGTAGGCACTCGAACTTGATTAATTGAAAAAATGTTTACAAAATAAACTTTTAAAATGTTCCTACCCTGCTCAAACGATAAAATTAAAAGAATAATTGGCATTGGGAAAAAAACAAACCATCATTATTTAAAATGAACAAATATATTTGATAGAGATTTAGTTAACACGGATAAATAAAATACTATGTATGAAATCATAATACATTATGCCCTAATATAAAAATGATTATTATTTTATTCTAATTTAAGCGGCAACTACAATTTTACTTTGTTGGACTTTCTGGGTCATGTTGATTTTATCGCCCAAACTGAGAGCCATTCCCTGAAAATAGAATGAAGATCAGTATTACAGTTGATAAATGTTCAAAACCCTCAAATTTTTTTTCAAATAGCCGATTTGTTTGGAAAATGCCTACATAATCTGACAGAGAATTTTGGAAGGAAGATGATATATTTCTGTAGTTGATATGTAAAATTAGGTTATTAACAATATAACCTATATTCGATCGAAACACAGATTACAACAATATTTTAATCCGAAGTATTGTCGCAGATATAACCTAACTCCACATAAAAACCAAGGAACAATTACTATGCTCACATAATCTGACAGATAGAATTTTGGATGGAAATATGATATATTTCTGTAGTTTATATGTAAAATTAGGTTATGAACCATATAACCTATATTCGACCAAAACATATATTGCTATCTATTAATTTGAAGTATTGTTGCAGATATAACCTAACTTCACATATAAACCACAGAAAATATTCGAGACTTGCACGAACAAAGAATTACTATGCTCACCCGAGCAAAATTCCTGCATAATCTGACAGATAGAATTTTGGATGGAAATATGATATATTTCTGTAGTTGATATGTAAAATTAGGTTATTAACAATATAACCTATATTCGATCGAAACACAGATTACAACAATATTTTAATCCGAAGTATTGTCGCAGATATAACCTAACTCCACATAAAAACCAAGGAACAATTACTATGCTCACATAATCTGACAGATAGAATTTTGGATGGAAATATGATATATTTCTGTAGTTTATATGTAAAATTAGGTTATGAACCATATAACCTATATTCGACCAAAACATATATTGCTATCTATTAATTTGAAGTATTGTTGCAGATATAACCTAACTTCACATATAAACCACAGAAAATATTCGAGACTTGCACGAACAAAGAATTACTATGCTCACCCGAGCAGAATTCCTGCATAATCTGACAGATAGAATTTTGGATGGAAATATGATATATTTCTGTAGTTGATATGTAAAATTAGGTTATTAACAATATAACCTATATTCGATCGAAACACAGATTACAACAATATTTTAATCCGAAGTATTGTCGCAGATATAACCTAACTCCACATAAAAACCAAGGAACAATTACTATGCTCACATAATCTGACAGATAGAATTTTGGATGGAAATATGATATATTTCTGTAGTTTATATGTAAAATTAGGTTATGAACCATATAACCTATATTCGACCAAAACATATATTGCTATCTATTAATTTGAAGTATTGTTGCAGATATAACCTAACTTCACATATAAACCACAGAAAATATTCGAGACTTGCACGAACAAAGAATTACTATGCTCACCCGAGCAGAATTCCTGCATAATCTGACAGATAGAATTTTGGATGGAAATATGATATATTTCTGTAGTTGATATGTAAAATTAGGTTATAAACAATATAACCTATATTTGACCAAACACAGATAACAACAATATTTTAATCCGAAGTATTGTCGCAGATATAACCTAACTTCACATATAAACCACAGAAAATATTCGAGACTTGCACGAAGAAAGAATTACTATGCTCACCTGAGAAAATGCCTACATAATCTGACAGATGGAATTTCGGATGGAAATATGATATATTTCTGTAGTTCATATGTAAATTCAGGTTATTTGAACAATATAACCTATATTCGACCAAAACACAGATTGCAACAATATTTTAATCCGAAGGATTGTCGCAGAAGTAACCTAACTTCGCACATAAACCACAGAAAATATTCGAGACTTGCACGAAGAAATAATTACTATGCTCACCTGAGAAAATGCCTACATAATCTGACAGATGGAATTTCGGATGGAAATATGATATATTTCTGTAGTTCATATGTAAATTCAGGTTATTTGAACAATATAACCTATATTCGACCAAAACACAGATTGCAACAATATTTTAATCCGAAGGATTGTCGCAGAAGTAACCTAACTTCGCACATAAACCACAGAAAATATTCGAGACTTGCACGAAGAAATAATTACTATGCTCACCTGAGAAAATGCCTACATAATCTGACAGATGGAATTTCGGATGGAAATATGATATATTTCTGTAGTTCATATGTAAATTCAGGTTATTTGCACAATATAACCTATATTCGACCAAAACACAGATTGCAACAATATTTTAATCCGAAGGATTGTCGCAGAAATAACCTAACTTTACATATAAACCACAGATAATATTCGAGACTTGCACGAAGAAATAATTACTATGCTCACCTGAGAAAATGCCTACATAATCTGACAGATGGAATTTCGGATGGAAATATGATATATTTCTGTAGTTCATATGTAAATTCAGGTTATTTGAACAATATAACCTATATTCGACCAAAACACAGATTGCAACAATATTTTAATCCGAAGGATTGTCGCAGAAGTAACCTAACTTCGCACATAAACCACAGAAAATATTCGAGACTTGCACGAAGAAATAATTACTATGCTCACCTGAGAAAATGCCTACATAATCTGACAGATGGAATTTCGGATGGAAATATGATATATTTCTGTAGTTCATATGTAAATTCAGGTTATTTGCACAATATAACCTATATTCGACCAAAACACAGATTGCAACAATATTTTAATCCGAAGTATTGTCGCAGATATAACCTAACTTTACATATAAACCACAGATAATATTCGAGACTTGCACGAAGAAATAATTACTATGCTCACCTGAGAAAATGCCTACATAATCTGACAGATAGAATTTCGGATGGAAATATGATATATTTCTGTAGTTCATATGTAAAATTAGATTATTAACAATATAACCTATATTCGATCGAAACACAGATTACAACAATATTTTAATCCGAAGGATTGTCGCAGAAGTAACCTAACTTCGCACATAAACCACAGAAAATATTCGAGACTTGCATGAAGAAAGAATTACTATGCTCACCAGAGAAAATGCCTACATAATCTGACAGATGGAATTTCGGATGGAAATATGATATATTTCTGTAGTTCATATGTAAAATTAGATTATTAACAATATAACCTATATTCGATCGAAACACAGATTACAACAATATTTTAATCCGAAGGATTGTCGCAGAAGTAACCTAACTTCGCACATAAACCACAGAAAATATTCGAGACTTGCATGAAGAAAGAATTACTATGCTCACCAGAGAAAATGCCTACATAATCTGACAGATGGAATTTCGGATAAAAATATGATATATTTCTGTAGTTCATATGTAAATTAAGGTATTTGATCAATATAACCTATATTCGATCGAAACACAGATTACAACAATATTTTAATCCGAAGGATTGTCGCAGAAGTAACCTAACTTCGCACATAAACCACAGAAAATATTCGAGACTTGCACGAAGAAATAATTACTATGCTCACCTGAGAAAATGCCTACATAATCTGACAGATAGAATTTCGGATGGAAATATGATATATTTCTGTAGTTCATATGTAAAATTAGATTATTAACAATATAACCTATATTCGATCGAAACACAGATTACAACAATATTTTAATCCGAAGGATTGTCGCAGAAGTAACCTAACTTCGCACATAAACCACAGAAAATATTCGAGACTTGCATGAAGAAAGAATTACTATGCTCACCAGAGAAAATGCCTACATAATCTGACAGATGGAATTTCGGATGGAAATATGATATATTTCTGTAGTTCATATGTAAAATTAGATTATTAACAATATAACCTATATTCGATTGTAACACAGATTACAACAATATTTTAATCCGAAGGATTGTCGCAGAAGTAACCTAACTTCGCACATAAACCACAGAAAATATTCGAGACTTGCATGAAGAAAGAATTACTATGCTCACCAGAGAAAATGCCTACATAATCTGACAGATGGAATTTCGGATGGAAATATGATATATTTCTGTAGTTCATATGTAAATTAAGGTATTTGATCAATATAACCTATATTCGATCGAAACACAGATTACAACAATATTTTAATCCGAAGGATTGTCGCAGAAGTAACCTAACTTCGCACATAAACCACAGAAAATATTCGAGACTTGCATGAAGAAAGAATTACTATGCTCACCTGAGAAAATGCCTACATAATCTGACAGATAGAATTTTGGATGGAAGAATGATATATTTCTGTAGTTCATAGGAAAATTAGGTTATTTGAACAATATAACTTTATTCGACCAAAACACAGATTGCAACAATATTTTAATCCAAAGGATTGTCGCAGAAATAACCTAAGTTCACACATAAACCACAGAAAATATTGGAGACTTGCACGAAGAAAGAATTACTATGCGTACCTGAGCAAAATGCCTACATAATCTGACAAATAGAGTTTTGGATGGAAAACTAATATATTTCTGTAGTTCATATGTAAAATTAGGTTATGAATAATATAACCTATATTCGATCAAAACACAGATTGCAACAATATTTCAATCCGAATTATTATCGCAGATAAAACCTAACTTCACATATAAACCACAGAAAATATTCGAGACTTGCATGAAGAAAGAATTACTATGCTCACCTGAGAAAATGCCTACATAATCTGACAGATAGAATTTTGGATGGAAGAATGATATATTTCTGTAGTTCATAGGAAAATTAGGTTATTTGAACAATATAACTTTATTCGACCAAAACACAGATTGCAACAATATTTTAATCCAAAGGATTGTCGCAGAAATAACCTAAGTTCACACATAAACCACAGAAAATATTGGAGACTTGCACGAAGAAAGAATTACTATGCGTACCTGAGCAAAATGCCTACATAATCTGACAAATAGAATTTTGGATGGAAAACTAATATATTTCTGTAGTTCATATGTAAAATTAGGTTATGAACAATATAACCTATATTCGATCAAAACACAGATTGCAACAATATTTCAATCCGAAGTATTATCACAGATATAACCTAACTTCACACATAAACCACAGAAAATATTCGAGACTTGCACGAAGAAAAAATCAATTTGCTCACCTGACTTTTCGCCCTGATACGTATATGTCCAGTCACCGGAGCGTCCGGCTTGTTGAAAGGTTTCTCGATGCTCAAATTAGCCAAAGCGTCTTCTCCAAAAATCGATTTGGCGTACATATTGGCCGCCATGAACCCGCACTGGCCCGACAGCGCTTTCTCCGGCGTCAGACATTTCATGTTCGTACTCTTCACCAAATGTTTCAGATAGTCAGCGAGATCTGTAAGCGTAGTGTTGACAGACACCTATAAAAGAAAAAAAGTTACGATTTCAAACGTCAACCGAACGCCCAGATCGCTTCGTTCATGGTGTACAAAAACTGACGTAAGTTTAAGTTGGAAGCACAGATTTAGATGAATCTATGGATTTATTCGAACGGCTGATTTTGGGCGTTCACTACAGTTCAACAGTTCACAGAATCTAACCTTGTTCTCCCATTCGAACTCCGCCCACATCTGCCTGAATTCAGTATCGCTGCAAGAAGCCGGCACGATGTAATCCATGATATCGATATGAATGTCGTTCAAAACGACGACATTCCTATCCGAAGCGGCTCCCGTGATATCGTAAACGATATTCCCGAATATAATCCCATTCTCAGTCGACGCCACCTTGACGTTAGCCTTGATATTGCAGAAATCTCTGGGTGCTAAAACGACCGGCTGCGGTTTCTCCACCAGCTTCAAATCCCCCAGCGTTGCCAGTTCTAACGTGCAGTTTTGGAGCGTGTCGTTGGTTTGGTTCACGATCAGAACGTCGAGAACTATGTCGTACTGGTTGACGTGAACGTAAGCTTCAGCGTAGACAGGATCCGAGAATCCGGTCAATTGGGTCACTTTGTTTAGCTTGTTGACGGAGGAGGCCGCGTCTGAGCCTCCGATCTGAAAAAATGACGAATGTAGCCTTTTAAATCTCCACAGAAAGAGATAAATCTTACCCTTCCACCGGCCAAGGCCTGCGACAAGGAAGTTTCGAACATGTTCTCCCCCAAATCGTTCGATTTATCCGTCTGGAGCTGCATGAAATTGATGGCGTCGTCCGCCTGTATGATTTTACCGATCTTCTCCTTCGCTTTCTGATTGGAAGCTTCCTCTTTCTCCTTGGCGCAAAGCATGTCTTTCAACGACAAACGACACAGTTCCGAGAAAATGTTCAGGATAGACGGGGAGCGATCGGAGAGAGCCCTGAGACAAAAGAGGATGTGGTCTCTGTCGTCATTCGTTATGGCCTTGGAAGGAAGTCCTGTTGGGTAAATATAGATATTAGTATATTAAAGTATAAGTGGATAAAAAGGTCTTTAAAACACGCGCGATTTTTCGAGCACGACGGCGAAGCCGGAGTGCTCGAAATAGAGCAAGTGTTTTAAAGACCATTTATCCACGAATACTTAACGCTATTTTTTTTATTGGAGCGCTTTTAAATCATGAATACTGGCATTATTACTACATAAAATGGAAATATGAATGTAAATATACGAAAAGCACTGCCATGAAGGCAGGAGCTTTTGAGCGCTCGTACATGCACCTTGTAGGTAGATTCGCATTTTCCAGTTTTGGAAACCAATTGAAAAGATGAAATAATCGAATTGAGAATTTTGAATATATCAGAAAACTCATTTTATTTTTCTGTGTACTAAAACTGCCTTCAGTGATCATTGGCATAGAAAAATTCTGTCATTTTATTTTTATGAACTTGAAAAGATGAAGTCATCGAATTATATCGAAGATATCAGAAACTCTCACTTTTTTTCTGTGCATCAAAAAAGCCTTCAGTGTTCATTTTCATTTTTAAAAAATCTGTCATTTCATTTCTATAAACTTGAAAAGATGAAATAATCGAATTGAGAATTTTGAATATATCAGAAAACTCAATTTATTTTTCTGTGTACTAAAACTGCCTTCCGTAGTCATTGGCATAGAAAAATTCTGTCATTTTATTTTTATGAACTTGAAAAGATGAAGTCATCGAATTATATCGAAGATATCAGAAAAACTCGCTTTTTTTCTGTGCATCAAAACAGCCTTCAGTGTTCATTTTCAGTATGAAAAATTCTGTCATTTTATTTCTATAAACTTGAAAAGATGAAATAATCGAATTGAGAATTTTGAATATATCAGAAAACTCAATTTATTTTTCTGTGTACTAAAACTGCCTTCCGTAGTCATTGGCATAGAAAAATTCTGTCATTTTATTTTTATGAACTTGAAAAGATGAAGTCATCGAATTATATCGAAGATATCAGAAAAACTCGCTTTTTTTCTGTGCATCAAAACAGCCTTCAGTGTTCATTTTCAGTATGAAAAATTCTGTCATTTCATTTCTATAAACTTGAAAAGATGAAATAATCGAATTGAGAATTTTGAATATATCAGAAAACTCAATTTATTTTTCTGTGTACTAAAACTGCCTTCAGTAATCATTGGCATAGAAAAATTCTGTCATTTTATTCTTATGAACTTGAAAAGATGAAGTCATCGAATTATATCGAAGATATCAGAAAAACTCACTTTTTTCTGTGCATCAAAACAGCCTTCAGTGTTCATTTTCAGTATGAAAAATTCTGTCATTATATTTCTATAAACTTGAAAAGATGAAATAATCGAATTGAGAATTCTGAATATATCAGAAAACTCATTTTATTTTTCTGTGTACTAAAACTGCCTTCAGTGATCATTGGCATAGAAAAATTCTGTCATTTTATTTTTATGAACTTGAAAAGATGAAGTCATCGAATTATATCGAAGAAATCAGAAAAACTCACTTTTTTCTGTGCATCAAAACAGCCTTCAGTGTTCATTTTCAGTATAAAAAATTCTGTCATTTTATTTTTATGAACTTGAAAAGATGAAGTCATCGAATTATATCGAAGATATCAGAAAAACTCACTTTTTTCTGTGCATCAAAACAGCCTTCAGTGTTCATTTTCAGTATGAAAAATTCTGTCATTTTATTTCTATAAACTTGAAAAGATGAAATAATCGAATTGAGAATTTTGAATATATAAGAAAACTCATTTTATTTTTCTGTGTACTAAAACTGCCTTCAGTGATCATTGGCATAGAAAAATTCTGTCATTTTATTTTTATGAACTTGAAAAGATGAAGTCATCGAATTATATCGAAGATATCAGAAACTCTCACTTTTTTTCTGTGCATCAAAAAAGCCTTCAGTGTTCATTTTCATTTTTAAAAAATCTGTCATTTCATTTCTATAAACTTGAAAAGATGAAATAATCGAATTGAGAATTTTGAATATATCAGAAAACTCAATTTATTTTTCTGTGTACTAAAACTGCCTTCAGTAATCATTGGCATAGAAAAATTCTGTCATTTTATTTTTATGAACTTGAAAAGATGAAGTCATCGAATTATATCGAAGATATCAGAAAAACTCACTTTTTTCTGTGCATCAAAACAGCCTTCAGTGTTCATTTTCAGTATGAAAAATTCTGTCATTTCATTTCTATAAACTTGAAAAGATGAAATAATCGAATTGAGAATTTTGAATATATCAGAAAACTCAATTTATTTTTCTGTGTACTAAAACTGCCATCAGTGATCATTGGCATAGAAAAATTCTGTCATTTTATTTTTATGAACTTGAAAAGATGAAGTCATCGAATTATATCGAAGATATCAGAAAAACTCACTTTTCTTCTGTGCATCAAAACAGCCTTCAGTGTTCATTTTCAGTATGAAAAATTCTGTCATTTTATTTCTATAAACTTGAAAAGATGAAATAATCGAATTGAGAATTTTGAATATATAAGAAAACTCATTTTATTTTTCTGTGTACTAAAACTGCCTTCAGTG
Organism: Aphidecta obliterata; assembly: GCA_963966015.1. NCBI lineage: Eukaryota > Metazoa > Arthropoda > Insecta > Coleoptera > Coccinellidae > Aphidecta > Aphidecta obliterata. The sequence goes on from OZ014435.1 coordinate 3,440,233, forward strand.
ATCATTGGCATAGAAAAATTCTGTCATTTTATTTTTATGAACTTGAAAAGATGAAGTCATCGAATTATATCGAAGATATCAGAAACTCTCACTTTTTTTCTGTGCATCAAAAAAGCCTTCAGTGTTCATTTTCATTTTTAAAAAATCTGTCATTTCATTTCTATAAACTTGAAAAGATGAAATAATCGAATTGAGAATTTTGAATATATCAGAAAACTCATTTTATTTTTCTGTGTACTAAAACTGCCATCAGTGATCATTGGCATAGAAAAATTCTGTCATTTTATTTTTATGAACTTGAAAAGATGAAGTCATCGAATTATATCGAAGATATCAGAAAAACTCGCTTTTTTTCTGTGCATCAAAACAGCCTTCAGTGTTCATTTTCAGTATGAAAAATTCTGTCATTTTATTTCTATAAACTTGAAAAGATGAAATAATCGAATTGAGAATTTTGAATATATCAGAAAACTCAATTTATTTTTCTGTGTACTAAAACTGCCTTCCGTAGTCAAGAAAAAGAAGTTGCCGAAGTCATCGAAGAAAACGTTGCCTACACGTTGAAGGAACCTGCATTAAATGTTGAAGCAGATGGGGAATATCAACAGGTGAAGAATAGGAAAACTAAGCGTAATGCAGAAAACTGTCCCAGTAAAAGATTCATTCCAAAAGGCTCAAGAGTTGCAGCACTACCTAGTCAACAAAATCAATCTGAAGAAAATGCTGATCAACTACTGAAGGATCCGGCACTACAACCTGAAAACGACAAAAGAAAGGATAGTGATGGATCAAAATTGGATCACACGGAAAGAAAAAAAAGAATGGGAGATAAAAACAAAATAAGTGTAACTGGAACTAGTACAGGATCGTCAACTTTTTCGTGTGCGCAAAGGCGGGCATGGATATACGTAGGTCGAGTGAGTGAAAAAGTACAAGAATCTCAAATAGAGGAACACCTGAAAGCAAAATTCTCAGATGAGGAATTCTTCATCGAAAAACTTTCTAAACGAGAAATATCTAACAGCTCTGCGTTTAAGATAGGTGCGAGCTTATCACTTGTGGACGAGCTTTACAAGCCACATAACTGGCCTGCAGGTGTGGTCGTGAAACGCTTCAAATTTTTTCGAGGATCAAGAACAAGCGAACAATGAAAATAACACCTTATCAAAATCAGGTAAACTCTCAAACTCAAAATATGACGCAATATTGAATATCAATATCCAGAGTCTAAGCAATAAACTGGACGCGATCGACTTCATCTTGAATACGGGAAGGTATAAGCTAGCTTTCGTGACTGAACATTGGATGACTCAAAATCAGATAAAAAGTTTTAATATACCAAACTATAAAGTTGCTAGTTCGTTTTCTCGAAAGTTTTCAAACACGGTGGATGCCTGATACTCACAACGAAAGATTTTCAAAGTGGCCCTGAAACAAAGAGTATAAATGACTTATCTATTGAAAAGCACATAGAAATATGTGCAATAGAGGAAAAAGCAACAAAAACATTCTATATGTGCATATATAGATCACCTCAGGGAAACTTTGATTTATTCATCGAGCAATTTGAGAAAGCCTTGAGTATGATAACCATCGAACCGCATCATAACATAGTGATAGCAGGAGACTTCAATGTAAACTTTCTTGAAGAAAAAAATGAAAGACGGAAATTAGAAGAAGTCCTGACATCATACGGATTACATGTTGTCTTCAAAGAGGCATCCCGTAAAACATCAACATCAAGTAAATGTATCGATAATGTTTTCACTGATATGGACCGGAATTCCTATAAAACAGAAACGATAAATTATCAAATATCGGATCATCTGGCACAGAGATTGGTCATCAATCTGGCAGGTGCGAGTAAGAAAAAGAAATTCAAAAACATTCGTATTCTAAATAATGAAAACACTCACATATTTCGAGAGAGATTAGGAAACATTGATTGGAGTTTCGCTAATGAAGGCCCGATTCATGACTCATACAGGAGATTCCATGAGGTTATTATGAGTTCTTATGATGATTGTTTTCCAGAGAAAAGAATAACTGTAGGGAAGTCAAGGCGAAGGAAATGTTGGGAGAATGAAGAATTGATTGAACTCAAGAAGAAAGTCGATGCGGCGCAAACTATATATGAAGTAAAAAAAGATGAGGACTCTAGAGAATTATATGTTGGATTGAAACGGCAATATAAAGTGTTAATAACAAATATTATAAGAAAGGAAGATATAAAAGTAATTGACGAATCAGAAAACAAAAGTCAGGGCATATGGAAGGTCATAAATTCGAAGCTAAGAACCAAAGACAGCGCTAATTCCGAGATACTTACGGAAGAGGATTTCAACTTATATCTCTCCAAAGTTGCAGAAGAGTTAACTGGACCAAATAGCGATCAAGTTCAAAGTGAGGAATTAATTAATAAAAAAAGAGTAACATATTCAGGCTCATTTTTCCTCTCCCCAACAACCCCTGAGGAAGTCATAGATGCCGTCAACAAAATGAAAAATAAGTCTTCACAAGACGTATATGGATTGTCCGTCAGAACACTGAAGGCAATCATTCAGTGTCTGGCCGGCCCCCTATCAGAACTCATAAACGGTTGTTTCCAGCAGGGCTACTTTCCCGAAGAACTGAAGGTAGCCAGAGTAATCCCAGTGCATAAAAAGGGTGATCGTGATCTACTTGAGAATTACAGACCTATATCGATCCTGCCAGCTCTATCCAAAATTTTTGAGTCCCTCCTAAGACAGAGATTGGTGGCATTTCTGGAGGGGCACTCTCTGCTGAACCAACATCAACATGGCTTCAGAAGAGGTAGGTCCACAACTACTGCACTGATTCAGTTGATCGAATCCATAACTAATGCACTTGATGAGGAAGAAGAGGTCAAAATATCATGCATGGACCTGAGCAAGGCTTTTGACTGTGTGAACCATAATAAATTGCTGAGCAAGCTGGAGAGTATAGGTATCCGGGGCCCCACATTGAGCTTATTAAGATCTTATCTGCAAGATCGGTACCAGATTGTGGATTTAGAAGGGAAAAGGTCCTCAAGAAGGAAAATGACCTCAGGTGTGCCTCAGGGATCAATGCTCGGACCGATTTTATTCCTCGTTTATATTGACGACGTGAGTAACGTAGAAGCTGACGATAAGCTTCTCTTTGCCGATGATGTGTCCTTCTTGAACAAATCGAAAGATGCCCATTCACTTGAATCTAAATCTAGAAGCTCTGTAGAAGATGCTGTAAACTGGTTCACGGCCAACAACTTAAAAGTGAATAAAGATAAAACACAGGAACTAACCGTAACCACCAAACAACACGACCCAAGTAATATATCCCTGCTGGGAATCACGATAAATGGAAAATTATCATGGGCAAAACATATTGACGTTCTTTGCGGAAAATTATCTACGGCAATATTCGCAATTAGAAGAATCCGAAACACGTTGACGGAAAGGGAAGCTCTACTCACATACCATGCTCAATTTCACAGCAAAATGACCTACGGCATTATCTTATGGGGAGCATCACCAGAGGCTGAGAGAGTATTGCTGAAACAAAAGAAAGCACTACGCGCGTTGGCAGAAGTCAGTCAGTTGACCAGCTGCAGGCCACTCTTCAAGAAATACAATATTCTTACCGTCCCAAGTTGCTATATGTTAGAATGTCTTTTATATATACATAAAAGAAAAAACACCTTTTGCAAACACTCAGAAATACACGACCATAACACGAGGTTCAAAAATAAATACGTAACCCCAAAGCATAGGCTACAGACTACACAAAATACTCATGTTTTTAATGGGATGAGAATCTACAACAGACTACCTGAGCAGATCATTTCATTGAATGGTGCAGCATTCAAGGGAAGGATCAAGTCTCTCCTAAGCGAACATGTTGCGTACACGATGGACGAATTATTAACCTGTCAGTTCTAGTATAGTATAGTCAAATACTATATTTGTGAAAATTGTATCATGTGATATTTTACTTGTTTTCGTTTGTGATGTATCTTAATTTATTTCGGATATTTGAAACAAATTATATTATTTATGACATTCCCTGTACGTTTTGAGGGTAATAAATGAAACATTGAAACATTGAAACATTGGCATAGAAAAATTCTGTCATTTTATTTTTATGAACTTGAAAAGATGAAGTCATCGAATTATATCGAAGATATCAGAAAAACTCACTTTTTTTCTGTGCATCAAAACAGCCTCCAGTGTTCATTTTCAGTATGAAAAATTCTGTCATTTCATTTCTATAAACTTGAAAAGATGAAATAATCGAATTGAGAATTTTGAATATATCAGAAAACTCAATTTATTTTTCTGTGTACTAAAACTGCCATGAGTGATCATTGGCATAGAAAAATTCTGTCATTTTATTTTTATGAACTTGAAAAGATGAAGTCATCGAATTATATCGAAGATATCAGAAAAACTCACTTTTTTTCTGTGCATCAAAACAGCCTCCAGTGTTCATTTTCAGTATGAAAAATTCTGTCATTTCATTTCTATAAACTTGAAAAGATGAAATAATCGAATTGAGAATTTTGAATATATCAGAAAACTCAATTTATTTTTCTGTGTACTAAAACTGCCATGAGTGATCATTGGCATAGAAAAATTCTGTCATTTTATTTTTATGAACTTGAAAAGATGAAGTCATCGAATTATATCGAAGATATCAGAAAAACTCACTTTTCTTCTGTGCATCAAAACAGCCTTCAGTGTTCATTTTCAGTATGAAAAATTCTGTCATTTTATTTTTATGAACTTGAAAAGATGAAGTCATCGAATTATATAATAATAATATATAAAAACTCAAGGATATCTTTTCTATTTTACATATAGAGATTCTGAAAAGCCCTATGGTTTCTTCAATGGTTCTTGTTATATTGATATCTACCTTATTTCTTATGCCATAAGGTAGGTAATCGGTTAAACTTTATGACCAGCTCAAAAAGTAAAATTGATCAAAATATGGACTTAGCAGGTTAACGAATTAGGCCGACGAAATGAATAATAGATACATATTGCATACAGGGTTGGGATTATGTAATTATATATACAGGGGGAATATGGAATTTCTCACCTGACTTTCCCAGATGGATGATACCGGCCATGCAAAGCATGGCTTCCGCTTCAAAACGGTTCTTCTGCTTGGGGCTGATATTGGCCAGCTTGCCATATCTCAACGCCAACTTCGTTATGGTAGAGGCCAAAGCCGCACCTATGAAGAAATCACCATCCATGAGGTATTGTCTTAAAGGAGGTCTTTTTTCCTTTTTCGGTTTTCTGAAATTAAAGTAATGAAAGTGGCAACAACATTTCTTACAACCGTCAACTTACTGGGCAGTACTGAAGATAGACTGAGTAGCATAAGTCCCATCCGATGTGACCAACGTAGTTTGTTGCGTTTGAGGAGCACTATTGTTAACTTGACCTTCATCTTCACCGGATATCAATTTCTGTTCCAGATCAACCAAAGCCCCTTCTCCCAGATTAGTCACGATTTGTTTCATCACCACCTCTATATCCGCAGACGTCGAGGCGTATTCGCCGAGAATCCAGAGGGCAGCACGGTGTACTTTCACGCTCTTTATGTCGCTGAACGTTTCCAGTAATTTCTGCAAAAAATTTCACTCGAATCAAACCACATTCGCGAAGGTGTAGAATATGGTCACCTCTATAATAAGCGGCTGTAAGTTTCCGAACTTCTGGATCACCTCCCTGATGAAGATCATCACGTCCGTCGCCGCCAGTTCGTTGGTGTCGGACAGGAATTCGACGAGTACGGGGACGACGGAAACCGCCACATCGGGGAACTTGATGCAGCACTGATGTAGAGTACGAACGAGCAACTGGCGGTATTTTCCCGTGTCTTCGTGCTCCACGTCGTGCGTTTTGGACACTTCTTTCTTCAGTACCAACACCATTTCTTCGATGTTCCTGGAGGAGACCAGGTCCATCGCGAGGGCGAGGGTTTTCTTTCTGACCTGAGGCGAGAAATGAATAGAGTAGATATTTGATTTCAATCTGTTTCCTCACAATTTTGCGCGCTTGTTTCTATGTCTTCATTAATTGCCAAGGCATTTCAATAATGAGTAAATTGGGGAGCCAATAAAAAAGGTAAGTTTTTTTGACATATTCAATATAATTCGTTGATTCCATCTATGGAAGTTCATAAAATCGAATTGACAGTATTTGTCATACTGGCGCCATTATGGTACACAGAAAACAAAATAAATTTTCCTGATATATTCAATATAATTCGATGATTCCATCTTTTCAAGTTTATAAAAATAAAATGACAAAATTTTTCATACCGAAAATGAACACTGAAGGCAATTTTGATACACAGAAAAAAAATTGAGTTTTCTGATATATTCAAAATATTTAATTCGATTATTTCATCTTTTCAAGTCTATAGAAATAAAATGACAGAATTTTCTATTGGGAATGAACACTGAAGGCAGTTTTGGTACAGAGAAGAAAAAAATGTGTTTTCTGATATATGTATTCAAAATATTTAATTCGATTATTTCATCTTTTCAAGTTTATAGGAGTAAAATGATAGAATTTTTCATACTGACAATGAACACTATGGTGCACAAAAAAAAAGTTTAGTTTTCTGATAAACTCAATATACATAATTGGATGATTTTATCTTTTGAAGTTTATAAAAATAAAATGACAGAATTTTTCATACTGGCAATGAACACTGATGGCAGTTTTGGTAGACAGAAAAAAAAATTGAGTTTTTTGATATATTAAAAATATTTAATTCGATTATTTCATCCTTTCAAGTTCATAGAAGTAAAATGATAGAATTTTTCATACTGCCAATGATCACCGAAGGCAGTTTCAGTACACAGAAAAATAAATTGAGTTTTCTGATATATTCAAAATTCTCAATTCGATTATTTCATCTTTTCAAGTTCATGGAAATGAAATGACAGAATTTTTCATACTGAAAATGAACACTGAAGGCTGTTTTGATGCACAGAAAAAAAGTGAGTTTTTCTGATATCTTCAATATAATTCGATGACTTCATCTTTTCAAGTTCATAAAAATAAAATGACAGAATTTTTCCATGCCAATGATCACTGAATGCAGTTTTAGTACACAGAAAAATAAATTGAGTTTTCTGATATATTCAAAATTCTCAATTCGATTATTTCATCTTTTCAAGTTTATAGAAATAAAATGACAGAATTTTTCATACTGAAAATGAACACTGAAGGCAGTTTTAGTACACAGAAAAATAAATTGAGTTTTCTGATATATTCAAAATTCTCAATTCGATTATTTCATCTTTTCAAGTTTATAGAAATGAAATGACAGAATTTTTTATACTGAAAATGAACACTGAAGGCTGTTTTGATGCACAGAAAAAAAGTGAGTTTTTCTGATATCTTCGATATAATTCGATGACTTCATCTTTTCAAGTTAATAAAAATAAAATGACAGAATTTTTCTATGCCAATGATTACTGAAGGCAGTTTTAGTACACAAAAAAATAAATTGAGTTTTCTGATATATTCAAAATTCTCAATTCGATTATTTCATCTTTTCAAGTTTATAGAAATGAAATGACAGAATTTTTCATACTGAAAATGAACACTGAAGGCTGTTTTGATGCACAGAAAAAAAGTGAGTTTTTCTGATATCTTCGATATAATTCGATGACTTCATCTTTTCAAGTTCATAAAAATAAAATGACAGAATTGTTCTAAGCCAATGATCACTGAAGGCAGTTTTAGTACACAGAAAAATAAATTGAGTTTTCTGATATATTCAAAATTCTCAATTCAATTATTTCATCTTTTCGAGTTTATAGAAATGAAATGACAGAATTTTTCATACTGAAAATGAACACTGAAGGCTGTTTTGATGCACAGAAAAAAAGCGAGTTTTTCTGATATCTTCGATATAATTCGATGACTTCAACTTTTCAAGTTCATAAAAATAAAATGACAGAATTTTTCTAAGCCAATGATCACTGAAGGCAGTTTTAGTACACAGAAAAATAAATTGAGTTTTCTGATATATTCAAAATTCTCAATTCGATTATTTCATCTTTTCAAGTTTATAGAAATGAAATGACAGAATTTTCCATACTGAAAATGAACACTGAAGGCTGTTTTGATGCACAAAAAAAAAGTGAGTTTTTCTGATATCTTCGATATAATTCGATGACTTCATCTTTTCAAGTTCATAAAAATCAAATGACAGAATTTTTCATACTGAAAATGAACACTGAAGGCTGTTTTGATGTACAGAAAAAAAGTGAGTTTTTCTGATATCTTCGATATAATTCGATGACTTCATCTTTTCAAGTTCATAAAAATAAAATGACAGAATTTTTCTATGCCAATGATCACTGAAGGCAGTTTTAGTATACAGAACAATAAATTGAGTTTTCTGATATATTCAAAATTCTTAATTCGATTATTTCATCTTTTCAAGTTTATAAAAATGAAATAACAGAATTTTTCATACTGAAAATAAACACTGAAGGCTGTTTTGATGCACAGAAAAAAAGTGAGTTTTTCTGATATCTTCGATATAATTCGATGACTTCATCTTTTCAAGTTTATAGAAATAAAATGACAGAATTTTTCATACTGAAAATGAACACTGAAGGCTGTTTTGATGCACAGAAAAAAAGCGAGTTTTTCTGATATCTTCGATATAATTCGATGACTTCATCTTTTCAAGCTCATAAAAATCAAATGACAGAATTTTTCATACTGAAAATGAACACTGAAGGCTGTTTTGATGCACAGAAAAAAAGTGAGTTTTTCTGATATCTTCGATATAATTCGATGACTTCATCTTTTCAAGTTTATAGAAATGAAATGACAGAATTTTTTATACTGAAAATGAACACTGAAGGCTGTTTTGATGCACAGAAAAAAAGTGAGTTTTTCTGATATCTTCGATATAATTCGATGACTTCATCTTTTCAAGTTCATAAAAATAAAATGACAGAATTTTTCTATGCCAATGATCACTGAAGGCAGTTGTAGTAGAAATGAAATGACAGAATTTTTTATACTGAAAATGAACACTGAAGGCTGTTTTGATGCACAGAAAAAAAGTGAGTTTTTCTGATATCTTCGATATAATTCGATGACTTCATCTTTTCAAGTTCATAAAAATAAAATGACAGAATTTTTCTATGCCTATGATTACTGAAGGCAGTTTTAGTACACAGAAAAATAAATTGAGTTTTCTGATATATTCAAAATTCTCGATTCGATTATTTCATCTTTTCAAGTTTATAGAAATAAAATGACAGAATGTTTCATACTGAAAATGAACACTGAAGGCTGTTTGATGCACAGAAAAAAAGTGAGTTTTTCTGATATCTTCGATATAATTCGATGACTTCATCTTTTCAAGTTCATAAAAATAAAATGACAGAATTTTTCTATGCCAATGATTACTGAAGGCAGTTTTAGTACACAGAAAAATAAATTGAGTTTTCTGATATATTCAAAATTCTCAATTCGGTTATTGCATCTTTTCAAGTTTATAAAAATAAAATGACAGAATTTTTCATACTGAAAATGAACACTGAAGGCTGTTTTGATGCACAGAAAAAAAGTGAGTTTTTCTGATATCTTCGATATAATTCGATGACTTCATCTTTTCAAGTTCATAAAAATAAAATGACAGAATTTTTCTATGCCAATGATTACTGAAGACAGTTTTAGTACACAGAAAAATAAATTGAGTTTTCTGATATATTCAAAATTCTCAATTCGATTATTTCATCTTTTCAAGTTTATAGAAATTAAATGACAGAATTTTTCATACTGAAAATGAACACTGAAGGCTGTTTTGATGCACAGAAAAAAAGTGAGTTTTTCTGATATCTTCGATATAATTCGATGACTTCATCTTTTCAAGTTCATAAAAATAAAATGACAGAATTTTTCTATGCCAATGATTACTGAAGGCAGTCTTAGTACACAGAAAAATAAATTGAGTTTTCTGATATATTCAAAATTCTCAAATCGATTATTTCATCTTTTCAAGTTTATAGAAATGAAATGACAGAATTTTTCATACTGAAAACGAACACTGAAGGCTGTTTTGATGCACAGAAAAAAAGTGAGTTTTTCTGATATCTTCGATATAATTCGATGACTTCATCTTTTCAAGTTCATAGAAATAAAATGACAGAATTTTTCTACTTCCAATGATCACTGAAGACAGTTTTAGTACACAAATAAATAAATTGAGTTTTCTGATATATTCAAAATTCTCAATTCGATTATTTCATCTTTTCAAGTTTATAAAAATGAAATGACAGAATTTTTCATACTGAAAATGAACACTGAAGGCTGTTTTGAGGCACAGAAAAAAAGTGAGATTTTCTGATATCTTCGATATAATTCGATGACTTCATCTTTTCAAGTTCATAAAAATAAAATGACAGAATTTTTCTATGCCAATGATTACTGAAGGCAGTCTTAGTACACAGAAAAATAAATTGAGTTTTCTGATATATTCAAAATTCTCAAATCGATTATTTCATCTTTTCAAGTTTATAGAAATGAAATGACAGAATTTTTCATACTGAAAACGAACACTGAAGGCTGTTTTGATGCACAGAAAAAAAGTGAGTTTTTCTGATATCTTCGATATAATTTGATGACTTCATCTTTTCAAGTTCATAGAAATAAAATGACAGAATTTTTCTACTTCCAATGATCACTGAAGACAGTTTTAGTACACAAATAAATAAATTGAGTTTTCTGATATATTCAAAATTCTCAATTCGATTATTTCATCTTTTCAAGTTTATAAAAATGAAATGACAGAATTTTTCATACTGAAAATGAACACTGAAGGCTGTTTTGAGGCACAGAAAAAAAGTGAGATTTTCTGATATCTTCGATATAATTCGATGACTTCATCTTTTCAAGTTCATAAAAATAAAATGACAGAATTTTTCTACTGCCAATGATCACTGAAGACAGTTTTAGTACACAGAAAAATAAATTGAGTTTTCTGATATATTCAAAATTCTCAATTCGATTATTTCATCTTTTCGAGTTTATAGAAATGAAATGACCGAATTTTTCATACTGAAAATGAACACTGAAGGCTGTTTTGATGCACAGAAAAAAAGCGAGTTTTTCTGATACCTTCGATATAATTCGATGACTTCATCTTTTCAAGTTCATAAAAATAAAATGAAAGAATTTTTCTATGCCAATGATTACTGATGGCAGTTTTAGTACACAGAAAAATAAATTGAGTTTTCTGATATATTCAAAATTCTCAATTCGATTATTTCATCTTTTCAAGTTTATAGAAATGAAATGACAGAATTTTTCATACTGAAAATGAACACTGAAGGCTGTTTTGATGCACAGAAAAAAAGTGAGTTTTTCTGATATCTTCGATATAATTCGATGACTTCATCTTTTCAAGTTCATAAAAATAAAATGACAGAATTTTTCTACGCTAATGATCACTGAAGGCAGTTTTAGTACACAGAAAAATAAATTGAGTTTTCTGATATATTCAAAATTCTCGATTCGATTATTTCATCTTTTCAAGTTTATAGAAATAAAATGACAGAATTTTTCATACTGAAAATGAACACTGAAGGCTGTTTTGATGCACAGAAAAAAAGTGAGTTTTTCTGATATCTTCGATATAATTCGATGACTTCATCTTTTCAAGTTCATAAAAATAAAATGACAGAATTTTTCTATGCCAATGATAACTGAAGGCAGTTTTAGTACACAGAAAAATAAATTGAGTTTTCTGATATATTCAAAATTCTCAATTCGATTATTTCATCTTTTCAAGTTTATAGAAATAAAATGACAGAACTTTTCATACTGAAAATGAACACTGAAGGCAATTTTGATGCACAGAAAAAAAGTTTGTTTTTCTGATATCTTCGATATAATCCGATGACTTCATCTTTTCAAGTTCATAAAAATAAAATGACAGAATTTTTCTACTTCCAATGATCACTGAAGACAGTTTTAGTACACAGAAAAATAAATTGAGTTTTCTGATATATTCGAAATTCTTAATTCGATTATTTCATCTTTTCAAGTTTATAGAAATGAAATGACAGAATTTTTCATACTGAAAATGAACACTGAAGGCTGTTTTGATGCACAGAAAAAAAGTGAGTTTTTCTTATATCTTCGATATAATTCGATGACTTCATCTTTTCAAGTTCATAGAAATAAAATGACAGAATTTTTCTACTGCCAATGATCACTGAAGAGAGTTTTAGTACACAGAAAAATAAATTGAGTTTTCTGATATATTCAAAATTCTTAATTCGATTATTTCATCCTTTCAAGTATATTGAAATGAAATGAAAGAATCTTTCATACTGACAATGAACACTGAAGGTCGTTTTGGAGCACAGAAAAAAAAGTCAAGTTTTCTGATATATTCAATATAAATCGATGATTCCATCTTTTCAAGTTTATACATAGAAATAATAATATATGTCAAAATTTTTTTTTACACAGAAAAAAAGTGAGTTTTTTTCTGATATATTCAATATATGTAATTCCATGATACCATATTTTCAAATTTATAGAAATAAAATGGCAGTACTTGTCATACTGACAATGAACACTAAAGGTAGTTTTGGTACACAAAAACAAGCACGCAAAATCTCCTTACTTCATGTCACTGCTTTTCTAAGATTTTTTATTGGAAAGAATCGAAATGTTCGATGAATTCCGTCTTTGACAACTGACATTCCCCAAATTTGACATCTGCAAGTCAAATTCCCACATAACCTATACAATCCCGATTCTATACTCTTGCCGTCAGAAAATCAAAGTTGTCAACTCACCTCAAGGTCGGGACTGGCAAGAACCCTCAATATATCCATAACCGAATCTTGGAGAACTTTCTCATGAGTCGGATGCTCCTTCAAAGCGATAAGCCTATCTAACACGATCAGTTTAACGTTGTTATCACTCTCTTTTATGATAAGTTCGATGTAACAACTTGCCGCAGCTTTGATGGCCGTTGGTGCGGTTGACAACGTAACCAATGTTCCTAAAGTCGAATTAAAAAGAATTTAAACGTTTCAAACCTACAATTAAAATAAAATAACATACCTGCCGCTTCGTACCTCACAGCGGGACTGCTCGAGTTCAACAGGTTGTAAATACACCTAATAAACCTCGACCTCTCCGAAGGATTATTATGACACACCTTGTAAATCAACTCGACGATCACGAGTTGTAGAATATCACCGAACGAAGTGACTTGATCCAAGCAAGAAGCCAGATACGACAAGGCCCTCTCTTGGTCGGCGTGAAGCAGCATCAGAAATGCGTTTCTCTTACAGGACATATCCTGTTCGCCGTCCAAATAGTTCGATATCAGTTCCGGAGCGTCGGGGATCAACGCTTCGAAATTCCGATAGATCGTGAAGATGGCCAAGACCGCATTCCTCCTTACGTACGAATGACGATGTTCCAGGCAGGATCTTATAGACGGCATCAGGGGTTCCAAGAGTTCGGGTTCCTTGAGTTTACATAGGAAACGGAGGGTTGATCCGCGTAAGAACTCGTTGGGATGCTGGAGATCCTTTCTGTATCGGAAATAAAGTTATGTACCAAATCAGGAATGTTGGAGGAAACTTACCGGTAAGCGTCACAAACGAGGATCATCTCTTGTAAAAGTTTCCCATCCGGGGTTGTTTTGGGTACGATCTCCCAGAAAATCAAGAGTAACTTCTTGGCGGTATGGTCTTGTAGAGGGAGAACGTAACGGATTATGATCATTAAGAGACCTGGAGGTAAACGTTCCCCTGCCAAAATCATGTGTATGGTTTTTTTCAGAGCTTCGATTTTAACTTTCACATCTCCTTTTTCTGAAAAAATAACAACAGTTTTAGCGATAACTTGGAAGGTATTACAAAGGGAAGCTTACCCAGGTCCTGTTTTAGCTGTAACTCACTGTAGGGCTCCGAATCTATCGGTACATTTATGAGAGTGTAACAAGGTTGCTCTACAGCACCCATCCTGTTTGAGTTTTAACTAGAAATTTCGATTTTGATAATGTCGATGAAGATATTAAGACAGTATTACCTGAAAGGTCTCAAATATTCCTTTTATTCGGCGAAGTCTAGTAATGGTTGTGATTTTTATAAGAAAACTTCAGATACGTGTCAGTTGATTTAAACGTCATAACCTAACCTCACTCTATTGTTTGAGAATGTCAGAGTCATATGCCCATACGAATCCATAGGTTTAGAAATGTTGAAGCAAAAGATTTAATTTTCAGTATCTATTTCACATCAGTTCAAAGCTCAGATGGTGTTGGGCGATACGTATCGATATTTTACTGTATCGATACTTTTCGTTACGATATTCGATATTTTGTATCGATACTTTACTTACCGATACCAAGATGTATCGATACTTAATGGCGTGTATCGGTGGTCGAGTATCGAAATAATAAAATAAAATTTGCTTGCTTCTTTTCCGAAGCTTATGTTTGGATTTCGCATCACAATACATTTCTGTATGTGGCAGTATTGCCAATGGTGTTCCACCAAAAAATCCGAATTTTTCGCAAAAATGCAACAAAAAATTCGAAAAAATCTGACGCATCCGTAAAAATATCCGAAAAAATCCTCCAGATTATCGAACCATAAAATTAACTCCGCAGACAAAAATAAAAACTCTTTATCTGTATATTAGGGTGGAAAAAATTGACAAGCTTCGTCAGGTTGTCGACTGTGCTTTCACCTAACATTAGTTACATAGTATTGGGCGATACTTCGTAAAGTATCGATACTCTGGATCGTATCATGTATATCGAAACCTACTATCTATTTCAGAAACACAACGAAAACATTGATCGACAACAAACTCTAGAATAACCACTATAACCAGAAGTATTGAATACTTTGGATAGTCGAAATGACCATTATCCCGTCTTTTAAGTTTGTTCAAACAAGAATGAAATGTAAAGATAAATATATATAAATTTCCAACCAAGCTCTGAGCACCAGACACGTGAATTCAGAAAACTCAAATCGTTCCGTTATTTTGTTCTAAACAATGAATATGAAAAAGGACCATAAGCGGTTACAAGTTACAACATTTTTATGGCTTCGCCACATCTGGAATTCCATTTCACAGGCAATAGGCAATATTATTTGAATAAGTATGTTGATGTAATTAATACCTACTTGGACTATTTGGATAGCAAATTCTAACAACTGAACTGCTCGATATCTATTTGCCTAAGATGATGTATCGAATTATTAAAGATTTCTTGTAGAAATCTCTCAAAAGTACGAGTCGTTTGAAAAACTCGAAAAGCCCTTAAAAACACATTCAAGAACGAAACGCAAAATATACACAAAAATATCCAATTCTGACATAAATTCGTCTAAAAAAAAATTCAATATTAGTGAAGGTAATTTCAATCAAAAATATGCATTTCATTAATCTACTACGATCTTCAGTATCTGGGTTTGAATAAAACAATGCGGGTTGATTTCATATTCATTCATTCATTTTTCATCATAACAATAATGTTGAATTCATAACTTCAGAAAGACTCAAAATAAATGAGCAATCTAATATGAATTTGATTAGATATTTCAGATCGTTTCAACAAATTGTTCGTGTTTCGATTTTTTTAGGGATTTATCGAAATGAAAAGGGAGATTGTTATTAATGAGAAGCAACTCCAATTCTATAACAGAAAGATGAGTATTTTGTTTGTATTTTATTATATTAGGGGACGAGACCGACAAACGACAATAATTTTGCGACAGTCATAAACTTCCTCGGAAATTCTCCGCTACACAACTTCAGGACAGTTTTGATAAACCGAAAATATAACAAAACATAATTCATGGAAGTCCCAAAATTTGTTTTTTTACAGCACGAAAGAATCCGATATTTAATGTATCGATATTTGATGTATCGATACTTTCGAAGCGATACGATTTCAGTATCGATACTACTTGATTCGATATAATACGATCCAGAGTATCGATACTTTACGAAGTATCGCCCAACACTAAGCTCAGACAGTTTTTTAGGGATCGATATTCGCGTAATGTTCCCGATTCGATACCACTAGCGCTATCTATTACGAAAATAACTAGTATCACTCACCGCAACTCTCAAAATTAATGTTTCCTTTAAGATTGAAACGGTACTTTTTGGATCTGGGTATAGATGGCGCCGGATACATTTAAATAGAAAAATTCACCAAGAAAGCCGTGTTCATTATATTTTTTGTAGTTTCTAGAAAGGTAGAAGCACAAGATTTAATTTTCAGTATCTATTTCACATCAGTTTATAGCTCAGACAGTTTTTCAGGGATCATAGATGGATATTTGCGTATTGTTCCCGATTCGATACCACTAGCGCCATCTGTTACGAAAATATCTAATATCTCTCACTGCAACTCTCAAAATTAATGTTTCCTTTAAGAAGAACTTTTTGGATTTAAGTATAGATGACGCCGGATACATTCTAATAGAAAAGTTCACAAAGAAATCCGTCTTCATTATATTTTTTATAGTTTCACATGAAAACATGCTTCTGGTAACACGAAAAAAAAATTGTCTAACGTACTTTGATGAATTGGTCCTGACCCAATATTTGTTACGATTCAACGATATTTTTGCGGTTGAGGCTACGCCGACAAAATGAATAATTGCGCTCATCCCTTTCGATGACGCACCAAAAAGGTCAATTGAGGTTAAAAAATTGCAAAAACCAATGAATTATTTGGGGCCTAGAATGGTCAAGAGGAGGGGCAATTGTTCCAAGTGCCCCCCTTGAATCCTCGCATTATACATAAA
Source organism: Aphidecta obliterata (assembly GCA_963966015.1). Classification (NCBI taxonomy): domain Eukaryota; kingdom Metazoa; phylum Arthropoda; class Insecta; order Coleoptera; family Coccinellidae; genus Aphidecta; species Aphidecta obliterata. The sequence goes on from OZ014435.1 coordinate 3,457,091, forward strand.
TAAACCCATCTAAAAACCTTCTCTCGGTATTTTTCTTGGGGGTACCTTTCAAATTTCAATAACCGAAACGCAAACACGACCGAACAAAAGATCCGATATCAGCAACCCCTTTGCATCCAGCGCCTCCCGCGATCGAAAGCGGCCACCCTCCCAAACTGCCCCATCCCGGCTGGCTGCGAGATTTACGGCCGTCTCCTCCTGTCTCTCCTCTCTCTCCAGTTCTCCCGAAACCTCCTTCGATTCCGGGACGATCGAGGCGGACTCGCGGGATCGGCGAAATTTTCTCTCGAGCAGGGGGTGAGTTATGATCTCGGACGGGGTTGAGTGAGATTGGATAAGTGGCCGTTGAGGAGGGTTTTAAACGTCCCATTGCCCCGTTGAGGTTTGATTAGCAGTCACGACTGGAGGGGGATGAAGATGGTAATTTTTTATGTTTTTTTCGAGGGAAATTCAGATAATTTTTTTTGTTGAAGGGTGTAGGTGTTTTTCGTTGTGTTTTTCTCAGAATTGGCGTTGATGTTCTAGGAACGGGGGTGAAAATATTAATTTGAATATTTAAAATCCATAATACTGATAACGTTGATTAATGACCTATTTTGATGTCCATTTATGGGGAAGTTTGTTTGAACGTCAGCTGAAATTGTTCCTTTCTTTTGTCATGAGGGGGCTCGGAATTAATCATGCAAGCCCCCGAGGTAAGATTTCTGACAGGACCCCTTCAACTCCAAAACCATATTATTACAAAAAACCCTGGAAAAAAAACGTATTGTGAGGCTAAGAAATCGACATGTAGCGAGACTATCGAACCAAACGAATCACAGATTCTGTAAACCAAACCAACTGTCAGTGTGACAGTTTATTTATATGAACTTCGAAAGATGTAATCACAGAATTATCAAATTTCTCCACCAACACCAGATTAGAAAAGCTCAATTTTTGTTCACTAAAACAGCTTGAAGCTGAATTTTATATAACTCATATTTTAGGGACCCCCCTATATATGTATAATTATGCGGCTATTCTGTAGATTATTTGTGGTTCCACGAATGCAGGAAGAGCTGCAATTATATAAAGCATTTACAGTCCCAACGATCCAATTAGAGATGATTGCACTCGATGGAAATTGTTATTCTCACGCTGCGTCCACAAGATTGAACATTTCCACGATTCGTACCATTTGCAGCGTTGCTTTCTGTCCACTCAATTCGATGAGGGTCCTCTAGTTTTCAAAATAATTGAGAAAACCTTTCCATAGGATTATCTGGAAAAGAAGGTTAACATAATAAATTTATTGAAATAGAAACCAAGGAAATAGCCACCAAGATCTCCCGATATAACCTCGCTGGATCTTTCTGAGATAACAAATAACAATTTTTTTTGAGATAAACTTTTTTTTCTGATAACGCCATACATTCTTGGCTGGGTGGAAAATCGAAAAATACATATTTTTCAAAATAATTGGAAGAACCTGTCCATAGGATTATCTGGAGAAAAAGATAAACACAATACATTTATTGAAACAAAAACCAAGGAAATGGCCACCAAGATCTCCCGATATAACTTCGCTGGATCTTTCTGAGATAACAAGTAACAATGTTTTCTGAGATAAACTTTTTTTTATATAACCCCATAGATTCGTGACTGGGTGGAAAATCGAAAAATGCAATTTTTTCAAAATAATTAAAAGAACCTTTCCATAGGATTATCTGGAGAAGAAAGTGAAAACAATACATTTATTGAAACAAAAACCAAGGAAATGGCCACCAAGATCTCCCGATATAACCTCGCTGGATCTTTCTGAGATAACAAGTAACAATTTTTTTTGAGATAAACTTTTTTTTTGATAACCCCATAGATGTTTGACTGGGTGGAAAATCAAAAAAAAAAATTTTTTGAAATAATTGAAAGAACCTTCTATTGGATTATCTGGAGAAGGAGGTTAACACAATACATTTATTGAAACAAAACCCAAGTAAATGGCCACCAAGATCTCCCGATATAACCCCGTTGGATCTTTCTGAGATAAAATAACAATTTTTTTTGAGATAAACTTTTTTTTTTTGATAACGCCATACATTCTTGGCTGGGTGGAAAATCGAAAAATACATATTTTTCAAAATAATTGGAAGAACCTGTCCATAGGATTATCTGGAGGAAAAGATAAACACAATACATTTATTGAAACAAAACCCAAGTAATTGGCCACCAAGATCTCCCGATATAACCCCGTTGGATCTTTCTGAGATAACAAATAACAATTTTTTTTGAGATAAACTTTTTTTTCTGATAACGCCATACATTCTTGGCTGGGTGGAAAATCGAAAAATACATATTTTTCAAAATAATTGGAAGAACCTGTCCATAGGATTATCTGGAGAAAAAGGTAAACACAATACATTTATTGAAACAAAAACCAAGGAAATGACCACCAAGATCTCCCGATATAACTTCGCTGGATCTTTCTGAGATAACAAGTAACAATGTTTTTTGAGATAAACTTTTTTTTCTGATAACGCCATACATTCGTGGCTGGGTGGAAAATCGAAAAATACATATTTTTCAAAATAATTGGAAGAACCTGTCCATAGGATTATCTGGAGAAAAAGGTAAACACAATACATTTATTGAAACAAAAACCAAGGAAATGGCCACCAAGATCTCCCGATATAACTTCGCTGGATCTTTCTGAGATAACAAGTAACAATGTTTTCTGAGATAAATTTTTTTTTATATAACCCCATAGATTCGTGACTGGGTGGAAAATCGAAAAATGCAATTTTTTCAAAATAATTAAAAGAACCTTTCCATAGGAGAAGAAAGTAAAAACAATACATTTATTGAAACAAAAACCAAGGAAATGGCCACCAAGATCTCCCGATATAACTTCGCTGGATCTTTCTGAGATAACAAGTAACAATTTTTTTTGAGCTAAACTTTTTTTTTTGATAACGCCATACATTCGTGGCTGGGTGGAATATCGAAAAATACATATTTTTCAAAATAATTGGAAGAACCTGTCCATATGATTATCTGGAGATAAAGATAAACACAATACATTTATTGAAACAAAAACCAAGGAAATGGCCACCAAGATCTCCCGATATAACTTCGCTGGATCTTTCTGAGATAACAAGTAACAATGTTTTCTGAGATAAATTTTTTTTTATGTAACCCCATAGATTCGTGACTGGGTGGAAAATCGAAAAATGCAATTTTTTCAAAATAATTGGAAGAACCTGTCGATAGGATTATCTGGAGAAAAAGGTGAACAAAATACATTTATTGAAACAAAAACCAAGGAAATGGCCACCAAGATCTCCCGATATAACTTCGCTGGATCTTTCTGAGATAACAAGTAACAATGTTTTCTGAGATACATTTTTTGAGCGCTCGTACAACTTACACGAGGGCTATATCATTTCGTCACGATGTCTGTATTTTTCGAATTTTGAGCCGAAAATGGTCTCAATCGACTATGTTCGACTCACTGATGACGAATCCGTCGGAAAATTCGAGTCTGTCCGTCCGTCCGTCCGGCCGTCCGTCCGGCCGTATACACGATAACTCTCGAACGGAATGTCCTAGAAACATGAAATTTTCAGGGTAGGTTCAGTTCCCGAATGGCTCGGTTAAGTTCGTTAATGGGCCAAATTCCACCAGGGGTTCCGTAAATATGGCCGTTCAAAGTTTTGTTTCCCTGATTACTTGAAAACTACAGATTTGATCGAGATGAAATTTTGCACTCAAATGGAAAATGAGGTGTTCAAGCTACATGTGAAATTTTGTCCAGATCGCATGACCAGAACCATAGAAACCAAAGAAAATTGTAACTTTTGAACGGAAAGGCCTAGGGACTTGAAATTTTCAGGGTGGGTTTGGATCGCAAATTTCACGTCATGTTCATCAATGAGCAAAATTGGACTAGGGGTTCCGTAAATATGGCCGTTCAAAATATTTTTTTCGTGATAGTTTCGAAACTACCGATCGGATTGGAATGAAATTATGCACCTAGCTCAGGAATAATGTATTCAAACTACGTGCAAAATTTTGTCCAGATCGCATCACCAAGACCATAGATACCGTGGAAAATTCTAGCGAATTATCGGAAAAAAATTGATCAGCTGAAGCACCGACATGAAGTCTGGAGTTTCGCCTAAGTTTCAGAATTTTTTTGACAGCAGTCAAAAATTCCTTCAATTGATTTCTAAAACTGGAAAATGCGAATCTACCTACAAGGTGCATGTACGAGCGCTCAAAAGCTCCTGCCTTCACGGCAGTGCTTTTCGTAATTTTTTTTATATAACCCCATAGATTCGTGACTGGGTGGAAAATCGAAAAATGCAATTTTTTCAAAATAATTGGAAGAACCTGTCGATAGGATTATCTGGAGAAAAAGATAAAAACAATACATTTATTGAAACAAAAACCAAGGAAATGGCCACCAAGATCTCCCGATATAACTTCGCTGGATCTTTCTGAGATAACAAGTAACAATTTTTTTTGAGCTAAACTTTTTTTTTTGATAACGCCATACATTCGTGGCTGGGTGGAATATCGAAAAATACATATTTTTCAAAATAATTGGAAGAACCTGTCCATAGGATTATCTGGAGATAAAGATAAACACAATACATTTATTGAAACAAAAACCAAGGAAATGGCCACCAAGATCTCCCGATATAACTTCGCTGGATCTTTCTGAGATAACAAGTAACAATGTTTTCTGAGATAAATTTTTTTTTATGTAACCCCATAGATTCGTGACTGGGTGGAAAATCGAAAAATGCAATTTTTTCAAAATAATTGGAAGAACCTGTCGATAGGATTATCTGGAGAAAAAGGTGAACAAAATACATTTATTGAAACAAAAACCAAGGAAATGGCCACCAAGATCTCCCGATATAATTTCGCTGGATCTTTCTGAGATAACAAGTAACAATTTTTTTTGAGCTAAACTTTTTTTCTTGATAACGCCATACATTCGTGGCTGGGTGGAAAATCGAAAAATACATATTTTTCAAAATAATTGGAAGAACCTGTCCATAGGATTATCTGGAGAAAAAGATAAACACAATACATTTATTGAAACAAAAACCAAGGAAATGGCCACCAAGATCTCCCGATATAACTTCGCTGGATCTTTCTGAGATAACAAGAAACAATGTTTTCTGAGATACATTTTTTTTTATATAACCCCATAGATTCGTGACTGGGTGGAAAATCGAAAAATGCAATTTTTTCAAAATAATTAAAAGAACCTTTCCATAGGAGAAGAAAGTAAAAACAATACATTTATTGAAACAAAAACCAAGGAAATGGCCACCAAGATCTCCCGATATAACTTCGCTGGATCTTTCTGAGATAACAAGTAACAATTTTTTTTGAGCTAAACTTTTTTTTTTGATAACGCCATACATTCGTGGCTGGGTGGAAAATCGAAAAATACATATTTTTCAAAATAATTGGAAGAACCTGTCCATAGGATTATCTGGAGAAAAAGATAAACACAATACATTTATTGAAACAAAAACCAAGGAAATGGCCACCAAGATCTCCCGATATAACTTCGCTGGATCTTTCTGAGATAACAAGTAACAATGTTTTCTGAGATAAATTTTTTTTTATATAACCCCATAGATTCGTGACTAGGTGGAAAATCGAAAAATGCAATTTTTTCAAAATAATTGATAGAACCTTTCCATAGGAGAAGAAAGTAAAAACAATACATTTATTGAAACAAAAACCAAGGAAATGGCCACCAAGATCTCCCGATATAACTTCGCTGGATCTTTCTGAGATAACAAGTAACAATTTTTTTTGAGCTAAACTTTTTTTTTTGATAACGCCATACATTCGTGGCTGGGTGGAAAATCGAAAAATACATATTTTTCAAAATAATTGGAAGAACCTGTCCATAGGATTATCTGGAGAAAAAGATAAACACAATACATTTATTGAAACAAAAACCAAGGAAATGGCCACCAAGATCTCCCGATATAACTTCGCTGGATATTTCTGAGATAACAAGTAACAATGTTTTTTGAGATAACCTTTTTTTTTGATAACCCCATAGATTTTTGGCTGGGTGGAAAATCAAAAAATACATATTTTCCGAAATAATTGAAAGAACCTTCCATTGGATTATCTGGAGAAGAAGGTTATCACAATACATTTATTGAAACAAAACCCAAGTAAATGGCCACCAAGATCTCCCGATATAACCCCGCTGGATCTTTCTGAGATAAAATAACAATTTTTTTTGAGATAAACTTTTTTTTTTTGTATATATGTATATATATATATTTTTCAAAATAACTGAAAGGACCTTTCCATAGGATTATCTGGAGAAAAAGGTAAACACAATGAATTTATTGAAACAAAAACCTAGGAAATGGCCACCAAGATCGGTATAATCCCGCTGGATCTTCCTGAGATAACAAGTAACAATTTTTTTTGAGATGAACTTTTTTTTGATAACCCCATAGATTTGTGACTGGGTGGAAAATCGAAAAATACATATTTTTCAGAATAATTGGAAGGACCTTTCCATATGAATATCTGGAGAAAAAGGTAAACACAATAAATTCATAAAATAGAAATCAAGGAAATGGCCACCAAGATCGAAAAAAACATGAGAACGCGCTCTGCCTCGTTTATGGGATATTTTCTTTCACGGTCTGTTTTCCCCATTGAATCATTTTTGACTGTTGTGACAGCCGGATATATATTTCAAGCCTGGTGCGAAACGATAGTTTCGTAAAAGTGTCACATAAAGCTTGATTAATCCATATTATTTCAGGACGTTATAAAAAGTCGAAACAAATGAAAGAAGACAATAACATACGCTGATAAACATTAAATTAAATGTATACAATCGAAAAGTCTGCACATGTGGCACTTAATCATTATTCGTTTCTGAGAAAATGTTTCTTTTTACGAATGTTGACGCTTCGAGAATAATCCAAATATAAGTAAAAAAAAATTTAGAAAAGCACTGCCGTGAAGGCAGGAGCTTTTGAGCGCTCGTACATGCACCTTGTAGGTAGATTCGCATTTTCCAGTTTTAGAAACCAATTGAAGAAATTTTTGAAAGCTGTCAAAAAAATTCTGAAACTTAGGCGAAACTCCAGACTTCATGTCAGTGCTTCAGCTGATCAATTTTTTTTCGATAATTCGCTAGAATTTTCTACGGTATCTATGGTCTTGGTGGTGCGGTCTGGACAAAATTTTGCACGTAGTTTGAATACATTATTCCTCAGCTAGGTGCATAATTTCATTCCAATCCGATCAGTAGTTCCGAAACTATCTGGAAAGAAATATCTTGAACGGCCATATTTACGGAACCCCTAGTCTCATTTTGGTCATTGATGAACGTGACCGCGATATTCGCGATCCAAACCCACCCTGAAAATTTCAAGTTCCTAGGCCTTTCCGTTCAAAAGTTACAATTTTCTATGGTTTCTATGGTTCTGGTCATGCGATCTGGACAAAATATTGCTTCAATATATCATTCTCGATTAAAATACAAAATTTCATCTCGATCGAATCCGTAGTTTCGAATTTATCGAGAAAACAAAATTTCAAACGACCGTATTTACGGAATCCCTTGTAAAATGTTGCTCATAGATGAACGTGATCACGACGTTCGAGATCCACACCTATCCTGAAAATTTCAAGTCCCTAGGCATTTCCGTTCAAAAGTTACAATTTTCTATGGTTTCTATGGTTCTGGTCATGCGATCTGGACAAAATTTCGCATGTAGCTAAAACACCTCATTTTCCATTTGAGTGCAAAATTTCATCTCGATCGAATCTGTAGTTTTCAAGTAATCAGGGAAACAAAACTTTGAACGGCCATATTTACGGAACCCCTGGTGGAATTTGGCCCATTAACGAACTTAACCGAGGCATTTGGGATCTGAACCTACACTGAAAATTTCAAGTCTCTAGGTTGATCCGTTCGAGAGTTATCGTGCTTACGGACGGACGGCCGGACGGACGGACGGACGGACGGCCGGACGGACGGACAGACTCGAATTTTCCGACGGATTCGTCATCAGTGAGTCGAACATAGTCGAATGAGACCATTTTCGGCTCAAAATTCGAAAAATACAGACATCGTGACGAAATGATATAGCCCTCGTGTAAGTAGTACGAGCGCTCAAAAATAATATACATGGGACATGTTTCTGTTATACCAATCCAAAATGTCCTTCTTCATTTAATTATAACCCTTGAAAACTTGAGTGTTCCAACGCCAGTCGAGAGCCTTAATCAGTCTCCCTAGTGCTCTCATCTTAATATATTCATCCACCCTATCTTTTACAGGAGGTGACCAGAAGGTGATGCAAGTGACAGACAAAGCCGTCTCGACGGATGACGATCTTAAGCAGGGGGTGGCGGAGGAGCCAGCGTTTCAGCCACCCCCTCGCTTCGACGTCACCAACTTAGAAGCGGTGTTGGCCACGTTACTCGAGAACAAGGTCGAAGCAATCAAGCAGGTTAGTTTTTTTTTTGTGAGGTTCTGATCCATGAACCATTAAAAACTTGGAATCGATTTCCGTTTACAACTCGGGAATTCGCAGGAACGGAAGCAATCCAGCGTCGGATCCAGTCCGAAGAGCATAGTGCATCGTCTGAGGATCACGTCCACTTCGACGACCTCGTCGGGGAAGGGCGCCAACGACGTCGATTCGGAAACGAAGAAACGGCCTCCGAAACCGACACCTGTTGGGGGTGGAATATCAATTCGTAGATGGCAACAGATGCAACCTACCGATTCTTGTGACACGCACTCCAGTAACTGCGGTAAGTTGGCGATATTCTGACACCGACGCCTTCGCCATTTGGCAACTCTTTGTAACAGTTAGAATCTGATGGACTGGATGAATCGGGCGAGGATTGGCAATTTTTGGTTCACAATGCGGAAATTCGAATACTCATTAGAATTTTAGTGTCACACTTAATTGCAGAGAAATAACATGATGATTTTTACACCGACACCTTCGCCATTTTGCAACTATCCTGAAAAAGAATTTTCTGTTCACATTGCAAAAATTCAAACACATGTCCCTTCAAACTTTCAGTGTCACCGGTGATTCCAGAAGAATAACGCGATTATACATATTTTCACAATGGCACCTTCGCCATTCTGCAACTCTCCTGGAAAAGAATTTTTGGTTCACTTTGCGAGAATTCAAATACTCATATGAAGAGAATCATAAATCTTCCCAAACTTTCAGTGCCACACACAATTGCAGAGGAATAACATGATAGTTTTTAGACTGACGCCTTCGCCATTTTGGAACTCTCTTGTGACGGTTACAATTGAATGAATCAGTCGAGAATTGAGAATTTTTAGTTCATATTGGGAAAGTTTGAACACTCATCAAAACAGAAACATACATCATTCTATACTTTCACTGCCACCTGTGATTGCAGAAGAATTCCACGATTATTTAACCGGAACCTCCGCCATTTTGCAACTTTCCTGAAAAACATTTTTTGGTTCTCATTGAGAAAATTCAAACACTCATAAAATACAGAAACATAAATTCCTCTAAACTTTCAGTGCCACTGGTGGTTGCATGGAAATAACACGATTATTTAACCGGAACTTTCGCCATTTTGCAGCTTTCCTGAATAATAATTTTCGGTTCACATTGAGAAAAATTCACATACCAATAAACACAGAAACATATATTCCTCTAAACTTTCAGTGCCACTGGTGATTTCAGAGGAATAACGCGATTATACATATTTTCACAATGGCACCTTCGCCATTCTGCAACTCTCCTGGAAAAGAATTTTTGGTTCACTTTGCGAGAATTCAAATACTCATATGAAGAGAATCATAAATCCTCTTAAACTTTCAGTGCCATACGCAATTGCAGAGGAATAACATGATAGTTTTTACACTGACGCCTTCGCCATTTTGAAACTCTCTTGTGACGGTTACGATTGAACGAATCAGGCAAGAATTGGGAATTTTAAGTTCATATTGGGAAAGTTTGAACACTCATTAAAACAGAAACATACATCATTCTAAACTTTTACTGCCACCTGTGATTGCAGAAGAATTCCACGATTATTTAACCGGAACCTCCGCCATTTTGCAACTTTCCTGAAAAACATTTTTTGGTTCTCATTGAGAAAATTCAAACACTCATAAAATACAGAAACATAAATTCCTCTAAACTTTCAGTGCCACTGGTGGTTGCATGGAAATAACACGATTATTTAACCGAAACTTTCGCCATTTTGCAGCTTTCCTGAATAATAATTTTCGGTTCACATTGAGAAAAATTCACATACCAATAAACAGAGAAACATATATCTAAACTTTCAGTGCCACTGGTGATTTCAGAGGAATAACGCGATTATACATATTTTCACAATGGCACCTTCGCCATTCTGCCACTCTCCTGGAAAAGAATTTTTGGTTCACTTTGCGAGAATTCAAATACTCATATGAAGAGAATCATAAATCCTCCTAAACTTTCAGTGCCATACGCAATTGCAGAGGAATAACATGATAGTTTTTACACTGACGCCTTCGCCATTTTGAAACTCTCTTGTGACGGTTACGATTGAACGAATCAGGCGAAAATTGGGAATTTTAAGTTTATATTGGGAAAGTTTGAACACTCATTAAAACAGAAACATACATCATTCTAAACTTTTACTGCCACCTGTGATTGCAGAAGAATTACACGATTATTTAACCGGAACCTCCGCCATTTTGCAACTTTCCTGAAAAACATTTTATGGTTATCATTGAGAAAATTCAAACACTCATCAAATACAGAAACATATATTCCTCTAAACTTTCAGTGCCACTGGTGTTTGCATGGAAATAACACGATTATTTAACCGGAACCTTCGCCATTTTACAACTTTAATGAATAATAATTTTCGGTTCACATTGAGAAAATTCACATACCCATAAACGCAGAAACATATATTCCCCTAAACTTTCAGTGCCACCGGTGATTTCAGAGGAATAACGCGATTATACATATTTCCACAATGGCACCTTCGCCATTCTGCAACTCTCCTGGAAAAGAATTTGTGGTTCACTTTGCGAGAATTCAAATACTCATATGAAGAGAATCATAAATCCTCCCAAACTTTCAGTGCCACACGCAATTGCAGAGGAATAACATGATAGTTTTTACACTGACGCCTTCGTCATTTTGAAACTCTCTTGTGACGGTTACAATTGAATGAATCAGGCGAGAATTGGGAATTTTTGGTTCATATTGGGAAAGTTTGAACACTCATTAAAACAGAAACATACATCATTCTAAACTTTTACTGCCACCTGTGATTGCAGAAGAATTACACGATTATTTAACCGGAACCTTCGCCATTTTGTAACTTTCCTGAAAAACATTTTTTGGTTCTCATTGAGAAAATTCAAACACTCATAAATACAGAAACATAAATTCCTCTAAACTTTCAGTGCCACTGGTGGTTGCATGGAAATAACACGATTATTTAACCGGAACTTTCGCCATTTTGCAGCTATCCTGAATAATAATTTTCGGTTCACATTGAGAAAAATTCACATACCAATAAACACAGAAACATATATTCCTCTAAACTTTCAGCGCCACTGGTGATTTCAGAGGAATAACGCGATTATACATATTTTCACAATGGCACCTTCGCCATTCTGCCACTCTCCTGGAAAAGAATTTTTGGTTCACTTTGCGAGAATTCAAATACTCATATGAAGAGAATCATAAATCCTCCTAAACTTTCAGTGCCATACGCAATTGCAGAGGAATAACATGATAGTTTTTACACTGACGCCTTCGCCATTTTGAAACTCTCTTGTGACGGTTACGATTGAACGAATCAGGCGAGAATTGGGAATTTTAAGTTCATATTGGGAAAGTTTGAACACTCATTAAAACAGAAACATACATCATTCTAAACTTTCACTGCCACCTGTGATTGCAGAAGAATTCCACGATTATTTAACCGGAACCTCCGCCATTTTGCAACATTCCTGAAAAACATTTTTTGGTTCTCATTGGAAAAATTCAAACACTCATAAAATACAGAAACATAAATTCCTCTAAACTTTCAGTGCCACTGGTGGTTGCATGGAAATAACACGATTATTTAACCGGAACTTTCGCCATTTTGCAGCTTTCCTGAATAATAATTTTCGGTTCACATTGAGAAAAATTCACATACCAATAAACACAGAAACATATATTCCTCTAAACTTTCAGTGCCACTGGTGATTTCAGAGGAATAACGCGATTATACATATTTCCACAATGGAACCTTCGCCATTCTGCAACTCTCCTGGAAAAGAATTTGTGGTTCACTTTGCGAGAATTCAAATACTCATATGAAGAGAATCATAAATCCTCCTAAACTTTCAGTGCCATACGCAATTGCAGAGGAATAACATGATAGTTTTTACACTGACGCCTTCGTCATTTTGAAACTCTCTTGTGATGATTACAATTGAATGAATCAGGCGAGAATTGGGAATTTTTGGTTCATATTGGGAAAGTTTGAACACTCATTAAAACAGAAACATACATCATTCTAAACTTTTACTTTCACCTGTGATTGTAGAAGAATTACACGATTATTTAACCGGAACCTTCGCCATTTTGTAGCTTTCCTAAAAAAAAGTTTTTGGTTCACATTGCCAAAATTCAAAAACTCATGAAATAAAAACATTTATGCCTTCAAACTTTCAATGCCACCGAGGAATAACACGATTATTGTTACAACTGCACCTTCGCCATTTTGCAACTTTCTTATATCCGCCACTATAAATGCTTGAAGGGCACTTTAACGTGATAACCGTGGATTGATTAAATGAGAATTCTTGGCTTTGAATGCGTAAAATCAACCACTAATACAGAAACATACATCATTCTAAACTTTTACTTTCACCTGTGATTGTAGAAGAATTACACGATTATTTAACCGGAACCTTCGCCATTCTGTAGCTTTCCTAAAAAAAGTTTTTGGTTCACATTGCCAAAATTCAGAAACTCATGAAATAAAAACATATATGCCTTCAAACTTTCAATGCCACCGAGGAATAACACGATTATTGTTACACCTGCACCTTCGCCATTTTGCAACTTTCTTATATTCGCCACTATAATTGCTTGAAGGGCACTTCAACGTGATAACCGTGGATTGATTAAATGAGAATTCTTGGCTTTGAATGCGTAAAATCAACCACTAATAGAAACAGAAAAAAACACCCTTCAAAAACTTCCAGCACTTCGGAATTTTGCAACTTTCGTGTAATAATAGCTATAATTTTTTCCTTCAGGACCTCACAGTCAAGAAATATCAATCTCCTCCATCGACAGTCACCGTTTAATACGTCCCCAAAAATCAAGCCTTAAGAGTCCCCCAATGGTGAGCAGACAGAGCTCACGAGAGACCGACGTCCGCAGTCTACCATCCTTCAGTCGACAAGAATCTCGAGAGTCCTATCCTTCTTTTGGTCGACAGGACTCCCGAGAATCCTATAGGTGAGTAAAAATACATTTTAGGATATTCTTGTAGATTTCAACAATAATTCCCTATTCGGTGGTGAATTCTTGTTAACAGTATTTCATCCTTCCATTCAGTCCCAAATATAGTTGCTCTCCCTAGTGTACTCCATATGGCATCATAAATTCATTAGGGGTGGGAATGTACAACGTTCGCTCAAATAATTTATGTCTCTATATGCCTGATAATATGCTCCACGAGTATTCACTGTTTAGCCTGATAAATATGGAATGGTGGCTTATATCCCTAAGGGTCGTGGGAGTAATTCAAGAATTATTACTGCACCACTTTGAAATGAAGGTTTGATTTTTTTCTTCGAATTTTTCGTCCGAAGGTACGGCTTCAACAGGCAAGACTCCAAGGACTCCAGGGAATCAACCTCCCGGATGTTCATCAGGCAAGACTCGAGAGAATCGACGACAAGATTCCTCAGGCAGGACTCCAAAGATTCGAGGGACTCCTATAGGTGCTGCGACGTGGAGATCTGCAAGTGCAGGGTGTGTCACATACAACAAAGGAACCATTCGATAACCAGGACCTGCTGTTGCGAGAGGGGCGAAATGTGAGTGTTAAAAAAAAATAGTAGTTAGTAACTCCCAAGTTTCCCACAACATTCAACTTGGAACTCCAACTCGGCAAGTCCATTAAGTACGAAACTTCACCGCTTGAACTTTGGATTCAGATGCATTCCCTCGACGGAGGTCTTGATCCCCCCATCCAGGAGGCTCTCCACCATTCAATTCGTCTCCCACGATGGGGGTAATGCACTTGTTGCGCCTCCTGGAACAATAGACAGCAAGCGTCGGGAATAGGTGGAAGATCGATATCGTCATTTTGTTCTCCCCCAGCCACTGAAGGGTGATTTACCGTTGCGTAATCTATGACTGCTACTTACAGCCTGGCGCCTTTAATGTTGATATCGTGAGAGTCTCTTCGCTTCCTCCCTTTAGTTGACGTGGCTCCCACGTTGATCTTCAACGATCCTTAATTTGCCGTTTAAGTAAACGCCATGTTATTTTTTCGATAAAAAATTGGGGGTGTCCATAACACTATGACAATATGATAATATATTGTGCCCCTTTTCTTGAACATCTTGAGGTTTATCTCTAACTATAGCTCCTCATCAACTCTCAGAGATGATATGTTTTCATCCTGTATGACTTTATGGCATTGGCATGCTTTGCATTGTCTTCTAATGGTGCAAATGGTTCTTGTGTTCATCAATTCTTTCCTCTTTATTGCTCAAGTTTATTTCTGAGGTATAGAAAGCGCTGGTCTTCTGTCTAGTATCGTGGCCATTTCAACATAGCAACAAGAGTCTATATCATCAAAAGATAATCATCAAACGTCAAGAAGCTCTTCGAAAGTTAATTCTCATAGATATTGTAGAATATGTCTCTCCGTGCTGAGGATCTACTTGATGTGTTGTCAAATCGAGTCGAACCACAACGATTCCAAACGGTATTCCACAGGAACCAGTTCCAAGCCCATCTTTATAAATTCACTCATGGCTGTTTCGTTTCCTCCACAGGAGAATCCAACGTTCCTTCGACGAAGACTACATATCCCTCAAAATAGACGAGGAATGTTTGTCGGACGAGGAACAGCGAAGGGCGAGAAGGAAAAGACGTCGTAAACGACGAAGACGTCTCCGTAGGCAACTCGCGCTGGAGGCGATGAGAGGAGCGGCTTCACTACCTCCAAGAACCCCAGCCGATGACAAAGTGAAGGTTGGTCTATGATTTCTTGGCACATACACTTACGAGTTTCGATTATACCCAAACTAATCTTCGTTGAAATTTTAACGACTGTAGATTTGGCAAGGCCTCGCCTCCTCAGTTTGAAATAAACACGAGTTGACTGAAGCTGTCATTCGGGCACGTGGCTGATCAAAAGGTCGTTAAGATTAAACAACGCCGAATTTCCCCGATGAGATGTTTATGTTTATGTTGAGCGCCCATTGTTTTCGCTTAGAATAATACGTACGAACGTCATTCGGATTTGCGTAAGCAAGTTGTGTCGTTCTTTTCGTATTATGTTATTAGTTTGCTTACAGATTGATTCTGATTCTGCAGTAACAATAAATGGAATTTTCTATTTTTAAGTTTTGGAGGGAATTTTTTTATTGAATAATTCGTGTTATCGTTCAGGTTTTAGATAATGATGAGTTGCCTCCAAAGGCGAGATGGACCATTGTTGCGACTGCCAGCGTGCTGCTGTTTCTGTGCCTCTTCCTTGTTGGAGTCACTCTTCGGATGGCACCTCTCATTGATGATATTGGTAAGTTATCATAAAATATTGTTTTATATCATTGAGATTCAGTTAGAAATCATCTTGAAGTCGCCTGGTCGAATTGATAAAATACATTCAGACTGTCCAAGATAGGGATGGGATAGCATTTGAACCTAGGAAACGATGAGAGATACAGGGTTGGTTGAATTAGAAAAAAGTTGTGTTTTTTTATAACTAAAAATATACCGTGTAAAACATTCTAAAATTTTGGGTATTTCCGGAGATATCCGTGAAAACCCAAAATTTGACGAAATCATTTTATTTTTTTTCCTGTTTTTTTCAAAACGAATTTGAAAATTAATTGCACATTTACATTTCCACTTTTTCCGCTCTCTCCAATGGCGTCAAAATTTTTGTTGTCCGACGTTTCGTCTTCGAGGGACCATCATCAGTTCAAATTTTTCGAATACGGCCCTGTTGTTTTTATGACCAAATCTGAGGTTTATTTTTGATGCTGAATAAGTTTAGGTTAGGTTAGGTTAGGTTAGGATGAATAAGGTTATATTATTTTTTGAAAAAAATAAATAGTTTTATTGATAATTCAGACAATTTCTATCAGTTGCAATCAATACGTAATATAGTAGGTAAAAAAAATTGTAGTCTTTGAAAAAACAAAAATATTTTCATCGACATTGTAACTTATACTCAAATATCATATTCAGAAAAATAAACTGGAAATAAAAAAAAAATTCATGAAAATATTTGGATGGAATTTTCTAAAATGTTTTGATATTTTTCCTGGCCTTATTTGAGAACCAATTTCAAAATAACTTCCACATTTACATGGTCACTTTTCCCGCTCTATCCAGTGGCGTCAACATTTTTGTTGTCCGACGTTTCGTCTTTGAGGGACTATCATAAGTTCAAATTTTTTCAATACGGCCCTGTTGTGTTTATGACAAAATCTGGGGTCCTTTTAGTTGCTGAATAAGATTTTATTTTTATTCAAAAAAAATAGTTTTATTGATAATTCAATTGATTTCTATCAGTTGCAATCAATACTTAATATAGTAGGTAAAAAAAATTGTTGGCTTTGAAAAAACAAAAATATTTTCATCGACATTGTAACTAATACTTAAATATCATATTTAGAAAAATAAACTGGAAATAAAAAAAAAATTCATGAAAACATTTGTAACGTGGGCTGCCACGTGTCGTCGGTGTTCGCCCCTCTCTTATTTTTTTTCCTATTGGAGTTGGCTGTGTTCGGAAAGGGAAGAGGAGAAAGCGTTATCATCTCTGTTTGCAATTTTTTTACAATGCATTAATATTGCTATGACAAGATCCTTGCCTTGTCTGTCCAAGATAAGGCATAAGTATCTAGGAAACGGTGAGAGATACGGGGTTGGTTGAATCAGAAGAAAGTTGTATTTTTTTAAACTTAAAAATATACCGTTTGGAAAATCTTGAAATTCCGGGTATTTCCGGAGATATCCGTAAAAACCTAAAGTTTATCAAAATTTTTTTCCTTGCTTTATTTGAAAACAAATTTCGAAATGAATCGCTCATGCAATTTTTTCCGGCCTATCCAATGGTGTCAACATTTCTGTAATCTAACGTTTTACATAAAAATCTTAATAAAAAAGGATCTCACACAGGGCCGTATTGAGGAAATTGAGTTGATGATAGCCCCTCGTATGGAGCGAAAAAAGTTGCAATGTAAATGTGCAATTTATTTCAAAATTAGTTTTCAACTAAAACTTGGAAAACGATTTTTCAAAATTTCGAGGTTTTCCCGGATATCTCCGGAATTTCGAAATTTTTTAAACTGTATAATGTTAGCTGCAAAAAAATACAACTTTTTTTTACTCAACCGATCCTGTATTTTTTGAAATTGAATTGAAGAAAAAATTGAATTCGGAATAGTCTCTTCAATCCCATTGAGATTGAGTTTAACAATGAAAAAAATGAATAAAATGAAAAAACCACTGAAAAAAAAATTCTACATGATCTATTGAATTAAATAAAATCAGAAAAGACCAAAATTTTTGACATCATAACCTCAAAAAGGCAACTACCATACTCAATATTGTTACTGTATGAAGTTCATTACGTTTTATTTCTTCTCGAGACAATCAATATATACACAGGTGAAAATATCTCCAACTAACAATAACTTAAACCTAACTTTCTATCAAAAATTCTTATCGTTATCGAACAAAGTTCTACAATGATCTCTTCTCACATCACAAATTGTAACATTCCAGCCATCGTCTCAACAAGTACAGTTGTATCTTCCAAACCTCCTCCCATCGTCCATTCGATGTGTCAGTGTTATAACCACGATCAGAACGCTCACAGTCAATATGAAGAAGAACATTCCAATAACTAACCACACTA
Organism: Aphidecta obliterata; assembly: GCA_963966015.1. Taxonomy (NCBI): domain Eukaryota; kingdom Metazoa; phylum Arthropoda; class Insecta; order Coleoptera; family Coccinellidae; genus Aphidecta; species Aphidecta obliterata. The sequence continues at coordinate 3,475,268 of OZ014435.1, forward strand.
TTCGACGCCTCCTCATCTCCTTCCTGTACTCTTCGGTTAGTCCTTTCTCGACCACCATTGCGTATTCAGCTTTTTTACTCCTGAAAAAGATGAATTTCAGTATATCCCAGAATTTTGATGGGAGTCTGGTGAGGCAACACCGCCTCTGCGGTGAGTAAGCGCGTTGCCATAGCAGAATTTCATCAGAATTTCCTTTCTCTAAAGATTTTGTGACTTACCCTGATAAATGGGATGCTCTCCTCTCAACACCGCAGTAATACTTCGAGCCTCTTCGACTCCTGGTCGAAACCATACTCGGTGTCCTTTTGACCGAAGAGTTTCTTCTGCTTTGACTCGGTGGGAAGGGTGCCCTGTCCAATATGGCGTCTGTATCATTACAACTGTGTCTTCTCCCTCCAGGTGATACGGGGACAGTCAGGGAATTTTTGATGGATAATGCACTCCTCAAGACTTCATCGTGTAAAGAACGACGAGAAGAGTGTTCTGTATTCTGGAAAAATATTTTATTTTAATGCTTGATGGTTATGGACTTCATGGCACTCAAGTTTCTGCACATCAATTTTACTCACAATTGAAATCTGATACTCACGAACGATTGAATAAACAGGAGTGTGTCGAAAACTGTTGAACGATGGACGAGAACTAGAAGCAACACACTTCCAATTTTACATATTAGCTCGTTAGTGTAAATATTTGTGTCCAACATTCGGAAATAAAACATTTGAGCGATTTCTAAACTTTCCACTGCGTATTAATTTTAGAAAACTTTCGTTGGTTAGAGACAAAAAAAATATCACTTAGCAACAATAAAAAAACTACAAACCTTCGAGTAAAAGTTCGGATCGTCGGCGGGCGAAACCTCCACGTAGGGAGGCGAAGATACCTGCCTCTCCATCATCGTCTCCCTCTTCTTGGGGATGGCTCCCTTGTTGTTGGCGTTTTCGTACAGCTCCATAATCGAAACTTCACGCTTCACGTTCAACGAACCGAGAACTGACCGGCCAGTGTTTCCATTCCGCTCGTGAAATTGCTTTAAATATAATCTTGTAGTCTCGATTCGATATAAACACTTGGGATGCTGTGTGGCTTTAAATAAAATGGACCGAGCCAAAGTACCTGTACGCTGGTTTACATCGGGCGAGCGGTGTTCCCGATATTGATACAATTCGAAGTTTCGATTTCTTGGTGGTTTCTTCTCGCTTTTACTCTCATTCGGAGCGCGGGAAAAAACGGAAAATTTTGCTGTAGAACTAGCTGCAACTGCTCTATGTTAACGCATCCAAACCCTGAGCCACAATAGCTAATAGCTCAGCTATGCGTTAAGCTAAGCTATTAGCTGAAAACAGCGATGATACCTCAGCTGTGCATTACTTTTTCAATAGCCTCCTACAATATAATAGCTGTTTCGATATATATGCTACTTCTTAAGCTAATAACTGAGCTCATCAGCTATGATTTCGACGAAATTCAATACGTTGTCTGTGATTCACCATGTTTTGAGGCATCTGAAACTAGCTGTGCTATTAGCTATATAGTATGGCTTGAATTGCCAATATCATATAATATTATAGGACCCTATGAAATATTAACTGAGCTATAGCTTATGAGTTGAACCAGACTCGATAACTTAGCGATATCTATTTTAGTAGCAGCTTATAAAATTTTAGCTGAGCTATTGGCTATAACTTCAATGAGAGTCGATAAATTGGTTACGATTAACTATTTTCGGAGCTACCTGAAGAGTTATAACGGAGCTTTCAGCTGAAATTTCAATAATGGTCAAATATGCATTGCTTCAACGAATTTATTGTCGGGCTTTAATTAATAATAGGCTGTGATTTCTTCGATAGCCCTCACATCAGCTGTGTATTATTGTTTTAGTAGCAGCCAATAGACTTATAACTAAGCTATTCACTGAAATTTCTACTAGAGTCTATAACTTGGCGATTTATCACTATTTTAGTAGCAGCTTATGGAATTTTAGCTGAGTTATTGGCTGTAACTTCAACGAGAGTCGATACATTGGTTGCGATTCACTATTTTCGAAGCTAACTAAAGAGTTATAACTGAGATTTTAGCTGAAATTTCAATAATCGTCGGATATGCATTGATATTACGAATTTATAGTCGAGCTTTAATTAATAATAGGCTGTAATTTCTTCGAAAGCCCTCACATCAGCTGTGTATCATTGTTTTGGTAGCAGTCAATGAAATGATAACTGAGCTATTTACTAAAATTTCTACTAGAGTCGATAACTTGGCGATATATCAATATTTTAGTAGCAGCTTATGGAATTTTAGCTGAGTTATGGGCTATAATTTCAACGAGAGTCGATACATTTGTTGAGATTTACTATTTTCGAAGCCAACTGAAGAATTATAACTGAGCTTTCAGCTGAAATTTCAGTAATCGTCGGATATGCATTGATATTACGAATTTATAGTCGAGCTTTAATTAATATTAGGCTGTAATTTCTTCGATAGCTCTCACATCAGCTGTGTATTATTGTTTTGGTAGCAGTCAATGGAATTATAACTGAGCTATTCACTAAAATTTCTACTAGAGTCGATAACTTGGCGATTTATCACTATTTTAGTAGCAGCTTATGGAATTTTAGCTGAGTTATGGGCTATAATTTCAACGAGAGTCGATACATCGGTTGCGATTTACTATTTTCGAAGCTACCTAATGAGTTTTAACTGAGCTTTTAGGTGAAATTTAGAATAATGGTCGGATATTCATTGCTTTTACGAATTAATATTCGAGCTTTAATCAATAATAGGCAGTAATTTCTTCGATAGCTCTCACATCAGCTGTGTATTATTGTTTTGGTAGCAGTCAATGGAATTATAACTGAGCTATTCACTAAAATTTCTACTAGAGTCGATAACTTGGCGATTTATCACTATTTTAGTAGCAGCTTATGGAATTTTAGCTGAGTTATGGGCTATAATTTCAACGACAGTCGATACATTGGTTGCGATTTACTATTTTCGAAGCCAACTAAAGAGTTATAACTGAGCTTTTAGCTGAAATTTCAGTAATCGTCGGATATGCATTGATATTACGAATTTATAGTCGAGCTTTAATTAATAATATGCTGTTATTCCTTCGATAGGTCTCACATCAGCTGTGAATTATTGTTTTAGTAGCAGCCAATGGACTTATAACTAAGCACTTCACTAAAATTTCTACTAGAGTCGATAACTTGGCGATTTATCACTATGTTAGTAGCAGCTTATGGAATTTTAGCTGAGTTATGGGCTATAATTTCAACGAGAGTCGATACATTGGTTGCGATTTGCTATTTTCGAAGCCAACTAAAGAGTTATAACTGAGCTTCTAGCTGAAATTTCAGTAATCGTCGGATATGCACTGATATTACGAATTTATAATCGAGCTTTAATTAATAACAGGCTGTAATTTCTTCGATAGCTCTCACATCAGCTGTGTATTATTGTTTTGGTAGCAGTCAATGGAATTATAACTGAGCTATTCACTAAAATTTCTACTAGAGTCGATAACTTGGCGATTTATAACTATTTTAGTAGCAGCTTATAGAATTTTAGCTGGGTTATGGGCTATAATTTCAACGAGAGTCGATACATTGGTTGCGATTTACTATTTTCGAAGCCAACTGAAGAGTTATAACTGAGCTTTTAGCTGAAATTTCAGTAATCGTCGGATATGCACTGATATTACGAATTTATAGTCGAGCTTTAATTAATAATAGGCTGTAATTTCTTCGATAGCTCTCACATCAGCTGTGTATTATTGTTTTGGTAGCAGTCAATGGAATTATAACTGAGCTATTCACTATAATTTCTACTAGAGTCCATAACTTGGCTATTTATCACTATTTTAGTAGCAACTTATTGGCTTTTAGCTGAGCTAAGAGCTATAACTTCAACGATAGTCGATACATTGGCTGCGATTTACTATTTTCGGAGCTATCTAAAGAGTTATAACTGAGCTTTTAGCTGAAATTTCGATAATGGTCGGATATTCATTGCTTCCACGAATTGATAGCCAAGCTTCGAGCTTTAATTAATAATAGGCTGTAATTTCTTCGATGCTAAGCAATTCACTATAATTTTCACTAGAGTCGATAACCTGGCTATTTATCACTATTTTAGTAGCAGCTTATGGAATTTAAGCTGAGAGCAAATATCGACATTTGTCCACTTAAACAATGGATAATTCATCAATAAACCAGGTGAATCCTCTCATTGACGCAAACTGTTATTATGATGAATGAATAGACAAAAATAAATATCGACATTGATTCTGTCATAACATTTTCGTTTATATGTTTCCATATGAATGGAATCGAAAATCGAGACATAAAACCGTCGAAAATTGATTTATTCGATGTGTTATAAAAATTCTCTTCGATGAAATATGCACGTTCATATTTTGGACTCTATTTACATCCTCGTGACGTATGGAAATAACTTCACTATCTCGAAATTAATATTACTACTCGGCGTTGATGGCGGAAAGATCCAAAGGAATCGAGCAGAACATATGTGGAGAATTAGTTTTTATTTCGAGGTGTTTCGATCGTAGAATCATTTTAATTAATTTCTGATAAAATATCAACGTCGAATTTAGTTCATGCGTCCTAGCTTCGAGTAACTCAATAAAAAATATAAAAATACCTTCATCTATTTATTGACTTAAATCTTATGCCAAATTCAGAGTCGTATCTTTATTTTCACCCGTCGCTGTTAACGAAGTTATAAATAATGACGAGATGAATGAATATGCCGGAGTCCGTTATGGAAAAAATTCCATTAAAATTGGGATAATTTAGGAAGATACTCAACGAAAAAAAAATCAACTCGCGCCAATTCCCTGAATGGAATGACGTCGTTTATGTTATGAATCATGCTCCGAACATATCTGATTTCTAGGTTGAACTCATTGGCACGAAGTGAGGAAGTTTCCCCGTAATATTCGTCAAAATTTCGTTTGCCTTTCCTCGGAAATTTGCACGAGAAAAAGGAATAGGCTAATGAAGAAAAAAATTCGGGAACATAATTTATTTTTACTTGAGGGGTTTAAAAAAAATTAACCCCAAATTCAGTGGCTGGCATATCTCCGTAGTAAATAAATTAAAACCAAGTTCAGAATGACACCCAATGGTTTGTTAAAATTTATAGTTATCTATTTTCAATGGATGTAAATCGTAAACGTATCATCATAAAACAGTGTATCATCGAATTTGTACTAAATCACTCCAATTAACGCGAAATAATGTCAACATCGACTTGAACTTTATATTAACTAGAGTGTTCTCATTAATAACACTGCATCTATTTTTGAACCGGGGTTTTCCACATCCTTATGTTCGTCTGTATGCTGTATAACATAACAAAGCGAGTCGAAATTGAAATAGAACTTTTATCGGTAATGTATTGTTAACGAACTTTGTTTTCCTCCAAGCTCACAGAAATTCGAAAGAAATGGAATAGGCAATTCATTGAGCGAAGGCACATAGCTGAGCTATCAGCTATGACTTCATTAATGGCAATGGTAATGCTATACAAATTTAAAACAATAGCTCAGCTATAATATATAAAGCTCCAAAAAAAGTTATACCCATTGTTGAAATGTTAGTCCATAGCTTAACTAAATTATTATAGTCGATATCCCACCTTTTAGGATGCTGAAAACTGCAACTGAGCTATCAGTTATTGTACGAATTATAATATAAATATCAAAAATGTATGATCCAGCTATTAGGATATATTGAATTTAAGCTAATAGCTCAGCTACAACTCCGTAGCTATCTCTGAAAATAGTGTAAACGCATCGACTATTATTGAAGTTATTGAAGATAGCTCAGCTACCAGTAGGTGCTACTGAAATAGTCATACAACGTCAAGGTATTGAGTCTAGTAGAAATTACAGTCGTTAGCTCAGTTATGATTCCATAGGCTGCTACTAAAACAGTTATACACAGCTGAGCTAAAGGCTATTGTAGGAATTACAGCCTATAATTAATTACAGATTGACTATAAATTCATTTAAGCAGTGCGTATTCGACCTTTGTCAAATTTCAGCTAATAGCTTAGCTATAGCTCTGTAGATGGCTTTGAAAATAGTGGATCTTAACCGACTCATCGGCCCTTGTTGAAGTTATAGCCCACTGCTCAACTGAAATTTCTTGGGGTGCTACAAAAATAGTAATACATCGCCAAGTTATACACTCTAGTAAAAATTATAATCGATAGCTCAGTTATGATTCCATAGGCTGCTACCAAAACAGAAGTACGCAGCTGAGCTAACGGCTATTGTAGGAATTACGGCCTATAATTAATTACAGATTGACCATAAATTCGTTTGAGCAGTGCGTAGTCGACCTTTGTCAAATTTCAGCTAATAGCTCAGGCATAGCTTTGTAGATGGCTTCGAAAATAGTGGATCTTAACCGACTCATCGACTCTTGTTGAAGTTATAGCCCACTGCTCAACTGAAATTTCTTGGGGTGCTACAAAAATGGTAATACATCGCCAAGTTATACACTCTAGTAGAAATTATAGCCGATAGCTCAGTTATGATTCCATAGGCTGCTACTAAAACAGTTATACACAGCTGAGCTAAAGGCTATTGTAGGAATTACAGCCTATAATTAATTACAGATTGACTATAAATTCATTTAAGCAGTGCGTATTCGACCTTTGTCAAATTTCAGCTAATAGCTTAGCTATAGCTCTGTAGATGGCTTTGAAAATAGTGGATCTTAACCGACTCATCGACTCTTGTTGAAATTATAGCCCACTGCTCAACTGAAATTTCTTGGGGTGCTACAAAAATAGTAATACATCGCCAAGTTATACACTCTAGTAGAAATTATAGTCGATAGCTCAGGTATGATTCCATAGGCTGCTACCAAAACAGTCATACACAGCTGAGCTAAAGGCTATTGTAGGAATTACAGCCTATAATTAATTACAGATTGACTATAAATTCATTTGAGCAGTGCGTAGTCGACCTTTGTCAAATTTCAGCTAATAGCTTAGCTATAGCTCTTTAGATGGCTTTGAAAATGGTGGATCTCAACCGACTCATCGACTCTTGTCGAAGTTATAGCCCACTGCTCAACTGAAATTTCTTGGGGTGCTACAAAAATAGTAATACACCGCCAAGTTATCCACTCTAGTAGAAATTATAACCGTTAGCTCAGTTATGATTCCATAGGCCGCTACTAAATAATTGATACACAGCTGAGCTGAAGGCTATTGAAAGAATTACAGCTCCTAATTAATTACAGCTCGACTATGAATTCGTTACAGCAGTGCCTATACGACTAATATTAAATTTCAGCTAATAGCTTAGCTATAACTGCATAAGTTACTTCGGAAATAGCGACATACAACCCTTTGGCCGTTATGGGTCCCATTATTTCCCCATAATATACTTTCAGAAATTCCAAATAACTCCTTCCTGTTATACCAAATTCATTTTTTATTATTTCAGTCCGCATGGAAAACGAACAGCTAATAAACGCCTACAGCAAGGATGCCGCTAAGATGAACCTGACTCTTGGTCGACCTCCCGTCCAGATTATTGACATCACGTGAATAAGAAACTTTTGGACGTTGGTTGGATCTCTACAGTTCCCAATTTTCTATTTTCGAAGAAGCAGGTTGAAATACCTTGTGTGCGTTTTATGTCAATAATGTGGGGTTACTCAGAACCATACTCTCAATCCAAGTTTCAAGAAATTTTTTCAAACTTGCTTACTTCAAAGTAAGGTTGAGGTTTTTAGGTATGAGTAACCTTCATCCAAAGGCTTAAACCTGAAGTCTTTCTCGAGTAATATAGATATCGTGTTCTGAATTATCTCTGTCTGAAATATACTCACCCCTCCAATTCTATAGAATTTTTACCGAAACGTTAAAGGATGAGGGACCTTTTTAAGGTCTCCCCAAAAATCATATCATTTTAGTCAATTATTGTGCACTCTTTTGGACTTTGTATTTACTCTGATTCTATTCAGTTCATACTTGTAACACTCTTCATCCAACCGTGGCAAAGAGTTATCTTCGTCCCACAGCTAGAATAAGGATCGTAATTATTGAATATATCGGAATTATTGGAAAAAATTGCTGAAAAAAGAATGGAATTTTATACCGTTTCATACGATATTCTTCAATAGAAAGTCATTGATGTGTAGGGAAAACTTCACTCCCCAATCTCAAAACTGAACTTTTTCCCACTAAATTCAGATCCTGAAGTCAAAATAATAAAGGGGAGAAAAGAAAAAAATAAAAATGTATTTTATCATCAAATTTCAACTTTTACATAATCATTCATCGAAGAGGAAAAAGATAAATTAAAAAAGCAGAAACAGACGAAAAACAGGGTAAATGTCATTTTTATTATTAGATGTCAGGATAAAATGATTCGAGATTTTATTTTCAGAAGCTCAACAATTATCTTAGTAGCAATGTGAAATGTAGTTTTAAAGGCTTCGAGATTGAACATCGTGAAAATCTCAATTTGATTAGAAATGTGATAGAAACTTTTCATCAGAAATTCATAGTGATTTCATGTGGTCGTTATTCATTGTTTTTTAAACCCACCCAGTAGTGCCCACGTCATCAAATTTTCAATAAGTGATTAGTCCTTCCAAACTATAACAATCTTGGTGTCTTGCATTTGGAATTATATGAACTTCAAATATCATAAACTGTACTGAGTATACAAAAATGAAGATTGTCATCCTAGTATATACGTAAAATAAAATGATTTTTGTTATAAATTTGTGACTCAAAAATACGTTGAAGTGACCAGTATGATCACATCATTATATTGTTATGGATAAAAAAATAATTCCACACTACTCAATTACAGAACTGACTCTTATTTAAGTTTGAGGTGAATCACTTTTCACTATATAAATTTTGGATTGTTCCTCAATGATTGGGTCGATGCATTACTGTAAGATGATTATATCGAATAAGAGACAATCGATCAGAACAACACTGAATAATAATGAAATTCAAAATATCTCATTCTAGAAATTAAGAAACATGTTGTAATATATTGTTGTTATAAACTTTGATGTTCGTTAAATTATACAGGTGTTTATTACTGTTTGTAGTTATAAGTGGTCAATAAATTTGTGGAAAAATATTTCTTTTATTTCATTATGGATGAATAACCTAACCTGATAGTTTTAAACAAAAAAAGTAGGTACGCTGAAATATACATAAAACTGGAAATAAAAATAACTAGAATGATTTGAAACCGGCACCTCCGCCAATTTGTTACCCACGTATTTTTTCCAAATTCAATTCTTGTAGAAACTGAATGATATTTAGCGATGAAAAGCAGCCCATGCTACTAAATTACAACAAGAAAACATGAAGTTTCGTTCATCAAACACAAATACAAAAATTACTCTTATTATTATTGAATTTGAAATCAGCTGAGTCATAAAATATTCACGAAACTGGAAATTAGAGCAACAAGAATAATTTGGAACCGGCACCTTCGCCAATTTGTTCCCCATGTATTTTTCCAAATTCAATTCTTGTTGAAATAAAATGATATTTAGCGATAATGAGCAGTATATGCTACTATTCGACCTCTTAATTTATTCCATGCGAAAAATTAGCCTGATACTTGGCTCTGTTTTGACGTGGAATAAAAATAAAACAAACATAATTCAAAGGGCTCTCGAATTATTTTCGATTGATAATTTAAAACTGAAAACGACGAAATTTAAGGGAAAATCTAAAAGTATCTCAACATGAGAAAATAAACAAGACGAAAATATAAGAGGAACTTCGAGAAATCTGAGGAAAATGTATAACCTTCTAGGATAGTTAAGAAGAAGACCGAAATTAAAACAAGAAAACATGGAGTTTCATTCATCCAATACGAATACAAAATTACTCCTATTATTATTGAATTCAATAATAGCTGAGTTCAATAAAATATTCACCAAACTGAAAATAAGAGTATGGAGGGTGATTTAAAACCGGCACCTCCGCCAATTTGTAACTCATGTATTTTCCAATTTTAATTCGTGTAGAAATGAGATGATATTTCGCGATAAAAGCAGCATATGCTATTATTCGACTACTAAATTTATTCCATGCAAAAAATTAGCCTGATTCTTAGTTTCGTTTGGACGTGGGTTAGAAAAACACAAAAATTATTACAAGAACTCTCGAATTCTTATAATAATTTAAAAATGAGAACGATGGAATAAAATGAAAGATTTGGAAATATCTAACCATTGGAAAATGTGTCATTAGAGATAGAACAAGCAAGACAAAAATGTGGAAGGAACTTCCGGAAATCTGACGAAAATGTATAACTTCTAGGATAGTTGAGAAGAAGACCTGAATTAAAGCAAGAAAACATGGAGTTTAATATCAATACAGAATTACTTCTTTAATTATTGAATTTAAAAATAGTTCAATAAAATGGGCAATAAGAGTCTCTAGGATAATTTGAAACCGGCACCTTCGCCAATTTGTTACCCATGTATTTTTCGACATTTAATTCTTGTAGAAATGAAGAGATATTTCGTGATAAAAGCAGCCTTTGCTACTATTCGACTCTCTAATTAATTCCATGCAAAAATTCCTCCGATTCTCAGCTTTGTTTGAACGTGGAATAGAAAAAAAACACAAATACAAGGTTGCGAAGAAAACCTGGATTGAAACAAGAAAACATGAAATTTTATTCATTAAATACAAATACAAAAACTACTCCTAGTTTTATTGGGTTCAAATGTCATTTGAAAACAATTTTAAGTCAATTATTTCTGTATATATAGACACCATTTTGTTACATGTTAAATGTAATACAAGGCTGGACTTTCCACTGTTTATCGAATTTTTTATAAGAAAAAATAGATTAATAATTGAGTACAAAGGCCTGAAATCGTGAAAAGTGCAATTCATAACTCTCATAGCACAGAAACTGAACTTTCTCAAAATATGTTGATGATATATGTTGGGTAAATAACGGATTATAATTTTTTTTCTCAATTTTCATGAAAACTATGATATATAGATATGTTCACGTACTAGAATACAATACATAAAATATATATCCATCACTGTCTCAACTAAGATTTCAATTTATTCGCACAATCCCCAGAAATGAAGAAAAAATTAACAGAACGACTAAAAAAATTCCAATACCAAAATTGACAACTCGTCTTTGAGTTAATAACTCAATTTTTTCACCCTTTATTCTTCCGAGTCAAATTTCATTTCAATCGAAGTTCTTTTCGTGAAATTATTCAAAGTTCACACTCCATCATATAAATATTCAAAAATCCCCCTTTTTTCCATTCAAATTCATCAACTCGAATAATTCAAGATTACCGAATTTATTATACAAACGTCTAAGAGCAATTTATGGGATACTGCAAGGAGTATCAAAAAATGCTTCGAAAAAGACCCGACTTCAATTATATTCATCGAAATCAATCACTGTCATCATCATTTCTCGATCTGTTGAGTGGTCTCCTACTCTCTTCATCTGATCCATAAATCACGTCTTCATCGGAATCGTTAATCATGGAAAACGCAGGGTTATCTTTGGTGATGGCGAACTCTATAAAATTTAGGGGAATTAAGTTATTTTCACTGAATATTCATTAATTTACCATGGGCTGATGAGTTTCCAGGGGAATAAACGTAAGCCATGGTATACAGATAGAAATTCAGCAAGGAATAGAACGCCATAAACTGCGCAGAGCTGGTGTAATGTGTGGACAGTCTGGCCACGAAGTTATCCTCCAAAAATCCAACTCCAAATCTCAAGAACGTTATGACGCAACTGATGGAAAGTACAATCACCATGAGGAGTGTCAAATATTTCAGTCTTAAATCTGAAATCATGGAAAACTTTCAATAAAACTAATAATTCAAGAGTGGCGCATTCGCCAATTTGCAACTCCAGTTCAAATAATCGCTTACCGAAGAACGGCATCGACCTCAACTCAGTGTAGGCTCTCAGTATCAACAATCCGAGGTAAATTATGTAAATAACGCTGAATATGTAGAAAAAGGATTGGACAACCTAAAAAAAAAAAAATTTTTACATTGAAAATGAAAATCTTTTTTCGACTCACGTAATAATTGGAAGTATCTATTTCGTGATTGTAAGTGGGATCCTCTAACTCGTTCACTTTTTCCCACGTAGAAAGAATTATAGCCGGGAACCATAACATGGAGACCAAAAATAATTTTGGTATATAGAAAGTTAGAAATTTTCTTTCGTTCTGTCTGAGACCGTGATAAATACACAGCCAAAATAGCAGTAACGCACAAAGAAACGTCGCCTGAGCAAAAGCGTCTATCAAACCAGGTACCCAGGAATTCACGAGAAACATCATGGGAAAAACAGGATCTGAAAAAATTTCATATTCCATGGAATAATCGAAAAATTATTTAATTCTTACTGTTGTAACCTATCAGGCATGGTAGAAGAACCGACATCCACTTTTGTTCAATCGACCAGTCGTGCATGGCGTACTTCTTCAACGAATTCGCAAACCAGCACTGAAAATTTCTGAATTACCAGAATTACCATCCAATTTAATTTTACACTCACCGATATTACGAATGTGGTCAGAAGAAATACGAACCTGAACCAGATTTCAATTTTTGTAAATCCAGGGTTGTACGTTTTGAACTGAAAATTGAATTAACAAAAATTCCGGACGTTCTATAAAAAAAAACTCACGTAGAATTTCACTTGGTTGATGATGTATCTCTTATGGAACGCTTCGAGCCCATGGAAACGCACAGTCAGAATATAATGGGTGTAATCGAGATAACCGAGATGTAACACGATGAACTCGTCGCAATTCTGATTTTCACATCTCAGATGCCTTGTCCTAAAATTGCATAATTTGAATCGAATCAGAATCCCAACTCGTAAGACTAACCTATTTTTCGAATGCCTGTTGTCGACCACAGTTACTGGCTTGTGTTCTTCGGTGAGACCTTCTATGGTTATCGTCACTTGAAAACTTTTATCGTACGTTTCATCTGAAAACATATAAAAAAATATATATAAAATAAATTGAAAGGAGTGAAGACTCACCGTCTCTATTCTCAGTCGTTAATTTCACTATGAGCCACAATTGTTGAGAATAAGTCGTCAATGATGGGGTTCTCATGGTGAAAGGACCTGTAGCTATTTTTCCTGGATCACTGACACTTTGGTTGTTCTTTGGCAGCAACAATTTACCATCTAATTCAGCAGTACTGGTAATTGGAGGTCCTAATATAACGATAATGTGTCAAACATAGGTTGTCTACATTTCAGTTTTTCGCTCATATCTCCAAAACTACGCGTCGTACGATAAAACTTATTGAATACTAACTGAAAGATATTTAAATTCCCTATAAGATTGTTTCTATTAATATTTCGTGTAACTTGAACAGTTTCTGAGATATCTGCTGTTTAATGTCGCTAATTGACGAAAATTGTTTTTTCACTCTAACTTTTTTGACAAACATTCCTATCTAGCGCCACTTTTTCATCATACTTAATGGGAAAGAAGTTGAAGAACATTAAATTTCCTTTACAATGAGGTCTTATTCAGTTCTTCATCATCAACAGGTCCAAACTTACTGAATTTTTTATATTTGGTGTTAATTTTTGGAGAAACCCCCTACCAACTCATACTTGCTATATGTGGCGAATCTGTCAAGAAATTATGATTTTGAAACAACTGTCTTCTTTCCAGTAGTTATTCCATCATTATTCAGCCAGTATCAAGCGAGATCACCCTTAAAGTAGAATAGGGGAGCCTCTTCCAAAATTAACAGTGAATCGAATCAAAAGTCATTTTGAAGGGAATGCCGGTCAAAAAGCGAGGGACCTTTGCCCCCCCTATCTCAAACTCCAGGTTTAGTTCCCAGGACTTTCTCAAAATCGAAATCTTTCTCTCAAACCTCTATATATATTCACATATCACATAAAATTACCTGCTACTCCTATGAAAATTGCTAATCCTAGAGATGTAAAAAATGCGATAAACGTCATAACAAATTCTCGTTTATGCATCGTGTATAATCGCATTTGCACCGACCTGAAAATGAAAATGATTAACTAAAAATAAAAGGAGAAGATAATAAAAAAAATTAAAAGTGAAACGAACTCACCGTTCACAACGATCATGATGATATGCTGGAGCTATATATTTATCGAACTCACTGAAAAGTTCGCAAAACTGAGATAATATGTTTCTTATTCTCAAACCCCAACCACCAGAGGGTAAATGATATGAGTATCCAAGTCCATCACCGTTCAGCTTTGCCATTTCCTGAAAAAAAAAAAATTATAATTAAAATTTAAGATAAAAAAATCAGTAATCGAAACAAAGAAAAAGTTAGAGTTGAATAAAACAATTCAACAAAAATATAAATATGATATAATACAAAAAGATATTATGTGACCATACTGCCCTAGTTTTAGGTAAAGATACACTTGTATTGAATACACAATGATAAGACTTACTTATTTCGTAGAGGTTCATCAAAAACAACCCATCGAATCAACTCATGTTCTTGTAAAAGAAGCAATGTAGATTATTGTTCACTTCCCACGTAAAAAAACGTACTTTTTTCATTCATTTAGGCAACTATTAGATTACAACTACATCAACAACTGAAAGAAAAGGATGCCCATCCAGGAAATAATGAAGTATCGATCTGCGCTACAGAGAAACTCCAGGAAAACCACTTGTTGCTTCCCAATTTGAGGGCTTCAGTATCCATCGGTCGAGATTCGTATACGAGGCCCGTCCAGAAAGTAGGAGTGAATGAAAAAATAAACTTTCGTAGCATTCGAATAATATTCTGTAGATAATTGATCACAATGGGTTATTATCCTTTTTATCATGCACTTTCTCGAATTGTTTTTCTTCGATATCCATGCAATTAAGATTAATCACTGTGTTGAATTCGAATCGGTGCTGAAAATAATCAATTCACTGAATATAAAATTTCAGTCTAAACACGTCAGTACCAATAGATCGAAATGAATTTCAACTCCTTGTGGATTTTAGCTTTATTCGTCTCTATCATTTCTTTTGCGAATTCGTGAGTGATTTTTTTTTTCTATAAAATAACTTATTCAACAAAATATTTTGTGGTTTTTAGGGAAGATACCAAGCCTGGTGCACCTCCAGGTGAAAAACCTGAAGGAAGAGCCCGCATACATATTAAACGTATTGATCATCGTGGCTAGTTTGTACTAATTGGGGAAGGCCAAAAGTTTTTTTGACCTACATATTTCGAAATTTTACATTAAAGAAATTCATTCCAATGTTTGATGTGGTTGATGTTGATAACATAAGAGCATAATTTGTTTTATTCCTCCCGGACCATCTCAAAAGAATGTATAATTCGAAACAGAGAGGAGTCATTCGAAAAAAACAAAAAAAAAAAACAAAACAAGAACAAAACAGAAAACAAAAAAAAACAATAAGGAAAAACAAACGAAAAACAAGATAACAAAAAAAAACAAACTATACATTAACGTATAGTTTCTACGATTATGAATATTTTTTTAGTGTGTTGATACTTATTTCATGTTTCAAGGATTCTTATCTCCTCATCTCTTATAGGTAATTAAGAGATAAGAACCCTACCTGTCCACTCAACCGTATAAATTGACCAACGAAACAAATAATTTTCAGGTTGGGTTTCTGAAGGAATTGCTACTTTGCTTGAGTGTTTGACAAATTCAACTAAATGGGCTCTTGGTCATAGTTTTATAGAATCGAGCGTCATTTGTGAATAATAATAAACAATTCCTGAGATAATGGTAACTTCTGGTGTAAGTGGATAAATTTTGGTTCTATTGTAATGACAGATGAAGAATTTTCCTTTTTCAGAAAACATCAAACCAGACAAAAAAAATTGGTTTCATTTGTAGAGTTATAAAGCTGTGAAAGAATAAAAGAATAAGGAAATACATTCAGTAAATAAGTTTATTTTTTGAAAAACATGAAAATATATGCGAAAACAATAGGTATATAGGTATAATAAGTACTACAGTCATAAACTATTTTAAATTCAATGAATGATATTTCTTTCACTTCGTCGATTTAGCATTTTCCAAGATCAATTCAATTGAAACGCCCTAGCTGGATACTCAAAGTTAAAGTAATGATGTCTAGGAAGGACGACAATCTTCTTTTTCATAGTAACTTCGGCCTGACTAAACAGTTTAATTTTTAATCCTTTTTTTCTTCTGATTGCAGTCATCTCTAGGATTTTTTTAATCAACGAAGCTTTTGTTAAACATATATTCAAATATGCCTGTTTCGCATCTTCACCACTCTGTTTTTTCTCTTCGTCGTCGAATTCAAAGTTGTGATCTACGATGCCTAGATTGTTAGAAAGTTCGATATTTTCCTTATTTTCAGAACTAATATTCTTGTCTTTTTGTGGTGTTGTAGTTTTTTCTCCGGTCACCTTGATATTCAACATATCATTCAATTCTTCGTCCTTCGAATTTTGAAATCCTGTGATAATCTTCTTAATTTGCATAGTTCTTCTAATATTTTTCATATTTGCTTTACGATCCTTCAATTTTTTCACAAATATTTTCAAAACTGTCTGCTTATCCATTTCGTGATGTTCCAATCACTTTTTATTTCACAAAGAAAAATTGCAAATTTTCAACAACACAAAACAATTCAAGACACCTTCGCTGCGTGAAATAGAATAAAACTGGAGAAACTCCTTCGTTGAAGCTACTTAAGTACCTTTACCCCCTCTCTTTTGGGGAAGGGAGTGATTCGATCAGATGAATTGACCAATGAAATGAACCTAACGGTTTTTGGAATTTTGGGGCAATTGCTTCTTTGTTTGAGGGTTCGACAAATTCCACTATTGTAACTTCATTGTAACTTGGTAAATTCTTGTGCAAGTCAAAAAAAATCTGAATATATTATAGTGTGATGTATTCACCAAAAATGAAAAAAATTATCTTTTCTTTCAACATTTAATTCACATTCTGCAAACATACCAAACTTCTGATTAATTCGATTTTATAGAATTAAGAATAAAATAAACTAGAAAAAAGTTTCTTTCATTTGGAGAGTAATGATGCTGGGATAAAATATGGAAGATAAATTTAGATAAGTAAATTTATTTTTGGAAAAACCTAATAATTTCCAGGCAAAACCTTGATGGTTTTGGAATTTTAAAGGAAATTGCTACTTTGTTTGGGCGTTTGACTAATTTCAACTATTGTTACTTTTTGCTATTATCATTGGTTGAAAAAATGAACAATGTCTAAGATAATGGTAACTTCTTTTGATAGTTAAAAAAATTCGGATTTTATTATAGTGTGATGTTTTCAGCAAAGATGAGGATATTATAATATTCCTTTAACATTTTATTCGATTCATCCTGCAAACATACCAAACATCTGATCAATTCGGTTTTTTGAGACTTTAAAATAAAATAAAATTAAGAAAAGTGTTGGAAAGTAATGATGCTGTTATAAAATAAGGAAGATAAATTTAGATAAGTAATTTTATTTTTGGAAAAACCAAATAATTTCCAGGTAAAACATATATGGTTTTTCAATTTTCAAGGGAATTGCTACGTTGTTTGACAAATTTAACTATCGTTACTTTTAACTATTATTCTATAAAAGTAATATTAATATATATACCATAATTTATAATATTTGGAGTGCAAAAAAAAGCAATTGTTACTCGAAACCCTCCAGTTCAGACGAGGAGATTCGAACAAGGCCTTACGGTTTTTATGGAATTTATTCTTTGTTCGAGTGTTTGACAAATTAAAACTTGATGGACTCGCGACGGTTTTCAGATTTTCAAAGGAATTGCTATTTTGCTTGAGTGTTTGACAAATTTAACAATTTTTACTTTCTACTATTATTATTCGTTGAAAAAATAAACAATGTCTAAAATAATGATAACTTCTTTTGCAAGTGAAAAAATATCTGAAATTATTATAATGTGATGTATCCACCATATATGAAAGAATTACCCCTTTTTCTATGATTCAATTTCAGCTAATCTGCAAAAATACCAGCCTTCTAATCAATTTGATTTTTTAGACTTAAGAATAAAATTGAACCTTGAAAACAGAAGTCATCAACTATTTGGAATTCAATAAACGATTTAATTTTTTTCTATATAATTAGTAAAACTAAACTTTCTATTTCATTCGATGTAATTTCATTTAGACTAGAGCATTCGCGAGTGAAAATTAATTTCGATGCAGCCCCTCGAATGTGAAAGCGTAATTTAAAAGAGTATCGATTTCTTCAAGTTACCAATTAATTTAAAACTACATTTTTCGCATAAAAAAAATTCATTTCATTCATCCTCAGGTTCCTTGAAATAATAATAAAGATGAATATAAAAATTACTTTATCACATATAATGAAGATTTCGGAATATTATATACAAAACTATACATAAACGTATAGTATCTACGTTTTTGTATATTTTCTTAGTATTGTTGATACTTTTTCATTTCATAACGAATCTTAGCCCACAATTTTCCTCAAGCTGACTATTTCCATTCGGTTCATATTTATTATTAGTTTGTTTGAATGTTATAACGATTCAAATGCCCTAGCTAATTATTATAAGCATATTCTGTAAACAGAAAGGATTCTTATCGCCTTATCTCTTATAGGTACTTAAGAGATAAGAATTCTACCCGTCCACTTAACCGAATAAATTGACCAACAAAACAAATAATTTTCAGGTATAAACATGAAGGTTATTGGATTTTTGAAGGAATTGCTACTTTGCTTGAGTGTTTGACAAATTCAATTAAATGGATTCCCGGTCGTAATTTTTGATAGCGTCGAGCGTCATTTGTGAATAATAATCATAATTTCTAAGATAATGGTAACTTCTGGTGTATGTGCAAAAGTTCTCGTTCCATTGTGATGACAGATGAAGAATTTTCCTTTTTCAGAAAACATCAAACCAGACAAAAAAAGTCGGAGGAAATACATTCAAATAGATAAGTTTATTTTTTGAAAAACATGAAAATGTATGCGAAAACAATAGGTATTATAAGTACTACAGGCATAAAAACGAGTCATAAACTATTTTAAATTCAATGAATATTTCTTTTACTCAAGTATAAGAAATAATTCTGTTGTCAGCATCCCATCATTATATTAATTATTCTGTCAAACTTCTGCTCCCATTCCATTGTATTTTAGAACATTGAGCAAAAATTCCCTTTATTAAAATGCCTGATATCCAATCAATTCGATTTCGTCGATTTAGCATTTTCCAAGATCAATTCAATTGAAACGCCCTAGCTGGATACTCAAAATTGAAGTGATGATGTCTAGGAAGAACAACATTCTTCTTTTTTCGAGTAACTTCGGCCTGATTAAACAGCATAGTTTTTAAACCTTGTTTTCTTCTGGCTGCAGTCATCTCTAGGATTCTTTTAATAAACGAAGCCTTCGTTAAACATATATTTAGATTTGCCTGTTTCTTATCTTTCCTCTTCTGTTCTTTCTCTTCGTCGTCGAATTCGAAGTTGTCATCTACAATCCCTAGATTGTTAGAAAGTTCGATATTTTCCTTATTTTCAGAACTAATATTCTTGTCTTTTTGTGGTGTAGTAGTTTTTTCTTCTGTCACCTTGATATTCAACATATCATTCAATTCTTCGTCCTTCGAATTTTGCAATCCTGTGATAATCTTCTTAATTTGCATAGTTCTTCTAATATTTTTTTTATTTGCTTTACGATCCTTCAATTTTTTCACAAATATTTTCAAAACTGTCTGCTTATCCATTTCGTGATGTTCTAATTACTTATTATTTCACAAAGAAAAATAGCAAACTTCCAACAACACACAACAATTCAAGACACCTTCGCTACGTGAAGTAGAATAAAACTCCTTCGTAGAAGCTACTTAAGTACCTTTACCCCCTCTCTTTTGGGGAAGGAGTGATTCGATCAGATGAATTGACCAATGAATTGAACCTAACGGTTCTTGGAATTTTGGGGGAATTGCTTCTTTGTTTGAGGGTTCGACAAATTCTACTATTGTTACTTTATTATTTGTTGAAAAAATAAATAATGTTGTAACTTGGTAACTTCTTGTGCAAGTCAAAAAAATGAATATAATGTGATGTATTCATCAAAAATGAAGAAGTCATCTTTTCTTTCAACATTTAATCAATTCATTCTGCAAACATACCAAACTTCTGATTAATTCGATTTTCTAGACACAAGAATAAAATAAAACTAAAAAAAAGTTTCTTTCATTTGGAGAGTAATGATGCTGTGATAAAATATGGAAGATGAATTTAGATAAGTAAATTTAATTTGGAAAAACCAAATAATTTCCAGATTATTTCCAGGCAAAACCTTGATGGTTTTGGAATTTTAAAGGAAATTGCTACTTTGTTTGGGTGTTTGACAATTTCAGCTATTGTTACTTTTGGCTATTATTGTTTGTTGAATAAATGAACAATGTCTAAGATAATGTTAACTTTTTTTGAAAGTTAAAAAAATTCTGATTTTATTATAGTGTGATGTTTTCAGCGAAGAAGGGGATATTATCCTTTCCGTCAACATTTAATTCGATTCATATCGCAAACATACCAAACTTCTGATTAATTCGAATTTTCAGGCTTTAAAATAAAATAAAATTAAAAAAATAGTTGCTTTCATTTGGAAAGTAATGATGCTGTGATAAAATATGGAAGATGAATTCAGATGAGTAAATTTTTTTTTGAAAGAAAAAATAATTTCTAGGTAGAATCTTAATGGTTTTTGATCTTTCAAAGAAATTGATGTTTTGTTAAAGTGTTTGACAAATTTAACTATTTTTACTCTTCACTATTATTATTCGTTGAAAAAATAAACAATGTCTAAAATAATGATGACTTCTTTTGCAAGTGAAAAAAATTCTGATTTTATTATAATGTGATGTATGCATAGACGCAGAGAAAAAGGATATTCCTTCATATAATATATGAAGGAATATCCTTTTTTTCTATGATTTAATTTCACCTACTCTGCAAAAATAACAGCCTTCTAATCAATTTGATTCTTTAGACTTAAGAATAAGATTGAACCTTGAAAACAAAAGTCATTAACTATTTGGAATTCAATAAACTATATAATTTTTTTCTATATATAAAGTAAAACTAAACTTTCTATTTCATTCGATGTAATTTCATTTAGACTAGAGCATTCGCGAGTGAAAATAAATTTCGATGCGGCCCCTCGAATGTGAAAGTGTAATTTAAAAGAGTATCATTTCATTAATCCTCAGGTTCCTTGAAATAATAATAAAGATGAATATAAGAATTACTTTATCACATTAATGAAGATTTCAAAATATTATATACAAAACTATACATAAACGTATAATATCTACGTTTTTTTATTTTTTTAAGTATTGTTGATACTTATTTCATTTTATAACGAATCTTAGTCCACAATTTTTCTCAAGCTGACTATTTCCATTCGGTTTATATTTATCAGTTTGTTTGAATGTTATAACCATTCAAATGCCCTAGCTAATTATCATAAGCATATTCATAACAATATGGCAAAGCCTGTAAACAGAAAGGATTCTTATCACCTTATCTCTTATAGGTACTTAAGAAATAAGAATTCTACCTGTCCACTTAACCGAATAAATTGACCAACAAAACAAATAATTTTCAGGTATAAACCTAAAGGTTATTGGATTTCTGAAGGAATTGCTACTTTGCTCGAGTGTTTGACAATTTCAACTAAATTTATATATTTGGTCATTTTTTTATCATACCATAGCGTCGAGCGGTATTTGTGAATAATAATTATAATTTCTAAGATAATGGTAACTTCTGGTGTAAGTGGAAAGTTCTAATTCTTTTGTAATGCGATGTATTCGCGATAGATGAAGAATTGTCTTCTTTGATTCCATTCAATCTAACCCATTTTGCAAACATACCTTACTTCCAATCTTCTTATTGATTTGAACTGAGTTTTTGGATTTTGAGGGAATTGCTTCTTTGTTTGAGTGTTTGACAAACTCAACTAAATAGGCTTGTGGTCAATATTTTGATCTCCTTATTAATTCAATTCTTTTCGTAAGTAACAATATATCAATTGGGTGAGAAATATCAAATTTTCTTTATTGTTCACTAATTTCACATAGAACAAATACATAAATATGAAAAACTGGCAAAATAATTTTTATCGAACAATTTATGAGAAAAATAACTCGGCTGCATCGAGAATCCTGGTTCCATTAATTGTCTTCGGATTGTTGAGCCATCAGAAAAGCTACACCCTAAAAAAAACAATACTCAATAGGGGCAACTTATTATTCTCATAAATGGAATAACATTCGGGCGACACAATACACTCTTAGGTTTCCTCTTGTATTCAACTTATTGGGAAAAATACTCGTTAAAATCTGTTGTTGAACGTACGGTTTCGGAAACCAAAAAAAGGGCTCGACAAAGGACGAAAACATCATTCTGTCGGTCCTGAAACTTACGGGGGAAAGTTCGGGATCCGACCTGCGTCCAAATCGGAGTCTCAGAGACGGCGATCGTCCGGCTTTTCTGACCACCTGATGCACGCCATTGAATCTGTCGTAGAGCATATCACGTTGGTACAGAGCGTCCAGAAGCTCTCGAATGTTATCTGTGAAAAAGACAGGAAATTTCTAGTTTAGGATATATGATTTTTGGAATTTGCATCAAACATTGACAATTTTTAACATATTTGACGTTAGTTTTTCTCTTTTTTGTCATAATTTTGTCTCTCTCTTAAATTACGAAAAAAAAACTAACGTCAACAGATCTTCTCACTTGATGGCGATAAGATAAGAATAATTTCATCCTTGGAAACGTCATCAAGATATCATTAAATATTCAATTCCCTAGAATCCGTTCGGTAGATCGTTAAAGGGACAAAATGAATTTTTTCAGAAGTTACAGCTAGACGTAAACAAACACAGGTCACCCCTTTTGAACGTTTATTGATTCTCGTTAATTAAATCCACATTTCTAACCCTGTTTGTCTTCATCTGGGGTTATAGGTCAGAACCAATGAAATAAGTTGAATTTCCCTCTCACCCTTACTGTTATTTGAAGGAAAATGAAATCCAGGCTTAGCTATGGAATTTTCATCCCCTATATATCCAAGCTTGTTTGCACTATCCAAAGTCGCTGATGTTTGGTGGAGTGCTTTGAAATCTTCCCCCAAACTAGAGTTGAGGACCAACTTAAAAATGTTTTCGTTTGCACCACTCAACTAGGGGTAACTCAAATCTGACAACGTCGACCTAATATGACAGATGTGATACATTTGATCTACTGTGTGGCAGGAATGTCAAAATTGTTACGCTCATAACCTCAATTTCGGACGGTTTTGATTAGTTTGATTCTGTTTTTTTTTCCAAGTGCAGATGGATAATAAAAAAAAACCTTCTGATCTGATGACAGAGAGGAGAAGGCCAGAAAGTGAAGGAAGAAGCACTGCCTGAATTGCAAAAAAAAATAATGAAAAAGAAATTAACGTAATCCATGAATTGAATTTTTTTTCTGAATCGTTGATAAAATATGTTGTACTGTAGAAAACTTTAAAAAAGCTAAACATTTTTCAAATCAATGAGAATTTTTTCAACTTATCCTTAGAAGAGATCTAAAATCCTTCGGTGTTCCAGTGCGTGGCTAAGGGATTCCAGGGTCATGAAATTGGTATATAATAAAAATTCCTATAGCTCCTATAGACAAAAGTTTCAATGAGAATATCGAAAAATAGTAGGTAAGTATTCACTGATTTGACCATCAATAGATATAAAATTGAGAAAAAAAATATGAGAAAGAAATTGATGTAATCCAAAAATTGAATTTTTTTTCTGAATCGTTGATAAAATATGTTGTATTGTGGAAAACTTTGAGAAAACTAGCACATTTTTCGAATCGATGAGAATTTTTTCATCTTGTTCTTAGAAGCGATCTAAAATCCGTCGGTGTTCCAGCGCGCGGCAAAGGGATTCCAGGGTCATGAAATTGGTATTTAATAAATATCCTATAGCTCCTATAGACGAAAGTTTCAATGAGAATATCGAAAAATAGTAGGTAAGTATCCACTGATTTGACCATCAATAGATATAAAATTGAGAAAAAAAATATAAGAAAGAAATTAATGTAATCCATAAATTGAATTTTTTTTCTGAATCGTTGATAAAATATGTTGTATTGTGGAAAACTTTAAAAAAACTAGCACATTTTTCGAATCAATGAGAATTTTTTCATCATGTTCTTAGAAGCGATCTAAAATCCGTCGGTGTTCCAGCGCGCGGCAAAGGGATTCCAGGGTCATGAAATTGGTATATAATAAAAATTCCTATAGCTCCTATAGACAAAAATTTCAATGAGAATATCGAAAAATAGTAGGTAAGTATTCACTGATTTGACCATCAATAGATATAAAATTGAGAAAAAAAATATAAGAAAGAAATTAATGTAATCCATAAATTGAATTTTTTTTCTTAATCGTTGATAAAATATGTTGTATTGTGGAAAACTTTGAAAAAACTAGCACATTTTTCGAATCGATGAGAATTTTTTCATCTTGTTCTTAGAAGTGATCTAAAATCCGTCAGTGTTTCAGCGCGCGGCAAAGGGATTCCAGGGTCATGAAATTGGTATATAATAAAAATTCCTATAGCTCCTATAGACAAAAATTTCAATGAGAATATCGAAAAATAGTAGGTAAGTATTCACTGATTTGACCATCAATAGATATAAAATTGAGAAAAAAAATATGAGAAAGAAATTAATGTAATCCATAAATTGAATTTTTTTTCTGAATCGTTGATAAAATATGTTTTATTGTAGAAAACTTTAAGAAAACTAGCACATTTTTCGAATCAATGAGAATTTTTTCATCTTGTTCTTAGAAGCGATCTAGAATCCGTCGGTGTTCCAGCGCGCGGCAAAGGGATTCCAGGCTCATGAAATTGGTAAATAATGAAATTCCTATAGCTCCTATAGACAAAAGATTCAATGAGAATATCGAAAAATAATAGGTAGGTATTTACTGTTTTGACCATCCATGGAAATAGAATTGGAAAAAAAATAAAAAAAAAGAAATTAATGTAATCAATGAATTGAATTTCTTTTCGGAATCGTTGACAAAATATGTTGTATTGTGGAAAACTTTAAAAAACCAAACAAATTTTGCGAATCGATGAGAATTTTCTCATTTTATCCTTAGAAGCGATATAATTTCGTCGGTTTTCTAGCGTGCGGCAAAAGGATTCCAGGCTCATGAAATTGGTAAATAATAAAAATTCATAAAGCTCCTATAGACAAAAGTTTCAATGAGAATATCGAAAAATAATAGGTAGGTATTTACTGTTTTGACCATCCATGGAAATAGAATTGGAAAAAAAATAAAAAAAAAGAAATTAATGTAATCAATGAATTGAATTTCTTTTCGGAATCGTTGACAAAATATGTTGTATTGTGGAAAACTTCAAAAAACCAAACAAATTTTGCGAATCGATGAGAATTTTCTCATTTTATCCTTAGAAGCGATATAATTTCGTCGGTTTTCTAGCGTGCGGCAAAAGGATACCAGGCTCATGAAATTGGTAAATAATAAAAATTTATAAAGCTCCTATAGACAAAAGTTTCAATGAGAATATCGAAAAATAATAGGTAGGTATTTACTGTTTTGACCATCCATAGATATAGAATTGAAAAAAAAATAATAAGAAAGAAATTAATGTAATCAATGAATTGAATTTTTTTTCGGAATCGTTGACAAAATATGTTGTTTTGTGGAAAACTTTAAAAAAACCAAACAAATTTTTCGAATCGATGAGAATTTTTTCATTTTATCCTTAGAAGCGATATAAAATCCGTCGGTTTTCTAGCGTGCGGCAAAAGGATTCCAGAGTCATAAAAATTCCTATAGCTCCTACAGACAAAAGTTTCAATGAGTATATCGAAAAATAATAGGTAGGTATTTACTGATTTTTATTCTTTTTTTCGCGCGAATAGCGCATCGGGCGAAAAAATATGAAGAAAACAAATTTTGCTCAAATTGAATAGAGATTACAAACATATTTTCCATTCTAGGAAAACGCAGACGCGTATATAATATTTTTTCAAAAATATCCAGTCCGCATACCTTACGGATGCCACTGGTTGACAGATTCAACATTCTAATACATGAAAAAAATGGCTAATGATGCTAAGAGACCCTCTGCTAAATCTCATAAAAAAATTCAAAAAGATATTGACATTACGATAAAAAAAACCATTATTTCCCAAAACTTTGACACCCTGTATCTGAAAAATTAAAAGGTCCTCGTCCTCTCAAGAATCAAGCATCTCATTCTGAAACACCTTGTGTATAGTATGTATTGGAATTTTGTCAGTTTGCCCATCCCTAGCTCGAACAGTGCTCGAGCTTTTTTATCGTTAGAAAACCGACTTTTTCCATATTTATATCACAAATGGAGTTTATAAGGTATCAGTTATACCAACTAATTGGGTTCCTACTGTTTCGTGAATCTCCTTCACGTCCATTGGGCCGATAACATTCTAAAAATATCCCCTATTTTCCAGGTAAATGGACAGACAAACGCCGGATGGCGTTTGCGGTGACGCGTTCCGTTTTGCTTCGATCGAAAATTCAACCAATAATGAGACAAGGTGGGTTTTGAAGATAAAAAGAATTCGATATTATACCTGTTCATTATTGAAGGTCTTCATGTTTATTACCCCTATCACATCGAGAGATATTTCATGGGTATACAGGGTGTCCCTGATTTTATGTTTTTTTACCTAACCTAAGAGAATTATTTTCCTAACTCAAGCTAACCTAACCTAGCCTAAATATTGATTCCTTTTAAGAATCGTTCCAACACTCTCCTAACTCATGCTAACCTTACCTAAATATCTCGGGGAAGTCAAGAAGAATCTCAGGGTAATAAAATTAAGGTCTAAATTTTTTCAATACAGCAAAAATTCAGATTTCGCGAGAGATGAATTAAATTAAATTTCCCAACGTCAAATTCGGATAAATCCCCAATATGACGTTTTATAATGTTAATAAACCTCCCTTTTTCTCGATACTGGTTTCTCCCTCTAATCCTTCGGGAAAGTATGACAGTCTTGACATTATAATTCTTAGCGTTTCCCCGAGTCGGGATCACGAAAATTAAGTCATAAACATGACTGAACTTATTGTTGCCCGAACTCGAATTAATTTTCGAGGATTGGGGAAGTTAATAACTCTGTTGAAATCGGTGGTTTCAGGAATCGGGATGGACATGATGGTATTTCTGTTGTCTGGTGAGTTTGATAAGACTTAACGCTAAGCAGCTTTGTGCGGGTTCGGTACCTGGATGGGTGACCTATCTGAGGGATGATTTCAAATTAGGAGGGCAAATGGTAATTTTTTTTCTACTTGAACAAATAAGTTTAATGTACTCACTGTCTGTATCGCCATAAGCTGGTGCCGAATTTGCTAATGTTGCGAAAATGAAGAATATACATGCGACAAAGGTGAAGTACCTCATTTTCAATGGAAACTGCATTTTATCCTAAAACAAAAATAAAATTTTAAATTTGAATGAAAAAATTATCACAGACTATTCACACAATGAAAAGAGCTCTCAGCGTCTGGGAATATTAATTTTTCTCTTTCTGTTAAAAAACTGAAGAATTTTCGTTCTTATGTTTTTCAGCCAAATTTTTGTGATTCTCGACACTGATTGATTTGTATAATTCTTATCTAAAATTTTCAACCCTAATGGACGCAATCGAACAATATATTCTGATCGTCTCTAATGACGAATATCATTAGAGAAATTTTTGTTATTAATTAATTTGTTGGGAAATATTTATATTGTCTATTGTGGATCCTCGTAATATTCGTTTCCTTCAGCCTCAAGTTCTGGTCCTGCAGATTCAAGATCCCACTAACACTCATACTGGACTGCATAACTTATTTGAGAGTTATTTCAGCTAAGTTGAATGAAAAATAAAAATTAGTTTTTCGTCTCTAGTACCAATAATTAGCATTCGAATTTGAATTTCTTCATACCACAATTTCATGGTACTATTACCCATTCTCATATATTATTTTTATGATCAAATAAGCCAGCAACCGCGATTTAGCTCGCTTTTCACAGATAGAAATAACTGAAGATTATCCACCAGCAATAATTTAAAACCGGCGCCTTCGCCAATTTGTTACTACTATCGTTTTGATTTTTTTCAGTCAAATTTTCGTTTTTCTCCATTCATACAAAAATATTAATGAAGTTGGATGAATTAGAACGATAAGGGAGAAATTTTCCATTGTTTTTATGGAGAAATTGATAGAATATATAATCGAGAAGAGATCAAATTCTTATACTTTGGAATTCTACTCCTACTCATATTGAAATATTTTCTGACACTGATTAATTGGGGTTATTCTCATCGTAACTCCTCAACCCTAATTAGTGCAATCAAACAATAGATTCTGAAAATGACCCTGATCGTCTTTAATGACGAATATCATTAGAGAAATTTTTGTTATTAATTAATTTGTTGGGAGATATTTTTATTGCCTTTTGTGACTCTGATATCCTCGGAATATTCGTTTCCTTCAGCCTCAAGTTCTGGTCCTGCAGATTTAAGATCCCACTAACACTCATACTGAACTGCATAATTTATTGGAGAGTTATTTCAGCTGAGTTGAATGAAAAATAAAAATTAGTTTTTCGTCTCTAGTATCAATAATTAGCATTCGAATTTAAATTTTTTTATACCACAATTTTATGGTGCTATTACCCATTCTCATATATTATTTTTATGATCAAATAAGCCAGCAACCGCGATTTAGCTCGCTTTTCACAGATAAAAATAACTGAAGATTATCCACCAGCAATAATTTAAAACCGACGCCTTCGCCAATTTGTTACTACTATCGTTTTGATTTTTTTCAGTCAAATTTTCGTTTTTCTCGATTCATACAAAAATATTAATGAAGTTGGATGAATTAGAACGATATGGGAGAAATTTTCCATTGTTTTTATGGAGAAATTGATAGAATATATAATCGAGAAGAGATCAAATTCTTATACTTTGGAATTCTACTCCTACTCATATTGAAATATTTTCTGACACTGATTAATTGGGGTTATTCTCATCGTAACTCCTCAACCCTAATTAGTGCAATCAAACAATAGATTCTGAAAATGACCCTGATCGTCTCTAATGGCGAAGATCATTGGAGAAATTTTTGTAATTAATCAATTTGTTGGGAAATATTTTGCCTATTGTGGATCTGATATCCTCGGAATATTCGTTTCCTTCAGCCTCAAGTTCTGGTCCTGCAGATTTAAGATCCCACTAACACTCATACTGGACTGCATAATTTATTGGAGAGTTATTTCAGCTAAGTTGAATGAAAAATAAAAATTATTTTTTCGTCTCTAGTACCAATAATTAGCATTCGAATTTGAATTTCTTCATACCACAATTTCATGGTACTATTACCCATCCTCATATATTATTTTTATGATCACAAAAGCCAGCAACCGCGATTTAGCTCGCTTTTTTACAGATAGAAATAACTGAATATTATCAACCAGCAATAATTTAAAACCGGCGCCTTCGCCAATTTGTTACTACTATCGTTCTGAATTTTTTAAGTCAAATTTTCGTTTTTCTCGATTCATACAAAAATATTCATGAAGTTGGATGAATTAGAACGATAAAGGAGAAATTTTCCATTGTTTTCATGGAGAAATTGATGGAATATAGAATCGAGAAGAGATCAAATTCTTATACTTTGGAATTCTACTCCTACTCATATTGAAATATTTTCTGACACTGATTGATTGGGGTTATTCCCATCGTAACTCTTTAACGCTAATTAGTGCAATCAAACAATAGATTCTGAAAATGACCCTGATCGTCTCTAATGGCGAAGATCATTAGAGAAATTTTTGTAATCAATCAATTTGTTGGGAAATATTTTGCTTATTGTGGATCTGATATCCTCGGAATATTCGTTTCCTTCAGCCTCAAGTTCTGTTCCTGCAGATTTAAGATACCACTAACACTCATACTGGACTGCATAATTTATTGGAGAGTTATTTCGGCTAAGTTGAATGAAAAATAAAAATTATTTTTTCGTCTCTAGTACCAATAATTAGCATTCGAATTTGAATTTCTTCATACCACAATTTCATGGTACTATTACCCATCCTCATATATTATTTTTATGATCACAAAAGCCAGCAACCGCGATTTAGCTCGCTTTTTTACAGATAGAAATAACTGAATATTATCAACCAGCAATAATTTAAAACCGGCGCCTTCGCCAATTTGTTACTACTATCGTTCTGAATTTTTTAAGTCAAATTTTCGTTTTTCTCGATTCATACAAAAATATTCATGAAGTTGGATGAATTAGAACGATAAAGGAGAAATTTTCCATTGTTTTCATGGAGAAATTGATAGAATATAGAATCGAGAAGAGATCAAATTCTTATACTTTGGAATTCTACTCCTACTCATATTGAAATATTTTCTGATACTGATTGATTGGGGTTATTCCCATCGTAATTCTTCAACGCCAATTAGTGCAATCAAACAATAGATTCTGAAAATGACCCTGATTGTCTCTAATGGCGAAGATCATTCGAGAAATTTTTGTAATTAATCAATTTGTTGGGAAATATTTTGCCTATTGTGGATCTGATATCCTCGGAATATTCGTTTTCTTCAGCCTCAAGTTCTGGTCCTGCAGATTTAAGATCCCACTAACACTCATACTGGACTGCATAATATATTGGAGAGTTATTTCAGCTAAGTTGAATGAAAAATAAAAATTAGGTTTTCGTCTCTAGTACCAATAATTAGCATTCGAATTTAAATTTTTTCATACTACAATTTCATGGTACTATAACCCATTCTCATATACTATTTTTATGATCAAAAAAGCCAGCAACCGCGATTTATCTCGCTTTTTTGCAGATAGAAATAACTGAAGATTATCCACCAGCAATAATTTAAAACCGGCGCCTTCGCCAATTTGTTACTACTATCGTTCTGAATTTTTTCAGTCAAATTTTCGTTTTTCTCGATTCATACAAAAATATTCATGAAGTTGGATGAATTAGAACGATATAGGAGAAATTTTCCATTGTTTTTATGGAGAAATTGATAGAATATAGAATCGAGAAGAGATCAAATTCTTATACTTTGGAATTCTACTCCTACTCATATTATAATATTTTCTGACACTGATTGATTGGGGTTATTCTCATCGTAACTCCTCAACCCTAATTAGAGCAATCAAACAATAGATTCTGAAAATGACCCTGATTGTCTCTAATGGGGAAGGTCATTAGAGAAATTTTTCTGATTACATAATTTGTTTGTTGGGAAATATTTGTATTGCCTATTTTGGGTCTGATATCCTCGGGAGATTCATATCCTTCAGCCTCAAGTTCTGGTACTGCAGATTTAAGATCCTAGTTAAAACACGTCGTTATTTCAACCGAGGAAAATAAAAATTAAAAGTTAGTTTTTTCCCCCTAGCACCAATAATTAGGATTCGAATTTGAATTTTTTTATAACCACAATTTCACCCATTCTCATATATCATTTTTATGACGAAAAAAGCCTCCAAACGCAGTTTTGCTCGCTTTGTTATCGATAGAAATAACTGAAGATTATCCACCAGCAACAATTTGAAACCGGCACCTCCGCCAATTTGTTACTTCGATAAATCAATATCAATTAAATTTCCCAACTATTTGCCCATAGTGATAACCATCTTTCGGCATTCTTCAAGGCATAAAACAGATCGATCAACATTTATTATTCACTCAACAGCCGACATTGAAACGTCCAGTACATGTGTCTCCGAAGAACGAAGACCCTGATCGATTAAATACATCACGTTGCAGACGAAACGGGGAATATTAAGATAATTGTAGCAGTATTGGACTGACATCAAATAAAATGTTGTCCCTTAATGGCGAATCAACTAAAACGATGGAATATAAATGCCCAACATAAAACGTTATCGTTCGAAAACTCTACAACGAATTTTATACACTGTAAAAATGGTTGTTCCGAACTAATTTATCACCTGGCCTGTTCAAACACGATCGAACTTTATCCACCGGTGGTCGTAAACATTAAAAAAATTACTCGAATTGGTCACATTCGCGACACGTGGGAAAAATCTTTTCACGACGGGAATACCGAGTGGGTTCACCACAGTTAGGATAATCGTTTGTTTTATCCAGAAATGGCGGAATATCCATTACAAATCGTCGATAATTAAGGTAAACACATAAATCACCCCTTTCGTCGGACGCAGCTAAAATTACATACGCTCTATTTGTACGAACCCGAAACGAGTGGATCATCCTCGAACAGTCCATGATGATTACCTCATTTGGAATTCGATATCGAATTAATCTTCACGAAGCATATGCTGGATATGTGATATTGTAAAAATATGTTGTTGAAGTCGTCTTAGAGATCCATGGAAACAAGATGGAACGAAGTTATGACAACGAATTTATTGCGAGTCGTAACTTTGGAAAGATTTCGATCGAACTTTTCGACGAGTCTATCCAAAGTTGATTATTCTCTCCGTTATATATCGGAGGAGGAGATGATATGGGAGAAGTTCATGTAGATATTGAAAAACTTTTTCATATAATTATGTTTGACCTTTTGAAAAAAACCTTAATTTCTTTCTGAAATAATGAACCCAACTATGAGATAAATGATTACTAGATTTAACAGATGGTAAGAGCTAATAATACTGTCTTTATCATAATGTCTTTCTCAAAAAGTAAACTACTGTTCCTATGCGAGCTCGCAATATTCGCACGGTTTCCAGGAATGTGCTGGAAAGCGTCTTCGAAATAGGTATTACGTTACAATATAGTTGGGAGAAATGATTAATGAATTATTGAGTGAGAGATTTTCGATAAATTGAGATAAATTGTTTCGAGGAAAATGTAGTAAGTTTCACCCTTGAAAACACCCTGTATCTCCATATTTTCCAGAAGACATAAAGAGGCATATAAAATTCAAAAATCCTCTCGATGATTGTTAACGATGTCCATAATGGCCAGTTAGCTTACTCTCTGCAGTTTACAAAACTGATAACGAGTTCAAAAGTCAGCTTAAATACCCCCATCTCAACCGCCCCTTTGTTATAGAAATTTTCGTTGATACATGTATAGGGGATGCAAGAACACACAGACGCAAAGGAATTTATTCAGCTTCCAGAATTACTGCCATCAAGCTGGAATCGTAAAATACTTCGCGATTTAAGGGTTGCATCCCTTTTTTTGTTTTGTTTGAATTCACTATTTCGGGGGAACACCCTGTCGAAAGCCAATTTGATACTTGTTAGACTCTGGTTAACAAATGAGACGTCACATGTTGCACAGCAACTTCATTCAGAATGACGATCCAGTAGGAATTTAATACCAACCACCAAACATTGGCGGGTGCACAGACAATTCATGTTGGCAGAACTGCACGCCCAGGAGCCGATTTATTAAACAGTTTAGTGTAATTTCTAGCCATTCTGATTCAGTCACCCGCAGTTCTCACATTTGCATACGCGTATCAAGCAAGATGTTATAATTCCTCTTGTATACAGGGTGGCCCAATAAAATTTCAGAGAAATGTTCAAGGGAATCATGGAACAAGTCATGCCATAAAAAAATTCTTGCTCTTTTCTTCTTCATGCTGAAAAATGTAAAAAAATTGTAAAAGTGGAACAAACCCCTATTTATTTCCGCCCCTTTCCATTTGAATTCCAAATAAAGAATTAACCAGTCTTCCTTGTGGATAATCTCATCTCTCAGAGAGTAATCGAGTCGAACAACTAATCCCCTAGAACGGAAGATGAAGAGGATGTCGAATTGATCGCTAATTAGCACGAATCGGCGAAGAACTTCCTCCGAGTGGATGACAAAAGGTTTGGGAAGAAACTCGATGAAAAATCGTTCGGGAACCAAAGAAGACGTTACAGCGATAATTTCGCGGTCTGGTGTACGTATTTTCCGAGGGAAATGAAGCCGAAACTTCAGTTTCATAAACAACGGTGATAATTCAACCAAGACGAGATTTAATTGGCTATCTTTCGAGCGAACACTTCAACAGATGTTGATGAGAAATATAAACGCGATAATTCAACTTGAAGAATTTGAGAAGCACTGACGTGTTTCTGTGTTCCAAAATTGTCTTGAGTGGTCATTGTCAGTTTGACAAGTACTGTCAATTTTATAAACTTCAAGAATGTAATCACCGAATTATATTGAATAAATCAGAAAACTCATTCATTTTTTTTCTGTGTTCCAAAACGTCCTTCAGTGTTCATTGTCCATTTGACAATAGCTGTCATATTTTGATCTTCAAAAGTAGAATCACCGAACTATATTGAGAAAACTCATTCATTTTTTTTCTGTGTACCAAAACGACCTTCAGTGTTGATTGTCACTTCGACGAATACACTAATTTCATTTACACAAACTTTAAAAGACGAAATCAGCGAATTATATTGAGTACATACATGAAAAAAAAATTTTCTGTGTTTCAAAATGACTTTCAGTGTTCATTGCCAATTCGACAAGTACCTACAATTATTTTTATAAACTTCTAAAATGTAATCACCGAATTATATTGAATAAATCAGAAAACTCATTCATTTTTTTTCTGTGTTCCAAAACGGCCTTCAGTGTTCATTGTCAGTTTGACAAGAACTGTCATTTTTATAATCTTCTAAAGTAAAATCAATCATTTTCTGTGTTCCAAAACGGTTTTCAGTGCTCATTGCCAATTCGACAGGTACCTACTATCATTTTTATGAACTTCAAGAATTATATTGAATAAATCAGAGAACTCATTCATTTTTTCTGTGTTTTAAAACGGCCTTCAGTGTTCATTATCAGTTTGACAAGAACTGTCATTTTTATAATCTTCTAAAGTAAAATCAATCATTTTCTGTGTTCCAAAACGGTTTTCAGTGCTCATTGCCAATTCGACAGGTACCTACTATCATTTTTATGAACTTCAAGAATTATATTGATTAAATCAGAGAACTCATTCATTTTTTCTGTGTTTCAAAACGGCTTTCAGTGTTCATTGTCAGTTTGACAACAACTGTCATTTTTATAATCTTCAAAAGTAGAACCAACGAATTATATTGAATAAATCAGAAAATTCCATTTTTTTTCTGTGTACCAAACCGACCTTCAGTGTTGATTGTCACTTTGACAAATACACTAATTTCATTTACACAAACTTCAAAAGACGAAATCACCGAATTATATTGAGTACATATATAAAAGAAAAAAATTTCTGTGTTCCAAAACGGCTTTCAGTGTTCATTGCCAATTCGACAAGTACCTACTATCATTTTTATAAACTTCAAAAATGTAATCACCGAATTATATTGAATAAATCAGAAAACTCATTCATTTTTTTTCTGTGTTCCAAAACGGCCTTCAGTGTTCATTGTCAGTTTGACAAGAACTGTCATTTTTATAATCTTCAAAAGTAGAATCACCGAATTATATTGAATAAATCAGAAAATTCCATTTTATTTCTGTGTACCAAAACTACCTTCAGTGTTGATTGTCACTTTGACCAATACAATCATTTAATTTACACAAACTTCAAAAGACGAAATCAGCGAATTATATTGAGTACATATATGAAAAAAAATGTTTTCTGTGTTTCAAAACGACTTTCAGTGTTATTTGCCAATTAGACAAGTACTATCATTTTTATAAAATTCAAAAATGTAATCACCGAATTATATTAAATAAATCAGAAAAATCATTCATTTTTTTCTGTGTTACAAAACGGCCTTCAGTGTTCATTGTCAGTTTGACAAGAAATATCATTTTTATAATCTTCAAGAGTAGAATCACCGAATTATATTGAATAAATCAGAAATTTCCAATTTTTTTCTGTGTACCAAAACTACCTTCAGTGTTGATTGTCATTTTGACCAATACAATAATTTCATTTACACAAACTTCGAAGGACGAAATAACCGAACTATATTGAGTACATATATGAAAAAAAAATTTTCTTTGTTCCAAAATGGCTTTCAGTGTTCATTGCCAATTCGACAAGTACCTACTATCATTTTTATAAAATTCAAAAATGTAATAACCGAATTATACTGAATAAATCAGAGAACTCATTCATTTTTTCTGTGTTCCAGAACGGCCTTCAGTGTTCATTGTCAGTTTGACAAGAACTGTCATTTTTATAATCTTCAAAAGTAGAACCACCGAATTATATTGAATAAATCAGAAAATTTCGATGTTTTTCTGTGTACCAAAACTACCTTCAGTGCTGATTGTCACTTTGACCAATACAATCATTTCATCTACACAAACTTCAAAAGACGAGATCACCGAATTATATTGAGTACATATATAAAAGAATAAATTTTTCTTTGTTCCAAAACGGCTTTCAGTGTTCATTGCCAATTCGACAAGTACCTACTATCATTTTTATAAACTTCAAAAATATAATAACCGAATTATATTGTATAAATCAGAGAACTAATTCATATTTTCTGTGTTTGAAAACGGCCTTCGGTGTTCATTGTCAGTTTGACAAGAACTGTGATTTTTATAATCTTCAAAAGTAGAACCACCGAATTATATTGAATAAATCAGAAAATTCCATTTTTTTTCTGTGTACCAAAACTACCTTCAGTGTTGATTGTCACTTTGACAAATACAATCATTTCATTAACACAAACTTCAAAAGACGAAATCACCGAATTATATTGAGAACATATATAAAGAAAAAATTTTTTCTGTGTTTTAAAACGACTTTCAGTGTTTATTCGACAAGTACCTACTATCATTTTTATAAACTTCAAAAATGTAATAACCGAATTATCTTGAATAAATCAGATAATTCTATTTTCTTTCTGTTTACCAAAACGACCGTCAGTGTTGATTTTCACTTTGATAAATACACTTATTTTCATTTACACGAACTTCAAAAGACGAAATCATCGAATTATATCGAGTATATCAGAAAAACTTTTTTTTTAGTTCCAAAACGGCCTCTAGTGTTCCAAAATGGCCTTCAGTGTTCATTGTTAGTTTGACTGTCATTTTATAATCTTCAAAAAAGTATTACTGAATTATATTGAAAATATCAGAAAAACTCAATTTTTTTCAGTGTATCAAAATGGACTTAATTGACAAATACTGTTGATTTAAATTTACGAATTCGAAAATTACAGACATTTGGGCAAAATTATAATGCTCTTGTTCACAGAAACAGGCGCGAAAGAAGAATACACATTCCGAGTGATATCTTCAATATAAAGATGAAAACTTCTGTGGTCGAAAGATTTGCATCATATTTTATGATATTGGATATCTGAACATTTTGTTTACATCCCCACGTATCAAATTTTGTCCAGAATATATTAAAATAGAAATGGTCCCTGGCTTTTATTTGTTCCCAAACAGAGAACATCACATTTATTGCTGTTTATCAGGATAAAGAAGGTAGATAGATATGTACCTTTATTGAGATCTGATGTTTTCACATGTCCATGTGGCTATTCAATTGACGATCTGAATTTTCATCGAAGAAAAGTTAGCAATTATCTGGCTGAGCATTTTAATTCAAAATGAACCAATATTCAGAAGAAGAAGATAAAATTTCATGAAATATTTGATATTATGTTGGTAGGTCCGATGAAAGCTGTCAATTTCAAGTCAAACTGACATTGTGAGATTCCACTCGTTAACAATGGAATTATAATAGTGAAACAAATATATTTGCCACTTATTTCTGTTTTGGCAATGACTACTCACAAATCATAGGGAGGCACTTATGATGCTACCGTTTAGGAACACGATCGCCAACAAACTAAAAAAGAAGTAAACGTAGCCTCACCAAGGGTAACAAGAATTCAAGGTTTATTTATGCAGTTGGAAATTTCACCCTGTATAACAAAAACAGCATTTGTTCGGTGCGCAGAGACTCTTCTGAACAAAAAATACACGCCCTTCTGTTTACAGTTTTCCCGAATAATAGCGAGGGAAACTGGTAAATATTCAAAGCTTGCCTGGATTTCCAGTTCAAGTAACGCATGACATTAATAAAGATTAAACTAGTTCGTGACCAATCTGGATGTTCCCATCTTAAAAATTGAATACGATTTTTTTCCTGTCCAATATATTAATGGATACAAAAAAGTATACGAACGAAATCAACGACAAAAAATAATTTGAGTTAATGTTTATGGTAACAATGGGAATGGTATGATAAAATCAGGCATCACAAAGTGATCAAGAAGAGAGTTTTAGTACAATATACAGGCAGTCATGGGACTGACGAAAGATGTGGAAACTTGATACTTTGGATTAACTGTTTTTTTTTTTCATCAAAAAAAAATGTTAGTATAAATTTCAGTTTAAAAATGTTATAATGAATGACATAAGTTGAATAAAAAAAATAAAATGAATTAAATAAATGAGATAAATAAAATAAATGAAATAAGAGAAAGAAGTGAAGTAAATAAAATAAATGATATAAATAAAATGAATGAGATCAATAAAATAAATTCCAAAATATAAAATAAATACATCAAAAATACTCATTTCATGATAGTTGTTCCCTCTGCCAAAAATTGATCAAAACACCCATGAACCCTTCCTTTTTATGTCGTCTATACTAAGGGATGAAAAATCTGCTCTCCCATCCCTATTCTTCCGCGTCCGGTAAAAGTATGGCATCAATAAAGATGTAACGTGCTCTCGGCCAATACGGATGTTTTCGTCTGCAATAGGAAATGAAAGAGTTTCATGAAAACGAAGCGGAGAATGTCGTCCTGTGTGTCCCGAACATCTGGCGAATGTCCCCGGTCGTTATTCATTGTTTTTAGCGTCATTTGCATCGGAAAATAAGTTTCGGGGTTGGTGGAATTATTACAGAATGTTTATGACAACACAAGACACAAGTTTCGTGATAGGATATTGGCGGAAGTTTGATATCGGAAGGAATTGGAACGGGAAGTTTCGTTGGGAGATTGGAACAATTAGGTTTTCTATGAAAACGTTTTGAATTTTAGTTCTTTAGAATAAGTGTTTTGCAAACCGTCCATGCCCCAACAAAAAATTTGTCAAGTTTCTCGAAGTACAAAAAATGATAACTAATTTTGAAGAGGATTATATGATTCTATGGAACAATGGACACCTCATTGATAAGAAAAAGGAGATATCTGTGGTGTAGGAAAAAGAGAGCTTCCACTATTACTAGGTTAAATGTCAAATGATTATTTGATTTTATAAATATTCTGATTTGTTTACCAAACCTCATTATAATTTCCTCTGTTCTTTGTTCCTTTTCTTGGATTTTTATTGAGCTTTTCAATTTCCACTTGAGGAAATTATTCCTCCTTCACTTTTTGATCATCTCTCTCTTGTCATTGGACCAGGAGATTTTTTACCGAATTATTAATTTTTTCTTTGGGAGAAAAAAGAGAACCTCTGTTCTTCGTTTCCTTTTTTAGATTTTTCTTTCTTTCAATTCTATATCCAAATGGAATTTTTCAATTTCCAGTTGAGGAAGTTCTGCTTCCTTCACTTTCTGATCGTTTCTTTTTTGTCATTGGACCAGAAGATTTTTAACCGAATTATACATCTTTTCTTCGGGAGAAAAAACATTATCAAACTAATCAAAACTGTCATAAATTGAGGTTACGTATATTTTTGACATCCCTGTCACAGAGAAGACCTGATATATCACATCTGTCATATTTGGCCGACGTTGCCAGATATAATAAAGTTTCCCTTACTCGATTAAAACTGGTGCAAACGATTTTCAAGTTGAACCCTTGTTAGGGGGAAGTTTTGTAGGAGAGTTCTTAAAAGTTGGCGAAGCTAACCACCCCTTCAAAATCGAAAGAACTAAGAAGAATTAAATTTCTTGAGAGAAATGAGGGGTGGATGGGGGGTGAGAGTAACAAAACTCATTTTAATTTCCTCTTTTCTTTGTTTCCATTTTTGGAAAAATTTTTCTTTCAATTAAAAATCCAATTGGGATTTTTCAATTTCCAGTTGAGGAAGTTCTGCCTCCTTCACTTTCTGATCATCTCCTCTTTTCATTGGACCAGAAGATTTTTTACCGAATCATTCATTTTTTCTTTGGGAGGAAAAAGAGAACCTCCGTTCTTCGTTTTCTTTTTTGGACTTTTTTTTCTTTTAATTCTTTATCCAATTGAAATTTTTCAATTTCAAGTTGAGGAAGTTCTGCTTTCTTCACTTTCTGATCGTTTCCTTTTTGTCATTGGACCAGAAGATTTTTTACCGAATTATTCATCTTTTCTTCGGGAGAAAAAACATTATCAAACTAATCAAAACTGTCATAAATTGAGGTTACGTATATTTTTGACATCCCTGTCACAGAGAAGACCTGATGTATCACATCTGTCATATTTGGCCGACGTTGCCAGATATAATAAAGTTTCCCTTACTCGATTAAAACTGGTGCAAACGATTTTCAAGTTGAACCCTTGTTAGGGGGAAGTTTTGTAGGAGAGTTCTTAAAAGTTGGCGAAGCTAACCACCCCTTCAAAATCGAAAGAACTAAGAAGAATTAAATTTCTTGAGAGAAATGAGGGGTGGATGGGGGGTGAGAGTAACAAAACTCATTTTAATTTCCTCTTTTCTTTGTTTCCATTTTTGGAAAAATTTTTCTTTCAATTAAAAATCCAATTGGGATTTTTCAATTTCCAGTTGAGGAAGTTCTGCCTCCTTCACTTTCTGATCATCTCCTCTTTTCATTGGACCAGAAGATTTTTTACCGAATCATTCATTTTTTCTTTGGGAGGAAAAAGAGAACCTCCGTTCTTCGTTTTTTTTTTTGGACTTTTTTTTCTTTTAATTCTTTATCCAATTGAAATTTTTCAATTTCAAGTTGAGGAAGTTCTGCTTTCTTCACTTTCTGATCGTTTCCTTTTTGTCATTGGACCAGAAGATTTTTTACCGAATTATTCATCTTTTCTTCGGGAGAAAAAACATTATCAAACTAATCAAAACTGTCATAAATTGAGGTTACGTATATTTTTGACATCCCTGTCACAGAGAAGACCTAATGTATCACATCTGTCATATTTGGCCGACGTTGCCAGATATAATAAAGTTTCCCTTACTCGATTAAAACTGGTGCAAACGATTTTCAAGTTGAACCCTTGTTTGGGGGAAGTTTTGTAGGAGAGTTCTTAAACGTTGGCGAAGCTAGCCACCCCTTCCATATCGAAAGAACTAAGAAGAATTAAATTTCTTGAGAGAAATGAGGGTGGATGGGGGGTGAGAGTAACAAAACTCATTTTAATTTCTTCTGTTCTTTGTTTTCTTTTTTGGTTTTATTTTTCCTTCCATTTCTATATCCAATTGGAATTTTTAAATTTCCAGTTGAGGAAGTTCTGCCTCCTTCATTTTCTGATCGTCTCCCTCTTGTCATTGAACCACAAGATTTTTTACTGAATTATTCATCTTTTCTTTGGGAGAAAAAACAGTATCAAACTAATCAAAACATTCGCAAATTGAGGTTACGCATATTTTCGCCATTCCTGTCACAGAGTAGATCTAATGTATCACATCTGTCATATTCGGCCGACGTTGCCAGATATAATAAAGTTTCCCTTACCTGATTCAAACTGGTCCGAACGATTTTCAATTTGAACCCTTATTAGAGGCAATTGTTGTAGGACAGTTCTTAAATGTTGGCGAGGCAAACAACCTCTTCATTATCGAGAAAAGGAAATATGGATAAACCGGAGAAATAAATTATGAATTTCGAAACTATGGTAATTATCTCATTGCCTGAGACTCCTGAAAACTTTTAATTGTCAGACACAGAATATTTACTGGAACCTAAATCCAATAAAATCCAGTATTCCTGAAACAGTAAACAAATCACAGGAAGCCCCTAAAGGACCAATGGATCACTTCTACGATTACCCCCAGATAATTAATTCCCTTCCCAACATGTCTGAAAACGTGGAAAGAGTTCCTCCATCCCACCACACTAAACCTACGAAGTTCGAGTTGCTTGAAACGAGGTGCCACAAGCAGACATCGACCATCTCATTATATCTACGCCTGGAAGTGTACAGGAGCGTACTTTTGTTGAGTTTTTTCGGATTACATGAGATTTCCCTAAATCATCAGATTGTTTAAAATCAAATTAGCATAGATTATACCGCTATCAGAGCCTTATCAAGAGTTGGGTAAACAGTGGGGTGCAGAAGTTTTCGTTTAATCGGTTTTTCAATATCATGTTTAATCTACTGTTACATCATGGGGGTGTCAATGTGGCGATTGATAACGTCGATAAAAAACAGATTATTATCGATCTGTCATGGATAAAGAACTCGGTGATTAAGGAAAATAAAAGAGGTATTCATCGGTGAAAGAATTCAGGGAATGGGAGATCCAAGGAGGGGAGAAGAAATGTCACATTATTATGATGGGTTTATCCCCATCAGGATATTTAGATGGGCATTGAATTCGATGAAAGAGACGTCTAAGAAGGATTCGTTCTTCATTTAAAAAATCCTTTTGGAATCGACCAGGGAATTTTTTTTCAATTCAAGAAAATTTTTTTTTTTAAATGTGAAATTCCTGGATAAAAATTACAACCGAAATTCAACAGTAACAATAAAACAAACTGATGAAGCCAACTGTTTTTGTTCCCAGTGTTCAACGTCGTGAAGAAGCAGGCCATCAGGGTGAAATATTAGGCACTTACTTCAACTTCCACACTGTTAAGTTGCAGGTCTTCTTGAGAATTTTAATCATTATATATCATGCAGAAAATGGGTCGTTTTTTAACTGAGGAAGGAAGGAAGTGTTTAGCCCGCGTACAGTGGGTTCCGGAAGTGGAAATTCGAATTTGGTTGCAAAATGGCGAAGGCGCTGGTTAAAATTAAATGGTTTTTTTTTAGTTATAAATTTTTTTATAGAATTCCTGTGGAATTCAGGGCCAGTAAAGCAAAATTTGCGTATAATATGGGGAGAAAATTTTCAATTTGAATGAAAAGGGAATCTCTCCCTAGTGCAAAAATGTCCAAAAAATTGTCAAATGTTAAGTTGGTTTTATAAGGTGAAAAATATTTTTTTAAGAATCACTCTTGGTCCGCAGTACTGTTCGGAAAATTCCAAAATTAAATTTATAATGACCTACAAAAAAAAATTCTTCTTTACTGCTAGTAGAAAAGTTAACTCAAGAATAATTCGTCACTAAACTATGAATTAAATTTCGCTCACCTGCTGATAAAAACAACCTGTTGTCGATGGGATACAACACGAGTAAGAATTGAAGATTCACAGGATGCAGAAATATCCCTATTTATATATGCCGCCAAACTTGTCGCGCCACCCTTTTGCTTTCTGTAACGCGAACTCCCTAAACCCTGCCTTCTCGTTGATCCTTCCGAAACTCGTAAAAAATTCAGTAACGTCCTTCAACATTATTCACACTCACGCCCTACAAAGTATTATTTCAATTCAAAACTAAGGGTAGGATTCTATTAAATTTGAAGATTGGGCTTTTTCAGTGTTCCTCGATATAATTTATTTTTATTTATTTATTTTTTAAACGCATACTGGAAATTATATACCTAATTAAATTATGGGGGCTGTTTTCTATCGAACTCTATGCTGAGCTATCCTTGGTCCTGGTCTTTTTTTGGTGTTTTTCGACACTACATTTGGTCTCTCCCATGTTTTTTCTTCCAGACTCTTAAATTTTGTGAATTGTCTTAGCCCCCTGGGTCTCCTCGAAACACTTACATGGAAAAACACCGAGTTCTTAATTTTTCCCCCAACGCCCTCCCAAGAAAAGAAGTCGTGCTGAAACAAGTCACGTTCCACAAATTGTCTGAATTAAAGGGGCATCCTCTCATTGATTATCCAAAAAGTGGTAGCATCGAAATTGTGATCGTATACAAGCATCATAGATTCAATTTGGGGACTTTCTCATATCGATCCCGACTCTTGGGTGATATTGTATAATACATGCAACAGATGTGGCAGCTTTCAGCCCCCAAAATCGTATTTGACGTCGTTATCATTCGAGAAATTCGCAATTCTTATTTCTTAGCGGCCCATATCGTTAAATCTTTGTCAATTCAGCTTGTTACGACGAAAGAACTTTCTTCTTTCATACAGAATTGGCTGGTCTTTATTGGAATAAGTGGAGAGATCTTCTGGGAAGTTGAAATTTAAGATTCTGACCTGCGAAAAAACTTCGAGGTTCAGAAAAATTTCTCAATATTTTATCTGACATGAGGAGGTCCTCCTGTCATTTTAGAATATTCAAAAATATTTCATTTAGACTTACTCTGAAGTGAGTCATACTTTTCTACTTCAATGTACCTATACTCAAATTTTACGGGAAAGGCAAAAAAAGTCTGAGTTATAAACTGATTTTGAATTTGGAATCTATATCCTCAATTTTTTTCGAAATCATGCTGGGACACCATCTGTAGTCAGTTGCGAAAAGTTAACTTTCGGCATTAGCGAAAACTTTTTATTCTCGCATTTCTGATGAGATACTTTAGTCAATCGAGTAGAGATAGCGCTAGTAGTATCAGATTTGTTCTACAATAGAAAATGCTGAAATAATGTCTACTAAGTTCTCTAAACTTGAAACTAATGTCAGATTCGAAATCTACGACCTCAAATTAGCCTAAAGACATAGTATTTTCACCGAAAACACTGAATCTAAATCATCAAATTTTCCGAAAACATACTGGGCGCCATCTGTAGTCGAATGTGAAAAGTTAATATTCGGCATTAGCGA
Organism: Aphidecta obliterata; assembly: GCA_963966015.1. Lineage (NCBI taxonomy): Eukaryota > Metazoa > Arthropoda > Insecta > Coleoptera > Coccinellidae > Aphidecta > Aphidecta obliterata. Next base: position 3,520,157 of record OZ014435.1, read on the forward strand.
AAACTTTTTATTTTTTCATTTTAGAAGAGATACTTGGGTCAATTGGGTATAGATGGCGCCGATAGTATCAAATTTGGTTTATAGCGAAAAAAGCTGAAATAATGGCTATAAAGTTCTCTTAACTTGAAACTGATGTCAGATTCGAAATCTACGACCTCTAATTAGCCTTATAACATATTATTTTCACCGAAAAAACTCCTTGGATAAATTTTCAGACGATGTTTTTTTGAACAGATCTATTCGAAAATCACCATTAATATGCGATTCGTTTATTCATGAAGGATTTCAATAACGAATAATTCACAAATTTTTCAAAAACTATTTAGTTTTACATTGTGAGAAAAATAAATCTTCTGTGGTTGTGGTTGACGTTTTCTGTATTTAACGATATAACCTCAAAATTTCGCCAAGCCACGAAAACAAAACATCTACAAGAATGGATATCTCTTCATAATTTTAGTTGAAATTAATTCGAAAATTATATTTATAATTATTATTCATTAATTTTTCAGTACACTAAGATATCGTGATGAAGTTACCTTACTTAGCAGTTCTTTTCCTGGTGAATTTATGCCTAATCTTTTTTTCCATTTCTAATAAGAATGATTTGTAGATAATTTCGTGTTGTCCTTCCTACAATAATGCTAAATCGAAAACTAAGAGTACCATTGAAAACATCACCGATTTTAAAGACTTCAAAAAGTTACTCAGAACCAAAACCAATGTATTGGTTTGTTTCTCGAGGTCTCTAAAAGAATCCTCCCATGTTATAAGAGTATTCAAAGAAGTAGCGGAAAGTATCAAGGGAGAAGGAACTATGATCCTGGTGGATTGCTCTGGGTATTTTCGAAATGGCTTTGTTTAATCAATTTTCAAATCGGATTAATTTTAGGGAAGCTAAAAAGATGTGTAAGAAACTGAAAGTAAACCCTACTCCTACACTATTGCGACATTATAAAGATGGTGATTTCAATAAAGATTATGATAGAAAAGAAACTGTTAACTCGATGTTGAACTTTATGAGAGACCCAACGGGTGATATACCGTGGGAAGAGGACAGTACCGCCGATGATGTGCTACATGTTTCTGATGCGGCTGTAAGATAATTTTTAGTATGACAATTATCTGTCATTTATGACTTGAACAAAATTATAATTTGAAATGGTATCGAATATGGATTTTCATACGATTCACGCTTGAATTTATTTTAATTTCAGAATCTGGCTCGTCTGATTAGAAAAGAACAGAAACCGCTCATGATCATGTTTTACGCCCCATGGTGTGGTTTTTGCAAAACGTTGAAGCCCGAATACGCATCGGCTGCAACGGAATTGAAGGGACATTCAGTTTTGGCCGCTATAGATGTTAATAGACCCGAGAACAGTGTCATAAGGACACACTACAATATTACGGGGTTTCCGACCATGTTATATTATCTGTAAGTTCTGGATCATTTTTATTTGAATAAATAATTATACAAAAAAACTTCAGGAATGGTCGAATGAAACATGTGTACGAAGGCGAGAATAAAAAGGCGGCTATGGTTTCATTCATGAAAGATCCCAAGGCGCCTCCCCCTAAGGCCAAGGAAGAATCCTGGAACGAAACTCGCAGCAACGTCCTACATTTATCTTCCGGGGATTTCGACGCAACTTTGAAAACGCACAATTCGGTGCTTGTGATGTTCCACGCCCCCTGGTGCGGACACTGTAAAAGGATGAAACCGGAGTACGAAAAGGCAGCGGCTGCTCTCAAACAAGAAGGCGTAAGTCTACCGAACTTGTGAAGATCAGATGGTCCGACGAATTCTTTCAGGTCGCCGGTATTCTAGCTGCGGTAGACGCCACAAAAGAACAATCGTTGGCCTCTCGATTCTCCGTCAAAGGTTATCCCACCGTCAAGTATTTCTCCGGAGGCGACCTTCGTTTCGACGTCGATTTCCGAGACGCCAATAAAATCGTGAGTTTCATGAAGGACCCGCGGGAACCTCCACCACCACCACCTCCGGAAACCCCGTGGTCGGAGGAGAAGTCGGAAGTGGTACATTTGGACGAGAACGACTACAAACCTTTCCTGAAGAAGAAGAAACATGCCCTAGTCATGTTTTATGCTCCGTGTAAGTTTGATCGCTCGAATCAATGGAATCACTGAGTTATTTTCGTAGGGTGCGGTCACTGCAAAAGGGTGAAACCGGAGTTTACCAAAGCCGCTAACCACTTCAAAGACGATCCGAGGAAGGCTTTCGTGGCGATAGATTGTACTACGCGTCAACCGCTGTGCTCGGTGAATGAGGTTTCTGGTTATCCGACAATAAAGTATTTCAGTTACTTGAATAAGGCTGTGAAGAGTTATAGCGGAGGTCGTACGGTAATGATTAACCACTATTTCCTCGAGTTTTTTCGTTAATTTTCTTATTTTCAACAGGCTGATGATTTTATAGCGTTCATGAGTAGCCCGGACAGTGCTGGTTTACCACCGTCACAACCCAAGAGTCCCCCCAGTCAACCGAGCGCACCTACGGATTCTCCTGCATTGATTCTCGACAAGGACAATTTCAAGAAGACTATAGGTTCGAAAGAGCCCACATTGGTGTTCTTCTTTGCTACATGTAAGTGGAATATTCTTCCAAACGCGAAATTAATGAATTTTTTATTCAGGGTGTGGAAGTTGTAACCAGTTCAAACCCATTTACCACGAAGCCGCCAAAGAGTCGGCAGGTAAAATACCCGTACGTTTCGCACTGTACGACTGCACCGATGGCGGAGATGTGATCGACGAGTACGACATTTCCCATTTCCCGACGCTGAAACTGTTCAGGGGCGGGAAATACGAGCGCGATTTCGATGGTAAGCGAACGCAGGAAGATCTGAAAACGTTTGCTACGAAATGGGCGAAACGAAAAGACGAATTGTAATAATGTACATTCCGTTGTGCGATCAGGAAACATCGAAGGACCAATTGTTTTCAGTTCGAATCTTGAGATTAATTGAAATTTTCACTAAGATATACCTTTTTATAGTATTTTTTTACTCTAATTTGTGATAAGATTTTTCTACTCCTCACTCATTCAACTCGAGTATTCTATCTATTAGATGAAGTAAATCGAATTTTTGTTTAGGATCTGAGTATATTGTTGTACCACTTACATTTTTGATTCAATCGAATTACGTACTAATGTAAACCTTCTTGTGTATGGTCAATTTAATATTGAAATTTTACAATATCTTTGTCCTTTATTATTCCTATTATCTGTATTTCTTGAGACGAGTTAGCAGATTCCTAATCTTAAAGGGATAGGACAATTTTTGCGCCATTTTCTTGAGGGTAAGGGTAAGTTGCTTTCAAACTTCTGGATTCTGCCCAAAAATTTAAGGATGTACCACTATGGAACTGCTAAGAAAAGCTTCGGCCTTTCGCGGTAAAAAGAGAGTTCTTTGGGTAATTCAACGATGTAGACTCCATCATTATTTCAACTTTTTGAGCGCTCGTACTACTTACACGGGGGCTATATAATTTCGTCACGATGTCTGTATTTTTCGAATTTTGAGCCGAAAATGGTCTCAATCGACTATGTTCGACTCACTTATGACGAATCCGTCAGAAAATTCGAGTCTGTCCGTCCGTCCGTCCGTCAGCACGATAACTCTCGAACGGATCAACCTAGAGACTTGAAATTTTCAGTGTAGGTTCAGTTCCCGAATGCCTCGGTTAAGTTCGTTAATGGGCAAAATTCCACCAGGGGTTCCGTAAATATGGCCGTTCAAAGTTTTGTTTCCCTGATTACTTGAAAACTACAGATTCGATCGAGATGAAATTTTGCACTCAGATGGAAAATGAGGTGTTTTAGCTACATGCGAAATTTTGTCCAGATCGCATGACCAGAACCATAGAAACCATAGAAAATTGTAACTTTTGAACGGAAACGCCTAGGGACTTGAAATTTTCAGGATAGGTGTGGATCTTGAATGTTGTGATCACGTTCATCTATGAGCAACATTATACAAGGGGTTCCGTAAATACGGTCGTTTGAAATTTTGTTTTCTCGATAAATTCGAAACTACGGATTCGATCGAGATGAAAGTTTGTATTTTAATCGAGAATGATATATTGAAGCAATATTTTGTCCAGATCGCATGACCAGAACCACAGAAACCATAGAAAATTCTAACTTTTGAACGGAAAGGCCTAGGAACTTGAAATTTTCAGGGTGGGTTTGGATCGCAAATTTCAGGGTCACGTTCATCAATGAGCAAAATTAGACTAGGGGTTCCGTAAATATGGCCGTTCAAAATATTTTTTTCCTGATAGTTTCGAAACTACTGATCGGATTGGAATGAAATTATGCACCTAGCTCAGGAATAATGAATTCAAACTACGTGCAAAATTTTGTCCAGATCGCATCACCAAGACCATAGATACCGTGGAAAATTCTAGCGAATTATCAGAAAAAAATTGATCAGCTGAAGCACCGACATGAAGTCTGGAGTTTCGCCTAAGTTTCAGAATTTTTTTGACAGCAGTCAAAAATTCCTTCAATTGATTTCTGAAACTGGAAAATGCGAATCTACCTACAAGGTGCATGTACGAGCGCTCAAAAGCTCCTGCCTTCACGGCAGTGCTTTTCGTAATTTTTTTTATTGCATACCAAGTTTGATACCACCAACGCTATCTATACTCAATTGACCGAATTATCTCTTCGGAAATGCGAGAATAAAAAGTTTTCGCTATTGCCGAAAATTAACTTTTCACAGATGGCACCCAGCATGATTAACCTTCATTTTTGAGCGCTCGTACAACTTACACGAGGGCTATATCATTTCGTCACGATGTCTGTATTTTTCGAATTTTGAGCCGAAAATGGTCTCAATCGACTATGTTCGACTCACTGATGACGAATCCGTCAAAAAATTCGAGTCTGTCCGTCCGTCCGTCCGTCCGTCCGGCCGTATACACGATAACTCTCGAACGGAATGTCCTAGAAACTTGAAATTTTCAGGGTAGGTTCAGTTCCCGAATGGCTCGGTTAAGTTCGTTAATGGGCCAAATTCCACCAGGGGTTCCGTAAATATGGCCGTTCAAAGTTTTGTTTCCCTGATTACTTGAAAACTACAGATTTGATCGAGATGAAATTTTGCACTCAAATGGAAAATGAGGTGTTCAAGCTACATGTGAAATTTTGTCCAGATCGCATGACCAGAACCATAGAAACCATAGAAAATTGTAACTTTTGAACGGAAAGGCCTAGGGACTTGAAATTTTCAGGGTGGGTTTGGATCGCAAATTTCACGGTCATGTTCATCAATGAGCAAAATTGGACTAGGGGTTCCGTAAATATGGCCGTTCAAAATATTTTTTTCGTGATAGTTTCGAAACTACCGATCGGATTGGAATGAAATTATGCACCTAGCTCAGGAATAATGTATTCAAACTACGTGCAAAATTTTGTCCAGATCGCATCACCAAGACCATAGATACCGTGGAAAATTCTAGCGAATTATCGGAAAAAAATTGATCAGCTGAAGCACTGACATGAAGTCTGGAGTTTCGCCTAAGTTTCAGAATTTTTTTGACAGCAGTCAAAAATTCCTTCAATTGATTTCTAAAACTGGAAAATGTGAATCTACCTACAAGGTGCATGTACGAGCGCTCAAAAGCTCCTGCCTTCACGGCAGTGCTTTTCGTAATTTTTTTTTGATGAAAATAATATGTTTTTAAGCCAATTTGAGGTCGTAGATTTCGAATTAAGAGACTTCTATAGCTATTATTTCAGCTTTTTTCATTGTAAACCAAATTTGATACTACCATCGCCATCTATACTCAATTGATCCAAGTACCTCTTCGGAAATGCGAAAATAAAAAGTTTTCGCTAACGCTAACGCTGATTCGAAAATCAACTCTTCGCATTCGATTACAGATGGCGTCGCAGTAAGATTTCGGAAAAATTTGAAGATTCAGATTCCAAATGTAAAATCAATTCAGAGCTCAGACATTTTTTTGCCTTTTTCCTTAGATTAACAGCCACAGAAGATTTATATTTCGATTTATTCTTCTCACAACAGGGATATGTAAAACCAAACAGTTTTTGAAAGATTTTTAAATTATACATGATTGAGATCCTTCAGGAATGAAATGGCATATTCGTATTTGGAATTGCCTTTCTCCTATTTGTGGGGATTTTCAGAAAGATCTATCCAAATGGTTAACCTTTGAAGTTTTTTCGTTGAAAATAATATGTTTTTAACCTGAACCGTCGCATGTGACTTTTTCCTCAAATTTAAGAAAAAGTAGAAAAGTGCTCTCGTCAAATGAAATTCTCTTATGGTTCATTTCGAAAGGATCCATGGAAAATACATTGTATCCCAAAATTTATCCACACAACTAGTTTCCCAACATTTAGCATTGAAAAATAATAATAATCCGTATCTGAATACAGAAAGTAGGAGCCAATAAAAGTTTTGAGTTTTATATAATTCTTTATTCAATACTAGAAAAGTACCTTTATATAACTAATGGCTTTTCGAAAATAGAAAAGTTGTTAACACTAAGATAACATATCTTAATTACAAAATATCAGTCGTCCTTGGAGCTCAAGGAGTTATTGTAACCATTTTTCATTTTTTCCTGGTAAGTATTTCCTTGTCCACAACCAACATCCATTCCAAAGAAGACTTGATTTCCCTGCAACAAAAACCGTTGAGATCAGAAAATATCGAGGCTAGTCCAGAAACACTCACTTTTTCCATATAGGCTTTGACGTAGAAGTTTCCAAACAAAACTATGAAAGAGAGCATGTAAAAAATGAGGGTGTAGTGCATCCACAAAGGAAACTCGCAACCTGTCCTGATTCCATTGACACCTAATATTAAAGCAGTGGTGAATTGTATCTGGAAAAATTAACAATAGATTACGTTGGAATTTCATTATATTCGGACTGTTTTACCATTTGGAGTATAGTCAGGTATTTCTTCCACCACAAATATCGGCTGATTATTGGTCCAAGTGCTGACAGACCGTAGTAAGAATACATCAGTACGTGGATGCCCGAATTGACCATAGCAGGGAGGAAAGCTGGGAAAATTCAACAAGATTTTCACTCACCCCATACTTCTCATACATAATCAATATCGAAAATAAGGAAATATTGTAGGTACTCACATGATCCACTTGGGACCCACTTGATTCCTATCCACCAGAGGAAGAACATTGTCGAATGGTGGTAGACATGGAGGAAAGTCAACTGTTGTTCCTTCTTTCGCAGGATGAAGAAGATGGTATCGCAAAACTCCAGGAGTTTGGAGAAATAATACCACCAGACTGCGTCTGTAATCTGCAACTCATCTGGATGAAAGCGCTGTCTACAAGGCTCGCAAATGTAGCTATAACGTAATCTAGTGGAAGCTGTTAGTAACTGCAACAAGAAATGATCACTAAGTACGGTCTGGTAACCTCGGTAACGTCATTATGACAAGTAATGTCACCACCTGTCACATTATTTTTATAACCTTCAAAAAATGGAATGTGAAATATGAGAACTCAATTGGTTTTCTGTGCATCAAGCTGGAATCAATGTTGCGACTCACCTTAACGGCTATGTAGGCGTTCAAAGCGGCCATCAGTAAGTTATAGGGAAAAAGAAGCCATTTCAACTTGAAAGCTGGACGATTTTTCATATACCTAGGACCGGCCCATACTATAACAAGATAAATGGCAATGTAGGTTAGCATAGGAACTGGCGAGTCCACCAAGGGCCATCCTTTGGTTCTTTCATCTGAAAAAAAGAAAAAAAAAATAATTTCACACTCTCATTAGGAAAAGTTATGGACTTACCTGCTAAAGTTAATGTCCAATGGTAGAAATCGTAGACATTTCCGATTAAATGATTGGCAGTCTCCATAATTAGAGACATATTTCAAGCGTTTTTCCTCCGGAAAACCTGAAAGAAAACTGGGTATTAGTGGCTATTTCTGTCACAATGAATTTTTTCAAGTAACATCTACTTCTTTGTATTTATACAAGCGAATTAATTCAATGATTGTTATTGTTATTGTTTTTATAACATTGTTTTGGGAAGGTAACATGAAATAAATATAGTCGAAGAAAACGTTCCAAGAATTATCACTGTCTTGGCGCGAGAGATGTTTCTTTATTTAAAACGTTTTTTGGTTTTTTTCAGGGTCGAATTTTTTTTCAACAAAACTTTGGATCTCGCATTCAAATTATTTTCTCCAGTTCACGATTTTTAATTCAGCTATTTACATCACGCGTGTTCAATATGTTTCAATATTTACAATATAATTTTTTTCTCAACTACATTTTTGAATTAAATTTTTTAATTTCTCTCAACGTCTTTTGATTTTAAAACTTCAATAATCCTCGATAGCTCTCAATTGTAGACAATAGTTTATTGAATGAGTACATTCCGTTTTACTTCAATAAATGTTGCGAGATGTTTTATTGAATCGAAAAAAAAAAATGATCTAAAAATGTATACCAAGGATAAATGCATGTTTAGGCTAATGTGAGGTTGTAGATTTCGAATCTGTACCAATTCAGGGCTAACACTACTTTTCATCATCGTACAATGACTTTTTTATTAAAAAAAATTAGATAACACTAGCGCCATCTATACTCGATTAACTGAAGTGTCTTTTAGGAAACCGCGAAATAGAAGTTTTCTGTATTATAGAACATTTACTTCATGCATCCTAAGACTAAGACTTTTGAATATTTTTTGGGAAAACTCATATGTTATTAGGCTATTTTGAGGTCGTAGATTTTGAATCTGACATCAGTTTCAAGTTTAGAGACTTTTGTAGTCATTGTTTCAGCTTTTTTCATTGTAAACCAAGTTTGAGACCACCAGCGCTATCTATACTCTATTGACCCAAGTATCTCTTCGGTTATGCGAAAATAAAAAGTTTTCGCTAATGCCGAAAATTTACTTTTCAGATTCGACCACAGATAGCGTCCAGCATGAATTCGAAAAATACTCATTCTACGAATTTTTTAATTAACAAATATTTGGATCTTAAAATTAAATTATTTTCTTCGGTTTGGGCACTGATTTTTAATTAATTCCATTAAATACCTACAAGGAGTGAATATCGCATGGCTATTCACATCACTTGGATTAAATATGTTAGTAAAAATATCCCATCGAGGACATTCTAATTTTTTTTGCCAGTTAATAAATATGTTGAATTTCTAAACTCACCATAAGCAACACCCAAGCCCAGATAGGCTTGGCGAACCACAAATTTCGACTGGCTCTACTAACATAAAATGCGTTTAAATAAAGCCACCGACTGCAATTCGTTTCCAATTACCGAAGATTTCTTTCGCAAATTTAACGACTTCACAATTAAACGATAATTAGAAAACTTTCGGTAATTTTTAATTTCGAAAATTAAATCAGGTAGGTACATCTCTGGTATTCCAATTGTGCGAATTCAATTAGGTTAGGTATTTGTGAATTGAATTAGGTGCAATATAATTGCAATGAATATTTTAATTTTGAATGAAGTTTTGTAGGTAGCATATATACACTGTGTCCAATTAAGTCGATACTATATGGAAAACTTTTTTATTTGATTTATTTCCATTATTATACGAGGTTTGTCGAAAAATGTATACTAATATCAGCATTTCCAATTCAAAAAGTATAACGTACCATCGAAATGTCTTCTAACACTTTTTATCACAAGAATATGCACATGCCAAATAAATTAGGTCGCGAGGACTACTTAAAGGTAACTTCCGACGTTGTTCTTATCAACTGAATTATCATTTTCGGGCACCTATCGTAATAGTATAGTTGCTTAGTTGCACTTTTAATGCGTGCATTGTTGGTTCATATATTGGGATCAATTACGACCAATTAGTATTCGCACGGACTATATAGGAATAGATAAAACATTATTTATTTCTTTCTTATGTCAGAAACCGTTTGATAATGTTTTTCAGTACAAAATGAAATATCTGGAACAATGGTAACGTAATACCAGGTCAAATAAATTATACATATTGGCTTCTCTCACTTCTTCTAATCAATTTATTAGATGCCTCGAAAACTTCAAGCATAATTGTGAAAAAATTTGGGATTGAGGTTAATTTTTCGTTGAGGGGAAAATTTTCGGATTACATGTTGATGTAAATTTTTGAAAATGTTATCGTTTAATTCTTGATGTGAAACTATCACACTGCCAAAAAATCAGGTTTATTACAAAGCTCCTATGAATGTTTCTTGCATAATTTTTTTTCTGAAATATTTGGGACAAAGAGGACAAAAAAAATACGAGAATCCTCTCCAACGAAGGTGAGATATTCATTCTTTTTCTATCCCACCCTAATTAATCTATTAGAAGTTTGTATGGGTGTCAATGTGAGATGACTTCTCTTGAGTAGTTTCGCTCCTCTTCATAACAAAAGAGTTATTGTTAATCCTTAGCGGTATTTCGTTCCATTGCTGGGGGGCGATGGATATTTATGTGCCATTGTACTTTCTGGTGAACTCGAACTTTTGTAGACAAAAAAAATTAAGACCTCATCTCAGATGATGAGAAACTTGAATATTACAAATTCACCAAAGGACGTTTCTCCCGATAATTATTTCGAACTTTGACGTGGTCACGATTCCTCTTGGAATCCTCATACGTTTCTTCAACACTCACGTGCAGTTTCCAGGAATTCCCGATCAATTTTGGTAAATTGTGAACGTTATTTCAATGACATTGCATTCATTTTCCTCATTCCGGCTAGAATTGAGTCGAAATTGATGATATCGAGAATGGAAAGGAGTGACTTGGAGTAAGAGTAATAGTTAAGAAACGATTTAAAACGATTTTCGCCAGTGAAACGGATTTGAAGTAAAAATGAGGGATATTTACACACGAAAAGAAAGAAAGTGGGGATTTTTCGAAAATTTCCCAGCCCCACGATAGGTTTTTCCCAGGTTTTGGAAAATTATTTTTCGTTCCTTTCTATTCCCTGAATAAGAAAAATTGGTTGATTTGGTGAAAAGTTATTTTTTGACCTGACTCCTGGTGATTCTACCATCAAGTTGTAAACATGGAAATTGCCAGTACAATGGTAATAAACCGAGATTTATTAACTTGGTGGTTTTAACTAACTACCTTACAACAATAAACTTCGGTTGTCACTGAAAATGTCTTCATGAATTTTATTGCTTTGAAGTAGTTAAGCAAAATATATCCAGTGGCGTCAGAAGTGTGACACCCATAGGGTTATGAATGAATAATTTCGTTCATTCTGGCCAGTGAAACGGATTTGAAGAAAAAATAGGGATATTATTTACACTTGGAAATGGGGGGAAGTGGTGATTTTTTAAAGATTTCCCAGCCCAACGACAATTTTCTTATAGGTTTCGAAAATGTTATCAATATTTTATTTGACATAACAAGTTACTCAAAAAATCATCATTTAAACTTTAAGTTTCTTGAGTTTTTGATCTTGCCATGGCATTTCTTCAATAAGTAAATTAGGGTAGTAAAAATATTGTGTTGTTCTGAAACATTCAATATAACTCGGGTATTCCATCTTTTGAAGTTTATAAAAATAAAATGACAGTTGTCAAACTGACAGTGAACACTGAAGACCGTTTTGGTACACAGAAAAAAAGAAGAGTTCTGATATATTGATATATTCAAGTCAAGATTCCTCCAGTGCGGATTTTCAACAAAAATAGACCGATTCGAGAGGTGAAACGAATAAAAAACAAAGCCTCACAATATATTTTTGTTTTATATTTTCGGGTTTTTATAACCAAAATTTCTACTCCGATACCATAGAGATTATGAATGAATAACTTCGTTCATTTTGGCCAGTAAAACGGATTTGAAGGAAAAATAGGGATATTATTCACACTTGGAAATGGGAGGAAGTAATGATTTTTCAAAATTTTTCCAGCCCCACGACTCTTTTTTTCCAGGTCTCGAAATGTTGTCAATATTTTATTTGACATAATAAGGTACTCAAAAAATCTTCATTTAGACTTCAAGTTTCTTGAGTTTTTGATGTTGCCATGGCATTACTTCAATAAGTAAATTAGTGTATTGAAAAAATTGAGTTGTTCTGAAACATTCAATATAACTCGGGTATTCCATCTTTTGAAGTTTATAAAAATAAAATGACAGTTGTCAAACTGACAGTGAACACTGAAGACCGTTTTGGTACACAGAAAAAAAGAAGAGTTCTGATATATTCAAGTCAAGATTCCTCTAGTGCGTTTTTCAACAAAAATTGACCGATTCGAGAGGTGAAACGAAAAAAAACGAAGCCTCACAATATATTTTTTTTATATTTTAAGGTTTTTAAAACCAAAACTTCTACTCCGATACCATAGAGGTTATGAAAAAATAATTTCGTTCATTTTGGCCAGTGAAACGGATTTGAAGGAAAAATAGGGATATTATTCACACTTGGAAATGGGAGGAAGTGATGATTTTTCAAAATTTTTCGAGCCCCACGACACTTTTTTTCCAGGACTCTAAAATGTTGTCAATATTTTATTTGACATAATAAGGTACTCAAAAAATCTTCATTTAGACTTTATGTTTCTTGAGTTTTTGATGTTGCCATGGCATTACTTCAATAAGTAAATTAGGGTATTAAAAAAATTGAGTTGTTCTGAAACATTCAATATAACTCGGGTATTCCATCTTTTGAAGTTTATAAAATTAAAATGACAGTTGTCATATTGACAGTGAACACTGAAGACCGTTTTGGTACACAGAAAAAAATGATTGTTCTGATATATTCAAGTCAAGATTCCTCTAGTGTGGATTCTCAAAAAATATAGACCGATTCGAGAGGTGGAACGAAAAAAAAACAAAGCCTCACAATATATTTTTTTTATATTTTCGGGTTTTTATAACCAAAATTTCAACCCCGATACCATAGAGGTTGTGAATGAATAATTTCGTTCATTTTCGCCAGTGAAACGGATTTGAAAGAAAAATAGGGATATAATTTACACTTGGAAATGGGAGGAAGTGATGATTTTTCAAAATTTTTCCAGCCCCACGACACTTTTCTTCCAGGTCTCGGAAATGTTGTCAATATTTTATTTGACATGATAAAGTACTCAAAAACTCTTCATTTAGACTTTAAGTTTCTTGAGTTTTTGATGTTGCCATGGCATTACTTCAATAAGTAAATTAGGGTATTGAAAAAATTGTGTTGTTGTGAAACATTCAATATAATGAGGGTATTCCATCTTTTGGAGTTTATAAAATAAAATGACAGTTGTCATATTGACAGTGAACACTGAAGACCGTTTTGGTTCACGGAAAAAAATGATTGTTTTGATATATTCAAGTGAAGATTCCTCTAGTGTGGATTTTCAAAAAAAAAGATTTGAGAGGTGAAACGAATAAAAAACAAAGCCTCACAAAATATTTTTTTATATTTTCGGGTTTTTATAACCAAACTTTCTACCCCGATACCATAGAGTTTATGAATGAATAATTTCGTTCATTTTGGCCAGTGAAACGGATTTGAAAGAAAAATAGGGATATAATTCACACTTGGAAATGGGAGGAAGTAATGATTTTTCGAAATTTTTCCAGCCCCACGACACTTTTTTTCCAGGTCTCGAAAATGTTGTCAATATTTTATTTGACATAATAAGGTACTCAAAAAATCTTCATTTAGACTTTAAGTTTCTTGAGTTTTTGATGTTGCGATGGCATTACTTCAATGAGTAAATTAGGGTATTAAAAAAATTGAGTTGTTCTGAAACATCCAATATAACTCGGGTATTCCATCTTTTGAAGTTTATGAAAATAAAATGACAGTTGTCATATTGACAGTAAACACTGAAGACCGTTTTGGTACACAGAAAAAATGATTGTTCTGATATATTCAAGTGAAGATTCCTCTAGTGTGGATTTTCAAAAAAAATAGACCGATTCGAGATGTCAAACGAATGAAAAACAAAGCCTCACAATATATTTTCTTTATATTCTCGGGTTTTTATAACCAAAATTTCTACCCCGATACCATGGAGGTTATGAATGAATAATTTCGTTCATTTTGGCCAGTGAAACGGATTTGAAGGAAAAATAGGGATATAATTCACACTTGGTAATGGGAGGAAGTGATGATTTTTCAAAGATTTCCCAGCCCCACGACATTTTTCTTCCAGTATTCGAACATTTTGACAATATTTTATTTTTCATAACAAGGTACTCAAAAAATCTTCATTTAGACTTTAAGTTTCTTGAGTTGTTGATGTTGCCATAGCATTACTTCAATAAGTAAATAAGGGTAGTAAAAAAATTGAGTTGTTCTGAAACATTCAATATAATTCGGGTATTCCTTCTTTTGAAGTTTATGAAAATAAAATGACAGTTGTCATACTGACAGTGGACACTGAAGACCGTTTTGGTACACAGAAAAAAAATGATAGTTCTGATATATTCAATATAATTCGATGATTCCATCTTTTGAAGGTTATAAAAATTAAATGACAGTACTTGTCGAACTGATAATGAACACTGAAGGCCGTTTTGGCATTGCTTTTTGATTTTTTTTCGAGGTGAATCATTCCTTTTAAAATTTTTTTTCGACACCCACCTGTCTAGCAGCTCAACAGATATCTAAGAACGAAGGGCACCACTTCTGTCCTCTCCATCGGTCTCACTTCTCGCACGAGTTAAAAATACGCGACAAACTCGGACGTGTCTCGGGATGTTCGCCGGAGAAAATGCCGCGATGTTATGGATTGATAGAAAGCAAGTCTCCTCCTAAAAAAGGCTCTAAAACCTCGTTTCGTGTATCAAGTAGGCCGTCCCATGGGGGAGACCATTAACAGTTGCAGATCCGTTCTGTTTTTCCCCCCGAGAGCCGGGAGAAGAACCGGTGTGAATTTCGCTTCGACGGCGTTCGATTTGCGACGCCTTCGAGGAAGATTTCATTGTTGAGCATATATGTTTACAGCTACATTTCAAACAAGGCGTGGGTTGGAAAAAGTCTCTCTAGGTTGAACTATACAGAATGACTCTATTCGAAGCTTTGGGTTGATGCTAGGCGCTGGCCACCCCGTTCACCGGATTTAAACCCAATAGAACGATGGGGATGGATACGGTCTACTTTGTGAAGTTGATCCAAGATCCGAAATATTTTCTGAAATAACCTCTCATGGACGAAATTCTAGGTTATGTTATGGATTAACCTGTGACCATAGAAAAAATAATGTCAATGAATCATTTTTCCAAACTAGTAATGGAATATATTATTGTCACATTAGAAATAACAAAGCTGAGTGGACCAAAACTTGTAGGGAAAATTTCTACATCCGAAATTCTGAATGGAAATAGAAGCCATTATAAACGGACATAACCTATAAATTCCTGGTAGACCCTCGTAGGAACTTAAAGTGATCGAATTCGCTAATTGTAGCTGAAAAATTAATGATAAATGCGTCACAGGGAAAGTCGTTCGTTCGAGGGAACTGAAAGATATCAAGTCTAGGAGAAATGAAGCGGAGAAAGTGAACATTGAAAATACATACTCGAGATAGATATAAACTCGCAGTAGGATAGCAAGTGTCTCTTTCGATAATCGAGGTTACGTTCAATTGAAATACTGGGTGAATGAATAATTATCGCAATAAGTAGTCTAGGTGCTCATCTTGGATATTTGAGGAGCTCTCATACAGACCCACAATTAATTATTTCTTGGGAAGAAAGCAGGCGAATGTAACGTCTGATGATTCATAGAAGGAGTTTTCTTTTCTATTTACATAGAAGACACTATTTCATAGTGTGGTTGTAATGTACATGGTGAGTCAAAAAATTGATTGTCCGTATCTTCCATAATTTTTGGGGAATTATGAAACCTGAAAAATTTCGAGAACCACAGAATTTATCTGTGGTTTATCACCATCCATCGGAATCAGAAAGTGTCTCTGAAAACGGATCGAAACGACGTTTTGGGGGGCTGAAATGAATAAAAATGTGATCCCCATAATTTTCTCCAACTACAGTGAGCAGTTTTCAGGAATTTCCTACCAATTTTGGCAAGTTTTGAATGAAATTCCACTGATATGTCATGGGGTTAATTTCATTCATTCTAACAAGTGGGAGTGGTTTAGATTAAAAATAAAGGTAGCACCACATTGAAATAGGGATGAGCTATGATATTTTCAAGATTCAAAATCCTCGCGACAAGTTTTCTCTAGATTTCGAGAATTTTACCAGAAATTTGTGAAAATCTGACAGCCACTGGGGACTTAAAAAATTTACGTTCAAGTATCGAAGAAAAGACAGTTTCTGAGTCTAAAATAATGTAAATACGTTTGAATACATTGTCTTCCAAATCTACCACCCCACTTCTGAGGGTTGTCTATAATTTTCAGGAAATTATGAACGAAATTCGTTACCTGAAGAAGTTCGAGAATCACCGATTCATCTGGCGTTTATCATCGTCAGTCGGGGACAAAAAGTGTCTCCGAAATCGAATAAAAAGACAGTTTTGGGGGCTGAAACGAATAAAAATGTGATCCCCAAACTTTTTTCCAACTACAGTGAGCAGTTTTCAGGAATTTCCTACCAATTTTGGCAAGTTTTGAATGAAATTCCGCTGATATGTCATGGGGTTAATTTCATCCATTCTAACAAGTGGGAGTGGTTTAGATTGAAAATAAAGGTGGCACTACATTGAAATAAGGGTGAGCTATGATATTTTCGAGATTCACCATCCTCGCTACAAGTTTTCTCTAGATTTCGAGAATTTTACCAGAAATTTGTGAAAATCTGACAGCCTCTGGGGACTTAAAAAACTTACGTTCAAGTATCGAAGAATAGACAGTTTCTGAGTCTAAAATAATGTGAATACGATTAAATACATTGTCTTTCAAATCTACCACCCCACCTCTGAGGGTTTTCTATAATTTTCAAGAAATTATGAACGAAATTCGTAACCTGAAGAAGTTCGAGAATCACCGATTCATCTGGCGTTTATCATCGTCAGTCGGGTACAAAAAGTGTCTCCGAAATCGAATAAAAAGACAGTTTTGGGGGCTAAAACGAATAAAAATGTAATCCCCAAACTTTTTTCCAACTACAGTGAGCAATTTTAAGGAATTTCCTATCAATTCTGGTAAGTTTTGAATGAAATTCCGCTGATATGTCATGGGGTTAATTTCATTCATTCTAACAAGTGGGAGTGGTTTAGATTAAAAATTAAGGTGACACCACATTGAAATAAGGGTGAGCTATGATATTTTCGAGATTCACCATCCTCGCTACAAGTTTTCTCTAGATTTCGAGAATTTTACCAGAAATTTGTGAAAATCTGACAGCCTCTGGGGACTTAAAAAACTTACGTTCAAGTATCGAAGAATAAACAGTTTCTGAGTTTAAAATAATGAGAATATTATTGAATACATTGTCTTCCAAATCTACCACCCCACTTCTGAAGGTTTTCTATAATTTTCAGGAAATTATGAACGAAATTCGTAACCTGAAGAAGTTCGAGAATCACCGATTTATCTGGCGTTTATCATCGTCAGTCGGGTACAAAAAGTGTCTCCGAAATCGAATAAAAAGACACTTTTGGGGGCTGAAACGAATAAAAATGTGATCCCCATAATTTTCTTCAACTACAGTGAGCAGTTTTCAGGAATTTCCTATCAATTTTGGCAAGTTTTGAATGAAATTCCGCTGATATGTCATTGGGATAATTTCATTCATTCTAACAAGTGGGAGTGGTTTAGATTGAAAATAAAGGTGGCACTACATTGAAATAAGGGTGAGCTATGATATTTTCGAGATTCACCATCCTCGCTACAAGTTTTCTCTAGATTTCGAGAATTTTACCAGAAATTTGTGAAAATCTGACAGCCTCTGGGGACTTAAAAAACTTACGTTCAAGTATCGAAGAATAGACAGTTTCTGAGTCTAAAATAATGTGAATACGATTAAATACATTGTCTTTCAAATCTACCACCCCACCTCTGAGGGTTTTCTATAATTTTCAAGAAATTATGAACGAAATTCGTAACCTGAAGAAGTTCGAGAATCACCGATTCATCTGGCGTTAATCATCGTCAGTCGCGGACAAAGAGTGTCTCCGAAATCGAATAAAAAGACAGTTTTGGGGGCTGAAACGAATGAAAATGTGATCCCCAAACTTTTCTCCAACTACAGTGAGCATTTTTCAGGAATTTTCTATCAATTTTGGCAAGTTTTGAATGAAATTCCGCTGATATGTCATGGGGTTAATTTCATTCATTCTAACAAGTGGGACTGGTTTGGAGTAAAAATAAAGGTGAATACACATAAAAATAGGGGTGAGCTGTGATTTTCGGAGATTTACTAGCCTCACGACAAGTTTGAAAAATTACTGGAAAAGAAACTCTTTCTTCGAACGAATTAAATTCAAATACACATTCTTCGAGCTGCATTAACCAAACAGCAATCAATATTGCACAAAGTGCAAGGAAAGTTCTCAATCGCTTCTTGATTTTATTCGAATTTCACTCGACTTAATAACGTTCGTGGAAGGAGGAGGGAAAATAGCAAGAATGTTAAAAATTCCCTTGGACAAGTTGACACCGTCGTAATTAGCGTATCCGATGATTTCTAGGTGCAAAAAAGATGTCCCCGCTAATGGCAACGCTTACGATGTGCGAAGATTTGTGTACATGTAGAAAGCTGATGTACGATAGCAAACAGGTTGAAATGGAGCAAAGAGGAGAACTAACGTCGATTTGCGAGATCTAAACGTTTTGAAGAAAAAAAGGCGGTTTTCGCTTAATCAAACACCATGTTTTCAAGTCGTTGTTGAAGGAATAATTGAGAAGCCTCGACCACTCGTTTTCACTAAGGTTTCTACACTGAAAGATCTTCTGCAACCAATCCCCTTTATTTTTACTCCAAACTAATCCCACTTGGTGGAATGAATGAAATTAACCCCATGACATATCAGTGGAATTTCACTCAATACTCGCCAAAATTGATAGGAAACTCCTGGAAATTGCTCAATGTACTTGAAGAAAAGTAAGAGGATCACATTTTTATTCATTTCAACCCCAAAAAGTGGGATGGTTGATTTAAAAGACAATTTATTTACTTGTATTTACATTATTACGAACCCCGAAAAGGTTTATTTTTCGATATTTGAACAAAAATTTTCAAGTCTCCAGGAGCTGTCAGATTTTGACGAATTTCTGTTGAAATTTAGAAAAAAACTTATCGAGAAGCTGGCAAATCTTCGAAAATAATAGCTCACTCCTATTTCTATGCGTATCCACCTTCATTTTTACTTCAATATGGTCCCACTTGGTGGAATGACTGAAATTAACCCCATGACATATCAGTGGAATTTCGCTCAATACTCGCCAAAATTGATAGGAAACTCCTAAAAATTGCTCAATGTAGTTGAAGAAAAGTAAGGAGATCACATTTTCATCCCTTTCAACCCCAAAAATTGTATTTTTATTCGATTTAGGAGACACTTTCTGACCCGACTGACGGTGATATACGTCAGATGAATTCTGTGGTTCTCGAACTTCTTCAGGTTGAAAGAAATTTTTTTTTATTGTATTTACATAATTTCAGACCCAGAAACGATATATTTTTCGATACTTAAACGTAAATTTCTAAGTTCCCAGGAGCTATCAGATTTTGGGAAATTTTTGGTGAAAGTTCTCGAAGTCTGGAAAAAAACTCATTGTGAGGATGGTAAATCTTCTAAAATCATTTTCACCCCTTTTTCTATGCGTGTCCACCTTTATTTTTACTTCAATCCAATCCCACTTGGTGGAATGAATGAAATTAATCCCATGACATATCAGTGGAATTTCACTCAATACTCGCCAAAATTGATAGGAAACTCCTGGAAATTACTCAATGTACTTGAAGAAAAGTGAGAGGATCACATTTTTTTTCATTTCACCCCCAAAACTGTCTTTTTATTCGATTTAGGAGACACTTTCTGACCCCGACTGACGGTGATAAACGTCAGATGAATTCTCTGTGTTTCTCAAACTTTTTCAGGTTACGAATTTCGTTCATAATTCCCTGAAAATTATAGAAAACCACCTAAAAGTGGAGTGATAAAGTTGAAGGAAAATCTATTTGATTGTATTTACATAATTTCAGACCCAGAAACGATATATTTTTCGATACTTGAACGTAGATTTCTAGGTTCCCAGGAGCTATCAGATTTTGAGAAGTTTTCGGAAGAATTCTCGAAATCTAGAAAAAAACTCATCGTGAGGATGGTAAATCTTCGAAAATCATAATTCACCCCTTTTTCTATGCGTATCCACCTTTATTTTTACTTCATTCCAATCCCACTAGGTGGAATGAATAAATTAACCCTATGACATAGGAGCAGAATTTCGCTCAATACTCGCCGAAATTGATAGGAAACTCCTGAAAATGGCTCAATGTAGTTGAAGAAAATTAAGGGGATCACATTTTTATTCATTTCAACCTCCAAAACTGTATTTTTATTCGATTTAGGAGACACTTTCTGACCCTGACTGACGGTGATAAACGTCAGATGAATTCTCTGTGGGTCTCGAACTTTTTCAGGTTACGAATTTCGTTCATAATTCCCTGAAAAATTATAGAAAACCCCCTAAAAGTGGAGTGATAAAGTTGAAGGAAAATCTATTGATTGTATTTACATAATTTCAGACCCAGAAACGATATATTTTTCGATACTTGAACGTAGATTTCTAGGTTCCCAGGAGCTATCAGATTTTGAGAAGTTTTCGGTAGAATTCTCGAAATCTGGAAAAAATTTTATCGTGAGGATGGTAAATCTTCGAAAATCATAATTCACCCCTTTTTCTATGCGTATCCACCTTTATTTTTACTTCATTCCAATCCCACTAGGTGTAATGAATAAATTAACCCTATGACATAGGAGCAGAATTTCGGTCAATACTCGCCGAAATTGATAGGAAACTCCTGAAAATTGCTCAATGTAGTTGAAGAAAAGTAAGGGGATCACATTTTTATTCATTTCAACCTCCAAAACTGTATTTTTATTCGATTCAGGAGACACTTTCTGACCCTGACTGACGGTGATAAACGTCAGATGAATTCTCTGTGGTCCTCGAACTTTTTCAGGTTACGAATTTCGTTCATAATTTCCTGAAAATTATAATGGAAAACCCCCTAAAAGTGGAGTCATAAAGTTGAAAGGAAATCTATTTGATTGTATTTACATAATTTCAGACCCAGAAACGGTATATTTTTCGAAACTTGAACGTAAATTTCTAGGTCCCCAGAAGCTGTCAGATTTTGACAAATTTTTGGTAAAATTCTCGAAATCTAGAAAAAAACTTATCGTGAGGATGGTAAATCTTCGAAAATCATAGTTTACCCCTTTTTCTATACGTATCCATCTTTATTTTCACTTCAATCCAATCCCACTTGGTGGAATGAATGAAATCAACCCCATGACATATCGGCGGAATTTCGCTCAAAACTCGCCAAAATTGATAGGAAATTCCTGAAAACTGCTAACTGTAGATGAAGAAAAGTGTGGGGATCACTTTTTTATTCGTTTCAGCCCCGAGAAAGGCCTTTTTGTTCGATTTCGGAGACACTTTCTGACCCAGACTAATGGTGATAAACGTCAAATCAATTCTGTGGTTCTCGAACTTTTTCTGGTTTCAAATTTCGTTCATAATTTTCTGAAAATGATCGAAATCCCCTAAATTTGGGTTGGTTAAGTTGAAAGACAATAAGTCTTAATCGAGTTTTGAAAAAATATATTTTATTATTCGAACATCTTTATCGTAGAACCGTAGTTTTCGTTTGCACTACTTCGACTTAACCTAACAAATATGACAGATGCGATACATTAGATCTACTGTCTGACAGGAATGTCGAGAATATTGGCTCATAACCTCAATTTCCCACTGTTTTTATTAGTTTGGTGCTGTTTTTCGCCCAAAGTCAAAATATATAATTCAGAAAAAAATCTTATACTTCAATGAGAGAGGAGAGAAAATCAGAAATTGAAGGAGGAAGAACTGCTTGATAATTGAAGAATGAAAGAAGGTAAGAGGAATAAATGGTTTTCATAAATTGATTTTTTCTACAATAAAATTAATAAAATATGGTGTTATGTGAGAAATGTTCATATGTGGAATACAGAATCTGAAATAAATCTTCAGCTGGATCTTTTCTGAACTTGCTCGAGTCTGTCACAGTCAAGGTCATCATTAGAATAACATTTGCAATTTTTTCATTTTTCACTTTGCTCTTCGAATAACCAAAAAAAATGAAAAATGTTTCGAAACTTTGATGATTAAGAGGTTATATTCGGGTCAACCATAAACTTGAATCGAGGTGAGATAAATGATAAATTGATCTTACAGTAGAACTGTGGTGTATAAAGCATGGTCCTTTGTGAGTTTGAGGTTAGACATTTTTGGAAATATTCAAAGAATACAAATTCCTGAAATCAAACAGATTTGATCAAATGATGTATGCTAACAAGCTTTCGCTACCCATGTATGATAGTCTATCTAACTTCGAATAAATAAGGATGAAGAAATAATTCATTTCGCCTTTTTCTAAACGCTAAACCAGTCATTTACCCTAGGATTTTCTACAGATTTTCTACCGTGAAGACTCACCATAACCGATGCCACCCCCGATCCGAACCTCACCAAACCGATCTTCATAACTTTCCCAGCCTTACACCCTCTTCACAGTCAACAATTTCCCGGTGGCATGACTGTCGATAAGCCGCCCTTCACCTCGCCATTTCCCGGTCACCTTTCTACTACAGAACTGATTTTCCCGCAGCATTGTGCGAACCGGAGAGGCGGGAAAATGAATCGATAACACGGAGGGGCGCGATACAAGATAAACATCTCCACCATGTTTGGTCGATATTAGACTTTTCCTCGTGGAAAAAAAAACTGTCATAAATGTCAGTGTATCTAACGATCATTTTTCCCTGACGTGCGTTGAAAATGTTAGTGTCATCAACATCCCATAATGGACGAATGTTTTTATGACTCTCTCGAGGAGGATTCCTTCTGCGAGTGTCACAGTGACCTCTGGGACTTCGACGAGGAAACCCCGAAACCCTGTGAGGTGCAGGATGAGCAGAAGGATCTGTCGGAAATAATACCACTTTACCAGAGGGAAACACTCAGAACAACTGTTAAATCTTTGAAGAAAGGTGGACGCACTGATATAAAGAAGACTCTTCCTCTCAAGCAAAAGAAGGAGAACAGGACATATCTGAATCTTTTTTACAACAAAATAAAATACCCAGCCATCGGTGGTGGTGATGTTGTTAGGTGGAAGTCAGGATCTGAAACTACCAGGGCACATTATGATCCTTCGTCTAGGAAAAACAGTGCTTTGTCTCAAGGGAGAAGCGATGAATTTTTTATTGACAAGGAATATTCTTCAGATGAGTCGAGGCGAGTTTAATTGTTCAATTTATGACAAGGAAAGTTACGCCCAACTTTCTCATGTTTCAGTTTCTATGAGAAATTCATAGCAGAGGAAGAACTGAAGAAAAATAGTGTTGATTTCAAGAACACTTCGGGAACCACGTCGAATCTTCTGAGTGTGTCCGAGCAATGTCTGAGTAAAACGCAGTTGAATAATACGAAATTGAAGAAGAACGCAACCTCCAAAGCATCCTCTGTGCCTAGCAGTAGCCTATTCTCGGGAATCGAAGAAAGTAACGCGAAGGTTAGTTGTGAACTCACTTAGACTCATCCACCATTTCGGTTAACAATAACAACATGTTACGATATTCTACATTTTCAATTGTTGAAAAACCAGAAAAGTCACAACAAAGCATGGACCTTCTCTATGACTTGAGCTTTCTCGAGATTTCACTGAGAAATGACGTCAAGAATGTTGCTGAAGACTTTTTGAAGTAGGGCTCACCTTGTGGCATATCTCTTCTCATGTTATACCATGATTGGCCAGTTAAAATGCCATGTTCTGTAAAAAAAAAATTCGCGTAGTTTTAACACAAATAAAAGTATGCCATATACTATTCTGGATTTTCACAAAAATTTCCGCCCGAGCAGGGACTTGAACCCTGGACCCTTGGATTAAAAGTCCAATGCTCTACCGACTGAGCTACCCGGGCTCTATGTAAGATTATAGGAATTGAGGTTGTGAGGGAATCAATTTATCTTTCACATAAATAGAAGAAACCCATATAATATTATGAGTTTTCACAAAAATTACCGCCCGAGCAGGGACTTGAACCCTGGACCCTTGGATTAAAAGTCCAATGCTCTACCGACTGAGCTACCCGGGCTCTATGTGAGAATATTGGAAGTGAGGTTGTGAGGGAATCCATTTATCTTCCACACAAATAGAAGAAACCCATATAATATAATGAATTTTCACAAAAATTTCCGCCCGAGCAGGGACTTGAACCCTGGACCCTTGGATTAAAAGTCCAATGCTCTACCGACTGAGCTACCCGGGCTCTATGTGAGAATATTGGAAGTGAGGTTGTGAGGGAATCCATTTATCTTCCACACAAATAGAAGAAACCCATATAATATAATGAATTTTCACAAAAATTTCCGCCCGAGCAGGGACTTGAACCCTGGACCCTTGGATTAAAAGTCCAATGCTCTACCGACTGAGCTACCCGGGCTCTATGTAAGCTTATAGGAAGTGAGGTTGTGAGGGAATCCATTTATCTTTCACACAA
The DNA here is from genome assembly GCA_963966015.1 of Aphidecta obliterata. NCBI lineage: Eukaryota > Metazoa > Arthropoda > Insecta > Coleoptera > Coccinellidae > Aphidecta > Aphidecta obliterata. The sequence continues at coordinate 3,544,850 of OZ014435.1, forward strand.
ATAGAAGAGACCCATATAATATTATGAATTTTCACAAAAATTACCGCCCGAGCAGGGACTTGAACCCTGGACCCTTGGATTAAAAGTCCAATGCTCTACCGACTGAGCTACCCGGGCTCTATGTAAGATTATAGGAAGTGAGGTTGTGAGGGAATCCATTTATCTTTCACACAAATAGAAGAAACCCATATAATATTAAGAATTTTCACAAAAATTTCCGCCCGAGCAGGGACTTGAACCCTGGACCCTTGGATTAAAAGTCCAATGCTCTACCGACTGAGCTACCCGGGCTCTATGTAAGATTATAGGAAGTGAGGTTGTGAGGGAATCCATTTATCTTTCACACAAATAGAAGAAACCCATATAATATTATGAATTTTCACAAAAATTACCGCCCGAGCAGGGACTTGAACCCTGGACCCTTGGATTAAAAGTCCAATGCTCTACCGACTGAGCTACCCGGGCTCTATGTGAGAATGTTGGAAGTGAGGTTGTGAGGGAATCCATTTATCTTCCACACAAATAGAAGAAACCCATATAATATAATGAATTTTCACAAAAATTTCCGCCCGAGCAGGGACTTGAACCCTGGACCCTTGGATTAAAAGTCCAATGCTCTACCGACTGAGCTACCCGGGCTCTATGTGAGCTTATAGGAAGTGAGGTTGTGAGGGAATCCATTTATCTTTCACACAAATAGAAGAAACCCATATAATATTAAGAATTTTCACAAAAATTTCCGCCCGAGCAGGGACTTGAACCCTGGACCCTTGGATTAAAAGTCCAATGCTCTACCGACTGAGCTACCCGGGCTCTATATGAGAATGTTGGAAGTGAGGTTGTGAGGGAATCCATTTATCTTTCACACAAATAGAAGAAACCCATATAATATAATGAATTTTCACAAAAATTTCCGCCCGAGCAGGGACTTGAACCCTGGACCCTTGGATTAAAAGTCCAATGCTCTACCGACTGAGCTACCCGGGCTCTATGTGAGCTTATAGGAAGTGAGGTTGTGAGGGAATCCATTTATCTTTCACACAAATAGAAGAGACCCATATAATATTATGAATTTTCACAAAAATTACCGCCCGAGCAGGGACTTGAACCCTGGACCCTTGGATTAAAAGTCCAATGCTCTACCGACTGAGCTACCCGGGCTCTATGTAAGATTATAGGAAGTGAGGTTGTGGGGGAATCCATTTATCTTCCACACAAATAGAAGAAACCCATATAATATTAAGAATTTTCACAAAAATTTCCGCCCGAGCAGGGACTTGAACCCTGGACCCTTGGATTAAAAGTCCAATGCTCTACCGACTGAGCTACCCGGGCTCTATATAAGACTATAGGAAGTAAGGTTGTGAGGGAATCTATCTATCTCTGTTCCTTCCTTTGTTTCAGCTGCAATCGTTGAGGAAACGACAACACTACGGAAAAAAAGTGAGTTCCAGGAACAAAGCGATGATGGAGGAAGCGAAATTGATCAAGAATTTCAATACTAAATTGAAATTGAAACATTGAAATTTGTAATAATAATAAAAATCATAAGTTTATAACATGGAAGTTTGCATTAATTCATAAATATAATTTAATATAAATGAATAAAATGAAGTAAGTATATAAATTTCGGTATGAAATTCATATGAAAAAACAAAACTAAAATGAATCAAAAAATACGATAAATGAAAAAACATCAACACATATCAGAACAGGTCACCTGGAAAAATCAACTCTTCTTGCTTTCTGATTAGCAAAAAAAGAAATTATTTCCTTCAAATGCAAACCAAAATACCCGAAATAAAATAGTATCTTTTCGGTTACTCGATTGTTCTTACCTCATAATAGAGTCAACTCAAAACTGATGTCCTCACAATTAAATTGCAGTTTGAATGAAACACATTAAATTATACAACGTACAACACGGCACAGAAAATTTTCCGATGCGAATAACTCCACGATAATTTGAACTGCACTATTGAAATTTCGTGAGGAGAATGACACAAAAAACCGAAAACATACCGATGAGTGATGACGAATACAAAAAACACAGATGGCAAAACCCAGGTCGACAAAGCGGATAGATGAGGGATAATAATAAATAAACGAAATCGGACTGGCGGCGATAATAAACTAATAAACCCTAAAAGGGTCCGATTTTTACTGCTTGCCGATTTCAAAGAAAAATAAAATGAGATTATCGGTTCTTTTATGTGGAAAAATTTCGTTCTTCGTCTTGGCGAGAAATAGGTAGTGTGTTTTTGAATTTTTTTGTACAGATAAGTATAGATTGATTCTATTTGAGTCAACTCCCTTCGAAGAAAAAATGATCTTCACATCACCTAATTTTCAATGATTTATTCAATAAATATGTATTAACAATAACATTAAAAAATTATCAATTACATAGTTCATAACAGGGCGTACTTGGCAATCCAGATTCATTCTTATAGGGGTAGGTCACGTCCGGTGAAGCGGTGATTCTGAAAAGAAAAAAATAACACTTTAACATCTCCTGGTAAATCTCATGGAAGAAACGAATTTCTTACCCTGGAGCGTAGTTACACACGTAGAATCTGTAGTAGATGAAGTGGCCACATTTCAAGGGAAAGGCGACATAACCACATCCTATCCTCGATGTTTTCGCCCATACCATCTGCAAGAGATTATTGTTATAAGCGGTTGGGTTAGGTTACGATCAAAATGCTTATTTTACCTGCACATAATGCCTATTCTCCGGCTTGATTTCGCCCCCGAATAGGTACATATCGTGTTGAGACCACCAGTTTTCAATAGCCTCAGTCCAGTTGGGCTTATCTTCGTACGACCCGGCCATGGTCATGAACAAGTTCTCCCCTATGCTGATTTCGTCCTGTTGGTGCGAGCTGTAGCCGAAATGGCATTTGTCCGCGACTCTCTGCGCCAAAACGGCCAAATGCGAGTCGTATTTCTGATGAGAAAAGATCTGGTTATTTCCGGAAGGATTTTTTGTTTGGAAAACTCACCAATTTCATTAAATCCACACCCCTCGGCTGGTTCGGCACGTAGTTCTCGGCGATCTGCATTCGGTATTCGTTGTGTCTGTCTACGATGAGGACTCTGTCTTTGGTCGATACTCCATAATCTGAAGAGAAAAAGAGGATTTTGGGAAACAAGTTGAATATTTCAAAAAATAGCACAAAATTCAGTGAAGTACTTCAAAAATGAGGAAATTCCGCTGACGTATCAATTTTCGTTAATTCCGTAATTGATGCGGCCGAAAATCGTTGTGAGAAATGATAATTTTTTTTTGTGGAAAAAAACGTTTTTCACTGTCCATTGTCTGTATAACATTTCATTTAAATAAACTTCAAGAAATGTAATCACCGAATAATATTGAATATATCAAAAACTCAATTTTGTTTTCACCGTGTTGAGTATCATTTTATTTTGATGAACTTCAAAAGATGGAATCACCGAATTATATTGAACATTTCAGAAGAAGTCAACTTTCTTTTTACATTGTTTATTGTCATTTTGAATTTCATGAACCTCGATAGATGGAATCACCGATATATGTTGAATATATCAGAAAAACTCGATTTTCCTTTCACAGTGTTAATTATCATTTTATTTCGATAATCACCGGAACTATATTGACTTATATTGAGTAAATTAGAAAAACACAAATTTCTTCTCACAATAATGATTATCATTTTATTTCAATAAACTTCAAAAGATGGAATCACCGAATTATATTGAATATTTGAGAAAAAGTCCATTTTCTTTCCACATTGTTCATTGTCATTTTATTTTCATAAACCTCATTAGATGGAACCACCGAATTATTCTAAATAAATCAGAAAAACTCAATTTTCATTTCACAGCGCTGGTCATCATTTTATTTTGATCAATTTCAAAAGATGAAATCTCCGAATTATATCGAATATATCAGAAAAACTAAATTTTATTTTCAAGCGTTGATTTCCATTTTATTTTGATAAACTTCAAAAGATGGATTCACCGAATTGTATTGAATATATGTGAAGAAGTCGATTATCATTCCACATTTTATATTGTTATTTCATTCTTATGAACCTCAAAAGATGGAATCACCGAATTATGTTGAATAAATCAGAAAAACTTAATTTTCTTTTCTCAGTGTTGATTATCATTTTATTTCAATGAACTTCAAGAAAGGGAATAACCGAATTATATTGAATATATCAGAAAAACTAAATTTTCTTTTGACAACGTTGATTATCATTTATTTTCGATAAACTTCGAGAGATGGAATCGCCGAATTATATTGAATATATCAGAAAAACTCAATTTTCTTTTCACAGCGTTGATTATCATTTTATTTTGATAAACTTCAAAAGAAGGAATTTCCGAATTATATTGAATATATCAGAAAAACTAAATTTTATTTCCACAGCGTTGATTTTCATTTTATTTCGATTAACTTCAAAAGATGGAATCACCTAATATTGTATTGAATATATGTGAAAAAGTCGATTTTCTTTCCACATTGAATATTGTTATTTTATTCTCATGAACCTCAATAGATGGAATTACTGAATTATGTTGGATATATCAGAAAAAGTCATTTTTCTTCACACAGTGTTGATTATCATCTTATTTTAATAAACTTCGAAAGATGGAATCACCGATTTATTTCGGATATATCAAAAAAACTCAATTTTTTTCGCAGTGTTGATTATCATTTTAATTTGATAAACTTCGAAAGATGGAATAACCGCATCATTTTGAATACATTTTATTTTCATGAACCTCAATATATGGAATCACCGAATTATGTTGAAGTTATCAGAATAACTTAATTTTTTTTCACAGTGTTGATTATCATTTTATTTTGATAAACTTCAAAAGATGGAATCACCGAATTATTTCGAATATATCAAAATGCTCTTTTTTTTACTGTGTTGATTATCATTTTATTTTGATAAACTTCGGAAGATGGAATAACCAAATCATTTTGAATACATCAGAAAAACTCAATTTTCTCTTCACATCGTGGATTATCATTTCATTTTGATGAACTTCAAAAGATGGAATTACCGAATTATATTGAATATATCAGAAAACTAAATTTTATTTTTACAGCGTTGATTTTCATTTTATTTTGCTAAACTTCAAAATATAGAATCACCGAATTGTATTGAATATATGAGAAAAAGTCGATTTTCTTTCCATAGTGTATATTGTCATTTTCTTTTCATGAACCTCAATAGATGGAATCACCGAGATATGTTGAATAAGTAGATCAGAAAAACACAATTTTCTTTTTACGGTGTTGATAATCATTCTATTTTAATAAACTTCAAAAGATGGAATCACCGAATTATTTCGAATATATCGAAATGCTCATTTTTTTTTCTGTGTTGATTATCATTTTATTTTGATGAACTTCGGAATATGGAATAACCAAATCATTTTGAATACATCAGAAAAACTCAATTTTTTCTTCACATCGTTGATTATCATTTCATTTTGATAAACTTCAGAAGATGAAATCACCGAATTATATTGGATATATCAGAAAACTAAATTTTATTTTTACAGCGTTGATTTTCATTTTATTTTGATATACTTCAAAAGATGGAATCACCGAATTATATTGAATATATGAGAAAAAGTCGATTTTCTTTCCATAGTGTATATTGTCATTTTCTTTTCATGAACCTCAATAGATGGAATCACCGAGATATGTTGAATAAGTAGATCAGAAAAACACAATTTTCTTTTTACGGTGTTGATAATCATTCTATTTCAATAAACTTCAAAAGATGGAATCACCGAATTATTTCGAATATATCGAAAAGCTCATTTTTTTTTCTGTGTTGATTATCATTTTATTTTGATAAACTTCGGAATATGGAATAACCAAATCATTTTGAATACATCAGAAAAACTCAATTTTTTCTTCACATCGTTGATTATCATTTCATTTTGATAAACTTCAAAAGATGGAATCACCGAATTATATTGAATATATCAGAAAACTAAATTTTATTTTTACAGCGTTGATTTTCATTTTATTTTGATAAACTTCAAAAGATGGAATCACCGAATTGTATTGAATATATGAGAAAAAGTCGATTTTCTTTCTATAGTGTATTTTGTCATTTTCTTTTCATGAACCTCAATAGATGGAATCACCGAAATATGCTGAAGAAGTGTATCAGAAGAACACAATTTTCTTTTCACGGTGTTGATTATCATTCTATTTTAATAAACTTCAAAAGATGGAATCACCGAATTATTTTGAATATATCAAAAAACTCAATATTTTTTCAATATGTTGATTATCATTTTATTTTGATAAACTTCAGAAGATGGAATCTCCGAATCATATTGAAAATATCAGAAAAACTAAATTTTATTTTCACAGCGATTTCCATTTTATTTTGATAAACTTCAAAAGATGAAATCACCGAATTATATTCAATATATGAGAAAAACTCAATTTTCTTTTCACACTGTTGATTATCATTTTATTCCAATAAACAGAATCAACGAATTATATTGAATAATCAGAAAAGCTCAATTTTCTTTTCACTCCGAACAGCTAGAAAGCTAAATTTCTACATAACTCATTAAATGACAAAATTTTGGCGGGATATGGTGAATAATTTTTTAGATACCGAAATTTAGAAAAATAAAAAAAATCCTTCGTGCCGTTAACTAACTACAAAGTTTCAATTTGTGTTGATAGGCATTTTTCGAATCATTGAGAAGAAAAAAAAACAGATGGCTATATCTACATACCAGCGCATTCAGACCTCGAACGTACCCTTAAATTTCGAAACTCTAGGCCTTAGAATTGAATTTGACCACGAATTCTTCATCTGTGAGTTAAATCAAATAAGGTCTTACCGTAAACTCCGAATATACATCTGGTCTGATCCGACGCACAACTTGTCGTCTTATTGGGCGAGTCCATCTGGGGAAAACTGTACAACTCGTAAACGAAAACGGCGAAAAAAATCAGAGCAAATTTCATCTTGTCGAACACCCTGAGAGTATCGCCGAAGATTCGTTAATGTAATATTTAAATGAGAGGCGAACCTATTCATAGGCGTCGAGAACAATATATTATATTCTTGAATGAAAGAGCTTTTGTTGGAACAAAGGTGGTGGTGAATGAGTGGTCGAAGTATTATGCACTATCACTGGTTAAATTTTTTGAGAACAATGAGAGAAAAATGCGTGAGGTAAGGAGGAATTAATATTACAAATGAGCAGGAAGAAGGAAATTCCAACATAATATAGTGGAGGTTGATGTTGAATGTGTTTGTTAAGAAAGGTTATTCTTTGGTGCCATAGTAAGAATGTTAGGAAAATGAAGAGCTACCAAAGGGAATTTTTTATTTTTGTGAGTTAACCCAATGGATATTTGCATATTATTATTGAGAAAATATTATGATTTATTCTCCTGTTTATTTCCTAGTTTCATATGTTTATTAATTTGTTCATTCAATTCAAAAAACTATCCTTTTTGAACAGAAAAAGAACTTTGTGTTGTGGTTGGGGAATAAAACGTTCATATTCGGTTTCCTTCGACATATCTGTGTAAACTTGTGTTATCGTTTCAGAGTGGGTGTACATTTTATTTCATCTCATTTCTGATTGAATACAATGAGGAAAACTAGGGCTATTTTTATCGCAATGGCGTTACACTCAATGCAATTTCCTTTTCCTGAGGAAATATCATTATCAAACGAGACTGGAATTCAAATCAGAATGCCTCGAAGAAATCATGAAAAAAATTGTTTGTAAAAAAATAACTAAAATTAATAATTCTGGGAATTTTATATCAATTTCTGAACAGCAGGAGGAATATTATCGTGCCTTCATGAATGATGCTGATAAAAACGACATCTCATGTTAAGTTTCCTACACCAAATTTGGAAATTCAACACAAACTGGTTGGCTACCTCCGAAGGAATTCGATAACTTATCACCTCTTCTGAACTATATTATAAAAAATCCCAGAGTTCATCAGCAGATAAGACAATTATATCATCGAATTCCGAATGAAAATCTTTCACTTTGGAACCTTGGATGACTAAGGATTCCCCTCTCTATCGGAGAAATTAAAGATAGATTTGTACAATAAAAAAAATGATAACTGCCAAAAGCATTCAGGAAAGAATTTGTTCAATCTTTTCTAGTCGACGTCTGCTTGTGGCACCCCGTCCCAAGCAACTCGAACTTCGAGGATTAACAGTTCGAGAATCTGTTACACCCTGTTCGATGGGATTCAAGTCTGGTAAACAGGGAGGCCACGGAAGAACATTAAAGTTTGCTTTATCGAATCCCTAGACTAAACTGTGGTGTCTGATACGCAGACAGAGTAGGATGAAAGTTCATCATGAACATCAATATCAATTGTTCCGATTAATTGACGTTGTAGACTGGATGTTTATAAAAAGATAACTGTAGGTTGAACACGCCGACTGTGCTGACCTCAAACAGAAAATTACACACGCGAAATTCATCTCAAAGGATGTGATCTTATCGGTATCTTGTTTTATGACTTCTTTTTCGCGATCTTGATCGATAGATCGAAAAGTTATGTATTCTAGGTACATTATCTTGATGTTTCAAATATATTTTTAGTCGTCTCTGAGAAATGTTATGACGTGAATGTCGTTTTTTGTACTTGTCGGGTTTTATCGTTTGCTTCCTTAGAATTTATGAATATTTATTGACTGTTTAATGGAAACATGATAATTTGCGAAGTTCCAAATCAACTACTAACAACTGAACTGTCCGGGAATTCCATTAATATGGAATGGCGATTTTGATTTATTATTTCCAAGAATGAAGCTACCGAATCGTTCCAGGAAAAAAACATTCTAGTGATTAAATTGTACTTCCATTGATAAAAAATATATAATTACAAAAAAGTATACTGAAATTGTAGATTAGATGAAAATGCTGAACATTTATTTGCTTTATATCTTCTTGGATTATAAAAACTAGTTTTTTTTCTTTGTACTAAAACTTCCTTCATTTTTCATTGTCAGTATGACAAGTACTGTCATTTCATTTATAAACTTCGAAAGATTGAATCACCGAATTTTATTGAATTTATCAGAAAAACTCAAGTTTTCTCTATGAACCAAAACTTCCTTCAGTTTTCATTGTCAGTTTTACAGATACTGTCATTTTTTTATGAACTTCAAGAGATGGAATCACAATAATATTGAATATATCAGAAAAACTCATTTTTTTTCCTGTGCACCAAAATTGCCTTCAGTGTTCATCGTCAGTATGACAGCTACTGTCATTTTATTTTTGATTACTTCGAAAGATGAAATCACAGAATTATATTGAGTGCAGAAGTAAAACTCAATTTTTTTTCTGTGTACCAAATTGGCCTTCAGAGTTCATTGTCAGTATGACAGATACTGTCATTTGATTTCTATAAACTTCTAGAAATGGAATTACCGAATTATATGAATATGTCAGAAAAACTCAATTCTTTTCTGTGCACCAAAATGGCCTTAAGTGTTTATTGTCAGTATGACAGATACTGTCATCTCATTTTTATGAACCCTTAAAGATGGAATCACCGAATTATATCAAATATAACAGAAAAACCCAATTTTTTTTTTGTTTACCAAAATTGCCTTCAGTGTTCATTGTCAGTATGACAGATACTGTCAGAATATTTATAAGCTGCAGAATATGGAATCACAGAATTATGTTGAGTATAAAAGAAAAACTCATTTTTTTTCTGTGCTCCAAAATGGCCTTCAGTGTTCATTGTGAGTATGACAGATAATGTCATTTCATTTTTATCAACTTCGAATGATGGAATCACCGAATTATATTTAATACATCAGAAAAACTCAATTTTTTTCTCACAGTGTTGATTATCATTTTATTTCAATGAAAGATGATATAACCGAATAATATTGAATATATATGAGAAAAAGTTAATTTCCTTTTCCCTTGTGTTTATTGTCATTTTATTTTCATGAACTTCAATAGATGGAATCACCGAATTATATTGAATATATGAGAAAAAGTCAATTTCATTTCTACAGTGTTTAATGTCATTCAATTTTCATGACCCTCAACAGATGGAATCACTGAAATATGTTGAATACATCAGAAAAACTCAATTTTCTTTTAACAGTGTTGATTATCATTTCATTTAAATGAAATTCAAAAGATGGAATCACCGAATTATATTTAATATATCAGAAAAACTATATTTTCTTCTCACAGTGTTGATTATTATTTTATTTCAATAAACTTCAAAAGATGGAATCACCGAATTATAATGAATAAATGAGGAAAGTCAATTTTATTTCCACGGTGTTTATTGTCATTTTATTTTCATGAACTTCAATAGATGGAGTCACTGAATTATGTCGAATACATCAGAAAAACTCGATTTTCTTTCAACAGTGTTGATTATCATTTCATTCAAATAATCTTGAGAAGATGGAATCACCGAATTATATTTAGTATATCAAAAAAACTATATTTTCTTCTCACAGTGTTGATTATCATTTTATTTTAATAAACTTCAAACGACGGAATTACCGAAATTTATTTTAATATATGGGGAAAGTCAATTTTCTTTCCACAGTGTTTATTGTTATTTTATTTTCATGAACTTCAAAAGATGGAATCACCGAATTATATTGAATATATCAGAAAAACTATATTTCCTTCACACATTGTTGATTATCATTTCATTTTAATGAACTTCAAAAGATGGAATCACCGAATTATATTGAATATATGAGAAAAAGTCAATTTCATTTCTACATTGTCATTTAATTTTCATGAACCTCAATAGATAGAATCACTGAATTATGTCGAATACATCAGAAAAACTCGATTTTCTTTCAACAGTGTTGATTATCATTTCATTCAAATAATCTTGAGAAGATGGAATCACCGAATTATATTTAGTATATCAAAAAAACTATATTTTCTTCTCACAGTGTTGATTATCATTTTATTTTAATAAACTTCAAACGATGGAATTACCGAAATTTATTTTAATATATGGGGAAAGTCAATTTTCTTTCCACAGTGTTTATTGTAATTTTATTTTCATGAACTTTAATAGATAGAATCACCGAATTATGTTGAACACATCAGAAAAACTCATTTTCTTTCATAGTGTTGATTATCATTTCATTTCAATAAACTTCAGAAGATGGAATCACCGAATTATGTTGAAAACATCAGAAAAACTCAATTTTCTTTTCACAGTGTTGATTATCATTTCATTTAAATGAACTTCAAAAGATGGAATCACCGAATTATATTGAATATATCAGAAAAACTATATTTCCTTCACACATTGTTGATTATCATTTCATTTTAATGAACTTCAAAAGATGGAATCACCGAATTATATTGAATATATGAGAAAAAGTCAATTTCATTTCTACATTGTCATTTAATTTTCATGAACCTCAATAGATAGAATCACTGAATTATGTCGAATACATCAGAAAAACTCGATTTTCTTTCAACAGTGTTGATTATCATTTCATTCAAATAATCTTGAGAAGATGGAATCACCGAATTATATTTAGTATATCAAAAAAACTATATTTTCTTCTCACAGTGTTGATTATCATTTTATTTTAATAAACTTCAAACGATGGAATTACCGAAATTTATTTTAATATATGGGGAAAGTCAATTTTCTTTCCACAGTGTTTATTGTAATTTTATTTTCATGAACTTTAATAGATAGAATCACCGAATTATGTTGAACACATCAGAAAAACTCATTTTCTTTCATAGTGTTGATTATCATTTCATTTCAATAAACTTCAGAAGATGGAATCACCGAATTATGTTGAAAACATCAGAAAAACTCAATTTTCTTTTCACAGTGTTGATTATCATTTCATTTAAATGAACTTCAAAAGATGGAATCACCGAAATATATCGAATATACCAGAAAAACTATATTTTCTTCTCACAGTGTTGATTATCATTTTATTTTAATAAACTTCAAAAGATGGAATCACCGAATTATATTGAATATATGAGAAAAAGTCAATTTCATTTCTACAGTGTTTATTGTCATTTAATTTTCATGAACCCCAATAGATGGAATCACTGAATTATGTTGAATACATCAGAAAAACTCGATTTTCTGTTCACAGCGTTGATTATTATTTTATTTTAATAAACTTCAAAAGATGGAATCACCAAGTTATATTGAATATATAAGAAAAAGTCAATTTTCTTTCCCCAGTGTTTATTGTCATTATTTTCATGAACCTCAATACATGGAATCAACGATTATGTTGAATACCCCAGAAAAACACATTTTTTGTTCACAGTGTCGATTATCATTTTATTTCAATAAACTTCAGAAGATAGAATCACCGAATTATATTGAATATAACAGAAAAACTTTTTTTCTGTGTACCACAATGGCTTTCAGTGTTTATTCCCAGTATGAAAAATGCAGGCATTTTATTTTTATAAACTTCAAAAGATGGCATATTGAACATCAGACATCAGAAACCTCTCGGATTTATACTGTCGCTCAAACAATCATTTTGACACATTGGCTGACAAAATCAAAATAATTAATCTTGTTTTGACATTTTTACATTGAACCATAAAAATAACCTCGAAATTTTTCAAAATGTGACAGTTACCTTAAACTACTCGAAACTAACCTCGAAGAATGTAACAAGCTAATAATCAAAAGGAGAAAAAACATTTACAGCCTTCGGTCCAAGTTTTCGTTGGGCCACCCTGTATGTACTTTCCTCAACAAACAAATGTCTAATTTCTATTTCAGACGCACGTTGGAATGATTCAGCGTAAATCCATACATTTATCACCCACCTGCGTCTCTTCGACATTGATATACTCAATCAATTACGACTGATTGGTTCTCATTTTAGACGAAAATTTGAAATTCAAATTTTACCGGTTCGCCGCCTGTCTGAAATCCCGAACGCGTTCGACGAATCGAAATAACATTGTTTGTTTAGAGAATTACGAAGAATCCCAGACTGGTACCGATAACCGGAACAGAAACTTTATGGGTCACATTCTTTTGGGATTTTTTTTCATTTCCTGTTTATACGCAACGGGTTCGCCCATTAAAGTCGTCTGAATTTCGAATTGTTGTTTATGGGAAATACTCCAGTTGTTGATTACTTTTGGGGATTTTACACTTCTTCTTGGAATTGCCGATAAGCGCACTTTGATATCGAACGAGTAACGTGTGGATGTTTTCCTCTCCGCATTTCGGAAACTGGTTATCACACTTCTTCGATTTCGCCCTTCAAAATCCATCGAGGGAATTCTCAGTACGAAGATTGATTAACAATAAATAAAGTCAAGGTTTCCATTTGCTCCCAGGTGTGGCTATCTCTTCAAGACTATAATTATTCACGGATTTTTTCAGACACCTACATGCAGGAAGAGTTTCCGCAAACAAGTTTCCTCATAAGGTCCTTTAAGTTCAACAACGTCGTAAACTGACGGGTGGGTTCCTGGAATTCCGGAGTGTTTATCTTGACGAGTTCATTGTTGGGTTGGGGATTCGCGGAAACAGATAAATAATTAGAAATGTTTTTGGAAGTTGTTCTTGCAATTAGAAAAAATAATTCCTTCAACTTGATTTGTTTCCAAGAAGATATCTTGCCTTGGCCACCCCGTTCGCCAGATTCAAATCCCATCGAGCTTATATGGGATTAGATATTAGGAAACTGTACACTTAGTGACGTCTGATTTCTTTTGGAAAAACATGAAGCTCCTTTATAAATCACTGATAATATTCTGCAATTTTCCATGAAATCATAAAGTTTTAGTACGCCGATCATAAATGACTCCGATAGTTATTCAAATCACTTCAATTATCTGGATTGGTAGATATTACTCAAAACTGATATCACATTTATAGATCTTGGTAATTTTCCGTCGTCAAAATAACATTATACAACTAGACATATTGAACCCCTTTTCTGAAAATTTTGTTCTATTGAAGAGTACATTAATTTTAGATTATGCATGAACATAAAGTAGAATACAAAATGCCCTATCAGTTATTACTTTTATAACTATTTACGTAAATTTCATTTTCCTCATCTGCTGGTGACGAAAAAAGATGCGAAAAGGAGAATGAAATCAAATTAATGAATGAAGTTGAAACGTAAAGCAAGGAAGTAGTATGAATAAATAAAAGAAATACTACTGAGTAAACAGAAACAAAAAACTGAAACTAATTTCACTAATCTCCAATTCAATGGAAACAAATCAAATAGTTATGAAAACTGAAAAAAATAAATGAAGAATTGTTGTGACACAAAACAAATGATGATTGGTCTACTGGCCATTTCGAAACCAATTTTCGAAAAATTGTTAGGATTACCCTGCGTATTAACATTTATATTTATATAAAATAAATATTGTTGAAAATATCTATGAAGTAACACAGTGCGATAAGATTTCATTAGACCTTCGATAATTATGCAAGTCATAATCTATAAATAAAATAATCCTATCAGGAACTTGGATGAAGTCTAAATGAAGAAATAAATATATTATTCCCAATAATAAACCTTCAAAATCGTTCGAGAAGAAGTTCCTAATCCCCCCTGAAATTGATTCATATAGAAAATTATGGGTGAAAAACTACCAAACCTATAATGATGAATTTTGGCAGATTCATTGTTTTGATGATACTAAATGAAATATTTTTTATAGAAAATCTATACCTTCAATAGTTCCCGAGTTAAAAAATTTTGAATATTAAATGACAACATAATATGTGTTTTTTTTTTGGATTTTGCTTTTCTTTTTCTTTTGCTTTTTTTCGGGAGCGTGAGTTGAGTTAGTTGAAGAAATATATCAACATGATATTTTTCCAAACCTTCTTGAAGAATCATCAAAATCCACATGCCAAAAAAATTTTTTGTCGATTTCCTAACCCCCTCTGAAATTGATTTATATGGAGCATCATCGCTGAAAAACTACCCAACCTATCAAAATTAAATTTGACCGATTTATTGGTTTGATTATATCGAATGAAATATTTTTAACAGCAAAGCTTTACTCCCAATAGTTCTCGAGTTAAATATTGTTGGATATTAAATAGCAACATATGTGGTTTTTTTTTTGGGTTTTGCTTTTCTCAGATTTATTTTTTTGGGAGCGTGAGTTGAGTTAGTTAAAAGAATATATGGACATGACTTTTTTCCAAACCTTCGTAAAAAATCAATAAAATACACATGCCAAAAAATGTTTTGTCGATTTCGTAACTTCCTCTGAAATTGATTTATATGGAGAATCATAGCTGAAAAACTACACAGCCTATCAAAATGAGATTTGACAGATTTATTGAATTGATGATATTGAATGAAATATTTTTACAGCAAAGCTTCACCCCCAATAGTTCTCGAGTTATATCATTTTGAATATTAAATGGTAACATAAGTAGTTTTTTTTCAGGGTTTTGCTTTTCTCAGATTTATTTTTTGAGAACTTGACTTGAGTTAGTTGAAGGAATGAATGGACATGATTTTTTTCCAAACCTTCATGAGAAATTAGTAAAATCCACTTGTCAAAAAAATTTTTTTCGATTTCCTAACCTCCTCTTTATATGGAGAATCATGGCTGAAAAACTACTCAACCTATCAAAAAAAAATTTGACTGATTTATTGGTTTGTTGATATCGAAGGAAATTATTGTTTATAGCAAAGCTTTACCCCCAATAGTTTTCGAGTTATACAATATTGAATGACAACATATATGTGGTTTTTTTTTGGGATTTTGTTTTTCTCAGATTTATTTTTTGGGAGCGTGAGTAGAGTTAGTTGAAGAAACATTTGGACATGATTTTTGTTCAAACCTTCATGAAAAATTAATAAATCCACATGGCAAAAAATTTTTTTGTCGATTTCCTAACCCCCTCTGAAATTGATTTATATGGAGCATCATGGCTGAAAAACTACTCAACCTATCGGAATGAAATTTGACCGATTTATTGACTTGATGATATCGAATGAAATATTTCTTACAACAAAGTTTTATCCTCAACAGTTCTCGAGTTATACAATTTTGAATATTGAATGACAACATATATGTGTTTTTTTTGGGATTTTGTTTTTCTCAGGTTTATTTTTTGGGAGCGTGAGTTGAGTAAGTTAAAAAAATATATGAACATGATTTCTTTCTAAACCTTCTTGAAAAATTGTCAAAATCCACATGGCAAAAAAATTTTTTGTCAATTTCCTAACCCCCTCTGAAATTGATTTATATGGAACATCATGGCTGAAAAACTACTCAACCTATCGAAAAGAAATTTGACAGACTTATTGGTTTGATGATATCGAATGAAATTATTTTTTACAGCAAAGCTTTACCCCCAATAGTTCTCGAGTTATATTATTTTGAATATTAAATGGCAACATATGTGGTTTTTTTTTGGGTTTTGATTTTCTCAGATTTATTTTTTTGGAGCGTGAGTTGAGTAAGTTGAAGAAATATATGGACATGTTTTTTTTCCAAACCTTCGTGAAAAATTAATAAATTCACATGCCAAAAAATGTTTTGTCGATTTCGTAACTTCCTCTGAAATTGCTTTATATGGAGAATCATGGCTGAAAAACTAATGAACCTACCAAAAAGGAATTTGACCGATTTATTGGTTTGATGATATCTAATGAAATATTTTTTACAGCAAAGCTTTACCCCCAATAGATCTCGAGTTATACAATTTTGAATATTGAATGACAACATATGTGGTTTTTTTTTGGGTTTTGCTTTTCTCAGATTTTTTTTTGGAAACTTGTGTTGAGTTAGTTGAAGGAATATATGAACATGATTTTTTCCCAAACCTTCTTGAAAAATTAGTAAATCCACATGCCAAAAAACTTTTATGTCGATTTCCTAACCCAACCTGAAATTGAATTATATGGAGAATCATGGCTGAAAATCTACCCAACTTATCGAAATGAAATTCGACAGATTCATTGGTTTGATGATATCGAATGAAATATTTTTTACAGCAATGCTTAACACCCAATAGTTCTCGAGTCATACAATTCTGAATATTGAATGGGAACATGTTTTTCGTTGGGTTTCTTCATCAGATTTATTTTCTGGTGGAGGGGAGATGGCAAAATTTATGGACATAATTTTTCCTCAATCCTCTGTGAAAAGTTGGAAAATCCACATGTTGAAGTAAAATGTGTGTCGGTTCAAACAAAAATAATCAACATCCAAATAATTTGCACCTATTTCTGTATCTAATTATTATTTATGTGCCCTTGATATTGAACTGTCGTAAACAAAAATATTTAGCATCCGGTGCACGCAGAACAGGTGTAGACAGAATTCAGCAGAGTAAATTAGGTAGCGTTTTCTGAGAAATATAAAAAAAAATGTGGGTATATACAATTTAACTATCATTAATGAATTACTGCGTCGAACACAATCCTTAGAAGAAAGCTGCGACGACTTCTAACTTCTAATTACGTACGAACATAGCGAATTTTTAAAATCGATTTCTAAAAGCACAACGTCATTTTCCAAACCGGCATGTGTGGAACCATCCTGACGTCAAGGCGAATTAATGCAAACTTTATAACGATGGTCGGCTAATGCGCTGATAATGATTGTTTTTAGGCGATGACGTCAAGACCGGCTTCCTATAAATACGATTGAACTTTATATGGAACCACCAGACAACCAACAAGTTCTTGTGAGCTCTGAACGTTAAATATCAACCACGAAAATGTATACGAATCCTTTTGCTCGCACGCATTGTACTATGAGACAGGTGATCGATAAGTTCCTCCACATCGATGGTAAAAAGAAGAAGTCGAAGGGTGAATTCCAAAGGACTTACAGTAATAGTTCAAGTGTTTCCTCGAGTTCCTCGTCCGGTAGTTCTTGGAGAGTCAAGATGTCAAGTTCAAGTTCCAAAGTGTAGACCTTGAGTTGGGGATGAATTTTTTCAAGAATTCGAAATAATGTGCCTCTTCTTCGATAGAGAAGATTGGATATTGTGTTGAATCAATTATCGAGTGCGAAACAATTGATGGAGTGGAAATGATGAAAAAGGGAAGTGAGAAGAGTCGAGATTGTTCCTTATCAGGATGTAGAAGATGAAGAAGGAGAAGTGAATTTTTCAAAGAAGTATTTATGCTGCCAAAACGCTCAATTTTGTTTGTATTTATTACATAATTTATTTTATTTATTCGCCTTCCATGAAGGTTTTTAATTTTATTTAAATAAATTATTTTGTTCTGCATTTTTATATTTTATTCAAGTCTCCCATCTCATAGAAAATTCGTTATTGGAAGATGAATGAAGGTGAATTGCTAAAACACCAATCGATTAGAAAATTATGATAATCCGAAACAATCATACAACATTATGAACATCATGAAACATTATACCATACAATCATACCATTTTTCTTTAGCAGTTTATTGCCCCCAAATAAATATTTCACTGGCATATTCTAGACCAACTGACGGTAATTTCTAAAGAAAGCTTTCAGATAGAGGGTCACTAAAGAAATTATTTTATATCAAAATTCTCTGTTGGAGGGAAACTTTCAAAAGAATTAGTCCAGAAGTTTCTGCAGCCCTATCTGAAATATTAAAGTAGAATAGATGTTCAATATCTCAATTCCTATTTGCGAGAGCTTCTAAATGAGGGGTGACTCGATGAATTATTTCATATCGAAATTCTCTGTAGGTGATACCTTTCATAAGAATTTTTTCGAGAGTTTCAGGAGCCTTATAAAGAATATTATAGTAGAGTATGGGTAGAATTTCTTTCGCCATACTCTTTTTCGAATATTTTTTTGCAGTTATTGTTAGTTATATAGTCCAATCGAAATTCTCTGTAGGTATTACCTTTCACAAGAATTTTTTCAAGAGTTTCAGGAGCCTTATAAAAATATTATAGTAGAGTATGGGAAGAATTTCTTTGGCCATACTCTTTTTTCGAATATTTTTTTGCAGTTATTGTCAGTTATAGTCCAATCGAAATTCTCTGTAGGTGATACCTTTCATAAGAATTTTTTCAAGAGTTTCAAGGGCCTTATAAAAATATTATAGTAGAGTATGGGTAGAATTTCTTTGGCCATACTCTTTTTTCGAATAATTTTTTGCAGTTATTGTCAGTTATATAGTCCAATCGAAATTCTCTGTGGGTGATATCTTTCATAAGAATTTTTTCAAGGGTTTCAGGAGCCTTATAAAAAATATTATAGTAGAGTATGGGAAGAATTTCTTTGGCCATACTCTTTTTTCGAATATTTTTTTGCAGTTATTGTCAGTTATAGTCCAATCGGAATTCTCTGTAGGTGATACCTTTCATAAGAATTTTCTCAAGAGTTTCAGGAGCCTCATAAAAAATATTATAGTAGAGTATGGGAAGAATTTCTTTCGCCATACTCTTTTTTCGAATATTTTTTTGCAGTTATTGTCAGTTATAGTCCAATCGAAATTCTCTGTAGGTGATACCTTTCATAAGAATTTTTTCAAGAGTTTCAGGAGCCTTATAAAGAAAATTATAGTAGAGTATGGGTAGAATTTCTTTGGCCATACTCTTTTTTCGAATATTTTTTTGCAGTTATTGTCAGTTGTAATCGAAATTCTCTGTAGGTGATACCTTTAAAAGAATTTTTTCAAGAGTTTCTGGAGCCTTATAAAAATATTATAGTAGAGTATGGGTAGAATTTCTTTGGCCATACTCTTTTTTCGAATATTTTTTTGCAGTTATTGTCAGTTGTAATCGAAATTCTCTGTAGGTGATACCTTTAAAAGAATTTTTTCAAGAGTTTCTGGAGCCTTATAAAAATATTATAGTAGAGTATGGGTAGAATTTCTTTGGCCATACTCTTTTTTCGAATATTTTTTTGCAGTTATTGTCAGTTGTAATCGAAATTCTCTGTAGGTGATACCTTTAAAAGAATTTTTTCAAGAGTTTCTGGAGCCTTATAAAAATATTATAGTAGAGTATGGGTAGAATTTCTTTGGCCATACTCTTTTCTCGAATATTTTTTTGCAGTTATTGTCAGTTGTAATCGAAATTCTCTGTAGGTAATACCTTTAAAAGAATTTTTTCAAGAGTTTCTGGAGCCTTATAAAAATATTATAGTAGAGTATGGGTAGAATTTCTTTGGCCATACTCTTTTTTCGAATATTTTTTTGCAGTTATTGTCAGTTCGAATCGAAATTCTCTGTAGGTGATACCTTTAAAAGAATTTTTTCAAGAGTTTCTGGAGCTTATAAAAATATTATAGTAGAGTATGGGTAGAATTTCTTTGGCCATACTCTTTTTTCGAATATTTTTTTGCAGTTATTGTCAGTTCGAATCGAAATTCTCTGTAGGTGATACCTTCAATAAAAATTTTCTCAAGAGTTTCAGGAGCCTCATAAAAAATATTATAGTAGAGTATGGGAAGAATTTCTTTCGCCATACTCTTTTTTCGAATATTTTTTTGCAGTTATTGTCAGTTCGAATCGAAATTCTCTGTAGGTGATACCTTTCATAAGAATTTTTTCAAGAGTTTCAGGAGCCTTATGAAAATATTATAGTAGATAATGGGTAGAATTTATTTGGCCATACTCTTTTTTCGAATATTTTTTTGCAGTTATTGTCAGTTCGAATCGGAATTCTCTGTAGGTGATACCTTTAATAAGAATTTTTTCAAGAATTTCTGGAGCCTTATAAAAATATTATAAAAGAGTATGGGTAGAATTTCTTTGGCCATACTCTTTTTCCGAATATTTTTAAGCAGTTATTGTCAGTTCGAATCGAAATTCTCTGTAGGTGATACCTTTCATAAGAATATTTTCAAGAGTTTCAGGAGCCTTATAAAAATTTTTATAGCAAAGTATGGGTAGAATTTCTTTGGCCATACCCTTTTTTTGAATATTTTACTGCCATTTTCTACCCTGAGTGTAGTCAATTCCAAAAAAATCAAATAGGGACCTAAACTCCAACTTGCAAAAGCTTTCAAATGGCGGGTCACTCGAAGAATTATTTCATATCCAAAATTCTCTACAGGAGGTACCTTTCAAAAAAATTTTTCCAAAAGTTTCGGGAGCAATATTAAGTAGAATAGGGGTAAAATTTTTTTGGCCAGACTCTTTTCTTGAATTTTTTTGCAGTTATTGTCTGTTATAGTCCAAATCAATATTTCACTGGCATTTTCCATCCCAAGTGTAGGCAATTTCGAAAAAATTCAACAGTGGCCTTAACTCATATTTGAGAGAGCTCCCAAATAGAGGGACGCTCGATGAATTATTTCATATCGAAATTCTCTGTAAGTGGTATCAATCAAAAGAATTTTCTCAAAATTTCCAGGAGCCTTATGAGAAATATTATAGTAAAGAAGGGGTAGAATTTTTTTGGCCAGACTCTTTTCTTAAATTTATTTGCAGTTATTGTCAGTTATAGTCTAAATCAATATTTTACTGGCATTTTCCAGCCCAAGTGTAGGCAATTTCGAAAAAATTCAACAGTGGCCTTAACTCATATTTGAGAGAGCTTTCGAATGGGGGTTCACTCGATGAATTATTTTAAAGTTAAATTATTAAAATTCTCTGTAGTGGGTACATATCTTCCAAAAGTTTCTACAGCCTCATATTTATGGAATATTATTGTAGAGGAGGGGTAGAATATCTTTGGTCATATTTTTTAGTCTCTCTTCGAAAACTCAATTATAAAGTCAATTATTTCAACCTTTTTTTCATTTAAGTGTTTTCTTGTATTCGTGTTGTTGAATATAAAAAAAAATCGCTTGAACCCACTATTTTTCTTAGAAAGTTACATAGAGACGTCAGAGAAATTCTCATGAAGGTCAAACAATTCGAAATGATACAAGTGAATTTATATGTTTTCTTTTTTAATCCATGTTCTAACATTCTTCGATTTTTTATCATTTTGGAACATGTTTCCTCAGTTTCAATTAGCAGGAAAAATAGATTGAAACATAGAAATAAAGAAAATAATTATTTATTCAGTACACCTTCATAGAAGTTTAATAAATAAAATAAATAGAATCACAAATATAAATAAAAAAGATTGTTACATGGGTCACCAGATATCACATGCTTTTACAACAAAACAATTTTTGTGAACCCACAAATTCTTCACTCCTTGAGATAAAGCCTGGCTTTTTATTACGACTTTATCCATCATTGGTATGCACTATAATGACACCAGTAGAAAAGTCCTCTTCAACAATTCACAAAACGGTGTCGATGTCTTCAACAATTCCTGCGAGATGTGGCAAATATTATCAGGAAATCACTCAAAATCCAGTTCGCACTTTAGAACTCTTCTTGTCCAACCAAAAACCACTCGTCGACGAACTCGAACTGTTACTGTACGTCCTTTGGAACTCACCCTTGGACTTCTTGTATTTACTGTCGATATGAAGAAACTTATCGATCACTTGCCTAATCGTACAATGTGTACGAGCGAACGGATTTGTGTACATTATTATTCCGAGCTTCACGAATCTTGTTTGCTTAATGATGCGTTCTTATAAAGTACCACGGAATTTATAGAAAACCGCCATCTGACGTCAATTATCAGTGGATTCGAAGGAAAACAATCTTCGTCAATAAAGTTGATTAGAGGAGCACTCTAAATTTAGACGAAACTTGAAATAGATTTTGTAATTGGCGAGACCTTTGGTCGGAGAGTTTTTCATCCCCTAACCTTGGACCGAGACCGATTGATTTTTGTATGAATTATCATAATTATTTCTCAATATTTTTACTCGATTATAAAGATGTTTATAAAAAAAAATTGAAGAGGGGAGGGGGGCAGTTCTCTCCCCCGGAAAAATGAGGCCAGAAATGAGTTAAGTCATTCATTAAATTTCAGATAACTTAATTTTTTCGGAGGGGGTTGGCCCCCTGCCCACTCATATATACTTCCTTGACGTTTATTTTATTTATTATTGAGAATAAGAAAATACTCTTGTATCGAGAAATTATCGAGTAGTAGTCAGTTTGTGTGAAAATGAAAAAAAAAATCTTATGATAGTTATATTTCAATATTTCAAAAAATGATTAAAACTTTATCTTGGAATTGTTTGAACAAGCTTCTAAAATACAGAGTATCAAGTGCAAAGATAATTCCTTAAATAACACAAATGTTTATTCTGTCGAGAATATTTGTTATAATGTTCATACCCATATCAAAAATAAATACCCCCTTGTATAAGCGACAGACACACTATGATTGTGACACTCAAAATCATTATAAAAATTTCCATGGCATTGACACTCGGAGGATTCTCAGATCTTGCTTTTTTTCGTGTTACGACACACCCTGTTTATTCGCTTCAACAATATCAAATTTGAGGTCAGTTGAACTGATGCAATGGAAATTCAAACTGGAAAATTTTTCCAGCGGTGTGTTTACAACTTGATTTATTTGCAATGAAACTATAAAATTTGCAAAAAATTGATTAACTGTTTCAGAGACTGTGGAGGAGGTTGCCAAGTGGACAGACTCCTCCCCATCATACCCACACATGTTCGATGGGATTTGAATCCGGTGAACGGGGTGGCCACGTGCGTTAATGAAATTAACTATAGTCAATGGTTTTGTGATGGCATTCGGGTTGACCATGAAACCTCCTCTAGGTCGTAATAGTTTATTCTCAGAAAATCGGAATTTCCACCCACAAAGTTTGTTCGAAAATTATCCTCAAAAACGTGAGATTTCAGCAGAAATTTTCGAATTTTTTTCCCCGACCGGATTTGCAGCAGTGGAATATTTTACCGGCCGCTTTCGTTTCCGAATCGAAGTTGGTAGAAATGGGGAATCCCATAACAGAACGTCACCTTGACTGGTCGACCGGTTTCCTCGTGTTGATCCGAAGAAGTTCGTCTGTCCGCAGTTCAATAACTCGAAGGCGGTAGAGAGTTCGATTGCAATTTTTCCCCATGTGTTATTGTGTGTTTGAGAGAAAAACGAGGTGCGTAATATTTGCGGTATTTGAAAGTTGTGAGAGGATGATTTATGATGGGATGGCGAAGGAAAAGTTTGGATGACGAAATTTTTTTTTTTTAAATATTTAAGTTGAAAATAGTATGTGTTTGTAGTTTTTACTTTCTAAAATTCATTTATCAAAATTCCAACTATATTTTTGAGCGCTCGTACAACTTACACGAGGGCTATATCATTTCGTCACGATGTCTGTATTTTTCGAATTTTGAGCCGAAAATGGTCTCAATCGACTATGTTCGACTCACTGATGACGAATCCGTCGGAAAATTCGAGTCTGTCCGTCCGGCCGTCCGGCCGGCCGTAAGCACGATAACTCTCGAACGGATCAACCTAGAGACTTGAAATTTTCAGTGTGCGTTCAGTTTCCGAATGCCTCGGTTAAGTTCGTTAATGGGCCAAATTCCACCAGGGGTTCCGTAAATATGGCCGTTCAAAGTTTTGTTCCCCTGATTACTTGAAAACTACAGATTCGATCAAGATGAAATTTGGCACTCAAATGGAGAATGAGGTGTTCAAGCTACATGTGAAATTTTCACCAGATCACATGACCAGAACCATAGAAACCATAGAAAATTGTAACTTTTGAACGGAAAGGCCTAGGGACTTGAAATTTTCAGGATAGGTGTAGATCTCGAATGTCGTGATCACGTTCATCTATGAGCAAAATTATACAAGGGGTTCCGTAAATATGGTAGTTTGAAATTTAGTTTTCTTGATAATTTCAAAACTACAGATTCAATCGTGACGAAATTTTGTATAGTTATGGAGAATGATATATTCAAGCTTTATTTCTTCAGATCACATGACCAGAACCATAGAAACCATAGAAAATCATAACTTTCGAACGGAAAGGCCTAGGGACTTGAAATTTTCAGGATAGGTGTGGATCTCGATTGTCGTGATCACTTTCATCTATGAGCAGAATTATACTAGGGGTTCCGTAAATACGGTCGTTTGAAATTTTGGTTTCTCGATAATTTCGAAACTGCGGATTCGATCGAGATGAAATTTTGTATTTTAATCGAGAATGATATATTAAAACAATATTTTGTTCAGATCTCATGACCAGAACCATAGAAACCATAGAAGATTGTAACTTTTGAACGGAAAGGCCTAGGAACTTGAAATTCTCAGGGTGGGTTTGGATCGCGAATATCGCGGTCATGTTCATCAATGAGCAAAATTAGACTAGGGGTTCCGTAAATATGGCCTTTCAAAATATTTTTTTGCTGATAGTTCCGAGAATACTGAGCGGATTGGAATGAAATTTTGCACCTTGCTGAGTAATAATGTATTCAAACTACGTGCAAAATTTTGTCCAGATCGCACCACCAAGACCATAGATACCGTAGAAAATTATAGCGAATTATCGAAAAAAAATTGATCAGCTGAAGCACTGACATGAAGTCTGGAGTTTCGCCTGAGTTTCAGAATTTTTTTGACAGCTGTCGAAAATTCCTTCAATTGATTTCTGAAACTACAAAATGCGAATCTACCTACAAGGTGCATGTACGAGCGCTCAAAAGCTCCTGCCTTCACGGCAGTGCTTTTCGTAATTTTTTTTGTTTTTTCATCGATATTTTCACAATGACATATTAATCATTGTAATGACTGCTTCATTGTGGATAATCAAGAAAAATATTTTCAAACATTGTCCGAACAATGCATCCAATATTATCCTCCAAAATAATCAACACCTAAAAAATTAAAATTGTTCCATAGCGGACATTATCGAGGAATGTTAATGCTTCACACACACAAAAGATAAATGAAGAAAATTGATACTGTGAAGTCATAATTTTCCATACAATTATTTCTACGGTGTCATTAATAACTGCAGATCGGGTATTATCACGTGGTCGATAACTCTCCAACGTCGAAATGTTAAACCTAAAAATAATAATTTCTTCAACTTGATTTTTTGGCAACAGAATGAATTGAGTTAGGCCACCCAGTTCACCGGATTTAAATCCCATCGAACACGTGTGGGATATGATTGGAAACTTTTTACGAGATTAAAACTGATAAAAAGTGGAAATGACTATTCTCTATCGAACTGTTACAGTGCCATTCTTCGAAATACATTGATTTTCCAATGTACTATTCCCGAACATCGAACATTTCGAGGAATGAGTAAATGAATGAATTGTATCAAAAAAAATAATTGTAGATACATTTAAATATTTGTTGTTCAGTTCGATAATTTTTCAGGCTTCAAATTGTTTTAACCTTGTTCTTTATTTATTTTAAATTTTTAATTGGGAATGGTTCGATTGATTTATTATAGAATAAATTTTCTGATTTGAAAATATCCTTCACCATGTCAACACTGGAACTTTTGGTTCGATCTAAATATCAGAAGAGTCAATTTTTTTTTGTATACCAAAACAAACTTCGGTGATCATTGTGATTATGACAGATACTGTCATTTTATTTTTATAAACTTCAGAAGATGGAATCAGAGAAATATACGGGTATATTTTTTTTTAAAATATTTGTGAAAAATTAGTAAGACCCACATGTCGAAGAAAAATGTTTGTCAATTTCTTAACCCTCCCCTGAAATTGATTCATATAGAAAATTCTGGCTGAAAAACTACCAAACCTATAAAAACCAAATTCGGCATATACATTAGATTTACGATACCAAATGAAATATTTTTTACAGCCTCAATATTTCTCAAATTATAAAATTTTGAATAAAATGGGAACATATGTGGGTTTTTTCATCCACATGTCGAAGAAAAATTTTTGTCGATATCCTAACCCCCTCTGAAATTGATTTATATGGAAAATCATAGCTAGAAAACTACCCTGCCTAATAAGATTAAATTTCGCAGATCTATTGGTTTGAGGATACAGAATGCAATATTCCTTACAGCAAAGCTTTACCCACAATGGTTCTCGGGTTATACAATTTTGAATATTAAATGGAAAAATATGTGAATTTTTTTTTTGATTTTTGCCTTTTTCAGATTTATTTTTAGGAGAAGTGAGTCAAGTTTCCTGAAGAAATATATGGATATTATTTTTTCCTCACAGCATTGTGAAAAATTAGTAAAATCCACATGTCGAAGAAAAAAATTTGTCGATTTCCTAACCCCCTCTGAAATTGATTTACATGGAGAATCATAGCTGTAAAACTACCCTGACTATATAAATTGAATTTTTCATATCTATTGGTTTGATTATACCGAATGAAATATTTTTTACAGTAAAGCTTTACCCCCAATAATTCTGGAGTTACACAATTTTGAATATTAAATGGAAACATAAATATGTGGATATCTTTTTGGGTTTGGCCTTTTTCAGATTTATTTTCAGGAAAGGTGAGTTAAGGTTTTTGAAGAAATGTATGGATTTAATTTTTCCTCAAAGTATTGTGAAAAATTAGTAAAATCCACATGTCGAAAAAAAAAATTTGTCGATTTCCTAACCCCCTCTGAATTTGATTTGAATGGAGAATCATAGCTGAAGAACTACCCTGACTATATAAATTAAACTTTGCAGATCTATTGGTTCGATAATACCGAATGAAAAATTTCTTACAGTAAAGCCTTAATCCCGATGGTTCTCGAGATAAACAATTTTGAATATTAAATGGAAACATAAATATGTGGATATCTTTTTGGGTTTGTTTTTTTTCAGATTTATTTTTAGGAGAGGTGAGTTTAGGTTTTCGAAGAAATATATGGATATAATTTTTTCACACAGCATTGTGAAAAATTAGTAAAATCCACATGTCGAAGAAAAACAATTTGTCGGTTTCCTAACCCCCTCTGAATTTGATTTAAATGGAGAATCATAGCTGAAAAACTACCATGCTTATATAAATTAAATTTTGCAGATCTATTGGTTCAATGATACTGAATGAAATATTTTTTACAGCAAAGCTTTACCCCCAATGGTTCTCGAGTTGAACAATTTTGAATATTAAATGGAAACATAAATATGTGGATATCTTTTTGGGTTTGGCCTTTTTCAGATTTATTTTTAGGAGAGGTGAGTTTAGGTTTTCGAAAAAATATATGGATATAATTTTTTCACACAGCATTGTGAAAAATTAGTAAAATCCACATGTCGAAAAAAAAAATTTGTCGATTTCCTAACCCCCTCAGACATTGATTTACATGGAGAATCATAGCGGAAAAACTACCATGCCTATACAAATTAAATTTTGCAGATCTATTGGTTTGATGATACCGAATGAAATATTTTTTACACTAAAGCTTGACCCCCAATGGTTCTCGAGTTAAACAATTTTTAATATTAAATGGGAACATGTGTGGATGTTTTTTGGGTTTTGCCTTTTTCAGATTTATTTCTAGGAAAGGTGAGTGTAGGTTTTTGAAGAAATACGTGGATATAATTTTTTCTCACAGCATCGTGAAAAATTAGTAAAATCCACATGTCGAAGAAAAAATTTTGTCGATTTCCTAACCCCCTCTGAAATTGATTTACATGGAGAATCATAGCTGAAAAACTACCCTGCCTATAGAAATTAAATTTCGCGAATCCATTGGTTCGATGATACTGAATGAAATATTTTTTACAGCAAAGATTTAATCCCGATGGTTCTCGAGATAAACAATTTTGAATATTAAATGGAAACATAAATATGTGGATATCTTTTTGGGTTTGTTTTTTTTCAGATTTATTTTTAGGACAGATGAGTTTAGGTTTTCGAAGAAATATATGGATATAATTTTTTCACACAGCATTGTGAAAAATTAGTAAAATCCACATGTCGAAGAAAAACAATTTGTCGGTTTCCTAACCCCCTCTGAATTTGATTTAAATGGAGAATCATAGCTGAAAAACTTCCATGCTTATATAAATTAAATTTTGAAAATCTATTGGTTCAATGATACTGAATGAAATATTTTTTACAACAAAGCTTTACCCCCAATGGTTCTCGAGTTGAACAATTTTGAATATTAAATGGAAACATAAATATGTGGATATCTTTTTGGGTTTGGCCTTTTTCAGATTTATTTTTAGGAAAGGAGAGTTTAGGTTTTTGAAGAAATATATGGATATAATCTTTCCTCACAACATCGTGAAAAATTAATGGAATCCACATGTCGAAAAAAAAAATTTGTCGATTTCCTAACCCCCTCAGACATTGATTTACATGGAGAATCATAGCTGAAAAACTACCATGCCTATACGAATTAAATTTTGCAGATCTATTGGTTTAATGATACCGAATGAAATATTTTTTACTCTAAAGCTTGACCCCCAATGGTTCTCGAGTTAAACAATTTTTAATATTAAATGGGAACATGTGTGGATGTTTTTTGGGTTTTGCCTTTTTGAGATTTATTTCTAGGAAAGGTGAGTGTAGGTTTCTGAAGAAATATGTGGATATAATTTCTCCTCACAGCATAGTGAAAAATTATAAAATCCACATGTCGAAGAAAAAATTTGGTCGATTTCCTAACCCCCTCTGAAATTGATTTACATGGAGAATCATAGCTGAAAAACTACCCTGCCTATAGAAATTGAATTTCGCAGATCTATTGGTTCGATGATACTGAATGAAATATTTTTTACAGCAAAGATTTAATCCCGATGGTTCTCGAGATAAACAATTTTGAATATTAAATGGAAACATGAATATGTGGATATCTTTTTGGGTTTGTTTTTTTTCAGATTTATTTTTAGGACAGATGAGTTTAGGTTTTCGAAAAAATATATGGATATAATTTTTTCACACAGCATTGTGAAAAATTAGTAAAATCCACATGTCGAAGAAAAACAATTTGTCGGTTTCCTAACCCCCTCTGAATTTGATTTAAATGGAGAATCATAGCTGAAAAAATACCATGCTTATATCAATTAAATTTTGCAGATCTATTGGTTCAATGATACTGAATGAAATATTTTTTACAGCAAAGCTTTACCCCCAATGGTTCTCGAGTTGAACAATTTTGAATATTAAATGGAAACATAAATATGTGGATATCTTTTTGGGTTTGGCCTTTTTCAGATTTATTTTTAGGAAAGGAGAGTTTAGGTTTTTGAAGAAATTTATGGATATAATCTTTCCTCACAACATCGTGAAAAATTAATGGAATCCACATGTCGAAAAAAAAAATTTGTCGATTTCCTAACCCCCTCAGACATTGATTTACACGGAGAATCATAGCTGAAAAACTACCATGCCTATACGAATTAAATTTTGCAGATCTATTGGTTTGATGATACCGAATGAAATATTTTTTACTCTAAAGCTTGACCCCCAATGGTTCTCGAGTTAAACAATTTTTAATATTAAATGGGAACATATGTGGATGTTTTTTGGGTTTTGCCTTTTTCAGATTTATTTCTAGGAAAGGTGAGTGTAGATTTTTGAAGAAATACGTGGATATAATTTTTCCTCACAGCATCGTGAAAAATTAGTAAAATCCACATGTCGAAGAAAAAATTTTGTCGATTTCCTAACCCCCTCTGAAATTGATTTACATGGAGAATCATAGCTGAAAAACTACCCTGCCTATAGAGATCAAATTTCGCAGATCCATTGGTTTGATGATACTGAATGAAATATTTTTAACAGCAAAGCTTTAGCCCCAATGGTTCTCGAGTTATACAATTTTGAATATCGAATGAGAACATATGTGGATTTTTTTTGGGTTTTGTCTTTTTTTCTTTGTACCAAAAAGGCTTTCAGTGTTCATGTCAATATGACAAGTAGTGTCATTTATAAACTACAAGAAATGGAATCACCGAATAGAACTCTCTTGGAGCCATAATTGAATATAATAATTCCCAATAATTCTCATTTACAAACATTCATTGACATAAACCAATATAATATCAGTTTAAACTTGATATTCTTATCGAAAACAAATCGAACATAAAAATCAGAAACAATCGCGTAATACGCCTCGGAATTCACATCGTTTTAATGCCTTATATCGAATTCAATCGTTTAATCAATCCATAAATGTGTAGGGGTCTTGTCACAATGCCACAATTCTCAACGATAGCCGACTTCCTCAGTTAACCAGGCGTTGCTCCAATTGACAAAGCTAATCAACAAGATTGTCACCAGTCGTTTACAGTCCTTCATTTGGTATTTACTGCCTTAATTTTTGAAAGTGTAGTCGTGGAGTGCCGAGAAGAAATGTATAAGAATCCATTCAACAGGAAACATTGTACCCTTCGTCAGGTATTCGATAAGATTTTTCATGTTGAAAGCAATATATGGGGGAGTAAAAAGGCACAGGAGAGGAATGATTCGTGTTCTAAGATGTTGAAGGGTATCTATATCACCCCCAACCACTTCAGGTTTCGCAATGAGAGGAATGAGAGAGTTAGGAAGTGATTTCTCCCAGTTTTCATCAAGAAAAAGGTAAATTTCTCGATTTTGAAATTGGCATCATAATTAAAAAAAACCAGAAACTATAATCAAAAGTAGAATATAAAGTGATATGTGAAGGGTTACATCCAGAAGGACAATAATCTATGGGCTTTCTCCAAGAAGCAGGTTTTGATGTTTTCCGGTGGCCACCTCGTTCACCGGATTTGAATCTCATCGAGCATGTGTGAAATATGATGGGAAGTTTGTCCAGTTTGCACCATTTCTTTTCATTCCGAAAAAAATCGAGGAGAGAAATTTTTTTTTCTGGGTGTAACATTGAGTGAAAAAATTGTGTAATTGGAGAATAATGAATAATATTTCTTGTATTGTTTTCAGGTTTGCTGGTATCTAGCGATTTCACCATGCTCGAATAATAAATAGGAGTAGGAACCTGCAATATGAGATTATTGTATTTTGATATTAGTTGTATGTATACTGATTGTACAAATAAGTCCTATTGTAGTTATTTTGATACTCTGGAATGAAAGAATGAAAATAAATGACCGAATATTCTGATGCTGTTTGTTCAAGAACGCTCATCCACCAATTTGTTCAAGAAGAGATTATTTTAAGGAATTGATTGTACTGTGTGTTACATTATTCTTCCACCACGTGGGTATTATATCGTATTTCGTATTTAGTCCAATTTCATATCGAAGTATAAGCAGTGATTCTTTTATAATCTTATTCTCGATAAATAGATACATATATTTATATTTTTGAAATCGAAAGCCAATTTTTAAAGAAATAACTTCAATATTTACAACGGACGATTATCCGACCTATCTAGCATACATTTAGAAAGAAACTACTTTAAATTATTGACGATTGATCGTCTTCAGTGGTATTTTTAACATAATCTTATCTGAGTGTTCCAGAAGGGAAACAACAAACAATGAACACCTGCAATGTGCGTCATTGGAAATTGAAAGCTAATCAAAATTATACATAGTCATATTAATATCAAATGAATAATAGATAAATGGTTAATCTGAAATGTACATTTCTCGAATTAAATGACCGAATATTCTGATGCTGTTTGTTTAAGAATGCTCATCCACCAATTTGTTCAAGAAGAGATTATTTTAAGGAATGTTGAAGTATAAGCAGTAATTCCTTTAAAATTTTATTCTCAATAAATAGATACTTATATACAAACATATTTCAACTTCATTGACGCCCAGTCGTCAAATAATTTCTCGAGTTTCTACTGGTGAATAAGTATGGGGTTTCTTTGGAAGGACAGTTGAATTTTTCCATGACATAATTCACCATCTTCGTACTTTTTTTTCCTACCGGTTCCAAGAGATTATTCCACAGCAGATTCGCCCCTAAAAAGGTTGAGTTAAAAAAAATTATAATTTTTATCGAAAAGTGACATACCTAAGGCATGACCTTTTTGGGAAAAATGGAAACAGTCGTGAGTTATGTAGGATATATCGATGACCTCGTCGTAATAGTGGGCAGGGTCGTTTGGCGCGTTGAACAATTTCATGAAAGGTTGGAGTACCACAGTGAAGTCTTCTTTCACATCGTATCGTCCACTATTTATCTGGAGTATATTAAAAGGACGCTATAACCATTTTTTATTTATTTAAGACTACTTACCAACTGTTCTTCAGCGTACTGATAACTGCGAGCGGCTCGAATCACAGTCTCCATCTCATTCCCGCCTTGGTGGTGAAAACAGGCGCAGAAGAAGGAGTGCAAAAGTCTGCACATCATGGACCTTTTCACCCTCACGCTGACTGAAACATCTGGAAGCAAAATGGGACGATTCTGCTACATACTTGGAGTATAAAATTTTTTTTGGAAAATTCGGAAAAAAAACATCGAAATCTGCATAATAAATTAATTTGTCATCATTGAAAACCATAGAGAAACATTCAAGAATGTTTTTTTTCCATTGGAAACAACGACGCATTAAATTTGCAGATGTTAGTCTCGAATCTGGGTTATCGCCGCGCATAACGTTGCCACGTTGTTCATCTTAATTCAAAATGAAAAATGTAGTACGATTAACGGATATTATTGAAATTTTTTTAAACAATTCCGTGACAGGCGTTATTATTAAACTTCAGCGGACACGTTTGATCGAAAGGAACTATAGATGTCCTGAAAAAACACGTGTCGCATTTTTTGCGCCCTTTGAAAGCATTAATTCATTTCAACACTGTCCTAACTTAACCTAATCTAACCTAAATATTGATTCATTTTGAGAATTGTTTCAACACTATCCTAACCCTCCCTTGAAATTGATCAAAGTAGAAAATCGTATCTGAAAAACTAACAAATCTATAAAAACTAAATTTGGCAGATAAATTGGTTCGATAATACTAAATGGTATATTTCTTGAAACAAAGCTTCACCCTTAATAGTACTCGAGTTATAAAATTTTGAATATAAAATGAGAACACATGTGGTTGTTTTTTAGGTTTTGGCTTTCTCAGATTTTTTTTGGGGGATTGCAGAGTTGAGTTTGTTGGAAAAATTAGTAAAATCCTCATGTCGAAAAAAAATTTTTGTCGATTCCCTAACCCCCTCTGAAATTGATTTATATGAAGAATCATAGCTGAAAAACTACCCTGCCTATAAGAATAAAATTTCGCAGATCTATTGGTTTGATGATACCGAATGAAACATTTTTTACAGCAAAGCTTCACCCCTAATGGTTCTCGAGTTATAAAATTTTGTATATCAAAAAGAAACATATTAGGATGTTTTTTTGAATTTTGCCCTTTTCAGATTTATTTTTTGGGGAAATGATTTAAGATTTTTTGAAGAAATATATGAATATAATTTTTCCCCACAGCTTTGTGAAAAATTTGTGAAATCCACATGTCGAAGAAAATTTCTTTTCGATTTTTTAACCCCCCTCTGAAATTGATTTATATGGAGAATCATAGCTGAAAAACTACCATGCCTATAAAAATGAAATTTTGCAGATATATTGGTTTGATGATACCGAATGAAAAATTTTTCACAGCAAAGCTTCACCCCCAATGGTTTTCGAGTTATAAAATTCTGAATATTAAATAGAAACATAATATGTGGATTTTTTTTTAGATTTTGCCTTTTTCAGATTTATTCTTGAGGAAATGATTTCAAGTTTTTGGAGAAATATACGGAAATAATTATTCCTGACAGCTTTTCGAAAAAACAGTAAAATCCACATGTCGAAGAAAAATATTTTTCGGTTTTTTAACTCCCCTCTGAAATTGATTTATATGGAGAAACATAGCTGAAAAACTACCCTGCCTATAAAAATTAAATTTTTCAGATTCATTGGTTTGATGATACCGAATGAAATATTTTTTACAATGGCTTTCGAGTTATAAAATTTTGACTATTGATAGGGAACATATGTGGATGTTTTTCGGGTTTTGCCTTTTTTTCTATATACCGAAATGACCTGCAGTGTTCATTTTTACAAACTTCAAAAGATGAAAATCACCGAATTATTTTGAATGCATCAGAAAAACCCAATTTTTACTTGTGTACCAGAATAGCGTTTAGTGTCCATTGTCAATATTACGAGTAATGTCATCTCATAATCACCAAATTTTTTTGGATATATCTGAAAAACTAAATTTTTGTTTCACATCGAACAGCTATAGTTAGGTGAATTCATTGACCTCGAATTCTTCATAGGACAAAGAAATAGTTGTGGACCATTCTTAGATCAAAATTCGAAAATAATAGAGATTCAGGCAAAATGAAAAAGCTCTTATTCATTGAAACAAGCGCGAAAAAAATTTTACACTATAGTTTTTTGAAGTTCGAAGTTGCTTGGAGAAAAAATATAATACAGAAGCTAATTCCTAATAATTCTCGATCGCTCCACATTTTCGAACATTCATTGAAATGAACCAATATAATGTCACTTTTGAAAAATTTGGAAAAAAAAACCTGGAAATCTGCATAAAAAATAATTTGCCATCATTGAAAACCATAGAGAATCATTCAAGAATTGTTTCAACTGTCCTAACTTAACCTAAATATTGATCCATTTCAAGAATTATGTCAACACTGTCCTAACTCAACCTAACCTAAATATTGATTAATTTCATGAATTGTTCCAACACTGTCTTAACTTAACCTAACCTTAATATTGATTCATTTTGAAAATTGTTTCAACACTGTCCTAACTTGACCTAACCTAACCTAAATATTGATCATCAAAGATGCTTCTGTCTTGGTGTGTCAGACTTTAGGAAGCATATCCGACAAAATGAATGTTTGTACTTTGATTCGGACAAAAATTCAAGAACCTATAAATCATTTACCTTATGTGTAATTACCTAGTACTGGAATCAGATTAACGAACGTTCGAGGCATCGCCTCCTGCAAATAATCCAAGGCGTACATCAGTTGTCGCACATGGGCGTTCGCCGATCCTTTATCCTTATCGAAGCACTGCGCCGAACAGATGTCGTTGGCGCCGAAGAAGATGGTGACCATCTTCCAGTGGTTCTTGAAGTCTACACTGGGATCTGTCTTCATCTTCTTTACCAGGATCTTCGCTTGACGTAGGGCGTCTTCGTCGGCGGACACGGGGTATGCGACGTTCAGCTTGGAGTGCTCCGAGAGGAACTCGCCAGTTCCCGTTGAGTATCCCGTGAGTTTGGGGTTGTACTCCTTGAGGATGTTGGGGAGGGTCAGGTATTCCCTCCAGGTTCCTTCGCCACCTGAGAAAAGAAGGAATAATTCTGATCAGACTTCCAATGCACGTTAGGCACTATATTTATGGGTCCTTTAATACTTTTTTCTTGTATCGACTAGGCCAAAAGGAATAACCTCTATTGCCGACTATTTGAAGTAATTCTGCATGTACCGGAATCTTATTAAGTTTTCCAATTTATTACAGATATTCTTACTTTGGGATACCCGAGATGGACTTTCAAAAACGCATTATTGTGTGGTGAAATTGTCATCATCTCAAAATGTCTGAGAACAAATTGACAGAGTTAATGACAGACACTTCAATTAGATGACAAGTGACACTAATGACATTTATTCATGGATGCCAACACGAAGGAATTGAAATTGTGTATTATCGAAATCGAAAGACGGTCCTGTTGAAATTCGAATGATTGATCACTCAATAGGCCTCTTGGATATTGCCCAATTTCGGCATAATTCAGCAGTTTGAAATCGACTCCTAATTTTTATCGAAAGTTTAACGCGTAAGAGACCCAGTTTTAGTTATATAATCGTCAGAATATTAGTGGTTAATTATTCGAAATTCGCCAATTTCTGAATTGGAGAAAAAGAACTTGAATTCCGACAACTATTTCCTGTACGATGACAGTCTTTTCCGTTAACAACAAGTTTCTCTGTATGATTTATTGGAAAGATATCCATTGATTGAATTCATTATGTCCACCAGTTTGGGTAAAAGTCATCCTGAGGAAAATATTTGGTAAGATATAAGTGGTGTTGCCCATTATATTCACATTTAATTATGACCTCCTTATTAATAAAAACGAATTTGAAGAAAACAGGTTTTTATTGGGATCATGTGAGGCCTGTAGATGAAATTTGTGAAGTATTACGACAGACACAAACCTTACTGAAGATCTTTTCGTTCACTCCAGTTTGACTTAACCCCAAGAGTAACAAATCTGGCAACGTCGGTGAAATATGACAGATGTGATACATTAGACCTACTATTTATTTGGCTCATCCCTTAAATCCATAGCAAATTGGATTAATTTCATATTGTTCTTCTACCTAAAGTGAAGATGAACGGCAGAGGTGAGAGGATCACAAATGGGGGTGAATTTAAAAAAAAATTGAGGGAGAAATAGTACCACCTACCTGCACACCAAGATATTCCCCTATACTCGATCATTGTCCCTAAGGCATATTCTTCCATGGCTCCATTGCCAGCAATGAGGGAGTCCCCCATGGCTCCTATCACATCAATATCACCAGGCCTCAGTTTATGCACACTATTTGGGGGGTATTGAGATCTACCGACGCCTTTGCCGGTGGTGTTTGAGCAGGGAAATTGCATGTAGGGGGAGAAGGGTTTCTGTTTTCTCACGTTACCAACCCTCTTTGGATACTGGATCACGAAATTCCCCCCATTGATCTGAAAAAATTATGGAACTGATACATCATGTGTGAAGTCAATATTTCATTGCATTCAGAAGATAGGTTGAAACGCCATTCAGGAAATGATATTTTCGTAGATAACATTTGGAAGAAAAAGTCTGGTATCACATTTTTTTTAACTTGATCTAATTTTGTCCTCGCACTGTAATTCATTGTATTCAAAAATTAGGTTAGGTTGTCAGGTTATGTTTGCAAAATTGACAGAAACCTGACACTTGAAAAAACATCATTCAGGAAATGAAACCTTTGTAGATAAAATTTGAAAGGAGAAATCTGGCTACAATTTTTTTTCACTTTATCTAATTTTGTCCTCAAACTGTATTTCATTGCATTCAAAAGTTAGGTTAGGTTGTTAGGTTATGGTTGCAAAATTGACAGAAACCTGACACTTGAAAAAACATCATTCAGGAAATGAAACCTTTGTAGATAAAATTTGGAAGGAGAAATCTGGCTACAATTTTTTTTCACTTTATCTAATTTTGTCCTCAAACTGTATTTCATTGCATTCAAAAGTTAGGTTAGGTTGTTAGGTTATGGTTGCAAAATTGACAGAAACCTGACGCTTCGAAAAACATTATTCAGGAAATGAAAACTTTGTAGATAAAATTTGGCTTCATATTTTTTTTCACTTGATCTGATTTTGTCCTCACACTTTATTTTATTGCATTCAAAAGTTAGGTTAGGTTAGGTTAGGCAACGGTTGCAAAATTGACAGAAACCTGTCACTTAGAAAAACACCATTCAAGAAATAAAACCTTTGTAGATATCATTTGGAAGGAACAATCTGGCCTCATATTCTTTTTCACTTGATCTAATTTTGTCCTACCTCTGTATTTCATTGCATTCAAAAGTAAGGTTAGGTTGTTAGGTTATAGCTGCCAAATTGACAGAAACCCGACACTCAGGAGAACATCATTCAGAAAATGAAACCTTTGTAGATAAGATTTGGAAGGAACAATCTGGCTTCATATTTTTTTTCCTTGATCTTATTTTGTCCTCACTCTGTATTTCATTGCATTCAAAAGTAAGGTTAGGTTGTTAGGTTATAGCTGCCAAATTGACAGAAACCTGACACTCAGGACAACATTCTTCAGGAAATGAAACCTTTGTAGATAACATTTGGAAGGAACAATCTGGCTTCATATTTTTTTTCACTTGATCTAATTTTGTCCTCACTCTGTATTTCATTGCATTCAAAAGTAAGGTTAGGTTGTAAGGTTATAGCTGCCAAACTGACAGAAACCTGACACTCAGGAGAACATCATTCAGGAAATGAAACCTTTGTAGATAACATTTGGAAGGAAAAATCTGGCTTCATATTTTTTTTCACTTGATCTAATTTTGTCCTCACTCTGTATTTCATTGCATTCGAAAGAAAGGTTGGGTTGTTAGGTTGAAGCTGCCAAATTGGCAGAAACCTGACACTCAGGAGAACATCATGCAGGAAATAAAACCTTTGTAGATAACATTGGGAAGGAACAATCTGGCTTCATATTTTTTTTTACTTGATCTGATTTTGTCCTCATTCTGTATTTCATTGCATTCAAAAGTAAGGTTGGGTTGTAAGGTTATAGCTGCCAAATTGACAGAAACCTGACACTCAGGAGAACGTCATTCAGGAAATGAAACTTTGTAGATAACATTTGGAAAGAACAATCTGGCTTCATATTTTTTTTCACTTGATCTAATTTTGTCCCAACTCTGTATTTCATTGCATTCAAAAGTAAGGTTAGGTTGTAAGGTTATAGCTGCCAAATTGACAGAAACCTGACACTCAGGAGAACATCATTCAGGAAATGAAACCTTTGTAGATAACATTTGGAAGGAACAATCTGGCTTCATATTTTTTTTTTCACTTGATCTAATTTTGTCCTCACTCTGTATTTCATTGCATTCGAAAAAAAGGTTGGGTTGTTAGGTTAAAGCTGCCAAATTGACAGAAACCTGACACTCAGGAGAACATCATTCAGGAAATGAAAACTTTGTAGATAACATTTGGAAGGAACAATCTGGCTTCATATTTTTTTTCACTTGATCTAATTTTGTCCTCACTCTGTATTTCATTGCATTAAAAAGTGAGGTTAGGTTGTTAGGTTACAGCTGCCAAATTGACAGAAACCTGATACTCAGGAGAACATCATTCAGAAAATGAAACCTTTGTAGATAAGATTTGGAAGGAACAATCTGGCTTCATATTTTGTTCCCTTGATCTTATTTTGTCCTCACTCTGTATTTCATTGCATTCAAAAGTAAGGTTAGGTTGTTAGGTTATAGCTGCCAAATTGACAGAAACCTGACACTCAGGAGAACATCATTAAGAAAATGAAACCTTTGTAGATAAAATTTGGAAGGAACAATCTGGCTTCATATTTTTTCTCACTTGATCTAATTTTGTCTTCACTCTGTATTTCATTGCATTCAAAAATAAGGTTAGGTTGATAGGTTATAGCTGCCAAATTGACAGAAACCTGACACTCAGGAGAACATCATTCAGGAAATGAAACCTTTGTAGATAACATTTGGAAGGAACAATCTGGCTTCATATTTTTTCTCACTTGATCTAATTTTGTCATCACTCTGTATTTAATTGCATTCAAAAGTAAGGTTTGGTTGATAGGTTATAGCTGCCAAATTGACAGAAACCTGACACTCAGGAGAACATCATTCAGGAAATGAAACCTTTGTAGATAACATTTCGAAGGGACAATCTGGCTTCATATTTTTTTTCACTTGATCTGATTTTGTCCTCACTCTGTATTTCGTTGCATTCAAAAGTAAGGTTTGGTTGTTAGGTTATAGCTGCCAAATTGACAGAAACCTGACACTCAGGAGAACATTCTTCAGGAAATGAAACCTTTGTAGATAACATTTGGAAGGAACAATCTGGCTTCATATTTTTTTTCACTTGATCTAATTTTGTCCTCACTGTGTATTTCATTGCATTCATAAGTAAGATTAGGTTGTTAGGTTATAGCTGCCAAATTGACAGAAACCCCACACTCAGGAGAACATCATTCAGGAAATGAAACCTTTGTAGATAACATTTCGAAGGGACAATCTGGCTTCATATTTTTTTTCACTTGATCTGATTTTGTCCTCACTCTGTATTTCATTGCATTCAAAAGTAAGGTTAGGTTGTTAGGTTACAGCTGCCAAATTGACAGAAACCTGATACTCAGGAGAACATCATTCAGAAAATGAAACCTTTGTAGATAAGATTTGGAAGGAACAATCTGGCTTCATATTTTTTTCCCTTGATCTTATTTTGTCCTCACTCTATATTTCATTGCATTCAAAAGTAAGGTCAGGTTGTTAGGTTATAGCTGCCAAATTGACAGAAACCTGACACTCAGGAGAACATTCTTCAGGAAATGAAACCTTTGTAGATAACATTTGGAAGGAACAATCTGGCTTCATATTTTTTTTCACTTGATCTACATTTGTCCTCACTTCGTATTTCATTGCATTCAAAAGTAAGGTTAGGTTGTTAGGTTATAGCTGCTAAATTGACAGAAACCTGACACTCAGGAGAACATCATTCAGGAAATGAAACCTTTGTAGATTACATTTGGAAAGAAGAATTTGGCTTCATATTTTTTTCACTTGATCTGATTCTGTCCTCACACTTCATTTTTCGCATTCAAAAGTTAGGCTAAGTTATGGTTGCAAAATTGACAGAAACCTGTCACTTAGAAAAACATCATTCAGGAAATGAAACCTTTGTAGATAAAATTTGGGAGAAAAAATCTGGCTTCGCATTTTTTTTACTTTATCTAATTTTGTCCTCACTAATGCATGAAATCGTTCGTTTGGCGAGAAATGGAGTAACTTCCAATATTTCCGATTTGCCTGATTTGATCGGTTCATGTGTCGTAAAGAGTTTGCGACATCCCAACTAAAAGAATTTTTCAATAGTCATCTAATGCATGAAAGCGTCTGTTTCACGAGAAATGGATTAACTTTTTCTTCAACTTCCAATATCTCCGATTTGGCTGATGCGATCGATTCAAGTGTAATAAAAAAGTTGCAACATCTCAACTCAATTAATGCTTCAATATTCAGCTAATGTTAATGTAAAGGGTGGTTTTTGTAACAATTTTCAAACAGTGGAGTCTTTACATCATGAAAGTCTTGGTATCCATCCACAACTAAGTGAATTCCATCTCTTTGACCATGATTTTCATAAACAAACAGACAAGTGAAAGTGCCTCGGTTATTTTTCCTTATTCCTTATCCGATTTTTTCGGCGACACACGATAAAGCTTCGACCGTTTAACCACAACGTGTCGTACAAAATATTAACAAACAATACACTCCCCAATAATTTCCACTAATTTATGTGCCGGCATTAATATTCAGAGTTCTACTAATTTATATTCAGAGGGTCATTGTTCTTTTCACTTTCCATCGCGGTGGACACGTTATGTGTTATGTCAGCGCGCGCGTGTGTAAATTCCCCAACGGTCTCGAATCCGGCCGATCTCGATTAGGAAACGTTTTGTTCCGAATCTGCTCCTGCGTAAATCTGAGCCTCAATGAATTTGTGTAAACATGATAGTTCGTGAGAAAGGAGAAGGTTAGAGCAGGAGGAACGTTAGGTAACTAATGCAGGCTCTTCGACTTGCTAATTGATTTACGTTTATTGAATATTGGACGTACGTTCGAGGAAGTGAGACATGCTAAATCTGATTTATTCATGGGAAATTCGAAAGTTTGTCGTTTTGTCGTGAAAAGTTCAGTTTTTGCCAACTAACGTCTTATTGTCTCGAAAATCTCGACATCGACTGAAAAAATCAATTATATAACCAACCTAATTTCATCCACGCTCATATATAATTATCTTATAATGACTTATAATAAAATTTATGATTGATATACTCAGTGGCATTAAAAGTGGAATAGTTTCTTCATCTCCGCTTCCAACAAATTTTGTGAAATACTGTAGCTTTGAGTTGGGCCAAGAAAAAAAACCTAGAGAGCAATTCGAATTCCCAAAAATTCTGGGCAAATAAAATCATGCATCAACACTTGCGAAAATGCAGCAGACAAGTCTCTACATTTCACAATCTTCAGAAAGTTATACGATACACCAGTGATTTGTAATAATTTTATGTGTCCTCCTTTAAGTTCACAACTACACCTTATGCATTCCAATAAATCTTTCATCGTCATATAAAAATATTATGCAATTAAATGTGTTCATATAGTTTTGGGAATCCTGATTATGTCATTATTCTTGAATATTTAACATCTGGGAATTTTCATTCTTTATATAGAACACTGAAGAAATGAAAGTCTCACTCACCATGGAAGTCTTGCTGAGGTAATTGTAGAGATAGTCAAGGATTGACCTCTGACCCAAAACGTTGGTCAAATATATACTAACGATGGAAATTACAGAGATCCATCTGCATAGGTGCATTTTTGAGGTGGCGACTTTCTCAGCAACTTCCTGCTCCTGGAAGATATCAAAGCATGGCCCAATCACACATTCACTGCAACAAAAAAAACCTCAAATTCTATAAAGGATTTAAACGCGCACCAAACACTAAAGACACAAATTTAAGGTTAAGTCTTTTATATTACCCAATTTTTTTGGTTATGTTTATTGGAACCGAGTACAAGAATAATTGGCCTGGATTAAACGGAATCAACCACTATCCGTGTCAAGGTATGCCGAAGAAACCAATAAGTGAACTAACAGTAAGAACTGTGAAATGATCAACCTTTATTGTGTCTGCAGAAAAATCCGTTCTTGTGATATTTTTTCGATTACAGGGACAACATTATTGTCATTGCCAATGGTTAATTGGATGAAAGTAATCTATGTGTTAGTGTTTCAATGCAAATACTGTTGATTCATACATTTTGAGAAAACCGCATGTAGCGGTGAGTGTGAATACAAAGTAGCGTAACAGTAATGTCCTTAATATAATTGAGTTGATGAATAATTTACAGGCTTATTTATCGCTCACTTACGTTCACAACATGAACAATTTTCTCGAACGAAGTCTACTTAATTTTAAGATCTTGATCGGGCATTTTAGTGAAAACAGAAAGCTACCATGAATTTTGAACACCCTCCAAGTATTTAATTTTCAAGCCCTAGCTTCTAGAAAAATTTATTTTGAGGGCTGAGAATCAAACAATCAAATAGTTGAACTAAGTGGAAAATTTGTTGTTTTTATTTCTACAAAAGTATTTTGACAGAAACCTGACACTTGGAAAAACATCATTCATGGAAAATCTGGCTTAATTTTTTTTCACTTAATCTAATTCCTCCTCACAATGTATTTCATTGCATTCAAAAGTAAGGTCAGGTATTTAGGTTATGGTTGCAAAATTGACAGAAAGCTGACACTTAGAAAAACATCATTCAGGAAATGAAACCTTCTTGGATGAAATGTGGAAGGAAAAATCTGTCTTTACATTTTTTTTTACTTGATCTGATTTTGTCTTTGCACAGTATTTCATTGCATTCAAAAGTAAGGTCATGTTGTGAGGTTATGGTTGCAAAATTGACAGAAACCTGACACTTAGAAAAACATCATTCAGGAAATGAAACCTTTTTTGGATAAAATTTGGAAGGAAAAATCTGGCTCCATATTTTTTTTCACTTGATCAAATTTGGTCCTCGCACTGTTTTTATTGCATTCAAAAGTAAGGTTAGGTTGGTAGGTTATGGTTGCAAAACTGACAGAAACCTGACACTTAGAAAAACATCATTCAGGAAATGAAACCTTTTTTGGATAAAATTTGGAAGGAAAAATCTGGCTCCATATTTCTTTTTCACTTCATCTTATTTTGTCCTCACACTGTATTTTATTGCATTCAAAAGTCAGGTTAGGTTGGTAGGTTATGATTGCAAAACTGACAGAAACCTGACACTTAGAAAAACATCATTCAGGAAATGAAACCTTTGTACATAAAATTTGGAAGGAAAAATCTGGCTTTGCATTTTTTTCCTCTTGATCTAATTTTACCCTCGCACTGTATTTTATTGCATTCAAAAGTTAGGTTAGGTTGGTAGGTTATGGTTGCAAAACTGACAGAAACCTGACACTCAGAAAAACATCATTCAGGAAATGAAACCTTTGTAGATAAAATTTGGAACGAAAAATTGAGCTTCATATTTTTTTTCACTTTATCTAATTTTGATCTTACACTGT
The DNA here is from genome assembly GCA_963966015.1 of Aphidecta obliterata. NCBI lineage: Eukaryota > Metazoa > Arthropoda > Insecta > Coleoptera > Coccinellidae > Aphidecta > Aphidecta obliterata. The sequence goes on from OZ014435.1 coordinate 3,589,519, forward strand.
ATTTCATTGCATTCAAAAGTAAGGTTAGGTTAGTAGGTTATGGTTGCAAAACTGACAGAAACCTGGCACTTCGAAAAACATCATTCAGGAAATGAAACCTTTGTAGATAACATTTGGAAGGAAAAATCTGGCTTTACATTTTTTTTCACTTGATCTAATTTTGATCTTACACTGTTTTTCATTGCATTCAAAAGTAAGGTTAGGTAAGTAGGTTATGGTTGTAAAATTGACAGCAACCTGACACTAAAAAACACATCATTCAGGAAATGAAAACTTTGTAGATAACATTTGGAAGGAAAAATCTGGCTTTGCATTTTTTTTCTCTCGGTCTAATTTTGTCCTCGCACTGTTTTTTATTGCATTCAAAAGTAGGGTTAGGTTGATAGGTTATAGTTGCAAAACTGACAGAAACCTGACACTTAGAAAAACATCATTCAGGAAATGAAACCTTTGTAGATAACATTTGGAAGGAAAAATCTGGCTTTGCATTTTTTTTCTCTCGATCTTATTTTGTCCTCGCACTGTTTTTTATTGCATTCAAAAGTAAGGTTAGGTTGGTAGGTTATGGTTGCAAAACTGACAGAAACCTGACACTTAGAAAAACATCATTAAGGAAATACAACCTTTGTAGATAACATTTGGAAGTAAAAATCTGGCTTTGTATTTTTTTTCTCTCGATCTAATGTTGTCCTCGCACTGTATTTTATTACATTCAAAAGTTAGGTTAGGTTGGTAGGATATGGTTGCAAAACTGACAGAAACCTGACACCTAGAAAAACATCATTTAGGAAATGAAACCTTTGTAGATAAAATTTGGAAGGAAAAACCTGGCTCGAAATGATCAAACATTTTAGTGAAAACAGAAAGCTACCATGAATTTTGAACAGCGTCCAAGAATTCGTTTTCAAGCCCTAGGTTCAAGATCAACAATTTATTTTAAGGGCTGAGAATCAGGCTGTGGAAAGTTTGTTGTTTTTATTTCTACTGAAGTATTTTTGGAAGAGAAGTGTAAAAAGTTTTGACTAGTGAAGAAAACAATGAAGTATCAGTGAACAGTTTAATATTCATACTCCACATAGCTGATGGCATGAGAAAGTTTGCGCTCAATAATTAAATTGTACTGTAACCTTGATCTGTTAGGAAAAACTTGCTAAAAATTAATTTATTTCAATTATAATTCGCAGCAATATATTCTTACACAATCATTAATTAATTTTCGAATTATACTTCCGTCATGGCACAATAATCATCACCCACAATGTAATTCTGAATTTTTATATCCTTCAAAATTGTACCAGTAAGTTTTAATTGAGAAATATGTAAATCACTTTTTTTGTTTACTGTTCACACAGTTATTGGTAGTTCATTCGAATAATTATTGTGGTTAAGCGTTTAAAAAATTCATTATTTATAATCCATGAAGCGAACATTGAATAAAATTCGAGAAATTTTTTTGAAGTACTGATAATGTTCTGAATCCCCAAAAAATATAGATAAAATGAATAACATACTGTGGGTAATATTTCACATACATTTTTGTGATAAACCAGAATGTGTCTCAGTACCATAATTTTTTGGGCCCCCCAGTCGACAATTTATAAAAAAAACGATTCGTGAACAAAAAAGTTTAGGTAGATCTTCTAAATGTTCTAAATCTATCATAACTACACCTAAAATAAAAAAAAAATTCAAGATTCTACTTACCGGATCAAAAATTAATAAGTCCATAATCGGCCTCACTTTTTTTTCACCCAACACGTCCGTATTCAAATCTGACGACCGAATGTGGTTTATGATAAAGAATCAAAATTGTGGGGACCGACAAAAATCCACGAAAGAGGGGGTACCTCAGGCACGAATCGAAGACTCATATCGAACTGTGGGCCTTGGGCACTTTCTTCTACCAGGCCTGTGTATTATCACATCCATTGAGGACGTTTACGATCAGTTAGTCCGGATTGTCGCGGCTCACCAACCCAGTTTCTCGAAGATCCCGTTCGTTGGATTCTCGACGTTTTTTTAGGTTATGTTAGGTTATGTCACTGAATTCTCGGACTTGAAAGGGTTTTTTTACTGGAAATAATGGGTCCACATTGACAGATAAACCGATATAGTCGAACATAAACGAAACGAGCGAAGCTTCATCACATAATTCAGATGATAGTGAATTAACAGCGGTCATTATGGTATCGAAATAATTTATAGATAGCATAGTTTCGTAAGGATCGATGCCTCATTTTCATTCATGCTCATTATCGAACAACTCCAACGTAAGATATACTATGATAAGGAAATGAATGAGATGAGACCAATAAATAACAACGCGATGCATCTGGAGATTCTGAGATGTTATGCATCGCTGATTGAAGATATGCAGCCAGAAGGCTGAATTTGTAAACGCAACTGCAGTTATCTGATGTTCAATCGAGAAAGAAATTGAAAGTTAAGTATCTGGTTATGACCAAGAAGACCTTAGCAAGAACTGTTTTTAAAGAATTTGGAGAAAAATTTGAGATAGTACAACCTGTGTTTTTGCGGTTTTTAAAGAGTTTACTACCTTAAATCTGTCGGTTGATGTAGACCATCATCTGTTGAATTATTCATAGAAACATCTTCATTGAAATTCGAACTATCAAAACTGTATTGAAGTGGTGACATAATCTTGAGTTATCTGATGAAACTTCCTCCTTTCTTGGGAAACTTGTCAATCGCAAACTTTCTTGATCGATTATTATTCCTATTAACGTTTTCCTGTTGGCAAACCAACATTTTAATATGCAGAGTATCAGTTTTGCGACATAAATATGCAGAATATTAAATTATCGAATTTGAGGAGAAAAATATGAATTTATATGAATGAAAAATATTGTATATCGAGCCAATTATCTCATATTCCATGAACACAATGTTTCAAGTAATCGAAAGTGTGATTTTGGTATGTAGCGTAATCAAATTTTCCGAAGACTAATATAATTCATCCATGTAAGATTTTTTTTGATGATTTTGATGAAGAGAATATCATGACCATATACTCAAATAATTCTTCGTTGAAATTGACGGAGAAAAATATTTATTTTCGTCAATTCAAAACGGATTTGAATTTTACTGTAATATATTGTCTTTTTTGAAGATCAAATCTGAAAAAAACGTATTTGTAGATACATGCATAAATCTTCAAAAATAAGTAGAATTGAAGAAAAACATTCCAGTGAAAGTATAAGTGAAACTTTTCCATAAGCTTATAGATGGCGCTGGCGGTGTCCAACATAAACATCGATATCGATCGTTGAAAACTGTCAATCTAAAAACACAGAGTGGTGAGATATTCCCTATTATTTTAAGATGAGTGGCTGAAAACATTGAAAACCTTTGAATAAACAACAAAATACGTTTTTCTGTAGTATATAAAATGAAGATTAAATACTTTGAATCGAATGCTGGAGGCATAATCTGGCATTAAAATATTTGAATACATTGCTTTTGAACTTACCATAATACTGGACTTCCATTTGAAAGGATAAAAATTGAATAGTACCAGTTGAAAATAAGGGGAAAAATATAAGTTTGAATATTGTATATCAAGCCAACTGTCTTATATCCCATGAACACAAGGCTTAAAGTAATCAAAAACGTGACGTTGGTATGTAGCGCGAGCAACTTATTCGAAGACTCATATATTTCATCTATTCAAGATTTTTTTTGTCAATTTTGATGAAAAGAATTCCATGATATATACTCAAATAATTCTTCGTTGAAAGAGACGGAGATAAATATTTATTGTCGTCAATTCGAAACGGACTCTAATTTCAATGTAATATTTTGTCTTTTGTGAGAAACAAAGCCAAAAAAAACGTATATGCAGATATATTCATGAATGTTTAATAATAAGAAAATAACAAAAACAGTCAAGAGTATAAGTGAAACTTTTGCATACGCTTATAGATGTCGCTAGCGGTGTCCAACACAAACATCGATGTGCGATAGGTAAAAATCACGAACCGCGAGATGGCGCTGAACAAAATGTCGGGCCGAAAGGTGATCAAAATATTCTGTCATTTTTGTCTTTCACAACAAGTGAATCAAATATTTTTTATGAGATTGCAGAATTAATAATAATGCCTGTGAAAGTCGAAATACACTTCGGACATTTTTGATTAGGTGGGTGAACGTGAATATAATGATTTTCCGAAATTGAAGGTAAAAATGAAGAGGTGAGATTCCTTAGGTAATTTTAAGAAAAAAATTCCATAAACATGGGAGGATTTGAAAAAACGCTGATTTTCACGGTTTTTCCGGCTTTCCTCCGGTAATGATGACCCGATTGAGTTGCACTAGCACTCATTTTTTTCATCTTTTCATTCTCTACAATTCGTCTGTTGGAAGTATTAGCACCGCTCCATCGGTTCAGATTTTACAAGCAAAAAACTAAAAAAACATCGTTTTTTTTGGTGTTTCTTCGCAATTACAAGAAAAGTAATGATATTTGCGAGTCGAAAACATATCACTGAACATCCACGGACCACCCCACGTAACTCCCCACTCGCGGTTTTCTTCTACTATTTTTGTCACGAAAAAATCTCTATTGCCTGGTCTATATGAGCAAAATTTTTCTAGGAGTTCCGTACATATGGTCGTTTGAAATTTAGTTTTCTTGATAATTCCAAAACTACAGATTCGATCGTCACGAAATTTTGTATTTGAATGGAGAATGATATATTCAAGCTACATTTCTCCAGATCACATGACCAGAACCATAGAAACCATAGAAAATCATAACTTTCGAACTGAAAAGCCTAGGGACTTGAAATTTTCAGGATAGGTGTGGATCTGAAATGTCGCGTTCACAATTAACAATGAGCAGAATTATACTAGGGGTTCCGTAAATACGGTCGTTTGAAATTTTGTTTTCTCGATAATTTCGAAATTACGGATTCGATCGGGATGAAATTTTGTATTTCAATCGAGAATGATATATTAAAGCAATATTTTGTCCAGATCGCATGACCAGAACCATAGAAACCATAGAAAATTGTATTTTCTGAACGGAAAGGCCTAGGAATTTGAAATTTTCAGGGTGAGTTTGGATCGCGAATATCGCAGTCACGTTCATCAATGAGCGAAATTAGACTAGGGGTTCCGTAAATATGGCCGTTTAAAATATTTTTTTCCTGATAGTTTCGAAACGACAGATCGGATTGGAATGAAATTTTGCACCTAGCTGAGGAATAATGTTTTCAAACTACGTGCAAAATTTTGTCCAGGTCGCATCACCAAGACCATAGATACCGCAGAAAATTCTAGCGAATTATCGAAAAAAAATTTATCAGCTGAAGCACTAACATGAAGTCTAGAGTTTCGCCTAAGTTTAAGAATTTTTTTGACAGCTGTCGAAAATTCCTTCAATTGATTTCTAAAACTGGAAAATGCGAATCCACCTACAAGGTGCATGTACGAGCGCTCAAAAGCTCCTGCCTTCACGGCAGTGCTTTTCGTAATTTTTCTTAAAATTACTCAAGAAATGTCCCCTCTTCTTCTGTACCACCAATTTGGAAACACCCTGTATAGAAAATTGTTGAAGTTACGAAAAAAAAAATCATCTTTCAGGAAGTGATCGCAGCAGACTAACATAATCTTTGAGATACGTTTCCCAATCTTTAAGATGGTCTGCCATTTTTCAACTGTCTTGGGATTCAACGGGAATTCATTAAAAGAAATTTCAAAAGCACTATATATATGATGAGCATTGAGGAACAGGAGCACATTTATCGTGATCTTATTTCCACATTACCTCTTACAATCCACCGCATTTTCAGATCGTATTCAGTTTATTTGAAACAACTGTTCATAAAATATCAACCGAATATATCACTTTCGATACATAAATGACTTAAAATCATACAAATAATTCACACTTAGTACGTTAGTTTGTTGTTCACCTCTCGAGCATTTCAAACGATTAAAAGTAGATGTCGCCCACTCCGTGATTCTTCTCTATCGCTAAAAACAGTAAAAACTGTCAATCTGAAACCACAGAGTTGTGTAACCTTTGCTATTATTTTATGATGATTTAATGAAAACATTGAAAACCTTCGAATAAACAACAAAATACGTTTTTCCGTAGTAAATAAAATGAAGATTAAACACTGCGAATCGAATGCTGGAAGAGCATAATCTGGCAGTAATATATTCCTGGACTTCCATTTGGAATCGAATAGTATCAAGAATGTGGGACTCTACGATGTTTTTAAGCACATTAACCCCCAAGTTTTACGTTGCATTAACTGGTACATCTTCCCTGATATCAGGCCTCATCTTGATATTCGAATGGTGGTATTTCAGAAAATATGGAACTTCTTTCATCGAACAGGTCTCATTAAATCACATCAGCCCTTGGATAAGCGGTATCGATAACACAGAAAATGGGACTGCCAGTAGTAGCAGCAGTTCTTCCAACGGCTCTCAGAGTAACGTTCCGGAATGTAAAGTATGGCGAAACCCTTTGAACTTACTTAGAGGTGCAGAATATCAGCGTTTCTACTGGGCTACTACGAAAGAACCTTTGACGTATTACGACATGAACTTATCGGCACAGGACCATCAAACGTTCTTCACCTGCGAAGCAGACGCTGGAAAATCCGAATACGAGCTGATGCAATCGGCTTGGAGGGAAAGAAACCCGGTTCTCCGTTTAAAAGCTGCGCATACCGCAATCGAAAAGAATCCGGAATGTGCATCCGCTTACATTTTATTAGCCGAGGAGGAAGCGACGACTATTCTGGATTCCGAGAAAATCTTTAAGACGGCTTTGAAAATCGCCGAGATGAACTATAAAAAATCCCAAGCTTCGCAACATCAGGGATCTTTGATGGAAGCGCAACATAGGAGAGATACCAACGTTTTGATTTACATAAAAAGGAGGTTAGCGATGTGCGCAAGGAAGTTGGGGAAAATGAAGGACGCCGTGAAGATGTTCCGGGATTTAACGAAGGAAGTCCCACCGATCATGAACGTTCTGAACGTGCACGAGAATCTGATCGAAGCCCTGCTTCAGATGCAGGCGTACGCGGACGTACAGGCTGTGTTAGCGAAGTACGACGATATCTCGTTGCCCAAATCGGCGGCTATTTGTTACACGGCTGCTCTTCTGAAAGCCAGGCAAGTGGCGGATAAATTCTCACCGGATATTGCTACGAAGCGGGGTTTGACCAGTGCGGAGATGGCAGCGGTGGAGGCTATACACAGGGCGGTTGAATTTAACCCGCACGTTCCTAAGTACCTTTTGGAGATGAAGCCGCTTATAATGCCACCGGAGCATATTTTGAAGAGGGGCGATTCTGAGGCGGTTGCTTATAGGTTAGTTCTATATTTTAATTTTCGATTGAATAATTTACTTTCTTTCAATAATGTTATAGCCCCAATTTGAGGGAAGTGCACACTCTATTATTGAAATTTCACCTAATCGAATTACGTCGGCCTAATTCATAAACCTGCTAAGTCCATTTCTGCATAGTTTACAGGAGAGAGAAAAAAAAACTGAGAGATATTTTCTATTTAAATTATCAAAGATTCCTTATATTTTATCTGAGGGAAGCAAATACAGTCGATTCTCGATAATTTGACACTCGATAAATTGAATCTCTCGATAATTTGTTATTTGCAGGTCCCTTGAATAACACTCGATAAATTGAAAAAAATCTATGTATTTCGGTCCCCTCGGTAATTTGAAGTTGTAGCTTCGGCATTTTGCTACGACACTCTTTAATTCGAAGTCAGAGCACCCAAACACTCTATAATTTGAAGTCCCCCACTTCTGTGATTCGTTTAATCTTGCACTGACTTGTCCTATTTGAGATTGCGCAGTCTTTCTTAGGATTGCGTTGAACTAAAACCGGTTTTTCGAATCCTCGGAACAACAATGATTGGAAGAAAGAATAAGTGACTTTCAATTGAATTTAAGAAACAAAATCATATCTATGTCCATCAATAAGGCATACTGGCACAATACACACAAAAATAAATGGAATAGAATTAACATAAAACACGCAGCAGATCGCTAATGAAATGGAAAAAAATTGTATTTGGAAGAAAATTTAGAATGACCGATCTTTCAAAAAAGGAGGAATGTTCGTGGCAGAAAAAAAAAACGATAGTGCCGCGACGCCTGGCGTCTTAATCTATTTCGACGACTTTCACGCATATCTCAGGTCAACATTGAGTTATACAAAACACCGTTTACAGAATAAAAAAATATTTGTCCGTTTTCGAGAAAATTGAGATTAGGAAAATAAGTGAACCACCCTATACATATGTAATATCATTAGTAATTTTAATCAAATTCTTGTTTTCTGAACTCTCAATATTTTGAACTCTCGGTAATTTGAACTTTTTCGTCGGTCCCTTGAGTTTCAAATTATCGAGAGTCGACTGTATAGCGTTTTTGGGGGGGTCTGACCCTTACTTTTTTTTATGAAAAAATTGAAATTTTCGAATGCGATGTTATTAGATAATCATGAAGTGGTGAAGTCGCGTGTTAATAATCTGAAAACCTCGATTGATTCTGACAAGTAGAAGTCGAGATATGAACGATTGAAAGTTGGAAAAATTCAATTTTCCAGTTGAAAAAATGAAAATTTGCAGATAGGGCGTCGATTTTATTTTCATCGCATTGCGCAACCTCGAAAACCTATATTTCCATATCAAACTTGCCAATATCTGCCTTATTTCTCCCGAAAAAAAATTATTTAGTTTTTCCAACTTTCATTTTCGAGTTGCGTTCGAAAGAGTGTACTGGCGCGAATGTCACTATGATTAGTCTACTGAGTGGTTTTGTGGAATCTACTCAATAGGTTTTATATCCTCCATATAAAAAAATTATCAAAGATTCCTTATATTTTAACTGAGAGAAGCAAATATAGCGTTTTTGGGGGGGTCTGACCCTTAGTTTTTTTCGATGAAAAAATTGAAAATTTCGAATGCGATTTTATTATATAATAACGAAGTGGTGAAGTCGCTGGTATTTTATTTTCATCGGATTGCGCAACCTCGAAAACCCATAATTCCATATCAAACTTGCCAATATCTGCCTTAATTTTCCTGAAAAAAAATTATTCAGTTTTTCCAACTTTCATTTTCGAGTTGCGTTTGAAAGAGTGTACTGGCGCGAATGTCACTATGATTAGTCTACTGAGTGGTTTTGTGGAATCTACTCAATAGGTTTTATATCCTCCATATAAAAAAATTATCAAAGATTCCTTATATTTTAACTGAGAGAAGCAAATATAGCGTTTTTGGGGGGGTCTGACCCTTAGTTTTTTTCGATGAAAAAATTGAAAATTTCGAATGCGATTTTATTATATAATAACGAAGTGGTGAAGTCGCTGGTATTTTATTTTCATCGGATTGCGCAACCTCGAAAACCCATAATTCCATATCAAACTTGCCAATATCTGCCTTAATTTTCCTGAAAAAAAATTATTCACTTTTTCCAACTTTCATTTTCGAGTTGCGTTTGAAAGAGTGTACTGGCGCGAATGTCACTATAATTAGTCTACTGAGTGGTTTTGTGGAATCTACTCAATAGGTTTTATATCCTCCATATAAAAAAATTATCAAAGATTCCTTATATTTTAACTGAGAGAAGCAAATATAGCGTTTTTGGGGGGGTCTGACCCTTAGTTTTTTTCGATGAAAAAATTGAAAATTTCGAATGCGATTTTATTATATAATAACGAAGTGGTGAAGTCGCTGGTATTTTATTTTCATCGGATTGCGCAACCTCGAAAACCCATATTTCCATATCAAACTTGCCAATATCTGCCTTAATTTTCCTGAAAAAAAATTATTCACTTTTTCCAACTTTCATTTTCGAGTTGCGTTTGAAAGAGTGTACTGGCGCGAATGTCACTATAATTAGTCTACTGAGTGGTTTTGTGGAATCTACTCAATAGGTTTTATATCCTCCATATAAAAAAATTATCAAAGATTCCTTATATTTTAACTGAGAGAAGCAAATATAGCGTTTTTGGGGGGGTCTGACCCTTAGTTTTTTTTTATGAAAAAATTGAAATTTTCGAATGCGATTTTATTGAATAATAATGAAGTGGTGAAGTCGCTGGTAAATAATCTGAAAACCTCGATTGATTCTGACGAGTAGAAGTCGAGATATAAAGGATTGAAAGTTGGAAAAATTCAATTTTCCAGTTGAAAAAATGAAAATTTGCAGATAGGGCTGCGATTTTATTCTCATCGGATTGCGCAACCTCGAAAACCTATATTTCCATATCAAACTTGCCAATATCTGCCTTATTTTTCCCGAAAAAAAATTATTTAGTTTTTCCAACTTTCATTTTCGAGTTGCGTTTGAAAGAGTGTACTGGCGCGAATGTCACTATGATTAGTTTACTGAGTGGTTTTGTGGAATCTACTTAATTGGTTTTATATCCTCCATATAAAAAAATTATCAAAGATTCCTTAGATTTTATCTGAGAGAAGCAAATATAGCGTTTTTGGGGGGGTCTGACCCTTAGTTTTTTTTGATGAAAAAATTGAAATTTTCGAATGCGATTTTATTGGATAATAATGAAGTGGTGAAGTCACTGGTAAATAATCTGAAAACCTCGATTGATTCTGACGAGTAGAAGTCGAGATATAAAGGATTGAAAGTTGGAAAAATTCAATTTTCCAGTTGAAAAAATGAAAATTTGCAGATAGGGCTGCGATTTTATTTTCATCGGATTGCGCAACCTCGAAAACCTATATTTCCATATTAGACCAGGCAATAGAGCAGAAAAAGGGTCATTCTATGACAAAAATAGTAGAAGAAAACGGCGAGTGGGGAGTTACGTGGGGTGGTCCGTGGATGTTCAGTGATATGTTTTCGACTCGCAAATATCATTACTTTTCTTGTAATTGCGAAGAAACACCAAAAAAAACGATGTTTTTTCAGTTTTTTGCTTGTAAAATCTGAACGAATGGAGCGGTGCTAATACTTTCAACAGACAAATTGTAGAGAATGAAAAGATGAAGAAAATGAGTGCTAGTGCAACTCAATCGGGTCATCATTACCGGAGGAAAGCCGGAAAAACCGTGAAAATCAGCGTTTTTTCAGATCCTCATAACTCGGCCAATTTCTAAGTTGTAGCGCTGGCTTTCCAAATGAAAGTAGTGGTTAATAGATACTTCAAGTGTGCATAACCCAGACGTTGTCCGATAAATAGTTTTTCCGTAATTGCGATTTGAATTATTTAAGGCACTATTTTCCGGAAGAGCTGGATGCGTCGGAAGTAGTCCGATTTCAATTTACAAAACAGATTTTGAAAGAAGAAGTATAGTACTACAAAACGGCAAACTTGATTTTTCGTTAAAATGTTGCAAAATAGGTGAAAAATACGTGGAAACATGACCAAACCGGCTCAGTGCCCCATCTGGGTCGGATAGTGGGGGTAGCCGGCAGACGCGGGGAACCAAAATCGCGCTGAGGCCAGGCGCGAATATTTACATTTATACCCCCACTACTTGACTGCAATCGAGCATTCGGCTTATTTTGGTCATGATTGCATGCTTTTTTCACCTATTTTGAAGCATTTTAACGAAAAATCAAGATTGCCTTTTTGTAGTACTATACTTCTTCTTTCAATATCCGTTTTGCAAATTGAAATCGGACTACTTCCGACGCATCCAGCTCTTCCGGAAAATAGTGCCTTAAATAATTCAAATCGCAATTACGCAAAAACTATTTATCGGACAACGTCCGGGTTATGCACACTCAAAGTATCTATTGACCACTACTTTCATTTGGAAAGCCAGCGCTACAACTTCGAAATTGGCTGAGTTATGAGGATTTGAAAAAACGCTGATCTTCACGGTTTTTCCGGCTTTCCTCCGGTAATGATGACCCGATTGAGTTGCACTAGCAATCATTTTTTTCATCTTTTCTTTCTCTACAATTCGTCTGTTGGGAGTATTAGCACCGCTCCATTGGTTCAGATTTTACAAGCAAAAAACTAAAAAAACATCGTTTTTTTTAGTGTTTCTTCGCAATTACAAGAAAAGTAATGATATTTGCGAGTCGAAAACATATCACTGAACATCCACGGACCACCCCACGTAACTCCCCACTCGCCGTTTTCTTCTACTATTTTTGTCACGAAAAAATCCCTATTGCCTGGTCTATATCAAACTTGCCAATATCTGCCTTATTTTTCCCGAAAAAAAATTATTTAGTTTTTCCAACTTTCATTTTCGAGTTGCGTTTGAAAGAGTGTACTGGCGCGAATGTCACTATGATTAGTCTACTGAGCGGTTTTGTGGAATCTACTCAATTGGTTTTATATCCTCCATATAAAAAAAATATCGAAGATTCCTTATATTTTATCTGAGAGAAGCAAATATAGCGTTGACCCCTTATGTCAGGTTGATATTTAACCGAATTCAAGGGATGTTAATTCAGTGAAGGAAATTTTTATCTTGCAATTGTCGACTGCTGTGCCCTCAACTTTGCTCAGTTTTCTCTGAATAAGATTTATTCCTGTATAGAAAGTGACTCTTTTCGATGATTCCATATTTTCTGTTTCAGTTTCTTCCATTTGGCGCACTGGAAATCCGTGGAGGGAGCGCTGAACCTCCTACATTGTACTTGGGAAGGTACTTTCCGAATGCTGCCATATCCATTAGAAAGAGGTCACTTGTTCTACCCGTATCCGACGTGTACTGAATGCGCGGACAGGGAACTCTTACCGACTTTCCACGAGGTTTCCGTGTACCCAAAGAAGGAACTACCTTTCTTCATTATTTTCACGGCTGGACTGTGTTCTTTCACCGCCCTTCTAGCTCTTTTAACCCACCAGTATCCCGAACCGATGGGGGTTGTGGCCAGGGCGGTTCTCAATTCGGTGTCTTTACCTGTGTATTTCGTGTACGACAAAATCGAGTGTTTGCTGCCGTCGAATATCTTGCTACAATTGTCTAGGATATAGTACGTGTTGACTTTCCGTTGAATTATTGTTTTTAATACTGAACGTACTTCTGTTGTAGCTGTTTCTTATTTATATTGTTGTTTTTTCCGCCTTGAAGTTTGACATTTTATAAATGAAATTATTGTAATCTGTGAACAGATATTATGATTTGCGTAAGAGATTTTATGACAAATTGTGTGATTGACGAAATTATATGACAAGAAAGATTATTCAAAAATGTTTTATTTGATGAGTGGACAGTCAAAAATCGAAAAAAAGGAGATAATTGTAACCGAACCAATGTTAATTATAGTTGGGTTCTCTCCTGAAGAGTACTAAAAAATAGATCAAAAAGTGACTATGAACAATTTTTGATATTGAATTCATTTTCGGTTTTGAATCATAAAAAAATTTTCTATTGATCAAATTGAGTTGGCAAATAATTATTAATTGTTGTTGTTTTTCGAATGACTGCATTAATTTTCCTCATTCCGACTAAAATGCAGTCGAAATTGATGATTTTGAAAATGGAAAGAATGAATTGGAGTAAGAAACAAAGGTGAGTAATGATTTCTTACGATTTTCTAGCCACATAATGTTTTTTCTTACATTTTAAGATTTTTAGAGCCAGAATTCCTACCTTGATACCATATGGGTTATGAATGATTACTTTCGTATACATGGCCAGTGAAACGGATTTGAAGGAAAAATAGGGATATTTAAACTCGAAAATGGGAGAAATTGATGAATTTTCGAAAAATTTCTCAATATTTCATTTGACATAATAAGCAATTCCTTTCAGATCAATAATACAAAAATATTCAGGCAATTTTTTTGTGAACGGCTCGGAGTTATAGAAAACTACGCATCAATACAATTCGAAAAAAATACTTGGGCCTCAATTTTGAGTTGGAATAGTATATGGGAGAACAAACCAGAACTTTTGCAATCAATTGTGCATTTAATTTACAAATTCGAAGCCAGTGAAACGGATTTGAAGATAAAATAGGGATATTTAGACTTGAAAATGGGAGAAATTGAAGATTTTTTGAAGATTTTTCCAGCCCTACGATACTTTGTTTCCAGGTTTTGAACAATTGCTCAGTATTTCATTTGACATAACAAGGAATTCCTGTCAGACCAATAATGCAAGAATATTCAGGCAATTTTCTTGTGAATGGCTCGGAGTTATAGAAAACTGCGCTTTAATACAATTTCAAAAAAATATTTGGGCCTCTATTTTGAGTTGGAATAGTATATGGGAGAATAAACCATTAGTTTTGCAATCAATTGTGCATTCAATTTACAAATGCAAGGCCAGTGAAACGGATTTGAAGGAAAAATAGGAATATTTAGACTTGAAAATGGGAGAAATTGATGATTTTTCGAAGATTTCCCAGCCCCACGATACGTTTTTTTCCAGGTTGGGAAAAATTTCTCAATATGTTATCAGTCATAACACGGAATTTCTGTCAGATCAATAATCGAGAAATATTCAGGCAATTTTCTTGTGGACGGCTCGGAGTTATAAAAAACTGCGCTTTAATACAATTTTAAAAAAATATTTGGGACTCTATTTTGAATTAAAATAGTATGGGAGAATAAACCAGTAATTTCGCAATTAATTGTGCCATCAATTCACAAATTTAAACGATTTTCCACGGATGACAATAGATCGTTTCCCGAGAATCATTTTTATTGATACACGCGATTAATTTCTTTGTCCAACCAATAATTTTTTCCGCGTATGATACTCTCGGAAAACGTGACAATTGCGAATTTCTATTTCACAATGTTAGTAGGTACGTGCTTTCGTGCATTCATCCTATATAACAATTCCTTGAAAAATACCCTGCATCAAATTTATTATTTAGTACAAACCACTTAAGTCAGGATTTAAAAAGAAATTTCCTTCAATTCCTTTCAGACTAACGGCTCCAAACGTTGGAAGAATAAGGATAAAATTAAATAATAAAGAGTTCAACTACAACAATAAACCATTTCCTACTGTTTAACGTGTTGTGCAGCTCATTGAAAACGATGTATTGCCACGCCACTGTTTGAACCTAATAATCGTTTGGGCAGGTACAAATAACATCGATTTTGTTTACGTAGTATAGGTATGTGCTCTATCTCAAAAATTGAATGCAATAAAACAGAAATTGATCACGATCCAGTTCGTTGAAATTCCCGCCATGATAAATTTTTAATGAGTCGTGGTCTTCGGTATTCTCTTCGATACCTCAGTTTCCATCGAATAGTTATAGTGAGATGAAAGACTCAACTTCTTTTCTGTTGTTACTCCTCTTCTTCCAATCGCAGGATATTACAGCCCTCAGGAAATGCGCTTTCAAGAAACTAGGTAATTATACTTGAGAATTCCGTAAAATGTATATTCTATTTCAATTTTTTTTACAGGAGGTGGTGCAAAGTTATCAGAAAATGAAATTCTCAGATTTCACAACAAATATAGAGCCATGATTGTTAATGGTACCGCTGCAGGCCAACCTAGGGCAGCATCAGGTTCAATGAATTTTTTGGTGAGATAAATTGTAGGGAGAGAAATGATTTTTGAATGCAATAATTCGTTTTTCAGAAATGGGATCCTACACTGGCCAAGTTGGCTTTAGATGTGTCTCAAACTTGTGATTTCAGGCATGTTCAAATCAATACAAGTGAGGGCACTTAAATTTATTTTGAATAATAATAGGGTACTACATATTTTCTTTTCAGAGGAATTCCCAAATGGATTAGGTCAAAATTTATATCGGTCTTGTTCAAACAAGAGGAGAAAACAAAATTGGGATAAAGTTATAGGTGACTGGTATAAAGAGAATAAAATTTACGCTTTTCCCGACGAACCAACTGTTTTGACAGGACATTATACCCAGGTGAATACTTGAGACTATGAATAAAAAAATAAGGGATATATGGGGATTGTTTAATCATTTTCGAAATATTTCAGTTGGTGTGGGGAAAATCGAGGCTGGTAGGCTGTGCATCAACTGAGTATTTTAGAGGAAACACTACGAAGGTTCCATTTTGTACGCTTTATGTATGTCATTATGCACCAAGGTGAGTTGAAACTTTTGTGTCTTCCATAATATTTTTGGCTGTCCCTGTCTTGTGATAATTGAGGGTTATAGCTCTAGAACAGTTGAAATGCCCCATGGAATTTTCAAAACCTCGCGAAAATGTTTTTCAAGTAACGTACATAAAATTAAACCGACACCTTCACCATTTTGCAACTTGTTGCAAAATGGCGGAGGAGCACATTTTCAGATTATCCCTCATAGAAATCTTCACAGCTCATGTTTTGGAGAATCTAGGGATATTTATCTATGGAAAGTCTGTTTATCGCCTAGGGCGCTCCTAGCAAACTCAGGAAATTTTTTTTCTGCAACCTGTTCATGTCTTTCCTAGTTGAGAATTATCATTAATCTTATAAATTTTATTTTCGTATACGTTTTTTCGGTTGATTATATTGTGATAATGAACCTTTGCGATTGTTCGAGGAAAGGAAATTCTAAACATTGGAAATTTCTGTAAAAGTTTTTTTTAGTGTTGAATCAATTAACAACATTTGAAAAAAATTTCGAAAACTATTGAAGCTTATACCACTTAAGTCTGTACAAGAATGAGTTGGCATCCATTTCCATAGCTCAAGAAGTTGATCCTAGCATCTCAAGGGCTGGAAATAATTAAAAAATCATATATGGGTACAGAATTGACTGATATTGATAACTTTTCGATAAAAACTTTTTATTTTTCAGAGGTAATGTATTAGGAGAAGCACCATACAAGACTCTCTGATTGGATTGAAAATATAATAACGAGTCATTTCAAAATATTTATCTGAATAAAAATTACTACTTTTTGATCAATGATGTTTCATTGTATCCTCTCGAGAAAAAGTTACATATAATAAGTTGAAACTTTTGTGAATTTCTCAATAGAAAAATTTTAAGTAAGTAAAAGAAATGAATTTAAACAGGCACCTTCACCATTTTGCAACTGGTTGCAAAATGTCGAAGGAGAATCTTTGAGTTTATCCCTCATCGAAATTTTCACAGCTTATGGTTAAGAGAATGTAGAAAATATCTATTGACGAAAAGTCTGATTATCGTCTAGGGCGTTCATAGGAAACTTTTCCTTGAACTTATCATGTCTCTCCTAGTTATCATCTATATTACCTATTTTTTTTGTATCCGTTATTTTGGTTGATTGAATTGTTATAATTGAACTTTGCGATTGATCGAAGAATGCAAATTCTAAACTTTGGGATTTTCAGTAAACGGTTTTGCTAGTGTTGACCAAATAATAAATTTGAAAAAATGTCGAACATTATGGAACCCCATTACCCTAAATTTGTAACCAGAATGAGTTGCTATCCATCATCGATTCCCATAGGTTAAGAGGTAGATCTATACATTGCAAGGGCTGAAGATAATTAAAAAAAAACATATCTAGGTACAAAATAATGATAACTTCTTAATAAAAACCTTCTATTTATACCTTCAGAGGTAACGCAGTAGGAGAAGAACCATACAAGGCTCACTGATTGAATTGAAAATAAAACAACGAATCATTTTAAATTATTCATCTGGTAATTACTTTTTGATCAATGTTGTTTCATTAAATCCTGTCTCGAGAAAAATTTAATAAGATGCATATAATAAATTGAAACAGCAGTATACAGCTCTATTAACAGTTAAGATGCCCTCTTAGCGTTTACGTGAATTTTTTTCCAAGTAATTACATAAGGTCAAACCGGCACCTTCACCATTTTGCACCTGGTTGCAAAATGGCGAAGGAGCGATTTCCGTTTATTCCACATTGAATAGC
The DNA here is from genome assembly GCA_963966015.1 of Aphidecta obliterata. Lineage (NCBI taxonomy): Eukaryota > Metazoa > Arthropoda > Insecta > Coleoptera > Coccinellidae > Aphidecta > Aphidecta obliterata. Next base: position 3,607,317 of record OZ014435.1, read on the forward strand.
TCATATTTTGGAGAAAGTAGAAGATATTTATTGACGAAACGTCTTATCGTCTAGGACGTTCATCGCAAACTGTGAAAAAATTTTTCCTTGAACTTATTCATGTCTGTTGAGATCATTGATATTACAAATTTGTTTTTTCGTATCTGTTATTTTGTTTGATTATATTATGATAATAAAACTTTGCGGTTGTTCGAAGAAAGGAAATTCTAAACTTTGGCATTTTCAGTTAACGGTTTTGCTAGTGTTGACTAATTAATAAAATTTTAAAAAATCTCGAAAATTATTAAAGCCAATTACACTCAATTTGATACAAGAATAAGTTGCTATCCGTTATCAATTCCCATAGGTCAAGAAGTTAATCTATGTATTTCAAGGGCTGAAAATAATATAAAAAATCTTATCTAGGTTCAAAACAATGATAACTTTTCAATAAAAACCTTTCATTTTTCAGAGGAGAAGCACTTACAAGACTCACTGATTGGATTGAAAATGAAACAACGACGCATTTTGAAATATTTATCTGAGAATGAAATATTTACTTTTTGATCAATGATGTTTTATCGTATCCTGTCTCGAGAAAAATTCAATAAGATGCATATAATAAGTTAAAACAGAGGTGTACTGTTCTATTAAGAGTGTATATGCCCTCATAGTATTTTCGAAACATCGGGAATTTTTTTCCAAGTAATACACAAGTTTAAACCGGCACCCCCACCATTTTGCAACTGGTTCCAAATGGCGAAGGAGCAGATATTTTAGTTTATTCCTCATCGAAATTTTCACAGCTTATGTTTTGGAGTATGTTGAAGATTTATGGATGAAAATCCGGTTTATCGTCCAGGGCGTTCATCGGAAACTGTAAAACATTTTTTTTTGAGCTCATTCATGTCTCTCCAAGTTGAGAATTATCATTGACATTATAAATTTTTGTTTTAGTATCCGTTATTTTGTTTGATTATATTATGATATGAAACTTTGCGATTGTTTGAAGAAAGGAAATTCTTAACTTTGGAAATTTTAAGTTAACGGTTTTGCTAGTGTTGACCAACTAATAAAATTCAAAAAAATTTCAAACATTATGAAAGTCCATGACACTAAATTTGGTGCAAGAATTAGTTGCTATCTCCCATCAATTCCCATAGCTCAAGAAGTTGATCTATGCATTGCAAGGGCTGAAAATAATTCAAAAAAAATCATATCTAGGTACAAAATAATGATAACTTTTCAATAAAAACCTTTCTCAGATGTAATGTGGTAGGAGAAGACTCACTGATTGGATTGAAAATAAAACAACGAATCGTTCCAAAATATTTATCTGATAATAAAATAATTATTTTTTGATCAATGATGTTTTTTTGTACCTAGACTAGTTTCACCCCATTAGACGTCCCTATTTGGAATTTTCTTGAAGGGAAGTTTACCAGGAACATTCCCCCTGAAAAATCAGGTATGATTTCATTCGGGGGTAGTGTAAAAAAACCACCATAACAGTGATAGAAACTAAAATTTGAACCACTTACTTAGGGGCATATGCACAAACATAAAACTTGTGGAAAAGGGTGAGATTGGGATGTTTTATCGGAAATATCGTGAATCCACATCCAATATGCTTCGATTCAGCCCAAATCATCTGCGAACAACATCTTAACTCAAATTTGGACAAGCACCAAAGAAAGATTTTTACCTGACCGAAATTTCTCGATTGTGGATTTGCACCTCTCCAAAAGAGATACATATCATGCTGCTGCCACCATTCGTAAATGACCTGAGCCCATTCCTGTCTTCGATCGAACCGATCCCTCACTTGCATGAACAAATTCACACCTACCACCCCCCAGGTTTCTAAAAAAAATTCGGTCAAAATATTTTTGATTGAAAAAAAAATATAAAATGTGTTCCTACTTGTAGTAATCGTTTCGTACTCGAAATGGCAATGGTTGGCGAAATATTGCGCTTCAGTCTCCAATTCAGCTTCGTAAATCTAAAAACAAGATGAGACACATAAAAAATTTTTCCTAGTACTTGGATAAAAATAAAAAAATAAACTCACCATTTCGGGCATTTTTGCTGCTCTTGGCACGTTGGGTACCACACCTTCGACTACCTCATTACGGTATTTCTTATGCCAGAATAAAACATCTATTCGGGATTGTTCCGTCATTCCGTAGGCTTTGAAGTAATTTTAATTTTTCACGAAAGGAAATATTTTTTTATTTGGAAAACTCACCGTTAATACCGTTAGGACATTCAGAAACGCAATAACCGATCAAATTACTCGAAATTAAAAATACCATCACCAAAAAAACTCTCATGTTTTCGTTCGATCCGACTCGATGAATGGCAAGACTTATCGATCGATTCTGAAAGAACAATTCAACGATTATTATGAATTCTTCGAGTGTATCAGTTGAATGACTCAACAATGAAAATTGTTTCGTTGATATGAGCGGGTTGAACTATGTTTCATTTTTTCTATGAAAACATATTTGACAGACAAGGTTCAATTTCCAGTCCCCAGGAGGTGTTAAATTTTGACAAATTTCTCGAAGAATTCTCGAAACTTGGAAAAAACCCATCGTGAGGCTTCCTGAACTAAATGAAATTTTTCAACCCCGGCCGACGACGAATTAATTGGACTCGATAAACGTCAGATGAAAATTCAATTCCATTTCTTGATTCTTCGTGGGAAAATAATCAAGATGCCTTAAAAAAGGATGTAAATATCGAATTCAACAATTTCAGGGGTTCCCAACTCTGAATGTTGAAATCGAATGTCAATCTACCTGAATTGATTTTCACCTGCGAAAAAAGTTTCACATTATGAACATTTCCAAACGTCGCAAACACGAAAATGGTACGAATTTCCCTCCTTTCTCCCAATTCAAAAGATATCCCTTCAGAAGCAAACAACAGTTTTGACTGACGTGGTCTAAATGACCTGCAGGTTTTTTCCCAGTCTGTTGCTTTTCGCCTCTTATGTCCATGTAAATTTAACTAGTTTTTTCTTCGGGATAAATTCATCTCCGCAGGGAGCGAGGCTCATTCGTGCCCACTGGAGCGGTCAGATCTGCTCTCGGGGTGGTTTCTGACTGGACAGAGATAAGGCCTCTCGTAACGCTGGGAACCAGGATAAGAAAGATGTAACACTTTGAGGTTCGTCATAAAAACCATCAGGTATGCATTGAAACTTGATAGTTTTCCCGAAGGTTCAATGTAAACTATTTTTTTGTCACGTAAATATATGCTTGTTTTCTATGAACCATTTGGTGGCTTGTCCAATTCCTTCGTGTTGGCATCCCTGAATATCTGTCATTAGAGTCAGTTGTCGTTCATTTGGAGTGTTTGTCGTTCACTCTGTCAATTTGGTGGAAAGTGTTAGTCGAGTTCTGAACTATGACAGTTGGTTTGGAGAATAACGACGCGAAGATTTGTGTGAATTTTCGTGAAGATTTTTTTCAAAAACCATGGTATCTGAGAAAATATTCGACATATCCTTCTGAAATTTTGTGTTCAGTTTTCTGATTTGGCTCGAAAAATCACACTTTGTTCAGTAAATTTATGAATTTATTAATTTTTTTTTATAGGAACTTCTTCTTGTTTGGCATAAAAATAAAAGTAGCAACAGTGTGAATATTATGGCGTTTTCAATGAATAAAAAAAATTAAAAATATTCGACATATTTCTTCTGGAATTCTCTGTCCTCATTTGGGGAATCGATAAAATGAGTTAGGTATATGAAAACTCGGTTCTTTGGCTTTTCCACGTGAAAAAAAAAAGAATTTCTCATTTTTCTGATTTGGCTCGAAAAATCACACTTTGTTAAGTAAATTTATGTATTTACTTCAGAAACTTTTCCTGGTTTGGCATGAAAATAAAAGTAGCAGCATTGCGAATATTTTGGCGTTTTCAATAAATAAAAAGAATAAAAAATATTCGACATATCCTTCTGAAATTTTGGGGCATCGATAAAATTAGCCCGGTATATGAAAATTCAGTTCTTCAGCCTTTCCACGTAAAAAAAAATCCGAATTTTTCAGTATTCTGATTTGGCTCGAAAAATTACACTTTGTTCAGTAAATTTATGTATTTATTAATTTTTTTTTACAGAAAATTCTTCTTGTTTGGCATGAAAATAGAAGTAGCAACAGTGTGAATATTTGGGCGTTTTTAATTCATAAAAAAAATAAAAAATATTCGACATATCTTTCTGAAATTCTGTGTCCACATTTGGGGCATCGATAAAATTAGTTAGGTATATGAAAATTCAGTTCTTCAGCTTTTTCCCGTGAAAAAAAATCCAAATTTTTCATTTCTCTAATTTGGCTCGAAAAATTACACTTCGTTCAGTAAATTTATGTATTTATAAATTCTTTTTTACAGAAACTTTTCCTGGATTGACATGAAAATAAAAGTAGCAACAGTGTGGATATTTTGGCATTTTTAATAAATAAAAACAATGAAAAATATTCGATATATCTTTCTAAAATTTTGTTTCTACATTTGGGGCTTCGATAAAATTAGTTAGGTATAAAAAATTCAGTTCTACAGCTTTCCCACGTGAAAAAAAAATTCGAATTTTTCAGTTTTCTGATTTGGCTCGAAGAAATACACTTTGTTCAGTAAATTTATATATTTAATAATTTTTTTTTTACAGAAACTTTTCCCGGTTTGGCATGAAAATAAAAGTAGCAACATCGCGAATATTTTGGCGTTTTCAATAAATAAAAAGAATAAAAAATATTCAACATATCCTTCTGAAATTTTGGGGCATCGATAAAATTAGTCAGGTATATGAAAATTCAGTTCTTCAGCCTTTCCACGTGAAAAAAAATCCGAATTTTTCAGTATTCTGATTTGGCTCGAAAAATTACACTTTGTTCATTAAATTTATGTATTTATTAATTTTTTTTTACAGAAAATTTTTCTTGTTTGGCATGAAAATAGAAGTAGCAACAGTGTGAATATTTGGGCGTTTTTAATTCATAAAAAAAATAAAAAATATTCGACATATCTTTCTGAAATTCTGTGTCCACATTTGGGGCATCGATAAAATTAGATAAGTATATAAAAATTCAGTTCTTCAGCTTTTCCCCGTGAAAAAAAATCCAAATTTTTCATTTTTCTAATTGGGCTCGAAAATTTACACTTTGTTCAGTAAATTTATGTATTTATAAATTCTTTTTTACAGAAACTTTTCCTGGTTTGGCATGAAAATAAAAGTAGCAACAGTGTGGATATTTTGGCGTTTTTAATAAATAAAAACAATGAAAAATATTCGATATATCTTTCTAAAATTTTGTTTCTACATTTGGGGCTTCGATAAAATTAGTTAGGTATAAAAAATTCAGTTCTACAGCTTTCCCACGTGAAAAAAAAATTCGAATTTTTCAGTTTTCTGATTTGGCTCGAAGAAATACACTTTGTTCAGTAAATTTATATATTTAATAATTTTTTTTTTACAGAAGCTTTTCCCGGTTTGGCATGAAAATAAAAGTAGCAACATCGCGAATATTTTGGTGTTTTCAATAAATAAAAAGAATAAAAAATATTCGAAATATCCTTCTGAAATTTTGGGGCATCGATAATATTAGTCAGGTATATGAAAATTTGTGTCCACATTTGGGGTATCGACAAAATGAGTTGGGTATATGAAAATTCAGTCCTACAGCTTCTCTATGTAAAAAAAAATCGAAGTTTTCAGTTTTCTGATTTGGCACGAAAAATCACACTTTGTTGAGTGAATTTATATATTTCTAAATTTTTTTACAGAAACTTTTCCTTGTTTGGCATAAAAATAAAAATAGCAACATTTTGAATATTTTGGCGTTTTTGATGAATAAAAGATAAATTATTCGACATAATCTTCTGTGATTTTTTGTCCACATTTGGAGCATCGGAAGAATGGGTTATTTATATGGAAATCCAGTTCTACAGCTTTTCCACGTGAAAAAATATTCGAAATCTTCAAATTTCATGATTTTGCTCGAAAAATTACACTTTGTTGAGTAAATTTATATATTTAATAATTTTTTTTTACAGGAACTTTTCTGGTTTGGCATAAAAGTTAAAGAAGCAACAGTGTGAATATTTTGGTGTTTTCAATTAACGAAGGTGTGTCGTTATTTCATGTAGGTATAATCATCATTAATCGTCATTGTTCAGTTAATGTAACTTTTAATGAACCCACACCTCTCAAATAGCTCAGATATTATCTGTTGTTCATTAAACGAGTATAAAATGCAAATGACTTAATTATATGTAGTTTGGTAATCATGCAGATTCTCGTCAAGAGACAGTGATTTCTGTGCTACTCCAGCAATGATGAATTTTATTTTCATTTTCATATTTCTAATTTCTACAACATTCATGGATCTACAGGTAAAGACAATTATAAAGTTGAGACTAATATTCATCTTTTATTTTTTTCAAGGCTAAAAGAATCTTCGACGTGTCTGTTGTGAAGTCCTGTGACGATTCTACCGCAGTGATCATGACGAACTCCACTAAACGTGTTTATGGAAAGGACAATCGTACTATGGAGATGTATTTTACTGTCAAAAAAGAAATTAAGACGTTCTACGTGAGTATAACTTAGGTAATCGAGATCCTTCCTCATGTTGGTCTGTTACAGGGTGTTACGACTTTGGTCAAATGCGATCTCTCAGGGTCCCAGAATTCATGCGAATATTTCGTCAAGGACTTTAAAACTGGCGATTTGTGTTTGAAGTTGAGTCAGAAAGGGCAGGTTTGGACCCCACTGATCGACGCTTTCAGCCCCAAACTTGAGTGCCCAATCAAACCAGTGAGTGTTTCCTCCTGTTGTCGAAAAAATATTTTCAAATTTTTTTAGGGCAACTACAAGGCTGTATACCCACTGAGTGAAGACGTTTTTAAGTTTGTCCCAGTCCCTACTGGAGTGTGGAAATCGACCAGTCAAGCATATGATGGGGATGAACTGGTTTATTGCAGTCATTTTGAAGTGAAGATTGTTCAAAGGAGATGAGAGTATAATTTTTTTTTGGATTTGTCTGATTGAATAAAATATAGGAGTTCATCTTTTTCTTATTTATTCCTTTCTTTTTCTATATTTAGGTTAGGTTAGGTTAGCTTTAGTTAGCACAGTGTTGAAACAATTCTCGAAAGAATTTATATTTAGGTTAGGTTAGCTTGAGTTAGCACAGTGTTGAAACAATTCTTCAAATGAATTTATATTTGAGTTAGGTAAGGGTAGTGCTATTTCTCATTTCCCCACATGGTCATTGGAAAATATATTTTCGAAAAAAACATATAAAATTCCATTTAAAAATGTTCCAAATGACCCCGAAGGACCTCCACACAGAAATTCCTCTCGAACTCAATGTTAGGGTCTACCGATACGTTATCTTTAAGTTCACTTCGGCTTACTATCCTCGCATAATTGAATAGCGCGGATCACATTAAAACTCGGAAAGATGAACCACCGAGTCGACCGGGTAAAATTCATTAGTATGCAAGTTGTGAATATTCTTTGACATTCAATAATGTATTTTCTATGCGCGCAGTTTCCGCCAACTTGAGAATAATGCAACTTTCCCAATTTGCATCCATCCAGCTAGGATTGAAAAGGGGGCTGATGAAATGAAAAAAACGCTCACAGCCCCTCACGATCCCATAATGAAAGGAATTTATGGTTCTGCAATATTTTTTTGTAACTGGAAGGGTGTCACTGGTTCTCGGTAGGGAGGGGTTGGTTGGCATACTAAGAAGGGGAAATATTCGAATTTTCCTTGATATCGTTTCCAGGATCGCCCCCATAAGGGGAGTTTTCTACCTAGGGCAGAACCAGAAACGAGTCTCAGACATCCTCACGATGTTTTGATGCTAGCTGGGGTTATTTCTTTTTATTCTCGAAATCATACAATATCAGAAACATGGATCACAAATACAAAGAAAATCCCCAATGCCACTCTTGATACCTTCACACGTTAGTCCGTAATGTTCGAAGAGATCGCACATGGCTCCAGCACCTGGAATGGAATCTATACAGATATGCTTGACTGCCATATCTTCTTCGCCGGCCACAGCGGATTTCACAGCCTCCCCCAAACCACCCTCGGAATAATGATCCTCCACCACCAATATCCTGTTATTACACTCCCTCCAATGTTTGATGATGCTCGATTTATTTATGGGTTTCACAGTGAAGGCCTCCATAACCCCAAGGAAGACGTTGATTTTCAACAGGTCTTCATAGGCTTCGACCACGGTGGATAAGGTGACACCAGCTGTGATAACCAAGATCGTATCTTTGATGTTTTCCCTAACCAAGTTCGCTCTTGCGATCTCGAAGACTTGCCTTGTGGAATAAACGACTGGAACTGCTGGTCTCGTCAGTCTGATGTAGGTAAACCCTAGATAGTTAGCTGCTAATTCATAATGAAACGGAATTTATGGTTCTGTAATATTTTTCTGTACCTGGAAGGGTGTAACTGGTTCTGGTAGGGAGGTGTTGGTTGGCATACTAAGGAATTTTCCATTAAATAGTTCCTAAGATGGCTCCCAAAAGGGGAGTCTTCTACCTGGCAGAACCAGAAACGTGTCTCAGCGTTATCTCAGACATCAGGTAGCTCTTCCTCACGATGTATTGATGCTAGCTTTTGAAATTTATTTCTTTTATTCTCGAAATCATACAATATCAGAAACATGGATCACAAATACAAAGAAAATCCCCAATGCCACTCTTGATACCTTCACACGTTAGTCCGTAATGTTCGAAGAGATCGCACATGGCTCCAGCACCTGGAATGGAATCTATACAGATATGCTTGACTGCCATATCTTCTTCGCCGGCCACAGCGGATTTCACAGCCTCCCCCAAACCACCCTCGGAATAATGATCCTCCACCACCAATATCCTGTTATTACACTCCCTCCAATGTTTGATGATGCTCGATTTATTTATGGGTTTCACAGTGAAGGCCTCCATAACCCCAAGGAAGACGTTGATTTTCAACAGGTCTTCATAGGCTTCGACCACGGTGGATAAGGTGACACCAGCTGTGATAACCAAGATCGTATCTTTGATGTTTTCCCTAACCAAGTTCGCTCTTGCGATCTCGAAGACTTGCCTTGTGGAATAAACGACTGGAACTGCTGGTCTCGTCAGTCTGATGTAGGTAAACCCTAGATAGTTAGCTGCTAATTCATAATGAAACGGAATTTATGGTTCTGTAATATTTTTCTGTACCTGGAAGGGTGTAACTGGTTCTGGTAGGGAGGTGTTGGTTGGCATACTAAGGAATTTTCCATTAAATAGTTCCTAAGATGGCTCCCAAAAGGGGAGTCTTCTACCTGGCAGAACCAGAAACGTGTCTCAGCGTTATCTCAGACATCAGGTAGCTCTTCCTCACGATGTATTGATGCTAGCTTTTGAAATTTATTTCTTTTATTCTCGAAATCATACAATATCAGAAACATGGATCACAAATACAAAGAAAATCCCCAATGCCACTCTTGATACCTTCACACGTTAGTCCGTAATGTTCGAAGAGATCGCACATGGCTCCAGCACCTGGAATGGAATCTATACAGATATGCTTGACTGCCATATCTTCTTCGCCGGCCACAGCGGATTTCACAGCCTCCCCCAAACCACCCTCGGAATAATGATCCTCCACCACCAATATCCTGTTATTACACTCCCTCCAATGTTTGATGATGCTCGATTTATTTATGGGTTTCACAGTGAAGGCCTCCATAACCCCAAGGAAGACGTTGATTTTCAACAGGTCTTCATAGGCTTCGACCACGGTGGATAAGGTGACACCAGCTGTGATAACCAAGATCGTATCTTTGATGTTTTCCCTAACCAAGTTCGCTCTTGCGATCTCGAAGACTTGCCTTGTGGAATAAACGACTGGAACTGCTGGTCTCGTCAGTCTGATGTAGGTAAACCCTAGATAGTTAGCTGCTAATTCATAATGAAACGGAATTTATGGTTCTGTAATATTTTTCTGTACCTGGAAGGGTGTAACTGGTTCTGGTAGGGAGGTGTTGGTTGGCATACTAAGGAATTTTCCATTAAATAGTTCCTAAGATGGCTCCCAAAAGGGGAGTCTTCTACCTGGCAGAACCAGAAACGTGCCTCAGCGTTATCTCAGACATCAGGTAGCTCTTCCTCACGATGTATTGATGCTAGCTTTTGAAATTTATTTCTTTTATTCTCGAAATCATACAATATCAGAAACATGGATCACAAATACAAAGTAAATCCCCGATACCATTCTTGATACCTTCACACGTCAGACCGTAATGTTCGAAGAGATCGCACATGGCTCCAGCACCTGGAATGGAATCTATACAGATATGCTTGACTGCCATATCTTCTTCGCCGGCCACAGCGGATTTCACAGCCTCCCCCAAACCACCTTCGGAATAATGATCCTCCACCACCAATATCCTGTTATTACACTCCCTCCCATGTTTGATGATGCTCGCTTTATCTATGAGTTTCACGGTGAAGGCGTAAATAATCCTGAGGAAAACGTTGATTTTCAACAGGTCTTCATAGGCTTCGATGGCGGTGGATAAGGTCACTCCAGCTGTTATAACCAAGATCTTATCTTTGATGTTCTCCCTAACCAAGTTCGCTTTTCCAATCTCGAAGACTTGCCTTGTGGAATAAACGACTGGAACTGATGGTCTTGTCAGTCTGGATAGTTAGCTGCTAATTCATAATGAAACGGAATTTATAGTTCTGTAATATTCATTTGTAATTGGAAGGGTGTCACTGGTTCTGGGTAGGGAGGTGTTGGTTGGCATATTAAGGAATTTTCCATTAAATAGTTCCTAAGATGGCTCCCAAAAGGGGAGTCTTCTACCTGGCAGAACCAGAAACGTGTCTCAGGGTTATCTTAGACATCAGGTAGCTCTTCCTCACGATGTATTGATGCTAGCTGGTAAAATTCATTCTTTTATTCTCGAAATCATACAATATCAGAAACATGGATCACAAATACAAAGTAAATCCCCGATACCACTCTTGACACCTTCACACGTTAGACCGTAATGTTCGAAGAGATCGCACATGGCTCCAGCACCTGGAATGGAATCTATACAGATATGCTTGACTGCCATATCTTCTTCGCCGGCCACAGCGGATTTCACAGCCTCCCCCAAACCACCTTCGGAATAATGATCCTCCACCACCAATATCCTGTTATTACACTCCCTCCCATGTTTGATGATGCTCGCTTTATCTATGGGTTTCACGGTGAAGGCGTCCATAACCCTGAGGAAGACGTTGATTTTCAACAGGTCTTCATAGGCTTCGATGACGGTGGATAAGGTGACACCAGCTGTGATAACCAAGATCTTATCTTTAATGTTCTCCCTAACCAAGTTCGCTTTTCCAATCTCGAAGACTTGCCTTGTGGAATAAACTACTGGAACTGCTGGTCTCGTCAGTCTGATGTATGTTAACCCTGGATAGTTCGCAGCCAATTCCACAGCTTTCTCCGTAGCTATAGCATCGCTTGGATAAAATATAACACAGTTTGGTATAGTTCGAAAGAGGGCTAAATCTTCGAGACCAGCCACGCAAGGTCCATCTTCCCCCGCGCTTACACCAGCGTGGATCCCCGCTATGTTGATCTGACTTCGTGAAATCGCAGCCATCCTGATACAGTCGTAAGCTTTGGTGAGCGCGGCGGCGTAGGTGACGCAGAAGACGATCGAACGACCCCTGGAGGCCAGACCAACAGCCACGCCAATCATGTTCTGCTCCGCCGAGAAACACTGGATGAACCTCGAAGGATCGAATATCTTGAAGTCCTGGGTGTACGAAACGTTCTGACAGTCTGAGTCCATCACCAGGATCCTCGGGTTCATCTGGCCCAGCTTCACCAGCGCGGACGCGAAGGCCAGCCTCGTGTTGATCTTATCCCCGAATTTGTACAGTGGCGCGGAAGCGAGTCTTATCTCGTTTAGGTTAACCCTGGGCACGGCGTCTTTGAGAGGCTTCTGGTGACTTATCTTCAGGGCTGTCGTGTTTCTTATCATTCTCCTCAAGGATTTGACGACGGTTTCGGTTCTCTCCCCCAGGTGTTTACCGTGCCAGTGGTTCTCGTTTTCGATTTCTGGGAAGTGTTTGCCTTTCACTGTTTTAGCGATGAGAACTGTTGGTTTCCCTTTGGTCAAACTGGCGTTGTGGAAGCTTTTGCAGAGTTCGTCGACGCTGTGACCATCCACCACTATCGGATACCACCCAAAGGCGTCGAATCTCCTCCGATACACATCGCAGTCGTAACCAAACGCAGTCTGATCCGATCTTCCCAGCCTATTGACGTCCACCACAAGGCAGAGGTTGTCTAGCTCGTAGTAGCTACAGAAATTCACAGCCTCCCAGAAGACCCCCTCCGCGGTTTCACCATCCCCAACGATGCAGTACACCCTGAAAGCAGCTTTGTCCAGGTATTTACCCATATACGCCATTCCTCCAGCGTGGGACAACCCATGACCAAGACCTCCAGTCGCTACGTCGATAAAATCGAGTTTAGGGGTTGGATATCCCTCAAACAACGAACCGAATTTTCGAAAATTCAACAATTCAGTGGTTGGGAACAGGCCAACTTCGGCCCAGACGGCGTAAAGAGCTGGAGCTGCGTGTCCTTTGGCGAGGACGAGTCGGTCGCTGCAGGGATCCTTGAGAATTGAAACTTTGTACCTCATGACTTGGAAGAACAGCACTGCCAAGAGTTCTGCTATCGACGAACAGGATGTTGGATGGCCTCCTTTCGCTCTGCTTGTGGATGTGACAACGTGGAGTCGTATTCTGTTTGCTAGGTCGTTGAGTTCTTCGACGATCCTGAAGGGGAGTCTTTGATATGCCGCCATGTTGAGATATTGGATTTGGTATGTTTAAATTTTGGGGTGTTCCATTGATCTAAAGTTTTAAAAAGTGACAGATGACAGTTTTAAAGGTACAGAATGATACTCGATTGGAATATTATGGTTCATTAAATTCACCTAAATGTAGGAGTCTAATCAACACTTCCTGGATACAAATTAATGAGTTAGATCTGATAACGTGGATAATTGAAATTTTCCCTGTAATGATGATTCAGATCATTAATTCGATTGATTAGGAATTATGACCCAAGCAGATATGTTTTATCCACTTCTATGTCTTTGAAATTTGAATTGTATTTCTTTGAAAGACATTTTAAGTACTTATCATCTTTTTGGTAGACACTCTGTTGGATTCTTGCACGTATTTTTCTGTCTTTGCCGGGGTTTTTCCATTATTCTACAGTGTTCTTCGAATAAATAACGAACTCCTCGATGTGACCTGTTTGGATAAATGTCTTCAGTGAAAAAGTTTGATTAGTTTTTGTTAATACAATTTCCAATGAACATCATTCAACTTCTATAATTTGGTCTAATGCAAGGCGAATTAGGTTACGTGGTGTGAATTATCGGGAAAAAGGAGTCTTGCCTATTTGCGAAAAAATTACTACGTATGAAATTCCGTGAAAAGGTTGGACTCTTATCTCATTTTCATTGATGAAACTAACTAACTCACGTATTTTGGACTTTTTATAGAATGGTGAAATTTCTTCTTTGTTCGAGTGTTTGACAAATTCAACTACATGGACTCGTTAACACAATTTCGAAAGAACAGCATTCGATTTCTATAATTTGGTCAAATGCAAGGCGTATAAGGTGTTATGGGGTGAATTATCAGGAAGAATAGGTATTGACTATTTGCGAAAAAAATTAGTACCTATCAAAAGTTAAACGAGTAATTAGGTATAATTATTGACTCTAATTAAGCGCTCATACTCGAACAGTTATAGAGAAAAAGAATTGATTAAAACCTCATGTATATTGGAAATTTCAGAGAATCATGAAATTTGTTCTTTGTTCGAGTGTTTGACAAATTCAACTACATGGACTCGTTAACACAATTTCGAAAGAACAGCATTCGATTTCTATAATTTGGTCAAAAGCAAAGCGAGTAAGGTGTTATGGGGTGAATTATCAGGAAAAATAAGTATTGACTATTTGCGAAAAAAATTACTACCTATCAAAAGTTAAACGAGTAATAAGGTATAAATGTTGACTCTAATTTAGCGCTCATACTCGAACAGTTATAGATAAAAAGAATTGATTAAAACCTCATGTATTTTGGAAATTTCAGAGAATCATGAAATTTGTTCTTTGTTCGAGTGTTTGACAAATTCAACTACAAGGACTCGTTAATACAATTTCGAAAGAACAGCATTCGATTTCTATAATTTGGTCAAATGCAAGGCGAATAAGGTGTTATGGGGTGAATTATCAGGAAGAATAAGTATTGACTATTTGCGAAAAAAATTACTACCTATCAAAAGTTAAACGAGTAATAAGGTATAATTATTGACTCTAATTTAGCGCTCATACTCGAACAGTTATAGATAAAAAGAATTGATTAAAACCTCATGTATTTTGGAAATTTCAGAGAATCATGAAATTTGTTCTTTGTTCGAGTGTTTGACAAATTCAACTACAAGGACTCGTTAACACAATTTCGAAAGAACAGCATTCGATTTCTATAATTTGGTCAAAAGCAAAGCGAATAAGGTGTTATGGGGTGAATTATCAGGAAAAATAAGTATTGACTATTTGCGAAAAAAATTACTACCTATCAAAAGTTAAACGAGTAATAAGGTATAATTGTTGACTCTAATTAAGCGCTCATACTCGAACAGTTATAGATAAAAAGAATTGATTAAAACCTCATGTATTCTGGAAATTTCAGAGAATCATGAAATTTGTTCTTTGTTCGAGTGTTTGACAAATTCAACTACAAGGACTCGTTAATACAATTTCGAAAGAACAGCATTCGATTTCTATAATTTGGTCAAATGCAAGGCGAATAAGGTGTTATGGGGTGAATTATCAGGAAAAATAAGTATTGACTATTTGCGAAAAAAATTACTACCTATCAAAAGTTAAACGAGTAATAAGGTATAATTGTTGACTCTAATTTAGCGCTCATACTCGAACAGTTATAGATAAAAAGAATTGATTAAAACCTCATGTATTTTGGAAATTTCAGAGAATCATGAAATTTGTTCTTTGTTCGAGTGTTTGACAAATTCAACTACATGGACTCGTTAACACAATTTCGAAAGAACAGTATTCGATTTCTATAATTTGGTCAAATGCAAGGCGTATAAGGTGTTATGGGGTGAATTATCAGGAAGAATAAGTATGGACCATTTGCGAAAAAAATTACTTTCTATCAAATTACGTTATAAGAGTAATTAGATATAATTATTGACTCAAATTTAGCGCTTTTACTTGAACAGTAGTAGACAAACAGAATTGATTGAAACCCCACGAATTTTGGATATTTCAGAGAATCGTAAAATTTCTGCTTTGTTCGAGTGTTTGACAAATTCAACTACATGCACTCGACCTCACGTATTTTCGAGGTTTCAAAGAATGGTGAAATTACTACTTTGTTTGAGTGTTTGACAATATCAACTACATAGATGAGTTGGTCTTGTTTTTACAAATAATTAGGAGTGATTATTCACTCAACTTGAAAAATAATCAAAAAAAAAATTGATTGAAACCCCACGTATTTTGGACATTCAAGAGAACAGTGGAATTGCTACTTTTTTCGAGCTTAGAGCTTTGAGCTGAACATATACTTTGGCCTTATTTTAACAAGTGATTAGGAGTGGAATACGTTTTTCAGTTTTATCAGTTGATTCCCACAATTTCCACCATAAAAAAATTGAGGAAACCAAACAGAATTAATTATTATTTCATTCTGTGGAGATTCACAGTTTTATCAGAGGATGCATATTGCCGAACGATATTGTTAATATTTGAACGAATCGATAACGTTGCAACATATGTGCCTCCTGTTTCTGTTCGTGCTTCAGTGGTCACTTAAAATGTTATTACGAAAAAGGGTCTGGGGGTTTCTCCAATAAATATTGAGCCGAAGCAAACACTGCACAGATAACATTAATAACAACGTACTCAGACATGATTTGATTATAATTGGAACCTTTTCAATGACGTTGATACTGATTTTAAGGCTCTGGAAATGGTCGGTATTGATTATTCCCAATTATATTCAGGGACAACCGAAGAATTATTTTTTTTATTCTCTATTGACCCATGGCCATCCTGTTCACCAGATTCAGATCCTATTGAATATTTGTGGGATATGATTGGGGTTGAAGTAGCTATACATATAATCAATAAAATTTCTTCAGCCTCATGATTTCCATTAAGATTCAACTTTTGTCCTACATTTTCGAATGGGCGAGGGGTGAGGCACTTCTCCTCTTCTTTTCTGTGCAGAGAAAATTGCTTCGATAACTGGCCCATTAACTCAGTTTTCCAATCGGTCCTAGCTGCATATCGGCGTAATTGTTTCAAGTTTATCCGAAATTATACGTAACAATACACGACTCTTTTCAGTCCCTAGTTGGAAGATGAAATAAAAGAGAAAATTCCAATTGGATTCCGGAATCAAACATCGATTCCGCGAAAATTTCCATCCAAGTCGAATCGACATCGTCATGTTACAATGTATCCAATAACTTTATGCAAGATTAAATTTAATATTGCGCTTCAGATGCATGTAGTCCACATGTGTGTGGAATAATAGAAGCTTGTTTATAGTTTCGAAGCACAGCCACTTCTGCTCCTCACCGACATATTTACATTTGACGACAGTTCGTAGTGTTGATGTAGGTCATAAAGTGGCAAACTTTGATTGGGAACGTTTAGCACCAGCCTGAAAGTATTTCCTTCGATACTGGTTTTCACAGGCTTCAACTTTTTTCCCTACACGTTGAACAAGGAATTATAGGAAAAAATTTACGCTACTGCAAATAAGGGATAATTCATACTTGAAACGAGACCAACGAGTCTATGTTGTTGAATTTCTCGAACACTCAAACAAAGTAGTAATTTCACTATTTTCTGGAATATCCAAAATACGTGAGGTTTCAATAAATTCTTTTTTCTTGAATATTTTTGAAGTATAAACGCCCGATGGAATTATCTTATTACTGGTGGGAATGAGGCCAACATATTCATCCAGTTGAATTTGTCAAACACTCGAACAGATTAGTAATTTCACTATTTTCTTAAATATCAATACTACGTGAGGTTTCAATCAATTATTTTCTTGATTATTTTTGGAGTATAAATGCCCAATTAAAGTATATAATTACTTGTGAGAATAAGTTCAACGTATCTATCTAGTTAAATTCGTCAAACACTCAAACAAAGTAGGAATTTCACTATTTTCCTAAATATCCAAAATACGTGAGGTTTCAATCAATTTTTTTCTCGATTATTTTTGGAGTATAATTGCACAATTTAAGTATATAATTACTTGTGAGAATGAGGTCAACGTGTCTATCTAGTTAAATTTGTCAAACACTCAAACAAATAAGCAATTCCACTATATCCTTGAATATCACAAATACGTGAGGTTCCAATTAATTCTTTTTTCTTGAATATTTTTGAAGGAGAACGCCCAATTGAAGTATTTTATTACTAGTGAGAATGTGGTCAACATATCTATCCAGTTAAATTTGTCCAACACTCAAACAAAGTAGCAATTTCACTGTTTTCCTAAATATCCAAAATACGTGAGGTTTCAATCAATTTTTTTCTCGATTATTTTTGGAGTATAATTGCACAATTTAAGTATATAATTACTTGTGAGAATAACGTCAACGTGTCTATCTAGTTAAATTTGTCAAACACTCAATCAAATAAGCAATTCCACTATATCCTTGAATATCACAAATGCGTGAGGTTTCAATTAATTCTTTTTTCTTGAATATTTTTGAAGGGAAACGCCCAATTGGAGTATTTTATTACTAGTGAGAATGTGGTCAACATATCTATCCAGTTAAATTTGTCCAACACTCAAACAAAGTAGCAATTTCACTGTTTTCCTAAATATCCAAAATACGTGAGGTTTCAATCAATTTTTTTCTCGATTATTTTTGGAGTATAATTGCACAATTTAAGTATATAATTACTTGTGAGAATAAGGTCAACGTGTCTATCTAGTTGAATTTGTCAAACACTCAAACAAATAAGCAATTCCACTATATCCTTGAATATCACAAATACGTGAGGTTTCAATTAATTCTTTTTTCTTGAATATTTTTGAAGGAAAACGCCCAATTGAAGTATTTTATTACTAGTGAGAATGTGGTCAACATATCTATCCAGTTAAATTTGTCCAACACTCAAACAAAGTAGCAATTTCACTGTTTTCCTAAATATCCAAAATACGTGAGGTTTCAATCAATTTTTTTCTCGATTATTTTTGGAGTATAATTGCACAATTTAAGTATATAATTACTTGTGAGAATAAGGTCAACGTGTCTATCTAGTTAAATTTGTCAAACACTCAAACAAATAAGCAATTCCACTATATCCTTGAATATCACAAATACCTGAGGTTTCAATTAATTCTTTTTTCTTGAATATTTTTGAAGGAAAACGCCCAATTGAAGTGTTTTATTACTAGTGAGAATGTGGTCAACATATCTATCCAGTTAAATTTGTCCAACACTCAAACAAAGTAGCAATTTCACTGTTTTCCTAAATATCCAAAATACGTGAGGTTTCAATCAATTTTTTTTTCGATTATTTTTGGAGTATAATTGCACAATTTAAGTATATAATTACTTGTGAGCATAAGGTCAACGTGTCTATCTAGTTAAATTTGTCAAACACTCGAATAAACTAGAAAATTCACTATTTTCTTAAATATCCAAAACACGTGAGGTTTCAATTAATTTTTTTTTTTTGAATATATTTTTGAAGTATAAACGCCCAATTGATGTATCTTATTATTAGTGAGAATGAGGTCAACGTATATATCTAGTTGAATTTGTCAAACACTCGAACAAAGTAGCAATTTCACTATTTTCTTAAATATCCAAAATAATTGAGGTTCCGATCAATTCTTTTTCTCGATAATTTTTGGAGTATGAATGCCTAATTAATGTATATACTTACTTGTGAGAATAAAGTCAACGTCACTATTTTCTTAAATATCAAAAATACGCGCGGTTTCAATTCATTTTTTTTTCTTAAATATTTTTGAAGTATATACTTCCAATTGCAATATCTTTTTACTAGTGAGAATGAGGTTTACGTATCTATCTGGTTAAATTTGTCGAACACTCAAACAAAGTAGCAATTTCTTAAATTTTCTTAAATATCCAAAATATGTGAGGTTTCAATCAATTTTTTTACTGGAATATTTTTGAAGTATGAATGCCCAATTGAAGTATATATAATTACTTGTGAGAATAAGTTCAACGTATATATCTAGTTAGATTTGTCAAACACCAAAACAAAGTAGCAATTTCACTATTTTCATCCAGAATACTGGAGGTTTCAATCAATTTTCTTTCTTGATTATTTTCGGAGTATAAATGCCTAATTTAAGTATATAATTACTTGTGAGAATAAGGTCAACGTATCTATCTAGCCAAATTTGTCAAACACTCAAACAAAGTAGCAATTTCAAGATTTTCCTTAATATCTAAAATACGTGAGGTTTCAATTAAATTTTTGTGCTCATTATCATTATATCTTTCGAATCATCGGAAACCTACGAAAGTGGCATAGTAAAGTATAAAAAGAATATATATTCAACTATTTCCATCAGATTTCGAACCCCAAAACGGTATATTTTTCGGTATATGAACGGAAATTTCCGTTCATTCCAGCCTTAATTGTGACTTCAAAGAAGTTTTCGCTCATATCTTTTTAGAAATTATAGAAAACCTACAAAAATGGTAAGATTGCAAATGGGTCTATTTAATAATTTCAAATAGATTTCAGACCCCGAAACTGTATGTATGTATGTTTGTATTTTTGACGTTTTTAGAAAAAAAATTCTAAATGACGGACGGACATGACGAATTTATGAGGGTTTTGTTTTCACCTTTAGTCCAACCTGACGGTTTTTGCAACGAATTTTTCGAGATATCAATTATTCCATTCAAAAGGAGAAGAGAGAAAATTTAGAATGTCCAGAGACGCCTTCATCGTTTATTTTCCACCGTTTTCACCTTGATGAGGAAATTTCTTTAATGATACAGAGTAGTGCAGGTTATCCCACCCCCTCGATTGCGTAAAGTCAAAAGGATTTCCCGCTATCCCGTTACTAGTTCGGGATCTACCGCCCCCTCGACGTGGCGTCGGCGTCTTTCGGAAACTTTCAAGCTTATAAAAGCGCGCTCGCAGCTTCTCCTATAGTCTTCACTGTTCCCATTCAAATCGTCCGCTCAACAGGTGCGTTCAGAACTTCAGATTTTTCCGGTGAGTTCTTCTTTATATTATTTTTTTTTTGATGGTGTGTGCTCTTCTCTCTTGAATTTTTCGAATATTCTTTTTGCGGTCAAGTAGAGGGTTAAAATCGGTGAGTCTTCAGTGATTTTTTTAAACGAAGTTAATAAATCGAAAATAAAAACTAATCCAAATTATATTAAATCCATGATAAGATCACAAAAAGGAATTTTAATGATCGTCCAATCTAAAATTGATTTGTTCCTTGTTTTATTTCCATTATCATATTTTTGTTGAAGTAAATTTCTCCAAAATCTGTAACATATTCCAAAAATTTTCAACCTGATACAATTGAATTCATGGAACCACCCTGTACAGTTATTCCACTCAAATTCGTGTTCCTATTTTTTTATATTTGTACTAACTGGCGTTAGTTGTAGACCTAGAATCCAATCATTGGATCCTCGAGTATCAAACATTTCGGGGGTTTACACAAGCTTAATTCAAACCTTGATTATATATAATATTTAGGGGTAGCTTTCGGTTATGGAGGGTAAACACTTTTGAAATGTTCAAAGACATGTTTATCGTTTGAAGAAAGGGTGCAAATTTTGCAGAATTCGAAGGGTTCAAACCATGTGCCCACTTTTGCTTGGATACTTGAGGGGGTTGAAGTTTTCTTACACCCCCGTTCCTTGTCGTTTGCGAAAAAATTCCCTGGACTGACAGATAGTTTAAGTTTTCATTGCATGAGATGAATTTTCTGTTTTTCATGTAGGTTGGGTGGGTGGGCACTTCTCTTTCTGCCCTTCAGAACCAGCTTGGATACTCGAAGGAGTTTATATTTCAATTAGTTTTTTTATACCAAGTAATATCTTGGCTGCCTTCTAGTGATTCTTTGCCAGAAGTTTTCCTCCCTTTGATACCTTTCATCCCACAAGAACTCGATCTTCAAAGACGACACTCGACTGAAGAAAAAAAATCAGCAATCCATAATTCCATTACGTTGATCCACTATTTCTCCCCCATTTCAACCAACCCTCAATCCATCGCCAAGGGTGGACGGTGTGGCGATAAAGAAATATGTGTTGCGCTTAATTTCACCCCTAGAACAAGATAATCCCTAATTCGTCAACGTTCGGACTCTTTTGACACTTCCAATCTTCGCGAATCCTGATGTTTGTCCCAACAATTTTTCCCCCTTTCATAGGGACTCGAATCACTGGAAGAGAAGAGAAGGGAGTTCGAGGAGAATTAATTAATTGGTTGATGAATTATTTAGTTGAACAATTAGTTTATTCATTTATTCTTTTAATTTTTTTCTTCATTTATTTATTTATTCATCTATTTGTTTTTCCATTTATTCTTCTATTTATTCATTCATTAATTTTTTTATTTATTCATTGATTCATTTCTTCATTAAGTTATTCATTCATATATCTATTGATTTATTCCTCAATTAGTTCATTTATTCATTAATTTTTTCTTCTATTGGTTTATTAATTCATTAATTCATCAATTCATTGATTCATTTATGCATTTCTCCATTTATTCATTTAATAAATCATTCATTTATTCATTTGGGTATTGATTAATTAATTCATTTCGAACATTTTTGACACTTTTGATATCAGCGAATCCTGATGTTTGTTCCAACAATATTTTCCAATCTGCTTGCAGAGAATCGAATGATTTATTAATTATTGAATCATTTCACAATTCACTAACCAATTTGTTCATTAATTTATTCATTAATTCATTCATTAATTTATTCATTAATTAATTCATTGATTTATTCATTCATTCATTTATCCATTTATCCATTGATGATTTTTGAATCAATTAGTTTATTTCCTCAGTTATTTCAACACCAATTCGATGATTCATCAATCAATTAACGAATTTATTGATAAATTAATCAATTCATCAGTTATTTATTCATCAATTAATTATATCACAAGTGTAGAAAGTGATTCATTGCACATTCCACAAGTGCGAGAATCATTCAATCAATTCATTGATTAATTGATGAAACCATTAATTAATTAATCAATTGATTAATTCCTTCATTCATTCATTCATTCTTTGATTTTTCATCAATTAGTTTATTTACTCAGTTATTCTTACACTTATTCGATTATATATTTATTAATCGATTAATTAATTAATTGAATTATCTTATTACTAGTGGGAATGAGGCCAACATATTCATCCAGTTGAATTTGAACAGATTAGTAATTTCACTATTTTCTTAAATATCCAAACTACGTGAGGTTTCAATCAATTATTTTCTTGATTATTTTTGGAGTATAAATGCCCAATTAAAGTATATAATTACTTGTGAGAATAAGTTCAACGTATCTATATAGTTAAATTTGTCAAACACTCAAACAAAGTAGGAATTTCACTATTTTCCTAAATATCCAAAATACGTGAGGTTTCAATCAATTTTTTTCTCGATTATTTTTGGAGTATAATTACACAATTTAAGTATATAATTACTTGTGAGAATAAGGTCAACGTGTCTATCTAGTTAAATTTGTCAAACACTCAAACAAATAAGCAATTCCACTATATCCTTGAATATCACAAATACGTGAGGTTTCAATTAATTCTTTTTTCTTGAATATTTTTGAAGGAAAACGCCCAATTGAAGTATTTTATTACTAGTTAGAATGTGGTCAACATATCTATCCAGTTAAATTTGTCCAACACTCAAACAAAGTAGCAATTTCACTGTTTTCCTAAATATCCAAAATACGTGAGGTTTCAATCAATTTTTTTCTCGATTATTTTTGGAGTATAATTGCACAATTTAAGTATATAATTACTTGTGAGAATAAGGTCAACGTGTCTATCTAGTTAAATTTGTCAAACACTCAAACAAATAAGCAATTCCACTATATCCTTGAATATCACAAATACGTGAGGTTTCAATTAATTCTTTTTTCTTGAATATTTTTGAAGGAAAACGCCCAATTGAAGTATTTTATTACTAGTGAGAATGTGGTCAACATATCTATCCAGTTAAATTTGTCCAACACTCAAACAAAGTAGCAATTTCACTGTTTTCCTAAATATCCAAAATACGTGAGGTTTCAATCAATTTTTTTCTCGATTATTTTCGGAGTATAATTGCCCTTTTAAACTATATAATTACTTGTGATAAAAAATTTCAACGTATATATCTAGTTAGATTTGTCAAACACTAAAACAAAGTAGCAATTTCGCTATTTTCTCAAATATCCAAAATACTTAATTAATTAATTAATTAATAATTAATAAAAATGTGAAATGCATCACTTTCCACACTTATCAATCAATTAACCAATTAATCAATTAATTAATTTATCAATAATTCAACCAATTAATTAATTAATTAATCAATGATTAATAAATAAATAATTCATTAATTGATTAATTGATTGATGAGTGTGGAAAGTGATGCATTTCACATTTTTATTCTTCGATTTTTGAACGTAGGTTTCGAAGGGTCTCATGTAGTTGTCTGAATTTGTCCAATCTTCAAATTATCTCGTGAATCGTTGGAGATAATATGTACGAAAAATATAATAATAGGTAATCGTTGAAGTTCATCACATTATTGAATTCTTTCCAGTCGTGCATAAACTTGGATATTGAAATTTCACGTATAGTGATGAGATGTAAATTATTCAACAATAAACCATATATTCAGTGGCCTCAAAGCTCTGAAAGTAGGCTGTAATTTTATTTGATATTCTCCTGATGTTTCACTCAACATCAACAGTTTATTACATATTGATCTTAGACTTTGATGTTCGTTCTGGAAAATTTCATGGATAGGAAAACTTTTAACCTTTCAAATTATAGCTGAGAGCAACTAACGATAAAATAAGAATTTACTAGGGCAATTTCAATCCCCAAGTTTCATTCATCATTTTTGAAATATTAATCACCCAATGACAAAATCCCGCGATGAATAAATGAGCCATATGGTTTTGTTCAGAACCGTGAACCCCAGAGAATCAACAAGTTTGGCTTGCAATTAAATCTAAATCAATTATAACGACGTAATCCTCCTTTTCATCTCGTCCAGGAGGATTCCATCAAAATTATCACCCCCAAGCCGAATATTCCAGACTAAACCCCAAATAATAAGTGTCATGATTGTCAAAGTACAATTACATTAACAACAAGAGTACATGTCATATTTCACCCCCTCCTTTACGTTTGTTTTAATCTTCACATTTGAGGTTTAACCAGATTAAAACGTCATTTAGGGCGCGATTAAAATTTAATTGGAGGCCCTCTGTTGTCGTTATATCCCACACTCGAACCTCTGTTAATATCGGAGAGTAATCTTAGCTGGGACTTCCAAGGAAACGGGGCTGCTGAAGACACCCACTGTTTAATTTATGAGATTAAAAGAAAAGGAGCTCAAAGAACCAGAAGTGATTTCTTTCTTGTCAGCTGCGAAGGTTTATCTCTATCTTATATTGAGTTATGAAGCAATTATTTCTTAGGACAAAGCATCTGTATACCTTGCTTCTTTTGAATGTTTTTATTCTTTTTCGTGGAAATTTAAAATCGTTTGTATAACATAACAAAAGGCATGGAAATTTCATAGGAAAAATCTATTTTTATAATTTTCTCCTACCGAGCACCTGAGCTGTCTATATTGAGGTTGGTATCTATTCTACACTACCGACATCTCATGCATGTAGCGCCATCTAGGGGAGAGCTACACAATACAATTCAAAATGTCGTGTACGTAAAAAAAAGAATAGATTCTCTTAGAATACTGTTGTTCATTGGTATTCCAGTAACAATTATTGGCATTTCATTTTTAATTGATAAACAATCGGAGCTTCCAAAGGAACATCCCCTTCATTAGCCTTCGACTAGATCGATTCGGATTCAATTTTTCATCTATTAGAGAGGACAAACGTGGAGGTCCCTCTGATTAAACGTTGGCATGCCCTGCCTTTATCTCAATTAACTTTGTTGTTTTTGCCCTGAAAATATTCGAGATAAAATTGGATACATAGACCTGTTCTCTTTCAGGTTGGATTCTACACTCCCTCACACACAAATAATGAACTGGCCACTGAGAATATGGTGGGTCGCTCTGCTGGCAGCTATGGTGATCTTCGAATCCAGATGGACCGAAGCTGCCCCGAGGATGACGCGGAGGGAAGACATGCTCAAGGATCTGATGAAGCTCGACCAGTACTACTCGTCGATCGCGAGACCTAGGTGAAGATTCCTCCGCTTTTTCATTCATTCGATCAATCATTTCATGAGAAGTCTCCGGTTGATCCAAACAAACCCATCACACTCTCGGATAAATCCACCCCTGAATATTCTCACAATATTAGTCGTCAATATTGTGAAAATATCGATTATTCGCATAATTCTCAATATTTTCGTGATATAGGCCACGAATATTGTGGGGATATTGAATATTCTTATGATCTATACGAGTATTGTGAAAACATTGAATGTTAATTGAAATATATACTTGGAATATTGTGAGAATATTGAATATTCTTGAATTATAAACATTTATTGTGAGAATATTTGATATTCTCACAATATTCGCAGTATATATCGTGAAAATATTCAATGTTCTCACAATATAAACTAGGAATATTATGATAATATTGAATATTCTCACAATATTAACTAGGAATATTATGATAATATTGAATATTCTCACAATATTAACTTCGAATATTATGGGGAAATCGGATATTCTCACGTACTATCCTACGAATGTAGTGAGGGAATTCGATATTTCCGCAATATAAGCCACGAATATTGTGAGGATATTGAATATTTTTATCATTTATACGAATATTGTGAGAAAATTTAATGTAATTGAAATTTACACTTGAAATATTGTGAGAATATTGAATATTCTTGAAATATATACATTCATTATGACAATATTTGATATTCTCACAATATTCGTAGAATATATCGCGAAAATATTCATTAATGTTCCCACAATATGAACTATATTATGCTACGAATATTGTGAGGATATTGCATATTCTCACAATATTAGAATAATATTGGGAAAATATTGAATATTCTCACAATATAGTATATATTGTGAGAATATTCCATATTCTCACAATATCAGAATGATATTGTGAAAATATTGAATATTCTCACAAAATATTTTCAAATATTGTGTGAATATTGAATATTATCATTGTAGGAATATTGAATATTCTCACAATAAATATTGTGGGAATATTCGAGGGGCATATTTTTGGAGAAAATTGCACGAGGTATTTCCTTTATCACGTCACCAATATAAATTGTATGATTGAAACCGAGTCAAAGAGTTAAACAAACCCGGATATGGATTAAGAAGTGGGTACTTGAATATTTTATTTTCCACTCCTTCACTCTTGTTCAATGAAACTCATGAATAAATTTCTTGACATCCCGGATAATAGCCGAGTTGAGCTCTCCAACAACGAGCTGATTAGAGATAATAGATGGCTCCGCAAATTATGCAAATAAGGTGATTTCATTAAGCTACTTTAGAGTATTGAGAGAAAGGGGGTGTCGAATATCATGCTCTCGTTTTTCTTTTTTTCTCGATCGGTCGATATCCGCGGGGTATTTTTCTCGATTAAACGACATAAATTGCCGTCTTTATCGCCCCCGGCTTCGATAAAAAGTCGATTTGAATGACCTGTTACATCTTGAGTAACTAGACAGCATTTGGCGAGGGGTTTTTTAAGGGTTTTCCTTAAAACTTGATGTTATGGGGAGGTATTGGTGATATCCATGTGTGTCAACTTGGAGTATTTTTGCATCTGGAGTACTGTATTGTGTAGGGAAATTAAAGAAAAACTGATGGAATCCTCACGTGTCACTGTTGGTGTTCTGAAATTATGGAAATGGGCAGCAGAACAAAGTTAAATCTGTCAAGAATGGGGACGTTAGTAGTTGGCCACCTAGATTGTGCGATATGACAACACTGAATTATTTTCTCTTAGATCCTTCACATCGTTGTTCTTGTTTCGAATTTGAATCAGATCTCGGTTAAGTTGAGCAGAAATGGGATATTTCTTCAAATAGTTCGATTTTGGTGAATTTGCACACTTAATATTCCTGCAATTCTAATCCAACCAGATGTATCCATCATGCTACAACATTCATGAGATTGTACTGCAGAAATGCAGATTGGATTGAGCGTAATAGTTTATATAGTTGAATTTGTCAAACACTCGAACAAAGTAGCAATTTCACGATTCGTCCAATTCTGTCCAACATTGACGAAAAACTTCACGATGCTTCATTATGCTCACGAGTTTATCGGGGAAGGAGTTTAATCATTTCCTAAAAATTCATCTTGGTTCTTTACAAATTATTACAATTCTTCTTCGACTTACAGTTTGCACAGACCTCCTTCAAAATTCACCCCTAATTGAGGTGCACCTCACTCAAAGTCCATTAAAAATCTTTTCTATTGCACCAGTTCGACTTAACTAAGGGGAACTCATATCTGACAACGTCGACCAAATAAGACAGATATGACACATTATGATTATACCACGCTCATAACCTCAATTTCCCACTGTTTTGGTTAGTTTCAAAGGGGTTTTCTTCCCAAAGTTGAGATGAATAATAAATGAAGAGAAACTTCTGTTCAATGACAGTGGGAAGAAAATCAGAAAGTGAAGAAGGAAGAACTGCCTCAACTGCAACTTAGAAAAGCTCGAAACTCTTCTAGAATATTCGCACTAAAAATAACGCCAACGAGTCTAAATAGTTGAATTTCTCGAACACTCGAACAAAGTAGCAATTTCACGATTAGCTGTCCAACATTGACTAAAAACTTTATGATGCTCCGTTATGCTTATGAATTCACGAAGAGTGTCAAGAATTGGAGGAAATTGTATCGAGGAAGAAGTTCAACCATTTCCGAAATATTCATCTCAATTGTCAACAAATTATATAACAAATTTTCTTCGACTAACAGTTTGCACAGACCTCCTTCAAAATTCACCCCTAATTGAGGTGCACCTCACTCAAAGTCCATTAAAAATCTTTTCGATTGCACCAGTTTGACTTAACTAAAGGGAACTTATATCTGGCAACGTCGACCAAATAAGACAGATATGACACATTATGATTATACCACGATCATAACCTCAATTTCCCACTGTTTTGGTTAGTTTCGAAGGGGTTTTCTTCCCAAAGTTGAGATGAATAATAAATGAAGAAAAACTTCTGTTCAATGACAGTGGGAAGAAGATCAGAAAGTGAAGAAGGAAGAACTGCCTCAACTGCAACTTAGAAAAGCTCGAAACTCTTCTAGAATATTCGCACTAAAAATAACGCCAACGAGTCTAAATAGTTGAATTTCTCGAACACTCGAACAAAGTAGCAATTTCACGATTAGCTGTCGTACTTTGACTGAAAACTTCACGATGCTTCATTATGCTCACTAATTCACGAAGAATGTCAAGTATTGGAAGAAATTTGATCGAGGAAGGAGTTTAATCATTTCCTTATTATTCATCTTAATTCTTAACAAATTATAACAACTTTCCTTCCACTCAAAGTTCGCACAGATCTCCTACAAAATTTACCCCTAATTGAGGTGCACCTCACTCAAAGTCCAAAGTCCAAAGTCGACTCAACTAAGGGTGACTTATATCTGGCAACATCGACCAAATAAGACAGATATGACACATTATGATTATACTACGCTCATAACCTCAATTTTCCACTGTTTTGATCAGATTAAAACGGTTTTTCTTTCCAAAGTGAAGATGAATTTATAAAAAAAATCTTCTGTTCCAATGACAAAGGGGAGAAGATCAGAATGTGAAGGAGGAAGAACTGCCTCAACTACGAATTAGAAAAGCTCGACTCTCTCCTAGAATAATCCGCACTAAACATAACGCCAACTAGTCTAATAGTTGAATTTGTCAAACACTCGAACAAAGTAGCAATTTCATTATTCTCTTATATATCAGAAATATTTTGATTGAATCTTTTCTTGATTACTTTTCAAAGTATAAACGACCAATTTGAGTATTTAGTGATGAGAATCCGACCAGTTCGAGCAATTTTACAGGTATAGTCTTACTTGCTACTAAAATGATACTTTTGTTGATATCTATCGATTTGTTTTCCTACGTTTTATTCAAGTCAATTGAGGTTGTTTCATTGCATTTCATTTATTGTTCTAATTGGATATAAAATCTAAGGAAAAAGATGAGAGATAAACGATCTTCATGAATTGATTTGTTCGCCAATATAGGTGGAGTGTGAAAATTTTGAAACCTAAAAAAAAATTTCAGAGTTTTTTATTCGTTCTTCTCTTAGCATTGAGCAAATTCTTTCGTTGTGATAGAGCTAACACATCAATGAGAGTTTTTTTCATCAAGTTACTCACGAAAAGAAATTTACAAAGGAAGTGATACAATAAACAAAATACACATTAAAACGCAAGAAAAGTAGTTGGAAAGAAAACTGAGAACAAAAAAGATTACAATGAGTTATGGTAAACACATCAGACTATGCTCAAAAAGCAAATTAGATATGGAATAGTTGATCCAGTACAATCTGCTAGAGTCATCGTTATCCAAAATATTCATTTTGTGCCAAAACTGTAACTTGTCACTTTGCTTTTCGAACTGTCAAAACATTTAGGAAAATTTAGAGGTTATATTCAGGTCAACCATCGAGAAAAGTCATCAGGTGACACTTAAATCGAGTTAAGCAGTAAATTGTCGTTTTATGTGACACTTAACCCAGGAAAGTGACGATTCAAGTTATATTTATTTTAAAAATTTGTCACAAAAAACATGATTTTCCACGAATTTGGGTGAATGAATGGCGATTATATCAATGAATTGTGTATGTTTGTATCTTTGACTGCCTAATACCAGGCGGATTAAAACTCCGTTTAATTAATAATATATATTATGATAGTTTTATATTTTTGATATAAAATGAGGAGCGGTGTTGGCTAAAACATGCTGGTGTTAGGTAGCTTGCGAAGTGTTGATCCGGATGGTAGCATCAGTCCAAAGATACAACGTGCCTACAACATGCTGAAACTCCAGAGTATCGACCGGATCTACGCTGACAGGACTAGGCCCAGGTGAGATCAAAGACAATTTTAATTCAGCATCTTCCCGAAGATTTCGATTAAAAACTGGCATTAGGAAATCTCCTAAAAATTTCATCCCAACATAATAGAGTTTTTTGTGAATGAATGATGAAGAGGACTAGGCATCAGCCATATTAATTTGTTGTCTGCATGTTTCTCCACTAACTTTCCTATCGCATTCTATGAATGTTTGTTTTTGAAATATTTTCTCGATGTGATTTTTATGGCTTGGTAGAAATATTCCAGTCACCTGAACAAGAACGAATATCTGATGAGTTGCTTCCTACGTTCCCCTTCGAATTGGGAAGTTTGATTGAATATTTTGAATTCAAGTGCGTCATGTTTGCTTATTTTTCTGTAGCTCGAATTCATGTAAGATTCATAAGGTATTGCCTAACTCAGATGAAAATTGTTTGGTGTTCCATGACCGAATGAAAAATTCCCCTTACTCCCCCACAGCGTGGACTTTTGCTGGGAGGTCTCAGGAGACAATCTCTTCATGAATCGATGAAATATCTAATGTAAACTGTGTTCAATTTCTCCAATGTGTGTAGAACTGTCCGCTAGGAAATCACTGGATTGGGTAGATTGCCAACATGCAACTATCGTCCGGGTAATTTCGATCTCATGGTCCCTTTTTTGTTGATTGAGGAAAAAATAGATTTCTCATTAGACAATGGGTTCACTTCACTGAACCCTTGTTAACTTTTAAAACTTCCATGAACCAAAAAATTTTTTCACTAAGACCTGAAGAAAATTTTTGAAGGGTTTGTTCGGAAAATCAAAGACTTCTTGAGATAACAATCAGATCATTGACATTCACTGGGATGATATAAATATACCTTACCTTTTAGCTAAGAATGAATATCGAAGCATTTTTTTGCATGTCACTTAACAATTTATTTATTATCATTAATCGTTTTTCCAAATCACCTTTCTATAATTTCATTAAGTGCTGCATTTACTCACGGCCGTTTGCACAGTTCCCCACAAAACTTAAGCCTAATCAGAGTGTGTCTCAATAAGTTTAAACTCGAAAATCTTCACTTGTTGGACTTTGAATTAAATCTGGCAACGTCAGCCAAATATGACAGATGTGATACATTAGATCTACTGTGTGACAGAAATGTCAAAATCTTGTACAAAAAAAGTTTCCTGATATTGAAACTAGCACCTTCCGATTCCTCAAGAAATAGTTTGTTCACAAAAAAAAATCAATGGAAGAAACTCCACATCGTTGTTCTTCAGGTTATGTATAAATTTAAATCAGATCTCGGTTCAGTCTTGTAGAAATGTGATATACCTTCAAATATCTCGATTTTGGTGAATTTACATACTGAATATTCCTCCAATTCCGATCCAACCAGATGTATCCATCCTGCTGCAACATTCGCGAGATTGTACTGCAGGAATTTAGATTTGATTGAATTTAATCATGACGAAAGCTGGGGAAACAAACGGTTTCTGCAGTATTTACTACGCTCATAACCTCAATTTCCGACTGTTTCTATTAGTTTGAAAGAGGTTTCCTTTCCAAAGTTGAGATGAATTATCTTTAAAAAAAATTTTTCTGCTCCAATGACAGAGGGGAGAAGGAAGAACTGAACTCGACACTCTTCGAGATTAATACGCACTAAAAATTAAGCCAACGAGTCTAAATAGTTGAATTTGTCGAACACTCGAACAAAGTAGCAATTTCACGATTAGCTGTCCAATATTGACTAAAAACTTCATGATGCTCCATTATGCGTGCGAATTCACGAAGAATGTCAAGAATTGGAGGAAATGGTATCGAGGAAGAAGTTTAATCATTTCCGAAATATTCATCTTAATTCTTAACAAATTATATAACAAATTTTCTTCCACTAACAGTTTGCACAGATCTTCAAAATTTACCTCTAATTGAGGTGCACCTTGCTCAAAGTCCATTAAAAATCTTTTTGATTGCACCAGTTCGACTTAACTAAGGGCAACTTATATCTGGCAACGTCGACCAGATAAGACAGATATGACACATTATGATCATACTACGCTCATAACCTCAATTTCCCACTGTTTTGATTAGTTTGAAATGATTTTTCTTCCTAAAGTGAAGATGAATAATTCATAAATAAACCTTCTGCTCCGATCAGAAGATGAAGGGAGAAGAACGCCCTCAACAGTAAATTAGAAAAGCTCGACACTCTCCTAGAATATTCCACACTGAGAATAATGCCAATGAGTCTATATAGTTGAATTTGTCAAACACTCGAACAAAGTAGCAATTATAGTCACGAGTTCCCAAGAATGTCGAGAATTCGAGAAAATAAGTTCAATCCTATCCTAAATATTCATCTTACTTCTTAACAAATAATAACAACTTTTCTTCCACTTACAGTTTGTACAGATCTCCTACAAAATTAACCTCTAATTGGTGCACCTTACTAAAAGTCTGATAAAAATCTTCTCGATTGCACCGGTTCGACTTAACTAAGGGTAACTGATATCTGGCAACGTCGCCAAATAAAACAGATATGACACATTATGATAATAATAAGCGCATAACCTCAATTTCCCACTGTTTTGATTAGTTTGAGACGTTTTTTCTTCCCAAAGTGAAGATGAATAATTCATAAAAAAAATCTTCTGCTCCAATGACACAGGGGAGAATATCAGAAAGAGGAGGAAAAAGAACTGCCCCATCTGCAAATTAGAAAAGCTCGAAACTCTTCTGGAATATTCGCACTAAAAATGACGCAAACGAGTCCAATAGTTGAATTTGTCAAACACTCTAACAAAGTAGCAATTTCACGATTAGCTGTTCAGAATTGACTAAAAAGTTCACGATGCTTCATTTTACTCACGAATTCACGAAGGATATGAAGAATTGTAGGAAAGGAAGAAGTTTTATCATTTCCGAAATATTCATCTTAATTCTTGAAAAATTATGAAAACTTTTCTTCCACTGAAAATTTTGCACTGAGCTCTTACAAAATTCACCCCTAATTGAGGTGCACCTTACTCAAAGTCCATTAAAAATCCTTTCGATTGCACCAGTTCGACTCAACTGAGGGTACTTTATATCTGGCAACGTCGCCAAACATTATAATCCCCATTGTTTGGATTAGTTTGAAATGGTTTTTCTTCCCAAAATGAAGATGAATAATTCATAAAAAAAATCTTCTGCTTCAATGACGAATGGGGAGAAGATCAGAAAGTGAAGGAAGAAGAACTGCCTACAAATTAGAAAAGCTCGACTCTGTCCTAGAATAATCCGCACTAAAAATAACGCCAACTAGTCTAATAGTTGAATTTGTCAAACACTCGAACAAAGTAGCAATTTCATTATTCTCTTATATATCAGAAATTCGTGAGGGTTCGATTGAATTTTTTCTTGATTACTTTTCAAAGTATAAATGACTAGTTTGAGTATTTAGTGATGAGAATCCGACCAGTTCACGCAATTTTACAGGTATAGTCTTACTTGCTACTAAAATGATACTTTTGTTGATATCTATCGATTTGTTTTCCTACGTTTTATTCAAGTGAATTGAGGGTTTTTCATTGAATTCCATATATTCTATCTTATAGTTAAAATCTTTTGGCTTTCTTCGACCTTTTTTTCTGAACGCACGGTATTTTTGTTCTAATTGGATATAGAATCGTTGAAAAAGAATGAGGGAGAAATAAATAATTTTCGTGGATTAATTTGTTCACCAATATAATCGATAAAATATGGTGTGATTTGAAAATTCGTTTTACATTTATGTCCCCAAAAATTCCGACCGATATGTTCTGTTCTAAATACGATTTCAGAAAAGTCTAATTTTTAGTTTATATCGACCAATTTCTTCAACTGAAGTGATATCGCAGCTTTCAATTTCATTTCATTTACAATGTTCTGAACTTGCTCAAGTCTGTCACAGTCAAGGTCATCATTATCATCTCTTATGATATTAATTTTGTGTCAAACTGTAACGTGTCACTTTCCTCTTTGAAGTATCGAAACAAATAACAAATGTTTCTGAGCTTTGAGGTTATGTTCATGTCAACCATCAAGAAATGTCATTGAGTTGAGCAAACGGCCGTTAGTGCAGCTTTTTTCTTGTAAACTACTTTTCGATTAGTCTTTAGAGGAAGAAAAATTAAACATTACTTCTATAAAATTCAATTCAAACCTGAACCAAATTTTTTTTTCCAGATACGGAAAGAGAGCAGAAACAGGTCATCTGACACCTCTAGACTTCGACATCCAGGTAAGCAACCACTTGTAACTTCCGGAAAGTCTTCCATTCGACCAAATGACCGTAGAAGGGAAATGGATTGCTAGGGAAATTGGGCAATTTTCTTCTGTTTTCGCAGGCTCATTCTCGATATCGAATAACCGGGTTCTCTCGCTTTTGCGAATCAATTAAGTGTACGGAATATTTATCTGGAAAGTCATCGTTTATAGAATTGAAACCTAGTAGTCGTTCCGAAATGAAATTCGAGTCGTTCCTTAAATTATACATCGAAATTTAATTTGTGGGATTAGAAAAAAAAAACGGTTGTGTTCCTATCGATTCTCGAATGGAAAACGAGGGCAATATTTTTAGGGCTAATTCGAATTGTTTTTCCAATTGTTTGCATTCGTTTCAGGCGTTAGAAAATCCAATCATCTCGTCCAAATGGCTGTAATTTTCGAATTTTGAGTGATTTGATTGGTCCCAAAAAAAAATTTCTGATACATTTCATGTAACTCGGAGATTCCATCTTTTGAAGTTTTCAAATTACTGTACCATATAACATATAATTCGGTCATGCTGAAACATGTCTGATATATCATGAGTCGGTGTGGAATGATTAGAGGAATAATAATGCTCTCCTTCCTCCCTATGAACCCCTTTCTGTTCTCTGAACCGTACTCATGTAAATGACAGGTTTCTTCAGCCAGACCGAATTTATTCATGTGCATTTCGTGGAATTCCTCATGAGTATGCTTGGACCAAAAAAAATATAATCAGACTTGTCGATAATGTTAACCTGTTAAGTTCTCTTATAGCGAAATCCCTTCCCAACTCCTGGAAACTCCGAATTAAGGGAGAATTTATTATCATTTTCACCTGGATGTTTGCTAAGGGTAGGTGTAGAGTTCTGGAAATTTAATTTGCACCGGAGGTATGGCGTTTATAATTTTATCTGGCGTTGCACTTGTCGCCCTATTTCGAGTACAGAGGTTGGTTTCCATTTGGAAATGAACTAGTCCCATTCTTTTGTTTGCGTTTCATTTGTGTAAATGATCCCGTATTAATTTTCGAAAGATGGGGGTGGAGAGAATATCATGGCGTTAGGTGACGTTGGAAGACCGGAGTGTAGTACTCCGATATCATTACATTTGTTGAGACTCTCAATTCTAATAGCAGGATTCGGAGACTTGACGGGGTGGGTTTTTTCCATAGACCTTCAAGGCATTTGAAACATTTTTTTTACTAAAAACTATGAAAAAATCATAAGATTTTGTAAAAACGTTTGGGGAACACACCGATGATTAATTTTTCAGCTTCAGAATGCAGATAATTGGAGAAAAATCCACACTCACCTGATTTGGTCAATTTTTGAAAAGAAAAACCTCAACTTTGGAAACTTGAAGATTGGAGTCTCCAAAAGTTAAGAATTCAAAGTTCAGTAGCCACTGGAAAAATCATTTTTCGCGAGAAGAAAATGTATATTTGGAATGTCCATACATCAATTATATAATTGAAATGTATTTTTGGTTCCTATATCGAAGAATTTATTTTTTTCCAAATTTTTGATAATTTTTGTGGGACAAATTTTTTTTCGATTATCTTTTGAGAATTTTTCATCCAGGCTCAATAAACCACGCTCATTTCGAATATGTAGTATATTTCTCCATAAACCTCATCGTTTCGTCTGAAAATATGTCTAAATTTACGAAAAAATGAATATTTTGCCTGAAAAACTAATTAAAATCATAAAATTCCGTAGAAATGTTAAAGAAAACAAAGCGATGATTCATTTCGTTGCTTCAGAATACAGACAATTAGAAGAAAATCTACACTTACCTGAGTTGGTCCATTTTTGGAAAGAAAAACCTCAACTTTAGAAACTTGAAAATTGAGGTCTTCTAAAGTTAAGAATTCAAAGTTCAGTAGCCACTGGAAAAATCATTTTTCGCGAGAAGAAAATATAAATTTGAAATGTCCATACATCAATTATATAATTGAAATGTATTTTTGGTTTCTATATCGAATAATTTATTTTTTTCCAAATTTTCGATAATTATTGTGGGACACATTTTTTTTTCGATTATTATGTGAGAATTTCTCATCCAGGCTCAACAAACCACGCTTATTTCGAATATGACGTATATTTCTCCATAAACCTCATCGTTTCGTCTGAAAATATGTCTAAATTTACGAAAAAATAGATTTTTTGCCTAAAAAACTAATTAAAATCATGAAATTCCGTAGAAATGTTGAGGAAACAAACTAATTATTTATTTTGTAGCTTCAGTATACAGACTATGAGAAAAAAATCCACACTTACCTGAGTTGGTCCATTTTTGGAAAGAAAAACCTCAACTTTAGAAACTTGAAAATTGAGGTCTTCAAAAGTTAAGAATTCAAAGTTCAGTAGCCACTGGAAAAATCATTTTTCGCGAGAAGATAATATAAATTTGAAATGTCCATACATCAATTATATAATTGAAATGTATTTTTGGTTTCTGTATCGAATAATTTATTTTTTTCCAAATTTTCGATAATTATTGTGGGACACATTTTTTTTTCGATTATTATGTGAGAATTTCTCATCCAGGCTCAATAAACCACGCTCATTTCGAATATGTCGTATATTTCTCCATAAATCTCATCGTTTCGTCTGAAAATATGTCTAAATTTACGAAAAAATGGATTTTTTGCCTAAAAAACTAATTAAAATCATGAAATTCCGTAGAAATGTTCAGGAAACAAACCAATTTTTTATTTTGTAGCTTCAGTATACAGACTATAAGAAAAAAATCCACACTTACCTAGGTTGGTCCATTTTTGGAAAGAAAAACCTCAACTTTAGAAACT
Organism: Aphidecta obliterata; assembly: GCA_963966015.1. Lineage (NCBI taxonomy): Eukaryota > Metazoa > Arthropoda > Insecta > Coleoptera > Coccinellidae > Aphidecta > Aphidecta obliterata. The sequence goes on from OZ014435.1 coordinate 3,644,823, forward strand.
TGAAAATTGAGGTCTTCAAAAGTTAAGAATTCAAAGTTCAGTAGCCACTGGAAAAATCATTTTTCGCGAGAAGAAAATATAAATTTGGAATGTCCATACATCAATTATATAATTGAAATGTATTTTTGGTTTCTATATCGAATAATTTATTTTTTTCCAAATTTTCGATAATTTTTGTGGGACACATTTTTTTTTCGATTATTATGTGAGAATTTCTCATCCAGGCTCAATAAACCACGCTCATTTCGAATATGTCATATATTTCTCCATAAACCTCATCGTTTCGTCTGAAAATATGTCTAAATTTACAAAAAAATGGATTTTTTGCCTAAAAAACTAATTAAAATCATGAAATTCCGTAGAAATGTTAAGGAAACGAACCAATTATTTATTTTGTAGCTTCAGTATACAGACTATAAGAAAAAAATCCACACTTACCTGAGTTGGTCCATTTTGGAAAGAAAAACCTCAACTTTAGAAACTTGAAAATTGAGGTCTTCAAAAGTTAAGAATTCAAAGTTCAGTAGCCACTGGAAAAATAATTTTTCGCGAGAAGAAAATGTATATTTGGAATGTCCATACATTAATTATATAAATGTAATGTATTTTTGGTTTCTATATCGAATAATTTATTTTTTTCCAAATTCTCGATGATTTTTGTGGGACACATTTTTTTTCGATTATTATGTGAGAATTTTTCATTCAGGCTCAATAAACCACGCTTATTTCGAATATGTCGTATATTTCTCCATAAACCTCATCGTTTCGTCTTAAAATATGTCTAAATTTACGAAAAAATGAAATGCCTGAAAAACTAATTAAAATCATAAAATTCCGTAGAAATGTTGAGGAAACAAACTAATTATTTATTTTGTAGCTTCAGTATACAGACTATTAGAAAAAAATCCACACTTACCTGAGTTGGTCCATTTTTGGAAAGAAAAACCTCAACTTTAGAAACTTGAAAATTGAGGTCTTCAAAAGTTAAGAATTCAAAGTTCAGTAGCCACTGGAAAAATCATTTTTCGCGAAAAGAAAATGTAAATTTGGAATGTCCATACATTAATTATATAAATGTAATGTATTTTTGGTTTCTATATCGAATAATTTATTTTTTTCCAAATTTTCGATGATTTTTGTGGGACACATTTTTTTTCGATTATTATGTGAGAATTTTTCATTCAGGCTCAATAAACCACGCTTATTTCGAATATGTCGTATATTTCTCCATAAATCTCATCGTTTCGTCTCAAAATATGTCTAGATTTACGAAAAAATGGAATGCCTGAAAAACTAATTAAAATCATAAAATTCCGTAGAAATGTTAAGGAAACAAACTAATTATTTATTTTGTAGCTTCAGTATACAGACTATTAGAAAAAAATCCACACTTACCTGAGTTGGTCCATTTTTGAAAAGAAAAACCTCAACTTTGGAAACTTGAAGATTGGAGTCTCCAAAAGTTAAGAATTCAAAGTTCAGTAGCCACTGGAAAAATCATTTTTCGCGAGAAGAAAATATAAATTTGAAATGTCCATACATCAATTATATAATTGAAATGTATTTTTGGTTTCTATATCGAATAATTTATTTTTTTCCAAATTCTCGATGATTTTTGTGGGACACATTTTTTTTCGATTATTATGTGAGAATTTTTCATTCAGGCTCAATAAACCACGCTTATTTCGAATATGTCGTATATTTCTCCATAAACCTCATCGTTTCGTCTTAAAATATGTCTAAATTTACGAAAAAATGAAATGCCTGAAAAACTAATTAAAATCATAAAATTCCGTAGAAATGTTAAGGAAACAAACTAATTATTTATTTTGTAGCTTCAGTATACAGACTATTAGAAAAAAATCCACACTTACCTGAGTTGGTCCATTTTTGGAAAGAAAAACCTCAACTTTAGAAACTTGAAAATTGAGGTCTTCAAAAGTTAAGAATTCAAAGTTCAGTAGCCACTGGAAAAATCATTTTTCGCGAAAAGAAAATGTAAATTTGGAATGTCCATACATTAATTATATAAATGTAATGTATTTTTGGTTTCTATATCGAATAATTTATTTTTTTCCAAATTTTCGATGATTTTTGTGGGACACCTTTTTTTTCGATTATTATGTGAGAATTTTTCATTCAGGCCCAATAAACCACGCTTATTTCGAATATGTCGTATATTTCTCCATAAATCTCATCGTTTCGTCTTAAAATTTGTCTAAATTTACGAAAAAATGGAATGCCTGAAAAACTAATTAAAATCATAAAATTCCGTAGAAATGTTAAGGAAACAAACTAATTATTTATTTTGTAGCTTCAGTATACAGACTATTAGAAAAAAATCCACACTTACCTGAGTTGGTCCATTTTTGAAAAGAAAAACCTCAACTTTGGAAACTTGAAGATTGGAGTCTCCAAAAGTTAAGAATTCAAAGTTCAGTAGCCACTGGAAAAATCATTTTTCGCGAGAAGAAAATATAAATTTGAAATGTCCATACATCAATTATATAATTGAAATGTATTTTTGGTTTCTATATCGAATAATTTATTTTTTTCCAAATTTTCGATAATTATTGTGGGACACATTTTTTTTTCGATTATCATGTGAGAATTTTTCATCCAGGCTCAATAAACCACGCTTATTTCGAATATGTAGTATATTTCTTCATAAACCTCATCGTTTCGTCTGAAAATATATCTAAATTTACGAAAAAATGAATTTTTTGCCTGAAAAACTGATTAAAATCATTAAATTCCGTAGAAATGTTAAAGAAAACAAACCGATGATTCATTTTGTAGCTTCAGAATACAGACAATTAGAAAAAAATCTACACTCACCTGAGTTGGTCCATTTTTGGAAAGAAAAACCTCAACTTTAGAAACTTGAAAATTGAGGTCTTCAAAAGTTGAGAACTCAAAGTTCAGTAGCCACTGGAAAAATCAGTTTTCGCGAGAAGAAAATATAAATTTGGAATGTCCATACATTAAATATATAAATGAAATGTATTTTTGGTTTCTATATCGAATAATTTATTTTTTTCCAAATTTTCGATAATTATTGTGGGACACATTTTTTTTTCGGTTATTATGTGAGAATTTCTCATCCAGGCTCAATAAACCACGCTCATTTCGAATATGTCGTATATTTCTCCATAAACCTCATCGTTTCGTCTGAAAATATGTCTAAATTTTCGAAAAACTGAATTTTTTGCCTGAAAAACTAATTAAAATCATGAAATTCCCTAGAAATATTTTCGTAGCTTCAGAATGTAGACAATTAGAGAAAAATCTACACTTACCTGAGTAGGTCCATTCTTGAAAAGAAAAACCTTAACTTTGAAAATCTGAAAATTGGGGTCTCTGAGAGTTAACAATTCAAAGTGCAGAAGCTTTTGGGGACAAATTTCTTTTTCGATTATAATCTTGGCATTTCCCATCCAGGCTCAATTGGCCACGCTGATTACGGATATGTGGTATATTTTTTCATTGACCTCATCGTTTCGTCTTGAAATATGTCAAAATTTTCGAGAAAATAAACTTTTTGACTGAAAAACTAATAAAAATCATAAAGTTTCGAAGAAACGTTGAAGGAACATAGATAGCAAGAATGCATACAAATGGAAAAAAAATCACACTCACCATATTTGATCCCCCCTTATATATAAAAATTTGGATCTTTCAAAGTTTCTAATTCAATTCGAAGAATTCCAAAACACTTACCACTATCAGCCTCAAGATCCGGTACAGAGCCTCGAAAGTCTCAAAATTCAATCAACCAAAGAGTAATTCAATAGCAATACGATTCGATACTTTCACAGCCAGTGAGAGTAACTCGTGTTTGATTTTCCTAACGTCATTATTTTCTTACCGGCACTTTCTTTCAAGGTTAACTTCTCGTTTTTCGATCGTGACATTGGACTCACTCCACTTTCCGGAATGTGCAACGGCTGGTTTTTAAAGAAGAGGGAAAGTGAACACGCGGAGGACCATAAGAATCCAACGGTCGTTATTGCTCCGAAGGAGCAATCATTCGTGATGTAACTCGGTATGACGAATACATGATTTTTCGAACAGTGTACTGAGGATGTGCCAATAAGCCCGAATCCATTTAGGTTCAAGTTTGCGATGGGAAAAATAATTATGACGTTTTATTTTCAGTATCAAAACGAGGACAATGCGGACTACTCGACTTTGAGGAGATGAAAACTTGCATCCTGGACTTTTATTCTTCAATTTGTGGTTTATTTTTGTAGACAATCAGTATGAACTATTCGAATTTACCAAATACCTGTTCTGTCGAAAAATAGTATATTATATTCAAAAATAAAGCATTTTCCTTCTCTGAATTAAAATTTTTGTTTTAATGAAAGATATTGGCTGTTTATCTGATCCAAATCAATCCCCAGAGAACATCAAATTCATCATTCGCAACTTTAGACCGGTTCCGGCTTATTAAGCCTCATCGGTACAGTACAGAGACGATAATGGTTTCTCCAATAGATTCTAATGAATTCACCAACCTCCAGCAAGAAGAAAGCGAAGTGAAAAACATAATTTGTTCTCGTTTAATCCCAACAGACGAAATACGTGACCAACCAAGCGTAAGAAAACTGTAGCTGAGTATTGGTATCGCAGTTTTATTTTCCGAGTTTCTCGCTGTCATTAATAATAGCTAATTATCTATGCTTTCGGTTTTAATTCGAGCACTCATGAGATTATAATACCGATGTTTAATCACTCCGTTTATTCACACGTTTTTTAATCGATTATTAATTATTGCTCGCAGAATAGATAACAGAAATTTCTTCTATTATAAATAAAGAGCGTAGAGAACTTTCTTGCATCTACTTATGGTTTGTGCAGAATCGTATAATTCGTTTTGGATCAATTGCCACTTTCTCTAAGAGCAGAGCAGCCCGGTTTGCCGAGCAAACGACCGTTTTCAATTTGATATTGTCCAAAAAAAATTCTATGGGAATCTCAGGGCTCTTTGTTGAACCGTTTGGTCCGAAGAGTAAACTGAATCGACCCCGGAGATTATTTGCTCCTTTCTTACGAATGGCGTGCTTTCATGGAATTCGAAATCGTTTAGGATGCGCTCACTAGAACGGGACTCCTTATCTGCCTTTTTCGTGATTTGGGATTGTTAAACAGAGGGTGCAATTGGTGGAAAGGGAGGTTTTATTTCAGTTGATTACTTAGGAAATTTTTACTCTCAGGGGAATAATCACTTTGTTGCCCACTTGGAGATCAACTGAGAGTTTTCAAGCAACCATTGACTGCAGTTTCTGACACCTAAAACAGGTTTGTCGTTACATACAACAGTAAGAAACAAATTTTTTTTTTGCGGAGGCCTATTTGTCGACATTTCCATATGCTCAGTATTCGGATAGTATTTGAAAAAAAAACTAATAACATATTCTACGAATTCGAAAAAGTTATAACCGTAAGTTTGGTGAAGATCAGATAAAAAAACCTAGCGAATTCAGCTATCTGGTTTAATCACGAAGTCTCGTCCGAAAATATTCCAAATTTTTTTTTTTCATACAAGGTTCACCATAGTCATTTCATTACTTGATTCGATGCAGAAGAGCAAGAATATGTGATGAGTTTTCTCGAGAAGCTTTCATTTTTCGCAACATATTACGAAAATGCTCGAAATTTTGGTCAACTTTGAATGACTGCATCTACCAGAATTATCCTGGTGGGCTGATGAAGTATTTTCTTAATAATTTAATAGTCCCTTTCAAATGCAAAAATGTGAACTTGAATGACTCACATAGAACAGTGAGAAACTCACAATTTTTTTTGCGGAAGCCTATTTTTCGACATTTTCAAGCCCAGTATTCGGGAAGTATATTTTTCAAAAAAAAAATAACCACACATTCTTAATAGACGGCTTCGAATTAGTCATTACCGTAATTTTGGTGAAGATCAGATAAAAAAAAATCTAGCGAATTCAGCTATCTGGTAAAAATATGGGGTGAAATATCACGAAATCTCGTTGAAAAATATTCCAAATTTTTTTTTGCGTACAAGGTTCACCAAAGTAATTTCATTACTTGATTAGACGCAGAAGATCAAGGCAAGGTTATGTGATTAGTTTTTTCGTGAAGCTTTTATTTTTCGAAATATATCACTTTAAGGCAAAAAAGTTCGTAATATTGGTCAACTTTGAACGACTGTATCTACCAGAATAATCCTGGTGGGCTCATGAAATATTTCTTCAATAATTTTATAGTCCCTTTCAAATGCAAAAATGTAAATTTTAATGACTTACATAGGACAGTGAAAAAGTCACAAATTTTTTTGCTGAAGCCTATTTTTCGACATTTTCATAAGCCCAGTATTCGGAAAGTATATTGTTCAAAAAAAAACTAATTACATATTCTGAATCTACGGATTTGAATTAGTCATTACTGTAAGTTTGGTGAAGATCAGATAAAAAAAATCTAGCGAATTCAGCCATCTAGTTTATATCACGAAATCTCGTTGGAAAATATCCCAAATTTTTTTTTTCGTACAAGTTTCACCAAAGTAATTTTATTACTCGATTAGACGCAGAAGATCAATATTATGCGATTTGTTTTCTCGTGAAGCTCTCATTTTTCGAAAAATATCACTTCAAGATGAAAAAGTTCGTAATATTGGTAAAGTTTGAATGACTGTATCTGCCAGAATAATCCTGGTGGGCTGATAAAGTATCTTTTAATAATTTCAAAGTCTCTTGCAAATGCAAAAATGTAAATTCGAACGACGTGCATGGAACAGTGAGAAACTAACGAATTTTTTTGCGGGAGCCTATTTGTCGACATTTTCATATGCCCAGTATTCGGAAATTATATAATTAAAAAAAAAATTATAACATATTAATCAACGTCTTCGAATCGGTCAATATCGTAAGTTTGGTGAAGATCATATAAAAAGTTTTTCCGTGAAAATGAAAATGTCGAAAAATAGGGTCCCACGAAAAAATCTGTTATTTCCTCACTGTTCTGTGTACGGCATTTAAATTTACATTTTTGCATTTGCAAAGGACTATTGAGTAATAAAAAAAATATTTCATGAGCCCACCAGGATTATTCTGTTAGATACTATCATTCAAAGTTGACCAAAATTTTAAACTTTTTCGTTTAAAAGTGATATTTTTCTACCAGTAAAAACTTCACGAGAAAACTTATCACATATTCTTGATCTACGGTATCGAATCCAGTAATGAAATTACTTTGGCGAACCTCGTACGCAAAAAAAATATTTGGAATCTGAATATTCTCGAACGTCTTCCGTACATAGAACCTGTGATCCTCTCTGGAATTTATTAAACTAAGTCATCGACATTTGTCGAATGTCCCAGAGAAACATAGAATGAAATAATGATAAAAACTAAGCCCACACTTTCTATGGAAATTATCCTCTTTACCTTCATTAACGTCGAGCATAGAATCCTTTCAATTTATTACTGACGAGTATTTTGGAGTGTCATCACCATCGTGTTGGATTCAGAAATATCATTTCTGTTTCGATTAATTCTGCAATCGAAATAAGTCTCAAGGGTCGCTTTTAATTGAATAATTCAAGGAACCTGCCTCTGATTAAACCCTAGAAGAGTGAACAATGACTCTTGATAAAATATCGAAAATTTCGACTGAACAACAAAAAATTCCAATGAAGGTCGTTTCTTCCTCAAGACTGATGGTTTGTTTCTCCGTTGACACGGTACATTTACCATGCTCTCGATGGAACAACGCCAGCGTTTTAACGGTAATTAATTTTCGCTAGGACATGCAGGATATACCTGAAGTAAGTGATATTAATCTCGTTAATCTAGAACTGACGTCCGATTCTTACAGGATTGTGTCTAGTAAACCTACAGCGAACTAGGCATTTATCTTAATTGAGACGGTTTACAGTAGCGTCTCGTTTATGGGTTTTTAACCTTATTAGAGAAACCGCGATTTTAATCTCGGTTATTCGTGGGAATTTAATCGAGGGAACTGTCTTTATGAGGGAAGTCGTGGATTTGCTCAGCATGCATAAAACATGGCGGGAAGTTCTTATTTATTTCAGTGTTCGGAGATATCGGTCGAGTTTGACGTTGAAGCATCGAAATAATTTCTAAATTCATTGAAATTTGACAGCTACCTGGAATCCCTCCAAATTAATGTTCATAAAGCGCTGAATAGACCGTTTCGGAGTCAAAACCAGGTGAAAACGATTGAAAAAAACTTTTCGCAACTTAACAACACCATTTTTGTAGTTTTGCGCTGATTTCAAGAAGTTCTGAGCGAAAACTCAAACTTGAGGTGTCATTCAACTGACATAGCTTGATTTATACAAAATTTACGTTCATATATCGGAAAAAAGACCGTTTCAGTGTCCACGATCTAGGGGAAACTGATTCATAGATCCTTTGGCAACTTTACCACATCACTTCCATAGGTCTTTTAGGAAAGAAGGCTGGAATGAACGGAAACTTACCTTTATATATCGAAGAGTAGACCGTTTTGGGCTCTGAATTCCAGTAAAAATGATTCAATAGATCCTTCTGCAACTTCATCACATCATTGTTGTAGGTCTTCGATGATTTTAAAAAAGTTCTGGGTGAAAACTTCCTTTAAGTCATTCAAGTCACAGAGCTGAATTCAACGGAAAATTACTTCATATTTCGGAGAACAGACTTCTTCGGTGTCTAAAATCTGATAAAAACGAATTTAAAGACACTTCGGCAACTTTAACACATCACTTCCATAGGTTTTCGATGATTTTAGGAAAGTTCTAAGTGAAAACTTTCTTGACTTTTGAAGGCTGGAATGAACGGAAACTTACCTTTATATATCGAAGAGTAGACCGTTTTGGGCTCTGAATTCTAGTGAAAATGATTCAATAGATCCTTCTGCAACTTTATCACATCATTTTTGTAGGTCTTCGATGATTTTAAAAAAGTTCTGGGTAAAAACTTCCTTTAAGTCATTCAAGTCACAGAGCTGAATTCAACGGAAAATTACTTCATATTTCGGAGAACAGACTTCTTCGGTGTCTAAAATCTAATAAAAACGAATTTAAAGACACTTCGGCAACTTTAACACATCACTTCCATAGGTTTTCGATGATTTTAGGAAAGTTCTAAGTGAAAACTTTCTTGACTTTTGAAGGCTGGAATGAACGGAAACTTACCTTTATATATCAAAGAGTAGACCGTTTTGGGCTCTGAATTCTAGTGAAAATGATTCAATAGATCCTTCTGCAACTTTATCACATCATTTTTGTAGGTCTTCGATGATTTTAAAAAAGTTCTGGGTGAAAACTTCCTTCAAGTCATTCAAGTCACAGAGCTGAATTCAACGGAAAATTACTTCATATTTCGGAGAACAGACTTCTTCGGTGTCTAAAATCTAATAAAAACGAATTTAAAGACACTTCGGCAACTTTAACACATCACTTCCATAGGTTTTCGATGATTTTAGGAAAGTTCTAAGTGAAAACTTTCTTGACTTTTGAAGGCTGGAATGAACGGAAACTTACCTTTATATATCGAAGAGTAGACCGTTTTGGGCTCTGAATTCTAGTGAAAATGATTCAATAGATCCTTCTGCAACTTTATCACATCATTTTTGTAGGTCTTCGATGATTTTAAAAAAGTTCTGGGTGAAAACTTCTTTTAAGTCATTTAAGTCACAGAGCTGAATTCAACGGAAACTTACTTCATATTTCGGAGAATAGACTTCTCCGGTGTTTGAAATCTGATGAAACCGAATTAAAAGACACTTCGGAAACTTTACCACATCACTTCCATAGGTTTTCGATGATTTCAGGAAAGTTCTGAGTGAAAACTTTCTTAACTTCTGAAGGCTGGAATGAACGGAAACTTACCTTCATATATCGAAAAGTAGATCGTTTTGGGCTCTGAATTCTAGTGAAAATGATTCAATAGATCCTTCTGCAACTTTATCACATCATTTTTGTAGGTCTTCGATGATTTTAAAAAAGTTATGGGTGAAAACTTCTTTTAAGTCATTTAAGTCACAGAGCTGAATTCAACGGAAACTTACTTCATATTTCGGAGAATAGACTTCTCCGGTGTTTGAAATCTGATGAAACCGAATTAAAAGACACTTCGGCAACTTTACCACATCACTTCCATAGGTTTTGGATGATTTCAGGAAAGTTCTGAGTGAAAACTTTCTTAACTTCTGAAGGCTGGAATGAACGGAAACTTACCTTCATATATCGAAAAGTAGACCGTTTTGGGCTCTGAATTCTAGTGAAAATGATTCAATAGATCCTTCTGCAACTTTATCACATCATTTTTGTAGGTGTTCGATGATTTTAAAAAAGTTCTGGGTGAAAACTTCCTTCAAGTCATTTAAGTCACAGAGCTGAATTCAACGGAAACTTACTTCATATTTCGGAGAATAGACTTCTTCAGTGTCTGAAATCTGATGAAAACGAATTTAAAGACACTTCGGCAACTTTACCACATCACTTCCATAGGTTTTCGATGATTTCAGGAAAGTTCTAAGTGAAAACTTTCCTAACTTCTGAAGGCTGGAATGAACGGAAACTTACCTTCATATATCGAAAAGTAGACCGTTTTGGGCTCTGAATTCTAGTGAAAATGATTCAATAGATCCTTCTGCAACTTTATCACATCATTTTTGTAGGTGTTCGATGATTTTAAAAAAGTTCTGGGTGAAAACTTCCTTTAAGTCATTTAAGTCACAGAGCTGAATTCAACGGAAACTTACTTCATATTTCGGAGAATAGACTTCTTCGGTGTTTGAAATCTGATGAAACCGAATTAAAAGACACTTCGGAAACTTTACCACATCACTTCCATAGGTTTTCGATGATTTCAGGAAAGTTCTGAGTGAAAACTTTCTTAACTTCTGAAGGCTGGAATGAACGGAAACTTACCTTCATATATCGAAAAGTAGATCGTTTTGGGCTCTGAATTCTAGTGAAAATGATTCAATAGATCCTTCTGCAACTTTATCACATCATTTTTGTAGGTCTTCGATGATTTTAAAAAAGTTCTGGGTGAAAACTTCTTTTAAGTCATTTAAGTCACAGAGCTGAATTCAACGGAAACTTACTTCATATTTCGGAGAATAGACTTCTTCAGTGTCTGAAATCTGATGAAAACGAATTTAAAGACACTTCGGCAACTTTACCACATCACTTCCATAGGTTTTCGATGATTTCAGGAAAGTTCTGAGTGAAAACTTTCTTAACTTCTGAAGGCTGGAATGAACGGAAACTTACCTTCATATATCGAAAAGTAGACCGTTTTGGGCTCTGAATTCTAGTGAAAATGATTCAATAGATCCTTCTGCAACTTTATCACATCATTTTTGTAGGTCTTCGATGATTTTAAAAAAGTTCTGGGTGAAAACTTCCTTTAAGTCATTTAAGTCACAGAGCTGAATTCAACGGAAACTTACTTCATATTTCGGAGAATAGACTTCTTCAGTGTCTGAAATCTGATGAAAACGAATTTAAAGACACTTCGGCAACTTTACCACATCACTTCCATAGGTTTTCGATGATTTCAGGAAAGTTCTAAGTGAAAACTTTCCTAACTTCTGAAGGCTGGAATGAACGGAAACTTACCTTTATATATCGAAGAATAGACCGTTTTGGGATTTGAATTCTAGTAAAAATGATTCAATAGATCCTTCTGCAACTTTATCACATCATTTTTGTAGGTCTTCGATGATTTCAAAAAAGTTCTGGGTGAAAACTTCCTTTGAGTCATTTAAGTCACAGAGCTGAATTCAACGGAAACTTACTTCATATTTCGGAGAATAGACTTCTTCGGTGTCTAAAATCTGGTAAAACGAATTCATAGACCCTTTGGCAACTTTACCACATCACTTCCATAGGTTTTCGATGATTTAAGGAAAGTTTTGAGTGAAAACTTTCTTGAAGTCTGAAGGCTGGAATGAACGGAAACCTACCTTCATATATCGAAGAAAAGTTCGTATTTGGGTCTGAATTCTAGTGAAAATGATTGATTATGCAACTCTACCATACCACTTCTGTAGGTTTTTGATGATTTTAAAAAAGTTCTTCGTGAAAACTTCCTTGAAGTCATTCAAATCACAGAGCTGGATTCAACGGAAACTTACGTTTATATATCTAATAATAGACCATTTTGCTGTCCGAAATCTGGTAAAAACGAATCAATGGACCCTTTGCCAACTTTACCACATCATTTCCATAGGTCTAAATATGATTTTAAGAAAGTTTCGAGTGTAAACTGTCCTGAAGTCTGAAGGCTGGAATGAACGGAAACTTATACCTTCATATATCTGAGAATAGACCGTTTTAGGGTCTGAAATGAGGTAAATTCGATCAAACACGTTGCCTTTCCACTTCACCATCCCACTTCTGTAAGTTTTCGATCATTTTCAGGAAATTATAAACGAAATTCCCTCTCAATGTCATTAGATGGAGGGGATGGTAAATAAGGCCCAGAAATTGAAGAAGGGACCATTCGAGTGTCTTGAAGAGGTGAATACGATTAAATACATTGTCTCCCAACTGAAACACCCTACTTTCGGCAATTTTCCATCATTTCCAGGTAGTTAATAAACGAAATCCGAAACCTGAAAATGTCCGAGAATCACAGAATTAATCTGACGTTTATCGTCGTCTTTCAGGGTCGGACTGTATACAAATATTGTTCGAATAACAAGAAACATTTTGTTGGGGTAAATTAATTACATCCGTGAAAGTTCTCGAGCTCTCTCATCCACTGAAAGTTCCTTCCTGAACACGCCGAGGAAATGTAACCTCAAATAATTCCAGAAAGTTAAGGAGAAGATTTTCTATGATCCAGAGCTTTGGAAACCCATGAAAACCTCACATTGAGAAAAAAATCACGAATTCCCTGTATACAACAATCGATCTCAATCATTAACGTCAAACATCATCAATCCAAACTCTCATTATTTCTTCCATCCACAATTCACATTCCCACTCACAATCTGGGTTACAATAAGTGGCGATTCGATGTTCAGTTCCCATGCAACGACCACTTTCATTGTTTTCTCACTATCACTCTCACTTGGTCATTCGAACCACGGGAGGATCAGATCCATCTGCGGAGGACCAAAATCGACTCTGCAGTGTCATGTCTCTGAACGTGGTATGAGCCTGGTTCCATGATGGGCGTGCAGATCAGGACCATCTTCATCCTGTTGGTGATCCAAGAGACGATCCTGTCCACCCAGCAAGGTAGAGTTTTTGGTTTGTCGAGTGTGGCGGGTTCCCTTAAGTGTTATGTGTTTTGTGCAGATTGCGGAAGGAGCGTGAGAAGGTCGAGGCAACCACGTGTTGGGTCGCTTGGGAGGATTATCAGAGGGAAGCAGAGCGTGAGGGGGGCCTGGCCATGGCAGGTGAGTTGTCAAGATTTGAATTTTTTTTTTTATCCGGGCTCTACGAAACCTGTAAGACCCCTCTGAAGACCATGTGTAGGCTTTGTTACTATGTCCTTGCTCCACCTGAGACACAGCACTATTTATCGGCCCTATGAGGATTCGATATGTTTTCCTTCGAAAATGAAATTATAAACCGTCAATTGAATTCCTGAACATCAACAGGAATTTGAGCAAATTTTTTTACGTCTGGTTTTTTTTTCGACGAGTTCGAATCGGTGATATAATTACAAATTAAGAGTACCGTGTAATTAATTAATATTTCATTCGATAAACATCTAAGAAACGGACATCAAACGATTTATGGCGAGTTGAGCATCTCATTTTGTCTCTCATCGTAAATCTAACACGTCTAAAAAACGTTTACTCCTGAATTGATGAAGTTCATTAGGCACTAAATAATGATCACCGTTTGAACATCTGATGGATTTTAATTTTACCATTATTTTTTGCGGAATTTGAAATATGCTCTCGCTGATCAGAGATAATGATAGGAATTAGCTGGACGAATAATTACTTAGTGTGGTTATTGGGTGATATTTTAGGGTTGGCAGCGGAATAAATAGAATATTTCGACTTCATACAGGATCTGCCATATAAAAAATTTCCAAAAAAATTTTTTTGCAATGCGGATTTCGTGTTCATAGATTTTTTGTTTTAAGTTTTACCTTCATCAATAAATTTGATTTAATTCTTTTCTCGGATCTTTGTTTTGTCATTATTTGTTGAATTAAATGGAGTTTACGTGGATTATTTTCCAAGGTCTTCATAGTTAAACGTTTAATTCATTTTTGTGCGCTTGTTTTCATGAAGTGCAGCGTTATTATTCTGCCAAATTTTTGTTATTTTTTTCAATTTTACATCTATCGATGATTTTGATTTGATTCTTTTTTCGCATCTTTGTTTTGTCACTATTTGTTGAATAAAATAGAGTTTACGTAGTTTTTTTCCAAAGCCTTGATAGGTCAACTTTCAATTTGTTTTTGTGCGCTTGTTTTTATGAAGTGCAGCGTTATCATTCTGCTATTTCATCATTTTTACCTTCATTAATGAATTTGATTTCATTCTTTTTTCGTATCTTTGTTTTGTCATTATTCGTTGAATAAAATAAGGTTTACGTGGATTATTTTTCAAAGCCTTGATAGGTGAACTTTCAATTTATTTTTGTGCGCTAGTTTTTATGAATTGCAGCGTTATTATTTTGCTCAAATTTCTGTTATTTTCTCATTTTTACCTTCATTAATAAATTTGATTCAATTCTTTTCACGGATCTTTGTTTTGTCATTATTTGTTGAACTAAATGGAGTTTACTTGGATTATTTTCCAAGGCCTTCATAGTTAAACGTTTAATTCATTTTTGTGCGCTTGTTTTCATGAAGTGCAGCGTTATTATTTTGCCGAATTTTTGTTATTTTTTCAAATTTTTACATCTATCGATAAATTTGATTTGATTCTTTTTTCGCATCTTCGTTTTGTCATTATTTGTTGAATAAAATAGAGTTTACGTAGTTTTTTTCCAAAGCCTTGATAGGTCAACTTTCAATTTGTTTTTTTGCGCTTGTTTTTATGAAGTGCAGCGTTATCATTCTGCTATTTTATCATTTTTACCTTCATTAATGAATTTGATTTCATTCTTTTTTCGTATCTTTGTTTTGTCATTATTTGTTGAATAAAATGAGGTTCACGTGGATTATTTTTCAAAGCCTTGATAGGTGAACTTTAAATTTATTTTTGTGCGCTTGTTTTTATGAATTGCAGCGTTGTTATTTTGCTAAAATTTCTGTTATTTTCTCATTTTTACCTTCATTAATGAATTTGATTTAATTCTTTTCTCGGATCTTTGTTTTGTCATTATTTGTTGAATAAAATAGAGTTTACGTAGTTTTTTTCCAAAGCCTTGATAGGTCAACTTTCAATTTGTTTTTGTGCGCTTGTTTTTATGAAGTGCAGCGTTATCATTCTGCTATTTTATCATTTTTACCTTCATTAATGAATTTGATTTCATTCTTTTTTCGTATCTTTGTTTTGTCATCATTTGTTGAATAAAATAAGGTTTACGTGGATTATTTTTCAAAGCCTTGATAGGTGAACTTTCAATTTATTTTCGTGCGCTTGTTTTTATGAATTGCAGCGTTATTATTCTGCTCAAATTTCTGTCATTTTCCCATTTTTACCTTCATTAATGAATTTGATTTAATTCTTTTCTCGGATCTTTGTTTTGTCATTATTTGTTGAATTTTACGTGGATTATTTTCCAAGGCCTTCATAGTTAAACGTTTAATTCATTTTTGTGCGCTTGTTTTCATGAAGTGCAGCGTTATTATTTTGCCGAATTTTTGTTATTTTTTCTAATTTTTACATCTATCGATAAATTTGATTTGATTCGTTTTTCGCATCTTTGTTTTGTCATTATTTGTTGAATAAATAGAGTTTACGTAGTTTTTTTCCAAAGCCTTGATAGGTCAACTTTCAATTTGTTTTTGTGCTCTCGTTTTTATGAAGTGCAGCGTTATTATTCTGCTATTTTATCATTTTTACCTTCATTAATGAATTTGATTTCATTCTTTTTTCGTATCTTTGTTTTGTCATTATTCGTTGAATAAAATAAGGTTTACGTGGATTATTTTTCAAAGCCTTGATAGGTGAACTTTCAATTTATTTTTGTGCGCTTGTTTTTATGAATTGAAGCGTTATTATTTTGCTCAAATTTCTGTTATTTTCTCATTTTTACCTTCATTAATAAATTTGATTCAATTCTTTTCACGGATCTTTGTTTTGTCATTATTTGTTGAACTAAATGGAGTTTACTTGGATTATTTTCCAAGGCCTTCATAGTTAAACGTTTAATTCATTTTTGTGCGCTTGTTTTCATGAAGTGCAGCGTTATTATTTTGCCGAATTTTTGTTATTTTTTCAAATTTTTACATCTATCGATAAATTTGATTTGATTCTTTTTTCGCATCTTCGTTTTGTCATTATTTGTTGAATAAAATAGAGTTTACGTAGTTTTTTTCCAAAGCCTTGATAGGTCAACTTTCAATTTGTTTTTTTGCGCTTGTTTTTATGAAGTGCAGCGTTATCATTCTGCTATTTTATCATTTTTACCTTCATTAATGAATTTGATTTCATTCTTTTTTCGTATCTTTGTTTTGTCATTATTTGTTGAATAAAATGAGGTTCACGTGGATTATTTTTCAAAGCCTTGATAGGTGAACTTTAAATTTATTTTTGTGCGCTTGTTTTTATGAATTGCAGCGTTGTTATTTTGCTAAAATTTCTGTTATTTTCTCATTTTTACCTTCATTAATAAATTTGATTTAATTCTTTTCTCGGATCTTTGTTTTGTCATTATTTGTTGAATAAAATAGAGTTTACGTAGTTTTTTTCCAAAGCCTTGATAGGTCAACTTTCAATTTGTTTTTGTGCGCTTGTTTTTATGAAGTGCAGCGTTATCATTCTGCTATTTTATCATTTTTACCTTCATTAATGAATTTGATTTCATTCTTTTTTCGTATCTTTGTTTTGTCATCATTTGTTGAATAAAATAAGGTTTACGTGGATTATTTTTCAAAGCCTTGATAGGTGAACTTTCAATTTATTTTCGTGCGCTTGTTTTTATGAATTGCAGCGTTATTATTCTGCTCAAATTTCTGTCATTTTCCCATTTTTACCTTCATTAATGAATTTGATTTAATTCTTTTCTCGGATCTTTGTTTTGTCATTATTTGTTGAATTTTACGTGGATTATTTTCCAAGGCCTTCATAGTTAAACGTTTAATTCATTTTTGTGCGCTTGTTTTCATGAAGTGCAGCGTTATTATTTTGCCGAATTTTTGTTATTTTTTCTAATTTTTACATCTATCGATAAATTTGATTTGATTCGTTTTTCGCATCTTTGTTTTGTCATTATTTGTTGAATAAATAGAGTTTACGTAGTTTTTTTCCAAAGCCTTGATAGGTCAACTTTCAATTTGTTTTTGTGCTCTCGTTTTTATGAAGTGCAGCGTTATTATTCTGCTATTTTATCATTTTTACCTTCATTAATGAATTTGATTTCATTCTTTTTTCGTATCTTTGTTTTGTCATTATTCGTTGAATAAAATAAGGTTTACGTGGATTATTTTTCAAAGCCTTGATAGGTGAACTTTCAATTTATTTTTGTGCGCTTGTTTTTATGAATTGAAGCGTTATTATTTTGCTCAAATTTCTGTTATTTTCTCATTTTTACCTTCATTAATAAATTTGATTCAATTCTTTTCACGGATCTTTGTTTTGTCATTATTTGTTGAACTAAATGGAGTTTACTTGGATTATTTTCCAAGGCCTTCATAGTTAAACGTTTAATTCATTTTTGTGCGCTTGTTTTCATGAAGTGCAGCGTTATTATTTTGCCGAATTTTTGTTATTTTTTCAAATTTTTACATCTATCGATAAATTTGATTTGATTCTTTTTTCGCATCTTCGTTTTGTCATTATTTGTTGAATAAAATAGAGTTTACGTAGTTTTTTTCCAAAGCCTTGATAGGTCAACTTTCAATTTGTTTTTTTGCGCTTGTTTTTATGAAGTGCAGCGTTATCATTCTGCTATTTTATCATTTTTACCTTCATTAATGAATTTGATTTCATTCTTTTTTCGTATCTTTGTTTTGTCATTATTTGTTGAATAAAATGAGGTTCACGTGGATTATTTTTCAAAGCCTTGATAGGTGAACTTTAAATTTATTTTTGTGCGCTTGTTTTTATGAATTGCAGCGTTGTTATTTTGCTAAAATTTCTGTTATTTTCTCATTTTTACCTTCATTAATAAATTTGATTTAATTCTTTTCTCGGATCTTTGTTTTGTCATTATTTGTTGAATTGAATGGAGTTTACGTGGATTATTTTCCAAGGCCTTCATAGTTGAACGTTCAATTCATTTTTGTGCGCTTGTTTTCATGAAGTGCAGCGTGATTATTTTGCCGAATTTTTGTTATTTTTTTTAATTTTTACATCTATCGATAAATTCGATTCGATTTTTTTTTGCATCTTTGTTTTGTCATTATTTGTTGAATAAATAGAGTTTACGTAGTTTTTTTCCAAAGCCTTGATAGGTCAACTTTCAATTTGTTTTTGTGCTCTCGTTTTTATGAAGTGCAGCGTTATTATTCTGCTATTTTATCATTTTCGCCTTCATTAATAAATTTGATTTCATTCTTTTTTCGCATCTTTGTTTTGTCATTATTTGTTGAATAAAATAGGGTTTACGTGGATTATTTTTCAGAGCCTTGATAGGTGAACTCTCAATTTATTTTTGTGCGCTTGTTTTCATGAATTGCAGCTATATTATTTTGCTCAAATTTCTGTTATTTTCTCATTTTTACCTTCAATAATAAATTTGATTTAATTCTTTTCTCGGATCTTTGTTTTGTCATTATTTGTTGAATTAAATGGAGTTTACGTGGATTATTTTCCAAGGCTTTCATAGTTAAACGTTCAATTCATTTTTCTGCGCTTGTTTTCATGGAGTGCAGCGTTATTATTTTGTCGAATTTTTGTTATTCTCTAATTTTTACATCTATCGATAAATTTGATTTGATTCTTTTTTCGTATCTTTGTTTTGTCATTATTTGTTGAATAAAATAGAGTTTTCCTAGTTTTTTTTCAACGCCTTGATAGGTCAACTTTCAATTTGTTTTTGTGCACTTGTTTTTATGAAGTGCAGCGTTATTATTTTGCCCAAATTCCTTTAATTTTCTGATTTTGATCCGAGAAGGGGCTCAAACGGTAAATATGGATTTGCAGATGAAGAATTCTTGGTCAAAATAATTTCTGTCCGTCCGTCCGGTCGTCTGAAGTCTGTTTTGGTACACAGAAAAAAAATTTAGTTTTCTCTCATTCGGCATTTTTCGAAGTTTACGAAAATTTAATGACAGTACTTGTCACACTGCCAATGAGCACTGAACCTTCTTCTCCTATTTTGCTTCGACTCATCGAATCTACTCATAACCTCAAAATTTATCACATGGGGCGAGTAAAAAAATTATAGCCTGAATCCCTGTAGATTTTTCTCGAGAAATCCATCAAATTCACCTTCCTATCGAAGTACGTATATAAATTCTAGCAACATTCTTGAATTTTTCCGGCAACCATGAAAAACTAAACGAAGATAACAAAGGTAGGTCAATGACACTTCCGTAAATACAAATACATCTGGTTATGCTGTCTCATGAGGTAACATTGCAGCTTGAGGATATTTCGTATTTATAGCTGCATCCAATACCTAAAGCAGCTCTCACTCACGTTGGTCAATGAGAGATATCTCTTAAGATAAGATCACTTTCCAATAATACAGATGGATGATGGATTTATTTTTGACAGAGTTGTATTTTCACATTTTCAAGGGTCAACATGTTTTCTCAGCTGAGGTGTTATGATCGTATGCCCCTCAAGACTTCCAGACCTTGACCCTATAGTGCCAATATTCGACATTGAATCAGGGTCTCGCGAAAAATATTCGGAAACGCTCAGGTAATTTCTCCTCGTCCTTGTCAACTCTTCGCCAAAGAGTATCGTAACTAACAATTTGCAACAATTAACGTCGAAGTCACACCCTTCTTCTTGATTAAACGAGTCGATCCGTCACATGTTAATGACTCCCTGTCATATCTCCGCCAACAAACGATAAATCAGATTATTTATATCTCATAAATACGAATAGATGAAATGATAAAAAACGGAGGACGACTTAGATGTTTATTCTCAATGTTGGAAATATGATTGATGGGAAGATCGTATACAGGGCCGCAAGGTTAATGGAGCGTTTCAACGCATTGGTTCTATTTTTCCTGAAGGTTCACTATAAATTTCTTGAATATTGTGATATTAGAAGGAATTATTTTTTCAACAACTTTCAATTAGAGATTCACAAGGCTCATGGGCCTCTTTTACCAGAAAGGTGCCAATTCCTATCTCTGGGATTTCCGGCGTGTTCATGTTATGGCTCTAGAGGATTACCTCAACGGTACGAACGACAGTTGCTGGCATGTATTTCTTTGGATATACTGGATAACATTTCAAAGAACTGGTGGTAGAAGACGAAGAGATCTTGTTGAATGCACTCGAAGTTACTGGCGAGGTTGATTTTTCCGTCCCTGAAAGAAATTAACCAAAAGCCCCAAATTAAAAAGTCATGTAGACATTACCCTTGAAACAAGCAGTTGTCGACAAGTTGACGAAGTACCTTGCTGTGACATTCGAGCGCGTCACTTCGAATTCAACAGTTCAAATACCTCATCAACCAGTCCGATAATTAATCAGGTACCAAGAGATAGTCGACCAAGATCGAATGACTGGCAATAAACACTCCGCTTCAATAAACCAGGAGCCTGGAGCCACGCAGCCAAAGGATATTCGATAACAATAACCCTCCTTGACACGAAATCGAAGACGGAACGAGTGTCATCAGTCGAACAAGACGAATTCTCCTGTCGTGTTAACTTGTCGTCGAGCAACTTCCGAACAATGAAGACCTTATTGGGCGATAGCGGGGTCGTTTTGATTCGGGATTTCCCTCATCGACCTTTGGAAGATTTTCGGAATTGGATCGAA
This sequence comes from Aphidecta obliterata, assembly GCA_963966015.1. Taxonomy (NCBI): domain Eukaryota; kingdom Metazoa; phylum Arthropoda; class Insecta; order Coleoptera; family Coccinellidae; genus Aphidecta; species Aphidecta obliterata. Next base: position 3,665,849 of record OZ014435.1, read on the forward strand.
GAATTCCATCGATAGCCACTTAGAACGACGAGTTACAAAATTAATGGCGAATTCGGGGAAATTTGGATGCAGCGCCACCGGCTTAAGTCAGAAGCTGCGTTGAAACAGGTCATAGTCCATTAGTCTTAATCTCCATCTTACTAGTCTACTAGAAGGTTCTTTACAATTTTTGTTAACCAAACAATAGGTTTATGATCGGTGCATATAATAAATTTTTGCTCGTAAAGATATGGTCGATGTAGTTTACAAGCTTCTACGATGGCTAAAAGTTCTTTTTCAGTGGTTGAATAATTTGTTAGTGTTTTTGAGTATTAGCTAATAGTAAGATCTTTTTCGATAGTTCCTTGAGTTAGTATGGCTCAAATAGCCTCATTTGAAGCATCAGTTGTTAAAATTCAGGTTTCTGACCTCTAGAGATAATTCTCGATCGCCAGATGGTTGACGTCTAGGGTTCATACAGAGGCGTATCAGGTGGAAAGGTCGATATTTCGGTTTCTCAGGTCTTCAATACACCCGCTGCCACTGAATTGATTTTTAATTACTGCGATAATGAGACAATATTATAATAATAAAAAACAACGTACATTCAATTTCGAAAGTGAACAACAAGTATGTAAATGTTGTTTATCAGCGAAATCGAAGGATATTTTCAATTGTCTCAAGGACGTCATATACAGCATGTACCTAATTGACATTTTGTTCCGCATAACTTCATTTACCTGAATATCTGGTTTAAGCTTGTTTTTCGGTGGAATCAACCCGAAGGAATGATGATTTTAATTGAGTCGAAGTGAATGCAGGAGTTCCGTTCTTAACTGATTCGGTTGTAACCAAAAAAAATTCTGGGTAGAATGGTTATTGAAGTTGTTGAGGTCGTAATTGTGGCCGACGAAACAATGATTATCATTTTAATGGTTTGAGAGCGTACTGTTTAGAATAATTCCACGATTCGATTGCAATAATGGCATTGTTCGATCTATTAGCGATGAGATTAATTGGTCTCAACTTTCACGAAGGTGAAAATTCGATGGGATATTTGCATCTCGAGTGATTGCCCTGGTACGTTTTTTAAACGTTTGGGATCAAATTCGAAGGTTGAAATTACTTCAAGAACTGATTGTATTTCACAGGTTTCCCTGCAACTTCTACATCCCGAGTTTGGGTTTCTCGGTCATTGGTGTGGAGGTACCTTAATAGCTCAAGACTGGCTACTCACCGCTGCACACTGTGTTAAAAAGTGAGTATATGTACATAGTTCTCATTAATGAGATGGGCAAACAAACGTGGATTATTGACTACCGAATATTTGTTTATTTGAATATTAATTGATATGTAAAAGTTTAATGTTTGAATGTTAAGTAAACGTCGAAAAACACTGAGTTCATTCAAGAAGGAAAGAAAGATGTCAGTTAGATCAAATATTTCACTCAGATAGTTTTTTTTTCGAGTATTTCACTTTCTCTTCCATCGACGATACGTCACTGATTTTCATTCGCAACTCACCGAAATCAATGGAAAACTTTGGGAGCGTTGAATAAACGTATAGGATACGTTTGTTATACGTTTCGTCCCCCAAATTAGTCTTTTCCTACGAAAATCAACACAAGCTCAAGGGCATCTGGAAGGAAACCTATTAAAATAACTTAAGAACTAGAACACCAGTGGATCAAGATAGAAGGTAGATCCACATGAAAAGTAGATCCACATGACGAATAGATCCACAAAATAAATTAATCCACAGAAAGAATCCCATTGAAAGTATTATAATTTTTCAATTTCTATTATGAAAGTTGATCATATTTGTTGGGATAATGTTATATTTTATTTGAAGAGATAGTTTTATGAAGGTGGCATAATTCAGAAAAATTGAAATAGGTTAACTTTCATTTTGTGATGTGTTTGTTGAGAATTGTTTCAACACTGTCCTAACTTAAGCCAACCCCACCTAACCTAATTATCGATTCATTTTGAGAATTGTTTCAACACTGTTCTAACTTTAGCAAACCTTACTTAATAATAACCTAAATTAATTCATTTCCAGAATTATTTCAACACTGTCCTAACTCAAGCTAACCTAACGTAAATATTAATTCATTATGAGAATTCCTTCAACTCTGTCCTTTGAGCCAACTTTACCTAACCTGGAAATTGAGTCATTCTGGGAATTTTATTGTTTCAACACTATCCCAACTAAAGCCAACCTTACCTCACCTAAAAATTGATTCATTTCGAGAATTATTTCAACACTGTCCTAACTCAAGCTAACTTAACCTAAATATTGATTCATTTTGAGAATTGTTCCAACACAGTCCTAACTCAAGCTAACCTAACTTAAATATTAATTCATTCTGAGAATTCCATCAACACTGTCCTAACTTGAGCCGACTTTACCTAACCTGGAAATTGAGTCATTCTGGGAATTTAATTGTTTCAACACTATCCTAACTTAAGCCAACATTACCTTACCTAAAAATTGATTAATTTCGAGAATTATCTCAACACTGTCCTAACTCAAGCTAACCTAACCTAAATATTGATTCATTTTGAGAATTGTTTCAACACTGTCCTAACTTAAGCCAACCTCACCTAACCTTATTATCGATTCATTTCGAGAATTGTTTTGACACTGTTCTAACTTAAGCAAACCTTACTTAATAATAACCTAAATTAATTCATTTCCAGAATTATTTCAACACTGTCCTTACTTAAGCTAACCTAACCCTACCTGAATGTTGATTCATTTCCAGAATTATTTCAACACTGTCCTAACTCAAGCTAACCTAACCTAAATATTAATTCATTTTGAGGATTCCTTCAACACTGTCCTAACTTGAGCCAACTTTACCTAACCTGGAAATTGAGTCATTCTGGGAATTCAATTGTTTCAACACTATCCTAACTTAAGCCAACCTTACCTCACCTAAAAATTGATTCATTTCGAGAATTATTTCAACACTGTCCTAACTCAAGCTGACCTTACCTAAATATTGATTCATTTTGAGAATTGTTTCAACACTGTCTTCACTTAAGCCAACCTCACCTAACCTAATTATCGATTCATTTTGAGAATTGTTTTGACACTGTTCTAACTTTAGCAAACCTTACTCAACAATAACCTAAATTAATTCATTTCCAGAATTATTTCAACACTGTCCTAACTTAAGCTAACCTAACCCTACCTGAATGTTGATTCATTTCCAGAATTATTTCAACACTGTCCTAACTCAAGTTAACCTAACCTAAATATTAATTCATTATGAGGATTCCTTCAACACTGTCCTAACTTGAGTCAACTCTACCTAACCTGGAAATTGAGTCATTCTGGGAATTTAATTGTTTCAACACTATCCTGACTTAAGCCAACCTCACCTTACCTAAAAATTGATTCATTTCGATAATTATTTCAACACTGTCCTAACTCAAGCTGACCTAACCTAAATATTGATTCATTTTGAGAATTGTTTCAACACTGTCCTTACTTGAGCCAACCTCACCTTACCTTATTATCGATTCATTCTGAGAATTGTTTTAACACTGTTCTAACTTAAGCAAACCTTACTTAATAGTAACCTAAATTAATTCATTTCCAGAATTATTTCAACACTGTCCTAACTTAAGCTAACCTAACCCTACCTGAATGTTGATTCATTTCCAGAATTATTTCAACACTGTCCTAACTCAAGCTATCCTAACCTAAATATTAATTCATTTTGAGGATTCCTTCAACACTGTCCTAACTTGAGCCAACTTTACCTAACCTGGAAATTGAGTCATTCTGGGAATTTAATTGTTTCAACACTATCCTAACTTAAGCCAACCTTACCTCACCTAAAAATTGATTCATTTCGAGAATTATTTCAACACTGTCCTAACTCAAGCTGACCTAACCTAAATATTGATTCATTTTGAGAATTGTTTCAACACTGTCTTCACTTAAGCCAACCTCACCTAACCTAATTATCGATTCATTTTGAGAATTGTTTTGACACTGTTCTAACTTTAGCAAACCTTACTCAACAATAACCTAAATTAATTCATTTCCAGAATTATTTCAACACTGTCCTAACTTAAGCTAACCTAACCCTACCTGAATATTGATTCATTTCCAAAATTATTTCAACACTGTCCTAACTCAAGTTAACCTAACCTAAATATTAATTCATTATGAGGATTCCTTCAACACTGTCCTAACTTGAGTCAACTTTACCTAACCTGGAAATTGAGTCATTCTGGGAATTTAATTGTTTCAACACTATCCTGACTTAAGCCAACCTCACCTTACCTAAAAATTGATTCATTTCGATAATTATTTCAACACTGTCCTAACTTAAGCCAACCTCACCTAACCTTATTATTGATTTATTTTGAAAATTGTTCCAACACTCTGAACTTAAACTAACCCTCCCTAAATATTGATTCATTCAAAGAATTGTTTCAACACCTTCCCTAATTTAAGCAAACCCAACCTAACCTAAATATTGATTCATTTCAATGATTTTCTCAACACTGTCCTAACTTCAGCCAACCTTACCTAAATATTGATTCATTTTAAGAATTGTCCCAACACTGTCCTAACTTCAGCCAACCTAACCTAAATATTCCAAATTCAAGTGAAAGAAAAATTCAGTTGAAAAAAATATTTCACCCAGCTAGCTTTTTTCTCGAGTATTTCTCTATAGAGTCTTTTTTCGACGACACGTCACTGGTTTTCCTTCGCAACTCACCGAAATCGATGGAAAACTTCGGAAAAATCCACGCAAGTTCAGGTGCATCAAGATGGAAACTCATTATAATAAATCCAGTTTCACCAGGTTTAAGTAAAAGATGCTATTTTTATTCACCCAGATATACGACCGTTGTCACTTGTCAGATTTTCAATTAGTTCGTATATTCTGATACCTTTCGAGATGATTATTATTATAATCCGACGTAATTGGTGTCAATTAGGACACCGAAATTCCAGTTATATAATCTGGATGACACAGGAACTAAAAAAAAAATTTTTCAACACCCCCTTTTTGAACTCTCCCACTCCCACTCATTTCACTATAATTTTTTTTTATTATATTTTGTTGAGAAATTTGATATATTCCATAGTCCATTGTCCATTTTATGTACACAATCGAGTTTTCTCTTGTGATTGCCAACATTTTCAGGATAAATTCTGTAATGACATCAAATTCTTTTCGTTACTCTCTATGTAGTTAAATCTACGTTTGGATTATGGAAGCTCGATACGTTAATTAACTTTTCCGTTGTTTCGCATCTGCTGAAATTCCAGCTTATAAATGGGACCTAGAAAAAAGTTGGAACAAAAAGGGGGTTTCGAATGATCTAATTACGATGGAGAAAAGTTTTCCTTTTTACTATCTCTCGCATGTAAAAACTAATAACGAGTTCTTTCACGTATACAAAAGTCGTACTTGAGAGTCTACTGACTGTGAATATTGAAACAAGACATCCTCTCGTTATTTTATTGCACAAACGTCACATATTTTTTTTCCAGAAAATTAACTCGTTTCCAAATTTTTTATGGTTGCATCATTATCCTTGTCCAGATCGATGAATTCTCAGAATCAGGTCAATCTGTTTCAGTGATCTTTTCAATCTACCCCTCCCACCCTTGTGGACTGCTGTACTAGGAGATTGGGACCGCGATGTGGAGGAGAACTCCGAGGAAAGGATACCAGTTGAAGACATCATAATCCATGAACGATTCCATAACTATCAACATGATATTGGTATGAGCTCTTGGAGTGAATTCTTTTTCTTTTCAAAAACTATCTTTCCTCAGCTCTGATGAAGTTGTCGCGCCCCGTCAAGATAATGGGCGATAGTAGGATAAGATCGGTGTGTCTCCCTACCAGAAGACTGTCCTATAACCAAACAGCCAAATGTGTAGCCACTGGGTGGGGGAGAGACGTCGAAGATGGTTTATTACCTGGTAGACTCCTGGAAGCCAAAGTGCCAGTGCATGACAATGCTGTCTGCAGGAAGAAGTACGGCCACACAGTCACCATCAAGTCTGGACATCTTTGTGCAGGTCACTTGGACGGGTCTACTGGAACTTGTGTCGTGAGTGAATTTTATTTTCTTGTGTTATTAGTTGTTTATACATTTCATCAATTCAGGGTGACAGTGGTGGTCCCCTCCAATGCGTCCTGAAGGATGGGAGGTGGATATTGGCAGGAATAACATCATTTGGTTCGGGTTGTGCCAAACCTGGTTTCCCAGATGTTTATACCAAACTCTCCTATTATTTACCTTGGATCAGATCGAAAGTGAAATCGCTAACTACAGTTTTGTGATGGACTTTTTTTATAAAAAAAGTTTGCTGTACCTATATTAGTTAAGGGAATTTTGTGTATATAGTCAATTCAATAAATTATTTATATATTTATGTTTTCATTTCGATACAAAAGAATTTATCACATCTGGCAACGTCGACCGAATATGACAGATAAGTTACATTAGATCTACTGTGTGACAGGAATGTCAAAACATAACCCTCATAACCCCATAGGTTATATTCACGTCAACTGTCAACAAGTGCCACTTGAATCGAGTTTGAGTAGGGTCCAATTCAATGCAAATATAAATTGCTGATAATTCATTGCCGCGTAGCATACTAATGAGATGTCTGAAATCACTCGAAGAAGGTTCTTCAATCCGAATATGGTTCTGCGAGATAACTCGAATCGCATGATTCTTGTTACCTCTACAATTAAGTCTCCAAATGAGGAAATGAGACATTGACCTTGTTATGGTTCTTTCGTAATGAGCTAGACGAAAACTATTCGATATTTATGGTAATCAGTCAAAACATGAGACTGGATAGAAATGTTTCGAATTGGAGCTATCACGGTGATAATCAGATGGTTTCCTTATGGTGGGAAGGACGAAGTTTTAGGAAAAGTAATAAATTAATGAATCCGGACGAAAATGAGATGGACAGGCTTGTATTGATGAAATATTATTATCTCACTGTCCAAATATACTTTGCTAGCTTATTTGATTAAATTTGTTGAAATACTTTTAGTGCAATAAAACCAAAGGAATAAGTCGAGGTTTGACATTTCTATTTTGAACCATCGGAATAATTTCGAAACACTTCAAAATTTGACAGCTACCTCGAACTCCTTCAAAATAAAGTTTATAAATCAAAGGAAAGTTTTGGGGTCTGAAATATGATTAAAACGATTGTATAGATCCTTGAGTAACTTTACCACCACAATTTTGTGGTTTTTCAATGACTTAGAAAAAGTTCTGCGTGAAAACTTCTTTGAAGTCATTCAAGTCTTGAATGACAAAAACGTTCATATATCGAAGAATAAACTAATTTTGGGTCTAAAACCTGATAAAAACCAATGAATAGACCCCTTTTCACCTTTACCACCCCACTTCTGTAAGTTTTCGACGAATTCAAAAAAGGTTTTGAGCGGAAACTTCTTCGAAGTCATTCAGGTCGAAAGGCTGGGGTGGCAGAAACATTTTTTACATCACAAAATAAGGGGTCTAAAATTCAGTGAAAACGAATAAACAGATCCTCTTGCAACTTTACGACACCACTTCTGTAGGTATTCGATAAATTCAAAAAAGTTCTGAGCAAAAACTTCTTTGAAGTCATTCGAACCTGAAGGTTGAAGTGAACAAAAACATTCATACATTGGAAAAAAACCGTTTTGGGATCTGAAATTTAGTGAAAACCAATGAATACATTCTCTTGCAACTTTACAACACCACTCCTGTAGGTTTTCGATGAATTCAAGAAAGTTCTGAGCGAAAACTTCTTTGATGTCATTCAAGTGTGAAGGTTGGAATGAACAAAAACGTTTATACATCGAAAAAAAACCGTTTCGGGATCTGAAATCTGATAAAAACCGATAAATAGATCCTCTTGTAACTTTGCCACACCTTTTTTGTAGATTTTCGATAAATCCAAAAAAGTTCTGAGCGAGAAGTCCTTTCAAGTCATTCAAGTTCAAAGATTGGAATGAACAAAAACATATATCATATATCAGAAAATAAACCGTTTCGGGATCTGAAGGTTGATAAAAACCAATAAATAGATCCTCTTGCAACTTTACCACACCACTTCTGTAGGTATTCGATAAATTCAAAAAAGTTCTCAGCAAAAACTTCTTTGAAGTCATTCAAGCCTAGAGGTTGAAGTGAACAAAAACGTTCATACATTGGAAAAAAATCCATTTCGGGATCTGAAATTTAGTAAAAACTAATAAATAGATCTTCTTGCAACTTTACCACACCACTTATGTAGATATTCGATGAATTCGAAAAAGTTCTGAGCCAAAACTTCTTCGAAGTCATTCAAGCCTAAATGTTGAAGTGAAAAAACCCGTTCATACATTGAAAAAAATACCGTTTCGGGATCTGAAATTTAAAGAAAACCAATAAATAGATCCTCTTGCAACTTTACCACACCACTTCTGTAGGTATTCGATGAATTAAAAAAAGTTCTGAGCAAACCCATTTTTGAAGTCATTCAAGCCTAAAGGTTGAAGTGAACAAAAACGTTTATACATTAAAAAAAAAACCTTTTCGGGATCTGAAATTGCGTAAAAATCAATGCATAGATCCTCTTGCAACTAAATCATACCACTTCTGTAGGTTTCCAATGAATTCAAAAAAGTTCTGAGCAAAAACTTCTTCGAAGTCATTCAAGTCTGAAGGTTGGAATGAACAAAAACGTTTATACATCAGAAGATAAACCGTTTTGGGATCTGAAATTTAGTAAAAACCAATGAATAGATCCTCTTGGAGCTTAACCATACCACTTCTGTAGGTTTCCAATGAATTCAAAAAAGTTCCGAGCGAAAACTTCTTCGAAGTCATTCAAGTCTGAAGGTTGGAATGAACAAAAACGTTTATACATCAGAAGATAAACCGTTTTGGGATCTGAAATTTAGTAAAAACCAATGAATAGATCTTCTTGCAACTTTACCACACCATTTTTGTAGGTTTCCGATTAATTCAAAAAAGTTCCGAGCGGAAACCTCTTCGAAGTCATTCAAGTCTGAAGGTTGGAATGAACAAAAACGTTCATACACTGGAAAAAAAAACCTTTTCGGGATCTGAAATTTAATAAAAACCAATGAATAGATCCTCTTGCAACTTTACCACAGCACTTCTATAGGTATTCGATAAATTCAAAAAATTTCTGAGCAGAAATTTTTCTGAAGTCATTCAAGCCTAAAGGTTGAAAGGAACAAAAACGTTCATAAATCGAAAAAAAAAACCGTTTTGGGATTCGAAATCTAATAAAAACCAACAAATAGATCATCTCAAAACTTCACTGTGCAATTTTTGATCGATTTAGAAAAGTTCTGGGCGAAAACTTCCTTCAAGTTATTCAAGTCACAATAAAGGCTAAGATGAACGGAAACTTACGTTGATATATTAAAGAATATGACCTTTTGGGGTTTGAAATGAGGTAAATATGATTCAACACATTGTCTTATAACTTTACCACCCCACTTTCGGAGGTTTTTGATGATTTTCAGGAAGTTTTGAGCGAAATTCTTTCACGCTGTCATTGACTGAAGTAAACGGAAACTTCGGTCCAGAAATCGAAGAAAAGACCATTTCAGGGTCTAAAATCATGTGAAAACGATTGAATACTTTGTTGTTCAACTTTACCATCCTACTTTTGGGGATTTTCGATCATTTTCAGGAAGTTACGAACGAAATTCGATTACCACAGAATAGATCTCATGTGACGTTTATTGACGCCAATTAGTTTTACGTTTGAGGTTCGTTTTAGCCACAAAAATAATACAATAACGCTGAAAAAAATTCAAACGACGATAAAATATGAAACTAATTTAATTTACTTCACTTACAAAACCACACTACTCTAAGTATCACCAAAAAAATATCACTTTTCGAACTATGTACACTTGAATCGGCAATAAATTAAATATCAGTCTATACAGCATCACAGACGCCAAAATCTACCTACGAAACAAAGTCAATTCACTTAGAAATTCTCCTCATACTCTGCCTTAAAAATTGTGGAGGTGAACTCACTGGGATCGGTTTGTATTCACTGCTCCTCCTCAAACTGAACCTGCTGAAAGGCAGGGCGTCCAGATTGGTCTCGGCTATCTCGGTGGAGTTGAGCATCAGTAGGGCCGAACAAGAGACCATGGCGGCCCCGAAGATGCCCAAGAGGTACTTGAGGATGACTGCAGCGATTGGAGACAGGTCGTAGGCTAGGAAGATGAGCAGGTCGACGATGAAAGGGACCTCGTCCACTTGGAGCTCCAACCAGCATAGAGGCAGCTGGAGGTTGTTGAATATCGTAGTTTTGGCGTTGTACTTCGTCGTCCCGACGTCCAAATTCACCTGGATCCTCAGGTTAGCCTGGATGGGCAACCCTAGTCGCTTGTGAAGGGTGAAGTTCACGTCGTGTTTGTCTTTGTCTGGACTAAGACCGGTTACTTGGTCCAACAGGCTGGGATCGGCGTTGAAGAAATGCGGCTGCGACAAAGTTATTGGAATGTCGTAGTAGCAGGGTGCAATGCTGACCACTCCTCTAGGTAAACAATCCCCTTCATCCTTGCAGTAACAGGCGTTGTCCGGGTTCACTGAAGGTTCGTACAAGAAGTCCTTCTTCACGGCGTACTCGATGGCCTCGTAACCGTTCATGATGACCTCCCTGACTGGGACAGTGGGGACTGGCCTGCAGAAAGCCCTCCTGTACAGGAGGATGCCGTGGTCCATGGTCAGGTCCCTGGGGAAGAGGGTGCCGTCGAATGCGCCGCCCACGAAGTTACACTTGGAGTTGGCGGGGCTCGTTTCGTTTCCTTCGGTGTCTTCGTAACCCCATTGGTGGAGACCGGGGGAGCCGTTGAATTCTTGGATGTAGAAGTTTTGTTCGATGTCCTCCTTTGCGTACAGGGGGTTCGAGGGTTTCGCTAACGGAGGGTTGTTCGCTATGGTGACGATGTTAGAGTTGTTTTCTAAGGCCATGATCTGAAAAAAAATTATAATTGACGTTAATCCGTATGCAAATGAGGAAGAAATCCTTTGTCCTCGGGAATTTATCGGTGACATCTTCATATCGTGCCAAAAGCGTGAATTATATGAAGACTTTGGCTTACACGGTATCTTATCCGGTGTTAATGAATGGGCAAAGTTCAAGAACGAACAACCAATATTCAAATTCCAAATTTCGATTAGACGTAACTGATGGATTAATTGCTTGAATCGAACAGGAAATGTCGACGCCAAATGATGTTCAGGAATTTTGATAACAAAACCAAACGTAATTCAGTTATTTGACGGATGGTTTGGTCTTGGCAAAAAATGCATTAGATTTAAAAAAATGGTGTAATGATGACGACATAAAAAATTGAATTGACGTTGATGGATTGAAGTACCACTTTTTCTACAGCTGTTCATTAGTTCTTTACCATTTTCGATTAAACGTGATAAATGGGTTGTGTTTTTTGAGACAATAACGATCAATATCATGAGAATTAGTTGACAGCCCACAATAATAACCAAAGTCAACAAGTAGAATCAATAATAATAAAAAAAAATTCGAATTGAAATTTTTCGAGTGTAAAAAAAAGAGGAGTATTGCTTGACTTATTGACATCGATATACTTCGCTTGTGTTGATATAAGAGCAATTTTGGAGATCAGACCTCCATTGTTGCAAATTATTTTGATGTCTTTCCAGCGTTGGAAGATGCTCTTGGTAATTGGGTTGATTGCCAAATGAAATATACCGATTCGAAGGGCCGAACGTATGAAAAACGTATCCTTATACGTTTTTTCAACTACCACGAAGGGGTTTCCAGAGTTTTCCATCGATTTTCTAGGTTGTGAACGAAATTCGACAAGTAGTTGGTGTCAGGAAATGCTGCTAAGTTTGCGTTGATTGTCGAAAAATTGAAGAGATTCGCGAAGCAAAACGTATAAAAAACGTATCCTAATACTTCTCATCAGCTACCACGAGGAGTTCTCCAGAGTTTTCCATAGATTTTGCTGGGTTGTGAACGAAATTCGACGTGTGGTCGGTGTCAGAAAACGATCCTAAATGTGCGTTGATTTTTGTAAAAAAAAAAGATTTGCGAGGCAAAACGTATAAATAACGTATCCTTATACGTTTCTCCAACTACCAAGAGGAGTTCTCCAGAGTTTCTCACTAACTTTGCTGGGTTGTTGAAGAAATGCGAAGTCTGGTCGGCGTTGAAAGATTCTTCTGGAATTGCATTGATTTCCATACCAAATAGACCGACTTGAAGGGCGATACGTATAAAAAACGTATTCTTATACGTTTCTTCAACTACCACGTGGGGTTTATCAGATTTTTCCATAGATTTTGCTGGGTTGTGAACGAAATTCGACGTGTGGTCGGTGTCAGAAAACGTTCCTAAACTTGCGTTTATTTTTGGAAAATTAAAAAGATTCGCGAGGCAAAACGTATAAAACACGTATCCTTATACGTTTCTTCAACTACCAAGAGGAGTTCTCCAGAGTTTCCCACTAACTTTGCTGGGTTGTTGAAGAAATGCGAAGTTTGGTCAGCGTTGAAAGATCCTTCTCGAATTGCATTGATTTCCAAATGAAATTGACTGATTTGAAGGGCGAAACGTATCTTTATGCGTTTCTTCAACTACCACGAGGGGTTTATCAGATTTTTCCATAGATTTTGCTGGGTTGTGAACGAAATTGGACGTGTGGTCGGTGTCAGAAAACGATCCTAAATTTGCGTTGATTTGTGTAAAATTAAAAATATTCGCGAGGCAAAACGTATAAAACACGTATCCTTATACGTTTCTTCAACTACCAACAAGAGTTCTCCAGAGTTTTCCACTAACTTTGCTGGGTTGTTGAAGAAATGCGAAGTCTGGTCAGCGTTGAAAGATCCTTCTGGAATTGCATTGATTTCCATACCAAATAGACCGACTTGAAGGGCGATACGTATGAAAAACGTATCCTTATACGTTTCTTCAACGACCACAAGGGGTTTATCAGATTTTTTCATAGATTTTGCTGGGTTTTGAACGAAATTCGACGTGTGGTCGGTGTCAGAAAACGATCCTAAACTTTCGTTGATTTTTGGAAAATCAAAAAGATTTGCGAGGCAAAACGTATAAAAAACGTATCCTTATACGTTTCTTCAACTACCACGAGGAGTTCTCCAGAGTTTCCCACTAACTTTGCTGGGTTGTGAACGAAATTGGACGTGTGGTCGGTGTCAGAAAACGATCCTAAATTTGCGTTGATTTGTGTAAAATTAAAAATATTCGCGAGGCAAAACGTATAAAACACGTATCCTTATACGTTTCTTCAACTACCAAGAAGAGTTCTCCAGAGTTTTCCACTAACTTTGCTGGGTTGTTGAAGAAATGCGACGTCTGGTCGGCGTTGAAAGATCCTTCTGGAATTGCATTGATTTCCATACCAAATAGACCGACTTGAAGGGCGATACGTATAAAAAACGTATCCTTATACGTTTCTTCAACTACCACGAGGGGTTTATCAGATTTTTTCATAGATTTTGATGGGTTTTGAACGAAATTCGACGTGTGGTCGGTGTCAGAAAACGATCCTAAATTTGCGTTGATTTTTGGAAAATTAAGAAGATTTGCGGGGCAAAACGTATAAAAAACGTATCCTTATACGTTTCTTTAACTACCACGAGGGATTCATCAGATTTTTCCATAGATTTTGCTGGGTTGTGAACGAAATTCGATGTGTCGTCGGTGTCAGAAAACGATCCTAAATTTGCGTTGATTTTTGGAAAATTAAAAAGATTTGCGAGGCAAAACGTATAAAAAACGTATTCTTATACGTTTCTTCAACTACCACGAGGAGTTTTCTAGAGTTTTCAATTAATTTTGCTGGGTTGTTGAACAATTGCGACGTCTGGTCGGCGTTGAAAGATCCTTCTGGTTTTGCATTGATTTCCAAATTGAATAGAGCGAATTGAAGGGCGATACGTATACAAAACGTATCCTTATACGTTTCTTCAACTACCACAAGAGGTTTATCAGATTTTTTCATAGATTTTACTGGGTTTTGAACGAAATTCGACGTGTGGTCGGTGTCAGAAAACGATCCTAAATTTGCGTTGATTTTTGGCAAATTAAGAAGATTTGCGGGGCAAAACGTATAAAAAACGTATCCTTATACGTTTTTTCAACTACCACGAGGGGTTTATCATATTTTTCCATAGATTTTGCTGGGTTGTGAACGAAATCCGACGTGTGGTCGATGTCAGAAAACGATCCTAAATGTGCGTTGATTTTTGTAAGAAAAAAGAAGATTTGCGGGGCAAAACGTATAAAAAACGTATCCTTATACGTTTCTTCAACTACCACGAGGAGTTCTGCAGAGTTTTCCACTAACTGGGTTGTTGAAGAAATGCGAAGTCTGGTAGGCGTTGAGAGATCCTTCTGGAATTGCATTGATTTCCATACCAAATAGACATACTTGAAGGGCGATACGTATAAAAAACGTATCCTTATACGTTTCTTCAACCACCACGAGGGATTTTCCAGCGATTTTGGCTATTCAGAACGAAATAATGCAATTCACCATCGAAGGATTTAGGCAGCGACATAAATAATCTCGCTACATAATCCCTCGTCGAGCTCAAATCTCGAAATGTTACTTTCGTACGATCGAAACAGGAAAAACATAAACAAATTTCAAGGCGAAATTCCCAACCTTAATTTACATAGTGATTGTTGGTACGTCTAAATATAGAAACGCAATTTATATATATGAATTCTTTTCAACATTCATTATTCTTATGTCCGAGACACTCACCCTATCCAAAATGCCGAATTTCTCAAAGTTGATCCACGTGGGCAGGGCCGTATTCGCCAGTTTCACCAGGAGATCTTCGTATCCAAATAGGTAATCGTGAACAGTGACGTTCACGAACGATTTGGAATTGGCAGTGTTACTGATCATTGTCAGTGCCAGATTTGTGAACATGGAGGAGTCCCTCAACATCGCGGAAATCCCCTAGAAAAAAAAATTTATTTGATAACTTTCTTACAAATATATAGAAGAACTTACCACTAGAGGTATGTTGGGTGAAACAACCCTGTCAGTATAAATGTCCCCAACAGATCTCTCAGGTATAAACTTGAGGTTTCTCACTGGAATATAAGTTACTGTGCCATTTGGATGAAATGTTGCATTGGTGTTGAGAATTAATTCCCTGAGAAAAAAAATTATTAGTTCTACAGTGTGGTCCCATGAAATATTCGAACTTACTGGAAGCAATAGGGTCCTACTTCTTGGAGAGCTAATTTTTCTTCACCCCTCGTAAATTTTTCCTGATTTGTCACTGTGAATATATTTACATTTATGTATATTTTGTACGGTGGGTCTCTCCAAAGGAAGTAGAAGAGTGTTCCCGATTCTAGTGATAATAGCTGAAATTTGAAAAAAAAAAGGGTTATTATTTTCAGGAAAAACTTCGAATAAGAAATTATTTTACTGCAAATTGATGGTAATAATCATTAAATTCTTCTGAGCAACAAGATACGTTATTTATAAGTTTCAGTTTCCTTCAATGAGTGAACAACAACAAAAAAATGAATTCCTTGAATTATGCGATTCAAAACTACGCGATAAAGATTAAAAACGCTTTAACTGAGCCATTACAAGCCATTAAATCACGATATATACCTGAAATGATAATTGGATAAATATGTAAATAAGGTTTTTCGATATTAATACGATAAGAACTTTGACAACTGTTCAGAAATAAATCAAATATTTGGAACCTTCAATTTTGATCTGATCTGAGTAGAGGGATAGATCGAATTTTAGATTATACACTACCAAAACCGAAAATGATGAACGAGGAATTAGAATTGTTTGTTTTTCGAACGAATCTGAATGTTTAATACCGGAAATAATGAAGGAGAAAAAAAGGGTTGCAAAATGGCGAATGCGCCTTGATCTTCAAGTGATAATTTTAGACAAATGGGGTGGAATAATTGAGGAATTGGTGCTGTGAAAATACATTCGATCAATATTTCCATGTAGAATTGATGAAATTTGTTCAAATTCTTTTATTAATGTTGTTTTTCTTCTGAATAAATATTTTTATTATTATAACTCACCCTATTGACTACCATACTGATAGGTTCGTAGATGAACATGAGGTAGGATGATATAACCATCAAGACTCCCATCAATGCCAGCAGTAGAATCTCTGCAAAAAAAATTGTAATGTGTTATGCAACAACTTCCTATGCATTTCACTAATGTTTTGCGTGAAGTGTAAAATTGGGATAAATATTGATTCGTTTCGCGTCTTTTACCTCGACATGTTGTAAGCAAACAATTATCCATTATTTCGAACAAATTTGCATGACAAAAATGAAACAATGTGGTTAATATATTTGCACATCCTTCAGTTTCTCTATTTGTCTATTTTATTGGCATATTATTCAATATTTCTCCAGCTTTTCATTTCAATATTTATTTGTGGAATTCCTGCGATATATCGGATCTAATTGGGATCAATCTTCAGTTTAAGTCATAAATAATTGGATTACGATGAACTCTCGCAAAGTGAGGTCGCACTGATATAAATTCGAAAAAAAATCCTCATGAATAAATCATAAATATACGTGTTTAGCTTCTTGGAAGCGAAGATAACATGTCCCATTAGAAGAAAAACTTTTCTAATCAAGAAAATACCATCAATCAAAGAAATTCAACAATTTTAATCTGAGAAAAATTTCAAACCATATTTCGCTTGAGGACATCCAGAACCGGAACGTATTCGATTTCAAGTTCATCAAAAATCGCATAAAATTAACATCTCTTTCGCGTAGTTTCCAGATATCTTCTGGGTGGAGAAATTTTATGGTCGGATGCTGCAACATCCGATCCGGCGTCGGATATTCCGGTATTCGCAGATATACGCTGGTTAACATTGAACATGACCGTGGACGCGTGGATTTCGCAGAAATTTCGTCGACCGATTCCGATTCGACTTCCTCCTTGTCGAAAAAATTCCAAGATTTCATTGGAGGAAATTAGTGGATCCAGCAATAATTCATTCTTCGCGATTGATGTGTGTATTATATTTTCACTCAAGGTTCTCGTCGTTTTTTGATTTATAATTGCACAGTCAACATACAAACGAATAGAATAGCAATATGTATACACATGAGTCAATATATTACCACTTGTTTTAACACCACAGACAAATAGAGAGTTTTTAAAATTTTATTGCCATTAACGCCGGCGAAAATATTACTAAGAATGCGGAAAATCACACCTGATTTTTTAATAGGCGAAAAAATGAACGGAAACTCCTGTGATAAATTATAATTGGCATAATGAATGAGGAAAGTATAGTTCAGAAGTTTTCCAGTGCTGATTTTGTATCGAATTTCATACAATAAATCCTTACTATTTCCGAGGAGATTCTAACCTACCCAAAACTGAAAATTTGTTTGAGAAGTGGTTGAAAATAGGTAGGGAATTGGTTGAAAATAGGTTGAATATTATTTTCCGATGATCATTTGCAAAAATGATAATTGAAAACAAGTTGAAAATTGGTTGAAAATAGGTTGGAAATAAAGTTGGAGATTAGTTGATAATTGGTTGGTAATTATTCTTCGACGATCATATGCAAAAATGACGATTGTAAACCGGAGAAGATTGGTTGGAAATAGCTTGGAATAAAGTCGAAGATTGGTTGAAAATTGGTTGAAAATTATTTTTCGATGATTATATGCAAAAATGACGATTGGAAATCGGTTGAAAATTGGTTGGAAAAAGGTTGGGAATAAAGTTGAAGATTGGTTAAAAATAAGTTGAAAATTGGTAGAGAATGATTTTTCGACGTTCACATTCGAAAATGACGAATATACGATTTCTCAAACAATTCCAAAGATTTTTTATTCGAAATACTGAACTAATATTTCGGAATGTGTATAGTATCTTATTTGTGTACCAATTGTCATACAATAAATTTCCATAATTTTCGAAGAAATCCCTTGACAACGGACTCTATTTTCTGATTCTACTCTACCTAGAACTGAAAATCATGTTAGAATTGGTTGAAAATAGGTTGAGAATTGGTTGAAAATAGGTCGAATATTATTTTCTGATGATCATTCGCAAAAATGATAATCGAAAACAGGTGGAAAATTGGTTGAAAATAGGTTGGAAATAAAGTTGGAGATTAGTTGATAATTGGTTGGTAATTATTCTTCGACGATCATATGCAAAAATGACGATTGTAAACCGGAGAAGATTGGTTGGAAATAGGTTGGAATAAAGTCGAAGATTGGTCGAAAATTGGTTGAAAATTATTTTTCGATGATTATATGCAAAAATTACGATTGGAAATCGGTTGAAAATTGGTTGGAAAAAGGTTGGGAATAAATTTGAAGATTAGTTAAAAATAGGTTGAAAATTGGTAGAGAAATGTTTTTTCGACACTCTCATTCGAAGAAGATTCCTCAAACAATTCCAAAGTTTTTTTATTGGAAATACTGTACTGCTTCCTCAAAATGTGCTGTATAGCATTTTATTTCTGTACCAATTTTCATACAAGAAATCCTCATCATTTCCGAGGTTACCTTGATAACAGACTCTAATTTCAGATTCTCCTCTACCTAAAACTGAAAATCAAGTGGGAATTGGTTAAAGAGAGGTTGATAATTGGTTGAAAATAGGTTGAAAATCAGTTGGAAATTGGCACAAAATTGGTTAAAAATGTTCTTTTGACGATCACGTAGGAAAATGTCAAATATACGATTCTTCGAACAATTCCGAGAGTTTTTTTATTGGAAATAATAAACCAAAACAGGCTTCTGAGAAACTTATTGGAAATAATTAAAAGCTATTACTGACTGAAACGTGAGTATTGTAACTATGTGAACTCTTTTATCTCTAATGGATATTAGAATTGAAATTTAATACTTCTTCCCAATTTTAAAGACATTACTTCACTTTATGTGATCTCGGAACTGCAACCGATAGAAGTAATGCGAAAAACGTGACTTCACTCAAATAGCTCCTAATTAAGTAGAAATATTTATTTCGAATACGCATGTTTTAAGTCGCCAAAAATATTTCGAATATCTCCTCATCAATAATTCACCAAGAAGAGATCATCTAACCTGCGTGGAGATTATGTTGAACCGGAGTTTCATTAATTAATACTTGAGAAATCCCATTTTTATCGCTCCGAGCGACGTTCGGGAGTTCGGTTAGGTTTCGAAAGCAAAATATATGGTTTAATTGAAGGGCCTTGAATTTGACGTCAGAGAAAAAATAAATCTTCTTCTGAAAGCTCCTAATTTTTTATACGAAACTTATAATTACACAAATTTGCAATTCACTTTCTACGCCAATGATGTTTAGGAATGAAACTTATTCTTATACGTTTCGTCAAATACCATGAGCATTTTTCCAGAGTTTTCTATTGATTTCCCAGAATAAATTTTTCTTAAAATTTTCTGCATTTCACTAGATAATCTCAAAATCATCTGACTGGAATCTCTCAAAATTCATGTCCAGAAATCGAAGAACATTAGACCCTTAAAGGTCTGAAATGAGGTGAAAACTTTCAAATAGATCCTCTTGAACTTTCCAGGAAATTCTACATCGATGTCGTTCCTCAGATTTATTTTCTAAGGGATGTTGAAGAAATATTGAAGGAAATTGACTGACGTGGACGCAATAAATTCGCGGCGTTTTAATATGGAGAAAAATATTAAAAAAAAATTCAATATAATTGGAACTTCATCCATTCAAAACCCCATTTATCATTATTGGTAGTTCAATTAATAATAAATTCTGGTTTTTTACACCTGATAGATTCATAAACGTCGAAATATTCAAAGAATTTCAATGCTTAATCTGATCGAGAATTTAATTGAATGCCAGTTAATATGAATAAATCTGAATGAGTCCTGACACAGGATTTATATTAGAAATTGCTCTAATACTCCAGGCAGTTTCGATAAATCCCCTTTTTGGGTTGGGTGGACCGAAAAAAATTGACCCTATCGACTTTAGAGATTTTTATGGTACCAGTACAATTGTTGAAGATAAAACATCATTGAACATTGACATGGAGATAATAAACATTGTGTAGAATTTTTTTATGACCGTCGGCATAAAATATGGTGAACCATATAAAAATGCAAGTTCCTTATGTTGATGTGAATCATATTCATTTCGTGAATTCTCGACTCAAATAAGTTTCCTTGAGCTTAGCATTTGTTCATGAGATCAAAATTTATATTGCATATATTTCTGTGTTATGTCCAACACTGAGAGTAATTTGATCTTGACCTCTAAAGATTAGCATTCTTATTGTCGATCAACTTCCTAAATAACCGAATAACAGAAACTATTCATGGAGATTTACCTCTATGAAAAAAAAATCACATTTATAGAATTTTATACCGCAATTATGAATAACTGTGAATTTTCGAATCAAACTCCCATTCCATGCATAGGGAGGTCACATACTCATGAAACTAGATAAACACTCAGGTATGCATATCAATAAGACTATCGCGAAAAAAATAGTTCAATATCATCCACTGGAATTTCCTAATGCACGTTCAACGAGATAATTACATATCTGGAGATTTTTTCCAGTCCCTGAGGCACTAATCAGTTGAGTAAGATATGTTTTTTGCGCAAAAAGAAAAGAAGATCAGTTAGGTGAACTCGTTCTTGATCGCAGGGCATGGGATTTCCAGAAATGTGCGTTGACTTGGGAAATTATGCAACTTTGACTGAATGGAATTGATGTTCAACTATATTTCCATTAATTTATAGAAATAACTGTTGCAGTATTCTAAGTTTGTGTTCTTTTCTTTAGAATGTACTTATTTTATCTTTGTTTTGAGTTTGTAGGTTCGTACCACAGCTCTCACTCTTTATGTGATGATAATAATAATAAAGTACAAATAAATGTGATACAAATTCAAAATTATATGTTGGAAATTCAAAAGTTACTGAAAGGGGGATTTAAAACGGAGCAATTTGCATTGAAATACTCAAAATAATTTTTGCGAAATTGAAAAAATTTATTTTTGAAAGATTATTTGTTTTTATTGAAATATTTTGTTCGAGCAATTCTCAGAATGATGGTGAAAGATAAATTAATCAATCTGATTATCTTCTTCATGAATTCATAACTGTGATTATTTTTTTAGAGGATTCAATATAATAAATGAAATTGTATGATAATAAAAATATTCAATTGATTGTTTGTTTTAACTTTTAAATGGAGGAAAAAATATAGAAATAAATATTGGCGCAGTGGCAAATTTGTTCATGGGGATATAAGGGATGATTTTGTGATATTATTGAGTGAATCTTTTTCTGAGTTTTTATTATTTTTGGATTTTATTAATTTCTCTGTTGTTTTTTCAGATAATCAATTCGGTTGTTATGAGAAATAATTTTAATTCGACCTCGATGGCAGTTTTTCATATATAAATAGGTTCATATAAATATGATATAAATTTTTGAAAAATGTATGTTGGAAATCAAGAAGTGTCTAAAGGAGGAATTAAAAACAGAGCAATTGGTATAAATGAAAATATGAATGTTCGTAATATTTGAGGTTACTGAATTGTTGAAATTTGTTACGAAATTTCAGAATTTTTTCAAAATGTGAATTAGACTTTGTGATTTTAAATATTATTGGGTAGATATTTCTTTGAGTTTCTATTATTTTGGATTTAATCAATTCCTGTATTATGTTTTCTTCAGATAAATAATTCGGTTATTATGAGAATTAATTTTAATTTGATTTTGATGGTAGTTTTTCATATAAAAATGGGTTTATATAAATATGATATAAGTTTTGAAAAATGTATGTTGGAAATTTAGAAGTGTCTAAAGGAGGAATTTAAAACAGAGCAATTGGTATAAATGAGAATATGAATGTTCGTTTTATTTGACGTTAAGGAATTGTTGAAATTTGTTACGAAATTTTAGAATTTTTGCAAAATGTGAATTAGACGTTTGTGATTCTAAATATTATTAAGTAGATATTTCTTTGAGTTTCTTTCATTTTTGGATTCTATTGATTCCTGTGTTATGTTTTTTTTGGATAAATAGTTCGGTTGTTAGGAGAAATAATTTTGATTTCATTTCGATGGCAGTTTTTCATATATAAATAGGTTCATATAAAAATGATATAAATTTTTGAGAAATGTATGTTGGAAATCAAAAAGTGTCCAAAGAGCAATTGGTATAAATAAAAATATGAATGTTCGTTATATTTGAGTTTACTGAATTGTTGAAATTTGTTACGAAATTTCAGAATTTTTTCAAAATGTGAATTAGGCTTTGTGTTTCTAAATATTATTGAGTAGATATTTCTTTGAGTTTCTATTATTTTTGGATTTAATTAATTCCTGTGTTATGTTTTTTTTAGATGAATAATTCGGTTGTTATGAGAAATAATTTTAATTTAATTTCGATGGCAGTTTTTCACATATGTATAGGTTTATATGAATATGATATAAATTTTTGAAAAATGTATGTTGGAAATTAAGAAGCGTCTAAAGGAGGAATTTGAAACAGATCAATTGGTATGAATAAATATATGAATGTTCGTAATGTTTGAGGTTACTGAATTGTTGAAATTTGTCACGAAATTTTAGAATTTTTGCAGAATGTTAATCAGACTTTGTAATTCTAAATATTACTGATAGATAAAATATTTCCTTGAGTTTCTATTATTTTTTGGATTTAATTAATTCCTGTGTTATGTTTTTTTTAGATGAATAATTCGGTTGTTATGAGAAATAATTTTAATTTAATTTCGATGGCAGTTTTTCACATATGTATAGGTTTATATAAATATGATATAAATTTTTGAAAAATGTATGTTGGAAATTAAGAAGCGTCTAAAGGAGGAATTTAAAACAGTGCAATTGGTATGAATAAATATATGAATGTTCGTATCGTTTGAGGTTACTGAATTGTTGAAATTTGTCACGAAATTTTAGAATTTTTGCAGAATGTTAATCAGACTTTGTAATTCTAAATATTATTAATAGATAAGATATTTCCTTGAGTTTCTATTATTTTTTGGATTTAATTAATTCCTGTGTTAGGTTTTTTTTAGATGAATAATTCGGTTGTTATGAGAAATAATTTTAATTTAATTTCGATGGCAGTTTTTCACATATGTATAGGTTTATATAAATATGATATAAATTTTTGAAAAATGTATGTTGGAAATTAAGAAGCGTCTAAAGGAGGAATTTAAAACAGTGCAATTGGTATGAATAAAAATATGAATGTTCGTATCGTTTGAGGTTACTGAATTGTCGAAATTTGTCACGAAATTTTAGAATTTTTGCAGAATGTTAATCAGACTTTGTAATTATAAATATTATTAATAGATAAGATATTTCCTTGAGTTTCTATTATTTTTTGGATTTAATTAATTCCTGTGTTAGGTTTTTTTTAGATGAATTATTCGGTTGTTATGAGAAATAATTTCAATTTGATTTCGATGGCAGTTTTTCATATATAAATAGGTTTATATAAATATGATGTAAATTTTTGAAAAATGCATGTTGGAAATAAAGAAGTGTCTAAAGGAGGAATTTAAAACAGAGCAATTGGTATAAATGAAAATATGAATGTTCGTAATATTTGAGGTTACTGAATTGTGGAAATTTGTTACGAAATTTTAGAATTTTTGCAAAATATCAATTAGGCTTTGTGATTCTCAATATTATTAGGAAGATATTTCTTTGAGTTTTCATTATTTTTGAATTTTATTAATTTCTGTGTTACGTTTTTTCAGATAATTAATTCGGTTGTGATGAGGAATAATTTTAATTTGATTTCGATGGCAGTTTTTATATATAAATAGGTTTATATAAATATGACATAAAATATTAAAAAAATTTATGTTGGAAATTAAAAAGTATCTAAAGGGGGAATTTAAAACAGAGCAATTGGTATGAATAAAATATGAATGTTCGAAATATTTGAGGTTATAGGGATGATTTTGTAATACTTAATATTACCAAATTTTTCATTCATTGAGTTAATATTATCTTCAATTAATCAAATTGTTGAAATTTTTTTTCTTTGGAGTATACTATTTAGGTATATCAACTTTTGGATTTTATTTTGAAAATGTGGATGAAATTCTGAGTATCGGACGCGAGTTTTTCGAGTATTCGAGGAGATTATTAATTGTCGATTTCGACACATGAATATTCGATCCAGTTCACTTCAATAACCTCGACAAGATCATTTACTACTTGAATGACACCCAGTTCTTGAATATTCGTTTTGCAAACATATTTGAATTAATCAAATTAAATACTCTGATTAGAATTTTTACAAAGAAGAGTACGTTATAATCTCGGTTGATTTTGTTGTCATAATAAAATTTTCTCTTTTAGAGTAAACTCACATAATTTCCAAATAACCAAAACAAGTTCAAAGGCCATGAACTTTCATTGCAGAAAATTTTCGTGGAAGTTGAATTGTCTTGGAAATAATCACGTTTAGATGATTTTTAGACGTGTTAGTTACGGAGATACGTAGTCAGATTGTTAGAGTTCAATATAATTAGTCTCCGTGATGGAAAAGTATTGAGAAACTGTTCATAAAAATAGTGGTCATTTCCAAAAATATTTGAGACAAGTTTGTGCTTCAGTCATTAATGGAAAACTCTCTGAAATCAAACAAAGGAAGTTGGATAATAAAGAATGATTTCGAATTTAAGGAACAATTTCGTTAATAAAACGGAAAAAGTAAGTAGCTATTGTCAATATGAACCGCAGGTTGTTGACAATTCGCGAGTACATCGTTGAAATGTGAAATAACTCATTACCTCCAATAGCATTGTATAATCCTACAATGAACAACATCCATAAATCTATTTGTTCCACAGAAATCATATTACTTCCTTAAAACGGAAATTTTGCATGTTGACATTATCAATTTGAAGCCGGTAAAAGCTTGAATTATTTATAACATGACAAACTCATTAATCCGAAACTTTTAATCGATGAATTAATTGATTATACATCCAAATTTTTCGCTCATTTGCATATTTAGTTTTTTGATGGCAGGAAAACCTTGTTTGATTGAGTGAAGAATATTGTTGGATTATATCGAGGAAAAAATGGGTGGAAAATTTGTCGATGACGAAATTTATATCATCAATAATCTAATTTTTTTCTCGCTGCGGATATTGATAAAATTCGAAATGAATGGGAATATAATTAAGGTTTGAATATCCTCAGTAATATCGGTCCAAAAAATGCCAAAGGTCCTGATAAATTACAAAATTTAATTTTTGGGGATGGGTTCGCCGCCTAACCCACTGTCGGGGTCTCCGCCACATTTTCCTCGAAAACTCCAATGTTTCCCCTAAAAACTCGACTTACTTGTGTTCAATTTGTAAGGTAACTCCATTTCGATCACTATCCCGAAAAGTTCACTTAAATCACCAAAAATTCGCCTCGTTTCACTGGTCCCCCAACATCAATCGATGCCCGATAAAAACCGAATGGAACTAATTCGAAAAAATTAACGTTTCAAAAACTTGCCGGCCAACGGTTTCCAGTGGTCGCGTCTCGTTTGAATATGTCGAGTAAATTGAGGACAAAAATGAAGGATGAATTGGTTTTTAAAAGATCAGAGACGTCGGGATGCCGGCGGTCGGGTGGGGAGTTTCAGGACTATGACGTGTTTGCGTTTTTCAAGAATTGATGCGAGCGGGATTGTTTGTTCTAATGAGGAGTCGACGTCGGTGCTCAAGAAAGTCTAAGGTTGATCCCAGGTCGTGTTAATTTGGTTTTAATTATCGGAGTTCTTATCGCGAATGAGGATGGGATATCGGCGAGCGCTGGGTGATCGATATTTATACGCATTATGAACTAGTTTGATACTTTGATAATGTTGAACACAAGTATTTTAGATTCTTGGTGTTAAATGAATCACTTCTCGCACTTCTACTACAAAAATAATTGAAGATTCCTTATTGTTTCCGAGAAACGAGAGCGAATGCAGTGAAATGATTAACCATAATTATATTTCATCATTTGTCGATTTACTATCAGCATGTAGACAAACAATGTCTTGTTTATTCATTCGAAAGACTTTTTTCGAAGGCACTCGTTAAAGAACGACAAATTACCTCGACCACAATTAAATTCATATCGTAAATAACATAATTTATGATGAGATAACACTGAAGGGGTTAAAAGACAGAAATAGCCTTTTCACTGTTCCTCGGATATGGGCACAAATTTATTTTCACTCATTGTTGTTGTGAGCAACCGGTACTTCGATCTCGGTTATGTCAAGATAAGTTCTTTCATCTTCACGAAACGAGCTCATCAATTTCAGATCGGACAGGAGGAGCAATTATAAACAGCTTCTGTTCGGATTAGGACGATTGGAATCGGATAAAAACCATTGAAATAAAAGAATTTTGGAACGAGGAATTCCAACATTTTCTGAATATACTGAAAAAATAAATTAACTTGTCGATGTCTGCTTATGGCGCCTCGTTTCAAGCATCTCGAACAACATTGTTAACATGCTGGAATCTGAGAAATATTGTCTTGTAAGTGTTTTTTTTCCATGTGGAACAATAAATAGTTCAGGAACTAATTCCGGGTTTGGTGTGAATGAATGGATAAATTGATGACTTTTTTTCGAAACTATAATAGAGGAAGTTATCGTATTCTGTCAGAATTGGATGGGAAAAATGTTGGTAGCCAAGCAACAATTCATTTAGTTGCATTATAACCAATGAGAAAATCGTTCGATCCATTTACATATTTCTCAACTATTTCGAATTTATTCTTTTCTAATAAACTTAATTGAGATTGAAAATTTATGATACGCACTTCAATTTATTTGCATATCGACTCAAGATTTGAATATAAATATGACATTCTCAACTCTGATTCACATTCTTGCCATATATACTTGCAGTCTAACTTAGTTGTGAATGATTTTTCCATGTAAACATATATGAAAAAGTATACACAAATTTTGTTGATGTATTTTTCAAAATTTTATTAATTGTCTGTTGCATTTTTGACGAATTTCTGAATTTTCTCGTGGAAACCTGAAAATCTGAAAACAATGTATTTTGTGAAATTTTGTGAGTCATTACAATTTTCCCAGATCTGTTGCGTTGTATTTCAATTTGATTCCTATTTTTTCAACTCAAATTGATTTAATACAAAAATCAGAAATAGTTATTTCGATTATGATAATTGTTTTTCTTTTATTTGTTTATTATACATTTCTTGATTGGCCTCCATGAACGTCAAATTAATTCTATGATTCTCAGACTTTTCAAGTTTCGTGTTTCGTTTATAATTTTTTGAAAAATATCGAAAACTGTCAAAAGTGGAGTGAAAAAGTTGCAGGAAGATTTTTTAGTCGTTTTTAACCGATTTGAAACACCGAAATAGTCTTTTCTTCGATTAATTAATGAAAGTTTTCATGTCCCCTGGGTAACTGTCAAATTTTGACGAATTTCTAAATTATCTTGTGAAAAAGTGAAAATCTGAAAAAAATGTATTTTGTGAGTCATTACAATTTTCCCAGATCTTTTGCGTTCCATTCTAATTTGATTTCTATTTTTCCATTTCACATCAATTTAATACAAAAATCAGAAATAGTTATTTCGATTGTGATATTCTTTTCTTTTATTTGTGCATTATACATTTCTAAATTGGCCTCGATGAACGTCAAATCAATTCTATGATTCTCAGACTTTTTAAGTTTCGTGTTTCATGCATAATTTTCTGAAAACTATCGAAAACAGCCAAAAGTGGAGTAAAAAAATTGCAAGAAGATTTTTTTAGTCGTTTTCACCAGATTTCTAACCTCGAAATAGTCTTTGCTTCGAGTTATTAATGAAAGTTCCAGGATAACTGTGAAATTTTCACGAATTTCTGAATTATCTCGTGAAGAACTGAAAATCTGAATAAAACCTATTTTGTGAGTTATTACTTACCAATATTTCACATTTTTTCGCTACTCCATGCATTTCTCAAATCTTTTATGTTGTGTTCTAATTTAATTTGTATTTTTTCATCTCAAATTATTTTCATTCAAAAATTAAAAATACCTATTTCGATTTTGATATTTTTCTTCTTTTATTTGAATTTTTAAACATTTCGAAATTGGAGTCGAGAAATGCCGAATAAATTCTATGGTTCCGGACATTTCGAATTCACGATTTCCGTTCATAATTTTCTGAAAACTATCGAAAACCACCAAAAGTGGCTTGGAAAAGTTGAAAAGAGATCTATTCAATCGATTTTACCAGATTCCGAGCCTCGAAATAGTCTTTGCTTTGATTTATCAACGGAAGTTTTTAGGTTTCCTGGATAACTTTCAAATTTTAACGAATTTCGAAATTATCTTGTAAAAAACTGAAAATCTGAAAAAAACGTATTTTGTAAGCTATTACTTACCAATATTTCACATTTTTTCGCAACTCCATGAATTTCTCAAATCTTTCATGTTGTGTTCTTATTTTTTTTGTATTTTTCCATCTCACGTTATTCTCATTCAAAAATTGAAAGTACCCATTTCGATTTTTTGATATTTTTTTTCTTTTATTCGAATTTTTAAATAATTCGGCCTCCAGAATTGCCAAATAGATTCTATGGTTCCAAGACATTCTGAAGTCACGATTTCCGTTCATAATTTTCTGAAAACTATCGAAAACCACCAAAAGTGGCGTGGAAAAGTTGAGAAAAGATCTATTCAATAGATTTAACCAGATTCCAAACCTCGAAATAGTCTTTGCTTTGATTCATTAACGGAAGTTTTTAGGTTCACTGGATAACTTTCAAATTTACGAATTTCTAAATTATCTCGTAAAAAACTGAAAATCTCAAAAAAACGTATTATGTGAGCTATTACTTACCAATATTTTACATTTTTTCGCTACTCCATGAATTTCTCAAATCTTTTATGTTGTGTTCTGTTTTCATTTGTATTTTTCCATCACACATTATTTTCATTCAAAAATAAAAAATTACCTATTTCGATTTTGATATTTTTTTCTTTTATTTGAATTTTTAAATATTTCGAAATTGGCCTCGAAAAATGCCGAATAAATTCTATGGTTCCCAGATATTTTGGGGTCGCGATTTTCGTTCATAATTTTCTGAAAACTAACGAAAACCACCAAAAGTGGCGTGGAAAAGTTGCAAAAAGATCTATTCAATCGATTTAACCGGATTTTAAACCTCGAAATAGTCTTTGCTTTGATTTATTAACAGGAGTTTCTAGGTTTCCTGGATAACGTTCCAGTTTTGAAGAATTTCGAAATTATCTCGGTAAAAACTGAAAATCTGAAAAAAACGTATTTTGTGAGCAACTTACCAATATTTCACATTTTTTCGCTACTCCATGAATTTCTCAAATCTTTTATGTTGTGTTCTGTTTTCATTTGTATTTTTCCATCACACATGATTTTCATTCAAAAATAAAAAATTACCTATTTCGATTTTGATATTTTTTTTCTTTTATTTGAATTTTTAAATATTTCGAAATTGGCCTCGAAAAATGCCAAATAAATTCTATGGTTCCCAGATATTTTGGGGTCGCGATTTTCGTTCATAATTTTCTGAAAACTATCGAAAACCACCAAAAGTGGCGTGGAAAAGTTGAAAAAAGATCTATTCAATCGATTTTACCAGATTTTAAACCTCGAAATAGTCTTTGCTTTGATTTATTAACAGGAGTTTCTAGGTTTCCTGGATAACGTTCGAGTTTTGAAGAATTTCGAAATTATCTCGGTAAAAACTGAAATTCTGAAAAAAACGTATTTTGTGAGCAATTACTTACCAATATTTCACATTTTTTCGCTACTCCATGAATTTCTCAAATCTTTTATGTTGTGTTCTGTTTCCATTTGTATTTTTCCATCACACATTAATTTCATTCAAAAATTAAAAATTACCTATTTCGATTTTGATATTCTTTTTCTTTTATTTGAATTTTTAAATATTTCGAAATTGGCCTCGAAAAATGCCAAATAAATTCTATGGTTCCCAGATATTCTGAGGTCGCGATTTTCGTTCATAATTTTCTGAAAACTATCGAAAACCACCAAAAGTGGCGTGGAGAAGTTGCAGGAAGATCTATTCAATGGATTTTACCAGATTCCAACCCTCGAAATAGTCTTTGCTCTGATTTATTCACCGGAGTTTCTAGGTTTCCTGGATAACTTTAAATTTTGACGAATTCCTAAATTATCTCCATGCATTTCTCAAATCTTTTATGTTGTACTCTAATTTCATTTGTATTTTTCCTTCTCACGTTATTTTCATTCAAAAATTAAAAATACCTATTAATTTTTAATAATAATAAATAATTAAAATTAAAATTTATAATAAAAGATATTTTCATGTTGTTCATACTAGTGCCTAAAAAGAACCATATCGAAATTCTCATGAATATCAAAATTCGACAACTCCGAAACGCTTCCACAAAAAATTTCCAATTATCTTTCGAAACAAACAAAGAAAAACGAATAAAAATAGCCACTATATTAGTTTATTCGATTACTCAACACTAATCATATTCATTCTCGATAACATCAATTAAAAACACATTCGGTTACCATAACTCCTTCGAAATCATTAGTCCATTTTGTGGAAATATATACAGAGTTCACTTGCGTCGGTGCGATTTGCAACACACCGGACATCAGAATGATCCGAACGATTGGAGAAATAAGTTCACGTCGAAACGAACTGCAGTTCGAATTCGAGAGATAAACTAATCATCTGTAGTTGCCGTTCAACCATGATCTACTTAAGATAGATTGCTTTATTCTTCTGCAATTTTTACGGCCAGACTATGCGTCATTGTGTAAGATAAAAAAATTATTTCGATTCGAGTGCTCGGGGCTGCCCCTAAGAAGGGTCCGGGTAATTATACCGACGTAGGTCTCATCAGATATACATGAAGTGATGAAAATGCACAGAAATATTAAAAGGTCAAACATTCCAAAGCAAATATTAAAAATTTTATGAGCTCCCATAAAACTCCAACCGATGTCATATTTTCAAAATACCTGATTTAACATTGTGCGAAAGTTACCAACATAGAAACATGTAGTTTCTGTGTTTCTCAAATGTATAACCTAATTACTACTATGTCAATAATCTCTTTAAGTATGAAGTTAGCATCGTTTTCGAGGAGGATTGCCTGACAGATGTAAAACTGATGAAAGGTTGAACTTCATGTACTCGACCTCAGTCTACTGGATCATCGATTGATGAGACAAGGTTTCTCGTAGATTCGCCTGTACTGATGGAAGGTGATCAGTTTATCATTAATGATCCAAATGATTCTGTAACAAATACGAAGATAATTGAATGATCTTGTGGATTTTTTTAATTTTGATCCATACCATAGAAATAGGACATAGAACTTTATTGAATTGTTTTCCTCCAAACGTAAAAAAAAACTTGGAACCATAGAAATAATTTCGAAATCTGCCAAAATTTGACAGCTACCCAGGATCCCTCGAAACTAACGTATATATATCAAAAAGTATACAGTTTCAGGATCTGAAATCTCAACTCTCAACTTTACCTCACCACTTTTGTAGATTTTCAATGATTTCAAAAAAGTTCTGAGCGAAAAACTGCTCGAAGCTATCCAGGGATGAACAAAAACTTACGTTCATATATCGAAAAATAAACTGTTTCGGAGTCTGAAATGAGGTAAATACGATTAAAAACATTGTCATTCAACTTTTCCGCCCCAATTTTAGGAGGTTTCGTTAGTTTTCAGGAAGTTCTGAGCAAAATTCTCTTCACGCAGTCATTCACTGGAGTGAATGGAAACTTTAGTCCAGAAATCGAAAAAAAACAATTTCAGGCTCTGCAATAAGGTGAATAAAATTCAACACATTGTCTTTTAACTTTACCACCCCATTTTTGGGGATTTTCGACAATTTTCAGGAATTTCTTTGTGAAATTCTTCCACGCTGTTACTGACTGAAGTGAATGGAAACTTAGGTCCAGAAATCGGAAAAATTACCATTTAAGGCTATGATGTTGGATAAATAAGATCGAACACAATGTCTTTCAACTTTACCATCCCATTTTTGACGATTTTTGTCAATTTTTAGTAAGTTCAATGTGAAATTCTTCCACGCTGTCACTGACTGAAGTGAATGAAAACTTAGGTCCAGAAATCGGAAAAATTACCATTTTAGGCTATGATGTTGGATAAATAAGATCGAACAGAATGTCTTTTAACTTTACCATCCCATTTTTGGGGGTTCTTGTCAATTTTTAGTAAGTTCAATGTGAAATTCTTCCACGCTGTCACTGACTGAAGTGAATGGAAACTTAGGTCCAGAAATCGAAAAAATTACCATTTTAGGCTATGATGTTGGATAAATAAGATCGAACACAATGTCTTTCAACTTTACCATCCCATTTTTGACGATTTTTGTCAATTTTCAGTAAGTTCAATGTGAAATTCTTCCACGCTGTCACTGACTGAAGTGAATGAAAACTTAAGTCCAGAAATCGGAAAAATTACCATTTTAGGCTATGATGTTGGATAAATAAGATCGAACAGAATGTCTTTTAACTTTACCATCCCATTTTTGGGGGTTCTTGTCAATTTTTAGTAAGTTCAATGTGGAATTCTTCCACGCTGCCACTGACTGAAGGCAATGGAAACTTTTATCCAGAAATCGGAAAAATTACCATTTAAGGCTATGATGTTGGATAAATAAGATCGAACAGAATGTCTTTCAACTTCACCATCCCATTTTTGGGGGTTCTTGTCAATTTTTAGTAAGTTCAATGTGAAATTCTTCCACGCTGTCACTGACTGAAGTGAATGGAAACTTAGGTCCAGAAATCGGAAAAATTACCATTTAAGGCTATGATGTTGGGGGAATAAGATCGAACACAATGTCTTTCAACTTCACCATCCCATTTTTGGAGGTTTTTGTCAATTTTTAGTAAGTTCAATGTGAAATTCTTCCACGCTGTCACTGACTGAAGTGAATGGAAACTTAGGTCCAGAAATCGGAAAAATTACCATTTAAGGCTATGATGTTGGAGGAATAAGATCGAACACAATGTCTTTCAACTTTACCATCCCATTTTTGGGAGTTTTTGTCAATTTTTAGTAAGTTCAATGTGAAATTCTTCCACGCTGTCACTGACTGAAGGGAGTGGAAACTTAGGTCCAGAAATCGGAAAAAAGACCATTTTACGCTATGATGTTGGATGAATAAGATCGAACACAATGTCTTTCAACTTTACTATCCCATTTTTGAGGATTTTTGTCAATTTTTAGTAAGTTCAATGTGAAATTCTTCCACGCTGTCACTGACTGAAGTGAATGGAAACTTAGGTCCAGAAATCGGAAAAATTACTTTTTTAGGCTATGATGTTGCATAAATAAGGTCAAACACAATGTCTTTTAACTTTACCATCCCATTTTTGGGGGTTCTTGTCAATTTTTAGTAAGTTCAATGTGAAATTCTTCCACGCTGTCACTGACTGAAGGGAATGGAAACTTAGGTCCAGAAATCGGAAAAATAACCATTTTAGGCTATAATGTTGGATAAATAAGATCGAACACAATGTCTTTCAACTTTACCATCCCATTTTTGGGGATTTTTGTCAATTTTTAGTAAGTTCAATGTGAAATTCTTCCACGCTGTCACTGACTGAAGGGAGTGGAAACTTAGGTCCAGAAATCGTAAAAATTACCATTTTACGCTATGATGTTGGATGAATAAGATCGAACACAATGTCTTTCAACTTTACCATCCCATTTTTGAGGATTTTTGTCAATTTTTAGTAAGTTCAATGTGGAATTCTTCCACGCTGTCACTGACTGAAGGGAATGGAAACTTATATCCAGAAATCGGAAAAATTACCACTTAAGGCTATGATGTTGGATGAATGAGATCGAACACAATGTCTTTTAACTTTACCATCCCATTTTTGGGGGTTCTTGTCAATTTTTAGTAAGTTCAATGTGAAATTCTTCCACGCTGTCACTGACTGAAGTGAATGGAAACTTAGGTCCAGAAATCGGAAAAATTACCATTTCAGGCTATGATGTTGGATAAATAAGATCGAACACAATGTCTTTCAACTTTACCATCCCATTTTTGGGGTTTTTTGTCAATTTTTATTAAGTTCAATGTGAAATTCTTCCACGCTGTCACTGACTGAAGTGAATGGAAACTTAGGTCCAAAAATCGGAAAAACTACTATTTTAGGCTATGACGTTGGATAAATAAAATCGAACACAATGTCTTTTAACTTTACCATCCCATTTTTGAGGATTTTTGTCAATTTTTAGTAAGTTCAATGTGAAATTCTTCCACGCTGTCACTGACTGAAGTGAATGGGAACTTAGGTCCAGAAATCGAAAAAATTAACTTCAGGCTCTGAAGTGAGATGAATATGATTAAAAACATTGTCTTTCAATTTTACCAGCCTATTCAAGTTTATCAAGGTCAGAAAGTGACTTTTTTTACATACATTGTCTTACTTTCACTTTTGAATTCGTTTGAAATAAAAATATAAAAGTATACAATTTTTGTTGTTGCTATTTTTGTTGAACAAGATTTTGACCCATAGATGCATATCGAGGTCGACTTGAGTTGAGCACCTTGCATAAGGAACTTCCGCGTCTAGCATATTTATTAAATTGCAAAGAGGCACTCGCGAATATGTCAATTCGTTAATTGAGGACTTCGATATTTAACACTCTTTTATTATCCGAAAAATCGTGGCCCTGAATATTTTTCAGACACTGGTTTTGTTTTCTGCTTGGACGCAAATTAACTGTGGGATTAGCATTGTTACTCTTTGTGGGATTTCCAAATTAAACGCCATAATTGATCGTAGAAAAATATTTATTCTCCGTTAATTCCCAAATATTCGAGAATTTTCAATTCACTACTGTCAATAACCTCATGAAAGAGAGAGAATAAATCTGGCAGCTACATAGAACCCTTCGAAATTTTCAAATTTTCCACCCCACTTTTAGTGGTTTTCG
Organism: Aphidecta obliterata; assembly: GCA_963966015.1. Classification (NCBI taxonomy): domain Eukaryota; kingdom Metazoa; phylum Arthropoda; class Insecta; order Coleoptera; family Coccinellidae; genus Aphidecta; species Aphidecta obliterata. The sequence goes on from OZ014435.1 coordinate 3,700,921, forward strand.
ATGATTTTCTGACAATTATTTCTGTGGAAATAGTATTACTCTTTCCGTTAATCCAGTATGAACATAGTTCTAAGACATTTCCTTGTTTGTTTCGATCATCGACAATTACATTATTCAAGGTAAAGAAAAATCAACTTCCTAATTTATGCCTTCAACTCCAAAACAGCGAAATGTCTTTTTCCATAATTTCCTGAAAATTTATGACGGAGGAAGAACTCGTCTTCCTTCAAAGATTGACAAACTGTAAATATATGATCGGAAATTCACTGTTTTCCTGGCCTATCAGAAGATATGAAATCATAATAATAATAATTTCATAAATTATAAACATGACCTGGGTGCTCATTGAAATTGTTGTAGTGAATGTCATACGTGTGCTTGACTTGGAGTGCAGTTCAGTGCGTGTCTCTTGTGGTAATTGAACAAGCAATTCAATAGTATGCACACGGCTAATACCGCATAAAACTTTCCAGAATAACGAGAAACGAAAATATTTTTTCGTTCGAACGTCGAAATAACATCAATTCGTTAACACCTGTCGAGAAGTTTTGACATTTCTACGTTTAAACATCGAAATTAGTACAATTTTGACGAATGCTCGGAAGCCCTCGAAACTATCGTTAATAAGTGGAAGAATAGACCGTTTCGCGGTCCGAAATCTTGAAAAAACGATTGAATAGATCCTTTTGCAACGTTACCATACCGCTTCTGTAGGTTTTAGATGATTTTGAAAAAGTTATCGGTGAGAACTTCCTCAAAGTCGTTCGAGTCACGAGGCTAAAATTAACGGAAACTTACGTTTATATATTCTTCGAGGGAATTCTGCATTATAATGAAAAATATTGGTAATTTCTCATAGAAAACGGGCTGCAAATTTTACACGAATGTTTTTCATTTCCACATCACCACGGTTTTCCTATCTGAACCTCACAGTATCAAAAAATCAAATTGAATAAAAAAAAATTAAAAACCATATTCAGTAAAAAAAAATATTCCATAATATTCGAATCAAATTTTAGAAAATGCCTTGTATACGAGTACGACCTGAATGCATTTATGTATACAGGGTCTTTCACGAGGAACCTCACCCATATTTATACGGGAAACTACTGAACGTATTTTCATGAAATTCAGCACTTATAAGTATTTCACGATGCTGATGAAATCTAAAATATTTTCAAGGCATGAGCACCTTCGGTTTTTCCGGAAATGACGTCAACTTCCGTTTTTCAAATTAGAACACCATTTTTTTATTGCAGAAATAGATTCCTTAGAAAATTTCAAGTTATTTTGATGTAACATTTTTCAGTTTTGGTTGGAAAATTCTTTCTGAGCGGGAAAATTCTAAAAAAAAATCGAAAATAGAGCTCCGCTGAAACAAAAATAACTTCGAGGTTTTTAGATGGAAAATTTTCATTTTTGGGATTTTTCAAGATGTAAGATTGATGTATCCACTTTGAAAATCGAAATCGCGATTCATGATACAGGGGGTGAAAAAATCGCTTTCAAAGTTAGGGATGACGAAATCGTGAAAAATCAGTTTTTTCAAATTAGAACCTCATATTTTTATGGCAGATATTGAATCTACGTTAAAAAATAATGTGAGTGTATGCATCACACCCTTGCCCTAAAATGGATATTTTCTGAGTTATTCACAAAAAACTGTTTTTCGTCTTGAATTTTCAGCTATTTCTTTTCCCTTCACGCCAAAAAGATGAAATTTTCAGGAACTGTTATTTGAACCATGCTGTAGATTTTTCACCCCTTCTTGAAACCGACTTCAAGTTACTATTAGGAGAACCATGGCAAACTCTCGCAGTTATAACTAGAGAAGATGCTCAAAGTTTTGACCGTTAATTTCTAGACATTTATTTATACGTCTCAGGAATGCTTCGTGCGTTGCTCTTCTTATTTCATCGGGAGGAAGAGATCTGCAAAAGTGTTTAAGTAACAGTTCCTGAAAATTTCATCTTTTTGGCGTGAAGGGAAAAGAAATAGCTGAAAATTCAAGACGAAAAACAGTTTTTTGTGAATAACTCAGAAAATATCCATTTTAGGGCAAGGGTGTGATGCATACACTCACATTATTTTTTAACGTAAATTCAATATCTGCCATAAAAAAATGAGGTTCTAATTTGAAAAAACTGATTTTTCACGATTTTGTCATCCCTAACTTTGAAAGCGATTTTTTCACCCCCTGTATCATGAATCGCGATTTCGATTTTTAAAGTGGATACATCAATCTTACATCTTGAAAAATCCCAAAAATGAAAATTTTTCATCTAAAAACCTCGAAGTTATTCTTGTTTCAGCGGAGCTCTATTTTCGATTTTTTTTTAGAATTTTCCCGCTCAGAGAGAATTTTCCAACCAAAACTGAAAAATGTTACATCAAAATAACTTGAAATTTTCTAAGGAATCTATTTCTGCAATAAAAAAATGGTGTTCTAATTTGAAAAACGGAAGTTGACGTCATTTCCGGAAAAACCGGAGGTGCTCATGCCTTGAAAATATTTTAGATTTCATCAGCATCGTGAAATACTTATAAGTGCTGAATTTCATGAAAATACGTTCAGTAGTTTCCCGTATAAATATGGGTGAGGTTCCTCGTGAAAGACCCTGTATATGGCTATTCTTTTTGAAGATTTCAAATTTACCAAAAAGAATTAGGAAAATTTCAGGGGGGTTGAGATTTTTTTTTCTTCGAGGGAATTCTGAATTATGATGAAAAATATTGATAATTTCTCATATAAAATGGGCTGCAAATTTTACACAATGCTTTCTATTTCCACATAAACTAGTTTTTCCTATCTGGACCTCAAGTATCAAAAAATCAAATTGAATAAAAAGAAATTAAATACTATATTCAGTAAAAAAAATATTCTAAAATATTTGAATCAAATTTTAGAAACTGCCTAGTATACGAGTACGACCTGAATGAATTTTTAATGTTTATATGGCTATTCTTCTTGAAGATTTCAAATTTATCAAAACAAATTTCAGGGGGGTTGAAATTTTTTTTTCTTCGAGGAAATTCTGAATTATGATGAAAAATATTGATAATTTTACATAGAAAATGGGCTGCAAATTTTACACAATGCTTTCTATTTCCACATAAACTAGTTTTTCCTATCTGGACCTCAAGTATCAAAAAATCAAATTGAATAAAAAAAAATTAAATACTATATTCAGTAAAAAAAATATTCTAAAATATTCGAATCAAATTTTAGAAACTGCCTAGTATACGAGTACAACCTGAATGAATTTTTGATGTTTATATGGCTATTCTTTTTAAAAGTTTCAATTTTACTACCCCATTTTTGGGGATTTTCGATAATTTTCAGGAATTTCTATGTGAAATTTCTCCATGCTGTCACCGAATGAAAACTTAGGTGTAGAAATCGAAAAAAATACCATTTCAGGCTATGATGTTAGATACATAAGATCAAACACATTGTCTTTCAACTTTACCATCCCATTTTTGTGGATTTTCGTAAATTTTCAGGAATTTCTATGTGAAATTCTTCTACACTGTCACTGACGTAAGTGAATGAAAACTTTGGTCCAGGAATCGAATAAAATAGGTAGATATGGTTAAACACATTGTCTTTCAATTTAACCACCCCATTTTTGGGTTATCTGATCATTTCCAGGAAGTTCTGAGTGAAATTCGAAACCTAAAAAAGTCCGAAAATATTAGAATTCATCTCAAGTTTATCAAGGTCAGAAAGTGTCTCCTCATTACATATATTGTCTTTCTCTCACTTTTGAATTTGTTTAGAAAAAAATTATAACAGAATACAATTTTTTTTGTTGCTCTTTTTGGTCGACAGGATTTTGACCCATAGAAGGAAAACTTGCAAGTATGGTGGAGTTCTATGTAGCTGTCAGATTTTGACGAGTTTCGGAATGATCTCGATGGTGTAATACGAGTTGTCTAAACTCGATGGATGTAGAACAAAAAATTCTTTGTTCGTTATGAACTGGCCTGAGCTAAAACGGAAGTTCTGGTTACCAAACCGAAGTGAGTGATGCATTTAAAATATTTTTTCGCAGCTTAACAAGGTTTCAAACATTTCGATTTCCGTAATTGATAAATTACACAAATTCAATTTTTTCCTGAGAAACTTTAATTAAGATTAACAATCGAGGTAACAACACGATGTTTCCCCTTACATCCAATAATTTCCCAGCCATAAAATCAATGTAATACTGTTGTTCAACCTGAAGGTCCCATTTTTTTTTCATAAAAAAGTACTGTTCGAAGAAAGATGATAATTTATTGAAGAAGCGCCGAGTACCTCACTTTCAATCGTCGTTAAATCATAGTCGTTCAAGGAATCCCGGAATTCGATATCCAACAATAACTTTAAACAACTGCATGTTTCATTATCAGTAGGTCAAAGATCAATGAACAATTATGTCGACTGACTTCGAACGCCAGCCACACACACCTATCCGATTCGCGTCGAGCGTGATTTCTGCATGTGAAACTACAAACAAACATACTTTAATTGAAAGGTGAATTTTGGCTGTTGGTATTTTCGAAATGCTCAACCATAAAAACTCCTTAGTTAACACGATTCTCAATTTTGAATTATTGACATTAGACGGGATCTTTTAGTGCCTCGCATTGGTAGCACTGCCTTATATTGGTAAACCTAACTGTCACCTGTCTGAAATATGCCAATGTCAATATTTACGTATTTCGATTGGTCTTCCTCGATTCTCCCTAAACTTTCAGCACTCAGTAACTTTCTTCATTTTCTGATAATTGAATTATCTACGTCTCTTCAATTCTTTCGTTCTAGAGATTACATCATAAAATAATTTTGAATTAATGTTACTAACGAAATGTAGACGAGATGACATCAATTTGAATATTGCAGGAAAAATAATTGATCAGATAGCGATGCTGACTGAGATAATTATTCACTATATAACACCTTCGAATATTTTTGATGAAACTTGAGATGAGTAGGGAATTTGAAATTTATCATTTGATCATGTCTGAAAATGAAGGCCAAAATTGGGTTTTTCTGTATATTAGATATAATTTGGCGATTCCATCTTTTTTGAAGTTTATGAAGATAAAATGACAGTAATTTCCATACTGACAATAAACACTGAAGGCAATTTCAGTACATAGAATAAAAATTGAGTTTTTCTGTTAAATTCAAATATATTAAGTTCGGCCAGTCCACCTTTTGAAGTTTTTGAAAATAACATGTATTTGTTATACTGACAATTACCTCTTTTCGTACACAAAAAAAAATCGAGTTTTTCTGAATATTCAATATAATTCGGGGATTCCATCTCTTGAAGTTTATAAAATAAATCGACAGTATTTGTCATAATGACTGAAGGTCATTTTGGTACACAGAAAAAATGAGCATTTCTGATATATTCAATATAAATCGGTGATTCCAATTTTTTGAGTTTATAAAAATAAAATGACAGTATTTGTCATATTGACAATGAACACTGAAGGCTGTTTTGGTACAAAGACAAAAATTGAGTTTTTCTGATATATTCAATATAATTCGGGATTCCATCTCTTGAAGTTTATGAAAATTAAATGACAGTATTTGTCATACAGACAATGAACATTGAAGGCTTTCTTGTTACACAAAAAGAAATTGAGTATTTCTGATATATTCAATATAATTCGGGATTCCATCTCTTGAAGTTTATGAAAATTAGATGACAGTATTTGTCATATTGACAGTAAACACCGAAGGCTGTTTTGGTAAACAGACAAAAATTGAGTTTTTCTGATATATTCATTATAAATCGGGATTCCATCTCTTGAAGTTTATAAAAATTAAATGGCAGTATTTGTCATACTGACAATGAACATTGAAGGCTTTTTTGATACACAAAAAAAAATCGAGTTTTTCTGTTATATTCAATAAAATTCGATGAGTGCATCCCTTGAAGTTTATAAAAATAAAATGACAGTTTTTGTCATGATTAGAATGAACACTGACGGTTATTTTTTTTACATTCTCTTGGCTTCAGGTGCCAAAAAGGTTTTTTTTCGAAATTGCTGAAACTCTTCTACAAAATTTCATGATTTTTTGAAATTTTTTTGACAAATAGCTAATTTTTTCGATATTTTCGACATATGCTACAACAAAACGTTGAGTGTTTCGTTGAAACTGACTCCATATTCGAAATCTGAGTGGTGGAATCAGCTTGTTTAAGAAATTTATAGATGAAAAACCAAAAAAAAATTTTTTACAAAAATACTAACATAGACAATTTGGCAAAAAGTATTTATTTGATGTACGAAGGCAATATGAGTTATTTAAATAATTCAGAGTTGTAGATTCTGAATATATTCTTGCTTTTCAAGAGAATACCTTTTTGGTGACTACTGCATTTTTATTCCAAAATTTTTAGAGGTCCCCATTTTTAGATTTCCAAATTTGAGGTTTTCCTATATAGAAATAGGTCGATCCAAGTGAGTGTGGATTTTTTCTCCATATTTCTGACTGCTTCAGGTGCCAAAAAGGATTTTTTTTTGAATTGCTGAAACTCTTTTGCAAAATTTTATGATTTTTTGAAATTTTTTTGACAAATAGCTAATTTTTTCGATATTTTCGACATATGCTTCAACAAAACGTTGAGTGTTTCGTCGAAACTGACTCCATATTCGGAATCTGAGTGGTGGAATCAGCTCGTCTGAGGAATTTATAGATGAAAAACCAAAAAAAAATTTTTCACAAAAATACTAAAATAGACAATTAGGCAAAAAGTTTTTATTTGATGTACGAAGGCAATATGAATTATCTAAATAATTCAGAGTTGTAGATTCTGAATATATTTTTGCTTTTCAAGAGAATACTTTTTTGGTGACTACTGCATTTTTATTCCAAAATTTTTAGAGGTCCCCATTTTTAGATTTCCAAATTTGAGGTTTTCCTATATAAAAATAGGTCGATCTAAGTGAGTGTGGATTTTTTCTCCATATTTCTGATTGCTTCAGGTTTCAAAAAAGTTATTTTAAAATTGCTGAAACTTTCCAACAAAATTTTATGATTTTTTGAAATTTTTTTGACAAATAGCTAATTTTTTCGATATTTTCGACATACACTGAGTGTTTTGTTGAAACTGACTACATATTCGGAATCTGAGTGGTGGAATCAGCTCGTCTGAGGAATTTATAGATGAAAAACCAAAAAAAAATTTTTTACAAAAATACTAAAATAGACAATTAGGCAAAAAGTTTTTATTTGATGTACGAAGGCAATATGAGTTATCTAAATAATTCAGAGTTGTAGATTCTGAATATATCCTTGCTTTTCAAAAGAATACTTTTTTGGTGACTACTGCATTTTTATTCCAAAATTTTTAGAGGTCCCCATTTTTAGATTTCCAAGTTTGAGGTTTTCCTATACAAAAATAGGTCGATCCAAGTGAGTGTGGATTTTTTCTCCATATTTCGGATTGCTTCAGGTTTCAAAAAAGTTATTTTAAAATTGCTGAAACTTTCCAACAAAATTTTATGATTTTTTGAAATTTTTTTGACAAATAGCTAATTTTTTCGATATTTTCGACATACACTGAGTGTTTTGTTGAAACTGACTACATATTCGGAATCTGAGTGGTGGAATCAGCTTGTCTAAGAAATTTATAGATGAAAAACCAAAAAAAAATTTTTCACAAAAATTTTAACATGGACAATTTGGCAAAAAGTATTAATTTGATGTACGCAGGCAATATGACTTATCTAAATCATTCAAAGTTGTAGATTCTGAATATATTCTTGCTTTTCAAGAGAACACTTTTTTTGGTGGCTACTGCTTTTTTATTTCAAAATTTTTAGAGGCCCGCATTTTTAGATTTCCAAATTTGAGGTTTTCCTATATAAAAATGGGTCGATCCAAGTGAGTGTGGATTTTTTCTCCATATTCCTGATTGCTTCAGGTGCCAAAAAGGGTTATTTTAAAATTGCTGAAACTTTCCAACAAAATTTTATGATTTTTTGAAATTTTTTTGACAAATAACTAATTTTTTTGATCATTTCGACATATGCTACAACAAAACGTTGAGTGTTTCGTGGAACCTGACTCCATATTCGGAATCTGAGTGGTGGAATCAGCTTGTCCAAGGAATTTCTAGATGAAAAATAAAAAAAAAAATTCTTCCAACATAGGTGAGTCCATCCTTGGGAGGTTTATAAAAATAGAATGATTTTTTGTCATAATGAGAATTAACACTGACGGTTATTTTGGTACACAGAAAAAAACTGATATATTCGATATAATTTGGTGATTCCATCTTTCGAAGTTTATAAAAATTATACTGACGATGATTTTTTAGATACTTTTTTTTGTTTAAACAGGGTGGTCCACTTTTCATAGAAAAGCTTCAACAATCGATGAAATTTTTAATTTCAAAACATGAACATAAATCTGCAAACGTTCCAGAACCTAGCAACAGGGTGTTCAGGTTTCCAGATTTGTATCGTTTTTTCTCGATAACTCTCGTAGTTTTCAAGATATTCCACTCAAACTGGGAGGACGTGGTACTTCTTGAAATTCGAATGAAATGGTCATCAGAATTGTGGTGAGAATCTACAGAGTGATACTTTTGTCAAGGTCACTCTCTATTTTGACAATAAATTTTTTTTTTTGGTGTACGCCACTGACCGTTTTCCATAGGACGACCCCATTTTTCGTTTTTTATCTCGCATTTTTTCGTACAAAAATATTTGGTTCTAGGGTTCCGTAACGAACGTTGAATGTCGTATTGTAATACAAAAAGCGTCAAAGCTTGAAAAACCTAACAATTTTTTTTCCTATTCGTTTTGTTATTGACACGGTCTCCGGTATAAAAAATTAATTGATTTCCATTGTCGCATTTCGTTTCTTGACGTTGATTTTTGACATCTTACGACACGTTTGAGCTTTTCACGTGGATATTTAATGATTCGAGAATTTTTTTTTAAATTCGCGAGGTTTTCGCTTCTTTTCATTACAGTTGGTCAGTTAATTGGGATATATGATATCAACGGTTCAACAAAAACAATGGCCAAAAACTCTAGTCTAATGAACCATTGTTGGAGTTTGGTTTTTTTCTCTGGTAATGGATTGGTCGTACAACAATAATTGAGCAGTATTCATCCATTTGTTTTTCGCCTAGAAAATAATTACTGCGATTATTACGCAAATGGATAGGATAAAAAATTCGGAAAAAAACACTGAGCGGTCACCCATCCAGGTGATGAACCCGCACAAGGCTGCTCGGCTTCAAGTCTCACCAAAGTCACTCCCAGTTTATGCAAAACCGTTCAATTTTCTTTCAATGTGGAACAGGTGGTAAGCTGAATTTTTAGATTTCTCATTGCCTCACATGAACACTCAGAGTTTAAAAAAAAAATTTTTCAAATTTTTTTGGTTATCGAGTTTGAGGTGAGGGTGATATTTAAGTAATTAAAATCAATGCAAGGAGGCCGGAGTTGTGAGTGAATTGGGGACATTTCGAGGAATCGACCTATATCAACTTACCTCGAGGAAAAAACAATGTGACAATGGCCAACGGCTTAACCGGGTGACCTCATGTGACCCCAAGTCTGGACCCGGAAGGATTTATCGATTTTTCGCAGAATAAATATGGAAAATCTATTAATTGTCACCAAGTGAACTCCCACTCGAAGAATCGACCAAAGCGGTTCGGAGAAGAGTTTCAACAGCCTAAATCTCGTGTGGATTTCCCGTCAGTCCATGGAAGATTACCCGAAGTGGCCGGGCGAAAACGAGTTTTAGCAATAAACGAAAAGCGTATAATCTACCAGGAATAGTGTTGTTTAGAAGATCCCTGACGTAGAAAACATAAACGTTTATTGATGAGGCCAATATTCAAATTAGGGAACAATAATTTAAGTGTATGTTATTATTTATCGGACGTGTTTAATGGATATTTCGTAAATTCCGTTTACGATACCGAGATTTTGCAGTCGTCGTCCTACTATTCCAGTTCTGCAACCGGCATTGAAATATACACATTCATTATTGGATCATTCGCTGAAATATTATTGATTTCTTCATAATCAGCGTCGTTTCGGCAATTGAGGTTGTCGAAATTGAATTTCTGCAATGTAGAAATTTGTTCAACTCGTAATCCGAAGAATCAATCGATAATGTGTAGCTGGTCAATGTCTGCTTGTGGCACCTCTTTCCAAGCAACCATCAGATATTACATAGGTGGGAAAATTTTTCGATACATAAAATCCGACGGAATCGAATGGAAGGAAACACTGATGAGGTAATTTGGGTGATAAGATTTTCCGGGAGTTCAGTTTTAATCTGTTCCACGTGAAAAGAAAATTGAGTTTTTCTGATCCGGTGCTGATTTATTCGATATTTGTGTGATTGCATCTCTTGAAGTGTCGATTCTAGAGAATGACATTGTCACACTGACGGCCGATTTGGTGCACAGAGTCTGTGGTTCGATAGTCTCGCTACAGGGCCACCGCATATCGAATCAAGATGATCATAGATCAGTTAATTTTTCACTAGACAACATTTGAGAATTTTGTAGAATCCAACTCCATTTTTGAAATCAGGGTAGTGGAATTCAATGATTTTTTGACAAATAACAATTTTTTTCAATATTTTCGAAATATGCTACAACAAAATGTTGAGTTGTTTGTAGAAACTGACTCCATTTTTGAAATCAGAATAGTGGAGTTGGCTCCTCTGAAGAATTTCTAGACGATAACCAAATAAAAATTGTTTTTCCAAAATTTTAACTTGAAAAATTTGGCAAAAAGTATTTCTTCGATATACTACAGTAATATGAGTTATCTATATGATTCAAAGTTGTAGATTCTGAATATAACCTTGCTTTTCAAGAAATTACTTTTTTTGGTGACCACAGCATTATTATTTCAAAATTTGTAGAGGTCCCCATTTTTAGATTTTCAAATTTGAGGTTTTCCCATATGAAAATGGGTCATTCCAAGAGAGTGTGGTTTTTTTTTCATTCTTCTGATTACTTCAGTTGCCAAAAAAGGTTATTTCAAAATTGCTGGAACTTTCCTACAAAATTTTATGATTTTTTGAAATTTTTTGACAAATAACTAATTTTTTTTATATTTTTGAGATATGCTACAACAGAATGTAGAGTTTTTTGTAGAAACTAATTCCATATTCGAGATCTGAGTGGTGCAATGAGCTTGTCTGAGGAATTTCTAGCCGTTGAATAAAAAAAAGTTCCTAACCCAAAATTTTAACATGGAAAATTTTGCAAAAAAGTTTTTCTCCGATGTACGAGAGCAATATGAGTTATCTGAATAAATCAAAGGTATAGATTCTGAATCTATCCTTACTTTTCAAGAGATAACTTTTTTTGGTGACCACAGCATTTTTATTTCAAAAGTTTTAGAGATCCCCATTTTTAGATTTTCAAATTTGACGTTTTCCCATATGAAATCGGGTCGATCCAAGAGAGTGTGATTTTTTTTTTCTTCTGATTACTTCAGGTGCCAAAAAAGGTTATTTTAAAATTGCTGGAACTTTCCTACAACATTTTATGATTTTTTGAAATTTTTTGACAAATAACTAATTTTTTTGATATTTTTGAGATATGCTACAACAGAATGTAGAGTTTTTTGTAGAAACTGATTCCATATTCGAGATCTGAGTGGTGCAATGAGCTTGTCTGAAGAATTTCTAGCCGTTAAATAAAAAAAAGTTCCTAACCCAAAATTTTAACATGGAAAATTTTGCAAAAAAGTTTTTCTTCGATGTACGAGGGCAATATGAGTTATCTAAATAATTCAAAGGTATAGATTCTGAATATATTCTTGCTTTTCAAGAGATTACCTCTTTTGGTGAACACAGCATTTTTATTTCAAAATTTTTAGAGATCCCCATTTTTAGATTTTCAAATTTGACGTTTTCCCATATGAAAATGGGTCGATCCAAGAAAGTGTACTTTTTTTCATTTTTCTGATTACTTCAAGTGCCAAAAAGGGTTATTTTAAAATTGCTGGAACTTTCCTACAACATTTTATGTTTTTTTGAAATTTTTCGACAAATAACTAATTTTTTTGATATTTTTGAGATATGCTACAACAGAATGTAGAGTTTTTTGTAGAAGCTGATTCCATATTCGAGATCTGAGTGGTGCAATGAGCTTGTCTGAGGAATTTCTAGCCGTTAAATAAAAAAAAGTTCCTAACCCAAAATTTTTACATGGAAAATTTTGCAAAAAAGTTTTTCCTCGATGTACGAGGGCAATATGAGTTATCTGTATAATTCAAAGGTATAGATTCTGAATATATCCTTGCTTTTCAAGAGATTACTTTTTTTGGTGGCAACTACATTTTTATTTCAAAATTTTTAGATTTCCAAATTTGAGGTTTTCCTATATGAGAATGGGTCGATCCAAGTGATTGTGGATTTTTTTTCTATTATTCTGATTGCTTCAGGTGTCATAAAGGGTTATTCTAAAATTGCTGGAACTTTCCTAAAAAATTTTATGATTTTTGGAAATCTTTTTGACAAATAACTAATTTTTTTGATATTTTCGACATATGCTACAATAAAACGTTGAGTTTTTTGTGGAAACTGACTCCATATACGAAATCTGAGCGGTGAAATGTGCTTTTCCGTGGAATTTCTAGCCGTCCAACCAAAAAAAAGTCCTTACCCAAAATTTCAACATGGAAAATTTGGCAAAAAAGTATTTCTTCGGTGTACGAGAGCAATATGAGTTATCTAAATAATTCAAAGGTGTAGATGCTGAATATATCTTTGCTTTTCAAGAAAATACTTTTTTTGGTTGCTACTGCATTTTTATTCCTAAGTTTTTAGAGGTCCCCATTTTTAGATTTCCAAATTTGAGGTTTTCCTATATGAAAAGGGGTCGATCCAAGTGAGTCTGGATTTTTTCCATTCTTCTGATAGCTTCAGATGCCAAAAAGAGTTACATATTTTGAAATTGCTGGAACTTTCCTACAAAATTTTATGATTTTTCGAAAGAAATTTTTTTTGTCAAATGACTTATTCGTTTACTCATACATTTCTTTGTATGTACAAGAGCAAGATAAAAAAAACAATAAAACCTAAGGAAATAATTCTATGCTCCAATAAAGAATAAATTGAACCACAAAAAAAACATTCCTGAGAATTGACTACTGGGAAAACCATAGATGCGTCAAATCTTCTCTCATTTTTTCAACGAATGGACATCATCAAATTCATCGAAGGTGAGCTGCAGTGAGTAATGTATCCATCAAAATTCGTCGACTATAATATTCCTTTTCCTGAATGATGTCGATATAAAATATTAGCATTCCTTCTCCGATATTTCCAAAATTAAACTCAAACTCATTCAAATTAACACTTCGATATTAGTTAGTCATTCTTGGGATTCCCCGAATGAGGCAGCATTTAAAAGCAGGACAACTGAGACTAAACAAATATTGTGGTTTTCATTACGTAAACTCGATGAAGTTTCAAGGAATTCATAAACTCTATGGCAACCTTCAAGGGAAGTACAACGTTTCTCCTGTCACCCAGTAGATCTAATGTACCACAGCTGTCATATATATGCGACGTTGCCCGATTAGTTATACTAGAAGAGGATAAGAACAAAAAGGAAGAAACTGAATAGACTTGAATTCGTTAAATCCTCCAGGAATTTCTACGAATTGATTGGAGATCAATACAGCCAATTATTCTTCATCGAGGAAAAAATTCATAAAATAATACTGTGGAGTTACCCTCGAGAACGTTCTCTTCAGCACGTAGATCGTTCTTCTTCCCAGTGTTGAATATCAACAACCCATTAAAACAACAATAGTTGCCGAATTCTCTTAACGGTCCCGTTCGGGCCGGAATGACGCAGGTATTTTTTACACGGTGCAAATTACAGGTTCCATATTCGAGTAGTGCGGATATGACCAGACGAAAACAAGTTTAATCTAGCAATTTCATGAGGTATTTTTTCGAAAAAAAAATACATAAGAAGTCTAATAGAATTCGGACATGTCATTTGTTCGCGCAAAAGACTAATGATAGGTGTAATAGTTTAACCATCGAGTAATTACAAAGAAGACTATGCTGGTTGGATACACTGCCTTGAAACTATTCCATATTCTTCGAAATTATTGGTATCCAGAAAATGTTGTTGTTCAAATCTGCATCCTGGTAATTTTTTCTTCGATCTTTGATTGATTCTTTCGTGCGAAAATTGCAAATATCGCCATAGAATTGAAAAGTAAAATACCACCATAGAGTTATATGAGCCAACAGAATTCGGCTGACGTTTTTCGTGGCCTCAGCCGAAAGATAAAAGAAATAGCGTAATGAACAAAATCCCACTCATCTCCCTTATTTTCTCATTTATTGCCGAATTTGCCTGCAATTTGAATAATTTTTTCTTGACGTCAAAAAAGATAAAAAACCTGCGAATCTCATAAAACTAAACTTGTATTCTATCTACCTTTGTTTGAGATTTTATGATTAGTGATATCCCCTCAATGAATAATAACGTTCTGGGATGAGTATAACGCCTAATAATAGGTACTAAATTTAGTTGAGCACAAGCTGTAAAAAACAACTTTTCTTTCGAATGGACCATAATTGAACCGATGTGCACCTGTCTGGAGATGATAGACAGTTCTTCAGATGTGATGAATTTCTTCGTAATTGACCATAAAGACGTCCTGAAAAATACCCAAATTATGTCGAATATGAGGATTTATTGGGTCCAACTTGAAGGCTACCGCATTTTTATTTCAAAACTTTTCTGGGCCCCGTTTTTTGATTCCCACATTTGAGTTTTTCCTATATGAAAATAGATCGAGTCAAGTGAGAGTGGATTTTTTTCCATTCATCTGATTGATTCAGGTGCCAAAAAGAGTTATTTCAAAATTGCTGGAACTTTCCTACAAAATTTTATGTTTTTTTTTTTTTGATATATTCGACATATATGCTACAACAAAACGTTGAAATTTTAACTGACTAATAATATCTATATAATTCGGAGGAGTAGATCCTGAATATGTATTTGCTTTCCCAGAGATTTTTTTGTGGCTGCTGCATTTTTATTTCAAAACACTTAGAAGTCCCCATTTTTAGATTTTCGAATTTGATTTTTTTTTATATGGAAATAGATCGATTCAAGTGAGAGTGGTTTTTTTTTCCATACTTCTTGTTGATTCAGGGGCCAAAAAGAGTTATTTAAAAATTGCTGGGACTTCCCTACAAAATTTTATGATTTTTCGAAATTTTTTTCGACAAATGACTAATTTGTTTGATATATTCCACATATATGCTACAAAAAAACGTTGAAATTTTTGAAAAAACTGACTAATAATATTTATATAATTCGAAGGAGTAGATCCTAAATATGTATTTGTTTTCCCAGAGTTTTTTTTGTGGCTGCTGCATTTTTATTTCAAAACACTTAGAAGTCCCCATTTTTAGATTTTCGAATTTGATTTTTTTTTATATGGAAATAGATCGATTCAATTGAGAGTGGTTTTTTTTCCATACTTCTTGTTGATTCAGGGGCCAAAAAGAGTTATTCAAAAATTGCTGGGACTTTTCTACAAAATTTTATGATTTTTCGAAATTTTTTTCGGCAAATGACTAATTTGTTTGATATATTTGACATATATACTACAACAAAACGTTGAAATGTTTGTAAAAACTGACTAATAATATTCATATAATTCGAAGGTGTAGATCCTGAATATGTATTTGCTTTCCCAGAGATTTTTTTGTGGCTGCTGCATTTTTATTTCAAAACTTTTAGAAGTCCCCATTTTTAGATTTTCGAATTTGTTTTTTTTTTGTATGGAAATAGATAGATTCAACTGAGAGTGGTTTTTTTTTCATACTTGTTGTTGATTCAGGAGCCAAAAAGAGGTATTTAAAAATTGCTGGGACTTTCCTACAAAATTTTATGATTTTTCGAAATTTTTTTCGACAAATGACTAATTTGTTTGATATATTCGACATATATGCTACAACAAAACGTCGAAATTTTTGTAAAAACTGACTAATAATATTCATATAATTCGAAGGTGTAAATCCTAAATATGTCCTTGCTTTCCCAGAGATTTTTTTTTGTGGCTTCTCCATTTTTATTCCAAAACTTTTAGAACATTTTTAGATTTTCAAATTTGAGTTTTTCCTATATAAAGATAGAATTCAAGTGGGAGTGGATTTTTTTCCATTCTTCTGATTGATTCAGGTGCCAAAAAGAGTTATTTCAAAATTGCTGCTATTTCCTCCAAATATTTATGATTTTTTGAAATTGTTTTGGGAATGACTAAATTTTTTGATATTCTCGACATATGCTACAACAAAACGTTGAAATTTCTGTAAAAACTGCCTGATATCTATATAATTCAAAGGTAGATCCCGAATATATTCTGGCTTCTCCAGAGATTTTTTTTTGTGGCTACTGCATTTTAATTTCAAAACTTTTAGAAGTCCCCATTTTTAGATTTTCAAATTTGAGTTTTTCCTATATGAAAATAGAATTCGAGTGAAAGTGGACTTTTTTCCATTCTTCTGATTGATTCATGTGCCAAAAGGAGTTATGTTGAAGTTGCTGAAACTTTCCTACAAAATTTCATGATTTTTTGAAATTTTTTTCGACAAATGACAAATTTTTTCGATATTTCCGACAAATTCTACAACAAAACGTTAAAATTTTCGTAGAAACTGACTAAGATCTATATTATTCAAAGGTGTAGATCCTGAATATATCCTTGCTTCTCCAGAGATTTTTTTTGTGGCTACTACATTTTCATTTCGAAACTTTCAGAGGTCCCCATTTTTAGATTTTCAAATTCGAGTTTTTCCTATATGAAAATAGAATTCAAGTGTGAGTGGATTTTTCTCCATTCTTTTGATTGATTCAGATGCCAAAAGGAGTTATGTTGAAATTGCTGGAACTTTCCTACAAAATTTCATGATTTTTTGAAATTTTTTTTGACAAATGACAAATTTTTCGATATTTCCGACATATTCCACAACAAAACGTTCAAATTTTTGTAGAAACTGAATAATATCTATATTATTCAAAGGTGTAGATCCTGAATATATCCTGTCTTCCTCAAAGATTTTTTTTGTGGCTACTGCATTTTTATTTCAAAACTTTCAGTAGTCCTCATTTTTAGATTTTCAAATTTGAGGTTTTCCTATATGAAAAAAGATCGATTCAAGTAAGAGTGGATTTTCATCCATTCTTCTGATTGATTTAGGTGCCAAAAAGAGTTATTTTGAAATTGCTGGAACTTTCCTACGAAATTATATGATTTTTAAATTTTTTCTCGAAAAATTACTAATTTTTTCGATATTTTCGACATATGCTCCAACGAAACGTTGAATTTTTTGAGGAAACTGACTCGATATTCGAAAACTGAATGGTGAAATGAGCTTGTCTGAGGAATTTCTAGACGATAAAAAAAAATTCTTCACCCAAAGTTTGAATGGAAAATTTGGCATAAAAGAATTTCTTCACTGTACGAGAGCAATATGAGTTATTCATATGTTTCAAATCCATATTTATGATGATCCTGAATATATCCTTGCTTGTCAAGAAAATTTTTTTTTTTGGTTGCGACTAATAAAATTTTGCTAACGGTCGTAAATAATCTCAGTTAATGTTAAGAATTCAATTTCAACTCGAAAAGAATAAAACACCTGAAGTTTATTACTCTGACTGGATGTACATGAAATATCAGCATATTCTTCTAATTTATCGATCATCCTTATCTTCACTATGTTTATGCCAAATAAATCACAATCGAAGACGTTATCCGCCTCAATAATATTATACAAATCGGGAGTACACGTAAAAACCGATCCACTACTTCAGAGAATTTGTTCTGATTTACAGAAAAGTGGATGGGCGAAGAAGAGTTGATACCTGATACGAGGAGAAGCAAGCAGCCACCAAGAACCGACGTCAGACCATCGGAGATGGGTAAAAAAGTAGGCTATTTCGTGCGTCATCGCAACGGCCATATATTATGGCGAATTTACATGACTAGAGATTTGGCAGTGGCAATTAATTTTTTGTGGATCCTCATTGGCATTAAGCGCCAATATTCTCTTCGTATCGCCTAGAGGCTGACAAGGCTGTCCGACCAAGGACTGCCTCTAATTCGGAGTTCTCGATGTGCTCAGAAGAATTTCACACATAAATTCACGCATTTTGAATCAAAATCACCTTGAATCAGGACTTTTAGTCATTGAATACTTTTTTGTATGACTTGAGAAACAATTTTCCATAATTTAACACACTTTGCGATGAATTTGATTTGAATTTGACTGATGAAAGAGAGGGAAAATTTCGTCATTTAATTGTTATAAACTTCGAAAGATGGAATCACCGAATTATATTGAATATATCAGAAAAAACCTTTTTTTTCTGTGTACCGAAACGGAGTTCAGTGTTCATTGTCAGTATGACAACTAATGTGATTTTATTTTTATAAACTTCTATAGAATCACCGAATTATATTTCATATATCAGAGAAACTCAATTTTTTTTCTGTGTACCTGAACTGACTTTAGTTTTCATTGTCAGTGTGACAAGTACTGTCATTTTATTTCTATGAACTCTAGAAGGTGGGATCATAGAATTATATTGAATATATGTATGAGAAAACTCAATTTTTTTCTGTGTACCAAAACTGACTTCTGTGTCATGAATGATATTTATGAGATTTTTCCGAGAAACTCGATATTAAAACTATCTATAAAGTGTTCATCAGTTCATGAACAACAAATTCGTAGTAATTTTCGCGACGGATTAAGACGAGTACCAAAAGAAGAAACAATGGGTAATAATTCATTTTTGTATACCCAATGATCGTAAAAGCAATTCGATAACCATCAACTGTAACAAAAAATTGTTGACTACGTCGTTAAAGACCGAAGAATGAAAAACTCTGAAATAAATGAACACCGTGAGATCAGCATATCATGAATATTACCCAGATGACTGGTTTATTGTCCAATATTTTTCTTTTTTTGGATTTAACATATTACGTGGATTATACGTAATATGGTTTGACTTTAACATTGACCTTTGGTATCCTTCGAAACAATTCAGTTGTAATTAAGAATCACTTAGGTACGTCTCTATTAACAACCCAACTCTGACAATATCTGTATAATTGCTATAAGAAACAGCATTTACGTTGAGTCTGGAGCGGTCACCCATCCAGGACCTGAACCCACACAGCGCTGCTTGGCTTCAAGTCTCATCAAACTCCCCCCCTCAATCTTGACTGCGATATCGAATTAATTTGGATTTCTAGAAAGTAGTTCACTAAAAATGAACTTATCTATGACCATTTGGATTTGACACGAGAAAACACTGTAGTGAGACTATCGAACCACAGATTTTAAAACGAACCACAGATTCTGCGAAATAAACTGGCTGTCAGTTTAACAATGTCTTTTTATGAAATCAAGAGATGGAATCACAGAATTATATATGTAATATATCAAACTTTCCAGCGCCAGATCAGAAAAACTTAACAGCGATGTCAAATCAAGTTGGTTTCCTGAAATGTTATTCAGTGAAAAATTAAATAATCTATAATCGATCCGATTTGACATTAGGTGACACTGTTGTGAGACTATCGAACCACAAATTATGGAGCGAACCACAGATTCTGCGAATCAAACTGGCTGTCAGTTTGACAATGTCTTTTCATGAAATCAAGAGATGGAAGCACAGAGTTATATGTATCATATCAAATTTCCCAACGCCATATTAGAAAAACTCAACTGCGATATCAAATCAAGTTGGTTTCCTGAAATGTTGTTCAGTGAAAAATTAAATAATCTATAATCGATCCGATTTGACATTAGGTGACACTGTTGTGAGACTATCGAACCACAAATTATGGAGCGAACCACAGATTCTGCGAATCAAACTGGCTGTCAGTTTGACAATGTCTTTTCATGAAATCAAGAGATGGAAGCACAGAGTTATATGTATCATATCAAATTTCCCAACGCCATATCAGAAAAACTTAACAGCGATATCAAATCAAGTTGGTTTCCTGAAATGTTGTTCAGTGAAAAATTAAATAATCTATAATCGATCCGATTTGACATTAGGTGACACTGTTGTGAGACTATCGAACCACAAATGATGGAGCGAACCACAGATTCTGCGAATCAAACTGGCTGTCAGTTTGACAATGTCTTTTCATGAAATCAAGAGATGGAAGCACAGAGTTATATGTAATATATCGAATTTCCCAACGCCAGATCAGAAAAACTTAACAGCGATGCCAAATCAAGTTGGGTTTCTGAAATGTTGTTCAGTGAAAAATCGAATAATCTATGACCGATTCGATTTGACATTAGGTGACACTGTTGTGAGACTATCGAACCACAAAGTATGGAGCGAACAACAGATTCTGCGAATCAAACTGGCTGTCAGTTCGACAATGTCTTTTCATGAAATCACGAGATGGAAGCACAGAGTTATATGTATCATATCAAATTTCCCAACGCCAGATCAGAAAAACTTAACAGCGATGTCAAATCAAGTTGAGTTTCTGAAAGGTTGTTCAGTGAAAAATTAAATAATCTATGACCGATTCGATATGAGGTGACACTGTTGTGGGACTATCGAACCACAAATTATGGAGCGAACCACAGATTCTGCGAATCAAACTGGCTGTCAGTTTGACAATGTCTTTTCATGAAACCAAGAGATGAAATCACAGAATTATATGTAATATATCAAATTTCCCAACGCCAGATCAGAAAAACTTAACAGGAATGTCAATTCAAGTTGGGCTTCTGAAATGTTGTTCAGTGAAAAATTGAATAATATATGCCCGATTCGATTTGACATTAGGTGACACTGTTGTGAGATGATCGAACCACAGATTCTGCGAATCAAACTGGCTGTCAGTTCGATAATGTCTTTTCATGAAATCACGGGATGGAAGCATAGAGTTATATGTATCATATCAAATTTCCCAACGCCAGATCAGAAAAACTTAACAGCGATGTCAAATCAAGTTTAGTTTCTGAAAGTTTGTTCAGTGAAAAATTAAATAATCTATGACCGATTTGATTTGACATTAGGTGACACTGTTGTGAGACTATCGAACCACAAATTATGGAGCGAACCACAGATTCTGCGAATCAAACTGGCTGTCAGTTTGACAATGTCTTTTCATGAAATCAACACAGATGGAATCACAGAATATATCAAATTTATCACTTCCAGATCAGAAAAACGAAGGTTCATTATAATCTTTGATTCGATAGTATCGCTACAGAGATGATCATAGAAAAGTTAATTTTTAACTAAACAACATTTCAGAATTGATTTGACATCATTTTCAAGCTGAAGTTTATTAATGTCAGTTGAACTATAGTTCGATCAATCTTTCAGAAAGTGAGTTTGATGTGACCTGACCCAAGCAGTTTTTTCTCATAATATATTTTGAATCCTTGAAGCTATGAACAACTAGTAGACAAGAATAAAGATCTCAATAACTTATCGAATTATAACTACTTCAGTTCTCCTCAAGGTTTTTTCAGATATCTGCCATGCAAAAACATGTCATATGGTTACGGCAGAAATTACGGCTGCTCATCATTTATTACAATGATCAACTTTGTTTATAAGCCGGAAAATTGGCCGTAAATTCGTACACTACATCGCTGTGGTCCTGCATGTTTTTAATTATGGACAATCTATTCCACGCTTGAGGAATCGATATTATATTTCGTTTTATTAACGATGATATTTAAACGATACATTAAAAAATTGATTTCTCAGTTATTTTCAATGTCATTAAGTTGGTATTGGAACGTTCTAGCTAGAATTTTAGGTTAGGGCACCCAGCTTTTTTTAGTTCACAGAAAGAATTATTTCTTCAATTTTTTCCTTGCAGAAACCGGTTTATCAGAGCTAAAAAATCACATTGCAGAAATTGTGAGTTTTGGGGTTCAACACTCTTAATATGGTCTATGAAGTTGAATATCAATCAGGTTTCAAAGATGTTCCACGTGATAAGAAAAGAGTTTTCCTAATCTGATGTTGAGAAACTGTGATGATTTTTTTTCTGTGTACCAAAACTGAGTTCAGTGTTCGTTGTCAGTATGACAACTACTGTCATTTTATTTTCATAATGGAATCACCGAATCATACCGAATGTATCAGAGAAACTCAATTTTTTTCTGTTAACCAAAACTGACTTCAGTGTTCATTGTCAGTATGAAACCTATTGCCATTTTATTTTCATGAACTTCAGAAGGTGGAATCACCGAATTATATTGAATATATCAGAGAATGTTAATTTTTTTCTGTGTACCGAAACTAACTTCAGTTTTCATTGTCAGTATGACAACTACCGTCATATTATTTTCATAATGGAACCACCGAATGAAATTTGATATATCGGAAAAACTGATTTTTTTTCTGTGTACCGAAACTGACTTCAGTATGAAAACTATTTTTATTTTCATAAACCTCTAAAGATGGAATCACCGAATTACATCCAATATATCGGAAAAACTCAATTTGATATATTCTATGATTCCATCTATAGTACTGTCGATTACATAAAATGATATTATTTGTCACACTGGTTCAAAAAATCTGTGGTTTGTTCAAAAACTATTTGAATGACTAAAACCTTCAGAAGGGAATACAAATATCTCAATGAAACTCAAACTGCTCTATTTGTTTACCTTCGAGCAGAGAATCTTAAATGTCATAAGAAACCGCAAAAAAAAATATCAGGTAATTTAATCCATTTTTAATCTCTTTTTTTCTACACCTATACTCAGAGATAAACGTAGTTTATTTTTTGGTGCTGGACCAGCGGAAATGACGCAAATGATTCCATATAAATATAACAAACATTTAACCGGTTCTTCAGATATAGATTGAACCAAAAAGAGGCCATCGGATCACGATCGAAGAGACTCTTGAAGGACGAACTAATTTTCTGCATAGCAAACATTTAATTAATCATTCCGATTATGTAATACAAAACTTTTAACACTTTTTATTTTGGCTATTCGAATTTGATGGTACCATATTTTTCCCGAAACATAAATAGAAAAAGTATGGAAAAGTTCAAGTTGCTTGGAACGAGGGGCCACAATGAACAGTTCTGGTGCTTTGTCTAGTTGAAAAAAATTCCAAAACGAACTTGGCCATTATTTTCACACAGCAATTATAAAGCAAGGACCGGTAAAACATCGTGCATTAATTTTATTTACAATTAATTATTTCTCTGAAGATGTGACGTTATCAAACTTTTTATTGTGACTCATCCTTATCTATATACTCAATAATTTATAGCGATATGACATGTTATTCACTAACCGATGGTGACTGATGAAAATCCATTAGGTGAAAATTGATCTTTTATGTAAGGATACCATGTTGACATTCTATGGGTACCTAATATTCAAATGATCAAGATCCGGAAAATAAACAATAATACCTTTTCGGTTTTTTTCCTACAAACAAAGCGGCAATAACTTTAAAATTATATGTTTCGAATCTTACAGTACAAGATATTTAATTTTTTCACTCAGGATGATTCAAAATACAGGTTTTTTTTCGGTGCCTGTATTTGTTATGATGTCAGATATTTTCATATAGAGGTAAAAAAATACCCGATAATATAAATTTACATTATGGATGTATTTGTTCAAGCGAGTCACTTGATTTTCGCGTTGTATTGATAGATTAACTTTATTCTGTGCTCAACATGTCGAACAACAGTCGTAGAATCCGTCTTGATCATAGAACAATAATAATTATTTTTCGTCAACGGTCTTGACGGTTATTTCTATGAATCTGTCTTTGGTTTGTCCCTCTGACATTATAATCATAAATGACAGTTAGAGCATAGAGGTTTTCTTCTTCTACATCATAAATTTCGATTGGAATGAAACAGAATTTGGATTATTAGGAATGTATTGACACTTAGAGATATTTGAAACATAAAATGAAAAAAATTAGGAAGTATCCCTCCAGTTTTAATCCACATATTACAATACAAAACACCTTAAACAAAAAAATTATTATCACAAAAAAAATATCTGACGATGAGTATTCATTTTCTCAGTGCTGTGCCGTAACTTGCTTAGTTTTGCTCTGGATCGGAAGGAAGAGTTTGAATTCAGCGGGCAGTTCATCTTCACTGTATAACCTAAAAAAATCAACCATTATCATAGATTTTTCCATATTACTATTTATTCAACAATTCCTTACCTATCTGAAAAGTAAACCCTTCTTATTCTACAACTAGCATGAACTTGCACTCGTAATGTTTCCACATATGTTGTTCCATATGCACGTCGTGTGAAATCGGCTACGTTAAATTGAATCTGATTCCAACCATCGTCTAATCTCATAGGCATTGTACAAATAAAAGGTTTCACCCTAGTCGTCGATTGATAATTACTAGCTCTAAATCTTCGCCTAACATTCTTGTCATCCAGAATCTGATAAAGAACGAATCAATAGTCATCAACTTTGTTTGATCAATAATCAATTCTTACCTGCACTTCGAACGTGAAATACTTCTTTAAATTTTTAACGATCATGACGAGATATGGCAATTTTATTCCTAAAGTCTTCTTGGGGCAGGCAGGACAAGTTATATACGTCGTGCTCACATTGCAACCGACAATTTCCAACACGAGCGATTGGATTTCTTCGTCTGTTATTCTCTTGATGTGTCCATTTTTCACCTTCTTGTCCCATATTTGCAGGGGTTTGCTACCTATGCTATACAAAATAGACAAAAAACCACTTTGGAAGGTGTTTTTGAACATGATTTTCACAACAACCAATTTTACTGTTTACATTCCATATCTCAAGACTCAACATAAATGACATACCCAGGCGTGTTATGTCAAAGGTGGCCATCTGGTGGATGGAAATATAAACTCAAGCAGGAATTTTCTCCTGAAGAAAGGATACTGTAGAGAGGAATAGATTTCCGCAATAATAACACAGTTCTCTTACTTTTGTACATAGATTTCCGATTGTTCGAGCGAAAGAGAAATCTGTAAATAAGACATTAGACAGATGTTGACGTACTCGTCTAATCATCTACGTCTCAAAACAAAGTTTAAAGTACGTCCGTCGCCCTTGAATTATTTTGTCGAATTAGTTCGTCTAACCTTCAGATAGCCGGTGGGTGATAAAACAAAAAGTCCTCTACTTAAAAACACATAATGGCCGAAAAATTGGATATTATCCTGTTTGGTGTGACGGGATTCACCGGGAAGCACGCTCTCAAGTATTTACACAAATACGCTTCGGCCAGAGGTCGGCATTTGACCTGGGGCGTTGCTGGAAGAAACGAATCTAGAATACGCACCATATTAACCGATTTGGAGAAGGAAACCGAAGATGCAAGTCTCGCAAAGGTGCCCATCATCCTTGCGGATCTATCGGATGCCCAGACCATCCAGAATATGGCCTCTAGGGCCAGACTGATCATAAATTGTTGCGGTCCTTATAGATTCATGGGGGAAACTGTCGTGAAGGCCTGTGTGGAAGCTGGTACACATCATGTGGACGTTAGCGGAGAGCCGATGTACATGGAAAAAATGCAACTGGAATACAGCGAGAAAGCGAAAGAAAAGGGTATTTACATTGTGAGTGCCTGCGGTCTTGATAGCATCCCATCTGATTTGGGTCTGATTTTCCTACAAAAGAAATTTGAAGGAACCTTGAATTCCGTGGAGACGTACTTGAAAACTGGGAGTGAAGATCCGTCTCTGTCGGGCCCGGCTGTTAATTATGGAACATGGGAGTCGGCAGTTTACGGAATGGCAAACGCAGATCAATTGAGACCTTTGAGAACCAAACTTTTCCCTAAGAGAATGCCTAAGTTAGAACCCTCTCTAGCCACTCATAAATTACCGTTCAAAGCACCGGTTGGTAATGAATATGCAGTTATTTTTCCAGGTAAATGTAGTAAAAGTTTACCTACTCATGGTTTAGTAGATATGGTTTTTAAAATTGCTTGGAAATTATGAAATTCTGACATTTCAGTGCCAATTAGGCAATTGACAGCTTTTCATACCTACCAACATAAATCTGTTGAAGATTGGTATATTTCATGAGATTTTCCTCATTTGAATATTGGGTTATTTCATTTGATTAATTTGTGCAGGAAATCATCCATTTTTTAATCGAAATGACCCTCATGGTTTGGAAGATATGATTTTTTTAAAATTGCTCGGAAACGATGAAATTCTGACATTTCAATGTCAATATGACAATTGACAGCTTCTCAGACCTACCAACATAAATCCGTTAAAGATTAGAATATTTCATGAGATTTTCCTCATTTGGATATTGGGTTATTATATTTGATTAATTTGTGTAGGAAATCATCCATTTTCTAATCGAAATGCCCCTTATGGTTTGGAAGATATAATTTTTTTCAAAATTTTTCGGAAACGATGAAATTCTGACATTTCAGTGTCAATTGACAGCTTTTCATACCTACCCACATAAATCTGTTGAAGATTGGTATATTTCATGAGATTTTCCTCATTTGAATATTGGGTTATTTCATTTGATTAATTTGTGCAGGAAATCATCCATTTTCTAATCGAAATGACCCTCATGGTTTGGAAGATATGATTTTTTTAAAATTGCTCGGAAACGATGAAACTCTGACATTTCAATGTCAATTTGACAATTGACAGCTTCTCAGACCTACCAACATAAATCCGTTAAAGATAAGAATATTTCATGAGATTTTCCTCATTTGGATATTGGGTTATTATATTTGATTAATTTGTGTAGGAAATCATCCATTTTCTAATCGAAATGCCCCTTATGGTTTGGAAGATATAATTTTTTTCAAAATTTTTCGGAAATGATGAAATTCTGACATTTCAGTGTCAATTTGACAATTGACAGCTTTTCATACCTACCCACATAAATCTGTTGAAGATTGGTATATTTCATGAGATTTTCCTCATTTGAATATTGGGTTATTTCATTTGATTAATTTGTGCAGGAAATCATCCATTTTCTAATCGAAATGACCCTCATGGTTTGGAAGATATGATTTTTTTAAAATTGCTCGGAAACGATGAAACTCTGACATTTCAATGTCAATTTGACAATTGACAGCTTCTCAGACCTACCAACATAAATCCGTTAAAGATTAGAATATTTCATGAGATTTTCCTCATTTGAATATTGGGTTATTTCATTTGATTAATTTGTGTAGGAAATCATCCATTTTCTAATCGAAATGACCCTCATGGTTTGGAAGATATAATTTTTTTCAAAATTGTTCGGGAATGATGAAATTCTGACATTTCAGTGTCAATTTGACAATTGCAGCTTTCCATAACAACCAATATAAATCTATTAAAAATTAGAATATTTCATGAGATTTTCCTCATTTGAATATTGGGTTATTTCATTTGATTAATTTGTGTAGGATATCATCCATTTTCTAATCGGAATGACCCTCATGGTTTGGAAGATATAATTTTTTTCAAAATTGTTCGGGAATGATGAAATTCTGACATTTCAGTGTCAATTTGACAATTGCAGCATTCCATAACAACCAATATAAATCCATTAAAAATTAGAATATTTCATGAGATTTTCCTCATTTGAATATTGGGTTATTTCATTTGATTAATTTGTTCAGGAAATCATCCATTTTTTAATCGAAATGACCCTCATGGTTTGGAAGATATGATTTTTTTGAGATAGCCCGGAAACGATGAAATTCTGACATTTCAATGTCAATTTGACAATTGACAGCTTCTCAGACCTACCAACCTAAATCCGTTAAAGATTAGAATATTTCATGAGATTTTCCTCGTTCGAATATTGGGTTATTTCATTTGAATAATTTGTGTAGGAAGTCATCCATTTTCTAATCGAAATGACCCTCATGGTTTGGAAGATATAATTTTTTTCAAAATTGTTCGGGAATGATGAAATTCTGACATTTCAGTGTCAATTGGACAATTGCAGCTTTCCATAACAACCAATATAAATCCGTTGAAAATTAGAATATTTCATGAGATTTTCCTCATTTGAATATTGGGTTATTTCATTCGAATAATTTGTGTAGGAAATCATCCATTTTCTAATCGAAATGACCCTCATGGTTTGGAAGATATAATTTTTTTCAAAATTGTTCGGAAATGATGAAATTCTGACATTTCAGTGTCAATTTGACAATTGACAGCTTTCCATACCTACCAATATAAATCCGTTTAAAATTAGAATATTTCATGAGATTTTCCTCATTCGAATATTGGGTTATTTCATTTGATTAATTTGTTCAGGAAATCGTCCATTTTCTAATCAAAACGACTCTTATGGATTGGAAGATATGATTTTTTTTAAAATGGCTCGGAAATGATGAAATTCTAACATTTCAATGTCAATTTGACAATTGACAGGCTTTCAGATCTACCAACATAAATCCGTTAAAGATTAGAATATTTCATAAGATTTTCCTCGTTCGAATATTGGGTTATTTTATTTGATTAATTTGTGCAGGAAATCATCCATTTTCTAATCGAAATGACCCTCATGGTTTGGAAGATATAATTTTTTTCAAAATTGTTCGGAAATGGTGAAATTCTGACATTTCAGTGTCATTTTGACAATCGACAGCTTTCCATACCTACCAATATAAATCCGTTAAAAATTAGAATATTTCATGAGATTTTCCTCATTTGAATATTGGGTTATTTCATTTGATTAATTTGTTCAGGAAATCGTCCATTTTCTAATCAAAATGACTCTTATGGATTGGAAGATATGATTTTTTTTAAAATGGCTCGGAAATGATGAAATTCTAACATTTCAATGTCAATTTGACAATTGACAGCTTTTCAGATCTACCAACATAAATCCGTTAAAGATTAAGAATATTTCATAAGATTTTCCTCTTTCGAATATTGGGTTATTTCGTTTGATTAATTTGTGCAGGAAATCATCCATTTTCTGATCCAAATGACCCTCATGGTTTGGAAGTTATGATTTTTTTAAAATTGCTCGAAGACGATGAAATTCTGACATTTCAATGTCAATTTGACAATTGTTAGCTTTCCATAACAACCAATATAAATCCGTTAAAAATTAGAATATTTCATGAGATTTTCCTCATTTGAATATTGGGTTATTTCATTTGAATAATTTGTGTAGGAAATCATCCATTTTCTAATCGAAATGACCCTCATGGTTTGGAAGATACAATTTTTTTCAAAATTGTTCGGGAATGATGAAATTCTGACATTTCAGTGTCAATTTGACAATTGCAGCTTTCCATAACAACCAATATAAATCCATTAAAAATTAGAATATTTCATGAGATTTTCCTCATTTGAATATTGGGTTATTTCATTTGATTAATTTGTTCAGGAAATCATCCATTTTCTAATCAAAACGACTCTTATGGATTGGAAGATATGATTTTTTTTAAAATGGCTCGGAAATAATGAAATTCTAACATTTCAATGTCAATTTGACAATTGACAGGCTTTCAGATCTACCAACATAAATCCGTTAAAGATTAGAATATTTCATAAGATTTTCCTCTTTCGAATATTGGGTTATTTCGTTTGATTAATTTGTGCAGGAAATCATCCATTTTCTGATCGAAATGACCCTCATGGTTTGGAAGTTATGATTTTTTTAAAATTGCTCGAAGACGATGAAATTCTGACATTTCAATGTCAATTTGACAATTGTCAGCTTCTCAGACCTACCAACATAAATCCGTTAAAGATTAGAATATTTCATGAGATTTTCCTTATTTGAATATTGGGTTATTATATTTGATTAATTTGTGTAGGAAATCATCCATTTTCTAATCGAAATGACCCTCATGGTTTGGAAGATATAATTTTTTTCAAAATTGTTCGGAAATGATGAAATTCCGACATTTCAGTGTCAATTTGACAATTGACAGCTTTCCATACCTACCAATATAAATCCGTTAAAAATTAGAATATTTCATGAGATTTTCCTCATTTGAATATTGGGTTATTTCATTTGATTAATTTGTTCAGGAAATCATCCATTTTCTAATCAAAACGACTCTTATGGATTGGAAGATATGATTTTTTTTAAAATGGCTTGGAAATGATGAAATTCTAACATTTCAATGTCAATTTGACAATTGACAGGCTTTCAGATCTACCAACATAAATCCGTTAAAGATTAAGAATATTTCATAAGATTTTCCTCTTTCGAATATTGGGTTATTTCGTTTGATTAATTTGTGCAGGAAATCATCCATTTTCTGATCGAAATGACCCTCATGGTTTGGAAGTTATGATTTTTTTAAAATTGCTCGAAGACGATGAAATTCTGACATTTCAATGTCAATTTGACAATTGTCAGCTTCTCAGACCTACCAACATAAATCCGTTAAAGATTAGAATATTTCATGAGATTTTCCTCATTTGAATATTGGGTTATTTCATTTGATTAATTTGTGTAGGAAATCATCCATTTTCTAATCGAAATGACCCTCATGGTTTGGAAGATATAATTTTTTTCAAAATTGTTCGGGAATAATGAAATTCTGACATTTCAGTGTCAATTTGACAATTGCAGCTTTCCATAACAACCAATATAAATCCATTAAAAATTAGAATATTTCATGAGATTTTCCTCATTTGAATATTGGGTTATTTCATTTGATTAATTTGTTCAGGAAATCGTCCATTTTCTAATCAAAACGACTCTTATGGATTGGAAGATATGATTTTTTTTAAAATGGCTCGGAAATGATGAAATTCTAACATTTCAATGTCAATTTGACAATTGACAGGCTTTCAGATCTACCAACATAAATCCGTTAAAGATTAGAATATTTCATAAGATTTTCCTCGTTCGAATATTGGGTTATTCTATTTGATTAATTTGTGCAGGAAATCATCCATTTTCTAATCGAAATAACCCTCATGGTTTGGAAGATATAATTTTTTTCAAAATTGTTCGGAAATGGTGAAATTCTGACATTTCAGTGTCAATTTGACAATCGACAGCTTTCCATACCTACCAATATAAATCCGTTAAAAATTAGAATATTTCATGAGATTTTCCTCATTTGAATATTGGGTTATTTCATTTGATTAATTTGTTCAGGAAATCATCCATTTTCTAATCAAAATGACTCTTATGGATTGGAAGATATGATTTTTTTTAAAATGGCTCGGAAATGATGAAATTCTAACATTTCAATGTCAATTTGACAATTGACAGCTTTTCAGATCTACCAACATAAATCCGTTAAAGATTAAGAATATTTTATAAGATTTTCCTCTTTCGAATATTGGGTTATTTCGTTCGATTAATTTGTGCAGGAAATCATCCATTTTCTAATCGAAATGACCCTCATGGTTTGGAAGATATAATTTTTTTCAAAATTGTTCGGAAATGATGAAATTCTGACATTTCAGTGTCAATTTGACAATCGACAGCTTTCCATACCTACCAATATAAATCCGTTAAAAATTAGAATATTTCATGAGATTTTCCTCATTTGAATATTGGGTTATTTCATTTGATTAATTTGTTCAGGAAATCATCCATTTTCTAATCAAAACGACTCTTATGGATTGGAAGATATGATTTTTTTTAAAATGGCTCGGAAATGATGAAATTCTAACATTTCAATGTCAATTTGACAATTGACAGGCTTTCAGACCTACCAACATAAATCCGTTTAAGATTAGAATATTTCATAAGATTTTCCTCTTTCGAATATTGGATTATTTTATTTGATTAATTTGTGCAGGAAATCATCCATTTTCTAATCGAAATGACCCTCATGGTTTGGAAGATATAATTTTTTTCAAAATTGTTCGGAAATGATGAAATTCTGACATTTCAGTGTCAATTTGACAATCGACAGCTTTCCATACCTACCAATATAAATCCGTTAAAAATTAGAATATTTCATGAGATTTTCCTCATTTGAATATTGGGTTATTTCATTTGATTAATTTGTTCAGGAAATCGTCCATTTTCTAATCAAAACGATTCTTATGGATTGGAAGATATGTTTTTTTTTAAAATGGCTCGGAAATGATGAAATTCTAACATTTCAATGTAAATTTGACAATTGACAGCTTTTCAGATCTACCAACATAAATCCGTTAAAGATTAAGAATATTTCATAAGATTTTCCTCTTTCGAATATTGGGTTATTTCGTTTGATTAATTTGTGCAGGAAATCATCCATTTTCTGATCGAAATGACCCTCATGGTTTGGAAGATATGATTTTTTTAAAATTGCTCGAAGACGATGAAATTCTGACATTTCAATGTCAATTTGACAATTGTCAGCTTCTCAGACCTACCAACATAAATCCGTTAAAGATTAGAATATTTCATGAGATTTTCCTCATTTGAATATTGGGTTATTTTATTTGATTAATTTGTGTAGGAAATCATCCATTTTCTAATCGAAATGACCCTCATGGTTTGGAAGATATAATTTTTTTCAAAATTGTTCGGAAATGATGAAATTCTGACATTTCAGTGTCAATTTGACAATTGACAGCTTTCCATACCTACCAATATAAATCCGTTAAAAATTAGAATATTTCATGAGATTTTCCTCATTTGAATATTGGGTTATTTCATTTGATTAATTTGTTCAGGAAATCGTCCATTTTCTAATCAAAACGACTCTTATGGATTGGAAGATATGTTTTTTTTTAAAATGGCTCGGAAATGATGAAATTCTAACATTTCAATGTAAATTTGACAATTGACAGCTTTTCAGATCTACCAACATAAATCCGTTAAAGATTAGAATATTTCATAAGATTTTCCTCTTTCGAATATTGGGTTATTTCATTTGATTAATTTGTGCAGGATATCATCCATTTTCTAATCAAAATGACCCTTATTCATTTATATATTTCTTTATTTATTCAAAGAAATAAATAAATGGCAGATAAGGTTTTTTTTAAATTGCTCGGAAACAATGAAATTCTGACATTTCATTTGAATATTGGGTTATTTCATTTCATTAATTTGTGCAGGAAATCATCCATTCTCTAATCGAAATGACCCTCATTTATTTATTCATTTCTTTATTTATTTAAATAAATAAATTAATGGCAGATATGATTTTTTTCAAATTGCTCGGTAATCATGAAATTCTGACATTTCAGTATCAATTCGATAATTGACACCTTTTCAGACCTACCAACATAAATCCGTTAAAGATAAGAATATTTTATTAATTTCTGCAGTAAATCATCATGGTTTTTGTTTTAGGCTCTGATCGCTCTGTCATGCTGAGAACCCAGCGATACCTATACGAAGAAAAGAAGCAGCGTCCCGTACAGGTCCAAACCTATTTCCTAGTGGCCACGATATGGCACTTGATGATACTGGCAGTATTCGGATTAGTCTTCTCCGTCCTATCGAAATTCGCATTCGGAAGAAACTTGCTGCTGAAATATCCCTCTCTCTTCACCGGCGGTCTGTTCGACACCCAAGAACCGTCCGAAGAAATCATCGAGAAATCCTGGTTCAAAATATCGTTGGTCGGGAAGGGATGGAAGGAAAACCTGGCCGGACCAGAGGACCAATATAAAATTCCACCCAACAAGGGGATCGTTGCGGAGGTGAGAGGAAAGAACCCGGGTTACGGATCGACGTGTATCTGTTTGGTCTTGGCCGGCATCGTCATACTTACCGAACCCTCCAATTTGCCGAAAGCTGGTGGTGTGTATCCACCGGGTGCAGCATTCGCAGAAACTTCTCTCATCGAGCAGTTGGACGAGAACGGGGTTACCTTTAAAGTCGTCAAAGAATATGACATCAACGAGTAGAGTTTGTTATGGTTTTTTTATCCGGTGAATTGCAATATTTAGTTTCGAGTCAGTTTAGTTTGTCGATATTTATTCCGAAAGTTTGGTTTGTGTTATTTATAACAAGGGTTTAGAGAAAACGAGGTCATCTTATCGATAAGTGATTCTATGTTCCAGTGATACCAACCTCTAGCGGAACATAGAATGCGATAAACATTACGCTGTTATTTCTAGAATCTATGGCACACTTTGACCTTTTTTTCTCAAACATTCGATGTTATTTTCTGTTCGTCTATATTTAATCAAATTCACCTTCTAATCATTTCATCGAAGGGTTATTATTATTTTTTCCGTGTTGTTAATGGGGTGGCGTTTAAATCTGTTATAAGTCTGAAGAGAGGAGATGTACTGAATACGGTTTTGGTATTCCGACGTTGAAAAGCTCCAAGCTGCAATGAATTATTGATTTCAGCTTGGTTCTGCGATTTTTTGAGCCGGAATATCAAAGTTAATGTTACACTATTTGAGATGAACTGTACTTATTTTTGTACTTTTTAACGAAAATGTTTTTCCGAAGTTTATGAGCTATTAATGATGAAAATACCTATAATCTATATTATTATTGCATTTAATATTATTATTCACTGTATTCTTTTGAATATATGTTTATTGGGAAATTTGTGTATAATTTGGAATCTTTTTGAGCGCTCGTACTACTTACACGAGGGCTATATCATTTCGTCACGATGTCTGTATTTTTCGAATTTTGAGCCGAAAATGGTCTCAATCGACTATGTTCGACTCACTGATGACGAATCCGTCGAAAAATTCGAGTCTGTCCGTCCGGCCGGCCGGCCGTATACACGATAACTCTCGAACGGAATGTCCTAGAAACTTGAAATTTTCAGGGTAGGTTCAAATCTCAAATGCCGCGGTTAAGTTCGTTATTGGGCAAAATTCGCCGAGGGGTTCCGTAAATATGGCCGCTCGAAATTTTGTTTTTCTGATTACTCCGAAACTACTGATTCGATCGAGGTGAAATTTTGCACTCAGATGGATAATTACGTACTCAAGCTACATGCAGAATTTTGTCCAGCTCGCATGACCAGAACCATAGAAACCATAGAAAATTATAACTTTGTAATGGAAAGGCCTAGAGACTTGAAATTTTCAGGATAGGTGTGGATCGTAAATGTAGCGTTCACGTGTATCAATGAGCAAAATAAGACTAGGGGTTCCGTAAATATGGCCGTTTGAAATTCAGTTTTCTTGATCATTTCAAAATTATGGATTCGATCTCGACGAAATTTCGAATTTAAATTGAGAATTATATATTCGAGCTACATTTCTTCCAGATCGTATGATCAGAATCATAGAAACCATAGAAAATCATAACTTTCGAACAAAAAGGCCTAGTGACTTGAAATTTTCAGGATAGGTTCGGATCGCGAATTTCGCGATCCTTTTTATCAATGAGCCAAATTAGACTAGGGGTTCCGTAAATATTGCCGTTCAAACTATATTTTTTCTGATAATTTCGAAAATACTTATTGGATTGAAATGAAATTTCGTACATATATGAAGAATAATGTATAATTTTGTCCAGATTGCATTACCAAGACCATAGATACCGTAGAAAATTCTAGCGAATTATCGAAAAAATTGACCCAAAGCACTGACGTGAAGTCTGGATTTTCGCGTTGGTTTGAAATTTTCTTTGACAGCTGTCAAAATCTTTCCAATTGGTTTGTAAAACTGGAGAATGCGAATCTACCTACAAGGTGCATGTACGAGCGCCCAAAAGCTCCTGCCTTCACGGCAGTGCTTTTCGAAATTTTTTACATAAAAGTGATACCATAACAAAATATAATATTTATTCATTTGCACTTTACTCTTCTTGAGTTATTGATGTTGCCATGGCATTATTCGGATAAGTATATTTTGAAGCACCAAAAAAAAAATTTCAGTTCTTCAAATCCCTGAAGGCCATTATGGTACAGAGAAAAAATTGAGTTCTATGATATAGTCAATCTAGATCGGTGATTCAATCTATTGAACTTCATGAAAATGGAACTACCTACTTGTCATACTGACAATGAGCACAGAAGGCCGTTTTGATGCACAGAAACAAGCCCACAAAAGCTCCTTACTTCACGTCGGTGCTTTTAATTTTTTTTTTCGGTTTGCATTCAATACAATTTTTTTATCATTTTATTTCCGATATATGACCACCACATCGCCAAAGAATCAAGTTGAAGAAATTATTTCTTCTGGCTGTAATATTTCTTATGAGTATACATGGTATTTCAGACTTTTCTCCTTAAAATCACCCAAGGACTCACACCTTCGAGAGATAAAAATTGCCTTCTTCAGATTTTTTCGTTACAATATAATTTTTTTTTGTATATATTTTTTTTCATATAGTTTATGAAATTCAATTATTCGACCTACTATGTCATACTGACAACGAACACTGAAGGCTGTTTTGACACACAGAACAAAAATTTGGTTTTATGATATATACCTATTCAATATAATTCGGTGATTCTTTTTATTGAACTTCATGAAAATGGAATGACAGGACCTACTTGTCATTCCGACAATGAACACTGAAGACCGTTTTGGAACACAGAAAAAAAAAGAAAATTTTATGATATATTCAATATAATTCGGTGATTCCTTCTATTGAACGTCATGAAAATGAAATGACAGTACTTGTCATACTGACAATGAACACTGAAAGCCGTTTTGGGACACAGAAAAAAAATAGTTTTATGATATACCTATTCAATATAATTTGGTGATTCCTTCTATTGAACGCCATGAAAATGAAATGACAGTACTTGTCATACTGACAACGAACACTGAAGGCCGTTTTGGAAAACAGAAAAAAATTGACTTTTATGATATATTCGATATAATTCGGTGATTCCTTCAAAAGAACGTCATGAAAATGAAATGACAGCACTTATCATACTGACAACGAACACTGAAGGCTGTTTTGGCACACAGAAAAAATTTGGTTTTATGATATATATCTATTCAATATAATTCGGTGATTCCTTCTATTGAACTTCATGAAAATGGAATGATAGAACCTACTTGTCATTCCGACAATGAACACTGAAGGCCGTTTTGGAACAGAGAAAAAAAAAGGAAATTTTATGATATATTCAATATAATTCAGTGATTCCTTCTATTGAACGTCATGAAAATGAAATGACAGTACTTGTCATACTGACAACGAACACCGGAGGCCGTTTCGGTACACAGAAAAAAAATTTGGATTCATGATACCTATTCGATATAATTCGGTTATTCCTTCTTTTTGAACTTCATGAAAATGGAATGACAAGACCTACTTGTCAAACTGACAATGAACACAAAAAAAAAGAAAATTTCATGATATATTCAATATAATTCGGTGCTTCCTTCTATTGAACGTCATGAAAATTAAATGACAGTACTTGTCACACTGACAACGAACCTTGAAGGCCGTTTTGGCACATAGAAAAAAATTTAGTATTCTTATATATTCAGTATAATGCGGTGATTCCTTCTATTGAACTTCATGAAAATGGAATGACAGTACTGATCATACTGACAATGAACACAGAAGGCCATTTTGGTGCACAAAAAAGCTCTTGAAATTATTCCTTTCAAAATTTTTTGTAAATGTTTTGGTTTCAGATTTATGACTACCACATGGCCAAAAAATCAAGTTCGAATTCTTCTTCTGGCTGTAACACTTCTGATGAGAACACATGGAATTTCAGAATAATATATCGTTAATGGAAAAACCTCTTTTCCCAAAAATTTTAACACCCTGTATATAGGTCCATTTGAACTTTTCTCCTGAAAATCACTATCGAGGACCAACATTCCTATATATCCCATATATTTATTCTTTTTGAAAAGTTCATAGAATTCGATTATTCGGGTAAGATCCAAATAAACAGGATGGTCCCCTTCCCTAACAACAATTCCTTTTTAATTGAATGAATCGATTCCACTTACCCTCCCATAATTGAGGTGACTGAAGAAATCATTTAGCTCTGAAATTACCCATTGAAAAAACCAAATATTTATATACACTCTTTATTATCATTTATTACATAAATAAAAAAAATAGGAACTTCTCATGAGGAAATGGCGAATTCGTTGAGGACATCGAAGTCGATCCCACGTTCTTGGAGATCTTCCACAATGGTGGTTTCACCGAAAGCTACACCAGGAGTGTAAACACCAGGTTTGCTCGGTAATTTATCCTGCTGGGTTGCTAACAATACTCCTGCCATAGTCAAACATAAACCAGTAGATCCATATCCAGGATTCATTCCTCTAACTTGGAATATCATACCATGGTCTGGTTTCTCTTTGAATGTCTCATCCGGTCCCACAATTCTACCTTTCCATCCTTTGGCTACGAAGGTCAGCCTGAAGTACGCCTTCTCGCACATCTCCTGGGAGGGCTCCACGTTGCCAAATACGCCGCCACTGAAGAACCCAGGGTATCTCAGAAGAATTTTCCTTCCCAACTTGAATGGTAGAAAGATGCAGAACATAATACCAAATATCAGATAGAATATCAAGTAATAAAAGGCCCTCAACATGTAATAAGTCTGGATTTGGACAGGGCGAACGTTTTTCTCCTCGTACAAATATTGTTGGGTTCTCATCATCACCGACCTGTCTGATCCAGTTAAAAGAATTGACCAACCTTCTTCTACGTAAGGTTTGAATGGGACATGTTTGGTAGCAAGGGCTGGTTTCAGTTTGGGCATCTTCTTATTGAAGATTTTCGCTTGTAGAGCTTTGAGTTCGGGTTTATTCACCAAAAGGTCGATGGTGGACTTCCAGGTGGAGGAGTTGTAACTTGGTCCAGTCAAGGAGGTGTCGTTGGTGTCCATTTTCATGTAGGTCTCGACGGAGTTTACCGTTCCTTTGAATTTCTTCTGGACGTGGAGCAAGCCAAGGTCGTAAGTTATACAGTCGATACCGCAAGAACTAACAATGTATATACCTGCCTCTTTGGCTTGCTCGTGGTATGCAACTTGGACTTGGTCAATGAAATTTTCTTCAGCACTCACGTCGACGTAATGGGTTTTAGATTCTATACAAGCTTGGACCACGACTTCACCCACTATCCTTAAAGGTCCACAGGATTGTATCAAGACTTTACATCTCGAAGTCATCTTCCTGATGGACTCCGCGTTGCTCATATCAGCCAAGATGATGGGTACTTTCGCAATAGATTTGTCTCCACTCTCTTCCTCCAGTTTCACCAAGACCTTCTTGATCCTTTGTTCGTTCCTCCCGGCAACCCCCCATGTTAGATTCTTCTCTTTGGCTAGTTTATGGAGGTAGCGAACACTGTATCGACCAACGAGGCCGGTTACTCCGAAGAGGATCAGGTCCAGTTTTTCACTCATTTTTATCACACCAATTAACCGTGATATTTAGATGACGGACACTCAAAAAAGACCACTCATATCTTCGATTCCTTTTTATATAGGTCGCCTAGGTTTCTAGCATGTCCCTTGAACTGGAAAGATAACAGTTTCGGGTATGGGAAATTGATAGCTTTGGGGACGTCAATTAAAAACGATATTAATTGATAGCGCACAAAATAAATATTGTTGATTTGGGAGGCATTATATACTGAGTGACATAAGAAGTGTTACACCCGGAAGAGATGATTTATGGAGCTTGATTTTTTGCTAATGTTTCCCTTCACACATTTAGACATCAAGAACCCCGTTTCAAGCAACTCGAACTTCGTGGATTAACTGTAAAAGTCTTCGGATAGTCTATTCCCATTATATTTCACAAATGATCGATGGGATTTAAATCCGGGGAACATGGTGGCCACGGCAAAAAGGTTGTCTCGTTAGTGGTCATCTAGATAGGCAACCTAAAAATTCATTCTGGCCACAAAAAATTTTTGTTGAAAGGGGAAGTGACGAGGAAAGAAGTATCAACCTGTGAATCAATTCTGATCACGATTCTATTTGAACCCTTAAAAATACGCCATATTGCAAGTTTGCTCCGAATATCTCGGCAACTAAAAGATTTATTGAGAAAAAGCGAAAAAAAAAAAACAGTGAAATTGAACACCCTGTAGATGTTTATGAATATATTTTATATACAGGATTTTTCCAAATAAGTGCGAAATTTTTTTGGGGGCGATTCCTTGGCGGAAAAAGGAGTTTTCAGACATTTCCTCGAAAAAAAGTTGGACGCTTTCAAAAAATGAGAAAATAAATTATAATTATTATTATTAACACAGGGGTCAAAAAAGATTTGTAAAGAATTGTTTCTTCTAATAGATATTTTCAGATGGAGAAATTTTATTTAATATGAAAGTTCTAATAAAAAATAGAATAGGGGTTGCATATTTCACCCCTTTGAAAGATATAAACAAAATTGGAAAAAATATTCATAGGTAACCTTCTTATTGGTAGAACATGCCCATAGAATCATTACTTCAACTGTACAGCAATTTTAATAAAAAAAAAATTATTTTTTCTTAACTCACTTTACGAGGCAAGGCCTAAGAGCTTCAGTTTTCATGAAAAACCCCCTTTAATTTTGGACAAGGAATCAATTCCTGGAATCTTTTGCACATATTTGTAATCCCCCTGTTTATTCAGATTTCTATATCTATTTTTTTTTTCATTCAGAATTCGAGATGTCAGATTTCGTCAAATTTGAAATTCTGGAAAGCTGGAAAAAAAGTTTGTGAGGCTCATTACTCACCCCCATTTCCGACTGTTCTTTGATTCTTCTTTGAACCAAATCGTCTGTCAGTTTGACAAATAATGTCATTTTATTTTCATAGAAGTCAAGTGATGTAATCATAGAGTATATCAACTTTCTCAACCCCTATTTCAAACTTTAAATATCTTGAATGTTGTTTAGTGGAAAAATGTACATGATGGAGCGAGACTATCGAACCAAAGATCACGAAACGAGCCACAGATTCGTTGAACCAAACCGTCTGTCAGTTTCACAAATAATGTCATTTTATTTTCATAGAATTCAAGTGATGGAATTACAGAGTAAATCAACTTTCTCAACCCCCATTTCCAACTCCAAATATCTGAAATGTTGTTCAGTGGAAAAATGACATTATGGAGCGAGACTATCGAACCAAAGATCATGAAACGAGTCACAGATTCTGTGAACCAAATCGCCTGTCAGTTTGACAAATGATGTCATTTGATTTTCATAGAATTCAAGTGATGGAATCATAGACTATTTCAAACTTCTCAACTTCCATTTCCAACTTAAAATAACTGAAATGTTGTTCAGTGGAAAATTGACATTATGGAGCGAGACTATCGAACCAAAGATCATGAATCGAGCCAAAGTTCTGTGAAACAAATCGTCTGTCAGTTTGACATTCGATGTCATTTGATTTTCATAGAATTCAAGTGATGGAATCATAGACTATTTCAAACTTTTCAACTTCCATTTCCAACTATAAATTTCCGAAATGTTGTTTAGTGGAAAATTGACATTATAGAGCGAGACTATTGAACCAAAGATCATGAAACGAGCCACAGATTCTGTGAACCATATCGTCTGTCAGTTTGACAAATGATGTCATTTGATTTTCATAGAATTCAAGTGATGGATTCATAGACTATTTCAAACTTCTCAACTTCCATTTCCAACTATAAATATCTGAAATGTTTTTCAGTGAAAAATTGACATTATAGAGCGAGACTATAGAACCAAAGATCATGAAACGAGCCAAAGATTCTGTGAAACAAATCGTCTGTCAGTTTGACATTCGATGTCATTTGATTTTCATAGAATTCAAGTGATGGAATCATAGACTATTTCAAATTTTTCAACTTCCATTTCCAACTATAAATGTATGAAATGTTGTTCAGTGGAAAATTGACATTATGGAGCGAGACTATCGAACCAAAGATCATGAAACGAGCCACAGATTCTGTGAACCATATCGTCTGTCAGTTTGACAAATGATGTGATTTGATTTTCATAGAATTCAAGTGGTGGAATCATAGACGATTTCAAACTTCTCAACTTCCATTTCCAAACATAAATGTCTGAAATGTTGTTTAGTGGAAAATTGACATTATGGAGCGAGACTATCGAACCAAAGATCATGAAACGAGCCACAGATTCTGTGAACCATATCGTCTGTCAGTTTGACAAATGATGTCATTTGATTTTCATAGAATTCAAGTGGTGGAATCATAAACTATTTCAAATTTCTCAACTTCCATTTCCAACTATAAATGTCTGAAATGTTGTTTAGTGGAAAATTGACCTTATGGAGCGAGACTATCGAACCAAAGATCATGAAACGAGCCACAGATTCTGTAAACCATATCGTCTGTCAGTTTGACAAATGATGTCATTTGATTTTCATAGAAATGAAGTGATGGAATCATAGACTATTTTGAATTTCTCAACTTCCATTTCCAACTATAAATATCTGAAATGTTTTTCAGTGGAAAATTGACATTATGCAGCGAGACTATCGAACCAAAGATCATGAAACGAGGCACAGATTCTGTGAACCAATTCGTCTGGCAGTTCGACAAATGATGTCATTTGATTTTCATAGAATTCAAGTGATGGAATCATAGACTATTTCAAACTTTTCAACTTCCATTTCCAACTATAAATTTCCAAAATGTTGTTTAGAGGAAAATTGACATTATGGAGCGAGACTATCGAACCAAAGATCATGAAACGAGCCACAGATTCTGTGAACCAAATTGTCTGTCAGTTTGACAAATGATGTCATTTGATTTTCATAGAATTCAAGTGATGGATTCATAGACTATTTCAAACTTCTCAACTTCCATTACCAACTATAAATATCTGAAATGTTTTTCAGTGGAAAATTGACATTATGAAGCGAGACTATCAAACCAAAGATCATGAAACGAGCCACAGAATCTGTGAAGCATATCGTCTGTCAGTTTGACCAATGATGTCATTTGATTTTCATAGAATTCAAGTGATGAAATCATTATTTGAACTATTTTGAATTTCTCAACTTCCATTTTCAACTATAAATGTCTGAAATGTTTTTTAGTGGAAAATTGGCATAATGGAGCGAGACTATTGAACCAAAGATCATGAAACGAGCCACAGATTCTGTGAACCAAATTGTCTGTCAGTTCGACATATTATGTCATTCGATTTTCATAGAATTTTGTGATGGAATATCAGAGTATATCAACTTCCTCAACGCCTACTCAGAAAGAGTCGATTTTCTTTCCGCGTGGAACTTCTTCAAAACTGAATTTTTACATAGATCATTTCAACAATTTTTTTCGTTCGAGATCATTCTCGGCTCGAAATTCGAAAATTACAGAATTGTGCTCCGCTTTTTATAGGAACAAGCAGAAATGGCGCGACAAAAAATCGTACGATTTTTTTCCGTACGGCTCAAAATCGTATAGAAAACTATTGGTCATTGTAGCAGAACAGTTCCCCAGTATCTTGACGCTCTGTGGACCTCTTCGTGATCCTCTACCTTTTTCTTTGAACATGGTAGCCAACATCTCGATAAGCAACAATTTTACTCTTGTTAAAGTCGACATATTTTGTCGTCGGAAAAAATTATCAAATATTAAACGTTGA
Source organism: Aphidecta obliterata (assembly GCA_963966015.1). Taxonomy (NCBI): domain Eukaryota; kingdom Metazoa; phylum Arthropoda; class Insecta; order Coleoptera; family Coccinellidae; genus Aphidecta; species Aphidecta obliterata. Next base: position 3,744,383 of record OZ014435.1, read on the forward strand.
AATCTTAAATATTATTTCTTTTGGATGTAACTTTTTTAATGTCACCGAGTGTATATCTGGGGCAATTTAATCGTTTCCCAAAAGATAGATAAAAGTCCAATCGTAGTTCGAAACTATCTATTCCCCCAAAATACCAATCACGATTCGGACACGATCTTCGCGCGATAATATCTATAAATACTAACATTTCTACTTCTTATATAAAGGCCATGTAGACATGTAGACCTTGTAGAAAAGCAACAGTCAGATAAGTGTCGATTAAAAAATTGTTGGGTTCGAGATGCCGGAAAAAAAATTCGATATAATCCTTTTCGGGGTGACTGGTTTCGTCGGAAGGTACGGGGTGAGGTATTTCCACGACTTGACGTCGAAGAAAGGACTCCGACTGACCTGGGGCGTGGCTGGACGAAACGAAACGAAACTCCGGAATGTACTTCGAAAAATCTACGAAGAAACGGAGGACGAACAAATCCTCCAAACGCCAACATTTCTGGCGGATATGGAAGAACCCGAGTCCATATCGAACATGGTGAAGAACACGAAGATACTCTTGAACTTCTGTGGTCCTTTACGGAAACGCGGCGAGATCGTCATCAGTAACTGTGTAAAATACGGAACCCACTACCTAGACTTGAGCGCCGAACCCAACTTCATCGAGAAAATCCAACTGGAGTACGACGAGGAAGCCAGAAACGCCGGGATATACGTAGGTAACTCATGTGGTTACGACTCCTTGGCGTACGATATGGGCGTGGTTTACCTCCAACGAAAAATGGGAGGTTTAGTCAACTCCGTCGAGACTTACTTGAGGTACGGCGCGGATAAATTCGGGGTACCCGGACCCGAATTCAACACCTCGACCTGGAACTCCATGGTGGACCTCCTGGGGAACAGCGGTGAGTTGGAAGAATTAAGGAGGAGGAGGAAAGATACACTTCCACTTCTCAAACCTAAATTATCAAAGAGGGTACTACCTTTCAAACCAGAAAACGAGGAGGGATGGGCCATACCCTCACCATCAGCAGATCTCTCGGTGATGCGAAGAACCCAACAGTACAGACACAAAGAAAACCATTCGAGACCGGTCCAAATAGAATCTTACTTTATATTCACGAATATTTTAGATATAATTTTATTCTTCATTAGCGGTACCATTCTTTTGCTCCTCAGCAAATTCAGTTGGGGAAGGGACATGTTACTCAGAAACCCTTCCCTATTCTCTGGTGGTCTCTTCGGGAGCGTGGAACCAAGCGAAGAAAAACTGGAAAGCAACTGGTGTTCACTCACATTGGTAGGTAGGGGATGGAAGGGTACGAAGGACCAACATTCGCACCTCCCTGATACCGAGATAGTGGCTAGGATCAAAGGGTATAACACGGGGTATAAACTGACGAGTTTGTGTTTAGTTTTGTCTGGAATTATGCTACTTACGGAAGCAGAAAAACTCCCCAAGAGGAAAGGGGTGTTAACGCCTGGAATTCTCTTTTCTGAAACAACTCTAATTGAGCAACTACACGAGAATGGACTGAAGTTTGAGTGCTTGAAGGAGAATGATATAGGAAAAAATTATGTTAAAAATAAACTATGAAAGTTGGTTGCGTCACTGAAGATCCTCCTCACCCCTGAACAATGCAAAAAAACCTTAAAAAATTTAAAGTTATTTTTATTTAATAATAAGCATTGGTTTCACAAAAGCTTTATTTAACACGTGTGTATTTTGTTTTATATTAGGGTTAACATGATGTTAATAATGAGGTTAGGTCACAGAACATATCAACTGTCATTGCTAAGGGGTATGTTCCATTAACTGCTGAATTATCCAGAGTAGTTGGCCTTTAGCTTTGAATTACGTGTAAATTCAGCTTCGAAGCTGTTTTCTGATTTGACTAGAATACATAGAAAGATATTTATCAAGATTACATAGTAACAATGTCATGAAAATAAAATGTATAATAGAAATCAATAAATAATAAACTCCATCAAACACATATTCTGTGATTCCATCTCTTCAAGTTAGACGGTTTGGTACACAGAATCTGTGGCTGGTTTCATAATCTTTGGTTCGATAATCTCACTACATCATGTCAAATAAAAATGATCACAGATTAGTTTATTTTCCACTAAACAACATTTCAGATATGACAGTTGGAAATGGGGGATTTTCAAGGATTTCTGAGCCTCCACTTTTTTTCCAAGTTCCCAGAATTTGGGGTTGAGTTTGTCAGAATCTGACATCTCGAATTCTGGATAGAAATATCGTGAAATTCGCAATTTTGAGGTGAAAACTGGGTGAATTCGATTTAATTCGATTTTTTGAAAGAATTTTTTTACTATTTTTGTAGTACCCAACTTCCATTTCCAACTATAAATATCTGAATTGTTGTTTAGTGGAAAATTGACATTATAGAGCGAGACTATTGAACCAAAGATCATGAAACGAGCCCCAGATTCTGTGAACCAAATCGTCTGTCAGTTTGACAAATGATGTCATTTGATTTTCATAGAATTCAAGTGATGGAATCATAGGCTATTTTGAATTTCTCAACTTCCATTTCCAACTATAAATATTTGAAATGTTGTTGAGTGGAAAATTGACATTATGAAGCGAGACTTCAAACCAAAGATCATGAAACGAGCCACAGATTCTGTGGACCAAATCGTCTGTCAGTTTGACAAATGATGTCATTTGATTTTCATAGAATTCAAAAGATGGAATCATAGACTTTTTCAAACTTTTCAACTTTCATTTCCAACTATAAATGTCTGAATTGTTGTTTAGTGGAAAATTGACATTATAGAGCGAGACTATTGAACCAAAGATCATGAAACGAGCCCCAGATTCTGTGAACCAAATCGTCTGTCAGTTTGACAAATGATGTCATTTGATTTTCATAGAATTCAAGTGATGGAATCATAGGCTATTTTGAATTTCTCAACTTCCATTTCCAACTATAAATATTTGAAATGTTGTTCAGTGGAAAATTGACATTATGAAACGAGACTTCAAACCAAAGATCATGAAACGAGCCACAGATTCTGTGAACCAAATCGTCTGTCAGTTTGACAAATGATGTCATTTGATTTTCATAGAATTCAAGTGATGGAATCATAGACTATTTTGAATTTCTCAACTTCCATTTCCAACTATAAATATTTGAAATGTTGTTCAGTGGAAAATTGACATTATGAAGCGAGACTTCAAACTAAAGATCATGAAACGAGCCACAGATTCTGTGGACCAAATCGTCTGTCAGTTCGACAAATGATGTCATTTGATTTTCATAGAATTCAAGTGATGGAATCATAGACTTTTTCAAACTTTTCAACTTCCATTTCCAACTATAAATGTCTGAAATGTTGTTCAGTGGAAAATTGACATTATGGAGCGAGACCATCGAACCAAAGAGCATGAAACGAGCCACAGATTCTGTGAACCAACTCGCCTGTCAGTTTGACAAATGATGTCATTTGATTTTCATAGAATTCAAGTGATGGAATCATAGACTATTTCAAACTTCTCAACTTCCATTTCCAACTCAAAATATCTGAAATCTTGTTCAGTGGAAAATTGACGTCATGAAGCGAGACCATCGAACCAAAGATCATGAAACGAGCCACAGATTCGTGGACCAAATCGTCTGTCAGTTCGACAAATGATGTCATTTGATTTTCATAGAATTCAAGTGATGGAATCATAGACTATTTCAAACTTCTCAACTTCCATTTCCAACTCAAAATATCTGAAATGTTGTTCAGTGGAAAATTGACATCATGAAGCGAGACCATCGAACCAAAGATCATGAAACGAGGCGCAGATTCTGTGAACCAAATCGTCTGTCAGTTTGACAAATTATGTCATTTGATTTTCATAGAATTCAAGTGATGGAATCATAGACTATTTCAAATTTCTCAACTTTCATTTCCAACTATAAATATCTGAAATATTGTTCAGTGGAAAATTGACATTATAGAGCGAGACTATTGAACCAAAGATCATGAAACGAGGCACAGATTGTGAACCAAATCGTCTGTCAGTTCGACTGTTTTTTTTGTAGTACCTGGATGGGCGATGAATTTGAACAATTTTTTAGAATAACTTCAAAGGTGGATAAAATGTTTGAGTTCAAGATAAAAATGTCTCATAAAGATATGAGTTTCCTGTTTCTTTTTTCTTTATTAATTTTGTGGGTTTCCAGATTTTCGGATCAGACTTGGAGGATGGGGTACTTTTTGGAGTTTCATCTTCCTCAAATTGGAGAAGTATGGTGTTAACTACAAAACTTCACTAGCTTTTCATTTACTTTGTTCAGAATTCTACGCAGTACGAAAAAAAATTTAAATAATTATATATTAGAAAAAACGATATGGAAATTATGAATTTAAGCATTTAATATTCTTTTATTTCAGAAACTTTTGGAGTTCGATGGTCACAAAATAATATTGAAATTTTGCGTTGGGAATATTTCAAAATGAAATTGTGATAAAAATCAAAAATAAACAAATTATTGAAAGTGTTACTTAAAAAAAATTTGGTGGGAAACAATTATTTCAATAAAAATTCGAAAAGCACTGAGGTGAAATCCGAAGGTTTTGCGCCCTTGTTTCTGTGTACCAAAATGGCTTTTAGTGTCCATTTTCATCTTATTTTTATAAACTTCAAGAGATGGAATCACCGAATTATATTGAATGTATCAGAAAAAACACAATTTTTTTCTAGGTACCAGAAAGGCCTTCAGTGTTCATTTTAAATATGACAAATCCTGTCATTTTATTTTTTATTAACTTCAATAGATGGAATCAACGAATAATGTTGACTGTATCAGAAACAACACAATTTTTTTCTGTGTACTAAAATGGCATTCTGTGTTCACTGTCATTATGACAACTATAGTCATTTTATTTTTATAAACTCAATAGATGGAATCACCGAATTATATTCGATATATTAGAGAGAAAACAATTTTTTCATGTGTATTGAAATGGCATTCTGTGTTCATTATCAGTATGACAAATAAGGTCATTTTATCTCTATAAACTTCAGAAGATGAAATCACTGAATTATTTGAATATATCAGAAAAAGTCTATTATTTGTGTGTGTTCTGTCATTTTATTTCCATGAACTTCAATAGATCACCGAATTATATTGAATATTTCAGAAAAACTCAATTTTATTTCCACATGGAATAGCGAAAAATCTGAATTTACTCATGAATTTAATGTTAACACAAAATTTCAGCTGGAATGTTCTGAAGTGAAAGTATTAATCAGTAGTTTAGTTATCAATAACAAAACTAATTTTTATGAATAGAGCCGAATAATTTATCACTGATTTATTGAGTTTCATTCAGATTTGATTAGATAACTATTAATTATTATCGAGAAAAGAAAACAATCCTATTTTCGAAACAAGAATATTGATTACTTTATCGAAGAATAATTCTGGTACATTCTGTTGGCGAGATATTTTTCTAGGATAAGAATTGTTTCTTTCGCCGTTATCAACTGAAAATTAGTTAGTACCGGTTGACCTTCTAAGGTCAAAATATGTGATAACATTTACTTACATCAAATTAGATTCCAGTTCATTCCAATTCGAATTTTATTTCGGCTACTGATAAAAAAACACATATTATTTTCTGAAATTTTATTTACATACATATACATTCTCAAAAGTTCTATCACAATGCATACAAATTTTAATACTTCGGAGTGATATGCTCACATATTTCTATTAGGAACAATAAATAACGAAGATATGCGAAAAAATATTGATCGTTTTCAGATGAAGTTTGTGCAGAGAAAAATAAACAATTTGTCGTTTATTTTTCTTCGGAAAATTTTTCATCCTGTATTTTTTTGGCATTCTATCACATAGTACTACAAATCATGATATCCGATCATAATTCAGTTGCCTGTCAAACAAGGGTTTAATGCAAGGGCTTATTACCATATTCGTGTATCTACATCTATATTTATATGTATTTTACATGAGACACCCAAAGCAAACATATATTTTTCATTAGTAACGCGAGGAAAAGACACAAAGTTGTCTACCTGAATATTTTGCTCTCCGCACTCCCGAGAGATGGCGTTGTTTACAACGACACGCAGTGTAGTTCCCGAAGATTTCTTTGTGTTCTTTCTCTTGTTTACAGTATTGTTGGTTCATTTTGAACGAAATAACGTAACATCTGTCTAACAATTTTAAAGCTGTTTCAGCAGTCATCACAAAAAAAAGCGTACAATATCGATATGACTACAATTTTTCAGATATTGATAGTTGATATGTGACTTCTGAATATCACACTCGAAAATATAAATATGTGTTTTATAATGATCGATTATTTCATATATATTGCTAATACACGACTTTCTAATAACTTTTATACACTCCATTGAAAAAAAAAATCACTATTAACTATCTATACATTCAAAATGATGTAATATTGCATTCTTCACAAATGTTGGTAGGAGTTTGAGTTCAACAATTTTTTTTACATATAGAACTTTTTTCTCGATAAGTAATTAAGTTCTGATACTTGCCTATTAAACATAATAAAATATAATAATATCATTTTCAATATAAACATTTATCAGGAAAATAAGACTCCAACTCACAATATCAAAAATTCGATCAATAATCAATTAATCATCACTCAGGGCTTAATTAACGCCATCACACTACAAATAACATTTCCACATTACAAAAGAATTGGATAAAGAATTTTCAAGATACTTAAACCCAATTAACTGAACTTGCTCGAGTCTGTCACAGTCAAGGTCATCATTATCTTTTCTCTTAATAACATTTTGTAATATATTAGTTTTGGGTGTAAACTGTAACGAAGTTTATTTGTCTCTTTGCTGTTCGAAGTATCAAAATAAAAAACTATTATTTTGAATCTTTCAAAATAAAAAGGGTAAATATAAAAAAATTTCATCGAGTACAAACGGCTCAGACTAGAGTACCTAAAAATATATTAATACAATTATTTCAATTCAATATAATGATATAGTAATATACAATAATAATAATATTATATAATTACATTAAATATTTATGATGAAAAATACTTTTTTAAACATTTGTGAATAAATAATATATCAATCAATCTATTTTTCCACAATTCTATCTTACATCTCATCAATAACATTCAACAAATTTACAACAATATTCACTTGTATATTTCAATAAAATTTAATATTTTAGTTTGACTTTTTCAAACAATGATTTGCAAAAACAACAATGGAATGTGTTCATGATGAATCGATTAAAACATTTTTTAGAACAATAGTTATATCGAGTTTATACAGTGAAATAACATAATATATGAAGGAAACAACATTTCTTATATTTTGATTGTTTCGATATTTTTATGTAATTATTTTTTTACTTTTACTTAAATTTTTTAGGTTCCTTTTACCTTTCAATCTCTAATTCATATTGACAAATGTTTCGATATGCAAATTCAAGGCAATAAACACATACTTTTCATATTCACAAACAGTTTCAATCATAGAAATAAAATATGAATTCATAACAATTTTAAATAGTGGATATTTCAATAAGTTATTATCTGAAAGTATTTCAAGAAATAACATATAATAAAACTTTAATCGAACAATAAATATTTGAAAAATTTCAATAAAGCTGTAGACAAACAAAGAAGAACTAACAAAGTATAAAGGCGAAGATACATCCTGGTACAATAAAAATCGATGCGAGAGACAAAGGAAAAGTCAAAAATATATATAATATAGTTTTTTTCAAGAAATATTGAAATAATTCTGAAAATGAAAGATTAACTCTTCGAAGTAAGTGTTTAAAGATTTTTTTCTTCATTTTCCATTGGAGTTTGGCTGTGTTTGGAAAGGGAAGGGGAGGGGGAAAAGCCTTGTAGTTCTTGGTTAGACTTCTGAATGCCTTGCTATACCAAGATGTATCATTGCTAGACCTTCATAGCTCCTTATTTTAAAATTTATAACAAGTAATTAAATTTTCTTGGATAATAATTTTTCCATCAATCTGCTTCTATTCCATTCACTCCCCAACCTGAGATAATTTTATATTTTAAATTCCACCAATCAGTTTATTGAAAGTGATTTTCTGACTGTGGTCTCGTGAGCAAAGCTTGCATCATATTCAAACTCTCTTCTAAAACCTGCGCAAACCTGGACGTACTCGTCACCTCCGAGGACCAAAAAGCAGACAGACAGAAAATAATACCATCAGCCTTGGGGTTATACGAAGCACCATAACCGTTCGGTTCTACAGGACCGTATCCCATAAAACTATCACCGCTAGTAGCTACCTGACTAGTACTCAACAAGAATTTATTGGCTAACCTATAAGAACTATCTGTGAAGATCTCTGGTAGAGGAAAATTGGCGTGTGGTGAAGTCTCCCTAGCTGCTTCCCTGAGTCCTAGGAGGTGGATGTCGATGCCTTGCCCGAGGATGTTATCCACCATCTCCCTGGTTTGCTGTCTCACTGCCTCGTTCCAGAGTTTGAGCTTTTCCTCGTCGCTCACCAAGTGGAAAGTTACTTTCTTTCCAAGCATATCGTCTTCTTTCAACTGGGACATGGCAGTGACCCAAGCCAGAGCCTCAGGACTGGCCGATCTGATGCAGTCTACTCTTCCTAAAGCAAATCTGTAAAGGAGCGTTCAAGGATAGCTTTAGAAGAGACCATAAGTACTCACCTCCTGGTAGAAGCACTCTCGTAGGTCGCAGTCAATCTACCATACAACCTATAGTAAGCCAGCTGCAGAGCTAACTGGATATAAACGTCAGGACTAACATTGCAAGACTTGATGAAGTTCTTTCCATAACTGCTGAACCTGAAGACTTGAAAATCCAGATCCTTCACCAGATTATCCAGGAACCTAGCTGCCTCTTCCATACTGAGGTAATCCTCCTTCGTTAGGTACCACTCCAGACGTTCAGGAGGTGGTAGATGACCCACTGAAGCCGCAGGAACCTCGTTCTCGCCCAATCTACCATCAGCGTAGCTCCACAACTTCTCCATCAGGTTGATGACAGTCACGCCTTCAGCAGAAGAATGCTCATAGCACAAACCACAAGCCCCATCTCCAGAAATTATAATCTGTATGGTTTTATCAAACCACCTATTGGCTGAGTTGTATGCGCTTCCTCCACCATGAAGCATTTGAGCGGAGAGGTTGGTTTCGTCGCGGTTACCAGCACTATGACCCTTCGCGCCTCTTTGGAGGCGGCAGTTGAAGCTGGGAGGTAGAGCTTCGTCCAAACAAATCACCAGCAGCGATTTAGCGATCAGATCTAAGTTCCTCCTGTTGTTCTCTTGGAGAACCAAAGAGGCTCTTGCTTCAGCCCAAAGGGACCTCTTCCACCCTGTCAGAAGACCAACAGGAGGGGGGTTATTCAGACAAGGTGCGTCGTCTAGTATGTGGAGAAGCTGCGAACACAGCTCATCTTCAGACAATCTACCCCTATCAGTCGCTTGGACTGTAACACAGTACAATTGACTCCTACAAATTACTATAACATGTTCATCGACTATGGTACTTGAGGCTGGTTGGGGGGTTACGTACTGGGAATCCCCGTGTTCCCCTGGGACCCTACAAGATCCTAGGATCCGGTAATACTGCGCCATGCATAAGGGTTGTCCGGGTTCTCTGGAGGTCGCCTTTTCTATCGGTAGGTTCCGCCTGTTGAGGATCTCTTTGTGGTCTAAGGCTGCTACAAGGAGCCTCGAGGCAAACCGTGCTATGTCTAAGATGGTCGTGAATTTTCTGGGTGGGAAAACCATGCCAGGGTTGGAATTCACTGGTAAGGCATTTAGATTCTTGAGGTACATGTCGTTCAGCCAGTAGTCGTTAGCCTGAAAGAATAATTTTTTTGATTTAGTAATTTTTTTTTTCCTTTTCATGAATTCGTATTACTTTTTGATCAAAAGTTTTTTGAATTATAAATAAAAATAAAATTTTTTGGATATTGACATTGACATAATTTTCATCTTGTCAACTGTCATAACGAATACGAGTTGAAACTCGTACAATAGTCTAATGCAGAATTAAAAAGGACCTCAGATATGATTGAGAAACCAACAGGGCCGTATTAAAAAAAATTAAGCTGATGAAGGTTTCTCGAAAACAAAACGTCGGCTCATAAGAATTTCGACGCTAATAGATAGAGCGAAAAAAGATGCAAACGAAAAATTGTTTTCGAATAAAGCTAGGAAAAAAGACCAAAAATTTAGGAAATTTGAGATTTTTTCGGATATCTCTGGATCTGCTGGAATTTTACAATTACAATTATATTGAAAAAAAAATGTATTTTTCCATACCTAACAATATACCGTTTATAAAATTCTGAGTATTTCCGGAGTTATCCGGAAAAACCTGAAATGTCGCAAAATCGTTAAATTTTTTTCCTGGTTTTATTTGAGAACGAATTTCAAAATAAATTACACATTTATGATGCCATTCTATCCGTTCTATCCAATGGCGTTGAAATTTTTGTAATCCGACGTTTCGAATTCGACGGGCTATCGTCAGATTAATTTTTTTTTCATACAGCATTGTTTTTATAAAAAAATCTCGATTCGTTTTTGATTTTGAATTAGGTGATATTTTCATTCGGAAAAAACGAACAGCAATAAATAATGAAACATTTCGTGAATTTGTATTACTTTTTGATCAACATTTTTTTGAATAATACATAAAAATAAAATTTTTGGATATTGACATTGACATAGTGTTTATCCTGTCGACTGTCATAATAAAAACAAGTTGAAACTCTATTAGAGAAATTACAAAAGTCTAATGCAGAATTAAAAAGGACCTTAGATTTGATTGAAAAACCAACAGGGCCGTATTGAAAAAAATCAAGCTGATGAAGGTTTCTCGAAAACAAAACGTCGGATTACAAGAATTCCGACGCTAATAGATAGAGCGAAAAAAGATGCAAACTTAATGTGCAATCAATTCGAAAAATTGTTTTAAAATAAAGCTAGGAAAAAAAATCCAAAAATTTGGGAAATTTGAGATTTTTTCGGATATCTCTGGATCTATTATTATTTTACAATTACAATTTCATTGAAAAAAAGTCGTATTTTTTCATACCTAACAATATACCGTTCATAAAATTTTGAGTAGTTCCGGAGTTATCCGGAAAAACCTGAAATGTCGCAAAATCGTTCAATTTTTTTCGTGGTTTTATTTGGGAACGAATTTCAAAATAAATTACACATTTATGATGCCATTTCATCCGTTCTATCCAATGGCGTTGAAATTTTTGTAATCCGACGTTTCGACTTCGAGGGGCTATCGTTAGATTAATTTTTTTTTCATACAGCATTGTTTTTATAAAAAAATCTCGATTCGTTTTTGATTTTGAATTAGGTGATATTTTCATTCGGAAAAAATGAACAGCAATAAAAAATGAAACATTTCATGAATTTGTAATACTTTTTGATCAAAAGTTTTTTGAATTATAAATAAAAATAAAATTTTTAGATATTGACATTGACATAATGTTTATCCTGTCAACTGTCATAATAAAAACAAGTTGAAACTACTTTAAAGAGATTACAAAAGTCTAATGCAGAATTAAAAAGGACCTCAGATTTTATTGAAAAACGAGCAGGGCCGTTTTAAAAAAAAATCAAGCTGATGAAGGTTTCTCGAAAACAAAACGTCGGATTACAAGAATTTTGACGCTAATAAATAGAGCGAAAAATGATGCAAACTCAGTGTGCAATTCATTCGAGAAATTGTTTTCAAATGAAGCCAGGAAAAAAATCCAAAACTTTGGGAATTTGAGGTTTTTTCGGATATCTCTGGATCTACCGAAATCTCAAAATAACAATTATATTGAAAAAAAGTTGTATTTTTCCATACCTAACAATATACCGTTTATGAAATTCTGAGTAGTTCCGAAGTTATCCGGAAAAACCTGAAATGTGGCAAAATCGTTCAATTTTTTTCCTGGTTTTATTTGAGAACGAATTTCAAAATAAATTACCCATTTATGATGCCATTTTATCCGTTCTATCCAATGGCGTTAAAATTTTTGTAATCCGACGTTTCGACTTCGACGGGCTATCGTCAGATTAATTTTTTTTTCATACAGCATTGTTTTTATAAAAAAATCTCGATTCGTTTTTGATTTTGAATTAGGTGATATTTTCATTCGGGAAAAATGAACAGCAATAAAAAATGAAACATTTCATGAATTTGTATTACTTTTTGATCAAAAGTTTTCTGAATTATAAATAAAAATAAAATTTTTGGATATTGACATTGACATAGTGTTTATCCTGTCAACTGTCATAATAAAAACAAGTTGAAACTCCATTAGAGAAATTGCAAAAGTCTAATGCAGAATTAAAAAGGACCTTAGATTTTATTAAAAAACCAACAGGGCCTTATTAAAAAAAAATAAACTGATGAAGGTTTCTCGGAAACAAAACGTCAGATTGCAAGAATTTCGACGCTAATGAATAGAGCGAAAAAAGATGCAAACTTAATGTGCAATCCATTCGAAAAATTGTTTTCAAATAAAGCCAGAAAAAAAAATTCAAAAATTTAGGAAATTTGAGGTTTTTTCTGATACTTTTGGATCTACCGGAATTTTAAAACTACAATTATATTGAGAAAAAGTTGTATTTTTCCATATTCAACAATATACCGTTTATAAAATTCTGAGTAGTTCCGGAGTTATCCGGAAAAACCTGAAAGGTCGCAAAATCGTTCAATTTTTTTCCTGGCTTCATTTGAGAACGAATTTCGAAATTAATTAGATATTTATATTGTCATTTTGTCCGTTCTATCCAATGGTGTTGAAATTTTTGTAATCCGACGTTTCGACTTCGAGGGGCTATCGTTAGATTAATTTTTTTTCATACAGTATTGTTTTTATAAAAAAATCTCAATTCGTTTTTGATTCTGAATTAGGGGATATATTCAATTGGAAAAATTAGAACGGCAATAAATAATAAAACATTTCATGAATTCGTATTACTTTTTGATCAAACAACGAATCATAAATAAAAATAAAATTTTTTGGATATTGACATTGACATAATTTTCATCCTATCAACTGTGATAACAAAAACAAGTTGAAACTCTATTAAAGAGATTACAAAAGTCTAACGCAGAATTAAAAAGGACCTAAGATTTCATTAAAAAACCAACAGTGCCGTATTGACAAGAAATAAGCTGATGGAGGTTTCTCGAAAACAAATCGTCGGATTACAAGAATTTTGACCCTAATAGATAGAGCGAAGAAGATGCAAACTTAATGTGCAATTCATTTAAAAATTTGAATATATTGTGTTTGAAATTTTGGTACAAACGTTTTCTGTTACGAATCTTGGGTCATCTGTTGGTACAATCCAAACCTCCCTTAACCTAAACCTAAAACTAGCAAGCATCCTTAACAAGCCTAACCTAATTAACCTAAGTCAACAAAGTTTACAATATTTACAGTCGATTTTCTCGTTTTCACGACAAAATCGACATTATCACAACCGATCAAGTTTCCAATTTGATTAAACAACCTATATCTAAGTGTGGAAGTTTGAATGCTGATGACCCATATCTTACTGAACATACCTGATGGTAAGTCAGGGTATATTGTTCCATAAGAGAAAACGTTGAATTGTTTCCATGTAAAATCGAGACGAAACGAATTTTCAACAATGAGGAATTTAACTTTCGAGATTTAATACATATGAACGCCATCTGTTAACTCGTAAAGAAAATCTTTCGTTCCTTATTATTTTCCATATGTGTTTATCTTCATTTCCATTATCTGATTTCACACCGAAAGTAACGAACCCAGAAGTTCACCAATCAAAGTCATTTCCTCCGGTATATTTTCCGGGGTTTCACGGATGATCGGCGATGCGAGAGAATGCGATTTAGCATCCCTTTTGTCTTAAGGGCTTCTCGGCCCTTGGCTATTGGCAGACGAGCCAACGCTTGCGCAAGTTTGCCCCTCCCTAAGGATTTCATATCCACACACTGTAATAAAAATAATGGCATGATTTTTAATTTTCCAATTGTTCAGAAAAATATGTTGGGATTAAGAACTAAAAAAAAAACAGTGATATGTTATATAATACAGCCTGTCCAAGATAGGGATGGGATAACATAAGGATATGGGAAAGGGAGAGAGATACTAGGTCAGATGAATTAGAAAAAAGTTGTATTTGTTTATACTCAATAATAAACCTTTTAGGAAAATTTATAACTCCAGGTAGTTCCAGAGATATTCGAAAAAATCTGAAATTTTGCAAAACAGTTTGATTTTTTCTGGATTTATTTGAAAAAAAAACACTTTTTCGCTCTATCTGAAAGCGTCCAAATTTTGTAATGCGACGTTTCGTTTTCGAGAAACCATCAGATTTTTTCTTTACGGCCTTGTTTTTTCTCGATAAAATCTGAGTTTTCATCAAATTCTGTAAAAGGCGATATCACTTTTGTAATCACTTGAATAGAATTTCAACTTGATTTTGTCATGACAGTTGACAAGATAAAAAAAAACATATTTTAATTCATGATTCGAAAAGTTTTGATTAAAAAGTAATACGAATGTTTCATTATTTCAAGTTACTGTTCTTGTTTTTACAATTAATAATTTCACCTAATTGAAAATCGAAAACGAATTAAGATTTTGTTATAAAAATTAATCTGATGATAGCCTCATGAAGTGATAGAGCGGACAAAATGACCAAAAAAAAGTGTAATTTATTTCGAAATCCGTTTTCGAATAAAGCCAGAAGAAAAATTCTAAGATTCTGCGACATTTCAGGTCTTTCCGAAAACTTCGGAACTACTCAGATTTTTTAAATTTCATAAACGGTATATTGTAAGGTATGAAAAGATATTTTTATTATTCGTTTTTCGATGGTCCCCTGTATATTTCTTCACGGACTGTTTTCTTTATAACTGAAGTAGCATTTCAATTTTTGTATTTGTTTGATAGTTTTTCTTTTTTCTTCGGAAATTCATTTGATTTAGTGAAACTTGAATATGTATAATATACAGGATGTTCTCGAAAATTTTCGAAAGTTTCAAATACATTGATGAATCCATAAAAATAAACTAAGGGAGAAAAGTTTACTCTAAGCGTACCCTTGATTTTGATTGATTTGTTCTAAACAAGTTTCATGAGGAATCGAATGGCACCAGACCCAAATATAGGAACCATGTGATTTGAAAGATATAATTTTTTCAAAATTGCTTTGAAAATGATGAAATTTTAATTTCAGTGTCAGTTGGATTTAAATTCTACATTTTTTTCAGGTCTACCAACCTAATTCTTGAAAAATTGCATGCATACAATTTTGACCTTATCAATTATTTTCATGCCACCCTGTATATACAGTGTTCAAGTTAATTTTTTTTAAACTCTTTCATAAGGAATCGAATGGTACCATACTCATTCATGAGAACCTTGTGATTTAGAATATTTTTTTTTTTTTATTGCTTGACAAATGATGAAATTTTAATTTCAATGTCAGTTTGATTGAAATTTTACGTTTTTTTCAGGCCTACCAACCTAATTCCTTAAAAAATTCCATGAAGTTTCTCGCATACAATTCTGACCTTGTCGATTATTCACATGCCACTCTGTATATACAGTGATCAAGTTGATTTTTTTTGAAGACTTTTTAATAAGAAATCGAATGGTACCAAACTCAATCATAGGAACCTTGTGATTTAGAAAATATAATTTTTTTGAATTGCTTGAAAAATGATAAAATTTTGACATTTCAGTGTCAGTTTGATTGAAATTAGAAATTTTATTCAGGCCCTCCAATCTAATTCTTGAAAAAATTCCATGAAGTTTCTCGCATCCAATTCTGACCTTATTGATTATTTTCATACCACCCTGTACATACAGTGATCAAGTTAATTTTTTTTCAAGACTTTTTCATAAGAACTCGAATAGTACCAGACTCAATCATAGGAACCTTGTGATTTAGAAGATATAAATTTTTTCAGATTGCTTGAAAAATGATGAAATTTTAATTTCAATGTCAGTTTGATTGAAATTTGACGTTTTTTCAGGCCTACCAACCTAATTCCTTAAAAAATTCCATGAAGTTTCTCACATCCAATTCTGACCTAATCGATTATTTTCATGCCACTCTGTATATACGGTAATCAAGTTAATTTTTTTTTTACACTTTTTCATAGGAAATCAAATAGTACTAGAACCAATAATAGAAACCTTGTGATTTAGAATATAATTTTTTTTGTATTGCTTGACAAATGATGAGATTTTAATTTCAGTGTCAGTTAGATTGAAATTTGACATTTTTTACAAACCTACCAACCTACTTCCTCAAAAAATTCTATGAAGTTTCTCGCATACAATTCTAACCTTGTCGATTATTTTTATGCCACCCTGTACATACAGTGATCAAGTTGATTTTTTTGTAAGACTTTTTCATAAGAACTCGAATAGTACCCGACTCTTATATAGGAACCTTGTGATTTAGAAGATGTATTTTTTTTCAGATTGCTTGAAAAATGATAAAATTTTAATTTCCATGTCAGTTTGATTGAAATTTGACGTTTTTTTCAGGCCTACCAACCTAATTCCTTAAAAAATTCCATGAAGTTTCTCGCATCCAATTCTGACCTAATCGATTATTTTCATGCCACTCTGTATATACGGTAATCAAGTTATTTTTTTTAATACACTTTTTCATAATAAATCAAATGGTACTAGACCCAATCATAAGAACCTTTGATTTAGAATATAATTTTTTTTTAATTACTTGAGAAATGATGAAATTTTAATTTCAGTGTCAGTTAGATTGAAATTTTACATTTTTTTTAGGTCTACCAACCTAATTCTTGAAAATTTTCATGAAGTTTCTCGCATACAATTATGACCTCATCAATTATTTTCATACCACCCTGTACATACAGTGATCAACTTAATTTTTTTTTAATCTTTTTCATAAGAACCCGAATAGTACCAGGCTCAATCATAGGAACCTTGCGATTTAGAAGATTTAATTTTTTTCAGATTGCTTGAAAAATTATAAAATTTTAATTTCAATGTCAGTTTGATTGAAATTTGACGTTTTTTTCAGGCCTACCAACCTAATTCCTTAAAAAATTCCATGTAGTTTCTCGCATCCAATTCTGACCTAATCGATTATTTTTATGCCACCCTGTATATACGCTAATCAAGTTAATTTTTTTTATACACTTTTTCATAAGAAATCGAATGGTACTAGAACCAATCATAGGAACCTTGTGATTTAGAATATAATTTTTTTTTATTGCTTGACAAATGATGAAATTTTAATTTCAGTGTCAGTTAGATTGAAATTTGACATTTTCTTCAAACCTACCATCCTACTTCCTCGAAAAATTCTATGAAGTTTCTCGCATACAATTCTATCCTCGTCAATTATTTTTATGCCACCCTGTATATGTATTGATCAAGTTAATTTTCTTCAATACACTTTTTCATGAGACACTGAAAGGTAACTGACCCAATCATAAGAACCTTGTGATTTAAAATATATAATTCTTTTCAAATTGCTTGAAAACTGATAAAATTTTAATTTCAGTATCAGTTTGATTGAAATTCGACATTTTTTTCAGGCATACCAATCAAATTCCTTAAAAAGTTTCATGAATGAATTCTGACCTTATCGATTATTTTCATGCCATCCTGTATATACAGTTCTCAAGTTAATTTTCTTTAGTATACTTTTTCTGAAGAAATCGAAAGGTACCAGACACAATCATAGGAACCTTGCGATTTAAAAGATATAATTCTTTTTAAATTGCTTGAAAAATGATAAAATTTCAATTTCAGTGTCAGTTTGATTGAAATTCGATTTTTTTTTTTAGGCCTACCAACCTAATTCCCTGAAAAATTCCACGAAGTTTCTCGCATAAAATTCTGATTTCATCGATTATTTTCGTGCCACCCTGTATGTACAGTAACCGAGATAACAATGACCGTACCCTGTCCAGAACGAATCGATCAATCTCGCCCATTCCAGGTGAGAAATGGGCCCAATTTAGCATACACGTGAAATGATGAACGACGCCGAACATCCCCCCGTTCCGAGAGGGTGAGATGAGAGAGCAAACAGCGCATTTGGCAGCCCCTTGGGGGATTAAAAATTATAATTGGATTGCGTGGGTCGAAGTCCCAGAATAAATACCGTCAGTTTGCTGTTCGCTCTGCACCCTTGAACGTTTAATGCCGGGAGTAAATTTCGTATTCATCAAAATATTTGGATATAAGTCCTCCAAGATTTCCCCTAGGATTCGATCGGGAGGAAAAACAACTCATAAATATTTCAGGTTGTGTATCGAATTCTAACATTTCCGAATAGATAAGGATATTTTATTCATGTGTGTTATCTGATCTAGTAGAGAGGAGGACGTGTAGGTGTCGCTAGCTTTACGACAACACAGTGAACACCCTAACTTTCCTCTTCAAGTATCATTGGGACCGTCGTTGTCTTCATCCATTAGAGATTGGGTCTCGGGTGTCAGCACATAACACCAGTTCACATGGAGCAGCATCTGCTAGAATGTCGAGGACATGATGCCCTCCTCCATCCGCAATTGTTCCGAAACTGTTGTGCCCATTAGCCCTCCATTTGTTGTGGTCACGAGGAATGATACGCTTGTACACTGCTTTAATTTTTACTATTTTTTTTTACTACTTTTTTTTACTTTTTTTTTACTTTTTTTTTCGTGGAGTGAGTGAAAGCCTGGATTCTTGGCAAGGCAGTTGTTGCGTGAATGGTGGTAGTTGCTGATGCCCGATTACAAAAATTAAACAAATCTCCATTGAAATCCCATGGTGGGACAATTGATCACAAGCTGACCCTTTGTTGTTAAGATATTGTGGACTATTTTTTCAAAATGAAAAAAAAGTTCCTTTGACCCCAACAATCCACTATCGAAAACTCACTCTGTAAGGAATAAAATTCCTTGGTTTATCCCGAGATAAGATGAAAATTACACAACCGTGAGCTCCTCCTGATCAGTACAGCATAGACAGGGTGTCCTAGAATGAACGGATAATCCTGTAACACTGTATAGAAGAGCTATTTGACTCTCTGAAGAAATACAAAAAAAATCTATCCCCACTAGAAATATTTTTTTTTTCGAAACAATGATTTCTTGCACATCACGTTGCGTTTCTGTGTAACACGCTCACGAATGAATCAAATCAATCAGTTTTTATATGAAAGGCGCATATTTTTTTTTGAGTTAGCCGCACAGGCTTCCTCAAATTTTTTTTCCACCATGAATGATTGAACATAATGAAACATTCATCACATTTCATGATGAAATTTGAAGTTGGATACAGATATTTATACGGTTTTCAGCATATCTATTGGTATTTCAATGAAGAATATTTTATCATGAAGAAACTGATGGATTTGATCCACTTGTGAGCGTGATACACAGACACGCAACGTGATGTGCATGAAATCATTATTTTGAAAAAAAAATTTCTAGTGGGGATAGATTTTTTTTTGTATTTTTTCAGAAAGTCCAATAGCTCTTCTATACAGTGTTACAGGATTATCCATTCTTTCTGGGACACCCTGTATAAAGTTTGAGCACTTCCGAGCCTATCAACTTGATTCCTAAAACAATGCCATGAAGTTTCTCGCATACAATTCTGACCTTATCGATTATTTTCATGCCATCCTGTATATACAGTGATTCAATCAATTCTTTTTTATACACTTTTCCATGAGAAATCGAATGGTATCAAACCCAATCATAGGAACCTTGTGATTTAGAACATATAATTTTTTTACATTGCTCGAAAAATGATGAAATTTTGATTTCAATGTCAGTTTGATTGAAATTTGACAATTTTTTTCAGGCCTACCAACCTTATTTCTCACAAAATCGATTATTTCCATGACACCCTGTATATACAGTAATCAAGTTATTTCTTTTAATACACTTTTTCATAAGAAATCGAATGGTACCAGACACAGTCATAGGAACCTTGTGATATAGAACATAATTTCTTTGAAATTGCTCGAAAAATGATAAAATTTCAATTTCAATGTCAGTTTGATTGAAATTCGGCATTTTTTTCAAGCCTACCAACCGAATTCCTTAAAAAATTCCATGAAGTTTCTCGCATACAATTCTGACCTTATCGATTATTTTCATGCCAACCTGTATATACAGTAATCCAGTTAATTTTTTTTCAATACACTTTTTCATAAAAAATCGAATGGTACCAGACACAGTCATAGAAACCGTGTGATTTAGAACATATTATTTTTTTAAAATTGCTCGAAAAATGATTAAATTTCAATTTCAGTGTCAGTTTGATTGAGATTCGGCATTTTCTTTAGGCCTAGCATTCGAATTCCTTATAAAATTCCATGAAGTTTCTCGCATACAATTCTGACCTAAACGATTATTTTCATGCCAACCTGTATATACAGTAATCAGGTAAATTTTTTTTCAATACACTTTTTCATAAGAAATCGAATGGTACCAGACACAGTCATAGAAACCTTGTGATTTAGAACATAAATTTTTTTTTAAATTGCTCAAAAAAAGATAAAATTTTAATTTCAGTGTCAGTTTGATTGAAATGTGAAGATTTTTTTCAGGCCTACCCCTAATTTCTTCTCGCATTGTTTCTCGCATACAATTTCGACCTTATAGATTATTTTCATGCCACCTGTATATACAGCTATCAAGTTGATTTTTTCTTATACACTTTTTCATAAGAAATCGTATGGTATCAGACCCAATCATAGGAACCTTGTGATTTGGAAGATATTATTTTTTTTTAATTGCTCAAATAATTTTAGTGTCAGTTCGATTGAAATTTGACTTTTTTTTCAGTTTCTCGCATAGAATCCTGATCTTGGGATTGAGTTTTCTCCAAAATGGAAAAAAAGTTCCTTCAACCCCAACAACCTACTATCGAAAACTCAACCTGTAAGGAAGAAAATTCCTTGTTTTATCCCGAGATAAGATACAAAGTACACAACTCTGATCTCCTAATCAGTACAGCATATATAAAGTTTAATGAGCACCTCCAATTTTAATCCCCTGCGAATTGGGGGGTGGGTCGAGAGGGCTGCAGGGGTTCCCCGACTCTCTCCAATTACCGCACACCGCCCGTGTGAGTTTTGGGCAACCAAGCGCGACATTTCAGGCTCCCCCATGGCTCGAACCAGATCTTGTTAACTATGAAAATTGTTTGATCGCCGATTCGGAAAGTAAACGTTGTTGCCCCCGAAACGGGGCTTGTTAGGGGGTCAGGCTGTCTTGTGTGTGTGTCATTGATTTTCGATGAATTCGTCATCTTCAACCTAGCCCAACATGTTTAAAATCTTCCAAAATTTTGAAATTGTTAATCTTACCCAGTTCTCTTTGATTCTTTGTTGTTCGAGGAGGTAGTCCTGGAGGCGAGGACCTAGTTTTTCTGCGAATCCCTCAAGGAGAGTCCTGAGTCTGGCTTGTCCCTTCTCATCCAGGAGAGGCTGCATGGTCTTCTCGTACTTTGCTAGGGTTTGTTCTAGGGGTGGAAGAGGCAGCTTTGGCAAGTGCTGGAAAAAAATTGAAATTTAATGTTCAAATTGTAATTATGTTCGAGGTTTTAGGGCTGAAACGAATAAAAAAATGGTCCTCCTACGTTTCTCCAACTACGCCGAGCGTAGTAGTAGTAAGTAGTTTTCAGGAATTTCCTGTAGATTTCGTAGAGTTTCGAGTGAAATTTCGCAGAAATGTCATTGGGTTGATTTCATTCATTCTTGCAAGTGGAACTGGTTTGGAGGAGAAATAGAAATGTGTACAGATGAAAATAGGGATGAGCTATGATTTTCAAGAATTAACCAACCTGATGATAGTTTTTTACAGGTTTCGTTGACTTTACGAGGAATTTGTCGAGACCTAGAACTGAACGTTCGAATACCGAAAAATTAGACAGTTTCGGGGTCTGAAATGAGGTGAATTCAATTGAATATATTGTCTTTTAATTTTGTCACCCAACTTTTGGGAGTTTTTGATATTTTTCAGAGATTCATGAAAGAAATTCGAATCCTGAAAGAGAACGAAAATCACAATATTTCACTGATTCAAATCGTCGTCTGGCAGGATCAGAAAGTTTCTCCGAAATCGAATAAAAACACAGTTTTTGAGACTGAAATGGATAAAAAGGGATCCTTGTATGTTTCTTCAACTACACCGAGCAGCTTCCAGGAATTTTCTATAGATTTCGTAGAGTTTCGAGTGAAATTTCGCTGAAATGTCATTGGGTTGATTTAATTCATTCTTGCAAGTGGAACTGGTTTGGAGAAGAAATAGAAATGAGTAGAGATGAAAATAGGAGTGAGCGATTATTTTCAAGAATTAACCAACCTGATGATAGTTTTTTACAGGTTTCGTTGACTTTACGAGGAATTTGTCGAGACCTAGAACTCAACGTTCGAATACCGACAAATTAGACAGTGTCGGGGTCTGAAATGAGGTGAATTCAATTGAATATATTGTCTTTAAATTTTTCCTCCTCACTTTTGGGAGATTTTGATAGTTTTCAGAGATTCATGAAATGAATTTGAATCCTGAAAGTGAACGAAAATCACAGAATTTAACTGATTCAAATCGTCGTCTGGCTGGATCAGAAAGTTTCTCCGAAATCGAATAAAAACACAGTTTTTGAGACTGAAATGGATTAAAAGGGATCCTTGTATGTTTCTTCACCGAGCAGTTTTCAGGAATTTCCTGTAGATTTCGTAGAGTTTCGAGTGAAATTTCGCAGAAATGTCATTGGGTTGATTTCATTCATTCTTGCAAGTGGAACTGGTTTGGAGGAGAAATAGAAATGAGTACAGATGAAAATAGGGGAGAGCGATGATTTTCAAGAATTAAACAACCTGATGATAGTTTTTTACAGGTTTCGTTGACTTTACGAGGAATTTGTCGAGACCTAGAACTTTACGTTCGAATACCGAAAAATTAGACAGTTTCGGGGTCTGAAATGAGGTGAATTCAATTGAATATATTGTCTTTTAATTTTTCCACATCACTTTTGGGAGTTTTTGATAGTTCTCAGAGATTCATGAAATAAATTTGAATCCTGAAAGTGAACGAAAATCACAGAATTCAACTGATTCAAATCGTCGTCTGGCAGGATCAGAAAGTTTCTCCGAAATCGAATAAAAACACAACTTTTGAGACTGAAATGGATAAAAAGGGATCCTTGTATGTTTCTTCAACTACACCGAGCAGCTTTCAGGAATTTTCTATAGATTTCGTAGAGTTTCGAGTGAAATTTCGCAGAAATGTCATTGGGTTGATTTCATTCATTCTTGCAAGTGGAACTGGTTTGGAGAAGAAATAGAAATGAGTAGAGATGAAAATAGGGGTGAGCGATAATTTTCGAGAATTAACCAACCTGATGATAGTTTTTTACAGGTTTCGTTGACTTTACGAGAAATTTGTCGAGACCTAGAACTCAACGTTCGAATACCGACAAATTAGACAGTGTCGGGGTCAGAATTGAGGTGAATTCAATTGAATATATTGTCCTTTAATTTTTTCACCCCACTTTTGGGAGTTTTTGATAGTTTTCAGAGATTCATGAAAGAAATACGAATCCTGAAAGAGAACGAAAATCACAATATTTCACTTATTCAATTCGTCGTCTGGCAGGATCAGAAAGTTTCTCCGAAATCGAATAAAAACACAGTTTTTGAGACTGAAATGGATGGAAAGGGATCCTTGTATGTTTCTTCAACTACACCGAGCAGCTTTCAGGAATTTTCTATAGATTTCGTAGAGTTTCGAGTGAAATTTCGCAGAAATGTCATTGGGTTGATTTCATTCATTTTTGCAAGTGGAACTGGTTTGAAGGAGAAATAGAAATGAGTACAGATGAAAATAGGGGTGAGCGATGATTTTCAAGAATTAAACAACCTGATGATAGTTTTTTACAGGTTTCGTTGACTTTACGAGGAATTTGTCGAGACCTAGAACTTTACGTTCGAATACCGAAAAATTAGAAAGTTTCGGGGTCTGAAATGAGGTGAATTCAATTGAATATATTGTCTTTTAATTTTTCCACATCACTTTTGGGAGTTTTTGATAGTTCTCAGAGAGTCATGAAATAAATTTGAATCCTGAAAGTGAACGAAAATCACAGAATTCAACTGATTCAAATCGTCGTCTGGCAGGATCAGAAAGTTTCTCCGAAATCGAATAAAAACAGTTTTTGAGACTGAAATGGATGAAAAAGGATCCTTGTATGTTTCTTCAACTACACCGAGCAGCTTTCAGGAATTTTCTATAGATTTCGTAGAGTTTCGAGTGAAATTTCGCAGAAATGTCATTGGGTTGATTTCATTCATTCTTACAAGTGGAACTGGTTTGGAGGAGAAATAGAAATGAGTACAGATGAAAATAGGGGTGAGCGATAATTTTCAAGAATTAACCAACCTGATGATAGTTTTTTACAGGTTTCGTTGACTTTACGAGGAATTTGTCGAAACCTAGAACTTTACGTTCGAATACCGAAAAATTAGACAGTTTCGGGGTCTGAAATGAGGTGAATTCAATTGAATATTTATTATAGTTCTCAGAGATTCATGAAATAATGATGAATTTAACTGATTCAAATCGTCGTCTGGCAGGATCAGAAAGTTTCTCCGAAATCGAATGAAAACTCAGTTTTTGAGACTGAAATGGATGAAAAGGGATCCTTGTATGTTCCTTCAACTACACCGAGCAGTTTTCAGCAATTTCTTATAGATTTAGTAAAGTTTTGAGCGAAAGTCCGCTGAAATGTTATTGGCCTTATTTTATTCTTTCTAGCAGGTGGCTTTGTTACCACACTTTCCATTTTCGCAAGAACTCGAATTAAAATCGACCAATTTCTGAAAATAATAAACCACTATCAAATAATGAACCCATGGATAGAATGATAGGTTTCCTCTATCCTTAACTTCCAATAAGTTTTCATTCTTCGTTTGAACATTAGAAAATATGCACTTCCACTCTCGAGAAAGAACCCTTCGCGTGATCACGAAGAACCTCGAATCACGCAACAATACCCATTACCCCGTCTTAACGAACGTTTCTTATATACGACCCTTGGAGTAGGGTAGCTAAATGTGGCGTTCGCATGTAACTTCCTACATGGTTTTAGATTTTATTTTTCGAAGGTTCGAGGAGATTAATGAATGAACGATTCAACTCTTATTGGTAGAAACTGTTTCCTGTTTTCAACAGTTGATGGGAAAGTGGAGGAATTTCCATTTCCCTCGCAGCTTCTTTTCATCCGACAGTTACCTTTGATATGCATAAAGCGAAAATAACACGTTTCTCGGTGATGGGATAAATCCCCCCCGAACTCCTCCTAATTCAGTTTCGGAATCATCCATATATTCATGGAGGGGTCGCAATTTTTGGGGCCAACGATGTGGAAGAGGCGCGAGGAAGAGGTGAAGCGCCAATTAACATGGCATGAATCATCCAGAACTTTACTGCTGGCCAGTTAATTGGGATTGTTTTAGACCAGTTTTTGTTGGGGTTTTGGTGAAAAACATTGTGTCTCACTATTTTCCGTTTAGATTATCTGAAATACAGGAAAATATGATGACGTCGAGCATTATTTTTGGACCAAAGTGAGAAAAATTCGAAATTATCCTACTCCGGTCCTGGTTTTTTTCAATAACAGAAAGGGTAAAGGAAAACAGTTGGAAAGGGTGACTCATCGTCTTGCAGGATCAGAAATTGTCACCGAAATCGAATGAAAACAGAGTTTTTGTAGCTGAAATGAATGCAAAGTGATCCTTATATGTTTCTTCAACCACAGCGAGCAGTTTTCAGGAGTTTTCTAATGATTTTGAAGAATTTTGAGTGAAACTCCTCTGAAATGGCATCAGGGTTAATTTAGTCGATTCTGGCAAGTGCGAGTGGTTTGAAGTAGATATAAGGGTGTATACTGATACAAAATAGGGGTTAGAGATGATTTTCAAAGATTCAACAGCCTGACGATAAGTTTTTTCCAGGTTTCGATAACTTTACGAGAATTTTGCCGAAGCCTGAAAGCCCTCGAGGAATTGAAAGTTCA
Source organism: Aphidecta obliterata (assembly GCA_963966015.1). NCBI lineage: Eukaryota > Metazoa > Arthropoda > Insecta > Coleoptera > Coccinellidae > Aphidecta > Aphidecta obliterata. Next base: position 3,770,487 of record OZ014435.1, read on the forward strand.
CTTTTAAATATCGAAAAGTAGACAGCTTTGGGGTCTGAAATAAATAAAAAGTGATCCTTGTATGTTTCTTCAACCACAGCGAGCAGTTTTCAGGAGTTTTCTAATGATTTTGAAGAATTTTGAGTGAAACTCCTCTGAAATGGCATCAGGGTTAATTTAGTCGATTCTGGCAAGTGCGAGTGGTTTGAAGTAGATATAAGGGTGTATACTGATACAAAATAGGGGTTAGAGATGATTTTCAAAGATTCAACAGCCTGACGATAAGTTTTTTGCAGGTTTCGATAACTTTACGAGAATTTTGCCGAAGCCTGAAAGCCCTCGAGGAATTGAAAGTTCACTTTTAAATATCGAAAAGTAGACAGCTTTGGGGTCTGAAATAAATAAAAAGTGATCCTTGTATGTTTCTTCAACCACAGCGAGCAGTTTTCAGGAGTTTTCTAATGATTTTGAAGAATTTTGAGTGAAACTCCTCTGAAATGGCATCAGGGTTAATTTAGTCGATTCTGGCAAGTGCGAGTGGTTTGAAGTAGATATAAGGGTGTATACTGATACAAAATAGGGGTTAGAGATGATTTTCAAAGATTCAACAGCCTGAAGATAAGTTTTTTCCAGGTTTCGATAACTTTACGAGAATTTTGACGAAGCCTGAATGCCCTCGAGGAATTGAAAGTTCACCTTTAAATATCGAAAAGTAGACAGCTTTGGGGTCTGAAATAAATAAAAAGTGATCCTTGTATGTTTCTTCAGCTACACCAAAGAGTTTTCAGGAATTTCCTATCGATTTTGAAGAATTTTGAGTGAAATTCCTCTGAAATGTCACCAGGGTTAATTTAGTCGATTCTTGCAAGTGTGAGTGGTTTTAAGTAGAAATAAGGGTGTATACTGATACAAAATAGGGGTTTGAGATATTTTTCAAAGATTCAACAGCCTGAAGATAAGTTTTTTCCAGGTTTCGATAACTTTACGAGAATTTTGACGAAGCCTGAATGCCCTCGAGGAATTGAAAGTTCACCTTTGAATATCGAAAAGTAGACAGCTTTGGGGTCTGAAATAAATAGAAAATGATCCATGTATGTTTCTTCAACTACACCAAAAAGTTTTCAGGAATTTCCTATCGATTTTGAAGAATTTTGAGTGAAATTCCTCTGAAATGTCACCAGGGTTAATTTAGTCGATTCTTGCAAGTGTGAGTGGTTTTAAGTAGAAATAAGGGTGTATACTGATACAAAATAGGGGTTTGAGATGATTTTCAAAGATTCAACAGCCTGAAGATAAGTTTTTTCCAGGTTTCGATAACTTTACGAGAATTTTGACGAAGCCTGAATGCCCTCGAGGAATTGAAAGTTCACTTTCAAATATCGAAAAGTAGACAGCTTTGGGGTCTGAAATAAATGAAAAGTGATCCTTGTATGTTTCTTCAACTACACCAAAAAGGTTTTCAGGAATTTCCTATCGATTTTGAAGAATTTTGAGTGAAATTCCTCTGAAATGTCATCAGGTTTAATTTAGTCGATTCTAGCAAGTGTTAGTGGTTTTAAGTAGAAATAAGGGTGTATACTGATACAAAATAGGGGTTTGAGATGATTTCCAAAGATTCAACAGCCTGAAGATAAGTTTTTTCCAGGTTTCGATAACTTTACGAGAATTTTGACGAAGCCTGAATGCCCTCGAGGAATTGAAAGTTCACCTTTAAATATCGAAAAGTAGACAGCTTTGGGGTCTGAAATAAATAAAAAGTGATCCTTGTATGTTTCTTCAGCTACACCAAAGAGTTTTCAGGAATTTCCTATCGATTTTGAAGAATTTTGAGTGAAATTCCTCTGAAATGTCACCAGGGTTAATTTAGTCGATTCTTGCAAGTGTGAGTGGTTTTAAGTAGAAATAAGGGTGTATACTGATACAAAATAGGGGTTTGAGATATTTTTCAAAGATTCAACAGCCTGACGATGAATTTTTTCCAGGTTTCGATAACTTTACGAGAATTTTGACGAAGTCTGAAAGCCCTCGAGGAATTGAAAGTTCACTTCTGAATATCGAAAAGTAGACAGCTTTGGGGTCTGAAATAAATAAAAAGTGATCCTTGTATGTTTCTTCAACTACACCAAAAAGTTTTCAGGAATTTCCTATCGATTTTGAAGAATTTTGAGTGAAATTCCTCTGAAATGTCATCAGGGTTAATTCAGTCGATTCTTGCAAGTGTGAGTGGTTTGAAGTAGAAATAAAGGTGTATACTGATACAAAATAGGAGTTAAAGATGATCTTCAAAGATTCAACAGCCTGACGATGAGTTTTTTCCAGGTTTCGATAACTTTACGAGAATTTTGACGAAGTCTGAAAGCCCTCGAGGAATTGAAAGTTCACTTCTGAATATCGAAAAGTAGACAGCTTTGGGGTCTGAAATAAATAAAAAGTGATCCTTGTATGTTTCTTCAACTACACCAAAAAGTTTTCAGGAATTTCCTATCGATTTTGAAGAATTTTGAGTGAAATTCCTCTGAAATGTCATCAGGGTTAATTCAGTCGATTCTTGCAAGTGTGAGTGGTTTGAAGTAGAAATAAGGGTGTATACTGTTACAAAATAGGGGTTAAAGATGATTTTCAAAGATTCAACAGCCTGAAGATACGTTTTTTCCAGGCTTCGATAACTTTACGAGAATTTTGGCGAAGCCTGAAAGCTCTTGAGGAATTGAAAGTTCACTTTTAAATATCGAAAAGTAGACAGCTTTGGGGTCTGAAATAAATAAAAAGTGATTCTTGTATGTTTCTTCAACTACACCAAAGAGTTTTCAGGAATTTCCTATCGATTTTGAAGAATTTTGAGTGAAATTCCTCTGAAATGTCACCAGGGTTAATTTAGTCGATTCTTGCAAGTGTGAGTGGTTTGAAGTAGAAATAAGGGTGTCTACTGATACAAAATAGGGGTTCAAGATGATTTTCAAAGGTTCAACAGCCTGACGATAAGTTTTTTCCAGGTTTCGATAACTAAACGAGAATTTTGAAGAAGCCTGAAAGCCCTCGAGAAATTTGAAGTTCACGTTTGGATATCGAAAAAAAGTTTCGGGGTCTGAAATTAGGTAAATACGATTAAATATATTGGCTTTCAACTTTTCCACCCCACTTTTGGCAGTTTTTGATTATTTTCAGGGATTTATGAAAGAAATTCGCTGATAGAGTAAGGGAATCACAGAATTTATCTGGCAGGATCAGAAAGTGTATCTGAAATTTGGGTTTTTGGGGCTGAAATGAATTAAAAAATGATCCTTCAATGTTTCTTCAACCACACTGAGCAGTTTTCAGTGATTTTCTATCGATTTTGGAGGGTAGAGAAAAGTTTCAATGTTTATGTACAGAGTTAATTATCCTGCTCCGTTCCTGATTTTTTTTATTTTGGAAATGGTAAACAAAAGTGATGGGAAAGGGTGATATAACTGGAATCTTCGAAATCTGTCAGGTGATTTCTTCAAGATTCATTGAACTTTCGGAAATCACTCTGTATATATCCAAAACCAAGGTCATCAATCTCTCTATGCCAGTCCACCTAGATCACCTCAGTTTATGGTTTCCATTTATCGCATTCTTCCCTCGACACCCTGTACAATCGACGAAAACCAAAAGTCCCACCTGGAGAAATGAAAAAAACCCCAAGACGAAGCAAGCATATAGGTTAACCCAAACATAAATTCTACACGAGCAACGTAGAGCTTTATCGATCTGTTCGAACCTACTCCAGAGGACTGCGTGAAGGTCGGTTCCCTGGCCAGGAAACGCCGTGCCAATCTCTTTATCAGCGACAGCGATCTGCACGTTCCACACCGGATACGGCCAAACTTTCGACAGCGAAATTTCCATAACGTCCTAATTTTTCCGGTAACTCGTGGAAATGTACACATTCGAAATAATGGTTAAAACGGCGGCGTCGGTTGTACAACTGGCGCGTCGCCGATCGGCGCTCATTGCGCACGAGGAGACGCGTCTCGAGACCGGGAGTTCGGTCAGGTTAGGATCATCGAAAAATTCATTATAAAAATTAAAACCTTTTCGCTCGATATAAACTTATATATGGCAACGTCGCCGAAATTTGACAGATGCGATACGTCAGATCTACTGACAGGTGACAGGAATGTCATAACCTCAACATGCTTTGATTAGTTGACAGCGATGTCGAATCAATTTGGGCATACTAAATGTTGTATTGTAGAAAATTAACTTATCTACGACCATTTTGATTTCAAATTGGGGTGATTATGAAACGCACCACAGATTATGTATACCAAACCGTGCGAGAATCAATGTCATTTCATAAAATCGACACTCAACCTATAAAAAGGGACCTAACAAACCGAAGATATGATTTGGATAGAAATTAAAACCTTTTCAATCGACTCGACATAAAATTATATCTAGCAACGTCGCCGAAATGTGGCAGATGCGATACGTCAGAACTACTGACAGGTGACAGGAATGTCATAACCTCAACTTTCGACTGTTTCGATTAGTTGACAGCGATGTCAAATCAATTTGGGCACCTTAAATGTTGTTTTGTAGAATATTAACTTATCTACGACCATTTCGATTTCAAATTGGGGTGATTATGAAACGAACCACAGATTATGTATACTAAACCGTGTGACAATCAATGTCATTTCATAAAATCGACACTCAACCTATAAAAAGGGACCTAACAAACCGAAGATATGACTTGGATAGAAATAAAAACATTTTCACTCGACTCGACATAAAATTATCTCTGGCAACGTCGCCGAAATGTGACAGATGCGATACGTTAGATCTACTGAAAGGGACAGGAATGTCATAACCTCAACTTTCGACTGTTTTGATTAGTTGACAACGATGTCAAATCAATTTGGGCATCTTAAATGTGGTTTTGTAGAAAATTAACTTATCTACGACCATTTCGATTTCAAATTGGGGTGATTATGAAACGCACCACAGATTATGTATACCAAACCCTGTGAGAATCAATGTCTTTTCATAAAATCGAAACCTTACCTATGAAAAGGGACCTAACAAACCAAAGATATGACTTGGATAGAAATTAAAACCTTTTCAATCGCCTCGACATAAAATTATATCTAGCAACGTCGCCGAAATGTGGCAGATGCGATACGTCAGAACTACTGACGGGTGACGGGAATGTCATAACCTCAACTTTCGACTGTTTTGATTAGTTGACAGCGATGTCAAATCAATTCGGGCATACTAAATATTGTTTTGTAGAAAATTAACTCATCTACGACCATTTTGATTTCAAATAGGGGTGATTATGAAACGAACCACAGATTATGTATACTAAACCGTGTGACAATCAATTTCATTTCATAAAATCGACACTGAACCTATAAAAAGGGACCTAACAAACCGAAGATATGACTTGGATGGAAATAAAAACCTTTTCACTCGACTCGACATAAAATTATCTCTGGCAACGTCGCCGAAATGTGACAGATGCGATACGTTAGATCTACTGAAAGGTGACAGGAATGTCATAACCTCAACTTTCGACAGTTTTGATTAATTGACAACGATGTCAAATCAATTCGGGCATACTAAATATTGTTTTGTAGAAAATTAACTTATCTACGACCATTTTGATTTCAGATTGGGGTGATTATGAAACGCACCACAGATTATGTATACCAAACCCTGTGAGAATCAATGTCTTTTCATAAAATCGAAACCTTACCTATGAAAAGGGACCTAACAAACCAAAGATATGACTTGGATAGAAATTAAAACCTTTTCAATCGCCTCGACATAAAATTATATCTAGCAACGTCGCCGAAATGTGGCAGATGCGATACGTCAGAACTACTGACAGGTGACAGGAATGTCATAACCTCAACTTTCGACTGTTTCGATTAGTTGACATCGATGTCAAATCAATTTGGGCATACTAAATGTTGTTTTGTAGAAATTTAACTTATCTACGACCATTTCGATTTCAAATTGGGGTGATTATGAAACGAACCACAGATTATGTATACTAAACCGTGTGACAATCAATGTCATTTCATAAAATCGACACTCAACGTATAAAAAGGTACCTAACAAACCGAAGATATGACTTGGATAGAAATAAAAACCTTTTCACTCGACTCGACATAAAATTATCTCTGGCAACGTCGCCGAAATGTGACAGATGCGATACGTTAGATCTACTGACAGGTGACAGGAATGTCATAACCCCAACTTTCGACTGTTTCGATTAGTTGACAGCGATGTCAAATCAATTTGGGCACCTTAAATGTTGTTTTGTAGAATATTAACTTATCTACGACCATTTCGATTTCAAATTGGGGTGATTATGAAACGAACCACAGATTATGTAGACTAAACCGTGTGACAATCAATGTCATTTCATAAAATCGACACTCAACCTATAAAAAGGGACCTAACAAACCGAAGATATGACTTGGATAGAAATAAAAACCTTTTCACTCGACTCGACATAAAATTATCTCTGGCAACGTCGCCGAAATGTGACAGATGCGATACGTTAGATCTACTGAAAGGTGACAGGAATGTCATAACCTCAACTTTCGACTGTTTTGATTAGTTGACAGCGATGTCAAATCAATTTGGGCATCTTAAATGTGGTTTTGTAGAAAATTAACTTATCTACGACCATTTTGATTTCAAATTTTTATGATTTTGAAACGAACCACAGATTATGGATATCAAGCCGTGTGACAATCAATGTCATTTCATAAAATCGAAACCTTACCTATGAAAAGGGACCTAACAAACCAAAGATATTACTTGGATAGAAATTAAAACCTTTTCAATCGACTCGACATAAAATTATATCTGGCAACGTCGCCCAAATATGACAGATGCGATACGTTAGATCTACTGAAAGGTGACAGGAATGTCATAACCTCAACTTTCGACTGTTTTGATTAGTTGACAGCGATGTCAAATCAATTTGGGCATCTTAAATGTGGTTTTGTAGAAAATTAACTTATCTATGACCATTTTGATTTCAAATTGGAGTATTTATGAAACGAACCACAGATTATGTATACCAAACCTTGTGACAATCAATGTCGTTTCATAAAATCGAAACTCAACCTATAAAAAGCGACCTAACAAACCAAAGATATGACTTGGATAGAAATTAAAACCTTTTCAATCGACTCGACATAAAATTATATTTGGCAACGTCGCCGAAATCTGACATTGCTATATGTTATGTCTACTGACAGGTGGCAGGAATGTCATAACCTCAACTTTAGAATGTTTTGATTAGTTGACAGCGATGACAAATCAATTTGGGGATCTTAAATGTTGTTTTGTAAAAAATTAACTTCGGATTTGAATTCAATTCTAAAAAAAAGTATACCACATTTATTTCGAGCAGTGTACTTGGGAATGAGGGAAGGGATCCTTGCACCGCAAAGAATACTCATCGCCTCATCCTTGTTCAAACAAAACAAACCCGATATACATTACAAATGACTAGGGGTGGATGGAATTTCATAGGGCACGGTGGGAATTCCTGGATCGCTTGCCAGGTGCCACGATATTGCTGTTATTGTTCGGTTATGAATTCTGGAATAACACTGCGATAGAACCAAAGGGGGTGATATCGGAGTTTCGTTAATAGCCGCATGATCGATTTTTTTTCGCATAATGGAAACACAGAAAACCTTGTCACCTTGTTTAGTATCTAGATATAGCTAGCCCATAGCTCGGTTGTACGAACGTCCGGTAGGGGGCGTTTCACTGATTTTCATTATTAGAGACGAGCCCCCAGAATTAACCGTACTCGAATATGAATAAGGCACTTGAAAAGTACCGAAAGCGATCTGTTCCCCATAGGAGCACTTACATGACACTTGAATTTTTTTTCTTTTCCACAGTCTCGTCGTAAGCTCGTAGGAGCTCAAAGATAGAAGACCCAGAGGGATCTGCGTATGGCTTGTATTTGTCGCGGTTTTGCTATTTCAATATAAATGTATCGTATCATAACGGTGTAGGTGGAAGTTGACTCCATCTGTTATTGTTTGATTAAATTATAATCTTATCGATAAAATGAAAAAACAGATGTGATACGTGAATTTTGGATTGATATTTTGCATTGATATTTTGAAAGATCGACTTATCTCAGTTTATTTTTTTGAAATAGCGTCTTTCATAGGGTAACAGAAAAATTTATAACTTCAGAACCATTCAATGTATCTCAATCGACTTTTTCGAATCAAAACTTCAAGATTGTGCGAATATATTGTTCAGACATATTCTAAAAAAAAATTTTTGTATGTACAGGTGTCCTAAAATAGGATACACAATTAAGTATTGTTTTTTCGAATGGCCCCCTCATCTCAATTGAATTTGTGAATTCGCCACTCAATTGTGGATATATAACACCAACGTTTTTGACGCTCCTGCAATATTTTTCGACTTATCTCAATTTATTTCTTCGAGATAGCTTCTTTCATAGGGAAACAGAAAAATTTATAACTCCAGAACCATTCAATGTATCTCAATCGACTTTTTCGAATCAAAACTTCAAGATTGTGCGGATATATTGTTCTGACATATTCTAAAAAAAAGTTTTTTTATGTACAGGTGTCCTAAAATAGGAAACACAATTAAGTATTGTTTTTTCGAATAGTCCCCTCATCTCAATTTAATTTGTGAATTCGCCACTCAATTGTGGATATATAACACCAACGTTTTTGACGCTCCTGCAATATTTTTCGACTTATCTCAATTTATTTCTTCGAGATAGCTTCTTTCATAGGGTAACAGAAAAATTTATAACTTCAGAACCATTCAATGTATCTCAATCGACTTTTTCGAATCAAAACTTCAAGATTGTGCGAATATATTGTTCTGACATATTCTAAAAAAAAATTTTTTTATGTACAGGTGTCCTAAAATAGGATACACAATTAAGTATTGTTTTTTCGAATAGCCCCCTCATCTCAATTTAATTTGTGAATTCGCCACTCAATTGTGGATATATAACACCAACGTTTTTGACGCTCCTGCAATATTTTTCGACTTATCTCAATTTATTTCTTCGAGATAGCTTCTTTCATAGGGAAACAGAAAAATTTATAACTCCAGAACCATTCAATGTATCTCAATCGACTTTTTCGAATCAAAACTTCAAGATTGTGCGGATATATTGTTCTGACATATTCTAAAAAAAAGTTTTTTTATGTACAGGTGTCCTAAAATAGGAAACACAATTAAGTATTGTTTTTTCGTATAGTCCCCTCATCTCAATTTAATTTGTGAATTCGCCACTCAATTGTGGATATATAACACCAACGTTTTTGACGCTCCTGCAATATTTTTCGACTTATCTCAATTTATTTCTTCGAGATAGCTTCTTTCATAGGGTAACAGAAAAATTTATAACTTCAGAACCATTCAATGTATCTCAATCGACTTTTTCGAATCAAAACTTCAAGATTGTGCGAATATATTGTTCTGACATATTCTAAAAAAAAAATTTTTTTTGTACAGGTGTCCTAAAATAGGATACACAATTAAGTATTGTTTTTTCGAATAGCCCCCTCATCTCAATTTAATTTGTGAATTCGCCACTCAATTGTGGATATATAACACCAACGTTTTTGACGCTCCTGCAATATTTTTCGACTTATCTCAATTTATTTCTTCGAGATAGCTTCTTTCATAGGGAAACAGAAAAATTTATAACTCCAGAACCATTCAATGTATCTCAATCGACTTTTTCGAATCAAAACTTCAAGATTGTGCGGATATATTGTTCTGACATATTCTAAAAAAAAGTTTTTTTATGTACAGGTGTCCTAAAATAGGAAACACAATTAAGTATTGTTTTTTCGAATAGTCCCCTCATCTCAATTTAATTTGTGAATTCGCCACTCAATTGTGGATATATAACACCAACGTTTTTGACGCTCCTGCAATATTTTTCGACTTATCTCAATTTATTTCTTCGAGATAGCTTCTTTCATAGGGAAACAGAAAAATTTATAACTCCAGAACCATTCAATGTATCTCAATCGACTTTTTCGAATCAAAACTTCAAGATTGTGCGGATATATTGTTCTGACATATTCTAAAAAAAAGTTTTTTTATGTACAGGTGTCCTAAAATAGGAAACACAATTAAGTATTGTTTTTTCGAATAGTCCCCTCATCTCAATTTAATTTGTGAATTCGCCACTCAATTGTGGATATATAACACCAACGTTTTTGACGCTCCTGCAATATTTTTCGACTTATCTCAATTTATTTCTTCGAGATAGCTTCTTTCATAGGGTAACAGAAAAATTTATAACTTCAGAACCATTCAATGTATCTCAATCGACTTTTTCGAATCAAAACTTCAAGATTGTGCGAATATATTGTTCTGACATATTCTAAAAAAGATTTTTTTTATGTACAGGTGTCCTAAAATAGGATACACAATTAAGTATTGTTTTTTCGAATAGCCCCCTCATCTCAATTTAATTTGTGAATTCGCCACTCAATTGTGGATATATAACACCAACGTTTTTGACGCTCCTGCAATATTTTTCGACTTATCTCAATTTATTTCTTCGAGATAGCTTCTTTCATAGGGTAACAGAAAAATTTATAACTTCAGAACCATTCAATGTATCTCAATCGACTTTTTCGAATCAAAACTCCAAGATTGTGCGAATATATTGTTCTGACATATTCTAAAAAAAAATTTTTTTATGTACAGGTGTCCTCAAATAAGATACACAACTAAGTACTGTTTTTCGAATAGCCCCCTCATCTTAATTTAATTTGTGGATTCGCCACTCAATTGTGGATATATAACACCAAAGTTTTTGAGACTCCTGTAATCTTTTTCGACTTATCTCAATTTATTTTTTTGAAATAGCGTCTTTCATAGGGTAACAGAAAAATTTATAACTTCAGAACCATTCAATGTATCTCAATCGACTTTTTTCGAATCGAAACTTCAAGATTGTGCGAATATATTGTTCTGACATATTCTGAAAAAAAATTTTTTATGTACAGGTGTCCTAAAATAGGATACACAACTAAGTACTGTTTTTTCAAATAGCCCCCCTCATCTTAATTTAATTTGTGGATTGGCCACTCGAACTTCCTGCAATATTTTTCGACTTATCTCAATTTATTTTATTGAAATAGCGTCTTTCATAGGGTAATAAAAAAATTCATAACTTCAGAACCATTGAATGTATCTCAATCGACTTGTTTCGAATCGAAACTTCAAGATTGTGCGAATATATTGTTCTGACATATTCTGACAAAAATTTTTTTATGTCTAGGTTCCCTAAAATAGGATACACAACTAAGTGCAGTTTTTTCAAATAGCACCCCTCATCTTAATTTGATTTGTGGATTGGCCACTCAATTATGGATACATAACACGAATGTTTTTGAGACTCCTGCAATATTTTTCGACTTATCTCACTTTATTTTTTTGAAAAAGCGTCTTCAATAGGATAACAGAAAAATTCATAACTTCAGAACCATTCAACATATCTCAACAAAAATTTTTCGAATCGATTCTTCAAGATTGTAGGCAAATTTTTGTTACGACCTAATCAAAAAAATTTCATTATGTTAGAACAATTGTCTCTGATTGTTTCTTTATATTATTATTTTTTTCTTGATTTTTTTGATAATTTTTCCACGTGAAATTTTTCATCGAGTAGTACATATAGCGAATTTAATTTCTTTGAAGTATCTGAACCTTTCTTAGTAGTAGAAATACCTTTTCGTATCTTAAACCTAATTAAAGCTATTTATCATTCCTAAAACTAATAAATTTTGACAAATTAGTACGAATTTTGCTGAAATCTGAATAACAATAAAAAATTTTAAAGCTGACCAGCTCGTGAAAGATTGACATAGTACGAAGTGCTTCCTAAATGTGGTATGTCTTTAATGTACAATGATGACGTACCACATTTTATATAATATGATAAAAATATTTACATTTAGTACGATTGATGAAAAGGCATGTGGTAGATTTCTGTCCAGTGATTCCCTAGACGATTAGTCTAGATACTGAAAGGTTCAAAGATACGAGCCTGGCTCAGTATACAGTTTACTCTCGTCTTCGTGTTATCAACGAGGTAGAAACGTATGGTGCGGATACTTCTCAACAGAGCGCCATCTATAAACCGACAGGAGAATCAATCTGTATCACCTCATTTATTCGAAACAATTAATAACATGGAATTCGATCATACTGTTGTCATCTGGTCGTCCGCAATATTGATTGAGATTAGGACCAGTAGCGGCCCGTGCATTTTTTTCTCTATGGTGTGGTTCACAATGAGTCCAGCAACCTTTCCTGGGGTGATTGGAGAATTATGAGGGATGACACCCTTCAGCGAAAACCGCCACTGCCCCGTCATCCGTTATCCCATCCCTATCGGCGTGGAGGTTAATTAATAACGGTGTCGCAGGATGATAATCCACCCTCTCTCCTAACAAGGACACGTGTCCAGCACCCGCTGCCCCATTGTTGCCACCGTCTCTGTTTACAGTGTTCTTTTCCAAAAAGTTCCACCCAAACCCCATTTAATATTCCATTAACGAAAGGAGTAGTCATTGAAATATCATGAATATTTTAGGGAAGAAGAACACTTCAATAGACGAAAATTATCCCACCACAGAAAACTGGCATATAGGAAACGATCTGTGGTGCGAATCGTTGGCCTTAGCATTTCACATATCCAAAAATAAACACGAATCAAATATGAGTTTCTTCAGTGAAAAATCACGAAATGTCTCGAGAGTCCCCCATCTACCACGTGTTCATCGATTACCCAATCTTAGCGTCTGTAATTTCAGCTGATGAATGTTCAGGATCAAGTAATCCACTTCAAGGGTGTACCTTTGATGTCCGACCCCAATGCTCGTCACGAGTGAATACTTTGTAAATTAAACGCTACCTATTCGGAAAGGATTGCAATAGGTCGTATTTGCTCGGTGATTAATATCTAATTTCACCCAAAGGATCGGAAGATGAATCAAGTAAATGAGCTATACCGGAGTAAAGCGAGCAATGATTACGCTTTTTCGAGTAAATTCGATTACTTCAGTTTCGCCGAATTGACTGAATGTCGAAATTAGGAGTATATCTACTGGGGATTCCTGCTGAACGGGTTACCCTTCGAATTTTTGTCTCAACGGCGGTCATTTCGTTTCGAAAAATAGTATATTACATTAGCAGTGTGGAAAGAGATGCACGTCAGTCATTTCACACGCGTTGAAGATACGTATAAAATACGTTGGTAAAACGTATAAAATACGTTTAACGTTGAAGACACCTAGATCGTTGGAGATACGTGGAACGTTGAAGAAACGTATTATGTAGATACGTTGATCATTGAAGATATGTCGAACGTTGGAGAAACGTATAAAATACGTTGAACGTTGAAGAAACGTATACATTACGTTGATCTTTGAAGAAACCTTTGAGATATGTTGAAATTCGAAAAAACGTTCAGAATACATTAAACGTTGAAAATACTTGAACTCTTGAAAATATCGTTGAAGATACGTGGAACGTTGAAGAAACGTATTATGTAGATACCTTGATCATCGGGAAAACGTATAAGATACGTTGAAAGTTGAAAAGACGTATAAAATACGTTGAACATTGAAGAAACCTTTAAGATATGTTTAACGTTGAAGAAACTTATAAGATACGTGGAACTTTGAAGATATTTGGAACATTGAGGATACGTGGAACGTTAAAGAAACGTATAAGATACCTTGATCGTTGAAGAAACTTTTGAGATATTGTGAATTTTGAAGAAACGTTCAGAATATATTCAACGTTGAAAATACTTAGATCGTTGGATATATGTGGAACGTTGAAGAAACGTATTATGTAGATACCTTGATTATCGGGAAAACGTATAAGATATGTTGAACGTTGAAGAAACGTATAAAATACGTTGAACGTTGAAGAAACGTATAAAATACCGTTGAACGTTGAAGAAACGTATAAGAGACCTTTATCGTTGAAGAAACGTATAAATTACGTTGAACGTTGAAGAAACGTAAAAGATACTTTGATCGTTGAAGAAACGTATAAGATACGTTGATCGTTGAAGAAACGTATAAGATACGTTGAAAGTTGAAAAAAATTATAATATACGTTGAACATTGAAGAAACCTGCAAGATATGTTCCACGTTGAAGAAACGTATAACAGGGGAACGTTGAAAATATTTGGAATGTTGAAGATTCGTAGAAAGTTGAAGAAACGTGGAACGTTGAACAAACGTATTATGTAGATACCTTGATTATCGGGAAAACGTATAAGATATGTTGAACGTTGAAGAAACGTATAAAATACGTTGAACGTTGAAGAAACGTAAAAGATACCTTGATCGTTGAAGAAACGTAAAAGATACCTTGATCGTTGAAGAAACATATAAAAAACGTTGAAAGTTGAAAAAAAGTATAATATACGTTGAACATTGAAGAAACCTGCAAGATATGTTCAAAGTTGAAGAATCGTATAACAGTGGAACGAAGATATTTGGAATGTTGAAGATTCGTAGAAAGTTGAAGAAATGTGGAACGTTGAACAAACGTATAAGATACGTGAAACTTTGAAGATATTTGAAACATTGAGGATTCGTGGAACGTTGAAGGAACGTATGAGATACCTTGATCTTTGAAGAAACCTTTGAGATATGTTGAAATTTGAAAAAACGTTCAAAATACATTCAACGTTGAAAATACTTAGATCGTTGAAGATACGTGGAACGTTGAAAAAACGTATTATGTAGATACCTTGATCATCAGAAAAACGTATAAGATATGTTGAACGTTGAAGAAACGTATAAAATACGTTGAACGTTGAAGAAACGTATAAATTACGTTAAACGTTGAAGAAACGTATAAAATACGTTGAACGGTGAAGAAACGTATAAATTACGTTGAACGTTGAAGAAACGTAAAAGAAAACTTGATCGTTGAAGAAACGTACAAGATACGTTGAAAATTGAAAAAAAGTATAAAATACGTTGAACATTGAAGAAACCTTCAAGATATGTTTAACGTTGAAGAAACGTATAAGAGTGGAACGTTGAAGATATTTGGAATGCTGAAGATACGTAGAGAGTTGAAGAAACGTGGAACGTTGAACAAACGTATAAGATACGTGGAACTTCAAAGATATTTGGAACATTGAAGATACGTGAAACGTTAAAGGAACGTATAAGATACCTTGATCGTTGAAGAAACCTTTGAGATATGTTTAACTTTGAAGAAACGTTCAAAATACATTCAACGTTGAAAATACTTAGATCGTTGGAGATACGTGGAACGTTGAAGAAACGTATAATGTAGATACCTTGATCACCGGGAAAACGTATAAGATATGTTGAGCGTTGAAGAAACGTATAAGAAACGTTGAACGTTGAAGAAACGTATAAAGTACGTTGAACGTTGGAGAAACGTATAAGAGACCTTGATGTGATTTTTGAAGCTTTCATGTTGGCAACATGGTCGAAATGTTATGTGTCAAAAAATCATATCTCCTTATCTAAAACTGGACTATTTGTTTTTTTCCAAATTGCATCCTATGAAAAATCTTCGAAAAGATCTGAGGTGGTCATTACAGTTAACACTACTTCTAGAACTATCCCTTTTTGCCGAGAACCGCCCCTGACGATGTGAAAAAATTCGCAAAAGCTAATCATCGAGGAAGCAGGAAGCCTCTTTCTGCTGCTTTATTTTCTTGTTGAAAAATCCTGCTGCTCTCACGTTTCGTCGAATGAATACTTTTTCCACTTTGAGAATAGTGATTTTTGAAGCTTTCATGTTGGCAACATGGTTGAAATGTCATCTGTCAAAAAATCATATCTCCTAATCTGAAACAGGAACATTTTTTTTTAATCGCATCCTAAGAAAAATCTTCGAGAATAACTGAGGTGTTCATTACAGTTATGTAATGTAATTATTTCTGGAATTATTTCTGGAACGATCTTTTTTTGCTGAAAACCGCCCCTGACGATGTGAGAAAAACTGCCAAAGATAATCATTGAAGAAGCAGGGATCCTCTTTCTGCTCCTTTATTTTTTTGTCGAAAAATCCTGCTGCTCTCACGTTTCGTTGAATGAATACTGTTTACACTCTGAGAGTAGTGATTTCTGAAGCTTTCATGTTGGAAACATGGTTGAAATATCATGTGTCAAAGAATTATATCTTCTAATCTAAAACTGGACTATTTGTTTTTTTTCAAATTGCATCCTATGAAAAATCTTCGAAAAGATCTGAGGTGGTCATTACAGTTAACACTACTTCTAGAACTATTCCTTTTTGCCGAGAACCGCCCCTGACGATGTGAGAAAATTCGCAAAAGCTAATCATCGAGGAAGCAGGAAGCCTCTTTCTGCTGCTTTATTTTTTTTGTCGAAAAATCCTGCTGCTCTCACGTTTCGTCGAATGAATACTTTTTCCACCTTGAGAGTAGTGATTTTCAAATTTTTCATGTTGGCAACATGGTTGAAATGTCATGTGTCTAAAAATCATATCTACTAATCCAAAAGTATTCAAGATTCGATTTTGGTTGGAACAAATTCGTAAAAATAAAGTCCTACTTCATGATTTCAGTGCTGGTAGAACCTCCCAGCATCTTCATCTGAATGTTGCAGATTTCCATTCTCGTTTTTTCCATTCTCTGGGGATATGAAAAATATGTAGATGGCATTTCGATGTAGCTCCATCCTGTATCATCCAGGAACAATGTTCGTGGAGTCGGATTCAGCCTGTAGGGACCAGTCAGTGGCGGGTTGTTTGGTTGGGTTAGGACCCAGAAATCCCAGGATGCAAACAAATTAATTTGGAGGGTAATACAGTTGGACAAGTTGGATGAAATGAGGACATTTTGTCTTTAATGGAAATATATTTATATTGTTTGAATGTCCCTTCTACCAATTAGCAGAGAAAACTTTTTTGGAACAATTTCACAAAGCTTTCTCTCTAATGTTTGTTTATTTAATGATGAAGCGTTCACAGCCACCAAAGTTTTAATTCAATTGAAAAAAAAGTTTGGAACGGTCACCCATCCAGGTACTGAACCCGCCCAACGCTGCTTGACTTCAAGTTTTATCAAACTCAGTATGACAAATAATGTCATTTTTTTCTAAAACGTAGAAAACCTATGAGAATAGTGTGTAAAATTCGCAAAAAATAATGTTCAATAGTGGGCTATTTCCTCTGAATTATGAATTATTTTCAGAGTTTCCTGGTAGTTGTCAAAGTTGAAAATCTAAAAAACATATTGTGGCTAGGAAATCGACATAAATCATTTTACTTACCTGTCTTCTTTCGACGATTTTCGATCCAATCAATTAAGACTGCATCACAGGATCACATGGAATATACAAAAAGACAGACCAACTTCAACGATAAGATCTATTCAGTTCACGAGTTGGATGTTTTCCAAGTGAAAATGCCTAGTGGAGAACCTTGGAAACTGCACACCAATGGGTTCTAAATGTCAATCACCAAGGGAAGCAAATGTCAGTTTACGTGGCTTTTTCGCTGAGCCTCCCCTGTTCAGAACCCCTCTCGAACATGAATATTTTATCATATTCCGTTCGGTAGCAGCCGAACGATGCCAGTCGAATCAAACTTTGGAATCTAATTCATATACCTCCGATATCAAAGAAAATATCGATAATTACCAATTAAACTTAAAGATAGACTTTTAAAATGGCCACAATCTAGAATATCGAAACAGTCGGTAATTTAGGTTATGATCTAACGTCCCACATCTGTCATATTAGAGCGACGTTGCCAGATATAACTTAACCTTAAGTTGATATAAATGTATGTACGTGAATTAACATTGCGTGCAACTGCAGAACAAGCCACTTCAGTGCCAAGCAGGATAACCTTGTTTTCCACCTGTATTGATCGTCAGGACCTGGTGCTATACATGACCCCACGTTGCCGTCGCTTAATTCATCCGTTCGAGTTTCCAATTACCCGAAATGGGGGAAATTACTAGTGGGGTCAAGTTTGATTTTTCTTCAGATATACAAGAATGAATCGTATCGGACCTCTAATTTTTCTGGCCTGTACCATCAAAGGTAATCTATGCAAATGGTTGAGGAGAACCCCTCATAATGTCCCCAATTTTCCATAAACCGCTGGACCTCCAATTCCGCGACCTCATAAAAAATGAAACTGAATAATCTTCATCTGCATGCTTATTAATTAATTCATAATGCAAATTCCGAGCAGAAACGCTATTATAACGCTAGGCGGAGGGGCGTTCTGTCGGAAGGGTCGCACCCTCTGTGTGAACTCGCTGGTGGTCTCATGGTGTACAATGGGATGTAGCCCCAGCCATGACACAGCGGCTTATAGCACTCCGTTAATGTTAATGCAAACTTTATCTAGGAGCAGATAAGCCTCGACTAATTAAGCAAGAAATTCGGTTGGGAGGAAGGATTTGTTTCGGGTTGCATCGATTGTTTGAGTAATTGCTTCAAAAGGACACCTTTTTCAACCACCAAATGCGAAAATGACGAATATTACCCTTTCATTGAAAAGAAAAATGATACCCCAGAGTGATTTTATTAAACTAGACGCAATCGGGGGACAAAACGAATAAATAACGTTTCTTATACGTTTCTTAACGTTGAGCGTAATTTATACGTTTCTTCAACGTTCATACGATTCTTCAACGTTCCACGTATCGCAAACGATCAACGTATCTTCAACGTAAAATGTAATTTATACGTTTCTTCAATGTTTCACATATCTTAGAGGTTTCTTCAACGATCAAGGTATCTTATACATTTCTTTAACGTTCCAGGCATCAATGTTCCAAATATTTTCAACGTTCCACGTATCTTATACGTTTCTCCAACTTTGAACGTATCTTATACGTTTCTCCAACTTTAAACGTATCTTATACGTTCTTTCAAGGTTCAACATATGTTATACATTTCTCCAACGATCAAGGTATGTGATACGTTTGTTCAACTTTCCACGTTTCTTCAACATTCCAAATATCCTCAACGTTCCACTCTTATACGTTTCTTCAGCGTTAAATAGATCTTAAACGTTTCATCAACGTTCAATGTATTTCATATGTATTTTCAACGTTCAACGTATCTTATACGTTTCTCAAACGACAAGGTATCTTATATGTTCCACTCAGAGTGGAAACTATCAAGGTGGAAACTCTTGAAGTGGAAACAGTATTCATTCGACGAAACGTGAGAGCAGCAGGATTTTTCGACAAAAAAAATAAAGGAGCAGAAAGAGGCTCCCTGCTTCCTCTATGATTATCTTCTGCAATTTTGTTCACATCGTGAGAGGCGGTTTTCAGCAAAAAAGGATAGTTTTAGAAGTAGTGTTAACTATTATGACCACCTCAGATCTTTTCGAAGATTTTTCATAGGATGCAATTTGATAAAAAACAGTTAGTCCAGTTTTAGAGAAGGAGATATGATTTTTTGACACATGACATTTCAACCATGTTGCCAACATGAAAGCTTCAGAAATCACTACTCTCAGAGTGGAAACAGTATTCATTCGACGAAACGTGAGAGTAGCAGGATTTTTCGACAAAAAAATAAAGGAGCGAAAAGAGGCTCCCTGCTTCCTCGATGATTAGTTTTTGCGAATTTCCTCACATCGTCAGGGGCGGTTTTCAGCAAAAAAAGGATCGTTTTAGAAATAATGTTAAATTTAATGAACACCTCAGATCTTTTCGAAGATTTTTCCTAGGACGCAATTCAAAAAAAAAAAAAAAGGTCCAGTTTTTGATTAGAAGATATGATTTTTTGACACATGACATTTCAACCATGTTGCCAACATGAAAGCTTCAGAAATCACTACTCTCAGAGTGGAAACAGTATTCATTCGACGAAACGTGAGAGCAGCAGGATTTTTCGACAAAAAAATAAAGGAGCAGAAAGAGGCTCCCTGCTTCCTCAATGATTATCTTCTGCAATTTTGCTCACATCGTCAGGGGCGGTTTTCAGCAAAGAGGGATCGTTTTAGAAATAATGTCAACTGTAATGAACACCTCAGATCTTTTCGAAGATTTTTCCTAGGATGCAATTTGAGAGAAAACAAATGGTCCAGTTTTAGATTAAAAGATATGATTTTTTGACACATGACATTTCAACCATGTTGCCAACATGAAAGCTTCAGAAATCACTACTCTCAGAATGGAAAAAGTATTCATTCGACGAAACGTGAGAGCCGCAGGATTTTTCGGCAAAAAAAAAGGAGCAGAAAGAGGCTCCCTGCTTCATCGATGATTAGCTTTTGCAATTTTTCTCACATCGTCAGGGGCGGTTTTCAGCAAAAAAGGATCGTTTCAGAAATAATATTAACTGTGATGACAACCTCAGATCTTTTCGGAGATTTTTCCTAGGATGCAATTTAAAAAAAACAAATGGTCCAGTTTTAGATTAGAAGATATGATTTTTTGACACATGACATTTCAACCATGTTGCCAACATGAAAGCTTTAGAAATCACTACTCTCAGAGTGGAAACAGTATTCATTCGACGAAACGTGAGAGCAGCAGGATTTTTCGACAAAAAAAAAGGAGCAGAAAGAGGCTCCCTGCTTCATCGATGATTATCTTTTGCAATTTTTCTCACATCGTCAGGTGTGGTTTTCAGCAAAAAAAGATCGTTTTAGAAATAATGTTAACTGTAATGAACACCTCAGATCTTTTCGAAGATTTTTCCTAGGATGCAATTTGAAAAAAAACAAATGGTCTAGTTTTAGATTAGGAGATATGATTTTTTGACAAATGTTGCCAACATAAAAGCCCCAAATTTCACCACTTTCAGAGTGGAATGATCCAAAACATCTTGAATCAACATAGACCCAAAAATTCGAAAGTCCAACTATAGTTAGCCGCACCATAAAATGAATATGCAAGCGAGCTAACGAGAAGGGGCCATTTACATATTTGATACCCTCGGGGAAACCCCTATTCTCTCCGGCTGGATCCGGGGCTCCACCACGTCACTTCCTCCGGACTCCCTGCTCATCCTACGCTTTCTGCGACTTCGAATTATGCAAATACTTATCACGGAGAGTTATCTGGGGATTTTATACCTTGGGAATGACAGGGGGTTGGAGGGGACGTAACGACGTTTCTAGATCTGCGAGTTTTATGCGGGATAAATTCGTTATTCCTCATTCTGGGGGTTTCGCTCTTTCGTTTTTGGACGTCGGTTGGAGATTGGGGGAATTCGATCCTGTGATTCCATCTGACGTTTCTGTAGAGAAATTATTTCATCGTTCGTTTAAAAAAAAAAAATTAAGCCACCACATGCAGTTTTCAGGAATTTCCTATCGATTTTGGTTTGTGTTTTGAACATAATTCCGGTTGAGAATGCAGTCGAAATTGATTGGGGCGAAAATTGTCGAAAGAAATGAATATGTTCTTTCAGATTTTCGACGATTTTCGAGGTTAATACGAATTTGACAAATCCCAGGAAACCCCGAACACATACTTCCATAATTTGGAGGAAATGACCCATCCGGGTTTGAAATGAGGCGTTTTCAACTTTTTTAAGAAAATTATGATATTTTTGTAGGTTATAAGTTCAGAATGTTTATATTTCGTCGAAAGAAGTGAATTGGAGTGAAAAATGTCCATACCTCTCAAGAATTCGACAAACCTCTTCCCTAATTTCCCGGAACCGAACAAAGACACAAAGCACCCTCCCCCATCATTCAAAATGACGAATCAATTCAGAGTTAACCCCCGTCGCGTCCCTTATTACTTCCACGTACAAAGAGACGCCGCTGTTAGAAACCTTTTATTTTCACTTCTTGGACGTCAAGTGCAGGTGAACCTTTAAAATCGGGATGTCATTCCCACGAGACGCGGCCTTACCTCGTCCTCCCGACGGTCCTGCGGAGTCCTCGAGTTCATTTGTTGGGCGAGGGTGGCGGCCGTGACGAGCCATCTCTTCTTCAGGGCCTGGATCGATTCCCTCCATCCTGGAACTGGAGAAAAAACAACCTTGATTATATTTATTGAGGTTAGGTACGTGACAGTCCTGTCATATTTGGGCGACGTTGCTAAATAGAACTTAACCTCAATTGAAGTTCCTGCAAAGTTTGGGAAATATTCTGAACAAATTTCCGCAAACCCTCTGGAAAAAGACAAACGACCATTCCGAGAGACATAAAATTCGATGTGTGCGGAAAGCTTAATGTGGTCCACTCAGCATGTCACCGCCCCTTACAAGAACCGACGTCCGTGATGTATCTGGCTAATCTAAGACCCCCGATTCGGTGGGAAAACCACCCTAAGGCCTCGCTTGATTGCTTCGTCAGGTTGCTTTATTGTCTGGAGAAGGTTATCGTCGCACAACGCGTCATTTGTTTCGCTTTCTGGGAGGAAGAAGATGCCACACTCGTGTAAGGGTAGTTTCGGGTGGATGGAACATTTATTTTGACACTTCAAACTTCAGTTGATTAATTCGAACATTATTTGACAATCATTCAGGGAACGGTGTAGTTTTTACGCTTGGGTCCCTCCGCAACGTTGCCATTATCTGCGCAGGAATTATTTTAATGGATGAAAGTATATGGAATCTATGCTGTATAATTTTTGATCCAAGAATTCCGGATGTAACCGTTCTTTCAATTTCAAAAGAAAAACAGTGGCGTAGTAAAAAACTACATCCATTATTTTCCAATTCACAAAATCACTTTCCATAATCCCGATATGATTACCGAAGTTTCGAACCCGTAATCCTTCTTTCCCATCCAAAATGTCTTCAATTAATTTTCCAAACCGAGTTTCCGACCGAATCGCAACTTTTTCATCATGCAACGTTACCGCTAATCCTTCGGGATAACCGGAAAGACACGCGAGAGCAGCGGGATCTTTCGACATAGAAAATAAGGGAGCAGAAAGAGGCTACCTACTTCCTCGATGATTATCTTTTGTGATTTTTTCACATCGTCAGGGGCGGTTTTGAGCAAAAAAGGACCGTGTTCACTTTAATGACCACCTAAGATCTTGCCGAAGATTTTTTTCTAGATGCCATTCTAGAAGAAAAAAAATGATACAGTAATCTCTACTTCAGAAAAATTTTAGATTAGGAGATATAATTTTTTATAAGTCGCATTAAATACGTCAATATTGACATTTTCCCACTACATTTTAGACACATGACGTTTCAACCATATTTCCAACATAAATACTTCAAATTTCACCAACCCCCTAATAGAATATTCCAAAACAATATTCGTTCAGCATAAAAGGGATGTTTGAGGAATTATGTTTACTGTAATGACCAAGTCAAATCTTGTCAGAAATTTTTCCTTGAATTGCATTCTAAATGAAAAAACAAATGGTCCAGTCTTGTATTCAGGAAACTTTCAGATTAGGAGAAATAATTTTATGAAAGTTGCATTAAGATATGTCAATATTGACATTTCTCAACCATATTCAAGACACATGACAGTGGACGTTTCAGCCATAGTGCCAATATAAAATCTTCAAATTTCACCAACCTCCTTATAGAAGATCCCAAAAGAATATTAATTCACCAAAAAAAGGAGGTTTCAGGAATTGTGTTTACTTTGATGACCAAGTCGAATCTTGTCAGAAATTTATTCTTAAATTGGATTCTAAATGAAAAAGCGAATGGTTCAGTCTCTACTTCAAGAAACTTTCAGATTAGGAGATATAATTTCATGAAAGCTGCACTAAGATACCTCAATATTGACATTTTTCAACCATGTTTAAGACACATGACAGTTGACGTTTCAGCCATAGTGCCAATATAAAAGCTTCAAATTTCACCAACCTCCCTATAGAAGATTCCAAAAGAATATCAATTTAGCAAAATAAGGAGATTTCAGGAATTGTGTTTACTTTGATGACCAAGTCGAATCTTGTCAGAAATTTTGTCTTGAATTGGATTCTGAATGAAAAAGCAAATGGTCCAGTCTCTTCTTCAAGAAACTTTCAGATTAGGAGATATTATTTCATAAAAGTTGCATTAAGATACCTCAATATTGACATTTTTCAACCATATTCAAGACACATGAGAGTTGACGTTTCAGCCATATTGCCAACATAAAAATTTCGAATTTCACCAACCTCCTTATAGAAGATTCCAAAAGAATATCAATTCAGCAAAAAGAGACGTTTCAGGAATTGTGTGTACTTTGATGACCAAGTCGAATCTTTTCGGAAATTTTTTCTTGAATTGGATTCTGAATGAAAGAACAAATGGTCTAGTCTCTTCTTCAGGAAACTTTCAGATTGAGAGATATAATTTTATGAAAGTTGCATTAAGATATGTCAATATTGACATTTTTCAACCATATTCAAGACACATGACAGTTGACGTTTCAGCCATAGTGCCAATATAAAAGCTTCAAATTTCACCAACCTCCCTATAGAAGATTCCAAAAGAATATCAATTTAGCAAAATAAGGAGATTTCAGGAATTGTGTTCACTTTGATGACCAAGTCGAAACTTGTCAGAATTTTTGTCTTGAATTGGATTCTGAATGAATAAGCAAATGGTCCAGTCTCTTCTTCAAGAAACTTTCAGATTAGGAGATATAATTTTATAAAAGTTGCATTAAGATACCTCAATATTGACATTTTTCAACCATATTTAAGACACATGACAGTTGACGTTTCAGCCATATTGCCAACATAAAAATTTCGAATTTCACCAACCTCCTTATAGAAGATTCCAAAAGAATATCAATTCAGCAAAAAAGAGACGTTTCAGGAATTGTGTGTACTTTGATGACCAAGTCGAATCTTTCCGGAAATTTTTTCTTGAATTGGATTCTAAATGAAAGAACAAATGGTCTAGTCTCTTCTTCAGGAAACTTTCAGATTGAGAGATATAATTTTATGAAAGTTGCATTAAGATATGTCAATATTGACATTTTTCAACCATATTCAAGACACATGACAGTGGACGTTTCAGCCATAGTGCCAATATAAAAGCTTCAAATTTCACCAACCTCCTTATAGAAGATTCCAAAAGAATATTAATTCAGCAAAAAAAGGAGGTTTCAGGAATTGTGTTTACTTTGATGACCAAGTCGAATTTTTTCAGAATTTTTTTCTTAAATTAGATTCTAAATGGGAAAACAAATGGTCCAGTCCCTTCTTCAGGAAACTTCCAGATTAGGAGATATAAATTCATGAAAGTTGCATTAAGATATGTCAATATTGACATTTTTCAACCATATTTAAGACACACGACTGTTGACGTTTCAGCAATATTGCCAATATAAAAATTTAAAATTTCACCAACCTCCTTATAGAAGTTTCCAAAAGAATATTAATTCAGCAAAAAAGGGAGGTTTCAGGAATTGTGTTTACTTTGATGACCAAGTCGAATTTTTTCAGAATTTTTTTCTTAAATTAGATTCTAAATGGGAAAACAAATGGTCCAGTCCCTTCTCCAGGAAACTTCCAGATTAGGAGATATAACTTCATGAAAGTTGCATAAAGATATGTCAATATTGACATTTTTCAACCATATCTAAGACACATGACAGTTGATGTTTCAGCCATAGTGCCAATATAAAAGCTTCAAATTTCACCAACCTCCTTATAGAAGATTCCAAAAGAATATTAATTCAGCAAAAAAAGGAGGTTTCAGGAATTGTGTTTACTTTGATGACCAAGTCGAATCCTGTCAGATAATTTTTTCTTGAATTGGATTCTGAATGAAAATGCAAATGGTCCAGTCTCTTCTTCAGGAAACTTTCAGATTAGGAGATATAATTTTATGAAAGTTGCATTAAGATATGTCAATATTGACATTTTTCAACCATATTTAAGGCACATGACAGTTGACGTTTCAGCCATGGTGCCAATATAAAAGCTTCATATTTCACCAACCTCCTTATAGAAGATTCCAAAAGAATATTAATTCACCAAAAAAAGGAGGTTTCAGGAATTGTGTTTACTTTGATGACCAAGCCGAATCTTGTCAGAAATTTTGTCTTTAATTGGATTCTGAATGAAAAAGCAAATGGTCCAGTCTCTTCTTCAGGGAGTTTCAGATTAGGAGATATAATTTTATGAAAGTTGCATTAAGATATGTCAATATTGACATTTTTCAACCATATTTAAGACACATGACAGTTGACGTTTCAACCATGTTGCCAACATAAAAACTTCAAATTTCACCAACCTCCTGATGGAATATTCCAAAAAATATTCATTCAGCAAAAAAGGACATTTTAGGAATTGTGTTCGCTTTAATGACCTCGTCGAATCTTGTCGGAAATTTTTCCTCAGATGGGATTCTAAAAAAAAAACAAATGGTCCAGTCTCTACTTCAGGAAACTCACAAATTTGGAGATATAATTCCATGTATCTTGCATCAAGATACTTCAATATTGACATTTTCCAATCATATTTCAGACATATGACAGTTGACATTCAAACCATGTTACCAACATGAAACTCCAGATTCCATCACTCTCAGAGTGGAACGATCCAAAACAATATTAATTCGAGGACACCAGCGAGAGATCCTTCATTCTTTCGCGACTCCAATCGACTTTCAACCCCTAACGAATTCTTTCCTCCGACAATACTTCAGCGTCTCGGGTTCAAGCCTCGTCGTTCTTAGAGAGAGACTTGGTGTCGCTTTGAGCAACCCTATACTCTCCAGAGTCCGGAATTATTTCAGGAACGAAACAAGCTCAACGCCCGCTAAAAAAGGATTTGTAAAGGATAAGGGTGCGCCTTAAATTGAGCGACTGTGTGGATGGGGGGGCGAGGGTGGCGTGAACAAGGTGAGGCAGCGATCGATAAGACACGTAGGAGATTACGCGGAGATAGTACGATGTTAAAGTAGGTAGGAATAGTTTTGAGAATATTTTGGTGAATAAAGAATATACGAGAGTTCTTCGAGAAGAACCCCTCTTCACAATGGTAACAAAAAAATTTGAGGGTGGTGACTCCCACCATTTCATCATAAAACGTGATGACAAAACTTCTCATCCCTCTTAATTACCCTTTGCATCCTCCAAATTAATGGAGTTACTTCTGGGGCTCGCCAGTAATCGGGTCGATTTTGCGGGGGGCGAGAATAATTGGCGTTAAGTGACATCTTTGCCCCTGATTTATAGCGTTGTTCTCCCGTTGACATTTATTAGGATTAACCTAAAATCGCAAGCCATATTTATGCGACGACTAATCTGGTTACCCGTCTGTGTCAACACTAACAGCAGATGGCTCAAGTTGTGAACATAATTCCAGTGACATATCGTGCAGTCGAAATTGATTGGGTCGAAAATCGTCGAGAGAAGTGGAGCCCATTCCATGTAGGTTATGAGATAAAAATGGATAATTCGTCGAAGTAAACAATAATAATAACAATTCCTCACTGTCTTGATATGTATTTTTCACATTTTAATGTATTTTAGATGTAATTTCATATTTCGTTGAAATTTGGCAGCTACCTGGATCTTCTGGAAACATACGTTCATAATACAAAGAAAAAGCCCCGATGGACTCTAGAATGAGGTTAAGACGATTAAATAATTTTTTTTCCTAATTTTCCCAACTCATTTTCGTGGGTTTTTAACGATCTCAAAAAACTTTTGGACGTAATTCCATCAACCTGTCATGAAGTTCATTTTTTGATATTTTTCGTATATTTTAGCACAAAAAAGGTTTTTAATTTTTTATGTTTCGTATCCTTAAGTAATAATATTTTCTGTATTATTCAAGAAAACATAGATGATTAGTTGGCCGATGGATTTGTATGATAATTCTTTTTCTGTTCCTTTGATTGTTATTTCTATTTCTTGTTTTTGTATTTTCCTTATATTCATTTCAATATTGATTATTTTCCTAGACACAAGGTTTTTTGGGGAGGTAGACTGTATCTGTTTGTCCATTATTGAAATTGTTAAGATGTTTTATATTCTTGTTCAGTATGAATCTTAATTCTTTTTCCTCAAGTATTCGACTCGAAATTGTGGTATAAATCGTTTTGTATTCTCTTTTTCTTGAGAAAGATAATTCTGTTTCCTTTTATTTTTATCAACACCAAGGTGTATAAATTTAAAAAAATTTAGACCGCACAAGATAGAAAAAGAAGAAGTTGAATTATTTTTACTCCAACCTAATCTAACTTAAGTGATTCTTAGTGAATTATAAGATAGGTCCTTCTAGTACTTTATATTGGCAGTATTGTCTTCAATGTTGGTATATCTAGTGGTCAAATGTTATGGTTAAAAATGTAAATACTCAAGTATTTTAATGCAACTTTCAAAAAATTTTATCTCTGAAACAAGAAGTCTACTGAAGTTGAGACTGGTACTATTCGTTTTCTCTTCCAGAGTTACATCTGAAAAAAAATTGACGACAATATCTGAGGTGGACACTAAAGTAAACACAAGTATGAAACGTTGATATAATATAACAATTTGATAAATCGAATCAAATATAACTAATAATAACTCACCAGTTTGGAAGTTCAGAAATTACTTTTTTAATTTATGTAAAGAAAGTTTGAATTGTTGTTGATGTATCTTGAATTTGAAGTTATTTCTTCTCTTTTTTCTAAATATTGATAATATTTTTTTTCTATTCATCCCAATTTTAATTGTTATCCTAAATACAAGGTTTTTTGTGGAGGTAGACTGTATCTGTTTGTCCCTTAGTCAAATTGTTCAGGTGTTTGTTATTCTTCTTTTCAGTATAAATCTTAATCCTTTTTCTTTCAGTATTCGACTCGAAATTGTGGTACGAATCGTTCTTTATTTTCTTATTCCTCGAGAAATATAATTTTGTTGCCAAGACGGAAAGAGAAGAAGTTGAAATGATTTTCTCGTTGATTTTTAATCTCATTTACTCTAACCTTATCTAACTTGAGTGATTCGTAGTAACAATAAAAATTCATTATGAACAAAAATAGTTCCGATTCGGTTTAGAGGTTCATAAATCACTTTCTTTACTTTCTGTAAAGAGAGTTGAGATTGTTGTGAATATATCTTGAACTTGAAGTTATTTATTTATTTTTTTCTAAATATTGATAATTTTTTTTATATTCATCCCAATTTTAATTCTTTTTCTAAACACAAGGTTTTTGGGGAGGTAGACTGTATCTGTTTGTCTATTATTAAAACTGTTGAGATGTTTGTTATTTTTTCCTTTTCGTTGAAAATATTAATTCTTTTTCTTCAAGTATTTAATTGAAAATTGTGATATCAATCGTTTTGTATTTTCGGTTTTCTTGATTAATACAATTAGTTGAAAGTTTAGAGTACTTTTTTTTTAATTCTGTGGAGGAAGTTATAGATATTGTGGACATATCATGAACTGGGAGTTTTTTTTTTTTTTTTCCTAAATATAGATAATATCAAACATTTTAAGGGAGGTAGACCGTAACTGTTTGTTCCCTATCAAAATTGTGAAGATGTTTGTTATTTTTCCTTTTCAGTATAAATCTTAATTCTTTTTCCTCAAGTATTCAGTTCGAAATTGTGGTTTGAATCATTTTGTTGCCTCCGTTTCCTTGAAAAATATAATTTTCTTCATTTTTGTTTTTATCATTGCATTGAAAAAAATCAAAGAAATATAAAAACTGCACACGAAGAAGATAAATGACTTTCTCGTTAATTTCGAATCTCATTTTCCCCAAACCTAACCCAACTAGAACGGCCCGTTTAATCATCATCGACGTCGGCAGCTTTATTGTCTAGTCAATAAAAAGCAACCCCTTGCGGTGTCGAGACGTAATGAATCCGAAACAATAGCCAGGGACTTGCGGGAAACAGTTATCAGACCTAATTCCGTGTCGCGATACCGGGGATTACACGCCCGACCGCGGTAATCCCCTCAAACGGGGGTGGCGTCATCCCCGAAGATACTGTAAAATCGTCGCATGGCCCTGCGATGACACCCGTGATGTATGAACGCGCCTTTATTGCGGTTCGGAGCATATGTGTACGTTAACTTGTCAAATATATTTCGCCAAGGATCTGAGGACTCTTAGCGTGGTAAGGAGGGGTGGCAGGGTTGGAAGATTTTATTTTTTATATGGAATATCGTAATGTCATCCGAAGGAAGAAGAAGAAATATTCGAATATTTTACCGGATTATGTTGGTAGTTCCGATGACAGCTGTCATTGTCAATCGAACTGTCACTGAAATGTCATAATGTCATCCGATTTGTGGTACTTAATATTTGTAGGTTACAATCTTAAACATTCTCGATTTGGCCTCATCCTCCACCCGATAACCGAACGAAAGTCTCCCATTTTCGGGATTCAATCGGTCGCGAAAAATTCAATAAACTAATCATCCTCTCGATTTGAATCCTGACAACTTTCCGCAAATAGCGCGGGTCGGATACAAAGAAACACGTCTCAAGGAGTGAGTCAACGGTTTTCCTTTTATTTGCACGCCGCTCACGTACGTCGGTCCCGGTAATCCCCGGGGATATTCGGGAACGGCTAAAAAGTTCCTAACGCTAACTTTGTCCCCGCACAAAGGAAAACGGAACGGGGGAGAAATAGCAGGTGGCGGATCCGGAGAAGCCATCGGGATGCAGAGCTGGATTCGCATCCGTTCATTCTGGGTAGATAAATTTCAACACAATGGATCGCATATCTGATGAGGAATTATTTCGATTTTTTTGTATTGGCACTACTGAATATTTGTCTATAGTGACAGTTTTCATTCTTTTGGAGTGTCCGTCATTCACTGTGCCAACTAATTGAAACACTAGAAGAGTAAAAAAAAATTTATTTTTTTGTTTTCTGATTTGGTAAAAAGAATTCCGAATTGTTGAAGTACTTTATATATTCCATTTAATTCTGTGATTCCAATTGGTGTTTTTCGAGAGGAATTATTTCGATTTCTTTGTATTGGCACAACTGAATATCTGTCAATAGTGACAGCTGTCATTCATTCGAAGTGTCTGTCATTTACTCTACTGAGTGGTTGAAACAATGAAAGAATACGATGGAAAATTCATTCTTTCTGTTTGCTGATTTGGTTGAAAAAATTACAATTTGTTGAAGAAATTTAAAAATGTCATTCAATTCTGTTTCTCGAAAGAATTTATTTCGTTTTTTTTGTATTGGCACAACCGAATATCTGTCAAAAATGACAGCTGTCATTCTTCAGAAGTGTCCGTCATTCACTCTACAAACTTGTTGAAACACTGGAAGAATGTATACTGATTTGTTGAAAGAAATTACAATTTGTTTGGGAAATTTATATATTCCATTTAATTCTGTGATTTCAGTTGACGTTTTTCGAGAGAAATTATTTCGTTCTCTTTGTATTGGCACAACTGAATATCTGCCAATAGTGACAGCTGTCATTCATTCGTAGTGTCTGTCATTTACTCCACTCAGTGGTTGAAACACTGGAATGAAAAGAAAGAAAATTCATTTTTTCTGTTTTCTCATTTGTTGAAAAAAATTTCAATTTGTTGGGGGAATTCATATATTCCATTAAATTCTGTAATTCCAATTGACGTTTCCCGAGAGGAATTATTTCGTTTTCTTTGTATTGGCAAAACGGAATATCTGTCAATAGTGACAGTTGTCATTCATTCGAAGTGTCTGTCATTCCTCTACCAACTGGCTGAAAAACAAGAAGAATAAAAGAGAAGAATAATTTTTTTTTTCTGATTTGGTTGAAAAAATTTCAATTTGTTGAGGAAATTTAGATGCATCATTCAATTCTGTGATTCCAATTGACGTTATTCGAGAGAATTTCTTTCGATTTCTTTGTATTGGCACAACTGAATATCTGTCAATAGTGACAGTTGTCATTCATTCGAAGTGTCTGTCATTCCTCTACCAACTGGTTGAAAAACAAGAAGAATAAAAGAGAAGAATAAATTTTTTTTTTTTTATTTGGTTGAAAAAATTACAATTTGATGAGGAAATTTATATACATCATTCAATTCTGTGATTCCAATTGACGTTATTCGAGAGAATTTCTTTCGATTTCTTTGTATTGGCACAACTGAATATCTGTCGATAGTGACAGTTGTCATTCATTCGAAGTGTCTGTCATTCCTCTACCAACTGGTTGAAAAACAAGAAGAATAAAAGAGAAGAATAAATTTTTTTTTTCTGATTTGGTTGAAAAAATCGCAATTTGTTGAGGAAATTCATATACATCATTCAATTCTGTGATTCCAATTGACGTTATTCGAGAGAATTCCTTTCGATTTCTTTGTATTGGCACAACTGAATATCTGTTGATAGTGACAGTTGTCATTCATTCGAAGTGTCTGTCATTCCTCTACCAACTGGTTGAAAAACAAGAAGAATAAAAGAGAAGAATAAATTTTTTTTTTCTGATTTGGTTGAAAATATTACGATTTGTTGAGGAAATTTATATACATCATTCAATTCTGTGATTCCAATTGACGTTATTCGAGAGAATTTCTTTCGATTTCTTTGTATTGGCACAACTGAATATCTGTCGATAGTGACAGTTGTCATTCATTCGAAGTGTCTGTCATTCCTCTACCAACTGGTTGAAAAACAAGAAGAATAAAAGAGAAGAATAAATTTTTTTTTTCTGATTTGGTTGAAAAAATCGCAATTTGTTGAGGAAATTCATATACATCATTCAATTCTGTGATTCCAATTGACGTTATTCGAGAGAATTCCTTTCGATTTCTTTGTATTGGCACAACTGAATATCTGTTGATAGTGACAGTTGTCATTCATTCGAAGTGTCTGTCATTCCTCTACCAACTGGTTGAAAAACAAGAAGAATAAAAGAGAAGAATAAATTTTTTTTTTCTGATTTGGTTGAAAATATTACGATTTGTTGAGGAAATTTATATACATCATTCAATTCTGTGATTCCAATTGACGTTATTCGAGAGAATTCCTTTCGATTTCTTTGTATTGGCACAACTTAATATCTGCCAATAGTGACAGTTGTCATTCATTCGGAGTGTCTGTCCTTCCTCTACCAACTGGTTGAAAAACAAGAAGAATAAAAGAGAAGAATAAATTTTTTTTTTCTGATTTGGTTGAAAAAATTACAATTTGTTGAGGAAATTTATATACATCATTCAATTCTTTGATTCGAATTGACGTTATTCGAGAGAATTTCTTTCGATTCCTTTGTATTGGCACAACTGAATATCTGTCGATAGTGACAGTTGTCATTCATTCGAAGTGTCTGTCATTCCTCTACCAACTGGTTGAAAAACAAGGAGAATAAAAGAGAAAATTAAGTTTTTTTTTTCTGATTTGGTTGAAAATATTACAATTTTTTGAGGAAATTTATATACATCATTCAATTCTGTGATTCCAATTGACGTTATTCGAGAGAATTCCTTTCGATTTCTTTGTATTGGCACAACTTAATATCTGCCAATAGTGATAGTTGTCATTCATTCGAAGTGTCTGTCATTCCTCTACCAAATGGTTAAAAATCAAGAAGAATGAAAGAGAAAATTAAGTTTTTTTTTTCTGATTTGGTTGAAATATTACAATTTGTTGAGGAAATTTATATACATCATTCAATTCTGTGATTCCAATTGACGTTATTCGAGAGAATTCCCTTCGATTTCTTGTATTGGCACAACTGAATATCTGTCAATAGTGACAGTTGTCATTCATTCGAAGTGTCTGTCATTCCTCCACCAACTGAGTGAAAAACAAGAAGAATGAAAAAAAAGAAAAAATTTTTTTTTCTGATTTGGTTGAAAAAATTACAATTTGTTGAGGAAATTTATATACATCATTCAATTCTGTGATTCCAATTGACGTTATTCGAGAGAATTCCCTTCGATTTCTTGTATTGGCACAACTGAATATCTGTCAATAGTGACAGTTGTCATTCATTCGAAGTGTCTGTCATTCCTCCACCAACTGAGTGAAAAACAAGAAGAATAAAAGAGAAGAATAATTTTTTTTTCTGATTTGGTTGAAAAAATTACAATTTGTTGAGGAAATTTATATACATCATTCAATTCTGTGATTCTGATTGACGTTATTCGAGAGAATTTCTTTCGATTTCTTTGTATTGGCACAACTGAATATCTGTCGATAGTGACAGTTGACATTCATCCGAATGGTCTGTCATTCCTCTACCAACTGTTTAAAAAACAAGAAGAATAAAAGAAAAATTAAATTTTTTTTTTCTGATTTGGTTGAAAAAATTACAATTTGTTGAGGAAATTTATATACATCATTTAATTCTGTGATTCCAATTGACGTTTTTCGAGAGAATTTATTTCGATTTCTTTGTATTGGCACAACTGAATATCTGTCAATATTGACAGTTATGATTCATTCGAAGTGTCTGTCATGTCTCTACGAACTGGTTGAAAAACAAGTAGAATAAAAGGGAATACACATTTTCTGTTTTCTGATTTGGTTAAAAAAATTACAATTTATTGAGGAAATTTATATACATCATTTAATTCTGTGATTCCAATTGGCGTTTTTCGAGAGAATTTATTTCGATTTCTTTGTAATGAAAATCTGTCAATAGTGACAGTTATGATTCATTCGAAGTGTCTGTCATTCCTTTACCAATTGGTTGAAAAACAAGAAGAATAAAAAAGAAAATTAAATTCTTAAATGAAAAACTACCATATCTCGAGTGAAAACAGAAACCTCTCATGTGTGTAAAACGAAATTTTCCGAAACAATTTCCCATCCTTTGTCGCGTCTCCAACAATGAACAATAACACAGCTCTGTTTTCGTTCGGTATTGGCATTTTCCTGCCTCTATTTATGTCGTTGTATAACTTTTGTACCCCCAGGACTCTACCCTTGATGGATCCGCCTCGCACGCAGTCCCAGGGGCTGCCTCCTGGGGATTCCCCCCGGCACTCGATCAGTTCAGATAACAGCACTCGTGTTCGGCTTTTGTTCGAAACAACCCCGAACCTGCCGTCGCTTTTCGCACAACTTTTCGCTAATTGCTCGCAGTAATCTGAGACCTGTTTTCTTCGGGTTGTTCCTCAGAGTTGCTCGTTTAATGCGGGGCCCCCTCAGGTTTTATTCAGATATATCGACGACGTGAATCGATATGGATTCATTCGGTAGATGGCGCGTCGATATTCGTTTACTCGGTCCTACGACACGTTTCTGTTTAGATTCGATTCGGGTATTTCTGACTTCGTTCGAACCTCCGGTCTCGTCTTGGAAATACCCTGATTAACCCTCAGGTGAACTGATCTAAAACATGTTAACATGATGTTTATGCCACTTAGTATGAGTTTATCTATATATTTACTGTTTGCTGTACATAGTTATGTATATATAATTATTTATTGGTAATTGGTATGTATATAGTGGGTAGGTTGGTGGTTGGTAGGTGGTGGGTAAAATGTTGTACTTTCCCAGTTATTAGCTCTAAGGAAAACGGTACCGAAGATGTAAATATGGACCGTTTAGGTTTAAAACTTTTATTGACACTAGGAGGGTAGTTATTAACCCTAGTGATAGTGGCCAGACAAGAACCGTTGAAGGTTCTGATAAAAAAGTTGATTTAAATTTTCCTACGTGCAGAAAATGTTTTTACCCGATGAATCTTCGATAATCCGCCAAAGGGTTCCGTAGATATGGACATCGTTTTCTTTTCTGATTTTCCGATCAAGTTCTGAAGATAATTCCAATGACATCTCAGTATATTCGTTCTCATTCCAAACGCGAATGTAGTCGAAATTTATTGGTTTGAAAATCCTCGGATTTAGTTTGAGTAATAGAGGTAAGTAATGCATTTCAACGATTTTCCAGTCTCATAATTTATTTTTTAGGTTTTCAACGAATAACGAGATAATTCAAATTTGACAGCTAACAGGAAACTGAAAATTCTCGTTCCTTATTTGAGAAAAATTGCCCATCTGGGTCTGAAATGAGATGAATACGATAAAATTGATCTTGTTGCAACTTTTCCACTCCACTTTTATAGGTTTTCGACGTACTTGGGAAAGTTAGGAAGGAAAAAAAATATACATCGAAAATTTAACGTATATTTGTGAATTGGGGTAAGAAATTGGGGGTAGGTAACGATTTTCCAGCTTCACAATATGCATTTTTCACACTGTAAGGGATCCAAAATGGAATTTTATAATCGCCAGAATTTAACAGCTACCGGGAAACTGCAAAATGACGTTCCTAATTTGAAAAAAATTGCCCATTTGGGTCTGCAATGAGGTGAATACGATAAAATTGATCTTGTTTCAACTTTTCCACGCCACTTTTATAGGCTTTCGACGTTCTTGGGGAAATTGGGAAGGAAATAAATATAGGTTGAAAATTTATCGAAAGAAGTGAATTAGGGTGAGAAAAATTGCCCATCTGGGTCTGAAATGAGGTGAATTTGATAAAATTGAGCTTGTTGCAACTTTTCCACGCCACTTTTATAGGTTTTCCACTGTCTTAAGGAAATAAGGAATGAAGAAGAATATACGTTGAAAATTTCACGAAAGCAGTGAATTAGGGTAAGAAATAGGGGTAGGTAACGATTTTCTAGCACAATATGCATTTTTCACATTTTAAGGGATTCAGAATGTAATTTTATAATCGCCAGAATTTGACAGCTACCGGAAAACTGCAAAATGACGTTCCTAATTTGAGAAAAAATTGCCCATTTGGGTCTGCAATGAGGTGAATACGATAAAATTGATCTTGTTGCAACTTTTCCACGCCACTTTTATAGGTTTTCGACGTTCTTAAGGAAGTTAGGAAGGAAAAAAAATATACGTTGAAAATTTAACGAAAGAAGTGAATTGGGATGAGAAAAATTGCCCATCTGGGTCTGAAATGAGGTGAATTTGATAAAATTCAGCTTGTTGCAACTTTTCCACGCCACTTTTATAGGTTTTCAACTGTCTTAAGGAAGTTAGGAATGAAGAAGAATATACGTTGAAAATTTCACGAAAGAAGTGAATGAGGGTAAGAAATAGGGGTAGGTAACGATTTTCTAGATCCACAATATGCATCTTTCACATTTTAAGGGATTCAAAATGTAATTTTATAATCGTCAGAACTTGACAGCTACCGGGAAACTGCAAAATGACGTTCCTAATTTAAAAAAAAATTGCCCATCTGGTTCTGAAATGAGGTGAATACGATAAAATTGATCTTGTTGCAACTTTTCCACGCCACTTTATAGGTTTTCGACGTTCTTGGGGAAGTTAGGAAGGAAAAAAATATATGTTGAAAATTGATCGAAAGAAGTGCATTGGAGTAAAAAATAGGGGTAGGTAACGATTTTCTAGCTCCACAATATGCATCTTTCACATTTTAAGAGATTCAAAATGTAATTTTATAATCGTCAGAATTTGACAGCTACCGGGAAACTGCGAAATAACGTTCATGAATAATGATTTCAGAAGAATGGCCCATTTGGGTCTGAAATGAGGTGAATACGATAAAATTGATCTTGTTGCAACTTTTTCACGCCACTTTTATAGGTTTTCGACGTTCTTGGGGAAGTAAGGAAGGAAAAAAAATATACGTTGAAAATTTAACGAAAGAAGTGAATTGGGATGAGAAAAATTGCCCATCTGGGTCTGAAATGAGGTGAATTTGATACAATTGAGCTTGTTGCAACTTTTCCACGCCACTTTTATAGGTTTTCAACTGTCTTAAGGAAGTTAGGAATGAAGAAGAATATACGTTGAAAATTTCACGAAAGAAGTGAATTGGGGTAAGAAATAGGGGTAGGTAACGATTTTCTTGCTCCACAATATGCATCTTTCACATTTTAAGGGATCCAAAAGGTAATTTTATAATCGTCAGGATTTGACAGCTACCGGGAAACTGCAAAATGACGTTCCTAATTTGAAAAAAAAATTGCCCATTTGGGTCTGCAATGAGGTGAATACGATAAAATTGATCTTGTTGCAACTTTTCCACGCCACTTTTATGGGTTGTCGACGTTCTTGGGGAAGTTAGGAAGGAAAAAAATATACGTCGAAAATTTAACGTGAAATGAAGCGAATTGGGGTGAGAAAAATTGCCCATCTGGGTCTGAAACGAGGTGAATTTGATGAAATTGAGCTTGTTGCAACTTTTCCACGCCATTTTTCTAGGTTTTCAACTGTCTTAAGGAAGTAAGGAATGAAGAAGAATATACGTTGAAAATTTCACGAAAGCAGTGAATTGGGGTAAGAAATAGGGGTAGGTAACGATTTTCTAGCCCCACAATATGCATCTTTCACATTTTAAGGGATTCAAAATGTAATTTTATAATCGTCAGAATTTGACAGCCACCGAGAAACTGCAAAATGACGTTCCTAATTTGAAAAAAATTGCCCATCTGGTTTTGAAATGAGGGGAATACGATAAAATTGATCTTGTTGCAACTTTTCCCCGCCACTTTTATAGGTTTTCGACGTTCTTGGGGAAGTTAGGAAGGCAAAAAAATATACGTTGAAAATTTAACGAAAGAAGTGAATTGAGGTGAGAAAAATTGCCCATCTGGGTTTGAAATGAGGTGAATTTGATGAAATTGAGCTTGTTGCAACTTTTCCACGCCATTTTTATAGGTTTTCAACTGTCTTAAGGAAGTAAGGAATGAAGAAGAATATACGTTGAAAATTTCACGAAAGAAGTGAATTGGGGTAAGAAATAGGGGTAGGTAACGATTTTCTAGCTCTACAATATGCATCTTTCACATTTAAGGGATTCAAAAGGTAATTTTATAATCGTCAGAATTTAACAGCTACCGGGAAACTGCAAAATAACGTTCCTAATTTGAAAAAAAATTGGCCACCTGGTTCTGAAATGAGGTGAATACAATAAAATTGATGTTGTTGCAACTTTTCCACGCCACTTTATAGGTTTTCGACGTTTCTTGAGGAAGTTAGGAAGGAAAAAAATATACGTTGAAAATTGAACGAAAGAAGTGCATTGGAGTAAGAAATAGGGGTAGGTAACGATTTTCTAGCCCCATTTCAATAAGTTTATAATTCTTCAAAATATGACTTCTGAACTTCTAGAAACATACGTTCATAACACGGAGAAAAGAACCCGATGGACTCCGAAATGAGGTAAAAACGATCAAATACATTGTCTTTCAACTTCACCGCCCTACTTTCATAGATTTTCAACGATCTGAAAAAAGTTAAAAACGTCATTTCATCAAACTGCCATGAATTTCTGATATATTTTATTCATTCTAGCCCATGGAACGAATTCGAAACAAATTTCAAATATTTACAGTTGGAAATGGGATAATGTGATGATTCTCAAAGATTTTCCAGCATAACAAACCTTTCATGTTTCCAAAATTTCACGTGAAATTTGTGAAAATCTAGAATATTTGTAGAAATATCGAAATTGAAATTTGAAAGTTAGTTAGATGAAAATCGATCCAAACAAAATCACTTCCGTTCGAAATACAAAAATTCTCGAAAACAAGAACAATTCAGTATGAATTCAAAATCACATGCTCTGACATATCAAAACTTAATAATTCACAATTTATGAATCAATAACATAATTGATTGATTTTCCTTATGTTAACAGAACCTTCATATTCATATCGAACTAATTAAATCTAACCTACGACTAGATTTAATGTCTACGGGCAGAGTTGAATTTGGAAAACTCTTCGAACTAACTTACTACTACTACTAACTAACTAACTAACTACTAATATCACACAAAATATCACAACCAATGGAATATTGGCTTAGAACTTTGGTGGTAGTGTGCTCTCGATGGTTAGTCGAGAGACTCTATGAAGGTTCAAAGATGTTAATCAATCACAGAGATTGACTTAAGCATAAGGACTTATGCGAAAGATTTCATTTCAATATGTTGGCGAGGTAGCGTCGAGATCATTCACATGTTGTCGCGATCTATGTTCCATAACTTGTGATGTATCATTGGATGCTGCAGATTTCACACATGCATCAAGTGAATTAATTTGGATTTGATCCCCAGATGCTACACATTTTCTGGGTTTCTTAATTTAACATACACTGGACGATGATTCAATGCATTGTCTTTCAACATTACCACCCCACTTTTCCATCAACCTGTATTAAAGTTGATTTTTCGATATTTTTTATTCAAGCCAGTGGAACGGATTTGAAGGAAAAAAAAATCACAGTTCAAAATGGGGTTGAGTGGGGATATTGAAAGCTTACCCTCAACAGTGCGGTTTATTTTCACGTGACGGAAAACCTCCCCTAATGAAATCTACCTCCACGACGTAGCCATAATTTTTTCAGGTTACAAGGCAATTTTCCCTCCAGTCGTTGCCCAACGAAAAAAAACCCGTTCCAATCCAACACTTTTTCCGACCCTCCTAATGACGACCCGCCAGGGAAGATCCAGCGGCCGATTTTCTATCGGGGCTGATAGATGACTCAGGCTTTCAAAGACGTGTTTCCTGATTGCCTACATTCCTGGATTATTGCCTGGTCCAGATAAGATCCGGGCACAATAGAGGGCTTCCTGGCTTACTTATCCGACAAGCCGTATAACTGCACCGTTGTCCCGTTCCGAGGATCGAATTTGTTAAGGGATGAATTGACGTTCGACGAAATTTCCACCAATTGAACCGATGGAAATCGTAACAATTCAGCGCCATCTGAACATATACCAGTCAACTTAGTTGTCTCTAATTAACTTCGCCATTACCGTGGCGAAACAGGTGTAGTGGTTTTTTAAAACTAATTAATGAATACTAAGTTAATATCAACACTTCTTAAGTATCTTCCCCTTCAACTCTCGATCTTGAAATTCGATTTGAGATAAGCGTCTTGACATATGTAAAATTGCGGAATAGAAAAAGGTTCATCGTGCACAAAGAAGTATTCTACTCGAGGGAAACGTGGCACTCGATGGAATTGAAAGTGTCAATAGGTTCGCCTTGGAGGAAAGAAGAATTGCTCTATATATACCAGAAATTGGAAAACTCCTTCACAAAATCAGGGATGTATTAACAGTGTCGTGTCGTTGCAGTTTTCAAGAATTTACGATCGATCTTAGTAAGTTATATTATTATATTTATTATTCCATAGATATCTCAGTAAATTCGTTTCCATTTCGAACGAGAATGCAGTCGAAATTGATTGGGTCGAAAATCCTCGAGAGAAGTGATTTGGTGTAAGAAATATAGTCAAGTTGTGATTTATAACGATTTCCGAGTCTCGTAATTTTTTTTTTCGGGTTTCCAACAAATGAGGAGGTAATTTATTTTTGACAGTTACTAGTAAACTCTGAGAACTTGCGTTCATAATTTGGGGGTAGTAGCCCATCTGAGTCTGAAATGAGGGAAAAACGATTTTCCACGCTTTTTATTGTTTTTGGGAGAGTTATAAGGAAAGTTCTTCCTCAATATTTATAGGATATGAAAAAAAAATATAAAGAAACTTAACTCAATAAAACAGAGAAAAGGCCCCGATGGTCTCTGAAATGAGGTGAATACTATTGAATACATTGTCTTTCAATTTTTTTATCCTAGTTATAAACGTAATTTCATCAACCTGTCATGAAGTTAATTTTCTGATATTTTTCATTCATTCTAGCACAAAATAATTTTAATTTTTTCTGGTAAATTATCAATTTTTCGTGTTTCATCTTATAAAGTCTGTATTATCCAAGAAAACATAGATTATTAGTTGGCCGATGGTTTTGTATCATAAAATGTTTTTCTGTTCCCTTGATTGTGTGTTATTTCTGTTTCTAGTTTTCGTTTTTTTATTCATCTTGATTTTGACTCTCCTCCTGAACACGAGGTTTTTTGGGGAGATAGACTATATCTGTTTGTCTATTATTGAAATTGTTAAGATGTTTGTTATTTTTTGTCTATCAATTTTTTTACCCCATTTTTCGTGGGTTTTCAACGATCTCAAAAAAGTTATGAACGTAGTTTCATCAGCCTGTCTTGAAGTTCATTTCTCGATATTCTCCAATTATTCTAGCACAATACTATTTTCATTTTTCTGATAGATTTTTAATTTTTTTATGTTTTATATTATCAAGTGAAATTTTCTCTATTATTCAAGAAGACGTAGATAATTAGTTGGCCGATGGTTTTGTCTCATAAAATGTTTTTCTGTTTTCTTGATTGTGTGTTATTTCTGTTTCTTGTTTTGTTTTTTTTTTATTCATCTCAATTTTGATTCTCCTCCTGAACACAAGGTTTTTTGGGGAAATAGAGTGTACCTGTTTGTCTATTATTAAAATTGTTTAGATGTTTGTTATTTTTTGTCATTCAATTTTTCTATCCCACTTTCGTAGGTCTTCAACGATCTCAAAAAAGTAATGAACGTAATTTCATCAACCTATCATGACGTTAATTTTTTGATATTTTTCATTTATTCTAGCACAAAACAATTTTCATTTTTTCTTGTAGGTTCTTAATAATTTATGTTTTATATTATCAAGTGAAATTTTCTGTATTATTCAAGAAAACATAGATAATTAGTTGGCCGATGGTTTTGTCTCATAAAATGT
The DNA here is from genome assembly GCA_963966015.1 of Aphidecta obliterata. Classification (NCBI taxonomy): domain Eukaryota; kingdom Metazoa; phylum Arthropoda; class Insecta; order Coleoptera; family Coccinellidae; genus Aphidecta; species Aphidecta obliterata. The sequence continues at coordinate 3,812,914 of OZ014435.1, forward strand.
TTTTCTGTTTCCTTGATTGTGTGTTATTTCTATTTCTTGTTTTGTTTTTTTTTATTCATCTCAATTTTGATGCTCCTCCTGAACACAAGGTTTTTGTGGAGCTAGACTGTATTTGTTTGTCTATTATCAAAATTGTTTAGATGTTTGTTATTTTTTGTCTCTCAATTTGTCTATCCCACCTTCGTAGGTCTTCAACGATCTCAAAAAAGTTATGAACGTAATTTCATCAACCTGTCATGAAGTTAATTTTTTGCTATTTTTCATTTATTCTGACACAAAACAAATTTCATTTTTTCTTGTAGGTTTTTAATAATTTTTGTTTTATATTATTGAGTGAAATTTTCTGTATCATTCAAGAAACCATAGATAATTATTTGGCCGATGGTTTTGTCTCATAAAATGTTTTTCTGTTTCCTTGATTGTGTGTTATTTCTGTTTCTTGTTTTGTTTTGTTTTATTCATCTCAATTTTGATTCTCCTCCTGAACACAAGGTTTTTTGTTGAGATAGACTGTATTTGTTCGTCTATTATCAAAATTGTTTAGATGTTTGTTATTTTTTGTCTCTCAATTTTTCTATCCCACTTTCGTAGGTCTTCAACGATCTCAAAAAAGTAATGAACGTAATTTCATCAACCTATCATGACGTTAATTTTTTGATATTTTTCATTTATTCTAGCACAGAGCAATTTTCATTTTTTCTTGTAGGTTCTTAATAATTTATGTTTTATATTATCAACTGAAATTTTCTGTATTATTCAAGAAAACATAGATAATTAGTTGGCCGATGGTTTTGTCTCATAAAATGTTTTTCTGTTTCCTTGATTGTGTGTTATTTCTGTTTCTTGTTTTGTTTTTTTTTATTCATCTCAATTTTGATGCTCCTCCTGAACACAAGGTTTTTGTGGAGCTAGACTGTATTTGTCTGTCTATTATCAAAATTGTTTAGATGTTTGTTATTTTTTGTCTCTCAATTTGTCTATCCCACCTTCGTAGGTCTTCAACGATCTCAAAAAAGTTATGAACGTAATTTCATCAACCTGTCATGAAGTTAATTTTTTGATATTTTTCATTTATTCTAGCACAAAACAATTTTCATTTTTTCTTGTAGGTTTTTAATAATTTATGTTTTATATTATCAAGTGAAATTTTCTGTATTATTCAAGAAAACATAGATAATTAGTTGGCCGTTGGTTTTGTATCATAAAATGTTCTTCTGTTTCCTTGATTGTGTGTTATTTCTGTTTATTGTTTTTGTTTTTTTAATTCATCGCAATTTTGATTCTTCTCCTAAGAACAAGGTTTTTTTTTGGGAGGTAGACTGAATCTGTTGGACTATTAAAATTATTTGGATGTTTGTTATTTTTTGTCCCTCAATTTTTTTATCCCACTTTCGTGGGTCTTCAACGATTTCAAAAAAAGTTATTAACGTAATTTCATCAACCTGTCATGAAGTTCATTTCCTGATATTCTTCATTTATTCGAGCACAAAATAATTTTTATTTTTTCTGGTAGGTTTTTAATTTTTTATGTTTTACATTATCAAATGAAATTTTCTGTATTATTCAAGAAAACATAGATATATAGTTGGCCGATGGTTTTGTATGATGAAATGTTTTTCTGTTCCCTTCATTGTGTTATTTGTGTTTCTTGCTTCTGTATTTTTTTATATTCATCGAAATTTTGATTTTTCTCCTAAACACCACAAGTATTTTTGTGAGAGGTAGACTGTATCTGTTTGTCTCTTATAAAAATTGTTCAGATGCTTGTTATTCTTTTTCCTCGGTATGAATCTAAGTTTTTTTTCTTTAAGTATTCGACTCAAAATTATGGTATGAGTCGTTTTGTATTCTCTGTTTCTTTGAGAATTATAATTTTGTCAGTTTTTGTTTCTATCAATATCAAGGCGGATGAATTTAAAAAAAATTAAGAGTGCATAAGGTACAAAGAGAAGAAGTTGAATGATTTCCTTGTTGATTTCGAATCTTCGTAATTTTCATCAGATTTAATTAAATCCAACTGTCATATGTTATGGTTGAAATGTCAAGTATTTTTGATTCTTCCTAGCCAGTGGAACGGAGTTGAAGAAAAAAATAGAGTCATTAACAGTTGGAAAAGAAGGTGGGTGATGACTTTCAAAGATTTCCTAGTTTTTCCAGATTTCCAGGATTCTGCCAAGGCCGAATTCATAAAACAATATTTTTGAAAATTTTGACATATTCCATATAATTTTTTGATTCCATCTCTTGAAGTGTCGATTTTATGAATGTCAAACTGAGTTTGATAAAACTTGAAGCCAAGCAGCGTTGTGCTGGTTCAGTACCTGGATGGGTGACCGCTCTGGCGATGAATTCGTCAGTGCTTTTTCGAATTTTATTGAACGCACGTTGCTTTCACGTCGCATTCCATATCAGATTTCCCCTTTCACGGCGAATTTCCCAGCAACATATGGGAAATAAATGATATAATCTAACGAACGTCACTGTTTTCCGTCAGGTATGACGGAAAAACCACTCGACGACAGCCGCAAATTAGATTTTTTTTTCTCTCGTCGAAGTCGCAGACGGTCGAACGCCGAAACTGAATGTCTCACGTTTTTCATTAGGGATAAAGATTGAAATTGCGAAGGGGAAGAAGGAAACAGTTTTATTTTTCCCCGAGTCGTACGGGAATTAGTGTAATTGGAAATATAATGAATACGGAAACGAAAAAGTATTTCCACTTATCCGTCTGTCTCTCACAGTTTCCGCTTTTTCAAACGGTATCACTTTGTCGGCAAACATGACGTGTCTCGCCGATACTTTGATGTTTCCAGGTTTAATCTGGAAAATTTCGGGGAAATGATACCGTGGCGAGTTCGAAAACTTTTTTATAATATTTGTGAGTTTCTAGGAGCAAGAGCGTTATTATTTCGTCCGAATTCGGTTTCTTTATTTCTATTCTTTTTAGTAGTTTTTTTCTGGTGGGTTTTTAATTTTTTATGTTTTATATTATCGAGTGAAATTTTCTGTATTATTCAAGAAAACATAGATAATTAGTTGGCTGATGGTTTTGTACCAAAAAATTTTTTTTCTGTTTCCTTGATTGTGTGTTTTTTCTGTTTCTTGTTTTGTTTTTTTTTTTCATCTCAATTTTGGTTTTCCTCTCGAACACAAGGTTTTTTGGGGAAATAGAGTGTATCTGTTTGTCTATTATTAAAATTGTTTAGATGTTCGTTATTTTTTGTTTTTCAATTTTTCTATCCCACTTTCATGGGTCTCCAACGATCTCAAAAAAGTTATGAACGTAATTTCATCAACCTGTCATGAAGTTATTTTTTTGATATTTTTCATTTATTCTAGCACAAAACAATTTTCATTTTTTCTTGTAGGTTTTGAATAATTTATGTTTTATATTATCAAGTGAAATTTTCTGTATTATTCAAGAAAACATAGATTATTAGTTGGCCGATGGTTTTGTCTCATAAAATGTTTTTCTGTTTCCTTGATTGTGTGTTTTTTCTGTTTCTTGTTTTGATTTTTTTTTATTCATCTCAATTTTGGTTTTCCTCTTGAACACAAAGTTTTTCGGGGAAATAGAGTGTATCTGTTTGTCTATTATTAAAATTGTTTAGATGTTCGTTATTTTTTGTTTTTAAATTTTTCTATCCCACTTTCATGGGTTTCCAACGATCTCAAAGAAGTTATGAACGTAATTTCATCAACCTGTCATGAAGTTGATTTTTTGATATTTTTCATTTATTCTAGCACAAAACAGTTTTCATTTTTTCTCGAAGGTTTTTAATAATTAATGTTTTATATTATCAAGTGAAATTTTCTTTATTATTCAAAAAAACATAGATAATTAGTTGGCCGATGGTTTTGTCTCATGAAATGTTTTTCTGTTTCCTTGATTGTGTTTTTTTCTGTTTCTTGTTTTGTTTTTTTTTTATTCATCTCAATTTTGATTCTCCTCCTGAACAAAAGGTTTTTTGGGGAAATGGAGTGTATCTGTTTGTCTATTATCAGAATTGTTTAGATGTTTGTTATTTTTTGTCTTTAAATTTTTTTATCCCACTTTCATGGGTCTCCAACGATCTCAAAAAAGTTATGAACGTATTTTCATCAACCTGTCATGAAGTTAATTTTTTGATATTTTTCATTTATTCTAGCACAAAACAATTTTCATTTTTTTTTGTGGGTTTTTAATAACTTATGTTTTATATTATCAAGTGAAATTTTCTGTATTATTCAAGAAAAGATAGATAATTACTTGGCCGAAGGTTTCGTATCATAAAATGTTTTTCTGTTCCCTTGATTGCGTGTTATTTTTTTTTCTTGTTTTATATAGTTTTCATCCATCTCTTCTTCCTCATTTTTATTCCTTTGAGCCAGTGGAACGGATTTGAAGAAAAACCCAGTTTCTCACAGTTGGATATGAGAGTGATTGATTATTTATTCAGATATCCAGAATTTCACTCGAAATAAGTCAAAAAAATTCCCTTTGTTCAGCACTGAGGAAGTTTCATTAGAGCATCCCTTAACCACCAGAGCTAAATTAATGCCCGAATAATGATCTCCGTGAAAATTTACTGCGAAATAATACCCCCCAGTTAACGGAGTAATTTCGCTCCCCCTGTATACGTATGTACAGTTAGTTACCTATCCACCCCTCCTCGGCCAATCCTGGTCCCCCATGTTATTACAGTCATAAATGTTTTATATTTCATGTGGATCCCCTAAAGCGGAAACTCCGGCAGGATGACAGGACCGTACACAAACTAGTCCACAAACTTTTTCACGATCTGCGCTCTGCATTGAGAAGTTTGGATCATGCAATGTCAAATAGTTGTTTGGAAATTAAATTTTAAAATGAAATTCCACTCCAATTCTTAATTTTCAAGAATTTTTAATTTCACGTCATGGCCTCCATCTGTCTATTCCCCAGTTCTCATCAACGTGAGTATTCTCGGAGGTGTGTATGTCTTCACTGACTCAGTCCTCTGTAGTGAAGCATCTTCATTCCGACTTTGTTTTTTTCTCATCCCCCGAAAGTTATTCCTCTCCTCAAATACATCCACGTGCGCCATAACCGTTTAAGGGATAAACCTCCCCGAAAACGAAAAAAAGAATACGGGCTTATGAGAAGCATCCGTTGTTACCGACGGGGTGCGTGCGATGACAGAAACAGGACATTAATATTCATAACTTGGCCCCCCATTCTTTCAACCCCTACGCAGGGGTGTCGTGGATAATAGCTGGGAAATATAGTCTGGCACCGCCATCAAGACTTGGCGAAGGAAAGTTGGAGCTGTAGGAGATCAGGTGAATTCGAAACTTTCTTGGTATATTTTATCTTTATATTTATTCAATTATTTTTATTTTTACTTTTAGTACTTTTTTACTATTATTTTTTATAATTGTTGCATCGAGTGACAAATTGTTATTCGACCTATCTAAAACTCTTTTTAATCGATCCTTATGTTCATTAATTTCCATCCAACGAGTCTAACCTTTCATTATCCCCTCGAAATAAGCTTCAGTTGGAATTATTCTGGGGTATTTCTGTTGAAGACTAATGGACAAAGGAAAATGTCAATCGATGAGACTGCACGTGCCTTTAAAAGGACTCAATGGTCTTCATAATTGATAGAGATATGTATCGAATCGGTTAGGGAAATGTGTTCGAATTATGTCGTTAAATTTACCACCGACAATATGTTAGAAGAGGATCACATGCGAAAGTAAAAAATATAAAAAAATTTAGTTGGTTTGAAAATGATAAATATGAATTGAGTGAAATACATATAAATCAACAAAGATATTTGTATTACTCAATCTTGATTTAGAAAATGGATTCAAAGATTAAACGTATAAAAAACTAATCCGTATACGTTTCTTCAACTACCCAAAATTTTTCAGCGATTTTGGTTAATTCTGAACGAAATTTGGGGTGTAGCCGTCGACAAAAAGTGCAACAAACCTTGGATTGATTTTTTAAGAAACAGACCTAAAGAAGTGAAACGTATAAAAAACGTATCATTATACTTTTCTTCAACAACCGAAAATTTTTCAGTGATTTTGATGAATTGTGAACCAGATTTCACGTTTGACTGTCCTTAGAAAATGCACCAAAACTTCGGTTGCTTCTCCAAGAAACAGAACTGAAAGAATGGAACGTATAAAAAACGTATCCACATACGTTTCTTGAAATACCTAAAATTTTTCAGCGATTTTGGTTAATTCTGAACGAAATTTGGGGTGTAGCCGTCGACAAAAAGTGCAACAAACCTTGGATTGATTTTTTATGAAACAGACCTGAAGAAGTGAAACGTATAAAAAACGTATCATTCTACGTTTCTTTAACAACTGAAAATTTTTCAGTGATTTTGATGAATTGTGAACCAGATTTTACGTTTGACTGTCCTTAGAAAATGCTCCAAAACTTCGGTTGCTTCTCCAAGAACCAGAACTGAAAGAATGGCACGTACAAAAACGTATTCACATACGTTTCTTGAAATACGCAAAATTTTTCAGCGATTTTGGTTAATTCTGAACAAAATTTGATGTGTAGCCGTCGGCAAAAAGTGCAACAAACCTTGGATTGATTTTTTAAGAAACAAACCTAAAGAAATGAATTGTATTAAAAACGTATCATTATACGTTTCTTCAACAACCGAAAATTTTTCAGTAATTTTGATGAATTGTGAACCAGATTTTACGTTTGACTGTCCTTAGAAAATGCGCCAAAACTTCGGTTGCTTCTCCAAGAATCAGAACTGAAAGAATGGAACGTATCAAAAACGTATCCACATACGTTTCTTGAAATACCCAAAATTTTTCAGCGATTTTGGTTAATTCTGAACAAAATTTGATGTGTAGCCGTCGGCAAAAAGTGCAACAAACCTCGGATTGATTTTTATGAAACAGACCTAAAGAAGTGAAACGTATAAAAACGTATCATTATACGTTTCTTCTAAACCGAAAATTTTTCTGTGATTTTGATGAATTGTGAACTAGATTTTACGTTTGATTGTCCTTAGAAAATGCACCAAAACTTCGGTTGCTTCTCCAAGAAACCGAACTGAAAGAATGGAACGTATAAAAAACGTTTCCACATACGTTTCTTGAAATACCCAAAATTTTTCAGCGATTTTGGTCAATTCTGAACAAAATTTGATGTGTAGCCGTCGGCAAAAAGTGCTACAAACCTTCGATTGATTTTTTATGAAACAGACCTGAAGAAGTGAAACGTATAAAAACGTATCATTATACGTTTCTTTAACAACTGAAAATTTTTCAGTGATTTTGATGAATTGTGAACCAGATTTTACGTTTGACTGTCCTTAGAAAATGCACCAAAACTTCGGTTGCTTCTCCAAGAACCAGAACTGAAAGAATGGCACGTACAAAAACGTATTCACATACGTTTCTTGAAATACGCAAAATTTTTCAGCGATTTTGGTTAATTCTGAACAAAATTTGATGTTTAGCCGTCGGCAAAAAGTGCAAGAAACCTTGGATTGATTTTTTATGAAACAGACCTGAAGGAGTGAAACGTATAAAAAACGTATCATTATACGTTTCTTCAACAACCGAAAATTTTTCAGTGATTTTGATGATTTGTGAACCAGATTTCATGTTTGACTGTCCTTAGAAAATGCACCAAAACTTCGGTTGCTTCTCCGAATAACAGAACTGAAAGAATGGAACGTATAAAAAACGTATCCACATACGTTTCTTGAAATACGCAAAATTTTTCAGCGATTTTGGTTAATTCTGAACAAAATTTGATGTTTAGCCGTCGGCAAAAAGTGCAAGAAACCTTGGATTGATTTTTTATGAAACAGACCTGAAGGAGTGAAACGTATAAAAAACGTATCATTATACGTTTCTTCAACAACCGAAAATTTTTCAGTGATTTTGATGAATTGTGAACCAGATTTCATGTTTGACTGTCCTTAGAAAATGCACCAAAACTTCGGTTGCTTCTCCGAATAACAGAACTGAAAGAATGGAACGTATAAAAAACGTATCCACATACGTTTCTTGAAATACGCAAAATTTTTCAGCGATTTTGGTTAATTCTGAACAAAATTTGATGTTTAGCCGTCGGCAAAAAGTGCAAGAAACCTTGGATTGATTTTTTATGAAACAGACCTGAAGGAGTGAAACGTATAAAAAACGTATCATTATACGTTTCTTCAACAACCGAAAATTTTTCAGTGATTTTGATGATTTGTGAACCAGATTTCATGTTTGACTGTCCTTAGAAAATGCACCAAAACTTCGGTTGCTTCTCCGAATAACAGAACTGAAAGAATGGAACGTATAAAAAACGTATCCACATACGTTTCTTGAAATACGCAAAATTTTTCAGCGATTTTGGTTAATTCTGAACAAAATTTGATGTTTAGCCGTCGGCAAAAAGTGCAAGAAACCTTGGATTGATTTTTTATGAAACAGACCTGAAGGAGTGAAACGTATAAAAAACGTATCATTATACGTTTCTTCAACAACCGAAAATTTTTCAGTGATTTTGATGAATTGTGAACCAGATTTCATGTTTGACTGTCCTTAGAAAATGCACCAAAACTTCGGTTGCTTCTCCGAATAACAGAACTGAAAGAATGGAACGTATAAAAAACGTATCCACATACGTTTCTTGAAATACGCAAAATTTTTCAGCGATTTTGGTTAATTCTGAACAAAATTTGATGTTTAGCCGTCGGCAAAAAGTGCAAGAAACCTTGGATTGATTTTTTATGAAACAGACCTGAAGGAGTGAAACGTATAAAAAACGTATCATTATACGTTTCTTCAACAACCGAAAATTTTTCAGTGATTTTGATGATTTGTGAACCAGATTCTACATGTGACTGTCCTCAGAAAATACACCAAAACTTTGGTTGATTTTCCAAGAAACAGAACTTTAAGAATGGAACGTATAAAAAACGTATCCATATACGTTTCTTCAACTACCAAAAAATTTCAACGATTTTGGTTCATTCTGAACAAAATTCTACGTGTAGCCAGCGGAAAGGAGTGCAACAAAACTTGGGATGATTTTTCAGAGAAACAGATCTCAAGGAATGAAACGTATAAAAAACGTTTCCTCATACGTTTCTCCAACAACCAAAAATTTTTCAGTGATTTTGGTGAATTTTGTACCAGATTCTAGATGTGACTGTCGTCAAAAAGTGCACCAAAACATGGGTTGATTTTCCAAGAAACAGAACTGAAAGAGTGTAACGTATGAAAAACGTAGCCTTATACGTTTTTTCAACTACCCAAAATTTTTCAGCGATTTTGGTTAATTCTGAACAGTATTCTACGTGTATCCGGCGGCAAAAAGTGCAACAAAACTTGGGTTGATTTTTTAAGAAACAGACCTCAAGGAGTGGAACGTATAAAAAACGTATCCTCATACGTTCCTCCAACAACCAAAAATTTTCCAGGTATTTTGGTGAATCGTGAACCAGATTTTACGTGTGAATGTCGTCAGAAAATGCACCAAAACTTGGGTTGATTTTCCAAGAAAAAAAACTGAAAAAGTGGAACGTATAAAAAACGTTTCCTTATACGTTCCTTCAACTGCCCAGAGTTTTTCATCGATTTCGTTATGTCGTTAAAAGTTCAGTGACATGTCACAAAAAACTGCAAAACACTCGTAGAATATTTCAAATCATGAAACGTATTCGTCCTCCAACTCTACATATATCTCGTCATCGGCAACAATCTTCATAGCAACGCAGTCTGAGATGGAAAAGGCAATTTCAGACGAGGGAACGGCGATGGAACATTTCCAATTTAACGAAATAGTCAAGACGTATTACTTCCAGAGTGTTCCCTGTTGTACGATACGTAAGAGGAAATGATGACCTAAGGTCTATGGGGAGCCGTTTCTTACACTTATGTTTCCCATCGGTTACTTGGATGTATAACTACTATTTCTAATTCGCACGATCGCAGCGGAAAAGGGAGAATTCGAACAGTGGATCGAATAGGTTGTTAGTCAGGTTAGGGTGCAGTCTTCGGAAAATTTCATTATCGATTTTGAGAGGACCTGGTGGTAAATTACTCCAATTGACTTATATCCTCTTTCATCCATACTTTTTGTGTAAAATCAGTAGGTGTCTCCATTACTCCATTTGAGTAAGCAGCCAAATCCCAACTACGCCAGGATAAACCTGTATATTTTTAATCTATCGATTATCCCCGACGCGACGCGGAGTGGGTCATCCCGGCTCTCCCTCTCGTCCCCAGGGATTCGTGTTGCCGTTCATAAAGGTACGGCGTCGTGTTCACTAAAAGAACACACAACACGAGGGCTCTTCAACGTCAGACCACCCGTTCGTTTTGAGTTCCTCCTCAATATTTGACCAGCAACGTGGAACCGAATCCCCTCTCGGCGGCACTCAATTGAATTAGAGGAGTTGAACAAACTTGACGAGTCGATCTTCTGATGAAATATAAATAGAGGTAAGAGATGGGGGGTGGAGTTGGCCGTGATGAATTCTCGAATTTTTCCCATCTTTTCGAAGTCCTTGAAGGTGTTAGTATGTAATAATACGACTTGTACTCTTTCTTAATAGTACAAGTTGTTAAGATGGAATTCAAGTATTTTTTACCCGCTGTCACCATTTATAATCTATTGTCCGAAAAGAATTGAGTTCCATTTACATATATAGGGATTAAAACTTTGAACTGAATTTTCCTACCTTGATCCGCAAGCCACCTAATTCCTTTTTGTACCTACTTGAAAATTCACTCACTCCGAAAGTGACCTTAACCTTTTTGTTCGCACTCCCGTAACAAATACGACTTCTAACTTTACTCAAAACGCAACTTTTTCAACACTTACTTCCACGATCTAACACAGATTGTTTCCCTAATCTATCCTATCTTGGCACCTTCCCGACTTTCAATCACACCGGCCTCTAACCGGAAAGCCGACAACTAACTCTTAGTGAGTTCTCTACCCGCGATCAACTGCCTCAACTTTTCCAGAGTCCCCCAAAGGTAAGCTTTTCCCACTTCAAAAACCTAATGAGTGGACGTTTTCGGTAGTGCCTCACTTCCATTGCTTGGAGACACCCACGTTCTTAAATTCTTCCTCCGAAATTTTCCCACAAATCAATCGTAGTTGCACATGCTCCCCTTTTCTCGACCTCATCTCGCCCTGTAGTCACAACATCCATCGACTACAATGTAGACGATCCCAAATTAACGACATCCGTTGATTATACAAAGTAACACAATGTATGTGTCTTCTCTCCGAGAAGAAGATGTAACCAAATTTGAGATTAATTATTCATATTTTCAGATATTACAACTCGAACCCGACCCAATATTCCCGATCTACTGCCTAAATGCCTAATTATTACAAATTAAGTGGACTGTATTAACTAGTCATTAACTTTCTCTTAGACAAGAAGAAGAAAGATTCAGAACCGTCATCTTTCTGCCTGGCCGACATTCCAGAGATTCCAGGGGCGACACCTGTCAACCGACACGTCCGCCAACATGCCGAAACGGAAACACCCCAATGACGAAGTGCAACTCCGGTTCCGGGCGGATATTTCAATGAGTTCCTCATAACTTCCGGCCGAGCGGCTTGTGGAGTGCGCCGCTTTGTTGTGAGAGCGGGTGCAGAGTCAATTGGGCGTGCTAGGGGTCGAGGCGCCCTCTAGACCGCCGCGGATCAGGGAGATTGGCTTTGTTAGCCGCCCTAGCCCCGACCGTGTCGTTCTCAAAGAACTACAACGTCCGGGCCTTTTTTACTGTTCGATTTATGCCTGGGGGCTGGGGGGAAGGGGGGGGGGGGGTGGAGAATGCGGTTGAGCATACGTAATTTAATGAAGCTCTTCAGACGATTTCAATTTTCTACGGGTTTTTTTTCTCTTGGGGCGGGAGGGTTAACGTCTGAAGGAAGACATCGAGTGTAATGCGTTCTTTTCAGAGCAGACAAAGAGGAATGCTGAGGCCATCGATTTGAACCACGGATTATTTTGTTTTTGGTAGTCTTCTATGGCGGAGGAATTTGTTGATTTGGGTTATCTTCAGGACGATACAGAATCGAAGATCCCTAGATCTATAGTGTTTTGGACGTTGAAGAGCAGCGGAATCCTTGAATTGCGTTCTTGTTGGAGTTTTTGACATTTTGATGAAGAACCTTTTTTTCAATGTAAGAAAAGAGCTGGTGAGTCTGTGAATTTCAAGACTTGCATTCAAATAGTGATAGCCATTATTAATTTCATGGGGGTTTTGTAATGACCCAGACCTGAATTCCTAACCCTTTCCAGAGCAGACAAAGATGAATGCTGAGGCCATCGATTTGAACCACGGATTATTTTGTTTTTGGTAGTCTTCTATGGCGGAGGAATTTGTTGATTTGGGTTATCTTCAGGACGATACAGAATCGAAGATCCCTAAATCTATAGTGTTTTGGACGTTGAAGAGCAGCGGAGTCCTTGAATTGCGTTCTTGTTGGAGTTTTTGACATTTTGATGAAGAACCTTTTTTTCAATGTAAGAAAAGAGCTGGTGAGTCTGTGAATTTCAAGATTTGCATTCAAATAGTGATAGCCATTATTTATTTTATAGGGGTTTTGTAATGACCCAGACCTGAATTCCTAACCCTTTCCAGAGCAGACAAAGATGAATGCTGTTGCCGTCGATTTGAACCATGGATTATTTTGTTATCGATAGGCTTTCATGGCGGGGGAATTTGTTGATTTGGGTTATCTTCAGGACCATACAGAATCGAAGATCCCTAGTTCTATAGTGTTTTGGACGTTGAAGAGCAGCGGAGTCCTTGAATGGCGTTCTTGTTGGAGTTCTTGACATTTTGATGAAAACCCATTTTTTTGATGTGAGAAAAGAGCAAAGTGAGTCTGTGAATTTCAAGATTTGCATTCAGATAGTGATAGCCATTATTTATTTTATGAGGGTTTTGTAATGACCCAGACCTGAATTCCTAACCCTTTTCAGAGCAGACAAAGAGGAATACTGAGGCCATCGATTTGAACCACGGATTATTCTGTTTTTGATATGCTTCTATGGCGGGGGAATTTGTTGATTTGGGTTATCTTCAGGACGATACAGAATCGAAGATCCCTAGATCTAAAGTGTTCTGGACGTTGAAGAGCAGCGGAGTCCTTGAATTGCGTTCTTGTTGGAGTTTTTGACATTTTGATGAAAAACCATTTTTTCAATGTAAGAAAAGAGCAAATTGAGTCTGAATATTTCAAGATTTGCATTCAAATAGTGATAGCCTTTATTAATTTTATGGGGGTTTTGTAATGACCCAGACCTGAATTCTTAACCCTTTCCAGAGCAGACAAAGAGGAATGCTGAGGCCATCGATTTGAACCACGGATTATTTTGTTTTCGATAGGCTTCTATGGCGGGGGAGTTTGTTGATTTGGGTTATCTTCAGGACGATACAGAATCAAAGATCCCTAGATCTATAGTGTTTTGGACGTTGAAGAGCAGCGGACTCCTTGAATTGCGTTCTTGTTGGAGTTTTTGATATTTTGATGAAAAGCCATTTTTTTTGTAAGAAAAGAGCAAAGTGAGTCTGTGAACTTCAAGATTTGCATTCAAATAGTGATAGCCATTATTTATTTTATGGGGGTTTTGTATTGACCCAGACCTGAATTCCTAACCCTTTCCAGCGCAGACAAAGATAACCGCTGAGGCCATCGATTTGAACCACGGATTATTTTGTTTTTGACAGTCTTCTATGGCGGGGGAGTATGTTGATTTGGGTTATCTTCAGGACGATACAGAATCAAAGATCCCTAGATCTATAGTGTTTTGGACGTTGAAGAGCAGCGGACTCCTTGAATTGCGTTCTTGTTGGAGTTTTTGATATTTTGATGAAAAGCCATTTTTTTTGTAAGAAAAGAGCAAAGTGAGTCTGTGAATTTCAAGATTTGCATTCAAATAGTGATAGCCATTATTTATTTTATGGGGGTTTTGTAATGACCCAGACCAGAATTCCTAACCCTTTCCAGAGCAGACAAAGAGAAATGCTGAGGCCATCGATTTGAACCACGGATTATTTTGTTTTTGACAGTCTTCTATGGCGGGGGAGTTTGTTGATTTGGGTTATCTTCAGGACGATACAGAATCAAAGATCCCTAGATCTATAGTGTTTTGGACGTTGAAGAGCAGCGGACTCCTTGAATTGCGTTCTTGTTGGAGTTTTTGATATTTTGATGAAAAGCCATTTTTTTTGTAAGAAAAGAGCAAAGTGAGTCTGTGAATTTCAAGATTTGCATTCAAATAGTGATAGCCATTATTTATTTTATGGGGGTTTTGTAATGACCCAGACCAGAATTCCTAACCCTTTCCAGAGCAGACAAAGAGAAATGCTGAGGCCATCGATTTGAACCACGGATTATTTTGTTTTTGACAGTCTTCTATGGCGGGGGAATTTGTTGATTTGGGTTATCTTCAGGACGATACAGAATCAAAGATCCCTAGACCTATAGTGTTTTGGACGTTGAAGAGCAGCGGAGTCCTTGAATTGCGTTCTTGTTGGAGTTTTTGACATTTTGATGAAAAGCCATTTTTTTTGTAAGAAAAGAGCAAAGTGAGTCTGTGAATTTCAAGATTTGCATTCAAATAGTGATAGCCATTATTTATTTTATGGGGGTTTTGTATTGACCCAGACCTGAATTCCTAACCCTTTCCAGAGCAGACAAAGAGGAATGCTGAGGCCATCGATTTGAACCACGGATTATTTTGTTTTTGATAGTCTTCTATGGCGGGGGAATCTGTTGATTTGGGTTATCTTCAGGACGATACAGTATCGAAGATCCCGTGATCTACATATACTGTTCTGGACGTTGAAGAGCAGCTGAGTCCTTGAATTGCGTTCTTGTTGGAGTTTTTGACATTTTGATGAAAAACCATTTTTTTAATGTAAGAAAAGAGCAAAGTGGGTCTGTGAATTTCAAGATTTGCATTCAAATAGTGATAGCCATTATTAATTTTATGGAGGTTTTGTAATGACCCACACCTGAATTCCTAACCCTTTCCAGAGCAGACAAAGAGGATTGCTGAGGCCATCGATTTGAACCACGGATTATTTTGTTTTTGATAGGCTTCTATGGCGGGGAAATTTGTTGATTTGAGTTATCTTCAGGATGATACAGAATCGAAGATCCCTAGATCTATAGTGTTTTGGACGTTGAAGAGCAGCGGAGTCCTTGAATTGCGTTCTTGTTGGAGTTTTCGACATTTTGATGAAAAACCTTTTTTTCAATGTAAGAAAAGAGCAAAGTGAGTCTGTATATTTCAAGATTTGCATTCAAATAGTGATAGCCATTATTAATTTTATGGGGGCTTTGTAATGACCCAGACCTGAATTCCTAATCTTTTCCAGAGCAGTCAAAGAGGAATGCTGAGGCCATCGATTTGAACCACGGATTATTTTGTTTTTGACAGTCTTCTATGGCGGGGGAATTTGTTGATTTGGGTTATCTTCAGGACGATACAGAATCGAAGATCTCTAGATCTATAGTGTTTGAGTTTTTGATTTGGACGTTGAAGAGCACCGACCTCTTCAAATTGCGTTCTTGTTGGAGTTTTCGACATTTCGATGGAAAACCATTTTCTAAATGTATGAAAAGAACGAAGTTTATTTCAGGATTTGCTTCAAAAGTCTTCATGATTATTTTCATGGGGGCTTTGTGAAAACCCAAACCAGAATTCCTTACCTTTTCCAGAGCAGACAAAGAGGAATGCTGAGGCCACCCATTCGAACCACGAATTATTTCAATAAAAATAGTTTTCTGTGGTGAGAAATTTGTTAATTTAGGTTGTTCAGAACGATTCAAAATGGATGATCCCTAGATCTATACTGTTTTAGTTGTTTATATGGACGCTCTTTCCATTAATATCTTGTCACCCTGTTAACGTAGAAGGCGAATATTTTCACCCCAAAACACTCCTAATTTTCCACACGAAGACTTTCCATCTCCCCCGGAGAAAACACCTTCTTATCATGTGACTCATTAGTTCACCTCTCCAACCCACTTCGTCATACAATTACACCGGCTAGGCGCAATTTCACGGGGGCGGTGCACCCTCCACCGCGGGGTGGCGTAGAGACAAGGGAAGAAACGAACTTTTAATTTATGGCACCTAGGCGAAGTAGCTCGGCGATAAAGTCGGAGTTACATGAGGCATAACTGGCAGTGTTGCGTTATGGACTCGCTATAATGGCGGGATGCACTTTGGGGGTTGATAGCACTGTCATTATATAATGCGGGACATACTTTGATGCTCGTTATTTTATTAGATGAGGATGTCCCTCGGGCTTTCAACGGAATTGTTTTTTAACGCGTTCTCTGATCGTGTTTTGTATGTTCGTCGCGGTTTGCATTAGGCAGGTATCTACAGGGGGTGCTTTTAGAGCTTGGAATCCTTTTCTAGTCAGTTTGAAGAAAAAAAATGTTTCGATATGGTTGAAGAACTTTCTATACGAACTAGAGAAAAATCATTAAATAAAATGGTTAAAATATGTTCTTTTTCCTTTGTTACTGAATATATCTTAATCAACCCAAGAAAGGGTGACTCTATAGCTAATAAGTTCATCTGACGTTTCTAGTAGAAAAATTAATATGGGAGTTTTCTTGGAATTTGGGTAGATTTTCTGAAAAATAGACTGATTTGAGGTGTGGAACGTATGAAAAACGTATCCTCATAGGTTTCTTCAACTACCGTGAGCAGTTCTTCAGAGTTTTTTTATGGATTTTTGGAAAATTTTTGATGAAATTCTGGTCATCTTGAAATCCTTGAAAGTAACTCTCAAAATCGAAGAATAGACCGTTTTGTGGTTTGAAAAGCGATAAAAACGATAAAATGCATTGTATTTCAACTCGACCATCCCACTTTTGGGTGTTTTCTAAAGTTTCAGGAAAATTATGAACGAAATTCGAAACCTGAAGAATCCGAGAATCACAGAGTTCATCTGACATTTCTAGTAGCAAATGAATATGGGAGTTGTCTTAAAATTTGGGTAGATTTTCTGAAAACTGGAACGATTTGAGGGGGTGAAACCTATAAAAAAGTATCCTTATAGATTTTTCGAACTACTGTCAGCAGTTCTTCAGATTTTTCCAACGATTTTTGAAGAATTGTTGATGAAATTCTGGCTATCTTGGAATCCTCGAAAGTAACGTTCAAAAATCGAAGAAGAGGCCGTTTTGTGGTTTGAAATGCGATAAGAAACGATAAAATGCATTGTATTTCCACTCGACCATCCATCTTTTGGGTGTTTTCTAAAGTTTCAGGGAAATTATAAACGAAATTCGAAACCTGAAGAATCCAAGAATCACAGAGTTCATCTGACATTTCTAGTAGCAAATCAATATGGGAGTTGTCTTGAAATTTGGGTAGATTTTCTAAAAACTGAAGCGATTTGAGGGGCTGAAACGTATAAAAAAGTATCCTTATAGATTTTTCGAACAACCGTCAGCAGTTCTTCAGAGTTTTTCAACGATTTTTGGAGAATTGTTGATGAAATTCTGGCCATCTTGAAATCCTCGAAAGTAACGTTCAAAAATCGAAGAAAAGATCGTTTTGTGGTTTGAAATGCGATAAAAAACGATACAATGCATTGTATTACAACTCGTCCATCCCACTTTTGGGTGTTTTCTAAAGTTTCAGGGTAATTATAAATGAAATTCGAAACCTGAAGAATCCAAGAATCACAGAGTTCATCTGACGTTTCTAGTACAAAATTAATATGGGAGTTTTCTTGAAATTTGGGTAGATTTTCTGAAAACTGGAACGATTTGAGGGGGTGAAACGTATAAAAAAGTATCCTCATAGATTTTTCCAACTACCGTCAGCAGTTCTTCAGAGTTTTCCAACGATTTTTGGAGAATTGTTAATGAAATTCTGGCCATCTTGGAATCCTCGAAATTAACGTTCAAAAAACGAAGAATAGACCGTTTTGTGGTTTGAAATGCGATAAAAAACGATAAAATGCATTGTATTACAACTAGTCCATCCCACTTTTGGGTGTTTTCTAAAGTTTCAGGGAAATTACAAACGAAATTCGAAACCTGAAGAATCCAAGAATCACTGAGTTCATCTGACGTTTTAGTACAAAATTAATATGGGAGTTTTCTTGAAATTGGGGTAGATTTTCTAAAAAATGAAACGATTTTAGGGGTGAAACATATGAAAAAGTATCCTTATAGATTTCTCCAACTACCGTCAGCAGTTCTTCAGAGTTTTCCAACGATTTTTGGAGAATTGTTGATGAAATTCTGGCCATCTTGGAATCCTCGGAAGTAACGTTCAAAAAACGAAGAATAGACCCTTTTGTGGTTTGAAATGCGATAGAAAACGATAAAATGCATTGTATTTCAACTCGACCATCCCACTTTTGGGTGTTTTCTAAAGTTTCAGGGAAATTATAAACGAAATTCGAAACCCGAACAATCCAAGAATCACAGAGTTCATCTGACATTTCTAGTAGCAAATTAATATGGGAGTTGTCTTGAAATTTGGGTAGATTTTCTGAAAACTGGAACAATTTGAGGGGGTGAAACGTATAAAAAAGTATCCTCATAGATTTTTCGAACTACCGTCAGCAGTTCTTCAGAGTTTTCCAACGATTTTTGGAGAATTGTTAATGAAATTCTGGCCATCTTGGAATCCTCGAAATTAACGTTCAAAAAACGAAGAATAGACCGTTTTGTGGTTTAAAATGCGATAAAAAACGATAAAATGCATTGTATTACAACTCGTCCATCCCACTTTTGGGTGTTTTCTAAAGTTTCTGGGTAATTATAAATGAAATTCGAAACCTGAAGAATCCAAGAATCACAGAGTTCATCTGACGTTTCTAGTAGAAAATTTATATGGGAGTTGTCTTGAAATTTGGGTAGATTTTCTGAAAAATGGAACGGTTTGAGGGGGTGAAACATATAAAAAAGTATCCTTATAGATTTCTCGAACTACCGTCAGCAGTTCTTCAGAGTTTTTCAACGATTTTTGGAGAATTGTTGATGAAATTCTGGCCATCTTGGAATCCTCGAAAGTAACGTTCAAAAAACGAAGAATAGACCGTTTTGTGGTTTGAAATGCGATAAAAACGATAAAATGCATTGTATTTCAACTCGACCATCCCACTTTTGGGTGTTTTCTAAAGTTTCAGGGAAATTATAAACGAAATTCGAAACCTGAAGAATCCAAGAATCACAGAGTTCATCTGACGTTTCTAGTAGAAAATTGATATGGGAGTTGTCTTGAAATTTGGGTAGATTTTCTGAAAAATGGAACGGTTTGAGAGGGTGAAACGTATAAAACAGTATCTTTATAGATTTCTCGAACTACCGTCAGCATTTCTTCAAGTTTTCCAACGATTTTCGGAGAATTGTTGATGAAATTCTGGCCATCTTGGAATCCTCGGAAGTAACGTTCAAAAAACGAAGAATAGACCGTTTTGTGGTTTGAAATGCGATAAAAACGATAAAATGCATTGTATTTCAACTCGACCATCCCACTTTTGGGTGTTTTCTAAAGTTTCAGGGAAATTATAAACGAAATTCGAAACCCGAAAAATCCAAGAATCACAGAGTTCATCTGACGTTTCTAGTAGAATATTAATATGGGAGTTGTCTTGAAATTTGGGTAGATTTTCTGAAAAATGGAACGATTTGCGGGGGTGAAACGTATAAAAAAGTATCTTTATAGATTTCTCGAACTACCGTCAGCATTTCTTCAGAGTTTTCCAACGATTTTCGGAGAATTGTTGATGAAATTCTGGCCATCTTGGAATCCTCGGAAGTAAAGTTCAAAAATCGAAGAATAGACCGTTTTGTGGTTTGAAATACGATAAAAAACGATAAAATGCATTGTATTTCAACTCGACCATCCCACTTTTGGGTGTTTTCTAAAGTTTCAGGGAAATTATAAACGAAGTTCGAAACCCGAAGAATCCAAGAATCACAGCGTTCATCTGACATTTCTAGTAGAATATTAATATGGGAGTTGTCTTGAAATTTGGGTAGATTTCCTGAAAAATGGAACGATTTGAGGGGGTGAAACGTATAAAAAAGTATCCTTATAGATTTCTCGAACTACCGTCAGCAGTTCTTCAGAGTTTTCCAACGATTTTCGGAGAATTGTTGATGAAATTCTGCCCAAATTGGAATCCTCGAAAGTAACGTTCAAAAATCGAAGAATAGACCGATTTGTGGTTTGAAATGCGATAAAAACGATAAAATGCATTGTATTTCAACTCGACCATCCCACTTTTGGGTGTTTTCTAAAGTTTCAGGGAAATTATAAACGAAATTCGAAACCTGAAGAATCCAAGAATCACAGAGTTCATCTGACGTTTCTAGTAGAAAATTGATATGGGAGTTGTCTTGAAATTTGGGTAGATTTTCTGAAAAATGGAACGGTTTGAGAGGGTGAAACGTATAAAACAGTATCCTTATAGATTTCTCGAACTACCGTCAGCAGTTCTTCAGAGTTTTCCAACGAATTCCGGAGAATTGTTGATGAAATTCTGCCCAAATTGGAATCCTCGAAAGTAACGTTCAAAAATCGAAGAATAGACCGTTTTGAGGTTTGAAATACGATAAAAAACGATAAAATGCATTGTATTACAACTCGTCCATCCCACTTTTGGGTGTTTTCTAAAGTTTCAGGGTAATTATAAATGAAATTCGAAACCTGAAGAATCCAAGAATCACAGAGTTCATCTGACGTTTCTAGTAGAAAATTAATATGGGAGTTGTCTTGAAATTTGGGCAGATTTTCTAAAAAATGAGACGATTTGAGGGGGTGAAACGTATAAAAAAGTATCCTCATAGATTTCTTGAACTACCGTCAGCAGTTCTTCAGAGTTTTCCAACGATTTTTGGAGAATTGTTGATGAAATTCTTGCCATCTTGGAATCCTCGAAAGTAACGTTCAAAAATCGAAGAATAGACCGTTTTGTCGTTTGAAATGCGATAGAAAACGATCAAATGCATTGTATTTCAATTCGACCATCCCACTTTTGGGTGTTTTCCAAAGTTTCAGGAGAATTATAAACGAAATTCGAAACCTGAAGAACCCAAGAATCACAGAGTTCATCTGACATTTCTAGTAGCAAATTAATATGGGAGTTGTCTTGAAATTTGGGTAGATTTCTCTATCTAACTCGAGCAATCTTCCAGAGTTTTCCACTGATTTTGAAGAATCGTGAATGAACCAGGACCGGTCGAAATAATTCAAATCCAAAGAATTTTTCCTTGAATTGGATTCGAATAAATCAGACGAACCAATTCCCAATAAAAACCGGAAAAAAATCCAATATCCTCCGCGTAAATATTCGATCATGGCAGGATTATTGATGGTTTTATTTGATTCCGAAACATCGATTAGTGTAATCCAATTTCTTGCTTGGTACGAGGGTTGACACAGTTTCTGCCCTTATCTGAGTAGCGAGAAATCCCCTGGGTTTTCCTGGACCCAAGCCCCAACTCAGACGAATTGATGGCAGGTGACTGCTTCGGATTTCAAACTTTATACCTATCGCACATCGGGATAAGCCATACGCCCCCTGTCGGACATTCAGGTAATTGCGCTATGGGCCATTACCTTTTTTGAGGGATTTTCAGCGGATTTTACACTGAGTTCCAAAAATATATGTAGCAGTTGATCAGAAAAAAATTTCCCACACACAAAAAACAAACATTGAAGTAATCAAAGCTGGCCAAAAAAAAAGTTTCATTCGACCAGTATTCAAAAATTTTAAACGAGGTACCCCATTCTTCCATTATCGTCCCCGCCGAGATTCCATCAGTGCAAGGCCCCGACTACACGATGATAAAATTGTGTTACAAACGGATGTCATTATCAGATTGTAATTAAAACATAGAGCACACGGGGCACGAAGTAATTGGGTAATTCAGACGGTTCCATTGTATAACAGAGGGCAACCGCATAGCAAATCACCCCTCTGTTCGTTATCTGAACGAACTGCGCGTGGTCTAGGGTTCGCTTGCAGATCTGATAGAGATGGGGGTCGATCGTTCCAGATTTTGCACGATAATTTTACCAGCCCCTATGCAAAAATAAATTTCGATTGAAAGTTGAAAAATGTAATGGAAGAGGAAATCATAAAATCACCAGCTTCTAAACTCATCGAAACTAACAGAAAAGATTCGATGAATCTCTAATCATCCCTTATCGAGCCCATCTCTACCCTTCCAAACTTCCCTCCTCCCTGTTTTCCTTCCCGAATTAGCTTAATTAGGAAACGACATGTCAATCCATCTCGAAGATTTGCTCCGTTGAATTTTCAATATTTTACCTTCGAATTAGAGTTCGAAAATGAAATTACTTCGTCAAAGCGACAAGTTAACATCAGTTTAATTGGTACAAATGAGATGAGTTAAGGAGGCGTATTTTATAGATATTTCTCCTGGGTATAATTTGATGAAGGGAGTTATACGATAATTTGTGTTAGGTATAAAAAAAATCGTTCAAAACTCCAAGAATTCGAAGTTTTAAATTACATAATTATAATTGAATTGATTGTTTTTCAACTATACCATACCACTTTTGTGTGTTTTCGATAGTTTTCAGAATGTTATTGACGGAATTCCAAATCTGAAAAAGTCACAGAATTTATCTGACGTTTATCCGGCAAATTGATTTGGAAGTTATCTCAAAACTTTGGTGTATTTTCGGAAAAATAGACCAATTTGGGGGGTGAAACGAATAAAAACGTTTTTTCATACGTTTCTCCAACTGTCCCGAGCATTTTTCTAGAGTTTTCCACGGATTTTGGAGATTTGTGAATGAAATTCCTGCTAACTACGACCTCTCGAAGCTTATGTAGAAAAATCGAAGAAAAAACGTTTTCGGAGGTTGAAATGAGATAAATACGATTAAATACAAAGTTTCTCAACTCCACAATACGACTTTTGGGAATTTTCGATAGTTTTCAGAAAGTTATGACCGAAATTCTAAACCTAAAAAAGTCCGAGAATCACAAAATTCATCTGACGGTTTTCGGGCAAATAAATTTGGAAGTTATCTCAAAACTTTGGTATATTTCCGAAAAAATAGACCGATTTGAAGGTCGAAACGAATAAAAAACATGTATTTATACGTTTCTCCAACAGTCTTGAGCAGATTTCCAGAGTTTTTCACGGATTTTGGGGATTTGTGAATGAAATTCCGGCTGACTACGACCTCTCGAAACTTATGTAGAAAAATCGAAGAAAATACGTTTTCGGAGTTTGAAATGAGATAAATACGATTAAATACAATTTTTCTCAACTCCACAATACCACTTTAAGGAATTTTCGATAGTTTTCAGAAAGTTATGAATGAAATTCTAAACCTGAAAATGTCCGAGAATCACAGACTTCATCTGACGTTTATCGGGCAAATAAATTTGGAAGTTATTTCAAAACTTTGGTATATTTCCGAAAAAATAGACCAATTTGAATGTCGAAACGAATGAAAAACATTTATTCATAGGTTTCTCCAACAGTCTTAAGCAGATTTCCAGAGTTTTACACGGATTTTGGGGACTTGTGAATGAAATTCCGGCTGACTACGACCTCTCGAAACTTATGTAGAAAAATCGAAGAAAATACGTTTTCTGAGGTTGAAATGAGATAAATACGGTTAAATACAAAGTTTCTCAACTCCACAATACCACTTTTGGGAATTTTCGATAGTTTTCAGAAATTTATGAGCGAAATTCTAAACCTGAAAAAGTCCGAGAATCACAGAATTCATCTGACGTTTATCGGGCAAATTAATTTGGAAGTTATCTCAAAACTTTGGTATATTTCCGAAAAAATAGACTGATTTGAATGTCCAAACGAATGAAAAACATGTATTCATAGGTTTCTCCAACAGTCTTAAGCAGATTTCCAGAGTTTTACACGGATTTTGGGGATTTGTGAGTGAAATTCCGGCTGACTACGACCTCTCGAAACTTACGTAGAAAAATCGAAGAAAATACGTTTTCGGAGGTTGAAATGAGATAAATAAGATTAAATACAAAGTTTCTAAACTCCACAATACCACTTTTGAGAATTTTCGATAGTTTTCAGAAAGTTATGACCGAAATTCTAAACCTGAAAAAGTCCGAGAATCACAGAATTCATCCGACGTTTATCGGGCAAATAAATTTGGAAGTTATCTCAAAACTTTGGTATATTTCCGAAAAAATAGACTGATTTGAAGGTCGAAACGAATGAAAAACATGTATTCATAAGTTTCTCCAACAGTCTCGATCCGATTTCCAGAGTTTTTCACGGATTTTGGGGATTTGTGAGTGAAATTCCGGCTGACTACGACCTCTCGAAACTTATGTAGAAAATCGAAGAAAATACGTTTTCTGAGGTTGAAATGAGATAAATACGATTAAATACAAAGTTTCTCAACTCCACAATACCACTTTTGGGAATTTTCGATAGTTTTCAGGAAGTTATGAGCGAAATTCTAAACCTGAAAAAGTCCGAGAATCACAGAATTCACCTGACATTTATGTCTAAGTTATCTCAAAACTTTGGTATATTTTCAAAAAAAAGACAGATTTGAGGATCGAAACGAATAAAAAACGTGTATTCATACATTTCTCCAACTGTATTGGGCAGGTTATCAGAGTTTTCCAAGTGTTTTTGAGATTTGTGAATGAAATTCCGGCTGACTATGACCTCTCGAAACTTATGTAGAAAAATCCAAAAAAAGACGTTTTCGAAGGTTGAAATGAGATAAATACGATGAAATACAATGTTTCTCAACTTAACCGTACCATTTTTCGGAATTTCCAATAGTTTTCAGAATGTTATGAACGAAATTCTGAAACTGAAAATGTCTGAGAATCACAGAATTAATCTGACGTTTATCGGGCAAATTAATTTGAAATTAGCAAAGATTAATCACACAAATCCTCTTGCAACTTTTCCAAACCACTGGAAACTATTATATATACATGAATCAAGAAAAATCTCAGGTATTCCTAAAAAAAAATAAATAATTTTTTCAACATCAGAAATTAAACTAGAACTGATTAACAATCATTTTAATAGATCCATCCATGATTTCGACAACTTCAAGACATAGTTTTATAAGGCGATATCTGGTTCATCTAATAACAAATATAGGTTATCTATCTATGGTTCAACATAAGAAAAATTCAATGCTTGTACACCTTATATCGAATAGAACCAGCACGCACTGCACAAACATTTTCGATACCCTACACTTATAACATTACCTTAATATTCTACACTATAATCTGATTACAACGTAAAACAATAACGACTCTGAATGATTTTTTCGAAAATTTCATAATTTTGGAGGTCGACGTAGAAGCTGATCTTTTTGACAGAACTCAAACTGTGAAAAACTGACAGAACCCAAACGTCTCAAACTGTATATTCTCAAATATCATTTTCAATTTTTTGAATTATAAACGAAGAATAAAACAGTGAGTGAAGAAAAAGCGAGTAACATATAAACTGGAATATTTTTAGTTTTCTATGATTACAGCAACTTGTTTTGAACCAACAAATATCTCACAGATGAAAAGAAAACACTCGACAAAGAATTTTGAGGTTAGGTGAGGTTAGGTTATGCGATGAAAAGAGTAGATTCAACATTGAAATAGTCTACTATTTCGGAAAACACTTTATGAGATATGTTTGATTTCAGATGTACAATAACTGTTGAAACAAACATCAACAGTTTTCCTTCACAATTACTACATATTACGAAAGATATGGAATAAACTACATATTCTATCAAGTCAAGATATTTCATCTATAGGCACCATATAGCAGAAGATTTACAGATATGTCTTTTTTTCGATGCATCTGTATTTTGGTCTGAAAATTTCACGATGAAGACAAAAAGAAATATTTATTGCTGAACTTTTAACCGACTAGCACAACACCTAAAAGCCCATTTAAATCACTCGATCGAAAAAAAAAATTATAAAACAGCTAACATCTCAGCTTAGCTCCTATTGGATTTTATTTATTAGTTCTCTTTTTATTTGTGCATCTTTAATCAACTGTTTTTTTTTCAATATTTCAATGATCTTTCATTTTTCTGTTATTGTGGGTTTCTTTAGTACTTTCGAATTGGACATAGCAATCATAGGCGTCGATAACTTTTTTCAAGGGGGGGCTTGAGAAAAAATATTTTTGGTGGGATACACATCGATTATTTTAACAAAAAAAAACATATCATAATGAGAAAAATATTTTAATTGTGAATTATGGTATTCTTTTGAGGGGGGGGGGAGGGTGACCAACATTACCCCCAGTTATCGACAACCTTGCTTGCATTATCTAAATTTGAGTATTCTTGTTGAAAGATAGAGTTTGTAGAAGAGATTTTTATTAACATTCTTTTATTCCTCAATCTCAATTCTTTCACGTAATTGAACCATATCAAAACCTCAGAAACTTAAAATGTTCTTATTTATCTATAGTTATATCTCCATCCTCAATATTTGAGTTACCTAACAATATCATATCTTTATCGATTTTTTTTTCAAATTGTTTATATATCGGTTATTTCTCTCTTGGGAAAATTTACAGTGAGTGGGGGAGGTGGGGGGCGTATGTAAATTATTATCTACACATCTGAGCAATTTTTCTGGTTACCAAACGTATTTATATTAATATCAAAATGAGATATTAGATGTTTCTCACACTTATTCGAAATGTATTCACATGGAAATTGACAACTATCAGAGAGCTATTTGAATAAAATCCAACTTGAATATACAACGTTTAGGAGGAGACGGGGGGGTGATATGCGGGCTACTTAAGTAGTGATATCTTATATTCAACCCTAAACTACAGCTACATTCCTCAGTCGAATAGAAATATTGAGTTATCACTTCACGTAAAATCCATAATTAGTATATTAGAAGTGGACAGAGCATGCGTGTGTCGTTATTTAGAATACAGTCCACGCATGCGCTGTCTAATACGCATGTTCTACTTGCGATTTTTACCACTATTTTTTTTTGAGTCAACTCAATATTTCTACCAGAAACTTTTTCATCTAATTTTAACATTATAGAAATTATATACACCTAAGTCTAAAATGACCAAACTATTGGCCTATCACGTCTTAACAAAGCGAATCATTCGATTCTGATATGTATGTGATCTCAGTTGATAAGTTTATAAAATGTCCAACGTAATATAAAGTTAACACAAATGAGTACTCAATTCAAAATAGACTATACAATTTTTGGATTTATACTTGACAACATCTCGCGACGAAAAATTAAGATGAATAAAAAAGTTTAGATTTAGATGAAGAGTGAAAGGTAACAGTAACACTAACGAGAAAATAATGATGTTCAAAAGTGAAATTTTTCGAATGGTCTGAATGAAGTCATCGAGATATTGCCACGTACGATATATATAAAATCGATATATCTACATTCTACTACAATTCATTTATTTACAAATCAAGAGGAACAATAGTGTGATATGTACATAGACTAGAACAACTCGCTATGTATATAATAACGGATAAATAACACTTAGAAACCCTGCCTGAAAGGATTCCTCCCTGTCGAGGAGGTCGTATCCTGAGGCCTAAACGGATTGGGTTGCGCAGGTTCGGGCTGGGACCACCCAGCAGACCTCATGGGAGCCTGTGGTGGCTGTTGCTGTTGCTGGTACCCGGTATTATCCTGGTAAGCCGACGGAGGCGCTTGATACTGTTGGTAACTCGTGTCGTTGACCTGCTGGTACCCACCGTCGAAAGAAGTCTCCTCCTGCTGCTGTTGCCGATATTCCAGATGGTTGAGGACCTCACCCCCGACAGGTTTCTGTTCCTGCATGGAATAGGTTTGGTATTCCCGATTCGGGGGATCGGCCATGAGGATGTTGGCCTCGTTCTCGAAAGGCTTGAAGTCGTAGATATCCTTGAGGTACATCAACACAGGAGCGTAAAGAAGATTAGAAAACGCTATCAGCAGGTTTAACGCGGTGAAACCTATAGCTTCAACCACACCACCTGCTATAACAGGTCCTACTGCGTAAGCAAGAGAATACGAAATATCTGCTATGGCGTAGATACTTCCGTAGATTGAAACATAACGTACGTCCACCAGGTAACCGAGTGTGGGAAGAATGGCCGTGTCGATGAGGGCTACCCCGAAGCATATCCCGCAGATGGGGATCATAAGCAACACGTAGGAGTTGGAGAAGGGGATGAACAAACAACAGATGCCTTCCAGGGCCAAACCGGCCGCCGCCATCAGCCACTGGTAAGTTGGGTACTTCCTGGATATGATGACTGTGACGTAAACGCCGGCCACGTGGGGGAAGAAAGCCGGCAACCAGATCATTCCGATCTTCCAGTTCTCGGTGGTGAGGTTGTCTTCCATCCACAGCGATATCGTGGGCTCCAAAAAGGCCAGGGCGACGTTGGACATCATCAGAGCGCCGGCGCAGACTGCTATGTATGGATCCATGAACAACTTCCAGATGGGCACCGACGGCGCGGGCGTGCACTGCGCCATCTTCCATTGTTCTTTCATGGGTTTCATGACCAGGAGCAGCATGAACCCGTCGATCAGGGACACGCAGGCTAAGATGAGGAACGGCACCTCCTTTCCGGCGAACTGGTACAGAGCGCCTCCGAAAGGCGGTGCCACCAGGCATCCGAAACTGATGAAGGCGAGGGCGATGCCCAACGCCTTGGACCTCTCGTTCTCCTCCGTGAACCTGTCGGCGATCATGGCCATGCCCGCGGTGTCGGCGAAGGCCGACCCGACCCCCTGGAGGCTCCGAGCGAAGAACAGGAGGCCGTAGCTGCGGCCACACGCGAACGTGGCCGTCGACAGGAACATTATACAGAGCCCGATCATCATGGGGATGTCGTAGCCGATCCGGTCGATCGCCGCCCCGGAGAAGGGGTTCACCAGGAGCTGCACTATGGCCTTGGATGCGAATAGGATGCCGGTAGCCGAATCCTGGCCGTGGTGGTCGTGTTTGAAGGGAGTACCTGGTGGAAGCGTAACGTTTCCCGGGAGCAAGGGCTGTGGTTCGTCTTTATACGCGCCGATGTAACGCAGATAATCCGGTATTATAGGCACTATCACCATGTACAACATATTGTCCAACAGGAGCGCTATGCAGACGATGAGCATGATCAGCTTCCTCTGCGACTTCGGCTCGTGGAGCTTCGCCCAGACCGCCTCTCTCAACTCCCCGAACTCCATGTTGACTAGGGGCACTTGGAAGCTGGATGCCATCTCGGTGGGTGGTTGTGGTCGTCGCTTTCGGTGTGGTCTTGGTGGTGGCGATTAAGACTTGACGGGTGCGGGGTAACGCAGTGCCATCCGGTCAACCTGAACATAGGAAAATAGTGTTAATTTTTTTTTTTCGTTCGGAATCGGGTGGGGAGGCACTGCGTTTAACCCCCCGCGACCCGCTGCGTATTAGGATAAGGGAGGCAACTCGTGTTTCTTCTTCACAATATGAAAAAGTCAACTGATAGGGGAGATAGGGGTGTCTCACTTATCCTAACTGTGCTTTGATAAACCATCATTCAACCAACTTCTGATATTGTAGAAAGACTTGTGGTTCTTTTAGTACATTTACATCTGACATTTATTGCATGATATTTATGTCACACACTATTCCCGATTTTCAGAAGAATTTTCAAGTAAGAGAACAAGAGTTTAAACACATTGCAGAGGAGGGAAAAAACAGTGAACAGTGTATAAGAGATGCAGCATTTCAGAGAATGAGAAGAAAAAGAGGAATTAGAAAAAAAATTAAAAAAGCTATCTTATCGAAATGTGATGTTTATCCGTCTCTACGTCGGCAGTCCGGCACGGCTCTTACTTCCTAACGTTTTTGACCTTGGGCCGACCAATGGTAATAAAGAATTATCTCCAGAGACTAGCGAGCTGCATTGTTTCGACGTAGGTTCTGACGAAAGGTGGTAGTGCTGCATTGGAAAAACCAGAATTAAATTGAAGAGAAACTGAC
Source organism: Aphidecta obliterata (assembly GCA_963966015.1). Lineage (NCBI taxonomy): Eukaryota > Metazoa > Arthropoda > Insecta > Coleoptera > Coccinellidae > Aphidecta > Aphidecta obliterata. The sequence goes on from OZ014435.1 coordinate 3,842,915, forward strand.
GATTTTGACATGAAGAATAATAGACGTTTCGACTAACTGTTTGAGAAAAAATAATCAAGAAGAGAATTTCGAAACATAAAAAAAATAAAGAATCAATTCATAATCGAAGAAAATTTATAATTAGAAATTCACTGAGTGAATTTGTCAAAAACTCCAACAAAGTAGCAATAACTCGATTCTCTTGAAAGTCTGAACATTGAGGGACATAGATAAGAACGTTCACCAAACCCCTTTCTCTTGGTTCTGAAGACTGAAGACAGTCTGGTGGTTTTCTGCTCTTTTGAAGGAAAAACAGGTTTGGTTTGTGAATTGGTTGATCCTAAACCCTCAAGGGTGGAAGAGATACTTTGAGTTTAACATGTGAGTAACATCATATTGAATTACAACGTTATCATTATTCATATACATGCTTCTCCTAACTCAATAACATCCGTTATCTCATGTAATTACTTTTGATCCACAAGATTTTCATTTGCTTTTTTAGTGAGTTATTTCTATTCAACGTTAGTTAATGTTCCTAACTGAGGAACTATTGCAATTCTTAGGATAACGTATTTTACCATGTTTATTCGCTTCTTGTGTATTGTTTTGTATCCATTTTTCATACTTCATCAAGTCTATTCAATATTATTTAATGATTCTAACTGGACACGTGTATTAAATTCCTAAGTGCTTCCCACAAGAACTTCTTTGTATTAACGAATGTTTAATCATCACCTTCTCTAATCATATCTGTGTTATGCAATATTCTTCAAATGATACTTGTCGAATAACTCTATACTATATGTAATCGTTGTCGTTTTCAGCAAATACTAAAGATATTCATAAGCACCTCAGTGTCACCATAATGTTGATCATCTTATCTTGGTTGAGATTTTTAGACCTACGCCTCACTCATTATTATCAGTTATACATAATTCTCGTTGGGATTACTGCCCAGGAAGACAGCTATCGTAGACCCAACCTAACTATAAACTTGCTCATCGTTTAAAATATATGTAACAAGGATCATTGGTCGCATTCCCCTCTCCTTGCACCGTGGGAGATTATCTAATGATAGTTGGATTCCTGCGAAGAAGACCTAACAGATTTCTCACATCATCGCCTATTAAGGTTTCAAGCGTAATTTGGGTTGCATACACTACGTAAAGTCCTCAAACCACTATACGATCACGATCATCGCCAAAGATTATTTAGAGTAATATTTTCACGTTGAAAAGAACTCATTTAAGGTAGAGCTCTAGTTTTCTGCAGTTTTCAAAAGAAAACTGTAATGTCGATAATAGTTTACCGCATAAAAGTACTAATACAGTACAAGGATGCAATTTTTGAACAGTTAAAAAATCATTCCTCACATAGTTGAACCTGGATGTTCTTGAAGTAAAGACGATTAACATTGACGCATGTCAAGGACCTCTGAGGATTATCGATTGCCGCCATTTTTGGGCCATATTGGTTCCGCCATCTTGGTTTGTGTCCCATTGAATTATTCGAGGATTTTAGGAATCTTTGAGTTTTTCGTTTCAGTTTGAATGCTACACCGCTTAATCGATGTAAATCTTCGATTTTTGCTTAGTTGAATACGTAATTATGAAAATCCAATATGGCGGCGGAGAGCGTGAGACTAAGATGAGTGATCGCTCAACCGTAAAATTAAATTAAATTCTTCGGTTTTCTCTGAAATAACACCAACCTCATCTGTATAGATCATGCATGACTTTTTTCTTCAACTCACCCGTGTCCGGAAGCGCGCTTCCGATCCTAGTCGAGAAGAAGACGCGAATGTTGGCGGCTACTCGCGAATCACCGAGGAGGCCGAGCCCGCTCTGGGGGCCTTGCTGCCCGCGACTCTCCACGGTGCCGACGTCCAGGTGCACCACGTCGGACGTTATCACTTAACTTCGAGCTGCCGCTCCCGATATACAGCCCCTGGTCTGGCGGCTCCGGGAGCTGCTGGGGGCGGCGACGGCCGCCGCGCATGCACCAGGTCGGCGTTTCCGCGACCCCCTCATTGGTTTCGGTTCCGTGCGTCACTTCCCCCAGGGGCCAATCCCGATTTTTTGCCCGGTTTCGCCAGATCGAGGTTTGTAGGGCCGGCATTAATTTCATTCATGTTTTTGTTTCTCCGAGTATTATTCAATTTGGGGGGGAAAGTTGGTTTTGTGGGGTTTTCTTCGTATGGTTTGGCGTTCGAGATGGGACAGGGGGATATTTTCGGTAATTATGGGATTTTTGCCGGGCCGAATCCGTCAGGAAGAATTTCAACGTTAATAAAAAATTAATGCATCATTAGATTATTCCAATTGTTTTCTATTATAACAAGTTTTTCAATATAAATTCATAATTGAATAAAACGAGTAGTTTGTTAGTACATTACATCTCATATGTTTCCAATAACAATAATATAAATATTAATCAGGGGCTTTTCTGGGGTTGGTGAAGAAAAGAACAAGCACAGAGTCCCTCCTCACACGTTGGGGTAGATCCAATGAGAACAGTCCCCTTGAAGAATCAAACGTTGGACGATAGCTGTGAAAAGTTATTAGTGTTATGGAGGTTAGTTAACGAGTTCTACTACTGTCTCCCTCCGAATTAATCCCATCTGGATTATTTATAACCTATAATGTTGATTGAAGGGTTAAAAACAATCTAAAACAACCAAGTGAGGCTCTATTCAATGTTACAGTTGATCAATGATAGTTAAAAATGAACAAAATGTCGACACTGATCATTGCCTTTCAATAACAGTAATATTAGCTGGAGGCTACAACTATCACATATATGATGAAAATCAACACTGTGAAAATAAAATTGAGTTTTTCTGATCTATTCAAAATTTAATTCGTTGATTCCACCTTTTGAGGTTTTTCAAAATCGAACTGCAAATCAACAATGTAAAAACAAAATTGAGTTTTTCTGAAATATTCGAAATATAATTTGCTAATTTCATCTTTTGAAGTTTATTGAAATTGAATGACACTATTTTTCAAACTTAAAATCAACACTGTGGAAATAAAATTGAGTTTTTCTTATATATTCAAATCATAATTCGGTGATTCTATCTTTTGAAGTTTATTGAAATACATTATCAGTAGGTATATGTCATACTGACAATCAACACTGAAAATTAAAATTGAGTTTTTCTGTTCTATTCAAAAAATAATTCATTGATTCCATCTTTTGAAGTTTTTTAAAATTGAATGACACTATTTTTCAATCTGTAAATCAATATCGTAAAAAAAAATGAGTTTTTCTGAAATATTCAAAATATAATGCATTCAATTCATGTTTTGAAGTTTATTGAAATTAAATAACACTATTTTTCAAACTGAAAATCAACTCTGTGAAAATGAAATTGAGTTTTTCTGATCTATTCAAAATTTAATTCGTTGATTCCACCTTTCGAGGTTTTTCAAAATTGAAGGACACTATTTTTCATACTGCAAATTAACAATGTGAGAATAAAATTGAGTTTTTCTGATATATTTGAAATAAAATTCGTTGGTTCCATCTTTTGAAGTTTATTAAAATTGAATGACACTATTTTTCAAACTAAAAATTAACACTGTGGAAATAAAATTGAGTTTTCTTGATATATTCAAAATATAATCTGTTGATTCCATCTTTTGGAGTTTATTGAAATTAAAGGACACCATTTTTCGAACTGAAAATTGAAACTGTGAAAATAAAATTGAGTTTTTTCGATATATTCAAAATATGATTCGTTGATTTCATCTTTTGAAGTTTATTGAAATAAAATGACACCAAAATCAAAACTGTGGAAAGAAAATTGAGTTTTTCTGATATATTCAAAATATAATTCGTGTGTTTCACCTTTTGAAGTTTATTGAAATCGAATGAAACTATTTTTCAAACTGAAATTCAACATTGTCAAAAATGAAATTGAGTTTTTCATATTATATTCAAATTCGTTGATTCCATCTCATAATTCGTTGATTCCATCTTTTGAAGTTTATTAAATTTGAATGGCACTATTTTTCGAACTAAAAATTAAGACTGTGAAAATGAAATTGAGTTTTTCTGATATATTTGAAAAAAAATTCGTTTGTTCCATCTTTTGAAGTTTATTAAAATTGAATGACACTATTTTTTAAACTAAAAATTAACACTGTGAAAATAAAATCGAGTTTTTCTGATATATTCAAAATATAATTCGTTGATTCCATCTTTTGGAGTTCTTTGAAATTAAATGACACTATTTTTCGAACTGAAGATTGAAACTGTGAAAATGAAATTGAGTTTTTTCGATATATTCAAAATATTATTCGTTGATTCCATCTTTTGAAGTTTATTGAAATAAAATGACACTTTTTTTCAAACTGAAAATCAACACTGTGGAAATAAAATTGGGTTTTTTTGAAATATTCGAAATATAATTCATTCATTTCATCTTTTGAAGTTTATTAAAATTAAATGACACTATTTTTCAAACTGAATTTCAACATTGTGAAAATGAAATTGAGTTTCTCTGATATATTTGAAATAAAATTCGTTGGTTCCATCTTTTGAAGTTTATTAAAATTGAATGGCACTATTTTTCAAACTGAAAATTAACACTGTGAAAATAAGATTGGGTTCTTCTGATATATTCAAAATATAATTCGATGATTCCATCTATTGGAATTTATTGAAATCAAATGACACTATTTTTCAAACTGAAAATCAACACTGTGGAAATAAAATTGAGTTTTTCCTGATATATACAAAATATAATTCGTTGATTTCATTTTTTGAAGTTTATTCAAATCAAATAACACTATTTTTCAAACTGTAATTCAACACTGTGGAAATAAAATTGAGTTTTCTGATGTATTTAAAATATAATTCGTTGGTTCCATCTTTCGAAGTTTATTAGAATTGAATGACACTATTTTTCAAACTGAAAATTAACAATGTGAAAATAAAATTGAGTTTTTCTGATATATTTGAAATAAAATTCGTTGGTTCCATCTTTTGAAGTTTATTAAAATTGAATGACACTATTTTTCAAACTAAAAATGAACACTGTGAAAATAAAATTGAGTTTTCTTGATATATTCAAAATATAATTTGTTGATTCTATTTTTTGGAGTTTATTGAAATTAAAGGACACCATTTTTCGAACTGAAAATCGTAACTGTGAAAATAAAATTGAGTTTTTCTGATTTATTCAAAATATAATTCGTGTATTCCACCTTTTGAAGTTTATTGAAATCGAATGAAACTATTTTTCAAACTGAAAATCAACACTGTGGAAATAAAATTGGGTTTTTTTGAAATATTCAAAATACAATTCACTCATTTCATCTTTTGAAGTTTATTGAAATTAAAGCGCACTATTTTTCAAACTGAAATTCAACATTGTGAAAATGAAATTGAGTTTTTTATATTATATTCAAAATATAATTCGTTGATTCCATCTTCCGAAGCTTATTAAATTTGAATGGCACTATTTTTCAAACTAAAAATTAAGACTGTGAAAATAAAATTGAGTTCTTCTGATATATTTGAAATAAAATTCGTTTGTTCCATCTTTTGAAGTTTATAAAAATTGAATGACACTATTTTTAAACTAAAAATTAACACTGTGAAAATAAAATTGAGTTTTTCTGATATATTCAAAATATAATTCGTTGATTCCATCTTTTGGAGTTTATTGAAATTAAATGACACTATTTTTCGAACTGAAAATTGAAACTGTGAAAATGAAATTGAGTTTTTTCGATATATTCAAAATATGATTCGTTGATTCCATCTTTTGAAGTTTATTGAAATAAAATGACACCATTTTTCAAACTGAAAATCAACACTGGAAATGAAATTGGGTTTTTTTGAAATATTCAAAATATAATTCATTCATTTCATCTTTTGAAGTTTATTAAAATTAAATGACACTATTTTTCAAACTGAATTTCAACATTTGAAAATGAAATTGAGTTTCTCTGATATATTTGAAATAAAATTCGTTGGTTCCATCTTTTGAAGTTTATTAAAATTGAATGACACTATTTTTCAAACTGAAAATTAACACTGTGAAAATAAGATTGAGTTCTTCTCATATATTCGAAATATAATTCGTTGATTCCATCTTTTGAAGTTTATTGAAATCAAATAACACTATTTTCAAACTGAAAAACAACACTGTGGAAATAAAATTGAGTTTTTTCTGATATATTCGAAATATAATTCGTTGATTTCATTTTTTGAAGTTTATTCAAATGAAATGACACTATTTTTTAAACAGTAATTCAGCACTGTGGAAATAAAATTGAGTTTTCTGATGTATTTAAAATATAATTCGTTGGTTCCATCTTTCGAAGTTTATCAAAATTGAATGACACTATTTTTCAAACTGAAAATCAACACTGTGAGAATAAAATTTAGTTTTTCTGATATATTCAGAAGATAGTTCGTTGATTCCATCTTTTGGAGTTTATTGAATTGAATTGACACTATTTTTCGAACTGAAAATGAAAACTGTGGAAATAAAATTGAGTTTTTCTGATGTATTCAAAATGAAATTCTTTTGTTCCATCTTTTGAAGTTTATTAAAATTAAATGACAATATTTTTCAATTGAAAATCAACACTGTGAAAATAAAATTGAGTTTTTTTGATATATTTAAAATATAATTCGTTGATTCCATCTTTTGATATTTATTGAAATTGAATGACAATATTTTTCGAAATGAAAATCAAAACTGTGAAAATAAAATTGAGTTTTTTTGATATATTCAGAATATAATTCGGTGATTCTATCTCTTGAAGTTTATTAAAATTGAATGACACTTTTTTTCCAACTGACAATGAAAACTGAAGAAAATTCAGTTTTTCTGATAATATATTCAATATAATTAGGTGATTCCATCATTTGAAGTTTATTGAAATACAATGACAGTACCTATATGTCATACTGACAATCAACACTGAAAAAAAAATTGAGTTTTTCTGATGTATTTAAAATAAAATTCGTTGATTCCATCTTTTGAAGTTTATTAAAATTGAATGACACTATTTTTCAATTGAAGATCAACACTGTGAAAATAAAATTGAGTTTTTCTGATATATTCAGAATATAATTCGGTGATTCTCTCTTTTGAATTTTATTGAAATAAAATGACACTATTTTTGGAACTGAAAATCGACACTGTGAAAATAAAATTGAGTTTCTCTTATTTATTCAAGATATAATTCGTTGATTCCATCTTTTGACGTTCATTGAAATTAAATGACAATATTTTTCCAACTGACAATGAAAACCAAGAAGAAATTCAATTTTTCTGATAATATATAATTTGGTGATTCCATCTTTTAAAGTTTATTGAAATGCAATGACAGTGTATATCATACTGAAAATCTACACTGTGGAAATAAAATTGAGTTTTTCTGATGTATTTAAAATAAAATTCGTTGATTCCATCTTTTGAAGTTTATTAAAATTGAATGACACTATTTTTCAATTGAAAATCAACACTGTGAAAATAAAATTGAGTTTTTCTGATATATTCAGAATATAATTCGGTGATTCTCTCTTTTGAATTTTATTGAAATAAAATGACACTATTTTTGGAACTGAAAATCGACAATGTGAAAATAAAATTGAGTTTTTCTGATATATTCAATTTCATCGTTGATCCCATCTTTTGAAGTTTATTGAAATAAAATGACACTATTTTTCAAACTGAAAATCAAAATTTTGGAAATAAAATTGAGTTTTTCTGATATATTCAAAATATAATTTGGTGAAATAAAATTCGTTGGTTCTATCTTTTGAAGTTTATTAAAATTAAATGACACTATACAGTATATATCATATGTATTTTTCGGAGGTATTGCATACATCCAAAATTGATTAGAAAATGTAAGTGTGAATTTCAATTATCGTTAGTACAAGAAGACCTAGAATTCACTGCAGATATTCGTGTGTGAAGAACTTCGATATTGCTACATATGGAAAAGCCATTCTTGGTCAGTATGTAATATTGAATGATGTTGAATAGAATCAACTCACCACGAGAACCAAAAGAATGTCTTGTGTATACAAGCAAATAATAAAGCACAGAATAAATAATGGAAACGATCAAAGAGAGTAGAAACTAATACATACAAAACTCACGTGGTGAAATAATTTGTCTTATGAATTTACCAGATTGTCAAAAATTCATTCACAACAGTAGAGAACCCTCTTCACTTGAGGGCTAAGTGTCCAAAGAACTCCTTAACCTCAATTGGTGATGATGTTAGGATCCAGTGATATGAGATACTTCTCAGGAATAAAACTATCGTTGGACAGGGATGGTCAGATCACAATCCCATACTAGCGGTGAGGGGAGGGCCAAAGAGAACCGTCCCTGTTGAAGACTAATTGAGCAAATGCCTATAATCAAAAATTTTTGTTGATGATTTAGAAAACCAGTATCAACACTCGAAAAGTCCCAGGTATAAGAGGTATAAGAATCCACGAATACCCTCCGTCTCCCATAAATATCATCAATGTTCATCCCATCTTTCCACAACCTGACCGAAAAGTTTTCCCATCAGTTAATAACCAGCAGAAACCACCTTGTTCTATTCCTGTCGCTGCAGGGTGGTGGAAACTCCGACACGCTGCCCCCAACCGACGGGTTTGTTATTCACCTCGCCGTTCAGGTAGATCGCGAGGGCACGGAAAGGGGGCACGGGAGGTCAGAGGGGATGATGAATCGATACAGCTGCCGCCGTTTCTGCATGAATATTTGATACCCCCTTCTCTACCCCGACCTGGCCCCTCTTTTATGCACGACGAGCGCGCTGTTTGGGAAAGTCAAATTTGGCACCGTCTCGGCTCTTCGGATGTTAGGAATATGATTGATATTTGGGGGAGACTGAAATTTGGGAAATTATATAATTATATATCTAAATGGAAAGCCTTGTTTTAAAAAAACTTTTTTACAACGGACGATTATCCGACCTATCTATCATACAGTCTGTAAAGAAACTACTTTTGATTATTCACGATTTGATCGTCTTCAGAGGTATTCATAACCTTATCTTATCTGAAAGTTCTGGAATGAAATAACAAACAATGAACACCTGCACTTGTGCGTCATTGGGGAATTGAATAGCTCATCGAAATAATACATAGCAATATAAACATTCAAATGAATAGTAGATAATGGTTCATCAGGGTTGGGATCTTCCAAATTTCAAATGTATAATCGAGGCAGCTATTAATAAAAATAAACTACAAAATTGCTGTCAATCCGAAACTATGATAGATGTTCGAGAATAAAGGTCGCGTCGACCGAGCCAATCAACCGGTTAATCGTTTTAATCGCCCTTATCGCGGCGAATGCCCTTCGAATGTCGTTTGTATGCTTCCCTTGTAGCGAAACCGAGAAAGAAAATCGTAGAGCGCGGCACGAGAACGAGGGGTTCCGGAATTGGTAGGGGTTGAAACAAGAGTGTGTCGGACACATAGCTCCAGGCCACCAGAAGTTCATTTACATTTCCTATCAAATTTGGCCTTTGGCGTCTTTGGACTCGAGGGGACACTGAATGAGTTGGGTTGTTGTTATAATTTTTTTTTGGGGGTTGTTCTGTGGCGAAATGGAATTCTATGTAGCGAAAGACGAAGTTGGAGGTTTACTGATCTTCTCTCAATTCTAAGTTCGATTCATCCTCGAAGATGCTCGGTTATATGTGATCAAACAAAATTTTCCCAGAAAAAAATTTATGGGAAACAAAAATTTATTCTTGCAGAAAATTTCAATGTTCTCTATCATTCAACGGTGCCATTTCTAGATATGTCCTTGCTTTCCACTAGAAATAATTCATCAAGTCGTTACTCAAATTTGAATTTGAAACTTTTGAAGATCCACATTTTTGATGTGAAAATTTGAAATTTTCCAATATTGGCATCAATCAATCCTGGTCAGTGTAGATTTTTTCCTGAGACTCTACATCATTCGTCTATTGAAAAAAATTACCGTAGGCACTCTACAAAATTCCCACAGAGTTTTATGGTTTTTGAGAATTTTTTCATCCAAAAATGCATTTTTTCAAGATTTTCGACGTATGCTCCGATTAAACAATAAATTCTATGAAGAAATGGAGTTCACCTTCGAAAACAGCGTGGTCGAATCAGCGAAAATCGAAATAATCGAACAAAAACCTTTCCGCCCAAATATTTTTAGACAGAAAATGGAAAACTTGGTAAAAAACTTATTTCTACCATCTGCAAGTGAAATACATGTTATCTATATAAGTCAAGGGTGCAGATCCTAAATATGTCCTTGTTTTCCACTAGAAATAATTTTTCTAGTCGCTACTCCACTTTGAATTTGAAACTTTCAAAGACCCACATTTTTTTATGTCAAAACTTGAAATTTTCCAATTTTGGCATGGATCAAGCCTGGTGAGTGTGGTTTTTTTTTCTACGACCCTACATCGTTAGTCTATCGAAAAAAAATTACCGTAGGCACTCTTCAAAACTCCCACAGAGTTTTATGGTTTTAGAGAGGTTTTACATCAAAAAAATTCATTTTTTCAAGATATTCGACGTATGCTACGATTAAACAATGAATTCTATGAAGAAATGGACATCACCTTCGAAAACAGCGTGGTCTCATCAGCGGAAATCGAAAATGTTTAGAAGATAATCGAACAAAAACCTTTCCGCCCAAATAATTTTAGACGGAAAATGGAAAACTTGGTAAAAAACTTATTTCTACCATCTGCAAGTGAAATACATGTTATCTAGATAAGTCAAGGGTGCAGATCCTAAATATGTCCTTGTTTTCTATCAGAAATAATTTTTCTAGTCGCTACTCCACTTTGAATTTGAAACTTTTAAAGACCCACATTTTTTTATGTCAAAACTTGAAATTTTCCAATTTTGGCATGGACCAAGCCTGGTGAGTGTGGTTTTTTTTTCTACGATCCTACATCATTAGTCTATCGAAAAAAATTACCGTAGGCGCTCTACAAAACTCCCACAGAGTTTTATGGATTTTGAGAGGTTTTTCATCAAAAAAATTGATTTTTTTAAGATTTTCGACGTATGCTACGATTAAAAAATGAAATCTATGAAGAAATGGACATCACCTTCGAAAACAGCGTGGTCTCATCAGCGGAAATCGAAAATTTTTAGAAGATAATCGAACAAAAACCTTTCCGCCCAAATAATTTTAGACGGAAAATGGAAAACTTGGTAAAAAACTTATTTCTACCATCTGCAAGTGAAATACATGTTATCTAGATGAGTCAAGGGTGCAGATCCTAAATATGTCCTTGTTTTCCATTAGAAATAATTTTTCTAGTCGCTACTCCACTTTGAATTTGAAACTTTTAAAGACCCACATTTTTTTATGTCAAAACTTGAAATTTTCCAATTTTGGCATGGATCAAGCCTGGTGAGTGTGGTTTTTTTTTCTACGATCCTACATCATTAGTCTATCGAAAAAAATTACCGTAGGCACTCTACAAAACTCCCACAGAGTTTTATGGATTTTGAGAGGTTTTTCATCAAAAAAATTGATTTTTTTAAGATTTTCGACGTATGCTACGATTAAAAAATAAAATCTATGAAGAAATGGACTTCACCTTCAAAAACAGCGTGGGCATATCTGCGGAAATCGAAAATTTTCAAAAGATAATCGACCAAAACCTTTCCGCCCAAATATTTTTAGACGGAAAATGGAAAACTTGGTAAAAAACTTATTTCTACCATCTGCAAGTGAAATACATGTTATTTATATAAGTCAAGGGTGCAGATCCTAAATATGTCCTTGTTTTCCACTAGGAATAATTTTTCTAGTCGCTACTCCACTTTGAATTTGAATCTTTTGAAGACCCACATTTTTTTATGTCAAAACTTGAAATTTTCCAATTTTGGCATGGACCAAGCCTGGTGAGTGTGGTTTTTTTTTCTACGATCCTACATCATTAGTCTATCGAAAAAAATTACCGTAGGCGCTCTACAAAACTCCCACAGAGTTTTATGGATTTTGAGAGGTTTTTCATCAAAAAAATTGATTTTTTTAAGATTTTCGACGTATGCTACGATTAAAAAATGAAATCTATGAAGAAATGGACATCACCTTCGAAAACAGCGTGGTCTCATCAGCGGAAATCGAAAATTTTTAGAAGATAATCGAACAAAAACCTTTCCGCCCAAATAATTTTAGACGGAAAATGGAAAACTTGGTAAAAAACTTATTTCTACCATCTGCAAGTGAAATACATGTTATCTAGATGAGTCAAGGGTGCAGATCCTAAATATGTCCTTGTTTTCCATTAGAAATAATTTTTCTAGTCGCTACTCCACTTTGAATTTGAAACTTTTAAAGACCCACATTTTTTTATGTCAAAACTTGAAATTTTCCAATTTTGGCATGGATCAAGCCTGGTGAGTGTGGTTTTTTTTTCTACGATCCTACATCATTAGTCTATCGAAAAAAATTACCGTAGGCACTCTACAAAACTCCCACAGAGTTTTATGGATTTTGAGAGGTTTTTCATCAAAAAAATTGATTTTTTTAAGATTTTCGACGTATGCTACGATTAAAAAATAAAATCTATGAAGAAATGGACTTCACCTTCAAAAACAGCGTGGGCATATCTGCGGAAATCGAAAATTTTCAAAAGATAATCGACCAAAACCTTTCCGCCCAAATATTTTTAGACGGAAAATGGAAAACTTGGTAAAAAACTTATTTCTACCATCTGCAAGTGAAATACATGTTATCTATATAAGTCAAGGGTGCAGATCCTAAATATGTCCTTGTTTTCCACTAGGAATAATTTTTCTAGTCGCTACTCCACTTTGAATTTGAATCTTTTGAAGACCCACATTTTTTTATGTCAAAACTTGAAATTTTCCAATTTTGGCATGGATCAAGCCTGGTGAGTGTGGTTTTTTTTTCTACGATCCTACATCATTAGTCTATCGAAAAAAATTACCGTAGGCACTCTACAAAACTCCCACAGAGTTTTATGGTTTTAGAGAGGTTTTTCATCAAAAAATTTGATTTTTTTAAGATTTTCGACGTATGCTACGATTAAACAATGAATTCTATGAAGAAATGGACTTCACCTTCGAAAACAGCGTGGTCGTATCAGCGAAAATCGAAAATTTTCAGAAGATAATCGAACAAAAACCTTTCCGCCCAAATATTTTTAGACGGAAAATGTAAAATTTGGTAAAAAAGTTATTTCTACCATCTTGAAGTGAAATACATGTTATCTATATAAGTCAAGGGTGCAGATCCTAAATATTTCCTTGTTTTCCACTAGAAATAATTTTTCTAGTCGCTACTCCACTTTGAATTTGAAACTTTCGAAGACCCACATTTTTTTATGTCAAAACTTGAAATTTTCCAATTTTGGCATGGATCAAGCCTGGTGAGTGTGGTTTTTTTTTCTACGACCCTACATCATTAATCTATCGAAAAAAAATTACCGTAGGCACTCTACAAAACTCCCACAGAGTTTTATGGTTTTAGAGAGGTTTTTCATCAAAAAATTCATTTTTTCAAGATTTTCGACGTATACTCCGATTAAACAATAAATTCTATGAAGAAATGGACTTCACCTTCAAAAACAGCGTGGGCATATCTGCGGAAATCGAAAATTTTCTGAATATACTCGAACAAAAACCTTTCCCCCCAAATATTTTTAGACGGAAAATGGAAAACTTGGTAAAAAACTTATTTCTACCATCTGCAAGTGAAATACATGTTATCTATATAAGTCAAGGATGCAGATCCTAAATATGTCGCTACTCCACTTTAAACTTGAAACTTTTTAAGACCCACATTTTTTTATGTCAAAAATTTTCCAATTTTGGCATTGATCAAGCCTGGTGAGTGTGGTTTTTTTTACGACCCTACATCATTATTCTATCGAAAAAAATTACCGTAGGTACAAAACAACTCATTTTTTCAAGATTTTCGAAGTATGCTGCGACTAAACAATAGTTTCTATGGAGGAATGGTTTTCATATTCGAAATCAGCGTGATCGTATCGGCAGAAATCAAAAATTTCTAGAATATAATCGAACAAAAACTTTTCTACCCAAATATTTATAACAGAAAATGGAAAATTTGGTAAAAGAGTTATTTCCTCGATGTGGAAGTGAAACACGTTATCTTCTTAATTCTAGGGCGCAGATCAAAGATATGTTCCTGCTTTCACCTAGAAATAATTTTTCTATTCGTTACTCCACTTTGAATTTCAAATTTTTAAAGATCCACATTTTTTGGATGCCCATATTTGAGGTTTTTTTTAGGAACTTGTCAAGCCTGGCGAGTGTAGATTTATTCTTCGTGTCAGCATCTTTCATCTATCAAAAAAGATAATAGTTGAGTTCCTAGAACATTCCTACAAAATTTTATGATTTTTAAGAGGTTTTTCATCAAACAACAAATTTTTTCAAGATTTTCGAAGTATGCTACGAATAAACAATAAGTTCTATGGAGGAATGGTTTTCATATTCGAAATCAGCGTGATCGTATCGGCAGAAATCAAAAATTTCTAGAAGATAATCGAACAAAAACTTTTCCACCCAAATATTTATAACGGAAAATGGAAAATTGGTAAAAGAGTTATTTCCTCGATGTGGAAGTGAAACACATGTTATCCCTATAGTTCTAGGGCGCAGATCGAAGATATTACCCTGCTTTCACCTAGAAATAATTTTTTCTATTCGTTACTCCACTTTGAATTTCAAATTTTTAAAGATCCTCATTTTTTGGATGCCCATATTTAAGGTTTTTTTTAGGAATATGTCAGGCGTGGCGAGTGTGGATTTTTTCTCCGTGTCAGCATCTTCCATCTATCATTAAAGATGATCGTAGAGTTCCTAGAATATTTCCACAAAATTTTATGATTTTCGAAACTTTTATCATTACTCATTTTACCAAGATTTTGGACTAATCGATAAGTTTTATGGGGAATCAACTGCATTATCGGAAACGTAGTGGTCGAATTAAATAAAAAACCGAAAAGAAACAAGAACCCACCCCTCAGCATGACAGTTCAACGAGTCTCCGAAAAAAAAAGGTATTGAACGCTTATAGCGGATACTTGAATTGTAAGAAATATGGTAAATTTATTGTTATATGAGTCATTCTTCTTCGTTTCATAAAACCCTTATTTCCTCCTCCCCCGTTAAAAATTTCAATCCAAAACCGAAATGAAAATCGTGTCGCGGTGACAACACAAGTATCCACCCCCTTAAAACGCCCGACCGTATGCAGCTTTGGCAATACCTTGGATGACGGTATTCCTCCCGCTATTTTAACCCGGTTGTGCCTCTTGACCTGCCCTTTGATTCAAAGAACTTATTGTCGTCAGAATTGATAAAGCACACTCCGGGGTATTAAGCGCCCCCGAACAAAAACCTCATATCCTCTGCAATCTGAAGACTCGACAACACTAGAATTGGTTACGTTTGAGATCGACTGGATTGGCGTTTTGAATGCGGAATTGGTTTCTGGAGGGATAGAGAGGGGGAACAATTAGAATATGGAAGAATATAACTGGAATTTTTTTCATCGAGTAAACTTGGCATATTTGCTACGTCACTGCGCGACACGTTCTGATTGGCGATGTTCGCAATCTTCGACGAATCATATCACAAGAAGATATACAGGGTTACAGGAAAAGTCGTACTGAATATTAAAAGACGTTAATATTCAGGTCATTTCTGATGGATTTGGTTTTATAATATGGTGTCCGTAACTAAAGCGTTATGGAGATATTGAGTTTTGAAGTTTTTTTGAAGAATCCTTCATTTTTTGGCTTTTTGATCAATTTTTTTCGGATTGGATTTCCTTGGAGCCGTTTCTTCAATGTATCTGGTTGGAGGGCTTGCCAATTAATAAAAACGATCAACAGAAACTGAACCTACAACTAACAGCTTAATAAGACTGCTCGACAACGGTTAGAGTCGAATAATTTTCACTAAGTGTTTTCAACTTTGAAACGCTTTTTTTGAAAAAAATTTCATGTAACTTATTCTGCAAATTTGTTTAAAAACTTCTCAGTCTTCTCAGCTATTCAAAAAGGTATAACACCGGCTATTAAATGGGCAAAACATCGACCAAAGCACAGTTAAGGTAGTAGAGGGTACATTCATAGTTTGAGGTAAAAGTAGCTAAATTAGGCAGGAAGTATGGGTTTATCAAGTAATTTGATGTTATGGCCATCCACACTTTTAGACTGAATCTCTTTTTGACCCTCTTGTTCTTTTTTGGGTTATCTTGCGCTTTGGGAGCCCAATAATGGGCGTTATGATAATTTGTGATGCCAAAGTTCAACCTCATCTATTTCCCTCTTCTGTTACTAGCACTGGCTTGTAATGGTAAGGGTATTGCTCAGGAGTGTGCATGACGAACCAGACTTTCCTCTAGGGAATACCAAGCCATCGAGCGATAATATTTTTTGTGAACTTGGTTGGGTCGGCTTCGAAGTATTTCATTTGCTTCGTCGTCGTCGTCATCGAGAATACGAGGTATTTCCATGTCAGTCCATCGTACTAGAACAGACCCAGTTAGTTTTCGATAAACTCTGTCGAAAACGCCAATATCAGTTACTCGACGAGTAGGATACCGTCGCAAGTATTTATTGCGTGCACACCACTAAACTCCTTCGGAAAATCCATAACACATTAGGATGTCAGCATATTCCTCCTCAGTAAATGTTGCCATGTTCACAATACAAATCAAAGTACAGTCACAAGCAAGAAGATTCAACAGTCCAGCGTTTTTACAGAAAATTACATACCTGAGACTGTATGTCTTTGTCTCCCGAGCACAAAAAATAGCTAAAATACGTGAATAAAACAAAGAAGAACAGAGCAATATTTTTATAATTCATGTTCGACATGGCCGCCGTTACTACCTTAACTGTCATTTGGTCAATGTTTTGCCAATTTAATAGCAAGTGTTATACCTTTTTGAAAAGCTAAAGAGACCTGGAAGTTTTCAAACTTTTCAGCAGAATAAGTTCCATGAAGTTTTTTCCAGAAAAGGGGCTTCAAATTCAAAAACACCTAGTGACAATTCTTTAATTCTAACCGTTGTCGAGCAGTCTTATTGAGCTGTTAGTAGAAGGTTCTGTTTCTGTTGATCATTTTTATTAATTGACATGCCCTTCAACTAGATACATCAAAAAAACGGCCCCTAGAAGCTCCAATCAGAAAAAAAACGATAAAATAGCCTAAAAATAGAAGATTTAAGAAAAAATCTTCAAAACTCAATATCTCCATAACGGTTAAGTTTCAGACACAATATTATAGAACCAAATCCATCAGAAATGACCTAAATAATAACGTCCTTCAATATTCAGTACAACTTTCCTTGTAACCCTGTATAAATAAGCCTTGAGTACTTGGTGAGGATTATCTGATGAAGATAAAGGGGTATGTGGGGTTGAAATGGTTCAGTTAAGGAACTGAGATTTTATTTATACACCTACAAAGTGAATTTCCCTTCTGGAAAACAGCCTAAACAATCAATAACCAACAATCCTCTTGATACAACAAAGCAACTTTGTAAGCCCCATTGATACCACACAATAAACCCCCGTGCAAACAAAATGAATAATTTAAAACCCCAATTTTTCAGTGAAATTTCAATCGGTTCGGCAACGTCGTGCAGGTATTGATCTCGCCGCCGCCGCCGTCGGCCGAAACCGCCCCCTCGTGCTTTCCTCCACCGCCTCCAGTCCGCGAACTCCGCCTCCTTATTGCCAAATTTCGATCGCTCTGGGTTTACTCGAAGGTCATAACTGCGGCCCGTGATTGATGCCGTTTTTTTGGCGTTTTCCGACCCTGCGAATCGCTTTCGTTTCGGAGGATCTTTTGCGGAAAAGTTGCGAGTCCGATTCCTCTTCCTTCTTTATTGTCAGACGTTGGGAGATGGTTGGAAGAGGGATGGAGGGGTTATTTCGGGGTGGATACCGCGTTGTCCCTCAGATAAAATTTTATGGTAGGGTTAGAAAAAGCTGGGTGATGAAATATCAGCGATTCCTTGAGACGTTTTTTTTTATCCCAACATTTATCCAAAGGAGCTTTTCATTCATCTCCCTGATATTAGGAATTTTATGACTTTTTTTGCTTCGTAGGAACAACTCAAGGTTTTTTTTTCAATCCTTTCAAGGTCATCTGTTAATCTCCATTCTATTCCTGAGAATTTTGTTCATGATTACCTGAGAATGTTCAAAAGCCTGGAAAAGTGGGGTGGGAAAGATGAAAAAAAAGTATTTGATCGTATTCACCTCATTTCAGACTCCGGAATGGTCTATTTATGGATGTTTGAACGTAAATTTCTGTGTTCCCAGGAGCTGTCAGATTTTGACAAATTTCTCGTAAAATTCGCGAAAACTGGAAAAAACTCATCGTGGAACAATCTTCGGAAATAATCGATTGCCCCTATTTCTATCTGTATACATCCCTATTTCAACTCCAAATCAGTACCATTTCCTAGAATATATGAAATTAACCCATCAATGACATTTCAGCGGGGTTTCGTTCAAAACTCACCAAATTCGATAGAAAATTCCTGAAAACGGCTCGCTGTAGTTGAAGAAACCTATAAGGATCACTTTTTCATTCGTTTCATCCCCGAAAACTGTTTATTCGTACGATTTCAGAGTACTTTCGGCCTTCGATAAATGTCAGGCGTATTCTGTGGTTCTTGGACTTTTTCAGGTTTTGAATTTCTTTCATAATGTTCTGAAAATCATCGAAAATTCCGAAAAGTGGGTGGAATAATTCGAAAGACAATGTGTTCAATCATATTCACCCCATTTCAGACCCCGAAACGCCCTATTTTTCGATATTTGAATGTAAATGTCCAGGTCCCCAGGAGCTTTCACATTTTAACAATTTCTTGTTCAATTCGCGAAACCTGCAGAAAACTCATCGTAAGACTATTGAATCCTCGAAAATAATCGCTCACCGCTATTTCTTTCTGTTTACACCCCTATTTCTACTACAAACCAGTTCCACTTGCTAGAATGAATGAAATTAACCCAATGACATTTCAGCGGAATTTCGTTCAAAACTCACCAAATTCGATAGAAAATTCCTGAAAACTGCTCGATGTAGGTGAAGAAACCTATAAGGATCACTTTTTCATTCGTTTCATCCCCGAAAACTGTTTATTCGTACGATTTCAGAGTAATTTCGGCCTTCGATAAATGTCAGGTGTATTCTGTGGTTCTTGGACTTTTTCAGGTTTTGAATTTCTTTCATAATTTTCTGAAAATCGTCGAAAATTCCCAAAAGTGGATGGAATAATTCGAAAGACAATGTGTTCAATCATATTCACCTCATTTCAGACCCCGAAACGTTCTATTTTTCGATATTTGAATGTAAATGTCCAGGTCCCCAGGAGCTTTCACATTTTAACAATTTCTTGTTCAATTCGAGAAACCTGCAAAAAACTCATCGTATGACTATTATATCCTCGAAAATAATCGCTCACCGCAATTTCTTTCTGTTTACACCCCTATTTCTACTACAAACCAGTTCCACTTGCTAGAATGAATGAAATTAACCCAATGACATTTCAGCGGAATTTCGTTCAAAACTCACCAAATTCGATAGAAAATTCCTGAAAACTGCTCGCTTTAGTTGAAGAAACCTATAAGGATTACTTTTTCATTCGTTTCATCCCCGAAAACTGTTTATTCGTACGATTTCAGAGTAATTTCGGCCTTCGATAAATGTCAGGTGTATTCTGTGGTTCTTGGACTTTTTCAGGTTTTGAATTTCTTTCATAATTTTCTGAAAATCGTCGAAAATTCCCAAAAGGGAATGGAATAATTCGAAAGACAATGTGTTCAATCATATTCACCTCATTTCAGACCCCGAAACGTTCTATTTTTCGATATTTTAATGTAAATGTCCCCAGGAGCTCTCACATTTTAACAATTTCTTGTTCAATTCGTGAAACCTGCAAAAAACTCATCGTAGGACTATTAAATCCTCGAAAATAATCGCTCACCCCTATTTATTTCTGTTTACACCCCTATTTCTACTAAAAACCAGTTCCACTTGCTAGAATGAATGAAATTAACCCAATGACATTTCAGCGGAATTTCGTTCAAAACTCACCAAATTCGATAGAAAATTCCTGAAAACTGCTCGATGTAGGTGAAGAAACCTATAAGGATCACTTTTTCATTCGTTTCATCCCCGAAAACTGTTTATTCGTACGATTTCCGAGTAATTTCGGCCTTCGATAAATGACAGGTGTATTCTGTGGTTCTTGGACTTTTTCAGGTTTTGAATTTCTTCCATAATTTTCTGAAAATCGTCGAAAATTCCCAAAAGTGGGTGGAATAATTCGAAAGACAATGTGTTCAATCATATTCACCTCATTTCAGACCCCGAAACGTTCTATTTTTCGATATTTGAATGTAAATGTCCAGGTCCCCAGGAGCTTTCACATTTTAACAATTTCTTGTTCAATTCGTGAAACCTGCAAAAAACTCATCGTAGGACTATTGAATCCTCGGAAGAAATCGCTCACCGCTATTTCTTTCTGTTTACACCCCTATTTCTACTACAAACCAGTTCCATTTGCTAGAATGGATGAAATTAACCCAATGACATTTCAGCGGAATTTCGTTCAAAACTCACCAAATTCGATAGAAAATTCCTGAAAACTGCTCGCTGTAGTTGAAGAAACCTATGAGGATCACTTTTTCATTCGTTTCATCCCCGAAAACTGTTTATTCGTACGATTTCAGAGTAATTTCGGCCTTCTATAAATGTCAGGTGTATTCTGTGGTTCTTGGACTTTTTCAGGTTTTGAATTGCTTTCATAATTTTCTGAAAATCGTCGAAAATTCCCAAAAGTGGGTGGAATAATTCGAAAGACAATGTGTTCAATCATATTCACCTCATTTCAGACCCCGAAACGTTCTATTTTCCGATATTTGAATGAAATGTCCAGGTCCCCAGGAGCTTTCACATTTTAACAATTTCTTGTTCAATTCGTGAAATCTGCAAAAAACTCATCGTAGGACTATTAAATCCTCGAAAATAATCGCTCACCCCTTTTTCTTCCTGTTTACACCCCTATTTCTACTTGAAATCAGTTTCACTTGCAGGAATGAATGAAATTAACCCAATGACATTTCAGCGGAATTTCGTTCAAAACTCACCAAATTCAATAGAAAATTCCTGAAAACTGCTCGATGTAGGTGAAGAAACCTATAAGGATCACTTTTTCATTCGTTTCATCCCCGAAAACTGTTTATTCGTACGATTTCCGAGTAATTTCGGCCTTCGATAAATGACAGGTGTATTCTGTGGTTCTTGGACTTTTTCAGGTTTTGAATTTCTTCCATAATTTTCTGAAAATCGTCGAAAATTCCCAAAAGTGGGTGGAATAATTCGAAAGACAATGTGTTCAATCATATTCACCTCATTTCAGACCCCGAAACTTTCTATTTTTCGATATTTAAATGTAAATGTCCCCAGGAGCTCACATTTTAACAATTTCTTGTTCAATTCGTGAAACCTGCAAAAAACTCATCGTAGGACTATTAAATCCTCGAAAATAATCGCTCACCCCTATTTATTTCTGTTTACACCCCTATTTCTACTAAAAACCAGTTCCACTTGCTAGAATGAATGAAATTAACCCAATGACATTTCAGCGGAATTTCGTTCAAAACTCACCAAATTCGATAGAAAATTCCTGAAAACTGCTCGATGTAGGTGAAGAAACCTATAAGGATCACTTTTTCATTCGTTTCATCCCCGAAAACTGTTTATTCGTACGATTTCCGAGTAATTTCGGCCTTCGATAAATGACAGGTGTATTCTGTGGTTCTTGGACTTTTTCAGGTTTTGAATTTCTTCCATAATTTTCTGAAAATCGTCGAAAATTCCCAAGAGTGGGTGGGATAATTCGAAAGACAATGTGTTCAATCATATTCACCTCATTTCAGACCCCGAAACGTTCTATTTTCCGATATTTGAATGTAAATGTCCAGGTCCCCAGGAGCTTTCACATTTTAACAATTTCTTGTTCAATTCGTGAAATCTGCAAAAAACTCATCGTAGGACTATTAAATCCTCGAAAATAATCGCTCACCCCTTTTTCTTCCTGTTTACACCCCTATTTCTACTAAAAACCAGTTCCACTTGCTAGAATGAATGAAATTAACCCAATGACATCTCAGCGGAATTTCGTTCAAAACTCACCAAATTCGATAGAAAATTCCTGAAAACTGCTCGCTTTAGTTGAAGAAACCTATAAGGATTACTTTTTCATTCGTTTCATCCCCGAAAACTGTTTATTCGTACGATTTCAGAGTAATTTCGGCCTTCGATAAATGTCAGGTGTATTCTGTGGTTCTTGGACTTTTTCAGGTTTTGAATTTCTTTCATAATTTTCTGAAAATCGTCGGAAATTTCCAAAAGTGGGTGGAATAATTCGAAAGACAATGTGTTCAATCATATTCACCTCATTTCAGACCCCGAAACGTTCTATTTTTCGATATTTGAATGTAAATGATTAGGTCCCCAGAAGTTTTCACATTTTAACAATTTCTTGTTCAATTCGTGAAACCTGCAAAAAACTCATTGTAGGACTATTAAATCCTCGAAAATAATCGCTCACCCCTATTTATTTCTGTTTACACCCCTATTTCTACTAAAAACCAGTTCCACTTGCTAGAATGAATGAAATTAACCCAATGACATTTCAGCGGAATTTCGTTCAAAACTCACCAAATTCGATAGAAAATTCCTGAAAACTGCTCGATGTAGGTGAAGAAACCTATAAGGATCACTTTTTCATTCGTTTCATCCCCGAAAACTGTTTATTCGTACGATTTCCGAGTAATTTCGGCCTTCGATAAATGACAGGTGTATTCTGTGGTTCTTGGACTTTTTCAGGTTTTGAATTTCTTCCATAATTTTCTGAAAATCGTCGAAAATTCCCAAAAGTGGGTGGAATAATTCGAAAGACAATGTGTTCAATCATATTCACCTCATTTCAGACCCCGAAACTTTCTATTTAAATTCTATTTCTATTCTATTTTCCGATATTTGAATGTAAATGTCCAGGTCCCCAGGAGCTTTCACATTTTAACAATTTCTTGTTCAATTCGTGAAATCTGCAAAAAACTCATCGTAGGACTATTAAATCCTCGAAAATAATCGCTCACCCCTTTTTCTTCCTGTTTACACCCCTATTTCTACTAAAAACCAGTTCCACTTGCTAGAATGAATGAAATTAACCCAATGACATCTCAGCGGAATTTCGTTCAAAACTCACCAAATTCGATAGAAAATTCCTGAAAACTGCTCGCTTTAGTTGAAGAAACCTATAAGGATTACTTTTTCATTCGTTTCATCCCCGAAAACTGTTTATTCGTACGATTTCAGAGTAATTTCGGCCTTCGATAAATGTCAGGTGTATTCTGTGGTTCTTGGACTTTTTCAGGTTTTGAATTTCTTTCATAATTTTCTGAAAATCGTCGGAAATTTCCAAAAGTGGGTGGAATAATTCGAAAGACAATGTGTTCAATCATATTCACCTCATTTCAGACCCCGAAACGTTCTATTTTTCGATATTTGAATGTAAATGTCCAGGTCCCCAGGAGCTTTCACATTTTAACAATTTCTTGTTCGATTCGCGAAACCTGCAAAAAAGCTCACCGTGAGACTATTAAATCCTCGGAAAAAAATCGCTCATTCCTTTTTCTATCAGTAAACACCCCTATTTTCACTCCAAATCAGTTTCACTTGCTAGAATGAATTAAATCAACCCAATGACATTTCAGCGGAATTTCGTGGAAAACTGACCAAAATCGATAGAAAATTCCCGAACACCGCTTTCTGTAGTTGAAAAAACCCATGAGGATCACTTTTTCATTCATTTCATCCCCTAAAACAGTCTCTTTATTCGATTTCGAAGACATTTCCTGCGCCCGACGGACGACGAATCAATTGACCTCGTTAAACGTCAAATGAACATTCTGCAACGATCTTATCTCATGATATAATTGATCTGTTTGAAACTTGTCTAGACTATTCGCTGTATTTTTCGGACGAAGAACAAGGTTGTCAGAATCTGAGCACAAATACGTGGAACAGATATTTTTAATGAGACGTGCGCCCATGAATTATTCGAAATTGGTAGGCGCAAATTTGAAGTAACGCATAATTATCTGCGATTTTATGGTCGAAAAAAAAAACGATTTGGTTCAAGGATGAGGGATAAATCGAGAATGGTATGTAATATCTTCAGTTTCGGTTTATCGAATTCTTCATGGGACACCCTGTATAATACGCTGGTTAATAATTATACAGACAAGTTTTTGTTGGTTCATCATCGTTTATTTCCATAATAAAATCCGATACTGGAATAAAAGTGCTAGATGGCATGTTTAACATGAAGAACATACTACTACATACTAAGGGTAGGGGTTGTTATTTCATCAATTATGAATGAAGAGGATTACATCGATTTCGTTTCATTATCTTTACTGTTAATAAATATTAAACGACACTTTTACCTAACATTTCGTGAGTTTCGAAAAGTATAAATAATTCGAAAGAATAATGAATCACGCCAGTAGATTTCTTTTTTAGTTTCAAAATTTCGTTGAAGATGATACAAGTATGAAATCGTGCAACGACGTTACATAAAAAACAATTTCTTCAAGATAATCATCAATAACCATTAAATCGACTTTAACGTTCCAACTTTACTGTCACGGTACATTGCTTCTTTTTAACTTCAGCGCAGGTTCGAAGTTAATGGTGCGTTCTTTCTTCTCTGAATAGATATGGATGTAACAGCAGGAACCTTTCAAAACGTATATCTGGCAACGTCGCCCAAATATGACAGATGTGGTACATCAGATCTACTGTATGACAAGGATGTCATAACCTCAACTTCAATGGCAGAGGGAAGAAGATCAGAAAGTGAAGAGGAAAATAGGAAAAAAACAATGAGATTTTTAAATTTTTCTCACTTCAACATAGTATACCAAACCTCCGGAGTCCGGATAATTAATGACAAAACCAATAATCTCAGACAAGTGCAAAGCTTCCAACTCCCACGTTTCCCCCTGTACCAATAATACCAATTCTTAATGGCTCTTCTGATCAGTATAATTACGAATGTTAATCAGGTAATTGTTCATTTTTAGCGCGTTGAGGCAGGTGACTCAACAGTGCCTTGTAAAGATGATAGATGTTGCTTCAGCCAGTAGAAACCAATTTTGTATTTGCGAAATATTGGTACATTTCCCTACGAGAAATTGTGATGTTTCCTTGAACGGATAGGGTTTCGTAATTGTTGGAATGGTCAATGAGAAGATAGAGTTGGAAGATGTAGCAGTGAGGCAGTGAGGACCGCCAGATGACATTTCTTGATGGTTGACTCTTTATTTTCGAAACTTCAAAATATTTTTTATTTGTTTTGATAGTTCTGTGAGCAAAATTCCTTATGTTTTCGTTTAATCATCATATGAGTTATGATGCACAGAATAACGTAGATTAAAGAATGAAATGAATAATTCCAAATTATTTTATTGAAACTTCTTTTTATAAGTATGTCTTCTAAAATTTCTATATTATTTTCATTTTTGAATTTTTGTTTTTTTTTTCTTTATTTTTAGTATTCATGATGTTGAATGAATGGTTCATTCATTAATATTCAATTCATATATTTTTTATCAATTAGACTTCACCAAACATTTTTCCTGACAGAAATTTTCTGATTCATTATCAAAGGTAATTATGTCAAATTTCAACTCAATAATTCTTCATTATCATGATTAAAAATAACTAGTGCAGTAAATAATAATATTCGGTATACATTTATTTTATTGATTCGACTCCTCAAAACCCCTCTTCTTTATTTATTACAGATATTTATTTTTTTTTTCCTGAAAAAAAATTCCTGATGCATTATCACAGGAATAATGTTTTTTTTTTGTTTTCGTTCAATTATTTCATCAACACTTTATTTTAATTCTCACAAACTAACCTAGATCGAACAATGGAAGAAAATATTATTTTTTTTTAGTGCATTTGTATGTCTTTGAAAATACTTGTCTTAAAAATGAATTATTTTCATTTTTGAATTCTTTGTTCGTTTTTTACAAATAACTTATAAAAGCTACAATCTTTCGGTTTTTTATTTTCAGTATTCATGATATTTATTGAACAGAACACTAATTAATATCCAATTCTTATATTTTCCATTAATTAGACTTTCCGAAACATTTTTCCCAACCGAAATTTTCGTATTCATTGTCTAGGGTGATAATGTGAAATTTCAACTTATTAATTTTTTTGTATCATTATTTTCACGATTTTAAATAACTAGTTCAGTAATTAATATTCGATATACATTTATTGTATTAGTTCGACTCCTAAAAACCCTTTACTTTATTAATTACACATATTTATTCACTGTTTTTCTTTTCTAAAAAAAATTAGCTGATGCTTTATCACTGGAATAACGTTTTTTTTTGTTTTCGTTCAGTTATTTCATCCCTTTTTTTTAATTTTCACAAAATAATCTAGATCAAACGATGGATGAAATTATTGTTTCCTTTTCAGTGCATTTGTTTGTCTTTGAAAATACTCGTCTTCAAAAATGTGTGTCCTCTATAATTTTCATTTTTAATTTTTTCATTATTTTTTTACAAAAACTAATAAATGCTAGAATATTTCTTTCGGTTTTTTTTTATTTTCAGTATTCATGATGTTAAATGAATAGAGCACTAATTTACATCCAATTCTTTTATTTTTTATTGATAAAACTTCACCAAAAATTTTTCCTAACAGAAATTTTCGTATTCATTGAAAAAAAATATTTCTGATGCATTATCAATTGAATAATGTTTTTATTATTTTCGATCAATTATTTCATCAACATTTTTTTTTATTACAAAATAACCTAGATCGAACAATGGAAAAAATGATTGTTCCCTTTTTAGTGCATTCGTTTGTCTTCGAAAATACTTGTATTTAAAAATGTCTCTTCTATAATTTTCATTTTTGAATTTTCTGTTCTTTCTTCACAAATAACTAATAAAAGCTACAATCTTTCTTTCGGTTTTTTTTATTTTTGTTATTCATGATGCTGAATGAATAGAGCACTAATTAATATCCAATTCTTATATTTTTTATTAATTAAACTTCACCAAACATTTTTCCTAACAGAATTTTTCGTATTCACTATCAAAGGTGACAATGTCAAATTTAAACTTATTATTTTTTTTTCATTATTATTTTCATGATTGTAAATAACTAGTTCAGTAATTTATATTCGATATACGTTTATTTTATTAATTCGACTCCTAAAAGTCTTTTCCTTCATTAGTTACAGATAATTATTTATTGTTTTTCTTTCCTAAAAAAAAATTCCTGATGCATTATCACTGGAATAATGTTTTTCTTATTTTCGTTCAATTATTTCATTAAAACTTTTTTTTAATTCTCACAAACTAACCTAGATCGAACAATGGAAGAAATTATTGTTTTTTTTGAGTGCATTTTTATGTTTTTGAAAATACTTGTTTTAAAAATTAATGATTTTCATTTTTGAATTTTTGTTCGTTTTGTGTTCATTGTCAAGGGTGATAATGAAAAATTTCAACTTATTAATTCCTTTGTATTATTATTTTCTTGATTTTAAATAACATGTTCAATAATTAATATTCGATATACATTTATTGTATTAATTCGACTCCTAAAAACCCTTTACTTTATTAATTACAGATAATTATTCATTGTTTTTTTTTTCAAAAAAAAACTTGCTGATGCATTATCACTGGAATAATGTTTTTCTTGTTTTCGTTCAATTATTTCATTGAAACTTTTTTTTAATTCTCATAAACTAACCTAGATTGAACAATGGAAGAAATTATTGTTTTCTTTTTAGTGCATTTGTATGTCTTTGAAAATACTTGTCTCAAAAATGGATAATTCTCATTTTTGAATTTTTTGTTCGTTTTTTACAAATAACTTATAAAAGCTAGAATCTTTCTTTCGGTTTTTATTTTTAGTATTCATGATATTTATTGAACAGAACACTAATTAATATTCAATTCTTATATTTGTTATTAATTAGACTTCACCAAACATTTTTCCCAACAGAAATTTTCGTATTCATTGTCAAGGGTGATAATGTTAAATTTCAACTCATTAATTTTTTTGTATTATTATTTTCATGATTTTAAATAACTAGTTTAGTAATTAATATTCGATGTACATTTATTTCATTAATTCGTCTCCAGATAATAATTTATTGTTCCTCATTCCTACAAAAAAATTCCTGATAAATTATCACTGGATTAATGTTTTCTTTGTTTTCGTTCAATTATTTCATCAAAACTTTTTTTTATTATTCTCAAAATAGCCTAGATCAAACAATGGAAGAAATCATTGTTTCTTTTCAGTGCATTTGTACGTCGTTGAAATTACTTGTTTTTTCAAAATTTTTTTGTTCTTTTTCTAAAACAACTAATGAAAGCTCGAATTTTTCTTTCGGTTTTTTTTTATTTCTAGTATTCATGATGTTTAATTCATAGAGCACTAATTAATATCCAATTTTCATATTTTTCGATTTGTTTGACTTTACCAAACATTTTTCCTAACAGACATTTTCTGATTCATTGTCAAATTTCAACTCAATAATTTTTCTTCAAAAAACTAGTGATTAATATTCGATTTACATTCATTTGATTTACTTCATTAATTACAGATAATTTTTCATGTTTTTTTTTCCAAAAAAAAATTTCTAATGCATTGTTACCGAAATGTTGTTTTTTTCTCGTTCAATTATTTCATTCTTCTGTTACTCACAGAATAACCTAGATCAAACAATGAAAGAAATTTATTTCCCCTTCTTAGTGCGTTTGTATAGAAACTTGTCTTTAAAAATGTTTTTCTTCCATAATTTTAATTAATTTGAGGAAGGACTGCCCTAAATAGGGGGGAGGCCATAGAGTTTTGTGTCGCAACCATCGACTTGTTTTCCTCTTCTTCTGTCAACGGTCGCAGCTGTATTTCTCATTTCCATGGCGACCTATATCTACTTATAGTGTGCGTTGTTCTGAAACCGATTCACCTTGTATTTTTTCAAATGGATCTAAACCGTACATCTCCTCCTCATTTTTATCTCGAATCAAATACGTTCCTGATGCCCAATTTGGATCGCTAAAAGCTATCGGTCACGATTTCGGTGTAAAGAGAACAATATGAATTTATGGAGAGGAATATTTGAGCCATCCGAGTGAAATCATGCATGTCCTCATCGTATAATTGGACCATTATTCAAGCCAGGATTTCATTTTCTCATCTCAATGTGGCAATAGGATCATGTTTAATTTACTCCTACGGTTCTCAATGGAGCCCGTTTATGGTGTTATAGTTTGCTGCGAGCAGGAAGAGTTCGATTGGGTCCATGATTTGATTTTTTCGTTGGATATGGAGTATCTACTACGAGAGCAGAGTCACCACGCGAGATTCAGATGAGATGATAGATTGATAATTGATGATTAGGATCTCATCGTTGCCGTCACGAGTGGCGCAGTGTCGAAAATTCCGAAAGTGCTCGTATGTCACGAGCGTCATGCTCTTAAATCCGTGATCTGTGTGGCAACATCCAGCAATTTGCGTGTTTATGGTCCGTACAAGAAGATTCGGATGACCTTGATCATGGGTTTTAGACCATTTGATGAAAGGTGAAAGTGATGAATGGACCATCTATTCTCGCAACTGATGCTTATCGAGTCACCGCCATTGTTCGGAACAAATGAATTTCTATCACGCACTTCCTCGTGCTTGACGAGATCGAAAAGGAAGAGAATATAGTCTGAATTGTACGAATATGGAAGGTAATACCCCTACCACCAAATCAAATCAAATCAAAATTTATTAATAATTATCATAATACATGCTTTCAAGGTATTTCTCATTACATAATAGCTTCTACTAAGCAGTATCCATTATAAGTTTTATTTTAGGAAATTTGGGAAGAAAAGGGTATTTTTAAGTCAATTATCATATTGGGGAGAAATATTATAGGTATACAGGAGAATAAAAAGAAAAAAACCTGCTCGATAATAACTCCAACCACTACACGAGAAAATATCGCTGAGTTTAGAACGAAATTGCCATGACGTGTCGGTGGACGTTTAGGAGAATACAGTCGGAATTGAGGCGGCCGAAAATCGAAATGGTGATGGTTTTCAATAATTTCTCAGTCTCATTTCACGTTTTTCAAAAAATTTCGATTCACGAGATAACTTCGAAATTAGTCGAAATCTGACAGCTACTTGGAACCCGTAGAAATTTAGCTTCAAAAAATTTAGAAATGGCCGTTTCGGGATCTGAAATGAGGTGAATATAATTGAATAGTTTCGCTTTCCACTTTTCCACGTCATTTTTCAGGGATTTTGATAATTTTCAGAATGTTATGAATGAAATTCTACCTAGATGTCATTCAGGAAGCACAGATGGAATGAATGACAACTTACATTCATAAAATGAATAATAGATGGTTTCATGGTCTGAAACGAGGTGAAAACGATTGAAAAGATCCTTTTTCAACTTTGTCATTCCATTTTCTGGGGTTTTTAATCATTTTTAGGTAGTAATGAACGAAACTCTAGCTAGATGTCATTCAGGTAAGATGAAGGGAATGAACGAAAACTTACATTCATAAAACGAATAATGGACCGTTTAATGGTCTGAAACGGGGTAAAAACGATTGAATAGGTGCTCTTTCAATTTTCCTAGGTCATTTTTTAGGGATTTTCATAATATTTAGAAAGTTATGAACGAAATTCTACCTAGATGTCATTCAGGAAGCACAGATGAAATGAATGACAACTTACATTCATAAAATGAATAATAGACAGTTTCATGGTCTGGAACGAGGTGAAAATGATTAAATAGATCCTTTTCCAACTTTTTCATTCCATTTTCTGGGGTTTTCAACCATTTTTAGGTAGTTATGGACGGAATTCTACCTAGATGTCATTCAGGTAAGATGAAGGGAATGAACGAAAACTTACATTCATAAAATGAATGATAGAACTTTTCATGGTCTGAAACGAGGTAAAAACGATTGAATAGATGCTCTTTCAATTTTCCTAGGTCATTTTTTCAGGAATTTTCATAATTTTTAGAAAGTTATGAACGAAATTCTACCTAGATGTCATTCAGGAAGCACAGATGAAATGAATGACAACTTACATTCATAAAATGAATAATAGACCGTTTCATGGTCTGGAACGAGGTGAAAACGATTAAGTAGATGCTTTTTCAACTTTTTTATTCCATTTTCTGGGGTTTTTAATCATTTTTAGGTAGTTATGAACGAAATTCTACCTAGATGTTATTCAGGTAAGATGAAGGGAATGAACTAAAACTTACATTCATAAAACGAATAATGGACCGTTTAATGGCCTGAAACGAGGTAAAAACGATTGAATAGATGCTTTTTCAATTTTCCTAGGTCATTTTTCAGGAATTTTCATAATTTTTAGAAAGTTATAAACGAAATTCTACCTAGATGTCATTCAGGAAGCACAGATGGAATGGAAGAAAACTTACATTCATAAAATGAATAATAGACCGTTTCATGGTCTGGAACGAGGTGAAAACGATTAAATAGATCCTTTTTCAACTTTTTTCATTCCATTTTCTGGGGTTTTCAATCATTTTTAGGTAGTTATGAACGAAATTCTACCTAGATGTCATTCAGGTAGATGAAGGGAATGAACGAAAACTTACATTCATAAAACGAATAAAGAACCGTTTGATGGTCTGAAACGGGGTAAAAACGATAGAATAGGTGCTCTTTCAATTTTCCTAGGTCATTTTTCAGGAATTTTCTCAATTTTTAGAAAGTTATGAACGAAATTCTACCTAGATGTCATTCAGGAAGCATAGATGGAAGGAATGAAAACTTACATTCATAAACTGAATAATAGACTGTTTTATGGTCTGGAACGAGGTGAAAACGATTAAATAGATCCTTTTCCAACTTTTTTATTCCATTTCTTAGGGTTTTTGATCATTTATAGGTAGTTATGAACGAAATTCTACCTAGATGTCATTCAGGTAGATGAAGGGAATGAACGAAAACTTACATTCATAAAACGAATAAAGGACCGTTTGATGGTCTGAAACGGGGTAAAAACGATTGAATAGATGCTCTTTCAATTTTCCTAGGTCATTTTTTAGGGATTTTCATAATTTTTAGAAAGTTATGAACGAAATTCTACCTAGATGTCATTCAGGAAGCACAGATGGAATGAATGACAACTTACATTCATAAAATGAATAATAGACCGTTTCATGGTCTGGAACGAGGTGAAAATGATTAAATAGATCCTTTTCCAACTTTTTCATTCCATTTTCTGGGGTTTTCAATCATTTTTAGGTAGTTATGAACGAAATTCTACCTAGATGTCATTCAGGTAAGATGAAGGGAATGAACGAAAACTCACATCCATAAAACGAATAAAGGACCGTTTAATGGTCTGAAACGAGGTGAAAACGATGAAATAGATGCTCTTTCAATTTTCCTAGGTCATTTTTTAGGGATTTTCATTATATTCAGAAAGTTATGAACGAAATTCTACCTAGATGTCATTCAGGAAGCACAGATGAAATGAATGACAACTTACATTCATAAAATGAATAATAGACAGTTTCATGGTCTGGAACGAGGTGAAAATGATTAAATAGATCCTTTTCCAACTTTTTCATTCCATTTTCTGGGGTTTTCAACCCATTTTAGGTAGTTATGAACGAAATTCTACCTAGATGTCATTCAGGTAAGATGAAGGGAATGAACGAAAACTTACATTCATAAAACGAATAAAGGACCGTTTGATGGTCTGAAACGGGGTAAAAACGATTGAATAGATGCTCTTTCAATTTTCCTAGGTCATTTGTTAGGGATTTTCATAATTTTTAGAAAGTTATGAACGAAATTCTACCTAGATGTCATTCAAGAAGCACAGATGAAATGAATGACAACTTACATTCATAAAATGAATAATAGACCGTTTCATGGTCTGGAACGAGGTGAAAATGATTAAATAGATCCTTTTCCAACTTTTTCATTCCATTTTCTGGGGTTTTCAATCATTTTTAGGTAGTTATGAACGAAATTCTACCTAGATGTCATTATTGAAGCACAGATGGAATGAATGAAAACTTACGTTCATAAAATGAAAAATAGACCGTTTCATGGTCTGAAACGAGGTGAAAACGATCAAATAGATGCTTTTTCACCTTTTTTATTCCATTTTCTATGGTTTTTGATCATTTTTAGGTATTTATGAACGAAATTCTACCTAGATGTCATTCAGGTAAGATGAAGGGAATTAACGAAAACTTACATTCATAAAACGAATAAAGGAACGTTTGATGGTCTGAAACGAGGTAAAAACGATTGAATAGATGCTCTTTCAATTTTCCTAGGTCATTTTTTTAGGAATTTTCATAATTTTCAGAAAGTTATGAACGAAATTCTACCTAGATGTCATTATTGAAGCACAGATGGAATGAATGAAAACTTACGTTCATAAAATGAAAAATAGACCGTTTCATGGTCTGGAACGAGGTGAAAACGATCAAATAGATGCTTTTTCACCTTTTTTATTCCATTTTCTATGGTTTTTGATCATTTTTAGGTATTTATGAACGAAATTCTACCTAGATGTCATTCAGGTAAGATGAAGGGAATGAACGAAAACTTACATTCATAAAACGAATAATGGACCGTTTAATGGTCTGAAACGAGGTAAAAACGATTGAATATATGCTCTTTCAATTGTTCCAGGTAATTTTTTAAGGATTTTCATAATTTTTAGAAAGTTACGAACAAAATTCTACCTAGATGTCATTCAGGAAGCACAGATGGAATGAAAGAAAACTTACATTCATAAAATGAATAATAGACCGTTTCATGGTCTGGAACGAGGTGAAAACGATTAAATAGATCCTTTTTCAACTTTTTTATTCCATTTCCTAGGGTTTTTGATCATTTTTACGTAGTTATGAACAAAATTCTACCTAGATGTCACTCAGATAAGATAAATGGAATGAACGGCAACTTATATAGAGAATAATAGACCGTGTAATGGTCTGAAACGAGGTGAAAACGATTGAATAGATGCTCTTTCAATTTTTCCAAACTGGCTTTCCAATTTACGAATTTCAATAATAATAATATTACTTTCAAATTCAATAAGTAATTGACATTCTGAGTTCTTTATATTGAATCATTAATCCTTCGAGGCTTCGTATCAATTTGCGGTCTTCGAAGAATTACTGAACATTTTACAATCGTGAAATTGGTCATTTTCCACACTAGTGGTGTAATATACCATTAACTCGATTTGAGATCCAATGGAAATATAAAAATTTCCGATTATGTAACTCGAAATATCTGCTACTGAAAATTTCGAAAACGAACAAAACACCAGCTCCCATCCACCCCAACATCAGAATAAGGAACGCGAGTCGAAGATGCTTCAACGTCAGCTTCCGCTTCGATGGGGGATCCTCAGTTACCTCACCAAATACGAAGTAGCTCTTTGTTATCCTCTGCACGAAACCATGCGCCAGCAGATTCAACAGCTCCCTCTCCACCAACGGATAAAGAGGATGACCCCTTCTGAAGATGGCATTGAAGGTCATAGTATTGACGACACCTCCAATCCTCTTCAACTTGAATCTTCCACTGGCATCGACGTATCGTCGAGAAAAGTACGACACCTTCGATTTGGTCCTCAACACAATCATATCCTTCGAGTTGGCAGTTCTGTCTATGCAGGAGAAACTGAAGTCGCAGGGGACGTAATGGTCCTTCAGGTAATTGGTGAGTTCCTCGTCTTGTTTGAAGGTGTCGGCGAGGAGGGGGAGGAATCCGATTTTTAGGTCTTGTTCCATGACGTCCTCCAGGGAGTTGAGTTGGTTCTCGTAGTTGTCGTCGGATAAGAACTGTACGAATTTGCATTTGTAAGCGACGTTCATGATGAGGCTTTCCACTATTAGGGCAGTTATGACAATCACTTCAGTTAAGTTGTTGGGCCTGATATGAACGTCTTGTTCCACTGCTAGTTTGTACAAAGTCCACAACTTATTTCCATGGGTGAATCTACCTAAAATAAGGGTTGAAAGGTACCACATAAGGAATAGAGCCAGTATGGTGGATACCCAAGAGTACCAAACTTCTCTCGAAAGTATCTGGTAGACGTACTTCCACTTTGGTACCAAGTCAGCTGTTGGTGCATACCAAAACAAGGTGTCTGAAAAACATGGAGTTGTGAAATCGTACTCGTACTTCATGTGCCCATTGATACCCTGAAGGAAATAATCACAAACCCTTCCTCTCATCATACTTTGAAGTCTTTTCAAAGCGCTCCTCTTCCTATCCTTCCCCAAGTAATTCATCTTCCTGAATATCGGTTTTATACCGATCAACTCGTGGATCATCTCGTGGATATCCACCACCATCCCCTTCCTCGATAAAGACAGATGGTTCATGGTGAAGGGTGGATCGAAGGTGTAACAGACTGTGGTGGTACTGTATCTCCATTTCCTCCTATTCTTAACCCAAGTCGCGATGGATTCGTTCAAGCTGGTCGGGTTGGAACAAGAACCTACCAGTACTGACTTAACCTCGTACTTCTCAAACTGCCCCACGGTTATTTCCCCGGAGGAGACGTTGGCGAAAATCGTGTCCTTCTTCAGTTCCGAGAAGTGTCTCATGTTCTTCGTGGACATGTCTTTGTGGGAAGAGGAGAAGATGTGCTTGGAGGTGGACAGTCGATTTTCGTCCAGGTGTTTGAATAGGGTCGACTTCTTGAAGTCGTCCAGACCTGGAAGAGATCTTTTACTCTTTTTTTATTTTTGGTTGCGTCTTCTCACCTGTTGTGATCACTGGTACATTGATTTTATTCTTATTTTCCACGAAGAGGACGATGTTTGTGTCCAAACTGCGATCATCGATTATCGATTGGACACATTGGATGAATGATAAATTATGGATTATCGACAATGGTGTCAACATAATGAAAACTAAACGAATATGACAGATGTGGTACATTAGATCTACTGTGTGACAGCTATGTCATAACCTCTATTCAAGGGCTTCTGGTCTCGACCTGAAATGGCAACACATTTATATACTGGATGGTGTAATTGGAGAACCATCATCAAATGTGCCCAACTTCAAGAAAGTTCATCAATTATCAATGAAACACTGGATGTGTCTCGAAAAGAACAACGACGTTTTCAGTTTGTCCCCGATGGAAATGATAACGTTCAACGTTTCCATAATGGTTGAGTGATATTTCGGATTTTAATGAATTTCAGCAGGAAAATTCATTGTTTTTTAACGTTATTAGTTCGAAACAAAAACGTTGGTAATGATGATACAGGGTGGACTTCAGGATCGACTATGAAATAAAAATTTTTTTGGCTGGCTTTTGGAAGGAAAAAAATTCTTATAGCTACAAAAGTGTGTGATGCTACAAACTATCAATCATAAAATACTTTAATTTGGTGCGACTGAATTATTCATGAGGTTCATCTTTTAAAACATCAATTATCCATTGATGAGCGATTCGAGGTCCTGCCATCTGTTCATCAAGTAATCTTGTCAGTAATTATGAAAGATTCGTATGGATAATTAGATGCAGTTAGACATTTTGGTAATTTGCTACTATCTCTTCATTTTCCAAGAGGACGTCGAGGTGAATTGAAATGAAATGGTTTTATGAATCTCTTCAACACATTGATTCACCAGTGGTAATCAATTCAAAAATAATGATTTCAACACATTCGAAAAGATGTATGGAAAAAAATCGAGAAAGGTACTGGCGTGAAGCACCGGTGGACACCCATCCAGTCACTGAACCCGTCCAACGCTGCTTGGCTTCTAGTATAATCAAACTAAGTTTAACAATACTGTAATTTTATAAAATTCACTCTTTAAGACGAATTTGTCCATAGAAAAAAATTCAAAGTTCTTCAAGCTGTCACAATCTCTTCTTCTTTAGAAAAGTCCTCATTTGACGGAATTGTCTTCTCATATTACTCCATCTGAAGAAGTTTCCCAACCACTGTGGGATCCGTTCGAAGTTTACACCTTGTCTTTTTAATGACTTTAGTTTCACCTATTTGTTTAAAATAAGATGAAGATAGTACTGACATAAACATATCCTTATTCATGACATGTTCCCACATCTATATTCCAATAATTTATGTGCTTTGTCTTCAGGAATGTCTGTTGTTTCATCAACCGTAACTCACTTAAAATACACAGAGATATTTTCATAGATGTTACAGATCACTACACGAATTTCATAGAAATTAATCTAGTTTTGACAGTTTTATATTGACCTAAAGAAATAATTTCGAAATTTGTCACAATTTGACAGCTATCTGGAACTTTTTGAAACTAACATTCATTCAGCAAGGAAGAGAACGTTTTGGGGTGTAAAATCAAGTAAATACTATAAAATACATTGTCTTTTAACTTAACCCCTCCTCTTTTGGTGCCTTTTTCATAGAATAATTACCGAAAGTCCAAGAACCACAGAATACACCTGACATTTATCGAAGACCGAAATTACTCTGAAATCGTACAAATAAACAGTTTTTGGGGCTGCAACGAATGAAAAAGTGGTTCTTATAGGTTTCTTCAACTACAGTGAGCAGTTTTCAGGAATTTTTTATCGATTTTGGTGAGTTTTGAACGAAATTCCGCTGAAATGTCATTGGGTTAATTTCATTCATTCTGGCAAGTGGAACTGATTTCAAGTAGAAATAAGGGTGTATACAGATAGAAATAGGGGTGAGCGATTATTTTCGAGGATTTAATAGTCTCACGATGAGTTTTTTCCAGGTTTCGCGAATTAAACGAGACATTGTCAAAATGTGAAAGCTCCTGGACATTTACGTTCAAATATCCAAAAATGTACCGTTGCGGGTTCTGAAATGAGGTAAATATGACTAAACACATTGTCTTTCGACTTTTCCCACCCACTTTTGGGAGGTTTCGATGATTTTCAGAAAATTATGAACGAAATTCCAAACCTGAGAAAGTCCAAGAACCACAGAATACACCTGACATTTATCGAAGGCCGAAATTACTCTGAAATCGTACAAATAAACAGTTTTTTGGGGCTGAAATGAATAAAAAAGTGATCCTTATAGGTTTCTTCAAGTACAGCGAGCAGTTTTCTGAAATTTTTATCGATTTTGGTGAGTTTTGAACGAAATTCCGCTGCAATGTCATTGGGTTAATTTCATTCATTCTGGCAAGTGGAACTGATTTCAAGTAGAAATAAGGGTGTATACAGATAGAAATAGGGGTGAGCGATTATTTTCGAGGATTTAATAGTCTCACGATGAGTTTTTTCTAGGTTTCGCGAATTAAACGAGAAATTGTCAAAATGTGAAAGCTCCTGGACATTTACGTTCAAATATCCAAAAATGTACCGTTTCGGGTTCTGA
The DNA here is from genome assembly GCA_963966015.1 of Aphidecta obliterata. NCBI lineage: Eukaryota > Metazoa > Arthropoda > Insecta > Coleoptera > Coccinellidae > Aphidecta > Aphidecta obliterata. Next base: position 3,881,435 of record OZ014435.1, read on the forward strand.
AATGAGGTAAATATGACTAAACACATTGTCTTTCGACTTTTCCCACCCACTTTTGGGAGGTTTCGATGATTTTCAGAAAATTATGAACGAAATTCGAAAACTTAAAAAGTCCAAGAACCACAGAATACACCTGACATTTATCGGGGCCGAAATTACTCTGAAATCGTACAAACAAACCGTTTTTGGTGCTGAAACGGATGAAAAAGTGATCCTTATAGGTTTCTTCAACTACACGTAGCAATTTCCATGAATTTTCTATCGAATTTGGTGAGTTTTGAAAGAAATTCTGCTGAAATGTCATTGGGTTAATTTCATTCATTCTGGCAAGTGGAACTGATTTGGAGTAAAAATGGGGGTGTATACAGATGCAAATGGGGAAAAGCGATGATTTTTTATGGTTCACCAGCATCCCGATAAGTTTTTTCTTCAGTTTTGAGGAATTTCACGAAAAATTTGTCTTCAGGGAACATAGAAATTCCCAGGAAGATATAAACGAAATTCGAAACCTGAAAAAGTCTTGGAACCACAGAATTCATCTGACGTAGGCTAATAAATCCGTCATCTGTCAAAAAAATGTTCGAACTCGTTCTGGAGGAAAAATTACGTAAAGCATTTATTCCGACGATGCTAATTGGCAGTTACAAGTTCCTCTATTTGATTTGTATGACGAAACCCGTACAGAATCGGAAGTACAAATTTCCTTTCGATCCGAACGAGGAACAGAGGAACCATTAGCGAAACGGTGTTGAAATAATGTAAGACATAAAATTTAATGCCACCTAATATTCACACGAGAACCGTTGGATAATAGTGAGATAAACTTCCTGACACATAATTGAGGTGTTTGCTGATGAGATCTTATCTCTCGCTAAGAAGGAGTGATTTAACATCTCAATTGTTCACCGTTTTTTCCGTGACCGCCTCAGGTACCAATTCTTCAAATGGATGAAGGATTTCAGATGCTTCATTTGGAAGATAATTTTCATTGTCGAAAACCTTGTTTGAATATTTTGTGTCGATTTTTTTGTTAATAATTGTATCTTGACTCGTGACATAAGTTTTGAAAGTTGCATCGAAATGTGTCAATATTGACATACTTCAGACACATGACAGTGGGGCAGTGATACCGATATAAGGCATTAAAAGATTCTAGGTTATATCAATCATCGGTTGAAAATTAGGATAGACAAGGTTAGGACAATTGAAGTTACAAGAAAATTCAATAACTTTTATTCAAATGAATAACCAAACATTTTTTTTTGAGTTGGGTGAATTCAGTTCCTCTTGGAATTTTGATGGATGGCAATAACACCGTCCTCTTCATCTTCATTCAAAGTTATGTGAGTGTTACAGTCTTGATCGACAACAATAACTTTCCCAGTACATTGTCCATCGACGACATTTCCTGATACGACATCACAATATTCTCCTGGAGGGACGCAAGCATGAACTTCTCTGTCGATGTTACCCCCATTATTGAACACAATGAAGCCTTTATTTCCCCTACAGAAGGCCACCTGTTGATCTCCTAGGGTCTGCCAATCGTTTATGCCAGTTCCTGAAAATATAAATCATTTCAAACCTCTTGGATTACCAATCTCAATCTATCATCATAACTCACCTCCCACAACGTTTCTGAACTGGACCATGTTATAAATCTGCCTCCATCTATGCTCGCAAATGAACCCGTTGGTGCAGGTGTCGTCACTGTTGAACCCAGGCGATATCAAGTTACTATCGGCGTCTTGCGGTGGCGGAGTATTGGTGTCCACGAAGTCGAAGCTGGAAATCATCCTTCCAGTTCCGTTATACGGATGAGCCATCATGAAAGCGATGGCCATCTTGTAAGGCTTCGGGTCCTTGTAGTTGAGGATGCCGGGGTCACTCCTTTGGGAGTCGTGGTTGTCGATGAAGGTCACCGAGTCGCTGCCTGGATCCACCAAGCCCCATTCTGGTCCCCAGTTGTTGAGGTACATCATCTTGTCGTTCTTCCTGAAGACGTTGCTGAGGCGGTTGCCGAACTTGAACTCCAGTACGGTTCCGACTCCTGTGTAGAGTTCTCTTGGAACTGCATCACATCATGAAATTGACTCGATTAGCTCAAACAGTTCAGGGTATGGAATTAGAAGAGTGGACCAACCCATCCCGGCCACTTCTTGGTAAATAAACGCTCTGGAACCAGGAGCAAACCCGTAGTCGGTGTTGAGGTCCTTCACCCTTCCGAAAATTATGATCAAATCCTCAGGCAACATGTGCTTGGCTGCGTCGACTCTGAATCCTGCCAAACCGAGGTCGACCAAGTGGTTCAAAAAACCGACTATCTTCTCTCTAACATACTCTTCAGTGTGGAATGAACCTTTTTAGGGTGATCTTATGAGGTATTCACCACTTATTTACCTGGTTTAGATCCCTCAGTCCGACGAATTCACAGTTTCCCACTTGGTCTCACTTGGTGATTGCACAGGGTTCATGGAAATGCTCTCTAGAGTAGGGCACTGCAGGGTAATTGTCATTGGTGGACATCCCTTTATTGCCAATATAATACCAATATAAAGCATCAAAAGATCCTAAGTTATGTAAATCATCGGTTATAAATTAGAATAGGTTAGGTTAGGACAGTTACAAAAAAATTCAATAACTTTTATTCAGATTAATAACCAAAAATTTTTTTCAAATAGTTAGGTGCATTCAGTTCCTCTTGGAATTTTGATGGATGGCAATAACACCATCCTCTTCATCCTCATTCAAAGTTATGTGGGTGTTACAGTCTTGATCGACAACAATTATTTTCCCAGTACATTGTCCATCGACGACATTTCCTGATATGACATCACAATATTCTCCTGGAGGGACACAAGCATGAACTTCCCTGTCGATGTTACCCCCATTATTGAACACAATGAAGCCTTTATTTCCCCTACAGAAGGCCACCTGTTGATCTGCTAGGGTCTGCCAATCGTTTATGCCAGTTCCTGAAAATACAAATCATTTTAAACCTCTTGGATCACCAATCTCAATCTATCATCATAACTCACCTCCCACGACATTTCTGAACTGGACCATGTTATAAATCTGCCTCCATCTATGCTCGCAAATGAACCCGTTGGTGCAGGTGTCGTCGCTGTTGAACCCAGGCGATATCAAGTTACCATCGGCGTCTTGCGGTGGCGGAGTGTTGGTGTCCACGAAGTCGAAGCTGGAAATCATCCTTCCAGTTCCGTTATACGGATGAGCCATCATGAAAGCGATGGCCATCTTGTAAGGCTTCGGGTCCTTGTAGTTGAGGATGCCGGGGTCGCTCCTTTGGGAGTCGTGGTTGTCGATGAAGGTCACCGAGTCGCTGCCTGGATCCACCAAGCCCCATTCTGGTCCCCAGTTGTTGAGGTACATCATCTTGTCGTTCTTCTTGAAGACGTTGCTGAGGCGGTTGCCGAACTTGAACTCCAGTACGGTTCCGACTCCTGTGTAGAGTTCTCTTGGAACTGCATCACCACCTGAAATTGACTCAATTAGCTCAAACAGTTCAGGGTATGGAATTAGAAGAGTGGACCAACCCATCCCGGCCACTTCTTGGTAAATAAACGCTCTGGAACCTAGAGCAAACCCGTAGTCGGTGTTGAGGTCCTTCACCCTCCCGAAAATTATGATCAAATCCTCAGGCAACATGTGCTTGGCTGCGTCGACTCTGAATCCTGCCAAACCGAGGTCGACCAAGTGGTTCAAAAAACCGACTATCTTCTCTCTAACGTACTCTTCAGTCTGAAATGAACCCTTTTAGGGTGATCTAACGAGGGATTCATCTTTAATTTACCTGGTTTAGATCCCTCAGTCCGACGAGTTCACAGTTTCCCACTTGGTCTCACTTGGTGATTGCACAGGGTTCATGGAAATGCTCTCTAGAGTAGGGCACTGCAGGGTGATTGTCATTGGTGGACATCCCTTTATTGCCAATATAATACCAATATAAAGCATCAAAAGATACTAAGTTATGTAAATCATCGGTTATAAATTAGAATAGGTTAGGTTAGGACAGTTACAAAAAAATTCAATAACTTTTATTCAGATTAATAACCAAAAATTTTTTTCAAATAGTTAGGTGCATTCAGTTCCTCTTGGAATTTTGATGGATGGCAATAACACCGTCCTCTTCATCCTCATTCAAGGTTATGTGAGTGTTACAGTCTTGATCAACAACAATAACTTTCCCAGTACATTGTCCATCGACGACATTTCCTGATATGACATCACAATATTCCCCTGGAGGGACGCAAGCATGAACTTCCCTGTCAATGTTACCCTCATTATTGAACACAATGAAGCCTTTATTTCCCCTGCAGAAGGCCACCTGTTGATCTGCTAGGGTCTGCCAATCGTTTATGCCAGTTCCTGAAAATACAAATTATTTCAAACCTCTTGGATCACAAATCTTAATCTATCATCATAACTCACCTTCCACAACGTTTCTGAACTGGACCATGTTATAAATCTGCCTCCATCTATGCTCACAAATGAACCCGTTGGTGCAGGTGTCGTCACTGTTGAACCCAGGCGATATCAAGTTACCATCGGCGTCTTGCGGTGGCGGAGTGTTGGTGTCCACGAAGTCGAAGCTGGAAATCATCCTTCCAGTTCCGTTATACGGATGAGCCATCATGAAAGCGATGGCCATCTTGTAAGGCTTCGGGTCCTTGTAGTTGAGGATGCCGGGGTCGCTCCTTTGGGAGTCGTGGTTGTCGATGAAGGTCACCGAGTCGCTGCCTGGATCCACCAAGCCCCATTCTGGTCCCCAGTTGTTGAGGTACATCATCTTGTCGTTCTTCTTGAAGACGTTGCTGAGGCGGTTGCCGAACTTGAACTCCAGTACGGTTCCAACTCCTGTGTAGAGTTCTCTTGGAACTGCATCACCACCTGAAATTGACTCAATTAGCTCAAACAGTTCAGGGTATGGAATTAGAAGAGTGGACCAACCCATCCCGGCCACTTCTTGGTAAATAAACGCTCTGGAACCTGGAGCAAACCCGTAGTCGGTGTTGAGGTCCTTCACCCTCCCGAAAATTATGATCAAATCCTCAGGCAACATGTGCTTGGCTGCGTCGACTCTGAATCCTGCCAAACCGAGGTCGACCAAGTGGTTCAAAAAACCGACTATCTTCTCTCTAACGTACTCTTCAGTCTGAAATGAACCTTTTTAGGTTGATCTAACGAGGGATTCACCTCTTATTTACCTGGTTTAGATCCCTCAGTCCGACGAGTTCACAGTTTCTTACTTGGTCTGCGTCGTTATAGTTGGTGATTGCGCAGGGTTCATGGAAATGCTCTCTTGAGTAGGGCACTGCAGGGTAATTGTCATTGGTAGACTCCCCCTTGTTGCCAGCTGTTCCAACCCCATCGGCTGCAGTCATGTGGTTGAATACGATATCTGCATAAACCCTAGAGAAGATCACATAAAATTTGATTCCCTCTGGAAGAAGTTGCTATTATGGGGCCCTACCTCACCCCTGCTTTATTGCATCTTCTCGACATCTCTTCTAGTTCCTTCTCATTTCCAGATCTAGTCTCCAGAACATAACTGAGGGGTTGGTACCTTTCGAACCAAGGTCTGTTACTCAGGATTATATTTTCGTTGGGTGGGGAAATCTGTGAAAAATCCCGGACCTCAAAATTCTTGGTAATACTTGAGAATATCAGGGATGTTGCCAGGATGACTGGAACTATAGGGCTACGTGGATTGAATATCTCACCTGAACCCCTCCATAACCATGTGGACCAAGGAAGTTTTCACACTCCTGTGCGATATCTTTCCATTTCCATTCCAACAGATGAACAATTGTAGAACGATCTTCCACAAAATGTGGATTCTTCTGAGAACTAGCAGTAGAAACTAAAAACGTCAGAAGCAGAACTGGCCAAACCATAATGATCTGAAAAAAACTGTCTCTCAATTCTATTTAGTTTAGTTTGTACCCTGACCACCCATCTTTCCCTCTTTTCCTCTTGGAACCAAAGAGCCTCTTCAGCGAAAGAATAATAAATTTTACTGCAATTTAGGTGACAAAAATAAAACTCACTTGAATGTCCAATACAATTCACTAAACTCAAACAATCAGAACCAATTTTTCAGACAAAACTTAATGGAATCAAGGAATAATAGAAAATCAAGGAATTCAATTGATATAATTTCCCTTATCGGGAAAATATGTATCTCATGATTAGAATCACATTGCAGCTGAAACTCTCAAAACAATTGTATGCCTTCAATTTTTCGGATTTTGATTCAGATCAATATCAATATCTTGATTGATATCAAGGATCCACTCATAAAGCATTCCACCTTCGGAAAGATTACATATAAAATACATGCGAAAATAGTAACTTTTATTCACTGAATCTTGTACAAACAGAGACAACATCCTTCACTCCCTTCTCGATTTCAAATGGATGGCCAACACACCGTCTTCTTCGTCATGGTTGAGAGTTATATGAGCATCACCATTCCCATCAACTCTGATCATTTTTCCGGTACACTTCCCACCAACAAGACTTCCAGATATGATATCACAATAGTCACCCTCAGGAAGACAAACATGAAGTGTCTTATTTATATTTCCTTCATTGTTGAAAGCAATGAACCCCTTACTTCCTCTGCAGAAAGCTACCTGGTGGTCACCAAGGGTCTGCCAATTTTCCACAGGAGTACCTGGAGACAAACTTTGAAGACTCTCTAAAGAAAAACAGAGCTACATACCATCAACTACGTTCCGGAAAGACACCATGTTATAAATTTGTCGCCATCTGTGCTCGCATATGTACCCATTGGTACAAGTACCATCCCGTCTGAATCCAGGGGAGACCAGGTTACCTCCAGAATTGTGAGGAGGCGACGTCTCCGAATCTACAAAATCAAAACTAGACATCACCCTCCCTGTACCATACGGATGGGCGAGCATGAAAGCGACAGCCATCTTGTAAGGTTTGGACTTCTTGTACGTTAGAATATCCGGTTCCGCCCTCTGGGTGTCGTGATTGTCTATGAAGGTGACTGCGTCGTACCCGGGGTTCAACAAACCCCACTTCGGTCCCCATGTGTCCAAGTACCTCAGCTTGTCCTTCTTGGTGAACACTTTGCTGAGGAGATGGCCGTATTTGAACTCCATAACAGCTCCTAGACTGGTGTATAACTCTCGGCCAATTGCGTCTCCACCTACGAATCATATTATGATGAAGAAGACTCATCGATGATTGGACCAGCACCCTCATCTGGCATGGAGGATGGATAGGAAGTAGGATGGTGGGGAAAAAACTCAAGTTGGAAGATTCCCTAAAGGATCACAAGGATATGAAGACTATAATGGGAAATATCTTACCTCATTATAAGCCAGATGAACAGAGGGTAAACCGAAAGAAGAAAAAGGCATAAGCTTATTCTCACCTTGGCCAGAAACCTCTTGATAAATGAAAGGCCTCGCGCCCCTTTCAAAACCATAGCGTGTCTTCAGGTCCTTCAGGCGTCCAAAAATCACCTTCAGGTCATCTGGGTGCATATGTTTCGCTGCATCGATCCTGAACCCAGCCACGCCCAGATCTATCAAGTGGTTCATGAAATCCACTATTTTGTTTCGGACGTGTTCCTGGCTCTGGAAGAATTCCAAGTTTGATTCGATTGGGAAAAATTACAAACTGTAAGTTTTCACCTGGTCAAGATCCTTCAGTCCTACCAGTTCACACGACCTTACTTGGTTTGCATCATTGTAGCTGTTTATGGAACATGCCCTGTGGAAATGTTGAGGTGTATAGGGCACTGCAGAGAAGGTATTTTTGGAGGCTTCTGCTTTATTACCAGCAGTGCCAACGCCATCTCCCGCACTCATGTGATTTATGACAGTGTCAACGTATATTCTGTAATTGAGAAGATCTGATAAATAAGAAGAAGAGTGAATGGGAACATGGTAGAGTGGTAGAAGGTGGCGCACAGACTCCACTATTTAACCGAGGTTAGTTCTTATGAGTTGTGCACATGCGTAGAATCGTGGTTAGTGGATATTATAGTGACTGATAGTTCATGACACACCTTACTCCTGCCTTATTACATCTCTCACACATTTCCTTGAAATCCTCTTCATTTCCAGATCTTGTTGTCAACACGTAACTCACAGGCTGGTACCTTTCGTACCATTGTCTTTTATCTAGGATCAAATTTTCGTTCGGTGGTGAAATCTTGAATAAAAATTATTGTTTCCAGGAGATTTGTTTTTGTTTATTCACTCACTTGTACACCTCCGTATCCATGGGAGGCAAGAAAATTTTCGCATTCTTGTGCTATATCCTTCCATTTCCATTCAAATAAGTGGACAATCGTAGAACGATTCTGGACGAAATTTGGATTTTTCTGACTTATGACTGAGGTGATAAATAATGTCACCAACCAAGTGAGAATCATTTTTACTGTTGGGTATGAAATAAAAATGGTATCAAACTTTGAAATAACATATTAACGAGGATAATTCATGATAAATTTCCAAGAATAAGAGCAGATTATAATTTGTTTTTTTTTTTAATTATTGTTTACACTCACTGCAATAAATTTCTTGTCGAATTCATCGACTTAAAACTGACCACGTAGAATATTATAAGTAAATAATAATTTTCGATAAAACGAAATGACCGGAACTATCAATTAAGTCAGATGTCAACACTTTTTCATATTTCTTCGCAAGGTCAATGTTAATCCTATTGGATAACAATAAATGGACAAATAATTTCGATTATATACTCATTGACATTAAAATTGTTACGCTCAGAAGAAAAAATTCCAATTTTTTTTTACTTATGTACCTCCTAATATTCATGGTTAATTATTGTTCACGGAAATTATTATTATTTTATTTTATTATTGTTTGTTCAACTTTTTTCAGAATTTTTTTTTTTTCCTGAAAGTAAGTTGTAATTTTTATTGGTAGAATAGTTCCTATATCCTGAAGTAGGTTGCGCTATTTTTATTGGTAGAATTATTCTTTTATCTGAAAGTACGTTTTGCTATTTTTATTGGTATAATTTTTCTTGTATCTGGAAGTACGTTGTGCTTCTCATATTAGTAGAATTGTTCTTCTATCTGGAATATCGTTGTGCTATTCTTATTGTTATAACTGTTCTTCTATCTGGAATAACGTTGTGCAATTATTATTGCTATAATTTTTCTTCTATCTGGAAGTACGTTGTGCTATTCTTATTACTATAATTATTCTTCTATCTGAAATGACGTTGTGCAATTATTATTGCTATAATTTTTCTTCTATCTGAAAGTACGTTGTGCTATTTTTATTGGTAGAATTGTTCTTCTACCTAGAAATACATTGTGCTATTTCTATTGGTAGAATTCTTCTTTTATCTGGAAGTAGGTTCTGCTATTTTCATCGATATATTTTTTTTTATCTGGAATAACGTTGTGCTATTCTTATTGCTATAATTATTCTTATATCTGGAATAACGTTGTGCTATTATTATTCCTATAATTGTTCTTTCTTTATTTTTTTTATTGGAAGAATTGTTCTTCTACCTGAAAATACTTTGTGCTTTCCTTATTGGTAAAGTTGTTCGTCTATCTGGAAGAACGTTGTGCTATTCTTATTGGTAGGATTGTTCTTCTATCTGGAAAAACGTTCTGCTTTTTTTATTGGTAGAATTTTTCTTCTATCTGGAAGAACGTTGTGCTATTTTTATTGATAGAATTGTTCTTCTACCTGGAACAAAATTTTTTCAGAATTTTCTTCTCTGCAAAAAATTCCCTGACTTTTCAAGGCAAAAAATCACAAAGCTCCTGATCAACAGAGATTCTCTCGAAGTTTAAATTATTCCATTTGTTCAGAAGTCCTGTTTCGCGTTTTAACATCCATTGTAATTTCATCATAGTCGATTCATTTCATCTTAAACTCTTGAGTTATATGCACGACTTGAGATCCGTAATGAAAACGAATATTATAATGACGAAATTGTAACTATCCTATCTCTAGTGATGTTCAAATGAAGATCCTTGAATCCCATAAATAATATTTTATGAACCGAGTTGATGAGTTATATTGAAATGGAATCATTTTTAGGGTACAACTGGAGCGTTGAATTGGATAACCTTCTAGTTAGAATGCTGCTGTATTGTTATAATGTCAGCCTTGTAATTACTAAAAACCTTAGAATAAAGATATTATACACCAATCCATGGTGTTCTTTATTATGTGGATTATAACTGAAAGAAATGATCTATAACATAAGAGAAACCATATCCGTTTTAGAAACAACGTTTTGTAGGATATATTTCGTATTTTCAACAACTTTCTGCTGGCAAGATTCAATTATAGACTATGTGTGAGTTGCAGCAACATTCATCTGAAATAAATACAATTTGTTCATAATTCCGAGTAATTATAGGTATTATTATTTCGTTCGGGCACTGTGTTTGAGAAACATCCAAGTAAACGTGATGTAACTTTCTTAATGATTAACATCTCGGGTTCAAAATTAGTGGTAATCGATACGTATTGGGTATTTCTACCAGAAAAGTTATCTAATTGATTGGCTTTTATGGCAATATCCAAACTAATTTTGTTCAGAACGAAACACAAATAGTCTCTTGATGTTGTTGACGATGAAAAATTATTAAGGCTATTTTCATCATTATGAAATTTGAACGTTCTATTCTTGTGGGTAGAATTGTTTTTCTTTTTTATAGTTTTATTGGCGTGCTATTCTTATTGCTAGAATTGTTTTTTTATCTGGTAGTACGTTGTGCTATTCTTATTGCTATAATTATTTCTATACCTGGAAGTACATTGTGCTATCTTTATTGCTAGAATTGTTGTTCTATCTGGAAGTCCTTGGTCTATTCTTTCTGCTAGAATTGTTTCTCTATCTGGAAGTACGTTGTGCTATTCTTGTTGGTAGAATTCTTCTTCTTTGTTGAGTACGTTTCGCTTTTTTCAACTTGAATATCATAATGGAAATATTTGATGATTTGTTGAATTATTCGATTTTCGGGCTGTTTTCTGTTTTTATAATTTTTTTTTCTGTATTGTTCCTCGTATACCTACTGCATTTGGTTTCATGTATTATTCAACATATTCTCCTTGAATTTCATTCAATACGAAGATATGTTTTGGAGATAATAAGAAGTAATTCCATCAGTGCCAACAAAACATCATTTGCTATGACGTATAGTTGGCAGACTCGCTGCTCGTCGCTCATTAATCTCTATTATTTAGAGAGATTCGAAACAATACATTATTTTCGATGTTACTGGAAACATTCATCATTACCAAACAATTTAATCCTGAATCACGGAAGTGCTTTCAGCTACTATTCGAACAAAATATCCTCGGGCAACAAAAAATTGGACAAATTGGCGTTCAGTTGTGAATTATTGGATAAGCAGTCGAGAAATTGTTCTGAAGTTGCAGTAGGAGAAAACATCGGTAGATTGGTTATTTGTTCAGTACGTTTATCTTCTCTGTTCGTCCGGAAGATGGCGTTACCCGCAGTCAAACCAGTAGCTCTGGGACGAAACACATATCCGTTACTCCAACTGATGAACAGTTGCCAAAGTAGTAGTATCATAGCAACTAACCATACAATACGAATTAAATTATAATACAACCTTTTGGCAAATGAGCAGCTCGTGAAAGTGCATCGCAATATTCATAAACAGAAGTAAGGCGAAGATTACTATCCTAATTGTTTTATTAGAAGGTGAATCCTCTCAACACGAAATGAAACGGTGAAATATTTCCATTCAGAATGATTTACAACCCAAAATAGACAAATTTGATTTATTAGAGAACAGACATAATAGTTCTGGGAATAAATCATACGTTAAAAGTATGAGCTACGAGCGTGAAGCAATTCACTCATCACCATGGTCGGATGGGTAGATGTTGAGATTTCCTTTCAATTACTTCGATATTCGGGTAAATGAAGGAATTTACTTCACCATCCAGTCGTCTGATTGTTATTTATTTCAAAATTCATCGAAAACAGCTGAACAGATTTTATTGAAACCTAACTGAGAACACTGTCGATCAAGTCAGCTCTCAGACAAAAAAAATTAAATCAAAATCGTTTCATCGTTTTGTACATACATACACAGATACAGAGAACCACACATACAGAGATGTACAGATACAGAGAACCACACATACAGTGGTATACAGATACAGATACAGAAAACCACACATACAGAGATACACAGATTCAGAGAACCACACATACAAAGGGACACAGAACCACACATACAAAGGTACATAGAACCACACATATACAGAACCACATATACAGATATACACAGATACATAGAACCACACATACAGAGATACTCAGATTCAGAGAACCACACATACAAAGGTATACAGAACCACACAAACGGAGATACACAGATACACAGAACCACATATACAGATATACACAGATACAGAGATACTTGGACTCAGGGATACACAGATTCGGAGAGACACAGAAACAGAGATACACAAATTCGGAGAGACACAGAAACAAAAATACACAAATCCAGAGATACATAGATTCAGATATACACAGATAAAGAGATACAGAGACACATGAGAACATAGATACAAAGTTCACGTTCAAAAATAGAGCACATCAATTCGGCCTAATGAGTTCAATGGCGAGGAAAATTACACGATCCGACAAGGTGCTCGGCTTCCTTTTATGACAAGATACCCGTGCCAAATTACAGGCCACTTGAATTGGAGGCACGTTTTCGATAATTCGTCACCGACCTCGTCGGAATATCGAAGACGCTGCACCGGGTCCCCGAGCTCATGCATATTCCGAGCCTCTCGTCTCTTAATGGGCCGCTCGTCTGAAAAATGAGACTAATGATTCCGAGAGGTAGAGGTGATTTTGAGTGAAATGCAAATGGGAGTGATGAAGTTGTATTCATGAGGATGCATAATGAGTGAGGAGAAAATATTCCAAATTTCGGGAAGTTCAAGAAATCTGCACATCTATCTAGAAATCTGAAATCCTAGATATTTCACTACAGTGCTTCATGGTTAGAAATGAATTTCTTCGCATAGAACTGTAGAAGGTACTACTCTACCAGTTGCTGTTTCGACCACCGAAAAATATGAAAAGTCTGCATGTCAAAATAAAGAAGATTTCACTGAGCAAATATCTTCACTAAACAGTTACTTTTTGGTACTACCAGAATTGTAAGAATAATTATAAGTTCCCACAGAAGAAGCCACATCATCAAAACCATGATTCGAGATGACTAACTTCGGTACTTTTTGGTTAAAAGTGCAATATTTTTATTTGGTAGAGTAGGAGGTACTACTATTCCATTTGGTATTTTGACCACAGGAACAAATCAGAAGTCTGTATGTCAAAATGAAGAAAATTTCACTGAGCAAATATCTTCACTGAACAGTTACTTTTTGGTACTACCAGAATAATTAGAAAAATTATAAGTTCCCACAGAAGAAGCCACATTATCAAAATCGTGATTCGAGATTACTAACTTCGGTACTTTCTGGTTAAAACGCAATATTTCAACTTGGTAGAGTAGGAGGTACTACTATTCCATTCGGTATTTTGACCACAGGAACAAATCAGAAGTCTGTATGTCAAAATAAAGAAAATTTCACTGAGCAAATATCTTCACTGAACAGTTACTTTTTGGTACTACCAGAATTGTTAGAAAAATTATAAGTTCCCACAGAAGAAGCCACATTATCGAAACCATGATTCGAGATTACTAACTTCGGTACTTTCTGGTTAAAAGTGCAATATTTCAACTTGATAGAGTAGGACGTACAACTATTCCATTTGGTATTTTGACCACAGGAACAAATCAGAAGTCTGCATGTCGAAATGAAGAAAATTTCACTGAGCAAATATCTTCACTGAACAGTTACTTTTTGGTACTACCAGAATTGTTAGAAAAATTATAAGTTCCCACAGAAGAAGCCACATTATCAAAATCGTGATTCGAGATTACTAACTTCGGTACTTTCTGGTTAAAACGCAATATTTCAACTTGGTAGAGTAGGAGGTACTACTATTCCATTTGGTATTTTGACCACAGGAACAAATCAGAAGTCTGCATGTCAAAATAAAGAAAATTTCACTGAGCCAATATCTTCCACGAGGAAAACTTCATTGATCAGATTCATCTTTCTGAATCCTTGTGAGGTTACGTAGAAACCAAGATGATATAACAGACATTCAGCTATGGTCGAGGAATCTGCTATAACAGTCGATTAAATTATAATTATTTCTCTTAGAAAGCATGAAAAGCAAAACAATAAAAGCTAAACGACTAGACTCTACATACGTTAACATGCTCTGGATACCTATATTATTTGGTCTCATCCGTGTGATGATTGTTACGACATACAGGATGGACACCTCTGAGATGCCTACGATAATAGTTTGCCAGAAAAAAATTATAACTTCCCGAATTCTCAAATAACCACATATGACTCTCAACATTTATTTACATCCTCAATAACGCAATGATAATGGTGAAAAATCGAAATGAACCAGAGACACCCCTCAGTACTACCCTGTCGAAAATTATTTCCAAAAATCGCCCGTGGAAACGTTACAACAAAACAATAAAGACCTCATAAATATTCGTGCAGTGTTCATGAATGAACGAAACAACAATTTAATTCAATTTAGTTCTCCGTTAATTGCGACACATCTCTTCGAGTAATTGCCAGTTCGTTGTGAAGCTCAGGTTCGATTGTGCAACCCGTCGGGCATACATTCGCATCTAAATCGTACCATTAAGGATGTGTAATGAGTGATTAGGATTTGTTTCATTAGCATGCGAATTTACGGTCGTGAAAATACCCCGTTAATTGAATCTGAACTTGACTAAACAATGGTTTTGTGTTTGAATTCTCGCGTTGACGTGAGGTACCATAGTTGATAGAACGGTACCAAGGCGGATTTGTTGGTACTGGTGCCCATCGTTCTGTGAGGTACTCAGCAATCAATATTTCCAGGATTAGGTTCCACCATTTCTGGAGTACTCACAATTCTGGCAGTACCTATTTGGGGAAGATATTTGCTCATTGAAATTTTCTTTATTTTGACGTGAAGACTTATAAGTCATTCCTGTGGTCAAAATACCGATAGGAATGGTAGTACCTCCTACTCTTCCAAGCAAAAATATTGCACTTTTAACAAGGAAGTACTGAAGTTAGATATCTCGAATCATGGTTTCGATAATGTGGCTTCTTCTGTGGGAACCCATAATTTTTTTAATCATTCTCGATGTACCGAAAAGTACCTATTCGGTGAAGATATTTGCTCATTGACATTTTCTTTATTTTGACGTGAAAACTTCTGATTCATTCCTGTGGTCAAAATACCGATGGTCATAGTAGTACCTCCTACTCTACCAAGTAACAATATTGCTCTTTTAACCAGGAAGTACTGAAGTCAGATATCTCGAATCATGGTTTGGATAATGTGGCTTCTTTTGTGGGAACTTGTAATTTTTCTAACAATTCTGGAAGTACCGAAAAGTACTTATTTAGTGAAGACATTTTCCCAGTGAAATTTCCTTTATTTTGACGTGAAAACTTCTGATTCATTCCTGTGGTCAAAATACCGATCG
The DNA here is from genome assembly GCA_963966015.1 of Aphidecta obliterata. Lineage (NCBI taxonomy): Eukaryota > Metazoa > Arthropoda > Insecta > Coleoptera > Coccinellidae > Aphidecta > Aphidecta obliterata. Next base: position 3,897,069 of record OZ014435.1, read on the forward strand.
GAATGGTAGTACCTCCTACTATTCCAAGTAAAAATATTGCACTTTTAACAAGGAAGTACTGAAGTTAGAAATCTCGAATCATGGTTTCGATAATGTGGCTTCTTCTGTAGGAACCCATAATTTTTTTGATCATTCTCGAAGTACCGAAAAGTACCTATTCGGTGAAGATATTTGCTCAGTGACATTTTCTTTATTTTGACGTGAAAACTTCTGATTCATTCCTGTTGTCAAAATACCGATTGTAATAGTAGTACCTCCTACTCTACCAAGTAACAATATTGCTTTTTTAACCAGGAAGTACTGAAGTTAGATATCTCGAATCATGGTTTGGATAATGTGGCTTCTTTTGTGGGAACTTGTAATTTTTCTAACAATTCTGGAAGTACCGAAAAGTACTTATTTAGTGAAGACATTTTTCCAGTGAAATTTTCTTTATTTTGACGTGAAAACTTCTGATTCATTCCTGTGGTCAAAATACTGATTGTAATAGTAGTACCTCCTACTCTACCAAGTAACAATATTGCTTTTTTAACCAGGAAGTACTGAAGTTAGATATATCGAATCATGGTTTGGATAATGTGGCTTCTTTTGTGGGAACTTGTGATTTTTCCAACAATTCTGGAAGTACCGAAAAGTACTTATTTAGTGAAGACATTTTCCCAGTGAAATTTTCTTTATTTTGACGTGAAAACTTCTGATTCATTCCTGTGGCAAATTACCGATTGGAATAGTAGTTCCTCCTACTTTACCAAGTAAAAATATTGCTCTTATAACCAGGAAGTACCGAAGTTAGATATCTCGAATGATTCTGATAATATGGCTTCTTCTGTAGGAATCCAGAAATCAAAGGGTTAGTTAATGAATGAGAAAATAAATGCTGAGGATCGTGTTCACTTAAGTGCCAACCCCAGATATAGTCGACAATTTTTTTTGGGTCAATTCTGAATGAAAAAACCAATGGTACCAGTCTTTATTTCAGGGAACTACTAGTTCAGGAGATATCATTTTTTGAAGGTCGCATTAAAATACGTTAATATTGACGTTTTAATATTTCAGACATATGACAGTAAGAGGTACCAATATATGTGGCAGTACTACTAATAAAAAGCACTAAAAGTCTCATTAATCAGTTAAAAATGAGGAGAGGTTATGTTGAACAAGTAGAACCATCAAAATAAGGCACTAAAAGTCTAAGTAATCATTTGAACATAAGGATAAGTTAGCTTGAATTAGCAGTATTACCAATATAAGGCACTAAAAGTCTCAGTAATCATTTAAACATAAAGATAGTCACTGCTCAATCAGAAGTGCCACCAATAAAAGGCACTAGAAGTCTCAGTAATCAGATGAAGATTAGGATAGGTTAGGTTGAATTAGCAGTACTACCAATATAAGGCACTAAAAGTCTCAGTAATCAGTTAAATATTAGTATAGGTTAGGTTGAATAAGCAGAACTACCAATTTAAGGCACTTAATGTCTCAGTAATCATTCAACATGAAGATTCAATCAGCAGTACCACCAATATAGGGCACTAGAAGTCTCAGTAATCAAAAGAAGATCAATATAGGTTAGGTTGAATTATCAGTACTACCAGTATGAGGCACTAAAAGTCTCAGTAATCAGTTAAATATTAGTGTATGTTAGGTTGAATAAGCAGAACTACCAATTCAAGGCACTTAAAGTCTCAGTAATCATTCAACATGAGGATAGTCTCAGTTCAATCAGCAGTACCACCAATATAGGGCACTAGAAGTCTCAGTAATCAGAAGAAGATTAGTTAATTCGATAGTTGTCTTTTGAAAATAATTAGATGTTTGACTCTTCCTATACATGTAGAATGTCTTAAAGGATTCAATAAATTATTATTATTATTATTATTATAGGTTAGGTTGAATTATCAGGATTACCAATAAAAGGCACTAAAAGTCTCAGTAATCAGTTAAACATGAGGATAGTTTCGGTTGAATTAGCTTAAATTAGGACAGTTTTGAGAAATTTTTTTGTACTTTCGATGAAAGCTGTTTATTGTTTACTGTTGTTTATTGTTTTAAGTTTCTTGAGATTATTGATCTTATTGTGTTTTTTTTTTGGAAAACACTTCTTCATGAGTGATCTAATGGTAACAGCCTGAATCTTCTAGATTTTAGGCTCTGGGGAGAAAAATAAATCCAATTGAATACAATTTCAATATCGATAACAATTCTGAATTATATTTGTAAATCAAGCTAAAAATAGGAATGATACCCATCGATCTACCAGGAATAAAATGGGTAAGTAATTAGGAAGATTTCGATGGTACTTAGCTGGTACCACTCGACTCCCCTGAGAAAATCATGATCTAACCGGACTTTTCGGTGAAGGAACCCGGAGTAACGCACCAGATGAAGGATACGTCTTTCAGTAAATAATCGCACAAGGTCGCTGAGATGGATCACCCCCGTCAAGGTCTCGCAGCATCTTCAGCACCACGTCCAACTCTCCCACACTTGGCAAAATCCACCAAAATCACTTTCACCAGCTTACCCATCTTCGCCACTATAAATATATGTCTGGTAGGGTTCCTCTAGCATCACATCTTCACCGTTTCGCAGACAGTGAAGACCACTTTTTTTTCTTAGTGAGTGCGAGTGCATCCAACGAAATGCGTAGGTTTTTAATAGTGGTAAGTTTTGTGACCTGTGGATTTTTTGTGATTTTCGAGGATTAATTACCATGGAGAAGTGTACAGAGGAAATTTATCAACATTATGCAAAAAAATTTTTTTTTAATCTTCAGGATTTGATGCACTGAATATTCTGATAATCCAGCATATAAAACGGAGCTCACATATATTTTGTTTGGCATTCAATGTAGTGAAAGAATCAAATTCTTATAATCCTGAAAATTTTTCTTTATTTCAAATTTTAAACTCGCTCGATTAATTTTGAATTGATTATGAAGTATTCATTTTTTATTTCGCCATACTTAGACAAAAATGTGAACATCGGTGTTATAATTGGAAAAATCATTTCTCAAACTTTGGGATGCTATCGAACTATATAAATTGTAAAAAAAATTAATTCATACAGCAAAACTTTCTTCTATTCTTCACGTCTCATTTCCTTCGAATACAACCATATCCGTCGTCAAAATACATAATTGTAGTAGATTATACCTTCTTCGTGCAGAGAAATGACATTGGACAAAGACCATTACCTTGGATTCTGATGAAAATATCATTAAGATTCAATAATAAAATAGAAAGTTGCGATAATAATAGTGTAGAAAAAGTTTCTTCGAGAAAAACCAAAGTGTCACTTATAATATCACAAGAGCTCAAATTATTGTTGACATATGTTGATTTGTCAGAAACCCCTAAAAGTGGTGTGGAAAAGTTGAGAGAAGATTTGTGTTTTAACGTTACCCCGTTTCCCAATGATATTGGGATTAAAAAAATAAATATATAAACTTCAATTAATTCCATTATCTCTATCGAAATGAATTCCCAAAAATCAACTTCAGATAATATTATCTCGATATATCACGAGTTAGATAAATAAAACAGTACCCACATGTTATCAATGTTTCATCAATTAATAAACACAGATTGCACTTTTTTTTATTCAATTTTGGATTCTACACTCCTCAAAACAAAAACCAAAAATTTCATATAGATTGGATTTTTTTTTCTGGTAATTCCACCTCAAATTTTGATTTTTTTTCTCGTAAACCCCCTTTTTATGAGGAATCGACTGGTACCAGTCTAAATTTAAGGAAATGCATGGTTTTCTCGAAAATGATAAAAGGGTGCTATTTAAATGACAGTTTGATTGACATTGACAGCTTTTATCGGACCTACCAACATAATTCCGTCAAATATTTGAATATTGGATGAAATTTCTTTTTACTTGTCTCAACTTTTACACCTCTTCGTAAAAATGAAAATATTTGGTCTCAGGAAAAGATATCAAAATTAAACTTTGCACTTTGTTTACCAATCTTCACTTTCGAATTAAAAAAAAACTTATTTAATCATTGTCAATATAAATATCGAACTCACACTATCCTTATGTAATATAAATGCAATTATTTCCAACACTCTCCCAAATTAACCTAACCTAACCTAACCTAAATATGGATTTATTTTCAGTATTCATAATTTCCAGAAATTCGCATAATATAAAAAGAAGATCACATAATTTTTTAATTACTTATTTTTTTTGACATTCAACCTAATGAATATCTTTAATTTTTGTATTCAAGAATTTTGAAAATTTTCTATGAATTTTTTTGAAGTATAAACTTCTTGTTTCGCCAAACTAAGACAAATGCAATTCTTTTAAGGGAATTATTTCCAACACTTTCCCAACTTAAGCTAACCTAAATATGAATTATTTCCGAGAATTATATTTAACACTGTCCTAACCTAACCTTAATATGAATTTTTGTCGAAATTTATATTTTACACTGTCGTTTGAATAAAACCTCGATAAATCATGTTATTATAGAGAAACATTCATTTTTGTTTGTTTGTTTCAGAGCTGTGCACTTGCACTATCTTCCTTAACACCATCCCAAGCAGGACAGCTTGCTAAACGGGAAGGTAAGCCACAAATTATTAAGTACCTACCTATGAAAAAAATAATTTTAAATCTCTCTGGGTAAACGATAAGCAGTGCTGTGTGTCAGTGGTTTAAGGACACAGTAACAAAGAGCTAGGAGGGCCAAGATAAAAACATCGAGCAATTGGACAACTAAGAGTGGAAATTTTGGTTGTCTACTTTTCCAAAATTATTTGGATCGTATATTAGTTTTCTGAATTATGAGGAGAAAATTTGTAAAGATGAAACGAAGCAAAAATTCATTGGTTTTATAAAATGCTTATGTAACTGCGCGCTAATAAAACAATTAAATGTTTCCCCACATTTGATAAGATTATTCCACGGGAGTTTCTAATATCGAAATCGAGTAAAACAAGCTACATACTCATTAAGAATCATGAGCATACAAGAACAATAAAACGATAATTCAATGGTAGGTGGCTCATAATAAAGTTGCGAACTGATCATTCATCGCTGGTTGTAATATAATTCAGAAGTTGTGGTCACGATTAATGACAATTCCAGAACGTTTCATCGTCCAAATAAAAAAAAAAAACATATAGAGATTGAAAAAAAATTAATTGAGTTGAAGAATCGTCTGGACCTGATGATCATCTGATGACAGTGAAATTAAACTGAAAACTGCAACTCATTTCCTTTTTCAAATCGACTTCTGATAATTCAACTAGGTACAAACAGGAAGTAGCAAATAGAAATTAACTTTTTTCAATTTTCAATTCAAAATTTAAAATCCATAACATTCCACCTAATTCAATTTTCAGCACCACTACCTGGCAACGGAGGATATTCATCTGGTGGTCCAACCAACGGTTACTTGCCTCCCTCTACAGGTGGTGGATCTTTCGGAGGAAATGGAGGAGGATACTCTGGAGGTTCTTCAGGAGGTAATGGAGGAGGTTACTCTGGAGGATCTTCGGGAGGTAATGGAGGAGGTTACTCTGGGGGATCTTCGGGAGGTAATGGAGGAGGTTACTCCGGAGGATCTTCGGGAGGTTACTCCGGAGGTTCTTCAGGTGGTAATGGAGGTGGCTATCCATCGTCAGGCGGTAATGGGGGAGGTTACCCATCTTCAGGCGGTAATGGAGGAGGTTACCCATCTTCAGGCGGAAATGGGGGAGGTTACCCATCCTCAGGCGGAAATGGAGGAGGTTACCCATCCTCAGGAGGCAACGGAGGAGGATACCCATCCCCTGCCGCACCCTCATCGAGCTACGGAGCCCCCCAAAGCCCCCCTTCGAGCAGTTACGGTGCCCCCCAAGCTGGCCCAGCACCTGCCCCATCTTCTTCATACGGCGCACCTTCCGGTGGTGGAACTTTCGGCGGTTCATTCATCAACGGTGGTTCCTCCTCTTTTGGATCATCCTTCGGTGGCTCTTCCTCATTCGGGGGATCTTCAGGTGGATCACCTTCCGGTTCGTACGGAGCACCACCAGCAGCCCCGTCCGGCGGTTATGGCGCACCACAAAGTTCCCCACCTTCCACCAGCTACGGTACCCCAATCGCTCCGTCGAGACCAGCCTCTAAACCATCTTCAGGATACGGCGCTCCACTTTCCCAACCGTCCGGTGGATACGGCGCTCCCCCAGCAGCTCCCCCATCTAGGCCATCATCCAGCTACGGTGCCCCACCTTCAAGACCGTCATCGAGCTATGGCGCTCCCCCATCCAGGCCTGCACCTTCCAGACCATCCTCGAGTTACGGCGCTCCTCCAGCTGCTCCCCCATCTTCTAGCTACGGCGCTCCTCCATCTAGGCCATCGTCCAGCTATGGTGCTCCTCCATCCAGACCTGCTCCTTCAAGACCATCCTCGAGTTATGGCGCTCCACCAGCCTCAAGCTATGGTGCCCCACCAGCTTCTCCACCCTCTTCCAGCTACGGTGCTCCTCCATCTTCTCCACCCTCTTCCAGCTACGGTGCCCCACCATCTTCTCCACCTTCATCCAGCTACGGTGCTCCACCAGCTTCTCCACCTTCGTCCAGCTACGGAGCTCCAAATGGAGGAGGAGGAAACGGTAAATCCAACGGTTTTGGAGGTGGTTCCTTCGGGGGATCATCCAGTTTCGGTGGCTCCGGAGGATACAGCGCTCCAGCCCCATCTTCCAGCTATGGCGCACCGAAAGGTAACGGAGGAGGAAACGGAGGTGGATATAGTTCATTCGGAGGTAATGGCGGAGGTAATGGCGGAGGTTTTGGTGGCGCTCCTTCCGGCGGTTACGGAGCTCCCCCTGCATCTCCTCCCAGCTCTAGCTACGGAGCTCCACCTGCATCTCCTCCCAGCTCTAGCTACGGTGCTCCTCCTTCTAATGGGGGCGGTCAAAGTTACGCCAGCAACGGAGGCTATTCATACTGAGACGACGAAGATGTGAATAGAAAAATGTATATAGATAGGCGTAATTATTTATTGACGAATCTGAATGCAGTATTATGAATCTTTTGTGTACTTTTTTTATGAAATAAATCTTTTTTATGAAATGTACAATTTGTTTTGATGTTGAACATGGGCCCACCTCTGGGGAAAATAATCAATTTCTACTCACCTCGGCGAAAGAACACGACAATGAACTATATTAAAAAAAAATTTAATAACTTGATGACAACGAAACTAAGGGAAGAAAGATAAGGGTTCTCCAGTTTGCTTTATTCTCACAACAGTATTGTAACTATCATGCTAAAACTAAAGAATACACTGAACAATGATACATTTCAGCAAGAACTATTTCGATATATGTATAATTCTCAACAGACTATAAAACTCCGAAACCAAAACAAAGATTAAATTTGCCGAAACAACAATAATAAACTATCCATGATACGTATAGAATGTTCACAACTCAGGTGCTAAATGAAGCATTAAAGAAGGGCTAACCTAACCTAAAACTTTTGCAGTTAACCTTTATGTTTCTGTATTGCCATTTCAAGTCTTAAGTCTCTTGTACATTATAATGAGAATATAATTGTATCAGTGTCTTCTCTTCATCACATAAGTACACCAGAAGAAAAATTGAAATACGAGTTCACAACAAATGAAATGAGCCTCAATATATCTCAAGGTCAAATATAGAAAAGATGTAGAATATGGTCACCTCTGGGATTTTGATGAAATTCTTACAGAAGAAATATATTATGAATCGAATGCAAAACAAAAAACTAAGCACGCTGGAAGTTTGATATTATTTTATTGGGAATATTCTTGTACGACAAATGCCGAAAATACTTATGTCTAAGTTTTATGTTCGTTCATTTGATAGTGTATTCAGGCTCCTGTGAAAGTTTCATCGAAATCCGAGAGGTGACCATATTCTACACCTCGAATATTTTTCAATGAGCAAACCTCGTATTTCTTGAGATTTGACAACCAGAATGCAATGGACTCTAACGCTGGATATAATACATATATACACCCAAAAATGGACACTAGAATATATCCTGTAAGGAGCAACAATGATATGTTTACGTTACATTTTCTGTAATTTTTGACTTACAGATATCACACTGATAATATAGGAAACTATTCATAAAACTATTCAATTAAATCAACAACGCTTCAGGGTCTACCAGATATATGACTATTGGCTCAGAATTCCCAGATGGTGCATAAAAGAATGGTTCGTTGTTTTTTTAACTTTGATCACCATCTGTGAATATTTCGGTTTTAACCCAGAAGCCATCATCTACCGACCAGCGGTTTGTTTCTTTTCGATCTAACTAATTTAGCACCTATCTTAAGACAACCCATCTCAGAAGCCGGTCTGGGTCTCTGGTTTCGGCGCAGACTTATTCCTTCCGCCACTGCTAATACTACCCCTCAAAGCTGCTACGTCGTTCGCTGTGATATCATCGTCTATTTCTAAAGCGGGGTTGATCCTCCCGTTCCTCTCGTCCTTCCCCACCAAAGTCGCGGCGCCGTACAGTTTGCCCATCGCTCCCGAAGACATCATGGACATCTGCTCGCCCTCCTCCAGCGGTTCCCCGACCCTCTGGATGTCCTCCGGTATGTTCACCACGCACCTGAAGAGGTCGTAGCCGGGGGCCAGTCTTCCGGTCTCGAATACCCACTTGGTCCACCAGGAAACGCCGACGAGGGTGACCAGAGACATGAGCATCGCCATGGTTCGGAAAGGGAAGAGTTGCCTGTGTTGCACCTCGTCCCAGCCGGGGTAGTGGATGAGGGGTTCGAGGTTCATGAGGGGTTCGCCGCCGGATAGGCGAACGAGGAAGGCGACGATGTAGGCTGCGAGACTTCCGTAGGTGTTGCAGTAGTCTTTGAAATGGACCACCATGAGGAGTTGGGGGAATAGTATGACGTAAACCAGGTCAGAACACATCGACCTGTGAAGAAATCCATAGCAAATAATGATTGAAATTGAGTCAACTGTTCGATTACTCACCAAAGACCATAGATGGATGGTATGGTCAAGGCCATGATGGTCGCCAAGACGCCCACGATCAATATGGATATTCTCATCACCCATATTATCTCCATCTCGCTGGCTTTCTGCCTGAATATCAACTTGTAGACGTTTCTGGCGAACATCGAGGATGCTGATAGGACACTCGAGTCCGCACTTGACATCACTGCTGCTGAAACAGCGCCCAAACCGAAGAAAGAAACGAAATCGGGGGTTAAATACTGTAGCACCATAGGGAGAATCATACTAGTTTCATCTTGACTAAGGGGATAGGGACCTTTGTATTCTGTCTCGTTCCATGCTGGAAAAAAAATTAATTATGCTGGTTATGTATTGCAGAAACTTCAAGAGGAAGAAAAAGAAACTAACTGTCAAAAGTATAGCTTTGTGGTCTAAACTATCCGATTGAATAAAATTGTTTCTCCAAACGTCAAAAAAACGTCCAAAGGAAATCAAGAAAGTTAGTTTTGACATTTTCATTTCAACCTCAAAATTTGACAGTTACTTGCAACAACTCGAAACCAACGTACATCAATCGAAGAAAAGAATATAATATACTACCCCACTTTTGGGGGTTTTCTATAATTTTCAGGAAATTATGAACGAAATTTTACCTGGAAATCATTTAGGTTAACAAATGGAGTGAATGAAAACTTAGGTCCAGAAATCGAAATAAGAGTTATTTTATGGTTTGAAATGAAGTAGATACGATTGAATAATTTTTTATTTCATTTAACCCCACTTTTGGCTGGTTTTCGATCATTGTCAGGAAGTTATGAATGTAATTCTACCACGAAATGATTGAGGTTACTAGATTTAGTGAATAGAAACTTAGCTCCATAAGACGAAGATGAGACTATTTCTGGTTCTGAAATGAGGAAAATATGATCAAAAATATTGTCTTTCAACATTACCACCCTACTTTTGCGGGTTTTCTATAATTTTCAGGAAATTATGAACGAAATTTTACCTGGAAATCATTTAGGTTAACAAATGGAGTGAATGAAAACTTAGGTCCAGAAATCGAAATAAGAGTTATTTTATGGTTTGAAAAGAAGTAGATACGATTGAATAATTTTTTATTTCATTTAACCCCACTTTTGGCTGGTTTTCGATCATTGTCAGGAAGTTATGAATGTAATTCTACCACGAAATCATTGAGGTTACTAGATTTAGTGAATAGAAACTTAGCTCCATAAGACGAAGATGAGACTATTTCTGGTTCTGAAATGAGGAAAATATGATCAAAAATATTGTCTTTCAACATTACCACCCCACTTTTGCGGGTTTTCTATAATTTTCAGGAAATTATGAACGAAATTTCACCTGGAAATAATTTAGGTTACCAAATGGAGTGAATGAAAACTTAGGTCCAGAAATCGAAATAAAAGTTATTTTATGGTTTGAAATGAAGTAGATACGATTAAATAATTTTTTATTTCATTTAACCCCACTTTTGGCTGGTTTTCGATCATTGTCAGGAAGTTATGAATGTAATTCTACCACGAAATCATTGAGGTTACTAGATTTAGTGAATAAAAACTTAGCTCCATAAGACGAAGATGAGACTATTTCTGGTTCTGAAATGAGGAAAATATGATCAAAAATATTGTCTTTCAACATTACCACCCCACTTTTGGGGGTTTTCTATAATTTTCAGGAAATTATGAACGAAATTTTACCTGGAAATCATTTAGGTTACCAAATGGAGTGAATGAAAACTTAGGTCCAGAAATCGAAATAAAAGTTATTTTATGGTTTGAAATGAAGTAGATACGATTAAATAATTTTTTATTTCATTTAACCCCACTTTTGGCTGGTTTTCGATCATTGTCAGGAAGTTATGAATGTAATTCTACCACGAAATCATTGAGGTTACTAGATTTAGTGAATAAAAACTTAGCTCCATAAGACGAAGATGAGACTATTTCTGGTTCTGAAATGAGGAAAATATGATCAAAAATATTGTCTTTCAACATTACCACCCCACTTTTGGGGGTTTTCTATAATTTTCAGGAAATTATGAACGAAATTTTACCTGGAAATCATTTAGGTTACCAAATGGAGTGAATGAAAACTTAGGTCCAGAAATCGAAATAAAAGTTATTTTATGGTTTGAAATGAAGTAGATACGATTAAATAATTTTTTATTTCATTTAACCCCACTTTTGGCTGGTTTTCGATCATTGTCAGGAAGTTATGAATGTAATTCTACCACGAAATCATTGAGGTTACTAGATTTAGTGAATAAAAACTTAGCTCCATAAGACGAAGATGAGACTATTTCTGGTTCTGAAATGAGGAAAATATGATCAAAAATATTGTCTTTCAACATTACCACCCCACTTTTGGGGGTTTTCTATAATTTTCAGGAAATTATGAACGAAATTTTACCTGGAAATCATTTAGGTTAACAGTTGGAGTGAATGGAAACTTATGTCCAGAAATCGAGAAAATAACCATTTCTTAGTCTGAAATGAAGAATATACGATCAAATACATTTTCTTTTTACTTCACAACACCACTTTAGGGGGTTTTCGATCATTTTCTGGAAGATATGAAGGAAATTCTACCTCGATATTATTGAGGTTACCGTTTTTAGTGAATAGAAACTTAGGTCCAGAAGACGAAGATAACAGAACTTCTGGTTCTGAAATAAGGTGAATACGATCAAATATATTGTCTTTCAACATTACCACCCCACTTTTGGGGGTTTTCTATAATTTTCAGGAAGTTATGAACGAAATTTCACCTGGAAATCATTTAGGTTAACAAGTGGAGTGAATAGAAACTTATGTCCAAGAATCGAAAAAAAAACATTTCCAAGTCTGATATGGAGTGAATACGATCAAATACATTTTCTTTTCACTTCACAACACCACTTTAGGGGGTTTTCGATCATTTTCTGGAAGATATGAAGGAAATTCTACCCCGATATTATTGAGGTTACCGTTTTTAGTGAATAGAAACTTAGGTCCAGAAGACGAAGATAACAGAACTTCTGGTTCTGAAATGAGGTGAATACGATCAAATATATTGTCTTTCAGCATTACCACGCCACTTTTGGAGGTTTTCTATCATTTTCAGAAAGTTATAAACGAAATTTCACCTGGAAATCATTGAGGTTACCAGTTGGAGTTAATGGAAACTTATGTCCAGAAATCGAGAAAAAAACCATTTCTCAGTCTGAAATGAAGTACATACGATCAGATACATTTCCTTTTCACTTCACAACACCACTTTAGGGGGTTTTCGATCATTTTCTGGAAGATATGAAGGAAATTCTACCTCGATATTATTGAGGTTACCGTTTTTAGTGAATAAAAACTTAGGTCCAGAATACGAAGATAAGGCATTTTCTGGTTCTGGAATAAGGTGAATACGATCAAAAATATTGTTTTTCAATATAACCACGCCACTTTTGGAGGTTTTCTATAATTTTCAGGAAGTTATAAGCGGAATTTTACCCGGAAATCATTGAGGTTACCAGTTGGAGTGAATGGGAACTTAGGTCCAGAAATCTAAAAAAAAACTATTTCACGCTTTGAAATGAATTAAATACACTTTGATTTTTTTTTACTTCACCAACACACTTTTGCAGGTTATAGGGAAGTTATCAACAAAATTCGAATAAGTCCCGGAATCACATCGTCAATCTGACGTTTATCGAGGCCAATTGATTCGTCGTCCACCGGATCATCAAGTTTCTCTTCATTCTATGTTGAACCGTTTTCAGCAATTAAACTCCTACTACTCGAAATAGGCAATAAGATTCTTCAATATCCATCAAACTGAATTTCGTTCTTCTAAAGGTCAGTGGAAAAGGAACAGTCATTCGAATCGATTCGATTATTCCACACACGCCATGAGTTTCGCCGAGGTCAATAAATTATTTAATCGGCCTCCACTACCCCACTTCCCGAAATATACATGAATGGTGCTGTTCCTGTGAAGCACAGACGATCGATTCGACCCTCTTCTTCGAGCGAAGTGGACTTCACAAGGTGGAGAAAATTTGAGCGACGTTTTCAGGGCGATCAATAATGTTCAGAAGATATTTACACAATCCTTGCCCTTCGTCCATATAGGAGCAGTATGCCTAAGTGTGTCAAGTGGAAGCATAAATCGATCTGAAAGAAATAACCAAAGAAGTTACTCACCTGTACCCTTCGCAATTGCACCAATGAGCACCGGAGGAATGGCCATCAAGATACACCCAAAGGCCGCCACATAGCTCAACAACTGCGCCCTCCCTGCAGATTTACTCGACAACACCCTCTGGAAATAAACCTGCCAAGGAATCCCCCCGAATATCAGCAACAACCCGTTGTCCACGTAAAGCCAGAGCTCCTCTCTGCTGACCGACCCGATCCAATCGTGCTCCAGGGAGGACAACGATTGGACGTGCTCGCTCGTCCAAGAGAACGGTATGCACATCCACAACCCGATGAAGATGCAGAAGAGCTGGATGACGTCGGTGTATGCCACTGAGTAGAGTCCCCCGAAGAGGGTGTAGAAGACAGCGATGCAAGAGCTGAATATAACGCTGGTTCTGTGGTCCATGTCGATGATGACGCTGAGAGTGGCTCCCAAGGCTGCCAATATGCCGGCCGCCCAGAAGACTTCCCCACAGAGGGCTGGGAGGAAGAGCAGTCCTCCCATACGTTCACCGAAGGTGTCTTGGAGAGGATCCAGCATGGTGATGTAACCCTGTTTTCGCATCGGGTTGGCGAAGAAGATTCCCCCGAACACCAGGCTGAGGGAGTACCCGAAGGGGGCTTGGCACCACACGAGTCCTTGGGTGTAGATGGCCTCAGCAGTACCGTTGATGTAACCACCACCCACCCATGTTGCTAAAATAAAACATTACCTTCAAATAACTGTATTTTAAGTTTTACCATCAACCATACCTGTCATTGTGAATATACCAACGAACAAACCGATGTTCCTCCCAGCCAGCATGACCTCTTCCTCTGAATCATTACCGGCCTCTTTTTTTCTTCCAGCCCATATTCCAACCCCAAGGATCAGAATGTAGAACAATACGATCGAAACAACTCCTGCGACGTTAATCATCTTCCTTATCTGAAAAAAAAACTGTCAATCAGGGGGCGTGAGGACACAGTAACGAAGAACATAGCTGGATATCTTGAGTCATCAATTATTTCAACGAAATAAAAATAATGAGAAGAGTTATTCTCTCATAATTTTGGAAACACAACAAATCCTAACTATACAATTGAGTTATCAATTTTTGGATCGAATTTTCAACGTGGAATTTTGAATTTCCTCCAAAAGAAACTGTAGCAGCTGCACTATAATAATTTTCATTGATCATCTTCCTTATCTGAAAAAAAGCTGTCAATCAAGAGTGCCTCAATGGGCGTGGGGACACAGTAACAACGAACACAGCAGGATATCTTGAGTCATCAATTATATCAACGAAATGAAAATGATGAGACGAGTTATCCTTTTATAATTGTGGAAACGCAACGAATCCTAACTATACAATTGAGTTTTCAATTTTTGGATCGAATTTTCAACGTGGAATTTTGAATTTCCTCCAAAAGAAATTGTAGCACCTGCACTATAATAATTTCCATTGATCATCTTCCTTATCTGAAAAAAGCTGTCAATCAAGAGTGCCTCAATGGGCGTGGGGACACAGTAACAACGAACACAGCAGGATATCTTGAGTCATCAATTATATCAACGAAATGAAAATGATGAGACGAGTTATCCTTTTATAATTGTGGAAACGCAACAAATCCTAACTATACAATTGAGTTTTCAATTTTTGGATCGAATTTTCAACGTGAAATTTTGAATTTCCTCCAAAAGAAATTGTAGCAGCTGCACTATAATAATTTCCATTGATCATCTTCCTTATCTGAAAAAAAGCTGTCAATCAAGAGTGCCACAATGGACGTGGGGACACAGTAACAACGAACATAGCTGGATATCTTGAGTCATCAATTATATCAACGAAATAAAAATGATGAGACGAGTTATCCTTTTATAATTGTGGAAACGCAACAAATCCCAACTATACAATTGATCATCCTCCTTATCTGAAAAAAAAACTGTCAATCAAGGGTGCCTCAGGGGGCGTGGGGACACAGTAACAACGAACACAGCTGGATATCTTGAGTCATCAATTATTTCAACGAAATAAAAATGATGAGAAGAGTTATTCTCCTATAAATTCGGAAACACAACAAATCCTAACTATACAATTGAGTTTTTAATTTTTGGATCGAATTTTCAACGTGGAATTTTGAATTTCCTCCAGAAGAAATTGTAGCAGCTGCACTATAATAATTTCCATTGATCATCTTCCTCATCTGAAAAAAAGCTGTCAATCAAGAGTGCCTCAATGGGCGTGGGGACACAGTAACAACGAACACAGCTGGATATCTTGAGTCATCAATTATATCAACGAAATAAAAATAATGAGAAGAGTTATTCTCTTATAATTTTGGAAACACAACAAATCCTAACTATACAATTGAGTTTTCAATTTTTGGATCGAATTTTCAACGTGGAATTTTGAATTTCCTCCAAAAGAAATTGTAGCACCTGCACTATAATAATTTCCATTGATCATCTTCCTTATCTGAAAAAAGCTGTCAATCAAGAGTGCCTCAATGGGCGTGGGGACACAGTAACAACGAACACAGCAGGATATCTTGAGTCATCAATTATATCAACGAAATGAAAATGATGAGACGAGTTATCCTTTTATAATTGTGGAAACGCAACAAATCCTAACTATACAATTGAGTTTTCAATTTTTGGATCGAATTTTCAACGTGAAAGTTTGAATTTCCTCCAAAAGAAATTGTAGCAGCTGCACTATAATAATTTCCATTGATCATCTTCCTTATCTGAAAAAAAGCTGTCAATCAAGAGTGCCACAATGGACGTGGGGACACAGTAACAACGAACACAGCTGGATATCTTGAGTCATCAATTATATCAACGAAATGAAAATGATGAGACGAGTTATCCTTTTATAATTGTGGAAACGCAACAAATCCTAACTATACAATTGAGTTTTCAATTTTTGGATCGAATTTTCAACGTGAAAGTTTGAATTTCCTCCAAAAGAAATTGTAGCAGCTGCACTATAATAATTTCCATTGATCATCTTCCTCATCTGAAAAAAAGCTGTCAATCAAGAGTGCCTCAATGGGCGTGGGGACACAGTAACAACGAACACAGCTGGATATCTTGAGTCATCAATTATATCAACGAAATAAAAATAATGAGAAGAGTTATTCTCTTATAATTTTGGAAACACAACAAATCCTAACTATACAATTGAGTTTTCAATTTTTGGATCGAATTTTCAACGTGGAATTTTGAATTTCCTCCAAAAGAAATTGTAGCACCTGCACTATAATAATTTCCATTGATCATCTTCCTTATCTGAAAAAAGCTGTCAATCAAGAGTGCCTCAATGGGCGTGGGGACACAGTAACAACGAACACAGCTGGATATCTTGAGTCATCAATTATATCAACGAAATGAAAATGATGAGACGAGTTATCCTTTTATAATTGTGGAAACGCAACAAATCCTAACTATACAATTGAGTTTTCAATTTTTGGATCGAATTTTCAACGTGAAAGTTTGAATTTCCTCCAAAAGAAATTGTAGCAGCTGCACTATAATAATTTCCATTGATCATCTTCCTCATCTGAAAAAAAGCTGTCAATCAAGAGTGCCTCAATGGGCGTGGGGACACAGTAACAACGAACACAGCTGGATATCTTGAGTCATCAATTATATCAACGAAATAAAAATAATGAGAAGAGTTATTCTCTTATAATTTTGGAAACACAACAAATCCTAACTATACAATTGAGTTTTCAATTTTTGGATCGAATTTTCAACGTGGAATTTTGAATTTCCTCCAAAAGAAATTGTAGCACCTGCACTATAATAATTTCCATTGATCATCTTCCTTATCTGAAAAAAGCTGTCAATCAAGAGTGCCTCAATGGGCGTGGGGACACAGTAACAACGAACACAGCAGGATATCTTGAGTCATCAATTATATCAACGAAATGAAAATGATGAGACGAGTTATCCTTTTATAATTGTGGAAACGCAACAAATCCTAACTATACAATTGAGTTTTCAATTTTTGGATCGAATTTTCAACGTGAAAGTTTGAATTTCCTCCAAAAGAAATTGTAGCAGCTGCACTATAATAATTTCCATTGATCATCTTCCTTATCTGAAAAAAAGCTGTCAATCAAGAGTGCCACAATGGACGTGGGGACACAGTAACAACGAACACAGCTGGATATCTTGAGTCATCAATTATTTCAACGAAATAAAAATGATGAGAAGAGTTATTCTCCTATAAATTCGGAAACACAACAAATCCTAACTATACAATTGAGTTTTTAATTTTTGGATCGAATTTTCAACGTGGAATTTTGAATTTCCTCCAGAAGAAATTGTAGCAGCTGCACTATAATAATTTCCATTGATCATCTTCCTCATCTGAAAAAAAGCTGTCAATCAAGAGTGCCTCAATGGGCGTGGGGACACAGTAACAACGAACACAGCTGGATATCTTGAGTCATCAATTATATCAACGAAATAAAAATAATGAGAAGAGTTATTCTCTTATAATTTTGGAAACACAACAAATCCTAACTATACAATTGAGTTTTCAATTTTTGGATCGAATTTTCAACGTGGAATTTTGAATTTCCTCCAAAAGAAATTGTAGCACCTGCACTATAATAATTTCCATTGATCATCTTCCTTATCTGAAATAGCTGTCAATCAAGAGTGCCTCAATGGGCGTGGGGACACAGTAACAACGAACACAGCTGGATATCTTGAGTCATCAATTATATCAACGGAATAAAAATGATGAGACGAGTTATCCTTTTATAATTGTGGAAACGCAACAAATCCATACTATACAATTGATCATCCTCCTTATCTGAAAAAAAAACTGTCAATCAAGGGTGCCTCAGGGGGCGTGGGGACACAGTAACAACGAACACAGCTGGATATCTTGAGTCATCAATTATTTCAACGAAATAAAAATGATGAGAAGAGTTATTCTCCTATAAATTCGGAAACACAACAAATCCTAACTATACAATTGAGTTTTTAATTTTTGGATCGAATTTTCAACGTGGAATTTTGAATTTCCTCCAAAAGAAATTGTAGCAGCTGCACTATAATAATTTCCATTGATCATCTTTCTTATTTGAAAAATGCTGTCAATCAAGAGTGCCTCAATGGGCGTGGGGACACAGTAACAACGAACACAGCTGGATATCTTGAGTCATCAATTATATCAACGAAATAAAAATAATGAGAAGAGTTATCCTCTTATAATTTTGGAAACACAACAAATCCTAACTATACAATTGAGTTTTCAATTTTTGGATCGAATTTTCAACGTGGAATTTTGAATTTCCTCCAAAAGAAATTGTAGCAGCTGCACTATAATAATTTCCATTGATCATCTTCCTTATCTGAAAAAAAAGCTGTCAATCAAGAGTGCCTCAATGGGCGTGGGGACACAGTAACAACGATCACAGCTGGATATCTTGAGTCATCAATTATATCAACGAAATAAAAATAATGAGACGAGTTATCCTTTTATAATTGTGGAAACGCAACAAATCCCAACTATACAATTGATCATCCTCCTTATGTGAAAAAAAAACTGTGAATCAAGGGTGCCTAAGGGGGCGTGGGGACACAGTAACAACGAACACAGCTGGATATCTTGAGTCATCAATTATTTCAACGAAATAAAAATAATGAAAAGAGTTATTCTCTTATAATTATTGAAACACAACAAATCCTAACTATACAATTGATTTCTTGTTTTTTCGATCGAATTTTCAACGTGTAATTTTGAATTTCCTCCAAAATAAATCGAAGCAGCTTCACTATAGAAATTTCCATTAATCATCTTTCTTATCTGAAAAAAAGCTTTCAATCGATCAAGCAAGAGTGCCTCAAGGGGCGTGGGGACACAGTAACAAGGAACACAGCTGGATATCCTGAGTCATCAATTATTTCAACAAATCCTAACTATACAATTGATTTCCTAAGTTTTGGATCGAACTATCAACGTGGAATTCTGAATTTCCTCCAAAAGAAATTGAAGCAGCTTCACTATAATAATTTCCAGGAAAATCTGATATCCGACTCATTGACCGGCTTTTGATGAAAGCATGCGCAGAAGGCTGATGAAAATGGAATTTCCCGAATTTTCCAAATTTTAATCATACCGAATCATTTTATTAAATCACAGTTTCGATCGTTATGGTACAAACATGTGGACGACACACATTCGAATATCCTTTCCTATTCTCTTGGAGATTACCCAGGAGATCTTAAATTGTCGAAAGCAATTTCCAGAGATGCAACTAACACAATTTACTTTACCTTTTCTAAAACAGCTATTTATAGGAGCACTTATCTAGATGCGAATTTACAAAAAGTCTAACAAAATATATGCTTTGAAAACACCAACAGTTTCATTGTGCAACTTATGAATTAATCAACTATGAGAATTGTGGGATAGATTTTGCAACAGTCGCCCCAACGCAGGGAAGTTTTTTGAGAGGGGCTGTTTCTCGTCCTAAAAGCCAGGCCACACATGGGCGCACGTAAACGTCATCAAGCAGCCACCCGCACCACGATACCTGGAGGACGAGTGCATGAGAAGAGTCCCGTCGAAGAACTGCTCCGGGACGGGGCGAGTATTGATCCGGGAGTGACGTCAACGTGCCCCCGGTCCCCATTGGAGGAGAGGAGGCTCTCCACCCCCGCGCAATCCCCTTCGGCGGCGGAATGTTTTCGGGCCGGGAGGCGTAGCTTTTGAACCCATTGGAGATGCCTTTGGTGGAGGTGTTGTGCCACCCCCGCACTCGTCGGCGATGGGAGAACGTCGAGCGACAATGCTGCGATTGTTCGTTCGGGGGTTGTTGTTGGAGGGTGTAATGGATGCGTTGTGCATGTCAGGATTTTTTTTTGGGGGTGATTCTTCATTAGGGATTTTTTTTTCGGTCAGTGTCTGATTATCCATTTTATACGAAATTCTAAATATAGGTATTGATTTTCACTTCAGAATTCATATGAAAACTGATGTGAACAGTGCTTGAACCAGAGTGATGGTTTCTCTAATGCAACTACATATTTTTCATTCTTTTTTTCACATAATTAAGCGTAAAATAGCTAATTGGGGTTCCGTAGACAAAATGGGGAAAACAGAAACCTTACAATTTTGACAAGTCTTTTCGTCGCAGCCATTTTATTTCTATGAGCCGCTATAAAATGGAGTAAAAAAGCCACGAAAAAAAAATAGGGGATGAATGTAACTGAGGGGTTGAATAAAAATTTCGATCCAAGGGATCGTGTGGGGTACCTTTAAAAAGGTCTTCAAGAATTCTTCAAACTTTCTAGAATAACTTTTTCATATAAGTCAAAATTTGGTGAGATATGAGCTTCTGAAGTTTCCCAGAGTAAGTCTCTCCGCGCTCTAACTTTCTCACTGTTGCGTGGAAAATTCTGGAAAAATTTTGGCTTGTAAATGTTAAAAAATACTTCCGATTAAAGTTGGTTTGACTCAGATATGTTGTTTAGTTTATGAGATATGGCATATTTACGGTTACGCCCCATTTCTGAGGAACCCCTAACTATGCATGTTTGACTTATGTGTTAAATTCCTATTCATTCGTGCGTTTATTTCCCTATAAATGTCAAGGTCATCGTTGTCAATCCTTATAATAACATTTTATAATCTGACTGCGAACACAAACAAATTTTCCACTTAGCTCTTCGAACTATCGAAACGAATAACATTCATGTCAATCATCAAGAAATGTCATCCGCTGACACTCGAGTTGGGTGGAAAATTTCCTAGGCTCGAAAATAATGAAAAACTTTTCTTTGTCCTCATTTTCAATACCTTGAACTCTTGTCGATAATCAATTGATGTACAATCATTATCCCTCCATTCAAAATTGGAGGAAACTCGTTCTCACCTATCAATTTCGGAATAAAGGATTTAGATGAATTCAACCATCAATAGAGCAATTAATTCGATAAATACTCATATTGATTTACCAATAATATAGAATATACTCGATCGTTCAATGGTGATGGTGATGAATTTTTTTTGTACGCCCCTGGTCATGCACTCGCACAGTTTTTGCTTCAATATTTCATTACCACACCATAAAATTATTGGATTTTGTATAATAATGTATAACTTCAGAATAACATCTTTTTTATTATCTTAAACCTACATGGGCAGTTTTCATTGGGTCGCCCTGTATATTCATTGAGGTAGTATTGATGAATTTGTGCAATTTGTCTGAGTAAATAACGAATATTTATATCCGAATTCAAAATGGATCGGAGATTTATACAGACAGTTAGGTACTCTAAGAAACTTTCCTTTGTGGTTTTAATTTTTCCAAATAAAAAGTAAAATATCTCATTGGGGTTCTCTGAGGGGTTCCGTAGACAAAATGGGGAAAACAGAAACCTTAAAATTTCGTCGCAGCCATTTTATTTCTATGAGCCGCTATAAAATGGAGTAGAAAAGCCACGAAAAAAAATTAGGGGATGAATATCACGGAGGGGTTGAATGAAAATTTCGATCCAAGTGATCGTGTGGGGTACCTTTAAAAAGGTCTTCAAGAATTCTTCAAACTTTCTAGAATAACTTTTTCATATAAGTCAAAATTTGGTGAGATATGAGCTTCTGAAGTTTCCCAGAGTAAGTCTCTCCGCGCTCTAACTTTCTCACTGTTGCGTGGAAAATTCTGGAAAAATTCTGGCTTGTAAAACTTAAAAAATTCTTCCGATTAAAGTTGGTTTGACTCAGATATGTTATTTAGTTTATGAGATATGGCATATTTTCGGTTACGCCCCATTTCTGAGGAACCCCTAACTATGCATGTTTGACTCATGTGTTAAATTCCTATTCATTCGTGCGTTTATTTCCCCATAAATGTCAAGGTCATCGTTGTCAATCCTTATAATAACATTTTATAATCTGACTGCGAACACAAACAAATTTTCCACTTAGCTCTTCGAACTATCGAAACGAATAACATTCATGTCAACCATCAAGAAATGTCATCCGCTGACACTCGAGTTGGGTGGAAAATTTCCTAGGCTCGAAAATATTGAAAACCTTCCCTTTGTCCTCATTTTCAATACCTTGAACCCTTGTCGATAATCAATTTATGTACAATCATTATCCCTCCTTTCAAAATTGGAGGAAACTCGTTCTCACCTATCAATTTCGGAATAGATGATTTAGATGGATTCAACCATCAATAGAGCAATTAATTTGATAAAGACTCATATTGATTTACCAATAATATTGAATATACTCGATCGTTCAACGGTGATGGTGATGAATTTTTTTTGTACGCCCCTGGTCATGCACTCGCACAGTTCTTGCTTTATTATTCCATTACCACGCCATAAATCATTGGATTTTGTACAATTATGTATAACTTCAGAATAACATCTTCTTTATTATCTTAAACCTCCATGGGCAGTTTTCATTGGGTCGCCCTGTATAATCATTGAGGTAGCATTGATGAATTTGTACAATTTGTCTGAGTAAATAACGAATATTTATATCCGAATTCAAAATGGATCGGAGATTTGAACAGACAGTTAGGTACTCTAAAAAACTTTCCTTTGTGGTTTTAATTTTTCCAAATAAAAAGTAAAATATCTCTCAGGTTAATGAGTTATTAGTGCAGCATTTAACTCACTCAACCATCCTGTTTTGGGTGCTAAAAATATGTGTTTTGAATTTCCCACCTTCCCGTCAATCTCTTCTACTGAATCAAGCGTAATTTGGGTTGCATACACAACGTAGAGTCCTTCAACCACTATACGATCACGATCTTGGCCAAAGATTATCTAGAGTAATAATTTCACGTTAAAGAGAACTCATTGAAGGTAGAGTTCTAGTTCTTTGCGGTTTTCTATAGAAACCTGTAATGTCGGTAATAGTTTTATCCCTCAGAAGTATCAATACAGTACAGTAATGATATATTGATTTCAAATTCATCATGTTCTTTTCACGAGTTAAATCATTGAAAATCAAATGAATCATTATAGGGAAAAATCACGAACCGTGAGATGGCGCTGAAAATTACAAAATGTCGGGCCGAGTGATGATCAAAATATTCTGTCATTTCTGTTCTTCATAAGAAGTGAATCAAGTATTTTTAATAAGATTTCGGAATTAATAATAATGCCTGTGGAAGTCGAGATAACCACTTTGGACATTTCTGATCGTGTGGGTGAACGTGAATGTGATAGCAAATGGCCACTATATAATAGAAAATTATTGAACTTACGTCTTACATCTTTCAGGAAGTGCTTGCTGCAAAGTAACAACTTCTTTGAGATACGTTTCCGGATCTTCAAGATTGTCTGCCATTTTTTACCTTGGGATTCAATGGGAATTTATGCAAAGAAATTTCAGAAGAACTATGTGATGAGCATTGAGGAACAGAGCACATTTTTCGTGATCATATTCCCAAATTACCTCTTACAGTCCGCTGCATTTTCAGCTCGGATACAGTTCATTTGAAACAATTGGCCATAAATTATCATCTAAATATATCATTTTCGATACATAAATGACTCAAAATCATACAAATATTTCACACTTTTCCCATATAAACACACACACGTTGTTGTTCACCATTCGGGTATTTCAAAGGATTAAAAGTAGATGTCGCCCACTCCGTGATTCTTCCCTATATCATATTCTGTATTCTGAATATTATGATCATAGACATAATAGACAACGTTATCTATGATTCTGATTTCCTACTACGCAATACGCTAAAATGACGATAACTTATTTAAATATATTAATATTATATTATAACTATATGTGAATACAAGGCAATGAGGTGTTTCAGGTGAATATTTACATCTTGTATATATCTATTCTCATTGTTAGTTTTAGAATAACTTTTTCATATAAGTCAAAATTTGGTGAGATATGAGCTTCTAAAGTTTCCCGCTGCATTTTCAGCTCGGATACAGTTCATTTGAAACAATTGTCCATAAATTATCATCTAAATATATCACTTTCGATACATAAATGACTCAAAATCATACAAATATTTCACACTTTTCCCATATAAACACACACACGTTGTTTTGTTACCCATTCGGGTATTTCAAAGGATTAAAAGTAGATGTCGCCCACTCCGTGATTCTTCCCTATATCATATTCTGTATTCTGAATATTATGATCATAGACATAACAGACAACGTTATCTATGATTCTGATTTCCTACTACGCAATACGCTAAAATGACGATAACTTATTTAAATATATTAATATTATATTATAACTATATGTGAATACAAGTCAATGAGGTGTTTCAGGTGAATATTTACATCTTGTATATATCTATTCTCATTGTTAGTAAATGAATTTCCGAAATATAAACTATACTAGATGTTACAGATCGAAAGCAGAGAGGATCATACTGAATCCGCGAAAGAAGCAATTCAAACGATTTTTATGAATTGAAGCTAGACTGCTTCTTGGATCTTGATCTTTGATTGTATCAAACTATTCAATAACAATTGAGTTATCTTCACAATATCAATAATTCGGAGCAACTAACAATTCGGTAATGCATGTAATTTATCAGTTAAATTTAATTTTAATTTCAACTCATCCAATTTTATTTTTTTCAGTTTTAATGAGGCTGTAATTGTTGCTGTTCATTCTTAGGGATTTTCTTTCTCAAAGACTCCATCAGGTTAATAAAACGAATGATTCCATTGGATATCAGCCATGAATTAATGGCCATGAAGAGGCATAGATCGGATTCCACTATCTCAGCTTGCTATTGAATGATTGAATGGAGAAAGAATACCTACCAGAGCGATTAAAGGTATGTTGTTGAATGCAAAGTAATACTTAATATTCCTCCATTTCTGTTTATAGGTTATAATCAGAACAATTAAAAAATTTTTTTGTATTGAAGCATCTGTTTGCTAATGATGTGAGTCCTCACTTCCATTCTAAGGAGTAAATAACGTTCGGTGGTGAGATTGGCTAACTTCTGTATTATTTTTTATACATTAATTATTTCGTTCCCAAAGTTCCTTATGAATTATTTCGTATAGAAGTTTCACTTGGAAAAAATTCTTGATATATTTCATAGTGTTTAATTTTTCATGGAAATCAATTCACATTTATTTCTTTTTTCATGGAAGTTGCCAAAAGTTTACTTTGTTTTGAATAATTTAGACTCCAGTAATATGTTAGATTAGCGTGGTTGCTCTGAATGGTTTTAAAAATCAAACCAGGATTAGTTTGGTAGATGTAACCAAATCTAAGAACAATATATTAATTGTTATTTGGTTTTCAGGTTCTGAAACTTGAAACCGTTAATGCTGAAGAATTTTCTCAGCAAAAAGAAGAAAAAACACAAAGAGATATTAGATATAGATTCGATTATCAATGCAAATTGTCCGAGAGGCAGAGAATTACAAGGTGTTAAAAGGTATGCTTTTGTATTTTTCTTGCAACTTGATCATGGTTCGATATCTCAATTAGAGCAAAGTTTGTCTTTTTAATAAGAATTACCCACAAATGATACTTGTGGATTTTTACTTTCATTGGAAGAAATCCGAATTATCTTCATTCAAAAATCATCTGCAACTTGACAAATATTATAGTGAATTGTACATAAGTAATAAGTACATTGATACTTTTCATATTCGAGTGTATCTAGGCGCCATCTATACTGAAGTAGAAATAGTATTGTTTCAATCTTAAGGAGTACTTTAATTTTCTTGAAATCATAATAGTAATTATCTTTCAATTTCAAGCGGGTCACTGGATTTTGTGACTTTTCCTCTGAGCAAAATTGAAAAATGACCCATCAATATGATAGTATGTATTTCTTAAGGGCTATCCAAATATTTTGAAAGAAAAACTGTCAAACCAAGGCATGGAAAGTAATTGAGGAGAAACAGCTTTGCCAAAAAATAAATTTGTGACGGAACAATTGGAGAGAAATGTTATATTGACCTTCTCATTTTGAAAAACAGCCAAATTTGCAAAAAATATTTTTTTTGGAAAAACTGTTTTTCCCCAATAACTTTTCATGCTTTGGTTCGATAGTTTTTCCGATAACATATTTGGATAGCCCTCGAAGAATACTATCATATTGATTAGCCACTTTTCCGTTTCGCTCAAGTCATAAAATTGACCCGCTTACGTGAAACACCCTGTACCTCCCATATTTGAAAGTATTTGGACGCCATCTATACTGAAATGTAAAAAGTATTGTATACACCTTAAAGAGTACTTTTATTGTCGCAATTGCAACTGCAATACTCCTGTCATATGCGGACAGATGGCGCTAGAGGTATCGAATCTTGAATATCAGTTATTCGATCGCTATGAAAATTATCCGAGATTCAAATTTGGAATCAGGCCGGGTATATTTTATTTCTCACGTCTCTTTTTCACCCTAAGAATTTTTTTTTCAAGAGTTCTATTCTCTAAGATAACCACATTTTTGCATTCGTTAGAATAGAAAGTGAACATCTTACGTTGAGTGCTCAGATTTTTGTCGAGATGGAAATAACTGGATCACTTTTATCCTCTTCTGATTCTATATCCTCTTCATAATAATACTCTAAAGTTACATTAAAATACACCTTCCTTTGATACTAAAGTCTGGTGAATACGAATTGGTGGATGCGCTCTAGCGAGATCGAATATTTCATCGTAGCGCATCCACCATATTGCTATGTTTTGTGTCAAATGATGAAGCGAGAAGCAATCTTGATAGCCAAGTATCCTCCTACAATTGACATTTATAAATTTCAACTTTTAGTTGAAGAATTCTTGAAAATATTGAACTATATGAAATCATGTGGTTTTTTCTTCTGTGGATTTAAATCACGTTATACTAATTAAAATTCTATTTCTCAGATTTGGAGGCATTGTATTTGTTGTCTTTGATGCTGAAGGATTTGTTTCTTTCAATATCAGCCTTGGACTGGTAATAATGGTAGCAAATGAGGAAGCTTTTAACTTTGCAGAAGGGAGATACATTCCATTATCAGAGCAAGTTATATTAGGTGCCCCGAATATCGAGGTAATGGAAGGTGTGATTTTTTTATTTTTATTTATATGGTTATCATCATGGTTCGATATCCATAATCAATGCAATTTTTGTATCTCTTTCAAGTAGGAGTCTACCCACAACCGACGAATATATTTCGTTGAGTGGTTGGATTATTATTACTATTGAAAGCGATAAAGATTTTATTCTTAAATCAACAGAAATTCAACATTTTAGCACATATTATGTTCTTTTCCGATTTAAATGTACTCGGACGCCATCTATAATTATAATGCTGAAGGTCTTGTATCAACCTTATAGAATACTATTATTTTTGAAGTTCCACCAGAAATATTCTCACTATATGTGTATAGATGGCGCTTGTGGTATCCATTCAGGAACTTTAAAAAAGTAAATATTAGATAGCTAGAAAATTGTCTATGCTTCAAACTGCCTCCTCAAATGACTGATTTTCTATTCAGATTGAAAAAAAATTGATTAATTTCAAGAGAAAATGTTTCTACAACAGATCTTCTCGAAAATCTGAACCATGCTGAATCTGATAATGCAATCAGTTTTTTTCTGGGATCTAACTGGCGTTTTAATGGATATTCGATTTCCCTTTATACGAAGGCGTTGTATTTTCTTCATGAATAGGAGGAATATCAAAAAGAAAACATTGTTGGACATACATGATGAGGTCCCTATAACCAGGCAAGTTTAATGAGGAACAGAGAATGCACAAGCGATGAATGGTATGATTTCCTATATTCACTTATACTTATTTACACCGTTATCATAATATTTTACATTGGGTGCTCAGATTTTTGATGAAATGGAAATTAGTGGACCATTCCTTTTATCCGCTTCTGATTTCATATCCTTGTTTATATAATATCTTGAAAGTTAAATTGTCTAAGCTTCAAACTGCCTCCTCAAATGATTTATTTTCCACTTCGGATTGAAAAAAAATTGATCAATTTCAAGAGAAAATGTTTCTACAACAGATCTTCTCGAAAATCTGAACCATGCTGAATCTGATAATGCAATCAGTTTTTTTCTGGGATCTAACTGGCGTTTTAATGGATATTCGATTTCCCTTTATACGAAGGCGTTGTATTTTCTTCATGAAGAGGAGGAATATCAAAAAGAAGACATTGTTGGACATACATAATGAGGTCCCTATAACCAGGCAAGTTTAATGAGGAACAGAGAATGCACAAGCGATGAATGGTATGATTTCCTATATTCACTTATACTTATTTACACCGTTATCATAATATTTTACATTGGGTGCTCAGATTTTTGATGAAATGGAAATTAGTGGACCATTCCTTTTATCCGCTTCTGATTTCATATCCTTGTTTATATAATATCTTGAAAGTTACTTTCGGTTGGTATTGAAGAATTGTGAAAATAATTTTGGTGGATGCGCTCTGACGACACTAGATAATTCATCAAAGCGCATTCACCATATTGTCATATTTTGGGCACAGCCGTCTTTATAGATAGCCTGGAACGAAGTCTGGCATCGTCGCATCCGAACGTAAATGGTAGGTATACTAGTGCGGGGCGATAGCGCGAGATATAGTATTATTTCACATTCAAATCACTAGTCAAGTCATCAAATTAATTTTTTGCTGAAAGAAAAAGAAACATAAGACCCTACTTAGTCAATAAATTGAATATCTCAGTTAGTTTTGCACAATAATCTCATGATAAAGTTGAAATTGAAATGATATTTCTCTGAATTTTTATTCAATTTATTGTTCAGCAAGAACCACGGGAAGGTGTAAGGTCATCTCTTGCCAAAAAAAAAACTCAAATAAAATTCTCAACATAAATATAAACTCTCAAACATAACAAATAAATAAATAAATATAGAAATATATTAAGTAATGAAAATTTCGAAAAACTCATAACAAAGTGAATAATTTTTTATTCTTCAATGGTTTTTTTTTGCTATCTCCTAAATGTTTTCTTTTCTTCTCCATTTGCTCGACTTTTGAATCATTATTTCTATTTTTCACATAATTTTTGAGCAGTAAATTCGCGAAAATGGAGCAGAGTGAATTTAAAATGTTACATTTGAGAGATAGTTTTTATTTCCACTGTCAGAATTAGGGGATATTTCTAATGACGAAGAAATTGATCTCAAATACCTTTTAGAAGGCAAAATAAAAAATTTTCTCATTAATTCATAACATGAAGGTGACTGTGAAAATAATATAAATGACATAACTATAGTACTTGATGAATATTTAATTCTTTTTGCTATGACCTGTCGTAATTGGTCTGTAATGATTTCTACCTGTCTGAATTTGTAAAAATTTTCATTATTTCTATCAGCTAAAAATAACAGAAGGAAGCTGAAGAACTTTTCAATGAATCTGACATAGATTCTTCAGGTACTGCATCTTCATTATTTACATTTTTATAACGAGAAAGTAAATTTGTAATTTGAGACCACCTACTAAGTGTTAGATCGTACGGAAGAACCATTTTAAATCATTTTGAGAGATCTGAATATTTTTAATAAATAATTTCAATCTAAGGTCTCTATCTATTTGAACTGAAACATCCACAGATAATGATTTTTCGAAATTAATTATATAAATGGGATAGCTTTCATCCATAGAAGCTTCAGCTCTTCATTTTTGGGAAATTTAAAACAACTTACATAATTCCTATCTTTCTGATACGAATAATTGCTTCTACAATTTGGAACACAACACGATCGTACCATCTTGATTCTCAGTAGATGATCTCAAATATACCCACCAAAATTACTGAAAACAACACTTTCACTTCACTTAAATCACTATTACACTTCAGTTTGAACTTTATTACACTCATTTAATTCACAAAAACACAAATACCAACAAAAACACGTGCGTAACCTATTACGACTTGTTGAACTGAAAACTCGATTATGCGAAGCCCCCGAGTTCTATATCGCTCCGTCCAACGTTGCCAGTTTTCTCTCGTTCCAGGCTTCTAATAAAGACGGCTGTGTTTTGGGCAAGCCCTGACAATCTTACCCCCAGAATATCTGTGCAATTATTATTTACACCTCCTAACACAAGACGAAGCGTGAAGCATTTTTTCAATTTGTCATATCCAAGTGTACATCTTCAATTCACACTTATAGATTTAAACTTCCATTTGAACAATGCTTGAATATTGAACGTTGAGGGATTAGTTTTTTTTCAAAATCGATCAAGATAAGAATAATCTAGAGTCTAGACCATGCATCTGACACTTGTTGCCCAGAATGAATCGGAATATGAAATCATGTGATTTTCTTCTAGGGATCTAAATCACATCATATTTACTTATTGAAATTCTATTTCTCAGATTCGGAGGCGTTGTATTTCTTGGCTTTGATGCTAAAGGATTGTTTCTTTCGCTATCAGCCTTTGGAATCATATTAATGATAGCAGACAAGGAAGGTTTGAACTTCTCTAGAGAGCAGAAGGGAGATACATTCTATTATCAGAGCAATTTATATCTGGTGCACAGAATACCACGGCAATGGAAGGTATGATTTTTATTTTCATTGAGTCTGAGTATTTTTGCTTGTACGGTAATCACCATGGTTCGATATCCATAATCAATACAATTTTTGTATGTCTTCCTAGTAGGAGTCTACCCACAACGGACGAATGCTCACTTTAATTGAGAGAAAATAAGTCGAGCATTCCTTATATCCGCTTCTGATTTCATGTCCTTGTTCTTCTGAAATCTTGAATGTTACCTTCTGTTGCAGAATTGTGAAAAACATTTTGGTGGATGCGCTCTGGCGACATAAGATATTGCATCAGAGCGCATCCACCATATTGTCATATTTTTGGCAAGACAGATATTAGATAGCTAGATAATTGTCTAAGCACCAAACTGCATCCTTGACTTACCTTCTAATTAAGCCGGGATTTATTTTTTACTTTAGATTGATGAATTTCCAGATAAAAAATATTTTAGCAACAGACCTTCTCGAAAATATGGACCATGCTATCTCTTGTATTAATTAAAATTCGATTTTTCAGATCCGAAGGCATTGTATTTGTTGTCATTCAAGCAATTGACATTTATAAATTTCAACTTTTAGTTGAAGAATTCTTGAAAATATTGTACTATATGAAATCATGTGGTTTTTTCTTCTGTGGATCTAAAACACGTTATACTAATTAAAATTCTATTTCTCAGATTTGGAGGCATTGTATTTTTTGCCTTTGATGCTGAAGGATTTGTTTCTTTCAATATCAGCCTTGGAATGGTTATAATGGTGGCAAATGAGGAAGCTTTTAACTTTGCAGAAGGGAGATACATTCCATTATCAGAGCAAGTTATGTTAGGTGCACAGAATATCGAGGTAATGGAAGGTGTGATTTTTTATTTTTATTGAGACTTATTTTTATTTATACCATCATCATGGTTCGATATCAATAATCAAGCAATTTTTGTATCTCTTTCAAGTAGGAGTCTACCCACAACCGACGAATATATTTCGTTGAGTGGTTGGATTATTATTACTATTGAAAGCGATAAAGATTTTATTCTTAAATCAACAGAAATTCAACATTTTAGCACATATTATGTTCTTTTCCGATTTAAATGTACTCGGACGCCATCTATAATTATAATGCTGAAGGTCTTGTATCAACCTTATAGAATACTATTATTTTTGAAGTTCCGCCAGAAATATTCTCACTATATGTGTATAGATGGCGCTTGTGGTATCCATTCAGTACAGTGACTAGATTAAACACAGTGGCGACATTCAGGCTAAGCCCCGCCCCATCCGCCATATTCTTCCTAAATTTGAATGTGAATCCATAGGATTTGAATGGAAATCGTAATAAAAAACTTATGATAATTAAATAGAATGATTTTTTCCCTGATATTTACTGGTAAATCGTTGTTAGAACGTAATAGAATATCCAGATCATAAATTTTATTACTTATTGTACTGTATTGCAGTGTTATAATGAAAAGAATCTTTTGGATTTCACGTTCATCCATTTCCTTTGGAAGGATACAAATAACAATAAAAAACAAATTGAAGACTTCTAATAAAGGATTAATCGAAACATAAATTATTCAGAATAAGTTGCCAGCTTCTCATTTTTTTTTAGGATGCTTTGAATTTTCTCGAATTAATTTTCAATCTATAAATAATAAATCTTTTTATAATTTTGGTTTTGAGATTCTGGCAATCTGGCCTCAAATCTGACATTTCTTTAAAATAAAATAATTTCAGATCTATAATTTGAGATGGAATATTTTCTGAAAATACTTTCCATCTCTAAAGAAAACAAAACACTGCCTCTGAAGTGAAAAATAAGGATTGTTAGTTGAACCTCTTTATTAGTATAAATTTACTACATTTTTTGTGCAATGGCCTTTTGGAAACTGCTGAACTCACACATTCGATGGTATTAAAAGTTTTTAAAATATATCCTGATATATTATAAAGAGAACTCAAGTCCCTCCGATTCAAATTAAAAATTGGAGTTTCTATCATTTCTGGCAACATAACTTAATCATGAAGTGGCTTCAATGTTTTCAGACTGTCTAAAAAACCTGAAGAAACTCTGTCATCTTCCTTGTAGCTGCTATTATTTACGTTCAACAAGTATTCCGACACAGAGATCAATTTCAGGTTGTATTTCACTTGTACCACATTTGGCACAATTTGTTTGCTTCTCAATACACAGAATAAATTTCCCAAACAATCTTGAGAAAATAGACTTGTTAAAACAAATTGGTATGCTCTCTGTTCCAACAATTCAGTTTGGAGTTCTAGAATGGATCGTGTCGAAATGACAACACCTGTTTGGGATGGTTTCCAAATTTTCTTATAGCCTACTTCCGTATTGGTGAATATTTTGATGAATTCTTCTGAAAATGTTATCGTTTCGTTATCGACATCAGTGTTAAATTTGCTTATTGCAGCAGATGGATGTCTGGATGTCATCAAGTGAACCATTGATCTAAAAAAAAATATACTCTTCAAATCGAAGTTTCGGCTGCGATATCACATACTAGGTAAAGAACCCAAGATTTAAGGATAATTTAAATAACAAATGGTACAAGAAAACGTAAGGAATACTCATATATAAAAGACAACACTTACCACTTTGGCTGAAAAATAACAAGAAAATTTTGATAGTTAAGGGATACTTGGCCAAAAAGTATCAGTCAAATATAACAGGTACATTTCTAAACCATTAAATTTTCTTACTTTCTCACTACAATGGGCCTTATATTTTGAATAAAACCTAAAATTCAGGTAAACGAAGAATGTAAACAAACGAATTTAGGAAGAATATGGCGGCTGAGCCGGCAGCCAATCAAAAATGAGACCACGAATGTCGCCACTGTGTTTAATCTAGTCACTGTACCATTCAGGAACTTTAAAAAAGTAGATATTAGATAGCTAGAAAATTGTCTAAGCTTCAAACTGCCTCCTCAAATGATTGATTTTCTACTTCAGATTGAAAAAAAATTGATCAATTTCAAGAGAAAATGTTTCTACAACAGATCTTCTCGAAAATCTGAACCATGCTGAATCTGATAATACAATCAGTTTTTTTCTGGAATCTATCTGGCGTTTTAATGGATATTCGATTTCCCTTTATACGAAGGCGTTGTATTTTCTTCATGAAGAGGAGGAATATCAAAAAGAAGACATTGTTGGACATACATGATGAGGTCCCTATAACCAGGCAAGTTTTATGAGGAGCAGAGAATGCACAGGCGATGAATGGTATGATTTCCTATATTCACTTATACTTATTTACACCGTTATCATAATATTTTACATTGGGTGCTCAGATTTTTGATGATATTGAAATTAGTGGACCATTCCTTTTATCCGCTTCCGATTTCATATCCTTGTTTATATATTACATATCTTGAAAGTTACTTTCTGATGGTATTGAAGAATTGTGAAAATATTTTTGGTGGATGCGCTCTGACGACACTAGATAATTCATCAGAGCGCATTCACCATATTGTCATATTTTGGGCAAGCCCTGACAATCTTACCCCCAGAATATCTGTGCAATTATTATCTACACCTCCTAACACAAGATGAAGCGTGAAGCATTTTTTTCAATTTGTCATATCCAAGTGTTCATCTTCAATTTACACTTATGGATTTAAACTTCCATTTGAACAATGCTTGAATATTGAACGTTGAGGGATTAGTTTTTTTTCAAAATCGATCAAGATAAGAATAATCTAGAGTCTAGACCATGCATCTGACACTTGTGGCCCAGAATGAATCGGAATATGAAATCATGTGATTTTCTTCTAGGGATCTAAATCACTTTATATTTAAATTCTATTTCTCAGATTCGGAGGCGTTGTATTTCTTGGCTTTGATGCTGAAGGATTGTTTTTTTCGCTATCTGTAATGGAAACGCCTAGGGACTTGAAATTTTCAGCATAGGTTTGGATCTTGAATGTCGTGGTCACGTTTATAAATGAACAAAATTAGACTAGGGGTTCCGTAAATATAGCCGTTCAAGTCAACCGTGACAATTTTCTTCGTAATAATTTCGAAACTACTCATTGAATTGGAATGAAATTCTGCACATAGATGAAGAATAATGTATTCAAACTACCTGGGAAATTTTGTCCAGATCGCATTACCACGACCATAGATACCATAGAAAATTCTAGCGTATAATCGAAAAAAAAATTGGTCACCAAGGCACTGACTTGAGGCCTGGATTCTCGCCTTTGTTTGAAATTTTCTTTGACAGCTGTCAAAATCTTTCCAATTGGTTTTTAAAACTGGATAATGTGAATCTACCTACAAGGTGCATGTACGAACGCTCAAAAGCTCTTGACTTCACGACATACTTTACGTAATTTTTCCAATATTTAATCAGCATTTGTTTTCTCGTTCTAACATGCCCTGAAATCGTAATATGTATTATATTATTCGATGTTTCAGATTTGGAGGGGTTGTATTCTTATCCGTTATTGTGAAGGATTTCTTTTTGAAGGATGAATCCTCGAACGCAGTTATAGGAGTGAAAGAGGAGACCTGGATTATGAGAGGTATGATTTTATATTTTCATTGAGACTTATGTAAGATTCAGATTCTATATAAAAACAGATGGCTTATTAGAAATCAGTGTGTTCTATTTCTTTCATCTGGTAGTTCTTTCTATTCCTTATATCTGCTCATACCCTTTATCGTCTTGATTCTCAAAAGTTACCTTCGTTCTGTAAAAGATGTTTGTGAATTAGATGTTGGATGCTCTCTAATGAGTCTGCAAAGTTCATCGGAGTGTATCCCACCATATTGCTAGATTGTGGACAGACCTCAGGCAATGCCCAATTGATAACCGAACATCCCCACTCCATGATAAAGCACAAAGTAATTTTCACAGTTTTCCACATGCATATAACCATCCACAAATGACGTATATTTCAAATTTTATTTGAAGAATGCTTGAATAGCGGAAGTTGGGAATTTTTTTTTTAAATCGATACTAATTGATGCCTCCTCACCTTCAATTCATATCAAATGTTTTATTGTTGTACATAAGGGAGTTTTTTTTTCATTTGAACTTTATCATTTGTTATTTCGTGGGAAATGCGCTGTGAATGATTCGAATTTTTCATCAGGACTTGGTTTTTAGTAACTATGTGACCTGAAATGCTAATATGTATATCTTTCTTGATTTGCAGGGTTGGTTTTTTTTACGAAGGAGCCTTACAAGAAAAGGGGTGCAGGCTACAAAAGCCGCTTTCCAGCGACCGTCTAGGGCGCACCCGATGGACCTTGGGAGTGAGCCACACCTAAGTTCCAGTACGCAGAGCGTCAGACACTCGCGCTACCTCCCTCCTTTCCCCTGATGGAACACCCAAAATTTGCGGGGCTTCACGCACTGACAGCTTTTCAACGCCGAACTTGTCATATTTGCTGTTTTGTTTTTTGACAGTTCTGTTTTGGCGTGTTCCTGTCATAGCGCGGGTGTAAAGCTCGAGTGCGCCAAACCCCGGATTGACACGCACCTTAATAACCGACTGTGAGATTGATGAAATTAGATGCTAGAATTTTTCAACTTTCAGAACCTTTTGTAGATTTTATTTCAATGTCTTTAATAAAAATCAGAAGCCCTGTAAAGGTCTATTGCAATAAAAATTATAAAAAAAATTTAGTCTTTAAGTTGCTGCTATCTAACGGCATAAGCTCAAAGTTTTTCAAATCAGGCTCTGCTCTCTCGCGGAAGAATTCCGATCTTCCATAGAGGGGTGCTGCCCTCTAGCGGCCGATGCCCGAACTTCCCAGACATGTGCTGCCCTCTAGTGGCAAAAGCCTGAAGTTATTTGTTTGTTAGGTGCTGCCATCTGCCGGCGATAGCTTGAAGTTCTTGCAAAGGTAGGCAGAGTCCTGTACTGGACTAGATAGTTCGGCCCTTTCCCTCTAGATGGCGCTAGTGTCGGTTCAGCGCCCCCTACAGGAATTATGGTGAACTAATTAGTTCAGCTATATTCCTGAAGGGGGCACTGCACTGATGGCAGCGCCTCTAGTGGCGTAAGGCTGAACTAATTAGTTCACCATAATTCCTGTAGGGGGCGCTGAGACGACACTGGCGCCATCTAGTGGGCAAGGGCTGAACTATCTAGTCCAGTACAGGACGCTGTCTTCCTTTGGAAGAACTTCAAGCTATTGCCGGCAGATGGCAGCACCTGCCGAACAAATAATTTCAGGCTTTCGCCACCAGATGGCAGCACATTCCTAGGAAGTTCAGGCTAGGCCGCTAGAGGGCAGCACCTGTTTTGGAAAAACTTGGAGCTTATGCCGTCAAAAGGCAGCACCATGAAACTTGAACGAGAAATGAAAAAAAATTTGTACATAATATTTATTACTGCTAACAGTTTGAACATAAATTTATGGAAAATATTGTCGACTATATTACCAAAAATTGGGTGAGTATCATATAAAAAAATTTGTTTTATATAAGTCTCATCTCTTCAGATCCTTTGTTGGCATATCTTGGCGGAACTTCGACTTGAATTCCGCAGCTGCAATGTGCAAAGGCCTCGAGGAAGCCATCCCCTGTAAAACGAAAGTGATTTTCAAAAATCATGTGGGGCTAATCATATTTCGAATAATATCTATGAAGTTATTACAGAAATGGAACAAATTAAAAAATCTCCGAGCTCTTTATTGAGACCAAAATGTTTTTTAAACCAATCTTGTAGAGAACTACGAGATAGAATACACCACACCTATTCCCAAAGAATAATCTGTTTTTCCATGGGTGGTAACTATCGGGAATCAATAAGAATAAGGTTATGAAATCAGAAGCAGAAAAGGAAATACGGAGAACACCAAATATAAGAAATTTATCACTCTGGTTCCAGATAGGAGATCAGTTTTCTTAAGGAAAATCTAAACCTTTACGTAAGCTCGATTAAAATGTTAAATCATACCTTTCATCCCCTGAGTTTTCTCTGCTATCCATATAACCGCGTTTTGTGATTTATTCTCGCTCGGCAAAGAAATCATTCACAGTACCAGATACTAATAAAACGCTTCTGAATCTGAAAAATTAAACAATAATTAATATTATGAATTCAGGACATGTTGGAACAAAAAACAAATCCTGATGGAACATTAAAATTATTTAGAGGCCACCTCAAAATATCAGATACAACAGTTCGAATGAAATAAAGTATTGGATTAAAAATAGACAATCAATTTCAAAAATGGTATGGAATCAGAAGTAGATGTATAAGGAATAGAAAGAACTACCAGGTATAAGTGACTGACCACGCTGATTTCAAATATGCCATCTGTTTCTCCATGGACAATCTAAACCTTCAACAAGTTTTGATCAAAATATAAAATCATACCTTCCATCAAACAGGTTTTCTCTGCTTTGTGATTCATCCAGAATATAGCCAATATGGTGGATGCGCTAGGAGGGACTTTTTTAACTTGTTACAACGCATCCACCATAACGTAATTTGCAAATATTGGGCGAAGGGAGAATAAATGTGAAAAAGTTTATTATATCAGAAGCAGCATCACATAAGGAATATGAAAATCTACCCTTAATTGACCACGCTGATACACAATATACAATCTGGTTCTTCATGGACAATCTCTTCAAGTCTTGATTAAAATATAAAATCATACCTTCCATCATCTCGGTATTTTCTGCCTTTCAACTGAGTCCTTTAATCTTAATCTATATCCCCACATTGACGTAGAAGATCCATTTGGAATTTCCCAAAAATTCCCTGGCCAACGGCGTATCATTTTGGTGATTTTCCCTCTTTCCCAGAAGGAATTCTCAAGCATGAGCAACAATTGCCACGCCTCCGAGCCTAAGAAATCGAATTTAAATTAATATTACGTGAAATTTGCATTTATATTAATTAAAATTTGAACACTATTTAAGATACAAGGAATTTGTTCAAAGTAAAAATTCACAACTATTGCATACAAAATGATTCAATAGGAAAAAATTATAAAAGCACTGCCGTGAAGGCAGGAGCTTTTGAGCGCTCGTACATCCACCTTGTTGGTAGATTCGCGTTTTCCAGTTTTAGAAATCAATTGAAGGAATTTTCGACAGCTGTCAAAAAAATTCTAGAACTCAGGCGAAACTCCAGACTTCATGTCAGTGCTTCAGCTGACCAATTTTTGTTCGATAATTCGCTAGAATTTTCTACTGTGGTTGGTGACGCGATCTGGACAAAATTTCGCAAGTAGTTTGAACACATTATTCTTCAGCTAGGTGTGAAATTTTGTTCCAATCCAATCAGAAGTTTCGAAATTATCAGGAAAAGAATATTTTGAACGGCCATATTTACGGAACCCCTAGTCTAATTTTGCTCATTGATGAACGTGATCGCGACATTCGCGATCCAAACCTACCCTGAAAATTTCAAGTTCCTAGGCCTTTCCCTTCAGAAGTTTTTTCTATGGTTTCTATGGTTCTGGTCATGCGATCTGGACAAAATGTTGCTTTAATATATCCATTCTCAATTGAAATACAAAATTTTATCTCGATCGAATCCATAGTTTCGAAATTATCGAGAAAACAAAATTTTGAACGACCGTATTTACGGAACCCCTAGTATAATTCTGCTCATTGATGAACGTTACCGCGACATTCGCGATCTAAATCTACCCTGAAAATTTCAAGTCCATAGGCGATTCCGTTCAAAAGTTACAATTTTCTACGGTTTCTATGGTTCTGGTCATGCGATCTGGACAAAATTTCACATCTAGCTTGAACACCTCATTCTACATTTGAGTGCAAAATTTCATCTCGATCGAATCTGTAGTTTCTGAGTAATCAGGAGAAAAAAACTTTGAACGGCCATATTCACGGAACCCCTGGTGTAATTTGTTCCATTAACCGTGGCATTTGGAATCTGAACATACACTGAAAACTTCAAGTCTCTAGGTGGTTCCGTTCGAGAGTTATCGTGCTTACGGACGGACAGACTCGAAGTTTTCATTGGTGATATAGCCCTCGTGTAAGTAGTACGAGCGCTCAAAAAGCTTGGGAACTGCACAATTAAGTGAATAAAAAATGAAACAGAATTAAGTAATCTAATCACATATTCTTGACATAAGGCATCTAATCAAGTGATGAATGAAGAAACTACCATTAATTGACCACGCTGATTCACAATATGCAATCTGTTTCTTCGTTGACAATCTATACCTTCATATAAGTCTTGATTAAAATATAAAATCATACCTTCCATCACCCTGTTATTTTGTGCCTTTCAACTTGGTCCTATAATCTTAATCTTCATCACCATATTGACGTAAAAGATCTAGATCCATCTGGATCCCAAAAATGTCTAGGCCAACAGCAAATCATTCGGGTGATGTTCCTCCTTTTCCCAAAAGGAATTCTCTAGCAACCATTGCAACGCCTCCGAACCTAAGAAATCGAATTTAAATTAATATTACGTCAAATTTGCATTCATTTTAATGAAAATTCGAACACTATTTAAGATACAAGGAATTTGTTCAAAGTAAAAATTCACAACTATTGCATACAAAAGGATTCAATAGGACGAAAGCTTGAGAACTGCACAATTAAGTGAATAAAAAATGAAACAGAATTAAGAAATCTAATCACATATTCTTGATATAAGGCATCTAATCAAGTGATGAATGAAGAAACTACCATTAATTGACCACGCTGATTCACAATATGCAATCTGTTTCTTCATTGACAATCTATACCTTCATATAAGTCTTGATTAAAATATAAAGCATACCTTCCATCACCTCGTTATTTTGTGCCTCTCAACTTGGTCCTATAATCTTAATCTTCATCACCATATTGATGTAGAAGATCTAGATCCAGCTGGATCCCAAAAATGTCTAGGCCAACAGCAAATCATTCAGTAATGTTCCTCCTTTTCCCAAAAGGAATTCTCTAGCAACCATTGCAACGCCTCCGAACCTAAGAAATCGAATTTAAATTAATATTACGTCAAATTTGCATTAATTTTAATGAAAATTCGTACAAAAAGCGAAAATATGCTGTAATAGATGAAGTAAAGAATAGTCTATTTCAAATATAAATTCGCCTGCAACTTTCGAACTCCACAATTTATGTATGACCAAATTATTTTGAAAACTTGCCAAATTCCTTCTTTATTTTCCAAAAAAGTTTTTGTTAGAATGCAGGCAAAAGTTTCGTTTCAGTAAATTTTTTCATAAACAACCTTTTGAATGTCCGGCATATTAAAATTGCGTGGAAAATTTTGTCCAGATTTACCAAAACCAAGACAGAGAATTCTAGCGAATTATCAGAAAAAAATCACCCAAAGCACTGACATGTAGTCTGGAGTTTCGCCTTAGTTTGAAATTTTTTTGAATTTGTTTCTAAAACTGGATAATGCGAATCTACCTACAAGGTGGATGAACGAGCGTTCAAGAGCTCCTGACTTTAAGGCAGTTCCTCTCATATTTTTTTTCATGTAGGATCCAAACTTTCAAATAATTTCAATGATAATATAAAATCATACCTCTCATAACCCAGGTTTCCTCCGTCACTCATATAACTGCATTCACGGATTCATCTTCTTTATGCGAAAGAAATCCTCCACAATAACAGATAAGAATATAATCGCTCCGAATCTGAAACTTCAAATTATATAATATTACGATTTCAGGGCATTGTACACAATAATACAATTTATTGAATACCTATAGCGCCATCTATACGCATATGGCATAGTTGACCACGTCACATATGAGAAAATTAAAGTACTCTTTAAGATTGAAACAATACTCTTTCCACTTCAGTATAGATGGCGCCTAGATACACTCGAATATGAAAAGTACCAATGTACATAAATTCATTATAACATTTGTTGAATTGCAGTCGATTTGTGAATGAAGAAAATAGAAACCATAGAAAATCAAAAATATAATTATAATATAACTCTCGAACGGAAAGGCCTAGGGATCTGAAATTTTAAGGGTAGGTTTGGATCGCGAATTTCGATGTCACGTTCATCAATGAGCAAAATTAGACTGAGGGTTCCGTGAATATGGCCGTTCAAAATATTTTTCCTGATAATTTCGAAACTACTCATTGGATTGGAATGAAATTTAGCACATAGATGAAGAATAACGTATTCAAACTACGTGGGAAATTTTGTCCAGATCGCATTACCAAGATCATAGATACCGTAGAAAATTCAAGCGAATTAACGAAAAAAAATTACCTAAAGCACTGATGTGAAGTCTGGAGTTTCGCCTTAGTTTGAAATTTATTTCAATTTGTTTCTGAAACTGTAAAATGCTAATCTATCTATAAGGTGGATGAATAAGCGCTCGAAAGCACCTGACAGCACGGCAGTGCTTTTTATAATTTTTTTCATGTAGGATCTAAACTATCAAATAATCTCAATGATAATATAAAAACATACCTCTCATAACCAAGTTTTTCTCAGTCACTCATATACCTGCGTTCACGGTTTCATCCTCGTGATGCAAAAGAAATCCTTCACAATAACAGATAAAAATATAATCGCTCCGAATCTGAAACTTCAAATTCTATAATATTACGATTTCAGGGCATTGTGGAACGAGAAAACAAATCCAGATTAAATATTGAAATTATTCAAAGGAGCAACTACCAACACATGAACAATACTACAGTAAACTAGAACAAAAAAAAAAACAGCCTGCGATATGTCCTATAGCCAATATGGTGGATGCGCTATGAGGCACAATTCCAACGTGTTACACCGCATCCACCATAATACAATTTATTGAATACCTCTAGCGCCATCTATACGCATATGGCATAGTTGACCACGTCACATATGAGAAAATTAAAGTACTCTTTAAGATTGAAACAATACTCTTTCCACTTCAGTATAGATGGCGCCTAGATACATTCGAATATGTGTTCAACGTGCATAAATTCATTATAATATTTGTTTAGTTGCAGTTGATTTGTGAATGAAGATAATTATGGATTTCTTTCAATGAAAGTAAAAATCCATAAGTATCATTTGAGGGTAATTCTTATTCAAAAGACAAATGTTGCTCTAATTGAGATATCCAACCATGATGATAATGAAGTCACAAGGATAATACAAAAGCATACCTTCTAACATCTTATTTTCTGCCTCTCGGACAATTTGCATTGATAATCGAATCTATATCTAATGTCTTTTTCTGATTTCTCTTCTTTTTGATACCAAGTTCTTCAGCATGAACGGTTTCAAGTTTCAGAACCTGAAAACCAAATAACAATTAATATATTGTTCTTAGGTTTAGTTACATCTACCAAACCAATCCTGGTATGATTTTTAAAACCGTATAAATAAAAATAAAAAAATCACACCTTCCATTACCTCGATATTCGGGGCACCTAATATAACTTGCTCTGATAATGGAATGTATCTCCCTTCTGCAAAGTTAAAAGCTTCCTCATTTGCTACCATTATTACCATTCCAAGGCTGATATTGAAAGAAACAAATCCTTCAGCATCAGAGGCAACAAATACAATGCCTCCAAATCTGAGAAATAGAATTTTAATTAGTATAACGTGTTTTAGATCCACAGAAGAAAAAACCACATGATTTCATATAGTACAATATTTTCAAGAATTCTTCAACTAAAAGTTGAAATTTATAAATGTCAATTGTATCTATCAAGATTGCTTCTCGCTTCATCATGTGGTTGTAAGAGTAAATAATAATCGACTAGGACCTGCCCAAAACATAGCAATATGGTGGATGCGCTATGATGAAATATTCGATCTCGCTAGAGCGCATCCACCAATTCGTATTCACAAGACTAGTATCAAATGAAGGTGTATTTAAATGTAACTTTAAAGTATTATTATGAAAAGGATATAAGTGATCCAGTTATTTCCATTTCGACAAAAATCTGAGCACTCAACATAAGATGTTCACTTTCTATTCTAATGAATGCGAAAATGTGGTTATCTTAGAGAATAGAACTCCAAAATTTTTAGGGTGAAAAAGAGACTTGAGAAATAAAATATACCCGGCCTGATTCCAAATTTGAATCTCGGATAATTTTTATAGCGATCGAATAACTGATATTCAAGATTCGATACCTCTAGCGCCATCTGTCCGCATATGACAGGAGTATTGCAGTTGCAATTGCGACAATAAAAGTACTCTTTAAGGTGTATACAATACTTTTTACATTTCAGTATAGATGGCGTCCAAATACTTTCAAATATGGGAGGTACAGGGTGTTTCACGTAAGCTGGTCAATTTTATGACTTGAGCGAAATGGAAAAGTGGCTAATCAATATGATAGTATTCTTCGAGGGCTATCCAAATATGTTATCGGAAAAACTATCGAACCAAAGCATGAAAAGTTATTGAGGAAAAACAGTTTTTCCAAAAAAAATATTTTTTGCAAATTTGGCTGTTTTTCAAAATGAGAAGGTCAATAGACCATTTCTCTCCAATTGTCGCCTAGATACACTCGAATATGAAAAGTATCAATGTACTTATTACTTATGTACAATTCATTATAATATTTGTCAAGTTGCAGATGATTTTTGAATGAAGATAATTCGGATTTCTTCCAATGAAAGTAAAAATCCACAAGTATCATTTGTGGGTAATTCTTATTAAAAAGACAAACTTTGCTCTAATTGAGATATCGAACCATGATCAAGTTGCAAGAAAAATACAAAAGCATACCTTTTAACACCTTGTAATTCTCTGCCTCTTGGACAATTTGCATTGATAATCGAATCTATATCTAATATCTCTTTGTGTTTTTTCTTCTTTTTGCTGAGAAAATTCTTCAGCATTAACAGTTTCAAGTTTCAGAACCTGAAAACCAAATAACAATTAATATATTGTTCTTAGATTTGGTTACATCTACCAAACTAATCCTGGTTTGATTTTTAAAACCATTCAGAGCAACCACGCTGATCTAACAAATTACTGGAGTCTAAATTATTCAAAACGAAGTAAACTTTTGACAACTTCTATGAAAAAAGAAATAAAATGTGAATTGATATCCATGAGAAATTAAACACAATGAAATATATCAAGGATTTGTTCCAAGTGAAACTTCTATACGAAATAATTCGTAAGGAAAGAACTTTGGGTACGGAATAATTGATGTATAAAAAATAAAACGGAAGTTAGCCAATCTCACC
The DNA here is from genome assembly GCA_963966015.1 of Aphidecta obliterata. Classification (NCBI taxonomy): domain Eukaryota; kingdom Metazoa; phylum Arthropoda; class Insecta; order Coleoptera; family Coccinellidae; genus Aphidecta; species Aphidecta obliterata. Next base: position 3,941,905 of record OZ014435.1, read on the forward strand.
ACTGAACGTTATTCACTCCTTAGAATGGAAGTGAGGACTCACATCATTTGCGAACAGATGCTTCAATACGAAAAATTTTTTAATTGTTGATTATAACCCATAAACAGAAATCGAGGAATATCAAGTGTTATTTTGCATTCAACAACATACCTCTCATCGTTCTGGTAGGTATTCTTTCTCCATTCAATAGCAAGCTGAGATAGTGGAATCCAATCTATGCCTCTTCATGGCCATTAATTCATGGCTGATATCCAATGGAATCATTGGTTTTATTAATATGATGGAGTCTTTATCCTGATCTTGCAGTAAACGATCAAGATCTACTAGTTTCTCTCCCAAACTGAAAAGTTTATATCTACATTTCCTGAATATTCTTCGAGAAAGAAAATCCACAAGAATGAACAGCAACAATTACAGCCTCATTAAAACTGAAAAAAATGAAATTGGACGAGTTGAAACTGAAATTAAATTTAAGTGAAAAAATTATAGCACATGCGCATGCATTCCCGAATTGTTAGTTGCTTCGAATTATCGATATTGTGAAGATAACTAAATTGTTATTGAATAGTTTGATATAAAATATTTACGTACACAATATCTAATCAAAGATTAGACTACTTGAACTACGGTCAATTCATGAAAATCGTTTCAATTGCTTCTTTCGCGGATTCAGTATGATCCCCTCTGCTTTCGATCTCTAACATCTAGTATAGTTTATCTTTCGGAAATTCATTTACTAACAATGAGAATTGATATAAACAAGATGTAAATATTCACCTGAATCACCTCATTGACTTAGTTATAATACATATAATGTAATTTATTTAAATAAGTTATCGCCATTTTTGCATATTGCGTAATAGGAAATCAGAATCATAGAATCAGAGACAACTTTGTCTATGATCAGAATATTCAGAATACGATATTACGGAAATGATGAAAAATTCTAATCTATTTAATAGAGTTCATAGATATTCAAGGAAAACTGTCTGAGATCTGAACTGAGTTTATATTTAAAACCTACATCCTAAAATTATTCCGAAAACGTCCTAGGACGTCATCTGTACTCGAATGCGAGAAGCAAAATTTGGGCATTAGAGTAATCTTTTTTCCCCCAGTTTTTGAAGTTATACTTGGCTCAATATTGTATAGATGGCGCTGGTAGTATCAAACTCTGGGAGAAATGGAAAAAGCTAAAACTACGGCTAAAAAGTTGTCTAAGCTTCAAACTGATGTTGGATTCCGAATCTACGACCTCAAAAACATATTTCACCTTTCGACCTGCCAATAACATAATACAAATTACGAAAACACAAACTAAAATGCCATACTTTTATTATCCATCGAATACATCAATTACATCAATGCAAATCACAATTTTTAACAAAATAAGTTTATAAGAAAATAAATACAAAACTATTGAGTATTCACGAAGCTTCAACGCATAAATGGAGAAAGTTATCTGGGTAACTCAGGTGTTCAGACATCCATTGTAGTGGAGTATCTAACGGAGGACAAATACCATGTGTTTTTACTTCTGAAAAAAAAAAAATTCGATATTCAAGCAAATATCCCTGATGATTGTTGCAGTAAATCTTTCAGATTCTTTAATTTCTCACTTGTTTCTTTTCCTGGAAACACCTCATTCAACAGATCTCTTAGCGTTTTCCGTTGTCCATCTTCGGAAATCGGTTTCACCAGCATTTGCCTATATCCATCATCTAAATAACATCTGAAAGGAATGTGTCTAAAATTTTCGCACTCTGCCGTAACTTCCATAAGTTTTCTGTTCACAGCCCAGAATTGATCGAACTTATCTGTCAAAAACAGTTATTGAGAATATTACCGAGGTCCCGTTAAAGTATTTACCGTTCAGAAGTCCCGTCCATATTTGGTTATGATCCTTAATCTGCATACTACTGACTATCTGACCCTTAAACTTCAACACATCGGCCTCTTTGAGACACGACATGAAATATGACTCAATAGACTCCCTGTAATTGAAGAATTCATATAGATTATAGATGGATATTTATCGGAGAAGAACTACTCACTTATTGGTGAAACTATATATTTGTTCCTCTGGAAACTTCTCAAAATGTGCAGTTAAAGTCCAGGGAAGATCTTCGGCCTTAGCGAGCATGTCGAATAGGACTCCGATAGGTAAATGCCACTTCAAAGGTTGACCATTGAAATCCAACCACATTACCTGATCCATTTTATCACTTACAACATAACTCAGAAAATGTTTTCGTACTTTATCGATAACTAAAGGAAAATAACTAACTCTAGGGACCATCAAGTAAAAAGGATCTGGCTGCTGTAGTTCGACTACTTCATCATTATCTAATATGAAGCAAACGGGAAGCTTTCCCTCCCAAAGCTCCCTAAGGACTTCTCTATCATTAGCCATTATAGAAATGAGAATCAAATAACAATTTCCATTTTTCCTGGGAAAAATTCCGATTGTTTATTAATCACAACCTGTTCTTATTCCACCATAGATAGAATCATAGAATATTGTTACAAAATTGGAAATCAAGGCGATTTTTTGCGACCACCGAAATTTTTCGTTTTCATAGTTATCAACTTTATTTAATTTTTTTCTCTAGTACAGTTTATTTTTTAACACTGAAGACTGAAAAAGTGGATGATGTGCTTGGTTCTCGAATGTAAGGGCCTTTCCTACTCTTGGGTGCCTGCTGAATGGCTGTCGCGGAAAAAGGAATATGGCCAAGGTATATTTTGAACTGCAAAACCATAGCGGTATTGCAACCAGATATTTTCGCTATCACCTAAAAAAATAAGCTTCAAAGTTTCGAACCAACAGCTACATTATATCACCTGTAATTGATGGGTTATCTTGAATAGTTTGCTGTACCTTAAATTCGGAATGAAAAGGTCCCTGGGTATATCGATGTAGAGGGCATAAGATGTTTCTTCATACCCTTTAACGCCAGGAAAGTTACAACTTTTCGCAAGATAATCCCTGAATATTTCCTCCTTTGGATATGGATATGTGAAATAAATTGAAACTGTCTAAAAGAAATTTCAGTGGATTGTTTTGAGTGTGGTAAGGAGAAAAGCACTCACTTTCATAATCCTACTGTATACTTTCTTCACTTTTACACCAGATAGGTTGACAATATTGATATCTAAGCTTATGGTCTCCCCTATCAAGTATAACCTTTTTCCGATCACGGCGCTAAGAAGAATTCTGCCACTCGACAAACCGCAGCAATGGCTAACAATCCTATCGATACTATACTCAGCCCGTATCTGAAAAAAAATATCGAAACCCAAATATTGAATCTAACCTAACATAACCTAAATCTCACCTGCAACGCAGGAAGGTAGGTGTTCAAATTTACGTATGATGCCACGTCTATCACCTTAGTGACGTTCATATCTCCTCTGTAAGGTCTCTTGACTGATGCTTTTAACCAGTACTTTATTTCCCCCATAAAATTTTTCAAACTGGATGGTAACCGAAGAGGTACCCCTATGGAGAAATCATACTTGGTGGTTCCTGATGGAACTTCTATATCTGAATCTGAGACAAAGAAATAAATAGTCCCTCATAGTTGTAAACCTACAAATATGGCCACTGGTTAGGAAGAAAGGAAATATTTTAGGTTAGTTGAGGTTAGGTTTTTTATGCTAGCGTTGGTAAGTACTTATGTAATTATAACAATGGCCATATCATTGTAGACATATCTATTTAAAGATATCATAAACGTTCAACTCACACCTATGATGACATTTTCAACATCGATGAGGTTATTCGAGCCGGTTAAAACTTCTCTAGTGTTCCCGACAGTTTCAGTCTTTTCGTTCCCATAGAACTGCACTCTTATTGCTTGAAGGAAAACGTTCTTTTTATAAGCAGGAGAAATATCTGAAATTTAGTTCTAAAAGAAGATTTTTGACCCACCTTTGAGTATCGTAGGTTTGGTAAAATGACAGACAACAGAGCCTTCTATTTTTCCCCCAACTAGAACTGGTAAATCACTGGTGATCTCGATGGTACAACTCATTGGAAATATTGAAAGTTTCTTCGACTAATCAAGTGGAGAATGTCATTATTTCTGTGCGTTCATCACTCAAAAGTGAAAGATGCCAAAAACAAGTCTCGCATAAAAACGCTTCGACTTATTCTGTTACGGAATCGAGAAATTTTCTGCTCTGTGGTTCTCGGTCTCAGTTGTCAGTTTGAATGTCACGGGTTGTCAAACTTAGTCGAAACAAAATATGGCGTCGCTTGTAAGTAGTGTTTTGGTTGTTCTTTAAATTTGATTGTTTAGATTTAGTTTCGAACAATTCGTGCCGTTCTGAAGCAGATTATGTGTGGAGTTCTTTGACGTGTATTTTGGTTCTAAGAAGTGTTTCATTCCTATTTCAAAACGACATGGTATCCGATCGACGAGTCCAGCTTCCTTCGAATAGAAAGTACAATATTCAGTGTTGAATAAGGTAATTTATGCATTTAGTTTAATTGAAATTGAACCCTTGGATACGTTCGGGTGTTTCAAGGTTTCATACGTATTTTCAGAATTCTCCAATGTTGTTTTACTGCAAGTGGTTCCCTCAAAAGTCACACCCAATTTGCATTGAAAGCTATCGTTATTATTTTATGTGGGCAATCTTTCACATCTCCATGAGTGCATATGTGTGTTGATTCGCAGTAAGTGGGCTGGAAATTGCAATTTTACCTTTAAAAATTAAGGCTGGTTTGTCCATTACTTGGTAGCTATAAATATGTTAGAGCTGTTGTACTGAAGGTTGTGGGTGTATATTTTGGAAATTTGTGCCAAAATACGAAAGGACAATTGTATATCATGAATCATGGAATTATTTACGAAAAATCGTTGACAACAATATATAGTTATCAAAAATGAAAGAGATTAGGACTTGGGGGTGTAATTTTTCTGGGGATCTACGTGTGTTTTTCACAGGACAGTCCTCAAAATTATGATGATTTTAGGTTGTGACATAAATCTTTCGAAACTAGCATATTTAAAAGAACTGGAATGATTTGATAATGGTAGTTATGAAGAAACAAGCAATTTTCAGATTGTTTCTTTATGAAATATGGAAGCAGGACTACATTCCAATTTTGTAATCCTTCGGTTGATCGAGGAAAACTGTAAGAATTATGCCAACAATTCTGCAGATCAAATATCTCAATTTGCAATAATTATTTGTGTGAAATATTCCCTGCTTTCTAAAATTGATCCCCCTAGTTAAGACTATTTATATTGGAATTTGTTGGAGAATGATGAATATTAATTGTTACTCCTCCGATATTTTAAGTTCAATTTGAGTGGAGTACTTTTTTTTTATTTATATCTCAAGCCTATCAAGGTACACAAATAGAGAAACCAGTTGTGAGTCGTTCTTATTTCTGTTTATGATTAAATTCAAAGGAATGATCACGTCTTGGATGAATCAACTTTTGCGGAAATTATTTCTCATGCTGGAATGTGAAACGATTGGTATTAAATGGCCCATTATTAGTTTCGCGAAATTTGATAAGGATTGTTGATATTTACAGTATCTGTTGATAGAAAATATTCAAAGCAGTATAAATTTAGATAACTAATTGACTACTGCTTGAAGTTTACAGTGGGGCTTCTTGGGGAATAAAATCCCGAATATTTTCTTCAGAACATGAGCATATTGAAGAACCTTTTGAGGTAGACAAGTGGTTTTAAACTTATTTATCTGATAAAGGTTGTTGGAGTGTTCCTTATGAAAAAAGTCTTAATCTACCTTGTTTGATAAATTGACCAAAAATTGGGTATGTTCAGTGAATTTAATATTTTCCATATGGCACATTATTTTTATTAAACTGCCCAGAATTGTGGAGTTATTCGAGTTTAATTGTCTTGCTGGGCATCCCCTGTATCTCCATCCTCGAGGCAGATGCAAGTCTCTTTCCACGACTGGTAGATCATCTCGAAACAATGCCTGGCCTATCGCCGGATCGTTCGCAAATAATGCAAGCTTAACATTCAAGGACGTTTTGAGTTGCCAGTTTCAGTGTGACCGGTCTAAAGGCGCGTCTACATTGAAAATCACACCATCGATTATTCACATAATTTGCCCAAAATTTTTTTCTAGTTTTCTTGAGTTACGAATAAGTTCGAAGAGTTACATCTTCTTTTCCGTTATTGACGATTTTACATTTACCCTTACTCTGGTAGGGAAAAAAACGACGCAGTCTAATCGTCTAGTGTGTACTCCCCTTACGGACTCAACAACAACAACAAATGATTGCGATAAAACGTCGCAACGCTCTATCGCGGATATTGAAGCGGAGGAACGTTTCAGTTTCAGCGTCCCCGTCGCCGATTTTGGTCCGTGGTGTCGCGCGGAAATTCGAAAAAACCAGACCCGAATACGTGCGTGCGTTTTCGTACCTTCCGGACCAGACGAAGGATGACGGTTCTTGTGGGTGGTATCGACGAAGGTTAGTGGGACATTGTTGGCTAATTATACGAGTGTCACCTACGTTTGGTCGACGGCCAGCGAGGATTGTGTTACGTTGATGCTGCCCAATTTTCTGAACTGATATCTTGGATCCTCCCCTTTAATATTGTGTATTCATATTGGTACATTCCCCTATGAGGTATATGAGTAGTTTCCTCTCTTATCACTGTTATAAATAGGCATAACATCTTTTTATACAGCGTGGTCCCCTTATCGTGGAATAGATTTCGGTGCATCCTGTATTTGTCTGGCCCTGAACTTAACTCGTCTTATCGGAAAAGATATTGTTTCGAATTTATGCCTTAGGAGGCTATGAGCATTCCTGAATTAATTCTTCGAACGTGCAAACAATTTCAGATAAGACCGTACACAATTGGTTTCAATAATGCTGCGATTATATAAGTGAGTGAAATCTCAGAAGTGATTTTGAATAAAAATTGGTTTATGTGCACCGAAACGGCCTTCAGTGTTCAGTGTCAATATGGCGAGTATTGTCATTTTATTTTTATAACCTTCGAAAGATGGAATCACCGAATTGTATTGAATATTTCAGAAGAATACAATTTTTTTTCTGTGTACCGAAACGGCTTTCAGTGTTCATTGTTGCCATGACAAGTATTGACATTTTATTTTTATAACCTTCAAATGCTGTAATTTCCGAGTTTTATTGAATAAGTTAGACTAATTTCTTTTATGTGTACCAAAACGGTCTTCAGTGTTCAAGATGGAATCACCGAATTATATTGGATCTTTCAGAAGAGCACTATTTTTTCGGTTTACTGAAACTGCTTTCAGTGTTCATTGTCACCATGACAAGTACTGTAATTTAATTTCATAATCTTCAATCGATGGAATCACCGAATGTTCTCTTCTGTGTATCAAAACGGTCTTCAGGGTTCAAGATGGAATCACAGAATTATATTGAATATTTCAAAAAAACACAATTTTTTTTCAGTGTTCATTGTCACCATGACAAGTACTAAGTCTTTTCTTCTTTATAACCTTCAAAAGAAGGAATCACCGAATTAAGTATATTGAATATAGAAAGACTCATTCATTTTCTTTGTACCAAAACGGCCTTCAGTGTTCAAGATGGAATCAGCGAATTATATTGGATCTTTCAGAAGAACACAATTTTTTTTCGGTGTACCAAAACTACTTTAAGGGTTCATTGTCACCATGATAAGTACTGTCATTTAATTTCATAACCTTCAATAGATGGAATAACCGAATTTTCTCTTCTGTGTACCAAAACGATATTTAGTGTTCAAGATGGAATCACAGAATTATATTGAATATTTCAAAAAAACACAATTTTTTTTCAGTGTTCATTGTCACCATGACAAGTACTGTCATTTCTTCTTTATAACCTTCAAAAGAAGGAATCACCGAATTAAGTACATTGAATATAGAAAGACTCATTCATTTTCTTTGTACCAAAACGGCCTTCAGTGTTCAAGATGGAATCAGCGAATTATATTGGATCTTTCAGAAGAACACAATTTTTTTTCGGAATACCACAGTTGCTTTAAGTGTTCATTGTCACCATGAAAAGTACTGTCATTTTATTTCATAACCTTCAATCGATGGAATAACCGAATTTTCTCTTCTGTGTACCAAAACGATATTTAGTGTTCAAGATGGAATCACAGAATTATATTGAATATTTCAGAAAAACACAATTTCTTTTCTGTTATCATTGTCACCATGACAAGAACTGTCATTTCTTTTTTATAACCTTCAAAAGAAGGAATCTCCGAATTAAGTATTTCAAATATAGAAAGACTCACTCATTTTCTTTGTACCAAAACGGTCTTCAGTGTTCAAGATGGAATCACCGAATTATATTGGATCTTTCAGAAGAACACAATTTTTTTTCGGTGTACCAAAGTTGCTTCAAGCGTTCATTGTCACCCTGATAAGTACTGTCATTTAATTTCATACCCTTCAATCGATAGAATAACCGAATTTTCTCTTCTGTGTAACAAAACGGTCTTCAGTGTTCAAGATGGAATCACCGAATTATATTGGATCTTTCAGAAGAACACAATTTTTTTTCGGAATACCACAGTTGCTTTAAGTGTTCATTGTCACCATGATAAGTACTGTCATTTAATTTCATAACCTTCAATCGATGGAATAACCGAATTTTGTCTTCTGTGTAACAAAACGGTCTTCAGTGTTCAAGATGGAATCACCGAATTATATTGGATCTCTCAGAAGAACACAATTTTTTTTCGGAATACCAAAGTTGCTTTAAGTGTTCATTGTCACCATGATAAGTACTGTCATTTAATTCCATAACCTTCAATCGATGGAATAACCGAATTTTCTCTTCTGTGTACCAAAAAAATGTTTAGTGTTCAAGCTGGAATCACAGAATTATATTGAATATTTCAGAAAAACACAATTTCTTTTCTGTGTTCATTGTCACCATGACAAGAACTGTCATTTCTTTTTTATAACCTTCAAAAGAAGGAATCACCGAATTAAGTATTTCCAATATAGAAAGACTCACTCATTTTCTTTGTACCAAAACGGTCCTCAGTGTTCAAGATGGAATCACCGAATTATATTGGATCTCTCAGAAGAACACAATTTTTTTTCGGTGTACCAAAGTTGCTTTAAGTGTTCATTGTCACCATGATAAGTACTGTCATTTAATTCCATAACCTTCAATCGATGGAATAACCGAATTTTCTCTTCTGTGTACCAAAACGGTCTTTAGTGTTCAAGATGGAATTACAGAATTATATTGAATATTTCAGAAAAACCCAATTTTTTTTCTGTGTTCATTGTCACCATGACCACCATAACCTTCAAAAGAAGGAATCACAGAATGAAGTATATAAAATAATGAAAGACTCATTCGTTTTTTTTTTCTGTGTACCAAAAGGGCTTTCGGTTTTCATTGTCTCCATGACAAGTACTGTCATTCTCGCTGCCATTTTATCTTTATAATCTTCAAAAGATGGATCACTGAATTATATTGAATACATAATATATATCAGAAAAACTCAATTTTTTCTGTGTACCAAAACGGTTTAGTGTTCATTCTCAGTTTGACAGGTACTTTTTGTTTATTTTCAACGTATCGTGGGGTTGGAAAATTTTGGAAAAATCATCACTCTATCCCATTTATCTCGAATATCTCGAAATATGTACCCCTATTTCTCCTTCGAATTCGTTTCACTGGCCAAAATGAAAGAACATATTCGTTCATAATCTCTATGGTATTGGGGTAGAAATTCTGGTTGTAGAAACCTAAAAACGTTAGAAATCACCACCTTCCTCCATTTCCCCATCCAATTCACTTCTTTCTATTTTCGATATAATCAATTTCGACTGCATTCTAGACGAAATGAATGCACCTCCAATGGAATAACTTATTCAGTGTTTCTCAAATGTTCTAATTATTATTTACAGATGTAAGAGCGTTTAAGTGCCTTCATTCCTGGACGTGTAAAGCGGCGTAATCATCGCTTAGGATTACAACATCGAGAATTCCTGACATTCCACCGCTTGTTATTGCGTCTGATTTGGGCTTGAAAATTGAGGCCTTTGAATGAATGCCTCGCATTGTTCGCTCCTATCGACTGGAACAATAATAAACCCAGTTGTGTTCATTGATACGGACGACGGAAGTGGCGCCATCGTTGGCGTTTTTGTCGAGTTTCGGACCGCGAAGGAAATCTCGAAAAAAAAAAAAAGATGGAATGTCATGTCGAGGATTTGATTCTTTCAACGCTCCAACGACGTCTCGGAATTCCGCATGTTTATTTGCGAAGTGCATGCTGTGTTGCCACGACAAATACATATCAATTTTAATTTCGATATTATGATCGAATTTTACGTTTGTCACGATTACACATTGATCCCTTTCCGGTCCTTGAGGTCGATAACCTTATTCGAACTCGGAGTCAAACTCCCACTGTGCAATATCATCCTCTAAAGGGGGTGTTACACAATGGATGAAGAGAAGAATAAGAGGCGGAATGAACATAGAAAATTGTACATTCTTTTTTATTGACTTCTTGAAAGGAGACTTATATCCGACAACGTCGCACAATTATGACAGATGTGGTACATTAGATCTACTGTGTGATAGGAATGTCAAAAATATAACCTCAATTCCCGGTTGGTTTGATTAGTTTGATACGGTGAAGATGAATAATTAGGTAAAAAAAAATTCTGCAAGGTTCTCCTTGAATTTTTCATGGAGCAGGGTGACTGGCATCTTTCCTTCTATGCTAATCAACAGGAAATGACCTTAAAAGGATTCAGTCCATTTCCGGCATCCTTCCGAGTGATAGATGTCTTTTTTTCGAAGGGGCGTCATGTAGAATAATAAAAGGTTGGCATTTCTGTAACGTCTTCACCGAAGGTCAATTGAATTGTTATACTCACAATCTCAATTTCCACCGAATTATACATAATCTGTTTGTTTCGGAGAAAGCAAAATCCATCTCTTCCTCCGGATGGAATTCCGGAGAAATCTCAAGATTTCCAGCGGATTCCGCAAACCGACCGTCGATCGAACGAATGTTGTAGAAAGTTATTCATAATGAACGCGTTAATTAGTCGATTCTTCATTCAGATGTTAAGCGTTAAGAGTTAATTCGCATTGAAGTTTCTCACGATATTGAGTGTCTTCGACTCGGCCTTCTCGACGAGGTGATCATGTGTGCATTCACTCCGTAATTTGAATGACTAACACACAGTATCGACCGCGAAAAAATTAATTTTTCACTATTTTCCACCCTCATAATATCTTTTGGTCCACATTTTCAGGTTTTTACAACCAAAATTTCGACTTCAATAAGAAGAAAGTAATGAATACATTTTTGGGAAAACTTTTGCACATTGTCACAAGTCTGAAGATCATAGATATCCTCTTAAGTTTCTCTCGATGATTATTTCAAACTTTGACGAAGTCATACAACCCAATTATTCTTCTCCGATTTCCCGGAGATAAACTGTCGTTTCAGTGTTCATTATCGATATGACAAGTACTGTCCACTTATTTTTATAACCTTCAAAAGATGGAATCACCGAATTATATTGAATATAAATGAGAGATACTTATTTATTTTCTGTGTATCAAAACATTCTTCAGTGTTCAAGATGGAATCACCGAATTATATTGGATATTTCAGAAGAACACAATTTTCATTCTGTGTAACAAAAGGGCTTTCGGTTCTCATTGTCACCATGACATTTTATTTCTATAACCTTCAAACGAGGGAATCACCAAATTATATCCTTCTGTGTACCAAAACGTTCTTCAGTGTTCAAGATAGAATCACCGAATTATACAAATTTTTTTTTAGTGTTCTGTGTCACCATGACAAGTTCTGTCATTTTATTTTATAACCTCCAAAAGATGGAATCACCCAAGTATATTGAATATATCAAAAATACTCGTTTCTCGTCTGCGTACAGAAACGGTCTTCAGTGTTCAAGATGGTATCACCTAATTATATTTCAGAAAAACACAATTTCAATAATTATTAAACATTTTTGGGAAAACTTTTACATGAATTTCTCTTTTCCTCTTCTCGTACTTGTTCAATGAACATGACAAACATGAACAAGTCTAAAGATCATAGATATCCTCTGACGTCTTCAATAGATGGAATCACCGAATTATATTCGATATTTCAGAATAACACAATTTCTATTCTGTGTGCCAAACGGGCTTTCAGTGTTCATTGTCACTATGCCATTTCATTTCTATAACCTTCAAAAGATGGAATCACCGAATTATATTGAATATATCAAAACGGTCTTCAGTGTCCAAATGGTATCACCGAATTATATTTCAGAAAAACACAATTTCAATAATTATTAAACATTTTTGGGAAAACTTTTACATGAATTTCTTTTTTCCTCTTCTCGTACTTGTTCAATGAACATGACAAACATGAACAAGTCTAAAGATCATAGATATCCTCTGACGTCTTCAATAGATGGAATCACCGAATTATATTCGATATTTCAGAATAACACAATTTTTATTCTGTGTGCCAAACGGGCTTTCAGTGTTCATTGTCACTATGCCATTTTATTTCTATAACCTTCAAAAGATGGAATCACCGAATTATATTGAATATATCAAAACGGTCTTCAGTGTCCAAATGGTATCACCGAATTATATTTCAGAAAAACACAATTTCAATAATTATTAAACATTTTTGGGAAAACTTTTACATGAATTTCTCTTTTCCTTTTCTTGTACTTGTTCAATGAACATGACAAACATGAACAAGTCTGAAGATCATAGATATCCTCTGACGTCTTCAATAGATGGAATCACCGAATTATATTGGATATTTCAGAATAACACAATTTTTATTCTGTGTACCAAACGGGCTTTCAGTGTTCATTGTCACTATGCCATTTTATTTCTATAACCTTCAAAAGATGGAATCACCGAATTATATTGAATATATCAAAACGGTCTTCAGTGTCCAAATGGTATCACCGAATTATATTTCAGAAAAACACAATTTCAATAATTATTAAACATTTTTGGGAAAACTTTTACATGAATTTCTCTTTTCCTCTTCTCGTACTTGTTCAATGAACATGACAAACATGAACAAGTCTGAAGGTCATAGATATCCTCTGACGTCTTCAATAGATGGAATCACCGAATTATATTCGATATTTCAGAATAACACAATTTTTATTCTGTGTGCCAAACGGGCTTTCAGTGTTCATTGTCACTATGCCATTTTATTTCTATAACCTTCAAAAGATGGAATCACCGAATTATATTGAATATATCAAAACGGTCTTCAGTGTCCAAATGGTATCACCGAATTATATTGCAGAAAAACACAATTTCAATAATTATTAAACATTTTTGGGAAAACTTTTACATGAATTTCTCTTTTCCTCTTCTCGTACTTGTTCAATGAACATGACAAACATGAACAAGTCTGAAGATCATAGATATCCTCTGACGTCTTCAATAGATGGAATCACCGAATTATATTTGATATTTCAGAATAACACAATTTTTATTCTGTGTACCAAACGGGCTTTCAGTGTTCGTTGTCACTATGCCATTCTATTTCTATAGCCTTCAAAATATTGAATATATCAGAAAGGCTCATTTCTCTTCTGTGTACCAAAACGGTCTTCAGTGTTCAAGATAGAATCACCGAATTATATTGATTATTTCTGAAATTCACAATTATTTTCAGTGTTCATTGTCACCATGACAAGTACTGTCATTTCATTTTTATAACCTCCAAAAGAAGGAATCACCGAATAATATTGAATATATCAGAAAGACTCATTTCTTTCTGTGTATTACAACGTTTTTCAGTGTTCAAGATGAAATCAACGAATTATATTGAATATTTCAGAAAAACACAATTTCAATTATTAAACATTTTTGGGAAAACTATAACATGATATTCACTTTTCTTTTCCACGCGCTTGTTTAATGAACATGACAAACATGAACAAGTCTGAAGATCATAAATATCCTCTGACGTTTCTCTCGATAATTATTTCAAACTTTCGGACTTCCCGAAATGAACTGTCGCTTAATTATCGCTATGTCGTTGCCCCCAATGCACCCTTATTTCGGAAGGGATGGGCAGGAGCAACCTCGAAAAGAAAAGAATCATTCACGCAATTTCGGGTGTTGAAAATTTGTCGGTGGTGGTCGCGCCCAGTTTGTCCGCCCCCTGTGGAAAGGTGTGGTTAATCGATGAAACCCCACCGAAACATTCTGAAATAAATTCCCAACCGACACTCACATCAGAAGTAATAATATCTTTAATTTAATTATTTTTTTATCGTGGCCACCCCGTTCACCGGATTTAAATCCCATCGAAAATAAGTAGGATATGATGGGGAAGAGACAGTCAATCCACGAGGTTCAAGTTGATTGGAACGTGGTGCCACAAGCAGGCATCAACCATCTCATTTTGTTGATGCCCCTAGACAGGGTTGTACTCAGCGACGAAGCCGCCCATCACTTTTTTTTTGGTTTTATTTTGAAAAAATAAAGTTGAAAAAGTTATTATTGATGCAACAATACAAAATCTACCATGATGAAGAGTGATAGTTTTTATAGAGCCAATATTTTTTTTTATTATTATGCAAGCAGGATAATTCTAAGCCGACATGAGGAACATGTAAATCTTTAATAAGTTCATTCAACTCTTGTTTATTGAATAAGTAGCGAGTTAATACTGAACCTCTTCGAATTTGTTGAGCGTGGCATATTTATATCTTCGAATCTCTTCGGGCGAGCCTATCTTTATGCCGTGCATGAAATGTCTGACCGTTGCTTTTCGATTTTGTTCATCATATGACCAAAATCACCCTTTCGATTTGCGGTTTTTCCAAGTACATACGTATAAAGTTTCCTCTAATTTTCACTTTCCTATCGTGACCTCCATCGATAAGGTTCCCTCGTGTTTCATTAATCGAGTTCTTCCCCATTAAAAGGCCCGGCTCCTCTATTTACTAACACCAGCGGCGTCAATTAGAATAATGGATAAATAATAAGGGTGCAACCTCTGGTATTAGGTGACTTTGCACTGTTCACGTTCAGAGAAAGGCTGAAAATCGAGATAGAAAATCCTAGAAGGAGGCGTTGGTGTTTCCTTGCGGCCACCCCGTTCACCGGATTTAAATCCCATCGGAGATGGGGAGAAGACTTTTTTTTGGAAAAAATAAACCAAAAAATCCCCTTCCTTCAGTTTTCAGTCCATGAATACCACTTAAAATAGACTGGAATGTCCCCGATCCCCATAAAAGTAGAATTATTCCAATTATATACGAACGATCTGTTACGAGGGGTGTTCAACAATGGGCCAGACCGCGCCATATGGCGTTTTTTCGAACGGGACGGGTCACACTTCTAGAATATTCCCCCTTATTCCATTTCCGGCCTGTTCGTCTGCTCGGATCCTGCTCCATTGTTAATAGAGATTAAGATTTCGAACGATGAGAATGGATGTTATCGGTGGGACATGTGGGTAGAAAAAATTGAGGGAATTAAGATGGGGGCTTGTTCTTTGTTGTTATGTTTGGAATAATTTAAATGAAATCTTTCGAGGTCTTAGATATAAATGAAAATAGTATTAGTGTACTACTCCCACAAGTTAGGGGTTTATTCGTAAAAGAATTCGTGGAAAAATCTCGAACTTGGGGTTCGAGATTTTTGGGAAAATTATTAAATGAATTTCTTTTTTCTCTTTCTCGCGCTCGTTTGATGAACTGATAAACATGAACAAGTCTGAAGATCATAGATATCCTCTGACGTTTTTCTCTATAATTATTCCAAACTTTGGCAGATTCGTGATTCTTCTCGGAACTCATGCGGATTTTGGGGAAAAAATATAGCCATCCTTGAAAACTCACGTGCAGTTTCCAGGAATTTCGGATCAATTTTGGTAAGTTGCGAACGTTATTTCAGTGCGTTCATTTTCCTCATTCTGTCTAGAATGCAGTCGAAATTGATGATATCGAAAATGAAAAGAAGTGAAGTGGACTGAGAAATAGGGTAAGTAATGGTTTCTAACGATTTCCCCCGTAATCATAGAGGTTATGAATGAATACTTCCGTTCATTCTGGCCAGTGAAACGGATTCGAAAGAAAAATAAGAAAATTTACAATTGAAAATGGGAGAAAGTTACGATTTTTCAAATATTTCCCAGTCCCACCATACGTTTCTCTCCAGGTTAAAAATGTCTCAATATCTTATTTGACATAACAATATTCTCCTGTCAAATCAATAATCAAGAAATTATCATTCAGACTTAACATCTCTCGAGTTGTTGATGTTGCCATAGCATAACTTGAATAAGTAAATTAGGGCTCAAAGAAAAACAAGTTTTTTTGATATACATATTCAATATAATTCGATAATTCCATCTTTTGATGTACACAGAAATGAATTGACAGCACTTGTCATAAGGACAATGAGAATTGAAGGACGTTTTGGTAAACAGAAAAAAAATTGAGTTTTTCTTATATATTGGAGATAATCTGATGATTTCATCTCTTGAAGTTCATAGAAATAAATTGACAGTACTTGTCATACTGACAATGAAAATTGCAGGACGTTTTGGTGCACCAAAAAAAAATTGAGTTTTTCTGATATATTCAATATAATTCGTTGATTCCATCATTCGAAGTTCATAGAAAAAAATTGACCTCACTTGTCAAACTCACAATCAACATTAAAGGAAGTTTTGGTACACAGAAAAAAAACTTTTTCTGATATATTAGATGATTCCATCTTTCGAAGTTCATAGAAATAATAGACAGTATTTGTCATATCGACTATGAACACGGAAGTTCGTTTTGATACACAAAAAAAATATATTCAATATAATTCGATAATTCCATCTTTTGAAGTTCACAGAAATGCATTGACAGCACTTGTCATAAGGACAATGAGAATTGAAGGACGTTTTGCTAAACAGAAAAAAAATTGAGTTTTTCTTATATATTGGAGATAATCCGATGATTTCATCTCTTGAAGTTCATAGAAATAAATTGACAGTACTTGTCATACTGACAATGAAAATTGAAGGACGTTTAGGTACACAGAAAAAAAATTGAGTTTTTCTATTTGATATAATTCGATGATTCCATCTTTTGAAGTTCATAGAAATAAATTGACAGAAATTTTCATACCGACAATGAACAATGAAGGCCGTTTTGGTACACAGAAAAAAAATTGAGTTTTCTGATATATTCAATATATTTCGATGATTCCATCTTTTGAAGTTCATAGAGATAAATTAACAGTACTTGTCATACTGACTGACAATGAAAATTGAAGGACGTTTTAGTACACAGAAAAAAAATTTGAGTTTTTCTGGCAATATTTGATATAATTCGATGATTTCATTTTTTGAAGTTATAAAAGTGAAGGCCTTCTTTGCCTTTCACAGAAACAAGCGCACAAAAGCTTCTCATTTTTTTTTTATCATTTCATTTATTGAAATGAGGTTGTTCACGGCCTTCTAAAATGAAGGTATCGAATTCGCTCGTCGTTTCGATAGATAACATATCATCAAAATTCTCCCAAACAATAACGTGAATGATCCGAGGTTTCGTATCATTTAATTGGTATTTTTTAATTATTGAAAGATAGAAAAATATGAGTGTGTCAGATCGAATGTTCTTTTGTACTGGCTCGGATCCTTGATTTTTTCTCATACTCGGAGTTTATGTTTTCCTTGCAAATAATTCAGCAACCTTGGAGGATTCTCTCGTATGAATTTGGCCAGTGGGATTTTTATAGGCCAGCAGTGGTCGATGGAATAGTAGAGAGCAGTCGTTAACCTTCAATGAAACTTCAATAATTTGGCGAGCTCCCTTTTTACGACCGCCCGAAAAAAATATTTATGCTTCGTAAAAAAAAACGAGAAATCGCTTAGCATAAAATAGTACACTCTCGAATCGTGTCCCAACATTCAGTTGTATAAAAATATTCGTTGGTCATTAAAGCCAACACTGATTTAATCTCGACTTCCCCTGGATGACGAAAGTTCCCATTGGAAATAAACGATTGTAAGACCAGATTGTAGATCATAGTTGTGAAATTTAGAGTCCAATTAACGTGACGTAATTATTTATATTAGAAGACACTATTTGTGGTCAATAAAGATCACTTTCTTCGATGCAAAAAGACTTTTTGCATTAATTATAGATTGCCATCTGTATAGTCATTACTCTTCGGAAAAAACTTCTCTGTTTCGATGATTGGTCTAATAATAGCTTTATCTCGAAGCAGTCCGGGAAAATTATACTTTATCATCACCAAGAACAGAGGCACGATATCAATTAAAAATAAGTATTATCATTAGGTCTCAATTCTCCGAGTTAAACCGGCCGGAATCGCCTCGTTCTGCTCTTTAATTGAAAACAGAATGATGGGGGTCTAGAAAAGGTGGAAATGTTTAATCCTTGTCTGTATCGTCAAAGCCTTGCATTTTTGAAATAAATTCTTTATTTTGGAAAATGGATTATCTCGAAAATCAGCAGATATATGTAAATAAAAACAAATACTCATCTTTATCTACACGTTTATCTGAATACTTTTCCTTTACAATTTTCCAAATGATTAGAGATTTTTCCTAGAATACCAAACAGATTTCTCACCGAGTCTTGAATAAAACTATACCCGAATAGTCTCGAAAATAGTTTGCACTTTAAGTGAATAGAGCACTTACCCCAAAAGGGTGCTGACAGAATCTCAGCGAATCACCACGAGCTGCCACTGAAATAGGGTTGAAGGAGAGGAAAAAGAGGATGAACACTATTTCGGCACAGATCCGGAGTTATCACTCAGTCTTGATGAAGCTGAAGGGCACTTAATTCAAAGTTGCTCGATCAGTGCTATCAGAAGACCCAAAGCTGCGAAAAAGATGAGCAGACGAATACGGTTGGACCGAACAAGCGATGATATTCAAATGAAGATGAATGAAGCGTTAATTAAAAAGAAATTCACGAAATTTTCACGACGAGATGGTTCTGTCAAACACTTGCTAATTGAATAATGAATTTTTTACAGTGAAGTCACTGGTGCGTGTTCTTCTCGCAGGATGTCACCTGTTGACGGGTCAAATCACCCACAAAACGAACTCGCGTCAGCAACCCAACATACTTTACGACGTAACAATACTCCAACCTATTATCTACCAAAATCCTTCCCAAACAACTCAACCTAAGTAAGAAACGAAAATGCATATTCAAATATTAATTTTCGTTCCAGGAACCTGCAGATAACGCCCCCAAAATGAAGCATAGCATCTTCCGCAAAGCAGATCTTTAACCATGAACGACCACTTACAATTCAGGGAGCCAGCGCCGTCTAGCCTGGCTCATACGAAACGTCACAGACTGACAATCTTCAAAGATGCCGTCCCCTCAGTCCACGGAAAGCCGGTGGTTTCCACCAACGGAAAAACCAGGCTTAGCACTCATCAAAGGAACCTCAGTTTGGATTTTAGGTATGTAATACTAGTAGAGTTCGCAAGCCATGAAAAGACCTCTAAAACAGATCGTGTGAACTTCATGACTGAAATGTATGAACCGTTTATTATCATTGCCTACATCCTTACAATGCAAAATCAACTTGCCGTCAAAAATCGTCCCGTGCAGGAAGATGAGGGGGGCATTTCCAGGGAATTATATTGATTCTAGTAAGTCAGTGGAGTTGCCTAAATTGATTTTATTAATCCAGGGAAGTCACCCAGATTTATTTTATTATATTGATTCCAGTAAGCCAGTAAAAAAGCCTAAATTTCCTTTATTATATTGATTCTAGTAGTCCTGTAGATTCACCCCTATTCTATTTTTGAGCGCTCGTACTACTTACACGAGGGCTATATCATTTCGTCACGATGTCTGTATTTTTCGAATTTTGAGCCGAAAATGGTCTCAATCGACTATGTTCGACTCACTGATGACGAATCCGTCGGAAAATTCGAGTCTGTCCGTCCGGCCGTCCGTCCGGCCGGCCGTCAGCACGATAACTCTCGAACGGAATAACCTAGAGACTTGAAATTTTCAGTGTGGGTTCAGTTCCCGAATGGCTCGGTTAAGTTCGTTAATGGGCCAAATCCCACCAGGGGTTCCGTAAATATGGCTGTTCAAAGTTTTGTTTCCCTGATTACTTGAAAACTACAGATTTGATCGAGATGAAATTTTGCACTCTAATGGAAAATGAGGTGTTCAAGCTACATGTGAAATTTTGTCCAGATCGCATGACCAGAACCATAGAAACCATAGAAAATTGTAACTTTTGAACGAAAAGGCGTAGGGACTTGAAATTTTCAGGATAGGTGTGAATCTTGAATGTCGTGATGACGTTCATCTATGAGCAACATTATACAAGGGGTTCCGTAAATACGGTCGTTTGAAATTTTGTTTTCTCGATAAATTCGAAACTACGGATTCGATCGAGATGAAATTTTGTATTTTAATCGAGAATGATATATTGAAGCAATATTTTGTCCAGATCGCATGACCAGAACCATAGAAACCATAGAAGATTCTTACTTTTGAACGGAAAGGCCTAGGAACTTGAAATTTTCAGGGTGGGTTTGGATCACAAATTTCACGGTCACGTTCATCAATGAGCAAAATTAGACTAGGGGTTCCGTAAATATGGCCGTTCAAAATATTTTTTTCCTGATAGTTTCGAAACTACTGATCGGATTGGAATGAAATTATGCACCTAGCTCAGGAATAATGTATTCAAACTACGTGCAAAATTTTGTCCAGATCGCACCACCAAGACCATAGATACCGTAGAAAATTCTAGCGAATTATCGAAAAAAAATTGGTCACCTAAAGCACTGACATGAAGTCTGGAGTTTCGCCTAAGTTTCTGATTTTTTGTGACAGCTGTCGAAAATTCCTACAATTGATTTCTAAAAATGGAAAATGCGAATCTACCTACAACGTGCATGTACGAGCGCTCAAAAGCTCCTGCCTTCACGGCAGTGCTTTTCGTAATTTTTTATATTGATTCTAGCAAGTCAGTGGAGTTGCCTAAATTTATCTCATTAAGCCAGGAAAGTCACCCAGATTTATTTTATTATATTGATTCCAGTAAGCCAGTAAAAAAGCCTAAATTTCCTTTATTATATTGATTCTAGTAGTCCTGTAGATTCACCCCGATTAGGTTTTTTATATTGGTTCTAGTAAGTCAGTGGAGTTGCCTAAATTTATTTTATCAAGCCAGGAAAGTCACCCAGATTTATTTTGTTATATTGATTCTAGTAAGCCAGTAAAAAAGCCTAAATTTCTTTTATTATATTGATTCTAGTAGTCCTGTAGAGTCACCCCGATTAGGTTTTTTATATTGATTCTAGCAAGTCAGTAGAGTTGCCTAAATTAATCTTATTAAGCCAGGAAAGTCACCCAGATTTATTTTATTATATTGATTCCAGTAAGCCAGTAAAAAAGCCTAAATTTCCTTTATTATATTGATTCTAGTAGTCCTGTAGATTCACCCCGATTAGGTTTTTTATATTGATTCTAGCAAGTCAGTGGAGTTGCCTAAATTTATCTTATTAAGCCAGGAAAGTCACCCAGATTTATTTTGTTATATTGATTCTAGTAAGCCAGTAAAAAAGCCTAAATTTCTTTTATTATATTGATTCTAGTAGTCCTGTAGAGTCACCCCGATTAGGTTCTTTATATTGATTCTAGCAAGTCAGTGGAGTTGCCTAAATTTATCTTATTAAGCCAGGAAAGTCACCCAGATTTATTTTATTATATTGATTCCAGTAAGCCAGTAAAAAAGCCTAAATTTCCTTTATTATATTGATTCTAGTAGTCCTGTAGATTCACCCCGATTAGGTTTTTTATATTGATTCTAGTAAGTCAGTGGAGTTGCCTAAATTTATTTTATCAAGCCAGGAAAGTCACCCAGATTTATTTTGTTATATTGATTCTAGTAAGCCAGTAAAAAAGCCTAAATTTCTTTTATTATATTGATTCTAGTAGTCCTGTAGATTCACCCCGATTAGGTTTTTTATATTGATTCTAGCAAGTCAGTGGAGTTGCCTAAATTTATCTCATTAAGCCAGGAAAGTCACCCAGATTTATTTTGTTATATTGATTCTAGTAAGCCAGTAACAAAGCCTAAATTTCTTTTATTATATTGATTCTAGTAGTCCTGTAGAGTCACCCCGATTAGGTTTTTTATATTGATTCTAGCAAGTCAGTGGAGTTGCCTAAATTCATCTTATTAAGCCAGGAAAGTCACCCAGATTTATTTTATTATATTGATTCCAGTAAGCCAGTAAAAAAGCCTAAATTTCTTTTATTATATTGATTCTAGTAGTCCTGTAGATTCACCCCGATTAGGTTTTTTATATTGATTCTAGCAAGTCAGTGGAGTTGCCTAAATTTATCTTATTAAGCCAGGAAAGTCACCCAGATTTATTTTGTTATATTGATTCTAGTAAGCCAGTAACAAAGCCTAAATTTCTTTTATTATATTGATTCTAGTAGTCCTGTAGAGTCACCCCGATTAGGTTTTTTATATTGATTCTAGCAAGTCAGTGGAGTTGCCTAAATTTATCTTATTATGCCAGGAAAGTCACCCAGATTTATTTTGTTATATTGATTCTAGTAAGCCAGTAAAAAAGCCTAAATTTCTTTTATTATATTGATTCTAGTAGTCCTGTAGATTCACCCCGATTAGGTTTTTTATATTGGTTCTAGTAAGTCAGTGGAGTTGCCTAAATTTTTCTTATTAAGCCAGGAAAGTCACCCAGATTTATTTTATTATATTGATTCCAGTAAGCCAGTAAAAAAGCCTAAATTTCCTTTATTATATTGATTCTAGTAGTCCTGTAGATTCACCCCGATTAGGTTTCTTATATTGGTTCTAGTAAGTCAGTGAAGTTGCCTAAATTTATTTTATTAAGTCAGGACAGTCACCCAGATTTATTTTGTTATATTGATTCTAGTAAGCCAGTAAAAAAGCCCAAATTTCTTTTATTATATTGATTCTAGTAGTACTGTAGAGTCACCCCGATTAGGTTTTTTATATTAATTCTAGTAAGTCAGTGGAGTTGCCTGAATTTATTTTATTAAGTCAGGAAAGTCACCCAGATTTATTTTGTTATATTGATTTCAGTAAGCCAGTAAGAAAGCCTAAATTTCGTTTATTATATTGATTCTAGTAGTCTTGTAGAGTTACCCAGTAAGTCAGTAAAAAAGCTTGAACTTCGTTCATTATATTGATTCTAGTAAGTCAATGGAGTTGCCTTAATTATTTCTAATAATCAGTGGAGTGAAGTAAAATATTTCTGAATCATATATTTCGATGGAAATTGGTATGAATATTAGCCACTTGATTAGATGTTTATAAACGAAAAAAAATGTTTTGTGAATTTTTGGAAAAATGCCCCCCGCCATTTCCTGCACGGGACGATTTTTTGACGACAAGTTGATTTTGCATTGATTGGGTGTTGTGGAATCTTACTAAGTGGTTCATACATTTCAGCGATGAAGTTGGCGATAGAGCTTCGTTTGAACCCTACTATACTCATTTTTTCTTCCTTAATTGGATATTTACGAGGTAATTCTTCCGTAGGTCTATGGGTATCCTCCTTCCACCGGTCACGCAGGTGACGGCGGCTCCCGCGGTCACGAACCTGACCCTGCACCATCGAAACCGTAGCTTAGATTCCGCCCTCCAGAGGATCCCCGAAGTGGACGTCACCCCCAGCCCCGAATGCGAGAAAGGCACCAACGGCATCCTGGCCGCCTCCAAAGTTCATTCCTGCAGCGTAGCCAAGACTAGACAACGAGATGAAGTCGTAAGTGTTTTAGTGTTCACTATATCCGGTGTACTAAATAAATTATTGTCCTCCAGGTGAGCCTGGGTTCCGACGATTCCGGCATCCTCTGCGGCTCGGACAGCGGCGCCAGCGACACGACGACCAGGGAGTCGAGCATCCAGCTCAGTCGGGAGAGCCTCCAGAAGGGCGACGGGAACGACACCGAGAGCGAGGGCGCCTCGGCCGACGAGAAGAGCGGCGGCGAGTCGGAAGTTTGCGAAAGGACTAGCGGTTGTGCGGCGGAAACGGACAAGTCCGACAGGCCGGAGGTGTCGAAGAGTTTCGGTTTGTTGCGGTTGCTGGAGAGCAAAGTGTTCGATGTCGCGATGGCCATTCACTATCTGTTCAAGAGCAAGGAGCCGGGCGTGCAGAGTTACATCGCGAATAAGCTGTTCAGTTTTCCGGACGATCGGGTGGACTTCTACCTTCCGCAACTTGTCTGCATGTACATACAGATGCACGATGTGGCCGAAGTCATCCATCCATACCTTGTTTATAGGTGAGTTGGACTTTTAGATTTTATATTTAATGTGTCTTTTTTTGTAGTATACTGGTAATATTGTTCGCTACTATTGATATTGTTGATACTATTCAGAAATGTGGGCATTAAAGTGTTTGCCGAGTGTACATTGAATCTTGACCATCTTCAGGAGAAGGAAGGAATTTTGATATCGATGTTTCACAGACAAACTTAAGTAAATTGTCGATACCTGTTTCCGCAGACTTGGTTGACAAACCTTTCCTTCTACCTATAAAAATCGTCCATTGTTTTTCTATTGTATGCTTTATAAATTCATGTAATTTGGTGATTAATATAATACTACTACTACTTTCCCCCACTGTAAATCCCTCTAATAAGTCAGTAGAGTGGCTCAGATTCAATTTGTTATGTTGATTCTTGTAAGCCAGTAGAAAAACCCAAAGTTCGTTTATTATATTGATTCCAGTAAGTCAGTAGACTAGTCTAAATTTATTCCATCAATCCAGTTAAGTCACCCAGATTTATTTTATTTTATTGATTTCAGTAAGCCAGTGGAAAATCCTAAATTTCGTTTATTATATTGATTCTACTAGTCCAGTAGATTCATCCAAATTTGAGTTCTATATTGACTCTAGTAAGTCAGTAGTGTTGTCCAAATTTATTCTATCAAGCCAGTAAAGTCGGCCAGATTCATTTTGTTATATTGATTCCAGTAAGCCAGTAAAAAAGCCTAAAATTCCTTTATTATTTTGATTCTAGTAGTCCAGTAGATTCATCCAAATTTGACTTTTATATTGATTCTAGTAAGTCAGTAGAGTTGTCCAAATTTATTCTATCAAGCCAGTAAAGTCGGCCAGATTCATTTTGTTATATTGATTCCAGAAATCCAGTAAAAAAGTCTAAATTTCATTCATTATATTGATTCTAGTAGTCCAGTAGATTCATCCAAATTTGAGTTCTATATTGACTCTAGTAAGTCAGTAGTGTTGTCCAAATTTATTCTATCAAGCCAGTAAAGTCGGCCAGATTCATTTTGTTATATTGATTCCAGAAATCCAGTGAAAAAGCCTAAATTTCATTTATTATATTGGTTCTAGTAGTCCAGTAGATTCATCCAAATTTGAGTTTTATATTGATTCTAGTAAGTCAGTAGAGTTGTCCAAATTTATTCTATCAAGCCAGTAAAGTCGGCCAGATTCATTTTGTTATATTGATTCCAGAAATCCAGTAAAAAAGCCTAAATTTCGTTCATTATATTGATTCTAGTAGTCCAGTAGATTCATCCAAATTTGACTTTTATATTGATTCTAGTAAGTCAGTAGAGTTGTCCAAATTTATTCTATCAAGCCAGTAAAGTCGGCCAGATTTATTTTGTTATATTGATTCCAGAAATCCAGTAAAAAAGCCTAAATTTCATTCATTATATTGATTCTAGTAGTCCAGTAGATTCATCCAAATTTGACTTTTATATTGATTCTAGTAAGTCAGTAGAGTTGTCCAAATTTATTCTATCAAGCCAGTAAAGTCGGCCAGATTTATTTTGTTATATTGATTCCAGAAATCCAGTAAAAAAGCCTAAATTTCATTCATTATATTGATTCTAGTAGTCCAGTAGATTCATCCAAATTTGACTTTTATATTGATTCTAGTAAGTCAGTAGAGTTGTCCAAATTTATTCTATCCAGCCAGTAAAGTCGGCCAGATTCATTTTGTTATATTGATTCCAGAAATCCAGTAAAAAAGCCTAAATTTCATTCATTATATTGATTCTAGTAGTCCAGTAGATTCATCCAAATTTGAGTTTTATATTGATTCTAGTAAGTCAGTAGAGTTGTCCAAATTTATTCTATCAAGCCAGTAAAGTCGGCCAGATTCATTTTGTTATATTGATTCCAGAAATCCAGTAAAAAAGCCTAAATTTCATTCATTATATTGATTCTAGTAGTCCAGTAGATTCATCCAAATTTGACTTTTATATTGATTCTAGTAAGTCAGTAGAGTTGTCCAAATTTATTCTATCAAGCCAGTAAAGTCGGCCAGATTCATTTTGTTATATTGAATCCAGAAATCCAGTGAAAAAGTCCAAATTTCATTTATTATATTGATTCTAGTAGTCCAGTAGATTCATCCAATTTGAGTTTTACATTGATTCTAGTAAGTCAGTAGAGTTGTCTAAATTTATTTTATCAAGCTAGTAAAGTAAGCCAGATTTATTTTGTTATATTGATTCCAGAAATCCAGTGAAAAAGCCTAAATTTCATTTATTATATTGGTTCTAGTAGTCCAGTAGATTCATCCAAATTTGAGTTTTATATTGATTCTAGTAAGTCAGTAGAGTTGTCTGAATTTATTCTATCAAGCTAGTAAAGTCAGCCAGATTTATTTTGTTATATTGATTCCAGAAATCCAGTGAAAAAGCCTAAATTTCATTCATTATATTGATTCTAGTAGTCCAGTAGATTCATCCAAATTTGACTTCTATATTGATTCTAGTAAGTCAGTAGAGTTGTCCAAATTTATCCTATCAAGCCAGTAAAGTCGGCCAGATTTATTTTGTTATATTGATTCCAGAAATCCAGTGAAAAAGCCTAAATTTCATTTATTATATTGATTCTAGTAGTCCAGTAGATTCATCCAAATTTGAGTTTTATTTTGATTCTAGTAAGTCAGTAGAGTTGTCCAAATTTATTCTATCAATCCAGTAAAGTCGGCCAGATTTATTTTGTTATATTGATTCCAGAAATCCAGTGAAAAAGCCTAAATTTCATTTATTATATTGATTTTAGTAGTCCAGTAGATTCGTCCAAATTTGACTTTTATATTGATTCTAGTAAGTCAGTAGTGTTGTCCAAATTTATTCTATCAAGCCAGTAAAGTCGGCCAGATTTATTTTGTTATATTGATTCCAGAAATCCAGTGAAAAAGCCTAAATTTCATTTATTATATTGATTCTAGTAGTCCAGTAGATTCATCCAAATTTGAGTTTTATATTGATTCTAGTAAGTCAGTAGAGTTGTCTGAATTTATTCTATCAAGCTAGTAAAGTCAGCCAGATTTATTTTGTTATATTGAATCCAGAAATCTAGTGAAAAAGCCTAAATTTCATTTATTATATTGATTCTAGTAGTCCAGTAGATTCATCCAAATTTGAGTTTTATATTGATTCTAGTAAGTCAGTAGAGTTGTCTGAATCTATTCTATCAAGCTAGTAAAGTCAGCCAGATTTATTTTGTGATATTGATTCCAGAAATCCAGTGAAAAGCCTAAATTTCGTTTATTATATTGATTCTAGTAGTCCTGTAGACTCTCCCAGATTGGGTTTTTTATATTGATTCTAGCGAGTAAGTGGAGTTGCTTATATTAATATTCTATTAAACCAGTAAAGTCACCAGGAGTTATTGTATTATATTGATTCCAGTAAGCCAGTAAAAAGCCTAAATTTCGTTTATTATATAGATTCTAGTAGTCCTGTAGACTCTCCCAGATTGGGGTTTTTTATTGATTCTAGTGAGTCAGTGGAGTTGCCTAAATTTATTCTATTAAACCAGTAAAGTCACCCGGATTTATTTTATTATATTGATTCCAGTAAGCCAGTAAAAAAAGCCTAAATTTCGTTTATTATATTGATTCTAGTATTCCTGTAGACTCTCCCAGGTTGGGTTCTTTATATTGATTCTAGTAAGTCAGTGGAGTTGCCTGAATTTATATTCTATTAAACCAGTTAAGTCACCCGGATTAATTTTATTATATTGATTCCAGTAAGACTGTAAAAAAGCCTAAATTTTGTTTATTATTTTGATTCTAGTAGTCCTGTAGACTCTCACAGATTGGGTTTTTTATTTTGATTCTAGTAAGTCAGTGGAGTTGCCTAAATGTATTCTATTAAACCAGTAAAGTCACCCGGATTTATTTCATTATATTGATTCTAGTAAGCCAGTAAAAAACCCAAATTTCGTTTATTATATTGATTCTAGTTCTACGATTTCGTTCATTACTTTATTTTTTGCAGATGTCGGCAGTCGATCGACTTCTCCCTCAAGTGCGCCTGGCTCTTGGACGCCTACGGTTCGGACGCCGCGCCCACAACAACGAAGAAGAAACCCCACAGCGTCAAACTGAAGAACCTCATCCTGTCCGAAGAACTGAGGCCGAAGAACAAGATGGCCGTCTCCCTGACCGGACCTCTGGAAAAGCCTGTCTCCCCTCCGTCTACAACCATGCCTTCCAAGAAGTCTCACCAGAGGTCGCAGAGCGACGCTTCCGCCCTCAACTCCAGGACGGGCCCGGGCCCCACGACCAAGCTGTGCCTCGGAGACTTGTCCTCCGGGAGGGCCTTCGACAATGGGTGCATATGTTTCGACAGTTGCATGGGACTGGTGAACGATCTTAAGGGACGTAAGACTGAATGTACCTGTACGGTAAGTTTTGGTTTTGGTAATTTTTGAGTCGAGGATTTAGGAAGGGGGAACTTTTTCAGGCGCCAAGGTTAGCGCCCCAGTTAGAATTCCTACAGGCACTAATCTTAATCGGAAAACTGCTTAGTTCCATACCAACGAAGGAAGCGAAGACCACGAGACTGGTTGCCGAACTGACTACTCTGAACCTAAATTTACCGGCGAGGGTGTGGCTGCCTCTGGACAGCACGACGCCCCACCACATAGTTAGGATACCGCCCCAGGTGGCGGCCGTACTGAACTCCAAAGATAAGGTCAGTGTTGGAATTTTTAGGGTTTTGGCCACCGTCTTCCATGTAATTTTTATGTTGAAGGCACCTTATATTATTTATATGGAAGTCGTGGAAGTAGACGACCTGTACAGTTCCGCAGTGACTCCAAAAATAATGCCAACCTTGAGGCATACAAAATCCGAAGAGAATCTCGGAGGTTACGACAACAACTCCGCGTCCGCCTTCAGCATGTGCGGAATGCTCTGCGATGATAACGATCCAGACTGGAGCAAGGAGGACGATGAAATATCACGGCAGGTAAGAATTCCGAAGGTCCTTCGGTTAGTATCTGATATTCATAAAAAAAAACCTTCGTCTTCAGTATACTCAGATGAAGAAGCCGATAGATCGAGACACCATCTCTCAGATGAGTCAGGATTCGAGCGATTCCAGGGAACCTCCGATGTGGATAGCGGCGATCGACATCAGGAAAAGACTGAGCGAGTCGTTCTACGAGAATCAGAACAAGCAGTTCACGCACGATCCGGAAGATCCGTCCGCGGCCGTACTGAAGGAACCCTGGCTGGAGAAAGAACAGAGAGTTCGGGAGAGTTCGCCGTATGGTCATCTTCCAACCTGGAGGTTGTTGTCGGTCATCGTGAAGTGTGGAGACGATTTGAGGCAGGAATTGATGGCGTCTCAGTTGCTCCAGATGTTCCAGAAGATATGGGAGATGGAGCATGTTCCGCTTTGGGTCCATCCTTATAAGTGAGTTTAAAAAAAATTTCTAGCGTTCTTGTATTTTCCCAGAATATTGTGTCTTTTGTAAGCCAGTAGAAAAGCCTGAATTTCGTTCCCAAATTTCTAGCATTACTATATTTTCCCAGAACATTGTGTCTTTTAAAAGCCAGTAGAAAACCCTAAATTTCGTTCCCAAATTTCTAGCATTCCTATATTTTCCCAGAATATTTTTTTTCCTAAGCCAGTAGAACAGCCTTAATTTCATTCCCAAATTTCTAACATTCCTATATCTTCCCAGAATATTGGGTCTTTTGTAAGCCAGTAGAAAAGCCTTAATTCCGTTCCCAAATTTCTAGCATTACTATATTTTCCCAGAACATTGTGTCTTTTAAAAGCCAGTAGAAAACCCTAAATTTCGTTCCCAAATTTCTAGCATTCCTATATTTTCCCAGAATATTTTTTTTCCTAAGCCAGTGGAAAAGCCTTAATTTCATTCCCAAATTTCTAACATTCCTATATCTTCCCAGAATATTGGGTCTTTTGTAAGCCAGTAGAAAAGCCTTAATTTCGTTCCCAAATTTCTAGCATTACTATATTTTCCCAGAACATTGTGTCTTTTAAAAGCCAGTAGAAAACCCTAAATTTCGTTCCCAAATTTCTAGCATTCCTATATTTTCCCAGAATATTTTTTTTTCTAAGCCAGTAGAAAAGCCTTAATTTCATTCCCAAATTTCTAACATTCCTATATCTTCCCAGAATATTGGGTCTTTTGTAAGCCAGTAGAAAAGCCTTAATTCCGTTCCCAAATTTCTAGCATTACTATATTTTCCCAGAACATTGTGTCTTTTAAAAGCCAGTAGAAAACCCTAAATTTCGTTCCCAAATTTCTAGCATTCCTATATTTTCCCAGAATATTTTTTTTCCTAAACCAGTAGAAAAGCCTTAATTTCATTCCCAAATTTCTAACATTCCTATATCTTCCCAGAATATTGGGTCTTTTGTAAGCCAGTAGAAAAGCCTTAATTCCGTTCCCAAATTTCTAGCATTACTATATTTTCCCAGAACATTGTGTCTTTTAAAAGCCAGTAGAAAACCCTAAATTTCGTTCCCAAATTTCTAGCATTCCTATATTTTCCCAGAATATTTTTTTTCCTAAGCCAGTAGAAAAGCCTTAATTTCATTCCCAAATTTCTAACATTCCTATATCTTCCCAGAATATTGGGTCTTTTGTAAGCCAGTAGAAAAGCCTTAATTCCGTTCCCAAATTTCTAGCATTACTATATTTTCCCAGAACATTGTGTCTTTTAAAAGCCAGTAGAAAACCCTAAATTTCGTTCCCAAATTTCTAGCATTCCTAGATTTTCCCAGAATATTTTTTTTCCTAAGCCAGTAGAAAAGCCTTAATTTCATTCCCAAATTTCTAACATTCCTATATCTTCCCAGAATATTGGGTCTTTTGTAAGCCAGTAGAAAAGCCTTAATTTCGTTCCCAAATTTCTAGCATTACTATATTTTCCCAGAACATTGTGTCTTTTAAAAGCCAGTAGAAAACCCTAAATTTCGTTCCCAAATTTCTAGCATTCCTATATTTTCCCAGAATATTTTTTTTCCTAAGCCAGTAGAAAAGCCTTAATTTCATTCCCAAATTTCTAACATTCCTATATCTTCCCAGAATATTGGGTCTTTTGTAAGCCAGTAGAAAAGCCTTAATTCCGTTCCCAAATTTCTAGCATTACTATATTTTCCCAGAACATTGTGTCTTTTAAAAGCCAGTAGAAAACCCTAAATTTCGTTCCCAAATTTCTAGCATTCCTATATTTTCCCAGAATATTTTTTTTCCTAAGCCAGTAGAAAAGCCTTAATTTCATTCCCAAATTTCTAACATTCCTATATCTTCCCAGAATATTGGGTCTTTTGTAAGCCAGTAGAAAAGCCTTAATTCCGTTCCCAAATTTCTAGCATTACTATATTTTCCCAGAACATTGTGTCTTTTAAAAGCCAGTAGAAAACCCTAAATTTCGTTCCCAAATTTCTAGCATTCCTATATTTTCCCAGAATATTTTTTTTCCTAAGCCAGTAGAAAAGCCTTAATTTCATTCCCAAATTTCTAACATTCCTATATCTTCCCAGAATATTGGGTCTTTTGTAAGCCAGTAGAAAAGCCTTAATTCCGTTCCCAAATTTCTAGCATTACTATATTTTCCCAGAACATTGTGTCTTTTAAAAGCCAGTAGAAAACCCTAAATTTCGTTCCCAAATTTCTAGCATTCCTATATTTTCCCAGAATATTTTTTTTCCTAAGCCAGTAGAAAAGCCTTAATTTCATTCCCAAATTTCTAACATTCCTATATCTTCCCAGAATATTGGGTCTTTTGTAAGCCAGTAGAAAAGCCTTAATTCCGTTCCCAAATTTCTAGCATTACTATATTTTCCCAGAACATTGTGTCTTTTAAAAGCCAGTAGAAAACCCTAAATTTCGTTCCCAAATTTCTAGCATTCCTATATTTTCCCAGAATATTTTTTTTCCTAAGCCAGTAGAAAAGCCTTAATTTCATTCCCAAATTTCTAACATTCCTATATCTTCCCAGAATATTGGGTCTTTTGTAAGCCAGTAGAAAAGCCTTAATTCCGTTCCCAAATTTCTAGCATTACTATATTTTCCCAGAACATTGTGTCTTTTAAAAGCCAGTAGAAAACCCTAAATTTCGTTCCCAAATTTCTAGCATTCCTATATTTTCCCAGAATATTTTTTTTCCTAAGCCAGTAGAAAAGCCTTAATTTCATTCCCAAATTTCTAACATTCCTATATCTTCCCAGAATATTGGGTCTTTTGTAAGCCAGTAGAAAAGCCTTAATTCCGTTCCCAAATTTCTAGCATTACTATATTTTCCCAGAACATTGTGTCTTTTAAAAGCCAGTAGAAAACCCTAAATTTCGTTCCCAAATTTCTAGCATTCCTATATTTTCCCAGAATATTTTTTTTCCTAAGCCAGTAGAAAAGCCTTAATTTCATTCCCAAATTTCTAACATTCCTATATCTTCCCAGAATATTGGGTCTTTTGTAAGCCAGTAGAAAAGCCTTAATTCCGTTCCCAAATTTCTAGCATTACTATATTTTCCCAGAACATTGTGTCTTTTAAAAGCCAGTAGAAAACCCTAAATTTCGTTCCCAAATTTCTAGCATTCCTATATTTTCCCAGAATATTTTTTTTCCTAAGCCAGTAGAAAAGCCTTAATTTCATTCCCAAATTTCTAACATTCCTATATCTTCCCAGAATATTGGGTCTTTAGTAAGCCAGTAGAAAAGCCTTAATTCCGTTCCCAAATTTCTAGCATTACTATATTTTCCCAGAACATTGTGTCTTTTAAAAGCCAGTAGAAAACCCTAAATTTCGTTCCCAAATTTCTAGCATTCCTATATTTTCCCAGAATATTTTTTTTCCTAAGCCAGTAGAAAAGCCTTAATTTCATTCCCAAATTTCTAACATTCCTATATCTTCCCAGAATATTGGGTCTTTTGTAAGCCAGTAGAAAAGCCTTAATTCCGTTCCCAAATTTCTAGCATTACTATATTTTCCCAGAACATTGTGTCTTTTAAAAGCCAGTAGAAAACCCTAAATTTCGTTCCCAAATTTCTAGCATTCCTATATTTTCCCAGAATATTTTTTTTCCTAAACCAGTAGAAAAGCCTTAATTT
This sequence comes from Aphidecta obliterata, assembly GCA_963966015.1. Classification (NCBI taxonomy): domain Eukaryota; kingdom Metazoa; phylum Arthropoda; class Insecta; order Coleoptera; family Coccinellidae; genus Aphidecta; species Aphidecta obliterata. The sequence goes on from OZ014435.1 coordinate 3,975,330, forward strand.
CATTCCCAAATTTCTAACATTCCTATATCTTCCCAGAATATTGGGTCTTTTGTAAGCCAGTAGAAAAGCCTTAATTCCGTTCCCAAATTTCTAGCATTACTATATTTTCCCAGAACATTGTGTCTTTTAAAAGCCAGTAGAAAACCCTAAATTTCGTTCCCAAATTTCTAGCATTCCTATATTTTCCCAGAATATTTTTTTTCCTAAACCAGTAGAAAAGCCTTAATTTCATTCCCAAATTTCTAACATTCCTATATCTTCCCAGAATATTGGGTCTTTTGTAAGCCAGTAGAAAAGCCTTAATTCCGTTCCCAAATTTCTAGCATTACTATATTTTCCCAGAACATTGTGTCTTTTAAAAGCCAGTAGAAAACCCTAAATTTCGTTCCCAAATTTCTAGCATTCCTATATCTTCCCAGAATATTTTTTTTCCTAAACCAGTAGAAAAGCCTTAATTTCATTCCCAAATTTCTAACATTCCTATATCTTCCCAGAATATTGGGTCTTTTGTAAGCCAGTAGAAAAGCCTTAATTCCGTTCCCAAATTTCTAGCATTACTATATTTTCCCAGAACATTGTGTCTTTTAAAAGCCAGTAGAAAACCCTAAATTTCGTTCCCAAATTTCTAGCATTCCTATATTTTCCCAGAATATTTTTTTTCCTAAACCAGTAGAAAAGCCTTAATTTCATTCCCAAATTTCTAACATTCCTATATCTTCCCAGAATATTGGGTCTTTTGTAAGCCAGTAGAAAAGCCTTAATTCCGTTCCCAAATTTCTAGCATTACTATATTTTCCCAGAACATTGTGTCTTTTAAAAGCCAGTAGAAAACCCTAAATTTCGTTCCCAAATTTCTAGCATTCCTATATTTTCCCAGAATATTTTTTTTCCTAAACCAGTAGAAAAGCCTTAATTTCATTCCCAAATTTCTAACATTCCTATATCTTCCCAGAATATTGAGTCTTTTGTAAGCCAGTAGAAAAGCCTTAATTCCGTTCCCAAATTTCTAGCATTACTATATTTTCCCAGAACATTGTGTCTTTTAAAAGCCAGTAGAAAACCCTAAATTTCGTTCCCAAATTTCTAGCATTCCTATATTTTCCCAGAATATTTTTTTTCCTAAACCAGTAGAAAAGCCTTAATTTCATTCCCAAATTTCTGACATTCCTATATCTTCCCAGAATATTGGGTCTTTTGTAAGCCAGTAGAAAAGCCTTAATTCCGTTCCCAAATTTCTAGCATTACTATATTTTCCCAGAACATTGTGTCTTTTAAAAGCCAGTAGAAAACCCTAAATTTCGTTCCCAAATTTCTAGCATTCCTATATTTTCCCAGAATATTTTTTTTCCTAAACCAGTAGAAAAGCCTTAATTTCATTCCCAAATTTCTAACATTCCTATATCTTCCCAGAATATTGGGTCTTTTGTAAGCCAGTAGAAAAGCCTTAATTCCGTTCCCAAATTTCTAGCATTACTATATTTTCCCAGAACATTGTGTCTTTTAAAAGCCAGTAGAAAACCCTAAATTTCGTTCCCAAATTTCTAGCATTCCTATATTTTCCCAGAATATTTTTTTTCCTAAGCCAGTAGAAAAGCCTTAATTTCATTCCCAAATTTCTAACATTCCTATATCTTTCCAGAATATTGGGTCTTTTGTAAGCCAGTAGAAAAGCCTTAATTCTGTTCCCAAATTTCTAGCATTACTATATTTTCCCAGAACATTGTGTCTTTTAAAAGCCAGTAGAAAACCCTAAATTTCGTTCCCAAATTTCTAGCATTCCTATATTTTCCCAGAATATTTTTTTTCCTAAACCAGTAGAAAAGCCTTAATTTCATCCCCAAATTTCTAACATTCCTATATCTTCCCAGAATATTGGGTCTTTTGTAAGCCAGTAGAAAAGCCTTAATTCCGTTCCCAAATTTCTGACATTCCTATATTTTCACAGGATATTGTGTCTTTCAAACGATAGCGGTCTGATTGAGCCGATTCTGAATACAGTTTCTCTCCATCAAGTCAAAAAACATGGACAGCTATCGTTGTTGGAATATTTCATCAAGGAGTACGGTCCAATGACGTCGGAAGCGTTCCTCAGTGCACAAAAGAATTTCGTCCAGAGTTGCGCGGCGTATTGCCTGATTTGTTACTTGATCCAAGTGAAAGATCGGTGAGTTCTTCCTCCATTATCCGCATACATCATGCATCACTTCCACCTATTTTTCAAGGCATAACGGTAACATCCTGATGAAGAGCGACGGTCACCTGATCCACATCGATTTCGGCTTCATCCTGTCCACGTCCCCCAAAAATCTCGGTTTCGAAACGTCTCCCTTCAAGTTGACGCCGGAATTCGTCGAGATTATGGGCGGGGAAGATTCCGACATGTTCGAGTATTTCAAGATACTGATTTTGCAGGGTCTGATTGCCGCCAGGAAGCACCAGGACATGATCATTCCCGTGGTCGAAATTATGAGATCAGGTAGGTGTAATAACACAACTACTACCCTTAATTATGGTGAAAATCCTAATTCCTGCGTGGACATTTTTCTCAGTGCCTCTCACTTAGCTTGGGAACACCCACGTTCTTAAATTCTTTCTCCGAAATTTTCCCACAATCAATCGTAGTCGCATATTCTCCCCTTTTCTTGACCGTATCTCGCCTTGTAGTCACAACATCCATCGACTACAATGTAGTCGATGATTATACAAAGTAACACAATTGATTATTCATACTCCTAAATATTACATAGGAAATGTGGAACGAAATGTTCGAATCGAATCTTGTTTCTTTCCTCGCAGGTTCCCAGTTGCCCTGTTTCAAATCGGGGGCGGCCACGGTTCAGAACCTGAAGAATCGTTTCCACATGAACATGACCGAAGAACAGCTTCAATTGGAAGTGAACAAAATGGTGGAGGGAAGTATTCACTCCTTATCAACAAAACTCTACGACGGTTTTCAATACTTCACGAACGGAATACTATAAAGTGTGATAATTTTTTTACTGTATATTAATATTTGAAAGTATGTAATATTATTAATATTTAATATATAAACAATGCAAAGACTATAAATTATAATTATAGTGAATTTTTCAATCAAAGAAGTATTCCATATAATGATTGTTTGAGTGAAATGATTTTCGGGAAGATGTTGGAAATATCGACTGTGATTCTCTGCATATAGTGGGGGTACTTAGAAGAACAATTTTTAATATAAGCAAAAGTACTAGATTGAATTATAACCAAAAATTGTGAGATAGTTAGTGAAATTTTGGAATTGGAAGATGAGGAACGGTACATCTTCTCGAAAATGAGTATAAATCGAGTAAGTTTTATCATAATTTTTACTGAATTAGTTGTTCGTTTAATATAAAAATGGAATATATCTTTGGAAGTAAGTAATACATTTAAGGATTAATGAAAATACTCGCCTGTATGTTACTAAGGTCAAAATTTTTTATGAATGTTGTTAAATGCTCAAAGTTTTCAACACCAGTTACGCAATTTCATTATGTAAAAAGAAATCAGTTGTCTTAACATTTTAACTGTATCATTGCCATTAAATGTTTAAGTAAATCATTTATCCCATCTCCTTTCGTGTTTTTTTGATACTCCTTCCTTATCATTCCTTTAATTGCGTATTTCTCTCGTATCCATTGAAATAATTCAGCATATTTTAATTGGAAGGAACGAAAGCGTTGGATTTTCTTTTCGGGAGACCTCGCGTCCTTTGGGATGAAAATTCGATCCCCGAGACGCCGCGGATCAAAAGCCTATAGAAATGGAAAAAGGTAAGTAAGGAGACGCCACATAGTTATTTGAGACCTCACGTCCTTCGAGCTGGAAATTCGACGCTCGACGGAGGCCGAGATGTTGCGGTTGAATATCCTTATGAATAGTTCTTTTCCCGAGAAATTAGTTTGGAAGTTATGAACGTGAAGAAACATAAGTGTCACTTAAGAGAGTATGCTTCAGCTAGGAAGGATACAGGCTCTCCTTTATCATATTATACGGGTGTCTAAGAAGTCGACGTCAATCCTGAATCGGGTAATAGGCTAAGTCATAATAGTCATCAGAAACATATTTAGAAAAATTTGAGTCGTGTATTTTTCGAATTATATTGCATTTTCTTTTATTCGAGGAAATGCAAACCATGTCGTGATTTTTGAACTCCTGTTGCTACAAATCTTTACCTTTTTCTGATTTTATTTTTTTTATGTATTATTACGTATTGGATAGACCAGAATCATTTTTAGTAAATTGAAAGAAATGGTTCGAAACTAAGTTTCTTTAAGAAAAACCCTTTTTTTGCCAAATCTAGGAAATAATGTAGTAAATGTTTTACCGTTTTAGAATCCTTATTAAATGCGCTAAATTTTAAAGTCACTTTCCAAACTCATGCGTTTAATTTTTTTCAGTACAGTCGGTTGAAGTTGGGCGAAATATTAATTTTGAATCCTCGGTTCGGCAAAGAGTAACATTATCTTCCAAGCTGAAGCAGTTGGATTGGAATTTAAGAGCACAGGTTACAGAAGCACTATTCAGGATAACATACATAATTTCTGAGGAAACTAAATTTCGGGAAATTTTTTGATTATTACCTAATAAAAGGCATCAAATCATCTTTAAAATTTTATTTATAATCTGTATCTTTGTCATAACAGAAATGCAAGCTCAGTGATCGAAAACCTTTGTGTCAACAGTATTTCTTTGAAGCGGAAACGCTTCTAACAAATTTCTTAGAAATTTCTTCAACAATTACAACAATATATCATTTGAAAAAATAATAATCAACACTGCAAAAATTCAGAATATATTCTTCTCCAAGACACTATTTTTCAACAATTTCTTTGATGTTATAATATTGAGCATGGATAGAAAGTTATCGCTATAACTAGAAAGAAAATTATGTTACAAAAAAGTGCAGAAATGTAGTTAAGTGCAAGTAGTAATATGAGACAAATATTTGATGGAAAAATTCATTCACGAATTTTTCGAAAAATTTGAAAAGTCTTACAACATTTTGACTTCGCTTATACTGTTTGTAACAAGTCGAAACCCAATGTCTCTTGATGATCAAGAATGAAACGAAGAGTACAATTAGACTTGGCATATATAAGAGAAAAAAAAGATATATAAACAGAGACAAAAAAAAATCACTTTCAAATTGGAGATTATTGCTTTTTCTCAGCTCACTAACATAGCCGACTGCGATATAGGAAGAAGATATTCATAATTGTTAAATTTCTTGGGGTGCCCATAACAACAATCAATCAATAAATCAGTCAAATTGTCAATAGGAAGCGATAAAACGGATGTCTAAAAACCTGTACGATTCCATGAATTCATAAGTGACAAATTGACAATATATTTCAGGAAATTTATCATAAGAATCGGGGCTTTTTCAGTCATTCGATTTCGGTGATTGAACCGTAAATATTTTTTTATATTGAACCATTCATTCCTTAAAATATGGTAGCATTGGTCTACACACAGTGTGTGGCGTTGAAAAGGGAACACACCTTTTTTACGCCCCTTTGTGCAGTAATTTCGGAAACGAAAGATTCCCTGTTTAATTGTAACACACTGTATTAATCTGTTGACGCTCATATAATGTATATACAACATAAAAAGTCCTGATTGGTTAGAGATACATATATTCTCCTTTATTTCAATTATTCATAAAATACTCTTGATGAAAGAAATCCCGAAGTCATCCAGATAAAACCTAGACAATTAGGTTCGACCATATTTGGGTCCTATAGTTCCTCCACAAATTCAACTCAAACATTGCAGGGTAAAAAATTGTTAAAAATATCAGGTTTAACCAAATAGACTTTCGAAATAGCACTCAACACTACGTACTATAAAAACAGGTGATTATACAGTTTGCACAGCCTTAAAATTAAAAAGTCTCAACTGATGTCCTATGATCGCTTTCATCACCATTTCATACCAGTTGGCACAGCACAACTTAATACTAATCGAAAATATTGCGACGATGAAACGGTGATTCAATTTGGACAAATCATATCTGGATAACGCTTCTTTGCTCTGTTAGACCGAGGTGGGAGAAGCTCTTTGTTATGTTGTCAGGCTGGGCTGGAAGTATCTCAAGCCATTTATCTAGAGAAAGAGAGAGAATCATCAAATTTGTAGGCCTCTTCGAGTATCAGCTTGTAAAGGGGCTAAAAAATATGGGAGAAAACGTTATTGCATAGCATTGATGAAGATCATAAAAACTGTACTGTAAAATATTCTAACTACAACCAGAATTCAAAGTTAGACTTTTGCGCACTTGTTTCTATGATCAAGAAAGTTTTGTTTCGCATCTTAAGGTTTTTTCAACCGAAATTTCTACCTAGAAACTAGATTATTAGAAGAATAATGAGGAAAATTTAAAAAAATTGAAAGCACTGCCGTGAAGCTTTTGAGCGCTCTTTCATCCACCTTGTAGGTAGATTCGCATTTTTTATTATCTTCGTTCAGAAACTCTATATCATTTTCACACCGAGTCTTGAGTCCCTGTTTTCGCTCAACCTTTTCTTTGTTTCGGTACTCGACATCATTATTACGCTGAGTCACATGTTTCTGTTTTCGCTCAGCATTTTCTTTATTTCGGAACTCGATATCATTTTCACGCCGAGGATATACAAAGATGTTTAGAAGAAGGTAAAGGAGAAGACAGAAAAATGTGGTGATAAAACATGAGAAAAGGCACATTAGATTTAGACGAGTGGTGGTCGTTTAGCCTCGAAGAGATTGAAACCATACAGATGAAAAACTACGTGATCAGATACGTATCCTTAATACTTACAGACATATCGTACTCCGTGATGAAAGCTGGAATTTCGAGTTGATCAGGCGACATGACCGCATAAAGATACTCCACCCCTGGCAAACTATGAACTTTCTGTTTGATAGCCGGGGCCATGAAGGTGGTGAACCACCAGCTCATCATCTGGAAAAACAAATATTAGTATTGTGCAAAAACTCTCCAAACGTTTAACCTACCTTAGTCCAGAAAGTGGGATGTACGATGTAGAACGCCTTCAGGTTCTTCTTGTACTTGTAGGGCAGCACATTGTACACCTCTCTGAGCCAGGAGAAGGATGGGTAGTTGTTGCTCGACGTCAACGTGTGAAAGTAAGCTATGACGTAGTCTCCTCTAACAATCGGGTCCAGGAGGGTGATCAGGTACAAGAGAGCCTTTAATGAAAAATCTCATGAAACACCACCAATCTATCTTCAAAGGCATAATAAACACCAGTCGGCGATGTTCTCCATTATTTCGTGCTTCCCGTGGAAGAACAAAGCCGAACCAGGAACAAACGTCGAACTTCCAGATAACGAGTTGCTTTTGCTCAGATGGAAACGAGATAAGCACCAGTTTCTGATTCGGTGCAGCATCAGAAAGGAAACACTTCGGGAACAAAGTTACCACAGTTCTCCATTAGGAGAATCGATTTGAATACGGTGTCGCTTCATTATTCAGCGATTGGAAACTGCGATAAGTCTTGTGAATATGAACGTGCAAAGGTGTTTGTATCGAAATGAGCTGGCAGCGCGTTGCATCTTGTAGAAGAGGATCTTCAATATCAATATTATGTGCGCAGCCTGCACCTTTATTTGCCATTTATAACTAAATTTCTATCGAATAAATGCCAGCATGATGTGCGAATTATGTGCTATTTACTGAGAATCCTGCTAGCTTGTCGGACAATTTTGTATAATTTTTATCAACCTTTTTATGACTCAATTTATAATTGATAATGACTCAATTTTGATGAAAAAAATTCTAGCATTATATGTATAACTTATGTGCAAAAAGAAGTTTTTCATGAAGAATTTTTTACCACACTTCTCGATCAAATAGCCGCCCGATTTCAATTTGTGATTTATGTGCAATTTATTGAGAACTCTGCTAGTTTGCCGAAAAGCTTAAATAATTCTTTACAACACTTTTATGACTCATTTTAATGGCACATTTTCCTGAATTATGTGTAATTTGTGTGCAAAGCCAGTTTTTTTTGGGTGCCATCAATTTTTTTAAAGAATGCTAGCTTTCTGGGTAAGCACAATTACTAATGAGACTTAATTAATAATGACTCAAATTTGATGGAAAAAATTCCAGCATTATTATGTGTAATTTGTGTGCAAAACCAGTTTTTTTAAGGAAAATTTTTTCAGCACACTTCTCATTCAAATAGTCACCCAATTTCAATATGAAATTTTTGTGCAATTCATTGAGAACTCTACTAGTTTGCCGAAAAGCTTAAATAATTCTTTACAACACTTTTATGACTCTATTTAATGGCACACTTTCCTGAATTATGTGTAATTTGTGTGCAAAGCCAGTTTTTTTTGGGAGCCATCAATTTTTTTTGAAGAATGCTAGCTTTCTGGTTGAGCACAATTACTAATGAGACTTAATTGATAATGACTCAATTTTGATGAAAAAAATTCCAGCATTATTATGTGTAATTTATGTGCAAAACCAGTTTTTTTATGAAAAATTTTTTCAGCTCACTTCTCAATCAAATAGTCACCCAATTTCAATATGAAACTTATGTGCAATTTATTGAGAACTCTGCTAGTTTGCCGAAAAGCTTGAATAATTCTTTACAACACTTTTATGACTCAATTTAATGGCACACTTTCCTGAATTATGTGTAATTTTTGTGCAAAGCCAGTTTTTTTTGGGTGACATCAATTTTTTTCAAAGAATGCTAGCTTTCTGGGTAAGCACAATTACTAATGAGACTTAATTGATAATGACTCAATTTTGATGAAAAAAATTCCAGCATTATTATGTGTAATTTATGTGCAAAACCAGTTTTTTTATGGAACATTTTTTCAGCACACTTCTCAATCAAATAGTCACCCAATTTCAATATGAAATTTATGTGCAATTTATTGAGAACTCTGCTAGTTTGCCGAAAAGCTTAAATAATTCTTTACAACAATTTTATGACTCAATTTAATGGCACACTTTCCTGAATTATGTGTAATTTGTGTGCAAAGCCAGTTTTTTTTGGGTGACATCAATTTTTTTCAAAGAATGCTAGCTTTCTGGGTAAGCACAATTACTAATGAGACTTAATTGATAATGACTCAATTTTGATGAAAAAAATTCCAGCATTATTATGTGTAATTTATGTGCAAAACCAGTTTTTTTATGGAACATTTTTTCAGCACACTTCTCAATCAAATAGTCACCCAATTTCAATATGAAATTTATGTGCAATTTATTGAGAACTCTGCTTGTTTGCCGAAAAGCTTAAATAATTCTTTACGACACTTTTATGACTCATTTTAATGGCACACTTTCCTGAATTATGTGTAATTTGTGTGCAAAGCCAGTTTTTTTTGGGTGACATCAATTTTTTTCAAATAATGCTAGCTTTCTGGGTAAGCACAATTACTAATGAGACTTAATTGATAATGACTCAAATCTGATGAAAAAAATTCCAGCATTATAATGTGTAATTTATGTGCAAAACCAGTTTTTTTATGAAAATTTTTTCAGCACACTTCTCATTCAAATAGTCACCCGATTTCAATATGAAATTTATGTGCAATTTATTGAGAACTCTGCTAGTTTGCCGAAAAGCTTGAATAATTCTTCACAACACTTTTATGACTCAATTTAATGGAACACTTTCCTGAATTATGTGTAATTTGTGTGCAAAACCAGTTTTTTTTGGGTGCCATCAATTTTTTCTAAAGAATTCTAGCTCTCTGGGTAAGCACAATTACTAATGAGACTTAATTGATAATGACTCAAATTTGATGAAAAAAATTCCAGCATTATTATGTCTAATTTATGTGCAAACCAGTTTTTTTATGAAAATTTTTTTCAGCACACTTCTCAATCAAATAGTCGATATGAAATTTATGTGCAATTTATTGAGAACTCTGCTAGTTTTAGGAAAAGCTTAAATAATTCTTTACAACACTTTTATGACTCAATTTAATGGCACACTTTCCTGAATTATGTGTAATTTGTGTGCAAAGCCAGTTTTTTTTGGGTGCCATCAATTTTTTTTAAAATATGCTAGCTTTCTGGGTAATAAGCACAATTACTAATGAGACTTAATTGATAATGACTCAAATTTGATGAAAAAAATTCCAGCATTATTATGTGTAATTTATGTGCAAAACCAGTTTTTTTATGAAAAATTTTTTCAGCACACTTCTGATTCAAATAGTCACCCAATTTCGATATGAAATTTATGTGCAATTTATTGAGAACTCTGCTAGTTTGCCGACAAGCTTAAATAATTCTTTACAACACTTTTATGACTCATTTTAATGGCACACTTTCCTGAATTATGTGTAATTTGTGTGCAAAACCAGTTTTTTTTGGGTGCCATCAATTTTTTTTGGAGAATGCTAGCTTTCTGGGTAAGCACAATTACTAATGAGACTTAATTGATAATGACTCAATTCTGATGGAAAAAATTCCAGCATTATTATGTGTAATTTATGTGTAAAACCAGTTTTTTTATGAAAAATTTTTTCAGCACACTTCTCAATCAAATAGTCACCCAATTTCAATATTAAACTTATGTGCAATTTATTGAGAACTCTGCTAGTTTTAGGAAAAGCTTAAATAATTCTTTACAACACTTTTATGACTCATTTTAATGGCACATTTTCCTGAATTATGTGTAATTTGTGTGCAAAGCCAGTTTTTTTTGGGTGCCATCAATTTTTTTTAAAGAATGCTAGCTTTCTGGGTAAGCACAATTACTAATGAGACTTAATTGATAATGACTCATTCTGACGAAAAAAAAATCCAGCATTATATGTGTAATTTATGTGCAAAACCAGTTTTTTCATGAAAAATTCCAATTTCAATGTGTAAATTATGTGCAATTTATTGAGAATTCTGCTGGCTTGCCGGACAAGCTCAAATAAGTCTTAACAACTCTTTTATGACTCAATCTGATGATACATATGACTGAATTATGTGTAATTTATGTGCAAATCCAGTTTTTTCATGAAGTATCGTCTTAAGCTTTTCCAGCCAGCTGAAATATTTCTCACTGATTCTAATCATTACTCAATTTCAATGATACCAATGACTTGAATGAAGTGTGAATTATGTGTAATTTATGTGCTACTTATTGAGAATTATTGTGCTAGCTTTTCGGACGATCTTGTGTGATATTTATGCTGCGCACAATCATTGATGACACTTTTATTCACGATATTTGTGTTTTAGATGTTTTCGATTTTTTCTGAGTCTTATAGAACACTTTTTATTGTGTCATTAATCTATTGAAGTTTTCATTTATTCGTTGCTCAACCTGACAGACATGCCATCTAATGTTTTCTTTGATGTTTACCGAAACACGAAAGTTTTGGCTTTATGTGCAACGTAATGGAATTTCACTCACCTTATCTAAATTGATTTTGTTGAAAGGAAACCATTTCCCGACAAATACAACTACCGGCCTGCCTAGCCTGTCGACGCCGCTCTGATACAAACAGCCAATTCCCGATACTTCCGTCAGGTCCTCCGCCTTGGCTCTCCTCAACAGACGTTCGTAACTGCAACAACACCAAGAATGTCATAATATATAAGAAAATACCATTTTTCCAAATTGATTCGCTTGACTGTGTCGAGAATAGGCGGCCAGATCAAAGGAGGCAAGAAGAAAAAATAAACAACAAACGAATAAAAATGAAACATCCAATTGAGGTTTTACTTAATTCAATTGGAAGTATAGGAGCTGAATGAACAGACTCATCAAGTTCAATTAACCGGCTTTATGAGCGATTCGAACGGAAAACAATATCAAGAAAATGATTGAACGGATTGTGATGCTCCCATCATTATGATAATCTGAAAATTGGATCGTTAACACTTGAATTGATGGAGTCGCAATAGATTGATGCCTCATGAATTTCATCTGATTTTGCTGAAGAATTTTATTCTCGATTCTACGAAGGTAGGTACTTTTATGGCCCGATTAAAAGGTGGAAATAATAAATTCCAAATTTAATAGTAATAATTCCAGATTATAAAGTTATGGGATTTTTAGTATCAATGGAAAACTAAAATAAAGGAAGGACAATAAAACAGAGGTTTTCTATACCAAACGAAGATTTAATTTTTTGAAAATTTTCCTGATTTGGTTACAAAAATTAGACTCTGTCGAGGAATGCCCGCACTCAATATCCCGAAATGAAAATTTCGCATGCGGTATAATTTCTCGTGTGATAAAAACCAGATTATAGACCGTTCTATTTGGCGGAATCGCGTGTGAATATAAACTAAAAAAAAAGTGCACAGGTATAACCTTGCCGAACGAAACGGTGCGCCGATTTCTTATGCGAAACAGCACACGCAAATGAGATTATGATGTCAAGCAAATCCCACGAAACGAGGTGAATTCAGTCCTTTTATTTACGGCGCGCTGTTGAATCTCGCCGAATGTTTACATTTCGAATGTTTGAGAAGCTGTCCGATTGTCAGGCGAAGAGATACTCGAGCCATAAACTCCCGACAATTAATTTTTCTATTGATGTTCAGGAACAAACGATTAGGTTCGTCTCCCAGATGAAGAATTCGTGGTCCAATTCAAGTTTGTCCCTCCGTCCGGACGTAAACACTATAACTTTCGAAATAAGACTTTTGAAAAAATTCCGCGTGAAAGGAAATTGAGGGTTTCTGATCTGATGTTTGAAAGTTTGATAATAATTCTGTGATTCTAAACCTTAAAGTTCATTTAAATAAAATAACATTATTTGTCACACTGACAGCTGGTTTGGTTCACAGAGTCCGTTCCTAGAATGTGCTTGAAATCTGTCAAAATATTAGATTTCGAATGAAGATATCGTTGAATATACCATTTTGAGAGTGAAAACTAGGTGAATATGAATAAATACGTCTTCTTTCGATAATTTCAGAGCATTTCCCCGTATTTTCCATGCCATTTCTAGCGTACGATCAGAACTAAAAACTGACATAAAAAAAAGTTCTTCGCTAAAATTTCAATATCTCATGAATTAATCTTCATTTCATGCTGAAATTCTGTGTCTCTTCCACGTGAAAAGAAAATTGAGTTTTTCTGATCTGATGTTGGGAAATTAGATAATAATTCAGTGATTCCAACTCTGAGAGTTTATTAAAATGAAATACATTATTTGTCACATTGACAGCTGGTTTGGTTCATAGAGTCCGTTTCCATAACACTTGGAATCTGTCAAAATATGACATTTCGAATTTCGGGTGAAGATATCGTGAAATATACCATTTTGAAGGTAAAAATTGGATGAATACGATTCAAAACGTCTTCTTTCGATAATATCAAAGCATTTCCCTCTATTTGCCACACCATATCTAGCGTACCACTCGAAGGTTGAAAAAAATTCTTTTTAAAAACTTCATATAAATAGCAGATGAAAAAAATTCTTCGTTAAAAAAACTTCAATGTCTCAGAAACGAAATTAATATCATGCTGAAATTTTGTATCCACACATTCGGTATCGATATCAGCTTCACAGCAGTTTGATGTGAAAAGATAATTGAGTTTTTCTGATCTGATGTTTGGAAATTTGATAATAATTCAGTGATTCCAACTCTTAATTTTATTGAAATGAAATTACATTATTTGTCACACTGACAGCTGGTTTGGTTTATAGAGTCCGTTTCCAGAACGCTTGAAATCTGTCAAAATATGACATTTCGAATTTCGGGTGAAGATATCGTGAAATTTACCATTATGAAGATTAAAACTGGATGAATACGATTGAAGAGCATTTTCCTCTATTTTTCCTTACTATATTTAGCTTAAACTTGAAGATTGAAATTAAATTCTTTTTGAAAACTTCATATTAAAAGCAGATAAAAAAAATTCTTCGTTGAAACTTGAATGTCTCAGAAACTTGTATTAATATCATGCTGAAATTTTGTATCCATACATTCGGTATCGATAGCAGCTTCACAGGTGTTTCATGTGAAAAGATGATTGAGTTTTTCTGATCTGATGTTTGGAAATTTGATAATAATTCAGTGATTCCAACTCTTAATTTTATTGAAATGAAATTACATTATTTGTCACACTGACAGCTGGTTTGGTTCATAGAGTCCGTTTCCAGAACGCTTTAAATCTGTCAAAATATGACATTTCGAATTTCGGGTGAAGATATCGTGAACTTTACCATTATGAAGATTAAAACTGGATGAATACGATTGAAGAGCATTTTCCTCTATTTTTCCTCATTATATTTAGCTTAAACTTGAAGATTAAAAAAAAAACTTTTTGAAAACTTCATATTAAAAGCAGATAAAAAAAATTCTTCGTTAAAACTTCAATATCTCAGAAACTTATATCAATATCATGCTGAAATTTTGTATCCACACATTCGGTATCGATATCAGCTTCACAGCAAAAGAAAATCGTGTTTTTCTGAGCTGATGTTGGAAAATTTGATTATAATTCAGTGAATCCAACTCTTGAAGTTTATTAAAATGAAATTACATTATTTGTCACACTGACAGCTGGTTTGGTTCATAGAGTTCGTTTCCAGAACGCTTGAAATCTGTCAAAATATGTCATTTCGAATTTCGGGTGAAGATATCGTGAAATTTACCATTATGAATATTAAAACTGGATGAATACGATTAGAGAGCATTTTCCTCTATTTTTCCTTACAATATTTAGCTTAAACTTGAAGATTGAAAAAAAAAACTTTTTGAAAATTTCAGATTAAAAGCAGATGAAAAAAATTCTTCGTTAAAACTTCAATATCTCAGAAACTTATATTAATATCATGCAGAAATTTTGTGTCCACACATTCGGTATCGATATCAGCTTCACAGCTGTTCCACGTGAAAAGAAAATTGAGTTTTTCTCATCTGATTTTGGGAAATTTGATTATAATTCAGTGAATCCAACTCTTGAAGTTTATTGAAATGAAATTACATTATTTGTCACACTGACAGCTGGTTTGGTTCATAGAGTCCATTTCCAGAACGCTTGAAATCTGTCAATATATGACATTTCGAATTTCGGGTGAAGATATCGTGAAATTTACCATTATGAAGATTAAAACTGGATGAATACGATTGAAGAGCATTTTCCTCTATTTTTCTTTACTATATTTAGCTTAAACTTGAAGATTAAAAAAAAATTCTTTTTGAAAACTTCATATTAAAAGCAGATAAAAAAAATTACGAAAAGCACTGCCGTGAAGTCAGGAGCTTTTGAGCGCTCGTACATGCACCTTTAAGGTAGATTCGCATTCTCCAGTTTTAGAAACCAATTGGAAAGATTTTGACAGCTGTCAAAGAAAATTTCAAACCAACGCGAAAATCCAGACTTCACGTCAGTGCTTTGGTGTCCATTTTTTCGATAATTCGCTAGAATTTTCTACGGTATCTATGGTCTTGGTAATGCAATCTGGACAAAATTATACATTATTCTTCATATATGTGCGAAATTTCATTTCAATCCAATAAGTATTTTCGAAATTATCAGAAAAAATATAGTTTGAACGGCAATATTGACGGAACCCCTAGTCTAATTTGGCTCATTGATAAAAAGGATCGCGAAATTCGCGATCCGAACCTATCCTGAAAATTTCAAGTCACTAGGCCTTTTTGTTCGAAAGTTATGATTTTCTATGGTTTCTATGATTCTGATCATACGATCTGGAAGAAATGTAGCTCGAATATATAATTCTCAATTTAAATTCAAAATTTCGTCGAGATCGAATCCATAATTTTGAAATGATCAAGAAAACTGAATTTCAAACGGCCATATTTATGGAACCCCTAGTCTTATTTTGCTCATTGATACACGTGAACGCTACATTTACGATCCACACCTATCCTGAAAATTTCAAGTCTCTAGGCCTTTCCATTACAAAGTTATAATTTTCTATGGTTTCTATGGTTCTGGTCATGCGAGCTGAACAAAATTCTGCATGTAGCTTGAGTACGTAATTATACATCTGATTGCATAATTTCACCTCGATCGAATCAGTAGTTTCGGAGTAATCAGAAAAACAAAATTTCGAGCGGCCATATTTACGGAACCCCTTGACGAATTTTGCCCAATAACGAACTTAACCGCAGCATTTGAGATTCGAACCTACCCTGAAAATTTCAAGTTTCTAGGACATTCCGTTCGAGAGTTATCGTGTATACGGCCGGCCGGACGGACAGACTCGAATTTTCCGACGGATTCGTCATCAGTGAGTCGAACATAGTCGATTGAGACCATTTTCGGCTCAAAATTCGAAAAATACAGACATCGTGACGAAATGATATAGCCCTCGTGTAAGTAGTACGAGCGCTCAAAAATTCTTCGTTGAAACTTCAATATCTCAGAAACTTATATTAATATCATGCAGAAATTTTTTGTCACACATTCGGTATCGATATCAGCTTCACAGCTGTTCCACGTGGAAAGAAAATTGAGTTTTTCTGATCTAATTTTGGGAAATTTGATTATAATTCAGTGAATCCAACTCTTGAAGTTTATTAAAATGAAATTACATAATTTGTCACACTGACAGCTGGTTTGGTTCATAGTGTCCGTTTCCAGAACGCTTGAAATCTGTCAAAATATGACATTTCGAATTTCGGGTAAAGATATCGTGAAATTTACCATTATGAAGATTAAAACTGGATGAATACGATTAAAGAGCATTTTACTCTATTTTTCCTTACTATATATAGCTTAAACTTGAAGATTAAAAAAAAATTCTTTTTGAAAACTTCATATTAAAAGCAGATAAAAAAAATTCTTCGTTAAAACTTCAATATCTCAGAAACTTATATTAATATCATGCTGAAATTTTGTATCCACACATTCGGTATCGATATCAGCTTCACAGCTGTTTCATGTGATAAGATAATTGAGTTTTCTGATCTGATGTTTGGAAATTTGATAATAATTCAGTGATTCCAACTCTTAAATTTTATTGAAATGAAATTACATCATTTGTCACACTGACAGCTGGTTTGGTTCATAGAGTCTTTTTCTCATCTGATTTTGGGAAATTTGATTTTAATTCAGTGAATCCAACTCTTGAAGTTTATTAAAATGAAATTACATTATTTGTCACAAGATATCGTGAAATTTACCATTATGAAGATTAAAACTGGATGAATACGATTAAAGAGCATTTTCCTCTATTTTTCCTTACTATATTTAGCTTAAACTCAAAGATTAAAAAAAAATTCTTTTTGAAAACTTCATATTAAAAGCAGATAAAAAAAAATTCTTCGTTAAAACTACAATATCTCAGAAACTTATATTAATATCATGCAGAAATTTTTTGTCCACACATTCGGTATCGATATCAGCTTCACAGCTGTTCCACGTGGAAAGAAAATTGAGTTTTTCTGATCTAATTTTGGGAAATTTGATTATAATTCAGTGAATCCAACTCTTGAAGTTTATTAAAATGAAATTACATAATTTGTCACACTGACAGCTGGTTTGGTTCATAGAGTCCATTTCCAGAACGCTTGAAATCTGTCAATATATGACATTTAGAATTTCGGATGAAGATATCGTGAAATATACCGATTTAAAGGTGGAAAATAGGAAAACACGATTGAATACCTCTGCTCTCGATAATTTAAAAAGCATTTTCCTGTATTTTCCATATTTCGATGTACCTGGATGGGTGACCGCTTTGGTACTGGTAGATCTCTTGGGATTTTTCCTTCAATAAATATTGTCTGGGTATTCGAAGTGCTTCCCAGAAAGTTAAGAAAAATACCAAAGAGTTTAAAAGTTCAGTAACGTGCCTGAAGCCCCCTTCAAAACTTTCTGGCGCTAATGTTATCTTTCTACGCTGTACCCGTATGATGTTAGGACGTTTCCACGAATTGAATATACAAACCTCGACATTTCAGGTTCGATATTCGATAAAAATTCAAAGTGTTAATTTCCACCACGATAATTGAAATGGAGGACAACGTGAAACATACAATCGACGATGTTAATTCGATTCTTCGAATCATTTAATTCAATCAAATTCAAGAACAGAAAGGCTTTGATCTTTCGGAAGTGAAAACTGACGAAACCGCGACGTCAGAATTAACGCATACGTCGGCTATAAATAGAAAAAATTCGATCGGCCTCGTCCATTCATCAAAGAAAAAACCTCACCTCGACTCGTCGTCACAACAGACCGCATCCAGGACGTCGTCGCCGGAGGCACCGCCGCCAAGACCCAGATAGCTGGACAGCGTGGTGAAGATGCTCGTGTAATCCGACTTCGGCACCTCCATCCCCCAAAAATACTCGGCAACTTCGCGCGAAAACCGAACTGAGCGTCCCGACGCGAATTCTCGACACGAAACCGCGAGTGAGTGTTAACACTTTCTGCGCTAAACGCTGTGGAGGTTTCGCAGGTGGCGCGACGGCGATTTGGATTTAGCGAAGGGAATTAAGCGCGCGTCGAAGAAGTTGTTCGGTTTGAATGGGGGACGTCGTCGACGGAGAGTTGAGTTCCCATTCGAATGGTTAATTATAAACATTGAGATATTTCTGGAAATATTTTCCGCGAGCTCATCATAAAACTCCGCCTAGCTCGCTCTCGACAATAATATCGTACGTTGCCGTACATCGTACGCTGTCGGTGGTCGCCCCTCTCTCGATTATTTTTGATTGGAGTATGAATTAAGGGTCTAATATCTAAACAGTCTTCGTTAAACAACTAATATTAACTTTCTGAAAACATAAACCAGAACGAAAACTGATACTCACCTCATCTCATGGTTGGTAACTTTACCGAAAGCGAACCCACACAGTATTCTTGACGATGAAATGCTCGAAGTATCCATATCGAAACGTTATTGTTATTGCAAACGAATTTCACGCGAAACTACTTACGTAGGATGAAATTATCTTAAAGTTCGGCTCAACAATGACGCAAAAAGTATGATTGAAGTTATCTCCGTCGGGGATTTGAAAGATGCACAGATTTCTTCCAGAATAAATAAATATCCAAAAATACACAAGCGATAAGAGTTCCAAAAATAATCAATTTTTGAGCACAATTCCGAAGTGGGGACCTCAAGAACATGTACAGGGTGACATTTTTTTCAAGTTACACACCCTTTTTAACGTACGCCACTGACCATTTTCCATAGAATATTTTCATTATTATTTTTCTAAACTTATATATGTATATATCAAGATTAAAAAAAGAATAAAAATATTCTATTCTAATAATTTCGATTTACCTTGCAGAAAAAACTTGAAACAATTGGCGCCCAACGTGGGGCACAAAAAAGTGAAAATCCAAGGTGGGTCACAAAAATTTGAAGAGCTCGATCATTGAAATTACGAGTAACAATTTTTTTAATTGTTTCCCAATTTTTTGTTCATGAGAAATGGAATTGAGAAGGCATGGAGAAAGGAAAGATGAAATTAAAGTAGAAGAAAGCAGATAAGTCCAACTTCAATGATATATTTTCACAATTGATGGTGGAAATGAAAAAGACTTCTCTGAAGGAAAATGAAACAAAAAATGGAAAAAAATCATCAAGAAATTGCAAAAATTTCTCAAGAAATTAAGAAGAATTCATTAGAGATAAAACCAGAGGTTGTAGAAATTAAACAACAGATAAAGGAACATTCAAAAACATTGTATATGACAATGAAAGAAAATCCAAAGAAAGTGAAGAAAATGCAGGGAAAATTGAAATAATGGAAATTGGACTAGAAAAGAGCCAATTATTAAAATAACTGAGATTTTGAGGAACATATAAATAAGAATATGAATGATATACAGAAAATTTCCGAGAAGCAGAATGGGGAGTAATAAATACAGGAGAATGAACATTGAAATTCAAAAAATAAAAAAAATCATCGAGTAATTGCAAAACATTCTCCGGAAATTAAAAAGAATTCATTAGAGATACAACGAGAGATTGTAGAAATTAAACAACTGATAAAGAAACATTGAAAAATATTGTATATGACAATGAAAGAAAATTCAAAAAAAGTGAAGAAAATGCAGGGGAAATTGGACCAGAAAAGAGAAAATGGCAGAGTATTATACAACTGAGATTTAGAGGAACAAATAAATGAGAACATGAATGATATACACAAAATTGTCGAGAAGCAGAATGGGGAGTAACAAATACAAAAGAATGAACATTAAAATTCAAAAAATGAAAAAAATCATCAAGAAATAGCAGAAAATTCTCAAAAAGTTAAAAAGAATTCATTTAAGATCAAACGAGAGATCGTAGAAATCAAATAACAGATAAATAATAATGAAGTATTAGATAAGGGAACGTTCAAAACTATTGTATATGACAATGAAAGAAAATCCAAAGAATGAAAAGAAAATGCAGGGAAAATTGAAATAATGGAAATTGGACTAGAAAAGAGAATAGAGCAAAGTTTTATAACAACTGAGATTTTAAGGAACAAATAAATAAGAACATGAATGACATACAGAACATTTTCCAGAAGCAGAATGGGGAGTAATGAATACTGAAAAATGAACATTAAAATTCGAAAAATAAAAAAAAAATCAAGAAATTGCAGAAAATTCTCAAGAAATTGAAAAGATTTCATAAGAGATCGTAGTAATTAAACAACAGATAAAGAAACATTCAAAAATATTGTATATGAAAATGAAAGAAAATCCAAAGAAAGTAATAAAAAAGTAAGGGAAATTGAAATAATGAAAATTGGACTAGAAAAGAGGAGAGGGCAAAGTATTATAACAACTAAGATTTCAGGAACGAATAAATAAGAACGTGAATGATGTACAAAAAATTTTCGAGAAGCAAAATGGGGTGTAATAAATACAGAAGAATGAACATTAAAATTCAAAAAATGAAAAAAATCATCAAGATACTGCAAAAAATTCTCAAGAAATTAGAAAGAATTCATTACAGATAAAACGAGATATTGTAGAATATAAACAACTGATAAAGAATCAATCAAAAATATTGTATATGACAATGAAAACAAAACCAAAGAAAGTGAAGAAAATGCAGGAGAAATTGAAATAATGGAAATTGGACTAGAAAAGAGGAGAGGGCAAAGTATTATAACAACTAAGAATTTCAGGAACAAATAAATAAGAACATGAATGAAATACAGAAAATTTTCGAGAAGCAGAATGGGGAGTAATAAATACAGGAGAATGAACAATTGGAATTCAAAAAATAAAAAAATCATCAAGATACTGCAGAAAATTCTCAAGAAATTGAAAAGAATTCATTAGAGATCGTAGAAATTAAACAACAGATAAAGAAACACTCAAAAATATTGTAAATGACAATGAAATAAAATCCGAAGAAAGTAAAAAAAAGCAAGGAAAATTGAAATAATGGAAATTGGACTAGAAAAGAGGAGAGGGCAAAGTATTATAACAACTAAGATTTCAAGGAACAAATAAATAAGAACGTGAATGATATACAAAAAAATTTCGAGAAGCAGAATGGGGTGTAATAAATATAGAAGAATGAACATTAAAATTCAAAAAATAAAAAAAATCATCAAAATACTGCAAAAAATTCTCAAGAAATTAGAAAGAATTCATTACAGATAAAACGAGATATTGTAGAATATAAACAACTGATAAAGAATCAATCAAAAATATTGTATATGACAATGAAAACAAAACCAAAGAAAGTGAAGAAAATGCAGGAGAAATTGAAATAATGGAAATTGGACTAAAAAATAGGAGAGGGCAAAGTATTATAACAACTAAGATTTTTAGGAACAAATTAATAAGAACATGAATGATATACAGAAAATTTTCGAGAAGCAGAATGGGAGTCATAAATAAAGAGGAATGAACATTGGAATTCAAAAAATAAAAAAAATCAAGAAATTGGAAAAAATTCTCAAGAACTCAAAGAGAATTCGTTAGAGATCAAACGAGAGATTGTAGAAATTAAACAACAGATGAAGGAACATTCAAAAATATTGTATATGACAATGGAAGAAAATCCAAAGAAAGTAAATAAAATGCAAGGGAAATTGAAATACATAATGGAAATTGGACTAGAAAAGAGAAAAGTGCAAAGTATTATAACAACTCAGATTTTTTAAGATTGTAGAAATTGAACAACAGATAAAGGAACATTCAAAAATATTGTATATGCCAATGAAAAAAATCCAAAAAAATTAAAGAAAATGGAGGGGAAATCGAAATAATGGAAATTGGACTAGAAGAGATAAAATTATAACAACTAAGATTTTTAGGAACAAATAAATAAGAACATGAATAATATACAAAAAAAGGGGAGTTATAAATACAAAAGATTAAATATTGAAATTAAAAAAATAATTCGAGTCATTCCCATCCACATCGAGGCCAATGACCAGGAATCCTCCTCGACGCTCGTCTCACAATTGAATTCGCGGTGAAGAGTCTACCTCAACAATAATCGTGACTATTCCTAACTGTCGAAACTTACCGTTCTTGATGCTGGATCTCCTTCACCATGATGTCAGCCAGCGGGTCGTTCAGAGGCCGTTCACCGAGCAGTCGTTGCTGATCCAAATCACCCTGCATTTGACTGAAAGCATGTTCGATATTGATGGAGGTCTCCAGCTGGGCCGAGAGATCTATCGATTCCTCGTCGGCTGAAAAAAATCACGTAGACATCAATGTGGGACAGCGCAACGAAGACTGTTCAGAATAGGATCAGATGATTTATAATTCACTCCGGTCAGACACGCTAGTAGTGCTCGATGGAAAACTGCACGAATCGAGGAACTGCACACCAGGAGATATTCATACAGGGTTTATTTGAACAATGTTGAAATATATGGAGAATTCGAGACGAACACATAATGGAGTGGGAATAACTATTTTTATGGACACCCCTGATAGCTAGGAGATTGCTAAGGGGGAGGAAAATATAACAAATAAATCAATTCGATCATCAACAAAAAATTAATCCAACTCTTGTGAAAGAATATTTATTCCTCTTACTTGCCTGATCTGAATGAACAGTTTTGAATCACAAGTTTATTTTCTTCAAGAATTACACTCAAAATTCTTATTTACCAGAACAATGAGCGAATTTCAGGGTATAGTGCTATAAATTCCGCGATGAATGGCGACTGAGTACTCCTGATAAGTTTAATCGATCAACGAAATGGGATTAAGGATGTTGGTAATTTAATTTCCAATTGAAATTTGATCCAATAGTCGTATTTATTGTTGAGATAGGAGTCGTGGAAAAATTTCGAGCTTTCATGATTTACAGTAAAATAATATGGCTTTCAGAATCAACTGAATTGTTATTTCCAATGTAGAATTTCATATTGATATATTTCAACCCAATTTATGAAACTATCGAACAATAGAAAATTGTTACCCAATACCCAATAAATATTTTTCACCACAAACCCCTTCACCAAATCGTTTATGAGTTACCAAACTTAGGTCTCTAACCCTCCCATAATGAGATAAACTTTCAAATTGATTTTCTTCAAATCTCTTAACACTCACAGGAAAATTCGTAGGATTCGTTGATCATGTCGAAAAATCCACCCTGCACTTCACATGAAAAAAAAAAGTTCAGAGCCGAACAAACAATCGAAAGAGAAGGACGTACGGTAGATGTTCAAACATACAGCATCACTTTCTGGGCTTCTGCTGGCAGATTCTAATCTGTTACAAATAAAGATTCTTATTTACACGAAACGGATAACAACAATTTTTAAATAAATACTATTCAACGCATTGTTTCGCGAGGCGCCTAGTGGCTTGGAAAGAATCAGCAGGAATATTCAAATTGCCAATGTGAATATTAAATCGTGAGAAAAGGTATACATTTCAGAAGTTGTGCATGACATCTTAACAGTTGAAGTGGAAAAATTAACGATTAAAAATCAAATTTTGAATGAGAAAAGAAATACAAAATTTCTGCTATATGTTTGTCTTTCGATTCTGAAAAATTTGAACTAGATATGGATTTTTTTCGAAATTGCAACTTCTATAATTACGTCCTGAAATATACCAACGTTAAATCCGGACACCCTGTATATTATTTTGGTTCCCAATATAAATATTTGACTTTCAATATCTTATTTTCATTACCCGTATTCATTGGGATTTCCTTAAATTATTCTATCACAATTTATTTCACATTTTTCCTCATCCTGAATTCGAGAATTATTTATTTGAAATAACATCCATATTTCACTCCCCGAAATTTATAATTGAAATTATTATTTTCATTCTGTAGATTCAGAAATAATTCAATGATTTCAATCTTTGGGATTTCAATAGAAATTCAATTGGAAAATTAAGAAATATGTTTTCCGGTTTTCAAAGGGCATTCCATCCATAATTTATCATTAATAAGTTAATTATGAGGACGAAATCAAAAATATTATTCCAAAAGAAGAGATAAGTTGTTTAATAATCTTAAATTTTTGAAAACAGAATAAAAATTGTCCATCGTTTTCTCCGCAAAAAGATTTTTTATCATAATGGAGAAATATATTTCCTAGGAAAATCTGTTCTGCTTGCCAATTGATGGTCAAATTGGAAAAAAATTTAAATAATCTCACCGAACAGATTCAACTCCGAAAAGTTAGGGAACTTCAAATACATGAATCCATATGAGTTGTAGAATGCATCAACCCAAGAATGGCGCAAGTTTAACATTGTTAAAATATGTTTTTCGGTTTTCAATGTGCATTCCATCCACAATTCATAACTGATAAGTTGATAATGAGCTCAAAATTAAAAAAATTATTCCAAAATAAGAGATTAGTTATTAATAATCATACATTTTTGAAAATACAATAAAAATGGTGTTATCTCAGAGTGAGAGTATTTTTTTCCGCAAAAAGATTTTTTGTCATGATGGAGAAATATATCTCTTCGAAAAATCTATTTTGCTTGCCACTTAGTGGTCAAATTGGAAAAAAAACATATTTAATCTCATCAAACAGATTCAGCTGCGGAAAGTTAGGCAACTTCAAATACATGAATCGATATGAGTTGTAGAATGTATCAACCCAAGAATGGCGCAAGTTAACATTGTTTAAATATATTTTTCGGTTTTCAATGTGCATTCCATCCACAATTTATCACTAATAAGTTAATTATGAGCTCAAAATTTAAAAAATTATTCCAAAATAAGAGATAAGTTAATCATACATTTTGGAAAATACAATAAAAATGGTGTTATCTCCGAGTGAAAGTATTTTTTTCCGCAAAAAGATTTTTGTCATGATGGAGAAATATATCTCTTCGAAAAATCTATTTTGCTTGCCACTTAGTGGTCAAATTGGAAAAAAAAACATATTTAATCTCATCAAACAGATTCAGCTGCGGAAAGTTAGGCAACTTCAAATACATGAATCGATATGAGTTGTAGAATGCATCAACCCCAGAATGGCGCAAGTTAACATTGTTTAAATATATTTTTCGGTTTTCAGTGTGCATTCCATCCACAATTCATCACTAATAAGTTAATTATGAGCTCAAAAAAAAAAAAATATTCCAAAATAAGAGATAAGTTAATCATACATTTTTGAAAATACAATAAAAATGGTGTTATCTCCGAGTGCGAGTATTTTTTTCCGCAAACAGATTTTTTGTCATGATGGAGAAATATATCTCTTGGAAAAATCTATTTCGCTTGCCAATCAGTGGTCAAATTGAAAAAAAAACCTATTTAATCTCATCAAACAGATTCAACTGCGGAAAGTTAGGCAACTTCAAATACATGCATCAACCCAAGAATGGCGCAAGTTAACATTGTTTAAATATGTTTTTCGGTTTTCAATGTGCATTCCATCCATAATTCATCACTAATAAGTTAATTATGAGCTCAAAATTAAAAAAATTATTCCAAAATGTCGTTAAAATATGTTTTTTGGTTTTCAATGGGCATTTCTTCCATAATTTATCATTGAAATATTATTTGTTGGCTCAACAGTGAAAAAATAATTGCAAAAGAAGAGATACGTTAGTCGATAATGATACATTCATGAAAACGCAATAAAAATGGTGTTATCTCCGAGTAAAAGTGTTTTATTTCCGAGAAAGATTTTTTTTGCCATGAAGAAATATATTTTCCGGAACTTAATACACATCAGGTTTTTTTTAACGTGCGTTAAAAAAAACGAGGTCGAAACAAATTTTGAAGGTACGTCGAAGCTTATACCATAAGAATAAAAAAAAGATATCACATAAGCTAAACCCCACTATGAAAACTTCGGAAATGAAGAATCAAACGTATGGTCCAACTTTCAAAAGTGATTCTACAGGTCAAAATTAGGAAAAAAAAACTTCAAATACATACGTCCTGAAATGCACCCTTGATAAGTTGTAACTACACCATCATGACCCCAAATGCTGTGATTTCGACAAAATAATGGCGAAAATACAAGTTTTTGACTGCTAAAAAGCAAGTGATTGAGTCTTTTATAAAAAAAAAAAACTGTGGGTAATTTTCCGCACGAATCTCCCCAATTTTTCTGATACCTACGATGAAGGGTATGTTGTGGATTGTCGATGATCCTGATCTGCCTATCCGGCAACAAAGGCTCGCCGTCTTCGCCTCCCAGATCGGCTGGAAGCTGCCACTTGGACGCCTCCTCCTCCATCGAAGTTCGGGGGAAATACAGCGGGAGTAAAACCTCGTAGATTCCCAGATCTGTGTTGTCTACCACGAAAACGAGGGTTTCGATCGAATTTCCGTACCTCTCGAGGAACCGACGGACAGTACCTGAAAAAAAAAATTAAATTGAAATTTTTATGGCTAGATAAATGATCTGTCTTGAAGACTGATGGACATATTTTTGCACAGAAAACACTTAACTCTGCCCAAGCACCAGTGAAATAAAATAAAATTTATAAAAATAACTTTATTTTTGGGTCATTAGCAAGTATTAGGTATTTTAAAACTTTCAAGATATAATTCAACCAAAAAAACTAAGAAAATAAGGAAATATTCTATAAACAGAGCCATAAAATAGGATTGTTTACACCATTGATTCTTGCCATAAAAACATAAATGAAACTGAAACAATATCCCATAAAATGAGGCAGATTTTCTGAAATACAATAAATTACCTCACTGGCCTCCCATAATTGAGTAATTCAGATATTATGTGGGACAATATTAGGTAGGTGTGGATCCGCTTGTTTTCATGGTAAATAAGATTAGATTATGACTGGTTGTTGGCTTCGTGGTAACTAAATAAACTCGACATTAATTTCCTTCAATATCATCCGGTCGATTTCTTATTCACGTATAATTTATTGACATTTTACACCCCTAGAATTGATGGTGAAAGTTTTCGGCAAATTTGGTATACAGGGTATCCCACGTTTCTTGAGAATCGGACCTATTTGAAATTTGAAAATTTGGATTATGATATTGTTCGACTTTATCTACCGAGTGAAAATATTCTTGAGGCCTGAACACTTAGTTATACAGGGAGTGAAAATAAATTTCTCAAAAAATATTTTTTTGCTTTTTTTCTTCTCTTATATTATCGATTATTCAATTTTAAATATATTTCTATTCGAATCGTTGCATTCGTCCAAATAGTTTTCGAATATCGAAAAAAAACTGAAAAAAAAGGGAGATATGCGTAGTCAGTATTGTGTTCGTTTTTCATATTCTCAATATTTCAAGCATAAACTGTTTTTAGATTTTCGAAGAAGAAGAATGGAGGAAAATTGTGCATCTCCTAAATTTTGGAAAACTCGTCACAGGGTGTTTCAGATATTTTGTCACAAAATGTGATCAGAATATTCCCATAACTTTTGTTTTTTTAAATTACAACCCAATTTTTTTTTCTGATTGCGTTGGATTCTGCGAAGATAAATGATGATAGTGTTCGAAGATGTATATGCTCCTGAATTAAATAATTCCTGAGTTATTAAGGATTTTCTGAATTTATGTCGTACGTAAATTCATGAAATCTGTTTTATAACAATAACCTTTGTTCATAGAAGATAAATTATCCTAATAATTCCCTATGAACTCAGATTATTGTTATGAAACAGATTTTATGAATTTGACCTGAATTAAATAAATCCTGTGTTATTAAGGATTTTCTGAATTTATGTCGTACGTAGAGACAAAATCATAAAATCTGTTTTATAACAATAATCTGTTTTCATAGAAGATAAATTATCCTAATAATTCCCTATGAACACAGATTATTGTTATGAAACAGATTTTATGAATTTGTCCTGAATTAAATAATTCCTGTGTTATTGAGGATTTTCTGAGTTTATGTCGTACGTAGAGACAAATTCATAAAATCTGTTTTATAACAATGATCTGTGTTCATAGAAGATGAATTATCCTAATAATTCCCTATGAACTCAGATTATTGTTATGAAACAGATTTTATGAATTTGTCCTGAATTAAATAATTCCTGAGTTATTCAGGATTTTCTGAATTTATGTCGTACCTAGAGACAAATTCATGAAATCTGTTTTACAACAATAATCTGTGTTCATAGAGGATAAATTATCCTAATAATTCCATATGAACACAGATTATTGTTATAAAACTCTTTATGAATTTGTCCTGAATTAAATGATTCCTGAGTTATTAAGGATTTTCTGAATTTATGTCGTACGTAAATTCATAAAATCTGTTTTATAACAATAATCTGTGTTCATAGAAGATACATTATCCTAATAATTCCCTATGAACTAAGATTATTGTTATGAAACAGATTTTGTGAATTTGTCCTGAATTAAATATTTCCTGAGTTATTAAGGATTGTCTGAATTTATGTCGGACGTAGAGACAAATCCATAAAATCTGTTGTATAACAATAATCTGTGTTCATAGAAGATGAATTATCCTAATAATTCCCTATGAACACAGATTATTGTTTTGAAACAGATTTTATGAATTTGTCCTGAATTAAATAAATCCTGAGTTATTAAGGATTTTCTGAATTTATGTCGTACGTAGAGACAAACTCATAAAATCTGTTTTATAACAATAATCTGTGTTCATAGAAGATAAATTATCCTAATAATTCCCCATGAACACAGATTATTGTTATGAAACAGATTTTATGAATTTGTCCTGAATTAAATAATTCCTGAGTTATTAAGGATTTTCTGAATGTATGTCGTACGTAGAGACAAATTCATAAAATATGTTTTATAACAATAATCTGTGTTCATAGAAGATAAATTATCCTAATAATTCCCTATGAACACAAATTATTGTTATAAAAGTGATTTTATGAATTTGTCCTGAATTAAATAATTCCTGTGTTATTAAGGATTTTCTGAATTTATCGTACGTAGAGACAAATTCATAAATTCTGTTTTATAACAATAATCGGTGTTCATAGAAGATAAATTATCCTAATAATTCCCTATGAACTAAGATTATTGTTATGAAACAGATTTTATGAATTTGTCCTGAATTAAATAATTCCTGAGTTATTGAGGATTTTCTGAATTTATGCCGTACGTAGAGACAAATTCATGAAATCTGTTTTATAACAATATTCTGTGTTCATAGAGGATAAATTATCCTAATAATTCCCTATGAACACAGATTATTGTTATGAAACGGATTTTATGAATTTGTCCAGAATTAAATAATTCCTGAGTTATTAAGGATTTTCTGAATGTATGTCGTACGTAGAGACAAATTCATGAAATCTGTTTTATAACAATAATCTGTGTTCATAGAAGATAAATTATCCTAATAATTCCCTATGAAGACAGTTCATTGTTATGAAACAGATTTTATGAATTTGTCCCGAGTTAAATAAATCCTGAGTTATTAAGGATTTTCTGAATTTGTGTCGTACGTAGAGACAAACTCATAAAATCTGTTTTATATCAATAATCTGTGTTCATAGAAGATAAATTATCTTAATAATTCCCTATGAACACAGATTATTGTTATGAAACAGATTTTATGAATTTGTCCTGAATTGAATAATTCCTGAGTTATTAAGGATTTTCTTTTTCACAATTTTTGACAATATATTTGAAACACCCTGTGACGAGTTTTCTAAAATTCAGAAGATGCACAATCTTCCACCATTTTTCTACTTCAAAAATCTAAAAACAGTTTATGCTTGAAATATTGAGAATAGGAATAACGAACCTAATACTGACTACGCATATCTCCCTTTTTTTCAGTTTTTTTCGATATTTTGAAAACTATTTCGACGAATGCAACGATTCGAATAGAAATATATTTAAAATTGAATAATCGATCATATAAGAGCAAAAAAAATTTTTAGAGAAATTTATTTACACTCCCTGTATAACTGAAAGTGTTCAGGCTTTACGAATATTTCAGCCCAGTAAATAAAGTCGAACAATACCATAATCCAAATTTTCAGATTTCAACTAGGTCCGGTTCTCAAGAAACGTCTAGTAGGCACTCGAATTTGGGACACCCTGTATATAAACCAAATTTGGTTGAGGATTTACATATTGCACATTTGTGAATGAATCATAGTCGATTAAAATCGAATAAAAATTTATTTATCGTCGGACAAAGTTCGTCGCGCCACTGGAAATTTAATTATTATTCTACGCTGGCGTCATCCGGTTTACTCAGGAAATAAACAAAGAGCACTTCTTTTATCCAACGCGAATTATTCAAGGAGAAAAAAAAAATTGACAAAACAGAAAAAGTCACCTCGAAACTTTTATAGAATTTTTTTCAGTTCCTTGTATACCAAGTGCAAGCCCTTAATTTTTTTCGTAATTTTACTACACCATTCAATTGCTTTCGCGTTTCATATACAGGGTGAGACTGTAATTTTCGGACTTTTTTCTAGGGAGCCCTGTTTAACCTCAATAAATAAAGCACATAATATATTATCTTTAACTTACGATAAAACGTGATAACAATAATTTATTGATTTGAATCAGAATGCTAATCAAGTTTGTACCCAGTCAAATGAATCATGATATTAGTTCGTACAAAAAAAAATAAAAAAAATGAAATCAATCAACTCTGGACTTACAATTCGAATAAAACCAAAACAGAACACTTTCAAAATAAAAAAAAAACTACCACGTCTGCGTGTGGAACTTAACTCTTGCTCGCACTTCGACACTTCCTACAACAACATAACCTCAACTGAGCAGCGCGCACAACGCCCGTTCAAAACTAATGACTTAAACCGGGAATTTGTTCGAGGTGAATCACTTTGACTGGGAGACTCCTACAGTAAAACACGAAAAACCGAGGTGCTGGTAATTGGATTTCGCGACCTTGGGGAGGAAGAACAAAGGTTTCACCGCCGCTCGGTGTTTGTGCAACAATAGATACACCGCGACGAACAAATATGACGAACTGTCGAACGTAACCGATAAATTCGATTAAACGCCGATTAAGTCACGTATGACAGAACGATTTGATCGTGAAATCGCGTTTGACGATTCCTCGCTCGGGGAAAAGCGAAACTAGGAAGGTCTGCTGTTCAAAACCTGTCCTGATTGGAAATAATTGAATATTAAGTGGTATTGCGTTATTTTTATCCAACAAGCTTCTTGTCGTTGGAGCAGGAAGTGTAGTCTTCTGGCTTCTTTGGGTGGGCAAATGCCCTTGTGCCCCACTTTTCCCGTTTCGCGGTAGAAGAAGGTGCATTTAATAATATGACTTATTTCACTTACGTAAAGCTATATGGGCTCCCTCGTTAGGCGGATAATTCCTTCTGACTGAATTGATTACACAGAGAGCTAACGAATGGAACCCCAGCTCTTTCGTTTTCTGGAGAACATTTCTGCAAAATAATAAACTCAATTAAAACAGCTGCAATCAAGGTTCGAAAATATCTACCAGTGATTGGTCATTGGAAAATATATATTTGTGAATGCACTTCTATACAGGATGGTCCATTTAACGTTGAAATACCATTGACAGCCGATAGAATGAGTTTTTTTTGGAGCAGTATCAATATGTGTCACGAAGTTCAGACTCGATGATTGTTCTGCATATTTTCATTGGAATGTAAGAAACTGATTGAACAATTTTCCAGGAGGCGATGGCCTCCATGAAATTTTTGAATGCGATTTTATTGGATGATAATGAAGTGGTGAAGTCGCTGGTTGATAATCTGAAAACCTCGAATGATTCTGAGAAGTAGAAGTCGAGATATGAAGGATTGAAAATCGGAAAAATTCAATTTTTCAGTTGAAAAAATGAAAATTTGCAGATAGGGCTGCGATTTTATTTTCATCGGATTGCGCAACCTCGAAAACCTATATTTCCATATCAAACTTGCCAATATCTGCCTTATTTTTCCCGAAAAAAAATTATTTAGTTTTTCCAACTTTCATTTTCTAGTTGCGTTTGAAAGAGTGTACTGGCTCAAATATCACTATGATTAGTCTACTGAGTGGTTTTGTGGAATCTACTCAATTGGTTTCATAACCTCCATATAAAAAAAATATCAAAGTTTCCTTATATTTTATCTGAGAGAAGCAAATATAGCGTTTTTGGGGGGGTCTGACCCTTAGTTTTTTTTGATGAAAAAATTGAAATTTTCGAATGCGATTTTATTGGATAATAATGAAGTGGTGAAGTCGCTGGTGAATAATCTGAAAACCTCGATTGATTCTGAGAAGTAAAAGTCGAGATATGAAGGATCGAAAGTTGGAAAAATTCAATTTTCCAGTTGAAAACATGAAAATTTGCAGATAGGGCTGCGATATTATTTTCATCAGATTGCGCAACCTCGAAAACCTATATTTCCATATCAAACTTGCCAATATCTGCCTTATTTTTCCCGAAAAAAAATTATTTAGTTTTTCCAACTTTCATTTTCGAGTTGCGTTTGAAAGAGTGTTCTGGCTCAAATATCACTATGATTGGTCTACTGAGTGGTTTTGTGGAATCTACTCAATTGGTTTCATAACCTCCATATAAAAAAATTATCAAAGTTTCCTTATATTTTATCTGAGAGAAGCAAATATAGCGTTTTTGGGGGGGTCTGACCCTTAGTTTTTTTTTATGAAAAACTTGAAATTTTCGAATGCGATTTTATTGGATAATAATGAAGTGGTGAAGTCGCTGGTTAATAATCTGAAAACCTCGATTGATTCTGAGAAGTAGAATTCGAGATATAAAGGATTGAAAGTTGGAAAAATTAAAATTTGCAGATAGGGCTCACAATGATGAAATCAACACTTAATAGAGGGCACCTGGATGCAAAAGTATTATATACATGGAAATAATTGTTCTTCGAAGCATGCCCCAAATATGGTCCATCGGATTCAGGTCTGGAGATTGCGCTGGTCATGGCAATACTTCCATTCCTTCATCAGTCAATCAATATATGAGCGACATGTGGAAGTTTCCACCAAGACCTCCTGCAAAGGGACGTACAATGCTGAATTCCTATGAATTTGGGAGTTCCACAAGGCACCGCTCTAGGGCCACTATTGTACTAAGTATAAACGTCATTTTAGTATTCAGAGTTTTATTCAGAGAACAAAGGCAACAACTTGGAAGTTCCAACTAGGACAAACGTGCAACTAATTGGGATATTCGACTCGAACTTCAGTTCTTAGTTTCGAAATATCCGTCATTTTCACATATCGAATCCTCGAAGCTGTCCGGGAAGCTTTCTCTAGATAAACGGTAAGTATCAGAGGGTGGCTTCAGGTAAACAACGGTCGAAGAGCGAATTTTCTGGTCCGAATCATCTGTATGCGAAGAATTCACTTCTGGTTTTGGAATTCTGATGACAACGCTTTCCTTCGTCTGCACGACGACATCTTCGGAGGTGGGCGATCCGCCATCCTTCTTCGAAGACTGAAAGCAATTTCGAAATCATGAGCTAAAGTACAACCAGAAACAGCCCAATACCAACCTCTGAAGAAGAGGAGTTACGTGTAACTCTTCCATCAACAATCCTCTTGAAAGTATCATCACGATCCAGCTCAGACAAATCTTTAAAAATATCACTCAAAGAACCACCACTAGGAGAAACACACCTGGGGCCTTTGATGCACTCCATCAACTTCTCCAAAGCTAGTCTACTCTCCTCCAGAAGCTCCGAGGCTGACTCTGACAAACTGGAGGAGTCAGAACACCTTTTATCTGCAATGTTGAAGGTTGAATCCTCGCTGAACAACTCCATGTTGGAGTTGATGGAATCGCTGTTGGTCGAAAGGAAAGAAACGTTTTTAGGACGTTTTTTTGATAGTTTTTTCTTCTTGGAGCTGATGGTCCTGCAGCTGCTAGAGCTGGTTTTCACTCGTCGGAGGGTTGGTGCGCTTCTCCATCTACATCCAGGAAGCATCAACTGCTTGGTGGTAGTAAAGGCATACATTTTTTCGTCTCTGGCTTCACAATTTTTGATATCATCTTTGAGACAAGGTGCAGGCTGATCTATGTATGTATCAGAGATGGAAGGAATTTTCTTCACTGTATGGTGCAGAGGTTCGAAATTCCCAGCATCTGATACATCGACTCCACAGAGTTCTTCCATGAAACTGTCCCCCAAGTGTTTATCACCTTCCTCTTCATCTATATTTTCGTTGCCTTCACCCCCATCTGACGAAGCTTGGCTTTCTTGGAAGACGTCTGGCTTCCCATCAGTGGACATTTCACCAGGTGTTGGAGTCACTTCCTCGTTATATGAGAAAGTTTCCTCTGCATGCTCCTTTTCCTTAGTATCTTCGTTGTTTGGTGTTGGAGGTGGAGGTTCTCTACCATTCGAGATTTTGTTCTGAAAGAGATCATCACCAGATAAATGCCTTTCGAACGTTTTTTCCAATGACAAAGTGAAGAAGCTCCTCCTCAACGATTTTTGAAGGTCTTTAGAGTCTTCGTGACCGTTCCTCCACTCCAGCAGGAAGTCTTGGAGGTCGATGTCTTGGTCGAGGTCGTCTCGGAGTTTCTTGAAGATCTTCTCCTCTTCTGAATATTTCTTGGATGGCTCGTCCTCGTTGGGGTTCGACTGGATAGCTTCATTTTCACCAGAATTGTCTAGCTCAGACACTTCCTTCTCCTGATCTTGGATTATCCTAACATCTTTGGATATCTTCCCTATCAACATATCGAGGAATTTCTGTTTTATCTCTTGAGTTCTTCGTTTCACCACCTCCCTGCTGGAGTTGACTTTGTTGATGTCTTTCTTTTCGTCTTCAGGGTTCTCCTCTAAGATCACGTTGGTTTCGCAATACAAATTCCTGTTTTTACGATAGCCTTTGAGGAGGTGGGTGGATACTGTTGGTTTCCTGGTTCTCCTCTTCAAACGCGTCAAAGATTGTTCGGGGATTTTGGAGATGAAATATTGAACTCTTCGATTTCCCTCCGGCACTCGTTTAATCTTCATGGTGTTCTCCTTGGTGATCTTCGCGAAATGATTCTTTGCTCTCGCCTTGGAAGAGGCTGAGGAGATGCAATCGAAGAGTTGTGGGTTGATATCCTCCATCAGCCTTCTGTCACACTTCAAGGAAATTGTGTCAGGAAGTCCTTCTATGCATATTTCTGAGTTGATCGGTTTTTTGTTGGGTTTCTTGTTGATTTTAGGTAGTTTGAGTCCTCTTGGTTCATTAGGGAATTTCGAGTCTATGTCGAATAGTTTTTTGGAGCATTCTAAAGCCTTTATTTCGGAATGGGCTCTCTTCATACACCTTGGATTCCTCGCCCCAACGTCTTCTGTTGGTTTAGTGTTATTCCCGAACCTTGTAGGTGCAGAGAGAGGTCTTTTGGGTTCTCGTGGTGCTTTGTCTGGAATTCCTTTTGGTTGATAACAGAA
Organism: Aphidecta obliterata; assembly: GCA_963966015.1. NCBI lineage: Eukaryota > Metazoa > Arthropoda > Insecta > Coleoptera > Coccinellidae > Aphidecta > Aphidecta obliterata. Next base: position 4,011,036 of record OZ014435.1, read on the forward strand.
TTTCTTCAGATGTGGTGCACTTTCTACATGGACTGAACGGGTTATTTCCCTCCTAGGGAGTTCATTGATTTTCTTTCGAACATCTTTGCTAGGATACCTTCCATAGTCTATAATTCTGGGTTTGAGATACTTCGAAACCATTGTTCTTGAGTATGGAGTGAAGGAACTCACGATTGGCGTGAAGATATCCGTGATCTTCTTGATTCTTCTGGACGTGTGGTCGTTGGTCTTAACGAGGCTGATTTTTTGATTGATTGTCCTCAACATCCTACTCGAGCGACTGTTGACTTTCTTCATTTCGTCACTTGGACCCTTCCTCTGGTATAATCAGAAACCTCAGTGGACAAGGATGTGTTTGGTTCATTACTTGTTGCAAATTGGCCTCATTTTATTTCAGAGATTAATTCAACTGCGAATTTTCAAAATATGACATATGTCATGATTAAACTGACACAGCTGAAGGAGAAATTCCGATATTGGCCACTTGGGATTGAGATAGCAGCGCCGCTGACGGCGACATTTGGAACGTAGCTATGGGCCATTTAATTCGTTTCATATTTGTATCAAGAGTAGGTGTTGATAATCACTTCAAAACCCTGTGAGACACAAACAATGATAAATGTTATTGGCCCTTAGCTCAGTTCTATGAATGTCCAATAGGGGGCGTTAAGTATGATATTCCGAATAATCATAACAGTAGAACAAAGCACATTTATCTGGTTATTTTTATTGACTAGACATCCTCAGAGTTTCTCACTAAACCTCATCTCCTTCACGGCCTTCGTCAAATACCTGCTATTTCTTTCTTTTCTATTTTCCTTCAACTCGATTTGATTTGCTAGGCTCCTGTAATAACCTGGCGGCATGTTAAATTGTGTTTGTAGAATCGGAGATCTCTTGATGGCTTTGCTGAAGGATTGGAGTCTGGAAGGGTCGTAAACTGGTGTACCTTCAACGATATATCTTCGTTGTTCTAGACTACAACGCCTTGGAGTCTTCTTAACTTCAGTGCTGTTGGAACGTTTCTTCGATTTTTTCCTTGTTACACTCTTTGATGCAGTATTTTCCGAGGTACTTTTCAGAAAAATTGGAGGTTTTTCCCAGATGATTTTACATTTTGTATCAGTGTTGTTTTGGCTGTTCTTCGTTTTGGTTTTGGGTTTAACTTTTTTCTCCTTTGCAAGTATTCTCTTATTCTCCTTACCGGCAACGGAGACTGGACGATTGACCTCTTTTTTTTCGGGGGTGCTCTTGTTTTTTGGGGTATTTTTGGTCATATCAGGAGTTCCTTTCCATTTTTTCATCAACCTAATTCCATGAATTTTGAGGGATGGATTTAACTTTTCGAAATGTCAAAGGGATTGAAATGTCAATAACATAATCATAGAATCCAGAATTAGTTTACGCCTTGATAATGCGATCTGGACAAAATTTCGCAAGTAGTTTGAATATATTATTCTCCATTTATGTGCGAAATTTCATTCCAATATAATCAGTAGTTTGGAAATAATCAGGAATTTTTTTTTAACGGCCATAGTTACGGAACCTCTGGTCTAATTCCACTCATTGATGAACGTGACCTCGACATTCGAGATCCAAACCTACTCTGAAAATTTCAAGTCTCTAGGTGTTTCCGTTCGAAAGTTATAATTTTCTATGGTTTCTGTAGTTCTGGTCAAGCGATCTGGACAAAATTTCGGATATAGCTTGAATACATTATTCTCCATCCATGTGCCAACGGGAATTCACGTAAAGAAATTTCAGAAGAACTATGGGATGAGCATCCAGGAACAGAGCACATTTTGCGTGATCTCATACCCACATTACCTCTCGTATATAGTTTATTTGAAACAATTGTCCATAAATTATCATCTAAATATTTAATTTTCGATACATAAATGACTTGAAATCATACAAATGTTTCACACTTTTCCCATATAAACACACACACACGTTAGTTTGTTGTTCACCTCTCGGGTATTTCAAACGATTAAAAGTAGATGTCGCCCACTCCGTGATTCTTTCCTATAGATAAAACGTAATCAGTTATCGGTGAAAAGGAATCTGTAACCGATAAAAGTAACCTGTAATCGGTTGAAAGAGACCTATAATCGGTAACAAGTTATCTGTAATAGGAAAAATGTGGTCATCTAAAATTCATTTCCAGTATTGTTATCGAAGTTATGATGCAGGTATAATAAAATATAACGTACGACATGAGAATGGAGTAAATTTCTAGATGATGGCTGTGAAATTATTGAATAACGACTCATTTTTTTTTTATCGAATCGAGTTAACCTGGAATCTACTGTGGACAAACTAATCATCAGGGACGTAACATTCTCTCACCTACTTGGAACCATTAATATTCGAATTAAAACTCGATTTTCCGCCAAATCGCCCAATAATCAATCATCCCTTCCCCAGGATAAATCGATCACGAAACTCACTTCCACAAAAAAAAATTGTTCTCGTTATTTCACCCCGTCGTACGTTAGCCCCCAAACCCGACGACACACGTTGATTCGACAGTCTGCGCGGACAACCCCCCAACTCTTCGGTCGACCTACCTGTAACAGCAATGTAACGTGTTCTCCGATGCTGATTGATATTTAATGTTGTACTTGGGCCCCACCGTGTGGATTATGTACCTAGCCGGCAGTGCGTGTCCTCGGGTCACTAACGCTTCCCCCGTCCTGCATTCTGAAACGAAAAATTGGATAGATCATTGGAATTTAATGGGATGGGCAGAGGAACAACGCTAGAAAGGCCCCTCGGTGTCTCTAAACCTGAAACAGATCAGATTCGAGTCGATTTCGCTCGTTTCGACTCGAGTTCGACTCGATCTGAACTCCCCACTCGATCTGAACCTCTGACTCGATCTGAACTACCGACTCGATCTAAACTTCCGACTCGATCTGAATGTTCGACTCGATCTGAATGTTCGACTCGATCTGAATGTTCGACTCGATCTCAACTTCCGACTCGATCTGAACTTTCGACTCGATCTAAACTTTGACTCGATCTAAACTTCCGAAACGATCTGTACTTCCGACTGGATCTAAACTTTCGACTCGATCTAAATTTTCGACTCGATCTAAACTTCCGACTCGATCTGAACTTTCGACTCGATCTGAACTTTCGACTCGATCTCAACTTTCGACTCGATCTCAACTTCCGACTCGATCTGAACTTCCGACTGGATCTGAACATTCGCCTCGATCTAAATTTTCGACTCGATCTAAACTTCCGACTCGATCTGAACTTTCGACTCGATCTCAACTTCCGACTCGATCTGAACTTCCGACTGGATCTGAACATTCGCCTCGATCTAAACTTTCGACTCGATCTAAATTTTCGACTCGATCTAAACTTCCGACTCGATCTGAACTTTCGACTCGATCTAAACTTCCGGCTCGATCTGAACTTTCGACTCGATCTAAACTTTCGACTCGATCTGAACATCTGACTCGATCTGAACTTCCGACTCGATCTGAACTTACGACTCACCACGTATATCTACATTGATTTCTTCCTTGAGATCGGACCCGGCTTTCTGGTATATCCTGTCACTTGTGGGGTTGCTTTCTGTCATCGATTCATTGGTCGAATTGACGATCGCGTCTACTTGCAACGAGGAGATGTCACCATTCCTACAAAAAAAATGGCACTTATTCAAGATTGAGCTGAATGAAGAATGCCCACCATAGAATGATCTTCTGATTTATCTGGTGGTCGAAGAGGAAAGGAGGCCTGTTGTGGGCTGGTTGTTCACCAGAGGAACTGTAGTCTGTTAGGAAGTGAGACGCTTGGGTGTCGCTCCATCTCGTGAGCTGCTGCGGAAGTACTACGTCCGATGCCACCCCTAGGGGCTCCTGGTTCATTTTGATCCTCATCAATTTCTCCTGAAAAAAAAAATTAAAGTTTAATTTCTAGGAATAAAAACCATACAAATCGAATCTTATCTGTAATGTGAGAACATTATGGATGATCTTCATTTCACTCGCGTTTATTCGTGTTATCAGTCATTAACACTCGCGGTTAATATTTCATAGACGACCTCGACCCCTGTTTAATCCACATATGGTTTGTTATTTTCGAAATAAACTTCCAGAATCTTTCCAGGAAAAAATAGTTTTAACAACACACGATTCCATTCATGATTCCAATGTACACTCAAACTGGGAGTGATTCTTCTAATGACCACCAGGACCAACACTTTAACACTGTGAAAAAAATAGCGTATGCAACTCTCAAGTAATTGTTATTAATATACTCGCATAAACCGTCGTTGCAATGTGATAGATGAAATGATGTTAGTAGAAAAAATAAACCTTTGGTCGTTTGAGGAGAGGAATCCAAGCACTCCACACCGAGTCAGTATCAACAGTCAGAAAAGCAGTCTCGATAGGTTTATCCGTGAGGAAAACGGAAATGCCTGCATAACAACTCATCCAGAAATCGATTAAACTGATAGAGGTACTTAATTGGGGAAAATATGCGAGTTTTGCTCGGGGTTTGATGTAACCTTTCGTGATTAGGGAAAAAATTGATCGCCGGAAGTAAATTGGCTTCGGAGTATCATGCTAACGACATTCAATTCACGTAATACGCTTTTTGATTACATTTTCTACAGGATTCAATCCCCAAACTTCCATAAGGTGAAGTAAAAAAATTCAAGAAAAAATCACTGAGCTTATTTAAATTCATCATTCAGAGCGGTCACCCATCCGGGTACTAAACCAGAACAAAGCCGCTTGGCTCCCAGTCTTATCAAACTCACCCCCAGTTCCTGAAAGAATGATAAAACCAAAAAATTCAACTTGACAGCGATGATAGTGCAAAATTTCCTGTGATCATTTTGATTCTGCGATGTAGCGAGACTATCGATCTAGTTAGTGTGACAAATAATGTCACTTTCAAAAGTCGACACTTCAAGATTTGGAATTACAGAATTAACGATCTCATCGATAGTTACAACAAGCGTCTCTTTCTGAGGGAAGATTCCCTTATTCTTGAGTGCCATCCACTGGCATTTACGTCATCGATGTTGTCATGACGTCACGCGGTAATCTGGATCTAAACGAGGTCTAGATTGGGGGATGAATGCAGAGGGGAACTGGCCGAAAACGGTGGGGAAGAAATCGAATAAGAAATAATTTGGTGACATGTTCGATTTTATTGTGTTGACATCCGTGAATATCTGTCAGTTGTCAGTCGCTCTGTCAATTTATTATGAAGTGATCTTATTGGTTCAGCCAGCTTCATCTGATATCGTGGATTCAATTCGAAACTAAATGACAGCCAGTGTTGCCAACCCAATGAAGAAAAACTTAGATGATGAATTTGCGTTCATTAACTGTCCTCTTTGAATAAAACACGGTATCCACACACTCTGTACCTACCCCATGAATAATTCAAGGTTTCAACCCCGTGAATATCGGTTAACCAAACTTATCTGACCCCAAGTTCGAATCTTGTGTGTCGGTCCGACTCTGAACGAGTGGGGTTAGTTTCCGACCTATTTTCTGGCTTCGCCGACTATTCCCGGCTTTATTACTGTAACCTGAGGCCATTCACGTCCTTTTCAATTCAATGAAATCCCCATTCAGTCGATTTCTGGAACGTTTTCCTTATCGATCCGAGGATGGAAAACAAAGATATTAATCCGGTGACTATTCTCATCCCGATAATATTTGTTTTCGTTGGAGATTGAATTTGTTCGGGATAAACATCGATCCGAAAACAATTTATCGGAACTTTTATTTTTAACTTTAGAAACTGATTTTAGGTACCTACCTAATTATGTATAATAGTGAAGATTAACTTCAAGGTTGTGAAATTTGTGTATTCAAAGGTGACATTTTATTTTTGTGTATTAAGTATTATTTTATGTATTATGTACTATTATTTTGGTATAGTTTTTTGTGTGATTTCGTTTCATTTCACGTTTTTAGCATGTAGACATTTTTTTTTGTTTCTATTGAGTTTATGGATTTATTCTTTACTCTTATTTTTGTATTAAAAATAAAAATACGTAATAATAAACTTCAAAAGATGGAATCACCGAATTATTTTGAAATACCAGAAAAACTCCCTTTTTTTTTTGTTTGTAAAAATTGTCTTCAGTGTTCATTGTCAGTATGAGGAATACTGTCATTTCATTTTCATGAACTTCGAAAAATGGCATCACCGAATTATGTTAAATATATCAGAAAACTCAATTTTTTTTTCTGTGTACCAAAACGGACTTTATTGTTCTATGTCAGTATGATAAGTACTGTCCTTTTATTTTTATAAACTTCAAGAGATGGAATCACCGAATTATATTGAATTCATCAGAAAAACTCATTTTTTTTCTGTTTGTAAAAATTGTCTTCAGTGTTCATTGTCAGTATGAGGAATACTGTCATTTCATTTTCATGAACTTCAAAAAATGGCATGACCGAATTATGTTAAATATATCAGAAAACTCAATTCTTTTTTTCTGTGTACCCAAACGGACTTTGTTGTTCCATGTCAGTATGATAAGTACTGTTCTTATATTTTTATAAACTTCAAAGGATGGAATCACAGAATTATATTGAATTTATCAGAAAAACTCCATTTTTTTTCTGTTTGTAAAAATGGATTTCAGTGTTCATTGTCAGTATGAGGAATACTGACATTTCATTTTCATGAACTTAAAAATATGGCATCACCGAATTATGTTGAATATATCAGAAAACTAAATATTTTTTTCTGTTTACTAAAACAGACTTCATTGTTCTATGTCAGTATGAGAAGTACTGTCATTTTATTTTTATAAACTTCAAAAGATGGAATCACCGAATTATATTGAATTTATCAGAAAAACTCCATTTTTTTTCTGTTTGTAAAAATGGCCTTCAGTGTTCATTATCAGTATGAGGAATACTGTCATTTCATTTTCATGAACTTGTTTTCTGTTTACCAAAACTGACTTCATGTTTCTATGTCAGTATGAGAAGTACTGTCATTTTATTTTATAAACTTCAAAAGATGGAATCACCGAATTATTTTGAATATATCAGAAAAACTCAATTTTTTCTGTGTACTGAAATGGCCTTCAGTGTTTTATGTCAGTATGACCAGTACTGTCATTTTATTTTTATAAACTTCAAAAGATGGAACCACCGAAGTATTTTGAATAAATTAGAAAACTAAGTTTTTTTCTGTGTACCGGAATGGTCTTCAATGTTCTAAGTCAGTATGACAAGTACTGTCATTTTATTTCTATAAACTTCAAAATATGGAATCACCGAATTATTTTGCATAGGTATATCGAAAAAACTAAATTTTTTTTCTGTGTACCAAAATGGCCTTCAGTGTTCATTGTCAGTACGACAAATACTGTCATTTTATTTCCGCAAACTTCGAAAGATGGAATCCCGGAATTATATTAAATATATCAGAAAAACTTTTATTTCCATATGGAATTTCCTCATAACTCATTCAAGTCCACTCCACATTTCAGCAAAATATGATGAATAGCTTTGAGATACCGACGCATTCAGACCTCGAACGTACCCTCTAGGCAGAAAAAAACATTCGAATAAAATTAGATAATGAAAAATTCTTCGAACCGGACGAATGTTGTCTCGAATAAGACCGAACAAAAACTGAATTCGAATCTTCGATGGTTGCAAACTCTAAAAGACTTTTTATGATTTATCTAAATTTCTTGGAAATGCTTCAATGATATTCGTTTAACAAATGGAAAAGGTGTTAATGGTTATATTTGAATGAAGACGATATGGCCTAAAAACCTTCCAGAGAAATACTAATGTCCCTCACGATAACGAAAAATAACGAAATTGTTGAATATAGGACATTCCGAAGATCTTGCCTTATCGTTTATTGTTTCTTATACATCTTATCTACGGTAAAATTTATAATGATGAAATAAATACTATTGTACTTGTTTCTACCCGTATCTTTGTTGACGAATAGCTCTCAATGAATCAATGTTATTTGCTGATTTAGAATAAATGTGTACAGATTTCTGAAGAATAGTTGGACGAAAGATATCACACAGTTTATATATGTGAAGACAATTTTTTTGGCCATTCGTCGTATGCAGATTTTAATAACATAAACCCCATAGCAAATATATACGACCGAATTTTTCCTAAATGTCCTTAGAATCCGAATTAGATTGGAATATGTTTATGTCTCTTGGAATATGTTTATATCTGGTTTTACCATAAAAGCTAATTCTGTCCACTCCTATTGTGTCTTTTTGTGTTTCAGCCAGAATGAAGGAAATACATGAAAAGCCACTTCATCATGCTTTCTAGGGCCCATTTCAGGGGTTGTTTACACTCGTATGAAGTTTTGGGGTGGTCTCCCAACCACAAACTTGTCCATTTAATAACCTACATAAATGGAGATTTTTTTTGGGGAATTGAGGATTTATCCTTGTTATTTGGTATTTCTGATAACCTCAAAACTATGAAAGTTGAGATAATGGATATATTCGATAGCTTGCTGGATAGTCAGCAAGAATCGAGACCCTTATCATTTTTAGTTATGATAAAACTTATAATTTAACAAGTGGCGAAAAGTAATAACTTCGTCGAGTTTGTTACAGCTGTTTTACTACTTAATCGATAAATGGGTTCCAAATGTTTTCTTTGAACTGTTTTAAAATTTGCTTAAAATTTCTTTAAAGAAAAATTATCATTTTTTCCTGAGAAAGGAGCCGATGAAGATTTTGTTTGGGCAATAAATGGGGGAGAGAATAGATTTGAGAAACTCACAAATGTTGAATATTGGAATTCTGATTAGAGTTTGATTACTGAAAAATTGTTTTTAGTGCTTAAAATTTCTTTAAAGAAAAATTATCATTTTTTCCTGAGAAAGGGGCCGATGAAGATTTTGTTTGGGCAATAAATGGGGGAGAGAATAAATTCGAGAAACTCACAAATGTTGAATATTGGAATTCTGATAAGCTTTTAATTACTGAAAAATTCTTTCAAGTGCTTTAAATTTTTTTGAAGAAAAATTATCATTTTTTCCTGAGAAGGAGGGGATGGAGTTTTTGTTTGGGCAATAAATGGGGGAGAGAATGAATTTGAGAAACTCACAAATGTTGAATATTGAAATTCCGATTAGCTTTCAACTACTGAAAAATTCTTTTAAAGTGGCTTAAATTTTTTTAAAGAAAAATTATCATTTTTTCCTGAGCAAGGAGGGCATGGAGTTTTTGTATGGGCAATAAATGGGGAAGAGAATAAATTGGAGAAACTTACAAATGTTGAATATTGGAATTCTGATTAGAGTTTAATTACTGAAAAATTGTTATTAGTGCTTAAAATTTCTTTAAAAAAAAATTATCATTTTTTTCCTGAGAAAGGGGCCGATGAAGATTCTGTTTGGGCAATAAATGGGGGAGAGAATAAATTCGAGAAACTCACAAATGTTGAATATTGGAATTCTGATTAGCTTTCAATTACTGAAAAATTCTTTCAAGTGCTTTAAATTTTTTTAAAGAAAAATTATCATTTTTTCCTGAGAAGGAGGGGATGGAGTTTTTGTTTGGGTAATGAATGGGGGAGAGAATAAATTTGAGAAACTCACAAATGTTGAATATTGAAATTCTGATTAGCTTTTAACTACTGAAAAATTCTTTTAAAGTGGCTTAAATTTTTTTAAAGAAAAATCATCATTTTTTCCTGAGCAAGAAGGGCATGGAGTTTTTGTATGGGCAATAAATGGGTAAGAGAATAAATTGGATAAACTTACAAATGTTGAATATTGGAATTCTGATTAGAGTTTAATTACTGAAAAATTGTTTTTAGTGCTTAAAATTTCTTTAAAGAAAAATTATCATTTTTTCCTGAGAAAGGGGCCCATGAAGATTTTGTTTGGGCAATAAATGGGGGAGAGAATAAATTCGAGAAACTCACAAATGTTGAATATTGGAATTCTGATAAGCTTTTAATTACTGAAAAATTCTTTCAAGTGCTTTAAATTTTTTTGAAGAAAAATTATCATTTTTTCCTGAGAAGGAGGGGATGGAGTTTTTGTTTGGGCAATAAATGGGGGAGAGAATGAATTTGAGAAACTCACAAATGTTGAATATTGAAATTCCGATTAGCTTTCAACTACTGAAAAATTCTTTTAAAGTGGCTTAAATTTTTTTAAAGAAAAATTATCATTTTTTCCTGAGCAAGGAGGGCATGGAGTTTTTGTATGGGCAATAAATGGGGAAGAGAATAAATTGGAGAAACTTACAAATGTTGAATATTGGAATTCTGATTAGAGTTTAATTACTGAAAAATTGTTATTAGTGCTTAAAATTTCTTTAAAAAAAAATTATCATTTTTTTCCTGAGAAAGGGGCCGATGAAGATTCTGTTTGGGCAATAAATGGGGGAGAGAATAAATTCGAGAAACTCACAAATGTTGAATATTGGAATTCTGATTAGCTTTCAATTACTGAAAAATTCTTTCAAGTGCTTTAAATTTTTTTAAAGAAAAATTATCATTTTTTCCTGAGAAGGAGGGGATGGAGTTTTTGTTTGGGTAATGAATGGGGGAGAGAATAAATTTGAGAAACTCACAAATGTTGAATATTGAAATTCTGATTAGCTTTTAACTACTGAAAAATTCTTTTAAAGTGGCTTAAATTTTTTTAAAGAAAAATCATCATTTTTTCCTGAGCAAGAAGGGCATGGAGTTTTTGTATGGGCAATAAATGGGTAAGAGAATAAATTGGATAAACTTACAAATGTTGAATATTGGAATTCTGATTAGAGTTTAATTACTGAAAAATTGTTTTTAGTGCTTAAAATTTCTTTAAAGAAAAATTATCATTTTTTCCTGAGAAAGGGGCCCATGAAGATTTTGTTTGGGCAATAAATGGGGGAGAGAATAAATTCGAGAAACTCACAAATGTTGAATATTGGAATTCTGATTAGCTTTTGATTACTGAAAAATTCTTTCAAGTGCTTTAAATTTTTTTGAAGAAAAATTATCATTTTTTCCTGAGAAGGAGGGGATGGAGTTTTTGTTTGGGCAATAAATGGGGGAGAGAATAAATTCGAGAAACTCACAAATGTTGAATATTGGAATTCTGATTAGCTTTTAACTACTGAAAAATTCTTTTAAAGTGGCTTACATTTTTTTTGAAAAAAATTATAATTTTTTCCTGAGCAAGGAGGGCATGGAGTTTTTGTATGGGCAATAAATGGGGAAGAGGATGAATTGGAGAAACTTACAAATTTCGAATTTTGGAATTCTGATAAACTTTTAATTACTGAAAAATTCTCTGTAGTCTGTAGTGCATTTGGTTATTTTGAGAATTATCATTCCTTCCTGTGCAAGTAGGGTATGGACTTTTTGTCTGGGCAATAAACGAGGGAGAGAATAGATTCGAGAAACTTACAAATGTTGAATATTAGAATTCTGATTAGCTTTTGATTACTGAAAAATTCTTTCAAGTGCTTTGAACTGTTTTGAAGAAAAATAATAATTTTTTCTTGAAAAAGGAGGGGAGTAGATTTTGTTTGGGACAAATGGACAAATGTTGAAATACTGATTAGCTTTTAATTACTGAAGAGTTCTTTGAAGTGCTTTTAATTGTTTTAACGGAAAATTATCGTTTTTACCTGAACAAGGAGGGGATAGAGTTTTTGTTTGGGCATTAAATGGGGAAGAAAACAAATTTGAGAAACCTACGAATGTTGAACATCGGAATTATGTTCAGCTTTTAATTACTGAAAAATTCTTTTGAGTGCTTCCAATTGTTTTATAGAAAAATTTTCATTTTTTCCTGAGCAAGGAGGGGATGAAGTTTTTGTTCGGGCAATAAATGAGAGATAGAATGAATTTTTTCAAAACTATTTTTCATTATTCATCCTAGGCATTTCTAAAGAAATTAGAGATTTCAATTCGAAATGCTGAATATTATATCTCATATTGTTACTTCATCTGGAAAAATTGAACCCTTCTCATGTCAATTAATACTTTGAGCCTCTTGGATTTACTCCAAAAATTTTCCTTTCCCCAATTCCACCCGAATTTCCTCATCTCTGCCTCCGAGATGAATCTCGAGCATCTTTGGAACCATCCCGAATAAAAGGGAAAACAGGAGATGAACAAGGGCAAGGTCAATCCTCAACAGGATGTTTCCTAATCTCTTAGAGACACTTATGGTTTTGCTTGCTCCTCGTCGTCACTCACCGACTTATTTCTGCAACAACAATTACTCCACTCTAGTGTTAGTCACGAAAACAGTACACCAAACACCAAGGATACAAACACACCTTCGCCAGCGATAATTGTCACAAAGTGACGTTCATTCTATTGGGATGGAATGAGTACGTTTGCGCAACATCTGACGATAGGGATAAGGAAGAAGGAAACCCATGGAAACGAAGCTCCGATCGTAGCATTCTACGGACGGAGTATTCGACGAGTTAAATCCAATCTTAATATTAGTTGATATCCGGCATCGATCCTCCTAGCTCGAGTACTTAAAATCTAGGGATAATATTAAAAAAAAAATCAGGCCTTCACAGAATCATGAAACAAGGAACGTTGTTTTCCCATAGAATATAGTTCTACCACCAATAGTTCATGAATTATGCTTCTGTATAACTCTATAGTCTATTCTATAGGAATGCTAGAAAAGCACAGAAAACAGTTGAGTTTTCTGATTTATTCAAAATAATTGGGTGATATCATCTTTTGAAGTTTATAAAAATTAAATAAAACTATAAGTCATTCTGACAATGATCACTGAACGCCGTTTTAGTACACAGAAAAAAAAATTGAGTTTTCTGATATATTCAATATAATTCGGTGATTCCCTCTCTTGAAGTTCATAAAAATAAAATGACAGTAAATGTCATACTGACTAATCACTGAAGGCCGTTTTGGTACACAGAAAAAAATTGACTTTTCTGATATGTTTGACATAATTCGGTGATTTCCTCTTCTAAAATTCATAGAAATAAAATGACAGTACTTGTCACACTGACAGGGAACATTAAAGTCCGTTTTGGTGCACAGAAAAAATTTTTTCTGATATATTCATTTTATTTCGGTGATCCCATCTTCTGTAGTTTATGAGAAAAAAATGGCAGTATTTGTCAATTTGTTCTTTGAGTTTAATTTGACCACGAATTCTTCACTTGTCAGCCAACCATTTGAAAATCAGACATTTGGCTTATAAAAATATCGATCTCGATCATAGAAAAAAATATGACAAAAGTTTCACAGAAAATAAATCTCACAAGTATTCGCCTGTCACAAACTCTACCTGAAAATAAAACTTCGTAATTGCTCATCATCAAAATTTTCTTTAAATTAGTGGTTGGGAAGATTCTTCCTGAGTTGTTATATTGAATCTTCTGGAGAATATATTGAAAGTTAAATCTGTTCAAAATATTGATATCTTGAGCGGTGTAAGTGGCGCTCTCTACTGGTTGATGGCGGAATTAACCGGTTCTCTAATAATTTCCTTCCGTCAATTGATATTATGTTTCTCACACTTGAAAACAGATGTCTGCGGAATGCTTTTGATGAATTTCGGGAGGAATTATTACGGTGAAGTGGAGGATAATGATAACTGATTGGTACATTATTAAAATATCCATATTATATTCATAATCATGAATTTTTGTACGTTGCACTGAAGTACCAAAACGCATAAATTCAGTGACAAGCCCGGCTAGCTCAGTCGGTAGAGCATGAGACTCTTAATCTCAGGGTCGTGGGTTCGAGCCCCACGTTGGGCGACAATTTTTTTGAATTACTTCTGAAAACAAAATCATAGAGTAAAGAATATAGATCGTCCCCAAATTTGTATACTGGGTGGACGTTGGTGGTCGTGTGGAAAAAATGGCCTTTGTTACTCTTGCCTGAGAAGAATTTTTGAAAAATTCATGAAGGTAAAAAATTTTCCTGGTTGGATGAATGAGAATGCAACCGAAATTGATGGGGTCGAAATAAGTGAATTGTATTGGGAAATAGAGGAAACAACGATTTCCAATGATTTTTCAGTCTCATAATATGTTTTTTTCAACAATTAAGGTAATTTAATGATTTATCAAAATATGACAGCTAAAATAACACATCGTGGAGGAAATACGATTAAATTCTGTGGTCTATATTTCTATTGTGATATACTGTGAAATTTCGAATAGAAACAAAACTGTAACATATTCAGAACAAACAATACTGATGAATGTATCAGAAACTTCCGAGTATATGAGAAACCCTCTCAAATATTCATTGAATTCGAAATTGACGAGCCGGGACAGTGAAGACTGTGTAATTTCACCTCGAATATATTCTTGGAATGTTCCCGAATATAAGATTGGTATTGATCGAATCAGATCGAAGTCTGTGGGTCAAATGCTGAAAATTTTCCATTGTCATCCTTCATAATTCCGATATTTGAAACAATAGACGTGGAAAGTGATTCATTTCACGTGGGATTATCTAAAAATTATTCGTCTATGGATCATCTCAACCGTTAGAAAAGTCAAGCCCACTGAAGTGTAACAAACAAACTTTGTTCTATGGTTCAGTGTACAGGCCAGACGTGGAATTAGTTAAACGTCAGACGAATTCTATGATCTTTGGACAATTTTAGGGTTATGTTTGTCATTTTCGCACCTGGTGGTCGGAAAATATTCATTAGTCGATTTCTCAAGATTAGGATTTAATTATCATCAGAATAATTACGTTTTTTCTACATGCTCATAAAACCTCGAATGATCGTAAGATGAACACCAAAAAACCAAAACCAATATACTTATAATCGTTCGTCCTTGCGTTACAACACAGTTTAATTATTGTAAATCATTTCGCATAGTTTCAGCTAGCGGAGTCCGACGGCTTCGAGTCCTTTCTCTCTCAACCCACTTGGATCAAGTACCTCCAAATATAGCCAAGCTGTTCACTGATGGAATACGAATTGCTGCAATTCCATAAAATTGTTAAGAATGCATAGAACTTCATGCAGCTGGGTTAGGATTTTTGGAGGTTAGATATGTTGTTAAGCGTCATTTTTGTGACATCTAGATGGCAGCACTGTAAAATGTTAACACGTGACGTCCTTCCAACTCCCAACTTTCCAATTTCCTTCACATATTTATCCAATTTCTTTCAAAGGTGCACCTGACATTTTCTCCATTATCGAAAAACCACATGCGACCTGACATCAAACAAAAATTAGTTGGGTATCGGGAAATCTCCCGCAAAAAAAAAACAATTTTCCCCAGTGTATAGTGTGAAAAGACCAATATGATATATCGATGAAAAGTTCAACGCCACACATAAATCAAGAGAGCAGGTGGGCAACGGCAGAGCCGAACTGTTATTATGCAATGAACGTTCGGAGAGACCTGGCAGGCTACCCTAAATCACAAAACAGTGTCGTTTCGTTTCCTTCCTCGCCCATTTAAACCGAAAATTTGTCGACACGACAAAACATGTACGTCGTTTGAATCGATTCGGCTCAACAGCGTATAAAGCTCGAATTTGATGAAAGGGGGCGGAATTGGGGGAATTCGATGGGGGGGGGGACAGGACAGGACTCAGACCGAAAGATTTGAAAATTTTTTAAGCGCCCACTAGCAACATTAGAAGTGTAGAATGTGTTGAAATATTCCAAAAGCGTCCTGTGTAAACTTTGTAACTGTGTCCCTACGCCACCGGAGCGATGATGCAAGCAAATGTAGGTAGTTGTTTAAATAAGGAGAAAAGAAAAAAAAACCGACTGAAACTGAAACATTCGCAGTGATAATAGTTGCACTTCGTCGAGTTCAAGTCACCATAAAGGAAGAGAAGATAATCCCCACTGCATCCAAAACAAAGCTTGTTTATCAACACCGTGGGTGTTAATTATAGTGCTCAATTGTAAAACAACAGTTGCTGTTTGGAATAAACAGAAATGAATCCCTGAAGATGTTGTACATAATTATTTGTCAGACATAATGGGTGTTAATTACAATTTAGTTCCTTGTTATGAAGAGGGAGCTCGAATATTTTATAATATTTCCCAAACGGTGCGTCGCACGGCAAATTTGTGATACACAAAATAAAAGATTTTCGATTTTCCTACAAGATTGCTCCCATTATTGTTTTTTTGTTACTCGAATGGTTTCTAAGATATCCGCAGCCAAAAGTTGCTTTCAGCTCACGTTATTCTTAAACGACAAGGGTCAACTAACCAACCGGAAAAAACACGATACCATTTCATAATGATAACGACGAAAAAAGCCACTAAAAATAATGAAAACAAGTCCATTTCATCGAATTTGTCGTACACTCAAATAAAGAAGCAATTTCAGCTTTCTCCGAAGAGTTCATTGTTTTTTTTTTACGTAGAATTCACTCAACACTATTCCACAATGATAACTACAAAAAATGCAACTTAAAATGATGACAACAAGTCCATTCAATTGAATTTGTTAAACACTCAAACAAGGAAACAATTTCAGTTTTCTCTGAAGAGTTTATTGTTTATTTTTTCTACGGAGAATACAATCGACACTATTCCATGATGATAACTAAGAAAAAATGCAACAGAAAATAATGACAACAAGTTAATTTAATTGAATTTGTCAAACACTCAAACAAAGAAGCAATTTCAGTTTTCTCTGAAAAATTCATTGTAAATTTTTTCCACGAAGTAAAAACTCTCTATACATTTCCATAATGATAACTACGAAAAATGCAACTAAAAAAAATGACAACAAGTCCATTCGATTGAATTTGTCAAACACTCAGACAAGGAAGAAATTTCAGTTTTCTCTGAAGAATTCTTTGTTTATTTTTATACGAAAAGAAAAACACAACACTATTCCATAATGATAACTACAAAAAATGCAACTCAAAATAATGACAACAAGTCCATTTAATGGAATTTCTGAAACACTCAAACAAGGAAAAAATTTCAGTTTTCTCTGAAGAGTTTATTGTTTATTTTTTCTACGGAGAATACAAACGCCACTATTCCATAATGATAACTAAGAAAAAATGCAACAGAAAGTAATGACAACAAGTTAATTTAATTGAATTTGTCAAACACTCAAACAAAGAAGCAATTTCAGTTTTCTCTGAAAAATTCATTGTAAATTTTTTCCACGAAGTAAAAACACTCGATACATTTCCATAATGATAACTACGAAAAATGCAAATAAAATAATGGAAACGTGTCCATTCAATTGGATTTGTCAAACACTCAAACAAGGAAGCAAGTTCAGTTTTCTCTGAAGAATTCATCGTTAATTTTTTACACGAGAAAAAAACACTCGATAAAATTCCATGATGGTCAAGTATATTGTTTATATCCCGATATATAATGATAACTAAGAAAAATGCAAGTAAAAATAATGAAAGCAAGTCCATTTAATTGAATTTGTCAAAAACTCAAATAAGGAAACAATTTCAGTTTTCTCTGAAGAGTTTATTGTTTATTCTTTTTACGAAGAATCCACTCGACACTATTCCATAATGATATCTACAAAAAATGCAACTTAAAATAAAGACAACAAGTCCATTCAATTGAATTTATTAAACACTCAAACAAGGAAACAATTTCAGTTTTCTCTGAAGAGTTTATTGTTTATTTTTTCTACGGAGAATTCAATCGACACTATTTCATAATGATAACTAAAAAAAAAATGCAACTGAAAATAATGACAACAAGTTAATTTAATTGAATTTATCAAACACTCAAACAAAGAAGCAATTTCAGTTTTCTCTGAAGAATTCATCGTTAATTTTTTACACGAAAGAAAAACACTCGATACAATTCCATAATGATCAAGTATATTGTTTATATCCCGATAATAATAATAATAATAATAACCTTTATTGGTTGGAGGAAGAAATATACTTTCTATCCAATAAGACAAAACTTGAATTGGAACATAGATATTCACTTCTTTTTTAAAATTCCTTTATTGTGGTGTTGAAATAATCACCCACACTATACTATAAATGCTTCTTGTATTAGGATGTTTTTAACAAATTTTTTAACTGGATATAAATTAAGTGACCTGACTGTTTTCGGTAGATGGTTAAAAAATTTAATATATAATGATAACTACGAAAAATGCAAGTAAAAATAATGAAAGCAAGTCCATTTAATTGAATTTGTCAAACACTCAAACAAGAAAGCAAGTTCAGTTTTCTCTGAAGAATTCATCGTTAATTTTTTACACGAAAAAAAAAACTCGATACATTTCCATAATGATAACTAAGAAAAATGCAAGTGAAAATGATGAAAACAAGTACATTTAATTGAATTTTTCAAACGCTCAAACAAGGAAGCAATTACAGTTTTCTCTGAAGAATTCATTGTTAATTTTCTACACGAAAAAAAAACACTCGATACAATTCCATAATGATAACTACGGAAAATGCAACTAAAAAAAATGACAACAAGTCCATTCGATTGAATTTGTCAAACACTCAGACAAGGAAGAAATTTCAGTTTTCTCTGAAGAATTCTTTGTTTATTTTTATACGAAAAAAAAAACACAACACTATTCCATAATGATAACTACAAAAAATGCAACTCAAAATAATGACAACAAGTCCATTTAATGGAATTTTTCAAACACTCAAACAAGGAAACAATTTCAGTTTTCTCTGAAGAGTTTATTGTTTTTTTTTTACGTAGAATTCACTCAACACTATTCCACAATGATAACTACAAAAAATGCAACTTAAAATGATGACAACAAGTCCATTCAATTGAATTTGTTAAACACTCAAACAAGGAAAAAATTTCAGTTTTCTCTGAAGAGTTTATTGTTTATTTTTTCTACGGAGAATACAAACGCCACTATTCCATAATGATAACTAAGAAAAATGCAACAAAAATAATGTCAACAAGTCCATTTAATTGAATTTGTCAAACACTCAAACAAAGAAGCAATTTCAGTTTTCTCTGAAAAATTCATTGTAAATTTTTCCACGAAGTAAAAACACTCGATACATTTCCATTATGATAACTACGAAAAATGCAAGTGAAAATAATGGAAACATGTCCATTCATTTGGATTTCGTCAAACACTCAAACAAGGAAGCAAGTTCAGTTTTCTCTGAAGAATTCATCGTTAATTTTTTACACGAAAAAAAAAACTCGATACAATTCCATAATGATAACTAAGAAAAATGCAAGTGAAAATGATGAAAACAAGTCCATTTAATTGAATTTTTCAAACACTCAAACAAGGAAGCAATTACAGTTTTCTCTGAAGAATTCATTGTTAATTTTTCACACGAAAAAAAAACACTCGATACAATTCCATAATGATAACTACGGAAAATGCAAATAAAAAAAATGACAACAAGTCCATTCGATTGAATTTGTCAAACACTCAGACAAGGAAGAAATTTCAGTTTTCTCTGAAGAATTCTTTGTTTATTTTATACGAAAAAAAAAACACAACACTATTCCATAATGATAACTACAAAAAATGCAACTCAAAATAATGACAACAAGTCCATTTAATGGAATTTCTGAAACACTCAAACAAGGAAAAAATTTCAGTTTTCTCTGAAGAGTTTATTGTTTATTTTTTCTACGGAGAATACAAACGCCACTATTCCATAATGATAACTAAGAAAAATGCAACAAAAATAATGACAACAAGTCCATTAAATTGAATTTGTCAAACACTCAAACAAAGAAGCGATTTCAGTTTTCTCTGAAAAATTTATTGCTAATTTTTTTCACGAAAAAAAAAAACACTCAATACAATTCCATAATTATAACTACGAAAAATGCAAGCAAAAATAATGAAAACAAGTCCATTCAATTGAGTGTGTCTAACACTCAAACAAGGAAACAATTTCGGTTTTCTCTGAAGAGTTTATTGTTTATTTTTTTTACGGAGAATACAATCGACAATATTCCATAATGATAACTAAGAAAAATGCAACTGAAAATAATGACAAGTCCATTTAATTAAATTTGTCAAACACTCAAACAAGGAAGCAATTTCAGTTTTCTCTGAACAATTCATTGTTAATTTTGTCCACGAAAAAAAAAAACACTCGATACAATTACTTAATGATAACTACGAAAAATGCAAGTAAAAATAATGAAAACAAGTCCATTCGATTGAATTTTTCAAACACTCAGACAAGGAAGCAATTTCAGTTTTCTCTGAAGAATTCATTGTTAATTTTTTATACAAAAACAACAATATTCCATAATGATAACTACAGAAAATGCAATTCAAAATAATGACAACAAGTCCATTCAATCGAATTTGTCGAACAAAGAAGCAATTTCAGTTTTCTCTGAAGAGTTCATTGTTTATTTTTTCAAAAAAAAAAAATACGACACTATTACATAATGATAACTACGAAAAATCAGTGAAAAATAAGAATAACAAGTCCATTCAGTTGAACTTGTCGAACGCTCAAACAAAGAAGCAATTGCCTTCCTTGCCTTATAATATTTTGCAAACGGTGCGTCGCAACATGCGAAATTGTCCAGATCGGTTGACCAGAACCATAGAAAATTATAACTTCCGAACGGAAAGACCTATAGACTTGAAATTTTCAGGGTAGGTTTGGATCTCGAATGTCGAGTTCACGTTTATCAATGAGAAACATAAGACTAGGGGTTACGTAAATATGGCCGTTCAAAATATTTTCTACCTGATAATTTCGATACAACTGATTATATCGAAGTTAAATTTCGCACACAGATGAAGAACAATGTATTTAAACTACGTGCGAAATTTTGTCCAGATCGCATTACCAAGACCATAGAAGATTCTAGCGACTTATCGAAAAAAAATCCTTATATTTCTGTAACAGCTGATTCGGCATGATTGACAAAGACCTGCTGTCAGTTTTTCGACAGCTGTCAGAAATGTTTTAAATAGAAGGTGGCTGAATGATAATTTTTTGGTCATAGAACCTCGTTGTCGCGGATTCGTGGCCTCACGCTCATATTTCCCACCCAACTGATTTATTCGCCCGATGAAAACCTGAAAACGTCCAATCGGATCCCATCCACACACGACCCAGCAACAGGCTAGAACGCTTCCGCAAACTGTTGCTTTCTATTGAACTCTCAACTCTTGGCATCACATGCCTGCCCATCAGATCCTTCGGAAAGTCTCGCCATATCGGGCCAAATTTTATGCCGCGCATTCTCGCATAAGGAAATCCAATTTCACGAAAACAGTGTTGCTCCATCGAATATTAACGTTCACTGGAAAATAACGTGATGTCACAATTTTGCAAACGCCGCGCTTTAAGAACATATCGATATTGCGTCGAATGTTGTGTTCGTTAGGTATCGAGGATTTTTCTTTCTCGATTGACGCCTTCATTTCTCTATGAGTCTCTCTTGGTGGGTTTCGTCCCAGAGCTACTGGTTGGGCACATCCGGTGGCTCCTGCCTCGGACACCTCCAGATTCGAATGAAAAAAAATCATCGTCGAAGAACGGTATTTCTCTCGACTACGGTGGCGCCTTTTCCAACTTATACCAGAGGAATTTGTCCTTCGCCAAGAAAAAAAAAGATAACCAACTCCCAGACATGATTCTAATTATTTTCTTCCAATAGCACTCCCTGGCTTTCAAAGTTCAAGGACTGAAGGTGACGTTCCGGTTCGAAGTTAAATTAGCATCTCTTATCTCTTAAATATTTGCCATTGATTTATTTGTAATCCTGGTTGAATTATTTCCGAAAATTTGCGACGAATTAATTCGCCACGATAAATGTCAAATCAAAAAATACAAATTAGTCTACGACTGATCGATTTCGTAATATCAATGAGCACGAGTTTGAATGGAACGTAGATCTTCATTTCTGAACGGCAATGACATTACACCATAAAGCGTATAACGGTGTTGGTGACATTTGAGTGAGTTATTCGAAAGACTTGACTCAATTAAAAATCTAATTACTATATTGTTGGATCCTTAGAGGTGAGTCTGTTAATTTCGTAGGAGCAATGCTTTAATTGATGTTGGTAGTTGCGTTAGGCTACGATTACTGCCATGTTTGTCACATGAATTACAACGACATGAGTCTCTGCAACCTTGGCTTTAGTGAAGATGTTCCAGTCTGAAGTTAATTGATGTGAAGATTGCATCATTTTATCAACGACCAGAAATTATAGATCAATAATAATATGGGTAAATTTTTATTTCAACGCTTTTATTTTTGAATAATTTTCATTAAAAATGAGCCTCTCTTACTGTCAAAAAAGCCGTTTTCCCCCTGAAAAATAAGAGGAGGCGCTTTGCGCCCCGCCAATGCGACCGCTACGCGGTCGTATTTTACAAAAAGAAAGTCGACCTCAACTATTGAGAATTTTTTTTATGAACATTAGCCGCTTTAATATATAGGACACTGTCCTAACTCAACTTAGCCTTAATATTAATTCATTTCAAGAATTGCATGGAAACTTTGTACGTCTCCAACATGGACAAAAGCCCAAAGTAGTTCAAGATTATTGGAGGTTGAATATCTGGCAAGTATTCGGGAAAAATTCAACTGAAAATTCAATTATCGTTTTCGAATATCTCAGTATTCTAATTAAAACTGTGCCATGCGAAATATTTTCAAAATTGGTGAGAGGTCGCTAAAGTGAAAATTAACCATAATGGGTTCATATCTGAACAAATTGAAGTATTCTTTGTCATAACTATGAGAATGACATTCAAGCGGTCGCTCTATCAACTTCCATAGAATATTCAAGTGTTTCACAAATTTTCTTTTTCTTCTTTGAGCTATTACACCTCTTTCAAATTTGTTGAAGAAATTTCTCAATTTCACCGTCAGTTTCAGTGGAGTTACTTGGGCTGTATTCAGATTTGATATTCTTGCGTTATTGGCATTCCTAGATGTCATTTAGTTTGGATGAATTACTTGATATCAGGTGGTATCAGGGATATTTTGTAAACTAATGAATTTGAACAAAAAAAAATTACGAAAAGCCCTGCCGTGAAGGCAGGAGCTTTTGAGCGCTCGTACATGCACCTTGTAGGTAGATTCGCATTTTCCAGTTTTAGTAATCAATTGAAGGAATTTTCGACAGCTGTCACAAAAATTCTGAAACTCCAGACTTCATGTCAGTGCTTAGGTGACCAATTTTTTTTCGATAATTCGCTAGAATTTTCTACGGTATCTATGGTCTTGGTGGTGCGATCTGGACAAAAGTTGGCACGTAGTTTGAATACATCATTCCTAAGCTAGGAGCGAAATCATCCCAATCCAATCAGTAGTTTCGAAATTATCAGGAAAAAATATTTTGAACAGCCATATTTACGGAACCCCTAGTCTAATTTTGCTCATTGATGAACGTGACCGCGATATTCGCGATCCAAACCCACCTTGAAAATTTCAAGTTCCTAGGCTTTTTCGTTCAAAAGTTACAATTTTCTATGGTTTCTATGGTTCTGGTTATGCGATCTGGACAAAATATTGTTTTAATATATGTAAGTTGATAGTAAAAACACACAGGATGGTGAACGAAATCGTTTATTTCACAATAATCTAATGTCGGAAATAAGCACGTGGAACTGTATACACAGTTACGTTCTAGTTTCAGGTTAAGATCTAAAAAGGATGACAATGCGGAGTGACGCTAAGATCTAGAGATGGACCATAGATCCTATAGATCTGCGCATGACATCTTAGAGTAGAGAATAGATCTACTTTTGATTGGAGTACATGGTCTCAGCCTGTTATAATCATGATGTCAATTTATAGGGGTATCAATTTTAAGAATTGCTAACATATATCATTCTCGATTAAAATACGAAATTTCATCTCGATCGAATCCGTAGTTTCGAAATCATCGAGAAACCAAAATTTCAAACGACCGTATTTACGGAACCCCTAATATAATTCTGCTCATTGATAAACACACTTATCCTGAAAATTTCAAGTCCCTAGGCCTTTCCGTTCGAAAGTTATGTTTTTCTATGGTTTCTATGGTTCTGGTCATGTGATCTGGAAAAATGTAGCTTTAATATATCATTCTCCATTAGTATACAAAATTTCGTCACGATCGAATCTGTAGTTTTGAAATTATCAAGAAAACTAAATTTCAAACGACCATATTTACGGAACCCCTAGTATAATTTTGCTCATAGATGAACGTGATCACGAAATTCGAGATCCACACCTATCCTGAAAATTTCAAGTCCCTAGGCGTTTCCGTTCAAAAGTTACAATTTTCTATGGTTTCTATGGTTCTGGTCACGCGATTTGGACAAAATTTCACATGTAGCTTGAACACCTCATTCTCCATCTGAGTGCAAAATTTAATCTCAATCAAATCTGTAGTTTTCAAGTAATCAGGGGAACAAAACTTTGAACGGTCATATTTACGGAACCCCTGTTGGAATTTGGCCCATTAACGAACTCAACCGAGGCATTCGGGAATTGAACCCACAGTGAAAATTTCAAGTCTCTAGGTTGTTCCGTTCGAGAGTTATCGTGCTTACGGCCGGACGGACATACTCAAATTTTCCGACGGATTCGTCTTCAGTGAGTCGAACATAGTCGATTGAGACCATTGTCGGCTCAAAATTCGAAAAATGCAGACATCGTGACGAAATGATATAGCCCCCGTGTAAGTAGTACGAGCGCTCAAAAATAAACTATCTGGGCGAACACTTTTCGACAAACTGACCAGTTACTGTACAAATCTGACTTCTGTGCAACGCTAGTTTATATTTCTTTACAGTAATATACTTGGGAGTGCACTCAGGATTGCAGAGCCCTTTCGAGATGAAATAATAAGAAAGAATAATCTGAGGTCACAGAAGCCTTTTGAAAAACAAACAAGCGAAGCTAACCAAGAAATAGAGGGCTCTTCTTGGTGGCTCTTGGCTTGGGTTTTTTAGTTCTACAGTGATATATTATCTTTAGGTAAAACAGGGTTGGTTTGTGAGTTGGTTGATCTTGAACCCTCGAGGGTGGAAGAGATATTTTGAGTTTAACATGTGAGTAACAACATATTCATAATTACAACGTTATCATTATTCATGTACAGGCTTCTCCTAACTTTCTACACTTTTATTCAGCGATTTCCATTACTTACCCCATGCGACATCTCAGGTATTTACCTTCAATTCACAAGACCTTCATTTGCTGCTACTCAACGTTTGCTGCTTCTTGTGTATTGTTTTGTATCCAATTTTCATACTTTTTTATCAAGTCTATTCCATACTATTCAATGATTCTAACTGACCATGTGAATTGAATTCCTAAGTGCTCCCCACAAGAACTTTTTTGTATTAACGAATGTTTAATCATATCTGGATTGTGCAATATTCTTTAAATAATACTATATGTAATCGTTATAGTTTTCAGGAAATATTAAGGGTTTTCATAAGCACCAGTGTCAGCATTATGTTTCATCATCTTATCTTGATTGAGAACTTCAAATCTCTACTCATTATTATCCGTTATTGTTTATTGTTTACTGTTTATATTGTTTACCTAATATTTGATGGGACTACTGACCAGGGAGACAACTATCATAGACGCAACCTAAACTAAATAAGGCTCGCCCATCGTTGGAAATATATATAACAAGGATCTTTGGTCGCATTCCCCTCTCCTTGTACCGGGTGGATCTTCAATCGTCAAATGATAGTTGGATTCCTGCGAAGAATAACTCACAATTTTCGCACATAATCGCCAATTAAGGTTAAGGAGACATTAGTGCAGCATTCAATCTACTCAATCATTTTTGAACACCATATGAGATAATTCTCACCAGTCAACCTGTTGCTGTTTATGAATATCCCTTACATGTGGGTTAACGGTATTCGAACGTGATAATGAGGTCTTTCTCGATTCTTATTATTCGACCTGGAGTTGGGAATCTGACATATAACTCCATTGCAGAACACGAGGAAGAAACGCAAAACATCTCGTTACCAACAAAACCCAAGAACACCACGGGGCCAGATATTTCCTCATGTCCCCAATACCGACCATCCAATAAGGCTGAGAAACGCAACAAGAACAAGACATTATCCTGCCCCCCGGCCGGCTCCTTTTTATGGCCACAATGCGCTCGGCGGTTTATCCATGTAACTCAAGTATCATTCACAAAAATAGATTTTTGTCGAGCGAGAAACCCATTCGGTGAATGAATGCAGCTCGGTTTGGTCGCAATTAAAACGCGTTCGGTTTCAGCTCGAAAACGGACATGACAACCGCATTCGGGCCAAGGATATCCGCGCAGAAACGTTATACGTGCGCCCTTTCTTCTTGAGCGGCGTGTTTCCACATCGTCGGGGCAATGAGTTGTCTATTTCTGTGTTTTGCTGGGGATATTAGTTCGATATTACTCTACTTTCGAGAGGTAAATGCGAGGAGGAATGGCGCTGCATTGGCGAGAGGCGGCGGGAAAAAGGTCAGCGGGTACTTCCCCGGTGGTGGCTTCGATCGTTGTATCTTCATGACATGGGGATTTTTTTTTTGGTTGTTTTCATTTTGTAGAACAAGCCCTTTGGAGGTTCGGCCGGGAAGAAGAGGAAACGTGTCATGTAATGGTTATTTTCTTTGATATTACCTTTGTGTTGGCCCCCTTCGTTACGAAAGCATCAACCCTAATGAGCATATAAATCTTAATCTCAGGGTTCCTGACAAAACTAATAACTCCCTTCAGGTTTTACAATCATAATAAAAATTCTAATCAACAATTGTTTACAACAAGTTGAGATCGACCTCTGAACAACAAGTCTACTTGATTTTCTCAAACACTCAAACAAAGCAGCAATTTCAGTTTTCTCTGAAAAGTTCTTTGTTTATTTTCTCTACAAAAAAAACAGGACACTATTCAATTATGATAAGCAATTTCAGTTTTCTCTGAAGAGTTTACTGTTTATTTTTTCTACAAAAAAAACACGAGAATATTCCAAAATGATATGTACGAAAAATGCAACTAAAAATAATGACAAGTCCATTTAATTGAATTTGTCATAAACTCGAACAAAGAAGCAATTTCAGTTTTCTCTGAAGAGTTCAGTGTTCATTTTTCTGAGAAAAAAAACACCACACTATTCCATAATTATAACTACGAAAATACAATAAAAAATAATGACATAAAGTCAATTCAATTGAATCTTTCAAACACTCAAACAAAAAAGCAATTTGAGTTTTCTCTGAAAAGTTCATTGTTTATTTTTCTACAAAAAAAAACACGACAATATTTCAAAATGATAACTACGAAAAATGCAACTAAAAATAATGACAAGTCCATTCAATTGAATTTGTCATAAACTCGAACAAAGAAGCAATTTCAGTTTTCTCTGAAGAGTTCATTGTTCATTTTTCTAAGAAGAAAAACATCACACTATTCCATAATTATAACTACGAAAATACAATAAAAAATAATGACATAAAGTCAATTCAATTGCATCTTTCAAACACTCAAACAAAAAAGCAATTTGAGTTTTCTCTGAAAAGTTCATTGTTTATTTTTTCTACAAAAAAAACACGACAATATTCCAAAATGATATCTACGAAAAATGCAACTAAAAATAATGACAAGTCCATTTAATTGAATTTGTCATAAACTCGAACAAAGAAACAATTTCAGTTTTCTCTGAAGAGTGTTCATTTTTCTAAAAAGAAAAACATCACACTATTCCATAATTATAACTACGAAAATACAATAAAAAATAATGACATAAGGTCAATTCAATTGCATCTTTCAAACACTCAAACAAAAAAGCAATTTGAGTTTTCTCTGAGAAGATCAAATTTTTTTTTTCTACAAAAAAAACACGACAATATTCCAATATGATATCTACGAAAAATGCAACTAAAAATAATGACAAGTCCATTTAATTGAATTTGTCATAAACTCGAACAAAGAAGCAATTTCAGTTTTCTCTGAAGAGTTCAGTGTTCATTTTTCTAAGAAAAAAAACACCACACTATTCCATAATTATAACTACGAAAATACAATAAAAAATAATGACATAAAGTCAATTCAATTGAATCTTTCAAACACTCAAACAAAAAAGCAATTTGAGTTTCCTCTGAAAAGTTCATTGTTTATTGTTCCATAATGATGACTATGAAATTACAATAACAGATAATAACAAGTTCATTTAGTTGAATTTGTCGCACACTCAAACAAAAAACATAATTCCAAAATGATAACTACGAAAAAAGCAACTAAAAATAATGACAAATCCATTTAATTGAATTTGTCAAAAACTCAAACGAAGAAGGAATTTCAGTTATCTCCGAAGAGAAAAAAAACACACTATTCCAAAATGATAACTACGGAAATACCATTAAAAATAATGACATAAAATCAATTAAATTCAATCTCAAACAAAAAAGCAAATTCAGTTTTCTCTGAAGTGTTTGTTCATTGTTTATTTTTTCTACGAAAAAAACACTATTCCATAATGATTCGTAGTTACGAATAACACAATTAAAAATAATAACAGTTCAAAAACGATAGTCTTTTTTCAAATGATAGACTTCTGGCATCGTTTGATAAAAAATAACAATAGAATAACAAGATCAGAATTTGTCGAACCCTCAAACAAAGAAGCAATTTCAGTTTGCTCGGAATGTTCATTGTTTATTTTTCCAACGAAGAAAACACTCGACACTATTACATAATGATAACTACGAAAAACTTGATCAAACATTTTAACAACAAATCCATTCAGTTGAATTTGTCAAACACTCAAACAAAGAGAAAATTTCAGTTTTCTCTGAAAAGTTCAGAAACGGTAGTCTTTTTCCAACATCTGGCATCATTTGATGAAGAATAACAAGATCGGATTAAATTTGCAGAATATATTGAAATTTTTTTATTCAACGAAGAACCGTAACAAATTAAATAATAAAAAAACCACATCACGAAATTCATAATCATCCCAGGAATTGTTTATTTTTTCTACAAATTACACACTCGAAACTATTCCGTAATGAAAATAATGAAATCAAGTCTATTAAGTTAACTTTATCAAACACTCAAACAAAGTAGCAATTTCATTTTTGACTGAGAAGTCCAAAGTATTTTCGTAGTTATCATTTAAGAATAGTATCGAATGTTTTATTTATCCAAAAAATGGACAATGCTTGAAATAAATATGAATTTTGTGATACGAAAGTGAAATAGAACCCTGAATTCGTTAAAATGTACCAAAAATTGATTAAATGTATTCTTTATCATTTAATTCATTACGGTTCGGTATTGAAATGAACTCAACCCATTTTCAAAGTTATTCTTCATCAAATGGACTTTTTGGACTTTTCAGAGGAATCTGAAATAGCTAAAAAATAATCATTGCCTAAGATAATTAGGATTTAGTAATGTAAAAGTGAAATAAAAGTCTACAAATAGAACACTCGGCACTATTCTATAATAATAACTACGAATAATACAACTAAAAATATTGACAACATGTCCATTTATTCGAATTGGTCAAACACTCAAACAAAGAAGCAATTTTCAGTTTTCTATGAAAAGTGCTGAAACGGTATTGTTTCTTCAATAACAAACTTTTAGCATCATTTGATAAAAAATAATTCTGGAATAGTAAGAATATCAGGAAAATGGTTTGCAGAATGAGTGTTAAAGTTAAAAATGTCATAATATTTTCAATAACCATAATTTTTACTAATTTGCAATGGCATGCCTGGCACACGCGACTTCGAGAGGAAAATTTCAATTTAACATCGTACATAATATATCAAAATCTCATATCGATTATCCTTTCGGAAAAAATTCCCATGCAGTAACTCAATTCGAACGTACAATATGCGATATCGATCGCAACCATGAATGTTACTCAACTCCTGCCTTGCAATTATGTCAACATAAGTGTGGCTTTCTTTGCTCATTCTCAAATAAACCAATTTTCGATCGATTGTCGATTCCGATCAATTCACTTTTAATGTAAAACCTTTCTATCCAAACACTGGGATGTCCTTGTCCGGTAAAAGTGTCTGTAGAAGTAGGTTACGAATGAGTTGTTGGCCTCTACATTGTTGCTAGGACATGAGATTGCATGCGCCTCTGTAAGAAGTTTCAGCAATTAGCCTTAAATATTATCCACTCCAAAATATTTATTTTTTAGGTGATGGACAAAATATAATCGATTGACATTTTTTGAGCGCTCGTACTACTTACACGAGGGCTATATCATTTCGTCACGATGTCTGTATTTTTCGAATTTTGAGCCGAAAATGGTCTCAATCGACTATGTTCGACTCACTGATGACGAATCCGTCGGAAAATTCGAGTCTGTCCGTCCGGCCGTCCGTCCGGCCGTCCGTCCGTCAGCACGATAACTCTCGAACGGATCAACCTAGAGACTTGAAATTTTCAATGTAGGTTAAGATCCCGAATGCCTCGGTTAAGTTCGTTAATGGGCCAAATTCCACCAGGGGTTCCGTAAATATGGCCGTTCAAAGTTTTGTTTCCCTGATTACTTGAAAACTACAGATTTGATCGAGATGAAATTTTGCACTCAAATGGAAAATGAGGTGTTCAAGCTACATGTGAAATTTTGTCCAGATCGCATGACCAGAACCATAGAAACCATAGAAAATTGTAACTTTTGAACGGAAACGCCTAGGGACTTGAAATTTTTAGGATAGGTGTGGATCTCGAATGTCGTGATCACGTTCATCTATGAGCAACATTATACAAGGGGTTCCGTAAATACGGTCGTTTGAAATTTTGTTTTCTCGATAAATTCGAAACTGCGGATTCGATCGAGATGAAATTTTGTATTTTAATCGAGAATGATATATTGAAGCAATATTTTGTCCAGATCGCATGACCAGAACCATAGAAACCATAGAAAATTCTAACTTTTGAACGGAAAGGCCTAGGAACTTGAAATTTTCAGGGTGGGTTTGGATCGCAAATTTCACGGTCACGTTCATCAATGAGCAAAATTAGACTAGGGGTTCCGTAAATATGGCCGTTCAAAATATTTTTTTTCTGATAGTTTCGAAACTATTGATCGGATTGGAATGAAATTATGCACCTAGCTCAGGTATAATGTATTCAAACTACGTGCAAAATTTTGTCCAGATCGCATCACCAAGACCATAGATACCGTGGAAAATTCTAGCGAATTATCGGAAAAAAATTGATCAGCTGAAGCACCGACATGAAGTCTGGAGTTTCGCCTGAGTTTCAGAATTTTTTTGACAGCAGTCAAAAATTCCTTCAATTGATTTCTAAAACTGGAAAATGCGAATCTGCCTACAAGGTGCATGTACGAGCGCTCAAAAGCTCCTGCCTTCACGGCAGTGCTTTTCGTAATTTTTTATGAATTTTTGAACTGTGCTATCATATAGATTTTCCGAAAGGTTACACTTCAAAGTTCGATAGCGACGAGAAAAATTATTTGTAGTGAAAATCAAATACATATTCGGAATTTACCCCCTCAAATTATGTAGATCACAATATGTATTTCTTTTCCATATCGAAGAATTAATTTTTTGCTAACCCATTTTGTAAACATAATTTCTGATCTTATTATTCCAGATTCATTTTTCATCAATTGAAGTTTGTTATTGAAAAAAAAAACCGTTTTTGGACTTTTCAGAACAAACTTAAATTGCTTCTTTGTTTGACATATTCAACTATATGGACTTGTTTTTATTATTTTCAATTTTATTTTTCGTAGTAATCATTATGGAATTGTATTGAGTGTTTTTTTGTGGAACAAATCAACAATGAACACTTCACTGCAAACTGCTTCTTTGTTTGAGTGTTAGACATATTCAACTAAATGGACTTATTGTCATTATTTTTAGTTGTATTTTTCGTAGTTATCATTATGGAATTGTATCGAGTATTTTTCATGGAAAAAATTAACAATGAACACTTCAGAGCCAACTGAAATTTTTTCTTTGTTTGGGTGTTTGACAAATTCAAATAAATAAACTTGTTGATATTATTTTTAATTGTATTTTTCGTAGTTATCATTATGGAATTGTATTGAGTGTTTTTTTGTGAAAAAAATCAACAATGAACACTTCACTGCGAACTGAAACTGCTTCTTTGTTTGAGTGTTTGACAAATTCAACTGAATGGACTTATTTTCATTTTTTTTCGTTGTTTTTTTCGTAGTTATCATTATGGAATTGTATCGAGTGCTTTTCATGAAAAAATTTACAATGAGCAGCTTCAGAGCAAACTGAAATTTTTTCTTTGTTTGAGTGTTTGATAAATTCAACTAAATGGACTTGTTATTATTTTTAATTGTATTTTTCGTAGTTATCATTATGGAATAGTGTCGGTTTTTTTTGTTGAAAAATAAACAATGAACTCGAGAGAAAACTAAAATTGCTTCTTTGTTTGAGTGTTTGACAAATTCAACTAATAGACTTGTTGTCATTATTTTTAGTTGTATTTATCGTAGTTATCAATATGGAATAGTTTCGAGTCTTTTATTAGTGGAGAAAAATTAATAATAAATTATTTCTAGTAAAAATCAGATAAATATTCGCAATCTACACCCTCGAATTATGTAGATCACATGTATTTCTTTTCCATATCGAAGAATAAATTTTTTGCCATTTTGCAGAAATAATTCCTGATCTTATTATTCCAGATTTATTTTTATCAAATGAAGTTTGTTTTTGAAAAAACAAAACCGTTTTTGGAATTTTCAGATTAAACTGAAATTGCTACTTAGTTTGAGTGTTCGAGAAATTCAACTGAATGGACTTGTTGTCATTATTTTAGTTGTATCTTCGTAGTTATAATTATGGAATTTTATTGAGTATGTTTTGTAGAAAAAATTAACAATGAACACTTCAGAGCAAACTGAAATTCCTTCCTTGTTTGAGTGTTTGACAAATTCAACTAAATGGACTTATGGTTATTATTTTTTATTCTATTTTTCGTAGTTTTTATCATGGAATAGTGTCGTGTTTCTTTTTGTTGAAAAAATAAACAATGAACTCAAGAGAAAACTGAAATTGCTTCTTTGTTTGAGTTTTTGACAAATTCAACTAAATAGACTTGTTATTATTATTCGTAGTTATCGTTATGGAAAAGTGTCGAGTCTTTCAGAAGTGAAGAAAAATGAATAATGTGATGAAGAAGTGAAATGAAAATTCGATTTCATTACAATGAACTGAAAATGAATCAGAATTGTTTTCATTATTTGATTTGTTACGGTTCAGTGTAGAATGAAATCAACTTAACCCATTCTGCAAACATAATTCCTGATCTTCTTTTTATTCTATTATTTTTCATCAAATAATTCCAAAAGATTGTTATTGAAAAAATAAAACTATTTTTGGACTTTTCGAAGAAAACTGAAATTTCTTCTTTGTTTGAGTGTTTTACAAATTCAACGAAATGGACTTGTTGTTACCATTTTTTGTTGTATTTTACGTAGTTATTATGATAGAAAGTCGAGTGTTTGATTTGTAGAGAATAATAAATAATTATAAATGCCTCTAACAGCTGCATTCGTCGTCCAAATCTCATAACGCACTGGAATTATCGATTCGAGACTAATCTAATATTTATTTCGAGCATCTCCCATTGGGAAATTCTTACATCAAACAAGTTGAAACGATCAGACGAGATACCAATTACTTAATTATATTATAGAATGGAAGAATTCTACGCAACATGTAGCATTCAGACATTATTATAATTGGTGTCTATAATTGCTAATTGCAGTATGTGTTTCGATAAAATTTATTCGGAATTTCTATCTTAAAAAAAAATAATTGCCGAATTGCTTCATTGGTTCGAATGGGTGGATTTGACCATGACAAGATCTATGGGAACAAGCATCATTGTTCATTTCTGAAGGAGTTGGAGGCTGAAAAAAAGTAAGATCTACTGGTCATATACAGTGTAGAGTACCAAAGAATAGTTGAATCATTCGATGAAACTTTACCCATCACCTACAGAAAGTTCCACTTTCACTAAACCAAGAAAAGACTCAATTGTATGGTCACCGGTGTAATTTGAATGCATCTCAGTAATTACACGATTAGATTCAACACATGGTTGCAATTTCCTTGAGATCGACCCAATTAATCGAATTTCTAAAATATCCGAGACAGGTTTATGATTTACCACTACCATCTCTTGAAATATTCAATGAAATGTTTTCTAGATATTAGTGAATAAAAGCAATCCTTATTAATCCATTTCAAGAATTGTTTCAACACTGTCCTAACTTAAGGTAACCCAACCTAACCTAAATATTAAATTATTTTAAGAATCATTTCAACACTGTCCTTACCTAAGCTATTCTAACCTAAATATTGATTCATTTGAAGAATCATTTCAACGTTGTCCTAACTTACGCTAATCTGAATATTAATTCATTTCAAGAATTGTTTCAATACTGTTCTATCTTGAGCTAACCTAACCTAACCTAAATATTTATTCATTTCAAGAATTGTTTCAACTCTGTCCTAATTTGAGCTAACCTAACCTAAATATTGTTATTTCGAAATTGATGAAATTCAGGTGGAATAAAACACGTCTGTAGTTTAATAAATGTTTTCAAACATTTTATAATTTTTATTGTATTTTTAAACATTTATTTATTTATCTTACGATTGGACCGGGAACAATAAAAATATACAGATAGGGTCCAATCAGTAGTAACATACATATATCTTCAATGAAAATAGACATTTTATTAAGTTATGTTTTATTGTTTACTTCTTAATCTTATTTTTATTTATGAGATAATTTAAATCAGCAGAATCCAATCGAAGGGACCCAGCGTCATTCTACACTTCATAAACTACACTGAGAGCCATTAATTCTTGAATAATGGAGTTGAGGACTGAACCAATGTTTCGTACCCAGCATTCTTCAGTGGCTAGGATATATATTTTCAATTTTTTTTAACAATTTATATTCCTCTTTCTTAGTTATTCATAACCTAGTTAATCAACTTAGATCGAAATTTTGGTTCAAACCGACTCTCTTATGTGTTATGCATTTCAGTCAATGTTGCAGCGACGATATAAGTACTAATAGGCAAACATTTGAGGTCATATAAATATACAGCCAGTCTCTCCTTTTCTCAACTATTTAAATTGTTAAAAACTCGTCAAATTATACTTTTACACTCACACCTTCGAGACATTTCTCTTATAGACATGGATTAGTAATTTTTGAATTGATGTTACAACAACGACATATTATCTTATGGCACTAGAAAAAATATGATTGCATCTGTTTTAATTTCAGTTATTCAACGAGTTTTCTTCATCAAGAACGTTTTCAGATAAATTTTAAGAGCAAGGATTGGAATTTCTTTCAATATCTGTTTAAATTTGTACTTATTGCTTCGTAAAACTTTCTTAGAACGTTCCTTTTTTATACATTTTGGACTTTTTGGACGTTAAACTGAGCTTTCAATTTTAAGGTTATATAATCGTGGGATTACTTGGGTTTCCTGTTTGAACCGAAAGGGTTTCTAAGGTCTCAACCTAAAAAAAACGAAGCTTTATATATTAAACATCGATTTGGTGCAAATCAGTACTACATATTATATACAGGAGCTTTCTAGTATTCTAGAAGATTTGCTTGAAATTCGCCTTAGAAACCTTCCTTAGAAATGGAAATTCTGAAACCATATGGAATTGAAGATGCTCAATCTGGATAGAAGAGATAAGGTAAGGATGGTGAGAGTGGACCCAAGTGTCTTCAGATTTCGAGCTCAGTATAACACTAACGAAAGTTCAAATAAGAATGCTCAAAAATAGACCTACACTTGCTTATTGTAATGACAGAAACTACATACACATCTGATTCAACGAAAGGAAAATTAATACTCAATTGCGACGAAGCACTTCTTCCTTGTTAAGTGATCGGTGCAGCCTGAAGTCCCTACTGGTTCTGCGCCTACTAAAAATACTACCAATAAAATACGAGTCTCGCTCTAAAAATTTAAAATGAGAGCAACTCAAAACGAATTTAAAGAACTTCCACAAATAAAAAAAAATTCCACATTTTTTCTTTTTAATTTTTTTTGTTTCTTGTAAAAGTTTGTTATAGTTTAGCAATTTACCTGTGGGTATATACAAATATATCTATATATAAGTTTGATATATAATTACAATTGATATTTGAAAAAGAACTTTCGACCACTGTTTTTGTACTTAGTTGTTGACGATAACTACTTCAGGCTGCAAATGGGGGGTAACAATGCTCAGAACGCGAATCTCAATGTACATAACCCAATATTAATTTTTCACAGCCAGACACCTAAGATGCGTCATAGTTCAAGATTTTTCAGCCTCACGTTGTGGTTTCTTTAGATTTTAACTCATCGGGAGAAGTACGGAATGCACTCGACTAATTATCAAGGACGCCTGAAGCCTGCTCATTAATTTAAGATTGGTTAAAATAGCGATATAGTGTAATCTTAAACGGAGATCTATCTCACAGACGTCTGCACGAGGTACGAATCTACAATTATATTGAGTGGTTCTCGGATAACACCAGGTCATCTAACGCGGATCCACAAGAGCGATCCACCTCGACAGGGGGTGTCCTATTATTACTCGCACAGACTAATACCCATCACGAAGAGGAACAGCTCTGCATCCAGGGATTGCTGCACGTGCAGAAGCAGCTCGTGGAGATTATCGGTGCGTATACGATGCCGTTGGCGTAGACCAGAGGCGGAGGCTGCTGGCTTATCAGGCGCTGCTGGTCCTGGAACAGGATCTGCATGGCCAGGCTCTTGATTAGGCTGAGCGTCTGGCGTCTCTCGTGGCCCATCAGGCAGACGGTGGACTCGCCGACCACGTCGTGAAGTCTCATCAGGTACTGGTGCTTCAGGGCTTCCTCTTCCGGCTCGACGAAGTGGTTCCACAAGTAGTTCTCAAGCTTGGATTTCTGCTGGTTTATGTCCGGGAAGTCGATGAAGAACCTGGAGCACATGTATCTCTGCACCCTCTTGATGACGTCGGGCCTGGCCGGTTTGTAGTTTCGGACCAGGAGGTTGCAATATTTCAACAGACCACCCCCTCTGATTTCTTCAGGTTGCCTTGTGGCGATCAGTTTCTTCTGTAGGTGGTACAAAGCTTCCTGGAAGTCTCCGTAGATGGACTCCCCGACAACTGTAGGGTAAAAGTTTTCCCCTATCGGCAACTCGCTGCATTCGTAGAACAACAACAGGGAATCCAAGATGATCTGGAAGGAATCCACGGAGAATTCGAACTGCCTCCTCATGCTATCAACGAATTTCAGTTCGACACCTCGTCCCCTGGCGTTTCCCAAGGTTATCAAAGACCACCTATCGCCATCGTTGTTGTTGTTATTGACCTTCACCATCTTACTGACGTAGGCTTCCTTCAAACTACACGTGGATATTCTCTTCCTGCTGACCCCATCGGGTAGCATCTCGTATAAAGATCCCAATACTGCCGATTTAACCCTGTCGAAGTGTTTCTGGGTGGACAGCTCCACCGCGAAGATCAGATCGAGGTCGTTGTAGGGTTGGGATTCGGTCGCGAGGACATGGGAAGCGGCGCCCCCGTTAAGACGTATATCGCGTACTTTCATTCCAGCGCCTCCGCACGATGGATCGGCTTCCAACTTTCCCCTAACCACATTCACGAGGTCCCTCAGTCGGATCTCTAGGGTTGGGAAGTTTCCTCTGCCGTGAATGTAGATGACCTCGTCCATCACGTCGTTCAGGCGACATACTTGCTCGAAACTGAGAACTGCTAGTCGCTGCTGGCTGTCGATGTCTTTGGTGGTGGGTGTGCTAGGTGATTGCTTGGTGATGCTCGATGTTGTCTGGACGGTCGAAGCTGATCTGGAGTAGTCGTCTAGTTGGAGGTCGTCCAGACTGAGGTCCTCGGTGCCGATGGAGAGGCGGGACTCCTCGTCGATGTCGTCCAAGGATCCACACTGTAACAAAAAGGAGATATCACAAATTGCGGAAGAGAAGTTTTCTGAAAATATAATCATGGGTTGCACCAGAAGAAGTATTGAAGCATATGTGGGTGAAGAATAGAAGAAGATTTTGAGATCAGAATGTGAGGAAAATTTTCTATATTTTTCTGATTACTCTTTGTCTATTTGGTGAAGGTTCTGTTATTTTAATACAAGGTTCTCCAGGAATTCAAATTTCTGTTATAAATGGAAAAATTCGGATCTTCTACTTCTGTTACTCCAATACCAGAAGCTTTGGGGATACCAATTAGATCCAGGCCAACGACAAAAATATGGCTTTCGAATGAACGAAGATACAGAAACATGTCTAAGCTGCGAATTCAACTTCAACAGAGTCTGTATGAAGGAAGTTTGATACTTTAATATTTTTGTTAGGCCTATGGTTCTTTTGACGAAAGAGTCCAATGTGCAGAATTGGAATTCAAGAGAGTATAGCTGTGGTTTTTCATCAAAGAACTTATCTAAAAATTCAATTTCTTTACATAAAAGAAGAAAGTTGGATCTTCTACTGGTGTTCTTCCAATACCAGAAGCTTTGGGGATACCAATTAGATTCAGGCCAACCACAAATTCATGGCTTTCGAATGAAGGAAGATACAGAAACATGTCTATGCTGAGAATTCAACTTCAACAGAGTCTGTGTGAAGGAAATTCGATCCTTTAATATTTTTGTTAGGCCTCTGGTTCTTTTGACGAAAGAGTCCACTGTGCAGAGTTGGGATTCAAGAGAATATAGCTCTGGTTTTTCATCAAAAAACTCATCTGAAATTTCAATTTCTCTACATTAAGGAAGAAAGTTGGATCTTCTGCTTCTCTTCTTCTAATACCAGAAGCTTTGGGGATACCAATTAGATTCAGGCCAACCACAAATGCATGGCTTTCGAATGAACGAAGATACAGAAACATGTCTAAGGTGCGAATTTAACTTCAACAGAGTCTGTATGAAGGAAATTTGATATTTTAATATTTTTATTAGGCCTATTGTTCTTTTGACGAAAGAGTCCACTGTGCATAGTTGGAATTCAAGATAGTATAGCTCTGGTTTTTCATCAAAAAACTCATCTGAAAATTCAATTCCTCCACATAGAGGAAGAAAGTTGGATCTTCTACTTCTGTTACTCCAATACCAGAAGCTTTGGGGATACCAATTAGATCCAGGCCAACCACAAATACATGGCTTTCGAATGAACGAAGTTACAGAAACATGTCTAAGCTGCGAATTCAACTCCAACAGAGTCTGTATGAAGGAAATTCGATCTTTCAATATTTTTGTTAGGCCTATGGTTATTTTGACGAAAGAGTCCACTGAGCAGAGTTGGAATTCAATATAGTATAGCTCTGGTTTTTCATCAAAAAACTCATCTAAAAATTCAATTCCTCTACATTAAGGAAGAAAGTTGGATCTTCTACTTCTGTTACTCCAATACCAGAAGCTTTGGGGATACCAATTAGATTCAGGCCAACCACAAATGCATGGCTTTCGAATGAAGGAAGATACAGAAACATGTCTAAGCTGCGAATTCAACTTCAACAGAGTCTATGTGAAGGGAATTCGATACTTCAATATTTTTGTTGGGCCTCTGGTTCTTTTGACGAAAGAAGCCACTGTGCAGAGTTGGAATTCAAGAGAATATAGCTCTGTTTCTTCATCAAAAAACTGATCCAAAAACTCAATTTCTTCACAAAAAGGAATAAAGTTGGATCTTCTACTTCTGTTACTCCAATACCAGAAGCTTTGGGGATACCAATTAGATTCAGGCCAACCACAAATGCATGGCTTTCGAATGAAGGAAGATACAGAAACATGTCTAAGCTGCGAATTCAACTTCAACAGAGTCTATGTGAAGGGAATTCGATACTTCAATATTTTTGTTGGGCCTCTGGTTCTTTTGACGAAAGAAGCCACTGTGCAGAGTTGGAATTCAAGAGAATATAGCTCTGTTTCTTCATCAAAAAACTGATCCAAAAACTCAATTTCTTCACAAAAAGGAATAAAGTTGGATCTTCTACTTCTGTTACTCCAATACCAGAAGCTTTGGGGATACCAATTAGATTCAGGCCAACCACAAATGCATGGCTTTCGAATGAAGGAAGATACAGAAACATGTCTAAGCTGCGAATTCAACTTCAACAGAGTCTATGTGAAGGGAATTCGATACTTCAATATTTTTGTTGGGCCTCTGGTTCTTTTGACGAAAGAAGCCACTGTGCAGAGTTGGAATTCAAGAGAATATAGCTCTGTTTCTTCATCAAAAAACTGATCCAAAAACTCAATTTCTTCACAAAAAGGAATAAAGTTGGATCTTCTACTTCTGTTACTCCAATACCAGAAGCTTTGGGGATACCAATTAGATTCAGGTCAACCACAAATGCATGGCTTTCGAATGAACGAAGATACAGAAACATGTATAAGCTGCGAATTCAACTTCAACAGAGTCTGGTGTGAAGGAAATTCGATACTTCAATATTTTTGTTAGGCTTCTGGTGCTTTTAACGAAAGAGTCCAGTGTGCAGAGTTGGAATTCAAGAGAGTACAGCTCTGGTTTTTCATCAAAAAACTAATCTATTAACTCAATTTCTCTACATAAAGGAAGAAAGTTGGATATTCTACTTCAGTTCTTCCAATACCAGAAGCTTTGGGGATACCAATTAGGTTCAGGCCAACCACAAATGCATGGCTTTCGAATGAACGAAGATACAGAAACATGTCTAAGCTGCGAATTCAACTTCAACAGAGTCTGTGTGAAGGAAATTCGATCCATTAATATTTTTGTTAGGCCTATGGTTCTTTTGACGAAAAAGTCCACTGTGCAGAGTTGGAATTCAAGAGAGTATAGCTCTGGTTTTTAATCAAAAAACTAATCTATTAACTCAATTTCTCTACATAAAGGAAGAAAGTTGGATATTCTACTTCAGTTCTTCCAATACCAGAAGCTTTGGGGATACCAATTAGATTCAGGCCAACCACAAATGCATGGCTTTCGAATGAAGGAAGATACAGAAACATGTCTAAGCTGCGAATTCAACTTCAACAGAGTCTATGTAAAGGGAATTCGATACTTCAATATTTTTGTTGGGCCTCTGGTTCTTTTGACGAAAGAAGCCACTGTGCAGAGTTGGAATTCAAGAGAATATAGCTCTGTTTCTTCATCAAAAAACTGATCTAAAAACTCAATTTCTTTACAAAAAGGAATAAAGTTGGATCTTCTACTTCTGTTACTCCAATACCAGAAGCTTTGGGGATACCAATTAGATTCAGGTCAACCACAAATGCATGGCTTTCGAATGAACGAAGATACAGAAACATGTATAAGCTGCGAATTCAAC
Organism: Aphidecta obliterata; assembly: GCA_963966015.1. Taxonomy (NCBI): domain Eukaryota; kingdom Metazoa; phylum Arthropoda; class Insecta; order Coleoptera; family Coccinellidae; genus Aphidecta; species Aphidecta obliterata. Next base: position 4,052,298 of record OZ014435.1, read on the forward strand.
TTCAACAGAGTCTGGTGTGAAGGAAATTCGATACTTCAATATTTTTGTTAGGCTTCTGGTGCTTTTAACGAAAGAGTCCAGTGTGCAGAGTTGGAATTCAAGAGAGTACAGCTCTGGTTTTTCATCAAAAAACTAATCTATTAACTCAATTTCTCTACATAAAGGAAGAAAGTTGGATATTCTACTTCAGTTCTTCCAATACCAGAAGCTTTGGGGATACCAATTAGGTTCAGGCCAACCACAAATGCATGGCTTTCGAATGAACGAAGATACAGAAACATGTCTAAGCTGCGAATTCAACTTCAACAGAGTCTGTGTGAAGGAAATTCGATCCATTAATATTTTTGTTAGGCCTATGGTTCTTTTGACGAAAAAGTCCACTGTGCAGAGTTGGAATTCAAGAGAGTATAGCTCTGGTTTTTAATCAAAAAACTAATCTATTAACTCAATTTCTCTACATAAAGGAAGAAAGTTGGATATTCTACTTCAGTTCTTCCAATACCAGAAGCTTTGGGGATACCAATTAGATTCAGGCCAACCACAAATGCATGGCTTTCGAATGAAGGAGGATACAGAAACATGTCTAAGCTGCGAATTCAACTTCAACAGAGTCTGGTGTGAAGGAAATTCGATACTTCAATATTTTTGCTAGGCCTCTGGTTCTTTCGACGAAAAAGTCCACTGTGCAGAGTAGGAATTCAAGAGAGTATAGCTATGGTTTTTCATAAAAAACCTAATCAAAAAACTCAATTTATCTACATAAAGGAAGAAAGTTGGATCTTCTACTTCTGTTCTTCCAATACCAGAAGCTTTAGGGATACCAACTGAACTCAGGGAGGAATGCACCAAGATACTACGCACTACGCTACCACCTAATACAACACCTTCAAACATACCGATTCTCGATCAGACGGATCGCCCTCACTGTTGAGATCGCCGAAGGGGTAGAAATCCCAAGACGTCTTCGCGAAACTCGACTTCATGTCGACGCACAGGAGGACCACAAGTGTCAGACGCGGCTCCACAGGCCGTCGCGACGCTTCCGCACGCCGTTGTTTCTGGAAACTGACGGGAACGTTCCCGAGTCTTCCTCTCTCTATAACCGAATGACGTCATAGCGAGAGAGCGTGGGCGACGTCGTGAATGGGTGACGCGCCTACGCCGTCCGAAGACCACCCTGGGCCCAAACAATATCGATCAAATCCGTTACGGGAGAGGAGGATGATGGGGTTGGTTATCTTCGCCGAGGGGGTGACGCCGGTATGAGAATTCACGAGGATGGGGGGCTGCCTCATCTGCCTATTTCGAAACGGGGGACGCAATGCGGATTTCCGGGTGTAAAGTTCAAAGGTTAGGGTGCAACAAGTCGGGGATGCATCGGGGGGATGTGGAACTGGAAGAACTTCTTGGAAATTGGCACTTTTTTCCACTTGAAGTCTCGAAGGATGAACGGCATCTCATCAGAACTGTTCAACGTCGTTTTGCTCCTCGGGTTGTGAGACAATCTTCGCTATGAATGAAAATGCCACCACGATTTTCACCACTAGAAGGTTTACTAGACCACGAAACGTGTTCACAGTAGTTTTCATATTGGTTTTTCAATAATAAGCTTTTGGCATCATTTAATGATAATATAATGATAACTACGAAAAGTATAACTGAAAATAATGGCAACCAGTCAATTTAGTTAAATTTGTCAAACACTCAAACGAAGTAGAAATTACAGTTTTTTCTGAAACGTCCATTAATTCCATTTGATGAAAAATAACTCTGGAAATACTGAACCGAAATAAATTGAATGATAAAAAAACAATTTTCATTTTTGTTACATTTCAATGAATTCACAGTTCTATGTCACTTTCTTATCACTAAACTCATAATGATTTTAAGCATTGTTAGTTTTTTCTACAAAAAAAAAACACTCGATACTATTCCTTAATGATAGCTACGAAAATACCTAACCGGTTTCGGACTTCTCAGAGGAAAATGAAATTGCTACTTTGTTTGAGTGTTTGACAAAGTCAACTTAATGGATTTGTTTTCATTATTTTTAGTTGTATTTTTTGTTTTTATCATTATTGAATAGTTGCGAGTGTATAATTCGTAGAAAAAATAAACGATGCCTAAGATGATTATAAATTTCGTGATGGTAAAAAAAAATGAAACGTTAAGGTTCAGGGTTGAATGAAAAAAACTCAATCTATTCGGCCAACATAATCTGATCTTGTTATTCTATAGTTATTTTCCATCAAATGATGCCAGAAGTTTGTTATTGAAATAAAACTACCGTTTCTGAAACCTTCAGATAAAACTGAAATTGCTTCTTTGTTTGAGTGTTTGACAAATTCAACTGAATGAACTCGTTATTATTTTTTATTGTTATTTTCATAGTTAACATTATGGAATAGTGTCAAGTGTTTTTTTTATGAAAAAAATAAACAATGAACTCTTCAGATAAAACTGGAATTGCTTCTTTGTTTGAGTGTTTGACAAACTCATCTGAATGGACTTTTTGTTATTCTTTTCAATTGTGTTTTTCGTAGTTACCATTATGGAATAGTGTCGAGTGTTAACGATGAATTCTTCACATAAAACTGAAATTGTTTCTTTGTTTGAGTGTTTGACAAATTCAACTGAATGGACTTGTGGTTATAATTTTTAATTGTAAGTTTCATGGTTATTATCATGGGATAGTGTCGAGTGTTTTTTATCAAAAAAATAAACAATGAACTCTTCAGATAAAACTGGAATTGTTGCTTTGTTTGAGTGTACGACAAATTTAACTGAATGGACTTGATGTTGTTATTTTCAATTCACTTTTGCGTAGTTGGTTTTTTTTTCTGTGGAAAAAATAAACAATGCCCAAGATGTTTATGAATTTTCGTAATGTGAAAGTGAAATATATTTTATAACAATTTACTGAAATTTTTCAATCATTCAATTTGTTCAAGGGTCATTGTTGAGTGAAACAAATTCAACATATTTTGCTAACATAATTCCTGATATTATTATTCTACAGTTATTTTATTGAATGATCCCAAAAGTTTTTATTAGAGAAACACCACGTTTTCTGTCCTTTCTGGACTAAACTAAAATTGCTACTTTGTTTGAGTGTTTGACAAATCCAACTAAACGAGCTTGTTGTTATTATTTTTAATTGTATTTTTCGTAGTTATCATAATGGAATAGTTGTCGAGAGATTTCGTCGTTGGAAAAATAAACAATGTACTCTTCAGAGAAAACTGAAATTGCTTCTTTGTTTGAGTTTTCGACAAATTCAACTTGATCGACTTTTTGTTATTATTTTAAATTTTTTTATGCGTAGTTATCATTATGGAATAGCTGTAGAGTGTTTTCGGCGTTGGAAAAATAAACAATGAACTCTTCAGACAAAACTGGAATTGCTTCTTTGTTTGATTGTTTGACAAATTCAACTGAATGAACTTGTTAATATTTTAAATTGTAATTTTCATAGTTATCATTATGGAATAGTGTCGAGTGTTTTTTTGGTAAAAAAAATAAACAATGAACACTTGAGAGCAAACTGAAATTGCTCTTTTGTTTGAGTGTTTGGGAAATTCAGCTGAATGGACTTGTTGTTATTATTTTCAATTCAATTTTGCGTAGTTATCATTATGGAATTGAGTCGGGGGTTTTTTTTGTGAAAAAATTAAACAATGCCCAATATGATTATGAGTTTTGTGATGCGAAAGTGAAATAAATTTTATAACAATTTATTGAAATTGAGAGAATTATTTTATAATCATTCAATTTGTTATGGGTCAGTGTTGAGTGAAACAAATTCAACATATTTTGCTAACATTATTCTAGATATTATTATTCTAGAGTTATTTTTCATCAAATGATGCCAATAGTTTTCATTGGAGAAACACCACGTTTTCTAACCTTCCCGGACAAAACTGAAATTGCTATTTTGCTTGAGTGTTTGACAAATTCAACTATATGGACTTGTTATTATTATTTTTAATTGTATTTTTCGTGGTTATCATTTTGGAATAGTTGTCGAGTGTTTTCGTCGTAGAAAAAATAAACAATGAATTCCTCAGAGAAAACTGAAATTGTTTGAGTTTTTGACCAATTCAACTTCATCGACTTTTTGTTATTATTTTTAATGTTTTTCTGCGTATTTATCATTGTGGAATAGTTGTCGAGTGTTTTCTTCTTAGAAAAAATAAACAATGGACACTTCAGAGCAAAGTGAAATTGCTACTTTGTTTGAGTGTTTGACAAATTCAACTGAATGGACTTGTTGTTATTATTTTTAAATTGTAATTTGTTTGCCAAAAGTTTTTATTAGAGAAACACCACGTTTTCTGACCTTTCTGGACTAAACTGAAATTGCTACATTGTTTGAGTGTTTGACAAATCCAACTATACGAGCTTGTTGTTATTATTTTTAATTGTATTTTTCGTGGTTATCATTATGGAATAGTTGTCGAGTTATTTCGTCGTTGGAAAAATTAACAATGTACTCTTCAGAGAAAACTGAAATTGCTTATTTGTTTGAGTTTTTGACAAATTCAACTTGATCGACTTTTTGTTATTATTTTTAATTTTTGTATGCGTAGTTATCATTATGGAATAGCTGTAGAGTGTTTTCGGCGTTGGAAAAATAAACAATGAACTCTTCAGACAAAACTGGAATTGCTTCTTTGTTTGATTGTTTGACAAATTCAACTGAATGGACTTTTTGTTATTATTTTTAATTTTCTTCTACGAAGTTATCATTATGGAATAGTTGTCGATTGTTTTCGTCGTTGTGAAAATAACTCTTCAGACAAAACTGGAATTGCACCCTTGTTCGATTGTTTGACAAATTCAACTGAATGGACTTGTTATTATTTTTAATTGTGTTTTTCGTAGTTATCATTATGAAAAGTGTCGAGTGTTTTTTTGTGAAAAATAATTGACGATGAATTCTTCACATGAAATTTAAATTGATTTTTGTTTGAGTGTTTGACAAATCCAACTGAATGGACTTGTTATTATTTTTAATTGTGATTTTCATAGTTATCATTATGGAATAGTGTCGAGTGTTTTTTTTCGTAGAAAAAATAAACAATGAACACTTGGGAGCAAACTGAAATTGCTCCTTTGTTTGAGTGTTCGGGAAATTCAACTGAATGGACTTGTTGTTATTATTTTCAATTTAATTTTGCGTAGTTATCATTATGGAATTGAGTCGAGTGTTTTTTCTTCGCAGAAAAAATAAACAATGAACACTTGAGAGCAAACTGAAATTGCTCCTTTGTTTGAGTGTTCGGGAAATTCAACTGAATGGACTTGTTGTTATTATTTCCAATTTAATTAATGCTCAAGATGATTATGAATTTTGTAATGCGAAAGTGAAATAAATTTTATAACAATTTACTGAAATTGAGAGAATTATTTTATAATCATTCAATTTGTCATGGGTCAGTGTTGAGTGTAAGAAATTCAACATATTTTGCTAACATAATTATTGATATTATTATTCTAGAGTTATTTTTCATCAAATGATGTCAATAGTTTTTATTGGAGAAACACCACGTTTTCTAACCTTCCCGGAAAAAAACTGAAATTGCTATTTTGCTTGAGTGTTTGACAAACTTCATCGACTTTTTGTTATTATTTTTGATTTTTTTTCTGCGTATTTATCATTGTGGAATAGTTGTCGAGTGTTTTCTTCTTAGAAAAAATAAACAATGGACACTTCAGAGCAAACTGAAATTGCTACTTTGTTTGAGTGTTTGACAAACTCAACTGAATGGAGTTGTTATTATTTTTGATTGTATTCTTCGTAGTTATCATTATGAAATAGGGTCGATTTTTTTTTTGTGAAAAAATGAGAAGGAAAAAACTGAAATTGCTTCTTTGTTTGAGTGTTTGATTATTGTCTATTCCGATGGAAAGTATTGAAGAGAGTGAGATTTTCACTGTTATGCCTAGAATATCCAGATGCACTTTTAAAGCTACTCGAAAAGACGAATCTGTAACCACCAAATCTACCAAATTGTAGAGGAGGACCACAAGAGGTCTGGGAAGGCATAGTAACTTAGGAAGAAAAAACGTCAGAGTTCATCCACAAGTTTCAACTTCCACGTTAACTGGACGACTCCTTAGATAAGTGGAGATTATGACGTCCGTGAAGAGAGTTTGGCCGCTCTCTTCACGGACGTGAGATTATGTCAGTATCTCATCGCAGAGCTGCATTATATTCCACAAAGCGACCCACAAAATCGTACGAGGGGAATGAATAGAATGTGGACGAAGTGAACTCTTCTCGCGTTTCCTTATTGCGGGGTTTCGCAACCGAGCGCGGTCAACAATAATTGCTGATTGAAGATAGAATAACGCGCGAAATTCAGGTCGTCATATTGCGATGTTCGATGACAGCCAGAACATTATACGATGCCGGGAAAATGCACACGACTTGCGAAACTACCTGGTCGCGCCGTGATATAATCTGATCGAGATGACGAAAGAATTGATGAACAGTGGTTACACAGCGAATTGTGAAATGTCGAACCAAACTGTCAGCTGTCAGTGGAAAAAGTGTTGCCAACTTCTAAATTCGAACTGTTCCAGGAAAATTCCCTCTTTATCAGGGCGAATTTCATTACCGAGATACATTACCCGGATCAGAACGGCTTCATTAGGACCAATCTGCCCGCTCGGGCTGCTCAGGGTTGCCGGAGCGAAGGATCAGAAGATTAAAATTCGGCCCGATCGTTGCTGCCTCATTAGGGAAGCTGAATGTTGATTCACCCTTCTGCTCCACGTTATTAATATAACGTGAAATTTTCATTTTCAATTAAGGGACAGCTACGTCATGCAACCTGCCCTTCGGGCCAACGCGGAAGAGGTCAGGGTTGGGGAAATGAGATTTTGAACGATTCATTTTTTACGTTGGTAACGCCTAGAGGACATACCAAAAGGTATTTCCCCTAACAATACATTCAAACACTTCCTTTCCTACTCCTCCACATTTGGAGGTTCGTGTTTACTTCACCTCCCACCTTAGATCTGTGGTGGCAGAAAGTCGTTAATTAACTCGTACGATTACTCGAGAAAATCAGATCACGCTGAACCTCCTCGGATCCAGTTAACGACCTCATTAATTCTGGAGTTGAGGCGGAAACAGGAAGCGTCTTCGAATACTAATTCGTGAATTCTGTTTCTTATGAAACTCCTCAAAACGTGGGTGAAGATATCCTCGAAAGAATAAAGCACTCTAACGTTCCTTCAGCACCATTATCTGTTCGCCCCACTTAAGCTCCAGGGGAGCATCGTGGTTTATCCAGAAGGAACATGGATCTCCTCTAAACGAGATTGTTGATACTCCCAAAAATCGTTTCCATCCATTTCGAACCCGCCAGTGTTTACGGAGTATCGACCGGCCAGCACGATTGGTAAACAAGACGTAGCCTCATGCTCCACTTCTAAGGAGAATTCCTCACTGAATCCTCTCACTCTTGCACCCATTATGCAATTCGGTATTCCTCGCGTTACCGCCGACAGACACTTTCTAAAAGATTATGATTTTGCGATGGTAGATTGCGCAACGCCGCGAGCCAGGCAACGTCGCCTGGGCGATTCTTCGGCGTTCGTTTTGCAATGTTTACAAACAAACGAGTGGTGACCATTGCCTCCAGGAAATAATGTATGGCAGGTAATTAAGTGGATTACAATGCTTGAAGAAGATGGAGGTCACTTCGTGTACGGTCTTTCTCTTCCAAGACAGATGAATCACTTACGACATCTATTGGTAAGAGTGGATACACGGTTCACATTTAAGGAATCGATATTAGTCATCTAGAAAGGAGTTGCTATGATGAATTAAACATTCTTGCATTATGGTGATTTCGATCCGAAAACATTTGTCGTGAACTCTTCTTATGGCCAACATCCATCGAAATACCACTGGTGTTCTTCGAAACTCAGCTCTAGAGCCAGTATCGTATCTTTGCGAAGGTGAATGATCCTATATCACCCTACAACCAACCCACTTGGGTCCACCAGCAAGATTCTTCGTAGAAAAAATCTGCCATAAATTTCCTAAACTTCCAGAAGTATTGGTTCCAGCTATTCAACCAAGAAGGTCTTCACTTGTGCCTCTGATGAGGCATTTGAATTATACTGTGATGAAAACTAAACAGATCATGCCATGTCTATAAATCCAAGAGTATCTTTAAAGTGTAAGGATCCACCAGAAAGATTGTTTGTAGAATAAATTAGATCAAATCTGCCTTACATTTCTTACACTTCCAAAAGTATCGCTTCCACCTTTTCCACCAAAAAGGTCTTCACTTGTGTGAAGGGCTGATGAAGCGTCTGGAATGTACTCTGATAAAACACTCAACAGTTTATGCTATGTCCATACACTTCCAAAAGTATCGATTCCAGCTATTTGACCAAGAAGGTCTTCACTTGTGCGAGGGGCTGATAAAGCATCTGACTTTTACTGTGGCGAAAACTAAACAGATCATGCTATGTCTATAAATCCAAGAGGATCTACTAAGTGTGAGAATTCACCAAAAAGATTCTTCGTATGACAAATTAAATCAAATCTGCCATACATTTCTTAGACTTCCAGAAGTATCGCTTCCAACTTTTCAACCAAAAAGGTCTTCACTTGTGTGAGGGGCTGATGAAGCATCTGGATTTTACTGTGATAAAACACTAAACAGTTATGCCATGAATCCAAGAGGTTCTCCTAAGTGTGAGGATCCACTAGGAAGATTGTTCGTAAAACAAATTAGATCAAATATGCCATACATATCTTACACTTCCAAAAGTATCGATTCCAGCTATTTGACCAAGAAGGTCTTCACTTGTGTGAGGGGCTGATAAAGCATCTGAATTTTACTGTGAAGAAAACTAAACAGATCATGCTGTCTATAAATCCAAGAGGATCTCCTGAGTGTGATAATCCACCAAAAAGATTCTTCGTAGGACAAATTAGATCTAATCTGCCATACATTTCTTATACTTCCAAAAGTATCGCTTCCAGCTTTTCAACCAAGAAGGTCTTCACTTGTGTGAAGGGCTGATGAAGCATCTGGATTTACTGTGATAAAACACTAAAAAGTTTATGCTATGTCCATGAATCCAAGAGGATCTCCCAAGTGTGAGGATCCACTAGGAAGATTGTTCGTAAAACAAATTAGATCAAATATGCCATACATATCTTACACTTCCAAAAGTATCGATTCCAGCTATTTGACCAAAAAGGTCTTCACTTGTGTGAGGGGCTGATAAAGCATCTGAATTTTACTGTGATGAAAACTAAACAGATCATGCTATGTCTATAAATCCAAGAGGATCTCCTAAGTGTGAAAATCCACCAAAAAGATTCTTCGTAGGACAAATTAGATCTAATCTGCCATACATTTCTTATACTTCCAAAAGTATCGCTTCCAGCTTTTCAACCAAGAAGGTCTTCACTTGTGTGAAGGGCTGATGAAGCATCTGGATTTACTGTGATAAAACACTAAAAAGTTTATGCTATGTCCATGAATCCAAGAGGATCTCCCAAGTGTGAGGATCCACTAGGAAGATTGTTCGTAAAACAAATTAGATCAAATATGCCATACATATCTTACACTTCCAAAAGTATCGATTCCAGCTATTTGACCAAAAAGGTCTTCACTTGTGTGAGGGGCTGATAAAGCATCTGAATTTTACTGTGATGAAAACTAAACAGATCATGCTATGTCTATAAATCCAAGAGGATCTCCTAAGTGTGAGAATCCACCAAAAAGATTCTTCGTAGGACGAATTAGATCAGATCTGCCATACATTTCTTATACTTCCAAAAGTATCGCTTCCAGCTTTTCAACCAAGAAGGTCTTCACTTGTGTGAGAGGCTGATGAAGCATCTGAATTTTACTGTGATGAAAACTAAACAAATCATGCTATGTCTATAAATCGAAGAGGATCTTCTAAGTGTGGGAACCAACAGCAAGATGGTTCGTACAACAAATTAGATCAAATCTGCCATACATTTCTTATACTTCCATAAGTATTGGTTTCAGCTATTTAACCAAGAAGGTCTTCACTTGTGTGAGTGGCTGATGAAGCATCTGAATTTTACTGTGATGAGAACTAAACAGATCATGCTAAGTCTATAAATCCAAGAGGATCTTCTAAGTGTGAGAACCAACAGCAAGATTGTTCGTAGACCAAATTAGATCAAATCTGCTATACATTTCTTATACTTCCATAAGTATTGGTTTCAGCTATTTAACCAAGAAGGTCTTCACTTGTGTGAGTGGCTGATGAAGCATCTGAATTTTACTGTGATGAGAACTAAACAGATCATGCTAAGTCTATAAATCCAAGAGGATCTTCTAAGTGTGAGAACTAACAGCAAGATTGTTCGTAGAACAAATTAGATCAAATCTGCCATACATTTCTCATACTTCCAATAGTATTGGTTCCAGCTATTCAACCAAGAAGGTTGATGGGGCTGACGAAGATTCTTCATTTCACAGGATTCTTGTTATCTGAGAACTTGGGGGCTGGTGCTCTTAAAACTTAATTTGGTGGCTGTCCAACCTCTGGCAAGGATATAACTTCCCTCCATGGTTATATATCGATACCTTTTTGCCAGATTATCGAAAGCCTCAACGTACTACGTTGAGGCTTACGAGAGTTTGGCAAAAAGGTATCGATATGGAGCAATGTTTTTCAACCCTCTTGGCGTTGTCTCGACGTCTAAGGAAAAAGGAAGTGAGGAATGCTCATTGATGTATTACTTCATGGCAATCTCATTACCTTGGGAATGAAGGAATTAATAGTCTGCTCTCCTCCTCATGTGACTCGTTGTTGGTAGAAAAGTATTTCCACGACAGAATCATCGAGACATGCTATTTTGATAACGACGAAGGAAACATATTATTATTACATTATGTGGACAAACAACAACACACTCAGAATCTTTTCATTTGTCACGGTCAAGGCCGAGATTAACATGGACCATTGAGAGCAAAGGAACAAGGAACTTCCTGTCAATTCAACTCCAATTTCGACACGATATTCAGAATCCAATATTTCGTGTTCACTTGTGAAAATCTTGCAAATTAATTGGTGAAGATAAATGGCCATGAGATGTCGAACCACTAAACTTCTTCATCAAGACAACTTCTGTTTCCAATAACCCATGTTCCACCGTGGCCACCCTGTTCACCGGATTCAAATCCCCCCAAACAAAAATTGACATGTTGACTTTGAACCATCTTCCACAGACTCTGCACAGTAAATCCAAGAACTTCAAGTGGCTGTGCCACAAGCAGACATCGACCATATCATTTTGTCAATGCCCAGACGTGTACAGAAGTGGACATTTATGTTCCTCGAAATGTAAAAAATGGTCGGAATTCTCGACCCAATGAATCCGACAAAAAAAAAACTGTTTCGAATCTAATAACACCGCGACCTTGAGTCGATCCAGTTCCGTTTTACCAATATCGTAGGTACGATATACTTTCACTTTCGATATTTCACATAATTGAAAACCGAACAACCTTCGTTGTGAAACATACTTTTGATTCGGATCGGAATCGACAGGACGTGACATGAATGTTGATGTGTCTATTCACGTTTCTGAGTTTGAAAAGGATTTCGTCCACAAACGACGCAGATCTGTTTCGATTCCGTTTACGTGTCGATTACATTTCGGCCTGGATATTCGCCATTTCCCCATTGTGCTGATATTTGTGGTTTTCCTTGCTCGTAGGAAAACATTTCGGGCAAGGTCCCAATTTTCAGTTTTTCGCTCTTATGTTCCTAACGCTGCGTCGCAGGGTAAAACTTATCTTATACAGAATGGAATCTTTTTGAATTCCCTTGTTCGCATTAATTTTTGTATTTCTTGGAAAGTTTCTGAGTTCGAACCAACAGTCGCTAATTGACAAAAATGGTATTTTTACCCAATGGTTTTTGACAAATATGCCCTTCTAGAGCTTCAGCCTTTCACTTTTCTGCCATACTCATTAGGAACAAAACAGAAGAGCATTAAATTTTCTTTACAATAAGATCAAATTCAATTTTTTATCCTGAACGGTTCCAAACTTATTGAATTTTTTAGATTTACTGATAATTTTTGAAGAAGACTCTCGACCAACTCATACTTGCTGTATGTGAAGCATCTTTCAAGAAAAGATATTTTTTGAACAACCCTCTTTTCTTCAATTGTTATTCCGCCATTATTCAGCCACCATCGAACGGTAAAAACCCTGAAGTTGAATAAGGGGTGTTTTCAAAAAATTAACAGTGAATCTGAACAATTCAGTAAGTCCGGGCCTGTCGATGATACCAAATTGAATTGAGACTCATTGCAAACATAATTTGATGTTTTTCAACTTTCTTCGTATAAGTATCGCCCAAAAATGAAAGGTTGAGGAGGTAGGAGGGAATGTTTGCCAAGTTAAAATACACTTTTCTTCAATTACCTACTTTGGCGGCGGATATCTCAAAAAATGTTTGAGTAACAAAAAAAAGAATGTGAACAATCTTGTAGGGAATTCAAAGTGCTTTTATTCCCTTTCTTGTGAATTTTTCCGTAGGACTCACCATTTGGGAGATATGAGTGAAAAACTGGAAATTGGGAACTTTGTCCCCCCTCACCCAACATCTAGGTCCCAGAGTTTTGAGTATGCCTTCCTCCCAAATACTCTGAATAAATTCTGGAGAAATACTAATGAGTTAGTTAATAAAAAGAGATACCCACCAGAAAAGAGCGAACCACCCCTAAATTAAAAAAAAAAAGACACCACATGGTTAGTCGAAAAGGACCCCCTATATCATTGGAACCCCATAAAGTATCATACATTCCTCTCTTTGTAACAGAACGTGACTGACCTACCCCCTTCATTCCCCCCAGAACACGAATAGCTGAGTAAACTCAGATAAAATCGCAGCCCTCGATCAAAGCCTCTGGCGCAATGAAGGTGCACGAGAAGGAAATGGCTTTCGAATGGAATATGTTCGACCCGACAAACCGAATTTTCAACAACTCCAGGAACTTTGGTAAATATTTGTTCTATTCTCAATACTCGCCACGTCGAGATTCTCGTTTTTGTCCGAAGTACTCCTGAAAGTTTGCAGAATCTTGAGATGGAATTGGACCTCTTCGATTTTTTCTTGTTTGGAGGACCTGCATACAATCTTTTCCAAGGATGGAAGTTTTACTTTTTTCCACCGAAGTTCTGGGACGAAATCGAAATTATCTCACCTAATCATGAAGGCGGGATAATCCTACGTCAAACAAACATTGGGCAACATTAGGAAATATTGCGATCAAATTTGCGTCGATATCGATTAAATTGGACAATCTAAAGTAGTCACTTCCGGACCCTGAAAAAAATTTGATACGAGGTTCAAATGTCCAGATCCATTCAATCGCTAGATGATGCAACCTTGAACACATTTTGTATCTCAATAATGGTTGTATTGGAAATTCGCAACCAGTTCTGATGAATGAAGTTCTTTCATGATGAACGTGACACATAACTAAAGTTAATTATAAAAACGTAAAAATTATATTAACGTTCACGTAAGGATTACGCATATTTCAAATTCACGTTGTTGAAACAGATAAAAAGTGTTATTTTCTGTGAAAAACGTAAGCAAGAATTTTCACGTTGTCCATAAGAATATCTGGTGTTATTTCTGTGGAAAACGTAAGAAATAATTTTGACGATTACGTAAGGCTTAAAAATATTTTAATTTTACGTTATTCATACGGATATCTAGTGTTATTTTTGTCAAAAACGTAAAAACGTAAGAAATAATATCCACGTTAACGTAAGGCTTACGTATATTTCAGTTCAACGTTATTCATAGGAATATCTAGTGTTATTTTAGTAAAAAAAGTAAGAAATAATTTCAACGTTTACGTAAGGCTTACGTATGTTTCAATTTTACGTTGTTCATACAGATATCTAGTGTTATTTTTGTGGAACACGTGAGAAAGATATTAACGTTTACGTAAGGCTTACGTATATTCAAATTTTACGTTGTACATAGGGATATCTAGTGTTATTTTTGTGAAACACGTGAGAAAGATATAAACGTCCACGTAAGGCTCACGTATATTTAAATTTTACGTTATGCATAAGGATATCTGGTATTATTTTTGTGGAAAACGTGAGAAATAATTCCAACGTTCACGTAAAGTATTCGTATATTTAAATTTTACTTTGTTCAAACAAATATAAAATGTTAGTTCTGTGAAAAAATTTTTTTTATGCTTACGTATATTTCAATTTCAAGTAGTTTATACGGATATCTATTGTTATTTTCGTGGAAAAAGTGGAAATAATTTTACGTTTACGCAAGGCATAATAATATTTCACTTTAACGTTATTCATACTGATATCTTCTGTTATTTCTGTGAAAAACGTAAAAACGTAAGAAATAATATCCACGTTAACGCAAGGCTTAGGTATATTTCAATTTAACTTTATTCATACGAATATCTAGTGTTATTTCAGTGAAACACGTGAGAAATAATTTCAACGTACACGTAAAGCTTACGTATATTTCAATTTTACGTTGTTCATACGGATATCTAGTGTTATTTTTGTGATAAACGTGAGAAAGATATAAACGTTCACGTAAGGCTCACGTATATTTAAATTTTACGTTATCCATAGGGATATCTGGTGCTATTTTTGTGAAAAACGTAAACACGTGAGGAATAATATCAACTTTTACGTAAGGCTTACGTATATTTCAATTTAACGTTATTCATGAGGATATCCGGTGTTATTCTTGTGAAAAACTTAAGAAATAATTCTGACGTTTACGTAATGTTTTCGTATATTTAAATTTTACGTTGTTCAAACAAATGAAAGATTTTAGTTCTGTGAAAAACATGAGAAATAATTTTTAGGCTTACGTATATTTCAATTTCACGTAGATATCGATTGTTTTTTCGTGGAAAAAGTGAAAATAATTTTTACGTTCACGTAAGGCTTGATAATATTTCAATTTTACGTTATTCATACGGATATCTAGTGTTATTTTTGTTAAAAACGTAAGAAATAATTTCAAAGTTAACGTAAGGCATACGTATATTTCAATTTTACGTTGTTCACACGGATTTCTAGTGTTATTTTTGTGAAAAACGTAAAAATATAAGAAATAATATTAACGTTTACGACGTTCACGTAAGGCTTACGTATATTCCAATTTGATGTTGTTCATATGGATATGTTGGTGTTATTTCTGTGGAAAACGTGAAAAATAATTTTTACGTTTACGTGAGGCTTACGTAGTATTTCAACTCTACGAATTCATATGGATATGGAAGTGCCATTCTCATGAAAAATATTATTTACGTTCACGTAAGGATTACGTGTATACGTTAATGAAACGTTTGAAGAGAATTCATTTCAGTAATGAATGGATATCAACGAACGTAGTCAAATTCTAACCTTACTTTTTTTAATACAAGTTCTGCATTCGCGCAAACTTTCCGGACCTGAATGCCATTTTTAAATGGATTCTATTTTTAAGTGGGTGAAGTTATAATATTTCACGAGAGCGGTGAACGAATATACACACGAATATTTTATTATAAACAATTCTCAGTAAAAACTGGCGCTTATATATAATTGCCAGTTTGAAATGGAAATTATATAGAATTATACTGAACTTGACACATTTAGAATCCTGTAGAAATCACTTCCGAGAAAATAACATCCTTACATCAACAGGGCTCTATTTGTACGAAATTATCATATTTCTGTTCAAGAACAAGAGTTCAATCAGTGATCTCAAAACACGCAGCGAAAGAAATTTGAACTATAACTACCCAAAACACCGATTAACAAAATTCGAGAGAGGGTGCTTATATTCGGGTATATCAGCTTTTAACAAGTTGCCTCCTACAATAAAAGCCATAAATAACGAGAGGATATTCAAGAACAACTATTGCTGAATTTGGAGCCATACTGCTTGTCAGAGTACTTCGAATGTAATTTTTGACTTATAATTTGATTTTTGTGTGGAAGATATCACTGTTAAATATTCAATTAATTTGTTTTATGGTGTTTATTTTTTCTTTTGTATGACAAATTTCATTTTCACAATCACTGCATTGTAATTGTAAATATGAAATAGAGGGATTACTTACTTACTTACGTATAGTATAAATTAAAATTCAAACTGGAAATTATGTATAATTTATCCTGGACACCCTGTATAATAATGAGACAGTTTTCCAGTTTCTACTTATAGAAACAATAATGCTTGAGGATTTCAACTTCCTTAATGTATGTCCCCTTTTAAATTGTCGAAAATTCCATATGCAACCACTCTAATGGAATAAATGGGAGCTTCCGTTATCGTTGCTTCATAGTGAGGCTGATAAGGTCTCTACAGCAAACAGATAATTGATGACGCCAGTTCACCAGACTTGTCGACCATTTCTGTTTTTTTGGGGTACCGAGCTGCTTCGATTTCATGTTAGCATATCGATATGGATAGTGTATCATTGGAGTTTATTAGATAACTCCAGAGTGGACAGAAGACCAGTTAACACAAGGTAGGAGGCCGACCCATCTGGCTAAGGAACAAGCTCAAAAAGTTTTGAACGTTCGAATTTAAGAAATGTAGTGGAAACTAAACGTTTTCTCGGATTGAGAATCGTTTTTTCACATCTAAAAAGTAATGGTCGTCGAAATTTCCCTTGACGTCAACAACGAATTTGTGAAATAACTATATTACTCAATATTTCATCGAGGTATCACGTTGGGTCTCGCTGATTCTAATTAAGTTTTATCTATTACGTTGGCGATAAAAATACTGGATGGAAACGTTGACACGTTCCAAGAAACGCAGACGTACGATCTTCCCAAACAAAAATGTATTGTAACAGATGATGAAAAACGTTTGTTGGATATCGGATACTGTACAGGCTGGCAAACGGAGTTGATGATTTATCGCGCGATTTGTTCGATATATGCGGTTCGTACTTTCATCTGGACCCAAACAAGAAGTTGTAATTTGAATTCTTCGCGCAGTGGTGAATATACTCAAAGCTGAAACATAAAGAATGGTCTCGCGAAAAACAGATAAAACCACTGATTCCACAACGGGGTCATGACCGCATGGCCTGGACCAGAGCCAAGTTCATGTTCACCAGACTTCGGCAAATAACTCTCTCCGGTCAGCGGTGTCCGGTCATCCCAGCCAACCCTTTCTCATGCAAATTTTCAATGCCCTGTGTTGATTGAACTCATCAAACCGACGCTTCGAACTTGTGGATGGAAAACTCTCGAGGGCACCAGAAAGGAAAGCGGTCGATGCGATACCACTGTGTCTTTTGTGGTGTGCTAAATCTTATTAGTGGAGATGTTAGTTTATTCTTGTCGAAATTAATCTCTGTCCCAAACTTCAGGGAACTAAATTCACTAGATATGGTTCGAGACAATCCTTCAACATTCTGAGGCAGCACAATTATGAATGTTGGCGTTTTTAAGATGAAATTTGTTTTAAATAATTGTAACGTGTTAACAGTCCTCCCTTCAGCCCTCTCCTTGAGGCAAATCCAAATTTGTCTCGTCGTGAAATTCTCTCACGGTAAGTCTTCCCTATAGTCCACTAAGATATTTTCTGGAATAATTCACAACGAACGTCCACTCATTTATGAAATGATGGATATTTCGCTCCCTGAAAGGGCGATTTATGATTGTCAGTTTGAAAATTGTGACTGAGGAAATAATATAAATGAAAAAATATTCGAACATGTGAAATTCCAGTACAACTTAAGAAGTATAAAATATTTATACATAAATTGAAAAAACTATTTTTTTTTTCAGATAACGGCTCATTAGATCAGACGCCTTATCCGTATTCGATTAACCTTTAATAACATAGTTCTATTTATATAAAGATAGAATGTTTTCCAGTTGACCTCGAGATTATACACCACACAGAAAACGAAAGTAGCGACAACTTTTTGCAGTGCTGACGAGAGTCGTCTCTACTTACAAAGCTGGGTGGATCGAAGATGGTTTATATCTTTAACGAACCCCAATTAAAAAAAAATCATAAAGAGAAAACCCTTTTCCAATCCTCATTCCAGGAAAATGTTCGAGAACGAAACCCACTAGGAATATTGTAGACGGTGGTGAGAAAAGCCCTCTGAAAGCTGAATCGATCTGTGAGACTTACGTTCTAAAAAGAGGAGAATGGAAATGCGTATTTTATATTTAGAACTCGTCGAGGCGCGATAACATCCACCTCCTCGAAGGATATTTTTGAAGCCTTCGTGTTTCGTGCAGAGACTCCCACTTTGTTTTTAACTTTGTTTTTAATAATTTCATACCTCGAGGACGTTCTTATTTTTTAGGCTCGAAAAACGGTTATCGTAATATTCGAGAAAAACAATGACGTTAAGTCAGGTGCTTTTGGGCGCTTTTTTAAATTCTTAGCCAGAGAGGTCGACCAGAGAAAATAGGGCTAAGCTTTTATTAAGGGAATATTTCTCTTCTATGTTTCATTCACCCAAGTATGAAGGAATGTCAATGACATGAGTTTCCAGCTGCTGTTTATTTTAGTGCCCACCTCAGATCTTGTCGACAATTTTTTCTAAGATACAATTCTGAAAAAAAAACCGAATGATACCAGTCTGTACTTTAGGAAACTTCCAGTTCAGGAGATATGATTTTTCGAAAATTGCATTGAAATACGTAAATTTTGATAGTCTCAAGAATATTTCAAACAGTATGATAGAAAACTGACATTGAATTGTCAATATTTCATAATTTTTCACGCAACTCAAAAAAGTTATTTCTCACAACCTAACAATTTCCTGAGATTGAGACTATAGCCATTCGATTTCTGATGCAAAACTGTGTTCACACAAAAATTAACCTCAAAATTGGAGGTTTGAGCTAAAGTGAACTTGGTTGGATCTTTTTCCTGGAAATTGCGATATTGTGAGTCGAGTTTAGCGCTCTTGTTGAAGGCTGAGCTTTTATTATATGAATATTCCTTTTCTATGTTCCACCAACCCAAGTATGACGGAAGTTCAATTACATGAGCTTCCAGCTGCTGTTTATTTTAGTGCCCTCCTCAGATCTTGTCGACAATTTTTTCTAAGATACAATTCTGAAAAAAAAACCGAATGATACCAGTCTGTACTTTAGGAAACCTCTAGTTCGGGAGATATGATTTTACGAAAATTGCATTGAAATACGTAAATTTTGACAGTTTCAAGAATATTTCAGACAGTATGATAGAAAACTGACATTGAATTGTCAATATTTCATAATTTTTCCCGCAACTCGAAAAATTATATCTCACAACCTGATAATCTCCTAAGATTGAGACTATAGCCATTCGATTTTTTATGAAAAACCGTGTTCACACAAAAATTAACCTAAATTAACCCAAGTTTATTTTAGTGCCCCCCTCAGATCTTGTCGATGATTTTTTCTAAGATACAATTCTGAAAAAAAAAACTGAATGATACCAGTCTTCACTTTAGGAAACTTCAAATTCAGGAGATATGATTGTTCGAAAACTGCATTGAAATACGAAAATTTTGAAAGTTTCAAGAATATTTCAGACAGTATGATAGAAAACTGACATTGAATTGTCAATATTTCATAATTTTTCCCGCAACTCAAAAAATTATATCTCACAACCTGATAATCTCCTTAGATTGAGACTATAGCCATTCGATTTCTTATGAAAAACCGTGTTCACACAAAAATTAACCTAAATTAACCCAAGTTTATTTTAGTGCCCCCCTCAGATCTTGTCGATGATTTTTTCTAAGATACAATTCTGAAAAAAAAACTGAATGATACCAGTCTAAACTTTAGGAAACTTCAAATTCAGGAGATATGATTTTTCGAAAACTGCATTGAAATACGAAAATTTTGACAGTTTCAAGAATATTTCAGTCAGTATGATAGAAAACTGACATTGAATTGTCAATATTCCATAATTTTTCACGCAACTCAAAAGAATTATACCCCACAACCTAAGAATTTCCTAAGATTGGGACTATCACCATTCGATTTCTCATGAAAAACTGCATTCACACAAAAATTAACCTCAAAATTAGAGGTTGGAGCTAAAGTGAACTTGGTTGGATCTTTTTCCTGGAAAATTGCGATATTGTGAGTCGAGTTTAGCGCTCTTGTTGAAGGCTGAGCTTTTATTATATGAATATTCCTTTTCTATGTTACATCAACCCAAGTATGACGGAATGTCAATGACATGAGCTTCCAGGTGCTGTTTATTTTAGTGCCCACCTCAAATCTTGTCGACAATTTTTTCTAAGATACAATTCTGAAAAAAAAACGAATGATACCAGTCTGTACTTCAGGAAACTTCAAATTGAGGAGATATGATTTTTCGAAAACTGCATTGAAATACGTAAATTTTGACCGTTTCAAGAATATTTCAGACAGTATGATAGAAAACTGACATTGAATTGTCAATATTTCATAATTTTTCACGCAACTCAAAAAAATTATATCTCACAACCTAATAATTTCCTAAGATTGAGACTATCACCATTCGATTTCTTATGAAAAACTGTGTTCACACAAAAATTAACCTCAAAATTGAAGATTGGAGCTAAAGTGAATTTGGATGGATCTTTTTCTTTGAAATTGCGAAGCGCGAAACTCGACTCGCAATATCGCAATTTCCAAGAAAAATATCCCGAACACACCTCGAGCATACCGCAAATGCAAAAACGCATAAATAAATAATCGATCTGAAAGTAAAATACCTCCAGCCAATAGGCACGTTATTTCGTTGTTCCGTTCCTGGGCTAGTAATGACCTTTATTAACCATTCAACAATTGATATGCAAAGGTAAATCCGTGATGTAATAGATGGCGATCATAATTAACAGACTTACGTTCGACGGGCGATCCGGCAAACAATGAGATTTATGGTTATTCAAAATATCGCGCCATTATTAGACATTAGCGAAATGTGCGGCAGCTGGCCCGGTATAAATAGCTGAGGCCATTCGGCACGTTATTGAATGAGCGATGTTTCCATCTATAGAGACCCAGGGATTCGAGGGCAATGACGAATATCCGAAACGATCGCGAAAACTGTAACTGCCATGTCAGTAGTCGTTAATCCTAAGAGAAGAATAATAAGGTCTCTATGGTCTGGATAGCCGGATGATCGGGAATCACAGAGAAAGAACAAATCGATGTTCTTGACAGTTGGGGATATGTAGGAAATTTCTTTTTCGTCTTATCTATCCTCACTTAACCCTAACATAAACTAACAAAACTTTACCTTAAGCACCATTTGATATTTTGAATGTTATGCAATATTCGTTGAAAGCGTAACCTACCAAACTAAATTTTGAGTTATTGACATAAAATGAGATATTTTTATGCCTTACATTGGCAGTACTGCCTTATATATTGGTTAACCTATCTGTCACGTGTCTGATCGATTATATTCATTAATATCTCAGCTTTTATGAATCTTACAAAAGTGTAAGTGCCTCGAGGCGCCTATAAATCGTAATGAAGTAGTATAGAAGATGGAAATTTTCCGACCGTTCATAATTTTATTAGATTTTCAGAAATTCTTGACGTGCAAGGGACTGACGTTTTGATTTCGACCATCAATTTTAATGAGGCACCATTTATTCGTGCAGGAGACGCTTTAGCTTTCCATAAAAAGTTTTATTCGGCTCTTAAGAATGCTGAATAATATCGAATCAATCACCTATTGTTTTTTCAACTTTCGATTTGCCGATGTCGATTTTATATTCGAAACGATTGGCCTTTCTGAACTCGAATTTCAATTGAATTAGGCGAAACGGGAGATTGTCACGTTCGGTGGAGCATCGAGTGTGAAAGATTCGATCGAAAGCGAACAACCAACACACATTCCGAAAAAAGTTTACTTTAGCTCCTACCTCGGATTTTGAGGTTAATTTCTGTGTGAACGCAGTTTTTCATGAGAAATCGAATGGTAATAGTCTCAATCTTAGAAAATTCTTAGGTTGTGAGATATAATTCTTTTGAGTTGCGTGAAAAATTATGAAATATTGACAATTCAATGTCAGTTTTCTATCATACTGGCTGAAATATTCTTGAAACTGCCAAAATGTACGTATTTCAATGCAATTTTCGGAAAATCATATCTCCTGAACTAGAAGTTTCCTAAAGTACAGACTGGTATCATTCGGTTTTTTTTTCAGAATTGTATCTTAGAAAAAATTGTCGACAAGATCTTAGGTTGGCACTAAAATAAACAGCAGCTGGAAGCTCATGTCATTGACATTCCGTCATACTTGGGTTGATGGAACATAGAAAAGGAATATTCATACAATAAAAGCTCAGCCTTCAACAAGAGCGCTAAACTCGACTCACAATATCGCAATTTCCAGGAAAAAGATCCAACCAAGTTCACTTTAGCTCCAACCTCCAATTTTGAGGTTAATTTTTGTGTGAACGCAGTTTTTCATGAGAAATCGAATGGCGATAATCTCAATCTTAGGAAATTCTTAGGTTGTGAGATATAATTTCTTTGAGTTGCGTGAAAAATTATGAAATATTGACAATTCATTATCAGTTTTTTATCATACTGTCTGAAATATTCTTGAAACTGTCAAAATTTACATATTTCAATGCAACTTTCGAAAAATCATATCTCCTGAACTAGAAGTTTCCTAAAGTACAGACTGATATCATTCGGTTTTTTTTTTCAGAATTGTATCTTAGAAAAAATCGTCGACAAGATCTGAGGTGGGCACTAAAATAAACAGCAGCTGGAAGCTCATGTCATTGACATTCCGTCATACTTGGGCTGATGGAACATAGAAAAGGAATATTCATATAATATAAGCTCAGCCTTCAACAAGAGCGCTAACCTCGACTCACAATATCGCAATTTCCAGGAAAAAGATCCAACCAAGTTCACTTTAGCTCCAACCTCCAATTTTGAGGTTAATTTTTGTGTGAACGCAGTTTTTCATGAGAAATCGAATGGAGATAGTCTCAATCTTAGGAAATTCTTAGGTTGTGAGATATAACTTTTTTGAGTTGCGTGAAAAATTATGAAATATTGACAATTCAATGTCAGTTTTCTATCATACTGTCTGAAATATTCTTGAAACTGTCAAAATTTACGTATTTCAATGCAATTTTCGAAAAAACATATCTCCTGAACTAGAAGTTTCCTAAAGTACAGACTGATTTCATTCGGTTTTTTTTTCAGAATTGTATCTTAGAAAAAATTGTCGACAAGATTTGAGGTGGGCACTAAAATAAACAGCAGCTGAAAGTTCATGTCATTGACATTCCTCCATATTTAGGTTTATGGAACACAGAAAAGAAATATTCATTTACTAAAAGCTTAGCCCTACTTCCAGAAGTTCATAGAAACTTCTGTTAGAATGGGCAAGTCGAAGACTCGCCCCGCCTTGAGGGCCGCCTCAATTGATTCGGTCTCATCTCGAAGGTTGAAAGTCGGTACTACCCTCGAATTTCCTTTGCGAGGATTAAAATTCGAGTCGCGAACGTTTCATGTTCGACGCGGCCACAACTGACTGGATTTAATCCAGGCATGACTGATATTTTCGCGAAAATTGAATATCACGGAAATGCCGCCCCGAATCCTCGACTTTCAAGGGAACGTAAATGGGAACATCGCTCCTGTGAAATTTCATCCAGCTGTAATTGAATCGAAACGAAAGAGTCGACAGGAAGTTTTATTACTTACACTCTCGTGATTTACATCTGACGAAACGGGGGTGGATGTCGCGTCGTTTTACTGATAGATTACATTTAACGTCGGTTTAAGTAACTGGAGATTACGTTCAGTAGATGAGGAATTGAATACAAATTCTGAAATGATTTTGAATACTTAAATTCTCACTGCTGCTGAATATTTATTCGTGCGACGTTTTTCCCAACTCGTTCCTATTCGTGACTTTATCTCCATCTGACGATAAAACTATGAGCGGAAATTAGGGATATCGCTTTGTTGCGGTTTTGATGCCATTTTAGTGCTATTCTACAGGTAGGTGGCGGTCATTGAAGAGAGTTTCCTGAAATATTTTCCTCGTTCAACAGTTGATGAGTGTACCAAGATTGACAGAAAAGGGAACATAGAATTTAATGAAATATGATGGAAGCTGAGCTTTCAAGTCAAATTCGAGTTATCGGTGGTTTATGACAGTTCTATTTACATAGAATTATCTGAGAAATCTGTAAATCCTAAAATCGATGGCTGCGCCATCTAAATCGTTTTTATTTCCGAACAAGAGAAGCAGAATCCAAGAATGGAACGGCTCGTTATTATTTTGAAGCGTGGACTCGTACGACGATACAAACGTGAAATCGGTTTTATTCAAAACAAGAGACCGGATTATAAGCAACAAGGACATCTCGAAATATTCGTGAAAATTAAAATTGGAGGTACAGAGGCGAAACTTTGTTAGGTTAGGTTAGGTTAGGTTCAGCAAGTTAAAATGCCTTAAAATTACTGGGTTGGGGTAGAGAAAAAAGTTTTGACATTTCACTGTCAGTTTGAAAATTGACAACTATGATAGGAACTAACAACATAATCGTAAAATAAGAATACTTCATGAGATTTCTTTTTCTTTTTCTGAAGATGGCGCCATTTCAGGAAGTACATATTCGGATATTCTACTGAAATATGTTGGTATTTCCGGTGAAAGCTGTCAGTTTGTAAATTGACAGCTTTGATCGGAACTTCCAACATAATTCCGTAAGATTCGAATACTTCATGAGTTTTATTTTTTTTTTGAAGATTGGGCCATTTCAGGAAGTTTTCGAATATTTTACTGAATTATTTTGGTATTTTCAGTGAAAGCTATCAATTTTCAAACTGACACTGTAAAAGTTATTGGAATTTCATTATTTTCCAAGGAATTTGAAAAATAATATCTCTTGAACCATTAGTTTCCTGAGATTGAGACTACTACCATTCGATTGTTCATAAAAAGTGTTTCAACAAAAAAATCATCAAAATCAGAGGTGGTTAGATATGCAAGAATTACAAATACTATGTTCAATATTTCGATGGGAAAAAAATAATTCACCACATAGATGAAATTTCGACGTTTCACTGTCAGTTTTGAAATTGACAGCTCTAATCTAAACTACCAACATAATTCCGTAAAATTCGAATATTTCATGGGATTTCTTTTCCTTCTTTTGAAGATAAGGCCATTCCATGAAGTTTTCGAATATTTTACTGAACCATAATGGTATTTTCGGTGAAAGCTGTCAATTTTCAAACTGACACTGAAAAAGTTATTGAAATTTCATTATTTTCCAAGGAATTTGAAAAAATCATATCTCTCGAACCATTAGTTTCCTGAGATTGAGACTTGTACCATTCGATTGTTCATAAAATGTGTTTCAACAAAAAAAATCATCAAAATCAGAGGTGGTTCAGATATGCAAGAATTACAAATACTATGTTCAATATTTCGATGGGAAAAAGATAATTCACCACATAGATGAAATTTTGACGTTTCACTGTCACTTTTGAAATTGACAGCTCTAATCTAAACTACCAACATAATTCCGTGAAATTCGAATATTTCATGAGATTTCTTTTGAAGATTAGGCCATTTCATGAAGTGTTCTAATATTTTACTGAACCATGTTGGTATTTTCGGTGAAAGCTGTCAATTTGCAAACTGACACTGAAAAAGTTATTGAAATTTCATTATTTTCCAAGGTTTTTGAGAAAATCATATCTCTCGAACCATTAGTTTCCTGAGATTAAGACTAGTACCATTCGATTGTTTATAAAAAGTGTTTCAACAAAAAAAATCATCAAAATCAGAGGTGGTTTAGATATGCAAGAATTACAAATACTATGTTCAATATTTCGATGGGAAAAAGATAATTCACCACATAGATGAAATTTTGACGTTTCACGGTCAGTTTTGAAATTGACAGCTTTGATCGGAACTACCAACATAATTCCGTAAAATTCGAATGTTTCATGAGATTTCTTTTTCTTCTTTTGAATATTGGGCCATTTCATGAAGTTTTCGAATATTTTACTGAACCATTTTGGTATTTTCGGTGAAAGCTGTCAATTTTCAAACTGACACTGAAAAAGTTATTAGAATTTCATTATTCTCCGAGGAATTTGAGAAAATCATATCTCTTGAACCATTAGTTTCTTGAGATTGAGACTAGTACCATTCGATTGTTTATAAAAAGTGTTCAACAAAAAAAATCATCCAAATCAGAGGTGGTCTAGATATGCAAGAATTACAAATACTATGATCAATATTTCGATGGGAAAAAGATAATTCACCACATAGATGAAATTTTGACGTTTCACTGTCAGTTTTGAAATTGGCAGTTCGAATCTGAACCACCAACATAATTCCGTGAAATTCGAATATTTCATGTGATTTCTTTTTCTTCTTTTAAAGATTGGGCCATTTCATGAAGTTTTCGAATATTTTACTGAACCATGTTGGTATTTTCGGTGAAAGCTTTCAATTTTCAAACTGACACTGAAAAAGTTATTGAAATTTCATTATTTTCCAAGGAATTTGAAAAAATCATATCTCTCGAACCATTAGTTTCCTGAGATTGAGACTTGTACCATTCGATTGATAATAAAAAGTGTTTCAACAAAAAAAATCATCAAAATCAGAGGTGGGGTAGATATGTAAAATTAACAAATATTGTGTTCAACATTTCGATAAGAAATAGATGATTCACCACATAAATGAGATTATGACGTTTCACTGTCAGTTTCGAAATTGGCAGTTCGAATCTGAACTACCAACATAATTTCTTTTTCTTCTTTTGAAGATTGGGTCATTTCATGAAGTTTTCGAATATTTTGCTGAATTATGTTGGTATTTCTGGTGAAAGCTGTCAATTTTCACACTGACACAGTCGGATGTCAGGAATTCAAAAAATCATATCTCTTGAACCATAAGTTTCCTGAGATTGAGACTGGTACAATTTGATTTTTCATAAAAAGTATTTCAACAACAAAAATCAGGTAGGATAGAGACATGCAAATATTCAAACGCACATAATCCGGTCTCTATTCATAACAAACACGTCGGGGTAACAATAGAACCAAATCCGTGAGCGATAATGAGAGGAAAAGTCCGCTTTTTCAATGTGAACTTGACCCCACTCGTTCTGCTGGCCTTCATTCGCATAAATCCATCATTTTACGACCGAAATTCGAATGTAATTCGGAGGAAATTGTCCCTGATTACTCAAGTATGAAATACCCAACTCCTCCGTTGTGGTCGTTGAGTCGGGTAATGAGCTAATTCCACGACTTTATGTTCCATCGAGAGCGGTCCATCATTATTGAATCCCATTCAAAGGGATACTTCAATGAAATCGACGACAAAATAACTGAAGGGAAATCTTTATGTATCTATTTGCCACTTATTTCTGCTTTGGCAATGACTATTCACAAATCACAGGGAGGTTCTTCTGATGCTTTTGTTTTAGTATAATTCGAAAGAATATTTCATGACATAAAACCTGCTGGATTTGCTTTTATCCAAATTTGCTGCAGAGGCGTTAAATCCGACAATATAGGGGGCCATTTAAAAATGGTAAAACCCGACGCGGCACGTGTCCCGATATCCAATTATCGATCACCGGTGGTTTTTCCACGAAACACAATGAACATTACTCGTTCTCCGAATAAAATCCACGAATTACGAGAGCGAACGGCAATTATTCAATTTCATACGAACGTATCGAAGAACCACAATTTCTCGGCTCGCAACAATTCGAAAATAACGATTATTTCACGGAGCCAAGGTCGAACCAAATTGATTATAGAGATTCCACGTTTTGTGCAATAAAAATTCCATCTGTTTGTGTTACACACCGGGGGATTTCGATAATTCCCGGGAAGTTGAGAAATTGAGTTATTAGTGCGGAATTGGTATTTCACCCTGACATACCGATCAGCTGTATTTATGTCAACTAAAAAAAAAAAATATATTACTAGCGACTGAAGTAAACTCCTTCTTTGTTATTTCTTCGAACACAATCGGGGGCGAAACTCCCCCCCACCTCGAAGAAATGTCGTGACACTCCAAGCGTGAAATGGTTTCCTCCCTGATAAAATTTGATTTGGTTCGAGCCAATAGCCGGACGCCTCCCTTGATGGAAAATGTATTTGTACGAACTCCCTCAACGATTCGAAAAACATCGCAGTCAATACTCGAAAGAGAAAATTTCTAGTTTATAGAAAATCATTTTTTAGCTTTCATCAAAGGACGACAACCTTAAGGTCAAGTTCGATTTTATCTCGCCGAGTTTAAAAATAATCGAACCATATAGCGGATTCGCACTCGTTCGGGGCTATTTTTAGACAGTTGTCTGTTGAGTAACACGAGATTCGCCGAGATTATCACACTCGTTCCAAAATTATCTGTCTGGATTGTGCGAATTTGCCCGCACAAGCGGTGACATCTCTGTGATGTAACTTGGGGAGATCAAGGAAGGAACATTGTGATGTATCATTTCTTTGTTGCAGATACGTAACTGGTCAATAATTTGTGACAAATCTGTGATGTATCCATATTTCGAAGTGGCGATGTGTCAGCTATATAGTATTTATGTAACATATAGGAATTTTGATTCAAGAACATGAATCATGAGTGTGTATTTCTTATCCATAAATGTTTCATTAGGGCGATGAAGTTACTATATCACAGCTACATAAGGTTAATGTAAATTCGTTACAAATTCGTGATGTTTCATTCAAAGATATATGATTAGAGAAGTTTATGAGACCTTTTTATCTGGAAACTACATGCATGTTTCACTGTTTTATATTAGAAATGAAGTTATTCACAATAATATAAACTTTTCAAATCGAAAACGAAGTAAAAAATTATTAAACCATGTTTTGTTTGTTTTTACTGTGATTGTGATTTATCTTTCGTTATCCGCGGAAATATATGTTATAAATATTTCCGTATTTTCTTTTTTCTATGTCGTTTTATTATATATTATTTTTTTCTCTATGAGTTGGTCTATTTTCTAGTAGTTCGTAGTACTTATATCCTTCCTTGTGCAATATTTTTGTTGTAATCATATTCATATTTGTGCAATATTTTTTTCATTTTAAACGTTATGTTTATATTTTTTTTTTTTGTGAATCATTCTTTTTTTTCGTGAATCATTCTTTGTTCTGTGATTTTGTTTATTTTATTGGGATAATTTTAATTAAAAATTATATTTTCTTATTATTTGAATGAAAAAAAATTACACCTCCTTTTTGTATAGATAAAACTGAATGAATGAAATTTTTCGTTGATGTGTCTGTTTTTTTCTCGAGCATTTGAAATTGTTGATATATATTTGTAGTTTCCGAATTATTTTGGGATTTTCGTTCTAAAGAAAATTAAAAAATTTGAAAAATTATAAATGATATTCACAAACATTTTCCAGGAGTGCATGTTTTTTGATCCCATGTTTTGTTTGTTTTTCACTGTGATTGTGATTTATCTTTTGTTATCCGCAGAAATATATGTTATGTTTGTATTTTTTCGTATTTTTTTTTGTATGTCGTTTTAATCTATATATATATATTTTTTTCTCTATGGGTTGGTCTATTTTCCAGTAGTTCGTAGTACTTATATCCCTGTGCAATATTTTTTCATTGTAAACTTTATGTTTTCCTTTTGGTATATTTATTCCAGATAAGATATTTTTGTGAACTATTCTTTGTTTTGTGATTTTGTTTATTTTTATTAGGATAATTTTGATTAAAAATTATATCTTCTCATTATTTGAATGACAAAATTTCCACCTTCTTTTTGTATAAGACGAAAAATACTTATAGATATAACCGAATGAATACAATTTTCCGTTGATGTTTTTGTTTTTTTCTCGAGCAATCTAATGAAAAAACATCTACAAGGAATTCAAGATATGAACGTCGTTTTATCAGGTGAAATTTTTGTTCGTAGAATAAAAATTATTCTTGCATGCTTTCTTTTCCTAATGCAGCATTCAAAATTGTTGATATATATTTGTAGTTTCCGAATGGTTTTGGGTTTTTAGAAAGAAAATCGAAAAATTCGAAAAATTATAAATAAATTCACAAACATTTTTCAGGGTTTTTTACTGTTTTTGTGATTTATCTTCTGTTATCCGCAGAAATATATGTTATGTTTCAAATTTTTTCGTATTTTCTTTTTTGTATGTCGTTTTAATATATGTAATTTTTTTCTCTATGGGTTGGTCTATTTCCCAGTAGTTCGTAGTACTTATATCCTTCCTTGTGCAATATTTTTGTTGTTATCCTACTCATGTTTTTGCAATATTTTTTCAATGTAAACTTTATGTGTTCCTTTGGGTATATTTACTTCAGAAATATATTTTTTATGAATCATTCTTTGTTCTGTGACTTCGTTTATTTTTGTTGGGATAATTTTGATTAAAAATTATATTTCCTTATTATTCGAATGAAAAAATTACACCTTCTTTTTGTATTAGACGAAAAATACTCATAGATATAACCGAATGAATACAATTTTCCGTTGATGTTTCTGTTTTTTTCTCGAGCAATCTGACGAAGAAACATCTACAACGAATTCAAGATATGAGCGTTGTTCCATCAGGTGAAATTTTTCTTCGTAGAATAGAAATTATTCTTGCATGCTTTCTTTTCCCAACGCAACATTTGAAATTGTTGATATATATTTGTGGTTTCCGAATTGTTTTGGGATATTGTTTTGTTCGTTTTTTACAGTGATTGTGATTTATCTTCTGTTATCCGAAGAAATATATGTTATATTGTAAATATTTTCGTATTTTGTTTTTTCTATGTCGTTTCATTATTTATTATTTTCTTCTCTATGGTTTGGTCTATTTTCCAGTAGTTCGTAGTACTTATATCCTTCCTCGTGCAATATTTTTGTTGTAATCATATTCATATTTGTGCAATTTTTTTCATGTTCTCCTTTTGGTATATTTACTACGGAAAAATATTTTTTGTGTATCATTCTTTGTTCTGTAATTTCGTTTTTTTTTGTTGAAATAATTTCAATAAAGGAATATATTTCCTCATCATCTGTTGAATGGAAAAAGTTACACACCTTTTTTGTACAAGACGAAAAATACTCATAAATACTGAAAAATTACATTTTGATGCATGCCTTTCGCATTTATATAACATCTCTTATCTTCTCATAAAACTCATAAAAAAAGTGTTTGAACTGTGAATATTATGTATCAGCAACAAAACAAATATGCATCATAGATATCACTGAATTAAAATCAGTCTATATTTGCCAGATTCGATCTATTTAAGTGTGGTGAAAAAGTTGCTACATCTCGTCTCAATGAATTTTTTGATGCATGAAATCGGCCGTTTCACCAGAAATGGAGTAACTTTTTCTTCAACTTCTAATATCTTCGATTTCCTGAATCGATCGATTCAAGTGTCATGAAAAAGTTGATGCATCCCAACTAAATGAATTTTCAATATTTAACTAATGCATGAAATCGTCTGTTCCACGAGAAATGGAGTAACTTTTTTAACAACTGCCAATATCTTCGATTTCCTGAATCGACCGATTCAAGTGTGATGAAATGGTTGATGAGTCCCAACTAAATGAATTTTTCAATATTTACCTAATGCATGAAATCGACCGTTTCACCAGAAATGGAGTATTTTTTGTTTCAACTTCCAATATCTTCGATTTCCTGAATCGATCGATTCATGTGTCATGAAAAGTTAATACATCCCAACTAAGTGAATTTTTCAATATTTACCTAATGCATGAAATCGGCCGTTTCACCAGAAATGGAATAACTTTTTTAACAACTGCCAATATCTTCGCTTTCCTGAATCGATCGATTCAAGTTTAATGAAAAAGTTGATATATCTCAACTAAGTGAAGTTTTTAAAATTTGCATGGAACCATCTGCTGTGCAAATATTTCTCTCCAAATTTTAGTTTCAATCTGAGTAATTGAAGAATTCCTTCAAGAATATAAAATAAGACTAACACAAACACAAATAGAACACAAACTGCTACTCATAAAGTTGATAAATTTGTTTCTAGAATGGTTCCCCTGAATTTCGATTGTAATAACTTTCCCCCAAAGTTTCTAGGAAGACAAAAGAAGTCAGTGGTGCCAACCTGTACCAGTTGATTTTATGTTATGAAAACTTCCAATAACGAGTATGTAACAAACAAAAATCGATATATCCAAGGAAAACTCCGATGGAAACATTGGGAATTATGGTCATTTATCAGAATCGATTTAGGATTGGTCGGTTAATTTTTCATCGAGATTGAATATTCACAAAGGAGAAGATAAACCCAGGTTTATTCACATTTACAGGAATTGTTCTGCTGCCCCCATCGGTTTGATGTCGAGGCGAGTTCGGAAGCAGGTATTACTGATGGTAAATCCGATGTAGTTACACGTGCAGCAGATCGTTACATAACAACCCTGATAGGAGGATTCGTCCTTTGACTGTCCTCCCCAATCATCCGCACCCTGTCATCGCCGCAGTGATTATTAATCTCCGCAGATATGTGATTAAATAAGGGCACGTAGAAGGCGCTAATTAACCCGTCATGGTCCGGGGTCGGATTTGCCTGTCGACAAGTGTGTAATGCGTACGTCCTTTGTTTGCGATGTCGAGGTTCCCTCTGGATGACGGCAGACTGGCGCCTGAAACCGGGGGCGGCAGGCTGAAGGGGCGGTCGGCGGACCCGACAGATCCGGGTTGGAGGAACGGGGATCGCTCCCCGTACCTTCAATTACAGAGATTTTTCCATGAATATGGAGATGGTACGTTGGGGATGACAAGGGTGACGCCGGAAATATCGCAGCGGTTTGAATTTGCGGGGGTTGTAGCGAAATGGGGTGCTATTAAAAGGTTTATATTTCAGGAACGATTGGATCTCTATGGTTTATTTGAGATATTTGAGAAACACTGATGTCTGTATCACAAATACTGTCATTTAATTTTTATATTAAATTCTCCTTATGACTGATTTCATTCATGCCTTATTTTTTTTCTGGGCAATTCTCAGCAATTTTGGAATAAAAATTTTCGAGAAACACTGATGTCTCTATGACAAATACCGTCATTTTATTTCCATATTAAATTCAGATTATAACTGCCTTACGCCTTATTTTTTTTTCTGGGCAATTTTAAGAACTTATTAAATAAAAATATTTGAGAAACACTGATGTCTTTATGAAAAAATACTGTCATTAAATGTTTATATTGAATTCTGATTATAACTGATTTTATTCATGCCTTATTTTTTTTTCTGGGCAATTTTGAGAAGTTATAAAATAAAAATATTTGAGAAACACTGATGTCTCTATGACAAAAACTGTCATTTAATTTTTATATTAAATTCTGCTTATAACTGATTTCATCCATACCTTATTTTTTTTCTGGGCAATTCTCAGGAGTTTTGGAATAAAAATATTCAAGAAACACTGATGTCTCTATGACAAAGACTGTCATTTAATTTCCATATTAAATTCTGATTATAACTGCCTTATGCCTTATTTTTTTTTCTGGACAATTTTGAGAAGTTATAAAATAAAAATATTTGAGAAACACTGATGTCTCTATGATAAATACTGTCATTTAATTCTTATATTAAATTCTGCTTATAACTGATTTTATTCATGCCTTATTCTTTTCTGGGCAATTTTGAGAAATTATGAAATAAAAATATTTGAGAAACACTGATGTCTCTATGACAAAGACTGTCATTCAATTTCCATATTGAATTCTGATTATAACTGCCTTATGCCTTAATTTTTTTTTCTGGACAATTTTGAGGAGTTATAAAATAAAAATATTTGAGAAACACTGATGTCTCTATGATAAATACTGTCATTTAATTTTTATATTAAATTCTGCTTATTACTGATTTTATTCATGCCTTATTTTTTTCTGGGCAATTTTGAGAAGTTATGAAATAAAAATATTTGAGAAACACTGATATCTCTATGACAAATACTGTCATTTGATTTTCATATTGAATTCTGATTATAACTGCCATATGCCTTATTTTTTTTCTGGGCAATTTTGAGAACTTATAAAATAAAAATATTTGAGAAACACTGATGTCTTTATGAAAAATACTGTCATTCAATGTTTATATTAAATTCTGATTATAACTGAGTTTATTCATGCCTTATTTTTTTCTGGGACATTTCAAGTAGTTATAGTCATTCAATTTTTATATTAAATTCTAATTATAACTGGCTTTATTCGTGCCCTATTTTTTCTAGGCAAATTTTAAGGAATTATAAAATAAAAATATTTGAGAAACACTGATGTCTCTATGGCAAATACTGTCATTTAATTTTTATATCAAATTCTGATTATAACCGATTTTATTCAGGCCTTATTTTTTTCTGGGCAATTTTGAGAAGTTATGAAATAAAAATATTCGAGAAACACTGATGTCTCTATGACAAATACTGTCATTCAATGTTTATATTGAATTCTGATTATAACTGAGTTTATTCATGCCTTATTTTTTTCTGGGACATTTTAAGTAGTTATAGTCATTCACTTCTTATATTAAATTCTAATTATAACTGGCTTTATTCGTGCCCTATCTTTTCTAGGCAAATTTTAAGGAATTATGAAATAAAAATATTTGAGAAACACTGATGTCTCTATGGCAAATACTGTCATTTAATTCTTATATTAAATTCTGATTATAACTGATTTCATTCATGCCTTATTTTTTTTTCTGGGCAATTTTGAGAAGTTATAAAATAAAAATATTTGAGAAACACTGATGTCTCTATGACAAATACTGTCATTCAATTTTTATATCAAATTCTGATTATAAATGATTTTATTCATGCCTTATTTTTTTTCTGGGCAAATTTAGGAAGTTATGAAATAAAAATATCTGAGAAACCCTGATGTCTCTATGACAAATACTGTCATTTGATTTTTATATTGAATTATGATTATAACTGATTTTATTCATGCCTTATTTTTTTTCTGGGCAATTTTGAGTAGTTATAAAATGAAAATATTTGAGAAACACTGATGTCTATATGACAAATACTATCATTTAGTTTTTATATTAAATTCTAATTATAACTGATTTTATTCATGCCCTATTTTTTTCTGGGCAATTTCAAGAAGTTATGAAATAAAAATATTTGAGAAACACTAATGTCTCGATGACAAATACTGTCATTCAATTTTTATATTAAATTCTAATTATAACTGGCTTTATTCGTGCCCTATTTTTTCTGGGCAAATCTTAAGGAATTATGAAATAAAAATATTTGAGAAACACTGATGTCTCTATGGCAAATACTGTCATTTAATTTTTATATCAAATTCTGATCAAAACTGATTTTATTCATGCCTCATTTTTTTGGGGCAATTTCAAGAAGTTATAAAATAAAAATATTTGAGAAACACTGATGTTTCTATGACAAATACTGTCATTTAATTTTTATATTAAATTCTGATTATAACTGATTTTATTCATGTCTTATTTTTTTTCTGGGCAATTTTGAGAAGTTATAAAATAAAAATATTTGAGAAACACTGATGTCACCATGACAAACACTGTCATATAATTTTTATATTAAATTCTGATTATAACTGATTTTATTCATGCCTTTTTTTTTTCTGGGCAATTTTGAGAAGTTATAAAATAAAAATATTTGAGAACCACTGATGTCACCATGACAAACACTGTCATATAATTTTTATATTAAATTCTGATTATAACTGATTTTATTCATGCCTTATTTTTCTTCTGGGCAATTTTGAGAAGTTATAAAATAAAAATATTTGAGAAACACTGATGTCACCATGACAAACACTGTCATTTAATTTTTATATTAAATTCTAATTATAATTGATTTTTTTCACGCCTTATTTTTTTCTGGGCAATTTTGAGAAGTTATGAAATAAAAATATTTGAGAAACACTGATGTCCCTATGACAAATACTGTCATTCAATTTTTATATCAAATTCTGATTATAACTGATTTTTTTCATTCCTTATTCTTTTTCTTTTTAATTTCACACGAAGTTCCGTGTCGTTATTCGAAACTAACTTCGAAATTTCGATTCGAATTATAGACGAAAAAAACCATTTCGAAAACCCTCACGAATTGAATATTACGAAACTTGTGTTGTATAACTCGGAGTTATTCTGGGAATGAATTGTTTACCGTCGTCATTTCCAAATTCTTAGAAACCTCGTACGAATTTGGGTAATTTGTTTGCGCTCATATGCATGCTAATGAGTTTCGAATGAATTTAAAAAAAATATTAGTGTTCACAATGAACTCTTATCTCAGTTAGCGGGGGTCAGAAGTGATTTTGCATTGTTATGATGTAGGGAATGATACCAAGAGGTCCATACATTTTAGCAATGAAGTTCACACGAAAATCTGTTTTAGAGCTCTTTTCATGCCTCGCGAACTCTACTATACATTCTAATTTTCACTTCTTCCTCTTGATGAAATTAAAATTCTTCGAAGCCCAACCCTGAAAAGTCGAACAGACGAAAGGAAACTTCTAAAATTACCACCAGACAAACTGTCGAGTTCAACGTGTTCATTACCTGTAACAGAAAACCCGAGACGGAAAGTTTTATTTCGGCGAAAATTCAGCACGATCCTGGAAGGATCCCTCAGGAAGGATCGCGTAGGCGAATAGGGTTTTCCCACGTCTGGTTGTGTATGTGACTCAGATGAGATGAAGGGTTGAAGCAGACATCGATCGATTCAAGTGAAAAGTTGCTACATCTCAACCAGATGAAGTTTCCAATATTCACCTGATGCATGAAATCGGCCGTTTCGCCAGAAATGGAGTAACTTTTTTTTCAACTTCCAATATCTTCGATTTCCTGAATAGATCGATTCAAGTGTAGTGAAAAAGTTGCTACATCTCAACTAAATGAATTTTTCAATATTTACCTAATGCATGAAATCGGCCGTTCTACCAGAAATGGAGTAACTTTTTTTTTTCAACTTCCAAAATCTTCGATTTTCCTGAATCGAACGATTCGAGTGTGTTGAAGTGTCGATTTCATGACATGAGAGAAAAATTTTGAAATGATACCACCTATCAGCGGTTTGAACTACGACAAATCTTGTTTTTCGAATGATTGTGATTATTGTATCTGTATCAATTCAAGCCACAATTAATTTTTATTTGTCTCGGTTTTGTGGTGTCTCCGAAAGTTATCATCGAAATGTTTGACCTTCAATACGTCTTCGAGATTAAAACCGGTACTGGTACTTCTTTGAGATCATTGATGAAAGTGAAATTGAAAGAATTCAAATCGTTGGCCTTCGCAGAATAAAATGCAGGATTACAAAAATAGTGTGGAACTTGGCATATGTATTGAATTTTCCATACTCTCTCATTACAAGGTTGCTCTCATTCAATCTGTTCTTGAAATTAAATAATAATTCATTGAAATATGGGTCGACAATTCAGTACTCGGTGTAATAATAGACATGGTCCATTTATCTTTGTTGCAATTGAATCGGTAGATCCTGTTTCGGATTGTTGTCGGTTGAAACCGTTTAAATTCCCTCCCTGATATTTTTATTTCATTCCAATCGTGATTCGATTGCCACACACTTCAGGAACAATATTGAACCCGGAAAGAAGTTGAATAGAGGTAAATAATGATTCGAAAGGATTTTCCAATACAAATTTTCTGTTTTCAGAATATTATGAACAAAATTCGACGCTGAAAAAATAGAATCACCGACTTTATATGACGTTTATCGTACCAAATTTAGAATTGTCATTTGAACGACGACACATCTTGTTCTAACCACGTTTTTCGTAACTT
Organism: Aphidecta obliterata; assembly: GCA_963966015.1. NCBI lineage: Eukaryota > Metazoa > Arthropoda > Insecta > Coleoptera > Coccinellidae > Aphidecta > Aphidecta obliterata. Next base: position 4,090,149 of record OZ014435.1, read on the forward strand.
GTTGCATAAATAGCTTTATTTTAATTTTTTTTCTATTTTTAAACTTATTTTGTGATCATTATTTCAATAATTTTTTCAGACTGTAAACCGATATCGACTGACATAAAAATTTGACGGTTATCAGAATATATGTGGTAGTTTTCATGCCTTCATGATGGTTTTTCTGTCAATTTTTTTTTATTTTTATCCCTTTTTTTCTAAGAATGGAACAAGTTGGTATTCTCAACAATTTTAGATAGTTGCTGTAAAAAATGCTTAGTTCTTCAAATCAGCTAAAAATTTGCAAAGTGTAACAATTTAGCGCTTCATAGCAGTACAGGGAAAAACGAAGCTAATTGGATGCATTTCATGAAAAAATGAAAGTGGAGGAAAATCTGGGGATAGAGCTATATACAAAAAAAGTAGACTTGACTGCAAGGTTTTGTAAACAGATGAGAGAACTAAAATTAACTGAAATAAACATTATCAAAATATAGGGGTTCAATTTTTTTGTTACCCTCCATAGAAGTGAAAAAGAAAAAGGAAACTTTTCGGATGTTTTTTATATAGAACTGAAGGAAAAAACCTGGGAATAAAGCTATAAACAAAAAAGTAGACTTAACTGCAATGCCTTGTAAAATATATGAGATTTTCTTTGAAGAAGAGCTAAAATTAACTAAAATAAACATTATTAAAATAAAGTGGTTAAATTTTTTCGATTTCCTTCAAAGGAGTGAAAAAAACTATTTGCATGCATTTTATGAAAAATCTAATACAACTGATGGAAAAAATCTGGGAATGAAACTATAAACAAAAAAGTAGACTTAACTGCAATGCCTTGTAAAATATATGAGATTTTCTTTGAAAAAGAGCTAAAATTAACTAAAATAAACATTATTAAAATAAAGTGGTTAAATTTTTTCGATTTCCTTCAAAGGAGTGAAAAAAACTATTTGCGTGCATTTTATGAAAAATCTAATAAAACTAATGGAAAAAATCTGGGAATAAAGCTATGAACAAAAAAAGTAGACTTAACTGCAATGCCTTGTAAAATATTCGAGATTTTTTCAAAAAAGAGCTGAAATTAACTAAAATAAACATTATTAAGATATAGTGTTTCAATTTTTTCGATTCCCTTCATAGGAGTAAAAAAAAACTATTTGCATGCATTTTATGAAAAATCTAATACAACTGATGGAAAAAATCTGGGAATAAAGCTATAAACAATAAAAGTAGACTTAACTGCAATGCCTTGTAAAATATATGAGATTTTCTTTGAAAAAAAGCTAAAATTAACTAAAATAAACATTATTGAAAAAAAGTGGTTGAATTTTTTCGATTCCCTTCAAAGGAGTGAAAAAAACTATTTGCATGCATTTTATGAAAAATCTAATAAAACTGTAGGAAAAAATCTGGGAATAAAGCTATATACAAGAAATGTTGACTCAATAACTGTGAAATGTATGAGATTTTTTCTGAAAAAGAGCTACAATAAACTACAATATACATTATTACGATAGATTCATTTTTTTGATACCCTTCATAGAAGTAAAAAAAAACTAATTTTTTTATTTGCATGTATTTTATGAAAAATTTAATAAAACTGAAAGAAAAAATCTGAGAATAAAGCTATATACAAAAGAAGTAGACTCAACTGCAAGGCCTTGTGAAAAAGATGAGATTTTTTTTTTAAAAAGAGCTAAAATTAACTAAAATAAACATTATTAAGATATAGTGGCTTGATTTTTTCGATACTCTTCGTAGGAGTGAAGGGAAAAAATAAACGTTCTGGATTCATTTTTCAAACAAATCTAATGGAACTGAAGAAAAAAATCTGGGAATAAAACTTTATACAAAAAATTAGACTCAAATGTAGGACAGATGAGATTTTTTTTGCAAAGGAGGTAAAATTGAATAAAATAATCATCATTAAAATATAGTGGTTCCATTTTTTAGCTTTTAGATGCATTTTATGAAAAAATCTAATAAAATTGAAGGAAATAATTTCGGGATTAAGCTATAAACAAAAAAAGTAGACTTAACTGCAACGCATCGTAAAATATAGGAGTTTTTCTTTGAAAAGAGCCTACATTAACTAAAATAAACATTATTTAGATAAACTGGTTCAATTTTGTTTATACTCTTAAAAGTGAAGTAAGAGTGAAAAAAAACTATGTATTTAAAATAAACATTATTAAGATATAGTGGTTTAATTTTTTTGATATCCTTCATAGGGGAGAAAACAAAAAAAGAAACTATTTGGATGCATTCCATAAAAAAATCTAATAAAACTGGAGGAAAATATGAGAAAAGAGCTATATGAAAAAACAGACTAAAATGCAAGGTCTTGTAGAACAGATGGGAATTTTTTATTTGAACAATAGCTTAAATTAACCAAGATGAACAATATCACCTTTCTATAGCGGTGGAAGGAAAAAAGGACTATTTGCATGCAAACTATAAAAAAATCTAATAAAACTGGAGGAAAATATGAGAAAAGAGCTATATACAAAAATAAACTGAAATTCAAGGTCTTGTAGAACAGATGAAATAATAAACATTAACAAGATAGAGTGGTTCGATTTTTTCGATACAATAAACCATAAATCGAAAGTTTTTATTCACTCTCAATTATGACTTATCAGAAAATTTGATTTTAATAATGATTCGAATTGAAAAAAGTTGATTTAAATCAATCGATTCGGTTCCTATTACGTTCATTCGTCCAGCCGTCGAACATTCGAGAAGAAGGCCTTGAGTTTTGAAATTTTCGTTCGTTCGAGGTCTGAATGCGCCGGTAGAGTTCGAAATTTCTTGATTTGTAGCTTCTTCCTGAATTGAGCAATGAATATTTCTATAAAAAAAATAATTCGAACCTTCCACGAGCCAAACCTCACAGTTAACGAACTCAAACCGCAATGAAAGATATCATCATTCCATCATTTTTCAAACGAAAAAAAAATTCTGATCCAATTACGACGAAGGTCCACGAGAAGCCCCACTTATTATATTCCATTTTCTTCGTTAAATAAACGAGAATGCCGTAATAATCTCATCCGCTTCCTCTGCAATAAGACGGAAAATGAGAAACAAAAGCTGAAGGGAACATGAAAAGGCTTTAGGAATAACGGCCGGTCCTTTTCCGCGAGACCGAGGAAATCCAATATTTTCCCGTTCTTAATGGGACCGCAAGAAGTGATGACCTGAATCTTTCTTAACGGGGGTTTGGGAAATCTATCTGGAAAGATCAAATGATTTTCTCCACTTTTTTTCATGGAAGGTATAACAGGATTTTTGATCCACATTCTCTCCTATCGATTGACAACAATCCTATCACTCAACCTAACCTAACCTAAATTCAAAACAATCATATTTCCTCAACGACGAGGTCTGATGAGGGCTCTGAAGTAAACATAAAAAAAAATACCAGCAAAGATGGAATAGAACCTAAAAAATCAATAATAAACATGAAGCGGAAGCGAAACAAGGAATCAAACGACACAAATTCAGGTCGGTTGTCACCGTCGAACGTCACAGATACAATCCGCTCTTTTGTAACGTTAATGGGCCGGTATCCAGGTCAAATTTAATGCAGCCCGACTAGATCATCTCCGAACAGCTTCCGCATCATCAGCCCAAACGAAAGTGAGAACGGGCCAACCGCCCATGTAAACCGAATTACTACCATACGATTATTCTCTCGGTTAGCAACAGTGCCGAGAGTGGTCAATGGTCTGTCCTACCAGTGACGTACCAAAAGAAGTTTTTCAGGTACAATGTTCGATTCAACTGAGGGTAACTTAGATATCCGGCAACGTTGGCGAAATATTACAGATGTGAGCTGAACTTATATTACCATCCAGAAGACGCGCATACAAGGCGATATCGCCCCAATACAATAGACGTTTGTCCTCGAAGGTTTTTTGTACGTTTCACAATGAAGACTTCATTCGACTAGACTTAGATAGCAAGGACAAGGAGCCCCTCCGCCACTGACGCCTAGAATCGTCGCAAGGTTCAAAAATAGATGCGAACACTCTGGAGATGCGTAACGACTCGATCATGTGACCATCCTCCCGATCCAGTCTCTAATCTCGAAAACAATTATTTGAATAATTTACGACGGTGTTGTCGCGCTTGATGGGCACTTAAACGCTGGGTTACGCGCTCTTAACTCTGCAGTTGACACAACAGCCGAAGAAGCAGATCGGCCTGATGGGAAGAACTTGCTTCTTATGGATATCGTCGGAAAAATGCATCAAGAGCCTCTCCTATCTTAACCCTCTAAGAAGATCCAGACCAGAATGCCCTCCCCCCTCTCTTCTCAAACTGTCCTCCATAGGTTATGGGGCCAATTAAGGGCCGTCTGCACCAGCAACGTGTAACCAAATTGAATTCGTGCGCCTCCGCATCGGCGTAGGACGAACAGTACGAACCAGACGAAATCGCCGATGACGAAAGCGAAATCATCTGTGTTTTATTATAATCTCCCCGCTTCGATTACGACGGCCTAATCCAAGGACGTATTCTACTCGATGGTGCGAAATTAGGTTTGTGGAGAGGCAACGGTGAAGTGTTGCAAAACGACGCCGTGTGATGGAAAAGCAGTCGCTTTTCCCATCATTGTTTATGATTCACAACGATGCGGTATGTGGAAAATGAATTATTTATGTTGGTGCTGAAGTATTGCGAAGCGAGGAGGATTTATGTTGGATTTCGTGTTGGAAAGATGATCGAGAGTGGTGGAGATACATCAGGGACTAGTCTTTGAGTGGTCATTTCGACAATCTGCTGGGTCTAACTACATACGTAAAATCTTCGAAGAAGCCTGATCGATTCAGATATTTTCTTCCGGAATTCTGGTCATTCAGGGCTTCAAAAAAGAACTACCTACTGAGAAACTACTTAATTTTTAGAATTATTTCAATATTTTTAATTCTTTTTCATTTCAAGAGTTATTTCAATATCTGTTTTTATTTGTACATACTTTCAATTATTGCAATATTTTTTCCTGTATCCTCCATCTCCAGAATCAGTTCGATGATTATTTTTATTTATTGAATTCCAATTTTCAGAAATTCTTCAATATTTAAGTTCTCCAGAGCTTTTCGCCGAAACTACAAAAACGTCCTCGAAATATTTTTCATTTGATTTCAATAAATTTATTCATTTTAAATTCTCAATAATATTTCTGTTTTCATTAGTTGATTTTCAATTCTCAGAATTTTATTCCTCAATTTCCAGATTTCCTGCTCTTAATTTTTTTCATCTTCCTTCAATATCTATTTTTCCAGAGCTTTCCACTAAAACTACAGACACAACCTCAAAATATTCCTCAAGTTTATTTCAATAAATTAATACATTCTTCCAATTTCCACTATTATTTCAATGATTCTTCAATCTTTTCAATACATATTTCTTTTCATTTATTTATTCTCAATTTTCAGAAATGTTCCAATATTTGTTTTCATTCATTTATTTTCTATTTTCACGATTATGCCGATATCTGTTTTCATTTATTCCTTTTCAATTTTCAGAATTAATTCAATTTTATTTTTTAATTTCCAGCCTGATTCGAATTTTTTTACTTATTTATTTTTAATTCAGAGAATTCCGTTAATATTAAGCTTTCCACAGAAACTACGGAAACAACCTCGGAATATTCCTCAAGTTGATTTAAATTAATTAATAAATTTTTTATTCTCAGAATTATTTCAATGATTTTTCAATTTTTTCGATACATATTTATTTTCAATTTTCAGAAAATTTCCATATGTTTTCATTCATTTATTTTCTGCCAACATCTTTTTTTATTTACTTATTTTCAATTTTCAGAATTATTTCAATTTTTTTTTTATTTCCAGCCTGGATTCACTCTTTTCAATTATTTATTTTCAATTCAGAAATTTTGTTCAATATTTGTTTGTCCAGAGCTTTCCACAATAACTGCAAAGACCACCTCAAAATATTCCTCAATTCAATTTCAATTAATTGATAAATTTTTAATTTTCAGAATGATATATTTCAATTTTTTCAATCAATTCAATAGATATTTATTTTTAATTTTCAGAAATATTCCAATATCTGTTTTCATTCATTGATTTTCAATTCTCAGAATTATTTCAATTTTATTCCTCAATTTCCAGCCTGATTTCCATTTTTTTCATTTATTTATTTTGAATTCAGAGAATTTCTTCAATGTTCAGAGGTTAACACAGGAACAACAGTCACAACCTCAAAATATTCCTCAAGTTAATTTCAATTAATTAATACATTTTTCCAATTTCCACTATTATTTCAATGATTTTTCAATCTTCTCAATACATATTTATTTACATTTAATTATTTCCGCTTTTCAGAAATGTTCCAATATCTGTTTCCATTAATTTATTTTCTATTTTCACGATTATTCCAATATCAGTTTTCATTTATTTCTTTTCGATTTTCAGAATAATTTCAATTTTATTTTTTAATTTCCAGCCTGATTCGAATTTGTTTACTTATTTATTTTTAATTCAGAGAATTCCATTAATATTGAGCTTTCCACAGAAACTACAGAAACAACCTCAAAATATTCCTCAAGTTGATTTCAATTAATTAATAGATTTTTTATTCTCAGAATTATTTCAATGATTTTTTAATTTTTACAATACATATTTATTTTCAATTTTCAGAAATGTTCCATCTGTTTTCATTCATTTATTTTCTGCCAATATCTTTTTTTATTTACTCATTTTCAATTTTCAGAATTATTTCAATTTTTTTTTTTTTTCCAGCCTGAATTCAATTTTTTCACTTATTTATTTTTAATTCAGAAATTTTGTTCAATATTTGTTTGTCCAGAGCTTTCCACAAAAACTGCAAAGACAACCTCAAAATATTCCTCAATTTAATTTCAATTATGTAATTGATAAATTTTTAATTTTCAGAATGATATATTTCAAAGTTTTTTTCAAACAATTCAATACTGTTTTTAATTTTCATAAATATTTCAATATCTGTTTTCATCCATTGATTTTCAATTCTCAGAATTATTTCAATTTTATTCCTCAATTTCCAGCCTGATTTCAATTCTTTTCATTTATTTATTTTGAATTCAGGGAATTTCTTTAATATTCATTTGTCCAGAGCTTAACACAGGAACTACAGACACAACCTCAAAATATTTCTCAAGTTAATTTCAATTAATTAATAAATTTTCCCAATTTTCACAATTATTTCAATGATTTTTCAATCTTTTCAATACATATTTTTTTTCATTTATTTATTTCCGCTTTTCGAAATGTTCCAATATCTGTTTCCATTCATTTATTTTCTATTTTCACAATTATTTCAATATCAGTTTTCATTTATTCCTTTTCAAGTTTCAGAATTATTTCAATATTATTTTTTAATTTCCAGCCTGATTCAAATTTTTTTTACTTATTTATTTTCAATTCAGAGAATTTCTCCTATATTAAGCTTTTCCACAGAAACTACAGACACAACCTCAAAATATTCCTCAAGTTGATTTCAATCAATTAATAAATTTTTAATTCTCAGAATTATTTCACTGTTTTTTCAATTTTTTTAATACATATTCATTTTCAATTTTCAGAAATGTTGCATCTGTTTTCATTCATTTATTCACGTTTTTCACAAATATGCCAATAACTTTTTTTATTTACTCATTTTCAATTTTCAGAATTATTTCAATTTTTTTTCATTTCCAGCCTGAATTCAGTTTTTTTACTTATCCATTTTCAATTCAGAGATTTTGTTCGATATTTATTTGTCCATAGCTTCTCACAAAAATTGAAACTACAGAGACAATCTTGAAATATTCCTATTAATTCCCATTAATTAATTAATAAATTTTTATTTTCAGAATTATTTCAATGTTTTTTCAATCATTTCAGTACCATAATTATTTTCATTTATTGATTTTCAGAAATGTTCTAATATCTGTTTTCATTCATCATCATTTCCAATTTTCAGAAATGTTCCAATATCTGTTTACATTCATCACTTATTCATTTCAATTTTCAGAATGTGTTACTCTTATTTTATATTTCCAGTCTGATTTCAATTTCTTTCACTTATTTATATTCTAGACTTATGGAATTTTTTCAATATTTCTTCGTCCAGAGCTTTCCACAGAAACGACAGAGACAATCTCGAAATATTCCTCAAGTTAATTTCAATTTATTGATAACTTTTTAATTTTTAGAATTATTTCAAAATTTTTTTCAATCATTTCAGTACAATATTTATTTTCAATTTTCAGAAACGTTCCAATATTTGTTTTCATTTATTCATTTTCGACAGACAATCTCGAAATATTCCTCACGTTTATTTCAATTAATTAATACATTATTAATTTTCAGAATTATTCAAATTTTTTTTTCAATAATTTCAGTTCAATATTTTTTTTCCATTTTTACAAATATTCCAATATCTTTTTTCATTTATTCATTTTCAATTTTCAGAAATATTCAATTTTTTTTTTATATTTCCAGCCTGATTTCTTTAATACTTATTTGTCTAGAGCTTTCAACAGAAACTGCAATCTCAATATATTCTTCGAGTTTATTTGAATTAATTGATTCATATTCCAGAATCATTCCAATATTTTTTTTCTATTTATTTTTTCCAGAATTTTTCCATCAATTATTTTCTTTATATTTTCAATTCGCACAATCATTTCAATCTCTGTTTTTTTCCATTTATTCAGAATTTCAGGATTATTCAAATATTTCGTTTTCGTTTATATCAATATTTATTTCACTCATTATATAATTATTATAAGTGTTTGAGATTTTTTGAAGAACCACAAATTGAATTCAATAGATCAGTGTCAAAACAATTTTGATGGGTTTCTGCTGCCTGATAATGCCACTAATGCTCGTTACAACAAAAAAATAAAGAGCCAATTTAAATAACTTAGAAAGTCGTGCGTATTTCATGTTCTATTAAAGGATTTTTGTTTTCGATCATTCCGCAGAATTTCGCTAGCAGCTAATCAGCTGAAGTATTTCGAATACTTTTTGAAATTCGTAAGGAAAATATCCGGGTTATCACCCAGAAATTTACATATTTTTGTTCGATGAATTATTAATTTTTTTTGTGTTATGCTGGTTATTTTATTTTCCTCGATAATTCTTGAGTTAACAAAATTTTCGTAAGTACTGAAGACATATCTCAGTTCAAAAACATTCCTGATCTTCTCCACTTTTCCACATTGTGATTATTGGCAATTAGACAAAACTACTTATCCACTTAAGTGGAGTATTATAATTATTCGATTTGAATAGGAGAAAACATTTGCTCAATACTGTCTGAGAACTCGCCAACATTTCTCACAATCCAGTAGGATATTATTTAGATTTGTTACTCCGTTATGATTTCTTCACTCTCATAAATTAGATGCTGCGTTGCAAAATTCAAACGGATCTATAAAAAGAAAAACGAGAATTTTATCTTCAACAAAAAATTAAAAATAAAAGATAATTCCAGGAAGTTTTATTCTCGATAAGAGATGATAACGATCAAACGAAAAATATGATCAATAAACAATATAATGAAAAGGAACACAATTTATCTCTCGAGGTATATCGAAATTTTCTAGAACCTCATCACATAAATATCAGCTGGAAACCAATAAAATTAACCAACTCAGCAACAAAAGATAACAACAATAAAAGTTTCAACATCATACGATGATCCTCCACGATCATAACGCAGCAGAATAAACGATTAGAAGTGAATATTTCGCAAAAATGAGAAAGTACTATTCGGCAATAAAGAATCGGAATTATCTTTCATTGATTGAAAATTGATGAATGAAGTAAGCAATATCAATTAGCAATTTGTTATTTATAGTTATCGAGGATACTATTCTTGATTAACTCTGCAAAAATACAATATAAATGGTCGATAATTAATTAATTCGATTGGGATCGTCCATTTAAATATTTGATGAATTTTATAAATTTATCGCAACAATGGAAATAGATGAAACGATATGAAAAGATTCAGGAACTGATAAATTTCAAGTACTCAAAATTTGCTTAATTTCATCGATTGTTATTTTATCTTATTCAGATAATGGGACATATTGTTATTTTCTCCGTGTTAATATGAAAACAAAGGAGTGTTTTATTGATTCAATCTAATTTTTTCATAATAACATGAAGGTTTTGTTGATGATGAAAACTGGAGGTTTCGATAATTATCTCTCTTTAATTTTTTCAATTATTTTATTTAGTCTTTATTGACTTAATTTCAATTAATTGAGAAGTGAAACTCAACGCATGAATTGAAGTATTTTTCTTATCATTTCAATTCTTCATTCATAACATATCTCATTGAGAAAAAACGAGGACACTTCCATTTTTGCTGCCATCGATTCTGGTTCGAAATTTCACTCGGCTTGATGAATCGTAATTCTACTTTCGTCGAACGATAAATCAATGTCATGAATATTCTTATACAAATTTTTTACACCTATACTTTCAAACCGATAGAATGCCTTTATTGAAAAATTTTTTAAGATGGGCGTAAGAATAATTAAACTGCAATAATAAACAGGAATCATGAAAGTTCGATACGGAAATATGAATTGTGATTGTGGGAACTATCAACACGCAGATATCGAAGGCTATATGAGGAAATTATTTACAAAGTTCAAATATTACCAGTCCCTCTTTGTTCTCAACTCTGCTGCAGACATTGTTACAGGGAGCTTTTGTTTATTCTAACAACATAGTTGATCAAATAGAGAGATAATTCATAATTCGAGGAAAAACTTCACAATAGATTCATAGAATTAATTTTCGTCCCGAACGAGAATGCACTCGAAATTGATTGGGTCGAAAAAAGTGGTCTGGTGTCTGAAATATAGATCAGTGATGATTTCCTAGCCTCATGATATGTTTTTTATGATTTTCAAAGATCTACAAACTCAATTTTGTAAGTTTTCATCTATTTTGAGAATGTTTCTGATATTTCTTACTGATTCTAGCCAGTGGAACGGATTTGAACGAAAAAAAGAGTTATTTACTGTTGGAAATGGGGACTAGTGGTGTTTTCTAAAAAATTTCCTAGCCCGAAATATTACGTAAAATTTGTCGGAATTTCAGATGAAAATATTGTGAAATATACCGCTTTAGAGGTATAAAAAAAATCTTTTCAAAAACTTAGGTATCTCTAGTAAGTCCTCTTCAAATTCTCTTTTGTATGAAAAATATCCAGTTCAAACTATTCATTGTACGAATTATATCAATAACAAATAAATGGTTGTTCAAATATTGCCAACTAAGCGAGTCAACAAAATTCGATCCAAGTTTTGACTTACACAACAATAATTCTCGACGTGTTAATTCTCTTATTTGCGAAAGAGCTTCCAGATATTTTATCGCTCGATTTGAGACATAATTGCATGTACCATCAAAGTGAATATAAATCAGAAAAAAAAATTGAGATTAAACGATCATTAAATTATAATTTATGATTATTATGATACGAGTGAATGTTGTTTATAAAATCCTTCCATTTCATTGAGGAATTGTGGGAGAATCAACATGAATTTTTCATAGTATCATAATGATCATAAAAAATATTTTTCGAATTTATTGAATTTTTTTTGGTCATTGAATTCCGAGACTGAAGGTTTCGAGAAGTTTTCTCTTGATAATTCTGAAAATAAAGATCTGATCGAATTGAAACTTTGTAGTTAGTTGAATGATAACGACACCAAAGTTTATGTGAAATTTTGTGACAATCGTATCACTGAAAGATGAAAAAAAAAAAAATTTAATCTCGGTTATCCTAGAAATTTTCATACGGGGCCTCGATGAAAATGTGTAGCGAGTTGTAAGACAACAACAAAATTCATGTTGTTGTAAAGATCGTAACATTATGAGATGAAAAATTTTTTTTAAATCTCTGTTATCTCAGAAATTTTCAGTACGAGGCATCGATGAAAATGTGGAAATTCAGCTTTTCAGCTGTTTAATGTAAAACGAATATTCATTTTTTTCTGGTTTATTCAAAATAATTCGGTTATTTCAGACGCTTTGGGGGAAGGGGGGTTACCCCACATTTTATGTCAGTCTTGCCAAAATCCATCATCATCCATAGAGATAATTTCTAACGAAAAAACAACAACAAGTTCATGTTGAATTTCGTGAAGATCGTAACTTTATGGGATAAAAAAAATTTTGAAATCTCCGTTATCTCAGGAATTTTCGATACGAGGCATCGATGAAAAGAGTTATGTGGAAAATCCGATTTCTAGCTGTTGAGCAAAAAAAAAATATTGAGTTTTTCTGATATATTCAATATAATTCGGTGATTCCATCTTTAGAAGTTTATAAAAATAACATGACAGTATTTGTCATACTGACAATGGACAATAAACGCCCTTTTAGCACACAGAAAAAAATTGATTTCAATGATTTATTCAATATACTTCGGTGATTCCACCTCTTGAAGTTTATAAAAATTAAATGACAGTATTTGTCATACTGACAATGAACAATGAACGCCCTCTTAGTACACAGAAAAAAAATTGGGGTTTTCTGTTATATTCAATATAATTCGGTGATTCCATCTTTTGAAGTTTATAAAAATAAAATGAAAGTATTTGTCAAACTGACAATGAACAGTGAACGGTTTTTCAGTACTAAGAAAAAAAATCTGGTTTTCTGATATACTCAATATAATTCGGTTATTCCATCTTTTGAAGTTTATAAAAATAAAATGACAGTATTTGTCAAACTGACAATGAACAATGAATGCCCTCTTAGTACACAGAAAAAAATTGGGGTTTTTTATTATATTCAATATAATTCGGTTATTCCATCTTTTGAAGTTTATAAAAATAAAATGAAAGTATTTGTCAAACTGACAAATAAAAATGAACGGTTTTTCAGTACTAAGAAAAAAAATCTGGTTTTCTGACATATTCAATATAATTCGGTAATTCCATCTTTTGAAGTTTATAAAAATAAAATGACAGTTGTCAAACTGACAGTAAACAATGAATGCCCTCTTAGTACACAGAAAAAAAATTGGGGTTTTTTATTATATTCGATATAATTCGGTGATTCCATCTTTTGAATTTATAAAAATAAAATGAAAGTATTTGTCAAACTGACAAAGAACAATTAACGGTTTTTCGGTACCAAGAAAAAAAAATCTGGTTTTCTGATATATTCAATATAATTCGGTTATTCCATCTTTTGAAGTTTATAAAAATAAAATGACAGTATTTGTCAAACTGACAATGAACAATGAATGCCCTCTTAGTACACAGAAAAAAAATTGGGGTTTTTTATTATATTCAATATAATTCGGTGATTCCATCTTTTGAAGTTTATGAAAATAAAATGAAAGTATTTGTCAAACTGACAATGAACAATGAACGGTTTTTCGGTACCAAGAAAAAAAATCTGGTTTTCTGATATATTCAATACAATTCGGTTATTCCATCTTTTGAAGTTTATAAAAATAAAATGACAGTATTTGTCAAACTGACAATGAACAATAAATGCCCTCTTAGTACACAGAAAAAAAATTGGGGTTTTTTATTATATTCAATATAATTCGGTGATTCCATCTTTTGAATTTATAAAAATAAAATGAAAGTATTTGTGAAACTGACAATGAACAATGAACGATTTTTCGGTACCAAGAAAAAAAATCTGGTTTTCTGATATATTCAATATAATTCGGTTATTCCATCTTTTGAAGTTTATAAAAATAAAATGACAGTATTTGTCAAACTGACAATGAACAATGAATGCCCTCTTAGTACACAGAAAAAAAATTGGGGTTTTTTATTATATTCAATATAATTCGGTGATTCCATCTTTTGAAGTTTATAAAAATAAAATGAAAGTATTTGTCAAACTGACAATGAACAATGAACGGTTTTTCAGTACTAAGAAAAAAAATCTGGTTTTCTGATATATTCAATATAATTCGGTTATTCCATCTTTTGAAGTTTATAAAAATAAAATGACAGTATTTGTCAAACTGACAATGAACAATGAATGCCCTCTTAGTACACAGAAAAAAAATTGGGGTTTTTTATTATATTCAATATAATTCGGTGATTCCATCTTTTGAATTTATAAAAATAAAATGAAAGTATTTGTCAAACTGACAATGAACAATGAACGATTTTTCGGTACCAAGAAAAAAAATCTGGTTTTCTGATATATTCAATATAATTCGGTTATTCCATCTTTTGAAGTTTATAAACATAAAATGACAGTATTTGTCAAACTGACAATGAACAATGAATGCCCTCTTAGTACACAGAAAAAAATTGGGGTTTTTTATTATATTCAATATAATTCGGTGATTCCATCTTCACAAGTTTATTAAAATAAAATGACAGTATTTGTCCTACTGACAAAGTTGACAAAACGCCGTTTCAGTGCAGAGAAAAAAAATTGAGTTTTTCTGTCATATTTAATATAATTCGGTGATTCCATCTTTTGAAGTTTATAGAAATAAAATGACAGTGAACGAAATATTGATAATGAAGTCCGTTTTGGTACACAAAAACTTATTGATTTTTATGATTTACTGACCACTGAGGATCATTTCGGTACACAGAAACAAGCACTTAGGATTTTTTCGAATTGTCTTCAAAATTCAGACTAAGCGAACTGAACTTGATATCGAATTGAGAAATTCTCCCCTTCTTTTAGTGACAGAATTATGGACTTTTAAAGCTCTATGTTGGAGGTGAGGAGCAAGTTCATTGAACAATTTAACCATCAACTATCAGGAATATAATAAGTTTTAACCAAACTTCAAAAAATCATATATCTTGTACTAGAAGTCTCCTAGAATTGAAACAAGTACCAATTTTTTCTTCATCTCGAACTGTATAATAAAAAAAAACCAATGACGATACTGAATCGGATGATAAACAATAGTTGAGCCATTAGACTATTGTGGAAGCGATAATAGTGAAATATTTATTTTTGGGACTGATTCTCAAGCAGTGGTGCGCAGAAAAACTTCCCGTAATACGTGAAGTTATCGCTATCGAGTATTCTTCGCCCATTCTTGGCGAAATACCAACGGCGTAGTTGGAAATTTAAAAAATTAGAAAAAAAACCTTTGGCGAGAACATCCCTCTGTTTGGCCATACGAAAAATGGTGAGAAATGTAGAAAGGCTATTGGCGGGTTCACACATGTTCCCATAATTCCATTCGAACGACCCCAACGTAAATAGAATTAAAACCCGCTTTAATTCGATTACGCGAGTTCGCAATTCGTCACTCAGAACGCTGAAAAGGAAAGTATCAAAAGTAGGCCGATCGCAACTGACCTACACCGAAATAACGGCCTTAACAGTCGGAAAAATTGGCACGAACCTGTGATAGAAGTCCTTGAGAGTCGTTCTCCAGGTCCGAGATCTGGACACTGTCGGTGTCGAAGTCCTGGTGGTCGGAGGGACCGCTGAAATCGGAGACGACACTGCTTCCGCAACTATTCCCGGAGTCCTCCATGTTCACGCCGTATACATCCTTGAATTCCGTGCCCATCATCACTAAACTCACAGATGGTGCTTATATTATTTTTTTTTGGTCGCAGCAAAAAAAAAATTTCTCACAATTCGGAAAAATGATCACAAAGGTCGGACGCGTCCTGATCGACTTGGTGGTGAGTTTTGGGTGGATTCTACTCAGGAGTTGTGGGAGCTTAGAGAGCAATTTTCAACGACCGCACAGCTCGCTACCAACAACCGTAGGCCGCACTGGGAAGAGGTAGAACATAGAATTCGAACCGCGGTTCTGTACGAGTGAACTGGCGCATGCTCCGTGCTCGACGCGGTGTCGGAATTACGTGCGTTCTATACGGCCGGCGTACGTTCTACAGGTTCTGGAAAAGTCGCTGTGTTCGCTTTTCCGAGGCCCCCGAGTCGCGACGGCGTTTTTTTGAATTATTTACGGGCGATTTTCCCGAAAGGGATTCATCGATTCGGTAGTCGCGGTCTCGGATGGAAAATCGTGGGTCGATAGTTCGATACTAGAATTGGAACTTGTTCATATACAGCGTGAAGGACATAGGGAGACTTTTTACTGGCACTACTCTATGGAAAATATGGGCAGTCATGGGAAAACTTCTTTTTAAATTTGAGTAAATTTCGTGACTGTTTGTAGTGTTTCATTTTGTTAACTTTCGAATTTTAACACGAAAATTTCATAAAATTATAGAAGTTCCAAAAATTCGAAAAATACCCATCCGATCAAATTGAAAATTTGTAGTGGGTTATAAGGTAACTACAATAAAATTTATGTCGAATTTCGTAAAGATCGTATCATTATGAGATGAGAAAAAAATTGCAATCTCTGTTATCTCAGAAATTTTTAATACTACGGGGCATCGATGAAAAGAGTTATGTGGAAATTTAGCTTTCTAGCTATTTCAGGTCAAAAGAATATTGAGTTTTTCTGATATATTCAATATAACTCGGTGATTCCAATTGTGAATTTTGGAAGCCTTGGGGGAAGGGAGGTTACCTCACATTTTATGTCTGTCTTGCCAAAGTCCTACATCATCTCTAGAGATAATTTCTAACGAAAAAATATTTTTTGAATTTTCAAATTAATTATAGTATCAACATTTGAAATTTCGTGACTGTTTGTAGTGTTTTATTTTGTTACCCTTTGAATTTTAACATTGGATCTTTTTGATGAAAACACTAGAAATGACCACGAAAATCTCATAAAATAACCCATCCGATGAAATTGAAAATTTATAGTGAGTTGTACAACAACAATGAAGTTTATGTCGAATTTCATAGAGATCGTATCGTGATAAAATGAAAAAAAATGAAATCTCCATTATCTCAGAAATTTTCAATACGGGGCATCGATGAAAAGAGTTATGTGGAAATTTAGCTTTCTAGCTATTTCAGTTCAAAAGAATATTGAGTTTTTCTGGTATATTCAATATAACTCGATGATTCTTATTGTGAATTTTATGTCTGTCTTGCCAAAGTCCTACATCATCCCTAGAGATAATTTTTAACGAAAAATATTTTTTGAATTTTCAAATTAATTATAGTATCAACATTTGAAATTTCGTGACTGTTTGTAGTGTTTTATTCTGTTAGCTTTTGAATATTAACATTGGATCTTCTTGATGGAACACAAGAAATGAACACGAAAATCTCATAAAATTATAGAATATTCAAAAAGTTTTTCTCAATAATTCGAAAAATATCCATCCGATGAAATTGAAAATTTGTAATGAGTTGTAAGATAACAACAATAAAGTTTATGTCGAATATCGTGAAAATCGTAACATAATAAGATAAAAAAAATTGAAATCTCCATTATCTCAGAAATTTTCAATACGGGACATCGATGAAAAGAGTTATGTGGAAATTTAGCTTTCTAGCTATTTCAGGTCAAAAGAATATTGAGTTTTTCTGGTATATTCAATATAACTCGGTGATTCTAATTGTGAATTTTGGAAGCCTTGGGGGAAGGGAGGTTACCCCACATTTTATGTCTGTCTTGCCGAAGTCCTACATCATCCCTTGAGATAATTTCTAACGAAAAATATTTTTTGAATTTTCAAATTAATTATAGTATCAATATTTGAAATTTCGTGACTGTTTGTAGTGTTTCATTTTGAATTTTAACATTGGATCTTCTTGATGAAAATACATGAAATGATCACGAAAATCTCATAAAATTATAGAAGTTCCAAAAAGTTTTTTCTCGATATTTCGAAAAATACCCATCCGATGAAATTGAGAATTTGTAGTGAGTTGTAAGATAACAACAATAAAATTTATGTCGAATTTCGTAGAGATCGTATCATTATAAGATAAGAAAAATATTGAAATCTCTGTTATCTCAGAAATTTTTAATACTACAGGGCATCGATGAAAAGAGTTCTGTGGAAATCAAGCTTTCTAGCTGATTCACGTGAAAAGAATATTGAGTTTTTCTGGTGTATTCAAAATAATTCGGTTATTCCAATTGTGAATTTTGGAAGCCTTGGGGGGAGGGAGGTTACCCCACATTTTATGTCTGTCTTGCCAAAGTCCTACATCATCCCTAGAGATAATTCCTAACGAAAAAATATTTTTTGAATCTTCAAATTAATTATACTATCAATATTTGAGATTAAGTGACTGTTTGTAGTGTTTCATTTTGTTACCTTTTGAATTTTAATGGTGGATCTTCTTGATGGAAACATAAGAATTGAACACGAAAATCTCATAAAATTATAGAATATTCAAAAAGTTTTTCTCAATAATTCGAAAAATATCCATCCGATGAAATTGAAAATTTGTAATGAGTTGTAAGATAACAACAATAAAGTTTATGTCGAATATCGTGAAAATCGTAACATAATAAGATAAAAAAAATTGAAATCTCCATTATCTCAGAAATTTTCAATACGGGAAATCGATGAAAAGAGTTATGTGGAAATTTAGCTTTCTAGCTATTTCAAGTCAAAAGAATATTGAGTTTTTCTGGTATATTCAATATAACTCGGTGATTCTAATTGTGAATTTTGGAAGCCTTGGGGGAAGGGAGGTTACCCCACATTTTATGTCTGTCTTGCCGAAGTCCTACATCATCCCTTGAGATAATTTCTAACGAAAAATATTTTTTGAATTTTCAAATTAATTATAGTATCAATATTTGAAATTTCGTGACTGTTTGTAGTGTTTCATTTTGAATTTTACCATTGGATCTTCTCGATGAAAACACAAGAAATGACCACGAAAATCTCATAAAATTATAGAAGTTCCAAAAAGTTTTTTCTCAATAATTCGAAAAATACCCATCCGATCAAATTGAAAATTTGTAGTGAGTTGTAAGATAACAACAATAAAATTTATTTTGAATTTCGTAGAGATCGTATCGTTATAATATGAGAAAGAAATTGAAATCTCTGTTATCTCAGAAATTTTTAATACTACGGGGCATCGATGAAGAGAGTTCTGTGGAAATCCAGCTTTCTAGCTGATTCACGTGAAAAGAATATTGTGTTTTTCTGGTGTATTCAATATAATTCGGTTATTCCAATTGTGAATTTTGGAAACCTTGGGGGAAGGGAGGTTACCCCACATTTTATGTCTGTCTTGCCAAAGTCCTACATCATCCCTAGAGATAATTTCTAACGAAAAAATGTTTTTTGAATTTTCAAATCAATTATAGTATCAATATTTGGAAATTTCGTGACTGTTTGTAGTGTCTTATTTTGTTACCTTTTGAATTTCAACATTGGATCTTCTGGATGAAAACACCACGAAAATCTCATAAAATTATAGAAGTTCCAAAAAGTTTTTTCTCGATAATTCGAAAAACGCACATCTGATCAAATTGAAAATTTGTAGTGGGTGCTAAGATAACAACATTGAAGTTCGTGTTGAATTTCGTAAAGATCGTAACATCATGAGATGAAAAAAAAATTTAAATCTCCGTTATCTCAGAAATTTTTAATACGGGGCATCGATGAAAGGAATTATGTGGAAATTCAGCTTTTCAGTTTTTCTGGTATATTCTAATATTCGGTTATTGCAATTGTGAATTTCGGAAGCCTTGGAAAGTCCTACATCATCGCTATAGATAATTTCTAACAAAAAAAAAATACGAAGACGAACAACAAGAAGTAGTACCATTCCAAAGGGTACCATCGCGGATTGAGAGAGACTACCATGCAGTTGTTCTTGAGGCCCAGCAGGCGACTGCGAGGATGTGCCACAAATGTCAAGGCCAACGATCGAAAAACAAGGTGTTGATCCACTCTCGCTTTCCTCCAGAGTTGCCAATTAAGCCGATCATGTTTCGATAAAACGAAATAAAAAGTGGATTTCGATCAGAATGTCCCATTTTTGCAGGTTTTTTTGTTGTTTACGTAACGCTCGAATTGGTCGTGGCTAGTTTCTTCCCCTATCATTATGTATTCGATTCAAATTATTGGTCTATAGATCGATGATTGGTGAAAAAATTTTATGGCTGTTTTGTCTACGTCTATTTTGTTTGAATGGCCTTGAAATTCGATGTGTTCCATTCTTCTTCATTTGGTTATGCCTGCAGAGATGAATCTTCGGCGATAATAGATAATTTACTTACATAAGAAACTGCGGAGGTATCGGGAAGGCGCCTTGGGGGACACCAATTCATCGTATTCCTGACCCCACGCAGAGCTTGAATTTGGCAATGCAGATCTCCTTTTATCGACCTTCGATGGAATTTTTTGGGTATCTTGGCGGAAATGAGCAGCGAATTTGTTAAATTATTTATGGAACAAATAGAAACTGCTATTAGAGGCTAGAATTATAAGGCGAGCGATAAGAGCGTCGTTTATCATAATATATGACTTTATCTATTTCAATTAGGAGTTTGCGAATTTTTGTTATCGTTATTTTTCAGCAGATGGATGAGCAACGAACGAGGAAACAGAAGCGGTTTTACTCGAAATACCTGTTCTATTTTCGCAATGATATATTTCTAAATTTGTCATTTCATTTCAATCATTTGTCCATATCGAGTTTAGTTTTCATTCATAACTTCAGAAATTATCCGAAATTTTGCATAATCGTTCAATTTTTCTGCAGGACTGTCTTTGAATTAGAAAAAAGTGTTTTTATGTAATGAAAATGAGCAGTCGCATACGCCGAGTAATTTGTTTTGTTTATTAATCGTTTTATTATACTTGCTAATTGCGGTTTTAGCGTTATGTAATAAAAAAGAAATACAAATCTTGGAAAAGATGTAAAAAATTCTATTTGTTGACGAGCTTGAATTATTTATTCACCATGATAAATTTGCGTCATTAGTAAGTCATCTCAACGTTTAAATCGATCTGCAACTACAAAATGTTGACGATGAGAAGAAAAGCATTGATATTATCATTTCATCAAAATTAACGAAAATTCGAATTGTCCTTATAATCTCGAAATTCAATTCAAATCGTTGAAAACCTTCAAAAGTGTGGTGGTGAAGTTGACAGACGATATATTTAATCAAATTCACCTCATTTCAGAGCCCTTAGGGATTTCTCACGTACATTTCCAGAAGTTCCAGGTGAAATTTTATCAGTATTTTCCACAATATTCTCATCCTGAATTCGACATGTCAGAATTTCACGAATTTTACTTGAAATATTGCTAGGCCGAAAAATCTTCGAAAATCATCACTTTATTTCCAAACGTAAATTGCACTATTTTCTTTTCAAATCCGTTCCACTGGCTAAAATTTATGGAAAATATCAGAAATGGCAGGTTGAAGGAATTACATTCATAACTTTCTCAAAATCGTTGAAAACCTATTAACGTGGGGTGGTAAAGTCGAAAGAATTTAATCAATCGTATTCACCTCATTTCAGAGCCCTTCAAATGCTGGGAAATTCTTGAAAATCATCACTCAACCTTATTTTCAACTGTAAATAAATCTATTCTTCTCTCAATTCATTTCCACTTGCTAGAATGAATGAAAAATATCAGAAATGGCAGGTTGAAGGAATTACGTTCATAGCTTCCTCAAAATCGTTGAAAATCTACAAAAGTGAGGGAGTAAAGTTGAAATATTGCTAGGCCGAAAAATCTACGGAAATCATCACTTTATTTCCAAACGTAAATTGCACTATTTTTTTTCAAATCCGTTCCACTGGCTAAAATTTATGGAAAATATCAGAAATGGCAGGTTGAAGGAATTACATTCATAACTTCCTCAAAATCGTTGAAAACCTAATAAAGTGGGGTGGTAAAGTCGAAAGAATTTAATCAATCGTATTCACCTCATTTCAGAGCCCTTCAAGGGCTGGGAAATTCTTGAAAATCATCACTCAACCTTATTTTCAACTGTAAATAAATCTATTTTTCCCTCGATTCATTTCCACTTGCTAGAATGAATGAAAAATATCAGAAATGGCAGGTTGAAGGAATTACGTTCATAACTTCCTCAAAATCGTTGAAAACCTACAAAAGTGAGGGAGTAAAGTTGAAATATTGCTAGGCCGAAAAATCTTCGAAAATCATCATTTTATTTCCAAACGTAAATTGTACTGTTTTCTTTTCAAATCCGTTCCACTGGCTAAAATTTATGAAAAATATCAGAAATGGCAGGTTGAAGGAATTACGTTCATAGCTTCCTCAAAATCGTTGAAAACCTACAAAAGTGAGGGAGTAAAGTTGAAATATTGCTAGGCCGAAAAATCTTCGAAAATCATCACTTTATTTCCAAACGTAAATTGCACTATTTTCTTTTCAAATCCGTTCCACTGGCTTAAATTTATGGAAAATATCAGAAATGGCAGGTTGAAGGAATTACATTCATAACTTCCTCAAAATCGTTGAAAACCTATTAAAGTGGGGTGGTAAAGTCGAAAGAATTTAATTAATCGTATTCACCTCATTTCAGAGCCCTTCAAGGGCTGGGAAATTCTTGAAAATCATCACTCAACCTTATTTTCAACTGTAAATAAATCTATTTTTCCCTCGATTCCTTTCCACTTGCTAGAATTAATGTAAAATATTAGAAATGGCAGGTTGAAGGAATTACGTTCATAGCTTCCTCAAAATCGTTGAAAACCTACAAAAGTGAGGGAGTAAAGTTGAAATATTGCTAGGCCGAAAAATCTTCGAAAATCATCACTTTATTTCCAAACGTAAATTGCACTATTTTTTTTCAAATCCGTTCCACTGGCCAAAATTTATGGAAAATATCAGAAATGGCAGGTTGAAGGAATTACATTCATAACTTCCTCAAAATCGTTGAAAACCTAATAAAGTGGGGTGGTAAAGTCGAAAGAATTTAATCAATCGTATTCACCTCATTTCAGAGCCCTTCAAGGGCTGGGAAATTCTTGAAAATCATCACTCAACCTTATTTTCAACTGTAAATAAATCTATTTTTCCCTCGATTCCTTTCCACTTGCTAGAATTAATGTAAAATATTAGAAATGGCAGGTTGAAGGAATTACGTTCATAGCTTCCTCAAAATCGTTGAAAACCTACAAAAGTGAGGGAGTAAAGTTGAAATATTGCTAGGCCGAAAAATCTTCGAAAATCATCACTTTATTTCCAAACGTAAATTGCACTATTTTTTTTCAAATCCGTTCCACTGGCCAAAATTTATGGAAAATATCAGAAATGGCAGGTTGAAGGAATTACATTCATAACTTCCTCAAAATCGTTGAAAACCTAATAAAGTGGGGTGGTAAAGTCGAAAGAATTTAATCAATCGTATTCACCTCATTTCAGAGCCCTTCAAGGGCTGGGAAATTCTTGAAAATCATCACTCAACCTTATTTTCAACTGTAAATAAATCTATTTTTCCCTCGATTCATTTCCACTTGCTAGAATGAATGAAAAATATCAGAAATGGCAGGTTGAAGGAATTACGTTCATAACTTCCTTAAAATCTTTGAAAACCTTCAAAAGTGGGGTGGTATAGTTGAAAGACAATGAATTAAATCGTATTTACCTCATTTTATAGACCATCGGGATCTTTCATTATGAACGAATTATGAAATTACATCCCAAATCCCTGAAAATGTCGAAAAAAAATATTATGAGGCTAAGAAATCGTTACCTTATTTTTTACTTTAATTCACTTCTTTCGACGAATTATTAACGTATGTTTCTACTCATTTCTATCTCAAAGGTTGAGATAGAACTTTGCTCATAAATTTCTGAAAATGTCGAGAACCTATATGAGTGGTGTGGAAAAGTTGAAAGTAGATCTATTTGGTTGTATTCACCCCCTTTCTTCAAATGATGAACGTAAGTTTCTCATGAAATCATCAGAAATCTTTCCCCCCTTCTATTTCCCACTCCAAATCACATCTTCCGACGATTTCCGATCCAATCAATTTCGACTGCATTCTCGTTCGGAATGAAAACGAGCCATTCGAATATCCAGGTTAATAAACACTCGCCCAAGTAAACGAATAAATAATTACACGAATAAATAGCTCTGAAACGCTCTCATATAAAAAGTGAAAGGAATAAATGCAAACCTCTAGAGGTATGTTCGGTCAGTTATTTCATACGGTTTCAGCAATGGGCATTTGAAAAATGATTTATCGGTCGGTATGATCCAACACCGTCAGATTTTCTTCGCCTTTATCGAATGGGAAGGAAGGACGAAAAGTCGAGTGGAGTAATCGATGCATTAGAAAGTGAAGTTTCATGGATATCAGAAGAATCGAACGATCCGACTGTTATATTTGGTGTTATTTTATATTCTGATGGTCCGTCTTCAGGGCAGCCATTATTATTATTATTATTTTACCCCTCGTACATTTAGATTAGTATTTTTGAAGGGAGTAACAGTTCAATTGTTTGATTTGATTACGAATATGAGAAATTAGGTGAATGATAGATTGTTTTATTTAGATGATCTTTTTGATGTCTGTGAAAATTTCGATTTTGTGTACGCATTTTACCATCATTCTTCGTAAATATAATATGTTCTTTTGAAATTGAGAGGTTTTCCTGAATACCTGTTCCTCAGAAAATATAAGACAAAAGACTCTCTCTTCGTGCAGAGAGCACGAACCTAGACCTTTTCGGGAAATAGATGAGAAATTGGTGACAGCGGAATACGATCCGCCTTCGGCTCGTGCTGCAAACTTAAACTAACTAAACTAAAACTCGTTAAATAATACACTATAAATTGCTGGTGATAATTTTCATATAGTTCGACTAAAACTGCAACCTGAATGAGTAACACCTCCAGAATCCACTCTAGAATCACCAATTCTTTTTATCACCCCTTCTATACGACACCAGAACAGTTTCCCTCTATACGGAGAGGAAAATTCGTGGTAAATGGCGGGTAGAAAAGTTCATTACTTCCTTCAACTTATATATCCAACGCGATGGGCGATCCTTTCAGTTAGCAACAAGTTGCCAGTTCCAGAGACAGAGGGTGCATTTTACAACCCTGGCGCCCTACTTTAGTTTCATTACCCCTTGGACGTTTTCGCCGACGCGAATGTCGGGGGTAAGCGGAGCGTGAAATATGGATTGTCTCCGGAAAATAGGTTGACGAAAGGAAAGATTTCCACCGACTATTTTTAACCAAATCAAAGGGGATTGAAGACAAAAATTGATTCTAATAAATTGAGAAGCTCTCTGAGAATATAAAAGAAGTACACATTTTTGAGAGATCCGTTTCCGATAATTCCTTCACTTTCATCATCCAACCTAACCTAACCTACAAAGCAACGCGAATGTGAAGTGATTCCGGTGAAAAAACTTTCCTCAATTAAACGCACAAACGAACGGATCCATCTTGAGAAACATCTATTCCTTGCTTTCTAGAACAAACAAATGTATATCGAATCCGTGATAGTTTGATGGGTTCGATTGGGTATCTTAGATAATCTCGGTTGTAATGAATTCCTTTCACTGTTATTTTAATCAGGAAGTAGGAAGCTTCGTCGTATCGATTCAATCCTCCGGTTCCGAGGGAAAAAGGACCGCAGGCCTGCGAGGAGGTCCTTCGGAAGATACTGGCGATTAGTCGATTTCCATAAAGAGATTGGAGGAAACCAGTTGGAAGCGATATGAACAAAGAACGTTTCGAACGAAGAGGGAAGTGAAAGATTATTGTATTATAATGATTGAATTTGTTCATAACTTCCTGAAATCCCCTAAAAAGGTGCAGTTAAGTTAAAATACAATGTATTTATTCGCAATCACCTCATTTCAGACCTCGAAACGGTATATTCTGAAAAAAAAAATTTTGAATCAATTTTCATTCAAAACTCGACATGTCAGATTTGGACGAATTTAACTTGAAATAATGAAAATCTGGAAAGAAACGTATTGTAGGGCCGAGAAATCTTCGAAAATCACTTGCCCTCAATTCCAAACGTAAATAACACTATTTTTCCTTAAAATCTGTTCCACTGGTTGAAATTAATGGAAAATATCAGAAATGGCAGGTTGAAAGGATTAAATTCATAACTTCCTCAAAATCGCTGAAAACCTACAAAAGCATGGTGGTAGAGTTGAAAAACAATGTATTCAATCGTATTCACCTCATTTCAGAGCTTTTCAAGGGCTCAACCCCATTTTCAACTGTAAATACATCTATTTTTCCTTTCATTCATTTCCACTTGCTAGAATTAATGAAAAATATGGGAAAATAAACTAAATGTCAGATGAATGAAAATACGTTCATAATTTCCTGAAGATCGTTAAAAACCTTTATAGGTGGGATGGTAAAGTTGAAAGGCAATTTATTCAATCGTATTTACCACATTTCAGAGCCATTCAAGGTCTAGGAAATTTTTGAAAATTATCACTTAACCCCATTTTCATCTGTAAATAAATCTATTTTTCCTTCGATTCATTTCCACCTGCTAGAACGAATGAAAAATTTCAGAAAATAAACTCAATGTTAGATGAAGAGTTCATAACTTCCTGAAGATCGTTGAAAACCTTCATAAGTGGAGTGGTAAAGTTAAAAGGCAATGTATTTAATCGTATCTACCTCATTCAAAAGCCCTTCAAGGTCTGGGAAATTTTTGAAAATTCTCACTTAACCCCATTTCCATCTGTAAATTAATTTTTTTTTTCCTTTGATTCATTTCCACCTGCGAGAACGAATGAAAAATATAAGAAAATGAAGTCAGTGTTGAATGAATGAACATACGTTCATAACTTCCTGAAGATCGTTGAAAACCTTCAAAAGTGGGGTGGTAAAGTTGAAGGGCAATGTATTTAATCGTATTTACCACATTTCAGAACCCTTCAAGTCTGGGAAATTTTTGAAAATTATCACTTAACCCCATGCTAATCTGTAAATAAATCTATTTTTCCTTCGATTCATTTCCACTTGCTAGAACGAATGAAAAATATCAGAAAATAAACTCAATGTCAGATTAATGAAAATACGTTCATAACTTCCTGAAGATCGTTGAAAACCTCCATAAATGGGGTGGTAAAGTTGACAGGCAATGTATTTAATCGGAGCCCTTCAAGGTCTGGGAAATTTTTGAAAATTCTCATTTAACCCCATTTTCATCTTTAAATAAATCTAATTTTCCTTAGATTCATTTCCACCTGCTAGAACGAATGAAAAATTTCAGAAAATAAACTCAATGTCAGATTAATGAAAAAACGTTTATAACTTCCTGAAGATCGTTGAAAACCTTCATAAATGGGGTGGTAAAGTTGAAAGACAATGTATTTAATCGTATTTACCACATTTCAGAGCCATTCAAGGTCTAGGAAATTTTTGGAAATTATCACTAACCCCATTTACATTTGTAAATAAATCTATTTTTCCTTCGATTCATTTCCACCTGCTAGAACGAATGAAAAATATCAGAAAATGAACTCAATGTCAGATGAATGAAAATATGTTCATAACTTCCTGAAGATCGTTGAAAACCTTCTTAAGTGGGGTGGTGAAGTTAAAAGGCAATGTATTTAA
Organism: Aphidecta obliterata; assembly: GCA_963966015.1. Taxonomy (NCBI): domain Eukaryota; kingdom Metazoa; phylum Arthropoda; class Insecta; order Coleoptera; family Coccinellidae; genus Aphidecta; species Aphidecta obliterata. The sequence continues at coordinate 4,117,557 of OZ014435.1, forward strand.
TCGTATTTCAGACATTTCAGAGCCCTTCAAGGTCTGGGAAATTTTTGAAAATTATCACTTAACCCCATTTTCATCTGTAAATAAATCTATTTATCCTTCGATTCATTTCCACCTGCTAGAACGAATGAAAAATTTCAGAATATAAACTCAATGTCAGATTGATGAAAATATGTTCATAACTTCCTGAAGATCGTTGAAAACCTTCTTAAGTGGGGTGGTGAAGTTAAAAGGCAATGTATTTAATCGTATTTCAGACATTTCAGAGCCCTTCAAGGTCTGGGAAATTTTTTAAAATTATCACTTAACCCCATTTTCATCTGTAAATAAATCTATTTTTCCTTCGATTCATTTCCACCTGCGAGAACGATGGAAAATATCAGAAAATAAACTCAATGTCAGATTAATGAAAATAAGTTCATAACTTCCTGAAGATCGTTGAAAACCTTCATAGGTGGGATGGTAAAGTTGAAAGGCAATGTATTTAATCGTATTTTCCACATTTCAGAGCCCTTCAAGGTCTAGGAAATTTCTTAAAATTTTCACTTAACCCCATTTTCATCTGTAAATAAATCTATTTTTCTTTCAATTCATTTCCACCTGCGAGAACGATGAAAAAAAACAGAAAATAAACTCAATGTCAGATGAATGAAAATACGTTCATAACTTCCTGAAGATCGTTGAAAACCTTTATAGGTGGGATGTTAAAGTTGAAGGCAATTTATTTAATCGTATTTACCACATTTCAGAGCCATTCAAGGTCTAGGAAATTTTTGAAAATTATCACTCAACCCAATTTTCATCTGTAAATAAATCCATTTTTCCTTCGACTTGCTAGAATTATGAAAAATATCGGAAAATAAACTCGATGTCAGCTTGATGGAAATACATTCATAGCTTCCTGAAGGTCGTAGAAAACCTTCAAAAGTGGGATAGTAAAGTTGAAAGGCAATGTATTTAATCAAATTTACCTCATTTCAGAGACCATCGGGACCTCTCATTATGAACGTATGTTTCCAGGTTAAATTTTGACGAATCATTGAATTACATCCCAAATCCCTGAAACTCTGGTATGACACTAGAAAGTCGTTACCTTATTTTTCAATTTAATTCACTTCTTTTGTCGAATTATTAACGTATGTTTCTACATAATACTAAGTTAGAACTTTGCTCATAACTTTCTGAAAAACGTCGAAAACCTATCAGAGTGGTGTGGAAAAGTTGCAAAAAGATCTATTTGGTTGTATTTACCTCATTTCAGACCCAGACGGCTATATTCTTCAAGGGATGAACGTAAGTTTCCAATGTAGCTTTAAATTAACTCGTTTATCGTTGGAAATGTGAATGAAACATATAATTACGCTAAGAAATCATTACCTCCATCCATTTCTCACTCCAATTCACTTTATTCGACGATTTTCGACCCAATCAATATCGACTACATTCTCTTTCGGAGTGATTATGGATGTTCACTACCTTCCAATAGGAAATAATTTCAGTCCAGAAACGTCAGATGAAATACCAGAATTATATGAAATATATCAAAGTGTAATTTTTTGTGTCAAATCAGAAAAATAATAAACTCAAATTTCTCTTCACGTGGACCTGAATTTTCAAATATGTAACTCTTTCAAACAGATAAAGACATAAAATTCCAGCAGAATATGGGGAACTGTTTCTGTGGTACCGAAGATTTTAAAAAGAATCCTTTTATTTTTCTGTTAATTCTTCTATGATTAAGTTATTGTTCATAGAAAACACACGAGCACAAAGTCAAAAGTCGACTGATTTCTTTGAATTGATGGAAGATTAACGCATCATCGAACCTTTTAGCGGGACATAAATTGTTTCTCACTCGACAGTCGATAAAATATCTAGTCAACTATCCGCGAAATCGTAAAATATAATGACTGACATTTCGATCGATTGTAAATCGAGAAAGTCGATGAATATCGTGATAATTCACACATTGTCGAGGAAAGAATTTCGGATATCGAAGATTCGTTTTTTTCGGGATAGGCGACGTGCCCCCTAACGGACATTCAGATAACTGAGCCATGGCCCATAGCTATGTTTCAACTGTCACCGTCCGCGGCGCTGCGATTTCGACTGTATGTGTGGCATTAGTGAAATCTTGCGGATCTTATCTCGAAGAGAGCAGGAGGAACATCAGTGAAGACTCATGCTATATAACTCGAGGAGGTAATACCTTCTGGGGAATCTGCACAAGACTGCTATGCAGATCAGGGCAAATGATATTAACCAATAATAATTCGTCTCGAATGTTGATCCTGTTCACTTTCAAAAAACTCATATTACGTCGGTTTGCAACAAAAGAAGGTCGAAAGGAAGGTCGTTGGCGAGATTGAAAGGTGGATAATGAGAATTACATATGCATATCGACGTTATATTGTAGATCGGGCATATTTTCACACTTGCTATTATCCGAGTTTACGAAACTGGTGCAATTAATTAAAGTATTTCTTCGTTTTTACTGTTATTCGATGTATAGTAGTTGATGTTAAGTGCTAATTAGTATTGGATTATTTAATGTTGGGATATGATACGAGAATTTTAATTGTATTGGAATCGATCAAATCGAATATAGGAGAGTTTGGTCAACTTATCTCATCCTTGAACCCTCCAATAAGTATTGTAACGACAATTGAATAAGAGCAATATAATGCAGCAACTTCTCATATACGATTCCATTAGGGAGTCGTTCCACATCTCTTCGAGATATACAGGGTGTCCGGGAAAATGTGGGAAATCTCACGGATTCAGATAAAACATAAAAAAATAAAATGACAACTTCCCATAATTTTTTCCCTACTTAATATAATTTAATGAAAATTTGATATGATAAAAAGTAGTAAGGACCTCTTAAAATACTGCCCTTAAATTTAAATTAGCTCGTTTAGTTTACCAGGGGCGGACTAGGTTGTACATTTTAATGCTTACATTTTTAACACCCTGTATGATAAGGATTTGAAAAACACAAATTTGGATATCTTAAATATTGAGCTGAAGAAAAGGTACTCTTGTTCATTATCGATAAAATGAACCGTTTTCGAAAAACAAAAAAAAAGAAGTAACTTTTTTATTTTTATCAAAAAGAACCATGAATTCTAATTTTTTGTTTTCTGCAACAAAATGAGATACGAAAGTTATTCAAGGAACGACAAAATTACAAAGATTCTCAACAATGTTAATGTTAATATTGTTATGTTATTGATGATTTCTAATAAGCGTTTTTAGATTCAATCGTTGCAAGCTTTAGTGAGAGTACATTTCTAAAAAATATTTTTGTTAAGGTGCCAATAACGTAAACTAAAATTTTTTTGTTCCTTGAATAACTTTCGTATCACACTTTGTTGCAGACAAAAAAAATTAGAATTCATGGTTCTTTTTGAAAGAAATAAAAAAAATTACGAAAAACACTGCCGTGAAGTCAGGAGCTTTTGAGCGCTCGTACATGCACCTTGTAGGTGGATTCGCATTTTCCAGTTTTAGAAATCAATTGAAGGCATTTTCGACAGCTGTCAAAAAAATTCTGAAACTTAGGCAAAACTCCAAGCTTCAGCTGACCAATTTTTTTTCGATAATTCGCTAGTCTTGGTGATGCGATCTGGACAAAATTTCGCACGTTGTTTGAATACATCATTCCTCAGCTAGGTGCAAAATTTCATTTCAATCCAATCAGTAGTTTCGAAACTATCAGGAAAAAAATATTTTGAACGGCCATATTTACGGAACCCCTAGTCTAATTTTTCTCATTGATGAACGTGACCTAAACATTTGCGATCCAAATCTACCCTGAAAATTTCAAGTTGCTAGGCCTTTCCGTTCAAAAGTTACAATTTTCTATGGTTTCTATGGTTCCGGTCATGCGATCTGAACAAAATGTTGCTTTAATATATCATTCTCGTTTAAAATACAAAATTTTATCTCGATCGAATCCGTAGTTTCGAAATTATCGAGAAAACAAAATTTCAAACGACCGTATTGACGGAACCCCTAGTATAATTCTGCTCATTGATAAACGTGAACGCCACATTTCAGATTTACACCTATCCTGAAAATTTCAAGTCCCTAGGCCTTTCCGTTCGAAAGTTATGATTTTCTATGGTTTCTATGTATCTGGTCATGTGATCTGGAGAAATGTAGCTTGAATATATCATTCTCCATAAGTATACAAAATTCCGCCACGATCGAATCTGTAGTTTTGGAATTATCAAGAAAACAAAATTCAAACGACCATATTTACGGAACCCCTTGTATGATTTTGCTCATAGATGAACGTGATTACGACATTCGAGATCCACACCTATCCTGAATATTTCAAGTCCCTAGGCGTTTCCGTTCAAAAGTTACAATTTTTTATGGTTTCTATGGTTCTGGTCATGCGATCTGGACAAAATTTCACATGTAGCTTGAACACCTCATTTTCCATTTCATCTCAATCAAATCTTTAGTTTTCAAGTAATCAGGGGAACAAAACTTTGAACGACCGTATTTACGGAACCCCTAGTATAATTGTGCTCATTGATGAACGTGAACGCGACATTTCAGATCCACACCTATCCTGAAAATTTCAAGTTGCTAGGCCTTTCCGTTCAAAAGTTACAATTTTCTATGGTTTCTATGGTTCTGGTCATGCGATCTGGACAAAATATTGCTTCAATATATCATTCTCGATTGAAATACAAAAATTTTATCTCGATCGAATCCGTAGTTTCGAAATTATCGAGAAAACAAAATTTCAAACAACCATATTTACGGAACCCCTAGTATAATTTTGCTAATAAATGAACGTGATCACGACATTCGAGATCCACACCTATCCTGAAAATTTCAAGTCCCTAGGCGTTTCCGTTCAAAAGTTACAATTTTTCATGGTTTCTATGGTTCTGGTCATGCGATCTGGACAAAATTTCACGTGTAGCTTGAACACCTCATTCTCCATTTGAGTGCAAAATTTCATCACGATAAAATCTATAGTTTTCAAGTAATCAGGGGAACAAAACTTTAAACGGCCATATTTACGGAACCCCTCGTGGAATTCTGCCCATTAACGAACTCAACCGAGGCATTTGGGATCTGAACCTACACTGAAAATTTGAAATCTCTAGGTTGTTCCGTTCGAGAGTAATCGTGCTTACGGCCGGACGGACAGACTCGAATTTTTCGACGAATTCGTCATCAGTCAGTCGAACATAGTCGATTGAGACCATTTTCGGATCAAAATTCGAAAAATACAGACATCGTGACGAAATGCGTGTAAGTAGTACGAGCGCTCAAAAACAGTTTGAACGAAACGTCAACCTAATCCTGCGAAAAAAATTCATTTCATTCGAAAAATCCTAAAATCTTGGTTGAGGTTTATACGAGTGTATTAATAACATTTCCAACAACGAGAAGCTTCATCCGGATCGACAGATCCTTTAATTCCTGACGACACCATAACAAATTCGCATTATGCAAATCCTTCCAGCGACTCCGTTCCAATTGCTAGATTAGATAACTTCAGATATGCACTTTGAATGAGTACAGGAACCTCGATCGCAACTCCCCGTCTAGTTCCTTTTGTTCCAGGCATAATGAGTATCCTGAAATTAATTGGATTCGCTTAATTAAGACGGCGCTCCCTTGAATAAAAAGCTGAGCAGTTGAGGAAGGTTGCTCAGTTTCATGCAAGCTACGAGGAAGGAAGTTCAAATATGTTGATTAACTATAATAGCGAAACGAAAATAGTTGCCACTTATTTCTGCTTTGGCAATGACAATTCACATAACACAGGGAGGAACTGTATTGTATATTGTATATTGTTTATATCCCGACTCTCCTAGGTCTCTGTGAGACCCCTCAGAAGCTCAGAGCTTGTGCGATATGTTGACTACATTGTAGTCGATGGATGTTGTGACTACAGGGTGAGATAAGGTCAAGAAAAGGGGAGAATATGCGACTACGATTGACTGTGGGAAAATTTCGGAGAAAGAATTTAGGAACGTGGGTGTTCCCAAGCTAAGTGAGAGGCACTGAGAAAAATGTCCACTCAGGAATTAGGAGAAGTTGCTTTTTGAGTAAAGTTAGAAGTCGTATTTGTTACGGGAGTGCGAACAAGAAGGTTAAGGTCACTTTCGGGGTGAGTAAATTGGTTTTCGAGTAGGTTCCAAAAGGAATTAGGTGGTTTTCAGATCAAGGTAGGAAAATTCAGTTCAATGTCTTAACCAGAACTGCCTGTATATAATTCATTGTCATCCACCTGGAACAATATTTTTCCAATCCAGCCCATTTCCCACCATTAAAATTGTTTGGACCATGGATGTAAACCAAACACCACCCTGAATCAACGTCATTTAATTAACAGCGATCGGTTCGATCTCCTGATGGTTAAATCTCTCTAAATCCGTAAACAATTAATTTTAGCTCCATTATCGAATGGATTACTGATACAGTTTGTGAATATTTACTGATGTTCAATTACAGGGTAATGTTCCAGAAGTTAATGAGAGAATATCAAACAAAATATACTTCGAAGTTGTGGAGATATTTCACCCTATTTCCATATTTTAAAACCATAATAATTCAACAAAAATGTTGAGATTCACTCACATGACATGTTTTTGGTTTAGTTAGTCCTCATGTTACCCCATATCAATTGATATGAATGGCAAGATACCTCGTTGCAAGCCTCCGAAACCATCGTAATAACGTTAAATCCGTCTTCGCTTCAACAAGTAGTGAGCTACGCAGCTACATAAGGGAGTGATGTTAATCAAGGAGGAAGTATTGATCCACAGCTCTCGACTCTACGGGTTCGACGTAGAATGCACAAAAATGAAGACAATAGGCGGTTGTGGATGGATGTGAAGTGTATTAAGAGACTAAGGGAACACCCTGTGATAAAAAATACATATTTTTTTCTTCTTTAGGATGTTTGCGATCGTATTCCTCTCTCTGATTCCTGAATAGTCATTGCCAAATCAGAAATAAGTGGCAAATATTTTCGTTTCGCTATTATAGTTTTAGTGTTATCAAATTGTATCGAGGATCAAAAGAATTATAGAAAATGGATATTCAGAAACACTTATTATACTACAATGCATTTTGTGAAGTTTAAATGGTGAAATCATAACAAGAATTTAGAAAAATTATTGTTATTATAAAATATTATATAATTTTTACTTCTAAAATGCGGGGCAATAATATTTTCCAAGAACTAGAAATCTATTTTACCACGCTGTACGTAAACACTATGAAAAACTCATTTCATGTTTTATTTCAGAAATTATAAAAAACTAAATCATATTAAATTTTTCAACACAAATATTATTACCAATATTGGAAACATTCGAAAATAAATGCTTTGTTTTTGTTATTCATTTTTCGGAAAAATATAGAAATAATACAAAGTGATTCTACAAGTAAACAATCAGAAACACAATTCAAACATTGGATTTATTCGGCCGATACCTGATGAAAATCCATATCAACTTAGTATTCACTAATTAACTTAGTCTTCGATTTTCAATACTCAAGAGTTTAACAAAACCACTACACGTGTTTCGCCATACCAGACGTTTCATCTTCGTGGTACCATCATCTTTGTTTTTTCAAAACGACCCTTTATTTTATGATAAAATCTAAGGAATTAAGGATTTTTTGAAAAACTAAAATATTTTTATCGATAATTCAGAAAATTTCAGTTGAAATACTCAAATACATACATAAGTAAAAAAAGCAGGGTCGAAAAAAAATGTTTTGGAAAAACTAGAATATTTTTTTTTATAATTCAGAAAATTTCAGTTGGAATTCCCAAAATCACACATAAGTAAAAATAGTAGGTTTCGAAAAAGAATGTTTTGGAAAAACTGAAAATACTAAAAATACATAAGTGAAAATAGTAGGCTTCGAAAAGAAAATTCTTTATCGAGGTTTTAATTGATACTATAAATACTACAATCAGCAATATAAACTTGAAATAATAAAATATTTAATGGATTCGTATTACCTTTAAATTAAAATTTTTTTGAATGATTGATTGGAAAAATTTGATATTTTGTGCTCTATTGACTGTCATGACTTTCCCCTAAAAATATTTCGAAAGCCATCAGAACCGTTCTCAGGAAAAATTCAAAATTATAGCAAGAACAAGTTAAAGTAGTGCAAATTTTGTCATAAAAACAACAGGTGCGTTAAAAACAAAACGGAAAAAGTAGCAACGAGACTGTGTAATTCATCTTGAAATTTTTTTTCAGATAAAGCCACGGAAATTCAAAACTTTTTTTAAAAATTTCGGGTTTTTACTGGATTTGACCGGAACTGCCAGGAATTTCGAAATTTCCAAAAGTTATATTGTTGGACATAAAAACACATGTTTTCTTCAACTAAACCAACTTCGTATCTCTCACCGTTTCCTAGATTAGAAATAATAAAATATTCAATGGATTCGTATTAATTTCAGATTAAATTTTTTTAAATGATTGATTGAAAAAAATTGGAAATTTTGAGCTTTATTGACTTTTTACTGTGATGACTTCTTCCTGAAGAGATTTCGAAAGCGATCGGAACCGTACATTTTAAATGATAGCAAGAACAAGTTGAGGGAGTGTAAATTTTGTGATAAAAACAACAGGGCCGAATTGAAAAAAAATTAACTGATGATGGCCCTTCGAAGACAAAACGTCGGATTACAGAAATGGGGCCATTGGATAAAAAATGCCACGGAAAAATTAAAACTTTTTTTCAGTATTTCGGGTTTTTACTGGATATCTCTGGAACAGCCAGGAATTTTGAAATTTCTAAAGGTTATATTATTATACATATATAAAAAATACAAACTTTTTTTTTGAATTGAACCTTGTATTCCTAAGATCCCAATGCTAACCCATCCCCAACTCGAAAAAGCTGTAAAAAAAATTTTTCAGTTTATTGTTGTTCAATTTACGAAATTCATCTCCATTATTTGGTATAAAATTATTGGAGTTTTTTATCAGAACGCATCGAAAATTGTTGGGGATGTTATATTATCTTAGTATTCACTAATTAACTTAGTCTTCGATTCTCAAGAGTTCAACAAAACCACTACACGTGTTTCGCCATACCATAACTTTATCCAAATGATGAAGCCATGGTCTGGCGAAACACGTGTAGTGGTTTTGTTAAACTCTTAAGTAGTGAAAGTCTTAGACTAAGTTAATATAAACAAATCGAACTTTTGAAGTGGTTAATTTAATTTTCTCGGGATTTGTTCAAATTCGTACGATCGCTATGCTAAAATAATTATGAAATTTCCGAGTCGCCTTCGGCGACTCGGTTACTCTTCTCTGCAACACGTCAGATTGACATGTTGGTGAAGCGAAATACAAATTTCTCCCCCTACCAAAAATCTTTCAATGTAGCTATATTTCAAATCAAAAATTCTTGCAGAAGTGTCAGTATTGGCTGAAAAATTAATAGATCTGAGAATGAATCCAAAAAAAATCGAATTGAATTATCTTCGATCAGACTGAATTCCATATAAAATTGTTTGGACCTTCAAAATTTTCCACCATTCCTTGTCTTCGAAGTATCAACAAAAACTGAGATAATCGAGATATAGGAAGGAATATCGTCAATTTAGATAAACAATTTACGAGATATCCGCACGAATCGAACAAGTGACATTTGCGTTGCGCGATTTTTACAAGAATCTCAAATTAACGCAGTCTGCAAAAATTCGTCGAACACATGCGAGTATCGAGCTGGTTATGAAACGAGTTTGTTGAATATATATTGTCGTCTTCACCTTTGTCAGTTTGTGGGATATGTCTACCAAATGAGAGGAAAAAGCCACTGAAATTATCTTGAATATTACCTGTTCTCTGTCTTCTTATTTTGTGTTTTAGTGGCGCGGACAGGTTTTTTCATTAGTTTTGATCGATGGTGTTCATATCTGTTGAATATTGAAGAGTATGGCTTGATTGATGGCAACTGACCAAGCAGGAAATGCATGGCTGAAAATCTATATTCGAAAATACAAAATATAAAATTACAACAGAAAAAGAAATAATTATGGAAAGATTTGACAGTGACATATAGCCTTTAATCTTCAAATGCAACCAATTTAGAGATAGATAAAATCGGGGTCAGACGATTAACGAAGAGTGTTAGAACTTATTGAAATATTTCATGGTAATATATCCTTATAGTTTTTTCATTTCTATGCAGATTTATTCATAGCTTATATTCGTCTGCGATAAAAATAGAATTATAAATGGAAATTAGCAATTTTTTCAGATATATATTTTAATACACATTTTCTGTTCATTGCACCGACTTATTATCTAAAGAATAAATGTTTCACGTGTTTGGTCGATTATTTCCTATGACCTCTGGAATCGTTCTGTTTTTACAGGAAATGGAAAAAAAAGGAAAAATAATATTCAAGTAAACGATGCGTGAAAAAGCTCGTTTATTTTCACATAAAAATACTCAATTCATGACTCATTTCACCTGCCCTATTGACACAGCACAGTTTATTATCACTAACTATCACATATCACAGCCACGAGATGAATTTGTACTATAATTCGACTAATCCGTTACGCGTTTCGGTATGAACTGATTCAATACCTCGACTTCATTTCCTTTGTTAGTTACACATATAGATATCAACGAACAAATGAACTGGAATAATCAAAATACAACAATTGATAACATTAAATGACTGTTTTGGTTCGTGAATTCCTTTCTTCCGATTGAAATATAGAAAAAATTCTACAATACGAAGTCAACAAATTTTTCTATAACATAAACAGGAAGATTTTCGTTTTGTAGTATAAACACTCCATTAAACTTATTGGAACAACAGAAAGTTAGGGTTGTATAAAACAAAAGACCCTGTCTTCCTTTAATGATATCAAGACAGTCGGTAGCCTTTTTACGTCCGTTTCGCGACCCTTATGTCGTTACTTCCCCTCACCCAATTACTTTTAACAGATCTGAGCTTCTAAATGATGACTTTTTTCATTACTGGGCTTCTTGATTAGTGTGGACTCAATCAATTTGGCAATTCTTGCCTTTCGGAGTTAACTGAAATTTCAATTTATGGATTGAAGTACAATTCAACATCAATCTCTAAACAGGTTATGTGTGGTTAATGGTATACAGTGTGTCCAAGATAAGGATTGGATGGTGGGTTTAGTGAGAAAAAAGTTGTTTTTTGATATTTTACAATATACCGTCAAGAAAATTTTAAAATTCCAGATACTACCGGAGATTTTGGTAAAAACCCGAAATTTTGAAGAAAATTCCCTTGTTTTTTTTATGAATGGTTTTTTCGGAAAAATTAAAATATTTGTATCAATAAAGAAAATTCCAGTTGGAATACTCCAATACAAATCAAGAATTTTTTGGAAAAACTGAAATATTTCTAATGATAATTCAAAAAATTTCAGTTGGAATACTCAAATACATACATAAGTAAAAATAGTAGGTTTCGAACAAAATTTTGTTGGAAAAACTAAAATAATTTTATTGATAATTCAGAAAATTTCAGTTGGAATACTCAAATACATACATAAGAAAAATAGAAGGTTCCGAAAAAAAATACATGCATAAGTAACAATGGTGGATTTCGAAAAAAAAATTTTTTGGAAAAACTAAAATATTTTATTGATAATTCTGAAAATTTCAATTGGAATACTCAAATACATACATAAGTAAAAATAGTAGGTTTCGAACAAAATTTTGTTGGAAAAACTAAAATAATTTTATTGATAATTCAGAAAATTTCAGTTGGAATACTCAAATACATACATAAGAAAAATAGAAGGTTCCGAAAAAAAATTTTTTGGAAATACTAAAATATTTCTAATGAAAATTCAAAAAGTTTCAGTTGGAATACTCGAATACATGCATAAGTAAAAATAGTGGGTTTCGAAAAAAAATTTTTTGGAAAAACTGAAATATTTTTATTGATCATTCAAAAAATTTCAGTTGGAATATTCAAATACATACATAAGTAAAAATAGTAGGTTTCGAACAAAATTTTGTTGGAAAAACTAAAATAATTTTATTGATAATTCAGAAAATTTCAGTTGGAATACTCAAATACATACATAAGAAAAATAGAAGGTTCCGAAAAAAAATTTTTTGGAAAAACTAAAATATTTTTATTGATAATTCAGAAAATTTCAGTTGTCACACTTGAATACATACATAAGTAAAAATTGTAGGGTTCGAAAAAATATGTTTTGGAAAAACTACAATATTTTATTGATAATTCAGAAAATTTCAGTTTGGAATACTCAAATACATACATAAGTAAAATAGTAGGTTTCGAAAAATAATTTTTTGGAAAAACTAAAATATTTTTATTAATAATTCAGAAAATTTCTGTTTTTATACTTGAAGACATACATAACTAAAAATAGTAGGGTTCGAAAAAAAATGTTTTGGAAAAACTAAAATATTTTTATTGATAATTCAGAAAATTTCAGTTGGAATACTCAAATTCATACAAAAGTAAAAAATAGTAGGTTTCGAAAAAAAATTGTTCGGAAAAAATAAAAAAATTCTATTGAATATTCAGAAAATTTCAGGTGGAATACTTAAATACATACATAAGTAAAAATAGTAGGTTTCGAAAGAAATTCTTTATCGACATTGTAATTTCTTACTATAAATACTACAATCAGCAATATTAACTTGAAATAATAAAATATTTAATGGATTCGTATTATGTACTTTTAGATTGAATTTTTTCAAATGATTGATTAGAAAAAATTGGATATTTTGTGCTCTATTGACTGTCATGACTTCCCCCTAAAAATATTTCGAAAGCGATCAGAACCGTACTCAAGAAAAATTCAAAATTATAGCAAGAACAAGTTGAAGTAGTGCAAATTTTGTCATAAAAACAACAGGGGCGTTAAAAAAAAAACGGAAAAAGTGGCAACGTGAATGTGTAATTCATTTTGAAATTCTTTTCCAGATAAAGCCACGGAAAAATCAAAACTTTTTTTAAAAATTTCGGGTTTTTACTGGTTTTGACCGGAATTGCCAGGAATTTCGAAATTTCCAAAAGATATATTGATGGACATAGAGAACACATCTTTTCGTCCTAGGTTCTATCCCATCCTTATCTTGGAAAAGCTGTATAACTTTTGTACAGTTCATTAATATCCAATAAAGGAAATTATTTCGTATCAAATTATTTAAGTTCTCTATCAGGACGTATCGAAAGTTGTTGGGGATCCATCGATAAACTTCATATAGCAACAGAACCTCCTGCTATCAAGAAAGTGGTCGTAAGTTTGTTTTAACAAGTAGTTAAATCACTGTATAACCTTGAAAATTATCTGGTCCCCGTTTATAGCCCGAAATGTTCACAGATTTTGGACGATATTTATAATCTCAAAAGTCAATCGTTATCTGTTTATGGTGTCTTCGTTTATGCACACGTCACTGATACCATGGCATATGTTGTTTAAAGTTTTTATCAGTCGATAATACGATGAGAATAACTAATTTTTGTTGAGTTGAATTTGATTTATTTTCTCGAAGAATTGCTGAAAATTTGCAAGTCGTAGTTACTCTTGATCTCAATAGCGTTAAATATTCAATTTCGCTTTGATTCCGTTAGGGTGATCGCAAACGTGGTCGAAAATTCGCGAGATAATGTCGCGGATTCGAAAAAAGACACCCTTCCAGTAACAACCTGTTTGCTTCTTATTTATAGCCGCACGAATACATCTCCCTGCAGAACCAGTTTATGGACTTAATTATAATATTTTTATGCGAGGAGTCGTTCCTTCGCGTTTGTGATATAATCCACGTAACGTTGCGAGAAGAGGAAAATCGAGGTTTGAAAATCTCTAGAATTTATTCCCCTCGCACTCAAAGAATTACCGCATATTCCTCTCGTATTGGGTGAAAATTACGAGAATGACATTTGACAAAGTTTGTGGATAGTTTTAAATCGACTGTGTGTGGGCACCTTTACGAGGCGGGCAGAAATTTCACTTTCACGAGTCCGGAGTTCTACAGGTAGATCCGACCAGCCTTGACATTTTGCTCGGCCAGCGACAATCTCCTTGTATAAGGACCACAGAATCCTGGTATTACTGAACAATGAAATGAGAAATGCGTTTTTATGAGGACGAAAATGATTATGAACCTCTGTAGTTGCTTGGGTGATCCTAGTTCGGGTTTGCCGATAATTCACCATCGACTGGCCAACGTCATTCTCATATGGAAAAAACGGATTCTAAAATTTCGATTTTTAGGCCAAAAGAATTGAGGGGTAGACCCCCCCTAAATCGCTTTATTGGCATTTCTCATAAGAAAGATGGGAAAGCTAAGATAATTTTTTCATATGAATGTTATATTCGAAAAAATCCATTGAGTATCAATTGTAGCGAAATTTGCACCAGTAAATCCTCTTCGAAAATTTCGGTTTTCAGGTCAATCTGGACTTCTGACTCGATCTTTCTTACGACTCGATCTGATTATCCGACTCGATCTGATTATCCGACTCAATCTGAAAATCTGACTCGATCTGAACTTCCAACTCTATTTAAATTTCCAACTCGATCTGAACTTCCGACTCGATCTGAACTCACGACTCGTTTCTTCATGAATTGAACTTGACTTGACTTAAATTCAACAAAATCACCTAGTCGATCATTTATAGCGTTATTTTCGTCAGAAGAGTCTCTCGAACGCCACTACGAAATGAAAATGAGAAATATTGGCTGTTCATCTGATTCAAATGCATTCAGAGTATCATTTTTCCTGAAAAAAAAATTGTTTAAATCTGAAAAGCAGGCCAACAAAGCAATCCATGATAGTCTCAGAAAACATCAAATGTTCAATGTTCAACGATGGTTATTATAGACTCAGGAAAGTCAAGTTCAATTCATGGAGGAACGAGTCGTGAGTTCAGATTTTTCAGATCGAGTCGGCAGTAAGATCGAGTCGGAAATTCAGATCGAGTTAGATTTCCAGACTGAGTCGGAAGTAAGATCGAGTCGGAAGAAGGATCTATTCGAAAGTTCAGATCGAGTCGAAAATTCAATCTATCTTATTATGAAATACCGGATGTTCAACAATCTTGAATCCCAGTTTTTATTATTTTCTCAAATGAAATTGCACTGAAATAATCCAGTTTCATAAATCACCGTCAAGATTCAATGACAAAACGACACAGCAACGTTCCATCAGTAATGATCCCCATTTACTGAAATGTCTCAAATACTCTCGAAGCTAATGAATCGTTATCATGAAATTCTCAGTATTCCTCCATGACTTTCAGTGACACAATAAGTTAAAAATTCAAAAGTAAAAGGAAGTTTTCCTTCTGAATTGACATTTGCATTGACTAAGCCATTGATCATATTGGATTGAGTTTGATATGGCGATAAATACGACTTGAACTTAATTCAAAAATCGAAAAAAAATCGGTTGTTTCGAAATGTTCATGTAATTACATTAGCTGTTGAATAGATGAGCGCAGGACCGGCTGCAGCTCTGAGATTCTACCTAGCCAATATTCAATTTTTAATACAGTCCACCGCCTACATAACTCGAGGCACCCTCTAAACAAAAAGTCGCGAAATCAGACGAAAGAGAAAGGATAACTCACATCCTTGCACTCGGAGAATTTTTCATTTCGTCCAACAACAATATAAAGTAACTAATAAGGTTGCTTCAGTGACCATTAAAATGAGGTTTTTAATGGTTGTTTATATTGCACAAAGGCATACTGAAGGTATGGTCCAATACAAAAAATATTCGAAAGAATAAAACCAAGTCCATCACTGTTTAGAGATTGTCAGCTCGAGTGATGCAACCTGACATTGTACACGAGCAAGCCGAAGATGCAACCTGAATGTTTCAGAAGATGAGATCATTAAGCTGAAGATGATTGCACTCAATTTGGGATCGCGAGCGAAAGTTAGAAGCAACCAAGGTGGGTCCTCCTGAAGAAAAAATTTAGTCAAAATTGAATTCATTTGTGGCTTTTCATTTGTTCGAAGGATTTGCATAATTATGTTCAGAACCAAAGGCAAATTAGTCTTGGGTGTCAGAGATGTCCTCCAAAAAATATTCATCATTTGATTCTTGCAGAGGCCACATCTCGATTTATGATGTATGATGATGTTTTGGTCCCCCTCGCCACCTCCTAGATACACCTCAAATCTCATTCGATAAAACATATTTTATGGCCAAACCTCAAGAGAGGAGGGTTACGATGTGCAAAAATATCGATAAAGAGGAAGAAGAGAAACCTTGAGGGTTTCCAAAGCTCACGATGATGAGTTATTGATCCACTTAGAACAATAGCGTTAGGCTCTCATATTTCGCCACAGTTTGGGGTTCATTTTGCACCATTAAAAGGCGAGAACCAAACGAAATTGTTTCAAGACACGAATATCAGGCCTTCTACGGGAAGGTGTTATTCTTTTCTCGTTCGAAATAGAATAATGACTGTAGTTTCGCATGATTTCAGCAGGAACCTAGAAAAATATCTGGAATCCCCCCTCCGTGCCAGAACTGACTTCGGTTAAAAAAAAGTTTTCCCTTTCATTCTCAAAATTATTCGTGGTTGCCTAACAAGTAGACAAGTAGAACACTCAACTTATCCACGGATGTCTGTCTAGCGAAGATTCTGAACTCGACGTTTGCGAAACCCAGAAACGCATTGGCAATAAACGGAATCGAGACAGGCGAACATCGATATCTGGCTCGGTCTTGCATGCAATACCCACAACAATTTTACAACATTTATGATTTCATTATAATACCAACGAAATTGCAGCAGAGCATACACGTCGGGTATGGTTATTTCGCAGTTAGATCACGGCGTGTCGCAACCCTTTGGAATGTCCGTTCTGAAAAGTTTAAAGTAATAGAAATTGAACAAATGTTAAATGGATATGCTTCTTGGTTCTTTGGTTCGGATCAAGTCGCCCGTGTCCAGTGGTCGGTTGGCTGGTCGACAGCCGCAATAAGCGTCCTTGTCAAGGATATCAACTATCGCATGGGATCTACAATATTCCTTCTCTGCCATGTTGTCGGATTCTACGGGAAATCTTTCGAGTTACACCGCTGACTTGTGCACATGTCAATCGATTCAAATTGGATTGAGTCGGAGGTTCAGATCGAGTCGAGATTTCAGATCGAGTCGAAGGTACAGATTGAGCAGAAACTTCGAATAGAGTCGAAAGTTCGAATACAGTGGCCAACTAGACTCAGGCAAGTCAAACTCAATTCATGAAGGAACGAGTCATGAGTTCAGATCGAGTCGAAATTTAAGAAAGAATATTGCATGGAGATTGTGTGGAATAGTCAGAGGTCGCGAAGCGCGTATTGACTCGGACAAGTCGAGTTCAACTCGAGTCAGACGTACAGATTGAGCATAAACTTCGAATTGAGTCGAAAGTTCGAATGCAGTGGCCAACTAGACTCAGGCAAGTCAAACTCAATTCATGAAGGAACGAGTCATGATTTCAGGAAATTTAAGGAAGAATAAATATTGAATGGAGGTTGTGTGGATTAGTCGAAAGGTCCATACTGCTAAGTCATACTAGGACCAGTCTAGTCCAACTCGATTCAGACGTACAGATTGAGCAGAAGGTTCGAATCGAGGCAAAAATTCGAATGCAGTAGAAAAACCAAGCATTTCCCAATTCACAAAAATTGATTTTTCTCATACTGATTGGTAAGCATTTTCATTATGTTTCATGGATTGCGTTCAGATTCAATATTCTTCCATTAGTGAGAATGAATATCGGAAATAATGGAAACTGTATAAAAGAATCAAGAGATTCGCTATTTTAACAATCCTACAAAAAAATCTCCATTTCTGAACAGTTATTGATAACGTATACAACCCACCGAAATTAAAATTAAATATATTTTATGCATGGTCTGGATTTGAGTCAGAGGTTGCGAAGCAAGAAGCCAAATCGAGTCGGAACGACCCAAATCGATACGTCGGTTTGGCCAATAGACTTAGGCAAGTCAAGTTCAATTCATGAAGAAACAAGTCGTGAGTTGAGATCGAGTCGAGAGTTCAGATCGAGTTGTTATATTCAAATAGAGTCAGAAGTTCAGATCAAGTCGGATTTTCAAATCGAGTCGGAAGTTCAGATCGAGTTGGAAATTAAAATGGAGTCAGAAGTTCAGATCGAGTCGGATTTTCAAATCGAGTCGGAAGTTCAGATCGAGTCGGCTTTTCAAATCGAGTGGGGAGTGAGATTGAGTCGGATTTTCAAATCGAGTGGGGAGTGAGATTGAGTCGGATTTTCAGATTCAATATTCTTTCATTTGTAAGAATGAATATCGGAAATAATGGAAACCAATAACCAAAGATTATGAAACATCACCTTCTCTGAAGCAGTTTCAGAGTTACAAATAAGGTCATTTTTCAAATCGAACCTGCAAGGGATAGAATCGCAGAATTATAAGGAATATTTAAAATTTTTTCACCACTAGATCAGAAAAATCCATTGTGGAATTTTTATAAAACTCATTTCATCGATGCCTCATATCGAAACAGAATTTCAGCAAAATATGGCGAATAGTTTCTGAGATACTGAAGTTTAAAAAAATTTTATTCTTCTAGTGATACGATCCTAATAAAATTTGACATGAATTATTCATTATTTTTCGAATCATTGAAAAAAAATTCACCGAAATCCTTTGGTGGATTTCGCCAATCAACTAACTCATTTTTTTCTTCTGTGTACCAAAACGGCCTTCACTGTTCATTTTCAGTATGACAGATACTCTCATTTTATTTTCAAAAACTTCAAGAAATGGAATTACCGAATTATATTCAATATATCAGAAAAACTCAATGTTTTTTCTGTGTACCAAAACGTCCTCTAGTGTTCATTGTCAATATGACAATTACTGTCATTAAATTTTTGTAAATTTCAAACGATGGAATCACCGAATTATATTGTATATATTAGAAATACTCAATTTTCTTTTTACACGGAACAGCTAGAAATTATAAAACGGACCACAGATTCTGTGAACCAGTGTCAGTGTGACAAATGATGTCATTGGATTGAATCGAAACTTCA
Organism: Aphidecta obliterata; assembly: GCA_963966015.1. Classification (NCBI taxonomy): domain Eukaryota; kingdom Metazoa; phylum Arthropoda; class Insecta; order Coleoptera; family Coccinellidae; genus Aphidecta; species Aphidecta obliterata. The sequence continues at coordinate 4,136,636 of OZ014435.1, forward strand.
AGAGATGGAATCACAGAATTTTATGGAATATATAAAATTTTTCAGTACCAGATCAGAACAAGTCAATTATTTTTTCATGTTAAACAGGTTTGAAACAAAATTTTTGTATAACTCATTGACTCCATGCCCTATATGTAGACTCAAAATTTCAGCAGGACATGGCAATTTTCTATGAGATGCCAAAGTTACAAAAACGACCCAAATCGATTCGTCGGTTTGGCCAATAGACTCAGGCAAGTCAAGTTCAATTTATGAATAAACAAGTCGTGACTTGAGATCGAGTCGAGAGTTCAGATCGAGTTGTTATATTAAAATAGAGTCAGAAGTTCAGATCGAGTCGGATTTTCAAATCGAGTCGGAAGTGAGATGGAGTTGGAAATTAAAATGGAGTCAGAAGTTCAGATCGAGTCGGATTTTCAAATCGAGTGGGGAGTGAGATTGAGTCGGATTTTCAGATTCAATATTCTTTCATTTGTAAGAATGAATAACGGAAATAATGGAAACTGTATAAAAGAATCAAAAGATTCACTATGCCAGCAATCCTACAAATAATCTCCATTTCTGAACAGTTATTGATAACGTATACGACCCACCGAAATTAAAATTTAATATATTGTATGCATTGACTGGATTTAAGTCAGAGGTTGCGAAGCCAGGCGCCAAATCGAGTCGGAACGATCCAAATCGATTCGTCGGTTTGGCCAACTAGACTCAGGCAACTCAAGTTCAATTCATGAAGGAACGAGTCGTTGGTTCAGATCGAGTCGAAAGTTCAGATCGAGTTGTTATATTAAAATAGAGTCAGAAGATCAGATCGAGTCGGATTTTCAGATTCAATATTCTTTCATTAGTGAGAATGAATATCGGAAATAATGGAAACTGTATAAAAGAATTAAGAGGTTTCCTATGCTAACAACTCTACAGAAGAATCTCTATTTCTGAATAGTTATTGATAACGTATACGACCCACCGAAATTAAAATTCAATAAATTGTATGCATGGACTGGATTTGAGTCAGAGGTTGCGAAGCCAGGCGCTAAATCGAGTCGGAACGACCCAAATCGATTCGTCGGTTTGGCCAACTAGACTCAGGCAAGTCAAGTTCAATTAATGAAGAAACTGTGGCAGTTGATATGTCGGAAATCATTACCTACTGCCACAGAAACAAGTCGTGAGTTGAGGTCGAGTCGAAAGTTCAGATCGAGTTGTTTAATTAAAATAGAGTCAGAAGTTCAGATCAATTGCAATTTTCAAATCGAGTCAGAAGTGAGATCGAGTTAGAAATTAATATAGAGTTAGAAGTTCAGATCGAGTCGGATTTTCAAATCGAGTGGGAAGTGAGATTGAGTCAGATTTCTAGATTCAATATTCTTTCATTAGTAAGAATGAATATCGGAAATGATGGAAACTATAAAAGAATCAAAAGATTCACTATGCTAACAATCCTACAAATAATCTCCATTTCTGAACAGTTATTGATAACGTATAAGACCCACCGAAATTAAAATTTAATATATTGTATGCATGGACTGGATTTGAGTCAGAAGTTGCGAAGCCAGGTGCCAAATCGAGCCAGAACGACCCAAATCGATTCGTCGGTTCGGCCAACTAGACTCAGGCAAGTCGAGTTCAATTCATGAAGGAACGAGTCGTCAGTTCAGATCGAGTCGAAAGTTCAGATCGAGTTGTTACATTAAAATAGAGTCAGAAGTTCAGATCGAGTCGGATTTTCAAATCGACTCGGAAGTAAAATCGAGTTGGAAATTAAAATAGAGTCAGAAGTTCAGATCGAGTCGGATTTTTAAATCGAGTGGGGAGTGAGATTAAGTCGGATTTTCAGATTCAATATTCTTTCATAAGTAAGAATGAATATTGGAAATAATAGAAACGGTGTAAAAGATTGAAAAGGTTCCCTATGCTAACAACCCTACATAAAAATCTCCATTTCAGAACAGTTATTGATAACGTATACGATCCACTGAAATTAAAATATAATAGTTACTTTGGAACAAAGCTAACTCTGGATAATTTCGCCTGTTGAAAATTCAGGCTGATATTTTGAGAATATTCAAATAAACGTTCATTATGCAAGAATATTGATCAAAACAATTGGGTGCACTGCAGGTTTTCGAAATGATTCAATCAGATGCAGGTAAATCTAATGTGATTAATTTCCTATACAAAACCTTATGGGTTTTTGAAACATGCAAGGGTAATGTATTTTCTTAACGATCAATTAAAACGAGATAAGGTCATATTAATTATACGCTCTTTTGGGTTATTACGATAATTTTCACAACAATTAAGCTATGGAACCATTCAATTTTGTCATTCATTCATAAATAATTAAGTGATGTAATAGAAAAATTAATTCTCTCAGTTCAGTATGGTTGATTTGAGTAATTTTATGAATTCTTGAGAATGTTCCAACATCTTGAGGTTTAATTCGAAACATATTTTGATGATAACAATAGAAATATGCGAATTTTATTTTTATTCCAACATATCTGTCTTTTTTTTGAGTCGTTAATAAATTTCATAGGTTGGACAACATATATTCAAGTAGTTTCCGAAACAAAACATGAATTGTCTTTATTTTATTGGTTGGAACTTCTCGACCTTCATCGACTCTCACATATTCGAGTAAAATTGAAATTATGTTTACTGAAATTTCCAGTTTCTTTGTGTCTCGGAATATAATAAAAAAATTACCAGTGCTAATTGTCGTGGCTCAACCCTCCTTATGGAGTTTATGTGTTTGGTCGTTACAGCACCTGCATAATTCGCAGCAAATGAACAACATTCCGCGATTGGGATACCTTGAAATGTACAACCTCGTCAGATCTATTGACTTCTTCGAGGTCATCTCGTTCCCAAAAAATATTCCTTCGATGGATAATGAGCGTGTAAGTTGGAATTTCGGATGTGAAGAGGTTGTGTCTCGTACTTGATCGTAATCGTTCCGGAGGTCGAGGTTCTTCGGAATTTTTGGATGTATTCTACATTTTTCGGAACAAACTAAGCGAAATTATATCCTGGTTTGGATCGAGTTAAATTGCATGTTATTGAATTGTAGCTCACGTATATCGAATAACCAAATTCGTGTATTTATGTACGAAATTGGAACTGTATCAGATATGGGGATTCGACGGTTTGCGTGTGGGATTTCTGGCTCTAATTGCTCATCGTTCGAATACGGATTCTATAAATTATAATAGCGAGAGAATATGAATTTGTTTCACTCGAAAAAAAATTATTAAATTTTTCCAACTTCCAACTTCAAGAGATGGAATCACTTCAAGAGATGGAATATATAAAATTTTTCAGTACCAGATCAGAACAAGTCAATTATTTTTTCACGTGAAACAGGTTTGAAACAAATTTTTGTATAACTCATTTAATCTATGCCCTATATGTAGACACAAAATTTCAGCAGGACATGGCAATTTTTTTCTGAGATACCAAAGTTTCGAAAAATATTTTTGTTCCAAATCTAACCCTTTTGCGCATTTCGCCTCAAAACTAACACAACTGGCGCATTCAGACCTCGAACAAAGCACGAAAATTCCAAAACTCTAGGACTTCTCTTTCGCATCATGATGTTCATGACCGGACAGAATCGAATTTGATTCTAAAACACCAGACATGATAACGTTCTTGTTCCTAGAATCAAGCGCGCAAAATACAATATGTTTATCAGGCGTGTGTCAACACAAAATCCACTCGACCCGTATGAAATTCCGGTCATGGAAATCCACGCTACTGGAACAATCCACCTGCAACAAAACACAGAATGCAAATCAACCTCGATATCATAAAATTATCGATTGCTCTGAATTTACATACCGAACGGAATCGTTATAACGAAAACAACGCGCGAAAGAACTATACAAATCAAGGACTTTCAGTAGGAGCGGTCCACCGATGGGGAATTGTTCAGTTTACCACACATCCGCGTCGGATTTATCTCGAAATTTCGATAGGAACTCTTCGTCGTAGGGTCGTGAAGTGCTGAAAACGTCGCTTCGGCTTTATACGCCTGCGCGAAGGTCATGCGCAGCGTTGAATAGGTCCAGATGATGGGAATGGAGAAACTTTGGGCAGCTCGATGAAGGATTATGCCACAATATTAACCTCTAACTACCAATAATAAAAATAATAATATTTCCTTCAGAAAGCACAATAATATTCGAGATCTTTCTTAAGACTGATTTTTTCACTAAAGTTAATACCTTTATCAGCACATATTGATTTCGAGGTTGTGGGTTGATTTTGCCGCAGCTTATCGTACGTTGAACGACTTTGTAATGAGCAGAATTTTTTTTGTCCTTAATAGGTATCGACAATATGGGCGTCTAACTGTGTTAGCATGGAAGAAATTGAAAGTTGAATAATAAGTAGGTGGGCACCTACACAGCAGTCGAGTGAATGGAGTTTTCGGTTTGAATTATAATCCTTTCACGGAGCGTGAATGTTCTCGAATGAGGAGATAAAAACGAAATACAGATAAATGAAAAAGTTAAAAAAAAACAAATTTCGAATTGAGTATTCCTATGACGATTGGTGGAACAATAAACATTAATGTATATTCAATCGATTGTATAAATATGAAACATGGCGAAAGGCTCCAGTGGCGTAGCCAGGACTGAAATTTTCCAAGAAAAAAAAAAATTATCTAAGACTTGCAGAATTATTGACTTCAAATCAGTTTTCTTCAACCACTAAAAAAAACAAGATGCGAAAAGGAGAATGAAATGCAATTCATAAATAAAGGTACAACATAAAAACAAAGAATAGATATGAAACAAAACAATGTTTAAATGTATTTTTATGTCCATATTAAAAAATGCGGAAAAAATTAATGAATGAACAGAAACCAGAAATAAAAAAATTCATAGAAAAAGAGTAATCGAATTGAGAATAAAATTTCAAACGAAAAAACAAAAATATTGATAGATATTGAAAAACGAAAAATATAAATCAAATATGCAACACAAAAGGAATTAATAATTGAGACAAAAAATTTTCTGTTAACTTCCCCTGCCCTCGCTGCGCCACTGAAACGCTGAATATGCCATTTTTATGCGAAATTATTCGAGTGTTTTACATAGAGACTGGGAAATAGAACATAGAACCATGAATTTTTCATCCATATTTTCACGCGCAGGCAACTTGAAATACATTTGGAATAATTCTTAATAGAATAACACAAGTATCCTCGAGTATACACATGTAGGGTTTTTTAGTTTGTTTTGAAAACATTTTTATACCCCATATTTCAACCCCTAACTACATTCACTTCTATAGGAATTTAAATCACGAATAACCACCCTATTGTCATGTTCCTTAATGAATTGGGAGTAACCCAGAAGAAAAAATCATGTGCAAAAAATTTTCATAGACAAAATGAGATGGTCGATGTCTGCTTGTGGCACCTTGTTCCAAGTAACGTAGAGTGCCTATCTTGACGCTCTGTAGTACCCCTCGGTTGACCAGTTGGTCTTAACCTTCACGAAATTTTGAATATCAATTCTTATCAAAAATGATCTGACACTTATTTTAGAGTCAGGGATTTGGTGAAAAAAAATTTGAGTTATGGAACACGGTGAAGATATAGATAAGGCGGTTTATCTTTGATAAGGGATACAATTCTATGCCTAAAACATAACAGATACTGAATGGTAGTCGAAAATTTTGATCGCCTGCTAATCTCAATTGCTTGATTGATATTAAAAAAATTTGTGGAATGCTATAATTAATTCAGTATATCCATGATAGTTTATTTGGTCGGTTCAGCTATAAAAAAAACGGTATGGGTGCTCTCTATATGTATATTTCGGTGTTCATAGGTGAGTTTACAAAAACTTTAATATCCAGTTTTATTTTCATGTGGAAGAATTCCTCGAAATAATTTCCATAAAAAATATCAATCCCTATAGTTTCGAGATTTTCAGGGGACGTTCGAGGTCCGAATGCGCCAGTTGAGTTCATTTATGGGCAACATCCGCGTGGATAAAGCCATCTATTTTTTTTTCTGAGTGATTCGGAAAATAAAAATAATTGGAATTGGATTGTTCCACTAGAAGAATAAAAAATTTTTTTTTTTTATTTCAGAAACTATTCGCCATATCCAGCTAAAATTTAATGACTTATTATTATAATTATTTACAAATTCAGCTTCATAGCTGTTCCACGTGCAAATGAAATTGAGTTTTTCTGATTTGGTGTCGATTTATTCCATATAATTCTGTGATTCCATATCTTCAAATGTCGATTTTATAAAATAACATTATTTATCACACTGAAACTAGTTCACAGAATCAGTTGTTCATTTCATAATCTTCGGTTCGATAGCCTCGCTACAGTGTCACATCATGTCGAATCAGAATGATCAGTTAGCTTTCTAGCTGTTCCATGTGAAAATAAAATCGGGTATTTCTAATATATACAATATAATTCGGTGATTCCATCGTTTGAAGTTTACGAAATAAAATGACAGTACTTGTCATACTGACAATGAACACTAGAGGACGTTTTGGTACAGAGAAAAAAAATTGAGTTTTTCTGATATATTCAATATAATTCGGTGATTCCATCTTTTGAAGTTTATAAAAATAGAATGACCGTATCTGTCATCTATCATACTTCCAATGAACACGGAAGGCCGTTGAGAAAAAATTAGTTATTCGATATAATTCGGTGATTCCATCTTTCGAAGTTTGTAAAAATAAAATGACAGTATCTGTAAAAATGACAATTGACAATGAAGGCCGTTTTGGTGCACAGAAAAAATATTAGGTTTTTTTGATATTCTCAATTTAATTCGCTGATTCTTTCTTTCGGAGTTTGTAAAAATAAAATGACAGCATCTGTCACTGTCATACTGACAATGAACAGAATGGTACATAGAAAAAAAAATTATATTTTTTTGTTATATTCAATATAATTCGGTGATTCCATTTTCTGAAGTTTGTGAAAATAAAATGACAGTATCTGTCATATATCATACTTCCAATAAACACTGAAGGCCGTTGAGAAAAAAAAAATTTCAGTATTATTCTCTATAATTCGGTGATTCCATCTTTCGAAGTTTGTAAAAAAAAAATTACAATATCTGTAAAAATGACAATTGACAATGAATGTCACTGTCATACTGCAATGAGCAGAATGGTAAACAGAAAAAAAAAATTATATTTTTCTGTTATATTCAATATAATTCGGTGATTACATCTTCTGAAGTTTGTGAAAATAAAATGACAGTATCTGTCATATATCATACTTTCAATGAACACTGAAGGCCGTTGAGAAAAAAAATTTTTCAGTATTATTCTATATAATTCGGTGATTCCATCTTTCAAAGTTTGTAAAAAAAATGACAGTATCTGTAAAAATGACAATTGACAATGAAGGCCGCTTTGGTGCACAGAAAAAATATTAAGTTTTTCTGATATTCTCAATATAATCCGGTGATTCTTTTTTTCGAAGTTTGTAAAAATAAAATGACAGTATCTGTCACTGTCATACTGACAATGAGCAGAATGGTAAACAGAAAAAAAAATTATATTTTTCTGTTATATTCAATATAATTCGGTGATTCCATCTTCTGAAGTTTGTGAAAATAAAATGACAGTATCTGTCATATATCATACTTCCAATGAACACTGAAGGCCGTTGAGAAAAAAAAAATTCAGTATTATTCTATATAATTCGGTGATTCCATCTTTCGAAGTTTGTAAAAAAAAATGACAGTATCTGTAAAAATGACAATTGACATGAAGGCCGCTTTGGTGCACAGAAAAAATATTAAGATTTCCTGATATTCTCAATATAATCCGGTGATTCTTTTTTTCGAAGTTTGTAAAAATAAAATGACAGTATCTGTCACTGTCATACTGGCAATGAACAGAATGGTAAACAGAAAAAAGAATTATGTTTTTCTGATATATTCAATATAATTCGGTGATTCCATCTTTTGAAGTTTATAAAAATGAAATGACAGTATCTGTCATACTGATAATAAACAGTGAAGGCCGTTTCGGTGAACAGAAAAAAAATTCAGTTTTTCTGATACATTCAATATAATTCGGTGATTCCATCTTTTGAAGTTTATAAAAATGAAATTACAGTATCTGTCTTTCTGACAATGAACACTGGAGGCTGTCCTGGTACACAGCAGAAAATTATTCGGAAAATAAGAAAATATTTTCAAAACTTCAGCATCTCATCGCCATAGGTATCTTGCTCTTGTGTTTCAATACGAGGCACCGATAAATAGAATAATACAAAAATTCCACGTGAAAATAAAATCGAGTTTTTCTGATCTAGTGGTGAGAAAATTTGATATAATTCTGTGATTTCATTCCTCGAAGGTTCGATTTGAAAAATGACATAATTTGTCACACAGGCACTGGTTCATAGAATGTGGTTCGTTGGTAATCTTTGGTTATATAGTCTCGCTACAGTGTCACCTTATATCAAATGAAAATCATAGATTAGTTAATTTCGGAGCCTTAAATGGTTTTGACATCGTTGTTAAGTTTGGACAGTGTTTCAGATACTGAGGATGAGTTTGATAAGAACTGAAGCGAAGCAGCGTTGTGCGGGTCCATTCACCTGAATGGGTGACAACAACATTGTGCCATATTGTATCAACTGAATATATTGATTTTATCAGTCTCTTATTTATCAACAAATTTTGAAATCTTCTGGAAAAATTTTGATGCATTTTTTGTTTGCAGCACAAATCAGCTTCCTCGTCGCTTCCACTGCCGTGACCTGGACCTCCCCCATGCTCATAAGACTCAATGGCACAGACGACAACCCTCTAGGATCCAAGATATCGAAAACGGAAAACTCCCTATTGGCCTCCGTAGTCATCTTGGGAGCCATCGCCGGTTCTTTCATTTTCGGAAGTTTGGGCACGAAGTTCGGCAGGAAACCCCTCCTGTTGATCCTTGGGCTACCCTTTCTAGTCAGTTACCTGGTGATGGCGTGGTCCAAGGTCTTGTGGTTGTTGCTGGCTGGTAGATTCGTAACTGGGGTGGGTCTAGGTGGCATATTCTCCATCTTGCCCATATACTGTGGTGAAGTTGCAGACGCCGGTAACAGAGGTATACTGAGTGCTTCCATGACAGTTTTCATTAATATAGGGATGTTGGTTCCTTATTCCTTGGGGCCGTACATGCAGTTCTTCTGGTTTCACATCGTCCTGGCGATTCTACCAGCGATCTACATCGTACTTTTTTATATCTTCGCACCAGAAAGCCCTTATTATCTCATCAAGACGGACGAGGCGGCTGCGGAGGCTGTTCTGTTGAAGCTGAGGGACAAAGCTAGTGTTCCTCACTTGATGGAGGAGATGAGGGAAAATCTGAAACAAACCTCGGACGCTTCCATGATGGATATACTCAAGAGTAAACCACTGAGGACAACCCTGATTATAGGACTCGGAGCGTTTACTTTCATGCAGTTGACTGGAACCGTCATAGTAGCCACTTACAGCCAAACCATCTTCGAGGAGGCTGGAGGCGATATACCAACAGAATTATGTCCAATCCTCGTCGGTGTCGCCCAGCTCGTTATGACAGTTTTTGTATCCGCGATAACCGACAGATATCCGAGGAAATTCCTACTAACTCTCTCTCACATATTGGTAGCTTTGATTCAAATACCATTCGGCACCTACTTCTTCCTCAAGAAGCACGACTATGATGTTGACAGCTTGAGTTGGTTGCCATTGGTATGTCTGATGACCTTCGTCTGCGCATACAACCTCGGGGTTGGACCGATCCTGATGACCTTACTTGGGGAACTGTTTCCACCGAAAGTGAAAGGATTGGCAATTTCACTCATGGTAAGCTATAACTGGGGCCTCTCCTTCTTGATGACCTCTTTCTTCAACACACTGAACGATAGCATTGGTCTCGGCGTTATGTTCTGGATATTTTCGGGATGTGGCTTTGCAGCCACAATTTTCGTCAAGTACTTCATGATTGAGACTAAGGGAAAAACTTTGGAAGAGATACAAAGGGAACTCAATAATTGAGGATGAGATGAATTCAGAGTGCGAATGCAACACTGTCAGAACGCAGATGACCGAGGAGGAGATGTCGAAGGATTGATAATTATGACTGAAACCTGATTGATTTACGATTATTTGAATTTCTTTTATTTATTTTGGACGATAATTGTTTTGTCTTTCACTGGCTTCATGTGATTATTGTTTATGATTTGTCTTCATATGTTCATTGTTCTTGTCTTCGAAGGAACAAAGTTTATGGATATGTATACATATTGAAATTCCATTAATGTTATTTGAAAAATTGTTAATGTTATAAATATTGATTTTCAACTGAAATATCAAATGTATTTTCATCTATTGATTTTTCTATTATTTTTGTATATATCAATGAAGAACTCACATTATAATAATTTTTTTTTTGTGTTTTTTCTGTTAATTTATTACTTTTTATTGTTTGTATTTTCGGAATCATTATTAAGGAACAGAAATCTTATTTACATTGTTTTTTTTTGGGCGCTTGTTTCTATGAACAAGAGGTTTTTTTTTTGCCCAAACGACCAGGATGAAGAATTCTTGATGAAATTTTTTTTTTCTGGTATATTCAATATAATTCGGTGATGACATCTTCTGTAGTTTATAGAAATATAATGACAGTCGAAATAAACACCGAACTTCGTTTTGATACACAGAAAAAAAATGCGTTTCTCTGACTTATTCAATATAATTCGGTGATCACATCTTTTGAAGTTTATGAAAATGACAGTAAATGACAGTATTTGTCATATTGACAATGAACTCTGAACTCTGTTTTGTTACACAGGAGAAAATGAGTTCTTCTGATATATTCAATATAATTCTGTGATGACATCTTTTGAAGTTCACAAAATGAAATGACATTATCTGTCATACTGACAGTGAACACTAAACTCTGTTTAGCTACACAGAAAAAAATTGAGTTTTCCTGATATATTCCTTATAATTCGATCATTCCATCGTTTGAAGTTTATAAAAATTAAATGACAGTATTTGTCATTTTGACAATGAAAACTGAACTCTGTTTTGATACACAGAAAAAATTAGAGTTTTTCTGACATATTCAATATAATTCGGTGATTTCATCTTTTGACGTTTATAAAAATGAAATGACAATATTTATCATACTGACAAAGAACACTGAAATCCGTTTAGGCACACAGAAGAAAATTGAGTTTTTCTGATATATTCAGTATAATTTGGGGATTACATCTTTTGAAGTTCACAAAAATGAAATGCCATTATCTGTCATACTGACAGTGAACAATAAACTCTGTTTAGCTACACAGAAAAAAATTGAGTTTTTCTGATATATTCCTTATAATTCGATTATTCCATCTTTTAAGTTTATTAAAATTAAATGACAGTATTTGTCATTCTGACAATGAAAACTGAACTCTGTTTTGATACACAGAAAAAATTTGAGTTTTTCTGACATATTCAATATAATTCGGTGATTTCATCTTTTGGCGTTTATAAAAATGAAATGACAATATTTATCATACTGACCTAGAACACTGAAATCCGTTTTGGCACACAGAAAAAAATTGAGTTTTTCTGATATATTCAGTATAATTTGGGGATTACATCTTTTGAAGTTCACAAAAATGAAATGCCATTATCTGTCATTCTGACAGTGAACACTAAACTCTGTTTAGCTACACAGAAAAGAATTGAGTTTTCCTGATATATTCCTTATAATTCGATGATTCCATCTTTTGAAGTTTATAAAAATTAAATGACAGTATTTGTCATTCTGACAATGAAACTGAACTCTGTTTTGGTACACAGAAAAAATTTGAGTTTTTCTGACATAGGTATTCAATATAATTCGGTGATTTCATCTTTTGACGTTTATAAAAATGAAATGACAATATTTGTCATACTGACAAAGAACACTGAAATCCGTTTTGATACACAGGAAAAATTCGGTGATTCCATCTTTTGAAGTTTAAGAAAATGAAATGACAGTATCTGTCATATTTCATACTTCCAATGAACACTGAAGGCCGTTGAGAAAAAAGAAGTTTTCAGTATTATTCTATATAATTCGGAGATTCCATCTTTCGAAGTTTGTAAAAAAAAAATTACAGTATCTGTGAAAATGACAATTGATACTGAAGGCCGTTTTGGTGCACAGAAAAAATATTACGTTTTTCTGATATTCTCAATATAATCCAGTGATTCTTTCTTTCGAAGTTTGTAAAAATAAAATGACAGTATCTGTCACTGTCATACTGACAATGAACAGAATGATACACAGAGAAAAAAAATTATTTTTCTCTGTTATATTCAATATAATTCGGTGATTTAATCTTCTGAAGTTTGTAAAAATAAAATGACAGTATCTGTCATACTGAAAATAAACAGTAAAGGTCGTTCTGGTAAACAGAAGAAAAATTAGGTTTTCCTGATATATTCCTTATAATTCGATGATTCCATCTTTTGAAGTTTATAAAAATTAAATGACAGTATTTGTCATTCTGACAATGAAAACTGAACTCTGTTTTGGTACACAGAAAAAATTTGAGTTCTTCTGACATATTTAATATAGTTCGGTGATTTCATCTTTTGACGTTTATAAAAATGAAATGAAAATATTTTTCATACTGACAAAGAACACTGAAATCCGTTTTGATGGACAGAAAAAAAAATGAATTTCTCTGATTTATTCAATAAAATCCGGTGATTCCATCCATAGAAGTTCATAAAAATAAAATGACAGTATTGGTCAATTAACACAGAAATAAGCGCGCAAAAGCTCCAGACTTCACATCAGTGCTCTCCAAAATTTTTTTTATTATAATTCTCAACAAAATAAATCGGATGAAAAAAGTTTGACTAACGTCAATCTCTAATTTTTTGGGAACATACTTTTTCATAAGGAATCCCCCAGTCTGGTAGAAAATTGAAGGCTTTATCAAACCTACCAACATAATTCCATAAGCCATTTGAATATTTCATGAATTTTTTTTTCTTCTCAACTTGCAACAAATTTATAAAAGTTTCGGACCGCCTAAATTTAAAAAATGTAATGCCATTCAATTCTATATGTTGGTAATAATGTACGGTATATTGGCGTACCTTGCTGTCAATTGTCAGATAAATCGGATACATATGTCACTTTTGACTCAGATTGAGACTGGAACTATTCGAATTTTTCTTTCAGAATTATGAACTAATAAATATATAAGTTGGCTTAGAATACCTCTTATCTACCCAAAAAAAGTAAATTCAATCCCATGGAAGTTTTCACAAAAAATATCCACTAAAGTATAAAGAAAATAATACAAAATTTTTAATTATACACAATTTCGAATAATATCGAGAACAAACTTCGAAAACAAATAGCTATACTGGGAATTCCCTATATCATGTCATTCAAATTCGAAAATTTCACTCAAGTCATTATCTCAGGTGTCTGTCTCACTATCTATAACTATAACAATGAAATAACTTGTCCTCAACTTCATCATGATATTCGAAAGATTCAAATCCAATTTCGCTAACAATCAAAATTATCATCATCGATATCTGATTGATATAAATCAGAAAACAATCCTGATTTTTCAAAAAAAAACTCAACGGCACAGTTCTCCAACACGTCGAAAAAAAATGGGGGCACAATATTTATATTGTGTTATTTGTTTGGGTGAGTCGAAAAAGCATTTATTTGTTTTTAATTTCAATGTTTATTTTAAAATAATTAACGTATGAATAAATTTTTCTTGTAACCCCAGAAAACATAAAAAAATCTGCAACTGCAGACCATGGCTTCTGGCCTATGGGTCCCTTATCAGTACAGAATATCGACGATGACTCCAGCATTATTTCATCATTTTAGGCTCAAGGTCAATTAAAATTCAAAAGTTTTTGGCATTTCAGTTTTTCATGAGGCACCGGCTGATTTGACCCCACTCTTGCCAAATCGTTTAATATGGTTTATTTTGCAGCTACTTTCGGGGCCTTCCTATCATCAACAGTAATAGGTTGGTCGTCTCCCATGCTGGAGAAATTGCAGGAACTGGATGATAATCCTTTGGGGAGGAAAATAACCAAAACCGAGAACAGCTGGCTTGCCTCACTTCCAATTCTTGGCTCTTGCTTGGGCTGCATCGCGATCTCTGTGGCTGGGTCCAAAGTTGGCAGAAAAACCATTTTGGTTACAGGAGGTGCCATAGTGCTGATGTTTTATCTGGTGATGACTTGGGCCAAAACAGTATGGCTACTCCTTTTAAGCAGATGCATGACTGGCTTTGGAGTTGGTTTGATATTCTCGATCTTGCCCATATATTTCGGTGAAATGGCGGAAGCCAAGAACCGAGGTATCATCAGCACCTCGATAGTGATTTTCATGACTGGTGGGATGATCTTTTCGAGCATTGTCGGACCCTACTGTTCTTATTTCGTCTTCCACATAAGTCTAGTTGCCATTTCCGCTTTTTACACCATCACCATGTACATCTTCGGGACGGAAACTCCCCATTACGTCATCAAAACTGATAGGTCCAAGGCTGAGAAGATCTTGAGGAAACTACGAGGGGATCAACCATACGACCAAACCTTGGACCAAATGGAAGCCTCCCTCCATGACGTATCCAAAGCATCATTTATGGAGGTCTTCAACAGTAAAGCCTCAATAAAAACTCTAATAATTGGCGTTGGAGGTTTTACATTCTCGCTGTTCACTGGCACAAGCATAATGGTCGCGTACAGCCAAACCATCTTGAAGGAGGCTGGAGGAAGCATACCCCCAGAAGATGGACCGATTATAATAAACGTGATCCAATTCTTCACTTCCCTCGTTTTGACATCAGTCGCCGATAGGTTTCCAAGGAAATTCCTTTTGTCCATCTCCCACGCTGGTATATCCCTATCGGAAATACCTCTAGCCATCTACTTCCACCTGAAATCTAACAATTACGAAGGAGTTGACAGCATCTCTTGGCTGCCCCTCGTTTGTATGGCAACCTTCGCAGTGATGTACAGTGTCGGTGTTGGTCCAATCCTGATGACATTCTTGGCCGAGTTGTTTCCACCGAAAACGAAGGGTCTGGTGGTTTCGTGGCTCATTGCGTACAATCTGATCGGATCGTTTTTGATAACGTTGCTGTACAATAATTTGGAAGAATCTCTTGGGAAGGATTATCTGCTTGGGATTTCCGCAGTGTGCGGTTTGGTAGCTGTGGTGTTCGTGAGGTTCTGCATGATTGAGACTAAGGGAAAGACCCTTCAGGAAATCCAAGATGAACTCAATTCCTCATAGGGTGCAAAATACCGAAATGAACAACAAGAAGAGTTGCCAGTTACAAATTCAATTCGTCGACAATTTTTTTTTCTATGGAATGGTGATCATCTGGGATGATTGTGATTGAATTCTTCCAATATCCGATGATGTAAATCTTTATATTCAATATGTATAAAAATTTCTGTGAAATATATCTTAATCTTTCAGTGAGCCAAGTGATTTTAATGGCTCAGCTGGACCTTACTGCTCTTATTTTACTTTCCACATAAACCCTTATCGCTTTGACTGCTCTCTACACCATCATCTTGTACATTTTTGGGAAGGAAACTCATCATTGCATCATTAGTATTGGTAGATCCGAAGCTGAGAATATCTTGAGGAACCTAAGAGGGTACCAACAATACGACCAAACCTTGGACCAAATGGAAGCCTCCCTCCATGACGTATCCAAAGCATCATTTATGGAGGTCTTCAACAGTAAAGCCTCAATAAAAACTCTAATAATTGGCGTTGGAGGTTTTACATTCTCGCTGTTCACTGGCACAAGCATAATGGTCGCGTACAGCCAAACCATCTTGAAGGAGGCTGGAGGAAGCATACCTCCAGAAGATGGACCGATTATAATAAACGTGATCCAATTCTTCACTTCCCTCGTTTTGACATCAGTCGCCGATAGGTTTCCAAGGAAATTCCTTTTGTCCATCTCCCACGCTGGTATATCCCTATCGGAAATACCTCTAGCCATCTACTTCCACCTGAAATCTAACAATTACGAAGGAATAGACAGCATCTCTTGGCTGCCCCTCGTTTGTATGGCGACATTCGCAGTTATGTACAGTGTCGGTGTTGGTCCAATCTTGATGACATTCTTGGCCGAGTTGTTTCCTCCGAAAACGAAGGGTCTGGTGGTTTCGTGGCTTATCGTTTACAATCTGATCGGATCGTTTTTGATAACGTTGCTGTACAATAATTTGGGAGAATCTCTTGGGAAGGATTATCTGCTGGGGATTTCCGCAGTGTCCGGTTTGGTAGCTGTGGTGTTCGTGAGGTTCTGCATGATTGAGACTAAGGGAAAGACCCTTCAGGAAATCCAAGATGAACTCAATTCTTCGTAGGGTGCAAAATACCGAAATGAATAACAAGAAGAGGTGCCAGTTTCAAATTCAATTCGTCGACAATTTTTTTTTCTATGGAATGGTGATCATCTGGGATGATTGTGATTGAATTCTTCCAATATCCGATGATGTAAATCTTTGTATTCAATATGTATAAAAATTTCTGTGAAATATATCTTGATCTTTTAGTGAGCCAAGTGATTTAAATGGCTCAGCTGGACCTTACTGCTCTTATTTTACTTTCCACATAAACCCTTATCGCTTTGACTGCTCTCTACACCATCATCTTGTACATTTTTGGGAAGGAAACTCCTCATTGCATCATCAGTATTGGTAGATCCGAAGCTGAGAATATCTTGAGGAACCTAAGAGGGTACCAACAATACGACCAAACCTTGGACAAGCATCCCTCCACAACGTATCCAAAGTCCCATTATTTATGGGAGTGTTCAACAGTAGAGCCTCAATAAAAACTCCTAATGGTCTCATACACTCGAACCATCTTGAAGGAACCTCCAGAAGATGGCATCATCCAGTTCTTCACTTTCCTTGTATGGACATCAGTTGGTGCTGGCATTTCTCTCACCTGAATCTAACTTTCTACGTTTCCACGTCCATCAAAATTTGGATTAGGAGATGAAGAAGAAGAAAATCTTAATCTTGACGTTCAATATATCCATAACTAATTTTTTTTGTTACGTCAACTGGCCAGAGCTGAGATGTACTTCATCCTAAAATTCATAAGTAGGAACCTTATAATATCCAAATTTCCTCTGATTTCTTCTTTCCAGACTACCAGGAATTCAGGAAAATACCCGTGTTGGATCTCCAGCAATCATCCTCCCAGATAGGCCAGAGACAGAAGAAGTCAGGTGATTCGAGACATCTCAGTCCAATCAAATCAACGAAGAGCAGAAGTCAGTCGTTGGGTAAAACCAGCATTTCTCCTAGGAACACAATCGAGAACGATTTTCCAGTCGCACCTTCACCAGTTGAGAACAAGGAAGTGCTAATAAATCCTGATTGTTATTTGGGGTCCATCCTGGATTATGTCTGCGAGGTTTCTGGTTTGGCCAGGTCCAGTGAGTATCTTCGAAGCTTAGACTTAGGTGGAGGTTAGGAGTGTTATTGACCTTTGAAAGTATAGGTTAGCTTTCCTTCCAAATCTAGCCCAGCTCCTAACCATAGATGTTTCAGCCAACTTTACAATGTGTACAACCTCTGGTGAGCCAATTTGTGTGAACGATTTCCCTTTAAGTACACCGGGATTGGAGTTTTTCATCCCCAAAGAAACTTACCACATCATATTGAAAGACTGTAAGTATAAGCTCATATGAAACCTAACCTAACCTATAAGACAAAATTTTTCGTTTCGTTGCTTTCTGTATTTTCCTAGATCAGGTTGAGTGGAAGCGCTCATAAATATATTTTTTCAGGTGATAATTTTGGGAACGAAGTATTCTCTCCACTGCTCCACAAAAGTAGTGAGGCATATTCATATTTCATGTCTAAATTCAATTCGATGGAACGCCCAAAGAAGGTGAGAGAAGTAGGATATCAGAAATTTATTGAACCCACATAGGGTGCCAAAATGTTTCTTATATTTTATGAGATGGTAGAACCTCTCTATATAACAAAACCTAAAATTCCAGATGAGCGCCACTAGTTCTGCTTCCAACGTCAAAGTGAAGACCAAGGAAGCAATTAGATCGAAGAGTAAGACAAAAAGTGCGAGTTCCCAGAGAGAAGGTAAATCTCACACACCCACCTTGCCTCCAATCAAGCAGAAGAATTGAATGAATAGAGTGCAAATCTGAAATGTACCTTGCTATGGGGGAAAATATATTTCGAATTCAATGAGAGTTACTGGTTATTGAATAAACAGGTTAATCACAAAAAGAAAAATTGTTTCGAGGCGCATTTATTCAAACAGTTTCAATAATTCATTATTTTCTCAACAGCATCTAGGCACCTCCACTTGTTCGGTAAGTAGAATGGCTCGAAAACGTGAGGGAAAGGAGTATCGAACCCTGTGACACGTGTAACTGGGGCTTCGAGATGCAGGAAACACTCCTCCTGCAAAAAAACAGTTAAATTATAATAATCTATAATATAATAATTAAAGGGGGCAGTTCTCATTGGCTCTCCAACAACGTCTAAGAAGATTCTCTGGAATATACTTTGTCTTAAGATTTATTCTTGAGAAGTACTTCACATCACCGGATCGTTGTGGAGGAACAATTTGTGACCATATCGCTCTTACCTGTATGACTGATGCTAGTTCAGCCCCAAATCCACAGGTGAGGGGAGCTTCATGTGCAATAATGACCCTCTTAGTTCTCTTGGCTGACTAAAAATCGAGGAGAGAGTAAGAGAAGGAATGATTTTAATTTCTTCCAACATACCTCGAGAATCGTTTCGCTATCCCAAGGCACAATGGACACTAGATCTATGACTTCACAAGATACGTTGAATTTTTCTTCGGCCAACTTCGCCACCTCCAGTAACACGTGGACTTGGGTGCCCCAACCTACCAGAGTCACATCGCTGCCTGAAATGTTGAAGACATAAACGTTAACGTAGTCTAAATGAAAATGGAAGATAAACCTTCGGTTATAACTTCTGCTTTTCCCAGAGGAAGCTCATAATCGTCCAATGGTACTTGTTCGGCAGCAGCACGGTAGAGGATTTTCGGTTCGAAGAAGATGCAAGGGTCTGGATCTCTGATGCAGCTGAGCAGGAGACCTTTGGCCTTTATGGCACTTCTTGGTATGACCACCTGAATCAAAAAAGGGGATCCTATGATGATGTCTTTGGTTTATCTTAAGGTGGTTCACCTTGAGTCCAGGGCTGTGTGCGAAGTAAGATTCAGGACTTTGGGAATGGTAGAGAGCTCCATGTCCAACAGCCATAGATGGTGTTCTTATGGTCAATTTACCGCACTCGTATTGCCCGCCACTACGATACCTCATTTTGGCTGCCTCATTCACTATCTGAGGAAATAAAGATTCACGAAGATGGAAATTAAGGAAAGAGTAGACAAATCGTACCTGGTCGAAGGCTGGGAAAATATAATCAGCGAACTGAATCTCAGCGATGGCAGTCGATCCCATGTTGGCCACCCCTATCGCGAATCCAGCTATTCCCTGTTCGCTGAGAGGGGTGTTGAAGATCCTGTCCTTACCGTACTTATCTCTCAACCCCACGGTGCAACGAAAAACTCCCCCAAAACCCACGTCTTCGCCGAACACCATGGCTGTTTTGTCTGTCTGCAAGGTGATGTCTAGAGCATTGTTGATCGCTTGGAACATGTTCAGTTTCTCTGTTTTACCTACAGAAATCAGTAAAAAAATATTTGGAATCTCATTAATAGAAAAGTTATACGTTATACTTTATACGTTATACGTTATACTTTATACGTTTTACGTTATACTTTATACGTTATACGTTATCAGTATACGTTTTACGTCATACGTTATACGTATAACGTATAACGTTAAACATCGAACGTTTAACATTTGACGTTTATACTATGAATATTCAAATTAATTGACATTTATTTCACACCTGAATTTTTTTTAAACTAGTAAGCCAGAAGATCCACATAATAGGTAGATATGTACTTATAACTTTTCGGATAAATCAATATAATAGGTAGATCTACATAATAGGTAGATTCACCTTTTTCGGATAGATCAAAATAATAGGTAGAACTACCTTTTCGGATAGGAGGAGAAAGATATTTGATATAGTACTTATTTACTTGAACGTGCGATTCTCGGTTTTTTTTTCGATTTCGAATTGCGAATCGAAATATCCGAGAGTAATCAATGTATTAGGTAGATGAATAATGACGAATGAAGTATGCTCAGACGAACGGGGTTAAATTCTGTGATACTCGGTTTTTGTTTTCTTTTCCGATTACGAATCGAAATATCGATTTATTTTTTCGTTTCGGTATATTCAACGCATCTTATTAGCAAATTATCAGTATACGTTATACGTTATACGTTATACGTATACTTTATACGTTATACGTTATACGTTATACTTTATACGTTATACGTTATACGTTATACGTTATACGTTATACGTTATACGTTATACGTTATACGTTATACGTATAACGTATAACGTTATACGTTAAACATCGAACATTTGACGTTTATTCTATGAATATTCAAATTAATTGACAATTATTTCACATCTGAATTTTTTTAAATCATTCATATGTCGAAAATAGAAAGATACAATATTTACGACAGTGAATATAGGTCGTCATTTTTCCGAAGTCGTCGTACGAATATAAAAAAACATCAACTTTCCCCTAAGTACGCAAACCCCATCGTCCAAGACTTCAAACAATATTTGGTGACGACTTTCACCGAAGACCCCCTCGAGGAAAACCCGAACTGTTACCGAGAAAAACTGTTGAAGAAAGTGGATAAAAAATTGGGTGCAAAGCACTTAGAGAAACCCCTCGACGAACAGTTTTATTACCGGGAATACCTGAAGAAGTGGAAGTCGCAATCGTCCGTCGACTTCGCGATGTCCGCCCCCCATGAAGACATGACAGAAGTCGAACTGTTGAGGTGTTTGTTCAAGCTTCCGGATGATAGCAACGTGGCTTTGACCACTTCTGGGTCGCACTTCAAGGACCCCACTTCTTACGTACCCTTGGTTTATCTGAATCGAACAACCCCCATTAGAACTAACCCCACTGTGGATCTTACTGTTCCGAACCTTTATAGGAGGATGGAGGTTTCGGAGTACACAGGGAAGATTTGCGACCATGCTGAATATTTCCAAATGTATGAACTTAAGAAACGGGAGAAATTGAGAAACAATTTTGGGAAGTATGAATGAACCAACAGCAATATGAATGGAGAAAACATTTTAATAGTTTAATCAAAGACGTGTTCGGATTTAACCTCACGACCAAGTGGATGCTACGCTACTGAGCTCTACCAAAGTTATTTACTTCAATATATTGTAGTACTTACCTTGGATGGGGAGCTTTGTGTCTGGGCTGTAGATAAAATGGCTGTTTCTCTTCGATATCCCATTCGAAATACAAATTCTCGAACATAAACTACATATTTTTTCAACAGTTTTATTGAGAGCCATCTTCAAGATACCAAACTTGATATTTAACTACAATCAACCGCGCTACCATCTACGTTACTCGTTATCTGTTTGTGAGGTTAGTATTAGTTGTACAGGGGTCATTCAACAACTCCACAACAACAATAAGTTTGTTAGTTGGATGCCTGAAATTATATGAAACATCGGATAAAATGAAACAAAAAACATTGGACAAAAATTATTGATGGAAAGTTCGTGGGTTATTCAAATTTTTTCGAAATAATAATTTTTACTTCAGTTCACAGACTACCCCCGTATGGAAAGTAGATAATTAAACAAACAACGATTAAGCAATTCAACCTTTGGAGACCTTCATTACCATTTGTTCATTTGTATCAACTCGTTTTGCATGTTGCTGGTCGTTCAGAAATAGTGGCGAGTTTGCTTGGATGTTCCTTTGTCAGGCATATACCTGTTGAATACTTGTTTAAATTTTGTTCGTTGTTGGAACAAAGTTTAATTAAAATCTGGTTCCAACAAAGCCAAACTGTAATCTCGGTCTGATGATTGGTGGCGACCTGGGTGAATCCTTTTTATTCGAATTGGAAGTTTGGAGAATGTGGAGAATTTTAAACTAGAATAGAGACAGTGGAAATTTTATTTGATTTTTCCACATCCCCTCGTTTTCCCAATCTAGATTTCACGAAATAACTCATCTCCGAAAAAAATTTCTAGAATGAACCAGCTACACTCAGGCAATATCGGATCTGATTCTTAGGATGAGAGGACCAATGCCGGATATCAGCTTTCGAAATTTAAAAACTGATCGAAAACAAACAAGAGCACATATCAATATTCCGAAAATTTACAATAAATCGAAAATAAAACACCTTATTCATGTACGTCAGTTGTCAATTTCTTACTGATATTCAAAATTTCATAACTTGCGAACTATTAGGAGAAGGGATTTGCAAGAAGAAATATTCGATTGAGTAACAAATAATCAATAAATGTTTTCAATTCCATTTTTTAATGTTGGATATTTTTACTCAATGAATTCATTTGTATTTTTGCCTAAATTTTTTGCCTTCCTTATTCATGTATCCGATTCTCAGAATAGGGGGACCAATGCCGGATAGCAGCTATCGAAAATTGAAAATCGATCGAAAACGA
The DNA here is from genome assembly GCA_963966015.1 of Aphidecta obliterata. Lineage (NCBI taxonomy): Eukaryota > Metazoa > Arthropoda > Insecta > Coleoptera > Coccinellidae > Aphidecta > Aphidecta obliterata. The sequence continues at coordinate 4,159,311 of OZ014435.1, forward strand.
ACAAGAGCACATATCAATATTCCGAAAATTTTCAGTAAATCGAAAATAAAACACCTTATTTATGTACGTCAGTTGTCAATCCCTAACTGATATTCGAAATTTTATAACTTGCGAACTAATAGGAGTAGAGATTTGCAATGAGCAATATTCGATTGAGTAACAAATAATCAATGAATATTTTCAATTTCATCCTTTTATGTTGGATATTTTTAACTCAATGAATCAATTTGTATTTTTGCCTAAATTTTTTGCCTTCTTAATTCATGGATCTGATTCTCAGGATAGGGGGACCAATGCCGGATAGCAGCTTTCGAAATTTGGAAATCGATCGAAAACAAACAAGAGCACATATCAATATTCCGAAAATTTTCAGTAAATCGAAAATAAAACAGCTTATTTATGTACGTCAGTTGTCAATCCCTAACTGATATTCGAAATTTTATAACTTGCGAACTAATAGGAGTAGAGATTTGCAATGAGCAATATTCGATTGAGTAACAAATAATCAATGAATATTTTCAATTTCATCCTTTTATGTTGGATATTTTTAACTCAATGAATCAATTTGTATTTTTGCCTAAATTTTTTGCCTTCTTAATTCATGGATCTGATTCTCAGGATAGGGGGACCAATGCCGGATAGCAGCTTTCGAAATTTGGAAATCGATCGAAAACAAACAAGAGCACATATCAATATTCCGAAAATTTTCAGTAAATCGAAAATAAAACAGCTTATTTATGTACGTCAGTTGTCAATCCCTAACTGATATTCGAAATTTTATAACTTGCGAACTAATAGGAGTAGAGATTTGCAATGAGCAATATTCGATTGAGTAACAAATAATCAATGAATATTTCAATTTCATCCTTTTATGTTAGATATTTTTAACTCAATGAATCAATTTGTATTTTTGCCTAAATTTTTTGCCTTCTTAATTCATGGATCTGATTCTCAGGATAGGGGGACCAATGCCGGATAGCAGCTATCGAAAATTGAAAATCGATCGAAAACGAACAAGAGCACATATCAATATTCCGAAAATTTTCAGTAAATCGAAAATAAAACACCTTATTTATGTACGTCAGTTGTCAATCCCTAACTGATATTCGAAATTTTATAACTTGCGAACTAATAGGAGTAGAGATTTGCAATGAGCAATATTCGATTGAGTAACAAATAATCAATGAATATTTTCAATTTCATTCTTTTAAGTTGGATATTTTTAACTCAATGAATCAATTTGTATTTTTGCCTAAATTTTCTGCCTTCTTAATTCATGGATCTGATTCTCAGGATAGGGGGACCAATGCCGGATAGCAGCTATCGAAAATTGAAAATCGATCGAAAACGAACAAGAGCACATATCAATATTCCGAAAATTTTCAGTAAATCGAAAATAAAACACCTTATTTATGTACGTCAGTTGTCAATCCCTAACTGATATTCGAAATTTTATAACTTGCGAACTAATAGGAGTAGAGATTTGCAATGAGCAATATTCGATTGAGTAACAAATAATCAATGAATATTTTCAATTTCATCCTTTTATGTTGGATATTTTTAACTCAATGAATCAATTTGTATTTTTGCCTAAATTTTTTGCCTTCTTAATTCATGGATCTGATTCTCAGGATAGGGGGACCAATGCCGGATAGCAGCTTTCGAAATTTGGAAATCGATCGAAAACAAACAAGAGCACATATCAATATTCCGAAAATTTTCAGTAAATCGAAAATAAAACAGCTTATTTATGTACGTCAGTTGTCAATCCCTAACTGATATTCGAAATTTTATAACTTGCGAACTAATAGGAGTAGAGATTTGCAATGAGCAATATTCGATTGAGTAACAAATAATCAATGAATATTTCAATTTCATCCTTTTATGTTAGATATTTTTAACTCAATGAATCAATTTGTATTTTTGCCTAAATTTTTTGCCTTCTTAATTCATGGATCTGATTCTCAGGATAGGGGGACCAATGCCGGATAGCAGCTATCGAAAATTGAAAATCGATCGAAAACGAACAAGAGCACATATCAATATTCCGAAAATTTTCAGTAAATCGAAAATAAAACACCTTATTTATGTACGTCAGTTGTCAATCCCTAACTGATATTCGAAATTTTATAACTTGCGAACTAATAGGAGTAGAGATTTGCAATGAGCAATATTCGATTGAGTAACAAATAATCAATGAATATTTTCAATTTCATTCTTTTAAGTTGGATATTTTTAACTCAATGAATCAATTTGTATTTTTGCCTAAATTTTCTGCCTTCTTAATTCATGGATCTGATTCTCAGGATAGGGGGACCAATGCCGGATAGCAGCTATCGAAAATTGAAAATCGATCGAAAACGAACAAGAGCACATATCAATATTCCGAAAATTTTCAGTAAATCGAAAATAAAACACCTTATTTATGTACGTCAGTTGTCAATCCCTAACTGATATTCGAAATTTTATAACTTGCGAACTAATAGGAGTAGAGATTTGCAATGAGCAATATTCGATTGAGTAACAAATAATCAATGAATATTTTCAATTTCATTCTTTTAAGTTGGATATTTTTAACTCAATGAATCAATTTGTATTTTTGCCTAAATTTTCTGCCTTCTTAATTCATGGATCTGATTCTCAGGATAGGGGGACCAATGCCGGATAGCAGCTATCGAAAATTGAAAATCGATCGAAAACGAACAAGAGCACATATCAATATTCCGAAAATTTTCAGTAAATCGAAAATAAAACACCTTATTTATGTACGTCAGTTGTCAATCCCTAACTGATATTCGAAATTTTATAACTTGCGAACTAATAGGAGTAGAGATTTGCAATGAGCAATATTCGATTGAGTAACAAATAATCAATGAATATTTTCAATTTCATCCTTTTATGTTGGATATTTTTAACTCAATGAATCAATTTGTATTTTTGCCTAAATTTTTTGCCTTCTTAATTCATGGATCTGATTCTCAGGATAGGGGGACCAATGCCGGATAGCAGCTTTCGAAATTTGGAAATCGATCGAAAACAAACAAGAGCACATATCAATATCCCGAAAATTTTCAGTAAATCGAAAAAAAACACCTTATTTATATACGTCAGTTGTCAATCCCTAACTGATATTCAAACTTATTATAATATTATTATAACTTGCGAACTATTAGGAGTAGAGATTTGCAATGAGAAATATTCGATTGAGTAACAAATAATCAATAACTATTTTCAATTTCATTCTTTTATGTTGGATATTTTTAACTCAATGAATCAATTTGTATTTTTGCCTAAATTTTCTGCCTTCTTAATTCATGGATCTGATTCTCAGGATAGGGGGACCAATGCCGGATAGCAGCTTTCGAAATTTGGAAATCGATCGAAAACAAACAAGAGCACATATCAATATTCCGAAAATTTTCAGTAAATCGAAAATAAAACACCTTATTTATGTACGTCAGTTGTCAATTCCTAACTGATTTTCAAAATTTTATAACTCGCGAACCATTTGGACAAGAGCTTTGTGGTGGAAAATATTCGATAAAGTAGCTATTAACTAATTCACATTTTGTATTTCATCTTTCTATGTTAGATATTGTTCACGGAATAAATTTATTTGTTCTCATTCCTCAATTTTTAACCTCCTAAATTCATCGATCGGATTCTCAGGATAGGGGGGAAATGCCGGATAGCAACTTCCAATATCAATCGAAAACGAATGAGAGCACACTCTACATTTTTCCACTTTAATTCCTAAAATATGATAAATTCAAGTTTACAAAAATAAAAATCACATCAACTCAAGAAAATTTCATCCACAACTAGTCGAAGGGTAGGCCTGGTTACGATTCCCTTGATGCAACTGCATTTTTAAATCTGAGATCTGAAAAAAAAATCATACTGGACCTGGTGCTAATATGTTGCCAGAAATATTCAACACTTTCATCCCAAATGACCTACCTCTCTCAGAAGAGATTTCTCTTTGGCGGCAGCTGCGTGCAGCAAAGTCTTCACTTTATCCAGAAGTTGAGATTTCTGATCGAGCTGCCCTCTAACTCTACCCAACTCAGAAGAAAGAGCAAGGAAGTCTTCGGTGTTATCCTTGCTGTCTTCGTAGGTTTTCAGCCTGGCATTAGTAGCGTCCAAGGCTGATTGTAGTGCAGAACACTTATGAACACTCGCATTGTATTGTTCTTTCAAACTGTTATAATCTTTGCGTAACTTCTCGTTGGTTACCTGTGAAAAGAAAGAAATAAAAAAATCTTCAAGGATTACTTTAAACCCACCGTTCGATCCACCAAAGGCCGTTTGCCACTTAAGAGACGTTTATTTTCCGTTTGTAATTTCTCCACGACCCTCTTGAGCACCAGAACTGTCCTTTCCAGTTCGCTAATCCTGCGTGACTCTTGGGTAGCTTGGCCTGGTTGAGAACCTCCCGAAGGGTTGGCTTGCATCTGGCTACTTCTTTCTTTCTTCAGGACTTCAATGTAACTGGAAAACGATTTTACATCCAAAAGTTTTCAAGATTATTTTTTACTTACTTCTCGAGGTGTTGAATTTGCTCTTTGAACCTGCAGAAGTCCTTCTGGGATTTCTCCAAGTCCATCTTCAGCTCGATATTCTGGGCCTCCAAGAAGAGGTTCGATTTTTGTAGGCTCGAAATGGTACTCTGCTGTCTTTCGAATTCCGTACGGATTTCTGGAGTTCCCTACAGAGGAAGGGGATGATCGAGGGTGGAAAAGGTCGCATAAAACATACTTGTGGAAATTTTTATATATTTGTATAAAACCATGTCTTCGAAAATGTTTTTTATAATTAAAAACAAGCGTTCATGAATTTTTAATGATAATAGATTAAAGTTTAAAATAAAAATTTTAAAAAAAATATTTTTATAGACAAGGTTTAACACAAATGTATAAGTTTTGAGTTCTTCTTCAATTAACAACTAATAAAACCTTGTTTTGGAATAAATTTTTGGTATGTTGTATTTAGCTTTACACATATTTATGTAGCTTTTTTACTGGTAAGAGAATTATTTCCTACTTTAGGGCTCAATTAATTTTTTTTCGTTCCATTGGCATATTTTTATGTAGCCAACTCTGGGTGGGTTGTCATTCATCAAATTTCAAATAATGTAATCATGTTTCATATCTGAATTGAATGCTGAAAAAAACCTAAGCATAAACAATTTTTGAAACAAGGTTTTATCAGTTGTTATTAAAAAAAAAACCCGAAAGTTACAGATTTTAAAAGTCCTTGTCTTCAAAAATTTTTTTTTCAATTGAGGACATATTTCTTTCATTATTTCATGAAAAATTTCTGAAAAGTTTAAATTAAAAATTATGAAAAAAACATTTGTAAAGACAAGTTTTAATAAATAAATATAAAATATTACGAAAAGCACTGCCGTGAAGGCAGGAGCTTTTGAGCGCTTGTACATGCACCTTGTAGGTAGATTCGCATTTTCCAGTTTTAGAAATCGATTGAAGGAATGTTTGACTGCTGTCAAAAAAATCCTGAAACTTAGGCAAAACTCCAGACTTCATGTCGGTGCTTCAGCTGATCAATTTTTTTCCGATAATTCGCTAGAATTTTCCACGGTATCTAGGGTCTTGGTGATGCGATCTGGACAAAATTTTGCACGTAGTTTGAATACATTATTCCTGAGCTAGGTGCATAATTTCATTCCAATCCGATCAGTAGTTTCGAAACTATCAGGAAAAAAATATCTTGAATGGCCATATTTACGGAACCCCTAGTCTAATTTTGCTCATTGATGAACGTGACCGTGAAATTTGCGATCCAAACCCACCCTGAAAATTTCAAGTTCCTAGGCCTTTCCGTTCAAAAGTTAGAATTTTCTATGGTTTCTATGGTTCTGGTCATGCGATTTGGACAAAATATTGCTTCAATATATCATTCTCGATTAAAATACAAAATTTCATCTCGATCGAATCCGTAGTTTCGAATTTATCGAAAAAACAAAATTTCAAACGACCGTATTTACGGAACCCCTTGTATAATGTTGCTCATAGATGAACGTGATCACGACATTCAAGATCCACACCTATGCTGAAAATTTCAAGTCCCTAGGCGTTTCCGTTAAAAAGTTACAATTTTCTATGTTTTCTATGGTTCTGGTCATGCGATCTGGACAAAATTCCACATGTAGCTTGAACACCTCATTTTCCATTCGAGTGCAAAATTTCATCTCGATCAAATCTGTAGTTTTCAAGTAATCAGGAAAACAAAACTTTGAACGGCCATATTTACGGAACCCCTGGTGGAATTTGGCCCATTAACGAACTTAACCGAGCCATTCGGGAACTGAACCCACACTGAAAATTTCAAGTCTCTAGGTTGTTCCGTTCGAGAGTTATCGTGCTTACGGCCGGACGGCCGGACGGACAGACTCGAATTTTCCGACGGTTTCGTCATCAGTGAGTCGAACATAGTCGATTGAGACCATTTTCGGCTCAAAATTCGAAAAATACAGACATCGTGACGAAATGATATAGCCCTCGTGCAAGTAGTACGAGCGCTCAAAAATACAAATGTATAATTTTTGAGTTCTTCATTTTGAATTTTTTTTTTCGTATGTTATTTTCAGGCAGTATAAATTTATGCAGCTATTTTATTGGAAAAAAAATTTTTCCTCAATTACTTCTGAATGAATTTTTGCTCTTTTCTTTTAGTTTTACTAGTATTTTTATTGGGAGTGCAAAAAAAACTTCATTAAGCTGTAATGTAGGAAATATTTTTTTCTTAGTAAAACTCGAGGAATTCCACAAGAATAGCTGCATTAATGCGAAACTGAAAACAGTAAACGAAAAAAAAAAATGAAACAAGCTTCAATTAGTTCAAAAGTTACCCATCTGTATGAAACCTAAAAACAAGGTTCTATTAGTTATTAATTGAAAAGAACTTGTAACTATAAAATATGGTTTGAAAAATTTTTTATTTTCATCTTTTATTTTTATTTTTTGTTTCGAACATTTGTATGGAATATTGTTCGAAAAAATTTTTTATTTTTATTTTCATTTTTTATTTTTAGTTTTTGTTTCAAACTTTCAGTCTTTTTTTCATTTGAAATTAATTTGAAAAAACATACATATTTTTATTTTTTGTTCATTATTTTTTTTTTAAACATTTGTATGAAATATTGTTCAAAAAAATTTTTATTTTTTTTCAACTTTCGGTCCTTCTTTTATTTCAAAGTAATTTTTTTTTCCATTTGTTATCAGGTTCGTATAAATTTATGCAGCTCTTTTCGTGGAATTTTGCCACTAAAAAAAAAACATTCCTCGTTAAAGCTCAATGATTTTTTCTTGTGGTTCTTCAGTATGTTTTTATATGACCAAATCTTGGCAACTCTTGTATTTTTTCAGTAACCAAAATTCAAATAATATTCATAACGTTTCTTCGCATATAAGTCGAGATATTCCCTGGTGGGTATATTTATTGGTACCTCCTGTAGAAGTCAATTACCTCGTCAGTAAACGCGAGAAAGCTGTCCACTGGTGCGGACCAATTTTTATCCGATGGTCGTAGAAATGGAGAAGCGACTCCGGTCTTATTCGGAAGTTGCAAGTTCGCAAGATAGAGAGTGCCGATTACGGGAAATATCGAGACGATTCTTCAGAACCAGCCGAGATTCCATTTACGTTGGATTAAGTTTCTTGAAACGATGGAAAATGTGAGTAACCCCCCGAAAAAACTATTTTAAACAGGGTATTTCTTGAACTATTCAGATCGAAGTACTTCCTCCAAAAAATTGGTACAATAATCAGTTTGTATAGTTTTAAAATCCGAGAAAGTCGAGAATTCGATCCATCAATTTTAAGGGCTAAAAATCGAGTCATAGCTGATAATCAATCCAACGTAAAAAGTTTGATGCACAATGGAACACCCCAACAGTTCCTGAGTTATTATGAATTTTAATCGCAAACATGTTCAGAGTTGGAATCCAACTTTTTTGAGATTTTATTTCCTGGGATAATTCCAATTTGAGCCACCCTGAAATTCTTCGTTTGTTATTGCGACCTTCCTGGCCTACACATATTTCTTTGAATAGTACTTAAGTATCAAGTATTAATTACACTTAGAATCAAATTTCCATTTAATATTTCATTACTCCATAATTTCCCCTCAATTATTGCAGAAACAATAAAAATATTTTTGTAGTTATCGAAAATTCATTTGTTTTCTCAATTAAATTTGAACATTGCAATGATTAGACAAACCCATTAATTAATTAATTGATTAATTTCTATAAAAATACCTTTCATTCGAATAACAGATCTCAGACAACTTTTTGCCAAATCAGAAACCTGGAGCACATTTCCCACCGTATAGGGAAATGCAACTTTGAAGAACAGTTCGGAAAGAAAGAGGAGACATACAGAGAAACACTCTGGTGGAATTTTTCAGAAATTCAGAAACCCTCTGGGCACTTATCTTGATCTCAGCTTCTCACATGCTCTCCTCTTTTCTCAGAAAGCATCTAGTGAAATTGGGTTGACATTTCCTCAACTACAAGAGTTCATCTGGAGAATCGGGGGCACTCCAGATTCATGTAGCAACACCCAACTCCCAATGGTAAATGCACCCATCAATTATCTCCTCCTTTCTTACAGAATTCGTACCTGGTCCAGGCCCTAAACCACATCGCAGCAAACCCATCAATCACCCTCTTCGCAACATGCCTCCTCCTCGTCTACATCTACGTGAGAATCGCCCACACCCACTGGAAATCCAGGGGAGTCCCCCAACTCCAACCGTCATTTCCGTTCGGCGACATGGCCAGCGTGATCCTCCGACGCCAAAACATGGCGGAGAAACTCTGGGAGGTCTACGAGCAGGCCAGAGTTCGCGGTCACAAATACGTCGGGCTCTACCTGTTCAGCAGAAAGGCCATCGTGCTCGTCGACCCGGTGCTGATAAGGGACATAATGGGACGTTTCCACGACAGGGGCATACATTACGACGAGAAGAACGACCCGCTCAGTGCGCATATGTTCTCGCTGGCCGGCCCCAGGTGGAGGAGGCTTAGGACGAAGCTGACGCCTGCGTACTCGCCGAAGCAGCTGAGGAACATGTTTGGTGTCATACTGGACTGCGGGGTGAAGATGGTGGAAATTATAGAAGAGAGCGCTGGTGCAGGTGAGGAATTCATATATTTTGATCCTCCTCCCCACAAAATCTGCATTCGTCATCTTCTGCTAGGCCTAAACTCACTAGAATCTAGATTGTTCCTGAAGCCTCAGTTCCCCTCAAGCAAGATCAAGAAGAGTTTTGGACTTCTTAGTGCTCGTGTTCCAGAGTTATGATGGGTTTCATCCTCAATAATTTAATGGCCAAGCATTCTTGGTGCTTCCTGAGGAGCCAATGGGATCTATTTGGAATGCTGCTTTCTCTTCCTTGACTTTCCTTCATTGGTAATTTTTCTTGGCCCTACAAAGGGCGAGGTCCAGACCAAGATTTCATCAGAGCTTCGAACTTTGATAGCTCTCATCCAAATTGTATTGTCATTCTGGAAGCGTTCAATATGATGTAGAAGTATTGGATTTCTTAGTTATGATGGGTTTCATCCTCAGTAATTTAATGGCCAAGCATTCTTGGTGATTCCTGAGGAGCCACGTCGAACTGTTTGGAATGCTGCTTGGTCAGGCTGCTTTCTTTTTCCTTTATAGGTGAATTTTCTTAGGTTACCAAAATATTCTGGCCCTACAAAGGTCTAGGTCAGCACCAAGATTTCATCAGCCTTTCCAACTTTGATAGCTCCCATCCTCTGATTGCTCAGTTCTGTGATGAAACACCTCCATGGTTTGGTCATCAGGAAGATTTAAGTAAGTTTCCTTTTTCCAGGTGGCCCGCTCGAAATCAGGGAAACCTTCGCCAGATACACCACCGACGTCATCGGCTCCTGCGCCTTCGGCCTCGAGTGCAACACCATGCGGAACCCGAACGCCGAATTTCGCCGGATGGGCAAGAGGGCCTTCACGCAAACGATCGGCGACCTCCTTCGGATAATCGTCATCCGCAACGCTCCAAGACTGGCGAGACTGCTGGGCATCGGCGTGTTCTCCTCCAACGTCACCGAATTCTTCAGGAGGGTGGTCAGGGAGACCGTCGAGTATAGGGAACGGAACGACGTGCGTCGGGAGGACTTCCTCCAGATCCTCATCGAGCTGAAGAACAACCCTGTCGAAACCGCTGGGAGCGCGTTGACCATGGACGAGGCCGCCGCTCAGGCCTTCATCTTCTTCTTGGCGGGCTTCGAGACCACCTCCACGACCACCAGTTTCGCCGTTTTCGAGTTGGCGATGAACGGGGAGGTCCAGGGGAAGGCCAGGTCGGAGGTGATGCAGGTTTTGGAGAAACATGGAGGGGTTTGGAGCTATGAGGTCGTTCAGGAACTCACTTATCTAGATATGGTTCTCCAAGGTGAGTATCCAATCCAATCCAAAAACTCCGATACTAAGAGAAAATCAAATTTTCCTTTTGGAATTGTTTCAGAGACGATGCGGAAATACCCTGCAGCCCCCGTCTTCCTAAGGAAGTGCACGGAGAGATATCAATTACCCGACAGTAACGCGGCGATTGAAGAAGGCTTCACCGTCACCATCCCCTGCCTCGCCTTGCACAGGGACCCGGAGTATTTTCCGGACCCGGAACGTTTCGATCCCGATAGGTTTTCCGAGGAGAGCCGCTCCAAGATCTGGGATTATACTTATATGCCTTTCGGAGAAGGTCCTAGGGCCTGCATAGGTGAGTTGGAGAACGTGGAGGGTGATCCTGTAGCTTCGAAAGTGAATTATTTTCAGGTCAACGCTTCGCTATCCTACAAATGAAGGTGACACTGTCACTTCTACTGAAGAACTACGTCTTCCGCCTCAATCCTAAGACCAAACTTCCTATCACCATGGAGAAGAAAGGGATTTTATTGTCGCCAGTAGGAGGTATTTGGATAAACTTCGAACCAGCCGAGTCGGAGAAGAGTCAGACAAATAATTCATGAACTCGAATATCGGTTTGTTGATTTGGGATAAGGAATAAAACGTTCATCTGCTCAAGACTTTGAAAATAAAAAATAAACGATTGGTCCAAAAAGTCATCCACTCACCTTTCCGGATAATTCCATGATCGCCAATTTCCTCTCCTGAGCCTCCAGCTTCTCCTGCATCATCGCCGCCCCCAGCCCTCCGGCGTGGCGCTGTTGCATCTCCAACTTGGCCTTCAGCTCCTCGATTTCCGCCAACAGCTTGGCGTTTTCCAGAGCCGCGCTCTCGTTCTGCTGCGCGTTCTCGAACCCATAAATGTTCACGTTGGTCTTCAACGCCTTCACCCTGCTCTCCAAACTGTGCTTCTCCCTCTCCAACCTATCAATTAGTGACCTGGAAAATAGTTTTGGAAGAACGTCCTTCCACTCCCTGAAGACTTCCCTCACCTGTAACCAGTACAAGTCTGCTGGATCTTCTCGAACTCCCCGTCTCTCTCCTTCAATTTCGACTTCAGCTTGTCGATCGTCTGCTGGCTCTGCTTCTGCTTCTTCCAACGGTCGAAGTCCTCGGCCGCCTTCACCCTGTGGGTCTCGTTGAGGGCGACCTGGGACGCCAACTCCTCCTTGAGTCGCGTCACCTCGTCTTCGAGGTTGGCCACCTTCTTCTGCAGCTGCTCCTTGATGGACTTGTCGCTCTTCTCGCTCCTGGCGGAGGACGTCGTCCTCTTCGTTCTATGGGACAAGTGCACTGATGAAAAGTTTTTAGCCTTCAACATCTCTCGAGAAAGGTGGGATGGTGAGATTTGATTGTGAGAGAACATTTTCGGTTCGTTTTATCGCGAGATGAAGTGAACACCAAATGTAAGTAGTCAATAGTCGAGAAATAAAAACTAGTTTTCCTACCTCCCATCAGGTCGAAACTCAAAACGTCGCTCCCGTCCATGCTGTGTGTTTTGAACACCGACAAACAAGAAACTAAGCGAAACCTATTGCGTCTTTTGAGGGATTTCTACGATCACAACTGTTGATAGTGGGATGATGATAAGATAATTTCTGTTGATAAAAATCGAGGAAGTCCAAAGGTCGAAAAATATGGACTTACTTGAGAAGTTGGCCTCTGAGATCTCGAATCTCCTCTCTAGCGTTCCTTTCCTTCTGCAGCAGGTTGTCGAATTTTTTCCTGAGGACCTCGTGCTCCTTCAACGACTGTTCGTGTATGTTCTCGAATTCGGAAAGTTTTTGGAAGGCGTCGTTTTCCGATTCTTGCTGCAGGTCTTCCTGAAAGTTTACAGCAGGAGATAAGACTCCCAGATATCTAAAACAGAAGACCTCACCCTCAATTGGCGCACTAACACTGTGAGTTCGTTGATCTTGTCATCCTTGACCTTGAGTATATTCTGGAGATCCGGTTGTACCCGGAGTATCTCGTTCTTGTGCTTGTTGATGAGCTCTTTGAGGCTTAGCACTTCCTCGCGCCACTTCTTAGAGTCGTTCTTGTATACCTCCAGTTCTTCCCGATGTTGTTCCTCCATACTGAAATACAAGAACCTCTTCATGAAGAAAAATTGGAGGATGTACCCACCTCAATCTCAGCTCCTCGATCCCCTTGAGTCTGTCGTTGGCCAGGGAACGCCATCTCAAGGCCTCTTGCCGACTGGTGAGCAACTGGGAATCCAGAGTGGTCACCTGGGTGTGCAACTCGTCGGCGTGTTGTTCCATTGCGTGAACCTGCTTGATGTACTGCTCCACTGCGGCTTTACTCCTAGACGCCTCCTCGTTTTGCACTTCGAGCCTAGGAGAAACAAATAATATTTTTGAGGAGCACGATGGAGAATCGACGCGACTCACTCTAGCTGTTTCTGTTTCCCCTCCGCCACGGTGTTCCTCAACGTTTTGAGCTCCTCCTGCATCCTCGCGGCGGCTAAACTGTGGTTGTCCCTGTCTTCCTTCAGGAGCGACTGGTAGTGGAGTATAGACTCTTCTTTCAACGCCATGGCTTCTTGAAGAGCCTTGATGGATGCCTGAGAAAAAAGTTTATTTTGCTGACCTTCCCGACCCTTCAACTCACCTTGAGAGACACAACCTCATCGTTGGGCAACTCTGCGGACGATCCATCACCACCACCCCCGTTTCTAGTCCTCTGCAATACGGCGTCCTCCTTCTTCGACTGCTGCAGCTCCAAGATGTGCTTCTCGTAGAAACTTATCTGCGCCTGCTTGTCCCCCATCTGCGTCCTGAACAGGCTGACTGTCATCTCGCACTCGTTCAGCTTCGTCTTCAATTGCTGTATAACCTCCTCCTTGGCCGCCACCTCGTTCTTCGTGTTCAGCAGTTCCGTCTTGAGGTTCTCCGAACGTTTGGCCTCCTCGTCTCCGTCCGCCTCCAACACCTCGGTTTGGACGTCCTGGGACCTGGTGAGTTTTGTCAGTTTATCCGGGAGATCCGGGGCCGGATCCTGATGGGTTTTGGGCTGCTTGAAGGCCGGAGCGATCGTTTCGGCGTCGGGGTCTTTCAGGGAGAGGAAGAGGTCTTCCTCGAGCTTCGCGATCTGGTCGTTCTGGATCTCTATCCGGTCGTTGCACTGTTGGAGTTGGAGTTCCTTGAACTCGGCGTGGCGTCTGTAGCGGATAAGCTGAAAAAACATTGACCATAACTGTAACATGATAAATGGTCTCCTATCAACACTCACGTCCAGCTCGATGTGCTTCTTCTCCTGCAGCCAATTCAGCAGCTTCTGCACCTCCTCCTCGTTCTCCCCCAAGACCTCCTTGGCGTCCGCGTAGTGTCTCAGCTCCACCTCGGCCTGTTCCCTCAACAAAAGACTTTCGTTCTCGACGTTCTGGGCCTTGTACAAACTCAGGAAGGACGCGTGGTTATTCTCCAGGGTCAGTCTGATGTTCTCGATGAACCTCTGTTCGGAGGTCAGGGGAACGCACCCGTAATATTGGAGTTTCTGGTTGTCCAAGAGGTCCCGAATGATCCTGAAAAGGGAGGAGTTATCATTTGGGGGGCGTTTTTCTCGCTTAAATCTGGCAACGTCGACCAATAATGACAGATGTGGTACGTTAGATCTACTATGTGACAGGGATCTGGCAAATGTCAAAAAGATAGGTCAGGTTAAAAAAAAAAATTTTGGTTTCGATGACAAAGGGTAAAAGATCAGAAAGTCCAGGAGGAGGAACTGCCTCAATTAGGAATTGAGAATTGGAAAGAAAATTAGGGGGAAATAAATTATTTTCATAAATTGGTTGATAATTAATACATTATGGTGTAATGTGAAAATTTAGTTTTGTCCTCAAAAATTTTTGACCTATAAGTGATGTTCTAAAAAATGTATAATTTTTGGTTCGTTAAGTCCTCTTGGCTTTCAGCCAAATCTTTCAATAAGAATTCCCTATTCATTCATTTACATTTCTCACAACAGAAATCTACCCCTCATAGTCGTGTATGCTAAATATTGGACAGGTAGCGCCACCTGTGTTCGTTAGATGAAACTACACATTTCGTCGAGGAAGAAAACTATTTATCCGACAGAAGTGGCGGGGCTGATTCGTGCAGTTTCCCAGTTCGATTCCCAGATGTCGCCTCATCCTGTAACGTACCCGAAACCATGGAACGAAAATTAATATAACGGCACCGAATCGACCAATTCTTCCTTCCTTGTCTGGGGGAGCTTAGAATGTCAATGACCGTATAGTGAGACTTCTTTTGCTAATACCCACAAATCTATCGCATCCGTTATTGATCGAATGCAATTTTTGAAGAGCTCCTTTACTTAACAAGGAGCTTATAAAAACGATAAAAAAGTAAGAACAACTCATTAGTATTTGGCTGTTACTCTCCAAAAATAATAGAAGAAAACGCCAGGCATCATTAAAAGTTACAACAAGCCTGTTCTTCAAATTAAGTAATGAAATAAGAAACATTACGAAAAGCACTGCCGTAAAGGCAGCAGCTTTTGAGCGCTCGTACATCCACCTTGTAGGTAGATTCGCATTTTCCAGTTTTAGAAATCAATTGAAGAAATTTTCGACAGCTGTCAAAAAAATTCTGAAACTTAGGCGAAACTCCAGACTTTATGTAAGTGCTTCAGCTGATCAATTTTTTTTCGATAATTCGCTAGAATTTTCTACGGTATCTATGGTCTTGGTGATGCGATCTGGACAAAATTTTGCACGTAGTTTGAATACATTATTCCTCAGCTAGGTGCATAATTTCATTCCAATCCGATCAGTGGTTTCGAAACTATCAGGAAAAAAATATTTTGAACGGCCATATTTACGGAACCCCTAGTCTAATTTTGCTTATTGATGAACGTGATCCGAATCCACCCTGCAAATTTCAAGTTCCTAGGCCTTTCCGTTCAAAAGTTACGATTTTCCATGGTTTCTATGGTTCTGGTCATGCGATCTAGACAAAATATTGCTTTAATATATCATTCTCGATTAAAATACAAAATTCGGATCGAATCCGTAGTTTCGAAATTATCGAGAAAACAAAATTTCAAACGACCGTATTTACGGAACCCCTAGTATAATTCTGCTCATTGATAAACGTGAACGCGACATTTCAGATCCACACCTATCCTGAAAATTTCAAGCCCTAGGCGTTTCCGTTCGAAAGTTATGATTGTCTATGGTTTCTATGGTTCTGCTTATGAGATCTGGAGAAATGTAGGTTGAATATATATTTCTCCATTAGTACACAAAATTTCGTCACGATCGAATCTGTAGTTTTGAAATTATCAAGAAAAATAAATTTTAAACGACCATATTTACGGAACCCCTAAAATAATTCTGCTCATAGATGAACGTGATCACGACATTCGAGATCCACACCTATCCTGAAAATTTCAAGCCCCTAGGCGTTTCCGTTCAAAAGTTACAATTTTCTATGGTTTCTATGGTTCTGGTCATGGGATCTGGACAAAATTCCACATGAAGCTTGAACACTTTATTTTCCATTCGAGTGCAAAATTTCATCTCGATCAAATCTGTAGTTTTCAAGTAATCAGGGAAACAAAACTTTGAACGGCCATATTTACAGAACCCCTGGTGGAATTTGGCCCATTAACGAACTTGACCGAGATATTCGGGAACTGAACCCACACTGAAAATTTCAAGTCTCTAGGTTGATCCGTTCGAGAGTTCTCGTGCTTACGGCCGGACGGACGGACAGACTCGAATTTTCCGACGGATTCGTCATCGTTGAGTCGAACATAGTCGATTGAAACCATTTTCGGCTCAAAATTCGAAAAATACAGACATCGTGACGAAATGATATAGCCCTCGTGTAAGTATTACGAGCGCTCAAAAATGATTCCAGATAAAAGATAAACTAATAGCAAGCCAATCAAAACAAAAAGACCACCAAATCCATCATTCCTACTGTTGACCGGTTTTGATTCATATCAAATCTCATCAGTACAGTTAGCAAAATGATAAATTCGAAGTAAGAAACAGAAAAAATTCAAAACATAACGCAGCGGTGATCGGATAAAATTTCTCTAATCGCGCCACCTTTCCGTTCCAAAAGCAACTGTCTCAAATCTCTGCAGGCCATGAGAAGTATTCCTAACTCAAATTAGTTTATCTAGAATAATTTTTCTCAATTCATTACAGAATTTGATAAACTCAGATAAACAGCTATTATATTATTCTAACCTGTTCTTCTTCTGCAGATACTTCTCCTTCACCTCGAACCTCTCTTTCTCCTCGTCTAGAGCCCTCAAAGTATCCAACCATTCCTCGTGACACTGCTCCAACTGTCCCGAAAGAACGTCACATTTATTCTTCAACTCCTTTTCCCTCGCCCTCGATTGCATCAGATCCGAGCTCATCCTGGCTATAACTGCCTTATCGTCGGATATCGCCGAGAGGTCTACCACTTGGTGCTTGAGGGCGAGGAGCTCTTCCTCCCTGGAGGAGGTCCATAGAACTGTGGACATCTGGTTTATTTCCTTCACCTGCAAAAAATTCCCATCGAAACGGATGTTAATTTTCAATATCTACCCACGTTTTTCTCTCCTTGCAGCTTCGCAGTCAGCTCCACCAGGTCGTTCTCCCTCTCCAACGCCTTCTGGTACTCCTCCTTCGACGCGTTATAGACCTCCGCGTCCACGAAACCGCAAAGCCGGTCCTCCGCCTCCTTCAGCTGACCCTGGAGCACCAGGTTCTTGTGCATGATGTCCTTCGTGTGGGTCTCGTACTCCCTGAACCTCTCCTCCGACTTGTTCAGCTGCTCCTTCACCAGTTCGTACAGGTTGTTGATGTGGTTGGCCCTCTGCCTCTCCCCGATCACGTTGACCTCGCACTCCGACAGCTGCTTCGTTAGGTTGTGGACCTTCTCGTCGACGGGTTCTGTCGGACCGCCAGCTTTAAGTTTGGACAGACACTCGTTCAGTTTGTCCTTCAGTTCCTGCTTTTCGTCCTCGGTCATCTGCTTGGATCTGTGAATCAGATCCACCTCCACCTGATGGTTCTCGCCCAACTTCTTGTAATCCTGCGTCAACTCCCTGTACTTCACCGTCAAGTTCTGCAGGTCCTTCCTGGATTTCTGATGGTCCTCTAGACTTACAGTCTTCTCCAGTCGGCTCTCCATCGACTTGATCTTGTTCCTCAGGGTCTTCTCGTTCCTGGTGAACTCCGACAACCTCTTCGAACACTGCGTTTCGGCTTCGAGTAGGTCCCTCTTCAAACCGTCGACCTTCTCCTCCAACTTCTCGCACTGCGCCTCCAGGAAGTCCCTCTTGAGGTTCGCCCCGACGTTCTCTCCGGTCAGTT
This sequence comes from Aphidecta obliterata, assembly GCA_963966015.1. NCBI lineage: Eukaryota > Metazoa > Arthropoda > Insecta > Coleoptera > Coccinellidae > Aphidecta > Aphidecta obliterata. Next base: position 4,177,095 of record OZ014435.1, read on the forward strand.
TTGCTATCGTCTTGGTCGTATCCGCGACCTCTGGGTCTTCCATGAAGACCTTCAGCTGTTCGTCCAGAATTTGCACCTGGCGCTCCAGCTTTGAGTTATTGGCTTCCAACTGGGCTATGATGTCTTCGGAGTTCTTCTTCTCGGCCAGTGACTCCTTGTGTAGGTTCTCCAGCTGCTTCTCTAGAGCAGCGAAGTCCTCGTTGAAGTCGTTCATCTTGGTGGCTATTTCTTGGCAGACCTTGGCGTCTGTTGTTGATCTCTGTGGAGGGTTAGGAATGGTAAACATGGGAAGGGTAAGATTCGTTTGTTTACCTCGAGGAGTTGATCGACGTTCTCGTTCAAACTTTCCAAGGTCCTCATGTCCTTCAGAGCGCTCGATTGGGCCAGATGTCGGGGGCTGGAGATGGAAGATCTCTTACTGAGCAGTATACGGTTTTCTTGCTTCTCCGCCCTCAGTTCCTCCAGTTCCATTCTGTAAAATTGAAATGAAGAGCTCAAGAATCACCAGTATTACACTATTAGAAGACAAAGTCTTCACCTGCATATGCGAAGCTGCTCTCGCAATTCCTTGTTGATTCCTTCAACGTTATGGACCTCCGCCTGCAGCCTCATGGCCGGATGGTACCATCCAGAAATGTGTTTCACGTCGAGTGCTCTTAGAAGTTTCTCGAAGGTCTCGGATTTGATCTCTTTCAAGGAAGTTTCTGGAAGAGTTCATATAGAATCATAGACATCAGCTTCTGGAGAGGTCCCAAAGATGAATCTTTGGTCCTTACCTTTTTTCGAATTGAGGGTGTTCAAAATTTCATGCATCCCTTTTCGAAGCGCCTCGTTCTCTTCGCATAAAGCCCTTATCTGTTCTCCTACCATCCGTTTTTCCCTCGAATCCTGTTCAGTAATGACCTCGCCAAGGCTAAGAGAAAGATCAACATCGACCACCTTATCTGGTTCATCCAGGGAATGGAGAGCTGCAGTTTCTTGTTTTGTTGTTTCGATTTTAGGATCCTTGGAAGAACAACAATAATAACACAAAGTTCAAAGAACGAAATAAATCCTACCTGTTTCGCTCCTCTCCGAGTCTCCCCTTCAGATATGTCCTCTCGGAGCATGTTATTGATACGTCCCAAATTCTTAACCTCTGTCCGAAGGTTTATGTTCTCCTCCTCGAACTGCAAGACTTTCCTCTTCAACCTCAACAATTCCTTCTTGTACTGTTTGTGTTTGCTCTGGTAGTTGGGTACCGTTAAAGATTCCTCTTCTGGTATGCCCATCTTCTCTCTTCAAACCAAAACATTCAGTTTCTTTCGTTTGGTTCATATCAAACTCACCTCAAAAAAGAATTTTCCTTCGTCATCTGGTCGCAGGTGTCCTGCAGTTTGTTGGCGTTCTTCACCAAACCCATGATCTGTTTCTCGTTCATCCTGTTCAAGGCTCTCAACTCTTGGATTTCCCTCAATGTCTGGGCTTCGTCCAGACGATCCGACCCTTCCAAATGGCTGATAATGTTCTTTACCTCCAAGCTCTTATCCTCGGCGATCTTCTCGGCGTGCTCGACTTCCTCCTGCCATTTCTGGGCCCTCTGGTGGGTGACTTTGAGCTGTTTCTTCAGCTCCTTCCTCACGGCGTTCAACTCGTCGATGGTCTTACCCTTCTCTTCCTTCTCTTTCTTCAACTCCTCGATCAGGTGTGTGGTGGTCTCCATCTCTACCACGGCGTCTTCGAGCTTGCTCTGGAGCTCCATGAGTTGGGTGTCGCGCTCTGATAGCAACTTTTGGAGGGCGGATAGGTGGGGTTGGTCGTGTTTCGGCGAGGACGACGAAGAAGATCTCCTGTCGTTTTCGGTGGTCTTGGACTTCAGGTTTCTTATTTCGGAATCTTTCTCCTTCAGCACCCTCTGCCATTCTTCTATACGTTTGTTGATCTCCTCGGTGAACTCCGCCAGATGTTCCTCCAGTTTGGTCTTTTGGTCGGTTAGATCTTGGATGTCTTCTTGAAGCAGTTCATTGTCGATTGTTATCTTCTTGATTGTATCTGTGAATTAAGAGAATTCCAAGTGACTGGATACTTTTTGGTTAATTTCTTCCTCACCATGTGCATCTCTCAACTGGATGTCGAAAGAAGACAACTTCTCCGTTTGGCCTTGAATTTCCGAGGTGGCAACAGCAAGTTCGTCCCTGACGTGCGCCAACTTCTCCCTCAGAAGGATGTTCTCTCTCTCTACCTCCTGGGGATAATTCAAAGGGGATGAAACTCCTCGACTTCTTCGTCGTGTAACTTACTTCTATGTCGTGCAAAAGGTCCGACAGCTGTTTGTTCTTGCTGTGCACGGTCTCCACCAGTTCCCTCTGCTGGTCCTTGACGGTATCCGACAATTCCGACGAGTCGCTGCCGTCCATTTTGGCGGCCAGGTCTTGTTCCAGCTGGCGTTTTTCCAGTTCCAGAGATTTTGTCGTTTTGGTTAGCTGGAAATCGAGAGAAAATTCTCGTGCCATTTCATTTTTATGTCTCCCAAAAGGGTGGTCATCCCCTTGCCCTCATAACACTACCCAGAATTCTTCAAAAAACCTTTCACATAGTGAGCTCTACCTACTTACCACTTCTATTTCTTGGAGATTTTTTTGGTTTATCCTTTGTTGCTTTTTATATTTGGACTTCATCTCGTTGTATTTTTGTTCTAGATCTACAAAATATCTTAGAGATTATGGTTTTTCTCTTTTTTTATCTTGTACAAGATACATTTCATCCAGAATAATTTAGGAAACAGTTATCTTAGATATGTTAGGTTAGGTTAGGTTATCAGGAAAAGAATTGTTAGGTTAGGTTAGGTTATCAGAAATGAAGAATATTTGGGAAAAATTCAATATATACAGTGTGTCTGGATTTGATTTTGAAACATTTCTAGAGATGGAAATATCAGGGAAGCTTCTTCATCGTGAAGCCCAAAATGATGATTTTTGCGATTTCCTCAAAATTTGACAGATACGAATTCAATTTAACGTTTTCACCGGCAAATGTCAGAGTGACAGTATAGAAGAACAATTTGAAAAAAATTATTTAAAAACGAAAAATATTCAACCTAATCATTCTATGGAGATTATACTTCTGTTGCTAGGAAAAAAAATAAGAATACAAAGAGTAGGGTATTCTATGGTAGAGGCGTGTTCAGACATCGAACTGTTCTTGATCTGTCCAGTTCTGAACTGTTTCGTATAATTCTGTTCACAGCAAGATATATGGGTGGTTTCAACTTAAAAATTTGCATGAGAAATTCTAAAACTCACTTTCTATTTCGACAGTGCTAGATTTTCTAGACCTAGCGCTCTTCAATTCCGCGTCGGACTCGAGTTTCCTAGCGTCCTCTTCCCCTTGCCTGATGGCAATCTCGTCGAGTTCGTGCAACAAAGTTTCCACCTGTTCCCCTTTGTACTTCAGGATTTCCTGGCTTATCCTCAACAGCAATCTGGTCTGATCCAGGTTGGGTTCTTCCTTGTCGGAATCGAACCACGTGACTGTATTGTACAGCTCGTCTTTTTCTTCCTCGTTCAGATCTTCCGGGCTTATAGATAGGATGTACTTCCAATCGACTGCCATGATCGAATATGTTGTTGGTTTATTTAAATTGTTCGGTAGAAATTGCAGATTAGGGTACTCAAGTTGTGACTAATGTCAAAACGTTGCTCTGGATGTGAGTTGTTTGTTTACAATTGTTGCTAGGTGATCGGTGGTGTGGAATACAAACATACAACAGAGGAACGGGGCTCCTTTCCTGGTATTCAGTGTTCCCAACTGCAATTTTCCCTATTTAGGGAATTAAAGCACCCAAAAGGGAATCACAGAATGGAGAGAGATCAACCGGTTTTCTTTCTTTGTTCGCTTAGTTGAGGCTGAAGAATTTCTGTGACTTTGATTTCTCGAAATCGAGCTCACGTCGATGGTCCGACATGCGCCATGGCGCATGGCAATATTCGTTAAGGATTCAAATTTGGGAGTTATTTTTTCTTGGGATTTGTGTTCGATTTTTGTGTTTTATATATATTTCGAAATATGGATTCCTCGAGTGAAAGTGGGCATGGTGAAAAAGGAGAATGCAAAGGGAAAAAATGTTCTAGACGTATTGGTCAGTTACCTAGATGTTAGACTTGTTTTATTTTTTTGTCATATTAAAAAACACAGTATGTGTTTATACCTTCAGTTTTTCGACAATTTTTGGCAATATTAGGGTTGCAGGGAATTTCTGCTCAAAAAACATTGAACAGAAAATGTTTGGCATCCTTTGAGGAAATTTTCATTTCAAAAGCTTGGGAACACTGCTGATATACGAAAGGGGTCTGATCGTTTTTTGTTGTCATTGTGTCATATATTTTCATTTTCATCGACTGATTCGTTTATTCAGCCTTCATACATACATCATACATATTTCCACCTTTGGTTATATTTCTCGAACACTTATTATATTTTTTGTCAGATTAAAAAAAAACAAAGTATGTTCGTTGTTTTTGTTTATACCTTTAAGTAATTCGACAATTTTTGGCAATATTAGGGTTTCAGGGAAGTTTTGCTATAAAAAACATTCAACAGGAAATGTTTGGCATCCTTTGAGGAAATTTTCATTTCAAAAGGTTGGTATACGAAGGGGGGCTGATCGTTTTTTGTTGTCATTGTGTCATATATTTTCATTTTCATCGACTGATTCGTTTATTCAGCCTTCATACATACATCATACATATTTCCACCTTTGGTTATATTTCTTGAACACTTATTATATTTTTTGTCAGATTAAAAAAAAACAAAGTATGTTCGTTGTTTTTGTTTATACCTTTAAGTAATTCGACAATTTTTGGCAATATTAGGGTTTCAGGGAAGTTTTGCTATAAAAAACATTCAACAGGAAATGTTTGGCATCCTTTGAGGAAATTTTCATTTCAAAAGGTTGGTATACGAAGGGGGGCTGATCGTTTTTTGTTGTCATTGTGTCATATATTTTCATTTTAATCGACTGATTCGATCATTCAGCTTTCTATACATTTATTTCTACCTTTGGTTATGTTTTCTCGAACACTTATTTTATTTTTCGTCAGATTAAAAAACAGTATGTTCGTTGTTTTTGTTTATACCTTCAAGTAATTCGACAATTTTTGGCAATATTAGGGTTGCAGGGAATTTTTGCTAAAAAAATCATCAAACAGGAAATATTTGGCATCCTTCGAGGAAAATTTCATTTCAAAAGGTTGAGAACACTGCTGGTATACGAAAGGAGGCTGACGTTTCTTGTTGTCATTGTGTCATTTATTTTAATTTTAATCTACTGATTCGTTTATTCAGCCTTTAAACATTCAATTTTACCTTTGGTTATGTTTTCTCGAAGACTCATGTTATCTATTGTAATATCAAAAAAACACAGTATGTTCACCGTTTTTGTTTATATCTATAAATAATTCGACAATTTTTGGCAATATCAGAAGTGCAGGGAATTTTGGCATCCATTGAGGGAGTTTTCATTTCAAAAGGATGGGAACACTGCTGATATAAGAAAGGGGGCTTTTGAAGATGACTCTGAAGATTTAGTGGAGTATTTGTTATTATTCTTTGTTAATTGTTTTCGCTTTTTGACTATCTCTCAACAGCGAGCTACAAGAATTAAGACATTTTCGCATTTATATCTCGAGGTGAAAGAATTGCCGCCTAAAAAATAAACTGTAAAAGAGTACCAAAATTTCCACCCTGAAACCATAGAGACGAATGAATACTTTTGTTCATTCTGGCCAGTGAAACGAATTTGAAGGAAAAATAGGAATATTTACACTTGAAGATGGAAGAAAGTGAAAATTTTTCCATTCTTACGATGCGTTTTTTTCCAGGTTCTCAATAACCAAAGAATCATCCTTTAGGCTTCAAGCTTCTCGAGTTGGCATAACTTGAATAATTAAATTGGCCACAAATAAAAAAATTGAGTTTTTCTGCTATAATCCATATAATCCATCTTTTGGAGTTTATGAAATAAAATGACGATGCTTATTTCGGTACACAGAAATAACTATATTTTCCTATAAAGTTATATTTCGACGTTGGGAGAAAAAGATTAACCATTGGAAGTAATATTTGAAAATCTAATAAAATAAGATTATTTTTATTCTGATCATTTATCGCCTATACAAAACCTTAAATCTACCACTCAAATAATTACCATAAAAATAAATTAGACGATCAAAAAAATACAATGAGAAAAAAGGTTGATAACCAAAATACTGAATGAAAATTTTACAAAAGAAAAACATATTTACAATATTTCTAGAAATTGCACATCGCTAACTTATTAATCACGAGGATAAAACAGAAATCGGTACATCGATGAGCAGTCTAAAAAATAGTTCGACGAATAAGAAACCAAATTCGTCATTGTTAACTGAAACAAGTTACAAAATCGGTGCTGAACTTAATAGAACACAATTTACTTAGTCAAATTGATACCATAAAATTTCACATAGAAGTCGGCGACCAAAAATTCATCTCCCTCAATTCCGACGCTCTCGGAACGAGCGTCGACTTCTTCTTGATCGCGGGCGCGATCAGATCTTCGGGATGAAGACTCTTGGTGTCCTCGCTTTCTTCTTCGGCTATCAAATCGCAGGACTGGGAAACGGTCTCCCTCTTGGCCAGCAAGTTGGACAGGATCCAACTACCCTGGTGCTTGGCGTCGGACTCGACGAAAGCGCCGGTGAAATACTTGTTGTATTTCCTCTGGGCTTTCGGGGAGCCCAGAGGCGACGCGGGCAGAGATTTGCTCCCCCTCCTCAACGTCGGGTTGAAACCTTTAGGCGGTTCGTCGGCGTCGTCTCGCGTCATCTTCGCTTCGGGTTCCACCTCGAATCCCCTCACGATCTTGCCCGACACCATCATGTTGGCGAGACTGATGATGGAAGTGCCGCATTTTGCGGCTTCGCCCTTGAAGCCGTCGTCGACGCCGCTGGATTTCGTCTTGGCCTGGATTGGATAGACGACGCGTTGCGCGGTTGCGCAATCTGGAAAGAAAAAAATTATGAAAAGCACCGCAAGTCAGGAGGTTTTGAGCGCTCTTTCATCCACCTTGTAGGTAGGTTCTAATCTTACATTTTTAGAAACCAATTCAAGAAATTTTTGACAGTGTAATAAATTGAAAGACTTAATAAGTTTTCGGTACATGCAGAATAATTTCAAATAGTCGGGAATAGAGATTATTTCTTTTGGCCCAGTCGATACAAAAAGAAATCGAAGTCGTGAGAACGCCTAGAGAAGTGAAGAATTAATGTTTAAAAATCAAGTATTTGTTTAGTCTACATTCGACCAGCGTTGAAATGTTGATAACCCAAACTCAAGAGTTTTAAAGTATAGTTGTTTTCGTTTATACCTTTAAGTAATTCGACAATTTTTGGTAATATCAGGGTTGGAGGGAATTTTTGCTATAAAAAACATTAAACAGGGCACGTTTGGCATCCTTTGAGGAAATTTTCATTTAAAGAGGTTGGGAACACTGCTGGTATACGGAAGGGGCTGATCGTTTTTTGTTGACATTGCGTCATTCATTTTTATTTTAATCGACCGATTCGTTTATTCAGCCTTTAAACATTTATTTCTACCTTTGGTTGTGTTTTCTCGAAGACTTATTTTATTTTTTGTCAGATTTAAAAAAACACAGTATGTTCGTTATTTTTGTTAATAATTTCAAGTAATTTGACAATTTTTGGCAATATAAGGGTTGCCGGGAATCTTTGCTATAAAAAACATCAGGGAATGTTTGGCATCCTTTGAGGGAATTTTCATTTCAAAAGATTGGGAACACTGCTGGTATACGAAAGGGGCTGATCGTTTTTTGTGGTCATTGTGTCATATATTTTCTTTTCAATCGACTGATTCAGACTTTTATACATTTATTTCTACCTTTGGTTGTGTTTTCTCGAAGACTTATTTTATTTTTTGTCAGAATAAAAAAAACACAGTATGTTCGTTCTTTTTGTTTATCCCTTTAAGTGATTCGACAATTTTTGGCAATATTAGGGTTGCAAGGAATTTTTGCCTAGAAAAACATTAAACAAGGAATGTTTGGCATCCTTTGAGGAAGTTTTCATTTCAAAAGGTTGGGAACACTGCTGGTATACGAAAGGGGTTCATCGTTTTTTGTTGTCATTGTGTCATAAATTTTCTTTTCAATCGACTGATTCGTTTATTTAGCCTTTTAGACATTTATTTCTACATTTGGTTATATTTTCTCGAATACTTATTTTATTTTTGGTCGTATTGAATGAAACACAGTATATTCGTTGTTTTCGTTTATACCTTGAAGTAATTTGTCAATTTTTGACAGTATTAGGGTTGCAGGGAATTTTTGCTATAAAAAAACAACAGGGGATGTCTGGAATCCTTTGAGGAAATTTTCATTTCAAAAAGTTGGGAACACTGCTGGTATACGAAAGGGGCTGATCGATTTTGTTGTCATTGTGTCATATATTTTCTTTTCAATCGACTAATTCGTTTATTCAGACTTTTATACATTTATTTCTACCTTTGGTTGTGTTTTCTCGAAGACTTATTTTATTTTTTGTCAGAATAAAAAAAACACAGTATGTTCGTTCTTTTTGTTTATCCCTTTAAGTGATTCGACAATTTTTGGCAATATTAGGGTTGCAAGGAATTTTTGCCTAGAAAAACATTAAACAAGGAATGTTTGGCATCCTTCGAGGAAGTTTTCATTTCAAAAGGTTGGGAACACTGCTGGTATACGAAAAGGGCTCATCGTTTTTTGTTGTCATTGTGTCATAAATATTCTTTTCAATCGACTGATTCGTTTATTTAGCCTTTTAGACATTTATTTCTACATTTGGTTATATTTTCTCGAATAATTATTTTATTTTTGGTCGTATTGAATGAAACACAGTATATTCGTTGTTTTCGTTTATACCTTGAAGTAATTTGTCAATTTTTGACAGTATTAGGGTTGCAGGGAATTTTTGCTATAAAAAAACAACAGGGGATGTCTGGAATCCTTTGAGGAAATTTTCATTTCAAAAAGTTGGGAACACTGCTGGTATACGAAAGGGGCTGATCGATTTTGTTGTCATTGTGTCATATATTTTCTTTTCAATCGACTAATTCGTTTATTCAGCCTTTTATACATTTATATCTACCTTTGGTTGTGTTTTCTCGAAGACTTATTTTATTTTTTGTCAGAATAAAAAAAACACAGTATGTTCGTTCTTTTTGTTTATCCCTTTAAGTGATTCGACAATTTTTGGCAATATTAGGGTTGCAAGGAATTTTTGCCTAGAAAAACATTAAACAAGGAATGTTTGGCATCCTTTGAGGAAGTTTTCATTTCAAAAGGTTGGGAACACTGCTGGTATACGAAAGGGGCTGATCGATTTTGTTGTCATTGTGTCATATATTTTCTTTTTAATCGACTGATTCGTTTATTCAGCCTTTTATACATTTATTTCTACCTTTGGTTATGTTTTCTCGAACAGTTATTTTATTTTTCTTAAATTAAAAAAAAACACAGTATGGTCGTTGTTTTTGTTTTTCCCTTTAAGTAATTCGACAATTTTTGGCAATATTAGGGTTGCAGGGAATTTTTGCTATAAAAGACATTAAACAGGAAATGTCTGGAATCCTTTGAGGAAATTTTCATTTCAAAAAGTTGGGAACACTGCTGGTATACGAAAGGGGGCTGATCGTTTTTTGTTGTCATTGTGTCATATTTGTTCTTTTTAATCGACTGATTCGTTTATTCAGCCTTTATACATTTATTTCTACCAATGGTTATGTTTTCTCAAGCACTTATTTTATTTTTTGTCAGATTAAAAAAAACACAGTATGTATACTATGAGTAATTCGACAATTTTTGGCAATATTAGGGTTGCAGGAAATTTTTGCTTGAAAAAACATTTAACAAGAAATGTTTGGCATTCTATGAGGAAATTTTCATTTCAAAAGGTGGGGAACACTGCTGTTATTCGAAAGGGGGCTGATCGTTTTTTGTTGTCATTGTGTCATATAATTTCATTTTAATCGACCCATTCGGCGTTTATTCAGAGAATTAATGTATTGATTCAAGTATTTGTTTAGTCTACACTCGACCAGCGTTGAAATGTTGACCCAAACTCGAGAATTTCAAAGAATCCATAAATATAGTACCTAAGGGGCGTTTAATGATCAAAAAATTACGAAAAGCACTGCCGTGAAGGCAGGAGCTTTTGAGCGCTCGTACATGCACCTTGTAGGTAGATTCGCATTTTCCAGTTTTAGAAATCAATTGAAGGAATTTTTGACTGCTGTCAAAAAAATTCTGAAACTTAGGCGAAACTCCAGACTTCATGTCAGTGCTTCAGCTGATCAATTTTTTTCCGATAATTCGCTAGAATTTTCCACGGTATCTATGGTCTTGGTGATGCGATCTGGACAAAATTTTGCACGTAGTTTGAATACATTATTCCTGAGCTAGGTGCATAATTTCATTCCAATCCGATCGGTAGTTTCGAAACTATCACGAAAAAAATATTTTGAACGGCCATATTTACGGAACCCCTGGTGGAATTTGGCCCATTAACGAACTTAACCGAGCCATTCGGGAACTGAACCTACCCTGAAAATTTCAAGTTTCTAGGACATTCCGTTCGAGAGTTATCGTGTATACGGCCGGACGGACGGACGGACGGACGGACAGACTCGAATTTTTTGACGGATTTGTCATCAGTGAGTCGAACATAGTCGATTGAGACCATTTTCGGCTCAAAATTCGAAAAATACAGACATCGTGACGAAATGATATAGCCCTCGTGTAAGTAGTACGAGCGCTCAAAAATGAAGCGTTGAGAGATTTATAATTTCCCTTCGTCGATTTCACGTGTTTAGGTGGAAAATTTCATATCATACCACCACTATCGGAAATTTGAGAGGTGATTGGTTTCAGACCACATCCATCTAGAATGGTAGAGTTGAAAATTTTCTCGAGACGAAAAAAGAACGGAGAGATCGGACGAGAAAAAAAATTCTTTCGAGAGAAAAGAACTCATAGTGCTTTACATTAGCAAAATATGGGTTGAAGAAAATTCTACTCAAAGAACGCTTCCATTCAAGGACAAGGGGGCAGATTATAAAGAAAGGTCAATTATTATTGGCGATTAATGTAAATGAACAAAGAATTTAGGTTATGTTTGTCATGCTTGCAGACAATAAGTTATGTGGCTGGAATTACAAGATGAAGCGTAATATTTCCAAGCCCACTGCGACGTTACAACCATTTTTAATAACAACCACGCGTTAATATTAACAGTTTTCATTTCCCACCAAGAGAATATAAAGCAACACCGCATTCCTGGCACGGGCACAGCGAGTCACCTGCGCCTTATAATTATCCCGTGACATTACGGAGATTACTTCCCGTTTATGACGTTATGAAAGGATCGTCTCGCGTCTCAGTTATCAACGAATTTGCTTTCACGACCTTGGAGGAGTCGACGAAAAAATCATCTCCGCGGTCCACCGCGCTTCCCTCCGATTGCATCAGCCGAACTGCAAATTTTATATCTCGAATCGATAAGATGGTAATTAACCGGGGGAATAAAATATTAATCCGTATGAAGAGATGACGAAATTTCTTGTATCCACAAGGTCCAGAGTCGAGGGGTCAACAAATCCGATTCGAGACCGCTTCGTCTGGCACATTCGATATCCCTGCGTTGGCATCCCTGGCTGTCACTCAACTGAAACTTTTGACAGATAATCAAGGAGGCCAACACAAAGAAACTGAACGTCCCATAAAATTTCCTCTTTTGGCTTTCAATTGTAAATCAATAATCCTTTTCGAGAGTTTGTGGAATTCTACATTTATAAATCGCTGGTCGACTTACCGTTTCCGTTCTTCAGGTACTTTTGGCAGGGTAGAGTGTACTTGGAAGCGTCCACTTGCTTGATTGTCCCTTTCGAGGCGTCTTTCTCTTGTTCCTTCGGATAACGGTAGTACAACAGGTAGCTATCGTCTATTTCGGTTGGCGAGAAAGCGCTCTGCTCGAAGTCGAACCTTGAAAAAGAAATAAACACATAAAACAATTCAGAAAAACTGAAAAGAATTTTATAATAAACCTCAACTTCTCCACTTTACATGGTCGTTCAGGGTCGCTGAGATGTTCAAATACTCTACTACTTTGCTGAATGAAATTAACTTTTTCAGAAAAAACTCACATAATAAAACAAAGAATAAAGAAGCTGAATTCACTACATAAAACCCCAAACTGACATAAAATAGATCTAAACGCGAATATTGGATTATTCAAGCCAAAGAAAGTGCGTTCTGCTCAGTGAAACCTTGGGAATGTAGAAAACTTTTCGTAATAACTATTACATAAAAGAATTTGGCGCGAATATCTATTGATTGCAATCAAGATATAATGTTAACTGTTCGATCGATCAGATTTCAAGCTAACCAAGACTATTATTCTCCGGCCCTCCCACAAATTGGAAGGGAAAAGAATTATTGAAAAATTCGTTAACGTTGACATTGAAAATATTGGGGTTTCTTCAAGAGAAAAACATTTTTCTTAAAAATAACAGTCATACAATTTTGATGACATTGTATCTTACGACTCAAATAATTATTTCCAAAATTGTCCTCAGACTTGTTTCTGGTACCATTTAAATGATTATTTCTTAGTTACCACATTCCCAAAGGAATATGCTGTAAATATTACTGTAACAAAGAGGAATCTAAATAGAACAATGGCAACATTCTCTCAATAACACTGAATCGAATATGCAAATATAAACGTTGGAATCAAAGTATTGCCCTCAATTATACTCACTTAACTGAGAGGTTTCCGCTTTTCAACATTCTAAAATTTCCCTACAACCAGCTTCAACAACACTATTTGAATAACTGGCATTTTATCAGGATTTCTGGTTAAACGTACTTCATAATTAACGCGTACATAATTAGCGTTAAGTTCTCATAAAGTAATTAGTTGAGATGCATTTTGAACTTGGCGAAAATGATAAGAGATTTTTCTAATTATTTTCAGATATACAGGGTGTCCCAAGTTCGAGTGCCTACTAGACGTTTCTTATTTGAAATCTGAAAATTTGGATTATGATTCGAATTTATCTACTGAGCTAAAATATTCTTGAAGCCTGAACACTTTCAGTTATACAGGGAGTGAAAATAAATTTCTCTAAAATTTTTTTTGATTTTTGTCTTCTCTTATATTATCGATTATTCAATTTTAAATATATTTCTATTCGAATCGTTGCATTCGTCGAAGTAGTTTTCGAAATATCGAAAAAAAAATTGAAAAAAGGGAGATATGCATAGTAAGTATTATGCTCGTTATTCCTATTTACAATATTTCAAGCATAAATTGTTTTTACATTCTCGAAGTAGAAGAATGTCGGAATACTGTGCAACTCTTAAATTTTGGAAACATCGTCACAGGGTGTTTCAAATATTTCGTCAAAAATTGTGATCAGAATTTTCCCATAACTTTTGTTTTTTAAATTAGAACCCTATTTTTTATGATTGCGATGCATTCTGCGAAGAAAAATAATGATGGTGTTCAAAGATGTTTATGCTCCTAAGTTATATAATTCCTGAGTTATTAAGGATTTTCTGAATTCATGTCGTACGTAGAGACAAATTCATAAAATCTGTTCTATAGCAATAATTTGTTTTCATAGAAGATAAATTATCCCAATAATTCCCTATGAACACAGATTATTGTTATAAAACAGATTTTATGAATTTATCTCTACGTACGACATAAATTCAGAAAATCCTTAACAACTAAGGAATTTTTTCTTTCAGCAGCATAAACTATTTCGGACACTATCATTATTTTTCTTCGCAGAATCCAATGCAATCATAAAAAAAATAGGGTTCTGATTCAAAAAACAAAAGTTATGGGAAAATTCTGATCACAATTTTTGACAAAATATTTGAAACACCCTGTGATGAGTTTTCCAAAATTTAGGAGATGCACAATTTTCCGCCATTCTTCTACTTCGAAAATCTAAAAACAGTTTATGCTTGAAATATTGAGAATAGGAATAACGAAAATAATACCGACTACGCATATCAAACTACCCTCTTCATTATGATTCCCAAAAATAAATATTTTTGCGATTATTTTCTTCAAAATTGGCAGACAATGAAATACATTTTTGGGATGAGACAAACTGTTTGGTGACATAAAAAATACTTATTTCTACCAGTGGCGGAGATAATTGAAGTAACATTTTTATTTCGAATAAATGATCATTAAAATTTTGAAAATAGCGATTTATTACCTCATGTATTCACTCCAATCCTTTCTTGGGAACATTTCGAAGTCAGAGGGAATAAAATATCGAAATATCCTCTTGGACACTTTATGCAAAACACCAACAATCAGAGCTACCTGGTGTAACTTATCACCTATAAGGTTCGGGTAAAAAGTCACAGATAATTCTTCTTCTTCAGAAAATGAATGAAGCAGTTTTTGGCGTTAGTTTTTATTTTTAGGAAATTTTGATCCAATAAATTTAATTTCAATCGTCATTTATTCTTGAAAAATTATTCATGATTTTTTCCTCTTATCAGTTATATTCGAAAGACTCACTTAGTCATCTTGTTCTTCATCCACTGTGGTATCGAGACTGCAGCAGACAGCGATCGTCCCTCTGAAGCAGCCATGACCAAATTTATATTTTATCCCGTTCGAGAAAAAATGAGCCAGAAAATTGATGCAATTCCTTGGAGCTTAAACTACCAATTGGGCATTTTCAAGACTGATATCAAAATACGATTGAAAAACTGGTAAGAATAATGGTTATCGAGTGGAAAAAAGGAAGATAAGCTAAGCTATATATTCTATAGATAAATAGTAGGTATAAATTTGGTCCGGGTACGCTTAAGAGTACGCCTTGGCCATTTTACTCAGCTGAAAAAGAAAAATCACGTGTTAGTGGAACGATCAAATGGAGATTTGCCAAAACAAGAATAGGACTCGATGCATGGGTGAAATTTATCTAGGAATTTTTCGACATTTTCATGACTTATCCCACTGCCAACACGAGCTTGGTACATTCTCAAATTGAAGGTTGATGAATTTCCCATCGAAATCTCTTCAATTCTCTTTCTTCCTAGATTTCATGGCAAATCAATTGTTGATTGATCTGACATTTCGATGTCAAATTAATTGTGAATTGTCAATTCTTGACAGAACTACCAACATATTTCCACCGAAGATTCATTAATTTATTTTTATTCGCTTGACTATTGTGACTCTAAATAAAACCAAGTAATGGACAAATTCATTAATTGATCTGTTATTGGGCATGATAGTCGAAAATTCGAACTATTCTTCGAATTGGTCCAACACTTTGACCCACCCTAGTAATTCCGCAAAAATCTAAATATTGTCCATAGACGTCCTTGTCTATCAGCTTTCATCACAAATAAAAACAATAACAATTCGACTACTAGGAAAATTATCATAGGTGAATTCCGAGAAGTGTTTATTTAAAAATAAAAAACCGGTGTTGTCACGTTGATCACAATATCTTCGAACTTTAGACGAGTCCTTCGCATTTCGGAACCGCTTATCTGCGATTAGCTTGAATTTTTGCACTATTTAGGTCAGCATTACGATATAAAATAGGGCGAAAAGTATGTAAATAAATATAAATAATCAATGGGTTGCAATTTAAGTTCAAGCGAATAATCAATTCTTACTGATTGTTTTCTATGTTCTTATTTCGGCGAAGGGTAAACAAAAATGATTAACTACATAAAAATAAGATCTTTCACAATGCTGTTAACATGCCATAATTATATACGGTTTCTAGGTAGATCTTTCCAGAAATATTGGTATTACTTGACCTAAGCAAGGACTCAGTCAAATCAATTAGCTTGTTTATTTGTGATGATAAGTGGATGCTTGTGAAACTAACCAATTCAATAAAAACAAAGGATCAATCTACCAAAATCTGAGGTGAAAAAATTTAGGAACTGTTCATCTGAGGGACTGAAAAATATAAAAGATAACAATTGAGTAATTTATTTACAACAATACTCGAAGCGTTCCATCCATCATAACATCTGGTTTCCGAAGTGCTACCTTTTTTTGATGAATGATGCCCGGATCTTTATGGAAGTTTTTGTGGGTAGATTATGAATTTTATGGTAGTAAATGGAATTAGGAGTGTAAAAGACATATTTATTCATGCTATAATGAATTAACCCAACAATGGATTGAGATTTTGGTTTATTTTCGACTTCATCTTGTAAACGCCATTTCAGACAATAGATCATTCATGCGCTTTGTTCTGATGTCAAGCATTGTTCATACTTCAATATTAGTGGGAGATCCAATTTGTACTCACCAAAATTTTTCTATTGAGATTGCTACAACTCATTTTGCACATTTTTGTAAAAAAATATATTATTAGAAGGTACAAAGACTTTCTATGACTAACTGTCAAAACAAAAGTGAGAAATTTTATTGCATCAGCTGTATTCCTTAACTGAGATTGCGCGGTTATATCATAGAAAGTAAAACTTTACTTGATAGGGATTTGGCCTTTTAAAAATACAATGCATCTGAATTCTCGACGATTTAATATGCTGCTAGGCTAATTAAACTACAGTTCATGTACTAACACATTATTTATATTCTCAAAAATATATATAAATATATCAGGTGTCCACCAGAGGTCAGGCTAGAGCTACTCGAGTTTTTGAATCATACATTTTTTTCAGCAAAATGTCTAATATTGTCAACGAAAGGATCCTAAATTTGGAAATGAATTAAAATGTAAAATTTTCGAAGGATATCCTAAGGCCACATACAAAACAGAATTTCTGTAACGTTGGTAGTAGCGTCAAGTCAAGTCACTTCGGTTGCCCCCACTTATTTCTGCGTTTGCCCCACTCTGAGCAGAAGTCAGGAACAGGAACAAATAATGTTTCAAAATCTTCTATTCTCCAGAATATTGATAAAAGTTTAATTCAAATTGCACACTCTTGCATTATTTTCATACAAAACTAATCGATTTGAATTATTAATATTCTGGAAAGCCTTAGAAATAAGTTCACACGATGATTGCCCATTCAAGAGCAATCTGAGAGCAGAAATAAAATCACTGTTTTAGGTAAGTAGAGATCATCCATTTTAGATTATTATGTATTTTAATGACATAGTGTTTTTTTCTCGTTATATGAATGATCTATGAGGGATCATCTAGAGTTTCTTAGTTTTATTCCGCGGACGATTATAAGGTGAAGGTTATTGATTTTGTTGAAATAAAATTATTTGAAATTGAACTACCAACAAGTTCTCACTGGAAGTGGATCGAATTGGTCAAGTTTTTTCGATAATAATTGAGCTAACGGAATATGTGACGTCTAGAACTATTAAAAAAAGATTATTTAATATTCTGGGATAGGATTTTTGTGTTGCTTCATTCTATGTTCCTTCTAGGGTGACCAGAAGCAACTTCTTAGAAGAAATCATATCAGTTTTCTCGGTAAGAATCTTAGTAATGTGCATGAATATCTCAAGAAAAAGATGACCAAAAGAATAGTAGAATCTTTTTTATACAGTTCCTCAATGAATGCTGGTTTTATTTCAAGCATTTTTTGTTGAGGCAAAAATTATATACGTAATTAAAGGTTAATTTCATCATATTTGTCTTCCAAATTGAAAATACACTTCCCAATCATGAGAAATTCAAGTTTTAACAAACTGGATTCGCTTTCGAATTTCAATATCGAAATCAACAGAAAAATACATTTTCACATTTGTCATTACAAATTCTTCCTTAAGATTTTCTATGGATTATTCACTGATTCTATGTTATTGATTAAAGATGTTTGTGTTTATTTCTTGTCGAAAAAGAAGAAAGATTACCACATAATGTGAATTCACATGTTTGAATCGTGAATGTGAAATTGTGCCACTTATCTTTGATCCAGTTTGATTATGTGTTGTTTAGATCTTTGAATAAATAGGGTAATTGTTCGCAATTTGGAATAACTCGACTTTAGAGAGATTAAAGAAGAATTTACATATGTCTATGTTTCAATGCTAGCTTCATTAGGGTAATTGAGGAGAAGAAATATTCAATGCGTTCTTTAGCTGATGAAGTATTTTGTACAATGAATTTCTTCATTTTCAGTTTTCTTCTTGAAAAAAAGCCTAGAAAATGGTTTCTACAAGACAAATGACAATTGGCGGGGGAAACTCCGGCAGCGGAGACGAATCGACAAGTTTCGGTCCAGCCAGATACACGAGATCCGGAAGCGGAAGTGGAGATGAAGCTGCCGGTCCGAGCACCAGCAGATACACGAGAAATAGCAGCGCAGCAGCCTTGGGAAGCTCCAGCGGAAGCAGGGTGGTAACTCATTCTCGTAACTTGCTCGAATTGCCCCAAGAAATCCTGGAGAAGATCATGAAGAACTTGTCTTTCAAGAATATTTGCCAGGCGAGATTGGTGAGCGGAAATCGAAGAATTCATTAATGCGTTTCAGGAATAACTCGAAATGAAATCTTTACAGGTATGCCGTACCTTCGACGGAGTCTGCTCCCATATTTTGAACTCGACCTTCTCGAGGTTGCAGAACCAGACCCTCCAGAGGTTCCAGGAGATCAAGAGCAAGATGCCGAGGAGGGAATCGGCCAGGAGGACCCACCATCTGGCCTGCGAAAGCGACATAATCGAGACGTTGCACATGCGGCTCACACTGATGCAGATGTCGTTCGGGAAGCACATCGAGAGGAAGCACTGCTGCTTTTTCCCCGGGGAGATCCTGGACGAGGTCTATCACATCCTGCATTACATCAAGGTTACCCCGAAGTTGCACAGACCGTACAAAGTGACCGACGAATTGTTCGATTTGTCCACGATGGCGATGGAGTATTTCAAGGAGAAGATCGAGCCGGATTTGCCCGAAATCGCTTATTTCGTCTCGGAGTTCATCAATTTCTCTAGTAGTTTTCCGGGTAAATTACATTACGCAGAATTATTTTGTATGGATGTAATAATTGATGTTTCCCAGTGTCCAGTCCACACCCGCTGGACGCCTCCCCGATGGGGCCCGAGCAGTCGAAAGATATAAGCCATAGCTCCAACGACGAGCTCGAAGTGGAGACCGAGGTTAAGCCGCAGGCGAACATGGTGTTGAGGAAGAGGATCCGGATAATAAAACAAGGGATGAAGAGGTACAACAGCCAGTTGTCCCTCCTCCGTCAAGATCTGAGAGCTTGCAAAAGGAAAACGGCAGAGCAGGAGAAGCAGGTATTGACATTCAACCGAACAAGAAGCGACAATCTAACAACTTTTCTCTAGATTGCCGACCAACAGAAACAACTAGCCGAACAGCAGCAACAAACACTAGAGTACGCTTCGCGTCTAGACGAGTACGACAAGAAGAATGAAGAGGTCTCGAGGAAGTTCAGCACCCTGTTGCAAGAGCTGAACAAGTGCAAGACCGAACTCCAATACTGGCGTTCGAAATCGCCGGCCATCCCTCAATTCTGCACCGGTTGCGGTATTCCAATCGCTCACCACCAGGAGGAATTGAAAGTCTTGGTCAATCAGGGAGTCGATCCCGAAGGTGAGTGTTTTTTATTCGTTTTTATCGGAAGTTTTAAATGAATTCATGTGTAGGTTTAGGCTTCGAGCCTCTCTCTGATTTGGCGACTTTGGAAGTGGCGGATACTTTAGAATGCAAAGGCGAGGTGGAACCCGATTTGGAGGAAGTCCTGAAAGAAACGCAACCGGTTGTCAAATCGAAAGGAATAACGGATGCCAACGCACATTCGGAACCTTCTGCTAATACATCTGGATCGGGACACAACAGAATGAAGAGAAAAATCAATGACGTCGACGGGGGCTCGAGTACCAAAGCTAGGAAGACCATGAGACGTTCTAAAGTACGGGGAAAGAGGTTGTACAACTTGTAAGGTAGAGATGTTTCGCTGACAGCGATGGAATGTTGATTGCCTGAATATCTTTAGGATTGATGTACTTAACATCATTGAATGAAACAACTGGATCGGTTAAGTTTTCACATGTCCATTGGAAGATTTTTCATCTTTGATCTCATTCGGCGTAATGCTTCTCGATCGTGGAAATGTCAAAATAAATTCTTTCCAGTTGATGAATTGCAGAATAAATGGTTGAATATCGATATCATCAATATAAATCCTACTTTATTCCTAACGATTTAATTTAATTTTTCGAAAATTGTTCATTGTGTAGTTATTCACAAAATTAATATTTAACTTTAAAAATTGTTTTTTCGAAAAGGAAATTTTATATGGTTTGTCAATGAAAAATTATTTTGCTCCTCAATATATTCGTTCTTTGAAGGATTGCAAACAATTTATATTTGGTTTCTGTTTTTTTATAGACTGCTTGAAAGTTGATCTTTCAGTATGTCGACTTGATTGAAAATTAATTAAAAAGAATCTACATGTTGTGTCATAGGGTGGGGTGTGTTAAAACCGCTTAGATAAACTTCCCTTATCCACCTGTGCCGTTTTGCTTTTCTTACGCACCGCAATGAAAGTAAAATCAATAATATTTTGGTAAATCCAGAACTAAATTCGAATTTACTTCATTTGCCCGAATATTTTGGCTTGAGGCGTCCATCGAAAAATAACTTTTTGTCTATTTTCAAAATCCACAATTTGAATTAATCTCAGATTTTTTTGTGGAATCGAGCTGTTTTGTGATAACCCTTTTCTACATTTGATACGATTAATTTGATTATTTTTGTTTTCCAAAATTCATATGAGATTATGAAGGTTAGAATGAGAAATATTACAGTAATTTTGCATTGGTCTGGGAGTATTGCTTTTAGTTGGGCCAGCCTGTATAGGCTATGCAAATGGGTCTTTTGCGATTCATAATTGAACTGTATATTTTTCAATTAATTGACTAATATTTAGTTGAGTCATTGTAAAAAAAATGGAGAACTGTAATATAAATTTTATTAAAGGTAAAATGAACGAATTTATTAAATTTATCGTTGTCGGAACTGGTTACATTTTGTGAAATACTGAACGTTACATGTAATATAATTGGATAATTGAGCATTATAATTTTTGAATTTTGTAATAGGTTCTCAATGATTCAAAAATGTTGATTTCTGCACTAAAACTGAATTTTTGCATCGGACGGTTGCAATATTTATTTCTGTTCTGCAGAATTGCTTATATTATGTGCAATTCAATTTTTCAGATGTTCATGCGATAATTGAGAACCGTATTACAAGTTGTATATAGTTTGCAATATTTTATGTAATTTATTTTTTTTTGCTGTACTCTAGCGGTTTTACTTAGTTCTGAAAAAAATACAATATAGTTGTTTGGTTTTTGGATTCTGAGAAATCTGGCGAATAAACATATTTTTCGTAATTAGTGAATATAAAACTAATATCAAAGATCACTATATCAATAATGTAGTAGTAAGCTTAATTATTTTTGTTGCATAACAAATATTATTTGAGTACAATTTCATAGCAAGTAGAATCTTATGAGTTTGTATTCTTATTGGTTTTAATGAAATTATGTTCAATTTGTTATGAGAGTCGATTTTTTTTTCATTCTCAGTCGAACTAGAAGTTAACACAAATTAGATGATGAAAATTGGACAATTCATGAAAAAAATCTATTTTCAAAATTGATATATGTGTACTATTATGTGTATCTGACTTAGGTACAATAAAAATAATTTGTGTGAATTTATTTGTGTATTCTTTCATTACCAAAATATCTATTGAACTCTATCTATTTTCAAGTCTGGTGTCCATAATCGAAGAAATTTTAACATTCCTTCATATGCAAGTATCCACCCACAAGTGACACTTATGAGTTTAAACTTTGAAGAAAACTCAAATATCAAACGTTGAGTGCTCAAATTTCTTTTGAAAACAATAGATTGGTCGCTTCTCACTTCCAATTCATATCCACAATGTTCTATTGTCGTCTTTTCGGCAATTTTCCACCTTTTTCATCCAAACCCCGGTATTTACTGATATCTTGTGGTGGATGCGCTCTGAGTTATTCGAAATTAAAACAGGATATTACGTTTGGTGTCCATAATCAAAGCAATTTCTACATTTGATCATATACAAGTATTCACTCGCAAATGAAACTTATGAATTACCAATTTAGTTTGCGAAAATTGTCTCTTTTCATTTCATATGTAATATTGTGGTGGAAGTGCTCAGAATGATTTGAATAATTCAATCAACCGTACCTGGGCGTCATCTATACTCAAATGCTAAAAGTATTCCGACAACCTTAAACGGGAACATTCACTTTTGCAGTTGCAGCAGGAATAGTTTTGCCATATGCTTATAGGTGGCGCTGCTGAACCAAATCAAGAATATCAGACAAAAATCGCGCATCCTGCACGATTCCTGAGAAAATAATTAAGCTTCAATCTCTCATCTTAAATTGATTTAAAAACCTTCCGATCTTGTTTTATTCATTACTTTCTGAATATATCCTTTATCTATGGGTTAAACTGGTTAACCGTTAACCATAGAATTTGGAAGAGTTTTTTTTATGTTTTGTCAGTTTTTAGGAAAGTTTTCGGAATTAAATTTAAAATAGGATAATTTAAAGAATACTTATATAAGTAAGGAGCAGGCGTCTATAGGAAATTATTGAAATATTATAGGAGGCTGTGTTAAAACTCGAATATAAGGACTCGTCTGACTCGTCAAATCTATGTCATCTGCCAATTTGAGAACAGTTGTTTTTTGTTTTGATAAACAAGAAGTCAAAGATTAGAAAGAATCTGAATTTAATCTCTGCAAGTATCAACAGTATCTTAGCTAGGATAAGGTGAAAAGTACCAAACTCTTTCTTTACACCGATAAAATTACAGAAATTTAGAACGTTGAAAAAGCTTATCATTGCAGTTTTGATATTCCTTTTTCAGGATAAACCATGTCCAGAGATCGAATTCCATCGCTGCAACGTTGTAGTAGTAGTGGTAGGGGATCTTTACAAAATGTCTACTCTTCTGCCAACAATTCTGGTAAACAGGAAGAGAATTCGAACCCAGTATCTATTATGATGCCTCTGTATTTCAGACGAAGAAGAGGACATAGGATCCAAATGTTCCCTGAGTTACAAAGAAAGGAGGAGAGAAGCTCATACCCAAGCCGAACAAAAAAGAAGGGATGCCATCAAGAGAGGTTACGACACGCTGCAGACCTTAGTGCCGACTTGTCAACAAACGGATATTTCAGGTAACATCTTGCTCCTTTAACGGATGACTTCGTTATTTACATTGTTTATTAGGACATAAGTTGAGCAAAGCGAGCGTGCTTCAAAAGTCCATCGACTACATCCAGTACCTCCAACTACAAAAAAAGAAGCAGGAAGACGAGAGGAACACTTTGAGAAAAGAAGTGCTCGCCTTGAAAATCATGCAGGCTAACTATGAACAGATCGTTAAGGCGCAGCAGTCTCAGCCGGGACAAGCTGAAATGAGAGTTTCCGACGATATTAAATTTTCAGTGGTGAGTTTTTATTTCGTTGAATGAAACTCTAAACACAGAGAAATGTGTATCGTTTCGGTCCAGTTTCAGGCAATCATGGAACAACTTTTCATTCCGTTCAACAATATATCGGTGGTTAATTTTACGGAATTGTCGGCTGGGGTTTTCAGCTGGTTGGAAGAGTACTGCAAGCCACAGACGTTGAAGGAGTCTATAATGCAGGCTTTGAGAAGACATAGCAGTCAGTTTATGGGTTTATCGGCCAATTTATGAAGCAGAGATATACCGTTTTGATTAATAAAATTTTATTAAGTTCGAACTTGTTCAATTTTCAGGTTGTTATCTATTATTTGTTGCAAGTTGAGAGTGCAATTAATCAATAATAGGGTGCAAAACTGACATTTGCGCAATGCTAGTTTACAGTAACCTACTCAAAACATACAAGCTCTTTTGACAAAGTGGTATAGGTTAACTTATTTCTCTCCCACTAATTACTTTCCACGGCCATGTATCATCAGACTTTTTATTTATTCTTCAAGGGGACTGTTCTCATTGGCTCTCCCCCAGCGTGGGAGAAGGGACTATTCTCAATGAATATCACCCCAACGTGCTTCAAAGGAGACGGTTCTCTTCGGCCACTGGACATCACCGTTTATTGATAGTTATATTCCTTCTACTTTTTGGCACTCTGAAATAAACTTGTGATTGTTATGTTTTTAGTGCTAAAAATATGTGTTTCGAATTTCCTACCTTCACGTCAATCTCTTATATTGAATCAAGGGTAATTTGGGTTGCATACACAACGTAGAGTCCTTAAACCGCTATACGATCACGATCTTGGCCAAAGATTATGTAGAGTAATCTTTTCTTCTTTTCACGTTAAAAAGAACTCATTTAAGGTAGAGTTCTAGTTCTTTGAGGTTTTCGGTAATAATGTTACCGCATAAAAGTATCAATAGGGAAAAATCACGGAGTGTGCGACATCTACTTTTAATCGTTTGAACTACCCGAGTTATGAACAACAAACTAACGTGTCTGTGTTTATATGTGTGAAATATTTGTATGATTTTGAGTCATTCATGTATCGAAAGTGATATATTTAGATGATAATTTATGGACAATTGTTTCAAATGAACTGTATACGAGCTGGAAGCGCAGCGGATTGTAAGAAGTAAAGTGGGAATAATATCACGAAAAATGTGCTCAATGCTAATCACATAGTTCCTCTGAAATTTCTTTGCATAAATTCCTGTTGAATCCCAAGTCAGTTAAAAAAAGACAGACAATCTTGAAGATTGGGAAACGTATCTCAAAGAAGTTGTTACTTTGCAGCAAGTACTTCCTGAAAGATGATTTTTTTTATCGTAAGATCAATAATTTTCTATCATATAGTGGTCATTTGCTATCACATTCACGTTCACCCACATAATCAAAAATGTCCGAAGTGGTTATCTCGACTTTCACAGGCATTATTATTAATTGCGCAATCTTATAAAAAATATTTGATTAAGTTGTTATGAAAGACAGAATAATTTTGACCATCACTCGGCCCGACATCTTGTGGTTTTCAGCGCCATCTAGCGGTACGTGATTTTTCCCTATACAGTACAACGTTTATTCTATGAATTGACAATTATTCTATATCTGAATTTTTTTTTAATCATTCGATCTTGGCCAAAGATTATCTACCGCATAAAAGTACACCAGGTATATTAATCGAATTTGAAATTAAATTTTTCGAGTCGTTCAGCCTTTGTAATGAGAAATTCATTTAAAATTCATCATGTTCTCCTCACGAGTTAAATTATGGATAATCAAATAAATGATTATATATCCTGGAATATCTATGAACTTGATTAAATGACTAGAACATAGACTAATAATAATTTTATTATTAGTCTATGGACTAGAACATGTAATATCGTATTCTGTATTTTGACTGATCATTGTTCATAGACAACTTTTTGGACGTTCTATGATTCTGATTTTCTACTACGCAATACGCGAAAATGACGATAATAATAACTTATTTAAATAAATTACATTATATTTTATATTATAACTTTATGTGAATACAAGTCAATGAGGTGATTCAGGTGAATATTTACATCTTGTTTATATCTATTCTCATTGTTAGTAAATGAATTCCGAAATATAAACTATACTAGAATTTACAGATCGAAAGAAGAGGGAATCATACTGAATCCGCGAAAGAAGCAATTGAAACGATTTTCATAAATTGACCGTAGTTGAAACAGTCTAATCACTCTAATCTTTGATAGGATATCGTGTACGTAAATATTTTATATCAATCAATCAAGTCGAAGCAACGAACAATTCAGGAATGTATACGCATGTGCTGTAAGTTTTTCAGTTAAATTTAATTTTCGTTTCAACTTTCAACTCATCCAATTTTATTTTTTTCAGTTTAAATGAGGCTGTAATTGTTGCTGTTCGTTCTTGTGGATTTTCTTTCTCAAAGAATATTCAGGAAATGTAAATATAAAGTTTTCAATTTGGGACAAAAACTAGTAGATCTTAATCGTTTACTTCAAGATCAGGATAAAGACTCCATCAGGTTATCAAAACAAATGATTCCATTGGATATCAGCCATGAATTAATGGCCATGAAGAGGCATAGATTGGATTCCACTATCTCAGCTTGCTATTGAATGGAGAAAGAATACCTACCAGAGCGATGAAAGGTATGTTGTTGAATGCAAAATAACACTTAATATTCCTCCATTTCAGTTTATAGGTTATAATCAGAACAATTTGAAATTTTGTTTGTATTGAAGCATTTGTTAACATATGATGTGAGTTCTCACTTCCATTCTAATGAGTAAATAACGTTCGGTGGTGAGATTGGCTAGCTTCCGTTTTATTTTTCATACATTAATTATTCCGTTCCCAGAGTTCCTTTCTCACGAATTATTTCATATAGAATAGTTATGAAGTTTCACTTAGAACAGATTCTTGATATATTTCATAGTGTTAAATTTTTCATAGAAATCAATTAACATTTTATTTCTCGAAACTTGAAACTGTTCATGCTGAAGAATTTTGTTAACAAAAAGACGAAAAAGACTCTAGATATAGATACGATTATCAATGCAAGTTGTCCGAGAGTTGTTTATAAAATCATCATGGTTCGATATCTCAATTAAAGTAAAGTTTGTCTTTTGAATAGGAATTACCCACAAATGATACTTGTGGATTTTTACTTTCATTGAAAGTAACCCATAATTATCTTCATTCACAAATCCACTGCAACTTGACAAATATAATGAATTTATATACATTGAAACCTTTTGATATTTAAGTGTATCTAGGCGCCATCTATGCTGAAGTGCAAGGAGTATTGTATCAATCTTAAAGATTACTTTATTTTCATAGTTGTGACAGGGTTACCTTTGCCATATGCGTATAGATGGCGCTAGAGGTATCCAATAAATTGCGTTATGGTGGATGCGATGTAACAAATTCGAATGGTTCCTCATAGCGCATCCACCATAATGGCTGTAGGACAGTCCGCAGGCTATTTTCTTTTTGAGCGCTCGTACTACATACACGAGGGCTATATCATTTCGTCACGATGTCTGTATTTTTCGAATTTTGAGCCGAAAATGGTCTCAATCGACTATGTTCGACTCACTGATGACGAATCCGTCGGAAAATTCGAGTCTGTCCGTCCGTCCGTAAGCACGATAACTCTCGAACGGAATGTCCTAGAAACTTGAAATTTCCAGAGTAGGTTGGAATCTCGAATGCCGCGGTTAAGTTCGTTATTGGGCTAAATTCGCCGAGGGGTTCCGTGAATATGGCCGCTCGGAATGTTGTTCTCCGGATTACTTTAAAACTACAGATTCGATCGAGGTGAAATTTTGCTCTCAGATGGAGAATTGCGTGTTCAAGCTACATGCAAACTTTGGTCCAGCTCGCATGACCAGAACCATAGAAACCATAGAAAATTATAACTTTGTGATAATTTCGAAACAACTTATTGGATTGGAATGAAATTTCGCACATACATAAAGAATAATCTATTCAAACTACGTGGAAAATGATGTCCAGATCGCATTACCAAGACCATAGATAACATAGAAAATTCTTGCGAATTATCGAAAAAAAATTGGTCACCAATTTTCTTCGACAGCTGTCAAAATCTTTCCAATTGTTTTCTAAAACCGAAGAATGCGAATGTACCTACAAGGTGGATGAACGAGCGCTCAAAAGCTCCTGACTTCACGGCAGTGCTTTTCGTCATTTTTGTTATATATTACTGTAGTATTGTTCATGTTGGGGTGGTTGACTTCTGAATAATTTCAATATTTAATCAGGATTTGTTTCCTCAATCCAACATACTCTCAAATTCTCATATATTGTTCGATGTTTCAGATTCGGAGGAGTTGTATTCTTATCCATTATTGTTAAGGATTTCTTTTGCATAACGAAGATGAATCCTCAAACGCAGTTATATATGAGTGGCAGAGAAAACCTGGGTTATGAGAGGTATGATTTTATATTTTCCTTGACACTTGTTTATACTTTGTCATCATGGTTTGATATCTTTAATCAGAGCAAAGTTTGTCTTTCGAATAAAAATTACGCATAAATGATACTTGTGGATTTTTACTTTCATTGAAAGAAATCTATAACTATCTCCATTCTCAAATCAACTACAACTTAAAAAATATTGTAATGAATGTATGTACATTAATACTTTTCATATTCAAGTGTATTTAGGCGCCATCTATACTGAAGTGCAAGGAATGTTTTTTCAATCTTGAAGAGTACGTCAATTTTAATACAGTGAAACCTCTTATAAGCGGACACTCACGGTTCCGCCGATTTTGTCCGCTTATTGGAGGTGTCCGCCTAAAAGAGTGGGGACGAAACTTTAACACATTATATTTATTAGGATAATACTTACATACATACATAGTATGTATAAAATTTACCTTTCATTAATTCTGAAATGCTCTGTTGAAGCATATTTTGTATATTTTGCTTCGAAGGACTAGATTGAAGAAAATCTTCTAAATTTTTCAAATGTTGAAATGCGATATAGCCGTTATCTAAAAAAAATTTGAAGTCGTTAATTACTTTCGAAGCCTCTCTATATGTAATCATTGTGTTGTGGCTTTCAACAGTGTTAAGTTCGAAATCGCTGTCTTCTTCCTCTTCTGGCGCAGGGTTATGGTCATTAAATTTTCAAATTGAATAAACCATTGCGTCATCCATGCTCTTCTTTCAAACCCAAGGGGTAGAGATCAGAAGATCGCGTCCGGTTAAGAGAGGTCTCAACACATATGGAACCGAAAAAGTTGTTCGCGTCCGGTTATGAGTAACCGGTTATGGGAGTTGGTTTTACATATAAATACATAGGCAAATCTTTCGTTCCAGAAAATTTGTCCGGTTGAAGGGGGTGTCCGCTCAATAGAGGTGTCCGCAAGTAGAAATTTTACTGCAGTTGTGACGTGGTTACCCTTGCCATATGCGTATAGATGGCACTAGAGCTGTCCAAAATGTACAGCGACTTTAGAGTGACTGCATTAAGTCACTGTAACACAGATATCCGATATGTAATAACTTCTTTTCTGGACAAGTAAATCACATAATATTAATTAAAATATAGGAAAGGGGTTCTTGGCTTGAGGAACAAATGGCGAACAAATTCCACCTGAATGTGAGTCGTTTTCTCGATATTTTATGGATTGTTGTGTTATTGTTATTGTAACCAGATTGTGCATTTGTCTGAATTTTAATAAACATTTTTTAGTCCTGAAGAAGATCCCAAAAAGGATCGAAACGTTGACAGTTCAAAGAGAGTGTATTATTCACCCCACAAGCAGTCCTCACCTTTCCTATAGTTAACTGCAAGGACGAGATTGTTTGATATGGAATTAATTAAAATTTGATGTTTTAGATTCAGAGACAATGTGATTGTTACCATTCTTGATAAAGATTTCTTTTGGGGAAGGAGGAGAAATCACCAAATTGATATGCTGTTGGCCAACACAATGAGGACTCTATATTTAAGAGGGAGGTATGATTTTATATTTTAATCAAGACTAATGTGGATGTTCTGATTGTCAATGGAAAAACAAATTGCATACATAATCTGTTTTTCTAGGAATCTGCCTGGTCAATTACTCATATCTGGTAATTTTTTTCTATTCCTTATATAAAGCTGCTTCTGAGTTTATTGAGACAACAAAGAATGATAAGAAATTAAGATGTATAATTTCTTCTATTAATAGCTACTTATTCACCCAATACTCTTAAATTACGTTATGTTGGATGCGGTGTAACAAGTTGAATAAAAAGAAAACAGCCTGCGGTCTGTCCAAAATACAGCCAATACGGTGGATGCGCTATGAGGAGAAAATGATTCCTCATAGCGCATCCACCATATTGTCTGTATTTTGGACAAACCGCAGACTGTTTTCTTTTTGTTCATTTTTACTATAGTATTGGTCATGTGGTGGTGGTTGCTCCTCTGAATAATTTCAATATTTAATCAGGATTTGTTTTCTCGTTCTAACATGCCCTGAAACCGTAATATTATATTATTCCATATTTTAGATTTGGAGGTGTTGTGTTCTTATCCGTGATTGTGAAGGATTTCTTTTGCATAACGAGGATGAATCCTTAAACGCAGTTATATGAGTGACAGAGGAGACCTGGGTTATGAGAGGTATGATTGTATATTTTCATTGAGACCTACGTAAAAGTTTAGATCCTTCATGAAAACAGATTGCTTATTAGAATCAGTGTGCTCGATTTCTTTTATCTGGTAGTTCTTCCTATTCCTTATATCTGCTCATACCTTTATCATATTGATTCTCGAAAGTTACCTTCGTTCTGTAACAAATGCTCGTGAATTAGATGTTAGATGAGCTCTAATGAGTCTGTAAAATTCATCAGAGTGTATCTTATCTCACCATATTGCTATATTTTGGACAGACCTCAGGCAATCTTAATCCTAAACAATGCGCAATTGATAACTGAACCTTCCACTGCATGATGAAGCAAAAAGTAATTTTCACAGTTTTTCACATGAATATTACCATCCACAAACGACGCATATATTTCAAATTTTATTCGAAGAATGCTCGAATATCGAATTTTTTAAGAATCGATAAAAATTGGTTTCTCCTCATCTTCTATAATAATAACAATAATAATAAATTTATTTCCCACAACATTACAAAAAATGTACAAGTCGTCAACTAGTTTAGGGTAATTTAATTCTCACTGATGGAGTAGATGGTTCTGTTCAACAGTAGCCTGACAACCTCTCTTGAAGGATTTTGTTTCCATTGTCTTGACAGTCAGAGGCAACCTATTGTAGAATTTCACACAGTCATAGTTAATACTCTGCTGGCTAGCTTTAAGTCGATGGTATGGTATTGTCAATTCATCTCTTTTTCAAGTGTCATATTCATGATAAACACTATTTGCTTCAAATCTACATTTGTTCCCATGAACGAATAATACACATGACAAGATATATAATGATGTTACTGTCAGTATTCCACATTTCTTGAATAATTCTCTGCAGCTAGTTCTTGCTAGTTTTTTAAATATTATTCTTACACATTTTTTCTGCAATTCATATCTAATGCTTTATTGTTGGACTTCAGGGAGTTTTTTTTTTATTTGAACGGTATTATTGGTTACATCGTGGGAAATGCGCTGTGAATGATTCGAATTTTTCATCAGGGTTTGCTTTTTAGTAATTATGTGACCTGAAATGCTTATATATCTTTCTTAATTTGCAGGGTTGGTTTTTCACGAAGGAGGGCAGCCTTACAAGCTGTAGATACTAAGTTGAAGCCGCTAAGCTGCTAAGTGCAGGCTTTCCAGCGTACCCGATGTGCCTCGGGAGTGCGCCACACCTAAGTTTGACCGTTCCAGTACGCAGAGCGTCAGACACTCGCGCTATCTCCCCCCCTTTTCCCTGATGCACCCAAATTTGCGGGGATTCACGCATTGACAAAGCTGTTCGACGCCAAACTCGACATATTTGCTGTTTTTTTTTTCGACAGCTTGGTTTTGGCGTGTGTAAAGCTAAAGTGCGTCAAGCCCCGGAGTGACACACGCCTGAATAACTGACGAGATTGGTGAAATTATATGCGAGAATTCTTCTATTATCAAAACCTAGATCTTATATTTCAATGTTCATAATAAATCAGAAGCCCTGGAAAGGGCTATTGCAATAAAAAGTATAAAAAAATTGAGTTTTCATGTTGCTGCTATCCAACGGCAAAAGCTCCAAGTTTTTCCTGGTGCTGCTCTCCCGCGGCAGAATCCCCAACTTACCAGACAGGTGCTGCCCTCTGGTGGTTAAAGCCTGAAGTTATTGGTCAGGTGCTGCCATCTTCCGGCGGTAGCTTGAAGTTCTCTCATAGGAAGGCAGCGCTCTGTACTGAAATTCTCGTGAACTGAATAGTTCAGCCCTTGCCCCCTAGGTGGCGCTAGTGTCGGTTCAGCGCCCCCTACAGGAATTATGGTGAACCAATTAGTTCAGCTATATTCCTGAAGGGGGCGCTGCACGGATTGCAGCGCCCCTACTGGCGTTAAGCGGAACTAATTGGTTCACCATAATTCCTGTAGGGGGCGCTGAACCGACACTAGCGCCACCTAGGGGGCAAGGGCTGAACTATTCAGTTCACGAGAATTTCAGTACAGAGCGCTGCCTTCCTATGAGAGAACTTCAAGCTACCGCCGGAAGATGGCAGCACCTGACCAATAACTTCAGGCTTTAACCACCAGAGGGCAGCACCTGTCTGGTAAGTTGGGGATTCTGCCGCGGGAGAGCAGCACCAGGAAAAACTTGGAGCTTTTGCCGTTGGATAGCAGCTCCTTCAATCTTGAACTAATAAACAAACAATTTCGTACATAATTTTTATTATGCTTACAATTTGAACATAACTTTACCGAACATATGTCGGCAATATCTCAAAAAATTGGGTCAAATTCACATTAGTAACATATAAAAACAAAAATTTGTTGTATATTAATCCCATCTCTTCAGGTCCATTGTTGGCGTATGTTGGCGGAACTTTGGCTCCAATTCCGTATCTGCAATGTGCAAAGCCTTGAGTAGGCCTCTCCCTGTGAAACGGAAGATATTTTCAGAAATTGTGTGAAACAAATCATATTTCGAATAATTACTATGAAATAACTACAAAAATGGTACAGAAAAAATCTCTGAGCTCTTTATTGAGACCAAAATGTTGTTTAAACCAATCTTTTGAAGAACTACCAAATAGAATAGACAACGCCTATTCCGAAAAAACAATCTGTTCTTCCATAGGTGGTAACTATCGAGAATCAATATCAGCACCTCAGAGGTAAGGTGTGTTAAGTCACATTTTTTCCTGAAACGAGTTATCTTCACTATTGGATTTATATTATAAATTCTATCTAGTGGAAAACAGATTTAACTCCCTAGATAGAATTAATAATATAAATCCAATAGTGTAAAGCGTTTCTGGAAAAAATGTGACTTAAGACACCTTACCTCTGAGGTGCTGATATGGAAAAGGTTATGGAATCAGAAGCAGGAAAGGAATTAGGAAGAACACCATTGATCACTCTGATTCCGAATATGAGATCAGTTTTCTTATGGCAAATCTAAATCTTCACGTAAGCTCGATTGAAATATGAAATCATACCTTCCATCACCTAAGTTTTCTCTGCTATCCTAACCTCATTTTGTGATTTATCCTCGTTTGGCAAAAGAAATCATTTACAGAAACAGATACAAATACAACGCCTCTGTATCTGAAAAATTAAACAATTATTAATATTATGAAACCAGGGCATGTTAGAACAAAAAAAAAACCGATCCTGATTAAAAATATTTACAGGCCACCTCAAAATTTTAGATACTTCAGTTCGATTGAAACAAAAAATAACAGTCAGGGGTCTTTCCTAACCATAGCAATTTGGTGGATGCCCTCTGATGAACCATTTCAACTCATTACAGCGCATCCACCCTAATGTAATTCCAAGTATTGGTTAAAAAAATCAACAATCAATTTAAAAGATGGTATGGAATCAGAAGCATATATATATAAGGAAAGAAAGAACTACTAGATATAAGTGACTGACGACGCTGATCTCAAATATAATATGCAATCCGTTTTTCCATGGACAATCTAAATCTTTAACAAGTATCGATCCAAATATAAAATCATACCTTCAATCACCCAGGTTTTCTCTACCTTGCCATTTATCTGCGTTTTGGAAAAGAAATCTTTTATAATAAATGAGTACAACATACAATGCCTCCGAATCTGAAAGAACAAATGATAATTAATATAACGATTTCAGAGCATGTGAACAGGATAATTGATATAACAACATGTTGATACAAAAAAAAAACCAATCCTGATTAAATATTGGAATTAGTCTGGGCCACCCCAAAATAACCAATACTACAGTTCAAATGAAGCAAAAGGAAATAGCCTGGGGTCTGCCCAAACTATAGCAATATGGCGAATGCACTCAGAGGAACTATTACAACTCAATTCAACGCATCCACCCAACGCATTCACAAGTATAAGGTGAAAAAAAAGGTTAATATCGAGAAAAAATATGAAAATATGAGAAGCAGCTTCACATAAGGAATGTAAAAATCTACCATTAATTGACCACGCTGATTCACGATATGCAATCTGTACTACTTACACGAGGGCTATATCATTTCGTCACGATTTCTGTATTTTTCGAATTTTGAGCCGAAAATGGTCTCAAACGACTATGTTCGACTCACTGATGATGAATCCGTCGAAAAATTCGAGTCTGACCGTCCGTCCGTATACACGATAACTCTCGAACGGAACGACCTAGATACTTGAAATTTTCAGTCTTTTTTTCAATCTCAAATGCCGCAGTTAAGTTCGTTATTGGGCAGAATTCGACCAGGGGTTCCGTAAGTATGGCCGTTCGAAATTTTGTTTATCCTGATTACTTCGAAACTACTTATTCGATCGAGGTGAAATTTTGCCCTCAGATGGAGAAGGCGTGTTCAAGCAACATGCGAAATTTTGTCTAGAACACATGACCAGAACCATAGAAACCGTAGAATATTATAACTTTGTCATATGAAGGCCTAGAGATTTGAAATTTTCAGGATAGGTGTGGATCTCGAATGTCGCAGTCACGTTTATCAATGAGCAAAATTAGACTAGGGGTTCCGTAAATATAGTCGTTTGAAATTTTGTTTTCCCGATGATTTCAAAACTTTGATTTGATCGTGACGAAATTTTGTATTTCAATCGAGAATGATATATTAAAGCAATATTTTGTCCAGATCGCATGACCAGAACCATAGAAAATTGTAACTTTAGAACGGAAAGACCTAGGAACTTGAAATTTTCAGGGTGGGTTTGGATCGCGAATATCGCGGTCACGTTCATCAATGAGCGAAATTGGACTAGGGGTTCCGTAAATATGGCCGTTCAAAATATTTTTTTCCTGATAGTTTCCAAACTACTGATTGAATTAGAATGAAATTTTGCACCTAGCTGAGAAATAATGTATTCAAACTACGTGCGGAATTTTGTCCAGATCGCATTACCAAGACCATAGATACCGTAGAAAATTCAAGCGAATTAGCGACAAAAAAATCACCTGACTGACGTGAAGTCTGGAGTTTTGCCTTAGTTTGAAATTTTGTTGAAATTGTTTCCAAAACTTTGAAATGCGAATCTATCTATAAGATGGATGAATGAGCGCTCAAAAGCTCCTGACTTCACGGCAGTGCTTTTTATGATTTTTTTCATTTAGGATCTAAACTTTTAAATAATCTCATTGATAATATAAAATCATACCTCTTATAACCAAGGTTTTCTCAGTCACTCATAAAACTGCGTTCACGGATTCATCCTTGTTATGCAAAAGAAATCCTTCATAATAACAGATAAGAATATAATCCCTCCTAATCTGAAACTTCAAATTATATAATATTACGATTTCAGGGCATTTTGGAACGGGAAAATAAATTCTGATTAAATATTGAAATTATTCAGAGGAGCACCACAACATGAACAATACTACAGTAGGAATGAACAAAAAGAAAACAGCCTGCAGTCTGTCCAAATAGCCATTATGGTGGATGCGCTATGAGGGACCATTTCAACTCGTTACACCGCCTCCACCATAACGCAATTTATTGGATACTTCTAGCGCCATCTATACGCATATGGCAAGGGTAACCCAGTCACATTTTTCAAAATTGAAGTACTCTTCAAGATTGATACAATACTCCTCCCACTCCAGTATAGATGGCGCCTAATTACACTTGAATAATATAAAAAGTATTAAAGTACATACATTCATTATAAGATTTGTTAAGTTGTAGTTGATTTGAGAATGAAGATAGTTATAGATTTCTTTCAATGAAAGTAAAAATCCACATCATTTGTGGGTAATTCGAGAATCAATAAGATAAAGGGTATGAGCAGATATAAGGAATAGGAAGAACTACCAGATAAAAGAAATCGAGCACACTGATTGTAATAAGCAACCTGTTTTTTTGAAGGATCTTAACTTTTACGTAGGTCTCAATGAAAATATAGAATCATACCTCTCATAACCCAGGTCTCCTCTGTCACTCATATAACTGCGTTTAAGGATTCATCCTCGTTATGCAAAAGAAATCCTTCACAATTACGAATAAGAACACAACACCTCCAAATCTGAAATATGGAATAATATAATATTACGGTTTCAGGGCATGTTAGAACGAGAAAACAAATCCTGATTAAATATTGAAATTATTCAGAGAAGCAACCACCACCACATGAACAAAAATAAAACAGCCTGCGGTTTGTCCAAAATACAGCCAATATGGTATTGCCCGTATTGGCTGTATTTTGGACAGACCGCAGGCTATATGTTCGTAAAAATCTCCCAATTATAAACATCCCAAAAGAAAATAAAAATATGGACGTCAATATAGATAAGAAATACACTGGTAAAACAAATCCAAGTAATCAATCAATTAACCACCCGCAAAAAACGTCGAATACGAATTTCTCCCTCAAAATGAACATTCTGAATACCAGAATCTCTATTATATGATGGTTAACGATGGAGAAATCAAAGTTAGAATTGAAATGTCCAACTTATGGAATACAAGGAACGCCCATAACACCGATGTCATACTTAAAACCAAACTAGGCTACTTACTGGTCTAATAACAGCAAAGAAATACTTCAGAAAACCCTTGAAGAACTGAAGGAACAAAATAAAATACTCTCTTTCAAGGAAACCAAAGCTGAAAACAACCAAAAATCAAGAACTGAACCAAAACAGACATACTCAGTAGTGATTGCATCAATGGAGAAAAATATAACCAATGAAAATGCCACCCAAGTCTTAAAATGGGCAAGGAAAACCCTCCCCCGCTTAACAACAAAAAAAAAGAAGCCCTCCACTTCACACTTCCCTTCAAGAACGATAAAATTCACGTTTTCCTGGTTTATATACATCCTTGGTCTAGAATAGAGGAGACAATTTTCATAAAATCTGCTCAATACAAATATGCACTGATTATTGGGGATTTCAATGTGAACAAGACAAAAAATATACAAAAGATGATCCAGCAATATAGAAACACAAATGGATAAAAGGAAAACACTTTTACACAGAAACAAATAAACTGTCAAAATACAAAATATACAACAAAATTCCCTCGCTAATCGAAAATGGAATAACATATCACGTAGATCAGGAAAAGTAAAACTCTTCGCAGAACACTATGAGAAGGCATTTGACTACGATAAAAACGAGATTACGATAAAACCCATGAGAATAAGGTGAACAACCAGATTTCAAAAACTAAACAAGAAATTC
Organism: Aphidecta obliterata; assembly: GCA_963966015.1. Taxonomy (NCBI): domain Eukaryota; kingdom Metazoa; phylum Arthropoda; class Insecta; order Coleoptera; family Coccinellidae; genus Aphidecta; species Aphidecta obliterata. The sequence continues at coordinate 4,214,488 of OZ014435.1, forward strand.
TACAGCAGACTGCAAAACATGGCGGATGTAATGCAGCTCTATCATGATGAGGAGCATGCAAAGAATGAGAGGAGTGTAAAATATAATCATTTAAATGCTATTATTGTTAATTTTTTTTTTCTGAATAGAACAGGATGTATGTTAATTGCACTGAGCTGAAGGACCTAGGGTCGATGGCTCTTGGCTTTTAAGTCAATAAAGAAGATTTTCTCTCTCTCTCCTATATGAGGACATGTTGGAACGAGAAATCAAATCCCGATTAAATATTGAAATCATTCAGAGGAGCAACCACCACAACATGAACAACACTTCAGTAGAATAGAACGAAAAGAAAACAGCCTGCGGTCTGTCTAAATTGCCATTATGGTGGATGCGCGATGAGGAACCTTTCGAACTTGTTACACCGCATCCACCATAACGCAATTTATTGGACATCTTTAGCGCCATCTATACGCATATGGCAATAGTAAACCTGTCACAACTTAGAAAAGTAAAGTACTCTTTAAGATTGAAACAATACTCTTTCCACTACAGTATAGATGGCACTTAGATACACTTGAATATGAAAAGTATCAATAAATTCATATTTGTCAAGTTGTAGTTGATTTGAGAATGAAGATAGTTATATATTTCTTTCAATAAAAGTAAAAATCCACAAGTATCATTTGTGGGTAATTCTTAGTCAATAGACAAACTTTACTCTAATTGAGATGAGATGATAGTATAAACAAGTCACAAGGAAAATACAAAAGCATACCTCGTAACACCTTGTAATTCTCTGCCTCTCGGACAACTTGCATTGATAATCGAATCTATATCTATTTTCTTTCTGTGATTCTTCTTCTTTTTGATAACAAAATTCATCAGCATGAACGGTTTCAAGTTTCAGAACCTGCAAACCAAATAACAATTAATATATTGTTCTTAGGTTTACTTACATCTAACAAACCAATCCTGGTTTGAATTTCAAAACCATTCAGAGCAACCACGCTAATCTAATACATAACTGAAGCCTTAATTATTCAAAACGAAGTGAACTTTTCGCAACTTCAATGAAAAAAGAATTAAAATGTGAATTGATTTCCATTAAAAAATTAAATATGTACTATGAAATATATCAAGAACTTGTTCTAAGTGAAACTTCATGACTATTCTATACGAAATAATTCGTGAAAAGAATATTACAAGAAACCTTGGGAACGGAATAATTGATGTACAAAAAATAAAACGTTTAGCCAATCTCACCTCCGAACGTTATTTACTCCTTAGAATGGAAGTGAGGACTCACATCATTTGCGAACAGATGCTTCAATACGAAAAAAATTTCTAATTGTTCTGATTATAACCTATAAACAGAAATGGAGAAATATTAAGTGTTATTCTGCATTCAACAACATACCTTTCATCGCTCTGGTAGGTATTCTTTCTCCATTCAATAGCATTCTTGAAGTAAACGATCACTACTAGTTTTTTTCCCAAATTAAAAAGTTTATATTTACATTTCCTGAATATTGGTTTAGAAAGAAAATCCACAAGAATGAACAGCCACAATTACAGCCTCATTCAAACTGAAAAAAATAAAATTGGATGAGTTGAAACTAAAATTATAACTGAAAAAATTACAGCACATGCGCATGCGTTCCCGAATTGTTACTTGCTTCGAATTATTGATATAGTTAAAATAACTCAATGGTTATTGAATACCTAGTTTGATATAAAATATTTACGTACACAATATCTAATCAAAGATTAGACTGCTTCAACTACGGTCAATTCATAAAAGTTGTTTCGATTGCTTCTTTCGCGGATTCAGTATGATCCCCTCTTCTTTCGATCTGTAACATCTAGTATAGTTTATATTTCGGAAATTCATTTACTAACAATGAGAATAGATATATAGAAGATGTAAATATTCACCTGAATCACCTCATTGACTTGTATTCACATATAGTTATAATATAGTGTAATTTATTTAAATAAGTTATCGCCATTTTTGCGTATTGCGTAGTAGAAAATCAGAATCATAGAACATAGAACGTTGTCGTCGTTGTCTTTATGAACAATGATCAGAATATTCGGAATACAGAATCTTTGACCTTGGAGTATAGAACTTTGAATAAAGAACCACAGGAGCATTAGGCCTGAAAAAGTGGTACCAAACTGGTTGTTGCATATGGCCGACTCGTATTTCCGGATTGCAGTGGCGTAGAGTATTTAAGTAGGGTAGAAACTAGAAAACTTCCATTCATTTTAGTTGTTATTAGTGCTTTCAAACATTGATCAAAGAATACTAATTGAAGCTTTTTGTGTGAGCTCTCTCGCAAATCAATAAAACTATACGAGAAAGCCAGATGAATTATTTATTCAATTTTCATTTGCAAGGATGTAATAGACAGTTTCAAACATGAAATAAAATGAAAAACAAAGGAAGAGGATGAATAAAAGAATAGAAAATATATGAAGATACATTTATTGCCTCCAAATGAAATTAATTTTGTATACATATTTCTGATATGTTCCTCCTATTGCATTCTCACTAATGAAAATATAATTGATTCTCGTTGCGAGGTATGCCTTACAGGGACACATTTAATCAACAATATCCGCGTATTCTTCATTAGCTAGCAGCTCCAACTTTATCAGTTGAGACCATTCTCTGCTCAGAATTTACAAAATACGATTTATTATTATGATGAAAACTGAGAAATAACAAAAACCAATCTCAACCTTATCCATGTTACGCCCATGTGCGTTTGTTCACGTTGTTGGTGAAGAAAGATAGGAGAAACAGCGCACAGATGGGTCATAACCGGCCGTTCGATATGGCGGTTTCCGTCTCGATCTTATACGAAGAGAAGTAGTCGAATCTGTGGCTCTTTATAGGGAAAAATCACGAACCGCTAGATGGCGCTGAAAATCACAAGATGTCGGGCCGAATGATGATCAAAATTATTCTGTCATTTCTGTCTTTCATAACAAGTAAATCAAATATTTTTTATAAGATTGCGGAATTAATAATAATGCCTGTGAAAGTCGAGATAACCACTTCGGAAATTTTTGATTATGTGGGTGAACGTGAATGAAATAGCAAATGACCACTATATAATAGAAAATTATTGAACTTGCGATAAAAAAAATCATCTTTCAGGAAGTGTTTGCTGCAAAGTAACAGCTTGTTTGAGATATGTTTCCCAATCTTCAAGATTTTCTGCCATTTTTTAACTGACTTGGGATTCAACGGGAATTTATGCAAAGAAATTTCAGAAGAACTATGTCATGAGCATTGAGGAACAGAGCACATTTCTCGTGATCTTATTCCCACATTAACTCTTACAATCCACTGCATTTTCAGCTCGTATACAGTTTATTTGAAACAATTGTCCATAAATTATCACCTAAATATATCACTTTCGATACATGACTCAAAATCATACAAATTTTCCACAGTTTTCCCATAAAAACATACACACGTTAGTTTGTTGTTCATCATTCAGGTAGTTCAAACGATTCAAAGTAGATGTCTCCCACTCCTTGATTTTTCCCTATTCAAAAGTTCTCTCAAACACAACCATCGCCTCCATGAAACGAGGAAAAAACTTCATTTGAAAGGGGCTTCAATTCAATGAACTAGGTTGTATTTCTGGTTTTTTCAATACTCGAAGATATTTTATAGAGGGGTAGTGTATTGGTACCTTTAAATGATAAAACTCTTACCGACATTACAGTTTTCTATTGAATACCGTAAAGAACTAGAACTCTACCTTAAATGTGGTTTTTTTTTTAACGTGAAAACATTACTCTAGGTAATCTTTGGCCAAGATCGTGATCGTATAGGGAAAAATCACGGACTGGGCGACATCTACTTTTAATCGTTTGAACTACCCGAGTGATGAACAACAAACTAACGTGTGTGTGTTTATATGGGAAAAGTGTGAAATATTTGTATGATTTTGAGTCATTTATGTATCGAAAGTGATATATTTAGTTGATAATTTATGACCAATTGTTTCGAATAAACTATAAACGAGCTGAAAATGCAGCGGATTGTAAGAGGTAGTGTGGGAATAAAATCACGAAAAATGTGCTGTGTTCCTCAATGCTCATCACATGGTTCTTCTGAAATTTCTTTGCATACATTTCCGTTGAATCCTAAGGCAGTTAAAAAATGGCAGACAATCTTGAAGATTAGGAAACGTATCTCAATCAAGATAAGATGATGAAACATAATGCCGACACTGGTGCTTATGAATATCCTTAATATTTGCTGAAAACTACAACGATTACATATAGTATCATTTAAAGAATATTGCATAACCCAGATATGCTTAGAGAAGGTGATGATTAAACATTCGTTAATACAAGTTCTTGTGGGGAGCACTGAGGAATTTAATACACATGGTCAGTGAGAATCATTAAATAATATATCAATAGACTTGATAAAAAAGTATGAAAAATGGATACAAAACAATACACAAGAAGCAAACAAACATGGTAAAATACGTTGAGTGGAAGCAAGTGAAGGTCTTGTGAATCAAAGGTAAATACCTGAGATAACGCATGGGGAAAGTAATGGAAATCGTTGAATAAAAGTGTAGAACGTTAGGAGAAGCCTGTATATGAATAATGATAACGTTGTAATTATAAATATGTTATTACTCACATGTTAAACTCAAAGTATCTCTTCCACCCTCGAGGGTTTAAGATCAACTGACTCACGAACCAACCCTGTTTTACCTTTCTAAAGATATCACTGTAGAACTAAAAAACCCAAGCCGAGAGCTCAAAGCAGCGAAGCCAAGAAGAGCTTCCCATTTCGAGGTTAGCTCAGCTTGTCAGTTTTTCAAAAAGCTTCTGTGACTAGAGTATTCTTTCTCGGACGGGCTCTGCAATCCTGATAAGGTAGATTACTGTAAATAAATATAAAATAGCGTTGCGCAGATGTCAGATTTGCACAGGTCCAGAGGTTTCAGGAATATTAAATCATATACGACCTAGTGTTTGAATATAAAATACGAAGAATTTGTAAGATTCAATAGGCTTCACATACTTCAAAACTAATTCTTTATTTCTTTCTCAGAAGAGGACTATACAGATATGAATCGTTAAAAATAAGAATAAATATAGATACAAATAAAAATTTCACTCTGATATCTCTTCTTAACATGGTCACGCCACCTGTATAAAATCTAAAGTCCTTGATTTCCTCGAACAATTTTTACAATACACTGGTCTCTGTCGGTTGACTGTGGCCCATGTACCTCATGGATATCGATTCTTTCCGGATGTTCTGATTGGAGTTCGAAGATTTCTTCCGGGGACAGTACATGTTCTTGAACACGAAGAAGTAGCAGATGAAGAGGGCGGTCAGTACAACGCTTCCAACGGCGACTGTAAGAACGATTTCGAAGATCTCCATTATGGACAGATGGAACATGACTTCATTTGGATCCTGTCGAGCTCATCGCTGGCCTGAAAAAAAAATTCCTATTGAGGTAGGGGAAATAATTGATTTCAGTGTATTGGAAGTAGAAATGGTTTTTCTTCCAGCCGACAGAACATCCAAAATTCAATTATCCCCGGATAGAAAGATTTTTCGGAGAAACCGTATCGTCGGTTCATACAGATTTTCCCGCTTCACTGATGTGCAACGGCAGAGAATGGAAAACCATTTTCATCCACGGAAAAGCCATTATCATTGAAAATCGTGCGAACTGAACCGAGAAATTTCTTGCTACCTCGGAGCTACGCCTAGAAGCAGGTTCTAGGTGAAATTAGTGGAAGAAAAATCGATATCCTTTGACTGCACATGTTCTTTTCAGTAAAGGAAGTTTATTATTTTAATGTCGCTGTCCCATAATAGCCGAGAAAGCACCGAAAATGCCCAACTCGATTGAGTAGAGTCCGACCTAAAGAACGGTCTTGAATAACAGAGGGGGAAGAAACTGCGGCATTATCAAATTTAGAACGACAGCCGTGAAGTTTCAGAATATCTCCCGATATTTCAGAGCCAGATGACGTGCACCCGGCTTGTTCTGAATAATAATCCGGCACATTATCATATTGTTTCTCGACGAGCTCAATGCTGTCTCGATATTTAATTGGACGATTAATCACGGGGGATGTTGTTCCTTCTGCGGTTTCGCTACACTTTGCTTGAATTTGACGTTGTCAGTCGCTGAATTGCTCGGTGAATGTTGACGAACGCAGCGATCAATACGTAAATTTGTATAATTCATTTCTTATCGAGAACGAGCTAAGTAAACAGTCGTTTTACAGGCTGAATGGATATTTTTTCAGTTCGAGTAGGAAACGCATTCACTTAAATGGCCAATTATTCCACACTTGAGCATTATATATGAAAAGTTGCAAAATGGCGAATGCGCGATTTCGTCAAGGGCCAAATTCATTCGATTGAATCCTATAAAACAAGAAATTACTCGATACTATTTCTCACCTAGAGTTGACCTCAAGGGTGCTATGCTTTCATCCTGTAATTTTTTTCCTACAATGTTTCCAAAGTTTTTTATTCGAAATAAAAGATCCAATGTTGCAAAATGGCGAATGCGTCAGTTTGGTCGAGGAATTTATTTATTTGCACATCCTCTCCAACAAGAGTTTACTGGATCATTCCTCACATAGAGATGGCTCACATATGAATTAATAATAATTTTCAGTTCTAATTTATTAATCAAAATCGAGGTCAGTTTAGTTAAGAGGATTTTAAATATGATTTCCTGCAATATAAAATCGATGAAATATGATGCGCATATGTTATAAGGAAGAAATAACATTCGCATTTCATGAATTAACGAATATTCCAATGATTTGAGTTTGGCGAAACATCCCCTTTAGCAATTTTGCAACTTTTGAATATCCTTTCCATTGAAATCATCGAGGAAAAAAATGAAATCATACAGGATGAAGTCAAATCATCCTTGAGGACATCTCCAAGTGAAGAAGAGAGGATTAAATCGATCTAATCAAAAATAAATTAGGACATTGACCAATCCGGCGCCTCCGCCATTTTGCAACATTTGTATAAATCTCCCTGAAATTCATACAAGTTACATTTCAGTTAGTGTAGAATCCGAAAATCGAACATATAAAGGACCCAAATTGTTCAGAATAATACACAGATGATGAGGGTACGAAAACGCGACGCCCAGTCGATTTGTTTCGTCCCGTAATTAATTCGCATGTTTGTCCCATTTATCAATCTGCAATTCCATCAGGATTTCTATAGTTCGAGTAGGAACTTAAATAGCCAATTATTCCAAATGTTTGCTATTGAACATAATATAGGAAAAGTTGCAAAATGGCGAACGCGCAATTTCATCAAGGACCAAATTTATTCGATTAAATCCTCTCGAGCAGGAAATTACTCGATATTATTCCTCATTCAGAGTTGACCTCAGGGATAATATGTTTTTCTCCTGTCAATTTCCTCCTTCAAAAATTCCAAAGTGTTTTATTCGAAATAAAAGATCAAATGTTGCAAAATGGGGAATGCTCCGTTTTTAGGCGGAATAAAAAACATTAAATCATACAGGATTAAGTCAAATAAACCTTGAGGACATCTCCAAGTGAAGAAGGAAGGATTAAATCGATCTAATCAAAAATAAATTATATCATTGACAAACCCGACACCTTCGCCATTTTGCAACTCTTGTATAAATCTCCCTGAAATTCATACATTTACATTTCAGTTAGTGTAGAATCCGAAAATCGAACATTCAAAGTACCCGTATTGTTCAAAATAATACACAGATGGTAAGGGTGCGAAAACGTGACGCCCAGTTGATTTGTTTCGTCCCCTAATCAATTCGCATGGTTGCCCCATTTATCAATCTGCAATTCCATCGGGATTGAATTCGTTTTCAGAGATTTCGATTCGCTTTTTACCAGGCGATATTTTCGTGTTGAAAATTGAATTTTTGTTACGTGGATGGAACACCTCGAGTTCTTGCTCATTCAAGAAAGAGCTGAGTAAACCGGCGTTGTGCGGGCTGGGTTATTTTATAGTTCGAGTTGGCAACGCATCAACTTAAATAGACAATTATTCCATAATTGAACATAATAAAGGGAAATTTGCAAAATGGCGAATGCGCGATTTCGTCAAGGACCTAATTTATCGGATTAAATCCTCTCGAACAGGAAACTACTCGATATTATTCCTCACTCAGAGTTGACCTCAAGGGTAATATGTTTTTATCCTGTCGTTTTCCTCCAACAATGATTCTATTCGAAATAAAACATCAAATGTTGCAAAATGGCGAATGCTTCGGTTTCGTCGGGGAATTCATTTATTTGCCATCAAATCCTCTCCAACAAGAATTTATTGATTCATTCCTCACATAGAGATGGCTCAAATATGAATTCATAATAATTTTCAGTTTAAATAATTGATTAATCCAAATTGAGGTCAGTTTAGTTAGGGTTTTAAATAATAATTTCCTGCAGTATAAAATCAATAAAATATTATCCGCATATGTAATAATGATGTTTGTTCAAGCGATAACATTCGCATTTCCTAAATTAACGAGTTTTCCAATAATTCGACTATTACAACTATTACAAATAATTCCCGATAACAAACCATTGGATTCATTGAGGAGAGAAAATGAAATCATACAGTATTAAGTCAAAACATCCTTAAAAAGAGAGGATTGAATCGATCTAATCGAGAGTAAGTTAGGCCATTGTCAATACGACACCTTCGCCATTTTGCAACTTTTGTCTGAATCTCCCTGAAATTCATACAAGTTACATTTCAGTTAGTGTAGAATCCGAATATCGAACATGTAAAGTACCCAAATTATTCAAAATAACACACAGTTGGTAAGGGTGCGAAAACGTGACCCCCATTTAATTTGTTTCGTCCCATAATTAATTCGCATGTTTGTCCCATTTATCAATCTGCAATTCCATCAGGATTAAATTCGTTGTCAGAGATTTGTTTCATTCGAGTCACTTTTTTCCAGGCGATGTTTTGAGGTTGAAAAATGTATTTTCGTTAAGTTGATGGAACCTCTGGAGCTCTCGCTCATTTCTGGGTATACACATAAATTTGTATAATTCAATTCTTATCGCTAAGTAAACAGACGTTTCACGGGCTGGGTTACTTTTATTTTTCGAGTGGGCAACGCATCAACTTAAATAGTCAATTATTCCAAAGGTTTGTTATTAAACATAATATAGGGAAAGTACCAAAATGGCGAATGCGTGATTTCATTAAGTACCAAATTTATTCGACTGAATCCTGTCGAGCAGAAAATAACTTGATATTATTCCTCACTCAGAGCTGGCCTCAAGGATGGTATGTTCTTATTTTGTCATTCTTCTCCTACAAATATTCCAAATATTTATTCAAAATAAAATATCAAATGTTGCAAAATGGCGAATGCGTCGGTTAAGTCAAATCATCCTTGAGGACATCTCCAAGTGGAGAAGAGGATTAAATCGATCAAATCAAGAATAAATTAGGTTCTTGACAGACCTGGCACCTTCACCATTTTGCAACATTTGTCGAAACTATATTTCTTGTTATACTGTTTGCTTTGATGAATAATTCGAAAAGAAATATTCTCATCTAACCATTACCTCGGACAAACCGATAATCGAGGGCCTGCAATAATGATAACGATTTTTAATTCACCCTTAAACTTGATAATTCAGGTCACATGGAATTTAAACGCCGAAATTCAAAGTTCATCGTCGTTAATATTTTACGTTATCATATCTTCAAAACATCCTTTCAGCGTGGTTATGAAACCATTGGCTCAATTCGAATAGCCCACGTTAATTTATCGATAAATCCCATCATTGAAGGCTGAGTTTCGAGAAAGAATTCGACCTTTCGTTTTCGAAAATTCCAATTAGATTTTCAACCATGATCGAAAGTTGTTCGAGTAATTTAAAAATTCGTATTACTTCGAGGATTCGAAGTAAATTGCAATCCTCTTAACGACGTTTTTATAATCCACCTAAAAGATTTACTTGGGATTAATGAAACGAGCAAGTCGAAATGGACTTTATGCTGCCACAAGTGAAGAAAAGTATTGAGTATTAGCCGATCTAATCACGAATAAATCAGGTACTTGTCAAAACCGACGCCTTCGCCATTTTGCAACTTCCAGGAAATTTATTTTTATTCCATTGTGCTCCCAGTACCTTTTCTTGTAAAAGTCAAACCCCTATCGTGTAGAATCAAAGAGTTTCTGCCTTCATTGGAAAGGATTCACTGTGTTCACCCCCAAATATAAAACTACCCCATTAAATTGTGCGGCAAATTACCCAGCACCGTGTCGTCCCGTTGACTTGCTTAGTCTTTCGTGTTTTCTACCGGAAAATTACGCCCGTTTACGTCCTCAAGAGTTATTCCTTCAATCTCCTCCATTTTCAGATGGCACGCTAGTATATGACCCTGAAATGAGCTAGAGCTCGAGGGGTTCCATCTACGTAACGAAAATAAATTTCCTAACGCAAAAACAGCGAATCGAATGAAACAAATGTCTGACGAACGAATTTAATCCTGATGAAATTGCAGATTGATGAATGGGACAACCATGCGAATTAATTAGAGGACGAAACAAATTAACTGAGCGTCACGTTTTCGCACCCTTATCATCTGTGTGTTATTTTGAATAATTTGGGTAATTTGAATGTTTTTGCATTCCAAAACTTTTGTGAATTTTAAGGGTATTCAGAAAAAAGTTGCAAAATGGCGAAGGGGCCGGTTTCACCAAGGGACCTAATTTATTCTTGATTAGATCGGAGCTAGAGGAGGAACTTCCGATCATTACATTTTTCCTGGCCTCCACAGAGCTTTCTATGAAAAAGCGTTGAGAATCTAATTGAAATTTTCGAAAACGAATGGTCGAATTCCTTCTCGAAACTCAGCACTTAATGATGGGATTTATCGATAAATCAATGGAGCCTATTCGAATTGGGCGAATGGTTTTATAACCACGCTGAAAAGACGCTTTGAAGATACGACGCCGTAAAAAATTAACGATGAACTTTGAATTTTGGCGTTTAAATTCCACGTGACCTAAATTATGGAGTTTGAGGGTGAATTAACAATCGTTATCATTAATGCGGGCTCTTGTTTATAAGATTGTACGAGGATATGGTTAGATGAGAATATTTCTTTCTTGATTATTCAATAAAGGAAACTGTATATAACAAATATAAAATTTGGATGAAAGTTGCAAAATGGCGAAGGTGCCGGGTTTGTCGAGGACCTAATTTATTCTTGATTATATAGATTTTATCCTCTCTTCCTCACTTAAAGATGCCCTCAAGGATGATTTGAGTTATTTGTGTATTCCAATTTTTTCTTCACTGATGGTTTGTTATTGGAAAGAATATATAAAAGTTGCAAAATTGCTAAAGGGGATGTTTCGCCAGGGAACCAATTTATTCGTAATTATATCAATTGAATAGTCTCAAATAGGAACTTACTAAATATTATTTCTCACTTAAAGATGAAGGATTTCATTATATTTCAATGACGGAAATTATAGATGAAAAGTTGCAAAATGGCGAAGGCGTTGGTTTGGACAAAAACTGGATTATTTCGTGATAAGATCGATTGAATCCCCTCAAGAAGGAACTTTTTGATAGATAATGAGATTTCCATATAAATTATTTCCACATTTTTTTGAAATTGACAAACAAAGGATACACTTCAGTCTTGCAACCGAAATTTCCCCATTATGTCAGATAGAAAATGTTCCCCCAAGAATCCTGTTATTCTGCTCTATTACGTAGGTTGGCAATCAAAATAATGGCATAAATTCCAGTAATCCCACGGGACTCCCAACAAACCTAGAATTCCCGTTCTCCATTCAAAATTCCAATCAAGTATCGTCAATATTTGCGCTCATTTGTGCAGATAAACAACTTCGAAGGTTACGTTTTTCCTCTTCCGGAGAATCAATAGACGTGGAGATGGGCTCAGGTTAATTCAGATGAATAGATTCATCGATGAATATTTATTTGAGGAGTAATCGAGTCGAGTTTTCAGGGCAAAGCTAAACTGGTTGTCCTTATTCCATCCCCTATTTTTGACCAAAAATGATCTATGAATATCTCTGGGAGATGGCGTTGCCCGCAGCGACACGCAGTTTTGTCTCTCGCTCAATCTGATAAGAATTATATTGTTATCTAACCTAAATGGGGAGATATTCCCATAACCAGATAACCTGGCGTGTCCACTTAACGTTTTGTTGTCAAGCCAAATTAATCAATGTTGAAAATAGCATTAGATAATGGAATTATCTTGGATACGAGGGACCCATCGTGTTTGCTAACCTTTCAACGAATCACGTTCGTGATTGCATTATAACATATGCGAATATTAAATTGATACTTTTTTGTGAAGGTTATTCCCATGTACACGTGCAATCAAACTTCTTTAATCATATAAAGAGTTCTTCAGCATCATTCTCCAGCAACATGTTGAAATGTTTTTCAGCAAATAAATTACGAACCATTTTACCCAGGCACAAGCTCGATGGCAGTTCATAATTAAACCTGAAAGCGAATGGGAAAATTAGAGGGACGAAGCGCTTGTTTTAGGGGGCAATTTCCATATATCTCCCATGAACGGCGCTCTCCAATTTCCTTTTATTCTAGGTTGGAGTTGATGAGGAGATATCGATGGTTAATCATCCTCCAGATGACTACATTCAAACTCGATTTGATAGGATAGAAATTAAACCTTTACACATAGTCAATTCGAATATATGCTTCGATTTATTTTGTGACGGCCTCCCGCACGTCCGGGAGATGGCGTTGCCCGCAGCGACACCGAGTGGTGTCTCCCACTGGTGATCCCTAATGAAATATCGGTGATCCCTAATAAGAATATTGCAGAACCCAACTCCCTCCCGACGCTCGGTAATTTTCTTCTGTCGATGAAATCTCTCATTATTTTCCATCATGATCGCTGTGACAAAATCTGGTGCTTGCAGGATCACCAATAAAAATATTGTTGATCCCTTATAAGAATATTGTAGAGCCCAACGCCTCCCCGATACTCAGTAATTTTTTCTATCGATGCAATCATCTATTTTGAACGCTACGACAAAATTTGATGGTGACAGAATCCCTAATAGAATATTGGTGATCCCTAATGAGAATATTGCAGAACCCAACTCCCTCCCGACGCTCGGTAATTTTTTTTCTCTCGATGGAATCTTCCATTATTCTCCATAATAAACGCTGCGACAAAATATAGTGGTAACAGAATCCCTAATAAAATATTGGTGATCCCTAATGAGAATTTTTTGCAAAATCCAACTCCCTCCTGACGCTCGGTAATTTTTTGCTGTCAATGAAATCTTCCATTATTATCCATCATGAACGCTGTGACAAGATATGGTGATTGCAGAATCCCCAATAAAAATATTATTGATCCCTTATAAGAATATTGTAGAGCCCAACGCCTTTCAGATGCTCAGTAATTTTTTCTCTCGATCAATTCATCATTTTGAACGCTGCGACAAAATATGGTAGTGACAGAATTCCTAATAAAATATTGGTGATCCCTTATAAGAATATTGCGGAACCCAACTTCCGTTCGACGCTCGAAAATTTTCTTCTGTCGATGAAATCTTTCATTATTATCCATCATAAACGCTGTGACAAAATATGGTGGTTGCAGGATCACCAATAAAATATTGGTGATCCCTTATAAGAATATTGCAGAACCCAAGTCCCTCCCGACGCTCAGTAATTTTTTAGAATCTTCCATTATTATCCACAATGAACGCTGCGACAAAAAAATGGTGGTGACAGAGTGATGCCTAAAGAAAATTTGGAGGATCCAACTCCCTCCCGACGCTCGGTTATTTTTTTCTCTCGATGGAATCTTCCATTTTCTCCATCATGAACGCTGCGACAGAATATGGTGGTTTCAGGATCCCTAATTGAATATTGCTGATCCCTAATCAGAATATTGTAGAGCCTAATGCCCTTCCAACGCCCAGTGACTTTTTTTCTCCAAGAAATCTTCCATTATTATCCACAATGAACGCTGCGACAAAAAAGTGGTGGTGACAGAATCCCTAATAAAATATTGGTGATCCCTAAAGAGAATATTGCAGAATCCAATTCCCTCTCGACGCTCTGTTATTTTTTTCTCTTGATGGAATCTCCCATTATTCTCCATCATGAGCGCTGTGACAGAATATGGTGGCTGCAGGATCCTTAATTGAATATTGCTGATCCCTAATAAGAATATTGTAGAGCCAAACGCCCTCCCAACCTTCAGTAATTTTTTTCTCTCCAAGAAATCTTCCATTATTATCCACAATGAACGCAGCGACAAAAAAATGGTGGTGACAGAATCCCTAATAAAATATTGGTGATCCCTAAAGAGAATATTGCAGAATCCAATTCCCTCTCGACGCTCTGTTATTTTTTTCTCTTGATGGAATCTCCCATTATTCTCCATCATGAGCGCTGTGACAGAATATGGTGGCTGCAGGATCCTTAATTGAATATTGCTGATCCCTAAAAAGAATATTGTAGAGCCTAATGCCCTCCCAACGCCCAGTGACTTTTTTTCTCCAAGAAATCTTCCATTATTATCCACAATGAATGCTGCGACAAAAAAATTGTGGTGACAGAATCCCTAATAAAATATTGGTGATCCCTAAAGAGAATATTGCAGAATCCAATTCCCTCTCGACGCTCTGTTATTTTTTTCTCTTGATGGAATCTCCCATTATTCTCCATCATGAGCGCTGTGACAGAATATGGTGGCTGCAGGATCCTTAATTGAATAATGCTGATCCCTAATAAGAATATTGTAGAGCCAAACGCCCTCCCAACCTTCAGTAATTTTTTTCTTTCCAAGAAATCTTCTATTATTATCCACAATGAACGCTGCGACAAAAAATTGTGGTGACAGAATCCCCAATAAAAATATTGCTGATCCCTAAAGAGAATATTGCCGAATCCAACTCCCTCCCGACGCTCGGTTATTTTTTTCTCTCGATGGAATCTTCTATTTTCTCCATCATAAACGCTGCGACAGAATATGGTGGTTTCAGGATCCCTAATTGAATATTGCTGATCCCTAAAAAGAATATTGTAGAGCCTAACGCCCTCCCAACGCCCAGTGACTTTTTTTCTCCAAGAAATCTTCCATTATTATCCACAATGAATGCTGCGACAAAAAAATTGTGGTGACAGAATCCCTAATAAAATATTGGTGATCCCTAAAGAGAATATTGCAGAATCCAATTCCCTCTCGACGCTCTGTTATTTTTTTCTCTTGATGGAATCTCCCATTATTCTCCATCATGAGCGCTGTGACAGAATATGGTGGCTGCAGGATCCTTAATTGAATAATGCTGATCCCTAATAAGAATATTGTAGAGCCAAACGCCCTCCCAACCTTCAGTAATTTTTTTCTTTCCAAGAAATCTTCTATTATTATCCACAATGAACGCTGCGACAAAAAATTGTGGTGACAGAATCCCCAATAAAAATATTGCTGATCCCTAAAGAGAATATTGCCGAATCCAACTCCCTCCCGACGCTCGGTTATTTTTTTCTCTCGATGGAATCTTCTATTTTCTCCATCATAAACGCTGCGACAGAATATGGTGGTTTCAGGATCCCTAATTGAATATTGCTGATCCCTAAAAAGAATATTGTGGAGCCTAACACCCTCCCAACGCCCAGTGAATTTTTTTCTCCAAGAAATCTTCCATTGTTATCCACAATGAACGCTGCGACAAAAAAATGGTGGTGACAGAATCCCTTATAAAATATTGGTGATCTCTAAAAAGAATATTGCAGAATCCAACTCCCTCTCAACGCTCTGTTATTTATTTCTCTTGATGGAATCTCCCATTATTCTCCATCATGAGCGCTGTGACAGAATATGGTGGTTGCAGGATCCTTAATTGAATATTGCTGATCCCTAATAAGAATATTGTAGAGCCAAACGCCCTCCCAACCTTCAGTAATTTTTTTCTCTCCAAGAAATCTTCCATTACTATCCACAATGAACGCTGCGACAAAAAAATTGTGGTGACAGAATCCTCAATAAAAATATTGCTGATCCCTAATGAAAATATTGCTGAGCACTATCAACGGGAGATGGCGTTGCCAGCAGCGAGACGCAGAGGTGTCTCCCGCTTATACATCCATTTTTATTTTGAATCAACATCGAATGGGTAACAAAATTATTCATTATGAGTCAACGTCTACGTCATTACTGACTAATTAATTAACTGAAAGAAAAAACTCTCCGGAACTTCGCGAAGTTGTTAATTCGAAAACGTCCCGACTATGCAGACGGATGTAATGGAGCAGTCGAAACACTCTGGTGATCGTCCAAGAATGATTAGATTACTCGGGGAAGATCCTTTGTTTTTGTCCATCAAGAATCCAAGAGAAGTGCAGAGAGAAAATAGTTGAGTAAATTATAACGAAGTTACCCAAGCCAAACGAGCTCTTTCGTAATCCCTTTGAAAGTTCATGAAGATTTAATTTATGTGAGGCAGATTATCCGTCTCCCTCCCCAGTTGCAATCTTCTCGAAGAAATCAATTGTGGAATGTTCATCGACATTTATAGAGAGAAAACGATCGACGCGAAAGAAGATATGTGAGCCCTGAAGTGTTTATTTTATTTCGGGATCGCGGTAAATACTGATCGCGAATCGAAAACGTCATTAAACGTTCGAAAATATTCTCCTCGAAAATGGGAAGAAAAAAAAAAACCGATAGTCTAGAAAAATAACGAAAATTTTTTGCCTCACCAAATTGGAAAAATCTTTCGTGATTTATCAACTGTGAGAAATACGTAGCAGAAACAGAATCGAAAACGAACATGACGCCTCTAGAAATAGAGTGGAGAATGTTGAAAAGTAAATATTTCGTTGAGCGATGAAAGAATTGGCCGGTATGCGAGATATCGACATGAACAGCGAACTATTCCATCATCATTACTCTGATATTTCGCAATTCGGATCGTATTTGAGTGGAGTGGAGTTGAAGCGAGGCTCGAGGCCTAAACCTACTCCTATTTCAATTAGGGTAAGTTCGAATTGTAGAAGGATGCTTGAAATCCGAAGCGAATCGGATGGATAAATTGGGCGATGGGCGACGGCAAGAATATCTGGAATACTCTACTGGAATATGAATGTATTTGGATTTGAAATATGTTTACTAGGTATCTATATTTTTTACTTCCTGGAATGATACAAGAGGAGAAGTTCTCAACTTGAGATCCCTGATCCCTAGTTAAATATTTCTGATCCCCAATAAGAATATTGTAAAGCTCAACGCCCCTTGGATGCTCAGTAATTTTTTTTCCTTGATGAAATCTTCTATTTTACTCCATAATGAACACTGCGACAAAATATGGTAGTGACAGAATCCCTAATAAAATATTGGTGATCCCTAATAAGAATATTGTAGAACCTAACTCTTCCCCGGCACTAGGTTATTTTTTTGTCTCCATGAATCTTCTATTTTTCTCCATCATGAACGCTGTGGCAGGATATGGTACTTGCAGGATCTCTTATTCAATATTTCTGATCCCTAATAAGGATATTGTAGAGCCCAAAAGCCCTTCCGATACTCGGAAATTTTTTTCCCTCGATGACATTCTCAATTATTTTCCATAATAAACGCTGTGACAACAAAATATGGTAGTGGCAGAATCCCTAATAAAATTTTGTTGATCCCTAATAAGAATATTGCTGAACACAACTCTTCCCCGACCCTTGGTAATTTTTTTCCCTCGATGGAATCTTCCATTTTCCTCCATAATTGGCTTGCCACTTGCGGCAGAATAAGGTGGTTGCAGGATCCCTAATTAAATATTTCTGATCCCTAACAAAAATATTGTAAAGCACAACGCCCCTCGGATGCTCAGTAGTTTTTCCTTGATGAAATCTTCTATTTTACTCCATAATGAACACTGCGACAAAATATGGTAGTGACAGAATCCCTAATAAAATATTGGTGATCCCTAATAAGAATATTGCAGAACCTAACTCTTCCCCAACGCTAGGTTATTTTTTTTGTCCCGATGAATCTTCTATTTTTCTCCATCGTGAACGCTGCTATAGAATATGGTGCTTGCAGGATCTCTTATTCAATAATTATGATCCCTAATAAGAATATTGTAGAGCCCAAAGCCCTTTCGATGTTCGGTAATTTTTTTGCCTCGATGACATTCTCAATTATTTTCCGTAATAAACGCTGCGACAACAAAATATGGTGGGGGCAGAATCCCTAATAAATTTTTGTTGATCCCTAATAAGAATATTGCTGAACCCAACCCTTCCACGTCCCTTGGTAATTTTTTTCTCTCGATAGAATCTTCCATTTTCCTCCATCATGAACATTGCGGCAGAATATGGTGGTTGCAGGATCTCTTATTCAATATTTCCGATCCCTAATAAGAATATTGTAGAGCCCAAATGCCTTCCGATGCTCGGTAATTTTTTTCCCTCGATGACATTCTCAATTATTTTCCATAATAAACGCTGCGACAACAAAATATGGTGGTGGCAGAATCCCTAATAAAATTTGGTTGATCCCTAATAAGAATATTGCTGAACACAACTCTTCCCCGACCCTTGGTAATTTTTTTGTTTCGATGGAATCTTCCATTTTCCTCCATCATGAACGTTGAGGCATAATATGGTGGTTGCAGGACCCCTAATTAAATATTTCTGATCCCTAACAAAAATATTGTAAAGCTCAAAGCCCCTTGGATGTTCAGTAATTTTTATTCCTGGATGAAATCACCTATTTTACTCCATAATGAACACTGCGACAAAATATGGTAGTGACAGAATCCCTAATAAAATATTGGTGATCCCTAATAAAAATATTGCAGAACCTTACTCTTCCCCGGAGCTAGGTTTTTTTGTCTCGATGAATCTTCCATTTTTCTCCATCATGAACGCTGCGACAGAAAATGGTGGCTGCAGGATCTCTTATTCAATATTTCTGATACCTAATAAGAATATTGTAGCGCCAAAAGCCCTTCCGATGCTCAGTAATTTTTTTCCCTCGATGACATTCCCAATTTTTTCCATAATAAACGCTGCGACAACAAAATATGGTGGTGGCAGAATCCCTAATAAAATTTTGTTGATCCCTAATAAGAATATTGCTGAACACAACTCTTCCCCGACCCTTGGTAATTTTTTTGTTTCGATGGAATCTTCCATTTTCCTCTATCATGAACATTGCAGGGAATATGGTGGTTGCAGGATCCCTAATTAAATATTTCTGATCCCTAACAAAAATATTGTAAAGCTCAAAGCCCCTCGGATGTTCAGTTTCATTTCTGGATGAAATCTATTTTACTCCATAATGAACACTGCGACAAAATATGGTAGTGACAGAATCCCTAATAAAATATTGGTGATCCCTAATAAAATATTGGTGATCCCTAATAAGAATATTGAAGAACCCAACACAATAGCTAGGTAATTTTTTTCTCTCGATGGAATCTTCTATTATTCCCCATAATAAACGCTATGATAGAATATGGTGGTTGCAGGATCCCTAATAAGATATTGAGGATGCCTGATGAGGATATTGCAGAAGCAAACTCCCTCTCGACGCTCGGCAATTTATTCTCCATCATGAACGCTGCGAGAGAATAGGGTGGTTGCAGGATCCCTAATAAAATATTACTAATCCCTAATAGAAATATTGCAGAGCCCAACGCTCAGTAATTTTTTTTTCTCGATGAAATCTTTCATTATCCCGTATCATAACCCCCGTGACAAAATATGATATTGGCAGAATCCCTAATAAAATATTGCCTTTCCCTAATGGAAACATTGCTGAGCACAACTCCCCACTAAAGATCGGTAATTCTTTTTGTCTCGAAAATTGGCAAAAACGAACTAAAATGAATTAATGCATTGCATTCATCATATAGAATTTTATAGTTTTCTTAAGTAATAATGGAAGGAGCCGTCTTTTACAGCCCCATATTCATGTCGAATGAAAGTCAACCTAAACTTTAATAGCACACATAAAACAATCCACATATTGCCATTTCGCGCTTTCCGTTCTGCAATCTGCAAGGCAAACGAGAAATATAACCTCGTGCGAAAGGTTCATCTCCCACTCTTTTCGAAACAAAAACGGAAGAAACGTCCTCAGCTATAGAAACCACGACACACATGAATAAGTACCCGATGCGATAAAACTTTACTGACATGTCGATGTTTCAAGCTCGAGTAAATGTTTGACTTTGTCTTTATCAAACTGTCTGTCCCTCGTGAATGCAACCGCGTCTCTCCCTCAACTTCGGTGTCAGTGAACGTTCTGAAAGCGAATTGCTTTCCATGAAACCCGTCAAGTTTCGTAACAGATAGGTGGATTCTCGCTCTCGCAAATCTGCGGAAGATATTCTGCGTTGGGGAGGATATTTACTTTTCTCGCCATTGTGAAAATTGGGATCGATTTCGTTTCTTCCATCCTGTAATACACGGTTCATCTAGTTTGTAGGGATGTTTGCGATACACAAAAGGGGGTGTTTTTTTTCAAATAGTGAACCTACTTTTATCTCCGCAGATTGCAGATTCTCACTGTAAAGAGGAAAAGGAGAACGTGGCAGCCCTACTTCACCTCGTCTCGATTTGATGAATTCGATTATACAAAATGAATTACCTGTACCCATCAAGGATATCACAACTTTCTACGTTCCTCCGTGTTAAGCCCCTATTAACTTCCAACGTTGGTTAGGACTTGGAGGCAACGAACACATTTTTTTATACACGAACGTGATGGATTCAGAACTTCTAAGTTACGTCTCGAGAAAGTGGAAAGCTGTCTGCTGAATTAAACATTTCACTTCCAGCCCCTAAATCCACGGATACACATCCCCATCCCCGAGTGTGAACCGGTGTTTACCAAACAACCCCTCCCAAACTAATCCTATTAACAAATAACTGACAACAGTTGAGATTGTAGCTTCGTGAAACTCGATCATTTAGGGCCCATTTTGTTCGATATTTTCAAGAATATTTCATACTAGCTCTAATT
Organism: Aphidecta obliterata; assembly: GCA_963966015.1. NCBI lineage: Eukaryota > Metazoa > Arthropoda > Insecta > Coleoptera > Coccinellidae > Aphidecta > Aphidecta obliterata. The sequence continues at coordinate 4,235,534 of OZ014435.1, forward strand.
AAATATTGCTGATCCCTAATAAGAATATTGTAGATTCCAATGCCCCCCGAAGTTCAGTAATTTTTTTCTCTCGACGAAATCTTTCATTATTCTCCATAATGAACGCTTCCACAAAATATGGTGGTGACAGAATCCCTAATAAAATATTGGTGATCCCTAATACAAATATAGCAGAACCCAACTCCCTTCCGACGCTCGGTAATTTTCTTCTTTCGATGGAATCTTACATTATTCTCCATAATGAACTTTGCGACAAAATAATGAGGTGACAGAATCCCTAATGAAATATTGGTGATCCCTAATGAGAATATTGCAGAATCCAACTCCCTCCTGACGCTCGGTAATTTTGTTCTCTCGATGGAATCTTCTATTATTCTCCATAATGAACGCTACCACAAAATATGGTGGTGACAGAATCCCTAATAAAATATTGGTGATCCCTAATAAAAATATTGCAGAGTCCAACTCCCTCCTGACGCTCGGTAATTTTGTTCTCTCGATGGAATCTTCTATTATTCTCCATAATGAACGCTACCACAAAATATGGTGGTGACAGAATCCCTAATAAAATATTGGTGATCCCTAATAAAAATATAGCAGGACCCAACTCCCTTCCGACGCTCGGTAATTTTCTTCTTTCGATGGAATCTCACATTATTCTCCATAATGAACTCTGCGACAAAATAATGAGGTGACAGAATCCCTAATAAAATATTGGTGATCCCTAATAAAAATATAGCAGGACCCAACTCCCTTCCGACGCTCGGTAATTTTCTTCTTTCGATGGAATCTTACATTATTCTCCATAATGAACTCTGCGACAAAATAATGAGGTGACAGAATCCCTAATGAAATATTGGTGATCCCTAATGAGAATATTGCAGAATCCAACTCCCTCCTGACGCTCGGTAATTTTGTTCTCTCGATGGAATCTTCTATTATTCTCCATAATGAACGCTACCACAAAATATGGTGGTGACAGAATCCCTAATAAAATATTGGTGATCCCTAATAAAAATATTGCAGAGTCCAACTCCCTCCTGACGCTCGGTAATTTTGTTCTCTCGATGGAATCTTCTATTATTCTCCATAATGAACGCTACCACAAAATATGGTGGTGACAGAATCCCTAATAAAATATTGGTGATCCCTAATAAAAATATAGCAGAACCCAACTCGCTTCCGACGCTCGGTAATTTTCTTCTTTCGGTGGAATCTTACATTATTCTCCATAATGAACTCTGCGACAAAATAATGAGGTGACAGAATCCCTAATGAAATATTGGTGATCCCTAATGAGAATATTGCAGAGTCCAACTCCCTCCTGACGCTCGGTAATTTTTTTCTCTCGATGGAATCTTCTATTATTCTCCATAATGAACGATGCGACAGAATATGATGGTTGCAGGATCCCCAATTCAATATTGCTGATCCCTAATAAAAATATTGTAGAGCCCAACGCCCCGACACTCAATTTTTTTCTCTTGATGAAAGCTTCCATCATGAAAGCAACGACCAAATATGGCATTCGCAGAACCCCGAATAAAATATTGCTGATCCCTGATGGAAATATTGCTGAGTACAATTCCCCCTTTGACGATCGGTAATTTTTTTGTCTCGATAAAATCTTCCATCATTAAACTTGTGACAAAATATGATGGTACCAGGATCCCCTATAAATATATAGATCCCCAGTGGAAATATTGCTAAGCACAAATCCTCCCAAAAGCTTGGTAATTTTTTTCTCTCCTATAAATCTCCATCATAAATGGTGTAAAAAAATATAAAGGTCGCAGGGTCCCTAATACAAAAATTTCTGACCCCTAATAAAAATATTGCTGAGCCCAAATTTCCCCCTGGATTTATTGCTCAAGTAACAGAATTCAATCAGTTTACCCTTCCCCTACGGAATATTTTTATTTAGGAATCAATAAGTACGATCAACAAGGTTCAGTAATCCCTAATAAAATATTGGTGATCCCTAATAAGAATATTTCAGAACCCCAACTCCCTCCCGAAGATCGGTATTTTTTTTCTCTCGATGAAATCTTTCATCTTTCTCCATCATGGACGCTGCGACGGAATATGAGGATTGCAGGATCTCTAATAAGAATATTGTAAGGCCCAACGCTTCCCCAACTCCCAGTAATTTTTGTCTGTCGATATTCCATTATACTCAATCATGAAAGCAACGACAAAATATGGCATTTGTAGGATTCCTAATGAAATATTGCTGATTCCTAATGGAAAAATTGCTGAGTACAATTCCAATTCCGACGATCAGTAATTTTTATCTCTCGATAAAATTATCCATCATGAATGTTGGTGGTTACAGGATCCCCAATAAATATATTGCTGATCCCTAATGAAAATATTGCTGCGCCCAATTGATCCCAAAAGCTTGGTAATTTTTTACCTAAGATTCTCTCCATCATGAATGGTGTTAAAAAATATAATGATCGCAAGATCCCTAATAAAAATATTACTGATCCCTAAGAAAAATATTGGTGAGCCCACAATTCCCCCTGGGTTTATTGCCCAAGTAACAGAATTTAATCATTTTACCCTTCTACGGGATATATATAATGAGGAAACAATAAGTACGATCCATAAGGTTCCCTAATAAAATATTGATGATCCCTAATAAGAATATTTCAGAACCCAACTCCCTCTCGAAGCTCGGTAATTTTTTTCTCTCGATGGAATCTTCCATCTTTCTCCATCATGGAAGCTGCGACAAAATATGAGGGTTGTATGATCCCTAATTGAATATTGCTGATCCCTAATAAGAATATTGTATAGCCCAACGCCTCCCTGACTCTCAGTAATTTTATTCTCTTTATGAAATCTTCCATTATTCTCCATCATGAAAGAAACGACAAAATATGGCATTTGCAGGATCCCTAATAAAATATTGCTGATTCCTGATGGAAATATTGCTGAGTACAACTCCCCCTCCGACGATCGGTAATTTTTTTCTTTCGATGAAATTATCCATCATGAACGCTGTGACAAAATATGGTGGTTGCAGAAACCCTAATAAATATGTTGCTGATCCCTAATGAAAATATTGCTGAGCACAATTCTTCCCAGAAGCTTGGTAATTTTTTCTCTCTCCTATGATCATCCGTCATGAATGGTGTTGAAAAATATAATGGTCGCAGGATCCCTAATAAAAATATTTCGGATCCCCAATAAAAATATTGCTGAATCCAAATTCCTCCTTGGATTCATTGCTCAAGTAACCGAATTAAATCTGTCCAAATTTTCTCTTGCAGTGCAATATGTCTCTGGGATTTCACCGATATATCCAGGATTCCTATGGATTATCAAGTTTCTCCTCTGATCTTGCTGCAAACCAATCGAGTACACCGAGTGCAATTGTTGATTGCTCCTTTGTTCGAACGTTGTTGGATCAACGGTTTTCAGGCAGATCGGCACAGTCTCTGAAACAAAACTTGGCGAACTCGTGTGAGCTTTCACCAGATCGAATCTGCAGAAATTCGGAGTTGGGAATTCCTGTTACACTTGGGTAGAACAAAGGGATTGAACCCTACGTTAATTTCCAAACATTGATGGTGCTTGTATGAAAACACAGGATACTCCAAGTTGATTATTTCACCATTAGATGCTTCCAATTTCAAAAATGAAAGTAGCTTGCATTTACATAGGAACTTTGAATATAACAATTATTACTTCTACATCAGAGTTAGCATACATATCTGTCCATACAACTAATTAAGGGCGAATAGGTACATTGAGATTTTGTAGAACCTGTGAAAATTTCGCTTTGCATTTAGACGACTTCCTTCAGTTATGAAAGCGGAAGTGGTTTCATTTGACCCAGTTAAAGAGTTTGTTCTCGAACTTGCAGGCTCCTGGTCCTCGTCATAATGAACAGCAGCGGAGCAAATGACTCCCCAAATATCGATATTATATAATGTAGGCTTCTGCGAAGTAGCAGTGAAATTTATTCCTAATAATCACAAACTGAATCAACAGCAGAACTTCGTCCAAAACTTAAACCCAACCTAACCATAATTCATTATGTATATCTGTCAAATATAACATCAGATGTTCTACATTAGATCTACTGTGCGACAGGGATGCCAAGAAAATTGCACTTTAGAATCGAATAAATGCATAAATGCAGTTCCAATTTCCACCTAAATTTCAATAACTCCGAAATTTCCATCCAGCTCCAATTATCCGTTTTCCTCGCCCCAATTTCAATGGAAAATTGATTGAAAACTGTGCCAATGGTTCAGATGAATCCGTCTGCGATTTGACAGATTGGGAAATGGAAAAATCGATCGGAAATTCCCCGTCGAGAATTTACGATTCCCATAAACCGATTGAATTTCGTTAATCCCAATCTATTTCGCCGCCATAAACGAGTGAAAATCAACTGCTCACTACGAGGGAAAAACTTGGATATTTTCTGGTGAATTAGGGCATTTCTGGCGCTGTAAATGAGATTAATTTCGGTAATTCATTATTCTTCTAAGGGTAACATATCTGGCAACGTCGACCAGTCGACCCAATATGACAGATGTTATACACATTAGATCTATGTTCTTTGTTCAGAACTCTATGTTTGTATGAACTAAACTCATGAACAACTGACGTTGAAAATTTACACAATCATCTGCAAGTATGATTCCTACTCATTATCCTATAACAACAGAGAATTAACGAGCATTTTAATGAGTGCATCGCAGATTAAATAGATTGCTTGAGACAAGAAGCAGTGCTTCGTTCTTCCGAAACGACATTTATTCAAATGTATAAAACTCGTGACCTTCCGTAATCCAGTCTGAAATCCTGACTCTACAAAAAGGAAAATTCAGTGAATATCCTGCGTCGAGACTTGATTTACATAGAATCCGTCCGCCCCTCGCATTTTTTCCCATTTCCTTCCTTGTTGATCTTCCCGACGGATGGTCGCAGGTAGGCGACCCTCGCATTTCCCAGAACTTCGAAATTCCCCCAAATCGAATAAAAAAAACCCGCATATTGCTTTGTCATTTCGAATGGAGAAACCTTTCGAAATTGTTCGTCCGAAAATATGAACGCGCAGTGAATAAAAAAATGCGACATCGATCCACCAATTTGAAGGCTGAAAATCGAGGGATCAAAACCTGAGTTCATTTCCCGGAAATTGTCCAACGTTAGGTCAGTAAAAAAAAATTCAGAGATTTCTTCAGTACTTTGGAATCAATCGGGAGGAAAAATAATATCTACACCCATCGTATATACAGGGTGTCACAAGTTTTATTGCCACCCCCATAATAGAAATTATTCATTGAAGAGGAAATACCAATTGTTTGTTTATTGGCCAGAATCTCATAACTTGACTAAATCAAAAGTCATAAAAATCGCAATCACACATCATCAGATAAAGAACAATTATTTTCTCCATATGATAATTGATTGAAAACAAAAAATATGCCCAAATCATAGTCGAATTGGTGTCATCAATTCTTGGACCAAATATGAAGTGTCCATAAATACCCCAGTGACGTCAACAGCGAACCAAATATTTTTTTACACCAAATGAAATATTCAGTCCCTTGAAAAAATTAAAGCAAGTATATAACCAACAAAATGAAGAATTTTTTCAGGACAAAATTCAGTTGGAAAAATGTAACAATATTAATAAAAAATTTTGGAGGCGATTGTAAAACTTGTAACTCCCAAAACACCTCCAGTGAATTAAACGAACGTACGACTAAATAAAACAATACAACCTCGAGGAGAGACCAAAATCTCTGCAGAGTGCAGTGATGGATCACCCCAACTCCATTAACCCCCTTTCCCCAACACCAAAACCCCCAAACTCCTCGGGGGACCAAGAAGAAGAACCCAGCAACTTACGTTCGGGCTCGCGTTGTAATTCCTCCGGATCTCCCTCACTTCAGTGCCCCCGGAAGTCCTCAGCGTTCGGGCCGAGAGGCCGGTGAATAAATAACACGAGGCGCGAAATTTGGGGCCAAATTTCGGGGAGGCGATCACTTGTTGAAGCGCGGCAGGCCGAGAAGCGACTGATGATGCGGGACGGAAGGAACGAAACCGGGAACCGTGAGAGAAGCGCGGGAGAGACGGCGGTATCCCCCGGGACCCCGAGGAATATTTCGGATAGACCGTGTCGATTACTCGGACAGGAATTCAGGAAGAAACGGAGATGTACAGTCGGTAACGTTGGGCTACAAGAAATGTATGAAACTTCAGGAAATATCTATAACTATGGAATAAGTAAGGGAATATCTGACATAAACACAAATTTCCAAGAACTCCCTTATATAACTTTGAAAAAAACTATAAATTCTTTGACAGATCTTATGCGTGTATTCAAAGGGGGGGCATTACTGGCAATTGCCCTCCCCGAAGGGTAATCGACAACGCTGAAACCAAATATGCAACCAGTTTTCTCCTACAAAATCGAATTTACAAGTAATTGACAAAACTTTAATCGAAAGTACAGAGCACTGACTTGATGTTAGATTCGGAATCTACATCCTCGAATTATCCAGAAAACATTCATTCAGAGGATCTTAAAAATATTCGTTCGGGGGTTATGCGCCATCTATACTCGGATGCTGAAATTAACGGAACGGCCCTGAGGAAACGGATCTTTCCAAAAAGCACCACAAAGTTGTAATAGACAACGCTGAATCCGAATATGTAATCATACTATCATACATATACTTCATCCTAAAGTATCCTAATCACGCTAAATTTCTAAATATTTAACTCCGATGCGATTACTCGAGAGTTCGCCATCTATACTTGAATACGAAAAGTAAAATAAGTAACATAAAATTTCTACATCAAATTTCCTATGGGAAACTTATCAGGGAAAACTTTTAGCCTTCAGGAGGAAGGGTTGTAATCACCTAATCACTAATCAGACAAACTTCAGCCTTCGGCCGCTAGAGAGCCGCACCTGTATCGGAATTCGGAACTTGAACTTAACCTCAAATTCAACTTTACTACCAAATTAATTACTTCTTGTTTCAATACTTTTATTGTTGGGAACTTATTAACAAACAACAAACTCTCATATCGACTAATCAGTCTGAATTCCGCTATTAACGAACAATGGGGAAGTATTTAAAAATTTCTTACGACTCTAACCCAAACGAGGTATTATAATTTTTGGAATGCGAATGCGAGCATGTAAATCACTACTTTCCGTTTTACAGATACCAACACCCGATGTTTCTTTATTCAAATATCGAATGACCCCTTTTTCGGCGTCGGACATCATTAACTGTTCGATTTGTAACTGTGAATTGTTGACCGACGAAAAGGAGAGAAAGGTTTATAATTTGAAATTTTCTACTGAGGTAAGGAACTTCTAAGAAGGTTAGTTTCAAGGGTTCATGTGTTATTAAGTTTGTTTTAGAACATAAGTTTCGACTATGAGCCAGGTTGTACGATAGGAATACTTCCAAGTAACGATGAGGAAATAGTGAAGAAAATACTGATACGTTTGGGATTGGAGGATGTCGCAGATCTCCGTTATAAACTAGGCACCAAAAAACAGACAATACCGAAGCATATACCTGTCAATGGTACCTTAAGAAATGTTTTATCGCACAATGTTGATTTGAATAGTGCCCCCAAAAAGGTATTTCTTCGTTTTCCTCATTCTGAATCTTAATTATTCGATTTCTTTCAGTTATTCCTCAAAAGTTTACTGGATTATACAGACGATGAAAAAGAACGTGAAGCATTGTCTTTCTTGTGCTCTCCGAACGGTTCGATAGAGTATCGAAGTCTGATATCCTCGAAAAAAAGTTTATTATCACTTCTGGAAACGTTCCCATCGTGTCAACCACCGATTGAAGTTTTCCTCGAGCATCTTCCACCTCTATTACCTCGGCCATACTCCATATCTTCATCGCCCTTAAATAAAGAATATTTAAGTATAACTTTTAACGTCGATACATTCCCCGATAATCAAAAAGGTTTGTGTGCAGGTTGGCTAGAAGAACGTATCCGTGAATTCGAGGAGAATAAGCTTTGTGCGGTCCCAATTTATTTAAGAAAATCATCGAACTTCGTTCTACCTAAAGAAGACTCGGTTCCAATCATCTTGATAGCGACTGGAACCGGAATTTCACCTTTCAGGGGATTTTTAGAACACAGACATCTTAATGGGGGTTCTTATGGGAAATCTTGGTTATTCTACGGGTGCAGAGACTCCGGTAATAACTATTTATTCAAGGAAGATTTAAAAGAGTTTTTAGCTTCCGGAGCATTGACAAGGTTGTCCGAATCGTTTTCAAGGGAATCAGAGACGACCAAATATGTCCAAAATGAGATTGAGAAATACGCGGAAGAGTTAGGTTCTTGGATCGTGGATGATGATGCAGTCGTGTATATTTGCGGGAATTTCCTCAGGGTTCTGCCAGCCGTTAGGAAAGCAATCTTGAAGGTTTTAGTGGATTCCCGAGGTTTTCAAGAAGATGAAGCACAATTATATGTGAGGAAAATGGTAGACGAGGGCAGATATATTGTAGATAATTGGAATTGAAGCTTTTATTGGATATTGTTTTTTTTATGGAATGAAACTGAATATATTATAAATTACCATTGTTTATTTTTTTCAAGTCAATTGTATCATTGAGTATTAAACTATTTCAATATGTACTCATTAATTACATTCACCCTTCTCCAGAATTGATTAATTGGATACAAATTCATGAACTTCAATAGATGGAATCACCGAATTATATTGATTATTTCCTTCCTATTGATTTTGACCAATCGCTATCAAGAATTGGTATATATGTCAAATATAAATTTTAAGTGGAAAAATTACTTAACAACTGTCAACTTAGCTGTCAGCAGTTTTTCCGGAAAAAAAATTGGAAAAATTTCATGCAAGTGTGACAAGATGCGTTGTAAAAACAAACTTGATGGTTTCTATGCTGTGTTGCTATGTACCGTAACCAACAACAAAGATCGCAAACAACGCTTACGAATTTATTAATTTTTCAACTGAAACTCAAAATGAATCGGTTTGTAAATGTTTCCGAAAGTAAAATTAATGCGGCTGTTGAAAATAGTGTTCCACTAAATACTCAGAAAATTCACACATAAAATGTTTCCTTTAACTCAGGAAATAATATTACCAAATATGCCTCGGGCATCTAATTTTTCCTGTGGAAAAATTGGAACACTCGTTTCTAAGTAATCTGTTTTAACAAATAGCATTCGCGAAAGTGGAAAATTATTTGTTAAAACAAATTACTTAGAAACTCGTTTTTCCGAATTTTTCCGGAAAAATTAGATGCACTAGGGATATTACCCCCGAATATATCAGAAATATTCCAAAATGGCCTTCTGCGTTCATTGTCAGTATGACAGACACTGGATTTGGAATCACCAAATTATGTTGAATATACATATTATCAGAAAACTCAATTTTTTATTCTGTGTACCACAACAGAATTCGGTGTTCATTGTCAGTATGACGGGTGCCGTCATTTTATTCTTATAAACTTCAAAAGATGAAATCATCGAATTATATTGAATATAAAAGAAATATTCTTTTTTTTTCCTGAGTACTAAATTGACCTTCTGTGTTCACTGTCATTTTATTTCTATGAACTTCAATAGATGGAATCACCGAATTATGTATCTTGAATAGATCAGAAAACTCAATTTTTTATTCTGTGTACCAAAACAGAATTCGGTGTTCATTGTCAGTATGACGGGTGCCGTCATTTTATTCTTATATACTTCAAAAGATGAAATCATCGAATTATATTGAATATAAAAGAAATATTCTTTTTTTTTTCCTGAGTACCAAATTGACCTTCTTTGTTCACTGTCATTTTATTTCTATGAACTTCAATAGATGGAATCACCGAATTATGTATGTTGAATATATCAGAAAACTCAATTTTTTATTCTGTGTACCAAAACGGTATTCAGTGTTCATTGTCAGTATGACGAGTACTGTCATTTTATTCTCAAAAACTTCAAAAGATGAAATCACCGAATTATATTGGATATATCAGAAAATCTCAATTTTCTTTCTGTGTACCAAAATGACCTTCTGTGTTCATTGTCAGTATGATAGATACAAAAATCACCGAATTATGTTGAATATAGCAGAAAACTCAATTTTTTATTCTGTGTACCAAAACAGCATTCGGTGTTCATTGTCAGTATGGCAGATACTGTCACTTTATTTTAATGAACTTCAATAGATGGAATCACCGAATTATATTGAATGTCAGAAAACCTTAATTTTTTTTGTGTACCAAAACGCAATACACTGTTCATCCTCAGTATGACAAAAACTGTCATTTTATTCTGATAAACTTCAAAATATGGAATCATTATTGATCTGACAGAAGCCCCTTGTCATGTCAAATAAAATCTTGAGAAAAACGTATCTTGGGGCTGGGAAAACTTTGAAAAATCTTCACTTATTCCATTTTCGAATGTAAGAACCCCTTTTTTTCCTTCAAATTCGTTTCACTGAACGAAAGTATCATAAAAGACACCTGCCTCCCAAATTCCACGGGAAATATTATTGGAATAAATTGATCCGGAACAAAAACAGTTATTTCCCCAATGAATTCCTTCGTTAGCATCGTCTCAGTCAATTTTCCCGACTTCCCTCGTACAATAGGTGTAATATTCTAACAGCTCCTAGTGTGGAGGAACTCTTGAAGAGAGCTATCCCCTCTAGCAGAGCTTGAGGAATGAGGTGAAGCTCGCCCGACAAGAAGGACCGATGAAGAAGTGAACTTAGTTGATTATAATATATGGACTGAGATGATCTCGAAGCAGTACGGTTGTTGATTGTTTTAACAGTTACTTTGTGTTCATCTACTTCGGTCGTTCTTTCGCTACTGGCTCAAGTTTTATGGAACCATTGAAATGACCAGCGCAATCAGCATTTTTCTATTGGTTGCGATTTTCTGGACCAGTTTGGACACCGCCAACAGTGTAAGTGAAATTTTTCTGAAATATGTTAAACTTTTTTTTTATTTTTTTGACGCTATTTAATTGGTCCTTATTTTTGTAATTTTTTTTGTATATTGTTGAAATAATTGTCTCTTCAAAGTTATGTTAGAAGTTTTTGAACAGTCAAACACGATAAAAGTGAAATCTTAAGAGGAGGTATTTCGATCACTTTTTAGTGTTCTGTTGCCGAAATGACTCTAAAAGGTATCTACTATTAATCCGATATAAACTGGTGCAGGAAAATTTAAAAAAATTGAAAAATACCGACGCGAAGTCAGGAGTATTTGCGCGCTTGTTTCAGCATACCAAAACGCCCTTTAGTGCTTATTGTCATTTTATTTTTATAAACTTCAAAATATGGAATCACCGAATTTTGTTGAATCAGAAACGTCAATTTTTTATTGTGTACCAAAGCGGCATTCAGTGTCAGTATGACGAGTACTGTCATTTTATTCTCACAAACTTCAAAAGACGAAATCACCGAATTATATGGAATATATCAGAAGAACTCAATTTTTTTTCTTTCTACCAAATGACCTTCTCTGTTCATTGTCAGTATAACATATACTGAAATCACCGAATTATGTTGAATATATCAGAAAACTCAATTTTTTATTCCATGTACCAAAACGGTTATCAGTTTTCATTGTCAGTATGACGAGTACTGTCATTTCATTCCTATAAACTTCGAAAGATGAAACCACCGAATTATATTGAATATATCAAAAATATTATTTTTTCTTAAACGGTCTTCTGTGTTCGTTGTCAGTGTGACAGATACTGGAATCACCGAATAATGTTGAATATATATGAAAACTCAATTTTTTTTTTGTGTACCAAAACGACATTCAGTGTTTATTGTCACTAGGACGAGTACTGCCATTTTATTCTTATAAACTTCAAAAGATGAAATCACCGAATTATATTGAATACCTATATCAGAAATATTCGTTTTTTTCTGTGTACCAAAATAACATTCGGTGTTCATTATCAGTATGACAGATACTGTCATTCTATTTCTTATTTCTATGAACTTTGATAGACGCAATTACCGAATTATATTGAATATGTCAGAAAAACTTAATTTTTTTTTCTGTGTACCAAAACGCAATTCATTGTTTATTGTCAGCATGACAAAAACTGTCATTTCATTCCGATAAACTTCAAAATAAAGAATTATTATTCTGACAGAAGCACCTTATCATGCCGAATAAAATATTGAGAATTTTTTCTAAACCTCGGAGAAATCTTTGAAAAATCATCACTTTCTCCCATTTTCAAGTTAAAATACCCCATTTTTCCTTCAAATCCGTTTCACTGGCCAGAATGAACGAAAGTATTCGTTCATAACCTTCAGACTACTTTAGAGCATCGAGCTAGAAATTTTGGTTATAAAAACCCGAAAATGTAAAACAAAATATGTTTAAAAACCGTTAAAAATCTTCTAGTGATACGATCCTCACAAAATTTCACTAAACCTATAACTACCAAGTTTCAATTCGATCTGGTATTTTTCGAATTATCGAAGAGAAAAAAATGTAGATGGCTATATTAACGCATCTAGTCGGCGTATTCGGACCTCGAAAGTATCCCAAATATTTACCGGATCAAAATTCGAAAATAACAGAAAAAAATTCTAGAAACAAGCGCGCAAAAAGAAATGGTTGAAAAATTCAAGCAAGTAGAACATCACTTTACAAGTAAAATTGGTTGGAATGAAATGAAAGAGATATTTTTTTTCCTTTACGGAACCCCTCACTGTGCGTGGCACGACACGAAAGAGCCGCTTTTATTTTCATGGCAGAGACAGAAAAAATATTCAATATAAATAACGCAATAAAATTAAATATTCAAAACATCATGTATATTTTTTCACAGTTAGGACTCCCAGAAGCCAACGCATTGAAGAACGCCCTCACCGGAAGATTTAGTTTTGGTAACACTAAAAACAAACCTCCACCAAGACATGATACACCAGCTTCCTTATGTAACTGCAGTGAGTATGGACTTTTTAATTTTTGAATTTCAAAGTAAATTTCACTTCGATGGAAGAAATCTCTTTTCAATTTTTCCACCTTGTTTACTTCACCAGATGGTTCATCCTCCGATACATTCTCGGACCAATTTCTCCTGACACAGTAGCGTTTTACAACTTTCTTCACTTTCGATAAAAAAAAAACATTAATCGAGCTCGATCATGATTTTACAATCGGGTTTTTGTCTCGATCGTTCCGAGAATATTAAAATGTATATTTGAATACACACATGAATATCATTGACACACAAACGTGAAAGTATGTGCCTAAACAGATGATACGGCTCTATTGTGTTCGCTTCTCGTTTTCTTCGTACCACGAAGGTGCGTTTTCGGTTAATTATTTCTTTTGAAATGTTTCGGTGAAAAAAAATTTCTAACACCCCTGAAATTGTCACAGTTTCACAAACACTTCTAGGGAATTACCCAAGTTAATTGAGAGAAATCTGGTATAATACTAGATTTTTTTAGAAAATGAGTACCATTTTTTTTCAGCTTGTGGAGAAAGAAACGATGATGGAAGAATTGTGGGGGGCAAACCCACTGGACGTAATGAGTACCCATGGCTGGTAAAACTATCATATTTCAACAGATTTTATTGTGGTGGAATGCTAATCAACGATCGTTACGTTCTGACGGCAGCGCATTGTGTTAAAGGGTAAGTTTTTCCCATTTGAGGGGGAGTCCCCTTCCATAAATATTAGCCGAATGTAATTTTCTCCAACTGGTTCCAAATTTAAAAAAAATTCGAACAAATTGAAGATTATGTTGGCTTTATTTCTCGAATACGAAGCCAACCGTTTGGCCAGAAATGCCCGTGGTCAAACAGGCTCATCGGCTCCGAGATAAAATAATAGTCCTATCTGCTGGGTTCTTTCGACGTAAACAAAATTCTACCTAAACGACCATCACCACCTGCATTGTGATTAATAACTTCCAAGTCCGTGGTTTTCACCCGACGTCAAATATACGTACTGGAAGTGGTCTCTACCGGTTTTTAACCTGCATCAAGTTCATTGTCAAAACATATTGTCGTTTGACCTCGATAGAACTGGCGCCTCGATTTCTTCTTCTAAATTTTATCGGTAATTTTCGAAGATATTTATAGACGTTCTCCGCCAGAGGTCACCGAATAATCCCCCGTTGGATCGCGGATTCCTCTGAGGAGGAGAGGATTCTGTTCGAATAGCGTACAACAGAAAATGTCTCACATAATAATTTTTCAATTATTAACCTAAAAAGCGTTGAGAAATCTTTGAAAAATCATACGTACAATTTTCAAATACAAATATCCCTATTTTTCCTTCAAATCCGTTTCACTGGCCAGAATGTTTTCATTCATAACCTCAGGGTATCGGTGTAGAAACTTAGGTTGTAAAAACCTGAAAATGTAGAATTATGTGGCCAGAAAATCCCTATAATTTGGTTGCTTCGATTTTTTTTTTAAATATTCTTTTCAGATTTATGTGGTTCATGATAAAGGTGTCCTTCGGGGAGCACGACAGATGCAACGACACCGTAAAACCCGAGTCCAGATTCGTCCTCAGGGCCATTGCAGGGGCCTTCAGCTTCCTCAACTTCGACAACGACATCGCCCTGTTACGTCTGAGCGATAGAGTGCCAATCACGCCGAATATAAAACCCATCTGTCTGCCCAAATTTGAATCGAAAGGTAACACTTACGTGGGCCAAAAGGCGATAGCAGCAGGCTGGGGAACCCTCAAGGAAGATGGAAAACCTAGTTGTATCCTGCAGCACGTCGAGGTACCGGTGATGAGTAACGAGGAGTGCAGAAACACAAACTACTCCTCGAAGATGATCTCGGACAACATGCTGTGCGCTGGATATCCACAGACCGGCGGTAGAGACTCTTGCCAGGTAATCTTCGAAGATTAGCCTCCATTAAGACACTTTTTCCATCGTCCTTTCTTATTGCATTTCAGGGAGACAGTGGGGGACCCCTGATTGTGGAAAGACAGGATAAGGATCACCGCTATGAGCTGATTGGTAAGTGAAGGATTTTCCAAGGAATAAAACTTCTTTTTATTGAAATAGAAAGCTATATATTTGTTGTAAAAGTATTAATTATTGCTTATACTCTGGAATTACCAGCATCATCATCTATCGTCAGGAGTATCTTTGGAAATTTGTCAATCTCTTCCTTCGCAAGCACTTTTTTCTTCATTTTTCAAAAACAGTAAGGGCGACAATGAATTCCCAAAATTGATGACAAGAAGGTTGCTAAAACACGTGGTTCCCAGACAAGTTTGCGAATTCAATAAATATGTAATAATCATTCGATAAAAATTTTGGTAGATGGATAAAACCCAACTTTTCACACTTTTATTGACGCTGATTTTTATAGGTGTCGTCTCTTGGGGTAACGGATGTGCGAGGCCAGGCTACCCAGGTGTTTACACAAGGGTCACCAGGTATTTAGACTGGATTCTGGACAATTCGAGCGACGGTTGCTTCTGCCAAGACTGAAAAAAAAAACGGAGGAGTTGTGATATTCAAATTCGATTATTTAATTCAAAATTAATTTTCCCGAAAAGGCTCATTACTTATTTAATAAAATATTTATGAATACTTGCATTTTTTCTTGTCCAAAATCCAATTTCCACATCACACTTGTCACACGTTGTCAAGAGAGCAAAACCTGTTAATTGATCAATAACATCACCATGGATATTAAATTCCAGCAGTTTGTCAATAGTTTCACCTCGCTCGCATATATTTGTCTATTTTTGTGGATATTGTGTGAAAAACCCCCGAAAAAAAATGGCCAAAGGAAAGAAAGGGGGAAAAAAGAAGGGTAAAGGAAAGAAAGTAGAAAAACCCGAAGGGGCCTTGACAGAAGTCGACAAAACCTTCTACGAACTCACCATAACAGACCTCAACAGAAAACTAGCACGTTTAAGATCCACCAACACAGAACTAGAAGACAAGAACGAAAGCCTAAACGAAAAACTAACAAAACTAGACGAAGACAGGAACGATGTCATAGTTTACTTAAAGAGAATCCTCCAAGAACGCACCGAAGAGATAAGCGAACTCCAAGCCGGCATAACAAAGTTACAAGAATCTCTGGAACAAGACAAGGACGAATGCAACACCAAAACAGAACAGATGGAAAACGATTACAAACAGATGCACGAACAATTAAATTCCGAGATAAAACTGTTGGAGGGCAAACTGAACGCACTGGAAGAATTCCGCGTCCAAAGAGAAGACCTGATGAAGAAATTCGAGGCTCAGGAGGAACAAATGGAGGAACAAGAACAAAAACATAAAAGGGCCATTTATGAGATAGAAAGGAAATTTATAATAGCCAAAGACAAGTTGAAGAAGGAAATGGAGGCGAGACTGCTTCAACTTTCAACAGAATTCCAAGACGCTACAGAGATTCGTATTGCAGCAACGACCCACAGGGTTATCCGGGAGAATATTGCCATCAATAACGAATTGGACGAGATGTTGAACATTCACAAGCGCCTGTACTCGGAAAATCAAGATATGAAACAAAAAGACAAAACGTTGAGACAGCAATCTCAACTGCATTGCGCCGAAAAGAACAAAGCTTTGACCAAAGCTAGGGTGCAAAAAAAAGTTATAGAAGAACTCACTAACGAATACGAATCTATGAAAGCTAAACTTGACAATTTCAAGAATGTCGAATCGGACATGCACGAAGCAAGGGAAGAACTTTACAGGGCACACTTGAGGGTCCAAAGTTTAGAAAACAAGATTCGCATTTTGGAACAAAACTTGCACGCGGCCAAATCCTCCATCATTTCTCTAGAAACGAACTCGTCTTATTACCAAGCGGAAGCTACGCGCTTGGAGGAAGTTCTTCTAGAAGCTGTTGGCGCAATCAAAGAATCAACGAAGATCCAGAGGGCGCAAAAGATAACAGACAAAGCGACGTTAGCCACCAAAAGGGAGAACCTACTGAACCAACTCTTCAAACTGATGATAACTGCCAAGGACACCAAGATTAAGAAACCCTCACTTTCTTCCGTGAGTTCAATAGAAAGTGTATACAAGAAGGGAGACTTAGGCTTTGTCCCACCTGAAACCAAGACATTAAGACCACCACTTCGCGCAATAAGGACCTTGCACTCTCAAACAGGCTCCAGTCTTGGCAGCGAATCTGGAGATGAAGGTGCCAGATTGCAAAAAGGTGCGTCTATGAGACTCGACGATGGTAAACTCCTTCAGGAAGAATCCAAAGAAGAGGAGAACTCGCAGGAAAGCGTCGTGTTCTTTGACGACAAGGAAAGCACGGAAGAAGAAGAACCCTTGGCTATGCCTGAAGAGATTGGTTCTGACGAAGAACATGATCTTAATCCCTTATCTGCTACGCAGATGTTAAGTAGTATTGGGAGAATACCAACAATGAAGAGCAGTAAAACGGGATCTAAACCTGATCTTAAATGAATATCTGGATGTTTTTTATGAATAATTTTTAGCGATCTGTCTTATATTTATAGAATATATACATGCGATTTCATTTAGATTTTTATTTGATCTTTTAAAACGATTACAAACAAAAGCACGAACAATTTACTTCCGAAATGAAACTGTTGGAGGGCAAACTGAACGCACTGGAAGAATTCCGCGTCCAAATAGAAGACCTGATGAAGAAATTCGAGGCTCAGGAGGAACAAATGGAGGAACAAGAACAAAAACATAAAAGGACATTTATGAGATAGTAAGGAAATTTATAATAGCCAAAGACAAGTTGAAGAAGGAAATGGAGGCGAGACTGCTAAAACTTTCAACAGAATTCCAAGATGCTACAGAGATTCTTATTACAGCAACGACTCACAGGATAATCAGGGAGAATAGTGCCATCAATAATGAATTGGACGAGATGTTGAACATCCACAAGCGTTTGTACTCGGAAAATCAAGATATGAAACAGAAAGACAAAACGTTGAGGCAGCAGTCTCAACTGCATTGCGCCGAAAAGAACAAAGCTTTGACCAAAGCTAGGGTACAAAAAAAAGTTATAGAAGAACTCACTAACGAATACGAATCTATGAAAGCTAAACTTGACAATTTCAAGAATGTCGAATCGGACATGCACGAAGCAAGGGAAGAACTTTACAGGGCACACTTGAGGGTCCAAAGCTTGGAAAACAAGATTCGCATTTTGGAACAAAACTTGCACGCCGCCAAATCCTCCATCATTTCTTTAGAAACGAACTCGTCTTATTACCAAGCGGAAGCTACGCGCTTGGAGGAAGTTCTTCTAGAAGCTGTTGGCGCAATCAAAGAATCAACGAAGATCCAGAGGGCGCAAAAGATAACAGACAAAGCGACGTTAGCCACCAAAAGAGAGAACCTACTGAACCAACTCTTCAAACTGATGATAACTGCTAAGGACACCAAGATTAAGAAACCCTCACTTTCTTCCGTGAGTTCCATAGAAAGTGTATACAAGAAGGGAGACTTAGGCTTTGTCCCACCTGAAACCAAGACATTAAGACCACCACTTCGCGCAATAAGGACCTTGCACTCTCAAACAGGCTCCAGTCTTGGCAGCGAATCTGGAGATGAAGGTGCCAGATTGCAAAAAGGTGCGTCTATGAGACTCGACGATGGTAAACTCCTTCAGGAAGAATCCAAAGAAGAGGAGAACTCGCAGGAAAGCGTCGTGTTCTTTGACGACAAGGAAAGCACGGAAGAAGAAGAACCCTTGGCTATGCCTGAAGAGATTGGTTCTGACGAAGAACATGATCTTAATCCCTTGTCTGCTACGCAGATGTTAAGTAGTATTGGGAGAATACCAACTATGAAGAGCAGTAAAACGGGATCTAAACCTGATCTTCAATGAATATCTGGATGTTTTTTATGAATAATTTTTAGCGATCTGTCTTATATTTATAGAATATATACATGCGATTTCATTTAGATTTTTATTTGATCTTTTAAAACGATTACAAACAAAAGCACGAACAATTTAATTCCGAAATAAAACTGTTGGAGGGCAAACTAAACGCACTGGTAGAATTCCGCGTCCAAAGAGAAGACCTGATGAAGAAATTCGAGGCTCAGGAGGAACAAATGGGGGAACAAGAACAAAAACATAAAAGGGCCATTTATGAGAAAGTAAGGAAATTTATAATAGCCAAAGACGAGTTGAAGAAGGAAATGGAGGCGAGACTGCTAAAACTTTCAACAGAATTCCAAGATGCTACAGAGATTCTTATTACAGCAACGACTCGCAGGATAATCAGGGAGAATAGTGCCATCAATAATGAATTGGACGAGATGTTGAACATCCACAAGCGCCTGTACTCGGAAAATCAAGATATGAAACAAAAAGACAAAACGTTGAGGCAGCAGTCTCAACTGCATTGCGCCGAAAAGAACAAAGCCTTGACCAAAGCTAGGGTGCAAAAAAAAGTTATAGAAGAACTCACTAACGAATACGAATCTATGAAAGCTAAACTTGACAATTTCAAGAATGTCGAATCTGACATGCACGAAGCAAGGGAAGAACTTTACAGGGCACACTTGAGGGTCCAAAGCTTGGAAAACAAGATTCGCATTTTGGAACAAAACTTGCACGCTGCCAAATCCTCCATCATTTCTCTAGAAACGAACTCGTCTTATTACCAAGCGGAAGCTACGCGCTTGGAGGAAGTTCTTCTAGAAGCTGTTGGCGCAATCAAAGAATCAACGAAGATCCAGAGGGCGCAAAAGATAACAGACAAAGCGACGTTAGCCACCAAAAGAGAGAACCTACTGAACCAACTCTTCAAACTGATGATAACTGCTAAGGACACCAAGATTAAGAAACCCTCACTTTCTTCCGTGAGTTCCATAGAAAGTGTATACAAGAAGGGAGACTTAGGCTTTGTCCCACCTGAAACCAAGACATTAAGACCACCACTTCGCGCAATAAGGACCTTGCACTCTCAAACGGGCTCCAGTCTTGGCAGCGAATCTGGAGATGAAGGTGCCAGATTGCAAAAAGGTGCATCTATGAGACTCGACGATGGTAAACTCCTTCAGGAAGAATCCAAAGAAGAGGAGAACTCGCAGGAAAGCGTCGTCTTTTTTGACGACAAGGAAAGCACGGAAGAAGATGAACCCTTGGCTATGCCTGAAGAGATTGGTTCTGACGAAGAACATGATCTTAATCCCTTATCTGCGACGCAGATGTTGAGTAGTATTGGGAGAATACCAACTATGAAGAGCAGTAAAACGGGATCTAAACCTGATCTTCAATGAATATCTGGATGTTTTTTATGAATAATTTTTAGCGATCTGTCTTATATTTATAGAATATATACATGCGATTTCATTTAGATTTTTATTTGATCTTTTAAAACGATTACAAACAAAAGCACGAACAATTTACTTCCGAAATAAAAGTGTTGGAGGGCAAACTGAACGCACTGGAAGAATTCCGCGTCCAAAGAGAAGACCTGATGAAGAAATTCGAGATTCAGGAGGAACAAGAACAAAAACATAAAAGGGCCATTTATGAGATAGTAAGGAAATTTATAATAGCCAAAGACAAGTTGAAGAAGGAACTGGAGGCGAGACTGCTAAAACTTTCAACAGAATTCCAAGATGCTACAGAGATTCGTATAGCAGCAACTACTCACAGGGTAATCAGGGAGAATATTGCCATCAATAATGAATTAGACGGGATGTTGAACATCCACAAACGTTTGTACTCGGAAAATCAAGATATGAAACAGAAGGAAAAAACATTGAGGCAGCAGGCTCAACTGCATTGCACCGAAAAGAACAAAGCCTTGACCAAAGCTAGGGTACAAAAAAAAGTTATTGAAGAACTCACTAACGATTACGAATCTATGAAAGCTAAACTGGACAATTTCAAGAATGTCGAATCTGATATGCACGAAGCAAGGGAAGAACTTTACTTTATTTGAGGGTCCAAAGTTACAAAACAAGATTCGCACAATAAGAATTTTTTTGGCAGACAGAAATGTTTATCTTGTAGAAAATTTAATGCTGTTTCCAAATATATGGTCAAATCTGAAGAGGCTTTGGATAACTGAAGTATAATTGATTTTATGGAAAAACTTGAAATATTTCGTGAAATCAAGAAATGTTAAATTGAAGAATAACCGTCAACATTTCGACCATGTGTTACATGACGTTTTTTGTTACAAATCTTATGCATGATCTTCCCCTGAAGTTTGGCCCTTTTAAAAGTAGACATGCGATTTCATCTGGATTTTTATTCAATCAGTTAATTCTTTTCAATCACGACCAATAGGAAAAGCTCTCTGGAAAACACTTCATGGTCTGAAAATCAGTAAGTCAAAGATTTATTACTTCAACAGTTTCCTTCAATGCTAACGCATTCCTTGAGATGCCGGATAACAACTAATTTTTGTGAACTTTATGCTAGCTCTAAACTCAATTTTCCTTCCACATGGAACAGCTAGAGAGCTGAAATTCCACTTAACTCACACAATCAATGCCTAATATGTAGACCCAAAATTTCAGCAGGATATGGCTAATAGTTTTAAAAAAATTACGAAAAGCACTGCCGTGAAGGCAGGAGCTTTTGAGCGCTCGTACATGCACCTTGTAGGCAGATTCGCATTTTCCGGTTTTAGAAATCAATTGAAGGAATTTTTGACTGCTGTCAAAAAAATTCTGAAACTTAGGCGAAACTCCAGACTTCATGTCGGTGCTTCAGCTGATCAATTTTTTTCCGATAATTCGCTAGAATTTTCCACGGTATCTATGGTCTTGGTGATGCGATCTGGACAAAATTTTGCACGTAGTTTGAATACATTATTCCTGAGCTAGGTGCATAATTTCATTCCAATCCGATCGGTAGTTTCGAAACTATCAGGAACAAAATATTTTGAACGGCCATATTTACGGAACCCCTAGTCTAATTTTGCTCATTGATGAACGTGACCGTGAAATTTGCGAACCAAACCCACCCTGAAAATTTCAAGTTCCTAGGCCTTTCCGTTCAAAAGTTAGAATTTTCTATGGTTACTATGGTTCTGGTCATGCGATCTGGACAAAATATTGCTTCAATATATCATTCTCGATTAAAATACAAAATTTCATCTCGATCGAATCCGCAGTTTCGAATTTATCGAGAAAACAAAATTTCAAACGACCGTATTTACGGAACCCCTTGTATAATGTTGCTCATAGATGAACGTGATCACGACATTCGAGATCCACACCTATCCTGAGAATTTCAAGTCCCTAGGCGTTTCCGTTCAAAAGTTACAATTTTCTATGGTTTCTATGGTTCTGGTCATGCGATCTGGACAAAATTTCACATGTAGCTTGAACACCTCATTTTCCATTTGAGTGCAAAATTTCATCTCGATAAAATCTGTAGTTTTCAAGTAATCAGGGAAACAAAACTTTGAACGGCCATATTTACGGAACCCCTGGTGGAATTTGGCCCATTAACGAACTTAACCGAGCCATTCGGGAACTGAACCCACACTGAAAATTTCAAGTCTCTAGGTTGTTCCGTTCGAGAGTTATCGTGCTTACGGCCGGCCGGACGGACAGACTCGAATTTTCCGACGGATTCGTCATCAGTGAGTCGAACATAGTCGATTGAGACCATTTTCGGCTCAAAATTCGAAAAATACAGACATCGTGACGAAATGATATAGCCCTCGTGTAAGTAGTACGAGCGCTCAAAAATGTTCGAGAAAAGTACAAGCGCCTCTAGAAGTTTTTTAAAACCCAGCAGTTTTATTTAGCGCCAGTTTCATTAAAAAATAAAAGTCTAACATCTCGACAAGTGTCAATAAAGTGATGTTTTCCCGACATTTGGACAAGAAATTCACCTTTCTTATCTTGAATAAAAGGTGAAAAATCAAAAATAGATCATTTATTGAAAATAAGATTGTTAAAACTTTACATGATATTCTACACGACTCAATTCAAATCTAGAAGTAAAATTGCCTATTTTTAGATATAAAATTGTAGAGGAAGTACAAAATATTCAATCAACAACTCGAAAAATGTAACATTATATTAACCTCGCTTTATGAACCACCAAAACACTTCTTGGATCACTGAGGGTATTTGAAAAGTTCTCGACTAAAATATGGCACCTTATAATAAAAAAAAAATGGTTTTGTCATTGCTGATGTAAATATGTCCATATTTAATCAAAACTTTTCAAAAAACCTGGACGATTCAAACACTACGAGTTATCCTCGTTATTGTATATATTAAAGTTTCTCCGCTTAAATTTTTTCTGAATAGGTTTATCAACCAACGCACCATCCTCTTTGCTCTCGATAACACTGTCATCGTCACTCTTTCTCTTCCACGAATTTTCACGAGACGATGGTTCCGTATCGATAAAAAATAAATCCTGAGAATCGTTCTTAGGTTCCGGCAAACTGCTACTCAAAGTGGATCTAGTTATCTTCGGCTGTGTAGAAGCGGTTTCCTCGTCCACTGTATCGTTTATAAAACTCTGTTCATCAACAGTTTCTTCCAAATTGATATCACTATTATTCACACTTGAATCGTCTGTCCGATTACTTTCACTAAAGCTTTCACCGTTACTTTTAAGAATTAACTCGATTGGATCGTCTATATTGAGCAACTTACATAGATATGTCGTCTGGGGGTTCTGCAGTGGACCGGGTTGCGTCAATTGCACTTTGTTTGAGCTATTCGTATAAGGCTTTGCGGTTTGTACGAAATTTTCAGGTACCGTGAGATCGTTTTCTAATTTACATAAAACTACGTTTGTTTCTTCTTCTTCTGGTTTGAAGCAATATCTGGAAATCAAAATTTGCTCGTCAAAAACAAAATTACTAACATCTTAGGGTAACCGCAAAGCAAGCACCTTTTCGTAGTGCTGCCATCTATTTTTTGCCTCCACCGGTATCAAAGCACTATTTTCTTGCAGTTACTCCACTATGTTTTCAATATACAATGATTTTTTTAGAGAATAGATAATTATAGAGAAGGGGTATTATTCTGTACATAAATCAAATTACCTTTCATTGCTGTAAGGTCCAGGGATGAAATTAGACATCGGTTTTGTACTGAGTAAATGATTGGTACTCATCAGAATCGTCAGCCATTCTAAATCGTATTTTATCTTGATTTCCTCCTTTTCATCGTGCGGTACATCGAACACCTGTAGAAACCTCCGTTTCGGCAAACATTTATCGAGGGCCAAGAACTTCGTATAACTGTTATTCTCGTGAGGAATAAGAGCGGCAAATTTGCAATGTAGATGAGCGGAAAACCAATATTTCGGTTTGAGGGTGTTCAAAAGGTCTTCGCATGGCTTGCTGCCCAATTTTTTCATTTCAATATCTTCCCTAGAAATAAACCTGGTTAAACTGTTGAAAGATAATAATTGCTTACTTACTTGAAGTGGGGTTTGAATCGGATAAGTTGTTCTTTATTTCCAAAGTCCGTAACATTCGATGGCCAGTCGTGAGATAAAAATATATCAATAGGTTTGGTTAATTGTTTCAGCCGGAAAATTTCCAAATTACGAACATGATATACAGTCCGTTTTGTACTATCGTCATAAGGGCATATTTCATGGTGACCTTTCATGAAGTCTTTACACTTGTAGATCCCGGAAATCCCTCCAATCTTCACGCCTACAATAAATTATCACCGGTAATTAAAATAATTTCAAAGAAAATTATTTAGTATACCTGCAACATTAACAACCCCAGCGTATCCCATATAGTATATTCTAGGAGCTACCCAGCCTCCGTAAGGTAATTCCTGTAAGTAATTGGACGCTTCATGATTCCCTCCTATAAGAATTGTTAAAATAGGTGCTGTTTTTTCTCCACTATAATATCTGGAAAGAAAAATTGATGAATATTTTGCCTTGTCTTTACATCGTTCATTAACTCACTTATAAAATGAGCACATATCATAATACTTGGGAGGCACTGCCATACATGTTAAATCTTCCTCATTTCTAGAGGTTTGGAAATCTCCACAGCATAGTAAAAGGTCAACCTTTATATTTTCTTTTTCCTCTAGACATTTTATTGTGTCGTATATCTTCTCTAATTCGCCATGGGCACATCCTTCGACTGCAATCTTCATTTCAATACACTTGTTTATGTATTTATTTTTGATTTATGAAACCTTTATTGCATAGTCTCTGTGAGGTTATGTCGAGACTCGACAGGTACTATAGATAAAAGAAAGTATTCTTGTTCTTTCTCTTCTACATTAATTCTGAATAGGGAAATCTTCTTTTTTTTCGCAACGCTAGTTTACATTAACCATTAACCTACTCGAGATTGACGAGATTACAGATTCAAGGCCAAAAAGAAGGGATCTATCATTCAACATAGAGGTCTAGTTCTTTCTTCCATTTGTCTGTAGGATCTTATGTGATTGAATAAAGATGTCACTGGGATCTGTAGAAATTTTTCATTAACCTATAATTTCGCCGCTTAGTAAATAATTATAAAGTTCCTTCAAATATTTCAATAATACTAGAAACAATAATAGAGATGGCTTTGATGAAATCAAAATTTTCAGAAATTCCCAAAGATGCAGTACAGCTGAGTGAATACGAAGCAGTTAAATATCAAACCAAAATTTTAAAAAATTGGAAAAATAAATCAGACGTGTAAGGTGCTATCGAACCTAAATTCAGATAATCTTAATTCATTGATACTTTCAGGTTTGCATTCAATTATGCCACACTGGCATTGAGTTGGGCGGGTGCCTCAACAGGGATGTATTTAAATAATTATTATAGGAATAAACTCAAATTGGGCACTTACGGGAGGTTTGCCTCGGTAATACCAATAGTTATCTTACCAGGATTAATGCCGTATTTCCTACATGGAGAAGTAAGATATCTGATAGAACATTGTGCTATATCGAATAAAGCAGTGGATTCTTCCAGATCTAGTTTTGGGTTCGACTGAATGTCCAATTTGCGTTGAAACTCGTGCTTCGTGCATACAGGCTTTTACCGGTTTCGTTTTACCTGCACTATTGACACCTCTATCGTCGTTTGCCGTAAGTTATTTTGATCCATTAAGATTTTACTGAATGATATGTAATATTGAATTTATACAGAAAATATTTGAATAGGATAGGATTCAAGTTACACTTCATTCGGAAAGATTACCCTAGAAAATAATGAAATTCTGAGCCTTCCATTTCAGTTTTCCCATACACATGGAACTTACAATATTCCATATTTACACAAAGAACCCATAAAGGTTTTCAAGTTGTATGTGAAGCTCACGAAACCGATAGCTAATGTGATGCTGGCGATAGTATTGGGACATATGCTGTTGGCTTCTACCGTTACTTACTTTGAGGCAAAATCTGTGAATACAGTCAAAAGGAAATTGAGCGAGTTGGAATACAACTTGGAACATGGAATTGAGGCAAAGTATGACTTTTAACGAATGAATAGGTTCAGTGATAACCCTGTTAGCTACAAATAAAGATATCTAATTTATTTGAAACTTTTATTTATCTTTTTATGTGAAATATGTAGCTTCTTATAGAACAGGAAAAATGAAAGAAAACTCAGATAATAATTTTACTTCCCAGGGTTATAAAGTTTTATATCGTGAATTAGGTAAATAGCTTCATTATCGCAACCGCAAATCATTTTCATTTGATTAACATCGAAAGTATTTATCGGTTTGTGTA
The DNA here is from genome assembly GCA_963966015.1 of Aphidecta obliterata. Taxonomy (NCBI): domain Eukaryota; kingdom Metazoa; phylum Arthropoda; class Insecta; order Coleoptera; family Coccinellidae; genus Aphidecta; species Aphidecta obliterata. Next base: position 4,262,226 of record OZ014435.1, read on the forward strand.
ATCTATCCATCAAAGTATACACTTCCAGCTTGTTCTTGAATTCATCGGAAGCAAACCATATGTTACTATCGTCCCTTTCAGTTGGAAGCATAATCATGTTGGACGAAGGTTTGGGTTTTAAAGACCAATGCCAAATATCGCCAGCCATCGAGGAACTAAACAGATGGTCGGGGTAATCGGGATGGAATTGAATTTCCGTCACACTTTCTTCATGCGCCTTTAGCAGGTTCACTGGGTAAGTGTTTTTTCTCAAGTCCCAGATAGTGATAGAACCTAAAACCAAGAATAAAATTTATTTATTGTTTCTTCGTCTTGAATGAATTTTAACATACCATCTTCATCTCCGGCGACCACCAAATGTCTTTGGGTCGGGTGGTAAGTTAAACAAGTTGGAGCAACCATATCGCTGCTCAGAACAAACATATTAGATGGTTCTTCGCTTTTCGACCTCAAATCCCAGATTTTCATTTGACCTCGTAGATTACTCGTCAATATCTCGTTGTGTTTCAAGAAGATAACACATTTTAAGGAGCAACTGTCTGCGTTTTCTAAAATTCAATTCAATCATAGCGAAGGCAGTGAAAAAGAGGTTTATATTTACCGTAACTTCTAACTACACTTTCAGATGATAACGTAAGCAAGTTAATTCTACCATCTTCACCAACAGAAACAATATCTTGATCGTAATTTGTAATGGCGGTACAAGAACTGACATCGACTGGAAATTTATGAATTTTTTCCCACTGCGTGCCACATTCAATACTTATTTCACTCTGTTTACTATAACTGATTTCAAATAATCCCACTGATCCTTGGGATGAAGAACAGACGAACATATCTGGTGACAAGAACTGAAAAAATGCAATCCTTACAAGAGATGGTTAACTCTGATTATAGTACATACCATAGCCTCTGTTATATCTCCTTTATGTTCCATTTCTGTAACTACATAAGGATACACTTCCATTTCATCATTTTCTTGAAAATCCCACAATTTAATTGAGTTCTGTTCATCGTCCCAGCTGCAAGAAATAAAGCTGTGGGAATTGTTGAAGGGATCTGGTCTCCAGCGAATTTTATTAACTTTTTGCGAAACGAACGTTCCTTGAATATTATGTGCCATTGTGGCAAAATTATTTATCTCAAATACTGCAACCAATGTAAAAACAACTCATTTCTGATACAAATGGAAAAATCGTTCTTTTCGAAATAGGTTATTATTTTGAAACCGGTCGTCCACAGAATAAACTGAAAAAAAATCGATGTGTATGAACTACTGCTCAGCTTTACTCTTTAGTAGTTCTACGTTCGACTATTTGTCAAATGATCATTGAGGATTGAGGTTATGGTGGTAAATTCAAAGAATACTTATTTATTATTGGAAAACGAGAAGAATTATGTCTTTGTTTCCTGCTTATTCTGGAGTCCCGGAAGCGAATAAAGATGTTCCCGACGAAACGTGGCTACAACAATCAAGTTTCTCAGTAACTAAACCCCAGGACACCCCAGAAGTACATTCAAATTCATCAGATACTGAAGATTGTCCAGTTCCTGTAAAGAAACATAAGAAGTCCAAGAAAAAATCTAGGGATGATTTATCCGATAATTCGAAGAAAAACATTGATGTAACTGAAAATGATATATTTTTTATCGACAAAAAACCCACGAAAGAATTCCTTACTGTGAGCACCATTTCGAGACCTGCAGTAGCAAAATATAAGATACACTATTACCTGATAAAAAAGCAGACAAAAAAACGCAAATTGAAGCGATATTATCATAAACTAGCTTCTGAAGATGTTAAAAAGAGCGAAGATATTGAAAAAAATTTCAATGATGTGAACTTTGACTCGTTGCAACATGAAATGGAATTGACGCAGAAGACTGCTTTTTATAATAAAACAGTGCATGAAAATCCGAAAAATGTAGAAATGTGGTTGGAATATATTGATTATCAAGATGTTATATTTAAATTTGAGAGGTATTATAAGAAGGGCAGTATCGCGAAAGGTTTACGAGCTAATGCCGAACGAAAACTAAATATTTTAGAGAAAGCTTTATCTCATAATCTTAATTCCGAAAAGTTGCATCGGAAAAGATTGCAAATTATGGTAAGCGTTTATCCTGCTGATGAATTACAAAAGCAACTAAAAGATCTGTTGAGTAAAGACCAAGGAAACATAGTTTTATGGCAAGGATATATCGAAGCAACACAGTGTTCTATGTCGCATTGTAATACTTCGGCTGTTTTGAAACTTTATACCAGTTGTTTATCAACTTTACAAAAAATAAGAAGGAACTCTTCATCAGATTGCGCAACTTTAGAAGAAAACATTCTGAGGATACTTTATCAATGTGGTTTATTCTTGAAGCAAAGTGGGCTTTTTGAACAGTTGTGGACGTTATTAAAGATGTACTTAGAGATGAATCTAGGACAGTTAGTTCAAGGAAGCTTCGATATACCAGTAAACTTGAATGAAAAACAATTGTTAGATTTGGAAGACGTGATTTTCAAATCGCAGCTTCCCAGTCACGAGTTGTGGTTGAGAACGGAAAAATTAAGAGAATCGTACCATTGGTTGCCTGTAACGGAACATTGCGAAGATCCTCAACGGATCGTGTTTGCTGAAGACGTTGTGGAGTTGATCCAGCCGATAACGATGCCTGAAAACACCTTCAGATTAACGGCAATAATTTTAACGTTATTGAAGATTCCTTTGCTGCCTTGTAGACATAGTACCATGCAACAATTAGGACTGGATTATGTACCGTGGGCCTTAGACTCTATTGAATCTGTGCTTCCTATATTTTACCCCATTTATCCTGTAAAATTAGATTTAGGGGATTTTTTGAGCGATTATCAACTATCCGTGGGACCTCAATACCTAAAAGTATTTCCAGGTCAAGAGGAATATTTGATATTCATTTTAACTGTTATGGAAAAGTGCATAGATTCTTTACAAGGCGAAGATCAAAGTTCGCTCATCGTTTGGTGGTTCAGGTTTCAGAGATTACTAGTTATTTTGAACGATAGAATTAAGTTACCGAAGAATTTGACCAAGATCATAAAATCGAATATAAAGAACTTACTAAAGAAACCTGAGAATCGAAGTAATATATTGTTCTACGTCGAGTATGCACTGATCGACAAAGAACTGAATACCACCGAGAGTTGTGTTAAAATCTTGGAGATTGCACTGTCCTTCCTCAAAGAATTAACTTTCGACCCTTCGAACATCAACACCGACCAAGAACACATGTGTTATTTGATAAGAACCATCGTAGAAACTACCATACTTCTCGGTCAAAACGAAAACGCTGTTAAATACTTGACTAACTTTGTTCAAGGAAAACCGATTCAGTCGGAATGTGAAATTAATGAGGACGTCCTGAAACATGCAAGGCTGAAATTCAAACATGTAACTTTACAGCTCATCGCGAAGATGGATTCGCCTCTGTTATCACCTAGCAAACATTTACTTCCTATTTTCATATGCGATTGGATCATTTGTAACGGCTGGTTTGTTTATTTAACGAAAGGACCGTTAGAATGTGGAGTGCTCTTGGAAGAATTACTAGAGAAGTTGGATGAGAAAGACTGTGGGAATTCCTTACAGAAGGAAATACTTTATGAATTCTATGTGGCGACTATGTTCAAATTTTGTACAAGTAATCCGGGTTACGGTTTATTTAAGGCAATGGACGATGTGTTGAGTAGAGCCTTAAGATTGTTTCCCAACAATCTCTTCCTTTTATCAGTGCTTGCCAAAGAGCAGTTTTTATTCAACTCGTTAGGTCCTAAATTCTGGAGAACTAAAGAGTTGACATTAAATACCGGACATGCTTTGCCTGTGTTATTAATAATTTCTATGGCACAACGGACTATATTGAACCTGCAAGAACAACTCACAGACACCATTACGGGTGCGTAATATAACCTTATTATAACCTCGAAGTATTCCCTTTATTGTCGTGAGTACAATTCAAATTATTGATTTCTGTGTCTTTCAGGTGAAAGGATCCAAATAGACAATACGTTTTTCAAGAATATCGTGGTCTCCCTTTTCAAAGCTGCAACGAAGTCGAATATATGTACTAGAAGATGTGGATTCATATGGCGTTTATACCTCCAGTTTATTCATAAGTATTTTGATCCACAGCTTTGCCGGCAGGTTTACTATTGTGCGGTTGAGGAATGTCCATGGTTGAAGGTAAGCGGTAATTTTTTGTAATTTCTTTCATGTCTTCAATGAGTAATTTTCTTTTTGTAGGCCCTTTATATTGATGCGGCAATCTATATACCTGCAGAATTGGGACAAATTCAAGACTTGATTATAGAAAAACAGTTGAGACTGCATATAACACCGGAAGAGTTGGATGTTCTGCGGGATTGAATTGTGAAATGTTAATAATATAACGAATATTTATGAATAACTGTATATTTTGTGTATCTATTACCAGTAAGTAATTAATGTACATAGTGTAAATCAATCCAATGAAATTTTGAATTTCACATTGAATAAATCGTTAATTTCCAATTGGCTCAACTTTTGTTAGAAAATTAGTTATATTATCATGTTTTTGTACAATTTTTCTCGAATCCTAGTTATTAATGCCTCTTCTTTTAACATATAAATGAAAGATAAGAAGTTTATAGTGTATGGAATTTCATTTTTCGTGATCTCTGAATATGGAACTAACCTAGAATAAATATAAACTATTTTTAAGAAGTGATGACATCAATTTTGTACAATTATTTTATCTGAAAATCTAGCTTGATTTTTTTTGGTAAAAACTGTCCAAGTTGAAAATATAATGCATCCAGCATGTTTTTAGGGTAATTCAAAAATTTAGATTTCGAATCTTACATCAGTTTAGCGCTAAGACAAGTCTTTGTTGATAGAACGAAATGAAATCATTTTTCAATCCGTTGGATGCAATATGTAATTTTTTATATCTGCTGCAATAAAAGCTATATACGAAAAACGTCGTTTCAATGTCCCAAAATCGATTATATAACTCCCCATCAACAAGAAGAAGAGTATTCTAACAGATTTTTCAAGAAATATTTTCAAATTCATGATCAGATGAAAAGAAATTCTACCCAGAGTAACAGGTACGCAACCCGTAAAACACGCGAGATGTATAGTGTGTTGCCTACACAAAACAAGAATTTACTCCAGATACCTCCTCGAAGTCCTGTGATCCTGTTACCAAATTCAGAATAGAACGATTTTTCGAAGACCAATTCCACTGAAAATCCAAATCCGGGTGTTTAAAACAAAATCGGGTAACAGGTGCATATGACTTCGAGGAGGTATACGGCGTCTCGTCGGAGTAGCATGTTAGGCAACCCGTTAAACAAGAGCGATGTATAGTGTGTTGCCTACACCAAAACAAAAATTTACTCCGGATACCTCCTCGAAGTCCTGTGATCCTGTTACCAAATTCAGTACAAAACGATTTTTCGATGAGAAATTCCACTGAAAATCCAAATCCGGGTGTTTGAAACGAAATCGGGTAATAGGAAAATATGACTTCGAGGAGGTATACGGCGCCTCGTCGGAGTAGCATTGTAGGCAACCCGTAAAACAAGAGCGATGTATAGAGTGTTGCCTACACCAAAACAAAAATTTACTCCAGATACCTCCTCGAAGTCCCGTGATCCTGTTACCGAATTCAGTACAAAACGAATTTTCAAAGACAAATTCCACTGAAAATCCAAATTCGGGTGTTTCAAACAAAATCGGGTAACAGGAAAATATGACTTCGAGGAGGTATAAGGCGCCTGATCGGAGTAGCATGTTAGGCAACCCGTTAAACAAGAGCGATGTATAGTGTGTTGCCTACACCAAAACAAAAATTTACTCCAGATACCTCCTCGAAGTCCTGTGATCCTGTCACCGAATTCAGTTCAAAACGATTTTTCAAAGACAAATTCCACTGAAAATCCAAAACCGGGTGTTTGAAACAAAATCGAGTAACAGGAGTATAGGATGTTCGAGGTATACGGCACCTCGTCGGAGTAGCTTTATAGGCAACCCGTAAAACAAGATCGATGTATAGTGTGTTGCAAAACAAAATTTATACCTTCTCGAAGTCGATCTGAAAATCCAAATCTTAGTTAGTTTTCTGAAATTTGCGTTTTGTCGTACTAATGGAATAAATATTCGCATGGATCAATTCATAATTTATTTAATTATGTACAAATTATACAATCGTCTCAACATCACAAAAAATCTATTTTGTTTTGAGGTGGGTTTATGACTTGACTACAAATAATTATCAAATAAGGACTAGTAAAATATATGACTATTTTCTGTTCGCTAATTGGAAAATGTAATATGCGCTGAGAAATGTAATGAAAAATTAGGAAACTAGCAATTCGTTAGAGTAAACCTAAGGACTGGATTTAAAACATTCCTTCTTCAGAATGCGTGAATATATAATTTTTTCAGAAGTTCAGAGATTCAAAATTGTGGAGATGAAAGCAGAGCAATAGACTAGAAATTTTAAACTCTGAAAATTTAGTTATTTCTTGTTTTCATCTGCTGAAATTCTATTATATCATTTTAAAATGAAAGTAGTGTGAAATCTCAGGTTATCATACTACACTTTCATTCTTTCAAATGAACAGTGAAATTAAATAATTTTTTATACAAAATGAATTTTGATTAAGGATTATATAATTGATCGAAAAAGTTCTACTCCATAAAAATCCAATTTGGTACAGTCTGGATTCAATTTTAACAGTGTAGGAGAATTTGAATCGTGCAAAATTTTGCATTAATAACAAGAATTATAAAGATCGATTGAATGAAGACGAATAAAGAAATATCCAATCTGCATCGGTTATTTTTTCTCGGTATATATTCTGCTTGATTTAACTAAGTATTTTTGAAGCTGTCTTTTCTACTAGATGCGTTCTTGTCCAAATTAAACTTTCGAAACGAGGATTTTCAACAAGTGGAACTTCATCTTCATCATAACAAGCGTTACTCCATTAGTCACTGCGACGTCATCATTTTTATGGCATGATGGATGGAAGCAGCTTCAATTATTCTTCAGTATTCCTCATACACCTGAAAAATATTGAATTTTCAACGGAAACAAAAAAAAGATATTGAAATATAAAAGCTGAAGCGAAGCTTTTTTGAGTTAATGTACACAGAGAGTTTACTCACAGAAGCGATGAAAGGATCAAGTCTCATTCCAAAAGTAGTCGGATTATTTGCTATCATGATAAAAAGCGTCTATGAGGCTCTGGCGTATAGTAGAACCTAGCTTTTGAATGCAGCGGTGACCCAGGTACTGAAGTGCTTTCTGACAATCTACGAGGTGGGGGTATTGGCGGCGATGGCGAGATGTACCTGGATAAAATCGAAGGGCTAGCATTGATGATATTCACCACGAAGATTACTCAATAAACTGAATAGTTCGAATTCGAAGAAGCATGAGAACCAGGAGTAATGAGCATGAAATAACGATTTACTGATTATAAAAGCCATTTGTTTCAAAACTAATTGCCAACTTCATATAAAAGTTCGAAAAGGGTGTTAAAATAAAATGGACCAGCGTTAAACTTTGAAATTTTTCCGATGGCACTCTCGGTTTGTCCACTATGCAGGCATGATTTTTGAAAGACTGAAGATGACAAAACGAAGGAATAGCCTCAAAAAACAATTCATGTTCAAGCTGCGTTCACATTTAACATCTGCCAAACTATTGTAACACTCTTTATTTCGCCACAATAAATAAGTAAGAGAAAAGAAAAATCAAGCATAATGTCCAACAAGCAAGCCTATAAATAAATAACAAAGATATACAGGGTGAATCCTGATGAACTGTGCATACTTCACACAGTAGTAGAGGGCGCTCAGACGATTCCAAAAAAACCCACATGATGGGTCTCACACCACTCCTTTGCCTGATAGAGGGCGATTTACAGTTTTAGGCCATATTTTAAAAATGTTCAAAACTCATCATGAAATTGGGTATACAGAAGGACCACAAGGATAAACAGCAGAGGTGAGAAGTTCTCAATTTCAAAGACCGGGCTCAAATTATCGAATATTTTCAGAAATCATGATGAAAATCACCCTCTAATTAGAAAGGTTGAAAATTTGATATGCTTGTTCAAACTAAACTGTATACCCTTCAATATGAACTCATTAAATCTCATGACACATCCACAAATTCTGAGGGAAAAAATATCGATTACTGGCACTCAGAGAGTGAATTTTTTTGATGGCTTTATTTCGAAAGAAAACCTGTACAGAAGAACGTGAAATATTGTTACCTGTAGGATAAAAGCAGTTTGAATGATTTTAATTAGAAAAATTGTAATATCCAGATCCGAATTCTCATTTTAGATTGGTTTCATCTAATAGCACACAAAACCTTTGAAGTGCATTCATATGAAATATTCTACGATTATTTCGAAAACTGTTTATTGTGTGATAATTCATTCTGCTAGTTAACATACAGGGCCGGTTTCAAGGTTTTGTGAGGTATTAGATGAAACCAATCTAGAATAAGAGTCCGGAACTGGATATTGCAATTTTCCTAATTAAAATTATTCAAACTGATTTTATCCTGCAGGTAACAATATTTCACGTCCTTCTGTATTTTCTTTCGAATAAAGCCATCAAAAAAATCAGTACTCGATATTTTTCCCCCCAGAATTTGTGGGTGTGCCAAGATATTTAATAAGTTCATATTGAAAGGTATACAGTGTAGTTTGAACGAGCATATCAAATTTTCAACCTTTCTGCAGGTAACAATATTTCACGTCCTTCTGTATTTTCTTTCGAATAAAGCCATCAAAAAAATCAGTACTCGATATTTTTCCCCCCAGAATTTGTGGGTGTGCCAAGATATTTAATAAGTTCATATTGAAAGGTATACAGTGTAGTTTGAACGAGCATATCAAATTTTCAACCTTTCTGCAGGTAACAATATTTCACGTCCTTCTGTATTTTATTTCGAATAAAGCCATCAAAAAAATCAGTACTCGATATTTTTCCCCCCAGAATTTGTGGGTGTGCCAAGATATTTAATAAGTTCATATTGAAAGGTATACAGTGTAGTTTGAACGAGCATATCAAATTTTCAACCTTTCTGAAGGTAACAATATTTCACGTCCTTCTGTATTTTCTTTCGAATAAAGCCATAAAAAAAATTCAGTACTCGATATTTTTCCCCTCAGAATTTGTGGGTGTGCCAAGATATTTAATAAGTTCATATTGAAAGGTATACAGTGTAGTTTGAACGAGCATATCAAATTTTCAACCTTTCTGCAGGTAACAATATTTCACGTCCTTCTGTATTTTCTTTCGAATAAAGCCATCAAAAAAATTCAGTACTCGATATTTTTCCCCCCAGAATTTGTGGGTGTGCCAAGATATTTAATAAGTTCATATTGAAAGGTATACAGTGTAGTTTGAACGAGCATATCAAATTTTCAACCTTTCTGCAGGTAACAATATTTCACGTCCTTCTGTATTTTCTTTCGAATAAAGCCATCAAAAAAATCAGTACTCGATATTTTTCCCCCCAGAATTTGTGGGTGTGCCAAGATATTTAATAAGTTCATATTGAAAGGTATACAGTGTAGTTTGAACGAGCATATCAAATTTTCAACCTTTCTGCAGGTAACAATATTTCACGTCCTTCTGTATTTTCTTTCGAATAAAGCCATCAAAAAAATCAGTACTCGATATTTTTCCCCCCAGAATTTGTGGGTGTGCCAAGATATTTAATAAGTTCATATTGAAAGGTATACAGTGTAGTTTGAACGAGCATATCAAATTTTCAACCTTTCTGCAGGTAACAATATTTCACGTCCTTCTGTATTTTCTTTCGAATAAAGCCATCAAAAAAATCAGTACTCGATATTTTTCCCCCCAGAATTTGTGGGTGTGCCAAGATATTTAATAAGTTCATATTGAAAGGTATACAGTGTAGTTTGAACGAGCATATCAAATTTTCAACCTTTCTGCAGGTAACAATATTTCACGTCCTTCTGTATTTTCTTTCGAATAAAGCCATCAAAAAAATTCAGTACTCGATATTTTTCCCCCCAGAATTTGTGGGTGTGCCAAGATATTTAATAAGTTCATATTGAAAGGTATACAGTGTAGTTTGAACGAGCATATCAAATTTTCAACCTTTCTGCAGGTAACAATATTTCACGTCCTTCTGTATTTTCTTTCGAATAAAGCCATCAAAAAAATCAGTACTCGATATTTTTCCCCCCAGAATTTGTGGGTGTGCCAAGATATTTAATAAGTTCATATTGAAAGGTATACAGTGTAGTTTGAACGAGCATATCAAATTTTCAACCTTTCTGCAGGTAACAATATTTCACGTCCTTCTGTATTTTCTTTCGAATAAAGCCATCAAAAAAATCAGTACTCGATATTTTTCCCCCCAGAATTTGTGGGTGTGCCAAGATATTTAATAAGTTCATATTGAAAGGTATACAGTGTAGTTTGAACGAGCATATCAAATTTTCAACCTTTCTGCAGGTAACAATATTTCACGTCCTTCTGTATTTTATTTCGAATAAAGCCATCAAAAAAATCAGTACTCGATATTTTTCCCCCCAGAATTTGTGGGTGTGCCAAGATATTTAATAAGTTCATATTGAAAGGTATACAGTGTAGTTTGAACGAGCATATCAAATTTTCAACCTTTCTGAAGGTAACAATATTTCACGTCCTTCTGTATTTTCTTTCGAATAAAGCCATAAAAAAAATTCAGTACTCGATATTTTTCCCCTCAGAATTTGTGGGTGTGCCAAGATATTTAATAAGTTCATATTGAAAGGTATACAGTGTAGTTTGAACGAGCATATCAAATTTTCAACCTTTCTGCAGGTAACAATATTTCACGTCCTTCTGTATTTTCTTTCGAATAAAGCCATCAAAAAAATTCAGTACTCGATATTTTTCCCCCCAGAATTTGTGGGTGTGCCAAGATATTTAATAAGTTCATATTGAAAGGTATACAGTGTAGTTTGAACGAGCATATCAAATTTTCAACCTTTCTGCAGGTAACAATATTTCACGTCCTTCTGTATTTTCTTTCGAATAAAGCCATCAAAAAAATCAGTACTCGATATTTTTCCCCCCAGAATTTGTGGGTGTGCCAAGATATTTAATAAGTTCATATTGAAAGGTATACAGTGTAGTTTGAACGAGCATATCAAATTTTCAACCTTTCTGCAGGTAACAATATTTCACGTCCTTCTGTATTTTCTTTCGAATAAAGCCATCAAAAAAATCAGTACTCGATATTTTTCCCCCCAGAATTTGTGGGTGTGCCAAGATATTTAATAAGTTCATATTGAAAGGTATACAGTGTAGTTTGAACGAGCATATCAAATTTTCAACCTTTCTGCAGGTAACAATATTTCACGTCCTTCTGTATTTTCTTTCGAATAAAGCCATCAAAAAAATCAGTACTCGATATTTTTCCCCCCAGAATTTGTGGGTGTGCCAAGATATTTAATAAGTTCATATTGAAAGGTATACAGTGTAGTTTGAACGAGCATATCAAATTTTCAACCTTTCTGCAGGTAACAATATTTCACGTCCTTCTGTATTTTCTTTCGAATAAAGCCATCAAAAAAATTCAGTACTCGATATTTTTCCCCCCAGAATTTGTGGGTGTGCCAAGATATTTAATAAGTTCATATTGAAAGGTATACAGTGTAGTTTGAACGAGCATATCAAATTTTCAACCTTTCTGCAGGTAACAATATTTCACGTCCTTCTGTATTTTCTTTCGAATAAAGCCATCAAAAAAATCAGTACTCGATATTTTTCCCCCCAGAATTTGTGGGTGTGCCAAGATATTTAATAAGTTCATATTGAAAGGTATACAGTGTAGTTTGAACGAGCATATCAAATTTTCAACCTTTCTGCAGGTAACAATATTTCACGTCCTTCTGTATTTTATTTCGAATAAAGCCATCAAAAAAATCAGTACTCGATATTTTTCCCCCCAGAATTTGTGGGTGTGCCAAGATATTTAATAAGTTCATATTGAAAGGTATACAGTGTAGTTTGAACGAGCATATCAAATTTTCAACCTTTCTGAAGGTAACAATATTTCACGTCCTTCTGTATTTTCTTTCGAATAAAGCCATAAAAAAAATTCAGTACTCGATATTTTTCCCCTCAGAATTTGTGGGTGTGCCAAGATATTTAATAAGTTCATATTGAAAGGTATACAGTGTAGTTTGAACGAGCATATCAAATTTTCAACCTTTCTGCAGGTAACAATATTTCACGTCCTTCTGTATTTTCTTTCGAATAAAGCCATCAAAAAAATTCAGTACTCGATATTTTTCCCCCCAGAATTTGTGGGTGTGCCAAGATATTTAATAAGTTCATATTGAAAGGTATACAGTGTAGTTTGAACGAGCATATCAAATTTTCAACCTTTCTGCAGGTAACAATATTTCACGTCCTTCTGTATTTTCTTTCGAATAAAGCCATCAAAAAAATTCAGTACTCGATATTTTTCCCCCCAGAATTTGTGGGTGTGCCAAGATATTTAATAAGTTCATATTGAAAGGTATACAGTGTAGTTTGAACGAGCATATCAAATTTTCAACCTTTCTGCAGGTAACAATATTTCACGTCCTTCTGTATTTTCTTTCGAATAAAGCCATCAAAAAAATTCAGTACTCGATATTTTCCCCCCCAGAATTTGTGGGTGTGCCAAGATATTTAATAAGTTCATATTGAAAGGTATACAGTGTAGTTTGAACAAGCATATCAAATTTTCAACCTTTCTATATACAGGGTGATTTTCATCATGATTTCTGAAAATATTCAATAATTTAAGTCGGGTCCTGGAAATTGAGAACTTTCCACACTAATTGTATAGATATCCTTGTGGAATTTCTGTATACCGAATTTCATGAATTTGGGATGATTAATTTGTCAAATGGAACATTTTAAAAACTAAAAACTGTAAATCGCCCTGTATCAGGCAAACGAATGGTGTGAGATTCATCATGTCAGGTATTTTTTGAAGAGCCTGAGTGCCCTCTACCACTGTGTGAAGTATGTACTGTTCATCAAGATTTACCCTGTATATAAGTGAAGATAACTAAAGTACAAAGATGTTTTACTTAGTATGCAAAGTCTACAGTTAAAATTTCAGTCTACGATAAAATTAATTACCTTCGTGATAAACTAGGAGAAGCTAATGACCCATTCGAATCTAATATACTTTTCCGTAAAGGTAACGGACTGTCTCCATTCAATCTACTTAATCTAGGGGGCGGTTCTGGACTTTGATGACGTGGCGACGATCTACCATTTTTATCCCCATTTAGTTGCAGTTTAATGTATGAAGTGAACCTTTTCCTACCTGAAATTTCCAAAACCATTGCAACTACAATAAAACAATAATTCACTGACAAACATGAAAATAAGACAACTTTTAATCATCTAGAAAGATATTTGTTTCATGAGTTCATGGATATGTTCGGCATTACAAATGGATGCTGGAATTCCCAGATTGAATGGATTAGTTTATGACTAAATATAATGCCAGGTTAATACTTATTTATTCCACCCTTTACTGGGCAACTCATCTTCCATGCAACCCATTACATTACAGAATCTAAGTTGTTTTATATCCAAACCACTTACCGGGGTTATATTTCGCCTCTTCCTCCGCCTCTTTGGCCAGCTGCTGCTGCTTCTGCTGATGTATAAACCTCTGAAATACAATAGGACTAGTATTACTACAACAACAATCCCCGTCGACCGGCTCGTTCGCCCTGAGCGGCAACGGCGAACTGTTGGGCGTCCTCCACCTGCTCTCGCTGACGCCCCTCTTGTGGGGATACGGCGAGCCCAGAGGGCTGTCCAGCTGCCTCCTCGGCATCGCCGGAGAACCGAACTTGATCACATCGTCTCTTAACAAACTAGACGGCGGCAGGGGAACGGGCGAGTCCCTTTTGGGCGACGTCACGCCCAAAATTTTGTTCGTTTCGCACACACCGTTCCTGTCGTCCGACGGCTGGGGGCTCTGAACCCTGCGGGACTGGAAGGCTCCCAGGCGCGAACTGTGGGTCGTCCTGAGGTCGATCGGTCGAACTTCCGACGATTTGGGACTGTCCGACAGCAACCTGTAAGGGCTGGAGGAGCCGTTGGGCACTATCGGCGCGAAGGGGTTGGTGCTGGCCTTGGCGACCTGGGGTTGCTGGGAGGTGAAGAAACGACGGAAGGCCGACGGCGTGATACTTTGTCTGCAACAATCGGAAAGTAATGAGCACAGCAATCTGTTTTTTTGTGAATAGTATGTGTTTACCAGATGTAAAACTATTGCAATACACACAAAGACAATTATAATCACTACGAGAAATTGTAACAAACACTAGTGAACTAAAAATGGTACAAAATATATACTGGATATCCCAGAAGTCGACGTCGAGCCGGAATCGCGTAATAGCCTAAGTCTAATAGTATTAGAAAAATATTTGAAAAAATCTAAGTCGTGTATTTTCAAATTATATTGCATTTTCTTTTATTCGAGAAAATGCACACCATGTGATGATTTTTGAACTCCAGCAGTTACAAATCTTTGCTTTTTTCTTATTTTATTTTTCCTATGTTATCCTGAATAGTGCTTCTGTAAACTGTAACCTTTGATTCTAAGCTCACTGCTCCAGCTTGAAAGATAATGCCACTCTTTGCCGAACCGAGGATTCAAAATTGATATTTCGCCCAACTTCAACTGACTGTAGTGAAAACAAATTGTACTACATAATTTTGGCAGGTGACTTCAAAAGTTAGCGCATTTAATAAGGATTCTAAAATGGTATAACACTCACTACATTATTTCATAGATTGGGCAAAAAAAGGTTTTTATTAAAAAAACTCAGTTTCGAACAATTTCTTTCAAAAATGATTCTAGTGTATCCAATACTTAAAGATAATTTTGAGGTTGGATGCATCGACATTCAAGAAAGATGGTTACATGAACCTACACAATTTACAAAAGTGGCACGAAGAAAATCCTAATTAAATGAGAAAAGATAGATCTCAATATCGGTTTAAAGTAAACATGTGGATTGAAACTTTGAACGGAAGAGTCATAGGACCTTTTGAGTTGCCAGAGGTCTTAAATGCCAAAATTTATTTAGATTTTTCACAAATTCATTCACCAAATTGGTTTCAACAATAAGGCAATCTCGTGGCCAGCCCGCTCACCTGATTCAAATCATTCATTTTCAAACGCTAGTGAATTTTTCGATTTGGAAACGAAATATGGAAATTGCGCTTTCATTTTTATCAACCATTATTCGTCATAATTCTTTCTCTGGAAGTTTTGATTTCGTGAAGTGATTTATTTGTTGCTTTCATTACCCCAAAATCAATGGAATTAATATGCTTTTGATTCAAAGTAAAGTTTACTTGCAACTCGATGAATAAAAAGGAATTAAATAAAAAACAACAAATCGTCCATATGAATACATTTTTGAGCTCTGACACAAACATGATTAACGGATTTTCTTATAAATTTCGGATGCTAGAACGATAGGAAAAATATTTCTGAGTCAAAAAAGAGGAATAATGAAGAAACTCAACTTTAAAACTTCTTGTAGAGGCATTTTCAAACAATGCAATATCCTGACAATTTCAGCACTTTATATTGAAGAATGTGTGATGTTCCTTTTGAAAATAGAGGATACTTTAGAGATAGTTTGCCAACTTACACATATAATAGAAGAAATTTCTGTCCACAGTTGTTGAAACCAATTTGGTAAATGAATTTGTGAAAAATCTAAATAAATTTCGGCATTTAAGACCTCTGGCAACTCAAAAGGTCCTATGATTCTTCCGTTCAAAGTTTCAGTCCACATGTTCACTTTAAACCGATATTGAGATCTATCTTTTCTCATTAAATTAGGATTTTCTTCGTGCCACTCTTGTAAATTGTGTAGGTTCATGTAACCATCTTTCTTGAATGTCAATTCATCCAACCACAAAATTATCTTTAAGTTATGATCTTAAGGCACGTATTGGATACACTAGGATTATTTTTAGTAAGTTGAAAGAAATTGTTTGAAACTGAGTTTTTTTTAATAAAAACCCTTTTTTTTGCCCAATCTATGAAATAATGTAGTAAGTGATATACCATTTTAGAATCCTTATTAAATGCGCTTACTTTTGAAGTCACTCGCCAAACTGATGTAGTACAATTTTTTTCAGTACAGTCAGTTGAAGTTGGGCGAAATATTAATTTTGAATCCTCTGTTCGGCAAAGAGTGAAATTATCTTCCAAGCTGGAGCATTTGGCTTAGATTCAAAGATTACAGGTTATGGAAGCACTATTCAGGATAACATAGCAAAAATGAAATTGGAAAAAAGTCAAGATTTGTAGCAACAGGAGTTCAAATATCATCACATGATGTGCATTTTCTTGAATAAAAGAAAATGTGATATAATTTAAAAAATACAAGACTTAGATTCCGGCTTGACGTCGACTTCTGGACACCCTGTATACAAGGTCTTTATAAATGATTGTAACAAGACCCTGTAGTATTTTAACTGAGTAAATTCCAATAAAGGTTAGATAATCATAAGGTCAATAATAATTCATGCACTTACAAGCTAACTTAAAAATTAGTAGGACAAAACAAAACGTCACTAACCATGCAACGTACCTATTGGCTGTCCTATCAACCTCATCCACTGCTTCGATGAACCACTTTCCAACATTTACCTCCTCCCTTTCATACTTCTTTATAAAAGCGTGCTTTTTCAGCTCGCGGTATTTCGGCCTGCTCTGATGTTGCTTCCTCAAGCTGCAAAAATCATTGAGTGTTGGGATGAAAAATACAAGGAAGTCATTGCAGATTTCAAGGAAGAGTACGACATAAAAAATAATTTTACGAATCTACCAATCCAACGAACAAGAAGCTGATGGAAATCAACGCAGCTCAGAAAATTGCAGAAGTGAGACTGAAGCAGTTGAAGGCCTCTTCAGAAAAACGTCGTAGGGCCAAAAAACAGCTGGAACAAATAAGGGAGAAGATTTTCCACAAGACTATTGTGAACTTTGTTGTTGCAGTCATTCGATAGAAGAAATATGGAGAAGTCATCTCGAAAACCAAGAAACTGGAGGTAATGAAGAAGAAAATGGTTAGAGATATGTTTGAAGCTCAGGAAGCTTGTAAGTTCAAGGATCTTGGTAACTTGCCTTGAAAGTAATTTTTTTCTTCATTAGTGACTAAACTTCGAGTACGTGACACTCAGATTCCTAGTGATATGTTCACAAGAAGGGTAAGGTCAACATCAAAAATTTAATCAGTTCTATAATGTACTTTCATATTCGCTCAATAGGTTCCTAATCTGAATTTACCAGGAATAACGAACAGGAAAGAACTGAATAAAATAGCAGGTAGGTCGTATAATTTCACCAAAGAACAATAAAAATGTGTAAACATTTTGTTAGATTCAGCAAGACAGCAACAAATTGAAACGAGTCAATAGAAGTCCAATAAACACTGCTACGCTAAAAAAATTACCACAAGAAATGAATTCAGATAAAGAAAACACACCTCCTACCCCTATAAAAAGACAAAAACTACCTTCAAACAAATTGAATATCATCAGCAATAAACTTATTGCTTTTCCTCCATTAAAGACAATTCTGAGCAAGCAAAGATCCCATCTAGATACATCCAACAGTAGTTTCTGCGATGTGTCCTTCCCCAGATCTCAAAATACTCAAATCGATCCTGAAAAGCAACCGAAATCGACTCCTAAATCTGGCCAAGAAGAAAAGGATCGATCTGATAACACTCAAAACGTATAAGAAAGTAACAATAATAAACCGACACCAATAAACGTTAACAAACCATCCGATTGTTTGAAGAATCTGAAATTCACGAGCCAGACCAACAAATTTCAAACGCCCAAACCGAAGTCGAGTCCAATTTGTTTGCAAAACAGTCAGGTGAATCAGATGCAAAAAGCGTCGATTCTCAAGAGTCAGGTTGGCAAGAGGAAACTGAATGAGAGTCTTCAAGATATTGACTTGGATTCGAGCCAAAGAAAAAAGGTGAGGAGTGTATAACGTCATAAAGAGTCCAGTTTAAAGGATTTTGGCATGATTACAGGGCGTTTTCAAAGGTGAGAAGAACGTTAACTTCGCGAGTCCAATACAGCAACGGATTGAAATTGGTCAGAGCTGCAACGAAATGAGCTTGAATCTATCTTCCAACATGAATGCGAGCGGATTTTTGGATGAAAACTCAACGATGACTTCTCCGAATAATGGTACATGAAATATGTCTGAATAATTCGGTAAAACTGTTCAATTATTCCTTTTCAGCTCCGTTCCAAATGGGTAGTCCACCTTTCAGTTTTTCACAGTCTGGTAAGTGATCCATCTGCAAATCGGTCATACGGTTCAGAACAGACATTATTTCTTTGTTTTAGATAACAACCAACTCGGGAAAAATGATGGAAATGGTCACAAGATGGCTCCAGGTAGGAATGAACCCTACTCGGGAATACTGAAGATTTTTCATAAAATTCAAACACACTTTCTTTACTTTTCTTGCAGTGTCCATATTTGGGGATACGAAAAATACAGAGCCTTCATTTGGATTTTGTTTCGGCGGTCCTTCCAAAACAACTAATGAAATGTGGGACTTATTTGGATAATTTATCTCTATTGTTATTCAGATTAGTTTTTGTTCAAATTGATATGTTCAAATTTTCTTATTTTGGCTGTGAAAGCATTTGTGTTCAATTTAAATAATATTCATTTGTGGATGAAAAAGTATGATAAATAAAATTCTTTTTTGTTCAGTAATTTTTACTCTATCAAGTTTGATAGAAAATCAATTGGGTTCCAACAATCGTAATTTTGACCCCGATGAAATTAAATCTAGCAGATTGTAGAATTCGGCTCACCTAAATTGATATTATTTAACGGACTGATTAATACAGCCCTGTACTCACCAACACGATACGAAATCTTGAAAATCCGTACTGAAACCTTTATTCTTCGGAAGGGACGGCGGATCCTGGTTGATGACCTTGGCCAACACCTCGAAATCAGTCTTGCAGTCCTGATACGGGAACACCCCGGTAGCCAGTTCCACAAGAGTTATTCCCAAGGACCATACGTCGGCACGAACGTCGTAATCGGGATTTTCAGGGTTCGGCTCTATTCTCTCAGGCTACGAGGAGAATTAATATTTTAGGCTTAGCGAGACGAAAGATAGACGTTACTCACAGCCATATAAGCCGCACAACCGGCGCTTCGAGTCTTAGCCATCGAATCGACCAGTCTGCCGCTTATACCGAAATCGCACAATTTGACGTTGCCCTTTTCGTCTAGGAGGATGTTCGAAGGTTTCACGTCTCTGTGCATTACTCCGTGTTTGTCTTTGAGGTACGACAGAGCTTCGACAGTCTGGAAGGTAGAGGGATTTCAAACTGAGCAGATGTTTTATAACTGAAACTACTCACCGCAACTGTGACTTTTCCGAGAATTCTTTCGGGTATCGGTTTCTTGAGTTTCTTCAGCAATTTATCAAAACAGGTTGACATTAATTCCATGCATATCCAAACCTCCGACTCTGTTATAAAACAACCCAAACATTGCACGATGAATTTACAATCGTGACTCTTCAGGACTACTTCGATATCCATAATAATCCTCTTATTCTCTTCTGTATTTCCAGACCTCCTCATTTGCTGAAAACAGGAAATAAGTTAGATATTTATAACGACATAATTAAAGTTTTTTACCTTCACAGCAATAATTTCATTGCTCCTCTTGTGCCTCATCTTGTAAACATGACCACAAGTTCCATGCCCTAACTCTTCAATTAGTTCTAAATCTTTGATATCTGTGTTATATTCAACGTTATTGATTTTCAACTTTCCACTAATTTTCATTATTTCCTTAAGCTTTGTTTCAGTCTCAACGTTTTGTTGTCTATTTATTGTGAATTTCAAGGCATTAGGCCTCGGTGTTACTCTTCGTGGTTCCCCTACTTCCATTGGCACTTGAAAAAAATTCAATGATAAAAAATAGTTTCTCTTCTTCGTCAAAGCCTCAAACTACTAATTTTTCTAGTATTAAATTACGGGAAAATACAATTTCAAGATATTCAATAACCGAATGATTCTAAGATATAATTATCATCCATAAATCATGTAATAAATGGAACAATACTTTCAATCTTCAAGAGCCCTAAATCAAAAACAGAAATATGTATATTGTAGTTACATGAAAGATTCCTCCGATTGGGGCTCGTCCCTCCAGGGCTAGCTCGAATTTCGTTTGTTGGGAGGCCGTTTGGCTGCCTTATACGATTCAGCATCTCGTCTATTTTCTCCTGACTAGACATTATGAAATTTTTCGCTATTCTACAGCAGTCGTTATAATCACTTGGACTCAAATCCTTGGCGTTGAAGACACATTTCGGCCGTGCATTACATTTAATTTATGTTTGTTTGTTGAAATTTTGAGCGGACAGAGACAGAGGAATAGAGACCGTTCCGAGCTAATGACAAGTGACGTTTTTACTTGATTGACAATAATGAC
The DNA here is from genome assembly GCA_963966015.1 of Aphidecta obliterata. Lineage (NCBI taxonomy): Eukaryota > Metazoa > Arthropoda > Insecta > Coleoptera > Coccinellidae > Aphidecta > Aphidecta obliterata. The sequence goes on from OZ014435.1 coordinate 4,282,827, forward strand.
AGGTGGTAGGTGTATTAGCCTTCGGCTGCGTTCGCGAAAGAATTTATCTATCGATAGTTGAAAATTTAAGATAACCATCAGCTACAGCGTTATTCTTATTTATTATTAACAATAAATTACCCACCCCACCCCTTATCATCGTTATTATTGCCTAAGTTGAAAGTGAAAGTTTTGTGGTTATTACTGTGTTTTCATTAAATGAAAACTTGCATATTCTATGCTCGACCTTCCCATGAAATTTGAAAAAAATTGGCGGCGGAATTTGAAGTCAATATATTATTAAAAATTTTCTTTTACTGATCAATGCATTCAATGCTCCTTCCTATATAGTGTATTTTCTATCTTTGGAGTCGTTTTCCAAACCCGAAGGACGGAAATTAACTTATCAAAAAAGTATCACAGAAAAGAGAGCCAGAGAATTGAATGTTGTAACTTTGAAAATTAAAAACAAAAAAAATCGTATTCATCATCCTACGATAGAATCTACGCGTTAAATTTGATACAATTCTGCAATTACATCGCTTCAAAATGGGAGAAGAAGGACTCAAAGCAATCCACAAGATAACACAAAATATCAATTTTCAAGACGAAAAAATTTGGCGTCAAACTGCTACAAGGAAATGTGAGTTTTCAACATATTTTTGTTATTTAAAATATGTTTTTTTTGTGTGTAAGATTGCAAACAATAAATGTTAGATATTTTCTCGTTTCATCTGAAGGTTTGAAGAAAGAAATACATAAATTAGAAGAGCGAACGAAGCATTATGAAATTCAAATAGCAACCCTTAAGAAAAATCCACTGTACAAAAAAAGGGAGGGGGTTGCTCGAATGTTGGAGGAAAATACGAAGGAGTAAGTAGATATACACGAAACGAATAATCCAAAACGATTTCAATAAAGTCGCGAAAAAATCAACATTTCCATTTTAGTTAACTTTACTTTATGTTAGGTTATTTCTACCTGTTTTTTTCAGGCACGTACAAGCGTATAAATTACTGTCGCTAGCTATTGCCTCAAAAAAAGAAGAAGTAGAACGAAGAACAAAAGACATCGAGTGTTGGGATAAAAAATACAAGGAAGTAATTGACGATTTCAAGGAAGCGTACGACATAAAAAAAGAACTTTACGGATCTACCAATCCAACGTACAAAAAGCTGATGGAAATCAACGCAGCTCAGAAAATTGCAGAAGTCAGATTGAAGCAGTTGAAGGCCTCTTCAGAAAGACGTCGTAGGGCCAAAAAACAGCTGGAACAAATAAGGGAGAAGATTTTCCACAAGACTATTGTGAACTTTGTCGTTGCAGTCATTCGAAAGAAGGAATATGGAGAAGTCATCTCGAAAACCGAGAAACTGGAGGTAATGAAGAAGAAAATGGTTAGAGATATGTTTGAAGCTCAGGAAGCACGTAAGTTCAAGGATCTTGGTAACTTGCCTTGAAAGTAATTTTTTTCTTCATTAGTGACTAAACTTCGAGTACGTGACACTCAGATTCCTAGTGATATGTTCACGAGAAGGGTAAGGTCAACATCAAAAATTTAATCAGTGCTATAATCTTCTTTCATATTCGCTCAATAGGTTCCTATTCTGAATTTACCAGGAATAACAAACAGGAAAGAACTGAATAAAATAGCAGGTAGGTCGTATAATTTCACCAAAGAACAATAAAAATGTGTAAACATTTTGTTAGATTCAATGCAAGACATCAACAAATTGAAACGAGTCAATAGAAGTCCAATAAACACTGCTACGCTAAAAAAATTACCACAAGAAATGAATTCAGATAAAGAAAACACACCTCCTACCCCTATAAAAAGACAAAAACTACCTTCAAACAAATTGAATATCATCAGCAATAAACTTATTGCTTTGCCTCCATTAAAGACAATTCTGAGCAAGCAAAGATCCCGTCTAGATACATCCAACAGTAGTTTCTGCGATGTGTCCTTCACCAGATCCCAAAATTCTCAAATCGATCCTGAGAAGCAACCGAAGTCGACTCCTAAATCTAGCCAAGAAGAAAAGGATCGTTCTGATATCACTCAAAACGTCCAAGAAAGTAACAATAATAAACCGACTCTGATAAACGTTAACAAACCATCCGATTGTTTGAAGAATCTGAAGTTCACGAGCCAGACCAACAAATTTCAAACGCCCAAACCGAAATCGAGTCCAATTTGTTCACAAAACAGTCAGGTGAATCAGATGCAAAAAGCGTCGATTCTCAAGAGTCAGGTTGGCAAGAGGAAACTGAATGAAAGTCTTCAAGATATTGATTTGGATTCAAGCCAAAGAAAAAAGGTGAGGAGCGTATAACGTTATAAAGAGTCCAGTTTTAAGGATTTCGGCATGATTACAGGGCGTTTTCAAGGGTGAGAAGAACGTTAACTTCGCGAGTCCAATACAGCAACGGATTGAAATTGGTCAGAGCTGCAACGAAATGAGCTTGAATCTATGTTCCAACATGAATGCGAGCGGATTTTTGGATGAAAACTCAACGATGATCTCTCAAAATGATGGTGAATAAAATATGTTTGAATAATTCGGTAAAACTGTTCAATTATTCGTTTTCAGCTCCGTTCCAAATGGGTAGTCCACCGTTCAGTTTTTCACAGTCTGGTAAGTGATCCATCTGCAAATCGGTCATACAGTTCAGAACAGACATTATTTCTTCGTTTCAGATAACAACCAACTCGGGAAAAATGATGGAAATGGTGGTCACAAGATGGCTCCAGGTGAGAATGAACCCTACTCGGGAATACTGAAGATTTTTCATAAAATTCAAACACATTTTCTTTATTTTTCTTGCAGTGTCCATATTTGGGGATACGAAAAATACAGAGCCTTCATTTGGATTTTGTTTCGGCGGTCCTTCCAAAACAACTAATGAAATGTGGGACTTATTTGGATAATTTATCTCTATTGTTATTCAGATTAATTTTTGTTCAAATTTTCTTATTTTGGCTGTGAAAGCATTTGTGTTCAATTTAAATAATATTCATTTGTGGATGAAAAAGTATGATAAATAAAATCCTTTTTCGTTCAGTAATTTTTATTCTATCAAGTTCGATAGAAAATCGAAAACAGTGATAACTTTTTGTATAAGATCAATAATAAATTTATTGTATCTAACTACCATCACGATTCTTATTACATTTAATGAGCGACATCACTTCCATTTGGTCGTAAATAAACACATATTTATGCCTTTTATTGAATGCAACTGTAAAAAAACTCCATAAACATCAGCTACCCAAACTATATCTATTTGCATTCCTCATGATAGGGTTCTAACATCCGTAAATCTCTCCAGGTAGGCGGAAGATTCCCTCTCAAATTACTTCCGCACCGTTTACAGGGGGCATTGAATAAGGTAACGTAACTGTGAAGCCAATGCATGAAGGATCTTACGGCTAACTCCGGCATTTGTGGCGAATGAAAATGTAACATAGCTGCATGACAATTTTCCGTTACTTTCCTGAATACTCTATATCTCGATTCCGTCCATAAATCAGTTGATTCGCTGTGAGCTTTAACAACGACCCATTCTATTATGAGACCTTTGAAAGCTATCATAGCTTTGAAAATTCTTCCGAGTGAAGCTTGAATAACTGGGTTCGGTACGAAAGGTCTGTTACAAATTATCGTGACATCAGGAAGAAGTCTGTCAATACCAGTTATGAGATTTTCGATAACCTCCGGAGGAACATTGTGATTGCTGGTCTGCGTTTTCCTTCTTTTTGTTCCAAATGTTTTGTATGTCTTATTAAATGAGTTAGAAGCGAGTATGCTAGTTGCAATTGCACTATACTCTCTAATTTTATCAGTCCATTTGTAACTATTAACCAGTTGTCCATATAACTGTTGTCTTTCCAACGTCGTTTCTTGAGATAAATGTGTACTGTTCCCTAAGCTGAAAGGTCCCGGTGGGGTACTCAAGGTAGAAACTGCGTTTTCTACATCTCTCAGATTGTTATTGACGAGAGTAAGTTGATCTTGTAATTCTAATATGAATTTATTCTCCTTGCCTTCATCTCCATGGTCAGCACGTAAACCGCTACTTAAAGATTCGAAAACGCCACGGACGTTTGAACGTAATACTTTCACTTTGTTTAGTGCTACGTTCAGTTGATCAATATCTCGTTCCATGTCTTCTGAAGTAAATCTAACCCCAACAGATAACGATGTTCACTCACATATTCACAAGAAAAACACATATATTTTTTAATCACTTCCGGATATTAAACAAAATACATTAGAGAATTTACCTAACCTCTCATAAGTGTTTTGACAATGGTGACACTCACATGGTCATATGTATTTATATCTACTACCTCTTCAATCTACCGATGTAATACGGGGGAAACGACCTAATTTCTCCTTCTTCTTGATATGCTGCTCCACAAGTCTTGGGTGTCCATTTTTTTCGGTCACGTTTCCAGTTTCCCGATGGACGAGCCGGGAAACTACGCTTTCACCAACTTGAAGGAAATTCGCGACATCTCTCCGATTACGTCCCGCCTCGATCATACCAATAGTCATATCAGCACTAAATCTACGTCTGTGCATTATTGCAAAACGAATTTCGAATCAAGTGGTGGATTGCGAGAACGTAAAACAATAACTGATATAAACGAGGAGCTAAAAAACAATTCAGATATAAAAGATTAAACATTTGATTTCTAATAAATGGACATTCGGTGGACAGTAATCGGCAACTTGAAACGGTCACAAAATTTCAAAACTTCAACTTTCGTTGAGCAGTATACTTCGTGATTAGCTTCGATTTTTCCAACCTTAGAGAAAAAAATTTAGATTGAGGATTTTTTTCTGGGAAGATTGTGGAAAATATGCCTTCAGACTTCAATAGAACGAACTGAAAAATTTGATTCCTAGGATGGAGAAGGAATTTTTCAAGAGGAGTTGAGAAAAAACAGTAGATTTAAAATGTAATACACATACAACTGTTTATTAAGACATGTAAATCAGTCCTCTCTTTTTAAATGACGGACAATATACCTAAACTTTCGGAAGCAGGTGGTCTCAAAAACAACAGTATCGTAATATCGAAAAAAAAAAGAATTAAAACACAATTGTAATATTAGTAAATGATGATGAAATAGTAAAAAAATGGCATTGAACGGATTAGTACGGATAGTGCATGTTTGAAGGTTCGTGGAAACACAGGATATTCAGAAGAGCAACGGGAAAGGAAGGTATTCAACTGTTTCGAGATTACAATAATTCTAAAATTATCAACAATTGAATTTTTTTCTACAGATTATTTTGAGTGTCGATCATAACGAAACCAGAATCAAAACGCTTATTTTATGTCGTGTTGAATGGGTCGAACCAGGGGAATCCTGTGGGGTGAGAATGTTTTAAAACCAACATTGGAGCAATAAATTATTACATATCTGGTTATCAGTAAACACTAAAAAACTTAACTAATAACGGAAATTATTTTGATATTTGAAAATGTGCTTGGGGTGCTACTCAGATCAAAAATTAAACTGAAATATCAAGCAGGCTTGAATGATTAATTTCGGTGTGAAATTTGGGAGTCAACTTGAAATGTGTCGGAATTCAATTGTCTAGCACCTGTTGCATAATTTCTATATATACAAATTAAATAGATTATCGATTACCAAAAATTAAATACAATAACATAGAAGGATAGATTATATAAACCAGAATTTAATTCCGTGTACAAACTAAACATTGAATTAAAAACAATTCTTTTTCAGCTTGAATCAATTTGGGGCTGATTCATTGCGTTTTCAAAAATGATTTTTTTTTATGGACTCCTAATATTACTGCTAAAATACATCACAATGCAAAATGCACTTGCAGGAATAAAACATTATGATCGAATTATTATACATATAATAAAAACTCACTCGTTTCATGATTATCGGTTTTTCATACCACTGCATGAGCCGAGTACAATTCCTCCATACCCAACGTGAGCGGGGCTGAATGTTAACAGGTGCCTGCCCTCGCTCAAAGTGCCAAATCTATGCTTATAGAGGAATGAAAATAACTGTTTTTCAAACGAAAAGTCCGAAAATAATGCACTGATGTGACACCTGGTATATTGGGTTATAAAAGATACAATTAAAAAAAAAACATGTAACACATGCGGACCGAAGCTTAACAATACGAACACTTGGAGCTTCGGCCTACATCAATATTAACCAAAAAAACTAAGCAAGCGCTGAACCCTACAATGAAATAAGACGCCAGACAAGGGCACGCTTGCCCTAACAATATCATCATTTCAAAAACATAAAAACGTAACTTCCACAATTTAATTTATAAAGAAATCAAAAAACAAATTTACATTTAAAAATTTTGAAAATTCCAACATAGTATAAGAGCATCATCAATCAACTCAACAAATATAAAAACGAATGCAGATAGGTAATTAATTAAATTAGTTAGATAAGGGACATCATTTTGTTGTCGCTGTTGGGATATGCTATGAAGAGGTCGTAGGTACACACCAGCAGGCACTATACGTGTGAACACCTACTTGTAGCTAGACGAAGGGCCACTTGCACTCAGTTCACCGTGGGTTTGCACAGTCCGATCACTTAGCTCCAGGAGCCATAGGAATCCTGGTACCATGCCTGCTGATCTCCGTTCATGTCCATTCCCAGCGGCTGCTGCTGTAGGGGCTGGCTACCCCAGTTGCTCTGATATCTGCGCTTTGTCTCCCCCTGGTTCTGATGACCCCCGTCGAATTTTCGTTTACCTGCTGAAACATCACCTGCGGAACAAAAATAAAACTCAAAATCGCACAAACTGAACAGTAAAATAAGGAAATGCATAAGATACAACCAAATACCAAAGATAAATCGAGAAAAAATAATCATCCAGGAAGAATTTTGTCCTTGTATGATATTAGCCGTTACTCGATGTTTTGTGGTTTGGAGAACAAAAAACTAAAAGAAGAATTTTCTGATAAAAGATTCAAATACATATTCTAAAAATAATAATAATAGCCCTGCTAAATGTTTTGGATTAAAAATGTCTTGTTCCATTCAAGACTTTCCTTATTGTTTTAGTCATAATATAATGATTATTAATGTCTTAAATTTATCAGCAATACTTTTCAACTTTGTGAGAAAATTGACGACATCGCTTATCAGGAAATAATACAAAAATATCCATTACACTGAATTTCAATATAAGGTATAATTTTAAATCCATTACATCTGTGGGACTCAACTATTAATATTTCACTGGAAACAAATTCATAAAACATTCACAGTAAAAATAAATTTGTTATTTGGTTGTTATCAATGATAAGAGGAAGAAAAAAAAAACAATTTCGTCAATTTTCCTAACAAAGCTGCAAAAAAAAAACAAAAATGTGCAAATTTACGCGAAAAAAAAATTTCTTCCAGGAAAGTACATGGAAAAAGACTTCAATAAAATATGTGATACCTTGGGGGACAATTATTCTCAATAACTCTCCTACCTCCATTCGCTGCAGTTACAACAAGACAACTAAGCAACGGCTAACAAAACTGGAAGGAAATTAGGCATATTAGGCAAAAGATAAGATTGGGAGGAAGAGTCCTGTTATTTTTTTTTCATTTTAAAATGTGTCATATGTTACACAGCTCATTTATGTTTAAAATGTTATGAATGAAATAACGTCTCATAAGTCAATTACCTTATAAAACTACCCGAAAGTTTTTTCTCCAATTACAACTGGAATTATGGATAAAATTCGAACAATAAAAAAATTTCAGTTGAAATAAGAAAGCATAGTGTGGAATTAAGTGAAAAGCATTCACGAAGTACTTCGCGATTTCCAGCGTTTTATGTAAAAAAAATTACGAAAAGCACTGCCGTGAGGGCAGGAGCTTTTGAGCGCTCGTACATGCACCTGGTAGGTAGATTCGCATTTTCCAGTTTTAGAAATCAATTGAAGGAATTTTTGACTGCTGTCAAAAAAATTCTCAAACTTAGACGAAACTCCAGACTTCATGTCAGTGCTTCAGCTCATCAATTTTGTTTCGATAATTCGCTAGAATTTTCTACGGTATCTATGGTCTTGGTGATGCGATTTGGACAAAATTTCGCACGTAGTTTGAATACATTATTCCTCAGCTAGGTGCAAAATTTCATTCCAATCAAATCGGTTCGAAATTATCAGGAACAGAATATTTTGAACGGCCATATTTACGGAACCCCTAGTCTATTTTGCCCATTGATGAACCCACCCTGAAAATTTCAAGTTCCTAGGCCTTTCCGTTCAAAAGTTACAATTTTCTATGGTTTCTATGGTTCTGGTCATGCGATCTGGACAAAATATTGCTTTAATATAACATTCTCGATTAAAATATGAAATTTAATCCGGATCGAATCCGTAGTTTCGAAATTATCTTGAAACCAAAATTTCAAACGACCGTATTTACGGAACCCCTAGTATAATTCTGCTCATTGATAAACGTGAACGCGACATTTCAGATCCACACCTATCCTGAAAATTTCAAGTCCCTAGGCCTTTCCGTTCGAAAGTTATGATTTTCTATGGTTTCTATGGTTGTTGTCATGTGATCTGGAGAAATGTAGCTTGAATATATCATTCTTCAATAGTATACAAAATTTCGTCACGATCGAATCTGTAGTTTTGAAATTATCAAGAAAACTAAATTTCAAACGACCATATTTACGGAACCCCTAGTATAATTTTGCTCATAGATGAACGTGATCACGACATTCGTGATCCACACCTATCCTGAAAATTTCAAGTCCCTAGGCGTTTCCGTTCAAAAGTTACAATTTTCCATGGTTTCTATGGTTCTGGTCATGCGATCTGGACAAAATTTCACATGCAGCTTGAACACCCCATTCTCCATTCGAGTGCAAAATTTCATCTCGATCAAATCTGTAGTTTTCAAGTAATCAGGGGAACAAAACTTTGAACGGCCATATTTACGGAACCCCTGGTGGAATTTGGCCCATTAACAAACTCAACCGAGGCATTCGGGAACTGAACCCACACTGAAAATTTCAAGTCTCTAGGTTGCTCCGTTCGAGAGTTATCGTGCTTACGGACGGACGGCCGGACGGACAGACTCGAATTTTTCGACGGATTCGTCATCAGTGAGTCGAACATAGTCGATTGAGACCATTTTCGGCTCAAAATTCGAAAAATACAGAGATCGTGACGAAATGATATAGCCCTCGTGTAAGTAGTACGAGCGCTCAAAAAAAACATATATACACAGAAACATTGAAATACGTGTACACATTTGAGGTTTCATTTCCACTTCTGAAATTTGAGTTTTGTGACGTTTTTCGAATGAATTCTTTACAAATATTTCTTCCAATCTGTACATCCATTTCAATGGCTTAATCCAATTTTCCGAATTTTCCAGAGAAAATGAAATTGGCACTGAACGAAACTTTTATACGAATAGTTGTAACAAAAGGTTACTACATATATTTGGAACATAAAAATTGATTTGACCCGATCGATTCGCATATCTTTCGCAATTCTGAAAGCATACTGTTGTTTAGTTTCATTATACCTTTAAGAAGCCTTTGAAAATCGATGATTTAAGCCTCATTATCAGGGACCCATTAATAGACGCAAGGTACTAGAAAAAAAATTATAGAATTATTTCAGACTAAATCAAGAGGGATCCCATTTAAAAATTTATTCAAGCGATAAAGAAACCTCAGTACTGAAAATTAAAAAAATAAATAATAATTATAGTGGCGACAGACAATAAGCCCCTTACATATGCGGACCAATCAAATTAAATGATGAAGCTTTTCGATTTTTAGTGCTTTAAGCTGCTTTACGGCGTTATTAATGCGTAAAATAAAGGCTTCTAGAATCTCCAGATATGTGTGATTCGTGTAAGGTTTTTATGTGTTAGAACTAAGGAAGCTGGGGTGTGAGTGAATGCGAAGATCCCAAGAGTATTTCAATTCAAACCTTCTTTATTTTCGGTAAACTAACTATTTTTCGAATTGAAACACTCCAGGTGATCACTAAAAAAAAGTCTGATGGTTACCTGGTAAATTTCCCTTGGCGCGACCCACTCCACGAGCGGTTTGGCGTGGTGCCCCACGCCCCCCTGCTGCTCCTCCCCGGCCTGCTCGGTTGGCCGCTGCTCCACGGGCTGGGGGCCCACCTGCTCGGCCACGTGCTACCACCCCACGCCCACGGCCAGCCTGTTGAAATAGCGATTATGTCCAAAAAAATGTTCAATCTTCTCCACAGAAACAAACTTAAGTGTATCTTTAAAGGGCATGATGCAACCGATAACTCTGTTCGGTCAAGTTCGGGGTCTCATGAAGGCCGGCTAGAATTCGCAAAAACCGCTACGGAATTTAAGGAAGCTTTCAAATAAAACCAATTAGTAATTTGGAAAAGCACCTTGTTCGTACAAGACCTGCCGAAGAAAGATGTTAATAAACTTTTCTTCCTCAAAAAAGAAGTGTAATGAAGAAAGGTGTAAATTCAATAAAGCAGGAGTATAGCAGTTTCATAAAATTCTAACCTCACCTTAATAACACCCTGAACTTAGTCCACATACAATTGAAGTTTTCAACAATCCCTTGTTGAGGAATACCGATACTTCACTCAGTACTGCTGTTGTAAAAATGTTAATCAGACAATTTCAAAATCAACGAAAAATTAACAAGAATTTTGGTACCGTTCAGAAACAAAACATTTTATGTCACTCCGTTTAAAATTTCTAGCACTTGTTAATAAGAATGCACAATTTTTAATTTATAGTGTTAGTCTCAAAGCAGATAAGATATTGTAAGGCAATTTGAAGTGACATAAACTTTTATATTATGTTTCAAACAATTCAGTTTTGAAAATGCTTACCTCATTATCCTGACAGAAAGATGTACAAAAATATTAGATCATATATACATTTTTTTTCATATTACAAAACTTCAAATGAAAATTATATTAAAAAATGATCGAACAGACCATTTGAATTGCTTCAATGGTTCGAAGTGCCAACAGAAAATTTGACAAATAAATTTCAATCCAAGCCGAAAATAAAAGTACCTGTACAGCGCGTCGAACTCGAAAAACAATTCAAACAGCAATGTTACACAAGTTTAATGACAGGCATCATTGAAAATTCCGATTAAAATGTGGAAAATTAAAGTTGCATCAATTGGAAAAAAAAAGTAAATAAATAAAATGGTCGTCAAACATTATGTCACATGCAAGTTCGATCCTTTCTACCAGTTGAAGGAGAAGGATGTTATTCATTTCTTCTTTGCATGTGGAAAACATCAACCTCGATTCGAATTGAATTTCGGAAACAAATAACATTCCCGTGAACAGGAAGAGGTGAAAAATGGATCGGTCAAGTCCTGAATATCGACAGCAAAAAACGCGAATCATAAATAACACTGAAAAAACTAATAAAATATTTCGACTGTTTTCAGTATTGAAAATCGTAGTAAAATATTCACGTAATGCCAATATTGAAGTGTGTAATGATTCCTCTTGAATTAAAATAATTATGTTTTTCGAGATGAATCCTGAAATATAAATCTAATTCAAGACTCACCCTATATATTGCTTTAAACTTATTCTAAAAGTTGTAAATTAATAAAAACATATTTTATCAAAATAAGGAAATTAAATATAGTATGATAAATGTGCAATAAATAATATAGAATTTCTTATATAGCAAGTTTCATAATGCAGCAAATTTATCATTGAATAAATTTAAATGAAATATATAACATCCTTAGACTAATCAAACAAAGATTTTGCGATTATGGGTGAAAATATGGGATTATGAATTTCGTCAAGAACTCGCAACATTTGTGTAAAAAATTTATAATTAAATTTGAAAACAAATTTTGATTCTACGAAATTCGTGTAGAAAACCAAAAATAATTTGAACATACATAGAGAATACACTGATACAAAATTTAGTAACTTCTCTTCAAGCAAATAAGAGATAAATTTTGAAAAATCCAATGTAACTGGTTATATTCCGGAAAGTCAATTAAAAATTTGAATTAGACATAAAAGATATCACAACTAAAGGAAAAATATTCCAGTAATTAGTGAGTAAAAGTCGGCTTGGCTTGTGTCGAGGCTCTTCGGAAAGAATTTTCTTATATCTCAATCGAGTATCGACTAAATGTTAGCTACCTCTCAGAATCTTGATCTGAACTTTAGTTGAATGTTTCTTGGATTTGTTCGACTACGTTTTGGTTTTCTTTGAACATCTGACAGCCGAGACTGTAAAGAAATTGCATTCTTCATTCCTCCTTGAAGGGATCTTTTTTGAAATTCAAATTTAACAGATATTGCCATAAAAAATAACGAAAATCCTGTTCAAATAAAACACTAAACGAATAATGGACACATCACGAAAAAAAACCCAAAAAAGTATCTTAGTTTCCATCCTTGTTAGAAAATAAATATAACCAGTTACATCGAAACCTGAAATATTAAACTTTCCAATTTTCTTAAGGTCTATGTTAGTGACACAAAAATTTTACTATTTTCCCCATATAGATTTGTTTTAAACAAAATGGATATTATCACAGATGGAAGATCACATTGGAGAAACTAGCAAACAATTTTGTGTGCAAAGGATTGCTGGGATTGTTAACGATAGGAATTGGTAGAAAGGATTTCAACAAACCTGTGTCCCACTGCTTACTTCATAGTACACGCTGCTCGAATTCAACGTGCCTCCTTCTTCCAGTTCCTAAGTGTCAACATTATGATCAGTTTTACCAATGGCAACACTTAGCACTGGGTGCCCTTTTGTCAAAGTGTGTACGTACATCAAAATTAAAATTAAGAAAAATGAAAAAAAAAAAAAAAAATAATACATACACTTCGATGACAAAAGAAATGCGGAAGCTCTAGAAAAAGGGTTATCCAAAGAAAAAGGAAAATAACAAAATAAAAATATCAAAACAAAGCTGGGGCCACTTGAGTACTGGCCAAAGCCAAGCAAAGCAAAAAGCGAAGCTTCTAAAAGCTGAAACTATAAAGCCAAAGCAAAAAAAACTCAAAGCAAAAAAATGGCAAATATGCACTCGACGACACTGCTGTAAAATAAACGGAAAAATGAAGCAGCGATTTTCTCAAACGCCTTCGTAGACAATACTTTATTCAGATATCTAGAATAAAAGAGCAAGACTAGCTACAAACTACACAACATTTTGAATGGCGACTAGATCGGTGCTCGACTTGCGGTAGACTTCAACAAGAAATTCAACCTTTCGTAGAAATTTTTTTGAAATCACCTCGCACGTTACACTTTCCGATGCGTTGCTGATCATTTAAAATATCGTGTAGAAAGAGAGATGCATAGAAACGAGTCATCGCATAATCCACACCGAAGTATTGTCTGCGAGCGTCTTCATTTAATTGCGATTCATTAAGCAACTCAGGTATAATAAAAAAAAAGTTAGTGTCGTAGCGGAGCTTTGTTCCCTTGCCCCACTTATTTGTTTTTTTTATTTTTTTTTGGATAACCCTGCAACTTAGAGCACATCATATCTGAGCCAGCCATGCGCGGCTGGCGTTCTCTCTCTCTCTGCGTCTGAGTGTGTATATGTAGAGGAGGTGAGTGGTGGAGTGTGACTCATTTTGTTGTGTGATGTTCGTCTCACTTTTCCCGGCGCTGAATTTTGAAGTTGGCTCAGATATGATGCCCGTTTGAGTGTGGCAAGTGTTCCTCTCAACATTCTCAAGTTAGTGACAGGCGGGTTAGTGTAGTTAGATGCAGCTCCATTAGTGCTTGGGGGGGGGCGATGTGCGCATGACATACACGCCTCCAAAACGGACACTCGCCACAATCAAACTACCGCAATCATAATAAACAAAAGAGAAATCGTAAAATTTCAAGGCCACCCACCGGTTGCGGTTGCCGCCCTCTCCCTCTTGCCTGCGGTGGTGCCGGCGGGTAATCGTAATAGTACTCCTCATACCGGTAATAGTCGTCATAATATGGATCGCTGTAGCCGCCTCTATAATCACCGTACCCGTAATAGTCGTAATCGTAATCTATAAAAGATAATACAAAAAAAACCCAATTTAGCCAACTAGATCCAATTGTATATATGCCTGGAAGGTTTTACTACTAAGAGCATGCCGGGAAAAGAGTCAAGTAACAATTCACGCAAATCATTATCACTATCTTGCTTGTCACTCTCAATTTTCATTACTTTATTTTTTTTTCTTGTCATCTAAAACTATGCTAATCGAGAGAGTACCACTATGTAACTCTCCCATCTCTATATTATATATACTACACTCACTACTTTCCTATTGGAACAGAGCTGATCATAACACTACAGATACCTTGTTAAAAAAATTCAAACACACCCTTCAGTATCGTTAATTGGTGAGTTTAAAATTATCAACACATGCTATTATTGGAAGAAGAAAAAATTATTGAGTATTCCTTGTAGAAACAAAAGAGTATCCAATGTCCTCTCAATAAGATATAGTTTCAACACTAAAGCCATCGGTGATCACAGTTGAATTCATCTTGTTAATATTTTTCAGGAATATTAAAAAACTTCATATCAACCCAAGTCTTAAAAGGCATCCATTAGTACTGTAGCGATCATTTGGACAAAACTTTGCAGATACAAATGAAATGGGGTAAGCCGGGGTTTAGAGCTAATAAAAATATTCTAATTTTTACCAGTGGCGGAGGAAATTGGTGAGACTTCTCTGAAATGACTCCTAAATCATAAGCTGGAGATCTGATTGAATTTTCAATAAAAAAATTATAAAAAGCACTGCCGTGAAGTTAGGCGCTTTTGAGATCCATCTTGTAGGTAGATTTGCATTTTCCAGTTTTAGAAAACAATTGAAGAAATTTTTGACAGCTGTCAAAATAATGACAGCAATTATGCCGAATTAGCTGTTATAGAAATATAAGGATTTTTTATTCAATAATTCGTTGGAATTCAAAAGGGTTCTGGTCATTTGATCTGAACAAAATGTAGCTTGAATATATGATTCTCCATTAAAATACGAAATTTCGTCAATATCGAATCCGTAGTTTTGAAATTATCAAGAAAACTAAATTTAAAACGTTCATATTTACGGAACCTCTGGTCGAATTTTGCCCAATAACGAACTTAACCGCGAAATTCGAGATTCGAACCTACCCTGAAATTTTCCAGTCTCTGGGTCTTTCCGTTCGAAAGTTATAATTTTTTTTGTTTCTATGGTTCTGGTCATGCGATCTGGACAAAATTTCACATGTAGCTTGAATATACAATTATCCATTGAAATACAGAATTTCGTCACGTTCAAATCCGTTGTTTTGAAATTATCAAGAAAACTAAATTTCAAACGACCATATTACCGGAACCTCTGGTCGAATTTTGCCCAATAACGAACTTAACTGCGGCATTCGATATTCGAACGTATCCTGAAAATTTCAAGTGTCTAGGCCTATCCATTCGAAAGATATAATTTTCTTCTTTCTTCGAGATACAGGGTTATAAAGTTTGGATTTTTTTCATTTTTTTTTCTCATAATATCTGCACTTCACAAGATATTCAACTGAAATTTGGCATAGATATTGCAATTGAGAGTTTACAATATGTGACATGCCAATTTCGATAACAAATCTACAGGGTGATATTTTTTCTGGAACACTGTCCCCTGTTTCCCTCCAGAACTTTTTTTGGTGAGCCATTGTTGATTTGGAAAAATGTAAAAACACCTCTGTTGTTGAACCAAACTTTATGGTCTCTTGTAGTTTTGTCATTTCGAAACAAAAAATTTGAACCACTCTCTCGAAATCATCAGAAAAATCCAAATTGTCATAAAAATTCAGTTAGTAAGCTGGGATGAATTAATTCATTATCAGATTTTATGGTGATTTTCCCGATCTGTAGCAATGATCCATAAAAATTCGTTAAACTCGTATAATCATTACAAAAAATGTATTACTACAAGAAACAACCTGTATCTCGGAAACGAAACGTTTGCGATCCCGTGTTTATGGGACCTTTTCTCTTAAAATTACTTAAGGAATCTCCCCTCTCCGTTTGTACCTCCAATTTAGGAACACCCTGTATAGCTCAATTTGAAAATCAACCTGTATAGCTCAATTTGAAAATCAACCTGATTTGTTTGGTGTCAGTATAACAAATACTGTCATTTTTTTTTTCATAAATTTCAGAAAATGGAATCACCGAATTATATCAAATATATGAGAAACACTCAATTTTCATTTCACGTGGAACTGCTAGAAAGAAGAATTTCCACATTTTTACTAAATTTCGATAAAATAATCGCAAAAATACAGGTTTATGATGGAGAGGCTTCAACTCTCCAGGGGCGATAAAAGTTTTCCATATTTCGACCTCTGGAATCCTTAAATATGTTAACGTTTAGTCCAGACACCTGCATATTCGAAGTTTTGTCGATCACGAGAAGAAAATTTGAAGAATCGACCTTCAAATAATGGATAAAAGATGAAAATTAAGTCAATTAAGAACAATGAAACATTAATATTTCATATAAATGTCCAGTTAAACCAATACACAGGCTGGTTCAACGAAAACTTAACATGCAGGTTTGAGTCGATGAAATACAGTTTCTTCTTGAATGAGGCGTGTGCTAGCATTTTTCAAACTACAGTATCATCACATAAAACCATCCTGCATATTTTAGAAAATGGACATTTCAAGTTTGGTGAAATTTCGCTTCTCACCCGATGGCTTTGGGGTTGACCATCCCCTGCCCCTTTAAAAATGATCAGCTCTGCTTACGCAATCGATTAAAATGTTATGACGATTGCCCCTACACCAAAGTGAATGTATACTTACCCCCTCTTCTGGCTGTAAGCATACATGAGATACAACACAAGTGATAGGGAAAAAATTACAGAACACATGCATGTTAGGGTTGGTGCCGCGTGCGATGCTTGTACGATGCCCTTTTGCCTTGCGGTGCCCCCGGGCCGGCACATGCTCTCTCAAACACCTCTCTATCAATCGATTCAGCATCGAAATTTTGCCATTTGCAGCTTCTCAGAATGAAAGCGGGATCTGTGATGGTTAGTTTATTATGAAATTGTGCCGTGTTTTACTTTTATTAATATTTGAAGTGAAGCCCCATTTACAATCTGGAATCAATTTCATCGGCAAAAGCTGAAGGTACAAGTTAAAATTTCGAGAAGCTGCCTAAATTTCAAAAATTCGATCATAATGGAATTTCTAGTTGTTAATCGATAATTACTGAAACACTCAAAGGTTTGTGCTAGTTAAAATACCACCTGGAAATTCACAAATCAAGCTTCCTTACAAATTGCATAGTCGAATCAATGGTTAGTAGATAAAAATAGATGAAAGCTGCACAAAAATTACTGTTTTCCTTCTTCTAAGTTCTTTCAATTGGATAAAGAAAAATTGTTAAAAATTCAAGCACAATATGATCGGTCAAAGGTGATTTTACACATCATAATTACGAGACACTACCCTTTCGTGTCCCTCGACATTGTTCATCAGCATTCTCAATTAGCATACTTTTAATTGTGAAATAGTTACTTGACCAACAAGCAGACGAAAATTCATACTCCTCACAGTTCAGGAAATGCATCAGCACTTACCGTAATCACCACGACCCATAGACCTCATTCCGGGACCTGTTCGTGGCCCACCGGCTCCGGGTGGACCTCCTCTCATGGGCATCGCAGCTGGCATCATTCTAAAAAATCGCGCAAAATCATATTAAAAATAGAAATTAATGTATATAAACATAATCAAGTCTTCGGTAAAAGTCCCTTCAAGGTTGACAAACACGTTTATTTTCCATTTCGTTTCATGATAAAATTGAAGGGCCTTTATGTAAGGTCCTATTTGAAAAAAATTTGAGAAGCACTGTCAGGAGCTTTTCAAATTTTTTTTATTTCGAGCGACTAACTAGTGATAAACCCTGGATCTTCGAATTTCAAGGATATCTGGTGTTGTTTCGATATGTTAAGAATTTGTTCAGTGAATTTAACAGAGCCTTAATACATACAGGGTGTCCCAGCAGTCGACATCAAGTCGGAATCGGGTAACAGACTGAGTCTAATAATCATCAGAAAAATATAAAAGAAAATCTAAGTTTATTTTTCAAATTATATTGCATTTTCTTTTATTCGAGATAATGCACATCATGTGGTTCAATTCTAAATTAAAAGTACCTGTACAGCGCGTCGAACTCGAACAACAATTCAAACAGCAATGTTACACTAGTTTAATGACGGGCATTATTGAAAATTCCGATTAAAATGTGGAAAATTAAATTTGCATCAATTGCAAAAAGAGTAAATAAATAAAATGGCCATCCAAACATCACATGCAAGTTCGATACTTTCTACCAGTTGAAGGAGAAGGATGTTTTTCATTTCTTCTTTGCATGTGAAAAAAATCAACCTCGATTCGAATTGAATTTCGGAAACAAATAACATTCCGGAGAACAGGAAGAGGTGAAAAATGGATCGGTCAAGTCCTGAATATCGACAGCAAAAAACGCGAAATATAAATAACACTGAAAAAACGAATGAAATATTTTTGGATTGAATATGAAATATTTCGACTGTTTTCAGCATTGAAGATGTTCCCTAGATTTATTTAAATCGTAGTAAAATATTCACGTAATGCCCATATTGAAGTGTGTAATGATTCCTCTTGAATTAAAATAATCATGTTTTTCGAGATGAATCCTGAAATATATGATCTAATTCAAGACTCACCCTATATATTGCTTTAGTTATTCTAAAAGTGGTAAATTAATAAAAACATATTTTATCAAAATAAGGAAATTAAATATAGTATGATAAATGTGCCGAAGGCAATAAATAATATAGAATTTCTTATATAGCCAGTTTCATAATGCAGCAAATTCATCAATAAATAAATTTAAATGAAATATATCCATCCCTCATATTAATCAAGTAAAGATTTTGCGATTATGTGTGGAAATATGGGATTATGAATTTCGTCAAGAACTCACATATTTGTGTAAAAAATTTTGATTCTACAAAATTTGTGTAGAACACCAAAATTAATTCGAACATATACAGGTTGGAGGTACAAACGAAAAGGGGAGATTACTTAAATAATATTAGGAAAAAAAGTCCCATAAACATGGGAAACAAACGTTTCGTTTTCGAGGTACAGGATGTTAAACTTTGAAGTTTTTTTCCCATAGTGCCTACACTTCACAAGATATTCAACAAAAATTTGGCATATATATGAAAATTGAGAGTTTACACCATATGATATGCCAATTTGGATAGCACATCTACAGGGTGATATTTTTTCGGAAACACTGTCTACTGTTTTCCTCCAGAATTTTTTGGTGAGCCACTCTTGATTTGAAAAAAAGTAAAAAGCAGCTTTGTTGTTATACTAAAGGTATAAGGTGGTCCCTTGTAGTTTTGTCATATCTGCTACCGATTTTGAGAAAAAAATTTTGAACGATTTTCTCGAAATCCTCAGAAAAAGCGGAATTGTCATAAAAATTCATGTGGTGAATTAATTCATTATTAGATTTCATGGTTATTTTCCCGATCTGTAGCAGTGGATTCGACAAACTTTTATAATCATTACAAAAAATTCAAACAAACTTTAATCTCATGTTTATGGGATTTTTTTTCTTGAAATTGCTCAAGGAATCCCCCCTCTTCGTTTGTACCCTGTATAGAGAATATACCGATACAAAATTTAGTAATTTTTCTTCAAGCAAATGAGAGATGATTTTTGAACCCCTGTTGCTACAAATTTTTACTTTTTTCTGATTTTATTTTTCCTGTTATGCTGAATAGTGTTTCTGTAATCTGTAACCCTTGATTCTAAGCCAACTAGTCCAGCTTGAAAGATAATGTCACTCTTTGCTGAACTAAGGATTCAAAATTAATATTTTGAACAACTTCAACCAACTGTACTGAAAAAAATTGTACATGAGTTTGGCAAGTGACTTTGAAAGTTAGCGCATTCAATAAGAATTCTAAAATGCTGTGACACTTAATAAATTATTTCTCAGATTGTGTAAAATAAAAAGTTTTTCTTAAAGAAACTCAGTTTCGAACAATTTCTTTCAACTTGCTTGCCATAAATCGAAACTGAATTTCTTCGAAAAAAAAACCTTTTTTTGGCCTTATTAAGAAATAATGTAGTGAATGTTATACCATTTTAGAATTGTGGCGTCGCTATCTGTATCTGTCTCAATCACCTCTATGGCAGGACTCGCTCCATCCCATTCAGACCAGAGTTTTTAAGAAATGGTTCGAAACCGAGTTTCTTTAAGGAAAAACTTTTTTTTTGCGAAATCTAAGGAATAACCTCTAACTTTTAAAGTCACTCGCCAATCTGATGTAGTATAATTTTCCTTCAGTACAGTCAGTTGAAGATGGGCGAAATATTAATTTTGAATCCTCGGTTCGGCAAAGATTGAGATTATCTTCCAAGCTGGAGCAGTTGGCTTAGAATCAAAGGTTACAGAAGCACTATTCAGGATAACATAGAAAAAATAAAACTGGAAAAAAGTAAAGATTTGTAGCAACAGAAGTTCAAAAATCATCAGATGATGTGCATCTTCTCGAATAAAAGAAAATGCAATATAATTTGAAAAATACACGACTTCAATTTTTTTGGATATTTTTCTGATGACTATTATGGCTGTATAGATATAAATTCATTTTAAAAATTATTTTCATCACTACACAAACTCAACCTAACCAAACCTAAATATGAATCTATTTCGATAATGATTTTCAACGCTACCCTAACTTTTCTTATTTTAAACTTACCCTCCTCTGACTTGCATCATCTGCATCATTCTTCTCTCTCTGGCCCTGAGGATTTCTTCTTTCTTCTTCTTATCGGACGGCGGTTTAGCCAGGGAGACTTCGATGTTCGAACCACCCATTTCGGTCGAGTCTAGCGCGTGCATTGCCTACAAAATTCGAGCCCGTTCAAAACGTCCCTTCTTCAAAAACTACGCATTATATACTAACCTTCACTGCATTATCCCTGTCTTCGAAGTGGATGAACGCGTAGTCCTTGATTTTCTTCACCCTTTCGACTTTTCCGTGCGCCTCGAAAACTTCTTTGAGTTTTTCCTCCGTGATATCTTGTGTCAAATTTCGTACATAGAGAACCTTAACTTTGGACATTGTCTGTTCGTCCGGTTCCTCTTGAGGATCCGCCCAGTCGACGATGATATCACAGCCCCAGACTTTGATGCGGCCGGTGCCCAGCCTACGTTTAGCTAGAGAAGCTGCCTTGTGAGACTCATACTCCAAGAAACAGAAGCCGCGATTCTTCTTTTTATCGTCGGGAGAACTGTATATGATGACTTCGTTGAGGCCGGCTGAACGCAGGAAGAGAACACGGTTAATATGAGAAAGACCGGTCGAGATGATGCGTCGCTGAGAAGGGTACCGAGGTCCATACGAGCGTACCCTTGTATTTGTGGATCTTGAGGTTTGGGGCACTTTCCGGATGGACTTTGGTCCCCTTCTTAACTTGTAGCGGCCCTGCCCTACCCATTGCTCAGGCGCAGACTAAACGCATTCCAGGGTGTTAAGGGTGTTCTCAACTTACGTGCATGTTTGGAAAATTCTTCCAAAAGTTCAGCTCGTTCACGGTTCTTAGGGATATAGCCCACGAATAACCGCTGATTGTTATAAGATATGGTTACGCCAATCTTTGAGCCAGCCCGTAGCTCATAATTATTCAGCTGCAAGAACAGTGGAAGGATAGCCAATTATGCCTGGGGCAAAGGGGTGGGACGGGGCAAAAAAGGACTGAGCCCGGTAGACGGCCGCCACTACCTACGTTCTTATTTTGCACAACTTTACCTGTCAATTTACCAAACTCTTCCAGTATCTCCTCTTTGCCTTTTGACTTTGGTATGTTGCCAACAAAAAGCCGCAGATTTGGTACACTAATGTTAATTTTCAGAGTCTTTCCGGGTTTGATTTCATGATTATCAAGCTGTGGGTCAAGAAACACAGATGCCAGAATCTGATTTTAGTCATATCAAATCTTATAATTTAGTTTTTAAAAAATCATGTTTTGCTAAAGAACTCAATTTAGTTACCAAATTGATAATTTTGCACAAACTCAACATATATATAATTATAATCAACCTTCACAAAGAATTGTTCGATCATCATTCCATATTTTGTTTCCATTAAACCAGATCAGAAAAAATGAAATAAATCTCCAAGTTATGGAATGATGAAGTCGTCTCACCCAAAAATTGGCCATTCAAAAATTCCGATAAGCCTGAAACTGCGAAAAAATAATGAACGATACAGACACACCCGTTACTACTGTGGCTTTATACAGGACAGTGGCGACAATAGATGTCCACCCATTGCATTTGAAATATTAACAACATGTTGTGCAGCAATTCTTCTGAAAAAAGGGTTCCTTATGAAGGAAGAAGTGGCAAATTAAAACTAGGAGGGATGATTGGACCCCCATAATCAATTCATATTCATGCGAGGTATGTTTGAAGAAAAATTGATGGTTTATATTCAAGGTTATATAAACAGAATAATTCAATTGCAGGTTCACTTTTCTGATGGTATGTGGGAGAAAACTCGAGAGGATGGAACTCGAAAATTGAAGATCAAGGCTATGCCCATTAATTTTCAAAAAACAAACCATCAAGAAAACTCCCTAATTGGGGAGAAGTGACAATTCTCGGGAAAATCAAACCTCTCAAAGTAAATCATCTTTATTGGACTATTTTGAAACATATTTTAAATTTTCATCAATATTTCTTCCTTGTAATGGTTTATTTCAAAAAACAAACCATCAAAAAAAACTCCATATTGGAGAGAAGTGACAAGTCCCGAGAAAATCGAACCTCTCAAAGTAAATCATCTCTATTAGACTATTTTAAACCATATTTTAAATGTTCATCAATATTTCTTTCTTGTAATCGTTTATTTCAAAAAACAAACCATCAAAAAAAACTCCATATTGGAGAGAAGTGACAAGTCCCGAGAAAATCGAACCTCTCAAAGTAAATCATCTTTATTAGACTATTTTAAACCATATTTTAAATGTTCATCAATATTTCTTTCTTGTAATCGTTTATTTCAAAAAACAAACCATCAAAAAAACTCCCTAATTGGAGAGAAGTGACAATTCCCGAGAGAAAACCAAACCTCTCAAAGTAAATCATTTTTATTAGACTATTTTAAACCATATTTTAAATGTTCATCAATATTTCTTTCTTGTAATCGTTTATTTCAAAAAACAAACCATCAAAAAAACTCCCTAATTGGAGAGAAGTGACAATTCCCGAGAAAATCAAACCTCTCAAAGTAAATCATCTTTATTAGACCATTTTAAACCATATTTTAAATGTTCATCAATATTTCTTCCTTGTAATGGTTTATTTCAAAAAACAAACCATCAAAAAAACTCCCTAATTGGAGAGAAGTGACAATTCCCGAGAGAAAACCAAACCTCTCAAAGTAAATCATTTTTATTAGACTATTTTAAACCATATTTTAAATGTTCATCAATATTTCTTCCTTGTAATGGTTTAATTCAAAAAACAAACCATCAAAAAAACTCCCTAATTGGAGAGAAGTGACAATTCCCGAGAAAATCAAACCTCTCAAAGTAAATCATCTTTATTAGACCATTTTAAACCATATTTCAAATGTTCATCAATATTTCTTCCTTGTAATGGTTTATTTCAAAAAACAAACCATCAAAAAAACTCCCTAATTGGAGAGAAGTGACAATTCCCGAGAAAATCAACCCTCTCAAAGTAAATCATCTTTATTAGACTATTTTAAACCATATTTTAAATGTTCATCAATATTTCTTCCTTGTAATGGTTTATTTCAAAAAACAAACCATCAAAAAAACTCCCTAATTGGAGAGAAGTGACAATTCCCGAGAAAATCAACCCTCTCAAAGTAAATCATCTTTATTAGACTATTTTAAACCATATTTTAAATGTTCATCAATATTTCTTTCTTGTAATGGTTTAATTCAAAAAACAAACCATCAAAAAAACTCCCTAATTGGAGAGAAGTGACAATTCCCAAGAAAAAACCAAACCTCTCAAAGTAAATCATTTTTATTAGACTATTTTAAACCATATTTTAAATTTTCATCAATATTTCTTCCTTGTAATGGTTTATTTCAAAAAACAAACCATCAAAAAAAACTCCCTAATTGGAGAGAAGTGACAATTCCCGAGAAAATCAAACCTCTCAAAGTAAATCATCTTTATTAGACCATTTTAAACCATATTTTAAATGTTCATCAATATTTCTTCCTTGTAATGGTTTATTTCAAAAAACAAACCATCAAAAAAACTCCCTAATTGGAGAGAAGTGACAATTCCCGAGAAAATCAACCCTCTCAAAGTAAATCATCTTTATTAGACTATTTTAAACCATATTTTAAATGTTCATCAATATTTCTTTCTTGTAATGGTTTATTTCAAAAAACAAACAATCAAAAAAAACTCCCTTATTGGAGAGAAGTCACAATTCTCGAGAAAATCAAACCTCTCGAAGTAAATCATCTTTATTAGATGAATTTTAAACCATATTTTAAATGTTCATCAATATTTCTTTCTTGTAATGGTTTATTTAAAAAAAAAAGTTTCACCCATGAAAAATAGTAGACAGATATATGTAATATTGCTTTTTTCAGATTTTTCTAGTTTCTCGTAGATGTATAATATATTTATATTTCAAATTGCAATTGTAAAAGTCAATTAAATAGATAAATTTGTATATTGGGCTTTCATAAATTTATTGTTATTCATTTCTGAAATACAAACATTTCAATGAAAAAAAAAAAAGAATTTTAAAAATATGTAGTGTTTGATGTTCCGAAGAATCTAATATTTCCTAAAAAAACATCCTATTTCCTTCTATAATAATGAAGATTTCGGTTAACTGATATCTGATTTACCATTTCAATTTTGATTTGGCTTGTGACAGTCAAGTATACTTTTGAAAATTACATCGTTGCTGCTGATTCAAAAATTTTACAAAATTTACTCAGCTTAAAATGTAAAGAGGATATTCATAATTTTTTTTGGAATAGGGCATTGTTTTGGAACTTTTCAGACATGGAAGCTACCTCAAAACAATATTAATCTGTCATTTCCACTCAAAATATGAATATTGAAAGATTGTCCCGTTTTTGCAATAATATACCTTATTTTCATAAATTGAAGAGTTGAATTATTCATAAGAATCTCAGTATAATCATTAGATAAATTCTGTACACAATGGAATAATCATACAATATTCAAAAGTGCCGTCAAATCAGCGAATATGACGGTCGTTGCATATTGATTTCAGATATTTAGAGTTTAATTTGAATACTTTTTCTATTAAAAGGCAATGATTGAGTAACCATTCCAATTATAAATCCAGTTGCAGATAAAAATTCGAAGGTATTCAGTTTAGATTTGAATATTTCGTTGAAAAAACTGCCATTCAAGTACTATATCATTTGAATTTATAGCCCTATTGTCGCCACTGTCTTGTATAAAGTCACTGTACCCGTTTTACCAACTCAGACGTCGATCGCAGCAATCTACAGCTGAAGAATCACCATCGGGACTACCAAAATGGAATTTAGAGAATGTTCCGGGTCTCAATTTTGCCGATAAACCGCAAAGAGGAGACCTGTAAACGGAAACCACCAAAGAACACTTGCCAACAGCCAAAAACCACGCGGCGATTCGAGAGAAACCAGGAATAACCTTCTTCAAACTAAATTATTAAGGGAGGTTCATGTATGAAGGGCTCTAAAAATGGGGGGAAAGCTACAAGGGTAAGAATCGGTATGTTTCTGTAATCAATGCCGTTGGGGCTCTATTATGTCACTAGTCTAATCGGCTTTGATAACAGTTCACTATAACAAATGTAATGCCAATGAATGAATTCAAAACAATGATGCAACTTTAATTGTTTCGATGGAATGCAACTAAACGACTGGATCTTCAGACTAAACAAAGTGAATTTCAGATAAGGTAAATCAAACAATTTTCTATTTGCATCAACGAAATCAATTGAAATTTCGTTGAAAACCATTGAATAAACAGAAGTATAAGGTGAAAGGGAAAGAAAATATTTCTTTGTCATTCCTAACCAATTTGGTAACTAAAATTTAGGATTTCTACAACTGAGATGAATAAACTCAAGAAAGAATTCTTCCAAAACGTTCTTTAGTCAAATATGTATAAAAAAGAGGCAGCAAATGGTAACTAAAAACTAGGCATCTACATAAACATGCCAAACGGCACTCGAAATTACCTTCTGAACAGCATTATGTGCGGAGTCTCTTGTCGTAAAAGTAACAAAAGCATACCCTCTATTAGTGCCGGTCATGGGGTCCATCATTAATCTGAGGTCCCATATCGTTCCGCACTGTTCGAAAAGCGGTATGAGCTCGTCCTCATACATGTCTTTTGGTATTTTGCCGCAGAAAACTTCACAACCAGAGCCAGGCGGCGCGCCGTCCCATTCGGGAGGCGGTCCGCCATACTTACGTTGACCTTTGAAGGAAAAAACATAGGTTAAGATTAAGAAATAATTACTTATCGCGAATTAAAAAAAAATCTGTTAGCCGAACACCAAGAGGAGGAGAACAAACTGAAAATTTAATACAGGGTCTTTATAAACGATTGTAACATCGCAGTGGACTCGGAAATATTCCTCCCTCTGTCGTTGGAGCAGAAAAACAATATCAAACTAATGAAAACGGAGTTTTGTGTTTCAATTCTCACCTGTTGTAACGTCTAAGGTATAACCTGTCCTATCTAAAATTTGCTTAATCTTCTCCTCGTCGGGGCCCTTCGTGATCGGCGTCGGGGTCGGGGCAGCGACGCCCTGGCTCGAGCCCGCCCGGCTCTTCTGCCTGTACGTCTTCATGACGCCGCAAAGATAGGCGGATTTGTTCGAGACGTGTTCCAGGTTCGAGTCCAAGAATTGGCCGAGGACGTTGAGGGCCCCGTCGACCGGGAACTCCTTGAGCGCGTCCAGGGCCCTCTCGTCGAGATCGACATGGGCCAACTTTCCTGTCTTGTAGATCTCGTCGAGTTTCGCCGCCACTTTCTCGTCAAGACCGTACTCGATCAGTTTCTGGTAGTCCTCGGTCTTCTCGTCCGGTTCGATCTTCATTGGCTCTTCCGACACTTCACCATTACCTTCAGCCATAGCTGAAAAACAACCAGTAGAATCAGACAAAAAAAAAACAACTAATAAGACAGGTCGGCAAATCTCCTTACATTTTTCCACTTGTTCGACAATTTATCAACCAAAAATTCACTTAGAAATCGAAATTTAGTCCACCAAATTGAAGAACACCAACTTTAGTAATTTTCTGACTGATTTCAATCGAGCTGGTCGATTAGATGAACGAAATTCGTATGATTTTGGATTTGGTCAATGACATTAAAGATGACAGATCTTTTTGGCAGATTGTAATTGTCAATTTTAAAATTTTCAGTTCTGGTTCTATCAGTTTCATGCCTCAATAAAATTCCATCCTTTTGGACTGATTATTATTGTCATTTGACCATATTTATAGAGAAAACTATAATAAAATAAGAAAGCTGTGTAACTTTTTGAGCACTCGTACTACTTACATGAAAGCTATATAATTTAGTTACGATGTCTGTATTTTTCGAATTTTGAGCTGAAAATGGTCTCAATCGACAGAGTTCGACTCACGGATGACGGAAATTTCGAGTTTGTCCGTCCGTATACACGATAACTCTCGAACGGAACGATCTAGAAACTTGAAATTTTCAGGGTAGGTTCGAATATCGAATGCCGCGGTTCAGTTCGTTATTGGGCAAAATTCGAAAAGGGGTTCCGTAAATATGGTCGTTCGAAATTTCCTTTTCTTGATAATTTCGAAACTACGGATTAGATCGTGACGAAATTCCGTATTTTAATGGAGAATGATATATTCAAGCTACATGCGAAATTTTGTCCAGATCGCATGACCAGAACCATAGAAACCATACAAAATTATAACTATCGAACGGAAAGACCTAGAAACTTGAAATTTTCGAGGTAGGTTCGAATCTCGAATGCCGCAGTTGAGTTCGTTATTGGACGAAATTCGACCAGGGGTTCCGTAAATATGGCCGTTTGAAATTTTGTTCCCTGATTACTTCGAAACTACTGATTCGATCGAGGTGAAATTGTGCACTCAGATGGAGAATGACGTGTTCAAGTTACATGCAAAATTGTCCAGATCGCATGACCAGAACCATAGAAAACTTTGTAATGGAAAGGCCTAGAGACTTGAAATTTTCAGGATAGGTGTGGATCTCGAATGTCGCGGTCACGTTTATAAATGAGCAAAATTAGACTAGGGGTTCCGTAAATATGGTCGTTTGGAATTTAGTTTTCTTGATCATTTCAAAACTTCGGATTCGGTCATGACGAAATTTTGTATTTTAATAGAGAATGATATATTCCAGCTACATTTTGTCCAGATCGCATGACTAGAACCATAGAAACCAAAGAAAATTATAACTTTCGAACGGAAAGTCCTAGGGACTTGAAATTTTCAGGTTAGGTTTGGATAGCGAATTTCGCGGTCACGTTCATCAATTATCAAAATTAAACCAGGCGTTCCGTAAATATGGCCGTTCAAATAATTTTTTTCCTGATAATTTCGAAACTTCTCATTGGATTGGAATGAAATTTTGCACATACATAGATGAAGAATAATGTATTCAAACTACGTGGGATATTTTGTCCAGATCGCATTACCAACACCATAGAAACCCTAGAAAATTTTAGCGAATTATCGAAAAAAAATTACCTAAAGCACTGACGTGAAGTCTGGAGTTTCGCCTCAATTTGAACATTCTTTTGACAGCTTTCAATAATTTTTCGAATTTGTTTCTAAAACTGGAAAATGCGAATCTACCTACAAAGTGGATGAACGAGCGCTCAAAAGCTCCTGACTTCACGGCAGTACTTTTCGTCATTTTTATTTCTAGAGGAATGAAACGACCGGAATTGTCACGTAAAATAAACAAATATTCCTGCTGTCGCTTATATAGGGGGAATTTCCTGTAGAAGTAACCGAATTCCTGTTGTATATCCTGGAAAATTTCTTTGAGTGTACTGTCATTTTATCTTTATAAACTTCGAAGCATGGACACACAGAATTATATTGAATATATCAAGAAGACTCATGTTTTTTCTGTGTACCAAGATAGCCGGAGGAACAATGGGTCACATGGGCTCAGTTCAGAAGAAGAAGATAGCCTTCAGTGTTTAATGTCAGTATGACAAATACTGTCATTTTTTCTGTGCAGTGCTTTTCATAATTTTCTCAACATCAAACCTCTAAGTAAATACACCTCTAAAATAGCTTTTGTGCCGCTTTATATGGCTTGGGACAATCTCAAGTCGAATTTTCATTAATATTCCGCAAAAACTTTTTTTCCCGTAAAATTTCCACCTAAAATGAAGGTTTTCAGCTACGGACATTCAGATTAAATCGCCTGAGAAACAAATATCGAATCTGTTTAGTTTATAATACCCGTTTTCGTCTCGCTCCGGATTTAATAGACGTTAAAACCGATTTTACTACAGACGGAAAGCAAGCTGTAGGAATACTGCGTGACCTCGATAATTTTGGCGGGAGCCTATACAAACAGACTTCGAGAGTGTCTCGACCCTGAAAAGACTTCTTTTATTAGCGGACGGAAAATGACCTTACAGTTCAAATCATTTCGACAGGACGATTTGACGAACGAACCGAAATAAATTTCTCGGAAAAAGCAACGCGCAGTGTGAACCGACCTTAATTTGAATTCTATGATCGATCCCTTCAATTTGAGACAAATTAGTGGGCTCTAAGATTTTGTTGGATCAAAAACAAAGCATAGAAATAACGAAGTCTTCGATTATTTCAGATCGATCGAAATCTTGATGAATTCCGAATTGAAACATGGTAGGTACCTAACATTAAATTAGTCATGAAATTTTACGCCATAAACGGCTAATGCATCTGCAGCGCATGTACCAAAGTGCAGAAAATGGTAATTGCAATTTACCTGCAACCTATTCGACTTTCTTGAAGGTTACGGGTACTTTTACCCAAACATTGCTTTGGACCAATATCAAAAATATTCCGATAACCGGCGAAAAATACAAACCAACATGCGCAGGATTTGAGAGGAACCGGCTTCAAATAAAAACATTTCGGATGCATTCAAACAAACAGTAAACATAATTCCTCAAAACCCACAATAACAATAATTGTTGACTTCGGGATTGTAAACTGACCGTAAGCACCAAGCAGGCATTTATACATTTTGGGCGGTTTCCTGTTGTCAACCAAAGCCTTTCAGAACAAGCCAACAAGCATTCGGTCTTTCTCACAAGATCAGACGGGAAATCGCACCCATTTTACAATTTTGAAGAGTCCAACTACTTACCGGACTAGATAACACTAAGCAACCAACACAAATTTTTACATACAAGTCCAAAATATTGAAAATTTCACGAAATAAAATGGCGGCCGTAAACTCAAATGCCTACACAAGTCAACGTGACGTGCCGGCTAGTTTCGCGTATTTTCGCGGAGTGCGCATGGTCGTCCCGTTTTAGCCTCGAACCGATGCGCGTTTCCAAACCGACGCCGTTAGGCGCGCTTCACACCGGTTGTTTTGGTTAGATGACAGGTTAGAAATTTGAATGGGCAATATTCTAATAGGTTTTAATTGAGTTGGAAGATTAACAGGTGATTAGAGGAGAGGTGCATGTTACTCGGGAGATTTTCAGAACGGCTAAAAGCGGTGTAAATGTTGTCCGCATTTTTCCGCACCAATCTCATATGGAAAAAAAAGATTGAACTACTTATTATAAAAAGTGTCTGAAACTGGGGTTGAAAGATAATTTTGATATGTGATGAGAATCATGATTCGAATTCGAGTAAAATTTCTGAATAAATTTAGAAAATGTAACGCCATTTATGGTTGAATGTAACGGTTCTATGAAATTTTGTGCGAAAACTCAATCATAGAAAAAACTTGTATATAAATACCTACTCCGTGATTAAAGACAAACTTTGAGCATAGACTAATAGGTTGATTAATTACCATTTCATCGAGTGAGATTTAAAGCGTCTTCCCACTAATACAAAAGTACGTTTCAGAATCGCCAACTGCAGCGCGGAAAAATCGCAGCTTTTAAAAAAGCGCGCTATTTTTAAACCTTCCATTGTTGTCCGGGAATTTCGGTTGCTAGGGAATCGCATGCAATAATAACTCTCAGGGTAACTTACCAACGTTTCAACTTAATGCAGAACTAAACTTCAAAAAACACTGAACAATAAAGAAGTACATAAACACAACGAATAACATAAATAGAATGGGTTATTTCAAAAATAATGCCATTAAATTTAGGAACAATTTGACCTTGGCTCAAACTTCGGTTTCGAATTTTGAATTTTCATGTGTGTAAAAACCGAACAGTCGCGGCGCAGTGCAATTTGTCACTGCACACTGCACTGAATGGCGCTGGTGACGGTGAGTGCACTCTGCGAATTCCGTTGTTTCGCGAACATGTAATTGCCGCGTTGTCGGACTGCGCGGTTAATCTTTCGCTTCGAAGAAAGGGGTAATACGTTGACCGCGTACGCTTGGAAGGGTCGGAACCACGTTTATCTGGTCGGAAATATGCAGAATTGATGGGAAAGTTGGGTTTTCTGGGGGGTATTGAGAGATTGACCAACGATTCGTTGACGAAATATTTCGATTCATGCCCACAGGTTGAAGTGCAACTCTGACTAACACTTCTTATCAAATTGAGGAATATCAGTTACAAAATGCGGTTACCTAAGCAATTCTCGGATATAATCGAGGTCTTTCAATTCTTCTGATCAATGCCCACCATTCATTCAGGTGGGAAATGAAGAATTCCATGAAAGAATTCTACAATTTTGGTTGAATAACCTAACCTAACACTATATTTCTTCAATTTGATATCGCATAATAAAACCCTTTTCAATTTTGAATTTTTTCAAGAATTCGATGTCTTCAAACTGATTTTCAACTGTGAAAATATGAGAGAAAGGCAGAGGGGGTTGAAATATTTTTTGCGGGATTAATTTTTCAAGGGATGAAAACAGTATATTTTGTGAGAAAATAATAACCAGGGAAGAAATCCCCCTCTTCATCATCGACGCATTTTTTCCAAAATGAACGTTTCCCATCAGCTCTTGGACCCCTTCGCGAATCTCTTTTAATTAAAAATCTTCGCAGGTGTCCAACGGATCCACCCTGTATGGGTTGTTGCGAAAGACTTCATATTGGCACCTAAACCGATTACTTCTACCTGCAGTTATCTCAACAGCCCCTGTCCCCTACGAATTTGCATGAATGATATTTCTTTCATCGTACTCTTTATTAACATAACGTCTACAGAATCTCCCGACTGGCTCGAAGCGGAGGATCCAAGGGCGTAGACGAGATTCGGGAAGCCTTCTGACAAACGAAAATACTAATTTTCGAATTCTTCTTATGAAAAAAAAACTCATTCTGTAACCTTTCTATATTTTTCTGTGAACAAAACCCAAACTGCCTGGTATTATGACATTTAAAAGTGAGGTTACCTCGAATTATCATGCGAGCAGTGGTACCACCAGTGCATTTCACATGCGAATATGTATTTCTGTGGTCGCAATGGGCAATCTGTCATCGGTCTAATTGGAGGTTATAATTTTTTTCATAGATTTTGCAATATCGTTCATAGATAACCCATTCTTTATTTTAATTTATCATAATTTTATTGCTGAACTGCGGGAAACTTCGTATCTACCAAGGGTTTTCAAGGGGGTTTGGAAACGGATACATTGTGTGTAAAATTTCCAGCCTTTTATCATGGTTGATACGCACGTTATGAATTTTGGAAGGCTGATGGTACTTCTAATATTTCGGCCGCCACTGGGCTCCCATACGTACCGAAATCTGCATAAAACAAATGTTTAGATTCGGCTGGGAACTTTCGCGCGGTGGCCGCGGCAACGTCGCGGCCGTCGGTGTACAAAAAGAACGCGGGGTTCGCATTCTGGTTTAACCTGAGCCAAAGGCGGGGAGACTATTCATTCTCTTATTGCAAACCAGTCTGGAATTTCATACAGCTATCGTTTTTTGTTTCGGGGAATAGGGAAGGTTCTCCCTTGTACTTCGTAGACACTTCTGTTTTCTTTCGGTTGTCTCTTCTATCGGGCATTAAATGCTGGTAATACGCGAAACGGATGAAGGGGGACCGAGCCCGGCGTTGAAGAGTCGCCGTTCCCGGGTATTCTGGCGGGTCCGTCCCGGTCTGGACCCGATGATGGATGATGGAATTAATCATTTGGTCACTTCGATAACGGATTTTCCGAAATTTAGTGGGACGAGGATGGGAAGAGCGAGATTATGTGCGAAGCGGGCTCTGTCGAATGCGAATACTGATTAGGCGAAATTTCAAAAATGATCTTGAAGAATATAGGCGAAAATACGAGTTAGACAATATTTTAGGAGGTTCAAGGACAAAATGGCAAAAAGGTCCGTCTCTCCGGCATTTTACTCTGAAATTATTGGCCCTATATTGATCGAGTTTGGAACACAGGTGCCTTCTACGAACCACTATAAGATAGTGTAGTGAAATTCCGAAAACAATAGTAAGGGGAGGCACTCGCCATATACGTAACTGAGGGATGAAAAAAATTATTTAAGGGCACATGAGCATGTGGGGTATTGTTAGATAGGTCTTCAAAAATGCCATAAGAGTTTCAAGATGATTTTTTCATATAACTCAATAGTTGGTGAAATATGAGCTTCTGAAGTCATCATAAGCGCACGTTTCTTCTTCAAATATTGCGTGGAAAATTCTGAAAAAATTCAGGGTAGTTATAAGAAACACCCTCAATGAAGCGATATGTTAGATATTTTCACTCATACTACGGAACCTTTCACTATGTGTGATCCAACACTTCCTCAGCCACTTACTTTTTATTCACCCTGTATATACATTAAATATTCTGGAATTTTCCTGTAGAATCTTCCATTCTGGAAAAAAACTCCTGTAGAGTCTGATTAATTATTTCGCCACCATACAGGTGGTTCTTGTATGAAATGGATTAAAATTTCGCCAGAAATATGCTTTTTTGTTTCAGAGTGGTCAGGAATTTTGTGGTTTGATTTTTGGTATTAAGTGAAATGTTTCAAAGAGAAAATATAATACTCTTGGTGATGTAATAACTTTTAACGGCCTAAATATCTATCTAGGAGCAGAAATCGACAAGAAAAGGTGTTTATTTTCGATATTTAAAGGGTTTTCCAAAACCCACTTGAGAATTTGAGTTGAATAATGAATATCAGAGACTGGAAGTACCTTTGCAAATCTTCAAATTCAATTAAATACACAAAGTACATAAGCACACATATGGGTACCGTTGGGCGCATCCACCATTTCCATGCAAATTGAGACTTTTACCAATAGATGTCTCTGCCACGGATTATTGGCTTCTTTCTATTAACAAGAGCTTGAATATTCTTTCCAAATGTTTGTAATTTTCGAATTTTGTGCCAAGAATGATCCACAACGATTGTTTGTTTTTCGTCCTTCAATTCCATACAAAGGCTTGATAACTCTATCTCGCTGTTTGACTGCATATCCAATATTTCGCATCCACCATTTGACTAAGAAATTTTTTAGTTGGGATAAATTTAGGAATTTATTGATATAGTTTTGAATAGGAAAAATCGAGATTGGAAGATGAGGTAGTTTTGGAGAGGTGAAACCGTGTTTCGTTGCAATTATTATAATATAAAATTATAATTTTTGATTGAATTAGGTGATGACCTGAATTATAAAGATTTATAAGTTCATTCCTGATAACATTTCAATCGTGAGTGAACTCACATTTCGGCATTGAAGAGTCTACCCGACCTCTATTCACCTACGGGAGTAAAATTTCCATCATTCGGCATGTCGACCGCAAAAATAGCCCCCATTTAACGACATTATCCACACGTTCGCAACATTCCATCGCTGAATATCTCGCATGTCCAGCAAACCTCGCTGGCCGGTAATGAATTGGGTAATTTTGTTAATACCCCTTGTCAGCGTCCACTTTGAGGGTTGAAAGATGCCAGTGCTCAGGCTGCGATTTATGGGGGTCATCTTGTCCTACTTGATTAGACGGATCAGGCTCGATCTGATTTTCTGCAGGGGCGTCGCTCAATTAAACGGCGTTTGGGGAATGGAAAGTTCGCAGAAAAAGTTCTGCGATTTGCACAGAAAATGTTATCTAATTATAACATAACCTATAACTCAAACATTTTGTATGGGTTTGTGATTGAAATATTTTATTTTGTTATTCATTTGCCATTCGCAGAGAAAATTATCTCTATACTCTTCGAACAATGTTTTTTTTTCTTCCTGCGCACTTGTTTTCATGTTGTTATCATTTTGACCAAATGTATGTAATTTTCTGATTTTGAGCCGAGAATAGTCACAGAAAAAATTTGAGTTTTTCTAATATATTCAATATAGTTCAGTGATCCCAGTTCACAGAAATGAAATGACAGTTCTTGTCCTACTGACAATGAACACTGAAGGTCGTCTTGGAACACAGAAAAAAATTTGAGTTATTCGGATACATTCAATATAATTCGGTGATTCCAGTTCAAAAAAAGAAAATGACAGTTCTTGTCATACTGACAATGAACATTGGTACACAGAAAAAAATTGAGTTTTTTTGGAATATTCAATATAATTAGGTGATTCTAGTTTATGAAAATGAAATGACAGTTCTTGTCATACTGACAATGAACACTGAAGGTCGTCTTGGAACAAAGAAAAGAAATTTGAGTTATTCGGATATATTCAATATCCGTTGATTTCAGTTCATAAAAATAAAACGACAGTTCTTGTCATACTGACAATGAACAATGAAACTCTTCTTAAACACAGAAAAGAATCGAGTAATACTGATATATTCAATATAATTCAGTGATTCCAGTTTATGGAAATTCAATGACAGTTCTTGTCATACTGACAATGAACACTGAAGGTCGTCTTAGTACACAGAAGAAAATCGATTGATTCTGATAAATTCAGTATAATTCGGTGATTCCAGTATATAAAAATGAAATGACTGTAATTGGCAAACTGACAATGAACACTGAAGACCGTTTTGGTACACAGAAAGAAATTCAGTTTTTTTGATATATTTAATTCAATTCGGTGATTCCAGTTCAAAAAAATAAAATGACAGTTCTTGCCATACTGACAATGAACACTGAAGGTCGTCTTAGAACACAAAATAAAATCGATTAATTCTGATAAATTCATTATAATTCGGTGATTCCAGTTTATAAAAATAAAATGACAGTAATTGGCAAACTGACAATGAACACTGAAGACCGTTTTGGTACACAGAAAGAAATTCAGTTTTTTTGATATATTTAATTGAATTCGGTGATTCCAGTTCAAAAAAAGAAAATGACAGTTCTTGCCATACTGACAATGAACACTGAAGGTCGTCTTAGTACACAGAAGAAAATCGATTAATTCTGATAAATTCAGTATAATTCGGTGATTCCAGTTTATAAAAATAAAATGACTGTAATTGGCAAACTGACAATGAACACTGAAGACCGTTTTGGTACACAGAAAGAAATTCAGTTTTTTTGATATATTTAATTCAATTCGGTGATTCCAGTTCAAAAAAAGAAAGTGACAGTTCTTGCCATACTGACAATGAACACTGAAGGTCGTCTTAGAACACAGAAGAAAATCGATTGATTCTGATAAATTCAGTATAATTCGGTGATTCCAGTTTATAAAAATAAAATGACAGTAATTGGCAAACTGACAATGAACACTGAAGACCGTTTTGGTACACAGAAGAAAATTCAGTTCTTTTGATATATTTAATTCAATTCGGTGATTCCAGTTCAAAAAAATAAAATGACAGTTCTTGCCATACTGACAATGAATACTGAAGGTTGTCTTAGTACACAGAAGAAAATCGATTGATTCTGATAAATTCAGTATAATTCGGTGATTCCAGTTCATAAAAATAAAATGACTGTAATTGGCAAACTGACAATGAACACTGAAGACCGTTTTGGTACACAGAAAGAAATTCAGTTTTTTTGATATATTTAATTCAATTCGGTGATTCCAGTTCAAAAAAAGAAAATGACAGTTCTTGCCATACTGACAATGAACACTGAAGGTCGTCTTAGTACACAGAAGAAAATCGATTAATTCTGATAAATTCAATATAATTCGGTGATTCCAGATTATAAAAATAAAATGACAGTAATTGGCAAACTGACAATGAACACTGAAGACCGTTTTGGTACACAGAAAGAAATTCAGTTTTTTTGATATATTTAATTCAATTCGGTGATTCCAGTTCAAAAAAATAAAATGACAGTTCTTGCCATACTGACAATGAACACTGAAGGTCGTCTTGGTACACAAAAAAAAAATTGAGGTATTCTGATATATTCATTATAATTCGGTGATTCCAGTTCATAAAAATTAAGTGACAGTACTTGTCATACTGACAATGGTACACAGAAAAAAATTCAGTTTTTCTGTTTCCATTTATTGAAGTTTATAAATATAAAATGACATTTGTCATCCACAAACAAGCTTGCAAAATTTCCTGAATTCACGTCAGCACTTTTCTCGAATTTTTTCAATAGGAAAATACTGTCGTGAATTATGCCATGCCCAAGAAGAAAACAGAAAACAGCTTCCCTTCCAATATCTCTATAGATATTTTCGGTGTATCTTATAATGAATGATGTGGGGAAACATCCCCCAACTCCAATTTATTTGTGCATCACTTACCTGTCTTCGTCGGGAAAATATGGACCCGTTTATATCCCCCTTTCTCCTCCCCATCTCCTTTGTTTTCCCATCTTGACCCGCTTCTTTCGCCAAACTCGCATATGGACCTGAAAAATAGCGAGCAATTTCTTATGGGTTATTAATCCGCGAGATTTCGCTTTTTTGTGTAACAAATACGAGTGGCAAGCTTGTGTCGGCTGTAAGGGAGGCATATGATGTAATTTTTCATCTAGAACTCCGCGGGCTTCTACTTTGAGAACTTTTTATATACGAGTTTAGAGAGCTCACTTTTCTGGGGTGGGGCGTTCGGGAGAATAACTCACAGGGGTGTCTGCAGATACATTCCTACAACCACCTCATCTACATAACCTTTTTAAGTGAGACAAGGCACGCCCCAAGAAGCAGGAGTTGATGTTTCGTCGTGGCCACCCTGTTTGCCAGATTTAAATCTCATCGAAGCAGTAACCATCTTTCAAATACTGTGACACTGTGTTTTCAGTTCCGAACGTTGTTTCATGTCATACCTATGAAAACTTTGTCAAACCTGACAAACGCCAAAGTGTTGGTCAGTATTATACAAAATTTTACAAATATTTTTAAAAGTTTTAAACATTTTACATCAAAAGTCTAACAGCTCCAAGAAGATATGATCCAAGAAAACCATAATAAAAGAATCGAAAATGTTAAAGTCTACATCAGAGTACGTCCTCTAAACGACAACGAATCCCTAGGGAACTCCAAAGGAACGATCGAAATCAACAAGGAACAATGCAGCATCCTCCTGAACAACAACGAATACAGAGAATTCGAGAAGCTGTTCCTCTTCCACCAGGTGTTCCCCGAAGAAACCAGCCAGATGGAGATCTACCACAAGGTAGCAGCACCGATAGTGGACACCGTCTTCAAAGGCTACAACGGTACAATCTTCGCTTACGGACAGACCGGATCCGGCAAAACCTACACCATGGTTGGCGACCATTCTTCCAAGGAACTCCAAGGGATCATACCCCATTCCTTCTCCCAGATATTCGGACAGATATCCAGCTCGGCCAAGCAGAAATCCTTCGTGGTCACGGCTACCTTCCTGGAGATCTACAACGAGGAAATCAAGGATCTGTTGTCCCCCACCACCGGGAAGAAACTGGTGATACACGACCATAAAACATACGGATCGTTCGTGAAGAATCTCTCAGGTTTCACCGTTAATTCCGTCGAGGAACTTGGGAAGTTGTTCACCAGAGGCAACAAGAACAGGACCACCAAATCCAACACCGTAAACATCGCCAGCTCCAGGTCCCACGCCATCTTCACCATCATGGTCGAATCGAAGAACCACACCTCGAACGTTACAACATTCGGAAAGCTTAATTTCGTCGATCTGGCTGGGTCTGAAAGACTTGGCAGGACTAAAGTCACTGGGGATATGCTGAAGGAGGCTAGTCATATCAATCTTTCCTTGTCTGTTCTTGGGAATGTAATTTCGAGCTTGGTCGATGGAAAATCCTCCCATATACCCTATAGAAACTCCAAACTGACGAGGTTGTTACAGGACTCTCTTGGTGGTAACTCCAAGACAGCCATGATAGCCACGTTGAGCCTCGCTGAGATAGATTACGACGAGAGCGTTTGTACCTTGAGATACGCCTCTAGAGTGAGATACATAAAGAACTACGTCACCGCCAATAAGAAGGAAGAAGGGCTGATCGAGTCTTTCGAGAAACAGATACAAGAACTCCAGAGCAGAGTCTTAGCCATCCAAGAAGAACAAGAAACTAAGAGAAAGAAACAATACGAGTTGAAGATGAAAACGAAGGAAAAAAAGGAGTTACAAGAAGAACTCCAAAACACAGAAAATATAAAACAAGAATTAATGACTAAAATAGAGTTACTACAACAAAAAATAATTGTGGGAGGTGTTAACTTATTGGATAAGGTGGAGGAGCAGAACTGCCTCTTGGAGCAATCTTCCAGTGAACTGGTGGAACTACACGAGAAGAATAAGGCTTTGGAGGATATTCTCGACGAAAAGAATGTGAAGAAATTGGTGTTGAAACAGAATTATTCTTCGTTGCAAGAAGAGAACGAGGATTTGGATAGGCAAATTTTGAAGGTACAAGAAGAACTGAAGGCAGTAAGGGAAGAACAAGGAAGACAACAATCTGAGCAACAGTTCGAAATGGAAAGTAGGTTAGAACAGAAAAAAGTTTTATCCCAAGACTTAGCACTATACAATTTGGTGATACAGAATATGATTCCAAATAGATTTAGGAAGAGATTGGAGGCGAGTATACAGTATGATGATGAAGAGGACGAGTTTAGGTTGAAACACGTTGCCCACGCTGGTAATAATATTGCTAGGAAGTGTGGGAAAGATGGAAAGAAGAAAAAAATGACGTGGGAAATTAAATCGCCCTATTTTATGTCGAGCAAGAAATATTGAAAATTTATTTTTATTGTACATTATATATTTTACTTTGTTTTATTTTTTTCTTTTAATACTATTAAAAGTTGAGATTTTATTGATGTTGGTTTGTTTATTGCAAAGCCTAAAGTATCACATATTCAGATTCGAAAAAACTTACAGTGGTGACTGAACAAGAAACTAAGAAAAATAAACAATACGAGTTGAAGATGAAAACAAAGGAAAAGAAGAAGTAACAAGAAGAACTCCAGAACACAGAAAATATAAAACAAAAATTAATGACTAAAATAGAGTTACTACAACAAAAAATAATTGTGGGGGGTGTTAACTCATTGGATAAGGTGGAGGAGCAGAACTGCCTCTTGGAGCAATCTTCCAGTGAACTGGTGGAACTACACGAGAAGAATAAGGCTTTGGAGGATATTCTCGACGAAAAGAATGTGAAGAAATTGGTGTTGAAACAGAATTATTCTTCGTTGCAAGAAGAGAACGAGGATTTGGATAGGCAAATTTTGAAGGTACAAGAAGAACTGAAGGCAGTAAGGGAAGAACAAGGAAGACAACAATCTGAGCAACAGTTCGAAATGGAAAGTAGGTTAGAACAGAAAAAAGTTTTATCCCAAGACTTAGCACTATACAATTTGGTGATACAGAATATGATTCCAAATAGATTTAGGAAGAGATTGGAGGCGAGTATACAGTATGATGATGAAGAGGACGAGTTTAGGTTGAAACACGTTGCCCACGCTGGTAATAATATTGCTAGGAAGTGTGGGAAAGATGGAAAGAAGAAAAAAATGACGTGGGAAATTAAATCGCCCTATTTTATGTCGAGCAAGAAATATTGAAAATTTATTTTTATTGTACATTATATATTTTACTTTGTTTTATTTTTTTCTTTTAATACTATTAAAAGTTGAGATTTTATTGATGTTGGTTTGTTTATTGCAAAGCCTAAAGTATCACATATTCAGATTCGAAAAAACTTACAGTGGTGACTGAACAAGAAACTAAGAAAAATAAACAATACGAGTTGAAGATGAAAACAAAGGAAAAGAAGAAGTAACAAGAAGAACTCCAGAACACAGAAAATATAAAACAAAAATTAATGACTAAAATAGAGTTACTACAACAAAAAATAATTGTGGGGGGTGTTAACTCATTGGATAAGGTGGAGGAGCAGAACTGCCTCTTGGAGCAATCTTCCAGTGAACTGGTGGAACTACACGAGAAGAATAAAGCTTTGGAGGATATTCTCGACGAGAAAAATGTAAAGAAATTGGTGTTGAAACAGAATTATTCTTCGTTGCAAGAAG
Organism: Aphidecta obliterata; assembly: GCA_963966015.1. NCBI lineage: Eukaryota > Metazoa > Arthropoda > Insecta > Coleoptera > Coccinellidae > Aphidecta > Aphidecta obliterata. The sequence continues at coordinate 4,324,456 of OZ014435.1, forward strand.
AGAACGAGGATTTGGATAGGCAAATCTTGAAGGTACAAGAGGAACTGAAGGCAGTAAGGGAAGAACAAGGAAGACAACAATCTGAGCAACAGTTCGAAATGGAAAGTAGGTTAGAACAGAAAAAAGTTTTATCCCAAGACTTAGCACTATACAATTTGGTGATACAGAATATGATTCCAAATAGATTTAGGAAGAGATTGGAGGCGAGTATACAGTATGATGATGAAGAGGACGAGTTTAGGTTGAAACACGTTGCCCACGCTGGTAATAATATTGCTAGGAAGTGTGGGAAAGATGGAAAGAAGAAAAAAATGACGTGGGAAATTAAATCGCCTTATTTTATGTCGAGCAAGAAATATTGAAAATTTATTTTTATTGTACATTATATATTTTACTTTGTTTTATTTTTTTCTTTTAATACTATTAAAAGTTGAGATTTTATTGATGTTGGTTTGTTTATTGCAAAGCCTAAAGTATCACATATTCAGATTCGAAAAAACTTACAGTGGTGGCTGAACAAGAAACTAAGAAAAATAAACAATACGAGTTGAAGATGAAAACAAAGGAAAAGAAGAAGTAACAAGAAGAACTCCAGAACACAGAAAATATAAAACAAAAATTAATGACTAAAATAGAGTTACTACAACAAAAAATAATTGTGGGGGGTGTTAACTCATTGGATAAGGTGGAGGAGCAGAACTGCCTCTTGGAGCAATCTTCCAGTGAACTGGTGGAACTACACGAGAAGAATAACGCTTTGGAGGATATTCTCGACGAAAAGAATGTAAAGAAATTGGTGTTGAAACAGAATTATTCTTCGTTGCAAGAAGAGGACGAGGATTTGGATAGGCAAATTTTGAAGGTACAAGAGGAAATGAAGGCAGTAAGGGAAGAACAAGGAAGACAACAATCTGAGCAACAGTTCGAAATGGAAAGTAGGTTAGAACAGAAAAAAGTTTTATCCCAAGACTTAGCACTATACAATTTGGTGATACAGAATATGATTCCAAATAGATTTAGGAAGAGATTGGAGGCGAGTATACAGTATGATGGTGAAGAGGACGAGTTTAGGTTGAAACACGTTGCCCACGCTGGTAATAATATTACTAGGAAGTGTGGGAAAGATGGAAAGAAGAAAAAAATGACGTGGGAAATTAAATCGCCTTATTTTATGTCAAGCAAGAAATATTGAAAATTTATTTTTATTGTACATTATACATTTTACTTTGTTTCATTTTTTTTCTTTTAATACTATTAAAAGTTAAGATTTTATTGATTTTGGTTTGTTCATTGCAAAGCCTGAAGTATCACATATTTAGATTCAGAAAAACTTACAGTGGTGGCTGAACGAGCAAATGAGAAAAATAAACAATACGAGTTGAAGATGAAAACAAAGGAAAAGAAGAAGTAACAAGAAGAACTCCAGAACACAGAAAATATAAAACAAAAATTAATGACTAAAATAGAGTAACTACAACAAAAAATAATTGTGGGAGGTGTTAAATTATTGGATAAGGTGGAGGAGCAGAACTGCCTCTTGGAGCAATCTTCCAGTGAACTGGTGGAACTACACGAGAAGAATAAGGCTTTGGAGGATATTCTCGACGAAAAGAATGTAAAGAAATTGTCGAAAAACTTACAGTGGTGGCTGAACAAGAAACTAAGAAAAATAAACAATACGAGTTGAAGATGAAAACAAAGGAAAAGGAGAAGTAACAAGAAGAACTCCAGAACACAGAAAATATAAAACAAAAATTAATGACTAAAATAGAGTTACTACAACAAAAAATAATTGTGGGGGGTGTTAACTCATTGGATAAGGTGGAGGAGCAGAACTGCCTCTTGGAGCAATCTTCCAGTGAACTGGTGGAACTACACGAGAAGAATAAGGCTTTGGAGGATATTCTCGATGAAAAGAATGTAAAGAAATTGGTGTTGAAACATAACTATTCTTCGTTGCAAGAAAAGAACGAAGATTTGGATAGGCAAATCTTGAAGGTACAAGAGGAACTGAAGGCAGTAAGGGAAGAACAAGGAAGACAACAATCTGAGCAACAGTTCGAGATGGAAAGTAGGTTAGAACAGAAAAAAGTTTTATCCCAAGACTTAGCACTATACAATTTGGTGATACAGAATATGATTCCAAATAGATTTAGGAAGAGATTGGAGGCGAGTATACAGTATGATGATGAAGGGGACGAGTTCAGGTTGAAACACGTTGCCCACGCTGGTAATAATATTGCTAGGAAGTGTGGGAAAGATGGAAAGAAGAAAAAAATGACGTGGGAGATTAAATCGCCCTATTTTATGTCGAGCAAGAAATATTGAAAATTTATTTTTATTGTACATTATATATTTTACTTTGTTTTATTTTTTTTTCTTTTGATACTATTAAAAGTTGAGATTTTATTGATTTTGGTTTGTTAATTGCAAAGCCTGAAGTATCACATATTTAGATTCAGAAAAACTTACAGTGATGGCTGAACAAGAAACTAAGAAAAATAAACAATACGAGTTGAAGATGAAAACAAAGGAAAAGAAGAAGTAACAAGAAGAACTCCAGAACACAGAAAATATAAAACAAAAATTAATGACTAAAATAGAGTTACTACAACAAAAAATAATTGTGGGGGGTGTTAACTCATTGGATAAGGTGGAGGAGCAGAACTGCCTCTTGGAGCAATCTTCCAGTGAACTGGTGGAACTACACGAGAAGAATAAGGCTTTGGAGGATATTCTCGACGAAAAGAATGTAAAGAAATTGGTGTTGAAACAGAATTATTCTTCGTTGCAAGTAGAGAACGAGGATTTGGATAGGCAAATCTTGAAGGTACAAGAGGAACTGAAGGCAGTAAGGGAAGAACAAGGAAGACAACAATCTGAGCAACAGTTCGAAATGGAAAGTAGGTTAGAGCAGAAAAAAGTTTTATCCCAAGACTTAGCACTATACAATTTGGTGATACAGAATATGATTCCAAATAGATTTAGGAAGAGATTGGAGGCGAGTATACAGTATGATGGTGAAGAGGACGAGTTTAGGTTGAAACACGTTGCCCACGCTGGTAATAATATTGCTAGGAAGTGTGGGAAAGATGGAAAGAAGAAAAAAATGACGTGGGAGATTAAATCGCCCTATTTTATGTCGAGCAAGAAATATTGAAAATTTATTTTTATTGTACATTATATATTTTACTTTGTTTTATTTTTTTTTCTTTTGATACTATTAAAAGTTGAGATTTTATTGATTTTGGTTTGTTTATTGCAAAGCCTGAAGTATCACATATTTAGATTCAGAAAAACTTACAGTGATGGCTGAACAAGAAACTAAGAAAAATAAACAATACGAGTTGAAGATGAAAACAAAGGAAAAGAAGAAGTAACAAGAAGAACTCCAGAACACAGAAAATATAAAACAAAAATTAATGACTAAAATAGAGTTACTACAACAAAAAATAATTGTGGGGGGTGTTAACTCAATGGATAAGGTGGAGGAGCAGAACTGCCTCTTGGAGCAATCTTCCAGTGAACTGGTGGAACTACACGAGAAGAATAAGGCTTTGGAGGATATTCTCGACGAAAAGAATGAAAAGAAATTGGTATTGAAACAGAATTATTCTTCGTTGCAAGTAGAGAACGAGGATTTGGATAGGCAAATCTTGAAGGTACAAGAGGAACTGAAGGCAGTAAGGGAAGAACAAGGAAGACAACAATCTGAGCAACAGTTCGAAATGGAAAGTAGGTTAGAGCAGAAAAAAGTTTTATCCCAAGACTTAGCACTATACAATTTGGTGATACAGAATATGATTCCAAATAGATTTAGGAAGAGATTGGAGGCGAGTATACAGTATGATGATGAAGGGGACGAGTTTAGGTTGAAACATGTTGCCCACGCTGGTAATAATATTGCTAGGAAGTATGGGAAAGATGGAAAGAAGAAAAAAATGACGTGGGAAATTAAATCGCCTTATTTTATGTCGAGCAAGAAATATTGAAAATTTATTTTTATTGTACATTATATATTTTACTTTGTTTTATTTTTTTTTCTTTTAATACTATCAAAAGTTGAGATTTTATTGATTTTGGTTTGTTCATTGCAAAGCCTGAAGTATCACATATTTAGATTCAGAAAAACTTACAGTGGTGGCTGAACAAGAAACTAAGAAAAATAAACAATACGAGTTGAAGATGAAAACAAAGGAAAAGGAGAAGTAACAAGAAGAACTCCAGAACACAGAAAATATAAAACAAAAATTAATGACTAAAATAGAGTTACTACAACAAAAAATAATTGTGGGGGGTGTTAACTCATTGGATAAGGTGGAGGAGCAGAACTGCCTCTTGGAGCAATCTTCCAGTGAACTGGTGGAACTACACGAGAAGAATAAGGCTTTGGAGGATATTCTCGATGAAAAGAATGTAAAGAAATTGGTGTTGAAACATAACTATTCTTCGTTGCAAGAAGAGAACGAGGATTTGGATAGGCAAATTTTGAAGGTACAAGAGGAACTGAAGGCAGTGAGGGAAGAACAAGGAAGACAACAATCTGAGCAACAGTTCGAAATGGAAAGTGGGTTAGAACAGAAAAAAGTTTTATCCCAAGACTTAGCACTATACAATTTGGTGATACAGAATATGATTCCAAATAGAGTTAGGAAGAGATTGGAGGCGAGTATACAGTATAATGATGAAGAGGACGAGTTTAGGTTGAAACATGTTGCCCACGCTGGTAATAATATTGCTAGGAAGTGTGGGAAAGATGGAAAAAAGAAAAAAATGACGTGGGAAATTAAATCACCCTATTTTATGTCGAGCAAGAAATATTGAAAATTTATTTTTATTGCACATTATATATTTTACTTTGTTTTATTTTTTTTTGCTTTTTATACTATTAAAAGTTAAGATTTTATTGGTTTTGGTTTGTTCATTGCAGAGCCCAAAGTACTTATTTATATTCCCAGTTGAACATTAACCCACATAAAAAAAAACTTTCAGCCTTCTCCACCATTACGTCGATCTCCATCCGTTCCCGAAACTTCTTCAGCAACCGGGGATTATCGCGAATCCCCAAAGTCGCGGAATCGGATAATAATAAAGCCCCATTCATATAACCCCGAGGTACATACAAGATCCCCAGTTGGAAATATGCACGAGGACCAAACAACTCGAAAGCGAAAGCAGGAAGTCCTGCAGCTTTTGCAGTCGCATTCGAGTCGCGAAGTGCCCCATACAATTCGTTCTTTTCAACGTGCAACGGCCCCAGACCCCTGAATGAGACCTTCGAGTACGAGATTTATCGGGGGCGAAGTTTTAAGATTGGAGGGGATCTCCCCCGCAAATGAATGAGTTTTCAACAGTCAAGATATATATCTTCCAATTTACCAGGGGCCTTCAAAACGTCCGAATCTGCGGAGACATATTTATGCGGTAAGGAAAGTTTTCGGGGGTTGTTTTCGGGCGTTTGGAACTTGAGAACCACCCCCTGCGGCGGTTACAAAATAAGGATGAGAGGTGGGATCAATCCAATCCAGTGAAAGAAACTGAAATTTATTGTTTTTATTATTTATCAGAGCCTAACCAGATATTTCAAGAAATGACTAGATTTTTTGATTAATTCCACTTAAATAATCACCCTTCTTATATTAGATGACTTGATAGTATGAAGACTATCCACCGTAATCATTTCGGCTGTAACTGTTTGCAGACAATATGATTGAATAGCAATTATGCCTGGACATTATGTATATTGACTAAATTAAGTAGATAAAATGATTAAATATTCATTGTGTTTCATTATTTTTTTCGAGTGTTACTAGTGCAAAATTTCTAGATCATTTGATTAATTCTACCCCAATAATCACCTTATCAAAATAGAATAGTTTTTATATATAATGGCTGGATAGTATGAATAATAGCCATATGATTCAGAACCTACTGTAACTGTAGCAGACAATGTGATTAAATGGCAATGGTACATAAGGGCTGGACATTATGTATATTGACTAAATGAAGTAGATGTAATGATGAATTTATTCATTGTGTTTTATTATTTTTGTCTAATCTTACTAGATAATTTGAAAAAACTCCAAATTATTTGATTAATTTTACCCCAATAATCACCTTATTCAAATTGAATAGTTTTTATATATAATGGCTGGATAGTATGAACAATAGCCATATGATTCAGAACCTACTGTAACTATAGCAGACAATGTGATTAAATGGCAATTGTACATAAGGGCTGGACATTATGTATATTGACTAAATGAAGTAGATAAAATGATGAATTTATTCATTGTGTTTTATTATTTTTGTCTAATCTTACTAGATATTTTGAAAAATTTCCAGATCATTTGATTAATTCTACCCCAATGATCACCTTATCCAAATTGAATGGTTTTTATATATAATCATAGTATGAATAATAGCCATATGATTCAGAACCTACTGTAACTATAGCAGACAAAATGATTAAATGGCAATTGTACATAAGGGCTGGACATTATGTATATTGACTAAATGAAGTAGATAAAATGATGAATTTATTCATTGTGTTTTATTATTTTTGTCTAATCTTACTAGATAATTCGAAAAATTTCCAGATTATTCGATTAATTCTACCCCAATAATCACCTATCCAAATTGAATAGTTTTTATATATAATGGCTAAATAGTATGAATAATAGCCATATGATTCAGAACCTACTGTAACTATAGCAGACAATGTGATTAAATGGCAATTGTACATAAGGGCTGGACATTATGTATATTGACTAAATGAAGTAGATAAAATGATGAATTTATTCATTGTGTTTTATTATATTTGTCTAATCTTACTAGATCATTTGAAAAATTTCCAGATTATTTGATTAATTCTACCCCAATAATCACCTTATCCAAATTGAATAGTTTTTATATATGTAATGGCTAAATAATATGAATAATAGCCATATGATTCAGAACCTACTGTAACTATAGCAGACAATGTGATTAAATGGCAATGGTACGTAAGGGCTGGACATTATGTATATTGACTAAATGAAGTAGATAAAATGATGAATTTATTCATTGTGTTTTATTATATTTGTCTAATCTTACTAGATAATTTGAAAAATTTCCAGATTATTTGATTAATTCTACCCCAATAATCACCTTATCCAAATTGAATAGTTTTTATATATAATGGCTGGATAGTATGAATAATAGCCATATGATTCAGAACCTACTGTAACTGTAGCAGACAATGTGATTAAATGGCAATGGTACATAAGGGCTGGACATTATGTATATTGACTAAATGAAGTAGATGTAATGATGAATTTATTCATTGTGTTTTATTATTTTTGTCTAATCTTACTAGATAATTTGAAAAAACTCCAGATTATTTGATTAATTTTACCCCAATAATCACCTTATTCAAATTGAATAGTTTTTATATATAATGGCTGGATAGTATGAACAATAGCCATATGATTCAGAACCTACTGTAACTATAGCAGACAATGTGATTAAATGGCAATTGTACATAAGGGCTGGACATTATGTATATTGACTAAATGAAGTAGATAAAATGATGAATTTATTCATTGTGTTTTATTATTTTTGTCTAATCTTACTAGATATTTTGAAAAATTTCCAGATCATTTGATTAATTCTACCCCAATGATCACCTTATCCAAATTGAATGGTTTTTATATATAATCATAGTATGAACAATAGCCATATGATTCAGAACCTACTGTAACTATAGCAGACAATGTGATTAAATGGCAATTGTACATAAGGGCTGGACATTATGTATATTGACTAAATGAAGTAGATAAAATGATGAATTTATTCATTGTGTTTTATTATTTTTGTCTAATCTTACTAGATAATTTGAAAAATTTCCAGATTATTTGATTAATTCTACCCCAATAATCACCTTATCCAAATTGAATAGTTTTTATATAACGGGTGATTTTTTTGAAGTTAGGATTTTCATGCATTAGTATTTGCTCAGATTTTTTTGAGGTTAGGATTTTCATGCATTAGTATTTGCTCAGTATGCTTTGACATTTCATCATGAATAGACTTACTAACGAGCAACGCTTGCAAATCATTGAATTTTATTACCAAAATCAGTGTTCGGTTCGAAATGTGTTTCGCGCTTTACGCCCGACAAATTTTGTTCAGCGATGAGGCTCATTTCTGGTTGAATGGCTACGTAAATAAGCAAAATTGCCGCATTTGGAGTGAAGAGCAACCAGAAGCCGTTCAAGAACTGCCCATGCATCCCGAAAAATGCACTGTTTGGTGTGGTTTGTACGCTGGTGGAATCATTGGACCGTATTTTTTCAAAGATGATGTTGGACGCAACGTTACGGTGAATGGCGATCGCTATCGTTCGATGCTAACAAACTTTTTGTTGCCAAAAATGGAAGAACTGAACTTGGTTGACATGTGGTTTCAACAAGATGGCGCTACATGCCACACAGCTCGCGATTCTATGGCCATTTTGAGGGAAAACTTCGGAGAACAATTCATCTCAAGAAATGGACCGGTAAGTTGGCCACCAAGATCATGCGATTTGACGCCTTTAGACTATTTTTTGTGGGGCTACGTCAAGTCTAAAGTCTACAGAAATAAGCCAGTAACTATTCCAGCTTTGGAAGACAACATTTCCGAAGAAATTCGGGCTATTCCGGCCGAAATGCTCGAAAAAGTTGCCCAAAATTGGACTTTCCGAATGGACCACCTAAGACGCAGCCGCGGTCAACATTTAAATGAAATTATCTTCAAAAAGTAAATGTCATGGACCAATCTAACGTTTCAAATAAAGAACCGATGAGATTTTGCAAATTTTATGCGTTTTTTTTTTTTAAAAAGTTCTCAAGCTCTTAAAAAATCACCCTTTATAATGGCTGGATAGTATGAATAATAGCCATATGATTCAGAACCTACTGTAACTATAGCAGACAATGTGATTAAATGGCAATGGTACATAAGGGCTGGACATTATGTATATTGACTAAATGAAGTAGATAAAATGATGAATTTATTCATTGTGTTTTATCATTTTTGTCTAATCTTACTAGATAATTTGAAAAATTTCCAGATTATTTGATTAATTTTACCCCAATAATCACCTTATTCAAATTGAATAGTTTTTATATATAATGGCTGGATAGTATGAACAATAGCTATATGATTCAGAACCTACTGTAACTATAGCAGACAATGTGATTAAATGGCAGTTATACATAATGGCTAGACATTATGTTTATCGACTAATTCAAATAGTCAAAATGATGAATTGATTTATTTTGTTATATTACTTCATCCGAGTCTTACTGGATATTTCAAAAAATGACTAGATTTTTCGATCAATTCTACCAAATAATCACTTTGTTCAAATTGGTTGGTTTTATATAAAGGGTGTTCGGTAAACATGCGGCAAAAATTCGAGAGTTTATTCCTTGGACTATTTCAAAGATATTTCATCCTTCGATTATTTCCGAAAGAACGAGAAAAAAAATAAAAAAAAAAATTTAAAAACAAATAAAAATAATGATAATTATGGCGTACAGTACAGAACGTGCAAAAGCAAAACTTCAATTGATTCAATTTTTCATGAAACTTCGTCGAACAAATCCATCAAATTTGATAATTCGATGTAGGTCCATTTCGGCATATTGTGCCTTTCACATCACGACGACGCTTGTTAGGCTAAAAACACGAATGCGCCTGGTTTATCCGAAAAAAAAGCGCCCCAATGTAGTTTTCAAAAAGGGGACTTCATGAGAGCGAATATACAACCTTTTTTTTTTCACAAATCCATTGATCCATTCAATCTGGTGCCTGGAAAATAAGCCGAGGCCAATTCCATGTAGCGGGGATGAGAAATCGTGGAAATTGCCTCTCTATGGTCTACGGTGTAAACAATGGATAACGATGTTTGTAGGTTATCAGAATCTATTTGTTTAGCGGATTATCCCTCAATTGGAGTTGCAGCGCATAAGGGATACTCGCAAACGTCGCATTGAAGAGTTCATGATGATACTCGCAAAGAATTCTTATAACTCCAATGTTTTACAGCGATCTGACGTCACAAGCACGTCTATGACAACAAGAAACGTTTTGGCGCGAAATTCGAAATTACTCCTGGCGCCCCCTTCGAATCCGCTCACAGAAAACTGCATTCGATGCTTCTTTGAGAATCAATCCTTCGGGATCACGCCCGGAATGACAGTCGAGTTTCCCGGATTATGGCCGGACCATAAAACTGAACGCCATCCGAGTCAAATCGACTCGTTTCTCCAAATTAGCCGGCGGAGGCAAAACATTCCCGTCACTTCCGCCGCCACTTGGTGATACATTGAAGAATGTCTTCGGCGCGATTGCCCCCCCGGGGACCCGGCGAACGTTCAGAAATTCGGGAACTGCAATTTTCCGCGAATTCGGAATAGCAATGAAACTTCCAGAGGGGAAATAGAATTAGGACTCACCTTTCTATTACCTGGAATAGTTAGGGGGGTGGGTGGGTGGTGGATGCGACCCTGTTTTATGATACGCCGAAAGTTGGCTGAAGGAAATTAAGTTTCTTATCTGTGAAAGTCTTCCTGTTATTGTTGCGAAAATGGAATCCTCCTCGCCTCGTTTGGTCGCGATTAAATCTCATTTCTTTTTGATATATGCCGCGCGACTACGTAAGTTTTATTAAATTCCTTAGATGTGCGCCGACCACTTTGATGCGACTTACGAAAATTATTTTTAATTGGAAAAATACTTTGAAATCGCGCATATGCCTTTTTGTCCTCTTGACGTTGTTGAAAAATAATAATTGCTGATTTGAAAGAGAATAACTTTTGAGCAAGGACTCATAAAGTCGTCAACGCCCACCTCCAATTTCAATAATTTATTTTTTGTGAATACCCTTTTCCATAAGATATCGAATTGTACCAGTCTCAATCTCAGGAATTGAAAAGTTCAGGAGATATTATTTTTTGAAAATTACCCTCGTTAAGTTCTGACATTCCAGTGTTAGTTTGTTTGAAAATTGCTGGATTTTGAACGCTCTGACAAAATATGGTGTCAGGATCCCTAATAAAATATTGTTGATCCCTAATAAAATATTGCTGAGCCTAATTTCTCCCACATGCTTGGAAAATTTGTTACTAGCTGTAATCTCTGAAAAATCTTCAGCATTAACGCTCTGACAAAATATGGGGGTGACAGGATCCCTAATAAAATATGGCTGTCCCCGAATAAAATATTGCTTTTCTTCAATCAAATATTGCTGAGCCCAATTCTTCCCAAACGCTGGGGAATTTTTTTCTCTCGTTGGAATCTTCGAATAATCTCCAGCATAGACTCTCTGACAAAATATGGTGGTGGCAGGATCCCTAATAAAATATGGCTGTACCCGAATAAAATATTGCTCTTCTCTAATGGAATATTTCTGACCCCAATTCTTTCCAAACGCTGAGGAATTTTTTTCTCCTGCTGGAATATTCGAATATTCTCCAGCATAGACTCTCTGACAAAATATGGTGGTGTCAGGATCCCTGATAAAATATGGCTGTCCCCGAATAAAATATTGCTTTTCCCTAATAAAATATTGCTGAGCCCAATTATTCCCAAACGCTGGGGAATTTTTTTCTCTCGTTGGAATCTTCGAATAATCTCCAGCATAGACTCTCTGACAAAATATGGTGGTGGCAGGATCCCTAATAAAATATGGCTGTACCCGAATAAAATATTGCTCTTCTCTAATGAAATATTTCTGACCCCAATTCTTTCCAAACGCTGAGGATTTTTTTTCTCTCGCTGGAATCTTCGAATATTCTCCAGCATAGACTCTCTGACAAAATATGGTGGTGTCAGGATCCCTAATAAAATATGGCTGTCCCCGAATAAAATATTGCTTTTCTTCAATCAAATATTGCTGAGCCCAATTCCTCCCAAACGCTGGGGAATTTTTTTCTCTCGCTAAAATCTTTGAATATTCTCCAGCATGGACGCTCTGACAAAAATATGGTGGTGGTAGGATCCCTAATGAAATGTGGTTTTTACCTAATGAAATATTGCTGAGCCCAATCTTCTCCAAAACGATGGGAATTTTTTTCTCTCGCTGAAATCTCTAAATATTCTCCACCATGAACGCTCTGACAAAATATGGTGGTGACAGGATCCCTAATAAAATATGGCTGTACCCGAATAAAATATTGCTTTTCCCTAATGAAATATTTCTGAGCCCAATTCTTTCCAAACGCTGAGGAAATTTTTTCTCTCGCTGTAATCTTTAAATATTCTCCAGCATGAACGCTCTGACAAAATATGGTGGTGGCAGGATCCCTAATAAAATATGGCTGTCCCCGAATAAAATATTGCTTTTACCTAATAAAATATTGCTGAGCCCAATTCTTCCCAAACGCTGGGGAATTTTTTTCTCTCGCTGGAATCTTCGAATATTCTCCAGCATAGACTCTCTGAGCCCAAAAATTTCCAAACGCTGAGGAAATTTTTTCTCTCGCTGTAATCTTTAAATATTCTTCAGCATGAACGCTCTGACAAAATATGGTGGTCGCAGGATCCCTAATAAAATATGGCTGTCCCCAAATAAAATATTGCTTTTCCCTAATAAAATATTGCTGAGCCCAATTCTTCCCAAACGCTGAGGAATTTTTTTCTCCCGCTGGAATCCTCGAATATTCTCCAGCATAGACTCGCTGACAAAATATGGTGATGGCAGGATCCCTAATAAAATATGGCTGTATCCGAATAAAATATTGCTTTTTCCTAATGAAATATTTCTTAGCCCAATTCTTTCCAAACGCTGAGGAATTTTTTTCTCTCGCTGGAATCTTCGAATATTCTCCAGCATAGACTCTCTGACAAAATATGGTGATGGCAGGATCCCTAATAAAATATGGGTGTCCCCGAATAAAATATTGCTTTTCCTTAATAAAATATTGCTGAGCCGAATTCTTCCCAAACGCTGAGGAATTTTTTTCTCTCGCTGGAATCTTCGAATATTCTCCAGCATAGACTCTCTGACGAAATATGGTGCTGGCAGGATTCCTAATAAAATATGGCTGGCCCCGAATGAAATATTGCTTTTCCCTAATAAAATATTGCTGAGCCCAATTCTTCCCAAACGCTGGGGAATTTTTTTCTCTCGCTGGAATCTTCGAATATTCTCCAGCATAGACTCTCTGACAAAATATGGTGGTGGCAGGATCCCTAATAAAATATGGCTGTTCCCGAATAAAATATTGCTTTTCCCTAATGAAATATTTCTGAGCCCAAAAATTTCCAAACGCTGAGGAATTTTTTTCTCTCGCTGGAATCTTCGAATATTCTCCAGCATAGACTCTCTGACGAAATATGGTGCTGGCAGGATTCCTAATAAAATATGGCTGGCCCCGAATGAAATATTGCTTTTCCCTAATAAAATATTGCTGAGTCCAATTCTTCCCAAACGCTGGGGAATTTTTTTCTCTCGCTGGAATCTTCGAATATTCTCCAGCATAGACTCTCTGACAAAATATGGCGATGGCAGGATCCCTAATAAAATATGGCTGTCCCCGAATAAAATATTGATTTTCCCTAATGAAATATTTCTGGGCCCAATTCTTTCCAAACGCTGAGGAATTTTTTTCTCCCGCTGGAATCTTCGAATATTCTCCAGCATAGACTCTCTGACGAAATATGGTGATGGCAGGATCCCTAATAAAATATGGCTGTCCCCGAATAAAATATTGCTTTTCCTTAATAAAATATTGCTGAGCCCAATTCTTCCCAAACGCTGGGGAATTTTTTTTCTCTCGCTGGAATCTTTGAATATTCTCCAGCATGGACGCTCTGACAAAATATGGTGGTGGTAGGATCCCTAATAAAATCTGGTTGTTCCCTAATAAAATATTGCTGATCCCAATTCTCCCCAAAACGATGGGGATTTCTTTCTCCCGCTGAAATCTCTAAATATTCTCCACCATGAACGCTCTCACGAAATATGGTGGTGGCAGGATCACTAGTAAAATATTGTTGATCTCTAATAAAATATTGTTGATCCCTTATAAAATATTGTTGATCCCTAATGAAATATTGCTGAGCCCAATTCCTCCCAAACAAACGCTGGGGAAATTAAGTTTCTTATCTGCGAAAGTCTTCCTGTTATTGTTGCGATAATGGAAAATGGAGATATTATTTTTTGAAAATTGCCCCATTTAGTTCTGACATTCGGGCCTACCAACATTTTATCGGGCCTACCAACATAATTCCGTGAAATTATTTCTAACAAAGCAAAAGAGTCCGAGGATCTAACTGAATTATCCACGCACGACCAATCCCACTTCGGGTTGGAAAAAATAAAGAGGAACCCAAACAAGAAAGACGGCAATTAAGCTGGCATCAAAAAAGCCACAATTAGGGGCGACATCGGGATACCATATTAAAACTCCAATTTCGCCGATGTCGCCGCAGCGAATCCTCGAATTTTTGATGCGAGAAAGCGTTCCCAATTTAAATTTAATTTTACTTTTATTCTCCACATTACCTCGCCCCCCACCCCCCGCGCCCGGAGGAAAGTTGTGTTATTTGCGAGCGCTACGCGACTAAACCGAAAGCCCGATACGTCGGAATCAATTCCTCGGCTTTGGGGACCACTTCGAAAAGTTCGTATCAGATGGCGTTAGCGCGGAAAACGCCCGACCTGGCGATCTTACTTTGAATACAAGGTATCTTTGATGTGGAATTGAAGATTAGGAATTGGAGGAAATCTACACCGGATCGCTTTCTTTACGACAACTTCGACGGGACGTTTCGATTCGAAGTTCAACCATCTTGGCAATTAATCGAAGAGCTCGGATTCAATCAAGACGGAGGGGTGCGGGGTGGAATTTCTAACACCTATCAACTTCATATACAAGAACAACATGTTCCTTGAAGATTTGTATATAATTTTGGGAAATATGTTTCTCCAGACTATCTACATCTTGAACTGTCCCTAAACCCATTAATAATAACAGTCCAAGAACCTCGAGTCTAGAGGAATAAATTTCCACTCAGAAAATTACGAGGGAAATTTGCATCTGCAATGAATTAGGGATCCATTCTGCAAATTTGTTGAAACAGTTACGGCACTGCTCATCCGATATGCAAGAACGAATAATGAAGACAAAACCGTCATTTCACGCTCTGGCCAGTCGCCCCACTCTCAAATTCATCATAATACCGGGAGAGCAGTTTTATGGGGTTGCGCTGGCGAAAATAAATAATGCACCTACAAAGTATGTGCCTCGTCAGGACCGGCTGCAGCCAATTTGACCAATATTCTGTAACAGAAAAATTCAGTTATATACTGTTGATAATCAACAATATTCTTATTAGGGCACAGCAATATTTTTATTAGGGATCAGCAATATTCTTATTGGGGATCAGCGATACTTATACTAGGAATCAGCCATATTTTTACTAGGGATCAGCAATATTTTTATAAAGGGTCAGAAATATTTTTATTAGGGATCAGCAATATTTTTATTCGGGATCTTCCAACCACCATATTTTCTCAGAGCGTTAATGATAGACGATAGGTTTTTCATTTGATGGAATCTTTCATTTGGGTGTGAAAGAATCCGTAAAAAAATGTTTCTGATTCCTAATATAATATTGCTGAGCCCAACTCCCTCCCCTCATTAATTTTTATTCTCAGTATATAATTTTTCTTTATTCTCCATCATCAACGCTCTGACAAAATATGGTAGTGGTAGGCTCCCTTATGAAAATATTGCTGATTTCTAATGAAATATAATATTTCTGAGCTCAATTTCTCCCAAAAGCTGGGCCTTTTTTTTACGGATGGAATATTTCATTATTGTTTATTCTCCAGCATGAACGCTCTGACAGAATATGCTGGTGGCAGGATCCCTAATAGAATATTGCTGATCCCTAATGAAATATTGCTGGGCCCAATTTCTCCCAAACGCTCGGGAATTTCATTCCTCTCGCTGAAATCTTCAAATATTCTCCAGCATGAACGCACTGACAAAATATGGTGGTGGCGGGATCCCTAATAAAATATTGGTGATCCCTAATATAATATCGCTGAGCCCAATTTCTCCCAAACGCTAGGGAATTTTTTTCCTCTCGCTGAAATCATTAAATATTCTCCAGCATGAACGCCCTGACAAAATATGGTGGTGCCAGGATCCCTAATGAAATATTGTTGATCCCTAATAAAATATTGCTGAGTCTAATTTCTCCCAAACGCTGGGGAATTTTTAGCTCGCTGGAATCTTTAAATATTCTCCAGCAAAGAGGCTCTGACAAAATATGATAGTGGCAGGATCCCTAATTAAATATTGCTGTCCCCGAATAAAATATTGCTGAGCCCACTTCCTCCCAAACGATAAGGAATTTTTTTTTCTCTCTGAAATTTTTAATTATTCTCCAGCATGAACGCCCTGACAAAATATGGTGGTGGTAGGATCCCTAATAAAATATTGCTGACCCCTAATGAAATATTGCTGACCACAAATGAAATATTGCTGATCCCTAATAGAATCTTGCTGAGCCCAATTCCTCCCAAACTCTGGGGAATTTTTTCGTCTCGATGGAATCGAGCTGAGCCGCTACTGTATCCGGAGGATTCATTGGCGCGTTTTATAAAGGTATATACTTAATTTATGACACCTCTAAAACCCCATGAATATTCTGGACGTTATTTTTATATTTCGTCTTGCCTGGCAAAATTGAAACATAAACTGGGAAGTTGTGAGGGAAATATTTGATAGAGTGGAGGAGTTATCAATTTATATTCTCTAAAGGAAACTACACATAACGAGACTTATGCTTTACGATGATATCTTTTAGAAGAGCATGAAACGGTGGGAAAATGATCAAGGTAATGTGAAAACTGAAAAAATATCCAATAACATGAAATTTCCAATTCGATGAAGCCATAACATTCTCTGCTGAGAGTTTCACAACCGATTGGAATCATTGAATTCCAAAGAACTAATCTATTCCGCATTTGTTTTGTCGTGCTGTTTGTGCGGTTAGGAAATTATAATAAACGAGGAAATCGATGCGATATTGCATTATTATTATGAGTGCTGCATACAATAATGCTCGGGAAGCTGAATATCCGGAGGTCATTTATTAGCAATCATTAATATTAATTTATTGGGGTGCAGGTATCGCCTGCATTGTTCAATAATCGTCATTCATTTCATCGTTGATCATTAGAAACTATGGATGATGTCTGGAGGATTGTTATACTGGTAATCAAGTGGAAAAATTGAAAATGACTTGATATGGTGGTGGCAGGATCCCTGATAAAAAAATTGCTGATCCCTAATAAAAATATTGCTTATCCCTAATATAAAAATTCAGAGCCTAATTTTCCCCGACGTTTGGTAATTTTTGTCGTTGGAATCTTTTATTTTTCTAAACCATGAACGCTCTGTCAAAATATGGTGGTGGTATAGAATCCCTAATAAGAATATTGCAGAGCCAAAGAACCCATATGCTCGATTACTTTTTTCTTTCGATTAAATCTTCTATTAGTCTTCATCATCAGCGCTCTGACGAAAAAATAATGGTGGCAGGATCCCTAAAAAAAATATTGCTGATCCCTTATAAAAATATTGCTAATCCTTAATACAAAACTGCAGAGGCTAACTACCCCCGACGTTCGCTAATTTTTTGTGTCGTTGGAATGTTTTATTTTCTCCACCATGAACGCTCTGAAAAAATACGGTGGTGGTAGGATCCCTTATAAGAATATTGCTGATCCCAATTCCTTCAAATGCTCGGTGATTTTTTTCTCTCCATGGAAATTTCTTATTATTCATCATCATGGGCGCTCAGACGAAAATATAGTGGTGGCAGGATCCCTAAAAAAATATTGCTGATCCCTAATAAAAATATTGCTTATCCCTAATGGAAAAATGCAGAGCAGTTCTCCCCAACGTTCGTTAATTTTTTCTGTCGTTGGAATGTTTTATTTTTCTCTACGATGAACGGTCTGTCAAAATATGGTTGTGGCAGGATCCCTAATAAAAATATTGTAGAGCCCAACACCCCCTATGCTTGATTACTTTTTTCCTTCGATGAAATCTTCCATTAATCTCCATCATGAACGCCGAGACAAAATATGATGGTGGTTGGATCCCTTATAGAAATATTGCTGATCCCTAATAGAAATATTGCTTAGCCTTATTCCCCAAAATGCTCAGTAATTCATTTCCCTCGATTGAATATACGATGAATGCTCTGACGAAATATAGTGATGGCAGAATACTTTATAAAAATATTGCTGATCCCTAATAAAGAAATATTGCTGAGCCTAATTTCTTCAAACGCTCAGGAACAGTTTTCTCTTGATGGAATCTTGCATTATTCTCCATCATGAACGCTATCTCAAAATATGGTGGTGATAGGATCCCTTATACAAATATTGCTGATCCCTTATAGAAATATAGATAAATTAACAATTATTTTTGCTCGATCACTTTTTTATATCGATTAAACCTTTCATTTATCTTCATCATGAACGCCGTGACAAAATATGATGATGATAGGATCCTTTATGAAAATATTGCTGATCCCTAATAGAAATATTGCTGAGCCTAATTCCCCAAAATGCTCGGTAATTAATTTACCTCGATTGAATTTACCATAGACGTTCTGACGAAATATGGTGGTGGCAGGATCCCTTATAAAAATATTGTTGATCCCTAATAGAGAAATATTGCTGAGCCCAATTCCCTCCAACGCTCGGGAACTTTTTTCTCTTGATGGAATCTTCCATTATTCTCCACCATGAACACTCTGTCAAAATATGGTGGTGGTAGGATCCCTCATAAAAATATTTCTGATCCCTAATAGAGAAATATTGCCGAGCCCAATTCCCTCCAACGCTCGGGAACTTTTTTCTCTCGATGGAATCTTTCATTAGTATCCATCATGAACGCTCTGTCAAAATATGGTGGTGATTGGATCCCTAATAAAAATATTGCTGATCCCTTATAGAAATATAAATGCATTAACAATTATTTTTGCTGGGCACCTAAAAATATTCAAGACATTTTTTGCTTCTCTATCCTTGATACGGTTCTGTTGGCACATTAGTCGAAGTAAATATGTTCATCCCCTACTTTCACATCAGCAGAGTGGCGCAGTGGAAGCGTGCTGGGCCCATAACCCAGAGGTCCGTGGATCGAAACCACGCTCTGCTAGGAAACTTTTTTCTTCGGGACGATTTACCAAAAAAAAAACCTCAACAGTCATCAATATGCAATTCGTCGAGTGATTCTTATGTGTACGTGGTCGGTAAAAAAAATTCTCGAAAATTGGTAGGTACCTCAATTTTATACCTTTGGAATTTATGGAGGGTCGATACCGGATAGCAACGGAGTTGTTTTACTGAATATCCGAAAATCACCCTGTCGATTAAACGGTTCAACTCTGTATAAATGATCAACCACAACATCTCCCCATTTCCTAACGTTACCTCATGAAGAAAACAACCCCTAGGGCCAAGAGGTTCATTCAATAAATTAGCGGCTCCGATGATGAATTGGACGCCTTCATAACCATCTGAACCCATCCTCTTCCTCCCATGCCGCATCTAGGAAAGTTGTATCTGTCAGCGAGAAAAATAGTCCAACCTCCTAACTATTCCTCAGCACACCATCCCTTTCCAATTAACGCCCTCAATCACGGAAGAAGCTAGAGCGGGGGTGGGAAGTGCGAATAACCGGGAGCAGCTCGTTATTATCGCATTATTTAAGGGAACGGGAAAAACGGCGATTGAGGTTTGGGGTAGCGTGATCATCTACGACGCCAAACGTCATTAGAAACACCTTTTCTTTTGAAGGGGGGAAGGGGGGTGGCTGAGTTATTAGGCAGGTTATTGGAGGTGAGGTCGAAGTCTTCCATGGAAGGAACCTGCAATGGTCCTCAAGCCAGAACACTGGAACATCTCCAGAAGATCACTGTCGCCACGAAGAGATGTAAATTCTCGAGCCATTTAGTCCGACCACTTCGCGTCCCGAAACTCCCCACAAGTCGCCACCCCGAGACAGCCTCTCCTCCACAGCTGCATCAATAATGGACGAGGTCGCAAAAAGCAGGAGTTAATTTTTAATTTTTGATGAAGCAGCTCGGAGCAATCCAGGTATACGAAGTTCGCAAACAAAGGCCTCAGAATTTGCACCTTCTTGTCGCCCCACCCCGGCGCAGGGGTTGATACGTCAAAGGGAGTATTTAAGTGACAATCTTTCGAGAGCGGAGCAACAAAAGGGCCGGGATTGCATACAAAGCGATTCATTGCGCTCGACCTGATATTCGGATTTTTTCTCTTATATTTCTCTCGATGATGGGGCGATTTCATTAAGGGAGGATTAATCCTGCTCTGCCTGATTTGCGAGGGGAAAAGGGGGTTTCTTTTTCGGCACGACGGATTCTACAGCTGGTTTTCTGTAAGTAACATTGGTGAATACCCAAGAAACAATATAAGTTTCATCATGGTCTACACTGAATAGAACGTGTCATCATCGATCGACAAGAGTAGCAGGTAGACTAGTTTCTAGCTTTTCAGCCGTCATCAGTACTGAATAACTCAGTCGACGATAAAGACAATCATGAAAAGCAGAACTTATATTACCAGCCAGAAGACGCGCATCTTAACAATGTATAGAGTCGCGACGTCTACCTGCTACTCTTGTCGATCGATGATGGTACGTTCCATTCAGTTCACTTCTCAATTCCATTTATGGATCTACAAATACCCCTGTAAAACTATTCTTCTACACCCGTACAATAATGATACACTTATATGCCCATAATCCGTTTCATAATCAGATCCATTATGATACAGATTTTTAATCAATAGAAACCCATAATTTTTCAATCAAGCATGATGTGCATTTGACGTTTGTCCTAGATTCCTATCTAATTATTTTAATTGTCAAAATCAGTAGTTATCAAATTTTCGTGAAATATAGCTGTAATTCGATAATTATACTAAGAAAATGCGGTACAAAATATTTTGCACCAAAAATCTAAGGAAGTCTACGAAAAACTATATCAATGGTTTATGGACTGAAGAAATACAAATAATATTTCGACACATAATTCAATAATAAAAAAATAAATAATATAGACATTTCTAAATATAAAAAGCTACAAGCTTTATTAAAGCAAAAGTCCTAAGGATATGTTGAAGCAAAATAAAAACGGGCTAGAAAACAGCCTAGGTTATTTTTCATTTAATTTTTTTTCTTTTCTCTATTTCTTATTGTTGTATTTTTTCAACTTTTTTTTTCAGGGAGCAATGATACCTATTGAAAGCAGCTCAATTCCGATGTGAACTTGAAATAAAATTCACTCACTCCGAAAGTGACATTAACTTTTCGCACTCCCGTGACGAATTCGCGCTTAGACTCTGTGCGATTCTAAACTCTACTCGAACAACAATTACTAACGGCTCTTACCTACCACGATCCAATACAAATATAAATATAATATTTATAGTTCTTCATTATTGACCGGGTGTAGAAAAGATAGGTTATTATTATTATATTATTATTATATTAATACACTCGCATAAACCATACGAAACTCGCCTTCGGCTCGTTTCGTATCGCGCTCAATATTCGTTAGAGTAGCTGAGCGTTCTTGCAGTGAGGGATCGCAACATAAAAAAAACTACGTAAATTACGTTACTCTCCGAGTTCTTAATACTGAAACTCTTAATATTCCCCGAAGCAATTCTCCTTAGCCGAAATTCAACAGTTTCCATAAGACAAAAATCAACTTGGCACCAACAGCTAATTGTACCCGTACATATTCAATTAAAAGAGTAAACAAGCAGGATCCCGGGAAATTAGAAGTAGTCGAGTCAACGGGGATTTTAATGAATTTCCCGGACCGAATCGTCTTTCCACGGCGCTCGGAAGATTAAGTCGATGCGGAACGGGGGACTCCGCAATCGCAACAGCGAGTTGATCCTTTTTCTTGCAGGAAATTCGGGACGATATCTGTACCCGCGTTCATTAGGAGGGATTTATGTATATGATTTACATATATGTTGATGATGAGAAGTAAAGTCGGCAATTTGAATGCAGCACCTCCATACTACGTCAGAACCCCGCTAGTCACCGAAGATAAGTCTCAATTGCCATTGGTCGGTCCTACAGTGACTTTATACAGGACAGTGGCGACAATAGATGTCCACTTTTTGATTGGTTGTCCCCGTCACGTGGTATAAATCGTCATGTTGCGCCAAAATATTTTTTGTTTACTTAGTGATTTGTGCAGTTATCTTGGTTTTCTCGAAGATAAACGAGATATCCATCTCAGTACATTGCATTTGAAATATTAATAACAAAGCAAAATACCATGTTGTGCAGCAATTCTTCTGTAAAAGTATCCATCTCAGTACATTGCATTTGGAATATTAATAACAAAGCAAAATACCATGTTGTGCTGCAATTCTTCTGTAAAAGGGTTCCTCATGAAACACTTCATGCAGACGACAAATAAACTTTTTATGAGCGACTGAAGGAGTCCTCGATAAGATGAAAAGACGCAACGTAGGTTGACCGTGATAAAATTTCGGAGAAAGAATTTGGAAGCGTGAGAGACGCTGCGAAAAAGTGTCACCTCAGGAATTATGTTTCCGAAGTGGGAAGAAGTTTACCTTTGAGGGACTCTGAGAGTGCGAGGGGCAGTGGTGACCTGTCGTGTTAGATCGTGGAAATAAGTGTAGAAGGAGTTTCATTTTGAGTGAAGTTAAAAGTCGAATTGCGTTACGTGAGTGCGAATATCGTTTGTGGGTGGATTTGTTTCCAAGAAGGAATTAGGTGGTTTGCAGATTAAGGTAGGAATAATATAGATTAATAATAAAAAAATTCCATCCTAATAACTTGTACTATTGATAAGACATTTATTACAAATAAGCCAGGTTATTACAATGTCATTGATTTACCAGTTTTCCATAAATTGAAAAATAAATTGAAAAATTATAAATAGATTTATAATATTCTGTTGAAAATAAATAAGAAAAAATTACGAAAAGCACTGCGTGAAGACAGGAGCTTTTGAGCGCTCGTACATGCACCTTGTAGGTAGATTCGCATTTTCCAGTTTTAGAAATCAATTGAAGGAATTGTCGACAGCTGTCAAAAAAATTCTGAAACTCAGGCGAAACTCCAGACTTCATGTCAGTGCTTCAGCTGATCAATTTTTTTTCGATAATTCGCTAGAATTTTCTACGGTATCTATGGTCTTGGTGATGTGATCTGGACAAAATTTCGCACGTAGTTTGAATACATTATTCCTCAGCTAGGTGCATAATTTCATTCCAATCCGATCAGTAGTTTCAAAACTATCAGAAAAAAATATTTTGAACGACATTCGAGATCCACACCTATCCTGAAAATTTTAAGTCCCTAGGCGTTTCCGTTCAAAAGTTACAATTTTCTATGGTTTCAATGGTTCTGGTCATGCGATCTGCACAAAATTTCAAATGTAGCTTGAACACCTCATTTTCCATTTGGGTGCAAAATTTCATCTCGATCAAATCTGTAGTTTTCAAGTAATCAGGGAAACAAAACTTTGAACGGCCATATTTACGGAACCCCTAGTGGAATTCGGCCCATTAACGAACTCAACCGAGGCATTCGGGAACTGAACCCACACTGAAAATTTCAAGTCTCTAGGTTGATCCGTTCGAGAGTAATCGTGCTTACGACCGGACGGACAGACTCGAATTTTCCGACGGATTCGTCATCATTGAGTCGAACATAGTCGATTGAGACCATTTTCGGCTCAGAATTCGAAAAATACAGACATCGTGACGAAAGGATATAGCCCTCCTGTAAGTAGTACGAGCGCTCAAAAAACTGCTATCCCAGTACTATCTCATTTGAATTTTGACGCAAAATGGCGACTGGGCGGAGCTTATATCCCTATTGTCGCCACTGTCTTGTATAAAGTCACTGTAGTCGGCCCAAGGTCAAACACGTCAGGAAGTCGGAGCTGTGCCGGATTGCTCATGCACGTTACACGTTGATAAAATAACGATGATCATCATTACTCTAACATACAAACGGCCTGAATTCAGGTGATGCCCGTCTCGAACCGAAACTCACAACGCTATACCTATCTTGGTACCTCGCTGACTCTCAACTACACTGGCCTCTAACTAGAAACCGACCCCGTACAACTACCTCTCAGTGAGTTCTCTACCTGCGAGCAACTGCCTTAACTCTTCCATAGTTGCCAAAAAGGAGACTTTTTCCCCTTTCAAGAACCTAATACCTGAGTGGAAATTTTTCTCATTGCCTCTCACTTGGCTTGGGAACACCCACGTTCTTAAATTCTTTCTCCGAAATTTTCCCACAATCAATCGTAGTCGCATATTCTCCCCTTTTTGAGCGCTCGTACTACTTACACGAGGGCTAAAATTCGAGTCTGTCCGTCCGTCCGGCCGGCCGTAAGCACAATAACTCTCGAACGGAACAACCTAGAGACTTGAAATTTTCAGTGTAGGTTCAGATCCCAAATGCCCCGGTTGAGCTCGTTAATGGGCAGAATTCCACGAGGGGTTCCGTAAATATGGCCGTTCAAAGTTTTGTTCCCCTGATTACCTAAAAACTACAGATTTGATTGAGATGAAACTTGGCACTCAAATGGAGAATGAGGTGTTCAAGGTACATGTGAAATTTTGTCCAGATCGCATGACCAGAACCATAAAAACCATAGGAAATTGTAACTTTTGAACGGAATAGCCTAGGAACTTGAAATTTTCAGGATAGGTGAGGTTCTGGAATGTCGTGATGACGTTCATCTATGAGCGAAATTATACTAGGGGTTCCGTAAATATGGTCGTTTGAAATTTAGTTTTCTTGATAATTTCAAAACTACAGATTCGGTCGTGACGAAATTTTGTATACTAATGGAGAATGATATATTCAAGCTATATTTCTTCAGATCACATGACCAGAACCATAGAAACCATAGAAAATCAAAACTTACGAACGGAAAGGCCTAGGGACTTGAAATTTTCAGGATAGGTCTGGATCTGAAATGTAGCTTTCACGTTTATCAATGAGCAGAATTATACGAGGGGTTCCGTGAATACGGTCGTTTGAAATTCTGTTTTCTCGATAATTTCGAAACTACGGATTCGATCGATGAAATTTTGTATTTAAATCGAGAATGATATATTAAAGCAATATTTTTATTTCTAACTTTTGAACGGAAAGGCCTAGGAACTTGAAATTTTCAGGGTGGGTTTGGATCGCGAATATCGCGGTCACGTTCATCAATGAGCAAAATTAGACCAGGGGTTCCGTAAATATGGCCGTTCAAAATATTTTTTTCCTGATAGTTTAGAAACTACTGATCGGATTGGAATGAAATTTTGCACCTAGCTGAGGAATAATGTATTCAAACTACGTGCAAAATTTTGTTCAGATCGCATCACCAAGACAATAGAGAAAATTCTAGCGAATTATCGAAAAAAATTGATCAGCTGAAGTCTGGAATTTCG
Organism: Aphidecta obliterata; assembly: GCA_963966015.1. Classification (NCBI taxonomy): domain Eukaryota; kingdom Metazoa; phylum Arthropoda; class Insecta; order Coleoptera; family Coccinellidae; genus Aphidecta; species Aphidecta obliterata. The sequence goes on from OZ014435.1 coordinate 4,349,999, forward strand.
CCTAAGTTTCAGAATTTTTTTGACAGCTGTCGAAAATTCCTCCAATTGATTTCTAAAACTGGAAAATGCGAATCTACCTACAAGGTGCATGAACGAGCGCTCAAAAGCTCCTGCCTTCACGGCAGTGCTTTTCGTAATTTTTTTTGAAAATCTCGCCCTGTAGTCACAACATCCATCGACTACAATGTAATCGATGAATGACTTGCCTCTACTAAATTTTTTTATCTAAGTTGCAGGTGTCCAGTCGGTCACCCCAAATTAACGACATCCGTTGATTATACAAAGTAACAAAATGTATGCACGAATATACAGACTCTTCTCCAAGATGTGTTACCGAGTTTGAGATTAATTATTCATTTTCCTAAATGATAAAATAACGACGTCCCCGATTCAGGTGATGCCCGTCTCGATTTAACTCGGTGCCGGGAAAACACCGTGCAGTTACAGAAAACGAGACGTCTATAATGACCCGTGCCAAACTCCGGGCACCGGCAGGGCACCGGCAGCGTCGGTAGTTTTCAGTTTCAGCGCCGCAGCACCACACGCTCGCTCTGGTTTCGCTCCTCCGCGTCGTTTATTCGTGTGACCGACGTCGTCGCGGCAAGTTCCCGGGACCCGCAACATCCAGGAGCAGCCTCGCCGAGATGTGGATCGCGGTGTCGTGTTTATGTTTCGTCCTCCTCGGGGGCGGCGACGCGGCCTCCCCGGAGACGTGTTCCCCCAACAAGTTGACGGTGTACAAGATGGTGCTGCACACCTTCTGGTCCAGGACCACCTTCCCGAAGCACTATCCGGACTGGAGGCCCCCGGCCCAGTGGTCGAAAGTTTTCGGTAAGTCGCCGACGGCGGGCCCTTTGATGTTATTGTTATCGCGGCGCGGTGATTGATGATGATTCATATTTCGTATGGGATTGTCGTTACGATGAAGGATGAGGTTGATGATTAGGTTACGTCCTTCCGACAGCGTGCGGTGTCAATAATCTCTTTAAGGTTGCGGCTCGGAGTCGCTGTTAAGTTAATCAGCGGGATCGTTTAGTCACGCGTATCCGCGTCTTGTGGCGTAATGTTGGCGTAGTTGTGGAAAGTTCAATTACTCTTGAAGGAGGGTCAAAGCATGGATTGTCCCTGTTTCATATTGGCACTTTTGTCTTTCAAATCTTAACTTATATCGGTGTGTGTTGAATAACGCATATTTCATGAAAGTATTGAAGCTTTTGAAACTGCAATTCCCTTAGAAAATCAGTTTTGGACAATAGTATTTTCCACATAATTATATGGAATCTAACAAATTTCTCAACTACAAATCAGAAGAACTCAATTTTGTTTTCACGTGGAGCTGAATTTTCATATTGCTCGTTTTATCTATGTCATTTAATTTTATAAACTTCAAAAGATGGAATCACCGAATTATATTGAATAAAACAGAAAAACTGAAAGGTTTTCTCTGTACCAAAGCGAACTTCAGTGTCCATTGTTAGTTTTAATTCATTTTTCTAAACTTCAAAATATGGAATCTCCGAATTATTTCCGAGATATCAGAAAAACTCAATTATGTTTTCACTTGGAGCTGAATTTTTATATAGCGCATTTCATCGATGTCGTTTCATTTTATAAACTTCGAAAGATGGAATTACCGAATTAGATTGAATAAAACACAAAAACTTGAAGGTTTTCTATGTACCTAAGCGAACTTCAGTGTCTATTGTTAGTGTCAATTTTTTTTCTCAACTTCGAAATATGGAATCTCCGAATTCTTTTGAAGATATCAGAAAAACTCAATTTTGTTTTCACGTGGAGCTGAATTTTTATACATCTCATGTAATTTCATAAACTTCAAAAGATGGAATCACCCAATTTTGTTGAATAAAACAGAAGAACTGAAAGGTTTTCTGTGTACCAAAGCGAACTTCAGTGTCCATTGTTAGTTTCAATTCATTTTTCTGAACTTCAAAATATGGAATCTCCGAATTCTTTCAAAGATATCAGAAAAACTCAATTATGTTTTCACTTGGAGCTGAATTTTTATATAGCTCATTTCATCGATGTCGTTTCATTTTATATACTTCAAAAAATGGAATTACCGAATTAGATTGAATGAAACAGAAAAACTTGAAGGTTTTCTGTGTACCAAAACGAACTTCAGTGTCCATTGTTAGTTTGAATTCATTTTCCTGAACTTCGAAATATGGAATCTCCGAATACTTTCAAAGATATCAAAAAAACTCGATTTTGTTTACACATGGAGCTGAATTTTTATACATCTCATTTCGTCGATGTCATTTTATTTTATAAACTTCAAAAGATGGTATTACCGAATTATATTGAATAAAACAGAAAAACTAAAAGGTTTTCTCTGTACCAAAGCAAACTTCAGTGTCCATTGTAAGTTTCAATTTATTTTTCTAACTTAAAAATATGGAATCTCCGAATTCTTTTGAAGATATCAGAAAAATTAAATTTTGTTTTGACGTGAAGATGAATTTTTATACAGCTCATTTCATCTATGTCATTTCATTTTACAAACTTCAAAAGATGGAATCACCGAATTATATTGAATAAAACAAAAAAACTAAAAGGTTTTCTCTGTACCAGAGCGTACTTCAGTGTCCATTGTTAGTTTTAATTAATTTTTCTGAACTTCAAAATATGGAATCTCCGAATTCTTTTGAAGATATCAGAAAAATTAAATTTTGTTTTGACGTGAAGATGAATTTTTATACAGCTCATTTCATCTATGTCATTTCATTTTACAAACTTCAAAAGATGGAATCACCGAATTATATTGAATGAAACAGAAAAACTAAAAGGTTTTCTCTGTACCAAAGCGTACTTCAGTGTCCATTGTTAGTTTTAATTCATTTTTCTGAACTTCAAAATATGGAATCTCCGAATTCTTTTGAAGATATCAGAAAAATTAAATTTTGTTTTGACGTGAAGATGAATTTTTATACAGCTCATTTCATCTATGTCATTTCATTTTACAAACTTCAAAAGATGGAATCACCGAATTATATTGAATGAAACAGAAAAACTAAAAGGTTTTCTCTGTACCAAAGCGTACTTCAGTGTCCATTGTTAGTTTTAATTCATTTTTCTGAACTTCAAAATATGGAATCTCCGAATTCTTTTGAAGATATCAGAAAAATTAAATTTTGTTTTGACGTGAAGATGAATTTTTATACAGCTCATTTCATCTATGTCATTTCATTTTACAAACTTCAAAAGATGGAATCACCGAATTATATTGAATGAAACAGAAAAACTAAAAGGTTTTCTCTGTACCAAAGCGTACTTCAGTGTCCATTGTTAGTTTTAATTCATTTTTCTGAACTTCAAAATATGGAATCTCCGAATTCTTTTGAAGATATCAGAAAAATTAAATTTTGTTTTGACGTGAAGATGAATTTTTATACAGCTCATTTCATCTATGTCATTTCATTTTACAAACTTCAAAAGATGGAATCACCGAATTATATTGAATAAAACAGAAAAACTAAAAGGTTTTCTCTGTACCAAAGCGTACTTCAGTGTCCATTGTTAGTTTTAATTCATTTTTCTGAACTTCAAAATATGGAATCTCCGAATTCTTTTGAAGATATCAGAAAAATTAAATTTTGTTTTGACGTGAAGATGAATTTTTATACAGCTCATTTCATCTATGTCATTTCATTTTACAAACTTCAAAAGATGGAATCACCGAATTATATTGAATAAAACAGAAAAACTAAAAGGTTTTCTCTGTACCAAAGCGTACTTCAGTGTCCATTGTTAGTTTTAATTCATTTTTCTGAACTTCAAAATATGGAATCTCCGAATTCTTTTGAAGATATCAGAAAAATTAAATTTTGTTTTGACGTGAAGATGAATTTTTATACAGCTCATTTCATCTATGTCATTTCATTTTACAAACTTCAAAAGATGGAATCACCGAATTATATTGAATGAAACAGAAAAACTAAAAGGTTTTCTCTGTACCAAAGCGTACTTCAGTGTCCATTGTTAGTTTTAATTCATTTTTCTGAACTTCAAAATATGGAATCTCCGAATTCTTTTGAAGATATCAGAAAAATTAAATTTGGTTTTGACGTGAAGATGAATTTTTATACAGCTCATTTCATCTATGTCATTTCATTTTACAAACTTCAAAAGATGGAATCACCGAATTATATTGAATGAAACAGAAAAACTAAAAGGTTTTCTCTGTACCAAAGCGTACTTCAGTGTCCATTGTTAGTTTTAATTCATTTTTCTGAACTTCAAAATATGGAATCTCCGAATTCTTTTGAAGATATCAGAAAAATTAAATTTTGTTTTGACGTGAAGATGAATTTTTATACAGCTCATTTCATCTATGTCATTTCATTTTACAAACTTCAAAAGATGGAATCACCGAATTATATTGAATAAAACAGAAAAACTAAAAGGTTTTCTCTGTACCAAAGCGTACTTCAGTGTCCATTGTTAGTTTTAATTCATTTTTCTGAACTTCAAAATATGGAATCTCCGAATCCTTTCCAAGATATCAGAAAAACTCAATTATGTTTTCATTTGGAGCTGAATTTTTATATAGCTCATTTCATCGATGTCGTTTCATTTTATAAACTTCAAAAGATGGAATCACCGAATTAGATTGAATAAAACAGAAAAATTCGAAGGTTTTCTGTGTACCATAACGAACTTCAGTGTCCATTGTTAGTTTAAATTCATTTTCCTGAACTTCGAAATATGGAATCTCCGAATACTTTTAAAGATATCGAAAAAACTCAATTTTATTTACACATGGAGCTGAATTTTTATACATCACATTTCGTCGATGTCATTTCATTTTATAAACTTCAAAAGATGGAATCACCGAATTATATCGAATAAAACAGAAAAACTAGAAGGTTTTCTGTGTACCAATGCGAACTTTTGTGTCCATTGTTAGTGTCAATTCATTTTTCTGAACTTCAAAGTATGGAATCTCCGAATTCTTTTAAAGATATCAGAAAAACTCAATTTTGTTTTCACGTGAAGATGAATTTTTATACAGCTCATTTCATCGATGTCATTTCATTTCATGAACTTCGAAAGATGGAATCACGGAATTATATTGAATAAAACAGAAAAACTGAAAGGTTTTCTGTCTACCAAAACGAACTTCAATGTCCATTGTTAGAGTCAATTTTTTTTTTGAGCTTCGAAATATGGAATCTCCGAATTCTTTTGAAGATATCAAAAAAACTCAATTTTGTTTTCAGGTGGAGCTGAATTTTTATACATCTCATTTCGTCGATGTCATTTCATTTTATAAACTTCAAAAGATGGAATCACCGAACTATATCGAGTAAAACAGAAAAACTAGAAGGTTTTCTGTGTTCAAAAGATGGAATCACCGAATTATATTGAATAAAACCGAAAAACTAAAATTATCTATTCTCTTCTCACAATTCCCGAATTATATTATATCAAAATTGGGACACCCAGTATACTCAATTTTGAAACATAAATGATCCGAAAACCAGAACTCTTCAAAATGAAGAAAAGTCAAGAAAACGAACCTGATCCATTCAGTAATTATTAATGAACTGATACTGTATACAATTCCCCCTTTGTCCCAGTTAATTAATTCTTCGTCCCCAATGATCTTGAAGTTTCCGTGAGCTAATAATCTATTTATGTCAACTTTTCCGCGTACATTTTAATGAGTTTTATCCGCAGAATATTTCGTCATGCTTTGGATGTCTCTGTTGTCTCGCTCGTTTTGAATATTGATATCCGACGAGCCGAAGACCGAGCCGATAGGCGGTTTCGAGATAATAAGTTTTCTTGGGTTCGTTAATACTGTCAAATCAGAATCGAATTTAGCACGGATAATAGAACCCCTTTTCACCATAAAACCCAAGTGGGCAGATAACAGAGCATTTATATAGCAGATATGTCACGGCTATATCACAAGAAGAGCGCGGGTACATAACTGCGATATCACAGGGAAGTAAAACATGACAGGCCTAATGAAAAATTCAAAATAATACTGGCAAAACGTGAAATATTCTTGTGTAGATATACAGGGTCTCCCACAATTCGACCGAATTCGTCCCATCCCACGATCTCCGCCGAAAGCCAGAGGCAGTCGTCCAAATCCAACCTGATATTTCGCAATTTCCTCTCAAAGTAACAGAATATGAGCGGAAAAATACGACCTGAATCCCAAGATGCGAGGGACCAGATATCGTTTTATACAGCAGAGTTACTTATTAGGGAGCATCTGGGTTTTATCAGCCTCAATAACAAGCCGTTTGTTGGAGTTAATTGAATTTTTCCAGACTTTCCTCCACAGTTCTCCGATCTGATCCTTGGCTCCGATAAAAATATGCCGCATTTTGCATATAGATCTTTCATCTCTCGAATTGTCCATACCAGACTCCACTCCTCTGACATCGAATTTCCTGCGTTGAGGGAAATGAATAATTCGAGATGAAAGATTACTCGAAAGAGGTGAGAGTTATCAATGAAATGATTTGGGTGTGAGTTGGAATATTTTTGGATATTCCCGAATATATTCAGGGTTCAGCAAGCATAAAGATTGTTTGTCTTTGAGTGTTTAGGGAGGGGAGTTGAACGATATGAAGCCAACCTTTCTGGAGTTGAAAGCTACAAAGTCATGTCACCTAAAGCTCAAACGGTTTGTACAAAGCTGCCTTCACCTTTGTGATGGAAAATTTCGACAAGCATCTCTTCATATTCGAGGTGTTGCTTGCATATCATTTGATGAAATAACGGAATAAAACCCACTCATCCGTTCCAGAACTCAATTTCGTGTTTATACGCCAATTTTCGCATCCACACTGCAACGATATTATGTGGATATTGTATTTTTAAAAATGCCGCGAATCGAAAAGCGAACGGCGCCAAAAGTGTTATTATTGTAATTCGTTCAGAGTACCTCAACACGGTTTCTTTCGTGTGAAATACGAACGACAATAAACGTGTTGTTTGGCAAGATAACAATTATTCCTCTACGCGAAAACAAAGATCAATCGTCGACCTTGTTACATGTTCGAGAGAATGGACACAGCAATGGTTGTGGAGTTGTAGTCTTTAGGAAAATTCTCACTTTTATTTGATCTCGAAGAAAAAATATTGTCAGATTTTATCATTAATAAGTAAGTCACCGAGAGAATCACGTAACTTAGTAGAAAACCAATATCTTCTGAGTTATCGCCGAGTTATTCGAATCTTCTGATATATATCGCCGCATTTATCGAGCAGAACCGAGTCTTCTGATACATATCGCTCATCGCGTCATCGTGTCTTCTGTTATTGTGAAATTGAGCAACTTTAACTTCAAATTTGAACCGATCTGGCGTCTGCGCCCGCCATTTTTATTATCCGTACAGAAATCCATATTATCATGAACTTAGGAAGTAGGTTTGCTGAGTCCGTCCGAGAGAAGAATAACCACAGAATCCTTTTCTACGAATCAAAGTACGATGCTAACCTCGAAATCTAGGCTCTCTCGTTTTGGGGTTTGCGCTGGACGGTTGTTGATTTTTGCTGGCTGCTCGTTTTTCGTGAAGGTAAAACAGGGTGGGATTGTGAGTTTGGATGATCTGAAACCTTCGAGGGTGGAAGAGATACTTTGGGTTTGTCATGTGAGTAACAATATTTTATAATTACAACTTAATCATTCAGATACCGGCTTCTCCTAATTTGCTACACTTGTCTTCAACAGTGTCCATCATTCACCTCATGTGTTTATCTCATATCATTTACCCTCAATTCACAAGAGACAATTCGCTGTTACTCAACGTATTTTACCATGTTGGTTTGCTTCTTGTGTATTGTTTTGTATCCATTTTTCATTCAATGATTCTAACTGACCATATGTATTAAATTCCTCAGTGCTTCTCACAAGAATTTGCCTGTATAAACGAATGTACAATAATCACTTTAATTATAAGGTTTTGCAATATTCTTCAAATGATACTATATGTAATCGTTGTAGTTTTCAGCAAATAGCAAGGATATTCATAAGGACCATAGTCGGCATTATGTTTCATCACCTTATATTGATTGAGCATTTTAAAAAGCTACTCTCCATGCATTATTATCCGTTATGACTTCTCGTTTATTGTTTATATGATTGACTGCTTATATCGTTCACTATCTATATCATCCACTGCTCATATCGTTTATTGTTTATTTCGTTTACTGTCTATAGCATTTACAGGTTATATCGTTTACTGCTTATATGGTTTATCTAATACTTGATGGGATTATTGACCAGGGAGACAACTATCGGATGACGCAACCTAAAAATTAATTAAGGCTTTGCCCAACGTTTGGAAATATATATAACGAGAATCTTTGGTCGCATTCCCCTCTCCTTACACCGTGGGATCTCATCAATCATCAATCGTCAAATGATAGTTTGACCCCTGCGAAGTATAACTCCCAATATACCGCCTTCAATCTACTCAATCATTTTTAAACACCATTTGAGAGAATTCTCACCAGTCAACCTGTTTATGAATATTCTTTACTTTTGAGTTAATGGTATATGAACGAGAAAAGCAGGGAGTTTTTCCCCTTCAGAGTTTTCTCCCTAACTTTTGGCACTCTGAAATAAACTTGTTATTTTCTTGTTTTGAGTGCTAAAAATTTGTGTTTTAAATTTTCTATTTTCCCGTCAATTTTTTCTATTGAATCAATCGTAATTTGGGTTACATACTTACATACACAACGTAGAGTCCTTTTAAAACCACTATACGATCACGATCTTGGCCAAAGATTATCTAGAGTAATATTTTCAAGTTAAAAAGAACGCCTGTAAGGTAGAGTTCTAGTTCTTTACGGTTTTCAATAGAAAACTGTAGTGTCGGTAAGAGTTCACAATTTCAAAAGTACCAGTACAGTATAAGTTGAGTGCCCTTAGCTCCTCAAACAATGCCGGAACTGTGCCGAAAGAAGGTTCATCCTCTGCTTCCTATCCTTCAACCCTATTTCAGTATCAGCCAAGACTCATACAGTTATAGGTCAGAAAACGTCCTCTTTCGAAAAATGGAATGGATGAAAATGTTATTCACGTTATTCGAGCACATCCTGGGATAGACGTTCAATCGAAGCGACCTAGTTCGTCCCATTAGAACTGCACTTGCTCGTCTTCCATTCTGACTGGTGGAATCTGAAGATATTCCCGAGATTGCTCTCGTGTTAAAACCGCCAGATTCTGTATCCCGAGCCATTTAACGTCCTTCCATGATCGTTTATAATTAAACCACACGTCGTCTCCTCTCTAATAGGAAATACTGAATATTAATTTTCGTTTAATGAAACGAAGGAAAATTATCTGCTCGCATCTTTAGTATTCTTTGAAAGTCTGAAATTAAATTAGACTGTTATTTTTTTGCTTCAATTGAAATCTGATAGACGCACCTGGTTCTATTTAGATTATTCCAACAATGTTGGTCGTATCTCGGATATTAACATCCCTGCCCCAAATATCTGTTTCTAGATGGAAACCGAGTTCATTATTGTTCCCCCAAGGGTATGTACATTCTGTATTTATCAAGGGTGGGTTGCCACTATAGGATACCTGGTTTCCACGAAGGGAAATATAGGTAGGGTTTTCCCGGAATTATTATGTAAAACAGTGAGGTATTCCTTGTTGGACTGATTGATGAATACTTTAAGGAACTCCTTGGACAAGGTGATAATCTGCAAAAGTATTTAATTTAAAAATGGTACTTTAAGAATAATGTGTTTTGGGTTGCCTGACTCGAGGTCGTTGGTCGGTTTTCTGTTTTGATATATCGCCAAGTCATCGCTCAAAACCAATCTTCTGATATATATTACCGCAGTTAACGCACCATTGGATATGATATTGAGCGACTTTTAGTGAAGTGCTTCGTTAGTTTTCCATCAAACTTGACTATACTAATTTGCATTTTCGTTATATTAAAATGATTTCGAACTTTGTATTAAATTCCTATAATTGTAACACTAATATAATAAATTTCATAAAAGTGTACATATTTATTATGAATGCTGGCTGAAAATCAATCTTCATAGCATGAAAGCCAATGCATTCTGCAGCTGTCGATCAGATTACCCTCAACGATCGTCACAGTAATTTCATTAACAAACAAAAAAGTTTTTTTTCCATTCTAATCGAATATCAGCCTGTCATACAGCCATAATGAATTGAAACGAGTACAATAAATCGATTTGTCAGTGATGAAAGGCATTTCAACCCTCACGTTTCACTGAAACTGTGAATGGTCGATGTTATCTCGTCCTAGTTCGATACACAGAAAAACAGTAACAAGTCGAAACTTGCAGACATTTGGACAAAATGGCAACGCAAAAAATTTTACACAATGACATTTCCATCGAGAAACGTCAAAAAACTCTGTGGTCGATATGTCAAAATACGTCAATCAAAACGACCTGTTATTGTTTCCCACTTGGCAACTCCATCGTGGAATATCTCCCAGTTCCGATTATAACTATTCCAACATCCAGATATTTTACTATACAGCAGGAATGTTGGCGTGTGTTAAACTGTTGCAGATGTATCTCATTGGCGATTGCGTATAGCTTCTCGTGCCGCTTATTTTAGAAAGTGTAAAGGAACTCGGACTCATTTCATGAATTGATTCGATCGTCAATTCAACGAAGATGGGCATTCACGTCGATAATTATAAATTGCCAACTCCTTTATTAGATGTGTCACCCAATTGAAGTGGGAATCTAAATTGATGAGTCAGTTTGGGGCTCTTGACGTTCGTATAGGGTCATATCGGTCAATTGTGTCGAAAAAGATGCATAGAAATCTGACATTGACATTGACATTTATTCTGATCAATTAATTCTTTGTTTGACCACATGTTTCTATGAACTAGAGCGTTATCATTCTGTCCAAATGACTGCACTTTGTTGGGTTCACAGATGAAGAATTCAATTCTTTCCTTCCGGACGATAGTTTTCGAGAAAACACTAGTGTTTTGAAATTTTCAGAGCAAATTCGAGGTCTGGATCCGCCGGTTGAGTTCAAGGTTGAGTTGAATTTCTCCATGGTTCGAAAAATAATAAATAGTTTATGTCCAATTTCGTGAGGATCGTATCACTAGAAGATCGAAATTTTTTTTTTAAATCCAGTATCTCAGAAACTATCCCTGCTCCCTTATATGAAAATTCCGTGATTCCATCTATTGAAGTGTCGATTTTATAACATGACATTATTTGTCACACTGACACTGGTCCACAGAATCTGTGGTTCGTTTCATAATTTTCGGTTCGATAATCTCGCTCGTGTCACCTAATGTGAAATCAAAATGATCCCAGATTAGTTAGCTTTATAGATGTTTCATGTGGAGAGAAAATAGTTTTTCGGATACATTCAATAAAATTCGGTGGATCCATCTATTGAAGTTTATAGAAATGGAAAGGCAGTATTTGTAATTCTGAGGATAGACACAGAAGTTGAGGCGAACACAAAAAAAAATGGGTTATCTGATATATTCAATACAATTCGGTGCTTCCATCTTTTGAAGTTTATGAAAATTAAATGACAGTCATTGTCAAAGTGACAACGAACACTAGAAGGCCACTTCGGTACACAGAAAAAACATTGAGTATTTCTGATATATTCAAAATAATTCTGTGATTCCATCTTTTGAAGTTTATGAAGATAAAAATGACAGTACTTTTCATACTGACGCTGAACACTAAAGGTGTTTTGGTACACAGAAAAAAAATTATTTTTTCTGATATATTCAATATTATTCGATGATTCGATATTTTGAAGTCTATAAAAATGAAATGACAGTATTTGTCATGCTGACAATGAACATTGAAGGTTGTCTTGCTACAAAAAATTATTGAATTCTTCTGATATTTTTTAATATAATTCTGTGATTTCAGTTTATAAAATGAAAATAAACTGACAGTGAACACTGAAGGTCGTTTTGATACACAGAAGAGAATTGAGATCTTCTGATATATTTCAATATAATTCTGTGATTGCAGTTCATAAAAAGAAAATGAACTGACAATGAACACTGAAGGTTGTCTTGGTACACAGAAAAAATGGAGTTCTTCTGACATATTTCAATATAATTCTGTGATTCCAGTTCATTGAAAAAAATGAATTGACAATCATCACTGAAGGTCGTCTTGGTACACAGAAAAAATGGAGTTCTTCTGACATATTTCAATATAATTCTGTGATTCCAGTTCATTGAAAAAAATGAATTGACAATCATCATTGAAGGTCGTCTTGGTACACAGAAAAAATTGAGTTCTTCTGACATATTACAATACAATTCTGTGATTCCAGTTCATTGAAAAAATGAACTGACAATCATCACTGAAGGTCGTCTTGGTACACAGAAAATTATTGAGATCTTCTGACATATTTCATTATAATTCTGTGATTCCAGTTCATTGAAAAAAAATGAACTGACAATCATCACTGAAGGTCGTCTTGGTACACAGAAAAAATTGAGTTCTTCTGACATATTACAACATAATTCTGTGATCCCAGTTCATTGAAAAAATGAACTGACAATCATCACTGAAGGTCGTCTTGGTACACAGAAAATAATTGAGATCTTCTGACATTTTTCAATATAATTCTGTGATTCCAGTTCATTAAAAAAAATGAACTGACAATCATCACTGAAGGTCGTCTTGGTACACAGAAAATAATCGAGTTCTTCTGACATATGTCAATATAATTCTGTGATTCCAGTTCATTAAAAAAAATGAACTGACAATCATCACTGAAGGTCGTCTTGGTACACAGAAAATAATTGAGATCTTCTGACATTTTTCAATATAATTCTGTGATTCCAGTTCATTAAAAAAAATGAACTGACAATCATCACTGAAGGTCGTCTTGGTACACAGAAAATAATCGAGTTCTTCTGACATTTTTCAATATAATTCTGTGATTCCAGTTCATTAAAAAAAATGAACTGACAATCATCACTGAAGGTCGTCTTGGTACACAGAAAATAATCGAGTTCTTCTGACATATGTCAATATAATTCTGTGATTCCAGTTCATTAAAAAAAATGAACTGACAATCATCACTGAAGGTCGTCTTGGTACACAGAAAATAATTGAGATCTTCTGACATTTTTCAATATAATTCTGTGATTCCAGTTCATTGAAAAAAATGAACTGACAATCATCACTGAAGGTCGTCTTGGTACACAGAAAATAATCGAGTTCTTCTGACATTTTTCAATATAATTCTGTGATTCCAGTTCATTAAAAAAAATGAACTGACAATCATCACTGAAGGTCGTCTTGGTACACAGAAAATAATCGAGTTCTTCTGACATATTTCAATATAATTCTGTGATTCCAGTTCAGTAAAGAAAATGAACTGACAATCATCACTGAAGGTCGTCTTGGTACACAGAAAAAATTGAGTTCTTCTGACATATTACAATATAATTCAGTGATTCCAGTTCATTGAAAAAAATGAACTGACAATCATCACTGAAGGTCGTCTTGGTACACAGAAAATAATCAGGATCTTCTGATATATTTCAATATAATTCGGTGATTCCAGTTCATAAAAAAATGAACTGACAATCACACAACACTGAAGGTCATCTTGGTACACAGAAAATAATTGAGCACTTTTGATATATTTCAATATAATTCTGTGATTCCAGTTCATAAAAAGAAAATGAACTGACAATGAACACTGAAGGTCGTCTTGGTACACAGAAAATAATTGAGATCTTCTGATATATTTCATTATAATTTTGTGTTTCCAGTTCATAAAAAGAAAATGAACTGACTATGAAAACTGAAGGTTGTCTTGGTACACAGAAAATAATTGAGTACTTTTGATATATTTCAATATAATTCTGTGATTCCGGCTCATATAAATAAAATGAACTGTCAATGAACACTGAAAATCGTATTGGTAAACAGTCGACCTTATGAAATGATATTATTTGTCATACTGATGGCCGGTTTGGTTCAAAGAATCTGTGGTTCGTTTAATGATCTCTGGTTCGATGGCCTCGCTCAAATCAGAACGATAATTGATTAGTTAATTTTCCACTAAACAACATTTCTAAAACCTAAATTGATTCAACATCGCTGTTTCGGGCGTGAGTTTGATGAGACTTGAAGCCAAGCAGCGTTGTGCAATGTGTATGTTAAACTCTTGACTTCACTCCGATTATTCATAGTTTCAGAAAAGATCTCAAGATTTTCTATCGGTGTTCCAATCTCTCTAGTTCCCGTTCTTGTTTCCAAGAAAATCCAGTCCCAACAGTGTTGATTAATTTCGAAAAACTCGAGAACCCTCTCCGATTAACATATCGGAATGCTCCCGCCCGAACTTCTGGCGTTGCATCATTCCACGGGAAAATAACGACCTACCAACTTTCCACTTTGCCGCGCGGATATGAACTGCGGCTCTAGACGGGGCTTAACGAGCGCCCGAATTCAGTCGGATGTTACCGGGGGCGGGTACGGGAGGAAAACCGCATAACTTGGACGATTTTCCTCAAGTCCCATACAAATTGGGTCATCCCGTCCTGTTCTGTTGGTCGAACACAAGAAACGTCGCACGGCCGCCACACCTGTCGAACGAAAATAGTGGGCACTATTTTAGACTCATTCTTCCACGATACGTCTTAATTCTATTCGAGGATGACGTACGTCACGTTGTTGGACCAGAAATAGAACGGAATTGCTCTGAGGGCTCATCGAGTGTAACTACTTTGTGTTCTTCGCCTGAAGAGGTTCCATCATGAAACGATCTCCGACAAATCCGAGAAATAGGCCACGTAATTCAAGGTACGTACTATTTGCGACGAATGATCGATTGGGCGAGCGGTCTTATTGGTAGCCGGCCAAGTGAAGAATAGAGCGATGGAAGTTTCAACCTTTGCCCGCAACAAACACCCGCAACTTTGATTCAGCTTTATTTTCGACGGCCGTCGCGACGCGATCGCAAGGCGCTTCCGGAAATTCGCCGTGGAAAACAGGATATGCCCGGCTCTTCAACGAATTATTTATTCCTCGAACTGTCGCGTCCGAAAACACGCTAATGGGGTTCTCCTTTCGCCAGAAAGGATTCAGTGGGAGAAGTGACAGGTTAAGACTCGCTCCCTAAGGGGATTCTGATGGGGGAGTGCTCGGTCATGTTTGACATCTGAATTATGTTACTCGAGGAGGGAGTCTGAGCCACAATTTCCAAGAATATTAAATTGTAAAAAAATCCTTTCTCCCAATTCCAGTTATCCTGGGTTTGTTAGTACTATTCAATCAGAATTGAGTAAGGACGGATAGAAGAACCCCTTTTCACCATAAAACCCAAGTGGGCATATAACAGAGCTTTTATATAGCAGTTATGTCACAGCTATATCACAAGAAGAGCGCGGATACATATCTGAGATATCGCAGAGACGCTCCTATTTCCCACTCAAAGACAGCACAGCAACGTTTCAAATATGTTTCAATTAGACAGTCGTTCCACATCTCTGCTCTATCACTGATACATCTTTGTGATGTAAATATTAAGGATTTGCTTCATAACTTTTAATATAATTATTTCAATTCGGTGATATTTTTGATGCATATTTGTTCAGTTGGTGAGACGTTATATTTATTGTTCAGAAACTTTTCTTATGAGGTGATGCTCCAAGACTGATGACTTTGGAGTTGGAGAGCGTGGAATATTCAACTCGAATTTGTTTATATCTGCAAAGACGATTGTAAGTGCCATAAAAATGAATAATGAGAACATTCAAATAATAAAAAAAATGAAATATATATTCAATTATCGAAATAATCCCAATAAGAAAACCAAATCATCAAACGAAAAATGATTAACAAAGAAAAATATTTCTAAAGAATATATCATGAGTAAAACATAACGTTGAAAACGAAAAAAATTAATATGACTACAAGAAAAACCTTGCCCTCTCATCAAAAGTTTCACGCTTTCTGAAATGAAGAAAAAGAAAAGTTTTATTTCTTGAAATTGCTGAATAGTTGAAGAAATGGCGTTTTGTTGGCCTGTTAACCTACGACTATTTTTCAATTTTGTTGTGATCTTTCAAAAAAATTGAACTTGAAACCCCTCCTCCATATTCTACTAGAACTTTTTAATAAAATGAAAAAAACGAAAAGATTCTTGATTTAAAAATATTTCTTGGAAAAAATTTTCAACTCCTGCATCTTTTTCGGGGAAAGCAACAGTTTCCTAATGGAAGAATAAAAACTAACTTCATGTATTAAAGGATCTTCTGTGAATTGAATAAAAAAACTAAGAAGGTGTTTCGATTTTTTGTAGTTTTTTATTTGTAGGTCAATCAAAATGCCATTTCGAGAAAAAAAAACTTTTTTTTTATTTTTAAAAGTTTGTTACTTTTCAAGGAAGGGCCTAGGAGCGTTCGTTCACATGAGAGATCCCTCTTATATTCCCACAAGGAATGACCCCCAAAATTCACTTATTCGGTAACACCCTGTATATGAAGGAGACGATAAGAGGTGTCAAAAAAACCAAAAAAGAAGTATATTGAAATATATATTTATTGAGTCATTCCTCGTCTTGCACAAAACATAAATGTATATGGAAAATGAAAAATAAAATATATTATTATTCATCAAAACAACCCCAAAAAAATAACAAAATCGAAGAAAGAAAGAAAAATATATTGCTGAAAAAATATATATCACGAGGAAAACATAACTTCAACAATGATAAGAATATTGGAGAAAAATAAATATGAATACAAAAAAAAATATACCTATCTAATAAAATTACAAAAAAATTATGCATACAGAAGAAATAATATGATAATATTTGCAATTCAAACTGCAACATTAAAAAAAAAGACATCTAATAATGATTTCTATTCTACGAATATACCTGATGGAGAGCGTGGAATATTCAACTCGAATATGTTTATATCTGCAAATATGTGAAAAAGGGGATTGAAGGTGCAATAAAAATGAATGATGAGAAACATTCGAATATGTAATAAAAAAATGAAATATATATTGAATCCTCGAAATAATCTCGATGAGGAAACCAAATCACAAAACGAAAAATGATTTCCAAAGGAAAACATTTCTGAAAAAATATATCATAAGTAAAACATAACGTTGAGAACGAAAAAAATTATGACTACAAAAAAACCTTGCTCTGCCTTTAAAAGTTAAACGCTTCCAAAAATGAAAAAAAAAAAGTTTTATTACTTGAAATTGCTGGATAGTTGAAAAAATCACATTTTTTGGCCTGTTGAATGAATTGGGCTACCTATGACTATTCGTCAATTTTTTTGTGATCTTTTGAAGAAATGAAACATGCAACCCCTCCTCCATTTTTTCCAGAACTTTTCAATAACACAAAATTTCTTGATTTGAAAATATTTGTTGAAAAGAATTTTAACTCCCGTGTCTTTTTCGGTGAAAGCAAAAGTTTCCTAATGGAAGAATAGAAACCAACTTCATGTATGAATCGATCTTCTGTGAATTGATCTGAAAAAAAATTTAGAAGGTGCTCTGATATTCGTGAAGCTTTTTTTTCATTTTTGAAAGTGTGTTACTTTTCAAGGAAAAACCTAAGAGCGTGTGTTCACATGAGAGCCCCCTTTCATATTTCCACAGGGAATAACCCCAAAATTCACTCACTCGGTTACACCCTGTATGAAGGAGAGGATTAGAGGTATCATAAAAACAAAAAACACATATTTATACTGAAATGTATATATTTATTGAGTCATTATATTCATGAATATTTCTCGTCTTGTACAAAACAAGAATGGAAATGGAAAATGAAAAATAAAATATATATTTATTCACCAAAACAACCCCAAGAAAAATATATCATAAGGAAAACATAACTTCAACAATGAAAAGAATATTGAACAAAGATAAATATGAAAAAACAAACAAAAAAAATGCACAAAGACGAATATATCTAATATAAACTACAAAAAAATTATGCACACAGAAGAAATAATATGATAATATTTGCAATTCGAACTGCAAATTTGAGAAAAAGACATCTAATAATGATTTCTAATCTACGAATAAAAATTATACCTGATGGAGAGCGTGAAATATTCAACTCGAATATATTTATATCTGCAAATATGAGGAAAAGCGGATTGAAGGTGCAATAAAAATGAAAAATGAGAAACATTCAAATAATAAAAAAAATTAAAATATATTTAATCATCGAAATAATCCTAAAAAAAACCAACTCACAGAAAGAAAAATAATTTACAAGAAAGAATATTTCTGAAAAATATATCACAAGTAGAAAATAAAGTTACAAACGGAAACAATTAATATAACTACAAAAAATCTGGCATTACCTTCAGAAGTTGAACGCTTCTAAAAATTGCTGGATAGTAAAAGAAATTGAATTTTTTTGGCCTGTTAAACCAATTACCTATGACTATTTGTCAATTCTGTTGTGATCTTTTGGAGAAATGAAACTTGCAACCCCTCCTCCATTATTTACCAGAACTTTTGAATAAAACGAAATTTCTTGAAAATAATTGTTGATCTTCGGTGAATTTAAACGAAAAAAATCTAGAAGGTGATTTGATTTTTGTAAAACTTTTTTATTTGTGGAAAAGGTCGAAAAAATGGCATTTCAGGAATAATTTTTCATTTTCAAAAGCGTGTTACTTTTCAAGGAAAAAACCTAAGAGCGTGTGTTCACATGAGAGCCCCCACAAGGAATAACCCCCCAAATTCAATTATTCCGTAACACCCTGTATATGAAGGAGACGATTAGAGGTGTTATAAAAACGAAAAATAAATATATTGAAATGTATATATTTATCGACTCATTAAATTCATGAATATTTCTCGTCTTGTACAAAACAACAATGGAAATGAAAAATGAACAATAATATTTTCGTTCATCGAAACCCCGAAAAAATGAACGAAATCAAAGAACAAAGAATTATTCACATACAAATATATTGATGAAAACATAACTTCAACAATGAAAAGAATATTGAACAAAGATAACTATGACTACAATAAAAAACGAACAAAAATATTGCACAAAGACAAATATATCTAATAAAATTACAATAAAATAATTCACACATGAGAAATAATATGATATTATTTACAGTTCAAACAGCAACATCAAGAACTGAGCAGCTGAATGATTTTTTGTATAAATATAATCAATAATTGGTAGCACTTACAATGGCTTATGTTGATGGGATAGTTTCAAGATTGCTTTGTGAAAATTCTTTGATGGATGATTTAGACGGGATATTCTGGGGATTATTCGCCTATAATCTTCTAATTTTTGCCATTCTAGGGTATGTTGGTAATCATCATCAAAATTATGGTTTTAGTAAACCCTAGTAACTAGTAACAATAGTCTCTAGAACGATATGAAGGGACCTTATTACATGAATGTAATTTATTCGAATTCCTTCAATTATAATAACATTCATATAACATCAGAGAGACGATCCTGGAATTCCCTGATAGCTTTAATGACAAATACAAAGTATTAAAGCAGTTGAATTTTTTTTTCCATTTTATGTGCATCTACTATGCAAACCCCCACCTGTCACAGGAATCCCCAGATAAACATGAATTGTTACTGATAGCGATCGGTATGACGTCTGTTCGAATGAAATTTCGCCAATTCATCAGAGTTTGCATGATTCAAAGCTTTTGAAGTGGAAAATGTTCACAAAACACTGAAAAGCGTCGAATATTCGAGCTGTTTCCAATTATTTTGTTTTTAATTAGAAGCCTCTCTGTCGAAGCTGAATTTTTTGTATCTACCAAAGAAATCAAAACACTCCTCATTTCTACCCTCGCCAGATACTCCCAGTCATTCATAATTCTTTAGTCACCCTTAAAGAACCCCTTTCGAACGTTGAAAGGGAGATGGATCCACAGCTGCTTTATATTTATGAATTGTCGGTTCACTTGAAGGGACTCCAATCAATTATTAACAGCTTTCGCTGGAGGCAAATCCAATGGACTCCCCCCATCTCGACTCCAGATTGAAATATGAGGATCTGGAAACTTCCTGGACACGACCGGCTGGGCGAAACCCGAACGGGGGATGTTCTGGCGTTGGATTCGAGTCTGGGAAATTCAACAGAAGGTTTTTCATAATCTCGCGAGAAGTTTGAGCATATATTCATGTGTTGCTCTCCGCCCTAAAAAAACGTTTTGTGACCGTCAGAAGGTTGAATTTGAAAGGGAACCTCGCCTTGCCAGAAGATTTTGTTTTGTTCAGGAGTTGGTTTTGTCTTTTTCTCTCACACATCTGCATTTTTCCAAACAACCAAAGCCTCTTCTCCAATAGCGACTTTTACTGTTTTTCCAAAGGTTACCCCAGAACCCAGAAGCCTCACCATTGGGATCTCAATGAAGTTAAAAGTCAGCTCTCCTGCTCGTGGTTCATAGTGATCTGTATTTTCAACGTCCCACAAGTATACTATGATGAAATAACAAATTTTCCTACAAACGCAACATAATTTCAGATGGCATGTCTTCTCGCTCTGCGCTCTCAACATATGAATATGTAGCCACGAAATTGGGAGATATGTTGTAGTAAATTTTCTGAGCCGTCGCCTTTGTTCGGGCTACTTTATCGTGTCGTTAATTTGAATTGTGGGGAAGTTCACCGCCAACGGCAGCACCAGGAGGCACGATTTTGGGGCCCAGCCCTCTTCTGAAACTCATTAAACCCTATGTGTTATCCCGATATGAATACTTCGGGGATCTGGTGGGTAACCAGTGGTCAATAATGTCTGTTCGAAGGTTTATCTGTTTTGTCGTAGTTTGAAGAGGAGTCTACCTTCAACAGCATGAGAAGGAATTAAAGAATATCAAGTCTAATTTTTACACTCGAGAAGATCCATCAAGACCAGAAGAAGAATATTCCTTTATCCCCCTCGAATAAGGAAACTCATCCAGGAAATAACTCATTACATAAACATCCCGCAGTGCCCTCCGACGTAGAAACATTCAATTTCATCCGCAGACATCATGCGGACTACTTTATATCGAATCGAAAGTTTAATTTGTTCGGGCACGCCTTCATTTTAATTAATTTGTGGAATTTCCGAGGCGAATTTATTATTTTCGATTGTACCTTTTCGCTACCGAGACTGCGGGAGTCACGGATTTTTCTTTTCCTTGGGAATAAGAACTCATTAAATATGTCTCAGAATAACAAATGATTACAATTTTATACTTCATATTTTGAATGTGAATTAATTTTGCCTGACCAGGACTCCTGAGAGATCTATGCTTATTTCCACATTTTTGGTGTCGCATTCCCTAAACCACATAAAATTTCTCTCTCTGGAGGCAGAGATGATCTTCAAGATGATCAAGAAGGTCCTATGAGGCTATTCTTGGGATATTGAAGAACAAAAAGGGCTGGTAATCCCTGACCAAAGATACTATATCTACTACCCTTCCCGGTGATGAAACTAAAGAGAAGTTTCGAAAGGTGCTTTACCATAAAGCTAAGCTGGAAGGAAGACTAGGAAAAGTATAACACCACCTATGCTTTCGAAGAGAATACCCAATATTTGTACACACACTTCTTGAAAACCAAAAAAGAGGTATCAGAAATGTGACTGTGACTGTGTTCTCCAAATAGACTAGGGATCATCACACATATCCACACGTTGTGTTAGATAGAAGGAGCCATAAGACTACTCTTGGAATACCTAGTGGTAGATAGAGGGGCCTATGGGGCTACTGCTGAAATACCTAGAAGAGAAACTGTCGACAAGAAAATCAAAGACTGGTCATTTTTGAACAAAAACATCTAATCTTTGACTCTTCTTGATGATGAAACCAATAAAAACCTTTGGAAGGTGCTTTACCAAAAAGCTAAGAAGGTAAAACAGACATAGAAAGGGATTCCATCATACAATCTTTCGATGAAAATACTAATTATTAGTACATAGACTGCTCGATGACAAAGAAAAAGAGCTATCAATGATGAAACAGCAACCCAATAAATTGGGGAGAACTCACATCTACACATCTAGTGGTAGATAGAAGGTCCTATGAGGCTATTCTTGGGAAATCTAGAGGAGGGACTGGCGAACGAGAGAATCGAAGAACAGAGAGACTGGCCATCTGTGACCAAAGATACTATATCTACTACCCTTCCTGGCGATGAAACTACAGAAAAGCTTCGAAAGGTGCTTTACCATAAAGCTAAGCTGGAAGGAAGACTAGGAAAAGTATTACACCACCTATGCTTTCGAAGAGAATACCCAATATTTGTACACACACTTCTTGAAAACCAAAAAAGAGGTATCAGAAATGTGACTGTGACTGTGTTCTCCAAATAGACTAGAGATCATCAAGAATCTCACATATCCACACCTTGTGGTAGATAGAAAGAGCCATAAGACTACTATTGGAATACCTAGTGGTAGATAGAGGGGCCTATGGGGCTACTGCTGAAATACCTAGAAGAGAAACTGTCGACAAGAAAATCAAAGACTGGTCATTTTTGAACAAAAACATCTAATCTTTGACTCTTCTTGATGATGAAACCAATAAAAACCTTTGGAAGGTGCTTTACCAAAAAGCTAAGAAGGTAAAACAGACATAGAAAGGGATTCCATCATACAATCTTTCGATGAAAATACTAATTATTAGTACATAGACTGCTCGATGACAAAGAAAAAGAGCTATCAATGATGAAACAGCAACCCAATAAATTGGGGAGAACTCACATCTACACATCTAGTGGTAGATAGAAGGTCCTATGAGGCTATTCTTGGGAAATCTAGAGGAGGGACTGGCGAACGAGAGAATCGAAGAACAGAGAGACTGGCCATCTGTGACCAAAGATACTATATCTACTACCCTTCCTGGCGATGAAACTACAGAAAAGCTTCGAAAGGTGCTTTACCATAAAGCTAAGCTGGAAGGAAGACTAGGAAAAGTATTACACCACCTATGCTTTCGAAGAGAATACCCAATATTTGTACACACACTTCTTGAAAACCAAAAAAGAGGTATCAGAAATGTGACTGTGACTGTGTTCTCCAAATAGACTAGAGATCATCAAGAATCTCACATATCCACACCTTGTGGTAGATAGAAAGAGCCATAAGACTACTATTGGAATACCTAGTGGTAGATAGAGGGGCCTATGGGGCTACTGCTGAAATACCTAGAAGAGAAACTGTCGACAAGAAAATCAAAGACTGGTCATTTTTGAACAAAAACATCTAATCTTTGACTCTTCTTGATGATGAAACCAATAAAAACCTTTGGAAGGTGCTTTACCAAAAAGCTAAGAAGGTAAAACAGACATACAAAGGGATTCCATCACACATTCTTTCGATGAAAATACTAATTATTAGTACATAGACTGCTCGATGACAAAGAGCTATCAATGATGAAACAGCAACCCAATAAACTGGGGAGAACCACGAAAATCACATCTACACATATAGTGGTAGATAGAAGGTCCTATGAGGCTATTCTTGGAAAATCTAGAGGAGGGACTGGCGATCGAGAGAATCGAAGAACAGAGAGACTGGCCATCTCTGACCAAAGATACTATATCTACTACCCTTCCTGGCGATGAAACTACAGAAAAGCTTCGAAAGGTGCTTTACCATAAAGCTAAGCTGGAAGGAAGACTAGGAAAAGTATTACACCACCTATGCTTTCGAGGAGAATACCCAATATTTGTACACACACTTCTTGAAAACCAAAAAAGAGGTATCAGAAATGTGACTGTGACTGTGTTCTCCAAATAGACTAGAGATCATCAAGAATCTCACATATCCACACCTTGTGGTAGATAGAAAGAGCCATAAGACTACTCTTGGAATACCTAGTGGTAGATAGAGGGGCCTATGGGGCTACTGCTGAAATACCTAGAAGAGAAACTGTCGACAAGAAAATCAAAGACTGGTCATTTTTGAACAAAAACATCTAATCTTTGACTCTTCTTGATGATGAAACCAATAAAAACCTTTGGAAGGTGCTTTACCAAAAAGCTAAGAAGGTAAAACAGACATAGAAAGGGATTCCATCATGCATTCTTTCGATGAAAATACTAATTATTAGTACATAGACTGCTCGATGACAAAGAAAAAGAGCTATCAATGATGAAACAGCAACCCAATAAACTGGGGAGAACCACGAAAATCACATCTACACATCTAGTGGTAGATAGAAGGTCCTATGAGGCTATTCTTGGAAAATCTAGAGGAGGGACTGGCGATCGAGAGAATCGAAGAACAGAGAGACTGGCCATCTCTGACCAAAGATACTATATCTACTACCCTTCCTGGCGATGAAACTACAGAGAAGAGGTATCAGAAAGGTGAGTGTAACTGTGTTCTCCAAATAGACTAGGGATCATCAAGAATCTCACATATCCACACCTTGTGGTAGATAGAAGGAGCCATAAGACTACTCTTGGAATACCTAGTAGTAGATAGAGGGGCCTATGGGGCTACTGCTGGAATACCTAGAAGAGAAACTGTCGATGAGAAAATCAAAGACTGGTCATTTTTGAACGAAAACATCTAATCTTTGACCCTTCTTGATGATGAAACCAATAAAAACCTTTGGAAGGTGCTTTACAAAAAAGCTAAGAAGGTAAAAGAGACAGAGAAAGGGATTCCATCATACATTCTTTCGATGGAAATACTAATTATTAGTACATAGACTGCTCGATGACAAAGAAAAAGAGCTATCAATGGTGCCAATGCAACCCAATAAACTGGGGAGCACCACAAAAATCACATCTCGACATCTGGTGTCAGATAGAAGGACCCATAAGACCACTCCTGGAATATCTAGAGGAGGAACTGGCAATGAGAGAGTCATCTTCTACCAGACACTCTTCATCAACGACACTTCCTGGTGATGGAACTTGCGATCGGAATGTCGAATCTCTTCTGAGTTTCGAAATTCCGACCAAGGAAACATGGTTTTTCTTCGTTCAACTCTTGGAACCATAAAGTAGAAATATTCCCTTGATGACTTTTCATGTTTTACGTGTGACAAAAAATTACCCACTCATTCGCAAATTGTGGTGATCTCTGTATAAAACTTGGCGGTTATCCCCCATTCCATTACGAAATTTTTCTCCAACGCCACTTAAGTAATTACCATCCGCTTGAAGGACCAACCTTTCAGGAGGCTATCCATTCCAAAACACACCGAGTCGTCCGGGCTCTCCCCATATTTCATCGGGAATTATGCATTCATATTTATGCCGCGTCACATCATCCGAAAATATTCCATCTAGCCATTACAACATAACAAATTTTCCTGACGAAAATTAGCCTAATTGGTAGATTAGGGTTTGGAATGAGCAAGCCTTGTAGGTACTCACGGAGTAGCCTCAAAAACCCCGTAATAATTATAATCCAGGACTGCCAGCCGGAGGGGGAAATGAACCTATCGGATTAAGAAATTATTTCACCCTGGGGGAAGGTGGATTACATCTACCCTAGAAACTCGATAGGCCAAGTGCTTCTGGAGCAAGTTTGTTTAATGAATTGGCGAGATCTGAACTGATTTCGGGTGGAGGAAAAATGTTCAAACTTCTTATCCCAATTATCCTGAGGGGGCCTCGATGATCCTCATTTGGTTCTACTGAAAATTTGTGAGATTTGCTATATGGGGTTGTGTATATCTCCCCTATCAGGGAAACACGAGAAAACGTCAAGAAGCTGGCGCAGTACGATCCTGATAAAATTCAAACGGATGTGTCGGGAAAGTTAATTGGAGTTCCCAAAAGTTCAAAAAGGAACCTTATTAGTCTCGCTACAAGCCGCGTTTTTTCGTCTGTCAGGGTTCTTCTCTTCGTGCAGAACGGATAAGCCGGGCGTTTGACATTGTGTTGTTGCGTTCTTCGGCAAAGGATCCTGACATTGATTAGGAAACATGACGTGAACTCGTTAGAGTTTTTTCCTGTGCGGTTTTTCGTATCATCGTGAGTCGGGGATTTGGGGATGAATCATGATGTGTCTCGTACACTCCTCTCTCTTCGAGACTCACAATTCCGAATATATCAGAGGTTAGCTCAGCTGGTATCCATCATTCAAATTCCACCCCTCCAAAGCGTCTTAATTCGGCCGGGGGCGAAAGCAATCAGAGGTCCAAACCGGATTACCGGTATGAGATCATTGAGCACAAGCTGCTGCATGTTTATATTATGCAGTCATCAGACTGGCAATTTCGCACCTCGTGGGACTTAATCGCATGAACTCAAGTTGTTACACGTCCCGTTGATTTGGGAGTGGTTGAATTTTGAATTCGATTAGTGCCTCCATCGGGCAGTGTAGGGAACGGCGATGATACATTCATTAGTTTCAATTCACCTCCCATGATTGGGGCACAGGGTTTGTAACGACAGGATGAGTCAGTGAAACATTAAACTGAATTCTCAGTTTGTAATGAAACTTTCACGAAGTGTGCAGTCTCAGCCATCCCTCCCTCCTAGTCGAAAAAGACCCTAATCTTCCAGAATTTTTTATTGTCTTGAGAAAGGTTGATCATGCAACCCAAAATTCCCCACCTCAACTATAGTGGAAGGCCTCAGGGCAGTTCCTATCACAGGGATGCCTACATGACAACTGATTCCCTTTTCTATAGGAACAACCTCAACCCAAAACTGAATTACTGGGCTTCGATCAACCCCTGAACCCTCGTATTTTCTGGATGTAGATTTGCGTCGAACCACTCCAAACGTCCGAAGAGCGATGGCGACAACCGAAGCCGAGATCAATAATAGAAAAAACCACCGGGAAATATGTGCTCTCATCGGGACCGATTTCTGTATCCATATTTCAGCGAACCAATTCCAAATGGACCCGGCGAAAACCTCCACGGGGTCTGGCTGGGGGTTGGATAGTTCAATCTCGATCCGGATCCTCTATCAACTCGCCCTCCAGAAGTGGGTACTAGATTAACTTCCAACATCCAATTCAAACTGCGCGCGACATTCTTCGACAGCAACCAGTAACGCTATATTTCAAATTGAACTTTTCTCCTGTTATTCACCTCCGAGCGGAAGCTGCAGGGCCAGGGTTGGTTCTGGCGGCGAGATGAGATCTGTAAACGGAAAATGCCGTTGCGGTTAAGGCTTCGATTTCACGTTGGATAGAACATATATGAAATTGATTGAAGACGAACGAAAACTGTTTAACTAATAAAATATAATGAAATCTCAACATATTTGGGTAGTTGTTGTGATATTCTGTTAATTTTGTCACAATCTGTTAATTTTTGGCAGAATCTATTAATTTTGTCAGATTCTGTTGATTTTGTCACATTCTTTCAATTTTGTCACATTCTGTTGATTTTGTCACATTCTGTTGATTTTTGACATTCTATCAATTTTGTCTCATTCTGTTAATTTTGTCACGTTCTGTTAATTTTTGTCACATTCTATTAATTTTGTCAGGTAATTATTTCAACATTTGAGTTGATACTACCATATAGAGGACATTATTGTCAGATTTAGGTTATACTTCCACATTCTGTTGATGATGTCACATCCAGGTACTCATTGTCCTATTCAGGTTTCTGCTCATTCAGTGAATATCGTTATTATGAAGTGTTTCTGAAATAGAGTACAATGAAATTTCAGTTCATCCTTATCTTGTTTATTCAGGTAAATGTTGCGTAGGTAGTCATAGTTACAGTCAGGTAATTGTTGTCACATTCTGTTAATTTTTGTCACATTCTATTAATTTTTGGCACATTCTGTCAATTTTTGGTTCATTCTGTTGATTTTTGGCAAATTCTGTTATTTTCTGTCACATTCTGTTAATTTTTGTCACATTCTATTGATTTTGTCAGGTAATTATTTCCACATTCGAGTTGATACTACCATATAGAGGACATTATTGTCAGATTTAGGTTATACTTCCACATTCTGTTGATGATGTCACATCCAGGTACTCATTGTCCTATTTAGGTTTCTGCTCATTCAGTGAATATCGTTATTATGAAGTGTTTCTGAAATAGAGTACAATGAAATTTCAGTTCATCCTTATCTTGTTTATTCAGGTAAATGTTGCGTAGGTAGTCATAGTTACAGTCAGGTAATTGTTGTCACATTCTGTTAATTTTTGTCACATTCTGTTAATTTTTGGCACATTCTGTCAATTTTTGGTTCATTCTGTTGATTTTTGGCAAATTCTGTTATTTTCTGTCACATTCTGTTAATTTTTTTCCCATTCTATTGATTTTGTCAGGTAATTATTTCCACATTCGAGTTGATACTACCATAAAGAGGACAATATTGTCGGATTTAGGTTATACTTCCACATTCTGTTGATGATGTCACATCCAGGTACTCATTGTCCTATTTAGGTTTCTGCTCATTCAGTGAATATCGTTATTATGAAGTGTTTCTGAAATAGAGTACAATGAAATTTCAGTTCATCCTTATCTTGTTTATTCAGGTAAATGTTGCGTAGGTAGTCATAGTTACAGTCAGGTAATTGTTGTCACATTCTGTTAATTTTTGTCACATTCTGTTAATTTTTGGCACATTCTGTCAATTTTTGGTTCATTCTGTTGATTTTTGGCAAATTCTGTTATTTTCTGTCACATTCTGTTAATTTTTTTCCCATTCTATTGATTTTGTCAGGTAATTATTTCCACATTCGAGTTGATACTACCATAAAGAGGACAATATTGTCGGATTTAGGTTATACTTCCACATTCTGTTGATGATGTCACATCCAGGTACTCATTGTCCTATTTAGGTTTCTGCTCATTCAGTGAATATCGTTATTATGAAGTGTTTCTGAAATAGAGTACAATGAAATTTCAGTTCATCCTTATCTTGTTTATTCAGGTAAATGTTGCGTAGGTAGTCATAGTTACAGTCAGGTAATTGTTGTCACATTCTGTTAATTTTTGTCACATTCTGTTAATTTTTGGCACATTCTGTCAATTTTTGGTTCATTCTGTTGATTTTTGGCAAATTCTGTTATTTTCTGTCACATTCTGTTAATTTTTTTCCCATTCTATTGATTTTGTCAGGTAATTATTTCCACATTCGAGTTGATACTACCATAAAGAGGACAATATTGTCGGATTTAGGTTATACTTCCACATTCTGTTGATGATGTCACATCCAGGTACTCATTGTCCTATTTAGGTTTCTGCTCATTCAGTGAATATCGTTATTATGAAGTGTTTCTGAAATAGAGTACAATGAAATTTCAGTTCATCCCTATCTTGTTTATTCAGGTAAATGTTGCGTCGTCAAGGTAGTCATAGTTACAGTCAGGTAATTGTTGTCACATTCTGTTAATTTTTGTCACATTCTGTTAATTTTTGGCACATTCTGTCAATGTTTGGTTCATTCTGTTGATTTTTGGCAAATTCTGTTATTTTCTGTCACATTCTGTTAATTTTTGTCACATTCTATTGATTTTGTCAGGTAATTATTTCCACATTCGAGTTGATACTACTATATAGAGGACATTATTGTCAGATTTAGGTTATACTTCCACATTCTGTTGATGATGTCACATCCAGGTACTCATTGTCCTATTTAGGTTTCTGCTCATTCAGTGAATATCGTTATTATGAAGTGTTTCTGAAATAGAGTACAATGAAATTTCAGTTCATCCCTATCTTGTTTATTCAGGTGAATGTTACGTCGTCAAGGTAGTCATAGTTACAGTCAGGTAATTGTTGTCACATTCTGTTAATTTTTGTCACATTCTGTTAATTTTTGGCACATTCTGTCATTTTTTGGTTCATTCTGTTGATTTTTGGCAAGTTCTGTTATTTTCTGTCACATTCTGTTAATTTTTGTCACATTCTATTGATTTTGTCAGGTAATTATTTCCACATTCGAGTTGATACTACCATAAAGAGGACAATATTGTCAGATTTAGGTTATACTTCCACATTCTGTTGATGATGTCACATCCAGGTACTCATTGTCCTATTTAGGTTTCTGCTCATTCAGTGAATATCGTTATTATGAAGTGTTTCTGAAATAGAGTACAATGAAATTTCAGTTCATCCCTATCTTGTTTATTCAGGTGAATGTTGCGTCGTCAAGGTAGTCATAGTTACAGTCAGGTAATTGTTGTCACATTCTGTTAATTTTTGTCACATTCTGTTAATTTTTGGCACATTCTGTCAATTTTTGGTTCATTCTGTTGATTTTTGGCAAATTCTGTTATTTTCTGTCACATTCTGTTAATTTTTTTCCCATTCTATTGATTTTGTCAGGTAATTATTTCCACATTCGAGTTGATACTACCATAAAGAGGACAATATTGTCGGATTTAGGTTATACTTCCACATTCTGTTGATGATGTCACATCCAGGTACTCATTGTCCTATTTAGGTTTCTGCTCATTCAGTGAATATCGTTATTATGAAGTGTTTCTGAAATAGAGTACAATGAAATTTCAGTTCATCCCTATCTTGTTTATTCAGGTAAATGTTGCGTCGTCAAGGTAGTCATAGTTACAGTCAGGTAATTGTTGTCACATTCTGTTAATTTTTGTCACATTCTGTTAATTTTTGGCACATTCTGTCAATGTTTGGTTCATTCTGTTGATTTTTGGCAAATTCTGTTATTTTCTGTCACATTCTGTTAATTTTTGTCACATTCTATTGATTTTGTCAGGTAATTATTTCCACATTCGAGTTGATACTACTATATAGAGGACATTATTGTCAGATTTAGGTTATACTTCCACATTCTGTTGATGATGTCACATCCAGGTACTCATTGTCCTATTTAGGTTTCTGCTCATTCAGTGAATATCGTTATTATGAAGTGTTTCTGAAATAGAGTACAATGAAATTTCAGTTCATCCCTATCTTGTTTATTCAGGTGAATGTTGCGTCGTCAAGGTAGTCATAGTTACAGTCAGGTAATTGTTGTCACATTCTGTTAATTTTTGTCACATTCTGTTAATTTTTGGCACATTCTGTCATTTTTTGGTTCATTCTGTTGATTTTTGGCAAGTTCTGTTATTTTCTGTCACATTCTGTTAATTTTTGTCACATTCTATTGATTTTGTCAGGTAATTATTTCCACATTCGAGTTGATACTACCATAAAGAGGACAATATTGTCAGATTTAGGTTATACTTCCACATTCTGTTGATGATGTCACATCCAGGTACTCATTGTCCTATTTAGGTTTCTGCTCATTCAGTGAATATCGTTATTATGAAGTGTTTCTGAAATAGAGTACAATGAAATTTCAGTTCATCCCTATCTTGTTTATTCAGGTGAATGTTGCGTCGTCAAGGTAGTCATAGTTACAGTCAGGTAATTGTTGTCACATTCTGTTAATTTTTGTCACATTCTGTTAATTTTTGGCACATTCTGTCAATTTTTGGTTCATTCTGTTGATTTTTGGCAAATTCTGTTATTTTCTGTCACATTCTGTTAATTTTTTTCCCATTCTATTGATTTTGTCAGGTAATTATTTCCACATTCGAGTTGATACTACCATAAAGAGGACAATATTGTCGGATTTAGGTTATACTTCCACATTCTGTTGATGATGTCACATCCAGGTACTCATTGTCCTATTTAGGTTTCTGCTCATTCAGTGAATATCGTTATTATGAAGTGTTTCTGAAATAGAGTACAATGAAATTTCAGTTCATCCCTATCTTGTTTATTCAGGTAAATGTTGCGTCGTCAAGGTAGTCATAGTTACAGTCAGGTAATTGTTGTCACATTCTGTTAATTTTTGTCACATTCTGTTAATTTTTGGCACATTCTGTCAATTTTTGGTTCATTCTGTTGATTTTTGGCAAATTCTGTTATTTTCTGTCACATTCTGTTGATTTTGTCAGGTAATTATTTCCACATTCGAGTTGATACTACCATATAGAGGACATTATTGTCAGATTTAGGTTATACTTCCACATTCTGTTGATGATGTCACATCCAGGTACTCATTGTCCTATTTAGGTTTCTGCTCATTCAGTGAATATCGTTATTATGAAGTGTTTCTGAAATAGAGTACAATGAAATTTCAGTTCATCCCTATCTTGTTTATTCAGGTAAATGTTGTGTCGTCAAGGTAGTCATAGTTACAGTCAGGTAATTGTTGTCACATTCTGTTAATTTTTGTCACATTCTGTTAGTTTTTGGCACATTCTGTCAATTTTTGGTTCATTCTGTTGATTTTTGGCAAATTCTGTTATTTTTTGTCACATCCTGTTAATTTTTGTCACATTCTATTGATTTTGTCAGGTAATTATTTCCACATTCGAGTTGATACTACCATAAAGAGGACATTATTGTCAGATTCAGGTTATACTTCCACATTCAGTTGATGATGTCACATCCAGGTCCTTATTGTTCTATTTAGGTTTCTGCTCATTCAGTGAATACCGTTATTATAAAGTGTTTCTGAAAAAGAGTAAAATGAAATTTCAGTTCATCCCTATCTTGTTTATTCAGGTAAATGTTGTGTCTTCAAGGTAGTCATAGTTACAGTCAGGTAATTGTTGTCACATTCTGTTGATTTTTGTCACATTCTGTTAATTTTTGGCACATTCTGTCATTTTTTGGTTAATTCTGTTGATTTTTGGCAAGTTCTGTTATTTTTTGTTACATTCTGTTAATTTCTGTCACATTCTGATAATTTTTGTCACATTCTGTTAATTTTTGTCACATTCTATTGATTTTGTCAGGTAATTATTTCCACATTCGAGTTGATACTACCATATAGAGGACATTATTGTCGGATTTAGGTTATACTTCCACATTCTGTTGATGATGTCCCATCCAGGTACTCATTGCCCTATTTAGGTTTCTGCTCATTCAGTGAATATCGTTACTATAAAGTGTTTTTGAAATAGAATACAATGAAATTTCAGTTCATACCTATCTTACTCAGGTAAATGTTATGTGTCACATTCTGTGAATTTCGTTACATTCTGTTAATTTTTGTCACGTTCTATTAATTTTGTCAGGTGATTATTTGCACATTCGAGTTGATACTACCATATAGAGGACATTCTTGTCAGATTGAGGTTATACTTCCACATTCAGTTGATGATGTCACATCCAGGTCCTAATTGTCCTATTGAGGTTTCTGCTCATTCAGTGAATATCGTTATTATAAAGTGTTTCTGAAATAGAGTACAATGAAATTTCAGTTCATCCCTATCTTGTTCATTCAGGTAAATGTTGTGTCGTCAAGGTAGTCATAGTTACGGTTAGGTAATTGTTGTCACATTCTGTTAATTTTCGTCACATTCTGTTAATTTTTGTCACATTCTGTAAATTTTTGGCACATTCTGTCAATTTTTTGTTCATTCTGTTGATTTTTGGCAAATTCTGTTAGTTTTTGTTACATTCTGTTAATTTTTGTCACATTCTGATAATTTTTGGTAACGAGTTTTATCGTCAGATCTGGTTAGTATTCATCCTATCAACTGTTTTGACATTCAGGTAATTTCTGTCACATTCAGGTAATTTCTGTCACATTCAGGTAATTTCTGTCACATTCAGGTAATTTCTGTCACATTCAGGTAATTTCTGTCACACCCAGATTATTAATTTACTATCAGTAAAGGAAGAAAAATTACATTTACCAAATAAAATAGGCCTGAGAACGGTCCTGCATCCGGGAAACTTTCGCAGTTTTTCAATATAGGGAGAGGAGTGGATGGGGTCGTTGAAACAGGTACACTATAAAGATTCAATTTTCCCTTTTTTCCAGGGAGGTATATCGGATTGAATGATGAACGTTAGGTTGGGCTCTGGTGTCGGGTTTTTCCCGGAAAATTTCGGATGGGTTTTTCCGACCTCGATTTGTTTACCGCCTTCGACGCGGGAATGCGGGGCAGGGGGTGATTGCCACGAGCGGATTCGTGGAAATTCGCAAAGAATATTCGATTTCGGTTGATGTGGAATTCTTGCTAGGTAGAAATTCATATTGCATTCGTTTGCATCAGTAGAGCATCGAATGTAAAGTGGAGAGAAAAGTCTTTGGGAAGTGGGATGGTTATCTTCTAATTAGCTTGATGGACTTCGATCAGAACCGTCAGATAGGATTACAACCTTCTCGTCTTGCTTTCAACCCCAAAAACTTTTGTCTCATTTACTATCCTTTTCACTGTGCTCGATTTCGGCATCTAAATCCTCCAAAATTCGAATCACGGAGACAATCATTTTTTGTCCCATATGGCGAAATGGAGATGGTGGAATAGGAGAAACTGTGGCATTTATGAATACCCCTCAAAACCACCCCTAGGTCCGTTTTTGTGACGTCTGACCCTCGGCCATATTTCTTTGCTGTCGTCAGCATATTTCGCTTTCGCATAACACTCGAGTTATGCTCTTCAATAACGGTCATGCAGAAATTACTCAAGTCGGCAAAATACAGATATCGCAAAATGCAAATGAGGAGAAGGCCACAAAATGCGAGCCAAGCACGCTGTGGTCAGAAATCGTCGTGGGGACTTTATAGTTCGTTTATGCTAAGAGAGGCACACTGGCATTCATTGCCTCGAAGTTTGCGGAAATATGGGAACAACATCGAATCCTACCCAAATTTATGGGGTTTCC
The DNA here is from genome assembly GCA_963966015.1 of Aphidecta obliterata. Lineage (NCBI taxonomy): Eukaryota > Metazoa > Arthropoda > Insecta > Coleoptera > Coccinellidae > Aphidecta > Aphidecta obliterata. The sequence continues at coordinate 4,384,559 of OZ014435.1, forward strand.
AGAACCTTACATTATCTGCCTGTTTGCGAGATTTTATTAAATATTCAACGGACGGAGTTGCGAAAGAGAAGGGATATTAGATAATAATGTATCGAATTTATTTATGGAGAGAATGAAATATTTCAGTCGAGTATCTGATCTTTAATCTAAAGGAATATCGAAGATGCAATACGCCCCCTACCGGAATTTTATATAACTGAGCTATGGGCCATTTATATTTGTCATTTTAAAACAATAGATGCGCGATAATAGCCTTCGAATCCGAAAGCACTGTCACATAAAAAGTAAGTGTTGTCACATCCAGTTAATCATTGCCACTTCCAGGTAATTTTGGTCACATTCAGTTAATTGATGTCACATCCAGGCTATTGTTGTCAGATTCATCGAGTCCATAGTGAATAAATTTTGTTTCATTCAGTTCATTCTGTCCTAAACAAGTTATTATTGTCAAATTCAGAATATAGATCCACATTCAATTCACATTCACTATTTATTCAGCTGTAACATTCAATAAATCATTGCTACGTTAAGATAATTAGGGCCACATTCAATGTTTTTCTGACTCATCCAGGTGTCAGACATTCAGGTGATTGTTGTCACATACAGGATTTTTTTGTCAGATTCACTCTAAACATTGTCTGGTCATTTTTGTTTTATACAGTTGATAATGTCAGAAACAGGTAATTATTGTCACATTCAGGGCATTCAGTTCCACATCCAGTGAATGATGTCACATCCAGATATTTATGGTCAGATTTGGATGACTTAATCGAGTAAAAACTCATCCAGAATACTTTTGTCACATCCGATTAATTATTGCCACTTCCAGGTTATTATGGTCACATTCAGATAATTGTTGTCCCATCCAGGATTTTGTTGCCAGATTCACTTGAACCCTAGTCTGGTCATTTTTCTTTTATACAGTTGATAATGTCATAAACAGGTAATTATTGTCACATTCAAGGCATTCAGTTAAACAGCCAGTGAATGATATCACATCCAGACATTTATTGTCAGATTAAGGTGACTTCAATGAGTGAAAACTCTTCATTAAACAGTCACATTCAGGATACTATTGTCACATCCGAATAACTATTGCCACTTCCAGGTAATTATGGTCACATTCAGGTAATTGTTGTCACTTCCAGGATTTTGTTGTCAGATTCACTTGAACCCTAGTGTGGCCATTTTTGTTTTATATAGTTGATAATGTCATAAACATGTAATTATTGTCACATTCAAGGCATTCAGTTCCACAGCCAGTGAATGATATCACATCCAGATATTTATTGTCAGATTAAGGTGACTTCAATGCGTGAGAACTCTTTATTGAACAGTCACATTCAGGATACTATTGTCACATCCCAATAACTATTGCCACTTCCAGAAAATTATGGTCACATTCAGGTCATTGTTGTCACATCCAGGATTTTGTTGTCAGATCCACTCAAACCATAGTCTGGTCATTTTTGTTTTATATAGTTGATAATGTCATAAACATGTAATTATTGTCACATTCAAGGCATTCAGTTCCACAGCATGTGAATGATGTCACATCGAGATAATTATTGTCAGATTTAGCTGACTTCGAAGAGTAAAATCTCTGTATTAAATTGTCACATTCAGGATACCATTTTCTCATCCGATTAATAATTGCCACTTCCGGGAAATTATGGTCATATTCAGGTCATTGTTGTCACATCCAGGATATTGTTGTCAGATTCACTCAAACCATAGTCTGGTCATTTTTGTTTTATACAGTTGATAATGTCACATTCAGGGCATTCCGTTCCACATTCAGTGAATGATGTCACATCGAGATGATTATTATCAGATTTAGCTGACTACTAAGAGTGAAATCTCTCTATTAAACAGTCACATTCAGGATACTATTTTCTCATCCGATTAATAATTGCCACTTCCGGGAAATTCTGGTCATATTCAGGTAATTGTTGTCACATACAGGATTTTGTTGTCAGATTCACTTGAACCCTAGTCTGGTCATTTTTGTTTTATACAGTTGATCATGTCATAAACAGGTAGTTATTGTCACATTCAAGGCATTCAGTTCCACAGCCAGTGAATGATATCACATCCAGATATTTATTGTCAGATTAAGGCGACTTTAATGAGTGTAAACTCTTTATTGAACTGTCACATTCAGGATACTATTGTCACATCCGAATAACTATTGCCACTTCCAGGTAATTATGGTCCCATTCAGGTAATTGTTGTCACTTCCAGGATTTTGTTGTCAGATTCACTTGAACCCTAGTCTGGTCATTTTCGTTTTATATAGTTGATAATGTCATAAACATGTTATTATTGTCACATTCAGGTAATTATTGTCACATTCAGGTAATTATTGTCACATCCGGTCTATTTTTGGCTCATACGAGTATTTATTCCAAATACAGTTAATGTTGACTTTTACAGTAGTTCCTCGAACTTACTTCAGAGTATGGACTGTTAAAAATGTTATTTATAATTCAAAGACTCGTCATGTTTGTCTCCTCAGTTTTTGTTGACGTTTTATGAGCTCGAGAGAGGACAATTCAGTCATAACTCCACTCGACATTCAAGAAATGTTCATTTCGTGTTCCCAAATAATGGAACATCTTCTCGAACATTCCAACCCCCAACGAGATACTTTATTCCCGTTAGGAATTTCCCCTTATATTCGCATGAATTCGAGAAGAATCCGTTCCATATATATCCCGATCTGAAAGCTAGCGTCGCTTAGCGTCCCTAACAAATTGAAATTTTCATGGAAACGAACGTCCTCCCGACTGAGAAATATTCAAAACGTTAGAGGAGCAGCGGAAATCGTTAACCTGAAAGGGATATCCCATAAACTGCGCATTTATAGGTGAAAAGCTTCGTTGGGATTCGATTCAACCTGGGAGAGGAACATAAAACATAATTATGGTGGCATCCGTTACTTCGGAAAGAGCTTGTGTGGTTGTTTCGCCGGTAAAAGTTTGCTGGTTTACCATTAGGTGGATGTATGGTGGTAGTTTCACCAATGCCACTTAGATTTCGATGTTAGGAGGCTTGGGCTTCCTGGGGATGTCTCGATCGATTGAAATGGGAGGCAGTTATCTGCCATAAAGAAGACAGGGCATCACTTTGGGAAAAAATTGAGGTTATATTTCTGACGTCCCTGTCACGCAGTAGATCTAATGTATCGCATCTGTCATATTCGGCCGGCGTTGCCGGATTTCACTCAACCTCAGTCAAATGTCATAAAATTTCCCCTATTGAGTTGGCAACGCTCCAATTGACATAACCTGTATAAATCCACTCGTGACTATGAATTAAAGGGTCCTCGCACATTTTACGACCTAACTTGCAGCTTCTGTAATGCAGGAAATTCAGTCCCCGACACAAGTGATATACGATTCGGTCCCAAGCGAAAGACTCTCTCCATTTAATCGCCTCCCCCTCCCGAACGGAAGGAGGAAATATCTATGTATTTGTTTACACAGGAAATGAGCGGGAATATTAGCGAAACGTATTGTGGTCCGAAATTCGATTCGGGGGCAATCAAGAGCTGAACGTAATACGCTTTATATTGAAAGCCCAGATATGAATGCATGTCGTTAAGCCCATTTGGGAGCGAAGTGGTGGCGATGATGGACGACAATGGAGGATTATGGCCGATTCATTCGGACCACAATTAAGGGCTTCATTTCTACCTTTCATATTGAAATTTCGTTTTTAGTAGTCGGTTATGGTGTGTGTATAATTATTGTGCTTCGTCATTCTGAACGTGGAGATAAAGAACACTAATAGAGAAGTCAAGGGACATTGGTGGCCAATGACGAAAAACGTGAATTTATACACTAAGTAGGTACATGGAAATTTAATTCTTGAAGGTGAAGATTACTGAATTTTTTTTCCGAGAAAAGCTTTTTCTGTAACCAATTGCATTCTCGAAATGAGAGTCGTCAAATTAGCTTTGATGAAAAAATTCAAGAATGCATCCAAAAAAAAATGTTTTGCCCAAAAATTCAGTTAACGTGGAAAGTTTGGCAAAAAATGTTTTCTTCGATATTGAAAGGAAAGACATGTTTTCTATAGGTGTAGGATCTAATTATGTACCTATCTTTCAAGTGGAGTGATTCTTCTTGTCGTTACTGCACTTTGAAGCTTATATTTAAGAGATCCACACTTTTAGACGTCCAAATTTGAGAATTTTCTATATGAAAATGGATCGAATATTTTGAGAGTGAATTTGTATCCATATGTCTGCATACTTTGGCTGCCGATGAGATTCATCAAAAACTTTCTTAAACAATCCTAAAACGTTTTAAGAATTTTTTTCGACGAACAACTATTTTTTTCGAGGATTGCAACTGAGAATTCGAAAGACTTGAAAGATCCATCTATATACCAATCGCTTATTCGAAATAAGAGTATCCAATTCAGCTTTGATGATAATTTCAGGAAATAATTGAAAAAAAATTTTTTGCCCAAAAATTTTGTTGTGGAAAGTTTGCAAAAAAATTAATTCTGCGATATAGAAAGGAAAGACATGCTTTCTATATTATTCAAAGGTATATATTCTGAATATGAACTTATTTTTTCAATTGAAATGATTTTTCTGGTCGCTGCTGCACTTTGAAGCTGATATTTAAAAAATCCACACTTTAAGATGTCAAAATTTGAGGGTTTTGTATATGGAAATGGATCGAACCTTTTGTGGGTGAATTTTTGTCCATATGTCTGCATACTTCGGCTAACGATGAGAATAATCAAAGAGTTTCTGGAAAGTTCCTACAACTTTTTATGATTTTTTTCGACGAACAACTATTTTTTTCGAGGATTTCGACAGAGGATTCGAAAAAATTTAAAGATTTATGGCTAAACCAATTGCATTCTCGAAATGAGAGTCGTCAAATTAGCTTTGATGAAAAAATTCAAGAATTCATCAAAAAAAAAATATTTTGCCCAAAAATTCAGTTAACGTGGAAAGTTTGTCAAAAAATTTTTTCTTCGGTATAGAAAGGAAAGACATGTTTTCTATATAATTCAAAGGTGTAGGATCTGAATATGTACTTATCTTTCGAGTGGAGTGATTTTTCTTGTCGTTACTGCACTTTGAAGCTTATATTTAAGAGATCCACACTTTTAGACGTCCAAATTTGAAAGTTTTCTTTATGAAAATGGATCGACCCTTTTGAGGGTGAATTTCTGTCCATATGTCTGCATACTTTGGCTGCCGATGAGATTCGTCAAAAACTTTCTTAAACGTTCCTAGAACGTTTTATGAATTTTTTTCGACGAACAACTATTTTTTTCGAGGATTTCAACTGAGAATTCGAAAGACTTGAAAGATCTATCTATATACCAATGGTATATTCGAAATAAGAGTATTTAATTTAGCTTTGATGAAAAATTTCAGGAAATAATTCGAAAAAAAATTTTTTTGTCAAAAATTTAGTTGTGGAAAGTTTGCAAAAAAATTGATTCTGCGATATAAAAAGGAAAGACATGCTTTCTATATAATTCAAAGGTGTATATTCTGAATTTGAACTTGTTTTTTCAATTGAAAAGATTTTTCTTGTCGCTGCTGCACTTTGAAGCTGATATTTAAAAAATCCACACTTTAAGATGTCCAAATTTGAGGGTTTTGTATATGGAAATGGATCGAACTTTTTGTGGGTGAATTTTTGTCCATATGTCTGCATACTTCAGCTAACGATGAGAATTATCAAAGAGTTTCTGAAAAGTTCCTACAACTTTTTATGATTTTTTTCGACGAACAATTTTTTTCGAGGGTTTCGACAGAGGATTCGACAAAATTTGAAGATTTATGGCTAAACCAATTGCATTCGCGGAATGAGAGTCGTCAAATTAGCTTTGATGAAAAATTTAAGAATTCATCAAAAAAAAAATGTTTTGCCCAAAAATTCAGTTAACGTGGAAAGTTTGTCAAAAAATTTTTTCTTCGATATAGAAAGGAAAGACATGTTTTCTATATAATTCGAAGGTGTAGGATCTGAATATGTACTTATCTTTCGAGTGGAGTGATTTTTCTTGTCGTTACTGCACTTTGAAGCTTATATTTAAGAGATCCACACTTTTAGACGTCCAAATTTGAAAGTTTTCTTTATGAAAATGGATCGACCCTTTTGAGGGTGAATTTCTGTCCATATGTCTGCATACTTTGGCTGCCGATGAGATTCGTCAAAAACTTTCTTAAACGTTCCTAGAACGTTTTATGAATTTTTTTCGACGAACAACTATTTTTTTCGAGGATTTCAACTGAGAATTCGAAAGACTTGAAAGATCTATCTATATACCAATGGTATATTCGAAATAAGAGTATTTAATTTAGCTTTGATGAAAAATTCCAGGAAATAATTCGAAAAAAAATTTTTTTGTCAAAAATTTAGTTGTGGAAAGTTTGCAAAAAAATTGATTCTGCGATATAAAAAGGAAAGACATGCTTTCTATATAATTCAAAGGTGTATATTCTGAATTTGAACTTGTTTTTTCAATTGAAAAGATTTTTCTTGTCGCTGCTGCACTTTGAAGCTGATATTTAAAAAATCCACACTTTAAGATGTCCAAATTTGAGGGTTTTGTATATGGAAATGGATCGAACTTTTTGTGGGTGAATTTTTGTCCATATGTCTGCATACTTCAGCTAACGATGAGAATTATCAAAGAGTTTCTGAAAAGTTCCTACAACTTTTTATGATTTTTTTCGACGAACAATTTTTTTCGAGGGTTTCGACAGAGGATTCGACAAAATTTGAAGATTTATGGCTAAACCAATTGCATTCGCGGAATGAGAGTCGTCAAATTAGCTTTGATGAAAAATTTAAGAATTCATCAAAAAAAAAATGTTTTGCCCAAAAATTCAGTTAACGTGGAAAGTTTGGCAAAAAATTTTTTCTTCGATATAGAAAGCAAAGACATGTTTTCTATATAATTCGAAGGTGTAGGATCTGAATATGTACTTATCTTTCAAGTGGAGTGATTTTTCTTGTCGTTACTGCACTTTGAAGCTTATATATAAGAGATCCACACTTTTAGACGTCCAAATTTGAGAATTTTCTATATGAAAATGGATCGAATTTTTTGAGAGTGAATTTGTGTCCATATGTCTGCATACTTTGGCTGCCGATGAGATTCATCAAAAAATTTTTTAAACGTTCCTAGAACGTTTTATGAATTTTTTTCGACGAACAACTATTTTTTTCGAGGATTTCAATTGAGATTTCGAAAGACTTGGAAGATCTATCGATGAATCAACGGCATATTCGGAATAGGAGTATTAAATTCAGCTCTGATGAAAAATTTCAGGAAATAACTCGAAAAAAAATTTTTTTGTCCAAAAATTTAGTTAACGTGGAAATTTTGCCAAAAAATTTATTCTTCGATATAAAAAGAGGAGACATGCTTTTCATATGATTCAAAGGTGAAGATTCTGAATATGTACTTGCTCTTCAATAGAAATGATTTTGCTGGTTGCTACTGCTCTTTGAAGCTGATATTTAAGAGATCCACACTTTTAGGTGTCAAAATTTGAGGGTTTTCTATATAGAAATGGATCGATCCTATGGACATCAAAACTTTTTATACCCTTTCAAAGAATGATCCTCCCTAAAAACATCAGCATGATAACTCCCAAATCGATTTCAAACTCACCTCTCATTTCTCCCTTTCAACCTTCATCAGCTTCGTTCCGATGAATTCTTCCAACTCGAATATTCCAACGAAATTACGCTTTTTCTTCGGTCTTTTGTCGGCGGACCGGCCATCAGTAGAAGAATACAATTACGTCGGTTGAAGTGCTCCATTCCCTCCCCCCGGAATTGTCCCGAAGTTGGAACTTACAAAATAACCCCTGCAGAAAGAGGCGTTCTTAGTGCAACATGCGAGAAAGGGCTAACTTTCTTTGCTCGGAAGTTATCGGTTGAAAATTAATGATCGAGAGCTTTTATCGACGTGGAAGTGAGGAAAAGCGGCTTTATCTGAGGTGGATGCGGTTGTTTGCTTCGGAATGTGGTCTTTGAATGGTGTTTTTGGCTCGTAGCAGAGCGAAATTCGGGGTGGCAAATTTTACATTAGTGATTTAGTGACTTATGTTGAGGTGGAAACTTTTCGGTCTTGATAATAATTATCTTATTCCTTTCTAGGACCAGTACCGTCTTGTATTTTTAACGGTGTGTGAAATAAGTGTTATGTTCTTGAGCGAATGTGTAGACATTTTCTCTGACAAGTGTAATAAGTTGAAAAATTATTCAAAAATCTATTCTTTCCTCTTATTGTGCAGTAATCTACTAATTATATTCCAAGAGTAAAGTTTGACTTAGCTTCTCTGTAATTTGTGTTGCAACCTAAATGTATAACTCTGGTGGGTGGTTCTCTGGAGATTCTGGTGTTGCTTCCCATTCCCGTCCTCTTACTGGGATCTGTAACTATCTCCATCTATGAACAATGGTTCTACAAGCAATTTCCAATTGAATCTCAAACTCACCCTGTAACCCAGAAACACCGCGTATCCACATACAAATCCCATTGTAACCCCCTTGCAAGGAAGATCCAGAAAAATACATCACAAATGAAAAATTATGGCGAAGATATGGGGGCTAAATGAATTCTTGCTACTGCAATAGCCGAGCTGATAGAAGCTTCGCCTCTCGAGTAAGCGAATGATAAATGACGCGGAGGATTAATCAGATGTGTGTGGCTGTTTGCTGGTGCACCCTGGAGAATGGGGTTGGGATTCCAGGCTGATGTGGAGAAATGTTTTACTTCGACGACACGTTTTCATCCGTGTTATCTGGAGAGGTTAGATATGGGGGTCGCTGGGGGACGAGGGGAAAAACTATCTTTATTCGGTCTTGGGATTGAAATGTTCATTTGGAATGGGTGGGTTTCGAGTGGTGCGAAGCTGAACAAGTCGCTTTGAATTTTTGTTAGAATTAAGATAGCTCTGATGTTAAACGTTATCGCCACGAGGATAGGTATATTGCAAGACCAACTTGTGTCTGCGATGGATGTGGAAGTAGTTGATGGTTTCTCCTTCGTTCACTTCTGGAGCGTAGTAGGTTTTCAACTAGAATATCACTTTTGGTTATTGAATTGTACGTTTCAACTCCAACCAAATGGTCTTCTGAAGAGTGCCCAGAAGAATCGATTATTGCCAGGCAGATACAAATTTTTGGGTAGGTGAATATTCCCTTTTTGAAGGCTATCCCCAACAATTGACTAAATGTCTCATCACTCCCGCACTCATTTCACACGCGCAAAATCGCGTACTGTACTTTATTAGCGCTCTGAATATCGACTAGTACGATCGCTTCCGGAATAGAACTGATTCATAGTCTAGGAATTAAATCCTTTGTTTGGAAATATGAATAATCGCTCACATCACCATTGGATCGTTTTTATCGAAACCAATGTGTATTTCCATACGACAATATCAAGATTCACCTTGTGAATTTTGCATTGTCTATCTGCCATGAATTTCATTGATTCGAATGAGACCATTCTTTCCCTAACTTCGAAAGGAAGGGGATTTCGAACAAGATATTATGCCCTTGTTTTTCCCTGGAAATTCATCATTTAAAGTCTTCATAATTCCACATCCCGAGCGAAAAAAAAAGGATTTTCTCATCAGAGCACGAAAACAAGCATTTGTATTCATCCCACCCGCCATGGTATTATTGTTCCTACGGGCCCCATATTTCCTAATTCACTTTCGCAACATGTATAATGAGTGGGCACCCTGTTGGGGCATTAACCCGCATTCCGCACTTGCTCATGGAATTGGCCAGACCACGTGAGAGCTCAAAGGGGTAGCAAAACGAGAGTATTCGTACAATTAGACCTCTCGCGTTTATATTTTGAACACTACTTTGCACTTTGTGTTCATAATGGCGCAAGGGGTTGCAAGACCCGACAACGAGCTCGCTGAAAACACTCATCCCGTTATTCATGGGGCATAATTCAGGCACCAGGCATAGGATTTTCCACGGGAGCGGGTTATTTATGGTCGGGGAATCCCTGCCTACGAATCCTGCGAGTGATAAGCTGATTTATTTTCTTCGAATGCAGTAAATACGTACATGTTGATGTTGGTGCGTTCTATTGGAAATCTATTGTCGGAAGAAAGTTCTCACTAAATAATTGCCATTGGGCCAAAATTGTATGTCATACATAATCGTTCAATTCTGTTCAATAGAGAGTTATTTGAGATATTTCAATGTTTCTGTGGTATTTATACTTTTTAATAATCTACCTGATAACTCATCTTTAGACTCTGAAATTCGGAAAAGGGCCGCCAGATTAGGTCAAGGTGTAGATTATGGTCACCTCTTAGATTGTGATGAAATTGGCAATAGAATGACTGAGATCACAAGTAATTTCTATCAACTGTACAACAGAGTTTTTTTTCATTCATTTCTCGGTTAGTGGTGTACTGAACCTGGGGGTTCTACCCTTATTAATCGTATTCCGCTGTCACCAATTTGTACTAAAACCTGGGGTTTCTATCCTTATTAATCGTATTCCGCTGTCACCAATTTTCTCATCTATTTCCGAAAAGGTCTAGGTTCGTGCTCTCTGCACGAAGAGAGAGTCTTTTGTCTTATATTTTCTGAGGAACAGGTATTCAGGAAAACCTCGAAATTCTGAAAGAACATATTATATTTACGAAGAATGATGGTAAAATGCGTATATAAAATCGAAATTTTCACAGAAATCAAAAAGAACATCTGAATGAAGCATCTATCGTTCACCTAATTTCTCATAATCGTAATTAAATCAAACAATCCAACTGTTACTTCTTATCAACATACTAATCGAAATGTACGAGGGGTAAAATAATCAACTACAACTAATATTCAAATTTCGTACGTAAAATCGAACAAACATCAAATCAACTTCGGATCGAGATATCACTAATATTGGGGATTACAAAAACACCATTCACATTCATAGGGGTTAAAACTTTGAACTGAATTTTCCTACCTTGGTCTGCAAACCACCTAACTTCTCTTTTGTACCTATTTGGAAACAAAACCACCCACACACTATATTGGCTTTTATTTTTTATTCGCACTCGAAACACAAAGTTCGGCTTTCAACTCTACTCAAAATAACACTTCTCAAACACTTATTTCCACGATCAAACACAATTACTCCCTTAATCCGAAATCTAACAGAATCCTCGACTGAAAATTTCAACACTGGTTCCCTATATCGCCCTCGAAGCCGTCGTCCGATTTTACCCTTCGTGGGTCCCATTCTCGCCGAGCAACTCCCTTTTCGCCGAGTAACTGCCTCTTTTCGCCGAGTGACTGCCTTTTCCTTCTCCTCCAAAGATAAACTCTTCCCCCCTTTCAAAAACAATCCACAGCTCCAGAGTGGGCGTCCAGACGCTTAAACAGCAATTCTCGTTTCAAAAATGTTCCCATGAATTTAATCTTCGCTACCGTAGACATAAACAATTTCAGCCACTACAATGTTGCAGATGGACAACTTCGCCTTTTAGACTTTAATTATCGGGACCATGGGTGGTCTTTTCGTCGAACTTATCACGACGATTAAAACTAACGACATTCTTCTTGATACCTACAGACTAATACAATGCATATACGAAAATCTGGAGTATTTTCCACTCGAGCAATGCATTTGAATTTAAATAATCCATGTAATTTTGAATAAGTATTCCCCAATTATTACAGTGGGTTAATGTCCGCGAAGAACACTTGCTGAGTGCGCACAAACGGAGCCAGGGCTCGCACATCTGGGCCAGTCATTATGTGCGCCTAAAAATACCCGAAAAAGGACCGACGAGGCGTCCGTCGCAGGCATGTCCCCGGATTGGTTATATAAACGAGATTAAGTATTCAAATTTTCCGCCATTTCCCGACGGTATTAAAATTTCCATGTCACTAATTCTGATTCAATAGCGCCTAACGATTAGGTTGGGGTGGTGGCGGCCGGATAGACGGAATATTGAATCGGTATAAACGTGGGGGCTCGGTGTATTATCGGCTTTACTGTCTTGCGGAAATGTAATCAATCATTTTCTATACGTTTTTCTTTACTATTTTTATATCGGTTTCGGGTCGAGAACATGAAGTTTGGAAGATAGTTTTTTTGTGTTTTGTGTTTTTTTGTAACTCTATATACGTCCGGGAATTGGCGCAGATATGATGGAAGATCCGGTTAAGAAGACGTGTCGTATCATTTTCAGCTTCTTTGAGGGATCGCTCGATGAAATCTGGGGGCCACAATGACAATGAAAATCAAAGAGAAATTTCAGAAATCAGTATTTCATTTTGTGGAATTCCGATATTTCTGTTAGTACAAAGAGCACCCTCTGAGAGCGAGCTTCGGGGAAAATTGTCATCATCGATTACCAACTGCTCTCTAACACTCTATTTTATCACATCAAAACACTGAACACATCACGTATTCCCAACTTCCGTGTGCCAGATTCAATATCTCATCACTCCCGCACTCATTTCACACGCATAAAATCGTGTTTTTCCGGTAATTTATTAGCGCTCCGAATATCGACTAGTACGTATCGCTTCCAGAATAGAACTGATTCATAGTCTAGAAATTGAATCAGTTGTTCGGAAATATAAATAATCGCTTAAATCACCATTGCATCATCTGGGGGCCACAATGATAATGACAATCGAAGAGAAATTTCAGAAATCAGCATTTAATTTTGTCGGATTCCGATATTTCTGTAGTACTAGGAGGACCCTCTAAGACCGAGAACTCCGGTCTTCAGGAGAAATTGTCATCATCGATTACCAACTGCTCTCTATAGATCCAAACTTTTTTCGAGATTGACTTTGCAAATGAATTAGTGGTACACTGACTTTTCCATTGGGGGTGTTTCTTTCCTTCTGGACTTTTCATTACATAAATCCCCCTTGAGATTTTTGCATCTCTCAATTTGAGAGCAAAATAAAGGGTCATTTCAGGAATTATCATTTCATCTCGTCGAATTCCGAAATTTCCGTTAGTACTAGGAGCGCCATGTAAGAGCGAGAACTCCAGGCTTCGGAATCGATTATTATCATCGAGCCATGTGACGTTGGACCTTTGATGAAATTATCGGGTCCTTGGGAATTCAACATATTGATAGGAATTCAACGAATTCCTGATGAAACCCTACAGATGTACGAAGAAGTTTAACAAAAACTTGTCTCCCTCCCGCCGACCGGGGAGTTACAAATGGAAAATTTACCGGAAAAACACGACGACAAGACCGCTGGAACAACTTCGAACAGGGTTCCGTCCTCGCCGCCGTTCAGACCAACTTTTAATCAACCCGAACTTCGCCCGTGTAGCCTCCTCGTCACGTCACCCAATAAATCTCCCATTTCATCATCTCCACCTATTTCGCAGCTATTCACGCATATGGCGCTCCTGCTCCGCACACACTCTTTTTCGAAATTTATTAAACCACATCAGACCATTCGCCTCTCCGCCGCCCAACGTATTCATACGCCCGGGCGTTATACATACATTGTGCGCCGTGACGTGCAATTTCGCTCGGATGAAAAATTATATCAATATCGGTCCACAAAGACCCATTAAATGATTCCGTCCGACGTGCAGAATTCGAAAATTTGGGATAATACTGCACGGGGAAAGGGAGGGGGAGTATATCGGACGCCCGAATTTGTTCGCGAGGAATTATTAATTGCGGAAGGTTATCGACCACCGCCCTTGGAACAATGTACCTGCGTCGATTGTGAAATATTCTAAACTACGGCTCGTTGGAATTTTCATCGGGTTAGAAATTTCCATTTAATACCCGTTAGTTTGAAAGTTCACGCCCATAACCGATCAATCGGAAATGCTGTGTACTTTTTCCTTCCGGAGTTCAATAGAGAGTGAATTAGATATCTCATATGCACGGGTTGTTATAACAATTTTTTCCGAAGCCTGGTTTCAAATCGAAGTTATTTTATCGATATATCCGAAATACGTAATAAACAATTCGAGAATTAATGGGATATATTGAAAAATCGACTTATCTTGGAAGTTCTCCATGTGTACTTACAATTTTTCCTGATTTTATCACATAAAAACACTGAACACATCACGTACTCCTAACTCCTGTGTGTCAGACTCAATGTCTCATCACTCCCGCACTCATTTCACACTCGCAAAATCGATTTTTACTGTAATTCATTAGCGCTCCGAATATTGACTGGTACGTATCGCTTCCCGAATAGAACTGATTCATAGTCTAGAAATGAAATCCTTTGTTATCGCATTTAGTCATCGTTTCTATGGAAACCAATGCGTATTTCCATATACGACAATTTCGAAATTCACAGATGAAATCCGAATTGTACAGAATTTCGGAACCAACCATTTATCCTATATCCTTGTAAAATCAACAACCTCATCAATCCAAAACAACCCTTTCCTCCTCACCTGATGATTTCGTTCGGAGCCCGGAGTTCTCGCTCTTACAGGGCGCTCCTAGTTCTAACGGGAATTTCGTCAAAATCATCATATCCAAAAAACGACGCGAGAAATCGAGGAAGATATCGAAAACTCCCCTCCCCCTTCCCCCGGAGGGACAGTAATTGCTCATCGCAAAACGGCCGGAGTGTAACAAATTGATTACCGGAAGATAAGTGGGAAAAACTTTTCGGCATAATTTTCGGCGGAGGAGCATAAGGGCGGGATTGATTGCGCGACGATAAAAATTCCTACGCCCCCCCCCCCCTCATCTCCTCACGGATCATTAACCAATAACGAAACGTGCTGAAGTTCCCGGTTTTCCTTATCCGGTTCATATGGATAACTACGTAGAGACATTTGATCATCGCGATGACGGTTACGGCGAGATCCCCGAACCCGGGCGGGCGTGAAGGCGCTGAAAGAGTTTATAATCGAATCGGGGGGTCGGAAGTGCGGCGCCCGACGAAAATCACCGGGCCGGTTTTTCATGGGGGATGCAGCTCGGGCTGGAAAAGACGAGGGTCTAATTCGATTGTGAAATGTAATACGAGATTTCCTCGATGTTTGTTGCTTGAACTTTTCGATGTTATTCGCCGCGAGACGCAGACGGTACGGTCATTCTCATAAGTGGCCCTGGATGGAAATAAATTTATCTGGCAGCGAGACGTTTCCGTTTGCCATTGGGTGAATCTACAAATTAAAAACGCGAAAGGTTCAGACACACGCGAACGTCAGATCATTTATTCACTCATCGTCAGATGCCACACTACTTAATATATTTGTATATAATTCAATTGATACTTTTTTTTCAGGTCGAAGTCACGACAGGTCCTCCCGTTTATTCAGTCTGGGCCAGAAGTCTTCACAGGGGGTTAAGATCTTCGCCGAAACTGGACGGTCCGATCTTTTGGAGGTGCAAAACCAAGGGCAGAAAGGTGTCTTCGACGTATTCAACGCGCCTTCCATTGCCCAAGGCGTTGGAAGAACAGAAGCGAAATTTTTCGTCGATGGCAATCATTCAATGGTAAGAAAACACAACTCGTTTTCAGAAGAGAAACAATTTTTCGGAAGAAAATTTCAGAATTGACCGTACCTCCAGTATTTAAAGCGTACTATATCATTCAAAAAATTAGTCCAATGTCCCAAGAACTGTTCAATAGTGATTCCGAATAACCTTGCTAGACGTTATCGTATGGATATATCCAAAATATGTATAACAGTTCGAGAATTAATCGGATATTTCGGACTTATTTAAAAAGTTTTCTATGTGTACTTACGATTTTTCCTGATTTTATCACATCAAAACACTGAACACATCACGTATTCCGAACTCCCATGTGTCAGAATCAATGTCTCATCACTCCCGCACTCATTTCACACGCGCAAAATTGATTTCTACTGTAATTTATTAGCGCTCCGAATATCGACTAGTACGTATCGCTTCCTGAATAGAACTGATTCAAAGTCTAGAAATATTTGTTTGGAAATATGAAGAATCGCTCTCATCACCATTGCATCGTTTCTATCGAAACCAATGTGTATTTAAATATTCACAGATAGAATCCGCATCGTACAGAACTTCGTATCCGACCATTTTTCCTCCTCTATCCTTGTGAAATCAACAACCTCATCAATCCAAAAGAACCTTTTCCTTCTCACCTGATGATTTTCGCACATCTTATAAATAAATCACTTACTCACGAATATTATGTCACCCATTAACATTTGGCACAGGCCTCTATTGGCATTGTTGTTGTACATTCAAGGAAACCGGAGATCGGTTTCGGTGATTTGTAAGCAGAGGGGTCAAAACACTATAAATCTGAAATTAAAGTGTGATAGGCACCTGCGATCGAAATTTCAAACGTTAAAAAGCTGTAAATCCTCGTTTTGGCACCGTTCGCTTGCAGATATTTTGGACTCGTGTACAAAACACCGCGAGGAGTGGATAATAAACCGTGTATTTATGGTGCATTCGTTCGAAAGCTACTTATTCCACGACCTATATCGAAGTTTTTCCATTAGTTGGAACTTTGAAGCGTTGAAAGCTATGAATGGAGTGCTGCACGAATTGGATTTATCTGATGTTGGATACTTGTGATTTCTTACGACATTTCCTGTTCTACCCGAAAAATTCAAGGATGTTTATGCTGCCGACCATTTCAGGTGAATCCAGTTTCGTGATTGAAATCTCCGTGAGATCCGCGTGTCCTTCATCTGGAGCTCATCTCTGGTGCGACGACGGAAGCGCCGGTCTATTTCCAACGCGGATTTAAAAATAATTCGGTATTTATTCTAGTCGCCATCTGGAAGTGGAGTTTTTCAGTTTTTCGTGGAGGTTTGTCTCCGCGTTTATTATAAACGGAGAATGCAGGAAGTTACAATGATCTAATAGGAATGGAAAAATGAACGGTGCTTCCCGTTTGAAGTCGATTTTATATTCGAAACAGCAAATAGTTTCCTCCATAATAATTGACTACTGAAGCTATTTTCAACTTCACCGGCCTCGAACCGAAAAAATAACCCCGTACGACTACCTCTTGATGAGTTCTCTACCCGCGAGAAACTCCTTCTTAATCGAAAAGTGAACCTACAATTATGTACCTATCGTTGCACCTTCCCGACTTTCAACTACCTCTAATGCGAGTCCCTGACTCGAAACAATTAACTCTCCCGAGTTCTCTACTGCCGAAAAATTAACTCTCCCAAGTTCTCTACTTCCACACCACTCATTCCCGGTCCCAGACCGGGCTCTTCCCGAGTTTTTTCCACCTCCGAACAACGGACTTAATCCAAGTACTCGACTGACTTTCGAGTTCCTGACTGCCCGTGGTCTCCGACAGGTCACAACTACCCCTTACACTTTCAGAGTCCCTCAAAGGTAAACTTTTCCCCACTCCCAAAAACACAAGTCCTGGGTTGACACTTTTCGCAGTGCCTCTCACACTTTCAAATTCTTTCTCCGACATTTTCTCATGGTCAACCTTTATCTTATCGAGGATTCATCCAATCGCCCATACAAAGTTCATTTGTCGTCTACCTCCGTTTGTCAAAACAAAGCTTCGTTTGAAGCCTAAACTTTCCTTATTTATGGCTCACGTATCACATCTCAGTCTCACAGCTCCAAAATTAACGAATATTCGTGTTTACTTCCACATTGATCAATGTCGTCGTATTCAACTGAAGATGACCTAGAGAACTTCCGCGATTTCCATCGCCCACTACGTCTAGTCGTAGGTAGTCGGTGGTATCATGATGGATGTGGTTGTAAATATTGATAAGCCATCATTTATTCTTCCTTAATCATATACCACAGCTGTTCTGAGATTAAACTCTGATACTCATTACTCTTCGATCATCACGATGACGAAGTGCCGAAAGATTCATTAATGTGTTCACGTGTGGAAACATCTGCGAAAAACTGCCTTAATCTATATTCGATTCGTGGGCGAATTTATTAGCATGAACGATTGAGATATTCACTTCCGGAATATGAAATAATCCCAACTAAAGAAAAATGGTTTCGGGCTCATTGACCCATCCTCAGTTCAGCGCAGGCGGGCTTTTCCGGAACAAACAGTTGCGTAGACCAGAAAAAACTCCACACATCTAATTCAATTCCAGCCACATCTCTCCCAGCTTCCCCCGAACATGTTGAACGACAAACAAGACGACCGATCGATCCAGCTTCCGCGTCGTCGATTTCCCGTCGTTCGCAACAGGAAATCCTCGAAATTTTCGATACTCAATTGGCCGTTCCCGGAATCTGCATGGAGCATCGAGGCGATCACCGTAAAATCCGACGGGCGACTCTGATGAACCGTGTCTTACCGGCTGATTGGGCCCGTTGTTCGCGAACCGGACCTGGACGTCGTTCCGCGAACCGGATGTATCTCCCGAGTATCATCTGAGTGATGATGATGCGATCGATCTGATGTCGCTATTCGAGTAATTTCCATTGAAACATGAAGAGTTGGATGAAAGTCTCGAAAGGAATTCGATCTAAACCAAAACGGTGGATTTTGGAACCGGCACCTTCGCCATTCTGCAACTTTTTCTCTCTATCTGGTATGGCTAGTTGCAGAATGGCGGAGGTGCCGGTCCCAAAATTTGATATATTATAGTGGATGTTTCGAATTCAATGCGTGACTCAACTTTATAACGGAGATGATAAAACTCACAAGGAGTAATTGACTAAGTAACACCCACATTTGACTATTACTTCGTAAAATCAATAAGCTGGAGGCCTGTTAAGTAGAAAATCCACGAACCTCCAGTGTTTCTATTACCACAAAGGACATAATCACTCCGTGCTTCTCTTGCAGGTTTTATACCCATCAGTATCGAATCAAATAGGCCTTTCAGTTGTTAATTGTCGAAATGTCTCAATCGCTATTACCGAGCTCCCCCTTTTCAGGTTCACGTCATTGTTAACGTCTATTCCTGTGCTCCTTCTGAATTCTAGTAATTAATTAGAACATTGTATATCGCCCATTCAGGATGAATCGGATGGGTTCCAACGTGATACGGATTTAACAATTGAACGACATCGGATAAGGGCTGTTGTGACGTTCACGTCGAGCTACACGAATATCTTATTGATAACTCGTGTACACTGGGATTTTTCAATGGTGTCTAGCTTCATTTGCAGAGATGATATGTATAAGGCTCAATAAAACTGATGTCTGCGACAAGCGTGGGTTATTGGTTTCCTCTTCTCAAAGATCGTAGTGAATCACTTTGTCACTCAGTTCGATGAGGAATTCCCTTGGAAGCAACTGTTTCGACCTGGAGGCTTAGGGAGGTTAGATGTAGGAAACATCTGGAGCGAAAGGGAATCTCCCATCCCCAATAACAGGTTGGATTATCGTATAAATGGAAGATATGAAAACTTTGCTCTCATCTTCATCTACCCACACGACGACTAGGAAAAGGAGTTAATGGGGGTGAAAGATGTGTGAAATATGGGGAGATGAGATAGGATGAGTAGGATTGAAATAGTTCACATCAAAAACTATAAATTTGTTCCAATAATATATTTAAAAAAAATAAATGATTCTTTACAACCCATACAACCTTTCAACGCTGGGCACGTAGACAGAACCAATACTTAAATTAATACATCGTTGGTTGGTTCGATGAAGAAGCAGGTTGAGGATTCATTATCTGACAAGGAAGTACCACTTGATTTTTGACCAAACTTATAAAGCTTGAAGTTGTTTAACTGTTGAATGAGTAACTCATAATTGATTGATTTTTTTCAATTCAAACTTTGTACTAGCGTATCATAGTTCAGGATTGAACTGCAATTCACTATGCCACTCAGAATAATTATCACATACTCCGATATTCTTTCAAACTATATTCGAGCTGAAAGTTAGACTCTGTTCAAACAATCCAGCCAAATGCAAAAGTTTTAATTGAAATCAAACAAAATGTAACCGCTGAAGTCGGGTACTGATGTAGACTTTCACATCGATTTCATTATAACTGGCTTCAGGTTGAATCTTTCACTCGATAAAACGAAATCTCACAATGCTTCGTTTTTTTGTCATTAAACGCGCGGTAGGCAATATATTTACGGGTCCTTTGAAGATCTCGAGTTTGGGTTATCAACATTTCAACGCTGGGCCAGTAGACTAAACAAATACTTAAATTAATATATTAATTCTTCACATTTAAAGGCGTTCTCACGACTTTGATTTTTTCTTGTAACAGGTTAGATTATCGTTTTGATGGAAGATACGAAAACTATGAGGGGAGGGGGTGAAGCTTAAGGTAACCACCCACGACAATAGTTCGAATACACACATAACAGTCACTATAATCGTTCCAACTTATCACCCAAATTCGATCATAAATCTGGAATTCCCGGGGATGAAAGATGGCCTGTCGCATTTCCCTCGGTTATAATTTCCCTGATGCACTTTTCCATTGTTTGCCGGAACAAATGTGCATATATATGAGAGAGGGATGCATCCAGATTTCACTTCGAGTTAACGGGCGGAAGAGCAGAAAATTTGAATGAAACAACGATTCTTCATATCTGTGTGTTTACCCATTATTTAAAATGAAAATTTTTATTGGGTTTCGAATCTATATTATTTTTATGTCGTAAGTGAGCTGCACTTATACTGAAAAATTGGAATAAAATCATTTTTTTCTGTTAAATCTTCACTGCATACGTGCAATTTCCAGCAGTGAATTTTAAATTGATGATACGAACCGGAGGCTGCAGAACACCGTTCATCAATAAATCAGACAGCGACATCTCTTGCCTCAGCATTCGTTATTCACTTCAGCGAATGAAATAAAACCTATTCAGAGGATGCCTCTCATTGATTTATTGATGAGCGACGTTTCTTGAAGCTTCAATTCGTATTTTTCCCTCAGTTTCCGATGAAAATGAGTGGCGCAAATCCACTCTTCCAATTTTCGTAGGTGCACCTACTCATATTCCCCAATTCGATCGATAATCCCATTAATGGATAACATGCGACAATAAAATGACGATTGTGTTCGTTTCAGGTATCATTGATGTCGAGGATAATTCCATCACCTGATTGGTTCATTGGAATTGACAGTTTTGACTTATGCATCAATGGAAATTGGTTGGACAGTATCACAATAGAGGTGAGTTGGTTCGGACTCCAATAGTTACACCGAACATCGGAAATTCGCTGAATGTATCCAATTCTGCGCCTGCCTTCGAAAGGCTAAATTACAGAGCGGTTATATAACTGCGATGTAGCAGAGATGCTCCTATTTCCTACTCAGAGAGAGAACAGCAACGTTTCAGATATTCTTCAATTAGCGAGTCGTTTCACATTTCAGCTAAATATACTAGAAGGAAAACATTCAAAAAGAATGAGAAATAACATTTAATTATGTAGCTGTGATATAATTATCGTAACTTTATCACCTAAATGAAAAATCGATGTAACATTGATGTATAAAGATTACATGGTCATGCTGCTTGGATCTCGAATGAAAACATCACAAATATGGAGTGGAGTTTCATATATATTACATAATAGTTATATAGCTGATACATCACCAATACGAAGCATGGATGTAACTTTGATACATAACAGATTCATCACAAATTCTGAATCAGATACGTATTTGGGACACAGAAATGTTACATCGCAATGTTCTCTCCTTGATCTCCCCAGGTTACATCGTAGAAATGTAACTTGAAAAGTTTCCTCACTTTGTGTATGACATTAGTACGTCATCAAGTTACCAAAAAATTCGTACAACAAAAATTTCAACCCAAATCGATTAAGCTTTTCACGCTGAAAGCGTTCATCCCCCAAAATTCGACGTTGCTTAAACGCGAGTGACGCCCGGCGACAATTCGGACACAGTCGCCGCGTCAAATCCGGATTTGCATCGATTAATGTTTGACGAATCCCCCTCTATGTTTCCAGGTTGATCCGGTAGATGCAGGCACCGACAACGGGTTCACCTTCACGGCCCCGAACTGGGCGACGGAACCCCAGGGCGAGGCGTACCGGATAACGGCACATTATCCCGCTCATCCCGCCGGATCCTTCTTCTACCCCTACCTGAGGAAGTTGCCCACGATCGCCACGTTCCAATTCATCAAGGTAAGGGTAATTTCGATGGGACTTGGAGATTAGGGTGGTGCGCCTGATTGGGGACGAAGGTCGAATGTTGATTTGCAGTTTTTTCTGGGAGGGGAGTGAGTGGACCGAATGTGGAGTAATTGCGGCTGTTCGGATGGAAGATGGGGTAGGGTTTGAATTGGGGCATTATACAGGGTGCCCCACCAATCGACCCACAGAATTTCACCATTAAATTCGAGGGATCGAATCTTTGAGGAGGTTAACTTGAATGAATAGATTGGTTCATATTAATAAACAGATATTAGCTTCTTGATTTGTTCAGATGAATTAATATGATTTGATGGTGGTCAATATTCACAAGTCGTTTCTGTTTTACACAAATATGTTCTTATGTGCCTCCCCCTCTTGGAAAAATTCCAGATGCATCCTCGAAAAAAGGCTCAAACCCCAGAAAAACTAATATTATTAAATTGGTGCCTTCGCCATTTTGCAACTTTCATTTAAACTATTCTGAATTTGTATTACTTACAATAATAAAATTCCGATTTGAAAAAAAAAATTCATCAAGGGATATTGATGAGAGAAATAACGAATATTACTGGAAATAGAAACAGAAATTCAGAAATAATTTGTAGATCAATAAACAGATATAAGCTTCTTGATTTGTTCAGGCAAATTAATATGATTTGATAGTGGCCAATATTTTCAAGTCGTTTCTGTTCTACACAAATATGTTCTTATGTGCCTCCCCCTCTTGGAAAAATTCCAGATACATTATCGGATAAAGGCTTAAACCCCAGACAAACTAATATTATTAAATTGGTGCCTTCGCCATTTTGTAACTTTCATTTAAACCATTCTGAATTTGTATTACTTACAATAATAAAATTCCGATTTGAAAAAAAATTTTTCATCAAGGCATATTGAAGAAAGAAATAACGAATATTACTGGAAATAGAAACAGAAATTCAGAAATAATTTGTAGATCAATAAACAGATATAAGCTTCTTGATTTGTTCAGGCAAATTAATATGATTTGATAGTGGCCAATATTTTCGAGTCTTTTCTGTTTTACACATATGTTCTTATGTGCCTCCCCCTCTTGTAAAAATCCCAGATGCATCCTCGAAAAAAAGCTCAAACCCCAGAAAAACTAATATTATTAAATTGGTGCCTTCGCCATTTTGCAACTTTCATTTAAACTATTCTGAATTTGTATTACTTACAATAATAAAATTCCGATTTGAAAAAAAATATTCATCAAGGGATATTGATGAAAGAAATAACGAATATTACTGAAAATACAAACAGAAATTCAGAAATAATTCCTAGATTTGTTTACATCAATAAACAGATATTAGCTTCTTGATTTGTTCAGGCAAATCAATATGATTTGATAGTGGCCAATATTTTCAAGTCGTTTCTGTTTTACACAAATATGTTCTTATGTGCCTTCCCCTCTTGGAAAAATCCCAGATACATCCTCGAGAAAAGGCTCAACCCCCAGAAAAACTAATATTATTAAATTGGTGCCTTCGCCATTTTGCAACTTTCATTTAAACTATTCTGAATTTGTATTACTTACAATAATAAAATTCCGATTTGAAAAAAAATATTCATCAAGGGATATTGATGAAAGAAATAACGAATATTACTGAAAATACAAACAGAAATTCAGAAATAATTCGTGGATTTGTTTACATCAATAAACAGATATTAGCTTCTTGATTTGTTCAGGCAAATCAATATGATTTGATAGTGGCCAATATTTTCGAGTCTTTTCTGTTTTACACATATGTTCTTATGTGCCTCCCCCTCTTGTAAAAATCCCAGATGCATCCTCGAGAAAAGGCTCAAACCCCAGAAAAACTAATATTATTAAATTGGTGCCTTCGCCATTTTGCAACTTTCATTTAAACTATTCTGAATTTGTATTACTTACAATAATAAAATTCCGATTTGAAAAAAAATATTCATCAAGGGATATTGATGAAAGAAATAACGAATATTACTGAAAATACAAACAGAAATTCAGAAATAATTCCTAGATTTGTTTACATCAATAAACAGATATTAGCTTCTTGATTTGTTCAAGCAAATCAATATGATTTGATAGTGGCCAATATTTTCAAGTCGTTTCTGTTTTACACAAATATGTTCTTATGTGCCTTCCCCTCTTGGAAAAATCCCAGATACATCCTCGAGAAAAGGCTCAACCCCCAGAAAAACTAATATTATTAAATTGGTGCCTTCGCCATTTTGCAACTTTCATTTAAACCATTCTGAATTTGTATTACTTACAATAATAAAATTCCGATTTGAAAAAAAAATTTTCATCAAGGCATATTGAAGAAAGAAATAACGAATATTACTGGAAATAGAAACAGAAATTCAGAAATAATTTGTAGATCAATAAACAGATATAAGCTTCTTGATTTGTTCAGGCAAATTAATATGATTTGATAGTGGCCAATATTTTCGAGTCTTTTCTGTTTTACACATATGTTCTTATGTGCCTCCCCCTCTTGTAAAAATCCCAGATGCATCCTCGAAAAAAGGCTCAAACCCCAGAAAAACTAATATTATTAAATTGGTGCCTTCGCCATTTTGCAACTTTCATTTAAACTATTCTGAATTTGTATTACTTACAATAATAAAATTCCGATTTGAAAAAAAATTCATCAAGGGATATTGATGAAAGAAATAACGAATATTACTGAAAATACAAACAGAAATTCAGAAATAATTCGTGGATTTGTTTACATCAATAAACAGATATTAGCTTCTTGATTTGTTCAGGCAAATCAATATGATTTGATAGTGGCCAATATTTTCGAGTCTTTTCTGTTTTACACATATGTTCTTATGTGCCTCCCCCTCTTGAGAAAAATCCCAGATACATCCTCGAGAAAAGGCTCAAACCCCAGAAAAACTAATATTATTGAATTGGTGCCTTCGCCATTTTGCAACTTTCATTTAAACCATTCTGAATTTGTATTACTTACAATAATAAAATTCCGATTTGAAAAAAAATTTTGATCAAGGGATATTGATGAAAGAAATAACGAATATTACTGGAAAAAGAAACAGAAATTCAGAAATAATTTTTAGATTTGTTTACATCAATAAACAGATATAAGCTTCTTGATTTGTTCAGGCAAATTCATATGATTCGATGGTGCCCAATATTTTCAACTTGTTTCTGTGTTAGACAAGTATGTTTTTATGTGCCTCCCCTCTTGGCAAAATATCAGATCAATCATCGAGAAAAGATTCGAACCACAGACAAAGTAGTTTTATTCAACTGGTGCCTTCGCCATTTTGCAACTTCCTCTCAAAATATTCTGAAGTTATATTATTAGCAATAATGAAACTTCGTTTTGGAAGAAATATATTCATTTAGGGATTTTTATGGAAGAAATAACGAATACCACTGGAAATGGGAAAGAAAATTCGGGAATAATTCATGTTAACGAAATGTTCCTCACTTATCTCACTGAAAGAAAAAATATACACCGCAATTCCTTAATGAGTATATATCGAAAGAAACTTCCATACGAAGTCAGAAACTCCCCTAGTATCATTCCGACCCCACACCAACTCTTCCTCCCCCAGAAACCACGCTCTGGCCATTCATTACTTCGCGAAAAGTTTTTCAACCACCTCTAGAAATATCCAGCACTACGAGTATCTCGAGACTCGACTTCGAGACCACCGTAAAGACCGAAAAAAGCCCTAGACATTTCATTTTAAATTTCCGAACTTCACTACCTCCACTTCGAGCGCTCGGGCGAAAGTAAATATATTAATTAAAGGAACGAGAATCAATTATTCCCAGACCTGCGATGAGAACCGGAGGAAATCTTGATGAAAATCCACGTTACGAGTGTCGTTTCGCCGAGTTGAGGCGGGGATATAATCCGTTTTATCCGTACCTTCGCGAGAATTCCACTCCTCTCTGATTTACACAGGGGATGTTTGGGGTATCAAAGAATTTAAAAAGTGCTCAATGTAGCCTCGAAAGGTGGAAATCTAACCAGCAGATATGGTTGAAAAAAATTCTGAATAAATTCTAAGTAAATGTTCGAACTCAATAGTGACCCTATAGTTGATCCTAACGACGTGCCCTGAAGTCCAACCCCAAGAAATAAAATATTCAACGAATAACTCCTCGATTTCGGCAATTTCCTGCAGAATTAACAACGTCCGAACCGGAATTGGAGATGATGTCCGTAAAATTTACGACTCCGGGTCCCAACTCAATAATATCTCGGCAATGATCCCGTAGACTTTAGGGTTTAGGGTATACTCCATAAAGACCCCTTTCAAGGAGCTCGTATAATCTTAATTTATCGACGATCGGTGAAGGCTTAGATTAGGGCTGCTGCAATAGCAAATTTGAAAGGGTCAAGTTGTAGCGATCGTAGCTTCGCTATTTTATCGCAAAACGGTGCATAACAAGTCAGAAATTGTTTGAACTTATTGGGGAACTTAGTTATTACATTTTTTTCCATCCCCTATGGAGAGTTATTTGGGATATTTCCATCGTCTATGAAAAGTTATTAGGGCTGTTTCCATCGCCTATGAGAAGTTATTTGGAATATTTCCATCGACTTTCGAAAGTTACTCTGGATATTTCCATCGTCCTTGAAAAGTTATTTGGACTTTTTCCACTGTCTATGGAAATTTCTTTGGGATATTTCCATCTTCTGTGGAAAATTATTTTTGATATTTCCATCATCTATGGAAAGTTTCTTGGACTGTTTCCACCGTCTAGGAGAAGTTATTTTTTTTTCCATTACCTATGGAAAGTTATTTGGGATATTTCATCAACATTGGAAAGTTATTATGGATATTTCTATCGTCTATGAAACATTTATTTGGGCTGTTTCCGCGACTATGGAATCTTATTTGGACAATTTCCCCCGTCTATGGAAAAATATTTTGTCTTTTTCCATCGTCTATGAAAAGTTAATTGGGCTGCTTCCATCGTTTATGGAATCTTATTTGGACTATTTCCACTGTCTATGAAAAGTTATTTTGTCTTTTTCCATCGCCTATGGCAAGTTATTTGGGATATATATTTCCATCGACTTTGTAAAGTTGTTCTGGATATTTCCATCGTCTATGAAAAGGTATTTGGGATTTCCATCGTCTATGGGATCTTATTTGGACTATTTCCACCATCTATGGAAACATATTTTGTCTTTTTCCATCGACTATGGAAATTGATATGGGATATTTCCATCGTCTGTGAAAAATTATTTGGAATATTTATATCGTCTATGGAAATTTTCTTGGACTATTTCCACCTTCTATAGAAAATATTTTATGTTTCTTCATAGTCAATGGAAATTTATTTGGGATATTTCCATCTTCTTTGGAAAATTATTTGGGATATTTCCACCGTCTGTGGAAAATTATTTCGGATATTTCCATTGTCTATGGAGAGTTTCTTGGACTGTTTCCACCGTCTATGAAAAAATATTTTGTCTTTTTCCATCGTCTGAGGAAATTTATTTGGAATATTCCCATCGTGTGTGGAAAACTATTCACACCGTCTATGAAAAAATATTTCGTCTTTTTCACCGTCTAGAAGAAGTTATTTTTTTTCCATCGCCTATGGAAAGTTATTTGGGATATTTCCATCAACTTTGGAAAGTTATTATGGATATTTCCATCAATTTTGGAAAGTTATTATGGATATTTCCATCGTCTATGAAACAGTTATTTGGGCTGTTTCCATCGTATATGGAATCTTATTTGGACTATTTCCACCGTCTATGGAAAAATACTTTGTCTTTTTCCATCTTCTCGAGATTTATTTGGCATATTTCCATCGTCTATGAAAAGTTATTTGGGCTGTTTCCATCGTTTATGGAATCTTATTTGGACTATTTCCACCGTCTATGAAAAGTTATTTCGTCTTTTTCCATCGCCTATGGCAAGTTATTTGGGATATATATTTCCATCGACTTTGGGAAGTTATTCTGGATATTTCTTTCGTCTATGAAGAGTTATTTGGGCTATTTCCATCGTCTATGGAATCTTATTTGGACTATTTCCACCGTCTATGGAAACATATTTTGTCTTTTTCCATCGACTATGGAAATTTATTTGGGATATTTCCATCTTCTGTGGAAAATTATTTGGGATATTTCCATCGTCTGTGGAAAGTTTCCTGAACTTTTTCCACCTCCTAGGAGAAATTATCTTTATTTCATCGCCTATGGAAAAATATTGTGTCTTTTTCCATTGTCTATGGAAATTTTTCTTGGATATTTCCATCGTCTATGGAGAGTTTCTTGGACTGTTTCCACCGTATAGGAGAAGTTATTTTTTTCATCGCCTATGGAATGTCATTTTTGATATTTCCATGGAAAGTTATTATGGATTATTCGTCTTTGGAATCATATTTTGTCTTTTCCCATCTACTATGGAAATTTATTTATGATATTTCCATCTTCTGTGGAAAATTATTTGGGATATTTCCATCGTCTATGGAAAGTTTCTTGAACTGTTTTTCTAATCGCCTATGCAAAGTTATTTGGGATATTTTCATCGACTTTGGAAAGTTGTTATGAATATTCCCATCGTCTATGAAACAGTTATTTCGGCTATTTCCATGATTCATGGAATCTTATTTGGACTATTTCCACCGTCTATGAAAAGTTATTTCGTCGTTTTCCATCGCCTATGAAAAGTTATTTGGGACATTTCTATCGACTTTGGAAAGTTATTCTAGTTATTTCCATCATCTATGAAAAGTAATTCTGACTATTTCCACCGTCTATGGAAAAATATTTTGTCTTTCTCCATCGTATATGGAAATTTTTTTGGATATTTCCATCGTGTGTGGAAAATTATTATGGATATTTCCATCGTCTATAGAGATTTTCTTGGACTGTTTCCACCGTCTAGGAGAAGTCTTTCTTTTCATCGCCTTTGAAATGTTATTTTTGATATTTCCATCGACTCAGGAAAGTTATTATGGATTATTCGTCTAAGAAAAGTTATTTGGTCCTTCGAATCTTATTTGGATTATTTCCACCGTCTTTGAAAACATATTTTGTCTTTTTCCATCGACTATGGAAATTTATTTGGGATATTTCCATCGTCTGTGGAAAATTTTTTGGAATATTTTCATCGTCTATGGAAAGTTTCTTGGACTATTTCCACCGTCTATGGAAAAATATTTTGTGTTTTTCCATCGTCTATGGAAATTTATTTGGGATATTTCCATCTTCTGTGGAAAATTATTTGGGATATTTCCATCGTCTATGAAAAGTTTCTCTAACTGTTTTCACCTTCTAGGAGAAGTTATTTTTTTTTCATCGAATATGCAAAGTTATTTGGGATATTTCCATCGACTTTGGAAAGTTATTATGAATATTTTCATCGTTATTTCATCTTTTTTCAACGCCTATGAAAAGTTATTTGGGATATTTCTATCGACTTTAAAAAAGTTATTCTGGTTATTTCCATCGGCTATGGAAAGTTATTTAGACTATTTCCACTGTCTATGGAAAATGTTTTGTCTTTTTCCATCGTCTATGGAAATTTTTTTTTGGTATTTCCATCGTGTGTGGAAAATTATTTTGGATATTTCCATCGTCTATGGAAAGTTTCTTGCACTGTTTTCAGCGTCTAGGTTATTAGACGTTATTTTTTTTCATCGCCTATGGAATGTTGTTTTTGTTATTTCCATCGACTTTGGGAAGTTATTATGGATGATTCGTCGAAAAGTTATTTGGTCTATGGAATCTTATTTGGACTATTTTCACCGTCTATGGAAAAATATTTTGTCTTTTTCCATCGTCTCTGGAAATTTATTTGGGATATTTCCATCGTGGTGGAAAATTATTTGGGATATTTCTATCGTCTATGGAAAGTTTTTTGGACTGTTTCCTCCTGTGAAAAGTTCTTGGAATAATTCCACCATCTATGGAAAGTTATTTGGACTGTTTTCAACGTCTATGAAAAGATGTTTGGGATATTTCCATCGTCTGTGGAAAATTATTTGGGATATTTCCAAAGGCGATAAAAAAGGCTCCATTAGACAGACCATCCTCAATTTCACCTCAATACATAATGATTTTTTTTCAATTTGACCTGTTCATTTCTTGCCTCTTGAATTTATCCGAATTCTCGAAAAAAAAAATGATGAACACGATTCAAAAACTGATAATCTGGTGGATCAAACTGTACAGTGGGAAAAATCGAAGTAAAAGATAATCCCTTATTCTGTCTAAAAACGAATTTAAGTCAGAAAAACAGGTCTATCCAATACGAGAGCGCCGTCAGAACAGACTGCCAGGACTGCCTGCAATTTAGCGTCAATTCTTGCGGGTAAAATTTATGGCTGTATACATCTGAACGTGAGACCAACAACTGGTTTATATGCAGCTATTAGATCGCAAGTCACGGCTACCGAAACACACATTTCTACAATATGTCAGAAAATGTTTTGGCCCCAGATCTCAACCCTTACATCTACTACACAGTTGTCACTTTGTGAATGAACGAAAGCAGGTTTCACACTTGCGAGTTGAATATTGAATACGTTCCTTTGAGATAATTCGCAGTATGGGAAGAATGGATGGAATTTGTTCACGGAGAGAAAAACATACGAAACGTTTTTTTGCCCTGAGTATGATAGGAGAGTAAATAATGAACTCCTGCTAGAATCAAAGGGGTCTCCTGTTCGAGTTCAGGATCAGGCATCTCGCGCCATCTATCAGGATTAGTCGGGAGTAACTACAATCCAGAATGGAGCCTACAATACGATTTAAATGAGAATCTGTTACAGGAGCTCTTTTTTCACTCTCACATTTTCAATGTCCAAAATCGATAATGCTATATTGTTCTCTTAGAGGAACCTACCCTGAAGACGGTCCGAGTAATCAGACCGAAACCTAGGAACATAGAAATTCCATACATGATGGAAACTTTCAGCTCCGACCAATAGATGATGACACCGTCGCGTTATTCGTCAACATGTTGATGGCCCATCGTATTGAATTTATTGCCAGAAACTGAAAAAGTCTTTAATTGGGATAACCTGAAATCTCGAATTCTAGTTGAACAACAACATTCCAATAAGAACTGAAATTCTCCTTGCTCTACTCTCATCCTTCATCTTCACCCTGTCGTTCGCTCTTCGTACAACTATTCGAACTTTTGTCAAAACTCCCGAGAAGTTTGAGGAGGAAAACTAATTGAAAGGCCTATGAGGGTGGTAAAATATGTTCAACTCTACAATAACTCGAAACTTAACCGCTTAGCTCGTAGAATATAAATTGGGGGTGTTCGAGGAGTGTTATTCATCTCACAGCTTCGAACATGATTTCACTCCAAGAGTCTCTTCAATGGAGTAACAATCAGACTGAAATCCTGGAAGTAGATGGCAAGATAGCCTTTCACACTTGGAGGCCTTCAACTCAAGTTAAAACCATCCATAACCGTGAAGACCCATTCATACATCAGGCATGCCAAGCTTTAAAAATCATTAACTCAGCTAAAAAGATTGATTTGTTGGGGCATCATTGTAGAATGTTTGCACACAAAATCTAAGATTAGATTAGGCTCCTTCGAGACCCAACATTCTACTCTAATCTGAATCCTATCTGGAATAGTTTCTTCGGTGCTTCGAACGTGGAAGCCCCTCACAAGCAATTACCCCACCTAATAGCCCTCAAGTGGCCCACTCAGACCTCCTCAAAACCCCAACAGTTCCGCCAAACCGATCGTTATAACATCATTCCATTTTCCAGCTGAAGGAGTACGAACTGAACGCGGTGTTCCACCACGCCGAAGACGATCGAAACTACGACGTTGTCGATGCCGAAGAGATGGTCCAGGATAACAACATAAATGTATTCAACGGAAACAAGGACTTTCAAATGGCGATTAACGAAGAAAGGGAGGAAAGGGAGAACCACATAAATAACAAGCCGGCGGATAGACCCAAGATGTACGAAACCCTCACCACGACGCTTTCGTCGACGAGCAGTTGGACCAACGACAGGATGCATAATTCAATGTGGGTCGAGATCATTTGAATTGCCTCTTTCTCATTTAAACTCATTCTTATTATTGTTTGTTCTGCAGAGATCCAGGAAAACCAGCAACACCCTCGACTGCCTCTGGCTCCAACGTGGTCTCACTGGGCAACAAAGAAGCCATATTGAGTGGAATAGCTCAGTTATACACCAATCCCAAAAAGAACGAGAAACCGAGACACAAGAAGAACAGAAGGACGAAGAAATACTACAAGAAATATCGTGAGTATAAGAAACAGTCTAGAGAAGAAGACGCTGAGACTGATTCTTAAAATTCTTCTAGGTCCCCCTAGAGACTGCAGAGTGAGCGATTGGTCCGAGTGGAGCACCTGTACCAAATCCTGTGGTATCGGCGAGATGACAAGGAGGAGGGAGGTGAAGAAACACGCGAAAAGAGGAGGTAGACTCTGTCCGCCACTGGTGGAGACCAAGTGGTGCGGATCGGCGAGGTCTTGCAACAAGCAATACTTCGAGTGGTAGACTAGCCAGCTGAACGAAAGTCAATTTGAACAGACTATACTTAGTGTCCACATCTTCGGTGCACTGTGCGGTTCGTTGGCACCGACTGACTAACATTCTAAAGTGGCTTTTTGTAAGGTTTTTTGACTGTTTTCTATGAAAGGAAAAAATGGTTGTTTGTGAATATATTTATTTTGTCGAACTTTTTAATATATTCCAGAGTCTTGCTACTTCTTCAATTGTGACAGGCAATCTTTGAATAGATTACATAGAGTTATGGTCTTACTTATATAGAACTCCTTTGTATGAGGGGGGACGATTATGTGTAAAATAATGAGAGCAATTCATCTCTGATAGAACTCACGGGAATTTCTGTTCTGATCACCTTATGTATTACAAGATAACTGTCGATATCTGATGAGTTCTAATAAAAACTGTGAAACCAAATGATTTTTTTTTCGATATACTATATCTTAAGGCATAATGATGTGAACATTTTATAGATCAGACGATAGATGAAATTTTTGCAAATCGAAATTACATTCCATAGAGGATGAAAATAACCAAATAACTTTCCATAGAGAATGGAAATAAACCAGATAACTTTTCATAGAGCATGGAAATAGACAAAATAACTTTCCATAGACGTTGGAAATATCCCAAATATCTTTCCATAGAGAATGAAAATAAACCAAATAAATTTCCATAGAGAATGAAAGAGGACCAACGAATTTTCCACAGAGAATAGGAATAACCAAAATAACGTTCCATAGAGAATGGAAGTAGATCAAAAAATTTTCCACAGAGAATAGAAATAACTAAGATTACGTTCCATATAGGATGAAAATAACCCAAATAACTTCCCATAGACGTTGGAAATATCCCGAATAACTTTCCACAGACGATGGAAATAGCCAAAAGAACTTTTTATAGACATTGGAAATAGCCAAATAACTTTCCCTAGAAAATGGAAACATCCCAAATAATTTTCCATAGACGATGAATCCAAAATGACTTGCTAGGAGTATTGAAATAAATTTCCATAGGCGCTGGAAAAAACCCAAATAACTTTCCATAGAACATAGTAATAGGCCAAATAATTCTGCAAATATGATGGAATTGGCCAAAGTAACTCGCCATAGACGATGAAAATAACCAAAATAATATTCCATAAAGAATGAAAATAGAGCAAATAATTTTCCATAGAGAATAGAAATAACCAAAACATTCCATAGAGGATGAAAATAACCCAAATTACTTTCCATAGAGAATGGAAATAAACCAAATAAGTTTCATAGAGAATGGAAATAGACCAAATAACTTTCCATAGACGTTGAAAATATCCCAAACAACATTCCATAGACGATGTAAGTAGCCCAAATAACTTTCCACAGACGATGAAAATATCCCAAACATCTTTTCAAAGACGTTGAAATCAGTCCAAATAACTTTCCATAGACGGTGGAATTATTCCAAGAACTTGTCACAGGTGGAAATAGTCCAAGAATCTTTCCATAAACGATGGAAATATCCCAAATAATTTTCCACCACGATGGAAATGTCCCAAATAAATTTCCAGAGACGATGGAAAAAGTCAAAATATTTTTCCATAGACGGTGGAAATAGTCCAAGAAACTTTCCCTAGACGATGGAAATATTCCAAATAATTTTCCAAAGGCGGTGGAAATAGTCCAAATAAGATTCCATAGACCAAATAACTTTTCTTAGACGAATCATCCATAATAACTTCCCAAAGTCGATGGAAATATCAAAAATAACATTCCATAGGCAATGAAAAAAAATAACTTCTCCTAGACGCTGAAAACAGTGCAAGAAACGCTCCATAGACGATGGAAATATCCAAAATAATTTTCCACACACGATGGAAATATCCAAAAAAAATTTCCATAGACGATGGAAAAAGACAAAATAATTTTCCATTGACGACAGAAATAGCCCAAATAACTCCTTATAGACGATGGAAATAGCCAAATAACTTTCCCTAGACAATAAAATATCCCAAATGACTTTCTAGGAGTATTGAAATAAATTTCCATAGGCGCTGGAAAAAGCCCAAATAACTTTCCATAGGACATAGAAATAGGCCAAATAATTTTCCATATATGATGGAATTGGCCAAAATAACTCGAAATAACCAAAATAACATTCCATAGAGAATGGAAATAACTAAAATATAATCATTGTCGTTGAAAACTGCCAAATAACTCTCAATCAAACAGACCATCGTCAACATCAAAAAAATATTTTCTAGTCATTGGGACTTATTGGACTATTATTCTTAATAAACATAGAAGAACCTGTTATCTGGTTAT
Source organism: Aphidecta obliterata (assembly GCA_963966015.1). Classification (NCBI taxonomy): domain Eukaryota; kingdom Metazoa; phylum Arthropoda; class Insecta; order Coleoptera; family Coccinellidae; genus Aphidecta; species Aphidecta obliterata. The sequence continues at coordinate 4,419,473 of OZ014435.1, forward strand.
TTTCCGAGTCATTAGCTTAACCAAGCAGATACTTATTCCTCAATTAAAAATCGTCCATAAAAATGTTTATTTGATTTTTAATTTCGATAAAAATTTCGTGTAGTCTAGTGAAACCTCTTTTCGAATAAAATATTCGAACCAAATTTGGAATCAAATATATTCATCGACATTTCTTTTTTATTTGCCCTTGTTTAATTTTTATTTTTATATGGGTAATTTTTTTTATAAATTGGACCAGTTTTGGTAAACGTAGAAATGTATCTTTAATTTTTTCTCAAGTTGTCTTTTGATTGTTCCATTTCAACTAAACGAATGAGGTTCTCTTTTTCTGGAGAACAACATTGAGATACAAATTCAATCGATGAATTCTCATTTTGATTTTCAGTAGAATTTATGTCCTTCAACCCATGTAAAATACTAAAATAAATAATATAGTCATATCTTTAATTCGTCAAACTACCATACGTTATATCCTAGAATATCTTATGGTTGAATAATCTATATGTATGTATATAAATGAACAATATCAACACTACATGTTTGAAAGCCTTAAACTATGAGAACTATTCCTCTACAATTATTGCCTGCTGTTTTTGTTCAGTTTTTCAATGCAAAGATTCACATGATCCACTCTCTGTCAATTCATTTCGCGTATCACTAAGAATCCTCTGCTGTTCCTTCAGGGCAGCCAGCCTCTGATGTGTCAGCTCTACGTAGCGTTTCCTCCACTTTATCCTCCTGTTTTGAAACCACACTTTCACCTGAAAAACATCACTGCTGTATTGTTAGACAAAACTAAATTCAGTAATCCCATGATACTGAAGAATGGAGTAAAGAGCAAAAAAAATTGTGGGAGCTTTTAGATTTGTCACCTATAAGTTGGATCTAACCTGGGCTTCTGTGAGATGGAGGGCGTGTGCTAAATAGAGCCTTTCTGGTCCAACCATGTACTGTTGTCTCTCGAACTCAGCCTCCAGCCTCTCCAGTTGCTCAGGGGTGAATATGGTCCTTACACGTTTACTCCTGCTCTTCTTTCTTGATGTTGGTGGATTGTGCCTCTCTTTGTTTTGGTTCTCTGCACAATGAAAGTGTATAAGATTGAGGAAAAAAGGATCATGGTGCTAACCAAAATTTCCTACCTGCTAAAATCATTTCGTTCTTCAGGCCGAGGATAGCAGCAATCGTGAATTTTTTGTTGCTGTAAGCTTGTTTCTTGTTGAAGGGATCTTCGGTTAAGCCCATGGTGGTGGAGTTGTCATATCTTTGTTGTATTTCTTGTTGACGAAGACAGAGGAGCTCTGTCGTGGTGTTCATAATGTCTTCAGCGTTGCACTCTTGTGTGGTTTTGAGCCTGAAGAAGAATGCATGAAATCGGCTGTTTCTCTAGAAATGGAGTAATTTTTTCCTCAACTTCCGACTTGTCTGGATCGATCGAGTGTGGTGAAAAGTCGATACATCTCTTTTAAACGAAGTTTTCGACATTAACTGAATGCTTGAAATCGGCTGTTTCTCCAGAAATGGACTAATTTTTTCCTCAACTTCCAATATCTTCGATTTTTTTGAATCGATCGATTCAAGTGTGGTGAAAAAGTCAATACATTTCTATTAAATTAAGTTTTCGATATTTACTGAATGCATCAAATCTGCAGTTTCTCCAGAAATGGAGTAATTTTTTCCTCAACTTCCAATATCTCCGACTTGCCTGGATCGATCGATTCGAGTGTGGTGAAAAAGTCGATACATCTCTTTTAAATGAAGTTTTCGACATTAACTGAATGCATGACATCGGCTGTTTCTCCAGAAATGGAGTAATTTTTTCCTCAACATCCAATATCTTCGATTTTTTTGAATCGATCGATTCAAGTGTGGTGAAAAAGTCAATACATTTCTTTCAAATTAAGTTTTCGATATTAACCGAATGCATCAAATCTGTAGTTTTTCCAGAAATGGAGTAATTTTTTTTCAACTTTCAATATCTTCGATTTTTTTGAATCGATCGATTCAAGTGTGGTGAAAAAGTCGATACTACTCTTTTAAATTAAGTTTACGATATTTAATCAATGCATCAAATATGCAGTTTTTCCAGAAATGGAGAAATTTTTTTTCAACTCCCAATATCTTCGATTTTTTCGAATAAATCGATTCAAGTGTGGTGGAAAGTCGATACATCTCTTTTAAATGAAGTTTTCGACATTAACTGAATGCTTGAAATCGGCTGTTTCTCCAGAAATGGACTAATTTTTTCCTCAACTTCCAATATCTTCGATTTTTTTGAATCGATCGATTCAAGTGTGGTGAAAAAGTCGCTACGTTTCTTTTAAATTAAGTTTTCGATATTTAATGAATGCATCAAATCTACTGTTTCTCCAGAAATGGAGCAATTTTTTTTCAACTGCCAATATCTTCGATTTTTATGAATCGATCGATTCAAGTGTGGTGAAAAAGTCGATACATCTCTTTTAAATTAAGTTTCCGATATTCAATGAATGCATCAAATCTACTGTTTCTCCAGAAATGGAGTCATTTTTTTTCAACTTTAAATATCTTCGATTTTTTTGAATCGATCGAAAAAGTCGATACATCTCGTTCAAATTAAGTTTTCGAAATTTAATGAATGCATCAAATCTGGAGTTTCTCCAGAAATGGAGTAATTTTTTTCAACTTCCAATATCTTCGATTTTTTGGAATCGATCGATTCAAGTGTGGTGAAAAAGTCGAAACATCTCTTTTAAATTAAGTTTTCAATATTTAATGCATGCATCAAATCTGCAGATTCTCCAGAAATGGAGTAATTTTTTTTCAACTTCCAATATCTTCGATTTTTTGGAATCGATCGATTCAAGTGTGGTGAAAAAGTCGAAACATCTCTTTTAAATTAAGTTTTCGATATTTAATGCATGCATCAAATCTGCAGATTCTCCAGAAATGGAGTAATTTTTTTTCAACTTCCAATATCTTCGATTTTTTGGAATCGATCGATTCAAGTGTGGTGAAAAAGTCGAAACATCTCTTTTAAATTAAGTTTTCGATATTTAATGCATGCATCAAATCTGCAGATTCTCCAGAAATGGAGTAATTTTTTTTCAACTTTCAATATCTTCGATTTTTTTGAATCGATCGATTCAAGTGTGGTGAAAAAGTCAATACATTTCTTTTAAATTAATTTTTCGATATTTACTGAATGCATGAAATCTGCAGTTTCTCCAGAAATGGAGTAATTTTTTCCTCAACTTCCACTATCTTCGATTTTTTGAATCGATCGATTCAAGTGTGGTGAAACAGTCAATACATTTCTTTCAAATTAAGTTTTCGATATTAACCGAATGCATCAAATCTGCAGTTTTTCCAGAAATGGAGTAATTTTTTTTCAACTGCCAATATCTTCGATTTTTATGAATCGATCGATTCAAGTGTGGTGAAAAAGTCGATACATCTCTTTTAAATTAAGTTTTCGATATTTAATGAATGCATCAAATCTACTGTTTCTCCAGAAATGGAGTAATTTTTTTTCAACTTTCAATATCTTCGATTTTTTTGAATCGATCGATTCAAGTGTGGTGAAAAAGTCAATAGATTTCTTTTAAATTAAGTTTTCGATATTTACTGAATGCATCAAATCTGCAGTTTCTTCAGGAATGGAGTAATTTTTTTTCAACTGCCAATATCTTCGATTTTTATGAATCGATCGATTCAAGTGTGGTGAAAAAGTCGATACATCTCTTTTAAATGAAGTTTTCGACATTAACTGAATGCATGAAATCGGTTGTTTCTCCAGAAATGGAGTAATTTTTTCCTTAACTTCCAATATCTTCGATTTTTTTGAATCGATCGATTCAAGTGTGGTGAAAAAGTCAATAAATTTCTTTTAAATTAAGTTTTCGATATTTACTGAATGCATCAAATCTGCAGTTTCTCCGGAAATGGAGTAATTTCTTTTCAACTTTCAATATCTTAGATTTTTTTTAATCGATCGATTCGAGTGTGGTGAAAAAGTCGATACATCTCTTTCAAATTAAGTTTTCGATATTTAATGAATGCATCAAATCTGCAGTTTCTCCAGAAATGGAGTAATTTTTTTTCAACTTCCAATATCTTCGATTTTTTTGAATCGATCGATTCGAGTGTGGTGAAAAAGTCGATACATCTCTTTTGAATTGAGTTTTCGATATTTACTGAATGCATCAAATCTGCAGTTTATCCAGAAATGGAGTAATTTTTTTTCAACTTTCAATATCTTCGATTTTTTTGAATCGATCGATTCAAGTGTGCTGAAAAAGTCGATACATCTCTTTTAAATTAATTTTCCGATATTTACTGAATGCATCAAATCTGTTGTTTCTCCAGAAAATGATTTTTTTCACAACTTCGATTCAACAGAATCGATCGATCGCAATAAGTGTGGTCTTCGGTGTGCCACCATGACTTAGGAAGATCTCGGTGATGTTATGTCTTCGCCCTAGATGATTTCATAACCCAAGGATGTCTATTTATACGTTAACATATACTTACATGTGTGTCCTATCTCTTGATGATAACCAATCCATGTTGAAATCGGAGTCGATAATCGGAGAAAGATATTCCTCCAGAGGCAGTGCCACCAGGAAAAAGTGTTAACTGAAAACAGCATGGAGCTTCTGACTGCGGAATGGCGGATCTAGGAGGTCCTGGAAGTGAAGGTACAGATTGAAACTGGTTGCTTTCATCGAGAAGCAGCTTCTTCACTATTTTATGTTAAGTTCACGATGGTGTAGTTTTCTAACATCAAGACAGAAGATGACATATGATGAATGAATTCCGGAAAAAAAAAATCCTCGGGCTGGACCCGAACCCACGACCCTCGTATTGTCGGTACGGTCTTCTCACCACTGAACTACCAAGGATGGCGAGCGTTCCATCCACATATCGGGGAACTGCTTTTCTCGGAATTCAATAACAAATTCGAAATGACTTATCAAAAAATGGTTAACAATAAAGAATGAAACTCAAACTGTATCAATTTTAACAAACTCAAAATGTGCAAAGCGAGAACTTCACACACCGAAAAAAAATCATCCCCCTCTCAAATCTGTCTCCCATGCAAACCTGTCGGCGCAATAACTCATAAACAAACATCAAATGAATTTTCCTCGCTCAAAAAGCCATATCTACCCCCGTTACCGTCGCCTAATGAAACAACATCAGTCATGACAAAGGCAATAAACGTATCAAACCGATACATAAGATTTGTACGAAAGTACGGTAGGAATTCGACGTATGCCCGCTATTGAATACGGGACCCACTCGACTTTTAATAAAGGCGCAATTAGCCTTCATCCCCCTCGGAAACCCTCCCCTCGGCGCGATACAGCGCGGCCTTCCTCCCAGAATGACATTCGCGGGTATGCCAGATATTCTTTAGAGATTGTGTCCTCCTTTGTAGTCTCAGTCAAATTATTTCATTTGATTAAAATTTTTCGGGGTGCCTCTCTCGGATTTATTGGCACGCGAATGTTATAAGCGGGATGACTATTCGACCTAATCAGTGTCGGGTTTGATCGTTGGGGTAGAGCTATTAGTGGGATGTCACTGACAGGGTTGGGGTTGAAAAAATTAAATATATAAATATTTTTTTATTATCGCAGCACTCATTTAAATAGTTGGGATATAATGTTTCCAACATTTTCCCCAAGTGAATGGATAAGGGGGGTGATTACCCCCAGTGCCCCCCCCATTGAAAGTTTTGTGTGCTATTTATAGAAAAAGGAATACCGTCAAGTCCGTGCCTGGATAGATAATATGATAATGACTTGTCATTCGACATGCCCAACTACCGATGAAAGAGGGTGGCAAATCAGGGAGGGGGATGATGCAATAAATGTCTAGTTGTAACGGTTATATATGACACTTATAAGTGGGTAATTTTTACGAGCCGTGTTATTGCAGCTTTATGATTCATCTGGTCCTCAACGAGATGTTTCATAAATTATTGTTCACGTGATATTCATTATCGTTTTGTGTGGGAGGAAATTTAATACCTCATAACAAAAAAAAAATTGAATTCGATCAAAACTCCCTCACGATTTTTTCATTTGGATGCGACCGAATCCAATCAAGAACAAAACTGCAATTATGGTTATACGAAATATAAGAACGAAGATCCTTCCCAAGCTGTACTATCTTTGGAGGACATTGAACCTTGAATACCCTATAATGACATGGTTGGTAGGATATTACCGTATCAAAAAAGAACAAAAAAATTTGGAAATACCCAATCGAACTGGTCGATGCAATTACAATATGATTATGTTAAATATATGAGGATCGATCAGGAAGATTTTAGACCAAAAAATACCTGGAGTTGGACGAGTAGAATCAAATCTGATTAATTATCGAAGTAACAAAAGAATGGAGTGAAATATCAAAAATATAAACCTCTACAAGCACGTGAGGTAAAATTTGGAGATTTACGTGAATTTAAAGAGCTTAAAATCGAAGTTATTATATTATAACTAGATGACCCGGCAAACGTTGTTTTGCCATATCTCTCCCTTTTTTCGCAATTTCAAAATTGCTCGAGGCCTTCGGCCTCTCTTACCTTAGGAAAGCCCGTTTCTCCCTCTCGAAAACGCGGGGGGCGCTTCGCGCCCCCGGTCTCTCCCTTTTTTCGCAATTTCAAAATTGCTCGAGGCCTTCGGCCTCTCGTTGTTCTGGCTATTAAAAAATAAGGGTTGATCGTAGAAGGGTGAAAATTGGGAATTGTATGTATTTTTGTATGTTGTATCATAAAAAAATAGAAATTAGAAATTTTGTCTGAAAAATAAAAAAAAAAAATTTAGGGGTGGACTACATCTAACATTTAGGGGGATGAAAAATAGATGTTGGCCGATTCTCATAGATACCGGATAAGCACAAAAAATTTCATCAAAATCGGTTAAGCCGTTTCGGAGGAGTATGGCAACGAACACTGTGGACACGAGAATTTTATATATTAGATATAATTTATATGATTTTTTTTGATCATTTTTATTTTCGAGAAATTCGACGTATATGTCGAAAAAAATAGGACTACGAAGAAACCGACTGCATTTTGGAATTGAACGTGGTCGAATAAGATATGAGAAATTCTCAAAAGATAACGAACAATTTTTTTTTCAAAAATTTATTCTTCGCTATAGGGAAAAAAAATTTGATTTTATACTTTTTCAGCGTTTGTTTCGACGGCCCATGGAAAAACCAGCCAAATATTTAGAATCAGCATGGGTTAATTAGGTTATATGAGAAATTCGTGAAAAATTAACGAACAAAAATTTTATCCCAAAAAATTTAGAGCTAACTAATGAGGAAAATTTGATGGAAAAATAATTCGTCGATATTGTGAAGAAATACATGTTATCTGTAAAATTTGAAGGTGTAGACTACGGATATTCACTTGCTTTTCATGAGAATTTTTTTTCAGTTCGCTACTACTGTTTGAAGTTGAATCTTTCAGAGTTCCTCATTTTAAGATGTCCAAATTTGAGTTTTTTCTTTATGGAAATGGATTGAATCTGGTGATTCTGGATTTCTCCATTTTTTTACGCATCCTTCAGATACGGAAATAAAATATTGTAAAGATTTTAAAACGACCAAAAATTTCGAATAAGCATGGGTTAATTAAGTTATATAAGAAATTCGTAAAAGATTAACGAACAAAAATTTTGTCCCAAAAAATTTAGAGCTAATGAGGAAAATTTGATGAAAAAAATAATTCGTCGATATTATGAAGAAATACATGTTCTCTGTATAATCCGAAGGTGTAGACTACGGATATTCACTTCCGGATCAGAAATAAAATATTGTGAAGATTTTAAAAAGTTTCTAGAAATTTTTATGATTTTTATAATTTTTTTTCCAAAAAAGTCATTTCTTTTTTATTTTCGGCGTTTTTCCGATAGCCCATGAAGAAACGACCAAATATTTCGAATAAGCATGGGTGAATTAGGTTGTATAGGAAATTCGTAAAAGATTAACGAACAAAAATTTTGTCCCAAAAAATTTAGAGCTAACTAATGAGGAAAATTTGATGAAAAAAATAATTCGTCGATATTGTGAAGAAATACATGTTATCTGTGTAATTCGAAGGTGTAGACAACGGATATTCACTTGCTTTTCATGAGAATTTTTTTTCAGTTCGCTACTACTGTTTGAAGTTGAATCTTTCAGAGTTCCTCATTTTAAGATGTCCAAATTTGAGTTTTTTCTATATGGAAATGGATTGACTCTAGTGATTCTGGATTTATCCACTTTTTTCCGCATCCTGATGATACAGAAATGAAATATTGTAAAGATTTTAAAACGTTTCTAGAAATTTTTATGATTTTCATAATTTTTTTTCCAAAAAAGTCATTTCTTTTTTATTTTCGGCGTTTTTCCGATAGCCCATGAAGAAACGACCAAATATTTCGAATAAGCATGGGTGAATTAGGTTGTATAGGAAATTCGTAAAAGATTAACGAACAAAAATTTTGTCCTAAAAAATTTAGAGCTAACTAATAAGGAAAATTTGATGAAAAAAATAATTCGTCGATATTGTGAAGAAATACAAGTAATCTATATAATTCGAAAATGTAGACTACAGATATTCACTTGCTTTCCATGAAAATTTTCACTTGATTTTCATGAGAAAATTTTTTTCTTTATTCTCAGACGACAAATTTGGGTTTTTTCTTTATCGAAATGATTGATTCTAGTGATTCTGGATTTATCCACAATTTTTCGCATCCTTCGACTGTCGAAAAAAATGTTTGTGAAGATTTTAAAAAGTTTCTAGAAATTCTTATGATTTTTATAATTTTTTGCATAAAAAGGTTTTTTTTCAATAATTTTCAGCGTTTGCTCCGACGGTCCATGGAGAAACCGACCAAATATTTCGAATCAGCATGAGTGAATAAGGTTATATAAAAAATTCGTAGAAGATTAAGGAGAACAAAATTTGTCCTGAAAAAATTATAGAATGAAATGAAGAAAACTTGATAAAAAAAATAATTCTTGGATATTGTGGAGAAATACAAGTTATCTATATAATTCGAAGGTATAGACTACGAATATTCACTTGCTTCTCATGGACCTTTTTTTTTCAGTTCGCTACTGCTGTTTGAAGTTTGAACTTTCAGGGTATATTTTGAGATGTCCAAATTTGGGTTTTTTCTATATGGAAATGGATTGACCCTGCTTATTGTGGATTTTTCATCATTTGCCCGCATCCTTTGGCTACCGAAATGAGATATCGTGAAGTTCCTAAAACGTTCCCTACAAAATTTTAATAATTTTTATTCGAAAATTTATTATTTTGATATTTTCAACTACTGAATGATAAGGTCTATGGGAAAAACAGGCATATTCGGAATGAGCATGGTCGAATTAACTTACTTTAAGAAATTCATCAAGAAAAAAACTCATTTCACCCAAACAAAAACGCGTTGATATCGATTGATATCAATTGTACTCATGAAAATTTTTCGAGCAGACCCTGTACCTACACGCCTGTAGGGGCCCCGATTTCGGCTAATTCGCAAAATTGGATTCGAGAATCACGGGTCCGTAGCCACCATAGGCATTCCAGCTTCATTCCACCGTAATGATGAGGGGTTCAATCGACTGCAAATCCTCCAGGCCACGCCCTCGGACGTACGTACACCCGCCCCCACTGTATAACTTTATGTCTGGAAAATATTCATTTCGAACCCGTAAACATTCCTCGTAAATTTGCCGGTGTTTTCTCGGTGCCATTTGTCGGTGGGGCCTCGCAAATCTGTCGAGATTTGAACGACATGAGGTAACCAATAAGTATCGTTCCAACATTCACCAATGGCTATATGGTGTAGTTCATCAAGTGGATTAAGGACACAGTAGATCTCTCTCATCAGAAATGAATTATCATTACAAAGCACATTTTATATTACCCCAAAAAAGTTTCTTCCCTCTTCTAGGGATTGGGTACTGAAAAAACCATTGATTACTGAAAAACTGAAGGAAGATCTATATGTAGAAAAGGCAAGGAGAGAATTCAGTTCAAAATAACTGTCAAATGCTTAAAAATAAATTTTGAGTTTCTAAGATCATTTCGATTCGACATTATATGAAATTGTAGCGCAACTATCGAACCAACCCCTTCTAATCGCATATGGAATATGTCAAATTTCTCAACACCATATCAGAAAAACTCAATGCTTTTCACGTGGAACAGCTGTATAGTTGAATTTTTCAATGAAAAAATTTCAGCGGGATATGGTGACTAGTTTCTGATATACTTTGTTAGAAAAAAATTTTCATGTTTTTCTAGTGATACGATCCTGGTTTGGTGTTTACGGTAGGACGGACAGAGAGAACTGAATTTTACTACGAATTCTTCATCAGTGAATCCAACATAATCGCGCGAGAATGATTTAAAACCGCTGAACATTCTATAAAAATGTACCTTATTGAAAATATAAACCAAAAAACCACTTTCTCTACTTTTGAATGAAAAAAATTCGGTATATATACGGAAACCTCGGGCGAATACCACATATGTACGGGCTCAACTGGCGCAATCAGACCTCGAACGCACAAAACCCTATAATATCCCCCAAAAAAATGTTTATTATATTCACATCGTTCTTTTTTTGAAAATAGAAAACCTTTGAAGTTTTACTCTTGTTTTGCATGGTAAAAACAATTCGAATTTTTGCGTTGATAGAGTTAGATTCCATCTTAGTTTGGAGACTATTTTCTGAAATACCGAAGATTGAAAAAAATTTCTTTGAATTCTTCTATAGTGATACGATCATCGTGTTTACGGCAGGACGGACAGAGAGAATTGAATTTGACTTTATCAGTGCATCGAACATAATCACGCGAGAATTATTGAAAATCGCTGAACATTCTATAAAAATGTACCTTATTGAAAATATAAACCAAAAAACCACTTTCTCTACTTTTGAATGAAAAAAATTGAGTATATCTACGGAAACCTCGGGCGAATTCTACATATTCACAACCTCAACTGGCGCAATGAGACCTCGAACGCACATTGAAAATTTCAAAATCCTAATATGCTTAAAAAAAATTTTTCAACAATTTTTATTATGTTCACATCGTTCTTCATTGAAAATAGAAAACCTTCACAGTTTTTCTCTTGTTTTGAATGGAGAAAATAATTCGAATTTTTTGCGTTGATAAAGTTAGATTTCATCTGACTCTGGAGAATAGTTTCTGATATACCGAAGTTTAAAAAAAAATTCTTTAAATTCTTCTAGTAGTACGATCCTGGTTTGGTGTTTACGGCAGGACGGACAGAGATAATTGAATTTTACTACGAAATATTCACCTGTGAATCCAACATTATCGCGCGAAAATTATTTAAAACCGCTGAACATTCTATAAAAATGTACCTTATTGGAAATATAAACCAAAAAACCACTTTATCTACTTTTGAGTGAAAAATTCAGTATATCTACGGAAACCTCGGGGGAATTCTACATATTTACGGCCTCAACTGGCGCAATCAGACCTCAAAGGCACATTGAAAATTTCAAAACCCTGATATGCCTCAAAAAAAAAATTCTTTTAACAATCGTTCATTGAAAATAGAAAACCTAAAGAGTTTTCCACTTGTTTTGAATGGGAAAAACAATTCGAATTTTTGCGTTGATAGAGTTGGATTCCATCTGACTAAATTCAAACTGATTGTATCGAAATTGTTCAAAATTAGAACTGCGAAAAAAATTATTTCAAATAATAATTTTTTTTTTTTTACACTTGCTTTATTTTATGATTTTCGAAATTTTGTATTGCTCTTACTGAAAAGACTCTATGTATATGTATATCTAATATATAAAATTCTCGTGTCCACAGTGTTCGTTGCCATACTCCTCCGAAACGGCTTGACCGATTTTGATGAAATTTTTTGTGCTTATCCGGTATCTATCAGAATCGGCCAACATCTATTTTTCATCCCCCTAAATGTTAGGGGTAGTCCACCCCTAAATTTTTATTTTTTATTTTTCAGACAAAATTTCTAATTTCTATTTTTTTATGATACAACATACAAAAATACATACAATCCCCAATTTTCACCCTTCTACGATCAACCCTTATTTTTTAATAGCCAGAACACCGAGAGGCCGAAGGCCTCGAGCAATTTTGAAATTGCGAAAAATGGGAGAGACCGGGGGCGCGAAGCGCCCCCCGCGTTTTCGAGAGGGAGAAACGGGCTTTCCTAAGGTAAGAGAGGCCGAAGGCCTCGAGCAATTTTGAAATTGCGAAAAAAGGGAGAGATATGGCAAAACAACGTTTGCCGGGTCAGCTAGGTTAGGTTAGGTTAGGTTTAGGTTAGGTTATTTTGAGACGAGAGGCCGAAGGCCTCGAGCAATTTTGAAATTGCGAAAAAAGGGAGAGATATGGCAAAACAACGTTTGCCGGGTCATCTAGTATACAAATAAAAATGTAAATAAACACAAGTGTGAAATGTACAAATGAAGGAAAAGAAAAATTATGACCTGCAAAAATTCACAAAAATATGCAAATGTAAAGAAAATAAATTTGTAATTATCAAAATATAGAAATTAAAATATGAAAATCCGAAAATATGAAATATGAAATTATAAAAAACATCAAACTATAAAAAAAATAATTTGAAATTTAATAAATATAAAAATATATAACATAAATTATGGATATATGGAACTATAAAAAATATAAAATATGATAAAGTATATAAAAAAATGAAAATATAAAATATACATCTTATCTCGCACAAGCTCTGAGCTTATGAGCGGTGCCACAGAAACCTGGAAAAAAAAAGAAAAAATTCTTTATTGAAAATAGAAAACCTTTAAAGTTTTTCTCTTGTTTTGAATGGGAAAAGAATTCGATTTTTTGCGTTGATAGAGTTAGATTCCATTTGACTATGGAGACTAGTTTCTGATATACCGAATTTTAAAAAAAAAATTCTTTTAATTCTTCTAGTGATACGATCCTGGTTTCGTGTTTACGGCAGGACGGCGCAGATAATTGAATTTGACTATGAATTCTTCATCTGTGAATACAACATAATCGCGCGTGAATTATTCAAAACCGCTGAACATTTTATAAAAATGTACCTTATTGAAAATATCAACCAAAAAACCACTTTCTATACTTTTCAATGAAAAAAATTCAGTATATCTACGGAAACCTCGGGCGAATTCTACATGTTTACGGGCTCAACTGGCGCAATCAGACCTCGAAGGCACATTGAAAATTTCAAAACCCTAATATGCCTCAAAAAAAAAATTCTTTTAACAATCGTTCATTGAAAATAGAAAACCTAAAAACTTTTCTACTTGTTTTGAATGGGAAAAAAATTCGATTTTTTGCATTGATAGAGTTAGATTCCATTCGACTATGGAGACTAGTTTCTGATAAACCGAATTTAAAAAAAAAATTCTTTCAATTCTTGTAGTGATACGATCCTGGTTTCGTGTTTACGGCAGGACGGCGCAGATAATTTAATTTGACTATGAATTCTTCATTTGTGAATACAACATGATCGCGCGAGAATTTTTCAAAACCGCTGAAAATTTTATGAAAATGTACCTTATTGAAAATATAAACCAAACAAAATTTAGAAAAGCACTGCCGTGAAGGCAGGAGCTTTTGAGCGCTCGTACATGCACCTTGTAGGTAGATTCACATTTTCCAGTTTTAGAAATCAATTGAAGGAATTTTTGACTGCTGTCAAAAAAATTCTGAAACTTAGGCGCAACTCCAGACTTCATGTCGGTGCTTCAGCTGATCAATTTTTTTCCGATAATTCGCTAGAATTTTCCACGGTATCTATGGTCTTGGTGATGCGATCTGGACAAAATTTTGCACGTAGTTTGAATACATTATTCCTGAGCTAGGTGCATAATTTCATTCCAATCCGATCGGTAGTTTCGAAACTATCACGAAAAAAATATTTTGAACGGCCATATTTACGGAACCCCTAGTCCAATTTTGCTCATTGATGAACATGACCGTGAAATTTGCGATCCAAACCCACCCTGAAAATTTCAAGTCCCTAGGCCTTTCCGTTCAAAAGTTACAATTTTCTATGGTTTCTATGGTTCTGGTCATGCGATCTGGACAAAATTTCACATGTAGCTTGAACACCTCATTTTTCATTTGAGTGCAAAATTTCATCTCGATCAAATCTGTAGTTTTCAAGTAATCAGGGAAACAAAACTTTGAACGGCCATATTTACGGAACCCCTGGTGGAATTTGGCCCATTAACGAACTCAACCGAGGCATTTGGGAACTGAACCTACCCTGAAAATTTCAAGTTTCTAGGACATTCCGTTCGAGAGTTATCGTGTATACGGCCGGACGGCCGGACGGCCGGCCGGACGGACGGACGGACGGACAGACTCGAATTTTTCGACGGATTCGTCATCAGTGAGTCGAACATAGTCGATTGAGACCATTTTCGGCTCAAAATTCGAAAAATACAGACATCGTGACGAAATGATATAGCCCTCGTGTAAGTAGTACGAGCGCTCAAAAACCACTTTATCTACTTTTGAGTGAAAAAAATTCAGTATATCTACGGAAACCTCGGGCGAATTCTACATGTTTACGGGCTCAACTGGCGCAATCAGATCTCGAAGGCACATTGAAAATTTCAAAACCCTAATATGCCTCAAAAAAAAAATTCTTTTAACAATCGTTCATTGAAAATAGAAAACCTAAAAACTTTTCCACTTGTTTTGAATGGGGAAAAAATTCGATTTTTTGCATTGATAGAATTAGATTCCATTCGACTATGGAGACTAGTTTCTGATAATTCGAATTTAAAAAAAAATTCTTTTAATTCTTCTAGTGATACGATCCTGGTTTCGTGTTTACGGCAGGACGGCGCAGATAATTGAATTTGACTATGAATTCTTCATCTGTGAATACAACATAATCGCGCGTGAATTATTCCAAACCGCTGAACATTTTATGAAAATGTACCTTATTGAAAATATAAACCAAAAAACCACTTTATCTACTTTTGAGTGATTAAAATTCAGTATATCTACGGAAACCTCGGGCGAATTCTACATGTTTACGGGCTCAACTGGCGCAATCAGACCTCGAAGGCACATTGAAAATTTCAAAACCCTAATATGCCTCAAAAAAAAAATTCTTTTAACAATCGTTCATTGAAAAAAGAAAACCTAAAAACTTTTCCACTTGTTTTGAATGGGAAAAAAATTCGATTTTTTGCATTGATAGAGTTAGATTCCATTCGACTATGGAGACTAGTTTCTGATAAACCGAATTTAAAAACAAAAATTCTTTTAATTCTTCTAGTGATACGATCCTGGTTTCGTGTTTACGGCAGGACGGCGCAGATAATTTAATTTGACTATGAGTTCTTCATTTGTGAATACAACATGATCGCGCGAGAATTATTCAAAACCGCTGAACATTTTATGAAAATGTACCTTATTGAAAATATAAACCAAAAAACCACTTTATCTACTTTTGAGTGATTAAAATTCAGTATATTTACGGAAACCTCGGGCGAATTCTACATATCTACGGGCTCAACTGGCGCAATCAGACCTCAAAGGCACATTGAAAATTTCAAAACTCTGATATGCCTCAAAAAAAAAATTCTTTTAACAATCGTTCATTGAAAAAAGAAAACCTAAAAAGTTTTCCACTTGTTTTGAATGAGAAAAAAATTCGATTTTTTGCATTGATAGAGTTAGATTCCATTCGACTATGGAGACTAGTTTCTGATAAACCGAATTTAAAAAAAAAATTCTTTTAATTCTTCTAGTGATACGATCCTGGTTTCGTGTTTACGGCAGGACGGCGCAGATAATTTAATTTGACTATGAGTTCTTCATTTGTGAATACAACATGATCGCGCGAGAATTATTCAAAACCGCTGAACATTTTATGAAAATGTACCTTATTGAAAATATAAACCAAAAAACCACTTTATCTACTTTTGAGTGATTAAAATTCAGTATATCTACGGAAACTTCGGGCGAATTCTACATATTTACGGGCTCAACTGGCGCAATCAGACCTCGAAGGCACATTGAAAATTTCAAAACCCTAATATGCCTCAAAAAAAATTCTTTTAACAATCGTTCATTGAAAATAGAAAACCTAAAAAGTTTTCCACTTGTTTTGAATGAGAAAAACAATTCGAATTTTTGCGTTGATAGAGTTGGATTCCATCTGACTAAATTCAAACTGATTGTATCGAAATTGTTCAAAATTAGGACTGCGCAAAAAATTATTTCAAATAATTATTTGTTTTCTTTTTTTCACACTTGCTTTATTTTATGTTTTTCGAAAGTTTGTTTTGCTTTTACTCAAAAGACTCGATGTATATGTATATATACAAATTAAAATGTAAATAACCAGATGTGTGAAATGTACAAATGAAGGAAAAGAAAAATTATGAACTGCAAAAATTCACAAAAATATGCAAATGTAAAGAAAATAAATTTGTAATTATCCAATTATAGAAACCAAAATATGAAAATTCAAAAATATAAAATATGAAATTAAAATAAAATATCAAACTATAAAAAAAGAATTTGAAAATTATAAAATATAAAAATATATAATATAAAATATGGAAATATGGAACTATAAAAAATATAATATATAATAAAGTATGTAATAAAATGAAAATATAAAATATACATCCTATCTCGCACAAGCTCTGAGCTTATGAAGGGTCCCATAAAAACCTAGGAAAAAAAAAAAAATTTATATACCACAAAAAAAAACAAATGGGGAAAATTTTTGATAATTAACAAAAATAAACTGACAAATTTTATTGTTCGAGAGTTGCTGCATTGCGTTTTCGATTTCGTACAATTCTTTTGTGTTTTTCGTCATTAAATAGTTTTTTGTATAATATTTTTTCCACGTTTCCTTCGATACTTTCCTGAAAGGAACACACATTTATCAGAAATTCTGGATTGTAATAACCTTATTATAATGGAATGGACATCCTATTGAAAATATTTCTACAAAGACCGTCCTCAGAAACGATCTTAACCTCCGCACAGTCGGATCTTCTGAGCAGCATTCTCATTACATATGTTTATTTTTTATTTATATTTAAGACTGTACTGTTACTCTATCAGGAAATGTAACTTTGATATGGATTGCGTTGAATCTGCATAAAATCACATTAAGTTACCCAGGTTCCAATTCAGAAGGAATGAATAATACAAAATATTAAAAGCATAAGAAAAACTATAATACAAACGACGTCACTTGGGAATAATCAAGTCTGTATAAATTTGCAAGGATTTTGAATATTACCATGTATCAGAGTTGACATAAAAGAGTAGACTCTAATTTTTATAAAAACTAGATATCCCCATGCCATATTCACAAAAATAAATAACCAAACTCAAACATTACCCCATCATGTCACCAAGACCAGCAGCCACATGATAAACCAGAAACTAATAAGTCAAAGCACAAAAGAAGATGAGGTAGTCTTCACTAACTAGCTCGACGCCGCCGAACTGATAGAGCTATATTACAGGGTTATAATAGCCCAAAATTCACGTAGGTTTATAATTATCCTCTAACGCATTTCGCTACCCCCGTGAAAAGCTGCGGAAACTGAATTTTCGGCCATCCGAAAGGCGGGGGAGGTTTAACCATCGCCCCTCCCTTCGCGGCCGGGAAACGGCGACGAAGCTCCAATGGCCGCCTGCGAGGAACCCTTAATCTTCGCCGGGTTGCACCCGCCCGTTTCCACCCCGAAAATCAATTCCGAAGGGAGAAGATCGCGTCGGCTTCTTTGTTTCGCCGAGATCGCTCCTCGAACCTCAGAAGGAATACCTGCATGCTACTGTTGGAAAACTTGTTTTCTCTTTTGATTAGGACGGGAATAGAATCGTTATTTTCCTTGGATTGAGAGGTTGGCTTGTTGAGGGAAAAGTTTATGAGGGGTTTCTGCTAGGAGCGTCGGCTGTAACTTGGTTGTTGCTGCAATAAATCCCTCATTTGTGTAATTTCTCGTTTTGATATTCGAGTACGAGTTTAATTTTTGTTGTCCTTAAATCATTATTTTTTTTTTCGTTTAGTTCACCCTAATTCGTCGAGTGCACCACCTCCCGCTTGAATCTAAGGGGAAACGTCAATTAGGTTTGCACTGTCACAATTTCTAATACTTAACACTAAGTGTCACCCACTGACATTTCTTATACTTAAAAAATTACGAAAAGCACTGCCGTGAAGGCAGGAGCTTTTGAGCGCTCGTACATGCACCTTGTAGGTAGATTCGCATTTTCCAGTTTCAGAAATCAATTGAAGGAATTTTCGACAGCTGTCAAAAAAATTCTGAAACTTGGGCGAAACTCCAGAATTCATGTCAGTGCTTCAGCTGATCAATTTTTTTTCGATAATTCGCTAGAATTTTCTACGGTATCTATGGTCTTGGTGGTGCGATCTGGACAAAATTTTGCACGTAGTTTGAATACATTATTACTCAGCAAGGTGCAGAATTTAATCCCAATCCGCTCAGTATTCTCGGAACTATCAGCAAAAAAATATTTTGAACGGCCATATTTACTGAACCCCTAGTCTAATTTTGCTCATTGATGAACATGACCGCGATATTCGCGATCCAAACCCACCCTGAGAATTTCAAGTTCCTAGGCCTTTCCGTTCGAAAGTTACAATTTTCTATGGTTTCTATGGTTCTGGTCATGCGATCTAGAGAAATGTAGCTTGAATATATCATTCTCCATTAGTATACAGAATTTCGTCACGATCGAGTCTGTAGTTTGGAAATGATCAAGAAAACTAAATTTCAAACGACTATATTTACGGAACCCCTAGTATAATTTTGCTCATAGATGAAAGTGATCACGACAATCGAGATCCACACCTATCCTGAAAATTTCAAGTCCCTAGGCGTTTCCGTTCAAAAGTTACAATTTTCTATGGTTTCTATGGTTCTGGTGATGCGATCTGAACAAAATTTCGCATGTAGCTTGAACACCTCATTTTCCATTTGGGTGCAAAATTTCATTTCGATCGAATCTGTAGTTTTCAAGTTATCAGGGAAACAAAACTTTGAACGGCCATATTTACGGAACCCCTGGTGGAATTTGGCCCATTAACGAACTTAACCGAGGCATTTGGGATCTGAACCTACACTGAAAATTTCAAGTCTCTAAGTTGTTCCGTTCGAGAGTTATCGTGCTTACGGCCGGACGGACAGACTCGAACTTTCCGACGGATTTGTCATCAGTGAGTCGAACATAGTCGTTTGAGACCATTTTCGGCTCAAAATTCGAAAAATACAGACATCGTGACGAAATGATATAGCCCTCGTGTAACTAGTACGAGCGCTCAAAAAGGAACAGGGGTATTCAAGAGAATTGTGAAATTGCTACTTTGTTTGAGCGTTTGACAAATTCAACTACATAGACTCGTTGGCCTTATTTTTAGTGTGGATTATTCTGAAATAGTGTCTTTCTTTTTTTTGCGGTTGAGGAAGAAATTCTTCCTACTTCACTTTCTGACCTTCTTCCCTCTGTCATTGGCGCAGAAGTTTTTTGTGAATTATTAGGAAATTGGGGTTATAATATTCTTGACATTTCTGTCGCACAGTAGATCTAATGTACCATGTCATAATTGGGCTACCCTTTTTGAATTAAAACTACAAATTCACACAGAGTTATATTCTCGTTCCGAAATTACATCCAATAAGCTACTTTGACATTCAGGATATCTTTCAATACATTGATGAGGATTTTCAACGCCATCTGTGAATGCTTCTATGTAACTTGGATCATCATGATGCTCGAGTGTTTCTCTCATTGATCTGAAAAAGAAGATACATTGATTTTCGAGGAGTAACTTTCATTTTTGCTTGCTTGTTTCTACGAACAGTGCGAACAAGAACACAGGAGGCCGTTTTGGTACACAGATAAAAAAATTGATGTTTTTTGATAAAATTCGTTGATTCCATCTATTGAAGTTTATAGAAATAAAATGACAGTACTTGTCATACTGACACTGAACGCCATTTGGTACACAGAAACAAGCGCACAAAATCTCCTGACTTCACGCCAGTTCTTGCATAGAAAATCCAAATTTGCCAATAAATATTCACCCAAAAATGATGTTCATCACTTCGTTCATAAATCCACCATTCTCGTCGAAATTAGAAGATGATGCCTCGCAAATAGTCCTCAAAACACACGCTTTACTGTAGCGATTCTGTTCGTATAGAAACCTGAAAATAATTCGATCATAGAAAATCATTGCAGTACGTTCTATCGAAATTGATATGCATAGAAGCTGAAAATTTTCATTTTCTTCCTCAGACGTACTCACCTATCCAGGTAATTCATAATATTCTTGTTCTCGAACTCAGATGATCTGGCGTGTCTCTGATAGATGGTATTGCTGTTTTGGAGCTGGGTAACGTTGTTTGGCAGTGCATAGTTAGCTTTGTACACCATCCCAAAAATTACAGTTTCCCTTTGTAGATCTACAGGTATACCAACACCAGCGATCATCTACAATAAATCGAAAATGGTTTAACAGGTTATTTATGATTATTCTTCTTCTTACCTGCACTTTATCTCCACCTGGTGGCCATACTAATCTTTTTACTCTGCTCGTAGCAGAAGTGTTCAGCAAAAATGTCGACCACAGAACCAGTGAAAAGATACAGATCTTCTTCATTTCTGACGCCTCAAACGAATGAAGCAGTTGAGGAATACCAAACGTTTGTTGAAAGAAGTTGGGCCGTTATGTTTACCCATTGATTAGTACCTATGTTCGTTGGAATTAGGTGAAGTAGAGTAAAATAATTTACATCATTGTACCTAGTTAATCGTATGAAGAAGAAGAAAACATTTCGAATGTATGTCTTAGCTTAGATCATGAAAATAAGGGAACATAGAATACTATGAGACGTGACACTAGCTAGAAAAGTCTCGATTTATTCTACTACGATTTATCTTCAATGACTCGCTTTGCAGTCTAATATTATACTGGTCTAGTTCCAAGAATCAAAACGTAAACAGAACTCCACAACATGTTTATATCCTTTCATTTTAATTGTTCACAACCCACAAAGTAAATCACGGTAACGTAGTTCTCTATGCATAATTAAACGGGAAAAATTCTACATAGCAAAACAAAGACCATAAAGTCCACGGAGTATACCGTGCTTCCGCATCAACTGGCGATAATTCATTCATGATTAATTTATTTCTTCGGTTGTTTCTTCAAGGGTAAAGGTTAAAAGATTCCCAGCTAATCAATAGGAATCTGCAGGATTTTTACAGGAATCTTTCATGAGCACAGATAAAATCTGTTGGTAGTCATTGTTCATGTAGTTCTGATTCGTAAAAATGAGATTGATCATTTCACTTTCAAGGTCTTGCAGATCAGGAAAGTGAAGAATAAGGATCTCGTGATCGTGAATCAAATAAACTTTCGTTTGTTCGGATAAAAATCGAGTCAGAAATAGACGAGATGATGTAACCTGTTAGACAAAGGAGAAGTTAATTCTATGATTGATCCCTATATACTCTCTGTGCAAAACCTTATTTATCCGAACTTGATATTTCAAAGGATATGGTCCAAATCTATCTTCTTCAAAATAATGAACTCTCTAGAAAAAACGTTCTATTAAAACCATTTTATTAACTTACTTTCTCTCCAACTGACAGTTCCAATAAAATTAATTTCGATGATCTACCATCATATGATATAACGAACAGTTTCTATGACCAAGAAAGGTGTAGAGAAAGATTCATAGAAATAATACCTCTCTGATGTATAAAGAAATCAACTGTCAGTCAGTTTCACCGTGATTTTGAAGAAATACAAAATTTCAATTCCATAGAATGATAGACTACTTCGCGAATTTGAAGTGGTGTCATTCATCGCCCAGTCGAGTGAGTAGAATAAAAACATATATTATGTTACAAATTAGAGCCAAACATCTTCCTTTTTTGTGTCAATCACATCATATATAATGAAATTATTTTGGAATTTCCTAATGACACTCGAAATTTGTGATTCCATTGTTTTTCGATGACATGAGAATTCATATACGTCATAGCGTCATAATAATTGTCTCAAATTGAATAATATTACTGTGTACTTGATACGGCTGTCATTAGCAGACATTATCAGGTAATTTAAGTTTCTCGAAAATTCTCACATTCAGGCCCATTTTTTTTCCAATTCTGCGAACCCGATTGGCGAACGTTAATTAAACACCGAATCACTCCGGGCACAGACCGAACCAACAATAGATTCTATGTTTATAATGACTTCTTCGGAGTTTAATATTCAGAAATCCATAGAATTATCTGACAGAAGGAGCATATGTGTTTTTCTTGTGATTGCATTTAGTGGGATCAGCTTCAAGCTTTCTATATACTTCAATGTTCAATGTTTTTAATTGATCTAATCATATCTCGATGTTGTGCGATGCAGGAAACTTTCCTTTCAAAAGGTCAATATACACTTTGACAGGTATCGCCATCCTTCTGAGTCACAGAGTTTTTCAAATAAAATTCATAAATGGATATGATCTTTCTTCGGAGGTATTCATAAACTGAGTTTAATGAAATATTATTGCGAGATATAGTTGTTGGCGGACTCGCAAGAGGCCTGTCTTCCTTTTGGAATACCCAGACTTTACGATGACGAATGATATTTTGTCTGGGTTAATTTGATATTTTCAATATAATTCGATGAAACCGTCTATTGAAGCTCATAGAAACAAAATGAGAGCATTTGTCATACTGACAATGAACACTGAAGGACAGTTCAGTACAACGAATAAAAGTTGAGTTTTAGTTATATTTATATATTTTATATAATTCGATGATTCTGCATGTTGAAGTCCATAGAAATGAACTGACAGTATTTGTCGTACATTCGTTTTATACCCAGAAAAAAAGTGAGTTTTCTGATATAATCAATATAATTCGGTGGATACCGTCTCTTGAAGTTCATAGAAATAAAATGCCAACGTTTGTCATACTGACAATGACCACTGAAGGACATTTCAGTACACAGAGTAAAAAATTTAGTTTTACTTATATATTTTAAATAATTCAGTGATTCCGTCTATTGAAGTTCATAAAAATAAAATGACAGAGTATTTGTCATTCTGGCAATGAACTCTGAAGGACCTTTCAGTACACAGAATAAAAACTGAGTTTCACTTATATATTTTATATAATTCGGTGATTCCGTCTATTGAAGTTCATAGAAATAGAAAGACAGTATTTGTCATACATTCGGTGAATACTGAACACCGTTTTATTACAAAGAAAGAAAATTGAGTTTCTGATTATTCAATTATCTATTTATCTATTTATAATTCTATTAAAGTTCATAGAAATAAAATGACAGAGTATTTGTCATTCTGACAATGAACACTGAAGGACTTTTCAGTACACATAATAAAAATTGAGTTTCACTTATATATTTTATATAATTCGGTGATTCCGTCTATTGAAGTTCATAGAAATAAAAAGACAGTATTTGTCATACATTCGGTGAATACTGAACACCGTTTTATTACAAAGAAAGAAAATTGAGTTTCTGATTTTTCAATATAATTCTATTGAAGTTCATAGAAATAAAATGACAGAGCATTTGTCATTCTGACAATGAACACTGAAGGACCTTTCAGTACACAGAATAAAAATTGAGTTTCACTTATATATTTTATATAATTCGGTGATTCCGTCTATTGAAGTTCATAGAAATAAAAAGACAGTATTTGTCATACATTCGGTGAATACTGAACACCGTTTTATTACAAAGAAAGAAAATTGAGTTTCTGATTATTCAATTATCTATTTATCTATTTATAATTCTATTGAAGTTCATAGAAATAAAATGACAGAGTATTTGTCATTCTGACAATGAACACTGAAGGACTTTTCAGTACACATAATAAAAATTGAGTTTCACTTATATATTTTATATAATTCGGTGATTCCGTCTATTGAAGTTCATAGAAATAAAAAGACAGTATTTGTCATACATTCGGTGAATACTGAACACCGTTTTATTACAAAGAAAGAAAATTGAGTTTCTGATTTTTCAATATAATTCTATTGAAGTTCATAGAAATAAAATGACAGAGCATTTGTCATTCTGACAATGAACACTGAAGGACCTTTCAGTACACAGAATAAAAATTGAGTTTCACTTATATATTTTATATAATTCGGTGATTCCGTCTATTGAAGTTCATAGAAATAAAAAGACAGTATTTGTCATACATTCGGTGAATACTGAACACCGTTTTATTACAAAGAAAGAAAATTGAGTTTCTGATTATTCAATTATCTATTTATCTATTTATAATTCTATTGAAGTTCATAGAAATAAAATGACAGAGTATTTGTCATTCTGACAATGAACACTGAAGGACTTTTCAGTACACATAATAAAAATTGAGTTTCACTTATATATTTTATATAATTCGGTGATTCCGTCTATTGAAGTTCATAGAAATAAAAAGACAGTATTTGTCATACATTCGGTGAATACTGAACACCGTTTTATTACAAAGAAAGAAAATTGAGTTTCTGATTTTTCAATATAATTCTATTGAAGTTCATAGAAATAAAATGACAGAGCATTTGTCATTCTGACAATGAACACTGAAGGACCTTTCAGTACACAGAATAAAAATTGAGTTTCACTTATATATTTTATATAATTCGGTGATTCCGTCTATTGAAGTTCATAGAAATAAAAAGACAGTATTTGTCATACATTCGGTGAATACTGAACACCGTTTTATTACAAAGAAAGAAAATTGAGTTTCTGATTATTCAATTATCTATTTATCTATTTATAATTCTATTGAAGTTCATAGAAATAAAATGACAGAGTATTTGTCATTCTGACAATGAACACTGAAGGACTTTTCAGTACACATAATAAAAATTGAGTTTCACTTATATATTTTATATAATTCGGTGATTCCGTCTATTGAAGTTCATAGAAATAAAAAGACAGTATTTGTCATACATTCGGTGAATACTGAACACCGTTTTATTACAAAGAAAGAAAATTGAGTTTCTGATTTTTCAATATAATTCTATTGAAGTTCATAGAAATAAAATGACAGAGCATTTGTCATTCTGACAATGAACACTGAAGGACCTTTCAGTACACAGAATAAAAATTGAGTTTCACTTAAATATTTTATATAATTCGGTGATTCCGTCTATTGAAGTTCATAGAAATAAAAAGACAGTATTTGTCATACATTCGATGAATACTGAACACCGTTTTATAACAAAGAAAAAAATTGAGTTTTCTGATTATTCAATATAATTATATTGAAGTTCATAGAAATAAAATGACAGAGCATTTGTCATTCTGACAATGAACACTGAAGGACCTTTCAGTACACAAAATAAAAATTGAGTTTCACTTATATATTTTTTATAATTCGGTGATTCCGTTCATTGAAGTTCATAGAAATAAAAAGGCAGTATATGTCATACATTCGGTGAATACTGAACACCGTTTTATTACAAAGAAAGAAAATTGAGTTTCTGATTATTCAATATAATTCTATTGAAGTTCATAGAAATAAAATGACAGAGCATTTGTCATTCTGACAATGAACACTGAAGGACCTTTCAGTACACAGAATAAAAATTGAGTTTCACTTATATATTTTTTATAATTCGGTGATTCCGTCTATTGAAGTTCATAGAAATAAAAAGACAGTATTTGTCATACATTCGATGAATACTGAACACCGTTTTATAACAAAGAAAAAAATTGTGTTTTCTGATTATTCAATATAATTATATTGAAGTTCATAGAAATAAAATGACTGAGCATTTGTCATTCTGACAATGAACACTGAAGGACCTTTCAGTACACATAATAAAAATTGAGTTCCACTTATATATTTTTTATAATTCGGTGATTCCGTTCATTGAAGTTCATAGAAATAAAAAGGCAGTATATGTCATACATTCGGTGAATACTGAACACCGTTTTATTACAAAGAAAGAAAATTGAGTTTCTGATTATTCAATATAATTATATTGAAGTTCATAGAAATAGAATGACAGAGCATTTGTCATTCTGACAATGAACACTGAAGGACCTTTCAGTACACAGAATAAAAATTGAGTTTCACTTATATATTTTATATAATTCGGTGATTCCGTCTATTGAAGTTCATAGAAATAAAAAGACAGTATTTGTCATACATTCGATGAATACCGAACACCGTTTTATAACAAAGAAAAAAATTGAGTTTTCTGATTATTCAATATAATTATATTGAAGTTCATAGAAATAAAATGACAGAGCATTTGTCATTCTGACAATGAACACTGAAGGACCTTTCAGTACACAGAATAAAAATTGAGTTTCACTTATATATTTTTTATAATTCGGTGATTCCGTTCATTGAAGTTCATAGAAATAAAAAGGCAGTATATGTCATACATTCGGTGAATACTGAACACCGTTTTATTACAAAGAAAGAAAATTGAGTTTCTGATTTTTCAATATAATTATATTGAAGTTCATAGAAATAAAAAGAGAGTATTTGTCATACATTCGATGAATACTGAACACCGTTTTATAACAAAGAAAAAAATTGAGTTTTCTGATTATTCAATATAATTATATTGAAGTTCATAGAAATAAAATGACAGAGCATTTGTCATTCTGACAATGAACACTGAAGGACCTTTCAGTACACAAAATAAAAATTGAGTTTCACTTATATATTTTTTATAATTCGGTGATTCCGTTCATTGAAGTTCATAGAAATAAAAAGGCAGTATATGTCATACATTCGGTGAATACTGAACACCGTTTTATTACAAAGAAAGAAAATTGAGTTTCTGATTATTCAATATAATTCTATTGAAGTTCATAGAAATAAAATGACAGAGCATTTGTCATTCTGACAATGAACACTGAAGGACCTTTCAGTACACAGAATAAAAATTGAGTTTCACTTATATATTTTATATAATTCAGTGATTCCGTCTATTGAAGTTCATAGAAATAAAAAGACAGTATTTGTCATACATTCGGTGAATATTGAACACCGTTTCATTACAAAGAAAAAAAATTGAGTTTTCTGATTATTCAATATAATTCTATTAAAGTTCATAGAAATAAAATGACAGAGCATTTGTCATTCTGACAATGAACACTGAACTCCAGACTCCGCTTCAGTGCTTTGGGTGACCATTTTTTTTTCTTTAATTCGCTAGAATCTTCTACAGTTGCCATGGTCTTGGAAATGCGATCTGCGCATGTAGTTTGAATACATTATTCTCCATCTATGTGCGTAATTTCGTTCCGATCGAAACAGTAGTTTCAAAATTATCATAGAATAAAAATTGAGTTTTACTTATATATTTTATATAATTCGGTGATTCCGTCTATCGAAGTTCATAGAAATAAAATGACAGTAATTGTAATACATTCGGTGACTACTGAATACCGTTTTATTACAAAGAAAATAATTGATTTTGTCTGATATATTCAAAATAATTCGGTGATTCCTTCCTTAGAAATTCATAGAAATAAAATGACAGTATGTGTCATACTGACAATGAACAATGAAGAGCGTTTTGCAACACAGAAAAAAAAAGGATATATTCAATTCAACTCGGTGACTCCATCTTTCGTAGTTTATGCAAATAAAATGACATCATTTGTCATACTGACAATGAACCCTGAAGGACATTTCAGTACATAGAATAAAAATTGAATATTTTTGATATATTCAATAAAACTCAATGATTCCATCTATTGAACGTCATAGAAGAAAAATGACATTCTGAAAATCCTTTCAAATTTAAGTCTTAATTTCAGTAAATAGCCATAGATTTTCAGATGGAATTGTAGACAATTTTTTTCAAATAGTTTTCTTATTGATATTACCTCGATAAGCATTCCTGAGTTCAATAGAAATAACTCAGATGAAATAATGTACATTTTCTCAAAATTACCACAATTGCTCGGATTGACGATTATTGCACGAATACCCAGAAATAATTTTTTCGAACGTAACCTCAGGACAGAAATTACAACATATCTCGAATTCTAACCGACTGAAACAATTTAGTGACATCATTAAAAATCCCGAGAGATCACCTTAGCCATCTCCTGAAGATGTCATTACCTAATTGTTATTTAGATCGCAATGATACACTCCTTCAAGCGTGACCAGGGAGCCAAAATATTCCGCGATTGTTATTTACAAGAATTTTGCAATAAACCTTCATTTCTGTTATGACTGAACAGCAGTCGTTGAAGAATTTCTTTCATGACACAAAAACGTTTCATCTTTGATGTTATTGCCCCTCAAACTGTGCAGTTTTTTCAGGAACCAGGTGTTAATGCTTCGCCATAGCCACCCTGTTTACCGGATTCAAATCCCATCCACTTTGCACCACTCTGATATAGACAATACTCGAAGTTAAAGTTGCCACAAGCAGACATCGACTATCTCATTTAGTCGATGCCTAGACGTCTTATTCAACACTTTTAATGCCACCGAGTATATTTCAAGGCTAAATCTGGTCAGAAAAAAATCCAATTTGTGATCGGCTTAAAAAAAAAAGGTCGAATTCAAATCCAAACCGAATTTTACGGTATCGTTAAATCGATTGGACTTGGTTCTAACAGACGGAAGAATAAAACCGCTGCTTTGTTGGTTTGTAAGAATCATCTGACTGTAGATAATTCTTACAAACGTACATACTTAATTGTTGTTGCACAAGTATGACATGACGATCAAATGAATGAATGAATTTCTTCACGTGATTTGGATGTGTGTTAATGTCACGGTTTCATCTGGTGATCTTCTTTGAATTGAAAAAAAATAGGTGGTAGGTTTTGGCATTCGGAGTGAATGAATGAATAATTCGGAAGAGATATTCTTTCGACCTATAGAAACCAGAACCAGACGAATAGGCAGTAATGAGATTCTGGTATCCTGGGAAAAACCTTGAAATAAGAATGTGAATAAAATGGATGAAATGTTAAATTCATTCCGAGTGTTTCTGATATATTCGAATTTAATTCGGTGATTCCATCTATTGAAGATCACAGAGATAAAATGACAGTATCTGTCATGATGACAATGAACACTGAATGCCGTTTTGGCCCAGAGAAAATAAAATTGAGTGTTTCTGATATATTCAAATTTAATTCGGTGATTCCATCTATTGAAGACCACAGAAATAAAATGTATCTGTCATAATGACAATGAATACTAAAAACAAAATAATTCCACATACCCTGTGTATAAAATACCAATTCCTCGCAAAGATTCTAGCTTCAATTTGAAGTACAGATTATAATTTCAGCATTTCGTAAAACGTTAAGCTTAGTATGTAATTAAAACTAGATTCTCATCAGCTTTTAATCTAATCGACTTTCGATACACCTTATTTAATATCCAGTCAATCCTTTTCTCGGTGAAACTGAAAGTTATAGTATCATGCTCATCTTCATTTTACCAAAAAAATCTTCATTAGTGGCATTTAACGAGAGCCCCCCAGGAAACGGGTCAACTTAGTCATTACCCAGTATAAAAAGATTTTACTCGACCAAGTGACCATGGTTCAACTAAAAATTGAACGGCGTAGAAAGTTCGAATTCAACAAACATTTTTCCGAGTGAAATTCATTTTCCACCATGTAAACCTGTATTTGTTATCGGTCTCATTATTGTTAAGACTTCTTATAATAATAATACTTATTTTCTGTAAATGGGACAATATGATTAAATCGACGAAGAAAAATTAATTGCCCTCATTATCGTCGAGTATCGATTCGAATCGAGAGATAATCGAAGATACTGACGTATTCTCGAATTGTAACACTTCTTTTGACGGTCCCAGTATCGAGCAACTCCTAACTTTGGATTATTTGCCCACGCGATTTTTTACCCAGTTGGGAAATAATTGCGAACAACGATAATAATTGAGTGGACGTGTTTATTATATGAAAGATATCTTTCAATTATATTAAACGGCGATTTCAGTGCTGAAAACGTCTCATCCCGAGATTTGCGCTAAAAAACATCGCGGACCCTCAAGGCCAGACTAATGGTATAATTCGATACTATCAGCGAGATGATGCGCTATTATTCGAAACGTGGACGGAATGGAGGATTGTTAAAACATTCCAAGAAGACATTGGTTTGGAGGTAGAAGGTTTCACAAACGTGGACTGTTCACAAAAAATCACGACCCTTAAAAGCAGGCCTTAATGTTTTGTCGTGGCCACCCCTTTCACCGGATTTAAACCCCATCATTTAAGGAGTTCCTTGTGTTTCATCACTGATATTCTGTGGAATAGAACCCAGAGGTCAAACGAGTATCCAACCGGCTTCTAACGGCTCTCTGTCAAACCCCGATGCTAATTGATACTAATCACCAGACTACCATCTATGGGAAGATGCCAAATATTACCTTGGACTTGGTTTGTAAACAATACGATAAAATTATTTTATAACGACGTGGCAAATTAACCATGCATTATAACGGATGAATAATGTATATTTGTTGTTTATATTCACGGAATATGTTGAACTGAACGCCGACATCTCGTGATCTATGCCGTCTTCATCTGGTCTGTTTCACTTCCTGGTTCCAGGCCGGGAAGGAATGAAGTTCGAAGTTCGAGGCATCTTCGAATTAAAGCAATGGACTGAAATTCAGGTTGCGAACAGTGATATTTCAGTGTATTCGTTTCAATTTCTAACGAGGATGCAGTCGAAATTGATTGGGTCGAAAATCGTCGGACTTTGGTGTGTGGCATAGGGGAAAATTAGGATTTCTAAGGAATTTTTTTCGATTTACGATTTACGAGGTTTTCAAATTATGATAAAGGAACACAAAAATATGTTTTAGATTATAATTTGAAAACTTCAGATAGACAACCAATATTTATTCCAGTCGATTTACGAGGTAATTTGAATTTGACAGCTACCACGAATCACAGAAAATATACGTTCATTATTTGAAGAAAATAGTTCATCTGGGTCTGAAATGAGAAGAATATCAATACATTTTTTTTTTCAAATTTTCTTTCCTTCTATAATATGTTGGTTAGGTTAGGTTAGGTAATAATTTAAGCCATGCACTGAAATTCAGATTGTGAACAGTGATATTTCATTGCATTCGTTTTCATTTCTAATGAGAATGCAGTAGAAACTGATTGGGTGGAAAATCGTCGGAATTTGGTGTGAGCATTATAAGGATTTCTGAGGATTTTTCTGATTTTCAACGATTTAGGAGGTAATTTAAATTTGACAGCTCCAGGAAAAACATACGTCCATAATTTTAAGAAAATAGCCCATCTTAGTCTGAAATGTGGTGAATACGATTAAATTGAATTTTTTTTCCAAATTTTTTACTCTGCTAAATAGGTTAGGTTGGGTAAGAATTAATGCCATACACTGAAATTCATGATGTGAACAGTAATATTTCAGTGCATTCGTTTGCATTTCTGCATAGAATGCGGTAGAAATTGTTTGGGTCGAAAATCGTCGGAATTTGGTGTGAGAAATATAGGAATTTCTAAGGATTTTTTTCCTGATTTTCAACGATTAACGAGATAATTTAAATTCGACAGCTCCAGGAAACACTGAAAACATTCCTCCATAATTTGATGAAAATGGCCCATCTGGGTTTGAAATGAGGTGAATACGATTAGATTGATTTTTTTTTCAAATTTATTACTTCCCTCGAATGAATTAGGTTAGGTAAGAATTAAAGCCATGCACTGAAATTCAAATTATAAACAGTGATATTTCAGTTTTCATTTGTTATGTTTTCATTTGTTATGAGAATGCAGTAGAAATTGATTGGGTCGAAAATCCTCGGAATTTGGTGTGAGGAATATTAGGATTTCCAAGAATTTTTTTTCTGATTTTCAACGATTAACGAGGTAATTCAAATTTGACAGCTCCAGAAAACACTGAAAACATACCTCCATAATTTGAAGAAAATGGCCCATCTGGGTCCGAAATGAGATGAATTCGATTTAATCGATTTTTTTTTTTCAAATTTTTTATTTCCCTCTGATGAATTAGGTTAGGTAAGAATTAAAGTCATGCACTGAAATTCAGATTGCGAACAGTAATATTTCAGTGCATTCGTTTTCATTTCTAATGAGAATGCAGTAGAAATTGATTGGGTCGAAAATCCTCGGAATTTGGTGTGAGGAATATTAGGATTAATAAGGAATTTTCTTCTGATTTTCAACGATTAACGAGGTAATTTAAATTTGGCAGCTCCAGGAAACACTGAAAACATACCCCCCTAATTTGAAGAAAATGGCCCATCTGGGTCTGAAATGAGGTGAATACGATTAAATTGATTTTTTTTTCAAATTTTTCAATTACCTCTAATGAATTAGGTTAGGTAAGAATTAAAGCCATGCAGTGAAATTCAGATTGTAAACAGTGATATTTCAGTGCATTCGTTTTCATTTCTAATGAGAATGCAGTAGAAATTGATTGGGTCGAAAATCCTCGGAATTTGGTGTGAGGAATATCAGGATTAATAAGGAATTTTTTTCTGATTTTCAACGATTAACGAGGTAATTTAAATTTGACAGCTCCAGGAAACACTGAAAACATACCCCCCTAATTTGAAGAAAATGGCCCATCTGGGTCTGAAATGAGGTGAATACGATTAAATTGATTTTTTTTTCAAATTTTTCAATTACCTCTAATGAATTAGGTTAGGTAAGAATTAAAGCCATGCAGTGAAGTTCAGATTGTAAACAGTGATATTTCAGTGCATTCGTTTTCATTTCTAATGAGAATGCAGTAGAAATTGATTGGGTCGAAAATCCTCGGAATTTGGTGTGAGGAATATTAGGATTAATAAGGAATTTCTTTCTGATTTTCAACGATTAACGAGGTAATTTAAATTTGACAGCTCCAGGAAACACTGAAAACATACCCCCCTAATTTGAAGAAAATGGCCCATCTGGGTCTGAAATGAGGTGAATACGATTAAATTGATTTTTTTTTCAAATTTTTCAATTACCTCTAATGAATTAGGTTAGGTAAGAATTAAAGCCATGCAGTGAAGTTCAGATTGTAAACAGTGATATTTCAGTGCATTCGTTTTCATTTCTAATGAGAATGCAGTAGAAATTGATTGGGTCGAAAATCCTCGGAATTTGGTGTGAGGAATATTAGGATTAATAAGGAATTTCTTTCTGATTTTCAACGATTAACGAGGTAATTTAAATTTGACAGCTCCAGGAAACACTGAAAACATACCCCCCTAATTAGAAGAAAAAGGCCCATCTGGGTCCGAAATGAGGTGAATACGATTAAATTGATTTTTTTTCAAATTTTTTAATTACCTCTAATGAATTGGGTTAGGTAAGAATTAAAGCCATGCACTGAAATTCAGATTGTAAACAGTGATATTTCAGTGCAATCGTTTTCATTTCTGATGAGAATGCAGTAGAAATTGATTGGGTCGAAAATCCTCGGAATTTGGTGTGAGGAATAACTGAGGAATTTTTTTCTGATTTTCAACGATTTACGAGGTAATTCAAATTGGACAGCTCCAGGAAAAACTGAAAACATACCTCCATAATTTGAAGAAAATGGCCCATCTGGGTCTGAAATGAGGTGAATTCGATTGAATTGATTTTTTTTCAAATTTTTTATTTCCCTCCGATGAATGAGGTTAGGCACAGCCGTCTTTATAGATAGCCTGGAACGAAGTCTGGCATCGTCGCATCCGAACGTAAATGGTAGGTATACTAGTGCGGAGCGATAGCGCGAGATATAATATTATTTCACATTCAAATCACTAGTCAAGTCATCAAATTAATTTTTTGCTGGAAGAAAAATGAACATAAGACCCTACTTAGTCAATAAATTGAATATCTCAGTTAGTTTTGCACAATAATCTCATGATAAAGTTGAAATTGAAATGATATTTCTCTGAATTTTTATTCAATTTATTGTTCAGCAAGAACCACGGGAAGGTGTAAGGTCATCTCTTGCCAAAAAAAAAAACTCAAATAAAATTCTCAACATAAATATAAACTCTCAAACATAACAAATAAATAAATAAATATAGAAATATATTAAGTAATGAAAATTTCGAAAAACTCATAACAAAGTGAATAATTTTTTATTCTTCAATGGTTTTTTTTTGCTATCTCCTAAATGTTTTCTTTTCTTCTCCATTTGCTCGACTTTTGAATCATTATTTCTATTTTTCACATAATTTTTGAGCAGTAAATTCGCGAAAATGGAGCAGAGTGAATTTAAAATGTTTTTTGCATTCGAACCACAACTACAAGTTTCTGTAAATTCTGAATAAAAGAAGTCCAATTCAATGCTACGAATAGTAAGTTCGCATAAAATCATTTTTTGATTTGAAATATGTAGAAATCTTGATAAAGTTGATTCATCATTTAAAATGAATTCCAAAATCGAACACATATGAACAAATATGAAATTAACTGATTCGGTGGCGATTGACAAGCCGTTTCTTTGCAGATTGTCGAAATATTCATTATTAATTTTGATTCCCTTTGCTGCCCTAATTAATGAAATACACTCGTGACATGAAAGTTTTTTAGAAATTGAATGCGCAGCATAGCCTGAAACATAAATTTTTGCGGAATTATCTATGTCACTATTTTGGAGATAATCTGAATCTAAAATGAACAAAAAATCTGAAATTATTTTGCTATTATCGTCCGAATATTTTTCCTCGCATATGAAGTCCTCGGAGTTGAAATTTTCTTTAATTTCCTTAAGTGTATACATTTTTTCCGATCGTTTGAAAACTTTCTTGATTCTAATTTTTTTTTCTGCTCCTAAAATGTCATCGAAAGAAACATTATAATTACACCCTGAAAGCGATCTATATAAACCGAACCTTTTTTCTAAATTGTCGGTGCTAAATTTTCCCGCTAATATGTACTTCAATTCCCTATAAATTTTGAAAGAATATTCGACCATTTCTATCAGAACTATTGTGGATTGTCGAATAGCAGCATATGTTTCTTTTGAAAGTTTTCCATTAAATCCCGAAAGTTTATGCCACCTATCCAGCCAAATAATGAATTTTTTCAAAAAATTTAATTTCACGTCATTTTCGAAACTATCCTTCTCGAAAGGCGTTGAAAATTCATTCCTTTTTATTATACCCTTCATATATGAATTTGTATTGAATATATCCCACCACTTTCTGAATATTTCGACAAACTGAGCCGTATCGTTCATTGAATTGGTCTTCAAGGCAGATATTGTGGAATAATGAAAAATATTATCTGCTAATATGACTTTTTGTCTTTCGAAGACTGAAGGGAAGAGAGACTTGTGGTTGAGTTTGAAAGCTTGTTTTACAAGAGCGTTTCTTTCTTTTTCATAGATATCGATTAAATTTTGAAATTTCGCATATCGAACCGTTTCTAAGTCATCCCAATCGCAAAACGTAAAAGTTTTATCAACGTTTTTTAGATTCAACCAATTTTTCCAAATGTTTTTGAATATGTGCACTGGATCAAAAGTCAAGAAAATTCGTTTTTCATCGTCGTTCGGATTTTTAATTTTGAATGAATCAGAAAATTTGTTGAACATTACTCTGTTAATCGAATGATTATCCGTTATTACGGCCAAAACTTCAAAACCACAATTTTGAACGAAAGAAATAATATTTTGGGTTATGTCTACCATTTCCGTACCTTTTATTTTCTGAACCGGTAACAATTTCACTATTTCTTTTATATTTCCAAAAGCTGAACTTATCATGTATGATAGTACCGTTTTAGCTAAATCGTTGGAAGAATTAATTGCGCTACCAATAATATTTTTTGATCTATAATCTAGACGGGAACTGATATAAATTTCATCAACTAAAAGAACTACTACACGATCCAATAATGGCAAGTTATGAGATACATTTGAGAGATAGTTTTTATTTCCACTGTCAGAATTAGGGGATATTTCTAATGACGAAGAAATTGATCTCAAATACCTTCTAGAAGGCAAAATAAAAAATTTTCTCATTAATTCATAACATGAAGATGACTGTGAAAATAATATAAATGACATAATTATAGTACTTGATGAGTATTTAATTCTTTTTGCTATGACCTGTCGTAATTGGTCTGTAATGATTTCTACCTGTCTGAATTTGTCAAAATTTTCATTATTTCTATCAGCTAAAAATAACTCTAAGGAAGCTAAAGAACTTTTCAATAAATCTAACATAAATTCTTCAGGTACAGCATCTTCATTATTTACATTTTTATAACGAGAAAGTAAATTTGTAAGTTGAGACCACCTACTAAGTGTTAGATCGTACGGAAGAATCCATTTTAAATCATTTTGAGAGATCTGAATATTTTTAATAAATAATTTTAATCTAAGGTCTCTATCTATTTGAACTGAAACATCCACAGATAATGATTTTTCGAAATTAATTATATAAAAATGAATCTTTTCATCGAATTTCTTAATCTCCCATCCTGATACATCAATTTTGATTGAATAATTATTGATTAGGTCATCGAAATCTTTAATCATGTCCGAACTCAAAAAGGCTTCTATTTCATTATTCTGCCGAGAAATGATTTCATTTTTTCTAAGCTGAGGATCGGTCCTCGGTTTTGGAGTTGATTTTGTGAGATACTTCGGTAAATTTGGAAAAACTTTGGGAATAGCGTTTTTTTTTAATTTAGGATATTTTAATGATAACAATTGAATGGTTCCATCTGGCTTTAAAAATTTATCTGTCTTAATAATATCACTTTCTTCGAAATGTTTCTCGCAAACTGAACTAGAAGAGGTCGGAATAAAATCTTTTCTTGGGATAGCTTTCATCCATAGAAGCTTCAGCTCTTCATTTTTGGGAAATTTAAAACAACTTACATAATTCCTATCTTTGTGATACGAATAATTGCTTCTACAATTTGGAACACAACACAATCGTACCATCTTGATTCTCAGTAGATGATCTCAAATATACCCACCAAAATTACTGAAAACAACACTTTCACTTCACTTAAATCACTATTACACTTCAGTTTGAACTTTATTACACTTATTTAATTCACAAAAACACAAATACCAACAAAAACACGTGCGTAACCTATTACGACTTGTTGAACTGAAAACTCGATTATGCGAAGCCCCCGAGTTCCATATCTCTCCGTCCAACGTTGCCAGTTTTCTCTCGTTCCAGGCTTCTAATAAAGACGGCTGTGGGTTAGGTAAGAATTAAAGCCATGCACTGAAATTCAGATTGTGAACAGTGATATTTCAGTGCATTCGTTTTCATTTCTAATGAGAATGCAGTAGAAATTGATTGGGTCGAAAATCCTCGGAATTTGGTGTGAGGAATATTAGGATTTCTAAGATTTTTTTTTCTGATTTTCAACAATTTACGAGATAATATAAATTTGACAGCTCAAGCTCCTTTCAAATGAGGTAAATACGATTAAATAAATTCTCTTTCAACTTTACCACCCCAACTTTGAAGGTTTTCAACGATCTAAAGAAAGTTACGAACGTAATTCCATCAACTTATCATGAAGTTTATTTTTAGATATTTCCCATTCGTTCTAGCCAGTGGAACGGATTTTAAGGAAAAATACGAGTTTTTTAGAGTTGGAAAAGGGGGCGAATGATAATTTTCGAAAAATTAACCAACCCCGCTATACGTAACTTTTCAGGTTTCCAGTATTTTATGAGAAATTTTTCAAAATACAACATTTTTAAATAATGATGAAAATATCGTGAGATACACTCATTTTGGAAGAATTAAAAAATTCTTTTCAAAAAATATGGTATTTCAGAGAAATTTGATATATTTCAGATAACTCTGTGGTTATTTGTCAACTGAGTTTGAAAAGACTTGGAGTCCTGACTATGCTCGAATTTTTATCGCGCAAAATGAGAAAAAACTTCAAGTATACTTCTCCAAAAACTGGGATTTCTTGAATTAATTGTCTGAAATTTTTATGGTATGTTGAAGTTATTAGACAATTTATTTGACTGTGAACTTCCTTCTGTCGGATATCACCCACAAATTATGCCAGAAAATTCTCACAACTTCAAATAATCGTGGTTAAACCAGCATCACCGCGGTTTTACCATCGATAATCACCCATTATTATGGAAAATATAATGTAACAAATTAGTATGAGTCAATTTTCACATGAATTATATGTCTGGCATAAGGATTTCCTCGAATCTTTCGATCTATCATTACAATCATCGAAGACGTATGGAATTCGGCTCTCCGCACGTCCGGAAGATGGCGTTGTCGGCTACACACTGCTCGACGCTCACATACAGCTCGTCCAGGCCCCTGCTTCAATCGCAATCACCTCGTGAATTGCTGAAAATATTATGAGAAAGAGAGTGCTTCCTAATTTTCCACCCAAAAAAAGTTGTTACATCATTGTGTTCACATCAACTTGAGAAAAATTATCGAATAATCCGAACTAAAATAATTTTTTTCCGATGCTTCTGTTAACCATACCGAATTATATAAACAAACACAGCCGCGATATAATTGAATTATAACAATTACTTCGATTTCGTTAAACTCACGGTCGAAAAATTCATTTATCGACGTTGCTCAACGGATAATCGTCCAAATCTTCAGAAAAGATAATATACGATCTTATATATTATCCAATTAAAAAATTAATCATGCTAGATCTAATGTAGGTTGAGATTTTCACGTCTGCGTTTTGTTCTCGTGTGTTGTATACGTATAGGATTATGATGTGTTTATCAGAGATTAACCTATTAAATTCGTGTAACCAGAACGGAAATCAGCGCGATTGGGGTTTCACAATGAAAGTGCAAAGCTTGGCATTGAAATGTTGCAAGAACTCTACGATATTCTATGTTGGGAATGACGAACCGAAAATCTCCCTAGGTTTTAATATAATTTTATATTATGTCGGTGTCTGCTTGTGGCACCTCATCCAAACCAACATGTACTTTGTGGATTAACTGTGTGAGAGGCTCGATGGGATTTGAATCGGGTGGACTGGGTGGCCAAAGCTAAAATTTTCTGGATTCTTGCAGTTGAATGGCCGCATAGAATATTTTCAACGATCGACTCGACTTCGAGCACACCGCGTACTCTTCGGATGGGCAAGTCCGAACAACGGTAACGTCGTTAAGATTCTCCTACATTTCAATTCTTCGCATCGATGCGTAACAGTGATTCCTCCTCTACCTCTTCCACCGGCGGGCATCTCGAAAATGAATCATCTCTAAGAGGAACTGTCGCTTTTTTTCCGGAGTAATTTGCGCCTCTTTCCCTCCGTGGAGGAACAGGTAGACACAGTTTTTAACTGACAACATCTCCACGAGCGATTTTATTTAATCCGCACAGCTCATTCTGGTCTGCTTACTGCTGGCCGACATTCCGCTTGTGGCTGACGAGATTTCGTTGGTTCGATACATACTCTGGTGCGTATATCGTGGTACCGATTTAACTTCGGGAGTTGTTGTACACCTGTGCTACGGAGAGATTTGTCGATTTTGGACCGGCCGTTGCGAAGGATAGTGAATTTGGATTTTTTCGAAGATGTCGAAAGATACGAAAGGTGAGTCAGAAAATTTTTCTCGCGAAAAATGGTTTTGTCTCGCGGAGAATCGAAGCTGGTACGCCTGGTCAATAATGGAGAATTCCGGACTGCTACGCCACTGTGCTTATCGAGCTGATAGAAAAGTTATTCAAATCATATAACCCAAAAACTGTTAGAGGTAGAGCCTTGCAGTGAAAAATATTCTATTGAGCAACATCCAACCAATACACATTTCGAGGTTTATGATTCTATATGGGATAGTTTCAACGCAAGAAATTTTTGTTCAAATACATTCCCATTAAAATGTATGGATCGGTTCCTCAACGAGAGAGGATCAATACCGGATAACAAATTATTTTTTAACTAACCATATTCCATCCAATCTGCTCTTATAGTTTTTTTAAAAAGCGAAAAAGCGTTTTTCTGATTTGTTCAATATTTTTATTAGGTATATCGATGGGGAGGAAAAATATTTCTCACCCCCTCGAAAATTCGTACGTTTCAGGTTGTCTATAATCTTATTTTTCTATAGATTTTCTCAGAAATCCGATCCATCAACTCTGATGGCTGAAAATCAGGAATAAAAAAAAATACTCAAATAATAAAAAGGAAGTTCTCACGTTTCAGGTGATATAGAATCTAATGAGCAAATTGAAAGAAAAACATCCAGAGATTTCCTCAGAAATTCGATCCATAAAATTTGAAGGCTGAAAATCAGAGTAAAAAAAAATAGTCAAATAATAAAAAATAAAACCTGTGGAAACGTTCAAATCCCGTTCGAAATTTTCACGTTTCGGGTAGTATAGAATCTTATAAGCGAATTGAAGGAAAAACCTAAAGAGATTTTTTCAGATATCCGATCCATCAACTTTGAAGGCTGAAAATCCGAGGAAAAAAAATATCGTTCAAATCCTCTCCAATATTTCCACGATTCTGGTAGTATAGAATCTAATTACGGAACTGAAAAAAAAGACCTGACATTTTCTGAGAAATCCGATCTATCAAATTCGAAAGCTGAAAATCAGTAGAAAAAAAATAACTTCAATAATAAACCTTCGAAAACGTTCGAATCCCTTTCGAAATTTTCACGTTTCGGGTAGTATCTAATCTTATTAGCGAATTGAAAGAAAAACCTCCAGAGATTTTCTCAGAAATCCGATCCATCAACTTTGAAGGCTGAAAATCGGAAAAAAAAATATTTCGTTCAAATCATCTTTTGAATTTTCACGTTTCAGGGAATATAGAATCTAATTGGCGAATTGAAAGAAAAAGTCCAGACATTTTCTCAGAAATCCGATCCATCAACCTTGAAGGCTGAGAATCAGAGAAAAAAAAAATTGCGTTCAAATCCCCTCCAAAATTTTCACGATTCTGGTAGTGTAGAATCTAATAAAAAAAACTGAAAAAAGAAGGCCAGACATTTTCTGAGGAATCCGGTCCATCAATTTCGAAGGCTGAAAATCAGAAAAAAAAATAACCTCAATAATAAACCTTTGGAAACGTTCAAATCCCTTTCGAAAGTCTAACTTTCCGGGCAGTATAGAATCTTATTAGCGAATTAAAATAAAAACCTGAAAATTAGAGGAAAAAAAATTCCGTTCAAATCCTCTTTTGAATTTTCACGTTTGAATATAGAATCTAATTGGCGAATTGAAAAAAAAAGTCCAGACATTTTCTCAGAAATCCAATCCATCAACTTCGAAGGCTGAAAATCAGAGAAAAAAAAATTGCGTTCAAATCCCCTCTGAAATTTATACGATTCTGGTAGTAAATAATCTAATGAGGGAACTGAAAGAAAAGACCATACATTTTCTGAAGAAACCGATCCATCAAATTCGAAAGCTGAAAATCAGTGGAGAAAAAAATAACTTCAATAATAAACCTTCGAAAACGTTCGAATCCCTTTCGAAATTTTCACGTTTCGGGTAGTATCTAATCTTATTAGCGAATTGAAAGAAAAACCTCCAGAGATTTTCTCAGAAATCCGATCCATCAACTTTGAAGGCTGAAAATCGGAAAAAAAAATATTTCGTTCAAATCATCTTTTGAATTTTCACATTTCAGGGAATATAGAATCTAATTGGCGAATTGAAAGAAAAAGTCCAGACATTTTCTCAGAAATCCGATCCATCAACCTTGAAGGCTGAGAATCAGAGAAAAAAAAAATTGCGTTCAAATCCCCTCCAAAATTTTCACGATTCTGGTAGTGTAGAATCTAATAAAGAAAACTGAAAAAAGAAGGCCAGACATTTTCTGAGGAATCCGGTCCATCAATTTCGAAGGCTGAAAATCAGAAAAAAAAATAACTCCAATAATAAACCTTTGGAAACGTTCAAATCCCTTTCGAAAGTCTAACTTTCCGGGAAGTATAGAATCTTATTAGCGAATTAAAATAAAAACCTGAAAATTAGAGGAAAAAAAATTCCGTTCAAATCCTCTTTTGAATTTTCACGTTTGAATATAGAATCTAATTGGCGAATTGAAAAAAAAGTCCAGACATTTTCTCAGAAATCCAATCCATCAACTTTGAAGGCTGAAAATCAGAGAAAAAAAAATTGCGTTCAAATCCCCTCTGAAATTTATACGATTCTGGTAGTAAATAATCTAATGAGGGAACTGAAAGAAAAGACCATACATTTTCTGAAGAAACCGATCCATCAAATTCGAAAGCTGAAAATCAGTGGAGAAAAAAATAACTTCAATAATAAACCTTCGAAAACGTTCTAATCCCTTTCGAAATTTTCACGTTTCGGGTAGTATATAATCTTATTAGCGAATTGAAAGAAAAACCTCCAGAGATTTTCTCAGAAATCCGATCCATCAACTTTGAAGGCTGAAAATCGGAAAAAAAAATATTTCGTTCAAATCATCTTTTGAATTTTCACGTTTCAGGGAATATAGAATCTAATTGGCGAATTGAAAGAAAAAGTC
This sequence comes from Aphidecta obliterata, assembly GCA_963966015.1. Taxonomy (NCBI): domain Eukaryota; kingdom Metazoa; phylum Arthropoda; class Insecta; order Coleoptera; family Coccinellidae; genus Aphidecta; species Aphidecta obliterata. Next base: position 4,462,013 of record OZ014435.1, read on the forward strand.
CAGACATTTTCTCAGAAATCCGATCCATCAACTTTGAAGGCTGAAAATCGGAAAAAAAAATATTTCGTTCAAATCATCTTTTGAATTTTCACGTTTCAGGGAATATAGAATCTAATTGGCGAATTGAAAGAAAAAGTCCAGACATTTTCTCAGAAATCCGATCCATCAACTTTGAAGGCTGAAAATCGGAAAAAAAAATATTTCGTTCAAATCATCTTTTGAATTTTCACGTTTCAGGGAATATAGAATCTAATTGGCGAATTGAAAGAAAAAGTCCAGACATTTTCTCAGAAATCCGATCCATCAACCTTGAAGGCTGAGAATCAGAGAAAAAAAAAATTGCGTTCAAATCCCCTCCAAAATTTTCACGATTCTGGTAGTGTAGAATCTAATAAAAAAAACTGAAAAAAGAAGGCCAGACATTTTCTGAGGAATCCGGTCCATCAATTTCGAAGGCTGAAAATCAGAAAAAAAAATAACTCCAATAATAAACCTTTGGAAACGTTCAAATCCCTTTCGAAAGTCTAACTTTCCGGGAAGTATAGAATCTTATTAGCGAATTGAAATAAAAACCTGAAAATTAGAGGAAAAAAAAATTCCGTTCAAATCCTCTTTTGAATTTTCACGTTTGAATATAGAATCTAATTGGCGAATTAAAAAAAAAAGTCCAGACATTTTCTCAGAAATCCAATCCATCAACTTTGAAGGCTGAAAATCAGAGAAAAAAAAATTGCGTTCAAATCCCCTCTGAAATTTATACGATTCTGGTAGTAAATAATCTAATGTGGGAACTGAAAGAAAATACCATACAGTTTCTGAAGAAACCGATCCATCAAATTCGAAAGCTGAAAATCAGTGGAGAAAAAAATAACTTCAATAATAAACCTTCGAAAACGTTCGAAATCCTTTCGAAATTTTCACGTTTCAGGTAGTATATAATCTTATTAGCGAGTTGAAAGAAAAACCTCCAGAGATTTTCCCAGAAATCCGATCCATCAACTTTGAAGGCTGAAAATCAGAGGAAAAAAAATTCCGTTCAAATCATCTTTTGAATTTTCACGTTTCAGGGAATATTGAATCTAATTGGCGAATTGTAAAAAAAAATCCAGATATTTTTTCAGAAATCCGATTCATCAACTTTGAAGGCTGAAAATCAGAGAGAAAAAAATTGCGTTCAAATCCCCTTCAAAATTTTCACGATTCTGGTGGTGAAGAATCTTATTAGGGAACTGAAAAAAAAGGCTATACATTTTCTGAGAAATCCGATCCATCAAATTTGAAGGCTGAAAACCAGAGGAAAAAAAAATAACTTCAATAATAAACCTTCGGAAACGTTCGAATACCTTTCGAAAGCTTCACCTTTCGGGTAGTATAGAATCTTATTGGCGAATTCAAAGAAAAACCTCCAGAGATTTTCTCAGAAATCCGATCCATCAACTTTGAAGGCTGAAAAACAGAGGGAAAAAAATTCCGTTCAAATCCTCTTTTGAATTTTCACGTTTCAGGTAGTGTAGAATCTAATTAGCGAATTGAAAAAAATGGTCCAGACATTTTCTTAGAAATCCGATTCATAAACTTTGAAGGCTGAAAATCAGAAAAAAAAAATTGCGTTCAAATCCCCTTCAAAATTTTCACGATTCTGGTAGAATAGAATCTCATTATGGAACTAAAAAAAAAACCATACGTTTTCTGAGAAATCCGATCCATCAAATTTGAAGGCTGAAAATCAGAGGGAAAAAAATAACTTCAATAATGAACCTTTGGAAACTTTCAAATCTCCTTCAAAATTTTCACGTTTCAGGTAGTATAGAATCTAATAAGCGGATTGAAAAAACCGTCCAAAAATGTTCTCAGAAATTGGATCCATTAACTTTGAAGGCTAAAAATCTTGGAATTTTCTCTCAATCGTGAAAACTTCACCGCAAAGCTTTCATTCAATGGTTCGTGAGTTATGGAAAATTCGTTGAATATTTGTTGCAAAATTATAAAATCCCACCAGAGGTTCAGATTGTTGTATTGGATGCTAAATAATTTGTTCTTGATAGATTATTAATGAGAAAATGGAATTTCCTCCTCGAGAAAGCTGAAAGTAACTACAGTCCATATTTACCTATGAGAGTGATAGCTTTCAACATCATGCTTTCTTACCTAATAAGGTAGCTGTGGTTGACCATGAAATGATAGTAGATTAATTCTCATCAATTCGAGAATAGAAATGATAGCATAAAGTATACAGTTACTATAAATCATAAAGATTATTATTAATATAATCGAAGACATTTTCAAATGGTAGAGAAAAAATTATAAAAAAAAATGTTTCTAGGGCCCGAAATAATTCCAACTTGATAAAGATAATTACCTATATTGTTGATATTTCAATGAAAATTCTTTTCGAGATTGAAATACATAAAAAATATTATTATGATTAAGTGTCAGAAACTCGCCCAGATGAAATATGTTCTGGATGATTCACTTGTAATTATTTCGCATTTGACGACTATTTTCCTTTGTTGATTAACGATTACTATTTCGAATCGCCAATAAAAAATTTATTCGAGTTTTAATTATAATGAAAAATTTACTCCTAACATTGGTTTCTGGCTGCTTTAACTTCCTTGTGGCAACTATAACTTCCTTCTATAAAATTCGAAGTATATCTTTCTTGAAGTCCAAAAAGATTTTTTTAGTTATATCTGAAAAATTGAAATGGTCAACCATTGAATTACAAAAAAAATTTCAGAGGCTAACTTTTTGATATGAGCGTTACTTTTCGAAGAATAATTTTTTTCCAATACTGGCATCCGGATTTTCGAGAATTAAATATATGGTTTGTTCACTCGCATACTATTAATAAACATAATGATCGTAAGAATATTGTCAATTCTACGAAGTTCGTTGTCACATATGTTGTGGATAATTAGTTACAGCTTGCTGTTTCGCTCGAATTGAAGATTCGGACAATTTTTCAGGATCATTAACCCAAACTTCAATCGAGAAAAAACAACGTTGTGGGTCTTGCTATAAAAATGCGCCATTCTACGAAGGATATTGAAGCGCAAAAATTGTAGATTTGTAGATCTGGCACTGGCTCGAGGATAAATTTCAAGAATTATAAACGTCCTCCCACCTTTCTCAGAATTTCACCAAAAATTATGTCCGAAAATACACCGAAATTGAGCTTAAAAAAAATCCAGAAATAATTTACGATCATGAAATGAACCGTCACAGAATTTCGTCCTCTTCTCAACGAAATCAAGAGAAAACTCGATAAAACCGCCCAAAGCAGTTTGGTAAACATTATAAGAACACGTTTTTAATTTGTTTCGCCCTTAGAATCAATTTTTCGAAAATCAGACGACGTCTGTGATCTTCGAATATCGTTCAGTGAAGAACCTATGATTGTTATGATTCGAAAGGACGTGAAACTATAGCAAGACTATCGAACTGAAGATTATGAAACGAAACACAGATTCTGTAACGAAAAACAGATTCTGTAACGAAAAAGAGATTCTGTAACGAAACAAAGATTCTATAACGAAACACAGATTATGTAACGAGACAAAGATTCTACAACGAAATAACACATATTCTGTGACGAAACACAGATTCTGTTTCCAAACGAAGATTCTATAACAAAACAAGGATTCTATAACGTAACACAGATTCTGTGACGAAACAACGATTCTATTACGAAAAACAGATTCTGTAACGAAACACAGATTCTGTTACCAAATAAAGTTTCTATAACGAAACACAGATTCTGTAACGAAACACAGATTTTGTAACTAAACACAGGTTCTGTATCCAAACGAAGATTCTATAACGAAACAAAGATTCTATAACGAAACGCAGATTCTGAAACGAAACACAGATTCTGTGACGAAACACAGATTCTGTTACCAAACAAAGATTCTATAACGAAACACAGATTCTGTAACGAAACACAGATTCTGTAACGACAGACAGATTCTGTAACGAGACAAATTTTTGATACAAAATGATATTTTTCGAACTTTTTATAGTAAGAACTATATCCCTTCGAGTGACCTGTTTGTGTCACAAAAAGATCCCAGTAGCTGCAGTAACTCATCTTTCATTAACATTTCACCTGATGTTTATCCTGAGTTAAAAATAGTTGAAACAATAAATCTGGTTGTTTGTGGTAGCGAACGAGTGCTACCAACGTAATCACCTTGTTCTCATTAATTAAAACTATTTGCCGTTTGATAAAAACGCTCGAGATAAACGTCAAAAGCACTTGTTGATAGTACCCATTGTGAAGTACTACATGGTGTTCGCAATCAATATGCTATTTTCATTTTTATCTTGCTTTTCGTCGCAGTAAATACCGAGATTGTTCTTGAATCACCGGAAATATTATTGTTTTCCTAAACAACGTTATTGAAGCTTATCAATGAAGATTTATATTCTGTGAACGTTCGAAAACTTGGTCGAAAGCGTAATATTTCCGACATTTCTGTCACACAGTAGGTCTAATGTATCACATCTGTCATATCAAGTCGACGTTGCCAGATATGAGTTTTTGTTGCGAACGGAACGATTTTTGAGTTGAACCTCAAATGAGGTACAGAGTTAATAGCCTTCTAAGAAAATAAGAGATACATTTGCAATTGAGCGAAAAAGACAACCTTGGTTCAATCTAAATCTTCGAATTATTATATCATGAATTTCACATTTCATGGAGTTCAAGTACAAGTACCAACAATATATTTTTCCACACGAATTATACCCCATTTAGATATCGAATTTCCACCCAAAACGAGTATAAATAAGATGATTAATGGTCGCCTTTACATAATTGGCGGTTCTTCTGCTTCGAGGCATCCATGATAACAATCTAATTTATTTGATGATATCAAACAGAAACCATCAAATAATATGATCATTATTTATGGGTTTATTCCTCAATTATTCCCACATCATGTCCTTCGTCGCTCACTGAAATGCACGTGATTTTCGGTTAATTCGAGTATGAAGACGACTGAGGAATTTATGATTGATTAGACAATTTAGATAATATTTCTATTAGTTCAACTAGTAGGCGCGTAGATCAATGAATCCAGTAGACTCGTTGCTAACCTAACCTAACCTAAATATTTATTCATTTTGAGAATTATTTCCAACACTACCCTAACCTAACCTGAATTCTGTGAGGAAACACAGATTCTGTCAATAAACACAGATTTTGTAACCGAACGAAGATTCTATAACGAAACACAGATTTTGTGAGGAAATACAGATTCTATAAAGAAACAAAGATTCTGTAACGAAACACAGATTCTGTGAGGAAACACAGATTCTATTACGAAACACAGATTCTGTAACGAAACAAAGATTCTATAACGAAACACAGCTTCTGTGTGGAAACACAGATTCTGTAGCGAAACAAAGATTCTGTAACAAAACGAAAATTCTATAACGAAACACAGATTCTGCAACCAAACGAAGATTCTATAACAAAACACAGATTCTGCAACCAAACAAAGATTATTTAACGAAACACAGCTTCTGTGAGGAAACACAGATTCTGTAGCGAAACGAAGATTCTATAACGAAACACAGATTCTGCAACCAAGCAAAGATTCTATAACAAAACACAGATTCTTTGACGAAACAAAGATTCTGTAGCGAAACACAGATTCTGTAACCAACCAAAGATTCTATAACAAAACACAGATTCTGAGACGAAAAACAAATTCTGTAACGACACAAAGATTTTATAACGAAACACAGCTTTTGTGAGGAAACACAGATTCTGTAACGAAATACAGATTTTGAAACCAAACAAAGATTCTATAACGAAACAAAGATTCTATACCGAAACACAGATTCTGTAACCAAACAAATATTCTATAACAAAACATAGATTCTGTAACCAAACAAAGATTCTATAACGAAACACAGATTCTGTAACCAAACAAAGATTCTATAACGAAACACAGATTCTGCCATCAAACAAAGATTCTATAACAAAACACAGAATCTGTGACGAAACACAAATTCTGTAACGACACAAAGATTTTATAACGAAACACAGCTTCTGTGAGGAAACACAGATTCTGTGACGAAATACAGATTTTGTAACCAAACAAAGATTCTATAACGAAACACAGATTCTGTAACCAAACAAAGATTCTATAACAAAACGCAGATTCTGTTACCAAACAAAGATTCTATAACGAAACACAGATCCTGCAACTAAACGAAGATTCTATAACGAAACACAGATTCTGTGACGAAACAGAAATTCTGTGACGAATCACAAATTCTGTAAAGGCATAAAGATTCTATAATGAAACACAGCTTCTGTGAGGAAACACAGATTCTGTAACGAAACACAGATTTTGTAGCCAAACAAAGATTCTATAACGAAACACAGATTCTGCGAGGAAACACAGATTCTATAAGAAAACAGATATTCTGTAACGAAACCAATTTTTGATACAAAATGATATTTTTCGAACTTTTTTGAGTGAGATATATCCCTTCTAGTGAGCTGTTTGTGTCATCTAACCTAAATATGAATTCTTTTGAGAATGATTTTCGACACTGTGTCAAACCTAACCTAACCTAAATATTAATTCATTTCAAGAACTATTTCTTAAAGCTCAAATATTCCTTCCAGCTGGTGGTGAGACGATACTAGGCGTGTCGGAGGTGACAGAGAACAAGATGCTCTGGAGGATGCTGGTCGCCGAGCTGATAGGGACCTTACTCTTGGTCTTCATCGGATGTGGGTCCGTCATAACCCTGAATGGGGGAGACATCAACATCGTCCAGATCGCCCTCACCTTTGGATTGACCATCGCAACAATTGTTCAGGTACATATTCGATATTCTGAAACATAAATCGAATTGGACGTTGAAAAGTGTATCGTTGGTGTCGGCACCTGCCTTAAAAGGAGTATACAAGGTGTAATATGCGTTATAATTCCTCGATTTATTCGAACCGCGGAGATGGTACTTGTAAGTTGCGAAATTCAATGTACCAATGACACGGTGTAGCGCTTTCGGAGCCGGCGATATTAATCTATTGAGAATATATCGATTATAACGTCAATTTATTATGTGGAATTCCTCGTGCGAAAGGCTCGGAGAAATATTCCGTTAAGTTGGTACCGATAGAACTCGTTTCGATGTTTTTTTCATCCGATTTTATATCGAGAAGAACAGAAAATTTAACGAATGGTCCACAAGAAGGATCTGATAATGAGTTCAAATGCCGTCGAGTGTTTCGTCATCGTGCAGTAGTTCTATTTGTTTTAGGTTATCGAAATATCAACTCATTATCCTAAACAAACTGGTCTGTTTGTTTTTTGCGGTTCTGCCTGCGGAAATACATCTTATTACAAGCTTCAGTATTTACGTTCGACACGGTTATCGTATATGCGAATGGACCGATCCTTCGAGTCCTGTTGCAATGTGTGTGGTTTTACACGTTCGAATGTGTTCTGAATTAGGTACTCTTCTGAAGTTAATCTAGAGAATGAATTGAATGGAGCTTATGGCAGTGGCAGCTGGTGTATACGAGCGGCAGAGCTTCAGCACTGATTCTGGGAATGGAAAAAGGGAAAACATTCTCATCATTTCTGGACATTTTATTTCTCATGTTTCGGCAAGATCCCTAATAATAATATCGCTGTGCCCAATTCCCTCTCGGCACTCGGTAATTTTTTCCTCTCGATCGTATCTACTTTTAGGGGTCTATGAAAAAATGTGGTGGTCGAGGATCCCTAATATAAATATTCCTGATCCATAAATAAAATATTGCTGATTCCTAAGGAAAATATTGCTAACCACAACTTCCTCGAAGCTCGCTAATTTTTCACTTCCGATGGAATGTCCAATTTTTCTCCATCATAAAAGTTGTGAAAAAATATTGTTGTGGCACGATCCCTTATAATAATATTGCTGAGCCCAATTCCCTCTCGGCATTCGATAATTTTTTCCTCACGATTGTATCTTCTTTTAGGGGTCTAATGAAAATATTGCTGATCCATAAATTAAATATTGCTAATCCCTAAGGACAATATTGCTAACCACAACTCCCTCGAAACTCGGTAATTTTTCACTTCCGATGGAATGTCCAATTTTTTTCCATCATAAAAGTTGTGAAAAAATATTGTTGTGGCCCGATCCCTTATAATAATATTGCTGAGACCAATTCCCTCTCGACACTCGATAATTTTTCCCTCACGATTGTATCTTCTTTTAGGGGTCTATGAAAAAATATGGTGGTCGAGGATCCCTAATATAAATATTCCTGATCCATAAATAAAATATTGCTGATTCCTAAGGAAAATATTGCTAACCACAACTTCCTCGAAGCTCGGTAATTTTTCACTTCCGATGGAATGTCCAATTTTTCTCCATCATAAAAGTTGTGAAAAAATATTGTTGTGGCACGATCCCTTATAATAATATTGCTGAGCCCAATTCCCTCCCGGCACTCGATAATTTTTCCCTCACGATTGCATCTTCTTTTAGGGGTCTATGAAAAAATATTGTGGTCGAGGATCCCTAGTATAAATATTCCTGATCCATAAATAAAATATTGCTAATCCCTGAGGAAAATATTGCAAACCACAACTCCCTCGAAGCTCGCTAATTTTTTACTCCTGATGGAATGTCCAATTTTTCTCCATCATAAAAGTTGTGAAAAAATATTGTTGTGGCACGATCCCTTATAATAATATTGCTGAGCCCAATTCCCTCTCGGCATTCGATAATTTTTTCCTCACGATTGTATCTTCTTTTAGGGGTCTAATGAAAATATTGCTGATCCATAAATAAAATATTGCTAATCCCTAAGGACAATATTGCTAACCACAACTCCCTCGAAACTCGGTAATTTTTCACTTCCGATGGAATGTCACATTTTTCTCCATCATAAAAGTTGTGAAAAAATATTGTTGAGGCCCGATCCCTTATAATAATATTGCTGAGACCAATTCCCTCTCGACACTCGATAATTTTTCCCTCACGATTGTATCTTCTTTTAGAGGTCTATGAAAAAATATGGTGGTCGAGGATCCCTAATATAAATATTCCTGATCCATAAATAAAATATTGCTGATTCCTAAGGAAAATATTGCTAACCACAACTTCCTCGAAGCTCGGTAATTTTTCACTTCCGATGGAATGTCCAATTTTTCTCCATCATAAAAGTTGTGAAAAAATATTGTTGTGGCACGATCCCTTATAATAATATTGCTGAGCCCAATTCCCTCCCGGCACTCGATAATTTTTCCCTCACGATTGCATCTTCTTTTAGGGGTCTATGAAAAAATATTGTGGTCGAGGATCCCTAGTATAAATATTCCTGATCCATAAATAAAATATTGCTAATCCCTAAGGAAAATATTGCTAACCACAACTCCCTCGAAGCTCGCTAATTTTTTACTCCTGATGGAATGTCCAATTTTTCTCCATCATAAAAGTTGTGAAACAATATTGTTGTGGCACGATCCCTTATAATAATATTGCTGAGCCCAATTCCCTCTCGGCATTCGATAATTTTTTCCTCACGATTGTATCTTCTTTTAGGGGTCTAATGAAAATATTGCTGATCCATAAATAAAATATTGCTAATCCCTATGGACAATATTGCTAACCACAACTTCCTCGAAACTCGGTAATTTTTTACTCCCGATAGAATGTCCAATTTTTCTCCATCATGAAAGTTTTGAAAAAATATTGTTGTGGCACGATCCCTTATAATAATATTGCTGAGCCCAATTCCCTCTCGGCTTTCGACAATTTTTTCCTCACGATTGTATCTTCTTTAAGGGGTCTATGAAAAAATATCGTGATCGAGGATCCCTAATAAAAATATTGCTGATCCATAAATAAAATATTGCTAATCCCTAAGGAAAATATTGCTAACCACAACTCCCTCGAAGCTCGGTAATTTTTTAATCCCGATGGAATGTCCAAAATTTCTCCATCATGAACGTTGTGGAAGAATATTTTTGTTGCAGGATGCCTAATAATAATATTGCCGATCCCTAAAAAACTTGAAAAAAAAATCGAATATTTCAAGAAATTTTCAATGAAAATGGACAGAACAATTATGTTATCAATCTCAATGACAAAGCTGTATCTTCTTTCGATTGAATCAATAACTCAACTGATTATTCTTCAAGGGAGCTAATAGAATTATCCGAATTGAAATATATTCTTCCACAGTTCGGTTGTTAGTTTGTAATGGGATACTATAATAACCTTCAACTTCGATATATTACATTTCCATTTAAACTAAGATGATGTCCTCATTCTTGAGTATCCTTGTCTTCTGTCAAAGTTCACGGTGGCATAATTCCAATCCATTGTTTTGGACAGGGAAGGATATTATATAACATTTCCTGCTTCCTAAAATTGAGTTGATATAGTGTTTACCAATTAATTTCGAACATTCAACCTTAAGAACATTATAGAAATAACCAAGTATAATTGAATAGTGGGACAAAGCAGCCACCTTGGGAGACACCTAAAGCTACCAACCTGAATATATTCAGAGGTGAAGGCTTCAATTTCAGATTTCTGTCGATACTTCCAGATGACCACAAGAAAAATTTTTCCAACAGTTGACTTACACCAGGTACAACCTTCAGTGTCACTAGGGCCTCTTTATGAACCTTATCAGGATGATCAAATGCCAAACCATGAAGCAGCTTCGCGTCAGTTATAACCTTAGCCACAACCCTATAATATTCATATCTCCAGACGTTTCTCCAAGAAAACTTCATAATTCAGACAAAGTGTTAATAACGCATGCTAATTATAAAAATAACCAGTCTTGAAGTGTCGAAAGAATTCGGTGCCAGCAAGTCTACCACAAAAACAGGTACTACTCGTGCTCGCCGAGTTGTACAGCAACTATACAACTCGGTCTAGAAATAAACCAACTAGTCATTCATATTGTGCGTTTGTTCGATATGAATGAATGAGTATGATTATATAATGGCACGAAATCGCTTTTGGTTATTGCCGAGAGAATTGAATACTGGATTGCATTGTTTCTTGTCTGACCTTGCGTGCGGGTTCTGACGCCAGACGTAGTGTCAGGAGGAAATTGGGCTCAGCGATATTTTCATTAGGGATCAGCAGTATTATTATTAGGGATCGTGCCGCAACAATATTTTTTCACAAGGTTCATGATGAAGAAAAATTCAACATTTCATAGAGGAAAAAAAATTACCAATCATCGAGGTTATTATGCTCAGCAATAATTTCATTAGGGATCAGCAATATTTTTATGAGGGATCCTACTATCATCGTATTTTGTCATAGAGTTCCTAATAGAAGACACCACCGAGAGAAATATATACCGAGCCTTGAGGGAGTTGTGCTCATCAATATTTTCATTAGGGATCAGCAATATTTTATATATGGATCAGCAATATTTTCATTAGGAATCTTATTACCAACGTATTTTTTCATAGTTCCGAATAGAAGATACTATCGAAAGAAAAAAATTACGTAGTGTGAAGAGGAAATTGGGCTCAGCGATATTTTTATTAGGGATCAGCAATATTATTATTAGGGATCGTGCCGCAATAATATTTTTTCATCAGGTTCATAATAGAGAAAAATTCATCATTTCGTCGAGGGAAAAAAAATTACCGATCATCGAGTTCATTATGCTAAGCAATAATTTCATTAGGGATCAGCAATATTTTTATGAGGGATCCTACTATCATCGTATTTTGTCATAGAGTTTCTAATAGAAGACACCACCGAGAGAAATATATACCGAGCCTTGAGGGAGTTGTGCTCATCAATATTTTCATTAGGGATCAGCAATATTTTATATATGGATCAGCAATATTTTCATTAGGAATCTTATTACCAACGTATTTTTTCATAGTTCCGAATAGAAGATACTATCGAAAGAAAAAAATTACGTAGTGTGAGGAGGAAATTGGACTCAGCGATATTTCTATTAGGGATCAGCAATATTATTATTAGGGATCGTGCCGCAATAATATTTTTTCATCAGGTTCATAATAGAGAAAAATTCATCATTTCGTCGAGGAAAAAAAAATTACCGATCATCGAAGTTATTATGCTAAGCAATAATTTCATTAGGGATCAGCAATATTTTTATGAGGGATCCTACTATCATCGTATTTTGTCATAGAGTTCCTAATAGAAGACACCACCGAGAGAAATATATACCGAGCCTTGAGGGAGTTGTGCTCATCAATATTTTCATTAGGGATCAGCAATATTTTATATATGGATCAGCAATATTTTCATTAGGAATCTTATTACCAACGTATTTTTTCATAGTTCCGAATAGAAGATACTATCGAAAGAAATAAATTACGTAGTGTGAGGAGGAAATTGGGCTCAGCGATATTTCTATTAGGGATCAGCAATATTATTATTAGGGATCGTGCCGCAATAATATTTTTTCATCAGGTTCATGATAGAGAAAAATTCATCATTTCGTCGAGGGAAAAAAATTACCGATCATCGAGTTTATTATGCTCAGCAATAATTTCATTAGGGATCAGCAATATTTTTATAAGGGATCCTACTATCATCGTATTTTGTCATAGACTTCCTCATAGAAAATACCACCGAGAAAAACAAATACCGAGCCTCGAGGGAGTTGTGCTCAGCAATAATTTCATTAGGGATCTGCAATATTTCATTTATGGATCAGCAATATTTTCATTAGTGATCTTATTACCACCGTATTTTGTCATAGTTCCTAATGGAAGATACTTTCGAAAGAAAAAAATTACGTAGTGTCAGGAGGAAATTTGGCTCAGCGATATTTTCATTAGGGCTCAGCAATATGATCATTAGGGATCGTGCCGCAACTGTATTTTTTCACAAGGTTCATGATAGAGAAAAATTCAACATTTCATAGAGGGAAAGAAATAACCTATCATCGAGGTTATTTTGCTCAGCAATAATTTCATTAGGGATCAGCAATATTTTTATAAGGGATCCTACTATCACCGTATTTTGTCATAGAGTTCCTAATAGGAGATACCACCGAGAAAAAAAGTTACCGAGCCTCGAGGGAGTTGTGCTCAGCAATATTTTCATTAGGGATCTGCAATATTTTATTTATAGATCAGCAATATTCTCATTAGTGATCTTCTTACCAACGTATTTTGTCATAGTTCGAAAAGAAGATACTATCGAAAGAAAAAAATTACGTAGTGTCAGGAGGAAATTGGGCTCAGCGATATTTTCATTAGGGATCAGCAGTATTATTATTAGGGATCGTGCCGCAACTGTATTTTTTCATAAGGTTCATGATAGAGAAAAATTCAAAATTTCATAGAGAGAGAAAAATTACCGATCATCGAGGTTATTATACTTAGCAATAATTTCATTAGGGATCAGCAAAATTTTTATAGGGGATCCTACTATCACCGTATTTTGTCATAGAGTTCCTAATAGAAGATACCACCGAGAAAAAAATATACCGAGCCTCGAGGAAGTTGCGCTCAGCAATATTTTCATTAGGGATCAGCAATATTCTATTTATGGATCAGCAATATTCTCATTAGGGATCTTATTACCAACGTATTTTGTCATAGTTCCTAATAAAAGATACTATCGAAAGAAAAAAATTACGTAGTGTCAGGAGGAAATTGGGCTCAGCGATATTTTCATTAGGGATCAGCAATATTATTATTAGGGATCATGCCACAACAATATTTCTTCACAACTTTCATGATGAAGAAAAATTGAACATTCCATCGAAGGAAAAAAATTACCGAGCATCGAGAGAGTTGTGCTCAGCAATATTTCAATCAGGTATCAGCAATATGTTCAATCAGGATCTTGTTTCCACCGTTTTTTGATAGATTTTCCTTCTTCCTGGCGTAAATGTAGGAAATTTACCGCTCTCCTCTAGGAAAAGCGCCTATATCAAACAAATCACGCAATAAGTTATCCGACAGTTCGGGTTGTTAGAGAACATCACGGCTTCGATAACATCTCTTTCAATTCCATCAACTGTTGAATTATCGATCTAATCACCACCTCAAAGCCAACATCGAAAGACACGAAATTAGTCATCGAGTATATCTTTCAGGTGTATCATTCACGATCACAAAGCCCCATAAATTAAATCCGTCGTTCTATTATTCACAATCGGAATCGAAATGAAAGCCGAGAGTGAATGCATTATAAAATATCTATTAATAAATCGATTGTCGATTTTGAGTGCTGCTTATATTCGATCCTCAAAGGTTCAAGTGTGTTACGTTATCGGTTGTCATTGTAAACTGGCTATTTATTGGTTTCAGTCGACGTTAATTGAACTTTTAGTCGGGAGGTGTGTCCGCCGTTATTCATATTGAAATTTCCCCGTGGAGACGCTAATCGAATTCTATTTTCGTTCGACAATAGGATCTTTTTCGATCGTCCCATTCAGATCTAGATTTTCCAAGAAGTAATTTAACGTTTTTTCCTGTCAGTGGAGAAATTTCACTAAGAGCGCGCTCAACCTTTGTGCGAATGACTTGCAACTCGAATGAAGAAAGTAACCTTCGGTTCACCAGTGTGTTTCGATATATTCTGCTCCAGATTCAGCATGAATTTCTGCGAAAAGAAATAATGACGATGTTGAATCGCGATCGACTGTTATTAACTGCCCATGATTAGGCTGTTCACCACGCTAAATTGCATATTGCTTCGCTGGCACTCAATGATACCCAAAAGGATATCTATGTACGTTATCACTCGACCTATTCGATTTGAAATTGCGAGGTTTGTTAGTAGCATCCGGTTATTTTTGCTTATTGCAATCGGAAAAGACATTTTCCACCATTGGGTGAGACATAAACAGTGGTGTGTCTCAGAAAGAATCATAAATGAATCGAGTACAATGAACTGTGCGAGAATTGAAATTCCTGTCGTGTGATTTCTGCAGATACCTTATCAAAATATGCGTACTAGAGTACAAACGTTATATCTCAACTCCAGATCTTATCGCATGCAATAAGACATAATACTTGAGTACTAAATCATGGCGTATGTAAGCGTTCCAACGATTAGGTCGAGTTGCTCAATAAATAGGTGTTAAATCTACGGTTAACTTCAGTTTCAGAAGGGTGCGGCCCAACAATTTCAATTTCAGTTTTTTTTTCGTAGATGACAAATCCTAATTTTCAATTCGAAGATTCGTGATGGCTAGGCTAAAAAGTTTAATACTTTCGGTTTTCTCTTTTGTGTGCCTTTGGAAGATAGTAGGGAAGGAAAAATTCATCGAATGAACCTCTTTTCCTTTCGCTAATCTTCTGACCTTCTCAAGTGGCTGGAATTGCGAATCTTGCCCAATTTCCGAACGGTGCACCGTTGATCCGAAGCGAACTGAAATAATGTGAGGCCTCACCATATGGGATAACAATTTGACGTTCTAAGTTAATCGGAGTGATATATATGGTAACGATATATTTTGATCGGAAGTCTTTACGCTCTATAAGGAGATAAGTGTCTCAAAATTGCATAACAACGGCAGGATTCCAAATCGGCTGTTTCTACGTGTGCGAAATACAGAAGGATTAGCAGCGTTTCTGAAGTGTCAAACCAGGATCGTAGTTTCAACGCGAGAACCGAGACCCCAGTTATTTTTCAATAAATTCAACAATTTTTTTCATTAAATGAAGATTAATTGAAGATTCCAGCGAGAGAAAAAATTGCCGAGCATCGAGGGAGTTTTTCTCAGCAATATTTTCATTAGGGATCAGCAATATTATTTATGGGGATCCTACGACTACCGTATTTTGTCATGGAGTTCATAATGGAATATACTATCGAGAGAAAAAAATTACAGAGCGTCGGGAGAGCATTAGGCTCAGCAATATTTTCATTAGGGATCAGCAATATTATTTATGGGGATCCTACGACTACCGTATTTTTTCATGGAGTTCATAATGGAATATACTATCGAGAGAAAAAAATTACAGAGCGTCGGGAGAGGATTAGGCTCAGCAATATTTTCATTAGGGATCAGCAATATTATTTATGGGGATCCTACGACTACCGTATTTTTTCATGGAGTTCATAATGGAATATACTATCGAGAGAAAAAAATTACAGAGCGTCGGGAGAGGATTAGGCTCAGCAATATTTTCATTAGGGATCAGCAATATTATTTATGGGGATCCTACGACTACCGTATTTTTTCATGGAGTTCATAATGGAATATACTATCGAGAGAAAAAAATTACAGAGCGTCGGGAGAGGATTAGGCTCAGCAATATTTTCATTAGGGATCAGCAATATTATTTATGGGGATCCTACGACTACCGTATTTTTTCATGGAGTTCATAATGGAATATACTATCGAGAGAAAAAAATTACAGAGCGTCGGGAGAGGATTAGGCTCAGCAATATTTTCATTAGGGATCAGCAATATTATTTATTGGGATCCTACGACTACCGTATTTTTTCATGGAGTTCATAATGGAATATACTATCGAGAGAAAAAAATTACAGAGCGTCGGGAGAGGATTAGGCTCAGCAATTTTTTCATTAGGGATCAGCAATATTTTCATAAGGGATTCTACTACCACACTACTACCATCGCAGGAAAAAAATTCCGAGCTTCGGGAGGGAATTGGGATCCGCGATATTTTAATTAGGGGTCAGCAATAATATTATAAGGGATCCTGCGACAACAAAACACTTTCACAACCTTCATACTGGAAAAAAAGTGAATATTCCATCGAAAAAAAAAATTACTGAGCATCGAGGGAATTGTACTCAGCAATATTCCTCTTAGGGATCAGCAATATTTTTATAAGGGATTCTACTACCACACTACTACCATCACAAGAAAAAAATTCCGAGCTTCGGGAGGGAATTGGCTCTGCGATATTCTTGTTAGGGATCAGCAATATTATTATAAGGGATCCTGCCACAACAAAACTCTTTCACAGCCTTCATACTGGAAAAAAATTGAACATTCCATCGAGAAAAAAAAAATTACTGAGCATCGAGGGAATTGTATTCAGCAATATTTCCCTTAGGGATCAGGAATATTTTTATAAGGGATTCTACTACCACACTATTACGATCGCAAGAAAAAAATTCCGAGCTTCGGGAGGGAATTGGGATCCGCGATATTTTTATTAGGGGTCAGCAATAATATTATAAGGGATCCTGCGACAACAAAACTCTTTCACAGCCTTCATACTGGAAAAAAATTGAACATTCCATCGAGAAAAAAAAAATTACTGAGCATCGAGGGAATTGTACTCAGCAATATTTCTCTTAGGGATCAGCAATATTTTTGTAAGGGATTCTACTACCACACTACTACCATCACAAGAAAAAAATTCCGAGCTTCGGGAGGGAATTGGCTCTGCGATATTCTTGTTAGGGATCAGCAATATTATTATAAGGGATCCTGCCACAAGAAAACACTTTTACAGCCTTCATACTGGAAAAAAATTGAATATTCCATCGAAAAAAAAAATTACTGAGCATCGAGGGAATTGTACTCAGCAATATTTCTCTTAGGGATCAGCAATATTTTTATAAGGGATTCTACTATCACACTACTACCATCACAAGAAAAAAATTCCGAGCTTCGGGAGGGAATTGGATCTGCGATATTTTTGTTAGGGATCAGCAATATTATTATAAGGGATCCTGCCACAACAAAACTCTTTCACAGCCTTCATACTGGAAAAAAATTGAACATTCCATCGAGAAAAAAAAAATTACTGAGCATCGAGGGAATTGTATTCAGCAATATTTCCCTTAGGGATCAGGAATATTTTTATAAGGGATTCTACTACCACACTATTACGATCGCAAGAAAAAAATTCCGAGCTTCGGGAGGGAATTGGGATCCGCGATATTTTTATTAGGGGTCAGCAATAATATTATAAGGGATCCTGCGACAACAAAACACTTTCACAACCTTCATACTGGAAAAAAAGTGAACATTCCATCGAGAAAAAAAAAAGTACTGAGCATCGAGGGAACTGTACTCAGCAATATTTCTCTTAGGGATCAGCAATATTTTCATAAGGGATTCTACTATCACACTACTACCATCACAAGAAAAAAATTCCGAGCTTCGGGAGGGAATTGGATCTGCGATATTTTTGTTAGGGATCAGCAATATTATTATAAGGGATCCTGCCACAACAAAACACTTTCACAGCCTTCATACTGGAAAAAAATTGAACATTCCATCGAGAAAAAAAAAATTACTGAGCATCGAGGGAATTGAATTCAGCAATATTTCCCTTAGGGATCAGGAATATTTTTATAAGGGATTCTACTACCACACTACTACGATCGCAAGAAAAAAATTCCGAGCTTCGGGAGGGAATTGGGATCCGCGATATTTTTGTTAGGGATCAGCAATATTATTATAAGGGATCCTGCCACAAGAAAACACTTTTACAGCCTTCATACTGGAAAAAAATTGAATATTCCATCGAAAAAAAAAATTACTGAGCATCGAGGGAATTGTACTCAGCAATATTTCTCTTAGGGATCAGCAATATTTTTATAAGGGATTCTACTATCACACTACTACCATCACAAGAAAAAAATTCCGAGCTTCGGGAGGGAATTGGATCTGCGATATTTTTGTTAGGGATCAGCAATATTATTATAAGGGATCCTGCCACAACAAAACACTTTCACAGCCTTCATACTGGAAAAAAATTGAACATTCCATCGAGAAAAAAAAAATTACTGAGCATCGAGGGAATTGAATTCAGCAATATTTCCCTTAGGGATCAGGAATATTTTTATAAGGGATTCTACTACCACACTACTACGATCGCAAGAAAAAAATTCCGAGCTTCGGGAGGGAATTGGGATCCGCGATATTTTTGTTAGGGATCAGCAATATTATTATAAGGGATCCTGCCACAACAAAACACTTTCACAGCCTTCATACTGGAAAAAAATTGAACATTCCATCGAGAAAAAAAAAATTACTGAGCATCGAGGGAATTGTATTCAGCAATATTTCCCTTAGGGATCAGGAATATTTTTATAAGGGATTCTACTACCACACTACTACGATCGCAAGAAAAAAATTCCGAGCTTCGGGAGGGAATTGGGCTCTGCGATATTTTTATTAGAGATCAGAAATATTATTATAAGGGATCCCGCCACAACAAAACACTTTCACAGCCTTCATACTTGAAAAAAATAGGACATTCCATCGAGAAAAAATAATTACTGAGCATCGAGGGAATTGTACTCAGCAATATTTCCCTTAGGGATCAGCAATATTTTTATAAGGGATTCTACTACCACACTACTACCATCACAAGAAAAAAATTCCGAGCTTCGGGAGGGAATTGGGCTCTGCGATATTTTTGTTAGGGATCAGCAATATTATTATAAGGGATCCTGCCACAACAAAACACTTTCAGAGCCTTCATACTGGAAAAAAATTGAACAATCCATCGAGAAAAAAAAATTACTGAGCATCGAGGGAATTGTACTCAACAATATTTCGCTTAGGGATCAGCAATATTTTTATAAGGGATTCTACTACCACACTACTACCATAGCAAGAAAAAAATTCCGAGCTTCGGGAGGGAATTGGGCTCTGCGATATTTTTGTTAGGGATCAGCAATATTATTATAAGGGATCAGCAATATTCTTTTTAGGGTCCTCTTAGTCCTCTTTAGTCCGACATAAATTGAAGTCTTTTCTTATTGAAAAAATATTTTATTCTCTGGATGAGTTTTTACAATGCACCTAATATGTTGAATATTTAGTTCAGTTTCATACTTTCTATGTGACGAGTGGAAACCTTTTTGGTGTAAACATATATAAATATATTTCATTCTAGGTATAGAATAGATTTTTTTTCGATGGTATCTACTCTAATAGAAGATTCCATCGAAAGAAAAAAATTTCCCAGCTTCAGGAGGGAATTTTGCTCAGCGATATTTTTATTAGGGATCAGCAATATTATTGTAAGGGATCCTACCACAACAATGATCTCTCACAGCGTTCATGCTGGAGAAAAATTGAACATTCCATGGAGAGAAAAAAATTACTGAGCATCGAGAGAGTTGCACTCAGCAATATTTCCTTTAGGGATCATCAATATTTTTATTAGGGATCAGCAATATTTTTATTAAGGTTCTTTCCACCACCATATTTCGTCATAGTGTTCCTTTCAACATAAATTGAAGTCGTTTCTTATTGAAAATATATTTTATTCTGTAGATGTGTTTTTACAATGCACCTAATATGATAAATATTTGATTTAGTTTTATAGTTTCTATGTGACGAGTGGAAACCTTTTTGGTGTAAACATAAATAAATATATTTCATTCTAGGTGTAGAATAGTTTTTTTTTCGGAGTTCATAATAGAATATACTATCGAGAGAAAAAAAAACTAACGAGCGTCGAAAAGCAATTGGGCTCAGAAATATTTCAACAAGGTATTTTGGCACCACCATATTTCCTCGCAGCGTTTATGATAGAGAATAATGGAAGATTCCCATAGGAGAAAAAATTACTGAGCGTTGGGGGGAAATTGGCCTCCTCAATATTTTTATCAGGGTTCATAAATATTTTCATTAGGGATCCTGGCCTAACCATATTTCGTAACATAATATTTTTATATTCGATAATCTCGTCAAGTGAAAGAAAAAGGTTTATAATACCTATCTGTTCCCGTCGAATGAGTATCCACCAAGAAGGTTTGCGGGGCTGGGTTCGGTCCTGCGTTATTAATAACCATTTACAGTCGAAGTGAATGGAAATAAACATTGTGTCGAATTTTTCTAGGTTATCCGTAGATGTAGGTCTATATCAATCACATTTCATACAATAACGTTGATTATTTTCTTCATTGTTCCAATCGAAAAAAGTCGAGAACCCATAATTTCTCGAAAGCAACAATGGTCGTGTCTGTCTCTGAAAAAAAATTATGATCTGTGGGATGTGAAAGATGATGATTGAATAAACCTTCGGAGACTGAAGGATCATTGAATTTATTTTCCTTAAGACACTCGAAGTTTAACCCTGTACAGAAAAGGGAAGAATTTACAACATGTAGCTAATGTGAAAGTGTACTCTTGTTGGAGGGTCTTGTAGAAAAAAACCCAATTACCACTTCTTCAGTTGGCCTTTTTTCTTCGCATTTCTCTTATTGCATTTAATAACCGTCCGATCCTTCACGTCGGTAGATAATTAGACTTACCAAGACGTAATTTTAATTGAATTTACGCGAGGTTCGATCCGATAAATTGAATAACTCCACATGTGACCGATTTGGTAAAGTTGAAGGCTAGGAAAAACCTCGACTGGGACTTTCGACCATCGCGAAGAGATGAATGGGACATAACTCAGGTGCGGCTCTCTCTTTCTAGATTTGTCATTTGAAAAATATATTGACCAAAGGAAAAAGTGGAGGAACGATGTGGCGAAGGCCAAAACAGGGCGCGTGCGCTCGAAGCAGGGGTAAAATTCTGATATTTTCTTTTCTTCCAGACAATTTGCCACATAAGCGGAGGGCATCTCAACCCAGCGGTTACCCTCAGTTTCTTCTTAACTGGAGATGTTAAGCTTATCAAAGCAATCCTCTACATCGTGGTTCAATGTATAGGAGCAGCGTGTGGTGCGGCGATATTGAGGGTGAGTTTGATATCAGGAAAAAAATTCCTGAAAACAGGGGAAAATTTTATTCGATAAAAATAAGTGTAACACCATATAATTTCTTCACGCGATCTGAATGATGATACAATGTCTTCGGAAATCTGATCTAGGTGATATAATAAAGCAATTTGTATTTTCTCTCGTTACAGTGTGAACATTTCCTCGGCAATCTTCTCCAGTTAATAACCATTTTCATGTTATCGAATCTTTTTTTTTTTCATGATTACCAGTGCATTAAGGTGGGAAGTCTGATACAATATTTCAGATTTCACCATTTTATCGAATGATATGATCATGATATTTCCGCCGATAGAAAACTCAACATGTTAGAAAGCAAGTTATGTTCTATATCTTATTTTTGTCTTCCGTTTCAGTGTAAATGTTTAATTTTTTTATTACCTTCCTTCTTTTGTTATTGGAGGAATTAATTTTTTTCTTAATTATTCCTATTCACTTTGGAAAAACAATTCCAAAAAAATTATAAAAAGCAAGAAACCAATTGAAGAAATTTTCAACAGCTGACAAAAAATTACACCAGCTCTTTTTCAATTATGCCGAACCAGCTGTTATAGAAATATAAGGATTTTTTATTCAATAATTCGTTGGAATCAAAAATGGTTCTGAATGATCTGGACAAATGTAATTTCAAACGACCATATTTACGGAACCACGCTCGAAAGTTATAATTTTCTACGGTTTCTATGGTTCTCATCATGCGATCTGCACAATATTTTGCATGTAGCTTGAATATATCAATCTCCATTGAAATACAGAACTTCGTCAAGATCGAATTCGTAGTTTTGCAATCATCAAGGAAACCAAATTTCAAACGACCATATTTACGGAACATCTATTCTAATTCAGCCCAATAACGAATTCAACCGCGGCATTCAAGATTCGAACCTAACCTGAAAATTTCGAGTTTCTAGGTCGTTCCGTTCGAGAGTTATCGTGTCTACGCTCGAAAATTATAATTTTCTGTGGTTCTGGTAATGCGATCTGGACAAAATTTTGCATGTAGCTTGAATATATATTTCTCCATTAAAAAACGAAATTTCGTCACGATCGAATCCGTAGTTTTGAAATATTCGATAAAACTAAATTTCAAACGACCATATTTTCGGAACCCCTGGTCGAATTCAGCTCAGTAACGAACTCAATAGGGCATTCATGAATCGAACCTACCCTGAAAATTTCAAGTTTCTAGGTCGTTCCGTTCGAGAGTAATCGTGTATACGCTCGAAAGTTATAATTTTCTGTGGTTCTGGTAATGCGATCTGGACAAAATTATGCATGTAGCTTGAATATATATTTCTCCATTAAAATACGAAATTTCGTCACGATCGAATCCGTCGTTTTGAAATATTCGATAAAACTAAATTTCAAACGACCATATTTTCGAAACCCCTGATCAAATTCCGCTCAGTAACGAACTCAACAGCGTCATTCATGAATCGAACTTACCCTGAAAATTTCAAGTTTCTAGGTCGTTCCGTTCGAGAGTTATCGTGTCGACGCTCGAAAATTATAATTTTCTGTGGTTCTGGTAATGCGATCTGGACAAAATTTTGCATGTAGCTTGAATATATATTTCTCCATTAAAAAACGAAATTTCGTCACGATCGAATCCGTAGTTTTGAAATATTCGATAAAACTAAATTTCAAACGACCATATTTTCGGAACCCCTTGTCGAATTCAGCTCAGTAACGAACTCAATAGGGCATTCATGAATCGAACCTACCCTGAAAATTTCAAGTTTCTAGGTCGTTCCGTTCGAGAGTAATCGTGTATACGCTCGAAAGTTATAATTTTCTGTGGTTCTGGTAATGCGATCTGGACAAAATTATGCATGTAGCTTGAATATATATTTCTCCATTAAAATACGAAATTTCGTCACGATCGAATCCGTCGTTTTGAAATATTCGATAAAACTAAATTTCAAACGACCATATTTTCGAAACCCCTGATCAAATTCCGCTCAGTAACGAACTCAACAGCGTCATTCATGAATCGAACTTACCCTGAAAATTTCAAGTTTCTAGGTCGTTCCGTTCGAGAGTTATCGTGTCGACGCTCGAAAATTATAATTTTCTGTGGTTCTGGTAATGCGATCTGGACAAAATTATGCATGTAGCTTGAATATATATTTCTCCATTAAAATACGAAATTTCGTCACGATCGAATCCGTCGTTTTGAAATATTCGATAAAACTAAATTTCAAACGACCATATTTTCGAAACCCCTGATCAAATTCCGCTCAGTAACGAACTCAACAGCGTCATTCATGAATCGAACTTACCCTGAAAATTTCAAGTTTCTAGGTCGTTCCGTTCGAGAGTTATCGTGTCGACGCTCGAAAATTATAATTTTTTGTGGTTCTGGTAATGCGATCTGGACAAAATTTTGCATGTAGCTTGAATATATATTTCTCCATTAAAATACGAAATTTCGTCACGATCGAATCCGTCGTTTTGAAATATTCGATAAAACTAAATTTCAAACGACCATATTTTCGGAACCCCTGATCAAATTCCGCTCAGTAACGAACTCAACAGCGTCATTCATGAATCGAACTTACCCTGAAAATTTCAAGTTTCTAGGTTGTTCCGTTCGAGAGTTATCGTGTATACGCTCGAAAGTTATAATTTTCTGTGGTTCTGGTAATGCGATCTGGACAAAATTCTGCAAGTAGCTTGATTATATATTTCACCATTAAAATACGAAATTTCGTCACGATCGAATCCGTAGTTTTGAAATATTCGATAAAACTAAATTTCAAACGACCATATTTTCGGAACCCCTGGTCGAATTCTGCTCAATAACGAACTCAACAGCGGCATTTATGAATCGAACCTACCCTGAAAATTTCAAGTTTCTAGGTCGTTCCGTTCGAGAGTTATCGTGTATACTCTCGAAAGTAATAATTTTCTGTGGTTCTGGTAATGCGATGTGGACAAAATTTTGCAAGTAGCTTGAATATATATTTCTCCATTGAAATACAAAATTTTGTCACGATCGAATTCGTAGTTTTGAAATATTCGGTAAAACTAAATTTCAAACGACCATATTTTCGGAACACCTGGTCGAATTAAGCTCAGTAACACACTCAACGGCATTCATGAATCGAACCTACCCTGAAAATTTCAAGTTTCTAAGTCGTTCCGTTCGAGAGTTTCACATTTACCTTTGAAAGTTATAATTTTCTATGGTTTCTATGGTTCTCATCATGCGATCTGGACAATATTTTGCACTTAGCTTGAATATACCATTTTCCATTGAAATACAGAATTTCGTAACGATCGAATCCCTAGTTTTGAAATTATCAAAAAAACTAAATTTCAAACGACCATAATGACGGAACCCTTCGTTGAATTTTGCCCAATAACGGACTCAACCTCGGCATACACGACTCGAACCTAACCTGAAAATTTCAAATTTCTAGGTCGTTCCGTTCGAGAGTTATCGTTTATACTCTCGAAAGTTATAATTTTCTGTGGTTCTGGTAATGCGATCTAGACAAAATTTTGTGAGTAGCTTGAATGTATATTTCTCCATTGAAATACAAAATTTCGTTACCATCGAATTCGTAGTTTTGAAATATTCGATAAAACTAAATTTCAAACGACCATTTTTTCGGAACCCCTGGTCGAATTCAGCTCAGTAACGAACTCAACAGTGGCATTCATGAATCGAACCCACCCTGAAAATTTCAAGTTTCTAAGTCGTTCCGTTCGAGAGTTATCACGTATACGTTCGAAAGTTATAATTTTCTATGGTTTCTATGGTTCTCATTATGCGATCTGGACAATATTCTGCACTTAGCTTGAATATACCATTTTCCATTGAAATACAGAATTTCGTCACGATCGAATACCTTTATTTGAAATTATCATGAAAACTAAATTCTAAACGACCATATTTACAGAACTCCTCGTCGAATTTCACCCAATAACCGACTCTACCTCGGCATTCAAGATTCGAACCTAACCAGAAAATTTCAAGTTTCTAGGTCGTTCCGTTCGGGAGTTATCGTGTATACGTTTGAAAGTTAAAATATTCTATGGTTTCTATGCTTCTGGTGATGCGATCCGAACGAAATTTTGTATATAGCTTAAATTTACGATTGAAATACAAAATTTCGTCAAGATCGAATCCCTAGTTTTGAAATTATCAAGAAATCAAAGACATCGTGAAGAAATGATACAACCCTGGTGTAAGTAGAACAAGCGCTCAAAAATAGGTAATTTAGGTTATATTTTTGAAATTCCTGTCACTTAGTAGATCGAATGTATCACATCTGTCATATTTGGCCGACGTTGCCAAATGGTATTCAACTGACTTGTAGATAATGAATCATGTTTGGTTTTATCTAATTTATTATTATTAGGAATTCTGGCTATCATGGTCTTTCTAGATAACTCTATAAAGCAGCAATCCCTTGGCCTTCCTGCTTCGCATTTACGGCAAAAAAACCGAAATCGTGACGACTTTATAATATACACTGCTTTCTTCTTGTTCTGTAATTCGCCCAACCTATTCCAACCCACTCTGTCATCCTCAACAAGTCGCCAATCCCCCCATGGACTGTCAAACAATGTAACGGCACATTATTCGCGATTTACATAAAACAACACCTCGTCGTTTCGTCTGTCGCAAATTGCATTATATCTATCTGCGCGATCGGCGATCCGGAGTTGCGAGAAAAATCCTTGGGAACGATGTTAAAATGATCGAATGTCGCCTAAGAAGAACACCCCACCTCTCCGCGTTTGTCCGTGATAGAAATTTTTTGACATTCATTTCGAAAGTTCAAGGGAGCCAATTTTCCGTTGCATAAGACTGTGTTAACAAACATAATGGAGATAACGAATGGGAACGAACACACGTGTTCTTGGCTGCACAAAGAATCGGTTGGTTCGATTAATTTGTGATCGTTACGTTTTCTCGATGAGATCATAATCGGTGATTATGATTTTTCTGAAGGAAAGCTTCAAACCTGAACATTTATTTCCCAATGGGTCCACAAGAGCCTTAATATTTCCTCTGTCGACTGTTCACGGTTCTTCGGCGACATTGACCCTGGTGGTCGACGATGTGAAACTGTTAACCGATCGAATGGGAGCCGATAAGAAGTGAGAGAGATGCTTTACCGACATTTCCGCATTTCAACGAGGTATTCGAATTACACCTTGTTGTTTACATTCGAGTTATCGAGATCAGGAACGTGACCCGAGAATTGTTAATTATCTAATTTGTAGGCCACATTACCACATGAAAAATTGAGAATTCTTTTCGAAACCTGGAAAAAAAGTAGCGTGGGGCTGGGAAATCTTTGAAGAATCATCACTTTCTCCCATTCTCAAGTGTAAATATCCCTATTTTTTTCAAATCCGTTTCACTGGCTAAACATCTCATAACAGATACCTTTCCTGTTTCAATAGTGTCGAAGTTTGAGCTATTGGCCAATAGATGGCATCACAAAGTTATAAAAACTCAGTCCATCGTTCCCGAATTTGATGGAGTGGCTTAGAAAATAAATAATTTTTCCTTCACATCCGTTTCACTGGCCTGAAAGAAGTATTCATTCATAAATCGTTAGAAATCATTACTCACCTCCACCTCTATTTCTGTCATTGGAATAACGATCACAGCTTACCGAAATTGATCGGAAATTCCGGGAAACTGCCCATGGGTGTTGAAGAAACGTAAAAGGATTTTTGAGAATTCTTCGTGTATATTTGCAGGCGATTACTCCATCCGACAAACAAGGCGATCTTGGAATCACAGCGATAAATCCAAGTTTAGATCCAATCCAGGGGTTCATCGTGGAGGCCATTCTAACATTCTTGCTTCTCATCGTGATCCATGGTGTGTGTGACACAAGAAGGAAGGACGTTAAAGGTTCTGCTCCTTTGGCTATTGGTTTGGCCATTACCTCTTGTCACTTGGCAGGTGTAAGTACAATTTTTTTTCATTATTGTTCATTGCACTTTTATGTGTTTCTTTTTCTCAGATTCAATATACAGGATCAAGTTTGAATCCAGCTAGGAGTTTTGGGCCAGCAGTAATAATGAATTTGTGGGCCAATCATTGGGTGAGTCCAGTTCAGAATGCAAATATACGAAGTAGATAAAAATATACGATTAAATTTCTCTATCAGAGGAGATAATTGCATTTACTCATCTCTACATAAGTCAAGTATTCATTTATGATGAAGATGGATGTTTTTTTTCACAGGTTTACTGGGCAGGACCAATCTTAGGAGCTGGGGTAGCCGGACTTATCTACAAATTCGTCTTCAAATACAGAAAGGGAGAAAGCGATTCGTATGATTTCTAGAACTGTTAAAAGTATTGTTTATCGTGACATATACATCTCATTTTATGAATTTATTCATTATCCCATCTATATTTAACAGTAGCGAAAAGTAACATATTGTACAAATTTCATATATTGTAAACATTTACTATAGTGTCCTAGTATTTAGCTGTTAGTGTTAATGATTTTCATGTTGATTTCGAGTCATTGAATAAAAACTAGATTATAAAAAATGAACATTTCATTAAGAAATGTATTTGAAATTTTTTCATCAATGTTTCAGGGAAAATTTTAGATCGTAAATTTCGACTATGACATCAATTTTCACCTCCGAAAACTTTTAAGACATTGAAACGAGCATTTTAATTTCACATACAACATTACGCACGCCATCTATACTCACATTCATGAAGTACCCGTATCCAAACATTCCAGACTCAGAAAAGAGAAGTTCTCTGTAAGCTCAATACGTAGCTATCCACATTTGCGTATAGAAGGCGTATAAATCGTAACAAAAGAATATATCCTTTAATTTATGGTTTCTAGGCTAATTTGTGATCGTAGATACTAAATATGACATCAGATGCAAGCTAATATCACTTTGAACTACTTGTCAGAATCATTCGAGATTTGCAAATTATTAACGAGCAAATTCACGACCACGTGATTATGCAAAAAAATCGCATAAAAAATTCCAATTTTTCAACTTCCAATCGCGAATATCTCGGATTCTACTCGTCAGAATCAGTCGAGATTTGCAATTTATTAACGAGCGAATTCACGACTACAAGATTATGCAAAAAAATCGCATACAAAATTCCAATTTTTCAACTTTCAATCGCGAATATCTCGAATTCTACGCGTCAGAATCAGTCGAGATTTGCAATTTATTAACGAGCGAATTAACGACTACAAGATTATGCAAAAAAATCGCATAAAAAATTTCCAATTTTTCAACTTTCAATCGCGAATATCTCGAATTCTACTCGTCAGAATCAGTCGAGATTTTCAATTTATTAACGAGCGAATTCACGACTACGTGATTATGCAAAAAAATCGCATAAAAAATTCCAATTTTTTCAACTTTCAATCGCGAATATCTCGAATTCTACTCGTCAGAATCAGTCGAGATTTTCAATTTATTAACGAGCGAATTCACGACTACAAGATTATGCAAAAAAAACGCATAAAAAATTCCAATTTTTCAACTTTCAATCGCGAATATCTCGACTTCTACTTTTGAAGCCATCGTTCAGCTCTTTTTATTCCCCATCGAATTTAATAACATCAGCGCCATCTATACTCAATTCAGCCAAGTTTTCCTTATGGAACTGCAGAAATAAAGCTTTCTATAAATCGAAATTTTTCTTCCCGCATTTAAGTACATTCCGAATCTGACAGACGTTTCAAACTCCTATCACTTAATAGCCACCGTTCTAGCTTTTTCCATTGATCATCAAATTCTAAATCCCTTACGCCATCTGTACTCAATTGAACCAAGTTTTCTTTCGGAAAGTTCGGAAATAAAGTTTTCTCAAATGTCAAAATTTTTACTTGTCGCATTCGAGTACAGATGGCGCCTGAGTACACTCATGTAGATTCCTAGCAAGTTGAAATCTTTGTTGGTATGCAACGCCCGATCAAGATTCTCTTGGAAAAACATCGGGTAATAAAGGTATACAGCGCCTAGCCGGAGTAGCGTTGTAGGCAACCCTTGAAACAAGATCGATGAATAGTGTGTTACCAACCGCAAAACACAAATTTACTCCGGATACCTCCTCGAAGTCCTATGAGCCGATTACCAAATTCAGTACAAAACGATTTTTCTATGACAAATTCCACTGAAAATCCAAATCTGGGTGTTTGGAACAAAATCGGGTAAGAGGAGTATAGGATGTATGAGGAGGTATACGGCGCCTAGCCGAAGTAGCGTTGTAGGCAACCCGTAAAACAAGAATGATGTAAAGTGTGTTGCCAATCGCCAAACAAAAATTTACTCCGGATACCTCCTCGAAGTCCTATGAACCTATTACCAAATTCAGTACGAAACGATTTTTCCATGACAAATTCCAAAGTCGGATTATAAGAGGTGGTCTCGTTGTGGGCAACTCGTAAAACATGAGGGATGTATAGTGTGTTGGCTAGCCTACCATCTTTTCAGAGCTCAGAAATTGTTTCGCTTTTTTTCAGAGATTTTGAGAAGAAAAGTACTCTCGTCTGATGGAACTTGTGTTCACTAGTAAATTAGATTTTCGAGGAGAACACTAATTTCTTTGGTTTGAAAGATCTGATAATTTATCCAGGGAGTTATCCTCTGAAGATTTTTAGGTGAAAATAATATGTTTCTAGGCTAATTTTAGATTGAAGATTCCGAATCTAACATCAGTATCATGCTGAGATCATTTTAAAGTCATAGTTTCAGCTTTTTTATTGCCCATCAAATCCAATACCATGTATAAACAACTCTGCCAAGTTTACCTCCCGAAAATGCAGAAATAAAGCTTTCTCTAATATCGTAGCGCCATCTATACTCAATTGTTTTCTTCCGGGAACTGCAAAAATAAACTTTTCTGTAATGTCGAAATTTTACTTCTCGCATTCGAGTACAGATGGCGTCTGAGTAGAAGAAAACATTTTCACTCTCCTCACAATTTTTGTTCTGGTTCTTAAACTATATCATGGACAAGCGAGAAATAACAAACTAGTTATATGCTTAGGTTAGTTTATATTCACAATTTCTTTAAAAAATGGGCATCCAAGCAATAATATTAACACTAATGCAAAGACTAACTGATGAAGAATACAGTATTACTTAAAATATTTACGAAAAAGATGTATAAATTTCTCGAACACAGTCCAATACATTTCAAGAACGTTGCTGATCGGAATATCATTTAACTAGGAGTAAATTATGACTAAGTTTAAGTTTATATTCAACAAGATAATACTTTTTATGTTCATAGTGGAATTTCAGCATCGTTGTCGAAATTATTTGGATGGTATATACAATATATTATAGATTTGATAGATTTTCACTTCTCATATATTTATATATACAGACGCCAGGTAAAAAACATCAAATTTGTTTTGCATGCGAGGAGACTGCTCAACACAAAGATAAAACAGGGAAAAGTAAACTTTGATCTTGTTGGTATTGCAAGGAGAAGAAGAAAATTACCTGCTGAGGAGAAAAAACACAATGAAAAAATTTTGAATTCATCTAAAACTTTTGGGAGTATTATATTGCCAATAATTGTCAGTAGGCCGCATAACAGTCTCCTCGCACCAAATCCAAAAACGGTTGGCATCTTGGAAATATCTTGGAATTAATATAAAAAGGCAAGGTGTCTTATTCGGACACAATTTTTTTTTTCAATATTGAAACTTGAGGACGATGCTTCTGTTTACCAAGCTAAACTACACTACAAAAGGATGAATAACGTCAAAGACCCGCATTTCTCAGTTGGCAGAGATACTGGTAATATATTTCAATAGGATTCAGTACTGCCGGGTTTGAACAGACGAAGAACTGACGTTGAAAATTTAGGTTTCAGATATATTTCACTTTTGCTGTGATTCTGTAAGTTTCGCTCCCGAACTTACAGAAACGGACGCGAAAAAATTTACTGTACAAAAAACGGGAGAATGTGTTTCGGCAGTCCTTTTTCAGTATCCACTAGGACAAAATCTTTCTCTGCATGAATTATTCTTATTGTTACGAGAATTTTTTCGATCTTTCGATAATTTCAATTGAAAATCGCGAATTCAAGTGCCAAAAACGGGGCAGATTGGGAGTTCAGCCCCAGTTTTGACCAAATCAGATTATTCAAGAAAGTATAAGTGATTTAGAACAACCCCTGCGCCCAGCTCCTAAAAAAAATTACGTTTGAATAAATTCCGAAACCTTCAGTATAGTGGTGTTGAAATAAAAACGTTTGGTCTATAGTTTAAGACGTTAAGATTCTCCTCAACACTGCTTATCACAGAAATAACGCAGCTATTGTAAAGACCAGGTACTTCAAATCGGTTCAGTTATCGGAGATTTTCATGGTGCCGGTCCTGGTCATCACAATTTACCGATATCAATTAATTTTACATTAAGAACAACTCAACAATTTGATTACTATTCATGTAACAAGTTCCGTTAATTTAATGATTAAAGCACTTCAGGGAAGAATTATAATTATTTTACCAGAATCAAATTTTTGGTATAAATTACAATTAGGTTTTAAATTTCAAAATTACCATATATACAGATTTGAAAGATCAGAGGGCGTTGAAAGCAGAAACCAACATTCACTATGATCGAGAAAACATTTTTTAATGTTAGAAATTTTTCGCTGAAAAAAGTTTAAACCTCGGAATAAAACAAAGAAAAAGTCGCCTATACGAGGAAAAAGTATCGTACAAACAAACCCGTTCAATTAATCTGAGTTTTCTGCTCCCAAAACCGTTTTGCTTGAATTCACTATATTTTATATACACGAATTTTTTTACTCGCACATCACCCCACGACGTCAAATGAAATCTCCTGTCTTTCGAAATCAATACGAAATGAATGTTATTGGCAGTAGTAATGAGTTATGAAAGGTCACCTAAAGCGTCACATACACACACACGCATACGATACACAGCGTAATAATTCAATTCCTGGTCAGTGGTTGTACTCCTAAGGGTCGGGCCCGCTGCTAGCACCAGTCGTCGTCGTCTGAGTCGGAGTGACGGGTCCTGTTCGGCTTCGGCTTGTAACCGTTCGGCACCGGACTCGGCAACATGCGGCCGCCCCTGCCTAAAGCTACCCCTACAAAATATTGTATATTGTTTAAATAGAAATATCGTAGGGTGTGACACCCTTTAGCTTGCAGAATTCAAGACAAATTAAACCCCCCCACTTCTTTCGACCGCAGACATGCCAGTCCTGTAAGCTAAAGCATATCACCCACGTCGAGTCCCCCCAGTACTCACCTTGTTCGAAACTCAACGGCGCCTGGGTACCCTCCTTATAAGTAGACGACGGATTCGATATCGCGGTGGGCACGCCGTCTCTCTCCCTGTACATCTCGCGGTCCGGGGGGTAGTTGTGGTGCATGCTGTGCGGGGTGGCGTGCGCCGACTGCGTCTGCATCTGTGGCAACTGGAGGATCAGATGGAGACGACCGAAGAGGGGCGTTATACTCACGTTTACATGCGTCGGACTCGGGTTCAACTTGGAGAAGTTGGTCCCGGGCGGAAGGTGGAGGGTCGAAGGCTTGCAGGGCGTCGGAGGCAGCCTTCTGCCGTGTCCGCGTCTGACGCCCAAGACCGGATAGCTGTGCTGCATGCTGCCGTGATGGGCTGCTGATTGTTGCATCGGTATACCTACCACAGCACCGGCTGTAATTTTTTTTCTAATATTTTTAGTTGCTTTGTAGGGCAACATCTATGTGTTTCAGTGGAGGTTTATCATTTTGTTGTTGAGGAAGAGGGGTAATTATCGAAAAAAGCCAATGACTCCGAGTTGAAGAAGGGTTCTGGAACCTCGACCACCTTAGGAAACCTAAGCAAATTGAATGGTATTGGAAGTTTGGGGTTGCTAATGCCACCTGAAGATGTATTGTGCCCACCTTCCTGAGCTGACAAAGTTCCAGAATTCTAATAAACTCCAGTAGCTGAGACGGCATCAAGAAGGAAATTTATATATCATTGATGATCTCGTTGGCTTCCAACAGCGAAGCTGTCTTTTTTAAGAGCTTCGAGGAAATTATTGCTCCCCCACACAGAACAGCCAGTCTCAGCTATTTTTACTAACAGCCTCTCTAAGATATAGAAAGGTTCTGCTCCCAGAAGGAGGTTTAGCTCCCTCTCCTGACCAATGCCTTGGCTTCTTGCCTGACTTGTTGAGGAGCACAATGATACATAGGGAGGACATTCAGATGTTGCAGACAGAAAGAGAGAAATGTGTATGGTGCCCCCCTTCCTGAGCTGACCAAAATTCCAGAATTCTAATGAAATCCAGCAGCTGAGACGACATCAAGGAGAAAATTTATATATCATTGATGATCTCGTTGGCTTCCAACAGCGAAGCTGTCTCTTTTAGGACGTTCAGGAGTTTATTGCTCCCCGAAACAAAACAGCCAGTCTTAGCTTTCTTTACTAACAGCGTCCCTAAGATAAAAAAAGATTCTGCTCCCAGAAGGAGATATTGCTCCCTCTCCTGACCAATACATTGGCTTCTCGCCTGACTTGTTGGGGAGCAGAATAATACACAGGGAGGAAATTAAGATGTTGCAGTAGGAAAGAGAGAAAGATGTATGGTGCCCTCCTTCCTGAGCTGACCAAAGTTCCAGAATTCTAATAAACTCCAGCAGCTGAGACGACCTCAAGGAGGACATTTTTATATCATTGATGATCTCGTTGGCTTCCAACAGCGAAGCTGTCTTTTTTAGGGAGTTCAGGAGTTTATTGCTCTCCAACACAGAACAGCCAGTCCTAGCTTTTTTCACTAACAGCGTCCCTAAGATATAGAAAGGTTCTGCACCCAAAAGGAGGTTTAGCTCCCTCTCCTGACCAATACATTGGGACGCTTCTTGCCTGTTTTGTTGAGGAGCACAATGATACACAGGGAAGACATTCAGATGTTGCAGTAAGAAAGAGCGAAAGATGTATGGTGCCCTCCTTCCTGAGCTGACCAAAGTTCCAGAATTCTAATAAACTCCAGCAGCTGAGACGACCTCAAGGAGGACATTTTTATATCATTGATGATCTCGTTGGCTTCCAACAGCGAAGCTGTCTTTTTTAGGGAGTTCAGGAGTTTATTGCTCTCCAACACAGAACAGCCAGTCCTAGCTTTTTTCACTAACAGCGTCCCTAAGATATAGAAAGGTTCTGCACCCAAAAGGAGGTTTAGCTCCCTCTCCTGACCAATACATTGGGACGCTTCTTGCCTGTTTTGTTGAGGAGCACAATGATACACAGGGAAGACATTCAGATGTTGCAGTAAGAAAGAGCGAAAGATGTATGGTGCCCTCCTTCCTGAGCTGACCAAAGTTCCAGAATTCTAATAAACTCCAGCAGCTGAGACGACCTCAAGGAGGACATTTTTATATCATTGATGATCTCGTTGGCTTCCAACAGCGAAGCTGTCTTTATTAGGGAGTTCAGGAGTTTATTGCTCTCCAACACAGAACAGCCAGTCCTAGCTTTTTTCACTGACAGCGTCCCTAAGATATAGAAAGGTTCTGCACCCAAAAGGAGGTTTAGCTCCCTCTCCTGACCAATACATTGGGACGCTTCTTGCCTGTTTTGTTGAGGAGCACAATGATACACAGGGAAGACATTCAGATGTTGCAGTAAGAAAGAGCGAAAGATGTATGGTGCCCCCCTTCCTGAGCTGACCAAAGTTCCAGAATTCTAATGAAATCCAGCAGCTGAGACGACATCAAGGAGGAAATTTTTATATCATTGATGATCTCGTTGGCTTCCAACAGCGAAGCTGTCTTTTTTAGGGCGTTCAGGAGTTCATTGCTCCCCAACACAAAACAGCCAGTCCTAGCTTTTTTTACTAACAGCGTCCCTAAGATATAGAAAGGTTCTGCACCCAGAAGGCGGTTTAGCTCCCTCTTCTGACCAATGCATTGGCTTCTTGCCTGACTTGTTGAGGAGCATAATGATATACAGGGAGGACATTCAGATGTTGAGAAAGAGAGAAAGATGTATGGTGCCCCCCTTCCTGAGCGGACCAATGTTCCAGAATTCTAATGAAATCCAGCAGCTGAGACGACATCAAGGAGGAAATTTATATATCATTGATGATCTCGTTGGCTTCCAACAGCGAAGCTGTCTTTATTAGGGCGTTCAGGAGTTTATTGCTCCCTAACACAGAACAGCCAGTCCTAGCTTTTTTTACTAACAGCGTCCCTAAGATATAGAAAGATTCACACCCCGAAGGCGGTTTAGCTTCCTCTCCTGACCAATGCATTGGCTTCTTGCCTGACTCGTTTAGGAGCACAATGATACACAGGGAAGACATTAAGATGTCGCAGTAAGAAAGAGAGAAAGATGTATGGTGCCCCCCTTCCTGAGCTGACCAAAGTTCCAGAATTCTAATGAACTCCAGCAGCTGAGAAGGTCTCAAGAAGGAAATTTTTATATCATTGATGATCTCGTTGGCTTTCAACATCGGAGCTTTTTTTCCATGGCGTTCAGGAGTTTATTGCTCCTCCACACAAAACAGCTAGGATTAGCTTTTTTCACTAACAGCGTCCCTAAGATATAGAAAGGTTCTGCACCCAAAAGGAGGTTTAGCTCCCTCTCCTGACCAATACATTGGGACGCTTCTTGCCTGTTTTGTTGAGGAGCACAATGATACACAGGGAAGACATTCAGATGTTGCAGTAAGAAAGAGCGAAAGATGTATGGTGCCCTCCTTCCTGAGCTGACCAAAGTTCCAGAATTCTAATAAACTCCAGCAGCTGAGACGACCTCAAGGAGGACATTTTTATATCATTGATGATCTCGTTGGCTTCCAACAGCGAAGCTGTCTTTATTAGGGAGTTCAGGAGTTTATTGCTCTCCAACACAGAACAGCCAGTCCTAGCTTTTTTCACTGACAGCGTCCCTAAGATATAGAAAGGTTCTGCACCCAAAAGGAGGTTTAGCTCCCTCTCCTGACCAATACATTGGGACGCTTCTTGCCTGTTTTGTTGAGGAGCACAATGATACACAGGGAAGACATTCAGATGTTGCAGTAAGAAAGAGCGAAAGATGTATGGTGCCCCCCTTCCTGAGCTGACCAAAGTTCCAGAATTCTAATGAAATCCAGCAGCTGAGACGACATCAAGGAGGAAATTTTTATATCATTGATGATCTCGTTGGCTTCCAACAGCGAAGCTGTCTTTTTTAGGGCGTTCAGGAGTTCATTGCTCCCCAACACAAAACAGCCAGTCCTAGCTTTTTTTACTAACAGCGTCCCTAAGATATAGAAAGGTTCTGCACCCAGAAGGCGGTTTAGCTCCCTCTTCTGACCAATGCATTGGCTTCTTGCCTGACTTGTTGAGGAGCATAATGATATACAGGGAGGACATTCAGATGTTGAGAAAGAGAGAAAGATGTATGGTGCCCCCCTTCCTGAGCGGACCAATGTTCCAGAATTCTAATGAAATCCAGCAGCTGAGACGACATCAAGGAGGAAATTTATATATCATTGATGATCTCGTTGGCTTCCAACAGCGAAGCTGTCTTTATTAGGGCGTTCAGGAGTTTATTGCTCCCTAACACAGAACAGCCAGTCCTAGCTTTTTTTACTAACAGCGTCCCTAAGATATAGAAAGATTCACACCCCGAAGGCGGTTTAGCTTCCTCTCCTGACCAATGCATTGGCTTCTTGCCTGACTCGTTTAGGAGCACAATGATACACAGGGAAGACATTAAGATGTCGCAGTAAGAAAGAGAGAAAGATGTATGGTGCCCCCCTTCCTGAGCTGACCAAAGTTCCAGAATTCTAATGAACTCCAGCAGCTGAGAAGGTCTCAAGAAGGAAATTTTTATATCATTGATGATCTCGTTGGCTTTCAACATCGGAGCTTTTTTTCCATGGCGTTCAGGAGTTTATTGCTCCTCCACACAAAACAGCTAGGATTAGCTTTTTTCACTAACAGCGTCCCTAAGATATAGAAAGGTTCTGCACCCTCTCCTGACCAATGCATCGGCTTCTTGCTTGACTTGTTTAGGAGCACAATGATACACAGGGAAGACATTAAGATGTCGCAGTAAGAAAGAGAGAAAGATGTATGGTGCCCCCCTTCCTGAGCTGACCAAAGTTCCAGAATTCTAATGAACTCCAGCAGCTGAGGAGGTCTCAAGAAGGAAATTTTTATATCATTGATGATCTCGTTGGCTTTCAACATCGGAGCTTTTTTTCATAGCGTTCAGGAGTTTATTGCTCTCCCACACAAAACAGCTAGGCTTAGCTTTTTTCACTAACAGCGTCCCTAAGATATAGAAAGGTTCTGCACCCTCTCCTGACCAATGCATCGGCTTCTTGCCTGACTTGTTTAGGAGCACAATGATACACAGGGAAGACATTAAGATGTCGCAGTAAGAAAGAGAGAAAGATGTATGGTGCCACCCTTCCGGAGCTGACCAAAGTTCCAGAATTCTAATAAACTCCAGCAGATGAGACGGCTTCAAGGAGGAAATTTTTATATTATTGGCGTCCAACAGCGAAGCTGTCTTTTTCAGGGCGTTCAGGAGTTTATTGCTCCCCCACACAGAACAGCCAGTCTCAGCTTTTTTTACTAACAGCGTCCCTGCTCCTAGAAGGAGGTTCAGCTCCCTCTCCTGACCAATGCATTGGCTTCTTGCCTAACTTGTTGATAAGCAGAATGATACCCAGGAAGGACATTCAGATGTTGCAGTAAGAAAGAGAGAGTTTATATGGAAGTGTTACCCTTGCTGATCCTGAATGGTCTTATATGTAAGAGTAGAAGTTCGTCGTGTTCGAAGAAGCTCATGGTTTCATGCCACATGCCCTCTACATTGTACCTAATATGTGCCTATAGATCGTTCAATGGGTCTTAATTTTCAGACGTCTGGGAACGTCATGGAACATAAAGAAGGCCATCAAAGAAAGAAGACTATCAAACAATTTTTTGGGAGCAAGAAATATGTAGAACCGAGAAAATGCTTTCTTTGAACTCAAAACCGCCACCGAAGAGATCAGTGATACACCAAAGTAAAATCTTGTTCCTTGTTCTTTTCGTATATATGTTGCTGGTGTGAATATCAACACTTACATATATTCTCTATAATGCGCATGCTGAAAATAATGTGAAAAAAATCTGGAGTATGGATAAGAACACAACTCAAAAAGCTGATCTCCTGGCAAAACCGAAAACATTCAGGTTCATCGATATCACCAATGCTCTATGTCTACTCAGGTGGAATGTTCTGTTATCAGATGAGACAAGGTGGCAGGATGAAGTGCAAATGAGGAAATTGGCGAAAAGTGCATCGGTTTGTGAAACTACCATCGCTCTTTACATACCTCTCGTTCCATTCCCTTGGCTATAAACGCACCAACCTACACAAAGTGCAAACGAATTTAGCATACAAAAATTGAATTTTTTCAGGGTAGTTATCGAAGAAAACAACAATCAAAAGCTACGACCAGACGTATATACTGCTCTCATAAATTTGGCTTAGTCTGATGGTCTGATTTGGATGAAGAGCTGTGCCCAAGGAAAGCACCCAATTTATGAAGGGGGTTGAATGGGAGTGAAGAATTAAAAACTGGTCATCAAGATCATTCAAAGAATTTAGTTTTCAATTTCAGGCCCAGAAGAGAAGACCATCCCGACCGCTTCGCGGTCAAAAGTGCTGATTTTCACGTTGTCGAATTGAAAAAATCAACGTGGGAGGTTAAATATTCCGTCGTGGCAACATAGAGCTTTGGCAATATACATGAATTAACCATCAAAACATCGATCGCACCATCTCCTCCTCCAATCCTCCCTCCTCCACACAGCCTAAACTCACCTATGGTCGGCGGTCCGTATCCCGCCTGGGGCAGAGGGTGCGAAGGACTGGGGGACCTCGACCTCTGGCACATGTTGCTGTTGCCGTAGCCGCGTCTCGACCTGGACGTCTCCCTGTACCTGACGGGGTTGTTGTAGCGGTGCGTGGGCGACGGCGACCTTGCTGGACTGGTGGAAGCGGACCACGAGCCTAGAGCAGATAATTCTTCAACAAAATTTTTGGTAAGTTCCATTCAGAAAGCTACGGGTGGTAGGTGAACAAGAGCCTTGGTGAAGACGAAAAGAGTGATGGTTCAGTTGATGGTGGTGGTGTTGAGGATTTGTGTATTCTTGCATACATACATTTGATTGGAAAAAATTGAAATTACAGAACCAGAAACGAGATATTTTTGCAAAATTCAATCTGAAGAAGAAAAGTTACTCGACCCTTGTAGCGCATTCTCTCCATGACACTCGAGTCGAAACCTGAGTTGGTAGTTAGTCACATCAAATTCACCATAGAATTTGAAATACATTTCACCACAGAACTCACCATGAAATTCATCATAGAATTCAGGGTAAAACTCAAAATAAAATTCAATTATAACTCATAAACTCAACTACATATAGTTGAGTTCATAGAATTACAGGAACACTAAGTGGTTAATTCTGGGCAAGTTGGCCTTTGAAGAGCATTTTTTCCATGACATCCGAGTCGAAACATCGGTATTTTCGGAATAACGAGGTTCGGTTTTGTTCTCTGCTCCACTCGAATAGTTGATTCAGTAGTTAGTGGAATTAACCATGAAATTCACTATAGAATTCGACAAATAATTCACTATAGAATTGACCACAACATTCACCATAAAATTCATAATTGAATTCACCATAGAATTCAGGGTAAAACTCAAAATAAAATTCAATTATAACTCATAAACTCAACTACATATAGTTGAGTTCATAGAATTACAGGAACACTAAGTGGTTAATTCTGGGCAAGTTGGCCTTTGAAGAGCATTTTTTCCATGACATTCGAGTCGAAACATCGGTATTTCTCTGAATAACGAGGTTCTGTTTTGTTGTCTGCTCCTCTCGATCAGTTGATTCAGTAGTTAGTGGAATTAACCATGAAATTCACTATAGAATTCGACAAATAATTCACTATTGAATTGAAAACAACATTCACCATGAAATTCATCATTGAATTCACCATAGAATTCAGGGTAAAACTCAAAATAAAATTCAATTATAACTCATAAACTCAACTACATATAGTTGAGTTTATAGAATTACAGGAACACTAAGTGGTTGATTCTGGGCAAGTTGGCCTTTGAAGAACATTTTTTCCCATGACATTCGAGTCGAAACATCGTTATTTCTCTGAATAACGAGGTTTTGTTTTGTTGTCTGCTCCTCTCGATCAGTCAATTCAGTAGTTAGAGGAATTAACCATGAAATTCACTATAGAATTCGACAAATAATTCACTATAGAATTGACCACAACAATCACCATAAAATTCATCATTGAATTCACCATAGAATTCAGGGTGAAACTCAAAATAAAATTCAATTATAACTCATAAACTCAACTACATATAGTTGAGTTCATAGAATTACAGGAACCTTAAGTGGTAAATTCTGGACGAGTTGAATTTTGAAGAGCATTTTTTTCATGACATTCGAGTCGAAAAATCGGTATTTCTCGGAATAACGAGGTTCTGTTCTGTTGTCTGCTTCTCTCGATCAGTTATTCAGTAGTTAGTTGAATTAACCATGAAATTCACTATAGAATTCAACAAATAATTCACTATAGAATTGACAACAACATTCACCATAAAATTCATCATTGAATCCACTATAGAATTCAGGGTAAAACTCGAAATAAAATTCAATTATAACTCATAAACTCAACTACATATAGTTGAGTTTATAGGATTACAGGACCCCTAAGTGGTAAATTCTGGGCGAGTCGACCTTCGAAGAACATTTTTTTCCATGAAATTCGAGTCGAAACATCAATATTTCTCGGAATAACGAGGTTCGGTTTTTTTGTCTGCTGATTTAGCTGATTTAGTCGTTTAGTGGAATCAACCGTGAAATTTATCATATAATTCACGGTAGAATGCACCTATAATTCCTCACAAAAGTCCGTGAATTCACTCATAATTTATAAACTCAAACATTCTTTATAGTTGAGTACATGGAATTACAGGACCCCCTATGTTATTCGTAACATC
Organism: Aphidecta obliterata; assembly: GCA_963966015.1. NCBI lineage: Eukaryota > Metazoa > Arthropoda > Insecta > Coleoptera > Coccinellidae > Aphidecta > Aphidecta obliterata. The sequence continues at coordinate 4,503,714 of OZ014435.1, forward strand.
TAAACCTCTTTCGAAACCAAATTCCGAAATTCTTCGAAAAGAAGCAAGGGACATAAAACTCACCTCTCATGAACCGCCGGTGGGAATGCGCCCTCTGATGTTCGTGCTTCACTATTTCCACAACGTTCGACACCGTGTCCGAGAATCCTATATCGTGGTGTAGATGTGACGGGTACCTTCGCCGAGGCGATGGACTCCTTTGGTTTGTTGGCGAGTTGCCCCTGCTGAAAAACACAGACGTGTAGAGAAGATCCAGATGGAAATAAAGCGATGACTCCCACTTACCGAAGACTGGGCGATCGCCTATGGTTGTTTCCATAGTTCGAGGAGGGATGAAGATGCTGCTGGTCCGCCATGCTATCACAGGAAGGTCTCCTCGATCCCAGAACCTCCTGGAGTTCCGCCAGAGCCTGAAATACGACATTTCGTTCCAAAAGACAGCTCCCATTGGAACGCTGTCGATTTGGATTGTATTTTTTTGTTCTATTTGTTTTCTCAAGTGAAGAATATGACTAAGTGAGAGTATATTCCATTCATAACAGGTCCTGTTAACACATGCAAGAACCATGCAGAACTTTCCAGACAAACAGTATTAAGATAATGCAATAACAGATCGAAAATTCTAGGTAAAAATATACTATAGTTTTCATGAGAGAAAATATCAGCTTCATTCACCAAGAATGAACCAACTCTGTCTTGGAGAAGCTCATGAAATGCAAAGATTAAATATTTCCCATTTTCTCTCATGAAAACGAATCTACGCTTGAAATTGGCTAGCAGAAACGTTAGTCCCTTCTAAGAAGTAACGATACAGATGTGCTCTAAACATTGAACCCAAATAAGAAATCTCGCTACTCTTTAGTTGGGAAATTGTGAAAAATCAAAGGTTTCCCAAGTGCAATCTAGTTGTGACTTCTAACTGCACAATTTTTTTCTAGTCGAGACAAGAACCGAACACTTACATTGAGCCAGCACCGTCCTGAAGATGCATGATTAAATCGTTCCTTTTTTTGCAATTTTGTCGAAATTTTACTACATATTTTTTTTTCGTTAGAAAGAAGTAGTGAACGTTGTGGAGAAAGATTTTTCAGTGAAGGGGATTCTTAGGATTCGGACCTTGCTTCTACATGGGTAAATTTCAACTAGAGATGGTTACACTCGGGAATATCCCAAATGCTCCATCTAAACTCCTAACTCGATCAGCCTCTCGACTCGATCTGAACTTTCAACTCCATTCTGACTCGATATTGACTTGACGACTCGAGATGAACTCCCAACTCTATGTGACCTTCACACTCGATCTGAACTATCGATTCGATCTGAAATCTCGACTCAATCTGAACAACCAACTCGATAATAATTTCCGACTGGATTTCAAATTCCGATTCGATCTGAACTCCTGACTCGATCTAAACTCCTGACATGATCTTATTTGCTGACTCTATCTGAACTTCCGACTCGATCTGGACATCTGATTCGATCTAAACTTTCCACTCGAGACGAATGTCAGACTCGATCCGATTTCCTGACTATATCTGGACATCTGATTCGATCTGAACTTCCGGCTGGAGTTGAAGTTTTTGATTCACTGGAAGATCTCTTTGTATGTCACCAATTCTTTTTTTTTATCGCAAACAGTTGAAGGTGCTCAACTAGCTTCTACATGGGTCAGTTTCAACTAGAGATGGTTACACTTGGGAATATCCCAAATGCTCCATCTAAACTCCCATCTCGATCAGAACTCTCGACTCGATCTGAACTTTCAACTCCATTCTGACTCGATATTGACTTGACGACTCGAGATAAACTCCCAACTCTATGTGACCTTCAGACTCGATCTGAACTATCGATTCGATCTGAACTCTCGGCTCAATCTGAAAAACCAACTCGATAGTAATTTCCGACTGGATTTCAAAATCCGATTCGATCTGAACTCCTGACTCGATCTAAACTCCTGACACGATCTTATTTGCTGACTCTATCTGAACTTCCGACTCGATCTTGACATCCGATTCGATCTGAACTTCCGGCTGGAGTTGAAGTTTCATTTCTGTTTCACTGAAAGATCTCACTGAATTCCACCAATTTTTTTTTTATTTTCTCGCAAACAGTTGAAAGTGCTCAACTACTTCCGCAAACCCACTAAAAGACACAACACTCAAACAGAGCTAGGAGACTATATCAAAGAGTGGGTATAGCTAATTCTTTTGATTCTATTGCTGATAACAGCTAATAATACCTTCGCTATGGTTCGGGACTAAGTCTAACACCTTTATCTTGATCTGTAAAGAATGCCTTGGCAATTAACACTTTTGTATCACTCCTAATAACCTAAGATTGGGTCTAATTCTATTGGAATACCACCTATAGGACTGTTATTTTCACCTTTTTGCTCCTGAAACAAAGAGACACAATTAAAAATCAGTCGATATAATGGGAAAAAAACACTAAACTTTCCAGTTTAAACTAAATATCTCATTTCGTGGCTTTATCAGCAGCTCCAACATCATCTATAAGCATTAAAATTTACCTTAGTGATCGGTTCCTCTTGGTGTTTCTCCGAGCTAGGGTCGCGAGGGAGCTTTCCTCTTGGACATGGGCGTCCGAATGTTCCTGGCCCCCCATGAGGGGGGCGCCCTCCAAACTCACGGATCCGGTCCGGCTTCCTCCCAAATGCCCGGCCATATCCAAAAGGCAGTCAAAAAAGGACGCTTTCTGTCATCCAACAAACGTTTACTTAAGCGATTTACCAATCCAGAACACTCTCAACTTCAAATCCCTCTCTTACACTCAAGCTATTTTACACAACAATCGAAAACCTACATCTCATCTTCTTACTATCTTCGAGATCCGGGGATAACTACGATTACGCTCAATCGATGGTCAAAATCGATTAAATTGTTAATCACGGTGGTTGCATGCAGAATTCAATTTAAGCCATTACCCCCAAAAACCCCTCAAGTTAACTATGTTTTGGATCGAATATAAAAGATCACAAAAACTCGTACTACATGGTGAGAAAACTGATGAATATGGTTACGATTCACGAACGTTTATTCGCTGTCAGGATAATGGTGGCCCATGGATAGATCCTTGTGGAACACCTTCGTTATCAGATTTGATAGTTTTATTCACCAAATCGTTTTTTATGAATAATTATAACTATTAAGAACCATTCAATTGCCTTCATCATGTAGTACGTCAACGAGGACATGCAACTGGAACTTTAATAAATATGCAGCATAAAATTAATGAAAATTCCCATGTTCTGAACATCGCAAATCGATATTATTTCCGATATTCAAAACATGTCAGCTAGATCATTTCCATTCGAACCACCCGCCTCCCTCTTCCACCCCCTAAAAAGCCTGAGAAACATGCAAGACCCTGGAAACTGAGTGAAGATGAAACGTTTAGCCTACATAAGTGACGTGGAAAAATTTTGTAGAGAGAAAATCGGGAAAAAGTTTCCATCTGATAAAAGTGTTGAGAATTGTGCTTACTAGAATGACTTGTTGAGAAATAATTCGATGTGAAAGATGGAAAATTCGAACTTGCATAGAGGAAAAACTGTTGAGGTTTGCTTCAACGGGTGCATAAAAAACAGGCAGAAATTTCTAACAAGAAAATTACAAAATAATCTACAGCAGGACTGTCTATGAATGAAAAATCTGTTAAGTGGTCATTCTAGAGAAAATACTGAATTTGATATAGGTATTATCATACTACCGCGTGATTTGCTGAAGGACTATTTCCAAATCCCTGAAATACAAATGCAAAATCAGGCACTAAACTTCAGTCGGCAGGTCTTGACATCGAAATTATGCTACCATTATTAAAAAAAAATTTTACGTAGGTAAGTATGATCTTATTTCTTTTATAAAAAAAATACTAAAATATCAGTGAATTTGTACAAATCAAATCACCCTTATATCAACTCTTGCCTGCTTACATCAGCTAACTTCTGATGGTTTCTTATCTGGATGGTAGCATTTTTTTCGAATATCTCTTACTTAATTCGTGTCTTAGTGCCTTTTCACGAAACTGATGGGTTGTCAATGTAGAAAGAAGTACCTATGGGATTGTGAGAGTGACACCACTACATCTAACGTTTCTTCACATGTATCTAACATCTGAGAATACTACTTTTTGTTTCCCATCTCAAGACGTATATTTTGTGTAGAAAGGCAAGATATGTGTGATTTTCCTCAATATCGGTGTCGTAAAAAATTTAGGAGATTAGAGCCTTCTGAATTCATACTAGACGACAAGATGCTTATTTTTTATTTGTTAAATATTTATTTCAACAACCTGATGCCCTACGATCTATATAACGTACTTAGTACATAAATGATTTTTTTAAGTAATTTCAAAGTTTGAAGTTCATATAAATAAAGATTCTTATATGTAATGTAATGATGTTTCGTTTTCAAGATACGTTGGATTGTTTAATTCGTTAAATTGAGAAAATTTATCATTTCAGAATGTATAGTAGGAATTGTATTCCATTGGATATTTATTTGTTGTGAAGCAATGTAAATTTTCGAAAAACTTTTTCCTCATTTTTCTTGTGTGCTTTGGGAATATGCAATCAGGTGGATTCAAATTTTTCTATAGAAAACTAAACAAGACACAAAAAATTCATGAAACAAAAAAGTCAGTGGCGTGTATTTTTTTTTCGAAAATTTTTTTCTAAGTGCTACTCGGTACGTCACTGGAGTTAATGAATTTAATCGTGTAAGGGCTGAATTAGTCCCTTGATACTACAAATAAGATATCTTGAGAACATTCGAGGATCCAAGTTTGAAACTTTTTTTTCAAACCGACAAAATTTCTTTCAAAGTTCATAATTTGGCAAAAAATTAAATCTTCGATATGGGAAATATATGTTATCTATACAATTCAAGTGTAAAGATTCTAAATATGAACTTGCATTACCTGAGACTATTTATTTCGCTTCCTTTGTCTAACAAAAAAAATCATTGTGCAGTTTATTGGAGGTTATAACAGAATTTTATGATTTTTATGGTATGTTTTGCCAAACTGCTAATTTTGAACAAAATTTCGATTTATGTTGCGACGAAATCATAGGGGTCTATGAGAAAACCGCCTACATATACGAAATCAGAAAGGGTTCTTTCAGTTTATGTATGTGAATTTTTTTTAAACCGACAAAATTTTTTTCAAAATTCATAATTTGGCAAAAAATTAAATCTCCGATATGGAAAATATATGGCATCTATAAAATTCAATTGTAAAGATTCTAAATATGAACTTGCTTCTCCTGATAATTTTTTTTTGCTTTTTTTTTTCAACAAAAAAAATCATTGTGCAGTTTATTGGAGGTTATAACATAATTTTATTATTTTTATAGTTTGTTTTGCCAAACTACTAATTTTTTTCAAAATTCCGATTTAAGCTGCGATGAAATGATAGGGGTCTATAAGAAAACCGCCCACTTATACGAAATCAGAAGTGGTCGTTTCAGTTTATGTGAATTTTTTTCTTTAAACCGACAAAATTTTTTTCAGAACTCATAACTTGGCAAAAAATTAAATCTTTGATATGGGAAATATATCTCATCTATATAATTCAAGTGTAAAGATTCTGAATATGAACTTGCTTCCTCTGAGAAATTTTTTTTGCTTCCTTTATCTAACAAAAAAAAACATAGAATTGGACGTTATAACAAAATTTTATGATTTTTATAGTTTGTTTTTCCAAACTACGAATTTTTTCAAAATTTCGATTCATGCTACGACGAATTGATAGTGGTCTATGAGAAAACCACCTACCTATACGAAATCAGAAGGGGTCGTTTCAGTTCATATGAAATTTTATTCTCAAACAGACAAAGATTTTTTTCAAATTTCATAATTTGGCAAAAAATTAAATCTTTGATGTGGGAAATATATGTCATCTATATAATTCAAGTGTAAAGATTCTAAATATAAACTCGCTTCTCCTGAGAATTTGTTTTTGGTTCCTTTGACGAACAAAAAAAAATCATTGTGCATTTTATTGAAGGTTTTAACAAAATTTTATGATTTTTATAGTTTGTTTTGCCAAACTACTAATTTTTTTCAAAATTTCGATTTATTCTGCGAAGAAATGATGGAGATCCATGAGAAAACCGCATACTTTCACGAAATGAGGAGGGGTCGTTTCATTTCATATGAAATTTTATTTTCCAACCGACAAAATTTTTTGCAAATTTCATAATTTGGCAAAAAATTGAATTGGCGATATGGGAAATATATGTCATCTATATAATTCAAGTGTGAATATTCTAAATATAAACTTGCTTCTTCTGCTGAGAATTTGGTTTTGCTTCCTTTGACAAACAAAAAAAATCATTGTGCAGTTTATTGAAGGTTTTAACAAAATTTTATGATTTTTATAGTTTGTATTGCAAAACTACTAATTTTTTTTAAAATTTCGATTTATGCTGCGAAGAAAAGATAGAGGTCTATAAGAAAACCGCATACTTTCACGAAATCAGAAGGGGTCGTTTTAGTTCATATAAAATTTTATTTTCCAACCGACAAAATTTTTTGCAAATTTCATAATTTGGCAAAAAATTAAATTGGCGATATGGGAAATATATGTCATCTATATAATTCAAGTGTAAAGATTTTAAATATAAACTCGCTTCTTCTTAGAATTTGTTTTTGGTTCCTTTGACGAACAAAAAAAAATCATTGTGCAGTTTATTGAAGGTTTTAACAAAATTTTATGATTTTTATAGTTTGTTTTGCCAAACTACTAATTTTTTTCGAAATTTCGATTTATGCTGCGAAGAAATGATGGGGGTCCATGAGAAAACCGCATACTTCCACGAAATCAGAAGGGGTCGTTTCAGTCCATATGAAATTTTATTTTCAAACCGAAAAAATTTTTTGCAAATTTCAAAATTTGATAAAAAATGAATTTTGGGAAATATATGTCATTTATATAATTCAAGTGTAAATATTCTAAATATGAACTTGCTCCTCCTGAGATTTTTTTTTGCCTCCCTTGTCTAACTTACGAAATGTCAGTGGCGTGTATTTTTTCATTATTTTTCCAAGTGCTACTCGAGACGCCAATGGAGGTAATGAATTTAGTCCCTTGATACTACAGATAAGACATCTTGAGAACATTTGAGGATACCAGTTTGAATGAACTTTTTGTCTTCAAATCACCCAAAGAAACTTCTGTTGAATTTATGGTGAATACTTAATTAACACCCTGTATACTGACAATATGACCACATTGGTTTAGATTTATATCAAGACTACAGTATTTGATGAAATTATTAGTTTCAACATAATTTTTCTTATCCCTGAAGTTCAATGCTCTTTTAGTTTTGCTCATAATTGTTTAAATATTTATATTTTTTCAAACTCTTAACATTTGACTCTGATACTTGAAACTTATAAGAAAAAACTTTGGTTTACCGAATGGTCTTCTTTCTTATGGCCGTTTGCAAAGATTTGACACTTAACTTAGAAATAGTGACGACTTAAGTAACCTTTAAGTGGTGCAAACGGCCTTAAGACACACACGTATATTCCTAGCGGTCAGAGCTATCGAATAAACTTCGAAAATCACACATATCGACGAAGAAAAATTCGATTCGTCGTTCTTGCCTCTCCGCGAGTGGGAAACGGTGTACCTAAATGTTGGGGGAGTGAACACATAGCAGTCACATCGAACAATCGTTCTCGTAGGCCACACGATAGCGTATAAATCTGTAAAACTGTCAAAATGTATAATGTTCAAGTGTGCTTTTGTCTGTTCTGCCGCGTCTCGCTCTGGACTCACCGGCAATCCGGTGGGCTCCTCTTGGCCGAACCTGGTGCTCCTCCAGCTCTCCAAGATCAGGAGACCCCCGTACAGCTTACCGACCGACATCTTGCCGTTGTTGAGTTGGTCGTGCGGCGGCACCAGGAGGTCGACCATGTTCTTCGCCTGCAGGGGCCATATGGTCTTTATGGTCTCCCTCAGCTCCATGTCGGCCCGATCCATCTCGTCGGCTGGAAGTTAACAGTATAAGACCTGCGACGATCTGGAAGAGATTCGCTCACCTGGTCGCATCTTGATGGCCAGGTTCTCTCGGATGAGGGCGAACAGGGTGGACGTGAAGTTGACCCTACCCTCGTCGTCCACCGGCATGTTCATGCGTATCAGCTTCTTGTAGGCCAACCTGTTGGGACACTTGTTGCCGAAACCCAAGGGGGGGTCCATGTTCTTCAGCATGTCGTACATCTCGCTGTAGTGAATTTTGCCCCTAGAAAATTATATCGTTCTTATCGTGTTTTTAAGGGGTGGTTTTTGATTATTCCACTCACGTCGCGTTCGGATCGTATTCCGCCCATATCCTGACGAATTCGTCCAGATGGTGAGCGCCCAGTATGGAGGAATCTCTCGTCAGATAATCGAAGTTGTCCATGATGACAGCGACGAAGAGATTCAACATCTGGAATTTTACATTGGGTTATATGTTGTTTCCTCTTGTCTTCTTGACTGTGAATAGTCTTGTGGATGCTACCAGGAAAACCGAGATGATTTGAAAACACTGCCAACCCAATGAGGGAAAAATTAGATTGGCTGCATCATTTCGAGATTTTCAACAAAAAAATAAGATATACGAAGAAACCAACTGGTCTCTTTGGTAAAAACAAAATTTTTTCAAAATTCATAATTTAGCAAAAAATTAAATCTTCGATATGAGGAATATATGTTATCTATTTAATTCAAGTGTGAAGATTCTAAATATGAACCTGCTTCTCCTAAACTTTTTTTTTTGCATCCTTTGTCTAACAAAAAAAATTATTGTGCAGTTAATTGGAAGTTATAGCACAATTTTATGATTTTTATGATTTTTTTTGCAAAACTACTATTTTTTTCCAAGATTTTGATTTATGCTGCGCCAAAATGAAAGGGGTTTATAAAAATCGCCTACATATACGAAATCAGAAGGGGCCATTTCAGTTTATGTGAATTTTTATTCTTAAATTGAATAAAATTTTTCAAAATTCATAATTTGGCAAAAAATAAAATCTTCGATATGGGAAAAATATGTTATCTTTATAATTCAAATGTGAAGATTCCAAATATGAGTTTGCTTCTCTTGAGATTTTTTTTTGCCTCCTTTGTCTAACCAAAAAAATTATTGTGGAGTTGGATTTTCAAGATTTTTTTTGCAAAACTACAATTTTTTTCTAGGATTTTGATTGATACTGCGACGAAACGAAAGGGGTTTTTAAAAACCGCCTACATATACGAAATCAGAAGGGGTCATTTCAGTAGTGTGAATTTTCATTTTCAAACAGAAAATTTTGTTTCAAAATTCATAATTTGGCAAAAAATTAACTCTTCGATATGGGAAATACATATATATTTTTATATAATTCGAATGTGAAGGTTCTAAATATGAACTTGCTTCTCCTAAACATTTTTTCTTGCCTCCTTTGTTTAACAAAAAAAATTATTGTGCAGTGAATTGTTAAGTTATAGCAAAATTTTATGATTTTTATGATTTTTTTTGCAAAACTACTAATTTTTTCCAAGATTTCGATTTATGCTGCGACGAAACGAGAGGGGTTTATAATAACCGCCTACATATACGTAATCAGGAGGGTTCATTTCAGTTCATGTGAATTTTTATTCTTAAATAGAAAAAAATTTTTCAAAATTCATAATTTGGCAAAAAATAAAAACTTCGATATGAGAAAAATATGTTATCTTTATAATTCAAATGTGAAGATTTCAAATATGAACTTGCTTCTCCTGAGAATTTTTTTACCTCCTTTGTCTAACCAAAAAAATTATTGTGCAGTTAGATTTTTTTGATTTTTTTTGCAAAACCACAAATTTTTTCTAGGATTTCGATTTATGCTGCGACGAAACGAAAGGGGTTTTTAAAAACCGCCTACATATACGAAATCAGAAGGGGTCATTTCGGTTTATGTGAATTTTTATTTTTAAACAGAAAAAATGTTTTCAAAATTCATAATTAGGCAAAAAATGAAACCTTCGATTTGGGAAATATATGTTTTTTATATGATTCGAACGTGAAGGTTCTAAATATGAACTTGCTTCTCCTAAACATTTTTTTCTGCCTCCTTTGTCTAAAAAAAATATTGTGCAGTTTATTGGAAGTTATAACAAAATTTTATGATTTTTAAGATTTTTTTTGCAAACCTACTAATTTTTTCCAGGATTTTGATTTATGCTGCGACGAAATGATAGGGGTTAATAAAAATGGCCTACATTAACGAAATCAGGAGGGTTCATTCCAGTTCATGTGAATTTTTATTCTTAAATAGAAAAAAATTTTTCAAAATTCATAATTTGGCAAAAAATAAAAACTTCGATATGGGAAAAATATGTTATCTTTATAATTCAAATGTGAAGATTTCAAATATGAACTTGCTTCTCCTGAGAATTTTTTTGCCTCCTTTGTCTAACCAAAAAAATTATTGTGCAGTTAGATTTTTTTGATTTTTTTTGCAAAACCACAAATTTTTTCTAGGATTTCGATTTATGCTGCGACGAAACGGAAGGGGTTTTTAAAAACCGCCTACATATACGAAATCAGAAGGGGTCATTTCGGTTTATTTGAATTTTTATTTTTAAACAGAAAAAATGTTTTCAAAATTCATAATTAGGCAAAAAATTAAACCTTCGATTTGGGAAATATATGTTTTTTATATATATATAACCTACTAATTTTTTCCAAGATTTTGATTTATACTGCGACGAAATGATAGGGGTTGATAAAAATGGCCTACATAAACGAAATCAGGAGGGTTCATTTCAGTTCATGTGAATTTTTATTTTTAAAATGAAAAAAATTTCAAAATTCATAATTTGGCAAATAATTGAATCTTCGATATGGGAAATATATGTTTTTTATATATTTCGAATGTGAAGATTCTAAATATAAACTTGCTCCTCCTGAGAATTTTTTTTGCCTCCTTTGTCTAACGAAAAAATTATTGTGCAGTTTATTGGAAGTTATAGCAAAATTTTATGATGTTTATGATTTTTTTTGCAAAACTACTAGTTTTTTCCAAGATTTCGATTAATGCTGCGCCGAAATGATAGGGGTTTATAAAAACCGCCTACATATACGAAATCAGAAGGGGTCATTTCAGTTTATGTGAATTTTTATTTCAAAATTCATAATTTTGCAAAAAAATGAAATTTCGATATGGCAAAAAATTAACTCTTAGATATGGGAAATATATGTTATCTATATAATTCAAATGAGAAGATTCTAAACACGAACTTGCTTATCCTGAAAATTTTTTTTTGCCACCTTTGCCAAAAAAAAATATTGTGCAGTTTATTGGATTACTTATTTTTTCCAGGATTTCAATTTATGCTGCGACGACATGATAGGGGTTTAAAAAAACCATCTACATATACGAAATCAGAAGGGGCCATTTTAGTTTATGTGAATTTTTATTTTAAGCAGACAATAATTTTTTCAAAATTCATAATTTTGCAAAAAATAGAACTTCGATATGGGAAATATAAGTAATCTATATAATTCAAATGAGAAGATTCTAAATACGAACTTGCTTATCCTGAAAATTCTGTTTGCCCCCTTTGGCCAACAAAAATTGTTCTATTATTTCCATGATTTTTTTTGTCAAACTATTTTTCCAGAACTTCGGGGCATGCTGCGACGAAACGATTATGTCCATGGATGAATTGACTTTATATACGAAATCAGCGCTGTTTTTTGAGTTCATATAAAAAATTTTCAGAGAATAATCGAACCAAAATTTTTTTTTCAAAGTACAAATTCGGCAAAAAATCAAAATAAAGTAAAGAAAGATTTCGAATATAAACTTGCTCTTCACGATAATTTTTTTTCTATCGGAAATTTGAATTCGAAACTTTCAGTGATCCACATTTTTGAATTTTTTCACCATAAAATTTATCGACATGGAAACGTTTAGCAAAAATGGAGAAAAAATAGAATCCATACAATTTGTGGATCCCAAATAAGTACTTCTTGATTACCCTTAATGTCCCACAAGACTTTTCACCTCAATCACCCCAACAACTCACCAGAAAAGAACAAAAAAATATAAAGGACACAAAGTACGCGTAAGCCAAATTCGAACCGCAACTCTCCGGATCGGGTTTGTTGGCGTTTGGATCGCATTCCTTATGTTTGACACATGACAGCATTATACTGGGCCATGCTTCGCCAGTCGCACACCTAAAACACGAAAAAAGTAGAATACAAAATATAAAACGAAAATTCAGATATAAAATTTCATGAAAACTGAAGTTACCTGAAGAGTAACATTAGGCCCTGGACAAAATTCCTGAAATTGTTATGTCGATTTATATCCTCCCCTGGTATCTCTTTTATGTTCCCGAAAACCTTGAAAAGAATTCATCAGTGAAGGGCATCATTACGAATTCTCGAAATAATTACCTGCATCCCGATTATGGCGTAAATGAAGAACAACATGGCTATTAGAAGACAGACATAAGGAAGAGCTTTGAAACTTTGGACGAACGTCCAAAGCAATATCCGTATTGTGTATCCTTGTCTTAACAGCTTTATCAGACGAGCTGCACGGAATAACCTCAAGAACCCGACATTAATCGAGTTCTCCTGAAAACAAATTCAAGAAGGTTATATACAGAGGAAATACAACAGTTGATAAACTGCGCCACAAAAGCAGAAGAGGTACACTAATCGATTTACATTCTGGCTATAGTTAGAAGTTTAAACTATACTATTCGCTATGGTCTATTCGTGTTATATTTGTTCATTTGATGTGTTTGTTATATATTGTGTTTCTGTGTTGTGTTTTTTTTTTGTAGTTTCGTTTTCTATACTCACCAATCTGGGCTACATGTTAACTAGCTCTCATTTACATGCTACAAAGACACCAGATGACATAAATGATATTTCAGAAGGATATTTCCACAATATTGTTTCACGTACAAACAAATATAACATATCTTCATTTTCCATATTTACAAAAAGGTCCTAACAAAAACAAAAATTCTCAAATATCATCATATGTACCTGCATATATTTCACGATCTTGGTAAATATATCCATTTCAGGTGCATTATGTGGGTTACGTAACTACAAGTGAAAAAATAATATTAGACACGACACCACTCTTTCGGTGCTACTACCAACTACATGAACTCTTCTACTTCTACCATGCCGATTTAACGCTATATTCTACTTTACTTACTCACTAAATGGTACTTTGTCAATTGATATGCCACATGGGAACTATAAACTAAACTTTCTTCTACTACAATTTCAGGAAGTTAGATCTTTCTTGGGTTACTAGTTCAGAATGCTTCTGACATGTGAATATTTGATTATATTCAGGGGAGGAATCGACAGCATAAGTCTTCGACTTTCACAGGTAAAAATTCAATTTATTTTTTGTGTAAGTGCAGTATTTGAAAGAAGAAATTCGAGAAGTATTTCAAATATTTCAATGTGAAAAAATCAACGAAAAAGTTTCAAAAAAATTACAAAAAAATATTATGACATTATGAAGATTAGGGGATTATTAAAAGGTGTGCAACCCAACAAGTTTATAAATTTCATTATTTTTTTTTATAGGAGGAATGTTTTGAAGCCTCTTCCATTCAACTACCAAAAGACCAGAAAAAGATATGCACAATAATGTCCAATTTGCAATTGAATATCTGTTAAAGTCAAAGACTCTTCTGCATAAAAATATTTACGAAAATGGTTTCAACCCTCTTTTCTTCGAACGAGTTTAGGATCATATTTGTATATTTGAATATTCATCTGACGTTTATCGAGGCTGATTAATACGTCGTCTGTCAGGGTCAGGCAGTTCTCTTATCCTTCCTTTTTCACACCACTTTTGTAGGTTTTCGAAAATTTTCTTGGAATTATCTTTCAACTTTAACACCACTCTTTTATTTTTTCGATAATTATCAGGAAGTAATCAAATAAATTCTACCTAGATGTCATTGAGTGAGTGAAAACAAAGTTCTATAAATCGGAGAAAATACTATTTAAGGGACTGAAATGAGATAAATACTATTCAATATATTGTCTGTCAACTTTAAAATTCATCTTTTTTGGGTGAATAATTTTCAGGGAGTTATGAAAAAATTATACCTAGAAGTCATTGAGTGAGTGAAAACAGAGATCAAGAAATCGAAGAAAATACCATTTGAAGGTCTGAAATGAGCTAAATAATATTGAATACATTGTCTTTCAACTTTGACACAACACTCTTTTATTTTTCCGATAATTATCAGGAAGTTATGAACGAAATTTTACCTAGATGTCATTGGGTGAGTGAAAACAAAGATCTCTAAATCGGAGAAAATACTATTTAAAGGGCTGAAATGAGATAAATACTATTCAATATATCGTCTTTGAACTTTAAAATTCAACTTTTTTGGGTTTTCGATAATTTTCAGGAAGTTATGAAAAAAATTCTACCTAGAAGTCATTGAGTGAGTGAAAACAGAAATCCAGAAATCGGAGAAAATATCATTTTAAGGTCTGAAATGAGCTAAATACTATTTAATTTATTGTCTTTCAACTTTAACATAACACTCTTTTATTTTTTCGATAATTATCAGGAAGTTATGCACGAAATTCTACCTACATGTCATTGAGTGAGTGGAAATAAAGGTCTCTTAATCGAAGAAAATACTATCTAAAGGGCTGCAATGAGATAAATACTATTTAATATATTGTCTTTCAACTTCAAAATTCAACTTTTTTGAGTTTTCGATCATTTTCAGGGAGTTATAAAAAAAATTACACCTAGAAGTCATTGAGTGAGTGAAAACAGAGATCCAGAAATCGAAGAAAATACCATTTGAAGGACTGAAATGAGCTAAATAATTTTGAATACATTGTCTTTCAACTTTAACACAACACTCTTTTATTTTTCCGATAATTATCAGGAAGTTATGAACGAAATTCTACCTATATGTCATTGGGTGAGTGAAAACAAAGGTGTCTAAATCGGAGAAAATACTATTTAAAGGGCTGAAATGAGATGAATACTATTCAATATATCGTCTTTCAACTTTAAAATTCAACTTTTTTGGGTTTTCGATGATTTTCAGGAAGTTATGAACAAAATTTTACCTAGAAGTCATTGAGTGAGTGAAAACAGATATCCAGAAATCGAAGAAAATATCTTTTTAAGATCTGAAATGAGCTGAATACTATTTAATATATTGTCTTTCAACTTCAACATACCACTCTTTTATTTTTTCAATATTTATCAGGAAGTTATGAACGAAATTCTACCTAGATGTCATTGAGTGAGTGAAAATAAAGATCTCTAAATCGGAGAAAATACTATTTAAAGGGCTGAAATGAGATAAATACTATTCATTATAATGTCTCTCAACTTTAAAATTCAACTTTTTTGGGTTTTCGATAATTTTCAGGAAGTTATGAAAAAAATTCCACCTAGAAGTCATTGAGTGAGTGAAAACAGAGATCCAGAAACCGAAGAAAATATCATTTTAAGGTCTGAAATGAGCTAAATACTATTGAATATATTGTCTTTCAACTTTAACATAACACTCTTTTATCTTTTCGATAATTATCAGGAAGTTATGAACGAAATTCTACCTAGATGTCATTGAGTGAGTAAAAACATAGGTCTATAAATCGAAGAAAATACCATTTGAAGGTCTGAAATGAGGTAAATACTATTGGATACATTGTCTTTCAACTTCAACACACCACTATTTGATTTTTTCGATAATTATTAGGAAGTTATGAACGAAATTCTACCTAAATGTCATTGAGTGAGTGAAAACAAAGGTCTATAAATCGGAGAAAATACTATTCAAGGGGATGAAATGAAATAAATACTATTTAATAAATTCTCTTTCAACTTCAAAATTCCATTTTTTTGGGTTTTCGATAATTATCACGGAGTTTTGAAAAAAATTCCATCTATAAGTCATTGAGTGAGTGAAAACAGTGATCCAGAAATCGAAGAAAATACCATTTGAAGGTCTGCAATGAGCTAAATAATATTGAATACATTGTCTTTCAACTTTAACACAACACTATTTGATTTTTTCGATAATTATTAGGAAGTTATGAACGAAATTCTACCTAGATGTCAATGACTGAATGAAAAAATAGGTCTCTAAATCGAAGAAAATACCATTTGAAGGTCTGCAATGAGCTAAATAATATTGAATACATTGTCTTTCAACTTTAACACAACACTATTTGATTTTTTCGATAATTATCAGTATGTTATGAACGAAATTCTACCTAGATGTCATTGAGCGAGTGAAAACAAAGGTCTATAATTCGAAGAAAATATCATTCGGGGGGCTGAAATGAGGTGTGAATACCATTAAATACATTGTCTTTCAACTTCAACACCTAGGTTTTCAAAAATTTTCAGGATGTTATGGACGAAATTCTACCTAGATGTTATCGAGTGAGTGGAAACATAGGTCCAGAAATTATTTTATGAGGTGAAAACTATTGAATAAACTCTCCTGCCACATTTTCACAACACTTTTGTAGGTTTTAGATAGTTTTCAATAAGTTATGCATTGAATTCTTCGTCAACCAATTGGCTTTTCGTCGGGGTCAAAAAATGTCCCTGAATTTGAAGACAATTTCGAAAGCATAAACAAACAGACAGGAAATCCTACGTTACTTCAACCACAACGAGTAGTTTTCAAGAATTTTCCATCGATTTTGGTCAGTTTTGAAGAATACAGCAGCATATCCCAAATTTTTCCCTGAATAATCTCAAATCATCAGAAGCATTCGATTCGACAAAACTTTATTCTTATTAATATCTCAAACGTACCCTCTCTTTTGCAATGGCTTTGGCCCTCTCCTTGAATGGAAAACAAAGTTTTAGTACACAAAAAAAAATTATATAAAATGCACAAAACAGTTTGATCCAATGCATTTCAGTGCGAAGAGTGCTTGAAAACGGTTATGCTTACACAAATCATTTTATCCCACAGAGGTAACAGAGAAATTTTTGTGTTTGTGTCAGATGTTGTTCTGTTTCTGTTATTTTTTTTTTGTTAGAAAAAATTTTAAGGACTTACTCCAAACTCCACTACCATGGCGTCAACTATACTTCCTATAACCGTAACAAAGTCGAACGTATTCCATGGGTCCTTGAAGAAATTCTGGGGAAAATCGACCATTAGTTTGTTATAATCAGAAATGTGTCTCATCAGGAATTTCGAAGGAAAAACATTTTTTTTTGGAAATTATTCATGGGTGCATGTTTTTGCTTCGAAATATTATCTATATATACTTCAAACTCAAATCTTACTAAGTAGATATAGCTACAATCAAAGTTCAAGAACAATATTCATAGGTGAGATCGACTATTTTTTCAAATTGATTCTACCGGAACTAGGGGATTTTGGTTTCAAAGTTTCTATAATGGGGGAGGTTAGGCATTTGGTATGGAATAAACATGCCATCTATAATCTACTCAGTGTACTAAAACCTACTGGTAATCAGAAGGTAAAACGGGGTTGAAAAGGGAATATTCCTCGATGTGTTGGTTTTGAACTAAACTAATGAATGTACAAAATGGAATGGTCTGAAGAATCAAAATGATAATTGAAAAAACTCTTGAACGAATATGTACATAATCATAATAACAATACCTAAGACTAGTTAAGAATACTACTAAGAACAGTCAGAAGGAGTGTATACTTCTGCTCATTTCAACGAATTTCAGCATAGGTGAAGTGAGGAGGCTCTTATGGCAAATATTGTAACAGTGGTGTTTCACTTATGCATCTTTCGTGGCTTCGTTGTCTCGAAGTTTCATAATTAAAAAAACTATACCAATTACCTTGATTCCAAATGCGATCAGCTTGAGTACGGTTTCACATAAGAAGAGGAAGGTAAAAATAATGTTCATCGCAGCCAATATGTTCGACATCAAGGGTGGTGACTCGTGATACTACAACAACTCACATATGTAGCTCTAATCTACAAGCTATAGTGCCTACCTGATTCAATTGAAAGGTAAGAAAAGTCGGCAGTACCTTACCAAGAGAAATTTTGTCCTCGGAAAAAATATTTCACGCTAACAATGTCGATGTAGCTTTCAACGACCTGGTGAAATATCTTTTCTTCGTGCACGTTATCCAATCGAGTGTCCTCCATGGAGTGTCGAAAAAATTGCGGATCACTATACGAATTTTTTTCCTGCTGTGTGTCGTAAGAAGTGTTCTAGTGTGATGCAGAACATGCAGAAAACTTCAGCCATGCAACCAACACACAAAGCATCGTGATTATTTACAAGCTCGGTTGGGAATTGATCGGATTTGGATGAAGACAAGGATCTCAGAAAGGATCTGGTTGTTCGTTCGAATTATACAGTGTGTAACATTTACTCGCTAATAAACTAGGTTAACATCAACACCTTGTATATTTTTGATCGTCATTTAGCATAAAAAAAATGTAATTTGAGTTTCTTCCAACAAAACAATAACTGAGAATGAGTAAACTTTTAACGGCCGTTTGCACAACTCCCACTCAAGTGTTACTCAAGTAATCACTATGGTTTGTACGATCATTGATTTTATGTTGTGTGATTTAGAATTGATACCTAAGCCATAGGAAAGGAAAGTTTTGGCTTCAAACGAATTTTCATTATACGATCGTAAGGGTTCTGGCAGGTCAGTTCAGAGATTCTGAAAGAATCAACGATAAGAAATTGAAACGGGCAAAAATCATGGAAAACGTTTTGAATTGAAATATTTAATGGCGTGGGTGGTTTTAAACCGTTGGAGGGAGAGGCACGACAAAAAGTGTCAT
The DNA here is from genome assembly GCA_963966015.1 of Aphidecta obliterata. Classification (NCBI taxonomy): domain Eukaryota; kingdom Metazoa; phylum Arthropoda; class Insecta; order Coleoptera; family Coccinellidae; genus Aphidecta; species Aphidecta obliterata. The sequence continues at coordinate 4,522,540 of OZ014435.1, forward strand.
CTCAGGAAATAGGTTTTCGTAAAGGGAAAGACTTCACCTTTGGGGAGCTCAGAAATCGTCGAGGCAGTTGCTTGCGAGATCCCGGGGATAGCAGCTCGTGGTTCGGTTTCGAGAGTCCGGTATTATATTTTGCCAACGTTGCCAAATGTAAAGTTTTGTGGGAGACCTGTGCAAACGGACGTGAATATTTTCCTAGTGACTCAAATATCTAAAACATAGCAAAGTCTCATCTAATCTGGAAATATACTATCAATTTTCTCAACTATGTCTCGACCTTTGTTATCTCTCGAAGAACTAATCGATCTGCATCACAAGTCAACAGAAATCGAAAAGGAAAAAAAAACACGCCTTCATCTAAAACTAATGAGCTTACCCTAACGCCGAAGGCTAATATCTTGAGAATGCATTCCACCGTGAACATGGCGGTAAAGCCCCAGTTGAGGTACTTTAGTGTATTGGTGTAGATATCGTCTTGCTTGTCAAACTGTTAACACACAATTACGTGTCCATACTGTCCCCATTATCAAGCTACAGCTAAACGCTAAACTCGAACTTGCCCGAATTGCGAATCTCAACCCCAGTATGTACAATTTTTTCTGCAAGGCTGTCTGTACAATTCGATTGGTTCGTCTTCTACAATTCGAGCAAATTCGCACCTGAGGCCATATAGTCAATCTAGTATACACCCCCAATCATATTTCATCACTCTGTGTATGCAGAAGTTTAATTGCTTGACCACCGCCATATTGAACAACGATTACAGATCGAAGTGGAGAAAAGGAGTGTTGAGATTGAGAGTTTCAATCCACATATTGACGATTCGAGAATGTTTTGAGTGAAATTGTTCAACAAATACAGTTGGCCTGAAGTTATTTCAGCTTTCTCCATATTAGTCTATGGAATTCCTTGCTTTAAGATTGTCGGTCTGATTACTTGGACTATCTTCAGGGGAGCCCTGAGGGAAAGAAATTCAACTACAAATGACGAAGAGGTCCAGAGGAGAGAAATAATGGTAATCCCTTGAATGAAAGGATAAAAAGCCATCTAGGACGGATTGGCAATGCATAGGAGAGAAACCCAACACACAATACCTCAGGATTGCCCTGAAGAAGTTCCGAGTGATCAAACCATCCAAATAACTTGATTCCTCTCAAAACATTCACTAGGTCGTAGAAATACGTATGGCTCAGAGAAATGACCACTAGCTTTTTACATGGTTGGTAAAAAGAATGATGTAATATGCAGCAGGTGAATCTATAGAGATTTCTAAGAGAGGAACAGAGGGGTTGGCTGACCAACATCTAAGTCTACAAGAGGTATGTGTAATAATTGTGCACTGCAGCCAGAGCAATGCCTAAGTTTTTCATATACTTGAATTTCTGCCGATCCGTTACACAAAATTACATCCAAAAAGAGTGCTGAGCTCAAGTTATCCAGATTCGAGGAACAACACTTAAACATGGAAACATGCTGAGAACGATTTCGTCGTTTTCGAATTTACCACTGAAATGAACTTTCAAATGTCAAACCTCATCCAATATTTTTTATCAAAACTGCCCGTCCAAAAGACAAGGTGACGTAAATGTTCCATTGAATAGGGATATGTACATAACATAAAACCCACGATGAAGCGATATAAACACAACAGAAATGCAAGTCGAAGGAAATAATAAGAAGAGACAACAAAGATACAAAGTAACAGATAAATCCACATGAAAGCACATTTCAGTTTTTTCACGACAATTAACAACTTCTGCATGCTGTTAAAATGTAGCATCGGATAATTTCTGAATTGAATCTGGTTTTGGTAAAGACAAAAAGCGATTGTACTCGACTCTCATCTATTTATTACAGAATAACGACGTTTTACTGACATTCAAACAGTGCACAATGTTTTGCTGTCTTGCATTCACTGTGTTCATTGGACGTGTTAGAATCGTGGGGATATGGCACAATTTCAGTCCTGTTTTTATATCGAGGAAAATTTTGAGTTATTCTTTTCTTTAGATATTTGAATTACCCTAGTCCCTATTAATATTTTGTTATCTTCGAATTTATTAAATGCTCAAAACCGATGAAGACGTCTTTGCTACATCGCAGCTCTGTAACCACGCTCCTCTTGTGATATATCTGTGACATGATTCCTTGAGATGAAGCTCATGTGTTCATCGAACTTGCAATGTTCTATAAGCAGACTCATTATAGTTCCAACGAACTGCCTCCTTTTATTTATTAGGTCTATGGTTTTTGCCACATCGCAGCTACGTATTCACGTTCTCCTTGTGATATACATGTGACATGAATACTTCCGATGGTGCTCATGTGCTCATAAAGCTTGCAATATACTGTAAGCGATCCCATCATAGTCCAAACGAACTTCCTTTGTTTACCTATCTGTTTATCGTCTCTGCTACATTGTAGCTCTGTATTCGCGCTTTTCTTGTAATATACATGTGACATGGTCACTTCAAATGGTGCTTATATGTTTATCAAACTTGCAATGACTTGTTAGCAGTCCCAACAAAGTCCCAGGGAACTTCTCCCTTTTATTTATTGAGTATGTCGTCTCTGCTACATCAAAGTTCTGTATCCGCGCTTTTCTTGTGATACGTCTGTGACATAATTCATTAGCATTCTGCTCAAGTGATTATCAAGCTAGCAATGTCCAGTTAGCGGTCCTTCTATAGTCCCAACGAACTTGCCCCTTTTATTTATTAAAGTATGTTGTCTCTGCTACATCACAGCTCTGTATCCGCGTTTTTCTTGTGATATATCTGTGACATGATTATTTGGGATTCTGCTCATGTGATTATCAATCTTTTCATGTCCCATGAGCAGTCCGACCACAGTCCAAACGAACTTCCTTTCTTTGCCTATCAAGTTTATCGTTTCTGCTACATTGTAGCTCTGTATTCGCGCTCTTCTTGTAATATACATGTGACATGGTCACTTCAGATGGTGCTTATATGTTTATAAAACTTGCAATGACTTGTTAGCAGTCCCACCAAAGTCCCAGGGAACTTCCCCCTTTTATTTATTGAGTATGTCGTCTCTGCTACATCAAAGTTCTGTATCCGCGCTTTTCTTGTGATATTTCTGTGACATAATTCATTGGCATTCTGCTCAAGTGATTATCAAGCTTGCAATGTCCAGTTAGCAGTCCTACTATTGTCCCAACGAACTTGCCCCTTTTATTTATTGAAGTATGTTGTCTCTGCTACATCACAGCTCTGTATCCGCGCTTTTCTTGTGATATATCTGTGACATGATTATTTGGAATTCTGCTCAGGTGATTATCAAGCTTTCAATAACCTATGAGCTGTTCGACCACAGTACCAACGAACTTCCTTTCTTTACCTATCAAGTTAATCGTCTCTGCTACATGGTAGCTCTGTATTCGCGCTCTTCTTGTAATATACATGTGACATGGTCACTTCAGATGGTGCTTATATGTTTATAAAACTTGCAATGACTTGTTAGCAGTCCCACCAAAGTCCCAGGGAACTTCCCCCTTTTATTTATTGAGTATGTCGTCTCTGCTACATCAAAGTTCTGTATCCGCGCTTTTCTTGTGATACGTCTGTGACATAATTCATTGGCATTCTGCTCAAGTGATTATCAAGCTAGCAATGTCCAGTTAGCAGTCCTTCCATAGTCCCAACGAACTTGCCCCTTTTATTTATTAAAGTATGTTTTCTCTGCTACATCACAGCTCTGTATCCGCGTTTTTCTCGTGATATATCTGTGACATGATTATTTGGGATTCTGCTCATGTGATTATCAATCTTTCCATGTCCCATGAGCAGTCCGACCACAGTCCAAACGAACTTCCTTTCTTTGCCTATCAAGTTTATCGTTTCTGCTACATTGTAGCTCTGTATTCGCGCTCTTCTTGTAATATACATGTGACATGGTCACTTCAGATGGTGCTTATATGTTTATAAAACTTGCAATGACTTGTTAGCAGTCCCACCAAAGTCCCAGGGAACTTCCCCCTTTTATTTATTGAGTATGTCGTCTCTGCTACATCAAAGTTCTGTATCCGCGCTTTTCTTGTGATATTTCTGTGACATAATTCATTGGCATTCTGCTCAAGTGATTATCAAGCTTGCAATGTCCAGTTAGCAGTCCTACTATTGTCCCAACGAACTTGCCCCTTTTATTTATTGAAGTATGTTGTCTCTGCTACATCACAGCTCTGTATCCGCGCTTTTCTTGTGATATATCTGTGACATGATTATTTGGAATTCTGCTCAGGTGATTATCAAGCTTTCAATAACCTATGAGCTGTTCGACCACAGTACCAACGAACTTCCTTTCTTTACCTATCAAGTTAATCGTCTCTGCTACATGGTAGCTCTGTATTCGCGCTCTTCTTGTAATATACATGTGACATGGTCACTTCAGATGGTGCTTATATGTTTATAAAACTTGCAATGACTTGTTAGCAGTCCCACCAAAGTCCCAGGGAACTTCCCCCTTTTATTTATTGAGTATGTCGTCTCTGCTACATCAAAGTTCTGTATCCGCGCTTTTCTTGTGATACGTCTGTGACATAATTCATTGGCATTCTGCTCAAGTGATTATCAAGCTAGCAATGTCCAGTTAGCAGTCCTTCCATAGTCCCAACGAACTTGCCCCTTTTATTTATTAAAGTATGTTTTCTCTGCTACATCACAGCTCTGTATCCGCGTTTTTCTCGTGATATATCTGTGACATGATTATTTGGGATTCTGCTCATGTGATTATCAATCTTTCCATGTCCCATGAGCAGTCCGACCACAGTCCAAACGAACTTCCTTTCTTTGCCTATCAAGTTTATCGTTTCTGCTACATTGTAGCTCTGTATTCGCGCTCTTCTTGTAATATACATGTGACATGGTCACTTCAGATGGTGCTTATATGTTTATAAAACTTGCAATGACTTGTTAGTAGTCCCACCAGAGTCCCAGGGAACTTCCCCCTTTTATTTATTGAGTATGTCGTCTCTGCTACATCAAAGTTTTGTATCGGCGCTTTTCTTGTGATACGTCTGTGACATAATTCATTGGCATTCTGCTCAAGGGATTATCAAGCTAGCAATGTCCAGTTAGCAGTCCCACTATAGTCCCAACGAACTTGCCCCTTTTATTTATTGAAGTATGTTGTCTCTGCTACATCACAGCTCTGTATCCGCGCTTTTCTTGTGATATATCTGTGACATGATTATTTGGAATTCTGCTCAGGTGATTATCAAGCTTTCAATATCCTATGAGCTGTTCGACCACAGTACCAACGAACTTCCTTTCTTTACCTATCAAGTTAATCGTCTCTACTACATGGTAGCTCTGTATTCGCGCTCTTCTTGTAATATACATGTGACATGGTCACTTCAGATGGTGCTTATATGTTTATAAAACTTGCAATGACTTGTTAGCAGTCCCACCAAAGTCCCAGGGAACTTCCGCCTTTTATTTATTGAGTATGTCGTCTCTGCTACATCAAAGTTCTGTATCCGCGCTTTTCTTGTGATACGTCTGTGACATAATTCATTGGCATTCTGCTCAAGTGATTATCAAGCTAGCAATGTCTAGTTAGCAGTCCTTCCATAGTCCCAACGAACTTGCCCCTTTTATTTATTGAAGTATGTTTTCTCTGCTACATCACAGCTCTGTATCCGCGTTTTTCTCGTGATATATCTGTGACATGATTATTTGGGATTCTGCTCATGTGATTATCAATCTTTCCATGTCCCATGAGCAGTCCGACCACAGTCCAAACGAACTTCCTTTCTTTGCCTATCAAGTTTTTCGTTTCTGCTACATTGTAGCTCTGTATTCGCGCTCTTCTTGTAATATACATGTGACATGGTCACTTCAGATGGTGCTTATTTGTTTATAAAACTTGCAATGACTTGTTAGCAGTCCCACCAAAGTCCCAGGGAACTTCCCCCTTTTATTTATTGAGTATGTCGTCTCTGCTACATCAAAGTTCTGTATCCGCGCTTTTCTTGTGATATTTCTGTGACATTATTCATTGGCATTCTGCTCAAGCTTGCAATGTCCAGTTAGCAGTCCTACTATTGTCCCAACGAACTTGCCCTTTTTATTTATTGAAGTATGTTGTCTCTGCTACATCACAGCTCTGTATCCGCGCTTTTCTTGTGATATATCTGTGACATGATTATTTGGGATTCTGTTCAGGTGATTATCAAGCTTTCAATGTCCTATGAGCAGTTCGACTGCAGTACCAACGAACTTCATTTCTTTACCTATCAAGTTTATCGTCTCTGCTACATTGTAGCTCTGTAGTCGCGCTCTTCTTGTAATATACATGTGACATGGTCACTTCAGATTGTGCTTATATGTTTATCGAACTTGCAATGACTTGTTAGCAGTCCCACCAAATTCCCAACGAACTTCCACTCTTCACCTATCAAATCTATCGTTTCTGCTACATCACAGCTCTGTATACACGCTCTCCTTTTGATGTATTTGTGACGTTTGAGATAAGCTTTTGTTTATTTTAGAAGAAATTAGAGATTCAGAAAAAACAAAAGAGTTGGCTGAGCCGGATGTTCGGTATAAGAACAGGACTAAACATTTCTGTACCATCCCAACCTCATATCATCCTCCTACTTTGGTGCTCTCCTATAGGCTGCCGACTTTTTTTTTGAAAAATTCCCGCTGTTATCAGTGTGCAAATCGTAACATGATTCGATATAATGTGAATCTAAAGAAACATACCTTCATCATCAGCAGTAACGTGTTAAACACGATCAGAAGCATGATGAAATACTCGAATGGCGTCGACACGACCACCCTCCATATCTTGTATTTGACACTGTTCCGTTTATTTGGCATGTACCTCTCCAAAGGCCTGGCTTGTATCGTGAAATCTATGCAGGATTTCTGAAAAAGGATTAAAAGAGGACCATATTTTAACTTGATCTGAAAAGAATCACTCACTTGATTTTTATCTATTTCTCCACTTTGAAGTTCCACTTCACCCTGTTCTTGAAACGTAATAATTATCAAGGCTACGAATATATTTACAAAAAAGAAAGGAAACACTATGAAATATACAATGTAGAAAATGGACATCTCTATTCGGTAGTTCTGTATTGGGCCTTGGTCAACGTACGTGGCCGCCATGGAATTCTGCAGCACCCTGTAAAAATTACGAGTTCAAACTCGAGACTTCCAGTTTTGAATGGAATTATAGCATAAGGGATGAGACTGGTACTCACTGTGGCCACCCTTCCCCAGTTTGCACCGCGAAGAGCGTCAACATAGCCAGGGGGACGTTGTCGTAGTAAAAACTTTGCGGACCCCAAATCCTTTGTTCGACCCTTGGTACCTCGCTGTCTTCGTCGAACACAAAATAATTACCCCTAAAAGAAGCAAAAATTGGTGTTCAAGGTTTAGTTGTTTCTTTTTTTATTTTGATGATGATTTTCTGATACTTACTGGCACGTGGGTTCGGTTATCTTGCTCTTATCCGTGCAGTAGAAGAACTTCCCGTTGAACAACTGAACAGCAATCACAGCGAATATGAACTGAAATAATATGTACACTATGAGGATATTTATCACATTTTTTAATGAGTTCACTAAGCAGTCGAAGACCGCCTTCAATTTGGGCACTCTCTTAATTGTTTTTAAAGGTCTCAGCACTCGGAGCACTCGCAACGATTTCATAGTTGCTAGATTCGCAGAAGCCGCACTCTTCTCCGAATATCTGTAATTGAAGAAAAAAAAGGTATGAGATAAATCTCCGACCAAAACCTCGAGCACCTAGAAAACCCCAAAATACTCACATCACATCGAACCCGATCGAGCCGAGCGCGCAGATCACGACCACGGCGTCCATAACGTTCCAGAACTCGCGCAGATACGAGCCCGGATGCAGGATGATCCCCAGGTCGATGATCTTGAGGAACATCTCGACGGCGAAGACGCAGGTGAAGGCGTAATCGAACTGGTCGAGGATGTGGTTGCGGGTCGAGTCCTCGTTGATCGGGTCCTCGGCGGCCAGGGCCATCGAACTAAGGCAGATGACGATCATGATGAAGAAGTCGAAGTAGCGAAGGTTCACCACCCAGTGGGCCCCTCTCCTTACACTGAAACGGAAGAGAATTTCGGATCCATCAATATGGAGATGAGGGATACTCACGAATTAGTTGGGGAAAATATGAACATGCTAGAGTATGGCAGCATAGGTTTGGGACCGATAATTTCTTCCTCTTCGTCCGGAGGCTTGTCGTCCTTCTTCTTTTTTCTCCTGACTGGGCTCGATGGAGCGTCTATCCTCTGGTTTGAACCAACTGAAAAAAAAGGTCGTAAATCACATAATTCGATTTAGAATGAAATATACTAACGATCGCCTTGCAAAGCCTCCATCTCCTTCTCCAATTCTAAAGCCTGCTTCTCCTTGTTCTCCTCCGCTTGCTCCTCTTCGGCGGCAGTCAACTCCTGGGCGTTGGCCAAGTTGTCAACGGCGATAGCCAAGAACACGTTCAACAACGTGTAGTTTCCGAACAACATGAGTACTATGAAATAGAGCGAGTAAATCATGCCTCCGTCGTGAGGACCTCCAAGAGCGACTATCCCATGGTACATGACCTCGTTCCAATCCTCGCCAGTGAGGATCTAAAACGAACATACCTTGAACATCCAAGAACCGTACATCTCTCAGAAACCCACCCACCTGAAACACAGTGAGGAGGGCGATCGCGAAGGTGTTGAAGTTGGTCGGAGGCGTTCCATCCTCGAAGTTGAACTCCCCGCCGAACAGCTGCATGCCCAGCAGGGCGAAGATCAGTATGAACAAGAAGAGTAGGAACAGCAACGAGATGATGGACCTCATCGAGTTGAGCAGCGAGATGACGAGGTTGCGCAGGGAGGACCAGTACTTGGTCACCTTGAATATCCTCAGGAGCCTCAGGGCTCGCAGCACCGACAGCCCGAAGGATCCGCCCTTGACCTCGGACCATACGACCTCGAATATGGATCCGGATATAACTACGCAGTCGAAACGGTTGAAGGCGGATTCGAAATATATTCTTGGTCCGAGAGCGTATATCTTGACGAACATCTCCGTCAGGAACAGACCGAGAAAAACGTACTCGGCGATATCTGAAACAGGAGCGACGGAGGTCGAGGGTCACCGTAAGATAATTTGATACTCACAAAGAAAATCAGTCAGGAACTGCGGCTGTCCGTGGTACTCTATCGCGACGCAGATGGTGTTGAAGAAGACCAGCACGATGACGAACCAGTAGAAGCCTTGCGATTTCACCAGCCTTCGTATGCCGAATCTGAACCTCTTCTCGGCTCGCCAGAAACGCGCGCAGCCGCTCTGTCCCTGCACCCTGGATTTTAGGTACGACGACTTGCCGAACCCTGTCAACAATTCTGATTTCAAAATGTGGCGATGGTACTACGTGGGAGAAAAATCGGTGCGATGGAAAAATTTTTGCTATTTGTGGGAAAAGCTTTGACAATTTATTCTCAAAGTTATTCGCGGTTTTAGATGATATGCATCGTTGGAAAAAAAAACTTGATGAAAATATCAAAAAATGTCGATAAATGAAAAAAATAAAACGTAAGTGCCTTTGAATTCCAATAGGACTCGACAATGAAATGAAAATATCAATAATGCACGAAGAGAGAATCGAAAATTAATTTCTTTGTGAAAGCGTTTCGGAGTTGATAAATTTTCGTCAAAATTTGACAGTTACCCAGAGGACTGAGAAATTTGCGCTCAAAAATCGAAGAATAGATAATTTATGGGTTTGAAAATGAATTAATACGAGTAAATAGATCTTTTTTCAACTTCATCACGACACTTTGAGGGGTTTTGAATAATTTTAAGACAGTTGGGAATGAATTTTTTTTAAATGTCATTGAACTTAAAGAACTGCAGTGAACGGAAAGTTATTTTCATTTTTGGAAAAATAGACATTTTCAGGGTCTAAAATGAGATGAATATGATTGAATAGATTCCGTTTCAACTCTACCACACCACTTTTAGGGATTTTCGATTGTTTTCCGACAATTAGGAATGAAATTCTATTTTAATGTCATTGAACTAAAAGAACTGGAGTGAGCGGAAAGTTATTTTCATTTTCGGAAAAATAGACCTTTTCAGGGTCTGAAATGAGGTATTTATGATTGAATAGATCCTTTTTCAACTTTACCAGACCACTTTAAGGGACTTCCAATCGTTTTCAGACAGTTGGGAATGACATTTTTTTTAATGCCATTGAACTTAAAGAACTGGAGTGAACGGAAAATTGTTTTCATTTTCGGAAGAATAGACCCTTTCAGGGTATATATGATTAAATAGCTCCTCTTTCATATTCTTCCACACCCCATCTAGGGATTTTCGATCATTTTCAGACAGTTAGGAATGAAATTCTATTTTAATGTCATTGAACTTAAAGAACTGGAGTGAGCGGAAAGTTATTTTCATTTTCGAAAAAATAGACCTTTTCAGGGTCTGAAATGAGGTATTTATGATTGAATAGATCCTTTTTCAACTTTACCACATCACTTTTTGGGATTTCCAATCGTTTTCAGACAGTTGGGAATGAAATTCTTTTTAAATGTCATTGAACTTAAAGAACTGTAGTGAACGGAAAATTGTTTTCATTTTTGGAAGAATAGACCTTTCCAGGGTCTGAAATCGGGTATATATGATTAAATAGATCCTTTTTCATACTCTACCACACCACATCTAGGGATTTTCGATCATTTTCAGACAGTTAGGAATGAAATTCTATTTTAATGTCATTGAACTTAAAAAACTGGAGTGAGCGGAAAGTTATTTTCATTTTCGAAAAAATAGACCTTTTCAGGGTCTGAAATGAGGTATTTATGATTGAATAGATCCTTTTTCAACTTTACCACATCACTTTTTGGGATTTCCAATCGTTTTCAGACAGTTGGGAATGAAATTCTTTTTAAATGTCATTGAACTTAAAGAACTGTAGTGAACGGAAAATTGTTTTCATTTTTGGAAGAATAGACCTTTCCAGGGTCTGAAATCGGGTATATATGATTAAATAGATCCTTTTTCATACTCAACCACACCACATCTAGGGATTTTCGATCATTTTCAGACAGTTAGGAATGAAATTCTATTTTAATGTCATTGAACTTAAAGAACTGGAGTGAGCGGAAAGTTATTTTCATTTTCGAAAAAATAGACCTTTTCAGGGTCTGAAATGAGGTATTTATGATTGAATAGATCCTTTTTCAACTTTACCACATCACTTTTTGGGATTTCCAATCGTTTTCAGACAGTTGGGAATGAAATTCTTTTTAAATGTCATTGAACTTAAAGAACTGTAGTGAACGGAAAATTGTTTTCATTTTTGGAAGAATAGACCTTTCCAGGGTCTGAAATCGGGTATATATGATTAAATAGATCCTTTTTCATACTCTACCACACCACATCTAGGGATTTTCGATCATTTTCAGACAGTTAGGAATGAAATTCTATTTTAATGTCATTGAACTTAAAGAACTGGAGTGAGCGGAAAGTTATTTTCATTTTCGAAAAAATAGACCTTTTCAGGGTCTGAAATGAGGTATTTATGATTGAATAGATCCTTTTTCAACTTTACCACATCACTTTTTGGGATTTCCAATCGTTTTCAGACAGTTGGGAATGAAATTCTTCTTAAATGTCATTGAACTTAAAGAACTGTAGTGAACGGAAAATTGTTTTCATTTTTGGAAGAATAGACCTTTCCAGGGTCTGAAATCGGGTATATATGATTAAATAGATCCTTTTTCATACTCTACCACACCACATCTAGGGATTTTCGATCATTTTCAGACAGTTAGGAATGAAATTCTATTTTAATGTCATTGAACTTAAAAAACTGGAGTAAGCGGAAAGTTATTTTCATTTTCAGAAAAATAGACCTTTTCAGGGTCTGAAATGAGGTATTTATGATTGAATAGATCCTTTCTCACTTTTTTTTACTTTTAGGGATTTCCAATCGTTTTCAGACAGTTGGGAATGAAATTCTTTTTTAATGTCCTTGAACTTAAAGAACTGGAGTGAACGGAAAATTGTTTTTATTTTTGGAAGAATAGACCTTATCAGGGTCTGAAATGGGGTATATATGATCAAATAGATCCTTTTTCATATTCTACCGCACCACATTTAGGGATTTTCGATCATTTTCAGACAGTTAGGAATGAAATTCTATTTTAATGTCATTGAACTTAAAGAACTGGAGTGAGCGGAAAGTTATTTTCATTTTCGAAAAAATAGACCTTTTCAGGGTCTGAAATGAGGTATTTATGATTGAATAGATCCTTTTTCAACTTTACCACACCACTTTTAGGGATTTCCAATCGTTTTCAGACAGTTGGGAATGAAATTCTTTTTTAATGTCATTGAACTTAAAGAACTGTAGTGAACGGAAAATTGTTTTCATTTTTGGAAGAATAGACCTTTTCAGGGTCTGAAACGGGGTATATATGATCAAATAGCTCCTTTTTGATATTCTACCACACCATATCTAGGTATTTTCGATCATTTTCAGACAGTTAGAAATGAAATTCTATTTAAATGTCATTGAACTTAAAGAACTGGAGTGAGCGGAAAGTTATTTTCATTTTCGGAAAAATAGACCTTTTCAGGGTCTGAAATGAGGTATTTATGATTGAATAGATCCTTTTTCAACTTTACCACACCACTTTTTGGGATTTCCAATCGTTTTCAGACAGTTGGGAATGAAATTCTTTTTTGATGTCCTTGAACTTAAAGAACTGGAGTGAGCGGAAAGATATTTTCATTTTCGGAAAAATAGACCTTTTCAGGGTCTGAAATGGGGTAAATATGATCAAATAGATCCTTCTTCATATTCTACCACACCACATCTAGGGATTTTCGATCATTTTCAGACAGTTAGGAATGAAATTCTATTTTAATGGCATTGAACTTAAAGAACTGAAGTGAGCGGAAAGTTATTTTCATTTTTGGAAAATATACCTTTGTATGGTCTGAAATGAGGTAAATATGCTCGAATAGATCCTTTTTCAACTTTACCACACCACTATTAGGCATTTTCAATCATTTTTTGACAGTCAGGAATGAAATTCTTCTTTGATGTCATTGGACTTGGAAGAACTGGGATGAACGGAAAGTTATTCTCATTTATGAAAAATAGACTGTTTCAGGGTATGAAATGAGGTAAATACGATAGAATTCATTACAACTCTACCACCCCACTTCTGTTGATTTTTTATAGTTTTCAGAGAATTTTAAACAAAATTCAAAACATCACAGAATTCATCTGAAGGTTATCGGGGCTACTTCCAAAATGTTCGAAAAATACAAATAAAAGCAAAAAAATATCAAATTTTCCGCTTCCACGAAAAATCTTATATGATTCGTTGTTTTTTCACAATTTTGAACTGAAAAAAATTTTACCTGAATCTAGAGCAAAAATTTTCACAAAAATAATCGAAGATGGTCGTAAAAATTCTCAAAAAATGTGCATACAACAAAGTGCTTCTAATCAATCACAAGCATTCGGGGAAAAACTTTAACAGGCCAATTCAATATATTCGAATTTCAACATGTCAGAATTCTGTACTGTTGCGTTTTTGAAAATATAAAACTCTTTTCGATTAATTAAGAATGAAAACATTTCAACTGTACAGAATTCCGGTCCCCACAAAAAAAGATATGAGGGAAAGAACGTCGGACGTTTAATCCAACTTTCTTTCAGACACATCAGCGAAATAGCATCTACTGTGGAAAATCGCTAAGAAAATCTAATATAAATTTACACAACTTTTTTTCCAGTTATTTCTGCATACCTTTGAGTTGTTTCTTTGACTCTGTAAGAAATACTGTGGATTAAAAAATATAATAATCAGTGAAAGATCTTTCGAAAGCTATCGAAGATACAGCAACAGTTTTTTCGAAAAAGATATCCTGAATTCTCTAACCGATTTGTACCACTATTTTTCTCCTCATTTGAATTGATTCAGTAACAGTTCGATTATGATTTGAAATTCAAGGTGACTCCGGGAGATGGCGTTGCCTGCAGCGACACGCATCAGTGTCTCCCACGTATCCTCTCAAAGAGTTATGTTCGAAAAATTCAAATCATCTTCGTACCTGTCGATAAAATCAGCATCTCAAACTCTCATCAACATTAACTAAATCTGTCCATAAAACGAATAAAATATCTTTAAACTCATGCACATTCCTGAACTTCAACCATTCGAATTACTAAATGAACGATCTGGTGAAAGGGCTGTGCAATAAATATCTCAAGAACGACAATAGAGATGTGAAAATTAATTAGGGAAAAAATGAATTCCTCACCATCATCTCCGATGTCTTCTTCTTGTTCCTCTTCTTCGGTGTCTGTACTTTTGCTTTTTCCGATCTTCTTCAGTTTTCGTTTCTTCGCTGCCCTTCGTCTCGCCTCCATTATGTGCATCTTCTCCTCTTCGGTTGTACGTTCTTCTGCCAGTATCACTTCCTCTGAAAATTCGGTGAAAAATATTTTTCACAACTAAGCTTCACTCCCTAATTAATTTCCAGTCAAAATTTCTACAAGGTTTCAGAAGCTCCAGACTTACCAGCTTTACAAATCCACTGGACGTAACCATAAAGCTCTCTTTCGAGTTCTTTCTGTCGTCTCAATTTGAGAAATTCCTGTCGGTTCTCTACTTTTTCTCGCTCTTTTGCAAATTCACTGGGGACAAAAGCAAATACATATTGAGCGACTACTTCTCGAACTAGCTGTGTATGGACTAATTCACCAACGATTTGGGGACTGGTTCAATTTACTGATAGCAACCTACGAATAGCTTATCGCGAAGAGCCCTACAATAACTTCCGCATTGTTTCGGCGATGGCGATTCGACGGCGACGCGACAGCGACGCCGAAGCGATTTCGTTGAATAACACTCCAGTGAAATATATGTTGTGACCGTATCGCACAATTGACGTACGCCAGTGAAATTCGCACACATGTCGCCGTCGCATCGCAATCGCCTCGCCTCACTCTAGCATTTACGTTCTGCTCTTCACTTCACCTGCTCTAGATAACCATCTCAAATATTTCCCCAAACTGTCCAGAACTGAAGCCCTTGTTTTATCTCGGAAAAACTTTGTTCGTCTTTCGACCCTCAAACGTTCGTTCGAGAATTCTCTGTTGAAGATTCAGATCGTACGGAAATCAAGGGATACTAGTGGAGTTTTCTGGATACTTACCCACTGAGGACACCGAGAACCAGATTCAACATAAAAAAAGAACCCAGGACAATGAGCGGCACGAAGTACATCCAGTTACACATGCTGCCAACAGCATCATTCATCTGGAAACAGAAAAAAGATATAACGTTTTTACTTTAAAATTGTCTCAAATATAAATATAGTAAGAAATTATTAATACCTGATATAAAATATTCGTCCATCCTTCCATGGTGATACATTGAAAAACGGTGAGCATAGCGTAACCGATGTTGTCGAAAGACGTGATGCCATGGTTTGGACCCTGCCACCTCTCCAGACAAACGGAATTGCCATCTCTGCACCAGTTACTGCCCTGATTTAGTGCTAGTGTTTCGTTATCAGTATTGCAAGGCACCTCAACTTCACCCTCTTTCACTATTTGATCTGCAGAATGAGATTGATCAGCAATCAGATCAACACCAAGGTCTTGAAGCAGTTGGTCCTCGAATTTGCCTTGAGCACCCGTATCTACTTTGGGTTGAGTATAAGGAAACAATAATACATTGTGTCCACCTATATATACCTGACTTCAAATTCGGCCGCCACGAGGACAAATTCGAGGATCGACCGCGAACAGGACCATGGGGTACCCCCGAACAGCTTACCTATATCGTAAAGGCTATAACACGTCCTATGGAGGGCGCCTGAATAAAACTCCAGACCTATTATCGCGAATATCACAATCGCAAACAAAACCAACAATCCTATCTGAAGTAACGGCGCCATGGCCTTGATGATGGACTTCAAGACGACTTGCAAACCTAACGAAGAGAAAAAACGGTGAGTGTGACGCTCCTGGACCTTGGTTTGTTCTATTGTAAAACTTACATTTGCTGGAATTTTTTGTGTGCGAGAGGTGAGGCCGAACATTTTCGAACTCAAAATAGCGGTTGGTAAAAAATTGAAATGAAGAGGAATAACAGTGAGACGAGAATGAGAGGAAGCTTCGGCAACATTCCGAAATTTAGAGGAAATACTAAAGGCCACAAAGGAAAAATCGAGGTGAGTTTGAATGAGTGAAGCAGTAATGAAAATTTTCATTTCATAATACAACATAATACAAAAAAAAATTGGATAAAATTTTTTCAAAAAAAATATAATATAAATAAATATAATAAAGAAACACTTGGAGTATCCTAATCATTTGCGTATTCTGGAGGAACTCAATGAAGGATGAATTGGAATTGAAAATAGTTTTATTTTTTTCTAGTATTCCTCAAATATATTTTCCTCAGTTGAACGAATACAGAAGTAATGAAACAAAACAAAAATTTATCCATTTTTCATCAGACGAAATTTTGACAAATAAAATATTGAACAAATATTCAAAAAATCAAATTATGTTTAATATCGTTTAGAAATACATGTCTGGCGAGAATATATCTTGGCGAAGCAATATTATAATATAATATGCATTTAAAAAAAATGCATATAAAAAGTCAAACAAAGAACGACAGCTCTTCTAAAAAATAAAAATAAGGAGAGAGGGGCGAACACCGACATCAAGTTGCAGCGTGCTATAAATATTTGATATTGAAATATTCGATAACATCAGAGGTATTGTCGAGTGTGACGAAGTACATTCATGATATCAATATTTTTGATTTCTTTCTTTCATGAGTTTATTTTTGATTTTCAGAATTATTTCAAAATTTATTTTCATTCATTTTTATTCCCAGAAATATTTCGATTTATTAATTTTCAGTTTCCAGAATTATTTCAATTTTTTTTCTAGGAAGTGTGTTCTTTTTTACACTTTCTTTTTTTATGTTTTTTTTGAGTTTTACAAATTCGAAATTTTTTAATCGTTTTTTTTTCGTATAATCGGGCTCTGGTATTGCGAAGCTCAGGAAATATTTTTTAGCACTCACCCCTCATGAGTTTATTTTGATTTCTCCATTTATTTTTGATTCCCTGAAGTATTCTCATTTATTTCTTTTTAGATTCCAGAATTATTTCATTTTTTTTCTAGAAAGTGGCTAATTTTTTTACAATATACTTGTTTCACTTTCTCTTCAAGTTCTGGTATTGCGAAGCTCAGAAAATACTTGAGTTTATTTGGATTTCTTTATTTATTTCTGATTCTCAGAATTATTCAAAAAATTATTTTCATTCAGTTATTTTTAATGACCAGAATTATTTCAATATTTATTTTCAATTTCCAGTGTGATTTCATAATTTTGCGAGGACGTGTCTAATTTTTTTACAATATCCTTTCACTCCTTTTTAAGGGTTAACAAATTCAAAATTTCGTACCCTTATGCTCGAGTATTGTGGAACTCGAGAAATATTTGCGAGCACTCACTTTCATTTGTTTATTTATTTTCGAATCTCATTATTATTTCGAAATTCATTTTACATGTTCAGAATTTTTTTATATTCATTTTTAATTCCCAGTATTTTTTCATTATTTTTCGAGGGTGTCTTTTATTGTTTAGAGTATGTATTTGTTTAAACCCAGTTTTAAAGTTTTTCAAATTCAACTTTTTTAATCCTTTGTCGTTTCTCATCCAATAAAATAATGATTAACATGGCTAAAGAACAATGAAAAGTCTTGGTTCTTCTCTTATCCCTTAATGATATTTGCCTTTAACTTCCTCGTTTGTTCCTCGCATTGATATTCACTATACCAAGATGTATCCTCACCAAACCAGTATACAAAATTAATTCGAATTCTCCTGTTACCATACTCTAGTATCTAGTCAATATATTGAAGAAAATATTTTCAAAATTACCAACTAGCACATACAAATCTGATAGAATTGCAAATATAAGCTTCACAACAACTATCTCATCAGAAAGGTGAGTTGAAGAGTAAAATCTAGAAGAATGACGACAGAGAGAATTAGTATAAGTAAGAGGTAGACATAAGCGGTTTTAAAAATCAAGCAGACATCTAACTCTAGCCTTGAACTCATATACTTGCATTTGGGTGTTGCTGAACGAACCTTTCAGAGGGTTGTATCAATTCGATCATGCAAGAATTTTACCTTCACAATCCCAATATATAAAAAAATTAAAAAAAATAAAAATGATCTAACTTCACGAATTGACAGATATAGAGTAAAAGAACAAACAATAAGTGGAGAAAACAAAGAAATTCATGAAGATACAGATGAAATCAAAATTGAATGGGTATATAAAAATGAAAAAGAAATTAATCAATGAGTGTGATGAAAAAATTAATAAAGAAAAATTATAAATAAAAATAGTGAACGAATGAACCATATGATATATGAATGATTAATAAACCATCGAGTAAATCAAATTTCATTGTCCTTATTCACTGATTATTTTTTCATGCTGAAAGCTTCGTTCAACCAATTGGAAGGAAGTTTCTACAATTCATCTACTTACTAGGGATGCCAGAGACTAGCTTGAGAGGTCTTAGCACTCGAATTGCCCGCAACGTGCGCAGGTCCATTATGTCCTCCTGAGGTAACATTGACAAAAACCTGCAAAATACTAGCCTCTAGCGACTCATCTACTTCAAAATACAATCTAATGCTAAGTTAATCGATAGAGAGTGTGAGCTAAGTCGATTGGTAAACTCTAAAAAAAAATGCGACCTGAAAAAAAACACCACGCTAAAAAAAACCAACGAGAAGATAGAAACTATGTGCAACTGTTGAAAACAGTCTGGAGCACAGTACCAAAAAAACGTCTGAAATAAAGAGTTCTACTAGTACTGTACATTATGATAGTTTTAGGTTTACTCGATTTCGAATTGGGAATACAACAATTACTTAAATCTTTTTTATTGTTGCTTGTAGTTTTGGTTTATTTTATTCAATTATTATCTCCCTTCTCGACTTTTGCAGAGTTCACGTAGTACAGAATCGAAATTCGTTCCCAATTGAAATGAAAAATAGAACGAAAAAAAAACATTACTAACAAAAAATAAAATAAAGAATAATAAAAAAAGAAAGAAAATTGAAAAATTTAGCGAGATTCTTGATTAGATGTTACTCAATCGAAAAAACTTCGCCGAAAAACTCTACTCTACTCAGATTATCACAAATATCTTCACGTTAAATCTGATTTTTCTTAGGAAATAATAATAAATCTGCAACGATATTATCATTTTCCACTTAATCAAAATGAAATGTCTATTTTTTCGTAGAGGAAGATAAGGGCGGACACGTCATAATCAACGACCGACAAAACAAAAACCGTCCGTCAAAAGATATCTACGTTAGTTTCGGAATGGAACAGCGAATAATTTATGACCGTGTTTACATGTTCTTCATTCCAATTTGTCACGTTGAATCGATGCTAAAAATACACCACCATCTCTTCAAAAAGTTCGAAATTCACTCTATCGAAGCCAACGTCCAATGTGTAGTTAGGTTATGTTAGGTTAGGTGTCACGTGTCAGGTTAGAGAGTTATGGAATTCGTGTGATGCTATGACCAATAGCATGTTGTTATTCCCAAAATGAAATTCATGCACCTCTTAGCACAATATAAAAAAACACACATGAAAAAAAAAACGAAAGTTCTAATGACCATAATATCTCATCAATCAACAAATCCAACAATCGCTTATTCTCATTGTTAGAGTGACACATAGCTGTGTGTTAAGTGGCTAAGTTCTGCTATTCTACTTCATTAATCTAAAACGAAATGTTAAAAACTATGAAGTCTAGTCGTCTACACTTAGCGGTCCGCAACTAGACACAATTAAATGACGGGTCCGGCCCTTACTTGGTATCCTGGACACCAGCTTGAGTGGCCTTAGCACGCGAAACGACCTTAGCATCCGCAAGTCGACGTCAACGTTAGCTTCAGCGAATATTGTCATTGACCTGGGCAAGATTAACACATAGATGTATACGATTTCGGTACTGCTGCTTACGGTGATACCTGAAAATTACTTTACTACCACAAAGCGACATGTTTTTCTGTCCGAACATACTCCCCGCCATGCATCGAAGAAGATTTCGTTCGCTCCACTTCACTTCTAGTCCGATAACTGCCATTTGAACGATAAGAAAGTTAATCCAACTCTTCAAGTTGCCTCTTTCCGAAATTTCCCCCAGCGCTAGGAGCGCCCACTAAGAGCGAGAACTCCAGGCTCAATCACCATCATTGTTTACCGACTGTCTCTGGCGATCCCATCCCAGTAAATGCGACAAAACTCTTTTTGAAAAGGATATTTCTGTTGAATAATTATTACAGTGACTTTTTCTATTGATTTTTTATTGACTTGAAAACTCGAATTAAAAAAAATTCTCTTCTTTTGCTCTCGATGGATAGGAACAAGAAAATATTCGTATGACTCTCCACGTTGTCGAATTCCGAAATTTCCGTTGACTAGGAGTGCCCACCAAGAGCGAGAACTCCAGGCTCAATCATTAATATTGTTAACCGACTGTCTCTGTCGATTCCATCCGAGTTCATGCGAGTGGCTTATCTTTTTTTCTAGATAAAAATTTCCTTAGAATAATTGTTACAATGACCTTTCTATCGAGGTTTTGACGAAGTCCTGAAAACTAATTTTTTGTTGACTCGAAATATTGGGATTGAGAAAAATCCTCTTCGTTTAATTTCAAACATCAATAAGCATCTTTAAAATTTATTTCGATGCTAGATCAGTCCAAATGGCAATCGATCGAACGTACCGAAGAACGGAGCTGTGAAAATTCCTTCAAATAATCTCCTTGTCTCGATGTTCACAAAACATGTCCCTTTCTCCAGATCTAATTCTAAGGAAAATGTCGAAACAACTTACCCTGTGATCACTACAAAGAAATCCATGATGTTCCAAATGTTCCTAAGATACGATCCCCTATGTAAAACGAAACCTAAGGCCAGAATTTTCAGTGATGCTTCAACGCAAAATATTCCTAAAAAGTAAACTTCAACTGCCTCCTGCAATGGAAAAAGAGAAACGACAATAAATAAAGATTCATCCACCTTGAATACGAATGAAGCCAGGTAAAAAGTGAACAAAAATGACAAAACAAAGGAAATAAACAAAACAATAGAGGTGAAAAGAATGACAATACTGGAAGAAACTAAACAATATTATATAAAAGATGAATACAAAACATAAAATTCGACGAGAATTCATTAACATAATCGCCACAGACATAAAATAAAAATTTTAATGAAGTGAAAAAAGTTTAACTGCCACTTACCAATCTTTGCGCCAGATTTGTTTTATCTGATCTTGGTAAATGTTCTTCAAGGGCTAGTACTACACAGTTCGCAATGATTGTCGAAAGCACAGCATACTCGAACGGAGTGAACATAAAATTAAGGAAAATCGAACAACAATGAAGAGACATTAACATATAATAACATTGCCATTTACGCACGATTAATATGTGTATATTGTGTAAATGTGGTAGTCGCTTGAACTTCTCCTCCCTAATCAGTCATGGCGTTTAAACCCTTGGGATAGGGATGAGAAGTTCTGACCGTCTCGATCCTCACCTTCTGTTGGTCTTTAGCCATACAGTCCACCAAAGGATACCTTCAAATTTTGAAATGGAAAAAACTAGAGTACTATAGTATATATACGGTTCCTGATCCTCGTCTGGGGGACCGACCCCTGGGGGGATTGGGGATTTTTACATTGAAGGAGTCCTCGCGTCCTTTGGGATTGAAAATTGACCGCCCTCGACCCCGGATCCCAAGCCTATAGAATAATTCCGCGATAACTTTTAGGATTTTCGTCGTTTTTCGATATTTCCGAACGTTATTTTCATAATTTTTCCTCAAAAGGCAGAGAAAAAGGGAACTTATCTTCGAGCACCCCTTCCGGTATCGAGTTCCTCCTAACCTCCCAATCCCCCAAACAACCCCTATATCGGCTGCAATTAAATCAGGTCAAGACTTACGACACCCCACACACTTCAACGCCATTAATCTTTATCGATTACCAATTAGAGTTGAAAGAGTGTCAGTAGAGGAAATTTTGTAGTGCCCCGCCGAATATGCTTATAAGTCGGAATTACTGGGGGGAGGTTGAGAGGCCCCTCCAGGAATCGAGTTTCCCGAAACCAGAAATCCTTCCGCTCCGACGGGCGGGAAATCGATATGGTCGGACGATTGGCATCTCGTGCGGGAAATCCGAGAAAATTCCTGCGGTCGGTTTTTCGAGATCGGTTACCTACCGGTCATGTTTCGTGCCAGATCAGTTATGTCGGATCGATTAATTAGGGGTAGGATTGGAGCTTTGTTCGTTTATGATCTGTATAACGACACAGAGTGTTTCGTCCTCGGAGGAGGAACCAACGTTAAATAGGTACCACTACTTCTACACATAGAGTGTTTGAAAAGGATATGGCCACTCGATGATGAAGCGGGTATATCTACGGATAATGTTCTGGTCAGATAGAAGAAATAACGAGCTGGGCCCTTGCCCTCCCGCCGCATTGGCGCCACCCATTTTATCAGCTGCGCCCGCCCCCGTCTGCTGCGCAACCGCCTGCTGTGCCGCTGCCTCCTGTGCTGCGGCCAACCTGAAAATCCAAGGGACAAGATTAGTATCGTGCGGAACACCGCCCGGCAAATCGGATGACCAGTTTGGAACCAGTCCTGAACGGGTCTATGACCAGTTTCGATTTAGTTCCGAACGGATTCTCATTTTTTGGGTTTTCAGTAATGATTCAGTTTTGGTTATATTAATTTTGTAGCAGTTGAAATTAGTCCACTTAAGAGAAGAGAAAGTTTTCAGGAGTACCAAACACTGATGTCTAGACAATAAATTGAAAAAAGTTACCATCCACCACATACAAATATGATAGAATTGAAAAAATGAGCTTCATAACAACTTTCTCATCGACAGCTGAATGAAAGATAAAAATCTAGAACAATAACGACACAGAGAGAATAATTATAATTAAGAAGTAGAATTGAGGGGTCTGATTAGTATCGTGGAGATTATCACCCAGCGAATCGAATGACTAGTTGGGAACCAGTTCTGAAAGAGTTGAGGACTAGTTGAGCACCAGTTGCAGACTAGATCCAAATGGAAATGGAATCCTATTTCGAGAATTCAATATTATGATACAATTGTCGTTATATTGATTTCGTAGCAGTTAAAATAAGTTCATGCAATAAGAAAATTAGCAAACTTGTCAGGTATACCAAACTCTAGTATCTAGTCAATAAATTGAAAAACAATTATCAAGATTATTTTCAACTAGTATATACGAATCGGATAGAATTGCGAATATAAGCTTTAAAACGAATCTCGTCAGGAATTTGAGTAGAAGATTAGGATTTAGAAGATTGACGACAGAGAGAAGAATAATAATTATAAGTGGAAATAAGAGGTTTAAAAAGACATCTAACACTATCTTTGAGTTTATATACTTGTAAATTAGTATCGTGGAGATTATCACCCAGCGAATCGAATGACTAGTTGGGAACCAGTTCTGAAAGAGTTGAGGTCCAGTTCAGCACCAGTTGCAGACTAGATCCAAACGGAAATGGATTTCCATTTTTAGAATTCAATATAATGATACCATTTCGGTTATATTGATTTTGTAGCCGTCAAAATAAGTTCATGCAATAAGAAAATTAGCAAACTTGTCAGGTATACCAAACTCTAGTATATAGTCAATAAATTGAAGAAAAAATTATCAAAATTATTGTCAACTATTATATACAAATCTGATAGAATTGCGAATATAAGTTTTAAAACGAATCTCATCAGGAATTTGAGTAGAAGATTAGGATCTAGAAGATTGACGGCAGAGAGAAGAATAATAATTATAAGTGGAAATAAGAGGTTTGAAAAGGTATCTAACACTATCTTTGAGTTTATATACTTGTAAATTAGTATCGTGGAGATTATCACCCAGCGAATCGAATGACTAGTTGGGAACCAGTTCTGAAAGAGTTGAGGACCAGTTGAGCACCAGTTGCAGACTAGATCCAAACGGAAACGGATTCCCATTTTCAGAATTCAATATTATGTTACCATTTTGGTTATATTAATTTTGTAGCCGTTAAAATAAGTTCATGCAATAAGAAAATTAGCAAACTTGTCAGGTATACCAAACTCTAGTATCTAGTCAATAAATTGAAAAACAATTATCGAGATTATTGTCAACTAGTATATACGAATCTGATAGAATTGCGAATATAAGTTTTAAAACGAATCTCATCAGAAATTTGAACAAAGATCAGGATCTAGAAGATTGACGACAGAGAGAAGAATAATAATTATAAGTGGAAATAAGAGGTTTAAAAAGATATCTAACACTATCTTTGAGTTAATATACTTGTAAGATTAGTATCGTGGAGATTATCACCCAGCGAATCGAATGACTAGTTGGGAACCAGTTCTGAAAGAGTTGAAGACCAGTTGAGCACCAGTAACAGACTAGATCCAAACGGAAACGGATTCCCATTTTCAGAATTCAATATTATGTTACCTTTTTGGTTATATTGATTTTGTAGCCGTTAAAATAAGTTCATGCAATAAGAAAATTAGCAAACTTGTCAGGTATACCAAACTCTAGTATCTAGTCAATAAATTGAAAAACAATTATCGAGATTATTGTCAACTAGTATATACGAATCTGATAGAATTGCGAATATAAGTTTTAAAACGAATCTCATCAGAAATTTGAACAAAAGATTAGGATCTAGAAGATTGACGACAGAGAGAAGAATATTAATTATAAGTGGAAATAAGAGGTTTAAAAAGATATCTAACACTATCTTTGAGTTAATATACTTGTAAGATTAGTATCGTGGAGATTATCACCCAGCGAATCGAATGACTAGTTGGGAACCAGTTCTGAAAGAGTTGAGGACCAGTTGAGCACCAGTTGCAGACTAGATCCAAACGGAAACGGATTCCCATTTTCAGAATGCAATATTATGTTACCATTTTGGTTATATTGATTTTGTAGCCGTTAAAATAAGTTCATGCAATAAGAAAATTAGCAAACTTGTCAAGTATACCAAACTCTAGTATCTAGTCAATAAATTGAAAAAAAATTATCAAAATTTTTGTCAACTAGTACATATATAAAAATCTGATGATTGTAAGATTAGTATCGTGAAGATTATCACCTAGCAAATCGAAACACTAGTTATGAACCAGTTCGGGATGAGTTGAGTACCAGTTCAGAAACAGTTGCAAACTAGTTTTTTTCGTAAATTTTTTTTTATTTATTTTCACGACGAAAAGTATATCGTGATAAACTACTAAATCTCTCAGCAGAGAGACACGTGCCAACATAATTCATTCCGAAAAATAATTGGAATGGTATCGAGAAAATAAATTATTCACTTATCGAATTGAATTAATAATTCAAGGCGTTCGAAGTTTGAGAGTTGTATGTTCATGCCTCGATTAAATGATGGTTATTTCAATAAACCATAGAAACTATACCAAAGCTTTTTGGTACATGGAAAATATTTGAGGTCACTCCAATATCCCTTTAGAAATTTTCGTGCCTGAACAAAAAAAAAAATCATATGTTGTATGAAACTATGAAATTATGCAGATATTCATTTCTTCTCATACAGGGTGTCCCAGTATTTGAACAAACAATTTTTACCATATTATATATTCAATAAAATAAGTTATCATCCCTTATGCTACGACTGTACAATTATTTCTAGACAATTCTTCATAGTGAATAAAACTTGGACCAATTCATATAAAAGATTTCCTCTCAAAAGAAAGATTATGATCCACAAAAAAAACCCGAAAAAAAAATTAAAAAGTTGCCACTCACCGAAAAGTGGTAAACCTAGAAACGAACATTTCACAGACAATTCCACCCAATGATGCACTTCCTCCAAGTGAAGACCCAGATCTGAAGAAAATGACCGCCCTCTGAACGCATATAGGTTCTATACTGAACCCAACAATTATCGGACCAATTAGAAGGGGTGTATAATATCAGATTTTTATATGCACGTTCCATAAAAATGGGAAAAACACTGGGTCGTTATTGTTTCATGGGTTCTCGAGAATTGGCGGTGGAAAGGGGGGGGGGTTAGAATCGTTCCAGCGACCCTTATGACTGACAGTGAGGCTGGGGGTAACGTCGAGAATTGCAGTTTCTGATCTAACATTTGAGGGTCAAGGATTATCGTCGGGGGCAGTGTTGATCTACATCGATTTCTTCTGGTACAATCATTGCAGGGACTTGATGGGGGTTGAGTTGAATAAATATAAATTTTTTCGATGAAAGGGATGAAATAGTTACAAATCAAAGGTTCTATGAAACAAAGTTGCGTAGGATACTCTGATGGCATATTGATCCGGTGATGAAACATATAAAACTCATGAATTGTCAAATTACAAACGCCTTCCTTTTACGACCCCATATTTCGGAATAAATGAGTTTGTATTCTGTTGAAGAAGGAAAATTCTCCAATAAAAATCAATGGACTTGGAAATGTACGGATTGTTCAGCGGTCCAAAGTTTATCTGTTTTTGTGACTATTCTCGTCATTTACACTTCATGAAGAGCTACATATTCGCCTTCATCTTGATAAGGAAGGATAGAATTGTATACAGGGTGGTTCGCTTTATCGAAAAAATTTGGCGACAATTCGGCAATTCGAATATGTAATTGCTTTCAGCTGGAATGAAAAATTTTTTGGAACAAAAATTTTTCATCCAAAAAAATATATACACTTGAACAATTCAAAGAAAAAAGAAATGTCGATAAAAGAAAGAAAAACATGATGTGTATATGATTCGAAGCTATTTATCCTGAATATTAACTTGCTTTTCACGAGAAATTTTTTTATTAATCACTAAAAATTTTTTCTATATAGAATAAAATCCACCCTGATGGGTGAAGATTTTTTTCGCTATGTCTGCATACTTTGGGTTCAAAAAAAATTATCGTGGAGTTCGTGGAGCGTTTCCATAATATTAAATGAATTTTATAACATTTTTTGTCAATCAACCCATTTTTCGATAATTTCGACTAATGCTTGGACAATATAATGAAGTCCATGAAAAAAACCACTGCATATTCCACGAACAAAAATTTTTTCATGTATAAAATTTTCAAACAAATTCAGAGGAAAATTTTTTTCGATATAAGAAAGAAATGAATGGAATCTATTTGATTTTAGGCTATCAATCCCAATTATGAATTTTTCTTTCACGAGAATTTTTTTTTTTAATCACTACTGCAGTTTGAAATTGGAACTTTCAATCAACCCTATTTTTAGTCAATCAAAAATTGAGGTTTGTCTATATGGAATAAAATCGACCCTGATGGGTGTGGATTTTTTTTTACTGTTGACATACTTTGGTTATCGAAAAAAATTAACGGGGAGTTCTTGGAACATTTCCATAATATTGAATAAATTTTATCACACTTTTCGTCAAACCACCCATTTTGCGAGAATTTCGACTAATGCTTGGATAAAATAATGAAGTCCATGAAAAAACCACTGCATATTCTAGATCATTGTGGTTGAATTAGCGCTCATGAAAACATTCACGAAAAAAAATTTTTTCATGTATAAAATTTTTGAACAAATTCAGAGAAAAATTTTTTTCGATATAAGAAAGAAATGAATGGAATTTATTTGATTTTAGTCTATCAATCCCTATTATGAATTTGTCTTTCACGAGAATTTTTTTTTTTAATCACTACTGCAGTTTGAAATTGGAACTTTCAATCAACCCTATTTTTAGTTAATCAAAAATTGAGGTTTTTCTATATGGAATAAAATCGACCCTGATGGGTGTGGATTTTTTTTTTACTGTTGACATACTTTGGTTATCGAAAAAAATTATCGGGGAGTTCTTGGAACATTTCCATAATATTGAATAAATTTTATCACATTTTTCGTCAAACCACCCATTTTGCGAGAATTTCGACTAATGCTTGGATAAAATAATGAAGTCCATGAAAAAAGCCACTGCATATTCTAGCTCATTGTGGTTGAATTAGCGCTCATGAAAACATTCACGAAAAAAAATTTTTTCATGTATAAAATTTTTGAACAAATTCAGAGAAAAATTTTTTTCGATATAAGAAAGAAATGAATGGAATTTATTTGATTTTAGTCTATCAATCCCTATTATGAATTTATCTTTCACGAGAATTTTTTTTTTTTAATCACTACTGCAGTTTGAAATTGGAACTTTCAATCAACCCTATTTTTAGTTAATCAAAAATTGAGGTTTTTCTATATGGAATAAAATCGACCCTCTTGATTGTAGATTTTTTTTCTTCTGTCTGCATACTTTGGCTGTCGAAAAAAATTATCGGGGAGTTATTGGAAAATTTCCATAATATTGAATAAATTTTATTACATTTTTCGTCAAACCACCCATTTTTCGAGAATATCGACTCATGCTTGGACAAAATAATGAAGTCCATGAAAAAAAACTACTGCATATTCTAAATCATTGTGGTTGAATTAGCGCTCATGAAAACATTCACGAACAAAAATTCTTTCATCTATAAAATTTTTAGACAAATTCAGAGACAGATTTTTTTCGATATGAGAAAGAAATGAATGGAATCTATTAGATTTTAGTCTATCAATCCCGATTATGAATTTTTCTTTCACGACAATTTTTTTTTTTAATCACTACTGCAGTTTTATATTGAAACTTCAATCAACCCTATTTTAAGTTAATCAAAAATTGAGGTTTTTCTATATGGAATAAAATCTACCCTAAGGGTGTGGATTTTTTTCTACCGTTGACATAATTTGGCTATCGAAAAAAATTATCGTGGAATTCTTGGAACATTTCCATAATATTGAATAAATTTTATCACATTTTTCGTCAAACCACCCATTTTGCGAGAATTTCGACTAATGCTTGGACAAAATAATGAAGCCCATGAAAAAAACCACTGCATATTCTTAATCATTGTGGTTAGATTAGCGCTCATGAAAACATTCTCGAACAAAAATTCTTCATGTATAAAAGTTTTAGACAAATTGAGAGAAACAAATTTTTCGATATTGGACAAAAATAGATGGAATCAATCCCGAGTATGAATTCGATTTTCACGAGAAAAATTATTTTAATCACTACTGCATTTTGAAATTGGAACTTTCACATCACCATTTTCAGTTGATCAAATTTGAGGTGGAGAATAAAATCGACCCTGATGGATGTGGATTTTTTTCCTTTTGTCTGTCATCCTGGAGTTCTTGGAACATTTCCATAATATTAAATAAATTTTATAACATTTTTCGTCAAACAACCCATTTTTCGAGGTATAATTTTTTTTTAATTTCAGAAAAAAATTGTTTTTGATATAAGAAAGAAATAGATGGAATCCATTCGATATTAGTCTATCAATCCCGAATATAAATTTGCTTTTCACGAGAAATTTTTTTTTATCTCTACTGCTGTTTGAAATTGGAACTTTTAGCCATCCCCATTTTCAGACTTCAGTTGTTCAAATTTGAGGTTTTTGTATATGGAATAGAATCGACTTGGATGGGTTTAGATTTTTTTGCTTTTGTCTGTTTACTTTCGATAAAAAAAAATATCGTGGAGTTCCTGGAAAATGTTTACAGAATTTCATAAATTTTATTATATTTTTCGCCAAAAAAATATAAATATTTCAAACCAGCGTAGTCGAATCAGCTTATCGAAAAAAATCGAAGAAAATTTCAATCCAAAATTCAGAGAAGAATTTCTTGATAGAGTAGAAGAACATGATTTCTATATTATTCAAGACCATAAATTCCGAATATGTCCAAAATTTTAAAATGGAAATAATAAACCGAAACGGGTCAAATTTAATTTCTTGTTCCATCATCATCACTGCAACCCCAAAAAAATACTGAAAATTAATTATTGGTTGTAATAAACCTAGTTTCAAAAATAAATCAACGATTCCTCTTGATGAAAAACCCTATTCCTCATTATCCCCAATATCTTAGCGTTCCAGCCCAACCAGCATCTCTTTTCCGCCATTTAATTAATCATCTCCCCAAAAAAAAAAATAGGACAGTCACACACCCCCCCTGGCATCGCCCCAAGGGATACTCCGCCCCTGTTCTTTCACGTAGGCACATCTAGCATCAACATGCGACTATCAAATCAGTACAAAATAGGTCTGGAATAAATAATTTCCCCGGATAGAAGTTGCTGGCAAGATTGTTGACCAGACGCAGTCGGCGTCGACGGCGTCGTAGGCGCCTGCCGTCGTTCAGACGACGGACGCCCGGGCCGTTCCAGAGGACGCACTACAGAGCCGGATTTATAAAAATAAGTATTTTTTGAGTTGATTTATGAAAAAAAATGTTAGGAGCCACAAACTCCAGGGGATAACCCTGAAGAAAAACCGGAGAAAATATAATTTTTCATGGGGGTTTCCTAGTTTCGACCATCGAGTTTGCATTGATTCCTTCAGTTATCTCCTGAATACAGATATGGAGAAGTTTTGGATCTGAACTTGGTGCCTCTTGCCAAAACTAGAGCGAACGACGAATACATGAAAAACTCCTGGAAAAATATTAAAAAAATGCCAATTCGTTTTTCTACGACCATATATAAAAATAACTAGGTCACTTATCAACTCTAAACTGAAATATTCGAAATTTCATAACTGACGAACTGCTGGTGGGAGATTTGCCCTGAAAGATTCGTTTCGAATAGGGACAAATTGAAACTCGTGGTATTCACAAAAAAATTCAATTAAATCGGCGACGAGTACGTGACGATCCGAGTGCGAGCGATACAGATATTTTCACTCCACTCTAGGGCGGAATATAGTAAACAATGATTCCTTCAAATTGCATTTTCATGTCAACAATCCATCCTGATGCATGCTCGATATTGGATCTCTTCCGAGGTAACAATGAGTCTTTTCGAAGCATCAATTTCATGAAATGGACGACTCAGTTTCAGTCCTATGTCGAGTGTCATTCGAAGATTTCAACTCGGCATTTTACAAACTGTATGAAACTACCTGTATATCCTCCGAATCGATACTTGACGAGAGAAATGGATCAGTGGATATCGAGAGCATCATCGCTGTCATACCCGGTTGAATTTCATTGATTAGTCCTCATCTGGTGATGTCGTCTGAGTAATTGGAGCATTCCTTGGGGGGTTTTATATCAGTTTCGACCACATGCATTTCTCGTCGATATTGCATCGTGTCGTTATGAAAAATTTCCTCACAATCTGGTGTATCCTTGAATATTCCTCATGATTGAAAGAAGGCACTTGAAAGTTTTTTATATAACTTGAGATTAACATTTCCTAATTTGTATCTTCTGAGCGGTAATCTCCCATTCTTCGAAATGGAAATGGGTTTGTAACAGATTTTTATCAAGAAACTGATGAATATTTCCATTGGAATCACCATCACATTGATATTTTTTTTACTTGACCAAAATCTACTGACGTTTCTGAATTCTATGGCCATAGGAACGCATTTCGAATTCAATCGAATAAGATGAATCATCGAATATGGTTTATTTTAAATTGTCAATCGAATAATATGTGAGCAATTTGAAGAGGATACTTTCAATAAAAGTGTTTAAATGGTTAAGAAATATCCACGATTCTCTTCGATAAACTATTAAACCTTTGGAATAATCATTTCATTGATTATTTTGTATTTCTGCAAAAACACTGACTGCTTTATCTTTGAAATACCTCTATGGTCATAGAAACTTTTCGTTGCATACCTTCGAGAAAAACGTTTGGATGGTTGAGAAATATCGATGATTTTCTTCGACAAACTATTACAACTTTGGAATTATCATTTCATTAATTATTTTTGTATTCCTCCAAAAACCACTGACGTTCTTGATCCCTAAAATAGTTCTATGGTCATAGAAACTACAATGCATTTTGAATTCACTCGAATATGATTGATCATCGAATATGTTTCATTTGAAATTGACAATTCAATTCAATTGAGCAATTCAAAGGGCATACCTTCAAGGAAAGTGCTTAAATGGTTGAGAAATATCCATGAGTTTCATCGACAAGCTTGGAATTATCATTTTATTCAATATTTTATATTTCTCCGAAAACAACGTTATTGATCTTTATAATTCTTCATGGTCATACAAAATATTCGATGCATTTTGATTTCACTGATGATTGATCATCGAATATGGTTTATTCGAATTTGACAACTGAGAAATATGTGAGCAATTTAAAGAGGATACCTTAAGGAAAGTGCTCAAATGGTTGAGAAATATCCATAATTTTCATCGACAAACTATAACACCTCTGGAATAATCATTTCATTGATCATTTTGTATTTTTCAAAAGCGACTGACGTTCTTGATCTCTAAAATCCTTCTGTGGTCATAGAAACTATTTGTTGCATTTTGAATTCACTGGAATATGATTGATCATCGAATAAAGTTTATTCGAATTTAACAACTGAATAATATGTGACCAATTCAAACAGGATACCTTCAAGGAAAGTGCTTGAATGGTTGAGAAACATCTATGATTTCCATCGACAAACTATAACACCTCTGCAATTATCATTTTATTTTGTACTTCTCCAAAAACCACTGACGTTTTTGATCTCTGGAATCCTTCTATGGTTATAGAAACTATTCGTTGCATTTTGAATTCACTGGAACATGATTGATCATCGAATATAGTTTATTCGAATTTGACAACTGAATAATATATGAGCAATTTGAAGAGGATACCTTCAAGGAAAGTGCTCAAATGGTTGAGAAATATCCATGATTTTCGTCGACAAACTATAACACCTCTGGAATGATCATTTCATAGACTATTTTGTATTTCCCCAAAAACCACTGACGTTTTTGATCTCTGAAATCTTTCTATGGTCATAGAAACTATTCGTTGCATTTTGAATTCACTGAAATATGATTGATCATCGAATATAGTTCATTCGAATTTGACAACTAAATAATATGTGAGCAATTCAAACAGAATACCTTTGAGGAAATTGCTTAAATGGTTAAGGAATATTTATGATTTTCATCGACAAACTATAACACCTCTGGAATTATCATTTTATTTTGTATTTCTCCAAAAACCACTGACGTTTTTGATCTCTAAAATCCTTCTATGGTCATAGAAACTATTTGTTGCATTTCGAATTCACTGGAATATGATTGATCATCGAATATAGTTTATTCGAATTTGACAACTGAATAATATGTGAGCAATTTAAAGAGGATACCTTCAAGGAAAGTGCTTAAATGGTTGAGAAACATCTATGATTTTCATCGACAAACTATAACACCTCTGGAATTATCATTTAATTTTTTATTTCTCCAAAAACCACTGACGTTTTTGATCCCTAAAATCCTTCTATGGTCATAAAAACTATTTGTTGCATTTCGAATATACTGGAATATGATTGATCATCGAATATAATTTATTCTTATTTGACAACTGAATAATATGTGAGCAATTAAAACAGGATACCTTCAAGGAAAGTGCTCAAATGGTTGAGAAACATCTATGATTTTCATCGACAAACTATAACTGCTCTGGAATTATCATTTTATTTTGTATTTCTCCAAAAACCACTGACGTTTTTGATCTCTAAAATCCTTCTATGGTCATAGAAACTATTCGTTGCATTTTGAATTCACTGGAATATGATTGATCATCGAATATAGTTTATTCGAATTTGACAACTGAATAATATATGAGCAATTTGAAGAGGATACCTTTAAGGAAAGTGCTTAAATGGTTGAGAAATATCTATGATTCTCGTCGACAAATTATAACACCTTTGGAATTAACATTTCATTATGTATTTCTCCAAAAACCACTGAAGTTCTTGATCTCTAAAATCCTATGGTCATAGCAACTATTTTTTGAATTTTGAATTCACTGGAATATGAATGATCATCGAATATGGTTCATTTTAATTTGACAACTGAATAATATGTGAGCAATTTAAATTGGATACCTTTGAGGAAATTGCTTAAATGGTTGAGGAATATTCATGATTTTCATCGACAAACTATAACACCTCTGGAAATATCATTTCATTCATTATTCTGTATTTCTCCAAAAACCACTGACGTTCTTGATCTCTATAGTCCTTCTATGGTCATAGAAACTATTCGTTGCATTTTGAATTCACTGGAATATGATTGATCATCGAATATGGTTCATTTTAATTTGACAACTGAATAATATGTGAGCAATTTAAAGGGGATACCTTCAAGGAAATTGCTTAAATGGTTGAGGAATATCTATGATTTTCAATGACAAACTATAACACCTCTGGAATGATCATTTCATAGATTATTTTGTATTCCCCCCAAAACCACTGACGTTTTTGATCTCTGAAATCCTTCTATGGTCATAGAAACTATTCGTTGCATTTTGAATCCACTGAAATATGATTGATCATCGAATATGGTTTATTGGACTTGGACAACTGAATAATATGTGAGCAATTCAAAGGGGATACCTTCATTGAAAGTGCTTAGATGGTTGAAAAATATCGATGATTTTCGTCGACAAACTATTGCCCCTCTGGAATTATCATTGTATTTATTATTTTGTATTTCTCCAAAAACCACTGACGTTTTTTCGATTTCTAAAATCCTTCTTTGGTCATAGAAACTATACGTTACATTTTGAAGTCACTCTAATATGATTGATTATCGAATATGGTTCATTTGAAGTGTACAATTGAATAAAAGGTAAAATGAAAAACAGCTCCAGAATATCTTCTGATGTGAATAAAATATTGTACAATCCCTCACTTCCCTTGGTTCATCATTTCCACCAATAAGGACCGTCCGACAACTTCGAAACTTTGAACAATAGAAAACTGTCTCCATCACTCGGAAAAAAACCGAAAGAAAAATGCAAATTTTACAGATGTTTTCAATTGATTGGCCGAGATCTGACGTCATCCATCGCCACACTTCCAGGGAACCCCTCGCAGATTCACCGCCCCAACATCGAAGGGAAGGCTCGTTTTCGAGGTTATCAGTGAAGTGTAAAGTAGGTCAGTGGTTTTAAATCATCGAAATTCATCATCTGGAAAGGCCTACATCCACAATGTTTCACATCGGTGAATTCTGCATGAGTGAACAATCAGAAAATCATTCAAAAACCAGTCGATAAAATATGTTTACTCGAATTGACCACTCCGTGGAAATCTGTTGTTGTTTATAACCTACAAATTTATTCGATATCTATCAAACGAAAAATTTCCTACATATTTTTGTCGTAATGACTCTTTAGAATATATGGTAAAAGTTTGTCGTATCCAATTGTACTTACCCCGAACAAATATTTCATAAAACTATTTTATAACAGAGTATCACGCTACAACTCCTTGAGGAGTTGATATTTGTCTAATGAAAAACATAGAATGTTTACCTGGCTTCAACAGAAAGAGAATCGATAAAACGTGGAACGTTACTACATGAATATCTCGATGATAGCGAAGATTTTGTGGCGAAAAATATTATGATGAAGAATATAATCTCCGATTATGCTCAACTTTATTTTAGGCCTAATGAAAGATTTTCACAACAATTAATTTTTTAAATGAATGAATCAGAAAAACACAATTTTTTTTCCATGTACCAAAACGGTCTTCAGTGTTCATTGTCAATATGACAAATACTGTCATTTAATTTCTTCGAGCCTCAATAGATGGAATCCCCGAATTATATAGAATATATCAGAAAACTCAATTTGTTTCCATTGTACCGAAACGGTCTTCAGTGTTCATTGTCAATTTGACAAATACTGTCATTTTGTTTCTATGAGTCTCGATAGATGGAATCACCGAGTTATATTGAATATATCAGAAAACTCAATTTGTTGTCTATGTACCAAAACGTTCTTCAGTGTTCATTGTCAATATGACAAATACTGTCATTTTATTTCTATGAGCCTCAATGGATGGAATCACTGAATTATATTGAATACATCAGAAAACTCAATTTGTTTTCTATGTACCAAAACGGTCTTCAGTGTTTATTGTCAATATGACAAATACTGTCATTTTATTTCTATGAGCCTCGATAGAGGGAATCACCGAGTTATATTGAATATATCAGAAAACTCAATTTGTTTTCTATTTACCAAAACGGTCTTCAGTGTTCATTGTCAATATGACAAATACTGTCATTTTATTTCTATGAGCCTCAATGGATGGAATCACTGAATTATATTGAATACATCAGAAAACTCAATTTGTTTTCTATGTACCAAAATGGTCTTCAGTGTTCATTGTCAGTATGACAAATACTGTCATTTTATTTCTATGAGCCTCGATAGATGGAATCACCGAGTTATATTGAATATATCAGAAAACTCAATTTGTCTTTTATGTACCAAAACGGTCTTCAGTTCATTGTCAATATGACAAATACTGTCATTTTATTTCTATGAGCCTCAATAGAAGAAATCACTGAATTATATTGAATGCATCAGAAAACTCAATTTGTTTTCTATGTACCAAAACGGTCTTCAGTGTTTATTGTCAATATGACAAATACTGTCATTTTATTTCTATGAGCCTCGATAGATGGAATCACCGAGTTATATTAAATATATCAGAAAACTCAATTTGTTTTCTATTTACCAAAACGGTCTTCAGTGTTCATTGTCAATATGACAAATACTGTCATTTTATTTCTATGAGCCTTAATGGATGGAATCACTGAATTATATTGAATACATCAGAAAACTCAATTTGTTTTCTATGTACCAAAACGGTCTTCAGTGTTTATTGTCAATATGACAAATACTGTCATTTTATTTCTATGAGCCTCAATAGATGGAATCACTGAATTATATTGAATATATCAGAAAACTCAATTTGTCTTTTATGTACCAAAACGGTCTTCAGTGTTCATTGTCAATATGACAAATACTGTCATTTTATTCCTATGAGCCTCAATAGATGGAATCACTGAATTATATTGAATACATCAGAAAACTCAATTTGTTTTCTATGTACCAAAACGGTCTTCAGTGTTCATTGTCGATATGACAAATACTGTCATTTTATTTCTATGAGCCTCAATAGATGGAATCACTGAATTATATTGAATACATCAGAAAACTCAATTTGTTTTCTATGTACCAAAACGGTCTTCAGTGTTCATTGTCGATATGACAAATACTGTCATTTTATTTCTATGAGCCTCAATAGATGGAATCACTGAATTATATTGAATATATCAGAAAACTCAATTTGTCTTTTATGTACCAAAACGGTCTTCAGTGTTCATTCTCAATATGACAAATACTGTCATTTTATTTCTATGAGCCTCAATAGATGGAATCACTGAATTATATTGAATATATCAGAAAACTCAATTTGTCTTTTATGTACCAAAACGGTCTTCAGTGTTCATTGTCAATATGACAAATACTGTCATTTTATTTCTATGAGCCTCAATAGATGGAATCACTGAATTATATTGAATATATCAGAAAACTCAATTTTTTTTCTATGTACCAAAACGGTCTTCAGTGTTCATTGTCAATATGACAAATACTGTCATTTTATTTCTATGAGTCTCAATAAATGGAATCACTGAAATATATCATTGAATACATCAGAAAACTCAATTTGTTTTCTATGTACCAAAACGGTCTTCAGTGTTTATTGTCAATATGACAAATTCTGTCATTTTATTTCTATGAGCCTCAATAGATGGAATCACTGAATTATACCTATTGAATACATCAGAAAACTCAATTTGTTTTCTATGTACCAAAACGGTCTTCAGTGTTCATTGTCAATATGACAAATACTGACATTTCATTTCTATGAGCCTCGATAGATGGAATCACCGAGTTATATTGAATATATCAGAAAACTCAATTTGTCTTCTATGTACCAAAACGTTCTTCAGTGTTCATTGTCAATATGATAAATACTGTCATTTTATTTCTATTAGCCTCAATAGATGGAATCACTGAATTATTTTGAATACATCAGAAACCTCTATTTGTTTTCTATGTACCAAAACGGTCTTCAGTGTTCATTGTCAATATGACAAATACTTTAAATCTATTTCTATGAGCCTCAATAGATGGAATCATCGAATTATATTGAACATATCAGAAAAACTCAATTTCCTTCTTTGTACCAAAATTTCCTTCACTGTCCATTGTAAGTACAACAATGTATCTATGATCTAAATGTCACTTTTTATAGTTTTGACAGGAAATTCAAAAAATCATATCTTCTAAACCATAAGTTTCCTGAGATTAAGACTGATAACAATCGATTTCATATAAGAAAAGCCTATATAAAAAAATTATCAAAATATGTTGTTGGCCAGATAACAAGTTTCTGTTTAATTACAGTTATAACTCGTGAATATGCCTGTTTCGAATTTCGTGTTCAATCCTATAGTGTTTACCTCACAATCTCTCATAAAACCTTGATCTCGACGGGCACAAGCATGTCATAAAACGTCAGGAAAGTCCCCGAAAGTATGTAACTTTGAAAAGGACGATGGAGCAAAAGTAAATCATTGATTAAACTCGCCCCATTCCTCCGCTCTATATCCTCCCCTAAACTCGCAACTCGAAGTTTACGTGCAACTTCTATCACTTCGACCAGCGACCAGAAACAAGGAGTCCTAAATCATCGACATTTATCAAAAATCAATTTGATGTTGAAAATATTTCATTTTTATTTCTATGTTCGAGATGAGTTTTTTCCAACTCGGAGCTCTATGAAATTACTTCAAGGGCTCTGTGTTGAATAACTCGACACATTAAACCTACAAAGCTTTAAGCTGCTTAGACTTAGCGAATGCTGTGTTTAATTTCGAGCACAACTGAATAATCTCTTCGTGGAAACGAAACGTTGCTACGGTATGTTTTCGTAATCCAATGTGACCACAATATTAAGAAAAAACAATGTTTCTCATTAACCTCAGTGGAGCCAACTGTCCAACATTGAATTCCCTAGTAAATCATCCGAATGAATGGGATAAGATTTCATTCAACCACCAAATCGAAATCGATTTATCTTTCACAAACAAATAAACATAAGGTGTGATTTGAGGGGATTCTAGTGAATATGGTTCTTGCCACCTTTCAATCGGGTACCTGCATTTCGATACAGTTGGTCCAACGTTGCAAAACAAAACGCCCCAGTTCTCCAACACACTGATTCGATTATAGAAAATAACTCATAAAAATGTCGAAATCAAAACAAAGTCGTATTTTTTTAGGGGGTGGATTGGGGTTAATATGGGTTCTTGCAGTTGATGCACAATGATCTGTCGTGTACACAAAATTAACATAGTTTCTAGCAACGAAGGTAAGTCGATATTTGTGGATGAAAAACCTGGTGGGATATCGGAAATAACTCGGAAACCCTTCAATCGAACTATATGGGTCAAACGGAATCAATGTGACGTGGCGTTTACCGCCGGAGGCTGAGGGGTTCCTGGGGGACCCCAACAACCCCAAGTCATAAAAGTATCAATCAAGGTGAGATCTACCCTCCTCTCCCTTCGAACAGACGCCAACTAACCTGATTTATCAGTGTGTGCCTATAGCAGCATGACTCCATTTTGTGGTGCCACACACTAGACGCGACGTTGTTTTGTTTTCGGCTGTCGAGTGTCGTTGGTGCCCGTCTCGGCCATCTCGACGTCCGTGTCCTCAGTCCGGCAGTCCAGGGGTTCGCACTCCGTTCACGGGTTACACATCGTTTTCGCGTTTTTTAATCCTTCTAGCCGTGACTTCTTTTGACTGTCCGCGCCCGATATCTTACGGGGTTGGCGGCGGTTCGGGCAGGGTCGGGCACGTTCGTCTCGGCCACGCGAATGCGTACGTTTCAGGCGCATTATTTCGGGAGCAGTTTTCGTGCCGCCGCTCTATGACGTTTTGTGGGCGGCTGGCAAAGGGGCCACGGATGTGGTAAACAAGAACTGACCGCCGCGTGGGGGCGGCGGCGGACAAACACAGAAAATTTAACGCAGAAAGTTATCCATATTTCTCCGATTCAATGCATTTCTGGCAGTTGGCAGCCAGGTTCACCAACATACTTTGAATTATATTACCAACATAAAACGTTGAATGAAACAATTATTCCCTATAATTTTAAATTTCAACGTTCAAAAACGTTTTAAAGGTTAAATTTGTTGAAATTCGTAATAAGATTAGGTTAGGATTAGGAATGAGTTCAAAAATCTACTGAGGAAAGTCATTAGTACAGTATAAAATCCAATAAAGCACAAATTTTTTTTTTTTTATTTCTTCTTGGCTTTATTTGCCAACGAATTTCGAAATGAATTGCACATTCGAATTACCACATTCTCCGCTCTATCTAGCAGCGTTAACATTTTCCTAATACGACGTTTTGTCTTCGAGGAACCATCATCAGCTCAATTTTTTTAATACAATTTTTTTCGAAATTTTTTATTTTTTCCAAGCTTTATTTGAATATTTATTTCCAGAATAAATGGCACATTTACATTGCTTCTTTTCAGCACTATCCAATGGCTCTAACATTTTTGTAATATGACGTTTCGTCTTCGAAGGACCATCATCAGCACATTTTTTGTAATACGCACCTGTTGTTTTTATAACAGAATATAAGCTTATTTTGAATTCCGAACAAGATGAGATATTATTCATGTAATCGCTCGAATGAGTTCAAAAATCTACTGAGGAAAGTCATTACAGTATGAAATCCAATAGAGCACACATTTTTCAGAACCTTTTTATTTTTTCTTGGCTTTATTTGCAAACGAATTCCGAAATGAATTGCACATTTACATTGCCGCATTTTTCGCTCTATCTAACAGCGTGAACATTTTTATAATCCGACGTTTTGTATTCAAGCAACCATCATCAGCTCAACTTTTTCAATACAATTTTTTTCAAAATTTTTCATTTTTACCAAGCTTTATTTGAAAATAAATTCCAGAATAAATTGCACACACACATTGCCTCTTTTTCACTCTATCCAATGGCTTCAACATTTTTGTAATACAATATTTCGTCTTCGAGGAACCATCATCAGCACATTTTTTGTAATACGGCCCTGTTGTTTGTATGACAGAATAAAAACCCCTTTTGAATTTCGAATGGGATGAGATAATACTCATACAATAGCTCGAATGAGTTCAAAAATCTACTGAGGAAAGTCATTACAGTATAAAATCCAATAAAGCACTAATTTTTCAAAATCTTTTTATTTTTTCTTGGCTTTATTTGCAAACGAATTTTGAAATGGATTGCACATTTACTCTGCCACATTTTTCGCTCTATCTAACAGCGTTAACATTTTTATAATCCGACGTTTTGTATTCGAGCAACCATCATCAGCTCAATTTTTTCAATACAATTTTTTTCAAAATTTTTGATTTTTTCCAAGCTTTATTTGAAAATTAATTCCAGAATAAATTGCACACTCACATTGCCTCTTTTCCGCTCTATCCAATGGCTTCAACATTTTTGTAATACAAAGTTTCGTCTTCGAGGAACCATCATCAGCACATTTTTTGTGATACGGCCCTGTTGTTTGTATGACAGAATAAAAACTCCTTTTGAATTTCGAATAAGATGAGATATTACTCATACAATCGCTCGAATGAGTTCGAAAATCTACTGAGGAAAGTCATTTCAGTTTAAAATCCAATAAAGCACAAATTTTTCTGAATCTTTTTACTTTTTCTTGGCTTCACTTGCAAACGAATGTCCAAATGAACTGCACATTTACATTGCCACATTTTTCGCTCTATCTAACAGAGTTAACATTTTTATAATCCGACGTTTTGTATTCGAGCAACCATCATCAGCTCAATTTTTTCAATACAATTTTTTTTCAAAATTTTTTATTTTTTCCAAGCTTTATTTGAAAATAAATTCCAGAATAAATTGCACACTCACATTGCCTCTTTTCCGCTCTATCCAATGGCTTCAACATTTTTGTAATACAATGTTTCGTCTTCGAGGAACCATCATCAGCACATTTTTTGTAATACGGCCCTGTTGTTGTATGACAGAATAAAAACCCCTTTTGAATTTCGAATGAGATGAGATATTACTCATACAATCGCTCGAATGAGTTCAAAAATCTACTGAGGAAAGTCATTACAGTATGAAATCCAATAAAGCACAAATTTTTCAGAATCTTTTTATTTTTTCTTGGCTTTATTTGCGAACGAATTTTGAAATGAATTGCACATTTACATTGCCACATTTTTTGCTCTTTCTAACAGCGTGAACATTTTTATAATCCGACGTTTTGTATTCGAGCAACCATCATCAGCTCAATTTTTTCAATACAATTTTTTTCGAAATTTTTTATTTTTTCCAAGCTTTATTTGAAAATAAATTCCAGAATAAATTGCTCACACACATTGCCCCTTTTCCGCTCTAGCCAATGGCTTCAATATTTTTGTATTACAATGTTTCGTCTTCGAGGAACCATCATCAGCACATTTTTTGTAATACGGCCCTGTTGTTTGTATGACAAAATAAAAGTCCCTTTTGAATTTCGAATGAAATGAGATCTTACTCATACAATCGCTCGAAGCTCGAATGAGTTCAAAAATCTACTGAGGAAAGTCATTATAGTATGAAATCCAATGAAGTACAAATTTTTCAGAATCTTTTTATTTTTTCTTGGCTTTATTTTCCAACGTATTTTGAAATGAATTGCACATTTACATTACCACATTTTTCGCTCTATCTAACAGAGTTTACATTTTTATAATCCGACGTTTTGTATTCGAGCAACCATCATCAGCTCAATTTTTTCAATACAATTTTTTTCAAAATTTTTTATTTTTTCCAAGCTTTATTTGAAAATTAATTCCAGAATAAATTGCACACACACATTGCCATTTTTCCGCTCTTTCCAATGGCTTCAACATTTTTGTAATACAATGTT
Source organism: Aphidecta obliterata (assembly GCA_963966015.1). Lineage (NCBI taxonomy): Eukaryota > Metazoa > Arthropoda > Insecta > Coleoptera > Coccinellidae > Aphidecta > Aphidecta obliterata. The sequence goes on from OZ014435.1 coordinate 4,565,593, forward strand.
TCGTCTTCGAGAAACCATCATCAGCACATTTTTTGTAATACGGCCCTGTTGTTTGTATGACAGAATAAAAACCCCTCTTGAATTTCGAATGAGATGAGATATTACTCATACAATTGCTCGAATGCGTTCAAAAATCTACTGAGGAAAGTCACTACAGTATAAAATCCAATAAAGCACAAATTTTTCAGAATCTTTTTATTTTTTCTTGGCTTTATTTGCAAACGAATTCTGAAATGAATTGCACATTTACATTGCCACATTTTTCGCACTATCTAACAGAGTTTACATTTTTATAACCCGACGTTTTGTATTCGAGCAACAATCATCAGCTCAATTTCTTCAATAGAATTTTTTTCAAAATTTTTCATTTTTTCCAAGCTTCAATTGATAATTAATTCCAGAATAAATGGCACATTTACATTGACTCTTTTCCGCTCTCTCCAATGGCTTTAACATTCTTAATAATACGACGTTTCGTCTTCGAAGGACCATCATCACGTTTTTTGTAATACGCTCCTGTTGTTTTTATGACAGAATATAAGTTCCTTTTGAATTCCGAATAAAATGAGATATTAATCAAGTTATCGCTCCAATTAGTTTGAAATATCTACTGGGGAAAGTCATTACAATATAAAATTCAATGAAGCATAAATTTTGCAGAAACTTTTTATTTTTTCCTGGATTCATTTGTCAACAAATTCCAAAATGAATGGCAAATTCACATTGCCACATTCTTCACTCTATCTTACAGCATTAACCTTTTTATAATCCGACGTTTTTTCTTCGAGGAACCATCATCAACTAAATTTTTTCAATACGATTTTTTCCAGATTTTTTTATTTTTCCAGGCTCTATTTGAGAATGAATTCCAGAATAAATGGCAGATTTACATCGCCTTTTTTCCGCTCTATTCAATAGCGTTTACATTTTTGTAATTCGACGTTTCGTCTTCGAGGGACCATCATCAGCACATTTTTTGTAATACGGCCCTGTTGTTTTTATGATAAATTATAAGCTCCTTTTGAATTCCGAATAAGATGATATATTACTCTTATAATCGCTCGAATGAGTTTGAAATACCTACTGTGGAAAGTCATTACAGTATAAAATTTCAATAAAGCACAAATTTTTATTTTTATTTTTTCCAGGCTTTATTTGCTAACGAATTTCGAATTGAATTGCACATTTACATTGCCATATTCTCTGCTCTATCTAACAGCGTTAACATTTTTAGTATTCGGCGTTTTGCCAACAGCGAAATTTTTTTCGATACAACTTTTTACAAAATTTTCTATTTTTTCCAAGCTTTAATTGAAAACGAATTTCGAAAAATAAACTGAACATTTGCATTTCCTTATGGACCACTCTATAAAATGGCCTCATCATTTTTGTAATGCGACGTTTCGTCGTCGACTGACCATCATCAGCACATTTTTTTAATACGACCCTGTTGTTTTATGACAGAATCTACGCTTCTTTTGAATCCCGAACTAGATGATTATATTAATCTTGTAATCGCTCCAATAAGTTTGAAATATCTACTGGGGGAAGTCATGACAATATAAAAGTCAATAATTCTGCAAAACCTTATTTTTTCTTGGCTTCATTTGCAAACCAATTTTGAAATGAATGACACATTTACATTGCTACTTTTTTCGCTCTATCCAATGCCGTCAACATTTTTGTAATACGACGTTTCGTCTTCGAGGGGCCCTCATCTGCACAATTTTCTTCTTTACGGCCCTGTTGTTTTTATGACAAAATCTACGGTCCCTTTTAATTCCGAATAAAATGAAATTATTCTTTGAAGAAACTGGAACATCTTCATTGATAATTCAGACAATTTCCTTCAGTTGACAAACTCAATGTAGTGGGTAAAACATCGTAGACTATAGAAAAAACGTAAATGTACAAATTATTTTGAAATTCGTTTTTATTTGAAACCAGGAACAAGTGAAGTGATTTTGAAAAATTTCGGGTTTTCCTGATATTTCCAGAAAATTTCTAACCCTCTCATACCGAATATTGTTTTTCATAGAATTTTTTTCCATGGCTAAATTTACCAGAATTGAAGAAAAAGCTACATTACAACTGTAAACCAACTCCAAGCATTATTTCCATCGACGCTCCGCATTCGCTTACCATATCCTTGAACGGAAACAAACCCGCTCTGGCATAATCGTTAGCGCTAATTTTTTTCTTAGTTTCGCATCTTGAACAAATATGTTGGGTCCTCACCATCGAAAAATAACAACGAAATAATCGGTCAATATAAAATTATATATAAAATAAAAATCTGATAAACCTTATACCAAACCCAACGAACGAATAAATCTGTTTCCAAAAAAATTTTTGGAATTTCTTGAACATAGTTAAAATTCTGTAGTTCATATTTTAATTTTTTTCGGTACAAACGAGGTGAAAACCTTCAGTCTCGAGATTAATTTAAATTGCAAGTCGACAGAGAATGCCACTGCGCATGCACTTTCATTGAAGTTCTAAGAAAGATGCTCTACTCATCCTTTGTTAGTTGTGTATAGGGAAGATGATCATTCTACGACCCCAAGAGGTTTACATTATAACGAAAACATACATTCTTCATCAGGGAGTTGCTTTATGATGCTGACACGGAGAAAGATAAGCGGAAATTGAAAAAATAATTCCTTAAACCCCCCTCACCCCCCTCAAAGTTTTCACATTGGTGGAAGGAATCTAAAAATTGAATTGAAGAATCTGGACATGATTTTTTCACGGAAATATAAGAGGAAATTCATGAAATTTGGTACAAATTCAATTTACAGCGAAACTTTGAAAATTTGTTGCGGAAAAACTATTCAACATAGAATCATGAAATTCGATATACGTTCAGATATAATAATGCGGAATAGAAAAAACTTCAACGCGAATCTCTATCATCAATAGTTCTCGAGTTATAAAATTCCCCTCATCAAAAATATCAGCGCTCCTAGGAAAAATCGAAGCTGACGCATCCCAATCACTCAAAAACGAATTTCCTCGGATATAATCGATTATGCCCCGTCCCGTGACATACAGATATACATCGAGACACGACAATCGCAGGCATTTCCTGCCGGAGTCATCGCCGACACGCGGAAGCGCCAAAACCTTTCGGAATCCTATCGGGACGCCACGTGACACGACCGGGAATTCAGTGCGCAGGCGTCGTTTCCCCGAAAACTTTTCAGGGAAAACGGACCACGTAGCTGCTGAAGCCTTTCCGGTCTGGGAGCTCACCAATCGGAAGGGAATGCTGCAACTGGCATTTGGAAAGATTGAGCAATGTTGACAAATCCAACATTGGCGTTTGAGATATTTCAAACAAAAAAGTTTTTCCGAATACTTCAACCAAAGATCAACAAATTTGCAGCGGAATTGAGATAGTGAGATTTTGTGGAAGAAACATTTCAAGTTCCTAAGAGTGGCGCCTTCGCCATTTTGCAACGCCTGACAATATTCCTCGTAGTTTATTTTTTTATTGCGAAAGTATTGCTTTTACGGAAACAACCCTCGAGTTGGAAGAATTTCCAAATAAATCAATCTTCATGACACAGATTTTTAAATAAAGAAATTCTTTTTAGTAAAAAAGTTCAGGTGAAAAAATTTTTTTTTCAAATTTTTGAAAGCATTCAACCTTTCAAGGAAAGACCTAAGAGCTTTTGTCAACAGCAAAGAACCCCTTACATTTTCGACAAAAACCATTGGTAACACCCTGTATGAAATATTCCTAAGGCAATCAACACACTTCATATAATTGTGAAAGTTCACACAAGGAAAACTTGAGTTATTGAACACCCCAACAATAAACAAACCATATCCAATTTACAGTTACAGTTACTCGACTTCATTATATTCCCTTCGAAGTCCAGATAAGATAATGATCAACTCCCAGCTCATTAAAGTAGAACTTCCAGTTGCAGCAACCCCTCAACTCTCACCCCATATTCCACCCCTTCTCTGACCAGGCACGCAATCCATTCATACCTGGACCGATTCCATGCGGCATACTGCTTTGCGCCAACCCCTACATCACTATTATTTATTAACAGATTGATAAGGTTACAGGTTTCAGTCGGAGGACTCGTCACGTTATTTCAACCATGCAACCGATAGGACGTTCAATTTTTCATTATGCAGTTATAATTGAAGCCGCAATTCGAAACAGTTCGAGAAAATCTTCTTGATGCATTTGTAGAGACAATCAATCGAAATATACATATTAGATTGTGTTACAACAAAAATATTATGATATAACAACCAACCGAGACTTTTTCAGAATGCGCAGACGCCTGTATAGCAACAAGAGGTTGTCCTTGGACATTGGCGCATGGAATCATGGAAAGATCCGTAGATTGACTCAGACACGACCTCAGAGATGAATTAGGTACATCTCTCAGACTTTTCATTGAAACAAAAATTCTTATGACAGAAGGAACAACTAGAAAAACAGCCCACCTAGAAAAAAAAATTCTAAAATAAGTGAATTTAATTCATGGATCTTCAAAAAAGAAGAGAAAATTTTCATTCCAATAAATATCACATACAACGCCATCTTGAGGAGTAAGGATACATCTAACAAACCTTTTTTTAATCTTTGTTGGGAATTGATAATTAAGTAAATTTTTTTCATGAAATAATGTCTAATAAAATTATGGGTTATATTGTTATTTCCTTTTTTTTGCTGAAATAATTATCTGGATGCAATGGAGAAAGATTATGAAGGACTTGTGGAGCCATCTACCGTTATTGAATTGATGAAAAAAATCAATACCGTAGCCATGAGTCTGTACGACATCTGTTGGGGGGTTATGAAACTGAATAGCTCTACACGTTCGATACAATGAATAATGAAGAGGAAGGGATCTTCCCAGATAGCGGAGAATCTCCGAAGTTAAGGGTGGCAGCTATTTCCATCGCAAGTGAAGGTTAGTAGATGGCGTTGGTTACTACTGAAAAAGTATTTCAATAGTTCTGAAATAAACTTCACAATTTTTCGATTATCGAAAGAAAATATCCGAGGAACTGTCGGAATCTAAAAATTTTCAGGAATTTTCACAGATTCTACAAGCCCCACACCTTCGCCATTTTGCAACTTTTGTTTGAATTTTTTCGCTAGGATGTATTATGAAAATTTGTTTTGGACAAAGCATGTAAAAAAATATTTCGTTCGTAGATAACAGATTCTACAGTACCAGCACATTCGCCATTTTGCAACTTTTTCAAAAGCGTTTCAAAATACGGGGTGGCTCATTATTCTTGGAACGAACCTTCACCCGATATTCGAAGGATCATTAAGATAAGAGAATGTTAATGAAGGATACATGAGTTCTTCTTCGTTTCGTGGGTTACGAATGAAACTGTTGAAAAAATCAATTTTCTTCCTTGATAATTTTGTTCATTTCCTTCTCCATCTTCGAAACTGAGGATTCACAAATTGTTTAGGGAATTTTTCTGACCTTTATGCCACTAGGATATATTATGGAAATTTGTTTCGGACAAAGTATGTAAAAAATATTTCGTTCGTAGATGAATGATTCTACAGTACCAGCACATTCGCCATTTTGCAACCTTTTCAAAAGCGTTTCAAAATACGGGGTGGCTCATTATTCTTGGAACGAACCTTCACCCGATATTCGAAGGATCATTAAGATAAGAGAATGTTAATGAAGGATACAAGAAATCTTCTTCGTTTCGTGGGTTACGAATGAAACTGTTGAAAAAATCAATTTTCCCCCATGATAATTTTGTTCATTTCCTTCTCCATCTTCGAAACTGAGGATTCACAAATTGTTAAGGGAATTTTTCTGACCTTTATGCCACTAGGATATATTATGGAAATTTGTTTCGGACAAAGCATGTAAAAAATGTTCCGTTCGTAGATAAAAGATTCTACAGTACCAGCACATTCGCCATTTTGCAACTTTTTCAAAAGCGTTTCAAAGTACGGGGTGTCTCATTATTCTTGGAACGAAACTTCACCTTATATTCAAAGGATCATTAAGATAAAAGAATGTTAATGAAGGATACATGAGTTCTTCTTCATTTCGTGAGCAACGAATGAAACTATTGAAAAAATCAATTTTCCTCCATGATGATTTTGTTCATTTACTACTCCATCTTCGAAACTGAGGATTCACGAATTGTTTAGGGGAATTTTTCTGACCTTTATGCCACTAGGATATATTATGGAAATTTGTTTCGGACAAAGTATGTAAAAAATATTTCGTTCGTAGATAAAAGATTCTACAGTACCAGCACATTCGCCATTTTGCAACTTTTTCAAAAGCGTTTCAAAGTACGGGGTGGCTCATTATTCTTGGAACGAAACTTCACCTTATATTCAAAGGATCATTAAGATAAAAGAATGTTAATGAAGGATACATGAGTTCTTCTTCATTTCGTGAGTAACGAATGAAACTATTGAAAAAATCAATTTTCCTCCATGATGATTTTGTTCATTTACTACTCCATCTTCGAAACTGAGGATTCACGAATTGTTTAGGGGAATTTTTCTGACCTTTATGCCACTAGGATATATTATGGAAATTTGTTTCGGACAAAGCATGTAAAAAATATTCCGTTCGTAGATAACAGATTCTACAGTACCAGCGCATTCGCCATTTTGCAACTTTTTCAAAAGCGTTTCAAAATACGGGGTGGCTCATTATTCTTGAAACGAACCTTCACCCGATATTCGAAGGATCATTAAGATAAGGGAATGTTAATGAAGGATACATGAGTTCTTCTTCGTTTCGTGGGTTACGAATGAAACAGTTGAAAAAATCAATTTTTTCCCCATGATGATTTGTTCATTTCCTTCTCCATCTTAGAAACTGAGGATTCACAAACTGTTAAGGGAATTTTTCTGACCTTTATGCCACTAGGATATATTATGGAAATTTGTTTCGGACAAAGTATGTAAAAAATATTTCGTTCGTAGATAAAAGATTCTACAGTACCAGCACATTCGCCATTTTGCAACTTTTTCAAAAGCGTTTCAAAATACGGGGTGGCATTATTCTTGAAACGAACCTTCACCCGATATTCGAAGGATCATTAAGATAAGAGAATGTTAATGAAGGATACAGGAGTTCTTCTTCCTTTCGTGGGTTACGAATGAAACTGTTGAAAAAATCAATTTTTTCCCCATGATGATTTTTTTCATTTTCTTCTCCATCTTCGAAACTGAGGATTCACAAATTGTTAAGGGAGTTTTTCTGACCTTTATGCCACTAGGATATATTATGGAAATTTGTTTCGGACAAAGTATGTAAAAAATATTTCGTTCGTAGATAACAGATTCTACAGTACCAGCACATTCGCCATTTTGCAACTTTTTCAAAAGCGTTTCAAAATACGGGGTGGCTCATTATTCTTGGAACGAACCTTCACCTCATATTCGAAGGATCATTGAGATAAAATAATGTTCATGAAGGATACATGAGTTCTTCTTCGTTTTGTGGATATCGAATGAAACTGTTGAAAAAATCAATTTCACCCTATAATAATTTTGTTCATTTCCTTCTTCATCTTCGAAACTAAGGATTCACAAATTGTTTAGGGAAATTTTGCTGACCTTTATGGCTCCTAGGATATATTCTGAAAATTTGTTTGGGATACAGTTTATTGAAAATTATTCCTTTCATAGATGACCAATTCTACAGTCCCAGCTCATTTGCCATTTTGCAACTTGAAAAAGTTGGGTTTTTTTTCAACAAGCTAGAACTCGAACAATTGAATCATGGCGTACAACAAAAAAAAATTTGGGGTTGAAAAAAGTAGACCAACTGTCTTCATCAAATAAGGCAAAGGCAACAAGAAGCCCCAACTTCTCCAGTATATAATGTAGGAAAACAAACAGTATTCTTCGTTTCAATTACTTATTACAAATTCCACAGCGCAAACATTATATTGAACATCCAATAAAAATTCTCTTTCAAGTTGTAACACGTCTTATTTAATATACAACAACTTCTGCACAGTTACCCAATTTTCTATGAAAAAGAAGGGGCCTGTCTCTGTTGAAAAATCCACCTCGTTCCAAAAAAAAAGCTCATTTCGTGACAGAAAAACCCTCTTCGAATCGTCAGGAAGCAGAGCGATTCATAAAAATGTCACACCACAGAAAATTCCGGGTGCCGAAAACTTCGAAAAGTGGAAATAAACTCGAATTTGTGTCTTCCAAATTGGAAATGATGGATAAATTGCGATTTCGATTCGCTCTGACGATGATACATGTTGTATCACACCGGTTTTGGAAGGAGTTTCCGAACATCCATTCCCATTAACTTCATTAAGCTCGGAATGAAAAATAAGAAAGAAATGTAAACTTTATAGGGCCTCTTTGTATTTTCTGTTAACGAGAGCGTTATAACTTCCGATTTTTGAAAATGGCATTATATTCGTCACGAGGATTTATATACTTCATCATCAGCAAGGTTTGCAGAGTGAGATTTTGTGTGAGAAAAATCACAATACTCGTGAGAACGGCGCCTTCGCCATTTTGCAACATCTGATATGTTCCTTGTAATGTTTTTTTTATTGGGAAACTATTGCTCTTACGGAAACAACACAAGAGTTAAAAATAATTCCAAATAAATTAAACTTTACGACACATATTTTTAAATTAGGAAATTCGGTTCCGTATATATTTTTGCTCGCTTGATTCTATGAACAAGAGCGTTATTCTTTTCGGCATTTTCGAATTCGATATTTTCCAAATTATTCTGTTTTTTTGGAAATTACATTATTCGAGGTTTGGTACAATATCTGTTTGATTTCATAATCTTTGATTCTACAGCCTCGCTACAGTGTCACCTCATGTCGAATCAAAATGATCATGTATTCACTTTTCACCAAACAACATCGGTGTCAGTTCTTTCCAATTTTTTTTTAAATACCACCCTCAAATACATCAATTATTTAAGATAAACAGTTCCATTATTCCAAAAACCTCCACGCGTCAATCCAACCTCGATTATAACCCCCGCCCATCCCCATCGTTCAACAAGTACCATAAACCCTCCCCCCAACCCCCATAATGAACATACTCCATCCGACAAAGGACAGTTTCACGAAGGTGACAATCGCAAACAATCCGGAGCATTCAATGCCCATCAAGCTACCACCCCCACCCATCCCCACAACTCCGGACTCTCGACTTTAATTACTCCCCCATCCCTTCGAAATCCCGAAACGACGGGGTTCTATGGAATATCCACGATCCGATGCTACGCGCGACCGGTCTGAAAGCGGCTTAATAGAATTTGCGACAGTTAATTTCTACTGATGGGCGTAGGTAACGGAGGGGGTGGAAAAATTATCTTCGGGAATAATATTGAATAAAGAAGTACTCACATGATATCTCCGAGCTTAAGTCTGGTCTGTATGAGGGCGCATGTCTTGTGGTCCATGGTGGTGACTGCCCTTCTACGGCGGGCGTAGCGCACCGAGGGGCTGAAGTCGTCTCCGCCACTTCGCATGATTGCGGAACCCTTCCGTCGGTTCGACATGTGTCTTCCTGCCACTCCCCCAAGCATCCTGAAAAAAAAAAGGGATTTGTTAAAAATATAATTATGTTTTTTCCGTTTCACTAGTCTGTTTTAAAAAAGAAGCTTCATTTCTTCCCGAAATAATTATCACAACAATGAGATAAAGGATTGCCAGATTAAAATACAGAAAAACGTGAGTTGATCACAAGTAAGATTATAATACGAACTGTCTTTGAAACAATGTCTTTCTTGAAGAGTAAACTACGGTTTCAATGTGGGGGAACTCGCAAACTTGCACTTCAGGCACGAGTAGGTTCTAACGTAAGCTGGTGGTGCTGCATTCAAATTTGCACTGTCATCAGTGTAACAAACTTAACGTTCTAATTTTTGACCAATATATTCGAAAATGAAACCGAAAATACCTAGCAACCATCTTGAGCTTTATCCTACCCCTAATTCCCTTCGAATTCACGCAGCATCAAAAACTTCATTCGCACAATCCCAATTAAACCCTTAATTATTGCCCCTATTCCCTTGTCTCCTTAGTAATTTATCTCCAAGAATCCCGCAGAAAGTTTCCACCACGCGCCCCTAGGATCTGCGAGCAGGTATTAGGTCGGAAAATTGCCTGGTGATATGTAAGGAATTGGATTTCGAAAAATTCGAATTGTTACTCTGTAGGTTAACGCACTTGCCTTGTCATCCGATACGGATCTTGTTCAGCCCCGAGTGACAAGAATGCGTTCGTTGGATTTTAAGCGATTCACAACACAAGCAAGGTGTTGTCACGTTACAATTTCATTGAGCAGGGTGAGTATGTACCAGATACGTCAGCATTTCGGCACAGCTCTATATTCCTGAAATGTTCGACCTTGTGCACTCCTTATATACTCAATTTTTTTTTTTTTATCTCTTCAATTTCGAACAACTCACTCGTATCCTTCCCTCTCTCAATATCTCACCCTGTTAACACCCCCAAAATCAGATATTCAGCGCAGATAAATTGCCGTCTACACGAGAGCTCAAGCGATTTGTCTCGAAGATGATTTCTGGGCCGAAGGAATGAATGCAAATGCATCGCGTGGAACTAAGGGGGTTGCTATTTTCATTTCTCGCAGATTTTGCCCCCTAATTCCGTCCGGAGAAAACCCGACCGACGTGTGTTCGGAATACGGAATCTCGTTTCCTTCCGTGATGTTTGGTCCGAATTTAGCGAGCGCGTTTCCATTCGTTCAGAGTCGATGAAATGGCAGACTGATAGAGTTTCGTTCAGAAAAAATCTGCTACGCCAATGACAGGGGAGAAGATCGGAAAGTAAAGGTGGAAGAACTGCAAATTAGAAAGGCTCGACATTATTTCAGAACAATCCACGCTAGAAATTAAGCCAACGATCTCTGTAGTTGAATTTGTCAAACACTCAAACAAAGTGGGAATTTCACTATTCTGTTAATTTTCCCAGAATACCTATGGTTTTAATTGATTTTTTTCCCAATTACTTTTCAAATATGAATAATATATTAATATTAAAAATAATAATAACTAATTATTGTGATAATAATAATATATATTATTATTATTATATGAGTGGCAATTTCACAATTCTCAAAAATATCCCAAAATTCCTGTGGTTCTAATTGATTTTATTTCTCAATTACTTTTCAAATATAAGCACCCAAAAACATAAACACTCCTAATTACTTGTGGAGATGAGACTAACGGTTCTATGTAGTTGAATTTGTCAAACACTCAAACAAAGTAGCAATTTCAATTTCTTTTAATTATCCCTAAATCCCTATGGTTTTAATTGATTCTTTTCCCAATTACTTTTCAAATATGAAAAAACTTAAAATATCTAATATATAAAATTCTCGTGTCCACAGTGTTCGTTGCCATACTCCTCCGAAACGGCTTAACCGATTTTGATGAAATTTTTTGTGCTTATCCGGTATCTATCAGAATCAGCCAACATCTATTTTTCATCCCCCTAAATGTTAGGGGTAGTCCACCCCTAAATTTTATTTTTTTATTTTTCAGACAAAATTTCTAATTTCTATTTTTTTATGATACAACATACAAAAATACATACAATCCCCAATTTTCACCCTTCTACGATCAACCCTCATTTTTTAATAGCCAGAACAACGAGAGGCCGAAGGCCTCGAGCAATTTTGAAATTGCGAAAAAAGGAAGAGACCGGGGGCGCGAAGCGCCCCCCGCGTTTTCGAGAGGGAGAAACGGGCTTTCCTAAGGTAAGAGAGGCCGAAGGCCTCGAGCAATTTTGAAATTGCGAAAAAAGGGAGAGATATGGCAAAACAACGTTTGCCGGGTCAGCTAGGTTAGGTTAGGTTTAGGTTAGGTTATTTTGAGACGAGAGGCCGAAGGCCTCGAGCAATTTTGAAATTGCGAAAAAAGGGAGAGATATGGCAAAACAACGTTTGCCGGGTCATCTAGTTAATATATATTAATATTAATATTGATAATCTTCTTCTTCTTATCTGTGCGGTGCCCACTCCGAGGCCATGTGATATTGATAATAATCATTTTAATAATAATAATATATCATTATTAGTATTATTATAATATGAGCAGAAATTTCACAATCCTCCCAAATATCCCAAAATCCCTGTGGTTCTACATAATTGATTTTCTCTCACAATTACTTTTCGAATGTAAGCACCCAAAGAAATAAACACTCCTCATTACTTGTAGAGATGAGACTAACGGTTCTATGTAGTTGAATTTGTCAAACACTCAAACAAAGTAGCAATTCCACTATTCCCTTAATTTTCCCAAAATCCCTGTGGTTCTTATTGATTTTCTTTCTCAATTACTTTTCAAATATGAAAAAACATAAAATATCAATATATATTTATATTATTATTGAAAATAATAATAATCAGTTATTGTAATAGTAATAATATATATTATAATTATTATTACAATATGAGTAGCAATTTCACAATTCTCTTGAATATCCCAAAATCCCTGTGGTTCTTATTGATTTTCTTTCTCAATTACTGTTCAATAATTAGCATCCGAATAAATACACCCCTGATTACTTGTGGGGATGGGACTAACGGTTCTATGTAGTTGAATTTGTCAAACACTCAAACAAAGTAGCAATTCCACTATTCCCTTAAATTATCCCAAAATCCCTATGGTTTCAATTGATTTTTTTCTCAATTACTTTTCAAATAAGAAAAAACATAAAATATCAATATATATTTATATTATTATTGAAAATAATAATAACCAATTATTGTAATAGTAATAATATATATTATAATTATTATTACAATATGAGTAGCAATTTCACAATTCTCTTAAATATCCCAAAATCCTTGTGGTTCTTATTGATTTTCTTTCTCAACTACTGTGCAATAATAAGCACCCGAATAAATACACCCCTAATTACTTGTGGAGATGGGACTAACGGTTCTATGTAGTTGAATTTGTCAAACACTCAAACAAAGTAGCAATTTCACTTTACTTTTATTTATTCCTAAATCCCTATGGTTTTAATTGATTCTTTTCTCGATTACTTTTGAAATATGAAAAATTACGAAAAGCACTGCCGTGAAGGCAGGAGCTTTTGAGCGCTCGTACGTGCACCTTGTAGGTAGATTCGCATTTTCCAGTTTTAGAAACCAATTGAAGGAATTTTTGACAGCTGTCAAAAAAATTCTGAAACTTAGGCGAAACTCCAGACTTCATGTCAGTGCTTCAGCTGATCAATTTTGTTTCGATAATTCGCTAGAATTTTCTACGATATCTATGGTCTTGGTGATGCGGTCTGGACAACATTTTGCACGTACTTTGAATACATTATTCCTCAGCTAGATGCATAATTTCATTCCAATACGATCAGTACTTCCGAAACTATCTGGAAAAAAATATTTTGAACGGCCATATTTACGGAACCCCTAGTCTCATTTTGCTTATTGATGAACGTGACCGCGATATTCGCGATCCAAACCCACCCTGAAAATTTCAAGTTCCTAGGCCTTTCCGTTCAAAAGTTACAATTTTCTATGGTTTCTACGGTTCTGGTCATGCGATCTGGACAAAATATTGCTTCAATATATCATTCTCGATTAAAATACAAAATTTCATCTCGATCGAATCCGAAGTTTCGAATTTATCGAGAAAACAAAATTTCAAACGACCGTATTTACGGAACCCCTTGTATAATGTTGCTCATAGATGAACGTGATCACGACATTCGAGATCCACACCTATCCTGAAAATTTCAAGTCCCTAGGCATTTCCGTTCAAAAGTTACAATTTTCTATGGTTTCTATGGTTCTGGTCATGCGATCTGGACAAAATTTTGCATGTAGCTGAAACACCTCATTTTCCATCTGAGTGCAAAATTTCATCTCGATCGAATCTGTAGTTTTCAAGTAATCAGGGAAACAAAACTTTGAACGGCCATATTTACGGAACCCCTGGTGGAATTTGGCCCATTAACGAACTTAACCGAGGCATTCGGGATCTGAACCTACACTGAAAATTTCAAGTCTCTAGGTTGATCCGTTCGAGAGTTATCGTGCTGACGGACGGACGGCCGGACGGACGGCCGGACGGACAGACTCGAATTTTCCGACGGATTCGTCATCAGTGAGTCGAACATAGTCGATTGAGACCATTTTCGGCTCAAAATTCGAAAAATACAGACATCGTGACGAAATGATATAGCCCTCGTGTAAGTTGTACGAGCGCTCAAAAAACTTAAAATATTAATATATATTAATATTAATATTGATAATCTTCTTCTTCTTCTCTGTGCGGTGCCCACTCGGGGCTGAACTGAGGCCATGTGATATTGATAATAATTATTTTAATAATAATAATATATCATTATTAGTATTATTATAATATGAGCAGCAATTTCACAATCCTCCCAAATATCCCAAAATCCGTGTGGTTCTACACAATTGATTTTCTCTCACAATTACTTTTCGAATGTAAGCACCTTAAGAAATAAACACTCCTTATTACTTGTAGAGATGAGACTAACGGTTCTATGTAGTTGAATTTGACGAACACTCAAACAAAGTAGCAATTTCACTATTCTCTTAATTATCCCAAAATCCCTATGGTTTTAATTGATTTTTTTCTCAATTACTTTTCAAATATGAAAAAACATAAAATATCAATATATATTTATATTATTATTGAAAATAATAATAACCAATTATTGTAATAGTAATAATATATATTATTATTATTATTACAATATGAGTAGCAATTTCAAAATTCTCTTAAATATCCCAAAATCCCTGTGGTTCTTATTGATTTTCTTTCTCAATTACTGTTCAATAATAAGTACCCGAATAAATACACCCCTAATTACTTGTGGAGATGGGACTAACGGTTCTATGTAGTTGAATTTGTCAAACACTCAAACAAAGTAGCAATTTCACTATTCTCTTAATTATGCCAAAATACCTATGATTTTAATTGATATTGTTCTCTCAATTACTCTTCAGATATAAAGACCCAATTTAATTATATAAACAATCCTGAATATTCGTAAAAATAAGACCAACGGATCTATGTAGTTGAGTTTGTCAAACACTCAAACAAAGTAGCAATTTCACCATTATCTCAAATATTCCAAAATCCTTGTTGTCTCATTCAGGGTTACTTATATCTGGCAACGTCGGCCGAATATGACAGTTGACAAGAGGATCGAAAATATCACGCTCATAACCTCAATTTCTGACTATTTTGATACTGTTATTCTTCCCAAAGTAAGGATGAATAGTTCAACCCTCACAAATTCAAACTGAACATCGAATCAATCAAAAACAACACCCGAAGAATCAAAACGGACATCAATACTCACACATTTTTCGGCATTCCAATCGAATACGCCACTTTTTACGGTGGTTATACTGAGGATCGAATTCCGGTTGAATCATTTGCATATCAAAGCCTCACAACAACACGTAAAACAGCAATATTTTGCTTAGATTACCATAACCGAGATAACTTTATCACTCGTGAAATTTCATCGTTGTTACGTTATATTATGGAGCAGAAATCGATATAACCCTTATCTGCTCATCATCCTCGTCAAACAAAAGGGGAATAATATGGGAGATAATGATGGTTCGGTGAATTTTTATATGTGAACGAGATGATGATAGTAAATGGGTCTCGAAACGGCTTAAGGCTTATCAAAGTAGACCGGGTTGTATGCAAAATAAAAATCTTAATATACAACATAAAAAATATTTTCATCACGAGATCAGAACAACTCAATATTCGGAAACAAAATTTCAGCAGGATATTTCATTCCCCTGAAATTCTTCGCATTGTTGTCGATATAATCGAATTGATCAACTGTTGCAAAATCGGAAACCTAATTGACCCCTTTTAACGGTGGAGACGAAAAGCCCCTAATGGAAGGGAGATATTTTCGGGGAATTTCATAACCATTAGTCGAACGGAAAATCTCGTTAAAATCAAACAACACAATTCCAGTCTAAAATGTCGTCTTATCGGTACGACGCCGAGTCAACCTCCTCCCCGCTCCCCCCCAGCGGGCCACGTCAACAGTGAAATTATAATGACTCCAGTTCCCCCCGTAGATTTAATTAATTAAAATACAAGTATCGCTGCCATCAACGTGATGGATATTGTTGGTTTCGACTGAAAAGTCTCTTAACCGATTATCCAACAACCCTAGGCTGAACATCATAGGCATAACGTGAGTTGATTCAGAGGAAGCATGACAATATTCTTGACAAATTCGAAGAACGAAACATTCCGTTCCCTGATTGCGGACTCATATCAGCTAATTTGATCACAGAATTACTGTCAACAGATGCTCACACCTTTTCTGTCGCTTTTCAATCCTTTGAGTAGAATCTTTTGAGTTATGTCTATTCGGTGGCGCCCTCTGTTGAGTGGTACGGAAAATGATGGGCCGTCGGTGCAGATAAATCTAATTTTCCTTCCTTCCTCTGATCTGATCTAACCTGACTTTGACCTCTGTTCTCCTGTTAAACCCCTATATCCCTGTTCCTACCAACACTATGTTTCTTAATCATATACTAACCCACTTTTCTTTTTTTTTGCATTTCCTCACTGTTATACCTACTGTTTTTCCGGTTCATAGGACTCAAGTCACTTAAACCGGAATCGGCATGTTAGATTGAAGGTACAGATTGTTCTCAGAACGGTCTTTTTTTGTTGTGATAACAATAGTTGCGTTAAGAATTCCTCCTGTTCTAACATCCCCTTTATCACAAAGCCAACCCTCAATTCTCATAGACCTACAATTCCTGACTCATCCAATCGAACACATCAAACTCTCACTCCTCGAAGAACTTCAACAAAAAACCAAGCAGCGAAAGTCGCAAAACTCGCACGTGAAGTTTTTCCGTCTCCTTTCCTTCCTCCCCCTTGTTTTCTCGTCCTCCTAATATAATTTATCATCTGAGAGCCTGGGGTCAGTGAGAGACAGCAACAGGCTACACGTTCCTTGATTGCTTTCTAACCGAAGAACACCTTCCTGGGCGTCTCGTTTCAGCGGCGGGATTGAACCATCTGTTAAGATGGAGATTTGTGGGGGATGTTGCGGTTGCTGTGTCAACCCAGGGATGGGGGACGTCGCATTAACGAGTATGAGATAAGCAGGGTGTGAATTGTGGTCGGAATTTTCATGTTGATGTTTGAATTATAAAAAAAATGAAATAATAAATATGAAACTAAATAAGTGCAAGAACAACTATTTAAACAAGAGTTGAACATCGACGAGTTGATTCAGTAATATTGAAATGTGCCATAGATACAGGACGCTCATATGCATTTTGGAATTGAAATCTGTCCTTGCAGGGGATGTTTTACGACATATACTAAATATTTATACCGGTTTATGAGGCCATATATAGAGCTTCGGCTATAAAACTTCCATTATAGAGAGGGCACTTACGTATTGATGGGCGAGCCACTAGGCTGCACCATGTTAGTAGACGAATAATGAGAAATACAGAGTGGGTCAACCTTCTTCACAATTTTGAAGGAAGTGAAGTATGTATGACCATAAATTTATTGTCATCGCGTATATCTGTGTAATATCTGGGAATATGAATAATGAATCTCGGAGAAGAGTCTGTATATTCGTTATTACATTGTGTTACTTCGTATAATCAACGGATGTCGTTAATTTGGGACTGGGTAACTGACGGTACAACTGTAGTCGATGGATGTTGTGACTACAGGACGAGATGAGGTCGAGAAAAGGGGAGAATGTGCAACTACGATTGATGTGTGGAAAAATTTCGGAGAAAGAATTTAAGAACGTGGGTGTCTCCAAGCTTTGTGAGAGGCACTGAGAAAAATGTCAACTCAGGAATTAAGTTTTTGAAGTAGGGAAAAGTTCAACTTTGGGGGAATCTAGAAGGATAAGGCAGTTGCTCGCGGGTAGAGAACTCACTAAGAGTTAGTTGTACGGGATCGGCTTTCCGGTTAGAGGACGGTGTGATTGAAAGTCGGGAAGGTGCCAAGATAGGTACAGAATTGTAAGTTTCGGTTCGAGGCCGGTGTAGGGACTAAAATTGAGGTAGTACTCCGTTGTATAAGTCGTATTATTACATCTGGTTTATTTTATGCTGGTGGTCCAGCGCATCGATCATGGCACTGTCAATCATATGCCCGTGAATGATCTTATTCGACGTTGAAGGTAGTTATAAAAAACTTCATTATCCGCTCGGATTTGTATGGAACGTGGGGGAACTTTCGATCCATTACGCGGAGTTCTAACAAACAAAAGTTAGGTTCCAAGGATACAGACTAGTTTAGTTCTTCGGAAATTCAATTTTTGGCGGAATAATGGAGCTCAGTTTGAAACTTCGATACCTCCATGAATTATAATTATCAATTTCAACATCTCCTGTTGTGCTGTTCATCAGATCCGTTGTTAGACGTCGAAACTTCCCCATCTCTCATTTCCATTCGATTGAAACTTCCGAGGATATTGACGTGAACTTGGCTGGGATACGCTTCATCAGTCGAAGCTAGCTGACATCGATTATGATATATCGTTTCACGTTCTGATCCGATCAGGACTCTCTCATTACCTTTGTTTGGTCTCTGTCGAGAGTTAAACCTTGATTTGATGGCCTATTCTTCATGTATCAATTGAAGAAAATTCACTGATAAGCATGCACGTGCTCTGGTATGAACTAGATATTACCCTTGCGAAGAACATTTTTAATCAGAGTTAACGTGGCGTTCACCAACAGGTGTTCCTTAATATTTCCAGGGAGGTGTAGAGGAAATTCAGGAATTTCTTGGGGTTGGCCCATTACTCAAGACAACATTATGAGATTTACCAGGTTTATAACTTCAATCTGTCGCACCCTCGCTGACAAACAACTTCACTGTTGCCATTTTCGTTTATCACTCCATTATCCCTACAGAAGAAAGGTAGGATCAATTTGTTGCTTATCATCGATCTACCCTTTATTTTCTGTCAAAAATACCTCGCGTGGCTGGAACCACCCCCTGATGATAAAAATCTTGATTCATGCAAAGCTGATTCCATCAAACAAGTACGTTTCCTCTTTCGGCCTTCATTTAGTTACTTAACATGACGTTGTCCTAGAAACCGGTTCATCGGTATCAATATTGACGCAGCGGGTTCCTCGTTCTAGACCGTACTTCAGGTTGGTGCATTTGACGTAATTAGTCATCTGGTTGTTGGCATTCAAAGGGGATCCATTAGGACAACGAGAGTGTCCCCTTGATGATGGCTGGAGTGTGGTGTGATAATTAGAAGGATCATTGAGAGAAGAAGAAGGACACTTTCAGCATCATCCACGATTCATTTTCGATTTCCTAGTATTTTGGGTGCCTTCGGGAAGGAATCTGATCATGCCTTGTGCATGGGAGTGAATAAACGAATTGAAATATTTTCGATACACAAGTGGTGGAAACATAAACGTCCAAAGTAAATTTATCCAAGCAGTTCCATTCAATTCGCAGAAGACTGCTCTTTTATCGTCGAACATCTAGAAACGGATTGTGTCACTTTGTATCCTTGCATGACTACAACCCCAGTCCTGGAAACATCTAAGGGAGCGTTTTATGATCTCGATCTCATCTTACCGAAGGACGATTGCATCGAATGGAGTTATATTGAACGATTAAAATCTAGGACTCGGGATTGAAGCCTTGTGTATTGTCGAAAGTCAGGCGATTTTAATGAAACGGGGTTGGTTGATTTCCTGTTTTCGTGCTTTGGCTTCCCTCGCAACGATGGGGCAAGTGTATGTAACAAGATGAAATGCTCATTACTTGTTATAGCCCTCAACTAGTCCATAACAAAATTCTCGACTCAAAATCGTGGATTGGTCTAGTTCCTCCTCGCTCAATAATTCAATCGACCATCGGTTCGGGAAGGGTTGTGACGAAAAGGGGATGTTACTGGAACACAACAAAACTCCCTGGCGAAGGCAGAAAGGCCTCCGGGCTCTCCACATACTTAAAAATCCGCCGGGTCCTGAAGCGACTATTCCGAATTCGCATTATGCCCGTTCTAGACGACACCGCATGCATGTATTTCACGGTGGAAAAGAAGAAGCACTTGGTGGTTGGGGGATGTTTCTGCAACAGCTGTCTCGCTGAGGATCCTTCTGAAAGAGTAGTTTCGAAGGGAGTTGGCGGATATGCGGAGCTCGGATTTGGAGTGGGAAAGTCGAATTTCGACGAAGTGTTAATTTTCACTAACTCCAAGTTTGGTCATATTTGGTAGAGGTATTTCATTATTCTGAAAGTATTATCCTGAAATAATCCAGAGACCCAAATCTAAATTAAACTGAATCATTTGGAAATAAAAAAATTTTGGATTTTTGATTTTCCATTATTTTCCTCAGTTAATACGAATGTTTGAATAATTCGATTGCTATCGAGTTAGAATCCTGTTTATGTTGTTTTTTCCTGGGTAATGATATTATTCCAACAGTTCCACAAAAAAACAGACATTAATGGTAATAATCCAGGAAATAATCGCCAAAATCTGGATGAATTCGACAATCGGCTCTTTCACCATTTTGCAACATTATATGGTCCTACAAAGAATTTAAAAAAGATAAGGAAAATTTTGGATTTTTGATCTCCTATTATTTTCCTCAGTTAATCCGAATATTCGAATAATTGGATTTCTATCGAGGTATAATCCTGTTTATGTTGTTTTTTCCTGAGTAATGATATTATTTCAACTGTTCTACAAAAAAAAACAGACATTAATGGATATAATCGTGAAAATCTGGATGAATTCGACAATCTGCTCCTTCACCATTTTGCAACATTATATGGTCCTACAAAAAATTTTAAAAAAATAAGGAAAATTTTAGATTTTTGATTTCCTATTATTTTCCTCAGTTAATCCGAATATTCGAATAATTTGATAGCTTTCAAGGTAGAATCCTGATTACGTTGTTTTTTCCCTAGTAATGATATTATTTCAACTGTTCCACAAAAAAAACTGACATTGATGGTTATAATCCAGGAAATAATTACTAAAATCTGGTTGAATTCGACAATAATCTCCTTCGCCATTTTGCAACATTATATGGTATACCTACAAAGAGTTCAAAAATATATAAGGAAAATTTTGGATTATCGATTCCCTATTATTTCCCTCAGTTAATCCGAATACTCAAATATTTCGGTTGCTATCGCGATAGAATCCTGTTCATGTTGTTTTTTCCTGAGAAATGATATTATTTTTTCAGATCCACGAAAAAACTAACATCAATGGTTATAATTCAGGAAATAATTACCAAAATCTGGTTGAATTTGACAATAAGCTCCTTCGCCATTTTGCAACATTATATGGTATACCTACAAAGAATTCAAAAATATATAAGGAAAATTTTGGGTTATCGATTCCCTATTATTTCCCTCAGTTAATCCGAAAACTCGAATATTTCGGTTGCTATCGCGATAGAATCCTGTTCATGTTGTTTTTTCCTGAGTAATGATATTATTTTTTCAGATCCACGAAAAAACTAACATTAATGGTTATAATTCAGGAAATAATCGCTTAAATCTGGATGAATTCGACAATCGCTCCTTCGCCATTTTGCAACATTTTATGCTATACCTACAAAGAATTCAAAAAATATAAGGAAAATTTTGGATTTTCGATTCCCTATTATTTTCCTCAGTTAATCCGAAAACTCGAATATTTCGGTTGCTATCGCGATAGAATCCTGTTCATGTTGTTTTTTTTCTGAGTAATGATGTTATTTTTCCAGATCCACGAAAAAACTGACATTAATGGTTATAATTCAGGAAATAATCGCTTAAATCTGGATGAATTCGACAATCGCTCCTTCGCCATTTTGCAACATTATATGGTATACCTACAAAGAATTCAAAAAAATATAAGGAAAATTTTGGATTTTTGATTCCCTATTATTTTCCTCAGTTAATCCGAAAATTCGAATATTTCGGTTGCTATCGCGATAGAATCCGGTTCATGTTGTTTTTTTCCTGTGTAATGATATTATTTTTTCAGATCCACGAAAAAACTAACATTGATGGTTATAATTCAGGAAATAATCGCTTAAATCTGGATGAATTCGACAATCGCTCCTTCGCCATTTTGCAACATTATATGATATACCTACAAAGAATTCAAAAAAATATAAGGAAAATTTTGGATTTTTGATTCCCTATTATTTTCCTCAGTTAATCCGAAAACTCGAATAATTCGGTTGCTATCGCGATAGAATCCTGTTCATGTTGTTTTTTTCCTGAGTAATGATATCATTTTTTCAGATCCACGAAAAAACTAACATTAATGGTTATAATTCAGGAAATAATTACCAAAATCTAGTTGAATTCGACAATAAGCTCCTTCGCCATTTTGCAACATTATATGGTATACCTACAAAGATTTAAAAAAAAAATAAAGAAAATTTTGGATTTTTGATTCCCTATTATTTTCCTCAGTTAATCCGAAAACTCGAATATTCCGGTTGCTATCGCGATAGAATCCTGTTCATGTTGTTTTTTTCCTGTGTAATGATATTATTTTATTAGATCCACGAAAAAACTAACATTAATGGTTATAATTCAGGAAATAATCGCTCAAATCTGGATGAATTCGACAATAAGCTCCTTCGCCATTTTGCAACATTAAATGGTATACTTACAAAAAATTAAAAAAAATAGAATAATATGCTGACAGGTGGTGAAACTTCTCATGGAGTTCTCCACCTGTTTGTGGATGAAATTTGATTCACGCTCCGGTCATCCCTGGAAACGAAGTTAGATCTTTATGAATCCAAAATTCCAAAAAAATTGTTCGAAAAGGAATAGGAATTGTAAGAAATATCAAGGAAGAGAAAGGTATTAAGTGAATTGAAGGAGAGTCACGTTTTTTATCAATACGATCTCATATTTAAAAAATTTCATTTGTATCGAAGCCCTTGAGAGCTGCGAAAAATTCGATTGCAAGAATCTTTATGAATATTGAAACGACACGAAAGCTGCACATGCAACATGCGCTTTACAGAATACAAGATTACGAAAAGAGCACTTTCAGATATTCAGTTGTTTTTCCTTCTCTTTCACAATGTTGTGCCGGTTTCATTTCATATTGTAAAAATTTATAACATAATAAGCACTGTTCGGGGGATCAGAAGCTAGCTGCACTTGGCACCTTCTGGAACTTCCATTTCGTGGTGGTGTACATATTACGGATCTAATTCCATTTATGCTTTCGCCTTGTAATTCCATTTCCACAAATGAGATATACTCCAAAGGACACCGAGGTGTTCGCCACATTTATTTGGTTTCGTTTTCGACTTTCCCCTCCGTAGGATTCTCCTGTTTCAATATCCTGCGAAATTTAGACTTATTTCACCTAACAACCCAATTTATCATCACTAATGATTCAAAAATAAAATTGGATGTGTTCAGAATGTCTGCGATCCTGTCAACCTCCATGTCCAGCTCTCCAGCGAACAATCCCGGTCGCAGCCTCCTCGTCGGCTCCGCGCACCATCCAATCTCCTGTTCTCCTGTTCCCGTCTCCTTCGGTGCCGCCGACACACCGAACTTTCTCCCCCATTTTCCCCCCAGCGATCGATTTCCGTCGTTCGGCATCCCGTTCACGGCTTCCGCTAATGTGTATTTATAGCCCTCGCAGGCCCGCGTGGCATTCTTTCGCCCGGACCAACAGGTTTCCCGAATAGGAGGAGGTTCCGGACCAGGCGGCTGGAGTCAATGTATCGGTGATTTTCGACGGATAGCTTCTGATTTCGGGTTCGAAGGGGGTGAACAGTTTATATTTCTCAGGATTCCATTTAATATTTACGGTTAAATGGAAAGTTATTTGAGGTATTTCCATCGTCAATGGAATTAGTTAGGGATGTTTAATCCACTGCGACTTTAGAAGATGGAAGAAGAAACGTTAATAATTCCTTATTTCCACTTCTTATCTATACCGAATTGTTGATCTCACTTGAAGAAGTTGATTTCGTCCAAATCCTCTCGAAGGTTTAACGATCGACGACATGACTGCTAGAGCCATGTTCCAAAACGACGTCTTCATTCAATTAATCGGAATTCTGGGAAAAACGAAGGGGGGCCAGTCGATCAAAGGATAAAAAGAACATTTCATCGGGGAACATTTCAGATCGGATTTTTGGACGCGCTGCTGGACATTATGTTTTCTCTCTTTTATTTTTCCGGCACGGAAACTCGATTTACGGTCCGGTCATCCCCGGAAACGACATTAGATTTTTATAAATGAGGTTTTCCGAAAAAAATTTGTCGGAAGAAGAATGGGAATTGGAAAGAATATCGCAGACGACTAAGCTTTCTAGTGTACTTATTATTGGAGGAAGGCAAGGCTTGTTAGCTCTCCTTCGATAAGACTCTTCAGTTATTGCTTTTGATGAGTATATAGTGGAGAATTGAAAAATTCAATATTTTCTGGATATATGGACCCTCACAGAAAGGATTCGAATAATTTGATTGCTATCAAGATAGAATCCTATTTATATTGTTTTTTTTCTGGGAAATAATATTATTTCAACAGTTCCACATAAAACCTGACATTAATGGCTATAATACAGGAAATAATCGAAAAAATCTCAAAAAATTCGGTATCCAACTCCTTCGCCATTTTGCAACATTATATGGTATACTTACAGTAAGTAAAAAATTTGATTGCTGACAGGTGGAGATACTTTTCATGCAGTTCTTTATCTACGTAAGAAAGAAATAATTCAAACTCAGGTCATCCCCAGCACGATGTGAGATTTTTATGAATGAGGTTTTCCAAAAAAAAAGATTGGAAAATAAATGACAATTAGAAAAATATCACAGACGACTAAGCTTTCTAGTGTACTTATTATTGGAGGAAGGCAAGGCTTGTTAGCTCTCCTTCGATAAGACTCTTCAGTTATTGCTTTTGATGAGTATATAGTGGAGAATTGAAAAATTCAATATTTTCTGGATATATGGACCCTCACAGAAAGGATTCGAATAATTTGATTGCTATCAAGATAGAATCCTATTTATATTGTTTTTTTTCTGGGAAATAATATTATTTCAACAGTTCCACATAA
This sequence comes from Aphidecta obliterata, assembly GCA_963966015.1. NCBI lineage: Eukaryota > Metazoa > Arthropoda > Insecta > Coleoptera > Coccinellidae > Aphidecta > Aphidecta obliterata. The sequence continues at coordinate 4,590,704 of OZ014435.1, forward strand.
AACCTGACATTAATGGCTATAATACAGGAAATAATCGAAAAAATCTCAAAAAATTCGGTAACCAACTCCTTCGCCATTTTGCAACATTATATGGTATACTTACAGTAAGTGAAAAATTTGATTGCTGACAGGTGGAGATACTTTTCATGCAGTTCTTTATCTATCTAAGAAAGAAATAATTCAAACTCAGGTCATCCCCAGCACGATGTGAGATTTTTATAAATGAGGTTTTCCAAAAAAAAGGATTGGAAAATAAATGACAATCAGAAAAATATCGCAGACGACTAAGCTTTCTAGTGTACTTATTATTGGAGGAAGGCAAGGCTTGTTAGCTCTCCTTCGATAAGACTCTTCAGTTATTGCTTTTGATGAGTATATAGTGGAGAATTGAACAATTCAATATTTTCTGGATATATGGACCCTCACAGAAAGGATTCAAATAATTTGATTGCTATCAAGATAGAATCCTATTTATGTTGTTTTTTTTCTGGGTAATAATATTATTTCAACAGTTTCACATAAAACCTGACATTAATAGCTATAATACAGGAAATAATCGAAAAAATATCAAAAAATTCGGTAACCGACTCCTTCGCCATTTTGCAACATTATATGGTATACTTACAGTGAGTAAAAATTTGATTGCTGACAGGTGGAGATACTTTTCATGCAGTTCTTCATCTACGTATGAAAGAAACTTTATTCAAACTCAGGTCATCCCCAGCACGATGTTAGATTTTTATAAATGAGGTTTTCCAAAAAAAAAGTTTGGAAAATAAATGACAATTAGAAAAATATCAAGGACGACAAAGCTTTTCAGTAAACTTATTAGTGAAAGAAGGTTGGTTTGCTTTCCTCCAAAAGGATTGCTCAGTAATAAATTTCGAGAATCAGTTCCGGGATATACAATACACCTATAGGCAATTTAGAGAAAGCGAATAATTTGATTGCTATCAAGATAGAATCCTGTTTATGTTGGTTTTTTTCTCTGGGTGATGATATGATTTCAACAGTTCCACATAAAACCTGACATTGATGGCTATAATTCAGGGAATAATCGGAAAAATCTCGAAAATTTTGGTAACCGACTCCTTCGCCATTTTGCAACATTATATGGTATACCTACAGTAAGTAATAATTTGATTGGATATACTTTTTATGAAGTTTTTCATCTGCGTAAGGAAGAAACTTTATTCAAGCTCAGGTCATCCCCTGAAACGAAGTTAGATTTTTATGAATGAGGTTTTAGAAAAGAATTGTCGGAAAGGAATGGGAATTGTAAGAAATATCAGGGAGGGCAAAGATATTGAGTAAACTCATTAATAGAAGAAAGCTTGTTTGTTTTTTTCCCAAATGACGGAAATGTTCGCGATAATAAAAAAATAACGGTGGTCGGTTCCTTCGCCATTTTGCAACATTATATGGTATACCTACAGTAAATTAAAAAAAAAACCGAATAATTTGATCGTTATCGAGCGAGACTCGTCTTTATGTTATGTTTCCTCTGAGTAATGATAAAACTCTGTCAGTTCCTCATGAAAACTGACATAATTGGCAATAATTCATGAAATGTTTGCGATAATCTAGAACATTTCGGTGACCGTTTCCTTCGCCTATTTATATCAATGTCAAGCGAGAATTATGGTCCTTCCCTGAAAAATGATAATACCCCGTTAATTTCATATAAAAGCTAACATGAGTGGCAATAATCAGGGAAATATTCACATCAATCTCGAGGCATTCGTAACCGACACCTTCGCCATTTTGCAACTTTATTTGGTATATCTACAGTTAATCAAAGAAATCGAACTATTCGATTATAATTCTATTAATGCAGTTCTCCACTTGAGTAATGATGTATTTCCAGTTCCTCATCAAAATCAACAGAAATATCCACAATTTCAGTAATATTCGCGATAATCTCGAGATATTCGCTAACCGACACCTTCGCCATTTTGCAACATTATATGGTATATCTACAGTATATCAAAAAAAATTGAATAATTTGATTGTTATCTTATTTATGCAATTCTTCACATGTGTAGGAAAAAAAAATTATTGAAGCTCCGGTCATCCCCAGAAACGTCGTTAGATTTTTATAAATCAGGTTCTCCAAGAAAAAAATTTAAAACATGAATGGGAATTGGAAAATATCAAGGACGACGAAGCTATTCAGTGAACATATTAGTGGAAGAAGACTTCTTTGCTTTGCTCCAAAACGACGGAAATGTCCGCGTAATTTTGCAACATTATATGGTATACCTACAGTAAATTATAAAAATATCGAATAATTTGATTGTTATCGAGCGAGAGCAGTGTTAATGTTGTATTTTTCCTGAGTTATGATAATACTCCGTAAGTTCCACATAAAAACTGACATAATTAGCAATAATTCAGGAAATGTTTGCGATAATCTAAAACATTTCGGTGACCGGTTCCTTCGCCTATATCGATTTATGTCAAACGAGAATTATGTTCCTCCCCTGAATAATGATATAACTCCATCAGTTTCATATAAAAGCTCACATGAGTGGCAATAATCAAGGAAATATTCACAATAATCTCTAGGCATTCGGTAACCGACACCTTCGCCATTTTGCAACTTCATTCGGTATATCTACAGTAAATCAAAAAAATCAGATAATTCGATTTTGATCCTATTGATGCAGTTCTTCATTTGAGTAACGAAGAATTTCGTAAGTTTCTCATGAAAATCAAAAGAAATATACATAATTTCAGTAATCTTCACGATAATCTCGAGATATTCGCTAACCGGCACCTTCGCCATTTTGCATCACCAGCCCTTTTTTTCTCAACTAAAAAAATTTCTGCTCGTATTCAACGGTATCATAATTCCCTGTTCTCAATTCCTCTAATTCCACTTTACATTTCCCATCAATATTCAACAGTTTCGATCTCTCACATCCTCACACTCTCTTCATTAAACGAAAACATCGATACCAAAACGAGATCCATTCTTCTCCATACGGCTGCAATAGTTGGAATATCCTCCGACAATTAGAATTCGATAAAGGGGGAATTTCACCCCGGTCGCAGTCCTCGACCCGTCCCCCAACTAGCTGTTGAACTCTCCAGAACGATGTTGTCGCAGGAAATAGCGGGGTTTTGCGGAAGATTTTACCGCTTGTTAACGACTGTATATCGCGTCGGGGAGAGAACGGCCCCTTGAAGAGATCGTGCTCTTCTCCTGTCTCTCCGATTCCACCTCAGTCGGCACTGGATGATTTCGGAGAGCTGGAAACTCGTACAAACTTGGCATAAGCCACGATAACTTCCCCAACGTATCTATTCGGATTTTCGTTAGCGGTTCCATTTAGGCGTTTCTCACGAAGATCCAATTCAAGATCTTTTGTATTTTTTGTTGGTATCCAAACAATTTTTTCTTCAGACGATCCACTGAAGCCTATAGCCTTCGATACAGCCCGGATCTAATGACCACTAATGCCGGCCTAAACGACGAGGTGTCCTACGAGATAAAAAAGGGATTTGAGGCGACGTCCAAATGAAATTTGGGGCTCAACGTGGCGGCTACCGGGAACATAAATTGACAATATCGGCGACGTGGCAGGCCTTCAGCCAACTGTTGCTTCCCTCGTTTTTTCGCCTCCGCCGTTCGGGAGATCCCGCGATAGGGGAAATTGGGGATAAACTGTTCTGGGGGGATAATTGATTGGTGTTGCCCCCGGAGGATGGCGGTCCGGATCGGCTCCGGGGTAGGTCTATGAAGAGCGTTCGGAAATACGTCTCGGGGGTCCGGTGTTTATTTTGAGGGGATATCGACGCTTCTGCACGATGGGGCAAGGGTTGAATATTGGCGGGGTTGGAGTCAGGTCCAATGACCTGAAGGAATTGGAGGTTTGAGAGGAATCGTGTAGCTTAGTTTTTTTCTGTTTACCAAAAGAGACCCCAGTTTCATTGTCGTCATGACGAATGCTGTAATTTCATTATATCAGAAAAACTCAAATATTCCCAAATAACCTCTTCATTTCGAATGCTCCATTCGATCAACCCTCGAACCCTCTTCACACATCGTTCGACTGACATGCCTGATATGATCGAAAAATGTTCTATTTTTCCTGAGTAATGATAATACTCCGTCAGTTCCACATGAAAACTGACATAATTGGCAATAATTTATGGAATGTTTGCGATAATCTTGAGCATTTTATTGACCGGTTCCTTCGCCTATATTGATTTATGACAAGCGAGAATTATGTTCCTCCATTGAATAATGATAATACTCCGTCAGATAATCTTGAGCATTTTATTGACCGGTTCCTTCGCCTATATTGATTTATGTCAAGCGAGAATTATGTTCCTCCATTGAATAATGATAATACTCCGTCAGATAATCTTGAGCATTTTATTGACCGGTTCCTTCGCCTATATTGATTTATGTCAAGCGAGAATTATGTTCCTCCCCTGAATAATGATAATACTCCGTCAGTTTCATATAAAAGCTAACATCAGTGCCAATAATCAAGGTAATATTCGCAATAATCTCGAGGCATTCGGTAACCGACGCCTTCGCCATTTCGCAACTTTACTTGGTATATCTGAATAATTCTATTTTAATCCAATTGGTGCAGTTCTTCACTTGAGTTACGACGAATTCCGATAGTTCATTATAAAAATCAACAGAAATATCCAAAATTTCAGTAATATTTGCGATAATCTCGGTATATTTCCTAACCGGCACCTTCGCCATTTCGTAACATTATATGGTATATCTACAGTAAATCAAAAGAATCGAATAACTCGATTATTATACTATTCATGAAGTTCTTCACCTGCGTAAGAAAGAAACTTTATTTGAGCTCCGGTCATCCCCAGAAACGTCGTTAGATTTCTACAAATGAGGTTTTCCAAAAAAAGAGTTGAAAAATGAATGGGAATTGGAAAAATATCAAGGTAGACAAAGCTTTTCAGTGAACTTATTAGTGAAAGAAGTCTTGTTTGCTTAACTCCGAAACGACGGAAATATTCGCGATAATCTTAAAAAATTTGGTGACCGGTTCCTTCGCCATTTTGCAACATTATATGGTATGCCTACAGTGGATTAAGAAAAATGGAATAATTTGACTGTTACCAATTAATGTGTATTTTTCCTGAGTAATGATAATACTCCGTCAGTTCCACATAAAAAACTGACATAATTGGTAATAATTTATGAAATGGTTGCGATAATCTAGAACAATTCAGTGACCAGTTCCTTCGCCTATATTGATTTATGTCAAGCGAGAATTATGTTCCTCCCCTGAATAATGATGATACTCTGTCAGTTCCATATAAAAGATAACATTAGTGTCAATAATCAAGGAAATATTCCCAATAATCTCGAGGCATTCGGTAACCGACGCCTTCGCCATTTCGCAACTTTACTTGGTATCTCTATAATAAACCAAAAAAATCGAATAATTCGATTGTAATCCAATTGATGCAGTTCTTCACTTGAGAAACGATGAAATCCGATAGTTTATCATAAAAATCAACAGAAATATCCAAAATTTCAGTAATATTTGCGATAATATCGGGTATTCCCTAACCGACACCTTCGCCATTTTGTAACATTATATGGTATATCTACAGTAAATCAGAAAAATCGAATAATTTGATTGTTATACTATTTATAAAGTTCTTCACCTGCGTAAGGAAGAAACTTTATTCGAGTTCCGGTCATCCCCAGAAACGTCGTTAGATTTTTACAAATGAGGTTTTCCAAAAAAAAAGTTGAAAAATGAATGGGAATTGGAAAAATATCAAGGACGACAAAGCTATTCAGTGAAAGAAGTCTTGTTTGCTTTACTCCGAAACGACGGAAATGTTAGCGATAATCTAAAAAAAAAATCGGTGACCGGTTCCTTCGCCATTTTGCAACATTATATGGTATGCCAACAGTGGATTAAGAAAAATGGGATAATTTGATTGTTACCAATTAATGTGTATTTTTCCTGAGTAATGATAATACTCCGTCAGTTCCACATAAAAACTGACACAATTGGCAATAATTCATGAAATGGTTGCGATAATCTAGAACAATTCAGTGACCAGTTCCTTCGCCTATATTGATTTATGTCAAGCGAGAATTATGTTCCTCCCCTGAATAATGATAATACTCCGTCAGTTTCATATAAAAGCTAACATTAGTGCCAATAATCAAAGAAATATTCAAAATAATCTCGAGGCATTCGGTAACCGACGCCTTCGCCATTTCGCAACTTTACTTGGTTTATCTACAGTAAACCAAAAAAATCGAATAATTCGATTGCAATACCATTGATGCAGTTCTTCACTTGAGTAACGATGAATCCGATAGTTTTTCATAATATCCAAAATTTCAGTAATATTTGCGATAAACTCCGGATATTCCCTAACCGGCCCCTACGCCATTTTGTAGCATTATATGGTATATCTACAGTTGATCGAAAATCGAATAATTTGATTGTTATACTTTTTATGAATTTCTTCACCTGCGTAAGGAAGAAACTTTATTTAAGCTCCGGTCATCCCCAGAAACGTCGTTAGATTTTCATAAATGAGGTTCTCAAAAAAAAAATTGGTTAATGAATGGGAATTGGAAAAATATCAGGGACGACAAAGCTATTCAGTGAACTTATCAGTGAAATAAGACTTGTTCGCTATACTCCGAAACGACGGAAATGTTCGCGATAATAAAAAAAATTTCGGTGGCTAGTTCCTTCGCCATTTTGCAACATTATATGGTATACCTACAGTGAATTGAAAAAAATCGAATAATTTGATTGTTATCGTGCGAGAGTCTTGTTCATGTTGTATTTTCCTTGAGTAATTATAATACTCCGTCAGTTCCACATGAAAACTGACATAATTGGCAATAATTTAGGGAATGCTGTAAATTCATTACATCAGAAAAACTCTAATTTTTGTATCGAAACTGCCTTCAGTATTCAATATCAGTTATACAAATACCCCTCCCTTATCCTCCCAAATAACCTCTTCATTTCGAATGCTCCAATACCACCTTATCCCCATTCAATCGACCCTCGAACCCTCTTATCACATCGTTCGACCGACCTCCATCCCAGATATAATCGAAAAAGGGGCCGTAGTCAATACGAAATCTGTAATTTGGGACACGCGTCTCTTTCAATCCGAAGAAGGAAGCATGTTCCAACACGGCCCCGCCGAGGTAAAACCGTTTTAGAAGGCGGTCAGCATTAATAAGGGTCGGTCTGGACGTATTCCCGAAGATAAACCCCCCTTTCCATTCTGCCTAATTGAATTTTCCGCGGTGATCGTCACGAAGATGTTTTGGCATTCGGCCGATACGAGATCGAACGTTGGCAGAATCTTAGATGGACCAGGTAGGAGATGTTGAAATTCTAATTGGAGGGAAGTGACTGGGCCGTCGACGACACTCCAGCTCGAAGGACCATAGTCTGAAAACCAGTACTCGTTGTGGAGGTTCTATTACCGAATATGGGTGAGTTTCCTCAGTTTATGATGGTACATTTCCTGGGGTGAACCTGGGGTAGGTATGAACCGCCTCACCATCAACGGTGTTATTCTCATCCTGCTCATCTTAGCAGTCCCCCCCAAGATTGAAGCTATTTAATTCACCATGTCTCCAATCGCGACAACTCCACTCTTATTTCCATACAAAACTCCCCGCTTATTCAAGGGAAAACATGTAAAATCTCTAGAACCATGACGGAGAGGTAAACACGCCTCCATACAGTCGGCTGGCTTATTCTTCATCTCTCCCCGAAGCTGCCTCCCGTCGCGCGTTCAAAGCCTGAATGGCTTATTCTCCTAATCCGGGGAGGTATGAAAAATGCAACTTCATTCGTCTTGGCCAGTCGACTATCTTTCCCTGATCTATTTTTTACGACGCCTCATATTTCGAAGAATCCGCCGACTCATTGCGTCGAGATGATGATGCAGTTGGTAAGCCTTACTTCTGACGTTGGGGCGATGACGTATTGTTTGGAAAGAATGGGGTAATCCGTTCGTCACTGCGTGGTGGTGAATTCCGTATAAGAAATTTAATATGTTATTAATTTTATAGGTCTGGCAAAGATATATCTTGGGCACATGGATAATTTTATCCGCAGTCCTGCATTCTTGAAAGTGTATTTTCCGTTATTGAAGTTGGCGATGTTTATAACCTTATATTCTCGACGAGTCGTAGTTCCTTTAATTTGATCAAGATACAAGATCTCACTGGGAAAGAATTAATTGAATTATTTTCTTGTTCCTGAGTTATCATTGATTCTCCAATTAGTTCTACTGCTCGTGTTATTGCACTAGCTTTCCTTTTAATTCGTTACTTTTTATATCCCAGAACAAGTACAAATCAAAACATTGCTCAACGTCTCGTTGAAATAAACGAGGCAATTACAAAATGTATCAGAAACTCGCCAACGGCAGTATTTAAATCTGTCCGGCACTTTCAAAAGAGATTTTTTCGCAATTGAAGTTGGCGATATTTATAACCTTATATTCTCGGCAAGTCTTAGTTCATTTAATTCAAACAAAATCTCACTGGGAAAGTATTAATTTTATTTTTTTCTTGTTCCTGAGTTATCCATCTTGTTTTCCTGCACGTGTTCTTGCACAAGCTTTCCTTTTGATTCTTTACTTTTCATATCCCAGAACAAGTACAAATCAGAACATTGCTTAACGTCTCGTTGAAATAAACAAGGCAATTACAAAATGTATCAGAAACTCGCCAACGGCAGTATTTAAATCTGTCTGGCACTTTCGAAAGAGATTTTTCAGCAATTAAAGTTGGCGATATTTATAACCTTATATTCTCGGCAAGTCTTAGTTCATTTAATTCAAACAAGGTCTCACTAGGAAAGTATTAATTTAATTTTTTTCTTGTTCCTGAGTTATCCATCTTGTTTCCCTGCACGTGTTCTTGCACTAGCTTTTCTTTTGATTCGTAACTTTTCATATCCCAGAACAAGTACAAATCAGAACATTTCTCAACGTCTCGTTGAACTAAACAAGGCAATAACGAATGTGTCAGAAACTCGCCAACGGCAGTATTCAATTGTGCTCCAACGAAAAGTGCCCTCCGCAAAAAGCGTTTCGTCATTCGCGTCATTAATAATTGAACCAAAGGATTCGACTGACAACAAACTATGTAGTACGCCTGATGAAATTGAACAATTCGAATGGGAAAGACCGTTGAGTGACAACGGGTATTCAACGCCCTTCCTGGATGGGTGTTTATTGACCAAGAGCCGCGGAAATTGAGGTTATGAATATTAATGGGAGGTTTTCACTTGGACGGTTGAGCTTGGAATTAAAAGAGATTTTTTATTATTTCCGATGATAAACCTATCATATTGTTTAATTGTTCAAATTCTCGATTCTACTTGATGAAACTAAAACTATGTTAGCGTAACAAAAATATTTGCCACTCATTGCTGCTTTGGCAATGGCTATTCAGAAATTACAGAAAGGTATTTATTTTTAAAAATAAATAAAATAAAAACATGAGGTCGAAAAAACGACGGAATTTCCTTTTTCCTTTCAAATAGGCTTTTGAACCGGGGCGTTCCGGAGATAGGAAACAGCCGAATTTTCATCCCAAAGGACGCGAGGTCTCCGTAAATATAAATCCAGCCCGATCCCAATGCCGGTTAATACAAGAACTCGATTTGAAAAAGTCCGATTTTTGGCACCTCCAGAAAGTCCGAAACAAATTACGTCGACCATAGATATTTCACGACGTTTCTCCCGGAATTAAATTATTCATCTTTTGACACATCGTCGAAATTTCTCCAAAACTCGATCATCACGAGATGAATGTGAATAAATACGAGGAGAAATGAATGTTTGCGGTTAAATTTGAGGGCATATTCGAATTTCCAAATGTTACCAGCAAGACGAACGCTATAAAAAGCATTGATGAAAGCAACAAGGATCCAAGGTTTTTCAGGAGGACCAGACCTGAACCCCGAGGAACGCCAGTATCAAATCGATCCAAACATGAACCTTTATGTCCTCTCAGAGATAAACACGAAGATTTCTCTTGGATTCGATGATTTTTTCGAATTCCCAACCTCCCCGACTCATCCTGCAGTGCACTCAAATCAGCGTACCAACGTTCCCGACTCGAAAATAGAAAGATTAGCTGGCGTGTTTATCGAACACATTCGGGGGGATTTAAAATCGGAATAATTAACTCTGTTTCGAATGTTGATTGTTGCGCTTCGAACGAAGGCCTAAATCGGATGAACAGCTGGATTAAAATGATTTTTGCGAATGCCGAAACAGAAAGCCAGGGAGGAAGCGACGAAAGCGGAAAAACTGCACAGAGTAATCTACAACAGTGAATTGGACAACTTCAGCTTTATATGAACCTGCTTGTTGATCTACCCTTATTTGAAAGGTTAAACTATAAGGGGTGATATCGATCGTGATGCTCAAGATGTTTGCGCAAGTGATTAGTTTACTTTGTTCGTCATAATGTTTGGCCAAAAGCTTTTCATCGCATGTGACCTGATTGTGTTTAACACCTGTTAATTGAAAAAAGGCTCATTGGTGATTTGGTCTGTAGCTGCTTTACTGGTGAAGTGTTAAAATTAATATCTGTAGATTCAGAAAAACCCAATGCGAGCTGATATAGAAACCTGAATTTCCCCTAACGTGCACCCTGATATCTCCCCAAATTACCCGTGAAAACCGAAAGTATTGAGAGTCGACGTCGGCGTCTGATAGAAAATTCGATTTCGTTTCCATATTTTCCTCGTACGCTCCTTCTTCCGCTTTGTTCTCTGATCCAATTCGAACCTTACAGATTTTCCTTTCCCTCTAACAACCTAATTCGTCGCGAATTCGAGAAGATTGCATCTCAATTTCAGACGGCCTGGTCGATATTAAGGGTTGTTCAAGGAGAAACATCAAGTCTGACCAGGCAAAGGGCTTGACTTGGCCTAGCTTTTACCATGTGAGTATGTCAGTCTATGATAAGTAAACTATCAAAGTATTAACCCTCGATACATCTCTGGGGTTGGCATTTTGGGACTCTGGAAGTTGTTCTAGCTTGAATTTTTCCAGAAAGGAAGTCCTTATTTCTTAATTGCCCAGTCCCCCATTACATTCTATCGAATATAAAGTAAACTACTGAATCAACACCCCGAAAAACATCAAAACGATATTAATTTCAGGGTGATGATGGTCCAATGAAAAAATTTTCGGTTGAGTAGAACACCGTAAAATTGCTTTATCGCTCGGGTAATGGGGCAGGGTATTGGATACACCATTTATTCGGGCATTAAATCTGTAATGTAATAGCTCTTCCATGCTGGGGATGCTGATGGGGATGGAGTGTCGATTTGTATTAAAGTTTTATAACTTGTCGGCTATGAAATCGGTGTCGATAAGAGGAATCCTCATTATTCTGCTCCCAAATAAAACCATGTTACTCTACCGTCAACTTTGAACGATCAAAAAACTACTCCAAGCCTTTTCTGTCCCCCAACAAATACTCGCTTCAAAGCAGTTAACGTAAGCGTCGCCGAAAGAATAATTTCCTCCTGTATAATCTTGAACAGACCATTTTCAAAGGATTGAAACGAGGACTTAATTGCCAGGCTTAATTTCCTCTCACCGTTTTTTTTTTCGCGGTTTTCCCGTTTTCCCCTTTCAACGTCACCAAAGAGAGTTCCAAGATAATTAATTCATTTCAGATCAACTTTGCTTTATTCTTTCATCGCCTCTGACATATTCGATGGAAGACTGAGAAAACCTTCGATGTTTGCTTGATCTGTTGCTCCATCTGATATTATATCACATTATCTATCCATGCTCACACTTGTCATAATTAATATGGATATGAGATCTAAAAACCAGAAAGACAACGCCTCTTCTGGGACATTACACCAGTGACATTGCAATTTGCTGTGCGCTTTGAGCGTCGTCGAGAACTTCCATTGGAGAATCAATGAAGTGAATAATATTGAATCATTAATTCAGCTTATTCCGACAGATCCTAATCAATCAAATTATAAACGTCTGCACTTAACATATTCACAAATAGGGTTACAGGTGACAGGTCAATATTTGTTTTCCAATCGATTTTCTATAAATTATTTTCATTATATAAGAGCACTCGATATTGAGTGACGTCTAAGTGCGTTTACCCTCTTTCGTATTGGAAATTCGAGGGACTGGTCGATGTTTTATTTGGGTTAGTAAGTTGAGGGGACCTAAGACCTAATGCATGAAATCGGCCGTTTCGCGAGAAATGGAGTAAATTCAATTTTTCTTCAAATTCCAATATCTTCGATTTGCCTGAATAGATCGATTCAAGTGTAGTAAAAAAGTTGGTACATCACAACTGAATGAATTTTTCAATATTCAGCTAATGCATGAAATCGTATGTCTCACGAGAAATGGAGTAAATTTAATTTTTCTTCAAATTCCAATATCTTCGATTTGCCTGAATGATAGATTCAGGTGTAGTGAAAAGTTGATACATCTCAACTGAATAAAGTTTCCAATATTCACCATATGCATGAAAGCGGCTGTTTTACGAGAAATGGAGGAAATTTAATTTTTCTTCAATTTCCAATAGTGGTGCATAAACGAGACACTTTTCAAATCTTTATTTTTTCATTTAAAGGAGTGGTGCAAACGGTTCAAAAATTGTTGGTAATATACTATCATATATGTACAAAATGAAACAGTTAATAATTTTGCTTCTTTTACGTACATCAAATGAATTAAGAAGGTTGGATTGAATTCGAGACATAGAAGGTTGAATAAATAAGCAAATATAAATATTTTATATCTTTATTTTCGATAGTAAACGAAATTTTGAATCCTCAATGATAACATAACACAAAGTTGATTCCAATTTAGAGAAGATTTCAAACATAATAGTTATTATAAATATTTAAAACATCATTTCATTATTCAACATTATATGCAAGAAATCGACCGTTTCACGAGAAATGGAGTAAATGTTTTTTCAACTTCCAATATCTTCGATTTGCCTGAATCAATCGATTCAAGTGTTGCAAAAAAGTCGCTACATCTCAACTAAATGAATTTTCCAATATTCACATAATGCATGAAATTGGCCGTTTCACGAGTTATTGAGTAAATTTAATGTTTCTTCATATTCCAATATCTTCGATTTGCCTGAATCGATAGACTCAAGTGGTGAAAGAGTTGATATATCTCAACTGAATAAAGTTTTAGAAATTTATCTAATGCATGAAATCGGCCGTTTCACGAGAAATGGAGTAAATTCTTCTTCAACTTCCGATATCTTCGATTTACCTGAATCGATCGATTCAAGTGTTGCGAAAAAGTCGCTCCATCTCAACTAAATGAATTTTTCAATATTCACCTAATGCATGAAATCGGCAGTTTCACGAGAAATGAAGTAAATTTTTCTTCAACTTTCAATATCTTCGATTTGCCTGAATCGGTCGATCAAAGTGTAGTGAAAAAGTTGATACATCTCAACTAAATGAATTTTTCAATATATACCTAATGCATGAAAACGGGTGTTTCACGAATCTTCGATTTGCGGCAGTTTCACGAGAAATGGAGTACATTTTTCTTCAACTTCCACTATCTTCGATTTGCCTCAATCGATCGATCCAAGTGTAGTGAAAAAAGTTGATAAATCTCAATTAAATGAGGTTTTCGATATTAACCTAATGCATGAAATCGTTCGTTTCGCGAGAAATGGAGTAAATTTTTATTCAACTTCCAATATCTTCGATTTGCCTGAATCGATTGATCCAAGTGTAGTGAAAAAGTTGATAAATCTCAACTAAATGAAGTTTTCGATGTTTACCTTATGCATGAAATCGGTCGTTTCGCGAGAAATGCGTGGAGTGAATTTTTCTTCAACTTCCAATATCTCCGATTTGTCGGATTCGAGTGAAAAAAAAATCTCGAAATTTTTGTTGGAAAAACTCAGTTCAGTCCTAATGTTTTTTTTTAGTATTCAAAGAATAACCACTCTTCATTTGTTAGATAAACTAGGGTAGGGACAACATGGATTCCAATATGAATATTTTGAATTAGCAAGTCGAACGTTTCCTCTGGCCTCTCACCAATCCATGTTGAGCTAAAGAACAACTCAGCAAAGGGTGGAAACGCCTCCATGGAGTTGAATCAGCAAGAGGGTGGTTCAGAGGAAAAGTGAAAAGGAAAAATTAGAAAAGAAAGTTATGTTATATAGATGTCTCAGTGTTGAATTTTCAAAGAAGTTTCCTGTATGGTCCCATACTTTCAAGATCCCACCGAAGTGCTGCTCTGCCAGGCCGAATTCGTGTGGGTGACCTGCAACAAGTGGGCCATCAGGCGCAGCTTTTACCACTCACTCCCACAGATTCATGTTGTCACGATGAAATCCTCATGTAATTACTTTACCCATCCAGGGTCCCGACGTTTAATACACACTGAATCAGTTCTACTTCACTGAATCCAACTTTAATCCAAACTGGGGTAATGTATTGGAGTTTGGGAACTCCCTGAGAGCTAACATCACAATAAGTGGCTGTGGAACTACAGTAAGGGGAAATCTGAGGTTCTCACAACTCGATTCTTGTTGATATGAAGAAATTATTAGAGTCGAGGGGGGGCTGGGCAGTTGAACATTTGATCTGCATGCTAATGGTCCTTGCTGATTGTTCAACAAAAGTCTTTTATGTCTGCCTTATTATCACCCAGGAATCTCTCATTACACTGGAACTCCTACTTTGAAGCTCCTACTTACTTATAAACCATCAATACTTGTTACTTGAAGTATTGATACGATCCCAAAGCGAGACTAAATCGGAACTTTCGAAGGCCTGGCAATTCGCCCGCTCATCAAACACTGTTGAACAACTTTCGACGTAGCCAAAACCTCAAGCAAACACGGACAGGACTAAAACACCGAACAAATATTTTCGTACAGGTCCAACGAATCGAACTCTCCAGATCCTCTGGAACGTTCCTCCTCTCATATTTTTGCAGTTACGATTTGCACTTTGACGAGTTACGGCTAATTCAATGACCGTCGAAAGTTTTCCACAGGGAATCGCTAATTCATTTTCATATTGCGAGGTGAAGTTTCGAATACGGTATCGTTGAAGTGGACGGAATAAACGTTCCGAAAAAAAAAGTTGCAAACTTTAATCTGATTTAAGTTAGATATTCAATTATGATTGAGAACCTTTTTAATCTGGAGGGGGTTCTAAACTTAATGGGTCCGAATCGATATCCATTCGTAACGGTCCAGTTGTCCAATCAGTGTAAGGGCTCCTTCACGTTCAGAATATGAAGTTCTGCGATAGTATTTAGACGCTTTAAAGGGTTGTTTAAATTGAAGCAGGTATATCATCTAGATAATCCGACTCTGGCCAGCAGTAAATCATTATTCCAAATAGATATCGAATTCCATGAAAGGTCTCGGTTTACACGAACGGATTTATATGATGGCGTGGTTTTCACCCTCTCTCTTGTACCGCGTAATGTTCGCACCGTTTATCACCTCCCGTATCGCACTCGACGTGGGGGGGCTCCCCATGGAAGACGTGTGTAATCGAAAAGATTTATATTCCGCGATAAATCCGCGTTGGTGGTGATTCCTAATCAAATTGCTAATTGATGTTTGTGAAGTTAATTATTAAACCGCGGTTTTCACAGCTACGTTATAGCTTCGGGCACGAACCTTACGACCTGCGATGAAGGCAGGCGGGGATCGATAAAGTAATTTTCAACGGAAAACACTCCGTTGTCGTCGAGGAGATTCGAAAGGTTGGTTAGCCGAAGGGATGGGATCAATCGGGTATTTAGTCTGGGAACTCGAAGGACCAAAAGAAGCTGGAAAACACTTGGACGAAGTTCACTCCTGGGAGGAATCGTTGGAACTAGAGACAACAGGAGAAACTCGAATTAAGCAGTTGTCTAAACGTGAGAGTCAATTTATTAATTAAGTAGTTCAACAAGAAGATTTGAAATTCAACATCGGATGTTGTGACTACAGGGCGAGATAAGGTCAAGAAAAGGGGAGAATATGTGACTACGATTGATTGTGGAAAAATTTCGGAGAAAGAATTCAAGAACGTGGGTGTCCCAAGCCAAGGGAGAGGCACTGAGGAAAATGTCCACTCAGGAATCGGGTTTTTGAAGGGGGAAAAAGTTTACCTTCTGGGGACTCTGGAAGAGTTAAGGCAGTTGCTCGCAGGTAGAGAACTCACTAAGAGGTAGCTGTACGGGGTCGGTTTCCGGTTAGAGGCCGGTGTAGGAATATAGCTTTAGTATTTTCAGTCGAGAATTTTTTTAGAGTCCCGTTTAGGGAAATAATCTGCGATATATCGTAAGGAATGTGCTTCTCAATCAATGACAACTTCGAATGTCCATAACTTTTCTTCGAAACTTTTCTACGGAAATTTTTATAAAATGTTTAATTTTGATGAGTTCTACTCCCTGACAGGAAGATACACCTTTCCCTCATTGATGGGAAGAAAAGTTTCATTAAACGCACCATATAAGCAGGAAGTATAGGATTTCGAATAATCTACCGTTTTCAACCTTCATGTAACGTTTACATCGAAAAGTTCACAAGCCCCTTAATCCCTTGATGACTGGAGTTATGCACAAGAACCCAGACAGAAAGAGTTCGTTTCAACTTCTTGGAACTCTTCCAGTCCCAGATTACGAAGAATTAGAGTCCGAATACAAATGGAAGTTCAGGAGGAGAAGCTTTCGAACGTTTTGGAAAAACGCGCCTGTATTTTTCCCATGCGATTTATGAATTTATCGCGATATATTAACTCATTCTTTATCGCTCATCAAAACAATATAAATTGATGGAAAAATCGATAATCAGGAATACCAGTTGCAAAATGGCGAATGTGCTTTAAAAATCCGGTCATAACGCGAAAATAACGTAGGAAAAGGCCTGAAGCGAAAAGCTATAAGAACGAACGGAATGAACCGGAAATTATGTCATACACTGCGCGGAATTGAATTTTTCGAATACAGGGTTAATCGAGTTTGTTTAGGTGGAAATTCGTTTTACCCAAAGCGTGCTACATGAGATGTCGTGTTCAGCAGATATGAAATGACACCGATCTGTTGAGTAGATATAAGGACAAAAAACCTATAACCTGGCTATATTAATTGCGGAAGCATTTTCCTGACACGTATAGAAACTTAGAACTTGAGAAACACTTTCAAGAAAAATTGGGGTGAATGAGACACGTTATGTAGTATTCCAGAAATGAGGTATTTCTCTTCACACATAAATGGAACGAGTATTGTCCCGTTTTCCCCCATCTCCACATGGCAACGAGGCCCCTCACTAACAACCCTAATCCTGGCCGTTCGGAGGACCATCGAAGTTCAGAAGATTGTCAACTTTATCCCAAGTAGACTCAGACGAAAATAATTTTATTATTAGTCGAAGAAAAGTATTCGAAAAGGGAAGAAACATTTCGGGGCATAATGGAGGCAACGAGTAGAAAGTTTTTCCGGTCTCCAGTTACCCCCCGACAGGTCTTTGATGTCGGGGGTGATTTGGGAGCGGTTCCGTTCAGTAGATCGCTATAATTTGGTGGGTTGAATTTCCTTCCAAGGTTGCGGAGGGAGGAAATCGAAAAGAGAGAGTGATGTGGGTTCTGTGTCGTAAATGAAACGAAACCGTAGAAAAGTTTCAGGAATATTTTCGTTTGCACCATTTCAACTTCATTAAAATCAAAGCTGCCAACGAATGCCAAATATGACAGATTTCATCTAATTTTACTTTGTGACAGGAATCTCGAAATTTTTACGCTCATAGTCCCCATTTCTCACTGTTTTGATTAGTTTGAAACTACAGTTTTTCTTTCCCAAGTGAAAATGAAAATTTCAGAAAATATCTTTACTCCAATGACAGAGGGAAAAAGATCAGAAAGTGAAGAATTGGGAACTGCCTCTGCTGCGAATATGGAAAGCTCGATACTATTCTAGAATAATCCACGCTGAAAATAAAGCCAACTATCTATGTAGCTGAATTTGTCAAACACTCGAACAAAGCAGCAATATCAAAATTTTCTTAAATAGAGCAGAATCAAAAAGATGAAGAAGTGCTTCAAGTGTGAATAGAAGAGCTCGACACTATTCTAGAATAATCCAAGCTCAAAATGAAGCCATGTCGTTGGATTTGTCAAACATTCAAACAAAGTAGCAATTACTCTTGGATATCATAAGATCAGAAAGTGGAAGAAAAAGAACTGTTTCAAGTGTAAATAGAGAATTTCGACAATATTTTTGAATAATGCCGCCTGAAAAAAATCCAGAAATTTATGTAGTTGAATTTGTCAAATACTCTACGGAATAGCAATATCAGGATTCTTTCAAATATCGCAAAATCAAAAAGTGAAATAGGAAGAACTGCGTTCGATGCAAATAAAAAAGGTCGATACTATTCTGGAATAATCCACGCTCAAAATAAAGCCAACGATCTATGTAGCTGAATTCATCAAACACTCAAACAAAGCAGAAATATCAGGATTCTCTTGAATAGAGCAGAATCAAAAAGATGAACAAGTGCTTCAAGTGTTGACAGAAAAGCTCGACACTATTCTAGAATAATCCAAGTTCAGAATGAAACCATTTTATTGAATTTGTCAAACACTCAAACAAAGTAGCAATTACACGATTCTCTTGGATATCGTAAGATCAGAAAGTGGGAGAAAAAGAACTGCTTCGAGTATAAATACAGAAGCTTGAAACTATTCTTGAGTAATTCCGGCTGAAAAAAATCCAGAAATTTATGTAGTTGAATTTGTCAAATACTCTAACGAAGAAGCAATATCAGGATTCTTTCAAATATCGCAAAATGGAAAGTGGAATAAGAAGAACTGCTTTCGATGCAAATGGAAAAACTCGACACTATTCTAGAATAATCCACGCTCAAAATCATTCCAACGATCTATGCAGCTGAATTTGTCAAAAACTCAAACAAAAAAGCAATTACACGATTCTCTTGAATATAGCATGATCAGAAAGTGGAGGAAGAAGTGCTTCAAGTATGAATGGAGAAGCTCGACACTTTTCTTTAATAATTCCGACTGAAAAAAATCCAGCAATTTATGTAGTTAAATTTGTCAAACACTCTAACGAAGTAGCAATATCAGGATTCTTTCAAATATCGCGAAATCAAAAAGTGGAAAAGGAAGAACTGCTTTCGATGCAAATAAAAAAGCTCGACACTATTCTAGAATAATTCACGCTCAAAATGAAGCCAATGATCTATGCAGCTGAATTTATCAAACACTCGAACAAAGCAGCAATATCAGAATTTTCTTAAATAGAGCAAAATCAAAAAGATGAACAAGTGCTTCAAGTGTTGACAGAAAAGCTCGACACTATTCTAGAATAATCCAAGTTCAGAATGAAACCATTTTATTGAATTTGTCAAACACTCAAACAAAGTAGCAATTACACGATTCTCTTGGATATCGTAAGATCAGAAAGTGGGAGAAAAAGAACTGCTTCGAGTATAAATAGAGAAGCTTGAAACTATTCTTGAGTAATTCCGGCTGAAAAAAATCCAGAAATTTATGTAGTTGAATTTGTCAAATACTCTAACGAAGAAGCAATATCAGGATTCTTTCAAATATCGCAAAATGGAAAGTGGAATAAGAAGAACTGCTTTCGATGCAAATGGAAAAACTCGACACTATTCTAGAATAATCCACGCTCAAAATCATTCCAACGATCTATGCAGCTGAATTTGTCAAAAACTCAAACAAAAAAGCAATTACACGATTCTCTTGAATATAGCATCATCAGAAAGTGGAGGAAGAAGTGCTTCAAGTATGAATGGAGAAGCTCGACACTTTTCTTTAATAATTCCGACTGAAAAAAATCCAGCAATTTATGTAGTTAAATTTGTCAAACACTCTAACGAAGTAGCAATATCAGGATTCTTTCAAATATCGCGAAATCAAAAAGTGGAAAAGGAAGAACTGCTTTCGATGCAAATAAAAAAGCTCGACACTATTCTAGAATAATTCACGCTCAAAATGAAGCCAATGATCTATGCAGCTGAATTTATCAAACACTCGAACAAAGCAGCAATATCAGAATTTTCTTAAATAGAGCAAAATCAAAAAGATGAAGAAGTGCTTCAAGTGTGAATAGAAGAGCTCGACACTATTCTAGAATAATCCAAGCTCAAAATGAAGCCATGTCGTTGAATTTGTCAAACACTCAAACAAAGTAGCAATTACACGATTCTCTTGGATAACGTAAGATCAGGAAGTGGAAGATAAAGAACTGCTTCAAGTATAAATAGAGAAGCCCCACACTTTTTTTGAATAATTCCGACTGAAAAAAATCCAGCAGTTTATGTAGTTCAATTTGTCAAACACTCTAACGAAGTAGCAATATCAGGATTCTAACGAATATCGCAAAATCAAAATGTGGAATAAGAAGAACTGCTTTCGATGCAAATAAAAAAGCTCGGCACTATTCGAGAATAATCCACGCTCAAAATGATGCCAACGATCTATGCAGCTAAATTTGTCACACACTCAAACAAAAAAGCAATTACACGAATCTCTTGAATAAAGTAAGTATAAATTCAAGTATAAATAGAGAAGCTCGACACTTTTCTTGAATAATTCCGACTGAAAAGAATCTCGCAATTTATGTAGTTCAATTTGTCAAACACTCTAACGAAGTAGCAATATCAGGATTCTTTCAAATATCGCAAAATCAAAAAGGGAAATAGGAAGAACTTCTTTCGACACTATTCAAAAATGATCCACGCTCAAAGTAAAGCCATCTATGCAGCTGAATTTGTCAAACACTCAAACAAAAATCAAATTCACGATTCTCTTGAATATCGCAAGATCAGAAAGTGAAAGAGGAAAAACTGCTTCCAGTGCAAATCGAAAAGTTTGACCCTATTCTTAAACAATCTATGCTAAAATGATGTCAACAATCTATGTAGCTGAGTTTTTCAAACACACAAACAAAGTAGCAATATCAGAGTTCTCTCAAATATTGCAAAATCAAAAAATTGAAGGAGCAAAACTGCTGTAAGTGTAAATAGAGAAACTCGACACTATGCTAGAATAATCCACTCAATCCAATTTGTCAAACACTCAAACAAAGTAGCAATTACATTATTCTCTTGCAAAGATTCAAATTCCTTCAGGTATAAGGTTTTGATTGATTCTTATTTTCGATTACATTTCGAGTATATAATCATACCTTATTACTCTTATAAGAGAGTGATGGTTATTTATTGATATCTCAATTTTTTCGTCGAAATCTCTCCAATGTTCATTTCTGCTTGGAGCTATTTTCAAAGGCCCATATAGACCAAAGAACATCTTCATTTTGATTTTGCACTCCACAGCTCTGTCATTGTGGAACTTGCCCCAGAATATACCCAAGATATATATTGAGTTACATAATATTATTATCATGCTGAAACCCAGCAAATATATTGCTGATTGTCAGTCGAAATCCTACATCCAAATTCGTGAGATAAACATAAGCTGCATCTCTGTAATGAATCGGGGTCTCAGAAAAGAAACATTCGAATACAAATTAGGTGTGAAGTTCCCTTATGACGTCAACACTCATGCACTAACCTAGAAAATCACTTAGCAATGCATTTTTCCTGACGAAACCACCAAGACACCCTTCCCAAAACCTCAATACCGCAGTGAGAAAAGACATTCTTACTCCTGGTCCATTCATCCTCAAGGACCTCCTTATGGGTCCCACAGGATCGTCTAACAAAACCCCGATGAGTCACCTGTTGAATCCGGCGCGCAACCTTCGGAGAAAATTCACCCTCATCCTCCAATACATTATTCAAGTGTCAGTCCGGAGAAAATGTGAAAAATATGAGGCATTTCCGCGTCAGGCAATATTGGAGGGGATCGCAGTTATTGAATGTGGAAATAACATATATCTGGTTCTCTTTATGAAAGCGAGATTTCAAAGGCTAAAACCCCGGACCGTAATATATTGGGGGGGTTGGACGAACTCCCAGATCAAATATATATGTACGAAGTAATTCCGCGATGATTTTATCACAGAATGGAGGCAGGAAAATATTGACTTTGCCCCTGGAGAGATCACTTTATTTGTCTACTGGAGATTGGGGTAGGGCGATACGAGATTGGTTTTCTCGCCGGCCGAAATTTATAAATCATTCTAGGTAATCTCCGACTGTCAGTCCAGCATCAGACTTGTAAGATGCAAGGGATTCTGGAAAAAAAAAACAACTTCATGCTGCGGTTTCGATGGGCAAACAGGAGGAAGTTCTCGCATAGATCCGGCAACTTAGGCCTAATATGACAGAAAGTGAAAGAAGGGTAACTGCCTCATCTCCAGACAATCTTGACACTGTTCTACAATAATCCATACACAAAATAAGGTCAACGATCTATATAGCTGAATTTGTCAAACACTCGAACAAAGTAGCAAATACAAGATTTTCTTCAACATCTCGAAATCAGGAAGTGAAAGAGGAAGAACTGCGTCAAGTGCAAATAGAAAAGCTCGACACTTCTCCAGAATAACCCAGAACGATCTGAGTAGTTGAATTTGTCAAGCACTCAAACAAAGTAGCAATATCAGGATTTTGTCATTCTCTTCGAACGTTTATCCTAGTCATAGTTAGCAGTTACCTTCTAAATCGAGAAATCAGGGTTACTCAATATAGTCCAAGAATACCTTTATCGACATGCGGAAAGTTCATTCTCCCCCGCATTCCCTCCAAGTTCGATAAACCGGTCTCGGTGAGATTGATCGGAAAACTTAGTTACAGATGTCGAGTTCACACAATTCCATATTTCCCAGGAGTTCCCGAGAATCATCCACCATTGAGAGGATTAAACACGTCGGTACTCGCCGAGTGTTCCCATAAAAATAGAACTAGAACTTCCCTGTGGGGAAACGGAATAATTGGCTTCGGATCATGAGCGTATATAGCCCCGTCGTGGAATTTAATGAGCAAACAGGGGAAAATATATGCGGATACGTCAAATTCCTATCTTTCTACATGTAGTGAGTTGCACCATTATTTCTTGTCGTGAATAGGATTTTATGCAGGTATTCGTAGAAAATAGATGTAGGAGAGTCGAACCTACCACGTCAGTAATCCGGCGCAGCTCTATCTTCCTGACGCGTTTGACCTTGAACCGACCAATGGCAATCGAGGATCATCTCTAGAGACTAGCGAGCTGCACTGTTTCAACGTAGGTTCTGACGTAAGTTGGTAGTGCTGCATTCAAATTTTACAAGTTCACAGTCCTTATCAACCATACAGAACTTCACCCCCTGCTTCTTTTGTAATTAGTTAATTCCAAGTAAAAGTACCTATATATTTCTCAACTAAGCCGATTAAAAGTTACTTCAATATAGGCGATTTCGCAAGAACGATTCTTGACGGTATTGGGGGAACTGAATGATGTCAGACTCCCCTTTTGTTATATCGAATATTATTCCAATTTCCGAGATATCAGAAAATAATTGAATCTTGCATCACTTCTTCGAAGGCGGCCATTGTTTGAAGTTGAGAGGAAATGGCAATTTAAGTTTTGATCGAGAATCCTATTCGGTCGGTCTGGTTTTGGAGTTAAGATCGCAAAATTTTTTTGCCCCATGATAAACGTAAGGCAAAAACATAAACAGAGAACGACACGAAGGA
Organism: Aphidecta obliterata; assembly: GCA_963966015.1. Classification (NCBI taxonomy): domain Eukaryota; kingdom Metazoa; phylum Arthropoda; class Insecta; order Coleoptera; family Coccinellidae; genus Aphidecta; species Aphidecta obliterata. The sequence continues at coordinate 4,614,390 of OZ014435.1, forward strand.
CCAAGTAAATCCTTAGACAACTCAGAGGTTGGACATAAATTAAATTCATTTATCTTTCGTTATGGGGGTAATCCTCCCTTTTACTCTCCAGAACCGACATTCCTCCACTCCTGCTACCTTTATCCATCCGGCTAGAACGTGTTAGTGCAAAATTCGATTTCGCTGCAATCAGCATCGTCCCAGTAATGTCATATTAACTAATGAAGTTGTTGCGTGCCGCGTTTGATATTGTCTACGTTCCTTCCTATTTGATTCCTGAAATCGGCCATAATTCGATTCCATTATGTTGAGTGGGACGCATGTGTTTCCCAGCTTTCCACCTATTCAACGGAAATTCAATTTTGGACGTTTTGGGGTTTCCGGGAGGGGAGGGGGTGGCTGTTGCTGGATTATCATTGAAAATCTGCTGTTTATTTCTCATATTTGGGTTGAGAAGATATTATGAGAGTTAATCACTGGTTTGTTATTCATCACGAAGGATAGATAGATTCAAAGAGAGATAGAGAAACTGATAGATAGAGAGATAAATATATGGAGAGATAGAGAGATGGAGAGATAGAGAGATAGAGAGATAGAGAAATAGAGAGTTAGAGAGATAGAAAGGGAGAGAGATCGAGAGATAGAGGGATAGAGAGATTGAGAGATAGAGAAATAGAGAAATGTAGAGATGGAGAGAGAGAGAGAAGTAGAGATGAAGAAAGATAGAGAGATAGAGAGATGTAGAGATAGAGATATGGAGAGATGGAGAGATAGGGAGATAGACAGATGGAGAGATATAGAGATAGAGAGATAGAGAAATAGAGAGTTAAAGAGAAAGAGAGATAGGTAGGGAAAGAGATCGAGAGATAGAGGGATAGAGAGATTGAGAGATAGAGAAATAGAGAAATGGAGAGATGGAGAGAGAGAGAGAGAAGTAGAGATGTAGAGAGATAGAGAGATAGAGAAATAGAGAGTAAGACAGATAGACAGATAGAGAGATGGAGAGATAGAGATATAGAGAGATAGGGAGATAGAGAGATAGGGATTTAGAGAAATTGAGAGATAGAGAGATAGAAAGATAGAGAAATAGAGAGTTAGAGAGATAGAGAGATAGGAAGGGAGAGAGATGGGGAGATAGAGGGATAGAGAGATTGAGAGATAGAGAAATAGAGAAATGGAGAGATGGAGAGATAGAGAAGTAGAGAAGTAGAGAGATAGAGAGATAAAGAGATAAAGAGATAAAGAGATGAAGAGATAGAGGGATGGGGATATAGAGAGTTAGAGTGATAGAGAGATAAAGAGATAGGGAGATGAAGAGATACATGGATAGAAAGATAGAGAAATAGAGAGATATATAGAGAGACAGAGGAATGGAGAGAAAGAGAGATAGAGAAATAAGGAGAAAGATACAGAGCTATATAAATAGAAAGATAGATAGATAGATGAATAAATAGATAAATAAATCAATAACTTTTTTCCATCTCAAAAAGATGAATTCAAACTTCCATCCATATTGATTGTTCCATTAACGCTCGCAAAAGCAATGAACTTTTAAATCTAGCGATTTTACTGGTATTTCAAATGAAGTTCCATTTTCATCATTTTTCCATGAAATTTATTATATGGTTTCATCGGACAATTTGAACCGGAAATTCGATTGATATGAGCGGGTCTATCATTCTTGTGTGCCCTGCATGTAGATTGAGCGCGTTCATCGGGTTATCTATTCAATTATTTCATGCCAGTGCTGATTGGTTATTCAATAGGTACTAATTTTTTTTTGTATTATACATTTGGTCAGATGAATACCAGGATTAGATTTTTCCATTTCAACTGTATGAAATATTACCGGTAAAATATCACTAGGGCGCTCAAACCTATGGAATAATCGAAATGGGGTTGATGCTCATAACTCGTGAAAAAAGCGAGACGGAATCCCAACATTTTTCGACAGTGATATATAACAACGAAGTGAGATATAAAATTTAATAACTTCAAGTTTGATGCATGCAAAATGATGATTAAGTTGTCTCATTGGATTCAGTTTCGACGTAGCCCACCACCAACCATATGACCATTCGGTGATTTCGCCACATCATTTTTCACCTAGAGTAATTTCATCGCGACTTGAAAACGACATAACTGAATGGCTTTCGCGAGGACGAGAAACGACCTGCTAAGTTTCAGAAATATGGTTCTTCTCGTAGATGGAACCGAAATATGAATTCATCCATTTTATGCCTCATGAAACTAGAGGTTATACCAGATGAGAATATTTACGTGAAGCGTGGGGCAAATAGTGAATATGGTTGTTTGGAAAATTCAATGACTTTCAGGAAGATACTTGGAAAGACTTTTATTTATTGCTATTTATTTTTAATTATATATATTGATCCATTCTATTCATTTTCTATTCATTTCCATTCATTCATTTTGCTTATAATTATTTTTTCATTTTCTGTTTCATTTTATATTCTTCATGTTTTTTTTTTATTTTCAATCATTTCTATTTATTTTTATTTTTGTTCATTTATTTTGATTTATTTTCATTCATTTTTATTTTTTTGTTTTTTTTTTTTTTCATTAATTTCCATTTATTTTGATTCTTTTTCATTCATTTTCGGTTATTCTCATTCATTTTTTACTTCCATTTATTTTTATATATTCTCATTTTTTTCTACTTATTTCAATTTTTTCTATTTATTTTTATTTATGTTATTCATTCTAATTCATTTTTAGTAATTTTCCTTTTTTTTTTATATTTCATTTATTTATCAGGCCAGCGCATTACATTCTTCTAATGTCCAAGTGTCCAGGAATCCAGACCGACGAGACCATGTTATCCTTGACTAGTCACTCACTTCCCGAACGACTGGCTTCAGTTTTGTGAGGATTCTTGTCGAACACCCTAATTGAATTATAGGTGGCTAGAGTGGCTACGTGCATGGAATTTACGCCTTCATAAAGTCCTGATTTCGAATATGAACTGAATATCGCAATTCGATATCTCGCATTCCGATGTCGTTTGCGCTAGATTATAAGCGTGACGAATTCTTTTCAGGAGGGGAGCGAGTGAGTGGACTGTTGGATGTTCAATTGAGCTTCGAGGGATGCAGAATGATGAATAGAATATTCAGTGTGAACAGTGTTATTGATTTCGAGAATTTTATGCAGGCTTTCGTATGTTGTACAAAGTTCCAAGAATATGAATAAGCCGATATGAACTTTTTTCTACAATGAGAACTAAAGACTTAACAGCTCCGCTCCGGATTATGCAGGCCGTGAAAATCAGTCGGAATGTGTCGAGCAGCTCGAAAAGCAAAACAGAAAACCCTTTCTCGATAATGTTCCGAGTGTAAACGCGGCGGTAGTGAAGCGAGCTCTAGTCCCCAATCCGCGATAATTTTGCCAATTAGTCGTACAAAGGAGCATCGGTAAAACTGCCAAGAGTTCCCAGACGGTTGAAGGCTTTCCGTTAATTTCAGCACCCCGTCCGCCTTTGTTTCTAGGAACGGCGCGAGCTAGTGGGGCTACCCCGATGGAGAAATTAATACTTCATGATATTTGCGAGGTTTCATCAGGAATTAATGAAGTTCGAACCAACAAAATGGGCGTTTGGGTAATTCAACGAAATCTATCTATCTGAATGTGACTCTCCATCCCTGTAATTGTATATCTCTCCATCTCTGTAGTTCTATATCTCCCTACCTCTCTATCTCTGTATCTCTGTATCTCTCTATCTCTCTATCTGTCTATCTCTCTATCTCCCCCTATCTCTCTATCTCTCTATATCTTTATCTCTCTATCTCCCTATTTCTCTATCACTCTATCTATCTATCTCCCCATCTCTCTATCTCTATATCTCTCTATCTCTCTATATTTCTATCTCCCTATCTTTCTATCTCCCTATCCCTCTATCTCCCTATCCCTCTATCACTCTATCCCTCTATCACTCTATCCTTCTATCTTTATATCTCTCTATCTTTCTATCTCTCTATCTCTCTATATCTCTATCTTTCTATCTCTCTATCCTTCTATCACTCTATCCTTCTATATCCATATCTATGTATTTCTCTATCTATCTATATCTCTATCTTTCTGCCACCCTATCCTTCTATCTCTCTATCTTTCTATATTTCTATCTCCCTATCTTTCTATCTCCCTATCTTTCTATCTCCCTATCTTTCTATCTCCCTATCCCTCTATCACTCTATCCTTCTATCACTTTATCCTTCTATCTCTATATCTCTCTATCTCTCTATCTTTCTATCTCTCTATCTTTCGATCTCTCTATCTCTCTATCTCTCTATCTCCCTATCCTTCTATCTCTCTATCCTTCTATCTCTATATCTCTGTTTTTCTCTATCTCACTACCTCTCTATCTCTCTATCTCCCTATCCTTCTATCTCTCTATCCTTCTATCTCTATATCTCTGTATTTCTCGTTCTCTCTATCTATTTTTTCAAATAATCATTCGTGTGATTTATTTATTCATCTACTCATTCATTCATTTATTTATTAATTGATTTATTTATTCATTTACCTTCAATTTTTTCATTTATTTCATAGATCATTACAATTTGTAGTAACATATCATGAAGAATACCTCGTCCTGATCTGGCTGCAATGCCCCCCCTCGTGACTGCGATTTCGAACACGAATACACGAAATCTAAGAAATTCCCCAGTGACTCTAATTAATCCTGTAACATTTCCTTTCGCACTGATCTAATTAAGAATCGCGCTCCCTAATGACGAAATTTAATGAGTAACGAGCGAGCAGTCATTAAAGAATCACAGCGACTGTAAACCGGCATTATTGAGATGGCCGAAGGGGGTTTTCAAAGAACGTACCCCCATTTGCATTCGGACCGTGCACGTGAGGGGGTGGCGAGACATGCGATGGGCGCATTCGCGGGCGTCGTTCCGTGTCGGATAAGTGAGAATATGTTAATTTTTCGGCCACTCGTTCAGATAATTGCCGGGTATCTTCGGATCGAGATAGCGGTGATCAAAAGTTGCGATAGTCGGGGTTTAACATTTTGCAAAGGGTCGGCCCGAAGGGCCGAAGATTGATTTCGATGAATCCTCAACTTCATTTCATTCGGTAATAAGATATGTGATTTTTTCAAGATCTATCGGAACCCAACAAGATCTGATTGAAAAAAAGACAGAAAAGAGATTGATAGATAAAAAAATATGGATAGATGAAGAGAAAGACAGGTATAGAGATAAAGAGATAGAGGGGAAGAGAGAAAGAGTTACAGAGATAGTGTCATAGAGAGACAGAGGGATAGAGAGATAGAGAAAGAAAGAGAAGTAGTGAGATAAAGGGATACAGATAGAGAGATAGAGATAGAGGGAGAGATAGAGAGATAGAAAATATAGAGATTGAGAAATAGAGATATAGAGATTGAGAGATTGAGATATGGACAGATAGAGAGATAAAGAGATGGAGAGATAGAGAGATAGAGATATAAAGAAATAGAGAGATACAGAGATAGGGATACAGAGAGATAGAGAAATAGAGAGATGGAAAGATAGATATAGATAGAGAGACAGATAGATAGAGAGATAGAAAGATAGAAAATATAGAAATTGATAGATAGAGATATAGAGGTTGAGAGATAGAGATTTAGAGATAGAGATATAAAGAAATAGAGAGATGGAGAGGTAGATAGATAGATAAAAAAAGAGATAGAGAGAAAGAGAGATAGAGAGATTGTGAGATAGAGAGATAGAAAATTTAGAGATTGGCATATAGAAATATAGAGATAGAGATATAGAGATTGAGTGATAGAGATATAGAGAGATAGAGATATAAAGAAATAGAGAGATAGAGAGTTAGATAGATAGAGAGATAGAGAAAAAGAGAGATGGAAAGATTGATAGAGAGATGCACAAGATAGATTGTTAGATAGATAGAGAGACAGAAAGATAGAGGGATAGAGAGATGGACAGATACAGTGATAGAGAGTTAGAGAGGTATAGAGATATGGACATAGATATAGAGATATACTAATAAAGAGAAATACAGCTAAGAGAGATAGACAAAAAAAGAGAATTGAAAGAGATAGAGAGATGAAGAAACGAATAGAAACAAACAATAGTAGAGTTTCGATATTCTGATTGAAATCAGAGTGAGAATCATCCCCACTCGAATAATGAGTGTACAACGTCGGGTGAATCAAAGCCGAGATTCAATTTGCGATATGTACCACATCCGCTTTTCTTTAGTTATTAACTCGCGTTACCATCTTCTTCGTCGATTGTTCCATCGTCTCCTTTGTGTTTCGTTCGGCTCAGTCGATACATATTTTCAGCGAGTATATAGGGGATGGAACACGAAACAAATAGGGATTCCTCGGATGCCGTTCATTATGAAATTTCCTGGCGTTCATTTTTTGCGAGGACGAAATGAAAATTTCGCGAATTTGAATACGAGAAGGGTGTTCCAGTGTAGCGTGATGCCATAGTAGGGAATTTCTTTTAGTTCAGTGAACGATTGGAAAGAATCCGTACGAAAGTATTGCAGATGTTATTGTACAGGGGCGAGCGGGGTGAATTAGTGATTAATTTCCTGCGGGAGAACAGGGGCAGAGAAAAATTGAGAATGTTCGAAATATTCGATAAAATATGCGAAATTTCATATAGAGAGAGACCATTTTTGAAAGATATTGAGATGTTTTCGAATGAAGTTTGGGAAAGTAGGGGTCCGAGGACATTACCTTGCGGAACTCCCGCATTCATTGTATTTCTCCTGATTTAATTCAGTTTGGAAAGACTTCGGAACAACTCGATATGAAGATCTATCCACGAAGAGGATGGTTACTTATATGCGTTATTAAGTACGCAATTTGAATATAAATAGAAAATTATATCTCTTAGCTTCGCTTGCAATTTATGGAGGAAGAGCAAAGCTCGGGTGACACGCGTAAGCGGGGGATAAATACGGAATCCCCCGTAAAAAGGAGGAGATTTGGGGCGAGATTCAGGCTTAGCAGCGACGAGATGTATGAAAGAATCAATTTTCGGCAGAGCGAGGATTTGGAGTTACTTAAAGATGATTCATTGCACCCAGTTCGAATGGAAGGCACCAGGTGATTTTTTTTCAACAATATATGAAGAAAAGTCGCATGTGTTTGGGGGTTTCATCGTTGATACGAGCCTGGCATTACTTATTTAAATTCACCAGCTACAATGTAGCTCCAGTGAGAGGTAACATAAAACCATCTGATTCAATGTAGCCTTTTACGATGCCGTCTTCTTGAGTAATGGTCAATTAAGGAATAATGGTGGAGCTGTTACTTTGTTACGGAGTGTTCCAATCGGTTGTACCTAACCCTTAGGTGACATTTAATGGTTCACAGGGAGATGTTTCGATTTGTCCCCCAGGTCCGAAATCTATAGGGGTGGAAAAAGATTTTGTGCTCGGACGTGAACGATAGAAGAGGGATCGTTTCATAGGTTTTCCATGTAGCTTTTCAATGATGTTTCGAAGAGAATTTTGTAAGTCCTTTCAGAAAAGCATTCACTTCATTTGTATCTACCCTTCTTACTCTAATTTCAATCAGAAACTGACAACAATCGTATACTGTTGAATTATATACCCCATTCGAGAAAATTGATGACTTTTCGAATAAAAATCGAGGGGTGCATTGAACAACACGATCATTTATTTGGACAGACGAGGAAGTCGAGAGAAAAACACGTACAAATTTGAATACGCAGTCACGCAAATCAAGAATCAATTATAGGCCTCCCCTAAAACTGGATCAAATCCTCAATTAAGGACCATTATATCCGAAATGGAGGGTAATCGACGTTTGTTGGCCTTAAGCGATCAAATTCTTCAATTCTTTGACAATAGTGTACAATTTTTATTTTCTGGAGTTCATTTTTAATTTTTTCTCACTCTTAGATCGAAAAACTTGTATTATAGGATTCAAAACGATTCTGATAACGACTCATTTATTATATTGGTAAATAAATAAATTCATGAAAATTTTTCATTTCAACTTCGAGGAGTGATTATATACTTACATTGGGCGCTTATACTTGAAAAGTAATTGAAAAGAATAATTTATTAGAACCACAGGGATTTTGGAATATTTAAGAGAAAAGTGAAATTTCTGCTTTGTTAGAGTGTTTGACAAAGTCAACTACATAAATTTGTTTGCATTTCTTCCACAAGAAATCAGGAATGATTATAAACCCACATCGGGCGCTTATGAATAGTAATCATTAAAAATATTTAATTAAAACCACAGGGATTTTGGTATATTTAAGTGCATAGTGGAAGTGCTGCTGTGTTAGAGTGTTTGACAAATTCAACTACATAAACCATTTTGCATTTCTTCTACAAGAAATCACGAATGGTTATAAACCTACATCGGGCGCTTATACTCGAAAAGTAATTATTAAAAATATTCAATTGAAACCACAGGGATTTTGGGATATTTAAGTGGAAGTACTGCTTTGTTTAAGTGTTTGAAAAATTCAACCACATAAATATTGGTGAATAAATTAATCCATGAGAATTATTTATTTCTACTTCGAGGAGTAATCATATACTTTCATTGGGCGGTTATACTAGAAAAGTAATTGAAAAAAGTTATTTATTGAAACCACACGAATTTTGGGATATTCGAGGGATTAGTGAAATTTCTGCTTTGTTTGAGTGTTTGAAAAATTCAACTACATGAACTCGTTTGCATTTCTTTCACAAGAAATCTGGAATGATTATAAACCCACATTGGGCGCTTATGAAAAGTAATCATTAAAAATATTTAATTGAAACCACAGGGATTTTGGTATATTTAAGTGCATAGTGGAAGTGCTGCTTTGTTTGAGTGTTTGACAAATTCAACTACATAAACCATTTTGCATTTCTTTTACAAGAAATCAGGAATGATTATAAACCTACATCGGGCGCTTATACTCGAAAAGTAATTATTAAAAATATTCACTTGAAACCACAGGGATTTTGGGATATTTAAGTGGAAATACTGCTTTGTTTAAGTGTTTGAGAAATTCAACCACATAAATATTGGTGAATAAATTAATCCATGAGAATTATTTATTTCTACTTCGAGGAGTAATCATATACTTTCATTGGGCGGTTATACTTGAAAAGTAATTGAAAAAAGTAATTTATTAAAACCACAGGAATTTTGGGATATTCGAGGGATTAGTGAAATTTCTGCTTTGTTTGAGTGTTTGAAAAATTCAACTACATGAACTCGTTTGCATTTCTTTCACAAGAAATCTGGAATGATTATAAACCCACATCGGGCGCTTATGAAAAGTAATCATTAAAAATATTTAATTAAAACCACAGGGATTTTGGTATATTTAAGTGAATAGTGGAAGTGCTGCTTTGTTAGAGTTTTTGACAAATTCAACTACATAAACCATTTTGCATTTCTTTTACAAAAAATCAGGAATGATTATAAACCTACATCGGGCGCTTATACTCGAAAAGTAATTATTAAAAATATTCACTTGAAACCACAGGGATTTTGGGATATTTAAGTGGAAGTACTGCTTTGTTTGAGTGTTTGAAAAATTCAACCACATAAATATTGGTGAATAAATTAATCCATGAGAATTATTTATTTCTACTTCGAGGAGTAATCATATACTTTCATTGGGCGGTTATACTTGAAAAGTAATTGAAAAAAGTAATTTATTGAACCACAGGAATTTTGGGATATTCGAGGGATTAGTGAAATTTCTGCTTTGTTTGAGTGTTCGAAAAATTCAACTACATGAACTCGTTTGCATTTCTTTCACAAGAAATCTGGAATGATTATAAACCCACATCGGGCGCTTATGAAAAGCAATTATTAAAAATATTCAATCAAAACCACAGGGATTTTGGTATATTTCAAGTGAATAGTAGAAGGGCTGCTCTGTTTGAGTGTTGGACAAATTCAACTATATACATAGATACAATAAATCAATTCAGGAAAATTATTTTATTTCCACTTCGAGGAGTGTTCATATACTTTCATAGGGCGCTCATACTTGAAGAGTAATTGAAAAAAGTATTTAATTAAAACCTCAGGGATTTTGGGATATGCAAGAGAATACTGAAATTTTTGCTTTGTTTGAGTGTTTGACAAATTCAACTACATAAACTTGTTTGCATTTCTCTTACAAGAAATCAGGAATGATTATAAACCCACATTGGGCGCTTATACTCGAAAAGTAATAAAAATATTTAATTGAAACCACAGTGATTTGTTGATATTTGAATGAATAGTGGAAGTGCTGCAAATTCAACTACATAGACCCGGTAGCCTTATTTTCCCAAGTAATAAGGATTGATTATACACTTAAATTGGGCGATAATACTCGAAAGGTAATCAAGAAAAAAATTTCATTGAAACGTTTGGGATATTCAAGAAAATTTTGGAATTGCTACTTTGTTTGAGTGCTCGACAAATTCGACAACAGATCGTTGGCCTTATTTTCAGTGTAGATTATTCTAGAATAGTGTCTAGTTCTTTCAATTTGCAGTTAAGGCAGTTTTTCCTCCTCCACATTTCGATCTTCTCCACTCTCCCATTGGACTAGAATATTTTTCTCGAAATTATTAATTCCGGAAATAGAGGTGACATTTCTGTCAAACGACGTTGCCAGATCTGAGTCGAACTGTTGCAAACGAAGAGGTTTTTAATTTGAATCTCAATGAAGGCAAAACCTAGTTAGAGGAATATTTTGTGAGAGACCTATACGAACGGCTGTTGGAATTGCTGTAAAAAACTCGTTTTTATTCACTAGAATAATTCAGATTATTTATTTTAATGAGGAGATTTCCTGAGTTCTCGACAGAGTGAATCAATGAAAACAACCCATTTCCTGCAAATTGTATTTTAAACATCATCCATGCATATTCAGCAGATCCAATTAACGGAGGAGCTTTGCAAAGAGGAAAATGCGGAATCTACTTTTAATGTATAGTCCAATTATAGTTCATGTACACTAAATATTCGTTCACATATGCATATATAATATATCAGTTCGTGGCTAATTTAAGTCGTTTTACGATCCATTAGTGAAAATTAGTCGTAAATTCCGGTTGTAAACTTAACGATTCGGACGTTGCAGATGTTCACTGGTTCTCGATTATCAATGGGAGGAACTGAAAAAAAAAATCGGAGAAAATAATCATACCAGATTCGATCCAACAAAAGGCGCCCATTGTGATGGGGATCAAATCCCGTTTCCAATGGCAGAATTTGGGATTGGAAAATCCAGAGTAATTACCAAATGCGTTTTCCTTTCAAATGACCGTCGTTCACCAGGTTTTCCCATTTTCTCGAGAAGGGAAAATGATATTTGCGCGCGGTTGATGAAAAAGCTGCTGCGTTTTCACAGCGGGGTTTTTCTCGAGAGTCAATAACTGGAGATAGTTATTAAGTCGGATGGTACTCTAGCGGAAAATCTTCCAGGATAAAAGGCCAATTCGATTCCATTCCAATTTGTTGGAGAGGAAATTACATTATTTCTCTTCGATATCTCGAATAGAATATCACCGATTTATTTATTTCCACAACATCGATTCAATAAAGGAAATTGAACATCGCTCCAGTTTCCAGAAATATGTGGACGGCACTTTGTGGATTCGTGCATTTCAATGAATTCATAACCTCTAACAGATGAAGAAGTTTCGTCGAGGCACTCTTTCGAATAAACTGAACTATCAACGTGACAAACATCCAACAAAGTTTCCTTTAATGACCGCCTCCAAGACCGAAGTTTTCCATTCCGTCAAGATCGTGGAGTTTTCCGGGCCTTAATGAAAATATATTTCGTTCAATTTTCCCCCTGACGATTAATGTTTCCTGCGACGTTGAAGGTGGAACGTATATGTAATTGGAATAGCGTCGTTCTGCATTCAAACTCAACAGAAAATCGTAGAGGAGCATGCCTCGTAGGAAATTCTGCATTTTCGAGATAAAGAAACTGCCGAGTTTCTGTCTGGATGGAGAACGAGCTCACTCGAGCAGTTTAACTCTAATGAATTATGCCATAGCTAAGAGGGAGGAATGTTTAGACAGTATAACTATTCATGTCAAAGTGATAGTTTTCGAGTTATGGGATTGAACTGCTTCACCTTACCATTTATTTCATTCGAATAAAGCCATTATTCCTGGCTGCACCGAATATTTCTGGAATAATCGAGGAAAATCCACTTCGGAATATTCCCTGAAATATGCTTAAAATATTCCAACAGAAATATTCCCTGTATATTCGGAATATTCTTATATTAGTTCAGGAATGTTTCATTCAGAATATTCCTGTAATTTTACACTTGAAATATTCCATGCATATTCAGAATATTCCCGAATTACTTCAATTTGAATATTCGTGAGGGAAATTTCGGAAATATTCTCATAATGATACAGTAATATTTCATTCGTAATATTTCACATGTGATATTCCATATTTATTCACTAGAATATTTCATTCGGAATATTCCTGAAACATTCTACTTGAAATATTCTATTTATACCTATTCAGAATATTTCTGAATTACGTCCATTTGAAAATTCTTATAATGTTACGGGAATATTTCACTTAAAATATTCCATTTGTATTCGAAACATTCCCGAATAACTTCAATTTGAATATTCCGGGAATATTCCCATAATGTTACAGGAATATTTTTTTTGGAATATTCCTGGAATGTTTTACTTAAAATAGTCCGCCTTCATTCGGGATATTCCTGAAATATTTCAATAATATTTAATTCGAAATATTTCATGTTCATTCGGAATATTCACTTCAATTTAAATATTCTAAAAGGAATATTTCTTGAATATGTCTACAATTTCACAGAAATATTCCATTTGAAATAATCCTGAAATGTTACACTCGAAATACTCCAAATATTCCATGTGTATTCGGTATATTCTTGAACGAATTCAATTAGAATATTCCTAGAGAAATATTTCGGGAATATTATTGAATTGCTGTAGCAATATTTTATTCAATTCTCCACTTGGAGGATAAAATGTATATTCGGAATATTTTCAGAGATTTTGATATTCTGTATGAAATATTCCTCGAATATTCAGAATATTTTGTAAATATTTCATCAAGAATATTCCTGGAACATATCGCATAAAACATTCCATGTATTTTCGTAATATGCTTATAATATCCGTGGATTATTTCAATGCAAGTATTCCTAAATGAATATTTCTATATTCAAGGAAATATTTAGGGAATATTCGCGAAACATTCGGTGTAGTTTAGGAAAATAAGCTTCCCGAATATTTTCTCTACTTGTCAGTAAAACAGGATAATGAATATGGTCATCATTTTCAAAAATTGATTATTAAAATGTTCTAGGAATATTTCATTCAATTTTCCACTTGGAGGATAAAATGTATATTCGGAATATTTTCAGAGATTTTTATGTTCGGTATGAAATATTCCTCGAATACTCAGAATATTCCGAGAATATTTTATTAAGAATATTCCCGGAACGTACCGCATGAAACATTCCATGTATTTCTGAAATATTCCTATAATATCCGTGGATTATTTCAATGCAGATATTCCTAAATGAATATTCATATATTCAAGGGAATATTTGGGGAATATCCGAGAAGTGTTCGGTGTATTTTAGGAAAATAAGCTCCTCGAATCTTTTCTCTACTTATCAGTGAAACAGAATAATGAATATGGTCATCATCTTCGAAAATTTGTTATCAAAATGTTCCAAGAATATTTTATCCAATTTTCCACTTGGACAAAAAAATGTATATTCGGAATATTTTCAGAAATTTTGATTTTTGGTATGAAATATTCATCGAATATTCAGAATATTCCGGGAACGTACCGCATGAAACATTCCATGTATTTCTGAAATATTCCTATAATATCCGTGAATTATTTCAATGCAAATATTCCTAAATGAATATTCCTATATTCAAGGGAATATTTAGGGAATATTCGAGAAATATTCGGTGTAGTTTAGGAAAATAAGCTTCTCGAATCTTCTCTTTACTTGTCAGTGAAACAGGATACTGAATATGGTCATCATTTTCAAAAATTCATTATCAAAATGTTCTAGGAATATTTTATTCAATTCTTCACTTGGAGGATAAAATGTATAATCGGAATATTTACTGAAATTTTGATATTCGGTATGAAATATTCCTCGAATATTTCATTAAGAATATTCCTAGAACGTATCGCATAAAACATTCCATGTAGTTTTGAAATATTCCTATAATATCCGTGGATTATTTCAATGCAAATATTCCTAAATGAACATTCCTATATTCAAGGGAATATTTAGGGAATATTTGGGGAATATTCAGTGTAGTTCAAGAAAATAGGCTTTTCGAAACTTCTCTCTACTTGTCAGGATAATCAATATGGTCATCATTTTGAAAAATTTCGATGTTGAGTAAGTGAATAGTGGATATTGGAAGTATCTCAAAGGTCTCCGTACACTCCAAATATTTGGATGAGTATCTCCCTCCGTTGAGCCGATTCTTGTCTCCAAATAAGGGGATTTATAAGGAGTCATTATTCAAGAGAATGCTAAGAAGAAGAAAAAAGGGGAGGGGGGGTCGTCGACGTCACCAGGCAACTGATGGGATTTGGACCCTCCATCAGCTCGCTCGAGTTGCGAAATGTAGCTTAAACTGACTGTCTGTTTATTTATCCGAAACTTTTCCATTTAATTAATTGACCGAGATTCGATTTTGGGCTGCCTCTGGCGTGCGACCGAATCTATTTACGTTACAGGACCTACTATGATATTTTCCGGGAGTTTCACGAACAGTAATGACCAACTTCGAGTTTTAAGTTTCGAGGTAATTGGAGTGTGGGGGACTTTGTGGAAAACCTCGGTGAAATGAACGTTCGGGGAAAGTTTGGTGGATATCACGACGATTTTTCGGATTCAGTAACTTCCGCTTCGCTTCTTTACGTTTATTATTTAGTGTTGTTCAGCCTACTTAACGACCCCTTCGTTGTCTAGAAGTCCACTCTTTAAATAGCCAGAGGTGCATGTCTGATCGTGCATGTTCATAGACTTGCATCGTTCAAATCTTCTTATCTCGACAGTATATTTGAGTAGAACTTAATGGTGTCGCAAGCGCTCCGAGGCTCACGCGATTCCTCTATTAATGAAGTTTATCGAGCAGCCCTTCTACTGCGAATCCCCATTTGGGGTTGTTCTGATGTCACAATAGCTTCGATAGGAAATCTATCATATTCGGCGGAGCAGAGGACTAAAAGTCAGAGAGAAGAAGATTGAGAGTAATCCAAAGGAAATGATAAGTGGGTCCAGGAAACTTAGAACACCACAAAAATCCTGCTATTTCGAAATTCCTCGTATCTACGTGAATTAATTTATATGCAACCCTGTAATTCAGTTCGAGTCCTCGACATTACCTACAATCATTGACATTCTCATTATTTATGACGTGGGGGAATTCCGGGGATGGCGTGGGACTTTAATCTATTCAATCTCCGGAACTGGCGCAGTTTACATGGATCTAGGAAATGTCATACTTATTGGAGCAAACTTATACGTTCAAGCTTTCTGGCCCACTGAATAGATAATATTCATGTTCAAATCCACACGGTGTATAGGTTCGGTTAAGGTTCTTATTCAACTCCGAAGATGATAACAGGGGGAACCTTTCCGGAAAAAACAGAATCACTCATTAACTGTTTCAATAACTGTGAAAAAATTAGCGTTAAAAAGTTGACTCTTATTTTTGAACCGGCACCTTCGCCATTTTGCAACACTTTTCCTTGCAGTTGAAATTTAATTTTTTCGGAAGATTCCAAAGTACAAAGTGACCTGGGAATAATGAAAATTCCAATTTTTCTCTTATAGGTATTGAGTGAATTTATCCCTGAAAAAAAAACCCGTGGACCCCGAAAAAAAAATTAAACTTGCCATATCTCCCTCCAAGTAGAAATATTACAGAATTTTCAGTTTTGCAACGTACTCTCGGTACTTCCAGATTTCTTGAGTGATCGTACTCATTTCATGATTTCATGTTGGATAGTTTCCGATAATGACATTTCAACGAATTTGATTTATCGTTTTTTAGTCGTTAAAATTTTTTAATTTGAGTCTGAGGCTAGAAGGGTTGATGCCTCGTGGAAGATGATTATAGTCCCTAATTCAATGCAGTTATTTTCGAAAACTTTTGCTTGTTAAGTTTCCGTGGAAACTCTCATTTTAGAACCAGCACCTTCGCCATTTTGTAATTTTTTTTATTATCATAGTTGTAATTCATTTTCTTCGGACGAGTCCAAAGTAGAAAGTGAACAGGGGAAAATGAATATCAAGATTCAATGGACAGCAGTTTTTCTCTTATAGGTAGTGAGCAAATTTATCCCTGGCAAAGCACGTGGCCTCCGAAAAAAAAATTAAACTTTCCATATCTCCCTCCAAGTAGAAATATTGAAGAAATTTCAGTCTTGCAACGTTATATTGGTACTCCCAGATTTCTTCAGTGATCGTACTTGTTTCATGATTTTTTATGTTGGATAGTTTCCGATGATGAAATTTTAACGAATTTGATTTATCGTTTTTTAGTCGTTGAAATTTTTTAATTTGAGTCTGAGGCTAGAAGGGTTGATGCCTCGTGGAAGCTGATTATAGTCCCTAATTCAACGCTTTATTTTCAAAAACTTTCGCTCGTTAAGTTTCCGTGGACACTCTCATTATAGAACCGGCACCTTCGCCATTTTGCAACCTTTTATTATTACATAGTTGTAATCAATATCTTCGAGCGATGGGCACAATAGACCTTGAGGTCGCAGTGGAACGTAACCCCTTCCTAACTATATCTTCGAGCGATTCCAAAGTAGAAAGTGACCAGGGGAAAATAAATATTAAGATTCAATGGACAGCAGTTTTCCTCTTATAGGTAGTCAGCAAATTTATCCCTGACAAAGCACGTGGCCCCTGAAAAAAAATTAAACTTGCCATATCTCCCTCCAAGTAGAAATATTACAAAATTTTCAGTCTTGCAACGTAATATTGGTACTTCCAGATTTCTTCAGTGATCGTACTTGTTTTATGATTTTATGTCGGATAGATTCCGATAATGAAATTTCAACGAATTTAATTTATCGTTGTCCGTCGTTAAAATTTTTCAATTTAAGTTAGAGGCCATAAGGATTGTGGAAGAAACTTCCGCATGTTAAGATTTTGTCGACACTCTCATTTTTGAACCGACACCTTCGCCATTTTGCAACTTTTTATTATTGTCATAGTTGAAATTTATTTTCTTCGAGTGATTTCAAAGTACAAAGTGAACAGGGAAAAATTGATATTGAGATTCAATAAACCGCAGTTTTTCACTTATAGTTATTTAGCAAAAATTTATCTCTGACAAAATATGCGGCCCCGAAAGAAACTAAAACACTTAGAAGGAGAAAATGTCCTTTCATGGAGTCAAGAAATTACAGAATTTCGGGTCTTCCAAAGTATAGTTGTTAATTCCAGTCATATTCGTACCTTCTCCATGAATTTATGTTGGATAGTTATTGATGATGAATTGTCAACAAATTTGATTTCTAGTTTTTCAGCTGTTAAAATTTTCGAATAGAATTTTGGGAGTATGGGGATTGATGGGTGTAGTAAGTGATTTTTGTACCGAATTCCATGGCATTATCTTCATTAGCTTCCGAGGAAAGCTATTGACAGTGAAGGTTAAAAAAAAATTCGACTGGCCCCTTCGCCATTTTGCAACTTTCTAAAAAACGCGTTGAAATGCGTTTACTTCGAAATGTTACAAAGTTCAAACAGCGGTTGAATAAAAGGAACATTTGCCAAGCCTAATCCATAATCACGCACGTTATTTTCCATATAACTTCCATCAAATAAAATCATCTCTCTGAGAAAAAATTCTCCAACCCATCGAAGACAAGCCATGATATGAAACCGAACGGGAACGAGTCGCTGCAGGCCGAAACAAGAAAATAATTGGAAATCCGAAAACAACTTGTCTGCCCTCCAACCCCTATCGACCCATCTGCCAGTCCGTCAAACCCGCAATATCCCGAAATAACTAATTAGCATACTTTTAATCCGCCCCGACTCCGGGATCATCGGTGCTCTCGAAGGACTCTGTGTTATTGGCATTTCTGGAGTTCATTAGGCGTGATCCTGGAATCTGATCCGCGACCTCTGGATCCCGTTTAATCTTGCCGCTCGCCCCCAATTGATGAAAACGTTTGCGGTTGGGAACACTGATTTCGTTCTCAATTTGTAGTTCAAATTTTAAGTAGGTGTCAGTTCTACCTTCTTCTTCTTCTTCTATAATGTATTACTTTTTCGAGGTTCGTGTCTACCAGCCAACTCAATAGTAACTCCGAAGAACCGGCCTGGTTTCCGCAAAACTTTTCACGCCGAGTACCTTATTTCCACAACGGATATTTCCAATTTTCCGACTGCGTCTCTTATTTGCCTACCGCGTTTCCTGTTCTTGTTTGCCCTGCTCTTTCCGACGACATGTAGAACTAATTTCGAACTGATATTAAGCAGCAGACATCAAAAGGCCAGTTTGGAACTTTTGGTGACCGTCAGGAAATGGCCATCGGAACAACTTACGGTGCAAGGCTCAGGCACAAACCTGAAGCTACGGATATGTTGAGGGCGAATTCAAAAGACCTACTTCCTGATCAAACATGTATCGACAACTTCATGCGGAAACGGAGAGGGGATCTTCATCTAAATTCCAAGACAGAATATTCCCGAATATTTCGGGTATACCGAATTTAGAAAATATTTAAATTGCATTATAAACCAGAAATATTTCATTTAGAATATTTCTGGTATGTTTCACTCGGAAATAAAATATTTCGGGTGGGATATTCCAAGAATGTTCTGAATGACATATTCCTGGAATATTCTGAATGAAATATCCCTGAAACATTATTAAGATACACAGGCAATATTCCTTATGTGATATTTTTGGAATGTTTTAAATTTGCACCTAATGGAAAATCCCGATATTTCGAAATATTACTATTTGGAATATTCCTTCATAAATACTTGAAGAATATTCTTGAATGAATATTCCTTTAAAACTATAGATGAATATACCAAAAATATTGTAATTTCGGATAGAATATTTCCAAATTGTTTCGGAATATTACTGGTATGTTCCACTTGGAAATAAAATATTTCCAGTGGAACATTCCAAAAATATTCTGAATAAAATATTCCTGAAACATTATTAAGATACACAGGCAATATTCCTTATGTGATATTTTTAGAATGTTTTAAATTTGCACCTATTAGAAAATCCCAATATTTCGAAATATTACTATTTGGAATATTCCTTCATAAATACTTGAAGAATATTCTTGAATGAATATTCCTTTAAAACTTCAGATGAATATACCAAAAATATTGAAATTTCGGATAGAATATTTCCAAATTGTTTCGGAATATAACTGGTATGTTCCACTTGGAAATAAAATTTTCCAAGTGAAACATTCCAAGAATATTCTGAATGAAATATTCCTGGAATATTTTAAATGAAATATTCCTGAAACATTAGATACACAGGCAATATTCCTCATGTGATATTTTTGGAATGTTTTAAATTTGCACCTATTGGAAAATCCCAATATTTCGAAATATTACTATTTGGAATATTCCTTCATAAATACTCAAAGAATATTCTTGAATGAATATTCCTTTGAAACTATAGATGAATATACCAAAAATATTGCAATTTCGGATAGAATATTTCCAAATTGTTTCGGAATATTACAGGTATGTTCCTCTTAGAAATAAAATATTCCCAGTGGAACATTCCAAGAATATTCTGAATGAAATATTCCTGGAATATTTCAAATGAAATATTCCTGAAACATTATTAAGATAGACAGGCAATATTCCTTATGTGATATTTTTAGAATGTTTTAAATTTACACCTATTGGAAAATCCCAATATTTCGAAATATTACTATTTGCAATATTCCTTCATAAATACTTGAAGAATATTCTTGAATGAATATTCCTTCAAAACTATAGATGAATATACCAAAAATATTGCAATTTCGGATAGAATATTTCCAAATTGTTTCGGAATATTACTTATATGTTCCACTTGGAAATGAAATATTTCCAGTGGAACATTCCAAGAATATTCTGAATGAAATATTCCTGGAATATTTTAAATGAAATATTCCTGAAACATTATTAAGATACACAGGCAATATTCCTTATGTGATATTTTTAGAATGTTTTAAATTTGCACCTATTGGAAAATCCCAATATTTCGAAATATTACTATTTGGAATATTCCTTCATAAATACTTGTAGAATATTCTTGAATGAATATTCCCTTGAAATCACAGATGAATATACCAAAAATATTGCAATTTGAGAATATTTCCAAATTGTTTCAGAATATTCCGGGTATGTTTCACTTGGAAATAAAATATTTTGGGTGAAACATTCCAAGATTCTGAATAAAATATTCCTGGAGGATTCTAAATGAAATATTCCTGGAACATTATTGGAAAATTCCAAATATATAAGAAATACTTTTTTTGCAATATTTTGGTAATGTTTTAATTTTGCACCAAATGGAATATTCCAATATTACGAATTGAATATTTCAGAAATATTCCAAATCTTACTTACCTTTAATATATATGTATCTGTCGAACATCAAACACGACTTGAGGAATTATCCACAGCAAAAAGAAAAGATGATTTCAGTATTGATTTCTATTGTCCAAGATCTCAACGTGTTTTGTGCAGGTTATCGATGATGAAATATTTCTGCCATAAAATTTTGCGGGAAAAATAAAAATATTTCACTTTGCTATGGACTTCCCCCTCAGCAACATCATTTCAGCGAAAAATATATCTACAGAATAGCTCAAAAATTTCAACTTTTTTTTCCTGAAAACATTACATAAGTAATTTGTTCCAGTTTTTCCAAGGTTAACTGCTGATGAAAAAGTGTTGATTTCTTTTCATTTTCGTGCTATCCTGTACATGCTACAGTAGTAAAGAAGAAGAAAAACAAATACCGTCTGCTATCAGACGCGAGAAGAACACATATATCCAAGTCTTGGTTGCATGGGAAGTGAAGAAATACACACAAAAAACATCCAGTTCGCTTACTTTCTGCAACCAGCTCGATTTGCACTATTGTCAAAAGGAAATTGCTAAGGAGTTGACCTGGCCCGCACATAGCAGTACATCACTAATACTGGAAAACGCAGAAGGCACAATTATTTTTAAAACAGTGAGGGATTAAATGTTCACTATAACTTTAAGCTTTTGAAAACTGACATAAACTCACTCAACCTAACATTCATCGATCTTACCTAAACTCTGCAAATTTGGATTTAAAAAGGACCAATATGTAAAATTTAGTTAACTGGCGTTTTCAAGGCGAGGAAAACTTCTTGTTCGATTTAAACTTTAAATACTTGTAAGTGAAATAACTGAAACTTATTAAAAATACCTTCTTTTCAAAATATTTTTTAATAGAAATTGCACACAATGGAGTTGCTCTATTCCTTTCCAACAGGGAAAATTCAATAGCGATAAATTTTCAGGTGTCGCTTTTCAATTTCCAAAGTGGAAAGTTGAGAAACTCTTGGAAATTCTAGTTTGTTGCGGCGATTTTCTGATAGGGTAAGTTGGGGTTGAATACTTCAAGAATGAACAATTCAGTTTTTTTTTAGTTTGCAAACATGGACGAAAATAGTTTGGAAGTCTTCAAAGATTTTTCCTAACTTGAAATCATTTTCGATTTTATATTTGTACAAATATTATTATGAACCATTTCGTTATTTTTTTATTATTTTTTTTATTCAGTAAAAATGTATTGGATTTTATTGAAAATATGGAGTTCTCCCAAAATTTGTTCATGGAATGTTATTGTCAGAAAAAATATTGAAGACTATACAGGGTGTCGGAAAATTTCATGAAAAATATAATTAACAAAAGGAAGTTTATATTTAAATTACTGTATGGAAATTCATAGATAATTTATCAACATATTCTGAACATTAAATTATTATTACTAAAACAAAGTGAAAAAAAATTTTGAAAACTTTTTCATACTTTGTTGAGGAATGTAATATTCTCAATGAAGAAAAAATATTGGGAAAGTTCTCGAACTTCATTGAAGAATGAAATATTCCCAATTCTACAGTCTGAAAAATCAATATCCACTTTTTGAAATATTGAAAAACTTCTCAAACTTTCCGAAATTTCATGGATCACCCTGTATACCCCTGAAGAAAACTCTCCAAATAATCCCTCACATGAGAACGCTTTTTTTTACAACTAGTTCCTCTACGGAAAAGAAAACGCACTAGAAAGGAACGCACTACGCACAAAAGGCGCTAAAAATCACGTGACCGCTTCTCCCGATATGCCCCCTTGTCGAGGCATGTTCCCGATACACGGCTTCCAGCCGACTGACGGACCCGGAGGATTTTCCGCCGGAGCGCAAGGCGCAGTTACACATCAGTCGTCTCGTTTTCCGGGAAAGTCGAATCGGGGGAAATTTTCCGATAGAAGTGCCAAAAATCGGATTGACTTCGGTATCCCGACGAGGGATCCCTGACAGCAACGGATATCCCTGGAATAATCGAGGAATATTCACTCCTGAATATTGGAATATTTTATTCTAGAATATTTCAGGAGGAATATTCCCTTTTTAAGTACTCGAAATATTTTCATAATATTCTAGGAATATCTAAAAAATTACGAAAAGCACTGCCGTGAAGGCAGGAGCTTTTGAGCGCTCGTACATGCACCTTGTAGGTAGATTCGCATTTTCCAGTTTTAGAAACCAATTGAAGGAATTTTTGACAGCTGTCAAAAAAATTCTGAAACTTAGGCGAAACTCCAGACTTCATGTCGCTGCTTCAGCTGATCAATTTTGTTTCGATAATTCGCTAGAATTTTCTACGATATCTATGGTCTTGGTGATGCGGTCTGGACAACATTTTGCACGTACTTTGAATACATTATTCCTCAGCTAGATGCATAATTTCATTCCAATCCGATCAGTAGTTCCGAAACTATCTGGAAAAAAATATTTTGAACGGCCATATTTACGGAACCCCTAGTCTCATTTTGCTTATTGATGAACGTGACCGCGATATTCGCGATCCAAACCCACCCTGAAAATTTCAAGTTCCTAGGCCTTTCCGTTCAAAAGTTACAATTTTCTATGGTTTCTATGGTTCTGGTCATGCGATCTGGACAAAATATTGCTTCAATATATCATTCTCGATTAAAATACAAAATTTCATCTCGATCGAATCCGAAGTTTCGAATTTATCGAGAAAACAAAATTTCAAACGACCGTATTTACGGAACCCCTTGTATAATGTTGCTCATAGATGAACGTGATCACGAAATTCGAGATCCACACCTATCCTGAAAATTTCAAGTCCCTAGGCATTTCCGTTCAAAAGTTACAATTTTCTATGGTTTCTATGGTTCTGGTGATGCGATCTGGACAAAATTTCGCATGTAGCTGAAACACCTCATTTTCCATCTGAGTGCAAAATTTCATCTCGGTCGAATCTGTAGTTTTCAAGTAATCAGGGAAACAAAACTTTGAACGGCCATATTTACGGAACCCCTGGTGGAATTTGGCCCATTAACGAACTTAACCGAGGCATTCGGGATCTGAACCTACACTGAAAATTTCAAGTCTCTAGGTTGATCCGTTCGAGAGTTATCGTGCTGACGGACGGACGGCCGGACGGACGGCCGGACGGACGGCCGGACGGACAGACTCGAATTTTCCGACGGATTCGTCATCAGTGAGTCGAACATAGTCGATTGAGACCATTTTCGGCTCAAAATTCGAAAAATACAGACATCGTGACGAAATGATATAGCCCTCGTGTAAGTAGTACGAGCGCTCAAAAACGATATTATAGGATATTTTCGGAATATTTCTGAAATTTAATTAGGATATTCTCGAAGGAGTATTCCATGTATATTCGGAATATTCTCATAATGTACCTTCATTTGGAATGTTCCTCGAATATTACACTTGGAATATTCTATGTATATCCGGAATATTTCAATTCAAATACTCCTAAAAAAATATCCTATTCTGAATATTCTATGTTTATTTGCAATATTCTCAGGATGTTACAAGAATATTCAGAATATTCTAGATATTTCTAGATCTCAATTTTAATATTTTCATAACGTTTCAGGAATAATTCAGCAGGAATATTCTCCTTATAGGTATTTGGAATATTCTCTCAATGTTCTAGAAATATTTGAAAAAAGATATTATAGGATATTCCTGCAATATTTAATTGGGATATTCCAGAAAGAGTATTCCACGTATATTCGGAATATTCTCATAATGTACCAGGAATACTCCATTTGAAATGTTCCTCGAATATTACACTTGGAATATTCTATGTATATCCAGAATATTTCAATTTGAATATTCCTAAAGAAATATTCTATTCTGAATATTCTAAGTTTATTTGAAATATTCTCAGAATGTTACGAGAATATTCGGAATATTCGTATAATATTTCTAGATCTCAATTTTAAAATTCCCATAACGTTTCAGGAATATTTCAGAAGGAATATTCTCCTTATAGGTATTTGAAATATTCTCTCAATGTTCTAGAAATATGCGAAAAACGATATTATAGGATATTTTCAGAATATTCCTGCAATATTTAATTGGGATATTCCTAAAAGAGTATTCCATGTATATTCGGAATATTCTCATTATGTACCAGGAAATTTGAAATTTGAAATGTTCCTCGAATATTACACTTCGAATATTCTATGTATATCCAGAATATTTCAATTTAAATATCCCTAGAGAGATATAATTTTCTGAATATTCCATTCTCATTTGCAATATTCTCAGAATGTTACTAGAATATTCGGAATATTCTATATATTTCAAGATCTCAATTTTAATATTTTCATAACGTTTCAGGAATACTTCAGCAGGAATATTCTCTTTATAGGTATTTGGAATATTCTCTCAATGTTCTAGAAATATTCGAAAAACGATATTATAGGATATTTTCGGAATATTCCTGCAATATTTATTTGGGATATTCCTAAAAGAGTAATTCATGTATATTCGGAATATTCTCATTATGTACCAGGAAATTTGAAATTTGAAATGTTCCTCGAATATTACACTTGGAATATTCTATGTATATCCAGAATATTTCAATTTAAACATTCCTAAAGAAATATTCTATTCTGAATATTCTATGTTCATTTGCAATATTCTCAGAATGTTACAAGAATATTCAGAATATTCTAGATATTTCTAGATCTCAATTTTGATATTTTCATAACGTTTCAGGAATACTTCAGCAGGAATATTCTCTTTATAGGTATTTGGAATATTCTCTCAATGTTCTAGAGAAATATTTGAAAAACGATATTATAGAATATTTTCGGAATATTCCAGGAATATTTAATTGGGATATTCCTAAAAGAGTATTCCATGAATATTCGGAATATTCTCATAATGTACCAGGAATACTTCATTTGAAATGTTCCTCGAATATTACACTTCGAATATTCTATGTATATCCAGAATATTTCAATTTAAATATTCCTGAAAAATATTCTATTCTGAATATTCTATGTTTATTGGCAATATTCTCATAATGTTACAAGAATATTCGGAATATTCGTATAATATTTCTAGATCTCAATTTCAATATTCCCATAACGTTTCAGGAATATTTCAGAAGGAATATTCCCTTTATAGGTATTTGGAATATTTTCTTAATGTTCTAGAAATATTTGAAAAACGATATTATAGGATATTTTTGGAATATTCATGGAATATTTAATTGGGATATTCCTAAAAGAGTATTCTATGTATATACGGAATATTCTCATAATGTACCAGGAATACTGCATTTGAAATGTTCCTCGAATATTACACTTGGAATATTCTATGTATATCCAGAATATTTCAATTTAAACATTCCTAAAGAAATATTCCATTCTGAATATTCTATGTTTATTTGCAATATTCTCAGAATGTTACAAGAATATTCGGAATATTCGTATAATATTTCTAGATCTCAATTTTAATATTCCCATAATGTTTCGGGAATATTCCAGAAGGAATATTTCCTTTATAGATATTTGGAATATTCTCTTAATGTTCTAGGAATATTTGAAAAACGCTATTATAGGATATTTTCGGAATATTCCTGGAATATTTAATTGGAATATTCCTAAAGGAGTATTCCATGTATATTCGGAATATTCTCATAATGTACCAGGAATACTTCATTTGGATAGTTCCTCGAATATTACAATTGGAATACTCTATGTATATCCGGAATATTTCAATTTAAATATCCCTAGAGAGATATAATTTTCTGAATATTCCATTCTCATTTGCAATATACTCATAATGTTACAATAATATTTCAGAAGGAATATTCCCTGAATGTGCAAAAGAGGATGGGTATATTCAAAATATTCGTAGAATATTCCTAGAATATCATATAATATCTATGTCGCATATAGCATATTCCAGGAATATTTCGATACGAATATTCTAGGCATGTTTCTACGAGAATATGCCAAGAATATTCCAAAATTAATATTTATTATGGAATATTTCAAATTGTATATTCTTCCTGGGGCATCCCTGGGACATTTCGCACATAATATTCTCGGAACAATCCATGAATATTAGGAATAACCTCCAAAAAACCTTAAGAACCAATAAATCAAGTGTTAGTCCCCAGCATAGACGGATAATAAAATTTTATAATTCGTCTATGGTCCCCTGGTCTAGAGTTCAAAGTTCAAAATCGCCCCAAAAAACGACCGGAAAGTTAGTAAGAAAAACCCCAGACGCAACGCGAACGCCAGGGGTTGACCGCGAGGCGCAGTTGATCCAGACCCCCATATTTCAAACACGCAAGCTTTCCAGTGTGAACTGCCGTTATTAACAAAACTGCAATAAATTATGTTTAGGGGCCTGATTTACTTCCACAAAACGGAATCTTACATAACTCACTCTCTTTAATCTACCCCTCGATGAGGTACGCTCGGTGATCGATCTAGGCCGGGCCTCATTCGTCAAATGAGGCGCATATCGAAGGTGCGTTTTTTCGTGTGAGAACCTACAAAGCCTGTAATCAGGGGCTATTAAGGTCCAATTCCATTTAAATGGACATTAACGAAATTTTATTTGAAGTAACTGAATATTTTTTCTTCTTTTCTACAAAATGACTTACCCAGACAGTACCGCATTTTCATAGAATATTCCTTGGATGTGCAAAAAGGGGTGGGTATATTCCATAGAATATAAAATAGTTATTCCATACTCAAAGGTATATTCAGAATATTCATAGAATATCTATGTCCCTTATAGTATATTCCAGGCATGCTCCTGAAAGAATATGCTAAGAATATTCCAAAATGAATATCAAATATAGAATATTCCTAAGAATATTTCAAATTTTATATTCTTCCTGGGACATCCCTGGAATATTCCATATGAAATAATCATAGAATATTCCAATATGCCAAAACGTATATTCATAGAATATTCTAAGAATATCTAGTGCTGTCTAAATCAAATCTCATTGACCCGATAAATTTTTATCTTTCTACATTTTACGTCTAACTTTCTAGAAATGATACTAAAATAAATAAAATGAATTTTTATTGAAAATATTCTCAAGTAAAAATTACTATAGTTTCAAGATATGAGTATTAATTCAAAAATTGAAATACTTTAATTCCTCTATTTCTACCTACGTGCTTCTTTACATACTTTCTCATAAACTTCGGGAAAGGCCTCTTCGCATTCATAAAGCTTCCTCAACCTATCGTACAAATTATGATCGAACATCTTCCTGAATTCTTCCCTCGTCGTATACGTATCAGCGTACAACATCTGAAATCCATTTCTCTCACCCACAAACTTCTCGATTCTCCTCGTCGTTTCCTTTGGTTCGAAATTCTTTACTTTGGGGACCCCGTAAACGCCTATGTCAACGTACATCTCAACGTTGCACTTGGACGGATGTAAAAACCCAGGATTATTCGGTAATTTGAAGGGACAAACCCACAAGGGGTAAACTCCGAGTTGTTCCTCGAAGAAAATTATACTTTCTTTCAGGTGAGATAACGGTAGTAACATGTCTTGTATTATGTGGTTGTTCTCGTACAATCTTTTAGTGGTTTCACTTTGCGTTAACTTCATAAGGGATATTTTGGGCGGTACCATCCACCCTAAGAATAATCGAAAAAGGATGTTATTCCCGAACGGGATGATATCCTGCAATTCCCAGAAAATAGACCTTGAATGACGATGATAATAGTCCCTCAACGGGATAAACTCCTTAACGTCACTATTCCGAAATAAAATATCCTCGACATGTTTGAAGAACCAAGGTTTGTACCATCGTCCAATCGGATTGAAACTGTTCGTGTCAATTTCATCAGTTTGTTTTCCAATCATAACAACCGATTCATTCTTATCGAAAACTAACACTTCAACGAATTCATTTTTCTCATCCTCCACAGTTCTTTGGAAATATTCAGCCATAACATCCAAAGACTTGAAAGGTACATACGTCAGTTCTAAGTATTTTTTAGCCGGTATAAGTTTCAACTCCACTGCAGTTAATATTCCGAGTGTACCATAGGACCACGGAATTCCATAGAATAAATCGGTATTTTCTTCTTCGGAACATTTCACAACAGACCCATCGGCTAAAACTAACTCGTAAGACAGACAAATGTGCTGAAATAAACCATGAATATGGGAAGATGACTCAATGCCAGTACCCATAACCAAACCTCCAACCGTTAGGTCGTCTAGTTCTGGAAGAACTGGAATAGTCCAACCCAACGGGTTTAAAGTAGCTGTTAGTTGTCCCATGTTAACCAGAGGTTCGACATATACAGATTTCTTCTCAAAATCAATTTTTAATATATCAACTAAATTAACTTTGATTTTTTCAAAGGTGTCTTTGTATATGCTATGTCTGAAGGACATTGTCTGCCATCCTGGTCTAGCAGTGCACAGTTGGGGTTTTTCACCTTGGATCTTGTTCCATGCTAGGATTTGTCTTTGTACGTTCTTGACTTTAGCATCATGCTGAGACGGGGCACTGTTGAGCTTAAACACAATATAATTTCTACAAAATATCCACATATCGAATAAAAACGAAAGAGGTAGTAAGAATAAACACACAAAAACCCATCTGTAGTGGATGAGAATATATTCGAAGATGTTTTCGGTTTTTTGAGCCATTATTATCAATCCTTATTCATAAATATTTATTAGATACGTAGAAGACAGAATTATGAATCCCATCTAATAAGATGAAGGTTAGAATATCACGACTTCAAGTTTGAAAAAAAATCAACATCATTGTAATATAATAAATTATGTTTGCCAAGTTTCGAAGTTGAATAGAATTAACAACATAATGTATAGGAAATACGAAATAAAAAGCTATCGTTTCCTGAAATCTTGTTTGGAAAAAAGAAATCATAAGCCGAAATTCAAATTCCGCGCCAGTTTTGTCCCACAGAGTCACATATTGCACCCTAAACAGGGCCTACACTATTACTAATATTATATCGATTGGAAGATGGTTATAAATGAAAAATGAATTATTTTTGAAAAACATACTTGAATTCATATGTTTGTCCATATTTCACATATGAGTATCGGATGTAATAAAACCGAATGGCCCCCTGAAACGAACTTGGATAGAAGAAGAAGATGAACCTTTCTAATCTGTCGCATGCGTATGCCTGAATTGGCAGCCGCCATCTTAGTTGTATTTTGGCGTTTTGTGATATATGAATATTAGGTTGAAATATTATTGTAATACAATTGAAAATTTCTTATTGGGAATGGAAAAACTGTATAACTTGCCATTTTCAATACCCGTCACTACCTAATTCTTGAAGAACAGGTATTGTTTATGAATAATTACTTTACCGCCAACTGGTATATACAACTGTAAATGAGCTGATGTATACAAACTGTTTATTGGTTTCAGGTTTCTGTTTTAGGAAATTTGAACTACAACTAGATAAAATATGTTTTATGCACACTTTATATTGGCCAAAAAGGGCCCTTTGGCCCGAATTTGGTTGGCTGCACACTGGGATAAAAAGTTGACAAGGGCCCATGTTTTCGAAACAAACATTGAGAAATCGGTCGATGGCATTCTGCAACCAAAGGTCAAAATGGCCCTAAGAACATCGGGACATCTCCTCCTCGGAGTGGTTAGAATATATTCTCGGAAAGCTAAATATTTACTTCAAGATTGTAATGAAGCCTTCGTGAAAATCAAAATGGCTTTTAGGCCGGGTATGGTTGATTTGCCCGAAGGGCATAGGGAAGCAGCAGTCAATGCTATCACACTGCCGGAAGTATTTCACGATTTCGATACAACAATGCCTGAATTGAAGTGAGTATTTTTGTTATGCGCTTACTGATGCATTAAGGAATATTTGAAAATTTTAGCGATGTGGACATCGAAGCGCAATTCAGTATGAATCAGTCAAGAGCCGAGGAGATCACGATGCGTGAGGATTACGGAAATATCGCCCTAGTTACTAACGATGACGGTTTTGGTGATATGGGGTTCGAAACGGACGCCCCCGATCTCATGCGACATTCTTCCGGAATGACACCTTCGATGGACCAGGTACTTGTACTAAATTAAAGTGTTTTCGGTATTTTTACCTGGTTTTTTTTGTAGGGTAATTTATTGTTCAGCGACGGACCGTTGGATGGAGTTGGATTAGATAAGGACCAGGAACCTATACCGTCCACGTCTGGAACGCAACATACTCCCATGGAAATCGATACTTCTATTAGGGACGATGGGTTCGGTGGGAATTTGGATCAGAATATGATCGGTAAGATTAAAATTTTAAATTTCAATCTCGAATCACCTTTTTCACGCCTGTCGAGATGTTGGAAGTTTAGTTTTCATAGAAATTTGGTGTAACGGCATTGAAAAAATTTTATAAATTGTGGGGTCTGGAAATCTTCTTGAATCATCTCTGATCCCTTTTCTTACTTTTTAGCCGGTGGATTATTCGAAGGAGGTCTATTTGATGATACGCCGATGGGCGATGTGCCCCCTGTAGATCCCCCTTTACCCGAAACTTCTAACACGATGGCAACATCACAAGATAGCGACGATGATATGGATAATTTTGGCGGTCCACCATCCGTAGGAGGTCACAGGTAAATTATCCGACCAGGAGCTTTCTAAATCTCAATCGTGCAAGCAACGAGATCCTAACTCAATTTTTTCAGCGATTACGATTCGAGACCAACTTCCCCGATGGATGCGCCTCCGGTGGCGCCATCTCCGACGCCGACCGTCCGTTCGATGAGGTCCATCCATCAAGAACCTCAACAGTTGGAACAACACGAACCGGAAAGGGTTAACACCCCAGTGGATCAGAATAACCTCTTACCAAGCAGCAATAACGAGGAGGAGAGTTTCGCCTTGGCGCCCGTGGACGCTTCGGTCCTCAAGGGATTCACGAAGACGAAAAGGAAACGAAAATTGATCGTCGACGAAGTTAAGAACATATCAGGAGAGGAGATGAAGAACCAACTGTCGGATACGAGCGACATCGTGACCACGCTCGATTTGGCGCCCCCCACCAAAAGACTGATGCACTGGAAGGAGACCGGTGGGGTGGAGAAGCTGTTCGCTCTTCCCGCCAGGCCTATACCGGCGAGGGCGCTTTTTAAGGTAGCCGAGGGATTTTTTAATGTTGATTACGGTAGATAATGACCGGTTCTTTCAGAATTACCAGAGACACCTTACGTTGAAGCCTGTCAGCACTGACGAATTCGGGGCCATTCCCAGTGACGAGTCCTTGCCGTTGGACCAAGTGAGGGATGCCGAAGAACAAGCCTCGTTAGAGCCCCCGACGCCTGTGAGAAGGGGGCGTAAGCGAAAGATCCAGGAAGACCATGTAAGTTTTGGTTATTTGAGGAAAAATACTCGACTTTTCGAATTGAACGGGCAAAGATTAACTATAGACGAATGCATGTAGGCTTTGTTTCTCCCTTTCAAGACGATTCCACAAAATATGAGAGATTCGATTCTTGTTTCAGAGCCAAACGCCAATCCACCAGTCACATTCGGACATCATGACGCCGCATCATTCGATGATGCAGCCTGAAGACATGCTCGCGGCCATGATGCCCCCAACGCCGATGTCTGTACCCAATTTGGCGCCCCCGACGCCTATACCCTGTCCCACCCCGATGATGCCACAATCGCCCATGCCAATGGCGCCGCCTACACCTTTACCTCCTACTCCCATGATGCAACCTCCGACTCCTTTACCTCCCCCGTCGCCTATGCACGTTCCGATGTCTGCACAATCGCCAATGATGGATCAAATGACGGGTAAGTTATTGTATATAGTCCATTTAAGAATTATTGACATCGAAGCAGGCCATGAACGTCCAGCCGAGGCTTTATTTCTGGTTACTAAAAAGTAACTAAATTTCATCATAGAAATGGAACATAAATATAACCTAGAAAAGTGTTGAGTATACGAATTATCGAATAATTATTAATTAAGCCGGAATATTTCGATTGCAGTTCAAACATGGGAATTCAGGTTTGAAAGCGCAAAAATATCGTGGAATGCTTTCATATGAAATTATCTGAACTTATCGTTCATATAAAAGTCAACCATGGAAAATTGAAGATCATTCAAATAAATATTTATTTTCACTCAGGACCATGCAATATTTATTGGTATTGGAAATCTTGCAAAATTCTAACCATATAACTATAAGAGTACCATTTTATGTCAGGATTCAAGAAGGATAATTAATGGAATTCTGGCAGGTAGCTAGTGGTGCAACAGAAAAAAATTTTTGGATACTTCGCAAGCACAGGGCCAAAAGAATGGATTGGAAAAAACGTTATAATGTATTAAGAAATATGAGAGAAACCAAAATTGAGAATCTATGTAGTACATGAAGAATTTTGACATGAAATTTGTACCAAACTTTCAATATATGAACCAATTTG
The DNA here is from genome assembly GCA_963966015.1 of Aphidecta obliterata. Lineage (NCBI taxonomy): Eukaryota > Metazoa > Arthropoda > Insecta > Coleoptera > Coccinellidae > Aphidecta > Aphidecta obliterata. The sequence continues at coordinate 4,647,449 of OZ014435.1, forward strand.
TGAATTATTTATTGCTCGGTGTTGAATACTTTAAGAAAGTCAATTTTTATTTTCATTCATTAAAACTGTCCATGAATTATTGAAAATATTATAATTGATGAGCAATTTTACAATTATTCAGTATAGGGTAAACACTACAGTTATTGACACCTTAAGCCAACTGTCCCAATAGAATATAAATAATTTTTCATTTGGGTATGAAATGAAAATATTTCTTTTTCGAGGTTATGTGTTGGTTTATACTCGATTCGAATTAACAATCGAAAGTGGAAAAACCTCTTCAGAAGAAGCTTTAAAACACATCGTTAACATCATGTGTCAATTTTCAGTGATTGACACTGTAAAATCTATTGTTGACACCACCTGATACAGTTATTGACATACTGTTGTCTCTCATATTTTCAATCAGCTGAACAAGGATGTGAATAGGTATAATATATAGTAATGGATCGTTCACTATAAGATTTATTTATAAGTTTCGCATTGAAAAATATTCGAAATGGAAACCTTCTCTATGAAGACATATTTCAATAAACTTTAAACATGGAATTTTCATGCACAGGCAATGCATTTAATTTTTTAATACCATTTAAATCCAAATTCTTTTTGCAAATATGACACAAGCCCTGGCAGTTGGTTCTCCATATTGGACTCTTTCATGACTGTATAAAGGATTCTTCATGAATTTCATCATCAAGCTTTATGTTTGAAATTATTTTTTTTTTTATTTTTTTTGTCACACCCTTCTATTCCATCACATAATTTGAGATCTTCTTCATAGGTAAATACAGGGCAAGGTCCGTGATTTGTTGAGCGCTCGTTGTACTTACCTCAGGGCTACATCATTTTGTCAAGATGTCTGTATTTTTCGAATCTTGCCGTAAGCACGATAACTTTCGAACGGAACGACCTAGAGACTTTAAACTTTCAGTGTGGGTTCAGTTTCCGACTGCCGTAGTTGAGTTGGTTGATGAGCAGAATTCCATCAGAGGTTCCGTAAATATGGCCGTTCGAAATTTTGATCTCGTGATTACTTCTAAACTACTGATTCGATCGAGATGAAACTTTGCACTCAAATGGAGAATGAGGTGTTCAAGCTACATGCAAAATTTGTCCAAATCGCATGACCAGAACTATAGAAAATAATAACTTTCGAACGGAGGGACTAGACATTTTCAGGATAGGTGTGGATCTCGAATATCGCGGTCACGTTTATCAATGAACAAAATTATCAATGACCAAAAATGGCCGTTCAAAAAATTTTTTTTTAGGAAGGTTCTACCTACTAGGTAGATGAACGAGCGCTTAAAAGCTCCTGACTACACGTCAGTGCTTTTCATTTTTTCAACAAGTTTTCCACTCAACCAAAAAATTATTGTAGAACGAGGAACGCCATAGGTTTGGTAGGCAAGTTTTCTGGACATTCCTTCCGATTTTACTGCTGATAAGGCAGAAATAATAGCATCCTCTGTGTAATTTTTCTTATAATTGCTTCCTTCTTTTGCTTTTGCCATGTTGTTGAGAATGAAGCGTGGAAAATCGATTCAGGGGGTAGGGACAAGAAGTAGGAACTAGTTGAACTTGCAATATAGTTATTGACACGTGGAAATTCACAGAGATTGACACTGGTGTCAACAACTATCTAGAACAAAATCAGATAAAGTTCAATCATTTTTCAGTATTCATTGAGAAATTGAGGCCTGAATAGTAGGCAATACGGACTAATTTTGCAAAATTTGAATACGACAGTTATTGACATAGTATGTCAATCACTATTCATCCACATATTTTCAAAGGCAATTATTGACACCCACAAAAAAACGCGAAACCTTCAACCAAATAGATTTTAAGTTATGAAAAAGTATTTATTGAAGAGTTTCAATAATTCAAACAAAAATTATGCTTCAGACAAAAATTAGAACAATTAAAAAAATGTTATGAACTTGAGTTAAGTACCTTGAGAAAATGGCAGTATTTTTCTAATTGCAATGATCGTCAGCACGCTGCACATTGATAAATATATGGTGAATTAGGAATGCAAACCTAACCCAAATTAATAGTCCAAACTTGACAAATTGAAATATTTTTTTCAAAGCTCCATGTTTTTGAGGCCTCCATCCAATTCTTATAATTCAAATATGAAAATGAGGGTGTCAATCACTGATAGGGTGTCAACAACTGTACCTTTTACCCTAACTATAAGAGTACCATTTTTTGTCAGGATTCAAGAAGGATAATTAATGGAATTCTAGCAGGTAGCTAGTGGTGCAACAGAAAAAAAATTTTGGATACTTCGCAAGCACAGGGCCAAAAGAATGGATTGGAAAAAACGTTATAATGTATTAAGAAATATGAGAGAAACCAAAATTGAGAATCTATGTAGTACATGAAGAATTTTGACATGAAATTTGTACCAAACTTTCAATATATGAACCAATTTGTGAATTATTTATTGCTCGGTGTTGAATACTTTAAGAAAGTCAATTTTTATTTTCATTCATTAAAACTGTCCATGAATTATTGAAAATATTATAATTGATGAGCAATTTTACAATTATTCAGTATACTTTTGAATTGGGAACAATATAGCATGTGTATTAGCAGAGGGAATGTGTACAGGGTACCATACAGTATAAGTATAATAAATAAACTTAAAATATCTATGAATGATACAAGAGCAAAGATAAAAATATCCTTAAAACTTTGTTTCCACGTAGTGTAGTGATTTGGATGTGTTTATTGAATAAGCTGACATAATCCTATTGATGGGCATCCTGTTGCAGGGAAGCTTTCAATTTTTCAATAACCCATTTATGAAATAATTCACCATTCATAGTAATCCTTATCATTAATACCACTGTCAAGAATCGGATCACATCCAGGTAAAAATCCATCAATTGTTCCAGCATTCAAAATAGTGCACCTTCTGCTTTTACCCTTGAATATACTCAGCATACCTTTTGGATTCTTTTCTAGTGTCCACTGACGAATTTGAATACCGTTTTCGAATATCCAAATTTCATCTAGATAAATGAATTTTACGTTTTGTTCCATGTATTCTCGGTATTTATCATAATATCGTACTATTTTTATTATATTTTTCTGTTTATCAATAAGAATCTTCCTTCGATCAACTTTTTTGTATTTGTATCCAATTTTTTTATGATATAATATAATGGTGACTTCGATCAATTGAAATCTAGGTGCTCTTTGGCCAGTTCGAAAAGAATATCTAAACTTATATATTCATTGTTTTTAATTCAAGCAAAAACAAAGTCATTCAATGTGTCTTTGAAGGAATAATCGTATCGCATAGGTTTTCTTCCACTGCTAATTCCAGGCTATAATAACATGCTAATATTCTACGGACAGGGCTTGGTGAAATCTGAAAATTTAAGAGACATTGATCAATCAGAATACACTTTGAGTCGGTGAATAACAGTTTACCTGAAACACTAGCGGAAATATATGCCAAATCTTTGAAAAACTCGAAGTAACACCGACAAACTGCCTGGCGTTCTCTTGTTAGGCGCGATGTATCCTGGTCAATTCCAGCCATTTTAATAGCATAAGACAAAAAATACTCAAATTCAGAGCAAATTTTTATAATTACATATTCACCAATATCTTCGATAAAATCATCAAAGCAAGATTTCTATGGGTAATGTTAGTGCTATTCCTATACCAACCTGAATTCAGCAACCCAAAATATTACTGAATAGTCTATTACCAACTTAAATTCGATTTTTCACAGCCAACCGAGATGTCAATAATTCTTAAACAGAGTATATATTATAGATAATTATATTTTTGAAATCGAAAGCCTTGTTTTAAAAAAATAGTATAATATTTCATAAAGAGGAAAAGTGTCACTTTTCAAGGAGAGCTCCTGATTGAAAGCGAGCCATGAAAAGTCACTTCTCCTCCAAATATATGTTATTTTTTTTTCAAACGCTTCGAGATTCATTGAAATCTGGAGATTAGATGTATATTCACGATCGTTATAATTGAGTGATCAATAGAAAGTTTGCCTAGTTACGGTTGTCTCGCAAAATTAATTTTGATAGTTAATCACATTTTTCCCTACGGTGTAAGGAAACCCTATTCCGACTTGACGTCGACTTCTGGGAAACCCTGTATACAAAAGCACTAAAAAGTTTTAAAAATCCACCGATAAACCATATTGGAGGGTAGATAAAACCGATCCCTGCGGAAGTCCATCATTCAACGTTTTGAAAATACTGCTTCAAATAAAGATATAGAACTGAAGCTAATTTATCTTTTTGTTTAGGCGCGCCCATGATGTCGCACATGCAACCCCAACAGATGTCGCCGCACCTCCAACAGTGCATGCCGAATCACCTGCAGCAGATGCAGATGCCCCCGGGTACCCCGCATATGATGCACCACCAACCCGACGATCTGCACCTGCCAAGTACGTCCATGTACCACTCACAGACGCCCGGTTATCACAACAGCTCCGCCCACCCCAGCCCGATGCACCACATGGAGGAGATGCCCCAGCTGCACGCGGATCAGGTCAAGTCGATCCTCCAGGAGCAGGAACACATGGGCGGGATGGGTCCTTCGATGACTCCCCACGCCACGACCGAAGACCTGCTGGCTCACGGTATAGGAGGGGCCACCCCTCACCACAGCGGCATCGAACCCAGTCTGCCGTTGGAGCAGCTGGAGAACTTGCATCATCATCTGCCTTCGATGGAGAATATGGGTTACGACCAGAGTCAGATGGCGAATATGGGTTACGACGACCAGTTGCCCCAACATCCTGGCAATATGTCGGAGAGGGCGCATTCGCCCTGGCAGGGAGATTTCGATTTTCCCCACTCGGCTGGTCCGGTAAGTATCCTGGTTTTATCTATATTTCCGGGAGTTTCCGATACTAATTAAAATAATATATAGTCCACTTAAGAATTATTGACATCGAAGCAGGCCATGAACGTCCAGTCGAGGCTTTATTTCTGGTTACAAAAAGGTTACTGTTTTCATCATAGAAATAAAACATAAATATAACCTAGAAAAGTGTTGAGTATACGAATTATCGAATAATTAAGCCGGAATATATCAATTGCAGTTTCTACATGGGAGTTCAGGTTTGAAAGCGCAAAAATATCGTGGAATGCTATCATATGAATATAAAATTATCTCATATAAAAGTCAACCATGGAAAATTGAAGATCATTCAAATAAATATTTATTTTCACTCAGGACCATGCAGTATTTATTGGTATTGGAAATCTTGCAAAATTCTAACCATATAACTATAAGAGTACCATTTTATGTCAGGATTCAAGAAGGATAATTAATGGAATTCTAGCAGGTAGCTAGTGGTGCAACAGAAAAAAATTTTTGGATACTTCGCAAGCACAGGGTCAAAAGAATGGATTGGAAAAAACGTTATAATGTATTAAGAAATAAGAGAGAAACAAAAATTATGAATTTATGTAGTACATGAAGAAATTTGTACCGAATTATCAATATATGAACCAATTTGTAAATTATTTATTGCTTGGTGTTGAATACTTTAAGAAAGTCAATATTTATTTTCATTCATTAAAACTTTCCATGAATTATTGAAAATATTATAATTGATGAGCAATTTTACAATTATTCACTATACTTTTGAATTGGGAACCAAATAGCATGTGTATTAGCAGAGGGAATGTGAACAGGGTACCGTACAGTATAAGTATAATAAATAAACTTAAAATATCTATGAATGATATAAGAGCAAAGATAAAAATATCATTGAAAACTTTGTTTCCACGTAGTGTAGTGATTTGGATGTGTTTATTGAATAAGCTGACATAATCCTATTGATGGGCATCCTTTTGCAGGGAAGGTTTCAATATTTCAATAACCCATTTATGAAATAATTCACCATTCATAGTAATCCTTATCATTATTACCACTGTCAAGAATCGGATCACATCCAGGTAAAAATCCATCAATTGTTCCAGCATTCAAAATAGTGCACCTTCTGCCTTTACCCTTGAATATACTCGGCATACCTTTTGGATTATTTTCTAGTGTCCACTGACAAATTTGAATACCGTTTTTGAATATCCAAATTTCATCTAGATACAGTAGAACCTCGATTATCCGAACCTCAATTATCCGTACCCTCAATTATCCGAACGCTGATCAGTTTAACCAAACATTCAATTATCCGACCAATAGTATTTCGCCAGTTGAAAATATTAGACTATTTTGTGAAAAAAGATTAAAATTTTCAATGTACATACCTATTTCACTGTTTTATTAGTTGGATATTTGAATAATTATTTATATATTTAAAATTTTAATGAACTCACCAGTTCTTATAATGTTATTTGTTTGATCTTATCTCAAAAATCCGACATTTTGATTATCCGAACTTTTGATTATCCGAAATAGTCCCGTTCCCAATTAGTTCGGATAATTGAGGTTCTACTGTAAATGAATTTTACGTTTTGTTCCATGTATTCTCGGTATTTATCACAATATCGTACTATTTTTATTATATTTTTCTGTTTATCAGTAAGAATTTTCCTTCAATCAACTTTTTTGTATTTGTATCCAATTTTTTTTATGATATAATATAATGTTGACTTCGATCAATTGAAATCTAGGTGCTCTTTGGCCAGTTCGAAAAGGATATCTAAACTGATATATTCATTGTTTTTAATTCTAGCAAAAACAAAGTCATTCAATGTCTCTTTGAAGGAATAATCATATCACACAGGTTTTCTTCCACTACTAATTCCAGGCTATAATAACATGCTAATATTCTACGGACGGGGCTTGGTGAAATCTGAAAATTTAAGAGACATTGATCAATCAGAATACACTTTGAGTCGGTGAATAACAGTTTACCTGAAACACTAGCGGAAATATATGCCAAATCTTTGAAAAACTCGAAGTAACACCGATGAACTGCCTGGCGTTCTCTTGTTAGGCGCGATGTATCCTGGTCAATTCCAGCCATTTTAATAGCATAAGACAAAAAATACTCAAATTCAGAGCAAATTTTTATAATTACATATTCACCAATATCTTCGATAAAATCATCAAAGCAAGATTTCTATGAGTAATGTTAGTGTTATTCCTATACCAACCTGAATTCAGCAACCCAAAATATTACTGAATAGTCTATTACCAACTTAAATTCGATTTTTCACAGCCAACCGAAATGTCAATAATTCTTAAACGGAGTATAAATATGAATTTTTCTGGGAAAATTTCTTATTATTCGAGACTCCTGACTTCATGCCGGTGTTTTCAATATTCTTTTTGCAGGTTGAAGAACAACAACAAGATGAAACAGACGAGCAATTCGAAGAGAGAGTACTCAATAAAAGAGCTTATCAGATGTTCAACGTGGTGAAAGGCAAATTGGAAAATACGGACCGAATAACCCTGACCGAGATGTGCTTCAGAAACAACAAGAAACAGGTCAGTCTAATTCGCCCCTATTTTCAATTATTTCTCAATGAAAAGTATATTTGATCGGTTTCTGATAATTTAATGTTCACAGGCTGCCCAGAAGTTCTACAGTTTGCTGGTACTCAAGAAGTTCCACGTTTTGGAACTGGAACAGGCGGATGCCTATGACGAGATTTTCGTATCCAAAGGGAAGAAGTTCTGCGATCCTATCATGTAAATTCCAGATCGGGGAAGGAAGGGCGAATCAAATAATGTATGTATTTTTTATTGTACAATGCCTTCAAATGTTTAATATATTTTCAGAAACTTAAAGTAGATAGAGAGAGAGAGAAATATTGTATATACAATTTTTTATCGACAAAATTATTAAGGGATCAATCATATTGGTTTTATGCACCAAAGCTTTTTTATTTCTTTTTATCGTTTACACTGAGGACAGATGCTTGTTTCATAAGATTCTCTGTATATCTCCATTACTTTTGATGGTAGGACTGTTGTTTTGATTTTTTTTATACTCTTCATCGATTTATTCGTTGTACATTTCAATATTTACTATAAGTTGTTCTTTTTCATTTTATATAAGCAGCTAATAAGAAAATGGCAAACCATGGACGATTTCTGTAAGGAATAAATTGTGATATTTTCCTGAATTATATTGAGATATTTTTATAATACAAAAAATAATATTGATTTTCTGTATCTGGTAAAAAGTGTATCACTCGTTTATAGACTGATATAGGTTTAACTGAGTGTTTATCAAAATTTTATCTTTTAGTGGAATCTTCGATATTCTGCCTTCAGTTTATGTTAAATTGAAATTCCACATTTGTTCAGTTGAATTTTCAATCGGTAAACTTTTCGGAAATTTTCCATTAAATGATGAGAGATATTTTTTTGGAGGTAGTGTTTTCATGATAACATATTCATTGTTATTAAAAAATTTTTGAAAGAACTTATTTTTCCTTCATTTCACAATATTATATCTGTTTTATTATTTTATTGTTTTCTTGAATTCAGATTTGTTTATAAATCTGAGTTCGAATGTAAAATGAATAGGAAAGATAGGCCTTCAATTATTGATAATGAAAGTTATGACGGTGTGTTGAGTTTTCGGCCATTTTGTGCCGAAGATCATTATACTTGTTGGAATTGATATTTTACTGAAAAAAGGAGTCTTTCATGGTTTGCAGTTAGTTATAGGTATCAAAAGTAATAGAGATTATTTTGCGACATGACACTCTGCGGAATATTTGAAAATATGAAAATGAGATTTCTTGTAAATTACTGTTGTTGATTTCCTGAAAATTGGAGAGAAGTTTGTAAAGTAACATTTGGAAAATAGGAAAATTGATCTTTGTAAATTATTTCGATTAGTTCGTAGATTCCTAGGTAGTAAGGTGATCATTGAAGATATATTTAATATTATTGTTATTATGTTATAGTAAATGTTTATAACAACAAATATACAACGGTTTTTTGTTGTTTATTCTGTATTTGAAATCAATGGTTATTAATAAAGGTCAATTTTTAAAGTACATCTTCTTTTGTTTAATTGAGTTATTCAATATCTAAAATTAACTTAACAAAAATTCAGTAACGACCTTATTGAACTCTATTGAAAATTGCAAATGAAAATGATGTTTCCCTTCTGGAAAAATGCAAGACCTGGAAACAATAAAATGGAATTAAAATATTAAGATGGCATTCCGACGAAATATACCTTGCCCCCTTTATATTTTTCATCAAAAACCCGGTGTGTTCCATACTGATTAAAGCATCTTTAGTACCGTGTAGAACCAAAGTGGGACACTGAATTTTTTCCAAGGATGAACTGCATATATCTCCCCCGTTTCTCATAATTTCCTGCATCAAATCGCACCACTGGTTTTGCAACTCTTGCAACAATTTTTCACCGTAAACTTTCAATCGGGGTACTAGAAATTTGTCCGGCCAATTTCGTACATCCCTTATGGCTGGAAGAACATAACATAAGGAATTAAAAAGTTCTTATGGCTCATCTTGGAGGTCATTAATTCTCTTGAATAGCCGAATTTTGTACACTTCGTACCTTCGAAAATAACCAACTCTTCGTGTTCTATGAAGGAATTCGTTCCCCATATTATTAGTTTCTCTAAAGTTTCTGGATATTTCGCTGCGAAGATCATGCTAGATATTCCACCGTTGCACCAACCAAGTAAAGAGAACGGTTCGAAATGAAGAGTCTTGAACAAAATCAACACAATTATTGCTTCTTATGTTTTGTCTTCGGCGAAATTTACCTTGACTAAATCGAACGCAATATCCGCGTTATATTCGAAAACATCGCGGTTGTAAACTCTGTCAGGGGGCCTACTGAACCCTTCTCCTGGGGGGTCCCAAACTAAAATCGTGAATATCTGCTTGTCCAGGCCTTCTATTTGGGGCTTAAAGTCGTCCCATATACTGCCGAAAGATCCAGGAAATAAAAAGATCTTGTTGGGGCCTTGCCCAATTTTCAAATAATTTATTTTTTGCGATTTGAGGCATATTATGGTTTCCTATAAAATAATGAATTTCAGGATAATGTTTCTTCGACTTCAGTAAATTATTTCCTTTTCCTTACCATATGCTCAACTTATCACCATAGAACAAACTGAACTGAGATGGAGGTGGTGATAACGAGTAAATTTTTTTTTTATCATAAAAAAATAATTGCTCTGCTAAGTATTTAAAACATAATTTGGATAATTTCACTTGATAAGAGAGATAAGAGAGACATTCTGTAGGTGTTTGCTATGAACAACTGCGTTATAATTTTGTCCAATTGTCTGTAATTTTCAAAATTAATAATTAAAAATAACACACATATTTGCTGATATATTATTTATACATTTTAGTAAGATTCTCCATTAATACAATATTTCAATCGATTTTAGGTAGGTCCGGGAGTCAAAAAAAAATCAATTCAACAAAAATTCGGTTATGACATTATTGAACTCTCCAGAAAATTGCAAATGAAAATGATGCTTTCCTTGGGGAAATAGGTAAGACCTGAAAACAATATAACCGAAAAATTCAGATTTCATAACGACGAAAACATTACCTTGCCCTCTTTATATTTTTCATCAGAAATTCAACATGTTCAATACCGATAAACACATCTTTAGCGCCGTGCAGAATCAGAGTAGGACACTGTATTTTTTTCAAGGAAGAACAGCATATATCTCCCCCATTTTCCCCAATTTCCAACATCGAATCACACAATTTGTTCTGCAACTCTTGCAACAATTCTTCACCGTATATTTTCAATGGGAGCACTAGATCTCTCTCTGGCCAATTTCTTATATCCCTTATCCCTGTAAAGAAAGAAAATACAAAATCAAATTTACATTTTGTTACTGCCGAGGTATTTAATTCTCAAAATTTGCCAAATTTTCTACTTTTGTCTACGTACGTTCATAAATTATCAACTGCTTATGATCTATAAAGGAACTTGTTCCCCATATTATAAGTTTCTCCAACGTTTCTGGATATTTCGCTGCGAAGATCATGCTAGATATTCCACCATGGCACCAACCAAATAAAGAGAACGGTTCAAATTGAAGAGCCTCAAAAAATTATTCGAAAATTGATTGTTAAATTTTTATGGAAAAAATATACCTTGACTAAATCATACGCAATATCTGCGTTAGCTTCGAAAACATCTCTGGTGCAAACTCTTTCAGGAGGTCTACTGAAACCCTGGCCTGGTGGGTCCCAAACTAAAATCGTGAATATCTCCTTATCCAGACCCTCTATTTGAGGCTTGAAGTTATTCCAAATTGTTCCGAAAGACCCGGGAAAAAAAAAGATCTTCTTGGGGCCATGACCAATTTTCAAATAATTAATTTTTTGCGAGTTCATATAGATTATGGTTTCCTACAAAACAATGAAATTTAGAATAAAGTTTCTTAAACTTTCGTTAATAATTTCTCACCATAGCTTTTTTACAACAGCAAAAACTGAAATCAATTTAAATGTTCAGATTAGGGCTGTGTCGATCACGGGTTTTTCGAGACCCGGGTCAAACCCGATCTTTCGGCGCGGTGATCGACTCAAAAGATTCGATCGTTTGATCGAGTCGGTCATTTCGATCTCTCGGTCAATTCAATCATTTCGATCTTTCGTTCATTTCGATCTTTTGGTCAATTCGATCTTTCATCACTGATTTCAATTAAGTAAGCTTCTTCGACCCATTCGTATTTTTACTTGTTAAATATGGGTTAACAGCAAATTTTCGTTTTTGGGCGTTATTGGGTACGTTTTGTAGCTAATTATATAGTTAAATAATAATAATAAAGACCATTTATTATAATTTAACTATGTAATTAGCTGGAAAAAATTACCCAAGAACCTCTAGAAACGAAACCAAAAGCAAAAAATTTTAGATACGTCATTCTCACTAAGCACGGCAGAAGTGATCGATTATCGAATATCAATGTAGGAGATTGAAGAAATGGGTTCTTCTGAATAATGGTACATTTTCGAATAAAAAATAACGAAAACGTTCAATACCAATTATGATTAAAAAAAAACTGGAGATATTTTTTTATAATTTCATGTTCAGGGCTAGAACAACATTTATTGATCGAATGAGCGATCGAGGTCGAATAAGATCTCTCAATCGATCATTTCATTCAAGCTATTCGAGAAAGCACTGAATGGATACTCACTTTTGACCGATATCAGTGTCATCTGTAGAAGAATACCACAATTGGTGGTGGATTTCTAAAAATACAGAAATCTATCAACAAATCTCGTAAAACTTTACTACTAAAAAAGCAGTTTTCTACTATATCTAGTCTTATTAGAAAGAGAGAGAGAGACACACATCCGTTTCGTTTCTGGCTCTTTCCGAAACCCGTGAAAGATCGAGACCCGTGAAATGATCGAATCTTTTCAAGACCCGTGACCCGATCGCTCTCGTATAGGTCAAAGTGATTCGATCAATCGCGATCGACACAGCCCTAGTTCAGATATTATTATAAATAGGTACTTGGTAAAAATGTAGAATTTCTCAGATCAGCAAACTCTGTTCTTTCACAGACCGTTAACACCGGCCTTATCGCACTCTTATGAATTCGAATTTCCAGTAAGCTTGACAAGAAAGAATAATTCACTCATTAACCCATTCCTTTAAATTATTCGACCTAGTTGATAAAATGAAAAAAAAAACTTAACATCGTTAGGGGTCTGCTGTAGATAATTTTCTATTTAAATATTCAAATTGGGTTTAAAATTTTACTTCTAATTTCGAACAATTGAATATGCATTCAGTAATCACAGTAAAAAGTACTAGAGTCGATACAGTAGAATCCCTTGATTTATGAGAATAGGGTATAACAATTTTGAAAAAATTGTGACGAGAATGGTAATAAATGAAGTATGCAAGAATTGAAAAGATAGATTTAAAAAGCAAAAAACTAAGGTTTTTTTCAAAATTACAAGAAAAGTAATCATATTCGAGACGAAAACATATCACTAATCATCCATGGATCCAGTGAAATCATATTTTTGTTATTATTGATTTTGAAGTGTTGAACAATGATTCAAAGCATAAAATACCGTTGGTTTTTGTATGTGAATTACATTTGGATCCAAATCAGTTTTTATATGAGACGTATTGTCTTTATTCAATTGATTTTATTGAGTAAAAATTCCGTTACAATATCATTAAATTCTTTGGCGTATCTCAGATGGATATTATGCTTTCCTTCAGGAAATCGGTGTAATCTAGAAAAAAATTGAGTAAATAACAAGTAATATGATCATCCCGAAAATCCCTACTTTGATCCCTTGATTTTTGACATTAAATGTTTGGGATGTTCAAAGCCAACCAAAGGATCCTTATCACCGTGCAATATAAGCGTGGGACATTGAATTTTCTCCAGGAGATTTTCACAAATCTCTCCTCCTTTATTTTTTATTTCCAGTATGGCATCGCACCAACTGTTTTGAATATCCTGCAATGTTTCTGCTCCGTACAATTTTTTCAGAGGGGCTGATGCTTTTTCCGACCAACTTTTGATATTCCGAATTTCTGGAATTAACTTCATGATGAACATTGATTTCTTTATTCCTTATTTAAACTTACTCTCGTAATTCTCTATATCTTTCGAGTGCACGTAAGAATTAGAGCCCCATATCACCAATTTCTGGATCGATTCTGGATACTTTGCCGCATAGATCATTCCCGATATTCCACCATCACTCCAACCTAACAAAGAGAAGGGCTCAAATTTTAGAGCCTTCAAAATTTGCTGGATGAATTCGAACAAAATCAGTCAACTCAAATGAAATTACCTTTATCAGATCATTCGCACTATCAGCATCTTCTTCGTAAAACATAGACGTCAATATTCTTTCAGGTGGTCTACTGAAACCATGACCTGGAGGTTCCCAAACTAATACAGTGAAATCATCGCCATTCAAACCTTCTATTTGTGGTTTAAAATCACTCCAAATGGTACCCAAAGCTCCGGGACAGCATAAAACATTATTGGGACCATTTCCAATCTTCAGATAATTTATTTTCTGGGATTTAATATAGATCGATTCTTCCTACAAAGGAGTTCAACAAATCGAAATAACTAAACTCCACTTCTGCTGGCTTTGATGATTCACCTTTGGTTTTGTAGAAAATGCTGCTTTCTGCATATTTTGAATGAAAACAATCCTTCTGGATGAGAACAACTTATACAAAGAGTTTAAAATGGTCATACTTATCGATAGGATTCGGCAGTTAACGAGTCAATAAAAGATATAAATTTGTTTTTTGAGAAATTCAAATATGTACAATAATCAGTCATTTGAAGGTCACAAACGTCACTTCTGCGAAGGTAAAGGTAGGACCACACTCGATTTCTTAATTCTTCTTCGTTATCAGCCTTCGCACATTACCCTACCAATTTTAAGTCAACGTGGAGGATTATCTAAAGGTTATACTCTATGTTTGACAGGTACCACAGAATTGTACCTGTTTTATCGATTCGTTAGAAATGAAACTCTTCTGCTTTTTTACATTTAATTTCGCAGGAAATCAATCGAAACTGATACAATCTTCCCAGAAGAAATTTTGTAACGATTTCATTGAATTCATTCGCATAACGCAAATGAATATTGTGTTTACCATCAGCGAATATATGTAACCTGAAACAAAATCTTGAAATTGGAATAGATGCATGTATATGAATAATGATAACGCAGTAATTATAAATATGATGTTACTCACGTGTTAAACTCAAAGTATCTCTTCGACCCTTGAGGGTTTAAGATCAACCGACTCACAAACCAAACCTGTTTTACCTTTTTAAAAGATAAGATACCAAGAAAATCCAAGCTAAGAGAAGAGGGCCTCTCACTTCGAGTTTAGGATCCCTCGTCAGTTTTCCAAAGAGCTTCCTGTGTTCTCTATGACGACCAGAGATTATTCTTTCTCGGACGGGCTCTGCAATCCTGAGTAGGTAGATTACTGTAAATAAATATAAACTAGCGTTGCGCAGATGTCAGATTTGTACACTTTTCAAAAACATGTTTGGGAATTTTCTCGTTCATGTCAACTTTTGTCATGTTCGCATCATTTTTATAATTATTCATGTCTGATTTATTTTTATTTTTTTTCATTTTATTCATAGTACTCATACCGCCACTAAATGGAAACATACGAATCAGGAAAGACTACGAGTATAATTGCACAGATAACTCAAATTGCGAACCGTATTATGTACCATTGAAAAAATGCAAATTCCTTATCAAGCCTAAGAAAGTAATCAACATTTATGAAGAACCTATGAGGAATTACGTCAAAAGGCATCCATTCGCTTCGTCTTGCTTGAAATGTGCGACATGTATAGCTGTAGCTTCCGAGGTTCTACCCAAAAAAAAATGGAAAATATTCGAAATAACATAATGTTTTTCTTAGATACACGGAATTTTTTCAGAATCGGTTGAAGGGTGTAAGAAAAAATTTGAAGTTGAGAATGTAATAAGAAAAAAGCTGTCTGATTTATGTCTTGGTGGATATCGCAAGTAAGTATAGGTATAATTCAAAATTTCGCGCTACTTTGAGGTCAAGGTCACCGAAACGTCAATGCAATTCGAACCTCTTCTGAAGTGGCAAGCCAAAGTTGGCGTACTTATTCCAGAATTTGTTGAATTTCCATAATGATAACTCTCAGCTCCAATGAGAATAACCCAGCAGCTTTAAAGCTAGTAATAGCGGCTAAATACGCGAAACGGGAAGTAGAAATAACCAAAGTTAACTTGAATGACAGAAATGTGAGACCACCTAAGCATTTACCATATTTTGAGGTGGATGATGAAATTATCTTTACATCTGATGCAGGATTACTATACCTTTTACCACCATCCGAACAGAACAAAACCAAAGTATACGAATGGTTGGAATGGGAATCAACTGTATTAACACCGGTTATATCGTTTCTTATTGGAAATTCATCGAAGAGTAGTGCACAAAAGAATAAGTTCTTGTCTTGTTTGAAAAAACTTAATTTGAGCTTGGAAAATCAACTGTTCTTATTAGAAAATTCACTTACAGTTTGCGATATCAGCATTTGGTGCATACTTTTTCCACTTTTCAACGATGAAAATCTCGGTAAAGAGTATGTAGATAAATCCTCAGCTCTCTTTAAATGGTTCCAGAATATTGAAGCAAATCCGGCTGTGTTGGAAGCTTTAAAACTTTATAAAGTTACCCCAGGACAAATCCCTTATCAAGTATTGTTAGCTAGTTCTAAATACTTAAACGAAATCAGTCCGGAAAATACCAATGCCGGTTCACCGGACCAAGTAACAGATGAAGTCACTTTGGATGAAATCGTAGCTGCGAAAGCGTCGTGGGATAAGGGAGCCTCAAATGATACCATAAAATGTGAGAAACCCGTTTTGCCCAAACCGAACGAGAAAAACGTATTAATAACATCTGCACTGCCCTACGTTAATAACGTACCCCATTTGGGCAACATAATAGGCTGTGTATTATCCGCAGATGTTTTCGCGAGGTATTCCCGACTCCTCAACCACAACGTATTATTCGTTTGCGGTACCGACGAGTACGGAACAGCTACCGAAACGAAGGCTTTAGAAGAAGGACTCTCCTGTCAGCAGATTTGCGATAAATACTTCGAAATCCACGATGCCATCTACAAGTGGTTCAACATAAGTTTCGATCATTTCGGAAGGACTTCCACCCCCCAACAAACCGAGATTTCCCAAGATATCTTCTTGCAACTCAACGATAACGGATTCGTTTTCGTCGAGCCGGTCGAGCAGTTGCACTGCGAAAAATGCGATCGATTCCTCGCCGACAGGTTCGTCGAAGGCGGTTGTCCCAACGTGGGCTGCACCTACGAAGACGCCAGAGGGGATCAGTGCGACGGATGCGGCAAGTTGGTGAATGCGATAGAATTGAAAAACCCCCGGTGTAAGGTTTGTGGTAACACGCCGAAAGTGAGGTCGTCTTCTCAGTTCTTCATGGATTTACCTAAATTGGAACCTCTCCTGTTGCATTGGTTCAAGAAGTCTTCGCCCGGCTGGTCCGCTAACGCCCAAACTATCTGCAAGGCTTGGTTGAAAGAAGGTTTGAAACCGAGGTGTATAACGAGAGATTTGAAATGGGGGGTACCGGTTCCTTTGGAAGGGTACAGAAACAAGGTGTTTTACGTTTGGTTCGATGCACCAATCGGTTACATGTCCATAACGAAAAACTACACGGAACATTGGCAAAAATGGTGGAAACCTGAACGAGGCACCGATATAGCCTTGTACCACTTTATGGCCAAAGACAACGTACCGTTCCATTCTATTATGTTCCCAGCTACAGTATTGGGATGTAATCGAGGATATGTAACAGTCGAACACATAATGGCTACCGAATACCTCAACTACGAAGATGGAAAGTTCTCCAAGTCTCGAGGCGTCGGGGTATTCGGCACAGATGCACAAGACACCAATATACCCAGCGACGTTTGGAGGTTCTATCTTTTATATGTTAGGCCGGAATCCCAAGATTCCAATTTCAACTGGAGCGACTTGGTGACGAAGAACAACTCCGAACTATTGAACAATTTAGGAAATTTCATTAACAGGGCTTTGATGTTCGTCAAGAACAGTTTTAAAAGAACTATACCCAAAATTGTTCTGAACGAAGACGATCTAACTCTCCTTGCCCTGTGCAACCGGGAATTCAAAGCTTACCTTGCTGCCCTTGAGAAAGCAAAGTTAAAAGATGGCATACGACATATTTTAGCCATTTCCAAACACGGAAACCAGTACATGCAATCTAATCAACCGTGGGTTTTACTTAAAGGAACCGATGAAGAAAAAATACGAGCCGGTACAGTTATCGGTGTTTGTTCCAATATCGTCTGCTTCCTCTCCATTCTGCTGTCCCCGTATATTCCAGAAACAAGCATGAAGATCAGGAAACAACTCAACTGCAAAGAATTCAACTTATTGGGTAAAACAGGTATCGCTAATTTCCTACCTGAGGGACATGTTATAGGAGAACCGTCGCCCTTATTCACCAAGATCGAGGAAAGCCAAATCGAGGAACTAAAGAAGAAATATGGTGGCAAACAAGAAGCTCAGAGTAACGGTGATGTTGGTGACATAGCTTCGTTACAAAAAATGGTCGATGATCAAGCTGCTACTGTTAGAAAATTGAAGGAAGGAGGAGCTAATAAGAGCGTATGGCAACCTGAAGTAGCAAAATTGTTAGCATTAAAAGCAAAACTTCAAGAAGCTGCAGCAAAACAAACCTCAGACGTTCAGCAAGACCCTAAAGTTGTCGAGGAGGAAATTGCAAAACAGGGTTTAGTGGTTAGAAAGCTCAAAGAAGGAGGTGCAGAAAAATCGGTCTGGCAACCTGAAGTAGCAAAACTGTTAGC
This sequence comes from Aphidecta obliterata, assembly GCA_963966015.1. NCBI lineage: Eukaryota > Metazoa > Arthropoda > Insecta > Coleoptera > Coccinellidae > Aphidecta > Aphidecta obliterata. Next base: position 4,665,820 of record OZ014435.1, read on the forward strand.
ATTAAAAGCAAAACTTCAAGAAGCTGCAGCAAAACAAACCTCAGACGTTCAGCAAGACCCTAAAGTTGTCGAGGAGGAAATTGCAAAACAGGGTTTAGTGGTTAGAAAGCTCAAAGAAGGAGGTGCAGAAAAATCGGTCTGGCAACCTGAAGTAGCAAAACTGTTAGCATTAAAAGCAAAACTTCAAGAAGCTACAACAAAACAAATCCCAGTCGTTCAGAAAGAAGACCCTAAAGTTGTCGCGGATGAAATTGAAAAACAGGGTTTGGTGGTTAGAAAGCTTAAAGAAGGAGGTGCAGAGAAGTCAGTCTGGCAACCTGAGGTTAATAAATTGTTGGCTTTAAAGAATAAGTTAGCTGGTATTAACGGCGTTCCAGTTGTTCAACCTAAGGGAAAGAAGGGGAAAAAATAACTTGATCTCTTTTTGGTTGTTTATATTTTACATTCTAATTTATTATATTATTTATGAAGGAATTAGTGAATGTTTCTTTTCGATATTTTGGACTTTTTTTATTAAACTGTGACATGACCTGGTATCTTTATTCAAGATTGGCCTTTTACTTTTATACCTAAGTTATGTTGAATTTTATGATATGAGTAATTTTTTATTTCACAGTTATGATTTGAGAAAATTCAAGTCCTTGTATATTTTGACTGACAAACACAAGAAGACAATCCACGTTAACACGGAAATGAATGGAAAATGGCCAAACAAGTGAGGTTCTTAATGTTTATAACATAGGTAACTTAAATCTTCTGATACTTTTCAACTACCGATACATAAATCGAAATATAGTTGGAAAATTTGAGAAGCACCGACATGAAATCAGTGTTCAGTTTTCTCTACAGAAATTGAGACCAATTTCCCAGAAATGGTCCATTTTCAGTTTGTTTTGTGGTGATTGTTGAGAAAAACATGGACTACCATATCAATCATTGATTCACTTGGCTTTTTTATTTTTAAACAAATTCGATACCCCCAGCGCTATCTATATTTGATTGACTGAAGTGTTGTTCAGGTAACCGCGAACATAGTAGATTTCTGTATGGCAGATATCTTACTTCTTCTATCCGAGTACAGATGGCACACACTAAAATAGACTTAAAGATTTGTATATTACACGTGATTGAGATCCTTCAGGAACAAACCAATTGTATATTCGTATTCAGAACTCCCTTTCACCTCTTCGTGGTGATTCTTCAAAAGATCTGTTAAAAAAAAAATCGTCCTCAAATTTATGCAAGGAGTTCTACTTTGGAGTAAAATTGTTATCTTTTTAAGATCATTTGAGGTCGTAGATTCCTTATCTGTCATCAGTTTCAAGATGAGAGAACTTTCTAGCCATTATTTCACGTTTTATCGTTGATTATCGAATTTGTTACCGCCAGCGCCATCTATATTCGACTGACTGAAATGTTCTTCAGGGGACTGCCAACTACTAGTTTTCTGTAAGAAAGATATGTTACTTCTTGTATCCGAGTACAGATGGTGCACACTCCAGTAGACTGAAAGATTCGTGAATTTTACGTGATTGAGATACTTCAGGAATAAACTGATTGTATATTCGTATTCAGGATTCCCTTTCACCTCTTTGTGGTGATTTTTGAGAAGATCTGTTCAAAAAAACATCGTCTCAAAATTTATCTAAAGAGTTCTTCTTTGGAGTTTTTTCGGTGGAACTATTATGTATTTAGGCTAATTTGAGGTCGTAGATTCCTAATCTGACATCAGTTTCAAGATAAGAGAACTTTTCAGCCATTATTTGACCTGTTATTGTTGTGTATCAAATTTGATTCTACCAGCGCCATCTATACACTATTGACCCAAGTATCCCTTCGAAAATACGAAAATAAGAAGTTTTCGCTAATGCTGAAAATGAACTTTTTGCATTAGACTACAGATGGCAAATTCGAGGATGTAGATTCCAAATCAAAAAATTTGTTCAGATCTTGAATATTTTGTCCCATTTTTCATCAAATTTTGGTGTACACTCAGGTAAAAAAGTGCTCTCGCAGATCAAACTTTTGGCAATTACTCGCCAATAAGATTTTTTATTGAACAACTGATTCCATATTCGGTTTCAGGGTTGCCGATTATCCCTTTATGGTGAATTTTGAGAAAATCCGATGAAAAAAATTTTGGAATTTATCCAAGGGTCCCCCCTTTGAAGTTGAAAAATCGAAATTTAAAATATAACATATTGAGCATGTTTTCGTGATAATTAAGGGATGCAGATTCCGAATCTAACATTTTTTCAGAGCTCAGATTTTTTTCTGAGATTTCGAGTACACTCAAGTACAAAAGTTCTCTCGTCAGTTCCACTTTTGACGTTGGAACAATTGGATTGAGAATCATGAAAACACTCGAACTCTAGTCCATTCTGCTTCGAAAGTCTGTAAAGTCATGATCTGGGATATTTTGTCCCATTTTCATCAAATTTTGGTGTACACTCAAGTAAAAAAGTGCTCTCGCAGATCAAATTTTTGGCAATTACTCGCCAATAAGAATTTTTATTGAACAACTGATTGCATATTCGGTTTCAGGGTTGCCGATTACCCCTTTATGGTGAATTTTGAGAAGATCCGATGAAAAAAATTTTGGAATTTATCCAAGGGTCCCCCCTTTGAAGTTGAAAATTCGAAATTTAAAATATAACATATTGAGCATGTTTTCGTGATAATTGAGGGATGCAGATTCCGAATCTAATATTTTTTCAGAGCTCAGATTTTTTTCTGAGATTTCGAGTACACTCAAGTACAAAAGTTCTCTCGTCGGTTCCACTTTTGACGCTGGAACAATTGGATTGAGAATCATGAAAACACTCCAACTCTAGTCCATTCTGCTTCAAAAGTCATGATCAGGGATATTTTGTCCCATTTTCATCAAATTTTGGTGTACACTCAAGTAAAAAAGTGCTCTCGCAGATCAATTTTTTGGCAATTACTCGCCAATAAGATTTTTTATTGAACAACTGATTCCATATTCGGTTTCAAGGTTGCCGATTACCCCTTTATGGTGAATTTTGAGAAGATCCGATGAAAAAAATTTTGGAATTTATCCAAGGGTCCCCCCTTTGAAGTTGAAAAATCGAAATTTAAAATATAACATATTGAGCATGTTTTCGTGATAATTAAGGGATGCAGATTCCGAATCTAACATTTTTTCAGAGCTCAGATTTTTTTCTGAGATTTCGAGTACACTCAAGTACAAAAGTTCTCTCGTCAGTTCCACTTTTGACGTTGGAACAATTGGATTGAGAATCATGAAAACACTCGAACTCTAGTCCATTCTGCTTCGAAAGTCTGTAAAGTCATGATCTGGGATATTTTGTCCCATTTTCATCAAATTTTGGTGTACACTCAAGTAAAAAAGTGCTCTCGCAGATCAAATTTTTGGCAATTACTCGCCAATAAGAATTTTTATTGAACAACAGATTGCATATTCGGTTTCAGGGTAGCCGATTACCCCTTATTGGTGAATTTTGAGAAGATCCGATGAAAAAAATTTTGGAATTTATCCAAGGGTCCCCCCTTTGAAGTTGAAAAATCGATATTTAAAATATAACATATTGAGCATGTTTTCGTGATAATTAAGGGGTGCAGATTCCGAATCTAACATTTTTTCAGAGCTCAGATTTTTTTCTGAGATTTGGAATACACTCAAGTAGAAAAGTATACTCGTTAGTTCCACTCTTGACGCTGGGCCAATTGAATCGAGAATCATGAATACATTCGATCTCTAGACCATTCTGCTTCAAAATTCGATAAAATCATGATCTCGGATATTTTGTCCCATGAAATTTTTACTTTTACTTTTTGCATTAAAGTATAGATGTCGTTTCACTAAAGGTGTACACTCAAGTAGAGAATTATTTCTCTATTCCACTCGTAAGAGGGAATGATTCAAAAATTTCTTCTGATTGACAGAAAAAACGAGTTCTGTTTTTAAGTGTATGAACTGAAAAATAGGATACATCTGATATCTGAGCCATATCAATTATATTTGTCAACTGTATTGTGTTTAATTATTGTAGAATGAGGGAGATTTCATGCATCTTCAAAGATCACATGGAGGTGGGTAAATTATACAAGAATTACCTTGAAGGACCATTCAATATGACAGAATATCTATGCAGGTCAGCATTCTATTTATATTTCCTTCGACTAAATTGTACTTTTCTTGTGTTATTCCATCGACTAAAAGTATTTTTACATTTATATAGAAATGGTGGTGTGTTTCGCGATTGCTTAAATATTAGCTTCAAAGAAGAAGTACTTCCAAATGAGGAACAAGGAATTCTTACTTACATCTTCAATTGCTTCTGACGAGAAAAAAAAGAAGTTAAGTGTTTTTCAAAATTTATTATACATCTGTACAAATAAATACATAACAAAATAAAAACTCTCAAAAAAAAATAATTAGGAAATACATAGTATATTTGGTGGCACAAAATAGCAAAAAAAAAATTAATAGCATAGTTAGTATGTAATAATGAAAACTTATATATGCCAGAATTAAAATGAAAAGAAGGGAGATACTCATTGAAAACAAGTTTCATCAGTCATATTGAATATTAACTGTAATATCTCAGAATCGATTTATAAAAATGGTAACTTATAACTTAAATAACAAGATTTACGTTCGTTAGAAAAATTGGAAAGTTCTAAGTCGATGTTATAAGTAGGCAAAGTTAACAGTCTTCATATTTCAACATTTCTTGGAATAATGAACAATTACTTCATATTTGGTCAACCGATGAATTGTGAAAACTCACAAATTTATTATCACTAATTACAAAGCCTAAATTGATTCCATTATTTTTCATTTCCTCTGAGGAAATATTTCTGCTATACTCGTCTGAGAGCTCTACAATTGACTAGTTTTTCTTTAAGATTGAAGTCGTGAATCACAAGTATTCATCAGATTTCGAAAAAACTTCAGCTCCAGCCTTATAAACGTTCAGTGGAACTTTCTCAACACCTGCAAAGAAAATTATGATTTCTTCAAAATAATTGATCAACAGAAAATAATTATGATTTTCTCATTTTTCTTGAAAAAACGCTCACCTCTCATCTTTCACCAAACCCTTCAAACATTCGTTGGGGCTTCCATGCCGCAAATGATAGCTTTCATCACACTGGCTGCAACAAGTGAGGCGTAAGGTTGCCATTCTTTCTGCCTGGTGCCATCTTTGTAATCCGAAATGCCTCTTATGCAGATGAAACTGTCCTTGCAATTACCCAGAATCGATTCAATAACGGCATCGAACTCGGAGTCGAACGAAAGAACCCCCATTTTCGCCGCGAATTTCTGCCTGAGCACGTCCTCCTTGACCATCTGTCTTCCTGAAGCCACACTTCCCAAATGTATTCTCGGACATCCCTCTTGTCTGCAACGTTGGAAATTATGTCAGAAAAATTATATACAATCTGACAAATATATACTCCGTTTAAGAATTATTGACATCTCGGTTGACTGTGCAAAATCGAATTTAAGTTGGTAATAGACTATTCAGTAAGATTTTGGGTTGCTGAATTCAGGTTGGTATAGGAATAACACTAACATTACCCATAGAAATCTTGCTTTGATGATTTTATCGAAGATATTGGTGAATATGTAATTATAAAAATTTGCTCGGAATTTGAGCATTTTTTGTCTTATGCTATTAAAATGGCTGGAATTGACCAGGATACATCGCGCCTAACAAGAGAACGCCAGGCAGTTTGTCGGTGTTACTTCGAGTTTTTCAAAGATTTGGCATATATTTCCGCTAGTGTTTCAGGTAAACTGTTATTCACCGACTCAAAGTGTATTCTGATTGATCAATGTCTCGTAAATTTTCAGATTTCACCAAGCCCTGTCCGTAGAATATTAGCATGTTATTATAGCGTGGAATTAGCAGTGGAAGAAAACCTGTGCGATACGATTATTCCTTCAAAGAGACATTGAACGACTTTGTTTTTGCTAGAATTAAAAACAATGAATATATCAGTTTAGATATCCTTTTCGAACTGGTCAAAGAGCACCTAGATTTCAATTGATCAAAGTCAACATTATATTATATCATAAAAAAAATTGGATACAAATGCAAAAAAGTTGATCGAAGGAAAATTCTTACTGATAAACAGAAAAATATAATAAAAATAAAACGATTTTGTGATAAATACCGAGAATACATGGAACAAAACGTGAAATTCATTTATCTAGATGAAATTTGGATATTTGAAAATGGTATTCAAATTCGTCAGTGGACACTAGAAAATAATCCAAAAGGTATGCCGAGTATATTCAAGGGTAAAGGCAGAAGGTGCACTATTTTGAATGCTGGAACAATTGATGGATTTTTACCTGGATGTGATCCGATTCTTGACAGTGGTAATAATGATAAGGATTACTATGAATGGTGAATTATTTTATAAATGGGTTATTGAAAAATTGAAACCTTCCCTGCAAAAGGATGCCCATCAATAGGATTATGTCAGCTTATTCAATCAACACATCCAAATCACTACACTACGTGGAAACAAAGTTTTCAATGATATTTTTATCTTTGCTCTTGTATCATTCATAGATATTTTAAGTTTATTTATTATACTTATACTGTATGGTACCCTGTTCACATTCCCTCTGCTAATACACATGCTATATTGTTCCCAATTCAAAAGTATACTGAATAATTGTAAAATTGCTCATCAATTATAATATTTTCAATAATTCATGGACAGTTTTAATGAATGAAAATAAAAGTTGACTTTCTTGAATGATTCAACACCGAGCAATAAATAATTCACAAATTGGTTCATATATTGATAGTTCGGTACAAATTTCATGTCAAAATTCTTCATGTACTACATAGATTTTTAATTTTTGTTTCTCTTTTATTCCTTAATACATAATAACGGTTTTCCAATCCATTCTCTTGGCCCTGTGCTTGCGAAGTATCAAATTTTTTTTTCTGTTGCACCACTAGCTACCTGCTAGAATTCCATTAATTATCCTTCTTGAATCCTGACATAAAATGGTACTCTTATAGTTATATGGTTAGAATTTTGCAAGATTTCCAATACCAATGAATATTGCATGGTCCTGAGTGAAAATAAATATTTATTTGAATGATCTTCAATTTTCCATGGTTGACTTTTATATGAACGATAAGTTCAGATAATTTCATATGAAAGCATTCCACGATATTTTTGCGCTTTCAAACCTGAATTCCAATGTTTGAACTGCAATCGAAATATTCCGGCTTAATTATTCGATAATTCCGATAATTCGTATACTCAACACTTTTCTAGGTTATATTTATGTTTTATTTCTATGATGAAATTAAGTTACTTTTTGTAACCAGAAATAAAGCCTCGACTGGACGTTCATGGCCTGCTTCGATGTCAATAATTCTTAAATGGACTATACATTTGTGCATACAAATTTGGACAAAAAATTACTCTTCGACAGGCTACGGTGCCAAAACAATTCTTCAAAATAAGCAATCATATGATGTGTATGTGATGGACTAAGTACTTCAGCGGTGATGATACATCATTACTGAACTCAGTGAAATAAAGACTTATACTCTTACGCTGCTAGTGAAAAAGGCTTTTATGTCATTGTCAAACCTAGAGAGTAAACGGTTAACATTTCTTATTCTTGGGGAAACCTTCGGTTTTCTTATATAACACGCTGGTGGTTTGCTGAAAGTCAATCTTCTATCGGATCCAAGCAGCAAGAAGATAAATATCAAAACTCGAATTTCCATAATAATAAAAATTGATTCATACCTTTTAACCGATTTATCTTGAGGTAGGGGATGAGCGACTTCGATTATATCCTTATTCCCGATATTCATGTATAATTTGTCTGTGTCGGAACTTGGAGGCCTGAAGTTGGGTTCGGGAGATGAGCCAAGAATATTCAGAGCGCTTTTAATGTAGTTCACCCAAGGGGGCATAACCTTAGTGTCATTATCCGCTGATGATTTGAGGTTAGCTGCTATGTCCTGCAGATTGAGGTTATTTGGACGGTACGATTTGTACTCGAAGTCGCATTCCTTCTCGTTCTGTTCGGCTTTTTCGCAGTAGATATAGATGTTCCTTGAAATGATCGTTTCAAGTTTTGGAATTCCGAATAAAACAGAGTTACTCACTTATCTTTCGTTGGGTATGAAACTACAACGTCCCCTAACCTCACATGCTTATTGTAATCGGTGTAATGTGGTACACCTCCTCCGGCCCCAACCAAGAAGACGTAGTCCACTTTTTGGAACGTTCCCAAAAGTCTTGTAGTAGTATTACCGGCGGCCGTCATAGCTTCTCTGGTGTGCCCCACAGTCGGCAATTTTGTACATACTATCCTATGTGCACCGATGTTTCCGAGGGTGTAAACATTGGACTCTCCTGAAAATCAGACGTTCGAATTACAAACTCGTGAGTGCATGAAGGTCGACAAAGCAAAACGAGAGTTCGAACACAATACAATCAAAGCAAGATGATAATGAGACCACAAATGGAAAAATTGTGTTGAGATTTTTTGGGCGCTTGTTTTAATGAACATTATCTATATATTACAGCTGTAACGTTAACTGATTTGAAAGAGTGGTAAATATTGCCCCATAAATTTCTTCAAGATGCATAATAATTTTGTGAATATCTGAAGTGCTCATCATGCGCATACATAAATTGTGAATTAAAAAGCTACATTCCTTGGATGAGAGTACAGTTTTGAATTGCTTGAAAAATTTTCTATTGACGATTAATTTCAAAGAAACGTTCATTGTAATTTGGACCTCCTCAATTAATCCACTAACTTATGGTTGAAGCTAGTTATATACAAAAACAAGGCTAAAAAGTGAATGAATCATTTTCGTATACAAAATCCCCAACACTGTCGAAGAAAAATCTTCCGGTTATAAAGATAATGTCGAGGTTATTACAACGATATGTACAGGTGTTCCACGACAAATATGTGAATCGTATGCAGAAACATAAAAGATTTGCTGTCACAAACAAGTGCACCTTTTCCTCTTCCGTTCTTACCAAATCTAGTCGTCGGACCTTCACCTGTTGGACTATTGGAACCTGCGTTTCACAATATTAACTTCAAATAATTGCAACTTTAAGAAATCAAGAATACGCCGCTTAAAAGAAATCGAACCTACCTACTGTGGTGTATCGTACAAACGTTTCCTTATTCTCTATCATGGCATCGACAGCTAATTTCTCGCAATATTGAGCAGTTATTATGGCAATTGTAGGCTGTTTGGAGCTAGCCATTGTCGGCATTTGTTTAACTATAGTTACTTGAACATCGTGTGATTGTTGTCTGGTAAAAGCGCCATGCTCCAAGTTTTTGACCAGATTACGGGACTGCAATTCGGCCAGGTGATGAGCAACTTCTTCTGCGTCCCATCCGTTATCCCTGAAAATGGGGAAATATACAAAAACGAAAAAAAAAATAAAAAAACTGTCACCTACTTTGCAACATCCTGTATGGTAATAGGATTCGGATAGGAAGATTCTATAAGTTCCAGAACCTTCTCAACAGTCAGTAGTTTGATATTATCCAATGGTTCCTCGACGGATACTGAAAATAAAGTCATAATTTATATTTGGATCATATTTCCAAAAATTGACTACAATAAAAGTATTCGAGCAATCGAAATCAAAATTCACACAACCAACCCATATTATTCTTTTGATTGTTAATGAGGTCAACCAATCCACGTTTTGTGCCAATCGTTAATAGATTTTTTTGTAAAATGAGGATTGCGGAACCGAAAAACAGATTGTTAGGTGTTTTTATGAAATTGAGAGCTGAATTGTTAATCAGGATTCTTCTGCGGCTAATAGGTCCAAATTACAACACCACGGAAAAGCAAACCTGTTTCAAACTGTCTCAAATCGAACCGAAGTATTATAGTCCCAGCTAAAAAATTTGAATTCCTTTATTATCACATAGCGGATAGTCGTTGAAGGCATAAATGAAAAAATGTTCGATTTTCTTCATAAAACTTACGTGGTCTAACAGGTATCGCTTCTCCCTCCAACTGCTTCAGTTCGACTTCAATCATTTTTATCGTTTTGTAGTTGTGCTGCATGAGTTTCATGATTTTCTTTATGAAACCGACATAATCTAAAAAAGCGGTCACACTAGAGAAAGTTTATATTTAATCAATTTATCGTACCTCGTGGAAAGTCTTTCGGTGAGACCAACTCTTTGAAGAACTCTTGAGCCACACTCGCTTGTTTGTCTTCAGAAGGATGGTCGGTGGTGTCTGGTGCTGCACGAAACCAAAACCTCAAAGTTCTACACTCTTGAGTATGTTTGCCGGTTTGAGCACTCACGAGAAAAACCCTGAATTCCAACGATAAGTGAGGTGGTTCTGTAGAACCATTTTCTACAAAAAAAAAAATGAAGATTCGAATCGAGTCAATTTTTTTACTTTGTGAAGTACCTGTTGCTGCTTCTTTATTTATAACTATTCCTGTATGTTGACCGCCAGCGACATGCATCTTATCATCGGTTTTTTGGATTTTCTTCCTTTCAATTATTAGGGTCGTCGAATTGGCAGTTTTTCCTTTGGGCGTCATCACGACTTGCTCTTCATCCTTTGTCTCCGTCATTTTGATTATATTCTGAAAAAAAAACCAAATATTATACTAGAGGTCAGTCTGCTCTTTTTCGAAGTGATTCACTAGATAGTGTTCAGAATATCACCTTGAATCCCAAAATATTTCCCGTAAACGCTCAAAAAGTTCACCGATTTTGAATTTCCCGCCCTTTTGAGTATTTAAATTGGTTACCCTGATCAAGTATGTATATTTTAATCTATGCAATTTTATATCTGTTCTGTGTTCTAGATTGATTGAGGTTCTCATTGATGAAGTAATAATTAACCCTTCCGTTACTGTGTCTGTGTGTCATTTTAAACTAAATCCGGCATACTTGAGAGCCACTTAACATTCATAGCATATATAAACCAGTCGTGACGGGAATTAATAGGTAAGATGCACAAATCCATAATGAAAATTCTATTAACATTCATTAGGCCAGCACCTGTACCTCGTTTTGGAAGATATTATTATGAAAAGGTGACCCATTCAAATTTTTTCAAAGTTTATTCTATAAAATTATTTTTCATGGTAAAATTGAGATTTAATCAAGATTTGTGTCATTTCATTAATCGTTCACTATTGGCGATTCCAAAAGTCTAAACGCCCCCTGCCGGCTAAGTCCCGAACTTAGAAAACGAGTATTTATTTTTATACTTGACGTTCTTTTAAGCCAGATATTTTCATTTTATTTAGAAACTTTCATTTCTGAGCAGAGTTTCGAGGAACTGTCTTTCTTTCGGAACTGAACCGGAACAACTCGGAACTACTCCAGGACCACCGAAGGACCATAAAACATTAGGTCTATAGTTCGATCATAGATGATGTGGAACAGTTTTGTAGAACTGGCATTCTTTCGGAACTGCTCCAGGATCACCAATAGATGGTGTGGAACAGTTTCGTAGAACTGTCATTCCATCCGAACTGAACCGGAACAACTCAAAACTGCTCCAGGATCACCCATTCGCGATTCTAAACGTCCCCTGCCGGCTAAAGCCCGAACCTAGAAAACGGGTATCATATTTCACGTGCTTTTAAGCCAGATATTTTTATATCCAGGAATCAGGAGGTATAAATATTCATAAACTTTTATCGTTTTCTGAACATTGTAATTGGTATCAAAAAAATAGTCGGTCAAGTATATTTATATCATTGTTATTCAGTCGAAATACGTTCACGAAGTTATTGAATTGTAGGTTACAAGTTTGAGTCCAATTTTCTGGGGCAGGTTTGAGTGGTGATTTAGAAAGGTAATTCAATAATTATCAAGAAGAGTGTGATGAAATTGATCTTCGTATTTCATTCTGTAGTAAATAAATTAGAATCATCTTTAAGGTGAAGTCTGAATGAAACTGTATATTTTATGAGTAAATATTATATGTGCATGAATTTGAGGACAGTAGATTATATAACAATGAGTGAACACAGTTCTAGTACTAGAAAAAAACCGTTTGAAATTGTTATTGTTGTCCTCAATTGCTCCTCGAAGAAAAATCAAAACAGGGCCATACATTTCCATGAATTTCATAAGAAAGATGCCTCAGCCGCTTGGAAAAAATAAATCACAAATGAGCGACTATTAGGTGTAGTTTCCAAATAATTGACCACTATCGTCAAACTAGAATAGTGCTCCATTTTTCCTGTTGAATTATTATCAATTTCGATATAATTAAAATTGAAAAAACCAATAAACTTGACACTACACTATCAATAATCCAATCATTCACTAAAAAGTCTTCACATGAAACTAACAAAATCGAAGGAAAAAACCTGAAAAACACCTAAATTAATCCGTTTCACCACAATAAATCCCGAAAAGATACCCGTTTTCCTCCATGTTTGTTTACATTTCGCAGCGCCCTCATCGGTAGTTGGAATCGCGAATTCGGAAATTTCGAAGCGAAAGGTTGATAATGGATCATCACGAATTGTCTATGGTTCGGAAAGAACATAACCTCACAATTTCTAACTAGAATCTGGAATAGAAAGTGTAGAGTAGATGAAAATTCAAATAGTGCTTATTACTGCTTATGATACAACACCTGCTTCCAATGTGAATCCGTTTTTAGAATAATCATCATCAATTAAATACATTATTGAAATGGACGAACGGTTCGAAATAATGAAAGAAGGCCCATTTCGTGAAGAAATGCTTGAAATGTCCAGATGGGGGGGCAAAACAGAGGCAATTCGCCTAACCCGTTCTAGAATAGACGATATTTTAAACAATGAAGTAAATACAAGAAATCGCCGTACAAAATGTAATAAACTCAACCAGTTATTGAAGGAAATTGGGGCTGATAAAGCCTTCGAAAACGACGAGAGATATTCGAGCAATCACGTTCTTGATCGGCTGTTGCAACCTGATGAAAAAATAAATATACCCAATATTCCACATAATTCAAGAAACAATGCCCCTAATCTGCGAGTGGTAATTTCAACGACTCCTCAAACTACAATGCAACCGCCAAGCAATTTTTTGAGAAGTTTAAAGAGTTCTTTAGATTTGGTAGAAAGAATTGGTAAGCAAGCAGCTCTGGATCAATTGCGTTCCAAAATAAACGAGATCAAAGTTAATGTGGGAAATGCTGGTTACAAAGAAATTCAGCAACTAAAAAAGATTATAAGCATTATATCAACCGAAGGAAACATGACTGTGTATAATAGAAAAAAAAATAAAATGGGAAGAACAAATCACATGACACCACAACAACAAAACGTGCCAAAGAGGAGAGGGAAGAAGAAAAAAACAAATTACATGACACCACAACAACAACAAAACGTGCCAAAGAGGAGAGGGAAGAAGAAAAATAAAGGATCAAATGTTGAAATTAAAAGAGAAGCTGTTAGCAACACCGATGGAACTTCGAAGCCCCAAGTAAAAATTGAACATACTGGAGATTTTCCAAGAAACGTTCGTGTCAAACAAGAAGTAATCGTGATAGATTGAGTCTACGTAATTGGAGATTTCATTCTCTATTTTTTTGCTTTATTATTATTATTATCTAGTCGTAGAATGTATTTTAAGTTTAGGGAGGCTGTTTTGTGTTTCTTATAAATTTGAAGTTTGTTAAAATATATTTTTTATTCGGTGTATCTTCAATAATAAAATATATAAAACTAGTTTTTAAATGTGATATTACTCACTACGAATTTCCTCTATCCTAACACAAGTGTCCATTTCAAATGAGAAAAGAGAATGGGCAAAGATCTCCGTTTTTAAAACCACAAAAAAGTGATAAGTATGCCAGTAAATGAAGAAAACATGATATCTTATTAACCTTGAATAACGACAATTTCTTTTATCTTGCAAATGATATATTCTATTTCGCATTGTGAGAAGAATAATTGTGGGATCCCTTTCATTTTCTGGCGTATGTGCTGAAATTTGATATAACAAAGAACCTATTTTCATTATTCGAATCAGCGACGCCACATATGCTTATCGTTATTTTCTTCAAATTAATGATAATTCAAAATATATAAACTGATGAATGAATAAAATTATGCGACCAAATATAGAATTATATCAATGATGTCATCGCCGCTTTTGAATAAATGGGAATTTGCATTTAGTTATAAATTATAGAGAAACATTCCGGCTATAATTTTTACAAGGTTACTGGAAAGCTATTAGATAAATAGATCAATACAGGTTATATCATAGATAAAGAAAGGTATTTATTTATCTATGGCCTCTGTGGATTATATCGCGAAATTTGTTCATTTGTTGTGTAAGGATGCTTATGCGATTACTATCTTTCAATTCGAAAAAACTAGGTAGAAATCCGCACCATTTACGAACTCAATACTAATTATCTACTTTCCACCCATAAATGAAAGTACGTGAGTAATAAGAGAAATTACCAATTGAAATTTGAATCCAATCTGTACCATTCTTCTGTACCCGAACAAGTCACATCAAATTCGCGAGTGAAATGAACGCAATAAAGTCGTTTTATCGGCAAGACTTCAATGCGATCGCATGTCGGAAAACGTTCAAAGTTGGAGGAAATACATATCCTGTCTTTTGGCATAGTGCCTGGGCACAAAATGGTACAGGGCGAAAGTTTCGGGGCCGATTATCCCGAAATTTATGATCATAATATCTCAACGAATGACATGGTTCGTGACTTGATTGTTCGATTTGCTACAATAACAATTCAGTCTCGTATGGGACTTCGATTTAATGAACACAGGAAGTTTAAATTTAGTGAAGAGGGCGTAGCAGGTTACCGTTCCTTATTAGGAACACTCCTGTATGTATCACCGTCAATTTTGTTAACAAAGTATAAATGATTTTAAAATCCAGACGATTATTTTGGTTTCATAGGTTATCGAGAGTCAACACACAACTACTCATAAACAAACATGTTTATAACCATCTATAAATATAGTAGCTACCTACTTGAGAATGCACTCAATAAATTGGATACTTTCAAATATTTAAGCAAATTTTCAGAAGACTAGAACTCACCAGTTTTCCCCAAATATAGTAGGGAGTAATCAAATGAAAAAGGAACACCAACTGAAACTTTGTTAAAACACTTTTATTTTCGTCTTTCCAATATAAACATCGATTACAGGCCGGAAAAAGGAGCTACTTTCACAGTACTCTAGATGCAAAATGCAACTGTCAAGAATTTCCCTATCCATATTTCTCTGTAGAGCAATTCTATAATTTCATTGAGGAGCTTTTGCAGCATTGCCGACATTGACGGAGAGTTTTACTTAATTTTATCGCTATCAACAATACTGTTTACAAATTTTAATTATTTGCATGATGTAAGGGAAATTTTCACTTTTGATTAACTGTTTCAAATAGTTTAGTTGGGACATGACAAGGGAGTGTCTTTAATGTCTAGTATTTTAATCGAGCCGAACCTATGTTGATATTGTTCATCCTAACCTAAAATCTGACACTGTTTAGATTCAATATTTTCCATCAAATACGGAAGATTTTGAAGATAAAATACACGATTCAGTTGAGAAAATGTTGAAGGATGATTGATAAATTCGAAAGATTTGTTTTTATGAAGGTGTTCCCAGAAAAACTGCTGGCGTTGGCAACGTCGCCACAAAGTCAACCATGTGCTTGTCCTCGCTTTGCACATTTGCGCAAGGTACAGTTCTAGATATACAATGACGTCATGAATGAATAAGAAATACCTAGAGGAGGCAAAACGATTGAATTTTTTTATTGTGCGAAGGATGATGACTAACGGATATTAACGGACTATGATGTTGCCCAGCTGTCCCAATGAGAGACCAATTCCAATGGGTTGAAAGCTACTTCCGACGGGCCGGATGTAAATAAGCTGGTCGGGGCAGCATTATTTTGTGACCGGGGTGTGTTTGAAATTGTTTAGACGAAAAACTAACAATGAAGTTCGACTGATATTGTTCAGAAAGAAGAAAATAATATTGGCGAAAGTATTAAATAATTTTAGTTAATAATTAAAATTTTATAATTGAAAGAAGCCTCAAATAAGCATGCCAATTTTCATGAAAATCAGCCAAAGTTTTCCTAGCTATTTAAAAAAAAACTTTATTTCAAATTAATGACGAGAACGAAGAAGTTAGGTCACACGAGTATGGAAATAAAAAAATCCTATTTTTTTTCTGAAAAACCGTTTGACAGTTCAACCCTCATTACAGATACCTTTCCTTAGCTAACCGATAAAAGAAGAAGAAAGTGGTTTCCCCTAATAGATGGCACCACAAACTATTCAACTCTTTTGTTGATCAGTGGACTATTTTGTCATCATTCTTAGACGAAAAAGACATATATGCTTATCTTCGTATGTTGAATATCACTCTAACATTATTGAAATATTTGAGAGAGAATTTTCTTCTTATATGTGACCGATGTAGGCCGACCAAAAAAGAAGAAGAAAAAAATCAGCTCCGACAGATGGCGGCATGAATAAATAAAACACTCAGGAGGACGTCGCCAAAATCAACGACTACCCCGAAAAATTGTAAAATATTTAAGATCATACTTCACAGGATCATTTCTGTAGTATATCTTCACACATTCTCAACTCAAATTGAGAGTGGTCGCAACCTCGACGATGAGTCGAAGTTTCGCATCCTGAGCGTGAGGCAGGCTCTTGGAATTCCGTTCGGGAGATCCTCGTAGCCATCGATGATCGTTCGGCTGAACTTTGTTCAGTTACGGATGCGAAACATTCTGAGGGGTTGCATTTGCTTAAATAAAACACAGTAACTTATACCAAACATTAGACAACATTGTTACTCTTTGCTTATACTCACGTAGAAGATAATTGTGAAATGGGGTTGAGAAATATTATCTTTCTCAGTATTTTTCCTTCGAATCGGTTCCACTGGCCATGTAGAAATTTTTGTTCTAAATACCTAGTCACTCCCTTGCATTATCGATCTCATCAATTTCGACTGCATTTCAGATGAATGCATTTTAATTGGAATATCGTTCACAACTTACCAAAATTGATCAGAAACTAGACGTGGATGTTGTAGAAACGTTTGATTTCGGACTTGTTAATGTTTGATAGAAACATGGTTAATTTTCATTTAATCTTTTTTAAGAATATTCTAGTGATACGATACATAAACCTTCCAGTAGTTATATTACAATCAACCACAAAAACTGAAAGACTGTAGGATTTCAGAAAGGAAAAACGGCTTGATAAATTATTCGTTTTTATTCTTGCTATTTATACATAATCTCATTCTTGTTCAGAGAAGAGGCTGTTAGAAAAGAGACACAATAAAGACCAGTAGGAAACACAAAATGAGTAAAAAGTTGGGTTAAAGGGAAAACTGAAACAAACAAGACAGAGCATAAGAAAATACCATCTTTCTCGCCAAATTCCGAGGTAACTATTCTAAAAATATCGATCACAACACTCTGTAGATAGAATAGAGAAAAACGAGTGGTTTTAATCTATGTATTCCAACAGATACTTTACACCGCTATATCCACAGGATACAAAGAATAATTACAACAAATTTAGTACTTGACCTAGCATAAATTTATTCACACTGTTCGTTCTGCAATATAGAATAACAATATAAAAAAAGTTCAATAAAAATAACAATAATAAGTTAGCTATATACAAGCAGAAATTTTCAATAAAAAAAATTAAGTGGTTGAAGCTTTTTACGTTTACATCCAGGGATACCATCTCAAAAAATTTAGCTTCAAGATCTTTATCACTTCTTCCTTGTTGAGATGTCAAACTGAATGAAATACAAATATAACTTACTTATTAAATACTGGATTCTTCGTTTTGGTAAAAGTAGTATCAAATGAAGCAAACCAATTCTAAATTGGTTTCAAAACCAAGTAGGAATTTTTCAAATATTTCCATCCCGTATCATTGGTCTTGATAAGGCTACCTATCAACTATTCTTGTTTGTTCTTCAGGAGTTACAAAAATACTCATCATCTCAATCTTCTCGCAAACAGTATTAGGGCACGTTTCCCTTTTAAAAGGTACTCCCTTGATATCGTCAATGAATTCAACTGTTAAAAAAATTGTCTTCATTTGGAAAATTCCTACTTTCAAATTGCACTTATTTAGATTTCTTCTCATTCATACCTTCCTTTGTGAAATAATTATAACGAGGGATGAATTTTCGTAAGAGACAAGGTTAAGTTCAGGGTAAAATAGGCCGGAAAATAGTTGCCAACGACGACCGCGTCTTCTCTATAGGGCTAAACATATTTATTTATGTATGACACTTTAAGCCGGACAATAATAAATAAAATTAATTTAGTATAGCTAAAATTAGTTCATTTATCTAAGCGACGGCGACGACGTTATAGAACTCAGATTAGGTAGAGAGGTGTTGGTGACCGAGAGGTTTTGCGTCTTTTCTATCTCCTCTTCCACCTGGTTGTTTCTCAGTTCTTGCGTTGTGTAGAGGAACTTGTTCCAATCGTCGTGCCTCGGATGAGCAAAACTCTGGAAAAAGAATCATGAATAAGATAGACGTCGGAAGTCTTGTCAGTTTGTAAAGTAACTACTGTAATTTTATTTTTATGAACTTCAAAACATGGAATATGGTTCAATGTTTCGAAAAATAAAAAAGTGCTCACCTCAGCCACCTCGTACACCCATATCCTACCCTGGTTGTCCCCAACGGTGACATGCGTACCGGTTGGGGTCCAAGATACTTTGTTTAAAGCGGGACATCCCTCTACTATCACACTAGCTGCTGGAACTTCGGTATCCTGATTCAGATTCCACAAATCTAACCTTCCGCTACCGTCGACAGCGGCGAAGAGAGCCGGATTCGTCGGCGACCATTTCACGTCCAGAACGTAGTCTCCGTTATCTTCGAATGAGTATATCGGTTTCGTTTCCTGCAAGAACAATCAGTTTATACAAACCAAAGAGTCTATACTCCGTTTAAGAATTATTGACATCTCGGTTGGCTGTGAAAAATCGAATTTAAGTTGGTAATAGACTATTCAGTAATATTTTGGGTTGCTGAATTCAGGTTGGTATAGGAATAACACTAACATCACCCATAGAAATCTTGCTTTGATGATTTTATCGAAGATATTGGTGAATATGTAATTATAAAAATTTGCTCTGAATTTGAGTATTTTTTGTCTTATGCTATTAAAATGGCTGGAATTGACCAGGATACATCGCGCCTAACAAGAGAACGCCAGGCAGTTTGTCGGTGTTACTTCGAGTTTTTCAAAGATTTGGCATATATTTCCGCTAGTGTTTCAGGTAAACTGTTATTCACCGACTCAAAGTGTATTCTGATTGTTCAATGTCTCTTAAATTTTCAGATTTCACCAAGCCCTGTCCGTAGAATATTAGCATGTTATTATAGCCTGGAATTAGCAGTGGAAGAAAACCTGTGCGATACGATTATTCCTTCAAAGAGACATTGAATGACTTTGTTTTTACTAGAATTAAAAACAATGAATATATCAGTTTAGATATCCTTTTCGAACTGGCCAAAGAGCTCCTAGTTTTCAATTGATCGAAGTCATCATTATATTATATCATAAAAAAAATTGGATACAAATACAAAAAAGTTGACCGAAGGAAAATTCTTACTGATAAACAGGAAAATATAATAAAAATTACGAAAAGCACTGCCGTGAAGGCAGGAGCTTTTGAGCGCTCGTACATGCACCTTGTAGGTAGATTCGCATTTTCCAGTTTTGGAAACCAATTGAGGAAATTTTTAACAGCTGTCAACAACAAATTTTCAAACTAAGGCGAAAATCCTGACTTCAAGTCAGTGCTTCAGGTGACCAATTTTTTTTTCGATAATTCGCTAGAATTTTCTATGGTATCTATGGTCTTGGTAATGCGATCTGGACAAAATTTCCGCCTATGTGCAAAATTTTATTCCAATCCAATGATGATTTTCGAAATTATCAGAAAAAAAATAGTTTTGAACAGCTATATTTACGGAACCCCTAGTCTAATTTCGCTCATTGATGAACGTGACCGCGAAATTCGCGATCCTAACCTATCCTGAAAATTTCAAGTCCCTAGGTCTTTCCGTTCGAAAGTAATGATTTTTTATGGTTTCTATGGTTCTGATCATGCGTTCTGGAAAAAATGTAGCTCGAAAATATCATTCTCAATTTGAATACAAAATTTTTTCACGATCGAATCCATAGTTTTGAAATTATCAAGAAAACCAAATTTCGAACGGCCATATTTACGGAACCCCTGGTCTAATTTTGCTTATTGATGCGAAATTCGCGATCCGAACCTATGCAGCAAATTTCAAGTCCCTAGGCCTTTCCGTTCGAAAGTTATGATTTTCTATGGTCCTGATTATGCGATCTGGAAAAAATATAGCTCGAATATATCATTCTCAATTTACATACAAAATTTCGTCACGATCAAATCCATAGTTTTGAAATTATGAAGAAAACTGAATTTGAAACGGCCATATTTACGGAACCCCTAGTCTAATTTTGCTCATTGATGGACGTGACCATGACATTCGAGATTAACACCTATCCTGAAAATTTCAAGTCCCTAGGCCTTTCTATGGTTCTGGTCATGCTAGCTGGACAAAATTTTGCATGCAGTTTGAGCACGCAATTCTCCATCTGCTCGCAAAATTAGACCTTGATCGAATTAGTAGTTTCGAATTAATCAGAAAAACAAAATTTCGAGCGGCCATATTTACGGAACCGCTCGGCGAATTTTGCCCAATGACGAACTTAAATGCGGCATTCGATATTCGAATCTACCCTGAAAATTTCAAGTTTCTAGGACATTTCGTTCGAGAGTTATCGTGTATACGGACGGACGGACAGACTCGAATTTTCCGACGGATTCGTCATCAGTGAGTCAAACTTAGTCGATTGAGACCATTTTCGGCTCAAAATTCGAAAAATACAGACATCGTGACGAAATGATATAGCCCTCGTGTAAGTAGTACGAGCGCTCAAAAATAGTACGATATTGTGATAAATACCGAGAATACATGGAAAAAAATGTAAAATTCATTTATCTAGATGAAATTTGGATATTCAAAAACGGGATTCAAATTTGTCAGTGGACACTAGAAAATAATCTAAAAGGTATGCCGAGTATATTCAAGGGTAAAGGCAGAAGGTGCTGGAACAATTGATGGATTTTTACCTGGATGTGATCCGATTCTTGACAGTGGTATTAATGATAAGGATTACTATGAATGGTGAATTATTTCATAAATGGGTTATTGAAACCTTCCCAGCAAAAGGATGCCCATCAATAGGATTATGTCAGCTTATTCAATAAACACATCCAAATCACTACACTACGTGGAAACAAAGTTTTCAATATTTTTATCTTTGCTCTTGTATCATTCATAGATATTTTGAGTTTATTTATTATACTTATACTGTATGGTACCCAGTTCACATTCCCTCTGTTAATACACTCGCTATATTGTTCCCAATTCAAAAGTATACTGAATAATTGTAAAATTGCTCATCAATTATAATATTTCCAATAATTCATAGACAGTTTTAATGAATGAAAATAAAAATTGACTTTCTTGAAGTATTCAACACCGAGCAATAAATAATTCACAAATTGGTTCATATATTGATAGTTCGGTACAAATTTCATGTCAAAATTCATCATGTACTACATAGATTCTTAATTTTTGTTCCCCTCTTATTTCTTTATACATTATAACGTTTTTTCCAATCCATTCTTTTGGCCCTGTGCTTGCGAAGTATCCAAAAATTTTTTTCTGTTGCACCACTAGCTACCTGCTAGAATTCCATTAATTATCCCTCTTGAATCCTGACATAAAATGGTACTCTTATAGTTATATGGTTAGAATTTTGCAAGATTTCCAATACCAATAAATATTGCATGGTCCTGAGTGAAAATAAATATTTATTTGAATGATCTTCAATTTTCCATGGTCGACTTTTATATGAGATAATTTCATATGAAAGCATTCCACAATATTTTTGCGGTTTCAAACCAGAACTCCCATGTTTGAACTGCAATCCAAATATTCCGGCTTAATTATTCAATAATTCGTATACTCAACACTTTTCTAGGTTATATTTATGTTTTATTTCTATGATGAAATTTAGTTACTATTTGTAACCAGAAATAAAGCCTCGACTGGACGTTCATGGCCTGCTTCGATGTCAATAATTCTTAAATGGACTATATAATGGACCATTTCGGATAAGAATCGCTTTGGTGGCACCAAACCCTTCAAATTTAACAGTAATCTTGGGAAAAGGTGTGGAATATGGTCACCTCCCGGATTAATCTCACCTTAAGGCTCCACAGCTTGATGGTCCAGTCGATGGAGGACGTCAGGAACATGTGCGAGAAATCTATGCCGCCCTGCACCGCGTTCACGCTGACGCCCGTTATCGGACCCTGGTGACCCTCGTACAGCTCCGTAATGCCGGCCCTCGCGCCGTGCCTGCACGCCGAGTAGGCGACGCCCTCCTCGCCGCCCAGCACGAAGTTGTTCACGTCGGAGTGCGGGAAATCCAGACAGGTCACGGCCACCGGCTTGGACTGGACCTTGTGGA
Organism: Aphidecta obliterata; assembly: GCA_963966015.1. Lineage (NCBI taxonomy): Eukaryota > Metazoa > Arthropoda > Insecta > Coleoptera > Coccinellidae > Aphidecta > Aphidecta obliterata. Next base: position 4,688,459 of record OZ014435.1, read on the forward strand.
GGTCGAGGATCTCCTGCGGTTGTCCCAGCATGTCCAGGGACCACGAGCAAAGCCGGCCGTCGGTGGAGATGCTGATGAGGTTGTGCGCGTTGGTCGTGCCCACGACGCTCATGCAGTAGACTGGATGCTGGAATAGAAGAATGTTTTGATCTGCCCTCCTCGAAGATGACAAAACTTACAGTGTGCGCTGTGGTAGACAGCGGCGTCCTCTGTATCGGGGTCCTCTTCTGCACCCTGTTGTCCCACAAGACGATCTGGCCGGAGTAGGTGCCGCCCAGTATGAGGTTCGGGTGGAACCTGGCGAAGGTGGTGGACAACACGGAACTCTGACAATGGAATATGTACTCCGGCGTGTTCTTCTTGAACTTCGTGTTCCATATCAGGACGACCCCGTCCGGATCGTTGGGCGCCTCCTCGTTGTTGTTGTAAGCCGCCAGGAGGAGTTCGGGGTATTGGGGACACCAATCGAGCGCCGTGACCACCCTGTTCTTGGTCCACCTCTCGTCGAAGAACTGCCGGTTCAAGGAGATGCATTGGTGGGATTTTTCGTCCCTATGAAAAAAAATTAGCTGGTTAAATAAGATTACAAACTGAGTTGTCGAAGAAGCAAGAAAGAGATCAAACTCGACTGAGTGAAAACCACGTTATTCGTCCTTTAATATTTCAATCCTGGATTTTCGTCGAGTAACCTAACCTAACCTACAAATTAAGTTGTCGAAGAAACAAGGAGGTGGATAAAACTCAACTGAGTGAAATAGTATATAATTTCATAAGGGGGAAAAGTTACTTTTCCTCCGAATGGAATATGTTATTTTTCTTCAAACGCTTTGAAATTCATTAAAATCTGGAGATTAGATTTATATTTACGATCGTTGTAATTGAGTGATCAATAGAAAGTTTGCCTAGTTACGATTGTCTCGCAAAATTAATTTGATAGTTAATTACACTTTTCCCTACGGCGTACGGAATTCATCGTTGACATAGCAACCCATTTCCCAACAGCGTAGGAGAAGTAGAACTTTTCGATGATCCTGTCATTCGAAATATGACGTTGTTTCTGCACGTTTGAAAAAAATTACGAAAAGCACTGCCGTGAAGTCAGGAGCTTTTGAGCGCTCGTACAGCCACCTTGTAGGTAGATTCGCATTTTCCAGTTTTAGAAATCAATTGAAGAAATTTTCGACAGCTGTCAAAAAAATTCTGAAACTTAGGCGAAACTCCAGACTTCATATCAGTGCTTCAGCTGATCAATTTTTTTTCGGTAATTCGCTAGAATTTTCTAGGGTATCTATGGTCTTGGTGATGCGATCTGGACAAAATTTTGCACGTAGTTTGAATACATTATTCCCCAGCTAGGTGCATAATTTCATTCCAATCCAATCATTAGTTTCAGAACAATCAGTAAAAAAATATTTTGAACGGCCATATTTACGAAACCCCTATGCTTATTTTGCTCATTGATGAACGTGACCGCGATAGTGGCGATCCAAACCCACCCTGAAAATTTCAAGTTTCTAGGCCTTTCCGTTCAAAAGTTACAATTTTCTATGGTTTCTATGGTTCTGGTCATGCGATCTGGACAAACTATTGATTTAATATATCATTCTCGATGAAAATACAAAATTTCATCTCGATGGAATTCGTAGTTTCGAAATTATCGAGAAAACAGAATTTCAAACGACCGTATTTACGGAACCCCTAGTAAAATTCTGCTCATTGATGAACGTGAACGCGACATTCGAGATCCACACCTATCCTGAAAGTTTCAAGTCCCTAGGCGTTTCCGTTCAAAAGTTACAATTTTCTATGGTTTCGATGGTTCTGGTCATGCGATCTGGACAACATTTCACATGTAGCTTGAACACCTCATTCTCCATTTGAGTGCGAAATTTCATCTCGATCAAATCTGTAGTTTTCAAGTAATCAGGGGAACCTACACTGAAAATTTCAAGTCTCTAGGTTGTTACGTTCGAGAGTTATCGTGCTTACGGCCGGACGGACAGACTCGAATTTTTCGACGGATTTGTCATCAGTGAGTCGAACATAGTCGATTGAGACCATTTTCGGCTCAAAATTCGAAAAATACCGACATCGCGACGAAATGATATAGCCCTCGTGTAAGTAGTACGAGCGCTCAAAAACTATGTTTTTTTTAATGATGCCTCCTGACAGTACCTTGTTAGCCAAATAAAATATTACTAAATCCAGAACCTTTATTCGAACATTATTTAACAATTTCCATTTTATAAGTGGAAATGGAAAGTGCTGTCGGTATTTTTTTTCGTAATCATCACATTTGAAACCCCGATTGCGACTTTTCCTATGAGAAATTATCGTTAGAAGTGAAGTCTCGGTGCTGTCAAGATTTGTCTTTTTCATTTTGTAATAATAAACTGGAAATGTAATGAAATACGATGCAGAAACGTTTTAATTTCCCTCTTTTATTCTTTTTAATCCATCTTTTTCGAGCACCTTAAATTTCTTTCCATTTCGATCTGAATGTAAACAAACCGATGATGATCGAATTTACGTTCGTCTTTTCGGATACGTTCGGAAATCCGAATTACCCGTCAGCATCGATTTCTCATCCTATGTGTGTTCAAATTCATCTCGAAATGACCGAGTTTCGAGAAATTTCAACGTCGTGTCAAATACGATTTATTTATTTCCGCGAGAAACGTCACGTAATATATATGATCGACGTAAATTATTTCGGACTTTCTTCATTTTAAGTAGTAATAATACCAGTATTCTTGATTTCAAAGCGCACCAATAAAAAAATAAAATTACGAAAAGCACTGCCGTGAAGGCAGGAGCTTTTGAGCTTTTGACCTTTGAGCTGCACCTTGTAGGTGGATTCGCATTTTCCAGTTTTGGAAATCAATTGAAGGAATTTTCGACAGCTGTCAAAAAAATTCTGAAACTTAGGCGAAACTCCAGACTTCCTGTCAGTGCTTCAGCTGATCAATTTTTTTTCGATAATTCGCTAGAATTTTCTACGTTATCCATAGTCTTGGTGATGCGATCTGGACAAAATTTTGCACGTAGTTTGAAAACATTATTCCTCAGCTAGGTGCAAAATCTCATTCCAATCCGATCAGTAGTTTCGAAACTATCAGGAAAAAAATATTATGAACGGCCATATTTACGGAACCCCTAGTCTAATTTTGCTCATTGATGAACGTGACCGCGATATTCGCGATCCAAACCCACCCTGAAAATTTCAAGTTCCTAGGCCTTTCCGTTCGAAAGTTACAATTTTCTATTGTTTCTATGGTTCTGGTCATGCGATGTGGACAAAATATTGCTTTAATATATCATTCTCGATTAAAATACAAAATTTCATCTCGATCGAATCCGTAGTTTCGAAATTATCGAGAAAACAAAATTTCAAACGACCGTATTTACGGAACCCCTAGTATAATTCTGCTCATTGTTAAACGTGAACGCGATATTTCAGATCCACACCTATCCTGAAAATTTCAAGTCCCTAGGACTTTCCGTTCGAAAGTTATGATTTTCTATGGTTCTGGTCATGTGATCTGGCGAAATGTAGCTTGAATATATCATTATCCATTAGTATTCAAAACTTCGTCACGATCGAATCTGTAGTTTTGAAATTATCAAGAAAACTAAATTTCAAACGACCATATTTACGGAACCCCTAGTATAATTTTGCTCATAGATGAACGTGATCACGACATTCGTGATCCACACCTATCCTGAAAATTTCAAGTCCCTAGGCGTTTCCGTTCAAAAGTTACAATTTTCTATGGTTCTGGTCATGCGATCTGGACAAAATTTCACATGTAGCTTGAACACCTCATTCTCCATTTGAGTGCAAAATTTCATCTCGACCAAATCTGTAGTTTTCAAGTAATCAGGCGAACAAAACTTTGAACGGCCATATTTACGGAACCCCTGGTGGAATTTGGCCCATTAACGAACTCAACCGAGGCATTCGGGAACTGAACCCTCACTGAAAATTTCAAGGCTCTAGGTTGTTCCGTTCGAGAGTTATCGTGCTTACGGACGGACGGACAGACTCGAATTTTCCGACGGATTCGTCATCAGTGAGTCGAACTCTGTCGATTGGGCTCAAAATTCGAAAAATACAGACATCGTGACGAAATGATATAGCCCTCGTGTAAGTAGTAGGTACGAGCGCTTAAAAATAGCGTAAATTATTCATGGAAAACTGGTCTTTAAAACACTTGCTCTATTTCGAGCACTCCGGCTTCGACGGCGTGCTCGAAAAACCGCGCGTGTTTTAAAGACCTTTTTATCCACTTATACTTCAATATACTATTTTTTTTTAAACAAGAATTTAGAATTCGAAAATATAATTATATGAACTTACAATCCGTCTTCCCCCAGTCCACCACTGTAATCCGTATAGATGTCGATAGATTCACAAAGTGCTCGTTCCATAACCCTACCAGCCCTATCGATGAAATGTTGGAACTCTTCGGATAGTATAATCATCTGCTTCTCCTCTTCGCTCAGTTCTCTCACTAAAAATATATATGTGTTACGGTCCTATATAGTGCCAGAATTGGCGAAGTTGTAGAATATGGTCACCACTGCGATTTCGATGAAAATTTTACAGGCGCTAATAGCTCCTGTAGAAATTTCATCGATGAGGTAACCATATTCTACACCTTCTTCCGTCGATCGAACACTAACCTTCCTTGACCTCCTGCTTGGCCTGCTCCTGTTCGACGGCCGTGATGGCCGGCTGGACCTCCTTGACCTGCGGCAGCCCGTGGGGCAGGATCCCGGGTGGAAGCTTGCTGCCGAAACCCCCGATGTGCGGCAGGCTGCTCTCCTCGTCTTCACCTTGGCCATCGTCATAGGTCAAAACTGTGGTGAATAAGGGGTACGTTCTAGCTCTCACACATTCACACTCGCACAATCGCCCATGTCATTCGTTCTTTTAAACTTTACCGTGTGACTGCAGGTCGGTACAACTAATCGAGCGGGTTTCGAGGTTAGGCCGAGCGAGCAACAGCGAGGTGAGCGACGTTCCGAAAAAATAAATTCATGCTGTATATTTCAGCACGAGAAAATGATCCTTCATAGAGGGTGTCTCAAGTTCTAGTGCCTACTAGACGTTTCTTGAGAACCGGACCGGAACGTCAACGATTCGAATGAAAATATATTTAAAATTGAATAATCGATCATATAAGAGACGAAAAAGGCAAAAATATTTTAGCTCAGTAGATAAAGTCGAACAATATCATAATTCAAATTTTCAGATTTCAAACAGGTCCGGTTCTCAAGAAATGTCTAGTAGGTCGAACTTGGGACACCCTGTAGATTAGGTGGGAGAATTTCAAATGTTTTCATCATTGATTTCTTCTCATAATGCAATGAATAAATTCCCTTATTGCTCTTTGTCACTTCACTGGTGCTTACTCGACGACAGAAGGAATAGCAAAACGACAAGATGAAGGAAGAAAGTGAAGGATAGATGAGGAAAACTAGTTTCATTAAAAATTTCCAAATACATATCGACGTCCATGCCCCCAAATTGTCCAATGTATTATTGTTAAGGCCCGTTTAGAAGTCAACCGAGCGTGACAATGACGATTAGTTAGTACATGCATTAATGGAATATGACTACTACAACTACACCAAGCGGGAAAAATTTAATAACTTTTAGTAACATGACCATACATTAATCACTCTACGACTTTTTGTTGAAATCGAATAATTTTCCACAGAAAAATTCATATTTAAACAAAATTGTTCTCAAAGTAGCAACGTTGAAGGCTCAAATTTTTCTTGCTGCGTGATGAATATAGTTAGGACATTTTGAAAACAAAGGCATCTAATTCCGAAAAATTCATAATTATATTATTGAAATCTTGTTAAAAAAACAATCTTTATTTACAACAGACGATTATCCGACCTATCTAGCATACAGATAGAAAAAAACTACTTTTAATTATCGATGATGGATCGTCTTCAGAGGTATTTATAACATTATCTTATCTGAAACTTCTAGAAGGAAAACAACAAACAATGAACACCTGCAGCAATGTGCGTCATTGAAATTGAAAGCTAATCAAAATTATACATGGTAATATTTAAATCAAATGGATAATAGATAAACAGTTCATCTGAGATATACATGCATCATGTAATTATATAAATTCCTTTTAAAAGGTGAGCATCGTCGAGCAAAAAGTCAGGTTAGATTTGGAAAAAAGTGAGGTTAGGTCGGGCTTGTTCCACTTTCACGAATATCACGGTGGTCAGTTACCAAAAGCGCAAGGGCGTCTGCAAGCGGGTAAAAAGAAGACGTTGGCTACAAAGCGGGTGTAAAGAGAATGGTGCCAATTAGTTTCTTTGGACGAGGATCGGAAAGCCACCTACCTGTGAACTCGTCCTCCCATTCTAAACCCGGATTTAGATTGTACTCGTCTTGAGAGGAAAGAAACATGTATCAGTAGGAATAGAATTAATTCTTTTCAAGGGTGTACAAAATTCAGTATGCGACAATTTCGGTTCTACTCTCAAAACAACCAGTCGACAACAACAAAAAAAAAAGTGGTTTATGGTTCGATTTCTATTCGAACGTTACATCTACAAACAATTTATTTCGGAAGCGCATGCTTGTTAATTTTGTGTTAGGGTGTTTATTTGGTGTTAAAGCCGTTACGGGAAAGAACACATTGCTTTTACTTTATCCAAGATTTCCTATAAATGAAGAGGCCAAAACAATACTGATAATTAGCAACTCTTTTCAAATAACTTTCGAATAAACCCATCAGATATAAAACAAAATTCGAATCGATAAATGAATAAGAAACCTTCGAAAAAACTATCATTCGATAGAATATTGTGTCAACTACAATCTCCCTATTTAAAACATCTTCAACTCAAACAACAATGAAAACAAAAAGAAATTCAACCACTTCAGCAACATTTCTTCCCCGTATACTTATTTACAAGCTTGCACAACTGTGTTAATTTTCAAACCCACACATGAAAAAGGCGAAGAATTCCAAAATCCAAGTTTATATACAGAACTTACATACATAACCTATACATTTTTACAACCCGATTCCCTATTTCCCTATTTTAGAAAGCAACGAATATTTGTTTTTGTTTCAATACATAAATAAAATGTTCCACCCGATGAAATTGTTATTGGTCCAGCCCGATTGATCAAAATGCAAGATACTACTTGTTGCCACTACTCGATAAATGACAGTGTCGTTTTGGTGATGGAAAAATGGGTGGTTGAAAGGAAACTGCTAAAAGCGTAGGAATATTCGAAATGTAAATCATAGACTTACCGTAATAGTCAGTCGCATGAGCTGGGAAGAAAGGATATAAAAAAATTATTTCAAGAACTATTCTGTAGCTAATTCAACTACACATACTTCAAGCAGTAATCATCATTATTTTCCCATCAAATAAAAATATTGAAGAAAAAAATCAACTTAATAAAGTAAACCTAATTCTTTTTCATTCTGCAAATCAATAGTGATAATGTATTACACATCTGTTTTGAAGCCAATCTTTGCAGACCACCGAAGGCTGAATAATAAATGGATGTCTTGATAAAGAAAGTATAACTCTATATAGTTTCAAACTTTGACCCATTACCACTGATGGAAATGAAGATCTTAACCCTTTACTACATGTCAATCTGACATGTCATAATCTTGCTTTATAAAGTGTTTTCCAATATGAATGATACAGTTCAAAATGGTTATAATGGCAACACTGGGTATTATTTTTCGACATTTCTTATGTAATTTGTGTTCAGTAGGTTATGCCATTTAATCATGGATAGAAACACGCTTCAACAACGTTTAGAAATGGTTGAATTATTTTACTAAAAAAAAATGGTCGAAACCAATAGAGAACGATACAGAACTATGATAGATGATTTTTTTTCCTTGCTGCTGTTGAGAATAATCTTGAGGATATGCGTTTTCAACAAGATGGTGACACCCTGTATATTCAAGCTACATTTTCTCCAGATCGCATAACCAGAACCATTTTAAATCCCAACGAATAATTGAATAAAAAATCCTTATAATTAACGAAGAGCTGCTGTCATTTTTTTGACAGCTGTCAAAAATCTCTTCAATTGGTTTCTAAAACTGGAAAATGCGAATCTATCCACAAGGTGGATGAACGAGCGCTCAAAAGCTCATGATTTCACGGCTGTGCTCTTCATGATTTTCTGTTTAAATTGTATCATTCCTATTGGAAAACCCTTTATATTCATAATGAGAACTGTCATAAACTATTTTAGCTTAAATCAAAACCCAAGACTTTTGGGTTGAACTATAAATCATTCGATGAATCACGTAAAGTAGAAATGATTTCCTATTATGAATATAAAACAAACAAGAAGAATTCATAGAATAAAAAAATAAAACTTTGATTATAAACAAATTATTTACAACTTAGAATTACTTTCATACAGTATAGTGCTGTTACACATAATAGGGAAAGGTTTCCGTCATGCTTCAGTTTCGTGTCTTATTTATATCCCTAGATATTAATTATTTTTGGAATTCTGTTAATATTCATCTCTGATCCTTATACCAACCCCACATATTCGAAACCTACATGCTTTCATCTGCATGAATTATATAAACTTGAAGTTCTATAATCTAAACAATTAAAAGCAGATTGAGGTTAGAAATTAGAATTACGTCATTTATCAAAGCATTCCGACAGGCATGAGTGCTAATTTATGTACATTCAGTGGTGCAATATACTTTTCGAACAAAAAACATCCATCTATATACTTGTTTTTTTGACGTGCACTGTACCTTTTCGAGGCCTCCACCAGTCCTCAATGTAGCCTTTAAGTGGGGTGGAAGATGAAGAAGATCCTTGTTAGCAACGCATATAATAACATGTCACAAGAAATAAAAACTTGGCCAGTAATTTATACCGAAACTGAATGTTTTAGGAGTACAAAAATTTTGCAGACGGAGGACAAATTCAACATCCACAATTTTCATGCAAATTTTTTGAATCAACCTATCGTTAACAACTTTTTGTGTGTAATACACCTTTAATTCAATTTTTCAAACCAAATGAACCTTTTCCAGTAAAGAACACTATAATTAGTTGTCATTCTGAAACTTTATAGAATATAAGAAACTTAATTTAATATTTGCTGATTTCTTGGGTACCCCCAAAAATAACCTAATCTAGAAACCCAAAACGTTAAAATTGAAAATTGGCAAACACATACATCCAAGATATTGAATTTCCTCCAAAGTGGTCATAATTTATCGCCAATTTTCATTTTCTGAAAGTTAGTACCTAGCTCTTACACCCATAAAATCCTACAAAACCAATAACTAAATCTACAATTTTGAAAAGAATAGAGGATTCCATTTGTAATACTTAAAAATAAAAAATGGTTGATATGAAATCAACTTACCGTCTCGCTCGTGACTCGAAGCGGTGGTTTGTGTCTGCTTCGTATAAGAAACTATTTCTTTCGGTGGAATGTTTGTGGTTTGTACAGGAACGACAGTGAGTTGTACAGGTTTTTTCTTAGCATTCGGAACGCTGAAATTTAACATTGATTAACATCAAATTGGAAATTAACTGGAGGCTCACCTGTTTGTTAGACTATTTGGTTGGAGTGAGGCGTCAGGCGTATGATTCCGACTTTGTTCTGGCGTCAAAGAATTGGCACTAGATATGCTTGAAAGTACATCTGACAGCGGAGCAACCCCTAGAGAGCTCAACATCTCGTCCAGTTCTTTCCTGTCGCCTCCGGCCCCGATAAGGGTGCGGGTAGTGGCATCTTCGACGTCCTTCAACTCCTTTTCGCGTCTAATCCGGCTTTTTTCCTCCCTCAGGGCCTGCAGTTTGGCCTTTTTCCTCTCTATTTCTGCTCTCCTGTCTGACATTTTCGTCCTAATATGGAACATATCAAATCAGTATGTTATGAATCACCGAAAGCAAAGTTCGGAGGTATATTCCTCTACCGGTTATCGAAAGTGCGAACAATCGCAAAAGGAAGGCAAGAACAGAGGTCGGTATACTCTTTTTGTCAAAGAAATTATCGATTTGCAGCGCATAAACACCGATGTTGGGTTCGAGGCTCTGATACTCACGTTCTATGTGGATGTATATCACTTTGAGATTGCACTTTGACAATGACTTAATAGTAGTTGGAATATCTATTGATATTTTCGTGATTCACTACGCCCGACACTCACAACCACCATTTCAATTTTGCTCACCTTTATTTTTTATGACGTCATCGACATGAATATCTTGACATTTGACGGTCTGAACTGAAGTGACGTTTGGGAACTCTATGTTCATATTCTTCTGGTTCAATAAAAATAGTCTTGCTTGAATTGATTTATTTATTGCAAAAAAAGGCACTGAGCTTTTACGCTTGTACTGTATTGGTAAGTGATAAAACTATTTTCGACATTACAGTTTTCTATTGAAAACCGCAGAGAACTAGAACTCTACCTTGAATGAGTTCTTTTTAACGTGAAAATATTACTCTAGATAATCTCCGGCCAAGATCGTGATCGTATATTGGTTTAAGGACTATACGTTGTGTATTTGACCCTAATTACGCTTGATTCAATAGAAGAGATTGACGGGAAAACAGGAAACTCAAAACACTTACAACAGCGTTGCGCAGATGTCAGATTTGCACAAACTCACGGTCAGGTCTAGACCTTTATAAATCGTTCAAAACTCTGAAGTAAGCATAGAGACGATCATCTGGGGAGAAAGGAAGCATCTCGGGGCAGGTCATTGGATTGACTCATCTGAAGAGGCTGTCTAAAAACTGGCGAAGTCACCAAGTAGATTGCTATCATCCCGGCACATTTCGAAAGATAGAAGAAGAACATCTTGACAACTTCTTCTTCTTTTCATGTGTGTATCTTGACAACTTGAGAATAAAATTCTATATTCTAAGCTTGACAAGTAAATATAACCCTAAAATCCATTGATCAACATATACAATAAAAAAGCGAATTTTCCATAAGAATTAATCAAAATGATGGGAATGAGAATGAACACGTTCAGTGAAAACGGATTGGGGGAGCCGGAACAAGATGCCAATTCCGCATTAACGGAACTGGACAAAGGTGAAGCCGAACAAAACAATTTCCCCATATATTCAACACAAATTTTCTTCCAGGTTTACGTTCCGGTAAGGTGGGAGAACAGTGCGAGGCTATAGTGAGATTCCCCAAGCTTTTCGAGAAATATCCTTTTCCAATACTCATAAACGCCTCGTTGTTAAAACTCGCAGATGTGTTTCGTATGGGGAACAACTTTCTGCGTCTTTGCGTTCTTCGTGTTTGCCAGCAGAGCGAAAAACACTTAGATAAAATATCGAATGTTGACGAGTTTGTTAGGAGGGTATACAGCGTGATGCACTCCAACGATCCGATAGGAAGAGCTATCACTCTTAGGACATTCGGGGCTGTAGCTGCTATTATTCCGGAGAGGCAACAGATTCACCACAGTATCCGGAGAAGCCTGGATTCACATGATAACGTCGAAGTCGAAGCAGCTATATATGCCGCAATTCAATTCGCTGCCCAATCGAAGTAACTAGAAGTAGAATTATTCGAAACAACTGTAAGAAAACGTTTTTTCTAGGACATTCGCTGTGAGCATGTGCAACAAGGTTTCCGACATGATCCAAGGACAGACGATTCCGGCCAACATGAAACTACAACTGATTCCGATCTTGCAATACATGCATCACGATACGAGTACAGCGGCGATGGTTAGAAATCTATGCATCAACTTATTACCGAGTTATCCGTCTCAAGATTTCGTTCTCGTTACTCTGAACACGTTGACGCAACTTGCTGCGACAACTCTTGTCGATATACCTACGCAGGTAAATTTTTCTGATAATGAAGGATCGATTGGTATTTTTATCGAGTATTTTATGTTTTAGATCGATCTCCTCATTAAGTATTTGAGGAATGATCCACGATGGGAGATAAAATCTAAGTGTCTACATTATTTATACCAGTTGGCGAAGCCCGGTGCGCATTTGTGGCCTCCTGGAGCGATAAATGATATAATAGATATTGCGGAAAACACATCGAAAATGACAATTTTGACTTTGACTCTGAGTAAGTATAAAAGATATAGGTATCGAAGAATTTCGAAACTGTCAACTCTTCAACTTTCTGTTTCCAAAACCGTAAAAATCATCGAAAACTGCAATGACTCATTATTTAGAACAAAACACATTTATTGTGATGTCAGGTTGCATCTGGCAAGGATATACAGGATGTCCCAGTCGTAGTAGTAATCAGAAAAGTTTAAAAAAGAATCTGAGTCGTGTATTTTTCAAATTATATTACATTTTCTTTTATTCGAGAAAATGCACATCAGTGATGATTTTTGAACTCCTGTTGCTACAAATCTTTACTTTTTTCTGATTTTATTTTTCCTATATTATCCTAAATGATACTTCTGTAAACTGTAACCTTCGATTCTAAGCCAACTGCTCTAGCTTCGAAGATAATGTTAATCTTTGCCGAACCGAAGATTCAAAATTGATATTTCGCACAACTTCCACTGACTGTACTGACAAAAAAATTTTACTACATGAGTTTGGCAAGTGACTTTGAAAGTTAGCACATTTAATAAGGATTCTAAAATGGAATACCTCTTACTATATTATTCCTTAGATTGGGCAAAAAAAAAGGTTTTTCTTAAAGAAACTCAGTTGTTGCTACAACTCTTTACTTTTTTCTGATTTTATTTTTCCTATGTTATCCTGAATGATGCTTCTGTAACCTGTAACCTTCGATTCTAAACCAACTGCCCCAGCTTGGAAGATAATGTCAATCTTTGCCGATTTTTTGAATATTTTTCTGATTACTATTATGACTTAGCCAGCTACCCGATTTCGGCTTGACGTCAACTTTCAAGACACCCTTTATAAAGTTCGCAGAACCACTTGACAAAAATCAATGAAACCCATTTGTTGAAAATTTGTTGTGAAAGAAAAAAAGTTCATGTTTCTATTCTTCCGTAGGAGTTATTCAAGTCCTAACCGAATCTCCAAGAATGTGTCACGATCATAGGTCCCCCACCTCCAAATTGAGAATGCTCTGTAGTGAAAATAGCTACTCCCCCCAACCCTCCATCGCCGCTCAGTCGATTCAAATATTAACCCAGATTTTATGTTACTGGTAAGTTGAAAAGAATCTTTCGATTTCATACTGAATCAACCTTTACATTTCAGTTACAAAGAAAATATTGAGGTTAATGGCGCCGATCAAGTCATATCTGCTCTAGAAACTTTGATCTTACTCTTGACGTTCAGCAACGAAAAGAGACCGACCGAACTGAAGTTCGCCTTGAAATGTGCAGTTAGGCTATGCGAATCGAAGCAAGAGTACTGTGAAACGTTCGTTGAACTTTTGGGTACCAGATTGGATAACATCAACAGTAAGTACCTCAAATTTACGTAATTGTGACAATAAGTTATATTCTTGTTACAGGTGATTACACGATTATAATTTGTGAAACTCTCGGTGCTATCGGAGGATTGAAAGCTGATTCTCTTCTAACACTGGTGAACGACATTCTTTCTCTCCTCCACGCTTTGGCAGATATCAAGAATTCTAGTTCGCAACAAATCCACACCAAAACCATGTTGTGTACGTTAATTTTTCAAACATTAAGCGGGTATACATGGAACAAACAGACCGAAGAAGCGATATTTAAGGTAGTTGCAAACAACAACATGTGGGCGAACTATTGCATAGCGAGAGCCGCGGTGAGATACGGGCATCACAAAATCGCAATAAGCATATTTAGCGACCTGAAGGAACAAGTGAGCTCGGAACACTTCCATTTCTGGCTGGTGTGTCTCAAGGAAATGTCGGAGGCCGAAGCGGAACTTTACGGAGAAGATCCCAACACTCTCGTTACTAGGTTGGATGGCGCGATCATTCACTACAATAAAGCCCTGGCAGCTCTCAAGGTAGCAACTATTAATATTTTCTAGCTCTTAAAGTTTAAAATTTCCTCTTTTAGGCTGCTAGTACTCCTTCTCACACTCTTCAGTTCCAAGCCGAGTACATGAAGATCCGAACGGAGTTTCTACAGTGCCTAGTGCAATTAATTTACACGTGTAACATTCTCTGCATTGTTCCTCCGCCAGCGATAGCGGTGGCTATAGTGCAAAACACAAGGGACGAATTCCAAAGACACGGCTATATCACAAATCAGTTGAGAAAGTGCGCCGTTGAGTTTAAAAACTGCGGGGAGCTTTACTGGAAGCTGTACCAGACTGCCTTCGATGCAGATCCGGCAACGCTAGAGAATATGCAAATGTAAGATGTGTTAAATCTCGAAGATCCCGACTTGTCTCATATTAAATTTTAGATTGCAGCAACTCTGCGCCCTAGTAGAACAATGTGTTAGCAGTATTTGCCATAGCGGGGTGAACATCGTCAAGGAAGAATCTATCGATTTCGGCTTGCAAAGTATGAGACTCGAGTCCCAACAGCTGATCAAAGCCTGCCAAAATGCCACCAAAATTTCCAACGCCATCATGCAAGATACAAGCGTTGCGACAATAACTCACAAAGTAAGGAACTTCTGATATCAGGAACAGATCTACATAACTTTCTTTTCAGCAAGTCGACCTTTTGAAAAAAGTAGTGGAAGTATTGGCCAACGCTTCGCTACCCATACCAAGGTATTTCTTTCAAGTTCTTCAAGCTACCAGCGTGAAACTGGCTATTTCCCCCCAACCGAGGGTTATGGGTGAATTCATAAGCGTTCAAGCTGGGTCTCAGTTGGCTGTGAAAGTTGAGGGGGTGATTCAGCATGGTAGTAAGCCAGGACTATTCAGGAAAATAAAGGAAGTGGTAGTGATGGTTACTTCGCAATTTCAAAATAATCCAAAAGGAAAAGATGCCGAAACGAAGGTGAGATTACCATAAAATCTATTTCTTAAATTTATAATATTTTTCCAACAGAATTTGGAAACAAGTCTTGTGCTGACTCAAACAGTTAGTCCCCACAAAGACTTCTTTACCGCCCAATTCTTGTTGGCCTTCCCGAGGGGTGGTCAGTACCTACTAGTAGTGGATGCTTCTGTGATAGACGAACAAAGTAACACTTGGAAGACTGGGCCGAGATCTTCCTTAACGGTGAAAATACCAGAAGAGCCCAAACCAGCCCCAATATCGATACCAGGAACGCAGAGCAATGCGAATGTGTAAGTTGTGTTTGAAATATTGGATTGATGTGTTGATCTTTATTGTTGCTTTTATGATTGAAACCTTTTTATTTTCTTTTTCAGGATTTTGATGCCAGAAGATAATCTCTTCATTCGACCCCATCAAAAAAATATGCAAATTTGAAAACTTCTGTGAATAGTTTGTGAAGAATTTTTGGTATTCCTTCAAATATCATTTCATATTCTGTAATCTGAATGTAATTAATTTTTTACTTCTTATGTAACAATAATCAACTTTTTTTGTAAATTAACATATTGCTCAAAATCGATGTGTTATTCATTCAACGTTCAGAAAATTGACCCAAAAAAAATCCACATATGCTTTCCTTCAAGCTTCAATTAGCTTTTCGTAACATACCACTTTTTACCCATCGTTAAATCTTTTTTCATTTCTGACCAAATTTGATACCATCAGCGCCATCTATTCCCAATAGAGCCAAGTATCTCTACCAAAGCTGTGTAAAAAAAGTTTTCTCTAATTTCGAAATTACCATCAGCGCCATCTATACTCAATAGACCCAAGTATCTCTACGGAAGCTGTGTAAAAAAAGTTTTCTCTAATGTCGAAATTACCATCAGCGCCATCTATACTCAATAGACCCAGGTATCTCTACGGAAGCTGTGTAGAAAAAAGTTTTCTATAATGTCGAAATTATCATCAGCGCCATCTATACTCAATAGACCCAAGTATCTCTCCGGAAACTGCGAAAAAAAAGTTTTCTCTAATGTCGAAATTTTACTTTTCTAATTCTAGTATAGATGGCGTGCTAGCTGGTTTTCGGAAAAATTCGAGGATGTATAGCATTTTTGACCATTTTCCTCCAATTTAACAGGTACACTCAGGTGAAAAAGTGTCCCCGCAGATGAATTTTTATCAATTACTCGCCAATAAGATTTTTTATTGAACAACTGATTGCATAATCGGTTTCAGCGTTGTCGGTTACTCCTTCGTGGTGATTTTTGAGAAGATCCGATGAAAAAAATTTTGGAATTTATCCAAGGGTCCCCCCTTTGAAGTTGAAAAATCGATATTTAAAATATAACATATTGAGCATGTTTTTGTGATAATTAAGGGATGTAGATTCCGAATATAACATTTTTTCAGAGCTCAGATTTTTTTCTGAGATTTCGAGTACACTCAAGTAGAAAAGTTCTTTCCTCAGTTCCACTTTTGACGCTGGAACAATTGGATTGAGAATCATGAAAACACTCGAACTCTAGTGCATTCTGCTTCAAAAGTCGTGATCTGGGATATTTTGTCGCATTTTTCATCAAATTCTGGTGTACACTCAGGTAAAAAAGTGCTCTCGCAGATCAAACTTTTGGCAATTACTCGCCAATAAGATTTTTTATTGAACAACTGATTCCATATTCGGTTTCAGGGTTGCCGATTACCCCTTTATGGTGAATTTTGAGAAGATCCGATGAAAAAAATTTTGGAATTTATCCAAGGGTCCTCCCTTTGAAGTTGAAAAATCGATATTTAAAATATAACATATTGAGCATGTTTTTGTGATAATTAAGGGATGTAGATTCCGAATATAACATTTTTTCAGAGCTCAGATTTTTTTCTGAGATTTCGAGTACACTCAAGTAGAAAAGTTCTTTCGTCAGTTCCACTTTTGACGCTGGAACAATTGGATTGAGAATCATGAAAACACTCGAACTCTAGTCCATTCTGCTTCAAAAGTCGTGATCTGGGATATTTTGTCGCATTTTTCATCAAATTCTGGTGTACACTCAGGTAAAAAAGTGCTCTCGCAGATCAAACTTTTGGCAATTACTCGCCAATAAAATTTTTTATTGAACAACTGATTCCATATTCGGTTTCAGGGTTGCCGATTACCCCTTTATAGTGAATTTTGAGAAGATCCGATGAAAAAAATTTTGGAATTTATCCAAGGGTCCCCCCTTTGAAGTTCAAAAATGAAAATTGGAAATATAACATATCCAGCATGTTTTCGTGATAATTAAGGGATGTAGATTCCGAATCTAACATTTTTTCGGAGCTCAGACTTTTTTCTGAGATTTCGAGTACACTCAAGTAGAAAAGTACTTTCGTCAGTTCCACTTTTGACGCTGGATCAATTGGATCGAGAATCATGAATACACCCGAACTCTAGTCAATTCTGCTTCAAAATTCAATAAAATCATGATCTTGGATATTTCATCCCATTTTCAATCAAATTTTGGTGTACACTCAGGTGAAAAAGTGCTCTCGCAGATCAATCTTTGGGCTATTACTCGCCAATAAGATTTTTTATTGAACAACTGATTGCATAATCGGTTTCAGCGTTGTCGGTTACCCCTTCGTGGTGATTTTTGAGAAGATCCGAAGAAAAAAATTTTGGAATTTATCCAAGGGTCCCCCCTCTGAAGTTCAAAAATGAAAATTGGAAATATAACATATCCAGCATGTTTTCGTGATAATTAAGGGATGTAGATTCCGAATCTAACATTTTTTCGGAGCTCAGACTTTTTTCTGAGATTTCGAGTACACTCAAGTAGAAAAGTACTCTCATCATTTCCACTTCTGAAGTTGAACAAATTGGATCGAGAATCATGAATACACTGGAACTCTTGTCCATTCTGCTTTAAAATTCAATGAAATTAATATGATCTCGGATATTTTATCCCAGTTTTCATCAAATTTGGAAGTTGTGCTCACTAGATAAATCCGGAGACAACTGTTATATATATTTATGTTAATTGAACAATTGCTTTCCGTGGTAGGTTTTTCAAAGTTTTATTGCCTATGTGCCATGTGGTCTTCTCCTGGTGCTTTTTTACTTTTGTGATTTAATAATATTTTTTATTTCGGCAGGGGATGTCAATTTTTCATATGGGAAATATAATGGTTGTTCGAGAAAAGTTTTTATTCTTTCTTTTGCGAAATTTTCTGTTTCGATATTTGAAAGCGATTTTGTTGACTCGTGGATTTCTGCGTATGATTCGGCTATGTGTGGTCTGCATTATCCTTATCATTAATTAAGAAACCTCGGGGGCTCTGAAGGGGAGGGATTTTTGCGAGGACTATCTTTTTGTTTTAGTGATTTAACCAACTTCCACATATCTCTTGAATTGGTTAGATTTCGAGTAAAGTCTTCCCATCTTTTTGTTTTCAAAGAAGAGATAATGGATTTAGTTAAGGTGACATTTTCCGGCCGAGAGAACGCAGGTAGATGGTCGGAGTCTAGTTCATTGAGTGCAAACGGATCTTTAATTGCTAGGTTTTTCGAAATCATTAAGTCTAGGTTTGAAGAGTTTGCATTTATCGGAATTTTTTGGATAGTTTAGAATATAATTTGAATTACTCAGAAATTTTTGAAGTAAGTTTCCATTTCGATTATTAGTTCGGCAATTTCAAAGGGTGTTTCGACTATTGAAGTCCCCCAAAATGAGGGTTTTATTACCCAATGCCATCAGAGCGGTCATTTCGTTCAAACATAATGGAGAGTCCGATATTAACTATTGTTATGTTATCAATTTTGATAGCCAGACTTTCTAGGAAGTATGTGCAAGTTTCGATTCGATTCTACATATTATATCTATTTTATTTTCATTTGTAAAAATTTCAAGTTTGTTTATTTTATTTCTAATGCCATTGGCATTCCACGTAATTATATTAACGTCTTTTTTGTGTTTCTCATAAACCATATTCTTTAGCTAGTTTACTGATAATCAAAATTTTGTCCAAGGGGGACGTATTATTTTTTAGTGCGTTTTTCAGTTCTCTTATAAGTTCGACAGGTTGCAAATTTCATCAAGTTCTCGGATTTCTTTCAGTAGGGATTGGAATTCTGACATATGATCATTAGGGGGGATTGTTGAGGAATGTTTTTAACCGCATTTGCAAAGTTTGAGGAATGCGTATTCAAAATAGAGGGATTTATGGGTTTTGAGGAATATATGGTAGGCTGTTGAGACCTACTCTATCTGTTGAAAAAACTCTGAGAATTTATCCAGAAGTTATCCTTTGAAGAATTTTCAGTGAAACTAGATTTGAATCTGACATCAGTTTCAAGCTCATATCATTTTATAGCCATCGTTTGAGCTTTTTCTTATGCCTCGTCAAGTACGATACCACCTGCGCCATCTATACTCGATTGAGCCAAGTTCTCCTTCGGAAACTGCATAAATAAAGTTTTCTCTAATGTCGAAATTTTACTTCTCGAATTAGAGTATAGATGGAAGGATTCGTTAATTAGAATTTATCCATAACCTCAAAATTGGTTTCATTTTCCTTTCGTTGCTAGTCTGGGATTTGAAGTTCGGGTGATTTATTTTGTGATTTTTAATAATTAGGACGAAAAATCCAATAGAAACTATTGAAATTCCACTAAAATGTCGGAATATGAAAGCGTGAGAAGAGGAAAATTAAAATTGAAAGGAGAAAGTGACAAGTATGTGTTGTTTTCTCGTTTTTCTAATAACTTCTATCTAGCTTCATACACAATAATAATGGACAAACCATGTCTCAGCATTGCTTTAAACGCGTTCAAGTTACAAAAATGCTACACTTGAATATTTGTCAAACATTTTTAATTAATTTAATTTCAACTTTGCTATTTCAAGACCCAAGAAGAGGAAAAGGAAAGAAAAAAAAATATCGAGTACTCCAAAAGTAGATAAAGACGCTTTGAGTCATGGCAACTGGTGGAAAACAACAAAAGTCGAGGAAATAACTGGGTCAGTCGCCATCGAATTCGGATCAAGAACTTACGTCAAAGCGTTGGACAATGGCTTGTTCACACTAGGAGCTCCTCACGATGAGGGAGAAGGTCCTTCTCCCGAAGAAATCCTAACTGCTGTGGTTGTAAACGAGAAAAAAGTAGCATTCAAATCCGGTTATGATAAATACTTGAGAGTCGAGAAAGATGACACAGTTACTGGAAGATCCGACGCTATCGGTGCTATGGAACAGTGGGAACCAGTGTTTCAGGTAAATCTATTTGACTATTTTTACCTTAAAAATAATTGAATCTTCGTTAAAGGAAGGAAAGTTGGCTCTACAAGGTTATAACGATTGTTTTCTTGGAGTTGAACCCGATGAAGACGCAATAATCGCTAGAGCTAAAGTGGCGAGTCAAGATGAAATGGTTACTATCAGGTCGCATTCGACTAGAGAAGTAAATCCTTTGAAGGATGTGCCAACGGAAGAACAAGGCGATATCAAGCAGATAGAACTGAATTATGTGTAAGTAATTAAAATTATTATCTTCGATTTCAATCTTTTGAAGCTGTAATTTGGAATAAAGAACAGTGGAGTTAAATTGATTTTTTTCAGGAAAAAATTCCAGAAGTTTCAAGACAAGCATATAAGAATAAGCAAGGAGGACACCAAAGAGCTGGAAAAAGCAAAGCAGGACGGTGCATTCCATGAAACGTTACTGGACAGGAGAAGTAAAATGAAAGCCGACAGATATTGTAAATAAGATAACTTATTTTGTATTAATCTAAGTGTAAAATGAATATACAAAAAACTGTACAAAATATTGATATTTGAATTTCATTGGATTATTGATATTGTAATTTCCTTTCGGAACAGGAAAAATAAAGGTTTCAACAGTATGTTCGATGCGAGTTTTAGTTCAGTTACACAAACACATTTATCTTAATTATATTGTCTTGAATTTTTGGTGAACAAATAATAGAAATCTGAAAAACAATATTTCCAGTTTTAATGTAAAACAAAGCCATTCAAGTTCCTGAGAGTATCAACATGCCAATTGTGTGTGGAAATATAAAGAAAGAAAAAAATGATTAAAAGATTGGAATATTTAATAAAAGGAGTTAATTTCTTCAATACGAATGTTGTATTTATGTTTATTTGCAAAGTTTACAACTTGTACTGTAACGGTAAATGAAACCACAACAGACAGCTTTATGGTCCCATATTCAAACAAATCAGAACCTAGTACTCAAATATAGAATTCCTATGATGAAAAAAATTTCGAATAAAAAATGATGGAAAAACTAGAATGGGGAATTATAATTAAAATTTCATTACTTGAATAATAATATCTCTCACTTTTCAGGATCAAAGGATCGAAAATTTTTAAATTCTTTTTCAATAACATATAATAGTAGCTACAAAAAATGCTTGGGCTTGTAAATTTTAGTTTGCAAAGTTTTCATATATTGTTGTTATACTGGTTGAACAAAATCAAAAAAAACATGGATCGAAAAGAATTCGAGCTTTCTCTTTCAATTACATTGTGAAGTAAATGTTGCCTGTTACAATGGACGATCAATGTTCCCTTTCAATTTAATCCAATCCCCATACTAATGAGAGTCAGAATTTGCAAGAATATGATTATCACATCGAAATCGGAAATGTTACGATACATTTTTCAAAACAAAGTTCCTAAAGGGCCGAATATCACAAAAACAGTTTGTTATAGAAATTAATAAAAAAAAAACAAATAAATAAGGATAGCATTCGTTTCCGTAAATACAGTTTCAGGAAATTGAATGTTTTCTATATAAGATTCTGTACTCCTAGCTTAAATCCAAAATCACTGGTTACTTGAAAGACTCACAAAGTGTGGATTCAAATTTAATGATGTAAACTAGTTTTTTAACTTTATATCAACCTCAACTTTTAGGAGACTTTCTATTTTCTCTTAACCACTCCACGAATTCATCCAACATTACTGGCCCTGAAAATGAAAATATTAAATAAAATAAGCATCATAGAAAGCCACAAGGACAGTTTAGTAAAATCACTATTTCCTAATTTTTAATACAGGATTTCCTAAAATTAAAGGTTCAAACGAAGAGGGGTATCGAGACTAATAAATAAACATGGGTCTATAAATACTTCGTTTTCGAGATTCTGGGTGTTAATATGTGAATTTTTTCAAAGCTTTTTTCTTATAGCATTTGCAGTTCTCAAGATAATCAGCTGGAATTTGGCAAAAATATTACATTTTAAGATTTACATCAATGTCCACTGGTAGTTTGATTAATTTGGGAAAAAACTTTTTGATCTCCTACAGTTCTTTTGTATCTGCTACCTTTTTAGAGAAAAAAAAAGTTGAATAATCCTCTCTATATCACCAGAAAAATTAAAATTCTCAAAAAAATTCAGTCTCACTTTTTGAACTTTTCCTCCCTATCGTATAAACAGAAGATTTATTCCTGATTTAATCATCTTAACGTTGGGAACTGAACGGTAAGTAAAAATTCATTTAAATTGACGATGAGCACAATATTTTGTACCTTTCTGTGGTTGAGTAGATCTAATGCATCACATCTGTCATATTTGGCCACAATGTTGGCGGATACAAATTAACCGTAGTTTTTGGCGCGCTTTTTGGGAAAACATTTTGATCTAATACAGTTCTTTTGTATCTGCTACCGTTTCAGACAAAAAAAAAGTTGAATAATTCTCTCTGAATCACCAGAAAAATAAAAATACTCAAAAAAATTCAGTCTCATTTTTTGAACTTTTCCTCCCTATCGTATAAGCAGAAGATTTATTCCTGAATTAATCATCCTTACGTTGGGAACAGAACTGTAACTAAAAACTCATTCAAATTGATGATGAGCACAATATTTTGTACCTTTCTGTGGTTGAGTAGATCTAATGCATCACATCTGTCATATTTGGCCACAATGTTGGCGGATACAAATTAACCGTAGTTTTTGGCGCGCTTTTTGGGAAAACATTTTGATCTAATACAGTTCTTTTGTATCTGCTACCGTTTCAGACAAAAAAAAAGTTGAATAATTCTCTCTGAATCACCAGAAAAATAAAAATACTCAAAAAAATTCAGTCTCATTTTTTGAACTTTTCCTCCCTATCGTATAAGCAGAAGATTTATTCCTGAATTAATCATCCTTACGTTGGGAACAGAACTGTAACTAAAAACTCATTCAAATTGATGATGAGCACAATATTTTGTACCTTTCTGTGGTTGAGTAGATCTAATGCATCACATCTGTCATATTTGGCCAATGTTGCCAGACACAAATTAACCGTAGTTTTTTAGCGCGCTTGTTGAGGAAACTTTTCGATCTCTAACAGTTCTTTTGTATCTTCCACCGTTTCAGAGAAAAAAAATGTTGAATAATTCTTTTTTGAATCACCAAAAAAATGAAAATTTTCAAAAAAATTCAGTCTCACAGTTTGAACTTTTCCTCTCTATCGTATAAGCAGAAGATTTATTCCTGAATTAATCATCTTTAGGTTGGGAACAGAACGGTAACCAAAAACTCATTGAAATTGATGATGAGCACAATATTTTGTACCTTTCTGTGGTTTGGTAGATCTAATGCACCACATCTGTCATATTTGGCCAATGTTGCCAGATACAAATTAACCGTAGTTTTTTGCGAGCTTGTTTTCATGAGCAAGGGTGTTATCATTCTGCCCAAATGTCTGTAATTTTCGAATTTATAGGGTTGGACTCATCAATAAAGAATTCGATTTGAGTTATGTGGAAATTCAGAAACTACAGAGAAATAAGCGCGCAAAACCTCCTGACTTCACGTCAGTGCTATTGAAATAACTAACCAACTAATCCAATTAAAATACTACTTACATGCCCCATCCACATCGTAATTAGATAAATCAATGGATATGGTTTTCGAAAACTCAAGAATATTACACCACTGGTCTTTATTTATTACTTTGTACTTGGATTGATCCAGGAACTGACTAAAATGGACATACAAAGACCAGGTTCGACCTAATAACAGTTGCAACATGGCTTTTGCCGTTTCCAAGTCCATACTCCTTTGGTCCTTATCCTGAAAGTTCAAGAAGTTGAAACTAGACCGAATTTCAAAAATACACCATACTCACTCTAGCGAAGTCGTAGGCGTATCTGTAGATTGCTTTGAATGTGTTCGTCTCGTTCAATAAAGATCGTAAGTAATCGAATTTAGACTGGAGTTTCTGTACGGAATCGCAGTGAAGATCACCGAAACCCTTCAGCCATTCCTCTTTGGTGAAAAATCCCATACGTCTGGCTTGCATTTTGTATGCGATTACTGAAATCGAAGGAATAAAATTGAAATTTTACAGAATGGTCGAGAGATTTAGTACTCACTTAACATCAAAACGTTCTCGGGTTCTACACCGATGTCCTCGCAGAATTTTTCTATCCCGTCGGGTCCAATTATATCGGACTCGTCGGCCGTAGTGTATTCCCTAAACCATACTATTGACTTTTTACTATTGAAACTTTCCCTCGGTGGTTCTTCCACCCTGGCTGATCTACGTGTACTGAAAAAAACACCATTTTTAAGGAATAATCCACCATATAATTGGATTGATATTGACTTAAAACAAAGTTTGATGGAATCATGAACAAAGTATCGATAAATGAACTTCTGACTACGTTTTAGGCAATTTGGGACCTCATAAATCAATTAAGGGGTAGAATATTGGAAATACCTGTTGGAACAAGGAATATATACCTTATAGTGATATTAATTTGATAACTTTGAAATTCTCCAATGCGACTACACGATAGACGAAATAATCTAAAAATATATCATCTGGCACTCAACTAAAAATAGCCAAACACGTGACGACACAGTGCAAGCTGAAAAAAATGTTTGGCGGCAGTTCTACTCATCAGATAAATTTTACGATGTAATTTTTGCAATGCCCAATTACAGGTTCGTAGTGAAAATAAACTTGGGGTATTTTACAGTATCCCGATGTCGAGTATTTGGGAAAAATAACTAAATTTATATAAATTGTGTCGATAGGAACTATTTTGAGAAATGTAATGACAAAATGTTTTTTCATTCATCAACTTATTAAAACTGAAAAATATTCACTAATTGGTGGTTCAAATATATTTAAAATTTCCGTTATTTGTTTTGATAGATCAAAAAGCAAAACGTCAAAAAAAAATTTCTCTTTACGGTCACAGAGTAGATCTAATGTACCACATCTGTCATTTTTGTCAAATGTTGCAAGATTTGAATTACCCTCGATTACTTTTTTGTGAAGTTGAACTGGTGCGCACCGAAAGATTTTTTTCAGTAAGTTAGAGGGAAGTTTGATTTATATGAAATCAAACATGGTAAAACTATTTTCACAAAAATGTTAGGTTATTTTTCCATATCTTATAAAATGTGTTTGGAATATTTCTTTATGATAAATTATTCCAAATTATCATATTTGTTGGAATTTTGTACGTATGTTTCTAGTTGACTATCAAAATATAATTTCTGCCCGAAATCAATGATTTACATACCTGGTTGTACTTCTCCGTTTAGAATTACTCCTCTCTTCATCATTCGAATTGTCTTGCTCTGCTCTACGCTTACCACGAGGCATTTTCACTGAAACGAAGAAAGCCGATTTAAAATATCAAATCTATACTCATTCATTTGTAGTAAATTTGGCATCACCTTTCAACATTGAAAATGAATCGCAACCACGCCCTAC
Organism: Aphidecta obliterata; assembly: GCA_963966015.1. Classification (NCBI taxonomy): domain Eukaryota; kingdom Metazoa; phylum Arthropoda; class Insecta; order Coleoptera; family Coccinellidae; genus Aphidecta; species Aphidecta obliterata. The sequence continues at coordinate 4,714,129 of OZ014435.1, forward strand.
CTGCATTGCAATCAAAGTAAATTTTGTGAATTGTTATTTAATATTATTGAAACATCATTCCTTTTGAAGTTTACGGTTATCCAATAGAAAAAACAAATTTAAATGACATCAAATGAAAATATTTTAACCACCAAATAACAATGTGATTAGTCAGGTTCGTCATGAGTAGATTGAGGAATGTTCGCCCCAAAACACGAATTGCACAATTTACAATCTTTTGATACTCCTATGGGACATCCTTGCAAATTTTCGGACGGAACTAAATTGATCACTACCATTGAAATTGGCGATGATATAAACTGATTGCACATGGAATTGAAATACTTACGTAGAGGAAAGGACAAAAATGAGTACCTTTTTAAATACTGTTTAAAACCGAGTGCAACTATCCGAGTATAGTTTTAACCAATAAAAACTGTCGTACACTACAGGACAAATGCAGTGATTAAAATTCACTACTGCTTATTGTTAATCTTCGAACTGTATTCTTCCACAATAAAGTAATATTAATCACATATAATAATTAAATTTCCAATATAAGCATCAGCTGGGGCATTTTTAACCTTGAAAATCAGTCATTTTGTAATTTATTTACGGATTTCGAGTATAGATGGCATGTCTTCGAACATCGGCGCTAACTTCATTTCATTCGAAATTTAATTTATTTCTAATATTTTACATTATTTTCTATGATTTGAACTTGGTTTATTCGCGATTCCAACTACCGATGAGGGCGCTGCGAAATGTATACAAATATGGTAATCGGGATTTATTGTGGTGAAACGGATTATTTTAGGTGGACAAATTGGTTTCTTCAATTTTAATTATATCGAAATTGACAATAATTCAACAGGAAAAATAGAGCACTATTCGAGTTTGACGACAGTGTTTAATTATTTGGAAGCTACACCTAATAGTCGATCATTTATGCTTTTCTTCGGTCAATTTTTTCCTCTAAGCCAAAGGCATTAGTGACGCAAACTGCTGAGGCGTGTTTCTTATGAAATTTATGGAAATGTATAGCCCTGTTTTGATTTTTCCTCGAGGAGCAATTGAAAACACAACTATTACTATTGTAAACTCTTTTTTTTTCTAGTACAAGAACTTTGTTCACTCATTGTTATATAATCCAATGTCCTAAAATTTATGTACATATATTATTAAAACATAAAATCGTTTCAATCAGACTTCACCTTAAAGATGATCCAAATTTCTATCTCACAGAAAGATTAAGTCACATTCATATGAAATACGAAGATCAATTTCATAACACTCTTGTTGATAATTATTGAATTACCTGTCTAAATCACCACTCAAACCTGCCCCAGAAAATTGGACTCGAACTTTTAACCTAAAATTCAATAACTTCGTGAACGTATTTCAACTGATATATATACCTCACCGACTATTTTTTTTCAATACCAGCTACTCTACTCAGGAAACGATAAAAATTCCTAAATATACGTCCTGGATATAAAATAAAAACAATACTCGTTTTCTAGGTTCGGGATTTAGCCGTCAGGGGACGTTTAGACTTTCGGAATCGCGAACAGATGAAAATATCAGAAGAAGAAAAATGTTCTTTCATCTATGAATTATAAATTAAAAATATAGAAGAAGAAAAATATTCTTTCATCTATGAATCATTTGAACTTTTAAGCACGAGTGCTATCAGTTTATCAGCACAGAGTTTATTTTCGTCTGACTGTTTGTCAAAACAGGGTCAACAAAATTGATAGTGTTATTGTTTTTTTTCGGTTGAAATCGTTGGATATTGAGTGATTTTTCGAAACATACTCGTTATTGCTCTAAGTGAAAGTTGTAAATCAACTAGTGTGAACAGTTACCTGGAAGACTTCCGAAATCATACAGAGTTATTTTAAAATCGTCCTTCAGCCAGGTTTGGAAAGTTATTAGAGATGTCTCTCGAAATGATTAGGAAAAGAGAGAATTGCCTGAAAGAGTTGATAACCCGTTATAAGACTCTGGGTTCCGGTATAATTAATCATGTTTCGGAGAAGCATAATTTCGATGGTAAGTAAAGAGCATTATTATTACATTTATATCGAATTCTCTCATTATTATCTGAAAGCATAATACAATTTTTGTGTTGATGAATCTGTATATTTTCAAAAAACTTTCAATTTTTCGATAGGAATTCAATTTATTGTGAATTTCACCAGATTAGATTATTGTCAAGGTTTTTGTTTACCTCTACCTGACCTTTAAACCAGATCTACCTGTTCTGAAAGGTAATCATAATTTAACAATAAAAGGTTTCTTTTTGTGTGCAATCAATTACCTCTCTGTTGATTGTTGGAACACTTTGGGTTTTCCCCATATTTTGGATTTTCTGATTCAATCATGAAATTCACATTAGAGTTTTTCATACATTATTGTGGGATACTTATGCTGTTATAATCGTTGAATTTGATCTTGTTGCGGAATATCTGAAAGGATATTTAAAATGTGAATCATTACTGATTTTACCTCAACTTTTCCTGTTTTTCAGTGCATAAAGCGAACATGGCCCTCATGGAACTGACAGGAGCTCTCATCCAAAAACCTGAATATACCCGTGAACCTAGAATAGAGAACCCCAACGAATACGTCTCCGTAGAAGAAATAGAAGAGTGTATCGACGACGTTTTGACAGGTGCCAGGGTGTTGATCATACTCCGGGGATTGCCTGGTAGCGGCAAATCATACCTGGCCAAATCCATCCTGAGAGCCTGTTACTCCGACCCGGACTATAAATTTCACATACACAGCTCGGATAACTTTTTTATGCGGGACGATGGGAAATATATGTTCGACGCGAGGCAACTCGGCGAGGCTCACGGTTGGAATCAGAAGAACGTGGAGTATAGGATGCACGAAGGATTCAGTCCGTTGGTGGTCGACAACACGAACACCCAAATATGGGAGATGAGGAGTTATTTGGGGATGGCCGTCGAGCACGGATATAAGATTCGCGTTCTGGAGGTGAACACCAGATGGTGCTTCAACTGCAACGATCTGACCAAAAGGAATCAGCACAACGTTCCCAAACAAACCATCAAGTCCATGTTGGAAAGATACGAAATGGGGGTGACAGCGGAGAAACTCCTGGAAACTTACCGGTATGCGTTGACCTACCAGAAAGCCCCGATGTTGAGACGGTGCCCGCCTTTCGCTGTCTCCGTAGGACCCATCGAGAGTCACAACAGTAAAAACCCAGATTTATCCTTACCGAAAAGTAAGAAAAAAGAGAGGAACGGAGCATCAACACCGCCTGAAAGAAATGAAGTAACCGTTGCTGAAAAAACTCCCACAAGTTCCCCTTTCACCTTCAATTGGGACACCGATATCGGGGAAATGATCAAATCTTGGAACACCCTAGATTCCCCTAAATCCACCGATAACGTAACTCAACCGAAGAAACCGGATACTTCTGAAGCCGGTACGAACACTACCATTATGGATATCCACAGGAACGACGAAAACTCGAAAGTTCTGTACGGAAGGAGCAGGTCGATAACCGATACGAGAAGACCGATGGCGGATAATAAACCCGGAACGTTGGATAAAGGCTGTTCGACGCACGACCTAGTTTGTGCGGATAGGAACGAAGATATCAAGAAGTTGATCGATATTTTCCAGAGCGTCCCTCCGATGTATATCAGAGATATGTACGACGATTGCAAGGGCGATTTTGACATGACTTTCGAGATTTTCCTGGAGGATAACAAGGATTATTCACATTTACCCTACACTTTAGACAACGTTGTTTCAAACACGAACGAGGCGCAAGAATGCGACCTGACCAAACACGAGTCTGTTGAATCGCTGAACGAAGCTTCCGCCCTGCCCCAAGTGACCCCGAAGAAATTCGAGAGATCTGTTTCTACAGGAGCGATAAAGAAGTACTCCGTCACACCGTTGAAGAAGGAGAGCACATCTCCGGAAATGTCCGAAGACGAAAACACTTGCGGAACCCCCATATCTTCCGATTCCGATTTCGACTCCCAATCGACAGAAACTCGCTCGGAAAACGAGAGCGTGGAATTGAATTTGGGCGAGATGTTGGTCAAACGTTTGGAGAAAGAATTCGGCGATCCCTCTCATAATTTTCCTGATGGTTTTCAACCTGTTGTACAAGTACCTAAGGCGTTGGGCCGACAGCTTTACGCCTTTTACGTCGAGTCGGTCTATCAGCAAATGGAGGCCCAGCAGTCCATCTTGGAGAACCTTGTTAAAGAAGATGAAGCTTTCGCAAGAAAATTGTACGAGGAAGAGATCGGGGTTATCCAAAAGCTTGAGGGATTCGAAGAAATCATGAACGAGCAGGCTGCGATGAAGATACACAAAAAACAGATGCCCGCATTGAAGACGCCGAACGATCTAGCCACCCAACTTACGAAGAGGAAACTTTTCGAATCCTTTCCGAGCGTTGACCAGAGCGTCATAGTGGAACTATACCACGCTAATAGTTTGGATTACAAGCAAACGGTCGATGACCTGATCACATCTGTCGGTGCTATCAGTGGTTTGAACGGGAATATTAGGGAACCTCCTATTAGTCCTTCTACGATACAAGAACTGGAAACGGCCCAAAAGGACTCTAAGCAGGCTGTTAATTCGAAGGTAGGCGAAATTTTCTATTCAGTTTTTTCGATTATGAAACTTTGGAAGCGTAGTAGATAGTGAATGTTGAATTTCACTAGATTAGCTATTCTAGGAAAGTAATGACAGATTTACGCCCGTTTGGACTGGCCTCTCTCAAAAATTGTGCAGTTTTTCAACAAAAACTTATATTTTGCAACGTTGGTTCAATATGACAGATGTGATACATTAGATCTATTGTATGTCAGGAATGTCGAAAATATTAGGCTCATAACTTCATTTTCAGACTGTCACTTTTTATGTTATTCTTTGGCTGGTAGATAAAACAAGATTCCAGTTGGGGAAAACTTATATCTGGCAACGTTGGTCCAATGTGACAGAAACGATACATTAGATCTACAGTATGACAGGATGTCGAAAATATTAGGTTCATAACTTCATTTTCCGACTGTTTTGGTTATAATTGAAAAAAGAAATAATAGTGGAATACAAAATCTTAAAGAGATATTGTTTTTTGAACTTCCTCAGTTAAAGTTTTAAGCGAAATGTCAATTTTTATGTTATTCTTTGGCTGGTAGATAAAACAAGATTCCAGTTGAGGAAAACTTATATCTGGCAACGTTGGTCCAATGTGACAGAAACGATACATTAGATCTACAGTATGACAGGATGTCGAAAATATTAGGTTCATAACTTCATTTTCCGACTGTTTTGGTTATAATTGAAAAAAGAAATAATAGTGGAATACAAAATCTTAAAGAGATATTGTTTTTTGAACTTCCTCAGTTAAAGTTTTAAGCGAAATGTCAATTTTTATGTTATTCTTTGGCTGGTAGATAAAACAAGATTCCAGTTGAGGAAAACTTATATCTGGCAACGTTGGTCCAATATGACAGAAACGATACGTTAGATCTACTGTATGACAGGAATGTCGGAAATATTAGGCTCATAACTTCATTTTCCGACTGTTTTGGTTATAATTGAAAAAAGAAATAATAGTGGAATACAAAATCTTAAAGAGATATTGTTTTTTGAACTTCCTCAGTTAAAGTTTTAAGCGAAATGTCAATTTTTATGTTATTCTTTGGCTGGTAGATAAAACAAGATTCCAGTTGAGGAAAACTTATATCTGGCAACGTTGGTCCAATGTGACAGAAACGATACATTAGATCTACAGTATGACAGGATGTCGAAAATATTAGGTTCATAACTTCATTTTCCGACTGTTTTGGTTATAATTGAAAAAAGAAATAATAGTGGAATACAAAATCTTGAAGAAATATTCTTTTCTGAACTTCCTCAGTTAAAGTTTTAAGTGAAATGTCAATTTTTCTGTTATTCTTTGACTGGTAGAAAAAACAAGATTTCAGTTGAGGAAAACTTATATCTGGCAAAGTTGGTCCAATATGACAGAAACGATACGTTAGATCTACTGTATGACAGGAATGTCGGAAATATTAGGCTCATAACTTCATTTTCCGACTGTTTTGGTTATAATTGAAAAAAGAAATAATAGTGGAATACAAAATCTTAAAGAGATATTGTTTTTTGAACTTCCTCAGTTAAAGTTTTAAGCGAAATGTCAATTTTTATGTTATTCTTTGGCTGGTAGATAAAACAAGATTCCAGTTGGGGAAAACTTATATCTGGCAACGTTGGTCCAATATGACAGAAACGATACGTTAGATCTACTGTATGACTGGAATGTCGGAAATATTAGGCTCATAACTTCCGACTGTTTTGATTATAATTGTGAAAATATGAATTTTGTTCTATGGAAGTGTCAAAGAATCCCCTGTTTTTCGCCTCAGCACGACTATAGAGATCTGACGAATCAAAGACCTCTCTCGAAATTTTGTGATCTGCTTCCATTCCATGAATCTTCTAGTTGAAACCATAGAACTATTCCGATCATTACCTCAATATTCGTTCATAGAATCAAAATCAGCCTAGTTCTGCATTGAAGTAATCTATTATTTTTGTTTAAGGAGGAGGAAGAAAAGAAAACCCCCGAGGAATATCGAGCAGAAGCCGAGTATTATCTGAAGAAAAGAAATGAGCTCTACCAAAAAGCGCAAGAACACTACAACAGGGGTCAGAAAGAAGTGGCGCAGTTTTATTCTCAGCTTGCACAACAGCAAACCCAATATTATGACATGGCGAACAACAGAGCAGCCTCTGTTTTCCTCGATGAAAACTCGAAACAACTGCAAAATATGAATACACTCGATCTTCATTATTTGTTCGTGAAAGAGGCAGTGTCTGCCTTAGATGTTTTCATTGACAGCAAAATCGATCTCTTGCAAGGTAAAGGATCTCAGGATCTTTTGATAATAACTGGACGAGGCAAGAGGAGCATGAACGGAGTGTCTAAAATAAGACCGGCTGTTATTAGGAGATTGGAAGCAAGAAAAATAAAGTGAGTAACTTAGTAAATCTTTCCAATATTATTGCGTGCTTGTTTCTATGAAGAAGTTGAAGACTGTTTTGGTACACAGAAAAAGAATTGAGTTTTCTGATTTATTCAAATTGATTCGGTGATTTCATCTTTCCAAGTTCATAGAGATAAAATAGCAGTATTTCTCAAACTGACAATGAACACTGAAGACCGTTTTGGTACACAGAAAAAGAATTGAGTTTTCTGATTTATTCAAATTAATTCGGTGAGTCCATCTTTCCAAGTTCGTAGAGATAAAATGACAGTATTTGTCCCACTTACAATGAACACTGAAAAGCGTTTTGGTACACAGAAAAATAATTGAGTTTTCTGAAATATTCCAAATAATTTGGTGGTTCCATCTTTCCAAGTTCATAAAGATAAAATTACAGTATTTGTCAAACTGACAATGAACAAAGAAGTCGGTTTTGGTACACAGAAAAATAATTTATTTTTCTGATATATTCAATATAATTCGTTGATTCCATCTTTTGAAGTTTATAGACAGTGAACACTGAGGGCCATTTTGGTGCATAGAAACAAGTTCTCAAAACCTGACTTCACGTCGGTACTTTTGAAATGTTTTTTTGAGGCTGCTGATTACAAAATAGAATTTTTTTGTCCCAACCGTTTGCTAAAGTGTGTGATTTATTTTCAGGTACCATAAGATGAATCCAGGACTTCTAAAAATCAAAGTGAAATGGAATACACCTGTAACCAATGATCTCTGATGTAATCTCCTCATAATTGTCAACGTTTCGAGTTTTATTTTATGACCAGAATTATTCACAAATTTATTTTCCGAAAGGAATTGGTAAGTGTAAAAAGCTTTGTAATGTTTAATTTTAAGTTGCAAGCGCTCAAACACTTGATTTTTGTTCATTCTGTTAAAGAAATAATTTTTTTAGCTGATTATTTGACTTATTTTATTACTATTGAGTAATATTGATTCATTGTTTCTATTTTGAGCTAGTTTAAGCAATAATTGTACAAGTTATTCAAATTTACATTGAGTTCAATACCTTGTTGTATACATTCTTGACTTCTAGAACTATTTTCACATAGTTCGTTGTAAAATTTGAGACATTATTTCAATCAAAGATTATTAAAATTTTTTTGATTTTATTTTAACTAATGTCTATCCCGAAAGACACCTATCAACCTGATTGGAACTTTTGAAGCTGCTAATGTATCCATTGTGATTTTGAAAACTGCAATATTAGATTTTAACTTCAATTTTTAATGCTAACTTTTCCCTAATATCATGATGAATGTTTTGACAAATGAAACTTTTGAGTACAAAAAAGTTACAAATCTATTTTTGATATTGTTATACTAAAAAAATATCACTTATGTATTTTTAAAAAATGTTAAATGTGCAGAATATTTCTTGATACCATGTTGTTAGTTTTCTTGGTGTGTGTAAAAGTGAAGTTTAGATTTGCTGGTTGGGAAAGAAGATATTGTTGAAAATGAAGAGAACTATTACAGCATTATATTTGCTGCATCAGTAAACATTGTTATCTACAGTGCAATTTTTCATATGATAAGATTAACTACACCTCTGTTACCATTCAAGGTTTGTGATATTTTTTATCTGTTTTTCAAAATAAAAGAACTCCTGATAATTTTTTATGTTTTGAAATATTCCCTGTCCCTAAAATTATAGTTGAAAATTCAAGAAAAATAGTTATTTTCATATGGGATTCTCTATTCTACAGGAATTTAATGTAGACTTTTCGTAAATTTATGTTGGCCTCTTGAATTTATCCAAATTTTTGGCTCTCTCCTCCGTCTGCGACGACTTCCTCGCGGATTTCCTCAGCGGTTGAACGAAGGATTTCGATTGGAAATTTTTATTTTCCGCAATTTCCTTCTGCGTCAGCAACGGCGAGTGCGTAAAATGGGCCAGATTACTGTAGAATGAAAATAACATATTACAGACATGTTATTAGGAAATAATCAGCCTACCTAGTGGTTTTCCTGAACTTATCGCCGGGTGGCTTCCTGGCCTTGGACTTATCCCCCACAGGGATGAAGAGGGGCGGCTTCGAGTTCAAGGTTTTCGACGATCTGGGGCCTCCGGCGTTCACCACCTTCGATTGCGAACTCCTTCGGTTTCCCGACAGCGTGGACGTCACGTCTAAGAGGGTCTTGGAGGATTTTAACGTGGACGTTCTCGAACTTGTCGATTCCCTGGGTTCCTTCCTCGCGCCGCGCTTGTCCTGTATCTGAAAGTTTCGGAGAAATAGAGTCAATTGAGTACCAAGAAGTTGAGGTTTTAGGCGGTTTCTTACACTAGGTTTATAGCCGAGGTACGGCCTGCTGCCTTCTGGGCTCCTGGAAGTTTGTTCGAGTTTGAGTTTGCTCAAATGAGGCAGGTGCTCGGATCGGTCCTCGCAGAATCTGCGGAAAAAATCCGATCTTCAGTAATAGGATTTTGCGGTATATCTGGCAACGTCGGCCAAATATGACAGATGTGATACATTAGATCTACTGTATGTCAGGAATGTCGAAAATATTAGGCTCATAACTTCATTTTCCGACTGTTTCGGTTATAATTGAAAAAAGAAATAGTAGTGGATCACAAAATATTGAGGAAATATTCTTTTCTGAACTTCCTCAGTTAAAGTTTTAAGCGAAATGTCAATTTTTATGTTATTCTTTGACTGGTAGAAAAAAACAAGATTTCAGTTGAGGAAAACTTATATCTGGCAACGTTGGTCCAATATGACAGAAACGATACATTAGATCTACTGTATGACAGGAATATCGAAAATATTAGGCTCATAACTTCATCTTCCAACTGTTTTGGTCATAATTGAAAAAAGAAATAATAGTGGAATACAAAATCTTAAAGAAATATTCTTTTCTGAACTTCCTCAGTTGAAGTTTTAAGTGAAATGTCAATTTTTATGTTATTCTTTGGCTGGTAGAAAAATCAAGATTTCAGTTGAGGAAAACTTATATCAGGCAACGTTGGTCCAATATGACAGAAACGATACATTAGATCTACTGTATGTCAGGAATGTCGAAAATATTAGGCTCATAACTTCATTTTCCGACTGTTTTGGTTATTATTGAAAAAAGAAATAATAGTGGAATACAAAATCTTGAAGAAATATTCTTTTCTGAACTTCCTCAGTTGAAGTTTTAAGTGAAATGTCGATTTTTATGTTATTCTTTGACTGGTAGAAAAAACAAGATTTCAGTTGAGGGAAACTCATATCAGGCAACGTTGGTCCAATATGACAGAAACGATACATTAGATCTACTGTACGACAGGAATATCGAAAATATTAGGCTCATAACTTCATCTACCAACTGTTTTGGTTATAATTGAAAAAAGAAATAATAGTGGAATACAAAATCTTAAAGAAATATTCTTTTCTGAACTTCCTCAGTTAAAGTTTTAAGTGAAATGTCAATTTTTATGTTATTCTTTGACTGGTAGATAGAACAAATTTCAGTTGAGGAAAACTAATATCTGGCAACGTTGGTCCAATATGACAGAAACGACATTAGATCTACTGTATGTCAGGAATGTCGAAAATATTAGGCTCATAACTTCATTTTCCGACTGTTTTGGTTATAATTGAAGAAAGAAATAATAGTGGAATACAAAATCTTGAAGAAATATTCTTTTCTGAACTTCCTCAGTTGAAGTTTTAAGTGAAATGTCAATTTTTATGTTATTCTTTGGCTGGTAGAAAAATCAAGATTTCAGTTGAGGAAAACTTATATCTGGCAACGTTGGTCCAATATGACAGAAACGATACATTAGATCTACTGTATGACAGGAATATCGAAAATATTAGGCTCATAACTTCATCTTCCAACTGTTTTGGTTATAATTAAAAAAAGAAATAATAGTGGAATACAAAATCTTAAAGAAATATTCTTTTCTGAACTTCCTCAGTTAAAGTTTTAAGTGAAATGTCAATTTTTATGTTATTCTTTGACTGGTAGATAGAACAAGATTTCAGTTGAGGAAAACTTATATCTGGCAACGTTGGTCCAATATGACAGAAACGACATTAGATCTACTGTATGTCAGGAATGTCGAAAATATTAGGCTCATAACTTCATTTTCCGACTGTTTTGGTTATAATTGAAAAAAGAAATAATAGTGGAATACAAAATCTTGAAGAAATATTCTTTTCTGAACTTCCTCAGTTGAAGTTTTAAGTGAAATGTCGATTTTTATGTTATTCTTTGACTGGTAGAAAAAACAAGATTTCAGTTGAGGGAAACTCATATCAGGCAACGTTGGTCCAATATGACAGAAACGATACATTAGATCTACTGTACGACAGGAATATCGAAAATATTAGGCTCATAACTTCATCTACCAACTGTTTTGGTTATAATTGAAAAAAGAAATAATAGTGGAATACAAAATCTTAAAGAAATATTCTTTTCTGAACTTCCTCAGTTAAAGTTTTAAGTGAAATGTCAATTTTTATGTTATTCTTTGACTGGTAGATAGAACAAATTTCAGTTGAGGAAAACTAATATCTGGCAACGTTGGTCCAATATGACAGAAACGACATTAGATCTACTGTATGTCAGGAATGTCGAAAATATTAGGCTCATAACTTCATTTTCCGACTGTTTTGGTTATAATTGAAGAAAGAAATAATAGTGGAATACAAAATCTTGAAGAAATATTCTTTTCTGAACTTCCTCAGTTGAAGTTTTAAGTGAAATGTCAATTTTTATGTTATTCTTTGGCTGGTAGAAAAATCAAGATTTCAGTTGAGGAAAACTTATATCTGGCAACGTTGGTCCAATATGACAGAAACGATACATTAGATCTACTGTATGACAGGAATATCGAAAATATTAGGCTCATAACTTCATCTTCCAACTGTTTTGGTTATAATTAAAAAAAGAAATAATAGTGGAATACAAAATCTTAAAGAAATATTCTTTTCTGAACTTCCTCAGTTAAAGTTTTAAGTGAAATGTCAATTTTTATGTTATTCTTTGACTGGTAGATAGAACAAGATTTCAGTTGAGGAAAACTTATATCTGGCAACGTTGGTCCAATATGACAGAAACGACATTAGATCTACTGTATGTCAGGAATGTCGAAAATATTAGGCTCATAACTTCATTTTCCGACTGTTTTGGTTATAATTGAAAAAAGAAATAATAGTGGAATACAAAATCTTGAAGAAATATTCTTTTCTGAACTTCCTCAGTTGAAGTTTTAAGTGAAATGTCGATTTTTATGTTATTCTTTGACTGGTAGAAAAAACAAGATTTCAGTTGAGGGAAACTCATATCAGGCAACGTTGGTCCAATATGACAGAAACGATACATTAGATCTACTGTATTTCAGGAATGTCGAAAATATTAGGCTCATAACTTCATTTTCCGACTGTTTTGGTTATAATTGAAAAAAGAAATAATAGTGGAATACAAAATCTTGGAGAAATATTCTTTTCTGAACTTCCTCAGTTGAAGTTTTGAGTGAATTGTCAATTTTTATGTTATTCTTTGACTGGTAGAAAAAACAATATTTCAGTTGAGGAAAACTTATATCTGGCAACGTTGGTCCAATATGACAGAAACGATACATTAGATCTACTGTATTTCAGGAATGTCGAAAATATTAGGCTCATAACTTCATTTTCCGACTGTTTTGGTTATAATTGAAAAAAGAAATAATAGTGGAATACAAAATCTTGGAGAAATATTCTTTTCTGAACTTCCTCAGTTGAAGTTTTGAGTGAATTGTCAATTTTTATGTTATTCTTTGACTGGTAGAAAAAACAATATTTCAGTTGAGGAAAACTTATATCTGGCAACGTTGGTCCAATATGACAGAAACGATACATTAGATCTACTGTATGACAGGAATGTCGAAAATATTAGGCCCATAACTTCATTTTCCGACTGTTTTGGTTATAATTGAAAAAAGAAATAGTATTGGATTACAAAATCTCAAAGAAATATTCTTTTCTGAACTTCCTCAGTTAAAGTTTTAAGTGGAATGTGAATTTTTATGTTATTCTTTGACTGGTAGATAGAACAAGATTTCAGTTGAGGAAAACTTATATCTGGCAACGTTGGTCCAATATGACAGAAACGACATTAGATCTACTGTATGTCAGGAATGTCGAAAATATTAGGCTCATAACTTCATTTTCCGACTGTTTTGGTTATAATTGAAAAGAGAAATAATAGTGGAATAGAAAATCTTTAAGAAACATTCTTTTCTGAACTTCCTCACTCAAAGTTTAAAGTAAAATGTCAATTTTTATGTTATTCTTTGACTAGTAGAAAAAACAAGATTTCAGTTGAGGAAAACTTATATCTGGCAACGTTGGTCCAATATGATAGAAATTATACATTAGATCTACTGTATAACGGGAATGTCGAAAATATTAGGCTCATAACTTCATTTTCCGACTGTTTTGATTATAATTGAAAAAAGAAAAAATAATGGAATACAAAATCTTAAATCAATATTCTTTTCTGAACTTCCTGAGTTAGAGTTTTAAGCGAAATTTCAATTTTTATGTTATTCTTTGACTGGTAGATAAAACAAGATTCAAGTTGAGGAAAACTTATATCAGGCAACGTTGGTCCAATATGACAGAAACGATACATTAGATCTACTGTATGACAGGAATGTCGAAAATATTAGGCTCATAACTTCATATTCCGACTGTTTTGGTTATAATTGAAAAAAGAAATAATAGTGGAATACAAAATCTTGAAGAAATATTCTTTTCTGAACTTCCTCAGTTGAAGTTTTGAGTGAAATGTCGATTTTTATGTTATTCTTTGACTGGTAGAAAAAACAAGATTTCAGTTGAGGGAAACTCATATCAGGCAACGTTGGTCCGATATGACAGAAACGATACATTAGATCTACTGTACGACAAGAATGTCGAAAATATAAAGCTCATAACTTCATTTTCCGATTGTTTAGGTTATAATTGGAAACGATCTTCAGTAAGAGGATTGTGCGGTATATCTGGCAACGTCGGCCAAATATGACAGATGTGATACATCAGATCTACTGTGCGACAGGTAAAGAATAATAAGTTCATAACCTCAATTTTCGACTGTTTTGAATACTTTGCTACTGTTTTTCTTCTAAAAGTGAATATATATACAACAGTATTAGCAGAGGAATTATGAATTCCGAAAAGCATGAAAATTATTCCAAAAATTCAAGGATGTAGCCTTGACTGTAGAAAACTCATTTTGCCACTTTTCTCTTCGAAATATCATAACAAATGTTTTGACGTTTTGAAAATTAAGGGGTTATATTAACGTCAACCATTAAGAAATGTCATCAAGGGGGAGTGGTGCAAACGGCCGTTTTAGTGTTATACAGCCTACCTTATGGGGTCGAAGTAGACGCTCTGGAGCAGCCTCCGAGCGTTTATCCTCTTGTCGGGGTCGTATTCGAGCATCAGCTTCAGGAGACGCTTGGCGTGCTCGCTCAGGTCCCCCAGGAGGCACTGGAGTCCCGTCGCCGAGATTTCGGGAAAGGAGGTGCAGTTCCTGGACCTACAAAGTGAGGATTATTTCCGCAACGCTAAGGGGAAGTTCACACACTTGTTCTTCAGCTTTTCCAGCAGTTTTCCGTTCGGCGTGCCCAGGACGGCGTGGATCTTGTGCAGCTGGTCCAGCTCGTTCGAGCCGGGAAAGAGGGGCTTCAGGCTGGAAATTTCGAAGATACGGTTCGTTTTTCCCGCAGGGGGTTTCTACTCACGTGAGAATTTCGTAAAACACGCATCCGGTAGCCCAAACGTCCATCTTGGGCCCGTAGTTTCCTACGGTTAATAGGCATTCCGGGGAACGGTACCATCGCGTCGATATGTACTCGGTGTAAGGCGGTTCGCTGTATATACCCCTTACGGAACCCAAGTCGGCCAATTTTATCAGCTCGCCCTGGGAAAAATTCAAAATACTCGGGTTAACCTCAACCTTGCTAATTGCAAAAATTCGACTTGCGATGATTAATTACCGACGTCGTCATCTTAATCAAGATATTCTCGGGTTTAACATCTCTGTGGAACAGTCCATGGTTATGGAGATGAGCCAGCCCCTTCAATATTTGGTACAGGAAGAATTTAACCCTTGATTCAGGGAGCCTCCTGAAAAACAGGGGGGGGGGGGAAACCAGGTGAGAAACGTGGGGCTAATCTAAATTCCATCATCAAATCTCTAAAACTACACAATATATTATCTCATTCGACTGGTGTTTGTTTTACTGACGACCTCTGATTTCGATGAATTTTTTTGTAAACACACTTAGGCATGAAAGGAATCAAGTAGTTCTAGTCTCAATCTTAGGAAACGTTTAGTTTCGGAGATACATTTTTTTGAAAGTTTCATTGAAATACGTAAATATTGACATTTCTAACGACATTTCAGTACTACCAATTTGAGTCACTAAAATATCAAATTCCATCATCAAGTCTCCAAAACTACACAATATATCTTATTCGACTGTTGTTTGTTTTACTGACGACCTCTGATTTCGATGAATTTTTTTGTAAACACACTTAGGCATAAAAGGAATCAAGTAGTACTAGTCTCAATCTTAGGAAACGTTTAGTTTCGGAGACAAAATGTTCGAAAGTTTCATTGAAAAACATAAATATTGACATTTCTAACGACATTTCAGTTCTACCAATTTGAGGCAATAAAATATCAAATTCCATCATCAAGTCCCAAAACTACACAATATATCTTATTCGACTGGTGTTTATTTTACTGACGACCTCTGATTTCGATGATTTTTTTTGTAAACACATTTCATCATAAAAGGAATCGAATGGTACTAGTCTCAATCTTAGGAAACGCTTAGTTTCGGAGATGAAATTTTTTGAAAGTTTCATTGAAATACGTTTTTATTGACATTTCTAACGACATTTCAGTACTACCAATGTGAGGCACAAAAAAATAAAATTCCATCAAGTCTCCAAAACTACACAATATATCTCATTTTACTTTAATGATGACGACCTCTGATTTCGATGATTTTTGACTTTGTCATAAGAGGAATTGAATGACACTAGACCCAATCTTTGTTGAATATTAGGTTATGTTAGGTCAGGGAAAAACAGCGCAAGTTGAAAATCACAAAATCATTGAATTGGAAATAGCCTAATGTTCCAGAGAAGAAAAAAATTTCTATGGTCTAATTTGCTGGTAGGTCCTATGTTACATGTCACTATTCATTCTGATGAATATTTGAGTATCTCACCTTGTGCGATTCTTCAGCAGATCGTACATGCTCATATCCATCAGTTCGAAAATAAAGACAGCTTTTCCGGTCAAATTTTCACTGAAATCTTCACTCGTGAGAACTTCGCTTTTCGAGGGTTTATAGGACGTACTTACTAGTGAAACTCTAGCAAATTCAAGACATTCTGGTGATAGGGAATCTTCTGGGCTGCTATTATCTCGGCGCAATTCAAAACGCCTTCGTTTCTGAAAAAGAAACAGTCCAAATTCTTCTTTTAGTTTTAGCGCCCTCTACAGGACATTGCGCTGAACAGACCGCGAATCATATTGTTCTTCCTTAATTTAAATTTAATGCTTGTTGGTGACTTACGATTTATACGATTTTTTTAATCTCTTGGCCGCGAAGCATTCTCCTGTCTCCCGATTTTGACATTTAAGCACTTCAGAAAATGAACCCTCCCCAATTTTCTGCAGCACTTTGTATTCTGAAAGGAATCAAAATGATCAGTGCACTTCTCGGATAACATTCGATCACTTAACTTTGTTGGAAATTTGACATAATACCGAAACACTTTAACTATTTCCTATAATTTTGAATGAAAAAAATGTCAAAGAGTTGGATGACTGAAAAACGAATTGAAGTTGTTAGGGAAACTTCATTTTTTTCAACTATACTGATTTAGGTAACGAATATTTCGAGGATTTAAGGTGGAGAGAGGGCTTGACGATTGCCATCGTGCGAACGCATCTTAACCACCAGATGTCAAACTGGCGTGCGTCAGATTTTCGTCAATTGTCAATTCAATGTGTGCGATTACTGTTTTTTAAATTAACGATAGTTTTGTTCCCAAATATTCATTTCCACCAGTAACGACCAACATTACACATAGCCGAGTCTGACAGTGCCGAAAAAAATCAAATTTTAGCAAGAGTTTCTCTCTGTACTGCTTCGGCATCGTCGTTAGTTCTTTACTCCTATTTTTGTTGAAACTGCAAAACTCGGTTATATTGAATGTTAGAGTGAATTGTTGTATCATATTCCCTTCAACATTGAGTGTTCCGTCTCTCAGATTTCGATAGAGCCTAAACCCCAGAAAATGGGAGAGAATAACGCTGATACCACATCTGAGTGTGTAGCCGAATCCCAGATATTTAGAGGTTGCGATGGACAACAACAGATACAGAAGAGAAACTACCAATCTTTACATGGTAAGTTTAACTTTGGAATTTCCTAGTAGAATCTTATATTGTCGCTTATAGATGTAACCACACATGCTTATCTGCAACGTTCGCACCCACAAAAAACATTCTGAAAAACTTCAAGGGTTTGAAGGTTGTTGAATAAAAAAAACTCGCTCCGAATGTGTTGTTAGTCCAACAGATGAAGAATTACTATTTGAAAAGAAACAATTTTTTAACTTAGTACATTTTTCTCGATTTCGAGGGATTCCGAATCGTTCTGCGATTCTCGATTATTAGATTAATATTTTATGCAGGCCTAGTTTTCTTCTTGGATCAAAGCAAAGCTTTTTAAGTTCCAAAATGATTTTTATTCTTTCAATTTTATGCAGCAAAATGTTTCAAAATTATTTTTGAACAGATTTCTTATTCTGACTGTTTATTCCCTTGAAAACATTAATTTAATTCTATAATAAACTAAAAAACTTTCTCCTCTTCTCATTTTTCTCAGCATGTGTTTGCTGTGTGAATGTTGTTGTTTTTAACTTTAGTTGAAAGAATTATCAGTTGTAAATAGGGCTTTTAGTTCAATGTTTTTTATTTCATTGTATATAAGAAGTTTTCATTCTTCAAACCCAAAAAACGTTAGGACACAGGCTCATATTTGATGAAGACTTTGCCAGTCTCGGAAAACTTCAATTCTTCCCATTTTGTCCCCAAATCATGGGAAATCCACTACGTTGACGACTTTTTCAGAGGGAACCACGACAGAGAAACCGGTCAAGAAGCACAAGAAAGTGAAAGTGAGCGATCACACGATAAAGAACCCAGTTTCGATCTTGAACGAGATGTACAAAGGGCTCAAGTACAACTTCATCCAACAGAAAGGCCCTTCGAACAATCCCATCTTTACCGTTGAGGTCGAGCTCAACGGCAACAAATACCAGAGTCAGGGCAGGTCAAAGTCTTTGGCCAAACATCGCGTGGCGAAGAAAATTCTGGAGATCCTAGATCCTGTTAAATTCTGTAAGGATGACATCGACAGCGGCTTCGGATCTGAAGGAAACGCAAGTATTGAAGGCGGTGAGTTGAGCGGAGCAAAGTCGAAGTTTTTGTCGCTGTTACGTTTGTTCAGTCGGGGGTTTATGTAAAATTAATGAATTTATTGGATATATCTGCTAATTTATTACTAAAAACTCAGTGAAGTTCCACGATAAGACAACAAAATATCACCGAAACAGAGACATGTCCTACTGTGTACCTCAGGGCTCATTTTAAGTCTGAAAATATTCTTCTAAAGACTGTTTTGCAGTATTGGATCGAGAGGAAGATTCAGACTTTTGGGATGCTGCGAAAAGAAAGGATATAGAATGAGCGTAGTTCGAGAGGAGATGAACTAAAAAAAGAGGGGATATGGAAACCGACATCTTGAGGAAAATGCAGTAAGGGATGAATTAGGAAGAGTAAGCTACTAAGAGAAAGCGTCAAACTCAAAAAGTATATTTTGGGAAATGATATTAGTAATTTTTACTAGAACAATGTATTGTTGGAAAATTAATAGAGCGCTAATCTGAATACAAGATTTTGAACCCAGCCAGTTATTTCACTAATATCTATAATAGTCCTACTTTTCAACTTCTAATTGTTCTAATAAATACCACTTTCATATTAATATTATTCAAAAAGCATTGCATATCATCGTTTTTCTAAAATTTGGAAAATCAGCATGGGTTTGTGTGAGTTTTGTTTATTTATTATCACGTATTCACTCATTAACCACCATCCAGATTCTAACCAGTATTTTTTCGTATTTATTCTAATCCTCAATAGTTAACTGTCGCTTGCTGCATGTTTTATCGTAAAAAATCAGGAAAACTAAGAAAAAAATGTACAAAATTAATTTTCACCATTCAATTGATCAGGTCAGTATATATCGAGAAAGATTGTGCCAATTTGATTCAGGGGTGCATGCATTACTTTTTTCTATCCAAGCTTTTGGGCTGTATTAAATTGAGCTGATGATGGCCCCCCCAAAGAAGAATGGTCGGTTCACAAAAATGTAGTGGTAAAGCAAATGTGCAATTTATTTTTGAATGAAGCCTGGAAATAAATGAAATTATTTTGCCAAGTTTTTCTGGGTATCTCTGGCATTAATTGAAGTTTTGAAACTTAAAAATAAATTATAAAAAGCAGTTTAGTCAGAAGCTTTTGAGCGTTCGTTCATCCACCTTCTATTGAAAAATTTTTTGACTGTTATCAATAAAATGACAGCAGCTCTTTGTCAATTCTGCCGAATCAGCTGGTACAGGACTATAAGGATTTTTTGTTCGATAATTCGCTAGAATCTTCTATGGTCTTGTTGATGTGATCTGGACAAAATTCCGTACGTAGTTCAAAAACATCATTCTTCATCTATGTACGAAATTTCATTCCAATCTAATCAGTAGTTTCGAAATTATCAGGAAAAAAATTTTTGAGTACAGATAATTATATGTAATTATCTCTGTGGCTTGTTTATGTTTCTTTAAATGAAAACGAATAAACATCTATCTATCTATGATTTGTTTACGTTGAATAAGATAGCGTGAATAGAATTCATTGCGGTTATTCCAATATTATTCTATCAAAAAGGGCGTTACCAATTTTCCCATATTTATGTCTGTGATTTTCGGATATATACAATATAAGTCGGTGATTCCATTTATCGATGTTCATGGAAACAAAACGACAGTATTTGTCTTAATGACAATGAACACTGAAGGCCGTTTTGGAACACAGAAAAATAATTCAGATTTCTGATATACATATTCAATATAATTCGGTGAATCCAATCTAATTTTATGAATAGGGGCGTTATCATTTTGCCCATATTTATGTCTGTAATTTTCGTTTTAGTACACAAAAAAAAATCGAGCTTTCTGATATATTCAATATGAGTCGGTGATTCCAATTTTATTCTATGAATAAGGGCGTTATCATTTTGCCCATACATATTTATGTCAGTAATTTTAGTTTTGGTACACAGAAAAAAAAATCGAGTTTTCTATATATTCAATATAATTCGGTGATTTCATTTATCGATATTCGTAGAAACAAAACGACAGTATTTGTCTTAAAGACAATGACCATTGAAGGCCGTTTTGGTAGACAGAAAAATAATTCAGATTTCCGATAAACATATTCAATATAATTCGGTGATTCCAATCTAATTCTATGAATAGGGGCGTTATCATTTTGCCCATATTTATGTCTGTAATTTTCGTTTTAGTACACAAAAAAAAAATCGAGTTTTCTGATATATTCAATATAAGTCGGTGATTCCAATCTCATTCTATGAATAAGGGCGTTATCATTTTGCCCATACATATTTATGTCAGTAATTTTAGTTTTGGTTCACAGAAAAAAAATTCGAGTTTTCTATATATATTTCAATATAATTCGGTGATTTCATTTATCGATATTCATAGAAACAAAACGACAGTATTTGTCTTAAAGACGATGACCATTGAAGGCCGTTTTGGTAGACAGAAAAATAATTCAGATTTCCGATAAACATATTCAATATAATTCGGTGATTCCAATCTAATTCTATGAATAGGGGCGTTATCATTTTGCTTATATTTATGTCTGTAATTTTCGTTTTAGTACACAAAAAAAAAATCGAGTTTTCTGATATATTCAATATAAGTCGGTGATTCCAATCTTATTCTATGAATAAGGGCGTTATCATTTTGCCCATACATATTTATGTCAGTAATTTTAGTTTTGGTTCACAGAAACAAAAATCGAGTTTTCTATATATATTTCAATATAATTCGGTGATTTCATTTATCGATATTCATAGAAACAAAACGACAGTATTTGTCTTAAAGACGATGACCATTGAAGGCCGTTTTGGTAGACAGAAAAATAATTCAGATTTCCGATAAACATATTCAATATAATTCGGTGATTCCAATCTAATTTTATGAATAGGGGCGTTATCATTTTGCCCATATTTATGTCTGTAATTTTCGTTTTAGTACACGAAAAAAAAATCGAGTTTTCTGATATATTCAATATAAGTCGGTGATTCCAATCTTATTCTATGAATAAGAGCGTTATCATTTTGCCCATACATATTTATGTCAGTAATTTTAGTTTTGGTTCACAGAAAAAAAAATCGAGTTTTCTATATATATTTCAATATAATTCGGTGATTTCATTTATCGATATTCATAGAAACAAAACGACAGTATTTGTCTTAAAGACAATGACCATTGAAGGCCGTTTTGGTAGACAGAAAAATAATTCAGATTTCCGATAAACATATTCAATATAATTCGGTGATTCCAATCTAATTCTATGAATAGGGGCGTTATCATTTTGCCCATATTTATGTCTGTAATTTTCGTTTTAGTACACGAAAAAAAAATCGAGTTTTCTGATATATTCAATATAATTCGGTGATTCCAATCTTATTCTATGAATAAGGGCGTTATCATTTTGCCCATACATATTTATGTCAGTAATTTTAGTTTTGGTTCGCAGAAAAAAAATCGAGTTTTCTATATATATTTCAATATAATTCGGTGATTTCATTTATCGATATTCATAGAAACAAAACGACAGTATTTGTCTTAAAGACGATGACCATTGAAGGCCGTTTTGGTAGACAGAAAAATAATTCAGATTTCTGATAAGCATATTCAATATAATTCGGTGATTCCAATCTAATTCTATGAATAAGGGCGTTATCATTTTGCCCATACATATTTATGTCAGTAATTTTAGTTTTGGTTCGCAGAAAAAAAATCGAGTTTTCTATATATATTTCAATATAATTCGGTGATTTCATTTATCGATATTCATAGAAACAAAACGACAGTATTTGTCTTGAAGACGATGACCATTGAAGGCCGTTTTGGTAGACAGAAAAATAATTCAGATTTCCGATAAACATATTCAATATAATTCGGTGATTCCAATCTAATTCTATGAATAGGGGCGTTATCATTTTGCCCATATTTATGTCTGTAATTTTCGTTTTAGTACACAAAAAAAAAATCGAGTTTTCTGATATATTCAATATAAGTCGGTGATTCCAATCTTATTCTATGAATAAGGGCGTTATCATTTTGCCCATACATATTTATGTCAGTAATTTTAGTTTTGGTTCACAGAAAAAAAAATCGAGTTTTCTATATATATTTCAATATAATTCGGTGATTTCATTTATCGATATTCATAGAAACAAAACGACAGTATTTGTCTTAAAGACAATGAACATTGAAGGCCATTTTGGTAGACAGAAAAATAATTCAGATTTCCGTTACACATATTCAATATAATTCGGTGATTCCAATCTAATTTTATGAATAGGGGCGTTATCATTTTGCCCATATTTATGTCTGTAATTTTCGTTTTAGTACACGAAAAAAAAATCGAGTTTTCTGATATATTCAATATAAGTCGGTGATTCCAATCTTATTCTATGAATAAGGGCGTTATCATTTTGCCCATACATATTTATGTCAGTAATTTTAGTTTTGGTTCACAGAAAAAAAAATCGAGTTTTCTATATATATTTCAATATAATTCGGTGATTTAATTTATCGATATTCATAGAAACAAAACGACAGTATTTGTCTTAAAGACGATGACCATTGAAGGCCGTTTTGGTAGACAGAAAAATAATTCAGATTTCCGATAAACATATTCAATATAATTCGGTGATTCCAATCTAATTCTATGAATAGGGGCGTTATCATTTTGCCCATATTTATGTCTGTAATTTTCGTTTTAGTACACGAAAAAAAAATCGAGTTTTCTGATATATTCAATATAAGTCGGTGATTCCAATCTTATTCTATGAATAAGGGCGTTATCATTTTGCCCATTCATATTTATGTCAGTAATTTTAGTTTTGGTTCACAGAAAAAAAAATTGAGTTTTCTATATATATTTCAATATAATTCGGTGATTTCATTTATCGATATTCATAGAAACAAAACGACAGTATTTGTCTTAAAGACAATGACCATTGAAGGCCGTTTTGGTAGACAGAAAAATAATTCAGATTTCCGATAAACATATTCAATATAATTCGGTGATTCCAATCTAATTCTATGAATGAGGGCGTTATCATTTTGCCCATATTTATGTCTGTAATTTTCGTTTCAGTACACGAAAAAAAAATCGAGTTTTCTGATATATTCAATATAAGTCGGTGATTCCAATCTTATTCTATGAATAAGGGCGTTATCATTTTGCCCATACATATTTATGTCAGTAATTTTAGTTTTGGTTCACAGAAAAAAAAATCGAGTTTTCTATATATATTTCAATATAATTCGGTGATTTCATTTATCGATAATCATAGAAACAAAACGACAGTTTTTGTCTTAAAGACAATGACCATTGAAGGCCGTTTTGGTAGACAGAAAAATAATTCAGATTTCCGATAAACATATTCAATATAATTCGGTGATTCCAATCTAATTCAATGAATAAGGGCGTTATCATTTTGCCCATATTTATGTCTGTAATTTTCATTTTGGTGCACAGAAAAAACAAATCGAGTTTTCTGATATATTCAATATAAGTCGGTGATTCCAATCTAATTCGATGAATAAGGGCGTTATCATTTTGCCCATATTTATGTCTGTAAGTTTTGTTCTGGTGCTCAAATAGATAAATTAGACAAAAAAAATATAGAGCATGCATGCACTCCTGGGTCATCCGGTATTTAATTTATTTAAAGACATATCGAAGCATTAACTTATATTGCTACTAATTGGCAGTTTGATAATCAAGAAAATCAATATTGAAAATATATTTAAGAAAAACCTATAGAGTATTCTAGGATCTCCTCTAAGTTTTTCCTTGTTGTTCAATTCCGTTCGCAGTTTTAAGTGTTAAATTCTTTCCGCAGAGGATTGCAGCGAACAAAACCCCGTGTCCGTCCTGAACGAGCTACGTTCCGGCCTGAAGTACGTGGTGATGGAACAGCACGGACCGTCGCACGCTCCGACGTTCAAGATTTCCGTCGAGGTCGACGGCCAGGCCCATTTCGGCGTGGGGAGATCGAAGAAACTGGCGAAATGTGCGGCAGCAGAGGAGGCTCTCAAATCCTTCATTCAGTTCCAGAATAACAAGAGGCTCAAACGAGGCCCCGACAGCACCAACTGCGACTTCAGCCTGGACCAGTTTGAAACGAAGAAGAAACCGGCCAAAAAACTGACCCCAGAGCAGAAAGGCCCCGTCATGCAACTGAACGAGGCCTTTCCCAATGCGGAGTACGAGTGTATCGACACTGAAAGGGATCTTCAGTTCAGATATGAGGTCACAGTACTGATTAACGGCAGAAAATTCTCTGGTACAGGTGAGGAGTCTATGGTTCAACTTTTTTCGACAGATGTCATAGCTAGGGTTGGGTTTAGACAGTATGCGATGGTGTGTTACAGGCTCAAGCAAAAAATTCGCAAAGAAGGCTGCTGCGGCGACTGCCTTGATGGCACTCTTAGATATTCACACTCCAGTCATAAACAACACATCTCCGGGCATAAGAAGAACGAATATATCTGCTCAAGAGCAGGAAAAGGCGGACCACATTGGGAGGTAAGTTTCTGGTGGAAGGAAGAGTTGAAATGTTTTTTTATACATTCAGATTCGGAAAAATCGAGGTGTCCCTGAGAAACATTTTTTGATGTTGTCTGTCTTATGTTGGGTTTGTTGAATGGAGTTATTCTGAATAATTAAAAAGCAATATAAAGTGAGCCACAGTTGTCTCTCCTTCATTTCAAGCATTCCGATAGATTTTTTTCGCTACAGTCGGGTTCAAATTATTTTGATGGTAGAATTTGTCGGGTTTTGTAGTCACAATAGGTGTTTTTTATATTTTCTTTATCGAATTATAACCAAGCTTTCGGGAAATGACTTTTGCATAAAAAAAATTATTGTACATAGTTGGTGTTTTTCCATCAATCATACCACAATATTGTTAGTTAGGATTTTCTGATTTCAAAAGGAAACTTCAATTATATGCTTGAGCCGAAGGAAAGGCGACTCTGACCTATTTTATATATCTTTTTAATTTTTAGATGGCTACCAAAGTTGTTTCGACGAAGAAGACTGTCTTGAATTGGTAAGAAAAATCTAAGCGTTTTTCTTAATTTCGCTACGTATGGTCACAGCCTTCTAAACTCGATTTAGCACGACGATAACGTACCAACCTTCTAATTACTTTATCTCTATCGGATCCTCATCCCATGTTGCCAATTTTCTAGCGCATGGCTCGGAGCTTAGGAGGCTGTGGTATGGTGGAATTGATTATGTATTGCATAGTTTCTTGGGTGTCTTGACAAAATTTACCAGAGTTTTTGGCTTCAATGAACGCAATTCTTTTCTGAAATCAATATACAGGGTGTCCCAAGTTCGAGTGCCTACTGGACGTTTCTTGAGTACCGGTCCTATTTGAAATCTGAAAATTTGGATTATGATATTGTTCGACTATCTACTGAGCTGAAATATTCTTGAAGCCGGAACGCTTTCAGTTATACAGGGAGTAAAAATAAATTTCTCGAAATATTCTTTTCTGCATTTTTTCGACTCTCATATGATCGATTATTCAATTTTAAATATATTTCTATTCGAATCGTTGCAATCGTCGAAATAGTTTTCGAAATAGCGAAAAAAATTACGAAAAGCACTGCCGTGAAGGCAGGAGCTTTTGAGCGCTCGTACATGCACCTTGTAGGTAGATTCGCATTTTCCAGTTTCAGAAATCAATTGAAGGAATTTTCGACAGCTGTCAAAAAAAT
Source organism: Aphidecta obliterata (assembly GCA_963966015.1). Classification (NCBI taxonomy): domain Eukaryota; kingdom Metazoa; phylum Arthropoda; class Insecta; order Coleoptera; family Coccinellidae; genus Aphidecta; species Aphidecta obliterata. The sequence continues at coordinate 4,740,370 of OZ014435.1, forward strand.
TCTGAAACTTGGGCGAAACTCCAGAATTCATGTCAGTGCTTCAGCTGATCAATTTTTTTTCGATAATTCGCTAGAATTTTCTACGGTATCTATGGTCTTGGTGGTGCGATCTGGACAAAATTTTGCACGTAGTTTGAATACATTATTACTCAGCAAGGTGCAGAATTTCATCCCAATCCGCTCAGTATTCTCGGAACTATCAGCAAAAAAATATTTTGAACGGCCATATTTACTGAACCCCTAGTCTAATTTTGCTCATTGATGAACATGACCGCGATATTCGCGATCCAAACCCACCCTGAGAATTTCAAGTTCCTAGGCCTTTCCGTTCGAAAGTTACAATTTTCTATGGTTTCTATGGTTCTGGTCATGAGATCTGGACAAAATATTGTTTTAATATATCATTCTCGATTAAAATACAAAATTTCATCTCGATCGAATCCGTAGTTTCGAAATGATCGAGAAACCAAAATTTCAAACGACCGTATTTACGGAACCCCTAGTATAATTTTGCTCATAGATGAAACTGATCACGACAATCGAGATCCACACCTATCCTGAAAATTTCAAGTTCCTAGGCCTTTCCGTTCGAAAGTTATGATTTTCTATGGTTCGAGTCATGTGATCTGGAGAAATGTAGCTTGAATATATCATTCTCCATAAGTATACAAAATTTCGTAACGATCGAATCTGTAGTTTTGAAATTATCAAGAAAACTGAATTTCAAACTACCATATTTACGGAACACCTTGTATAATTTTGCTCATAGATGAACGTAATCACGACATTCCAGATCCACACCTATCCTGAAAATTTCAAGTCCCTAGGGGGTTCCGTTCAAAAGTTACAATTTTCTATGGTTTCTATGGTTCTGTTCATGCGATCTGCGAAATTTCACATGTAGCTTAAACACCTCATTCTCCATTTGAGTGCCAAGTTTCATCTCGATCGAATTTGTAGTTTCGAAGTAATCAGGAGAACAAAATTTTGAACGGCCATATTTACGGAACCCCTGGTGGAATTCTGCCCATTAACGAACTTGACCGAGGCATTTGGGATCTGAACCTACACTGAAAATTTCAAGTCTCTAGGTTGATCCGTTCGAGAGTTATGGTTAATGGGCTATTTTCCACCAGGCGTTCCGTAAATATGGACGTTCAAAGTTTTGTTCTCCTGATTACTTGAAAACTACAGATTTGGAGATGGAGAATGAGGTGTTCAAGCTACATGAGAAATTTTGTCCAGATCGCATCACCAGAACCATAGAAACCATAGAAAATTGTAACTTTTGAACGGAAACGCCTAGGGACTTGAAATTTTCAGGATAGGTGTGGATCTCGAATGTTGTGATCACGTTTATCTATGAGCAAAATTATACTAGGGGTTCCGTAAATATAGTCATTTGAAATTTAGTTTTCTTGATAATTTAAAAACGACAGATTCGATCAGGACGACATTTTGTATACTAATGAAGAATGATATATTCAAGCTACACTTTTCCAGATCACATGACCAGAACCATAGAAACCATAGAAAATCATAACTTTCGAACGGAAAGGCCTAGGGACTTGAAATTTTCAGGATAGATGTGGATCTGAAATGTCGCGTTCACGTTTATCAATGACCAGAATTATACTAGGGGTTCCGTAAATACGGTCGTTTGACATTTAGTTTTCTCGATAATTTTGAAACTACGGATTCGATCGAGACAAAATTTTGTATTTTAATGGAAAATTATATATTCAAGCTACATTTTCTCCAGATTGCATGACCAGAACCATAGAAACCATAGAAAATTATAACTTTCGGGGCATAAAATTTCAGGGTAGATTTGGATCGCGAATGTCGCGCTCACGTTCATCAATGAGCAAAATTAGACTAGGGGTTCCGTAATTATGGCCGTTCAAAATATTTTCAAATATTTTAATGGTTTTGTGAGCTATCAGATGGAAACAATCAAAAATAAGAGTCCGGATCTGGATAATGGACTTTTCCTAATTAAAATGATTTTATCCTACAGCTAACAATATTTCACGTTCTTCTGTACAGATTCGCTCTCGAAATAAAATCGTCAAAAAATTCACTTTCCGAGTGGCAGTACTCGATATGTTTTCCCTCAGAATTTTTGGGTGTGCCTTGAGATTTAATAAGTTCATATTGAAGGGTATATAATATAGTTTTAACGAGCATATCAAATTTTCAACCTTTCTATAGGTATACACGGTGAGTTTCATCATGATTTCTGAAAATATTCGATAATTTAAGTCCGGTTCTGGATATTGAGAACTTCTCACCTCAGCTGTAAAGATATCCTTGTGATCCTCCTGTATAACCAATTTCATGAATTTGTGATGATTCATTTGCCAAATGGAACATTTTGAAAATATGGCCGAAACTGTAAATCGCCCAGTATCAGGCAAACGAATGGTGTGAGAACCATCATGTGGGATATTTTTGGAACAGCCTGAGTGCTCTCTACCCTCTACCACTGTGTTAAGTATGTACAGTTCATTTAGATTCATAGTTGAATTGGCTGGTTTTCTTATCCCTCCCATAATTTTTTCTGAATTTGGCGATGACAAAATTGGCAAAATAGGAAACTTCCCCGTCGCTCAAACATGATTCCTGTGTGTTCGAAGGTTGGTCAACGAGAAGTTCATGAACCTGATGTCCGACGATCTGATGCACGCGAAGCGAAAGGTGCTCGCCGGCGTGGTCCAGATGAGGGGCGCGGATCTCTCGAGCGCGAAAGTCATAGCGATCACCACCGGCACCAAGTGCATCTCGGGCAGTTACATGAGCATGAACGGCACCGCGCTGAACGACCTGCACGCCGAGATCGCCGCCCGAAGGTGCCTCATATCCTACCTTTACGATCAGCTGACTCTGTTGCTCTCGTCAGGTGAGTGAAGATGAATTTTCTCCCATTCTCAGCGAATCATGACTTCCACGTCGAATCAGGACCACCCTGTACATTTATTAGGATTTCGGAAAATTCATCGAGCTCGGTAAATGGATGGTTGTTGTTCCAAATCAGTTTCTCGCCACTTCGCTTTTGCAGGATGAGTTTTCTGAAGATTCTTAATTCTCAACCCTTAACGTTGAGATCATAACTTGTTTGTTTCAGAAACTGCGGAAGAATCTATATTCACGGGAGACAGTAAAGATTTTTATCATTTGAAGCCTGATGTCGAGTTCCATCTGTACATTAACACGGCGCCTTGCGGAGACGCCCGAATATTCAGTCCCCACGAAGATGCCATCGGAGGAGACAAACATCCGAACAGGATATCTCGAGGCCAGTTGAGAACGAAGATAGAGTCTGGAGAAGGAACAATACCAGTTAAGTCACATTCACCAGTTCAGACTTGGGATGGAGTTTTACAGGTTCGATTGCGACTTTTCGTATTGGCCGGATTGATTTTCACCGTCTTATATTTTTGCAGGGAGAGAGATTACTCACAATGTCTTGTTCAGATAAAATATGTAAGTGGAACGTCCTGGGAATTCAGGGGTCTTTGTTATCTAACCTTATCCAACCCATATATTTCAAGAGTGTAGTTTTGGGCAGTCTGCTACACGAAACCCATTTGTACAGGTGAGTGGTTGAGCTTTTCAAAATAGGAATATTTCCAAGCCCACTGCGATGTTACAATAATTCATAAAGACCCTTTTTTGAGCGCTCGTACAACTTACACGAGGGCTATATCATTTCGTCACGATGTCTGTATTTTTCGAATTTTGAGCCGAAAATGGTCTCAATCGACAGAGTTCGACTCATTGATGACGAATCCTTCGGAAAATTCGAGTCTGTCCGTCCGTAAGCACGATAACTCTCGAACGGAACGACCTAGAGACTTGAAATTTTCAGTGTAGGTTCAGATCCCAAATGCCTCGGTTAAGTTCGTTAATGGGCAGAATTCCACCAGGGGTTCCGTAAATATGGCCGTTCAAAATTTTGTTCTCCTGATTACTTCGAAACTACAGATTCGATCGAGATGAAACTTTGCACTCAAATGGAGAATGAGGTGTTCAAGCTACATGTGAAATTTTGTCCAGATCGCATGACCAGAACCATTGAAACCATAGAAAATTGTAACTTTTGAACGGAAACGTCTAGGGACTTGAAATTTTCAGGATAGGTGTGGATCTCGAATGTCGTGATCACGTTCATCTACGAGCAAAATTATACTAGGGGTTCCGTAAATATGGTCGTTTGAAATTTAGTTTTCTGGATAATTTCGAAACTGCGGATTCGATCGAGATGAAATTTCATATTTTAATCGAGAATGTTATATTAAAGCAATATTTTGTCCAGATCGCATGACCAGAACCATAGAAACCATAGAAAATCATAACTTTCGAACGGAAACGCCTAGGGACTTGAAATTTTCAGGATAGGTGTGGATCTGAAATGTCGCGTTCACGTTTATCAATGAGCAGAATTATACTAGGGGTTCCGTAAATACGGTCGTTCGAAATTTTGGTTTCAAGATAATTTCGAAACTACGGATCCGATCGAGATAAAATTTCATATTTTAATCGAGAATGTTATATTAAAGCAATATTTTGTCCAGATCGCATGACCAGAACCATAGAAACCATAGAAAATCATAACTTTCGAACGGAAACGCCTAGGGACTTGAAATTTTCAGGATAGGTGTGGATCTGAAATGTCGCGTTCACGTTTATCAATGAGCAGAATTATACTAGGGGTTCCGTAAATACGGTCGTTTGAAATTTTGGTTTCAAGATAATTTCGAAACTACGGATCCGATCGAGATAAAATTTCATATTTTAATCGAGAATGTTATATTAAAGCAATATTTTGTCCAGATCGCATGACCAGAACCATAGAAACCATAGAAAATTGTAACTTTTGAACGGAAAGGCCTAGGAACTTGAAATGTTTAGGGTGGGTTTGGATCACGAATTTCACGGTCACGTTCATCAATGAGCTAAATTAGACTAGGGGTTCCGTAAATATGGCCGTACAAAATATTCTTTTCCTGATAATTTCGAAACTACCGATTTGATTGGAATGATATTTTGCACCTAGCTGAGGAATAATGTACAGTGGAATCCGGTTATAACGACATTGAGGGGACCGTGAATATTAAGTCGTTATATCCGATGGTCGTTATATCCAAAAATTTTCATAAAAGAACGCAGAAATAGATTTATCCCATTATCTTCAATTGAAAAAGATTTTCTTCTTAATTTAGACGTTGAAGCCCTTTTGGTGTAGTCACTCGCTCGAAGAATAAACTAAAGTCAATCAATTAAGAACTGCAACTGCTTATGTCTTCACAACGTAACATAAAACGGGGATTCCCCTGCATCGCACGAGTATTTCCGGAAGATCACGTGCCTGCAGCGACGAATTCTTAGTGGTACGTCGTTATAAACGGAAGAAATAGACAACAACCTTGGAAAATTTTTGTCGTTATAAGCGACTTCGTCGTTATAAACGAAGTCGTTACAACCGAATGGTTGAATAAATTACTTAGAATTCCAAACAATTGTCGATAATTTCGTAGTTATATACGGATTTTCGTTATAACCGGTGTCGTAATAAACGGCTTTCACTGTATTCAAACTACGTGCGAAATTTTGTCCAGATCGCATCACCAAGACCATAGATACCGTAGAAAATTCTAGCGAATTATCGAAACAAAATTGATCAGCTGATGGGATATTTATGGACACTTCTTGTGCATGGAAAATGATCATGGAAAATGTGAAGGATGAACAACATCAATTTATAACCAAAAGATATTTATTCAATGTTTTTTGATCAATTATTATGAATGACAGAATTATACTTACTCTGGTGTGTAAAAAACTATATGGTTTTTTTTTAATTTTTGAGCGCTCGTACTACTTACACGAGGGCTATATCATTTCGTCACGATGTCTGTATTTTTCGAATTTTGAGCCGAAAATGGTCTGAATCGACTATGTTCGACTCACTGATGACGAATCCGTCGGAAAATTCGAGTCTGTCCGTCCGGCCGTAAGCACGATAACTCTCGAACGGATCAACCTAGAGACTTGAAATTGTCAGTGTAGGTTCAGTTCCCAAATGCCTCGGTTAAGTTCGTTAATGGGCAGAATTCCACCAGGGGTTCCGTAAATATGGCTGTTCAAAATTTTGTTCTCCTGATTACTTCGAAACTACAGATTCGATCGAGATGAAACTGCACTCAAATGGAGAATGAGGTGTTCAAGCTACATGCGAAATTTTGTCCAGATCGCATGACCAGAACCATTGAAACCATAGAAAATTGTAACTTTTGAACGAAATCGCCTAGGGACTTGAAATTTTCAGGATAGCTGAGGTTCTGGAATGTCGTGATCACGTTCATCTATGAGCGAAAGTATTCTAGGGGTTCCGTAAATATGGTCGTTCGAAATTTAGTTTTCTTGATAATTTCAAAACAACAGATTCGATCGTCACGAAATTTTGTATTTAAATGGAGAATGATATATTCAAGCCACATTTCTCCAGATCACATGACCAGAATCATAGAAACCATAGAAAATCATAACTTTCGAACGGAAAGGCCTAGGGACTTGAAATTTTCAGGAAAGGTGTGGATCTGAAATGTCGCGTTCACGTTTAACAATGAGCAGAATTATACTAGGGGTTTCGTAAATACGGTCGTTTGAAATTTTATTTTCTCGATAATGTCGAAACTACGGATTCGATCGAGATGAAATTTTGTATTTTATTCGAGAATGATATATTAAAGCAATATTTTGTCCACATCGCATGACCAGAACTATAGAAACCATAGAAAATTGTAACTTTCGAACGGAAAGGCCTAGGAACTTGAAATTTTCAGGGTGGTTTTGGATCGCGAATATCGCGGTCACGTTCATCAATGAGCAAAATTAGACCAGGGGTTCCGTAAATATGGCCGTTCAAAATATTTTTTCCTGATAGTTTCGAAACTACTGATCGGATTGGAATGAAATTTTGCACCTAGGTGAGGAATAATTTTCGCAAACTACGTGCAAAATTTTGTCCAGATCGCATCACCAAGACCATAGATACCGTAGAAAATTCTAGCGAATTATCGAAATAAAATTGATCAGCTGAAGCACTGACAGGAAGTCTGGAGTTTCGCCTAAGTTTCAGAATTTTTTTGACAGCTGTCGAAAATTCCCTCAATTGATTTCCAAAACTGGAAAATGCGAATCTACCTACAAGGTGCATGTACGAGCGCTCAAAAGCTCCTGCCTTCACGGCAGTGCTTTTCGTAATTTTTTTTTAAATTAAAGGAATTGCTATTTCAATATGTTCCGAAAACGAATTTCCATTGGAACCAAAAATAAATGTTGAGGTTAATCTCACGATGAAACCGGAATCTTCAAAGATATCCAGACTTTTCTGATTATACCTATCAGGCAATAGGGCAGATGAAGGGTCATTCTGTGGCAAAAATCGTATGAGAAAACCTATGTTTTTGACTCGCAAATATGATTTCTTTTCTTGTAATTTCGACAAAATTTTTGACAGTTGTAAAAAAAATTTTCAAACAAAGGCGGAACTCCGGACTTCACATCTGTGCTTTGGGTGAAAAATCTCTTTTTCCTGTTCTAGATGTGTTCCCCCGCAATTGTGCTGAATTTTTTTTCTCTCGTTGCAGAGCTATTTATGGACGAATCGAGAACACGCTTCAGGGGCTACCGCCGCCGTTCATGTTGAATAGGCCGCCCGCCTATCTCATAACCTCAACGGAAGTGCGATATCCCACGAAAGCGCCTAGTTTCGCGGTGATCTGGGTGTACGGCGACGCCAAAGTGGAAATAGTGAACACGGAAAATGGAAAATTGGAAGGGGGCGGTATATCGAAGCTCTGCAAGAACACGCTCATGTTGAAGTACCACAACTTGGCGACGAATCTGCCCCTCAAGTCCTCCTTGCCGAACTACCAATCCGGGGTTTACTGCGAGGCCAAACTGGCCAACGAAAATTACCTGGTTAGTATTATGATTTTATTTTGTTATTTTTAGCAGTTGTTATGGTTTGATTTTCCTAGGTCGCAAGGAAAACCCTCTACGAGTCGTTCCAGAAGGCGGGGCTTGGTAACTGGGTAACGAAACCAATCGAGCAAGATATGTTTCAGCTACCTGAACCCAGTCCCGAAATAAAGGATGAGGGCGTAAAAGCGGAGAGCACGTTTCCATTTTAATATATAGGATATTCCAAGTCAAGATCCGTTTAGGTTAGATATTGCCCAGATTTTGTCATTTATTTTTTTTCTGACTTTAATGATTATAACTCGTCTTAAGTGTACATTATTGTTCCTGTGATTTATTAAAGTATTGCATTATCTATTTTAGTGTTTTATTATTAATAGTGAACCTTTGAAATCGTTCGAGGGTTTTTGGTAGTGTTTCAGACTTTTTCTCAGAAGCCTTTAGCTCCAATCTTGTCTCTCATTGTTTCAATTCCTACAATTTTTTTGTGTTAATAGTGTGATCATAAGTAGGTTTTTTTTAATGATATCGTGTACTTCATATGTGTATATAATTAAATTTCTGTCAATCAATTATGTTGTTTTTACGATACAACCCTCAAAAAGGAATAGGGCGTTTTCTACTAAAATTAACAGTAAATCTGAAGAATTCTAGACTACTTTGGACAAGTCTTTGATTCGGAATTGAATTGAAATTCATTAGAGAAAAAAATTAATGCTCTTGAACTTCTTTCCTAAGGCTTAGGCACTAAAAGGCAAGGTTTGTCAATAAATGCTAGGAAAAATACAATTTTCGTAAATTAGCAGCTGCAGATATCTCGAAAACTTTTTTATTTATAAAAAAAATTAATAGATACAATATTGTATGCATTTAAAGAGTAAAAAAATAAAAATTGGGATCTCTGTGAATTTCTCGATATTTTTTCTGAAAATTGCCCTCTTTCCTGTAGTTATCCACCATTATGCAGCCAGAATTGAACGATACAACCCTTAGAGTGGAAACGGGTATTTCTGGATTTTTTAATATTGTTTTAAGACAATTGCGTTCTTTCGTGTAGTTATCCACCATAATGCAACCAGTATTGAACGATACAAATCTTTAAGTGAAATGGAGGGTTTTCTTCAAAAATTAACAGTGAATCTGAACAATTCTGGACTTGTTTGGACTAGTCAATTATTCGAAATTGCACTGAAATTCATTTCAGAGGAAATTTAATGCTCTTCAACTTCTTCCCTAAGGCTGAAGGCATTAGAAACCAAGGTTTGTCGAGAAATGCTAGGAAAAAATGGACTTTTTGTAACTTAGTAGCTGCAGATATCTCGAAAACTTTTTCATTTATAAAAAAAATTAATAGATACAATATTTTATGCATTTAAAGAGTAAAAAAATAAAAATTGGGATCTCTGTGAATTTCTCGATATTTTTTCTGAAAATTGCCCTCTTTCCTGTAGTTATCCACCATTATGCAGCCAGTATTGAACGATACAACCCTTAGAGTGCAAAAGGGTATTTCTGGATTTTTTTAATATTGTTTTAAGACAATTGCGTTCTTTCGTGTAGTTATCCACCATAATGCAACCAGTATTGAACGATACAAATCTTTAAGTGAAATGGAGGGTTTTCTTCAAAAATTAACAGTGAATCTGAACAATTCTGGACTTGTTTGGACTAGTCAATTATTCGAAATTGGACTGAAATTCAATTCAGAGAAAATTTAATGCTCTTCAACTTCTTCCCTAAGGCTGAAGGCACTAGAAAGCAAGGTTTGTCGAGAAATGCTAGGAAAAAATGGACTTTTTGTAACTTAGTAGCTGCAGATATCTCGAAAACCTTTTTATTTATAAAAAAAATTAATAGATACAATATTGTATGCATTTGAAGAGTAAAAAAATAAAAATTGGGATCTCTGTGAATTTCTCGATATTTTTTCTAGAAAATTGCCCTCTTTCCTGTAGTTATCCACCATTATGCAGCCAGTATTGAACGATACAACCCTTAGAGTGCAAAAGAGTATTTCTGGATTTTTTTAATATTGTTTTAAGACAATTACGTTCTTTCGTGTAGTTATCCACCATAATGCAACCAGTATTGAACGATACAAATCTTTAAGTGAAATGGAGGGTTTTCTTCAAAAATTAACAGTGAATCTGAACAATTCTGGACTTGTTTGGACTAGTCAATTATTCGAAATTGGACTGAAATTCATTTCAGAGAAAATTTAATGCTCTTCAACTTCTTCCCTGAGGCTGAAGGCACTAGAAAGCAAGGTTTGTCGGGAAATGCTAGGAAAAAATGGACTTTTTGTAACTTAGTAGCTGCAGATATCTCGAAAACTTTTTAATTTATAAAAAAAATTAATAGATACAATATTGTATGCATTTAAAGAGTAAAAAAATAAAAATTGGGATCTCGGTGAATTTCTCGATATTTTTTCTGAAAATTGCCCTCTTTCCTGTAGTTATCCACCATTATGCAGCCAGAATTGAACGATACAACCCTTAGAGTGCAAAAGGATATTTCTGGATTTTTTAATATTGTTTTAAGACAATTGCGTTCTTTCGTGTAGTAATCCACCATAATGCAACCAGTATTGAACGATACAAATCTTTGAGTGAAATGGGGGGGTTTTCTTCAAAAATTAACAGTGAATCTGAAGAATTCTGGACTTGTTTGGACTAGTCAATTATTCGAAATTGGACTGAAATTCAATTCAGAGAAAATTTAATGCTCTTCAACTTCTTCCCTAAGGCTGAAGGCACTAGAAAGCAAGGTTTGTCGAGAAATGCTAGGAAAAAATGGACTTTTTGTAACTTAGTAGCTGCAGATATCTCGAAAACCTTTTTATTTATAAAAAAAATTAATAGATACAATATTGTATGCATTTGAAGAGTAAAAAAATAAAAATTGGGATCTCTGTGAATTTCTCGATATTTTTTCTAGAAAATTGCCCTCTTTCCTGTAGTTATCCACCATTATGCAGCCAGTATTGAACGATACAACCCTTAGAGTGCAAAAGGGTATTTCTGGATTTTTTTAATATTGTTTTAAGACAATTACGTTCTTTCGTGTAGTTATCCACCATAATGCAACCAGTATTGAACGATACAAATCTTTAAGTGAAATGGAGGGTTTTCTTCAAAAATTAACAGTGAATCTGAACAATTCTGGACTTGTTTGGACTAGTCAATTATTCGAAATTGGACTGAAATTCATTTCAGAGAAAATTTAATGCTCTTCAACTTCTTCCCTAAGGCTGAAGGCATTAGAAACCAAGGTTTGTCGAGAAATGCTAGGAAAAAATGGACTTTTTGTAACTTAGTAGCTGCAGATATCTCGAAAACTTTTTCATTTATAAAAAAAATTAATAGATACAATATTTTATGCATTTAAAGAGTAAAAAAATAAAAATTGGGATCTCTGTGAATTTCTCGATATTTTTTCTGAAAATTGCCCTCTTTCCTGTAGTTATCCACCATTATGCAGCCAGTATTGAACGATACAACCCTTAGAGTGCAAAAGGGTATTTCTGGATTTTTTTAATATTGTTTTAAGACAATTGCGTTCTTTCGTGTAGTTATCCACCATAATGCAACCAGTATTGAACGATACAAATCTTTAAGTGAAATGGAGGGTTTTCTTCAAAAATTAACAGTGAATCTGAACAATTCTGGACTTGTTTGGACTAGTCAATTATTCGAAATTGGACTGAAATTCAATTCAGAGAAAATTTAATGCTCTTCAACTTCTTCCCTAAGGCTGAAGGCACTAAAAAGCAAGGTTTGTCGAGAAATGCTAGGAAAAAATGGACTTTTTGTAACTTAGTAGCTGCAGATATCTCGAAAACCTTTTTATTTATAAAAAAAATTAATAGATACAATATTGTATGCATTTGAAGAGTAAAAAAATAAAAATTGGGATCTCTGTGAATTTCTCGATATTTTTTCTAGAAAATTGCCCTCTTTCCTGTAGTTATCCACCATTATGCAGCCAGTATTGAACGATACAACCCTTAGAGTGCAAAAGAGTATTTCTGGATTTTTTTAATATTGTTTTAAGACAATTACGTTCTTTCGTGTAGTTATCCACCATAATGCAACCAGTATTGAACGATACAAATCTTTAAGTGAAATGGAGGGTTTTCTTCAAAAATTAACAGTGAATCTGAACAATTCTGGACTTGTTTGGACTAGTCAATTATTCGAAATTGGACTGAAATTCATTTCAGAGAAAATTTAATGCTCTTCAACTTCTTCCCTGAGGCTGAAGGCACTAGAAAGCAAGGTTTGTCGGGAAATGCTAGGAAAAAATGGACTTTTTGTAACTTAGTAGCTGCAGATATCTCGAAAACTTTTTAATTTATAAAAAAAATTAATAGATACAATATTGTATGCATTTAAAGAGTAAAAAAATAAAAATTGGGATCTCGGTGAATTTCTCGATATTTTTTCTGAAAATTGCCCTCTTTCCTGTAGTTATCCACCATTATGCAGCCAGTATTGAACGATACAACCCTTAGAGTGCAAAAGGGTATTTCTGGATTTTTTCAATATTGTTTCAAGACAATTGCGTTCTTTCGTGTAGTAATCCACCATAATGCAACCAGTATTGAACGATACAAATCTTTGAGTGAAATGGGGGGGTTTTCTTCAAAAATTAACAGTGAATCTGAAGAATTCTGGACTTGTTTGGACTAGTCAATTATTCGAAATTGGACTGAAATTCAATTCAGAGAAAATTTAATGCTCTTCAACTTCTTCCCTAAGGCTGAAGGCACTAGAAAGCAAGGTTTGTCGGGAAATGCTAGGAAAAAATGGACTTTTTGTAACTTAGTAGCTGCAGATATCTCGAAAACTTTTTAATTTATAAAAAAAATTAATAGATACAATATTGTATGCATTTAAAGAGTAAAAAAATAAAAATTGGGATCACTGTGAATTTCTCGATATTTTTTCTGAAAATTGCCCTCTTTCCTGTAGTTATCCACCATTATGCAGCCAGAATTGAACGATACAACCCTTAGAGTGCAAAAGGATATTTCTGGATTTTTTAATATTGTTTTAAGACAATTGCGTTCTTTCGTGTAGTTATCCACCATAATGCAACCAGTATTGAACGATACAAATCTTTAAGTGAAATGGAGGGTTTTCTTCAAAAATTAACAGTGAATCTGAACAATTCTGGACTTGTTTGGACTAGTCAATTATTCGAAATTGGACTGAAATTCAATTCAGAGAAAATTTAATGCTCTTCAACTTCTTCCCTAAGGCTGAAGGCATTAGAAACCAAGGTTTGTCGAGAAATGCTAGGAAAAAATGGACTTTTTGTAACTTAGTAGCTGCAGATATCTCGAAAACTCCTTTATTCATAAAAAAAATTAATAGATACAATATTGTATGCATTTGAAGAGTAAAAAATGAAAATTGGGATCTCTGTGAATTTCTCGATATTTTTTCTAGAAAATTGCCCTCTTTCCTGTAGTTATCCACCATTATGCAGCCAGTATTGAACGATACAACCCTTAGGGTATTTCTGGGTATTTCTGGATTTTTTAATATTGTTTTAAGACAATTGCGTTCTTTTGTGTAGTTATCCACCATAATGCAACCAGTATTGAACGATACAAATCTTTAAGTGAAATGGAGGGTTTTCTTCAAAAATTAACAGTGAATCTGAAAAATTCTGGACTTTTTTGGACTAGTCAGAGAAAATTTAATGCTCTTCAACTTCTTCCCTAAGGCTGAAGGCATTAGAAACCAAGGTTTGTCGAGAAATGCTAGGAAAAAATGGACTTTTTGTAACTTAGTAGCTGCAGATATCTCGAAAACTTTTTTATTTATAAAAAAAATTAATAGATACAATATTGTATGCATTTGAAGAGTAAAAAAATGAAAATTGGGATCTCTGTGAATTTCTCGATATTTTTTCTAGAGTCTAGAAAATTGCCCTCTTTCCTGTAGTTGTCCTCCATTATGCAGCCAGTATATACAACCTTCAGAATGCAATAGAGGGTTTTCTTCAAAAATTAACTGTAAATCTGAAAAATTCTGGACTACTTTGGACTAGTCATTTATTCGAAATTGGACTGAAATTCATTTAATGCTCTTCAACTTCTTCCCTAAGGCACTAAAAGGTAAGGTTTCTCAAAAAATGCTAGGAAAAACTAGACTTTTTGTAAGTTAGTAGCTGCAGATATCTCGAAAACTTTTTAAGTTATGAAAAAATCAATAGATAAAATATTGCAGGGATTTAAAGAAAAAATAAAAATTGGGATCTCTGTGAATTTTTCAATATTGTTTCTAGACAGTTGCCATCTTTCCTGTAGCTATTATGCAGCCAGTATTGAACGATACAACCCTTAAAATGGAAAAGGGGGTAGATCTGAAACATTCTGGACTAGTTTGGACTAATCAATTATTCGAAATTGGACTCAAAATCATTCCAGAGAAAATTTAATGCTCTTCAACTTCTTCCCTAAGGCTGAGGCACTAGAAAGCAAGGTTTGTCAAAAAGTGCTAGGGAAAAATTAAAAGATACAATATTTTTGTAAGGATTTTAGGTGTAAAAAAATAAAAATTGGTATCTCTAAATTTGTTGATATTGTTTTAAGACAATTGACTTTTTGCTATATTTATCCACCATTATGCAACCAGCATTGAACGATACAAACCATGAAGTGGAATAGGAGGTTTCCTTCAAAAATTAGCAGTAAATCTGAAAATTCTAGACTAGTTTGCACTACTCAAAAAAAAATCGTTACAGACAATATTGAAGGGATTGAAAGACTACCGATTTTTTTTTCGACCAACAGGGTGGTCTAGCCGACCTGGAATCGACAATACGTGATTAAATGGATCAAACCAGATGCGGATGAAAAAAGCTCAGTCGCGCCCCAATCAGTACCTCGCTTCTGCCACATTCGTACGAGCAATTAACTCAAAAATAGCTTTGTTGGATTCCACATCAATCAAATAATGAAGCGAATAATTGAAATTCCTACTTCCCTGATCTATAAATCGCTTGCTTGAAGACCTCGTTCATTGAAAAAAAAAACGCGAAAGGCTTTTGTTTTTTGATCTTGACTCTAGAATATGGTAAAAGTTCATTTGTTAGAGAGAAAAGAAAGTGATACGAAATTAATGAGCGTTTATTTTTAATAAAATAAGTGAGGCATCCTCAGGCTAATAATGATCTGAAACCAATCCCACGGAGAGAGGTTTATTAATTTATTAATAATAACGTGATATTCCGATAGGAGGTCGTTAAAAGCCATTGTAGAAGCCGCCGAAAGTGCAGAAAAAGAGCAATGATTGAATCGTCAACCGGCTGATACGACTCCGAGGGGGGCCAAATATGTCGCCAGCGAACGTGAATCGACGTACGTCGTGTGAGGCAGAGAAAGGTTTTCTTCAGCTGATGGCCACCGTGGTCGACATTCTGGCCGAGTCCATTTTTCCAAATACGGTTATTCTCATATTTTTCATTCATTTAACTCTTTTATTCCGATATTTCTTAGTTGATAAATCGAGAACTCTCTAATATTTTGACATAAAAAAGTGAGGTTAACACGCGTTGACCTTGAGCTAAACAATAGTGCCAACTGTGCATCTTACATGAACCTATTAATTTCTGTGGCTACTATGAAAGCGCAGTGGTGCCAACCGTGAATCTCTGAGCCGGAAGTATGGATTTCTGTGGTCCCTATGCGAAAACTGGTTATAATTTTCTTGATAACTGAGAATCATTTTAGGACTGGTTGCATTTGGTGTTACTTGTGGCTATTAGATATTAGAATTCCGATGATACGAACCTGTCCTATCCAATAATTAATAAACGGCCATATTTCCTTCAATATAGTTGGATCTAATAAACGTCCATCGAATAACACCTGCGAGCATTTTACTACCAGTTCGGTAACTGCCACCGTCAAAGCTCAAACGATATTGGTCTTTTCAAGGTAGACAATAACATAATTATGCATTGGAGAGAGGAATTGAAGAGCACTAGAATCCTTCCTGAAGAACCCCTATTAAATTGGTGGATTAAATTATACCTATGATCGTTTACTGGCGTCTCTAGTGGTCTTCTTATGTTCTATTCATAAGATTATATAATTGTGGTGGTAGATATTGTTTATATGCTTGACCTACGAGATCTCCTCATCTGAATATATTAGATTTTTTCGAGGAACGTCAGACGAACTCTGTGATCGATATGTCCTTTTCCAATATAGGGAAATATGTCAAAGTTATTGGTAATTTGAGGAATTCACGCGGAACTCTCCACAAGCACGAAGTATGGCTATGCAATTTTGACTCGTTTTTTTTGTTTGTTTGTCTTTTCGGTACCAATTTAGAAACCGCATTTCCATTCTTTTCAGTAACGTCAACGTAATGACATACCGATAGAGTTTCGTTCAGAACTCTCTTGAATGATCAAAAACCCCCAAAAATGGGATTGGGGTGTTGGAAGAACATCCAATAATACCTAATTCAATCAATGTGACACCCAAATCGTTCGATTTTTCGAGAAATTCACCCAAGTTCCAGGATATCTCTAGATCACCAGCAGTTCTGTCATAATTTGTCGCGAGAAACGTCAGACGAACTCTGTGATTGATGACATATCCATAAAGTTTCGTTCAGAACTCTCTTGAAATGACCGAAAATCCCCAAAAATGGGATTGGGGTGTTGAAAGAACATCCAATAATACCTAATTCAATCAATGTGACACCCAAATCTTAAAATTTTTCGAGAAATCCACCCAAGTTCCAGGATATCCCTAGACCACCAGTGATTCTGTCATAGTTTGTCGCGAGAAACGTCAGACGAACTCTGTGATTGATGACATATTCATAGAGTTTCGTTCAGAACTCTCTTGAAATGACCAAAAACCCCCAAAAATGGGATTGGGGTGTTGAAAGAACATCCAATAATACCTAATTCAACCAATGTGACACCCAAATCTTTAGATTTTTCGAGAAATCCACCCAAGTTCCAGGATATCCCCATATCACCAGTGTTTCTGTCATAATTTGTCGCGAGAAACGTCAGACGAACTCTGTGATTGACCTTTTCCGATTTTGAAAATATGTCAAAAGTCTTGCTAATTTACGGAATTAAGGCGGAAATCTCCAAAAACACGAAGGATCGCTGAAATTTCAAGTCGCTCTTTTTGTTTTTTGTCTGATCGGTACAAATTTTGCAACCACATTTTCATTCATTTCAGTAACGTCAACGTGATGACATACCGATAGAGTTTCGTTCAGAACTCTCTTGGAATTATCAAAAACCCCCAAAAATATGATCGGGGTGTTGGAAGAACATCCAATAATACCTAATTCAAACAATGTAACACCCAAATCGTTCGATTTATTGATAAATCCACCCAAGTTCCAGGATATCTTTAGATCACCATCGATTCTGTCATAATTGGTCGGGAGAAACGTCAGACGAATTCTGTGATTGATCTGTGACCTTTTCCGATATCGAAAATATGTCAAAGTTCTTGCTAATTTACGGAATTAACGCGGAAATCTCCAAAAACACGAAGGATAGCTGAAATTTCAACTCGCTTTTTTTGTTTTTTGTCTGTTCGGTACCAATTTTGCAACCACATTTTCATTCATTTCAGTAACGTCAACGTGATGACATACCGATAGAGTTTCGTTCAGAACTCTCTTGAAATGATCAAAAAACCCCAAAAATTGGACCGGGGTGTTGGAAGAACATCCAATAATACTTAATTCAATCAATGTGACACCCAAATCGTTCGATTTTTTGAGAAATCCACCCAAGTTCCAGGATATCTCTAGATCACCAGCGATTCTGTCATAATTTGTCGGGAGAAACTTCAGACGAGTTCTGTGATTGATCTGTGACCTTTTCCGATATTGAAAATATGTCAAAGTTCTTGCTAATTTACGGAATTAACGCGGAAATCTCCGCAAACACGAAGGATGGCTGCAATTTTTACCCGCTCTTTTTGTTTATTTGTCTGTTCGGTACCAATTTTGCAACCACATTTTCATTCATTTCAGTAACGTCAACGTGATGACATACCGATAGAGTTTCGTTCAGAACTCTCTTGAAATTCTCAAAAACCCCCAAAAATAGGATCGGGGTGTTGGAAGAACATCCAATAATACCTAATTCAATCAATGTAACACCCAAATCGTTCGATTTTTTGAGAAATCCACCCAAGTTCCAGGATATCCCCAGATCACCAGCGGTTTTGTCATAATTTGTCGCGAGAAACGTCAGACGAACTCTGTGATTGATGATATTTCAATAGAGTTTCCTTCAGAACTCTCTTGAAATTATCAAAAACACCAAAAAATGGGATCGGGGTGTTGGAAGGACATCCAATAATACCTAATTCAATCAATGTAACACCCAAATCGTTCGATTTTTCGAGAAATTCACCCAAGTTCCAGGATATCCCTAGACCACCAGTGATTCTGTCATAGTTTGTCGCGAGAAACGTCAGACGAACTCTGTGATTGATGACATATCCATAGAGTTTCGTTCAGAACTCTCTTGAAATGACCAAAAACCTCCAAAAATGGGATTGGGGTGTTGAAAGAACATCCAATAATACCTAATTCAATCAATGTGACACCCAAGTCTTTAGATTTTTCGAGAAATCCACCCAAGTTCCAGGATATCCCTAGATCACCAGTGATTCTGTCATAATTTGTCGCGAGAAAAGTCAGACGAACTCTGTGATATATCTGTGACCTTTTCCGATATTGAAAATATGTCAAAAGTTTTGCTAATTTACGGAATTAAGGCGGAAAGGATAGCTGAAATTTCAACTCGCTTTTTTTGTTTTTTGTCTGTTCGGTACTTATTTTGCAACCACATTTTCATTCATTTCAGTAACGTCAACGTGATGACATACCGATAGAGTTTCGTTCAGAACTCTCTTGAAATGATCAAAAAACCCCAAAAATTGGATCGGGGTGTTGGAAGAACATCCAATCATACCTAATTCAATCAATGTGACACCCAAATCGTTCGATTTTTTGAGAAATCCACCCAAGTTCCAGGATATCTCTAGATCTAGTTCTTGCTAATTTACGGAATTAACGCGGAAAACACGAAGGATTGCTGCAATTTTTACTCGCTCTTTTTGTTTGTTTGTCTGTTCGGTACCAATTTTGCAACCACATTTTCATTATTTTTAGTAACGTCAACGTAATGACATACCGATAGAGTTTCCTTCAGAACTCTCTTGTATTGATCAAAAAACCCCAAAAATTGGATTGGGGTGTTGGAAGAACATCCAATAATACCTAATTCAATCGATGTGACACCCAAATTTCTTTTTTTTCGAGAAATCCACCCAAATTCCAGGATATCTTCAGATCACCAGCTATTCTGTCATAATTTGTCGGGAGAAACGTCAGACGAATTCTGTGATTGATCTGTGACCTTTTCCGATTTCGAAAATATTTCAAAGTTCTTGCTAATTTACGGAATTAACTCGGAAATCTCCAAAAACACGAAGGATGGCTGCAATTTTAACTCGCTCTTTTTGTTTGTTTGTCTGTTCGGTACCAATTTTGCAACCATTTTCATTCATTTCAGTAACGTCAACGTGATGACATACCGATAGAGTTTCGATCAGAACTCTCTTTAAATTATCAAAAACCCCCAAAAATAGGATCAGGGTGTTGGAAGAACATCCAAGAATACCTAATTCAATCAATGTGACACCCAATTCTTTCGATTTTTTAAGAAATCCACCTAAGTTTCAGGATATCTCTAGATCACCAGCGATTCTGTCATAATTTGTCGGGAGAAACGTCAGACGAATTCTGTGATTGATCTGTGACCTTTTCCGATATCGAAAATATGTCAAAGTTCTTGCTAATTTACGGAATTAACGCGGAAATCTCGAAAAATACGAAGGATGGCTGCAATTTTAACTTTTTTTTTTTGTTTGTTTGTTTGTTCGGTGCCAATTTTGCAAACAGATTTTCATTATCTCCAGTAACGTCATATCGGTATATAACGATAGAGTTTCGTTCAGAACTATCTAGAGATCACAAAAACCCCCAAAAATGGAATTGGATTGTTGGAAGTTGGAAGAACTTCCGATAATATCTAATTCAATCAATGTGACACCCAAATCGTTCGATTTTTCGAGAAATCCAACCAAGACTCGCGATAATTTTCAAAATATTCGCGATCTTCTTCCATAATTTATTCCAAATTAGTATTTTGAAAACATTCAGTTTCTTTCTTTTTTTTTCCACATGCAAAACAATCATTAGTAAAGCATTGTTTTTCTGTCAATGAGTGATTTGCGAAAGTATAATTCGTTTCTCTGTTCACAAAAGAGCTCATGTTTCTTTCTTCTTTTCTAGACATTTTTGAGGTTTGAAGGTTTTTTTGTTAACGTGGAAACAAATTCTACTTTCGCAGATCACTCATTGTGTAAAAAGAATTGTTCACTAATGATTACGAAATGTTTCACGTAGAAAAGAAAGGAAAGAAATGCAATCTTTTAAAAAAGACTTGATAAATAAAAAAAAAGATCACGAATATTTTGAGAAAATTTTCCCGAGTCGCTGTGCGACTTGGGACAATTTTCAGAGTATTCGTGACCTCTTGTGATCATTTGCACAAATTCTTGCAAATTATTGTTATTGGCCGAAAGTTCGAGTTTGAGTCTCATCCTGCTCTGATCGTCCTCATTGAAGAAGAACAATACCAAACGATAGATCTCGGGTCGAAAGAAGCAATGGCAGTTCTTCATGCCAGAATGAGTCTAAAATAAATCGGAAAAGAAGGCATGTAAGCCGTTCGAGAAGAAGCAGAAGAATTGCAACGGGCATTCATTGCTGCATTTAGCCATTAAGCATCTCGCTGAAAAAAGGGGATTAAAAGAATTTAATTATGTCTAATTGTGAGCGGCAGTGAAATGTAGCTAATTATTTCCAGAAAAATAACGTTGTTCTATTGGAGGTCTGAAATAAAAACGCGAAGTTGAGGACGTTGTTGAAACAATAAATTAGATAATTGGAGGTATGGAGAGTTGTTGAATGGTCGGCAATTTAAAAATAATAAAAATGACGAAAATAACATTTTCCGACTTTGTTGAGATCAATCTGGCCTTAATTTCTATCTGGACTCTAATGGGGCGACTTTTTGTGCTCGGACTTCAGGGACGTACTCCGTGGAAAACGTTGTTCTATTTTTGAAGAATCAATTTAGTTTCCAATTCCCGACGATGAAAGATTGATTTTCCCATCTAGTTTTCCGAGGGAAGGCCATATCCCCACAAAGTTCATCTATAAGTAGCGCACAAAGCCGTGACTTGGCACAAACTTGGCCTAATAAAAACCGATAAGTGATAATAAGGAACAATATGTGGAAATAAAACCTGGTTAAGCCGCTTTCAATGCGTAACAAACGATATCGATCAATTTTCAATAGCGACTTCAAACTTTCATGAGAATTTCTAGGAATTCTGACTAGATATAGCGGCCTTATGGCTTCTTGCATGATGATACAGGTGTTCCAGAAACATTGACCTATTCGAATGAAAGTACTTGGGAAAAAAATTGATTCGAGCGTTGTTGCTTTTCAATTACGATTAGATGCAATGTGGAAAGTTCCACAGACATTATTGGTGCGGTGAAGATAAAGTATTTTTGTATTTTCTATGTACAGAATTATTAATTATCCAGTTTCGAAAATGTTGATACAAATTACGTTTGGAAACATGCTATACTTATTAGGAATTTTAGTTTTAGTTTCATGTCTGTGAAATGCTGCATCTTGATGTTATTATAACAAAGACATGTTTCAAATGTCAGATTTCTTCGCCTGTTCATATCGGAATAAAAGAATTGTCCAAAGAAATTGCCGAGATTGGACGATTTTGGAGGAAAATTATATGGACACCCTCCGTTTCCGGAGAATCCAAGTTGAAGTTATTGAAATGAATGAAAATGTGGTTGAAAAATTGGTACCGAACAGACAAACAAACAAAAAGAGCAAGTTAAAATTGCAACCATGCTTCGTGTTTTCGGAGATTTCCGCGTTAATTCCGTAAATTAACAAAAACATCCAGATGTCATTGACAGAAAAACAATGTTTCACTAATGATTATATCTTGCATATAAAAAGAGGAAAAAAACTCAATTTTTTAAGAATACTTGAATTGAGTATGGAATTATCGCGAGTCGCGCAATTTTTCGGATTTTATCGTTTACGAATCGCTTCTTTATCGATTAAAAGAGGAAAATTTTTAGAAAAGAGAAAAAAAAACATAGTAGCCCATTTTGTCAATGGAGAAACTAATTCTACATTTGTAAATCACTCATTGACAGAATAGCATTGCTTCAATAATGACTATTTTGAATGCAGAACACAAAGGAAAAAACTCAATCTTTTAAAAAGACTAGAAATCAAGTATGGAAGAAGATCGTGAATATTTTGAAAATTATCCCACAGTTTTCGAGTTTTTTTCGTTGACGAAGAGCTTCTTTATCGACCAAAGGGGGAAAATTTTTAAAAAAGAGAGAACAAACATAGAAGTTCTTTTGTCAATGGAAAAACTAATTCAACTTTAGAAAAGAGAAAAAAAAACAAAGAAGCGCTTTTGTCAATGGAGAAACAAATTCTACTTTCGCAAAGCAATCATTGCCAGAAAAGCATTGCTATACTTATGATTATTTCGAATGTAGAAAAAAAGGAAATAAAATCGATCTTTTAAAAATACTCACTCGAAATAAGGTATAGAAGAAGAGCGCGAATATTTTGAAAATAATCGCGAGTCGCGCAGTTTTTCGGGTTTTTTCGTTGACGAAGGGCTTCTTTATTGTCCAAACAGACAGAAATTTCTAGAAAAAAAAATATAGGAGCTCTTTTATCAACGGAGAAACAAATTCTACTTTCGCAAATCACTCATTGACAGAGAAACAATGCTTTACTGATGATTATTTTGCATGTAGAAAAAAAAGGAAAAAACTCAATCTTTCCAAAATACTAATTTGAAATTAAGTATGGAAGAGGCTCGAGAATATTTTTAAAATTATCGCAAGTCACGAAGTTTTTCGAGTTTTTTTCGTTGACAAAGAGCTTCTTTATCGACCAAAGGAGGAAAATTTTTAGAAAAGAGATGAAAAAACATAGAAGCCCTTTTTCAATGGAGAAACTAATTCTACTTTCGCAAATCACTCATTGACAGAAAAGCATTGCTATACTTATGATTATTTCGAATGTAGAAAAAAAGGAAAAAAAAACGATCTTTTAAAAATACTCACTCGAAATAAGGTATAGAAGAAGAGCGCGAATATTTTGAAAATTATCGCGAGTCGCGCAGTTTTTCGGGTTTTTTCGTTGACGAAGGGCTTCTTTATTGTCCGAACAGACAAACATTTTCAGGAAAAAAAAATATAGGAGCTCTTTTATCAACGGAGAAACAAATTCTACTTTCGCAAATCACTCATTGACAGAGAAACAATGCTTTACTGATGATTATTTTGCATGTAGAAAAAAAAAGGAAAAAACTCAATCTTTCCAAAATACTAATTTGAAATTAAGTATGGAAGAGGCTCGAGAATATTTTGAAAATTATCGCAAGTCACGAAGTTTTTCGAGTTTTTTTCGTTGACAAAAAGCTTCTTTATCGACCAAAGGAGAAAAATTTTTAGAAAAGAGATGAAAAAACATAGAAGCCCTTTTTCAATGGAGAAACTAATTCTACTTCCGCAAATCACTCATTGACAGAAAAGCATTGCTATACTTATGATTATTTCGAATGTAGAAAAAAAGGAAATAAAATCGATCTTTTAAAAATACTCACTCGAAATAAGGTATAGAAGAAGAGCGCGAATATTTTGAAAATTATCGCGAGTCGCGCAGTTTTTCGGGTTTTTTCGTTGACGAAGGGCTTCTTTATTGTCCGAACAGACAAACATTTTCAGGAAAAAAAAATATAGGAGCTCTTTTATCAACGGAGAAACAAATTCTACTTTCGCAAATCACTCATTGACAGAGAAACAATGCTTTACTGATGATTATTTTGCATGTAGAAAAAAAAAGGAAAAAACTCAATCTTTCCAAAATACTAATTTGAAATTAAGTATGGAAGAGGCTCGAGAATATTTTGAAAATTATCGCAAGTCACGAAGTTTTTCGAGTTTTTTTCGTTGACAAAGAGCTTCTTTATCGACCAAAGGAGGAAAATTTTTAGAAAAGAGATGAAAAAACATAGAAGCCCTTTTTCAATGGAGAAACTAATTCTACTTTCGCAAATCACTCATTGACAGAAAAGCATTGCTATACTTATGATTATTTCGAATGTAGAAAAAAAGGAAATAAAATCGATCTTTTAAAAATACTCACTCGAAATAAGGTATAGAAGAAGAGCGCGAATATTTTGAAAATTATCGCGAGTCGCGCAGTTTTTCGGGTTTTTTCGTTGACGAAGGGCTTCTTTATTGTCCGAACAGACAAACATTTTCAGGAAAAAAAAATATAGGAGCTCTTTTATCAACGGAGAAACAAATTCTACTTTCGCAAATCACTCATTGACAGAGAAACAATGCTTTACTGATGATTATTTTGCATGTAGAAAAAAAAGGAAAAAACTCAATCTTTCCAAAATACTAATTTGAAATTAAGTATGGAAGAGGCTCGAGAATATTTTTAAAATTATCGCAAGTCACGAAGTTTTTCGAGTTTTTTTCGTTGACAAAGAGCTTCTTTATCGACCAAAGGAGGAAAATTTTTAGAAAAGAGATGAAAAAACATAGAAGCCCTTTTTCAATGGAGAAACTAATTCTACTTTCGCAAATCACTCATTGACAGAAAAGCATTGCTATACTTATGATTATTTCGAATGTAGAAAAAAAGGAAAAAAAAACGATCTTTTAAAAATACTCACTCGAAATAAGGTATAGAAGAAGAGCGCGAATATTTTGAAAATTATCGCGAGTCGCGCAGTTTTTCGGGTTTTTTCGTTGACGAAGGGCTTCTTTATTGTCCAAACAGACAGAAATTTCTAGAAAAAAAAATATAGGAGCTCTTTTATCAACGGAGAAACAAATTCTACTTTCGCAAATCACTCATTGACAGAGAAACAATGCTTTACTGATGATTATTTTGCATGTAGAAAAAAAAGGAAAAAACTCAATCTTTCCAAAATACTAATTTGAAATTAAGTATGGAAGAGGCTCGAGAATATTTTTAAAATTATCGCAAGTCACGAAGTTTTTCGAGTTTTTTTCGTTGACAAAGAGCTTCTTTATCGACCAAAGGAGGAAAATTTTTAGAAAAGAGATGAAAAAACATAGAAGCCCTTTTTCAATGGAGAAACTAATTCTACTTTCGCAAATCACTCATTGACAGAAAAGCATTGCTATACTTATGATTATTTCGAATGTAGAAAAAAAGGAAAAAAAAACGATCTTTTAAAAATACTCACTCGAAATAAGGTATAGAAGAAGAGCGCGAATATTTTGAAAATTATCGCGAGTCGCGCAGTTTTTCGGGTTTTTTCGTTGACGAAGGGCTTCTTTATTGTCCGAACAGACAAACATTTTCAGGAAAAAAAAATATAGGAGCTCTTTTATCAACGGAGAAACAAATTCTACTTTCGCAAATCACTCATTGACAGAGAAACAATGCTTTACTGATGATTATTTTGCATGTAGAAAAAAAAAGGAAAAAACTCAATCTTTCCAAAATACTAATTTGAAATTAAGTATGGAAGAGGCTCGAGAATATTTTGAAAATTATCGCAAGTCACGAAGTTTTTCGAGTTTTTTTCGTTGACAAAAAGCTTCTTTATCGACCAAAGGAGAAAAATTTTTAGAAAAGAGATGAAAAAACATAGAAGCCCTTTTTCAATGGAGAAACTAATTCTACTTCCGCAAATCACTCATTGACAGAAAAGCATTGCTATACTTATGATTATTTCGAATGTAGAAAAAAAGGAAATAAAATCGATCTTTTAAAAATACTCACTCGAAATAAGGTATAGAAGAAGAGCGCGAATATTTTGAAAATTATCGCGAGTCGCGCAGTTTTTCGGGTTTTTTCGTTGACGAAGGGCTTCTTTATTGTCCGAACAGACAAACATTTTCAGGAAAAAAAAATATAGGAGCTCTTTTATCAACGGAGAAACAAATTCTACTTTCGCAAATCACTCATTGACAGAGAAACAATGCTTTACTGATGATTATTTTGCATGTAGAAAAAAAAAGGAAAAAACTCAATCTTTCCAAAATACTAATTTGAAATTAAGTATGGAAGAGGCTCGAGAATATTTTGAAAATTATCGCAAGTCACGAAGTTTTTCGAGTTTTTTTCGTTGACAAAGAGCTTCTTTATCGACCAAAGGAGGAAAATTTTTAGAAAAGAGATGAAAAAACATAGAAGCCCTTTTTCAATGGAGAAACTAATTCTACTTTCGCAAATCACTCATTGACAGAAAAGCATTGCTATACTTATGATTATTTCGAATGTAGAAAAAAAGGAAATAAAATCGATCTTTTAAAAATACTCACTCGAAATAAGGTATAGAAGAAGAGCGCGAATATTTTGAAAATTATCGCGAGTCGCGCAGTTTTTCGGGTTTTTTCGTTGACGAAGGGCTTCTTTATTGTCCGAACAGACAAACATTTTCAGGAAAAAAAAATATAGGAGCTCTTTTATCAACGGAGAAACAAATTCTACTTTCGCAAATCACTCATTGACAGAGAAACAATGCTTTACTGATGATTATTTTGCATGTAGAAAAAAAAAGGAAAAAACTCAATCTTTCCAAAATACTAATTTGAAATTAAGTATGGAAGAGGCTCGAGAATATTTTGAAAATTATCGCAAGTCACGAAGTTTTTCGAGTTTTTTTCGTTGACAAAGAGCTTCTTTATCGACCAAAGGAGGAAAATTTTTAGAAAAGAGATGAAAAAACATAGAAGCCCTTTTTCAATGGAGAAACTAATTCTACTTTCGCAAATCACTCATTGACAGAAAAGCATTGCTATACTTATGATTATTTCGAATGTAGAAAAAAAGGAAATAAAATCGATCTTTTAAAAATACTCACTCGAAATAAGGTATAGAAGAAGAGCGCGAATATTTTGAAAATTATCGCGAGTCGCGCAGTTTTTCGGGTTTTTTCGTTGACGAAGGGCTTCTTTATTGTCCGAACAGACAAACATTTTCAGGAAAAAAAAATATAGGAGCTCTTTTATCAACGGAGAAACAAATTCTACTTTCGCAAATCACTCATTGACAGAGAAACAATGCTTTACTGATGATTATTTTGCATGTAGAAAAAAAAAGGAAAAAACTCAATCTTTCCAAAATACTAATTTGAAATTAAGTATGGAAGAGGCTCGAGAATATTTTGAAAATTATCGCAAGTCACGAAGTTTTTCGAGTTTTTTTCGTTGACAAAGAGCTTCTTTATCGACCAAAGGAAGAAAATTTTTAGAAAAGAGATGAAAAAACATAGAAGCCCTTTTTCAATGGAGAAACTAATTCTACTTTCGCAAATCACTCATTGACAGAAAAGCATTGCTATACTTATGATTATTTCGAATGTAGAAAAATAGGAAAAAAAAACGTAAAAATACTCACTCGAAATTAGGTATAGAAGAAGAGCGCGAATATTTTGAAAATAATCGCGAGTCGCGAAGTTTTCGGGTTTTTTCGTTGACGAAGGGCTTCTTTATTGTCCAAACAGACAAATATTTTTAGAAAAAAAAATAAAGGAGCTCTTTTATCAACGGAGAAACAAATTCTACTTCCGCAAATCATTGACAGAAAAGCATTGCTTCACTAATGATTATTTTGAATGTAGAAAAAGAAGGAAAAAAACTCAATCTTTTAAAAAAACAAACCTGGGATTTTAAATTAATTCCACTGTTCGCTAAGTCGGACCAATCATTTTTACTGTTGACATTTTGTGATATGTCACTTTTGTCGAAAACCTCTAGAAGTGGTGTGAAAAGTGTCTAATTTGAAAATGGCCGAATGAATAATGATTTCAATGATTTTTCCAAATCCAAAGAATATCTCGCCCAAGGTTCCTCCTCCATGACCCTTCGTACCGGCAGAAATTGCCAAGATGGCCGCCAGGTCGACCGTGCAAAATTTCGCATTCAATTTTGATCGCTTATGGGCGTTTATGGTGCACAATGGTGCCGATATCAACCCAATAAAACGCCTCATCTCCGATCGCGACCACTGTTTGCGATAATGCACCATCATCGTCCATCGGTCGGCGGCGAGACCATAGGAATATAATGGTCTTTGAGAGACCTGCTGCTACTCGCGATTCTTGGAAAACTGACCGGGCCGTTTTGTCGCTGACAGCAAAACTGGCGATCGGCCAAGATTGATTGGGTGCATTGTTATTTCAGTTTTTTCCTGTCGTCTTTTCAATTTTCGTGAGGACCATCAGGGTCTCGTTTGTCCATCACACGGTGGGTTTTTGGGTAGGCTTGTCCCAGTCAGTGATGGTTCGACTGGTGCGGGAGGTGTTGGTGAGTATCCGATTTTGACACTTTCATTTCCTGAGTTCTTTGAATGCCGCTTTCTTGAGCAATATTTTAAAAAGCCTCTTCATTTGGTTAGGATTCACCCTCCTTATCTTCGATTCAATATTTCCAATAAACCTTTGGCGGTTGTTTATGTTCTAAGGAATCTAAAATCAAAAATTGGATTGAATTTTAATTTCTGCTTCTCCCCATAGCTAATTGCATGAAATGTTTTTCTTGTGTGAATAGAGATAGAGATATATTTTGGAATAATTATTGATTAGAAAAAAGGAAGTGACGTGGATATTATAGAATCATAGACGACTACTAAACGAAATATAGTAGAAATCCACTAATTGTCGACCTTCTAAAACGCTCCTAATTCCCCTGTACCCATTTAATGACCCATGAATTTCACGGTGAAGTTGTAAAGTTGAACACGCGAAATTACATGTTTTTCGCCCATTTTATGGATGTAGAGTGGGAACATAGTGAAATTCTTCCGTGGCTGTTCTAAATTTAGAAAAATACATGGTTGAATGGCCTGCCGCACGATACCGTATAAAATCAGCATAATCTGTTGAATCAATAAGGAAATCTTGGCGTTCCGACGATCCGATACACCTCCGCATTCTGTCGGCAATTTACATAATCCTATTTGAGGTGCCGTTTCCAGGTTTAGGCTGTGGAAAACCAGCGGTTCCAAAACAGGGCTCCATATGGTCTAGTTTTACCGGTTCATCTTAGAATGCAGTCGTTAAGAAAAAAATCTGCTCTTACCATAGTCAATCCATTTCCATATGGGAAATACTCGAAGCTGAACACCTATAAATAAGCCTCTAGAAAATTCAAATTCGAAATATGAACTAATTCGAACACGCTGATTTCGAATATGAGGCCAGTTTTTCCCGAAACTTCATCGTTTCGTCGGAGTAAACGCAAAAGTAAAAAAAAAATTATTGTTTGGTAAAAATTCTTACAAAAATCATAAAATTTTTCAGAAAAGTTATAGAAACTCGGCCATAGTTTTTTCTGGTTGCCCCAGAATGCAGTCGATAAGAAAAAAATTCACACTTACTGTAGTATATTTCCATATGGAAAATACTGAAAGCTGAACACCGAAAAATTAGGCCTCTAGAAAATTCGAATTCAAATTGCAGTAGCGAAGAGGAAAATATTTCTCGTGAAGGACATTTCTCAAATAAGCTGATTCGACCAGGCTTATTTCGGATATGAAGTCAGTTTTTCACAGAACCACATCGTTTCTTCAACTCATACGTCAAAAGTAAAAAAAAATTGTTTGGCAAAAATATTTACAAAAATCATAAAATTTGTAAGGAATGCTATGCTCAGCCCTAATTTTTTCTGGTTGCCAAAGAATGCCGTCGATGAGAACAAAATCCACACTCACTATGGCCAATCCATTTCCATATGGAAAATAGTCAAAGTTGAAAACAAAAAAATTAGGCCTATAGAAAATTCAAAATCAAATTGAAGGAGCGAAGAGAAAAAAAATTCTCGTGAGAGACATTTCTTATATGAATTAATTCGACAACTCTGATTTCGAATATGAGGTCAGTTTTTCCAAAAGCCTCATCGTTTCGTCGAAGTATACGTCGAAAGTTAAAAAAAAATTTCTTGTTCAGTAAAAATACTGAAAAAATTCATGAAATTTTTCAGAAATCTTATAGAAACTGGGCCTTATTTTTCTCTGGTTGCCAAAAAATGACACTAGATAATTCAAAATAAAATTGCAGAAGCGAAGAGAAAAAAAAATTCTCGTGAGAGACATTTCTCAGATGAGTTAATTCGACAACGCTGATTTCGAATATGAGGTCAGTTTTTCCGAAAACCACATCGTTTCGTCAAAGCATACGTCAAAATAAAAAAATAAATTATTGTTTGGTAAAAATACTAACAAAAATCATAAAATTTTTAAGAAATGTTATAGAAACTGTGCCAAAATTTTTTTTGGTTGCCAATGAATGCAGTCGATGAGAAAAAGTCCACACCTACCATGGTCAATCCACTTCCATATAAAAAAAATACTCAAATTTGATCACCAAAAAATGAGGATACTAGAAAATTCAAAATCAAATTGCAGAAGCGAAGGGAAAAAAAAATTCTCGTGAGAGACATTTCTCAGATGAGTTAATTCGACAACGCTGATTTCGAATATGAGGTCAGTTTTCCCGAAAACCACATCGTTTCGTCAAAGCATACGTCAAAATAAAAAAAATAAATTATTGTTTGGTAAAACTACTAACAAAAATCATAAAATTTTTCAGAAATGTTATAGAAACTGTGCCATAATTTTTCTGGTTGCCAAAGAATGCAGTCGATAAGAAAAAGTCCTCACTTACCATGGTCAATCCACTTCCATATGAAAAATACTCAAATTAGAACACCAAAAAATTAGTACACTAGAAAATTCAAAATTTTTTTGCAGAAGCGAAGAGAAAAAAAAATTCTCGTGAGAGACATTTCTCAGATGAGTTAATTCGACAACGCTGATTTCGAATATGAGGTCAGTTTTCCCGAAAACCACATCGTTTCGTCAAAGCATACGTCAAAATAAAAAAAATAAATTATTGCTTGGTAAAACTACTAACAAAAATCATGAAATTTTTCAGAAATGTTATAGAAACTGTGCCATAATTTTTCTGGTTGCCAAAGAATGCAGTCGATAAGAAAAAGTCCCCTCCTACCATGGTCAATCCACTTCCATATGAAAAATACTCAAATTTGAACACCAAAAAATTAGTACACTAGAAAATTCAAAATTATATTGCAGAAGCGAAGAGAAAAAAAAAATCTCTTGAGAGACATTTCTCAGATGAGTTAATTCGACAACGTTGATTTCGAATATGAGGTCAGTTTTCCCGAAAACCTCATCGTTTCGTCAAAGCATACGTCAAAATAAAAAAAATAAATTATTGTTTGGTGAAACTACTAACAAAAATCATAAAATTTTTCAGAAATCTTATAGAACCTGTGCCATAATTTTTTCTGGTTGCCAAAGAATGCAGTCGATAAGAAAAAGTCCCCACCTACCATGGTCAATCCACTTCCATATGAAAAATACTCAAATTTGAACACCAAAAAATTAGTACACTAGAAAATTCAAAATTATATTGGAGAAGCGAAGAGAAAAAAAAAATCTCGTGAGAGACATTTCTCAGATGAGTTAATTCGACAACGCTGATTTCGAATATGAGGTCAGTTTTCCCGAAAACCTCATCGTTTCGTCAAAGCATACGTCAAAATAAAAAAAATAAATTATTGTTTGGTGAAACTACTAACAAAAATCATAAAATTTTTCAGAAATCTTATAGAACCTGTGCCATAATTTTTTCTGGTTGCCAAAGAATGCAGTCGATAAGAAAAAGTCCACACCTACCATGGTCAATCCACTTCCATATAAAAAATACTCAAATTTGAACACCAAAAAATTAGTACACTAGAAAATTCAAAATTTTTTTGCAGAAGCGAAGAGAAAAAAAAAAATTCTCGTGAAAGACATTTCTCAGATGAGTTAATTCGACAATGCTGATTTCGAATATGAGGTCAGTTTTCCCGAAAACCACATCGTTTCGTCAAAGCATACGTCAAAAGAAAAAAATTAATTATTGTTTGGTAAAACTACTAACATCAATCATAAAATTTTTCAGAAATGTTATAGAAACTGTGTCATAATTTTTTCCGGTTGCCAAAGAATGCAGTCGATAAGAAAAAGTCCACACCTACCATGGTCAATCCACTTCCATATGAAAAATACTCAAATTTGAACTCCAAAAAACTAGTACACTAGAAAATTCAAAATCATATTGCAGAAGCGAAGAGAAAAAAAAATTCTCGTGAAAGACATTTCTCAGATGAGTTAATTCGACAATGCTGATTTCGAATATGAGGTCAGTTTTCCCGAAAGCCTCATCGTTTCGTCAAAGCATACGTCGAAATTAAAAAAATTGTTTCGCAAAAATAATCATAAAAATCATAAAATTTTTCAGGAACGTTATAAAAACAGAGCTCATTTGGTCTAGTTTAACCAATTCATCTTATTCATCAAAAAAAGAAAATAATAAATGAAAAGCACAAAACCCTCCAATGCGGCGAGGCATTCAAAAAACAGAGTTATAGCGGCTCCTTGTGACGTTATGAGTATATTGGCTGTGATTGGCTGATTCGCGAATAACGTTCTGCAAGTAATCGGTTAAGTAAGCGGTGATTGGTGGGAGCTGCTTACGTCACATCCAGGCGCGATTTCCGCAAATATTCAAACAGGACAACTTCTTTGGTTTTTTTTTTTGGAGGAACTATTTCGAAAAAAGTTGTGGAATTTCGCGAGGATCGTACCACTAAAAGAATGAAAACATTAATTTCAATACTTCGGTATCTCAGAAATTATTCGCCATATTCTACTGAAATTTTCTGTTTACATTTACGGTGCATGCATAAAATGAGTGATATAGAAATTCAGCTCCACAGCTATTCCACGTGAAAAGAATATTGAGTTCTTCTGATCAGGTGTCGAGAAATTTTCCCACTTACCAGTTTGGTTCGATGGTCTCGTTACAGTTTCATCTCATGTCAAATCGAAATGATCATAGATTAGTCAATTTTTCAGTGAACAACATTTCGGAAACCCAAATTGATTTGACATCGCTGTCATTGGATTTATTGGATATTTTGGGGACCCCTATTGCCTTCCCATATCGACGCCCCTGTTCGTGACTTTATGTCAGTGCTTTTCTCGGATTCTCAATTGTATTATCTAAGATTTGCTCCTGTGGAAGTACCAGTGAATTTTTGAAAATTCAATTAACAAAACGTCTCGTCGCCGGAATTTTCCGCCTCGATCTGGCCGGTTGGGAAACTCTGGCGGCCAAGGTCTAGCAGAAGCACGCCGACTCCCCCACGCCGACTTCCAATAATATTACATAATATTCCGAGAACGCCGAACCAGTCTAGCTCCGAGGGCAACCACGCGTGCAGGCTACCCGGAAAACGGCCCAGCGCGCGGAAAATAGTCGGAAAAGCCGCGGAAAATTCCACGCTTCGACCCCACGTTCGGCGACCCGACCGCTACACGGAATTAATTTCGGACCATCGCGTGCTCACCTCTTATCGCCCCGATCGACAACCGGCTGAAGAATCACGAACATCCCGACGACGCGTTTCGGGCCAGTTCTGTGTGCGTCTTCGTGTCGTCGTGTGCGTTTTTCCACCTTCTTGGCCGGTAATCTTCAGTCTCTCCCGCTTTTCGCTGGTAAGTTTTTCCAGGTTCGACGACATGGGTGGCGGGAGGGGTTTCGGCGGAAAATTCCGCCGTTATTCGATTGTTTCCACTTTCCAGGGGGGGCACGTGACGTTGCGGTGGCATTTCGGGTCGCGAAACCTTGAAAACAAGATTTGCCGCCGGCTTGGTCTTGATGATGGATGACGCCGGACGGCGTTCGTCGTCTTAGCTGTTAATTTATCACTGTTCGATTGTTGTATGACGTAGAACGAATCGTACATAGCATTTGAGGTTATTCTACTCTATCTGGAACTTTGAATACTTGACCATCCCGTTTCCATTGGCGATTTTCCTCGAGAACGAGAAGGCTTGATCGGAAATTAATCACACGATTCGGATATTTTCTCTATTGTATTTGTATTCGGATGCAAAATAATTTGGGATAATTTTTTTGTGTTCATGTATTTTCATTGATGTTCTATGGTGAAATTGTTGGGGTTCTTTTTTCCGTTGTAGGTACAGCTGATTGACTTGTTGTTTTGATTCTTTTAGGTTAGGCTCCCTTCTTTTTAATTCCTGTATATTTTGTAAAAAGTAAAAAGAATATATAAATAACATATTATTCATCCCAAAACTCAATTGATAAACACTCAGAAATACCCAAAAAAATCATAAAATTTTTCAGGAACGTTAAAAAAATCTGCTTCAATTTTTTTCGGTAGACATAGAATGCAGTCGTATAGGAAAAAAATTCACACTCTCTCATGTGGTTTCATTTCTTCAAAGTTGAGCCCCAAAAAAATGAGGCCTCTAGAAAATTCAAATTCAAATTTCTCGTGAGAGTCATTTCTCGTATAAGCTAATTCGACCACGCTGATTTCGAATATGAGGTCAGTTTGTCCCAAAACCTCTTGGTTTCGTCAAAGCCTACATATGAAGTAAAAAAAAAAAATTTGTTCGGCAAAAATCATAAAATTTTTCAGGAACGTTGTGAAAACTCGTCCATAATTTTTTCTGGTTGCCAAGGAATGCCGTCGATGAGAAAAAAAGCCACACCTTCAAGGGTCAATCCATTTTCATATGAAAAATACTCAAAGTTAAACACCAAAAATGAGGCCTCTAGTAATTTAAATTCAAATTGCGGTATCGAAGAGAAAGAACTATTTCTCGTGAGAGAAATTTCTCACATATGCTAATTCAACTACGCTGTCTTCGAATATGGAGTCAGCTTGTTCCAAAACCTCATAGTTTCATCGAAGAATACATCAAAATAAAAAAAAATAAAATTTTTATGGTGAAAATATTTGAGAAAATCATAAAATTCTTTAGGAACGTTATAAAAACTCGACCATAATTTTTTCTGGTTGCCGAAGAATGCGGTCGATGAGAAAATATCCACACCTATCATAGTCGATCCATTTCCATATGGAAAATACTCAAAGTTGAATACCAAAATATGAGGCCTCTAGACAATTCGAATTGAAATTGCAGTAGGGAAGGGAAAAAATATTTCTTCTGAGAGATATTTCTCATATGAGCTAATTCGACCACTCTGTTTCCAAATACGAGGTCAGTTTTTCCGAAAACCTCATCGTTTCATCAGAGCATACGTGAGAAGTAAATTAAAAAAAAGTTTGGCAAAAATATTTAAAAGAAATCATAAAATTCTTCAGAAACATTTAAAAAACTCGGTCATAATTTTTTCTTGTTGCCAAAGAATGCAGCCGATGAAAAAAGAATCCACACTTACCGTGGTCAATCCATTTGCATATATAAAATCCTCAAAGTTGAGCACCAAAAAATGAGGAGCATGGAAATTCAAATTCAAATTGCAGTAGCGAGAAGAAAAAATATTTCTCGTGAGAGATATTTCTCATATGAGCTGATTCGACCACGCTAATTTCGAATATGAAGTAAGTTTTTTCCAAACCCTCATCGTTTCGTCAAAGCAAACGTCAATAGTAAAAAAAAAAATTTGTTGGGCAAAAATATTTAAAAAAATCATAAAAAAATTTTCTAGTTTCCAAAGAATGCAGTCGATAAGAAAAAAATCTACACTTACCATGGTCAATCCATTTTTATATGGAAAATACTCAAAGTTGAACGCCAAAATTTGAGGCCTCTAGAAAATTCAAATTCAAATTGCAGTAGCGAAGGGAGAAAATATTTCTCGTGAGAGACATTTCTCATATAAGCTAATTTGATCCCGCTGATTTAGAATATGAGGTGAGTTTTTGTCGAAACCTAATCGTTTTGACAAAGCATACGTCAAAAGTAAAAAAATAAATAGGTGTTTGGTAAAAATACTTACAAAATCATAAAATTTTCAGAAACGTTATGGAAACTCTGCCATAATTTTTTCTGGTTGCCTAAAAATGCAGTCGATAAAAAAAAATCTACACTAAGCATGGTATATCCATTTCTATATAAAAAAAATCGAAGTTGAAAATCAAAAAATAAGGCCTCTAAAAAATTCAAATTCAAATTGCGGTATCGAAGGGAAAAAATATTTCTCGTGAAAGACATTTTTCATATAAGCTAATCCGACCACGCTGATTTCGAATATGAGGTCAGTTTTTCCTAGAACCTCATAGTTTCGTCAAAGCATAGCTCAAAAGTTAAAAAAAAAATTTATTGTTTCGTAAAAAATACTAACAAAAATCATAAAATTTTTCAGGAACGTTATAGAAACTCTGCCATAATTTATTTTGGTTACCGAAGAATGCAGTCGATAAGGAGAAAATCCACACTCACCATAGTCAATCCATTTTCATATGGAAAATACTCAAAGTTGAACAGCAAAATATGAAGCCTCTACAAAATTCAAATTCAAATTGCGGTGGCGAAGAGAAAAAATAATTCTCGTGAGAGACATTTCTCATATACACTAATTCGACTACGCTGATTCAGTTTCTCCCGAAATTTCATAGTTTCATCAAAGCATTCGTCAAAAGTAAAAAATAAATTTATTGTTTCGTAAAAAATAATTACAAAAATCATAAAATTTTTCAGGAACGTTATAAACTCGGCCATAATTTCTTCTGGTTGCCAATGAATGCAGTTGAAGAAAAAAAAGTCCATTCTAACCATGGTCAATCCATTTCCATATGGAAAATACTCAAAGTTGAACACCAAAAAAAGAGGCCTCTAGAAAATTCAAATTGCAGTAGCGAAGAAAAAAAATATTTCTCGTGAGAGACATTTATTATATAAGATAATTGGACCTCGCTGATATCGAATATGAGGTCAGTTTTTCCCAAAACCTCATAGTTTCATCAAAGATTATGTCAAAAGTAAAAAAAAAAATTGTATGGTAAAAATACTTACAAAAATCTTAAAATTTTTCAGAAACGTTATAGAAACTTCATGATAACTTTTTCTGGCTCCCAAAGAATGTGGCCTTCGAGAAAAAAATCCACACGTACCATGGTCAATCCATTTCCATATGGAAAATACTCAAAGATGGACACCGAAAAATGAGGCCTCTAGAAAATTCGAATTCAAATTGAAGTAGCGAAAAGAAAAATATTTTTCGTGAGAGACATTTCTCATATAAGCTAATTCGACCACGGTGATTTCGAATATGAGATCAGTTTTTCCTAGAACAATAATAAAAATACTTAAAAAAACCATAACGTTATGGACACTCGGCCATAATTTTTCCTGGTTGCCATGAATGTAGTCGATAAGAAAAAAATCCACACTTACCATGGTCAATTCATTTCCATATGAAAAGTACTCAAAGTGGAACAGAAAAATTATGAGGCCTCTGGAATATTCAAATTAAAATTGCAGTAGCAAAGAGAAAAAATATTACTCGAGAGAATCATACAGATCACGTGCATTTCTTTCCTATATCGAAGAATTGATTTTCTCTCAAATTTTCCATGAAAGATTAATCTATAATCAACTTAAATTAGCTAGATACTACATATTATAAAACGATGAACCTAGTTGGGATGACTGTGTCTACACAAATTTAATCTAATATTGCAAAACTGACCCCAAATCATCAACAGTAACGAATAAACTCAACTGACATTCATAAAGATAAGAAAATTGAATAATCTGAATAGCATAAACTTCGATTTGTATGAGTAATATAAACGCTTCTGAATGAATGAACTTAGCATTTGGCCAGATCATAAATAGCGGGAAACCTAAATAAAAATAGTCTGGATATAAATGGAACGATGACATCCTTCCTACTTTAATTCTTTAGGAAACACATTGACCGATTCGAAAATAGCACAGTTTCCTGAAATAAAGTGGGTTCATTTTTTGAACACATCAAAATAGACCATACAAAAAAAAGTTCGTGATTTTCATGTCGTAGAAAACAAATTTTTTCAACAGAAATGTAGAGGGAAAACCAGGTGATTTGAGAAAAAATAAAAATGCATGTAAAATTAGCAGCGTTTTTATTATTCAATTCTACATTTTTTATTACATTTCATTGATGAGAATTCGATGTTAATGTGCTTTTCTAACATGCATCAGGTGAGATTATGCGCGACACATCATGTTTGCTCTGAATATATTTACTTCCATCTTATCAGTTGAAACATTTTTTTTTTTTAATATTTATGTAGGATTTGAATGAATGGTTTTATGGATTTGAAATGAATTGGAAAGATAAGGATACATATAACAGAATGATTTAATTGCTATGCCGTTTTGAATGAAAATTACGTTATGTGCATAATTATAACACACTTATGCAATGTCAACAAGTATAACACCTGCTCTTATTGAAATAATCTTGTTTCTAAATCATTAATGGAAATTTATGGAAAATAAATGTATGTTGTTTCAATTGAAAGAAGTAGAAGGGAAAAAAACCACCCCAGTTTTCCTAGTTGAAAAAAAATTGAACCCTTCTGAACATTTCACAGTTTACGGGTAGCGTAGAATCTAAAAATTCACTAAAATTATCAAGTGATAGAGGATAAAAAGTACTCACCCGCCTTCTCCTCGATTTTTCGAGGCACTGGAGCACCTGACGGCGATCGCCAACAAAACGAGGCCGTGTATTTAAGGTTGCTCGACTGGCCGGCTTGGGCGTCGACTTTGTCGTCGGCGCGATGATCAGAACGACGCACCACGCTACACCCCCGCCGTTTGTTGCCGACACAGGAAGTGTGCCTTTTCACAGATCGACGAGTTTGACGTAATGAATTATCATCGTCGTCGCGATCGGATAACAGCAGAGTTTTCGGATGATTCACGCCGTTTTCGGGTTCCGGGAATCGCCGGGACTGATGATGGGAGAGACGACAGGGTCGGATTATTTTTTTTCCTTCATTTTGAGACAATGAGAAAATATTCGGATATCAGGAGCAACGGAATTAATTAATCGGAATTAGCTCTGAATTAATGCAAAATTTCCCATTGAATTTTTTGGCAAAAATTTCCATGAAAATTATAAAATTTTCCAGGAACGTTCTAGAAACACTGCCATAATTTTTTCTGGTTGCCAATAAATGCAGTCGGTACAAAAAAAATCCACACTCAACAGGATCAATTTATTATCATACAGAAAATCCTCAAATTCAAATTCGAATTTAGCAAATAGAAAATATATTTCTCCTATGAAACATTTCTCATATGAGATTATTCAACCACTCTGATTTCGAATATGAGATCAGTTTTTCAGAAACCTCATCTTTCCGTCAAAGCATACGTTAAAAATAAAAAAAATGAAAATTTTTTGGTAAAAATAATTTGAAAAATCGTATAATTTTTCAAGAAATTAATAGAAACTCGGCAATAATTTTTTCTGGTTGCTAAAGAATGCAGTCAGTAAGAAAAAAATCAACACTTACCATGGTCAATCCATTTCCATATGGAAAATACTCAAAGTTAAACATAAAAAAATGAGAATTAAAATTAACATTGCAGTGGCGATATTTTCCAAATAATCTGATTCAAACACGCCGATTTCCAATACGAGGTCAGTTTTCCCCAAAAATTCAACGTTTCGTCGAAAAATACTTCAAAAGTAAGTAAAAAAAATTATTTGGTAAAAATATTTGAAAAATCATAAAATTTTGCAGAAACGTTGTGGAAACTCGGTAATAAATTTTTCTGGTTGCCTAAGGATGCGGTCGGTAAAAAAAATCCAAACTTACCATGGTCAATCCATTTCCATATGGAAAATACTCAAAGTTGACCACCAAAAAATGACGCTTCTAGAAAATTCAAATTCAAATTGCAGTAGCGTAGAGAAAAAATATTCTAATATAAGCTAATTCGACCACGCTGATTTCGAATATTTGGTCAGTTTTTCCCAGAACCTCATCGTTTCGTCAAAACATACATCGAAAGTAAAAAAAAAAAATAATTGTTTGGTAAAAATACTTACGAAAATCATAAAATTTTTCAGGAGCGTTATAGAAACTCGGCCATAATTTTACTGGTTGACAAAGAATGAAGTCGATAAGAAAAAAATTCCACACTCACCATGGCAATTCGGCCACGCTGATTTCGAATATGAGGCCAGTTTTCCCCAAATCTTTATCGTTTCGTCAAAGCATACATCAAGAGTAAAAAAAAAATTTATCGGCGAAAATACTTAGAAAATTCATAAAATTATCCAGAAATGTTATAAAAACTCGACCATACTTTTATCTGGTTGCCAAAGAATGCAGTCGATGAGAAAAAAACCACACTTACCATGGTCAATCCATTTCCATACGGGAAATACTCAAAGTTGACCACCAAAAAATGACGCTTCTAGAAAATTCAAATTCAAATTGCAGTAGCGTAGAGAAAAAATATTTCTCGCGAGAGACATTTTTGATATAAGCTAATTCGACGACGCTGATTTCGAATATTTGGTCAGTTTTTCCCAAAACCTCATCGTTTCGTCAAAACATACATCGAAAGTAAAAAAAAATAATTGTTTGGTAGAAATACTTACAAAAATCATAAAATTTTTCAGAAACGTTATAGAATCTCTGCCATGAATTTTTCTGGTTACCAGAAAATGCAGTTGGAAAGAAAAAAAATCCACACTCACCATGGTCAATCCATTTCCATATGGAAAATGCTCAAAGTTGAATACAAAAATGAGGCCTCTAGAAAATTCAAATTCAAATTGCAGTAGCAAAGAGAAAAAATATTTCTCGTGAGAGACATGTTCATATAGGCTAATTCGGCAACGCTGATTTCGAATATGAGGTCAGTTTTCCCCAAATCTTTATCGTTTCGTCAAAGCATACATCAAAATTAAAAAAAAAAAATTTATCGGTGAAAATACTTACAAAATTCATAAAATTTTCCAGAAATCTTATGAAAACTCGACCATACTTTTTCTGGTTACCAAAAAATGCAGTTGAAAAGAAAAAAAATCCACACTTACCATGGTCAATCCATTTCCATATGGAAAATACTCAAAGTTGACCACCAAAAAATGACGCTTCTAGAAAATTCAAATTCAAATTGCAGTAGCAAAGAGAAAAAATATTTCTCGTGAGAGACATGTTCATATAGGCTAATTCGGCCACGCTGATTTCGAATATGAGGTCAGTTTTCCCCAAATCTTTATCGTTTCGTCAAAGCATACATCAAAATTAAAAAAAAAAAATTTATCGGTGAAAATACTTACAAAATTCATAAAATTTTCCAGAAATCTTATGAAAACTCGACCATACTTTTTTCTGGTTGCCAAAGAATGCAGTCGATGAGAAAAAAAACCACACTTACCATGGTCAATCCATTTCCATATGGAAAATACTCAAAGTTGACCACCAAAAAATGACGCTTCTAGAAAATTCAAATTCAAATTGCAGTAGCGTAGGGAAAAAATATTTCTCGCGAGAGAGATTTCTAATAATATAAGCTAGTTTGACCACGCTGATTTCGAATATTTGGTCAGTTTTTCCCAAAACCTCATCGTTTCGTCAAAACATACATCGAAAGTAAAAAAAAAAATTGTTTGGTAGAAATACTTACAAAAATCATAAAATTTTTCAGAAACCTTATAGAATCCCTGCCATGAATTTTTCTGGTTGCCAAAAAATGCAGTTGGGAAAAAAAAAATCCACACTCACCATGGTCAATCCATTCCCATATGGAAAATACTCAAAGTTGAACAAAAAATGAGGCATCTAGAAAATTCAAATTCAAATTCGACCACGCTGATTTCGAATATGAGGTCAGTTTTACGCAAAACTTCATCATTTCGTCAGAGCATACGTCGAAAATAACAAAAAAACTAAATAGTTCGGCAAAAATATTTACAAAAATCATAAAATTTTCCAAAACGTTATCGAAACTCCGCCATAATTTTTTCTGGTTGCCAAAGAATTTAGCCAATAATAAAAAAATCCACACAAAAAATGAGGCCTTTAGAAAATTCAAATTCAAGTTGCAGTAGCGAAGAGCAATAATATTTCTCGTGAGCAAAATTTCTCATATAAGCTAATTCGACCACGCTGATTTCGAATATTAGGTCAGTTTTTTTAAATTGAAAACATGTAATTTTCTTTTCTATATCGAAAAATTATCCATTTACCGAATTTTCGGGGGTTTTCCCACCCCATCCGGAAAATTCCTGAACCAGCCCTGTTTCCTCCGGTCTGATTTATGTCGCTGAACTTGGTCTTAAATTTCCGAAGACGTTAGGCGCCGTCTGGACTAGAAGTCGCGGTGACGATCAGTGTGCGCTACTTTAATTACGAACTAGAATTCGGGATTATGTCATCCCCTGGAAAATTGCTTTACTAACGTTTCATTTCGTGTGCGGCTCATTGAGGGAAATTAATACGAGGACGAACTTTTCAGTTTTTCTAATTGGCGATACGGTTTCTCTTATTTCGGCGTGATTCACTTATACTCGGACGTTTCTTGGAAAATTAATGATTTGCATACGTTGAGATGTGGAGGAGTCATAGCATGGGTTTCGTTAATGTAACGTGATAATTTATCTTTTTTTGGTCATATATAGAATCTTGAGCTGACTCGAATAAGTTTTTTTCTTATCCTTTAAATATTCCACAAACAGAAAAATTTTAAAATATATGTACAACTATTTTCGAATTTTCTAGTTTCTCCCGTACATATAGTTGAGTCGTTCACGATTTCACCACGAGATGGCTCCACCTGTGATAATTGAATGAATATCGATCAGATGGGATTTATAAGCAGCTATACGAGGGTCTTCCAGAATGCCTATTTCCAACGCTATGATGGAACATTGATTCTATGCTATACAGAGTGTTCCTTAAGGGTGTGAATCTTCAGCTGATTTTTCGAAGGAAAGTTTTATTGAAACCCAAAACTCTTAACTTTTGAACTACAGGGTGTCAAAGTAAAAAAAATTTTTTTTTGTCATTATTTTAATACTTTCCTAGATAATTCTATGGAATTTGACAGAAGCCATCAAAGCATCGGTAGCCATATTTTGGTGTAGAATATTTTTCGATGTTTCAACCAGTGGCGTCCGTTAAGGAATGTGGATTAGATATTTGGGGTAAAATATTAGGTACGCCTCTGATTTTTCCTTAAATTAAGAATATTTTCGAAATCCCTATTAATTTTAAGGAAAATTCCATTTTTTCGAAATTTTATGTTGAGGCGTTATCAAAATATAAGTTAATATTTTTTTTTCATCACTTTTTTATTATATTATCATTGAGACCGCTAGAAATATTTTTTTGGAATACCATGGATACCCAGCATGCATAGAAAATTTCTTTCCCAATGAAACCTAATTTTCTACCTCAACTTGGGCATGATTTCAATTTTTGAATCGATGAAAGGGATACGTCACTAATTTTTTTTTGGAGAAAATTGTATTTTCCAATTCGCGAATCACTCTTTGATTTCTTGTTTTTTTTTCACCAACGAACGCTATCCATCAAATTTCAACAAAATATATTGTGCAGTCTCAATAAAAATTAGGAAAAAGGCAAGTATGATCATGGATAAAAACCGTTTATATTTTTTTTCTCGTAAATTACACGTCGGACAAAAAAATTCCGAGAGGATCAAATTTTCCCTAAAATAATTGAGGATATCAAAAATGATTTTTATTTCAGTAGAGGCGTACACGTACGTAAATATATCTTAGTCCACATTCCGTACGGACGCCACTGGCGAAATATTAGATATTATTCAATATCAAAAAATTGCTTTTGGTGTTAAAAGGTCTTGTGCCCAATTTCATGGAGAAAATATAAAAAGGTATCAAAATAATGATAAAAAAATTGTATCTCAAAACTTTAACACCCTGTAGTTCAAACGTTTATGGAGTTAGAGCATAGGTTTATTTGAATTTCTT
Organism: Aphidecta obliterata; assembly: GCA_963966015.1. Taxonomy (NCBI): domain Eukaryota; kingdom Metazoa; phylum Arthropoda; class Insecta; order Coleoptera; family Coccinellidae; genus Aphidecta; species Aphidecta obliterata. The sequence goes on from OZ014435.1 coordinate 4,784,390, forward strand.
TTTCGAATCACCTAAGAATTGACACCCTTGAAGATCACCATCTTATTCTGAAATACACTGTATTTTCCAAATCTTCTGCAATACCACAATTATTCGTTATATTTTTCAATTAAAATTTTCCTGTTTTCTTCGTTTCAGACATTTTTCGATTAATATGAAGTTCGTTTTGAGTGCTCCTTGCCCTTAATTTTCGAATATTACAAAAAAATTTCAGGTGGTATCTGATTTTTATGATGATTTAAAAAAAAAAAATTATAATAAATGAAAAATGGAAAAACCAAGGAAAACACTGACGTGAAAACAGGTGCTTTTATGCCCTTCTATCAACTCATCTATGATCTATGATCTATAATCATTTCGATCTGACATGAGGTTAGATTGTAGCAAGACTATAGAACCAAAGATCACGAAACGAACCAACCCGGTCATCAATGTGACGAATAATGTCATTCTATTTTAATGAACTCAAAGGGCTGGAATCACCGATTATCTTATATTCAGCAGGATTCGGCGAAAATTTCCTGAGATATTCTTTTAGTGATACAATTTTTTCGTGCCTGATTTCTTTACACCAAAGTCTAGTTTTCAAATGGATCAGGGTCGAGAACTCGAAGAAATCCGAAAACAAACAACAAGTTAGATAACTTCGAGGTCGCCGCCACCAACCCAAAATCACGATACATTTCACCAGTCGATCAAGACATAAACTTCCTCCCAGCAATCGACATAGGAACTGCTCTACGTGCTTCTGTTCAGTTTCCCCCGATCACTTTCTCCACTTTCGGCGATTGCAGATCAGAATTCGAGGATCGGATACCACGTGACCGTTCACGCCACGCTCGGTGACGTCAATGCGTATGACGTACACGTGTATGGACTCGGCAAACATCGAGAGTATCGGTATGAATACATTACTCGGCGCTGATTCATGGTTCATTCCTTGGGGCGATATTGTTTCGCGCGGGGCCACTCCGTTTATGAGCAGGCGGGAGGGATCAGAGGCTAGTTTTCTCCCACACCACCTCAACGAATGGCGTCCCAAATCCCGTCGGCTCGCACGTGAACCGAGCGAGCGGCGACGCATGAACCGGGGTGGAATTTGAAATCGTTATGTAAATATTGCGTCCAGTTGAGTAACTAATTTTCACCAGAAGAGGATTCCCCCAGGTTGCATGTGCACACGAGTTTCTCAAGAATCCGACACCGATTTCCGTTTAGCCGCGTTAATTCGGGTTTCGATAAGGCGTGCGTACTACGCCGCTCCGGGTTCCGAGAGGAGAATTCGGGTCAGGTGTTTTTTAAAGTCTGTTCGAGGAATTCCGATTAAGAGTGAAATTTGTTTTGGTTCGTTGCATTCGATGACTTAAATCATTGTCCTTCTCGAACATGTCGAATGGACGGGTGTTTCGTCCCAGAGCTACTGGTTGGACTCGTCAGTAGAGATTATCCACTACACTGCGTGTCGTCGCGAGGAACGCCATCTCCTGTACGTGCGGAGAGCCAACCAACCAAGAAGACATCAGCCATTCTGATTTTCTCTCTCAGTGGTTAAAAAAAATATACAATTAAACGACCTGGTATACACTCCACATGTTCAACCGCGCTGGGACAAAACAAGAGCAGGTTCAAGAAACCTGGAGCCCACGCACATTCACCAATGACCGGACGTTTATACAGGGTACTCAAGAAAACTTCTCCAATGCTCCTGTTTCAACCACGCACTATTCCAAAAAAAACAGGAAGTTATATGAAGCCTTCGCTTGATATGACCATTCATTAGAAAAAGGAAGAACTTAAAAAACCAGAATTGTTACTTCAATATTTTCTGCGGCCTAAATAACGTCCCCCCTGTATTTTAGACAGTTGTTGGTGTGCCCATATTTTATTATCCCCATATACTCCCATGTTGGTTTTAATTATGACCAATACATGGGCAAGAAGTGCCGTTGAACTCCGTGGTATGCAGATTTTTGTCCATACTACTTGTTGACGAATTCGAAAGGGTCGAGGCTTTATTTGTCGATGTGAACGTGGAACAGTGGAATGGAACTGTTAGCCAATAATTATGGGAAACAAAATTGAGGAGCCTTTATATTCTATCTGAGAAAATTAATAATGATGATGTTTTTTTCTGTTCCAAAAAAAAATTCGAATCAAAAACTTATAAACACAAGAACAATCATAAAACAACGCCTCTACGAAACCATAAACACGAACCGAACGGTATGCCGACCATGTACTGGTCCTGAACGAGTTCAGAATCGGTTCCGAACAGTATGGAGAAATTATATTTTTTATTCTATTTGAGCAGATTTTACATAATTTCCTAGAGACATGAAATGAATAGATTTCATTGAGAGCAGAAGATAATAAACTGAAGAAAAATCATGAAACAACACTTCCACGAAAACATAAATCCGAACTGAACCGTATGACGATCCTGAACTGTCCCTAAACGAGTTAAGAATCGGTTGCGAACAGTTCGAAGAAGTCTTTCTTTTTATTCTATTTGAGCAGATTTTACATATTTCCTAGAAACATGAAATAAATAGATTTCATTGAGAGCAGAAGATAATAAACTAAAGAAAAATCATGGAACAACACTTCTACGAGAACATAAATCCAAACTGAACGCTATCACGATCCTGAACTGGCCCTAAACGAGTAAAGAATCGGTTGCAAACAGTTTGAAGAAGTTATTTTTTATTCTATTTGAGCAGATTTTACATAATTTCCTAGAGACAAAAAATGAATGGATTTCATTGAGAGCAGAAGAAAATAAACTGAAGAAAAATCATGAAACAACACTTCTACGAAAACACAAATCCGAACTGAACGGTATGACGATCCAGAACTGGTCCCAAATTAGTCAAGAATCGGTTCAAAACAGTTTGAAGAAGTTATCATTTTATTCTATTTGAGAAGGTTTACATAATTTCCTAGAGACATGAAATGAATAGATTTCATTGAGAGCAGAATATAATAAACTAAAGAAAAATCATGGAACAACACTTCTACGAAAACATAAATCCGAACTGAACGGTATGACGATCCTGAATGTGTCCTAAACGAGTCAAAAATCGGTTGCAAACAGTTTGAAGAAGTTATTTTTTATTCTATTTGAGCAGGTTTACATAATTTCCTAGAGACATGAAATAAATAGATTTCATTGAAAGCAGAAGATAATAAACTAAAGAAAAATCATGGAACAACACTTCTACGAGAACATAAATCCAAACTGAACGCTATGACGATCCTGAACTGGCCCTAAACGAGTAAAGAATCGGTTGCGAACAGTTTGAAGAAGTTATCTATTTATTCTAGTTGAGCAGATTTTACAAAACTTCCTAGAGACAAAAAATGAATAGATTTCATTGAGAGCAGAAGAAAATAAACTGAAGAAAAATCATGAAACAACACTTCTACGAAAACACAAATCCGAACTGAACGGTATGACGATCCAGAACTGGTCCCAAACTAGTCAAGAATCGGTTCAAAACAGTTTGAAGAAGTTATCATTTTATTCTAATTGAGCAGGTTTACATAATTTCCTAGAGACATGGAATGAATAGATTTCATTGAGAGCAGAAGAAAATAAACTGAAGAAAAATCATGAAACAACACTTCTACGAAAACATAAATCCGAACTGAACGGCATGACGATCCTGAACTGGTCCCAAACTAGTCAAGAATCGGTTCAAAACAGTTTGAAGAAGTTATCATTTTATTCTAATTGAGCAGGTTTACATAATTTCCTAGAGACATGAAATGAATAGATTTCATTGAGAGCAGAAGAAAATAAACTGAAGAAAAATCATGAAACAACACTTCTACGAAAACATAAATCCGAACTGAACGGTATGACGATCCTGAACTGTCCCTAAACGAGTTAAGAATCGGTTGCGAACAATTCGAAGAAGTTATCTTTTTATTCTAGTTGAGCAGATTTTACATAATTTCCTAGAGACATGAAATGAATAGATTTCATTGAGAGTAGAATATAATAAACTAAAGAAAAATCATGAAACAACACTTCTACGAAAACATAAATCCGAACTGAACGGTATGACGATCCTGAACTGGCCCTAAACGAGTCAAGAATCGGTTGCGAACAGAGAAGTTGTATTTCTATTCTATTTGAGCACATTTAACATAATTTCCTAGAGACATGCAATGAACAGATTCCATTGAGAGCAGAAGATAATAAACTCAAGAAAAATCATAAAACAACACTTCTACGAAAACAGGAACCCGAACTAAACGGTATGACCATTCTGAACTGGTCCCAAACGAATCCAGGATCAGTTCCGGACTTTTCATTCATTTATAATTTCCCAAACCGATTGAAACCAAGAGGCGTATCAGTCATGTCTCATCCTAGCTATCTTTGTATTCCATTTGAGAACATTTTACTTAATTTTTTGGAGACTTGATCGAGTAGATTTAAGTCGGAACAAAAAATTATAAATTCAAGAAGAATTATAGAACAACGCTTCTACGAGATTATAAACCAGAACTGAACGGTATGACGATCCTGAACTCGCCCTAAATGAGTCCAGAATCAGTTCCGAACGGTTTGAAGAAGTTATCTTTTTATTCTATTCGAGCAAATTCCACATAATTATCTAGAGACACGATATGAGTAGATTGAAATTAGAAAACAAACCCGAACTGAACGGTATGACAATCCTGAACTGGTCCTAAACGAGTCCAGTATCGATCCCGAACGTTCCGGACCTTCCAACATCCATTTATAACTCCTGGACCGATCGGAATCGCGAGGCGTACATGACTCACGTCCGATCCTAGTTGGACCACAACGATTTTTAAATCGCGGGATCAATCTTCAATAACGCGCTTTTTCATGCACCGTGTCAATTCATGAATCACGAATCCGTTTGCGCGGTTGTCGGATATTCCGAATAGTCGAATAGTTGTTCCATTACGCATACGGGAATAATGAAATTACTGTTTAGACAATGGGCTCGTTACGTTCGTGGAACGGGCCCGAAAATACCCAGCGGGACTTGACCTGTTCGAGGAAAACGAAAACGGTTCGGTACGTTTACAAGAACTGCAATGATAGTCATAATATGTCGCTGATTGAGATCGAGCTTATACCCTTACGATATACGAACACGAGGGATCGCATACTAATCCTTCCTATAGGGGGACCCTACTCATGGGACTCTCCCCCTCGGGAACCTGAGCCTAAGTTCCGCCCAGTTCGGTACAAAGTTTGCAATTGATTTCGAACCAACTTAATGACAACAAATTTAATACAAAGCCCAAAACTTCTTTCTCCTCCTTTCTCTTCAACGCGGTTTCCGTAGAAGTGAAACTTCGAACATATTTATATTCACAGGATACACTCCGTTTCTCGGTACCCTTCGCTCGAGACCCAATTTTTTCTATTGCACATGCAGCGTACATTCATGGAATCTGCACTTCTGCGGTTTTGGCTGTTTAGTTATGTGGGGAAGCCGTTCGATTTGAATACAAGAAAGCTTTTTTCCCAGGCAAAACGCCCATCCTGTTAGTGCGACGCATTTTACTCGTTTCTATCGAAACGATCTTGTTATGTGCGGTTTAAGGGTGTGTTTCGCGCTCCTCTTTTCGATTCTTTCCGAGATATGAGTGATCTGTGGAAATTCTTCGAAATCTCTTCATGAAAAATTTCCTTCCTCAAAACACAGATTTCCTCTTCGATAAAACCGTGGATCTATTTGCGTACTTTACGACTTCTTGGAGCCTGTGTGTGTGCGTGCTCCATGTTGACTTTGCATCTCGAAATTCCGCAAATCTATAAGGTTACGTGCCGAGCAAATCTAGTGATTCACATCCATCAATCACTATTTAAAAATAGCATATTGTTTTACATGCAACAATTCATCTATTAGGTAACTTTGGGCAAACACATTTTATTACATTATTTTTTCCCCGTACCTTCATGTAGACCGCATAGAAATTCCTCTGACGTAGATGATCTTCTGATCGAAGTCTCGTATAGATCAGGAATTCAGACGAATTTTATTACATTTTTCCCCGTCCATCGTAAGACCGCATATGATATTCCGCTCACTTAGAAATTTCTGAAATCTTATCCCACGTATGCCAGCAATTGAACCCTATTTATTCATATTTTATAGTTATTCAAGACCTTGACTAGGTCACGATGACTTATTTGTATGATTCATTTTCTGAAACCTACGATAATCTAAACGATCAATTATAATTGAGCTGGTCGAGAATTATTCGATTCATTGTTTATGGCAGATATAATTGGATTAAAATGTGAGGGTAACCAAATGAGTTTGATTTTCGAATATTGTTTTTCTTTTCTTTACTTTAATTTTAGGCTAATATAATTCTTTTGATTTGGATTTAACGATAATCTTGAAATATGGAAAAACTACGTTCTGAAATGCAAGTGTCGTGACCCCCAAAACCCTTTCCTTTTTTTAAATAAATTTATATTTAGGTTAGCTCAGGTTAGCTTAAGTTAAAACAGTGTTGAAGATCATTCTTGAAATGAACTTATATTTAGGTTAGCTACGTTAGGACAGTGTTGAAAATCATCCTTGAAACGAATTGATTTTAGGTTAGGTTAGGTTGAGCTAGGACAATGTCCTTAAAAATAAATTAATATTTAGGTTAGGTTAGGTTATCCTTAGTTAGGAAAGTGTTGCGTGAACTGCTTCCAACCATTACACCATCAATTATTATATTGATCTAACTTACCTACTTTCACGAACCTTCTGGATTCATTGGTATATTACTAGTGAAATTAAAAAAAAAAATTTTTTATTCTTTTCAACCGTTATATTTCGGGATGTCAGAATTCGACGGTTTCCACTCGAAATCCTGGAAATCTGGAGGAAAAACGTACTGTGATTCTGGGAAATTTTGGGACATCATCATTTATTCTGTATATAACTCTATTTTTTGTTTTCAAATCCGTTCCACTGGCTAAAATGAATAAAAAAATCGAAAAATGAACTTCACGACAAGTTGATGGAATTATGTTCAGAACTTTCTTGAGATTAGAATTGAATGTCCAGATATAACTACTATAACTACTAATACAGCTCATCCTCAGGAGAAAATCACAAAAGTGGAGCTGAAAAAACGAGAAAAACATGGAGAAAACATAAAAATACTCAACGACTAGAGACAAAGGAATAATGTAAACTAACATAAAAAAATAATAAAAACAAAATGGAAAATTAAATCAGAGGGGAAAATGTTCGAAGAATAGTAGGTACAAAAAACTCGGTTGAACAAAAGACATTGATATAAAACAGTTGGAAAAGTTGAAAATGTCAAAAATAAGACAATTAGAAGTTCATCAGTATTAACAGTTGAAATAATTGAAGAATTCAGAAGGTACAAACAAAGTGATAAAAATTAAAAGAAACTGAGTAATAAATAAACAATTGAAAAAAAATATCATAAAAAAACTTACATAAAAATCTTCCGGGGCTTTTGAGCGCTCGTTCATCCACCTTGTAGGTAGATTCGCATTTTCCAGTTCAAGAAACCAATTGAAAAGATTTTTGACAGCTGTCAAAAAAATTTTCAAACTAAGGTGAAACTCTAGACTTACCGTCAATGGTTTAGGTGACCAATTTGTTTTTCGATAATTCGCTTGAATTTTCTACGGTATCTATAGTCTTGGTAATGCCATCTGGACAAAATTTCCCACGTAGTTTGAATACATTATTGTTCACCTATGTGTGAAATTTCATTCTAATCCAATGAGTAGTTTCGATATTATCAGGAAAAAAATATTTGGAACCCCTAGTCAAATTTTGCTCATTAACGAACGTGACCGCGACATTCGAGATGCACACATATCCTGAAAATTTCAAGCCCCTAGGCCTTTCCGTTCGAAAGTTATGATTTTCTATAGTTTCTATGGTTCTGGTTATGCGATCTGGTGAAAATATAGATTGAATATATCATTCTTCATCAAAATAAAAAATTTCGTCTCGATCGAATCCGTAGTTTCGAAATTATCAAGAAAACTAAATTTCATATGTCCATATTTACGGAACCCCTAGTCTAATTTTGCTCATTGATGAACGTGACCGGGACATTCGGGATCCTATCCTAGAAATTTCAAGTTCCTAGGCCTTTCCGTTCAAAAGTTACAATTTTCTATGGTTTCTATGGTTCTGGTCATGCGATCTGGACAACATATTGCTTTAATATATCATTTTCGATTAAAATACAGAGTTTCATCTCGATCGAATCCGTAGTTTCGAAATCATCGAGAAAACAAAATTTCAAACGACCGTATTTACGGAATCCCTAGTATAATTTTGCTCATAGATAAACGTGATCACGACACTTGAGATCCACACCTATCCTGAAAATTTCAATTCCCTAGACGTTTCCGTTAAAAAGTTACAATTTTCTATGGCCTCTATGATTCTGGTCATGCGATCTGGACAACATTTCACATGTTGCTTGAACACCTCATTCTCCATTCGAGTGCAAAATTTCATCTCGATCAAATTTGTAGTTTTCAAGTTATCAGGGGAACAAAACTTTGGACAGCCATATTTACGGAACCCCTCGTGGAATTCTGTCCATTAACGAACTCAACCGAGGCATTTGGGATCTGAACATACACTGAAAATTTCAAGTCTCTAGGTTGTTCCGTTCGAGAGTTATCGTGCTTACGGACAGACTCAAATTTTCCGACGGATTCGTCATCAGTGAGTCGAACCTTGTCGTTCGAGACCATTTTCGGCTCAAAATTCGAAAAATGCAGACATCGTGACGAAATGATATAGCCCTCGTGTAAGTAGAACGAGCGCTCAAAAACGAGAAAACCATGGAGAAAACATAAAGATACTCAACGACGAAAGACGAAACTAACATAACAAAATAACAAAAACAGAATGAAAAATTGAATTAGAGGGGTAAGTACTATTCGGTTGAACAAAAGACATTAATATAAAACAGTTAAAAAAAAAGGAAATGTCAAAAATAAAACAGTTAAAAGGTCATCAGTATTTACAGTTGAAATAATTGAAAAATTTAGAACAAAGTGATAAAAATTAATAAAAAAAAATGTGGAAGATACATATTGTGAATATAAATCGTTACTCACTTCCATTTTTATCCCAATTCACTTAAATCAAGGAATTATATGAACTTAAGTGAATTTTGCTCATAACTTTCTGAAAAACGTCGAAAACCTATAAGATTGGTGTGAAAAAGTTGCAAGATGATCTTTTAAATCGAATTCTCCTCATTTCACCATTTCAGACCCAAATATGCTGTTTGAAATGAAATCACTCTTTTGAGTGCAAATGATGTTATTCTGTAAATAATAGTCATAATAATTTTTCAACCGTGAAAATCTTCACTGCTCATTAGACCGACAAAGTCCTTCAGAGATAAATTGTTGTTCTCCCATTTTCCTGAATGAACCCGTAGGTTTCTTCAGAAAATCGTAGCTTCCTCTGAAAAAAGTGCATCGAGGATGTCTGAAATCTGAAATCTATTTATATCAACGATCCAATTAAAGAACCATCCCATGTGTGATGGTAACGAGAAGAAGGTGACGAACCAATCGAAGTGGAAATTTCTCAAATGAACAATTCGTTAACGCTGTTTCATCTCGGAAAGAACAATTGATTCGTTAATTTCCGTTCTTTTTCTTAGCTCGGACGTCGCCATTGAGACCTTATATGACGTAGATAGGAAGGGGGCTAGGAATAGAAATGAATCATATCGATAGCTGCGACCGTCGATTGAATTTTCCCCATTCAAACCCACGCGGAAAATGCCACTGTGGTCAAATTTCCCATAGAGTCCTCCCACATACGTAGATTCATCATTTCAGAATTGGTTTTCTGTCAACAGAAATCGCTCGTTTTGATTTACAGACAAATCAGATGCATCCCTCCTCAACGTTGGGGAAATTAATCGAATCAGTTTGCATACAGATTACCATTGCTTGGAAATATCTAATTCGGTTTCAATTGCACATATGGAAATAATTCAGAATTTTATTCAAGTATCCTTTAACAAAAGAAATATAACCACTTTTGAAATGGTTTTCAAGTTTGAATTGGCGAAAACCTACGGAAGTGGTCTCGAAGTATTGAAAGAAGACCTATTTAATCGTACACTGAAAAAATGAATCCCGGGAATTTCCAGTTAAATGAATTCATGTTGTTTAAACGCAACTATTGTTATCACAACAAAAATAAACCGTTCTGAGAACAATCTGTACTTGCAATCGAACATGCCAATTCCGGTTTAGATGACTTAAGTCATATGAACAGGAAAAACGGTAAGTATAACAGTGATCAGGTACGCCTATTTGGAAAAAAACTGCAGTTGCATCAACTAATGGAAAAAAATCCGAAATTACTGATTTTCGCGATTTTTTGACGAAGTGTCAATTTAATTCCGGGAGAAACGTAACGAAATATCTATGATCGAAGTAATTTATTTCGCATTTCAACGAGCTGTCAAAATCGGTCTTTCCGACGGTACCCGAAAAGTTCCCTAATTCGAATTCCAAACGTACGAAAACAACTTTCGGAAAAGGTCGAAGAAACCTTTTTCCTTTTCTATATGCTTTTGATCCGCGGCTTCTCGGAAGTCGAAAGAGGTCGAATTTTCATCCCAAAGGACGCGAGGTCTCCTTAAATGTAGATCCAGCCAGATCCCACTGCCAGTTTAGGCAAGAAATCGATTTGAAAAAGGTAGATTTTTAACACCTCGAGAAAGTGTCACGTAAAATCAATAAATATTCCTGCTTTCGCTTATATAGGGGGAATTTTCTGTAGAAGTAACAGAATATCCTGGAAAATTTCTTTGAGTGTATTCACCTCATTTCAGACCCCAACAGGCTCTTCCTCCGAAATATGAACGTATGTTTCCAGAAGTTCCAGGTTGCTTTGAAATTTTGACAAATTATGAAATTGCCTCGTAAATTGTTGAAAATCTGAAAAAAAATATTATGAGGCTAGGAAATCATTAGAATTCTCCAATCCCAATTGATTTCTCTCCACGAGTTTCGATCCCACCAATTTCGACTGCATTCTTGTTTATCCCAACATAATTTGAAAATGGAATCATGTTCACAAATTCCTGTAAACTTCTCGGTCTTGATAAATCAATTATTGAGAAGCAGCAGAACGTCGATTCCGATTGCCGAATTACCTGAAGTTTTTATAGCGAAAGTTCGTGATACTCGCCCGGAAAATGCGATGCAGTTTTCGCGGAAAACTCGAACAATGGCGTCGTCTCACGTCTCCGCTTTGTTCTAGGGAAGTTTTCTCCTTGGCCAATAAATGATCAATAGGCAGGTGTAATTAGCTGTCAAGGAAATTTCCCCGAAGGAATTTTCTCCGGAAAATTCGACAATAAGGCTTTGGCCTACATTGCAACGGACAGTTTCCGTTTCTTTTCATCGATTTGGGAGCAAATCGCTGTAAGCAAATCTCATCATTCTTGGCACGATTACATTGTCCTCCAATCTGGAAATTTTTTTTGCGTGCATCAGAAATTATACCGGGAAATTAATTTGATTTTTTTTTCTTTCAGGACTTTGAACCAAACCCAGTTCAACAGAAGAAGGTAAGAAACGTTTTATAATATCACTGAAATTTTGATCGTCTTCAGGGTAGCCAGCATAGTTATAATTTAAGGGTGACAACACCCTACAAGATTAACACGATGTTTTGCCCAATTGTTCATCACCGTCTCGACCTTCCCTTGCCCAATTCAATCTCTCGACTCATTCATACCGACCGAAAAATTCGCTCTGGGCGTTTGAATTCCGGGATGTCTATCAGACGATCCCTCTACCAAGAATCCATCGGGTCCATTCAAGAAGACTCGAGAGTACGAGATGTGTCGTATTTCCCAGAAATTCAGTTTCATGTTTCGATCGGGAGAAATGGACCTCAACCTTCAACTTTGTCGGCGGCGTGTCTTCGTTTTATGTCGATATGCAAATTGCGGCGCAAGAATCCGGACAGGAAGTACCAGAACATTGACGAAGAGGAGAAGGAATTCGCTGAGTTGAATAGAGATTGGGATGTGGCCAAGAACCAGATGACTAATTGAGTTGTTTGGATTGAACTGAGGTATGGGCACTTTCTGTCGGTTTGTACTTGCGTTGCGAATATTAGAAAGTTTGTTATTCACTCCAGGGGAATTTCACGTGCAATGGTGGGTTTCGTAGTAGAATTTTATATTTATGCTTCTCATCTTCTAAATTTTTCAAATTGGCCTCGAGGTTTCGAATGTCGTTAATGATTTTCTGAAAACCAACGAAAACCCTCAAAAGTGGAGGATTAAAGTTGATAGACGATGTCTTTGATCGGATTTACCTCATTTGTTACCATGCTACTGTTCTCTTTATTCTATGCCAGTGCAAAAAATTGACGAGAGTGAGATTTTCACTTGGGCCTAGAATATCTAGAAGTAAAAAGCTATTTGGAAGAGCTATTGTAAGGACATGTTGAGCTAACCAAAAGATTGCAACTGACATTAATCATTTGATAGTCGAAGGGGACCACTATAGACCTGTAAGGGAAGCGATGGGCCTTAGGCTATGAGGCTAACCCAAACGACATCTAATCTATTCTAGGCCTAGCGTAGCTAGATTTCTATAGATTTTGCTAGGCAGAAGAGAAAACTTTACTCTTTATTCTATGCAAGTGCAAAACATTGACGAGAGTGAGATTTTCACTTGGGCCTAGAATATCTAGAAGTAAAAATCTATGTGGAAGAGCTATTGTGAGGACATGTTGAGATAACCAAAAGATTGCAACTGAAATAAATCATTCAATAGTCGAAGAAGACCACTATAGACCCGTAAGGAAAGCGATGGGCCTTAGGCTATGAGGCTAACCCAAACGACATCTTATCTATTCTAGGCCTAGCGTAGCTAGATATCTATAGATTTTGCTAGGCAGAAGAGAAAACTTTTCTCTTTATTCTATGCCAGTGCAAAACATTGACGAGAGTGAGATTTTCACTTGGGCCTAGAATATCTAGAAGTAAAAAGCTATTTGGAAGAGCTATTGTAAGGACATGTTGAGCTAACCAAAAGATTGCAACTGACATTAATCATTTGATAGTCGAAGGGGACCACTATAGACCTGTAAGGGAAGCGATGGGCCTTAGGCTATGAGGCTAACCCAAACGACATCTAATCTATTCTAGGCCTAGCGTAGCTAGATTTCTATAGATTTTGCTAGGCAGAAGAGAAAACTTTACTCTTTATTCTATGCAAGTGCAAAACATTGACGAGAGTGAGATTTTCACTTGGGCCTAGAATATCTAGAAGTAAAAATCTATGTGGAAGAGCTATTGTAAGGACATGTTGAGATAACCAAAAGATTGCAACTGAAATAAATCATTCAATAGTCGAAGAAGACCACTATAGACCCGTAAGGAAAGCGATGGGCCTTAGGCTATGAGGCTAACCCAAACGACATCTTATCTATTCTAGGCCTAGCGTAGCTAGATATCTATAGATTTTGCTAGGCAGAAGAGAAAACTTTTCTCTTTATTCTATGCCAGTGCAAAACATTGACGAGAGTGAGATTTTCACTTGGGCCTAGAATATCTAGAAGTAAAAAGCTATTTGGAAGAGCTATTGTAAGGACATGTTGAGCTAACCAAAAGATTGCAACTGACATTAATCATTTGATAGTCGAAGGGGACCACTATAGACCTGTAAGGGAAGCGATGGGCCTTAGGCTATGAGGCTAACCCAAACGACATCTAATCTATTCTAGGCCTAGCGTAGCTAGATTTCTATAGATTTTGCTAGGCAGAGGAGAAAACTTTACTCTTTATTCTATGCAAGTGCAAAACATTGACGAGAGTGAGATTTTCACTTGGGCCTAGAATATCTAGAAGTAAAAATCTATGTGGAAGAGCTATTGTGAGGACATGTTGAGATAACCAAAAGATTGCAACTGAAATAAATCATTCAATAGTCGAAGAAGACCACTATAGACCCGTAAGGAAAGCGATGGGCCTTAGGCTATGAGGCTAACCCAAACGACATCTTATCTATTCTAGGCCTAGCGTAGCTAGATATCTATAGATTTTGCTAGGCAGAAGAGAAAACTTTTCTCTTTATTCTATGCCAGTGCAAAACATTGACGAGAGTGAGATTTTCACTTAGGCCTAGAATATCTAGAAGTAAAAAGCTATGTGGAAGAGCTATTGTGAGGACATGTTGAGCTAACCAAAAGATTGCAACTGACATTAATCATTTGATAGTTGGAGGGGACCACTATAGACCCGTGAGGGAAGCGATGGGCCTTAGGCTATGAGACTAACCCAAACGACATCTTATCTATTCTAGGCCTAGCGTAGCTAGATATCTATAGATTTTGCTAGGCAGAAGAGAAAACTTTTCTCTTTATTCTATGCCAGTGCAAAACATTGACGAGAGTGAGATTTTCACTTAGGCCTAGAATATCTAGAAGTAAAAAGCTATGTGGAAGAGCTATTGTAAGGACATGTTGAGCTAACCAAAAGATTGCAACTGACATTAATCATTTGATAGTTGAAGGGGACCACTATAGACCCGTGAGGGAAGCGATGGGCCTTAGGCTATGAGACTAACCCAAACGACATCTTATCTATTCTAGGCCTAGCGTAGCTAGATATCTATAGATTTTGCTAGGCAGAAGAGAAAACTTTTCTCTTTATTCTATGCCAGTGCAAAACATTGACGAGAGTGAGATTTCCACTTGGGCCTAGAATATCTAGAAGTAAAAAGCTATGTGGAAGAGCTATTGTAACGACAAGTTGAGCTAACCAAAATATTGCAACTGACATTAATCATTTGATAGTCGAAGGGGACCACTATAGACCCGTGAGGGAAGCGATAGGCCTTAGGCTATGAGGCTAACCCAAACGACATCTAATCTATTCTAAGCCTAGCTTAGCTAGATTTCAATAGATTTTGCTAGGCAGAAGAGAAAACTTTACTCTTTATTCTATGCCAGTGCAAAACATTGACGAGAGTGAGATTTTCACTTGGGTCTAGAATATCTAGAAGTAAAAATCTATGTCAAAGAGCTATTGTAAGGACATGAGCTAACCGAAAGATTGCAATTGACATTAATCATTTGATAGTCGAAGGGGACCCCTATAGACCCGTGAGTGAAGCGTTGTGCCTTAGGCTATGAGGCTTAACCTAACGACATCAAATCGAATTCCATATTCTACTACAGTTTTCGATGAATCTCCATATCCTGGTTTTCCCCCGAAAGGATCATCGCACAGCTGCGGTTTACATTTTTAAACATCAAACCGTGATAGTCGCCTGATTTGAGCGCCAATTATCTCTCGTCGACATCAAAACAAATTTCGTAACGTTTATTGGAAATTCTCTGCATTTCTCTCAATCTCATTCATGCTTACATCACTATCGCCTCTTCGATCGATTGCATATCTCTATCCGATCTTTGGACTCTGGGTTACGGTGAAATTCCAACGCCTTTCGTTTATGAGCATGACACAACATTGCATCGAGTTGTGTAGACGTAGTGACCTTGACAAAAATCCGTATCCGTTATCAAAATTTTTGGTCAATATCTCTCCCACCGACGAGAGCGAGAACCGTTACCTTCGTACACGCCAAATCTGTACGAGGATGTTGTCGAGAATAACAATGATCGGCGTTCAAACAAATGGTGGAACATCTTGGGTGTTTCCTGATGGAGATGGTTCGTTATTCAAGGACGTGACTGGTCTAGATTCATCTTTGAATCCTTTTAGACGTGGCCTTCCAGAGATTGTGGGGTGTTCTCCATGGATCTATTCTTACATCATCTTTCAATAATCGTATCAAATGAAGATATGATGAGTGTTGATGTTAATTAAAAGAACAACAACCAGGTATAATCTTTCAAGGGAGAAATTCATGAATGCTGACATTTATGTCTTTCTAATGGTCTAATGTCCCGACTACCTAGTTATTTCTGTCTATCACACACGGTGCATTAAGGAGGCAACTCAATAAATCACTCCATACTTTATATGGATTGAAGAAAATGTTTATTAGAGATGCTGTTCGGAATAATTCATTTCGGTTTCAATGCACCAGAGTGACGATAACCTTTATCTGATCGTTTTGTTTTGTTTACGGATGAAGTGGAAGTATGTCGGTTGAAATGACACTGACGTCAACGATGATGACGGCCTAATGGATTTTGACCTTCGATATGTTATGCTTTTGATTTGTTATAGAAAAGAATTGAGTCGATGGAATTAACGGGAAATGCTAGAGTTTGAAAAAAAACCAAATCGAAAAAATATCGATTGAATGAAAAACGTAACCTTATACGTTTCTTCAACTACCTCCCCATAATTTTTCGAAGATATCAGTTAATTCAGAATTAATTGCTCATCACATTTCTAGATATACCAAGAATGAACGTCGAACCACCGGAAACAGTGGAAATAAGTGCAATTTCGCGTTTCCCATGAGACTCGTGCCTAAAGTGCAAGTATGCGAGTTCCCTCACATAGGAATTTAAAGTGGACCAAAATAACGACCAAAATTGTGTGTCATGCCACATCAATTAAAAAAACAACTTCTTCTGACGCTAACAATTGTTGCTCGGACAAACAGAAACGCGACGAAAGGAAAACATGTTATTTTCCCAACATTAGTTGGGATATACAATGTTAGCTGTACAAACAATGCGATAATGGACCCTAAGTCAACAAATATCCGCATATCACTGGGATTAACACATCTGAATCAGCCGAAGCACCATAGAAGTAATCTACGTCGCTTTAATTCATAACTGGCAAAACGATTGTTGGGCAATCTTCATCGAGTGGAGTCTAGAGTTCACGAATGATTCATCATCTTGTTTTTGTTAATGTCAATGAAGAGCATTTTGGCGTAAGAAAGCGTACGACGATTTCGCGATTCGTCAAAGGAAAACACGATTCTGGCTATCGTTCACATCTTCAGATGAGCAAGTGCATAACGCCCCCTCTTATCTCCATCATCTCTCGGCGTCCGTCCAGGATAAACCATATCTTGACACCGCTGCCTTTTGTCGGCTTCTTCACCGAGCACAAAGTCTGCATATTAAATGTGGCGTTTAAATCTACATACGTTGGTCCTTCCGAATATTTGTTGGTGAATAATAATTTCGATAAACAATGCCGACTAGAAGACGGTTCCTGCTTATGGTCACGTGCGGCAGCGAAGGTCATGTAGGGTTATTCTGAGGTGGAGGAATTCGAAGTTTGGTACCTTCGACTATGATGCAACATTTCATCAGTTTCGATTTGAATAGCGTTCGAAGCCACTGGACCATTCTATTGTGTTCGGGTTTAGAATTTTCCCCATAGATCATAATTCTAGGAAATCAGGAAGATCCAATATGAAGATTTTCATGTGGTCGATTTAATGACGAACGTATAATCCGGATCTGTTTGAAACCGAAAGGTGAAGATTATTTCGATTATTCATCTTTAGTGAATGCTATGAGTAATGATGTGGTATGTGGTGGTATGCTCTTCTAATAATTGTTTTCAAAGATGCGATTCATAACGAACATTTGTTTTCTCCACTTGTTGCTTCGGAAAACTGTATCCGAAAAACTTTAAATAATTTTTTTACTAGGAAGAAAATATCAAGGATGCTCTACCGATTTATTGCAATTTCACCCAAAATCTTCAAGATTTTTACATCATAGTTTATTGTATCCAATAACCAATTTCTCACATCCCAGTTTGAATTTTCACAAAGTTTCTATCTCATAGCATCTGATATTTTCCTACAGAACTTTTTTGTGGTGCACAATTGGTAGTTCAAAAAATATGAAAAAGAATCCCTGATTCATTTAAAAAATTGTTGATCTCCTACAATTTTTTCGTACCATACTCTCATTCAAGTGTTGATTTTATAATTTCGTGAGAATTTCCTTATGAGTTATGACCTGTACAGTTTTATAATTTTTTCCTTCATCGTTTTTCTGTATTTCACCAATTTTTCACATTCCGAAATTGGAAGTACAAACGACGATGGGCAAATACTCACAAACGCATAGTTTTCGAAAAATATGGTGTTAAAGTTCTCCGAAATTTTTTTATTATAACGTTCGCATTTCTCAGGATACTCGCCGAAGATATTGAACTCTGAGGTTATCATCAAATGTCATAAGGACTGCTATTAAAAATATACCGGATGACAATTTTTCTGAAGCAATGTTCCATTTTATTCTCCACAATTTCCTTGTGGTGCGCCACTGTTACTTCAAAAAAATATGACATGGAAAATATATTTTGTTTCAACTACAAACTTTTTTGTACCTTGCAAGTTATTTTGTATCGGCTAATGTTTTCGAGAAAAAAAAGGTTGAACAATTCTCTCTAAGTCGTCCATTCTATCTTTTGAGTGTTGAGTTTATAATTTCGTGGAAATTTTTCTTATGAGTTATGATCTGTACATTTTTAAAATTTCTTCTCTCATCATTTTTCTGTATTTCATCAATTTTCCACATTCCGAAATTGGAAGTACAAACGACGATGGGCAATTACTCACAAACGCATAGTTTTCGAAATACAGGGTGTTAGAGTTTGAAGTTCTCCGAAATTTTTTCATTATAACATTCGCATTTCTCAGGATTTTTACCTGAGGAAATTTAACTCTAAGGTTTTCATCAGATGTCATAAGAATTGCTACCAAAAATATACGGGATGATAATTTTTCTGAAGCAATGTTCCCCAATATTCCCCACAATTTTCGTGTGGTGCGCTACTGTTAGTTCAAAAAAATTTGACATGGAAAATAAATTTTGTTTCAATTACGAACTTTTTTAACATTGCAAGTTTTTTTTGAATCTACTAACCTTATCGAGTAAAAAAAGGTTAAACAATTCTCTCTGAGTCGTCCATTCTATCTTTTGAGTGTTGAGTTTATAATTTCGTGGAAATTTCCTTATGAGTTATGATCTGTACATTTTTATAATTTTTTCCTTCATCATTTTTCTGTATTTCATCAATTTTCCACATTCCGAAATTGTAAGTACAAACATAGATGGGTAATTACTGTAAACTCATAGTTTTCGAAATACAGGGTGTTAGAGTTTGAAGTTCTGCGAGATTTTTCCATTATAACATTAGCATTTCTCAGGATTTTCACCTGAATATATTTAACTCTAAGGTTTTCATCAAATGTCATAAGAATTGCTATTAAAAATATACGGGATGATAATTTTTCTGAAGCAATGTTCCCCAATATTCCCCATAATTTCGTGTGGTGCGCCATACTTAGTTCAAAAAAATTTGATATGGAAAATATATTTTGTTTCAATTATGAACTTTTTTAACCTTGCAAGTTTTTTTGGAATCTGCTAACGTTATCGAGTGAAAAAAGGTTGAACAATTCTCTCTAAGTCGTCCATTCTATATTTTGAGTGTTGAGTTTATAATTTCGTGGAAATTTTCTTATGAGTTATGATCTGTACATTTTTATAATTTTTTCCTTCATCATTTTTCTGTATTTCATCAATTTTCCACATTTCGAAATTGGAAGTACAAACATAGATGGGCAACTACTCACAAACGCATAGTTTTCGAAATACAGGGTGTTAAAGTTTGTAGTTCTCCGAAGTTTTTTCATTATAACATTCGCATTTCTCAGGATTTTCACCTGAAGATATTTAACTCTAAGGTTTTCATCAAATGTCATAAGAATTGCTACCAAAAATATACGGGATGATAATTTTTCTGAAGCAATGTTCCCCAATATTCCCCACAATTTTCGTGTGGTGCGCTACTGTTAGTTCAAAAAAATTTGACATGGAAAATATATTTTGTTTCAATTACGAACTTTTTTAACCTTGCAAGTTTTTTTTGAATCTACTAACCTTATCGAGTAAAAAAAGGTTAAACAATTCTCTCTATGTCGTACATTCTATCTTTTGAGTGTTGAGTTTATAATTTCGTGGAAATTTCCTTATGAGTTATGATCTGTACATTTTTATAATTTTTTTCTTCATTATTTTTCTGTATTTCATCAATTTTCCACATTCCGAAATTGAAAGTACAAACATAGATGGGTAATTACTGTAAACTCATAGTTTTCGAAATACAGGGTGTTAGAGTTTGAAGTTCAGCGAGATTTTTCCATTATAACATTCGCATTTCTCAGGATTTTCACCTGAATATATTTAACTCTAAGGTTTTCATCAAATGTCATAAGAATTGCTATTAGAAATATACGGGATGATAATTTTTCTGAAGCAATGTTTCCCAATATTCCCCACAATTTTCGTTTGGTGCGCCACTGTTAGTTCAAGAAAATTTGATATGGAAAATATATTTTGTTTCAATTACGAACTTTTTTAATATTGCAAGTTTTTTTTTAATCTGCTAACGTTATCGGGTAAAAAAAGGTTGAATAATTCTCTCTAAGTCGTCCATTCTATCTTTCGAGCGTTGAGTTTATAATTTCGTGGAAATTTTCTTATGAGTTATGATCTGTACATTTTTATAATTTTTTCGTTCATCATTTTTCTGTATTTCACCAATTTCTTACATTCTGGAATTGGAAGTACAAATGACTAGGGGTAATTACTCACAAACGCATCGTTTTCGAAATACAGGGTGATACAGTTTGAAGTTTTCGGAAATTTCCCAGGATCTTCACCTGGAATTTGGCAAAGATATTGAACTTTTGAAGGTTTTCATCATACGACATGTGAATTGCCTGTGAAAATCTACAGGGTGATGTTTTTTGTGGAGCAATATTCTATTCCCCCCCCCCCCGAATAATTTTGTGGTGCGACATTGAAAGTTCAAAAATTTGAGAAAAAATGTGTTTCATTTAAAATCTTTTTGATCTATAAAAATCATCTCGTATCTGCAAAAAGTTTTCGAGAAAAAAATGTTTGTCAATTCTCTCTAAGTCTTATGGGTGTTGATTCTATAATTTTAGTTGTCGAAAGTCGAATGATGATTCAATATATTTTATTATTTTCTCCTGTATCCTATTCTATCTCGAACCTGATGAAACATCTTGTTGATACAATTTGAGATTAAGGATATTTTCGAGAATTTTTTCAGCGAATTCGCTCGCTTTCATCTCGAACTCGAAAATATTTTCATTCCGGAATCTTTCCCAAAAAAAAATACGGAATTCCATCTATTTATCTCGGTGCCAAACACGTGTCGAAACCGCGGGTCGTTCACTCCAGATAATTGGATAATTCAAGGTCGATCCGAAGTGCGAGATTATGTGCCAAAATCGCTTTGAGGTCAAGTCCCAATATTTTCCACGAAAAACTGTGACACATACATTTTTCAGCGGCCAACTAACTCCGTTTCTATCGGGTTTTAATCGCAATCTGGCAGAGTGATTTCGTTTGGAATTGGAAAGAGTTCGGCGTCGCCAAGAATGGGATAGGTTAATTGGGTGATGAATAGATGAGTTGTGAGGAAGATCTTGTGATTATACTCCAATTTTCCGATGAGTATCTGGTTGTTTACGAAGTGTCATGTTTGCTTCGTTAATCTGAGCCATGAAAATAGTGTGTTTTATATTTTCTTTATCGAGGACTTTTTTTAAAATATATATTTTTTCGGAAATTCGAATGTCATTGGAACTCGGGTTCGATATCCTTCGAAAATATTATATTTCAACAATGTCATGAGGTCCGAAGTCCGAAGATCATACCAGGCTCCCAATTAGGATGACCATAAAATTGTGAGTTATTCAAATAAAATCCAGATTACACGTCAGGCTGCCGAGAATATTTACGAAGGGGGCGTATGGCAGGTGCCTATGAATGAAAACAGGCGCCACACTTTTCCGGGAATTTTCCGAGGCCTCGGACATTGCCAAGACATATCTCACTTTTGGACGCCACTGCATTCCGAAGGAAATTCCCAGTATTTTAAGATTGAACGCACGAATATATATTGCGTGATAAAATAATTGAAATTTGGGAACTTTAAGGTTTTCATCATATGCCAAGTGAATTGCTAGTGAAAATATACAGGATGATATTTTTTCTGAAGCAATGTTCCATTTTTCTCCCCAGAATTTCTGTGTGGTGCGCCACTGTTAGTTCAAAAAATACGATGAATATACTTTGTTTCAATTACAAACTTTTTGAGCCCTGGAATTTTTTTCTATCTGCTAATCTTATCGAGAAAAAAAATTTAAACAATTCTCTCCATACTCTCTTGTTGATTTTATAATTTCGTGAGAATTTTCTTGTGGGTTATGACCTGTACATTTTTATAATTTTTTCCTTCACAGTTGTTCTGTGTTTCACCAATTTCTCACATTCTGAAATTGGAAGTACAAACGACGAGGGTTTATTACGCATAAACGCTTCGTTTTCGAAATACAGGGTGTTAAAGTTTGAAGTTTTCCAGAAATATTTCGTTATAACATTCGCATTTCACAGGATATTCAGCTAAAATTCGGCAAAGATATTGAACATTAAGGTTTTCATCATATGACATGAGAATTGCTAGTGAAAATATACAGGATGATTTTTTTTCCGAAGCAATGTTCCATTTTTCTCCCCTGAATTTTTGTGTTGTGCGCCACTGTGAGTTAAGTTAAGTAAAAAATATGATAAATTTACTTTGTTTCAATTACAAACTTTTTTGGACCCTCAATTTTTTTGTATCTGCTAACCTTATCGAGAAAAAAAAGTTAAACAATTCTCTCCATACTCTCTTGTTGATTTTATAATTTTGTGAGAATTTTCTTCTGAGTTATGACCTGTACATTTTTAAAATTTTTTCCTTCACAGTTCTGAAATTGGAAGTACAAACGACGAGGGTTAATTACGCACAAACGCTTCGTTTTCGACATACAGGGTGTTAAAGTTTGAAGTTTTCCAAAAATTTTTCGTTATAACATTCGCATTTCCCAGGATATTCAGCTGGAATTTCGCAAAGATATTGAACACTAAATTTCTCATCATATGACAAGTTAATTGCAAGTGAAAATATACGGGATGATATTTTTTCTGAAGCTATGTTCCATTTTTCTCCCTAGAATTTTTGTGTGGTGCGCCACTGTTAGTTCGAAAATATGATAGAAATATACTTTGTTCAATTACAAACTTTTTTGAACCCTACAATTTTTTTTGTTAATTACGCACAAACGCTTCGTTTTCGAAATACAGGGTGGTAAAGTTTGAAGTTTTCCAAACATTTTTCGTTATAACATTCGCATTTCCCAGGATATTCACCTGAAATTGATAGGGTGATATTTTTTGTGAAGCAATTTTCCATTTCAACCCCCAGAATTATTGTGTGGTGCTCCACTGTTAGTTAAAAAATTATGAAATTTTTTGTACCTACCCTACAATTTTTTTTTTCTGCTTACTTTATCGAAAAAGAAATTAAATAAATCTCTCATCTCGTCCAGTTATTGACATCAAAATAGAACAGTTTTTGTGCTGAAATTTCCACCGAGCTAGAAATCTGAAATCACGTAATGTTTCAGATATCGCGTTTTATTTCTGATTTGTCAATTCCTACATCATCTGTCCATCTGACTTTTATCATGTTTTTCTGTGAAAATATTTATGTCCACAAATGTCATCTTTTGGTAAACTGGCAAACTCAAGAGGTATTCACGTAGGAGAGTCGTTGAATCCACATCATTGTCGTCGTCTGGTAAGGTATATACACTTCAGGATTGTTTTAAGATGATTAATGTATTACCGATGTTCTTCTTGTGAATGGGGTGAGTTATTCCCATCATTCCCTTCGTTTTGTTTCCATATTCATTGTTCCATATCCTCAAAATCGATAATTAGTAACTTGAACATTCCCATGTAACAAATATATCACAAGAAGAACGCTGATACATTGCTGCGATGTATCGTTATTTCACAATAAGATAAGAAGTTTCAATTCGATCGAATCAGTATTTTTCGAATTATTGAGAAAAGTATACCTCCAAAGAGAGACTCTGTTACATCGCAGCTCTGTATCCGCGCTCTTCTTGTGATATATCTGTGACATAATAACTGACACTAGATCAGAAAACCTCAATTTCCTCTCCACGTGAAACTTTCATATAAATCATTTCATGGATGCCTCATAACTAGTACATAGGTGCGCCTCTGCTACATCATGGTTATGTTTTTCTTGTGATATATCTGTGACATGGAAATTTGGGTCCTAGTCCTACCTATAAATAACGCACGTCTATATTATAGCTCCGACAGATACGTTATGAAACAAATCCTTATCTTTTATATCACAAATATGTAACAGTGATATAGCTGATATGTGGAACGTCTCCCGTATTGAAACGTTGATGTGCTCTTTAAAATGTAGACGTGCGCTTTCTCTGAGTAGAACATGGTAGCGTATCTGCTACATCGCAGCTCTGTATCCGCGCTGTCCCTGTGATATATCTGTGACATGGTATTTTTTGGCTTGAAAAAAAGGTTTCTGGTTTCAAAATGTATTCTTCGAGATGCTCAGAGGTTGTACCGACAGGATGGATCGATGGAAATTCACTAATTGCCGCACAGATCAGCTGCAATAACGCCAACGCGATCTTCCATCCCACGGCTTGAAATCACGGACTTCTGGAAACGATTCCAACGTCCAATGATTAACGGCCGTTTTTTTTTTACTGAGGGGACCACGTCGAGTCTGTGAGTTATGGCCGTTTGCTGGATATCCAATATCCAGTAGGGGATTATTGCGGCGAATTAATAACCTTTACGGGTCGAAAATTATTAATTGCAAGCAATCTTCAGCGTTGGAGAATCCAGGAGTAGATGGGTTTTTGGTGTCTACGACCAACATCAGTTCATAATGCGTTGAGAACTGGTTCCGAACGAAGGGCATATCTGGATGTCGAATTCAATTATCTGGTTATATATGGCAAAGGAGCCTGGTCCTCTCTGAACAAGTACATCTCATCAGCGAACCTGCCTAGTGATGTTATGATTAAAGAAGTAAGCATTGAGAAGAACTTCAACACTATGCTATGTAAAAAGGAAGAATGGGAAAAGGAATACACTACCCAAAAATTCAAAGTGAATACCAATAAATGGTATACAGATGGTTCTAAAACCACTATGGGGGCCGGCGCTGGAGTATACGGGGCAAGAACCAAGTGTACACTATCGTTAGGCTCCTACTCGAGTGCCTTTCAGGCAGAAATACTTGCAATCGAAAGATGCATAGATATAAACCTGGAAAGAAACTATCAAGGGTGTGAAATTGTGATCCACTCGGATAGTCAAGCTGCTATCAAAGCACTGAACTCCTACATCATCGACTCAAAGCTGATATGGAAGTGCCGGAGGAAACTTAATGTAGTAGGCAAGAAAAATAAGGTCTCTTTAGTCTGGGTTCCTGGTCACTCAGGAATCAAAGGAAACGAAGAGGCCAATACACTTGCCAGAAAGGGAGCACAAACGCCACTTACTGGCCCAGAACCTTTCTGTGGCATAGGTAAACGCACCTATAAGAAAGAGTTTCTGCAGAAGGAAGAGACCGAAAGAGAAGCACTCTGGAGGAACCTTCCAGGAATGGATCACTCTAAAAGGTTCATTCGGAACTTTGAAAGTTCAAGATCCAAAAAGTATTTGGATCTCAGTAAGAACAAGTGGCTCCTACTCATTGGCTTCTTCACAGGACATTGTCGCCTTAGGAAGCATATGATGAGAATGAGCTTAACAGAAACAGACGAGTGTAGATTCTGTGGTGAAGAGGAGGAGACTCCTGTTTACCTGGTGAAAGAATGCCTCGCCATTGCAAACCAGCGCAAAGAATGTCTTGGACAAGAGAATTACAGGAGGAATGAGGATCTAACCTCCTAGAAGCCCTCTCAGATACTGGAGTTCATTGGAGCTCTGGAGCTGGAGGGCGAGCTGTAGGTAGCGCATTCGCGAATACGGCTCTGATGGGGGGCACAATAGACCTTGAGGTCGCAGTGGAACGTAACCCCCTTCCTAACTATTAACTATCAACTATTATATATGGCGAAATCTACCCCCGGCCGAAAGTATCGAAGCCCATTGGCTCTCATGGACATTCCGTGCGCCCTGAAGGTGAATAAATCATACAATGATGCCTCAACAATTCTTATCGAGGACGATCGATCCCCATTCTTCTCGGGGCGGATGAAGTCATCATCCACTTTCTTCCTACCGGACTGGCTACTCAATAAATACCGAATGCTTTGACAGCCCAGTCCCTTTGTAAATCACTGTCAGCGTGGGATCACGCCGACAGAAGTGAGAACCACAAAGAGCGGGGCACTAAATAATAAGTAATAATAAGCGCCTGTTTGGGCATGTACCAACTTGCAGCCCCCTAGATCTCCGACTGTTTGTGCGAGGAATAAACACCTAGCCCTGTTAAACACTGGCAGCGTCGTAAATCACCGTCAGGGACTCGCCGACAACGTCAAAATAGGCTGAGAATCCCACCTAGGTGGTGATTTGGTCTCTTCGGGTACATTTCACGCCTGTCGGGGGCCGTAATTTTGGCTTTCTCCAATCTACACTGGCCCTCCTCTGTTGGCAAATAAACATGTCCAGCGGCCGACGCGTGGATGGCCGATTTTATGGGTGATGATTGAAGTTGCAGAAATTATACAGGAGTAGAAAGTCCATACTTTTGACAGTTTAAGTGGAGGGGGTCGTAAATCCCGTACATTCTTTCGACTCGTAAATCATGTTGGTAAAATGGAAGTTATGAAACGTCTGGATAAGCTAGGGATACTTTGGTCGATGCAGATGTTATACCACTTTTTCTACAAGAAGGAATACAAGTGGTAATAAGGACCATATCAATATCAATAGGACCTGAGGCTGGTGGTTGAAGTGAGACCCAGACAAGAGATCCTGAGAATCTGAGGTGGGTCTTGAGGTGACAAAAGCCCCTTTGGGGTTTGGACTAAGAGTGACCACTTCCTCGTTTCAAATCGAGACCGAAAAATCGCAGGGGCTCCCTGTGACTACCGATATTGACCCGCGATTATAACGTTGTGCAATCGGTCGAGAAGTGTGCCGCAGGCATAACGTAATCCGCGCTTAACGCACGCGACTCCTACAATCGATGTTTCGGTTTAGTGGAAGTGGAGCCGATCCAAGGCTGTGCGGATGGAAGATCCCGATGAAAATGCGTTGCCTTAGGTCGCGGTCAAGGTTGATTGCAAGTCGAGAGAGGACTGAAATCGGGCGGAATCGATAACGAAAGTAGTTTTGCCGGAATACGGACGATCGGAGACGTATTTCGCCGGTTTTCGTTGGGAACTAACGGTAAAGCTGCGATATGCTAATGCTGCTCATTTTTGGTGAAGTCTACACGACATCAACAACGGTTCGTTACTTCGCCGATGTCCCCTATATATAATATTCACCAGCTGCATTTTTATATCTTACACGAATTTTTCGAGATGAAAAGAGAGATATGGCATGAGTTTTTCAGCCAGACTTGCTGAGGTTGTGATACATCCAAGTCACAAATATAGTTATGAACCGATCACAGAATAGCTCCTTCCGGATTTTCCATAATTGAAATGATTCAAATAGGTATAACTATTTTGTCATACCATCACAAAATAGACTCACACACGAAACTTGCATTTGGGAATTTGATCAGATTCAATACGATGTCACAAACAAAATGCTTGGTCGACTGAAATTTATTTATTAATATATGGCTCTTTCCCACATTTTAATTCTGTACAAAATAGATGTCACATAAAAGGCTCTTCCTTTCCAATTTTTATCAAATGTATATAGATCTCTCCTTTATGAGACTACCACAAAGAAGATCACAATTATATACAAGTGCTCGAGTATCATACTATAGTTTTGCGCAGAAAAGTGGTATATAATTAAATTTTACACGATATACATCAACGATAGTGATCTCATAATATGAAAATTAGCTTAGGTTTGAATTTAGGAAATTGTGATCTTCATACAGTCAGATTCAGTACGATGTCAATTCAGTTTGAAAAAGCTACGGATGATCACAAACAAAGTTAAACCTTTTTCTGCATTGTCATTCATACGGAACTCGTAGTTTTTGTAAATTGCCAAAGTGAGTTCAGTGTAGTTTTCCACATTTTGATTCTGCTCAAAATAGGGGATCACAAAATAGATGTCACAGAAAAGACTCTTTCTTCTCAATTTTTATCGAATTTATATAGATCTCTCCTTTATGAGGCTATCACACTATCACAAAGAAGATCACAGTTACATGCCAATGGTCGAGTGTCACACTATAGTTGTTATTATTTTAGAAAACAAATAATTTCTACTTTTTTTTTTTGTATTATCCACGAATTTACTATCGTTGTATCAAGGGATGTGCGCAAAATAGGATGCAATTGATTTTTGCACAAAAGATATCATCGAAAGTGGTTCCGGATTTTCCATAATTGAAATGATTAAAATCAGTATAACTATTTTATCATACCATCACAAAATAGACTCACTCACGAAACTCGAATTTGGGAATTTGATCAGACTCAATCCGATGTCACAAACAAAAAGCTTGGTCGACTGAAATTTTCTTCATTAATATATGGCTCTTTCCTACATTTTAATTCTGTACAAAATAGGAGATCACAAAATAGATGTCACATAAAAGGCTCTTCCTTTCCAATTTTTATCAAATGTATATAGATCTCTCCTTTAGGAGACTACCGCAAAGAAGATCACAATTATATACAAGTGGTCGAGTATCACAGTATAGTTTTGCGCAGAGAAGTGGTATATAATTAAATTTCACACGATATACATCAACGATAGTGATCTCATAATATGAAAATTAGCTTAGGTTTGAATTTAGGAAATTGTGATCTTCATACAGTCAGATTCAATACGATGTCAATTCAGTTTGAAAAAGCTACGGATGATCACAAACAAAGTTAAACCTTTTTCTTTATTGTAATTCATACGGAACTCACAGTTTTTGTAAAATGCCAAAGTGAGTTTAGTGTAGTTTCCCACATTTTGATTCTGCAGAAAATAGGAGATCACAAAATAGATGTCACAGAAAAGACTCTTTCTTCTCAATTTTTATCGAATTTATATAGATCTCTCCTTTATGCGGCTATCACACTATCACAAAGAAGATCACAGTTATATGCCAATGGTCGAGTGTCATACTATAGTTGTTATTATTTTAGAAAACAAATAATTTCTACTTTTTTTTTGTATTATCCACGAATTTACTATCGTTGTATCAAGGGATGTGCACAAAATAGGATGCAATTGATTTTTGCACGAAAGATATCATCGAAAGTGGTTCCTTCCGGATTTTCCATAATTGAAATGATTAAAATCAGTATAACTATTTTATCATACCATCACAAAATAGACTCACTCACGAAACTCGAGTTTGGGAATTTGATCAGACTCAATCCGATGTCACAAACAAAAAGCTTGGTCGACTGAAATTTTCTTTATTAATATATGGCTCTTTCCTACATTTTAATTCTGTACAAAATAGGAGATCACAAAATAGATGTCACATAAAAGGCTCTTTCTTTCCAATTTTTATCAAATGTATATAGATCTCTCCTTTATGAGACTACCACAAAGAAGATCACAATTATATACAAGTGGTCGAGTATCACAGTATAGTTTTGCGCAGAGAAGTGGTATATAATTAAATTTCACACGATATACATCAACGATAGTGATCTCATAATATGAAAATTAGCTTAGGTTTGAATTTAGGAAATTGTGATCTTCATATAGTCAGATTCAATACGATGTCAATTCAGTTTGAAAAAGCTACGGATGATCACAAACAAAGTTAAACCTTTTTCTGCATTGTCATTCATACGGAACTCGTAGTTTTTGTAAAATGCCAAAGTGAGTTTAGTGTAGTTTCCCACATTTTGATTCTGCACAAAATAGGAGATCACAAAATAGATGTCACAGAAAAGACTCTTTCTTCTCAATTTTTATCGCATTTATATAGATCTCTCCTTTATGAGGTTATCACAAAGAAGATCACAGTTATATGCAAATGGTCGAGTTTCACACTATAGTTGTTATTATTTTAGAAAACAAATAAATTTTACTTTTTTTTGTATTATCCACGAATTCACTATCGTTGTATCAAGGGATGTGCACAAAATAGGATGCAATTGATTTTTGCAAAAATTCCAAATTTTGTTCACAAAATAGATTTGAGTGGGAATCTAGTTATTGAAGAATACAAATAATCTACATTCGATCCGATAGTGTACCTCAAGTCAGTAAAAAATTTGCCCGAAGAAATAGAATCACAAAATAGATTCGCACAATTTTCACAACAAATGATATTTCAGCAACTGTCAAAAATTAACTGTTTGATTGAGAATGGATCGAAAAATAGCTTCGAACAATGGTCAAGATGAAGATACGCTGAAAAAAAATTTTTAATAAATTGATCACAATATCGCCTCAATGTTCTATTCATCACAAATAATTTGAACCAGGTTTATGCGATCAAATGGGATAGAATGTGTATCGTTGGCTGTAATCGAAACTGAATCGAGGTATAAGAAATTATCACAACATAGCGTTTCGGGATATCTATCACAAAATAGACGAGAACCCTTCTGGAACCCCATAAACCGTTCAAATAAGAATTTATTATTCAACACTTGTTTACAAACATCGACCTATAAAACCTCTTGCTTTGGATTTTTTCCTCATTTTCCCAACTTACGCAACTACCATAACGTTTTTCCAGTTTTTCATGGGTTTGCGAAAACTACGGGAAACACTGGACCGCGGTAATCCCCTCAATTTTATTGTTTTAATCAGAAATTTCAAGAAATGCACAATGTTGCGTGCACGTTCGCATCGAATTGTATGGAGATCGGAATTTTTCAACGATGAAACATCAGAGTTTCAATGATTCTATAATTTATTCAGTTTTATGTTGCTATAATTCTTTTCCGCTAGACTTTTAGTCGTCGAGTTTCTCGAAGAATTGAAGTGCACCATTGAAGTGTTGATATCCATTACCCAGATGTCTAGTTACATTTCTGTGATGTAACCTGGGGAGAACAGGGAAGGAACATGACGATTTATCATTTATTTGATCTGAGTACGTATCTGATTGATAATTTGTGACAAATCTGTGATTTATCAAAACTACATTCATGCTTCGTAGTGGCGATGTATCAATATATCTATCACAGCTACATAGCATTGATGTAAATTCGTCTCATTCAAAGACGAATAAAGGAGTTCGACTTATGATCGCCCCGAGACGTTTTAAGATCGTAAACATCCAAGAAGTCGATGTGCATCGTCCCCAAGGCCAGATTCTCGATTAGCCAGCAGAGTCCATTAGAAGCGCAAATAGCGCACCTGGCTATTACGTATTTTATCGGAAAATGTGCTGTACCCAACGAGCACAATAGCGGTGCCTGGGAATTCCAGCCCGCGACATTGTTCGGCTTTGTTCCGATTCAAAGAGGATGACGATAGGATTAACGCGGATCGTCGAGAACCGAAAGACTTTGGATGTCCGAAGGGATCCTTCTAGGTTCTCATCCAGTCCCTACTTTTTGTATCCGTTCTTTACTAGTAATTCGTTTCCTGTCTTTTTTTTTAATATAAGTTCACCCTGAACTTGAACCCTGGAAATTTCCCCCAACATAAGAAATTCAACATAATTCCAAAAATCTGTTTGGCGCTATAATACAGGGTGTATAATGAATTTATTGTCAAATGAAGGACGTGGTGGGCTTTAACATTTAAGTGACTAACCCTTAAGTCATTCACCTAAGGTCAATTCCTTCCTACTTAGTTTTTGCCCACAAGTGATGACTAGCGTTGCTAAATGGCGAATGCACCAGAGCGGAAATTCACGCAGAAACCGACGGATTTCCCGTCGATATCGAATCTCGATCCGTGAAGAATCGATTTTAGCCCGAATTGCCGACCGGGCTTCCCTAAATCCAGTTCGTCGCATCCGCGACATTGAAACGACGGCACCTCGATGGAATAAGAATTGTCTTTTGGCACACATGCCGACGGGCACGGTGTCCAAGTTTGGGAGATGAATACCAAACAGGCGGGCTGGCCCGTGGTCATGAATTCTATCATTATTCTCGAAAAAATCGTTTCTTTCAACAATTACCATAACCTGTTACCTGGCAGTGCAGAAACTTGGGAACGTTAATTTTATATCACAAATATGTGATAGTGATATCGCTGATATGTGGCTGTATTTTTAACCGAACCGTTTTTGTGCTCTATTGAATGTAGTACCTTCTTCTTAGTAGGACGTCTCTGCTACATCGCAGCTCTATACTCACGCTTTTACTGTGATATAAATTTATATGTGACATGGTCACTAGGGTACTATCTCCTACTCAGGAAGAGAGCACTTCTATATTCTTTCCCAGACAGGTACGTTATGAAACAAATACATACTCAATTTTTATATCACAAATATGTAACAATGGTAAAGCTGATACGTGGAACGAACCCTAATTGAAATATTGCTGTGCTATAATGTAGAAGTGCTTTCTCTCTGATGGGTAGTACATATAAGCTTTTCTGCTTGGAGAGCGCAGCTATGTATTGGCGCTTTCACTGTGATATATCTGTGACATATTCACTTGGGTCTCATGCCCTTCTCAGAGAGAGCGCACGTCAACAATCCCCAACTTTTATATCACAAATATATAACAGTGATAGAGCTGGTTTATGGAACTTTTCCCTAATTGGTACATTTCTGCTACATCTCAGTTTTGTATTCGCGCTTTCACTGTGATATATCTGTGACATATTTCATGCCCTTCTCAGAGAGAGCGCACGTCAACAATCCCCAACTTTTATATCAAAAATATATAACAGTGATAGAGCTGATATATGGAACTTTTCCCTAATTGATATGTTTCTGCTACATCGTAGCTCTGTATTCGCGCTTTTACTGTAATATATATGTGACATGATCACTATGCCCTATTCAGGGATAGCGCACGTCTATATTCTTTCAGATACGTTATGAAACAAATAATTAATTTTTATATCACAAATATGTAACAATGGTAGAGTTGATACGTGGAACGAACCCCAATTGAAACATTGCTGTGCTATAACATAGACCTGATCTTTCTCTGATAGGTAGTACATATGAGGTTTTCTGCTTGGAGAGCGCAGCTCTGTATTGGCGCTTTCCCTGTGATATATCTGTGACATATTCACTTGAGTCTCATGCCCTTCTCAGATAGAGCGCACGTCAACAATCCTCAACTTTCATATCACGAATATATAACAGTGATAGAGCTGATTTATGGAACTTTTCCCTAATTGGTACATTTCTGCTACATCTCAGTTTTGTATTCGCGCTTTCACTGTGATATATCTGTGACATATTTCATGCCCTTCTCAGAGAGAGCGCACGTCAACAATCCCCAACTTTTATATCAAGAATATATAACAGTGATAGAGCTGATATATGGAACTTTTCCCTAATTGATATGTTTCTGCTACATCGTAGCTCTGTATTCGCGCTTTTACTGTAATATATATGTGACATGATCACTATGCCCTATTCAGGGATAGCGCACGTCTATATTCTTTCAGATACGTTATGAAACAAATAATTAATTTTTATATCACAAATATGTAACAATGGTAGAGATGATACGTGGAACGAAACCCAATTGAAACATTGCTGTGCTATAACATAGACCTGATCTTTCTCTGATAGGTAGTACATATGAGGTTTTCTGCTTGGAGAGCGCAGCTCTGTATTGGCGCTTTCACTGTGATATATCTGTGACATATTCACTTGAGTCTCATGCCCTTCTCAGATAGAGCGCACGTCAACAATCCTCAACTTTCATATCACGAATATATAACAGTGATAGAGCTGATTTATGGAACTTTTCCCTAATTGGTACATTTCTGCTACATCTCAGTTTTGTATTCGCGCTTTCACTGTGATATATCTGTGACATATTTCATGCCCTTCTCAGAGAGAGCGCACGTCAACAATCCCCAACTTTTATATCAAAAATATATAACAGTGATAGAGCTGATATATGGAACTTTTCCCTAATTGATATGTTTCTGCTACATCGTAGCTCTGTATTCGCGCTTTTACTGTGATATATATGTGACATGACTACTATGCCCTATTCAGGGATAGCGCACGTCTATATTCTTTCAGATACGTTATGAAACAAATAATTAATTTTTATATCACAAATATGTAACAATGGTAGAGTTGATACGTGGAACGAACCCCAATTGAAACATTGCTGTGCTATAACATAGACGTGATCTTTCTCTGATAGGTAGTACATATGAGGTTTTCTGCTTGGAGAGCGCAGCTCTGTATTGGCGCTTTCACTGTGATATATTTGTGACATATTCACTTGGGTCTCATGCCCATCTCAGATAGAGCGCACGTCAACAATCCTCAACTTTCATATCACGAATATATAACAGTGATAGAGCTGATTTATGGAACTTTTCCTTAATTGATACGTTTATGCTACATCGCAGCTCTGTATGTGATATATCATTGGTTACTTAGGTAGAAACTTGACCAAACAGAGGAGTTTTTTTTCGTAAATCGTAATTTTCTTAGAACAATATGAAATTTTCTCTATTCATATTTATTTTCATTTTCAACATCGCCTCTTTCGACGTCGACCAAATAACAAATTAAGACATCGCCAGGTCACGAAACTATTTAATGATAAAGGTGACATTTGCGAAAGTCCATTCGGAATACTAATGTGAAACTTATTGTTTTGATTGAAGACAAGGCATGATACGTCTGGATGTTTTCATGAAACCCCTCAATAATAATAATGGAATGGGATGAATAGCCATGGAAATTATAAATTGACTAAACACTCAGTTTTACTACCGCACCTTTACCTGCACAAGATATCTCTTTCGTTTTGTCGCTTAACAATGTAATGGCGAATTTACGATGCAAGTGAACTTTAGATTTTGAATATACAAAAGTATTCATGCTAATATTCTCGACGTGAATGCTTTGTGCACTGGGCTGTTCGACAACTTCTTATCTGGTTTATTTGGGTATATCCAAGGCATTATGGCAGAAGGGAGAGAGGGCTTTAAAAGTGTAGGCTTTGAGCTTGATGATTGGTTTATTATGTGGAAGAACAGCATGAACCTTTTTTCGTCTTTTGGTGGTGGTAAATAACTCGGAAGATTGACTTGTACTTCTGTTACATTTCACCATGAATAAGGAGATGAAAGATTAAGCCATTATGTCGAAACATTCGCATAAAAACGCAAATTTTGGACGAAGGTTTATTAGTACCTCACTTTATTACCTTTAGCCATAAATATATCTGTTTACAGTTTTATGATTTTTTTCGCCAATGAAAATTTTATCGGGAATTTCTACGTGACTGCATTCTAGAAGATGATCGAACAAAAATTTTTTCACCAAAAAATTTATCGGAGAGGAAAAATTTACAAAAAATTAAATCTTCGATTTAGGGACAAGCTGTCAAGTATTTATTCAAGGGTGTAGATTCCGAATATATAATTGTTTTTCACGAGGAATAATTTCTTCAATTTGAAGTTGAAAATTATGGAGATCACCCTTTTTATATGTCCAACTTTTGGGTTCTCCTATATCTGAGTGGATCGACCCAGACGAATGTGGATTTTTTTCCATTTGTCTGTATCCTTTGGCTACCGATGGATGTTATTGTAAAATTCCTAAAACGTCTCTTCAAAATTTTATGATATTTCAATTTTTTTCGCCAAACAACTCATTTTTTTTGAGTTTTCCGATATCTGTTACGACGAAATCAAGAAGACTACGGGTAAACCATGTGCATATTTGAAATCAGAGTAATCGCATTAGTTATTATCAAAAATTTATACAAGAAAAAAATTTTTTTTTCATAAAAAGTTTATTGGGCATAGGTAGGGAAAAATTTACAAAAAATTAAATCATCGATTCAGGGATAAACTGCTAGGTATCTGGATGATAGAAGGGTTTAGATTCCGAATATGTTGTTGTTTTTCACGAGAATTGATTTTTTTGGTCACTACTTCATTTCGAAGTTGAAAATTATGGAGATCACCATTTTTGGATGTCCAACTTTAGGGTTCCCCCATATGTAATTGGATCGATCCTGGCAAGTGTGGATTTTTTCCGTTTTCTGTATCCTTGGGCTACCGAAAGGTGTAATTGTAGTGTTTGTGGAACGTCTCTACCAAATTTTATGATTTTTTAAACTTTTTTCGCCCAACAATTTATGTTAGTCTACGCGGAAACCATGTGAATATTCGAAATCAGCGTCATCGAATCAATCAATATTGAAAATTTCTACAAGGTTATTGAAAAAAAAATTTTTCCTCAAAAAATTTGCTGGCCAGGTACCTATTCCCCATCTTCGATTTAGGGACAAACTGCATGGTATCTGAATGATTCAAGGATGTAGATTCCGAATATATAATTGTTTTTCCCGAGAAATAATTTTTCTGGTCACTACTTCATTTTGAAGTTGAAAATTATGGAGATCACCATTTTTAGATGTCCAACTTTTGGGTTCCCCTCTATGTAAGTGGATTTACCCTGGCGATTGTGAATTTTTATCCGTTTTTCTGTATCCTATGGCTACCGAAAGATGTTATTGAAGAGTTCCTGGAACGTCTCTACAAAATTTTATGATTTTTTTAAAGTTTTCCCCCAGAAAAATCATTTTTTTGAGATTTCCGATATTTGTTGCGACGAAACGAAAGAATCTACTGGCAAACTATGTGCATATTCGAAATCAGCGACATGAAATTAGTAAATTCAAAGAATTTCCACAAGATTATCAAAAAAAAATTTTTTCATGAAAAAATTTATTGGGCATAGGTATGGAAAAATGTACAGAAAATTAAATCTTCGATTCAGGGAAAAACTGCATTGAATCTAAATAATATAAGGGTTTAGATTCCGAATTTGTAATTTTTTTCACGAGAAATAATTTTTCTGGTCACTACTTCATTTTGAAGTTGAAAATTATGGAGATCACCGTTTTTGGATGTCCAACTTTTGGATTCCCCTTTACGTATTTGGATCTATCCTGGCGAGTGTGGATTTTTTTCAGTTTGTTTGTATTCTTTGGCTACCGAAAGATGTTATTTTAAAATTCCTAGAACTTCTCTACAAAATTTTATGATTTTTTCCTTAAAAAAAAATTTCTTCTGAATTTCAAATAACAAATTTTTAGAACATTTTCGAAAAATCCCTTCGTAGCTGTTCGACGATTCCCTTCATTGCTCACTCACAATGTTATATCAAGCCTGATTCACCCCATTTTCTTGGAACCGATCTCCATCACAAGGCGGGCAGATAATCAATCCTAAATGTAAATGGGTCATCAGGACAAGTCGGGAATATCGGTGAAGATGTTTTTTTATTCTCCGGGGCATCTGATCTTTCTTTTCGGATCTCCGCCCGCCTAATTTCGGGGAAATATCAGGGGATGAGTGAAAGGCCCATAGGCCGGTTAAATTTTGGATGTTCCGTCTATTGTTCGAAGTTATCCGAAAAAGTTCGCGACGATTTTCTGAGAACGGTTTGTTGCACGTAAGGACCTGCGGAAGGTTCCCGAAGGATCCGATTAGAAATCGAATAAACGGAAAGGAACACTTTACTCATCGTCGTTTCCGAGAACGGTACCGTCTAGCCGGGTGCGTAACGCGAAGTTACGAAAAAGATCAACATGAGGCGAACATAAAGTCTCCGTTGACCTCTGGGCACCACTTCCGAATTCCTCCGGTCCTCTTCGCCGAAAAGCTGCCGGTCAGGACGATCTTCTATCGGGGAACGCCCATCAGATTTATCGTTTATCGGTACCGCTGGTCCATCGCCGAAAATTACACGGAATTACGGCTAGACTGGTCCAGATGAATAATCTCGCTCGGGCATCGGTAAATTGTAATTTGGTGTCGGGGGGGTCTTGGGGTTGGAGGAAATGGACGCAGAGCCGGCTTTTAGGTCTTAATGTGATACTACCATAGTCCTATGGTGGTACTACCATGGTCCAATTGTGGTACTACTATGGCCCTATCTATGGTAGTACCACTTTGGGTAATGAGGGAGATGCAATTTGAATTTATGACGAAAAAAAGTTTCGCAGCCTACGTATTGTGGTACTACCATAGTCCTATGGAGGTACTGCAATGGTCCAATTGTGGTACTACTATGGTAGCCCACTTTGAGTGGAGTTATAATGAGGGAAATGCAATTCAAGTATTATTTTGAATGTATTACGAAAAGAAGTTTCGCAGCATAAGTTTCATTTACGAGAATCGTGGGGAGTATGATTCAGGAATCTCAGACGTCAACAGAATAATCTTCTACGAAGATTATCTGAATGATTCGAAGGTGTAGATTCCGAATATATAATCCTTTTTTACGAGAATTTTTCTGGTCACTACTTCATTTTGAAATTATGGAATTCACCATTTTTAGATGTCCAACTTTTGGGTTCCCCTTTATGTAAGTGGATCGACCCTGGCGAGTGTGGATTTTTTTCCGTTTTTCTGTTTCCTTTGGCTACCGAAAGATGTGGTTGTAGAATTCCTAGAACGTTTCTACGAAATTTTATGATTTTTTTAAATTTTTTCGCCAAACAACTCATATTTTTGAGATTTCTGATATCTGTTGCGACGAAACCAAAAAATCTACGGGGAAACTATGTGTATATTCGAAATCAGCGTCATCGAATTAGTCAATATAAAAAATTCCACAAGATTATCGAAAAAAAATTGTTCATAAAAAAATTTATTGGCCATAGGATGGAAAAATTTACAAAAAATCAAATCTTCGATTTTGGGACAAACTGCATGGTATCTGAATGATTCAAGGGTATAGATTCTGGATATATAATTGTTTTTCACGAGAAATAATTTTCCTGGTCCCTACTTCATTTTGAAGTTGAAAATTATGCAGTTCACCATTTTTAGATGTTCAACTTTTGGGTGCCCCTCTATATAAGTGGGTCGACCCTGGGAAGTGTGGATTTTTTCCCGTTTGTCTGTATCCTTTGGCTACCGAAAGATGTGGTTGTAGAGTTCCTAGAACGTTTCTACAAAATTTTATGATTTTTTTAAATTTTTTCGCCAAACAACTCATATTTTTGAGATTTCTGATATCTGTTGCGACGAAACCAAAGAGTCTACAGGAAAACCATGTGCATTTTCGAAATCAGCGTCATCGAATTAGTCAATATAAAAAATTCCACAAGATTATCGAAAAAAAATTGTTCATAAAAAAATTTATTGGCCATAGGATGGAAAAATTTACAAAAAATCAAATCTTCGATTTAGGGACAAACTGCATGGTATCTGAATGATTCAAGGGTATAGATTCTGGATATATAATTGTTTTTCACGAGAAATAATTTTCCTGGTCCCTACTTCATTTTGAAGTTGAAAATTATGCAGTTCACCATTTTTAGATGTCCAACTTTTGGGTGCCCCTCTATATAAGTGGGTCGACCCTGGGAAGTGTGGATTTTTTCCCGTTTGTCTGTATCCTTTGGCTACCGAAAGATGTGGTTGTAGAGTTCCTAAAACGTTTCTACAAAATTTTATGATTTTTTTAAATTTTTTTTCTCGAAACAACTCATTTTTTGGGATTTCTGATATCTGTTGCGACGAAACCAAAGAGTCTACAGGAAAACCATGTGCATTTTCGAAATCAGCGTGATCGAATTAGTCATTATAAAAAGTGTCTACAAGGTTATCGAACAAAATTTTTCCATCGAAAAATTTATTGGGCAGGTAAAAAAAAATCTACAAAAAATTAAATCTTCGATTTAGGGACAAACTGCATGATATCTGAATGATTCAAGGGTGTAGATTCCGAATATATGATTGTTTTTCACGAGAAATAATTTTTCTGGTCACTACTTTTCATTTTGAAATTGAAAATTATGGAGTTCTCCATTTTTAAATGTCCAACTTTTGGGTTTCCCTTTATGTAAGTGGATCGACCTCGGCGAGTGTGGATTTTTTTCCGTTTGTCTGTATCCTTCGGCTACCGAAAGATGTTATTGTAGAGTTCCTAAAACTTCTCTACAAAATTTTATGATTTTTTTAAAATTTTTTCGCCAAACAACTAATTTTTTTGAGATTTCTGATATCTATTGCGACAAAACCGAAGAGCCTACGGGAAAAAAAATGTGAATATTCGAAATCAGCGTCATCGAATTAATCAATGTTAGTAAATTTCTACAAGATTATCGAACAAAAATTTTTTCATGAGAAAATGAAAAAATGTAAAAAAAATCAAATCTACGATTCAGGGACAAACTGCATGATATCTGAATGATTCAAGGGTGTAGATTCCGAATATATAATTGTTTTTGATGAGAAATAATTTTTCTGGTCACTACTTAATTTTGAAGTTGAAAATGATGGAGGTCACCATTTTTAGATGTCCAACTTTTTGGTTGTTCTTTATGTAAGTGGATCGCCCTGGCGAGTGTGGATTTTTTTTCGTTCGTCTGTATCCTTTGGCTGCCTAAAAATGTTATTTAAGAGTTTCTAAAACATCTCTACAAAATTTTATGATTTTTTTAAAATATTCCGACAAACAACTAATTTTTTTGAGATTTTCTGATATCTACTGTGACTAAACCAAAAAGTCTGCGGAAAAACAATGTGAATATTCGAAATCAGCGTCATCGAATAAGTCAATATAAAACATTTCTACAAGATTATCGAACAAAAATTTTTTCATCAAAATATTTATTGGGTTTGGAGAAATTTACAAAGAATTAAATCTTCGATTTGGGGACAAACTGCATGGCAACTGAATGATTGAAGGTTGTAGATTCC
The DNA here is from genome assembly GCA_963966015.1 of Aphidecta obliterata. Taxonomy (NCBI): domain Eukaryota; kingdom Metazoa; phylum Arthropoda; class Insecta; order Coleoptera; family Coccinellidae; genus Aphidecta; species Aphidecta obliterata. The sequence continues at coordinate 4,825,231 of OZ014435.1, forward strand.
AAATATATAATTGTTTTTCATGAGAAATAATTTTTCTGGTCACTATTTCATTTCGAAGTTGAAAATGATGCAGTGTAACATTTTTAGATGTCCAACTTTTTAGTTCTTCTTTATGTAAGTGGCTCGCCCTGGCGAGTGTGGATTTTTTTCCGTTTGTCTGTTTCCTTTGGCTACCGAAAGATGTTATTGTAGTGTTCCTAGAACGTCTCTACAGAATTTTATGATTTTTTTAAATTTTTGGGGTCTTGGGGTTGGAGGAAATGGACGCAGAGCTGGTTTTTCGTCTTATTGTGGTACTACTATAGTCCTATGGTGGTACTACCATGGTCCAATTGAGGTACTACTATGGCCCTATATATGGTAGTACCACTTTTAGTAGTGTTATAATAAGGGAGATGCAATTTGACATTCAATTCGATTGTATTCGAAAAACATTTCGTACCCTACGTTTTATGTACGAGAATCAAGCGGAGTATGATTCAGGTATCTCAGACGTCAATAGAATAATCTTCAGGATTAAGTTAAATGCAAATCAAACAATTACCTGCTAGTTACTCACACAATCATCGCAAATTTTGGAGTACTTTCGGTCGATCGTAAATTGTATCAATTTTAGAAATAATCCAATTCAAACCTATCATATTTTCAGGGGAATTTGGGCCCAAAAAATGTTGCGTCCTAATATATTTAAATTTAAGAGTGTTTTCTCCTATTTCGACCGTTCATGATAACCTTATTTTTGATTAATTATAAAGTTACTTCAAAATGTATTGAACTTCCACTGCAATATGTAGAATTTAACCAAAGTACTCCACTGGTACCAATCGATTTATAATCCAGAAATGCAAAGTTTCAAATTTTTGTTGATCAATGTTAAACAGGCTAATAAATGAATCCATAATTGGATATTTTTTCGAAGGGGTGTCCTATATTTGGGGGGCTCTCTGGACGAAACGGAAAACGTCGTTTGAGGAAGTCTCAACTCCCAATGTCACAATCTTTCCATAATTACTCATGGGGAGATTTCCCGAAAGATTTCGGATCGGCAGACACATTCGTCGCCTTGACACCGAATCCCCGATTATCTCCGGCTTGCAACAGTTGCAGAACGGCGGTTTTATGAATGAACCAGTCCACAACCGATTGTGCAAGTGATACCGGGAAGACTGGCCGCCCGGCAGTACGGATCTGCCCCCTCTATCGGACCTTGGACCCTCGGGCTCCGAAAATTCGTGGTAAGCAGAAGACGTTATTGGGAGATTCCTCCCGTATTCGCCTGAAATCAGAGTGTACACCGCAGTCACTCTGACTGTGGGTCAGTCACGGGTGGTGGGGGAGATCCTAGTAAGGTATGAATGAAACGAGGAGGGGCCTAGCGCGATGGGCACACCCCTCCTGGATAAATACATTGGCACTTTACGTTCTCTGATCATAACATAAACCGAGCCACGAGGTGAGCGTGCGACGAGAGACGTCGCAGTCTTTGACAGATACACACGAGAGTCGTTCCCGAAGCCGCCGAGGCCATCGGCACAAGATCAATCGCAGCAACGCGTACGTCTGTGTACAGTGGAGTGTCAGTGACCATCGAAATGGAGATCGCGTGTCACGTCGCGGGGATGCTGGACAGGGACCAGAGGACCGCCAAACCCATCATCGTCAGGGAGAGTCAGGAGTTTTCCGCCTCGTCGACCTGCAGCTGCTGCCTCGACGAGGGCAGCAGCACGCAAAGTCGCGGGTTACGTAACGTTAGTCATAGGATTCCGGGAAGGACGAGTCCATCCACCTTTAGGATTAGGGAGAAGGAGCGCAGGCATTTCTGGGTCACCACATTGTCGAGTAAGTACAGCAACGTGGGAGGGCGGGGCGAGGAGGCAACAGGTGGCCAATCCGGTGGCGCGCGCGTTTCTCACCCCCTTTTTTCGCGAGGGAAATTCACCTTGCCCAATTGACCCCCGATTTTCGGGAACGCGCCCAGTTGAATGAAATATGAATTTCGACAATTTTTTAAGGGTTTGTCATAAAAAAATCCGAATTCCAGATGGCAATTCTTATCTGGTGGAGTGGTTGTCTTGGAGGTCAAAACGCACGTTAACTTGGTGCCTATAGATTTCTGTTCAACACCCATAAATTGTGGACAGTCTCAGTAGATTTGTCTTTGAATGCCAAGAAAGTTATGTTCTTGGGGTTTTCAGCTTTGTGTGAAGAAATTTTTTTTTGCATTTTTGGTGCACAAATAAGATATTCCAAATTTCTTTTATGTATTGAGTTGAAACATCCAATTTTTCGGCATTTCCCACAATTTAAAAAAAATATTCGCCAATAAAAATTTTTTTTTATTTTTTCTCATTTGAAGCCATAATTTAGTGATTGTTTTTATTACTTTTTTCGTAACTCCAATAGTTCCTGAGATATACGCAGTCGAATGTCACGAATCAACGACACCTCACTATTTCCCTTCTATCGCCTTAGCCTTCTGCTTTTTTGCCATCCGTCGTACACTAAAGATTATTGTATCCAAAATGGAAGATTTTTAAATTAGCTACAAGATTGTGTTTATGATTTTTTTTGTAACCCGAATAGTTTCTGAGATATACACAGTCGAATATCACTAATCAACGACACATCATGATTTCCCTTTTATCGCCTCAGTCTTCTACTTCTCTGCCATCCGTCGTACACTGAAAATTATTGCATCTAAAATGGAAGATTTTCAAATTAGCTACAAGATTGTGTTTATGATTTTTTTTGTAACTCGAATAGTTTCTGAGATATACACAGTCGAATATCACTAATCAACGACAAATCATGATTTCCCTTCTATCGCCTCAGCCTTCTACTTCTCTGCCATCCGTCGTACACTGAAAATTATTGTATCCAAAATGGAATATTTTCAAATTAGCTACAAAATTGTTTCTATTACCTTTTCATTAACTCGAATAGTTTCTGAGATATACGCAGTCGAATGTCACTAATCAACGACACATCATGATTTCCCTTCTATCGCCTCAGCCTTCTACTTTTCTGCCATCCGTCGTACACTGAACATTTTTGTATCCAAAATGGAAGATTTTTAAATTAGCTACAAGATTGTTTCAATTACTTTTCTTGTAACTCGAATAGTTTCCGAGATATACGCAGTCGAATATCACTAATCAACGACACCTCATGATTTTCCTTTTATTGCCTCAGCCTTCTACTTTTCTGCCATCCGTCGTACACTAAAAATAATTGTATCCAAAATGGAAGATTTTCAAATTAGCTACAAGATTGCTTCCATTACTTTTTTCGTAACTCCAATAGTTTCTGAGATATACGCAGTCGAATGTCACGAATCAACGACACCTAACTATTTCCCTTCTATCGCCTCAGCCTTCTGCTTTTCTGCCATCCGTCGTACACTGAAAATTATTGTATCCAAAAAAGAAGATTTTCAAATTAGCTAAAAGATTGTTTGTATTACTTTTTTGGTAACTCGAATAGTTTCTGAGATATACGCAGTCGAATGTCACTAATCAACGACACCTCACGATTTCCCTTCCATCGCCTCAGCCTCCTACTTTTCTGCCATCCTACGTACACTGAAAATTATTGTATCCAAAAAAAAAGATTTTCAAATTAGCTACAAGATTGCTTATATTACTTTTTTGTAACTCGAATAGTTTCTGAGATATACGCAGTCGAATGTCACGAATCAACGACACCTCACTATTTCCCTTCTATCGCCTTAGCCTTCTGCTTTTTTGCCATCCGTCGTACACTAAGGATTATTGTATCCAAAAAAGAAGAGTTTCAAATTAGCTAAAGATTGCTTCTATTACTTTTTTTTAACTCGAATAGTTTCTGAGATATACGCAGTCGAAGATCACTAATCAACGACACATCATGATTTCCCTTCTATCGCCTCAGCCTTCTACTTTTCTGCCATCCGTCGTACACTGAACATTTTTGTATCCAAAATGGAAGATTTTTAAATTAGCTACAAGATTGTTTTTATTACTTTTCTTGTAACTCGAATAGTTTCCGAGATATACGCAGTCGAATATCACTAATCAACGACACCTCATGATTTTCCTTTTATTGCCTCAGCCTTCTACTTTTCTGCCATCCGTCGTAAACTTGAAATTATTGTGTCTTGGAGGTCAAAACGCACGTAAACTTGTTGGTGCCTGTAGATTTTCGTTGCAACACCCATAAATTGTGGACATTCTCAGTCTTTGAATGTTGAGAAAGTTATGTTATTGGGGTTTTCAGGTTTGAGCGAAGAAAAATTTTTTTTGCTTTTTTGGTGTACAATTGGGATATTTCAAATTTTTTTCATCTATTGAATTGGAACATCAAACTTTTTGGCTTTTTCCACAATTAAAAATAAATATTCGCCAATATAATTTTTTTTCATTTAAAGCCATAATTTAGTGAATAGTGAGAAAAAAAAGTTATTTTCAACGACAGCTCAATTGTTGAATTTACTTATTAAAAACGTCGAAAAAGATAAAAATCGCGGAACATAAGTGCCATTAATGTGAGCGGAAAATTTCTTCCTCCCCGCGTTTTCCACATGCTGCGTTTTCTCGCCGCATAACTCTCGACCTCCATAAATTTTGTCGAATAAAATTATCGCGTTTCCGACCTGACGCTACGTTACCCCCGTCCGGCCGATCGGAGTGGGATCCTCCGACGCGTCCGTTTCGCGGTAACGCGACCGTTTTACCGCGAAGAGCGTCGTTTTTCGGGCGTCCTTGCGGGCGCATCTGGGTCGCGGTGATTCATCGGCGTCGCGAATGAATGATGCATTGGAAAGTCGGCTGAGTCAACGAGATGGACGCGTTTCGAATTCCTGCGCGCCGAATTGTAACGGTCCAGGGCGCGCACTTTGATTTGCTACCGTTTCTCACCGCCCAACGCGCTTTGGACCCTTTCTAGATATCAAAACCGAAAAAGTCGCGTCGCACGCCGAAGAACTCGCGCCTCCGGGCCACCGTCGCAGGTTCATCAATCTCCATCTGTGTCGCAACGCGGAGATAAACGGCGACGTTTTTTCATCGAGGAAGCTGTCGAACGTCAGGTCACCCAGGTGTAACAGCCCAGCTGGTGACTAAACTGAAATGATAGTGAGTTACTCCATCGCCGACTCTATTTATCGTCGTCATTGTCCGCGGTTTATTCTCGAGGAATGGGCCGCTTAGATCCGTCATCGGTGCGGATAATGGTCGCTAATTGCTCGGACATTCGCTCTTGATGTGACGTTTAACCACATTTTTGAGGAATTATCGGCGGCGGCGGTAAAAAATGGATGCGTCCGCAACGGTAGTGCGGATGCCGGATAGATTTATCCTTACGCCGTCTTTCTGTGTGTTCCGAGAAGAAAAAATTAATTGGAGGCATTCGCGTCCCGATTTAAACCACTGCCGCCGATAGACGTACGATAGATCCGGATTGGGGTCCTAATTTTCAGTTTTTCGCCCATATCGCCCGAACGGCGCTTCGAACGGTAAAACTTATGATTTCCTGAATGAAAGCTTTTTGAATTCCCTACAAGATTGTTTGTATTACTTTTCTTGTAACTCCAACAGTTTCTGAGATATACGCAGTCGAATGTCACTAATCAACGATTTCCCTTCTATCGCCTCGGTCCTCTACTTTTCTGCCATCCGTCGTACACTGGAAATTATTGAATCCAAAAAGCAAGATTTTCAAATTAGCTTCAATATTGTTTGTATTACTTTTCTTATAACTCGAATAGTTTCTGAGATATACGCAGTCGAATGTCACTAATCAACGACACCTCACGATTTCCCGTCTATCACCTCAGCCTTCTACTTTTTTGCCATCCGTCGTACACTTAAAATCTTTGTATCCAAAATGGAAGAATTTCAAATTAGCTACAAGATTGTTTCTATTACTTTTGTTGTAACTCGAATAGTTTCCGAGATAAACGCAGTAGAATGTCACCAATCAACGACACCTCATGATTTCCCTTCTATCGCCTCTACTTTCACATTTCTGCCATCCGTCGTACACTAAAAATAATTGTATTCAGAATGGATGATTTTCATATTCCCTACAAGATTGTTTTTATTCCTTTTTTTATAACTCGAAAAGTTTCTGAGATATACGCAGTCGAATGTCACTCATCAACGACACCTCACGATTTCCCTTCTATCGCCTCAGCTTTCTACTTTTCTGCCATCCGTCGTAACTAAAAATAATTGTATTCAGAATGGAAGATTTTCAAATTAGCTATAAAATTGTTTGTCTTACTTTTTTTGTAACTCGAATATTTTCTGAGATATGCGCAATCGAATGTCATCAATCAACGACACCCCACGATTTCCCGTATATCGCCTCAGCTTTCTACTTTTCTGCCATCCGTCATATACGTAAAAATAATTGTATCCAAAATGGAAGATTTTCAAATTAGCCACATGATTGTTTCTATTACTTTTTTTGTAACTCGAATAGTTTCTGAGATATACGCAGTCGATTGTCACTCATCAACGACACCTCATGATTTCCTTTCTATCGCCTCAGCCTTTTTCTTTTCTGCCATCCGTCGTACACTTGAAATTATTGTATCCAAAATGGAAGATTTTCAAATTAACTACAAGATTGTTTGAATCACCTTCTTCTATACCTCAAATAGTTTATGAGATATCCGCAGCCGATGCTAATTATCCAAAATTGAATTTTCACCCCACGTTTTTTGACAAACATTTCCTTCTAGCTTGTCAGCTTCCCACTTTTTTTTAAATCTTATCAGAAGAAAAGTTGAAGAGAACCAAATTGAGTTTTTATTCAATCTTTATCATCAACTGGTCCAAACTTACGGAATTTTTTAGATTTACTGTTGAGTTTTCGAGAAAACCCCTCACGAACTCATACTTGCTGTATGTAGTCCATCTTCTGAGAAATGTTATTTTTTATGCAACTGCCTCCTTTCCAGTTGTTAGTCTACCTTTAAACAGGCTGTATCAAACGATACAACCCTTAAAGTGGAAAAGGGGTTTTTTCCAAAATCTCAATATGAAGCTGTAAAATGCTATAAGTTTGGACCTGATGATGATACGAAATTCCATTTGAACCCATTACAAAGGAAATTTTACGCTCCGCAACATCTTCCTCCATGGATATGTTCAAAAAGTTAAAGGATGAGGCGCTACAAGGGAATGTTAACCAAAAGTTGAAATGCACTTTTTTCAATGAGCAACTTTCGGTTGCGGATTACTCGAAAACTGTTCGAGCTACAAAAAAATATATGGATAACAATATTGTAGGACATTTAGAAAGCTTCCATTCTGTTAATGATACATTTCAACAAAGGACGCACTGTTTGGGAGATATAGGCGAAAAACTAAAATTTGAGAGCTTTGTTCCCACCCACTAATTTTAGGACTTTTAGTATGTTCACCTCCTAACAACTCTGAATCCATTTCCGAAGAGAAGAATTCTTTCCTCTGAAATGTTTTCTACAAATCCCATCATCGATTAGACCGCTACTGCATCATCGAGCATACAAAATTTTAACGACAGTTAATACAGCAATAAAATATTTCTTCAAAATGGTGAATACTGTTTGTTAATCATCGAAAACACATAAACTACGTGGGGATTCACCTTTTAACACTTATTCGATAATACAAAGGAAATGAGTAGTAATTGCAAAATAAATATTAACTTGTTTATCGTTATCTTATATTTGTAGTCGATACCTTTAACCTCAGGAATAAGATATTCGTTTGGTATCTAAGCCACACTGGTTAGGCGATGGCGATGCGACGGCGATGTGAATCGCTGTCGCGTCGCCCTCACCCAACCAATGCGTTAATGAAGCTTCGGTTCACATAAGAACCTCGATTCGTCAACAATCCTTATCAGAAACACAGCTGTAGAAGACTGTTTACTATGTTACGATGAGATCAATGTACAATAGTTGTTTTTGAGTGCAATTGACGAAAGAATGTCAAGGATTCGTCTCGATTACTTCCCATGTTGTTGTGAATCGTTATCGCATCTTGTCCCAAAGTAGTAAACAATGCAACTCGCAAATCTGAAGAGAATTCTTAAGGGGAACCACACTCCCAATATGCCCAATAAATAAAACGTTAATCCTCGTGGTGACCGATAAGATACCAAGCTATCTCCACCTGGGTCGGAACAAAGCGCAAATGTGATACCGACAGCATTGAACGTTCAGATTGAGCGGTACCAAGGTTCAATTCTTGTGTATATTGTTCTTTATCCAGGATATAGGGCAGAAGCTCGTGCGCAAAGTCCACGTGTTAACAGTCAGGTGCGAGATATTAAACGCTGTCTAATTAGAGAATAATAGATAACGTTTATGCGACTTTCCGATATCGAGCGACTTTTTCTGCTTCTGCGGATGCGTCTGCGCCAGGAACGGTGGATTCTTCTAGACCCATCCATCTCGACTAGAATAGCTGGAAAACCATTCCGAACTCCTGAAATGCCGCGGGTACCGCTCGTGAGACCCCAGAACCGCCATAAAAGCGGCCGAAGTCTCGCATCGCCCGCTAAAGAGGAGAACAAACAGGACCAAACGACCCGACAAACGACGTGCGTTATGCACACAACTTTGTGGACACACGACGGTCTTCAGGGGCGCCCCACGTTAGCGTGAGAAAACCGCGATCTCGCTGACCCCTGATGGACAAACAAGGCGAGTCTTGGTCAGTAGTTTGAAATTTTTATCGCGCGATTACGGTTCTGGTCGGCCTGATGGCTCGGCGGATAAGGAGGATTTTTCTGGTTTGGAATTTGAGGATCTAGATAAGCGCCAAAATTAACCTCGAAATCTTCGTGTCGCTCAACGTTCTTTTCTTCTTTGCAGGACTTCATCGAACTGTCATACTGTGTTTCTACCTCAGCCTATTCGTATTCCCGAAAGCTATATCAGCGCCCGTGAACATGGAGAAGTGGATGAAGCCTTGTGGACCCTTGGAGAGCAGCTCGAATTCCGGTCAGTTGGAGCTCCTCCAAACCATCATCGACCAGAGCAAGAGGTCGCTGGTGAAGATCGAGACGTTCAGGGACAAGTTTGTGAGTACCTTTTTTCTCATTTTCGAATCGAAAGTTTTGCCATCGTTCAATAAGTGTCAAGTGATTAACGCACGATCTACCATTGTGCGGATGAAAGAGTTTATTATACGGCATTGTACGCTATGACTAACGTATCTGTAGTCAAGGCTAAACGGGGAATTAATTGAAAATAGCGATTTCTAAGAACGAAAAACGGTCCAGAATAATTGATCGATTGGCGGCAGGAACGACGGAAGTTACTATCGGTAATGCTCATCTCGTGGAATATACGAGGTGTTACTCAATTTTGTTCCTTCAGCCTTCTACTCATTTGCCATCCGTCGTATACTAGAAATTATTGTATCCAAAGTGGAAGATTTTCGAATTAGCTACAAGATTGTTTCCATTACTTTTTTTGTAACTCGAATAGTTTCTGAGATATACGCAGTCGAATATCACTAATCAACGACACTTCACGATTTCCCTTCTATCGCTTCGCCCTTCTACTTTTCTGCCATCCGTCGTACAATAAAAATTATTGTATCCAAAATGGAAGATTTTCGAATTACCTACAAGATTGTTTCTATCACTTTTTTTGTAACTCGAATAGTTTTTGAGATATACGCAGTCAAATGTCACTAATCAACGATTTCCCTTTTATCGCCTCAGCCTTCTACTTTTCTGCTACATCACAGCTCTGTATCCGCTCCTTTCCAGTGATGTATCTGTGACATCAACACTTGTGATTCGTAATGTTGACATTCCTACGCCTTTAGAGGATTATTATACAAGTGTAGCCTTTGTGACATTATTTAGTCTTCAAATGTAGAAGTCGAGGAACACTCGCCTCTGTACGGGGGACGTCCGACACGCCTCCCGTCAATTCCGTACCCAGACGCGCGAAGACATAAAAATATTCTTACAATCCACGATTTCCTGCCCGTTTTATAGTTCTTCCGCTCGTTCCTTCATTCATTAACGCGGCTTGCGTCTCTCTCACCTCTCTCTTCCTCCCCATTAACATAGAGAGAAGAAAGTGATTAGTATTCCCGATCGATGGTCGATGATTATACACACTATCATATTTTTCTTCTCCGTCTGTCGTTCGTCGCCGCTGCCATCTCTCGTCCCCTTTTATCGGATATCGGTCTTAGATGGCAGTGCCTGGCTTTTCTTCGTCACATCCGGGAATTCTTGAACACCTCCGCGTCTGGGGCACGACGGATCGAGGTGTCTGCGATTTTCTGTCATGAGCTGGTCGATATACCTGTATACTTCGAGCTACTCCACCGCCTGACTTTGGGTCAGTGTTTAAAATTCTCCAGTGTCCATTTTCCCTACCTGTATCATTTCCAAGTCACCATGTCACAGATATATCACGAGAAGAGCGCGGATACAGAGCTGCGATGTAACAGTGATTTTTATAAAACAAACATGTAACATCGATAGAGCTGATCTGTGGAATATCTCCCTAATTGAAAGGTTGCTGCGCTCTATAGAATACAGACATTGGAGGGTCTCTTTTACATCGCAGCTCTCTATCCGCGCCCTTCCATGATATATCTGTGACATGATCACTTGAGTCCTATACTCTTCTTAGGGGAAGCACACTCATAGATATTGTTATGAGACAAATGTATCGAGCTACAACAAACTCCACCTTCTTCATTGTAACCAAATTTTGACATTGGGTCAGTGTTTAAAATTCTCCAGTATCCATTCTCCCTACCTGTATCATTTCCAAGTCACCATGTCACAGATATATCACGAGAAGAGCGCGGATACAGAGCTGCGATGTAACAGTGATTTTCATATAACAAACATGTAACATCGATAGAGCTGATCTGTGGAATATCTCCTTAATTGAAACGTTGCTGCGCTCTATAGAATGCAGCCATAAGAGTGTCTCTGTGACACCGCAGCTCTCTATCCGCGCCCCTCCATGATATACCTGTGACATGGTCACTTGAGTCCTATATTCTTCTCAGGGGAATCACACACATAGATATGTTATGAGACAAATGTATGGAGCTACAACAAACTCCACCTCCTTCATTGAAACCAAATTTTGACTTTGGGTCAGTGTTTTAAATTCTCCAGTGTTCATTTTCCCTACCTGTATCATTCCCAAGTCAACATGTCACAGAGATATCTCGAGAAGAGCGCGGATACAGAGCTGCGATGTAACAGTGATTTTCATATAACAAACATGTAACATCGATAGAGCTGATCTGTGGAATGTCTCCCTAATTGAAACGTTGCTGGGTTCTATAGAATGCAGACATAGGAGCGTCTCTGTTACATCGTTGTTCTGTATACGCGCCCTTCCATGATATAACTGTGACATGATCACTTGAGTCCTATATTCTTCTCAGGGGAAGCACACACATACAAATTTATGGAGCTACAACAAACTCCACCTCCTTCATTGTAACCAAATTTTGACTTTGGGTCAGTGTTTTCAATTCTCCAGTGTCCATTTTCCCCACCTGTATCCTTCCCAAGTCACCATGTCACAGATAAATCACGAGAAAACCGCGGATACAGGGCTGCGATGTAACAGTGATTGTCATATAACAAACATGTAACATCGATAGTGCTGATCTGTGGAATATTTCCCTAATTAAAAAGTTGGTGCGCTCTATAGAATGCAGACATAGGAGCGTCTCTGTTACATCGCAGCTCTCTATCCGCGCCCTTCCATGATATATCTGTGACACGATCACTTGAGTCCTATACTCTTCTTAGGGGAAGCACACTCATAGATATTGTTATGAGACAAATGTATCGAGCTACAACAAACTCCACCTCCTTCATTGAAACCAAATTTTGACATTGGGTCAGTGTTTAAAATTCTCCAGTGTCCATTTTCCCCACCTGTATCATTTCCAAGTCACCATGTCACAGATTTATCACGAGAAGAGCGCGGATACAGAGCTGCGATGTAACAGTGATTTTCATATAACAAACATGTAACATCGATAGAGCTGATCTGTGGAATATCTCTCTAAATGAAACGTTGCTGGGTTCTATAGAATGCAGACATAGAAGCGTCTCTGTTACATCGTAGTTCTGTTTCCGCGCTCTTCCTGTGATATAACTGTGACATGATCACTTGAGTCCTATATTCTTCTCAGGGGAAGCACACTCATAGATATGTTATGAGACAGATGTATGGTGCTACAACAAACTCCACCTCCTTCATTGTAACCAAATTTTGTCTTTGGGTAAGTGTTTAAAATTCCCCAGTGTTCATTTTCCCCACCTGTATCCTTCCCAAGTCACCATGTCACAGATATATCACGAGAAGAGCGCGGATACAGAGCTGCGATGTAACAGTGATTGTCATATAACAAACATGTAACATCGATAGGGCTGATCTGTGGAATGTCTCCCTAATTGAAACGTTGCTGGGTTCTATAGAATGCAGACATAGGAGCGTCTCTGTTACATCGTAGTTCTGTTTCCGCGCTCTTCCTGTGATATATCTGTGACATGATCACTTGAGTCCTATTTTCTACTCAGGGGAAGCACACAGATAGATTATTCATTACACAAATTCTTATTTTTCATATCACAAACATGTAACAGGAGCGTCTCTGCTACATCGCAGCTCTGTATCCGCGCTCTTCTTGTGATGTACGTGTGATATGGGTGACCTGAGTTTGGGAGAACCATATGCGGAAGTTTCATTTTTATTTTTTCGACAAATTTGAGGGGAAACAAGAGAGGTCTTCGCTCCATCAACATATTTGTGAATGACGCCCTTCCCATCAAATTATTGAGGGCCCCCTTGAGGTTCTCTCCGGGAGTTTCGAGTTCTCTAATACGAATATTTTGATCGGTCATTCAGCTTGTTTCGACTTCCGAGTCCAAGGTTATCAAGACCTCTAAAGATCACCATTAATAACCTATAATTTAGACGACTTGAGCTGAGATGATATTCGTCCAATTCTCGAATTCTACATCGGAAGTTTATTAACCCGACGTTCAACGCAGAACTTGTTGATCGTTCGTCGAGATGTTGGGGTACCTTAAAGGGATGTCGTTCCAGTTTCGAGAATGACTCATCGGAGGGACAGCTGCTGCTGCTCATCCGGAAGAGCCCATGGTGCGATGGACTCGTCCTTCGCATATCGAGTCGGATTTAACGACCAAAACAGTACCCGTTGTCCGTCGGAAGACCCGATTTCTCGAAACGACGAGCGGAAATTCCTGAAGCGCGGTCACCTCCCCATCCGGCGACGGTCCCGAGAATTACCGCGGGACGTCGAGAAGTGCAACGCGGGCGCATTCCTGGGAATCCCGAGTCCCGACGACGGTCCACAAGTGTCATGTGTGCGAGCAGAGCGCGCGCGAGAGTTTCGCGTTCGACGACGATTCTGGATGAACTCCGACGACCTTCGCGGAGTCGGAACAGACTGCCTGACGCCCGCGGCCCGCTATCATCCTCGCGGATAGCGGCCGAATCGCGTGGAAGACGATTTAAATCGGTTTTATGTAAAGATGAGCGGCGTCGGTCGACTGGGCAAGGCGCCCGGTTTGCTCATTTCAGAGAGCTTCCAAGGGAGAATTTTATAACTGGTGTGCTCTCTTCCCACGACTTCGACCCAGTGGCTACCATAATGGGACTATTCGGCTTCTATTATTCACTCACTCAGATTTTATCTCTCGAAAAGGTTAAGAGAAGCTTTATAAAAAAATTTTCAAGTTATTCTGTTGATCAGTTGACCGTTTCCGCGGGTCTTCGGACCATCATCCGTCGAGATTATATCGACGATATAGACAACAATCGATGGAAGGAAGTGGCATACCAGGACCGCCTTCGGAAATTCGATTATCGCATTTCCTGAGCGTGTTCGATGATGGGAATATGGTACCGAGCGTTCGGTACCACCGACTTGGTTGCGGCCGATTCGATTCCGTTGTCTCATATACATTTAAAATACATAAATCTGTTAACATCAAAATTATTACATTACATTCGGTACATTTACAAAATTTACAAAACCTTTTCGAATTTTCCATGTTTATAATTTTGCAAGATTACCGCTTTTCCCATACTCAGAGAAGACTTCAAATCATCTAGTCATGGCTGTTTTGAACTTTTGTAAATGTTTATTGGAATGTCGTTGAAGTAACTTGATTTTTTATCCTCTTATTCTTTTCACATCCTCGGATTCATACGTTTCACAAGGTTTGACTTCCCCAAAAGTACATTCTACTTTTTACTTTTGTAAATGTACAATAAAATGAAGTGGAAATTTTTTCATTGCCTTGACGTTCTTTAATTTTTCATCCTATTATTTTCGCATCCTCGGAGTCATACGTTTCACAAGATTCAACAAACTTAAAATTATTGTTGGTCATCAGCTCATTTATCAATCTAGGTGTACATTTACAAAACCCATTTATAATGGATCCTTACAATGAGTAACAAATTATTTTTTGTGAAAAAGTAATGATAGTTAGTTGTAAATGTATATTAAAATGACTCTAAAAGTTTCTAATAGCGTTGAAGTAATGTCAGTTTCCATCCATTTATTCTTTTCTCATCCTCGGAGTACTTTTTACGAGATTCAACAAACTTGAAATTTTTGTTGGTCATTAGCTCATTTATTGATCTAGATGTACATTTACAAAACCCGTTTATAATGGATCCTTATAATGAGTTACAAATTATTTTTTCTGAAAAAGTAATGATAGTTCTTATTCAACCAAGTTCGACTTCCGTAAAAGTACATTCTTTAATGCATTCGATGTTCATAGATATTCCGAACTTTTGTAAATGTATATTAAAATGACATTCAGAGTTTCTAATAGCGTTGAAGTAATGTCAGTTTCCATGCATTCATTCTTTTCTCATCCTAGGAGTTATACTTTTCACAAGATTCAACAAACTTGAAATTTTTGTTGGTCATTAGCTCATTTATTAATCTAAATGTACATTTACAAAACCCGTTCATAATTGATCCTTATAATGAGTTACAAATTATTTTTTCTGAAAAAGTAATGATAGTACTTATTCAACCAAGTTCTACTTCCGTAAAAGTACAATCTTTAATGCATTCGATGTTCATAGATGTTTCGAACTTTTGTAAATGTATATTAAAATGACGTTCAGAGTTTCTAATAGCGTTGAAGTAATGTCAGTTTCCATGCATTCATTCTTTTCTTATCCTCGGAGTCATACTTTTCACAAGATTCAACAAACTTGAAATTTTTGTTGGTCATTAGCTCATTTATTAATCTAGATGTACATTTACAAAACCCGTTCATAATGAATCCTTATAATGAGTTACAAATTATTTTTTCTGAAAAAGTAATGATAGTTCTTATTCAACCAAGTTCGACTTCCGTAAAAGTACATTCTTTAATGCATTCGATGTTCATAGATGTTTCGAACGTTTGTAAATGTATATTAAAATGACGTTCAGAGTTTCTAATAGCGTTGAAGTAATGTCAGTTTCCATCCATTCATTCTTTTCTCATCCTTGGAGTCATACTTTTCACAAGATTCAACAAACTTGAAATTTTTGTTGGTCATTAGCTCATTTATTAATCTAGATGTACATTTACAAAACCCGTTCATAATGGATCCTTATAATGAGTTACAAATTATTTTTTCTGAAAAAGTAATGATAGTTCTTATTCAACCAAGTTCGACTTCCGTGAAAGTACATTCTTTAATGCATTCGATGTTCATAGATGTTTCGAACGTTTGTAAATGTATATTAAAATGACGTTCAGAGTTTCTAATAGCGTTGAAGTAATGTCAGTTTCCATCCATTCATTCTTTTCTCATCCTTGGAGTCATACTTTTCACAAGATTCAACAAACTTGAAATTTTTGTTGGTCATTAGCTCATTTATTAATCTAGATGTACATTTACAGAACCCGTTCATAATGAATCCTTATAATGAGTTACAAATTATTTTTTCTGAAAAAGTAATGATAGTTCTTATTCAACCAAGTTCGACTTCCGTAAAAGTACATTCTTTAATGCATTCGATGTTCATAGATGTTTCGAACGTTTGTAAATGTATATTAAAATGACGTTCAGAGTTTCTAATAGCGTTGAAGTAATTTCAGTTTCCATTCATTTATTCTTTTCTCATCCTCGGAGTCATATTTTTTACGAGATTCAACAAACTTGAAATTTTTGTTGGTCATTAGCTCATTTATAAATCTAGATGTACATTTACAAAACCCGTTTATAATGGATCCTTATAATGAGTTACAAATAATTTTTTTTGGAAAGTCATGATTCAACGACGTTCGACTGTCCCAAAAGTACATGTTCTTTTGCATTCGATGGTCATTTTTGTTCAGAACTAACGTTAATGTATATAAAAATGTCGGTTTACAAAATTCAAGCTCAAATTGAACTCTATTCACTTATTCTCGTAGCATTGTCGTTATATTTCTGACAGAATTACCGAAGGTGGTCCAAAAGAGTCCTGATTTTTTGTAAATGTCTACATTTACAAGTTCATTCAATGAATACCTGTTTCTGCGTTTCCCCCTTATAATGAATTACCAATATTTTTTTTGGCAAAGTGACTTTTTCAAAGCAACAATATAGTCAATATACAATACAATCGATCGTCATTGCTATTTCGACCTTTTGTAAATGTATATTAAAGTGGTAGTTTACAAAATTCACGCGGAATTTGAACCCGATTTATTTATCCTCATGGCATTGTCGTAACATCTCTGAGAGAATTACTGAAGATGGTCAGATAAATTTGTAAATGTTTACATTTACAAGGTAATTCCTCGAATACCAGCTTCGGAGTTTTCCACCCATAATGTCCCAAAAAAAACTCTTCACAATACATTCGATGTTCTGTTTCGAACTTTTGTAAATGTATATTAAAGTGCCCGATTACAGAATCCACGCGGAATTTGAACTCGATTGATTTATTCTCGTTGCATTTCAGAGAAAAATCCCAAAAGGATCGGATAAATTTGTAAATGTATACATTTACAAGGTAATTCATCGAAAACCTGCTCCACACCCAACTGGTGGATAGCAACCAATTGATAGGGAACACCTCCGAGCCGAATTCTTTCCGCGTTCGAAACCAGCGCCCGCGGGCGCGAGATAAAGCCGCGTTATCACTTCCTGATGGCGGAGAAGCCGATTAACGTTCGTATTATATCACACGGCCCATGACCTATAACCCACGTTCCCGAGGTCTGGGTTACGACCGTCGCCGCTGCAAAACGTTATCAACGTGATTGATGTTGTCGGGTTCCTCGAACCGCGGTCGCGGTACAACGGCCCGGGCGCCGGGCGGCAGCAGCGGCTTCCGCGAAACGTTGACGGGACCCCCGGTCCGCAAATTAAGACATTCAGTTGATGAGCGAGCGAGTGCCGTTCCACGAAACCGCGGACTCGAGGGAATTGAAATGTTTACTTGAAATGTTATTGACGTTCGTCAAAGTGAAATCAGTTAGAGGACGTCTGGGAGGTGAGAATGGGGTATTTGGGGGGAGAGAATTCCTTGAGGTATCGATGGTTCGGTGGGGAGAAGACGTGCCAAGGTAAATTCTGTTGGACCTCCTTCTATCACATACATGAGCTAGTACAGGGTGGTCTCAGTTTGGGATGAGGTCTGAAGGTGCTTTCCTTCGAAGGAGGTTATTCTCAGATTTCAAAAGTCCTGTCGCTCGCGAGCCTTCTAGATGCTGTAACGTTATAATTTCACATCATTGTTTATTAATTTCATAATTTATATATATATATATTATAATAATTTAATTGCGAAATTCCACCTAACGCTATCGTTTCTATTTTCAATGTTTGAATTCCTTCCTCTTTGGTACATCATGGCTAATGTAATGTGATATTTCCTGGATCTCCGTGCTTGAATTGCTGAAATTCGATCCTTCTGTTTGATTTGTTTTGGAATTTGTGATGCTAACTGTAGAGTCCGTCATTGTCATTCCGTTAGCTTTTATGTCACGGGTAAGATCTTTTTGACCTCTACGTATGATTTCCGGACTTAAAGCCGTTACCATGGATTTGAATTCACAAAGTGCCTTATTTAGTATATGCCAGATAGAACATCTCAATGGGAATTACCGAATAGCATTATCAAATAATTTTCGATTTCTTTTTATTCTTTTTCTTGGTTGTCAAATTCGACAGTTGGTATCTCTGTGTGAACTTTGGGAATTGGGTGTCAATGGGATATTCTGTCAATTCTGTGTGACTGTGTGAGATATTGGAAAACGTGGAGTAGATTTTTGAATTGAAGAAATTGTGATCTTGGATCATCCTTGTTATAGGCGATTATAACTTCAATTTGAAGAATTCCCTGTAAGGTTTACTGGAATATTTCTGGGATTAACATATTTTTCCACGAGGACTGCTATTCTTACGAATCAACTCTTGGACATCTAAGAGGTTTCGATTGCGACAATTGTGTTGAGAAAGAATTTTCTGTTGGACTTTCCACGAAGAACTGAATTCATCTTGCACGCCATTTTCGACAGACCTCGACCCTTCGAGGACTATGGGGCGGATATAAAACGACATCGGCCCAAACGGGAGTAGTACTGTATAGGACTCAATAGCGCGTGTGGATAAATTATTGAGTGGTGTTGATAAATCAGTATTAGTGAACTGTAAATAAGTAATTCAAGAAGAATTTGGATTATATTCATTACAATACAGAAGTTCTGCGATGTCGAGGACGTCACAACCTGCAAGAGTATTATTAAACAACGAATTGCAAGTCTGATCTTATCCGCGTACATAAAGTGTGACATAATTCACGCCTTTCATCATGAAGACAAAGGCCGAGCTTGTAGCTCCACTCGGGTTTTATCTCATAGCATAAGGCTACAAAGAAGAAATCCTGCTGTATTGACCGACAAAAAATTAGACGACTCGAATGGTATTAAAATTAATGTTAGTTATATTTTTGTTATTCCGCTTTTTACGACCTTTTTATGGGATTTCGTTTATGTTTTATATAGTATACGACTTAACAGTAACCAATCTTAACTGTATGGTCTTGGCTGTTCGCATTTCGTTTCTGTTGTGAATCCTCGTACTCGACCCTTAATTTCATTCTAATTATTGAATTTTTTTCTCCTTGTTGCAGGCAATGAAAGCTTTCGGCAGCAATTGGACTGAAGTCCAGGAATACCAAGGTGGTATAGGATCTCTAAAATGGTTTCCTAAGATCAACAAAGAACTTGGTGTACCTCTGAGCAACGAAGAACTGGAAAAGATAGAGGTAAGGATGACAACCCTATAATTTCTCTTCTGGAACCTCAGCAGAATCACGTATGGAAGCTGGTTTTAACTTTCCCTCTTCTATTACAGCTCAACACTCTCCTGAAGGACACCTATCAGTATTTGCAGATAATAGCGGTGGCTGTCGACCAGATGATAAGCGACGAGCAGCAGAGGAATGGTCCTCTGACTGCGGATTACAGGAACAACATCGAGTCGTACGTTCTCTCTGTCTTGTGCGAAATTCAAACGGCTTCTAACACTTTGAATGTAGCCAGGCACAAAGACGTAGAACGTACGATCGTCGACGCTAAAGACAAGAACGGAGACAACACCACGATGATGACCCGCCATTACATGATCATCAGGGACTACCTCAGAGTCCTCGAGTACATCATCGAGTGCTACGAACACGTCAAATCCAAACTTTAAGACTTCCCCCAACGTCTGACGACGATCAAACGAATAAGTATTATGGAGAAAAATGTCCCGACTTAATTTATGTAAATATTTATTTCTAATTTATTTCTATTTTTATTGTAGTATTAATTATTTATATCTAGTTTTAAGATTGTATATGTACATATATTTTAGACGATTTCCGCGCGTAGTATCGAATTAACACAATCTTGATTGTTGATTTGTTTGAGGAAAAGTTCGGCAGCGTAAATTCCTGATGTACTTACCCGAAATAAATGTAATTAAATGTTGACTTTGTACAATTTATAAATATTGTTGACTTTGTAAAAAATTATCTTGTGATTTTTGGCGTATTCTGAACGTTTGTTGTCCGAGAACTATAATTGACATGTTCAAATTGTATATTGATGTTGAAAACCATGCAGTAGGAAAGTTGTGTTTATTGTAAATTTTATGGTTGATGTTGATCAATTTCAATCGTTGCATTTAACTGCTACCAGTGTTTTTCTGAAGGAAAATTATGACAATTGACCATTTTTATTGAAATTGGAATACTGTGATAACAATTCATAATTTAGGCAAATAAACGATGCAGGTCGGTTCAAAGATGGAAGGTCGTTCTTGCCCAAGGACGTCGTTAGTTCGAGGATTATTCGAATTTGGAAAACTGTTATGAT
Source organism: Aphidecta obliterata (assembly GCA_963966015.1). Lineage (NCBI taxonomy): Eukaryota > Metazoa > Arthropoda > Insecta > Coleoptera > Coccinellidae > Aphidecta > Aphidecta obliterata. The sequence goes on from OZ014435.1 coordinate 4,845,616, forward strand.
CGAAACTGAGACCTTTCAGATTTGAACCGTACATGTTTTTGTTATAAATTGTTTTTTACTTACTTCGACCTATCTCCTTCACAACTTACCCTTCGAGAAATAATTCCTTTTTTTCAATTTCGTTTTTGAGGTGTTGAATCTCTTCTGAACTTTGTCAATTTTATTGACCCTAAAAAAATATGCAATCGGCTACCTATAGAATATTCCTGAATCATTTTCAGAAAACTCAGATCAAAAATTGAATAATCTGAATAAAGGCAGTAAACATTATTTTGGTGGAGAAATTCGTCAAAATATGACAGATAACTCTTTTGCAACTTCACCACACCACTTTAGATGATTTTGTGAAAGTTCTGAGCAAAGGCTTCGTCGAAGTCCATCAAATCACAAGGCTGGAAAGAATGGAAAATAACGTTTATTTATCGGAAAATTGAGTGTTTCTGGGTCTGAAAGCTACCACATCACATTCATAGATTCTCAATAATTCAAAAAAGCTTTGAGCAAAAACTTCCTTGAGTCAATCAAATCACGAGAAAAATAAAGCGTTTCTGGTCTTGAAGCTTGAAAAAACGATTAAATAAACTCTCGCAACTTTACTACGTCACATTTCTAGCATTTCGATATCTTTAAAAAGTATTGAGCGAAAACTTCCTCGAAGTAAATCAAATCGAAGGGCTGGAAAAAACGGAAACTTACGAAAAAAACGAATAAATAGATCCTAGCAACTTTACCACGTCACATTCGTAGGATTTCGATTATTTCAAAAAGATTTGAGCAAAAACTTCCTCAAAGTAAATCAAATCACAAGGCTGGAAAGAACGGAAAATTACGTTTATATTTCGAGAAGCGAGCTTTTCTGGGTCTGAAAGCTAGAAAAAACTATTGAATAGACCCTTGCAACTCTACCAGATCACATTTGTATGGTTACGATAATTGAAAAAAAAATTTTAGGGAAAACTTCCTAAAAGACCATCAAATCACAAGGCTGGAAAAGAACGGAAATTTAAGTTTATAAATCGAAAAATAGAGCGTTTCTGGCTCTGAAAGCTAGAAAACACGATCAAATAAACTCTTGCAACTTTACCACGTCACATTTGAAGAATTTAGATAATTTTAAAAGTTTTAAGCGAAAAATTCGTCGAAATAAATCAAATCACAAAACAGGAAAGAACGGAGAATCACGTTTATATATCGAAAAATAGAGCGTTTTTGGGTCTGAAAGCTAGAATTATTGAATAAATAGACTTTTTCAACTTTACCATATCACATTCGTGGATTTTCGATAATTCAAAAAAGTTTCGAGCAAAAACATCCTTGGAGTCAATCAAATCACAAGACTGGAGAGTTATTTTTATATATCGAAAAATGAAGCGTTTCTGGTCTTGAAGCTAGAAAAAACGATTCAATAGACCCTGCAACTTCACCACACCACATTTGTAGGATTTCGATAATTTAAAAAAAAACTTCGTGAAAGTCGAATCACAAGGCTGGAAAGAAGGGAAAATTATGTTTATATATCGAAAAATAGAGCGTTTCTGGATCTGAAAGCTAGAAAAAACGATTAAATAGATCCTTGCAACTTTAACAAATCACATTTGTAAGGTTTCGATAAAAAAAAAAAAAACTTCGTCAAAGTCAATCAAATCACAAGGCTGGAAAGAAGGGAAAATTGTGTTTATATATATCGAAAAATAGAGCGTTTCTGGATCTGAAAGCTAGAAAAAACGATTAAATAGATCCTTGCAACTTTAACAAATCACATTTGTAAGGTTTCGATAAAAAAAAAACTTCGTTAAAGTCAATCAAATCACAAGGCTGGAAAGAAGGGAAAATTATGTTTATATATCGAAAAATAGAGCGTTTCTGGATCTGAAAGCTAGAAAAAACGATTAAATAGATCCTTGCATTTTTAACAAATAACATTTGTAAGGTTTCGATAAAAAAAAAAACTTCGTCAAAGTCAATCAAATCACAAGGCTGGAAAGAAGGGAAAATTATGTTTATATATATCGAAAAATAGAGCGTTTCTGGATCTGAAAGCTAGAAAAAACGATTAAATAGATCCCTGCAACTTTAACAAATCACATTTGTAAGGTTTCGATAAAAAAAACTTCGTCAAAGTCGATCAAATCACAAGGCTGAAAAGAAGGGAGAATTATGTTTATATATATCGAAAAATAGAGCGTTTTTGGATCTGCAAGCTAGAAAAAACGATTAAATAGATCCTTGCAACTCTAACAAATCACATTTGTAAGGTTTCGATAAAAAAAAAAACTTCGTCAAAGTCAATCAACTCACAAGGCTGGAAAGAAGGGAAAATAATGTTTATATATATCGAAAAATAGAGCGTTTCTGGATGTGAAAGCTAGAAAAAACGATTAAATAGATCCTTGCAACTTTAACAAATCACATTTGTAAGGTTTCGATAAAAAAAAAAACTTCGTCAAAGTCAATCAAATCACAAGGCTTGAAAGAAGGGAAAATTATGTTTATATATCGAAAAATAGAAGGTTTTTGGATCTGAAAGCTAGAAAAAACGATTAAATAGATCCTTGCAACTTTAACAAATCACATTTGTAAGGTTTCGATAAAAAAAAAAAAACTTCGTCAAAGTCAATCAAATCACAAGGCTGGAAAGAAGGGAAAACTATGTTTATATATCGAAAAATAGAGCGTTTCTGGATCTGAAAGCTAGAAAAAACGATTAAATAGATCCTTGCAACTTTAACAAATCATATTTGTAAGGTTTCGATAAAAAAAAAAACTTCGTTAAAGTCAATCAAATCACAAGGCTGGAAAGAAGGGAAAATTATGTTTATATATCGAAAAATAGAGCGTTTCTGGATCTGAAAGCTAGAAAAAACGATTAAATAGATCCTTGCAACTTTAACAAATCACATTTGTAAGGTTTCGATAAAAAAAAAAAACATCGTCAAAGTCAATCAAATCACAAGGCTGGAAAGAAGGGAAAATTATGTTCATATATCGAAAAATAGAGCGTTTCTGGATCTGAAAGCTAGAAAAAACGATTAAATAGATCCTTGCATTTTTAACAAATAACATTTGTAAGGTTTCGATAAAAAAAAAACTTCGTCAAAGTCAATCAAATCTCAAGGCTGGAAAGAAGGGAAAATTATGTTTATATATCGAAAAATAGAGCGTTTCTGGATCTGAAAGCTAGAAAAAACGATTAAATAGATCCTTGCAACTTTAAAAAATCACATTTGTAAGGTTTCGATGAAAAAAAAAAAATTCGTCAAAGTCAATCAAATCACAAGGCTGGAAAGAAGGGAAAATTATGTTTATATATCGAAAAATAGAGCGTTTCTGGATCTGAAAGCTAGAAAAAACGATTAAATAGATCCTTGCAACTTTAACAAATCACATTTGTAAGGTTTCGATAAAAAAAAAAAACATCGTCGAAGTCAATCAAATCACAAGGCTGGAAAGAAGGGAAAATTATGTTTATATATCGAAAAATAGAGCGTTTCTGGATCTGAAAGCTAGAAAAAACGATTGAATAGATCCTTGCAACTTTAACAAATCACATTTGTAAGGTTTCGATAAAAAAAAAACTTCGTCAAAGTCAATCAAATCACAAGGATGGAAAGAAGGGAAAATTATGTTTATATATATCGAAAAATAGAGTTTCTGGATCTGAAAGCTAGAAAAAACGATTAAATAGATCCTTGCAACTTTAACACACCACATTTGTGAGGTTTCGATAATTTAAAACGTTTTGAGCAAAAACCTCGTCAAAGTCGATCAACTTACAAGGCTGGAAAGAACGATTCATGGCTGGAAAGAACGATTCATGGCGGGAAGGTATTTGACAAATGATAGATTTGACAGATGACAGTTGACAATTCTGACAACTGAAACAGTGGTGCAGTTAAGTCAATATTTCATATTGAGGAATATCAAAATTATCATCATTTATATCTTCTAAATTTCTGTAGAACATTTTCGCCGTAAATCTGTCCCATTGCCGCGTCCACATCTCTTCCCCCATCCCGAATAAATCCCCGACACCAAAGGTTGAATTCCAAATCGCCAACTATCCAATATATTCAAACGGACGACACAAATGCTGATGAGAGATTACAGGTTCCGAAACGGCTTCAATGGTCGTTATCAAGACATCACCTCAAACTTAACGATCTGAACCAACGGCGGTCGGGTCCCAGACAATACTCTTCGGCCGCGTTTGGATTTCAGGTAAGAATCCAAGAATCCTTGTTGGTCTCCGAAAGAATCTCTGCTTTCATGGAATAAGCGCTGCGTTCATGGGAAAGGGGCTCCGTTCGCGGAACGGCAGCTCCTTCTGTGTCTCCGTCTTTGTCTGGCCCATCTTGGGGCAATGACAGATCACCTTGGCCATTGGAGGATTTCAGACGTTGCCGATTTCGGATTTATTCCCGGGGAAATATGGTTTCACTTGAACCGGAATAACATAAGAAAACAAAGAAAGCATAAGCAACCAAGAGAATATGAAATATATATATAAAACTCATTTGTTACGGTTCATATAGTGAATTTATATTATGGAAATCGAGGAAATATGGCACTTTCACTGACACCAGAATAACATAACCTTACAAATTATAAGCATAAAAGAGAATTATTGAAATATGTATAAAACTCATCTGTAATCATTTATACAATGGAATAATATGGCCTTCAAATTACTATGAGCGTTGAATTTATATTATGGAAATCGAGGGAATATGGCACTTTCACTGACACCAGAATAACATAACCTAACAAATTATAAGCATAAAAGAGAATTATCGAAATATTCATAAAACTTATCTGTAATCATTTATACAATGGGATAATATGGCATAAGAATTACTATGAGCGTTGAATTTATATTATGGAAATCAAGGAATTATGACACTTTCACTGGCACCAGAATAACATGACCTAACAAATTATAAGCATAAAAGAGAATTATCAAAATATGTATAAAACTTATCTGTAATCATTTATACAATGGGATAACATGGCCTAACAATTACTATGAGCGTTGAATTTATATTATGGAAATCGAGGTAATATGGCACTTTCACTGACACCAGAATAACATAACCTTACAAATTATAAGCATAAAAGAGAATTATCAAAATATGTATGAAACTTATCTGTAATCATTTATACAATGGAATAATATGGTCTAAAAATTAATATGAGCGTTGAATTTATATTATGGAAATCCAGGAAATATAGCACTTCCAGTGACGCCAGAATAACATAACCTAACAAATTATAAGCATAAAAGAGAATTATCAAAATATGTATAAAACTTATCTGTTATCATTTATACAGTGGGTAAAGACGACATAAAAATTACTATGAGCGTTGAATTTATATTATGGAAATCGAGGTAATATGGCACTTTCACTGACACCAGAATAACATAACCTAACAAATTATAAGCATAAAAGAGAATCATCGAAATATATATAAAACTTATCTGTTATCATTTATACACTGGGACAATATGGCATGCTTACAGTTAGTTACTGTAAGCATTGAAGTTAGCATAAAATTTAATATTTGATATAAACATTTGTGTTATGGAAAACATAAAAGAATGGAACTTTTACAACGGAATAACATAACCTTAGAAAGTATAGCCAGTCCAAAGTACGAATGGTAAACATAGAAAGTGGTGAGCGTGTCAGTGAATTGCAAATATTTCAGTGGATGTCAAACTTGAATTAATGTTTCATGTATAAAAAAAAATAATTTAAAAATAATTTACAAAATTTATGTTCGTATTTTGAATAACTCGACATTATGTTTCGTCAGGAGTATCAAAACTAAACTCTAAGTGCTTTTTCCCTTATTCCCTTTTTAACGTCATCCTTTTTTATATATTTTCAAAGAATAACCTTATGTTATGCCATGTTATTCTTATGCTATGTTATTCATATATTATGTTATTCCACTGTATGAGTTCACCTTCAATCCTAGAATTTCTAATTTTTATATGTAATTCTTAGGACCAAGGTCAACTTTTGTTTACTTATGTAATTTTTTCGTGTCATTTCTCTCGGATATTATTGTCCAAAGAGAAGGAGTGCAACCGGCAACAACGCCTTCCAATATGTCATCATATTTTATTTCATTCGCACTTATCTCCAACAGATAATTTGAAGATATATGGTGAATATTCCAGTATAAACTACGCTACGTTCGTAAAGTTGCCATATAATTTTCAGAGTCGGTCTTTTTGGTCCTGTAAACGCCGAATGATGAACAAGCTTGCTTGCGGGATTCACTTTCGACCCAAGCACGATCCAGCGAATCGATAATGATGGTTAAGATTTTTTTTTTATTCACGACTCCCTCGCTATAATTTTCGTCCTACCGAATTATAAGACAGATTCTTGCTGGATCTGTTTTTTTTTTTCGAAACTTCGAGGGGTATACGTACTCGAAATAAGTGTGACCGAAATAAGCTTCAATGAAAAATTTCTAGATGATTCCCAAAAAAAAAATTTATTTTCAAAATATGTATTGTTTGATATTGCAACGAAACCGAATTGACACTTGATTTTCACGTGGAAAAATTTCTCTGGCGACTACTCCACTTTGAATTTGAATTTTTGTAGATCCCCCTCCTTAGATTTGAGATTTTTTTTATGGAAATGGATCAACTCTGGTAAGTTTCTATTTTTTTCCATCTGTCTGTTTCCTTCGGCTACCGAAAAAAAAAATATAGTAGATTTCCTAACATTTCAGCAATGTTCTCAAATTATAGCAATTTCAATCAACTTCTATATAGAGATGAAATAAAACCATAGTCCATCCTTCTCAAGGATGCAAAATAAATGTAATTATTATTATTCTTCAGTGACAGAAATCGGTATAATCATCAAGGAAGTATTCAACAACAACACTCGAATCTTACCAGTCATTCCCAGCTAATGATAAGAACTTTCCTAGAAAAACAAGTCATTTTCTCAGAATTCACGCTCTATAATGCGGTAATAGCACAAATGAATCGGGAATACCTGTGCTATTTCGGTTAATTACAATACCTTCAGAGCTTATGATATCATTAAACAAACGAGGCGATTAATGTTATGAATCATTAATCTCAATCAAGGATGTCGTATCTGAAGATATGCGATATTTCCATCCGAAGGAACGGATATGTTTTTTATTCGATCCACTTCTCTGTGGTGTCATGAAAAGATTCTTTGACCCCCGAAACAACGACCAGTCATGTGACAGATATCTAGGACAACCTGTATATCTCTCGAATTTCTTCATGAACTGTTGAGAGGATGATGCCAAACGATACTTCTCCTTCCTCGTGAATACCAAGTTGAAGAAAAAATTCCTAAACGAATTCGAAATAAAAGGAAGAATCTGTCAGCAGCATTGCATATATCTCGTTCTCGAGATTAACCGAATAATCTGTGGTCTTGTTCTTGTACCTACACGAGGGAATCTTGTTTATATGCTAACAAGTGCCCCTTTGGTCACGATAGGTACCATTATTGATATTGGGTGATGGCCAATTGGACCAAGATATATTTCTTACCTCTCTTGGATAACACAGAGAAGCACCCTGTGTTTTGGGACATTCCAAGAAAAGTCTTAGGAACCTCGATACTGAAAGTAGGCTTTCCAATAGATTCTGAGATGAGCTCAACAGTTATTTCACTCACGTATGCATAATCCAGAACAGGAACATGCAAAGGTGTAGAATATGGTAACCATCGGAATTTTGATAGAATTTCCACTGTGTGTTTTTGAGCGCTCGTACTACTTACACGAGGGCTATATCATTTCGTCACGATGTCTGTATTTTTCGAATTTTGAGCCGAAAATGACCTCAATCGACTATGCTCGACTCACTGATGACGAATCTGTCGGAAAATTCGAGTCTGTCCGTCCGTCCGTCCGTAAGCACGATAACTCTCGAACGGAACAACCTAGAGACTTGAAATTTTCAGTGTGGGTTCAGTTCCCAAATGCCTCGGTTAAGTTCGTTAATGGGCCAAATTCCACCAGGGGTTCCGTAAATATGGCCGTTCGAAGTTTTGTCACCCTGATTACTTGGAAACTACAGATTTGATCGAGATGAAATTTCGCAACCAAATGGAGAATGAGGTGTTCATGCTACATGTGGAATTTTGTCCAGATCGCATGACCGGAACTATAGAAACCATAGAAAATTGTAACTTTTGAATGGAAAGGCCTAGGGACTTGAAATTTTCAGGATAGGTGTGGATCTCGAATGTCGTGATCACGTTCATCTATGAGCAAAATTATACTAGGGGTTCCGTAAATATGGTCGTTTGAAATTTAGTTTTCTTGATAATTTCAAAACTAATAGATTCGATAGTGACGAAATTTTGTATACTAATGGAGAAGGATATATTCAAGCTACATTTCTCCAGATCACATGACCAGAACCCTAGAAACCATAGAAAATCATAACTTTCGAACGGAAGGGCCTAGGGACTTGAAATTTTCAGGATAGGTGTGGATCTGAAATGTCGCGTTCACGTTTATCAATGAGCAGAATTATACTATGGGTTCCGTAAATACAGTCGTTTGAAATTTTGTTTTCTCGATAATATCGAAACTACGGATTCGATCGAGATGAAATTTTGTATTTTAATCGAGAATGATATATTAAAGCTATTTTTGTCCAGATCGCATGACCAGAACCATAGAAACCATAGAAAATTGTAATTTTTGAACGGAAAGGCCTAGGAACTTGAAATTTTCAGGGTGGGTTGAGATCGCAAATATCGCGGTCACGTTCATCAATGAGCAAAATTAGACTAGGGGTTCCGTAAATATGGCCGTTCAAAATATTATTTTCCTGATATTTTCGAAACTACTGATCGGATTGGAATGAAATTATGCACCAAGCTGAGGAATAATGTATTCAAACTACGTGCAGCATTTTGTCCAGATCGCATCACCAAGACCATAGATACCGTAGAAAATTCTAGCGAATTATCGAAAATAAATTGATCAGCTGAAGCACTGACATGAAGTCTGGAGTTTCGCCTAAGTTTCAGAATTTTTTTGACAGCTGTCGAAAATTCCTTCAATTGATTTCTAAAAGTGGAAAATGCGAATCCACCTACAAGGTGCATGTACGAGCGCTCAAAAGCTCCTGCCTTCACGGCAGTGCTTTTCTGAATTTTTTTTTTAAATTTTGGTCGATAATCTTCGGAAATTTTTTTTTATTTGTTAACGAGAACGCTGATTATTTTGAATTTGAAGTCGATTCATGCATGAAGTATCGAAATAATGGGATGGTTGACAAAAAAACAGTTTTGAAGTCGGAAACACTCGAAAAACGAAACTGCATCACAGACAACTGGATTGAAGAATTGCGACGTTAGAATATTTTTGTTTATCAAATCTTGCATGGTAGTGAAGAAGAAAAATTAATTCCCAGGAATCCGGATAACTTATATTACCATATTTAGGTTAGGTTGAGTTAAGACAGTTTTGAATAAACAATTAAAAGAACAAAAATTTCGAAAATACGGAAAATGTTCTAGTCTAAACATGGAGCCATTCGCCCAAACACAAACGAAGGGGGTGGACATTACAACGACGCCTTTCTTCAATTCAGTTGTCTGTTGTGCAGTTGGTAGAAATTCCTCCTCATCCCAGTCATATTTCCGCAATTGGTCGTAGTAGAATATTCTCAATAGAATAATGTCAAATAACATGTTTTCAGCTTGAACATTGTTCATTTTTGGTGCAGTAAAAATAAATATACAATGTATTCGAATGGTGCAAATATGAGAAGCAATCAATTCTAACAATGTGTCCCAGCTAAGTTATGTGTTTTTCATTTATTTCAAAGCATATTTCAGCTCCTGTAAAAATTTCATCGGAATCCAATGGGTGACCATATTGTATTCCTTTTTCCGAAACCACAAAAAACTGATTGAATCGCAAGCAAGAAAACGAAATGCCCCAAGTGTTAGGTGTTTATGGACTTGGAGATAGATTTATGTGCGACAAAGTGTCCTCTTCAGTTCAACCATACGCCCAGTTGGCGTGTCCCGATCCCGGTGATGTTCAGGAGTGATAACACAATCCCGAACGGGCTCAAATGTAACACACCACATACTGAACAGCGCGTTTCGTTCTTCTTGTCCAGGTCTTTTCGGACGGGGCCGACTCGCCCATCATCAGGTAGAAGAGCTATTGGTCATTTTTTGCCGTGTGGATTCCCATGTTAAAAAGCAATAAAAAATATGGATCAGGGCGCCGACGGTTTCGAATTCGCCATCGTTTTACATGTGTTACCTTTTCGGCTAGACCGCCGTGGGTTTCGCACGGTTCGGTTCGCTTCAGTGGCGCCGGATTCATTTCGGAAATCTGTCAGATTTGACGGCTCCGGGCGGCGGGGAACGCCACCAGCGGGTCGTCTTCGAAGGCGCGTTAGAGGTTCTCTTTCGGACTTGCTGGGTTGTAGTCTCGAGGAGGAAGGAGGAAAGTGGTTGGGAGGTGTAGCTTGAAAAACATCTCAACCAGCTCAAGAAACGGGGGTATACTGAGACTCCCCTAATTACAAAAGAACCGTGGGAATTCCCCGTTACCTTCATTGAGCTTTATTCTGAGAAATTCGTATTAAAATTTTCTCCTTCTCGTTGTCCCCAGAGTGTTCTTCTTCGACGAAGCATTTTGAAACTATTTGCTTTTGCCAAATGGAGTAGTGACCAGATGAGTTATTTCTCATCCTTGAATTATACAGATAGCATGTATTTGTCTTTTATATCTAATAATATTTTTTTTTCAAATGATCTATTTTTTCTATAATTTTTTTTTATTTCCTTCCATAATTACCGGAATTTTTTTATTTCATTTAATTCGAAAACGCTGATTTCGAATTTGCAGTCGTTTTATCCGAAGACCCTATCGTTTTTTCGTAACAGACATCGAAAGTATCGAAATAGTGAGTTGTTTGACAAAAAAAATCACAAAATATGGTGAAAATGTTCTAGAATTCCAATTATAATTTTTTTCGGCAGCCAAATGAAATGGACGAATGAAAAAAATTCCAGACTAACCAGCGCTGAACCGATTTTATGACAAAAGAACTCAAAGTTGGACATCTAAAAATGGGGATCTCTAAAAGATTCAACTTCGAAGTGGATTAGCGAGCAGAAAAATTATTTCTCGAGGAAGGCGAGTATTGATTCGGTATCTCCACCCTTGAATTATACAGATAACATGTAATTGTCTACTATATCTAATAATATTTTTTTTACCAATATTCTATCTTTTCTATAATTTTTTTTTTAATTTTGTTCCATAATCTTCTGGAAAATTTTCATTTCAGTTGATTCGAAAACGCTGATTTCGAATTTCCAGTCGATTTATCCATAGACCCAATTGTTTTTTCGTAACAGACATCGAAAGTATCGAAAAAGTGAGTTGTTTGATAAAAAAATCACAAAATCTGGTAAAATGCTCTATAATTCCAATTATAATTTTTTTCGGCAGCCAAATGAAATGGACGAATGAAAAAAATTCCAGACTGACCAGCGCTGAACCGATTTTATGACAAAAGAACTCAAAGTTGGACATCTAAAAATGGGGATCTCTAAAAGATTCAACTTCGAAGTGGATTAGCGAGCAGAAAAATTATTTCTCGAGGAAGGCGAGTATTGATTCGGTATCTCCACCCTTGAATTATACAGATAACATGTAATTGTCTACTATATCTAATAATATTTTTTTTACCAATATTCTATCTTTTCTATAATTTTTTTTTTAATTTTGTTCCATAATCTTCTGGAAAATTTTCATTTCAGTTGATTCGAAAACGCTGATTTCGAATTTCCAGTCGATTTATCCATAGACCCAATTGTTTTTTCGTAACAGACATCGAAAGTATCGAAATAGTGAGTTGTTTGATAAAAAAATCACAAAATCTGGTGAAAATGCTCTATAATTCCAATTATAATTTTTTTCGGCAGCCAAATGAATTGGACGAATGAAAAAAATTCCAGACTGACCAGCGCTGAACCGATTTTATGACAAAAGAACTCAAAGTTGGACATCTAAAAATGGGGATCTCTAAAAGATTCAACTTCGAAGTGGATTAGCGAGCAGAAAAATTATTTCTCGAGGAAGGCGAGTATTGATTCGGTATCTCCACCCTTGAATTATACAGATAACATGTAATTGTCTACTATATCTAATAATATTTTTTTTACCAATATTCTATCTTTTCTATAATTTTTTTTTTAATTTTGTTCCATAATCTTCTGGAAAATTTTCATTTCAGTTGATTCGAAAACGCTGATTTCGAATTTCCAGTCGATTTATCCATAGACCCAATTGTTTTTTCGTAACAGACATCGAAAGTATCGAAATAGTGAGTTGTTTGATAAAAAAATCACAAAATCTGGTGAAAATGCTCTATAATTCCAATTATATTTTTTTTCGGCAGCCAAATGAAATGGACGAATGAAAAAAATTCCAGACTGACCAGCGCTGAACCGATTTTATGACAAAAGAACTCAAAGTTGGACATCTAAAAATGGGGATCTCTAAAAGATTCAACTTCAAAGTGGATTAGCGACCAGAAAAGTTATTTCTCGAGGAAGGCGAGTATTTATTCGGTATCTCCACCCTTGATTTATACAGATGACATATATTTGTCTACTATATCCAATAAAATTTTTTACCAATATTCTATCTTTTCTATAATTTTTTTTTTAATTTTGTTCCATAATCTTCCGGAAAATTTTCATTTCAGTTGATTCGAAAACGCTGATTTCGAATTTCTAGTCGATTTATCCATAGACCCTATTGTTTTGTCGCAGCAGACGTCGAAAGTATCGAAATAGTGAGTTGTTTGGCAAACAAATCATAAAATCTGGTGAAAATGCTCTAGAATTCCAATTATAATTTTTTTCGGTAGCCGAACGAAATAGATAAATTTAAAAATTTTAGACTTACCAAGGTTGAACCATTTTTATGAAAAAAAATCTCAAAGTTGGTCATCTAAAAATGGGGATCTCTAAAAGATTCAACTTCAAAGTGGATTAGCGACCAGAAAAATCATTTCTCGAGGAAGGCGAGTATTGATTCGGTATATCCACCCTTGTTTCATATGGATAACATGTATGTGTCTGCTATATCTAATAATACATTTTTTACAAATATTCTATCTTCTCTAAAATTTTTTTTTTATTTTGTTCTATAATTTTTTGGAAAATTTTTATTTCAGTTAATTCGAAAACGCTGCTTCCGAATTTCCAGTGGAATTATCCATAGACCCCTATCGTTTTGTCGTAGCAGTACGTCGAAAGTGTCAAAAAAATGAGTTGTTTGACAACAAAAATTATGAAATCTTGCGAAAATGCTCTAGAAATTCAATTATGATTTTTTTCGGTAGCCAAAGGAAATGGAAGAAAGAAAAAAAATCAGACCTACCATGGTTGAACCATTTTTATGAAATGGGGATCTCTAAAAGATTCAACTACAAAGTGGATTAGCGACCAGAAAAATAATTTCTCGAGAAAAGCGATTTTCTTACAAATATTCTATCTTTTCTGAAATTTTTTTTTTTATTTTGTTCCATAATCTTCCGAAAAGTTTTCATTTCAGTTAATTCGAGAACGCTGATTTTAAATTTGCATTCGATTTATCCATAGACTTTATAGTTTTGTTGTAGCAGACGTCGAAAGTATCGAAAAAATGAGTTGTCTGACCACACAAATAATAAAATCTTGTGAAAATGCTCTAGAAATTCAATAATAATTTTTTCGGTAGCCAAATGAAATGGACGAATGAAAAAAATTCCAGACACTTACCAGGGTTGAACCATTTTTATAACAAATAATCACAAATTTGGACATCTAAAAAGGGGGATCTACAAAAGATTCGAATTCAAAGTGGAGAAGTCGCCAAAAAAATTATTTCATGTGGAAGGCAACTACTAATTCGGTTTTACAACCTTGAATTATATACACAACATGAATTCATTCGTTCTAATAACGAAAAATCAATTTTTTCAAAATGAAATTTTTGAGTGGAAAATTATTTTTTTTTTTTCGAATCATCTATAAATTTTTCATTGAAGCAAATTCGACCGCGTTTATTTCGAATATGCGGTTGGACATCCAAAAAAGAGAATCTCTGAAAGATTCAACTTCAAAGTGGAGTAGCGTCCTGAAAAATTATTTCTCGTGAAAGACAAGTATTTTGAAGTATTTCGATAATTTCGGAAACACTGTTTGGATTGGAATGAAATTTTGCACATAGATGGAGAATAGTTCATTCAAACAACTCGCCAAATTTTGTCCAGATCGCATAACCAAGACCGTAGGAAATTCTAGCGAATTATCGAAAAAAAGTTCCAAATTTTTTTTGACAGTTGTCAAAAATTTTTTCAATTGATTTCTTGAACTGGAAAATATAATCTACCTACAAGGTCGATGAACGAGCGCTCAAAAGCTCCTGACTCCAAGGCTCTCATCAATTTTTTTGTGATAAATCCTTGAAATAATCACTTTGCTAGGAGCGTCTCTGTTACATCGCAGCTATGTATCTGCACTCTTCATGTGTTACATCTGTGACATGGTCTCTTGGCCAGTAAGAAAACAATAATCAATGTACTGGCATGGCTGTTTAAGTGATCCTTTTCTGTTTTAACCAAAACAACCGTATACAAAACGTATACTGGGTGTTCTGCTGTCTGTATCGCTGAGTATACAATTATCCCCAATCACTTCAACATAATTCGATCGACGTCCGTTTGAACTTCCCGAAAAACGATTTCAGGTAGGTACCTACATAATACGACCCCAATGAAAAAAAAAATTCCAGATCGATTTTACAGTTAAGAAGAGGCTACCGACCAATACGTTCATTTATATTCAGGAATTGATTGACTCGATGTACCACAACACCCTCATCACCGGTCTGAATGCTAAATGAATAATATTTCATTTCGTCGGCACCTTTATTGAGACATTCGTGTACATTAAGGAGACCAAGGATTTACGATAACCCATTGAATAACTTATAGGATACACTTAAAATTATGAGAAGATTACCTAGGTCTTTTAGCATCTGTAAAATATAAACCGGCTCGGTCGGACCCAGGATCGTATTTTGCTATCGGTATCTGAAATATCTGGCATCGTACCGATCATAAAAAAAATACTTGGAAAAAAAAGAGCACCCGCGTAGTTTTGTCAGGAATTTCCGATTGATTATGGTAATTTGGGAACATAATTCCAATGTGCATTGATTTTCATTCCGAACGAGAATTCAGTCGAAATTGATTGGCTCGAAAATCGTCGAAAAAGATGATTTGGTGATAAATAGAGTTGAGCAATGTTTTCTAACATAGTATGTTTTTTTACAGGTATTTAATTCAAATTTGACAGTGACCAAGACCCAATCTCTTCCTCCCACGCCCTTAATACGACAGGAGACACTGCATTTAATATTCTGGAGCATTTATAAAATTTTATCGAAAAAATATTTCGCAAAGAACCTACTGCAAAGGTAAATAAAAAAAAGGATAGATAAAAAATTTGAATCAAAGGCCGTATAAGTCAAACCGTAATAATATCACCAGCCTTTTGTCCGGCAATAAACAGTTTTACGCACCCGAAATTTGAATAACCCTAAATCAAGGGAATTAACTCCGCGCAGGCTGTAAATCTTTATCGAAATAAAATTGCTTTAGTGAAGCCATAAAGTCCGAAAAATGGTTTACCCGAAATTTTAAAGGCAAATCGAGCTATCATTTATATTACCTCGAGTAGTTAAAACTTTCTGTCCCCCCAGCTGGAGGTCCCGTATCCCCCCAGGTCCGTATTTTGTCGATGAGATGAGGAAATCTCGAAACAACGGCGAGGAATTCGTCCATGATAAAGGGGGTTTGTCAAATTTATTGGAAATGGTATAGTTTTGAGAGGATGAATATCGATTTTTTTTTCCAAACTTGGGCTTTGGTATCTTCATTTATATACAGACAGAGTTGTAAATGTGGGGTGGTTTATCATCTGGTCATGTAGAAAGAACCCCCTTTCCAGGGCCTGGGGGAGGGAATGGGTTTTTTCCAATCTACCACATCTATCGACTACATCAAATAAAACAATCTTGTGAAAATGCTCTCGAAATTCAACCGTAATTTTTTAGTAGCCAAAGGGAATAGACTAATGAAGAAAAATCCAGACTTATCAAGGTTGATCCATTTATATGGGGATGAATCTCAAAGTTGGAAATCTAAAAATAGATCTCTCTGGAAGATTTGACTTCAAAGTGGAGTAGCGAAAAGAAAAATTATTTCTCGTGAGAGGTGAGTATTCATTCGGAATCTCCCTCCTTGAATTATGCACTTATACTATATTGAATAATAAATTTTTCGAAAATTTTTTATATTTTCTATGTTTTTTTTTTTCAAAAATTTTTGGTAGTGAATTTTTCGACAGAACTTTTCATTTCAGTTAAAACGAGAACGCTTATTCCAAATTCGAATTCGATTTATGGATAGACCCTATCGTTTTGTCGTAGCAGTCGACGAAAGTTTCGAAATAATGAGTTCTTTAAAAAAAAAATCATAAAATCTTGTGAAAGAGCTCTAGAAATTCAAACAAAACTTTTTTCGATGTTCAAGGAAAATAGACAAATGAATAAAAATCCAGACTATTCGGGATTGATCTTTTTTCATGAAGAAAAATCTCAAAGTTGACCGTCCAAAAATGGGGATATCTGAAAGATTCAACTTCAAAGTGGAGTAGCGACCAGAAAAAATATTTCTCGTGAAAGGTGAGTATTTATTCGGAATCTCCACCTTTGAATTACACAGAAAGCATGTATTTGTCGACTATATCGAATAATACATTTTTTTACAAATCTTTTATATTTTCTATAATTTTTTTTTTTTCAAAAATTTTGTTCGATAATCTTTCGAAAAAACTTTTCATTTCAGTTCAAACGAGAACGCTCATTCCGAATTCAAATTTGATTTATTCATAGACCCTATCGTTTTGTCGTAGCAGACGTCGAAAGTATCGAAATAATGAGTTCTTTGAAAAAAAATCACAAAATCTTGTGAAAAAGCTCTAGAAATTCAAACAAAATTTTTTTCGATGTTCAAGGAAAATAGACAAATGAATAAAAATCCAGAATATTCAGGATTGATCTTTTTCCATGAAGAAAAATCTCAAAGTTGACCGTTCAAAAATGGGTATCTCTGAAAGATTCAACTCCAAAGTGGAGTAGCGACCAGAAAAAATATTTCTCGTGAAAGGCGAGTATTTATTCAGAATCTCCATCTTATGAATTACACAGAAAACATGTATTTGTCGACTATATCGCATAATACATTTTTTTACAAATCTTTTATATTTTCTATAATTTTTTTTTTTCCAAACATTTGGTCGATAATCTTTAGAAAAAACTTTTCATTTCAGTTCAAACGAGAACGCTCATTCCGAATTCAAATTTGATTTATTCATAGACCCTATCGTTTTGTCGTAGCAGACGTCGAAAGTATCGAAATAATGAGTTCTTTGAAAAAAAATCACAAAATCTTGTGAAAAAGCTCTAGAAATTCAAACAAAATTTTTTTCGATGTTCAAGGAAAATAGACAAATGAATAAAAATCCAGAATATTCAGGATTGATCTTTTTCCATGAAGAAAAATCTCAAAGTTGACCGTTCAAAAATGGGTATCTCTGAAAGATTCAACTCCAAAGTGGAGTAGCGACCAGAAAAAATATTTCTCGTGAAAGGCGAGTATTTATTCAGAATCTCCATCTTATGAATTACACAGAAAACATGTATTTGTCGACTATATCGCATAATACATTTTTTTACAAATCTTTTATATTTTCTATAATTTTTTTTTTTCCAAACATTTGGTCGATAATCTTTAGAAAAAACTTTTCATTTCAGTTCAAATGAGAACGCTCATTCCGAATTCAAATTTGATTTATTCATAGACCCTATCGTTTTTTCGTAGCAGACGTCGAAAGTATCGAAATAATGAGTTCTTTGAAAAAAAATCACAAAATCTTGTGAAAAAGCTCTAGAAATTCAAACAAAATTTTTTTCGATGTTCAAGGAAAATAGACAAATGAATAAAAATCCAGACTATTTAGGATTGATCTTTTTTCATGAAGAAAAATCTCAAAGTTGACCGTTCAAAAATGGGTATCTCTGAAAGATTCAACTCCAAAGTGGAGTAGCGACCAGAAAAAATATTTCTCGTGAAAGGCGAGTATTTATTCAGAATCTCCATCTTATGAATTACACAGAAAACATGTATTTGTCGACTATATCGCATAATACATTTTTTTACAAATCTTTTATATTTTCTATAATTTTTTTTTTTCCAAACATTTGGTCGATAATCTTTAGAAAAAACTTTTCATTTCAGTTCAAACGAGAACGCTCATTCCGAATTCAAATTTGATTTATTCATAGACCCTATCGTTTTGTCGTAGCAGACGTCGAAAGTATCGAAATAATGAGTTCTTTGAAAAAAAATCACAAAATCTTGTGAAAAAGCTCTAGAAATTCAAACAAAATTTTTTTCGATGTTCAAGGAAAATAGACAAATGAATAAAAATCCAGAATATTCAGGATTGATCTTTTTCCATGAAGAAAAATCTCAAAGTTGACCGTTCAAAAATGGGTATCTCTGAAAGATTCAACTCCAAAGTGGAGTAGCGACCAGAAAAAATATTTCTCGTGAAAGGCGAGTATTTATTCAGAATCTCCATCTTATGAATTACACAGAAAACATGTATTTGTCGACTATATCGCATAATACATTTTTTTACAAATCTTTTATATTTTCTATAATTTTTTTTTTTCCAAACATTTGGTCGATAATCTTTAGAAAAAACTTTTCATTTCAGTTCAAATGAGAACGCTCATTCCGAATTCAAATTTGATTTATTCATAGACCCTATCGTTTTTTCGTAGCAGACGTCGAAAGTATCGAAATAATGAGTTCTTTGAAAAAAAATCACAAAATCTTGTGAAAAAGCTCTAGAAATTCAAACAAAATTTTTTTCGATGTTCAAGGAAAATAGACAAATGAATAAAAATCCAGACTATTTAGGATTGATCTTTTTTCATGAAGAAAAATCTCAAAGTTGACCGTCCAAAAATGGGGATCTCTGAAAGATTCAACTTCAAGGTGGAGTAGCGACCAGAAAAAATATTTCTCGAGAAAGGCGAGTATTTATTCAGAATCTCCATCTTATGAATTACACAGAAAACATGTATTTGTCGACTATATCGCATAATACATTTTTTTACAAATCTTTTATATTTTCTATAATTTTTTTTTTTCCAAACATTTGGTCGATAATCTTTAGAAAAAACTTTTCATTTCAGTTCAAATGAGAACGCTCATTCCGAATTCAAATTTGATTTATTCATAGACCCTATCGTTTTTTCGTAGCAGACGTCGAAAGTATCGAAATAATGAGTTCTTTGAAAAAAAATCACAAAATCTTGTGAAAAAGCTCTAGAAATTCAAACAAAATTTTTTTCGATGTTCAAGGAAAATAGACAAATGAATAAAAATCCAGACTATTTAGGATTGATCTTTTTTCATGAAGAAAAATCTCAAAGTTGACCGTCCAAAAATGGGGATCTCTGAAAGATTCAACTTCAAGGTGGAGTAGCGACCAGAAAAAATATTTCTCGTAAGAGGCGAGTATTTATTCGTAATCTCCACTTTTGAATTACACAGAAAACATGTATTTGTCGACTATATCGAATAATACATATTTTTACAAATCTTTTATATTTTCTATAATTTTTTTTTTTCAAAAATTTTGGTCGATAATCTTTCGAAAAAACTTTTCATTTCAGTTCAAACGAGAACGCTCATTCCGCAATCAAATTTGGTTTATTCATAAACCCTATCGTTTTATCGTAGCAGACCTCGAAAGTATCGAAATAATGAGTTCTTTGAAAAAAAATCACAAAATCTTGTGAAAAAGCTCTAGAAATTCAAACAAAATTTTTTTCGATGTTCAAGGAAAATAGACAAATGAATAAAAATCCAGACTATTTAGGATTGATCTTTTTTCATGAAGAAAAATCTCAAAGTTGACCGTCCAAAAATGGGGATCTCTGAAAGATTCAACTTCAAGGTGGAGTAGCGACCAGAAAAAATATTTCTCGAGAAAGGCGAGTATTTATTCAGAATCTCCATCTTATGAATTACACAGAAAACATGTATTTGTCGACTATATCGCATAATACATTTTTTTACAAATCTTTTATATTTTCTATAATTTTTTTTTTTCCAAACATTTGGTCGATAATCTTTAGGAAAAACTTTTCATTTCAGTTCAAATGAGAACGCTCATTCCGAATTCAAATTTGATTTATTCATAGACCCTATCGTTTTTTCGTAGCAGACGTTGAAAGTATCGAAATAATGAGTTCTTTGAAAAAAAATCACAAAATCTTGTGAAAAAGCTCTAGAAATTCAAACAAAATTTTTTTCGATGTTCAAGGAAAATAGACAAATGAATAAAAATCCAGACTATTTAGGATTGATCTTTTTTCATGAAGAAAAATCTCAAAGTTGACCGTCCAAAAATGGGGATCTCTGAAAGATTCAACTTCAAGGTGGAGTAGCGACCAGAAAAAATATTTCTCGTAAAAGGCGAGTATTTATTCGTAATCTCCACTTTTGAATTACACAGAAAACATGTATTTGTCGACTATATCGAATAATACATATTTTTACAAATCTTTTATATTTTCTATAATTTTTTTTTTTCAAAAATTTTGGTCGATAATCTTTCGAAAAAACTTTTCATTTCAGTTCAAACGAGAACGCTCATTCCGCAATCAAATTTGGTTTATTCATAAACCCTATCGTTTTATCGTAGCAGACCTCGAAAGTATCGAAATAATGAGTTCTTTGAAAAAAAATCACAAAATCTTGTGAAAAAGCTCTAGAAATTCAAACAAAATTTTTTTCGATGTTCAAGGAAAATAGACAAATGAATAAAAATCCAGACTATTTAGGATTGATCTTTTTTCATGAAGAAAAATCTCAAAGTTGACTGTCCAAAAATGGGGATTCCTGAAAGATTCAACTTCAAAGTGGAGTAGCGACCAGAAAAAATATTTCTCGTGAGAGGTGAGTATTTATCTAGAATATTGTTTTTTCCAAATACTCACAAAAAATTGGATGTTCTTCGAAAAATTCATAAAATCATAAATCGAAAATTTTCCAGGTGGTCTAGAAAGTGGTTGCAGGCGTGATAATAAGATAATAATTATTTCTTTTTACCCTTAATGTTTGAATAATTGTTAATACTTTTTTTTTCCCCTTAGGCCGAGGGGCCCGGGGCTTCGCCCCGGAGGCCCCTTAGTAGTTCCGACCCTGAAGAAGAGGTCCAGAACACGTTAGAACAGGCGCATTACCGCACGTCCCCCAAATACCATTGCTTCATTTCACGATCGCAACATCGCGAAAAAAAGGAGCAAAACAACAATCGGACTATTCATCCGACGGACACGAATTCCGAACACGTTTTCGATGCGCGACATCCTCCGGCCCTCGTTAGTTTTGGCCCCTTTTTTCGGTGGCGCTACCTTTTTTTACCGGATCTCGAATTCTGCCCGGAGACAAGACGGTATGTGGACATCAGAGGGGTTCACAAGATAAAAATGTGTCGACTGACGATGTGGCATTTTGTGAAACAGATACGGGTACGTGTACGGACATTCCTGAGATATTCGATCTGGAAAATAAGGCAAGACGGCGACCGCAGTGGTCTACCATTCGGGGGGGGGTTGGGGGGCACCTTCGGTCGCCGAATTATGCCGCGGAGCCCCTTTCGGCGGTTTCATGGGGCTCCGATCGTTGTGAATTAGATAAGGGGTATTCGAATCCGATTTATGGTAATTTGGGGATTTTTAGACGGTTTGAGTTATTATTTCTTGTTTTGGTTTGGTGTTTTCCATAGGAGCCAACCAGAGGTGAATAATTCGCTCTTGTGGTTCAATATTTTCTTCAATAATCTTATCGGGAATTAGGCAGCAACGGAGAGTAATTTTCTGAAAATATTCGTATCCAAACAAATTTTTTACATAATAATTCACGCTCGTGTGGTGTCCGGTGCAAAAATTGCACACCCCGATTATAAATAGAATTTAATTTATCAATTACTCAATAAATATCCAAACAATTATCATCTCGGCAAGAAAAAGTTTCTGTGGAATAAAAACATCTCTTTGGTTTCAAAGTAGAGGTGTAAAATTTCAGCAACAAATTGTTAGACTACCTGGATAATTTTTCATTAATGATTTTCATTTATTTTTCTACCGAGCAACCCCTTTTGTATTGATCATTCTGAAAAAGCAATTTTCTAGAAGATTATGTAAGAAAATTTTTCCATAAAAACATTTAAAGGATAAAAAATAAGGTGAGAAGAATTGGTGAAAAATTAATTCTTTTATATGGGAAAGGAAAACATATTGTCCTCATTACTCAAGGATGAAGATTTCGAATGAATACTTTTCTTTCACGAGAAATTATTTTTTCTGCTCGCTACTCCACTGGCCTGTCACATATGTATAACAAAAAGACCGCAGATACATAGCTGCGATGTAACAGAGACGCTCCTAGCAAAGTAATTATTTCAGGGATACATCACAACAAAGCGCAGATACAAAGCTGAGATGTAACAGAGACGCTTCTAGCAGAGTAATTATTTCAAGGATTTATTACAAAAAAGCGTAGATACATAGCTGCGATGTAGCAGAGACGCTACTAGCAAAATGATTATTTCTAGGATTTATCACAACAAAAGCGCAGAGACATAGCTGTGATGTAGCAATAGTCTACCAACATTTTATAGAGCACACCGAGATGAAATGAAGACATACACTTTGTGTGAGTAGGACATGGACTATTATATCACAGATATATCATAAAAAGAACGCGGATACAGAGCTGCGATGTAGCAGGGACGATCTATGTTTCACCCATACAAAATATACGTCTACAATATGCAGATCACATAAAAGTTTCAACTGAGGTAACGTTCCACATATCAGTTCTATCACTGATACATGTTTGAGTTATAACAATTACGGGTTTGTTTTATAACGTATGTCTTAATATAATATAATCATACGCTTTCCTAAAACAGAACATAGTATCTCTGCTACATCTGCTACTTACTTTTCACATCACATATATGTAACAGTGATAGAGCTGATATGTGAAACGTCTCCCTAATTAAAACGTTGCTGTGCTCTATAGTCTATAAAATGTTGACTTGTGTTTTCGTCGAATATGACATGGGACCCTCTCTGCTACATAGAAGCTCTGTATTTGCGCTTTTGTCCTACTCAAAGAAAGGGTACGTCTACATTTTTCCTCAGTCAGATTCGTTATGAAACAAACCCCATATTCTCACATCACATATATGTAACAGTGATAAAGCTGATATGTGGAACGTCTCCATAATTGAAACATTGCTGTGCTATCTAGAATGTAGATCTGCACTTTCGTTGAGTATAACATAGGACCGTCTCTGCTACATAGAAGCTCTATATTTGCGCTTTTCTTGTCATATATCTGTTACATGGTCACTTGGGATCTATGTCCTACTCAAAGAAAGTGTACGTCTACATTTTTCCTCAGTCAGATTCGTTATGAAACAAATCCCATATTCTCACATCACATATATGTAACAGTGATAGAGCTGATATGTGGAACGTCTCCGAAATTAAAACATTGCTATGCTCTATAGTCTATAGAATGTTGACTTGTGCTTTCGTCGAGTATGACAGGGGTCCGTCTCTGCTACATAGAAGCTCTATATATGCGCTTTTCTTGTCATATATCTGTTACATGGTCACTTGGGCTCTATGTCTTACTCAGAGAAAGTGAACGTCTACATTTTTCCTCAGACAGATTCGTTATGAAACAAATCCTATATTTTCACATCACATATATGTAACAGTGATAGAGCTGATATGTGGAACGTCTCCTTAATTAAAACGTTGCTGTGCTCTATAGTCTATGAAATGTTGACTTGTGTTTTCGTCGAATATGACATGGGACCCTCTCTGCTACATAGAAGCTCTGTATTTGCGCTTTTCTTGTCATATATCTGTTACATGATCACTTGGGATCTATGTCCTACTCAAAGAAAGGGTACGTCTACATTTTTCCACAGTCAGATTCGTTATGAAACAAATCCCATATTCTCACATCACATATATGTAACAGTGATAGAGCTGATATGTGGAACGTCTCCATAAATGAAACATTGCTGTCTAGAATTTAGATCTGCACTCTCGTTGAGTATAACATAAGACCGTCTCTGCTACATCGCAGCTCTGTGTATGCGCTCTTGTGATATATCTGTCACATGGTCACTTGGCTCGTTTTTTGATCCAAACAGGTGACCAAATCCGTAATTCTCATTGTTTTTAGATAGAAGTGACTTGTCGATTATTTCACCTCAAATACAAACACCCCACCCTCTCAAGATCAATCCTAATTGCATTCTCATCCTTCAACCTCACATGAAGCGTAAAACAGCAGCTTATCCCGACCAAAACACAGATTTAAGGACGCTAATAGCTCTGGCACCTTTTGTACTTTCATCTTTATGAATGGTCGAGTTGTAAAACATGCCGAGGCGAAATCCGGGGTTGTTGTCACCGAAGACAACGCATTCTAGAGTGCCCATCCCAAATCCGTGCTAAGTGTGAAATCCCAATTTACACGCATCCAAAGCCGGAACGGAAGTGACGTCCAATGGCTTAGGTGTTCGCCAAAAGCAACAATAGACGCTGCAAGAACTGAATGGGAGATTTCACAGGCACAATAAAACCAAACAACGGTCGAATATTTTCGTTAAATGCCTTCGTTTTTGTATTGTATTGTTGGGGCGAGAGAGAGAGAGGGAGAGGGGCGGTGGCGTCTCCTTGATCGCACCCACCTTTTGCGATGATAATAATAATGAAGAGTATCGTATCAACTTTGGAGGTGAAATATTTACAGGGTGCTTTTGTTGGACGGCATTTCCTGACATCTCAATTCGCAGCGAGGGGGGTTGGGGGGTGGTGAAGTTGGTGCTTCTTTTCATTGAGTGGGTGTCAAAG
This sequence comes from Aphidecta obliterata, assembly GCA_963966015.1. NCBI lineage: Eukaryota > Metazoa > Arthropoda > Insecta > Coleoptera > Coccinellidae > Aphidecta > Aphidecta obliterata. The sequence goes on from OZ014435.1 coordinate 4,870,756, forward strand.
TGGCGCTGCCGCTCTCGGTCCATTCACACCGTAGGACCACCAGGAGTTGCCCAATTTCCACCTCAGTGGCGTGCGTTCGGTTTTGACACTTCGGCCCTTCTAGCCAGCACGTTTTTGTTAACAACAGCGTTATCATCCTGCGCAAATGTCTGCAATTTTCGAATTTTCAGACGAGAGTCGTCTTGAACGATCAGGTTGGATTCAGAGATAAAGAAAAAAACCTAGCCCATCGAATCGAAAAACTTTGTAGCTGGTTGTGAGATAAAGACACTAAGGTCATCATCATACTGACAATAAAAACTGAAGGCCGTTTTGGTACACACAAACACATTTCAGTTCATAGGACAAGGATAATGATGCAGGTATAAATGAAAAATCAATAAAGATGTGGGCTTTAGGCTAGAATTCAACCTAACGACACGTAATCTTCATTCTTTCTCTTGCACGAACCGCCGCTGGCGTTCGGGCAGTAGCCCAAAGGTAGTTCCAACATCTCACCTTCGTCGGTACTCGACCATATTGTCCGAAGAACACTTGTACATAAATCTGCTTGTCAAAGGTATCCCTAATCCGATGGTGGATGAAAAGAACCAAGCCCTTGACACAATAGACGAAATTGCCTTTGAGTAAATATTTGCCGAAACGGCAATTTACACCACGCAGTGTGTCCGCTGTGATCCCTGATTTAGTGCCCCTAATCTCGGGCCGGAATCAGTTTTTTTTTTTGTTCGAATTAAAGAGTCTCGATTGCGGTGTGAAGTATGTGAGAAGAGAGGGAGGATGCGTTGAGGTCCTTTCGTGTTTAGACGGTATTTCTCTGTGTCTGCACGTTCATCTTTGGTATCCAGCGGAGATAACGGAGTTTCATCTGGAAACTTAAAAATTTACCAACAGAAGGCACCGGGAGAACGAAAGATGTTCATGTAATTTCGTGTGAAATATCCTTCCTCTCCTTAAACGTGTCCTTCTCCTCGAAACCGACCACTTTCACTAATGTTTCAAACGATTCTTCATTTCAGATATGATCATGTCACATATATATCATAAGAAGTGCGCGGATACAGAGCTTCTATATAGCAGAGAAGGTCCCATGTCATACTCGATGAAAGCACAAGTCAACATCCTATAGACTAAAGGGCATAGCAATGTTTTAATTAGGGAGACGTTCCACATATCATCTCTATCACTGTTACATATATGTGATGTGAAAATATAGGATTTGTTTCATAACGAATCTGTCTGAGGAAAAATGTAGACGTTCACTTTTTCTGAGTAAGACATAGAGCCCAATATGACAAGAAAAGCGCAAATACAGAGCTTCTATGTAGCAGAGACGGTCCCATGTCATTCTCGACGAAAACACAAGTCAACATTTTATAGACTATAGAGCACAGCAACGTGTTAATTAGGGAGACGTTTCACATATCAGCTCTATCACTGTTACATATATGTCATGTGAAAATATAGGATTTGTTTCATAACGAATCTGACTGAGGAAAAATGTAGACGTACACTTTCTTTGAGTAGGACATAGATCCCAAGTGACCATGTAACAGATATATGACAAGACAAGCGCAAATACAGAGCTTCTATGTAGCAGAGACGGTCCCATGTCATTCTCGACGAAAACACAAGTCAACATTTTATAGACTATAGAGCACAGCAACGTTTTAATTAGGGAGACGTTCCACATATCAGCTCTATCACTGTTACATATATGTGATGTGAAAATATGGGATTTGTTTCAGAACGAATCTGACTGAGGAAAAATGTAGACGTACACTTTCTTTGAGTAGGACATAGATCCCAAGTGACCATGTAACAGATATATGACAAGAAAAGCGCCAATATAGAGCTTCTATGAAGCAGAGACCGTCCCCTGTCATACTCGACGGAAGCACAAGTCAACATTCTATAGACTATAGAGCATAGCAACGTTTTAATCAGGGAGACGTTTCACATATCAGCTCTATCACTGTTACATATATGTGATGTGAAAATATGGGATTTGTTTCATAACGAATCTGACTGAGGAAAAATGTAGACGTACACTTTCTTTGAGTAGGAAATAGATCCCAAGTGACCATGTAACAGATATATGACAAGAAAAGCGCAAATATAGAGCTTCTATGTAGCAGAGACGGTCCCCTGTCATACTCGACGAAAGCACAAGTCAACATTCTATAGACTATAGAGCATAGCAATGTTTTAATTAGGGAGACGTTCCACATATCAGCTCTATCACTGTTACATATATGTGATGTGAGAATATGGGATTTGTTTCATATAGAATCTGACTGAGGAAAAATGTAAACGTACACTTTCTTTGAGTAGGACATAGATCCCAAGTAACCATGTAACAGATATATGACAAGAAGAGCGCAAATACAGAGCTTCTATGTAGCAGAGAGGGTCCCATGTCATTCTCGACGAAAAAACAAGTCAACATTCTATAGACTATAGAGCATAGGAATGTTTTAATTAGGGAGATGTTCCATATATCAGCTCTATCACTGTTACATATATGTGATGTGAAAATATGGGATTTGTTTCATAACGAATCTGACTGAGGAAAAATGTAGACGTACACTTTCTTTGAGTAGGAAATAGATCCCAAGTGACCATGTAACAGATATATGACAAGAAAAGCGCAAATATAGAGCTTCTATGTAGCAGAGACGGTCCCCTGTCATACTCGACGAAAGCACAAGTCAACATTCTATAGACTATAGAGCATAGCAATGTTTTAATTAGGGAGACGTTCCACATATCAGCTCTATCACTGTTACATATATGTGATGTGAGAATATGGGATTTGTTTCATAACGAATCTGACTGAGGAAAAATGTAGACATACACTTTCTTTGGGTAGGAAATAGATCCCAAGTGACCATGTAACAGATATATGACAAGAAAAGCGCAAATATAGAGCTTCTATGTAGCAGAGACGGTCCCATGTCATTCTCGACGAAAACACAAGTCAACATTTCATAGACTATAGAGCACAGCAACGTGTTAATTAGGGAGACGTTTCACATATCTGCTCTATCACTGTTACATATATGTCATGTGAAAATATAGGATTTGTTTCCTAACGAATCTGTCTGGGGAAAAATGTAGACGTACAATTTCTCTGAGTAGGACATATATGAAAATATTGTGGAATATACCGATTCAGAAGAATTTAAAAATTCTTTTCCAAAACTTTGTTATCTCAGAGAAATGTGATACATTCCATACAGTTCTTGAACTGTCAATTTTATGCAATGGCATTATTTTTTAAACTGAGTTTGATGAGAAAACCACATAATATACTTCATTGAGTAAAACTAATTTAAAATTTCAGGCTTATTTTTTTCGGCAAGAATTGATGATTGACTATTCAGCTATTAGATATTTTCAAATATCTAGCCCCATACGAAATCACCCTCTGGAGCTGTCAATACCGAACGCCCCCTCGTTCGGTCGTCACACTCGTCACTCGTGAAACAAGACGTCCCACACCGTATAAACAATAATTTTCCGCCCAATTTCGGCATGAATAATGGAAAAAAACATCTCGAAAACCATCAATTTACCGGAGCCCCGAAAACAGGTTCCCTAAACGCCGAACAATGGCCATTTCCCTCGGCATTAACGCGTCCTTTCAATAAAAATCCTGAAAGAAGATTAAATTCCATCCCGCCTCAGTCTCATCTCTGCTGAATCACCGGCCCTAACAATGCGGCTTGGGCCCTTTGGCCGAGGAGACCCATCGCGGTGGCCGATGGGAGGTCTGTTCCGACATGTTGCTAAACAATCCAGCGCTACGGTCCCATGGGTTATTTATAGGTTATGGGCCATCTGCGGCTCCCAAAAGGTGACAATTCAATTTGGACTACTTAAAGCATGCCGTAGTTTGCACGTGAAATCAGCCCCCTTTCCACTCTTATCTTGCGTTGTTGTCGTTGGAATTTAACATTCGACCGTGGATAATTTGTGAACAAGGTTTCGGAACGATTCGACTTTTAGTGGTGAGTCGAATCTCATAATGGGGGAGATAAGGGAAAGTGGGCTCTCAGTCGGAGTGTCTCAATTTGTGGGCTTGAAGAGGTTCTCGGTGTAGACGTGACGATTGTCGTCCTTCCGAAGATGACGGTGTTTGGTATTTACGGAAGGTTTTGAAGAATTGCTACAATGCTCAACATTGATTGAAAATAATGAACCTCTGGTCATCACCATCATGTATTAATACGATAAAAGTAAGGTTAAAAGACATTTATATGATCAAATATGCATTATAACAATACATTGAATCAATGTCTTCAAAATTATCATCAAAATGGACTCGGGATCACGACGATACATTGTGATGACGTCATTTGAATGGAGCAAGATTCGATGAACATTGAATCAATGTATCTTTGTATTGTTCTATCTTTAGAGTTACATTCTCGATGCTTGAAAACATTGATAAATGTCCTAATTCCTTGTGATAATACTCTGCTCACATTGAATCAATATCCCGAACTCAATAATACGATGACTGCATTTGATTAGTCGATGTATGGAAAACATTGATAACGTGACCTAAATAAATTGGTTCAATATCCTACAGTCATTGATTTTATTACTGAAGTTGGATAGTCGATTTGAGGAAAAAATTGATAACATGACATTCATGGATTGGTCCAATGTCGTAGAGCTTTTAGTATAATTACTGCATCCAATATGTATTATGACAATGTAAAAAACACGTTGAATCAATGTTTTCAAAATTATCATTGAAATGGACTCGAGATCACTACGTTACATTGTGATAATGTTCATTTGAATGGAGCTAGCTTCGCTGAACATTGAATCGATGTATCTGTGTATTGTTCTATCAATGGAGTTAGATCCTCAATGCTGGAAAATATTGATAAATTTCCTAATTCCTTGTGATAATACTCTGCGAACATTGAATCAATGTCCCGAACTCACTAAAACGATGAGGGTGTTTGATAAGTCGATGTATGGAAAACGTTGACTACATGACTTTGATAGATTGATTCAATATCATTAATTTTATTACTGAATTTGAATAGTCGATTTTGAAAAAACATTGATAACATGACCTACATGGATTGGTTCATTATCCTAGGGCTATTGATAGAATTGCTGCATCAAATATGCAATATGACAATTCGAAAAACACATTGAATCAATTTCTTCAAAATTATCAATGAAGTGGACTCGAGATCACGACGCTACATTGTGATGATGTTCATTTGAATGGAGCTAGCTTCGCTGAACATTGAATCAATGTATCTTTGTATTGTTTTATCAATGAAGTTACATCCCCAATGCTTGAAAATATTGATAAGTGTCCTAATTCCTTGTGATAATACTCTGCGAACATTGAACCAATGTCCTGAACTCACTAAAACGATGAAGGTGTTTGATAAGTCGATGTATGGAAAACGTTGACTACATGACTTTGATAGATTGATTCAATATCATCAATTTTATTACTGAATTTGAATAGTCGATTTTGAAAAAACATTGATAACATGACCTACATGGATTGGTTCATTATCCTAGGGCTATTGATAGAATTGCTGCATCAAATATGCAATATGACAATTCGAAAAACACATTGAATCAATCTCTTCAAAATTATCAATGAAGTGGACTCGAGATCACGACGCTACATTGTGATGATGTTCATTTGAATGGAGCTAGCTTCGCTGAACATTGAATCAATGTATCTTTGTATTGTTTTATCAATGAAGTTACATCCCCAATGCTTGAAAATATTGATAAGTGTCCTAATTCCTTGTGATAATACTCTGCGAACATTGAACCAATGTCCTGAACTCACTAAAACGATGAAGGTGTTTGATAAGTCGATGTATGGAAAACGTTGACTACATGACTTTGATAGATTGATTCAATATCATCAATTTTATTACTGAATTTGAATAGTCGATTTTGAAAAAACATTGATTACATGACCTACATGGATTGGTTCATTATCCTAGGGCTATTGATAGAATTGCTGCATCAAATATGCAATATGACAATTCGAAAAACACATTGAATCAATCTCTTCAAAATTATCAATGAAGTGGACTCGAGATCACGACGCTACATTGTGATGATGTTCATTTGAATGGAGCTAGCTTCGCTGAACATTGAATCAATGTATCTTTGTATTGTTTTATCAATGAAGTTACATCCTCAATGCTTGAAAATATTGATAAGTGTCCTAATTCCTTGTGATAATACTCTGCGAACATTGAACCAATGTCCTGAACTCACTAAAACGATGAAGGTGTTTGATAAGTCGATGTATGGAAAACATTGACTACATGACTTTGATAGATTGGTTCGATATCATCAATTTTATTACAGAATTTGAATAGTCGATTTCAAGAAAACATTGATAACATGACCTACATGGATTGGTTCAATGTCCTAGGGCTATTGCTAGAATTGCTGCATCAAATATGCAATATGACAATTCGAAAAACACATTGAATCAATCTCTTCAAAATTATCAATGAAGTGGAATCGAGATCACTACGCTACATTGTGATAATGTTCATTTGAATGGAGCTAGCTTCGCTGAACATTGAATCAATGTATCTTTGTATTGTTTTATCAATGAAGTTACATCCTCAATGCTTGAAAATATTGATAAGTGTCCTAATTCCTTGTGATAATACTCTGCGAACATTGAATCAATGTCCTGAACTCACTAAAACGATGAAGGTGTTTGATAAGTCGATGTACGGAAAACATTGACTACATGACTTTGATAGATTGGTTCAATATCATTAATTTTGTTACTGAATTTGAATAGTCGATTTCAAGAAAACATTGATAACATGACCTACATGGATTGGTTCATTATCCTAGGGCTATTGATAGAATTGCTGCATCAAATATGCAATATGGCAATTCGAAAAACATACTGAATCAATCTCTTCAAAATTATCAATGAAGTGGACTCGAGATCACGACGCTACATTTTGATGATGTTCATTTGAATAGAGCTAGCTTCGCTGAACATTGAATCAATGTATTTTTGTATTGTTTTATCAATGAAGTTACATCCTCAAGGCTTGAAAATATCGATAAGTGTCCTAATTCCTTGTGATAATACTCTGCGAACATTGAATCAATGTCCTGAACTCACTAAAACGATGAAGGTGTTCGATAAGTCGATGTATGGAAAACATTGGTTACATGACTTTGATAGATTGGTTCAATATCATTAATTTTATTACTGAATTTGAATAGTCGATTTCAAGAAAACATTGATAACATGACCTACATGGATTGGTTCATTATCCTAGGGCTATTGATAGAATTGCTGCATCAAATATGCAATATGGCAATTCGAAAAACATACTGAATCAATCTCTTCAAAATTATCAATGAAGTGGACTCGAGATCACGACGCTACATTTTGATGATGTTCATTTGAATAGAGCTAGCTTCGCTGAACATTGAATCAATGTATCTTTGTATTGTTCTTTCAATGGAGTTACATCCTCAATGCTTGAAAATATTGATAAATGTCCTAATTCCTTGTGATAATACTCTGCGAACATTGAATCAATGTCCCGAACTCACTAAAACGATGAAGGTGTTCGATAAGTCGATGTATGGAAAACATTGACTACATGACTTTGATAGATTGGTTCAATATCATTAATTTTATTGCTGAATTTGGATAGTCGATTTTAAGAAAACATTGATAACATGACCTACATGGATTGGTTCAATGTCCTAGGGCTATTGATATAATTACTGCATCAAATATGCAATATGACAATTCAAAAAACACATTGAATCAATCTCTTCAAAATTATCAATAAAGTGGACTCGAGATCACTACGCTACATTGTGATAATGTTCATTTGAATGGAGCTAGCTTCGCTGAACATTGAATCAATGTATCTTCGTATTGTTCTATCATTAGAGTTACATTCTCAATGCTTGAAAACATTGATCAATGTCCTGATTTCTCGTGATAATACCGTCGTACATTGCACCAATATCTCGAACTCAATAATACGATGACTGCATTTGGTTAGTCGATGTATGGAGAACATTGACAACATGACCTTAATAGATTGGTTCAATATCCTACAGTCATTAGTTTCATTACTGGAGTTGAATAGTCGATTTAAGGAAAACATTGATAACATGATCTAGATAGACTGGTTCTATCTATATGGATTAGTTCAATATCTAGTCCAAAGTTTTCAAAATTCCGTCATAGAGTAAAAACATCAGTGGTCCTAGAACGCCACCTTGTGGAACTCCCGAGCTAATAGGCAAAATCTCGATTTCTCATGATTCAGTGGAGACAAAAAGTGCTATTTCGAGATGTTGAAGTAAGGAACTCTGTTCTCCTCGCTAGACCGCGAACAATACGACTTCCACAATCGTGTACCGAGATGTTAATATTCAAATGTCCAACATACGTTCTCGTATTCAACGCAAATTGCCTACATGAAAAACAGGTACCGATTCGAAATCGCAATAATCCCGTAGAGCACAAAACACATGTCGTGCAAGTTGAGACGCTCCCACACAGAAAATCATAAATGGCATTTCCGGAGCGGTCGGCTTCACCTCTGCCGTTGCCCGCATCTAGGTCAGCGCGACGGCGAGGAGCCCCACGTCATCCGAATTAACATTTTACGGTTCGACTTCAAGTATTTACTTTTACTACAATATCGAGTGTTACCCAACATTTCGCACGATTGGGACACGGTGACGAATACGCGAAGGATTCGGTGGTTAGGGGCGCCCACCTGGGACGCTCTAGGACGTGGGGACGCCCTGGAGAAGTCGTCCACAATATTTGATGAAGTCGGATTACATGCTTGAAAGATTTATGAAAAATGGTCAAAAAATGAAATAATTCAATTCAGGCGGTTAGAATTGTCGAATTCATATCGCAGAACTTCATGAATTCATGTTTTTTTTTTTCAAATTTGCGGAGGAATGAAGTGGAAATTATCGAATCAGCGTTTATCCTTGCCAAGGAATGTGTGTTACCTGCTGCTTCCCCAGATTTCCTTGGCCAGGAAGCGAGGGATCACCGGGATATAAATCCTCCGAGAAGGCGACAGAGATGATGGAGTCGAGACGCCACCAGAATTCCATCGAGCGTTTCACACGTCCTCCTCTCGTAGATATCGCATCGCCGGTGAGTTATGGCGGGGATTATCGGCTCATAAATAAAAAAATTCGCCCGCTCATACTTCCTCCTGACACAACAAAATTTCTTGAAAGCCAACACCGATGGGAACGGACATCATCGTCACTTCATTATGTGCCAACCCCTGTCAAGCCCCTCCTGACCTCCTGCGTCGGGTGGTCTTTCGCAGCCTTGGCCGGCGGCAAGTGACTCCTCACCTCGTTACCTAGGCCTCCCGCTGTTGGACACCATCTCCACATAAATGGTTGATGGCTCAATCGGTGCGCCGCCTGAATTCCAATGGGTGACAGTACCAATAAACTGTGAAATATGGTTTCTCTGTGGGGAAGAAGTGTTTGCTGCAGCGCTATTATATATTGCTGCTACTTGTGTGGGACGATTTCTCCCTTCCCCATAGCCCTGGACGACCTCCAGGCTAATTTATGCCTCATCGGATTCTGTTTTATGGGGCGTCCCATCACTAACTTCTTACTTTGTCTGAATTATTCATAAGTGGTGAATTAAGGACCTGGGGAAGATGCGGTCGCGGTGGATTCCTCCAGGAACCATGGGAAAAACTCCCTCGATTCAGATCAAAATGTTTCTCTGAACGAGAGCGTTAACATTTTGCCCAAATTATGTGTAATTTTCGAAAAATCTCGGCCTGGTCGTATTGAAATTTCAAAGTAACGACACAAAGGTTCATGTGAAAGAAGATTCTGAAGAAAATATTACTTAAAACCTCGCCATATCCTGCTGAAATTTTGGTCGTTAAGGCATGGATAGAATGACATATGTAGAAATTCAGTTCTCTAGTTATTCCACGTGAAAATAAAATTGTGTTTTTCTGATCTGGTATTTGGAATATTGGAAGTTCGGTGATTCCTTTTTTCTGGAGGTTTTGAAAAAAAATTTTGTTTCAAACTTCGTCATATCCTGCTGAATTTTGGGTTCCTTTAGTTGTTTCACGTGATAATAAAATGGAATCTTTCTGATCTTCTGTTTGGAATATTCTATATTCGGTGATTCCATGTTTCATGATGAGGTTCTGAAAAAATTATTTTTTTGAACTTCGTCATATCCTGCTGAAATTTTGGTCTATATCTTCAGCATGGATTGAATGAATTATGTAGAAATTAATACCTTTCGTTGTTTCACGTGAAAATGAGATTGATTTTTTTTGATCTTGTGTTTGGAATATTTGATATTCGGTGATTCCATCTTTCATGAGGTTCTGAAAAAATTATTTTTTCAAACTTCGTCATATCCTGCTGAAACTTGGGTTCCTTTAGTAGTTGATCCACGTGAAAATAAAATTGACTCTTTCTGAACGTTTGTTTGGAATATTTTATTTTCGGTGATTCCATCTTTTATGAGGTTCTGAAAAAATTATTTTTTCAAATTTCGTCATCATGCTGAAATTTTGGTCTACAGATAAAGCATTGATGAAATAAGTTATGTAGAAATTAATTCCTTTTGTTGTTTCAGATAAAAATGAGATTGATTTTTTCTGATCTTGTGTTTGGTCCTGAAAAACATATTTTTCTAAACTTCGTCATATCCTGCTGAAACTTGGGTTCCTTTAGTAGTTGATCCACGTGAAAATAAAATTGACTCTTTCTGATCTTTTGTTTGGAGTATTTTATTTTCGGTGATTCCATCTTTTATGAGGTTCTGAAAAAATTATTTTTTTGAACTTCGTCATATCCTGCTGAAATTTGGGTCTACAGATGAAGCATTGATGAAATGGGTTATGTGGAATTAATTCCTTTTGTTGTTTCACATAGAAATGAGATTGATTTCTTCTGATCTTGTGTTTAGAATATTTGATATTCGGTGAGTCCATATTTCATGAGGTTCTGAAAAAATTATTTTTTCAAACTTCGTCATATCCTGCTGAAACTTGGGTTCCTTTAGTAGTTGATCCACGTGAAAATAAAATTGACTCTTTCTGATCTTATGTTTGGAATATTTTATTTTCGGTGATTCCATCTTTTATGAGGTTCTGAAAAAATTATTTTTTCAAACTTCGTCATATCCTGCTGAAATTTTGGTCTACAGACAAAGCATTGATGAAATAAGTTATGTAGAAATTAATTCCTTTTGTTGTTTCAGATGAAAATGAGATTGATTTTTTCTGATCTTGTGTTTGGAATATTTGATATTCGGTGATTCCATCTTTCATGAGGTTCTGAAAAAATTATTTTTTCAAACTTCGTCATATCCTGCTGAAACTTGGGTTCCTTCAGTACTTGATCCACGTGAAAATAAAATTGACCCTTTCTGATCTTTTGTTTGGAATATTTTATTTTCGGTGATTCCATCTTTTATGAGGTTCTGAAAAAATTATTTTTTTAAACTTCGTCATATCCTGCTGAAATTTGGGTCTACAGATAAAGCATTGATGAAATAAGTTATGTAGAAATAAATTCCTTTTGTTGTTTCACATGAAAATGAGATTGATTTTTTCTGATCTTGTGTTTGGGAGATTTGATATTCGGTGATTCAATCTTTTATGAGGTCCTGAAAAACATATTTTTTTGAACTTCGTCATATCCTGCTGAAACTTGGGTTCCTTTAGTAGTTGATCCACGTGAAAATAAAATTGACTCTTTCTGATCTTTTGTTTGAAGTATTTTATTTTCGGTGATTCCATCTTTTATGAGGTTCTGAAAAAATTATTTTTTCAAACTTCGGCATATCCTCCTGAAATTTGGGTCTACAGATAAAGCATTGATGAAATGGGTTATGTAGAATCAAATCCTTTTGTTGTTTCACATGAAAATGAGATTGATTTTTTTTATCTTGTTTTTGGAATATTTGATATTCAGTGATTCCATCTTTTATGAGGTCCTGAAAAAATATATTTTAAAACTTTGTCATATCCTGCTGAAACTTGGGTTCCTTCAGTTGTTTCGCGTGAAAATAAAATTGACTTTTTCTTATTTTGTGTTTGGAATACTTTATATTCGGTGATTCCATCTTTCATGAGGTTCTAAAAAAATTATTTTTTCAAACTTGGTTATATCCTGCTGAAATTTTGGTCTACAGATAAAGCATTGATAAAATGAGTTATGTAGAAATTAGTTCCTTTTGTTGTTTCACGTGAAAATGAGATTGATTTTTCTGATCTTGTGTTTGGAATAATTGATATTCGATGATTCAATCTTTTATGAAGCCCTGAAAAAAATTTTTTCGAACCTCGTCATATCCTGCTGAAACTAGGGTTCCTTCAGTTGTTTCACGTGAAAATCAAATTGACTTTTTCTGATCTTGTGTTTGGAATATTTTATATTCGGTGATTCCATCTTTTATGAGGTCCTGAAAAATTTTTTTTTTCGAACTTTGTCATATCCTGCTGAAACTTGGGTTCCTTCAGTTGTTTCACGTGAAAATGAAATTGATTTTTTCTTATCTTGTGTTTGAAATATTTCATATTCGGTGATTCCATCTTTTATGAGGTTCTAAAAAAATTATTTTTACAACTTCGTAATATCCATTGAAACTTGGGTTCCTCAAATTGTTTCACGTGAAAATGAAATTGACTCTTTTTGGTTGACCGCTGTTTTGTTTTATGAGGTTCTGAAAAAATAATTTTCTTGAACTTCATCATATGCTTCTGGTATTTTGGTCTACATATAAGGCATGGATAAAATGAGTTATGTAAAAATGAATTCCTATTGTTGTTTCAGGTGGAAATAAAATTGAATTTTTTCGATCTGTTGTTTGGAATATCTGATATTCGGTGATTCCATCTTGTGAGAGGTTCTGAAAAAAATATTTTTTCAAGCTTCGTCATATCCTACTGAAACTTGGGTTCCTTAAGTTGTTTCACGTGAAAATGAAATTGACTTTTTTTTGTTGACTGCTGTTTTGTTTTATGAGGTTCTGAAAAAATAATTTCCTTAAACTTCGTCATATGCTTCTGGTATTTTGGTCTACATATAAGGCATGGATAAAATGAGTTATGTAAAAATGAATTCCTATTGTTGTTTCAGGTGGAAATAAAATTGAATTTTTTCGATCTGTTGTTTGGAATATCTGATATTCGGTGATTCCATCTTGCATGAGGTTCTGAAAAAAATATTTTTTCAAGCTTCGTCATATCCTACTGAAACTTGGGTTTCCCAAGTTGTTTCACGTGAAAATGAAATTGACTTTTTTTTGTTGACTGCTGTCTTGTTTTATGAGGTTCTGAAAAAATAATTTTTTTAAACTTCGTCATATGCTTCTGGAATTTTGGTCTACATATGGGGCGTGGATAAAATGAGTTATGTAAAAATTAATTCCTATTGTTGTTTCAGGCGGAAATAAAATTGACTTTTTTCGATCTGTTGTTTGGAATATCTGATATTCGGTGATTTCATCTTGTGTGAGGTCCTGAAAAAGATATTTTTTCAAGCTTCGTCATATCCTACTGAAACTTGGGTTCCTTAAGTTGTTTCACGTGAAAATGAAATTGACTTTTTTTCGTTGACTGCTGTTTTGTTTTATGAGGTTCTGAAAAAATAATTTTTTTAAACTTCGTCATATGCTTCTGGTATTTTGGTCTACATATAAGGCATGGATAAAATGAGTTATGTAAAAATTAATTCCTATTGTTGTTTCAGGTGGAAATAAAATTGACTTTTTTCGATCTATTGTTTGGAATATCTGATATTCGGTGATTCCATCTTGTATGAGGTTCTGAAAAAATTATTTTTTTAACTTCGTCATATCCTGCTGAATTTTTAGTCTACATATAAAGCGTTATAAAATGTGTTGTGTAGAAATTAATTCCTTTTTCCTGATCTTGTGTTTGGAATATTCGATATTCGGTGATTCCTTCTTTTGAAGTTTGAAAAATATTTGTCTCATTGACGTTCATGGTGCATTTCACGATCTTTGGTTTTATATTACCGCCAATAGAGATGGGCGATTGATTCTTTTCAGGGAGTAGTGAGTAATTCACTGTTCTAGTTGAATTTTCTCAAAGCCTAAGACTCATCACTGACATTTAAAAATGAAAATTAACAGTCACATCACACAATTACTGAGTAGGTGAGTAGGAAAAACGACGAGATGAGAAGCAGATTCTATCCATCTCTACCAGAAGTTCTCGTGTTTGTGTTGATTCAGCGCGCAGAATGCCGAATCCGAATCGCCGGAAGCTTTGAGATTTGACGTCGATGGTATCGTTGGATTCGTAATCATAGCTCTTCTTTCTACAGTATCGCCTTCTGTCAAATGATCATAGATTAGCTTTAAGTGACCGTGACTTCGCATCAGTGAATTTCTACGTTGAGAACGCAAATCCCGCAGCAATATCGATATTCAACCGGGTCAATTTCGATACCTGTGGTCCGAACCTTGGGACAAGTAAACAAACAATCCGGCAAGATGCCCGATCTTTTTCTTACTCGCATATGGTCTGTGACTAAAGGTCGTGTCGGCCAGCACGCATGCATGCGGATCTATGCGCGATTTATTGTTATAAGTCTGACCGATTCACGGTCACGTTCAGGTGTTGACTGGTCCGAGAAGACGTATGGGAAGGTTGCTAAGATCGGCCGGCACGGAGATAGAACAACGAAAGCTAATCGATATTACTGTTACCGAAGAGCGGAATGAGACTCCGAGATGAAATATTGCATATTGCGGTTTCATAGTTGTCAACGGGTGTGGGCTATTTGGATGGGGAAATTGATTCGGCTGGTGTTGTTGGCGTTGATGAGGATGAGGAGCTACTGAACCCTCGGTCTGAATTCATGTAGAGGAATCATCTCACTTCAGGGACAACACATTTTAGATTCGATGAAATCGAAAGTGACATAACATCCTTAACGCCCTATAAAACCCCAATAAATAAAATCTCAAATTTCTACTATCAACCGAAATTTGTTATTCCAATAAAAATCGGGTAGCCCCCTGAATTTATATGGCTCATAATACGAATTTCTTCTGATACCTTATCGTCGGCCAGTTTCTTAATGAAAATAAAGCTATAAGAAATAATGGGAATGAGCCAGCGAAGAACAACATTCAGATCCGTATCTGATGTAAGCCTTTTGTACGACAAAACCAACAAGTTGGTAACAAGGGGGCCCCGCTCGAGAAGAAACGCGGCTCTGATGACGGTCCGCTATCAGTCTTCACCATCGGCGGCATTCTTCGCCTAGGTATCTGGAGGTTTTGAGAGTCGCCCAGAGGATGGGGCCCAGAAATGTGTGTATGAATATTTTGGTGGTTTCGACAACGTTTATGAGCGACTTTTTGGTATCAGACGAAATTGTTCTTTGTAGACTTCTGGAAATTGAAAGGAAATGATAATTCTTTCCTATATCGAAGAATTCATTTTTTTCCTAATTTTCCATGTATTTTTTGAATAATTCAATTCGGCCACGCTGATTTCGAATATGCTATCGATTTCATATACCTCTTCGTTTCTTCGCTGCAAACGTCGAACTTCTCGAAAAAAATTAAAAAATCATAAAATTTATGAAAAATCTTCTGGAAACTGAAATATGAAATTTTTAGGTAACCAGAGGGTGCAGACAAACGAAAAAAAATACAAACTCAATATGATCGATCCATTTTCATACACGTGAGAAAATCTGAAATTATCCATCTAAAAATGAGAATCTTCGAAAGTTCAAAGTTTTTCAAAATTTTTTCTCATGAAAAAAACAAATATATCTATTCCATTCTTTATTGAACAGATATCATGCATTTCTATCCTTTATCGAGGAATTATTTTGTTTCCAAATTTTGCATGTATTTGCCCTATAAATTTTCGGATAGAAATTTTTTTTTCGGTGATCTAGGAAAATCTTATATAAAATAATTCGGCCTAGCTTATTTCGAATAACTTATCGACTTCTTCATATACCTCATCGTTTCTTCGGTGCAAAACGTTGAAATTCTCGAAAAAATATGTTGTTTGCCGAAAAAAAATATAAAAATCATAAAATTCAGAAAAAAGCTTCTGGAAACTAACTTATGAATTTTTTCGGTAAAAAGAAGATGCAGACAAACGAAAAAAGAAATAACACTCAATATGGTCGATCCATTTTCATATACTTCAGGAAATCTGCAATTGCCCATCTAAAAATGGGAATCTTTGAAAGTTTCAACTTCAAAGTGGTATAGCGTCAAGAAAAATTTTTCTCAATGAAAAAAACAAATATGTTCGTCATCTATTCCATTTTTTATTGGATTGATATCATGCATTCCTTTCCTATATCGAAGAATTAATTTTTTTCAAGTTTTCCATGTAATTTCTCATATATATTTCTGGGTGGAAATTTTTTTTTCGGTGATCTCCTAGTAAAATCTTACATAGAATAATTCGGCCTAGCTTATTTCGAATAAGCTATTGATTTCTTCATATACCGTTTCTTCGCTGCAAACGTCGAAATTCCCGAAAAAATAAGTTGTTTGGCGAAGAAAAATATAAAAATCATAAAATTCAGAAAAAACCTTCTGGAAACTAAACTATGAATTTTTTCGGTAACCAGATGATGCAGACAAACGGAAAAATATACACTCCATATGGTCGATCCATTTTCATATACTTCCGGAAATCTGCAATTGCCCATCTAAAAATGAGAATCTTTGAAAGTTTCAACTTCAAAGTGGTATAGCGTCAAGAAAAATTTTTCTCAATGAAAAAAAACAAATATATTCGTCATTTATTCCATTTTTTATTGGATTGATATCATGCATTCCTTTCCTATATCGAAGAATTAATTTTTTTCAAGTTTTCCATGTAATTTCTCATATATATTTCTGGGTGGAAAATTTTTTTTCGGTGATCTCCTAGTGAAATCTTACATAGAATAATTCGGCCTAGCTTATTTCGAATAAGCTATTGATTTCTTCATATACCGTTTCTTCGCTGCAAACGTCGAAATTCCCGAAAAAATAAGTTGTTTGGCGAAGAAAAATATAAAAATCATAAAATTCAGAAAAAACCTACTGGAAACTAAACTATGAATTTTTTCGGTAACCAGATGATGCAGACAAACGAAAAAAAAATACACACTTGATATGGTCGATCCATTTTCATATACTTCAGGAAATCTGCAATTGCCCAACTAAAAATGAGAATCTTTGAAAGTTTCAACTTCAAAGTGGTATAGCGTCAAGAAAAATTTTTCTCAATGAAAAAAAACAAATATATTCGTCATTTATTCCATTTTTTATTGGATTGATATCATGCATTCCTTTCCTATATCGAAGAATTGATTTTTTTCAAGTTTTCCATGTTATTTCTCTTATATATTTCTGGGTGGAAATTTTTTTTTCGGTGATCTCCTAGTGAAATCTTACATAAAATAATTCAGCCTAGCTTATTTCGAATAAGCTATTGATTTCTTCATATACCGTTTCTTCGCTGCAAACGTCGAAATTCCCGAAAAAATAAGTTGTTTGGCGAAGAAAAATATAAAAATCATAAAATTCAGAAAAAACCTACTGGAAACTAAACTATGAATTTTTCCGGTAACCAGAAGATGCAGACAAACAAAAAGAAAAATACATACTCAATATGGTCGATCCATTTTCATATACTTCAGGAAATCTGCAATTGCCCATCTAAAAATGAGAATCTTTGAAAGTTTCAACTTCAAAGTGGTATAGCGTCAAGAAAAATTTTTCTCAATGAAAAAAATAAAATATATTCGTCATCTATTCCATTTTGTATTGGATTGATATTATGCATTCCTTTCCTATATCGAAGAATTATTTTTTTTTAAGTTTTCCATCTAATTTCTCTTATATATTTCTGGGTGGAAATTTTTTTTTCGGTGATCCCCTAGTAAAATCTTACATAAAATAATTCGGCCTAGCTTATTTCGAATAAGCTATTGATTTCTTCATATACCGTTTCTTCGCTGCAAACGTCGAAATTCCCGAAAAAATAAGTTGTTTGGCGAAGAAAAATATAAAAATCATAAAATTCAGAAAAAACCTACTGGAAACTAAACTATGAATTTTTTCGGTAACCAGATGATGCAGACAAACGAAAAAAAAATACACACTTGATATGGTCGATCCATTTTCATATACTTCAGGAAATCTGCAATTGCCCAACTAAAAATGAGAATCTTTGAAAGTTTCAACTTCAAAGTGGTATAGCGTCATGAAAAATTTTTCTCAATGAAAAAAAACAAATATATTCGTCATTTATTCCATTTCTTATTGGATTGATATCATGCATTCCTTTCCTATATCGAAGAATTAATTTTTTTCAAGTTTTCCATGTAATTTCTCTTATATATTTCTGGGTGGAATTTTTTTTTCGGTGATCTCCTAGTAAAATCTTACATAAAATAATTCGGCCTAGCTTATTTCGAATAAGCTATTGATTTCTTCATATACCGTTTCTTCGCTACAAACGTCGAAATTCCCGAAAAAATAAATTGTTTGGCGAAGAAAAATATAAAAATCATAAAATTCAGAAAAAACCTTCTGGAAACTAAACTATGAATTTTTTCGGTAACCAAATGATGCAGACAAACAAAAAAAAATACACACCTAATATGGCCGATCCATTTTCATATACTTCAGGAAATCTGCAATTGCCCATCTAAAAATGAGAATCTTTGAAAGTTTCAACTCCAAAGTGGTGTAGCGTCGGGAAAATTTTTTCTCATGAAAAAAACAAATATTGTCGTCATCTATTCCATTGTTTATTGAATAGATTTCATGTTTTTCTTTCCTATGTCGAAGAATTAATTTTTTTCGAGTTTTCCATGTAATTTCTCTTATATATTTCTGGGTGGAAATTTTTTTTTCGGTGATCTCCTAGTAAAATCTTACATAAAATAATTCGGCCTAGCTCATTTCGGATAAACTATCGATATCTTCATGAATATACCTTATCGTTTCTTCGCTCCAAACGTCTAAATTCCCGAAAATTCACGAAAAATAAGTTGTTGAGCGAAGAAAAATATAAAAATTCAGAAAAAACATTCTGGAAACTGAACTATGAATTTTTTCGGTCACCAGAGGATGCAGACAAACGAAAAAAATCCACACTCATTATTGGTTGATCCATTTTCATATACTTGAGAAAGTCTAAAATTGTTCATCCAAAAATGAGAATCTTTGAAAGTTTAGACTTTAAAGTGGCCAAGCCTCAATAAAAAAAAAATTCTCATGAAAGAAACAAATACATTCGATTTCTATTTCTTTCTTTATTGGATAGAAATCATGCCATTCTCTCCTTTATCGAAGAATTAATTTTTTTTAAAATTTTCCATGTATTTGCCCTATACATTTTTAGGTGGAATTTTTTTTTTTCAGTTATCTTCTAGAAATATCTTATACAGGATGTCTCAGAATGAATAAATGGATAATCCTAGAAGAGCTATTGGAGTCTCTGCAAAAAACACAAAAAAAAATCTATCCCCACTAGAAAATTTTTTTCTTGCACATCACGTTGCGTTTCTCTGTGACACGCTCACAAATGAATCAAATCAATCAGTTTCTTCATGGTGAAATATTCTTCGATAAAATACCATTAGATATACAGAAAACCGTATAAATATCTTTTGTAACTTTTTTGGGAAAAATATCCAACTTCAAATTCCATCATAAAATGGGATGACCATTTAATTATGTGAAAGTTTAATCGTTCACTATTTGAAAAAAAAATTTCTAGTGGGGTTAGATTTTTTTTTGAATTTTTTTCAGAGAGTCCAATAGCTCTTCTATACAGTGTTACAGAAATATCCATTTATTCTGGGACACTCTGTATAATCTAATTCGACCATGCTGATTTATGAGATCTCTTTCTCCAAATTCCTTATAGTTTCGTCGCTATGAATGTTGAATTTTCCGAAGAAATATGTTGTTTGACGAAAAAATCATAAAATTCGCTGAAAACCTTCCAGAACCAAAACCATGTATTCCTTGGATAATCAGAGGATGCAGAGAATTGCAAAAAAATCCACACTCACCAGGGTCGATTCTTTACCTTTGAGAAAAATCTCAAATTGGCCATCTAAGAATAGGCATCGTTGAAAATTTCCACTAAGTGCAGAAGCGACCAGAAAAATTGTTCCTCTCAAAAAGCAAACATATATTCTGAATTTAAACCCTTGAATTACATATTATATACATTACATGTTTTTTTCTCCTATATCGAAGAATTATTATTTGACCGATAGTTGCCCTATAAGTTTCTGAGGGCGAAGTTGTTTTCATATGAGCTCATTTGACTACGCTGATTTCGAAATTGTATTCAATTTCTCCTTAGATCTCATCGTTTTTTTTCAGAAAATCAACTTAGAAACAAACTTGTGTTTTTCTAGAGGAAGATTTCCTCAACAATTTTTGGGGTTAGATTTTTCCAAATGTTTTCGGTAAGTTTCGATTGATGATGCCATTGGAGTCAGCGTTTCTTGTTTCTCCTGGGGAACCCCAGGGTACTATTCTTAAAAACGTTACTAAATTACTATTCAGTGTGGTTTTTGCCCACGATTCTCAAATTCCCAACAGCCTCCCCATCGACGATCTCACCTCCCTGGCCCGGTCTCTCGCGCTGGGCGGCGAAATCCACAAAAGCATCACGCCCACAAATCAGGGCGACAGCACAACGCGCCGTTGTGTGGATCTCGTTTCGCATCTGAGGCGCCGCCGGAAACGGGCCCATCTCGTTGGACGTGGGAACAATCTGACGGGGCCGTTCGCGGGAGGCTGCGAGAGACCGTCTACGGGGTGGCATCGCGGAGATAAGGACCAGAAATCGAACTAATGAGGGCGCGCCGGCGTTCCTCCGCCGCAGTAGCGTAGAAATGACGCCGGTTCGGATCCGGCGGTATTGAAGGCCGTCAGGCCAATTATGGGGATGCGTGGGGTCCTGGGGAGTTTGATGATAGGGGGTGGTTTTTGGTGTGAACTCGCATACACCTGAAAGTTTCAGGTTGTCATCTCTATCGCTTTCAAAATATTCTTCTTGTCGGACCTGCCCTTGGTGTTTCCCGTCCAATTACGATTCGTTATCACCTGATAATTCCGTCCCGGTGTGAATGCACCCTAACGAGGTGTTAATCCGGACCGAACCGAGCCCATTAATCAACACTAAGTAAACCGTGAAACAAAACGAGTCTCAGCCTCTCAGCGCCGGTCCTCGATGCTGCAGGTACTGGCACTCAAAATATTATCTCCATCAACATCGATAGGCGTAATTTCAGGGGTGTGTGTGCACGATAATTCCCCCCCGACAAATCGATCGTTTTTCATCAGACGCGCAACGCTGCGGCGGCTTGGTGCGAACAGCAACAATAACCCCATGTAAATATATATTTATAATGTATAGGTTTAAATCAGTCGAAAATTGGCATTGGGCAGCCCGGAGTTAACGAACCGCTAAAATTGTTGCTACGCCCTATGCCGGAGGATAATTATAGGGGTACAGTTGTAAAGGAACACCGAAAAAACAGGGGCGTACTAACCCTTCTTCACATCCACAGACTATCGCTGCTGGACGATGAGATTAAGCCATTCCAGTCTTCATCGTCTTCTTTATCCTTTATCTCCCATCAGCAAACTTCTTCTTTACTGAACATACATTTTTTTCTTCATTGACTAGGAGCTAGGATCAAAAGCATTGTTGGTATTTCGTTCGAGCATTGACTTTTTCGCATTCTTCCACCCTCAATTTGCTTCAGCTCGGTCATCACCAGTTTACTGGTCGAATTTTTTTTTGTCACAGACATATCACAAGAGGAGCGCGGATACAGAGCTGCGATGTAACAGAGTCTCTCCAAAATTTGGTATTTTATTGGAACTGACGTTTCGTGAGGATCGTATCACTGGAAGAATAAAAAAGAAATTTTCAAAACTTCGAAATCTCATAAACTATCCTCCATATCCTGTTGAAATTTTGTGTCTACATAAATTTTTGCTGTTTCACGAGAAGAAGAGATTGAGTTTTTCTGATCTGATGCTGTTCTTATGTCACAGATATATCACAAGAAGAGCGCGGATACAGAGCTGCGATGTAACAGAGACTCTCCTATGAGGAACTTTCCTCAATAATTCGAGAAATATTGAATGGATCGTATTGAAACTCGGTAGCTAACTGTAAATTAACGACACAAAAATACATGTGAAATTTCGTGAGGATCGTGCTTATCACTAGAAGAACAAAAAAAAATTAATGACTTCGATATCTCATAAAAAATTCTCCATATAGGTACGGCTGAAATTTTGTGTCTACACGAATTTGAGGCATCCATGACATTTTTCTGATATGGTGTTGTTCTTATGTCACAAATATATCACAAGAAGAGCGCGGATACAGAGCTGCGATGTAACAAAGACTCTCCTATGAGGTAATTTTATCAATAATTCGAGAAACATTGAATTTATCGAATTGAAACTTGGAAGCTAACTGTGAATTAACGAGACAAAAATATATGTGGAATTTCGTAAGGATCGTACTCATCACTAGAAAAACAAAAAAAAAAGTAATTACTTCGATATCTCATGAACAATTCTCCATATACTGCTGAAATTTTATGTCTACATAAATTTGGGGCATTCATGATATTTTTCTGATATGGTGTTGTTCTCATGTCACAGATATATCACAAGAAGAGCGCGGATACAGAGCTGAGATGTAACAGAGACTCTCCTATGAGGTACGTTTATCAATAATACGAGAAATATTGAATTTATCGAACTGAAACTTGGTGGCTTACAGTAAATTAACGACACAAAAATACATGTGGAATTTCGTGAGGATCGTAATTATCAATAGAAAAACAAAACAAATCAATGACTTCGATATCTCATGAACAATTCTCCATATACTGCTGAATTTTTGCGTCTACATGAATTTGGGGCATCCATGACATTTTTCTGATATGGTGTTGTTCTTATGTCACAGATATATCACAAGAAGAGCGCGGATACAGAGCTGCGATGTAACACAGACTCTCCTATGATGTAATTTTATCAATAATTTAAGAAATATTGAATTTTCGAATTGAAACTTGGTAGCTAATTGTAAATTAACGACACAAAAATACATGTGGAATTTCGTGAGGATCGCACTTATCACTAGAAAAAAAAAAAAAATTAATGACTTCGATATCTCATGAACAATTCTTCAAATTATACTGCTGAAATTTTGTGTCTACACGAATTTGGGGCATTCATGACATTTTTCTGATATGGTGTTGTTCTTATGTCACAGATATATCACAAGAAGAGCGCGTATACAGAGCTGCGATGTAACAGACACTCTCCTGTGATGTAATTTTATCAATAATTCGAGAAATATTGAATTTTCAAATTGAAACTTGGTAGCTTACTGTAAATTAACGACACAAAAATACATGTGAAATTTCGTAAGGATCGTGCTTATCACTAGAAGAACAAGAAAAAAATTAATGACTTCGATATCTCATAAAAAATTCTCCATATAGGTACTGCTGAAATTTTGTGTCTACACGAATTTGGGGCATCCATGACCTTTTTCTGATATGGTGTTGTTCTTATGTCACAGATATATCACAAGAAGAGCGCGAGTACAGAGCTGCGATGTAACAAAGACTTTCTTATGAGGTAATTTTATCGATAATTCGAGAAACATTGAATTTATCGAATTGAAACTTGGCAGCTTAGTGTAAATTAACGACACAAAAATACATGTGAAATTTCGTAAGGATCGTGCTTATCACTAGGAGAACAAGAAAAAAATTAATGACTTCGATATCTCATAAATAATTCTTCATATACTGCTGAAATTTGTTATCTACATGAATTATGGGAATTCATGACATTTTTCTGATATGGTGTTGTTCTTATGTCACAGATATATCACAAGAAGAGCGCGAGTATAGAGCTGCGATGTAACAAAGACTTTCCTATGAGGTAATTTTATCAATAATTCGAGAAATATTGAATTTTCAAATTGAAACTTGGTAGCTTACTGTAAATTAACGACACAAAAATACATGTGAAATTTCGTAAGGATCGTGCTTATCACTAGAAGAACAAGAAAAAAATTAATGACTTCGATATCTCATAAAAAATTCTCCATATAGGTACTGCTGAAATTTTGTGTCTACACGAATTTGGGGCATCCATGACCTTTTTCTGATATGGTGTTGTTCTTATGTCACAGATATATCACAAGAAGAGCGCGAGTACAGAGCTGCGATGTAACAAAGACTTTCTTATGAGGTAATTTTATCGATAATTCGAGAAACATTGAATTTATCGAATTGAAACTTGGCAGCTTAGTGTAAATTAACGACACAAAAATACATGTGAAATTTCGTAAGGATCGTACTTATCACTAGAAATACAAAAAAAAATTAATCTCATGAACAATTCTCCATATTATACTGCTGAAATTTTGCGTCTACATGAATTTGGGGCATCCATGACATTTTTCTGATATGGTGTTGTTCTTATGTCACAGATATATCACAAGAAGAGCGTGGATACAGAGCTGCGATGTAACAGAGACTCTCCTATGATGTAATTTCATCAATAATTCTATAAATATTGAATTTATCGAATTGAAACTTGGTAGCTAACTGTAAATCAACGACACAAAAATACGTGTGGAATTTCGTAAGGATCGTACTTATCACTAGAAAAACAAACAAAAATTAATGACTTCGATATCTCATGAAATCTCCATATCATATTGCTGAAATTTTGCGTCTACATGAGTTTGGGGCATTCATTACATTTTTTCGATATGGTGTTGTTCTTATGTCACAGATATATCACAAGAAGAGCGTGGATATAGAGCTGCGATGTAACAGAGACTCTCCAATGAGGTAATTTCATCAATAATTCGAGAAATATCGAATTTATCGAATTGAAACTTGGTAGCTAACTGTAAATTAACGACACAAAAATACGTGTGGAATTTTGTAAGGATCGTACTTATCACTAGAAAAACAAACAAAAATTAATGACTTCGATATCTCATGAAAAATTCTCCATATTATATTGCTGAAATTTTGCGTCTACATGAATTTGGGGCATCCATGACATTTTTTTGATATGGTGTTGTTCTTATGTCACAGATATATCACAAGAAGAGCGTGGATATAGAGCTGCGATGTAACAGAGACTCTCCAATGAGGTAATTTTATCAATAATTCGAGAAATATCGAATTTATCGAATTGAAACTTGGTAGCTAACTGTAAATTAACGACACAAAAATACGTGTGGAATTTTATAAGGATCGTACTTATCACTAAAAAACAAAAAAAAATTAATGACATCGATATCTCATGGACAATTCTCCATATTATACTGCTGAAATTTTGCGTCTACATGAATTTGGGGCATCCATGACATTTTTCTGATATGGTGTTGTTCTTATGTCATAGATATATCACAAGAAGAGCGCGGATACAGAGCTGCGATGTAACCTCTCCTATGAGGTAATTTCATCAATAATTCGAAAAATATTGAATTTATCGAATTGAAACTTGGTAGCTAACTAACAAGCAAAAATACATGTGGAATTTCGTAAGGATCGTACTTATATCTAGAAAAACAAACAAAAATTAATGACTTCGATATTTCATGAACAACTCTCCATATACTGCTGAAATTTTGTGTCTACATGAATTTGGGGCATCCCTAAAGTATTTCTGATGTGGTTTCATTATTATGTCACATATATATCACAATAAGAGCGCGGATACAGAGCTGCGATGTAACAGAGACTCTCCTATGAGGTAATTTCATCAATAATTCGAGAAATATTGAATTTATCGAATTGAAACTTGGTAGCTAACTGTATATTAACGACGCAAATACATGTGGTATTTCGTGAGGATCGTACTTATCACTAAAAGAACAAAAAAAAATTAATGACTTCGATATCTTATATACAATCCTCCATATACTGCTGAAATTTTGTGTCTACATAAATTTGGGGCATCCATAAAGATTTTCTAATCTGGTGTTGTTCCTATGTCACAGATATAGCACAAGAAGAGCGCAGATACAGAGCTACGATGTAACAAAGTCTATCCTATGAGGTACTTCTCTCAATAATTCGCCACAAAGAAATGGTGGATTGATAGAACAGGAGCCATAATGTGACTCATTTCATATTTTGAGATCATAATATTGTGTTTTGGGATGATTATTTTGAAAACCTAAAATTCGGTTTCTCATCGTTACTGACGGACCAAAATCTCCCGGTCGCCCGAAGTACCACCCTGCGAGAGACAAAGCACCGACAGAGCTAAACACCGAGAGAACTTCGGTGCCACGTAATATGGTCGGGTTCTGTTGAATGGACCCATCGCGCCATTCAAAGTCGAGGAGGGTAGAGCCAGCTATTAATGAATAATATCCGTGGAATGCATTGTCTTTCCGTGTAGTCGAATTCTACTACATTGTTTTTATATGAGTTATGAAGAAGCTCCGGAATCCGACGGTCCATCCCTATGTCGGTCGGACTTTGAGAAACTAGATGTTGAGATGCGGATTCGCCTCTTGTAAAACTGGTACTTAACATTGTAAGTGTGTGGTATTTGATGAGTCAATGTCGTGTCTTATCGGCGGATTGGGACGGTGATGGTCGGATTCTTGTGGTTTGAGGATAATACAGTCAGATTTCTTCGTTCTCTTTTTGGACAAAGAGGCCGTGTTACTTCCCAAAGATCAAGGTTGGTTGTATCCACCTAGATCCACACCAAGTCTTCAAAACCCTGAAATAATTCTCTCGGCACCGCTGCCTTCACCTCCCAGCTCCACAAGTAGGTATCGTCATCATCATCAGAGGTGGTGTAAACCTGGTCCAAGGTGACGCAAAGGAGCTGCTTTGGAAGTTGGCAGTCGCTCTCGTTGGCCAAGAGACCGATGGACGATAGTGAAGCGTCCACGACACTTCACCTGGGTGGCCTCCAGAACTGGACCACCATCGCTCCTTCGACTCCGTCACCAGTGGCGAACTTTGAGCAACAGGTACTGATCGATCTGAGTCAATAACTTCATTGCCGGTATACGACGATTGGCCGACAAGATCCTTTTTTTATTTTGGTTGAATTTGGAAGTACGAGGGTTGGTTCAGAAGTAGACTCGACTTTTTGGAGAAGGAGTTGACATTCAGATTTATATATTTGGGACCAAGAGGCAATGTTAAAACAATGGGGTCTTCGACTAAGCGAAACTTATTAATCAAGCAGATGGCGGAATGCTGGAAAACAGGTCCTATCGAATGCAAGAATCATGTAAATTAATGATACTACATCAAACATTTATTGGGGGAGTCATAAATTTTAGCAGGATTTATTCATTGATAAATATTTTGTGTCCTGTTTTGGTTTCTCTTTCATTCTTCAGTTAATGCAAATTTTAATATTTAGCCTTTGTTCGACGCAAGGAACTGTGCCAGCATCATTCTAGGAAAATTGGAACTTTTTGCTCGAGTTAACTCCTGATTTCTACCACTAAAGAGCATCATCGAAATCGTTCATAATTCCCTGTAAATTGTCGAAAACCCCAACAAGTGGCGTGGTAAAGTTGAAAAACACTATTTTCACCTGTTTTCTCATTCGAATTCGTTCCACTGGCTAGAAAGAATGAAAAATGTTGGTGAATGAATTCATGACAGGTCGATGGAATTTCGTGAAAAACTCACCAAAAATAACAAAAAATTCATGGAAACTGCTTGCTGTAGATGGAGAAACGTATAAAGATCACTTTTTATTCATTTCAACACCCTGAACTGTCTTTTCATTCGATTTTCGCGACACTTCCTGACTAAGACGAACTGACCTCTATAAACGCCAGATTAATTATGATGACTTTTTCAGATTGCGAATTTCATTGATGATTCCCTGAAAATAATTGAAAACTCCTCAAAGTGAGGTGGTGAAGACAAAAAAAAGTTTATTTGATCTAATTTACCTTATTTCAGAACTTGATTTGGTTTATTTTTCGATATTTGAACGTGAATATCCTGTTCCACAGAAAATGTCCGATTTTGACAAATATCTCGTGAAATTCTTGAAACCCGGGAAAAAAATTGAAGTGAGCACGGTGAATCTTTGAATATCATCTATTTCCCCTAGTTTCCACCTCTATATCTTCTTTATACCCGTTTCACTAGCTAGAATGAATGAAAATATTAGAAAATAAACTGCATGGCAGGTCGATGGAATTTCGTTGAAAACTCACCAAAAACAACAAAAAATTCATGGAAACTGCTTGCTGTAGATGGAGAAACGTATAAAGATTACTTTTTATTCATTTCAACACCCTAAACTGTCTTTTCATTCGATTTTCGCGACACTTTCTGACTAAGACGAACTGACCTCTATAAACGTCAGATTAATTCTGTGATTCTTGGACTTTTTCAGATTGCGAATTTCGTTGATGATTCCCTGAAAATAATTGAAAACTCCTCAAAGTGAGGTGGTGAAGACAAAAAAAAGTTTATTTGATCCAATTTACCTTAGTTCAGAACTTGATTTGGTTTATTTTTCGATATTTGAACGTGAATATCCAGGTCCACAGAAAATGTCCGATTTTGACAAATATCTCGTGAAATTCTTGGAACCCGGGAAAAAAATTGAAGTCAGCACGGTGAATTTTTGAATATCATCTATTTCCACTAGTTTCCACCTCCATATCTTCTTTATACCCGTTCCACTAGCTAGAATGAATGAAAATATTAATAAATAAACCCCATGGCAGGTCGAGGGAATTTTGTTGAAAACTCACCAAAAACAATAGAAAATTCCTGAAAACTGCTTGCTTTCGTTGTAGAAACGTATAAAGATAACTTTTTATTCATTTCAACACCCTAAACTGTCTTTTCATTCGATTTTCGCGACACTTTCTGACTAAGACGAACTGACCTCTATAAACGTCAGATCAATTCTGTGATTCTTGGACTTTTTCAGATTGCGAATTTCGTTGATGATTTCCTGAAAATTATTGAAAACTCCTCAAAGTAAGGTGGTGAAGACAAAATCCAGTTTATTTGATCCAATTTACCTTATTTCAGAACCTGATTTGGTTTATTTTTCGATATTTGAACGTGAATATCCTGTTCCACAGAAAATGTCCGATTTTGACAAATATCTCGTAAAATTCTTGGAACCCGGGAAAAAAATTGAAGTGAGCACGGTAAATCTTTGAATATCATCTATTTCCACTAGTTTCCACCTCTATATCGTCTTTATACCCGTTCCACTAGCTAGAATGAATGAAAATATTCGAAAATAAACCCCATGGCAGGTCGATGGAATTTCGTTGAAAACTCACCAAAAACAATAGAAAATTCCTGAAAACTGCTTGCTGTAGTTGGAAAAACGTATAAAGATCACTTTTTATTCGTTTCAACCTCCTAAACTATCTTTTCATTCGATTTTGGAGACACTTTCTGACTGCGATGAACTGACCTCTATAAACGTCAGATCAATTCTGTGATTCTTGGACTTTTTCAGATTGCGAATTTCGTTGATGATTTCCTGAAAATTATTGAAAACTCCTCAAAGTAAGGTGGTGAAGACAAAATACAGTTTATTTGATCTAATTTACCTTATTTCAGAACCTGATTTGGTTTATTTTTCGCTATTTGAACGTGAATATCCACAGAAAATGTCCGATTTTGACAAATATCTCGTAAAATTGACGGAAGCGGAAAAAAAACTTATCGTGAGGGTGGTAAATCTTCGAATATCATCGCTCACTCCTATTTCCCCCTGTATCCACCTCTATATCTCCTTTATTCTATCTCCACTTGTTAGAATGAATGAAAATATCAGAAAATTAACCCCATGACAGGTCGATGGAATTTCGTCGAAAAATCCCCACGGACGATTAGAAATTCCCGAAACCTGCTCGGAGTAGTTGAAAAAACGTATTAGGATCACTTTTCCATTCGTTTCAGTCCAAAAAACTTTCTCCTCATTCGATTTCGGAAACACTTTTCGACCATAATTAAAATGACCTCTTTTTTAGGTTTCGAATTTTGTTCATAATTCCTTTGAAGTATTCAAAAACCCCTATAAGTGGGTTGGTTAAGTTGAAAAACAACGTATTTAATCGTATTTACCTCAAACCTAGAAACAGTCTTTTATCCGATTATTGGGCGTAAATTTCAAGGTCTCCAGGAGCTTTCAGATTTTGACAAATTTCTCGTTAAATGATCGAAACCTGGAGAAAAACCCATAGTGAGACTGGCGGAAGATCATAACTCCCCCTTATTTCTCTCCAGTTTCACCCCTATTTCTACTTCAAACCAGTTCGACTTGCTATAAGAATTATTACATGAAGATTAACCTCATGACAGCTCAGTGGAATTTCATTGAAAACTCACTGAAATCGACGAAAAATTGCTGAAAGTTGCTCGCTGTAGTTGAAAAAACGGCTAAAGATCACAACTTCATTAACTCCAGCTCCAAATATTTCCTCTCATTCGATTTTGGAGACATTTCCTGATCCCGACGAACGGCTAATTGAACTGGCCTTTTTGAACGTCAGTGTTTCTGAGGTTTCGAATTTATAATTATATTTATACAGTAACAAAAACGCACTCGACGCCGTGAGAAATGAAACGCCCGACTAAAAAAATTCTCTCGCTATAAAAAGTTACAATTTTGATAAGTGCACCTAGTTTACGAGATACTAAACCGAAGGTATATCAGTCAATAAACATAAAATGCCATATAAATCCTGCCGGGATGTACGAAGACACAATCTAGCGTGTTGGTATTTTTTGCAACCTCCTAATGGCAGATAATAAAGTTGAAATTGAAGAATGAAGTTGATACTTCAACTGTTCGCTTCTTAATTGTTTTTTGCAGCCAGTTTAGAAAACAGTACCGTATCGCGAGCTGCACTTGACCTTTTGTTCGTTGCTTGACACGAGTATTCTGCTCGACATGCCAGTTTTTTTGCGGAATAGCCGGCATTCTTCCTACGGGAGATAACTGGCTTACAAGAGGCTCGGGTACTTTGGTATTTAAACGTCCCGGAGACTCTCCGCGGTGCTTTCCGATTAGCTCTCTCGTCGATTTTTGCGTCTTTGACTCGAAAAAAAAGTCTATACTATTATAAAATTGTAACGAAGCCGTTTCTCTATCCGCCCGTTTATTCCCACGGGATCTTAAACGCTTGAATGCTCAATTCTCAACTTAAAAACTGTGGTATGTTTCAATAGAGCCGGAGGTTCTGCTGAGTGTTGAGATTTTTTTCAACAACAAAAAATTTGTTGGCTCAATTTACGTAAGATATTTCAATTTCCACAATTAAATCTCAGTTAATTTTATTTTGAATGCAGAATTCTATCAGTGTTACCTCAATTTTTACTCCAAACCAGTCCCACTTGTTAGAATTAATGGAAAATACTAGAAAATGAACTTTATGACAGGTCGATGGAATTTCGTCCGGAACTCTACAAAATCGATAGGAATTTCCTGAAAACTGCTAGCTGTAAATGAAGATCACCTTTGTTTCGTTTCAACCCTCGGAACTATCTTTTCATTCGATTTTGGAGACACTTTGTGACCACCAAAGGAAGGTGAATTGAAATTGTCTCTAGTCAGATTAAATCTGTGTTCTTGGACTTTTTCAAGTTTGAAATTTTCATCATAATTCCGTGAATATTATCAAAAACTCTAATAATTGGGATGTTTAAGTTGAGATACAACGTGTTCAGTAAAGTTTCATTTCTCATTTCAGAATATAAAACGTTCTTTTTTCGGGAGTTGAACGTAAAATCCATGTCACCAGGAGCTGTCTGACGAGCAATTTTGTTGTTCTCGAAACCTAGGAAAAAACTCATCGTGAGGTTGGTTAATCCTTGAAAATCATCTTTCACCCCTATTTCTATCTGTATACACCCCTATTTCTACTTCAAACCAGTTCCACTTGCTGAAATGACTGAAATTAACTGTATGACATTTCATCGGAATTTCGCTCAAAACTCGCCAAAATTGATAAAAAATTACTGAAAACTGCTAGCTGTAATTCAAGAAACGTCAAAAGTTCACTTTTTCATTCGAATCAACCCCAAAAACTGTAATTTCATTTGATTTCGGTTCGATTTGTGTTCTTGGAATTTTTCAGGTTTGGAATTTTGTTCATAATTCCGTAAATATTACCAAAAACTCTAATAATTGGGATGTTTAAGTCGAGAGACTATGTATTCAATACTATTTATCTCATTTTAGAACTCAAAACGTTATTTTTTCGATAATTGAACGTAAATTTCCAGGTCACCAGGAGCTGTCAGATTTCAATTTTGTTGTTTAATTCTCGAAATCTGGGAAAAACTTATCATGAGGTTAGTGAATCATTGAAAATCTCCTCTTGCCCCTTTTTCTATCTGTATACACCCTTATTTCTACTTCAAACCAGTTCCACCGGCTAAAATGACTGAAACTAACTCCTTGACATTTCATCGGAATTTCGTTCAAAACTCACCAAAAATTATGAAAAATTCTTGAAAACTGCTTACTGTAATTCGAGAAACGTTTGAGGATCACTTTTTTATTCGTTTCAGCCCCAAAAAATGTAATTTTATTCGTTTTCGGAGACACTTTTTTCCGACGACCACAAATTAATGCAAAAATCCTAAAATAAATATATATATTTTTGATAAATTTTATTTGGGAATTTGTCGAAAATAAAAACTCATTTACAACATTTATTGGGGGAGTCATAAATTTTAGCAGGATTTATTCATTGATAAATATTTTGTGTCCTGTTTTGGTTTCTCTTTTATTCTTCAGTTAATGCAAATTTTAATATTTAGCCTTTGTTCGATGCAAGGAACTGTGCCAGCATCATTCTAGCAAAATGGAACTTTTTGATCGAGTTAACTCTTGATTTCTACCACTAAAGAGCAGCATCGAAATCGTTCATAGTTCCCTGTAAATTGTCGAAAACCCCAAAAAAAGGCGTGGTAAAGTTGAAAAAAACTATTTTCACCTATTTTCTCATCCGAATTCGTTCCACTGGCTAGAAAGAATAAAAAATATTGGTGAATGAAATTCATGACAGATCGATGGAATTTCGTTGAAAACTCACCAAAAACAACAAAAAATTCATGGAAACTGCTTGCTGTAGATAAGAAACGTATAAAGATCACTTTTTATTTATTCCATTACCCTAAACAGTCTTTTCATTCGATTTTCGCGACACTTTCTGACTAAGACGAACTGACCTCTATAAACGTCAGATTAATTCTGTGATTCTTGGACTTTTTCAGATTGCGAATTTCATTGATGATTCCCTGAAAATAATTGAAAACTCCTCAACGTGATGTGGTGGAGACAGTTTATTTGATATAATTTGATTTCATCGGAATTTCGCTCAAAACTCGCCAAAATTGATAAAAAATTACTGAAAACTGCTAGCTGTAATTCAAGAAACGTCGAAAGATCACTTTTTCATTCGAATCAACCCCAAAAACTGTAATTTCATTCGATTTCGGTTCGATTTGTGTTCTTGAAATTTTTCAGGTTTGGAATTTTGTTCATAATTTCGTAAATATTACCAAAAACTCTAATAATTGGGATGTTCAAGTTGAGAGACTATGTATTCAATACTATTTATCTCATTTCAGAGCTCAAAACGGTATTTTTTCTATAATTGAACGTAAATTTCCAGGTCACCAGGAGCTGTCAGATTTCAATTTTGTTGTTTGATTCTCGAAATCTGAGAAAAAAGTTATCATGAGGTTGGTGAATCCTGGAGAATCTGCTCTTGCCCCTTTTTCTATCTGTATACACCCTTATTTCTACTTCAAACCAGTTCCACTGGCTAAAATGACTGGAACTAACTCCTTGACATTTCATCGGAATTTCGTTCAAAACTCACCAAAATGATGGAAAAATTCTTGAAAACTGCTAACTGTAATTCGAGAAACGTTTGAGGATCACTTTTTTATTCGTTTCAGCCCCAAAAAATTCAATTTTATTAGTTTTCGGAGACACTTTTTCGATGACCACAAATTAATGCAAAATCCTAAAATAAATATATATTTTTGACGAATTTCATTTGGGAATTTGTCGAAAATAAAAACTCATTTACAACTCGTCAAAATTGATGGAAAATTCGGGGAAACTGCTCGTAGTATTTCGATCGTATTCGAATCTACCACTCTTGAATGACTTCTTTCCAACGACCAAAAATTAATGCACAATCTCAAAGGAATATATATTTTTCTATTAATTTTATTTGAAAATATTACGAAGGAAATAATTCGTACATAATTTACCATAATCGATGAAAAATTCTGAAAAACTGCTAGTGGTATTTGAATCCACCACTGTTAAATGACACTTTTTTCCGACGACCACAAATTAATGCACAATCCAAAAATAAATATTCAATATTCTTGATAAATTTTATTTGGGAATTCTTCGAAGAAAATTATAAGTTTACAATTTGTCGAAACAGATGAAAAATTCGGGAAAACTGCTCGTAGTATTTGAATCCACCGGTGATAAATGACACTTTTTTCCGACGAGGACAGATTTAATGCACAAACCCAAAAAATATATAAATTTTTTGATCAATTTTATTCGAGAATTATAAGAAGCAGATAATTATTGAATATTACAAAAACTCAATACTGGAGATCTCCTAGATACTTCTGAAGAACGAAGAACCAATTCTTTTTTATTTATCCTTCATCCTGGAAACAAAGCATCTTCGGACCTATATTTTTATGAGCTTTTTGTGTTAAAATAATGTAAGAATTTAAATCTATTGCATGCACTGAACACCATATACATATATAACAATCAATGTTATGGAAATGATTTATTTCCCTCGCATTTTTCTTCATTCTGCACCCAATCGAACTTTCTTAAATTTGTAGGTGTTATAGTTTTTCCTCCATCAGTTTCGGATCTTCACCCCTCTATCATTAAATTTTTCCAGTTTCAATCTAATAAAAATATCAGGAGATTGAGGTTATGGGTGTTATATTTTGGACAATTCCGTGACACAGTAGATCAAATATATCACGTCTGTGGATAGTCATGGATCTGACGTAACAAGTGCTGACCTATCGCAGAACGTTCTTAGCTGTTTCGGTTATTTCGAGCCAATCAGTGCCCAGAGTACTGATAAATACAAATAAATCCATTCCCACCCCAAGTCTTGTTGATAACTATTTAGTCCCCGAATCGTAATACCCACAAAGGCATTTGACTGTGACAACATAAAAATGTACCTTCGAAAAAGATTTACAATGATGAGTATAATTTCTTGTCTCAACTTGTAAGCATTGAACAGGTGTTTCCATCTTATCAGTGAACAAACTTTAGTCAGTGGTGTAATCTGAATAAACGGAGGAATAACAGCCAATTTATATCATCAATATCAGATATCATTTTATCTTGCATTGGAAGGATTCCCTAGATTATCTTCCGAAATCCTATGTATAATTTCATTCGAATTACTCAATGTTTTCTCGTGGCCACCCCGTTCACCGGATCTGAATCCTATCGAACATTGTCGAAAAAATCGAGTTGAAGAAATTATTTCTTCTCGATGTTAAACCATCAAGAGTCGAAACCAGCAACTTGTGGGCGATCTTGTTAGAACAAATCTCGATTTCAAACAATTGGGCACCCGAGGCGAAGCACCTGTACAGCCTCCTTCGATCGACAATGACTTGTGGGAGAGTCGTGAAAAAAAAAGACACGTTAGTGTAACACATATTGATTCTCAGTATCCGGATTTCAGTTCTGGGAATCGGATTTTATAATAGATTCGACCTCGTACCCGGAGTGTTTCAGATCGATTTTGTTGGTGCGAGATGGTTTTTTTGCGGTGTAATAAAAAATTGATCCTTTTGCGGTTATTACCTCCGAAACTGTACCTGGATTTAGCCTCGTGAAAGGATTAAGGAGATGAATCTTCCAGGAATGTGCCAGCCCGGAAATGAAAGCTATATGGGGTTCTCCAAGGGTGCGTTCGAGGGACGTTGTAATCATGTTATGGGAAACAAATGCACTTGATACGTTGATTTTCGAAAAAATACACCGTGACTCTCAACCTAGGAATAATATCTTCGATTTTTCTCTCAATACTTATCTCCAAATAAACATGACTAACGCACGGAAATCTAACAGTCAAAATGGGAAATTTCACCTAGGCGCCGTAGGTGGGTTCCGTACACCGCACTTTCCTCACCTTTGATACGGCGACAAGGCCGAATACGGTGATGAATGAACGAAGTGTGTCACAACAGATGCATTGGTGGTTATTAATTTTAGAATTTCTTCTTGGAATGTCGGTGGAAATATTAGTAATGAGTGGATAAATGATGAATGGCCGGGAGCAAGTCCAATTCGAATCAATGGCGTAGAAGTGGATCTACTCGTATACTGTTCTTTATTGAAATGATAAATTTTTTTCGAAAGGGGAATTTCACCATTTTCATTCTGAGAGAAATGTGAGTTAATTCAAGAAACGTTTTTTAAACGCTATAACTTTTTTTCCTCAGCATCGAGCAATATCTCTCGATATGTTTTGTGATGAATAATTTTCAATACTTCTTTTTGAATAATTCCAACCCCAAAATATTTTTATTTTCGACGTTTCGTTAATGAATGACTGAAAAAATTTTTTCTCGGATTTAAATATACAGAAAAAACAATTTATAAGAAATAGTTTCAGATTGTAATGTATTTTTTTTCTGTGTGAATCTCCTATAGACGAGTTACCACTGAATTCCGGTCACGATTGAGATGGACTAAAATTGTGGTTTCCTCCATAAATAGACCATAAAAGGAAAAGGCCAATTCGATTGTAGTGAGGTGGTAGCTCGATGACAAACATGAATCACCCATTGATAAGTAATACAACATATTTAGATAGTACACATTGCAAAACGATCCATGAATGAAATGACGTCAGATAATACGAGTACACCTACTTTCATTAAGTGGTCTCTTGATGGAAGTCGAAAAAAATTTTAAATACACAAATTGCATAATCGAAAAATATTCAATACCATTTTTTTTCCTCAAAATCATAAGGCTTGAGTTTGCTTATTTTGAAACAGTATCACGACTTACTCTATCAAGAAAAAAATTATATTGTCATATTGAAAATAAAATATTTACTACGTATGCAACGCGAATTCGAACGGAAAAAAAATGTATAATCAAATATTAATTCTATTCGAGGTCCATTAATTCGTCGCCCGTCGGGGTCACGAAGTTTCACCAAAATGGAATAAAAAGACATGCCCTAATAAGTTTCTTTACCTACAAAAAATATTTTTCAGGAATTTTTCATCCATTTGGTTGAGTTTTGAACGAAATTCCATCGACCTGTCAAAAAGTTCATTTTCTATAATATGAATAACCCGGTAAGGGTCTGAAATTCTGAAATACAATTGGTCTCTCGAATTTATCATGTCACTTTTGAGGGTCTTCGATGATTTTCAGAAAATTATGTACAAAATCTGAAACCCGAAAAAGAACAAAGACCACAGACGTTATAACAGTATAGTGGATTCAAATACCACGAGCAGTTTTTCAGAATTTTTCATAGATTTTAGTAAAGTATGAACGCATTATTTCCTTCGTAAGATTGTCAAATAAAATTAGTCAAAAAATATATATTCTTTTGAGCTTGTGGTCGTTGGAAAGAAGTCATTCAAGAGTGTTAGATTCGAATAAGATCGAAATATTAGGAGCTTTCCCGAATTTTCCATCGATTTTGACAAGTTGAACACGAGTTATTATCTTCGAACAATTCACAAATGAAATTTATCAAAAAATATATGTATATTTATTTTGGGATTGTGCATTAGATTGCGGTCGTCGAAAAAAAGTGTCATTTAACAGTAGTGGATTCAAATACCACGAGCTGTTTAGAATGTTTCATCGATTTTGGCAAATTGTAAACGAATTATTTCCTTCGTGAGATTGTCAAATAAAATTAATCAAAAACAAATTTTTTTTTGTGATTGAGCTTTATTTGGTGGTCGTTTGGAAAAAAGTCATTCAAGAGTGGTAGATTCAAATGCCATGAGCAGTTTTTCAGAATTTTCCATCGATTTTGGCAAATTGTGAACGAATTATTTCCTTCGTAAGATTGTTGCATAACATTAATCAAAAAATATATATTTTTTTTGAGATTGTGCATTGATTTGTGGTCATTGGGAAAAGTCATTCGAGAGTGGTAGATTCAAATACGATCGAAATACTACGAGCAGTTGTCCCGAATTTTCCATCGATTTCGACAAGTTGTGAACGAGTTATTATCTTCGGAAAATTCCCAATAAAATTTATCAAGAATATATATATTTATTTTGGGATTGTGCATTAATTTGTGCTCGTTGGAAAAAAAGTCTAATTTAACAGCAGTGGATTTAAATACCATGAGCAGTTTTCCCGAATTTTCCATAGATTTTGACGAGTTGAAAACGATTTATCATGTTCGAAAAATTCCCAAATAAAATTTATAAAAAATATATAGAGTTATTTTGGGATTGTGCATTAATTTGTGGTCATCGGAAAAAAGTGTCATTTGATAGTAGTAAATTCAGATACTACGAGCAGGTTTCCCGAATTTTTCATCGATTTTGTTGAGCTGTAAACGAGTTTTATATCCGAAAAATTCCCAAATAAAATTTGTCGAAAATATATATATTTATTTTGGGATTGTGCATTAATTTGTGGTCATCGGAAAGAAGTGTCATTTAATAGTAGTGAATTCAAATACTAGGAGCAGTTTTTCCGAAATTCCATCGATTTTGACAAGTTGTGAACGAGTTATTATCTTCGAAAGATTCCCAAATAAAATTTATCAAGATTATATATATTTATTTTGGGGTTGTGCATTAATTTGTGATCGTTGGAAAAAAAGTCTCATTTAACAGCAGTGGATTCAAATATCATGAGCAGTTTTCCCGAATTTTCCATAGATTTTGACAAGTTGAAAACGCTTTATCATCTTCGGAAAATTCCCAAATAAAATTTATCAAAAATATACATATATAGTTATTTTAGGATTGTGCATTAATTTGTGGTCGTCGGAAAAAAGTTTCATTTAATAGTAGTTAATTCAAATACCAAGAGCACTTTTCCCGAATTTTTCATCGATTTTGTTGAGCTGTAAACGAGTTTTTATATCCGAAAAATTCCCAAATAAAATGTATCAAAAATATATATATTTATTTTGGGATTGTGCATTAATTTGTGGTCATCGGAAAAAAGTATCATTTAATAGCAGTGAATTCAAATACTTCGAGCAGTTTTCCTGAAATAAACGCTTCATTATTTTCGAAAAATTCCCAAATAAAATTTATCAAGAATATATATATTTATTTTGGGATTGTGCATTAATTTGTGATCGTTGGAAAAAAATTACGGAAAGCACTGCCGTGAAGGCAGGAGCTTTTGAGCGCTCGTACATGCACCTTGTAGGTAGATTCGCATTTTCCAGTTTTGGAAACCAATTGAAGGAATTTTTGACAGCTCTCAAAAAAAATTTTAAACTTAGGCGAAACTCCCGACCGTGGAATTTGCGATCCAAACCCACCCTGAAAATTTCAAGTTCCTAGGCCTCTCCGTGCAAAAGTTACAATATTCTATGGTTTCTATGGTTCTGGTTATGCGATCTGGACAAAATATTGCTTCAATACATCATTCTCGATTAAAATACAAAATTTCATCTCG
Organism: Aphidecta obliterata; assembly: GCA_963966015.1. Classification (NCBI taxonomy): domain Eukaryota; kingdom Metazoa; phylum Arthropoda; class Insecta; order Coleoptera; family Coccinellidae; genus Aphidecta; species Aphidecta obliterata. Next base: position 4,910,579 of record OZ014435.1, read on the forward strand.
ATCGAATCCGTAGTTCCGAATTTATCGAGAAAACGAAATTTCAAACGACCGTATTTACGGAACCCCTTGTATAATGTTGCTCATAGATAAACGTGATCACGACATTCGAGATCCGCACCTATCCTGAAAATTTCAAGTCCCTAGGCGTTTCCATTCAAAAGTTACAATTTTCTATGGTTTCTATGGTTCTGGTCATGCGATCTGGACGAAATTTGACATGTAGCTTGAACACCTCATTTTCCATTTGAGTGCAAAATTTCATCTCGATCAAATCTGTAGTTTTCAAGTAATCAGGACAACAAAATTTCAAACGGCCATATTTACGGAACCCCTGGTGGAATTTGGCCCATTAACGAACTTAACCGAGGCATTCGGGATCTGAACCTACACTGACAATTTCAAGTCTCTAGGTTGATCCGTTCGAGAGTTATCGTGCTGACTGCCGGACGGACGGACAGACTCGAATTTTCTACGGATTCATCATCAGTGAGTCGAACATAGTCGATTGAGACCATTTTCGGCTCAAAATTCGAAAAATACAGACATCGTGTATAAGTATAATTCAAATCGAATAACAAACAATATGATTCTAATTCAAACTTTGTCGCTAATTAAAATGGAATCAATTGTTTCACTAATTCGAATTTGACAATTTGAGAGTCACAGAAAATACTTTTGATGTCTGATTGTATTGTGCTGTAAAATGAAAACCATAGATAAATAAATATATACTCGTTTTATGAATTAATGATAATAATAATTATTCGATAATTCGTATACTGAACCCTTTTCTAGGTTATATTTATGTTTGATGTTTTATTTCTATGATGAAAACATTTTTGTAATCAGAAATAAAGCCTCGACTAGACGTTCATGGCCTGCTTCGATGTCAATAATTCTTAAATGGACTATACATTCCTTTATCTATAGTGTTAACTTAAATTCACACCCCCACCTTTCTGCAATTTTGTAGTTCAATGAAAACAACTAACCACATCTTTAATTGTTAAGTCAACACAAATAATGTTAATAAAAATCTAGCTTTGAAAGTGTTTTTTGTTTCTCCTATAAAATTTTGTCGAATGGAGTTACGCAATTTTCTCCTGAAGACGACGATGTGACCATTTTTCTTGATAATTCGCTAGAATTTTCTACGGATCTATGTTCTTGGTAATGCGATCTGCAAGTAGTTTGAATACATTATTCCACATCTATGTGCAATTATTTGGAAAAAAAAAATTTGAACTGTCATATTTACGGATCCTCTAGTCTAATTTTGCTCATTGATGAACGTTACCGCGACATTCGCGATCCAAACCTACCCTACGGCCATATTTACGGAACCCCTGGTCGAATTTTGTCCAATAACGAAATCAACCGCAGCATTCGAGATTCGAACCTACTCTGAAAATTTCAGGTCCCTAGGCGTTTCCCTTCGAAAGTTATGATTTTCGATGGTTCTGGAAATGCGATCTGGACAAAACTTTGCATGAAACTTGAAAATTTCATTCTCCATCTCAATGCAAAATTTCATTTTGATCGAATCAGTGGTTTCGAAGTAATCGGGAAAACAAAATTTCGAACGGCCATATTTACGGAACCCCTAGTCGAATTTTGCCCGATAACGAAATCAACCGCAGCATTCGAGATTCGAACCTACTCTGAAAATTTCAAGTGCAGAGTCCTTTCCGTTCAAAAGTTATAATTTTCTGTGGTTTCTATGGTTCTGGCTAAGCGATCTGGACAAAATGTATGTGGCTTGAATATATCATTCTCGATTGAAATACAAACGATTGAATCCGTTGTTTTGAAATTATAAAGAAAACTGAACTTCAAACGACCATATTTACGGAACCCCCAGTGTAATTTTGCTTATTGATGAAAGTGATCACGATATTCGAGATCCACATCTATCTTGAAAATTTCAAGTCCCTAGGCTTTTCCGTTCGTAAGTTATGATTTTCTATGGTTTCTATGGTTTTGGTCAAGCGATCTGGATAAAATGTAGCTTGAATATATAATTCTCCATTAGTATACAAAATTTCGTGACGATCGAATCTGTAGTTTTGAAATTATCAAGAAAACTAAATTTCAAACGACCATATTTACGGAACCTCTAGAATAATTCTGCTCATAGATAAACGTCATCACGACATTCCAGAACCACACCTATCCTGAAAATTTCTAGTCCCTAGGCGTTTCCGTTCAAAAGTTACAATTTTCTATTGTTTCTATGGTTCTGGTCATACGATCTGGACAAAATTTCACATGTAGCTTGAACACCTCATTCTCCATTTGAGTGCAAAGTTTCCTTTCGATCGAATCTGTAGTTTCGAAGTAATCAGGAGAACAAAATTTTGAACGGCCATATTTACGGAACCCCTGGTGGAATTCTGCCCATTAACGAACTTAACCGAGGCATTTGGGATCTGAACCTACACTGAAAATTTCAAGTCTCTAGGTTGATCCGTTCGAGAGTTATCGTGCTTACGGCCGGACGGACAGACTCGAATTTTCCGACGGATTCGTCATAAGTGAGTCGAACCTTGTCGTTTGAGACCATTTTCGGCTCAAAATTCGAAAAATACAGACATCGTGACGAAATGATATAGCCCTCGTGTAAGTTGTACGAGCGCTCAAAAAGGCCCATTTAATAGCAGTAGATTCAAATACCATGAGCAGTTTTCCCGAATTTTCCATAGATTTTGACAAGTTGAAAACGCTTTATCATCTTCGAAAAATTTCCAAATAAAATTTATCAAGAATATATATATTTATTTTGGGGTTGTGCATTAATTTGTGGTCGTCGGAAGAAAGTGTCATCTAACAGCAGTGGATTCAAATACTATGAGCAGTTTTCCCGAATTTTCCATAGATTTCGACAAGTTGTAAACGAGTTATTAATTTCGAAAAACTATCAAATAAAATTCATCAAAAATATATTCATTTATTTTGGGTTTGCGCGTTCATTTGTGGTCGTCGAAAAAATTGTCATTTAAAAGTGAATATACGAAGAGTAATTCAACAGAATTTTTCATCGTTTTTGGCAAGTTTTAACCGAATTATTTTCTTTGTAAAGTTATGAAAAAAAGTCAAAAAATATGTATATTTTTTGGAGGTGTCACTAATTTGTGGACTTCGGAAAGAAGGGTCATTTCATACCGGTGTATTCTCTCACATGTTTGAAATGAATCCTTTTTCTCACTATTAATGTAATTTACAAGGTGGCCCACTTTTTTGTTGAAATACTTATCAGTCAGTTGGAAGTTCAATTTCGTGACGAAAATTAACATAGGTCCAAAACTGCTTAATAACCAAGGTTTTCCTCGTTTTTTCTTTATATCTCTTGGAACTTTCGAGATATTTTGATCAAACTTGGAGAATGAGGTATTTTTCTGTGAAATATAATTGCTTTCCAAATTCCTTTTCCTTTAACAAACCCAAAGGTTTATGATTGGAAATCTGAACCAAAAATCGATATTCGACCAGTGTGCGAATCGCATCTAAAAAAAAATAAACACGCAAGTGCACTTTTAATGTTTAACGTTACTTAATGCTTAGGTCACTTTCTTTACACCCAGGCACGAAGTCCCGCATATTTTCTCACAGTCCGACCATGTCCCTCGGTATAAATAATAATCTCCATCTTTCCAGTACGAACTTAGTCATCAACATATTTAAAATTTCAGTTATTGTCAAGATGCAAATCAGGTCGGCTTTTAAATTGTTATGTTGCAACCTGTAATAGCGATAAATCTCATTCTTATTCAAATATCTCACCTAAACACTTTGTTTTAGTTGAAAAATGATTTTAACGGCCGTGAGAATTCCTCACCGTGCGCCAGAAGATGAATTCGGATTAGTTTTTTTTTTCGCCGGCAACTGTCGTTTTGTCATTTTTGAATTCTTTTTGTTGGTGCGCCTTTTTGTGGTTTAACATCCTTGAGCTGAGCATGTTGCTCTCGGCGATAGGCTCGATTTATGGTTTTGGCAAAATGGTAGTAATGAACTCAAATTGATTTAAGGAACTGGGGGTGAGTTTGATGAGGCGGAGAACTTAAAAATGGAAATGAATTGAGAAATATTCGGATATGGGAAATGAATAATATTATAGAAAAAAATGTCAACCCTTCATCAGAGCCACAAACGAAACTAATTACTTTCTGGAAATAATTACCAGATTTTGACAGTCCTTATCAGCAGTAAAAGTCTCAGATGAATAGAAAAAATTTTCGCTTCAAATGACCCATCCCCAAAGAGATTACCCGAAAAATGGATTAACTTTCACAAATGTCGCAGAGTCAGTTTTTCGGCATCGGATTTGCCGAGTCAATAAATCATCGATTCGTCGAGTTTCGTGTCGTAAAACACCCCTCCGAGGGGTTCGAGTCGCAGGTAACAATGACTTTATTTTTATTTACGGCCAATCAGACGTATATGATGGGTAGACAAACCAATTATAGTCGTTTCACCGTTACAATTATTATTTCTTGGAATTGTTAATAAAAGTATAAGTGCAGCCCCACCACCTCTCAGGACTCGATGTTGTGAATAATTTTCCTTTTCTTACTTACCGTCGAACGACAAATCTGTAGACGTTTTATCTCTGAGCAAGTTGTGTCAGTGCCACACGCGATCAATTTTGTTGTTGATGTTTGTCAATCGTCTTGTGAAACTTTTCTGTGATTGTGTAGTTTTAACGTGGATTTGTAATAGGCGATTCTGTGGACTAACATGCAGTGTAAGTCGATTCGTGGTTTTGTTTTTGTATCAGTTTCCTTTGTTTTGATTACATCTTCGGATTGTGCTTTTGTTGTCTTGGCGAGATCAGATAATCGTGAGAGAAATAGGTCATTATGGAATTGCGAAAGTTGAAATTCCTCGCTTTTCACTATGTTGGATGAAACTTTCCGGGATTCATGGAAACTGAAAATTTTTTCATTGAGACCAAATTCAAAGAAGAAGAAAAGGCATAGAATTTTGAAAATTTCAAGTTTAGTTCGAGGTCTGAATGGGCCGGTTGAGTTTATGAATGGGCGAAATCTGCCGAAGAGCTCCGTAGAATTTGATTCCCAATAATTCGAAAACTACCGAATCGCAATATTGAAGTAAGTTGGAAATAACGACACTATGATTTATGCCGCATTTTGTATCACTAGAAGAATTCAGCTTCACAGCTGTCCTACGTGGAAAGAAAATTCAGTTTTTCTGATCTGTTGTTGATCTTATGTCACAGATATATCACAAGAATAGCGCGAAAACAGAGCTGCGATGTAAAAGAGTCTCTATTATGAGGTACTTCTCTCAATAATTCAAAAATTACTGATTCGAATGAATTGAAGCCTCTTAGTTAATTGAAAAATAACGACACAAGAGTTTGTGTGAAATTTGGCTAGGATAGAATCATTAGAAGAATAAAAAAATTTCTTCAAAAAATTTGATATCTCATAAACTATTCTCTATATCTTGCAGAAATTTCGTGTCTATATAAATATGGGGCACCATTAAATGTTTTATATAAAAATTCAGTGTGAAATTTGACTAGAATAGTATCAATAGAAGAATAAAAAATTTTTTCAAAAACTTTGATATCTCATAAACTATTCCAAATATCCCGCTGAAATTTTGTGTCTATATAAATATGGGGCACCATTGAATATTTTATATAAAAATTCAGTGTGAAATTTCGCAAGGATAGTATCAATAAAAGAATAAAAAAATTACTTCAAAAATTTCGATATCTCATAAACTATTCCACATATCCTGCTGAAATTTTGTGTCTATATAAATATGAGGCACCATTGTATGTTTTAAATAAACTTCAGTGTGAAATTCCGCTAAAATAGTACCAATAGAAGAATAGAAAAAATTCTTCAAAAACTTTGATATCTCATAAACTATTCCACATATCCTGCTGGAATTTTATGTTTATATGAATATGGGGCACCATTAAATGTTTTATTTAAAAATTCAGTGTGAAATTTCGCTGAAACAGTATCGATAGAAAAATAAAGAAAATTATTCAAAAATTTTGATATCTTATAAAGCATTCTCCATATCCTGCTGAAATTTTGTGTCTAGATAAATATGTGTTGAATGTTTTATATAAAAATTCAGTGGGAACTTTCGCTTGGATAATATCAATAGAATAACAGAAAAGTCTTCAGAAACTTTGATATCCCATAAACTATTTCACATATCCTGCTGAAATTTTGTGTGAATATGGGGCACCATTGAATGTTTCATATAAAACTCAGTGTGAAATTTCGCTGGCATAGTATCGATAAAAGAATGAATACATTTCTTCAAAAACTCTGATATCTCATAAACTATTCGCCACATCCTGCAGAAATTTTTTGTCTAGATAAATACGTGGCACCATTGAATGTTTTATATAAAAATTCAGTGGGAAATTTCGCTAGGATAATATCAATAGAAGAATAAAAAAATGTCTTCAAAAACTTCGATATCTCATAAACTATTCTAAATATCCCGCTGAATTTTTTGTCTATATAAATATGGGGCACCATTGAATGTTTTATATAAAATTTCAGTGTGAAATTTCCCAAGGATAGTATCAAAAAAAGAATAAAAAAATTACTTCAAAAATTTCGATATCTCATAAACTATTCCACATATCCTGCTGAAATTTTGTGTCTATATAAATATGAGGCACCATTGTATGTTTTAAATAAACTTCAGTGTGAAATTCCGCTAAAATAGTACCAATAGAAGAATAGAAAAAATTCTTCAAAAACTTTGATATCTCATAAACTATTCCACATATCCTGCTGAAATTTTATGTTTATATGAATATGGGGCACCATTAAATATTTTATTTGAAAATTCAGTGTGAAATTTCGATAAAACAGTATCGATAGAAAAATAAAAAAAAATTATTCAAAAATTTTGATATCTTATAAAGCATTCTCCATATCCTGCTGAAATTTTGTGTCTAGATAAATATTTGTTGAATGTTTTATATAAAAATTCAGTGGGAAATTTCGCTTGGATAATATCAATAGAATTAAAGAAAAGTCTTCAAAAACTTTGATATCCCATAAACTATTTCACATATCCTGCTGAAATTTTGTGTGAATATGGGGCACCACTGAATGTTTTATATAAAAACTCAGTGTGAAATTTCGCTGGCATAGTATCGATAAAAAAATGAATATATTTCTTCAAAAACTCTGATATCTCATAAACTATTCGCCACATCCTGCAGAAATTTTTTGTCTTGATAAATATGTGGCACCATTGAATGTTTTATATGAAAATTCAGTGGGAAATTTCGCTAGGATAATATCAATAGAAGAATAAAAAAATGTCTTCAAAAACTTCGATATCTCATAAACTATTCCGAATATCCTGCTGAAATTTTGTGTCTATATAAATTAGGGCACCATTTAATGTTTCATATAAAAATTCAGTGTGAAATTCCGCTAGGATAGTGTCAATACAAGAATAAAAAACTTACTTCAAAAACTTCGATATCTCATAACCTATTCCACATATCCTGCTGAAATTTGGTGTCTATATAAATATGGGGCACCATTAAATATTTTATATAAAATTCAGTGTGAAATTTCGCTAGGATAATATTGATAGAAAAATAAAAAAAAATTCTTCAAAAACTTTGATATCTCATAAACTATTACACATATCCTGCTGGAATTTCGTGTCTATATAAATATGGGGCACCATCAAATGTTTTATATAAAAATTTAGTGTGAAATTTCGCTAGGATAGAATGAATAGAAGAATAAAAAAATTCTTCGAAAACTTCGATACCTCATAAACTATTGTCTATATCCTGCGGAAACTTCGGGTCTATATGAATAAGGGGCACCGTTAAATGTTTCAAATAAAAATTCAGTGTGAAATTCCGCTAGGATAGTATCAATAAAAGAATAAAAAAATTTCATCAAAAACTTTGATATCTCATAAACTATTCCAAATATCCTGCTGAAATTTGTGTCTATATAAAAATGTGGCACCATCGAATGTTTCATATGAAAATTTTGGGTGGAAATTGGCTGGCATAGTATCAATAGCAAAATAAAAATTTTTTCAAAAACTTCGATATCTCATGAACTATTCTCCACATCCTGCTGAAATTTTGTGTTTATATAAATATGTGGCACCATTAAATGTTTCATATAAAAATGCAGTGTGAAATTCCAGTAGGATATTATCAATGGAAGAATAAAAAAATTCCTTCAAAAACTTTGATATCTCATAAACTATTCTCCATATCCTTCTGAAATTTTGTGTCTATATAAATATGGGGCACCATAAGAAATTTTATATAAAAATTCAGTGTAAAATTCCGCTAAGAAAGTATCAATAGAAGGATAAAAAAAATTTTCAGGAACTTTGATATCTCATAAACTATTCCCCACATCCTGCTGAAATTTTGTGTCTTTATAAATATGGGGCACCATTGAATGTTTCAAAAAAAAATTCATTGTGAAATCAATCAATAGAAGAATAAAATAATTTGAAATCTGGTGTGGTTTTAATGTCACAAATATATCACGACACAAAAGTTCGTGTGAAATTTCGTGAGGATCTTTCAACTAGAAGAATTAAAAAAAAAACAAAAACTTCTCGTAAACTATTCCCCATATTCTGCTGAAATTATGTGTCCACATAAATATGAGGCATCCATAAAATGTTTTATGTAAAAATTTAGCTTCACAGCTGTTTCAGGTAGGAAGAAAATTGAGTTTTTCTGATCTGGTGTAGTTTTATGTCACAGATATATCAAAACAAGAGCGCGAAAACAGAGTCTCTTCTACGAGGACTTTCCTCAATAATTCAAATAATGCTTTTTCAATCGGATTGAAACTTCGTAGCTCGTGAAATATCGACATGAAAGTTCGTGTGAAATTTCGCAAGGATCGTATCAAAAAACAATCGAAAAAATTTCAAAAACTTCAATATATCCTACTGAAATTTTGTATCTACATATTGAAAATAGATAAAACGAGTTATATATTCAGCTCTACGCTCTACAGCTGTTCTATGTGGAAAGATAATCGAGTTTTTTTGATCTGGTATTGAGAAATTTGATATATTCGATATAATTCTATACTTCCATCTCTTGAAGTAAATATAAAATGACATCATTTGTCACATTTGGTTCTCAGAATCTATGGTTCGTTTAATACTCTCTGATTCGACAGTCCAGCTATAGGATCATAGATGACTTTATTTTTCATTACCTGGATGGGTGACCAGTCAAGACCCAATAGACTGACTCAAAACAAACAGATCGAATCTTGTTGACAATTGTTCAATCTTTTTTAAATCGAGTTGACTCATTCCTCCAGTTTTCAATCCAAATAATGCAGCTAATCGGTCGATCTTGAATCAATACAACGTTGAGGTAATGTTCTTTAATATAGGTCCATGAGCAATTTTTCGATCGCAACTTGAATCATGGACGAATTTTTAAAAATTGCGAGGATATCCAGATCGTATTGTTTGTTTATCGATTGTTATCTTGGAATGATGATGACTTTTTACGAATCATACCTTTATCTTGATTCAAAATTGGTCCAGTTTGTGTTTGGAGAATTTTAGGGAAATGTGCAAATCTGAGTTGTTAACATCATTTTTGCTATACGACCGCATAAAAATTCAACGAGCTTATTAAAAATGTATACAGGGTGTCCCTGGAGGGGGAATGAAAACCATAAAGTGAGGTCAAGTTTACCCTATACATACGCACTTTATGAGCGTAGAAAACTAATTCAACAGAAAATCCAAGAAAACTGTTTCATACAGGGTGATTGAATTTTAGCGTTGAACATTTTTTTTTATCAGAAATTAAACTAGGTGATGTTGTTCAACGTTCGAATATTTCTCCATTTCTTGAATCTTTACTGCGATCGAACCGGGGAATCCCCTAGCTCCTAACTCATGTTTTATCTCATCATATCATAAACATCCATTGTAACTCGATGAGGACATCTCAAAATTCATAAATAAAACTAATCAGCATAAGCAATCATTGGCCAGGTAGCTCGGTGATTAAATTCTCCACTAATACCTTATTTGTTGACATCTATCCAGATACTCGATTTATCTCGACGATACGCATCTCCCAGCGTCTTTTATTCGAGAATAACATAATACCGATCGATTCGATTTCGACGAAAATTATGCTGATTTATCCATAAACGATTCGAGACTCCACGAGAGCAATTGAAAACTAAGAAACATATAAGGGGGGATAACCACTCCTCTCTCAAGAAAAAATATTAGCGACGCCCCTGATAACACAAGAATTGGATAAATTCCAATATGAATTTTGTTGGCGTACAAAAAACTAAAGAGGATTTTTGTTTCAGTATTGTTCGTTATTCGACCATACAGGGTAGGCCATAAAATACCGCAACGGAAAAGGCGGAATAATTGGAATTCCTTCCATTAATTATCCATTTTTAACTGGTTAATAAAAATGCTATGGGATTTCCTACAGTACCGACTAGTTTTCCACAATTATTATGCAATACCCATGAATTATGCAATTGAAACTTGTGAACAGTGAGATCAATGGTGTTAAAATTTATTAACGTTATTTCCATTTGAATATTGTTGAGACTCTAATGCAAATTAAATGGTTCATGACTTTAGTACAAGGAAGGCCTATGAATATGAATGGTTAGATGATTATTGTTACTGACATGGAATTTTTATTGTTCTTGTCTGGTTTTTCTCTGGCAATTTCTTCGGGTAAAAACGTGTTTTTTTTCTGTTGAACCAATCAAAACAAATTCAGTGAAACTATTCCAGAAATGGTCACAAAATCCCAGAGTGTAAGGTATTGATCACAGAAAGAAAATTTCAGGGTACGCTCGAGGTCTGAATGCGTCAGGTTTCATAGAGGGACATACGGCTTCGATCTAATTGAAACTTTGTAGTAAGTTGTGAAATACACAAAGGTTCGTGTGCGATTTCTTGAGCTAGAAGAATAAATTTTTTTTTTTGAAAAACGAAATTTCGAGTGAAAAAAAATTGAGTTTTTATGACCTTATTATTATTGTTGTTATGTCACAGATATATTACAAGAAGAGCGTGGATACATATGTTCCACGTAGGAGGATAATTGAGTTTTTCTGATCTGGTGTTATTATTATGTCACACATATATCACAAGGAGAGCGCAGGGACAGAGTTGCGATGTAACAGAGACTCTCCTATGAGTTACTTTTTTCCATTATTCAAAAAATACTGATTCGATCGAATTGAAACTTCGTAGCTAATTGTGAAATAACGACACGAGAGTTAATGTGCAATTTCTTGAGCATCGTATCAATAGAAGAATAAAAAATGTTTTCAAAAACTTCGCTATCTCAAAAACTATTCTGCAAATTCCAAAAAAAAAATTGAGTTTTTCTGATCTGGTGTTATTATGTCACAGATATATCACAAGGACAGCGCGGAGACAGAACTGCGATGTGACAGTCTCTCCTATAAGTTACTTCTTTCGATAATTCAAAAAATACGAATTCGATCGAATAGAAACTTCGTGACTTAATCGTGAAATAACGACACAAAAGTTCGTGTGCCATTTCTTGAGCATAGTATCACTAGAAGAAAAAAACGAATATTTTCAAAATCTTCGGTATCTCAGAAACTATTCTGTATATTCCGCTGAAATTTCACAGGAAAGAAAAATTGAGTTTTTCTGATCTGGTGTTGTTGTGTGACAGATATATCACAAGGAGATCGCGAAGACAGAACTGCGATGTAACAGAGTCTCTCTTATAAAGTAGGATCATTCAAAAAACACAGATTCGATCGAATGGAAACATCGTGGCTAATTCAGAAATAACGACATAAAAGTTCGTATGCAATTTCTTGAGCATCGTACCACTAGAATAAATGAAAAAAATATTTTCAAAAACTTCGATATCTCATAAACGATTCTCCAAATTCCGTTGAAATTCCACGTGAAAAAAAAAATGAGTTTTTCTGATCTGGTGTTATTATCATGTCACAGATATATCATAATGAGAGCTCGGAGACAGAGCTGCGATGTAACAGAGTCTCTCCTATGAGGTGCTTTTTTCGATATCTCATAAAATATTCCCCATATCCTGCTGAAATTCCACTTGAAAAGAATATTGAGTTTTTCTGATCTGTTGTTGTTCTTATGTCAGATATATCTCAAGACGATCACGGATAAAGAGCTGCGATGTAACAGAGTCTTCTATGAGGTTCTTTTCTTGATAAGTTGAAAAATACCAATTTGATCAAACTGAAACTTCGTAGCTAATTGTAAAATAACGACAGTTTGGTCCATAGAATATGTGGTTCGTTCCTTTCTCTTTGGTTCTATACTCTCGCTACAATCAAAATGATCATAGATTAGTTAATTTTTCGACATTGCTGTCGAATCGAATATTGGTTTGATCAGTCTTTAGCACCTGGATGTGTGACCTCCAGATTCTAAATAAAAAATTAGTATTTTCTGGGGGGAATAAACTTACCGAGAGGCATCTCGTATGGTATTCGTTGTTGCGTCAACAACACTCGATAAATTAATATAATATTGCTCTACCAGCTGTTGAACACGTAAACTGATAAGAGGTAATCTGAAACCTATTTCAAGTACATACAACAGTTTTCGAATCGTTAAATAGGTGATAATAAGAAGCTTGCAAGTAAGCACTTCTAGAGAAGAGTCGCAGTAGATTGTTTGGATACACTCAGGTCGATATGTTATGCAGTTTTTGTTATCGAAAACTGCATAATGTGTCGTCTGTTGACTTTCGGGTCGCATTGTTTGGGTTGCTTCAAACATTTTTAATGTCTGAAGATATAAATACAAGTGATATTCAATGGCATGCCAGGCAGAAGATGACAGATGATGATTGAATTAAAAAAAAAACTTCTTGGGCGGGACTCGAACCCACGACCCCCGCATGTACAGTACGGTGTTCTCACCACTGAACCACCAGGGATGTTTTTTTTTCAATTCATCAACCATCTAGGTGGATTCATATGGTGAGATTACTTCATTCCAATTCCACCTAGATGACCCTCTCAGTGACACAGGGTTGTATTCAGGGAACATTGCCCTTTTGTTTAGCCTAAAATCTAAAATCTTGATTGAATAAGTTCTTCCATGGACCTAGTACGTGTGGAGTCGCTCTCTGGACACCCAACATCTTTCGGATTTCCAACCCACACATTCTAACGTAGCAGGAGTAACACAACTCTATGCGAAGCAGTGTCAGGTGTTTGAAAATGTCGTTATTACACTTATGAATGGAAAGCAATAGTAGGCGTCCAAGAAGTCGCACATCTGGTCGCAACTTCTGCTCGGAACGTTGCACCGAGTTCGCAGGTGCTGTGCAATCCGAAGATTTGCAACGCGACTCTGTGAGAGCCGCTCTCCGGGCGTATGTGAGGAGTAAGCAAATTCGCCAAATATTTCGCTGGGTGTCAACGTCCATCGGGTCGAAGTCTCCAGATGAATGTATATACGTGGGTGCGCGACATGAATCAGGTGATAACAATGGTCTAGATTTCTTCGATCCGTGTTTTAAAATAGACGCCGTTCTGGATGCGACTGCATTTTTCAGGCATGGGAAAATTTACCATTTCCCAGGGATGCGAAAGTTAATGAACTCTTCACATTAGAGTAAATTTCGAAGCAGAAACGATTATTTTTTTCAATTTTATATCCAATCGAGCTTTTTCAATTCTCGACGTTGCCAGATCTATGCAAAAGAGTTAGGTGTAGTATACGGTGTTACTAATTTGGAGGTACAAATAAATAGGGGAGGTTACTCAGGGCCTATAAAAAATTAAAGTCTAATAAACTTGGCTCCGCAAACGTTTCGTTTTCGAAATACAGGGTGTTGAAGGAATTTTTTCGAAGTTTTTTCGTCATACCATCTGTATTTCTCCAAATATTCAACTCAAATTTGGCGAATATATTGAACTTCGAGGTTCACATCATATGAAATGTCAATTTTTTGTGAACCTTTACAGGGTTTTTTTGGAGCAATGTCCCCCAGTCGACCCCAGAACTATTTTGTGATGCACCACTGGTAAAATAGAAAATTTATCGCTCGATTTTGAACATTGTGCTTTTTGAAAATTTTTTTAGTATGTGCCACCGCCAAAAAAAAAATTTTACCAAGGCCTCGATAAAATCAAAAATTTCAGGAAAATTAATTTTATCTCGCAAAAACGGACGCAGAGAAAATTGTAGCAAATAAAACTATTTCAAATTGAACTGAGATTTTTTCATATTTTTCTTTCTACCAGTGGCACTTCCAAAAGTGTTGTGAGGGGAAAAAGGGAATTTTGCTCCAGAAGAATTATCACCCTCTAAATTTTCTCGAAAATGGAGGCAGATACAAAAATATTGTAGGAAATAAAAATGTTCCGAATAAAACGAAAAACTACCAGTGGCGTAACACCAAAAAATTTCAGAAGGAAAAGGGGACATTGCCAAACAAAAATCACCCTGTAGATTCTCAAGAAATATTGACATATATCATACGATGTATCCTGTTTATACCCCTTATCAAGGAACACCCTGTATGAACGTGGATAACGTAAAATCAAACCACAAATCGGTAACGAAACCTCCGATATTCATTACGAGTGACGTAATTTCACCACGACATAATGAAGTAATTGTTTAAGAAATTCGAAACGTCATTGGAAATAACCGTAAGACCCAATTATGATTTCGATTCTCCAGAAATTGAGATGAATAACGACGAGGAAAAGTGCAATTATTTCCAATTACGAATCTTGTCGATTCGAGGAAATACTGTTTTTTCTTGGGATGGAAGTTTTGGAAGCTTTGAATTGAAGCTGTATCAAATAAAAATTGACTTATTTCTACGAAATTACTGATAACACTTTGGTCAGGAGGTCTTGGGACCTAGAGCTTAAGTAAGGGAGGCGAAGATAAAGTCTCCTATTTTCAGTTTTTCACTCATATCTCCCGAACGATGCGTCCTAGAAAAAAACTTATTCCACTTAGAATCAAAGCTTATTAAATTCCCTATATGATTGTGTTCATTATTTTTTTTGTTTCTACCACAGTTTCTGAGATATCCGCAACCGAATATCGCCAATTGGATTGAAGAGTGCATTTCAACCTCAACATTCTCTTCAAGCGCCTAAACCTTTCTCTTTTCAGCCATATTCATCTGAAAGAAAGTTGTACAAAATTAAATTTCCTTCATGATGATTTTTGATTCAATTTTGTATCATCAACGGTTCCAAACTTACTGAGTTTTTGGTATTCACTGTTAAGTTTTGAAGAACACCCCTTACTGCACTTTCAGGGTTGTATCATTCGATACTGGCTAGATAATAGTGGATTAACAACTGTAAAGGAGGCTTCTCTACGAAAAACAAAATTTATTAACAGATGCACTACACACAGCAAGTAGGAGTTGGTAGAGGGCCTTCTACAAGAATTAACAGAAAATCTGAAAAATTCCGTAAGTTTGAAGTCGTTGATGATAGAAAATTGAATGAGAGCTCATTGGAATAAAAATTTAATGCTCTTGAACTTTTGTTTCATTGAATATTGCAGGAAAGTAGAAGGTTAAGACGCTAGAAGAGAATGTTTGACAAATAACGTGGAGTGAAAAAACAATTTTTGTTGATTAGCGACATTCGGCTGCGGATATCTCAGAAACTGTTTGAGATACATGGAAAGTGAGCCATACAATATTGTAGGAAATTCAAGAAACCTTCAATTTGTTGTCCGTAAGTTTTATCTTACGATGCACCGTTCAGGAAATATGCGCGAAAAACTGAAAATTGAGAACCCCTTTTACTTGAGCTCCAGGACTTTCACCATCCCAATAATTCGATCATTATTCACCAAAACTAAATCGATAAAGTTTTTTGCTTCAATAATGAATTAAGAAAAGATGAAAGTTAAACGTTGGTCAACTTTTTCCCATAGAAGCGAAAGAAATTAACAGTTTGATTGGAGCAATAAAGATTAAAAAGATCGTCACACATACACAAAGAAGAGAAAAGTACGTTCCCACCTATATGTTCTGAAAATACGCGTCAGGAATATAAACGATGACTATGTAATTAACAGGACAGAAAAACACTCATTTACAAGTTCGATACTAGGAACCCTGAGAGATTTTCAGAAAACTCTATTCACAAGCGTTTTCCTATCCCATCTGCATTTTTCGAATAGGATAATTCGATTCGATTCGAGGAACGTGATAAAAAATAAAAACGTAATTAGTGATTATCGCCGGAGGTCAACCTCGCATAATATGTGAATATTTTAATTGTTGTCGGAATTGTCAACTCGGTTTTCATCTTCGAGGGCGTTTCTTGGACCCTCTGATTTGGTCGTTGGAGTCATTGTTTTAGTTCCATAAGTCTGGGCTGTAATTATGGATGGTTCCTTACACCCACCGGTTCTTGCTAGACTACATTGCTGTGTTATATCATTTAATCGATGGGTTTTTCCTCTCGAGGTCGGGAGGTTCCTAGATCCTGATTTTCTTCGGAAATCATTTCCATATTCGAGCACGATGCATCGGTAAGAAAATTCACCTGAGACTCTTGAGCTGGAACCAATAATTATGATGTACATATTGATCATATATGTTCGGATGCATGACTGGTTCGGAACCCGTGCGGAACTGATTTAGTCAATATGGACTGAAATAATATTAATTTGTGTAATTAGGGCGAGAAGTGAATATTTTTTGCACATTGTATGAAGTTTTCAGCTCTCGACGAAGTCGAGAGCTGCAATCATGCCGAGTGCAACAATTTTTTTGCGATTCAAAGAATTTATTCAAGATCCAATTGAATTTGTTTTCATTTCAAAACTTATTTTACGATAAAAAATATTACTAATTCTTACAATAGTTACGAAATCAAAAGTGGTGGGGAAACGTTGCAGGAAGATCTATTCAATCGTATTTAACTCATTTCAGATGCCGATTGGGATTCATGGCTCTATGGCTATTCGAAATTAATAGTTATATGTCCACATAGAAAATGGGAGAAATCGAAGAACATAGAATAATTGAAAAAAAATGTTATCATAAAATATAAATATACAGTCCACACTTCTGAGAATTTGTTTCATTCAATGAGATATATTCCTGAATTCCTTATATTATTCATTCATCCTAATAATACCAACGAAAATTAAGGGAATCACAGAATGATTCACAAAAAATATATTACTGAAGTAAATATACCAGAAGGAAAACATATAATTTACAATGGAAAACTATCTGAAAAAAGATATGAATATGACAACAAAAATATTGCAGAATGAAAAATATACGAGTATTACAATGAAATAGAGCAACCCCATAAAAAGGAACAGTATAATTAAACAATATGAAAAAAATAAACAGAAATTTATAAAAAAAATTTGTGATGATAAATATGGTCATTTGTGTAACTAGTGCGAGAAGTGAATATTATTGCACATTGCATGAAGCAATTATGCCGATGGCAACAATTTTTTTTTGAGATCCAAAAAATTTTTTCATGACCCAATTGAATTTGTTTTCATTTCAAAACTTATTTTACGATAAAAATATTACTAATTCTCACAATAGTTAGAATCCTAATAATATATTTCAGATGCCGATTTGGATTTATGGCTCTAATAGGAATTCAGAATTATTAGTTATAATAACACATATAAAATGGGTGAAATCAAAGAACAGAATTATTTAGAAAAAAATGTTATCATAAAATATAAATATACAGTCCACACTCCTGCGAGTTAATTTCATTCAATGAAATATATTCCTGAATTCATATTACTACCAACAAAAATTAACAGAATCACAGACTTATTCACACACAAAATATTGAATATTGTTCCACATTGCATAAAGTTTTCAGCTCTCGGCGAAGTAGAGAGCTGCAATTATGCCGATTGTCCACATAAGTCCACATAAAAACGGGAGAAATCAAAGAACATAAAATTATTGAAAAAAAATGTTATCATAAAATATAAATATACATTCCACACTCCTGAGAGTTCATTTTATTCAATGAAATATATTTTTGAATTCATATTATTATTCATTCATCCAAATAATACCAACAAATATTAACAGAATCACAGAATGATTCCCAAAAAAATATATTACTGAAGTTAATATAACAGAAGGAAAACATATAATTTACAATGGAAAACTATCTGAAAAAAGATATGAATATGACAACAAAAGTATTGCAGAATGAAAAATATAAGAATATTACAATGAAATAGAGCAACCCCATGAAAAGAAATAGTATATAATTAAACCACATCGAAAAAATAAACAGAAATTTATGAAAAAAAATTTTGTGATGATAAATATGGCAATTTGTGTAACTGATGCGAGAAGTGGATATTGTTGCACATTGCATGAAATTTTCAGCTCTCGACGAAGTCGAGAGCTGCAATCATGCCGATTGCAACAATGTTTTTTGCGATCCAAAAAATGTTTTCACGACCCAATTGAATTCGTTTTCATTTCAAAACTTATTTTACGATAAAAATATTACTAATTCCCAAAATAGTTACGAAAACTTACAAAAATGGTGGAGAAACGTTGTAGGAAGATCTATTTAATCGTATTGAACTCAATTCAGATGCCGATTGGGATTCATGGCTCTATGGCTATTCAAAATTAACTGTTATAAGTCCACATAAAAAACGGGAGAAATCAAAGAACATAAAATTATAGAAAAAAAATGTTATCATAAAATATAAATATACATTCCACACTCCTGAGAGTTCATTTCATTCAATGAAATATATTTTTGAATTCGTATTATTATTCATTCATCCAAATAATACCAACAAATATTAACAGAATCACAGAATGATTCCCAAAAAAATATATAACTGAAGTCAATATAACAGAAGGAAAACATATAATTTACAATGGAAAACTATCTGGAAAAAGATATGAATATGACAACAAAAGTATTGCAGAATGAAAAATATAAGAATATTACAATGAAATAGAGCAACCCCATGAAAAGAAATAGTATATAATTAAACCACATGGAAAAAATAAACAGAAATTTATGAAAAAAAATTTTGTGATGATAAATATGGCAATTTGTGTAACTGGTGCGAGGAGTGGATATTGTTGCACATTGCATGAAGTTTTCAGCTCTCGACGAAGTCGAGAGCTGAAATTATGCCGAATGCAACAATTTTTTTTGAGGTCCAAAAAATTTTTTCACGACCCAATTGAATTCGTTTTCATTTCAAAACTTATTTTACGATAAAAATATTACTAATTCTATCAAAAGTAAGAATCCTAATAATTCATATCAGATGCCGATTTGGATTTATGGCTCTCATAGGAATTCAAAATTATTAGTAATAATAACACATATAAAATGGGCGAAATCAAAGATCAGAATTATTTAAAAAAAAATGTTATCATAAAATATAAATATACAGTCCACACTCCTTAGAGTTAATTTCATTCAATGAAATATATTCCTGAATTCATATTACTACCAACAAAAATTAACAGAATCACAGACTTATTCACACAAAAAATATTGAATATTGTTCCACATTGCATAAAGTTTTCAGCTCTCGGCGAAGTCGAGAGCTTCAATTATGCCGATTGTCCACATAAGTCCACATAAAAAACGGGAGAAATCAAAGAACATAAAATTATTGAAAAAAAATGTTATCAATTAATATAAATATACATTCCACACTCCTGAGAGTTCATTTTATTCAATAAAATATATTTTTGAATTCATATTATTATTCATTCATCCAAATAATACCAACAAATATTAACAGAATCACAGAATGATTCCCAAAAAAATATATTTCTGAAGTTAATATAACAGAAGGAAAACATATAATTTACAATGGAAAACTATCTGAAAAAAGATATGAATATGACAACAAAAGTATTGCAGAATGAAAAATATAAGAATATTACAATTAAATAGAGCAACCCCATGAAAAGAAATAGTATATAATTAAACCACATCGAAAAAATAAACAGAAATTTATGAAAAAAAATTTTGTGATGATAAATATGGCAATTTGTGTAACTGGTGCGAGAAGTGGATATTGTTGCACATTGCATGAAGTTTTCAGCTCTCGACGAAGTTGAGAGCTGCAATTATGCCGATTACAACAATTTTTTTTGAGGTCTAAAAAATTTTTTCACGACCCAATTGAATTCGTTTTCATTTCAAAACTTATTTTACGATAAAAATATTACTAATTCTCACAATAGTAAGAATCCTAATAATACATATCAGATGCCGATTTGGATTTATGGCTCTCATAGGAATTCAAAATTATTAGTAATAATAACACATATAAAATGGGCGAAATCAAAGATCAGAATTATTTAGAAAAAAATGTTATCATAAAATATAAATATACAGTCCACACTCCTTAGAGTTAATTTCATTCAATGAAATATATTCCTGAATTCATATTACTACCAACAAAAATTAACAGAATCACAGACTTATTCACACAAAAAATATTGAATATTGTTCCACATTGCATGAAGTTTTCAGCTCTCGACGAAGTCGAGAGCTGCAATCATGCCGATTGCAACAATGTTTTTTGCGATCCAAAAAATGTTTTCACGACCCAATTGAATTCGTTTTCATTTCAAAACTTATTTTACGATAAAAATATTACTAATTCCCAAAATAGTTACGAAAACTTACAAAAATGGTGGAGAAACGTTGTAGGAAGTTCTATTTAATCGTATTGAACTCAATTCAGATGCCGATTGGGATTCATGGCTCTATGGCTATTCAAAATTAACAGTTATAAGTCCACATAAAAAACGGGAGAAATCAAAGAACATAAAATTATCTAAAAAAAATGTTATCATAAAATATAAATATACATTCCACACTCCTGGGAGTTCATTTTATTCAATGGAATATATTTTTGAATTCATTTTATTATTCATTCATCCAAATAATACCAACAAATATTAACAGAATCACAGAATGATTCCCAAAAAAAATATAACTGAAGTTAATATAACAGAAGGAAAACATATAATTTACAATGGAAAACTATCTGGAAAAAGATATGAATATGACAACAAAAATATTGCAGAATGAAAAATATACGAATATTACAATGAAATAGAGCAACCCCATGAAAAGGAACAGTATATAATCAAACCGCATGGAAAAAATAAACAGATATTTATTTCTGAAATAATAGGACCACTCAAAATCACTGTAAAAAACAACAAAAAAGAGTCAAAAAAAAAAAATTTGTGATAATAAATATGGTAATTTGCGTAACTAGTGCGAAAAGTGAATATTGTTGCACGTTGCATGAAGTTTTTCAGCATTGTTGCACAATGAAAAATATACAAGTATTACAATGACATAGAGCAACCCCATGAAAAGGAATAGTATATAATCAAACCACATGGAAAAAATAAAAAGAATCGAAATGAAATTTATTTCTGAAAATAATAGGACTACTCATAAAAGTAGTAAAAAAACAACGAAAAAGGGTCAAATCGAAAAAAAATTTTGTGCTTATAAATATGGTTTTGATACTTTTGTATTTTTTCTTCTTTTCTGTCCGTCGCCCCTCAGGGCGATGGGACCAGGTTTGAATTTCCTCCATTACAATGTTTTTCGCTCAAAGTGAATTCTTCGATGAGACAGGAGGAGAATTTCTCCATTTTGGTCGGCGTTACACTTCATACATACCAACAAAGAAATAAAATGCATATTTGGGACCTGCCGTCATATAACATATAACCCAAACTGAACCGTCTGGAGGCTCCAAGGTTAACTCATTCTTCTGGTATACCACTCGAGTTGCATTCATCACAAATATAATTATTTGACAACCTAATATCGGCGGCGACCAGTCAACTACTTCAACCTGCCTGGCGAAGAAATCTGGGGATATTGGTGAATTTATACTTTGTTGGTATTTTCTTCGTTCATTTGAGGAAATACCAGCACCGAAGAGACGCATTGGAATTGGCATAATCAGGATGATGGTTGGCAGCACTGTAGATCCAGAAGCGAAAAGAGCAAACAGTGTAGTGTTGCGTGTATATTGCCTCAAATTAAAATAATAACGAGGGACAGATAATTGGCCGGCAGGGCGGATAATCATGTCGTATTAGTACATCTTAATGAACCAAGTAATGCAGGGAGACGCGCACGCAGATGCAGCAAAAACGGCGATTTTTCGTCGATTTGGATCTCCTACTTGGGAGGGTGAGTGTTTGTATTGAGTAATCTTCCGCAGCTTCTCACCAGGGCAAAAAGCGGTAATGGACTGTGAAAGAAGGGAATTTATACGTGATTGTGTTGATGAAATGTGTTTTTCTTATATCGCGATGATGGTTATTTGATTGGGATGTGATTTTGAAGTTTGCAGCTTCTTGACCAACTAGGTACCAACACTTATTGAAGTCAAGTGAAGAAATGAAATTTCGATGTTTGTCTCAACAGAACTGCAAACCTCAAACTTTGGGATAGCATTTTTATGAACTTCAATAAATGGAATCGCCGAATTATATTGAACATATCAGAAAAATTCAATTTTTTTCAGTGTTCATTATGATATTGTGAATATGAAAAATACTGTCATTTTATTTTTTTAAACTTCATGGGATGGAATAACCTAATTGTATTGAGTAAATCAAGAAAAATTAATTTTTATCTGTGTGCCAGAAGATCCTTCAGTGTTAATTTTCAGTGTGACAAGAATCGACAAATTGAAAAAAAATGATTCGCACAAAATGATATTTCTGAATTGAATATACCTTGTCTTTCACAATAATGAAAATACAACACAAATTTAAAATTCGAACACAACAAAATATTGCACAATTGAGAATAGTAGGGTACTACAAACTACAAGAATTGAAAACCGTAAAGAACTAGAACTCTACCTTACAGCCGTTCTTTTTAACTTGAAATATTACACTAGATAATCTTTGGCCAATATCGTGATCGTATAGTGGTTTTTAAAGGACTCTACGTTGTTTATGTGAGTATGTAACCCAAATTACGCTTGATTCAATAGAAGAGATTGACGGGAAAATAGGAAATTCAAAACACATAGTTCAGCACTCAAAACAAGAAAATAACAAGTTTATTTCAGAGTGCCAAAAGGTAGGGAGGAAAAAAGAAAACAACCCAGAAGGGGAAGAAAAAACAACCATTCTCCTTTTCTCGTTCATATACCATTAACTCACAAGTAAAGCATATTCATAAACAGGTTGACCGGTGAGAATTTTCTCAAATGGTGTTTAAAAATGATTGAGTAGATTAAAGGCGGTAAATTGGGAAATTGATGAGCTCCCACGGTGCAAGGAGAGGGGAATGCGACAGTCTCCTTGATATATATATATATATATATATTTCCAAACGTTGGGCAAAGCCTTAATTTAATTTTCAGGTTGCGTCGTCCGATAGTTGTCTCCCTAGTCAATAATCCCATCAAGTATCAGATAAACCATATAAGCAGTAAACGATATAACCAGTAAATGTTATAGACAGTAAACGAAATAAACAATAAACGGTATAAGCAGTGGATGATATAGATAGTAAACGATATAAGCAGTCAATCATATAAACAATAAACGAGAAGTCATAACGGATAATAATGCATGGAGAGTAGCTTTTTAAAATGCTCAATCAATATAAGATGATGAAACATAATGCCGACAATGGTGCTTATGAATATCCTTGCTATTTGCTGAAAACTACAACGATTATATATGGAATCATTTGAAGAATATTGCAAAACCTTATAATTAAGGTGATTATTAAGCATTCGTTTATACAGGCAAATTCTTGTGATAAGCACTTAGGAATTCAATACATATGGTCAGTTAGAATCATTAAATAATATGGAATAGACTTGATAATGATAATGAAATGGATGCAAAACAATACACAAGAAGCAAACCAACATGGTAAAAATACGTTGAGAAGGAGCAAATTGCCTCTTGTGAATTGAGGATAAATGATATGAGATAAACACATGGGGTACATAATGGACCCTGTTGAAGACAATTGTAGCAAATTAGGAGAATATCTGAATGATAAAGTTGTAATTATAAAATATTGTTACTCACATGACAAAACCAAAGTATCTCTTCCACCCTCAAAGGTTTCAGATCAACTAACTCACAATCTCACCCTGTTTTCCCTTCACGAAAAACCGAGCAGCTAGGAGAAATCAACAACCGTTCCCAGCAAACTATCCAAGCAAGAAGGCCTAGATTTTGAGTTTAGCATCGTACTTCAATTTGTAGAAAAAGATTCTGTGGTTATTCTTCTCTTGGACGGACTCAGCAATCCGACTCCCTAAGTTCATGATAATATGGATTTCTGTACGGATAATGAAAATGGCGGGCCCAGACGCCAGATCGGTTCAACAGTATCCTTTATTCTTGTTGTTTTTTTTTTTTGATAATATTAATTAAGCTCTCAATGCCAACTATCCGAGGGAAGTCTGCACACAAACATTGTTTAGGCAGAATGCCTCAGAGTAATGAATAAAAGATTTATAATTATTATGTACATCTTCAATTCCTTTGTTAGATTGCTTGAGAAAAAAAAACAGAAACATTCACGAAAAATTAAAACAATCATTACAATGGTATTAATCATCATCACATCACATCACAAATATGTAGCTAAATAATAATAATAGGGTGTCCAAGTAATCGACCAAAAATCTTACCATCCCCCCATTACGATCAAAAATGTTAATAAACGATAATAATACTTTTCATTAGATATTTCACTGAACACACACTGGTAGATATTTTAATTGTCACGAAGAAAAAATAATAATCATCAAGTCCACTTATCATAACGTTATTTAATAAGGAACCGAATCCTCCGCAGAGTCAGCCTCGAGGACTGTATGATGTCATAATACCATGGTAACAGGTGTTTGATTCAAAACGATCCAATTCGGAGTTGTTAACCGGTTGACTTACCAATAATCCTCTATTACGGGAGGCGCATTGTTAGTCATTCGACTGATGGAATTCCGAACATTCTTCGGTTCTCCTCTGATTGAGGGTCCTCATCGATCTTATAACCCAACAGCAATGGGCAACCGAAAGGTCGAAGAATGCAATTTGCCCAAATCCAAAGTCGAAAGATCATCGATAGACCGAACTGAAATTGTCTCATCATTTCAAGGTCAAGAAACTGATTCTGATCCAGCTGCACTCCGTTCATGATTCTGAGAAAAAACTCCAAAAATATCTCCATTCAAAGCGTTCCACTCAATTTACGCTATATACGAGGCACATAACACGATTGACCTTTTCGTCTGTCGCCTTAAGCCACCAGTGACGTCACTCTGGTACGTCATATGTGTGTGATGTGATGTCAGGTTTGCTCCACATCCTGATTTAGAGGAGTGTCTGCTAAGATTTGGGAAAAAAACTCATAAACATTGCCCAAGGGTAAACAGTGCGATGTCGCCTATGGCATTCACGTGTAGTACGTTCGACAATCTTGACATTGAATCTTCCGTTACAGCTCGCTGATTCGAGCCAGATGGGTTCTGAAGGTCCCAGAAGTTCATTCGGAGGTATTTCGTGAATGGACCTGGCCTAAAATTCATTCAAAAACCATATTACAGAGCAGCTATATAGCAGAAACATATCTTGTGATCCTCGATATGTCACAGATACATCACAAGAAGAGCGCGGATACATAACTGCGATATCGCAGAGACGCTCCTATTTCCAACTCAGAGAGAACGCAGCGACGTTTCAAATAAACTTCAATTACAGCTCCATCTCTGATATATGTTTGTGATGTAAATATTAAGGATTCCTTTCACAACTTATCTATCTGAGATATAAAATACTACAAAACTGATTTCCTTGGGAAGCATAGAATATTCTATAGTATCTATATAGCTGTAACATCGCCAATACGAAACATAGATGTAATTTTGATACATCACAGATCTGTCTCAATGATGTAGCAGATACGTGTTCGGAGCAAAAAGATCCATTGCAATGTTCCTTCCTCGATCTCCCCATGTTACATCACAGGGATGTCCTACAACCCATCTCGAGGTAAAACAGAAATCTCACCGCATAGCCGATAAAATTAACGTACCAGAAATTGCAAAATATCGTCGAGTATTATAGTAGGAGCCGGTGAAAGTATAAAAACCGCGCAACCCACAAGCTGGCTCATTGCAATTTCATGCCTCAACAGGAATGGGATACAGGTGGTTCGAATGTGACAAACATGCGCCGATCCACGTGGGAACGGCCGACCGGAGGCACTTGACTGATAAACAAAATAGCAATAATTGTACATCGTAATCACATTCATTCATAACAAATACTTGGTCGTTATTTTGTCACCGATATTCGCGATACGAGTTCAACATACTCCCACAAGTTGGTTCGAGGGTTTGTCTGCAGATGGAGCAGGTGGACTCGATCATCAACCTAGATTTATTGTGGGTTCGAGCATTTGGACCTCCTAGTGGCATCTGACGGTAGCTCAATACGAGTACAATATTCTCTAGGTGACCAGCTAC
Source organism: Aphidecta obliterata (assembly GCA_963966015.1). Classification (NCBI taxonomy): domain Eukaryota; kingdom Metazoa; phylum Arthropoda; class Insecta; order Coleoptera; family Coccinellidae; genus Aphidecta; species Aphidecta obliterata. Next base: position 4,937,156 of record OZ014435.1, read on the forward strand.
ATTTTTGTTATGTTTCATGGGGAGTTCAAGGAAGGAACATTGCGATGTAAAATTCCGTTGATCCAAATGAGTATTGGATCCATAATTCGTGATGTAACAAAATTACATCCATTCGTATTGGAAATGTGTCCCTTTATAGGTACTATGCAATATAACACTTAAGCTCTGTGATGTAATCTGGAGAGATCAAAGAAGGGATATTGTGATGTACCATTTTTGATACATCATTTGTGACAAATCTGTGATTTTTCGAAACTACAGCCATGCTTCGTGGTGATGTGTCAGCTATGTAACATATATGAAACTTTGTTCCACATTTTTGATGAATTTATAAAAGATCAGGAAGGGACCATAACTACTTAGTTCATATCCATCAATAAAACGTCAATGTTTCATTGAGACGATAAAACTGCTCTATCACAACACATAGCATTTATATAAATTCGCTACAAAATCGTGATGTTTCATTTGAAGATGAATAAAGGGCTTCGATTGGCGTAGCTTTCATCTGTGAATGATACATGCATGTTTTGCTGTTTTATTTCAGTCGCATACATAATAGAACATTTTTTTCTGGAGACTTCGATCCTCAACTTTGAAACCAGTAAGGTTCTCGCTTCACCATTCTATAGCAGTTCAAAGTAGATATTTTTTCTCAAATTTCATTCACTTAGAGCGAAAAACTTTCGAGTGACATACAGATCAGATCATCAGCTACATCTCTGTGATGTAATCTGGCGAGATCAAGGAAGGAACATTGCGATGTAACATTTCTTAGGTCCAAATACACCATTTGTGACAAATCTGTGATTTTTAGAATGTACAGCCATTCTTTGTATTGGTGATGTATCTGCTATGTAAGATATATGAAACTTTGCTCCATATTTGTAATGTATTTATAAAAGATCAGGAAAGGACCATAACTACTTAGTTCATATCCATCAATAAAACGTCAATGTTTCATTGAGACGATAAAACTGCCCTTTCACAACTACATAGCATGTATATAAATTCGCTACAAAATCGTGATGTTTCATTTGAAGATGAATAAAGGGCTTCGATCGGCCTAGCTTTCATCTGTGAATGTTAATTGCATGTTTTGCTGTTTTATTTCAGTCGCATACATAATAGAACATTTTTTTCTGGAGATTTCAATCCTCAACTTTGAAACCAGTGAGGTTCTCGCTTCACCATTTTATAGCAGTTCAAAGTAGATATTTTCTTTCAAATTTCATTCACTTAGAACGAAAAACTCCCGAGTGACATACAGATCAGATCATCAGCTACATCTCTGTGATGTAATCTGGAGAGATCAAGGAAGGAACATTGCGATGTACCATTTCTTTGTCCCAAATACATCATTTGTGACAAATCTGTGATTTTTAGAAACTACAGCCATGGTGATGTATCAGCTATGTAAGATATATGAAACTTTGCTCCATATTTGTAATGTATTTATGAAAGATCAGGAAGGGACCATAACTATGTAGTTCATATCCATCAATGAAACGTCAATGTTTCATTGAGACGATAAAACTGCTCTATCACAACTACATAGCATGTATATAAATTCGCTACAAAATCGTGATGTTTCATTTGAAGATGGATAAAAGGGCTTTGATCGGCGTAGCTTTCATCTGTGAATGATACATGCATGTCTTGCTGTTTTATTTATGTCGCATACATAATACGAACATTTTTTTCTGGAGACTTCGATCCTCAACTTTGAAACCAGTAAGGTTCTCGCTTCACCATTCTATAGCAGTTCAAAGTAGATATTTTTTCTCAAATTTCATTCACTTAGAGCGAAAAACTTTCGAGTGACATACAGATCAGATCATCAGCTACACCTCTGTGATGTAATCTGAAGAGATCAAGGAAGGAACATTGTGATATACCATTTCTTTGTGCCAAATACATCATTTGTGACAAATATGTGGTTTTTAGAAACTACAGCCATTCTTTGTAATGGTGATGTATCAGCTATGTAACATATATGAAACTTTGCTCCATATTTGTAATGTATTTATAAAAGATCAGGAAGGGACCATAACTATGTAGTTCATATCCATCAATAAAACGTCAATGTTTTATTGAGACAATAAAACTGCTCTATCACAACTACATAGCATGTATATAAATTCGCTACAAAATCGTAATGTTTCTTTTGAAGATGAATAAAGGGCTTCGATCGGCGTAGCTTTCATCTGTGGATGATACATGCATGTTTGCTGTTTTATTTCAGTCGCATACATAAAACGAACTTTTTTTCTGGAGATTTCAATCCTCAACTTTGAAACCAATAAGGTTTTCGCTCCACCATTCTATAGCAGTTTAAAGTAGATATTTACTTTCAAATTTCATTCACTCAAAGCGAAAAACTTTCGAGTGACATACAGATCAGATCATCAGCTACATCTCTGTGATGTAATCTGGAGAGATCAAGGAAGGAATATTGTGATGTATTTGCTGATTCGTTCATCTTTCGTGTCCAGTGAAGAAAGTCAACACCATCGAAAACAATCTCACGTTAGCTTAAACTCAACGAACTGATTTCCTTATCTATCGCTAAATCTGCTCAGTTAATCAATCGGATACTTCCCCGAAATCCGAATAGATTGCCTAATTATTACAAACGCATCGATAAGCCCAAGGTCGGCGAGCACTAGGTGGAACAGATTCCCGAACTGGCCCAGGGATTCCTCCGGGTCCAGATAAGATCGCTCCTATTTCCCCCCACCACCGCGAATTGTTGATGTCTAAGATTCTGTTGTCTCCTGGATCAGCATATGTATAAAATGACTAAGTTCTATACGCGAAAACGCATAACCGAAGCGGCATATAGACGACTAAGGTTGGTTAATCTGATGAATCATAAGCGACCGTCTCCGTGTGTTTGAAGTTTTAGCGTGGAAGTGAATTGAAACGGCAGTTGCGATCAGATTTCTTGGCGAATCCATGGCAGGGGCTAGTCGACGAAGGGATATATCACTAGGTAAATATTTTTCGCGGTTATGAAGTGCGAAACGAGCTTTAAGCCGATTTACGGCGACCCGGTGTGGTTTCTCGCGTATAAGTGTTAGTTGTGTGAGGTTCGATTGAACTCGATGAGAGTAGAGTGATGAGGAGAGTGGCAAGTACCGTTTTGGAAATCCGGTGAAACGATTTCGAATATTATTTTTTTGCGGAGAATTCTTGAAATTCGATGTGCATATTTCTCAATATAAGTACATGAATAAATTTCATTCACCTGAATTTTGTTAGTTCGCATAAATGATACTTATGTCATCTATAATTTTTGTGTGTGAATTTCCATCATTTTTGAGTAGTTGGAAATATTTATTTTCGTGTACCAGATATTTTATCTGAAATGTCACAGATAAAGGTTACCATGTATTTCAAAAGTTGAAAGCTGTTCATAATTATTTTATTGGGTAATTTCCTTCTTTTCTTTCTAACGTCCATTTCAATATTTTTCGATTAATTTTTAATGATTTCCTCAATTCCTTTTCGAAACGTTGATTTTTTTTCCCACATAAAATTTCGCCTGATAGTCTTATCGTTTTCATATTATAAAATATCTCAACCCATTCTCAAAAATCAATAATTACTAAATTTCTTGAAAAATTTGGTGCCTTACGAGAAATCCTTTAGTTGAAGAGTAAAAGTCTGAACATTAACGATAGGGGCGATTTATTTCATTTGATAATTCTGAACTGTTATTCAAAATTTCATAATTCACAAGCCATTGGTAACAGAGCTTTTCGGTAAAAATTATTCAATTTACTAACATCATACCAATTCACTTTTTGTTTTTCGAAATTTTATGTTGACTACTTTTTGAGCTTTGCTTTTTCTTTATACATGATCTCCTGATTGTTATCTAAAAATATGAAAAAATAAAATCTCAAATTGTCAAAAATCTGATTTTTTATGTTTAATTTTTTTCTGTAGTTTCCAACATTCACTCCGAATTTGAATGAATCCAACAAAAAAATTTTTCAATGAATTTATCCTTCTAAGTTTATAAAATATCTCAATTCATTCTCACTCAATTTTTAGAAAAATTCAGGGCTTCACTTGCTAATACTGAACTCATAACTCACGAGCCATTGGTAACAGAGCTTTTCGGTGAAAATTATTCAATTTAGTAACATCATACCTATTCACTTTTTGAATTTCAAAATTTTATGTTGACTACTTTTTGAACTTTGCTTTTTCTTTATACATGATCTCCTGATTGTTATCTAAAAATATGAAAAAATAATATCTCAAATTGTCAAAAATCTGATTTTTTATGTTCAATTTTTTTTTTCTGCAGTTTCCAACATTCACTCCGAATTTGGATGAATCCAACAGAATTCTTTTTCAATGAATTTATCCTTTCAAGTTTATAAAATATCTCAATTCATTCTCACTCAATTTCTAGAAAAATTCAGGGCTTCACTTGCTAATACTGAACTCATAACTCACGAGCCATTGGTAACAGAGCTTTTCGGTGAAAATTATTCAATTTAGTAACATCATACCTATTCACTTTTTGAATTTCAAAATTTTATGTTGACTACTTTTTGAGCTTTGCTTTTTCTTTATACATGATCTCCTGATTGTTATCTAAAAATATGAAAAAATAATATCTCAAATTGTCAAAAATCTGATTTTTTATGTTTAATTTTTTTTTCTGTAGTTTCCAACATTCACTCCGAATTTGAATGAATCCAACAAAAAAATTTTTCAATGCATTTATCCTTTCAAGTTTATAAAATATCTCAATTCATTATCACTCAATTTCTAGAAAAATTCAGGGCTTCACTTGCTAATACTGAACTCATAACTCACGAGCCATTGGTAACAGAGCTTTCCGGTGAAAATTATTCAATTTAGTAACATCATACCAATTCACTTTTTGAATTTCAAAATTTTATGTTGACTTTGCTCTTTCTTTATACATGATCTCCTGATTGTTATCTAAAAATATGAAAAAATAATATCTCAAATTGTCAAAAATCTGATTTTTTATGTTTAATTTTTTTTCTGTAGTTTCCAACATTCACTCCGAATGTTAATGAATCCAACAGAAAATTTTTTCAATGAATTTATCCTTTCAAGTTTATAAAATATCTCAATTCATTCTCACTCAATTTCTAGAGAAATGTAGAGCCTAACGAGAAAACGAAGTGAAATTTGCCTTGATAATGATAATCCTGAACTGATATTCAAAATTTCATCACTCACGAGCCATTAGTAACAGAGCTTTTCGGTGAAAATTATTCAATTTAGTAACATCATACCAATACACATTTTGAATTTTATAATTCTATGTTGGGTAGTTTTTGAATTATAATTTGTCTTATATATGTTACCTCGATTTATATCCTTTCGTTAATATCACTAAATGGCGAAGGCGACGTTGTAATGCATGTTTAACTCTTATAATGACGTTTGACGTGGACGTTTCATCGACATTCAGAAGTCATCTGTCATGTCAAGATTTTGTGCATGAACTAACTTTCCCGCGTGAAATTAAACGATGGAATATTCGAGAACAATCTCGATATCTCGATAATTTGCATGTTATCGGAGAACAATGGGAAGGGATCCTTATAAAAGGGGAGCAAATCAACGTTTGGACTGTTGTTGTGTGTCAAAAAACCATCATGTCATATACTTCCTTGAAAGGTGACTATATTTCCTGATATTTATTACAGTGGTCAGTTCGAAGATGTATGTGTTTTTACACAGAAATATTTTGTGCTCAGTTCCGTTTCCGTCTAATCATAATTTCATCCGATTATCCGTATCAATATTTTGTGGTTTACAACCGTCCAAATGTGATTTAATCTCATTCTATAGAACAGATGTGAGTTCAATGATTCTTCATTCAAAATGACACACTCTATGTGTGGTTGTTTCAGAAACCCTAATTGATTTGACATCGCTGTCAAGTTGCACTCTCGAATTTTTTTTTAAGATATGTGCTCCTTTTTTGTTTTGGCTCCATTCATAATTTCGATTCGAGATTATCGAAAGGATTTGTCAATAAATAAATAGAACTCGAGTGGAACTTCTTGAAAGTCATTATTATATCATAAAATTTCGCCAACAAAGCTTAGTCATTTTTTTGGCGCCATGCCATAGAGCCGACGGCACCCACAGAAGTAACCTCAATTAAGAATACGTCAGAGATAAGGTTCGATAATGGACTAATGCGAATTACATCGGGAAATTCACATCTACGAGGTACCTAAAGGTGCGTTCTTATCTCGAAAGATTCAGGTGCACTTGTTTGATCGACATTGTTGGAGTTCGAATATCCAAAGAGGTAGAATTATTTCGAAAAATTTTTTGAGAAGATTATCTTGATGTCAATGTTTTTGCAATGTAGTATTCGGTGAGATAATTTCAGACCAAAAGCATTTACGGGTAAAGTAGAACATCCTGTATATCCTATTTTCCACTACCGTCTGAAGACATCTTTCTATGTATTTTCTCCAAATCGCTGACATCTTATTTTACTTTGGACTTACTTTCTTATTTTTATTTTATCAATTTTATTTTAACTGCTTTGAGAGCTCAACTCTATCAATATCGCCTTGTTTATTTTTTAGGATCGCCTGAATACATATTTTTCGGGTTATTATTGATAACATCTTATTTTTTTTGGACTTTCCTTCTTATTTTGTTAAAACAATTTCTTTTTGACTTGTTCAATAATCTGAGGACAGTCTGAAGACATTTTTTTTTGGAATTCTTATCTCTATATAGCTGACATCTTATTTTACTTCGGACTTACCTTCTTATTTTCATTTCATCAATTTTATTTTGACTGCTTTGAGAGCTCCACTCTTTTACTTTCGTCTTGTTTATTTTTTAGGACTGCCTGAAAACATATTTTTTGATTATTGTTGCTAACATCTTATTTTATTTTGAACTTTCCTTCTTATTTTGTTTTCAACAATGCTTTTTTGACTTGTGCAATAATCTGAGAACAGTCAAAAGATTTTTTTTCGGAATTCTTATCTCCATATAGCTGACATCTTATTTTACTTTGGACTGACCTTCTTATTTTCATTTCATCAATTTTATTTTGACTGCTTTGAGAGCTCCACTCTTTTACTTTCGTCTTGTATATTTTTTGGACTGCCTAAGAACATATTTTTTGATTATTGTTGCTAACATCTTATTTTATTTTGAACTTTCCTTCTTATTTTGTTTTCAACAATGCCTTTTTGACTTGTGCAATAATCTGAGAACAGTCAAAAGATTTTTTTTCGGAATTCTTATCTCCATATAGCTGACATCTTATTTTACTTTGGACTAACTTCTTATTTTCATTTCATCAATTTTATTTTGACTGCTTTGAGAGCTCCACTCTTTTACTTTCGTCTTGTTTATTTTTTAGGACTGCCTGAAAACATATTTTTTGATTATTGTTGCTAACATCTTATTTTATTTTGAACTTTCCTCCTTACTTTGTTTTCAACAATGCCTTTTTGACTTGTGCAATGATCTGAGAACAGTCAAAAGATTTTTTTTCGGAATTCTTATCTCTATCTAGCTGACATCTCATTTTACTTTGGACTAACCTTCTTATTTTCATTTCATCAATTTTATTTTGACTGCTTTGAGAGCTCCATTCTTTTACTTTCGTCTTGTTTATTTTTTAGGACTGCCTGAAAACATATTTTTTGATTATTGTTGCTAACATCTTATTTTATTTTGAACTTTCCTTCTTATTTTGTTTTCAACAATGCCTTTTTGACTTGTGCAATAATCTGAGAACAGTCAAAAGATTTTTTTTCGGAATTCTTATCTCTATATAGCTGACATCTTATTTTACTTTGGACTAACCTTCTTATTTTCATTTCATCAATTTTATTTTGACTGCTTTGAGAGCTCCACTCTTTTACTTTCCTCTTGTTTATTTTTCAGGACTGCCTGAAAACATATTTTTTGATTATTGTTGCTAACATCTTATTTTATTTTGAACTTTCCTTCTTATTTTGTTTTCAACAATGCCTTTTTGACTTGTGCAATAATATGAGAACAGTCAAAAGATTTTTTTTCGGAATTTTTATCTCTATATAGCTGACATCTTATTTTACTTTGGACTAACCTTGTTATTTTCATTTCATCAATTGTATTTTGACTACTTTGAGAGCTCCACTCTTCTACTTTCGTCTTGTTTATTTTTTAGGACTGCCTGAAAACATTTTTTTTGATTATTGTTGCTAACATCTTATTTTATTTTGAACTTTCCTTCTTATTTTGTTTTCAACAATGCCTTTTTGACTTGTGCAATAATATGAGAACAGTCAAAAGATTTTTTTTCGGAATTTTTATCTCTATATAGCTGACATCTTATTTTACTTTGGACTAACCTTCTTATTTTCATTTCATCAATTGTATTTTGACTACTTTGAGAGCTCCACTCTTCTACTTTCGTCTTGTTTATTTTTCAGGACTGCCTGAAAACATATTTTTTGATTATTGTTGCTAACATCTTATTTTATTTTGAACTTTCCTTCTTATTTTGTTTTCAACAATGCCTTTTTGACTTGTGCAATAATCTGAGAACAGTAAAAAGATTTTTTTTTCGGAATTCTCATCTCCATATAGCTGACATCTTATTTTACTTTGGACTAACCTCTTATTTTCATTTCATCAATTTTATTTTGACTGCTTTGAGAGCTCCACTCTTTTACTTTCGTCTTGTTTATTTTTCAGGACTGCCTGAAAACATATTTTTTGATTATTGTTGCTAACATCTTATTTTATTTTGAACTTTCCTTCTTATTTTGTTTTCGACAATGCCTTTTTGACTTGTGCAATAATATGAGAACAGTCAAAAGATTTTTTTTCGGAATTTTTATCTCTATATAGCTGACATCTTATTTTACTTTTGACTAACCTTCTTATTTTCATTTCATCAATTTTATTTTGACTGCTTTGAGAGCTCCACTCTTTTACTTTCGTCTTGTTTATTTTTCAGGACTGCCTGAAAACATATTTTTTGATTATTGTTGCTAACATGTTATTTTATTTTGAACTTTCCTTCTTATTTTGTTTTCGACAATGCCTTTTTGACTTGTGCAATAATATGAGAACAGTCAAAAGATTTTTTCTCGGAATTTTTATCTCTATATAGCTGACATCTTATTTTACTTTTGACTAACCTTCTTATTTTCATTTCATCAATTTTATTTTGACTGCTTTGAGAGCTCCATTCTTTTACTTTCGTCTTGTTTATTTTTTAGGACTGCCTGAAAACATATTTTTTGATTATTGTTGCTAACATGTTATTTTATTTTGAACTTTCCTTCTTATTTTGTTTTCGACAATGCCTTTTTGACTTGTGCAATAATCTGAGAACAGTCAAAAGATTTTTTTTCGGAATTTTCATCTCTATATAGCTGACATCTTATTTTACTTTGGACTAACCTTCTTATTTTCATTTCATCAATTGTATTTTGACTGCTTTGAGAGCTCCACTCTTCTACTTTCGTCTTGTTTATTTTTTAGGACCGCCTGAAGACATATTTTTCTGATTATTATTGATAACATTTTATTTTATTTTTGACTTTTCTTCTTATTTTATTTTCAACAATTTCTTTTTGACTTGTGCAATAATTTGAGAACAGTCAGACGACATTTCTGTCTCTATATCGCGGACCTTTTATTTTACTTTGGACTTTCCTTCTTATTTTAATTTTATTAATTTTAGTTCGACTCGTATTACAATCGGAGTGCTCCGCTCTTTCACTATTGTCCTGTGTTTTTCTTTCACCATTGTTTGAAAATACTTTTCTGGATTCTTATCTCTTATTCGCTGACATCTCATTTTATTTTGGATTTTACTTCTCATTTTAATTGTATTGATTTTATTTTGAATTGTAACACATTCGGAGAGCTCCATATTTGTACTATAGTCCTGTTTTTTTCTTTCACCATTGTTTGAAAATATTTTTTTGGATTCTTATCTCTAATTCGCTGACATCTCATTTTATTTTGGATTTTCCTCCTCATTTTAATTGTATTAATTTTATTTTGAATGGTGCCACAATCGGAGAGCTCCACATTTGTACTATAGTCCTGTTTTTTTCATTCACCATTGTTTGAAAACGTTGCTTCGGATTTCTACCTCTAATTCGCTGACATCCCATTTTGTTTTGGACTTGGCTCCTTATTTTAATTTTATCAATTTTATTTTGACTTGTGCCACAATCTCATCTCATTTTCTTCTGGACTCTCTTCCTCATTTTAATTTTGTCAATTTCATTCTGACTTGTGCCACAATCGGAAAGCTCTGCTCTTTCACCATTGTCCTGTTTTCTTTTTTCACCACTGTTTGAAGACATCTTGTTCTGATTCTCATCTTTAATTCGCTGACATCTCATTTCATTTTGGACTCTCCTTCTTATTTTAAAATTATCAACATTTCATTTTGGACTTTCCTTCTCATTTTAATATTATCAATATCATTTTGACTTGTGCCACAATCAGAGAGCTCCGCTCTTTCACTATCGTCCTTTTTTTTTCACCACTGTTTGAAGAATTTTTATCTCTAATTCGCTGACATCTTATTTTATTTTGGACTTTCCTTCTTATTTAAATTTCATCAATTTCATTTTGAATGTGCCACAATAGGAGAGCTCCACTCTTTAACTATCGTCCTGTTTTCTTCTTTCACCACTGTTTGAAGGAGTTTTTTTTCGGATTCTTATCACTTATTCGCTGACATCTCATCTTATTTTTGACTTTCCTTCTCATTTTAATTTTATCAATTTCATTTCGAGTGATCCTCTTCTGTATCATCGTCGTGTTTTACAACTTTTCATAAAAGACTAGTCTTTAAGGGCAGAAGGTCTTTGAAGAGAAAGATCGACCAACACACAAATTGCGGAAACCACCAAAATCACTTCATCCTCCAATTCTTCCCCATCTCGCATCTAATAAAACAAATGATTCATTACGGACCTCCTCGAGACCGCAGCCTCCTCATCCGAACGCTCGAAGTGATAATAGTAATATAAATAGACGGCAGGGAAAAAAAAGTTACAACACCATTATAATTAGTTGTCGGCTTCGCCTATTAGTTTAAACAACCCATAGGTAGGTTTATTAAAAACGAAACACCATATATTATGTCCGATCCTCTTCGCCGACGTGATCAGAGCGGTCCGGAGATTTTCGAGCTCATAGACAAACGGCGGCCGGCTGGACCACCGCAGTCAGGAGTTTGGCCTCCGGTAGATTCCGGACCGCGGTGTTCCTCCTTTGTACTCGTTAAATCTGAGCCACTATAACGCGGTTAAGTGTCGGATCGACGGTGTACGGGAGCACCCTCTGGAATCTTCGATCTTAATTCGTCGGTGCCAAAGCGGTCACCCATCCAGGTACTGAACCCGCGCAACGCTGCTTGGCTTCAATTTTTGACATAACTGAAAAAATCATCTAGGAACTATGATACCTTTGAAGACCTATCCAAGGATACCCCACACGTTAATTTTTTTTCTCGACCCTTAGATAAATTTATCATCCCTTAATTTTTGCCCCAATTTAACTACACCATTTTATAGCGTTTTATAGGAGACGCATGTCTTCGAAATTTCATCTTGATATTGCAGATAGTCTCTGTGTAGAATAGCTGTGACTTACGGACGAAATTAGAAGGGTTTCTTTTGCAACCCGTTTTGTAGTGTGAAAGTAAAAACCGAATGAGAAGTACCATTTGTTTGAAATTCGTTTTCAAAATTCTGTTGATATCCGACATTGATCCTTCTTGGTCCATTTATTTTAAATCCAAAACCTGAGGGGTTGAATTTGAGGATAATCGTTGCAAGCCAACCATAAAATATAAGAATATGAAATACTACAGAATATTTAGGCAAAACCCAACCGTTATGTTGGGATAAAATTTCGAAAATGTTCGGTTTTCCCAGAAATCGTTAAAATGCAATTTGTTGTATCTATAAATTAGTATTGAAGTCACCCCTTCCCCACTGCGACACTGCTTGTTGATTTCAGGTAATTATTCGAAAGTGAATATTTCGGTCTTCTAATGGAACTACCATTGGCAAGGGATTATCATCCCTTCGTCACTGAAATTTTGGCTCAAATAGACCATAAATCATTAAAATTTACAATGTACCATTATGAGTTTCGTCGATTTTGTTTGTTAGCTGATTCATATTTTTTACTATATCTTCTCTTCGATCTTTTTTTTTTCGAAACAATTGGATTCATTTCCCACGAGAACTTCTTGTAATTTCGTTAATGATGGATCTAAATTATTGTTTAGGATACATTTTTGTGATATCCATAGGTTGATGGGTCTTCTTTTAGATACAGCACCTTAAGGTACCATTCGTTATTTTTTTTAAGAAGAAACTATAAGAGTTCCTTCGCACAAAACTGCTTTCTCCATAGTCAGATGGTACCTTATTGACTGCGGTACCACCCCTCTATCTCGTCGGTACTACCCACTAAAGAATTTTACGGTGTCTCAGTGAATTTTAGAAAAACAAAGCCACAATTGTGTTATCTAAATGACAATCGACTTATTATGTTTGACTTCTTTCATTAATTGTATGAGTCGACTAGGTACTACTCCGCTATTTTCGACTAAATCTATTTTTTTAACTACTTTTCGAGACTTTAAGGTCAATATTTTCATGGGACTTAATGGCCACTTTGTTATTTCATTGATAATGAATTAAAATTATCCTTCAGAACCTATAACTTTGACATCTATGGGTCGATTTTACTTCTATTCTGTGTGCAGTACCCTTGAGTACCCATTTATTATTTTTTTGAGAGGGACCTAACAGGGTTCCTTAACACCAAAAATGCTTTCCTTATTTTCAAATGATACCTCATTAACTGAGGTACCACCCCTCTATCTTGTCGGTACTACCCACCTATAGAAAAGCATTTTGCAGTGTCCCAGTGAATTTTTGAAGAAAAAAGCAATGCGACAATTGGGTTATCTAAATGATAATCGACTTATGTTTGACCTCTTTCATTAATTGTATGAGCCGACTAGGTACTACTCCGCTATTTTCGATTATATATATTTTTTTAACTACTTTTCGAGACTTCAAAGTCAATATTTTCATGGGACTTCTTGGCCACTTTGTAATTTCGTTGATAATGAATTAAAATTATCCTTTAGAACCTATAACTTTGACATCTATGAGTCGATTTTACTTCTATTCGATGCAGTACCCTTAGGTACCCATTCATTATTTTTTTGAGAGGGACCTAACAGAGTTCCTTAACACCAAAAATGCTTTCCTTATTTTCAAATGCTACCTTATTAACTGAGGTACCACCACTTTATCTCGTCGGTACTACCCACCTATAAGAAAGCATTTTGCAGTGTCCCAGTGAATTTTTGAAGAAAAAAGCAATGCGACAATTGTATTATCTAAATGATAATCGACTTATGTTTGACCTCTTCCATCAATTGTATAAGTCGACTAGGTACTACTCCGCTATTTTCGATTATATCTATTTTTTTAACTACTTTTCGAGACTTTAAATTCAATATTTTCATAGGACTTGTTGGCCACTTTGTAATTTCGTTGATAATTAATTGAAATTGTCCTTTATACCCTATAACTTTGACATCTATGAGTCGATATTTTACTTCTATTCGATGCAGTACCCTCAGGTACCCATTTATTATTTTTTTGAGGGGGGCCTTATAAAGTTCCTTAACACCAAAAATGCTTTCCTTATTTTCAAATGCTACCTTATTAACTGAGGTACCACCCCTCTATCTCGTCGGTACTACCCACCTATAGGAAAGCATTTTGCAGTGTCCCAGTGTATTTTTGAAGAAAAAAGCAATGCGACAATTGTGTTATCTAAATGATAATCGACTTATGTTTGACCTCTTACATTAATTGTATGAGTCGACTAGGTACTACTCCGCTATTTTCGATTATATCTTTTTTTTTAACTACTTTTCGAGACTTTAAAGTCAATATTTTCATGGGACTTCTTGGACACTTTGTAATTTCGTTGATAATGAATTAAAATTATCCTTTAGAACCTATAACTTTGACATCTATGAGTCGATTTCACTTCTATTCGATGCAGTACCCTTAGGTACCTATTTATTATTTTTTTGAGGGGGAACTATCAGAGTTCCTTAGCACCAAAAAAGCTCTATCTCGTCAGTACTACCCACCTATAATAGGAAAGCATTTCGCGGTGCCCCAGTGAATTTTTGAAAAAAAAATAATTCGACAATTTTGTTATCTAAATGACAGTCGACTTATGTTAGACTTCTTCCACTGATTGTATGACTCGATTAGATACTACTGTGCTGTTTTTGACTCTATCTATTTTTATCTTTTATTTCGAGTCTTTTGGGTCCATATTTTCATGGGACTTCTTGGCCACTTTGTAATTTCGTTGATGATCAATTGAAATTATCCCTTTGAACCTATTATTGTGACATCTATGAGTCGATCGTACCTCTATTCGATGCAGTACCCTTAGGTACCCTCTTATTATTTTTTTGAAAAGGCCCTATCAGAGTTCCTAAGCATGCTTTCCTCATTGTTTGATGGTACCTTATCGAGCGCTGTACAACCCCCTCCACCTCGCCGGTACTACCCACCAATAGCGAAGCGTTTTGCGTTGTCCCAGTGAATTTTACAAAAGAGCAATGCGACAATTGTGTTATCTAAACGGCAATCGACTTATGGCATACTTCTTCCACTATTTCTATGGGTCGACCAGGTACTACTCCGCTATTGAAGTACCACTCAACCGGCCAATAATCGGAGACTACTCCCGTACACGCCCCGCCTCAACGTTTGTCTTCGACGTCGTGGTGTGTGTCATATCCATCAAATAAAAGAGATCGCAAAACCTATCTCACACGTACTACAAAACTAGAAGGTACTCTTAGGACATCGGCTAGCGTAGAGAAGCTGGATTTTAGTGTGGCATCACGTTGAGCTTTGCGCGTGTACGGGTTAAGTTTTCAGTTTGTGTCCGACCGTCGTCCGTGCAAGTTCGCGAAATTGAACACGGGTACCATCTTCGATACGGAACCACCAATGTTAAGTTGGGGGAGGTGTTGTTATGTTTTACAAACCGACCAAGATACCTGGTTTGGCAGCCAGAATTAACAGTGAGTCCAACGCATCTTTCTTTGAGAGAGTTTTCACTCTTTTATGTTCAGATTTAATTTTTTTCCAACATAAGTACTTTTCTTTTTTTTACCCTGTGAATTTTTTTCCATTCTTCTTTTTGTTATTTTCATTCATTATTTGAGACAATTCCTTATTTGATTTTCTTCAACTTGAGGTTTTTATTTTCAACTTGGGTCTTTCTGATTTTTATTTAGGTTTAAATTAACCAAGAACTTTTTGAATTCTTTTTTTCACCAATGTCCACTTTCATCTCATTTTTTCGATGCAATTTAGATCATGCAGCGTTTTCTATGTTGCTCACCCTCTTTCTCAAAAATTCTTTATTTCTTTATTCTCTTCAATCTTTTATTATAAACGATAAGTTTAATTATTATTTTCGTGTCTAGAGTAAATACACACATATTTTTGCCCCGAGTGATAAAAATAACATAATCAATGATACCTTGGTACTCGAGGTACTCGAGCTTGATTGTTATCTAATTTTTCGAATAATCAGATCAAATTCCTCACAGAATCAATTCTTCGAAAAAAATTATTATTTCCCATATGAAAAACCAGAAGTAATTTATATAGAATTCATTCTTGTGTGTTATATCATTAACCTCAACGTTTATTGTAGTGTATTCCTACCATGTATTTATGATAATAAATTATAGTTGTTACTTTCATTTAAATGCTCTTTTCTAGAGATTCATCAATTATAATTTGAAAAATGAGAGTCATTGATACTATTTTTAACTTTGTTTCATACTAATATGAACCGAGTTTATAAATAATTTATATTGATTGTTGAGTTATGGGAAGTACTTTTAATTTATGTTATTCAATTTCCAATTCGTCATTTATTGAAATGATAGAAATCTGCCCCGAGAGTTTTTAATACTTTTTTGTATTCATGTAACTTGGGTTTTACTAAAAATAATTTTTATTCATTTTTGATATTGAAAAGTATTCATTCAAATTTTTGAATCTTTGCTCTAATTGTGCTCTCAATTTTTTATATACCTAATATGATTAATTTTTTTAGTTTTTTTCAAGAATGTTTTATGTTTTTCCAATTGTTTCATATGTTTTTATCCAGAAAAACTTTTAAATTATAAATGAGATACTTTTTCGATTTTTTTTTTAATACATCAATCCAGGTTGATCGTTTCTTTTCCTTTGTGTAGTTTCTGTTGAGAGTGATGATCTAAATCGAAATTTTTTTCAGGTGTCCGTTCTTTCCTCTACATACTGATGGCGATCGGGTCTATCACGCCATGCATTGCAGATTGCAATACCACGCAGTGGTGGACTGATCCTTGCAACAACAAACCCTTGCAACCCAGCCTGATGGAGAAATTCAGGCATGGCAGAAGCGTGAAGCACAGAGGGGTGGTGATCGAACAGCTGAAGAGGTCGATCAACAGAAGCAGCAAACTCCTCAAAGACATCGAAAGGATATACATCAACGAGGTAAATAAAAAAAAATTAAAGGAGGGTCGCAAATTGACGCGTGACGCAGGGCAGCGCAGGAATATTTTCGATTACTAATGATCGTATGTTTTTACAGAGTGAAAGTGTTAAACACCAGAGGGAGAACATCGAATGGCTCAACGCGGTGCAGATGATCAGGAATATAAGCTCTCCTAGGAAATTCGTAAGTGAAAATTTCTTCATTTCATATTATAAGCTTACAATGGAATAACTAATATGATTTCACTACATTGTGTTAAATTCCAGACAACAAATCTCATCACAGGGATGAATATTCACTAATATCTTAAAAACGCTTTCAAGGATGAAATTATGCTTATCTCACCGCCATTGAGTGAGAAGATCTGTTGAAGTTAGTTCATTTTTTTTTTATTAGTTATTCTATTGTGAGTTTGATTATGGGTTTCCATCAAGTTCCTTCTGGGAGTAGAAGAAAAAGTTTGTTAGCGTTGAATCAAGATTATTTGAATTAATCTAAATTTTTTCTCAACAGGTTAAGAAACTTAGGAAGCTCCATCCGAATCTGCAGCGCTTCGCGGGTACTCTCGAGGTCCTCCTCTGCACCCCCATCCACACTCAGGGACACTTCGACAGGGTGAAAAGGGAGAAGATCATCCACGAGGCGAAGAACAACCTCAGGGCGTTCATCTGCGAGGTGAACGAGGCGATACCGGCCAGATTTCGAAGGAAAATATCTCTGGAAAAGATGAAGATAAACCTACCGGACCAGATGAACCTAACTGATTCGTATTTCTTCGACGTGCAAATCTTGAAGAATCTGAAATGGTTCTTCACGCAGTTGAAGATCAAAGCCCTGAGGACGAAGAAGAGACCACGCAACCAATTTTATGAAATATCGAAGACGTAGATCTATTTTTTTTTTTAGTCTTCCCATTCTGTGATAATAATGTAGGATCTTTGTGATATAAGCGATTTGTGTTTAGAGACTTTTGGGACGACTAAGTAGCGACTTGATCAAGACGTTATTTTATAGTCGAAATAGATGCTTGACACAAAAGGCTCGAAAACAGTTTAAGTTAATCTCGAAGGCAATGATATTGATGAAACTCAGACCGAGTAAAAAAAAATTCTTGGCTTCGAATACAAAATCCTCATTTTAGCTCAAGCTTTCCAACTGACAATAACAGTATTCTTTGTATTATAATTTGTATAAGTATTGTATATATTTTTTTAGTTGTTTCGACTTTGACTAAAATTTTACATTCCAGTTCAGTATGACAATTGTATATTTATTTATTTAATTTATTGTGTGTAATTTATTTTCTCCAATGAGGCATTGAAAACCTTCTAGTATTATGATGTAAAGAATCGAATAATGTGAATGACGAGTTCAATGTAAATTTGTATTTAAGTATGAATGTGAATAGTTCCTTTTTTACTTTTGTATTTATTTTGTACTTAATAAAAATTCGTAAATGAAAAATTTCTTGTCTTTTCGAAACAAAATGAGATGGTCGATGTCTGCTTGTGGCACCTCGTTCGAATAACCTTAAAAGTCGAGGATTAACTGTGCCAGTGTCTGCCACAAAGTGGTCAATCTCCTCTCCTTCATCCCCCACACATGTCCAATGTGATTTAAATCCGGTAAACGAGGTGGCCACGGAAAAAAATCAACGTCTACTTCTTGGCGAACGATGATTCTCCAACCATCAACTTCCCAAAGAGGAAATAAGATGGGTTTTGACCCCCAGTGCCCCCCTTATGGCAACAATCGCAAGATATCGGAATCGGTCGTCGATATCGACTTGCCAAACACCCTTTTGTCATCGCGAAGCAACGGCCTGTTACAAAACCAGACGCGTCCGTGATTCACCGCTCGTTTCTCTTGCAGGTCGCGTCCCACGAAATTGGCAAATATGGGAATTGCGCTGGAAATCCCGCCTCATTCCAGTCGAGTCATTCTTGAGCGTCTGGGACGTCGGCGAGGCGCCGCCACGCGGGACCCTTCAAGATGCAGACTCGGAAGTCCAGACTCCAGAGTGGCCTTGAGGATATGTGTCAAGATTTATTATTAACTTCGTTCGAGAATGACGAATGGGGAGCAATTGAACTTCTTCACCATGGGTGTATTCTCATTCCAATTGAAGGAAGATATTTCCATCTACGAAAAAAAAAATCCTCATCTTCAATAATTAAAAACATCCAAACCAGGGTTCTCTCATAATCTGGTTTCTTTGAACTAAAATACGTCATTTAATTATCTTTCGGTTGATCCCAGATAAATCTCTGCATTCCATTTGGTAAGTTAAACTCCATTTACGTAAATGATTTGCGTAGGCTCCACAGTCCACTTACATCTGTGGTACTCTTGTGTCAATTTCATTAGTAATCTTCTTCGAGATGAATCATGTGGATGTGATTTCTACGATATCCTGTATGGATGTGAGCGTTGGAAGGACCGATATAGGAGCTTCTGGAGTTTGACAAAATGCTGCTTCATTATTTCCCCATTCACAAAAAATATCTACTAATTCTCAAAAACTCATCAATTTCAAAAGTTCTTCTCAATAATCTATAACGTTTTCTCCTGTAGGATCATTAAAATGAGTAATTCAAAAATATTTCACTGTCGAGAGTCATACGCCATCTATACCCGTATGTCAAAAGTAACGTACTGACCTGAGGAAGAACTCTCATTTTGTCATTTACCTCAGGAATATTTCAGCCATATGAGTATAGATAGAGCTACCGATTTAAAACCCTAGAATATTGTTCAAACTATGAAATTGTACAATGGATTTGCTCGAAAATCGTCATTCAGAGGAAATCAAAGGTACTGAATCCGAATATGTAATCAGTTTTCACCTGAAGGATCTCAATAACTGGTAATTTGCAAATGTTTCACTTTGTAGAAAGTCATACGCCATCTATACGCAAATGTAATCGGTATCGACCTGAAAGAGAGAACTGCTATTTTTGCAGCTACTCCAGGAATACTTCAGGCACATGAGTAGAGATGGGGCTAGCGATGTATAATCTTGGAATTTATCGAAAAAATTGTCTGATTGTTCATGGTTCTGTATGATGATGATGTATGTAAAAAGACAATACCGAATAACTGCCAGTTTGAACTGGTTAGTTCAAACAGTCATAATGGTCATCAAATATTTTTCAACATGACCCATCAACGCTTATTTTATTTTTCCATTTAGAAATTATTGCTTTTTACGGAAACTTAAAAAAGTGTTGCAATAATTTTTGTTCATGACTCATATTTTCAAATTAGTATATTCTGCTTTGTCAAAAAGTTCTTGTGAAAAATGGAATATTTTCTCAAATCATTTCTGGAGGCGTGTTACTTTTCATTTCATACCACTCTCATTTCGAATATGTAGCATAGTCAAAAATTTCGAAAAAATGAGTAAATTTTGTAGTAACGCTCCAGGAATTTTGCAATAATTTTTTTAGTGAACTAAAGGATGCAGACAAATGAAAAAAAAATCCACACTTACAAGGGTTTATTCATTTTCATACAGAAAAAATTGATATTTGGATATCCAAAAATGGGGATATTTGAAAGTGATTTCAAAGTGCAGAAGCCACCAGAAAAGTTATGTCCAGTGCAGAAATAATACATAATCAGAATCTACACTTTCGAATTATATAAATTACATAAAAGGTTTCAATTGAATAAAAAAATCAATAAAAAAAATTTTAAATCGATATCGAATAATTAAATCCTTCGAACTTTCTGTTCAACCAATAACCTTGAGATATTCTCATTTTCACACCACTCTCATTTCGAATTTGTATTCGATTTTTCCATCGTTTCGTCGCAACGTAGAAAAATATTTCGAAAAAGTGAGTTAATTTTGTAGAAACGTTCCAGGAATTTTGTAAAAATGTTTTTAATGAGCCAAAGGATGCAGACAAATGAAGAAAAATCCACCCTTACAAGGGTTTATTCATTTTCATACAGAAAAATTCGACATTTGGATATCCAAAAATGCGGATATTTGAAAGTGACTTCAAAGTGCAGAAGCAACCAGAAAAATTATGTCCAGTGCAAAAGAAATACATATTCAGAATTTACACTTCAAATTATATAAATAACATAAAAATTTCCAATGATTCACGAAAATCAATAAACATTTCTTCAAATCGACATTGAAGAATTAATTCTTTCGACTTTTCTGTTCAACCAATACCTCTGAGATATTTTACTTTCCACACCACTCTCATTTCGAATATGTATTCGATTTTCCCATAGATTCCATCGTTTCATCGCAGCATAGTCAAAAAATTCAAAAAAATGAGTAAATTTTGTAGAAACGTTCCAGGAATTTTGCAATAATTTTTTTAGTTAGCCACAGGATGCAAACAAAAGGGAAAAAGATCTACACTTACCAGTGTCGACCCATTTTCATATAAAAATGAAAGAGGCAAATCAAAAATTTCATCAAGAATGATTCGAAATGACAAAACCCACACATTAATGTCGTGATAAATAAATTCAATGGATTCAGATGAAGAATTACCAAACGTAGATGCACGCTCTGTGTAAAAGTGTAACGGAGAATTTTAGACGTATTTGTAATACGGTTGAATACAATGATCCATTAAAAAAACAGAGAAGAATATGCTGACCTACATTTAATTCTCTATTTGGAATGATTTTTCGTAATAATTCTCAACATTGACCTTTCAGGTGTTTCAAATGTTATATTATCATATTATGGTTACAATGCTTGAAATGGTGTTTATGATTATTTTTCTGCCAAAGCCTAAAACTCAAAATGATTTTTCTCCAACGACTTCTCTACTACTGAATAAATACAGATGGAAACAGATACAAAAACAGTCCAATCTCGAATAATATTTTCTGCTTTTGTAACAACACAATTAATTTCGTGTGTCTGAAACGCATAATTGATAATGCTCGTGTTACTCAAGAAGACAATTTATTATAATTTTATTAAAATCAACAATTACCAAACGCTTAATCCATGACTAAGCTCGAGACAATCGCTTCTTTCCAAATAATTATATAACAAAGCAAACTCAAATCTGGCTGTTGACAAACAGAATTTTTTTCATCTCAACCATCGGGTTTCGTCGAGAACGCAATGGACAACATCAGAATTGATTTTCTCGGTCCAATGGCGCAGCAAATCGTTCGGGTATCCTTGGAAATTGTTGCTGGATTGATATTAGATCGAGGAATTGACAAATCGGGTTGTGTTGGGTACTTTTTTTTTTTTCTCTGGCTCGTGGAATGTTTCACGTTCGACGATGATGAAAAAATGCGGGTTGATTTATTACATTTGGGATTTTTGACATCAATGACGGTCACGTAGATGAAAAAAATTCCTACAAAAGTGATTAAAATAAAAAAAAACGAGGGCCAAAATCGAAGAATAAAATGTAAAAAAATTTATTCGAAATGGAATCGTGAAATTTGGTATGTGATGATGATGCTCATTAGAAAAAACGCAGTTGAAACTTTCTAGGAACTCTACCGATTTTTTTTCAGTAGCTGAAGGATGCAGCAAAATGAAAAATAATCGACAACTCCATCCATTTTCGAGTAAAAAAATCTTAAATTTGGAAATTTAATAATGAGGATTGTTGAAACTTTCGAAATCAAAGTGCATGAGCGACCAAAATACACTTGGAATATATCCATTTCCAGACCACTCCCATTTCGAATATGTAGTCGATTTTTCCATAGATTTCATCATTTTGTGACAGCAATGTCAAAGATTTCGGAAAAATGAGTTGTTCGCAAAAAAATCATAAAAATCATTAAATTTGCAAGAATTCTTTTAGTGAGCCAAAGGATGCAGACAATTGAAGAAGAAATCCACAAATACCAGGGTTAATTCATTTTCAAACAGAAAAATTTGAAATTTGGTGGTCTAAAAATGGGGACTTTGAAAGTAACTTCAAAGTGCAATAGCGAACGCAAAAGTTATTTTCTGTACAAATAACAACCTATTTTGAATAAAAACACTCAAGTGATATAAATTACATATGAGTTTTCAATTAATCAAGAAAAATAATACAGAAAAAAATTTTAAATCGATATCGATGAATCAATTTTTTTTCCAAATTTCTAGTTCAACCAATACCCTTGGAATATATCCATTTTAAGACCACTCTCATTTCGAATATGTAATCGACTTTTTCATAGATTGCATCGTTTTGTTGCAGCAAAGTCAAAAATTTCGAAAAAATGAGTTGTTCGCAAAAAAATCATAAAAATCATGTAATTTGCAAGAATTCTTTCAGTGAGCCAAAGAGTGTAGACAATTGAAGAAAAAATCCACAAATACCAGGGTTTATTCATTTTCAAACCGAAAAATGTTAAATTTGGAGGTCTAAAAATGGGGTCTTCGAAAGTCAGTTCAAAGTGCAATAGCGAACGCAAAAATTATTTTCTGTACAAAAAACAACTTATTTTTAATGGACACACTCAAGTTATATGAATTACATATGAGTTTTCAATGAATCAAGAAAAATAATACAGAAAAAAATTTTATATCGATATCGATGAATTAATTTTTTTTTCAAATTTCTAGTTCAACCAAAACCCTTGGAATATATCCATTTTAAGACCACTCTCATTTCGAATATGTAATCGATTTTTTCATAGATTGCATCGTTTTGTTGCAGCAAAGTCAAAGATTTCGAAAAAATGAGTTGTTCGCAAAAAAATCATAAAAATCATGTAATTTGCAAGAATTCTTTCCGTGAGCCAAAGAGTATAGACAATTGAAGAAAAAATCCACAAAAACCAGGGTTTGTTCATTTTCAAACCGAAATATGTTAAATTTGGAGGTCTAAAAATGGGGTCTTTGAAAGTGACTTCAAAGTGCAATAGCGAACGCAAAAGTTATTTTCTGTACAAAAAACAACCTATTTTGAATGAACACACTCAAGTTATATAAATTACATATGAGTTTTCAATTAATCAAGAAAAATAATACAGAAAAGTTTTAAATCGATATCGATGAATTAATTTTTTTTCCAAATTTCTAGTTCAACCAATACCCTTGGAATATATCGATTTTGAGACCACTCTCATTTCGAATATGTAGTCGATTTTTCCATAGATTGCATCATTTTGATGCAGCAAAGTCAAAGATTTCGAAAAAATGGGTTGTTCGCAAAAAAATCATGAAAATCATGGAATTTGCAAGAATTCTTTCAGTAAGCCAAAGAGTGTAGACAATTGAAGAAAAAATCCACAAAAACCAGGGTTTATTCATTTTCAAACCGAAATATGTTAAATTTGGAGGTCTAAAAATGGGGTCTTTGAAAGTGACTTCAAAGTGCAATAGCGAACGCAAAAGTTATTTTCTGTACAAAAAACAACCTATTTTGAATGAACACACTCGAGTTATATAAATTACATATAAGTTTTCAATTAATCAAGAAAAATAATACAGAAAAAAATTTTAAATCGATATCGATGAATTGATTTTTTTCCAAATTTCTAGTTCAACCAATACCCTTGGAATATATCGATTTTAAAACCACTCCCATTGCGAATATCTAGTCGATTTTTTCATAGATTGCATCATTTTGTTGCAGCAAAGTCAAAGATTTCGAAAAAATGAGTTGTTCGCAAAAAAATCATGAAAATCATGGAATTTGCAAGAATTCTTTCAGTGAGCCAAAGAGTGTAGAAAATTGAAGAAAAAATCCACAAATACCAGGGTTTATTCATTTTCAAACCGAAAAATGTTAAATTTGGAGGTCTAAAAATGGGGTCTTTGAAAGTGAGTTCAAAGTGCAATAGCGAACGCAAAAGTTATTTTCTGTACAAAAAACAACTTTTTTTGAATGGACACACTCAAGTTATATAAATTACATATGAGTTTTCAATTAATCAAGAAAAATAATAAAGAAAAAAATTTTAAATCGAAATCGATGAATCAATTTTTTTCCAAATTTCTAGTTCAACCAATACCCTTGGAATATATCGATTTTAAGACCACTCTCATTTCGAATATGTAGTCGATTTTTCCATAGATTGCATCATTTTGTTGCAGCAAAGTCAAAGATTTCGAAAAAATGAGTTGTTCGCAAAAAAATCATAAAAATCATGGAATTTGCAAGAATTCTTTCAGTGAGCCAAAAAGTGTAGACAATTAAAGAAAAAATCCGCAAAAACCAGGGTTTATTCATTTTCAAACCGAAATATGTTAAATTTGGAGGTCTAAAAATGGGGTCTTTGAAAGTGGCTTCAAAGTGCAATAGCGAACGCAAAAGTTATTTTCTGTACCAAAAACAACCTATTTTGAATGAACACACTCAAGTTATATAAATAACATATGAGTCTTCAATTAATCAAGAAAAATAATACAGAAAAAAATTTTAAATCGATATCGATGAATTAATTTTTTTTCCAAATTTCTAGTTCAACCAATACCCTTGAAATATACCGATTTTAAGACTACTCTCATTTCGAATATGTGGTCGATTTTTTTAAAGATTGCATCATTTTGATGCAGCAAAGTCAAGGATTTCGAAAAAATGGGTTGTTCGCAAAAAAATCATGAAAATCATGGAATTTGCAAGAATTCTTTCAGTTAGCCAAAGAGTGTAGACAATTGAAGAAAAAATCCACAAAAACCAGGGTTTATTCATTTTCAAACCGAAATATGTTAAATTTTGAGGTCTAAAAATGGGGTCTTTGAAAGTGGCTTCAAAGTGCAATAGCGAACGCAAAAGTTATTTTCTGTACAAAAAACAACCTATTTTGAATGAACACACTCAAGTTATATAAATTACATATGAGTCTTCAATTAATCAAGAAAAATAATACAGAAAAAAATTTTAAAATGATATCGATGAATTATTTTTTTTTCCAAATTTCTAGTTCAACCAATACCCTTGGAATCAATCGATTTTAAGACCACTCTAATTTCGAATATGTAGTCGATATTTTCATAGATTGCATCATTTTGTTGCAGCAAAGTCAAAGATTTCGAAAAAATGAGTTGTTCGCAAAAAAATCATAAAAAACATGGAATTTGCAAGAATTCTTTCAGTGAGAAAAGAGTGTAGACAATTGAAGAAAAAATCCACAAAAACCAGGGTTTATTCATTTTCAAACCGAAATATGTTAAATTTGGAGGTCTAAAAATGGGGTCTTTGAAAGTGAGTTCAAAGTGCAATAGCGAACGCAAAAGTTATTTTCTGTACAAAAAAACAACTTATTTTGAATGGACACACTCAAGTTATATAAATTACATATGAGTCTTCAATTAATCAAGAAAAATTATACAGAAAAAAATTTCAAATCGATATCGATGAATTAATTTTTTTTCCAAATTTCTAGTTCAACCAATACCCTTGGAATATATCCATTTTAAGACTACTCTCATTTCGAATATGTGGTCGATTTTTTCATAGATTGCATCATTTTGTTGCAGCAAAGTCAAAGATTTCGAAAAAATGAGTTGTTAGCAGAAAAATCATAAAAATCACGGAATTTGCAAGAATTCTTTCAGTGAGCCAAAGAGTGTAGACAATTGAAGAAAAAATCCACAAATACCAGGGTTTATTCATTTTCAAACCGAAAAATGTTAAATTTGGAGGTCTAAAAATGGGGTCTTTGAAAGTGAGTTCAAAGTGCAATAGCGAACGCAAAAGTTATTTTCTGTACAAAAAACAACCTATTTTGAATGAACACACTCGAGTTATATAAATTACATATGAGTTTTCAATTAATCAAGAAAAATAATACAGAAAAAAATTTTAAATCGATATCGATGAATTAATTTTTTTTTCCAAATTTCTAGTTCAACCAATACCCTTGGAATATATCGATTTTAAAACCACTCCAATTGCGAATATCTAGTCGATTTTTTCATAGATTGCATCATTTTGTTGCAGCAAAGTCAAAGATTCCGAAAAAATGAGTTTTTCGCAAAAAAATCATAAAAATCATGGAATTTGCAAGAATTCTTTCTGTGAGCCAAAGAGTGTAGACAATTGAAGAAAAAATCCACAAATACCAGGGTTTATTCATTTTCAAACCGAAAAATGTTAAATTTGGATGTCTAAAAATGGGAATCTTTGAAAGTGACTTCAAAGTGCAGTAGTCACCAGAAAAATTATGCCCAGTGCAAAAAAAATACATATTTAGAATCTACACTTTCGGATTATATAAATAACATGAAAACTTCCAATTAATTGAGAAAATTAACAAAAAAAAATTTTCAAATTAATATCGAAGAAAGAAGTCTTTCGGATTTCCTTGTCAACCAATACCCTTTGGATATCTTCATTTTCATACCACTCTCATCTCGAATATGTATTCGATTTTTCCATAGATTTCATCGTTTCGTCACAGCATAGTCAAAAATTTCGGAAAAAAATGAGTAAATTTCGTAGAAACGTTCTAGGAATTCTGCAATAATTTTTTCAAGTGAGGCAAAGGACGCAGAAAAATGAAGAAATCCACACTCACCAGGTTGAACTCATTTTCATGTAATAATTTTTCAAATTTGGACTTCAAAAAATTGGTATCTTTGAAAGTTACTTCAAAGTGCAGTAGCGTCCAGGAAAATTATTCCTTTGGAAAAAAAGTACATATTAAAATCTACACTTTCAAATTATATAAATTACCTACAAATTTTTGATTAATCAAGAAAAACATTAAAAAAAAATTCAAATCGATATCGAAGAATTAGTTTTTTCAACCAACACCCTTGAGATATCTCCATTTCCGTGGTCCATCGCAGCATCCCTCTCAACTGGATCTCAAGGTAATTGAACCTGCCACCAGTTGTGCACCACGAGAATCGCAAGAGGGGGGTTTCCTTTGCCGAGAAGTCAACATTTATAAGATAGAAAGTCCCATTCGACCAAGTTTGCAGGATAGCGGTGTCTGTACTCGTTGGTCTTGCGGGAGTGGCAGTGTGTTAGTCGGTTAAAGGCGGCAGGAAGTGTTTGTTCTTCACGAGTACCATGCGTTTCGTTATGCTCACCGTCGTGTTCGCCGCGGCCGTTCTTCAGGCGCACCTTGGATACTGCCAGAATGATGGTATGAACTTAATTTAACGCTAATTAGACATCCTAAAAAGGGTGAGGTTAACTAACCACCCCTATAAGTATCCAGCAAGAATATTGAAGCAAGACCAATAAATTTAACAGAAGTGGTAATTTTTATGGCCAATAAAATGGTTTATTTTTTTCTTTTTCGAAAAATTTTTGGAATCACTTCTAGAAAAAAAAATTTAAACTTCACAGAACATGAACTTAACGCAGATGCTTCCTTGAATATACAGAATCATTTCAGTTTATCAAAACAAGACACACTTCTCGCTTCGAAAAATAACATAAACAAAGTAATGTTGGCGTCACTTTAGTACGGAAGCATCTCCCCGAAAAAAATGGCGTTTCGATTATTCTTGTTTGGTGTAAATCCAGGTCATTTCTATTCTCTTTATACGAGAGTTGAATTATAATCCACAATGAAAAAGGTTTGAAAATAATAAACAATAGTTCACCTAGTTATTACTGATACTATTGTCGATATGGATAAAAATCGCACCTACGTAAACCGGTTAATTGGAGTCTGGTCGTTGATATTCCTTTCCTCAACTTTCCTTGCTTCACCTTGGTATAGAACCTGGTCGCATTTCTCATTTTTTGCAGCCCAATTAATTTATTTCTTGCATTGTGTTTTCACCTGAGACCTTGGTTTACGCTTGGTTTTCTCAAAAAGAAACTTTTCCTTTAGTTTTGATTCCTCGGTTTGAATTTCTCACGTTGTTATAAAACATATTCCATAAAATTGAGAATTCTTCAAAAATGAATCGGAGAATTTTTCTGCTCTTTGGTTATCTGGATCCAACTTTTTTCAAACAATATGTACATAGTATTGGGATTTTATAGTGTTCAGGTGAATTATATACCTAATTACAGTCCTGGAATCGATTTAGAAAATGAATGCAAATTTGTGATGCTACCCACGTTCAAAAAAAAATCGAAATCGGTTGAATATTCCGGAAGTTATAATCACTTCCACGTAAAATTCTGTCGGATTCTTTATGACTGAGAGACTTGTGAGGTCAAGTTATAACGATTAAACTTTGTGCCATCTGATTTGATGATTGGATCTTGAAGAATTTTTTCTGCTCTTTGGTTATCTGGATCCAACTTTTCTCAAACAATAATACATAGTATTGGGATTTTATAGTTTTCAGGAAGAATTATATACCTAATTACAGTCCTGGAATTTCGATTAAAAAAATGAGTGCAAATTTGTGATGCTACCCACGTTCAAAAAAAAAAATCGAGATCGTTTGAATATTTCGGAAGTTATAATCACTTCCACGTAAAATTCCGTCGGATTTTTATGACTGAGAGAATTGTGAGGTCAAGTAATAACGATAAAACTTTTTGCCATCTGATTTGATGTTTGAATCTTGAAGAATTTTTTCTGCTCTTTGGTTATCTGGATCCAACTTTTTTTAAACAATAATACATAGTATTGGGATTTCATAGTTTTCAGGAAGAATTATATACCTAATTACAGTCCTGGAATTTCGATTAAAAAAATGAATGCAAATTTGTGATGCTATCTACGTTAAAAAAAATCGAGATCGGTTGAATATTTCGGAAGTTATGATCACTTCCACGTAAAATTCCGTCGGATTTTTATGACTGAAAGAATTGTGAGGTCAAGTTATAACGATTAAACTTTGTGCCATCTGATTTGATGATTGGATCTTGAAGAATTTTTTCTGTTCTTTGGTTATCTGGATCCAACTTTTTTTAAACAATAATACATAGTATTGGGATTTCATAGTTTTCAGGAAGAATTATATACCTAATTACAGTCCTGGAATTTCGATTAAAAAAATGAATGCAAATTTGTGATGCTATCCACGTTCAAAAAAAAATCGAGATCGGTTGAATATTTCGGAAGTTATGATCACTTCCACGTAAAATTCCGTCGGATTTTTATGACTGAGAGAATTGTGAGGTCAAGTTATAACGATTAAACTTTGTGCCATCTGATTTGATGATTGGATCTTGAAGAATTTTTTCTGCTCTTTGGTTATCTGGATCCAACTTTTTTCAAACAATAATACATAGTATTGGGATTTTATGGTTTTCAGGAAGAATTATATACCTAATTTCAGTCCTGGAATTTCGATTAGAAAAATGAATGCAAATTTGTGAAAAAAAAAAAAATTGGAATCGGTTGAATATTTCGGAAGTTATAACCACTTCCTCGTGAAATTCTGTCGGATTTTTTATGACTGAGAGACTTGTGAGGACAAGTTATAACAATAAAACTTTGTGCTATCTGATTTGATGTTTGAATCTTGAAAAATTTTTTCTGCTCTTTGGTTATCTGGATCCAACTTTTTTTAAACAATAATACATAGTATTGGGATTTCATAGTTTTCAGGAAGAATTATATACCTAATTACAGTCCTGGAATTTCGATTAAAAAAATGAATGCAAATTTGTGATTAAAAACAAATTGAAATCGGTTGAATATTTCGGAAGTTATAACCACTCTCACGTGAAATTCTGTCGGATTTTTTATGACTGAGAGACTTGTGAGGACAAGTTATAACAATAAAACTTTGTGCCATCTGATTTGATGTTTGAATCTTGAAGAATTTATTCTGCTCTTTGGTTATCTGGATCCAACTTTTTTCAAACAATAATACATAGTATTGGGATTTCATAGTTTTCAGGAAGAATTATATACCTAATTACAGTCCTGGAATTTCGATTAAAAAAATGAATGCAAATTCGTGATGCTACCCACGTTAAAAAAAAAAATCGAGATCGGTTGAATATTTCGGAAGTTATAATCACTTCCACGTAAAATTCCGTCGGATTTTTATGACTGAGAGAACTGTGAGGTCAAGTAATAACGATAAAACTTTGTGCCATCTGATTTGATGATTGGATCTTGAAGAATTTTTTCTGCTCTTTGGTTATCAGGATCCAACTTTTTTCAAACAATAATACATAGTATTGGGATTTTATAGTTTTCGGGAAGAATTATATACCTAATTACAGTCCTGGAATTTCAATTAAAAAAATGAATGCAAATTTGTGATTAAAAAAAAATTGAAATCGGTTGAATATTTCGGAAGTTATAACCACTTCCACGTGAAATTCTGTCGGATTTTTTATGACTGAGAGACTTGTGAGGACAAGTTATAACAATAAAACTTTGTGCCATCTGATTGGATGTTTGAATCTTGAAGAATTTATTCTGCTCTTTGGTTATCTGGATCCAACTTTTTTCAAACAATAATACATAGTATTGGGATTTTATAGTTTTTAGGAAGAATTATATATCTAATTACAGTCCTGGAATTTCGATTAAAAAAATGAATGCAAATTCGTGATGCTACCCACGTTAAAAAAAAAAATCGAGATCGGTTGAATATTTCGGAAGTTATAATCACTTCCACGTAAAATTCCGTCGGATTTTTATGACTGAGAGAATTGTGAGGTCAAGTAATAACGATAATACTTTGTGCCATCTGATTTGATGATTGGATCTTGAAGAATTTTTTCTGCTCTTTGGTTATCAGGATCCAACTTTTTTCAAACAATAATACATAGTATTGGGATTTTATAGTTTTCAGGAAGAATTATATACCAAATTACAGTCCTGGAATTTCGATTAAAAAAATGAATGCAAATTTGTGATTAAAAAAAAATTGAAATCGGTTGAATATTTCGGAAGTTATAACCACTTCCACGTGAAATTCTGTCGGATTTTTTATGACTGAGAGACTTGTGAGGACAAGTTATAACAATAAAACTTTGTGCCATCTGATTTGATGTTTGAATCTTGAAGAATTTATTCTGCTCTTTGGTTATCTGGATCCAACTTTTTTCAAACAATAATACATAGTATTGGGATTTCATAGTTTTCAGGAAGAATTATATACCTAATTACAGTCCTGGAATTTCGATTAAAAAAATGAATGCAAATTCGTGATGCTACCCACGTTAAAAAAAAAATCGAGATCGGTTGAATATTTCGGAAGTTATAATCACTTCCACGTAAAATTCCGTCGGATTTTTATGACTGAGAGAACTGTGAGGTCAAGTAATAACGATAAAACTTTGTGCCATCTGATTTGATGATTGGATCTTGAAGAATTTTTTCTGCTCTTTGGTTATCTGGATCCAACTTTTTTCAAACAATAATACATAGTATTGGGATTTAATAGTTTTCAGGAAGAATTATATACCTAATTACAGTCCTGGAATTTCGATTAAAAAAATGAATGCAAATTTGTGATTAAACAAAAATTGAAATCGGTTGAATATTTCGGAAGTTATAACCACTTCCACGTGAAATTCTGTCGGATTTTTTATGACTGAGAGACTTGTGAGGACAAGTATAACAATAAAACTTTGTGCCATCTGATTTGATGTTTGAATCTTGAAGAATTTTTTCTGCTCTTTGGTTATCTGGATCCAACTTTTTTTAAACAATAATACATAGTATTGAGATTTCATAGTTTTCAGGAAGAATTATATACCTAATTACAGTCCTGGAATTTCGATTAAAAAAATGAATGCAAATTTGTGATGCTACCCACGTTAAAAAAACAAATCGAGATCGGTTGAATATTTCGGAAGTTATAATCACTTCCACGTAAAATTCCGTCGGATTTGTATTACTGAGAGAATTGTGAGGTCAAGTAATAACGATAAAACTTTGTGCCATCTGATTTGATGATTGGATCTTGAAGAATTTTTTCTGCTCTTTGGTTATCTGGATCCAACTTTTTTCAAACAATAATACATAGTATTAGGATTTTATGGTTTTCAGGAAGAATTATATACCTAATTTCAGTCCTGGAATTTCGATTAAAAAAATGAATGCAAATTTGTGATTAAAAAAAAAATTGGAATCGGTTGAATATTTCGAAAGTTATAACCACTTCCACGTGAAATTCTGTCGGATTTTTATGAATGAGAGACTTGTGAGGTCAAGTTATAACGATAAAACTTTGTGTCATCTGATCTGATTATTGGACCTTGAAGAATTTTTTCTGCCCTTTCGATATCTGGATTACATTTTTTTCAAGAAATAATACATAGTGTTGTTTTTTTAAAGTTTTCAGGAAGAATGATATACTTAATTACTGGCCAGGAATTTTGATGGAAGAAATTGAAGCAAATTTGTGATGCCAACGACGTAAAAAAAAATTGAAATCGGTTGAATATTTTGGAAGTTATAATCAATTCCACGTAAAATTCCGTCGCAATTTTTATATGACTGAGAGACTTGTTAAGTCAAGTAATAGCGATAAAACTTTGTCTAATCTGATTTGATTACTGAATCTGGAAGATTTTTTTTTGCTCTTTCGATATCTCTATAAAGCAAGCCAACAAATCAATACACGTAACCCCATGGAACATCGAGTATTGATTTGTTTGCTTGCTTTATTAGTCTATCTAAAACATATTTTCTTGTTTCATTACTGTAATTTGAAAACTTCAGATAGACGACCAATATTTATTCCCGTTGGAGAGGACCACAATAGACCCATGATGGAGCTCGAATACCCTCCAGTAGGTTTTGTAGCCGGATAGTTTATCGAACTAACCACTCCCCCAGAAACAGTGTATCAACATACATCGCGTTAAAGATGCCGGTCTTACATAAAACCCAGATCTGCCCCTTTATGTAATCCGCATAATCAATAGCTCGTCCGACACAGCTTCCTTCAATTTGCGAGAGGAAACCACTGTCATAAGAACTTTCACGCGGATTTTGAACGGCTGTTGCTGCTGGTCTGACTGACCTGATGCTCTTAATCTTCGCGTCTTCAGTTGTGGGCATCCAGAGGAAACGGAGATTAGAAAGTGATTAACGTTATTATATCGGAGATCGGGATCGTTGCACGTGATTATTTCGGATCATTTGGTTTTGGCGGTATATCACGAAATTTGTTATGTAATGTGCGATTTTCGGATGGGTTTCTGCAATTTAGCCTTGGAAATTCGGCCAAGTGCATTGCGTCAACCGTTTCGACGCCATCTTCTTGTGTTACATTCCGAGATACATCTGACACTTTCGAAACGAATATTCAATAGTTTTCCTATATTTTTTTCGATGATGCAAGTGTCTACTTTAACCTCAAATATAATGGGAGGTACTGCGCTAATCATTCACTTCCCTCGTTTTTGTCAACACTGCGAAAATGCCATTGACCCGCTTCATGCACCAACCTTCTTGAGAGGAACTTGTTTAACGGTGATTAACATTGGGTTGTACGCCGCTTTTGTGGGTTTGTGTGCGGATGATTTACCCGAAATTTCGTAATGTTTCATGGGAACTCGCAGCGGAAACGTCGAATGATTTCTATCTACGCTGAATACGTGAATTTATCTAGCCTTCCAACAGGAGTCACGGTACAGCTTTAATATCCTATGATTTTTGATATCTCACAGCTATGTTACAGCTATATCACTAGAAGAGCGCAGAAATGCATCATTAGTCTTCAATAAATCAAAGATAATTCAAACGTTAACCTCCCAAGAAGAACTTTCTACTTAGAGATCCCAACAGTCAACAAAGCGCGAAACCTACTTTAGGCCTGTTGTAAACTTGTTTTAAATTCCTCCCGAATTCGCTGTGTTTTCAATATTTTTATATAAATGTTGATGAAACTATGAAATAATTCCACATTCACCAGTCAAAAATTTATGGAAGATCTTCATCTACTTATATCGATCTTTCTGGATCAATATGAAAACTAGGTTCATGATTAGAATCCAATAAATCAAGGATAATTAAAACGTTAATCTCCCAAGAAGACCTTTCTACTTGAAGATACCAACAGTCAACCAAGCGCGAAAGCTACAATAGGCCTGTTGTAAACTTGTTCTGATTTCTGTGGAATTCGCACTGTTTCCAATATTTTTGTATAAATGTTGATGAAACTATGGAATAATTCCACATATACAAGTCTAAAATTTCTGGATGATTTTCCTCTACTTATATCGATTTTTCTGGATCAATATGAATACTAGGTTCATCATAAGTGTTCAATAAATCGAGGTTATTTCAAACGTTAACCTCCCAAGAAGACCTTTTTACTTGGAGATCCCAACAGTCAACCAAGCGCGAAACCTACTGTAAGCCTGTCGTAAACTTGTTTTAATATCTGTGGAATTCGCACTGTTGTCAATATTTTGATATAAATGTTTATGAAACTATGAAACAATTCCACATATAGCAGTTTGAAATTTCTGGAAGATCTTCTTCTACTTATATCGACCTTTCTGTATCAATATAAAGACTAGGTTCATCATTAGTCTTCAATAACTCGAGGATATGTCAAACGTTCACCTCCCAAGAAGACCTTCTTACTAAGAGATCCCAACAGTCAACCAAACGCGAAACCTACTATAGGCCTGTAGTAAACTTGTTTCAATTTCTGTGGAACTCACACTGTTCTCAATATTTTTATATAAATGTTGAAACTATGGAATAATTCCACATAATATTTCTGGAAGATCTTCCTCTACTCATATCGATCTTTCTGCATCAATATAAAGACTAGGTTCATCTTTACTCTTCAATAACTCGAAGATATTTCAAACGTTAACCTCCCAAGAAAACCTTTTTACTTGGAGATCCCAACAGTCAACCAAGCGTGAAACCTACTATAGGCCTGTCGTAAACTTCAATATATTAGTTGGGACATATTCTCAATCTACCAGAGATAAATTTGAGATACATTTATATTATTTGTATATAAGAAAAGGAAATACACCGAAATATATCTACTCATTGATTCATATATATGGATATTTTTCGCCTTGTAAAAAAAGTAGGGTTTTTTCATTGAAGTACTAAGAAAATATACTTTTTCATCAAAATAAGCTTAACAAAATGAACAAAATCACAGACCAAATAATGATTCACTAAAAATATGCTACTAAAGTGAATTGACCAGAAGGAAAACACTTTTAACGATGAGAAGAATATTGCACAAATATGAATGTGACCACAACGAAATATTGAAAAGAAAAATATTTACCTATTTCAAATAGAACAATACAATAAGATCACAGAGTGGAATGAACAAAATCATAGAGAACCGAATTATTAAGGAAATGAAATATATTTCTGAAGATGACAGAAGACAAATAACAATCACAGTAAAAAAACAATGAAAAAATGATCGACGAGATGCAAGGCACTCATAAAATTAAACTAAAAAACTCACATTCTCTATCATTCTTCCCTCAATGAATATCATCAACAACGAGCGATAAAAAAAGAAACAAACGCATTGCAAAATGATCCTTCTCTTCGGACTTAACACATTCATAAGTTAATCCACTTGGATGCAACGAATCTACCTACACGAGAGCGTTGCGTAAATAGGTATCTTCAGTTGGCATACAGGTCAGGGGAAAGTGTTCGATTGAAATCCTGATAAGAATAGCAAGGTGCAAAAGCAACAATTCTTTGCTGAAATATTCACAGAGGAGGGCTCGGAGAGTGGCAACACTGGGGGACCATAGAAAAAACTACGTCTTCTTCGTTTATATTTGTTTGTTTTGGTTTCAACTAAAATCAGTTCATTTCATGTTCTTTTAATGTAATTGTTCTTTAGTACGTTACATATTTTCTAATGGTAAAGAGCAAGGCCGAGCCCACCTCGATTCTAACCTTGACCAGACAATGCCAAAGCACAAATTATAGTCTACAGCCACATAATCCATTTTTATGGACATACCATCCCGACAATAATGGTGCCTTAAGGCGCCATAACACACGCACAGCTGACAGACCGGGGAGAGCCCGAAAAAATACAACAGGAAGTCACTGGCTTACTCATAGACTTGGTGCAGAATTGGTGAAGGATAAACAACCTTGAGTTTGATTCACTTTTATCTATTTCGCTCGCGGTGTTGCAAGATTAGATTGTTTATCTCCGTATCGTTTACTGAAGATGAAATGAGTTTTTTTTTCAAATGTTGGAAACCCTGAAAATTACACACCACAATAGGTTATTGGGTACGAAGTGACAAAATATTGTGAAATGAAAACAACTCTTCTCTGTTCGAAATAGGGAATATAATTAAGAACAATTAGCGTTACACAACTGGAACGATTAGAAGAACATTTCAGGACATTGTCTTGGTCACGATTCGTTTTGAAAGCTAAAAATTCCTTCTGGTATGGCTTTGTTCTGGATTTATAATCAGATGGTTCAACCAGAGCAATTTGCAGTTCGAGGCCAAAATTTGATGAGTCCAGGGGCGGAACTAAGGGGTCACAAATTATCTATGAAAAAAATTTACTCCCCTACATCAAAATTCTAAATGAACATCAAACCGAAAAATTTCACAATAATAAAAAGATGTGACAAAATTAAACCAACAAAAACAAATCCCCACATCTAGATTTCAAATGAATATCGAAAGTGAAAAAATTTAAAACAATAAAGAGATTGAAGAAAATTAAAACAACAAAAACAAATTTTTTCAGAATGTTTCCTAGAGAATTACGTAAAGTCTAATCATTGAACTGGACTGAATTATTATAACTAACATATTAGCTATAAACATTTTTTTAAATATTGTGCTTTTCAAAAGAATAAAATTCATGTCTATACAAATTTACTATATGATTGTAACAAATATATATGTATATAAAAAAAGATCAGAATTTTTTCGAACAAAGCTCAAGTTTCAAAATAAAATTGCGAGAAGAGAGGGCTTCCCTTTATCCAGATTATAAATGAATATCGAAAGTGAAAAAATTCACAAAAATTAAAAGATGTAAGAAAATTGAAACAACAAGAGGAAATTTCTTCAGCATATATCCTAGAAAATGACGTAACGTTCAATCATTGAACTGGACCGAATTATTATACCTAACATATTAGCTGTATAAATTTTTTGGAATATTGTACTTTTCAAATGAATAAAATTCATGTATGTAAAAATATGGTATATAAACGTAAATTGGAATTTTTTCGAATAAGGCCCAAGTGTCAAAATAAAATTATCAGGAGAGGGGGCTCCCCTTCATCCAGATTATAAATGAATTTCGAGAAAGAAAAAATTAACAACAATAAAAAAGATGTAAAAAAATCAAACAACCAAAACAAATTTCTTCAGAATATTCCTTATAGAATGACGTAATGTCAAATAATCAAGCAGGATTAAATTGTCGTCTGACGTACCACACGTGAGCGGAATATTATTTTGTAGGTGGTACTAATCATCTAGTGAAAGTACTGCACCATAAAAGGATCCTCCTTTGTTTATGTGCAAACGCCGTTGTTAACAGTTTCAATTTGTAAATTAATACGTTCCCATCGTAAATTACAAGATAAATTACCAGTTCATGACTTAATTATATCCTAAGACTAATTTCAAAAGCAACAATCGTGTTTAATTGGATTGAAGACTTAGGCTAAATGCAATAAAGTACCAACAAAGACTGATGAATTTATTATAAGTTAGTTGAAGATAAAAGTCAAACGTAGTATAGTTCAAAGGATATTTTGAGTTATTATGTTTATAATTAGTTATATGTTTATGTTGTTATTTTTCAATGTTTTTCATTTTATTAATACAGTTTCTACCAAGACATATTAAATGATGTTTAATTATAATTCAATGTATTCGAAATCCAATCGTTTTTTTTTCGATTTGCAGTTGAGGAAGTTTTTCTTCTCCACTTTTTGATCTTCTCTTCAATGTCACTGAACCCTTATCGAAAATTCCAACAAATACGTGTCTGATTCCAATCATCGCAGTTATCATTATCCTCGATTCTCGGGTCATTAATTAAATTTTATCGTAGTCGCTCATTAGGCGATTTCTTCTCGTTTCCTCAATGTAACAAATCGTGACAATGATTCGAGATGAATTGGTCCAGAGATGGATCGCTCGCCTTTCACTGAGGCCATGAGGTAGGTGCAAGATGTGCAATTTGTCCTCGGTATGATTTTGCATTCAGTAATTATATTTGTCACTTATTGCAGATATTATCTCCTGATTTAGAATACACCAAGTTATAACCATAAACCTTTCTCCCGTCTATTTCTTCTCAGCCAATTCAATTCAACAGTTTTTTCTCCGCCGAATATTTGCTCAACGACCGGCTATTGTAATTAGGCAAACATACCGGATTTCCGTCTTAAAAAGTTAATCAGTGTCATTATCTAATAGGCGGATGTTGTAGTATAGATTTATATGTGAGATCGACCAGATTGTAAGGTTTTTATAAGGAGCTAATTGAGTACCAACTGGTCAATTGTGACTGGAAAGACTTTATTGGTTAGATGCAATCTCGTAAGTCTTCATTGGACATGGACGTTCAGTTGATCAATAGGGATGTGAAAGGAATCATAAATAACAAGAATATCCTTCTAAGAGGCAGACATTCCTTCCTGACAGACGCTCTAGTTTCATGCAATTACAATGCAGATTGTGACAGAAGGAATGTGAGGTTCGATGGTATAAGAATACTATTGAAATGAATTTATATAAGCAGTTTCAGAATAAATTGATAGCACAGAGAATCTGATACACAGAAGGTCCGAAGCGATATAGATAAGAAGTTCGTTTAGTTTTTGAAGAATTTTTTTTATATTTCTTGTTTAAACCAAACAACTATTTGATTTGTCGTGAATTATCAGTATTCATAAGTACAGTAGGAATATATTCGTAAAAAAGGTAATCGAAAAACTTTTCAATGTACAGAATGTCCAAAGTTATATAGGCAAGATCTTACAGCTAAATTTGTTGGGAAAAATTCTCTTAGTTTTTGACGAATTAGTTTTTGTATTTCTTGGTTGAACCAAACTACTATTTGATATGTTGATATCATCAGTATTCATAAGTACAGTTGGAATAAATTCGTAAATAAGGGAATCGAAGAACTTTTCAATGTACAAAATGTCCAAAGAAATATAGGCAAGATCTTACAGCGAAATTTGTTGGGAAAAATTCGCCTGGTTTTTGACGAATTATTTTTATATTTCTTGGTTAAACCAAACAACTATTTGATTTGTCGTGAATTATCAGTATTCATAAGTACAGTTGGAATAAATTCGTAAAAAAGGGAATCGAAGAACTTTTCATTGTACAAAATGTCCAAAGAGATATAGGCAAGATCTTACAGCGAAATTTGTTCGGAAAAATTCGCTCAGTTTTTGACGAATTATTTTTATATTTATTGGTTGAACCAAACAATTAATTGATGTTT
Source organism: Aphidecta obliterata (assembly GCA_963966015.1). NCBI lineage: Eukaryota > Metazoa > Arthropoda > Insecta > Coleoptera > Coccinellidae > Aphidecta > Aphidecta obliterata. The sequence goes on from OZ014435.1 coordinate 4,977,026, forward strand.
CGTGAATCATCAGTATACCTTAGTGAAGTTGGAATAAATTCGTAAAAAAGAGAATCGAAGAACTTTTGAATGTACAAAATGCGAAATTTGTTGGGAAAAATTCGCCTGGTTTTTGACGAATTATTTTTATATTTCTTGGTCGAACCAAACAACTATTTGATTTGTCGTGAATTATCAGTATTCATAAGTACAGTTGGAATAAATTCGTAAAAAAGGGAATCGAAGAACTTTTCAATGTACAAAGTGTCCAAAGAAATATAGGCAAGATCTTACCACGAAATTTGTTTGGAAAAATTCGCTTAGTTTTTTGACGAATTATTTTTATATTTCTTGGTTAAACCATAAACTATTCGATTTGTCGTGAATTATCAGTATTCATAAGTACAGTTGGAATAAATTCGTAAAAAAGGGAATCGAAGAACTTTTCAATGTACAAAATGTCCAAAGGAATATAGGCAAGATCTTACCACGAAATTTGTTTGGAAAAATTTACTTAGTTTTTTCACGAAATATTTTTATATTTCTTGGTTAAACCAAACAACTATTTGATTTGTCGTGAATTATCAGTATTCATAAGTACAGTTGGAATAAATTCGTAAAAAATGGAATCGAAGAACTTTTCAATGTACAAAATGCCCAAAGAGATATAGGCAAGATCTAACAGCGAAATTTGTTGGGAAAAATTCGCCAGGTTTTTGACGAATTATTTTTATATTTTTTGTTTAAACCAATCAACTATTTGATTTGTCGTGAATTGTCAGTATTCATGAGTACAATTGGAATAAATTCGTGGAAAAGGGAATCGAAAAAACTTTCCAATGTACAAAATGTCCAAAGTGATATAGGCAAGCACAGCAACAATTTGCTGTGTCGTGAATTATCAGTATTCATAAGTAGAGTTAAAATTAAATTCGTAAAAGAAGGACCCGAAGAACTTTTCAATGTACAAAATGTCCAAAGAGATATAGGCAAGATCTTACAGCGAAATTTTTTGAGAAATAGTCGCATAGTTTTTGACGAATTATTTATGTTTATTTCTTGGTTAAACCAAACAACTATTTGATGTGTCGTGAATTATCTGTATTCATAAGTAGAGTTGGAATAAATTTGTAAAAAAAAAAATCGAAGAACTTTTCAATGTACAAAATGTCAAAAGTGATATAGGCAAAATCTTACAGCGAAATTTGTTTAGTTTTTGACGAATTATTTATGCTTATTTCTTGGTTAAACCAAACAACTATTTCATGAATTATCAGTATTCATAAGTAGAGTTAAAATTAAATTCGTAAAAAAAGAAATCGAAGAACTTTTCAATGTACAAAATGTCCAAAGTGATATAGGCAAGATCTTACAGCGAAATTTGTTGGGAAAAATATTCGCTTAGTTTTTGACGAATTATTTATGTTTATTTCGTGTTTAAACCAAAGAACTATTTGATGTGTCGTGAATTATCAGTATTCATAAGTTCAGTTGGAATAAATCCGTAAAAATAGGAATTGAAGAACTTTTCAATGAACAAAATGTCAAAAGTGATATAGGCAATATCTTACAGCGAAATTTGTTGCGAAAAATTCGCTTAGTTTTTGACGAATTATTTATGTTTATTCCTTGGTTAAACCAAACAACTATTTGTTCGTGAATTTCAAGTGCAGTTGGATTAAATTCTTAATACATATTATCGAATATCTTCCAAATGTACAAAATATCCAAAGCGAAAGTGACAAGATACTACAGCGAAACTTTTTGAGGTGAATTCGTTTTGTTATTAACGAATTAGTTTGTATATTTTTTAGTTGAATTCAACTACTGTTTGATGCGTCGTTAATTTTTATTATTTATAAGTGCAGTTGGAATAAATTCGTAAGACAGAGAATTGAAGTACAAAGTACAATGAAATAAATTAGCTTTGTTTCCAAATAATTACTTCAAAAATTTTTTAGTTGAACCCAACTGCTGTATTATATGTTTGTTGGTATGGAATAAATTCCTAAAACAGAGAATCAAATACACGAGATGTGCGAAGCAATAAAGAAAAGATGTGGAATCGTAGTTTTATAGATTCTAGTTTCCGCATTCTGGCATCTTTCGTTTCTATATTTGCATTTTGGATCCCATTACATCTTTCTCGAATACGGGTATATTATATAAACTGACGCAGTCGATCAATTTTAATTATTACAATTTCAGAAATTACGTAATGACTGTACGCATCGATGTACTGAATACTAATAGTTGATAATAAAGCCTCTATAAACGCAGGATGTTAAACCGATAGGGTTACGTGATTTAACCTATGACCCATTGCACAGAAAAATGAAGAAAGTTGATTTGAGGAATATTCATTAGAAATGTTCTTAAAGTATGATTAAATTCTCAACAATATTCATAAATATTCAAAAATCCGTTCCTGTTCCATAAGTGAGAGTTGGTGCGTCTTCGTTCTCCCAGAAAAAGAAAGCCAGTTCGACGACATTCTGATAAATCTCTGATTATTCCAGTTGCTCAATAGGGTATTGTGTCTAAGGTCGTGACAGACGTTCAGACATGTTCGAATCGGGCGACGACGCGGCGCTTAAAAGTGAAATTTTCCTACCCAGATTGACTTGATGTATCGAACTTGATTTCTGGTTTCACTTTCTGCAGGAAGTGTTGGGCAAATATGAGGAATCAATAACTATTGCCTCGTTTATCTTCCTGCGAGGATCTAAAGTTTGGGCCCCGCGGGCGGATTTACGTAATTCTGCTTTTCCGGTGTGATCATGGCGTTTTCTCATTACGAAAATTTTAGAAAACTATAGATATATTCAAGTAAAAATTACGAATAATGTGGGAATAATCTGAATTGTGTAGTTCTGAGTCAGTTGAGCTTAACGAATCTATGTACACTCCATTTGTTCCTCGATATTTCTGCATGATGACACTCTATCGCTTGATTAACCACAATAACCGTTGAGAAATTAGATCGATTTGTAGTTTCTCAATTATTCACTCGGTTTTATTGCCAAACTGAAACAGCCGTTGCACAAACGTATGATAAAACGGTGTATGTCAAATTCTCATTGCTCTGAAAATGTCAGGAGGAGCAGTTCGCCGATGAGGAAACTATATAATTTATCGATCTTACTTGGGGTTATTCCTCCAGATGTATAGCGAGAAATCAAACCTGGCTCTCCATTTATTAGTTTTCTCGGTAATTAGAAGAGTTTCGATCGTTTTGGTTCGTATAGAACTCTTAGGTTTCATCATTTTGTCAATTGTCTTTCATTTTTGGTATTCAATTAAGTTTTTAGATGCAGTTAACTTAGAATATCGCGTGGGTTTGAATGGAAAAAGAAGATTGGATTGGAAATTATCAAGCGAAAGCATGATCTTCGCATTTTCGACCTTGCTCCCAATTATAAATTTATCGATGATATTTGTTGGCCTTATATGGACAAAGCATATTTTGTACAATTCCAAAACGCTGAAAATATTAAAAACAAAGCGAATCCACAGATTTTATAACAATTTTACTAATGACCTATAGTAGGTTTCGCGCTTGGTTGACTGTTGGGATCTCCAAATAAAAAGGTCTTCTTGGGAGGTTAACGTTTGAATTATACTCGATTCATTAAAGACTTATGATGAACCCAGTCTGTATATTGACCCAGAAAGATCGATATGATTAAAGGACGATCTTCCAGAAATTTTAGACTGGTAAATGTGGAATTATTTCTTAGTTCCATCAACATTTATATGAAAATATTAAAAGGAGTGCCAATTCCACAGAAATTAGAATAATTTCAGGAAGAGCCTCTAGTGGGTTTCGCGCTTGGTTGACTGTTGGGATCTCCAAGTAAAAAGGTCTTCTTGAGAGGTTAACGTTTGAAATATCCTCGATTTATTGAAGACTTATGATAAACCTAGTCTTTATATTGACCCAGAACGATCGATATACGTAGAGGAAGATCTTCCAGAAATTTAAGACTGGAAAATGTGGAATTATTCCATAGTTTCATCAACGTTTATATGAAAATATCAAAATGAACGCCCATTTCAACGAAACTAAAACAATTTCACGATAGGCCTCTAGGAGGTTTCGCGCTTGGTTGACTGTTGGGATCTCCAAGTAAAAAGGTCTTCTTGAGAGGTTAACGTTCGAAATATCCTCGATTTATTGAAGACTTATGATAAACCTAGTCTTTATATTGACCCAGAACGATCGATATACGTAGAGGAAGCTCTTCCAGAAATTTAAGACTGGAAAATGTGGAATTATTCCATAGTTTCATCAACGTTTATATGAAAATATCAAAATGAACGCCCATTTCAACGAAATTAAAACAATTTCACGATAGGCCTCTAGGAGGTTTCGCGCTTGGTTGACTGTTGGGATCTTTAAGTGAAAAGGTCTCCTTGGGAGGTTAACGTTTGGAATATCCTTGATTTATTGAAGACTAATGATGAACCTAGTCTTCATATCGATGCAGAAAGATCGAAATGAGTAGAGGACGATCTTCCAGAAATTTTAGACTGGTAAATGTGGAATTATTTCTTAGTTCCATCAACATTTATATGAAAATATTGGAAATAGTGCGAATTTCACAGAAATAAAAACAAGTTTACGACAGGCTTATAGTGGGTTTCGCGCTTGGTTGACTGTTGGGATCTCCAAGTAAAGAGGTCTTCTCGGGAGGTTAACGTTTGAAATATCCTCCATTTATTGAAAACCAAAGACGAACCTAGTCTTTTTATTGATCCAGAAAGATCAATACAGTAGAGGAAGATCTTCCAGAATTTTAAGACTAGAAAATGTGGAATTATTTCACAGTTTCATCAACATTTATTTAAAAATATTGAAAATAGAGAGAATTCAACAGAAATTAAATCAAGTGTACGAAAGGTTTGTAGTAGGTTAGGTTAGGTTAGGTTAGGACATTTATATAAAAATATTGAAAATAGTGCCAATTTCACAGAAATTGAAACGGGTTTACGTCAGGCTTATAGTAGGTTTCGCGCTTTGTTGACTGTTGGGATCTCCAAGTAAAAAAATCTTCTTGGGAGGTTAACGTTTGAATTATCCTTGATTTATTGAAGACTAATGATGAACCTAGTCTTTATATTGATGAAGAAAGATCGATATAAGTAGAGGAAGATCTTCCAGAAATTTCAGACTGGTAATTGTGAAATTATTCCTTAGTTTCATCAACATTTGGGAATATATTTCGAGTGCCTCTATTATATCCATTAGCACTCGGATATGCCACATTATCATTTTAATAGCCCCATTGCACATCCCATTTACTGCTTTTTAAAACGATACTTTCCATTTGTTTTGGCAACTCCATACGTACCTCGAAGATAATCTTTTATTTATGGACTTTTTATGGTTATTTTTTATGAAATACGTCGATTCGGGTGGAATAGACATCGGGCCGATTTTCTGAATGACTGATTGCATTAAGGCAATTAATATTCTTGATCAACTGATGATGATATTGATCTTTCTTCATCCTATTTCGAAGGATTGGTATTCTTGAAAGTGATGAAAGATGATCTCTCTGTAGTTGTTTTTGTTCATTATTGTCAATTATAAACCTATGGATATGGAATTCTTTTTTATATTTTCTCTTTAGTGTTTTCAATGAAATCAATTTTTTTCGTTATTTACACTCAATAAACTGCGAATGGGTCGAGAACTGACTTGCATGTCCAAGACGAAGAAATTGAGTTATTCCACCAAAGGTCAATTTCATCAAATGCTAAATTCCAAAGGGATCCCACCTTACTTTCGAACAACAAAGAATGCAAACACCCATATTATTCATTCACCTTCCACTCCAAAACGCATCCAACTTGCATATTATATTCTTGAGATACAGCTGTATCGAGCTGTATTACTCACATTTAACATCTAGGTCAAGACTCCACTCTTCAAAACACGCGCAATTGTTTTCTACTCTCAAATTTTGTGGGTGGATTCCTCACAATTGAATATATACCTTCAATTCAATCAGTAAACACATTGGAGTAATTATCTTTGTTCGTGCCAGTTAATTATGTGAAGAAAATTTCAATGTCTTTCACAGCTCGTTAGGGAAAGTGAAATCACTTAGCGGGAAATTGTCGTGTTCGTTTCGTAGAATTTTTACTATTCACTCACTCTATTCGTTTTTTTTTCCAGACGACAGCGACATGTACATGGAAGAAAACAGACCTCTTGCAGACTACACGCAGGATTACCAGCCCCAGGCGAATTTCTACCCCTCGTTTCCGTCCTACGAAAACCCGCCCTCCGGGCATTCTAGACCCTTCTACCAGCAGCAAGAGGGCGCTTACAGCCACCGTCCACAAGGCTCCTACCAGCAGAGGTTCGATTACGACACCGCCAAATACACCGGATACAAGGATTCCTCCTCGGAAAACTTGGACATCCTAGGATCAGGAAACTTCGGGGTTATAAAAGGAGGGACGTTCTACCCAGGAAACGAAGCGGCCGAAAGTTCGAATTACGAAGAGGAATACTCCCCTTATTACCAGAATGGTCACGGAAGACCGTCTTCTTTCTATCGCAACCAGAATCCTAGGCCGTACCCACACGAGCAGTTCGCCAACTTCAGGGATTTCGCGGATATCAACACCCCTTCCTACAGCCAATACATCGTGGTGTATGCCAATAAGAATGGCACGTCGGATGATCCCGCGCCAACTGTGGCCAAAAAGAGGCCGAATAACATATTCGAAAGTTTGACGCAGTTGGAGGAGAATGAACCGACCACGACTGTACCACCGAAGAAACTGTCGAAATTCAAGAGGAAATTGGCACTTCTTCCTAAAGAGAAGAAGGTGAAAACTAAGACTGATGGAAAAGGAGATAATGCCGAGCCTCTGTTAGCTTTAAGTTAGAAGAAAATCCCGACTACTTTTAATAAATGTACCTGAGTGAGGCTTTCGTCGACAGGTCGCCAGCCTGAGTTTTGTTTCTGAAAGACGCTTGTTTTTAAGCGTAGTTTTCCAACACTGATTTAGTTTTCCCCGAAGGAAAACCGTGAAAATTGAGCTGTATAAGACTTATAAATTTTTTTATGAGTATTGGATATAACAGAATAACACAAACTATACATAGAGATAAATATTGAGAATAGATATAGTGAAAACAAAATACTATAAATGAAAAAATGTAATGAAAGATTTCATTCCAATACTGAAATTTAATTTATTCCAAAATTTTATTCATGAAAGCAATAACTACAAGAAGAATAGAACAAGTTTTGTTTGAATAAGAGAATTAGGAATCACAATGATTAAATGATTTTTTGTTGCAGTTAATATATCTATCTCAGAAAAAAAATTTCATATCAATAAAAAATATTTTCACCATAAAATTTCATGTTAGTATTATTGAATAGATATAGTGAAAATTCACAAAATACTATGAATAAAATAATGAAATGAAAGATTTCATTCCAAAGCAGAAATTTCATTTAATCAAAATTTCATTCATGAAAGCAACAACTACAAGTGAAATAGATAAAGTTTTGTTTGAATAAGAGAGAAGAAATTAGAAATAACAATGATTAAATATTTTTTTGTTGCAGTTGATATATTTTTCGTGGAAATAAAAAATGTTTCGATATCTAAATGATTACACTTATTTCTTCATTTTCCAGCTTATCCCTAAGAAAAAAAAATTCTTATTATCAAAAAATATTTCCACCATAAAATTCCATGAAAAAGAGTTATTCAATAAATATAAGGAAAAATCCTTTAAATAAAATAATGAAATGAAAGATTCCATTCCAATGGTGAAATTTCATTTATTCCAAAATTTTATTCATCAGAGCAATAACTACAAGTGAAATAGAAAAAGTTTTGTTTGAATAAGAGAGGAGAAATTAGGAATCACAGTGATCAAATAGTTTTTGTTGCAGTTAATATATTTTGCATTGAAATAAAAAATGTTTCGATCTCTGAATGATTACTCAAATTCCTTCATTTTGCACCTTATCCCACAGGAAAAAAATTTCATATTATAAAAAATATTTCCACCATGAAATTTCATAAAAAAGTGTTATTGAATAGATATACTAAAAACTCACAAAATCCTATGAATAAAATAATGAAATGAAAGATTCCATTCAAATGGTGCAATTTCATTCATTCCAAAATTTTATTTATTCATTAAAGCAATAACTGAAAGTGAAATAAAGAAGTTTTGTTTGAATAAAGGGGAAGAAATTAGAAATCACCATGATTAGATAATTTTTTTGTTGCAGTTGTTATATTTTACGTGAAAATGAAAAATGTTTCGATCTCTAAATGATAACTCAAATTTCTTCATTTTCCAGCTTATCCCTCAGAAAAAAATTTCATATCAATAAAAAATATTTCCACCATAAAATATCATGAAAAAGTGTAATTGAATAGATAAAGGAAAATTCACGAAATCCTATGAATAAATTAATGAAACGAGAGATTCCATTTCAATCCTGCAATTTCATTTATTTCAAAATTTCATTCATGAAAACAATAACTACTAGTGAAATAGAAAAAGTTTCGTTCGCATAAGAGAAAAGAAATTAGGAATCACAATGATTAAAAAATTTTTTTGTTGCAGTTAATATATTTTACGTGGAAATAAAATATCCTTCGATTTTTAAATGAATACTCAAATTCCTTCATTTTCTAGCTTATCTCTCAGAACAAAATTTCATATTATTAAAAAATATTTCCACCATAAAATATCATAAAAAAGTGTTATTGAATAGATATTGTGGAAACTCACAAAATCCTATAAATAGATAAATGAAATGAAAGATTCCATTCCAATGCAGAAATTTCATTTATTCTAAAATTTTATTCATTAAAGCAATAAGTACAAGTGAAATAGAAAACGTTTTGTTTGAACAAAAGAAGAAATTAGAAATCACAATGATTGAATAATTTTTTTGTTGCAGTTAATGTATTTTACGTGGAAATAAAAAATGTTTCGATCTCTGAATGATTACTTAAATTCCTTAATTTTCCAGCTTATCCTTAAGAAAAAAAATTTCATATCAATAAAAAATATTTCCTCCATAAAATTTCTTGTGAAAGTGTTATGAATAGATATAGAGAAAACTCACAAAATCCTACAAGTGAAATAGAAGAAGTTTAGTTTGAATAAAAGAAGAAATTAGGAAACACAATTGATTGAATAATTTTTTTGTTGCAGTTGTTATATTTTACGTGGAAATTAAGAATGTTTCGATCTCTAAAAAATTCCTCAAATTCCTTCATTTTCCAGCTTATCCCTGAGAAAAAAATTTCATATTATTAAAAAATATTTCCACCATAAAATTTCATGAAAAAGTGTTATTGAATAGATATTGAGAAAACTCACAAAATCCTATAAATGAAATGATGAAATGAAAGATTCCATTTAAATGCTGAAATTCCATTCATTCCAAAAATTCATCAATGAAAGCAATAATTGCAAGTGAAATAGAAAAAGTTTTGTTTGAATAAGAGGAAAGAAATAAGGAATCACAATGATAAAATAATTTTTTTGTTGCAGTTGATATATTTTACGTGGAAATAAAGAATGTTTCGATCCCTTAATGATTACTCAAATTTCTTCATTTTCCAGCTTATCCCTGAGAAACAAATTTCTTATCTATAAAAAATATTTCCACCATAAAATTTCTTGAAAAAGTGTTATTGAATAGATATAGTGAAAACTGACAAAATCCTATAAATGAAATAATGAAATGAAAGATTCCATTCCAATGCTGAAATTCCATTTATTCCAAAATTTCATCGATGAAAACAATAACTGCAAGTGAAATGGAAAAAGTTTTGTTTGAATAAGAGGGAAGAAATAAGGAATCACAATGATTAAATAATTTTTTTGTTGCAGTTAATTTATTTTATGTGGAAATAAAAAATTTTTAGATCTCTGAATGATTACTCAAATTTCTTCATTTTCCAGCTCATACCTCAGAAAAAAAATTTTATATAATAAAAAATATGTCCCCCATGATTGACGTAAATGATTTAACAAAAAAATCAAACTGGGCAAACAAAAATACGATACTTCAAAGTCTGATCAATTGTGAGGGTTAAAAATCTCCTTTCAAATAAAACTGCGTTCAATGAATGTATACTCATGTGACATCTGTTGTAGTTCGACTAAACTATTGAAAAGAAACCTGTATCAAGAGTGGATCCTCTTGTTTAGCTGGAATTTCATATTGATGTCATTGAAGTGAATGAGAAAAACCGAATGCAGGATTCTACTGTGTCCTTTTGAGTTTCAAGGAAACGATAATAGGTGGCGCTAGAAGGATTTGGAATTCTTATTTTCTGGGGTGAACGAAAAATTTGTGTATGTTATAGTAACACATTTTTCAAGGAATTCAGCTTGGAAAAAAAATAAACTTCAAGGTTTAAGTCTTATGACATGTGAACTGTCCGTGAAAATTTTCAGAGCAATGTCCCCTTTTTGTGGTGCGCCACTGTTACTTCAAAAATATAAAAAAAAACCTTCATTCAAAAATTTGCAATCATAAATTGATACAAAAATGCTTACTGAATTTGTTTGAGAATTTTGACTTTTCTGGCGACTTGGAGAGAGTTGTTCAACAGTTTTTCTCCTCGGAAACGGTAACAATTAAAAAAAAATGACAAAAATTATGAAATTATTATGTATTATTATCATTAATGAAAAATTAATTCTGTGTCTATTAATTTTAGCAGTCTTAGGAGGGGGATATAAACCCCCCCCCCCCTTACATCGACGCCCTTATAGAAGTTATAGGTATTGATTTTTTTTTCTATTCGTATATAGGGAAATGTAATGATATTTATGTAATAAAAGTACTAATAAAAATCTCAACTATTTTCTACAACCCCTTCAATTATTCGAATTTCCCTCAGTATGACATTGAAAGAATTTTCTCCACAAAACTTCATCGCACCCCAATTAAATTGGTACAAAGCAGCATCTTCGCCCATCCTCAGAAACAGAATTTTAACAGGCTGCACAGGATAACCTCCCATCAACCGTGAATAATTCAACGATTAGATTCTACTCCAACGCTCCAACTTTTCCGAGGTGCAAAAGGTCCCCCCCAAATGAGAACCACCGGCAATAAAGACATAAATCCCATTTTATGGTTTTACAGTCTTCTACACCGACCGGAATGTGCAACTAACCGAGCCAAGTTCGTGCTCTGGAATGTCTATCTATTTCTTTCTTGGGGGTAGGGGTAGGTGGAAGTTTTGTTGTCTGGGGAGGGAAATTTAAAGTTAATATTGTATACGATTTTCCGGCTTGAAAAAGTGTACCGTTGTCGCTGCATTACGGCAGCGATAAAGTTAGCTGTATCGTGTAAGATTTCATGAGGGGTGCTGTTTTATTCTGCTTACTTTAGGGGCGGATATAAACTAAAATGAAAATGAAAAATCACTATTACTTTATGAATGATAACAATAAAATGTTACGGGGAATCACGAAATATGCTTCTTTTGTATCCATAGAACTAGTTATACGACCTGTCATTGTTTTTACAGTGACAGTGGAAATTGCGTGAAATTCGAATATTTCATCTAGTTTTGATTTTTTTTCCGGATATAATGAATTTTTCAAATTTATTGCATCGAAGATGTTGAAAGAAGAACTGGAAAGTGCACAGAAATCCATATCGGAGAAGAAAAAGAACCGGGTGCATCGACGCGAGAAAATCACGCTATGAGAAGGAAAATCCCCCGCAAAACAAGCGGAAAAGCGAGCAGTCGGGGTGATGATAAAGTAATCTAACTTAGATAAACCAATCTAGACTTTCTTTATTGCCTTTCAGCTCTCCAGAATGCCACAATTTCGCGACTAGTGTGTCATAAATTTGCCACCGCCAATTTGTGACCGCGCTCTCTGAAAAGTTGGCAAATAAGCGACATATCCTGAAGAGTTTTATTGCCTTCGAATCGAGGTATTGCTTTCAGTTTGGGGAGTTTTATTCTCATTTACGATGTGGATTTATTTCTGGTTTTGTTGATTTGAATTGGTATGTTCCTGAATCTGTATACGAAAATATATTCAATGGCTTTGGAAACGTAACGCCAAGAAGGACTTTTTTCTTCAACTCAATTTATTGGCAATGTGCTAGACCTTCATCTAGAAAGAATAGACAACATCTTCAAAAAATTTCATTAACATGGGACCCGAAAAAAAAATAGTAATGTGTTTGGCCACCCCGTAGCTAAGTTTTTTCCTGCAATGACATTAGAAGTGTAACGCCCAGAAAGAATGCCTTCTTCAACTCAATTTTTCGGCAATGTGGTAGATTTTCATCTAGAAAGAATAGACAACATCTTCGAGAAATTTTATAAACTTGTGATCCGAAAAAAAAATTAATAATGTGTTTGGCCACCCTGTAGCTGAGTTTTTTTCCTGTTATGACATTAGAAGTGTAATGCCCAAAAAGAATCCTTTCTTCAACTCGACTTTTTGGCAATGTGCTAGATTTTCATCTAGAAAGAATAGACAACATCTTTGCGAAATTTCATTAACTTGTGATCCGAAAAAAAAATTAATAATGTGTTTGGCCACCCTGTAGCTGAGTTTTTTTCCTGTAATGACATTAGAAGTGTAATGCCCAAAAAGAATACTTTCTTCAACTCGACTTTTTGGCAATGTGCTAGATTTTCATCTAGAAAGAATAGACAACATCTTTGAGAAATTTCATTAACTTGTGATCCGAAAAAAAATTGATAATGTGTTTGGCCACCCTGTAGCTGAGTTTTTTTCCTGTAATGACATTAGAAGTGTAATGCCCAAAAAGAATCCTTTCTTCAACTCGACTTTTTGGCAATGTGCAAGATTTTCATCTAGAAAGAATAGACAACATCTTTAGGAAATTTCATTAACTTGTGATCCGAAAAAAAATTGATAATGTGTTTGGCCACCCTATAGCTGAGTTTTTTTCCTGTTATGACATTAGAAGTGTAATGCCCAAAAAGAATCCTTTCTTCAACTCGACGTTTTGGCAATGTGCTAGATTTTCATCTAGAAAGAATAGACAACATCTTTAGGAAATTTCATTAACTTGTGATCCGAAAAAAAATTGATAATGTGTTTGGCCACCCTGTAGCTGAGTTTTTTTCCTGTTATGACATTAGAAGTGTAATGCCCAAAAAGAATCCTTTCTTCAACTCGACTTTTTGGCAATGTGCTAGATTTTCATCTAGAAAGAATAGACAACATCTTTGAGAAATTTCATTAACTTGTGATCCGAAAAAAAATTGATAATGTGTTTGGCCACCCTGTAGCTGAGTTTTTTTTCTGTAATGACATTAGAAGTGTAATGCCCAAAAAGAATCCTTTCTTCAACTCGACTTTTTGGCAATGTGCTAGATTTTCATCTAGAAAGAATAGACAACATCTTCGAGAAATTTTATTAACTTGTTATCCGAAAAAAAAATAAATAATGTGTTTGACCACCCTGTAGCTGAGTTTTTTTCCTGTAATGACATTAGAAGTGTAATGCACAAAAAGAATCCTTTCTTCATCTCGACTTTTTGGCAATGTGCTAGATTTTCATCTAGAAAGAATAGACAACATCTTCGACAAATTTTATTGACTTGTTATCCGAAAAAAGAATAATAATGTGCTTGGCCACCCTGTAGCTGGGTTTTTTTCCTATAATGACATTAGAAGTGTAATGCACAAGAAGAATCCTTTCTTCAACTCGATTTTTTGGCAACGTGCTAGATTTTCATCTAGAAAGAATAGACAACATCTTCGAGAAATTTCATTAACTTGTTATCCGAAAAAAAATTAATATATGTTTGGCCACCCTGTAGCTGAGTTTTTTTCCTGTAATGACATTAGAAGTGTAATGCCCAAAAAGAATTCTTTCTTCAACTCGACTTTTTGGCAATGTGCTAGATTTTCATCTAGAAAGAATAGACAACATCTTTGAGAAATTTCATTAACTTGTGATCTGAAAAAAAAATTAATAATGTGTTTGGCCACCCTGTAGCTAAGTTTTTTTTCTGCAATGGCATTAGAAGTGTAATGCCCCGAAAAATCCTTTCTCCAACTCGATTATTTGGCAATGTGCTAGATTTTCATCTAGAAAGAATAAACAACATCTTCGAGAAATTTTATTAACTTGTTATCCGAAAAAAAATTAATAATGTGTTTGGCCACCCTGTAGCTAAGTTTTTTCTTACAATGACATAAGAAGTGTAATGGACAGAAGGAATCCTTTCTTCAACTCGATTTTTTGGCAATGTGCTAGATTTTCATCTAGAAAGAATAGACAAAATCTTTGAGAAATTTTATCAACTTGTGTTCCGAAAAAAAATTAATGATGTGTTTGGCCATCTTGTAGCTAAGTTTTTTTCCTACAACGACATTAGAAGTGTAATGTCCAGGAGGAATCCTTTCTTCTACTCAATATTTCGACAATACACTAGATTTTCATCTAGAAAGAATAGACAACATCTTCGAGAAATTTTATTAACTTGTGATCCGAAAAAAAAATCAATAATGTGTTTGGCCACCCTGTAGCTGAGTTTTTTTCCTACAATGACATTAGAATTGTAACGCACAGGAGAAATCCTTTCTCGAACTCGATTTTTTGACAATGTGCTAGACTTTCATCTAGAAAGGATAGACAACATCTCTAAGAAATTTTATTAACATGTGATCCGAAAAAAAAATTAATGGTGTTTTTGGCCACCCTGTAGCTGAGTTTTTTTCCTTCAATGACATTAGAAGTATAACGCCCAGAAGGAATCCTTTCTTCATCTCAATTTTTTTTGCACTTTTATCTAGAAAGAAGAGACAACATCTTCAAGAAATTTTATTAACATGTGATACGAAAGAATTTTTTTGATATGTTTGGTCACCCTGTGGCTCAGTTTTTCTACACAATGACATTAGAAGTGTAACGCCCAGAAGGAACCCTTTTTTCAACCTGATTTTTTGGCAATGTGCCATTTAGAAAGAATGGACAACATCTTCAAGGAATTTTATTAACAAAATTAATAATGTTTTTATCATCTCCTGGCAACTTACAGATTCTATTTCGAAGAATTAATCACCACTCACTCCAAATCTTCCAACATATTCAAATCTGGAACCATTTCAACACAAACCTGCTAAAAATCATAGAATCTATTCGACAGATTGGGACCATTCAAAACCCCACGAACGTCGATTTGTGGACCAGTCTTAACGACCTTCAATAGATCCCTACCATCGCAACAATAAATGAAACCCTTAGAACCGTCCTTCCAAGCATTTCTGTCCCAACCATACTGTTGGCAAATGTCTGCGCACAGTTTATCCTTCGTCCCTAACTTAGTGGAGAACGGATTGTTCAGAACCACGAAGGATATGGCTTTTCGTGACTTTTCTGAATAGACGATTTTCCACATGAATTTGGGTACAGCCAGTTTGGAGTTGGAAACCAGGAAAATCTTGGTTGGGTTATCATTGATGTCTGGAAGTTGGAGAACTTGGTAGCTGCCAGTGTAGACCTGGAAAAAGAACACATAAAGTATCTCGAATCTCGTAGGAATCCCCTTTCTACTTCTTCCCTTAGTGCCATCTTCTTGCCGATTCTGCACCATGGAGATACCTTCAACATTTATTGGTAACTGAAGTGTTCGCAGCTTTTCAGAGAAAACGTTCGATCTTGCATACAAGCCAACCTAGAGAATAATGAACTGAAGATCACCTTGAAGTCTTCGCCATAGTAAACCCCAGTACTCCTAACCAAATTCTCCAATCTCTTCCAGTTGCCGTTGTTGATGGCCTGCCACTGAGGAACAGTGTTGATGTAGAAGAAAGTTGCAAACTGCCACGAGGCGAACAAGAAATCAGCATCAGGAGCCAAGTGACCTCTAGCCAAATAAGAATCTTTGTTGATGTATCGATCAGCCAGCTTCGCAGAGCCCAGTAATCTATTGAAGGTGGCTTTCTCGAAGGTCTGCTTGTAGGCCACATCTGCAGAAACTCCAGGTCCAAGTCCTTCCGTACTGAAGGCGGGTCTGTAGTTCGATTTCGACGCATCTGAACCAAAATGATGAGATGAGGAGTTAGATGAACTAAAACTTCAATACTTACAGTCCATTTCGTTTCCAATCAACACGTGTGAAGAATATAAAGCGTTTCCTTTCTGGCTGTCATAACACGTTTCTATCAGGGTCAAGAATTGTCCTTTTTCGACTGAAAATCCTATCCTAATAATACTCCCTTGTCCATTTCCACAGTCTACCTTGGTGCTCACTGTGGCTCCTCTTACACCTTTGGAACAAACTACCTTCTCGAAATCCTCATTCTTCTTCAGTATTTTGATCGTCTCGTCTTTGACGCAGGTTACCACAGAAGAATTCGTATTTGCTTGAAAAAATAAAAAGAAGAGGTCACTTCGATAATCAATATATTAGTATATTCATTGTGATTTTGTGAATTTCATATCTTATTTCAACTCCTGTGAGAATGTCATCGAAATCTGAGTGGTGACCACATTCTACACCTGTACTCACTTATTGCTAGGGTGTTCCTATAACTCGGGCAGAGGAGTATAATTCTTTCAGCCTTGTCGAGGTCGACGTGTCCTTTGTCTGGGATGATCAGCTTGAACTTCGAGGTGGAATTGTCGACCAGCACTGGCATGTGCTCTTCATCGGCAGCTCGAAGTGGCAATGAACATCCTGTATAGACAAATACTGACGTACAATAAATGAGTCATAAAGAATTTTTAATAATACTTCGTTATCATAAATCAGGCATTATCACGAAACGTCTCACACTAATTGATCGTAATTTATTTCATATCATTCACCTTGCGATGAAATTTGCTGGCACAAAAGCAACAAAGAACTGCATAATATCAGCATCGAACTAAACACAACACTCTTACTCATCTGGCTAGCGAATTAGAACTGTTAACCAACCGCTATTTTCATCACAACAAGCGTGCTCGATAAGGTAATTGACTTCGAATGACTGATGATAATGTCCGGTAAGAAACGTTATATAAAGGAGTAGCAGATCGTTTCGTTGAGATCAATAAACTAATCCAAAACCTTCCGTTTAATTTGTCTGATAAATAGTTAGATTAGTTAGATAAGACTTGTTGTTCGGGAAATTCTCTTGGAAGGAAACGGAAAGAGATAACATGAACGAAATTCAGACAAAGATTACCGAAAGTAGCATTATAATTTTTCAATCCCAGGCCTGCCAATCATCAGAAAATTGAACATTCTGAACCCTTACTGTTCCAATAATCCCGATCAACTGACTGCTTTCCCAATCCCCCGGTATTTTATTAAATTTGCTCTACTGGTCGATGAAGACAAATAGATAGGTACCTCAAATTTTTTTTCAAAGGAATCTAATGAAAATAAAAAGTTTCACGCCTATAAAGGATTGGCCAACATATTTTTAAGTCGTCATCAGTTTGCATAACTCAGTAGACGATGATAATTAACATGAAATGCAGATCTTCTTTTACCAGCCAGAAGACGCGTATCGATACAATGTAGAGAGCCGCGACATCTGGCGGGGAAAAGGATATACAACAGGAATTCTAGTACTTCTACAGGAAATTTACCCTATATAAGCGATACCAGGAATATTTGTTGATTTTACGTGACAATTCCGGTCGTTTAATTCCTCTAGAAATAACAAGTTTTCTCATTAGTTGATGCAACCAAACTGCAGTTTGTCATTTCATTCCATAATGAATACAGGGTGTTTTATATATTGATAGCTCGTCCAAAAATATGAGAAAAAGTTTTTAATGTAATGACTTCTTTCGAAGATTGTTCAGTGGTTCAGAAAAACTGTTAACCTGAAGTTTTTGACGGATAAAAAAATTACTAAAAGCACTGGCGTGAATTCAGGAGCTCTTGAGCGCTCGTACATCCTCCTTGTAGGTAGATTCGCATTTTCCAGTTTTAGAAATCAATTGAAGGAATTTTCGACAGCTGTCAAAAAAATTCTCAAACTTAGACGAAACTCCAGACTTTGCCAGTGCTTCAGCTGACCAATTTTTTTTCGATAATTCGCTAGAATTTTCTACGGTATCTATGGTCTTGGTGATGCGATCTGGACAATCCCTAGTCTAATATTGCTCATTGATGAACGTGACCGTGAAATTCGCGATCCAAACCCACCCAGAAAATTTCAAGTTCCTAGGCCTTTCCTTCGGAAGTTATAATTTTCTATGGTTTTTATGGTTCTGGTCATGCGATCTGGACAAAATTTTATCTCGATCGAATCCGTAGTTTCGAAATTATCGTGAAAACAAAATTTCAAACGACCGTATTTTCGGAACCCCTAGTATAATTCTACTCATTGATAAACGTGAACGCCATATTTCAGATCTACACCTATCCTGAAAATTTCAAGTCCCTAGGCCTTTCCGTTCGAAAGTTATGATTTTCTATGGTTTTTATGGTTCTGGTCATGTGATCTTGAGAAATGTAGCTTGAATATATCATTCTCCATTAGTATACAAAATTTCGTCACGATCGAATCTGTAGTTTTGAAATTATCAAGAAAACTAGATTTCAAACGACCATATTTACGAGACCCCTAGTATAATTGTGCTCATAGATGAACGTGATCACGACATTCGAGATCCACACCTATCCTGACAATTTCAAGTCCCTAGGCGTTTCCGTTCGAAAGTTACAATTTTCTATGGTTTCTATGGTTCTGGTCATGCGATCTGGACAAAATTTCTCATGTAGCTTGAACACCTCATTCTCCATTCGAGTGCAAAATTTCATCTCAATCAAATTCGTAGTTTTCAAGTAATAAGGAGAACAAAACTTTGAACGGCCATATTTACGGAACCCCTGGTGGATTTTGGCCCATCAACGAACTCAACCGAGGCATTCGAGAACTGAACCCACACTGAAAATTTCAAGTTTTTAGGTTGTTCCGTTCGAGAGTTATCGTGCTTACGGACGGACGGACAGACTCGAATTTTTTGACGGATTCGTCATCAGTGAGTCGAACATAGTCGATTGAAACCATTTTCGGCTCAAAATTTGAAAAATACAGACATCGTGACGAAATGATATAGCCCTCGTGTAAGTAGTACGAGCGCTCAAAAATGATTTTTTTTTTCAAGAGAGTAAGTTAATGATAACTTTTGATATTTTTGTACGAGCTATCACGTCCTGAAATCCTGGGCATTTATTATGAGACACCCTGTATAAAGAAATTTTTTTTCGGATTCCGGACTTAAATTAGCGAATTTGATCACAGAATTACTGTCTTCAAATGCTCAATCCTTTTCTGTCGCTTTTCAATCCTTTGGGTAGTATCTTTTGAGTTTTGTATATTCGGTGGCGCTCTCTATAATGTAAATGTCGGGCAGTCCTTGCGGATCGCTACAGATCTGATCTAACCTAACTTCAACCTCTGTTTCTTAATCATATCCTAACCCTCTCTTCTTTTTTTTGTATTTCCTAGGAAAGATCGAAAGTATTCAATTCTAGGTAGGAGGCCAAAAAGTGCTAAAAAGATGCAATATGCTAAACTCTAATTTTATATGCTGGCTGAGACGAAAATATGCTAGATTTCAAATTAAAAATGCCAAATCGGCAACAGTGCGTTCGATATCATCAAGATGGTTATTGAATCTCTGTTTCATCGGGTTCGTTTCTTCGTCGGAAACCGATATTTTATTCCAAACAACCAATAATTCTTATTTAATTTAATGTGTCCATACTGTTAGTCGTACAAATATTGTTGGGTTATACTTATAAAATCATTGTAACATTTACATACAGTGGCTTGTAAATATTGCAAAATATTATTGTATATACACAGGAAATATTCCTTTTAATACAAAAGTACCTGATCACTGCTATACTTACAGTTTTTCCTTTTCATAGTACTCGAGCCACTTAAACTGGAATCGGTATGTTGAATACAAATAGTGCTTAGAAAGTTTTTTGTTATGATAACAATAGTTGCGTTTAAACAACAGGAATTCATTTAAACGGAAATTCCCGGGATTCATTGATTTCATCGTTTCGTTTTTGCCAGATTCAGTTTGTTTCAAGATCAAAATGATCGAATTTCCAAAAATATTTTTTTCCTCAGTCGTGATAGTTGAAAGTCAAAATCATCGATCATGGATTTGGGCTTATTGACCCATCATCGGTTCAGCGTAGCGACGATGACAACAAGGTGATTATTACTGAAAAAAATTTTTCTCGTACACACGTGCAAATCCGTTAATTCCGGTGGCGCGTTCTTCATCATCGCCCTAATCAAATTCGTGATAAAAATTCGCGGAAGTTAACTTCGACCCTGCCGCCAGAAATCATCGCCTAATCCAATTACCCTCCTGGTCTCGGGGCCGGCACCGGATTGAGCTGTCTATATAGCGTTCCCAGCGGGGGGTGAAGTTTCCCATTGTACCCCGAGCCTAATACGGGAAAATTAAGTTTCGCTAAAATTGCGAACGAAAAACGCGGAAACCCATCGTCTTCTCGTGTTTACCTTGCGCTACCTGAGAACAATGGCGGGCGGTCTGAAAGAACTGGGTGGCCGCAGAAAATATGACATCAATTATTTAGGATTTAATTTTGTTTTTGGGTTTCGGGGGTGACACCGGGGCGAAATTTTAACGTTGGGTTTTCCGCAGGAACAGACCACGGGGAAATAACGATGAGTGGAAAGTTTTTTTCTGAAACGTTATGACTTATAATCACTGGAGAATTATTTTCAATTCATTTATTATATTGCCTCAATGAATGAATTGGTGAAAATCTAAACCAAAAAGTGAACTGAATGGGATGTGCCATCATCGATCAACAAGGGTAGCATCATGGAGGTAATTGTAGACTTTTCCCTGCCAGAAGTCGCGGCTCTTTACATTGTATCGATACGCGTCTTCTGGCTGGTAAAAGAAGATCTGCATTTCATGCTTGTCTCCATCGTCGACTGAGTTATGAGGTACCAATGACGGCTTAAAAATATGTTGGCCTACCCTTTAAAGGTGTGAAACTTTTATTCTTATTATATCAAATTATACTATATGTAATCGTTGTAGTTTTCAGCAAATATTAAGGATATTCATGAGCACCAGTGTCGGCATTATGTTTCATCATCTTCTCTTGATTAAGAACTTTAAATCGACTCTCCACTCATTATTTTCAGTTATTGTTCATTGTTTGTTTATTATTTATTGTTTATATTGTTTACTGTTTATATTTTTTACCTAATACTTGATGGGACTACTGACCAGGGAGACAACTATCGTATGACTCAACCTAACTTAAATAAGGCTTGCCCACCATTGGAAATATATATAACAAGGATCTTTGGTCGCATTCCCCTCTCCTTGCAGCGTATGAGATCATCAATCTTCAAATGATAGTTGGATTCCTGCGAAGAATAACTCACAATTTTCGCACATAATCGCCTATTAAGGTGAAGGAGTCATTAGTGCCGCATTTAATCTACTCAACCACTTTAATTCTCACCAGTCAACCTGTTGCTGTTCATGAATATTCCTCACTTGCGGGTTAACGGTATTTGAACGAGATAAAAAGAGAGGGTTTCAACTTCACCAGTCTATCTATTGTTATACATTGTACAGAATCAGGTTTTCTCGCAGGTCTTTTTCCTGATTCTTATTTACATTCTTATTTTCGGACCTGAAGTTGGGGAACCGTTCCCAACATCACAAATAAATTCACTTGTTATTTTGAGTGCTAAAAATATGTATTTTGAATTTCTTATTTTCCCGTCTATCTCTTCTATTGAATCAAGCGTAATTTGGGTTACATACTTACATACACAACGTAGAGTCCTTCAACCACTATACGATCACGATCTTGGCCAAAGATTATTTAGAGTAATATTTTCACGGTAAAAAGAACTCATATAAGGTAGAGTTCTCGTTCTTTACGGTTTTCAATAGGAAACTTGTACTGTACTGATACTTTTGAAATTATAAACTCTTACCGACATTACAGTTTTCTATTGAAAATCGTGAAGAACTAGAACTCTACCTTACAGGCGTTCTTTTTAACTTGAAAATATTACTCTAGATAATCTTTGGCCAAGATCGTGATCGTATAGTGGT
Source organism: Aphidecta obliterata (assembly GCA_963966015.1). Lineage (NCBI taxonomy): Eukaryota > Metazoa > Arthropoda > Insecta > Coleoptera > Coccinellidae > Aphidecta > Aphidecta obliterata. The sequence goes on from OZ014435.1 coordinate 4,999,117, forward strand.
TTTAAAAGGACTCTACGTTGTGTATGTGACTATGTAACCCAAATTACGCTTAATTCAATAGAAGAGATTGACGGGAAAATAGGAAATTCAAAACACATAGTTTAGCACTCAAAACAAGAAAATAACAAGTTTATTACAGAGTGCCAAAAGATAGGGAGGAAAAAAAAACACAACCCTGAAGGGAAAGAAAAAAACAACCTCCCTCCTTTTCTCGTTCATATACCATTAACTCACAAGTAAAGAATATTCATAAACAGGTTGACCGGTGAGAATTCTCGCGAATGGTGTTTAAAAATGATTGAGTAGATTGAAGGCGGTAAATTGGGAGTTATACTTCGTAGGGGTCAAACTATCATTTGACGATTGATGATTGGTGAGCTCCCATGGTGCAAGGAGAGGGGAATGCGACCAAAGATCCTCGTTATATATATTTCCAAACGTTGGGCAAAGCCTTGATTAATTTTTAGGTTGCGTCATCCGATAGTTGTCTCCCTGGTCAATAATCCACTCAAGTATTAGATGAACCATATAAGCAGTAAACGATATAACGAGTAAATGTTAAAGACAGTAAACGAAATAAACAATAAACGATATAAGCAGTGGATGATATAGATAGTAAACGATATAAGCAGTCAATCATATAAACAATAAACGAGAAGTCATAACGGATAATAATGCATGGAGAGTAGCTTTTTAAAATGCTCAATCAATATAAGGTGATGAAACATAATGCCGACAATGGTGCTTATGAATATCTTTGCTATTTACTGAAAACTACAACGATTACATATAGTATCATTTGAAGAATATTGCATAACCTTATAATTAAAGTGATGATTGAACATTCGTTTATACAGGCAAATCTTTGTGAGGAGCACTTAGGAATTTAATACATATGGTCAGTTAGAATCATTAAATAATATGGAATAGACTTGATAATGAAGTATGAAAAATGGATACAAAACAATACACAAGAAGCAAACCAACATGGAAAAATACGTTGAGTAAAAGCAAATTGCCTCTTGTGAATTGAAGGCGAATGATATGAGATAAACACATGGGGTAAATAATGGACACTGTTGAAGACGAGTGTAGCAAATAAGGAGAAGCCGATATATGAATGATAAAGTTGTAATTATAAAATATTGTTACTCTTATGACAAACCCAAAGTATCTCTTCCACCCTCGATGGTTTCAGATCAACTCCCTCACAATCTGTTTTACCTTCAGAAAGATGAGATATCACTGTAGAATTTACAAAGCCAAAACCGCCAGCCTCACCCGAAGCCACTTTTTAAGATGCCTTCATATTTCGAGGTTAGCATCGTACTTCAATTTGTAGAAAAAGATTCTGTGGTTATTCTTCTCTTGGACGGACTCAGCAAACCTACTTCCTAAGTTCATGCTAATATGGATTTCTGTACGGATAATAAAAATGGCGGGCGCAGACGCCAGATCGGTTCAAACTGTAATGTCGTTAATAGTTTTATCCTTCAAAAGTATCAATACAGTACATCCTAGAGGAATTCAACGACCGGAATTGTCACGTAAAATCAACAAATATTCCTGCTGTCGCTTCTACAGGGGGAATTCCCTGTATGAGTTACCCAATTGCTGTTGTGTATCCTGAAAAATTTCTTCGAGCGTACCAAGCGATGTTTGATTCTGGATTTTTCAAGGTCATTGCAACACAACGCACGCAACCCAACTCCTTCTCTCCACTCCTTTCACATTAGTGTCCAGGCTTCTGTCCATCCCTGTACATCTCCACGCTCCCAAAAGACAAAAACTGAACCACCACATGATATATTAGATCCCTGTAGACTCATATCTTCACATTTGCAAATTTCTGATACGGAATAACTCCGCTGACGGAACGAATTAAAAGGAGAGCCTGATGAAGCCGTGTATTCCAGTTAGTCCGAAATACGAAACCAGAAGTTGTCTTCTTGCGACTGGGGAATCCCCGTTAATCAATGGGAACAAGAGCGAGGATTCCCCGGCCTCAATTAGGGACATGTCTTGCTCGGCTTCGATGCCCAAACGTGCAGTATACATAATTTCGAATTTGCGATGGAGTATTGGAAGTGATGGCTTTGTCTTTGTCTTTGTCTGATTATATAGCTCTCTTCTTGATTGAAAGTTTTTTACGAACTCAACAGCTCAACACTTATTTCACACACCGATCGAATCTCAAGACGTGTGAAATGGTACTAGAAATTCTTGATAGCATCTTCTATAAAGTCAACGTGATTTCCGAATTTTCCCTGTTCACCGAGGTGGTTGGGTGGACACGTGCCCTCGTGCCCTTCGGAAACGTCCGCCCCTGCTCCAAGACATCCACAGTACTTCACACTTTAATTCGCGACAGTTCAGTCGGAATTTCATGAAAATTAAATGTTACGTCCGTCTCTGAGGGAGTAATTCCAAACACTTCAGAGGTAGTAAAAGACGCGAAAAATACCCATTTCGTAAGCTTGAAAAAGAGCAGACTGGGGACCATCGCCAGCGTGCCCTCGCAGTCGGATGAAATAATATTTCCACGCGACTCTGTCCGTTATGGGACAATGGGGACATTAGGACGATCTGGGGGGAGGCACAAATAATAAATATTCTAATAAGAATACCGAGAGTGTTTTGTTTCGTTCGTTACCATGACGGAGACAGTGGCGGGGGGTTCGGACAGAGCATTCAAAATTTAAAAACCTAAAATATCTTGAAGAAAATTTGGATCAGGATTTGATTTCTGATCGTGATTTCAAAACCCCTTGAAATCGACTTCCATTTATTGTCGAGTGGGAGTTGCGTGTGCCGCCAGGAATTATCAATAATTCTTGAGTTAACTTCAATATCGAAATCCTACGACCACCATCAAATCAAATAAGACCTAAAGAAGCCAAGCAGATTCTATAATCTCGAATGCAAGTTAACACAATCCCCAATTAGCTCCTCATCCCCAATAATTACAAGCTGTAGAGCCTCCCTCCAACGCCACTGCTCCCCCTCGTCGACCTCCTTAAGCATTCTTCCCGAGAACAATGCAACACATTGTTGTAGACGTCGTTCTGATGACAGTTTCGCTTCTTTCGGAAAAAGTTTTATGGGCGTCTTGGGGTAGAGCTCGAATCTTAGATGTGCATACTTTAAAATAATGCCACGGTCGTTTTGATCCGCCGTTCTCTGGGTTATCAGGCGGCTATGAGACCCGGCTAGATGGCTGTTATCGTCAACGTTATGCGGTGAATCTGGTGGGGGGGTAATGGGGAGGAGGGATCTGTTGGAGGTTTTGGTGGATGTGGAGGAATCACCGTGGGGAAACTCCGGAAACTCATTACGAGAAGAAGATTTCAACAAGTGACGTGCGTTGTAAAAAGGGGTCAAAGCAAGCGCCTCTATTGAAGTCAATTGAACATATAAAGAAATTTTGGATCTATTGCCACTTTGTTTGAGGGTTTGAAAACTTCAACTAATTGAACTCATTGTCGTTATTTACGGTGTGATTATTTCAGGATGCCTGAGATAATGATAAGTTTTGTAATCTATGCCTTTCTATATCTTTTAAAATATTCTGATTTCATTGAACTGAAAATTTAAGAATCATTATAGAATACCTAGAATAATAATGAATTCTGTAATTTATACCTACCAATATCTTCTTGTTCGGTGTGATATTCTGATTTCATTATAATTTACAAAAGATTAAGGAATTAGTTTTTTTATAATATCTACTGATAGTTATGCTACTTGGAATTTCTGATGTAAGCTAATTCGCCCAATGTGATTTCCAGTATGCATTCGATTTTTCCATAAACCTTATCATTCGATTCTCGAAAGAGTCCTGCTATTGCTACTTTGTTTGGGAGTTTGACAAATTCAAATATATGGACTCGTTATCCTTATTCATGGTGTGGGCTATTCTATAATGTCTGAGGTTATGATGAAATTTATAATCTATAACTTCGTATATCTTTTTGTTATGTGAAATATTCTGATTTTATCATAATAGACCTAAAGTTAAGGAATTATCAGTTTTTTCATTATTTAACGATAGTTATGTTCTGAATTCCTGATATGGGTAAATTTGCCCACGTTGATTTCTAATATGCAATCAATTCCTTCATAAACCTCATAGTAGAATTTTCAAGAGAGTCGTGCTATTGCTACTTTGTTTGAGGGTTTGACAAATTCGATTATATGGACTCGTTGTTCCTATTTATGCTATGGATCATTATAGAATACCTAGAATAATAATGAATTCTGTAATTTATACCTACCAATATCTTCTTGTTCGGTGTGATATTCTGATTTCATTATAATTTACAAAAGATTAAGGAATTAGTTTTTTTATAATATATCATGATAGTTATGCTACTTGGAATTTCTGATGTAAGCTAATTCGCCCAATGTGATTTCCAGTATGCATTCGATTTTTCCATAAACCTTATCATTCGATTCTCGAAAGAGTCCTGCTATTGCTACTTTGTTTGGGAGTTTGACAAATTCAAATATATGGACTCGTTATCCTTATTCATGGTGTGGGCTATTCTATAATGTCTGAGGTTATGATGAAATTTATAATCTATAACTTCGTATATCTTTTTGTTATGTGAAATATTCTGATTTTATCATAATAGACCTAAAGTTAAGGAATTATTCGGTTTTTTATTATTTAACGATAGTTATGTTCTGAATTCCTGATATGGGTAAATTTGCCCACGATGATTTCTAATATGCAATAAATTCCTTCATAAAGCTCATAGTAGAATTTTCAAGAGAGTCGTGCTATTGCTACTTTGTTTGAGGGTTTGACAAATTCGATTATATGGACTCGTTGTTCCTATTTATGCTATGGATCATTCTAGAATGCCTAGAATAATAATGAATTCTGTAATTTATACCTACCAATATCTTCTTGTTCGGTGTAATATTCTGATTTCATTATAATTTACAAAAGATTAAGGAATTAGTTTTTTTATAATATCTACTGATAGTTATGTTACTTGGAATTTCTGAGGTAAGCTAATTCGCCCAATGTGATTTCCAGTATGCATTCGATTTTTCCATAAACCTTATCTTTCGATTCTCGAAAGAGTCCTGCTATTGCTACTTTGTTTGAGAGTTTGACAAATTCAAGTATATGGACTCGTTATCCTTATTTATGGTGTGGGCTATTCTAGAATGTCTGAGGTTATGATGAAACTTATAATCTATAACTTCGTATATCTTTTTGTTATGTGAAATATTCTGATTTTATCATAATAGACCTAAAGTTAAGGAATTATCCGTTTTTTTATTATTTAACGATAGTTATGTTCTGAATTCCTGATATGGGTTAATTTGCCCACGATGATTTCTAATATGCAATCAATTCCTTCATAAACCTCATAGTAGAATTTTCAAGAGAGTCGTGCTATTGCTACTTTGTTTGAGGGTTGGACAAATTCGATTATATGGACTCGTTGTTCCTATTTATGCTATGGATCATTCTAGAATGCCTAGAATAATAATGAATTCTGTAATTTATACCTACCAATATCTTCTTGTTCGGTGTAATATTCTGATTTCATTATAATTTACAAAAGGTTAAGGAACTAGTTTTTTTATAATATCTTATGATAGTTATGTTACTTGGAATTTTTGATGTAAGCTAATTCGCCCAATGTGATTTCCAGTATGCAATCTATTTTTCCATAAACCTTATCATTCGATTCTCGAAAGAGTCCTGCTATTGCTACTTTGTTTGGGAGTTTGACAAATTCAAATATATGGACTCGTTATCCTTATTTATGGTGTGGGCTTTTCTAGAATGTCTGAGGTTATGATAAAATTTATAATCTATAACTTCGTATATCTTTTCGTTATGTGAAATATTCTGATTTTATCATAATAGACCTAAAGTTAAGGAATTATTCGGTTTTTTATTATTTAACGATAGTTATGTTCTGAATTCCTGATCTGGGTAAATTTGCCCACGATGATTTCTAATATGCAATAAATTCCTTCATAAAGCTCATAGTAGAATTTTCAAGAGAGTCGTGCTATTGCTACTTCGTTTGAGGGTGTGACAAATTCGATTATATGGACTCGTTGTTCCTATTTATGCTATGGATCATTATAGAATACCTAGAATAATAATGAATTCTGTAATTTATACCTACCAATATCTTCTTGTTCGGTGTAATATTCTGATTTCATTATAATTTACAAAAGATTAAGGAATTAGTTTTTTTATAATATATTATGACAGTTATGCTACTTGGAATTTCTTATGTAAGCTAATTCGCCCAATGTGATTTCCAGTATGCATTCGATTTTTCCATAAACCTTATCTTTCGATTCTCGAAAGAGTCCTGCTATTGCTACTTTGTTTGAGAGTTTGACAAATTTAATTTTATGGACTCGTTATCCTTATTTATGGTGTGGGCTATTCTTGAATGTCTGAGGTTATAATGAAATTTATAATCTATAACTTCGTATATCATTTGTAATGTGAAATGTTCCGATTTTATCTCAATAGACCTGAAGTAAAGGAATTATTCGTTTTTATATTATTTAATGATGGTTATACTTTGAATTTCTGATATGAGTTAACTCGCCCACGATGATTTCTAATATGTTATCAATTTCTTCATAAAGCTCATAGTAGAATTTTCGAGATATTCGTGCTATTGCTACTTTGTTTGAGGGTTGGACAAATTCGATTATATGGACTCGTTATCCTTATTTATGGTGTGGGCTATTCTTGAATGTCTGAGGTTATGATGAAATTTATAATCTATTACTTCGTATATCTTTTTGTAATGTGAAATGTTCTGATTTTATCTTAATAGACCTGAAGTAAAGGAATTATTCGTTTTTATATTATTTAACGATGGTTATGTTTTGAATTTCTGATATGAGTTATTTCGCCCACGATGATTTCTAATATGTAATCAATTTCTTCATAAAGCTCATAGTAGAATTTTCGAGAGAGTCGTGCTATTGCTACTTTGTTTGAGGGTTGGACAAATTCGATTATATGGACTGGTTGTTCCTATTTATGCTATGGATCATTCTAGAATGCCTAGAATAATAATGAATTCTGTAATTTATACCTACCAATGTTTTCTTGTTCGAGTAATCTTCTGATTTCATCATAATTTACCAAAGATTGAGGAATAATTTTTTTTATATTATTCAATGATAGTTATGTTACTTGAAATTTCTGATGTAAGCTATTTCCTTCAATATGATTTCCAGTATTAATTCGATTTTTCCATAAACCTTATCTTTCGATTCTTGAAGGAGTCCTGCTATTGCTACTTTGTTTGATGGTTTGACAAATCCAAGTATATAGACTCGCTATCCTTATTCATGGTGTGGACTATTCTGATCAATATTTAATGATAGTTGTGTAACGTGAAATTTTTGATATAAACTCATCCACCCACGATGATTTCGAGTATGCATGTTTCCATAAACCTTATTTTTCGATTTTCGAAAGAGTACTGCTTTTGCTACTTTGTTTGAGGGTTTGACAAATTCGAGAATATGGATGCATTATCCTTATTAATGGTGTAGGCTATTTTAGAATTTCTGAGTTAATGATAATGAATTCTATAATCTTCAACTACGTATATGTTTTTGTATTGTGAAATATTCTAATTTAATTATAATAGACCAATATTAAAGAATATAATGAAGTCGAAACTCTGGAAAGAACGAGTTGGTTGTTCCATATTCCATCTATATCGTTCAAAAACCACGAAGTTCATCCTCAAACAAGTTGTTAATTCGAAAGACCCGAAACCGCCTCCCATATCTCCAGATCGGTGCGTGACTTGGACTCTCGACCCCCCCAACCCCCCATTCCCCCATCGTCTGAAGCCATCTCGCGACCGCCTTGATGTGATCTAGTGAGCTCTGTCTCTCATAACTTCATCCGAGCCGATCATGACCCGCAAGGGATTCTATGACAAATGTATCCTTCTGCCAACTTCAAATTAGTTTCGACGGTCCTCGTGTACGAGCGCGCGTCCCGAGGACGGGGGAGGCGAGGACGGCAGGGGTTGCGACCCTCCGCACATATATATCTCACGTAATATAACAAATAATGTCAACGGTATCTTATTCGGGTTATTCGTTATTTGCCCGGTCGCTCGGCCGCGATTCTCCACGATTTATGCCTCTTTTATTTTCCATTTTCCGCTCGAATTCGGCCGCTGGATGTGGAGGATTTTTCTCTCGGCATCCGTCGGAACGTTACCTTGCGTTTCTCACGAAGTGTCAGATGAACCCTCACGACTTTTTGAGGCTCAGATTTAGATTTAAATAAGAAGGGGTTGTTTTTTTTGGTCTTGTAGAAACTTTCAAGCACCACGACAACCTGATCTTTCGTGTTTTCGTCTTTTTTCGACCTTTTCCGAACGATATTTTCGTACGTTTGGAATTCGAAGTAGGGGACGTTTCGGGTACCGTCGGAAAGCCTGTTTCTTCTTCTCGGAACGCAGAAACTTCGAAATTCTTTCTATTCCCGAAAAAGAGATTCTAGGGGTGAAACGTTTCGTCTTTTCCGCCGAGGCTTTCACCGCTCGGCGTCGGTTGCGATCCTTCCCCAAAACCGAGTTAATATTTCAAGAAATGTCCCCTAATTAAACACGGTGCGCCCTCAGGAACCGGCCTCGCATAGACGATAAAGAATTGAATTAAAACAGAGAAGTCGACAATCCGACCGTCGGTCCCTCGTCCCCCCCCTTTATTAGCTGGAGGTAGACAATTTTTCTGGGTTTTACTAATGAATTTAGGCCGCCGAGTCCAGGATTGCCTCTCTCACGCTGCACCGGAGTTATTAGGGCCTCCTGCTTTCCCTATACTTCCTCCATCCCGCGGGAACCAACTTGCGTCGCTGACAATTTGAAACTTATTTTAACATTCATATACAGTTATGCGTATCTGCTCTCTTGGTTGGCGGTCCTTAATTTATATGTATATTTATTAGAATATCTTGTCCGCGTAGTCGTAAATTCTGGACCCTAGGAAGGGTGAGGGACCAGCTCCGGACTCAGTGCCGGCTTTCATAAGTTTCGTTCTCTTGGCTACGTTCATCCCCTGAAAATGAATTGTAGAGGGGAAAGAAATCTCCACTAAATTTTTTTTGACAATTTCTGAGATAAACGCAAAACTAACCATTGGTTGTTGAAAACGTTGAAAATACGTCGAATCGGGTGTTAGCTTCTGCGTGATGGTGTAAAAAACAGTGATTTGTCACAATTTCATGAGATTTGAGATAAAACAATTATTTATTCATTGTTTCCAAGGAAACGAATATAAAATAACCGAACAAATTTTTTTATACGATTGACACTAAACGCAAAATCAAACATTGGTTGCTGAAACGTTAAAAATAAGTTGAATGTTATATACTGAAAATATTTCATTGTCAAACACTCCATTGAAAATATTGGGATGTATTTCTCGATGAAATCGATAGAAAAAAGTTTTTTGAGCCAAAAAATAATTTCATTCAGTTTTCTGCACACAACTAATTCCTGCGTTCACAATAAATTTATCTGAAAAATAATTGTAGAGTGGAGAATTTTCCACGAAGAATTACCGAAAAGCTTTTTTGTACGATTGACACTAAAGGCAAAATAAACCATTGGTTGTTGAAAACGTTGAAAATAGGTTGAATATCAGTTCAAACTCATAAACTGAATATATTTCATTGTCAAACACTCCTTTAAAAAAATTGGGGAGTATTTCTCAAAGAAATCGATGGAAAAAAGTGTTTTGGGTCAAAAAATAATTTCATTCAGTTTTCTGCACACAACTTCTTAATTCCTGCGTTCACTATAAATTCATCTGAAAATGAATTGTAGAGTGGAGAATTTCCCACAAAAAATTGCCGAAAAATTTTTTTGTACGATTGACACGTAAGGCAAAATTAACCATTGGTTGTTGAAAACGTTGAAAATACGTTGAAAATCCGTTGAAACTTATATATTGAATATATTTCATTGTCAAACAGTCCATTGAAAAAATTGGGAAGTATTTCCCAGAGAAATCGATAGAAAAAAGTGTATTGGGCCAAAGAAAAATCTCATTCAGTTTTCTGCACACAACTTCTTAATTCCTGCGTCCACCTTAAATTTATCTGAAAATGAATTGTAGAGTGGAGAATTTTCCACGAAGAATTACCGAAAAGCTTTTTTGTACGATTGACAATGAACGCAAAATAAACCATTGGTTGTTGAAATCGTTGAAAATAGGTTGAATATCAGTTCAAACTCATAAACTGAATATATTTCATTGTCAAACACTCCTTTAAAAAAATTGGGGAGTATTTCTCAAAGAAATCGATGGAAAAAAGTGTTTTGGGTCAAAAAATAATTTCATTCAGTTGCACACAACTTCTTAATTCCTGCGTTCACTATAAATTGATCTGAAAATGAATTGTAGAGTGGAGAATTTCCCACAAAAAATTGCCGAAAAACTTTTTTGTACGATTGACACTAAAGGCAAAATAAACCATTGGTTGTTGAAAACGTTGAGAATAGGTTGAAAATCCGTTGAAACTTATATATTGAATAAATTTCATTGTCAAACAGTCCATTGAAAAAATTGGGAAGTATTTCCCAAAGAAATCGATAGAAAAAAAGTGTATTGGGCCAAAGAAAAATCTCATTCAGTTTTCCGCACACAACTTCTTAATTCCTGCGTTCACTATAAATTTATCTGAAAATGAATTGTAGAGTGGAGAATTTTCCACGAAGAATTACCGAAAAGCTTTTTTGTACGATTGACACTAAAGGCAAAATAAACCATTGGTTGTTGAAAACGTTGAAAATAGGTTGAAAATCCGTTGAAACTTATATACTGAATATATTTCATTGTCAAACACTCCATTAAAAAAATTGGGAAGTATTTCCCAGAGAAATCGATAGAAAAAAGTGTATTGGGCCAAAGAATAATTTCATTCAGTTTTCTGCACACAACTTCTTAATTTCTGCGTTCACTATAAATTTATCTGAAAATTAATTGTAGAGTGGAGAATTTTCCACGAAGAATTACCGAAAAGCTTTTCTGTACGATTGACACTAAAGGCAAAATAAACCATTGGTTGTTGAAAACGTTGAGAATAGGTTGAAAATCCGTTGAAACTTATATACTGAATATATTTCATTGTCAAACACTCCATTAAAAAAATTGGGGAGTATTTCCCAGAGAAATCGATAGAAAAAAGTGTATTGGGCCAAAGAATAATTTCATTCAGTTTTCTGCACACAACTTCTTAATTTCTGCGTTCACTATAAATTTATCTGAAAATGAATTGTAGAGTGGAGAATTTACCACGAAAAATTACCGAAAAACTTTTTTGTACGAATGACACTAAACGCAAAATTAACCATTGGTTGTTGAAAACGTTGAAAATACGTTGGAAATCCGTAGGAACTTATATACTGAATATATTTCATTGTCAAACACTCCATTGAAAAAATTTGCATGTATTTCTCAAAGAAATCGATAGAAAAAAGTGTATTGGGCCAAAAAATAATTTCATTCAGTTTTCTGCACACAACTTCTTAATTCCTGCGTTCACTATAAATTGATCTGAAAATGAATTGTTGACTGGAGAATTTTCCACGAAAAATTACCGGAAACTTTTTTGTGAGATTGACACTACACGCAAAATCAACCATTGGTTGTTGAAAACGTTGAAAATACATTCAAAATCCGTTTAAACTCATATACTGAATATATTTCATTTACAAACACTCCATTAAAATGGCACTGAAAAAAAAATTTCATTCAGTTTTTTGCACACAACTTCTTAATTCCTGCGTTCACTATGAATTTATCTGAGAATGAATTGTAGAGTAGAGAATTTCCCACGAGAAATCACGGAAAAACTTTTTTGTACGATTGACACTGAACGCAAAATTTACCATTGGTTGTTGAAAACGTTGAAAATACGATGAAAATCCGTAGAAACTTATATACTGAATATATTTTATTGTCAAGCCATTCATCAAAAATATTGGGAAGTATTTCTCGATTAAATCGATGGAAAAAAAACTTCCTAATTCCTGCTTTCACTATGAAATTATTTAAAAATGAATTGTAGAGTGGAGAATTTTTTACGAAAAATTACCGAAAATATTTTTGTTCTATTGAAACTAAACGCAAAATTAACCATTGGTTTTTGGAAACGTTGAAAATCCGTTGAAATTCATGTACTTAAAATATTTCATTGTCCAAAACCCCATTAGAGATATTGGGAAGTTTTACTCGATGAAATCGATAGAATAAAGTTATTTAGCCAAAAAATTTTATTCAGTTTTCTGCCTACAACTTTTTTTTCCTACTTTCACTATGAATATATCTGAAATGAATTGTAGAGTAAAGAATTTCCGACGAAAAATTACTGAACAAAATTTTGTTTGATTGACACTAAACGCAAAAACAACCAGTGGTTCTGGAAAACGTTGAAAATCCGTTGAAACTTTCCATACTGAATAGCTCCATTAGAAATATTGGGAATTTTTTCTCGGTAAAATCGATAGAAAAATGTTTTTTGGGCCAAAAAATAATTTTATTCAGTTTTATGCACAAAACTGGTTTATTCCTTCATCAACTATGTAATTAACAAAACAAAATTGAGATTGAAGAATTTCTTACGAAAAATTACCGGAAACATTTTTGATCGATTGAAACTAAACGCAAAATTATCCATTGGATTTTGAAAACGTTGAAAATCCGTTGTAATTTATGTACCTAATATATTTCTTTGTCCAACACTCCATTAGAAATATTATGAAGTATTTCTCGATGAAATCTATAGAGGAAAGTTATTTTTCCAAAAAATTTTATTCAGTTTTCTGCATGCAACTTTTTCTTCCCTACTTTCACAATGAATATATCTGAAATGAATTGTAGAGTAGAGAATTTCCGACAAAAAATTACTGAACAAATTTTTTGTTCGATTGACACTAAACGCAAAAACAACCATTGGTTGTGGAAAACGTTGAAAATACGTGGAAAATCCGTTGAAACGTTATATACTGAATATCTTTCATTGTCAAACACTCCGTTAGAGATATAAGGAAGCTTTTCTAGATAAAATCGATAGCAAAAGGTTTTTTGGGCCAAAATTTAATTTCATTCAGTTCTATACACACAACTGGTTCATTCCTTCATCAACTATGAATTTATGAAAAAAAATTGAGATGGAAGAATTTCCTACGAAAAATTTCCGAAAACATTTTTGGTCGATTGATACTGAATGCAAAGTTAACCATTGGTTGTTGAAAACGTTGAGAATACGTTGAAAATCGTAATAGTAATAGTAATAGTAATAGTAATAGTAATAGTAATAGTAATAGTAATAGTAATAGTAATAGTAATAGTAATAGTAATAGTAATAGTAATAGTAATAGTAATAGTAATAGTAATAGTAATAGTAAAAGTGAAAGTAGTAGTAATAGTAATAGTAATAGTAAAAGTAATAGTAATTGTAATGGTAATAAAATTCATCTGAGATTGAATTGTAAAAATCAAAATTTCCTACGAAAAATTACCAAAAAAATATTTTTGTATGTTTGACGCTAAACGCAGAATCGACTATTTGTCGTTGAAACGTTTAAAATACTTTGACACGGTACCTTTCGCGTGATTTTGTAACTAACAGTATGGCGTTATAATTTTATAATAGTGCAGATTAAGGCAAGATCATTCAAAGCACCAAAATCTGCCGTAAAATCCTCCACGTCGAGATAAAACGATGAAAATCCAATTTTCCAACAATTTTCCGCCAAGGTGAACACCACAGCCCGGCTCATAATTGAGGCAGAAATTGCTTGGCACACCTCGTTGCCGTCTGACAAGTGTCAGGACTTTTCTGCCAGCGCGCGACTCGCCCCCCCCCTGTCTCCTCCCACGGCGTGATATATGAGAAAAATAAGGAGTATAACGGAATGACGGGCGCTGCAAGGTCCCGCAGGAGGGAGGTTAACTGGATACATGATTAATGAATATCGTGTTGCAAGTCCTCGTTACTTATACATGGACGGGGGCGAAGGAGTCGATTCCAGCTGATTAGGCGCTTTTTTCGCTTTCCATACGGAAATTCGGCCGTTTGGGAGGACTTGGTTGACCGGAAAAATCGAGAAGGTTATCTGACACCGAAGGATTAATTTTTCTCAGGTTCCTGTGTTGGGTCCCTTCAACCCCAGATACCGCCAATACCTCCAACTCTAATTAATGCAGAAGCAACGCGAGATGTTATGTTCAGACCTGATAAAATCTCACCTCCAACTTACATCAACCCCCAAACCACCCATAACTCCGACTCATTACCGAAATTACCCCGAAAAAATAATTAGGTAACACGCTCCCTCAGGTGACATACCTCCACCTGGTATCACTCATCTCTAACTATCAGCCGGCAGTAAATCAAGAGAGTGGCGCACTTTTGGGACATTTTTATGACAGAACGAGTAACGTAATTGCACGTTAAAAGGGGTCAAACGTATAGTTTATGGCCGATTGTCTCCCTTGGGGGCGACTCATTACGAATGAACAATTAATAGCGACGATAATCTTATTTAACCGTGCCCGAATGCTCGCTAACTGCCTCGCAATCAATACCGCACATGTTTGAACCGGTTTGCGGTCGCGTTGATTTAGTAATCGACAGGATCGTTGTGATTATCCTTCATATAAACCGGATGGATAAACTGGATAAAAATAATCCCAGGTGATTAGTTACATATCTGTGATGTAACCTTGGGAGAGCAAGGAGAGAACATTGCGATGTATGCTTTCTTTCATTCATCCATGCTTCATTGAGCTATATAGTTACTACGTAACATGTTTGAAACTTCGCTCTATGTTTTGTGATGGATCATGACTATGTAGTTCGGATCTATCAATGATAAATTGAGGCGATAAAATTATTCTATCACAGCTACATAGCATTAATGTGAATTTGCTACAAATTTATGATGTTCCATATTTTTTTTTATTCTTTATTGAAGCTATGAGGAACCTAATTCCTGGATCATTTTTTCTTATGTTATATGATTGTTATTTTACTCTTCGTTGGAATAAACAGATGTCTTTACAGATTATTGCTGTCCTGAAATTAGGTTCTTTTATCTCGTTCTCGTTACGTCGTTTCCTTACTTCTTCGCATTTTCACCAAAGACTCCAGATAGTTAGTGTGAGTGCTTCTGCAAGAAATAACTCAGCTGATCAGATTTGACAGTTGTTACATCATAAGATCAGATTAGAAATCGTGTTTGCATGCCTTCTCTGCCTAATGTTGAAGTTAGAAATCCCAATTTCATAATAATTATAGTTCTTTGTGGAATATTTTTTTATTGTTTGTAGTGATGTATGATTTTATTTTCCGTGTTTCTCATTATTTTAATAAATTAAATTTTCAATGTGAAATCAATATCTTACTTCAAAATCTAATGATTTCAATATAACACTTATTCCAGGAAATTGATTTTTTTCTCCTCGAACATGAAAATATCCCACATGTAGTAGATATATTTATCTTTGTGCAATTCATTTGTCATTTTTTTCAAATCATATCAATTTTTGTGCCAATTTTTTTTATTGTTAACCTCATGTTTTCCTTATAATGAATTTTTTCGAAATTTTATTTTTTGTATATAAGTTTTTGTCTTGTGATTTTGTTTTTTCTCGGATTATTTTGATAATAGAATATGATTTTATATTCCGTGTTCCTCATTATTTGAATTAATTTAATTTTCAATGTGAAATAAATATCTAACTTTGAAATTTAATAATTTCAATATATCACTAATTCCAGGAAATTGATTTTTTCTCCTCGAGCATGAAAATATCCCACATGTAGTAGATATATTTATCTTTGTGCAATTCATTTGTCATTTTTTTCAAATCATATCAATTTTTGTGCCAATTTTTTTTATTGTTAACCTCATGTTTTCCTTATAATGAATTTTTTCGAAATTTTATTTTTTGTATATAAGTTTTTGTCTTGTGATTTTGTTTTTTCTTGGATTATTTTGATAATAGAATATGATTTTATATTCCGTGTTCCTCATTATTTGAATGAATTTAATTTTCAATGTGAAATAAATATCTAACTTTGAAATTTAATAATTTCAATATATCACTAATTCCATGAAATTGATTTTTTCTCCTTGAGCATGAAAATATCCCACATGTAGTAGATATTTTTATCTTTGTGCAATTCATTTGTCATTTTTTTCTAATCATATCAATTTTTGTGCCAATTTTTTTTATTGTTAACCTCATGTTTTCCTTATAATGAATTTTTTCGAAATTTTATTTATTGTATATAAGTTTTTGTCTTGTGATTTTGTTTTTTCTCGGATTATTTTGATAATAGAATATGATTTTATATTCCGTGTTCCTCATTATTTGAATGAATTTAATTTTCAATGTGAAATCAATATCTAACATCGAAATCTAATGATTTCAATATAACACTAATTCCAGGAAATTGATTTTTTTCTCCTCGAACATGAAAATATCCCACATGTAGTAGATATATTTATCTTTGTGCAATTCATTTCACATTTTTTTCTAATCATATCAATTTTTGTGCCAATTTTTTTATTGTTAACCCCATGTTTTCCATATGATGAATTTTTTCAAAATTTTATTTTTTGTATATTAGTTTTTGTCTTGTGATTTTGTTTTTTCTCGGATTATTTTAATAATGAAATATGATTTTATTTTCCGTGTTTCTCATCATTTTAATGAATTTAATTTTCAATGTGAAATAAATATCTAACTTTGAAATTTAATAATTTCAATATATCACTAATTGCAGGAAATTGATTTTTTCTCCTCGAGCATGAAAATATCCCACATGTAGTAGATATATTTATCTTTGTGCAATTCATTTGTCATTTTTTTCTAATCATATCAATTTTTGTGCCAATTTTTTTCATTGTTAACCCCATGTTTTCCTTATGATGAATTTTTTCAAAATTTTATTTTTTGTATATAAGTTGTTGTCTTGTGATTTTGTTTTTTCTCGGATTATTTTAATCGTAGAATATGATTTTATATTTCGTGTTCCTCATTATTCGAATGAATTTAATTTTCAATGTGAAATAAATATCTAACTTTGAAATTTAATAATTTCAATATATCACTAATTCCAGGAAATTGATTTTTTCTCCTCGAGCATGAAAATATCCCACATGTAGTAGATATATTTATCTTTATGCAATTCATTTGTCATTTTTTTTCTTATCATATCAATTTTTGTGCCAATTTTTTTCATTGTTAACCCCATGTTTTCCTTATGATGAATTTTTTCAAAATTTATTTGTTGTATATAAGTTTTTGTCTTGTGATTTTGTTTTTTCTCGGATTATTTTAATCATAGAATATGATTTTATATTCCGTGTTCCTCATTATTCGAATGAATTTAATTTTCAATGTGAAATAAATATCTAACTTTGAAATTTAATAATTTCAATATATCACTAATTCCAGGAAATTGATTTTTTTCTCCTCGAGCAGGAAAAGATCCCACATGTAGTAGATATATTTATCTTTGTGCAATTCATTTGTCATTTTTTTCTAATCATATCAATTTTGGTGCCAATTTTTTTTATTGTTAACCTCATGTTTTCCTTATGATGAATTTTTTCGCAATTTTATTTTTTGTATATAAGTTTTTGTCTTGTGATTTTGTTTTTTCTCGGATTATTTTAATAATAGAATATGATTTCATTTTCCGTGTTTCTCATCATTTTAATGAATTTAATTTTCAATGTGGAATCAATATCTAACTTCAAAATCTAATATTTTCAATATAGCACCAATTCCAGGAAATTGTTTTTTTCTCCTCGAGCAGGAAAAGATCCCACATGTAGTAGATATATTTGTCTTTCTGCAATTCATTCGTTATTTTTTTGTAGTCATATCAATTTTTTTGCTTATTTTCATTGTTAACCTTATGTTTCCCTTATGATAAAATTTTTAGAAATTTTATTCTTTGTATATGAGTTTTTGCCTTGTGATTTTGGTTTTTCTCGGATTATTTTAATAATAGAATATAATTTTATTTTCCGTGTTTCTCATTATTCGAATGAATTTAATTTTCAATGTGAAATAAATATCTAACTTTGAAATTTAATTTTTTCAATATAACACCAATTCTGGGAAATTGATTTTTTTTCCTCGAGCATAAAAAGATCCCACATGTAGTAGATATATTTGTTCTTCTGCAATTTATTCGCCATTTTTTTCGTAGTCATATCGATTTTTGTGCCAATTTTTTTCCATTGTTAACCTTATGTTTTCCTTATGATACATTTTTATAATTTTATTTTTTTTTTATCAGTTTTTGTCTTGTGATTTTGTTTCTTCTTGAATTATTTAAATAATAGAATTTGATTTTATTTTCCTTGTTTCTCATTATTTGAATGAATTTGATTTTCAATGCGAAATCAATATAATTTCAATATAATACTAATTCCAGAAAATTGAATTTTTTCATCTCGATCATGAAAAGATCCCACATCCATCAGGCTGCCACGTCAGCACATACGAGCTCACCCCTTCTGACCAGGGTGCAATATGCGATCTTGGGCAAATAATTCGAATGATGATTGCGTAGTGTAAGACCATTATCGGGGACAAGTGTTTGTTTAGGTCCGGAATGGAAAGATTAAAATGAAACGAAGCAGAAGACTTTATAAATAAATATTGGGTAAACATTAATCACTGCGATGCAGCGATCGGCACAAGAATGGGACCAACGAACCAAAGAATAAGGTCGATTTCAAATTTAATGAGTTGCGTGGGGTAGGGAGGTTGGAAGGGCCGAAGACCGATTGTTTGAGTTGTTGATCGGGCAAACATTACACCCGGTATTGTGAGTTCGGGGGATGGGAACACAGTGGATTAAGGTACCGATTTGTGTGCTTTCGATTGACCCTGAAATGATTTCTTTCAGAAATACCCTTCACTATTTCTCTTACATTTTTCTATAAATGCAGTTTTTTCTTCACATTTTTGTATGCTTGTTTGATATCAAAACATCTTCACTAAAAGAGAAAAAAATTCATGAAATATCCGAAGCTTCTACGGAATTACGTTGGTAGGTCCGCTGGAAGCGTTCAATTCTCAATTAAACTAAAATGTAAATATTGTTACGTGATCACCACTTCAAGGCTTCACACGACGCACAGCGCACAGCCTATACATTCCTACTTCAATGAACTTCTCATAAAGCTCAGCACATTCCTAGACATACCAAGAATGACCGTCGAACCACCGGAAACAGTGCGAAGAGATGCAATTTCGCATTTTCCACGAGACTAGTGAAACTTGTGCCTAAAGTGCAAGTTCGAACCTCCCTAAAGACAGTTCGTATTATGAGTTCTTCTTCTTCTTCTTCACAGTTCTACCCGTTGTTCTTTCCCAAATCCACAGTCCATTTTAGAATTTTTTCAGCATGAATAATATCACCGTACGTCATCCCAAAATTCACTTACATCCACTTTACGGCACGAAACTCCGATGTCACATCATTTATCGTTATTGCCACCGTATAGGAGTTCCTGATATATCTTTCAATTAAGGTCCCATTTAAGTACATTCCCCTGTTTATGGAAATGTGCAGGCCAACCCCTTCGGCATCCGGGGTTGGCGGGCGGTCGGGGGGAAGTGTTAATAGACCAAGCGTCGCTTGAAATTGAAGATAAAGGTTTTTCGCATCGGAATATCCACACAGTTTGAAAATTTAATGGCGTTCGACGCCTTGCCTGGAGTATATATTCAGATTAACTCCATAATTGATTGGGTCCGTGAAAAACTGGCCTACCTTCCTTTATTAGGATGGATTATATTCAGTCCACGCGATTGCGAGGGTAGCCACCCTTATAATTGGTGTGATTTTGAATTCTTTATCGAATATAGAAAATTTATGTCGACATATTCGAAGTTGTCAACCTCGAAACCCCCCTTGTCAAATCTTTAAGTGTCTTTCCCGGAATAAAACCCAAAATTCTTTGTTTTTTGTTATTCAAAAATGTTCGAGAAAATTTTGGAGTACGAGGTGCGTCCCAAGTCGGAGATCAAAGTTGATGTCTTCGAAGGTGGAATAACCACGAGGTTGATGGCGAGAAGGACCAGTGGAAGTAGCGATGAGTGCAAGAGAAACAGTCTTAGTTTTCCACCAGGATCATTCATTCCCAACTCGAATAAACTCATACGACGAAAGTCACATATCGAAGAAGAAGGTCAGTGCGCAACAACTAATTACTGGCAGTGACCATAAGATTTGAAGATAATTCTTCCAGACACCAAGAGCGCCTCTGGTTCAGGAATAACAGTATCGAACCTGGTCGCTTTCAGGGAAGAACACCCGGACAAGAGTACCAGCTCCGAGATTCCAACATCCAATGAATCCCCTCTTCAGAAGATACGTGAATCTGTGAGGAAACGTTCACGCAGTAGCAGTAGAGGCTCGAATAGTTCGCAGAAGACGACACAGAGCGAGATTGAGAGGTCCACCAGAAGAGTTTCGATGAGGACAGGCAAACTGCAAGTAGCTGAAGTGCGAAAGCCTTCACCAGAGTCGCTGAGGCAATCCATCAACAATTCGGACCAAGAAGTATGGATCACCCAATTTTTTAACGTTAATGCGTCTCATGAATAAGAAACACTTATCTTTTCTTAAGTTGGAGTCAGTTTTGCCATAATTACCGAGAATAACCTACCGTGCAATGTGATGACCACTGTTGTTCGTATGATAATTTTCATTACATCCGTAATTCATAATTCATAACTGATTGATGAATGAGCGTCATATTTGTCCTCAAGTTGAAGTCACTTTTGTCATAATTACTGAGAATAACCTACCTTCCAATGTGATGACGACTGTTGTTCGTATGATCATTTTCGTAACATCATTTATTCATAATTCATAACTGATGGAATGGACTGATGAATGAATGAGCCTCATAACTGTCCTTAAGTTGAAGTCAGTTTTGCCATAATTACTGAGAATAACCTACCGTCTCATGTGATGACGACTTTTGTTCGTATGATAATTTTCATTACAGCAGTAATTCATTATTCATAACTGATTGAATGGACTGATTGATGACTGTGCGTGATATTTGTCCTTAAGTTGAAGTCAGTTTTGTCAGAATTACTGGGAATAACCTACCTTCCAATGTGATGACGACCGTTGTTCGTATGATCATTTTCATTACATCAGTTATTCATAATTCATAACTGATGGAATGGACTGATGAATGAATGAGCCTCATAACTGTCCTTAAGTTGAAGTCAGTTTTGCCATAATTACTGAGAATAACCTACCGTCTCATGTGATGACGACTTTTGTTCGTATGATAATTTTCATTACAGCAGTAATTCATTATTCATAACTGATTGAATGGACTGATTGATGACTGTGCGTGATATTTGTCCTTAAGTTGAAGTCAGTTCTGTCAGAATTACTGAGAATAACCTACCTTCCAATGTGATGACGACCGTTGTTCGTATGATCATTTTCATTACATCAGTTATTCATAATTCATAACTGATTGATGAATGAGCGTCATATTTGTCCTTAAGTCGAAGTCAGTTTTGTCAAAATTACTGAAAAAAACCTTCCATCTAATGTGATGACGATATATACAGTTATTCATAATTCATAACTGATTAAATGGACTGATTGATGAATGAGCGTCATATTTGTCTTCAAGTTGAAGTCAGTTTTGCCAAAATAACTGAGAATAACCTACCGTCCAAAGTGATGACGACTGTTGTTCGTATGATAATTCTCATTACATCAGTTATTCATAATTCATAACTGATGGAATGGACTGATGAATGAATGAGCGTCATATCTGTGCTTAAGTTAAAGTCAATTTTGTCATAATTACTGAGAAAAACCTTCCATCTAATGTGATGACGATCGTTGTTCGTATGATAATTTTCATTACATCAGTTATTCATAATTCATAACTGATTAAATGGACTGATTGATGAATGAGCGTCATATTTGTCTTCAAGTTGAAGTCAGTTTTGCCAGAATAACTGAGAATAACCTACCGTCCAAAGTGATGACGACTGTTGTTCGTATGATAATTTTCATTACATCAGTTATTCATAATTCATAACTGATTGAATGGACTGATTGATGAATGTGTGTCATATTTGTCCTTAACTCGAAGTCAGTTTTGCCATAATTACTGAGAATAACCTACCTTCCAATGTGATGTCGACTGTTGTTCGTATTATAATTTTCATTACATCAGTAATTCATAATTCATAACTGATTGAATGGACTGATTGATGAATGAGCGTCATATTTGTCCTCAAGTTGAAGTCAGTTTTGCCAGAATTACTGAGAATAACTTACCGTCCAAAGTGATGACGACTTTTGTTCGTATGATAATTCTCATTACATCAGTTATTCATAATTCATGACTGATGGAATGGACTGATGAATGAATGAGCGTCATATCTGTCCTTGAGTCGAAGTCAGTTTTGCCATAATTACTGAGAATAACCTACCTTTCAATGTGATGACGACCGTTGTTCTCATGATAATTTTCATTCCATCAGCAATTTATGGTTCATAACCAATTGAATGGACTGATGGATGAATGAGCGACATATCTGTCTTTAAGTTGAAGTCAGTTTTGCCATAATTACTCAGAATATACTACCGTCTTATGTGATGACGACTGTTCTTCGTAGGACAATTCTTAGTGTTGCTATCACACCAGCAGTCATTCGTCATTTATAACTGACTCATGGATTAATGACTATGTAATTCCATAAACCTTGAACCGAATTTCAGGTGGAAATTCTAGACGTTGACGAATTGTCACATATAGATGGAAGAATTCCCAGAGGAAGAAACTACAATTCGAAAGTTTCATTCAAAAAGATTTCACATTAAAGGTGCATCCATCCACACGAAGACATTGTAAACAATCAAGACTCTTCGATCTTACGTATCTTCAGAAAAATGAAATTAAAATTAAATTAAAATCACTATTAAAGTTTTTTTACAAAATCCCAAGAAGCAATAACAATCAGCAAATTGAACAAGGTATCAAATTGATTATGGACATAACAATAGATTCTATAGGACTCAGAACTACTTTTCCCACGACTGGTCTCAACGAAATGAAGACATAATTCATGAGGCTCTTCAACATACTATGTATTGGTGTTAGAATAAGGATCAGCAATGACCTTATGGGTCCAACGATGCCATCAATCAAAGATCTGGTCTGTTTCTCATTCTCAACTTCAGGATTATCGGCTGATCTCTTCTTGAGTCGATTAGGTGGAGCCAGGATGTTGTTGATGGTTTCCCTGATGCTTTCTATCATCTCAATGACCTTCAATATGGTCTGATTTATTCCGCAGGTAGCGATAGATTGGAAGTAGTTGTTTGGAAGAACTGGTTTGTAGATTGAAAGGAGTTCGTTGGTGACGTTGAGTAGTGTTTGGTTCAGTCTTGGTTGGGATGGTCTGAGGAGGATGACCACCACATCAAGAACGAAAGAACGCAACGCACCCTGTGCTGACCCTTGTAAACCGGTCGGTGGCACCGTGAAGTTCGCTCTTAGAACAACTGGTTGTATCTTGTGGCTAAAATCATTAAATATTTTGCTCACGAATCCTTCAGCGAAACTGAGGAGAATACCGTGGAGGTTCAATTGATGTTCCATAAACTGGGAGATGTGGAGTTTAACGATTTCCGTGAGGTTAACGTAGCTTATCGTCACTCTATTTCCGTTTAGTATCAAGACGTTTCTACCAAGGAAGCTGTTGACCTTCGCCACGAAGTTAGGGGTGTCCAAGAAAGCATCTGCGATGAACTTTCCAAGTTTCGTCTTGAGCAGTTTAGAAACTACAGAGTCAATCAGAGAGGTGATGGATACTTTCACTGGACTCTTCAACTCGTTTTTTGTTATCGAGTCGAGAGACCTGATGTTTCTTGAGAGTACATCATCGAAAACAAGGTCCTCATCAAGGCACGTCACCGAGGCTGCTTGGATAGCTAACTGAAAATGAAGATCAAAAATTTATTTTTGAGCTACTTGTTAGTTTTATCAATTCGTTGAAGTAGTCCACACACTGTTTGGGTAATTAAACCGTTACATTCGTTTCGGTAAATAAGCTGAAGGATAATTTTTTGCAATAACATAAAATTATCATCAAATAGTGAATGTAGATTAACAAGGGTGGTTCATTAGAGTTTGTTATTTTTTTTTTTATGAATAAACTTGTATGTAGAAGAAAAAATCAGAAATACTCACCAGGCCAAGAAGACAAACTATTATTCTATATGTTATCATTTTGAGCGTTTAGAAAACAATAGATTATATTTGCGAAATGATTATTTTTTGCTGAGGTTTATGGAGACTCAATCTGTGTGCTGTAGATTTTCTTTATTGCATTTAATCTTTTATTCAAATATTTGGAAGTAATTACTACGAATTCAGGATAAAATGGGAATTAGAAATATTAATAGATAGATACTCAAGCTTTGAGGAGATGTGTACCAACCTTGATAAAATTAACAAGTCTCGAATGAATTCGACATTTTCGCTCGGGGATCCTTATCTGCCTTCCTCAGATTTCATCCCACGTAATAGTCTTACTTCTGGTCTAAGAAATCCCACCCCTTGTCGATGGCAAACACGCAGATTATGTCATGTAGAAATCGCTGTTGCCCCTAATCCATAATTCAGTTACACCAACTCAGCCAGCTAATCGCGATATGATTAATTCAAACTTAATCAGATCACCCGAGCATTCACGGAGCAGTTGGCATGACTGACTGGAGAGAGAGACGTCGGAACGGGGCTTAATCAAGCGGATTACTAGATTACCTTGGCAACCTGATTGCGAGCGGCGAATCTTAGCATGACGCCAGGTGGGAATGCTAATTAATACGGCCCTAGACCGAGCTAGGTTCCTTAATTCGGTTATGAAATATTTAAGGCCCGGTTCAGACCGACGGGACTTCCTGTCGACGGAGCGACGACGTCGCGTTAAGAGCGTCAACGCTCGATGCGGTCGGATGAGTTATTGTTGCACTATTAGGTGGAGATATGCAAATAAGATGGATGCGGCTTTGAATTATGGATGGGGTGCTAGGTGGAGTTATGAGGGGTAGTTATGACAGTATTTGGAACGTCATCTCGATTAGAAGTCCCCATGATCAATTCGTTCAAGAGTTATCTAACCAAAAACATGCAGGCAATCATTTTTTACCATTCTCAAATCGAAGATATTGGAAGTTGAAGGAAAAGTAACTCCATTTCTCGTAGAGCGGACGATTTCATGCATTAGCAGAATATTTGAAAATTCTTTTAGTTGGGATGTTGCAACTTTTTCACTACACTTGAATCGATCGAATCAGCCAAATCGGAGATATTGGAAGTTGATGGAAAAGTTACCCAATTTCTCGTGAAACGGACGATTTCATGCATTGGGTGAATATTGGAAAATTCATTCAGTTGAGATGTATCAACTTTTTCACTATACTTGAATCGATCGAATCAGCCAAATCGGACATATTGGAAGTTGAAGGAAAAGTTACTCCATTTCTCTTGAAACGGACGATTTCATGCATTATATGAACATTGAAAGATTCATTTAGTTGAGATGTTGCAACTTTTTCATTACTTTTGAATTGATCGAATCAGGCAAATCGAAGATATTGAAAGTTGAAGGAAAAGTTACTCCATTTCTCGTGAAACAGACGATTTCATGAATTAGCTGAATATTGAAAAATTCTTTTAGTTGGAATGTTGCTACTTTTCCACTACACTTGAATCGATCGAATCAGCCAAATCGAAAATATTGGATGTTGAGGGAAAAGTTACTCCAGTTCTCGTGAAACGGACGATTTCATGCATTAGATGAACATTGGAAAATTCATTCAGTTGGGATGTTGCAACTTTTTCATTACACTTGGATCGGTCGAATCAGGCAAATCGAAGATATTGGAAGTTGAAGGAAAAGTTACTCCATTTCTCGTGAAACGGACAATTTCATGAATTAGCTGAATATTGAAAAATTCTTTTAGTTGGAATGTTGCAACTTTTCCACTACACTTGAATCGATAGAATCAGGCAAATCGAAGATATTGGAAGTTGAGGGAAAAGTTACCCCATTTCTCATGAAACAGACGATGTTATGCATTAGATGAACATTGAAAAATTCATTTAGTTGAGATGTTGCAACTTTTTCATTACACTTGGTTCGATCGAATCAGGCAAGTCGAAGATATTGGGAAGTTGAAGGAAAAGTTACTCCATTTTTCGTGAAACGGACGATTTCATGCATTAGATGAACATTGAAAAATTCATTTAGTTGGAATGTTGCAACTTTTCAGTTACACTTGAATCGATCGAATCGGGCAAATCGAAGATATTGGAAGTTGAAGGAAAAGTTACTCCATTTTTCGTGAAACGGACGATTTCATGCATTAGATGAACATTGAAAAATTCATTTAGTTGGAATGTTGCAACTTTTCAGTTACACTTGAATCGATCGAATCGGGCAAATCGAAGATATTGGAAGTTGAAGGAAAAGTTACTCCATTTCTCGTGAAACAGACCATTTCATGCATTAAATGAACATTGAAAAATTCATTCTGTTGAGATGTTGCAACTTTTTCATTACACTTGGTTCGATCGAATCAGGCAGATCGAAGATATTGGAATTTAAAGGAAAAGGTACTCCATTTCTCGTGAAACGGACGATTTTATGCATTAGCTGAATATTGAAAAATTCTTTTAGTTGGAATGTTTCAACTTTTCCACTACACTTGAATCGATCGAATCAGGCCAATCGAAGATATTGGAAGTTGAAGGAAAAGCTACTCCATTTCTCGTGAAACGGACGAAGTTACGCATTAGATGAACTTTTAGTTGGAATGTTGCAACTTTTCCACTACACTTGAATCGATTGAATCTGGAAAATCGAAGATATTGGAAGTTGAAGGAAAATTTACTCCATTTCTCGTGAAACCGACGATTTCATGCATTAGATGAACGTTGAAAAATTCATTTTGTTGAGATGTTGCAACTTTTTCATTACACTTGATTTGATCGATACAGGCAGATGGAAGATATTGGAATTTGAAGGAAAAGTTACTCCATTTCTCGTGAAACGGACGATTTTATGCATTAGCTGAATATTGAAAAATTCTTTTAGTTGGAATGTTGCAACTTTTCCACTACACTTGAATCGATAGAATCAGGCAAATCGAAGATATTGGAAGTTGAGGGAAAAGTTACCCCATTTCTCATGAAACAGACGATGTTATGCATTAGATGAACATTGAAAAATTCATTTAGTTGAGATGTTGCAACTTTTTCATTACACTTGGTTCGATCGAATCAGGCAAGTCGAAGATATTGGGAAGTTGAAGGAAAAGTTACTCCATTTTTCGTGAAACGGACGATTTCATGCATTAGATGAACATTGAAAAATTCATTTAGTTGGAATGTTGCAACTTTTCAGTTACACTTGAATCGATCGAATCAGGCAAATCGAAGATATTGGAAGTTGAAGGAAAAGTTACTCCATTTTTCGTGAAACGGACGATTTCATGCATTAGATGAACATTGAAAAATTCATTTTGTTGAGATGTTGCAACTTTTTCATTACACTTGGTTCGATCGAATCAGGCAGATCGAAGATATTGGAATTTTAAGGAAAAGTTACTCCATTTCTCGTGAAACGGACGATTTTATGCATTAGCTGAATATTGAAAAATTCTTTTAGTTGGAATGTTGCAACTTTTCCACTACACTTGAATCGATCGAATCAGGCAAATCGAAGATATTGGTAGTTGAAGGAAGAGTTACTCCATTTCTCGTGAAACGGACGATTTTATGCAGTAGCTGAATATTGAAAAATTCTTTTAGTTGGATTGTTGCAACTTTTCCACTATACTTGAATCGATCGAATCAGGCAAATCGAAGATATTGGAAGTTGAAGGAAAATTTACTCCATTTCTCGTGAAACCGACGATTTCATGCATTAGATGAACGTTGAAAAATTCATTTTGTTGAGATGTTGCAACTTTTTCATTACACTTGGTTCGATCGAATCAGGCAGATCGAAGATATTGGAATTTGAAGGAAAAGTTACTCCATTTCTCGTGAAACCGACGATTTCATGCATTAGCTGAATATTGAAAAATTCTTTTAGTTGGAATGTTTCAACTTTTCCACTACACTTGAATCGATCGAATCAGGCAAATCGAATATATTGGAAGTTGAAGGAAAAGTTACTCCATTTCTCGTGGATCGGACGATTTTATGCATTAGATGAACATTGAAAAATTCATTTAGTTGAGATGTTGCAACTTTTTCATTACACTTGGTTCGATCGAATCAGGCAAGTCGAAGATATTGGGAAGTTGAAGGAAAAGTTACTCCATTTTTCGTGAAACGGACGATTTCATGCATTAGATGAACATTGAAAAATTCATTTAGTTGGAATGTTGCAACTTTTCAGTTACACTTGAATCAATCGAATCAGGCAAATCGAAGATATTGGAATTTGAAGGAAAAGTTACTCCATTTCTCGTGAAACGGACGATTTCATGCATAAGCTGAAAATTGAAAAATTCTTTTAGTTGGAATGTTGCAACTTTTCCACTACACTTGAATCGATCGAATCAGGCAAATCGGGGATATCGGAAGTTGAAGGAAATTTTACTCCATTTCTCGAGAAAAGGACGATGTTATGCATTAGATGAACATTAAAAATTCATTCAGTTTAGATGTTGCACTTTTTTATTACACTTGGTTGACGGAAAAGTTACTCTATTTCTCGTGAAACGGACGATTTCATGCATTAGATGAACATTGAAAAATTCATTTAGTTGAGATGTTGCAACTCTTTCTTTACAGTTGGTTCAATCGAATCAGGCAAATCGAAGATATTGGAAGTTGAAGGAAAAGTTACTCCATTTCATGCATTAGCGAAGTTTCATCCCCACTTTTTTTATCTCCAGTGAATTCCACACTCCCCATGTAAATTCACCGTTAGCTCCAGCCTCATTGAGACGTACGTCCAAAACCCTTAAAACTGACGTTAATCTCGGTCGAGTAAGACAACTGACCGGCGTTAAACTCACCCCAAGATGACCCCAACAACTATCTATCCCCCGTGCGCTTCGACGACGCGATTTTGACACACAAACGGTCCGGGGACATAAATGATTCACGTTTGTTTAGCATGTTTGTATGTACCACCAAAATCGGAAAATGAATAAATGATGGGGGTTGCGTAATGGGGAATACGCAGTCCGGCATCTGGGGACTCTTAAGTTATGAGTTATTGGAGTTGAATTATAGAAAGTGACCAGTATCCAATTTGAGATCAGATTTTATGCGGTGAAGGCCCTACAAATCTATCTTGCCCATTCCACGAGTGACGTCATCGAAGGGAAAAACTATAATTCAGCTAGGAATGCCCATAAATTTAATAAATTTTCCATACAAATGGAATAATGAAACAACAAACAATTATGTTAAATCTCCAGCGTTTTTAATTTCCTAAAACCACCCCCTTATTGTCGAATCGAACGTCGAAGGTACCAAACAAGATTAGCAATTAAAGCAGCACTATCTTCGGCTCCTTGCCGATTCGAGCGGCAAGTGAAATATGTAACAAATTGACGTGCCCCACACACAGGGGGTGGGTGTACATATACGTGC
The DNA here is from genome assembly GCA_963966015.1 of Aphidecta obliterata. NCBI lineage: Eukaryota > Metazoa > Arthropoda > Insecta > Coleoptera > Coccinellidae > Aphidecta > Aphidecta obliterata. The sequence goes on from OZ014435.1 coordinate 5,028,861, forward strand.
CGAACCCCCTGCGGGTTTAGTTTCGACAGGTCCTCGAGCACATAGGCATATGGTGCTGCAACATACATTAGCAAGTTGCATATAACATGCGCCGGCTTATGTGCTGGGGGTTGTGCGAAGGGGGGAGGGGAGACGCAACATGAAACATGAATACCGTAGGAGGGTGGCCACCCCTTCGATCTGGCGTATCGGAAATATAATATATTATACACCAGCTAATCTGAAACTATTTTATCTGGGGAAGAAGGCGAGGAGCTGATCCAGCCATCGATATGGAAAAGTTTCTTATTTGCAAGAATTTTTCTGCAAGGACTTGGGATCGTTTCAGAAAAAAAAACCCTGAAATTTTCACAGCTTGGGTAGTGTAGAATACTGGAATTGAAAGAAAAATTGAATTTTGAAAAAAATTCATTGCACAAAATCTATCCTAATATGAATTGAAAAAAAATCGAAATATAATGTAAATAATGGTACCCAATCCAATATTCTTTACCGCAAATCTCTAGCCCTCATAGTTCAGGAGTTATCTAATTTTCAATATTATTTCATCCCTTATTCCTCGGGAATTTTCCTCGCTACGTTCCTTATGATCCGAAGGATCCGTGACTCGGAAATCCAAAATGAGAAATCGAATAATTCAAAGAGGACCATCGTATAAACCATCTGTCTATAACAATTCTTCCGGCTTATATTTATTCAAAACAACCGCCCCCTTCTTCCATTCCCTTTCGATTAACGTTAAGAGTCTGAATAAGCCGTAGCTAAAAGAGAGAATGCAAGCAAATTAATATTTAAGTAGATTTAACTGGCGAATTTCCAAGATCGAATATCAAGGAGGGTGGGTGGTTGCGTTCATATTTTTTTCGGGGGTAGTTGAAGGGAAAGGCGTCGCAATATGAGGACGGAGTTGAAATTGGAAGGAATGTTGGGAGATAATACAATCGTTGGTGTATCTGCTGTTTAGTTTTTCATATTCGCTCTAAAATAGGGGGGGTCAACCCCCCTGGAACTTTGTTCTCAGAGGAAATAGACAGATTTTTAATTATTGTTTCATATGAAGGTTATGAAACAGGTTCAGTAGATCCAAAAAAATCACTCGGTCAATTTTTTATTGTGATATTTTCGCCAGTAGAAGTTTTCGAACGCAACTCGAAAATAAGGGTGAGAAAATTTTTATAATTTTTTTTTGGGAAAACTTCAGCAGACATGTTTGAAATTTGTATGGAAATATAGGTTTTCGATATCGCGGAATCTGTTAGAAATGAAATCGTTGAAATATCTATTACTGTTTAGATTTTAAATTGTCAAATACAATTTTTATCATTTTCAATATTACATATCTTTTTTTCCCTTACTTAGAACTGACCAGGGCTTGCTGAATATTAATCAGCGACATCTCCTCTTCATTTCAGTATCATGGAATTGTTTTCAATTTTTCCGAATTGGTTTCCCAAAAATTCCAAAGGGCTAGGGACCCCTGAAATCGCTGTATTTCCTTTTCTCACAGAAAGTTTGGGAGATCTAAAATAATTGCTTTATACGGCGGTAATTGAACAGGTTGAGTAGATTCAACACAACCACTCAGTCGATTTTTTATTGTCATATTTTCGCCAATCGAAAATAAGGGGTTGGAGAAATTTCATGATTTGTTTTGGGAAAACTATAGCAGATATGGTTGAGTTTGGTATGTAAATATAGGTTGTCAAGATCGCGGAATTTATTAAGAATAAAACCGTTGATATTTGTCAGCGTTAAGGTTTTCAATTGACAAATAAAATTTTTCTAACTTTCAATCTTGCATATCTCGTTTTCTCTTCTTTAGAACTGACTAGGGTTTGCTGAATATTTATCAGCGACATATCCTCTTCATTTCAGTGACATGAAATCTTTTCCAATATTTTCGAATTGTTTTTCAAAAAATACCAAAGGAGTAGGCCCCCTCAAAATCGCAGTATTTTCTTTTCTCCGTGGAAATATGGAAGATCTAAAATGATTTTTCTATATGGAGATTATAGAACTGGTTGAGTAGATTCAACAAAACCACCCAGTCTATTTTTCATTGTGATATTTTCGCCAGTAGAGATTTCCGAACGGAATTCGAAAATTAGGGGTTGGAAAAATTTCATAATTTTTTTTTGGAAAACTACAGCAGATGTGGTAAGGTTTGATATGGAAATATAGGTTTTCGAGATCGCGAAATTCATCAAAAATAAAATCGTTGACATATCTGTCACTATTTAGATTTCCAATCGTAAAATAGAATTTTTCTCATTTTCAATCTTGCATATCTCGTTTTCCCTTCTTTAGAACTGTCCAGGGTTTGCTGAATATTTATCAGTGACATATCCTCTTCATTTCAGTGACATGAAATCGTTTTCAATATTCAAAATTGTTTTGCTTAAAATACCAAAGGGGTAGACCTTTTCGAAATAGCTGTATTTTCTTTTCTCAGTGGAAATTTGGAAGATCTAAAATGATTTTTCTATATAGACACTATAGAACAGGTTGAGTAGATTCAACAAAACCACCCAGTCGATTTTTCATTGTGATATTTCCGCCAGTAGAGATTTCCGAACGGAATTCGAAAATGAGGGGTTGGAAAATTTTCATAATTTTTTTTGGGAAAACTACAGCAGATGTGGTTAGGTTTGGTATGGAAATGTTGGTTTTTGAGATCGCGAAATTTATCTATAATAAAATCGTTGACATATTTGTCAGTGTTTGGATTTTCAATTGTCAAATAGAAGTTTTCTAATTTTCAATCTTGCATATCTCGTTTTCCCTTCTTCAGAACTGACCAGGGTTTGCTGAATATTTATCAGCGACATATCTCCTTCATTTCAGTGTCATGAAATCGTTTTCAATATTTTAAAATTGTTTTGCTTAAAATACCAAAGGGGTAGATCTCCTCGAAATAGCTGTATTTTCTTTTCTCAGTGGAAATATGGAAGATCTAAAATGATTTTTCTATATGGAGACTATAGAACAGGTTGAGTAGATTCAACAAAACCACCCAGTCGATTTTTCCTTGTGATATTTTCGCCAGTAGAGATTTCCGAACGGAATTCGAAAATGAGGGGTTGGAAAATTTTCATAATTTTTTTTGGGAAAACTACAGCAGATGTGGTTAGGTTTGGTATGGAAATGTTGGTTTTTGAGATCGCGAAATTTATCTATAATAAAATCGTTGACATATTTGTCAGTGTTTGGATTTTCAATTGTCAAATAGAAGTTTTCTAATTTTCAATCTTGCATATCTCGTTTTCCCTTCTTCAGAACTGACCAGGGTTTGCTGAATATTTATCAGCGACATATCTCCTCCATTTCAGTGTCATGAAATCGTTTTCAATATTTTAAAATTGTTTTGCTTAAAATACCAAAGGGGTAGACCTCCTCGAAATAGCTGTATTTTCTTTTCTCAGTGGAAATATGGAAGATCTAAATTGATTTTTCTATATGGAGACTATAGAACAGGTTGAGTAGATTCAACAAAACCACCCAGTCGATTTTTCGTTGTGATATTTTCGCCAGTAGAGATTTCCGAACGGAATTCGAAAATGAGGGGTTGGAAAAATTTCATAATTTTTTTTGGGAAAAATACAGCAGATGTGGTTAATTTTGGTATGGAAATATAGGTTTTCGAGATTGCGAAATTTATCAAAAATAAAATCGTTGACATATCTGTCACTGTTTAGATTTCCAATCGTCAAATAGAATTTTTTTTATTTTCAATCTTGCATATCTCGTTTTCCCTCCTTCAGAACTGACCAGGGTTTGCTGAATATTTATCAGCAACATATCCTCTTCATTTCAGTGACATGAAATCTTTTTCAATATTTCCGAATTTTTTTCCCAAAAATACCCCCTCGAAAGCGCTGTATATTCTTTTCTCAGTGGAAATATGAAAGATCTAAAATGATTTTTCCATATGGAGATTATAGAACAGGTTGAGGAGATTCAACAAAACCACTCAGTCGATTTTTCATTGTGATATTTCCGCCATAGAGATTTTCGAACGCAGTTCGAAACTAAGGGGTTGGAAAAATTTCATAATTTTTTTTGGGAAAACTGCAGCAGATATGATTGAGTTTGGTATGGAAATATAGGTTTTCGAGGTCGCGAAATCCGATAAAGGAAAAACGCTACTTTATCTGGAAATTTTTATTTCCTCAACTCCAAAATGGAAAAAAAAAATTTTTGTCGGAAAAACTACGGTGGATTTGTTCGGGTTTGATATTGAATTATCGGTTTTCGAGGTCTCTGAAACTGAAAAAAATATAGTCCGTGCTTCATTCTTCACTTCCCAAATTTTCAACTGTTAAATCGATATTTTCCAAGAATTTCCACATTTTCCTCTTGTCGGATTTTATATAAATTATCATTGAAGAAAACCGCAGAACTGGGACGAAATCCCAGTAAAATCGAATCTGAAACATTCCATCAATATATCCAAACAAACACCAATAAACAGTAATAAAAACAGAACCGTGTCAATCCACCCCCTCCAAAACGATCTCCATAAAAACCTCCCGTACATCCCGGACCTGTCAAGCGTTTTCCATAAAGCAATCACACTAACGAACCCATGAAATATGCGAATCGGGAAATATTTGTCCCGCTTTCCCAAACAATGACCGGTTTTTCCGGCAAGAATCGATGCGAAAAATCGCGATCGCCGAACGTCCATCATTTGTGACGGTTGATTTTTCCGCACTTCATGAATATTAAACGGGAAATTTTACATTCGCGAAAGCTTTTAGCATGAAACGTCCAAATGGAAAAAATCGGCAGTTTTTTTTCGAGCAGGAATGGACTTTCTACCTCCTGAATATTGAAAAATTTTTTTCTTGAAGTTAACCAACGTACATCAATAAAAAGTGGAATTAATACAAAACGGAATGAGCTGAACTAGACCTAATAGTTCGTGAGTTATGGAATCTTGTACATAAGGACATGTTACTCCCCACGAATTTGAGCAAGCCGGTCCTGGCCACTGCACGACTGAGTCAATACTCTCGCTATATTGTCAGAAACAAGCCGCATTTCCCCTGAGCTTAGAATTGAATCAATTTATAAAAACCCTGGAGGACCACGTCGTCAGAGGTGTTGGAACTCAGTTTTCAGTAGTGTGACTCCGGAATTTACATGCCTCTATCTGGAGCGGAGGAGGAACATGCATATATGGACCACTCTGCAGCGACGAAAATTCAATATTCAGCCAGATAGAAAGGGATTCTTTCAGGAGGCACAGTAACGGATTCTAATGGTAGTTGAGTGTTTGTGAAAGGATGGAGATGTATCTTTTCTAAGACGTCATTTCGATACATAGATCTAATGTTTTATTCATAGTGTAGCTTTTGTGTATTATTGAATAGATTTCCTTTCCTACATATAAAACTCTGCGAAAAGAAGTGTTGGTATCTCTAAATGGAACACCCTATATACAAACTTCCCGATAATCCCCCGGGAAAGGTAATGAGTCCCACTCCCTAGACGCCGAAGGAAATTCTTAATCCATATTCATTCAACAATTAAAGCGTCTTCGCCACAATTAAGACTCCGGCTGATCCTAAATTCGATTATGATAAAAACTGCTGCAGACAAATTTAATTGGCGCTGGAGGAAAGCTCGAAGAAGTTGTAAGAGGGTATTTAAAGTAGTTAAACCGAATTGGTATTTGAGATCCTAATTAGCTAACACCTTCGGGGTCTCCTGGGGATTCGCTGAATATTTCAAACCTTTCTTCGGGGATATCATTTTTCGCTTTCTCATTCCCTTGTTGACGTTCATTTTCTACGTAGTCGCGTCATTTTCTGTAAACTTATTTCATGTAATTATTCGAATTATATACTAAATGTTTTTTTGTAACTTCAGTGTCTCTGCGGTACCCAAGTGACAATATTACATATCAGCGATGTAGTAGAAATATATTATTTGATTCTTGAATGATTCACAAAACGATATGGAAGAAGATAAGAAGATATGTGTGAAGAATGTATCATAAGAGAAAAATAACCTCAACAATAAACAAAATGCCACAGAAATCAATCAAACTACAAGAAAAAATAACCAAAATCTTTCACAAGTGAGAGAGTCAAATAGCTCTTCTATACAGTGTTATAGGATTATCCATTCATTCTGGGACACCCTGTATATAATTCAGATAGTTAAAGGAAATAAGTTTGCAAGTTTTCTTCGCAAATTTCAGTAGATATATTTATTTTTCTTTGTGAAAGATTTTGGTTATTTTGTCTTGTAGTCTTTTCTGTATACAAGTGGCTTTTTTTTGAACTGCAGTGTATCATAAGAAAAAAATAAAATTAACAATGAACCGATCAGGCGTCTGCGGCACCATTTTTATAATCCGTACAGAAATCCATATTATCATGAACTTAGGAAGTAGGTTTGCTGAGTCCGTCCAAGAGAAGAACAACCACAGAATCTTTTTTCTACAAATTGAAGTACGATGCTAACCTCGAAATATGAAGGTCTCTTGAAAGTGGCTTCGGGGAGGCTGGCGGTTTTTTGTTGGCTCTGGCTTTTTAAATTCTACAGTGATATTCTATCTTTTTGAAGGTAAAACAGGTTGGGATTGTGAGTAGTTGATCTGAAACCTTCGAGGGTGGAAGAGATACTTTGGGTTAGTCATGTGAGTGACAATATTTTATAATTACAACTTTATCATTCATATATTTGCTACACTTGTCTTCAACACTGTCCATTTTTTACCCCATGTGTTTATCTCATATCATTTAACATCAATTCACAAGGGGCAATTTGCTTTTACTCAATGTATTTTACCATGTTGGTTTGCTTCTTGTGTATTGTTTTGTATCCATTTTTCATACTGCATTATCAAGTCTATTCCATATTATTTAATGGTTCTAACTGACCAGATGTACTAAATTCCTAAGTGCTCCTCACAAGAATTTGCCTGTATAAACGAATGTTTAATAATCACTTTAATTATAAGGTTTTGCAATATTCTTCAAATGATACTATATGTAATCGTTGTAGTTTTCAGCAAATAGCAATATTCATAAGCACCATTGTGGGCATTATGTTTCATCACCTTATATTGATTGAGCATTTTAAAACGCTACTCCCCTGCATTATTTTCCATTATGACTTCTCGTTTATTGTTTATATGATTGACTGCTTTTTTCGTTACTATCTATATCATCCACTGCTTATATCGTTTATTGTTTATTTCGTTTACTGTCTATAACATTTACTGGTTATATCGTTTACTGCTTATATGGTTTATCTAATACTTGATGGGATTATTGACCAGGGAGACAACTATCGGATGTTGCAACCTGAAATTAATCAAGGCTTTGCCCAACGTTTGGAAATATATATAACGAGGATCTTTGGTCGCATTCTCCTCTCCTTGCACCGTGGGAGCTCATCAATCATCAATCGTCAAATAATAGTTTGCGAAGTATAACTCCCAATTTACCGCCTTTAATCTACTCAATCATGTTTAAATACCATTTGAGAGAATTCTCACCAGTCAACCTGTCTATGAATATTCTTTACTTGTGTGTTAATGTTATATGAACGAGAAAAGAAGGGGGGTTCTTCCCCTTCAGGGTTGTTTTTTTTTCCTCCCCACCTTTTGGCACTCTGAAATAAACTTAATATTTTCTTGTTTTGAGTGCTAAACTATGTGTTTTGAATTTCCTATTTTCTCGTCAATCTCTTCTATTGAATCAAGCGTAATTTGGGTTACATACTTACATACACAACGTAGAGTCCTTTTAAAACCACTATACGATCATGATCTTGGCCAAAGATTATCTAGATTAATATTTTCGAGTCAAAAAGAACGCCTGTAAGGTAGAGTTCTAGTTCTTTACTGTTTTCAATAGAAAACTGTGATGTCGGTAAGAGTTTTATCATTAAAAAGTATAAGTACAGTACAACAATAAACAAAATTGCCACAAAGATGAATGAAATCATAAAAAAAAATTCCAAAAATCCTGCAGAAAAGACAAATATATCCAGTGAAAATTACAAAGAAATATTGAAAACTTATTTCGTTAAAATAATTTGAATTATATACTAGATGTTTTTTTCGTAACATCAGTGACTCTGCTATGCCCAAGTGACCAAATTACATAGCAGCGATGTAGTAGAATTATATCATGTGATTGTTGATATTTCGCAGATATATCACAAGAAGAGCGCGGATGAATAACTGCGATATTGGAGAGACGCTTCTCCTAAAGAACGCAGCAACGTGTTCGTATGCTTCAACTAAGTAGTCATTCGATATCCCTGTTACATTATTGTGATATGAATATATTTTTATGGTTCTATCTAGATATTTATATTGAATTTTGAATTTTATACAAACCACCAACAATATTCAAAGAATTTTGTTTCAATTTTTAATTTTTCTTCCGAGACTCAATTTCAAGGAGGGTTCCAAAGGTGCAAAAATAAAGAAAATTTTTTTATAACAACAACATACAATCAGCAATCCTATTATATATATCAAACCCGAATATCAAAAGAAACTTAAAATTGATACATCTAAACTTTGAAACAATGTTCGATCGATGAGTGCACTCACTTCAACCTTTCCTCTTCCAAACAGCGCTCTGCTTCCAACTTCTCCTTCTCCCCTTCACTCGCCAATTTCACTCTCAATCTTTCAACTTTTCCTCTTCCAAATAGCACGCTGCTTTCAACCTCTCCCTCTCTCCTTTATTCCTTGCCAATTTCACTCCAACAACTCAACAAAACCAATCCTTCTCCAATTTTCCAAAAATTTTCGATATTTTTCCCTTGACGTTTTTACTACAATTGTTCCTTCGCCTGCTCTTGATCCATATTATTTTTAAAGTCTCGTTTCCATAATAACAATCTTGGTACATTTTTTTCTATGATCTAAATATAACTAACTAAGTTATTCACAATTAAAGATTTGAAGTACTTTTTTTGTATTTTTAAATAATCTGAACTCTCTTGAAAATATCATATTACAATAATTTATACTATACAATACGATTTTTGAAAGTTCTTGAATTTTGGTGATATTTGAATTTATTTTTCATTTTTGATTTCCATGACAATATATTCATTCATCAAGATGATCTCGAAATAATAAATCACAAAACAAAGAATGATCTACAAAAATAAATGAAAGAAGATGAGAAGATATGTAAGAAGAATGTATCATAAGGGGAAAATAACCTCAACAATAAAAAATAATTGCCACAAAGATTAATTAAACTAGAAAAAATTACAAAAATCTTTCACAAAGAAAAATGAATCTACCAAAAACTACGAAGAAATCTTGCAGACCTATTTCATTTAATTATTATTAATTATAGCAGCAACGTGACTTCAATCAGGGAGTCATTTCACATCTTAGCTTTATCACTGTCACATGTTTGTGATGTAAATATATATTTATTGATCGGAATGATCTCGAAAAAAAATCACAAAATGAAGAATGATCTACAAAAAAAATATATAACTGGAGAATGTATCATAAAAGAAAAATAACCTTAACGCCAACAATAAAAAAATAATTGCCACAAAGATGAATGAGACTAAAAGAAAAAAGACAAATATATCTATTACGAACTACAAAAAAATATTTCTCAAAGAAGAATTATTATGAAATTATAGATTTAAACTGCAATATCATATAGATAAGTAAAAACTAATAAAAAAAACTCATATCTACAATAGATATACAGTGACATACATCACAAATATGTAGCGAAGTGTCATATATGTTACATAAAAACTATATAGCTGACACATCGTCAATACGAATCATGAATGTTGTTCTGATACATCACAGGTTATTCAAAAATCATGGATCCCATAAGTATTTGGCACAAAGAAATGATACATCGCAATGTTCCTTCATTGATCTCTCTATATTACATCACAGAGACGTAACTGTCCAACATGAATTCATCAGAAAATGAGAATACAACGTCTGTCATCGTTTTTCAAACAGCATTACAAGAACAAACCCAATTTTCCACAGTCCATCAAATATAAAATCCCTCTGTCAATACGACGTCCAGATCTCCGCTCGGGATTTTTATATTTCAACACTTCTGAGCGAAAATCCGCTCTTCAGTTTCCGTGGGGGAATAAGATCGGTAATTATAATGGACCAGACAAGGCAGTTGCAAGTCCCTGATCACTTAATTACGCAATTTCCACGTCCGGAAAATGAAGAATCATCTAACGAATTGTAAATAAAGCGATTATCCGCCAGTCCGAATAAATTAAATTGTCGTTGACGGCGATATAAGCCGCCGATTCGATTTGGCGACTGATTTTTCGTTCCAGTCGGACGAGGGGAGGAAATTGAATAAAAGAAATATTTCAATATTGAAGGAAAGAAAATTCATAATTTCTGTTGAGACTTTTTGAAATTTTCAATAAATTCCTCTTTTCTCGTGGTGAAGTCCCCGGAGAAAAATTTGTCCGATGTTGAATCATCCCGCAGTTTGTTATGGGCGCGTCCGTCATCTGACACCGCCCGCAGTCCAGGACGTCGTGACGCCGCGCCCCGGCGCTAATTAGATAAGGTGCTCGACACGTCGTCGACGATTCGACGTTGGGTGTGGTTAATTTCCTTCCACGTTTCCTCGAATATCGAAAATTTCGACATAACCATCGAAAACATATCTCATTATCGCCTCCATAACGAAACCCACCCGGTCGTATAACGCGCACACAAAAGAGCAAAATCCCCGTAACTCATTACGCCAGTATAAAGACATATCCCAGAATTCAATAAAACGGCACAGTTTCATGGACTAACTACCCCACCACGCCCCCATACATAACAACCCCCGGTGGGGTGCGAACTGCGTTAAAAACGCGGAAAAATAATCGCCTACAATGGTCGCAAATTTGTATACGCAACAGAATCGAAACGAGGCATTCAACGGTTATTGTGTTATTATGCGCTCTGCAAGTGCAAGGGGTATCTCTGACAGATGTGCTGAATCGTAATTTTTCGGATTGTTACAGGGCGAACGCGATTTATGAGACCCCCACGCCCTTCGGCCGGCGACCACCCTCGTTTGTCTGCGTGTCGAATCGACAGGTTCAAGAAACCATTTGCCACAATGGAACTTTGTGCAATGAACAAGCGGATAATTTGGATTCGAATATGGTCAGGTTGTTTGGAATGTCTAGTTGGGGGCGGTTGATAACCCCATTTGAATCCAACAAAACTCTATACGTATCTCCACATACCTAGAACCACATATACCAACCTATACTAACATTCTCACTTAATGGCGGTAAGATAAGCATAATTTCATCCTTGGAAGCGTCCTCAAGATATCATTAAATATGCATCCCAGCCAAGGAATTGCACATAGGATTGACCATTAACATAGGATTAGTAGGTAGCTTTACAGTTGAGAGAATTAATTTAGTTTTACCTTAACCACCTGAAGTTTGTACTGTATGGATACTTCTATGCGGTAAAACTATTAGCGGACATTACAGTTTTCTATTGAAAACTGCAAAGAACTAAAACTCTACCTTAAATGAGGTCTTTTAACGAGAAAATATTACTCTTGATAATCTTTGGTCAAGATCTTGATCGTAAAGTGGTTTAAGGACTCTACGTTGTGTATGCAACCCAAATTACGCTTGGTTCAATAGAAGAGATGGACGGGAAAATAGGAAATTCAAAACACATATTTTTAACGCCCAAAATAGGAAAATCGCAAGTTTATTGGTGCTGTTTGGGACGGTTCCCCAACTTCAGGAAAGACCTGCGCGAAAATCCGTTCTGTAGGTCGATGATAAAACTTCAAACCCAGAGGACTCTCTCCTTATCTCGTTCAAATACCGTTAATCCACAAGTAAGGGATATTCATAAATAGCAACAGGTTGACTGGTAAGAATCCTCTCATACGATGTTTAAAGATGATTGGTTGAATCAAATGCTGCACTAATAACCTCAATAGGTGATGATGTGAGAAACCTGTGAGGTATTCTTCGCTATCATTAGACGATTGATGATCTCCCACGATGCAAGGAGAGGGGAATGCGACCAGACTCCTTGATATATATATCCCCCAAGATGAGTAGTTTTATACTTAGTTATGCTGCGTCTACGATAGCTGTCTCCCTGGGCAGTAATCCAATCAAGGATTATGTTCAACTGATAATAATGAGTGAAGAGTGGATCTAAAGTTCTCAACCAGTTGAGGCTCTTTTCCGTGATACAGATGCCCACTGATAATTGAAGATGATGAACAACATAATGACACTGAGGTGCTTATGAATATCCTTAATATTTGCTGAAAACTACAACGATTACATATAGACAAGTATTATTTGAAGAATATTGCATAACCCAGATATGATTAGGGAAGATGATGATTAAACAATCGTTAATACAAGAAGTTCTCGTGGGAAGGACTTAAGAATTCAATACACATGGTCAGTCAGAATTATTGAATAATATCGAATATACTTGATAATTAAGTATGAAACATGGATACAAAACGATAAACAAAAAGCAAATAAACATGGTAAAATACGTAATCCTATGAATTGCAACAGTTCCTCAGTTAGGGATCTTTACTAACATTGAATAGAAATAACTCACTACATAAGCAAATGCAAGTCTTCAGGATCAAAAGTAATTACATGCGATAACGCATGGAAGTTAGGAGAAGCATGTATATAAATAATGATAACGTAGTAATTAAAAAGGATTAAACTCACGATGTAAACTCAATTTTGTCTTCCACCCTTGAGGTTTTGAGGTCAACCAACTCGCAAACCAAAACTACAGATTCGATCGTGACGAAATTTTGTATACTAATGGAGAATGATATATTCAAGCTTATTTTCTCCAGATCGCATGACCAGAACCATAGAAACCATAGAAAATCATAATTTTCGAACGGAAAGGCCTAGGGAATATAAATTTTCAGGATAAGTGTGGATCTGAAATGTCGCGTTCACGTTCATCAATGAGCAGTATTATACTAGGGGTTCCGTAAATACGGTCGTTTGAAATTTTGTTTTCTCGATAATTTCGAAACTACAAATTCGATCGAGATGAAATTTTGTATTTTAATCGAGAAAGATACATTAAAGCAAAATTTTGTCCAGATCCCATGACCAGAAACAAAGACACCATAGAAAATTATAACTTCCGAAGGGAGAGTCCTAGTAACTTGAAATTTTCAGGGTAGGTTTGGATCGCGAATGTCGCGGTCACGTTCATCAATGAGAAAAATTAGACTAGAGGCTCCGTAAATATGGCCGTTCAAAATATTTTTTGAGAGCTCGTACTACTTACACGAGGGCTATATCATTTCGTCACGATGTCTGTATTTTTTGAATTTTGAGCCGAAAATGGTCTCAATCGACTATGTCCGACTCACTGATGACGAATCCGTCGGAAAATTCGAGTCTGTCCGTCCGGCCGTCCGTCCGTAAGCACGATAACTCTCGAACGGAACAACCTAGAGACTTGAAATTTCCAGTGTGGGTTCAGTTCTCGAATCCCTCGGTTGAGTTCGTTAGTGGGCCAAATTCCACCAGGGGTTCCGTAAATATGGCCGTTCAAAGTTTTGTTCCCCTGATAACTTGAAAACTACAGATTTGATCGAGATGAAATTTTGCACTCAAATAGAGAATGGGGTGTTCAAGCTACATTTGTTCAGATCGCATGACCAGAACCATAGAAACCATAGAAAATTGTAACTTTTGAACGGAAACGCCTAGGGACTTGAAATTTTCAGGATAGGTGTGGATCACGAATGTCGTGATCACGTTCATCTATGAGCAAAATTATTCTAGGGGTTCCGTAAATATGGTCGTTTGAAATTTAGTTTTCTTGATAATTTCAAAACTACAGATTCGATCGTGACGAAATTTTGTATACTAATGGATAATGATATATTCAAGCTACATTTCTCCAGATCACATGACCAGAACCATAGAAACCATAGAAAATCATAACTTTCGAACGGAAAGGCCTAGAGACTTGAAATTTTCAGGATAGGTATGGATCTGAAATGTCGCGTTCACGTTTAACAATGAGCAGAATTATACTAGGGGTTCTGTAAATACGGTCGTTTGAAATTTTGTTTTCTCGATAATTTCGAAACTACGGATTCGATCGAGATAAAATTTCGTATTTTAATCGAGAATGATATATTAAAGCAACATTTTGTCCAGATCCCATGACCAGAAACAAAGACACCATAGAAAATTATAACTTCCGAAGGAAGAGGCCTAGTAACTTGAAATTTTCAGGGTAGGTTTGGATCGCGAATGTCTTGGTCACGTTCATCAATGAGAAAAATTAGACTAGGGGTAAATATGGATGTTCAAAATATTTTTTTCCTGATAATTTCGAAACAACCCATTAGATTGGAATGAAATTTCGCGAATAGATGAAGAATATTGTATTCAAACTACGTGGAAAATTTAGTTCAGATCGCATTACCAAGACCATAGAAACCGTAGAAAATCCTAGCGAATTATCGAAAAAAAATTGGTCAGCTGAAGCACTGACATGAAGTCTGGAGTTTCGCCTAAGTTTGAGAATTTTTTTGACAGCTGTCGAAAATTCCTTCTATTGAATTCTAAAACTGGAAAATTCGAATCTTCCGACAAGGTGAATGTACGAGCGCTCAAAAGCTCCTGACTTCACGGCAGTGCTTTTCGTAATTTTTTTTTCTTATTTTGAAATAATCTGACTCTTTGAAAATATAATAATACAATAATTCATGAATTGATCGAATTTACTGAATTGACTATAAGATGTTTGAAGGTTCTTGAATTTTGTGGTGATATATTTGAATTTATTTTATTCTAAATTCTTGAAACTGAGAAATATATATATCTTTACCTAACCTTACCTATACTCACCTATCGAGAGGATAAAGGGGACTCTCGCAGTTTCGGCGAAATTTTAGACTGCCTCAACATTTTGATCTCCCAACCTCCTATCGACCCCAAAACCCCCCGCTTGGCGCGTCCATCGTCCGGTAAACGCGGAGCCGGCCGCGAAACTCGTAATTTAACCATGACAGCGTCGTTAATCGACGCCCGCCGCAGGTCCTCCGCATCGGCGTCCCGTCACATCCGGTTCCGTCCGAACGGCAATCTTAATAAGCTTTCCAGATGGCTGAATATCGGTGCGGACCGCAACCGGCGTCGGCCACTTGGCCGAGCTTAGACCGGATTAGGTTCCCGCGGGACTCCGGGGACTCCGCCGAAATCAAATTGACTCCGGATTGCGGCGGCGACCTGGACGAGGATGTATCGGCCCCGCCGTCATCATCCTGGCGGCGGTGGGTAATAACTAACTTAATAATATTCCTTCGCCGTACTTTCGACGGCGGGGTTTTCCGCCCCCCGCGAGGGCGTTCGGGGGTTGGCGTCGTTTCGAATCTTCGAGATTATTCGATGGGGTTGGGGATTTCAAAGTATGAGATTACCGACATTCTTGAGTAGATACGAGATGGCGAATCCCGAATGAATATTGTGAACAGAGAACACCAAGAAGTGGGTTTCAATCGGCTAACATATATCAAATGGAAATTCTTCAGAATAGGACACGTTCAACGCCCCGGTTGAGTAGGTTTGCATAGTTTTAAAATTTTAGATAGTTAACCTGAGAGTAAGCACAGTCGCCCCTTTTACATGTGTAATGAAAGAAGTCCCACCGCGCTCAAATAACTAACGCCACCTATCTGCCCCAACCACACTTCCTTGCAGTTCCCTAGACTAAGGAAACGAGTTGATGTGGAAATAATTAAACTATTAAACAAAAAATTGCAGCAGCTTTCCTACGCAGATGAAACTCACATCGACTACGGTAACCTCCAGGGCATCATCGAGCTTCACTCCAATAACCGAAGAGTCGAAAAACTCCCCCGCGCCGATACGTTGAAACGTGCGGCTAAAACTCCGAACCGAGGGGGGTTGAAATATTAACGTCGACGGTTCCGAAAGAGTTATCAATTATGTTTTCCCGAAATCGACCGCTGATATCTTATTTCCGGAGATATCGGAAGTGTCAGAGAGTGCGCCTCCCCAGAGGATCGCGCCGGTCGATTTCCGTTTCCGGCTCTAACAATTCCGCAGTTTTACCTTCGACTGTCGTACTAAAGTGTAATAAAATTCAGTTTCGCCTCCATTCCCCACTCATCTCTTCCGGAAGAAATATCGGGAGCAGTGGCGTAGTCGGGTCGATGAACAACGAGAGTGGACAATCTCGACAATATTGGTTGTATGATTACACACATAGGCGGCGCATCTGGTGCGACTTACACTTCCTTCTCCAAAACACAATGATTTAACTACAGCAATGAGCTTATTGAAAGCCCATTCAGATCGAAGATACAACAACCAAAAAGATGGAAACGCACGCCCCTGGTGGAAAACACCCTGTCGATACGTACGCACACGTCGTTTTAATCTGGATAACCGACGAAAACCAGCGGAGGAATGTTCCATCCCGCCGTTAGGTTATGTTTACAGGAAGAGCAGGAGTAAAATGGGATTGGATGTGTTATCTACGCCGTTGTCAATTAACTTATCTGCGCTTTTTCCGCTCTTCGGCCCCCATCCAGGTGTATTAAATCTACTTTCCGCGGATATCTGATCGAGCTGAAGGCAACAGAGTGTTTTCCGTCCCCGTTTGGAAGGGAGGTTTTGGTGCTTTTGTATTTCGGGCGGGAAAAATTGAGGAAGGGGTGTTCTGGAAGGGGTTGGATGCGAGGAAAAGCGAGAAATGGTTGTTTTCTATTATTATCAATACGAGTTTTTGAAAACAGTTAAATAAACCATTATACCAAAAACCTCTTGATCAAACTGTGACCAGTGACATCTCTGTGATTTAATCTGGGTAGATCAAGGAAGGAACATGTATCATTTCATTGTTCCAAAAACGTATCTGATCTATAATTTGTGACAAATCTGCGATGTACCAAAACTAAATATATGCTTCGTATAGGTGATATGACAGTTATATAGCTACTATGTAACATATATCAAACTATGCTCTATCTTTGTGATGTATCAAATCAAACTCTGGAAGGGAATATGACTATGTAGTTTTAATCCATCAATGTTTCATCGTGACTATAGAGTAACTTTATCACAGCTACATAACATGAAAGTTCATTCGCCTCAAATTTGTGTTATGCCATTAAAAGAAGAATAAAAGAGTATTACTTACTTTATTTTTTATTTTCATGACACCTCCAATCCTCTCCTTCATATATGAGATAAGTCATAAAAAGAATCCTTAATATTTACATCACAGACATATGTATCAATGAGAGAACTGAGAAGTGGCAGGACTCCATAATTAAATCATATTTTAAACTTTGCTGCGTACTATAGAATGCTCTCCCCTCAGTTGGATATACAAGTGTTCCTGCCATATCACTGTTATGTATCCGCGCCCTTCTTGTGATATATCAGCGACATATCGAGGATCACAGGATAAATCACTGAATCTGGTGATGAATAAGGTAATATTCTTTTAGTAGGTGTATTTCACAAAAGATATCTCTTCCTCAACCCGTTCGGAGGTAATCGATTCCATTTAAACCACCTTCACCTCTGCGATGTACCAAAATTAAATCTATGGTTCAAATTTGTGATTTATTAGCTATATAGTTACATACTTTGTAACATATATGAAACTATGCTCTATCTTTGTGATTTATCAATTTAAGCTCTGGGGGACTATATAGTCTTAATCCATCAATGTTTCATCGTGACTATAGAGTAACTTTATCATATCTACATAACATGAAAGTTCATTAGCCACAAATTTGTGTTATGTCATTAAAAGAAGAATAAAAGAGTATCACTTACTTTATGTTTCATTTTTATGACACCTCCAATCCTCTCCTTCATATATGAGATAAGTCATAAAAAGAATCCTTAATATTTACATCACAAACATATGTATTAATGAGAGAACTGAGAAGTGGCAGGACTCCATAATTAAATCATATTTTAAACTTTGCTGCGTGCTATAGAATGCTCTCCCCTCAGTTGGATATACAAGTGTTCCTGCGATATCACTGTTATGTATCCGCGCCCTTCTTGTGATATATCAGCGACATATCGAGGATCACAGGATAAATCACTGAATCTGGTGATGAATAAGGTAATATTCTTGTAGTAGGTGTATTTCACAAAAGATATCTCTTTCTCAACCCATTCGGAGGTTATCGATTCCATTTAAACCACCTTCACCTCTGCGATGTACCAAAATTAAATCTATGGTTCAAATTTGTGATTTATTAGCTATATAGTTACATACTATGTAACATATATGAAACTATGCTCTATCTTTGTGATGTATCAATTCAAGCTCTGGGGGAGAGTATGACTATGTAGTCTTAATCCGTCAATGTTTCATCGTGACTATAGAGTAACTTTATCATATCTACATAACATGCAAGTTCATTCGCCACAAATTTATGTTATGTCATTAAAAGAAGAATAAAAGAGTATCACTTACTTTATTTTTCATTTTTATGACACCTCCAATCCTCTCCTTCATATATGAGATAAGTCATAAAAAGAATCCTTAATATTTACATCACAAACATATGTATCAATGAGAGAACTGAGAAGTGGCAGGACTCCATAATTAAATAATATTTTAAACTTTGCTGCGTACTATAGAATGCTCTCCCCTCAGTTGGATATACAAGTGTTCCTGCGATATCACTGTTATGTATCCGCGTCCTTCTTGTGATATATCAGCGACATATCAAGGATCACAGGATAAATCACTGAATCTGGTGATGAATAAGGTAATATTCTTGTAGTAGGCGTATTTCGCAAAAGATATCTCTTCCTCAACCCATTCGGAGGTTATCGATTCCATTTAAACCACCGTCAACTCTGCGATGTACCAAAATTAAATCTATGGTTCAAATTTGTGATTTATTAGCTATATAGTTACATACTATGTAACATATATGAAACTATGCTCTATCTTTGTAATGTATCAATTCAAGCTCTGGAGGAGAGTATGACTATGTAGTCTTAATCCATCAATGTTTCATCGTGACTATAGAGTAACTTTATCATATCTACATAACATGAAAGTTCATTCGCCACAAATTTGTGTTATGTCATTAAAAGAAGAATAAAAGAGTATCACTTACTTTATTTTTCATTTTTATGACACCTCCAATCCTCTTCTTCATATATGAGATAAGTCATAAAAATAATCCTCAATATTTACATCACAAACATATGTATCAGTGATAGAACTGAGAAGTAGCAGGACTCCATAATTAAATCATATTTTAAACTTTGTTGCGTGTTGTAGAATGCTCTTCCTCAGTTGGATATACAAGCGTCTCTGCGATATCACAGTTATGTATCCGCGCCCTTCTTGTGATATATCAGCGATATATCAAGGATCACAGGATAATTCACTGAATCTGGTGATAAATAAGTGAAAATTCTTATATTAGGTATATTCCACAAAGGATATCTCCCCCTCAACCCATTCGGATGTTATCGATTCCATTCAAACCACCTCCAACTCGCACACCAAAAGGAATGGAAGTGTAAAACATCCCCCGAACCCTCTCGCAGTCGTTCCAAGAACAAGCTGTTAATTGCCTGTTCAGTCGGTATTTTCCCATTACCGGAAAATAGTCAATGTCAGAACCGACCTCGATATTTCTCCCCAGAAAAAGGTTGATATCCGATCTCGTGAGGGATACCTTCGTTCTCATCCACTTCTCTGGGGCCCCATGATTCTTCCAGACTGGTTTTCTACCCCGCTCAGACATTTGAGGATGCCGATCTTCACGCTTAACTAGCTGTTCGGGTTTTTTCGAGTCTTTGACGAAGGTAGAGGTTAATTTATGTCTTTTTGTATACTTTTGTAATTGAGTTCAGCTTTGGTGTGGAGGATCGAAGATTTCCTCTAAACTTCTTCTGAAAGATTTAGTGTTATCAGGGGCGGGACTTTGGCCCAATGGGCCCTGGGGTAGAACAGAACTTATTTACATACATATATAATTACATAATGCCAACCCTGTATACTTTAGATAAATCGTTCATCTGCATTGCATTCCATATTGAATATGAACATGTTATATTTTGATTAATCATCAATTTGATCATACCACTTTGTGTGGATGACGTGGGTGTTGCTTGTCCCATTGTTCCCAGTTGCAGATAAGATAATGTTATAAATACCTTGAAGACGAATTCATCGTCAATAATAATTAAGTGCACGTCTTTAGCTGATGTTATATTAGGGTGGACAATCGTCCGTTGTAAATAAATAACTTTTTTAAAAAGTTGGCTTTAGCTCTCAAAAACGTAATTATATTTTTGTATATAAATTTTATTTTTGTCTAAACGAACAAGAAATGCCAATTTACTCAATATCAGCTTTGAGTTACAATTATCACATGAAATTTTTTTTTTTTGATTTTATCAAAATTGTAATTTGTCAATTACTTTATTGAAATCAATTTGATATTAGAAATCGTTTCCGAGTGTAAAAAAAAATTATAAAAATAATGAATAGTAAAGATAATAACTGTTATACTTTCTTCTCTAATTAGTTATTGTTCTTTTGCCTATCTTTATGAGATCTCGAATTCGGCGTCACTGAAACGAAAAAAAAATAACAAGTTTTTCATGGAATTTCAACATTATCTTTTCCTAAAACAAAGAGTGAAGTATGAAGATAAAATCTTCATTATTTATCTCTTATTTACCATCTCGCCCGAAAAGTATTCTCATGGGTGAGCTTTAATGTGTTTATTAAAAAAACGAATTTCGGGGGTGACCACCAACTAACTACCCCTTTGATCCGAAACCCCACTTATCATAAAATTTCATCTCATATTTACTCGTGTCCCCAAATTTTTCGACAAAGTACCTCCAGTCACGCCACAGGTGACGTCGAGTTGACGTAATAAAGCCGAATAAACATGTTTATCACCCCGTCGGTGAGGCATTCGGAGTCGAAGACAAACATATGACCGTGTTGGGACATTCCTCGGCGTGTTCTTTGGGCCTATTACACGTCGACGATTACACGACGAAGGATTGCCTAGAACATGTTTTTTTTTCGGGGCCGAATTAATTAGATTTCGGGTGGATGTAAGAGGGGTTGCTTTTTTTTTATTGATCTGGGGGTGGATTCGGGTTTTTGGAGGATTGGTTAGGGAAAAGGTGTTAGGTAAGAAGACAGGAGTAAAATCTTGTGTTGGATGTGAGGGTGCTCATATTAGGGGATGAAAATTCATATTTATCCTGGAAAATTCGAAAATTTCTGGGTACGAATTTTTTTGAGGGTGTATTCCTAAGATACAAGGTGGTTTTATATCAGAAAAACAGAAAGAGAAGACCACTAGTAGAATGATGCCATTCTATAATCTTTTTTTGCATTTTTCATCCTTTCCTACAGCTCATTTCCATCGGATTATACCAGAACGCAACTGATCCTGGAATGATGAAAAGTTTCAATTCTTTGTCTTCATTCCTGGGTCTTTCATCACCAGAGATGGCGAATTTCACTTCGTCCTGATTAAAATTTGTCATCCATTGTTCTCCATCTAAGTAATGACACATTCATCACTCCAATCAAGATATGAAATCCACGAGATGAAAGAAGCGAGATAATCCACGCAAATGAAAACAGGGGGTGGGTTTTAAAATTTGAATTTCGAATCTCGTTCATCACCAGGAAGGATGAAACTAGAATAGTTTTGGTTCATCATATAGAATTATAAATCGTTGGAATAACGCCGAATCCCTCCCAGGAAATCCCACACACGAATTGATTACTTTCCATACCGACCTCCCCGGATATAATGACCCCAACCACCCTCCCTTCGTCGAACGTAGAGACCGTCGAAAGTAACCGTGGGGTCATCCCGCACCACCGGACCATAGCTCCACGTCGCGCCCGCCGTCTTCTCCCCCCTCCCCCTCGGACGGGGGACGAATTATGGCTCTTGTCACGGCCGTTCATTTGTAGATGGAGTTTTTATTCCCCCAGGAAAATCCTCAATCAGGAGTCGAGAAAATTGCTTATCTCCGCTGCCTACGCGGGCGGCAACGGGGCTTCTGCGGGCGCGCTCGAAATAACGGAAGACAATGAGCCGGAAGGTCGTCGGTACGGACTGATTATCGAGTGGAAAGGGATGTAGAGATGGGTTCACTCAAAAAAAATCGACGTTATCCACAAGAATATGGGTGAAACCTGGTGTCTGCGGCATTCATGGGACTCTTGTTATTCATATAAGTACTTAAATTTTTGAAATCGAAAGCCTTTATCTTATCTTTATTTACAACGGACAGTATCCGACCTATCTAGCATACAGTTACAAAGACCACTTTTAATTATTGACGATCAGTCTTCAGAGGTATTCATAACATTATCTTATCTGAATGTTCTGGAATGAAAATAACAAACAATGAACACCTGCACTTGTGCGTCATTGAAGATTGAAAGTTCATCAAAATTATAGATAGTAATACAGATCTCAAATAGATAATAGATAATGGTTTATCTGGAACATACAGGGTTGGGATCATGTTTTTATACAGGGTTACAGGAAAAGTTGTACTGTATTGGTACTTTTGAAATTATAAAACTCTTACCGACATTACAGTTTTTTATTGAAAACCGTAAAGAACTAGAACTCTACCTCACAGGCGTTCTTTTTAACTTGAAAATATTACTCTAGATAATCTTTGGCCAAGATCGTGATCGTATAGGGGTTTTTAAAGGACTCTCCGTTGTGTATGTAAGTATGTAACCCAAATTACGCTTGATTCCATAGAAAAGATTGACGGGAAAATAGGAAATTCAAAACACATAGTTTAGCACTCAAAAACAGAAAATAACAAGTTTATTTCAGAGTGCCGAAGGGTAGGGAGCAAAAAAACAACCCTGAAGAGGAAGAAAAAAACAACCTCCCTCCCTTTCTCGTTCATATACAATTAACTCACAAGTAAAGAGTATTCATAAACAGGTAGACCGGTGAGAATTCTCTCAAATGGTGTTTAAAAATGATTGAGTAGATCAAAGGCGGTAAATTGGGAGTTATAATTCGCAGGGGTCAAACTATCATTTGACGATTGATGATTGATGAGCTTTCACGGTGCAAGGAGAGGGAAATGCTACCAAAGATCCTCGTTATATATATTTCCAAACGTTGGGCAAAGCCTTGATTAATTTTTAGGTTGCGTCATCCGATAGTTGTCTCCCTGGTCAATAATCCCATCAAGTATTAGATAAACCATATAAGCAGTAAACGATATAACCAGTAAATGTTATAGACAGTAAACGAAATAAACAATAAACGATATAAGCAGTGGATGATATAGATGGTAAACGATATAAGCAGTCAATCATATAAACAATAAACTAGAAGTCATAACGGATAATAATGCATGGAGAGTAGCTTTTTAAAATGCTCAATCAATATAAGGTGATGAAACATAATGCCGACAATGGTGCTTATGAATATCCTTGCTATTTGCTGAAAACTACAACGATTACATATAGTATCATTTGAAGAATATTGCAAAACCTTATAATTGAAGTGATTATATAATTAAAGTGATTATTGAACATTCGTTTATACAGGCAAATTCTTGTGAGAAGCACTTAAGAATTCAATACATATGGTCAGTTAGAATCATTAAATAATATGGATAAGACTGACATGAAGTATGAAAATGGATACAAAACAAACACAAGAAACAAACCAACATGCTGAAATACGTTGAGTAAAAGCAAATTGTCTCTTGTTAATTGAGGGTAAATGATATGAGATAAACACATGGGGTAAATAATGGACACTTTTGAAGACAAGTGTAGCAAATTAGGAGAAGCTTGGATATGGATGATAACGTTGTAATTATAAAATATCACTTGACAAACCCAAAGTATCTCTTCCACCCTCGAAGGTTTGAGATCAACTAACTCACAATCCCACCCTGTTTTACCTTCGAAAAGATAAGATATCCCTGTAGAATTTAAAAAGCCAGAGCCAACAAAAACCGCCAGCCTCCCCGAAGCTACTTTCAAGAGCCCTTCATATTTCGAGGTTAGCGTCGTAATTCAATTTGTAGAAAAAAGATTCTGTGGTTAGTCTTCTCTCGGACGGATCAGCAAACCTACTTCCTAAGTTCATGATAATATGGATTTCTGTACGGATAATAAAAATGGCGGGCGCAGACGCCAGATAGGTTCACTATTCACAACGGACGAGTATCCGACCTATCTAGCATACAGTTACAAAGACTACTTTTAATTATTGACCATCAGTCTTCAGAGGTATTCATAACATTATCTTATCTGAATGTTCTGGAATGAAAATAACAAACAATGAAACCTGAACTTGTGCGTCATTGAAGATTGAAAGTTCATCAAAATTAAACATAGTAATATACCTAGATCTCAAATGAATTATAGATAACGGTTCATCTGGAATATACAGGGTTGGGATTGTGTAATTATACAGGGTAACAGGGAAAGTCGTACTGAATATTGAAGGAAGTTATTACTCAGGTCATTTCTAATGGATTTGGTTAGATAATATGGTGTCCGAAACTTAAGCGTTATGGAGATATTGAGTTTTGAAGATTTTTTGAAGATACCCTTATTTTTTGGCTTTTTATCAATTGTTTTCGTATTGGATCTCCTTGGAGCCGTTTCTTCGATGTATCTAGTTGGAGGACATGCCAATTAATAAAAATTTTCAACAGAAACTGAACCTTCTATAAACAGCTTAATAAGACTGATCGACAACGGTTAGAATTAAAGTGTGTTTTTAACTTTGAAGTGCTTTTTTTGAAAAAAACTTCATGCAACTTTTTCTGCAGAAAAGTTCAAAAACTTCTAGGTCTCTTCAGCTCTGCAAAAAGGTTTAACACTTGCTATTTAATAGGCAAAACATTGACCAAATGACAGTTAAGGTAGTAGAGGGTACATTTTTAGTTTGAGGTAAAAGTAGCTGAAATAGGCAGGAAGTATGGCCCTATCAAGTAATTCGATATTATGGCCATCAAAAGATTTAGACTAAATCTCCTTTTGACCCTCTTGTTTTTTTTCTGGGTTATCTTGCGCTTTCGGAGCCCAATAATAGTCGTTATGATAATTTATGATGCCAAGTTCAAGTCCACACGAAAAAAAGACAGGATCTTCAATATCGGCATCAAGCATAAATCTCCAGAAGTCTAGCCCTAATGGATCTTCTTCTTCTGTTACTAGCACTGGCGTATTATGGTAAGGGTATTGCCCAAAAGTGTGCATTACAAACCAGACTTTCCACTGGGAAATACCAAGATGTCGAGCGATAACATTTTTTGTAGACGTGATTGGGTCGGCTTTAAAGTATTTCATTTGCTTTGTCGTCTTCATCTAGAATAGGAGGTATTCTCATGTCAGTCCGTCGTACTAGAACAGACCCAGTTTCTCGTAGTCTTCGATAACCTCAGGTACTCGACGAGTAGGATACCGTCGCATTGCGTGCACGCCACTAGACTCCTTCGGAAATATTTAAAAACACTCAGTGGAAATTCTTTAATACTAATCGTTGTCGAGCAGACTCATTAAGCTGTTAATAGTAGGTTCTGTTCCTGTTGATCATTTTTATTTATCGACATGCCCTCTTACTAGAACCATCAAAAAAACGGTCCTTAGAAGCTCGAATCCGAAAAAAACCGATGAAAAAGCCTAAAAATATAGGATTTTTAAAAAAATCTTCAAAACTCAATATCTCCATAGCGGTCGAGTTTCGGACACAATATTATAGATTCAAATCCATCAGAAATGACCTGAATAATAATGTCCTTCAATATTCAGTACTACTCTCCTTGTAACCCTGTATATTTCAGTTATTTGTCAGATACCCTTAATTTTCATCGAACGACGATACCAAACCAAAATGGAAAATTACGATCGACACTCCGCCATAAATCCCCCCCACCACATCGGCATAACCTCAAACCGTTCGCGAAGTATTCAAATTGATTTCCCGGGGAAGTTTCCGGGGGTCGTAAAGTTGGCGGCGTCCGAAATCAAATCCGGGAATACATTCATTCGGGGTGTTATTGATATTGCCGTCCAAAGGCCGTAAACACGGCATCTGAGGACCTCCGGATGGCCGTCGGAACGCGAAAAAATTACGGCGGGATGCGATCCGCTGAAATATCGATGAGAAGTCGGAATCGACGGGGACCCCTAACTCTTTTTACGACCTGGAACTGTTTTGAAGTTATTACTCGGGTAGGTGATAGGGGGTGGGAAATGGGCTTAGGTTGGAGGCGGAAGTAGCCACGTGTTAATAAAGTGCGATGGGGATGTGAAAAGGAAGGTTATGTCGAAGTATTCGTCGTAGATTATTCAGGATTCCGTTTTCTACTGTCGAAGTTCATTACGAAATATTCGAGGAAAGGAAAGGGTTATATATTTTTTTTAAATTGTTCCCAAAATGATGATTTCATTCTACTGGACCTACCAACATGATTACGTAAAAGATTCAAATAATATATAAAATTTCCTTTTTCTTCTCTTAACGATATTACTCTGTGAAATTGTCGAAAATATGCATCTATGAAATAAAGGTCCCATGCTATAATAATTCGAATGTGTACTGGAAAGTTCTGATAATTTCATTTGGTAGGAACGCCCAATTTTGTCACTGTCAAAAATGACATAACTCTCGATATATTCTATGAAGTATTTGAAAATTTTTGCTCCATAAATCTACCAAAACCAAACTATTGAAACAAAAATATTCATCTTTAAAAATGAAGATACAGTGCTTTTTGACAAAAATGAATTAACTGCAAAGTATTTTTAAACAACAATAATTAATTCAATTTGCTCAAGGAACTATTAGTAGTTTTTGGTGAGAACACGCCATTGTGACACTGTCGAAATGACATAACTTTCAGTATATTCTATTTGAATATTTTTTCACCATGAAGCTTTCAAATACAAAAATGTCAACTCACGGAAATATTCATCTATAAAAATAAAGATTCAGTGCTTTTTGACAAAAAGAATTGAGTTAACTAAAAAATATTCTCAAACAAACTTAATTGATTTGAATTTGCTCATGAAACTATCGATAGTTTTTGGTAGTAACACGCCATTTTGTCACTGTCAAAATGACATAACTCTCGATATATTCTATGGAGTATTTGAACATTCTGGCACCATAAAGCTTCCAAAACCAAAAATGTCAACTTACAGAAATATTTATGTATAGAAGAAATTAAGATTCAGCGATTTTTGACAAAAAGAATTAAGTACCCAGAAATTATTCTCAAACAATCATCATTATTTGAACTTGCTCAAGTAACTATTGGTAGTTTTTGGAAGGAACTTGCTATTTTATCACTGTCAAAATGACAGCTCTCGATATATTCAATGGAGTATTTGAATATTTTTGCACCATAAAGCTTCCAAAACCAAAAGTGTCAACTTACAAAAATATTCATATAGAAAAAATTAAGATTCAGCGATTTTTGACAAAAAGAATTAAGTACCTAGAAATTATTCTCAAACAACAATGATTCTTTGAATTTGCTCAAGTAACTATTGGTAGTTTTTGGAAGGAACTTGCTATTTTGTCACTGTCAAAATGACAGCTCTCGATATATTATATGGAGTATTCGAATATTTTTGCACCATAAAGCTTCCAAAACCAAAAATGTCAACTTACAAAAATATTGATTATTGAAAATAAAAGTTCAGTGCTTTAAAAAAAAAATTGAGTAACTAAAAAGTATTCTCAAACAACAATGATAATTTGAATATGCTCAAGAAACTATTGATAATTTTTGGTAGGAACATGCCATTTTATCACTGTCAAATTGACATAACTCTCGATATATTCTATGGAGTATTTGAACATTTTGGCACCATAAAGCTTCCAAAACCAAAAATGTCAACTTACAAAAATATTGATCTATAAAATAAGGATTGAGTGTTTTTTAACAAAAAAAAAATTGACTAAATAGAAAGTATTCTCAAACAACAATGATAATTTGAATATGCAAGAAACTATTGATAGTTTTTGTTAGGAATATGCCATTTTGTCACTGTCAAAATGACAGCTCTCGATATATTCAATGGAGTATTTGAATATATTTGCACCATAAAGCTTCCATAATCAACAATGTCAACTTACAAAAATATTGATGTAAGAAAAAATCAAGATTCAGTGATTTTTGACAAAAATAATTAAGTACCTAGAAATTATTCTCCAACAACAATGATTATTTGAATTTGCTCAAGCTTCCATAACCAACAATGTCAACTTACAAAAATATTTATGTATAGAAGAAATTAAGATTCAGCGATTTTTGACAAAAAGAATTAAGTACCTAGAAATTATTCTCAAACAGCAATGATTATTTGAATTTGCTCAAGTAACTATTGGTAGTTTTTGGGAGGAACTTGCTATTTTGTCACTGTCAAAATGACAGCTCTCGATATATTATATGGAGTATTTGAATATTTTTGCACCATAAAGCTCCCAAAACCAAAAATGTCAACTTACAAAAATATTGATTATTGAAAATAAAAGTTCAGTGCTTTAAAAAAAAAAATTGGGTAACTAGAAAGTATTCTCAAACAACAATGATAATTTGAATATGCTCAAGAAACTATTGATAGTTTTTGGTAGGAACATGCCATTTTATCACTGTCAAAATGACATAACTCTCGATATATTCTATGGAGTATTTGAACATTTTGGCACCATAAAGCTTCCAAAACCAAAAAGTTCAACATACAAAAATATTGATCTATAAAATAAGGATTGAGTGTTTTTTGACAAAAAAAAAATTGACTAAATAGAAAGTATTCTCAAACAACAATGATAATTTGAATATGCAAGAAACTATTGATAGTTTTTGTTAGGAATATGCCATTTTGTCACTGTCAAAATGACATCACTTTCGATATATTCTATGGAGTATTTGAACATTATGGCACCATAAAGCTTCCATAACCAACAATGTCAACTTACAAAAATATTGATGTATAGAAAAAATCAAGATTCAGTGGTTTTTGACAAAAATAATTAAGTACCTAGAAATTATTCTCCAACAACAATGATTATTTGAATTTGCTCAAGCTTCCATAACCAACAATGTCAACTTACAAAAATATTTATGTATAGAAGAAATTATGATTCAGCGATTTTTGACAAAAATAATTAAGTACCTAGAAATTATTCTCAAACAGCAATGATTATTTGAATTTGCTCAAGTAACTATTGGTAGTTCTTGGGAGGAACTTGCTTTTTTGTCACTGTCAAAATGACAGATCTCGATATATTCAATGGAGTATTTGAATATTTTTGCACTATAAAGCTTCCAAAACCAAAAGTGTCAACTTACAAAAATATTCATCTATAAAAATAAAAATTCAGTGCTTTTTAACAAAAAGAAATCGAGTACCTAGAAAGTATTCTCAAACAATAATGATGATTTGAATATGCTCAAGAAACTATTGATAGTTTTTGGTAGGAATATGCCATTTTGTCACTGTCAAAATGACATAACTCTCGATATATTCTATGAAGTGCTTGAACATTTTGGCACCATGAAGCTTCCATAACCAACAATGTCAACTTATGAAAATATTCATGTATAGAAAAAATTAAGATTCAGTGATTTTAGACAAAAAGAATTAAGTACCTAGAAATTATTCTCAAACAGCAATGATTATTTGAATTTGCTCAAGTAACTATTGGTAGTTTTTGGAAGGAATCTGCTAGTTTGTCACTGTCAAAATGACAGCTCTCGATATATTCTATGGAGTATTTGAATATTTTTGCACAATAAAGCTTCCAGAATCAAAAATGTCAACTTACAAAAATATACATCTATAAAAATAAAAATTCAGTGCTTTTTTAAACAAAAAAAAATTGAGTAACTAGAAAGTATTCTCAAACAATAATGATAATTTGAATATGCTCAAGAAACTATTGATAGTTTTTGGTAGGAACATGCCATTTTGTCACTGTCAAAATGACAGCTCTCGATATATTCTATGGAGCTTTTGAATATTTTCGCACCATAAAGCTTCCAAAACCAAAAATGTCAACTTACAAAAATATTGATCTATAAAATAAGGATTGAGTGTTTTTTAACAAAAAAAAAATTGACTAAATAGAAAGTATTCTCAAACAACAATGATAATTTGAATATGCAAGAAACTATTGATAGTTTTTGGTAGGAATATGCCATTTTGTCACTGTCAAAATGACATCACTTTCGATATATTCTATGGAGTATTTGAACATTATGGCACCATAAAGCTTCCATAACCAACAATGTCAACTTACAAAAATATACATCTATAAAAATAAAAATTCAGTGCTTTTTAACAAAAAAAATTGAGTAACTAAAAAGTATTCTCAAACAACAATGATAATTTGAATATGCTCAAGAAACTATTGATAGTTTTTGGTAGGAACATGCCATTTTGTCACTGTCAAAATGACAGCTCTCGATATATTCTATGGAGTTTTTGAATATTTTCGCACCATAAAGCTTCCAAAACCAAAAATGTCAACTTACAAAAATATTGACCTATAAAATAAGGATTGAGTGTTTTTTAACAAAAAAAAAATTGACTAAATAGAAAGTATTCTCAAACAACAATGATAATTTGAATATGCAAGAAACTATTGATAGTTTTTGGTAGGAATATGCCATTTTGTCACTGTCAAAATGACATCACTTTCGATATATTCTATGGAGTATTTGAACATTATGGCACCATAAAGCTTCCATAACCAACAACGTCAACTTACAAAAATATTCATGTATAGAAAAAATCAAGATTCAGTGATTTTTGACAAAAATAATTAAGTACCTAGAAATTATTCTCAAACAACAATGATTATTTGAATTTGCTCAAGTAACTATTGGAAGTTATTGGAAGGAACTTGCTATTTTGTCACTGTCAAAATGACAGCTCTCGATATATTTCATGGAGTATTTGAATATTTTTGCACCATAAAGCTTCCAAAACCAAAAGTGTCAACTTACAATAATATTGATTTATAAAATAAGGATTGAGTGTTTTTTAACAAAAAAAAAATTGACTAAATAGAAAGTATTCTCAAACAACAACGATAATTTGAATATGCAAGAAACTATTGATAGTTTTTGGTAGGAATATGCCATTTTGTCACTGTCCAAATGACATCACTTTCGATATATTCTATGAAGTGCTTGAACATTTTGGCACCATAAAGCTTCCATAATCAACAATGTCAACTTACAAAAATATTCATGTATAGAAAAAATAAAGATTCAGTAATTTTTGACAAAAATTATTAAGTACCTAGAAATTATTCTCAAACAACAATGATTATTTGAATTTGCTCAAGTAACTATTGGTAGTTTTTGGAAGGAACTTGCTTTTTTGTCACTGTCAAAATGACAGCTCTCGATATATTTCATGGAGTATTTGAATATTTTTGCACAATAAAGCTTTCAAAATCAAAAGTGTCAACTTACAATAATATTGATCTATAAAAATAAAAATTCAGTGATTTTTAACAAAAAAAAATTGAGTAACTAGAAAATATTCTCAAACAACAATGATAATTTGAATATGCTCAAGAAACTATGGATAGTTTTTGGTAGGATCATGTCATTTTGTCACTGTCAAAATGACATGGCTCTCGATAATTGCTATGCAGTATTTCAATTCGAATATTTTTGCACCATAAACCTTCCAAAACCAAAAACGTCAACTCGCAAAAATATTCATCTATAAAAGACTGCAAATTATTCTCGAAAAAGAACGATAATTTCATTATGCTCAAGAAACTATTGATAGTTTTTGGTAGGAAAACAAGCCATTTGTCACTTTCAAAATGACATAACTCTCGATATATTCTATGGAGTATTTGAAAAGTGCATTTTGATAAATTTTGCCCTATTCCAGTAAAATTACTCAACAACCCAACAGCAAAATTCCTCACATGCACGTCGATTTTTTTCTTCATTTAGCCCAACCTCACCGCCCTCCTGCCCCCTCCCAGCATCCCCAATTTCCTCCGCACTATTTCGATAATTATTTATCCCCCTGATGCCTGGCATTGTTGCTTCCGCAGCAGCAGCAGCACAGCATCCCAGAGGATTTTCGCAGGATCTCGCTCATAAATCCCGGCGTTGGAATCATAAAGCTGCCTTCCCGTTTTGTTCTACGGCCCGGTCTGTTTCCCTTCCTCCTTTCCCGTATATTTTTATAAATGGTCCTTGCTACGTACATAATCTACGATCGTTTCTCACGAATTCCTCATGATTCTTTACGGTCGCCGCGATTACTTCGCCATTTTTCATCTCGGGATTTTACGATACAATCTACTAGGGCGTAAGGGTTGATTTAAGATACAAGAAAACAATCGGAGTTTTTCGACTACCTAGTGAATTATGAATTTCTGAATGGTAGAGCTTCAACCCTTCGATGTTGATGATGAAAATCATCTTGCATTTCGACGAAATCCCAGGGGGGTTGAGTCAGCTTCATCCCCCCTGACTCATGCTGTCATTCCTGACCTAGAGTAACAACCCCTCAACCTGCCAGTGCAAAAACCGGTAGGGCCAGATTACCATTACAGGGGTTACATAATGCATCCTATCTGTGTATGAGATCGTTGATGAACAACCCCGAAAAACGAGGGGGTGGTACAGAAATCGCGAATTAGAAAACTCCACAACGAAAACCTAGAAGAACCGCTCCTTCCCACCCTAACCCACGTTAAAAAAGTGAAAAATGCGACACATCCCCTAAAACTAACTGAATTTTCAAACCAGAATTGAAGACACCCCGCGGACCCATGAAAACCCATCGAATCGACTCGACTTTGGACCTCGTACGTCGCGCGACAATAAATATCAGAGTAGAGGCGACGTTGTATCTCATCTCCAGCGACTTCTTCGGCGACACGTAACAATGAATAGATAATGCCTGCTTACTCGCGTGTAAATTGAATCGGAATGGAAATGGAACATCCCCCGAAAGAATACCGGCGTAGGGAGGTTCATTTGATGAGTATCGGAGTGTGCATGTGAAAAAATGTTGCAAGTCTGGTTTATCTCTGATTGCATGCTGAACTCGTGTTCGGGTTTTCCCGTGGGGAGGGGGTTGTACATTAAGGGGATGAAAATGAGGAAAACGTATCCTTTTTTTCAGTTGACTGTGAAAAAACTTCACGGTGGAAATGTTTTCAGGCGGTT
Source organism: Aphidecta obliterata (assembly GCA_963966015.1). Lineage (NCBI taxonomy): Eukaryota > Metazoa > Arthropoda > Insecta > Coleoptera > Coccinellidae > Aphidecta > Aphidecta obliterata. Next base: position 5,062,134 of record OZ014435.1, read on the forward strand.
CGAAAAAATTGTTATCGTGACCAGCTACATCAGTATGATGTAACCTGGAGAGATCAGGGAAGGAACATTTCGATGTATCTTTCCTTTGTTTCAAATATGTATTTGATTTGTGATGAACTTATGCTTCGTGTTGGCGATGTATCTGCAATATAGTTACGATGTAACATATATCCATGTATGTAATGTATTGATTTGAGATCAGGGAGACAGTATGATTATGTTGTTCTTATCTATTTATGGTAAATTATGTTTGATTGAGGCGATAACGTTACTCTGTTAAAGCTACATAGCATTAATGTAAATTTGCTACAAATTTGTGATGTTTCATTTATAGTATGTAGGAGTTTGAATTATGTAGCCTGCATCTCCGAATACATACAAAATCAGAAAATAATTATTTATATACAATAATATAAACCTAAGAAGTCAAGAATAAAATCAAAAAATTATGAACTCACTCTGAAATTTCCCTACAAGCAGATAAAGGATCGAATTCTTGAATTCATTTTGAAAAATATAAATTTCAAGACATACACTGAAAACAAAACGCTCTTTAGTTGAATATTTCGAAATAATAAACCATATAAATCAGCACGAATATTTCCCAGGAGTTCCTGTTTTTTAATTCGATCATTTCTGCTGTTTTTTCTGTGATTGTGAATAATCTTTTATTGTCTCAAAAATATATTTCATTTGGTTAATAATTCTATGATTTTGTTCATGAATGTGAATTTGCTACAAATTTGTGATGTTTCATCCATAAAATGAGGGAGTTTCAATTATGTAGCCTTCTTCTCTGAAAACATACATACCAGAAATAAGTTATTCATTTACAATAACATAAACCTTTGAAATGGAAAATAAAATGAAAAAATTAAGAACCCACTCTGACATTTTTCTACTAACAGTTGAAGGATCGAATTCTTGAATTCATTCAGTTGTGAAATAAACAAATTTCGAGACATTAACTGACAAAGAAATGCTCTTTACATGAATATTGAAAAATAATAAACCACAACAATCAGCATGAATATTTTCCAGGAGTTCCTGTTTTCCAATTCCACTATTTCTGCTTTTTTTGTGAATGTGAATAATCTTTCATTGTCTTGAAATATATTACATTTGGTTAATAATACTATGATTTTGTTCATTTTTTCTGTGCTACATAGCATGAATGTGAATTTGCTACAAATTTGTGATGTTTCATCCATAAAATAAAGGAGTTTCAATTATGTAGCCTTCTTCTCTGAAAACATACATACCAGAAATAAGTTATTCATTTACAATAAATTGAGAATAAAATAAAAAAATTAAGAACCCACTATGAGATTCTTCTACTAACAGTTAAAAAATCAAATTCTTGAATTCATTCAGTTGTGAAAAATACAAATTTCCAGACATGAACTGACAAAAAAATGCTCTTTACATAAATATTGAAAAATAATAAACCATAACAATCAGCACAAATATTTTCCAGGAGTTCCTGTTTTTCAATTCCACTATTTCTGCTTTTTTTGTGAATGTGAATAATCTTTTATTGTCTTAAAATATATTACATTTGGTTAATAATACTATGATTTTGTTCATTTTTTCTGTGCTACATAGCATGAATGTGAATTTGCTACAAATTTGTGATGTTTCATCCATAAAATAAAGGAGTTTCAATTATGTAGCCTTCTTCGCTGAAAACATACATACCAGAAATAAGTTATTCATTTACAATAATATAAACCTTTGAAATCAAGAATAAAATAAAAAAATTAGTAACCCACTCTGAAATTCTTCTACTAACAGTTGAAAAATCAAATTCTTGAATTCATTCAGTTGTGAAAAATACAAATTTCAAGACATGAACTGACAAAAAAATGCTCTTCACATTAATATTGAAAAATAATAAACCATAACAATCAGCACAAATATTTTCCAGGAGTTCCTGTTTTTCAATTCCACTATTTCTGCTTTTTTTTTAATGTGAAAAATCTTTTATTGTCTTGAAAATATATTACATTTGGTTTATAATTCTATGATTTTGTTCATTTATTCTGTGCTACATAGCATGAATGTGAATTTGCTACGAATTTGTGATGTTACATCCATAAAATGAAGGAGTTTCAATTATGTAGTCTCTTCCCTGAAAACATACATACCAGAAATAAGTTATTCATTTACAATAAATTGAGAATATAATAAAAAAATTAAGAACCCACTCTGAAATTCTTCTACTAACAGTTAAAAAATCAAATTCTTAAATTAATTCAGTTGTGAAAAATACAAATTTCGAGACATGAGCTGACAAAAAAATGCTCTTTACATGAATATTGAAAAATAATAAACCATAACAATCAGCACAAATATTTTCCAGGAGTTCCTGTTTTTCAATTCCACTATTTCTGCTTTTTTTGTGAATGTGAATAATCTTTTATTGTCTTAAAAATATATTACATTTGGTTTATAATTCTATGATTTTGTTCATTTTTTCTGTGCTACATAGCATGAATGTGAATTTGCTACAAATTTGTGATGTTTCATCCATAAAATAAAGGAGTTTCAATTATGTAGCCTTCTTCGCTGAAAACATACATACCAGAAATAAGTTATTCATTTACAATAATATAAACCTTTGAAATCAAGAATAAAATAAAAAAATTAGTAACCCACTCTGAAATTCTTCTACTAACAGTTGAAAAATCAAATTCTTGAATTCATTCAGTTGTGAAAAATACAAATTTCAAGACATGAACTGACAAAAAAATGCTCTTCACATTAATATTGAAAAATAATGAACCATAACAATCAGCACAAATATTTTCCAGGAGTTCCTGTTTTTCAATTCCACTATTTCTGCTTTTTTTTTAATGTGAAAAATCTTTTATTGTCTTGAAAATATATTACATTTGGTTTATAATTCTATGATTTTGTTCATTTATTCTGTGCTACATAGCATGAATGTGAATTTGCTTCAAATTTGTGATGTTACATCCATAAAATGAAGGAGTTTCAATTATGTAGTCTCTTCCCTGAAAACATACATACCAGAAATAAGTTATTCATTTACAATAAATTGAGAATATAATAAAAAAATTAAGAACCCACTCTGAAATTCTTCTACTAACAGTTAAAAAATCAAATTCTTAAATTAATTCAGTTGTGAAAAATACAAATTTCGAGACATGAGCTGACAAAAAAATGCTCTTTACATGAATATTGAAAAATAATAAACCATAACAATCAGCACAAATATTTTCCAGGAGTTCCTGTTTTTCAATTCCACTATTTCTGCTTTTTTTGTGAATGTGAATAATCTTTTATTGTCTTAAAAATATATTACATTTGGTTTATAATTCTATGATTTTGTTCATATTTTCTGTGCTACATAGCATGAATGTGAATTTGCTACAAATTTGTGATGTTTCATCCATAAAATAAAGGAGTTTCAATTATGTAGCCTTCTTCTCTGAAAACATACATACCAGAAATAAGTTATTCATTTACAATAAATTGAGAATAAAATAAAAAAATTAAGAACCCACTCTGAAATTCTTCTACTAACAGTTAAAAAATCAAATTCTTGAATACATTCAGTTGTGAAAAATACAAATTTCGAGACATGAACTGACAAAAAAATGCTCTTTACATGAATATTGAAAAATAATAAACCATAACAATCAGCACAAATATTTTCCAGGAGTTCCTGTTTTTCAATTCCACTATTTCTGCTTTTTTTGTGAATGTGAATAATCCTTTATTGTCTTAAAATATATTACATTTGGTTAATAATACTATGATTTTGTTCATTTTTTCTGTGCTACATAGCATGAATGTGAATTTGCTACAAATTTGTGATGTTTCATCCATAAAATAAAGGAGTTTCAACTATGTAGCCTTCTTCCCTGAAAACATACATGCCAGAAATAAGTTATTCATTTACAATAAATTGAGAATAAAATAAAAAAATTAAGAACCCACTCTGAAATTCTTCTACTAACAGTTGAAAAATCAAATTCTTAAATTAATTCAGTTGTGAAAAATACAAATTTCGAGACATGAACTGACAAAAAAATGCTCTTCATATGAATATTGAAAAATAATAAACCATAACAATCAGCATAAATATATGTGAATAATCTTTTATTGTCTTAAAAATATATTACATTTGGTTAATAATTCTATAATTTTGTTCATTTTTTCTGTGCTACATAGCATGAATGTGAATTTGCCTCAACTTTGTGATGTTTCATCTATAAAATAAAGGAGTTTCAATTATGTAGCCTTCTTCTCTGAAAACATACATACCAGAAATGAGTTATTCATTTACAATAATATAAACCTTTGAACTCTTTATATGAATATTGAAAAGAAATAAACCATATCAATCAGCACGAATATTTTCCAGGAGTTCCTGTTTTTTAATTCGACTATTTCTGTTGTTTTTTTGGGGTTTTGAATAATCTTCTATTGTCTTCAAAAATGTATTCCATTTGGTTCATAAATCTATTATTTTGTTCAATTTTTGTATGTGGTTTTATTATATAGCTAAAACTTCTTTTACCCTTTGGGTTCGTCTATTTTTTTTGTATTTGTCTGACTTATATATTTTTATTTGTGCGATATTTTTTTTGTAATAGTTCATTCTTTGTTCTGTAAATTGTTTTTTTTGTTGGCATTTTTTCGATGAAAGAAATACATTATACATTTTTTTTGGTCAAGACGTTGGGCGTGTCCCAACCAACATTAACATTTCCGTGCGAAATCTCGTATGATCCTTCCTCTTCTATCCGATTCGCTCACTCAAATCTGAAAGGTCTTCGTAAACGAAAAGGAACAATTAATCTTCCTCCAAGAATCGTGTCAGTGCTGGAAGAGCAATAAGTTACACGTATATCAAGAACTGAAACAACGGAAAAGAGGTTTGTAAAACGGGAAAATTCCGGTAGAAAAACTAGAATGCCAGAAATCGAATACAGGATCGTATTAAGGGCTCTAGATTCATTTCATTTTATTCGAAATGTCTCTGCATGGAATGATTTTATATGAAAATAATCGAAAACACCAGAAGTGGTGTGAGAAAGTTTTATCGTTTTCACCTCATTTTAAACCTCAAAACGTAATAATGTCGTAAATCACTGTGAAAAAAGTTACCAGAGACCTCATTAATTAACTCAAATTCACTTCATTCCACTTTTTTCGGTCGCAACAATTTCGACTGCATTCTCGTTCATTGAATTGAAATAGAATAAATCAACACGTCATGGGAATTTCGTTGGGAAAACTCTGGAAAACTGCTAGCAATTGTGGAAGGAACGTTTTTTATTTGTTTTTCCCCACAAATCTGTTTAGTTTTTTGAAAATTGAGGCCTTTTGATCTTGACCAATTATAGAATTGATTAATCACCGTCTTTTTCCTTTCCAATTCTAGGGTGATATTTGAAATTTTCGAAGTAACTAATATTTCTCCATCGATACAAATTGGCGAAGGCGCCGGTTCTAAAATTTCAGCACTTACCATTTTTATTTTAATTGTCCAAATCTTCTGATCCTTCCAAATTCAGAATACTGCCCTGTTGATCTTCGGTATACGGGCTCTTCATTGCGGAGGTCCCGAAGGATACAGTGATAGAGTGCAGTCTTGGGGTTAACCACTTACCATCACCTCTGGTGGAGTTTATAACCAGTCTTTTAGCCCGGCGCTCTTCGGCGGAAAAGTGGAGGTCGACCCTATATGGACCCCGGCCAGCGTTAATTATTCAAAGACTGTTTGTTTTCCCATGTTCAGATCATCAACTTTTCGGTTTTGAGGAAGGTGAAAGTTAGGCCTCATTCGAAGATAATACGTGGGTGGTATGCATAATTGATGTTTGGTGTATGAAGTTTTTTTACACATGGGAAATCATGGTGAAAACAATTTTGGTGTATTGCTGGGAGGTGGGAAATTTCTCAAACTATCTTTCGGTATCGAAATTATTGTTTTCGGTTGTTATCGAGTTGGATGTTTTGTCATATTTATACTTTTTAATTTTTTATTGCCATATCTTCGTTGATTTTTGTTCTATTGTAATGTTGGTTGAGTAATGTTTTTACAAACTGAAAGTTACCCTTTTTTTCTTCAAGAAAAATTTGTTTCGATATTGAAAATGAAATGAAGGAAGAAAATAACTTATCAGTTTTTCAAAAAAACTGGGAATATTCATGTTTTTTTCTCATTGGAATGTTGAAATTTCCCTTACTTCAATCTATTGGAATTCCAACCTATGGAAAAAAAATCCTCGAACTATCTTTCGGTATTGAAATTATTATTCTCGGTTATTATCGAGTTTAATGTTTTGTCATATTTATGCTTTTAATTTTTATTGTCATATCCTCGTTGATTTTTGTTCCATTGTAATGTTGGTTGATTTTTGTTCCATTGTAATGTTGTTTGAGTAATGTGTCTACATACTGAAAGTTACGCTTTCTTTTTCAGGAAAAATTTGTTTCCATATTGAAAATGAAATGAAGGAAGAAAATAGCTTTTCAGTTTTTCGAAAAAACTGGAAATATTGATGTTTTTTCCTCACTTGAATGTTAAAATTTCCCTTATTCCAATCTATTGAAATTTCAACCTATGAAAATAAATTCCTCGACCTATCTTTCGGTATTGAAATTATTGTTCTCGGTTATTATGTAGTTGAATGTTTTGTCATATTTATACTTTTAATTTTTTATTGTCATATCTTCGTTGATTTTTGTTCTATTGTAATGTTGGTAGAGTAATGTTTTTATCTAATGAAAGCTACTCTGTTTTTCTCCTGGGAAAATTTGTTTCTATATTGAAAATGAAATGAAAGAAGAAAATAACTTTTCAGTTTTTCAACAAATCTGGGAATATTCATATTTTTTTCTCACTGGAATGTTGGAATTTCCCTTATTTCCATCTAATGGAATTCCAACCTATGAAAAAAAAATTCCTCGAACTATCTTTCGGTATTGAAATTATTGTTCTCGGTTATTATCGAGTTGAATATTTATACTTTCAATTTTTTATTCCCAAATCTTCGTTGATTTTTGTTTTACTGTAATGTTGGTAGAGTAATGTTTCTTCATACTGAAAGTTACCCCCTTTTTCTACAGGAAAAATTTGTTTCGATATTGAAAATGAAATGATGGAAGAAAATAACTTTTCAGTTTTTCAAAAAAAATGGGAATATTCATTTTTTTTTCTCACTGGAAGGTTAGAATTTATCTTATTCTAATCTATTGGAATTTCATCCATGAAAAACAATCCTAGAACTTTTTTTCGGTATTGAAATTATTGTTCTCGGTTATTATCGAGTTGAATGTTTTGTCATATTTATACTGTTAATTTTTAATTGTCATATCTTCGTTGATTTTTGTTCTATTGTAATGTGGGTAGAGTAATGTTTCTACCTACTGAAAGTTACCGTTTTTTTCTTCTGGATAAATTTGTTTCTATATTGAAAATGAAATGAAGGAAGAAAATAGCTTTTCAGTTTTTCGAAAAAACTGGGAATATTCATGTTTTTTTCTCGCTGGAATGTTGAAATTTCCCTTATTCCAATCTTTTGGCATTTTTGTTTTATTGTTATGTTGGTAGAGTAATATTTCTTCATACTGAAAGTTAACCTCTTCTTCTACAGGAAAAATTTGTTTCGATATTGAAAATGAAATGAAGGAAGAAAATAACTTTTCAGTTTTTCAAAAAAAATGGGAATATAGATTTCTTTTTCTCACTGGAATGTTGGAATTTCCCTTATTCCAATCTTTTGGAATTCCAAACTTTAAAAAAAAATTCCTCGAACTATCTTTCGGTATTGAAATTATTGTTCTCGGTTATTATCGAGTTGAATGTTTTGTCATATTTAAACTTTTAATTTTTTATTGTCATATTTTCGTTGATTTTTGTTCTATTGTAATGTTGGTAGAGTAATGTTTCTACATACTGAAAGTTACCGTTTTCTCCTTCTGGAAAAATTTGTTTCGATATTGAAAATGAAATGAAGGAAGAAAATAATTTTTCAGTTATCCAAAAAAATTGAGAATATTCATTTTTTTTTCTCACTGGAATGTTAAAATTTCCCTTATTCCAATCAATTGGAATTCCAACCTATGAAAAAAAATTCCTCGAGCCTCCATCTTCGAGCAACGCCCGGAGGAGCGTCTTTCTCCGTATCAATTTCAGAAACACCGGAATCTTCGGGGATTCGCGTTAACAGGAGCCAAAGGATCTCGTAGGAGTCGGGCGTGGCGTTGGGCGGCGCGACGCCCAGCGGGCGCCTACGCGCCGACGGTGTCACACCTCTGGCGGCCGCTATTCGCCTCCGTCTCGGACAAACCCACCAGAGTCCTCGGCGCGATCCTTCGGGAGATCCTTTGGAGATTTCATCTTATATTTTGTTTAATCGCGGCGCTGGCTTGGCCGTACTGCGGTGTTTGAGGAAAGAAAATATGATGGATTAATCGATTATGCACGTGGGGATTCGAAAGGACTTATTGGAGGTGTGTTATGATGGAAAATGTAGCTGAAGAAATGACCGGCGCATACGCCATTTTGCAACTCGATGAATTTTCAGGCCACTGTATCTCAAATAATACAATACGACGGGATATTCTCTGGACACCCCGTATTAGTCAGTTGAAACGAGTCGAAATTATGACAAACTACCCCCAAATCGGATTGGAATAACCCCGATATCGAGTCCTCGGAATTCGTCCCATAAAACAGGGTTGAAAAATCACCCCCAAACCAATACGCGAGATCACAATGAAGTATGCACCTCTAGGAAACCGCCCCCCACCCCTTCGGAGGTTATTTATTTCGCTCTCCGTCCCCGGCGCGGTGTACACAGAGAGGTAATTTCGGGGGTCGTAAAACAATAATAAAATAAGGTTTTTGATTTGGCGTGATTAAAAAAATGTGGGGTGAGGGTGAGACGCCGAAAAATAATTCTTTACGCCCGACGCGGCGGCGTCCCAGAGGAATTTGGTGGTTCTGCACCCCCCCTGCCTCCTGTCGTATGGACCCCGCGAAAAGTTTTCTATAGACGGTGGTAGGGTTGCATTATTGTGATTGCTGGATGTGTTCGCGAATTGTGCGATGGAATATGCGATGATTTCTGGAATTAATAACGAATGACAATATCTTTGAATTTTTGGCATCTTTGAACAAAGTCACAAAATTTATTTCTGCGAAAGGGACAATAATGACAGCATAAAACTATTTATAAGTAAGATTACCTGAGAGAAAAAAAGAAACTCTTAATTTGTTGGCCAGTACAGTTCTGACTTCTCGGGAAGGTTTAAGAAACGTATAAAATACGTTTTCTATTCGTTTTTCATCTCGAATCGATTTATTTTTTGAAAAATTTACGCAAACTGTAAATCTAGTGAATCGCTCTTAATCTGTGAAAAAACGTATTATGAGACAAAATCTATAGAAAAACTAGAAAACTTTTCTGGAAGGTTGAAGAAATGTATGAAATACGTTCTTTACGCATTTCGCCCCTAGAATCAGTCTATTTTTTCGAAAATCAATGCAAGTACAGGATCATCCAGTAAATCACCGAAAATGTATGAGAAAACGTATAATGAGACAAACTTTATAGAAAAAACTTAGGAAGGTTGAGGAAACGTATAAAATACTTCTTCTATTCGTTTTGCACCTCGAATCGATTCATTTTTTTGAAAAATCAACGCAAATTGAAGATCATCCAGTATATCACACGAATGTTTTTGAGAATCAAAGCACGTTCAGGATCATCCAGTATATCAGTGGAAATTTATGAGAAAATGTATTGAGACAAAATCTATATGAAACTGGAAAAATTCTCGAGGAGGTTGAAGAGACGTATAAAATACGTTTTTCCTTTTATTTTGCACCTCGAATCGGTTTATTTTTTCAAAAATCAACGCAAACTGAGGATTATTCAGTGAATCATTTTAAATCTGTGAGAAAGCGGTTCATTAGACAAAATCTATAGAAAAAAAAAATTTAAAACTTCTCAGACAGGTTGAGGAAACGTATAAAATTCGTTTTTTATTCGATTTGCACCTCAAAACAGTTTATTCTTCTGAAAAATTAACATGAGATGGGGATCATCCAGTAAATCGCTTTAAAGAGAAAAAAATGGTTGGAAAACGTATTATGGGACAAAATCTAGCTTCTCGAGAAGGTTGAAAATACGTATAATATACGTTTCCTCTTCGTTTTGCACCCCGAATCGGTTTATTTTTTCGAAAAATCAACGCAATCTGAGGAACATCTAGTAAAACGCTCTAAATCTGTGAGCAAACATTTTATGTGACAAAATCTGTACAAAAACTGGAAAATTTTTTCGGGAAGGTTAAAGAAACGTATAAAATACGTTTTTTATTCGTTTCGCACTTCGGAATCATTTTTTTTATCGAAAATCAATGCAAGTTCAGAATATCAGTGAGAATCTATGAGAAAATGTATTATGAGAAAAAAATCAATATAAAGAGTGGAAAAATTCTCGGGAAGGTTGAACGAATTTTTTTTCCTTTTGCACCTCCAATCGGTTTATTTTTTTGAAAAATCTCCACAAACTGATCACTCTGAATCTATGAGAAAACGTTTTATGAGTCAAAATCGATGGAAAAAAAGTGAAAAACTCCTCAGAAAGGTTGAGGAAACGTATAAAATACGTTTTTCATTCGTTTTGCAGCTCAAAACGGTTTATTCTCCTGAAGAATCAACTTAAATTGAGGATCATCCAGGAAATCGTCCTAAAGAAAAAAAAACTGTTAGAAAACGTATTATGAGACAAAAGCTATAGAAAAAATTTGAAATCTTCTCGGGAAGGTTGAAAATACGTATGATATACGTTTCCTCTTCGTTTTTCACCCCAAATCGGTTTTTTTTTTCGAAAAATCAACGCAATCTCAGGAACATCTAGTAAAACGCCCTAAATCTGTGAGAAAACATATCATTTGAGAAAATCTATACAAAACTGAAAAGAAACGTATAAAATACGATTTTTATTCGTTTCGCTCTTCGGAATCATTCTATTTTTTCGAAAATCAATGCAAGTTCAGGATCATCCAGAAAATCAGTGGAAATTTATGAGAAAATGCATTATGAGAAAAAAATCTATATAAACGATGGAAAAATTCTCGGGAAGATTGAATAACGTATGAAATACGTTTTTTTTTCCTTTTGCACCTCGAATCGGTTTATTTTTTTGAAAAATCTACGCAAGCTGGGGATCATCCAGTATAACACTCTGAATCTATGAGAAAACGTTTTATGAGTCAAAATCTATAGAAAAAGAATGGAATACTTTCAGAAAGGTTGAGGAAACGTAAAGAATACGTTTTTTATTCGTTTTGCACATCAAAACGGTTTATTCTCCTGAAAAATTAACATAAATTGAGGATCATCCAGTAAATCGCTTTGAAGAAAAAAAAAACTGATAGAAAACGAATTATGGGACAAAATCTATAAAATAAATTGGAAAACTTTTCGGGAAGGTTGAAAATAAGTATGAAATACGTTTTCTCTTCGTTTTGCACCCCGAATCGGTTTAGTTTTTTGAAAATTCAACGCAATCTGAGGAACATCTAGTAAAACGCACTATTTGTGAGGAAACATATTATGTGATAATATCAGTACAAAAACTGAAAAATTCTCGGGAAGGTTGAAGAAACGTATAAAATCAGTCAATTTTTTCGAAAATCAATCCAAGTTCAGGATGATCCAGAATATCAGTGAAAATCTATGAGAAAATGTATTACGAGAAAAAAATCTGTATAAACAGTGGAAAAATTCTCGAGAAGGTTGAAGAAACGTATAAATTACGTTTTTTCTTTCATTTTGTACCTCGAATCGGTTTATTTTCTTGAAAAATCAACGCAAACTGAGGATCATCCAGTAAATCACTTTAAATCCGTTAGAAAATGTTTTATAAGTCAAAATCAATAGGAAAAAACTGGAAAACTTCTCAGAAAGGTTGAGGAAACGTATAAAATACGTTTCTCATTTGTTTTGCACATCGAAACGGTTTATTTTTCCGAAAAATCAACACAAATGGGGGATAATCCAGTAAATCGCTTCAAAGAAAACAAAATTCTGTTAGAAAACGTATTTTGAGAAAAAAACTATCAAAAAAAAATTTGGAAATTTCACGAGAAGGTTGCAAAAATGGTATGAAATACGTTTCTTATTCGTTTCGCACCTCGAATCGGTTTTTTTTTTTGAAAAATCAGCGCAATCTGAGAAACATCCAGTAAATCGCTCCAAATTTGTGAGGAAACGTATTATCTGACAAAATCTATACAAAAACTGGAAAATTTCTCCAAAAAGGTTGGAGAAACGTATAAAATACCTTTCTTATTCGTTTCGCTTCTCGGAATCAGTCTTTTTTTTCGAAAATCAATGGAAGTTTAGGATCATTCAGTTTATTAGTGGAAATCTATGAAAAAATGTATAGTGAGACAAATTCTATATAAAAACTGAAAAATTGTCGGGAAGGATGAAGAAACGTATAAAATACAATTTTTATTTCATTTCGCAACTCGAATCATTTTAGTTTTTCGAAAATTCAACGCAAACTGAGCATCATTCAGTAAATCACCCTTAATCTGTGAGAAAACGTTTTATGAGACAAAATCTATAGAAAAAAAAACTGGAAAACTTCTCGGGAAGGTTGAAGAAACGTATAAAATACGTTTTTTATTCATTTTGCACCTTGAATCGGTTTATCTTTTCGAAAAATTAACGCAAACTGAGGATCAACCAGTATATCGCTCCCAATCTGTGACAAAACTTATTATGGGATAAAATCTATAAAAAAAAATTGAAAACTTCTCGGGAAGGTTGAAGAAACGTAAAAAATACGTTTTTTATTCTGGAAATCTGTATTATGAGACTGGAAAATGGTTGAAAATAATCATTTTACCTCCATTTCACAGTGATTTCGACGATTTTCGGCCTCATCAATTCCAACTGCATTCTTGTTCACGTCCACCAATATGAATATAAATGGAACGAACTGACACTTCATGGAATTTTTTTCCACAACCCACCCAAATCTATGAATAACTCTGGAAAACTGCTCTGGTGGTTGAGGAAACGTTATTGAATATCATGTCTTTTTTTGCATTTCGTTTCCCTGAAAAATTGAAAAAAATTAAGATCAAAAAATTCCAAGAAAATTTTCTGGTTGCCATGGTAACGAATCAAGATGAAGGCATCTCATTTATTTCAAAGTGAAGGTGTGAAAATTTCACAACAACGTTTTCTTATTCTGGTTGAAATATTCAATTTCCAAATTCACCTTCCCCCAGTCGTTCAAAGACATCAGTAGAAATTGCATAAACAGATTGCCCCAATATCGTTCCCGTGTTGGATCAGATGAGAACCATTAATTAATCCCAATACAACACAGAAACTACTACATACTTGGACGACATGACGCCTTCATGTTTATGCATGTAGTTCATATTAACTGCTGCCATCTATAACGTCGCACGTATCATTAAACGTCCGAATTACAAAATAAATAAAGACACATTTTGGAACATCGATAAAATATTCTCTCAACCATAGAACTTCATATTCGAAGATGTTAGGAATCTCTAAGGGGTTCATTATCTGACCGGATAATAAAACTATTAAAATTTGAATCTTTTTTTCTTCATAAAAGATTCAGGGGGTCGTAAGTGGTAATAATGATTTTTTGTCAGCATATAATAAATCGATTTACCCTCCACCTTGGAGCAAACATAAAGTGGGTTTCTACATTTCGCACAGAACTTTTTTCGGGGGGAAGTTTTCGTATTTCGCATTCATCATTTATCAATTTCCTCAATATTTGACCGAAACCTCGAGGGATGCATCAATCAACACCTATAGAAGGAAGGCTTCAAGAGTTTCGACTGTTGGATGTTCTTGGCGAATGCAAAATCTGGAGAGATTATGAGGAAAAATACGAAATGGTCAGTCTTATGCATACAATTTTCGTGTGTAATATACATTGATTATTACTCTCCAAGTCAAAGTCCCACTAAAATAATATCCCCTAACTCGCCAGGGATTAATTCTGGCACAAACTCCCACCCAACTTCTCATTCACAAATTCGAGATTCCCCGAGACTTCTTTCCCAGCTTTAATCGCCATTAAAACCTTACTTCCCGACGTTGGCAATACTGCCAGCCACTCAGGGGACGTACGTCATACGTCCTGCCAACTTTGAACGGTTAAAAATTAAAACTTCATTCTTTTCCGCGTTCCACGAGAGCAGCGACACTCCTGTTGACTTTACATTTAGTTCTGTAATTGTCAAAGTTGAGCAGAAAGGATAATCATGTATTCCGTTTTTGCGAGGGGGTGCGCGAGGCCAGGGGGGAGGAGGGTCGTGCGGTGAAATTAGCAGAGTTGCGCTGGGAATTCTTGGCGGGAAAGATGACACACATACGGAGGTTGGAAAATGATGAAATATGTATGGTTGCATGAAAAGTTGACCAAGCTGCAGTCACAAGCTAGCGTGGAATTATGGCTTTAATGTAGATTTTCCTCGAACTATATGAGTTACAAACAAATAGGGAGATTACTTATGATATGAAGAATGAATGTCTGAAAATCTACAGGGTGTGATTTTTTCTGCAGCAAAATCCGATTTTTCCGTGCAGAACTTTTTTGTGGTACGCCACTGAAAGTTCGACAGATACGAATAATAATGCTTGTTCTATTCAAAAACTTTTTGATATACTGCAAATTTTCAGTTTTGGCTACCGTTTTCGAGAAAAAAATTACGAAAAGCACTGCCGTGAAGGCAGGAGCTTTTGAGCGCTCGTACATGCACCTTGTAGGTAGATTCACATTTTCCAGTTTTAGAAATCAATTGAAGGAATTTTTGACTGCTGTCAAAAAAATTCTGAAACTTAGGCGGAACTCCAGACTTCATGTCAGTGCTTCAGCTGATCAATTTTTTTCCGATAATTCGCTAGAATTTTCCACGGTATCTATGGTCTTGGTGATGCGATCTGGACAAAATTTTGCACGTAGTTTGAATACATCATTCCTGAGCTAGGTGCATAATTTCATTCCAATCCGATCGGTAGTTTCGAAACTATCACGAAAAAAATATTTTGAACGGCCATATTTACGGAACCCCTAGTCCAATTTTGCTCATTGATGAACATGACCGTGAAATTTGCGATCCAAACCCACCCTGGAAATTTCAAGTCCCTAGGCCTTTCCGTTCAAAAGTTACAATTTTCTATGGTTTCTATGGTTCTGGTCATGCGATCTGGACAAAATTTCACATGTAGCTTGAACACCTCATTTTCCATTCGAGTGCAAAATTTCATCTCGATCAAATCTGTAGTTTTCAAGTAATCAGGGAAACAAAACTTTGAACGGCCATATTTACGGAACCCCTGGTGGAATTTGGCCCATTAACGAACTCAACCGAGCCATTCGGGAACTGAACCTACCCTGAAAATTTCAAGTTTCTAGGACATTCCGTTCGAGAGTTATCGTGTATACGGCCGGACGGCCGGACGGACGGACGGACGGACAGACTCGAATTTTCCGACGGATTCGTCATCAGTGAGTCGAACATAGTCGATTGAGACCATTTTCGGCTCAAAATTCGAAAAATACAGACATCGTGACGAAATGATATAGCCCTCGTGTAAGTTGTACGAGCGCTCAAAAATGTTGATCTATTCTTTCTGAGTCGTTGGGAGAATCAAAACTTTTCAAAAAATCATTAGGCTTCTGAAAGTTTTTTTGGAAACTGTTTCTATATCAATATGAACATGGCATTACGAAATCATAGGTTCATCTGATGTCATGTCAATTATTCGTGAAATTCTACAGGTTGTAATTTTTTCTGTAGCGATATTCGCTGTTTGCATGCAAAATTTGTTTGTGGTACGCTACTGAAAGTTTGAAAGATCTGAAAAATAATAATTGTTTATGCAAAAACTTTTTGATATTTTGCAAATTCTTTGTTACTGCTGAAGATTTCGAAAAAAAAATGTTAAACTATTCTGTCCAAGTCGTCAGGAAAATCAAAATTTCAAAAAATCTGTAGATTTCTGAGAGTTTTTTTAAAATCTGTTCCGATAACAATATAATCATGGCATTTCAATTGTCTAGGCCATAGTTTTACTTCCTATGACAAGTAAAATATTCGTGCAAATCTACAGGGTGATAGTTTCTCTTTAGAAATATCCGATTATTCTGTGCAGAACTTTTTTTGGTACACCACTGAATGTTTGAAAATTTCTAAAAATACTGCTTGTTCCTATCGAAAACTTTTTATTATCTTGCGAATTTTTTGTTACTACTACCGTATTCTAGAAAAAAAAATTTTAAACTATTCTGTCCGATTTTTCTGGAAAATCAGAATTTCGAAAAAAACTGTAGGTTTCTTAATGTTTTTGAATTACCATATAATCATGACATATCGATTCTCTAGGCCCTAGCTCCACATCCTATGATATGTCAATTATTCATGCAAATCTACAGGGTGATATTTTTTCTTTAGAAATATCCGATTTTTCGGTGCAGAACTTTTTTTTGGTACAAAACTGAATGTTTAAAAAATTTGGAATTTAATGCTTGTTGCTATCGAAAACTTTTTGACCCCATGCGAATTTTTTGTTACTACTACCGTTTTCGAGAAAAAAAACTATTCTGTCGAAGTCTGTAGGTTTCTGAAGTTTTTGAACTGGAGGTTTTTTCTGAACCTGTTTCGAAAACAATATAATCATGGCATTTCAATTCGCTAGGCCATAGTTTCATATACAATGATATATCAATTATTCGTGCAAATCTACAGGGTGATATTTTGAGAAAAAAAATGTTAAACTATTCTGTCCGAGTTTTCTGGAAAATCAGAATTTCGAAAAAATCTGTATGTTTCTGACAGTTTTTTCAATATCGGAAACTTTTTGATATCTTGCGAATTTTTTGTTACTACTACCGTTTTCGAGAAAAAAAAAAGTTGAACTATTCTGTCTAAGTCGTCAGGATAATCAAAATTTCAGAAAAATCTGTAGGTTTCTGGAAGTTTTTTCGAAACCTGTTCCGATAACAATATAATCATGGCATTTCAATGTGCTAGGCCATAGTTTCACATCCTATGACATGTCAATTACTCGTGCAAATCAACAAGGTGATATTTTTTCTTCAGGAGTATCCGATTTTTCTGTGCAGAACTTTTTTTGTTACACCACTGAATGTTTGAGAAATTCGAAAAATAATGCTTGTTCCATTCGAAAACTTTTCGATATCCTAGAAATTGTTTTTTCTGCTACCGTTTTCGAGAAAAAAAATGTTAAACTATTCTGTTTGAGTCATCAGGATAATCAAAATTTCAGAAAAATCTGTAGGTTTCTGGAAGTTTTTTCAAAATCTGTTTCGATTAAAATATAATCATGGCATTTCAATGTGCTAGGCCATAGTTTCACATCCTATGACATGCCAAGTACTCGTGCAAATCAACAGGGTGATATTTTTTCTTCAGAAGTATCCGATTTTTCTGTGCAGAACTTTTTTTGGTACACCACTGAATGTTTGAAAAATTCGAAAAATAATGCTTGTTCCTATCGAAAATTTTTTGATATTTTGCGAATTTTTTGTTACTACTACGGTTTTCGAGAAAAAAAAATGTTGAACTATTCTGTCTAAGTCGTCAGGATAATCAAAATTTCAGAAAAATCTCTAGGTTTCTAGAAGTTTTTTCGAAACCTGTTCCGATAACAATATATTCATGGCATTTCAATGTTCTAGGCTATAGTTTCACATCCTATGACATGTCAATTACTCGTGCAAATCTACAGGGTGATATTTTTTCTTCAGCAATTTCTATTTTTTTTCGTGCAGAATTTTTTGTTGGTACACCACTGGAAGTTTGAAACATATGAAAAAAAATGCCTGTTCCATTCGAAAACTTCAAAATATATAGCAAATTTTTTCTCTCAGCTACCGTTCTTAGAAAAATAAAATGTTAAACTATTCTGTCCAACTCGTTAGGAAATACAAAGAGAAGCGCATTTCAGAATTTTTTTTCTCGAAAACGGTAGCTGAAACAAAAATATTGCAAAAAATGAACGAAGATTACTTTTCATATTTCCCAAATTACCAGTGATGCACCAAAAAAAATTCTGGACGGAAAAATGGGACATCAACCTTTCCACCAACTACTCTTTCCAGTCTGGGGCTTTCCACCTCCGTTACTTTGCATCTGCCGAAGGGCAAACTGCCAAATTAGATAAAATACCGTCCATGTCTCAATCCCCAAGACCAAACAAATTCCCTGCCTCGGTCCGCCGCTGAATATATACAAGTTGCAAACTACACGCAAACTAAATAAATCCAACGATCCGAAATGATAGAATTCCCGAATGCACACACAGAGAAAACCCTGAAAGTTCTTCTTCAACTGTCCGCACATCTCCTTATACGAAAGAGGCATATGTTTGCAAACTCGATCCCACGGGGTGTGGACTTCTGGAACCGTTGAACTCTGAAGCAGCAGAAAGAAACGGCCTAATTTTCCGGTTTGGAAGGGTCTCCAGAAAGGATAATTTCAGTGTTTTTTTCTGCAACGAACGAAATAACGCCACCCTCTCTACGATACACCTGTCGTTGGAGATTTTTTCAAAAAACTCATGCCTGTATATTTGTGGAAATTAGGAAATTCCAACACATGAAATGAAGAAAATATCATATCAGAGGATTTCATTCCTTTCGAAAATGAATAATAATTCTGATGATGATTACCAGCATACCCAAGAATGGCAAGGAGAATCCCCACAGTAACCTCTCGGCGAAATTTCTTTGAATATTGCAACAACAGTGTGACACTGATTGAAATAGTGGCCAACCTTCTGCTTTTTACTTTTCCTCATCGACGCCGCTCGGTCACTAGGGATGCAACCAGAAAGGATGTCCTGAATTCCGATAAGGAATTAGGCGGCTCTGAAGGAACAGTTTCCGATTTCAATCTGTCCGATGAGTGTGTGTGTCTTGGAGAAATTGGAGTGGTACATGCTCTTGCTATTCTGTGGAGATTTTCCGAGAATTCGAGAGGATGTAACAAGGGAAGCTCACCATTGAAGCCAATGGAGAAAAAACTTCTGATTTTGATGGTTATTCAGGGTTGTTGTGGTGGGAGGATTATTGTGGGTGAATTTTATTGGAGGAATGTCATTTTATCACATATCGAGATAAATAAAATTGAAAAAATAAATGTAATAAATGAAATGAATAAAATGAATGAAATGAATGAAATAAATGAAATTGAAAAAATTAATGAAATATATAATAAATGAAATAAACAAAATGAATGAAAAATATAAAATGAATAACAAAATAAAATAGATGAAATAAATGAAGTAAATAAAATGAATGAGATGAATAAAATGAATGAAATAAATAAAATAAACAAAATGAATGAAGTGAATAAAATAAATAAAATGAATAAAATAAATAAAATGAATAAAATAAATGGAATGAATAAAATAAATCAAATAAATAAAATAAATTGAATGAACGAAATAGATAAAATAAATTAAATAAATTGAATAAATTAAATAGATAGAATAAATTGAATGAATAAAATAAATCAAATAAATACAATAAATCAAATGAATGAAATAAAAAAAAAGAATAAAATGAATAAAATAAATAAAATAAATGAAATTAATGAAATAAATGAAATAAATAAAATAAATAAAATAAATAAAATAAATAAAATAAATAAAATAAATAAAATAAATAAAATAAATAAAATAAATAAAATAAATAAAATAAATAAATAAATAAAATAAATAAAATAAATGAAATGATTAAAATGAAATGAATAAATGAAATAAATAAAATAAATGAAATGAAATTTTTTTAACGAATGTGAATAATATGTAACTGGCAGGAAGACTTCGGTCGCTAGCCAATTGATCATCTGCATCAATTGAGTTATTTCTCTCTATCTCTCTCTCTCTCTCTCTCTTTCTGAATAAACTCAATAAAATAAATGAAATGAATAAAATACTTGAAATGAATAAAATGAATGAAATGAATAAAATAAATAGAAAAAATAAAATATAAAAAAAAAAATTTTTGTAGGGCTGTTTCGATATCATAATAAACATGGCATTTCAATTTGCTAGGCCATAGTTTCACATCCTTTGACATATCAATTATTCGTAAAAATCCACAGGGTGATATTTTTTTTCTGTAGCAATATCCGATTCCACCGTGCAGAACTTTTTCGTTGTACACCACTGGAAGTTTAAAATTATGAAAACTTAATTATGCTTGTTTTATTCGAAAACTTTTTCATGTCCAGCAAAATTTTTGTCACTGCAACCGTTTCCGACAAAAAATTTAGAACTATTCTGTTTAAGTCCTCAGGAAAATCCAAATTTTCAAAAGAATCATAAGGCTTTTGAAAAGTTTTTCGAAATCAATATAAAAATGGAATTTCAATTGCGAGGCCTAAGGTTCACATTCTATGACATGTCAATTATTCGTGAAAATCTACAGGGCGATATTTTCTCTTCAGCAATATCCAATTTTTCCGTGCAGTACTCTTTTTTGGTACACCACTGAAAGTCTGAAAGATTTGAGGAAAAATGCTTGTTCCATTCGAAATTTTTCTGATATCCTTCAAATTTTTTGTTACTGGTACTGTTTTCGAGAAAAAAATGTAAAACTATTCTGCCCAAGTCGTCAGGAAAATCAAAATTTCAAAAAAATCAGTAGGTTACTGAAAGTTTTTTCAAAACCTGTCTATATCAATACAAACATAGCATTTCAATTTGCGAGGCCATAAGTTCACATCCTGTGACATGTCAATGGCCCATGAAAATCTACAGGGCGATATTTTTTTCTTCACGAATATTCGATTTTTTTGTGCAGAACTTTCTTTTGGTACACCACTTAAAGTTTGAAAGATTTGAAAAATAGTGCTTGTTTCATTCGTAAACTTTTCGATATCCTGCAAATTTTTTGTTACTGGTACTGTTTTCGAGAAAAAAAAATGTTAAACTATTCTGTCCAAGTCGTCAGGAAAATCAAAATTTCAAAAAAATCAGTAGGTTCCTGGAAGTTTTTTCAAAACCTGTTTCGATATCAATATAAATATAGCATTTCAATTTGCGAGGCCATAAGTTCACATCCTGTGACATATCAATGGCCCATGAAAATCTACAGGGCGATATTTTTTTCTTTACGAATATTCGATTTTTTTGTGCAGAACTTTCTTTTGGTACACCACTTAAAGTTTGAAAGATTTGAAAAATAGTGCTTGTTTCATTCGTAAACTTTTCGATATCCTGCAAATTTTTTGTTACTGGTACTGTTTTCGAAAAAAAAAAATGTTAAACTATTCTGTCCAAGTCGTCAGGAAAATCAAAATTTCAAAAAAATCAGTAGGTTCCTGGAAGTTTTTTCAAAACCTGTTTCGATATCAATATGAACATAGCATTTCGATTTGCGAGGCCATAAGTTCACATTCTGTGACATGTCAATGGCCCATGAAAATCTACAGGCCGATATTTTTTTCCTTACGAATATTCGGTTTTTTTGTGCAGAACTCTTTTTTGGTACACCACTGAATGTTTGAAAGATTTTAAAAATAGTGCTTGTTGCTGTCGAAAATGTTTTGAAATCTTGCGAATTTTTCGTTACTGCTACCGTTTCCGAGAAGAAAAAAATGTTGAACTATTCTGTCCAAGTTGTCGATAAATAAAATGAATGAAATAAATGAAATGAAATGAATTTCATTCATTTCATAAAATGAAATAAATAAAATGAATGAAATAAATAAAATGAATGAAATGAATAACATAAATGAAATAAATAAGATGAATGAAATAAATAAAATAAATGAAATGAATGAATTAAATAAAATGAATAAAATAAACAAAAAAATAAGTGTAGGGTTCTGAAAGTTTCTTGAAAACCTGTAGCGATATCAAAATAAACATGGCATTTCAATTTGCTGGGCCATAGTTCCAGATCCTTTAACGAATCAATTATTCGTGAAAATCTACAGGGTGATATTTTTTCTGTAGCAATATCCGATTTTGCCGTGCAGAACTTTTTCGTTGTACACCACTGGAAGTTTAAATATATAAATACTAATGCTTGTTTCATTCGAAACTTTTTGATGTGCAGCAAATTTTTTTTACTGCTACCGTTTCCGAGAAAAAATTTCAGAACTAGTCTTCAGGAAAATCAGTAGGTTACTGAAAGTTTTTTCAAAACCTGTTCCGATCAATATAAACATAGCATTTCAATTTGCGAGGCCATACGTCCACATTTTGTGACATGTCGATGGCCCATAAAAATCCACAGAGTTATATTTTTTTACCAATATCCGATTTTTCCGTCCAGAACTTTTTTTCTGTGCACCACTCAAAGTTTGAAAGATTTGAAAAATAATGCTTGTTGCTATCGAAAACCTTTTGATATTCTGCGAATTTTTTGTTACTGCTACCGTTCTCGAGAAAAAAAATGTTAAACTTTTCTATCCAAGTCGTCAATGAATAAAATAAATAAAATAAATGAAATGAGTTGAATCAATAAAATGATCGAAATAAATAAAATAAATAAATCGAATAAAATAAATGAAATAAATGGAATAAATAAAATAAATGAAATACATGAAAAAATGAAATGCATAAAATAATTTTCTTTCAACAAATGTAAATAATATGTTACTGGCAGGAAGACGTCGAGCGCTAACCAATTGATCATCTGTATCAATAAAGTTATTTCTCTCTCTCTTTCTTTTTTGTTGTGCACCACTGGAAGTTCAAAAATATGAAAACTATTGCTTGTTTTATTCAAAAACTTTCTGATGTCCAGCAAACTTTTGTTACTGCTACCGTATCCAGGAAAAAAAGTTAGAAATATTCTGTTTAAGTCTTTAGAAAAATGTAAATTCACAAAAAAATCATCAGACTTTCGAGGCTTAAGGTTCGCATTCTATGACATGTTTATTATTCTAACTTGCAAACTTTTTGTTACTGCTACTGTTCTCGAGAAAAAAAAGGTTGAACTATTCTGTCCAAGTCGTCAGGGAAATCAAAATTTCGAAAAAATCAGTAGGTTCCTGAAAGTTTTTTCAAAACCTGTTTCGATATCGATATGAACATAGCATTTCAATTTGCGAGGCCATAAGTTCACATGTCAATGGCCCATGAAAATATACAGGGCGATATTTTTTCCTGTACCAATATCCGATTATTTTGTGCAGAACTTTTTTTTGGTACACCACTGAAAGTCTAAAAGATTTGAAAAATAATGCTTTTTCCATTCGAAAACTTTTCGATATTGCAAATTTTTTGTGACTGGTACTGTTTTCGAGAAAAAAAATGTTAAACTATTCTGTCCAAGTCGTCAGGAAAATCGAAGTTTCAAAAAAATCAGTAGGTTCCTGAAAGTTTTTTCAAAACCTGTTTTGATATCAATATAAACATGCCATTTCAATTTGCGAGGCCATAAGTTCACATGTCAATGGCCCATGAAAATCTACAGGGCGATATTTTTTTCTTTACCAATATCCGGTTTTTTTGTTCAGAACTTTTTTTTGGTACAACAATGAAAGTGTGAAAGATTTGAAAAATAATGCTTGTTCCATTCGAAAACTTTTTGATATCCCGCAATTTTTTTGTTACTGGTACTGTTTTCGAGAAAAACAATGTTAAACTATTCTGTCCAAGTCGTCAGGAAAATCAAAATTTCAAAAAAACCAATAGGTTCCTGAAAGTTTTTTCAAAACCGGTTTTGATATCAATATAAACATAGCATTTCAATTTGCGAGGCCATAAGTTCACATGTCAATGGCCCATGAAAATCTACAGGGCGATATTGTTTTCTTCACCAATATCCGGTTTTTTTGTGCAAAACTTCTTTTTAAGAAAGTTTGAAAGATTTGGAAAAAAGTGCTTGTCGCTGTCGAAAACGTTATGAAATCTTGCGAATTTTTCGTGACTGCTACCGTTTTCGAGAAAAAAAATGTTCAATTTTTCTGTCCAAGTTGCAATAAATAAAATAAATGAAATAAAAAAATAGAATAAATGAAAAAAATAAAATGAATTGAATGAATAAAATAATTGAAATGATTGAAATAAATGAAAAAAAATAAAATAAATGAAATGAATATTATAACTACAATGAATGAAATAAACGAAATTATGAAATGAATGGAATAAATGAAATGAATAAAATGAACGAGATGAATAAAATGATTGAAATAAATCGAATGATTGAAATGAATTAAATAAATATAATTAATGAAATGAATTGGAAAATATATGAAATAAATGCGCATATAAAATATATAAAATGAATAAAATGAATAAAATTGATAGAATAAATAAAATGAAAAGATTGAATTAAATGAATGAAATAAATGAAATATATCAAATGAATTAAATTAATGAAATAAATTTCAAAAATCAATGAAATAAATAAAATAAATCGAAAATGATCAATTTTTCTATAAAACATGGACAATGCTTCGCCAAACTTCCAGTCAAACACCTCCGAACGCGCTCCCATCCCCCAGATCACCCTCGTCCAACATGAGCGAACGCATTCAGACCCGTTGTCGTCCTCACAAAAACATTTCTTGCAGCTTTTCACAACATTTCAATCCATTATTCATCCCGTGGACGGGAAGAAATTTCGACGATTCATCATCTTTAACTTTCCCGCCGTACACAGTTGTTGTCTCGTCCAGTTTTGACAGTGGCCCTAATTCAAAACAAATTTCGCATCTTCTTTTGCGGTCAAAATTCCCTGGAGGGGGAGAACCATTTCTTATTTCTGAGTCGAGAGGGAATTCATGGAAAAAATTCGTTACATTCTGGCGGTACGACGAGGCAGGGTTGGGGTTGGCGAAAAAAAAATTCAAACTGAAGGCTCCCTCGATTCGTTAGATCATCATATCTCCGTCTCTGTTAATTGTGAAGTTGAACTATAAATAACGAAACTCCGTACAGTAAACACATAATATTTAATGTGTTCCGTAAATTCCCTAATTAAAATACACAAAACAGACATTATGACGTCGTGAACTCATGGGATCCGCTGTTAGTTAGCAACTTGCATAAGTATCCAACTACTTAGTATGGGACAGAACGAGTATAAATCTCTATACACGGTGTGACATATTGCAGAGAAAATCGCATTCATTTTTCAAGAATTCTCCTCGCCCTTACTCATGAGCTCGAACTACATAATTCCAATTCCAGTTCAGTCCATATAGGGGGTAGTTTTAGGTCTGGCATGTTCTTCATAAATTATTTATCGAATTGACCAGACCCTCACCTATAACTAACCCATAATTCGATATGTAAAGGATAACTAGGTTATGAACCGAATTATACTGATGTTTGATACTCCATCGCACTCGCATAGGTCAACCCTTAAGCCTAAAGCGGACGTTTTCGATTAAATTGGATCTGTTTGACAAGTTAGAGTCGCTCAAACGATAAGGAATATTCCGTTTGGGCCCTTTGCGACTTAATTGAGAATCGAGTGTATGCTCGGATGAAATGATTGATGTCGTTCAACTTTACCCTTCCAATGTCCTTTCCTCAGAAATCATATGAGCTTATTCACAGAAAAAGAGTATTCGTCCTCTGTGGAGTATCACCGCATATTCGTGCAAAACCGAATCGTCTGATCGTTTTACCGCCGCGTTTTTATCGCAGCATTGCATCTTCTGGAAGTGATACTGAACAACTTTGGGTTAAGTGCCTTTAAGCTTCTTACAAACTAGGTGACAGCACTGTGCTGAAAGAAGGTTTATCCTCTGCTTCCGATCCTTTAACCCTTTAGACTAAAAAATATTCAATGATACAAATATTGTATTTATCTGAATTGAAACATAAATTCGACAAGAAGTTCCATGTGCATCTGAGCTTTGAACCTAAAATCCACAAAAGGTCTGACGCTTTTTCCGTTCGCCACGCATGATGGGAATAAACCGAGCGGAGAAGAAGAAACCATTTTAAAAGAATCAATCAAAAAGTTACTCGTGTGGGGTAAACGTGTTAGAAAAGGGCGCGTTCCCCAGGCGAACGAACTAATAATAATTCATTTCGTGTTTCATATTTTTCAGTTTGCCAACGTGGTTCCCTTGTGCGAGGAGGAGTTAAACTTTCTTATTTCCTGGCTCGGAGAATGACAGGTCATGTCCAGCCCCTATGATTTATGGTAAATATTTCGGACAACTTCTGGGAAGGAATGGCACACAAGCACACACTGGAGCATTCGCCAGGGTTGTACTGGAGAGGAAGGTTGAAATAATATTATTAATCCCTATTTGTGCTGGGGAAATCATTGGACCCATCATTTTCCAATATTCTATCGAAACACTCACTTTCAACCTACTCCAACTATCATTCCATACAAAAAGATGCCTCTCATTGTCGCCTTTCATGATGCTCTCGACTAAAAAACGCTCCCAACAAAGGCCCCATATGTCGTCCCATTTGGTCACTGCAATACGTATCACCCCTACGATTCTTCATCCACCATAAACTCATTCTTGTTTTTCGTCCCCCTTCTTGTTGCACCACCAACCACCCCAAACAGCCACTTCGGCCTATCTCGTTTACAACCTGCAGTAGTTAGTGTAGTGTCTTTTGTGAAAGAGGCCCACTACCACAAACAGATTTATCAGACTACCCCTGACAGCTTTCGCGCTAGGGGTTGGCGCGTTTGCACCGTTAAAGATTGATCTTTGCTGAGGACATTTAATGTTTTGTTATTTTTTGCAATTTTTGGAGTTCTTTTGAGAAGGTTTTATTCGATTTGAAATCAATGTTTTACCCCTGCTTAGTGCTCAATAGTTGAAACTGGTTCAACTGAACATAAACAAATAATACAAATAAACACAAAAATAAAATTAAAGAGACGAAAACTCTTTTGGAGAAATGTGGAATGCTATGGTACCAAGTGTTTTGAATTTTAAGATGGGCTAAATCTCAAGAATAACTCAACTTCCACACAACTACGAATTAAGAAAAAAATTAAAAAAGAAAAACACTAAAAGTTCAAAAATAAATTTTATTAGAAACTGAATAGTTTCAAAATGAGGAATTCATACATGAATTTTCGAACGAAATTGCTCACTTTAAAGTAGTCCAGTCAATGAAAGCTCCAAAGGGGGGGTGTAGAGAATATTTCGAAATGCAAAAATTTTTTGTTGGGAGGTGAACGTACTGAAAGTCCTGGGATGTCAACCTGGAGCTTTCAGTTTTTCGCTCATATCTCCTAAACGCTACGTTGCATGAAGAAACTCATTATAATAAATCGAAAGCTTTTAAAATTTCCTATCAGATCATTACCCACATTTTTTTTCGAATCTCGAACAGTTTCTGAGATATCCGCAGCCGAATGTTACTAATCGACAAAAGTTGTATTTTCACCCTACGCTTTTCGACAAATATTCCCTTCTAGCACCTCAGTCTTCCACTTTTCTGCCATACTCACCATGAAAAGAATTGATCAACATTAAATTACCTTTACAACGAGTTCTGACCAAATTTTTTATCATAAACAGGTCCGCACTTACTGAATTCTTCAGATTTAATGTTAATTTTTTAAGAAAACCCCAAGCCAACCCATACTTGCTGTGTGTGGTGCATCTGTCAAGAAATGTTGTTTTTTGAACAACTTTTTTTTTTCAGTAGTTTTTCCACCTTTATATAGCAATATCGCACGATATAACCCTCAAAGTGGAATAAAGAGTTTTCTTCAAAAATGAACTGCGACTCTTGGGAATTCAGTAAGTCCAGACCTGTCGATGACACAGAATTGAATTCATACTCATTGTAAAGAAAATTTAATTATCTTCAACTTGTTTTCAGATTGGTATGGCCGAAAAGTGGAAGGTTGAGGCGCTAGACGGTAATGTTTGTCGAAGAACCTGAGATTAAATTGCAACATTCTTCAATTAGTGACTCGGACCTGGATATCTCAGAAACTAATTGAGTTACAAAAAAAGTAAAACAAACAAACTTGTAGGGAATTTCAATATCTTTAATTCTGTTCTCATTAAATTTTTCCATATGACCTACCGTTCAGGAGATATGAGCGATAACCTGAAAATTTCGAACTTTCTTCCCCTTCGACCTCCAGGTTCAGATACTAGGTTTTTAGTATGTTTACCTCATAAATACTCTCGATAGATTATCAAAGAAAAAAATGCCTTTCCTTCTCACAAATCCCCCATTGACTGGCCTATGATATCCGCAGCTGAATGTCACTGATCGACAAAAATTTTATTTTCATCCTATGTTTTTTGACAAACATTCCCTTCTAGCTCCTCACCCTTCCACTTTTCTGCCATACTTATCAGGGGAAGATTTGAACAAAATTAATTCCCTCTACAATGAGTTCCGACCAAATTTTTTATCATAAACTAGTCCGCACTTATTGAATTCTTCAGATTTACTGTTAATTTTACAAGAAAACCCCGAACCAACCCATACTTGCTGTATGTAGTGCATCTGTCAAAAAATTCAGTTTTTTGAACAACTTCCTCCTTTTCAGTAGTTATTCCACCTTTATATAGCAATATTCAACGATATATCCCTCGAAGTGGAATATAGCGTTTTCTTCAAAAATGAACTGCGACTCTTGAAAATCCAGTAAGTCCGGACCTGTCAATGATACAGAATTGAATTTAAAGTCATTGTAAAGAAAATTTAATGCTCTTCAACTTGTTATTCAAAGGGTATGACAGAAAAGTGGGAGGCTAAGGCGATAGGAAGTATTGTTTGTCGAAGGACGTGAGGTAAAAATGTAACTTTCTTCAATTAGCGACTCGGACCTGGATATCTCCGGAACTGTTCCAGTTACAAAAAAAGTGAACCGAACAATCTTATAGGGAATTTCAATATCTTGAATTCTATTTCCAACAAATTTTACCGTACGACTTACCGTTCGGGAGATATGAGTGATAACCTGAAAATTAGGAACTTTCTCCCACTTCAACCTCCAGGTCCAGATACCAGGTTTTTAGTATGTTTACCTCCCAAATACTATTGATACATTGTTAAAGAAGAAAATGTCTTTCCTTTCCACAAATCCTCCATTGACTGGATTCCGGAAATTCATAATTAACCCCAATTCAATAACGAGATCAAATATGTCGTCTCAAACTCTTCTGGTGCAGGCGACGGCGCCCCGGCTGGAGCACCCATCGAAGTGATTTGGCAAGTGCACCCCATCGCTTGTTTGCCATGCACTTTTTATCCAACTATTATCATTTTAATTATTCAACGTAGGGGGGCGACGACGGTATCGTATGACCGACATAACTAAATGGCAGGCTCTTCGTTCGCCTCGAGGGCGCTGGGTCGATGGTTACGGTGTCCTGACCATCAATGGGCGATGGGCGCCGTGATTAGGGCGCATTGTTCGATGATGTATCGCAAGACGGAAGCTCTTTTCGAGAACCTGTCGCAGATGGCTACAATGGGTGATCGATAAAAATGGGAACATATTTTAAGGGTAGCCCATCAACTACTTACTGATGTGATAGGGTCATGGGGTGATTCCATAAAATTGCAAATTCGCAATGAATAAAATAAAATTCAGCTCTACATCTGTTCTTGATAAGATCTCATCCCAATAGAAAAAACTGAGTCCTCAATGATATCTGAGTTGAGAATGCAGTAGAGCAGATGATACAATTCAAACGATTTGGTAAGCTAATATTCAGCAGCAGTGAGAATTTAGGAGACCTTCGTAAGGCTAGTTCTCATGTATGCATCGAGCTGAATGTTCAAGAACCAAACATCTAATGATGAGTGCAGAAATCAAACCCTCGAGAAATATTCTAGTTGATGCTAGTGAAAAACATCCCTCGAACGTAAATATGGTCGAACGATAAATCACCCAGAGAATTCTGGCTTCTTGATCGCATTAAACATTTCGAACAAGCCACCAAGAAATCATTGGATTGAATGGAATTCCGATTTGCCATTGGGGTTTAGCCAAGCGTCAAAACAACATAAGCTCGACCTTTTGTGTTTCGGGGGTGAAGCCAAGACCACATGACACGAAAACGAAGGGGTAGTATAAATAATTTCAAACATCGAAGTACTTCGAGAGCAGGTCAGGACTCAGATCCCCTACACTGGAAGTTTCCACCATACATTACTGGGGTACTTTCAATCAGAAAATTTGAATAAATGAAATAAGAAAAAAGTCAAAAAAGCACTGACGTGAAGTCTGGAGCTTTTGTACGCTTCTTATATTTCATCACCAAAGTGACTCCCTACTCTGTGTTATCTAGTCCTCTTTCCACTCCGCAATCTTAACCAGGTCCATTTTTTTCACATAAAGGTCTTCTGAATTCTCACTGCTGCTGAATATGAGCGAACCAAGGAGGTTTAATTCCTTCAACTGCTCTCCTGCATTCTCAACGATGGCTGTGTATTTTCTATTGAGATGAGATCCAACTCTCCGATTACTACGGTCCTGTATGGCGACCTTATGGGCCCTCTAGGAAGTCGACCAGGCGTGACAATGCCAGATGCACCTTGTAATAAACACCCATCCATACTACTCCATTCATCCTTTGACGCACATTACAATTAATTACAAGCATTTTGACTCTGCAACCTCTGATTTATAGCTAGGTGTCACTAGAACCCTTTTGTCCCTTAGATGCTGGACAATCGGCCAGGGTTTTGCGCACGAGGGCGCGTTAATTGGTTGTTAGCGAACCTACTGTAGTTTAATTTTCGCCATCTGAAAAATTTGATTCGTCGGTCTGGTCTTGGACATTACTGTTGGGGAAAATTGGAGACTACTCTAGGAGAATCATGTTTAGATGATACAGCTGAGATGTGAAATGGCTCCCTAAACCGAGTACATTTGAAACGTTACTGCTCTAAAAAATGCTTCTAAATCCTACTCAGGAAAGCGCACAGCAACGTTTCAAATATGTTTCAATTAGGGAGTCTTCTGCTCTATTACTGTAACAAGTTTGCGATATTAATGTTGAGGAGTCGTTCCATAACTTATCTTACTGAGACATATAATGTTTTGTCATACAAATGAAAAAGAAATATATTGATATGCTTCTATTTATGGAGTCATGTTAATAATAATTTTTCATTTTTTACATAAAAAGATACGATTCTTTTCATTC
This sequence comes from Aphidecta obliterata, assembly GCA_963966015.1. Lineage (NCBI taxonomy): Eukaryota > Metazoa > Arthropoda > Insecta > Coleoptera > Coccinellidae > Aphidecta > Aphidecta obliterata. The sequence continues at coordinate 5,093,292 of OZ014435.1, forward strand.
AAAAATAATAAACATGGAAAATAAAATATATAACTATGAATCAAAATAATCACAAAAAAAAAACGAAATAACAAAACCAAGAATGATTGTACTTGAAAACATATTCATAAAAGAATAAACTTAACGAAGAATATAGTGCATAAAGACGAATCGTTATGATATTAACAATTTCAACTGTAACCTTAGGCGAAAAATGCATGCAAAAATAATCGCTGATAAACGAATATTAATGAATAGACATATAAAAAAATGAAGAAGAAATAATTATTTATATTGAAATTTATCTATTAATTGAGTAATATTCATTAATATCGCTCGCCTTTTACAAGGAGAAGATATTGATCGAAAAAATATACAAAACACGAAAATATATTTGAAAAAAAAATATTTTAAGGAAACATAACGTCAACGATGAGAAAATATTGCACGGAAATAAATATACAAAATAAAACAACAACAGAATCTATATATCTATTTATGGAGTCATATTAATAAATAATTTCCATTTTGTACATAAGAAGATACGATTCTTTTCATTCAAAAATAAGAAACATGGAAAATAAAATATATATTTATGCATTGAAATTATCACGAGAAAAACGAAATGAAAAAACCAAGAATGATTGTACTTGAAAATATATTTATAGAAAATAAACATAACGAAAAATACAGGTAGAATCGTTTTGATTTTAACAATTTCAACTGTAACATCAGGCGAAGAATGCATGCAGAAATAATCGCTTATAAACGAATAATCATAACTACATGAGTCTACATATAAATAAAATGAAGAAGAAATAATAATTTATATTGAAATGTATCTATTTATTGAGTCATTTTCATTAATATCGCTAGCCTCTTACAAGAAGAAGATGAAATTCATTCATTGAAATAATACGAAACATAGAAAATATATTATATTGATCGAAAAAAATAAACAAAATCACTTAATACGAAAATATATTTGACATTAAAAATATCATAAGGAAACATAACGTTAACGATAAATAAAATATTGCACTGAGATAAATATACAGAAGAAAACAACAACAAAATCTATGTATCTATTTATGTAGTCATATTAATAAATATTTTTCATTCTGTACATAAAAAGATACGATTCTTTTCATTCAAAGATAAGAAACATGGAAAATAAAATATATATTTATGCATTAAAATTATCACGAGAAAAACGAAATAACAAAACCAAGAATGATTGTACTTGAAAATATATTTATAGAAAATAAACATAACGAAAAATACAGGACGAATCGTTTTGATTTTAACAATTTCAACTGTTACATCAGGCGAAGAATGCATGCAGAAATAATCGCTTATAAACGAATAATCATAACTACATGAATCTACATGTAAATAAAATGAAGAAGAAATAATAATTTATATTGAAATTCATCTATTTATTGAGTCATTTTCATTAATATCGCTAGCCTCTTACAAGAAGAAGATGAAATTCATTCATTGAAATAATACGAAACATAGAAAATATATTATATTGATCGAAAAAAATAAACAAAATCACTTAATACGAAAATATATTTGACATTAAAAATATCATAAAGAAACATAACGTTAACGATAAATAAAATATTGCACTGAGATAAATATACAAAAGAAAACAACAACAAAATCTATGTATCTATTTATGTAGTCATATTAATAAATATTTTTCATTCTGTACATAAAAAGATACGATTCTTTTCATTCAAAGATAAGAAACATGGAAAATAGAATAAATATTTATGCATCAAAATAATCACAAAAAAAAAGAAATAACCAAACCAAGAATGATTGTAATTGATAATAATTACGAAAAATAAAGTGCATAAAGGAGAATCGTTATAATATTAACAATTTTAAATGTAACATAAGGAGGAGAATGCATGCAAAAATATTCGCTAATGAACGAATAATCATAACTATATGAATCTTCATATAAAAAAAATGAAGAAGAAATAATAATTTATATTGAAATTTATCTATTTTTAGAGTCATATTCATTAATATCGATCGCCTTACACAAGAAGAAGATGAATTTCATTCATTGAAATAATACGAAACATGGAATATATATTATATTGATCGAAAAATAAACAAAAACACAAGAAATGAAAATTTATTCGAAAAAAAATATCATGGGGAAACATAACGTTTACGATAAATAAAATATTGCACGGAGATAAATATACAAAAGAAAACAACAACAAAATTCATATATCTATTTATGGAGTCATATTGATAAATATTTTTCATTTTGTACATAAAAATATATGATTCTCTCCATTCAAAGAAAAGAAACATGGATAATAAGATATATTTATGCATCGGAATAATCACAAGAAAAACGAAATAACAAAACCAAGAATTATTGAACTAAAAAATATATTTATATGAAAAAAAAACACGAAGAATATACTGCATAAAGACGAATCGTTATGATATTAACAATTTCAACTGTAACGTTAGGCGAAGAATGCAGCAAAAATAATCGCTAATAAACGAATAATCATAACTACATGAATCTACATTAAAAAAAATGAAGAAGAAATAATAAACTTATCTACGTATTGAGTCATATTCAATAATATCACTCGCCTCTTACAAAAAGAAGATGACGTTTATTCATTGAAATAATACGAAACGTAGAATATATATTATATTGATCGAAAAAATAAACAAAATCACAAAACACGAAAATATATTTGAGAAAAAATATCATAAGGAAACATAACGTTAACGTTAAAAAAAATATTGCACGGAGATAAATATACAAAAAAAAACAACAACAAAATCTATGTGGGTATCTATTCATGGAGTGATATTTATAAATATTCTTCATCTTGTACATAAATGATTCTTCTCATTCAAAAATAAGATACATGAAGAATGAAATATATATTTATGCATTTATGCTATAATTAAAAAAAAATGAAAAAAAATAACATAACGAATAATATAGTGCATAAAGAAGAATCCTTATGAATCCTCTAAGAATGAATGCAAAAATAATCGCTAATTAACGAATAATCATAACTACATGAATCTGAATATAAAAAAAATTGAGAAGAAATAATGATTTATATTGAAATTTATCTATTCATTGAGTCATATTCATTAATATCGCTCGCCTCTTACAAAAAGAAGATGAAATTCATTTATTGAAATAATACGAAACATAGAATATATATTATATTGATCGAAAAAATATACAAAATCGCAAAATACGAAAATATATTTGAAAAAAAAATAATAAGGAAGCATAACGTTAACATTAAAAAAAATATTGCACGAAGGTGAATATACAAAACAAAACAACAACAAAATTAAACAAAGACGAATATATCTACTGTATGGCGAAACACCTGTAGTGGTTATGTTGAATTCTCAATTAGTGTAAATCGTAGACTAAGTTAATAAGTGAATACTAAGTTTGTATTATGATAGTCTCGCAGCCTAGTCGAATAGTACAAGAAGAAGAAAACCATCGAACCTATCGGTTCTCACAGACGTAAATCCCGGACGTTCATAACTCACAGAGAGCGGAACGCATCCCCGCGTTACATAGAGATGCATCGCGGCAGAGAAGTAATAAACGCGATTATATCAAACGCATATAATGCTAAATAATTATCATCGTTGCGTGTATATCTGCGTCCCCGCGGACGAATTAGCGAACGGCTGTCGCACGTGACGTACGTTCGCCAATCGCGCCGGTAATTTACGGGCGTGCCTTGGAAAATAAATTATATTAGGCATAGATTGCGTTATGGCAATGTGCATCTATGGCTCGATTGATCATCGAGTGTGTCTCCTCGGCGGGCTGCGGCCGTCAATTTCTCTAATTGTCCCTTGTCGGTTTTGATCGTTCGTAATGGCCTCGGCCAGTTGCGCGCCGGATTTATCGGTATTTTTGTGGAGTGAGGTGATATGTATGGGAGATTGTGGAAAAATGGAACGATGGACCAAAAATGATTTGGTTTTTACTGTTTCAAAACTGCCTTCACCTTTCGTCTGACGTAGAGGGAGCCATCTATGAATGAAGGCCTAGGAAAAACAGAAACCTGTCTTGATGTCCCTTCTGGGAACACACCATCCATCGGAGCAAAGGAACCCCACCAATGCTGACGTCAGGGCTTTTCCTGAAGAGAGTGACAAGAAGTTAAAATTCCAACCCCACGTCTTCATGGAGGGGCGAGGAATCATCCCTCCGCCGGCGTCGCGAAAAATACGTCCCTTTCAAAAGGCCAATCTTCGTGCGGAGATCGGATAGCGATCGTCAGCAGCGTTAAAGGTCAGCGATAGCCATCTATCCGGCTGTCACTAAGGCCATAAGTGACGCTATCTCGATGGGGAATCGGATGTTGCACGAACTAAATGCACAACTGTTCGGATGTTCCGTACAGAGACATAATAGAATTATATACAACCCCGCTTCTATTATTCCTGAATTAATGGCAGGGGTTGGGGTAACTCTTGCTTATAGTTCGTTCTATTGTCGATCTCGGTGGAGTAGGTGATTTGGAGGATTTTTCTGGGTTTGTTGGGCCACTATGGTTTTACACTGGAAGAAGAAGAAAATGATCAATGTAAATTCTGCTGAAGGGAAGTAGAGAATGCCAAAATCATACAGGATGGATACATCTCGTCTCTTGCTTCAAATCTGATGGGGAATGCAAAGATATAGCCTTATCTCAAAGTCCTAAAAAGAGTGGTGCAATATGATATCAAGGTCGCAGTATCAACATGGAAACAATTAAAACGTCAACTTTCTGCCAAGGTGACTTCAATTGAGGAATTATTATTTTTTGGCTATGATAAATTTTGAATGAAGAACTCTCGAACCCATCAGTATCACTTTCAGAGAACCCTTCTACCCAACACCCTAACGGGATTACAAGTAACCCATCATTTGTCCGATCATCATCTTCAAAGAAACCCATAATCCCATCAGTGCCGTTTGTTTGCCAATAAAAACCGATTATTGAAGTCACGTTGACGCGCCGCTTGTCTTCGACCAGACAAAATACCAATAAATAACTGGTTTCGGAGATGTCACCGAGCTATTCGAATTTTGCGGAAGCCTTGCGGTCGAAACAGTGAAGTGTCCATAATGGGTTGGGAACATGGGTTTTCTGTGAAACAAACTGGTGAATATCCGCGTAGCGGGGAGTCAAGGGTTGTAAATTAGATTTTGTTGTTATAATAATAGACGGTGTGAGTAAAGGATACGGTTACAAACTCGGAGATTTCGAAGAATGTTGTTATTTTTTTGACGTTTTGCAAATATTTTCCCAACCAACTTCAAGAAATCGGTTTTTTTTTATTTGCGAATATTTTAAATATATTATTTCGGATTTTTTTCAGTGCCAAACCCAAATTTCAATTCAGGGTTCAAAAAGATTATTCCGAAGCCATTCCATTTTTTCAAACAAATTCAATCTGAATGAATCTGAATCTGAGCAAAACGAAGGAGTTCCTCTGTTACATCACAGCTCTGTATCAGCCCTCTTCTTGTGATATATCTGTGACATATTCATACTGAAATACTACTCAGGAAAAGTGAAATACTACATTATATCACAGACAGATAAGTTATGAAACAAATCCTTGATTTCTATAACACAAACATGTTTGAATGATAGAGCTGATATGTAAACCGTCTCCCTAATTGAAACTTTACTGTGCTCTATAGAATGTAGCCCTGTGCTTTTCCTCAGTAGAAAGTCTAAACATCTTTCTACATCGCAGCTCTGTATCTGCTCTCTTCTTGTGATATATCTGTGACATAATCATACTGAAATCCTACTCAGGAAAAGCGCAATACTACATTATATCACAGACAGATACGTTATGAAACAAATCCTTAATTTCTATAAAACAAACATTTATGAATGATAGGGCTGATATGTAAAATTAAAATATTTCCTCAGTAGAAAGTCTAAACATCTTTCTACATCGCAACTATGTATCTGCTCTCTTCTTGTGATATATCTGTGACATATTCATACTTGAAATCCTACTCAGGAAAAGCGCAATACTACATTATATCACAGACAGATACGTTATGAAACAAATCCTTAATTTCTATAAAACAAACATTTATGAATGATGGGGCTGATATGTAAAATATCTCATTCATTGGAACTTTATTGTATAAAATGCAGCCCTGTGCTTTCCCTCAGTAGAAAGTCTAAACATCTTTCTACATCGCAACTCTGTATTTGCTCTTTTCTTGTGATATATCCGTGACATATTCATACTGAAATCCTACTCCGGAAAATTGCAATACTACATTATATCACAGACAGATACGTTATGAAACAAATCCTTAATTTCTGTAAAACAAACATTTATGAATGATAGGGCTGATATGTAAAATATCTCATTGATTGAAACTTTACTGTGCTCTATAGAATGCAGCCCTGTGCTTTCCCTCAGTAGAAAGTCTAAACATCTTTCTACATCGCAACTCTGTATTTGCTCTTTTCTTGTGATATATCCGTGACATATTCATACTGAAATCCTACTCCGGAAAATTGCAATACTACATTATATCACAGACAGATACGATATGAAACAAATCCTTAATTTCTGTGAAACAAACATTTATGAATGATAGGGCTGATATGTAAAATATCTCATTGATTGAAACTTTACTGTGCTCTATAGAATGCAGCCCTGTGCTTTTCCTCAGTAGAAAGTCTAAACGTCTTTCTACATCGCAACTCTGTATCTGCTCTCTTCTTGTGATATATCTGTGACATATTCATACTTGAAATCCTACTCAGAAAAAGCGCAATACTACATTATATCACAGACAGATACGTTATGAAACAAATCCTTAATTTCTATAAAACAAACATTTATGAATGATGGGGCTGATATGTAAAATATCTCATTGATTGAAACTTTACTGTGCTCTATAGAATGCAGCCCTGTGCTTTTCCTCAGTAGAAAGTCTAAACATCTTTCTACATCGCAACTCTGTATCTGCTCTCTTCTTGTGATATATCTGTGACATATTCATACTTGAAATCCTACTCAGAAAAAGCGCAATACTACATTATATCACAGACAGATACGTTATGAAACAAATCCTTAATTTCTATAAAACAAACATTTATGAATGATAGGGCTGATATGTAAAATATACCATTGATTGAAACTTTACTGTGCTCTATAGAATGCAGCCCTGTGCTTTTCCTCAGTAGAAAGTCTAAACATCTTTCTACATCGCAACTCTGTATTTGCTCTTTTCTTGTGATATATCTGTGACATATTCATACTTAAAATCCTACTCAGAAAAAGCGCAATACTACATTATATCACAGACAGATACGTTATGAAACAAATCCTTAATTTCTATAAAACAAACATTTATGAATGATGGGGCTGATATGTAAAATATCTCATTCATTGGAACTTTATTGTGCTGTATAGAATGCAGCCCTGTGCTTTCCCTCAGTAGAAAGTCTAAACATATTTCTACATCGCAACTCTGTATCTGCTCTCTTCTTGTGATATATCTGTGACATATTAATACTGAAATCCTACTCAGAAAAAGCGCAATACTACATTATATCACAGACAGATACGTTATGAAACAAATCCTTAATTTCTATAACACAAACATGTACGAATGATAGAGCTGATATGTAAAATGTCTATCTAATTGAAACTTCACTATGCTCTATAGAATGTAGCCATGTGTTTTTCCTCAGTAGAAAGTCTGAACATCTTTTCTACATCGCAACTCTGTATCTGTTCTCTTCTTGTGATATATCTGTGACATATTCATACTGAAATCCTACTCAGGAAAAGCGCAATAATACATTATATCACAGACAGATACGTTATAAAACTTTTCCTCAATTTGTATATCACAAGAATATCACAAATATGTAACACTGATTGAAACCCTAATTGAAACGTTGTTGTGCTTTATATAATGTAGACGGGCGCTTTCGTTGAGTAGGACATGGTAGCGTATCTGCTACATCGCTGCGCTGTAAGCGCGCTCTCCTTGTGACATATCTGTTATATGGTACCTCTGAAGGAAAACTGTTGATAAGACTCACATGAAATGTGTAAAATTCATCATTTAGTCACGATCATGACTCATCAAAGAACGTTGGTCCAACCCTGTCGACCGAGATTGCCGACCATATCCCAGCAAAAACGACTCGGCCGTGTGTGCAAACATAATATAACAATTTGTCGCGGACAGCACACACCTAGCCGCCCATTCGAAACGAGAGTACAAAGGCAGACGCGTGGACTTTTAGGGTGAACGTCGGCAATTTGGTCCATCTACGGAAGCCATCCGTTCTCATTTCGCAAGATCCTGTGTTTGTCGCTGGGCAATTAGGCGCAGCGGCTTTACTGTTTGAGGTACAATCCAGACGGAAAAACTATAACGCCGATCGCGAAACGGATTCCGTCAGATTCGCCTTCTTAGCGAAGGTAGGCTTGATTCTACTCCACAATGCCCCTTAGTCTCAATATTCATCTGAATGAAGCTTGAATTGTTATTTCTGTGGTATATTGCCATCTTCTTCTCCGAATTATGAAGAAGCAGCCCATAAAGGCCTCGAAGTGTTATCGCCTAACCATCGGGCTTGTTGATTATTACAACATGTATTGGCTTTTGGTATAATGTGATCCGTTTTTCCTCTTTATGGCCACTTCGGAGGATAATGGCACTCGATCTGGCGGGCGTTGAGACGGCGCGAATCCTCTATTCGAGGTCCTTATCCGGATGGTCGGATTTATCGACACGAGTTGGGAAACCGAAGAGAAACCACAAATTGGAAATAACCGAGTACGGATGTTTTCTCGACGCAGACGATTGTTGTATAATTGGTCAAAGTTCTGTGATGAATAAATGACCCATATGATTTCTTTTGGAACGTTCACCAAGATATGAAGTGAAGACTGGCTGTTCGTTCTTCTTCCAAAAAAGAATCAACAATAATATCACTTTGTCCTCGAATAACTTCAATTCTTTCACACCGCTGTTTCACCAGATACTGACTCCTCTAGGAAAATGAAAGACAACCTTGTGATTTACAGGAGTTTTATCGCCAATCCTGTTGCAGTTCTCATCACACCTCCGGAAATGGGGTTAGACGCGTTGCTTCCACTGTCGATATAAGATACAGTAAATGAGATTCGAAGGATGGGAGAAAGGGGAAAAGTAAAGTGTCGGTGCCTATACGACTCCAGGGGGCAATACTAACCCTGCTCTTTTCTACCGCCCTTGGATGGCATCGCCGAGACATAATTCGGGGTTGGATGTGGGCATAATTGGAATTGCTGACCCATTTCACCGACGTTCCTCGCGAGATGGTTCGTTGTTCTTGATACGCGAGGTGTCTGTTATGGCAACGAGATAGAATGGCCAAGAAAAGACTGTATTCGGAAAAAGTTACATCGCTGTGATGTCATCTAGGGAGATCAAGGAAGGAACATTGTGATATATCATATCTTTGTTCCAATTACGTATCTGATAAAAGATTTTTGACAAATTAAAACTGAATCAATGCTTCGTTTCGGTGATGTGTTAGCTATATGCTAACTATGTATATATGCTAACTATGTAACATATATGAAACTTCGTTCTTTTTTTTTGGTGTATTAATTTGAGATTAGGAAAGGAGTATGACTAGGTAGTTTTATCCAGCATCGATACATCAATGTTTCATTGAGGCGATGTAGTTACTCTATCCGAGCTACATAGCATAAATGTAAATTTAATACAAGTTTGTGATGATTCATTTAAAAATGAATGCAGGAGTTTTACTTATGAAGCCTCCATGAATACTACATTATATAATCCACATGCCTGTTTCTCTGTTTTTTTTTATAAATGGCAAATATATAAACAGAAATAAATACATCTCTGTGATGTTATCTGGGGAGATCAAGGAAGGAACATTGTGATGTATCATCCCTTTGTTTCAAGTACGTATCTGATCAATGATTTGTGAGGAATTAAAACTACATCCATGCTTCCTTTTGGTGATGTGTCAGTTATATGGTAACTATGTTATATATATGAAACTCCGATCTTTTTTAGTGATGTTTCAATTTGAGATTAGGAAAGGAGTATGACTAGGTAGTTTTCATCTAGCATTGATACATCAATGTCTCATTGAAGCGATGAAGTAACTTTATCACAGATACATAGCATGATTGTACATTTGATACAAGTTTGTGATGATTCATTTGAAGATGAATGAAGGAGTTTCACTTCTGCAGCCTTCATGAATACTACATTATATAACCGATATGCCTGTTTTCCTTTCTTTTATGAATGGCAAACATAATCAGAAATAAATACATCTCTGTGATGTTATCAGGGGAGATCAAGGAAGGAACATTGTGATGTATCATTTCTTTGTTTCAAATGCGTATCTAATCCATGATTTGTAACAAATTAAAACTCTATCCATGCTTCGTTTTGGCGATATGTCAGATATATGTTGACTATGTAACATGTATGAAACTCCGCTTTTTTTTTGTGATGTCTTGATTTGAAATCAGGAAAGGAGCATGACTATGTAGTTTTTATCTATAATTGATACATCAATGTTTTATTGAGGCGATGAAGTAGCTCTATCACTATCTTCAATATCGCAGTTATGTATGCGCGCTCTTCTTGTGATATATCCGCGACATATTTTTCCTTCTGTATTATAACTAGTCTACAATATAGTCACTTGGGACAAGTGATGGCATTTCAGAAGAACTGTTGAATCAGATTCACATAAAACCTAGATATCTCTCCAACAACCCCTCAACCCCTTCAGAACATGAAGATTATGGAATCAGCCTTCGGTTACCTTGGAGTACACTTGGAAGGAACCGAACGTCCCGATCTGCCTGCCCGTTCAAATCTAACGTTCCCTTCGAAGATTGCATATTGCAGGGTGCGGGGTCGTTATCGCCCCCATTACGTCGCCTGCGAAAGGTAAATAGCGGCTACGTAACGGCCACGTGGCGGCTCGAACACGACCGGCCGGGGAGCAATTCGGCAGATCGCAAACAGGTGCGAACGACATGGCGAAAATCTGATGTACTCTCCTAATATTGCCTCGTTGTCGTTTTCTGTTTGCGTTTGCGTTATAAAATTTCCATCCGATAGGAAATGACGGTGTACGTTTGTCTCGTCTGAACGATATTGGATTTTGGCTGCTGTTGGAGATATATCTTTCTATCTGGTTTCAAGAAACTCTTAAAGTTTAGATGGCCTCGACATTTTTTGCGTGGTATAAGATAAAAGCTAGAGAAACTCTTTCCGGAGATTAGGACCCTTGTCTGGTATTGAAGAATGTCCTGGAGAAACCCTTGCTTGGGTTAGGAGAGAACTCTTGTCTGGGACTAGGACCATTGTCTGGGATTGAAGAATATCCTAGAGAAACTTTTGTGTAGAATTGGAAAGAACGCTTGCCTGGGATTGGAGAATATCCTGTGGAAACCCTCGCCTGAGATTAGTACCCTTGTCTGGAATTGAAGAATGTCCTGGAGAAACCCTTGCTTGGGTTAGAAGAGAACTCTTGTCTGGGACTAGGACCATTGTCTGGGATTGAAGAATATCCTATAGAAACCCTTGTGTAGAAATGGGAAGAACCCTTGGCTGGGATTGAAGAATATCCTGGAGAAACCCTCGCCTGAGATTAGGACCCTTGTCAGGAATTGAAGAATGTCCTGGAGAAATCCTTGCTTGGGTTAGGAGAGAACTCTTGTCTGGGACTAGGACCATTGTCTGGGATTGAAGAATATCCTATAGAAACCCTTGTGTAGAAATGGAAAGAACCCTTGCCTGGGATTGGAGAATATCCTGGAGAAACCCTCGCCTGAGATTAGGACCCTTGTCAGGAATTGAAGAATGTCCTGGAGAAATCCTTGCTTGGGTTAGGAGAGAACTCTTGTCTGGGACTAGGACCATTGTCTGGGATTGAAGAATATCCTAGAGAAACCCTTGTGTAGAATTGGAAAGAACCCTTGCCTGGGATTGGAGAATATCCTGGAGAAACCCTCGCCTGAGATTAGGACCCTTGTCTGGAACTGAAGAATGTCCTGGAGAAACCCTTGCTTGGGTTAGAAGAGAACCCTTGTCTGGGACTAGAACCATTGTCTGGGATTGAAGAATATCCTATAGAAACCCTTGTGTAGAAATGGAAAGAACCCTTGCCTGGGATTGAAGAATTTCCTGGAGAAACCCTCGCCTGAGATTAGGACCCTTGTCTGGAATTGAAGAATGTCCTGGAGAAACCCTTGCTTGAGTTAGAAAAGAACTCTTGTCTGGGACTAGGACCATTGTCTGGGATTGAAGAATATCCTATAGAAACCCTTGTGTAGAAATGGAAAGAACCCTTGCCTGGGATTGGAGAATATCCTGGAGAAACCCTCGCCTGAGGTTAGGACCCTTGTCAGGAATTGAAGAATGTCCTGGAGAAATCCTTGCTTGGGTTAGGAGAGAACTCTTGTCTGGGACTAGGACCATTGTCTGGGATTGAAGAATATCCTAGAGAAACCCTTGTGTAGAATTGAAAAGAACGCTTGCCTGGGATTGGAGAATATCTTGTGGAAACCCTCGCCTGAGATTAGGACCCTTGTCTGGAATTGAAGAATGTCCTGGAGAAACCCTTGCTTGGGTTAGAAGAGAACTCTTGTCTGGGACTAGGACCATTGTCTGGGATTGAAGAATATGCTATAGAAACCCTTGTGTAGAATTGGAAAGAACCCTTGCCTGGGATTGGAGAATATCCTGGAGAAACCCTCGCCTGAGATTAGGACCCTTGTCTGGAATTGAAGAATGTCCTGGAGAAACCCTTGCTTGAGTTAGAAAAGAACTCTTGTCTGGGACTAGGACCATTGTCTGGGATTGAAGAATATCCTATAGAAATCCTTGTGTAGAATTGAAAAGAACCCTTGCCTGGGATTGGAAAATATCCTGGAGAAACCCTCGCCTGAGATTAGGACCCTTGTCTGGAATTGAAGAATGTCCTGGAGAAACTCTTGCTTGGGTTAGAAAAGAACTCTTTTCTGGGACTAGGACCATTATCTGGGATTGAGGAATATCCTATAGAAACCCTTGTATAGAATTGGAAAGAACCCTTGCCTGGGATTGGAGAATATCCTGGAGAAACCCTCGCCTGAGATTAGGACCCTTGTCAGGAATTGAAGAATGTCCTGGAGAAATCCTTGCTTGGGTTAGGAGAGAACTCTTGTCTGGGACTAGGACCATTGTATGGGATTGAAGAATATCCTAGAGAAACCCTTGTGTAGAATTGGAAAGAACCCTTGCCTGGGATTGGAGAATATCCTGGAGAAACCCTCGCCTGAGATTAGGACCCTTGTCTGGAATTGAAGAATGTCCTGGAGAAACCCTTGCTTGGGTTAGAAGAGAACTCTTGTCTGGGACTAGGACCATTGTCTGGGATTGAAGAATATGCTATAGAAACCCTTGTGTAGAATTGGAAAGAACCCTTGCCTGGGATTGGAGAATATCCTGGAGAAACCCTCGCCTGAGATTAGGACCCTTGTCTGGAATTGAAGAATGTCCTGGAGAAACCCTTGCTTGAGTTAGAAAAGAACTCTTGTCTGGGACTAGGACCATTGTCTGGGATTGAAGAATATCCTATAGAAATCCTTGTGTAGAATTGAAAAGAACCCTTGCCTGGGATTGGAAAATATCCTGGAGAAACCCTCGCCTGAGATTAGGACCCTTGTCAGGAATTGAAGAATGTCCTGGAGAAATCCTTGCTTGGGTTAGGAGAGAACTCTTGTCTGGGACTAGGACCATTGTATGGGATTGAAGAATATCCTAGAGAAACCCTTGTGTAGAATTGGAAAGAACCCTTGCCTGGGATTGGAGAATATCCTGGAGAAACCCTCGCCTGAGATTAGGACCCTTGTCTGGAATTGAAGAATGTCCTGGAGAAACCCTTGCTTGGGTTAGAAAAGAACTCTTGTCTGGGACTAGGACCATTGTCTGGGATTGAAGAATATCCTATAGAAACCCTTGTGTAGAATTGGAAAGAACCCTTGCCTGGGATTGGAGAATATCCTGGAGAAACCCTCGCCTGAGATTAGGACCCTTGTCAGGAATTGAAAAATGTCCTGGAGAAACCCTTGCTTGGGTTAGAAAAGATCTCTTGTCTGGGACTAGGACCATTGTCTGGGATTGAAGAATATCCTAGAGAAACCCTTGTGTAGAATTTGAAAGAACCCTTGCCTGGGATTGGAGAATATCCTGGAGAAACCCTTGCTTGGGATTCGTACCCTTATCTGGGATTATCATAACTGGCATTATTATACTTCCATCTACTTGAAAGACAGTTTTGCTTCCACATAAGGTGGGGAGTTCCAGCATCCCCCTAATTCTTTAGAAATCCACCCAATCACCCCTTTACAAAGAGCTCAGGTGATAACCATAAAACCGAGCGATCTTCGATACCGAGACGCAGGCTCAAGACAAAAGTCCAAGTGCGAATCCTCCCTCGCCGGTGGTGCGATCTGGCCTTTATCAACCTGGCCCCGACACCGTACGGCGATTAAAAAGCCGACAATTGCCCATCGGGGCCGTCCCAGAGCCGACTCGGGATAGCGTTCCGATGCCGTGCGACGCCGTTTCGTAATCTGATTGTCCATTAAAAAGTACGAAACGATCGTTACGGCTGATTGTTAGTGACGGTGAAGAGTCGTTGTGATTTCGACGCGGCAGATTGAATAGGGATGGTGTGCGGGACAATTCGGCCGGAGGACAAAGGGGATGATTGCGATTCGATTTGTTATCAACAATATTGCTGTGATTGTTACGCGACGGCTGCTGGTGTTATTGTTTTGGGAATATGGTTATGGTCATCCGCAGGAGTAGATCTTCAACTATAGTTGATTTAATTTTGAATTATCGTCGTCTAATGATATATCTACCAAAAGGGCAGGAAGGAAACGGGAAATATGTTGTTGATGAAATGCTATTCCAATGCCAATTTGGAACCACACTTTTAAATTATTTTTTGGACAAACCTGTTTTGGTGAATTTGGACGAATGCTGCGCCGAAATGATGAGGTCTGTGAGGAAACCAACGGTATATTTGAAATGAGCGAGGTCGAATTAGTTTATATATAAAAATTTCAGTAGGTAATCGGGTGAAAATTTTTTCAACGAAAAAGTTCGAGAGTGCAAATTCCTAATAAAATTTTTTTTCGAAAGAAATTTTTCGCCACTACTCTCCTTTTTTTAGATGTCCAAATTTGGGATTATCGTATATGGAAATTGATCGAGGCTGATGAGTGTGGTTTTTTCTACATTCTTCTGCTTCCTCCACTAATCTGAAATACCATCGAAGAAGTCCTTAAACGTTTCTACAAAATTTTATGATTTTTTCAAATTTTTCCCCCAAACAACTCATTTTTTCGACGTTTTCGACGTATGCTATGACGAAATGATGAAGTTTATAGAGGAACCCACTGCATATTCGGAATGAGCATGTTCATTTGCTCGAATAAAAATTTGTCGAGGAAAATAAAAAAAAATTTCAACAAATAATTCATACACATGGATGAATTGAAACATGTTTGTTCAGGGAATCTTCTAGAAAATGTTTATATCAACTAATTCGACCGTGCTGTTTTCAATCGAGCAATCAGTTTTGCCATAGGAATCATCATTTCTTCGTAGCTTTCTTCAAATTTTCCAAAAAAAAATTACAAAAAAATAATTATAAAAATTATAAAATTTTATGAAATCGTTTCAGGATCTCCGACTATGCTGATTTCTATTATAGAGTTGATTTTGCCGTACATATCATAATTCCGTCGAAACCTACTTCAAAATTCCAG
Organism: Aphidecta obliterata; assembly: GCA_963966015.1. Classification (NCBI taxonomy): domain Eukaryota; kingdom Metazoa; phylum Arthropoda; class Insecta; order Coleoptera; family Coccinellidae; genus Aphidecta; species Aphidecta obliterata. The sequence goes on from OZ014435.1 coordinate 5,109,162, forward strand.
AAAAAAAATTTTGGAAGAAAATAATTATAAAAATCATAAAATTTCATGAAATCGTTTCAGGATCTCCACAATAAAGTTTTTCGGTGACCTAGCGATGCAGACTATTAGTGAAATATCCACAATTAACACGGCCGATCCATTTCTATAAAAAACCCTCAAATTTGAAAATCCAAAAATGGGAATTTCTGATATATTCAACTTCAAAGTGCAATAGTAACCAAAAAAAAGATATCTCGTGAAAAGCAAGTTAAGAAGTTGAGAAGTTAAGGATCTCCTCTCTATATTGATATAGATTTTATGCATTTTTTTCTATATCGAATCATTCATGTTTTGCCTTATTTTCCATATACATAAATATTTTATTGAAAAAAATTTTGTTTGGTTATCTAATACAAATTTCTATATTATTTAATTCGACAATGCAGATTCAGATTATACAGTCGATTTTGCCATAGACATTATCATTTCGGCCTAAAATACGTCAAAATTCCAGAAAAAAAATGTTGGAAGAAAATAATTATAAAAATTATAAAATTTCATAGAAACATTCAAGGATCTCTACATTTTTTTTTCGGTAGCAGAGGAATGTAGACAATAAGTCAAAATCCACGTTTAACAGGGTCGATCCATTTTCATAAAAAAAAACCTCAAATTTGAAAATCCAAAAATGGGAATTTCTTAAATATTCAACTTCAAAGTGCAATAGTGACCAAAATAAATTTCTCGTGGAAAGCAAGTACATTATTCGGAATCTCCTCTTTTTTTCATATTGATGTCATGAATTTTTTTTTTCTTTGTCAAATAATAAATGTTTTGCTCTATTTTACATAAACGCCCTTATAATTATTTCATCAAAAAAAGTTTGTTCGGTTATCTTATAGAAATTTTTATATAATTTAATTCGATCATGCTAATTTCAATTATTCTGCGGATTTCCCATAGACATCATTACTTCGTCGTAATCTATCGCAAAATTGAAAAAAAATGTTGGAAGAAAATAATTATAAAAATTATAAAATTTTATAAAATCGTTCGAGGATCTCTACAATAATTTTTTTTTGGTAGCCGAGGGATGCAGATAATTAGTGAGAAATCCACAGTTATCAGGTTCCTTCCATTTTTGTATAAAAAAACCTCAAATTTGAAAATCCAAAAATGGGAATTTCTAAAATATTCAACTTCAAAGTGCCATAGTGTCAAAAAAAAATTTACATGAAAAACAAGTACACTATTCAGAATCTCCTCCCTATTTTCATATAGATTTCATGATTTTTTTTCCTATATCGAATAATTATTGTTCTTTCTGCCTTATTTTCCATTACCGCCCTTATAAATATTTCATTAAAAACATTTTGTTCTGTTATCTTACAAAAATTTCTGAAAAATTCAATGCGACCATACTGATTGCGATTATACAGTCGATTCCACTATTGACGTCATCATTCCGTCGTATCCCACGTCAAAATTCCAGAAAAAAAATGTTGGGAGAAAATAATTATAAAAATTATGAAATTTTATAAAATCATTCAAGCTCTTGAAAATTTTTTCGGTAGCCGAGGCATGCAGACAATTAGTGAAAAATCCACAGTTATTAAGGTTGATCTATTTTTATTTGAAAAAACCTCAAATTTGAAAATCCAAGAATGGACATTTCTGAAATATTCAACTTCAATGTGACTAAAAAAAAATTTCTCGTGAAAATTAAGTACATAATCCGAAATCTCCTCTCTATATATTTATATAGATTACTTGGTTTTTTTTTTCTATATCGAATAATTAATATTTTGCCATATTTTCCATATACGCCCTTATAATTATTTTAGTAATAAATGTTATTTTTCTTATCTTATAGAAATTTCTATATAATTTAATTCGACCAAAATGATTTCGAATATGCAGACGATTTTGCCATAGACATCATCATTTGGTCGTAAACTACGTCAAAATTCCAGGAAAAAAAATTTGGAAGAAAATTCCACACATGTGATTTTTAACCAATCAGAACGTGTATTTCTGACAGATCACCATCGCAACGGATGAATTTTAGTGGAAATTTTTTCACGGTACCCAACAGCGAATTATACTGGAAATTTTTTTGACGTTTATAATGACAGAATATTATACTTGATGAAGACGAAAATCGATGTCATTGGAAATAAACGCATTTGGTGTGGAATTTTCTTACCGAATACCACACGAGGTCAAATTAAATCCGGAAATTTTTTCTCACTCATGAATATTTTTAGAAAATTATCCCTCGTCTTCGACTCGGGATAATTTTCAAAATATTCATGAGCTCGAAAAAATTTCCGGCAATAATTTGACCTCTAGTGGTATTACTAGTGAAAATAATAATGAAAATTATAAAATTTTTTAAATCATTCAAAGATCTCTATAATAATTTTTTTCGCTAGCCGAGGGATGCTGACAATTAGTGAAGAATCCACAGTTAACCTGGTCAGGTTCCTTTGTCTTTGATTTTGAACACGAAGAGTTATTTGGACAAAACCAACACAAATGAGAAAAATTAGAAACAAGATTAAAATGCAATATTTTCTGGAGATTCAATCAACGATAAATATAATAGACGAACCAACCAGAAAATTCTTAAAATTCAATATATTTTTTTTTTCTAGTCCAACCCCTGAAAAACTCCGAACTTTTCAGTCTGAATATTCAGACTTATGATTATCGGGAGTTATGTTCGAATACACTCACCTGTGTCGTCTTTCAGAGTGATCACAATTGATATTTTCCTTAGGGGGCTGTAAAAAATATTTATTCTAGTGAAGAGGGGAGCATACATTATACATAAATGGGAATCATTGAAATTAGAAAATATGGAGATAAAAAAATTTTCATCTCGAACCAACGAAAATAATCATTTCAAATCTCCCTACATCAAATTTTTTCCATCCCCAAACACAACCCCGAAGCACCTGGGCGATAATCGAAACCCTTCCCGAAAAACTCACTTATACTTCCTGCCCCCGGGGACGGCCCGTCCCATTCATTAATTTGCGAAAATCGCCATCCTCGGCGCGGTCTAATGGACTCCGGGCAGTTACCGGACCCGAAGTAGGTGAATATCATTAGGAGCGACGCCGGAAACGACGCGGAACGTCAAGTCGGGGACGAAGGAGGAGCGGCGTCGGATAATCAGCGTCGGCAAGTGCATGATCCTGTCGAGCCCTCGGATATTCCCCGGACTACTCGCCCGATCCATCACCATATTCGTTGCGGGCCATAATCCGGCTCTCGTCGTCGCAGACTGATTTTTTTTTATCGAAAATTTTATATACCGAGTTAAAATCTAAAATTTTAGTGGATTTAGAGCAGTTGCCGAACTTTTCTTGTGTTGGTATCCGAGAATATCTGTCATTAATGTCAGTTGTCATTCGTTTGAAGTATCATCAATTTTTTATTACTCCGTTGTTTTTTTTTCGAAATAATAGTTTTACCACCCTGAAATGAACCCAACTTACTTTCAGAACGATTCGAAAAGTTCTGTGAATCAATCCGAATTTTTCCCCTATTCCTCTCGAAAAACTACCCCCATCGCGAAATGAGCCATCGGAACGATTAATTTTCCCCGGAAATTGGCGGTAGTTAACATAAAACGGCAATTAGACAAATTTATTCGGCTCGTAAAAATGCTACTTTAACGGCCGGAATCGCAAGAAAACTCCGACGGGGGCGGCGAAGCGTTGAGAAGAGCCGGAGGGTGGCTGGAATGTAGATTAAGACTAATGAACGAAATTGGACTTAACGCATCTTTAATTCCGCGGCATGTTGTCGGGGTTTTTGGAGCACGCCGGGGGTGGAAGTGTCGTCTTGAAAAATAAACGGAAGGGTTGGGGATGAATAGGGGTCTTATTGGTGGAAGAAGAAATCCAGAAAAAATATTGAAATCTTCGAATTTGAACCATATATTTTGATTATTTTTTGAAGAGCATATTCGAAAAAAAAAATAGGGGACTAATTGAATCCTACAGAAATTAATTTTCCAAAAATTAATATGACCTGAAGAATTTAAAAAAATGGGAATGATCACTTCAATTCGACAAGAGGTGACAATGTAGCGAGACAATCGAACCAAATATTATGAAACGAACAACAGATTCTGTGAACCAAATTGGCCGTCAACACCAGATCAAAATAAACTCAATTTTGTTTTCACGTGAAACAGCTGTTGAACTGAAAATTCATATAACTCATTTTGTCGTTGCCTTAAAATGGAATCCAGAATTTCAGCAAGATATGGCGACTAGTTTTTAAGTTACCGAAGTTTTGAAAAAAATTTCAGATGGCTGAATCCACAGAATCCTTCGGTGGATTTCGACCATTCATGCACTAAACCGGCGCATTCGGACCTCGAACGAACCTCGAGAATTCATAAATTTTAGGCCTTTTTTTCCGAAAGTTATCGTGTTTACAAACATTATTCATCTGTAAATCAAATCTAATCGTTTGAGAGCATTTTTGGCCCAAAATTAGACATTTGGACCAAATGATAACGCTATTGTGAAAAAAAAGAAATTTTCTCAAGATTCTGTGAACCAAATCGGCTGTCAGTGTGACAAATAATGTAATTTTATGAAATCGACACTTCAAGAGTTCGAATCGCAGATTTATATGGAATATATCAAATTTCTCAACACCAGATCATATAAACCCAATTTTTTTTCACGTGAAACAGTGCTGAATAGAAAAGAAAATTTATATAACCCGTTTGGTCGTTGCCCTATAATTAAAACCAATATTTCAGCAAGATATGGCGACTAGTTTCTGAATGTTTGAAAAAAAATTTAGATGGCTTTATCTACAGAATTCTTTGGTGGATTTCGGCCATTTGTGCACTCAACCGTCGCATTCAGACCTCGAACGTACCTCGAAAATTAAGAAACTTCAGGCACTTTTTTCCGAAAGTTATCGTGTTTACAAAAATTATTTATCTGTATGTCAAATCTAATCGTTTGAGAGCATTTTTGGCCCAAAATTACCGATATTTGGAAAAAATGATAACGCTATTGTGGAAAAAACAGAAATTTCCTCAAGATTCTGTGAACCAAATCGGCTGTCAGTGTGACAAATAATGTAATTTAATGAAATCGACACTTCAAGAGTTCGAATCGCAGATTTATATGGAATTTATCAAATTTCTCAACACCAGATCATATAATCTCAATTTTTTTCACGTGAAACAGTGCTGAACAGAACTGAAAATTTATATAACTCATTTGGTCGTTGCCTTATAATTAAAACCAAAATTTCAGCAAGATATGGCGACTAGTTCCTGAATGTTTAAAAGAAAATTTGGATGGCTATATCTACAGAATCTTTCGGTGGATTTCGGCCATTTGTGCACTCAACCGGCGCATTCAAACCTCGAAAGTACCTTGAAAATTAAGAAACTTCAGGCACTTTTTTCCGAAAGTTATCGTGTTTACGATGATTATTTATCTGTATGTCAAATCTAATCGTTCGAGAGCATTTTTGGCCCAAAATTACAGACATTTGGACAAAATGATAACGCTATTGTGAAAAAAAAAGAAATTTTCTCAAGATTCTGTGAACCAAATCGGCTGTCAGTGTGACAAATAATGTAATTTTATGAAATCGACACTTCAAGAGTTCGAATCGCAGATTTATATGGATAATATCAAATTTCTCAACCCCAGATCATATAAACTCAATTTTTTTTCACGTGAAACAGTGCTGAACAGAACTGAAAATTTATGTAACTCGTTTGGTCGTTGCCTTATAATTAAAACCAAAATTTCAGCAAGATATGGCGACTAGTTCCTGAATGTTTGAAAAAAAATTTGGATGACTATATCTACAGAATCTTTTGGTGAATTTCGGCCATTTGTGCACTCAACCGGCGCATTCAGACCTCAAAAGTACCTTGAAAATTAAGAAACTTCAGGCACTCTTTTCCGAAAGTTATCGTGTTCACAGAAATTATTTATCTGTATGTCAAATCTAATCGTTTGAGAGCATTTTTGACCGAAAATTACAGATATTTGGACAAAATGATAACGCTATTGTGGAAAAAAAACAGAAATTTCCTCAAGATTCTGTGAACCAAATCGGCTGTCAGTGTGACAAATAATGTAATTTAATGAAAGCGACACTTCAAGAGTTCGATTCGCAAATTTATATGAAATATATCAAATTTCTCAACACCTGATCATATAAACGCAATTTGTTTCACGTGAAACAGTGCTGAACAGAACTGAAAATTTATATAACTCATTCGGTCGTTGCCTTATAATTAAAACCAAAATTTCAGCAAGATATGGCGACTAGTTTCTGAATGTTTGAAAAAAATTCGGAAGGCTATATCTACAGAATCTTTCGGTGGATTTCGGCCATTTGTGCACTCAACCGGCGCATTCAGACCTCGAACGTACCTCGAAAATTGAGAAACTTCAGGCACTTTTTTCCGAAAGTTATCGTGTTCACAGAAATTATTTATCTGTATGTCAAATCTAATCGTTTGAGAGCATTTTTGGCCCAAAATTACAGATATTTGTACAAAATGATAGCGCTATTGTTAAAAAAAAAAAAATTTCGATTTCATTTTCACGAGTAAAATTTCGTTTTAAATTTAACTAATTCCAAAGAATAACAAAAATTCAACAGAAATTGTCAGGTATAAAGCTATATTCATATCCTTTTTTAACACCATTGGAATCATAAAACTTCTCATTTGATTTTTTCTGCGATAAAATCTGCAGAAACATTGAGAGGAAAAATTTTTTTTCGAAAACTCTTGGTCATCAAAATTCATGAGAACATACTGATATACTTATTTTTTTTTCAAATAAAACCACCCTCGAACCTATAAAAAATGTGAAAATAAACAAGATTCAATACAAACTACACGTACGTTAAACCGCACGTCCATCTCGACCCTCTCGCAACGGACAACCGTCCCGTGCTGCCGTCGCCGGTCTCTGGACCTGCAGCATCACGTCCATTCCCCCCACGTTCATCTCCCAACACAACCCGCCCCCAGTCTCACCACTGGCCGGCCGCTTTCCCGCTAAAGCCCCCCATTCGCCAAGCTAAAAAAGGGCGGGAACCGAAACGACGCCCCGCGACGCCCAGGCGTCGCTCTCGCGGGCCTCTGGGAGGCAGCAGGGCGCAGAACGCTCTCTACTCCACCCCCGAGAGCTGGTCGGTGTCAAATTGCCGGCGGACTCCTCGATGGTTATCTCCCAGTCAGTGTAGTCCCAGCAGTAGGTACGCGAGCGACGTCCGGCGTCGTCACAAGTGGTCTCCAGACGCGCGATATCTCAGAGCCGCTGTTCCGTCGGGACGCTACGGAAGTCCTCCAGGACGCACGAGTCGACTCTGAGGAGTTTTTCGGTCTCTCGCGACGCTCGAGAACGGTGCGGTTGTGTGTGAAGAACGGTTGATGAGGCGTCTCGACGCTTTTTAAGAGACGCAACACGAGGGACCTGCTGTTTGACAGTTGTGGAGATAGAAGGTTAGGATCCTTATTTGCATGCTGTGACGTCCTGTTTTTTTCCCGGCGCGAAAAGTACGTGAGAAAGAAAAAGAGATAAAGTTTTTAATAAGATTATTATAACTTTGTGACGGAAGAGTAGAAAATAGAAACACTCAGATACTATAGAAGAGTTGCAAGAACGTAAATCGTGCGTAACAACGAACACTCGAACTAATTTAGATATGGTAAGCAAATTTGATGAAATTTTTGGAATAAAAATAAAACAGAAACGAGAAACAGAAACAGAAACAAAATTTGATACATAAAATCAACTGGCAAGAAGCAAGTCACGTTGCTGTTAGTTTTGTATCTATTCATTTGCCTCAAATAGATTATTCAATTTTCGTTTGATGTTGATGAAATAAGATCTTGGTTGTTATTTTTTTTTTGTTATATTATTTTTTGGACAATATAGAGCGAATATTTCTGGTGAAATAAGACGAGAGAATATAAACAATAGTTTATTTTGATAACGGAAATTTTTCTCAAATATTGTTTATATTTGATTAATTCGGTATAACGAAATGAGAATAATAGAAAATAAAATTAAAATAATAACAATAAACAAATTTTCAATCGTATTGCCAGAAAATTGATATTATTTTCGAATAACTAGAAAATAATCCAAAGTCCTTTGCCATTTTTTTAAAATTCTTATCAAATTTAAATATATATGAGGGAATGCTGATTTCTCTTCGAATAATAATTGTTATTCTCATCGAATATTTTGTAGGGCGAAAATAATTTAACAATTCGTATGATAAATTTGGATATTCTGTTGAAAGTATTTGTCTTTTGTTTCCATTTCAGCTTTCTTTCAAATTTCGCATAAATGAATGAATCAAACAATATAAAATTTTTGTTTGTTTGTGTAAAAAAATAATCAATTATCCTGGCTGCGAAAATTATTTATTTCGTTTCTCATTTGATATATTTTAGCGAAAAGTATTTTTATCAAGTCGAATAATAAATCATGTATGAATGTCGACTCCATAATTCTCAAGAAATTAATGAATAAAGATTATCGAATTCATTTTGGTCTGAAATCAATAATGAAAATCAAAATGAAATATTAATTCTTGAGGAAATTTCACTAAAATAAAGAAAAAACTGAAATTAAAATGAAACAGAAACGAAAACAAAATTTCATACATAAAATCAATTGGCCAAAAGAAAGTCACGTTGATGTTAGTTTTGTATCTATTTATTTGCCTCAAATAGATTATTCAATTTTCGTTTGATGTTGATGAAATAAGATCTTGGTTGTTAATTTTTTTTTGTTATATTATTTTTTGGACAATATAGAGCGAATATTTCTGGTGAAATAAAACGAGAGAATATAAACAATAGTTCATTTTGATACCGGAAAATTTTCTCAAATATTGTTTATATTTGATTAATTCGGTATAACGAAATGAAAATAATAGAAAATAAAATTGAAATAATAACAATAAACAAATTTTCAATCGTATTGCCAGAAAATTGATATTATTTTCGAATAACTAGAAAATAATCCAAAGTCTATTGCCATTTTTTTTGAATTCTTATCAAATTTGAATTTCTCTTCGAATTATAATTGTTATCTCATCGAATATTTTGTAGGGCGAAAATAATTCAACAATTCGTTTGACAAATTTGGATATTCTGTTGAAAGTATTTGTCTTTTGTTTCCATTTCAGCTTTCTTTCAAATTTCGCATACATGAATGAATCAAAAAATATAAAATTTTTGTTTGTTTGTTTGTGTAAAGAAATAATTTATTATCCTGGCTCCAAAAATTATTTATTTCGTTTCTCATTTGATATATTTCAGCGAAAAGTATTTTTATTAAGTCGAATAATAAATCATGTATGAATGTCGACTCCAAAATTCTCAAGAAATTAATGAATAAAGATTATCGAATTCATTTTGGTCTGAAATCAATAATGAAAATCAAAATGAAATATTGATACTTAATGAAATTTCAAAACAATGAAAAAAACAGAAATTAAGATAAAACAGAAACGAAATCAAAATTTGATACATAAAATTAACTGGCAAGAAGAAAGTCACGTTGCTGTTAGTTTTGTATCTATTTATTTGCCTTAAATAGATTATTCAATTTTCGTTTGATGTTGATGGAATAAGATTTTTGTTGTTAATTTCATTTCTTACATTATTTATTGGATAATATGGAGAGAATATTTCTGGTTGAATTAGACAAGAAAATATCATTTCAATTATTTTGACACCAAAAATTTTTCTCAAATATTGTTTATATTTGATTAATTCGGTATGACAAAAGAAAAATAAGAGAAAATAAAATTGAAATGATAACAATAAAAAAATTTTCAATCGTATTGCCAGTAGATGAAAATTGACATTATTTTCGAATAACTAGAATATAATTCAAATTCCATTGCTATTTTTTTCTAATTCTTATTAAATTCAAATATATATGGGGAAATGCTGATTTCTCTTTGAATAATTAATGTTATTTTCATCGAATATTCTGTAGAGCGAAAATAATTTAACAATTCGTATGATAAATTTGGATATTTTGTTGAAAGTATTCGTTTTCTGTTTAGATTTCAGCCTTTTTTCAAATTTCGCATAAATAAATGAATCAAAAAATATTAAATTTTGTTTGTTTGTTTGTGCAAAAAATAATTCATTTTCCTTGCTGCAAACATTATTCATTTCTCATTTGATATATTTCAGCGAAAAGTATTTTTATAATAAGAAATATAATCAACAATAAATAACACCTACAATCGCTGATATTGATGGGTTTCAAGAAAATTGAACAACAATTTCAGTAAAAGACGAAATTCCACAACGAAATACTTTGCGAATACTCAGCGAAAAGTATTTTTATGGAGTCGAATAATAAACCGTATATGAATGTCGACTCCATAAATTCAAAGAAATCATTGAATGAAGATTATTGAATTCATTTGGGTCTGAAATCAATAATGAAATATTAATTCTTGATGAAATTTCAAAAAAATAAAAAAAACTGAAATTAAAATAAAACAGAAACGAAAACAAAATTTAATAATTAATAAAATCAACTGGCAAGAGGAAAGTAGCATTACTGTTAGTTTTGTATCTATTTATTTGTCATAAATAGATTATTCCATTTTCGTTTGAAGTTGATGAAATAAGATCTTTGTTGTTAATTGCATTTTTTATATTATTTTTTGGACAATATGCAGCGAATATTTCTGGTGGAATAAGACAAGAGAATATCAACAATAGTTTATTTTTATACTGGAAATTCTTCTCAAATATTGTTTATATTCGATTAATTCGGTATGATGAAAGAAAAATAATAGAAAATAAAATTGAAATAATAACAATAAAAAAATTTTTAATCGTATTGCCAGAAGATGAAGATTGACATTATTATCGAATAACTAGAGAATAATCCAAATTCCATTGCCATTTTAAAAAATTCCCATCAAATTCAAATATATATGGGGGAATGCTGATTTCTCTTCGAATAATCATTGTTATTCTCATGGAAAATAATTTAACAATTCGTATGATAAATTTAGATACTCTGTTGAAAGTATTTGTCTTTTGTTTCCATTTCAGCTTTCTTTCAAATTTCTCATAAATGAATGAATAAAACAATATAAAATTTTTGTTTGTGTCGAAAAATTATTTATTTTTTTGGCGGCAAAAATTATTTATTTCGTTTCTCATTTGATATATTTTAGCGAAAAGTAATTTCATCAAGTCGAATAATAAACCATATTATATAAATGTTGACTCCATAATTCCTGAGAATATAATGAATAAAGATTATTGAATTCATTTTGGTCTGAAAACAATAATGAGAATCAAAATGGAATATTAATTCTTAATGAAATTTTACAAATATAAAAAAAAACTGAAATTAAAATCATGAGGATTGAGTCATAGTAGTTAAATATATACCTATATTGATGTATGTAGAGAAATTCTTCACTCCTGGAAAAAACTGAAAAACAACGAAAACGTCAACAAAAAAAATACTTCTAAAATAGTAAATAGAAACAATAACAAAATTCACTCCTGGAAAAATCAAAAACCTCATTCAAGCGCACATAAATAAATACAACGAATAGGTCAACAAAACAAATAATTTTAAAATAGTAAAAAAAAACAAAATTCATTAAATTTTTTTTTCCTAGGTTCTCTCAGCCGTCAAGACGCGGTCCGACGAGTCCCTCCCCCCCTCGGAGCGCTCGGGCTCGGGAGGTTACCCCACAGCGTCCCCCTGGCCGGCGCTATCCCTGCCAGCCCCCGAACTGGACCCAGTCGCCGCCGCCTGGGGCAGGAAGCTCTACTCCGGCTCTGCGGGCGCGGGACCCAGGGTCGCCGCCGGTCCTGGACTCATGTTTGGGCTGCACCACCACCAGGACCATGCGACCAGCGGGTTGCACCACCACCACCAGCCCAGAGGGCCCAGCCTCAAGGAGGAACCCCTGTCCAGCACCAGGGCGTGGATGCAGCCCTCCGTACAAGACCAGAATGGGTGAGTGGACATAAAATTGAGGAAAGAACTGGCGGTGGGTTCGGGTTGGATTTTCTGTTTGGAAGACCTCGCGTCCTATAGCCTATAGAAAAGGAAGAAGGTTACTGTTTGCGTTCCCAAAGGACGCGAGGTCTCCCAAACAGAAAATCCAGCGTACGTTCTCGGAGCGACCTAATCCGGTCGCGTCGTCGCGCGAGTCGTAAATCACGACTCGCGAATATAGAGTCGCTGCGGACGGCGGTATTTCAATATAATCGCCTGCTCTATGGGCCCCGGCATCGTTAAAACGCAGTGCGGCCAATTGACCGGGCAGATAAACGGCCGAAAAACTGACGGCGCGGCGGCCATTATCCGATTTGCGAATCGCATAAATCGCCCACGGCGGGCGCCCTACGCGCCCGCGTCGTTAGCCGCTAATTGAACCGTTTATCCGCCCGGTATTTTTTTCCCGAAGCGAAAATCGCAAGTGAGGAATCGTCGATGTCAACCTTTTAGCACTGAAGACATCAATATTCTTCTTCTTCTTAACTAAATGGATTTTGCACACAATAAACCTCCAACCACCAATAAACGATAGTTGCAGCGAATCGGCGGGGTCGTGGTGTCTGTCGACTATTCCTGAATCATTAATGCCCAGTCCCCACGATCGCCGTGAAAGGCTCGAGTGGAACGTCAATTCATTAAGTCTATTCGTGAATTAACAGCTCATTATAACCGCTCCTATTTTTTTTCCACGCGTATCGTCGTCGTCGGTATCGAAGCGTCGTGTACATTTGGAGTAATTGCGACCGACTTATCGCGACATGTGATCAAGTAATTATCGAATGTTCGAGAGAGGACGTGCGACTCTTAATGAAAACACGCTCGAATTACGGTTTGATGGATCTGGACATTATCACTGGCTGCGTTTCGAAATCGAGTGGCGATATGGGAAGAAATCAATTTTTTTCTCATCGATCGTTTTCGATTGGAGTGAAAACGTTGAGGCCAGGTGGTCATAGAGCAATTATATTCTATGTAGCTGAAACATATCATGTGATGTCGCGAAAATATCGAAATAATACACAAAGATGAATACGGCTACAGAAAAACCGCAATGAATAATATGATCTTGTGAAATTCTAAATTTATCAGAGATTAATTTCAGATACGTTTCTAGTTTTCATGTAGGAAAAAAATATATATAATGGGGATAATATACGTAAACAATAAAAAAATTATTGCAACGATGAATTTGACTGAAAAATAGAACAACAAAAATATGAGACAAAGACGAAATTACACAGAGAAGAAAGGGAGGAATAAATATATATATTATTTATTCATCAAAATACTCCGAAAAAATAACCAAAATCCCAAAACACGAAAATTTATTTTCGAAAAAATATATCATCAAGAAAACATAACGTTAACAATGAAAAAATTATTGTGCACCTATGAATGACTAAAAAAGAAAACAATAAAAATATCAGACAAAGAAGAAATTACACAAACAAAAATTATTATGGTATTAAAAAACAATACTGTAACACTGAACAAAGAACGAATGCAAGAATGATTTCTGATCCTCGAATTCAAATTAAACCTGATGAAACAACGGTCATATCTTCATGATACGCAAAATGAAATTCATAATCTGAGCAGCTGAATAATTTTTTGTATAAATATAATCAACAATAAATTACACCCACAATCACTGATGTCGATGGGTTTCAAGAATGTTCGAAAAATTAAACAATAAAAATATCAGACAGAGACGAAATTGGACAAAAAAAACGAAAGAAATAAATATATATACTATTTAATTATTGAAATACTCCGAAAAAATGAACAAAATCCCAAAACACGAAAATATATTTGAAAAAAATATATTATGAGGTAAACATAACGTTAACAATGGAAAAAATATTGTAAAACGATGAATATGACTATAAAAGAAAACAACGAAAATATCAGAAAAAGACAAAATAGCACAATCGAAAATCATTATAATATTTAAAATCATAACTGTACCATTAGGAAAAGAACGCATGCAAGAATGTTATCTGATCCTCGAACAAAAATTATACCTGATGAAACAACGATCATATCTTCATAATAAGCAAAATGAAATTCATTGTCTGAGCAGCTGAATGATTTTTTGTATAAATATAATTAACAATAAATTACACCCACAATCGCTGATTTTGATGGGCTTCAAGACTGTTCGAAAAATTGAACAAAAATATCAGACAAAGACAAAATTGCCAAAGAAAAAAGAAGAAATGAATGTATATATTTTTTATTTATCGAAATACTCCGAAAAAATAAACAAAATCCCAAAACACGAAAATATATTTAAAAAAAATAAATCATAAAACGATGAATATGATTAAAAAAGAAAACAACAAAAATATCAGACAACGACGAAATTGCACAAAGAAAAATGATTATGGTATCAAAAATCATAACAGTAACATTAGGAAAGGAACGAGTGCAAAAATGATAACTGATCTCCGAATAAAAATTATATCTGATGAAATCACGGTCATATCTTCATAATATGCAAAATTAAATTCATACTCTGAGCAACTGAATGATTTTTTGTAGAAATATAATCAACAATAAATAACACCTACATTCGCTGATGTTGATGGGTTTCAAGACTGTTCGAAAATTGAACAACAATATCAAACAAAGACGAAATTTCACAACGAAAAAAAAATAAATATACATATTATTTATTTTTCGAAATACTCCGAAAAAATACACAAAATCCCAAAACAGGAAAATATATTCAAAAAATATATATCATAAGAAAAACATAACGTTAATGGAAGAATTATTGTAAAACGATGAATATGATTAAAAAAGAAAACAACAAAAATATCAGACAAAGACGAAATTGCACAAAGAAAATTGATTATGGTATCAAAAATCATAACAGTAACATTAGGAAAGGAACGGGTGCAAGAATGATAACTAATCTTCGAATAAAAATTATATCTGATGAAATCACGGTCATATCTCCATAATATGCAAAATTAAATTCATACTCTGAGCAACTGAATGATTTTTTGTAGAAATATAATCAACAATAAATAACACCTACAATCGCTGATGTTGATGGGTTTCAAGACTTTTCGAAAATTGAACAACAATATCAGTGAAAGACGAAATTTCACAACGAAAAAAAAAATTTATATACATATTATTTATTTATCGAAATACTCCGAAAAAATACACAAAATCCCAAAACAGGAAAATATATTCAAAAAATATATATCATATGGAAAACATAACGTTAATGGAAGAATTATTGTAAAACGATGAATATGATTAAAAAAGAAAACAACAAAAATATCAGACAAAGACGAAATTGCACAAAGAAAATTGATTATGGTATCAAAAATCATAACAGTAACATTAGGAAAGGAACGGGTGCAAGAATGATAACTGATCTTCTAATAAAAATTATATCTGATGAAATCACGGTCATATCTCCATAATATGCAAAATTAAATTCATACTCTGAGCAACTGAATGATTTTTTGTAGAAATATAATCAACAATAAATAACACCTACAATCGCTGATGTTGATGGGTTTCAAGACTGTTCGAAAATTGAACAACAATATCAGTGAAAGACGAAATTTCACAACGAAAAAAAAAATTTATATACATATTATTTATTTATCGAAATACTCCGAAAAAAAACACAATATCCCAAAACAGGAATATATATTCAAAAAATATATATCATGAGGAAAACATAACGTTAATGGAAAAATTATTGTACAACGATGAATATGATTTAAAAAGAAATGAATGAAAAATCAGACAAAGACGAAATTGCACAAGGAAAAATTATAACGGTATTAAAAATATAACTGTAACATTAGGAGAAGAACGAATGCAAGAATGATTTCTGATCCTCGGATAAAAATTATACCTGATGAAACAACGGTCATATCTTCATAATACGCAAAATTTAATTCATATTCTGAGCCGCTGAATGATTTTTTGTATGAATATAATCAACAATAAATTACACCCATAATCGCTGATGTTGATGGGTTTCAAGACTGTTCGAAAAATTAAACAATAAAAATATCAGACAAAGACGAAATTGCACAGATCAAAAAAAAAAAATAAATATATAATTATATATTATTTCATATCGAAATACTCCGGAAAAATGAACAAAAACATGAAAATATATTAAAAAAAATATATCATGAAGAAAAAAAAACGTCAACAATGAAAAAATTATTGTGATACTATGAATATGACTAAAAAAGAAATGAATAAAAATATCAGACAAAGACGAAATTGCACAAGGAAAAATTATTACGGTATTAAAAATATAACTGTAACATTAGGAGAACAACGAATGCAAGAATGATTTCTGATCCTCGAATAAAAATTATACCTGATGAGACAATCATATCTACAAAATATGCAAAAATTCATAGTCTGAGCAGCTGAACGATTTTATTGTATGAATATAATCAACAATAAATTACGCCCACAATCACTGATGTTGGGTTTCAAGATTGATTCGTGAAAATTTTTGGATTGATGATGTGGACGTGTTATTCCGGGGATAATTTCGACAATCTTCTAATTTTGCCATTCTTGGGTCGGCTGGTAATCATCATCAGAATTATTCTTTTTATTAACACCAGAAAGAATAACATTTTGTACATTGCACTCAGTAAAACCAGAGACGATTAAACCCTTAGAGTTGCCCTATCAAGTCCAATGACATCAATTAACTGTAAAGGACATCTGTTTATTCGAACAAAAGTAGAATTATATCTATATATCATTCAAGAATGCGATACTTTATGTCTTTTTCTTTATAACTGAAAGATTTCAGTAATTATTTTCGGTAGACTTCGAACCTTTTTTAGTAGGTCAATAGAAGTACTCAGAAATTCATATAATTCATATAATTGTGAATAACTTATTCATTTTTCATTATGTATGCGACTGATTTAAAACACTAAAATATGCATGAAGTATTCAGAGATGCCGGCTACCTTTATCAAACTCCCTTATTCATTTTCAAGTGGGTCATCACGAAATTTACATTTATGCTATGTACTATGAACTATGAATGTGATATTGTAACTTTATCGCCTCAATGAAACATTGATGGATAACAACTACAAAATCATGCTCCCTTCTCGATCTTGAATTACTACATCACAAATATAGAGCGGAGTTTCATATATGTTGCATTGTGACTACATAGCGCACACATCGCCAATACGAAGCATGAAAGTTGTCGCAATGTTCCTTCCGTGATCTCTCCAGATTACATCACAGAGATGTAACTGATGACTTGGAAAGGCAAAAAATAAAAATGGCATTGCTTCCAAACCAACAATTATAAATGAGTCAGTAGGTACACCATCCACCTCATCCAATCCACCCCTTCTGCGATCGTTCGACCCCAACAGCACACGTCGTACATCTTCTTTGTAGCCGGTATAATCCACTATATAACACCAGAAATAAACCCATGGAACCCTAAATTGAATCGAGATCTATTATTCGAAGTGTCACAACGTAACACCATATGCGCGTGGGCGTATGTGGCGTCCGACGACGTTAAGAAGGGTTCGTCGGAAGTGTTGTGCATCGACTGATAAGGTCGGTCCTTGTCATTTTCACCGAGTGCCACTCACATTACCGGCCCTACGGATATCTCGAGAGGCGTACACGGCCTCGAATTACATTTAAGTACGCTTAAACGTTCCTCTTAATGGCGTTAAGGCCATATGGGTTCGAGTGTTGTACGGGGCGATTGTGTGGAAAATTGAATTTCGTTGGGACGATGGCCCAGAGATTATGGGGAGGACGGTTCAATTTGTTTCCTCGATGGGAACGGGCGAAAAAAAATCA
The DNA here is from genome assembly GCA_963966015.1 of Aphidecta obliterata. NCBI lineage: Eukaryota > Metazoa > Arthropoda > Insecta > Coleoptera > Coccinellidae > Aphidecta > Aphidecta obliterata. Next base: position 5,127,077 of record OZ014435.1, read on the forward strand.
TATCTGATGTGGAGCGTTCTTGGCGTTTAAGCGCGAGGACGACACACGATCTCGTACAGAGCGATTGGTGTGGTTTGGTTCGATGATCGTTTCTGTTCTCGTTCGAATGACCAGGTGAAGGCGTTTAGTGGAAAACTCACCAATATGCATGCTCAAATTCGCTGAATCATAGCCTAAACGCCGGTATCAACGAAACGCCCGCCGACAAAATCATGCAATTTATAATCGAACCAGTCGGGGCTGTATATCAGCGCGCGAGATTATATCTGCCCCGCAAATTAACGAACCGGAGACATAAATTAACCTGTCCCTCCCGTACCCCATTCATCCGTAGGATGCTGCGCTGGCTCTGGGGTATATTTTAGGCCTATCTCGCGAGCCTGATCCTGCGGCCGGCAGGACGACCACAAACGGCCATGATCGGCATACAACCTGCCTGCCGGACAATCCGGCCATCCCCGAACCCGAAAGGGGGTGTTCGAAACGCTCCTGTGACGGGGGCGGTTTTTGATCGGGTGGCGGGGGGAAACGCGGAAAGTTGCATTACTTCGGCGACACAACCTGATTTGTCTCTGTTCAAAAATGGGACCTCATTAGATTCACCAGGTCGTGACACATAAGACACCCCTAATTCTGGATGATAAAAACATATCTCCTCCAGCGACTACACCCCGAAAACTACAGCTGAAGAAGTTCCGCCGTAAAACAGCCGATACTCACACGCCATCCGGATCATCGTCGCAATAATCCGGAATAACTGCGAGTTATCCCGCCGCGTTTGTAACTACGCCGACCGATCGAAGCCGGGCGCGATACACCTTAGCGCCCGGGCGTAAGCGATATTTTATTAAGCAGTAAAACCCGCCGGAAGGTTATGCCGGAATTGATAGGTGAACGGGAACCGGGACGATTGCATATTCCGGATGTGTATCCCGTCGATTGGATATGGGGTGGCAAGTAATGGGGTGGCGCGGGCGCGAGGGCGGCGGACTGGTTCAATCTACGATATTTTTCGAGGGGGTCCGCGTTACGGCGTTGTATTATGGATAAGACGCCGAGTTGTTTGTACCGCTCTATAGGTGTTATTGGTACATTTGTATTTCGTTTGATTACTTGTTGTTGTTTTACATTCCGATACTATTGAGTTTCGAGTTTTAGTTTCGAGAATTGGAACCTGGAATTGTCGCATTGTTGTCAACATTCTTCTGATCGTTGTTTTTTTTTCAGGATTGGTGTTGGTAGGGCCCACTTCGAGAAGCAGCCCCCTTCGAATCTTCGAAAATCGAATTTTTTTCACTTCGTCATAGCCCTTTATGACAGGTCAGGACAGCCCGTTGAAATTGAGAGGACTGCCTTCATTGGCTTCATCGAGAAAGACCAGGTGAGCGAATTTGAGTGATTGTAATTCATAATCCACATAAAAAATCTATATCATATATGAAATTTAGATAACTAGTCAATCAGTATAAGAAACGCCGTAGTTCGGAAAACACACAATTTCAGAAATTGGCCTTTGGAAATACCTCAAAATTTGTACTTTCGGGGGATGCGCAGTACACCTAAACCATGGCAACTGAGCATCTGATTTTGCCAGGGAAGATAGACATGAAACCGTTCTATATTATATGTGAAATTAGGATAACTAGCTTGTCTGTAATAAAAACGCCGTAGGTCTAAAGACACCCGATTTTTGAAATTGGCCTCTGTAAATCCTGCGAAATTATGTATTTCGGCGGATGCGCAGTACACCCAAACCATGGCAACTGCTCGTCTAATTTTTATAGAGTTCGTAGATGAAAGACAGATATATACTATGTTCAAAATTCAGATGTCTAGCTCACCTGTATAAAAAACGCCGTAGGTCGGAAAACACATAATTTTTGAAATTTGCCTCTGAAAATCTCGTGAAACTAGACATTTCGGCGGATACGTAGTACACCCAAACGATAACAACTGCTCATCTGATTTTCACAGAGTTTGTAGATGATGGTCTGCTCTATATTTTGTTTGAAACTCAGATGTCTAGCTTATTTGTATAAAAAAAGCCAAAGGTCGAAATACACCCAATTTTTGAAATTTGCCTCTGAAAATCCCGCGAAATTGGACAATTCGGCGGATGCACAGTACACGTTGACCATGGCGATTGCACATCTGATTATTACAGGATCTGTAGATAAAAAATAGGTCAATATCATATGTCAAATTCAGATAGCTAGCTCACTTGGTTGAAAAACGCCGTAGGTTGTAAAACAGCCAATTTTTTAAATTGGCCTCTGGAAATACCACGAAATTGGATATTACGGCGGATGCGCAGTACACCCAAACTATGGCAACTGCGAATCTGATTTTCACAGAGTCTGTAGACGGTTAACAGAACTATACTATATTCAAAATTCAGATGTCTAGCTCACCTGTATAAAAAACGCCGTAGGTCGGAAAACACATAATTTTTGAAATTTGCCTCTGAAAATCTCGTGAAATTAGACATTTCGGCGGATACGTAGTACACCTGAACGATAACAACTGTGCGTCTGATTTTTACGGAGTTTGTAGATAATGGCCTGCTCTATATTATGTTTGAAACTCAGATGTCGAACTCATCTGATAAAAAAACGCCAAAGGTCGACATACACCCAAATTTAGAAATTTGCCTCTGCAAATCCCGCGAAATTGGACTCTCGGTGGATGCACAGTACACGTTGACCATGATAATTGCACATCTGACTATTACAGAGTCTGTAGATAAAGAATAGGTCAATATCATATGTTAAATTCAGATAGCTAGCTCACTTGGTTAAAAAACGCCGTAGGTTGTAAAACAGCCAATTTTTGAAATTGGCCTCTGGAAATACCACGAAATTGGACATTACGGCGGATGCGCAGTACACCCAAACTATGGCAACTGCAAATCTTATTTCCACAGAGTCTGTAGATGATTGACAGATCTATACTATGTTCAAAATTCAGATGTCTAGCTCAACTGTATAAAAAACGCCGTAGGTCGGAAAACACATAATTTTAGAAATTTGCCTCTGAAAATCTCGTGAAATTAGATATTTCGGCGGATACGAAGTACACCCAAACGAATAAACGATAACAACTGCGCGTCTGATTTTCACAAAGTTCGTAGATGATGGCCTGCTTCATATTATGTTCGAAACTCAGATGTCTAGCTCATCTGTATAAAAAACGCCAAAGATCGAAATACACCCAATTTTTAAAATTTGCCTCTGAAAATCCCGCAAAATTAGACATTTCGGCGGATGCACAGTACACGTTGACCATGACAATTGCACATCTGATTATTACAGAGTCTGTAGATAAAGAATAGGTCAATATCATATGTTAAATTTAGATAGCTAGCTCACTTGGTTAAAAAACGCTGTAGGTTGTAAAACAGCCAATTTTTGAAATTGGCCTCTGGAAATACCACGAAATTGGACATTACGGCGGATGCGCAGTACACCCAAACTATGGCAACTGCGAATCTTATTTCCACAGAGTCTGTAGATGATTGACAGATCTATACTTTGTTCAAAATTCAGATGTCTAGCTCACATGTATAAAAAACACTGTAGGTCGGAAACACATAATTTTTGAAATTTGCCTCTGACAATCTCGTGAAATTAGACATTTCGGCAGATACGTAGTACACCCAAACGATAACAACTGCGCGTCTGATTTTCACAGAGTTCGTAGATGATGGCCTGCTTCATATTATGTTCGAAACTCATATGTCTAGCTTATCTGTATAAAAAACGCCAAAGGTCGAAATACACTCAATTTTTAAAATTTGCCTCTGAAAATCCCGCGAAATTAGACATTTCGGCGGATGCACAGTACACGTTGACCATGGCGATTGCACATCTGATTATTACAGAATCTGTAGATAATGAATAGGTCAATATCATATGTTGAATTCAAATAGCTAGCTCACTTGGTTAAAAAACGCCGTAGGTTGTAAAACAGCCAATTTTTGAAATTGGCCTCTGGAAATACCACGACATTGGACATTACGGCGGATACGCAGTACACCTGAACCCTGGCAACTGCGCATCTGATTTTCACAAGTTCGTTCAATGAAAGATGGTTCAATGTCATATGTGAAATTCAGATATCTAGCTCGTCGGTATAAAAAACGCCGTGGATGGTTGGGGTACTGACCGAACAACAAAACTTTATTCCATCACTCGACACGACTCATATTTTATCCCTGTCTGCGGTTTCATGCTCCACCCTGTAATTAATTGCCTCAACTGGCGCAACAATTGAAAAACACGAGGGGTAAGGTCCGCCTTAGACTGTTGCAACTTCTCTTGTTTCACATTAGCGAAATTAGTCTGACCGGCGGACGGAACATGCAAAAACATGCACGCGTCCTCTGGATTAACTGTCATGCGGCATCACGTTCCAGGGTCGGCTCGAAGAGGAATCCCCTACTTTATTTCCGATGGCATATTGAATCTGACTCAATATAAGAATCTATAACGTAGTGCAAGACCAAAGAGTTTCGTCTTAGACTGCTACTGATACTGATAGGGTTATTTTGGGGCGAATTAAGTGTTCATTGCTAGTTCTAAGTTTCCCTAGGTGCGGTCCTGGTTGCCATGTCACACATTCATATCTTCATTAATCTGTATGCACTTGCATAATAAGTTCACAATATCACACCCGTTGTTTGTACGTTTTAATTTTTTAACGCTATCAACTCGAATTACATCAAATCTAGCGCTTTTCCCGAGGCTATCATTCGGGTCGTCCTGAATTTTTTTCGCTAAAACTTAATTGAATTAACTGCATGATGGATATTACCGTTCTGAATCAGGTGGGACCTCTCAGTTGATTAAGTGTGATATCATGAAAAAGAGAACTTTTTGTTGAAGTAAATTTCCTTCTGTTCGATATGAGAAAGCTTTTAGTGAGGTTTCCTCATCAGAAAATGTCTCACCATTCGAAGTCAATGCAGAGACTTGTTATCTGTGATGGATGTGACTTCGAGGGATGTTACTTATTGTTACCCTGATGGTTGTGTGAAGCACCAACGTCTTACTTCGGCATGGAACAACACCTGGATATCCTTCCAGTTCCATGCAAGCTAAGCTGATAAGCACACCACGAGGTCTTAGCCAAAGTACCAAGAAGTTAGCACAAAGGTATTTTGGGTTCTACACGATCTGAGCAGGAGTAGGCCCAAGCAGGCATCACAGCCCGGTTATTTTAGATTGCACCGTTCATACTGGTGCTACCATGAGTGCTAGCAAATCGCCCCTGTTAAGCCCATCGAAGAATAAGCAAGCTATCTTCTAACTACCATCAACGAAGGGTCGTAATGGGACCTCACCCTGTTGCATATAGGTTTATTGTTTTCTTTCTTCATACATCTTTGAATGGCGACGCCAGCAAGTTCAATCTCCATTGGCGAACGGTGCACAACGCATATTTTCCTGCGCTCAAGAAACAAACACCGAACATCGGGGGCCTTTGACGGCGGCGGCGTCTGCGGAACGAGGTGGCGGCGTCGTAGCCATGGCAACGGGAAAAAGGGCCCACGGTGAAATGTACAACAATAACGGCCGGCCTCGGATGTCGGAACAGGATCGGGGGGCGAAAGTGGTATGAATAAATACAACACGCTGTTTTGGATCCATTGTTGCCGACGAGAGGCGAGAGGGGAAAGCGGGAATTATGTACTGGAATGGCGTTCGGGGAAACTGGCTCTAGTATAATTGGGACGTAAACATAAAACTGGGAAGTGTGTTTGTTCACGTTGGACTTTCACTTTTCGCGGTTGTTGTGGGAATGGTTCATTGAGCTGAGGTAGTTATCTAGGAGATTTTCGCGGTCGTGAAAATGTTTCCCAGCAGTCGGAGTATTCGGGTGTTTTCCCTCATTCGTAGCTACAAGAAAAACTGGGTTGATATTTCTCACTGAAGGGTATACCATTAGGGTTTTCCAATGTTTGATGGGAGAGTTAATAATTTTTTCCACTTAAAAGCCGGAGCCAAGAGAAGAGAGCCTCCAACTTCGAGCTTCTGTGACCACAGATTATTTTTTCTCGGACGGGCTCTGCAATCCTGAGTAGGTAGATTAGTGTAAATAAATATGAACTAGCGTTGCCCAGATGTCCGATTTGAACAGTGTTTTCCCTCATTCGTAGGTCAAAGAATAACTGGGGTAATATTTCCCACTGAAGGGTTCACCATTATGGTTTTCCAATTTCTGATGAGAGAGTTAATAATTTTTTCCAACAATATTTCAAGGTAGCCATAGCCGAATTTACTCGAAATAACGTTCGTTACATCCGCCACGACACACCACATCAGTCTCCACGACAGACCGCCATACAACACCATAACAATAATTCCGCATTAACTATGTCCACACTTGATCTATAACAATAATAATTTTCCCACTGAATATGAGTTCTCAACTCTTTTGTAATCACTGTAGACATTTCGATTGACCCATTTTTTTTATTGCAGGAATCTGACGGACAGAAAACGAACAATGGGATCCAGTACAGGCTGCAACTGTTGTATTCCAATGGTGAGTTCAACCTTCCTTCGAACATTTTGGTCCATAACTACGTCTTCTTGTCGTTTAAATTGTAACAAGATCGAGTACCCGCAAAGAATCCCTCATCAAACATCTTCTCGCCCCGTTAAATCGACAAAGTCTCATCGCGCGCGATTGAATCATTCACGAAAGCCCCGATCACACGCCCGAGTTATCTTGCTTGCGCGATAACTTCCGCCGCGGGGCCGCGGAATTATTAACGAAGTTTGATAAATACGGGACTCAGGGGGCGGCGAAACTGCCCCCTCACGGAAACTTCGGAGTTGCGGTCGTCGGGAACTAAAGATCATTACTCGGTAGAACGACCCGGGGAGTCGTCTGAGAAATTTGCGGCTCAAGGTCCGCGTCTTGCGGCTTTCCAAGTTGGAAACTCGGGGAAGTTGGGGGGGGGTGACCGCAGGGGAGGTACATGGACTCTGGTCATCCGCAGGTTTAGGAGGTGGACGGGTGGAGACTAATATGCGAAGTTTATTGGGGTTGATACTGATGGGGGGCTTGGAAGAGAAGATGCTTCAGCGGTTTTTGGATACACTGAAACTGAGTATCGAAATATTCCACTCACCTACAGGCTAATTTTCGATAAAGCAGAAGTGAACGACAGTTTCCGCTCAATCTCAATTTTTAGTTTTTGGCTATTATCTCCCAAATGGTGCGTCGTACAGTAAAACTTATTGTATATAGAATGGAAGTTTCGTAAATTCTCGACAACTTCTCTTCATAACTTTTTTTTGTAACGCATGAAGATTCTGAGATATCCGCAGCCGTTTGAAGAAAAGTGCATTTTCACCCCAAGTGTTCTGACAAACATTCCCGTCTACTACCTCAGACTTCCACTTTTCTGAAAAACTCATTGAAAAAGAGTTGAAGAGGATTGAATTTTCTTTACAATGAGTTATAATTCAATATAGTACCATCAACAGGTCCAATCTTAGTGAATTTTTCAGATTCACAGTTAATTTTTGAAGAAAGCCCCCTCATCAACTTTAAGGGTTGTATCGTTTGATTCGAGCTGAATAATGGTGGAATATTCATTGAAAAGAATATAGTTACTCGAAAAATAACATTTATTGACAGATTCACTACATACAGCGAATATGATTTGGTAGGGCGTTTATATCGAAAATTAACAGTGAAGTTGAAAAATTGAGTAAGTTTAGACTGGTTCATAATAATCAATGGAGAAAAGCCTCCTTTTAAAGAAAATTTTATGCTCTTCAATTGTCTTCATTATGGTTATGGCAAAAAAATGGAAGGATGAAGCTCTAGAAGGAAATGTTTGACAAAAAACGTAGGGTGAAAATCCAATTTTCGTTAATCTGCAATGTTTGGCGGATATCTCCGATACCGCTCAAATTACAAGAAATATTATACGAACTATCTTGTAGGGAATTTGAGAATCTTCCATTCTGTATACAACAAGTTTTACCTCACGACACACCGTTTGGGAGATATGAGGGGAACTCCTAGTATAGGTTCCAGGACTTTTAGGATGTTCATCTGCCAACCACTCCAAAAATGCCTGAGCTGAGAAATACATATAATCTATATGATTCAAGGGTGCAGATTCCGAATATATATTTTTTATTCACGAGAAATAATTTTTTTAATCGCTAAATGACTTTGAAGTTGAAACTTTCAGAGATCTTAAATTTTAGTTGTCCAAGTTTGAGGTCTCCTGTATAAAAATGGATTGACTATGGTATGTGTGGATTTTTATTTATTTTTCAGCATGCTCTGACTAGCGGAAGACATTATGGTTGTGTTTCCAAAATTAAATAATAAGGTTTTATGATTTTTTTCGTCGAACAACTCACAGTACTGATTTTTTGGTAACTTTTATTCCAATTCATTCTTGGTTTGAATTTGTGAATGAATGAATTTCCTTTCATTCTGAAACCCCCTGCATGTGGTGAATCCCGAATGGGCGTTGGTGAAGAGGTTTCACTTTCATGGATGCTGCGCCAGTTGCTCAGGTATAGACAGTATTCCAATTGATTTATGGCTTCTATTAGTGTAGCCAGTATATCTGTCAGTTGGAACTTCCACAACAGATTATTGAATTTCGGAGCTACGAGATATATTATATGGCACGAGATGCAGATGTAGTTTCGGGAAACAGAGGCGACTGCTTTGAATACAGTGGATTACATAATTTAGCGTTCTTGAATGTTGATGATGGAGTAAATTCAACTCCTTGTAGATGAACATTTCACAACCACATCTAAATAAACTTTTTCCTAGGTCCAATCCACGGTGGTCCTTCCACACCCCCCTGTCAAGAACCCCATTCTCACGCCTCTGGCCCATCACATGTACCTCGTAATTTTTGCTGAATTTCCAACGAAACTATTACTACCGGAAGTTTTGTCGAAACGGCTTGAGTGGTGCTAGGGGTACGTTGACAGATATACAAGCATCCCTAATTGCCACAATAAATCAACGATTGGTGACATCCTATCGGTTTTGGTGGTTCCACAATCGGAAGAATGCGAGGTTATGAGCGACGATAATAGAGTAGTGAGATTACTTCTGGAAGAGAAAGATCATTGCCGGATAGTAACAGATTTTCGTACGAAGTTTAATGGGAATTCAAAAAGAGAAGGGGGATTTTTCTAGAGAAATTTTCGGAGGAAATATTTGTTGTCAAATTTTTTTAGTCTAGGTATAATTGTTTTTGTGAAAACATTTTTCTTCGAGTATCTTCAAGGAATATTTCATATGAGTTAATTCGACCCCGCTGATTTCGACTATAATGTCGATTCATTCATATGCCTCATCGCTTTTGTTATAGCCCAAGTCGAAATTTTCGAAAAAAATTAATTGTTAGACAAGAAAAAACATAAAACCTTGTAAGATCATTTTAGAATCTCGACCATAGTTTCTTTAGGTAGTCAGAGAATGCTGAAAAATGAAAAAAAATCCACACATACCAAGTCGATTAATTTTTATACAGAAAGACCTCAAACATCTAAAAATTGAGATCTATGAAAGTTTCAACTTCAAAGTCATTTGGCGATTAGGAAAATTATTTCTCGTGAAAAAAAATATATATTCGGAATCTACACCTTTGAATTATATAGATAATATGTTTTTCTCAGATCAGTGGACAAATTAATTTTTTGCCAAATTTTTTTTGGTCTAGGTATACCTAATTTTTTTTGTGAAAACATTTTTCTTCGAGTATCTTCTAGAAATTTTCCATATACGCTAACTCGACCTCGTCGATTTCGACTATACCGTCTGTTTCTTTATATACCTCATCACTTTTATTGCAGTATAAGTCGAAATTTTCAAAAAAATGGGTTGTTCGACAAAAAAAATCATAAAACCTTGTGAGATCATTTTAGAAACTCAACCATAATTTCTTTTGGTAGCCAGAGGATGCTGAAAAATAAATAGAAATCCACACATACCATAGACGGTTAATGTTTATACAGGAGACTTCAAACTTGGACATCTAAAAATTAAGATCTCTGAATGTTTCAACTTAAAATTCATTTAGCGATTAGAAAGATTATTTAATACACCCTTGAATTATATAGATAATATGTTTTTCTTAGATCAGTGGACAAATTAATTTTTTGCCAAATTTTTTTTGTGAAAACATTTTTCTTCGAGTATCTTCTAGAAATTGTTCATATACGCTTATTCGACCTCGTCTATTTCGACTATACCGTCGTTTTCTTTATATACCTCATCACTTTTGTTGTAGTACGAGTCGAAATTTTCAAAAAAATGAGTTGTTTGACAAAAAAAGTCATAAAACCTTGTTAGATCATTTTGGAAACACAACCATTACTTCTTTCGGTAGCCAGAGGATGCTGAAAAATTAATAAAAATCCACACATACCATAGCCGATTAATTTTCATGAAGGAAGACCTCAAACTTGAACATCTAAAAATTAAGATCTCCGAAAGTTTCAACTTCAAAGTCATTTCGCGATTAGAAAACTGATTTCACGTGGAGAAAAAATATATAATTATTCAGAATCTACACCCTTGAATTATATAGATTAGATGTATGTCTTACCTCTATGGACGATTTGATTTTTTTACAAATTTTCTTAGTCTAGGTACCTATAATTTTTATTGTGAAAAACTTTTATTCTCTTATCTTCCAGAAAATCTTCATATTAACTAATTTGCCCCCACTGATTTCAAATATACCGTCAATTTCTTTATATACCTCATCGCTTTGTTACAGCACGAGACGAAATTTCCAAAAAAATGAGTTGTTCGACAAAAAAATCATAAACCTTGTAAGATCCTTTTATTAACACAACCATAATTTCTTTGGGTAGCCAGAGAATGCTGAAAAATAAATAAAAATCCACACATACCATGGTCGATTAAATTTCATACAGGAAGACCTCAAACTTGGACATTTAAAAATTTAGATCTCTGAAAGTTTCAACTTCAAAGTAATTTCGCGATCAGAAAAATTATTTCTCGTGAAGAAAAAATATATATTCGGAATGTACTCCCTTGAATTATATGGATTACATGTATTTCTTACCTCTATGGAGAATCAATTTTTTGCCAAATTTTCTTAGTATAGGTATATTTATTTTCGTTGAAAAAATTTTTGTTTTATTTTCTTCCAGAAAATTTTCATATGAGCTAATTCGACCACGCTCATTTTGAATATGCAGTCGGTTTCTGCATAAACCTCTTTGTTTCGTCTTGGCATACGTCGAAAGTTGTTTGACCAAATAAAACAAAAATAAGAATATCATTTATTTTTCGAAAATTAAAGGAAATTTTCAGTGAGAACCCTCTTGGTAAGACGCGATCGATCCCCGATGGTCGTTATTCCTTACCGGCGACGGAACCCACCACGAATAACAACCATCGAGCATCGATCGCATCCTACCAATCAATTCCGCTCCGAACTCGGTACATCTCCGCGCGTTTTTTCACCATCGAGAATTCGAGAAATTCCCAATCAATCAGTCCGCTTCTACGGCGTAAAACATCGGAATCATTGTCGATCACAAACGGGCTTACGAATACACAGTCCTGTTTCTATCCCTCCTAGGTATACAGAAGCGACGCGATCAATTAATTAATTAGCCTTAAGTACGCGGCTTATCAATCGGTAATTACTCCTGTATTGTACGACCGCCGCTCGGTACGGACCGTTGGACTGTTGTCTTTTCTTATTCGCCGTGGTAAAAACGCCCATTTGCACTTGTATGAGGAGGTTTGTGGTAAGGCGAGATGTTGGGCAGACAGGGACGGCTCCGAGTCGGATCTCAGCGGATTCGAATGATCAATCTTGCCAAATTGTGGAATCCATACTCGATGTCATTTGAGGAACGACCAAGAGAAGACAGATCTTCTCCCACCACAGGCTGAGGAATCTCTCCGACGACCCTCTTCGACCACATGAAAAAAAATAGAAAGCTATCTGCTCAGCAAATAGAAGAGTGGAATGGATTGAAATCGTATATACAACCTTCAGTCTTTCCCAACCCACAGAATACTATATCGATGTCATCTGAGGAACGACCAAGAGAAGACAAACTTCTTCCTGCCATACAGTAGAGTGGAATGCATAACAAAATTGCGACCTCCAAGTCACCATAGGCTAATAAATCCCTCTGAAGATCCTCTACGATCACATTAACAAGAGGAGAAAGCTATCTGCCTAGGCACCAGAAGAGTGAAAGGTATCTTAGACTCCAACTGAAATCGGTTACAACCTTCAGTCTTTCCAAACCTGGAGAATCCTATATCGATGTCATCTGAGGAACGACCAAGAGAAGACAGAGTTCTTCCTGCCATTCAGTAGAGAGGAATACTTAACAAATTTGCGACCTCCAAGTTACCATAGGCTAATAAATCCTTCTGAAGATTCTCTAGGATCACATCAACAAGAGGAGAAAGCTATCTGCTTAGGCACCAGAAGAGTGAAATGTATCTAAGACTCGAACTGAAATCGAATACAACCTGCAGTCGTTCCGAACCTGGAGAATCCTATATCGATGTCATCTGAGAGACACAGAGTTCTTCCTGCCATTCAGTAGGGTGGAATAACTAACAAAATAACGTCTTCCAAGTCAACAAAGGCCACGGAATTGCTCTGAAGATCTTCTTTTACCACATGAACAAGAGGAGAAAGCTATTTGCTCAAGAACCAGAAGAGTGAGATGTATCTTAGACTCCAAGTGAAATCGTATACAACCTTAAGTCTTTCCCAACCTGAAGAATTTACATCGAAGTCATCTGAGGAACGACCCAGAGAAGACAGAGTTCTGCCTGCCATTCAGTAGGGTGGAATTACTAACAAAATAACGACCTCCAAGTCACTATAGGCGAAGGAATTCCTCTGAAGATCCTCTTTTAGCGCATGAACAAGAGGAGAAAGCTATCTGCTGAAGAACCAGAAGAGTGAAATGTATCTTAGACTCGAACTGAATTGAATACAACCTTCAGTCTTTACCAACTTAAAGAATCCTATATCAGAGGAACGACCAAAAAAGAAAGAGTTCTTCCTGCCATTCATTAGGGAGGAATAACTAACAAAATAACGACCTCCAAGTCACTACAGACCAAGGAATTCCTCTGAAGAGCCTCTTTAACCGCATGAACAAGAGGAGAAAGCAATCTGCTCAAGAACCAGAAGAGTGAAATGTATCTTAGACTCGAACTGAAATCTTCAGTCTTTCCCAACCTGAAGAATCCTATATTCACGTCATCTGAGGAACGACCAGGAGAAGACAGAGTTCTTCCTGCCATTCAGTTAGGTGGAATACTCAACAAAATTGCGACCTCCATGTCACAATGGGCTGAGGAATCCCCTAGAAGCCCCTTTTTGACCACATTAACAAAAGAAGAAAGCTGTCTGCTCAAGAATCAGGAGAGTGAAATGTATCTTAGACTCGAACTGAAATCGAATACAACCTTCAGTCTTTCCCAACCTGGAGAATCCTATATCGATGTCATCTGAGGAACGACCAAGAGAAGACAGAGTTCTCCCTGCCATTCAGTGAGGTGGAATACTCAACAAAATTGCGACCTCCAAGTCACAATAGGCTGAGGATCCCCTCTTTGACCACATGAACCAACCTTCAGTCTTGCCCAACCTGAAGGTTCCTATGTCGATCCTACCTGGACAACCAAGAGAAGAGCCTTCTTCCTGCCAACCCAAAGATTAGAAAACATACAAATTCAACTGACTGGGGTTTTGGGATCTTCTTCGAAGAGATTAACACGAGGAAAGCCCTTTTTTCACCTAGCCAATCTTCTGGATTCTTCACCTTTCCCCATATCAGCCCAACGGGTTAGATAACTTTTCACCGAAATCCTCTTCAGAGGTGGCGTTTTCATTGAAGTTTTCCGACGCCTGTCTCCGCCCCTGCCGCCGCCGTCGTATAAGGAAGCGATACGGCCGGGCGACCACCGTGGGGCTTGAGGCCGTGGCACGCATCCTGCATGGTAAATTGCGACATGCGCTGCTTTTAATTAGCCGATAATTATTCCCGGGCCGGTCAATCAGATCTACCCGATTTGGCTACCGGGTAGATTCCGAGTCGCGATTCTTATTGGTGCCATGTGCGTCGAATACGACGAGCGACGAATTATGCGGGAATGTCGGAAATTATGCCGGTCGGGCGGCTCGCATGGGTCGTGAATGCTTATTGAGCGATCTTCGGCGGAACGGCGAACAGAGAAGGTCGAAACATTCATCGAGAGAAAGAGGTTGCAACCCCCTTTGTAGGACCAGAAGCTTTCCCTCTTGATCTCAGCAATAATATCCTTTCTGTCGCCCCATAAAGCATCTAGTCAGATTAGGTTTCGCAGAAAATGACGAATGTAGATTCTGTGGGGAGGAAGAAGTGACTGTTGAACAACTAGACATAGAATGCTTCGCTATTGAAAGCCAACGTAAACAATGTTTGGACCAAATAATTAATAATAATGGAGAAATATTCCGGATGAAGTTCTAACAAGGATTGATAGTGATCTATAATTTTTGTTTATATCAGGACTCTCCTAGGTCTCTGTGAGACCCCTCAGGAGCTCAGAGCTAGTGATAGTGATAGTGATAGTGGTAGTGGTAGTGGTAGTGGTAGTGGTAGTGGTAGTGGTAGTGATAGTGATAGTGATAGTTATAGTGATAGTGACAGTGATATTGAAAGTGAAAGTGATAGTGATAGTGATCGCTTTTGCGCCCACAGTATATTGCATAGATCGGGTGATATTGGCCTTATCTAGGTGGAAATCGAAATATCGACGATAGCCGTTGGACCGCTCCTACGCCAATGGGGCCAGACGGTGCCGGCGGTTTTTGCGCGGGGTCCCGAAGTGTCCGTACCGTCCGAATATGTCTCGAAAAGCGGAATCACTGCCAGAAAGGGTCCCGGTCGCGAGCGGAATTCGCAATGGGCGCTGAAAAACGCTCACGGCATGTGTCCGGCAATCAAACGGGCGCATCGATGGTTTACCGGTGGAGGTGAGTCCGAGCGGGGCAAAAAAACGGGCCTGGATTTGTTCGCCGGGCCAATTTGCACATTGCCTTTCGGGGGAGTTGGTTGACTCGGTCGTCTCTCGAATTGCATCTGGTTCGTTCGGAGTTCGGGGGATGTAAATGAGGTGATTGGTGATTTTTTTTGTCGTCGTCTTGGATCGGAAGGGTATCTTTCGTGGATGTTGTTTTTTCATGTTTTTTCTAAATGTATTTCACAATAATTCCACATAAACAAGAGGAGAAAGCTATCTGCTTAGGAAACAGAAGAGTGAAATGTATCTTAGACTCGAACTGAAATCGAATACAACCTTCAGTCTTTACCAACCTGGAGAATCCTCAGTCGATGTCATTTGAAGACCGACCAAGAGAAGACAGATCTTCTCCCACTATAATCTGTGGAATCTCTCCGAAGACCCTTTTTGACCACTTGAACAAAAACAGAAAAAACCACCAAGAGAAGACAGAGTTCTTCCTGCCATTCAGTAGGGTGGAATTTTTTACGAAATTGCGACATCCAAGTCACCATAGGCTAAGGAATCCTTCTGAAGACCCTCTTTGACCACAGGAACAAGAGGAGAAAGCTATCTGCTCAGGAACCAGAAGAGTGAAATGTATTTTAGACTCGAACGGAAATCGAATTCAACCTTCAGTCTTTCCCAGCCTGGAGAATCATTAGTCGATGTCATTTGAAGACCGACCAAGAAAAGACAGATCCTCCCCCACCATAGGCTGAGGAATCTCTCCGAAGACTCTTTTTGATCACATGAACAAAAACAGAATGAACGCCCAAGAAAAGACAGAGTTCTTCCTGCTATTCAGAAGGATAGAAGTTTTAAGGAAATTGCGACATCCAAGTCACCATAGGCTAATTAATCCCTCTGAAGACCCTCTTTGACCACATGAACAAGAGGAGAAAGCTGTCTGCTCAGGAACCAGAAAAGTGAAATTTATCTTAGACTCGAACTGAAATCGAATACAACCTTCAGTCTTTCCCAACCTGGAGGATCCTCAGTCGATGTCATTTGAAGACCGACCAAGAGAAGACAGATCTTCTCCCACTATAGTCTGTGGAATCTCTCCGAAGACCCTTTTTGACCACATGAACAAACAGAAAAAACCACCAAGAGAAGACAGAGTTCTTCCGGCCATTCAGTAGGGTGGAATTTTTGACGAAATTGTGACATCCAAGTCACCATAGGCTAAGGAATCCTTCTGAAAAACCTCTTTGACCACAGGAACAAGAGGAGAAAGCTATCTGCTCAGAAACCAGAAGAGTGAAATTTATCTTAGACTCGAACTGAAATCGAATACAACCTTCAGTCTTTCCCAACCTGGAGAATCCTCAGTCGATGTCATTTGAAGACCGATCAAGAGAAGACAGATCTTCTTCCACCATAGTCTGAGGAATCTATCCGAAGACCCTTTTCGATCACATGAACAAAAACAGAAAGAACGACCAACATAAGTCAGAGTTCTACCTTCCATTCAGTAGGGTAGAATTTTTAATGAAATTGCGATATCCAAGTCACCATGGGCCAAGGAATCTCTCTGAAGAGCCTCTTTGACCACATGAACAAGAGGAAAAAGCTGTCTGCTCAGGAACCAAAAGAGTGAAATGTATCTTAGACTCGAACTGAAATCGAATACAACCTTCAGTCTTTATCAAACTGAAGAATCCTCAGTCGATGTCATTTGAATAACGACCAAGAGAAGACAGATCTTCTTCCACCATAGGCTGAGCAATCTCTCCGAAGTCTTTTTTTGACCACATGAACAAAAATAGAAAGAACGACCAAGAGAAGATAGAGTTCTTCTTGCCATTCAGTACGATGGAATTTTCAACAAAATTTCGACATCCTAGTCACCATAGGTTGAGTAATCTTTCTGAAGATCCTTTTTGACCACAGGAACAAGAGGAGAAAGCTATCTGCTCAGGAACCAGAAGAGTGATATGTATCTTAGACTCGAACTGAAATCGAATACAACCTTCATTCTGTCCCAACCTGGAGAATCATTAGTCGATGTCATTTGAAAAAGGACCAAGAGAGGACAGCTGTCTTTCTGCCATTCTATAGGGTGGAATTCCTAAAAAAATTCAACCTTCAAGTCACAGTAGGCTAAGGAATCCCTCTGAAGACCCTCCTTGATCACATGAAGAAGATACGGCAACTTTCTGGCTCACCATCCAGAAGAGTTAGATATTTTAGTGATTACCTCGAATTGTGATTGAATACAACCTTTGATCTTGTTCAACCTGGAGGTCCTTATGTTGATTCCACCTGGACAACCAAGAGAAGACCGCCTTTTTTGCCAACCCAAAGATTGGAAAACATACAAGTTCAACTGACCGGGGTAAGGGGATCTCATCTGAAGAGATGAACATGAGGGGAGACGTTGCCCATCTTCGTAGGCAGGAGGTACTTCTTACTTCCCTGGAGACGTAACCAAGAGATGACAGTTTTCCCCAAAACTTCTCAAAGGGTTAGATAACCCCCTATCGAAATCCTCTTCAGAGGTGGCGTTTTCCGCGAAACTGCAACAGTTAATTGAACCATTACATTTTCATCTTCATCCTAAACATCGTGTGTCGTAGAAACGTAGCCGAACATAAGGTCCTATTTATGTAGAACATTACTGTTGTTTAAGGCACTTTTATCTCTCGCCTAAATGTGCCACTATTTATGCCCCCTTCCCTTCCCCGCCGGTGAAATATGACCCCGCGCACAAATCTGCGAACATGTCCGACATAAGAACTCCGGAATAGCTTCCGGCCCGGCCGCGGCATCCCCGTCGTATCTCATCGACTAGAAGAGAGACACACCTCACTCAGCTCCATCCCGGAGGAGCACTCTTCCTCTCCTTATTTGTAATAAAATAACTCCGCAAACGGTCTCGTGGGGGCCGCCGGGGAAAGATGGCGGCCCGGGGCCCCTCTGTCCTCGGCCTCGCGTATCGCGGCAGGCCTTTGTCTCGACGCACACACATTAAGCCTCCCGCCGCCCCCGTCGTTCCAGCCCTTACGACTTTCTTATCGCCCTTTTCGGAGAGAGTTCTGGCGGAAGGTTGTATATATCTATCTCGGGGTGTAGTTTGATGTAAGTCTACGTATGACGTTATCGAGTTGTCGCGATGTATGGGAGGGGAGGGGGTCGTTGGGGGGTTGGGGGGTTGGGGCGGCGTATCGATTGTCCGACACTGTTTTTTTTCTCTTGAAGTTATGGTGTGAGTTGGCAGTTTTCGTAGATTTTGTCGATCCTTGAAGGGAATTGTTGAGGATTCTGATTCTTAACCTCAATCTCAATACAAGTTATATAAGTTTAGAGTTGACCTTCTCCTTTACCTGGCCTCCGTTCCGTTCCTCCGTTCTGATGTTCAGAATTAAGTTATAGTTTAGTCTATTGCATTTTTTCCAAATCGTACAAATTCTAATATTTTTTTTATTTCAGGAGTAAGGCAAGAACAAGACATATTCGTCAGGCTCATAGATTCAGTTACAAAACAGGTGAGTTTTTTTCAATTCTGGTAACAATTATTCTGTGTGAAAGTTTTCGAAAAAACAATCCAAGTGATATCATCGAAATCTGCCGACTATGGTTTTGGGCTCATTTGCCCATACTTAGTACACCGATGCAGTTGTAGGCTCCGAACAAACAGTAGCGTAGATCCGAGGAAACTTCCGAACTGACGCCACCTATCTGCTCCTACATGTATCTACGTATGTCCAATCTCCTGAGGTCCCAATTTTCAGTTTTTGGCTTATATCTCCCTAACGGTGTGTCGTACGATGAAACTCATTATGAAAAGAATTGAAGATTTTTAGATTCTCCACAAGATTATTTTCAATACTTTTTCTGTAACTCCAACAGTTTATGAGACATACGCGCCGAAAGTCTTTAATTGAGGGTAAGTGCATTTTAACCCCACGTTTTTCATGAATATTTCCTTCTAGCGCCTCTGCCTTCCACTTTCTGGCTATATCCATAAGGAAAGAAGTTGGCTTATATTAAATTTCCATAACAATGAGTTACATTTCAATTTTATATCATCAACGATCCAAACTTACTGGATTTTTAAAATTCACTCTTAATTTTCGAAGAATATCCCCTACTCTACTTTAAGGGTTATGTCGTTAGATACGGCTACCAAATGATTAAATAACTAATGGAAAGAAGGGAGTCGTTCGAAAAACAACATTTTTCGACAGATGCGCTACATAGAGCGAGTATGAGTTGGTGGAGGGGTTCCCTCGAAAATTTACTGTAAATATGAAAATATCAGTAGGTTTGGAACTGTTGACGATGTAAAATTGAGTGAAAACTCATTGTGAAGGGAATTTGATGTTCTTCAACTCTTCTTTCTATGGTTATGGAAAAAAAGTGAAAGGCTGAGGCAATAAAAAAGAATGTTTGCGAAGTGAAAATGCACTTTCGTTAGTAAGTGACTTTAGGCTCCAGATAACTCAGTTACTGTTTGAGTAAGAAAAAAATGTATTGAACACCATCTTGTCAGTAATTCAACATTCTTTCATTTCGTATATCACAAATTTCACCATGGAACGCACCCTTTGGAAGATATAAGCGAAAAACTGAAAATAAGGAAGTCAAGCTCCAGTCAGGACTTCAAGTTTATTCATCTCACAACTAATTTAAATACATTTTCGAAGAAAAAAAACTTCTCTTCGAAATGTCCCTACATCCCATATTCAAATAAATCGAAAGCAATTCAATTTCCTCATCTTTGTCGGAATTTTAACTGACAAAATATAGCAGTTTCTTTTTTTTCTACACTTGCGACTGAAGACTCTTTCAGCTTTACTGTTCAAGATTCGACGTACGATATTCCAGGACGAACATCGTCCTCCCCGATCATCAGAAACTCAATCTTTTAACATCGCCCCCGACCCCCAACGCTCTTGATGACTTCTTTTCATCCCCATTCTTATCCACTTATTCCCATTCTTGAAACGATAATATTTCAGGATTTACCCAGGCGTAATCCTGACAGGAGTCATACGTGTTTACCGATCAGCTGAGGGACTTTTCGATAAGGAGGTCCTTTGTGCCCTCGCGCCCGTGGACGGTCGCCAGACACGTGACGCCCACGTGGCCAAAACGGAACTGTTTGCTTCTTATTAGGGGTAGTAGATGACTATCTGCAAAATGGATAGATTATTCACTTTGTCCCTGGGAATACGCAATCTGGACGGTAGTTTGAATTAATGTGGGAGATGATTGCTGCTAGTTATTTTCAACGGCGTGTGGCTTTGGAGCGACGTTTTCGGATGCTGCAAAAATATTTCTTCTTGGTCTGAGTATTTCCTCTACTAACAGCTTTCCAATGTAAACACCCCCATTTTTACATGAGAGTCACGGATAGGGTTTTATTAGCAGGACGAGACTATCGTGTCTTCCGTGTTAACGCAATCAGCTAATGAGAACAGCCGAGATCTTTATCCCATAGCTAGGACGGACGTCAGACCGTACCATTTGTATATACCCTCACGAATACTGATGAGCATGCAATCTGCATTTGCAGACTTCGGGCCCCGTGTCTCGGAATGGGGGGTGGGTGTACTCAAGACGATTAGATCGGCGAAGAAGTTGGGGAGTCATCAACTTAATAGACCCACCAATCGTGGATGGAATTTGGAAGAAGACGATTTGTTTCCTTGGGAGCTTGGTGAAGACATGTGGAAGATCGTTTATAAAATTACATAATCCCAAGCCTGTATATTTCAGATGAACCGTTTATCTATTATTCATTTGATATTTATATTACTATGTATAATTTTGATGAGCTTTCAATTTGCAATGACGCACATTGCAGGTGTTCATTGTCTGTTGTTTTCCTTCTATAACAGTCCAGATAAGATAATGTTATAAATACCTCTGAAGACGATCAATCGTCAATAATCAAAAGTAGTTTCTTTATAACTGTATGCTAGATAGGTCGGATAATCGTCCGTTGTAAATAAATATAGTTTTTTTTAAACTTGGCTTTCGATTACAAAAATATAATTATATTCAAAATAGAACAACCTGAAATATATCACCCTCCCGTCAGAAATCCCGCCTCTGCGCTCACGCCGCGTATCGACCAATTATTTAATCTAACGCAATTAAATCCGGAATAATAGAAGGACGGCGCTGTTGCGGCGACCGCCGCGGAATCTTATCATTGAATTACGAGCCGGTTCTAATGAAACTAATTACACATGCATTCATTTCTGGGCGCTTCTCCGGCTCGGCGGCGTCGGCGTCGCTTAGCCCCGTTTTCATTAGGGGCTTATCTGAGCGTCCCGTTCGCCCCGCCGCGTATCTATGCATGGAAATTTTTATGAATATTAAAATTCGAGACGGTGCAGATAAACTCGACCGAACGGCGTATTAAGGGCATTAGAGCGCCGTTACGTATTTACGTGCATTGTTTATGGTGTAATTGTGGGGGGAAGGGGGTGGGTTTTGCGGTTGGTAGGTGGACGATGTAGTTCCTCGTTAGTGATTTCTACGGAATTTTCGAGATGAAGGGTGTCCATGAAATGAAATAGTCGTTCGTATCTGCTGATGGGGGTGGATTTTGCCGAGTCGCTTTTTGGTTGGAATTTTTTTTACTGACGCCAAACGATTTTCACCTTATAAAAAATCGCAAAATAGGAGCAGAAGGGATTGCATTTTCACATTTTACTACTGAAAAACAAGAGAAATTAGTCCAAAGCGTTCCAAAAAGGTTCAATTCAAATATTTACTCATGCATACAGGTGGTTACCAAATGGGTGCAAAATTTTTTGGGGATGATTCCTTGTTGAAAATCGAAGGGGCCTCTTATATTGATTAAAAATCTCATTCCATTCCCTGAAAAGTTACACACATCCAAAAATAAGGAACAAGAATTTTCCTAATTTGAAAATAATATGTGTCGCAAAGAACTATTCATTACAAAACTTTTTCAATTCTTCAATTTTTTTTTGTAAAAAAATAGTTTTTCGATAAAAAATTAAACGAATCCTCGAGCATAAATGGATCTTCTGTGAATGCAATCAAAAAAATCCAATTGATGGCACTACCTTGTATTAAATTTTTTATAGAAAAACTATTGCTTTAACGGGAATGAAACTATGGTCGAAAAAGTTTCTCAATGAATTGAAGGGGGTCCTTTATGTTAATAAAAGCTCTCAGCCCTTTCCTTGAAAAGATACGAATACGAATTTTCCCAATTCAAAAATATTCGACGCAAAGAAGAATTCATAAAAAACTTTTTCAATTCCTGAAACCCTTTCGACTTGGGCGACTCCTATTTTTTTCGTGACGCGATTCCCTCAGTTTTGCCCTCACCAAAAATAGTTCAACGCGGTTTGGAATGTTCACTTCAAACATTCATAAAAATTTCCCAATTTCAAAAATTTTTTTTTTCATTTTTCAATTTTTTTTTATTTTTTTTTTACGACTCAAGAGTTGAAGAAGTTTTGCAATAAATTTCTCTTCAAGACATATACTTATAAGTAAGGAAATTTGATTCTGTCCAAGTGTTCTGGTATAAAATAGCAAATGTACTTGAAGCGAGTTACTTTTCAAGAAAAGAGCTAAGTCCTTT
Source organism: Aphidecta obliterata (assembly GCA_963966015.1). Classification (NCBI taxonomy): domain Eukaryota; kingdom Metazoa; phylum Arthropoda; class Insecta; order Coleoptera; family Coccinellidae; genus Aphidecta; species Aphidecta obliterata. Next base: position 5,149,716 of record OZ014435.1, read on the forward strand.
TGTTTTTATAAATTTGAGGCTTTTCGACTGTACAATCGTATTTTTCTCATTTCAGACCCTCATTCGGTCTTCTCTTTGTATAACGAAAGGACCTTTTTGTTGATCTTCACGAATTACGGAATAACCTAGTAAACTGCTGAGAATGTGAAGAAAACATATTATGAGACCTTTCGATTTATTTTTTTTTTTACGATATTCGAACGAATTAATTTCGACAGCGTTCTCGACCAAATGAATGAGAATGAATTGGGCAAGCTTCGACGATATTTCGAAATTCATCTGGGTTTGTTAACATTGGTGCCGAAAATTATTGATTTTCATTTCGAATGTCTGAGATATAAGCTTATTCGAAATTCGATCGCGGCCTTCGGCCGCGATCCTGCAGGACCCGGAAGTGAAACTTGTCAATTTCTGCGAAACCCTATCGACTGATTTCGACGATTTGGAAATGTTCACTACAAACAGTGCGAACATTTCGGAACAAATTTTCAGGATTATAGAAAAAGAAAACGGAATAAAAAACGATACACACTTATCAAAATTATAACACATGAACCGCAAATGAGAACATATCATACCCGATTCTTCCCCAAAAAGCAAAATACCCATCTCGACACAATCTGCGAAACAAGAAATCCTTCCGCAACCCCCCAATTTCCTCATTCAACTCGCGCCTCCACATCAGGGAGGGTTCCTAAATTAAATTCAACCTCAAACCATCCCCGGACTGAGTGACTCAAATTAAATTCGTTCAGTGTAACGGTTATTTTGGAGTTTCTTCCGGGATAACTCGCGCCAAAGTTGCGTGGCAGTTTTTCCGCAGGATCCCCGGAAGATTGTTCGGACGACCCAGGGGTTGCGGGGTGAATTTTAAATGCGCCGCAGTCGGAAAACTAATTTTTAAGACGAGGGGGTTCCCGCAGGAACACTCGAGTTTTCTTCGAATAATCCTCCCTTTTCACTATGTCCTGTTTGTCTTCAGATCGTCACCCTTCCAGTTCGGACCTACCCCAGTGGAATCTTCCTCGAATTAATTCTACCTGAGAGGGAGCCTCCAAGCTCCGTTATAAATAATTTCCGATAAGTCCCTTAAACCCGGTCTACTGACAAAATAAATAATAACGAAATACGGGACGGTATAGAGAGGCGGCAAAGGAATTACCCTCCTTAGTAAAGTGCGAAATTAGTCCTTCCCCACCTGACTCCACCCCGATCCCCGTCCTGAATTAGTTCGGCTGCGATAAATCTGCGATAATTGGGTATGGGGCCACTGCATTAAACCATAAAACTCGAATTTCCCAAGGAAAATTATTATTTCAGCCGCAACGGCGAAGGAGTGGGGGAGGAAAACCCCCCAACGCCTGCCCTTATATTCCGAGGTAATCTCCTGCTTCGGCCTTTCGGTTTCTTAAATTTGCCGGATATCGCCGACAACGCGATGAGAAACCTTCTGAATCGTTCAGGGTGAATTTAGGTTCGTTTCTCGGATATTGTTTACTTCAGTGCCCACCTCAGATTTCAACAACGATTTTTCTTCAGATGCTCTTCTGAAAGACAAAACGAATGGTGCCAATCTCTGTTCGAGGAAACTTCTAGTTTATAAGATATGATTTTTTGAATGTTGCTTTGCCAATCTAACCTAACCTAAATATTGACATTTCTAATTTCAGACACATGACAGTTAGGTTTACCAATATGATGCAGTGCTGCCAATATAAGGCACTCAAAGATTAGGGTAGGTTAGACTGAGTCAGGAAAGTTCAAGTAACAACTCTGTAAACATCTTTGAAATAAGAGTTGGGGCTTGTGTTAAAGCTTTTTTAGGTTAGGTGAGGTTAAGTAGGGCCACTGCAAGCTAAAAATCTTTGAAAGTCACTGGATAAGGGTGAAGTTAGGTTAGGTCCACTAAAAGCTGAAAGTTTTCAATCAAACTCAATTTTTATAATTTTGGAAGCCATTATAAAAAAATCGTAAAACTATAAGTTCTCTTTATATTGAGACTGGTAACATTCGATTTCTCATGAAAAGTTGGTTCACAAAAAAAATCGAAATAAGACGTGAAAACTGAAGTGAACTTGAGATAATAAAAATTCAATTTATTATTGAGTACTTATTAGGATCAAACTAGTTCAGAAATCGTATTTCTCACCTCCGAAAACACTAGCATACCGATGTTAAAATTCTTGTAATTTTTCGAAAATTTTCCACCCTGTACTTACACTTGACACCACATTCGTTACCTTATTTTAATCTGTAGTACCACCAATACCCGATAAGTTATCGGACACGGTGTATTCCTGTGAAATGCTCTGAATGGTTAATTTTTCACAATTCTCAAGAACCAATAATCTATTCATATGAATGAGGAAAAACCGAAAGCAACCAGAAGGGTTCTTCTTTTCTTAATCGTTTCCCAATTCTTGCCTCCCCCCGAACCGAAAATAATCGCGTTAAATGCCGCTTTTACCTAAAAAGGTTCAACAGCTCGGCAAAGAGGGTAAATAAAATTAGCGTCCAACGTGTTTTTCCGCCACTTAAGTGACTCCGGGAAGATGTGCCGATAGAGGAAGTTTTTCTTCTCGATCTGGACCGAATTTTCAACGCCACATAATTAAATTATTGAAATTTCCTTCTTTTTATTTGCACTCGTGGTTAGTGGCGAATTAATAATAATAAAAAATGCAAAATTAGGGTTGTTCACCCTGTAGTCGATGCAGTTATCCACCGGTTATTTGATAATCACCCCTTCCCTCTCTGGAATTTATGAATTATCTCCGGATTATAACCGGAAACAAAATTTGCCCATTCAAAATAGATCAAATTCGCCCTGCTGGCAGCTAGATGATGTAATCGGGTGAAAACTGATGAAAAATTCAGAAGTTCATGAATCGCCACCGCCTCTCTGGATATTTTCGAAAGCATATATCGATGTAAACTGGAAAATGCATTTGAATAAAACATTATGACGCGAACCCCAGTAGAGATTCGGTAAAGTTGCGACACTTATTGCACGACATTTATGTCAGACACTCATTCATGTTTCCAACGAATTTGAATGAAATTTCAAAAACAATTGCTTCTCTTGGTGCATCTTCCTTCTGCTACTTTGAAAACAATCAAATTCCCATGGGAACGTTCTAACAGGTCTTCTGGGTATCCGTTCCATCGTCCCGTGAGTAAATCTGGTACTGCATGTAGGAGGACGTATTCTCCACGGTGGGGCGATAATAGGATCTCAACTCTGCCCCCTTGAGGCATGTCTTCAGGGACACTTGATCAGGAAACATACTCCTATGACTGTACTCCTGAGACTTTAATTCCTCCAACCAGAAGAAGAACGCTTAGCGACGACTTTTCATGATTTGACGAAATTGCTTCCTTCGAAGCTGTTCACGTCGTAGTTTTTCTGGATGACCCCATGTGGTCTGCTGGATGACACCCTCGGTATTATTATTCGGTGGTTCGGGATCCTTGGGGCATTTTCTGAGAGAGGGATTTAGTGGAGATTTCCGATATTAATAAGGCAGATAACTCCGGCACAATAACCCTCGCATATGCGGCTTATGAGGGGTTATTTTATCTTCAGCGCCCTTAGAACACCCCTCATTACGTACGTTGGGGCTATTGAAAGAAGAGATCCGATAGAAACAGGTCCAATGAATAAAGAAAACAAGTATGATTGATATTTTATCAAATTTTTTTTTGGATTCAATAACTAAATATCTTGCGCAAGTTGAGCCAAAAAGGCAGTACATACTCATTCCTCATGGAAATGACCAAAATTAAGTATATTCTTCATTATTCAACCAGTAGTTGGGGCTTCAGTTCCAGCAGGGCTTGGACTTGCGCTCATATCAGGAGATGCACTACCACTGGTACCTTCACTGGTGGAAACAGTAGATGTATCAGAAGCGGTAGGAGCACCAGGAGTGCTAGAAGTCACCATCTTAGTGGTAGTTTCCGTGGTTTCTTCGCCATCGTCATAGCAAAACAAGTCGCACATAACTTCGGTAAAAAAATCCGAGTCATCTTCGTCAGAACAGTAATAATCGCAATCATCATCAGTCTGAAAGAAATCATACTTGATGTTATTAAAAAAATTTCGAAAAGCACTGCCGTGAAGGCAGGAGCTTTTGAGCGCTCGTACATGCACCTTGTAGGTAGATTCGCATTTTCCAGTTTTAGAAATCAATTGAAGGAATGTTTGACTGCTGTCAAAAAAATTCTGAAACTTAGGCAAAACTCCAGACTTCATGTCGGTGCTTCAGCTGATCAATTTTTTTCCGATAATTCGCTAGAATTTTCCACGGTATCTATGGTCTTAGTGATGCGATCTGGACAAAATTTTGCACGTAGTTTGAATACATTATTCCTGAGCTAGGTGCATAATTTCATTCCAATCCGATCAGTAGTTTCGAAACTATCAGGAAAAAAATATCTTGAACCGCCATATTTACGGAACCCCTAGTCTAATTTTGCTCATTGATGAACGTGACCGTGAGATTTGCGATCCAAACCCACCCTGAAAATTTCAAGTTCCTAGGCCTTTCCGTTCAAAAGTTAGAATTTTCTATGGTTTCTATGGTTCTGGTAATGCGATCTGGACAAAATATTGCTTCAATATATCATTTTCGATTAAAATACAAAATTTCATCTCGATCGAATCCGTAGTTTCGCATTTATCGAAAAAACAAAATTTCAAACGACCGTATTTACGGAACCCCTTGTATAATGTTGCTCATAGATGAACGTGATCACGACATTCAAGATCCACACCTATGCTGAAAATTTCAAGTCCCTAGGCGTTTCCGTTCAAAAGTTACAATTTTCTATGGTTTCTATGGTTCTGGTCATGCGATCTGGACAAAATTCCACATGTAGCTTGAACACCTCATTTTTCATTCGAGTGCAAAATTTCATCTCGATCAAATCTGTAGTTTTCAGGTAATCAGGGAAACAAAACTTTGAACGGCCATATTTACGGAACCCCTGATGGAATTTGGCCCATTAACGAACTTAACCGAGCCATTCGGGAACTGAACTCACACTGAAAATTTCAAGTCTCTAGGTTGTTCCGTTCGAGAGTTATCGTGCTTACGGCCGGCCGGACGGCCGGACGGCCGGACGGACAGACTCGAATTTTCCGACGGATTCGTCATCAGTGAGTCGAACATAGTCGATTGAGACCATTTTCGGCTCAAAATTCGAAAAATACAGACATCGTGACGAAATGATATAGCCCTCGTGTAAGTAGTACGAGCGCTCAAAAAGGAGGAAAAACCTGAATATGAATTTATTTCGAGGAGTATATCAGCCAAAAATTTATTGTGTTTTATTTACTTTCTCCGAGTCTCACTAGATATTATGGATAATGACTAGAATTTTTGATTAATTCTACCTCCATAACCACTTTATCTGAATTGGATAGTATTTACATATAATTACTGGATATTTTGAAAAATTTATCACTTCGGCTGTAAATGTTACAGACAATGTGATTCAATAGCAGTTATACATAATGGCTGAACTCTTTAGGTATTGACTAAATGAAGTAGACAGTACGATGAATTAATTCATTGTGTTTCATTACTTCATCAGAGTCTAGCTGAATATTTGAGAAATTTCAAGATTCTTCGATTATCTCTACCTCAATAATAACTTTGTCCGAATTGAATAGTATTTTCATATAATCACTGGATATTATTAGTAATATCCTCATTTATCACTTCGGCTGTAACTGTTACGGACAATGTGATTCAATAGCAGTTATACATAATGGCTGAACTTTTTATGCATTGACTAAATAAAGTAGACAGTACTATGAATTAATTCATTGTGTTTCATTACTTCATCAGAGTCTAGCTAAATATTTGAAAAATTTCAAGATTCTTCGATTATCTCTACCTCAATAATAACTTTGTCTGAATTGGATAGTATTTTTATATAATCACTGGATATTATCAATAATATCCTCGTATATCACTTCAGCTGTAACTGTTTCGGACAATGTGATTCAATAGCAGTTATACATAATTGCTGAACTTTTTATGTATTGACTAAATGAAGTAGACAGTACTATGAATTAATTCATTGTGTTTCATTACTTCATCAGAGTCTAGCTACATATTCGAAAAATTTCAAGATTCTTCGATTATCGCTACCTCAATATTCACTTTGTCTGAATTGGATAGTATTTTCATATAATCACTGGATATTATCAATAATATCCTGATATATCACTTCAGCTGTAACTGTTTCGGACAATGTGATTCAATAGCAGTTATACATAATGGCTGAACTTTTTATGTATTGACTAAATGAAGTAGACAGTACGATGAATTAATTCATTGTGTTTCATTACTTCATCAGAGTCTAGCTAAATATTTGAAAAATTTCAAGATTCTTCGATTATCTCTACCTCAATATTCACTTTGTCTGAATTGAATAGTATTTTTATATAATCACTGGATATTATCAATAATATCCTGATATATCACTTCAGCTGTAACTGTTTCGGACAATGTGATTCAATAGCAGTTATACATAATGGCTGAACTTTTTATGTATTGACTAAATAAAGTAGACAGTACGATGACATAATTCATTGTCTTTTATTTCTTCATCCGAGTCTAGCTATATATTTAAAAAATTCCAAGATTCTTCGATTATCTCTACCTCAATAATAACTTTGTCTGAATTGAAAAGTATTTTCATATAATATCTGGATATTATTAGTAATATCCTCATATATCACTTCAGCTGTAACTGTTTCGGACAATGTGATTCAATAGCAGTTATACATAATGGCTGAACTTTTTATGTATTGACTAAATGAAGTAGACAGTACGATGAATTATTTCATCGTGTTTCATTACTTCATCAGAGTCTAGCTAAATATTTGAAAAATTTCAAGATTCTTCGATTATCTCTACCTCAATATTTACTTTGTCTGAATTGGATAATATTTTTATATAATCACTGGATATTATCAATAATATCCTGATATATCACTTCAGCTGTAACTGTTTCGGACAATGTGATTCAATAGCAGTTATACATAATGGCTGAACTTTTTATGTATTGACTAAATGAAGTAGACAGTACGATGAATTAATTCATTGTGTTTCATTACTTCATCAGAGTCTAGCTAAATATTTGAAAAATTTCAAGATTCTTCGATTATCTCTACCTCAATATTCACTTTGTCTGAATTGAATAGTATTTTTATATAATCACTGGATATTATCAATAATATCCTGATATATCACTTCAGCTGTAACTGTTTCGGACAATGTGATTCAATAGCAGTTATACATAATGGCTGAACTTTTTATGTATTGACTAAATGAAGTAGACAGTACGATGAATTAATTCATTGTGTATCATTACTTCATCAGAGTCTAGCTAAATATTTAAAAAATTTCAAGATTCTTCGATTATCTCTACCTCAATATCCACTTTGTCTGAATTGGATAGTATTTTTATATAATCACTGGATATTATCAATAATATCCTGATATATCACTTCAGCTGTAACTGTTTCGGACAATGTGATTCAATAGCAGTTATACATAATGGCTGAACTTTTTATGTATTGACTAAATAAAGTAGACAGTACGATGACTTAATTCATTGTCTTTTATTTCTTCATCCGAGTCTAGCTATATATTTAAAAAATTCCAAGATTCTTCGATTATCTCTACCTCAATAATAACTTTGTCTGAATTGAAAAGTATTTTCATATAATATCTGGATATTATTAGTAATATCCTCATATATCACTTCAGCTGTAACTGTTTCGGACAATGTGATTCAATAGCAGTTATACATAATGGCTGAACTTTTTATGTATTGACTAAATGAAGTAGACAGTACGATGAATTATTTCATCGTGTTTCATTACTTCATCAGAGTCTAGCTAAATATTTGAAAAATTTCAAGATTCTTCGATTATCTCTACCTCAATATTTACTTTGTCTGAATTGGATAATATTTTTATATAATCACTGGATATTATCAATAATATCCCCATATATCACTTCAGATGTAACTGTTTCGGACAATGTGATTCAATAGCAGTTATACATAATGGCTGAACTTTTTATGTATTGACTAAATGAAGTAGACAGTACGATGAATTAATTCATTGTGTTTCATTACTTCATCAGAGTCTAGCTAAATATTTTAAAAATTTCAAGATTCTTCGATTATCTCTACCTCAATATTCACTTTGTCTGAATTGGATAGTATTTTTATATAATCACTGGATATTATCAATAATATCCTGATATATCACTTCAGCTGTAACTGTTTCGGACAATGTGATTCAATAGCAGTTATACATAATGGCTGAACTTTTTATGTATTGACTAAATGAAGTAGACAGTACGATGAATTAATTCATTGTGTTTTATTACTTCATCAGAGTATAGCTATATATTTAAAAAATTTCGAGATTCAATAAATGGATACATTTTCTGATTAATTCTACTTCAATAATCACTCTCTGTAAGATGAATGGTTTTTGTTCATAATCGCTAGATAGTGTGAATAATATCCACATTAATCACTTTGGTTATACAGTGAGAGTATTTGCCTCGTAGTTAGACATCTCTCCACGCCTTTTTTTCAAGCTGAAGACTAATTGATAATTTCTTTTGGGTATGTTACTTTTCACTCACCCACAAAAACGCCGACGTCATTGACGAAAAAGTCAACAGACAAAGAGTGAGAGATAGTATGGTACGCATCTTATACTTCACATTGACAATTCGGGAACTGTTTTCGTTTTCGTAACACGCAGTTTATATATCTATTGAACTCCGTGCGAGATCGTGATTTTGTATAATGAACCATTTGCTCCATTCATACGTTGGAACAAAAGATTATCATAATACATGATTGCGTCTTGGGAAAGATTGTTGACAAAGCAGGAATTTTCAGAAATAATCTAACTGTTATGGCAGAGACATAATCTCTGAATATGCGTCCCAAATCAATAGCATTATTTCTGGAAGGTCGATACCTATTCGTTCTAGATGCCAAATAAGAAAGATCAGTTGCTATCCGGCATCGATCCGATTCAATTCGAGACTTGACGTCACATTATTCTCCTCTTGTATGGACAATCAAACGAGAAAAATCAATCAGATCATACTCTCGATTCGCCCCCGCCCCCGTTGAAAACCAGGGACGTGTCGTTGCACCATGCGACGACCATCCATTCGAGAGGGATTTCGGCTACCCACCGGAGTCACTAGTCCCTGGATTAGGTGGACTTAGGTTTAGAACAGTTGATAGATTTTTGTTTAATTGAATATATAAAGGGAGGACCCCAAGTTTGTTTTGTTGGGGGCTCAAGGGGGGATTAGGGAGATACCGTGCAACATGTGTTCTTATGTAAAGACACCATTAATTCTTCGGCCGTACCGGCTACAACAGGATGGGTAATGCGGGGGAATCCTGTGGTCTTTGGCGAAATTTTAGGGTGGCCTAGGTGTGGGTCATTTCGATGTTAACGACGTCGGATGGGCTGACATTTTTGTTCCCTCGAAATGACCTCAAAATATATAATGAAACTATCTCTCCACTTCATTGTAATCGGTAGAAAGTAATCGGTAATCAGGGAAAAGCAATCGATAATCGGTAAAAAAAATCGTTGAAAAGTATTCGGTAATTACAAAAAATCTCAAATGATATTTTTTGTTTCAGGCAATCATTTACGAAGGACAAGACAAAAATCCAGAGATGTGTCGAGTGCTTTTGACGCATGAAATAATGTGCAGGTATGTAACATCTCCATAATAAGATTTTCCACAGACATTTTATCACATTAGAATTATTGAAATCCATTTTTTTTTCAATCGGTAGCCTGAAACCTGAAACACTACCTATAAATTTGGTCTTATTGTAATTCTACTCATACCATATACCAATTTCACATATATATCACAAGACGAGCGCGGTTACATCACTGCGATGTAACAGCGACAGATTTATATAATACTCAGAGAAAGTCTACATTCACTGATAGATAATTATGATATAGTATTTTTTTTTAACTTTTTTGTCTGAGGTTTTCATGTCAGCGATATATCACAAGAAAAACGCGGTTACACCGATAGATTTATGTTATATCCAGAGAAAGCGTTCGTCTACAATCTATCACACTTATCACTGATAGATCATTATGATAAAGTATTTCGTTCAGAACTTTTTTATCTGAGGTTATCATGTCACAGATATATCACAAGAAGGTTAATTCATTGTGATGTAACAGCGATAGATTTATATCATATTCAGAGAAAGCACACGTCTACATTATATCACACTTATCACTGATAGATCATTATGATATAGTATTTCTTTTTGAACTTTTTTGTCTGAGGTTATCATGTCAGAGATATATCACAAGAAGAGCGTGGTTACAGCACTGCTATGTAACAGCGATATATTTATGTCATACGCAGAGAAAGCGCTCTATCTACATCTATCACACTCATCACTCATAGATAATTATGATATAGTATTTCTTTCAAAACTTTTTTGTCTGTCTCAGGTTATCATGTCACAGATATATCACAAGAAAAGCGCGGTTACAGCTCTGCGATGTAACACCGATAGATTTATGTTATATTCAGAGAAAGCGCTCGTCTATAATCTATCACACTTATCACTGATAGATAATTATGATAAAGTATTTCTTCCAAAACTTTTTTATCTGAAGTTATCATGTCACAGATATATCACAAGAAGATAACGGTTACAGCACTGCGATGTAACAGCAATATTCAGAGAAAGCGCTCGTCTACATTCTATCACACTTATCACTGATAGATAATTATAATATAGTTTTTCTTTCAAAACTTTTTTATCTGAGGTGATCATGTCACAGATATGTAACAAGAAAAGCGCGGTTACAGCACTGCGATGTTGCAGAGGAACTCCTAGGTCCTACATTCTGTGTCAGACAGATACGGTATGGAAAAATTCCTTCATTTTTATATCACAAACATGTAACAGTGATAGAGCCGACATGTAAAACTTCTCCCTAATTGCTCTATAGAAATTAATCATGCGCTTTCATTGAGAAGGACATAGGGGCATCTCTGTTACATCAAAGCTCTGTCCCCGTGCTCTTCTTGTGATGTTATTCCCAAATCAAACGTTCGAACGTAGCAATAAAATCCATACGCGGGGAAAAGCGAAGGAAAAGCTTCCGAGATGGAAATGTACAATGATGAGGGGTCGAGATTGGCGAATGAGGGAGCGTTGCTCACTATGTTAAGACAAGGGAGAATGGGAAAGATGGCGTCCCCTGGGAGCATCCCTAAGACCCCGCTATGCCGGTGCAGGTCCGGGCATGTTGACGTCATCGTGGGCTATTCCCATTTATCACGGGAGGACTTCGTGCAGGTTTTACCTTACCAGGCTAACGTGTAGTTACGCCATTACTTTTATCGTTACTTTGTTTCGGTTGTGGGAGAAAGAAAGTATATCCCTCGTTGCATCAATCGTTTTGTGGTTGCATTTTAAAATGCAATCATTTTACCCAAATTTAAATTACATGAAAAATTTGTTTTTAAAATAATCAATGTTTTTTCTTTTCAGTCGGTGTTGTGACAAGAAAAGTTGTGGTAATAGAAACGAAACTCCCTCAGACCCTGTGATAATAGACAGGTAAGTCCATAATATTGTCGGCCCTATGAATGATCCTTGCGCCTCACCGTCACCATCGAAGGAAAAACCGACAGCTTATTCTGAATGAGCTTCATCGACTTAACTGAGATTGAAAATTTGAGGAGGAAAGCCTCACAAAAAAATTTTAACGAAAAAGTTTCAGGAAATAAAAAAAAATTTGGTCATGAAATCAATCGAATGATTCTCTTATAATATTGCTTGCTGAAAGTTTTTCCGGAAGAGCGACAGCCTTTGGCTACCGATAGGAATTATTTTCGAAAATTTAATAATTTTTACCGCACAACTATTTTTTTTATGAATATTGATGTAAATAACGACTTAACCCTGAGATTTATAGAAAAAGCGAATACGTATTCGGAAATAGAATTATTGACATAACTCAGATTGGAAATTTCAAGTAAATAAGCGAACAAAGATAAAAATAAGAAAAATTTAAAGAAACAAAAAAAAATGTTTTCGATCATAAAATGAATTACATGCTGGCGATATAATTTCGGGGTGTTGTTTCCGAAAATATATTCAATTTTCACGAGAAACAATTTTTCGGATATCTACCGCACTTTGGAGCATCCAAACAAAAAAGTAATTCTTCGAAGTTGCAGTTTGATTGACAAAATTTCATCCAAAAAGTGGTTCTCTATACACGTTCTATACACAACACACGGAATCGCGTCGCCCCTTCCCTTGGCCGGGGGCGGCGTAGTCTCTCCCCGTCCCAAGGGAGCGGGGAATAGACAAGGGGAAGGAAGACATCTTGTAGAAAGACCGATGCAGTAAACGTCGGTGGCGGACCGGGGTCCTCGCTTACAAATGGACGATTTCTTGTGAACGAACCGGGGGCGGCGGGGGTGGAAACGCCGAGTTTTCATCTTCTTGAGAGGCTGACTCAACATTCAGATCTTCAGGTCTACGTTGAGTTGTATAATTTACCCATAATATAAGGGAAAAGTTTCAAATTTTGGAATCCATTGGAAGGGAAGTTCAAGTAAATATTTTTGCTGACGCGGCCAACTCACCTATTGATGCTGCGCCATTTCCACCCCATCAAGGGTTTTTCATGAGATAAACGATCGGAGCCTAGGGTGTGATGAAGTTCGAATCGATACGAGAGAAACTGTGATAATTCTTCAGCGAGACTAATGAGAGCTCGAATTGACTCCTATTGGTCATCCTGGAAGTTAGCCAAAGAGCCCATAGAAGTGTGGATCAAGTTATCCAAAGACGAAAAAGATGAAAGCACAAAAAAAAATGATGTGAAAATGACATTCGAGATAAATCCCATCCAGCGAACTGAAACAGCGAATGTTTAGATATAAAATGTTATGAGAGCTCGTGATTTCTCCTATTGGTCAACCTGGAAGTGAGACAAAGAGCCCATGGAAGTGTGAATCTAGTTATTCTAAGACAACAAGGAGGTGAAAGTACCAAAAAGAACAGATGTGAAAATTACATTTGAGATGAACGCCCTCCAGCTTTTTGAAAAAGCTAATACGTTGAAATAAAACGTTGTGATTGCTCGAAATGTCTCCTATCAGTAATTCTAGAAGTGAGACAAAGAACCCATATAAGTGTGGATCGAGTTATTCTGAGACAAAATGAAGGTAAACACCAAAAACACGTTATGAGAGCTCGAAATGTCTTCTATTGGTCATCCTGAAAGTGAGACAAAAAGCCCATATAACTGTGGATCGAGTTATTCGAAGACAACATACAGGTAAACACTAAAAAGAACGTTATTAGAGCATGAAATGTCTCCGATTGGTCAACCCAGAAGTGAGACAAAGAGCCCATAGGAGTGTGGATCTAGTTATTCTAAGACAACATGGAGGTAAAAGTACCAAAAAGAACTGATGTGAAAATGACATTTGAAATGAATTTCCTTCAGCTAATTGAAAAAGCGAATGCGTGGAAATGAAACGTCGAAATGTCTCCTATTAGTTATTCTAAAAGTGAGACAAAGAGCTCATAAAAATGTAGATCAAGTTATTCGAAGACAAAATGAAAGTAAACACCAAAAGAACGTTATGAGAGCTCGAAATGTCTCCTATTGGTCATCCTGAACGTGGGACAAAAAGCTCATATAACTGTGGATCGAGTTATTCGAAGACAACATAGAGGTAAACACTAAAAAGAACGTTATTAGAGCTTGAAATGTCTCTTATTTGTCAACCTAGAAGTGAATCAAAGAGCCCATAGAAGTGTGGATCTAGTTATTCTAAGACAACATGGAGGTAAAAGTTACAAAAAGAACTGATGTGAAAATGACATTTGAGATGAATTTCCTTCAGCTAATTGAAGAAGCGAATGCATTGAAAAGAAACGTTGTGTGGGTTTGAAATGTCTCCTATTAGTAATTCTAAAAGTGAGACAAATAGCCCATAGAAGTGTGGACCAAGTTATTCGAAGACAAAATGAAGGTAAACTCCAAAAAAACGTTATGAGAGCTCGAAATGTCTCCTATTGGTCATCCTAAAAGTGAGACAAAAAGCCCATATAACTGTGGATCCATTTATTCGAAGACAACACTAAAAAGAACGTTATTAGAGCTTGAAATGTCTCCTAGAAGCGATACAAAGAGCCCATAGAAGTGTGGATCTAGTTATTCTTAGACAACATGGAGGTAAAAGTACCAAAAAGAACTGATGTGAAAATGATATTTGAGATGAATTTCCTTCAGCTAATTGAAAAAGCGAATGCGTTGAAATGAAACGTTGTGAGGGTTTGAAATGTCTCCTATTAGTAATTCTAAAAGTGAGACAAAGAGCCCATAGAAGTGTGGATCAAGTTATTCGAAGACAACATAGAGGTAAACACTAAAAATAACGTTATGAGAGCTCGAAATGTCTCCTATTGGTCATCCCGAAAGTGAGACAAGGAGCCCATATAACTGTGGATCGAGTTATTGAAGACAACATACAGGTAAACACTAAAAAGAACGTTATAACAGCTCGAAATGTCTCCTATTGGACAACCTAGAAGTGAGACAAAGAGCCCATAGAAGTGTGGATCTAGTTATTCTTAGACAACATGGAGGTAAAAGTACCAAAAAGAACTGATGTGAAAATGACATTTGAGATAACTTTCCTTCAGCTAAATGAAAAAGCGAATGCGTTGAAATGAAACGTTGTGAGGGTTTGAAATGTCTTCTATCAGTAATTCTAAAAGTGAGACAAAGAGCCCTTAGAAGTGTGGATCAAGTTATTCGAAGACAAAATGAAGGTAAACACCAAAAAAACGTTATGAGAGCTCGAAATGTCTCCTATTGGTCATTCTGAAAGTGAGACAAAGAGCCCATATGACTGTGGATCGAGTAATTCGAAGACAACATAGAGGTAAACACTAAAAAGAACGTTATTAGAGCTCGAAATTTCTTCTATTGGTCAACCTAGAAGTGAGACAAAGAGCCCATTGAAGTGTGGATCTAGTTATTCTAAGACAACATGGAGGTAAAAGTACCAAAAAGAACTGATGCTAATTGAAAAAGCGAATGCGTTGAAATGAAAAATTGTGAAAGCTCGAAATGTCTTCTATTAGTAATTCTAAAAGTGAGACAAAGAGAAGTGTGGATCCACTTATTCGGAGACAACATAGAGGTAAACACCAAAAAAACATTAGGAGAGCTCAAAATGTATCCCATTGATCATTCTGAAAGTGAGACAAAGAGCCCATATAAGTGTGGATCAAATTATTCGAAGTCAACATAGAGGTAAAAGCACCAAAAGAAACGTTATGAGAGAATGTTTCCTATTGGTCATCCTGGAAGTGAGACAAAGTCCCCATAGAAGTGTGGATCGAGTTATTCTAAGACAACATAGAGTTTAAAGCACCAAAAAGAACTGATGTGAAATGACATTTGAGATAAATTCCCTCCCGCTAACTGAAAAAGCGAATGCGTTGAAATAAAACATTATTTCAACGTTCACCGACAAGGAAGTGTTTCGAAGATGATCCTTCTTTCGGGCAATCTATACGGCTATCGTGACGAAAATCGAATAGAAAATCAACTAATCGTCGAGCATCATCTCCATCTGATATGGTTAATGGCATTCCGAAGAAGTCATTACGACCGCCAGATCATTTGCAGACGCCGAAAGGGAAATATCAATCGAGCAAGTTTAGAAACGCGTTATTTTGTGTGAGTTAAACCCAAACGATCTTATAAATGGACGTTATATCGATACAAGAAGTTTTTTACGATGCTAAATGTGATTTCTCTTTACCTCCTGAATGAAATAACAGTGAAACCATTGGCAATGCTGGAGTTACCAGGCGCCCCTCATTACGCGACACCCTTTGTTTTACCGACAAACCAGCGGGGGTGCGGCGTTTTCCATTCGCCATCGAGGCTTAACAGGCTAATCTGGGGTAGTTGACAAAACAACCTTTGCGGTTATTCCTGGCTCTTGCTGTTTCCATTGGTGAATGACGTAAGCCGTCACGTGTACTGACAGCAACAAGTCGAGTGGAAACCTCGCTTTATTGCCTACAATTTTTTTATGTCACTTTGGATATAAGAACTGAATTAATTCAGAAAGGGTAAACAACCTTCCATTTGTTAAAATACAAACGATTGAATAATTGACCAGAGATCGGCATGACTTTTTTAATCTTTGATACCCTCTTGAAGTGTGAAGTTGAAGATTCGAAAACACTGAAACTTAACCTCGAAAATTTCCTCCCCCTTCGAGCGAGCGCCCCGAAGATTACGCAATACAGCAAAATTATCAGGCCGAGACTGGCGGGAAGTGCGACGACGAGGACGGGGCGAGTCGTTGGTCGTCCTTTTCTACGGACGACGGGACCCGGGAGAAGTCGGGATGCTTCCCGAATGGAGGACTCGGTGACTACACAAACATTAATTTTCAGGGATGAACGCGTGCACAGCAACTGACAACTATCTTATCCGGAGCAATTTGTTAGGTTCTTTTATTTCTACCTTCCGCCTCTGCGGAGCGGGGTCGATACGGGGGCAGGCGGAAATTGAATTGGGAAGGGATGGAAGATTTTCTACTTATATCAACTATTTTCTTGATTATCTTGGTGTGATTTACATGAAGATGAACTGTTTTTGGTATCACTATTTTGGAAGTTCACCAATATTTCCTCGAATTCCCCGATTGTTCAACAATCCCCCCCTGACGTAAGGGTCGTTGAAATAGACTGGTCGATTTCCCTTCCCTTTCTTCGATTCCCAGAGCTCAAACACCTTAGGCACAAAATCCAATTGAGAATAAGAATGGGGGTTTCTTTACATATCGGCTTCGACTAGACTAGACGAACGAAGTGCAAAGTCAGGGTGGATATCGTGGGATAGGGGTTGCAAAGTGAGACAAGGGTAAATCAGTTTTTTGTTGTTGTTAGGTGGATGAGATTTGATTCTAGATGTTATGGATATGGAAGAAATAATTTTTCTTCAACTAAAATGTTCAACTGAATATTTTGTAAAGCTACTATATTCTAGAATTTCGTAATTTCCAGTTCAATGATTGAAATTTTTGATCATTCGACCTAACCTAACTTCAACTAAACGCAGTGACTTTTTGCGATTTGTTGTTTGCACTGTCCTCGCCTAACCTAACCTTACCTTACAATCTTCACCTCAATTTTGAACTATTGACATAAGATAGGACTTTTTAGTGCCTTATATTGGTAGTTCTGCCATATATATCGATAAACCTAACGTTTTTTTTTCTCACCTAAAAAATCCACCCTTAAAATATCAGATACCGAACAGATTCCCTCTCGAAGCCTTCGGAAATCCGGGAAAGTTCTTCGCCATTCTAATCCCGCCGCCTTCGACTCCCCGCCCCCTACCCCCCGCGTGTGTGAGGGTCCTTCTCGAGAAGTTCGATTTTTCGGGCCATCGGTCCCCCCTCACGTCTCGGGGGCGAAAGGGAGAAAGGGACCGAGGCCATTGGCGTTGAGTAATGTGCTGGAAATCTACGATCCGGGTTATGGCCAACGACGAGACCTTCAAAATTTCGCTGGGACGACGGTGCCCTGCGTCGCGACGACGAATACGCAGGATTAAGGGTAACGGATGATATCCGACATCATAACTGAAGGATGGGTATCGATTGATAGTTTTTAATGGGAGGGGGGAAGGTTTTAGAATGTTGGGCTTAACTGAACCATTTGGCTCATTTATTTATCGCGGGATGAAGTGAACTATTCATTTTTATCAGTGTCTGACATAAATGTCATGCAATAAATCTCACCATTAGGTTTTTCGAAATTCGAATTTCCTTGTAGCTTTTATATTAATATATAATCATACACCATGTTATTCTTAAGATGTAACTCCACAAGACGGTGACAATGAACACCGAATGCTTACTACACATAATTAGTTTATAGAAGCTTGTGGAACAATGTGAAACACGAGTTAGTAGATAGATAGATTTGATCTCGTAATTGAATAAAGCTCATTTTTAGTCTTCCCGTGTTTGTTTTTGAAAACGGTTTTTCGAGTTGAGAAAATATATTTGGCGACGAGGATGGGATATTGCTAGTATTTCCGAAAGAAAAGAATACGTGAAAATCATTTCTTTAAGCAATAACCAAAGAACTGTTGTGAAAAGTTTGTGACGTCAATCCGAAAAGTGAAACCGATCAAGAAGTAACAACAAACCAAAGAGTAAGCAAGAGTCCAAGACGAAAGGCTGAATCCCTGAAAAGAAGTGTAAGTGAACCCTCTCAGGTCTGCTTGTGAGCTTATCAATATCTAAAAACAAACACGGGGAGACTAAAAATGAGCTTTATTTAATTACGAGATCAAATCTATCTATCTACTAACTCGTGTTTCACATTGTTTCACAAGATTTTATAAAGTAATTATGTCTAGTAAGCATTCGGTGTTCATTGTCACCGTCTTGCGGAGTTACATCGTCTATGATTACATCTTAAGAATAACATGGTGTATGATTATATATCAATATGTATTTGATTTGGAAAATTACTCTCGAAAAAATAGGGATACTTTGATGGCACTGAAATGTCAAAAATAGAAAAAAAAACATTGAGCTTACGAAATTTCAAAATATAGTAATATCCACATGATTCCGGAGTGACTCCACAATAAAAAAAAATTTTTTGGACTTCTTTATTTCGGGAAATCTTTGCAGTCCATTCTCCCTCTCCTATATACCGCTGTCTGGAAAAGGAAGTTTTCCTCAGTTTCGCGGCAATTTCCGGTTTCCGTCTTAACCTTGTTCTGCGTGGATAGCAGAAGGCAACTGGATCTTCTCCTGGTAATGGAAATTTCATCAATTATTTAACCGTCTTGATATGGGTTTTATTAATTGATGACAGTTGCCGTTGAAGGGAGATCGATGTGTATAATGCAGGAGAAGATACCTGGAGCCGGAAGCTAGTTTCCCGAGAATTGGGGGGGGGGGGGGTAAATCTTGGGAAAACTATTTTCTCATGTCTCAGCTAATCGTAAGACTTCCGTGTATAAATGCTGGAAATCAAGAGATCCTCAGGTCTTGGATCGTGAACAAGCAGGGACATCCTGCTCGGGGCGTTATATTAGCACGGTGTAACTGGCGTAAAGTAACATCACGTCGAATAATCTGGTTACAAGAAATGGACACGGCCGGTGCGGAACTAAAGGAGGGTCCTTATATCGTGTTAGTCCTTTTGCCCGAGGCTACTACAAAGCTATTTATCTTCGCACATAATTCCTCCCAGTTTTGTACCCCGAAACCAAGGGTAGTCATAACTTGAGTATCAGGACCGGACCGGTTGGAAATTC
This sequence comes from Aphidecta obliterata, assembly GCA_963966015.1. Lineage (NCBI taxonomy): Eukaryota > Metazoa > Arthropoda > Insecta > Coleoptera > Coccinellidae > Aphidecta > Aphidecta obliterata. The sequence goes on from OZ014435.1 coordinate 5,169,172, forward strand.
TCTTTCAACTTATTCTTGTTTTATTATAAAAGCCAGCTGATTTTGGGCTACATCAACTTTTTGTTGATTATATTCTTGGAGAAGGGGCGATGGACCGAGCCAAAATAATTATTTATTGCGGAACACGAATTTTAGAAAATATGGAGAATGTCAAACAAATTTTTTATTGATGGAACGTGGGAATTCCATAGACGATGGAAATTGCCAAAATAATTATTTGTTGAGAATCGTGGGGATAGACGCTGAAAATAGCCCAAATAATCTTTAATTGGGAAATTTAGGAATTCCAAACACGATAGAAATAGTCAAAATATCATTTTATCGATGAATCTTGGGAATTCCATAGACGATGAAAAAAACCCAAAAAAATTGTTAGTGTTGGAACGTGGAAATTTCAGAGACTATGGAAAAAGTACAGTTAAATCTTCATTGATGGATTTTGAGAGCTCTATAGATGATGGAAGAAACCCAAATAGTTTTTCATCAAAAGAACGTGGCAATTCTAAAGGCAATGGAAATTATCAAAAAAATCTCTCATTTGTGGATCTTCAATGGAAATAGCCAAAATCATTATTCATTGATAGGACGTGGAATAGATGATGGAAACAGCCCAAATTATCTTCATTTGAGGAATTTAGTAATTCCAAACACGATAGATATAGTCAAAATATTATTATATTGATGAATTTTGGGAATTACATAGACGATGGAAAAATCCCAAAAAAATTTTTAGTGCTAGAACGTAAAAATTTCAGAGACTATGGAAATAGTACAGTTAAATCTTCATTGATGGATTTTGAGAGCTCCATAGATGATGGAAGAAACCCAAATAATTTTTCTTCAATGGAACGTGGCAATTCTAATGGCAATGGAAATAATCAAAAAAATCTCTCATTTGTGGATCTTCAATGGAAATAGCCAAAATCATAATTCATTCATAGGACGTGGAATAGACGATGGAAACAGCCCAAATAATCTTTATTTGAGGAATTGAGGAATTCCAAACACGATAGAAAAAGTCAAAATATCATTTTATCGATGAATCTTGGGAATTCCATAGACGATGAAAAAAACCCAAAAAAATTGTTAGTGCTGGAACGTGGAAATTTCAGAGAATATGGAAATATTACAGTTAAATCTTCATTGATGGATTTTGAGAATTTCATAGATGATGTAAAAAACCCAAATAATTTTTCATCAATAGAACGTGGCAATTTCAAAGGCAATGGAAATATTCAAAAAAATCTCTCATTTGTGGATCGTCAATGGAAAAAGCCAAAATCATTATTCATTCATGGGTCGTGGAATAGACGATGGAAAGAGCCCAAATAATCTTTAATTGAGGAATTTACGAATTCCAAACACAATAAGAATGGCCAAAATTATATTTTATTGATGAATCTTGGGAATTCCATAGACTATGGAAAAAACCCAAAAAAATTGTTAGTGCTGGAACGTGGAAATTTCAGAGAATATGGAAATAGTACAGTTGAATCTTCATTGATGGATTTTGAGAATTTCATAGATGATGTAAGAAACCCAAATAATTTTTCATCAATAGGACGTGGCAATTTCAATAGGCAATGGAAATAATCAAAAAAATCTCTCATTTGTGGATCGTCAATGGAAATAGCCAGAATCATTATTCATCATGGGACGTGGGATAGCCAAAATTATATTTTATCGATGAATCTTGGGAATTCCATAGACTATGGAAAAAACCCAAAAAATTGTAAGTGCTGCAACGTGGAAATTTCAGAGACAATGGAAATAGTACAAATAATTCTTCATTGTTGGATTTTGAGAATTCTATAGATGATGGAAGGAACCCAAATAATTTCTCATTATTAGAACGTGAAAATTCCAGAGGCAATAGAAATAATTCAAATAATTTCTCATTTTGTATCGTCAATGGAAATAGCCAAAATCATTATTCATTCATGGAATGTGTAATAGACGATGTAGACAGCCCAAATGATCTTTAATTGAGAAATTTAGGAACTCCAAACACAATAAGAATAGCCAAAATTATATTTTATTGATAAATCTTGGGAATTCCATAGACTTTGGAAAAAACCCAAAAAAATTTTTAGTGCTGCAACGTGGAAATTTCAGAGACTATGGAAATAGTACAAATAATTCTTCATTGTTGGATTTTGAGAGTTTCATGGATGATGGAAGGAACCCAAATAATTTCCCATTATTAGAACGTGAAAATTCCAAAGGCAATGGAAATAATTCGAATAATTTCTCATTTTGTACCGTCAATGGAAATAGCCAAAATCATTATTCATTCAAGGAACGTGGAAACGGGCGATGGAAACAACCCAAATAATATTCAATTGAGGAATTTGGAAGTTTCAAACATAATGAAAATAGTCAAAATAATATTTTATTGGTGAATCTTGGGAATTGTATATGATATTTCATGTTTTATTGGACTGCAGCCTGAAAAATGATCCCCACCTAACTTCATTTCAATCAAAGGCAAATAAGTGAAAGTTTCAATTAAATCTCTTGCGTTAAAATGAAAATAAACTCAAATACAAGTGTACTTCTTATTTGAGACTCTCCTCATATCGTTTTCACCAAACTTTCCATCCAGTCCAACCCTGAGGAATACATTAAGCGGCCGAAACGTACCCGGCATCGTAACACGGCCGACATAAGGCGCTCACTTTGCAACTAGTCCTGCGGCCATATGGGCAGGGTAATAAGATAATGCTCAACGTCCACCCCGGAATCACCCCCAGCCACGTTCCCGCTACCGACTATGCCAATACTCCCCCTCCCGACGACACGAGCGACCCCGCTGCGAATGTTGCTCCCAATTATGTAACTCCATATCGAGTATACAAATTGCATTACAATCGTCGTTGCCTATTTTTATTAACTATTAGCGTATGATTCTACGGACGATGGGGTGGGTTTCGAGGGTGCAGGCGCGACACTCGATATACTACGCGAGTTGTGCGTCACGGTCTAGTCAATTATCGGGAGAGCAGTGTGTTTTTTTTTCGGGTAGTTATGGTGGTTATTTGATAGCAAGAGGGACACATTCGTGGAATGACGGGGAGATGATTCTTGACCTTTTCTTCCTATACAGTTCAGTGCTAATTTTGCAAGGGCGCGATTTCTCTCGCATAGGAATAGTAGTTGGCTTTAAAAAGGGATCTAGGAATTCCATGAACTTTAAAATTAGTCAAAATAAGATTTTTTTGATGGATCTTGGGAATTCTATAGACAATGAAAAAAACCAAAATAATTTTTTATTGGTGGATCGTGGAAATTCCAGAGACGATGGAAATAGTCCAAATAATTTTTTATTGAGTAACTTGGAGATTCTATTGAAAATAAAAATCACCAAAATGACTTTTGATCAATGGAACATGGAAATTTCATAGCACTGAAAATAATTCAAATAATTTCTCATGTATGGATCGTCAATGGAAATGGCAAAAATCATTATTCTTTCATGGAACGTGGAATAGACGATGGAAACAGTCCAAAAATATCTGTAATTGAGGGATCTAGAAATTCTATAGACGTTAAAAATAGTCAAAACAATATTTTATTGACGTATCTTGGGAATTCCATAGACAATGAAAAAAACCAAGATAATTTTTCATTGATGGATCTTGAAAATTCCAGAGACGATGGAAATAGTCCAAATAATTTTTTATTAAGTAACTTGGAGATTCTATTTGAAATAAAAATCACCAAAATAATTTTTCATCAATGGAATAGGACATTTCAAAGCACTGGAAATAATTCAAATAATTTCTCATGTATGGATCGTCAATGGAAATAGCAAAAATCATTATTCTTTCATGGAACGTGGAATAGACGATGGAAACAGTCCAAAAATATATTTGATTGAGGGATCTAGAAATTCCATGGACATTAAAAATAGTAAAAACAATGTTTTATTGACGGATCTTGGGAATTCCATAGACAATGAAAAAAACCAAGATAATTTTTTATTGATGGATCGTGGAAATTCTAGAGACGATGGAAATAGTCCAAATAATTTTTTATTGAGTAACTTGGAGATTTTATTCGAAATAAAAATCACCAAAATAATTTTTCATCAATGGAACATGGACATTTCAAAGCACTGGAAATAATTCAAATAATTTCTCATGTATGGATCGTCAATGGAAATAGCAAAAATCATTATTCTTTCATGGAACGTGGAATAGACGATGGAAACAGTCCAAAAATATATTTGATTGAGGGATCTAGAAATTCCATGGACATTAAAAATAGTAAAAACAATGTTTTATTGACGGATCTTGGGAATTCCATAGACAATGAAAAAAACCAAGATAATTTTTTATTGATGGATCGTGGAAATTCTAGAGACGATGGAAATAGTCCAAATAATTTTTTATTGAGTAACTTGGAGATTTTATTCGAAATAAAAATCACCAAAATAATTTTTCATCAATGGAACATGGACATTTCAAAGCACTGGAAATAATTCAAATAATTTCTCATGTATGGATCGTCAATGGAAATAGCAAAAATCATTATTCTTTCATGGAACGTGGAATAGACGATGGAAACAGTCCAAAAATATATTTGATTGAGGGGTCTAGAAATTCCATGGACATTAAAAATAGTAAAAACAATGTTTTATTGACGGATCTTGGGAATTCCATAGACAATGAAAAAAATCAAGATAATTTTTTATTGATGGATCGTGGAAATTCTAGAGACGATGGAAATAGTCCAAATAATTTTTTATTTAGTAACTTGGAGATTCTTTTCGAAATAAAAATCGCCAAAATAATTTTTCATCAATGGAACATGGACATTTCAAAGCACTGGAAATAATTCAAATAATTTCTCATGTATGGATCGTCAATGGAAATAGCAAAAATCATTATTCTTTCATGAAACGTGGAATAGACGATGGAAACAGTCCAAAAATATATTTAATTGAGGGATCTAGAAATTCCATAGACATTAAAAATAGTCAAAACAATGTTTTATTGACGGATCTTGGGAATTCCATAGACAATGAAAAAAACCAAGATAATTTTTTATTGATGGATCGTGGAAATTCTAGAGACGATGGAAATAGTCCAAATAATTTGTAATTGAGTAACTTGGAGATTCTATTCGAAATAAGAATCACCAAAATAATTTTTCATCAATGGAACATGGACATTTCAAAGCACTGGAAATAATTCAAATAATTTCTCATGTATGGATCGTCAATGGAAATAGCAAAAATCATTATTCTTTCATGGAACGTGGAATAGACGATGGAAACAGTCCAAAAATATATTCAATTGAGGAATCTAGGAATTCCATAGACGTTCAAAATAGTCAAAATAATATTTTATTGATGGATCTTGGGAATTCCATAGACAATGAAACAAACCACAATAATTTTTCATTGATGGATTGTGGAAATTCCATAGACATTAAAAATAGTCAAAACAATGTTTTATTGACGGATGTTGGGAATTCCATAGACAATGAAAAAAACCAAAATAATTTTTGAGCGCTCGTACAACTTACACGAGGGCTATATCATTTCGTCACGATGTCTGTATTTTTCGAATTTTGAGCCGAAAATGGTCTCAATCGACTATGTTCGACTCACTGATGACGAATCCGTCAAAAAATTCGAGTCTGTCCGTCCGTCCGTCCGTCCGGCCGTCCGGCCGTATACACGATAACTCTCGAACGGAATGTCCTAGAAACTTGAAATTTTCAGGGTAGGTTCAGTTCCCGAATGGCTCGGTTAAGTTCGTTAATGGGCCGAATTCCACCAGGGGTTCCGTAAATATGGCCGTTCAAAGTTTTGTTTCCCTGATTACTTGAAAACTACAGATTTGATCGAGATGAAATTTTGCACTCAAATGGAAAATGAGGTGTTCAAGCTACATGTGAAATTTTGTCCAGATCGCATGACCAGAACCATAGAAACCATAGAAAATTGTAACTTTTGAACGGAAAGGCCTAGGGACTTGAAATTTTCAGGGTGGGTTTGGATCGCAAATTTCACGGTCATGTTCATCAATGAGCAAAATTGGACTAGGGGTTCCGTAAATATGGCCGTTCAAAATATTTTTTTCGTGATAGTTTCGAAACTACCGATCGGATTGGAATGAAATTATGCACCTAGCTCAGGAATAATGTATTCAAACTACGTGCAAAATTTTGTCCAGATCGCATCACCAAGACCATAGATACCGTGGAAAATTCTAGCGAATTATCGGAAAAAAAATGATCAGCTGAAGCACTGACATGAAGTCTGGAGTTTCGCCTAAGTTTCAGAATTTTTTTGACAGCAGTCAAAAATTCCTTCAATTGATTTCTAAAACTGGAAAATGTGAATCTACCTACAAGGTGCATGTACGAGCGCTCAAAAGCTCCTGCCTTCACGGCAGTGCTTTTCGTAATTTTTTTTATTGATGGATCGTGGAAATTCTAGAGACGATGGAAATAGTCCAAATAATTTTTTATTAAGTAACTTGGAGATTCTATTCGAAATAAAAATCACCAAAATAATTTTTCATCAATGGAACATGGACATTTCAAAGCACTGGAAATAATTCAAATAATTTCTCATGTATGGATCGTCAATGGAAATATCAAAAATCATTATTCTTTCATGGAACGTGGAATAGACGATGGAAACAGTCCAAAATATCTTTAATTGAGGGATCTAGGAATTCCCTAGACGTTAAAAATAGTCAAAATAATATTTTATTGATGGATCTTGGGAATTCCATAGACAATGAAAACAACCAAAATAATTTTTCAATGGTGGATCGTGGAAATTTCAGAGACGATGGAATAGTCCAAATAATTTTTTGTTGGCTATCTTGGAGATTCTATTGAAAATAAAAATCACCAAAATAACTTTTCATCGATGGAACATGAAAATTTCAAAACACTGGAAATAATTCGAATAATTTCTCATGTATGGATCGTCGATGGAAATAGCGAAAATCATTATTTTTTCATGGAACGTGGAAAAGGCGATGAAAACAGCCCAAAAATATCTTCAATTGAGGGATCTAGGAATTCCATAAACGTTAAAAATAGTCGAAATAATATTTTTTTGATGGATCTTGGGAATTCCATAGACAATGGAAGAAACCAAAATAATTTTCTACTGATGGATCGTGGAAATTTCAGAGACGATGGAAATAGTCCAAATAATTTTTTGTTGAGTAACTTGGAGATTCTATCGAAAATAAAAATCACCAAAATAACTTTTCATCAATGGAACATGAAAATTCCAAAGAACTGAAAATAATTCAAATAGTTTCTCATGTATGGATCGTTAATGGAAATAGCAAAAATCATTATTCTTCCGTGGAACGTGGAATAGACGGTGGAAACAGCTCAAATATTCTTCAATTAAGGAATTTGGGAATAGTCAAAATAATATTTTATTGATGGATCTAGTCAATTATCGGGAGAGCAGTGTGTTTCTTTTCCGGGTAGTTATGGTGGTAATTCGATAGCGAAAGGGACAAAGTCGTGAGATGACGGGGAGATGTTTCTTGACCTTTTCTTTCTATACAGTTCAATGCTAATATTACGATTTCTCTCGAAAAGGAATAGTAGTTTACTAAAAAAAAAATTCATGATAGGTAATTTTTTTCGATCAAACTCGAACCACCACACCCCCGGCTGTCCGTCATCCCCCGAAATGACAAATTACGGACTTCCAACCGGACACGGCCGGCTCGTTCAATGTAAATGAGTTATACGAGCCTTGATTGCGAGCAAATTTACACGACCGACCTCGCACACTGCCCTGAGTTATGACGCCGAATTGTCATCGCCGATATGACATAGTCGCTTGTCACACGACAACGCGACATTTCGTTGTCGATTTAACCCCCTCACTGGCCCGGGTTGATTTACGTCCGGTTTTTTCGGTGTTGTTGCAATCTGTCCAATTTATTCGTCTGACCGGCGATTGTTAATTTCGTCGATTATCATAAATTTATGGGTGTCGTTGCGTTTCGTTTTGATTTCGACCAGACGGCTCGATAGGGTAGTAAGCAGAGGATGAACCTTCTTTCTGCACAGTTCCGGGGCTGAGACCTAGTTTCTAACAAATTGAAGACACTCAACTTGAACTTGCTCTATATCACTTTAACAGAAGATATAATGGTGCGAAAAAAACGATCAGACGACTCAGTTTTGCACGAATATGCGACGATTTTTCACAGAAGACTCGAATAACTCGGCGTTAACTCAGAAGTTTCTGGTTTTTCCACGACGATACTTGACTCCGTCAACGAATTAATAATTTGACTTATGGCCAGACATATTTTGAACATGAATTCCGAAATGAGTTGATGAATTAGTTTTTATTCAGGAATCAACGATAAATTCAACCCCTCTCCTAGCAATATCAGACTCTCGAATCGAACACCGTCATTGTTCGCAATTTTACATCCAATCAATTCGAACCCAATTCGCAAATGATTCCTCTTCAACCCAACCCCCCCTCGTCGCCCACCCCCGCAACCCCATTCATTTCAATTCGTCACCCCCGCTTATCGTTGTACTGCAGTTCAGTTATGTCTCATTTGGTACGAATGGTCTTTTCAATCCGGAGGATTGTCCGGGATTGTATCCGTTATTTAATAGATTCCTTTATTTAGGGGTGTCACGCAGGATCGCCAGTTTTGTCACGGGTCATTTCGACAGGATCAGAGGGTTTCGTTGTCGTTTATCTATCTTTGAAGGATCAGAGCAGTCCAAGAAAAAGAAGAAGGAAAAGAAGTAGAAGGAGAAGGAGTGAAAGGAGAAGGAGAAGAAGGAGAAGGAAAAGGAGAAGGAGAAGGAGAAGGAGAAGGAGAAGGAGAAGGAGAAGGAGAAGGAGAAGGAGAAGGAGAAGGAGAAGGAGAAGGAGAAGGAGAAGGAGAAGGAGAAGGAGAAGGAGAAGGAGAAGGAGAAGGAGAAGGAGAAGGAGAAGGAGAAGGAGAAGGAGAAGGAGAAGGAGAAGGAGAAGGAGAAGGAGAAGGAGAAGGAGAAGGAGAAGTAGAAGGAGAAGGAGAAGGAGAAGGAGAAGGAGAAGGAGAAGGAGAAGGAGAAGGAGAAGGAGAAGGAGAAGGAGAAGGAGAAGGAGAAGGAGAAGGAGAAGGAGAAGGAGAAGGAGAAGGAGAAGGAGAAGGAGAAGGAGAAGGAGAAGGAGAAGGAGAAGGAGAAGGAGAAGGAGAAGGAGAAGGAGAAGGAGAAGGAGAAGGAGAAGGAGAAGGAGAAGGAGAAGGAGAAGGAGAAGGAGAAGGAGAAGGAGAAGGAGAAGGAGAAGGAGAAGGAGAAGGAGAAGGAGAAGGAGAAGGAGAAGGAGAAGGAGAAGGAGAAGGAGAAGGAGAAGGAGAAGGAGAAGGAGAAGGAGAAGGAGAAGGAGAAGGAGAAGGAGAAGGAGAAGGAGAAGGAGAAGGAGAAGGAGAAGGAGAAGGAGAAGGAGAAGGAGAAGGAGAAGGAGAAGGAGAAGGAGAAGGAGAAGGAGAAGGAGAAGGAGAAGGAGAAGGAGAAGGAGAAGGAGAAGGAGAAGGAGAAGGAGAAGGAGAAGGAGAAGGAGAAGGAGAAGGAGAAGGAGAAGGAGAAGGAGAAGGAGAAGGAGAAGGAGAAGGAGAAGGAGAAGGAGAAGGAGAAGGAGAAGGAGAAGGAGAAGGAGAAGGAGAAGGAGAAGGAGAAGGAGAAGGAGAAGGAGAAGGAGAAGGAGAAGGAGAAGGAGAAGGAGAAGGAGAAGGAGAAGGAGAAGGAGAAGGAGAAGGAGAAGGAGAAGGAGAAGGAGAAGGAGAAGGAGAAGGAGAAGGAGAAGGAGAAGGAGAAGGAGAAGGAGAAGGAGAAGGAGAAGGAGAAGGAGAAGGAGAAGGAGAAGGAGAAGGAGAAGGAGAAGGAGAAGGAGAAGGAGAAGGAGAAGGAGAAGGAGAAGGAGAAGGAGAAGGAGAAGGAGAAGGAGAAGGAGAAGGAGAAGGAGAAGGAGAAGGAGAAGGAGAAGGAGAAGGAGAAGGAGAAGGAGAAGGAGAAGGAGAAGGAGAAGGAGAAGGAGAAGGAGAAGGAGAAGGAGAAGGAGAAGGAGAAGGAGAAGGAGAAGGAGAAGGAGAAGGAGAAGGAGAAGGAGAAGGAGAAGGAGAAGGAGAAGGAGAAGGAGAAGGAGAAGGAGAAGGAGAAGGAGAAGGAGAAGGAGAAGGATTATAAGGGACTGGAGTAGAAGGAGAAGGAGTGAGAGAAGATGGGGAATGGGGATAAGTAGAAGAAGTGGTAGAAGGAAAAGGAGTAGAATAAGAAGGAGAGAGAGTGAGAGAAGAAAGGAAAGAAGTAGAAGTAGAAGTGATAGAAGAAGAAATGGAAGGAGTAGGAGATGAAGAAAGGAAAGTAGTAGAAAGGAAGAAGTAGTAGGAGAAGAAGGGGAATGAGTAGAAGAAGTAGTATAAGAAGAAAAGGGGGAAGGAATAAAAGAAGAAAAAGTAGTGGAAGAAGAATTTGGGGAAGGGAAAGAAGTAGAAGGCGGAAACCCAAGTTTTCTCATTGCAATCTTACCCATTCACTGCTCATAAATCACGTCATGCTTCCAAAACGCAGTGAACTAAGTTGCATGAACCTCATCTTTTCGACCCTATCATAGCATAATGATGTATTATCCCACGGAAACCAGCGAAATGAAGCAGTAAAAGAGCTGTAAAACTGTTGGTGATTAAGATTCTGCAATCCAGACCCTCGAGTGCATAATAACGACACACTGTTGTGCTGATACTCGACTCTGCAGTTATGGCCGAACGGAGTTCCAAGTGATATGTTGTTGCATGGAAGTTTATACGATGGGATATCTCACTTATACGAGGTGTATAAATTCCAAACTATATGATGAACGTTCGCAGAAAACCTTTGACGTCGAATATCGCCTAATGACGTCAGTGAGAGAAGCGCCACATGCCCTAGAATGTAGGTCCTGACTCATTGACATTTCGAGCGTAAACACTAACATTTTATAATATCGGAGCTCGTGGCTGTTATGACGAAAGACCCGGCGGAAATTCCGCCGGTGGAACGTTTAGCGAGAGAACGACAAACGCTTATTTGAAGCTCTATTATACGTAAAAAAATTATTTACTGAACAGCTGCAGCATGAGGCATGAGCAGGTAACTACGTTAACGTTATACGAGGAGTATATCACCCGACTGGGTTGTCGTTCTTCGGGGGCTAAAGGGTCCACACACCTCGAGATCCGGAAAAGAAAATGAATGGAATTTTCCTTGAGATGGAACACTTATTCATATAGATAAAGTTTATTCATTATTCCTCTTGAATTTCATATACGGAAGACTTCTCCAAACGTGCCAAAAAAATTAGGACTGAAATAAAAAGGCGATACCAGAATAAAGGAACGAAAATAAGAATTAAATAATATGTTGAATTGATCCAAAATCGACCATACATTTCAAAAATTAATCTTTAATCAATCATGAATAATATTTTGGTTAGGTTAGGAGAGTGTTGAAGTTAATTTTCAAAATGAATAAATATTCAGGTCAGGTTAGGTTAAGTTAGGACAGTGTTGAAAATAATTCTTGAAATAAAGAAATATTTAGGTTAGGTTAGGTTAAGTTAGGACAATGATGAAAACAATTCTTGAAATGAATGAATATTTAGGTTAGGTTAGCTGAAGTGAGGACAGTATTGAAAATAATTCTCAAAATGAATCAATATTTAGTTTAGGTAAGGTTGGAGTTAGGACAAAGCAAACGCGGATATTGAAACAGTTTAATGTTCATTACTTCAACCGACTCTCCCCAAGTAATTTCAGAGGAATATTTCCAAGTCTCTCGAGGCGATCAAAAAGATTCGATTTTCAAGTTTGTCCTACAAGTCGGAGCGCGTGTGCCGCCCTTACCGCGGCCGCCTGAGTCCACGATTCCCGCCGCCGCCGCCGCTCCCTCGGGAACCTGCCCATTCCCTCGGGCCGGTATTGACTCTTCTCTCTCTCCCCAGTGAGCCGGTCGTCAATACCGCTGGGAGCGAGGAGCCGGAATCGCCCGAAATTCGACGGGATTTCCCGGACTTTTCCTCCATCGCCTCCCTTCTTCCCGGTCGTTCGCGAAATTTCCGCGATGGATCTATGGCTTGTTGATCCGGAAAATTAGCAGATTCAATTTGGCGCGAGATGATTGTTCATTTGTTCGTCATCCTAATCGACTTTCGGATTGATTGACGCCCGGGAAAATCGGGAGAGACGTCGGGAAAAGTTTCCCATATCTTTTCTCGTGGATGATACATTACAGCTAAGGGATAAAGTTGCTGAGGTTTCCATTCGAATAAGAAGAAGTGCATAGAAACAAACAGTTCATCTTTGACGACTCACTCTATTCTGTGGCTGGTGGTAATGAAAGCAGCTCCACATTCATCATCCTGATCGTTCGAATATTTGCCACGACCGTCAGAGTTCATCTCGCGTGCCGCAGCGTCCCGCAGGGCCATTAAAACCGCGGCATTTCTCGCATCGAGCAGACGTGACGACCGCAGAACACGGCGACGGGTCGATCAGAAATCCCCGTTTCTAAAAAAATGAGAATGGAACGCACCGCCGACAATTTATCGGATGCCGGCCGTCTCGACGGCCTGATCTACGACCGGCCGTTCGCAGCGAAAAAAACTGATCTGATTGGGAATACGTCAAATAAATCACGGTGGTAATAACTGAGTACAAGTCCGTGCTCCGTGCTCTACTTCGAAACTGGTTGGTGTTACGTGCTTTCGAATTGGTGGATTCCCTTGAATAAGTTTTTATTGGTAAGGAAGGAGACCCATGAAACTTAAAACACTTCCCACCTGAGATCATATTACAGAGCTGTTATGTAGTAGTAATATATACTGTAATCCTTGATATATCACAGGGAGAGCGCGGATACATAACTGCGATATCGCAGAGAGAGAGCAGCAACCTTACGAATGTTCTTCAATCATCGCAAGACTATCACCGTTACATGTTGGTGATGTAATATTATCAAGGATTCGTTACATAACTTATCTGTCTGATTTAATATCAAAGTTTGTAGATAATTCATTCATTTCTGGTTACGTATGCTCCAGATATAGAACTGTAAAACAGGCTTGAGGGTAACATCTTAATGGAACATCACAAATTTGTAGCGAATTTACATTCATGCTATGTAGCTGTGATATAGTCACTTTATCGCCTCAATGAAACATTGATGGATAAGAGCTACATAGTCAAACTCCCTTCCTTATCTCAATTGAATACATCTCAAATATGGAACGGAGTTCCATATCTGTCACATAGAAATTATATAGCTCACATATCGCTGATACGAAGCATCAAGGTAGTATTTGTACATCACATATTTGTCAAGATTATATCAAATATCAGATACTTATTTGGAACAAAGAACTGATATATCGCAAACTCTCCAGGTTACATCACAGATATGTAACTGGTCACATGTCTTCGAATATCTCCAACTCTGTCCAAGTTCACATAGTCTAAATTCTTTCAAAATTTCGACGAAAGATCTTCTCATTCCCAATCACCTTCCAGATACGTCTACATGTTGGTTATGTAATATTATCAAGGATTCGTTACATAACTTATTTGTCTGATTCAATATCAAAGTTTGTAGATAACTCATTCATTTAGGGTTATGTATGCTCCAGATATAAAACTGTAAAACAGACTTGAGGGTTACATCTTTGAATGGAACATCACAAAGTTGTATCGAATTTACATTCATGCTATGTAGCTGTGATATAGTCGATTTATCGCCTCAATGAAACATTGATGGATAAGAACTACATGGTCATACTCCCTTCCTGATCTCAATTCAATACATAACGAATATGAAACGGAGTTCCATATATGTTACATGGAAATTATATAGCTCACACATCGCCAAACGAAGCATCCAGGTAGTATTTGTACATCACATATTTGTCAAAACTATATCAGATATCAGATACTTACTTGGAACAAAGAACTGATTCGTCGCAAACTCTCCAGGTTACATCACAGAGATGTAACTAGTCACATGTCTTCGAATATCTTCAACTCTGTCCAAGTTCACATAGACTAAATTCTTTCAAAATTTCGACGAAAGATCTTCTCATTCCCAATCACCTTCCAGATACGTCTACATGTTGGTTATGTAATATTATCAAGGATTCGTTACATAACTTATTTGTCTGATTCAATATCAAAGTTTGTAGATAACTCATTCATTTAGGGTTATGTATGCTCCAGATATAAAACTGTAAAACAGACTTGAGGGTTACATCTTTGAATGGAACATCACAAAGTTGTATCGAATTTACATTCATGCTATGTAGCTGTGATATAGTCTTTTTATCGCCTGATGAAACATTGATGGATAAGAACTACATGGTCATACTCCCTTCCTGATCTCAATTCAATACATAACGAATATGAAACGGAGTTCCATATATGTTACAAAGAAATTATATAGCCCACACATCGTGAAGCATCAAGGTAGTATTTATACATCACATATTTGTCAAAATTATATCAGATATCAGATACGTATTTGGAACAAAGAACAGATTCATCGCAAACTCTCAAGGTTACATCACAAAGATGTAACAGGTCACATGTCTTCGAATATCTCCAACACTGTCCAAGTTCTTTCAAAATTTCGACGAGAGATCTTCTCAGCTTCCAGATACGTCTCTGTCCAAAGTCAACCCGCTGCACGCACACAAATGATACCTCTACGACGATCGATCGGTCGAAGACGCAGAAGAGGACCGGGGATAAAAACAAAGAACAGGAATTCTCGAATATGTGCAGACATGTAGAATTAATTGAATCGGTCGGAGGACAAGATTGACCACCGTAATTGGCGTGACGTGGAGGGAGGAAGGGAAGGCATACGTCGAGAAAGCGCGTCGATTTCATCCTAGTTTAATTGCTCAATTCCCTTTTTTTCCTCCGGCCTCCGGTTTTGGAGGGAAGACCATGAGAATGCCGGTATGTTGATGGTGGCTTACATATTCATCGATCGGTAATGCGGTTACAGAGAAGATGGACTCGAACAAATTCAACAATTAAGACTGTTCGCGTTTTTTATCAACATATCTTCGAAGATCTAAAACGCACCACACCGTAGGAAACCATCGGCGATCTCGAACATCCACAAAACGTCTCCAAGGCAACGGGAGGGCAGACCATACGGGTCCGCAGCTCGAGGGGTTGGGGGGTGGGAAACGGGCGAAGGAGCCCCTTCTCGGAGCAGCGGAAAACGGGGAACTTTCGATATATCCACCTTCAAACTACCTATGAAATTGCCGCCAGTGCCGAGAATAAGGCGACTACGACGGCAAACATGATCGAGTGGTGCATCGTAAAAATGGAAAATTCGGATCGGGAAGCTGCTCGGGAAATGGACTGTTTTTCGTCGGGGGAGAAGATACCGGGGCTGTCGGGGTGAATGGATTGATAACTGCTAGAATTCAGGTCTTTTCGGAGACCCGGAAACCACCTACGTGCCTTCTGATAGTTGCATTCTCACCAGAACTTCTCTTACTGAGTTTGGTTGTAAATGATAGCCACCAGAAATGGAGTAACTTTTTTTTCAACTTCCAATATCTTCGATTTACCTGAATCGATCGATTCGAGTGTAGTGAAAAAGTTGCAACATCTCGACTAAATGAATTTTTCAATATTTACCTAATGCATGAAATCGTTCGTTTTACCAGAAATTGAGTAAAAATACTGCTTTTGGTTGAAAATTATACGTTGAAATAACGTTTTTCTTGATGAAGGTCAAAAGGGGGCTTGTGGGAGATAAGTGCAAATGTTCTGGAAACCAACTTCATTTCTTCTGGTGGTTACCTATATCTTTACAAGAAGTTCTTTTACTGAGTTTGGTTGTAATTGAATCCTATCTTCGATTTGCCTGAATCGATCGATTCGAGTGTAGTAAAAAACTTGCTACATCTCGACTAAATGAATTTTTCAATATTTACCTGTTGCATGAAATCGGCCGTTTTACCAGAAATGGAGTAAAAGTAATGCTTTTGGTTGAAGATGATACGTTGAAATCACGTTTTTCTTGATGAAGGTCAAAAGGGGGCTTGTGGGAGATAAGTGCAAACGGTCTTGAAATCAACTTCATTTCTCCTGGTAGTTATATCTCAACAAGAAGTTCTTTTACTGATTTTGGTTTTAATTGGATCCTATCTTCGATTTACCTGAATCGATCGATTCGAGTGTAGTGAAAAAGTTTCTACATCTCGACTAAATGAATTTTTCAACTTTTACCTAATGTATGAAATCGGCCGTTTTACCAGAAAAGGAGTAACTTTTTTTTGACTGTTAATATCTTCGATTTGCCTGAATCGATCGATTCGAGTGTAGTGGAAAACTTGCTACATCTTGACTGAATGAATTTTTCAATATTTACCCAATGCATGAAATCGGCCGTTTTACCAGAAATGGAGTAAAAATACTGCTTTTGGTTGAAAATGATACGTTTAAATAACGTTTTTCTTGATGAAGGTCAAAAGGGGGCTTGTGGGAGATAAGTGCAAACGGTCTTGAAATCAACTTCATTTCTTCTGGTGGTTATATCTTAACAAGAAGTTCTTTCACTGATTTTGGTTGTAATTGAATCCTATTTTCGATTTGCCTGAATCGATCGATTCAAGTGTAATGGAAAAGTTTCTACATCTCGACTATATGAATTTTTCAACTTTTACCTAATGTATGAAATCGGCCGTTTTACCATAAATGGAGTAACTTTTTTTAACTGTCAATATCTCCGATTTGCCTGAATCGATCGATTCGAGTGTAGTGAAAAACTTGCTACATCTCGACTAAATGAATTTTTCAATATTTACCTAGATCATGAAATCAGCCGTTTTACCAGAAATGGAGTAAAAATACTGCTTTTGGTTGAAGATGATACGTTGAAATAACTTTTTTCTTGATGAAGCTCAAAAGGGGACTTGTGGGAGATAAGTGCAAACGGTCTTGAAATCAACTTCATTTCTTCTGGTGGTTATATCTTAACAAGAAGTTCTTTTACTGATTTTGGTTGTAATTGAATCCTATTTTCGATTTACTTGAATCGATCGATTCAAGTGTAGTGAAAAAGTTTCTACATCTCGACTAAATGAATTTTTCAACTTTTACCTAATGTATGAAATCGGCCGTTTTACCAGAAATGGAGTAACTTTTTTTCAACTTTCAATATCTTAGAGTTGCCTGATTCGATTGATTCAAGTGTAGAGAAAATCTTGCTACCCCTCGGCTAAATGAATTATTCAATATCTACGTAATGCATGAAATCGGCCGTTTCACCAGAAATGGAGTAAAAATACTGCTTTTGGTTGAAAATAATACCCTGTGTGGCTTGTGGGAGATAAATGTGAACGTTTTGGAAACCAACTTTGTTTCTTCTGGTGGTTCCATCCTTCCAAGAAGTTCTCTCCCTGATTTTAGTTGTAATTGAAAGGTTTTTTCAACGTTTCTCTTGTTGTAGATCGAAGGGAAGCTTGTGGGAGACAAGTGCGAATACATCGACACGTCACGGTTCAGTAAATCGTCTGTTCGTCCGTTCGTGTCGTCCGCGCATAAATTAACGCCGCCGTAAACGGAATTCGGGGACCTATAAAAAAAGTTAATGAAAATTGGACGCACGATATGTAGATTAATTTTTCAACTTAATTTCCAGACGCGCGTTATTCTCCGCTTAATTAATTAATACGGGCGTATCGGCGGCGCTGATCTGCGCCGTTTCCTCGGACGCTTCGGACCAAGAGTGATTTATGGGGGGAAAATGACATACCCCGGCATATGGCCTTATCGGCGGCGACACGACCGGAAGTTGTGGTTGTCGATGATGGGTCTTCACAAATGTGATGATCACCATTCAAACTTCCTCCAAAACCAATGGATATTCGAATCGCGCCGGAAAAACAAAAAAGGGAATTTTCCGGATGATTCCCAATCAATTGCAGCAGCGCGTCGCGGTCTGCAGGTCCCGGAAAAACCACTTTTGGCTAATAGGTTTATGATGCCGATTTTCGATAGGGTCGAATCAGTTCGTTTCAACGGTCCATCGGGCCAGTTTCCGCCAATCCGGACGCTTTTATTGTTTCAGCGCTTCGCTTTCGTTTGCGGAGAGGGTTGTTTCACGTTCTACAAAAAAAATTGTGAAGACCTATCTAATGAGAGCCCGAACCAACCTAATTCCTGAGTCGATATTTTTCGCAGTGCCTCTCACTTCCATGACTTGGGGACACCCACGCTCTTGAATTCTTTCTGCCAAATTTTTTCATGGTCAACCGACGTTGCTCCTTTTCCCCTTGTTGGCCTTATCTTGGCTCGTTTACTCCTCAACGATGGATACAAAGTAATCGATGTATGCCTCGCATAATATACGAATTCTTCATCTATGACTTGGGTATCAATCCTCAATCATACACATTATACAAAGTTAGGTTATCGATTTAAGATTGAATATTACCAAATATTACACTCTAGGTTTTCCTCTTGATAAGAAGAAGGTTTCCTAAAAAAGAAGGGAAGTTTAAATCGCTGATCTCGTCGAATTTCAACGAACATCCAGGCCGGGATGAAAACTTCCCCGAGGTGTCGTAGACTCTTAGCGAACTTGCTCCGTTGTAAACAAGGCGGAACAAGTTTAATAAAGAGTTCCTAAAGTGGCGAGATTAAGGAAATAATTCATGATATGGAAAATTTGAGGGGCCTCGAAAAGAGGAACGTGGAAAATAAAAGTGTTGATTTGGGAGAAAAACTAATACTTCCAGGACAACATTGTGGAGAAGTTTACAAAATATGCGAAGGTTGCGTGTCCCTCCAAAGAACCAATCATTTTTCCTCGTAAAACAACCATTTTTCCCCTGATCTATTTTATCGTCGATTCATCCCTGAAAAGCGTCCACTTTCTCCTCCGCCGGAAACCAATCAGGTCGATTGATTGCGGGATATCGCGTATCCTCCGGCAATTTGCGGGGGCATCGCGACGGCACGTGGCCCCCCTAATTCGGTCGCGTGTTCCTGTTTTGTTACATGTGTAGCCCCGTCGGTTTTGAAGAGCGCCGCTGCCGCCGTCCGTATGTCGTCGTTTCTCCGGGGGTGGCGTGAGGGACGCATCAAGTGGAATAACTAATTTCGGGCCATCTAGTTAATGACGTCCTTTATTTTAGTGAGGGATGAGAGGCGGTTTTTGAGCGGGCGATTATTGATAATTGAGACGGTAGGTTGTTTGGCGTTCTTTCGTTGAGTGGTTTGGAATAGGGGGGGGGGGGTTAAAAAGAATCTTCTTAACAGGGGCGGAACTTGGGCTCGAAAGGGTCGTAGGAAGTGTGAGCTCACTTTGTCGAAATACAAATTTATTACATAATCCAAACCCCATATTCCTCAGATGATCCATTTATCTCATATTCATATAGAACGTATATAACAATGTAACATTATACAAGATTGCAAAAGCATCCACGTTTTTATCTTCGTCATTCACCTTGAATATTATTTGTTTGTTATTTCCCTTCTTGATGGGGCTACTTTATAGATTCTTATTTGAATAATTGTCCAGGAGTTGGGTAATCTTAGACTATCATCACGTTTATTGAGACAGTTGGGTCATTTCTCGATTTCAAGGGCTTCGCGTATAATCCTACTATTGAGTGTTGCCCTTGAAATCGAATAAAGACCCAACTGTCTTAATAAACGTGCTGATAGTCAAAAACTCAAGTTAGATCAAAATGAATGTATAAATAAGGAAGAAATCTTATTTAATGCAACTATAACATATTTTAGTCAATTAAATTGGAAATTAATGAACACAAAGTGAAAATAGTATATAATTGTAATTTTTGATAGAAATTTTGCAAAATTCATATCGTTTAAGATCTAGAAACTAAAAAAAAGCTAATCAAAATGAAAATTAGAATGTGTTCGAATTATCTGAAGTGGTTGTGAAGGAGGAAAACTTACAAACCTACAACATAACCGAATGCTCTTCTTTGTATGATGACATCTACGATGTTTCGACATTTGTCGGGGTTTGTTCACATTGGTGGCAAAAATTGGGTAATCTTTGACTATCACCACGTTTATTGAGACAGTTTGGTCGTTTTTCGATTTCAAGGGCTTTGCGTATAATCCCTCTCTTGAGTGTTGTCCTTGAAATCGAATAAAGACCCAACTGTCTTAATAAACGTGCTGATAGTCAAAAACTCAAGTTAGATCAAAATGAATGTATAAATAAGGAAGAAATCTTATTTAATGCAACTATAACATATTTTAGTCAATTAAATTGGAAATTAATGAACACAAAGTGAAAATAGTATATAATTGTAATTTTTGATAGAAATTTTGCAAAATTCATATCGTTTAAGATCTAGAAACTAAAAAAAAGCTAATCAAAATGAAAATTAGAATGTGTTCGAATTATCTGAAGTGGTTGTGAAGGAGGAAAACTTACAAACCTACAACATAACCGAATGCTCTTCTTTGTATGATGACATCTACGATGTTTCGACATTTGTCGGGGTTTGTTCACATTGGTGGCAAAAATTGGGTAATCTTTGACTATCACCACGTTTATTGAGACAGTTTGGTCGTTTTTCGATTTCAAGGGCTTTGCTTATAATCCCTCTCTTGAGTGTTGTCCTTGAAATCGAATAAAGACCCAACTGTCTTAATAAACGTGCTGATAGTCAAAAACTCAAGTTAGATCAAAATGAATGTATAAATAAGGAAGAAATCTTATTTAATGCAACTATAACATATTTTAGTCAATTAAATTGGAAATTAATGAACACAAAGTGAAAATAGTATATAATTGTAATTTTTGATAGAAATTTTGCAAAATTCATATCGTTTAAGATCTAGAAACTAAAAAAAAGCCTATCAAAATGAAAATTAGAATGTGGTCGAATTATCTGAAGTGGTTGTGAAGAAGGAAAACTTACAAACCTACAACATAACCGAATGCTCTTCTTTGTATGATGACATCTACGATGTTTCGACATTTGTCGAGGTTTGTTCACATTCGTGGCAAAAATTGGGTAATCTTTGACTATCACCACGTTTATTGAGACAGTTGGGTCGTTTTTCGATTTCAAGGGTTTCGCGTATAATCCTACTCTTGAGTGTTGCCCTTGAAATCGAAAAACGACCCAACTGTCTTAATAAACGTGATGATAGTCAAAGACTCAAGTTAGATCAAAATGAATGTATATATAAGGAAGCAATCTTATTTAATGGAACTATAACATATTTTAGTCAATCAAATTGGAAATTGAAGAACACAAAGTGAAAATAGTATATAATCGTAATTTTTGATAAAAATTTTGTAAAATTCATATAGTTTAAGATCTAGAAACTGAAAAAATGCCTTTCAAAATGAAGATTAAAATGTGGGCGAATTATCTGAAGTGGTTGTGAAGAAGTGAAACTTACAAACCGACAACATAACCGAATGCTCCTCTTTGGATTATGACGTCTACGATGTTTCGACATTTGTCGGGGTTTGTTCACATTCGTGGCAAAAATTGGGTAATCTTTGACTATCACCACGTTTATTGAGGCAGTTGGGTCGTTTTTCGATTTCAAGGGCTTCGCGTATAATCCTACTCTTGAGTGTTGCCTTCGAAATCGAAAAACGACCCAACTGTCTCAATAAACGTGATGATAGACAAAGACTCAAGTTAGATCAAAATGCATGTATGAATAAGGACAAGGTCTTATTTAATGAAACTATAACATATTTTAGTCAATTGAATTGGAAATTAATATACACAAAGTGAAAATGGTATATAATTGTAATTTTTGATAGAAATTTTGTGAAATACATATAGTTTAAGATCTAGAAACTAAAAAAATGCCTATCAAATTGAAGATTAAAATGTGGGCGAATTATCTAAAACGGTTGTGAAGAAGAAAAACTTACAAACCGACAACATAACCGAATTCTCCTCTTTGGATGATGACGTCGACGATGTTTCAACATTCTTCGGGGTTTGTTCACGTTCGTGGCAAGAATTGGTGATTTTCATTTCGCGGACTTGCAAAAATATTTAAAAAAAAAGGATGAAATACCATGTAGATGTTCAAGATCTATCTCAGATGTTCTTCGAGATTCGATCGCGGCCTTCGGCCGCGACCCATGAAAACATTTCTGCGAGACGCTTCCGACCGTTATCGAATGATTTCAGGCATTAATTGCGACCGCTTCGTGGTCCATAGATGGAACTCTAGAAGAAGTTATCTTGTGGATAAAATTTCGGACGATATAAGTTGAAGTTTCCAAACGGTTAATTTTACGGTTACAACATGGAGGTCGTGTCGATTCCGGTTTTCCACCTTCGAAATAACCGTCCATCTCTTCGTGGTAATTGCGGAACGTCCAAGGTCGTCTCATATCCGGTATCGTGCGGTGCGGCAATATCCGGTGGCTGAGCCACCAGCAACGACCTGTCGCTCCCCTTATCGGCCACAATTAGTTTTTATTTGCCGCAGAGATGGCCGGGTTCATTTCCTCGGACAAATTGGCGGAAAATGTCTTTATTTGAAACGTGCCGGGATGGGAGCTTTCAACGGTCGAAAACTCCACATCCTTCTCGGTGTTCACAATGAACAATATAACCTCCTGTTCCATAAAAATATACACAGGGATTTACTGAATAATTTTTTTTTCTGTTACAGATTTTTTCTGAAGTTCTTCCTCAAGTGCAATCAAAACTGCCTCAAGAATGCTGGGAACCCTCGGGATATGCGGCGATTTCAGGTCAGTATTCTATGTAATCGTGACTTTCGACTAGTTGACTCGAAGGATATCCGAGAACTTTCTAGTAACAAAGCAATTCCAACCATCGGCTGAGGAAAACTCTATAAATTCAATATTTAAGTCGGCTCCGAATTTTCTATATGAATGGCCTCTTGGCTGGGTAGTTTTCAGCCAGCTCAGAAATTGGATATGGGGAGGTGCTTCGCCGTTGAAAGCAGAGGCGTATTCGAATGATTTCATCGTGAATGCTTGATAGATTTCGATACATTCAACTGAAAAAATTATTGATATCATATCATAAAAAAAGGATCTCGTCTTCTATGTTTGAAAAAAGATATACTGGAAGGTTACTTTTCACGAAGTAAATCAAGATTGAAATATAATCTTCACCCTAAGACCGAAATGATTTATACTTCGAGATGGAAAGAGCTCTTTCATTTATGCAAAACAGATAGCATCTACGTTTTGAGTAAAATCGTCGAAAACAAATTGAAATGGCGTGAAAAGTTGCAAGAGTATCATTGAATTGCAATAAAATGAAAAATACACCGTATGGTTTTTATTATGACATTTCGAAAATTTTGAAATCAAACCTATTTAACCCATTAATATTTTGAAATTAAATTGAATTAATTGATTAAATACCCCTCAATAAAGTACCAAAAAACTATAAATATATAAATCTCCTCCCAAATTTCTGAGAAATGAAAATTCAAGAACCTGCTTGAAAAGCAAATTATGGAAATAAATTAATTATGAAAGTTTCTGAATCAAGATGTCAAATAAATTCGTATTTTCAAAAGATGTCGATTGAAATTTGGAACAAAGCTGAATGGAGATATTGAAACAAAATTTTTTGAGAATTTCGTTTGTGCGGGAAAAACCATGAAAAAATTTTGCGATTTTTTTAAATTAAATTCAATTGATGTTAGAATACCCCTCAATAAAGTAACAAAAAACAGTAAATATATAAATCTCCTCCCAAATTTCTGACAAATTACAATTCGAGAACCTTCTTCTAATGATTTCGAAAGCTGGTCCAAAGAAGTTTCAAATTATGGAAATAAATTAATTATGGAAGTTTTTGAATCGAGATGTCGAAAAATTCGCATTCTCAATTGATTTGATTTCAAATTTGAAACAAAGCTGAATGGAGATATTGGACCAAATTTTTTCAAAAATTTTCTTTGTGGAAGAGAAACCATAACAAAATTTTCAAAATTTTGTGATTTTTTGAAACTAAATTCATCTTATTGATGAAATACCCCTCAATGAAGTAACAAAAAACTATAAATATATGAATCTCCTCCCAAATTTCTGACAAATTACAATTCGAGAACCTTCTTCTAATGATTTCGAAAGCTGGTCCAAAGAAGTTTCAAATTATGGAAATAAATTAATTATGGAAGTTTTTGAATCGAGATGTCGAAAAATTCGCATTCTCAATTGATTTAATTTCAAATTTGAAACAAAGCTGAATGGAGATATTGGACCAAATTTTTTCAAAAATTTTCTTTGTGGAAGAGAAACCATAACAAAATTTTCAAAATTTTGTGATTTTTTGAAACTAAATTCATCTTATTGATGAAATACCCCTCAATGAAGTAACAAAAAACTATCAATATATGAATCTCCTCCCAAATTTCTGACAAATTACAATTCGAGAACCTTCTTCTAATTATTTCGAAAACTGGTTCAAAGAAATTTCTATTGGAAAAAAAGCAAATTATGGAATTAAATTAATTATGGAAGTTTCTGAATCAAGATGTCGAAATAATTCGCATTTTCAATCGAATTCATTTCAAAAAATTTGAAACAAAGCTAAATGGAGATATTGGACCAAAATTTTTCGAAAATTTTGTGTGTGGTAGAAAAACCATAAAATAATTCTCAAAATTTTGTGATTTTTTTAAATTAAATTCAATTAAATGATAAAATATCCCTCAATGAAGTAACAAAAAACTGTAAATTTATAAATCTCTTCTGAGAAATTCAAATTCAAGAATCTTCTTCTAATGATTTCGAAACCAGGTCCAAAGAAATTTCTATTGACTAAATCAGCAAATTATGGAAATAAATTAATTATAGAAGTTCTTGAATCAAGATGTCGAAAAAATTCGCATTTTCAATCGATTTCATTTCAAATTTGAAACAAAGCTAAATGGAGATATTAGCCAAATTTTTTTCCAAAATATCTTTTGTGTGAGAAAAACCATAAAAAAATTCTCAAAATTTTGTGATTTTTTCACAGTTTCAGGAAATATAAGCCAAATTTTGTTCCAAAATATCTTTTGTGGGAGAAAAACCATGAAAAAATTCTCAAAGTATGGAAATTTTCTGCTTCTTTTTTTCATAGAAAATATTTAAGGGAGCTAATTGGAAAAAATATGCGAGAAATACTTAGTCCCTGAAATTTTTCTGGGAGATTATCAAAATTCCACCGATTACACAATAACGATTCTAAAATAGAGATGAAAAATTTCTTGAAATATCTTCAATTAACGCAATCCACTAACTAAAATTAAAAAAAAAACAGGAATTTATGGGTGGAAATCTCAGAATATTTCACAGAAGACGAGAAATTTCTAGAATGTCTGAGAATTTCTTCACAGACTATAAAAAGTATCTGGCTGTTCTTGTTCTAGGAAATATTTCAAAAATCCAAATATTCGGAATTATGAAATTTCTAGGAATTTCTAGTGATTTCTGGGAATGTCTTCACAAGCTATGGAAATTTTTTGCTTCTTTTTGTCCTAGAAAATATTTAAGAGAGCTAATTGGAAAAAATATGCGAGAAACACTTATTCACTGAAATATTTCTGGGAGATTATCAAAATTCCACCGATTACACAATAACGATTCTAAAATAGAGATGAAAAATTTCTTAAAATATCTTCAATTAACGCAATCCACTAACTGGAATTAAAAAAAAACCGGAATTTATGGGTGGAAATCTCAGAATATTTCACAGAAGACGAGAAATTTCTAGAATGTCTGAGAATTTCTTCACAGACTATAAAAAGTATCTGGCTGTTCTTGTTCTAGGAAATATTTCAGAAATCCAAAAATTTGAAATTATGAAATTTCTAGGAATTTCTAGTGATTTCTGGGAATGTCTTCACAAGCTATGGAAATTTTCTGCTTCTTTTCGTCCTAGAAAATATTTAAGAGAGCTAATTGGAAAAAATATGCGAGAAACACTTAGTCACTGAAATATTTCTGGGAGATAATCAAGGGTAGAGATGAAAAATTTTTCGAAATATCTTCAATCAACGCAATCCACTAGCTCAATTACAAAAATTATTGAATTTACCTATACTGAACTAGCACTGTTATCTCCGGAATTAAAAAAAAAACAGGAATTATGGGTGGAAATCTCAGAATGTTCCACAGAAGCTCAGAAATTTCTAGAATTTCTCACAATTTCTTCAGATACTCAAAATTTTGTGATTTTCTTAAATTCAATTCAATTAAATGATAAAATATCCCTTAATAAAGTAACAAAAAACTGTAAATTTATAAATCTCTTCCCAAATTTTTGAGAAATTAAAATTCAAGAATTGTCTTCTAATGATTTCGAAACCAGGTCCAAAGAAATTTCTTTTGACTAAATCAGCAAATTATGGAAATAAATTAATTATAGAAGTTCTTGAATCAAGATGTCGAAAAAATTCGCATTTTCAATCGATTTCATTTCAAATTTGAAACAAAGCTAAATGGAGATATTAGCCAAAATATCTTTTGTGGTAGAAAAACCATAAAAAAATTCTCAAAATTTTGTGATTTTTTCACAGTTACAGGTTCACTCGAAGTTATCAACTCAATTTAAACCTTGAAAATAACGCATTATTTATCTATTCAATTATTTTTGTTTCCATTGAATGTTCCCTTTCAAAAATGTTTTAATCTTCTTTTTATTTTTTTTTGAACAGACGTCCTTCTTCAGGTATAAAAATTATACAGAAATTTATCCAATCTATGAATACTTTCCAGAAATAATAATAATAATTATGTATTAACCAAATTAAAGATAGATTTGATGATATTCAGAGACTTATTTCAGACCCTGCTGGGGTATTTTCTCAAAATTACGAAAGAATGTTTCGAAAAGTTCGAAGTATCTGTCAATTTGGACTTAGCACGAGAGTACCCCATTAATCGCTGTAAACGTAAAAAAAAAATTCATCGGGATCAGATCGCGGCCTTCGGCCGCGACCCACCTCTTAAATACGCCTCATTATTTCTTGCGAGACACTATTGGCAAGTTTCGAAGTATTTTTGAAATGGCCAGGTCGTCTTCGGCGACTCTTTTACTCATCATATCAGTCTGATCGCTACCAAAATTGATTTTCGAATTTAAGTGCTTCGCATCCCTCCCGACTACACCTCAGCTTCTCCTACAAGATCAATTCTTGGGAAATGAAATAAAGTCAGGTGCTGTCTTTTCTTCCACTGCGACCTTTTCTGATTCTTCCCCGTTCTCTCGGATTTTCCGCGCTAGTATCCCCCCCCCGCAATTACCCCCCGTAACCCCCCCGCCGACGGAAATGAAAAAGTTCCCCTTTTTAATGTGGAAAATCGCGAGGAACAGAGAGGAACATAAGATCCCTGTTTGTTCCGGCCTCGGAAAAGGTCGAGGAAATGGAATAAACGACGTCGTTTCGACGTTTCCTAATTTTTCCGATTCCGCTGGAGCTCGCGACGTACACAGTTCCATAAGGGGAATTGTTTATTTTTCGATTATTTTCTTTACCTAGGCTTGGGCCAATGACTGCAGCCACAAAATATTCCAGGATTCGTTCTTAGATAATTTTATAAATTTTGCCATTCTTGGGTATGTTGGTAACCATCATAAGTATCATTGTTTAAGTTAAAAAAACTAACATTACCACATGGAAGCATCGATTATAACACCTATCGTGAACAATTGACCTCTTTTCGTCCCCTCCAAGGTAACAACCCCCATGTCGGAACATCCTTCTGATTAGAAATAAGCGACGAAACAGCGGAACAACGATGTTGTGGCGCGAGAACTTAATAGTCGGCCATTAATTTGATTACGTTCCTCCCCCCATCCCTCCCGACCCTCCTCACTCCAATTCAACCGTTCCTCTCTGCCTCCTTCGTAGCGCGCTGAAACGGTCCCTTTTGCGCTGTTTCGGAGCCGGCTGCACGTTTTCTCGTTTTTCCACGCATTTTAAACGCAACGATTAAGTGTGGCACCCCCTGGGGAGCCCGGGAGACTTTGTACTTCTTGCCGACTACGCGGCAGTCGTTAACGATGCTCTGGTGACGGAAGGAAGGTGAGGAGTTTTTGCCGCGGAGGAGTCGGCTTCGATCGTCCTTATCAGGGATGTGTCGTCGTGGAGATGTTTCATTTTCTCATTTTCAGTTTCTTCTCTAAATATTATAATACAATGGATTTTGAAATAAGCCATTCACTCTCGGATAAAGTATCAACAGTGGTGTGCCTCCAGTGGCGTAAGGAAACACTTACAGAGCCTAGATTCAAAGATTGAATCGGATATTTCTCAACCCTTGTAGACTAAGACAACGGGCCCCTTATCGAAACTGAGCCTTCCCCTCTTCGCCGCTCGTTTTTAATCTCGCCGGCCGACGATGGCCGTCGTATATTTTCCTCCGTTTATCGACGCCGCCCACCGGCCGCCACCGTCATCATGTCAGTCTTGCCGTTCCCATGGGAACACCGCGTGTGTATCGCGGCGGCATGGTCCCCGGGGACGGGCCGGTGTCCCGGGGGAGGAGCTCTGTGCGATTCAGCAGCAGCCGCCGCCGCCGAGGTGCAGGGAAAGATGCCCGCTTTGTGTGTGTGCGAGCGGCGGTGAAATGGCCGACGGAGACGGACGCCCGTGGAGGTCGCGGTTGGGGCCGATCGTCGACGCCGCCTATGGTCGGGAAGGCGAGAATGTTTGGGTGGGTTTGTGTTTCTGAAGTTTCTTGGCGAGAATGTCAGAAAATATCTGATAGAAGAATTGGACACTATCCTGAGTAATATAATTCCAATAACTAGAAAAATATTCGGAATTATGAAATTTGAACATGAATTTCTGGAAATTTATGAAAAATTTTCCACGAACTGAACAAATTTTCTGGAAAATATCTCAGAAAGCCAACTGAAAAAAAATGCAAAAATGTTTCTGGGAGCATATCAAAATTTCACTTTCACACAATTACGCGACACGATTCTAAGGTAGAAATAAAAAATTTCTCAGAATATCTTTAACTAACGCGATCCACAAACTGAAGTCCAAGAATTATTGAATTGACCTATACTAAACTAGCACTGTTATTTCCGGAATTAAAAAAAAACAGGAATTTATGGGTGGAAATCTCAGAATATGCCACAGAAGTCGAGAAATTTCTGGAATTTCTGACAACTTCTTCACAGACTTTGGAAATTTCTGGCTGTTCTTATTCTAGGAAATATTTCAGAAATCCAAATATTCGAGATTATGAAATTTTTAGGAATTTCTAGTAATTTCTGGGAATTTTTTCACAAACTATGGAAATTTTCTGCTTCATTTTGTCATAGAAAATATTCAAGAGAGCTAATTGGAAAAAATATGCGAGAAATACTTAGTCCCTGAAATATTTCTGGGAGATTATCAAAATTCCACCGATTACACAATTACGATTCTAGAATAGAGATGAAAAATTTCTTAAAATATCTTCAATTAACGCAATCCACTAACTGAATTACAGAAATTATTGAATTTACCCATACTAAACTAGCACTTTTATCTCCGGAATTAAAAAAAAACAGGAATTTATGGATGGACATCTCAGAATATTCCACAGAAGTCGAGAAATTTCTAGAATGTCTGACAATTTCTTCACAGACTATAAAAAGTATCTGGCTGCTCTTGTTCTAGGAAATATTTCAGAAATCCAAATATTCGAAATTATGAAATTTCTAGGAATTTCTAGTAATTTCTGGGAATTTTTTCACAAACTATGGAAATTTTCTGCTTCTTTTTGTCATAGAAAATATTCAAGAGAGCTAATTGGAAAAAATTTGCGAGAAATACTTAGTCCCTGAAATATTTCTGGGAGATTATCAAAATTCCACCGATTACACAATTACGATTCTAGAATAGAGATGAAAAATTTCTTAAAATATCTTCAATTAACGCAATCCACTAACTGAATTACAGAAATTATTGAATTTATTCATACTAAACTAGCACTATTATCTCCGGAATTAAAAAAAAACAGGAATTTATGGGTGGACATCTCAGAATATTTCACAGAAGTCGAGAAATTTCTAGAATGTCTGACAATTTCTTCACAGACTATAAAAAGTATCTGGCTGCTCTTGTTCTAGGAAATATTTCATAAATCCAAATATTCGAAATTATGAAATTTCTAGGAATTTCTAGTAATTTCTGGGAATGTCTTCACAAGCTATGGAAATTTTCTGCTTCCTTTTGTCCTAGAAAATATTTAAGAGAGCTAATTGGAAAAAATATGCGAGAAATACTTAGTCCCTGAAATATATCTGGGAAATTATCAAAATTCCACCGATTACACAATAACGATTCTAGAATAGAGACGAAAAATTTCTTATAATATTACCAATTAACGCAATCCACTTTCTGAATTACAGAAATTATTGAATTTACCCAAACTAAACAAGCACTGTTATCTCCGGAATTAAAACAAAAAAACAAGAATTTATAGGTGGGAACCTAAGAATATTCCACAGAAGTCGAGAAATTTCTAAAATCTCTGACAATTTCTTCACAGACTATAAAAAGTATCCGGCTGTTCTTGTTCTAGTAAATATTGCAGAAATCCTAATTTTCGAAATTATGAAATTTCTAGGAATATCTAGTAATTTCTGGGAATTTCTTCACAAACTATGGAAATTTTCTGCTTCTTTTTGTCCTATTCAAGAGAGCTAATTGGAAAAAAACTGCGAGAATACTTAGTCACTGAAATATTTCTGGGATATTATCAAAAAGCAACCGATTACACAACTACGATTCTAGGGTAGAGATGAAAAATTTCTTAAAATATTACCAATTAACGCAAACCACTTTCTGAATTACAGAAATTATTGAATTTACCCAAACTAAACTAGCAATGTTTTCTCCGGAATTTAAAAAAAAAACAGGAATTTATGGGTGGGAACCTCAGAATATTCCACAGAAGTCGACAAATTTCTAGAATTTCTCACAATTTCTTCACAGACTATAAAAAGTATCTGGCTGTTCTTGTTCTAGTAAATATTTCAGAAATCTTAATATTCGAAATTATGAAATTTCTAGGAATATCTAGTAATTTCTGGGAATTTCTCCACAAGCTATGGAAATTTTCTGCTCTTTTTTGTCCTAAAATATTGGAAAAAATATGCGAGAAATACTTAGTCCCTGAAATATTTCTGGGAGATTATCAAAATTCAACCGATTACACAACTACGATTCTAGGGTAGAGATGAAAAATTTCTTATAATATTACCAATTAACGCAATCCACTTTCTGAATTACAGAAATTATTGAATTTACCCAAACTAAAATAGCACTGTTATCTCCGGAATTAAAAAAAAAACAGGAATTTATGGGTGGGAACCTCAGAATATTCCACAGAAGTCGAGAAATTTCTAGAATGTCTGACAATTTATTCACAGACTATAAAAAGTATCTGGCTGTTCTTGTTCTAGTAATTATTTCAGAAATCCTAATGTACGAAATTATAAAATTTCTAGGAATATCTAGTAATTTCTGGGAATTTCTTCACAAACTATGGAAATTTTCTGCTTCTTTTTGTCCTAGAAAATATTTAAGAGAGCTAATTGGAAAAAATATGCGAGAAATACTTAGTCACTGAAATATTTCTGGGAGATTATCAAATTTCCTCCAATTACACAATTACGATTCTAGGGTAGAGATGAAAATTTTTTTAAAATATCTTCAATTAATGCAATCCACTAGCTGAATTACAGAAATTATTGAATTTAACCATACTAAACTAGCTCTGTTATCTCCGGAATAAAAAAAACAGGAATTTATGGGTGAAAATCTCAGAATATGCAAGAGAAGTCAAGAAATTTCTGGAATTCCTGACAACTTCTTCACAGACTATAGAAAATTTCGGGCTGTTCTTGTTTTAGGAAATAATTCAGAAATCCAAATATTCGAAATCATGAAATTTCTAGGAATTTCTAGTAATTTCTGGGAATTTCTTCACAGTTTATGGAAATTTTCTGCTTCTTTTTGTCCTAAAAAATATTTGGGAGAGCTTATTGGAAAAAATATACGAGAAATACGTATAGTCACTGAAATATTCTTGAGAAATTATCAAAATTCCACCAATTACACATTTACGATTATATTCAATTAACGCCATCCACAAACTGAAGAACAAGAACTATAGAATTAACCTATATCAAACTAGAAGAGTGATCTCCGGAATAAAAAAACATGAGGACTTTCTGGGTAGTCTTTTCGGAATATTCCACTGAAATGAAACGAAATTTCTGGGAGATACTGCTAGATGCTCCAATCAGAACCAAGAAACATGTGGTTCTACTTATCAGGTTCAAGTTTCTTCTCCGGGAAGTCCTTCAAAAACCATAAAGAATGTTCTAAGAAATATCTCAGAAATATAAAAATTCGAAAATGTTAGAAAGATATAGTAAAAAGAGAGTTTCTGAGATATTCTAGGAAGATAGGCTATAGAACCTCTTGAATTCTTTATTCAGGAGCTTGGTTACATCCGAAAATATAAAATTCCTAAAATATCATGGTAGAAGTCTTGGTATCCATATCAAAATTCAGAAATTTCTTGGCGGAGATATCTGGGAGTTTCTTGGTAGAAAGCTCTAGAATTCAAATAGATATCTGTTTTAATCAACAATTTTTTTTCAGGTTGTTATAGCCACACAGGTATCAGTGGACGGACCACTTCTGGCTATTTCCGACAACATGTTCGTACACAACAATTCCAAACATGGACGGAGAGCGAAAAGGTTGGATCCAACAGAAGGTGAGAATAACTTCACAGATTTTTTTGGGATCAGGATTATCACCCTGTAGGTTAGACCGCCGGATCACGGAATAATAAACTGTCTTCCTCGAATTCCCAGTAACTCGTGGCGCCCTCTCAGAATCCCAAACAGCTCGGCGTGGTATATTTAGGATATTATCCGTAGTGCGCGTCGCGAAGCAGCCGGGGTTTCGCTCCGTGAGCACCGAGGACCTATCTTTGTTTCACTTTATTTCCCTGATCTCAATCTTTCCGTTTCTCTCGCTATTAAAAGTTGAAAGTGAATTCGTTCCGCGCTAGCGCCATCGCGCGGCGTCAAGCCGTAGGTCTAAGGTTAGCATCGTTTCACGAAATGAATTTATCGAGTTGCTTCAGTTCGAGTTCTGTTGAGACAATCGAGACAAATCATTATATGATTTATATGAATTTTTCGGAATTAGATGAAACAATAACCAAGCTTTCGAACGACTCACGTTTTTTTTTCGAAAAAATGACAGAAGTGCTTTATATTAGTGTGGACGTCTTTTTTATGAATGTTTATTCTTCTTGGCCAATGAAGGCTCGTAATCCACTGACGGAGTTGCCGTCCCACAAATCCGTTCCCCCGTCCCAACCCTAACCCCGAAACAAGTTAAAATGGAGTCGGTGAATGGAGAAAGAACCGGCTAGTCGTCGGGTTACGTTACCCTCCACCCTTCCCTCCCCCCGCCGTCTTCCTCCTTACTCCAGTGAACTGAATCGGGAACCAATTTCGCGAAGTTTCGGATACGCCGCGCGCCCCCGCATACAAACGAGACCTTTTTTACGACGCGAAACCGACTTTGGACGTCGCGGCGGCGGAACGGCGTCGTCGGTGCGAGAAGTCGACGTAGGGAAAGGGACCCGCTGCGCATAACAACTAGGCCGGAAATGATTTGTGAGGGGGGCCCGGCCGCCTCGGACGAGGGGCGCGCGTTTCCTGGCAGGGTGGGAACCTTCGAGGAAGATCTCTGTCGTGTTTTGTCTCGAATAATATAAACACCTTCAATTCAAAATAAGAATTCTTTGGCGACTATATAATCTAAGTCTTGTCTAGATAGATGACCAACAGGTTATGGGCCCATGCTACTCTTAGTTATACAGGGTTACAGGGAAAGTCGTACTGAATATTGAAGGACTTTATTATTTAGGTCATTTTC
This sequence comes from Aphidecta obliterata, assembly GCA_963966015.1. Classification (NCBI taxonomy): domain Eukaryota; kingdom Metazoa; phylum Arthropoda; class Insecta; order Coleoptera; family Coccinellidae; genus Aphidecta; species Aphidecta obliterata. Next base: position 5,203,143 of record OZ014435.1, read on the forward strand.
GATGGATTTGGTTATATAATATTATGTCCGAAACTTAACCGTTATGGAGATATTGAGTTTTGAAGATTTTTTAAGGAATCCTTTATTTTTTGGCTTTTTCATCAATTTTTTTCGGATTGGCTCTTCTAGGAGCCGTTTATTCATTGTATCTAGTTGGAGGGCATGCCAATTGATAAAAACGATCAACCGAAACTGAACCTACTAATAACAGCTTAATAAGACTGCTCGACAACGGTTAGGATCAAAGAATTTTCACTGAGTTTTTTCAACTTTGAAGCGCTTTTTTTGAAAGAAACTTCATGGAACTTATTCTACAAATAAGTTTAAAAACTTCTACGTCCCCTCAGCTATTCAAAAAGGTATAAAACATGCTATTAAATAGGCAAAACGTTGACCAAATGAAGGTTAAGGTAGTAGCGGCGGCCATGTCGAACATGTTTTGCTAGTTTCATAGCAAGTGTTATACCTTTTTGAAAAGCTGAAGAGACGTAGATGTTTTTAAACTTTTCTGCAGAGTAAGTTCCATGGAGTTTCTTTCAAAAAAAAGGCTTCAAATTTAAAAACACGTAGTGAAAATTCTTCAATTCAAACCGTTGTCGAGCAGTCTTATCAAACTGTTAGTAGCAGTTTCAGTTTCTGTTGATCATGTTCATTGATTGGCATGCCCTCTAACTAGATACATCAAATAAACGGCCCCAAGAAGCTCCGATCCGAAAAAAATCGATGAGAAATCCTAAAAATAGAGGATTTTTAAAAAAATCTTCGAAATTCAATATCTCCATAACGGATGAGTTTCGCACACCATATTATAGAACCAAATCAATCAGAAATGACCTGTTCAATAACGTCCTTCAATATTCAGTACGACTTTCCCTGTAACCCTGTATAAAAATTAATAGTGTAAGGACAGAAGCACTGACGCAAATGGAAAAATTGTGTGAATTAATCCAAATTAATACACTGATTTCTTCAATCCTCGAGAGCATAAGCGAGATACATCATATGTTTAGGTCAATTTCCAGGACTCTACCCCCCTCTCCCCGTGGCGACACCCTGTATAAAGGCCATCAGTCCGAGCGAGGGTTGGACAGCGGGAGGCTCGACGGTCATCATCGTTGGCGACAACTTCTTCGACGGGCTCCAGGTGGTCTTCGGTACGATGTTGGTGTGGAGTGAGGTAAGTTTGATCCTCTGACTTCTTCAAATACCCTTACTGACTGTTGATTATTTCAGTTGATCACGCCGCATGCGATAAGGGTCCAAACGCCACCTAGACACATACCAGGGGTGGTGGAGGTGACGCTGTCGTACAAGTCCAAGCAGTTCTGCAAGGGTGCACCAGGTCGTTTCGTATACGTATGTAAGTGAAGCTGGGACAGTGGAGGAAAGAACATAGTTTGATTATTTTAATTTTCGCAGCTCTCAATGAACCAACGATAGACTATGGGTTCCAGAGGCTGCAGAAGCTCATTCCAAGGCATCCTGGTGATCCCGATAAGCTCCCCAAGGTAATTTCTTCAAAGCTAAAGGAATGAATCCTAGATGATACTCATTGAATTTTTCAGGAAATCATCCTGAAAAGGGCTGCAGACCTGGCGGAAGCCTTGTATTCGATGCCTAGAAACAACCAGTTAACCTTAGGCGGACCAAGATCGCCCTCCATGGCCAATAACGGAATGTCCTCGGCGACGTTTAATGCTTACGCCGGACAACTGGCTGTCAGCGTTCAGGAGAGTGGAAACGGTCAGTGGACTGAAGGTGCTTATCCTTCTTTCTCGTCAGTGTCGTCTGCATGTTAAAATGAGTTAGTTTTGTTGAAGAAAAATTTGTAATCATACCTAATTGAAATGGGGGAGGAAAATTTTGAACTGGCATCTTCGCCATTTGGCAACGTATAATATTTCAAATTATTCAGGGTGGTGGCAAAGAATGTATATATTGAATGTGAGAAATGAATCGTATTGTGAAGATCAATATCAGTGGAAATTTCTAATAACGATACTGAATAAATTCAATTGGTGCCTTCGCCATTTTGCAACTAACAGTGAAAATTATTGTTTTCTTCCGAACGTCGAAAAAACATACTTGCAAACTGTCGAGGTGTTGAAAATTGAAATTTTTGTGCCTCTTGTACTTTAACTGCCGCTCAACCATTCACTCACCTCGATATTATTACGTTCAAAATTCAAATTTTCAATAATTAATCGCAAAATTCATGAAACATTGACATGGCTGAAAATTTTCTGCGATTCATCATTCATCCCTAATTCTATGGGAAATCACCCCTATTTTAACTGCGAAGAAGTTACTCTTCTACTGATTGAAAAAAATCAGAATATGACCTCATGACAGGTTGATGGAAATTTCGTACTGAAATCGATAAAAAATTACTGAAAACCACTCACCGTAGTTGGAGAATGGTATAAGGATCACTTTTTCTTTCGTTACAGCCCCCAAAACTTTTTTTTAATTCGATCTTGGAGCCTCAATATACGTCAAATGAATTCTCAGATTTTTTCAGGTTTCGAATTTCTTTCATAATTCCCTGAAAATCGTCGAAAAACAATAAAAGTGGAGTGGTAAAGTTGAAAGACAGTAAATTCAATCTGATTCCCTCATTTCAGGCCTTGAAATGGTGTTTTCTTCGATTATAAATAAATTCAATTGGTACCTTCGCCATTTTGCAACTAACAGTATTCTCGAGTAAAAATTATTATTTTCTTCCAAACGTCAAGAAAACATAGTTGAAACCTGTCGACGTGTTGAAAGTTGAAATTTTGTGCCTCCTGTTTTTTTACTGCCCCTCAACCACTCACTTACCACGATATCATCACATTCAAAATTCAAATTTTCCCAAATTAATTGCAAAATTCACGAAACCTTGACAAGTTTTTCGCGATTCATCATCCACCCCTTATTCTATAGGAAATCACGCCTATTTTCACTCCAAAAATGTTCTACTTCTACTGAATGAAAAATATCAGAAGATGAACCTCATGACAGGTCGATGGAAATTTCGTACTGAAATCGATGGAGAATTACTTAAAACCACTCAATGTAGTTGAATAAACGTATGAGGAAACCTTTTTTATTCGTTCCAGCCCCCAAAACATTTTTTATAAGTCGATTTCGAAGCCTCAATAGACGTCAGATGAATTCTCAGATTTTTTCAGGTTTCGAATTTCGTTCATAATTCCCTGAAAATCTTCGAAAATCTTTAAAAGTGAGGTGGTAGAGTTGAAAGTCAATATATTCAATCGTATTCACCTCATTTCAGGCCCTAGAATGGTATTTCCTTCGATTTCTGTAACTTCGTTTCCATTCACTCCTCCTGACATATAGAGTGAATCTCTTCTAAACTTCCTGAAAATTATTTCAGACCTCCAAAAGTGCGGTGATAAATTTGAGTGATAATTAATTGATTGTATTCACCTCCTTACAGACCTTGAAATGTTCTTGTCTTCGATTTCTATACCTATGCTTCCATTCACTCCTGCTGACATAGAGATTCAATTTCTTCAATAACTTCCTGAAAATTATTTCAAAATCCCAAAAGTGAAGTGGTAAAGTTGGAAGATAATTTATTTGATCCTATTTGCCTCATTTCAGACCCTGAAATCGTCTTGTCTCAGATTTTTGGACCTTTGTTTCCCTTCACCCTTGCTGACATAAGTGTAGAATTGCGTTCGTAACTTCTAGAAAATTTCCAAAAATGGAAAGGTTGAGTTAAAATGTTTTGAAAATCTTCGTTTACTATTTTTCTCGAAAAGCAATAGGAACTTCGTGTTGTAATAGCAAATTTGATAGATTTTAATTTAACTGACATGACTTCTCTGGTGATAGGGAAGTCCACTGCTATACATAGTGCCCAACGGAAATTTGACAAGGAGATTCTAGCACCAGTATTTTCTCGCGTCTACTGTATTGTCATCTCCGAACTCTTTGTCAAGTTTTCGTGTCATTATTTTTCTTGTAATGAAATCTCTCAATGTGTTCGTTCGATGAGTACTGATTGGTGGTTTTCTGATCGGTAGGGTTTTTCTTTTAGACGAGTACGGACGAGCACAGAGTAGCAGCGTGTCGCCGAGGGGGGGTGGGTATTGCTCTAGTGCCTCGACCCCACACTCGTCCAACGGCGGCTCCTTCGTGAACGGCGCCTACGGAGGTTCGACGCCCACCAGCACGCCGCTGAACTCCTCCAGCATGCTGCCCGGCTCGCCGTCCACCGGCATCTTCAACTCCGTACCCAGTAAGTAGAGGCCATTAAGCACCTTATGCACAGAGTTCTAAACTAGTTTATAACTAAATTCATCTTGAACTCTGATGTTGTTGATGAAGTTATACGAAATCAGTCTAATTTATCCCTTTTGAATTTTGTTATTTTAGTTACAACTGAGGCGGGTCATTACCACTTTGGCCTTCACTACACCAGCAACAACAACAACAACGAGGGTACAGTGACCATCAAGTCGGAAACGACGGACAAAGAGAAGAGCGCCTTCGCTCCAGTCATCAGGGCGGGCTGCGACGTGTCGCCCTCGTCCACCCGCACCCCCGCCCCCGCGCTTTTCCACCATCAGCCCATAACAGGCTGGCACCACTTGGCAGCCGTACAATGTTAGTATATTATTTTATTATCTTTGCGCTCGTTTCGCTTATAATTTTCCATTATCTTTTCCACGGTAACTAATTGCGTTACGTCCTCTCTCTCTTGTAAACGTTGTACTATTCACTAAGTAGATTCCGTTTCGTTTAAAGCGCTCGGGGTCCCGTATAACAAGGCGTAACTCGGCGGGGTTTTCCCTCTGTCCTGTTCATTTTCGCTTTGATAACTTTCCACGAGTTGCGATGATCGAATGTAGCGGTGGAAATTCGGATTGTTTCCGGAGCGGATGCATTCATTATGGGGTCAGTTTGGCGTTGCTATGGGGTGGTTTATTGTACAGGTTGCGCTCGGAAATGAAGTTTCCCAAAACGTCAATTATCTTCCCAAATTTTTAATCATAATTGAAATGGGAGAAGAAAATGTTGAACCAGCACCTTCGCCATTTTGCAACGTATATTATTTCAAATTATTCAGGGTGGTGGCAATGAATGTTTGTATTAGATGTGAGAAATGAATCGTTTTGTACGGTTCAACCTAGGTTGAACATCAGTGGAAATATCTAATAACGATTATGAATAAATTCAATTGGTGCCTTCGCCATTTTGCAACTAATAGCAGTCCCAAGTAAAAATTATTATTTTCAACCGACCGTCAAAAAAACATAGTTGAAACCTGTCTACGTGTTCGAAGTTGAAATTTTCGTGCCACTTGTATTTTACTGCGGCTCAACCATTCACTTACCACGATATTATTACGTTCAAAATTCGAATTCTCACAAATTAATCGCAAAATTCACGAAACCTTGGCAAGGCTGAAAATTTTCTGCGATTTATCATTCACCCCGAATTTTATAGAAAATCCCCCCTATTTCAACTGCAAAGAAGTTACACTTCTACTGAATGAAAAATATCAGAATATGAACCTCATGACAGGTCGATGGAAATTTCGTGCTGAAATCGATAAAAAATTACTGAAAACCAGCCACCGTAGTTGAAGAATGGTATAAGGATCACTTTTTCTTTCGTTACAGCCCCCAAAACTTTTTTTTAATTTGATCTCGGAGCCTCAATAAACGTCAAATGAATTCTCAGATTTTTTCAGGTTTTGAATTTCGTTCATAATTCCCTGAAAATCGTCGAAAAACAATAAAAGTGAAGTGGTAAAGTTGAAAGACAGTAAATTCAATCTGATTCCCCCATATCAGGCCCTGAAATGGTGTTCTCTTCGATTATAAATGAATTCAATTGGTGCCTTCGCCATTTTGCAACTAACAGTATTCTCGAGTAAAAATTATTATTCTCTTCCAAACGTCAAAAAAACATTGTTGAAACCTGTCGACGTGTTCAAAGTTGAAATTTTGTGCCTCTTGTTTATATACTGCCCCTCAACCACTCACTTACTACGATATCATTACATTCAAAATTCAAATTTTCCCAAATTAATTGCAAAATTCACGAAACCTTGACAAGGCTGAAAAATTTTCGCGATTCATCATCCACCCCTTATTTAATAGAAAATCACCCCTATTTTCACTCCAAAAAAGTTTCACTCCTACTAAATGAAAAATATCAGAAGATGAACCTCATGACAGGACGATGGAAATTTCGTGCTGAAATCGATAAAAAATTACTGAAAACCTCTCACCGTATTTGAAGACAAGTATGGGAATCACTTTTTCTTTCATTTCACCCTAAAAATTTTTTTTTTTAATGAATTTCGACGCCTCAATAAACGTCAAATGAATCCTCAGATTTTTTCAAGATTTGAATTTCGTTCATAATTCCCTGAAAATTGTCGAAAAACACCAAAACTGGAGTGGTAAAGTTGAAAGAGAGCATATTCAATCGTATTTTCCCCATGTCAGGCCCTGAAATGGTGTTTTCTTCGATTATGAATAAATTCAATTGGTGCATTCGCCATTTTGCAACTAACAGTATTCTCGAGTAAAAATTATTATTTTCTTCCGAACGTCAAAAAAACATTGTTGAAACCTGTAGATGTCTTCAGAGTTGAAATTTTTGTGCCACTTGTATTTTTACTGCGATATTATTATGTTCAAAATTCGAATTTTCACAAATTAATCGCAAAATTCACCAAACCTTGGCAAGGCTGAAAATTTTCTGCGATTCATCATTCACCCCAAATTCTATGAGAAATAGTCCCTTTCTCTCCCCAAAAAAGTTCCACTTGAATGAAAACTATCAGAAGATGAACCTCATGAAAGGTAGAGGAAAATTTCGTGCTGAAAGCCATGAAAAATTACTGAAAACCACCTACTGTAGTTGAAGAAACGTATGAGGATCACTTTTTCATTGATTCCTTACCCAAAAACATTATTTTCAATTCGATTTCGGTGCCTCAATAAACGTCAGCTGAATTCTCAGATTTTTCAAGTTTCGAATTTCGTTCATTATTTCCTGAAAATCGTCGAAAAACACAAAAAGTGGGGTGGTTGAGTTCAAAGAGAGTATATTCAATCGTTTTTTCCCCATTTCAGACCCTTAAATGGAGTTCTCTTCGAATTCTGGAGCTATGTTTCCATTTACTCGTACTGGCGAAGAGGTAGAATTTCATTCATAACTCCTTGAAAATTATCGAAAATCCTCAAAAGTGGGGTGGTAATGTTGGAAGGCGATGTATCTAATCGCACTCACCTCATTTCATGCCCTTAATGGGTATTCCCTTCGATTTCTGGACCTACGGGTCCCCTCGGGCTGATACTAAAATAGGATTGAAGGATAGGAAGCAAAGGATAAACCTTCTTTCTGCTCAGTTCCGGGGCTGTCGCCTAATTGTTTGAGAAGCTAAGGGCACTTAACTTGAAGTTGGTCAATTTCACATTAACAGAAGACTCGAATAACACGGTGTTAACTCAGAAGATTTTGGTTTTTGAAATTTTTGGAATTAATGCTGAAAATCTGACAGTGAAGATAATAATGTTTGATTGATTTTATTCTATTTCAGAAATGGCAACGTGAACCAAGTCAACATCGTCGATCTTTGTCCACACCAAACTACAGAGCTGTCGCCCGTCGTTGAAGCTGGCCTCTTCGTGAAGCCACAAAGATACCTAACAGTGCAATTTGTGTATAGTTCAACACGTACCAAAGACTCGACTGTACATACAACATGGACGTGATAGTGCAAAGTTAAAATAGTTACCTGAATTCTAATTTCGGTTTGAAATGCTGCGACAACTAATAAAGTGAAATAACATTTCAGCACGTGCCGCGTTCTTATATATCGTACAGATTTTGTAAATATCGACGTAGTGAACCAACAACCCAATGATCTGTGATCTCCATAATTATATTATTACACGAGAAGGGGACAAAGCGCCACTTTCGAATTATTTTTGTTTCGTCTGACACTGTTGACATATCTCTACGAAGATTATATACATATCGCTTCAAGCTGGGATTCGTCCTGTGAATTGTTGATATCAGATATAGTTTAGGGTGTACATAAAAAAGGGGCGCAGAGGGGGGCAGACATTTTTGGAACGCCCTGTAGATTGTCGGTATTTCCACGCGCCCCTCCCCTAACCCCTGTACAAAGTTGTAATTAAGTGAAAAGTAGGTTACTCACAACGATTTGTATAGTTGGTATTTATTTTTCATATTCATCATATCGATCGAAAAAAATCTATAGCTGTATATATTTGAAGATGAATATACTGAGTGTCACGGAAAATGCAACCCTTACTGAGATCTCAAATTTTTGGGGTGTTACATTTTCTTTGGCACCTCGTATACAAAATGGTGGAAGGTTTTTCGAACTTCGACCATGTAAAATTTCGGAAATTGAATTAAGCACAAAGTGAGATCAAAAAGTATACGATATGAAGATACCACTTTTTCTACTCGCTACATTTGACTATTAATAAAGCGCAGAATCCACTATTTATTCGGTACCTTTCGAATAGTTTTCATATATTGTTGCACTAGAAACACTAGAAAATACATATCAGAGTCTATTTTCATTTCACGCGCAAAATTTCTCGTTTGAATCTTCTAGTTTGGCATATTTATTGTTATCTGTAGTTCCTATTCTTTTTTTTCTTGTTAATTGTTCGTTCTTTACCTTCTCTGGTATAATTTCAGAATGTCATCTTTTTGTATTGTGTCTCGTTCTTTTCGTCTATTTATACGTATTGTTATTTTTCAGAGGATTTTTATTTTGTAAATATGTAATTAACTCTATCGATTTGTGAATCGAGTGATACACGTTTTGTGTCTACACTTGACTAATGTTTTTCCTTGATTTTTTCAAGATGTTTAATAAGAAATAAAATTTTAAATCTGAGTTGTTGTTTCTTTTCGAGGAAGAGAGGAATGGCTGACTGCATATTCCAAATCAGAAATTCATATTATCAGAAGATTATTGGAAAAAAAACATTTCCAATAAAAATTCATCAAACAGATTTCAATTTAGCGAAAAATTAATTCTTCGATATTGGAAAAAACACATGTGATCCATATGTTCTAATAAAATAAATAATTTTTCATTCAGTTCAGCTACTGAAAAAAATTAATTTGTAGTGTTCCGGAGACGTTTTTCCGAATTTCATGAATTTTAGAATTTTTCCCACCGAAGAACTTATTTTTCGACAATTCCGACGTATGCACTGACTGCATATTTGGAATCAGCTTTGCCACATAAGATAATTCAAGGAATTCCTAGAAGATTATCAAACAAAAATTTTTCCACAAAAAAAAAAGAATTTCGAAAAAAATTATTCTTCTTTTCACCACTCTACTATATTTTTTTCCGATATGTATGCATCTTTCGGCTATCAAAAAAAATTTATTGTAGAGTTCTTGAAACTTCTTCAAAAATTTTATGAATTTTAGCAGTTTTCTCACCAAAAACTATTTTTTCGACAATTTCGACGTATGCTACAAAGAAACGATAAGATCTATGGAAAAACTGACTGCATATTTGAAATCAGCTTGGCCACATTAGATAATATAAGAAATTCCTAGAAAATTATCGAATAAACAATTTTTCACGAAAAAAATATAGACAAAATTAAAAAAAATTAATTCTTCGATATGGAAAAGAAATACATGGAATCTATATGATTTGAGGATGTAGATTCCGAATATGTTGACACTTTTCCGGAGAAATGCGTTTTCAGCACTCTCCTGCAATTTAAAGTTACAACTTCAGAAATTCCCATTTTCAGATATCCAAATCTGAGATTTTTTTATGAGGAAAGGGAAGAGCGCTAGTAGGTGGGATTTTATTCTGATATGTAAGCATCTTTTGACTATCAAAAAGAAATTATTGTAGAGTTCTTGAAACTTCTTCAAAAATTTTATGAATTTCAGAAGTTTTCTTACCAAAAACTATTTTTTCGAACATTTCGACGTATGCTACAAAGAAACGATAAGATCTGTGGAAAAACTGACTGCATATTTGAAATCAGCTTGACCACATTAGATAATATGAGAGATTTCTAGAAAATTATCGAATAAACAATTTTTCACGGAAAAAAACATAAATAGACAAGTGTATCTATACAGAATAAAAATAATTAATTCTTCGATATAGAAAAAAATACATGGAATCTATAGGATTCGAGGATGTAGATTCCGAATATGTTGACACTTTTCCGGAAAAATGCGTTTTCAGCACTCTCCTGCAATTTAAAGTTACAACTTCAGAAATTCCCATTTTCAGATATCCAAACCTGAGATTTTTTTATGAGGAAAGGGAAGAGCGCTAGTAGGTGGGATTTTATTTTGATATGTAAGCATCTTTCGACTATCAAAAAAAATTTATTGTAGAGTTCTTGAAACTTCTTCAAAAATTTTATGAATTTCAGAAGTTTTCTTACCAAAAACTATTTTTTGGAAAAACTGACTGCATATTTGAAATCAGCTTGACCACATTAGATAATATGAGAGATTTCTAGAAAATTATCGAATAAACAGTTTTTCACGGAAAAAAATATAAATAGACAAGTGTATCTATACAGAATAAAAAAAATTAATTCTTCGATATAGAAAAAAAAAACGTGGAATCTATATGATTCGAGGATGCAGATCCCGAATATGTTGACACTTTTTCGGAGAAATGCGTTTTCAGCAATCTCCTGCAATTTAAATTTACAACTTCAGAAATTCCTATTTTCAGATATCCAAATCTGAGATTTTTTATGAGGAAAGGGAAGAGCGCTATTAGGTGGGATTTTATTCTGATATGTAAGCATCTTTCGACTATAAAAAAAAATTTATTGTAGAGTTCTTGAAACTTCTTCAAAAATTTTATGAATTTCAGGAGTTTTCTTACCAAAAACTCTTTTTTCGACAATTTCGACGTATGCTACAAAGAAACGATAAGATCTGTGGAAAAACTGACTGCATATTCGAAATCAGCTTGGCCACATTGAATAATATAAGAGATTTCTAGAAAATTATCGAATAAACAATTTTTCAGGGAAAAAATATAAATAGACAAGTGCATAAAAAAATTCGAAAAAATGAATTCTTCGATATGGAAAAAAAATACGTGGAATCTTTATGATTTGAGGATGTTAATTCCGAATATGTTGTCACTTTTCCGGAGAAATGCGTTTTCTGCACTCTCCTGCAATTTAAAGTTCAAACTTCAGAAATTCCCATTTTCAGATATCCAAATCTCAGTTTTTTTTTCATTTGGAAAGGGAACAACGCTGATACGGTGGATTTTTTTTTCGATATGTATGCATTTTTCGACTACCAATAAAAAATTATTGAAGTGTTCCCGGAAGGTGTTCACAAATTTTATGAATTTCAGCAGTTTTCTCACCAAAAACTTATTTTTCGACAATTTCGACGTATGCTTCAAAGAAACGATAAGATCTATGGGAAAACAGACTGCATATGTTGATATCCAATTTTATGAGAAATTCTTCGAAAATAATCCAACAAAAGTTTGTCTTCCAAGAACTTGATACAAAAAAAATAAATTTTCCGATATAGAAAGCAGAAACATGTGATCTATATAATTCGAGGGTGTGGATTCCGATAATGTACTCACTTTCAACTAGAAATAATTATTTTAGTCTCTACTCCACTCTGGATTTGAAACTTTTTGATATGTACATATTTCCATTTTTGGACGTATAAATTAGATATTTTTTTGAAGTTGTTCTACCCTGGTGAGTTTAGGTTTTTTCATTCGTCTGCATCTTTTGGCATTCGGAAAAATTATGGTCAAGTTCTCAAATCATTTCGAAAAGTTTTAGACATTTTTAAATGAATGTTTGTAAACAACCACCTCAATTACCAAAGAACAAAACATCGATCTTCCATATGTAAAATCCCCTAATAAAACACTAAACCCACTCTCGAACTAGACACCCACCCATCACTTCGAGTGGGATCAAGATTAAACACCCGAAATTTAATCTTAATGCAACGCCAAATTCCCATCATCTCGTTCGCATCAAACGAAATTCCCACCCTCTAAAAAAGGCGAACTCTACACTCACTCTTCTAATCACACAATCGCCGAACCATCGTCCACCAGCCCTCAAAACCCAATCCTACCATTCATAATTGCGAGCGGTAATAAGCGGTGCGCACAAAGTGCACACGGGCGGACGAGCAGGCAAAAAGGCCCACCGACAACATTGGCCCGTCTTAATCGGATCAGAGGCACGCTTCTAATTGACATCAACACGAGTGAACACAAGTGTCTGGAATTGGGTGTCATCCCGGATGTCAATCTGGCCGTTGTTGCTACTGATTTGGTATCTCCGAGAGTGTATGCGATGGGAATAAGGGGTGGTTTGGGAGGGGTGAAGGATGGGTCTTATTTGGATAAATTGGATTGTGGATATTTCGTGTAACTCGTGATGCACGTGGTCTATTACATAAAGCTTATTTCTACCTTTCAAGTGAAACCAAACTGAATTTAATGAAGAGCAGGAATTCCACAAGGCAATGTTCTTGGACCCATACTATATATTCTTGGTCTCGAAGATGGTCGGGGAGATTGACAGACGTTCGTAAGTCAGTTGATCGGGATCAGCATTTGGAAAGAACAGAAGAAAGTTGAAAAGAAGTGGGGGTAAATATTCGAAAAAGATTAAGAAAAAGAGGAAGGAAAAGCTAATAATATGTACTTCTGAAATTTCGGTTTCAACAGATTATAATGGCTGTTGAAAAATATAAAGTAAGAATACTTCACATTTTGGCATAAGAATCAGAAAAATATATTGAAGTATCTAGAAAAATTCGCACCAGTTCGAAACTATAATGTTTGTCATCTCTTTCTTAAAAAAAACTGAACAAACATTTTATTTCAGGGGAAGTTGTTGAGAAATCCACATCCAGATTTTCAAATATTAATACAATTCAAATATTATTGAGATTCATCATAGATTTCGAATCGGCTAATACAAAATTATGTTATAATTTTACATTTTACATCAAATTGATCGACAAAATTCGATTATATACAGAATTTAGGCATCATTAATGTCTAAGAATAATAATTTCAATCAATTAAATCCTCCTTACTAACATAATGCGAATTAATGAAGAATGCTGAAGATTCTTTGGAGATTAGTAAATTGGAAGGATATAGATTGTTCATATAACAAAAATTATTTATTTGAATGTTGAATAGTCTAATCACCAAAAACATAGTTTATATTGAGAAATATAAACTTGTATGTAAAGTAAATATATATTTAAATAAACAAGTACATGAAGAATTTTGAAAAAATTAATCCTACGATTGAAAAAAAAAAATTTTGAAATCATATGATTTGAGGATGTAGAAACCGAATATGTTCTTACTTTTCCGAAGAATGACGTTTTCAGCACTCAACTGCAATTCAAATTTCAAATTTCACAAATGCCTATTTTCAGATGTCCAAATCTGTGATTTTTTTTTGTGGAAAGGGAAGAACGCTGGAAGTTGCTAATTTTTTCTGATATGTAGGTATACATCTTTCGGCAACAAAAAAAAAATTACTGTTGTGTTCTTGAAACGTGTTCACAAATTGTATGAATTTCAGCGGTTTTCTCAACAAAAACTCATTCTTCGACTATTAAGACACGTATGCTACAAAGAAATGGTAAGATCTATGAAAGAATTGAATTGACTGCATATTCAAAATCAGCTTGACCACATTAGAAAGTATAAGAAATTTTTAGAAGATATAAAATATAAATAGACAAGTGAAAAATTTTGAAAAAATTTATTCTTCGATATAGAAAAAGAATACATGTAATCTATATGATTTGGGGACGTAGATTTTGAATATGTTCTTACTTCTCCGAAGAATTACGTTTTCAGCACTCTACTGCAATTTAAATTTCAAACTTCACAAACGCCCATTTTCAGAAATCCAAATCTGAGATTTTCTTTATATGGATAAAGAAGAAAGCTGGAAGGTGCGATTTTTTTTACGATTTGTAGGTAAGCATCTTCCGGCAAACAAAAAAAATTACTGTAGTGTTCACAAATTTTATGGAGTTTAGTGGTTTTCCCAACAAATCGACTATTTAGACCTATGCTACAAAAAAGAAATGAGATCTATTGAGAAATTGACTGCATATTTGAAATCAGCTTGGCCACATTAGATAAAATAAGAAATTTCTAGAAGATTATCGAACAAACATTTTTTCATCAATAAAATATAAATACCTAGTATGAAAAATTTTGAAAAAAATAATTCTTCGATATAGAAAAAAAATACATGTAATCTATGTCTGATTTGACAATGTAGATTTCGAATATGTTTTTATTTTTCCGAAGAAATACGTTTTCAGCATTCTACTGCAATTTAAATTTCAAACTTCACAAATGCCCATTTTCAGATATTCAAATCTGAGATTTTTTTTATGTGGAAAGAGAAGAACGCTGGAAGTTGCTATTTTTTTCCGATATGTAGGTATGCATCTTTCGGTAACAAAAAAAATTACTGTAGTGTTCTTGAAACGTGTTTATAAATTGTATGAATTTCAGCGGTTTTCTTGACAAAAACTTATTTTTCTACTATTTAGACGTATGCTACAAAGAAATGGTAAAATCTATGAAAGAATTGACTGCATATTTGAAACCAAATTTGGGATTTTTTATGTGGAAAGGGAAGAAAGCTGAAAGATGCATTTTTTGCCGATATGTAGGTATGCATCTTTCGGCAACCAAAAAGAAAGCTGTAGTGTTCTTGGAACGTGTTCACGAAATGTATGAATTTTCTCAACAAAAACTCATTTTTCGACTATTTAGACCTATGCTACAAAGAAATGATAAGATCTATGAAAGAATTGACTGCATATTTGAAATCAGCTTGGTCACATTAGATAACATAAGAAATTTCTAGAAGATTTTCAAATATTAATACAATTCAAATATTATTGAGATTCATCATAGATTTCGAATTGGCTAATACAAAATTATGTTATAATTTTACATTTTACATCAAATTGATAGACAAAATTCGATTATATACAGAATTCAGGCATCATTAATGTCTAAGACTAATAATTTCAATCAATTAAATCCTCCTTACTAACATAATGCGAATTAATGAAGAATGCTGAAGATTCTTTGGAGATTAGTAAATTGGAAGGTTTTATAGATTGTTCATATAACAAAAATTATTTATTTGAATGTTGAATAGTCTAATCACCAAAAACATAGTTTATATTGAGAAATATAAACTTGTATGTAAAGTAAATATATATTTAAATAAACAAGTACATGAAGAATTTTGAAAAAATTAATCCTACGATTAAAAAAAAAAAATTTTGAAATCATATGATTTGAGGATGTAGATTCCGAATATGTTTTTACTTTTCCGAAGAATTACGTTTTCAGCACTCAACTGCAATTCAAATTTCAAATTTCACAAATGCCCATTTTCAGATGTCCAAATCTGTGATTTTTTTTTGTGGAAAGGGAAGAACGCTGGAAGTTGCTAATTTTTTCTGATATGTAGGTATACATCTTTCGGCAACAAAAAAAAAATTACTGTTGTGTTCTTGAAACGTGTTCACAAATTGTATGAATTTCAGCGGTTTTCTCAACAAAAACTCATTCTTCGACTATTAAGACACGTATGCTACAAAGAAATGGTAAGATCTATGAAAGAATTGAATTGACTGCATATTCAAAATCAGCTTGACCACATTAGAAAGTATAAGAAATTTTTAGAAGATATAAAATATAAATAGACAAGTGAAAAATTTTGAAAAAATTTATTCTTCGATATAGAAAAAGAATACATGTAATCTATATGATTTGGGGACGTAGATTTTGAATATGTTCTTACTTCTCCGAAGAATTACGTTTTCAGCACTCTACTGCAATTTAAATTTCAAACTTCACAAATGCCCATTTTCAGAAATCCAAATCTGAGATTTTCTTTATGTGGATAAAGAAGAAAGCTGGAAGGTGCGATTTTTTTTACGATTTGTAGGTAAGCATCTTCCGGCAAACAAAAAAAATTACTGTAGTGTTCACAAATTTTATGGAGTTTAGTGGTTTTCCCATCAAATCGACTATTTAGACCTATGCTACAAAAAAGAAATGAGATCTATTGAGAAATCGACTGCATATTTGAAATCAGCTTGGCCACATTAGATAAAATAAGAAATTTCTAGAAGATTATCGAACAAACATTTTTTCATCAATAAAATATAAATACCTAGTATGAAAAATTTTGAAAAAAATAATTCTTCGATATAGAAAAAAAATACATGTAATCTATGTCTGATTTGACAATGTAGATTTCGAATATGTTTTTATTTTTCCGAAGAAATACGTTCTCAGCATTCTACTGCAATTTAAATTTCAAACTTTACAAATGCCCATTTTCAGATATTCAAATCTGAGATTTTTTTTTATGTGGAAAGAGAAGAACGCTGGAAGTTGCTATTTTTTTCCGATATGTAGGTATGCATCTTTCGGTAACAAAAAAAATTACTGTAGTGTTCTTGAAACGTGTTTATAAATTGTACGAATTTCAGCGGTTTTCTTGACAAAAACTTATTTTTCTACTATTTAGACGTATGCTACAAAGAAATGGTAAAATCTATGAAAGAATTGGCTGCATATTTGAAACCAAATTTGAGATTTTTTATGTGGAAAGGGAAGAAAGCTGAAAGATGCATTTTTTCCGATATGTAGGTATGCATCTTTCGGCAACCAAAAAAAAAAGCTGTAGTGTTCTTGGAACGTGTTCACGAAATGTATGAATTTTCTCACACAAACAAAAACTCATTTTTCGACTATTTAGACCTATGCTACAAAGAAATGATAAGATCTATGAAAGAATTGACTGCATATTTGAAATCAGCTTGGTCACATTAGATAATAAAAGAAATTTCTAGAAGATTATCGAAAAAACATTTTTTCATCAATAAAGCACAAGTGTAAGAATAATTTTGAAAAAATTAATTCTTTAATATAAAAAAAAATACATGTAATCTATATGATTCGAGGATGTAGATTTCGAATATGTTCTTATTTTTCCGAAGAAATACGTCTTCAGCACTCTACTGCAATTTAAAGTTCAAACTTCAGAAATGCCCATTTTCAGATATCCAAATCTGAGATTTTTTTATGTGGAAAGGGAGGAACGCTGGTAGGTGGGATTTTTTGCCGCTATGTATGCATCTTTCGGCTACCAACAAAAAATTATTGTATTGTTCCAGAAACGTGTTCACCAATTTTATGAATTTTAGCAGTTTTCTCAACAAAAACTTATTTTTCGACGTATGCTCCAAAGGAATGATAGAATCTATGGAAGAACTGACTGCAAATTTGGAATCAGCTTGACCACATTAGATAATAGAGAAATCCCTAGGAGATAATCGAACAAAAATGTTTTCACAAAAAAAAATATAAATAAAACAGTGTATAAAAAATGAATTATTCGATATAGAAGAAAAAATTGAATCTATATGATTTGAGGATGTAGATTCCGAATGTGTTGTCACTTTCCCGGAGGAAAACGTTTTCAGCACTCTACTGCAATTTGAAGTTCAAACTTCAGAAATGCCATTTTCAAATATCCAAATCTAAGATTTTTTTATGTGGAAAGGAAAGAACGCTGGTAGGTGTGATTTTTTCCCGATATGTATGTATCTTTCGGCTACCAAAAAAAATTATTGTAGTGTTCCAGAAACGTGTTACAATTTTATGAATTTTAGCAGTTTTCTCACCAAAAACTTATTTTTCGAATATGTTCCAAAGAAACGATAAAATCTATGGAGGAACTGAATGCATATTTGAAATAAGCTAGGCCACATTAGATAATATAAGAAATTCCTAGAAGATTTTCGAATAAAAACTTTTTCCCAAAAAAAATAAATAGACAAATATAAAAAATTTTGAAAAAAATTTTCGATTCAGAAAAAAAAAATTATGGAATCTACATGATTTGGGGATGTACATATATTTCGAATATGTTGTCACTTTTCCGAAGAAATACGTCTTAAGCACTCTACTGCAATTTGAAGTTCAGTCTAATAGTCTAATAATGATTTATACAGTACTTAATTTCAATATTATGACCAAAAACATTGTTTATATCGAAAAATATAAATTTGTATGTAACGTTGGACAGTTATACGAAGAACAATTTAGATTAACCCTTCATGCATGCAGAAATTTGAAAGAAGCCATAGTCCCTAAGATTTGACTAATTATTCTCAGAATTCAATTAGATATATTGAATTATCTGAATATAAATTAATTTTTGAGCGCTCGTACTACTTAAAAATTCGAGTCTGTCCGTCCGTCCGGCCGTCCGGCCGTCCGGCCGGCCGTCAGCACGATAACTCTCGAACGGATCAACCTAGAGACTTGAAATTTTCAGTGTAGGTTCAGATCCCAAATGCCTCGGTTAAGTTCGTTAATGGGCAGAATTCCACCAGGGGTTCCGTAAATATGGCCGTTTGAAATTTTGTTGTCCTGATTACTTGAAAACTACAGATTTGATCGAGATGAAATTTTGCACTCAAATTAAAAATGAGGTGTTCAAGCTACATGTGAAATTTCGTCCAGATCGCATGACCAGAACCATAGAAACCATAGAAAATTGTAACTTTTGAATGAAAACGCCTAGGGACTTGAAATTTTCAGGATAGGTGTGGATCTCGAATGTCGTGATCACGTTCATCTATGAGCAACATTATACAAGGGGTTCCGTAAATACGGTCGTTTGAAATTTCGTTTTCTCGATAAATTCGGAACTACGGATTCGATCGAGATGAAATTTTGTATTTTAATCGAGAATGATGTATTGAAGCAATATTTTGTCCAGATCGCATAACCAGAACCATAGAAACCATAGAATATTGTAACTTTTGCACGGAGAGGCCTAGGAACTTGAAATTTTCAGGGTGGGTTTGGATCGCGAATATGAAGTCGGGAGTTTCGCCTAAGTTTAAAATTTTTTTTGAGTGCTGTCAAAAATTCCTTCAATTGATTTCCAAAACTGGAAAATGCGAATCTACCTACAAGGTGGATGTTCGAGCGCTCAAAAGCTCCTGCCTTCACGGCAGTTCTTTTCGTAATTTTATTTTTATAGAAATCAGGAAAATGGACATGCAATTCAAAATATCAAGAACTCAGAGGTGTTCAATTTGGATGAAACGTACATCAAAAGATTAATAAAAAATCTGTTGAATTTCCTAGAATATTCATTCTACGAATATTGAGACCTTTATCGCCCCAATAAAACATAGAGAGATAGAGTTTTATATTTGTTATATAGAAGCACTGGCGGATCTAAGGGGGGGCACGGGGGGCACGTGCCCCCCCCCAGACGAAATTTTTTTGTACTGTGGAGATTCCATCACAGTACATAATTAGAAAAATGTTTTGCCTTCCACCCCTTGTGCCCCTCCAGAAAAAAACCTGTGCCCCCCCCAGAAAGAAATCCTGGATCCGCCCTTGTATAGCAGCTATATAGAATGAATGTAGTTGTGATACATCAAAAATTTGTCACAAATTATGGATCAGATACGTATTTGGGACGAATAAAAGATACATCGCAATGTTCCCTCCTTGTTCTCTTCAGATTACACCACAAAGATACAGCTTTATTCATCCTTATTCTTCGAAATGATGAACTGAATTCGTAACCATTTTCCCATCAACCAGAAGGGAGGGTGGTGATTTTCGCGTCTATCACTCCACCAACCCAAAAACAACCACGAGTAATAACAACCCACTAGAAATTATCACACACGGAAAATGGCATAATTCAAATTGACGAGCATAAATCCAATTATGGTACAACTCCCGTCATGCATAGCGGCACGGTCTGCCTTGATAACTTGATTCGTTTTGTTATATCATATTCGAATACATCCGAAATATAACCACTCACTGCTCGTATTATTGACTGGGGCCCGGATCGTATGACGAATTTAAATGTAAATGTGTGTCGTCGTGGAGCCCCCGCCGTCGTAATTGGAAGGCATCGAATTTCCTGCGTCATTTTACGGACAGTGATGTATTTTCTTTTATTCGGCGTGTGGAGGTTGGAATCGCGAGTTGCAATAAATTCGGGCAGCTTCTCTGCGCGCGCCTCGATGAATTCGCGCGAATATAATATACAAAGTAAAGTTGTCTCGTGAAGAGGGCACTTCACTACTCACTAGTTGTTATTGAAGCATAAGGTTTTGAATAATTCATCCCCCAGTAAAAACAGACAACGGGGTGACATGAAAGGGCGGTATTTTGTAGCATGTGGTCCAGCACCGTATGCCACCCTTTGGACGATGAAAGGGATACGCGATAAGAAGGGGATCTCGATGGATGTTGTTTATCTATCTGGATCGATGAGGTTCGATCCCTTTCAAGAGGGCGCACCTTGCGCAAAATTAAGCCATACGTGGACCATATGTGAACCACAAATTTTTATATCGAACTTGTCACTGAAATGTCAATTGAAGTGGATTTTAAGAGGGTAGCTTCAGATTACGTTTTAATTGGTATTTTATGCTATGTCGCCTTCATAATTTTGATAGTCCTCGTCCGTTACATAATAAACAGGAAGATTTACATCCCAAAAACTTGCGAAGAGTGTTCGGCCTGCTTCCAATCCCAGAAATGTTGTCCGGAAGGTTGTTCGGTCTGCAGGAAAACGCAGAGTCCGAGGAGGGTGGTGTGCTGCAGGAACGAAGGGGATGATTATGAAGCCTCTTGTTTGGATGGGATGCCAGCTGTTGGTGTGAAGTGTTACAAGCCGAGATGCACCAGGATATCTTGTTTTTGTTGTGAGGTTTTCGTGAAGAATGAGGTGGTTCCTGAAGACGCTTACATACCCAGCGAGGGGAGGGTAGATGCTGAGTTGTTACAGACTTATAGGTCTAATATAACAGACACTGGTGGCCGAGGAGACCAGTTGTTTTAGTTTATGAAATTTTGGACGATTAGGACTAAGAAAATATTAATACAACAATTATACAACTTTGAGGAGGAAGGTTAACTTTTGTTCACTGTTTTGAACCAATAATAATTGAAGAGATCTCTTATACAGCGACGACTAGTGCGATCTATGTACACATTTCGGAACTAATAAATAGATCAATTAATATTCGATATTCAAAAACTCTCCAGGAATTTCTCAGAAATGTTTCCAGTAAGATTCGTTTTCAAAAATACCGACGACGTTAATCTATCGAAATAATGAAATAAATCAATAAGACCGTCGTGCCATCTCGTAGCGAAGGCTTCAAAAACTCCAGATCTTACAGGAAACTATTTCATCACCCCCTCACTGCCATCTGTTGCATCGAAAATGCAGCGAATAGGTTCCTACTTCAGTCGATACTCGTGTTCGGCTAGTGCCTATTAGAGGGCGCTGAATGTATTGAACTCTGAAATAGAAATCTGCGTGGTCGATCAATTCGAAATTTGGGATAGGTGAGAAACGATTTGAGGTTTTTGGATTTTGACTTGAAGTTGCAGATGAAAAGTTCATAGATAACATTGAAATTCAATTTGATTTTTGGCCCGCGTTTATATTTTAATGAAGATGCGGCAGGTTATCATTTCACCCAAATGCTCGTTATTTTCGAATTTTGAGCGAAAAAACGATAAGGTTCGAAATTCGGGGTTGAATTGGATTATGTCCGTTCGATCGAATTGGAACTTTCTACATAGTTGGTTCTATCGCTAGAAGAAGAATTATAGAAATCAATGCTGTGAAGTCAGAAACTTTTGAGCGCTCGTTCATCCACTTTGTACCCAGACAGCACCGGATATTCCTAGAATATTTCCTGAATATGCAAAAAGGAATGGGTATATTCGGAATATTCTTGGAATATTCCTAGAATATCTATATCCCACATAGCATATTCCAGGAATATTCTGGTACGAATATTCCTGGCATATTCCTAAAAGAATATGCTAAGAATATTCCAAAATGAATATTCAATATAGAATATTCCTAGAATATTCATAGAATATTTCGATTTGTATATTCTTTCTGGGACATCCCTGGAATATTCCAGTCCGAATATTCCAGGCATATTCCTAAAAGAATATGCTAAGAATATTCAAAAATTAATATTCAATATAGGATATTCCTAAAATATTCATAGAATATTTCGATTTGTATATTCTTTCTGGGACATCCCTGGTATATTCCGGTACGAATATTCCAGGCATATTCCTAAAAGAATATGCTAAGAATATCCCAAAATAAATATTCAATATAGAATATTCCTAGAATATTCATAAAATATTTCGATTTGTATATTCTTTCTGGGACATCCCTGGAATATTCCGGTCCGAATATTCCAGGCATATTCCTAAAAGAATATGCTAAGAATATCCCAAAATAAATATTCAATATAGAATATTCCTAGAATATTCATAAAATATTTCGATTTGTATATTCTTTCTGGGACATCCCTGGAATATTCCGGTACGAATATTCCAGCCATATTCCTAGATGAATATGCTAAGAATATTCCAAAATGAATATTCAATATAGAATATTCCTAGAATATTCATAGAATATTTCGATTTGTATATTCTTTCTGGGACATCCCTGGAACCGAAACTTTAACCCGAGTAGTGTTTGGTCAAGTAACCTGAAGAATAACCAGACATTGTGAAACCGGCCCTCAGACGTTCAACGGCATCATGATAACCTAACTAATCGCTTCTATAGAACATTTCTACACTCACATCCAAGACCTAGATTAGCCGCATTGTTAACCTTCCTATCTCGCAACGGTGGAGTCCTGGGTTCGAATCCCAATGGAAATAAAATGTTTGACGTCACTCCGCCATCTCTTCCCCGCTCATCCCTACTGCCCTTGTTGGACGGACTTAGGAATATTTTCAAAAATATCATTGAAGAATGATAACTCTGAATGAGACTCGGAAAAATTCTGAAAAGGACGATTTCTCCAAAATGGACCTTGGATTTAGTAGGCAATTTGGCCGAAATCGCGCCAGAACATTTGTTGCACATCTACTACTATTCCAGGTATATGATATGAATATCCTTTTGAGAATAATCCGTTTAGAATATGCCTAGAATATTCAAGGAATATCCAAGATATTCCTAAAATATTCTATATGGAATATTCTGAGAATATTCCATATAGAATATTCTAGGAACATTCTATGAATATTCAGAAAATTCCAGGTATATGATATGAATATCCTTTTGAGAATATTCCGTTTAGAATATGCCTAGAATATTCAAGGAATATCCAAGATATTCCTGGAATATTCTATAGGGAATATTCTGAGAATATTCCATATAGAATATTCCAGGAACATTCTATGAATATTCGGAATATTCCTGGAATATCCTTCACGGAATATTCTATGAATATGCCTATGATCTACCTTACGAATATTCACAGAATATTCCAATATCCTAAAACGAATATTCATGAAATATTCTAGGAATATCCGGTGCTGTCTGGGTAGGTGGATTCGCATTTTCCAGTTTCAGGAACCAATTGAAGAAATTTTTGACAGCTGTCAAAAACATGACAGCAGCTCTTTGTCAATTATGCCGAATCAGCTGTTACAGAAATATAAGGATTTTTTATTCAATAATTCGTTGGAATTTAAAATGGTTCTGATTATGCGGTCTGGAAAAAATGTAGCTTGAATATATTATTCTCCATTAAAATAAAAAATTTCGTCAAGATCGAATCCGTAGTTTTGAAATGATCAAGAAAAATAAATGTCAAACGAATATATTCGTTATATATTATATTAGATAATAAACTATTGTGTCGAATACGAAGAGGACAGGGAGGTGTGAAAATAGGTCAGAGTCAAGCCCTCATCCATCATGGTTCTTTTTCAAAATTCAGGCAAAATCGTCACGACAATGACGCCAGAATCAGGTGTACCAACATCCATCATATGAACTTGACGCTGGGTGTTACTTACTCCATTGCGAGTCTTGCCAAAGATAATGAAGCTTTGTGGGGTACTTCGAAGCCGATGTTCTTGGTTCTTAGGCGTTCGCCGATGGTTATTTTGTTTCAGCGACAGGCCTGCAATTACCACGTTCGCCGCCCGGTCCTATCCGACCGCCTTTTTAATTTCGGTAAATTTATATGCGGTTACTGGGAAAAGTCACTAAATTGATTTCGGTTAACCGTCGAGCCATCTTAGGTAATTGTCAGGAGCGGTTGACTAGGTGCCTTTCGCAAAATGACCCATGGTTTATTGTTTGGTGATATCTGGGGGAATTTTTGTTCTTGAACAACTCGAGGTGGAAAATTAGATTGGGTTTAGTTCAAAGCCCTTTATTCTGAAAAAAAAACGATTAGTGCCTGTCCCTACTTTAGGAAACTTCTAGTTTAAAAGATATGATGTTTATAAAGTTGCATTACAATACGTAAATTTCGACATTTAACCCTACTTTCAACACATGACAATTAGGAATACACTTTTAAAATGCAGTGGTACAAATGTAAGGCACTCAAAATTCCTATCTTATGTCAATAAGTTCGGCCAGTTGCACATTTAACGAATATTATCATAATTTTTTGAAATCGTGAAGCTACAAATGGACATAACCTATCACAGTTTTCAGTTGAAGGTGAGAATAGGTTATATTAGGTTATGGACGCTGCAAGTTACAAATCACAAAAATTAGTTGGGGTTAAGTGAGGTTAGGTCAAATGAACAAATATTATAATTTAAGTGGAACAACTTATCAGAAATTTGGACAATGAAAAATTATAATACTTGGAATGGAAATAACGAAATATTCAAATGGGATAAAAAATTCATTGAAAGTTGAAATTAGTTTAGTTCGAAGCCCACCTCCGATCTTCTCGACGAATTTATGTTTGATGTCATTCTGAAAGAAAAAACGAATGGTGCCAGTCCCTACTCTAGGAAATTTGTAGTTCAAAAGATATGATTTTTAGAAAGTTGGATGTGAATACGTCAATTTTGACATTTAATCATATTTAAAACACATGACAGTTAGGGTTACCAATTCAAAATGCAGTGGTACCAATGTATGGCACTTGAAATTCCTATCTGATATAAGTTGGGCCAGTTGCACATTTAACGAATTTTATCATCATGTTTTGAAATCGTGAAGCTACAAATAGACATAACCTATCACAGTTTTCACTTGAAGGTGAGAATAGGTTATATTAGGTTATGTATGGACGCTGCAAGTTACAAATCACAAAAATCACTGCGTTGGGGTTGAGTTATGTTAGGTCAAATGAACATAAATTATGATTTAAGTGAAACAACTTATCAGAAATTTGGACAATGAAAAATTATAATAATTGGAATGGAAAATACGAAATATTCAAATGGGGAAAAAAAATTCATTGAAAGTTGAAATTAGTTCAATTCGAAGGCCACCTCCGATCTTCTCGACGAATTTATGTTTGATGTCATTCTGAAAGAAAAAACGAATGGTGCCAGTCCCTACTCTAGGAAATTTGTAGTTCAAAAGATATGATTTTTAGAAAGTTGGATGTGAATACGTCAATTTTGACATTTAATCGTATTTAAAACACATGACAGTTAGGGTTACCAATTCAAAATGCAGTGGTACCAATGTATGGCACTTGAAATTCCTATCTGATATAAGTTGGGCCAGTTGCACATTTAACGAATATCATCATAATTTTTTGGAATCATGAAGCTACAAATAGAAACGACTTTTCCCAATTTTCAGTAGAAAATGTGAATATGTTATATTAGGTTTTGTATGGACAGTGCAGTTACAAATCACAAAAATCAGTTGGGGTTAAGTGAGGTTAGGTCGAATGAATAAAAATTATAATTCCAGTGAAACAACTTTCATGAATTTGGACAATGAAAAATTATAATAATTGGATTGATAATTACGAAATATTCAAATGAAGAGAAAAACTCATTGAATATTTCAATCTTTCACCGAAATGTTGGTAGGCCTGGTGGAAGCTGTCAATTTTAAATCAAACTAAATCAGGAGTTTTCTGAGATTGAGATTAGTTTCATTGAAAAAAATCACTAAAATCAGAGGCGGGCATATAGTACACTCTCACCGAAAATCAATTCTAATCAATGAAAAATTAGGAAAAGCACTGCCGTGAAGGCAGGAGCTTTTGAGCGCTCGTACATGCACCTTGTAGGTAGATTCGCATTTTCCAGTTTCAGAAATCAATTGAAGGAATTTTCGACAGCTGTCAAAAAAATTCTGATACTTAGGCGAAACTCCAGACTTCATGTCAGTGATGATCAATTTTTTTTCGATAATTCGCTAGAATTTTCTACGGTATCTATGGTCTTGGTAGTGCGATCTGTACAAAATTTTGCACGTAGTTTGAATACTTTATTACTCAGCTAGGTGCAAAATTTCATCCCAATCCGCTCAGTATTTTCGGAACTATCAGCAAAAAAATATTTTGAACGGCCATATTTACGGAACCCCTAGTCTAATTTTGCTCATTGATGAACGTGACCGCGATATTCGCGATCCAAACCCACCCTGAAAATTTCAAGTTCCTAGGCCTTTCCGTTCAAAAGTTACAATTTTCTATGGCTTCTATGGTTCTGGTCATGAGATCTGGACAAAATATTGTTTTAATATATCATTCTCGATTAAAATACAAAATTTCATCTCGATCGAATCCGTAGTTTCGAAATTATTGAGAAACCAAAACGACCGTATTTACGGAACCCCTAGTATAATTCTGCTCATTGATAAACGTGAACGCGACATTTCAGATCCACACCTATCCTGAGAATTTCAAGTCCCTAGGCCTTTCCGTTCGAAAGTTAAGATATTCTATGGTTTCTATGGTTCTGGTCATGTGATCTGGAGAAATGTAGCTTGAATATATCATTCTCCATTAGTATACAAAATTTCGTCACGACCGAATCTGTAGTTTCGAAATTATCAAGAAAACTGAATTTCAAACGACCATATTTACGGAACCCCTAGTATGATTTTGCTCATAGATGAACGTGATCACCA
Organism: Aphidecta obliterata; assembly: GCA_963966015.1. Taxonomy (NCBI): domain Eukaryota; kingdom Metazoa; phylum Arthropoda; class Insecta; order Coleoptera; family Coccinellidae; genus Aphidecta; species Aphidecta obliterata. The sequence continues at coordinate 5,230,187 of OZ014435.1, forward strand.
CATTCGAGATCCACACCTATCCTGAAAATTTCAAGTCCCTATGCGTTTCCGTTCAAAAATTACAATTTTCTATGGTTTCTATGGTTCTGGTCATGCGATCTGGACAAAATTCCACATGTAGCTTGAACACCTCATTCTCCATTTGAGTGCAAAATTTCATATCAATCAAGTCTGAAGTTTTTAAGTAATCAGGGGAACAAAACTTTGAACGGCCATATTTACGGAACCCCTGGTTGAATTTGGCCCATTAACGAACTTGACCGAGGCATCCGGGAACTGAACCCATACTGAAAATTTCAAGTCTCTAGGTTGTTCCGTTCGAGAGTTATCGTGCTTACGGACGGACCGACAGACTCGAATTTTCTGACGGATTCGTCATCAGTCGATTGAGACCATTTTCGGCTCAAAATTCGAAAAATACAGACATCGTGACGAAATGATATAGCCCTCGTGTAAGTAGTACGAGCGCTCAAAAACATGTTCATGGCCCATAGCTTAGTTGTATGAAAGTCCGGTAGAGGGCGTACCGCTCAACTGCTGATATCTCCGAAATCTACCTATTTACACATAGAGTGTAGAAAAATAAAGTCATCAGGATAGTGATAGTGAGATCTTTGACCAAAAATTTTCCTTCGAAGTCGATCCAGCTCGTAGAAACTGACATCTGTGATTCACGTCGAATCCGAAGAATTTCTCCACGCGTTTCACCGTTCAACTATGCGCTGAATCACCCAGAAAAATCCGGCCCGTTGCCGGGACCTTATCCGAAGAATGCGACGGCCATCGGTGGAAAGCAAAGAACACGGAACCACCATAGAAATTGATCGAATAATTCAGCCGTATAAATTGAGATAAAAAGTTGAAGTGTTCGAACTAATCGCGCCTTGTTTCGCCGACTTTTACTCGAATATCTGAAATGCGTTACACAGGCCGACGTTCCACCGGCCATAAATATAACGAATTTGATAAGATTTATGCTCCGTCGGGAGAATGTCTCTCCGTTTATCTCGAGGAACAATGTGAGATTTCCATGTACGTTGGAGGAAAGCTGAATTAATTTCGTTGAGTAATCTGAATTTTTTTATAGGTTTCACTGGGATTTGAACTTGTGAAGTCAAGGAGGCTACACTGAAAGAAATGGGCATGTTGGATTGCAAGTACAGATTGTCCTCAGAACGGTCTTTTTTGTTGTGATAACAATAGTTGCGTTCAAACAACAGTGTTCGAATACAATTTTTTACAGTATCTCAAAGACTGGACTGTTACGAGTTAGAATCGAATTTTTGTCGAATATCGCCGCCACTGCGACGACCCGAGAGTCAAAGACAATGTAAAATATCATCAGACAACAATTCCTAACCTTAAATTTCCAGTCTGTCACCCAAGAACGCGTGTGTGTTATCGCTGACAATAAACAAGTTATTAAATCAAGTACACGCACAAGTTTAGGTACTGTTACAAACGAGCCAACATGTATTCGGTGCAAAACTTTGAAACAAATGGACGATAAATATCGTATATAGTGGATTGGATATCATTCGCTATAATATTACACAAATGCTGTAAGTTGGAGTTGTACCACGCGATATTCCCAATAAATCTGGCGCAGTGGTGACATTTATTCGTTTTGCGGTGGAGGCCGCCTGTATATTTCGGCAGAAAATTTATAAGTCGTGATAAGGGCATGATCGGTAACATCATCTGGATTTTATTGCGGGAGGATGGGATTCGGGGATAAATAAAAGTTCTTGGGGGCCATAGGCGTGTATTGCTACTCTGAAGTTTCCAGTAAAGGAAAATAAAAAAAAATTTCCTATATGTAATTTCTAGGTGAATATTCAAGACTTTCCAGTGCCGCCACTGCGGCCAATGGGATTAAGGTATCGTAATACGAATTTTAAACGGTTTCATCCTCGAAATAATTACTTTCAATTATGATTTCCCGCGGTAAAAGCTGCAGCTCTCCAACTACTCCGACGCGATCGATTCTGCCCTATAATGATATACAACGGGGCTTAATGTTCGAGTACCCGTCAGTATCGCTTTGGCGAATCATTATCCCGTCGTGTTGTCGATGTTTTATTGGGACGCATTGTTGGATCGCGCCTTTTAATTGTATTTTTCGAAATCGATAATGATTGATTACGGCGGAGGTGTATCAAAGCGGGCTGTATTCAATTATGGAAGCGGTGCTTTGGAAAATACTACAGGGATTTATTGAATCTGGCGCGGATTCTTCGAGGGGCATACTGTGTTGACGAGGCACTGATTTTAGTTCATTATTTCTAATGAAAAAAATTGCTAAGACCCTTGCAATTTGGCGATAACAATTAACACATACTTCACATATAATTTACACATAAAACTAGCAATTGATTATTGAATATTGAGATATAAATGAAAGGCTTATAAATTTTTCTGTCTGTCAAGCCAGCACAATTACCCATAAAGAAAATTACACATAAATCAAGCATTGGTTCAATGAAAATTGAGTGATTTATGGAAGAGTTTAGTATCAAAAATTGTGTTTGCCCAACTAGTTAGCCGAATTCTCATAAAGTCATAAAAATCATAAAATCGCTCGCTTCACACGTAATCTACACATAACTCAAGAAAAATTTACACATAACTCACATACAATTTACACATAATTCAGAAAAACGTTTCATCAAAATTAAATAGCTAGCTAGAACAATTCTCGTTGGAGAAATATAGATAGGCGCAGAGAAGAAACTGGCTTAGCACAAAAATAAAACATAATTTACACATAATTCAGGCATTCGTTTCATAGAAATTGAGTAATAAATGAAAGGTTGCTGACGTTTGTACTAGCTTGCCTGGCTGGTTTCACAATTATTAATTTACACATAATTCACATATAATTTACACATAATTCAGACATTGATTTTATCGAGATTGTGGGATAAATACGAGAATGATTGGAATTTTAACTATAGCTTGCCTAAAAACCTAGCGAAATTCTTAATTTACTCCCAATTGACGCATAAATTACATATAATTTTCACACATAATACATAATACTAGCACTTGTTCAATGGAAATTAAGTTATGAATAGAAGACTTATAGATTTTTCTTGTCAACTTGCATATCAAGCCAGCACAATCACCCATAAAAAATTCCACATAATTCAAGCATTTGTTCAATGAAAACTGAGTGATGAATAAAAGAGTTCGGAATTGAGGAAAATTCTGTTCTCTTGCCCAACAACCTACCCCAATTCTTCATAAAAACACAACCTAGCCAAATTCTTAATTTACTCCTAATTAAGGCATAAATTACATATAATTTTCACACATAATACTAGCACTTATTCAATGAAAATTAAGATATGAATAGAAGACTTATAGATTTTTCTTGCCAACTTGTATATCAAGCCAGCACAATAACCCATAAAAAAATTCCACATAATTCAAGCATTTGTTCAATGAAAACTGAGTGATGAATAAAAGAGCTCGGAATTGAGGAAAATTCTGTTCTCTTGCCCAACAACCTACCCCAATTCTTCATGAAAACACTACAATCACGCGCTTCACAAATAATCTACACATAACTCACAAAAAATTTACACATAATTTAGAAAAACGTTGCATCAAAATTAAATAGCTAGCTAGAACAATTCTCGGTGAAGAAATAGATAGGCGCAGAGAAGAAACTGGCTAAGCACAAAAATAAAACATAATTTACACATAATTCAGGCATTCGTTTCATAGAAATTGAGTGATAAATGAAAGGTTGCTGAGGTTTGTACTAGATTGACTGGCTGGTTTCACAATTATTAATTTACACATAATTCACATATAATTTACACATAATTCAGACATTCATTTTATCGAGATTGTGGGATAAATACGAGAATGATTGGAATTTTAACTATAGCTTGCCTAAAAACCTAGCAAAATTCTTAATTTACTCCTCATCAACGCATAAATTACATATAATTTTCACACATAATACTAGCACTTGTTCAATGAAAATTAAGATATGAATAGAAGACTTATGGATTTTTCTTGCCAACTTGCATATCAAGCCAGCACAATCACCCATAAAAAATTTTACATATTTCAAGCATTTGTTCAATGAAAACTGAGTGATGAATAAAAGAGTTCGGAATTGAGGAAAATTCTGTTCTCTTGCCCAACAACCTAACCCAATTCTTCATGAAAACACAACAATCACGCGCTTCACAAATAATCTACACATAACTCACAAAAAATTTACACATAACTCACATACAATTTACACATAATTCAGAAAAACGTTGCATCAAAATTAAATAGCTAGCTAGAACAATTCTCGGTGAAGAAATATAGATAGGCGCAGAGAAGAAACTGGCTTAGCACAAAAATAAAACATAATTTACACATAATTCAGGCATTCGTTTCATAAAAATTGAGTAATAAATGAAAGGTTGCTGAGGTTTGTACTAGCTTGCCTGGCTGGTTTCACAATTATTGATTTACACATAATTCAGACATTGATTTTATCGAGATTGTGGGATAAATACGAGAATGATTGGAATTTTAACTATAGCTTGCCTGAAAACCTAGCAAAATTCTTAATTTACTCCTAATTAACGCATAAATTACATATAATTTTCACACATAATACTAGCACTTGTTCAATGAAAATTAAGATATGAATAGAAGACTTATAGATTTTTCTTGCCAACTTGCAAAATAAGCCAGCACAATCACCCATAAAGAAATTACACATAATTCAAGCATTTTTTCAATGAAAACTGAGTGATGAATAAAAGAGTTCGGAATTGAGGAAAATTCTGTTCTCTTGCCCAACAACCTACCCCAATTCTTCATGAAAACACTACAATCACGCGCTTCACAAATAATCTACACATAACTCACAAAAAATTTACACATAACTCACATACAATTTACACATAATTCAGAAAAACGTTGCATCAAAATTAAATAGCTAGCTAGAACAATTCTCGGTGTAGAAATATAGATAGGCGCAGAGAAGAAACTGGCTAAGCACAAAAATAAAACATAATTTACACATAATTCAGGCATTCGTTTCATAGAAATTGAGAAGTAAATGAAAGAGTTTCTGAAGTTTGTACTAGCTTGCCTGGCTGGTTAACACAGTTCTCAATTAACACATAATTCACATATAATTTACACATCATTCAGACCTTCATTTTATCGAGATTGTGGGATAAATAAGAGAATAATTTAAATTTTTACTATAGCTTGCCTGAAAACGAAGCAAAATTCTCAATTTAATCCTAATTACCGCATGAATTACATATAATTCTCACAAAATTCTAGCAATCGATCAATGAAAATTGAGATATGAATAGAATACTTATAGATTTTTCATGCCAACTTGCATATCAAGCCAGCACAATCACCCATAAAAAAATTCCACATAATTCAAGCATTTGTTCAATGAAAACTGAGGGATGAATAGAAGAGTTCGGAATTGAGGAAAATTCTGTTCTCTTGCCCAACAACCTACCCCAATTCTTCATGAAAACACTACAATCGCTTGCTTCTCAAATAATCTACACATAACTCACAAAAAATTTACATATAACTCACATACAATTCACACATAATTCAAAAAATCGTTTTATCAAACTTAATTGGCAAGCTAGAACAATTCTCGGTTGAGAAATATAGATAAGGGCAGAGAAAAACTGGCTTCGCACATAAATAAAAACATAATTTGCACATAATTCAGGCATTCGTTCCACAAAAATTGACTAATAAATAAAAGAGTTGCTGAGGTTTGTACTAGCTTGCCTGGCTGGTTAACACAATTCTTAATTCACACATAACTCAGACATTCATTTTATCGAGATTGTGGCATAAATAAGGGAATGATTGGAATTTTTACTATAGCTTGCGTAAAACATAGCTTAATTCTTAATTCACCCCTAATTGATGCATAAATTACATATAATTCACACGTAATACTTGCATTTGATCAATGAAAATTGAGATATGAATAGAAGACTTATAGATTTTTCGAGCCAACTTGCATATCAAGCTAGCACAATCACCCATAGAAAATACAAAAAATTCAAGCTTTTTTTCAATGAAAACTGAGTGGTAAATGAAAGAGTTGGATATTGAGAAAAATGTTGTTCGCTTCCCCAAAAAGTTAGCCCAATCCTTAATAAAAGCACAACAACCACACGCTTCACAAATTATCTACACATAACTCACAAAAAATTCACACATAACTAACATATACTTTACACATAATTCAGATAATCGTTTCATAAAAATTAAGTGGCAAAATTGAACAATTCTCGTTGATGATATATAGATAGGCACACAGGAAAAGCTGACTTCGCACATAGATAAAACATAATTTAAACGAAATTTAGGCATTCGTTCCAAAAAAATTGAGTTTTGTACTAGCTTGCCAGGCTAGCTAGCACAATTCTTGATTCACACATAATTCATATTTAATTTACACATAATTTAGGCATTTATTCGATGGGAATTGCGGCATAAATAAAAGAATTATTGGGATTTTCAATATAGTTCGCCTGGCAACCTAGCAGAATTCTTAATTTACTTATAATAAACGCAAAATATGCATATAATTCACACATATCTCAGGCAATTCAATCCCAATTGAGAAATAAATTAAGAAGTTAGGTATTAAGAATTGTTCCAGCGAAATTCATTTCATCGAAATTGCAGGATAAATAAGAGAAAAATAAGAGAATTATTGGGATTTTCAATATTGCTTGTCTGGCAACCTAGCAGAATTCTTGATTTACTTATAATTAACGCATAGTTCACATATAATTCACACATAATTCTGGCAATTTCATCATAATTCCAAATAAATTGGAAAGTTTTTTTTAATGAAAAAGAGTAGAGGAGCACAAAAATAATTAACCTATAATCAATAATTTCGGATTTGGGTTCGATTCTGCCAAAATCGATGTGCTAGCTCAATTTGGGTCAAATTCCTCTGCATCTTGGTTATTAAAACTACCAAAAACTAAAAATATTCATTCGTAACATTCTTCTTCAGACATTTTGTTTCAATCGAACCAAATCCCACACAACATATCAGGTGAACTTGAAGCTTACACGAGGTCCAAAGAACCACAAACGAATCCAAGATGCGATAATACAGTTCATTAATTCTTAACATGAAACCATCTCATTGCAATGACCCCTTGGTCCGAGGCCCGACCAAAACCAGAATAATTTATATATTGCCCATACCAGATTTAATATATGAAATACAACCTAGTGTTACAGTGGTTGTTCCCATGGCGACCATATCGATAAGAAGCCGACTAATTGGAGGATGGCGGACTAATATGCTTATTGATGATAGATCGTAGAAAGAGCCTGAAGAAAGCTGGTCCAGATCTTGTCGAGCATTGATTGATTGGTTACACGATACGTGGATCCAACTATGGAATATGACCATCTAGAGATTATCCGGGAACATGCGTGTGAAGAAAAAATTTGATCAATCTATTCCGGACTTCTTGAACTGTTGGTAGCATATGTTCGATTGAAAGAAGTTCCTAGAAGTACCCTTTAGGAGTTATTTTCAGATCTCTTACCAGCCATTCCAATTACATTTTATCTATTTTCGTTCTTCAAACGTAACTGCTCAATTTTTCCCGAGAAGATGGCAGACAACCAGATAAATCTGTCGTACATGCCGTAGATGCTGCGATACAGTTGCAGCAGATAGCATTACATCAACTGTTTAGTCGCCGGTTTACCGTCTCTAATTGTTTCTCTTTCCCACGGACCTGACAAGTTGCCTATAAAATACGGAACGTATTGTATAAACACCGTGATTATTCTCGGAAAGCTCGAGATGGAGGATGCAAGGAGAGGGGAATGCGACCAATGATCCTTGTTATATGAATTTCCCGAGATGAGTAAGTTTATAGATAGTTATGGTGCGTCTACGATAGCTGTCTCCCTGGGCAGTAGTCCCATCAAGGATTATGTATAACTGATAAAATGGGTGAAGAGTGGATCTAAAGTTCTCAAGCAGTTGAGGCGCTATTCCATAATACAGATAATTAAAGATTATGAACATAATGATGACACTGAGGTGCTTATGAACTACAACAATTAGATATAGTATAGAGTTATTCTACAAGTATTATTTAAAGAATATTGCGTAACCCAGATATGATTAGAGAAGGTAATGATTGTTAATTCAAGAAGTTCTCGTGGGAAGCACTTGAGAATTTAATACACACGGTCAGTTAGAATCATTGAATAATATTGAATAGACACAAAACAATACACAAAAAGCAAATAAACATGGTAAAATACGTTATCCTATGAATTGCAATAGTTCCTCATCAGTTAGGAACATCAACTAACGTTGAATAGAAATAACTCACTAGCAAATGAAAGTCTTGTGGATCAAAAGTGATTACATGAGATAACGGATGGAATAAGTAATGGAAACAGTTGGATAAGAGTGTAAAAAGTTAGGAGAAGCATGTATATGAATTATGATAACGTAGTAATTATAAATATTATGATGTTACTCACGTGTTAAACTCAAAGTATCCCTTCCACCCTTGAGGGTTTAAGATCAACCAACTCAAAAACCAAACCTGTTTTACCTTAAAAAGATAGGATATCAGATAACCACCAGACTGTCGAACTTCAAAACCAAGAGATCCTCCAACTTCGAGGTTAGGATCCCTCGACTTTTCAAAGAGCATCCTGTGTTCTCTATGACAACCAGAGATTATTCTTTCTCGGACGGGCTCTGCAATCCTGAGAAGGTATATTACTGTAAGTAAATATAAACTAGTGTTGCGCAGATGTCAGATTTGTACAAGCGAAGACTATTTCAGAGAGTAATTTTGTTCCTCCCTTCGACGGTTCCAATGGTTCAACCAAGTGGCGTAACATCACCCAAGAACGCCACTGTACTTTTCGAAAGACCAAAACGCAGACACTGGCGCTGTGTGGGATCGGGCCTGCCGATAATATAAATAACAGTAATAAATGGTGAAGCATTCCTCCTATATCCGTTAACAAATCGAGGGTAGTGGTAGTTATCGAGTGTTAACAATACATCTATCTATTCTTTCCCGCATTAACTTTTTGATTTATCATGGAACGATGGACGCGATCACGGTCGTCGTGCCAGGGGATCACGTTGCCCGTGAAAAATAGAAAACGAAACGATAACGATTAGTTACGGTTCGACTTGGGGCACGAACTATGGCTTCTCCGGTTACGACCGGACGAGGAAGGGTCGGTGTCGCATTAACACCCAATTGAGGTACTCTAATCGGTCGTTAGTCGTTAGACTGGTCCGGAACACTGTGGGAATAATTCTCGACAAACTCGATGATCGGGACTTCTTCTGCAAAGGTGACATTCGGTCGGGTGACACAAGGGTAAATACAAAGTTCTTCGTAGTAATGTACAAATCTGACATTTGCGTGTATATAACAAGGATCATTGGTCGCCTTCCCCTCTCCTTGCAACGTGGGAGATCATCAATCGTCTAATGATAGTTGGATTCCTGCGAAGAATACCTCACAGATTTCTCACATCATCGCCTATTAAGGTTAAGGAGTCGTTAGTGCAGCATTTAATTTACTCAGTCCCCTTTAAACGTCATATGAGAGAATTCTCACCAGTCAACCTGTTGCTGTTTATGAATATCCTCTACTTGTGGATTAACGGTATTTGAACGAGATAAGGACAGAGTCTCAGGGTTTGAAGTTTTATCATCGACCTATTACTATTTATTGTACAGAACGGGTTATCTCGCTGGTCTTCCCCGATTCTTATTATCCGACCTGTTGGGAACCGTTCCCAACAGCACAAATAAACTTGTGATTTCCCTGTTTTGGGTGCTAAAAATATGTGTTTTGAATTTCCTATTTCCCCGTCAATTTCTTCCATTGAATCAAGCGTAATTTGGGTTGCATACACAGCGTAGAGTCCTCAAACCACTATATGATCACGATCTTGGCCATAGATTATATAGAGTAATATTTTCGCGTTAATTAGAACTCATTTGAGGTAGAGTTCTAGTTCTTTTCGGTTTCCAATAGAAAACTGTAATGTCGGTAATCATAAAAGTACCAATACAGTACAGTAACCAGAAGGGAAAGAAGACTGGGTTTGTGTAAAAATCGAATTGAATAATATTCTCATTTATGGTAGGCCTAATGGGCGATCTATGGAGATGGCCGCCACATCATTAACATTTCACCGAACCATCTGAGCAGCAGCCATCGTAGAAAAAAACGTGACAAGCGCCAATATCATATAAATTAGATCGAGAATAACCCGGACTCCTTCTTTCGGAAGAGTTACAAGCCGTGTTACGAATTAATTTCCAATTTGTGCCTAATAAGATATCTGGAACACGAATTCTCACACCAAGATCTAGATAAAAATAATAGCCGAAGGTTCAATATTTATCACCCGAAATACTAATTAAACTATTTTTAAACGGAGAGAAATTCCTTCTTCCTTTTATAGCATTTGTGTACTCGATCCGACTACGTGAAGACGTCAATGCCCTCTGGAGTTTTGGTGTGAAGAAATTTCACGGGTGGTTCCGTCGATTGGCTCTGAGCGAAAGTTATTATCTTAATTTATGGACAGATTAACAGGGTTTTCCGATAGGGACTTCAAGATTTGGAATATCTTACGTTACTTGCGACGTCAATCAGTTATCACACCAATAGGAAGACTTTTTCGGTTTAGTATACAAAATAACCAAAGATTTCCCAGACCAATTATTTATCGACAGTCGATAAATTCTTGGATAGTTGAGAAATTAAAGGGTTGATCTTGAACCCTACCAATCTAGGACCACACAGACACATACGGCGTTGACTAATAGCACAAAATTACAGTAATAACCGTGTCATCATCGTCTTCAGGTGCTGGATAAGAAGTGGCTTTGGTCTCCTCGATTTAATCGAGCCCTTCTGCCATTAATTGAATATTTGATATTTAACGAGTGGTCGCAGAGGAAGAGACCTGTTATCAACGCCTTGTTTGACTCAACATAGGCGTAGAGCTTTTTCCAAATAACAATCCAACGTATCTAGGTAGAAATAAACAACAGACGAAGCCATGGAAACGTCAGGCCATCGATCAAACTACCCTACGTGGTCTGTCAGTTTGGTTGAAGTCATAATGAGGAGTTGGTTGGACGAATTGAAAGATGCGAAAAAGTCTGCCATCGTCGACCAAACACTCAAGAAGGTGCTTTACGAGTTTAAGGACGGTAAAGAACTGGTGGAGGAGTACGACCTTCAATCCGATGTAGTAACACGAAGGGCGTGGAAGGTTAAGGATCGAATTGGAAAACAGAAGGAATGGGATATTGAACTGGGAGACCCAGAACCTCACCCTGAAGATCCGAGTCGAATTTCTATCAGGGAAAATTCTACACAGGTGAGAAATATCCAGGAATTATTTGAAGCAACTTCATCCTTATCAATTACAGCCCATAGTGAGTCGAAGAAACACGAGAACCAATCTGGAATGGAGGATAAGGAATCTTCCCTATCCAATAGAAACATACTCAGTGAATTGTGACGAAGAGAAAAAAACTATAACAGTAAGAACGACCAATAAGAAATACTACAAAACCTTAACAGTTCCAGAACTCGATCGATTGTGTCTACAACCTATACAGGACAACGTTTCGTACGTTCACAAGTGCAACACTCTCATCATCTCAGTAAGAATCTTCTCTACTCTTAAACTCCGTACCAATCCATTTTTTTTCCAGTACAAGAAACCAAAAGAACTGATTGAGTTCGAGAAAGCCGTCCTGGAAATTGTGAGAAACGTTGAGACTAAGCCGCAGATGCTTGACCACAACAGCTGCAAGCAAAGTTGAATCATTCTTAGGAGAAATATTTCATTAGATTTGTTCAATTTCATAACTCTGTAGATGGGATGGAATTCATCATCAATACACTTTAATTGACTTCAGTATTATTTTTCAATATCGTTGTCAAAATATCTCACCTGCGACATCTTGCCATAATTAAGGTACAAATTCTAGCTAAATCATATTTGGCAATTATTGGATTACCAACACTAGCTTAATCAAATCTTGCAATCATTTGAGCACAAACTCTAGCTTAATCAGATCTTGCAATCCCTTAGGCAACAACTCTATCTTTATGAATCTTGTCATCATTTAGGTAGCTTAATCAAATTTCGCAATCACTTAGGTACCAACTCTAGCTTAGTCAAATTTTGCAATCTTCGAGTACCAACTTTAGCTTGATCGAATCTTGGAATCATTTAGGCACACACTCTAGCTCAATCCGATCTTGCAATTAATTGTATTGATAGCTCAATCAGAATTCACAATCAGTTAGGTACCAACTCTAGACAAACTCTGCAATCATTCGAGTACCAACTTTAGCTCAATCGAATTTTGCAATCATTCAAGCACAAACTTTAGCTTAATCAGATCTTGCAATTCCTTAGGCAACAACTCTATTCATTGAACCTTGTAATCATTTAGGTTCCAATCCTAGCTTAATCAAATTTCGCAATCTCTTAGGTACCAACTCTAGCTTAATCAAATTTTGCAATCATTCGAGTACCAACTTTAGCTTGATCAAATTCTGCAATCATTTAGGCACATACTCTAGCTTAATCAGATCCTGCAATTAATTGGATACCAACTTTAGCTTAATCAGATTTAACAATCAGTTAGGTACCAACTCTAGCCAAATTTTGCAATCATTCGAGTACCAACTCTAGCTTGATCGAATCTTGCAATCTTTCAAGCACAAACTCTAGCTTAATCAGATCTTGCAATTAAATGGGAACCAACTCTAGCTTAATCGGATTTTGAAATCACTTAGGTATCAACTCTAGCTTAATCAATCTTTGCAATCTAGCTTCATCAAATTTCGCAATCATTTAGGTACCAACTCTCAACTGCTTAATTAAATTCTGCAATCATTCGAATACGAACTTTAGCGTGACCGAATCTTGCAATCGTTTAGGCTAGGCAAAAAATCTGACTTAATGAGATCTTGCAATTAATTGGGACTGATTGGGTACCAACTCTAGCTTAATCAGATTTTGCAATCATTTAGGCACATACTCTAGCTTAATCAGATCCTGCAATTAATTGGATACCAACTTTAGCTTAATCAGATTTCACAATCAGTTAGGTACCAACTCTAGCCAAATTTTGCAATCATTCGAGTACCAACTCTAGCTTGATCGAATCTTGCAATCTTTCAAGCACAAACTCTAGCTTAATCAGATCTTGCAATTGAATGGAAACCAACTCTAGTTTAATCAGATTTTGCAATCACTTAGGTATCAACTCTAGCTTAATCAAATTTTGCAATCTAGCTTCATCAAATTTCGCAATCATTTAGGTACCAACTCTCAACTGCTTAACTAAATTCTGCAATCATTCGAATACGAACTTTAGCTTGACCGAATCTTGCAATCGTTTAGGCTAGGCAAAAATCTGACTTAATGAGATCTTGCAATTAATTGGGACTGATTGGGTACCAACTCTAGCTTAATCAGATTTTGCAATCATTTAGGCACATACTCTAGCTTAATCAGATCCTGCAATTAATTGGATACCAACTTTAGCTTAATCAGATTTCACAATCAGTTAGGTACCAACTCTAGCCAAATTTTGCAATCATTCGAGTACCAACTCTAGCTTGATCGAATCTTGCAATCTTTCAAGCACAAACTCTAGCTTAATCAGATCTTGCAATTAAATGGGAACCAACTCAAGCTTAATCGGATTTTGCAATCACTTAGGTATCTACTCTAGCTTAATCAAATTTTGCAATCTAGCTTCATCAAATTCCGCAATCATTTAGGTACCAACTCTCAACTGCTTAACTAAATTCTGCAATCATTCGAATACGAACTTTAGCTTGACCGAATCTTGCAATCGTTCAGGCTAGGCAAAAAATCTGACTTGATGAGATCTTGCAATTAATTGGGACTGATTGGGTACCAACTCTAGCTTAATCCGATTTTGCAATCATTTAGGCACATACTCTAGCTTAATCAGATCCTGCAATCAATTGGATACCAACTTTAGCTTAATCAAATTTCGCAATCACTTAGGTACCAACTCTAGCTCAGTCAAATTTTGCAATCTTCGAGTACCAACTTCAGCTTGATCGAATCTTGGAATCATTTAGGCACACACTCTAGCTCAATCCGATCTTGCAATTAATTGGATACCAACTTTAGCTCAATCAGAATTCACAATCAATTAGGCACCAACTCTAGCCAAACTCTGCAATCATTCGAGTACCAACTTTAGCTTAATCGAATTTTTGCAATCATTCAAGCACAAACTCTAGCTTAATCAGATCTTGCAATTCCTTAGGCAACAACTCTATTCATTGAACCTTGTAATCATTTAGGTACCAATCCTAGCTCAATCAAATTTCGCAATCTCTTAGGTACCAACTCTAGCTTAATCAAATTTTGCCATCATTCGAGTACCAACTTTAGCTTGATCAAATTCTGCAATCATTTAGGCACATACTCTAGCTTAATCAGATCCTGCAATTAATTGGTTACCAACTTTAGCTCAATCAGATTTCACAATCAGTTAGGTACCAACTCTAGCCAAATTCTGCAATCATTCGAGTACCAACTCTAGCTTGATCGAATCTTGCAATCTTTCAAGCACAAACTCTAGCTTAATCAGATCTTGCAATTAAATGGGAACCAACTCTAGCTTAATCGGATTTTGAAATCACTTAGGTATCAACTCTAGCTTAATCAAATTTTGCAATCTAGCTTCATCAAATTTCGCAATCATTTAGGTACCAACTCTCAACTTCTTAATTAAATTCTGCAATCATTCGAATACGAGCTTTAGCTTGACCGAATCTTGCAATCGTTTAGGCTAGGCAAAAAATCTGACTTAATGAGATCTTGCAATTAATTGGGACTGATTGGGTACCATCTCTAGCTTAATCAGATTTTGCAATCATTTAGGCACATACTCTAGCTTAATCAGATCCTGCAATCAATTGGATACCAACTTTAGCTTAATCAGATTTCACAATCAGTTAGGTACCAACTCTAGCCAAATTCTGCAATAATTCGAGTACCAACTTTAGCTTGATCGAATCTTGCAATCTTTCAAGCACAATTTCTAGCTTAATCAGATCTTGCAATTGAATGGAAACCAACTCTAGTTTAATCAGATTTTGCAATCACTTAGGTATCAACTCTAGCTTAATCAAATTTTGCAATCTAGCTTCATCAAATTTCGCAATCATTTAGGTACCAACTCTCAACTGCTTAATTAAATTCTGCAATCATTCGAATACGAATTTTAGCTTTACCGAATCTTGCAATCGTTTAGGCTAGGCAAAAAATCTAACTTAATGAGATCTTGCAATTAATTGAGACTAATTGGGTACCAACTCTAGCTTAATCAGATTCCACAATCACTTAGGTACCAACTCTAGCTCAATCAAATTTTGCAATCATTCGAGTACCAACTTTAGCTCAATCGAAATTTGCAATTACTTGAGTGCCAATTCTAGCTTAATGATATGTTGCAATCATTCAGGCACAAACTCTTCTTAATCAGCGACCACCTCGATTCTCGACGACAGCAGAAAGAATCAAGCATTGTTAGAGTAATATCGCAGAACTTCGGTACAATTGTACCGTTACGAGGGCCAAGGCAAGTTTGATCCAAACATACCAGCGTTACTGATGGAGTACGAGTATGCTTGAACAGAACAGAACCTTGCAGGACTCCTAGATGATCACAGATACGAGCCAGGGGAACTATGTTCTCGAGGCTGCTTATAGTCTTATAGCCAGTCACCCAGACTAATTGGAGAAGACGCTCATTATAGCCTTCGGACGTGTTCCAGTCGGAATCGACGATGCAGGTGCGTTCCGAAATACCAAAAGTGAAAAGTAAATAAATCACCATGTGCACGAATTCAATTCGCATATGCTTTATTATATTGGGTGGTCACTTTTTATCCACATCATTCGACTAATGACCGACCAAATCGGGTGAAATTTATGCTGATAGCCTGGATGTCTGTAATTTGGCCCTCGGACGGCGTTCGCGGCGCGACCGGCCTGTCGTTTATCCAGGCCGATAAATAATTCATGCTGGATGTATTGATCACGACGCGTAGTTATTCTTGGCGGCGACGTGTGAATTGGACGCTTCGATTTTATTGATGGTCTTCCAAATGTATGGTATGTGAAAGGATGCTGGTTTATGAGGGGGGACCAGCCTCTAATCATCGTCTTCAAGGCCCTACGCATCTTGACCGACCGAGATGAGGTGTTAATGTTTCTACAACTGCTTATTAGTCCGGCTGTTAACTAGACATAGAGAATCTTTGGGAAATCGGAGGTTACTTGAAGTAACACAAGCGAATCCAAAGTGAGTCGATTACTTCGAAACAGCTCGATCGGCCATTTCAACACCCCAGACCAAGTAATGAGCGAGATGATTGACCGTGATTGTCTCAGAATACATGAATACTAATACGGGTATTTTTCAAAGTACACCATTTACATTTTAGCGGAACCTTCGAAGACGTTTCGGCAGCTTCTTCGTAAAGCTGATCGATGGAGGCCAGTCGACAGATCGATCAACGTGAAACCAGCGAAACTTGCTTTATAATTTAACACTTCCAGAGGCGAAACGGGCTTTGTCGGCTAGATGGTCGAAGGTGATGAGATGTGATGTTTGAAGATCACGCCACAAATGAAATTCATAATGGTGTTAGATAATGGGGAGTATTCTTGATTGTATTTAACAGGTCAGTACGTCCCAGATGAAATTCTGGGAATAATTGATAGTGTAAAACATAATTATTTCCAATGAAATCTCAGTACATTCATTTTCATTCCGTCGGAATTGATTCGATCGAAAATCGTCGATTGAAGTGATTTGGTGTGAGAAATAGAGGTAAGTAATGATCACTGACGCTCTACTAGACTCATAAGAAGATGGAATAGAATTTCATCATGAATATACTTTAATTGAGTTCAATATTATTTTTCAATAACCACCTTTTTCAAGATACCTCATATGCACCAGTGTAACGAGAATTTAATATGGAAATCTTTATAAGACACTTCCTATGCTAGCTCGAAACCAAAACTAGGCGTGGAACTATTCCTGGCAGTGAAACACAGAGGTAAATTCAATACAATATAACATCGATGAAGATACCCTTGGGTCAACATTTAGAAAAGGTTTCATCAGCATCTTCAGAATTTCTCGAATATGTGATTGAATTTTTTTTTAAGTACAGACTCAAGTTCAACTGAAAGTCTGGCAGTTATTCAGATATAACGGCTAGCTCAATACCATCCTACAATAATTAAAATTTTGCAATCATTTGAGTACCAACCCTAGCTCAATCAAATTTTGCAATCACTAAGGTCCCAACTTAAACTAAATCAAATCTTGCAATCATTTGATCACAAACTCTAGCTTGATCAAATCTTGCAATCATTTAGGCACAAACTCTAGCTTGATCAGATTTTGCAATCACTTAGTTACAAATTCTAGCTCAATCGAATTTGGCAATCGTTGGAGTACCAACTCAGCTCAATCAAATTTTGCAATTATTTGAGTACTAACACTAACTTAATCAAATATTGCAATCAAGTGAGTACCAACTCTCGCTCAATCAAATCTTGCAATCATTCAGGTACAAAATCTAGATCAATCAGATTTGCAATCCCTTGGGTACTGAATCTAGTTTAATCAAATTTCGCAATCACATAGGTACCAACTCTACCTTAATCAAATATTGCAATCACTCAGCTACCAACTCTAGCTCGATCAGATCTTGCACTCATTCAGATTCCAATTCTAGCTTAATCGAATTTTGAATCACTTGAGTAACAACTCTAGCTCAATCGTTTAGGCACAAACTCTAGCTTAATCAGATCTTGCAATCACTTAGGTACCAACTCAAGCTCAATCGAATTTGGCAATCGATTGAGTACCAATTCAAGCCTAATCAAATTTTGCAATTATTTGAGTACCAACTCTAGCTTAATCAAATCTTGCAATCATTTGAGTACCAACTCTAGCTTGATTTTGCAATCACTTAGATACCAACTCTATCTTAATCAAATATTGTTATCACTCAGCTAACAACTCTAGCTTAATCAAATCTTGCAATCATTTAGGCACAAACTCTAGCTTAATCAAATTTTGCAATTATTTGGGTACAAACTCTAGCTCAATCAGATTTTGCAATCATTCAGGTACCGACTCTAGCTTAATCAAGTTTTGCAATCACTAAGGTCCCAACTTTAGCTAAATCAAATCTTGCAATAATTTGGCAAAAACTCTAGCTTGATCAGATCTTGCATTCATTCAGACCCCAACTCTAGCATAATCAAATATTGTAATCACTCAGCTAACAACTCTAGCTTGATCAAATTTTGCAATCATTTAGGCACAAACTCTAGCTTGATCAGGTTTTGCAATCACTTAGTTATAAATTCTAGCTCAATCGAATTTGGCAATCGTTTGAGTACCAACTCAGCTTAATCAAATTTTGCAATTATTTGAGTACCAACTCTAGCTTAATCAAATATTGCAATCATTTGAGTACCAACTCTAGCTCAATCAAATCTTGCAATCATTCAGATACAAACTCTAGATCAATCAGATTTGCAATCCCTTGGGTACTGAATCTAGTTTAATCAAATTTCGCAAACACATAGGTACCAACTCTAGCTTAATCGAATTTGGCAATCGTTTGAGTACCAACTCAGCTTAATCAAATTTTGCAATTATTTGAGTACCAACTCTAGCTTAATCAAATATTGCAATCATTTGAGTACCAACTCTAGCTCAATCAAATCTTGCAATCATTTAGGCACAAACTCTAGCTTAATCAGATCTTGCAATCACTTAGGTACCAACTCTAGCTCAATCGAATTTGGCAATCGTTTGAGTACCAACTCAAGCTTGATCAAATTTCGCAATTATTTGAGTACCAACTCTAGCTTAATCAAATCTTGCAATCATTTGAGCACCAACTCTAGCTCAATCAAATCTTGCAATGATTTAGACACAAACTCTAGCTCAATCAGATTTGGCAATCACTTGGGTACTGAATATAGCTTAATCAAATTTTGCAATCACCAAGGTCCCAACTTAAGCTAAATCAAATCTTGCAATCATTTGAGCACAAACTCTAGCCTGATCAGATCTTGCATTCATTCAGATTCCAAATCTAGTTTAATCGAGTTTTGCAATCACTTAGGTTCCAACTCTAGCTTAATCAAATCTTGCAATCATTTAGGCACAAACTCTAGCTTAATCAAATTTTGCAATTATTTAGGTACAAACTATAGCTCAATCAGGTTTTGCAATCATTCAGGTACCGACTCTAGCTTAATCAAATTTTGCAATCATTAAGGTCCCAACTTTAGCTGAATCAAATCTTGCGATAATTTGAGCACAAACTCTAGCTTGATTTTGCGATCACTTAGATACCAACTCTAGCATAATCAAATATTGAAATCACTCAGCTAACAACTCTAGCTTGATCAAATCTTGCAATCATTTAGGCACAAACTCTAGCTTGATCAGATTTTGCAATCACTTAGTTATAAATTCTAGCTCAATCGAATTTGGCAATTGTTGGAGTACCAACTCAGCTTAATCAAATTTTGCAATTATTTGAGTACCAACTCTAGCTTTATCAAATATTGCAATCATTTGAGTACCAACTCTAGCTCAATCAAATCTTGCAATCATTCAGATACAAACTCTAGATCAATCAGATTTGCAATACCTTGGGTACTGAATCTAGTTTAATCAAATTTCGAAATCACATAGGTACCAACTCTAGCTTAATCGAATATTGCAATCACTCAGCTACCAACTCTAGCTTGATCAGATCTTGCATTCATTCAGATTCCAATTCTAGCTTAATCGAATTTTAAATCACTTGGGTAACAACTCTAGCTCAATCAAATGTTGCAATAATTTAGGCACAAACTCAAGCTTAACCAGATCTTGCAATCACTTAGGTACCAACTCAAGCTTGATCAAATTTTGCAATTATTTGAGTACCAACTCTAGCTTAATCAAATCTTGCAATCATTCGAGTACCAACTCTAGCTCAATCAAATCTTGCAATCATTTAGACACAAACTCTAGCTCAATCAGATTTTGCAATCACTTGGGTACTGAATCTAGCTTAATCAAATTTTGCAATCATCAAGATCCCAACTTCAGCTAAATCAAATCTTGCAATCATTTGACCACAAACTCTAGCTTGATTTTCCAATCACTTAGATACCAACTCTAGCTTAATCAAATATTGTAATCACTCAGCTAACAACTCTAGCCTAATCAAATCTTGCAATCATTTAGGCACAAATCTCTAACGCTCTCCTTGCCTCACAATAAGTTCTGTTCTTTCAGATTTTCAACGATTTACGAGGAAATGTAAACTTGACAGCTACCAGAAAACTCTGAAAACATACGTCATAATTTGATGAAATATTGACCATCTGGGTCTGAGATGAGGTGAATGCGATTAAGTAGATCATGATACTTTTGCACACAACTCTTAGAGGTTTTTGGCCCTCTCTTTTAGAAAGTAATGGTCGAAGTTCCTTCGCAATAAATTCCAGTTATGAAATAGAAATGAATAGAATCAAAAGTACATTTCTCGAAAGAAGTAAATTTGAGTGAAGTGACTGAAACTTCTATAAACATACGTTCATAATGCAAAGGAAAGGTCCCGATGGTCTCTGAAATGAGGTGAATATTCGATCAAATACATTGTCTTTCAACTTCACCACCCCATTTTCGTAAGTTTCTAACGATCCCAACAAAGTTATGAACGTTATTCCATCAATCTGTCATGAAGTCCATCTTATGATTTTTTCATACATAGTGGCCAGTGGAACGGATTTGAAAAAAAAATAAAGTTATTTAATTTTGGAATTCAAAAGATTTCCCAGCCTCGGAAACATTTTTTTTTCAGGTTTCCAGAATTTTGTGAAATTTGTGAAAATCTGTTATTTCGAATTTTGAATGAAAATATCGTGAAATATACCGATTGAAAGAAAAACTTCTGCATTTTAGTAAAATTTTATAAATTCCTTATATTTCTGTGGTTCCTCCTATTGAAGTGTCGATTTCATAAAATGACATTATTTGTCAAACTGGGCAAAGCATGTGTGGTTCTGTACCTGGATGGGTGACCGCTCTGGCGATCAAGGGCGCAAACCTCCTGATTTTTTTTTATTCGAGTGTCTGTGTGTGACGCTATTCGGGATAATTTCTCAGCTCTAACTCCCCATCGTCCATCCATCTCTCCAACCGATTCCAAACGTCCACCTAGACCAGATAAAACGACAACAGGAATTTCTAAACCAATTAAAACCGATATCCCCGGTTGATTGATGCCTCACCGCGATCGATAAATTCCAATTGATGTTGCATCTATATCCAATGTTTTGGCCTCCAGGTCGACCCCCCACAGCAACGGGCGCTCGATGCAGCTCGCGCTCGGTACCAATTATAGGGCCCCGTAATGGGGGCCCTCGAATAGCTCGGTGCATCGATCTGTAACTTCCTCAGTTCAATTTGGTGCCTAAACGGTGCAATTATGTGTTTTGCGGAATTGAGGACTTCATCAGGGGAGAGAATGTGGTTTGCTCTATTAAGGGATCGCTGGAAATGGTCCAGAAAATGGGGGGTTATTTCTCAATTATTTCGAATCTTTAAATTACAGGGTTTGCAGTGTGTTTTGCGGTATAGAGGCAGGTATTTTTGGCGATTGTTGAAAAAAATGATCCCTTTTGCACACAACCAACTTGGAACTGAGATTTTTTTGTGTGTATTTTTTCCACCCCTGGTCAAAGTATGCTGAAGAAAATATTCCTTTTCCAAATGTCGTCGTGGAAGACCAAAGTAATGTTCCCCACTCGAGCGACCGCTGGAAATACTCATTCAACTTTTTTCACTGATTTAATGAAATCCACGCTACTGATAATCTGTTTTAATGCGAATACTACATGTCTACACGTT
This sequence comes from Aphidecta obliterata, assembly GCA_963966015.1. NCBI lineage: Eukaryota > Metazoa > Arthropoda > Insecta > Coleoptera > Coccinellidae > Aphidecta > Aphidecta obliterata. The sequence goes on from OZ014435.1 coordinate 5,252,259, forward strand.
GATCTATGCAAATATTTGTATACAGGAGGCTTGTTAATGAACATAGTTAATCGTAATGACATCCCATCATCGATATTTCCCAGAAAACACACTGAGATATCAACTGTAGCTTGAAAACTCGTTTTTTCAATTGTTTGCTCAGATGCCATACGTGAAACTCGATAGGTACAAAGTACAAAAACTTAATAGTTTCGCTTGTAATTCGAAGTGGTTTGGTGAATGCATGTAGTTGATGGTATTTCGAGATTTTAGATAGACTGGATGAAGTACAGTGACGTCGCTGAGGTGGTCTGCATGGTCCTCGTCGTGGTCTGACCTAATAGAGGCCTCTTAACCAACAGTTGAGGAATTAAAAAAATTCAACATTGTTTCATCAAGTAATGCAATTTATATTTAATGGACGATTATCCCTCGACTAATTCCCAAAACCCAGATAAGGCACGTTTATTGCACCGTAAATCAATGAAATATGGCTGAGTCTCAATTAGACCTGTCAAATTATTTTATATATGGGGAGGTCAATTACAGATAAACGCTACTTGAGAGGGTAATTGTGAAAAACCACCCCACACACAGGGAGATAAATCGTCTGGAAGAAATTCAAACTTGGGGTGAATCTAATTGACGGTTGATTAGGATCATTTGTGGTGGCTGTTTTTTGTAAAACAGTGGAGTATCTGACGAATTATGCGATCTGTTATCTCTGAGAAGTTTCACTGAAATCTAGTAAAGAAGGGGTTCAACATTATTGTTTTCAAATACTCCCTAGGTGCTGTTGACGATGGTCTGTTAAATTTAAAATTATTCGGCTATTTCAATCGTGCTCGAGATTTGCATGATTCTTTGAAGAAAAATAATTTGGGATATTTTCATCGTCGATGGAATTTCCATGTTAATAAAAAATTATTTGGGCTATTTCCATAGTTTATGGAATTTCTAGGTGTCTAAAGGATAATCAAGGCTATTTCCATCGTCTATGAAATTTCCATATGGCTTGAAGAGATTATTTGGGCTTTTTCCATCGTTTATGAAATTTCCATTTTCAGGAAGAATTATTTGGGCTGTTCCCATCGTCTAAGCAATGTTTTATGTTCCTTTGATAAAAAATAGTTCGGTTACTCCCATCGTCAATGGAATTTGCATGTTTTTTCAAAGGAAAATTATTTGGCTATTTCCTCAGATTATGGAATTTCCAAGTTCCCGAACAATTATCAGGGTTGTTTCCATCGTCTATAAAACTTCCATATTCCTTGAAGAAATATTTCGGGCTTTTCCATCGTTTATGAAATTTTCATTTTCATGAAGCAATGTTTTATGTTCCTTTGATAAAAAATAGTTTGGTTACTCCCATCGTCAATGGAATTTGCATGTATTTTCAAAGGAAAATTATTAGGATATTTCCTTAGTTTATGGAATTTCCAAGTTCCTGAACAATTATCAGGGTTGTTTCCATCGTCCATGAAATTTCCATATTCCTTAAAGAAATATTTCGGGCTTTTCCATCGTTTATGAAATTTTCATTTTCATGAAGCAATGTTTTATGTTCCTTTGATGAAAAATAGTTTGGTTACTCCCATCGTCAATGGAATTTGCATGTATTTTCAAAGGAAAATTATTAGGATATTTCCTTAGTTTATGGAATTTCCAAGTTCCTGAACAATTATCAGGGTTGTTTCCATCGTCCATGAAATTTCCATATTCCTTAAAGAAATATTTCGGGCTTTTCCATCGTTTATGAAATTTTCATTTTCATGAAGCAATGTTTTATGTTCCTTTGATAAAAAATAGTTTGGTTACTCCCATCGTCAATGGAATTTGCATGTATTTTCAAAGGAAAATTATTAGGATATTTCCTTAGTTTATGGAATTTCCAAGTTCCTGAACAATTATCAGGGTTGTTTCCATCGTCCATGAAATTTCCATATTCCTTAAAGAAATATTTCGGGCCCTTCCATCGTTTATGAAATTTTCATTTTCATGAAGCAATGTTTTATGTTCCTTTGATAAAAAATAGTTTAGTTACTCCCATCGTCAATGGAATTTGCATGTATTTTCAAAGGAAAATTATTAGGATATTTCCTTAGTTTATGGACCTTCCAAGTTCCTGAACAATTATCAGGGTGGTTTCCATCGTCCATGAAATTTCCATATTCCTTAAAGAAATATTTCGGGCTTTTCCATCGTTTATGAAATTTTCATTTTCATGAAGCAATGTTTTATGTTCCTTTGATAAAAAATAGTTTGGTTACTCCCATCGTCAATGGAATTTGCATGTATTTTCAAAGGAAAATTATTAGGATATTTCCTTAGTTTATGGAATTTCCAAGTTCCTGAACAATTATCAGGGTTGTTTCCATCGTCCATGAAATTTCCATATTCCTTAAAGAAATATTTCGGGCTTTTCCATCGTTTATGAAATTTTCATTTTCATGAAGCAATGTTTTATGTTCCTTTGATAAAAAATAGTTTGGTTACTCCCATCGTCAATGGAATTTGCATGTATTTTCAAAGGAAAATTATTAGGATATTTCCTTAGTTTATGGAATTTCCAAGTTCCTGAACAATTATCAGGGTTGTTTCCATCGTCCATGAAATTTCCATATTCCTTAAAGAAATTATTCGGGCTTTTCCATCGTTTATGAAATTTTCATTTTCATGAAGCAATGTTTTATGTTCCTTTGATAAAAAAAAGTTTAGTTACTCCCATCGTCAATGGAATTTGCATGTATTTTCAAAGGAAAATTATTAGGATATTTCCTTAGTTTATGGAATTTCCAAGTTCCTGAACAATTATCAGGGTTGTTTCCATTGTCCATGAAATTTCCATATTCCTTAAAGAAATATTTCGGGCTTTTCCATCGTTTATGAAATTTTCATTTTCATGAAGCAATGTTTTATGTTCCTTTGATAAAAAATAGTTTGGTTACTCCCATCGTCAATGGAATTTGCATGTATTTTCAAAGGAAAATTATTAGGATATTTCCTTAGTTTATGGAATTTCCAAGTTCCTGAACAATTATCAGGGTTGTTTCCATCGTCCATGAAATTTCCATATTCCTCAAAGAAATATTTCGGGCTTTTCCATCGTTTATGAAATTTTCATTTTCATGAAGCAATGTTTTATGTTCCTTTGATAAAAAATAGTTTGGTTACTCCCATCGTCAATGGAATTTGCATGTATTTTCAAAGGAAAATTATTAGGATATTTCCTTAGTTTATGGAATTTCCAAGTTCCTGAACAATTATCAGGGTTGTTTCCATCGTCCATGAAATTTCCATATTCCTTAAAGAAATATTTCGGGCTTTTCCATCGTTTATGAAATTTTCATTTTCATGAAGCAATGTTTTATGTTCCTTTGATAAAAAATAGTTTGGTTACTCCCATCGTCAATGGAATTTGCATGTATTTTCAAAGGAAAATTATTAGGATAGTTCCTTAGTTTATGGAATTTCTAAGTTCCTGAACAATTATCAGGGTTGTTTCCATCGTCCATGAAATTTCCATATTCCTTAAAGAAATATTTCGGGCTTTTCCATCGTTTATGAAATTTTGATTTTCATGAAGCAATGTTTTATGTTCCTTTGATAAAAAATAGTTTAGTTACTCCCATCGTCAATGGAATTTGCATGTATTTTCAAAGGAAAATTATTAGGATATTTCCTTAGTTTATGGAATTTCCAAGTTCCTGAACAATTATCAGGGTTGTTTCCATCGTCCATGAAATTTCCATATTCCTTAAAGAAATATTTCGGGCTTTTCCATCGTTTATGAAATTTTCATTTTCATGAAGCAATGTTTTATGTTCCTTTGATAAAAAATAGTTTGGTTACTCCCATCGTCAATGGAATTTGCATGTATTTTCAAAGGAAAATTATTAGGATATTTCCTTAGTTTATGGAATTTCCAAGTTCCTGAACAATTATCAGGGTTGTTTCCATCGTCCATGAAATTTCCATATTCCTTAAAGAAATTATTCGGGCTTTTCCATCGTTTATGAAATTTTCATTTTCATGAAGAATCATTTCGGCTGTTTCCATCGTGTAAGCAATTTCCATGTTCTTTTTATGGAAAATAGTTTGCTTATCCCCATCGTCAATTTTATTTGGCTATTTCCATAGTTTATGGAATTTCCACGTTCCTGAAAAAGTATTTGCAACTTTTTGATCTTTTCATCTTCCATTCCATTATAAAGGGTGTCCCTTGCACTTCAACTTCATTATCGGTGGTGCTTGTTGAGCTGATTGTATTGTATTGTATTGTATATTGTTTATATCCCGACTCTCCTAGATCTCTGTGAGACCTCTCAGAAGCTCAGAGATTGAAATGCAGAATTGAGTATCCTCACAAATATGCAGTATGAAAGTATGTAACGTGCAGACACTGAACCCTGAAAAAATTTCCATCTCAAACCACGCTAATAAATTCGAAATGCAACCATGTCACCAATTTCAACCGGCACTAATTAAAAGAACAGGCCAACAACGCCCACCCAAGGGAAGGCTCAGAAGAAGGCGCCAGCCTCACTTACCCAACATCACTCTAACCTCGCCAGTTCTTCGAATTAACTTTGCAATTCAATTTTTTTCAGTGTTTATGTTCTTACACCATTGGCGACAAGACGTTAACATGACCATCGCGACTGGTCCATAGCTCGAATAAATTAACATTATTACCTTGTATACCTTTAATGGCGTATGTTACCCACAATTATTTCTAATTGCTTGTAAATAATGGAGGAGATGAATCATTTGGTCGGGTTCTCTTTTTGTCTTCTTGGTAGATCACATCAGGTTGACGGGCGTCGAATTAGCCAGTTGAGACTTCTGTTTTATGCGGTAGCTGATGATTATGTCCATAGCCATCAGCGTTTCACGTTGATCATGGTCTTGAGCTTTGTGGAGTTTGGAAGACGCAGAGGCAGAATATGAAAAACGCGATTAACTCACTTTCTTTGATCTCGAAATTGTGGGCGCTCATTAAATATCGTCGTTCCTAATTGGCTGAATTCCCAAGCCGTTTTTGACCAAATTCTGAAACCACGGCGGTACGTGAGGTGATCTTCGAGATAACCCGATGCATTTGAACGGCATCATAGTACAATTTCCACAATAAACATTGCTTAAATTCTAGTCGGAATTAGTCCTTATTGTCATGAGGAAATTGTGAAAGAGATATTTATCTGGGAACACGAATCTCATTCGGAATTTCCAGAATATAATTCGGTACAGAGATGGATCGTATCAATGACTTTCTCTGGTTTCGAGAAATAATGAAAAATCAGATATGTGGTTCAAAAGTTCAGTTGAAAATAAGGTGAAAGGTTACTGTTGGAACTCAACTGATCAGAAATATCTAATTGAAAAAAAAATTGGAGGTAGGTATGACTTAAAAAAAACAACATAAATATTGACGAAGACAGAAATATCTACAACAAACTACAAAGAAATATGGCACAAACAATAATTATTATAACAACAATTTTAACTGTAATATTAGGCGAAGAAGACATGTAATAATGATTTCTAATTCACGAAGAAAAATTACACCTGGTGGTAAACTGCTTCAAGATGAGAATTAATTCCGTGAATTTAATGATTATGATCCAGATCGATGAAATAAATTTTGAATCTTCTTACCTAGATGAAATCCCAGAGAATACTTCGATGAACAGATGATATATGATGATTTCGAGGTAAGTCGGAAGCAAATGGTAAAAAAGAGGATTGGTTAGGCGGAATTCCAGGAAGTTGCTTCCGGTTCTTCCAGCAGATGATGATGACCAGTTTCTGTTTGAACTCACTAAATCTCACTTTCGTGACAGTCTAATTAACAAACTACACTATTATCGCAGCAATGAAGTGATAAATGCAGAAGTACGGAAAGAATAATAGATAGATAATAGATAGAAAGATAATATTATTCATTCGAATAACAAAAAATTACGAAAAGCACTGCCGTGAAGGCAGGAGCTTTTGAGCGCTCGTACATGCACCTTGTAGGTAGATTCGCATTTTCCAGTTTCAGAAATCAATTGAAGGAATTTTTGACTGCTGTCAAAAAAATTCTGAAACTTAGGCAAAACTCCAGACTTCATTTCGGTGCTTCAGCTGATCAATTTTTTTCCGATAATTCCCTAGAATTTTCCACGGTATCTATGGTCTTGGTGATGCGATCTAGACAAAATTGCACGTAGTTTGAATACATTATTCCTGAGCTAGGTGCATAATTTCATTCCAATCCGATCAGTAGTTTCGAAACTATCAGGAAAAGAATATTTTGGACGGCCATATTTACGGAACCCCTAGTCTAATTTTGCTCATTGATGAACGTGACCGTGAAATTTGCGATCCAAACCCACCCTGAAATTTTCAAGTTCCTAGGCCTTTCCGTTCAAAAGTTAGAATTTTCTATGGTTTCTATGGTTCTGGTCATGCGATCTGGACAAAATATTGCTTCAATATATCATTCTCGATTAAAATACAAAATTTCATCTCGATCGAATCCGTAGTTTCGAATTTATCGAGAAAACAAAATTTCAAACGACCTTATTTACGGAACCCCTTGTATAATGTTGCCCATTGATGAACGTGATCACGACATTCAAGATCCACACCTATCCTGAAAATTTCAAGTCCCTAGGCGTTTCCGTTCACAAGTTACAATTTTCTATGGTTTCTATGGTTCTGGTCATGCAATCTGGACAAAATGCCACATATAGCTTGAACACCTCATTTTCCATTTGAGTGCAAAATTTCATCTCGATCAAATCTGTAGTTTTCAAGTAATCAGGGAAACAAAACTTTGAACGGCCATATTTACGGAACCCCTGGTGGAATTTGGCCCATTAACGAACTCAACCGAGCCATTCGGGAACTGAACCCAAACTGAAAATTTCAAGTCTCTAGGTTGTTCCGTTCGAGAGTTATCGTGCTTACGGCCGGCCGGACGGCCGGACGGACAGACTCGAATTTTCCGACGGATTCGTCATCAGTGAGTCGAACATAGTCGATTGAGACCATTTTCGGCTAAAAATTCGAAAAATACAGACATCGTGACGAAATGATATAGCCCTCGTGTAAGTAGTACGAGCGCTCAAAAGTATGGAAAATAAAATATATATTCATTCTTCAAAATAATCTTGGAAAAATAAATAGAATAACAAAAGAAATAATTATTTGAATAAAAATATGAAATGAGGAAATCATAACGTTAAGAATGAAAAAATATTACACAGTTATTAATATGACTACGAACAAAAAAACTTTGCTTGCATCTACTACAAACTGCAGAAAATTATTGTGTGAGGAAGAATTATAATGATATCAACAATTACAACTATAACTACAACTACATACATCCAAGAAAAAATGTTTTGATAATATTAAGATAAAATCCATTATCTGATTATTTGATTGATTTCTTCTATGAATATAATCAACAATTGAATGCACTTAATTGGCTGATATGGATAGGGTAGTTTCAAAATTGATTTTTGATAATTTTTTGATGATGTGGATGTGTCATTCTGGGGATTATTCTCCGATATCCTTCAATTTCTGCCTTTCTTGGGTATCGGCAGAATTATTGTTTCAGAACTAATATAATAGATCTGTTTATTCGAATTCCTTATATTTTCGAAACGAAAAGTAGAATGAAGGTCATTTAACAAGCAAAAAGACTATCGAGGAATTTACGGATAGCTTCAATGACAGATAAAATATAATGTAGAAGTTAAAAAAAAATTTTTCATGTAATGTTTTTTTAGCCGATACTTTGTATCTGATGGTTAAGAAAGTGGCTTCAGAAAGTTCTCATCTCATGGCTTAATGTTATTGGAAAAAGTGTTGAAATAATTTTCCATCCCATTAGAAAGATCCTTCACAATCATATTTTGTCCAAGGATTTCGGAGGCTTTTCGCTCCCCTTTAGCGCACTCTCGCATGAAAGATGAGATCAAAACTCAATACATGAAATCATTCGATTCATTCGAGATGAAAGCTGCGAAGAAACAGGCCTGAATGGATCTCTTTCAGTTGTGGTCGTCCCGAAACCATAACAAATCATTTGTGCCATATTAAGGCAACGAGGTCCCCATAATATAACGGATGATTTGGTCCTTCGGCCGTATGTATTTCACGCCGATTTGATCTGGCGAGATCATCTGCCCCCAGCCACCTTTTCATCCGGTGAACCCAATCGGATGTGCGAAATTGGTCGTCGGAGATGGTCATTCAGGCGTCGGGAACGGGCATTGATCCAGAAGATATATGCGATTAGCCATGAATGGAAATTAGACCGTATCTCGACGTGCGAAGTAGGCAGATGGCGGAGGCACTTGAAAAGGGACGATTTTGTGCGAATTGCGGAGTCGTCGGAATAAATGTGGCACGAGAGGCGTCGATGAGAATCAAGTCAGTTGGCGATGTCCCCCCTGAGGATGACAGGGGTGGACCAGAAAAAAAAACACAATTTCTCAACGTCGATTTCTCCGAGACGCGGAGACGTAGGCGAAATTTCTACCCATCGTAATCGGCCGACTGGTGGCGCCGTTTTATATCATCCAGACGGTGCATGAATTGATCATAAGCGCAATTAATTATAGTGATTATCATTACCACGACTATAGGTGTGTCACCGGCTGGTACCTATAAACAAAACGCCGGGACCGATTCAAAGTCGGAAAATAATCGACTTATCTCGTCCGATAAAAACAAACACACGACGTACAATTCGTTAGATGAGGATAGATGGCGTTTTGTTTGGTTTTATTTATTGGTTTCCTGGTCCAGTGAGGCGCTTATCTGCGTTTCTTGAAGTCACGCCCATCTCTACATATCGTGTTACTACGATTTATAATTTTTTTTCCTGCTGTCGGTTGGGTAACAGACACTTCCGCGTCCAGAAAGTCGACATTGTTCAACACATTCTCGAATAGGCCAAAAGTTATATTACTCAGAAAAAAAGAAAATTTCATTTTTCATGGATTTTAGAATTTTTCCCCTTCTCTTCCTTGAAATACCATTTAAATTGATAAATGACTCTTGACATATTCCTAAATATCCGGAGATTCCAATTACTTGGGTTACAAAAATATTCTCCAAACGAGGACATCGGTAATATTCTCTAAGTAATATTTCGTGAATATTCTGGATATTTCTATATGAAATTATGCAGGATTATTGCATTTCGAATATTTCTGGAATATTTTATGATATTTCAAATGGAATATTCCAAAAATATTCTCCAATGAATATTTTATGTAGTATCGGTTATGCACCTCAGATTCCAGGATCATTTCATTCGACATCTTCATTTTAACTGAGTTTGTCTATTAAAAATGACACTTGATATATTCCTAAATATCCAGAGATTATCATTCCTTCGTTACCAGGATATTCTCTAAACGAAGACATCGGTAATATTCTCTAAGCAATATTTCGTGGATATTCTGGATATTTCTATATGAAATTCTGCAGGATAATTGCACTTTGAATATTCCTGGAATATTTTATGATATTTCAAATGGAATATGTATTCCAAAAATATTCTCCAATGAATATTTTATGTAGTATCGGTATATGCACTTCAGATTCCAGGATCATTTCATTCGACATCTTCATTTTAACTGAGTTTGTCTATTAAAAATGACACTTGATATATTCCTAAATATCCAGAGATTATCATTCCTTCGTTACCAGGATATTCTCTAAACGAGGACATCGGTAATATTCTCTAAGTAATATTTCGTGAATATTCTGGATATTTCTTTATGAAATTCTGCAGGATAATTGCACTTTGAATATTCCTGGAATATTTTATGATATTTCAAATGGAATATTCCAAAAATATTCTCCAATGAATATTTTATGTAGTATCGGTATATGCACCTCAGATTCCAGGATCATTTCATTCGACATCTTCATTTTAACTGAGTTTGTCTATTAAAAATGACACTTGATATATTCCTAAATATCCAGAGATTATCATTCCTTCGTTACCAGGATATTCTCTAAACGAGGACATCGGTAATATTCTCTAAGCAATATTTCGTGAATATTCTGGATATTTCTATATGAAACTCTGCAGGATAATTGCACTTTGAATATTCCTGGAATATTTTATGATATTTCAAATGGAATATTCCAAAAATATTCTCTTATGAATATTTTGTGTAGGATCGATATATGCACCTTAGATTCCAGGATCATTTCATTCGATATCTTCTTTTTAACTGAGTCTGTCTATTACAAATGACTATCGATATCTTCCTGAATATCCACAGATCTTCATTCCTTTCGCTACCGAAATATTCTCTGAACGTGGACATTGGGAATATCCTCTAAGTGTTATTTCGTAAATATTCCGGATATTTTATGTTTCGAATTCCAGAAAAAAAATATTTCGAGCATTAATTTGAGGTGCTTCATTTTTGTGATTTTTGAATTTAACCTGTATCACGAGAAATAATAACGACAATATTTTCACATTGAACAAACATGTCGGTTTGACATTCCCGTACAAATGAGGCGGAACCTGAATTGTGTTATTGGAGGGTCTATCAAAAAGTCTAAGATTCCTCCCTGTCGCAACCAGCCGGACCTAACGAGACCCTAGGGGCGCAATTGAATCGAAAAATCGGAAGGCAAACACATTGCCTACGTCCACTCTTTGTTAAGCCCTCCATTTCGGAGACCTCCCCAGGCTTTAATGTCTCTTTGATTGTACGTAATCCCTGACTTTAACCCAATAAATATCGATATCGAATCCGTAATCCATTCAAAAGGTGCGATGTGGTGTTAAATTCAACGATACCGGATTCTTTCATGAATAGAGGGATCCAAATAAATTAATCCACTGAATGGATCCGGATACAATTCGGAATTGTTATCTTTTGGTGACAAGTATGGACAAATGAGCTGGGGTCCTTGTGTGATACCTGTCAGTATTATAATAGATGTTTGTCACAATTTGGAGCATGGGAATGGGAAGCAATGAAGGGGAGGATTTGTTTTTCAATAAGTTGAATGTGATACACATTCGACAAAAAAATTTAATGGAGCATAAACGAAAGTAGAAAACTATGAATTCCTAGAAAATTTGTGAAAAACTTTTCGACAAACTGTAGAGAAATATTTCGGAAATATTCGCTGTTGTTGAAAATCTGAGGCAAGTTACGTGAAGTGTATATTTTCCGCAATTTTGTAAAGAAATATTTCCGGAATATTTGGCGATATTGGCAAATTTGGTCCATTGTGGAAAAGTTTGCTCATAAAGAAATTTTTTGTCTCGATGTTGTAGAGAAATATTTCGGAAATATTCGGCAATATGGGAAATGAGGTTTATCGAAAGAAACTTTCGAGAAATATGTTCTTGTTTTTCCTGAGAACGAGTTACCGAAGGAAAAGGATTCTGTTTATTTATATTTTCCTTTAATATAATATTGTAGAGAAATATTTCGGAAATATTCGGTAGTTCCAGCATATTGGCTTTATCATGGGAAATTTACTTCTGCGTGAAGAGTGTTTGTCTGAATGTTGTAGAGAAATATTTCGGAAATATTCGACAATATGGAAAAATTAGGTTTATCGTGAGAACTTTTCGAGAAATATGTTCTTGTTTGTCCTGACAACGAGTTACCTAAGAAAAAGTATTCTGTTCATGCCAAATCTGGAGCAAGATTTTCCTAAAATATAATATTGTAGAGAAATATTCCAGAAATATTCAGTAGTTCCGGCATATTGGATTCATGCTGAGAAAGTTAATTCTGCATGAAGAGATTTATCGTCTGAATGTTGTCAATAAATATTTCTGAAATATTTGGCAATATGGGAAAATTAGGTTTATCATAGGAAATTTTCCAGAAATATGTTCTTGTTTTTCCAGAGGACGAGTAACCGAAGAAAAATGATTCTGTTTATGCCAAATCTGGAGCAATATTTTCCTATAATATAATATTGTAGAGAAATATTTCGGAAATATTTGGTAGTTCTGGCATATTGGGTTTATCATGAGAAAGTATATTCTGCGTAAAGAGAGTTTTTTGTAAATGTTGTAGAGAATTATTTCGGAAATAATCGACAATATGGGGAAATAAGGTTTATCGTGAGAAATTTTCGAGAAATATGTTCTTGTTTTTCCTGAGAACGAGTTACCGAAGGAAAAGGATTCTGTTTATTTATATTTTCCTTTAATATAATATTGTAGAGAAATATTTCGGAAATATTCGGTAGTTCCAGCATATTGGCTTTATCATGGGAAATTTACTTCTGCGTGAAGAGTGTTTGTCTGAATGTTGTAGAGAAATATTTCGGAAATATTCGGCAATATGGAAAAATTAGGTTTATCCTGAGAACTTTTCGAGAAATATGTTCTTGTTTGTCCTGAGAACGAGTTACCTAAGAAAAAGTATTCTGTTCATGCCAAATCTGGAGCAAGATTTTCCTAAAATATAATATTGTATAGAAATATTCCAGAAATATTCAGTAGTTCCGGCATATTGGATTCATGCTGAGAAAGTTAATTCTGCGTGAAGAGATTTTTCGTCTGAATGTTGTAAATAAATATTTCTGAAATATTTGGCAATATGGGAAAATTAGGTTTATCGTAGGAAATTTTCGAGAAATATGTTCTTGTTTTTCCAGAGAACGAGTAACCGAAGAAAAATGATTCTGTTTATGCCAAATCTGGAGCAATATTTTCCTATAATATAATATTGTAGAGAAATATTTCGGAAATATTTGGTAGCTCTGGCATATTGGGTTTATCATGAGAAAGTATATTCTTAAAGAGAGTTTTTTGTAAATGTTGTAGAGAATTATTTCGGAAATAATCGACAATATGGGGAAATAAGGTTTATCGTGAGAAATTTTCGAGAAATATGTTCTTGTTTTTCCTGAGAACGAGTTACCGAAGAAAAATGATTCTGTTTATGCCAAATCTGGAGCAATATTTTCCTATAATATAATATTGTAGAGAAATATTTCGGAAATATTTGGTAGCTCTGGCATATTGGGTTTATCATGAGAAAGTATATTCTTCGTAAAGAGAGTTTTTTGTAAATGTTGTAGAGAATTATTTCGGAAATAATCGACAATATGGGGAAATAAGGTTTATCGTGAGAAATTTTCGAGAAATATGTTCTTGTTTTTCCAGAGAACGAGTAACCGAAGAAAAATGATTCTGTTTATGCCAAATCTGGAGCAATATTTTCCTATAATATAATATTGTAGAGAAATATTTCGGAAATATTTGGTAGCTCTGGCATATTGGGTTTATCATGAGAAAGTATATTCTTCGTAAAGAGAGTTTTTTGTAAATGTTGTAGAGAATTATTTCGGAAATAATCGACAATATGGGGAAATAAGGTTTATCGTGAGAAATTTTCGAGAAATATGTTCTTGTTTTTCCAGAGAACGAGTAACCGAAGAAAAATGATTCTGTTTATGCCAAATCTGGAGCAATATTTTCCTATAATATAATATTGTAGAGAAATATTTCGGAAATATTTGGTAGCTCTGGCATATTGGGTTGATCATGAGAAAGTATATTCTTCGTAAAGAGAGTTTTTTGTAAATGTTGTAGAGAATTATTTCGGAAATAATCGACAATATGGGGAAATAAGGTTTATCGTGAGAAATTTTCGAGAAATATGTTCTTGTTTTTCCTGAGAACGAGTTACCGAAGAAGAAGGATTCTGTTTATGCCAAATCTGGAGCAATATTTTCCTATAATATTATATTGTAGAGAAATATTTCGGAAATTACAGTAGTTCCGGCATATTGGGTTCATCACGAGAAAGTGAGTTCTGCGTGAAGAGAGTTTTTGTCCAGATGTTGTAGGAAGATTTCTGTTTATACCAAATCTTGAGCAATATTTTTCTATAATACCTATAATATTGTAGAGAAATATTTTGGAAATATTCGGTAGTTCCGGCATATTGGGATTATCATGAGAAAATAAGTTCTGCATAAAAAGAGTTTTGTCTCGATGTTGTAGAGAAATATTCCAGAATTATTCGGCAATAGGTTTATCGTGAGGAAATGTTGAGAAATATGTTTTTGATTCCGAAAGAAGAGAATTCTTTTCATGCCAAATGTAAAGCAATATTTTCCTACAATATAATATTGTAGAGAAATATTTCGGAAATATTCGTCGATCATTATACGGGCTGATTGTTCCGAATTATGTTTCTTGTCAGAATATTCGTATTTAAATTTGCCCTTCTTGACTTGATCGGCAAAAGTCGGCGGTAAAAAGAGATAATCCCTCCTAACAACTCCATTCATTCGAAATATCCGCCCTCAAGGAGCGGTAATAGAAACGTCCACCCCAAGAGATTCAATGCTGACGTGGACAACATCGCCTCAAGAGAGTTACAATCACTTTGGAACATAATTCACCGGCACTTTCGGCGGTCATTGTCTGCACCGTCGGACTTCCTACCGTTGTCCCCAAAAGGTGCTATAGAAATGCGAAAAAAGTGCGACAAAGGACGGTAGATTCACAGCCAACTAGGCGAATGATTTATTTAAGGGACTCCTTTTGTTCGGGTGTGACGTCGATATGTCGGAGCGTGGGGAGGAAAAATGATGAAAATTTTTCTTCGTACAGTGATCATTATTCACTTTTAGAAATAAACTCGAATACCAGAGAAATCGATTAAAAACATGGAGTATCTCCATAACATTATCTTGACGTTCAAACAAAGATATGACTTCATCCCACACGAATCTTGATCAGATAAATTACATAGTCTCTCGTAATGAACAAATTTCGGGATTATTTGACGAGAATATATCAACGTTGAAGATAAAACTCATCCTCGTCCATTTCTATCTCTTGTGTGGTAGAGAGCATCATCGGAGTAAATATTTGAGCGGTGAGTGTTTTAACGAACTACACGCATGTTTGATGAACGGTAAGGAACATGAAGCATGTTGAGAAATGATTTACAATGTGTTTGTAAGCTTGCAACAATGGAATACAAATTTAGTACTCGCTTGGAAGTCGAAAGTGAATAAAGGTGCATTCAGGTGGGCCTCGTAGAAATTTATTACGGGAACATCTGCTTGCACGTGGTTCGAAATTTACGTGATTTCCTCATTCGAAATTTTATAGAAGATGAAGGAGACTTCGACGAGATGGAATTTTCTCACAAATTTCATTTTACTGCGGAATCCCAAGGTATCACAATCTGGGCGAGCATCAGTTGAGTCCTTATCTCCGACCCACCTCCAGGTATTTCCCATATCCGCCACCCCAAAATTTAATAAGTAATCGAAAAGTGCAGAGATAACGATCTCCCAATCAATTCTCAGGCAATAAAAGCCTCGAATAACTTCATTACGTAGCCTTTCGTACCCCTGAAGAAGCTCCAGAAGCACTAAAAACCGCTTTTATCGAGGTAGAACAGTGTACGAGGGGCTTTTGTACAGTTATCGTTCACATATATCTAATTTAATGGTCGTATAATTCGTTTCGAGGCATTTTTGTGCACCAAAATTACACGCTCTGCGGTGAGGAGGCATCCTGGAATATTCTCCGTGCAGCTCGACTTCTAGATGTTAAGTACGCCGATTTGTTGGGAGGTTCAGAATTGTTGGAGAGATGGTGTAATCAAATTTATGACTATTTTCGGAATTTGGCTTTGTTCTCCAACAATGTTTCATTATAGCAGTGGATCTTCATGTTGATACAATTTTTTGGGGCTCAGTATAGATCGAAGGACCACTCGAACCACTCCCTCGTAAGTGTTGGTTATCTTAGTGCCACTCAAATATGGAAATTATGATGCAAACATTTTTTGGGACCGTTTTGGAAAGAGAAATAGAAAACGTCCAGGTTGAATTGGAGATAATACAGGAAAACTAAAATTTAAAATTTTGTAGAAGAAAATGTGAATGTTTGATTAAAATAAAGGAAAACTGAAAAAAGGGAAGAATTCAAGAAGAAAAATTGGAAATTTTTTTAAACTTGAGGACAAGATTTTGAAAACTGGAATTGGAATGCATCAAGATGAAAATAATTTTTGAAGATAATTTTTTTTAGATGATTTCGTTCATTAGTGTGAATTTCTGTGAGAGGTTATTTTCAAATTGGAATGGTCTTCTAGAACCCCTCATCTGAGAATGAGAAAAACAATTAAAAGACGAAAAAAAAAATTCATTTAATTTTTGGTTGGTTTTTCTGTATATTATTTTCAGTGTTTTCAACATATTTATTTTATGTTCTGTTTAAATAATTCTTGAATGTTTATATTATCTAGATGATCATTAAATTTCCTTAGGAAAGTCTATTTTTTTTTTATTCTGAAGTACACCAATAATCTTTTGTTGGAACTTCCGAGTTTTTTGTCATTTCTCGTTTTATATTACCTAGATGGGTATTGAATCAACTTAAGAGAGTCCATTATGTTTTTAATTCTTAAATA
Organism: Aphidecta obliterata; assembly: GCA_963966015.1. Taxonomy (NCBI): domain Eukaryota; kingdom Metazoa; phylum Arthropoda; class Insecta; order Coleoptera; family Coccinellidae; genus Aphidecta; species Aphidecta obliterata. The sequence goes on from OZ014435.1 coordinate 5,268,689, forward strand.
CATCAATAATCTTCTGTTAGAGTTTTCAAGTATGTTTTGTGATTTCACGTTTCTTCTATTTGTAAGCCTTTATTTCAATTTTTATGTTTTTTATTACCTAGATGAGTATAAAATGTTTTTAAGATAGTCTATAATTTATTCATTCTGAAGTGCACAAATAATGTTTTGTTAGAACATTCAAGTATATATTGTGGTTTCACGATTTTTATATTTGTAAGTTTTATTTCAAATTTTATTGTTTGTTTTATATTCCCTAGATGGCTATATTTTTTTTTTAAGAAAGTCTCTCTTTTTTTTATTTTAAGACCATCAATTATCTTTCGTTGGGAAATTCAAATAAATTTTGTGATTTCATCATTCTTTTATTTGTAAGTCTTTATTTCAATTTTCATGTTTTATATTACTTCGATGAGTATAACATTTTCTTGAGAGAGTCAATTCTTCTTTTCATTCTTGGATTGAATAAATATTCTTATTTCAGAAATTTCAAGCATATTTTTGATTGAGAATGAACATTTGGATCGCAAAAAATTTCGGGCTTGGCTAAAAAAAAATGTTTGTTTCAAAATTTCAATTTTTTTCATTTTTGAATTAAATGAATGGTTATATTTTTATTCGAGGATGAATATTATCTAGCATTAATTCGTCTAACATTAACATCAAACTTCATTTTGACATTTTCACGACAGGAGATGTTAAACCTCCCAACCGTTAACATTAAATACCATTTTTATCCTGACATTCTGCGCCTATCTGCATTTAGTTATAATTATAAAATAAAACCCGATACCGAAAAACGTTATGTGTGAGTTATAATTAATTTTGGTCGATACTCTGGTATTTGTTATAACCTGAGGTTCCACTTATGACAAACCGAATATTATCTCTTGTGTAATTTCGATTGTATCTGCTTCTTTTCTCTTTTATCGAGGTTAACAAATGGTATATCGTCGGTCTATAAATTTGATTAGGAATTTTTCACGTCTCGTGGGTGTAGGATTTCAGATATGATTATCTACAATTAAAATTCTTGTGTTAAGTCTTGGAAAGGTAGTTTATTTTGTATTGAATTTCGAGACGAACCAATGAATAGAAACTAGTAGTTCTCTAGTTTTATCAATGTGTATACAACCTTTTCTTTTCGATTGGATGAGGAAGAAACATACTAAAAGAAGAATAAATTCCAGCTAACTGAATCCTCCCACATATCCTGGAATTCTTTTTTTCCCAACGTCTGCTTCGACAGGTCCCAGCTTTCAATTCACCAAGGAAAATTTATGTCATTGTTCAAAGAAATCTCTGCAATGAATCAAATAACTGTGCCTTTTACAATGCCGAAAAAATCCATATTTACACTTCGTGCGTGACAATGTAAATTAGGAGCACTTAAAGTTTTAGTGTCCATTAAAAATATATTCACATATACACACATATACTACACATAATAAATTCATTCCACATTCTACACCACATTCCCTGTTTACATTCTCGGGCATTAGTATTAATTACAGATATAAATATCTACCATTGCATCCTGGTGTTCTTTTGGGCGTGATTGTGAAATTCAATGGTGTCATAAAAAATTTGTAGTGCCATGCCATTCTTCTGTCATATTTTATACGCACGGTATTATGAATGGAACGGGACCGTAAAAAATGATAGATTTAGGATGTTGGTCCACCTACGGTTGACCGAAAAATAAAAACCACAAATGTCACCCAGCAAGAACGAGATTAAAAACACAAATCGACATAATCACCAAGACAACTTTCTAGTTGTCACATTTTTATCAATATTGTTATATGAGCATATATAGGAGGGGGGCAGGGGGGCTTGACCCCTCTCAGAAATTAAAAATCATTCATCAATGAATGAATGTTTTTTTTTCTTTTTTTTTATTAATTTTTTTTCCTACAAAATTTTTTCAGGTTGTACCAGGTGTTTTCAATAAAAGCACTGAAGTTCTTCGGTAGAATATTTATTGCAAATCATGTTATGGAATGTATATATTATAATAAGTACATTAGCTACAAATGGCACAGATCTCTTATGAGGCTACTTCTTATTCCATTTAGCATAAAGCACACATTGTTCAACATTTGACAATAATTTGTTTTACTGGAATTACTGAATACGAGGATGAAAATATTTGGCCAAAAAAATTCTCACAATTTCGAAATAGTAAAATATTTTGTATCAGATTTTTCGAGTTTTAGTTTTATTATAAAATTATCTTCGTTTCTCCATAAAAACTGGACTACCAAAATAGACATGGCGGCAAGCTTATTCTAGAAAAATACTTTCTATATCACCGAATTGAATTTAATTCAACTTTCAATATTGAAGAATAAAAAAAATACTGATAACTCAAATCCGGACATTTTCACGTTGAACTATGCTTCAGAAGCTTGTAGTTATGTAGTCCAGTCATACATAATTGAAGAATTGGGCTTTAATTTCGAAAAAAAATTGATTTGATTGCTGTAACACTGGTTTATTTGAAGAAAAAAATGGATGAACGTAGCACACATCATAGGCACAGATTTTCTTTTTGATTGATCGAAAAATATATGGAATCAAGATATAAATACTGCTGAAGGTACTGAACCCATCTGATATTACGTTGATTATTTTTGGGGTGGAATTCGATTTTATCCTGAAAATTCAATTCGAAACTAACATCGAATAATTTCAGATCACTCGAAAGGTATGAATACACCAAATTAATAACAAATTTCGAAAAAAAATTAAATTTGGTTCACGAATGAAATGATGAATGAAGTGAAGAAATCAACGTAATACCAAATAAATTCCGAAAATAAATACAAAATATATACACATCGATAATTAAAACCTATTAAATAATACCCCATGGGGGTAAAAAAAAACTGTACAACTATCATTATTAATGACTTGTTAATATACAAAAAAGGAAATTATACAAAAGCTAAAATTACAACGCTTACTCCGATACAAAAAAATAAATTATTCAATTTACAACCAAGAAAAAGTTATTGTTGTTTTCTGGGGTTGAGTAATGATCAAAAATAGTTAATATAAAATGAACACATTGAAATATTTCTACGTATAATAGTAGAATCACAAAAACTTGAGTACAAGCCAGACGTTGCTAGTTTCAGCATTTCCTTGGTGGGGCGGAAATTCAAAAAAAATTGCGAAAAATTTAGGGGATGATTTTTTCTTATCAACTTTCAGTTAGGTTGATTTGAATATGTATTTTCTGCTTTCTTATAATAAAGTGATGTATAATAACTGAAAAAAGTCGAGTATTCTACTTGAAGATGACTAGTAAATATTCAAGAATACACTTAATGTTGTCGAGTATTTCTGAAGTATCGCATTAACAAAAATCGAAATAAATGGAAAATGAATTTTAATATAATATAAAACGAACAAGAAATTACAAGACTATTAATTCGATTTTTCCAAATGAATTTTATTGCGATTTTTTTAAGACTCATAATCAGAAGAAATATTAACAAAAATCTGAAATTATAACAAAACCCACCAAAAAAATGTTTCTGCTATTTTCGTAAATACTTGGGAAGTTTTCATTTCAAGTCGTTTAGGATTTTGGAAAGCCAAGGACTGATGTCCATAGATCACAGAATTTCCTGCTTTTGAATATTTATGAACTGTCGAATTGCAATTGACAGGCAAGGTGTCAAGTGATCACAGAATCACCGACAATTTGAATATCTATAAATTGTCAAATTGTAATTGACAGGTGTCAAATTTTCACAAAATTATCGATTGTTAAATATCTATGAACTGTCGAATTGCAATTGACAGGCCAGGTGTCAAGTGATCACAGAACTACTGACAATTTAAATATCTATGAATTGTCGAATTGTAATTGACAGGTGTCGAGTGTTCAAAAAATTACCGATTGTTAAATATCTATGAACTGTCGAATTGCAATTGACAGATCAGGTGTCAAGTGATCACAGAATTACCGACAATTTAAATATCTATGAATTGTCAAATTGTAATTGACAGGTGTCAAGTGTTCACAAAATTATCGATTTTTAAATATCTATGAACTGTCGAATTGCAATTGACAGGCCAGGTGTCAAGTGATCACGGAATAACTGACAATTCGAATAACTATGAATTGTGAAATTGTAATTGACAAGTGTCGAGTGTTCAAAAAATTACCGATTGTTAAATATCTATGAACTGTCGAATTGCATTTGACAGAACTGGTGTCAAGTGATCACAGAATTACCGACAATTTAAATATCTATGAATTGTCAAATTGTAATTGGCAGGTGTCAAGTGTTCACAAAATTACCAATTGTTAAATATCTATGAACTGTCGAATTGCAATTGACAGGCCAGTTGTCAAGTGATCACAGAATTACCGAAAATTTAAATATCTATGAATTGTCAAATTGTAATTGATAGGTGTCAAGTGTTCACGAAATTACCGATTGTTAAATACATATCTATGAATTGTCGAATTGCAATTGACAGGCCAGGTGTCAAGTGATCACGGAATTACCGGCAATTTAAATATCTATGAATTGTCAAATTTTAATTGACAGGTGGCAAGTGTTCACAAAATTACCGATTGGTAAATATCTATGGACTGTTGAATTGTAATTAACAGGCCAAGTGATCACGGAATTACCGACATTCAAATATCTATGAATTGTCAAATTGTTATTGACAAGTGAGGTGTCAAATGTTCACAGAATTACTAATTTCAAAATGTCTATGAACTGTCACATTGCAATTGGCAGGCCAGATCTCCAGAGTTTATAGAATTACCCACTGCTGATGACCTGATTGAAATGAAAATATCCCAAAGACCATTACAGAACAGAGACATTGACGATTACTCAACCAAACGCCTACCATCTTCATACGTTCTACAATTTCACTATCTATAATTTTGTACATTAAAAATTAAAATTCTCTCATGCTTTATAGCTTCCATAGAATGCCGACGACTCGTAGCTGTTCATATACACATAAAAATATATAAAATAGTCAGCTCAACACACATTCGGCTGTCACTCTCACACTTTGCTACTTTCATTCACCTACCAAGCAGTTAAGCGTTATTGCGTAGTTGTCAGTCTCAGGTGTTTTCGCAGTACTTCGTCTTGAGATCGTGTATGACCCCCCTGCTCTTCCTCACGTCCCTCACCACGTCGCAGAACCGCCTCTTGCCGTCGATGCAGCTGGATATCAAGAAGCCGCTGTCGCCCTTGCAGCTCTTCCTCGGTTTGTGCAGGTGATGGTGGGCGGCCTTCTTGGTGCAGTTGCGACTCTCCCTGTCGAAATAGAGGCCGTTCTGGCCCATCGTGATCATGAACCTCCTGTCTCTGTGGTAGTTCACGTAGCTGCGCAGGGTCTGGGGCATCTCTCTGGAGGCCTCCTCTCGAAATAAACACAGGTCTATTCTGCCCTTCAGCGGATTTCTCTGCGGAGATCAGTCGAATTAGGGATTATGTGAGGGTTGGTGGTACCGAATCTTACCTTAGGCATGAGTTTCGTTCTTTTTGGGTTGAAGCAGATGAAATGCATGGCTCTGGGGTCGTACAGTAGAAGATTGAGTGATTCATACTTGATGAATAGCAGAGAATCTGAAACAAGGAGATTTTTCTTAGTAGCAGTACCGAAGTGGTAGTACCAAATTCATGAATATCGAGGTTAAATCAGGAAACGTCTGGCTCCCATTCGGTTCGTAATTAGTTTTGTTCCATCTCGATTGTTCCAGGATTGAAACGTACAATTTATAACGATTCGCCTCAAGGTGGTACTTTTCAATTGGCAGAAACCAATCAGTCGACCGAATATCATTATCTCGAGAGTCTGGCGAACTGGTGCAGCTCCTAGAGCTGTGTACCGGGTGGTATTATCGCTTATTTATTGTGCGGTATACAGTAATAAGATTAGTAATAGGTGATAAATAAATCTAAGTTGGCGCGTTTGCACCTACCGAGTACTCTGTAGTTTCAGTAGTGGAGCTTTGATTCATGGCAGCCTGGGGGTAATGAGCCGACGTGGCCCTGACTGGTCGAGAATTGGTTCATATGGTATTCACCCTCAGGGGAATTTCGAAGAGCTTTCGCTCTTTGTAGGTAGTACCTATTACTTGATACTGAATTTTTCAGGACTCATTGTGGATCATGCACTCTGTGCAAGAAGAAAATATAACTCTACCTTGGACTCGATGACTCTTGGTACGACCCCAACGGAGTGTATTCACCCTCAGGCAATTTCAAAAAGCTTTCGCTCTTTGTAGGTAGTACCTATTATGTACTTGATACTGAGTTTTTAAGACTTATTTTGGATCTTGCACTCTGTGCAAGAAGAAAATATAACTCTACCTTGGACTCGATGACTCTTGGTACGACCCCAACGGAGTGTATTCACCCTCAGGGCAGTTTCAAAAAGCTTTCGCTCTTTGTAGGTAGTACCTATTACTTGATACTTAGTTTTTCAAGACTCATTGTGGATCTTGCACTCTGTGCAAGAAGAAAATATAACTCTACCTTGGACTCGATGACTCATGGTACGACCCCAACGGAGTGTATTCACCCTCAGGGCAATTTCAAAAAGCTTTCGCTCTTTGTAGGTAGTACCTATTATGTACTTGATACTGAGTTTTTAAGACTTATTTTGAATGTTGCACTCTGTGCAAGAAGAAAATATAACTCTACCTTGGACTCGATGACTCATGGTACGACCCCAACGGAGTGTATTCACCCTCAGGGCAATTTCAAGAAGCTTTGTAGGTAGTACCTATTACTTGAAACTGAGTTTTTTAAGACCCTTTCAGGATCTTGCACTCTGTGCAAGAAGGAAATATAACTCTTCCTTGGACTCGATGACTCTTGGTACGACCCCAACGGAGCGTATTCACCCTCAGGGCAATTTCAAAAAGCTTTCGCTCTTTATGGGTAGTACCTGTTACTTGAAACTGAGTTTTTTTAAGACTCATTGTGGATCTTGCACTCTGTGCAAGAAGAAAATATAACTCTACCTTGGACTCGATGACTCTTGGTACGACACCAACGGAGTGTTTTCACCCTCAGGGCAATTTCAAGAAGCTTTCGCTCTTCGTAGGTAGTACCTATTACTTGAAACTGAGTTTTTTTAAGACTCATTGTGGATCTTGCACTCTGTGCAAGAAGAAAATATAACTCTTCCTTGGACTCGATGACTCTTGGTACGACCCCAACGGAGCGTATTCACCCTCAGGGCAATTTCAAGAAGCTTTGTAGGTAGTACCTATTACTTGAAACTGAGTTTTTTAAGACCCTTTCAGGATCTTGCACTCTGTGCAAGAAGGAAATATAACTCTTCCTTGGACTCGATGACTCTTGGTACGACCCCAACGGAGCGTATTCACCCTCAGGGCAATTTCAAAAAGCTTTCGCTCTTTATGGGTAGTACCTGTTACTTGAAACTGAGTTTTTTTAAGACTCATTGTGGATCTTGCACTCTGTGCAAGAAGAAAATATAACTCTACCTTGGACTCGATGACTCTTGGTACGACACCAACGGAGTGTTTTCACCCTCAGGGCAATTTCAAGAAGCTTTCGCTCTTCGTAGGTAGTACCTATTACTTGAAACTGAGTTTTTTTAAGACTCATTGTGGATCTTGCACTCTGTGCAAGAAGAAAATATAACTCTTCCTTGGACTCGATGACTCTTGGTACGACCCCAACGGAGCGTATTCACCCTCAGGGCAATTTCAAAAAGCTTTCGCTCTTTGTAGGTAGAACCTATTTCTTGATACTTAGTTTTTCAAAACACATTGTGGATCTTGCACTCTGTGCAAGAAGAAAATATAACTCTACCTTGGACTCGATGACTCTTGGTACGACCCCAACGGAGTGTTTTCACTCTCAGGGCAATTTCAAAAAGTTTTCGCTCTTTCTAGGTAGTACCTATTACTTGATACTGAGTTTTTTCAAGGCTCATTGTGGATCTTGCACTCTGTGCAAGAAGAAAATGTTACTCTACCTTGGACTCGATGACCCTTGGTACGACCCCAACGGAGTGTACCAAGAAAACCACCCTCAACTCACTGAAGTCAAAGAAATCACTATTCGGTTTACATAGCAAGTGTTGAAAAAATAAGAATACTTACATTGGTCGATGTCATTTTCATTGTGGGGCCTCCTGGCGACAACTTTCCTATTCTCTATTCTCAATGGACGAGAAGATGGGTACAGGGTCATTATGGCCGATCTTATTTCAGCACGGGGACAAAAAGCCGACACGGCTATTATATTAGTTACCTGCAACAAGGAGAAAAATATTAGAGAAAAATCCCTCCAGAGGGAACCATTTGGAATTTTCTTGATATAAATTCTTCTTTATTTCATTGGGAGCTTCGTTTCGTTTAGTGGTCGGTACGACAAATGCCTGTAAAAGTCTAGGAAGCTGACCTATGGACCAACTCATACCATAAACAAGATTTTACTGACGTCCTTACGTCATAAGTATTTCCCAAACGGTTTTAAGAGTACTCATCATGCTATAAAAATTTTCGCACATTATGACAAATACAACAATCGATTAACAAACGACGTTCCGTATGGGAAAACTAATGAGAATATTACCAACAAAGACTCATAACATGAGTTGAAACTACTGTTGACGTCTTTTCTTTCAAGGTAGGTACTCCACTTGAGAGAAAGCGTGGGTTCAAGACGGTTTCATTATCAGATGCTCGACTTATAAGGCGCAAAATATTGCCTATAGTCCGACACAGGTCCGTCGCTACCTACCGGTACAACCCCATTGACCCTTCGTACCCATCCTAACTCTTCACGAGTACGTGCCTGTCCTCGTCAATCGTTCACACTTCATGCGTACCAGCAGCCTTCCCGGAATGAAGCCACTGCGGTACGACCTGCAAATTGCAACCGCGTCCGTCTGTCGATCTGATTATAGGTATTATTATCGATATTCTCTAATTGATACCATGTTTGGTGCCCGCAATGGCGGTACTGTGTGTTATTGTTGCTCAATAAAGTGCTGCTTGCGTGCCATAGAACCTGACACTTTGATTGGCTGGAAGTCTGCTACTGCCAATTAAAGTGGGCCTTGGAATTGCGGCGGTTCGAGTGTGTCAGTTGTTTTTGCCGTTATTGATTATCTCGATTGAGAGGGGAGGTTTAAGGAGAGGAAGGTGGTAATTGAAGGAAGCCAATTTAGGTACTACCGAGGTACTACCACTACCAAGGTAGTACCGAGGTACTACTCCCTTTCTTGGTCCAAAATCTTTCTGTGCTTCAACAAGAGGAGATTGACGTAGTACCAGGTCAGTACTCGAGGAGAGATACCCCTGGTGGGGGTGAAAACACAATCAATTATAGGTTTTCAAGATATTTCAGAAAGAAATAAACATATGGAGGACACATGCTTATTTGCACGAGGTACTCGTTGATAATAATGGAAGGTACTCACCGTTATCACTGTTATCAGAGACTTTAGTCCAAGCAGTATTTTTGATTTCCTGAAAATAAAACAATAGTTAGTCATCAGTATCAACAAACATCTAGAGGAACATACACAGTTGTCCGAAAAAAAACACCAAGGATAGAATTGATACGTTTCAGAAGATTGGAGTATCTAACGTTTTCATATTAAATAACGAGGAAGTAATGAGCTGATAGAATTTGAGTCCTTATCTTGAATGTTTTGACAAATTAACAGCTTTCTTGTTGGATTTAATGGATTTCTCACAAATTGAGAGATAAGAATTACATAAATTCATCTCGATATATGAATAATAACACTTGGGTGTTGAATTTTGCATCGTTCAATGCCGGCAACATTACAATAAAAAAAATAATCATAATAAATCTTCAGATATGAGACATTTACGATTAATGAATTAGCACAAAAAACCTGGTCAATTTCCACTTTTGCGTCCTACGAAACTTCCTAATAACTAGAATGTGAAATATATCTGGCAACCTCGATCACATGTGACAAATGCGAATCATTATATCTACTGAGTGAGTGAACGTCGAAAATATAATGTTCATAACCTCAAAAGACGTTCTTATCGATATACACATCCTTCGAAGCGTTCGGAGAATTTTCAGTTTTTTGCTTGCATATCCCAAACGATGCGTCGTACGGTAACTTATGGTACACGAAATCGAAGCTTTTGAAATTCCCTATAAGATTGTTTCTGATACTTTTCCTCGTAACTCGAAAAGTTCCTTAGATATCTGCTGCGAATGTCGTTAATTGATGAATAGTGCATTTCACCCTTTTGCAAACATTCCCTTATAGCACCTCAGCCTTCCACTCTTCTGGCACAGCTATGAGAAAAGAAGTTGCAGAGCATTAAATTTCCTTCACAATGAGTTTTCATTCAATTTTGTATCATCAACATATCCAAACTTTCTAAATTTTTCAGATTCACTGTTCATTTTTGAAGAAAACCCCCTATTCCATTTTAAGGGTAATATCGTTTGATACTGGCTGTATAATGGTGGAAAAACTGCTGAAGAAGAAGCAATCATTCAAAAACCAACATTTCTCGACAGATAAACTGCATACAACAAGTATGAGTTGGCTGGTGGTTTTCTTCAAGAATTAACAGTGAATCTGCAAACTCCTCCAATTTTGGACAAGTTAATGATACAAAATTGAAAATGAACTCATTGTTAAGGAAATTTGATGTTCTCCAACTCCTGGTGTAGCAGAAAAGTGGAAAGTTAAGGCGCTAGAAAGGAATGTTTGTAGAAAAACGTGAGTTGAAAATGCAATAAGTGACGTTCGGCTGCGTTACCTCAGAACCTGTTTGAGTTACAAAAAAAAGCTTGGGTACAATATTGTAGGAAATTCAAAAAGCTTTCAATCAGTTTCCATTACATTTCAACAGAAAACGCATCGTTACATAAATTCATCGTGATATCTGAATAATAACACTTCGGTGTTGAATTCTGCATCGTTCAATAAAAAAACTAATCATAATAAATCTTCAGATATGAGACATTTACGATGAATGAATTATCACAAGAAACATGAGCAATTTTCCCTTTTGCCTCCTAACAACTAGGATGTAAAATATATCTGGCAACGTCGGCCAAATAAGGCAGATGCCATTCATTAGATCTACTGAGTGACAGAAATGTCGGAAACATTATGATCATAACCTCAATTTTTAATTAGACGAGGTGATTTCCGATAAAAGACGTTCTTGTCGATTTACACATCTTTCGAGGCGTTCGGACAATTTTCAGTTTTTTGCTCATATATCCCAAACGAGGCGTCCACGGTGCAGTTTTGATACATGAAATTGAATCTTTTTAAATTCGCCATAATATTATTCCGAATACTTTTTCTCGTAACCCGAACAGTTCCTAAGATATCTGGTGCCAAAGTCGTTAATTAATGAAAAGTGTATTTTACCATTTTGCAAACATTCCCTTATAGCACCTCAGCTTTCCACTTTTCTGGAACAGCTATAGGAAAAGAAGTTGCAGAGCATTACATTTCCTTCACAATGAGTGCTCATATAATATTGTATCATCAACAGATCCAAACTTACTGAATTTTTCAGATTCACTGTTCATTTTTGAAGAAAACCCCCCATTCCACTTTAAGGGTTATATAGTTTGATACCCCTGTATAATGGTGGAAAAACTGATCAAAAGGAAGCAATCGTTCAAAAAACAACATTTCTCAACAGATGCACAACATACAGCAAGTATGAGTTAGTTGGGGGGTTTCTTCATGAATTAACAGCGAATCTGCAAAATTCTTCAATTTTGGACCCGTTAATGATACAAAATTGAAAAAGAACTCATTGTAAAGAAAATTTCATGTTCTTCAACTCCTTTTCTTATGGGTATAGCAGAAAAGTGGAAGGCTAAGGAGCTAGAAGGAAATGTTTGTCAAAAAACGTGAGGTGAAAATGCACTTGTCGTCAATTGGGGTCTTCCGGCTGTGATATCTCAGAAACTGTTCAAGTTACAAAAAAAGTTCAAATACAATATTGTAGGCAATTTAAAGAGCTTCATTCAGTTTTCATTACGTTTTAACAGAAAACGCATCGTTTTGGAGATATCAGCGAAAAACTGAAAAGCGGTATATTGAGCTCTACGTTAGGGTCCCAGGACTTTTGGTCTGATAACCCCCTTACAGCTCCAAAAACATTCTAGATAAAGGAATTCTTTTCTCCGAAATATTCTCTTCTCAGCTCTCATTGACTGGACTGCGCGGCCTCATAAATCCCCAACAAATCATTGGGTCAGTCTCGTAGGTGGGCAATAAACCAACAAAACGTTCACAAATCTACACATGTCATATAATTACACACATAGATACTACCAAACCCAAGGAATACCTATCATGACGAAACAGATACTTATAGTCCACGCATATTTTCCCCGAACAAAGAGCGATAACTTTTTTTACGACCACCTCGTAGTATTATTTGCAATACGCCATTGTTATTTTCCAGATCAAAATGGTCGTGCATCAGCATTCCTGAAATATTTCGCTTTATGGGCATCCCAATAAAAAAATGATTCCATTGTTTAACATGATCATAATTTGTAACGAGGCCTGTTGGGTCTTGGATTACATGAGCAATGATACGGGATATTTGTTCTAGCTTCGAGGTACATTCCTGAGTTATAATCTTGAAGGTGTAAGCAATCACGGTCGAGTGAGGTAATTGATAAGGTGGCCGGCAGCGTTGGAACAATCGAGAAAATCTGCATATTACTCCTTCGATTTCGAGCAAATGAAAAAATTCGAATCAGAAACTTGTCTCCAGGTCAGGAGAAACTAATCGCAGGACTCATCGATTGGACCACTCCAGATGCCACCCAGAGATCTCCGCGAAATGCATGTTTTTAGTTACTCTGATCTTATCTGGCCGAATACTTCGCATACTTCCGCGATAACCCACGATCCCAAAACGCCTCGAAACTGGACTCACTCATGATAACATCCCATAACTTCCAGATATGGCACCAGCACACGAATCGTAACGATAACTCGAAATAGCGAACATTTCAAACGTACTGCACGTTCGAGATACTCTGGTACCATCGATCTACTGAAATCGCGACGAGACCAGCGGGTGCACTTCAGATGTGTTTTAAATTGTCGCGGAATTATCGGAGGAATGTCTTGTAGGAGACGCCATGCGACAAAAAATTCGGGTCTGAGGTCCTGCCGACAGATCCGAATCGAGTTGAAACCATTAGAGAGAGAATCGAGCTGGTTCCCACTCTGGGCGACGACACACTCTGATTCCTCAAACAAGGATCAGACGAGTACAACGAAAGACCCTTGTGGTATACCTTCCTAACATCATCAAGAACCACGAAAGGACCAACCACCCACTTCTCGAATAAATTCAAATACGTTCCTGGGGCTTTGAAGGTGGAACGTCTCCAGACGCGGTTTAGGCGTCTCTCGCGCGATCGGCGTCAACTTCGAGGCGTCAGATCTCAGATCGCCGTCAAGTAGTGTCAGGCCGTTCGATGGTGGTATCGGATGTCGCGTTCGCAGATGTTTTGATTTACGATTCAAGTTTCATTAATCGGTGCCAATTGGAGAGAAACGGAGGAGGCGGTGAGGCATGAGCTTGTGGAACGACACGCTTCTTAGTCATTTGATGGCGCCTGATGTCGGTCTTCTTGACATGTGGGAGTACTACTGGTGCCTCGAGTATTATGCATAATCGAATTTGTGTGGAGGTAGTGGCAAAATACGTGGAAATTCCATGGGAGCTTGAATCTTCTCGTTACTTTTGTTATCCTTGCTATTCATCAAGTCAGAAAAACTAGAATCAGATTTTTGCAGCAATTATTTTTACGATAATTTTATGAGGGATTAGATCTTAATATGATTTGCAATTTTTTCATTCAATCCTATTCCAAATCAATCGAGTTACTGTGACTTCGAGGGCATGGAACAAACCTCTCGTTTCACATCCGAGAAAACATCCATTTAACCCGAAGCGAATTGGATCGACGTGATTTCTTCAGGCCTACTTGACACCTCCTATATTATAATTCTAGATCTCAATCAGCTTGCGTCGGCTCAAATTGATGTTACGCCCAAATGAGACGGCTTAATCGACAATCCCATCTGCAACAAGAAGGAAGTACCATCTTCTAAGAGGTCATAGTCGTAATTGGTATACAGAAGAAGAACACTCCAAACTCTATACGTCAAATGTCAAGCACTCTATGGTCCACAAAATGTCAACTGTCAAATATTACGCGCGAATACTTATGAGAAGTAAGGTTAAAATTCCTTTTTGTTCATTGACATCCGTTTATAAGAAATGATATTTTTTGTAATATTCTCTTCTTGATTCTTTTATTTATATTATTTCTTTTCGGCGAGTCCTCCAAGACGGGCCCCAGGTACCAAGTGGTCGGTGCCGAAGACCAAATTGGTTTGTTCCGCCGCAGATGAAAAACGCACGCCCCGGCAAAATGTATTAATTAAAACACCTGAATTTACGACCACCTAAATAAATAGGCGGCAGGATCAAATAATGACACGGAATTAGAAAATTTCGCGCGGAATCTTTCGGTGTTTCTTCGGTTCAACACCGGTGGTGCAGGGACGGAACTGAGAATTTCGTCTCTCAAAATATTCTGAATTATTCAAGAGCGGAGAGAATGGAACTTCACGCGCATTGGCTGTGACAATGCCCAGAAGGTAGTGAAATAATTTGTGGAAAAATTTACGCTTGAAATAAATCAATTAAATGAAAACGATGAAGATTTATTCACAATCCAACAGTTTTATATCAATGGAACGCAAATAATGTGGCATGATGTGATGATAATATTCTAATTGCCTACTTTTTCGACAAGGTTAGTCTTATTCATGAGATTTATTACAATTCAAACACTTATATTCTTATGGGCGAAAACTCTTGAAGTTTCTACATCAGTCTAGACAGTGTACTCAAGTTCTCTGCAAATATATGAAAACGTCGACATTTCTGCGTATTTGGTGTCAGTTTGGGTTCTCCATTCTCCTCTAATACCTATAACGTTTTTTTCTTCCACTTCCAATATCTTCGATTTGCCTGAATCGATCGATTCAAGTGTTGTGAAAAAGTTGCTACATCTCGACCAAATGAATTTCTTAATATTTACCTAATGCATGAAATCGGCCGTTTCACCAGAAATGGAGTAACTTTTTTTCAACTTTCAATATCTTCGATTTGCCTGAATCGATCGATGATTTTTTCAATATTTACCTAATGCATGAAATCGGCCGTTTCACCAGAAATGGAGTAACTTTTTCCTCAACTTCCAATATCTTCTATTTGCCTGAATCGATCGATTGAATTTTAGTGAAAAAGTTGCTACATCTCGACTAAATCAATTTTTCAATATTTACCTAATGCATGAAATCGGCCGTTTCACCAGAAATGGAGTAACTTTTTTTCAACTTTCGATATCTTCGATTTTCCTTAATCGATCGATGCTTTTTTCGATATTTAATTAATGCATGAAATCGGCCGTTTCACCAGAAATGGAGTAACTTTTTTCTCAACTTCCAACATCTTCTATTTGCCTGAATCGATCGATTAAAGTTTAGTGAAAAAGTTGCTACATCTCGACTAAATGAATTTTTCGATATTCACCTTATCCATGAAATCGGCCGTTTCACCAGAAATGGAGTAACTTTTTTTTCAACTTCCAATATCTTCTATTTGCCTGAATCGATCGATTCAAGTTTAGTGAAAAAGTTGCTACATCTCGACTAAATCAATTTTTCAATATTTACCTAATGCATGAAATCGGCCGTTTCACCAGAAATGGAGTAACTTTTTCCCCAACTTCCAATATCTTCTATTTGCCTGAATCGATCTTTTAAAGTTTAGTGAAAAAGTTGCTACATCTCGACTAAATAAATTTTTCAATAGTTACCTAATGCATGAAATCGGCCGTTTCACCAGAAATGGAGTAACTTTTTTTCATATTTGCCTGAATCGATCGATTAAAGTTTAGTGGAAAAGTTGCTACATCTCGACTAAATCAATTTTTCAATATTTACCTAATCCATGAAATCGGCCGTTTCACCAGAAATGGAGTAACTTTTTTCAACTTTCGATATCTTCGATTTGCCTTAATCGATCGATGCTTTTTTCGATATTCAACTAATGCATGAAATCGGCCGTTTCACCAGAAATGGAGTAACTTTTTTCTCAACTTCCAATATCTTCTATTTGCCTGAATCGATCGATTCAAGTGTAGTGCAAAAGTTGCTACATCTCGACTAAATGAATTTTTCAATATTCACCATATCCATGAAATCGGCCGTTTCACCAGAAATGGAGTAACTTTTTTTTCAACTTCCAATATCTTCTATTTGCCTGAATCGATCGATTCAAGTTTAGTGAAAAAGTTGCTACATCTCGACTAAATCAATTTTTCAATATTTACCTAATGCATGAAATCGGCCGTTTCACCAGAAATGGAGTAACTTTTTTCAACTGTCAATATTTTCGATTTGCCTGAATCGATTGATTCAATTGTAGTGATAAATTTGCTACATTTTGACTAAATGAATTCTTCAATATTTACCTAATGCTTTTTTTTGCGTTGGCGTCAGTTTGGGTTCTCCAGTCTCCTCTAACACATATAACTTTTAATGTTGAAAACAAGAGAAGTGCCACTGGTTCATCGTTCATCTGAGCTACTCATTGGAACTTATGGGGACGAGCGGGAGGGAACAGTGCGTGTCTTTCGGCCAACGCCATCTCTCGGACGTGCGGAGAACCGCAAGCAATGAATAAATAATAATAATAAATCGACGCTGGACGACTAACAGTCAATTTTAAATTCCTAATCTTGGCCATCAACCTCAATATCAGATAGATCGAAATCTAGTCCCACCGAAGAATTCCAAGGAATTTCTTGGTGATAACTGGATTTCGTCCAAATTCCGAAAAAACATGGAATCCGCATTCTTGATTGAATAATTTCGTCCACGTCCTCTCCGGTCGTTGTCGTAGGCGTAATCGAACGACTTGTCGCCAGACCACACGGTCGTTGATGGATTAACGTAAAAGACGAACACTCCTATAAACAAACAAAATCCGCCATTCTACGCTACGGTGGCGCCTGATCGTAGTCCCATAAATAAAAAAAAAGATCCAACATATGGTAAAATATTTTATTACCTCATCTACAAGGAATTATACGGATATGTAAATCGTCCCCTTCTTCTATCAACATTTGGAAACTTTGACTTTTCGGTTGCTTTACGGGCGGTTTTATTTACGACACAAGGTTTATTGTTTTGTAAATTTTAGGTAGCAATAAATAATTTACACGGTCCAAATATGTGTGGAATGAATAACTTATGTATCTATTAATCATCTAGGTCTGGGTCTTTACGTGAAATTATGGACCCAAGAGGTACCTCGGATGAATGGGAAAAGATAATAGAATAGCAGTTCGATGAAGAAGCGGTTCTTCAGTGTTAGAAGACCTTTTTGTTTTATTTCACGGTGCATTATGAGCTGGAATATTTATCGGGTTTTTAATTGAATTTCGAAGGTTGAATATACAGGTTGTCCCGATATCCCACCGATAAATTATTTTAATCTTGGTCTAATGTTGGGAAAATATTTCCAGGAAAAATCTTCGAAAGGACCTCTTTCACCCACAATAACAATCCCATTTAACAAATTAGGCGCCCCCTTCGTGGAAGTGACAGCTTCCGAACGGGCGGCAATTGTTAAATGGGCCATGGTGAGGGATAATAAGATTATCAAGGCGAAGAAATATCTGCCGGAAAGCTGCTGACTCCTCCGACGTCAGCTGCTGACGTTCTTCTTCCCTTCTATTGTTGCCATTGTGAAGTGACCATTCGTCAACCCATTTTTCGACAACAATGGGCGTTTAACAGCCGATGTGGCGGCGAGAATGCCACCCAATGGGAGCGTGTGCGAATAGATGGGTTATTGTCAATGCATGAAATCGGCCGTTTTACCAGAAATGGAGTAACTTACTTTTCAACTTCCAATATCTTCGATTTTCCTGAATTGAATGATTCAAGTGGAGTGGAAAAGTTGCTTCGTCTCGACTAAATGAATTTTTCAATATTTACCTAGTGCATGAAATCGTCCGTTTAACCAGAAATGGAGTAACTTTTTTTTGAACTTTCAATATTTTCGCTTTGCCTGGATCGGTCGATTCAAGTGGAGTAAAAATTTTGCTACAACTGGACCTAATGAATTTTCCAATATTCACCTAACGCATGAAATCGGCCGTTTTACCAGAAGTGGAGTAACTTATAACAGAAAATTTCAACTTGAAAATGTAATAGCCACCAGAGAAATTATTCCTCGTGAAAAGCAAGTATATATTCGGAATCTACGATCTCGAATTATATAGATTACATGTAATTCTTCTCTATATCAAAGAATAATTTCTTTGACAAAAAAAAATAAATAATGGAAATTTTTTTTTCGGTTAGCTTTCAGAAATTTTCCATAGAAGCCAAATTGACCACTCAGAATACGTTGAAATTTCGAATAAATGAGTTGGTTTGTAAAAAAAGTTCTTTAGAAATGAAATAAGGTAAAGAAGTAATAAAACAAAATCTTCAGGAGTTATCATCAATAATCATCGCTAAACCCGTCAAAAAACGTTGAATCCTGTTCATCGCTATTTCAAAGCACGAAGACATCCATCTACAGCAAATACGTCGTAATTTTTTCAAGTAACATGATACCACTATCAGGTTTTCTTTCCCAACCTCTCCCCCCAACTGCATAACATCAAATGAGATACTTCTCATTAAAAAAAACCTGCATATTCAAATCCGAAATGTTACACTCATAAATCTCGACCAATGTGAGATGAATACTGTAATTATTACTGTTGCATTTAATAGATATTATCAGATTGTTACATTACCATAATACTTCAATATACCTCGCGCTAAAGACCTAGCGGCGTGAAGTGTAGATAGGTGTGTTTTTGCCCAAATGATTGATGGTCTACGAGGAACAGATACTTGGATATTACGTGCTGCCGTTGGAATGATATCCGTGGCCGAAGACGCTCTCAAGCATCGAAATATTCATTAGGTACGTAATTCCTTACGAATTCGTGAAGGGGGGGCATCGCTGGGAATGCCCCGTCTTCGCGAAATCCTATAACTGCAACATTCCAACCTTCATAATCTGACCCGACTGAAATGTCTCAATTAGTTTCCTATCAGCAACGAAAAGAATTCAAGCACCACCATCTCGAAGTAATTAGCGCCACGAATACGGTCCATATACGGCGCTCTTTACGACGTATCACCCAGCCATAATGGATCTGAACCATTCCACTATCTTTACGATTAATAATATACCAGAATATCCCAAGGAATCTTATACTATACATGATGGGAGATGGAGGATGCCGAGTCGATTTGTAGGTTATGTTATAGCCGGTAAGGTACCGGCCGATGCTGGTTCTGTTTTATGTCCGAACCATTAAACTTGTATCGAGATAAATCAAAATCCTTTATGTAAAATGGATACCGCTATATGTTGTACGTACACCAATATATCCTTATAATAATAAACCAATACAATCATAATATCTAATGAACATAGCAGAGGGCTGTGTGCACGACGGGGCATCTGATCAGATACGGCTCTGCGAAAACAGGGGCGAATCAGCGAATGTGAGATCTGGGAAAAATTACAAATTTATATTCATCCTTTTGTTCAATCTTCCATAGTTTCAATAAATGGAAAATTCTCATGCAGAATTGAGTTATAACGTTCTATTATAATATCTTCTTTTTTTCTTCAACCTCATAAACTGTGAAAACGTTGATGAATACTGCAATGACAGAAACGTTAAATTATTGTTTTTCTTCAAGCTGAAATATAAATAAATCCATTCCTCGTGAAACGGCCGATTTCATGCATCAGGTAAATATTGAAAACTTCATTTAGTCGCGATGCAGCAACTTTTTAATTGAAATTGAATCGATCGATCCAGACGAATCGAAGATATTGGAAGTTACTCCATTTCTAGTGAAACAACCGATTTCATGCATTAGGTAAATATTGAAAAATTCATTTAGTCGATATTTAGCAACTTTTTCACGACCCTTAAATCGTTCGATTCAGGCAAATCGAAACTATTGGGAGTTGATAAAAAGTTACTCCGTTTCTGGTAGAACGGCCGATTTCATGCATTAGGTAAATATTGGAAAATTCATTTAGTCGAGATGTCAACTTTTTCACTACACTTGGATCGATCGATTCAGGCAAATCGAAAATATTGAAAGTTGACATAAAAGTTACTCCATTTCTGGTGAAACGGCCGATTTCATGCATCAGGTAAATATTGAAAAATTCATTTAGTCGAGATGTAGCAACTTTTTCACTACACTTGAATCGATCGATCCAGGCAAATCGAAGATATTGAAAGTTGAACAAATTTCTAATAACGTCAATTTCAAGACGGAAATTTTTGCTAACCAATGAGATCCTCAATTTTTTTTTTCATTGTCTGCATCGTTCGATTAATGAAATGAATCATTGTAGAATTCCTAGAACGTTTCTATCAAATTTCATGATTTTTCATTTTTTTATCGAAAAACCATTTTTTCAAGATTTTCGACGCTCGCTACCACCTTTAGGAAAAATTAAATGCATTTTCGAATTCAGCGTTGTCGAATTAGCAGATATCAGTAATTTCTTAAAGATAACCGAAAAAAAAATCCACAAAAATTCCTACATGTAAATTTCGGCGAAAAACTAATTATTCGATATAAAAAGGAATACATGTAATTATTTTAATTCGAAATTATAGATTCCAAATTTTTATGTCCAAATTAGAGGTTTTTCTGTTTGGAAATGAATCGACTAATGTGAGTCTCAATTCTTTTTAATTGTCTGCTTCGTTTGGATAATGAAAGAAATCATTGTCGAGTTCCTAGAATGTTTCTATGAGGTTTAATAATTTTCATGGATTTTTTGTCGAATAACACTTTTTTTTTTCAAATTTTCTACATTGAGGTTTTTCTGTTTAGAAATGTATCGACCAATATGAGTCTCGATTTTTTTCATTTTCTGCATCGTTTGGCTCATAAAAGGGATCTTTGTAGAGTTCCTAGAACATTTCATAAAATTTCATAATTTTTTATTTAATTTGTCGAAAAACTAATTTTTCAAGATTTTCGACGCTCGCTACCACCTCTAGAAAAAAACCGAATGCATATTCGAATTGAGCGTGGTCGAATTAGCATATATAAGAAATTTCTTGAAGATAACCGAAAAAAAACATTTTCACTAAAAAAATTAACGACTACTACCTGCATGGAAATTTTGGCGAAATAATAGTTTTTCCGTATAAAAAAAATACATGTAATCATTATAATTCCAGATCGTAGACTCCAAATTCTTACTTGCTTTTTACGAGAAATAAATTCTCTAGTGGTTATTACATTTTGAAGTTGGAATTTTGTCCAAATTTGAGGTTTTTCTGTTTGGAAATGGATCGACCAATGTGAGTGTCAATTTTTTTTTATTGTCTGCACCGTTTGGCTAGTGAAAGGAATCATTCTAGAGTTCCTAGAACGTTTCTATAAGGTTTAATAGTTTTCATGGATTTTTTTGTCGATTAATCCATTTTTTTCAAATTTTCTACATTGAGGATTTTCTGTTCAGTCTCAATTTTTTTGATTTTCTGCAATGTTTGGCTGATAAAATAAATCATTGTAGAGTTCCTATAACGCGTGGTCGAATTAGCATATATCAGAAATTTGTTGAAGATAACCGGAAAAAAAAATTTTCACAAAAAAATTAACATGTAAATTTCAGCGAGCAAAAAAATTCTCGATATCAAAGAGAATAACATGTAATAATTTCAATTCGAGGGTTCAAATTACGAATATGTACTTGCTTTTCACGGGTCGATATTAGGCTTTGAAGTTGAAATTTTCAGTGATCTCAATCTTCAGGTGTCCAAATTCGAGATTTTCCAGTATAGTATGGAAATGGATCGGCCCTGATGAATGTAAATTTTTATATCGATCTGCATATTTCGGCTATCGAAAAAATTTATCGTGGAGTTCCTCCCATGAATTTTTTGGTTTTTTCCGAAAAAGGACAAATTTTTTCCATGGTTTTAGGCGTATGCTACAACGAAACCATAAGCTATATAAAAAACTGACTGCATATTCAAAACCAGTGTGGTCCAATTAGCTTTTATGAGAAATTTCAATAAGATAACCGAAAAAAAAATTCTCAACAAAAAACATTCAACCAAAATATTAGATAACTTATATAACTCATTGACTAGATCTCATGTTCCGAATACCTCCTTTCGCACGGTAATATCCCCAATGAGTCTCTTATATTAATACCCACCTTGCGAAATCAACTCCTTCGGCAAATTCCCCCGAGTGCAAAATTTGATATCTCAATTTGCCATACCATAAACTTATTATTTAAAATCCATTATCGCAGGATTGCCCAACGTTCCCGATGTTTTTTTCAACGCCTCACAAGGCGTAATCAGTTTTTAATGCGAGCCTGTGATAATGAAGTTTTCGCGCACGAAACGTTTTGCGCGACGTCTGCGAAATTACTGGGTGTTCCAGAGGCCAGAGATGGATGGTCTGTTTGTTTTCCAGATGTCTTCATGGACTTTCTTGTAATTTATCAACTTCGAGTTTGGAATTCGAGAGTTAATTGTTTATATACAGTAGTTGTGGTTCAGTTGCAAATAATTTTCATAAGGTGAGATGCAAGAAAGTAATAAAATAAAGTGTGAAAGTAACAAGCGATCCAAAACATTTCCTGAAAAATGGGAATTACGTTGTATTGTCAAAAAGATATTCTCTTCCTGTCCGAAACTTCCTAGGGTCAGAGGGTCCGAGACTTTGCTAGCTCAACGAGGGCGGAAGGTTGATGACTTACGTGAATGGTTTGGACTGTAGGGGCATCTTTGGGTAAATTTGAACCACAACAAATATACGAATCTACAATCTTGAATTGGAGACTTACAAGAACTACAACACCTCAGTATAAGGAACTCTATGAAAAAATGTAAGCTGAATCAAACATATATACTGATGGCGACTCATCTCGAGCATCTTCCAGAATTTCTAAAAAAATCACGAATCATCATATCGAAGAAAACCTTCGAGTATTCCAGCACTTTTGCCACAGTACCGTGAATTGTTCTCTTCAAATTCGGATTATGCATTAAATATCGACTGTTTGTGTCATCGTTGACCCTGCAGAAATTCCTCACCTTATCACCCTTGGAATGGGCGACCTCAAGACTTCCCGATGACAAAGTTGGTACTCAAACTGGTTTCAGCAGCATCCATCGATCAAAGGTTACCGTCTCGAAGATATAATTTTGTAATTCCTATTCGAATTTGAAACTCCTGCCAAAACGCTCCCAACGACTAATCTAGTTATCTGACGTCGTGAAAGGCCCTGAGCTAGACCACTGGACGTATCAGTGTATTAGAGGCATTACGATTATATCGCGTATATATGAGGCCAGATAAGATCTACTGAATGCAGCAGTAATTACAGTATCCATCTCTCTAACTCGATACTATTTATCAAGAAAATGCCCGCTATCAGTGTTACAGTTATTGGTTTCTGAGATAATGTAGGTGCCACGTGTGAACTGGTTGAGAAATTTCCCTGTGGGCCACAAGGAGTGGATGGATGTGTGGGGAATTCTTGTGGTTTCTTCGTCGACGGAGGAAATTCCCTCTGTGCAATATTCCAGAAAACAATTGCTGACAGCTTCTTTCATATTTTCAACATTGACAAACGTGACATTCGGTCGGCCTGGACTCCCTTTCGACGTGCACTTACCCGCAATATTTTTTTCTTTCAGGACTAAGAACTAAAACGTCCTCCAACTGATCTTTATTTTTTGTTTGAAGAGCAAGAAAACATTTTTTACTGCAATGAAAAATGTCGAAACTGTTTTATCCTAGTGGTAGAGAAGAGAGGAAAAACGCTGCATATCAGAAGGAAGTATTTGATGAAGACTCGTGTTGACTTAACTTCAGATCAAAAGTTTCATTAACATTCGTAATATTGTCATTCAACCATATTTCAGACAGATGACAGTTGGGCAGTTTAACCAATAAAAGGAAATTCAAGTTAGGACAGTCCAAGTTTCAAATCTCGTAAAATTATTGAAATAGGACACCTAAGTAAAGATTTTTTAGATTATATGAGGTTGAGTAAGAGCAAATCCCAAAAAGTCACTGGGTTGTAGTAAACGGGGCAAATGATCGGTAATTATAAACATTGTATTGGAAATTAAGAAATTCTGAAGCATATTATGAGAAATGGGTATAAAACAAGCTCAAGCTGGTGATGAAAAACCCTAGGACAGGAAAAGCACTATAGAGGCCTTCCGACTAGTTTTTACTTCAGTGCTAACCCCAGATTTTGTCGATGATTTTTTCACAGATGCGATTCTGAAAGAGAAAACGGGAGGTACAAGTCTCTACTTCAGGGATTTTTTGGTTCAGGAAATAAAATTTTCTGAAAGTTGCATTCAATACGTTAATAGTGACATTCAACAAAATTTCAGACACATGACAGTTGGGCAGTTTCGCCAATAAAGGGAAATTCATGGCAGGACAGTTCAAACTACAAATCTCGTAAAATTATTTGAATTGGAGTCGGAAGCTAAGTAAAGATTTTTTAGATTACTTGAGATTGAGTGAGAGCAAATTCCAAAAAGTCACTGGGTTGTAGTAAACGGGTCAAATTATCAGAAATTATAATCATTGTATTGAAAATTAAGACATTCTGGAGCATATTATGAGGAATGGGTATAAAAAAAGCTCAAGCTGGCGATGAAAAATCCTAGGACAGAAAAAGCACTATAGAGGTTTTCCGACTAGTTTTTACTTTAGTGTCAACCTCAGATTTTGTCGACGATTTTTTCACAGATGCGATTCTTAAAGAGAAAACGGGAGGTACAAGACTCTACTTCAGGGAACTTCTGGTTCAGGAAATGAAATTTTCTGAAAGTTGCATACAATACGTAAATACTGACATTCAACAAAATTTCAGACACATGACAGTTGGGCAGTTTCGCCAATAAAGGGAAATTCATGTCAGGACAATTCAAACTTCAAATCTCGTAAAATTATTTGAATTGGAGTTGGAAACTAAGTAAAGATTTTTTAGATTACTTGAGATTGAGTGAGAGCAAATCCCAAAAAGTCACTGGGTTGTAGTAAATGGGTCAAATGATCGGAAATTATAATCATTGTATTGACAATTAAGACATTCTGGAGCATATTATGAGAAATGAGTATAAAAAAAGCTCTAGCTGTCGATGAAAAATCCTAGGACAGAAAAAGCACTATAGAGGCTTTCCAACTAGTTTTTACTTTAGTGCCAACCTCAGATTTTGTTGACGATTTTTTCACAGATGCAATTCTGAAAGAGAAAACGAAAGGACCAAGTCCTTACTTCGGGAAACTTTTGGTATAGGAGATAACATTTTTTGAAAGTTGCATTCAAATACGTGAATATTGACATTCAACCATATTTCAGACAAATGACAGTTGGGCAGTTCTGCCAACAAAAGGCACTTAAGATCCCTATCTTACGTGAATATTTCAGAATCGGCGACCAACTGAACATGTTCACTACGAATCGCAAAAGTATTTTTTCACGACTATAGGACAGTCCAAATCCCAAAAAAGTCACTGGATTGGAAAAAAGTTAGGTTGGAACAAATGATGAAAAATTATAATCATTGAATTGGAAATTCAAATGAAGAACTGACTCGATATTCGATCGAATTAAGTTGGTACTTCCGATAGAAGCTGTCAATTTTCAATCAAACTGTCACTGAAATATCAAAATTTCATAATTTTCCATAAAACATATCTCCTAAAGCATAAGTTTCCTAAGATTGTGCTAGGCACCATTCGATTCCCTGTGAAAAAGTGTGTCCAAAAATAAAAAACCATCGAAATCAGGGCTGGTCACTAAAGTAAACTAAATCCTCGGTGAATTGTTTCAGTTCCTCGATTAATCGAACCAGATTATTCCAGATTAACGTTCGCAACACCATCGATCGTTTCAAGCTCGGCATTATCGGAATCAAATACCCTCGTTCCACTTCACGGTGGAAATAAAATCTCAATGTTACTCACATATCATATTCACCGCCACCTATCGCCCGAAACAAGACCGTATAGTTCGTTTTAGGTTAGGTTACAGAAACCACAATGATTCAGATCTGGCGCTCAGGAAAACTCGATACGCTTTTAGGTTTTCTCTGCTCGATTTCCGTTTCAACGCTCTTATCAATATTTACAGAGGTATTTTCTCCGAGTTTGTGTGTATCAGTTGTTATGTGGAAGGTTTGGTTCGAAAGCATAGACGTTCTGTCTCAACTGGAATTTTAGGTAAATTTGATGTAATATTTGTTTGGATCTCAGTAAACGCTATAATTAATAATAGGGGGGTTGAGTGAGAGCAAATCCCAGAAATTCACTGGGTTGTAGCAGATGGGTCAAATGATCGGAAATTATAATCATTGAAGAAACGGGTATAGAAAAAGGCTCAAGCTGGTGATGAAAAACCCTAGGACAGAAAATTCACTATAGAGGTTTTCTGACTAGTTTTTACTTCAGTGCCAACCTCAGATTTTGTCGAAGATTGTTCACAGATGCAATTCTGAAAGAGTAAACGAAAGGAACAAGTCTCTACTTCGGGGAACTTCTGGTTTAGGAGATAAAAATGTTTGAAAGTTTTTTTCTGACATAAAATCAAATAGACTTCTTGGGAAGTTTCAAACATGAAAAAAGTTAGGTTGCTGCTTTGTCATCCTTCTCTTCACCACTGAATTTTCCATGAGACACAAGAATGTTTTGACGCTACTCAGATAGTTGAAACCAATGGCCACCACTGACAAGGAAATGTTCTTGTGAAGATCGTTGAGATTGTCTTCTTCTTCTCCTTTGACCACATGAAATCCATGAGAGAAGAAGAGCTCCTCCTCTCGATGATGTCTTCATTGCAACAACCATTAACGCCAAGAAATTAGACATCATTTCCATAATCGAATCACGCCATCGATTAAGGAAAGTTGATAGCCTACAATTGACCGTCAAGGACCACTTTCTCACATGCCAATTCGAATACCCCGGCATATTAGATTAATCAAAATGAAAACGAAGAATACCTCGGGCAGAAGTGTGGACGTAGCGTATCATTACCAGCAGTTTTGATGGATGAATCAGTGCAATGGCACATTTATAACAAACAAATCGTCGCTATTTAACATTTAATGGATCGTGATTGATGCCCCTTGAGCTCGAATCCAACACGTAAAGGTGATGATTGCCGGTATGAATGCTATATAAGCTTCGGCAAATTATAAACCAGCGGCGAACAGCTGGCGGAACGACTAAACAGAGATAAACAACGACTTGAACATCATCTGGACTCTGGAGATTATTGGATTGTCTGTCGGATCGGGATCGCAATTTACTTCTCTCTCTATATCCAATTAGCTTTTTCAATCTTTAGTTGGTGCAGATCTTCCTCCTTCGCTTCCCCATCTTCTCCCCTCTGTGATTGTAGCAGAACAGGAACGATCCCAAACTGATCAACTCCCAGGTGGCTTCCTAGATGACCAGCATCTTTAAACATGACGAATCCCGCATCCTAATAGCGCACACCCTGTCTTTGTTCATTAATTTTTTCGGTGCCTAGAGTTGACTCACTTGGTCTCTCGGAATAACAAATGGGAAGGGAAGAGAGTTCTGTAGGTGATAGTGGAACAATAGAGATGTGGGACGTCAACAAACATCGTTGTCTGTCTTCAATTCAACCAGGAGCGCAGACGGAGCTACCGAAGATGCTGATGGAAGTATTGATTGATTAATTAATTACGGTTCCCTTGACATTTGACGAAGACGTGACTCGCCTTGGGTTGTCGTTTCTGCAAGGTATCTCCGAACGGGGTCCACTTCGATGATGTTTGAGTAAATCATGAAGTGTCTACACCTCCAACTATATGATCTTTGTGGAGTGTGGAGTTCTTTCACATGCAAGAAATAACGGCTTGACCATCAAGATAGGTGTTGAAACATTACCCCATGATAAATCTTCCGGGAATTAAAGTCCCGTCAATTAAGTTGTTCACTTACGAATTTTTATTGGCTTATTTGTTAACTAGAAAACCTACGCGGCTGTGTGAATAACGACAGTGTCCAATTTCAACACTTTGTCTTCGATAGGAAACCATACATCAACTGGAGAAATTTCATGAATTTTCATCGAATTGAGTGAATGAAGTCTTCGACGTATTGAAGATGAACGCCGACCAAATAATCTTCGATCTCCAAAACTATAAATCCTCCTTTATAAGGAGAGGTGTTGATTAGGAGTTACTGTTGGACTGATCGATGGGGAATTCGGCATTATGGAACTTTCAACAGTTTCGATATTCTTCGGGGACCATAAGGTGAAGGAGCTTTCTATGATTCAGCATCCTTATGTGGTTCAGCCAAACCAAGAGTAAAATCATCGAGAATACAAAGAACCATAAAGGATTTCTGGCTAGTTTTTACATTAATGCCAACCTCAGATTTTGTCGACGTTTTTTCCACAAATGCAATTCTGAAAAATGAAAACGAATAGGTACAAGTCTCTACTTCAGGGAACTTCTGGCGTAGGAGATACAATTTTTCGAAAGTTGCATTCAAATACCTAAATATTGACATTCAACAAAATTTTAGACACATGACAGTTGGGCAGTTTCACCAATAGAAGGAAATTCAAGTTAAGACAGTTCATGTATCAAATCTCGTGAAATTATTGAAATAGGAGTTGGAACCTGAGTAAAGATTTGTTGGATTACGTGGGGTTGTGTGAAAGCAAATCCCAAAAAATCACTGGGTTGTAGTAAACGGTTCAAATGATCGGAAATTATAATCATTGGATTGGAAATTAAGAAATTCTGAAGCTGTTGATGAAGAACCCTTGGTAAGAAAAAGCACTATAGAGGTTTTCAGACTAGTTTTTACTTCAGTTCCAACCACAGATTTTGTCGAAGATTTTTTCACAGATGCAATTCTGAAAGAGAAAACGAAAGGAACAAGTCTCTACTTCGAGGAACTTCTGGTTTACGAGATGAAATTTTTTGAGAATTGCATTCAAGGACGTAAATATTGACACTCAAAAAAATTTCAGACACATGGCAGTTGGGCAGTTTAACCAATAGAAGGAAATTCAAATTAGGACAGTTCAAGTTTCAAATCTGGTTGAATTATTAAAAAAGAAGTTGGAACCTAAGTAAAGATTTGTTAGATTACGTGAGGTCGAGTAAGAGCAAATCCCAAAAATTCACTGGGTTGTAGTAAATGGGTCAAATGATCGGAAATTATAATCATTGGATTGGAAATTGGGAAATTCTGGAGCTCATTAAGGTGTGAAAATATTGAGTTAGACATTTCAATAAAAAAAAAGGTGGCCTTATATTCAAATGAAGAAGGAGAAATTTCGCGATATAGTCGAATCTTCCACGGAATTATGTTGGTAGGTCCGATGAAAGCTGTCAATTTTCAATCAAACTGACACTAAAATCCATCAATTTCTCCCAAACCAAAAGTTTACCGAGATTGAGACTTACCTAACCTCAAACCCGAAAAGATCCATCCCAACACCATCAATCGTCGACTATCTCAAACCACCTCGATCCGAAGATATATCACACAGTGGCATACTCGAATGATACCGTGACGAAAGGCAACAAATCATCGATCAAACCACAGAGGTTAATAAAAACACCGTGAAATCAACGGTCCGTCGTATACGTCAATTTGTTAATACGCCAACTAGATATACGGGGTCGAAACACGGTCTCGAGAAATCCGAATCCAAATAAACATGTCACGGTGCAGTATCGTTGCAACTTATTGATTCGGCGTCGTGCTGGGCCGTATTAATTTCGTTAATTATCGAAAAAACGGGGACTGGCGTGATTGGGAACACAGGGTTGGACCAGGCACAATTTCAAAAAATTTTAAATTCTTCAATCGAGATCTTTCTTTCCTCTGTCATTTCAACTGAAGATTCTTTCTTAATTATTCATTTTCACTTTGGGAAGAAAAACAGTATCAATCTCGCCGAAACTTGGCGTGTCTGTCACACAGTAGATCTAATGTATCACATCCGTCATCTGTCATGTTTGGCCGACGTTGCCAGATATAAAGTAATCGGTGCCAACGGAACCTCGAACCTCAAGGGCTTTTTTCCTTCGAACTGATCTTCTTTCCTCTGTCATTTCAACTGGAGATTTTGTCTTTATTATTCGTTTTCACTTTGGGAAGAAAAACAGTATCAATCTCGTCGAAACTTGACGTGTCTGTCACACAGTAGATCTAATGTATCACATCCGTCATCTGTCATGTTTGGCCGACGTTGCCAGATATAAAGTTATCGGTGCCAACGGAACCTCGAACCTCAAAGGCTTTTTTCCTTCGAACTGATCTTCTTTCCTCTGTCATTTCAACTGGAGATTTTGTCTTTATTATTCGTTTTCACTTTGGGAAGAAAAACAGTATCAATCTCGTCGAAACTTGACGTGTCTGTCACACAGTAGATCTAATGTATCACATCCGTCATCTGTCATGTTCGGCCGACGTTGCCAGATATAAAGTAACTGGTGCAAACGAAACCTCGGACCTCAAGAGGTTTTTTCCTTCGAACTGATCTTCTTTCCTCTGTCATTTCAACTGGAGTTTTTCTAAATTATTCGTTTTCATTTTGGAAAGAAAAACAGTATCAATCTCGTCGAAACTTGACGTGTCTGTCACACAGTAGATCTAATGTATCACATCCGTCATCTGTCATGTTTGGCCGACGTTGCCAGATATAAAGTAACTGGTGCCAACGAAACCTCGAACCTCAAGGGCTTTCCTCCTTCGATCTGATCTTTTTTCCTCTGTCATTTCAACTGGAGATTTTTTCTAAATTATTCGTTTTCACTTCAGGAAGAAAAACAGTATCAATCTCGTCGAAACTTGACGTGTCTGTCACACAGTAGATCTAATGTATCACATCTGTCATCTGTCATGTTTGGCCGACGTTGCCAGATATAAAGTAACTGGTGCCAACGAAACCTCGAACCTCGAGGGCTTTTTCCTTCGAACTGATCTTTTTTCCTCTGTCATTTCAACTGGAGATTTTTTCTAAATTTTTCGTTTTCACTTTAGGAAGAAAAACAGTATCAATCTCGTCGAAACTTGACGTGTCTGTCACACAGTAGATCTAATGTATCACATCCGTCATCTGTCATGTTTGACCGACGTTGCCAGATATAAAGTAACCGGTGCCAATGGAACCTCGAAACTCAAGAGCTTTTTTTCTACGAACTGATCTTCTTTCCTCTGTCATTTGAACTGGAGATTTTTTCTAAATTATTCGTTTTCACTTTGGGAAGAAAAACAGTATCAATCTCGTCGAAACTTGACGCGTCTGTCACACAGTAGAACTAATGTATCACATCCGTCATCTGTCATATTCGGCCGACGTTGCCAGATATAAAGTAACTGGTGCAAACGAAACCTCAGACCTCAAGAGGTTTTTTCCTTCGAACTGATCTTCTTTCCTCTGTCATTTCAACTGGAGTTTTTTTCTAAATTATTCGTTTTCACTTTGGAAAGAAAAACAGCATCAATCTCGTCGAAACTTGACGTGTCTGTCACACAGTAGATCTAATGTATCACATCCGTCATCTGTCATGTTTGGCCGACGTTGCCAGATATAAAGTAACCGGTGCCAACGGAACCTCGAAACTCAAGGGCTTTTTTCCTACGAACTGATCTTCTTTCCTCTGTCATTTCAACTGGAGATGTTTTCTAAATTATTCGTTTTCACTTTAGGAAGAAAAAAAGTATCAATCTCGTCTAAACTTGACGT
Organism: Aphidecta obliterata; assembly: GCA_963966015.1. Lineage (NCBI taxonomy): Eukaryota > Metazoa > Arthropoda > Insecta > Coleoptera > Coccinellidae > Aphidecta > Aphidecta obliterata. The sequence goes on from OZ014435.1 coordinate 5,300,646, forward strand.
GTCTGTCACACAGTAGATCAAATGTATCACATCCGTCATCTGTCATGTTCGACCGACGTTGCCAGATATAAAGTAACTGGTGCCAACGAAACCTCGAACCTCAACGGCTTTTTTTCCTTCGAACTGATCTTCTTTCCTCTGTCATTTCAACTGGAGTTTTTTTCTAAATTATTCGTTTTCACTTTGGAAAGAAAAACAGCATCAATCTCGTCGAAACTTGACGTGTCTGTCACACAGTAGATCTAATGTATCACATCCGTCTTCTGTCATATTGGGCCGACGTTGCCAGATATAATGTTACTGGAGCAAGACATACGCTAGTTACGCACACGTGTCCAAAATGTCTTTAGAGAAGCTAAACTACCTTTCTTTTCTTCGACTACGTACCACTTGACCATACATACAGTCAAACCTTCAAGAAACGCCGGCCGATTGTTACGTGAAGATAAAACTAATTAAATCCCGTTTTTGGGCCACTAGACTCGTTACGATAAATCACAAGTCGCGATAACGACGAAGTTACAGTTTTCGATTAAGCGTCACCCTTATTATTTTACGGCGGCTGTTAAGGACCGCTTTTATGCCATTGTAATCAGCGCACGGCAAGTCTCAACACTTGTAATAAAACGCCGAGGCGTGGACGTATTAATATCATATCGTGGATATCTCTCGCCGGGAGTTACGACCACCGACAGATGCACAGACGCTACTTGATCTTTAAGTGGTACCGGAAATATTTAGGGTCGTAAAAACGCGTTCCACGATACGCTTTGAATGGCCTTTTATTACGACAATCGAGGTGTTTATGGAACGTTACAGTACCAACGGTTGCAGCGAGGTGCTACGAGGATGAACAAGAGGATGTCATTTCCGTTGTTTCTCGAAGGAAGGGATAGTTGTGGCAGCCACTTACTTATATCCCCTTGGTATAATTAAAACCTCAAAATTCGTCAGAATTATCGCCGCATTCGTGCAAAACCGAATCGTCTGATCTTCACCGCCGCGTTTTTATCGCACCATTGTCTCTTCTGTTGAAGTGACATTGAGCAACTTTAAGTTAATTACCCTTAGCTTCTCAAAAACCAGGTGACAGCCTCGGAACTGTACAGAAAGAAGGTTCAACCTCTGCTTCCTATCCTTCAACCCGTGGTGATTTAGTTGTGCGCACAAAACCTCTGTACTATAATTTAATTTCGACTAGTTTTACCCATCAATGAATACCGCACTCAAAGCATTCCTTGCCGATTGCAAAACATGAAACCGAAGCAAATGTTGAGGTAGGTCGAAGAGATGCGACTTAATGTTGTGAAAATAAAGACGAACTTCTGTCGACCAATTTCGAAGAGTGGCTTTAATTTCACTCTCCCGAATCAACGTTATAAATGCATTATGTTATCTTATATCATTGGGAAATTTTATAGTCCATTATTCGATAATTCGGTGGCGTTCAATTGAATTGATACGAGTTCTGCTAATCCGAGTTCGTTAACATTGCTCTTATCGAATTTATTCGCAACGAGACTTCCTATGACTGCAGTTTGTATTTACCACCGTTCTGAACTGGTTGGGAACTGAATTGGTACAGTTCTGAACCAATCTGGTCCGGAACTGGTTCAGAACGGATTTCTCGGAAAATCCTGTAGGAAGTGATCAAATAAGACTATTCTTCATCGAATAGTACCTATCACATGATTTTTCGGTACAGTTTCATGAAGTCAACAGCATAACTTAAACCACAGTTACACTGAAAAAAATGAATTCGGTTAAATGAATTCCTAGAGTAATTAAACGACCGGAATTGTCACGTAAAACCTGCTGCCGCCTATATAAGGGGAATTTCCTGTAGAAGTAACCGAATTCCTGTTGTTTATCCTGGAACATTTTTAAGCGTACAAGACATGAGAAACGTCTTCGTCGACGCCATAAAACATCTACCTTCGCCATTGAATCGGATTTAATCCAATAATAGTGACATATTGTCCATAAATAAGGCCGCGTCTCCACCGTCCTCCGGGCGATTCGAAATTATCAACGCACAAAAAGCACACACAGACGTGTTTATACATAATCAAGAGGTGATAAAACCCAGTATAAAACGCCGAGTTTAGATTAAACAAGACGAATCGTTCTGTCTGCAATAGCTGAATTATGTATAATCCGATTAAGGACCGATAAATAAATCTGGCGGGTACCGAAGAGCTAAACGGTCGGTTGCGAAACGTTGAGAACGATGAGTTCGAAAGTTGTTCTGATTTGATGCATGGTTTTCTTGATTTGGCGTTATCGTGTAACAGATCGAGAGGCCATTAGGTCCAAAGAAGGTGCAGTCTTCGATGAGATGAAGAAAAGTTATTTACTTCCGTCCTACCACGAAATCATCGAGACACACACTGGTTTGTCATCCAAATCATATTTGGATGATGTTGATTCGTCTTATTAAAAAAAATCTCATATCAGCCCATAAAAACCAACCTAATTGACCAACAACTCGTTGTTCGTTATTTAGATCTATTTATTGTGTAACAGTACTCCACACAAACATCTCGTAACGACGTTAAATTTTCGAGAATTGTGTAAATGTGGAATTGGAGCATCAGATTTCTCGGATAATTGTTTTAACTCAAGGTAAATATTTGTGGACGCATCTGGATATGAAAACATGTAAATACCATAGTTTTTAACGAGGAAAAGTCTACGTGACAGACCTACAGTCACGTCAGACTGTTGCGAGACATTGTATCCACTTAGTATAGACGAATTTGCTTCGTGTGTGCATTTCATTCATATCAAGTATCTACGTCGTCGTTATTTAAATTGATTGATAGGTGCTTCTGAGAAGACCAGAGGTGAATTTGAAGCGAGTTCTAGAGTTCGAGACATCTCGGATTGTCTTATCTTGGGAGTACAGAGGTGTCGATGGAGGTACGACAGAAAGTCTTTTTTAGAAAAACATCATAAAAGTCTGGCTGATGTGATGAGGTTGCATTTTAAACTTAACCAACTGATGCAGATGGATCCCGAGAATACCTTTTATTTCAAAAAACACCCCTAGACTTCTTCGATGTGCGTATTTTCCTCCACCAAAAGGTCCTGGTGGTACCAAGGAAGTCACTTCAACAGCCTCCTTCGCCCTCATTGACACAATCCTGTTCAATAAATCAACCATATTCCTATCCTCCCAATCGCCACAATCCATAAACAGTAAAGACATTGTTACAGAAAAGCAGCGGTAGCAGGCTATACCACCGTCATCACCAACAGGTAGGACTCAATCCGTTGATGGTGTTGTCGAACCCGAGAGAAATACCTGCAGTATTTATTCGCCTTCCTATTAACTGAAAGTGCAAGATGAATGTGCCGTTAAACAATCAGATTCCTCCGACTTCCAACGCACAATGGTCAATAATACGCCATAACATCGTCAGTCTAGGAGCGAAGAAGGAACTTACTTCCAAACACGTATTATTCTCGTGTTCTCGGGACTTGACGCGGTGGACCTGATGGTTCGAATGCTTCAATTAGTTGTACACACCAGAAGGAAGAGCTTTTTAATTGATTGAAATAACCAGTCATGAGAGCAGGGGTGGAATTCACTCAATCTCACCGACTTAAGCCATCGTTTTGGAACCTTGAAAAAATGCCACATTAGACAAGTAACCGAAACTTTGAACTCCTGAACTTCATGGTGTCCTCACCATAAACGAGCGTCATTTCTGCCATATTAAACGCCCATAAACATCCAGTTCTAGGGGCCAATCCGCCATATCCCCAAGATTTATCACCATTATATGGGATTCCGCCGTAATATTCAATAACAAATAAAACGTGTGTGGCGCAACATTCAACAAGTTACTTATTGAATGTAATAAAAGTTATGTGCTAAATACCTGCCTGATTTGTGCGGCATGAGCGAGTGCGCAGCAAGAACCCTCGGTTCGAATGATATTAAACTAGCATTTGTGACGTTTACATCTGTTTAAAATACTTCTTCGGTAAACATCATTTGTCGGCGCATCGAACGACGCCTAGTGATTCACGGTTCGGCGATTAAATTTTGATTTACGCAACCCAAATGGGCAATTGGAGTGGTCGGATGGTACTTTTCGAGAAGGGTTCATAAAAACGAATGGGTTCAGGTCGGGCTTGCGGATGGGGGAAACCAAGTGCGGCCTTGTAGATAATTTCACAGTAACAATAACAAAACAAGAAGATGTAATAACAAACCTCAGAAACATAGATTTAACTTTGAAGTGATTCAGCAGAAGGAATAAACAAGACAGCTGAGTCATTCGTGAGGAGTGTCTCCAAAAAGTTTCGACAGAATTGGGATTATTCATTTATCTTTGGTTGTCGGGAAAAAATGTGCATTACTTGTGTGAAAAGTGTCTATTAACACTCGTGGGATTGTTGACAACACTCCCCCACTCCCCAATGGATCACTTTCCACACTTGTGATGTGAAACATAATTATTAATTTTTACCACTCAAATTGTGAACATCACTTGTAGAGAAGGTGTTAATTTACACTTGAGGGATTCTCGAAAACACTCTTCCACTTGTGTGAAAGGGATCACCTTCCAAAATAGGATTCATTACCTTTAGGAAAAGTGTCAATTCACATTAATGGGATTGTCGAGAACACTCTCCCACATGTGTGAAATGGATCACTCACCCCATACTTTTTCATTTTTCCCACTCAAATGGTGGAAAATATTGAACATAACTTGTAGTGAAAGTATTAATTTATATTCGTGGAATTGTCGTCAACACTCTCCTACTTGTGAGAAGGGGATCACTTTTGACAATAGTATGTGATACTATTGATATGTGATACTTTCTCGCCTTTCCAAAGGCGAAGTGAAGAAAAGGATACATTATTTGTAGGAAAAGTAACAATTCACATTCATGGGATTGACGACAAGACTCTCCCACTTGTGTGAAATGGATCACTTTCCACACTTGGAATGTAAAAGATAATTTTTGATTTTTACCTCTCAAATAATGAGCACAACTTGTAGGGAAGGTGTAAATATACACTTGAGGGATTGTCGAAAACACTCTCCCACTTGTGTGAAAGGGATCACTTTCCCCAATAGTATTATAATATTTTCAACCTTTCAAAACGCGAGCATAGTGGAGAATAGGATACATTACACTCTCCCACTTGTGTGAAATGGATCACTCACCACATTCGTAATGTAATACATACTTTTTCATTTTTCCTACTCAAATAGTGGAAAATATTGAACATAACTTGTAGGGTAAGTGTTCATTTATATTTGTGGAATTGTTGACAATACTCTCCCACTTGTGAGAAGGGGATCACTTTTAACAATAGTGATGTGATACTTTTCACCTTTCCAAAGGCGAAAATAGTGAAGAATAGGATACATTATTTGTAGGGAAAGTGTCAATTCACATCCATGGGATTGTCGACAAGACTCTCCCACTTGTATGAAATGGATCACTTTCCACACTTGTAATGTAAAAAATAATTTTTGATTTTTACCTATCAAATAGTGAACACCACATGTAGAGAGAGAAGTTGTTAATTCACACTTGAGGAATTGTGGAAAACACTCTCCCACTTGTGTGAAAGAGATCACTTTCCACAATAGTAATTTAATACTTTCAACCTTTCAAAAAGCGAAAAAAGTGGAGAATAGGATAAATTACTTTCAGGAAAAGTGTCAATTCACATTCATGGGATTGTCGACAACACTCTCCCACTTGTGTGAAATGGATCACTCGCCACATTCGTAGTGTAATACATACTCTTTCATTTTTCCCTCTCAAATAGTGAAAAATTAGTGAATATAACTGTTAGGGAAAGTATCAATTTACACTTGTGGGATTGTCGACAACATTCTCCCACTTGTGTGAAATAGTTTCTTCGTCACTTCATTTCATGTTTTGGTGATTTTATTTTTGTGGGCCAAATAATGATGTATATTATCATCTTGTCTGCACTCGCAGGATCCTTCTCTTTTCTATACAAAATGAGTTATGTATTTTAATCAAGCTTTAGCCTCATTAATTCCAATTTTTGTACCGGTGAATCTACATATTAATACGAAAAAAAGCTGTGCAGGCGCACAGCCATTAAGCCAGTTGAATAATGATATACACTGTGTCGAATCTAACCGAATCGCATGATTATACTGACATACGATATTCGTTTTATAAGCGAAGATGAATCATTTACGTTTCATTCCTGAAATTCGATATATGGAGGTCTTCTTCTTAATATATGTATGGAATTAATAAATAAATTTGAATATGCATAAAATCGATGTTTGAAGGAGAGGCGCCAAAAGGTTCACGAATAATGGCTTAATATATTGATGATTGGATGAAATTAATGGTTATGAGAGAACCTTATGGATTATGTGAGATTCTCTACCAAAGGGTAACGAAAATTGCACCGACATTACCCACAATGAAATGTGTGGCAAACCGATTCATGCTGAAGAGAACCACTGTTTCGATCATCTGCTCCCTTCTCACCCTCACTCCGAGCGAATAATAGAGTTATTTAAGCGTAATATTCGAGCCATAAAACGTTACATACAATAGCTAGACACACTCCGTTCTACACGACGCATACCTTCAACAACAACAATGCCCCCTAGTTCCATCCAGCAGCGATTTTTTTCGAACCAGAGCTAAATCCTTCATTTTACGACACGCAGCCCCAATAAAATACCTTGCAACGGACCACCCTTTGATGCAACAAGGGGAGGACAACTGAGGACCAGAGTGAAAAGAATAAATTTGAATTTTAATTAGACATACTTCGATAGCACCAGTTCCATATCTCTGTTTCGGATCTTTCTACAATTCGAATTTTATTGATTCTTAACCCTTTAGCTTTGTGGATGTGATTTCGGCCTGTTTGAGATGTTAACGTAAGTGGAATAGTTGGGAAAGATAAGGTGATTTGGCTTTAAATGTTCATTCGATAGCAGTTAAATCCTATAATGAAGAATTAATTGAAAGAGTGGCGCAGCTGCCTTTGGTGCTCCACTCTGGGGAAGTTGACAATTGAATCCTCCAACAGAACTAACTAAGTTTTTCTGGAGAATTCAGTATAAAATCTCAATAAGATTTCGAATTTTTCAAGTCCAACCCTCTGGAAGTCTAAAAACCCACCCCATACGTCTCTCGCAGCCTTCTGCAAGCAACGCTAATTAAGATTATACACCGTATAATCCGTAGGCACGTTTAATTAGAAGCCCCTCAATTTCTGATACGAATTATGCCTTTAAACCCACCCCTACTTGCTACCTCCGACCCGTCCAAGAACCACCCCTTAATGAAAATTCAATTATTCTTCTGCCTCTAAGCCTGGGGAGCTTCATTCCTGAAAGTAATAGGGGGGCGTGTTGGACTGATTCTTAAAAGTGGTAACTCATTCCTCTCGTGGATGTTTCGTCTAACGTCTAATAATTTTTCTAGGAGTCCATATGAAGTGAAATTCAAAATATATAACAAACAATATTCATGCCTTTATCTTTGATTGATTGAAATCTCCTTATCTACAATCAATCACTCGAATGCGAATAAATTTCCATCTTCATGATCGTTTTAGGTGTTCATTTTTCACATTTGAATTTAGACAATCGAAACAACACAAACAGTCGATCGATAGTCCTTGTACTATCAGGAAGAACATTTCGGAATTTTGAACACGGAACAGGAGCAGGACCATTTCGAGCACGCAAGTTGAAAAATCGTTATGTTAAAGCGCTTAATTATTTCCTGTTTGTGATTTGCATATGAGATACTTTCTTCGATGACGTCCACCAGTCGATCTGATAAGATTCTTGAAGTTATAGTTGAGAGGGCGAGTCGAATAGGGAAGGTTCCACGAACTTTTACAGAAAATTTATAAATTCACATTCGAGGGATTGTCGGGACATTTTCCAACTTGTGTGAAATGGCTCACTTCCCCCAATATCGATGTAATACCAACAATTCCGTTTCATCTCTCGAATAGTCAAAAATGATGAACATCACTTGTAGGGAAAGTGTCAATTCACACTCGTGGGGTTGTCGAAAACAGTTTCACACTTGTGTGAAACGAATCACTTTTCTTGATGATGATAAAATACCTCACAAATAATGAAAAATAGTGTGAATAACTTGTAGGGAAAGTATCAATTCACACTTGTGGGATTGTCGATAACATTCTCTAACGTGTGTGAAATCACATCCATAACTATCGAAGAAATATCTATTTTTTAAATTTTACCTCTTGAATAGTGGGAAATACATACACTGCATGTAAGGAAAGTGTCAATCACACACGTGGGGTTGTCGACAACATTCTGCCACTCTTGTGAACTGAATCACTTTTCCCAATTGTAATACCTACAGTTATTTGATTTCTACCTCTCAAATAGTGAAAACGGTGAAGAATAGTGCACCTTATTTTTAGAGAGAGGAATTGTCGACAACCTTCTTCCTCTTGTGTGAAACGAATCACTTTTCCCAATAAAAATGTAATATCTGCTTTTTCATACCATTTTATTTTTGGCTCTCGAAAAATAGTTTGAATAACTTGTGGGGAAAGTGTCAATTCACACTTGTGGGATTGTCAATAACATTATCTCACTTGTGTGAAATGGATCACATCCATAACTATTAAATAAATATCTACATTTTCATTTTAACCTCTTAAATAGTGGAAAATACTGTACATTACTTGTGAGGAAAGTGTCAATCACACTGAAGGGATTGTCCACAACATTCTCAAATGAATCATTATTCCCAATCGTAATACCTACATTTATTTGATTTTCATCTCCCAAATATTGAAAAGAGTGAAGAATAGTGTACGTTTTTTCTAGAGAGAGTGTCAATTCACACTCGTGGGATTGTCGACAATATTCTCCCACTTGTGTGAAACGAATCACTTTTCCCAATAATAATGTAATATCTTCTTCTTCATTCTTACCTCTCAAGTAATGAAAAATAGTGTACATAACTTGTAGGGAAAGTGTCAATTCACACTTGTAAGATTGTCGATCACATTCTCTCACTTGTGTGAAATAGATCACATCCGTAACTATCAAAGAAATATCTATTGTTCATTTTTACCTCTTAAATAGTGGGGAATACTGTACATTACATGTCAATAAAGTGTCAATCACACTCGTGGGGTTGTCGACAATATTCTCCCACTTGTGTGAATTAAATCACTTTTCCCAATAGTGATACCTACAATGATTTGATTTCTACCTCTCGAATAGTGAAAAGGGTGAAGAATAGTGTTACTTCTAAAAGGAGTGTCAATTCACAGTCGAGGGAATGTCGACAATATTCTTCTACTTGTGTGAAACGAATCACTTTTCCCAATAATGATGTAATATCTACTTTTTCATTTTTACCACTCAAATAAAGAAAAAAATTTCGAATAACTTGTAGGGAAAGTGTTCACACTTGTGGGATTGTCGATAACATTCTCTCACTTGTGTGAAATGGATCACTTTCCAGACTAATGAAATTTATTTCATTTTCACCTTCTAAAATTTGTTATTTTCAGAAATTTCACCGGAAATGAATTTTTAGAGGAATGGAACAATGTTATATAGGTATTATCATTGACTATCGAGTATGAATACATATTTTTTCAGTGTTCTCTTCCGAAAATTGTGATTATCTCAAATTCCACTGATTATAAGAAAACAGAAGGCGTTATCTGCAAGCTTTACCCATTGTTAAAAATTCAAAAGTGCAAGAGAATTATACTCAATTTGATGGTATTTTAACAACCTTTCAACCGACGTTTCTCATTCTCTGTTTTTCTTCGAAACCCCTCCAAATAATCCAATTCGAATGCTTCTAAAGTAGAGAAATTTAATGACATTAAAAACATCTCAGATTCCTCTAAACGGTCGAAATAAACGTATATAAAACGTTAAAAGCCACTCCGGAGTTTTTTTTCACTCACCATGTGATATCGGTCATACTGGACATTACTTTTAAACTCGTCAGGTATTTAAATATCTAACAGATAGAAACAGAGTGTTGGTAAATAAATAAACGAGGATATAGTTGAAAAATTGATAATTTCGATTCTAATGGTTCAGACGCAACCACGTTGATTTTAATTTTAATCTATTTGGACTTGAATATTCAATATTCAGTAATCAACTGAACGATGGAATTATTCAATGGACGGTTTTGAATTACCTAGTTGTAATTTTCCGAGTTATTCCTCAATCAACATTGTTGTGAACTTATTTTCTTAGCATGATTCTATTGAGAACATTTGAATTGGATATAAGTTTTTAAATGAGAGGGGGTCTTGATTGAAACATAAAAAAAATAATCTAGGATAATAAAAAAACATGTTTTCGACAATAACATAGTATTTGGAACGAAATTTCATCAATTTATACCGCATAAATTAAGTATTCTTTGTTATGATTTTTAGTTTTTTCCTTTAAAATTTTGTTATTTCCACTTCTCAAATGGAGGTGATCACAATATCGCGTTTTGTTTCTGTTCTTCATTGTTATTATCTCGAAAATCTACAAAATTTGAAGAAAAATTTTTTTTAAATATCTTATTTTTTCAAGTTCTGAAAAAATATGTTAAATTATATTCATAAACGTTGCATTTATAGATATCCCAATTTTCAGGGTTTTTTTTTGTTCAGAACTCTGCATACCCAATATTTTCATTTTATTATCTGATTTTAACTTTAAATTTTTTGAATTTTTTTTTTATTTTTTTTTCCTTTTTTTAAGTAAGGAACTTGCAATGTTTCGTTTCGTGAAAGAATTTCGATTTTTTTCATTCTCTCCTCCAAAAAAAAATTTTTTTATTTTTCCGCGGATTTACAACGCAGGATATTTTGAATCGGTGGACGGTTATTTCCGTGAAAATTACTCACTTACACATTAGGGTGCATCCAGTAGATCAGAGGCGAGTAATGCCGCGTAGAGCATCACTCAGAAGCATCCTAGATAACTCCGAAAATCCAATACACTTATCCCTTCGCACTTCCTGGTCCTCCTGGCCGGATAACCGAACGCACAAAGTCACCATCAAAAACTCAACAGCCACTCACACTCTGCGACGGGTCGGATCTCTCGTCGTCACCCCCGCGAACCTGAAGATGGCACTCTCGACCGAAACGTGGTCGTCGCTGCGGGTCACAGGGCACATCGGCGGAAATTGTGCGAGTCGCGCGCGTCCCCCTATCTAACTCGTCAATATACGCGTGCTGGTGGAAAAGCGTGCGTATATCTGTCAACGGTGTTCGACGGTGCAGAGTCGACGTGATAATACAATGGATTATAGTAGGCTTCGGAAAACCCCCACCCCGATCGCGCTCCACTACAGGTGCGATAGAACCGGTGCGATTGCGCAAATCGAAAAAGCGCTCGCTTGGTCCGCTGCTTGCGGCACAATTTTCTGATTATGTACCTATTTGTGCGTGTAATGTGCAGTTTCGTTGGGAGGCGATAAGGATACGGGGATTTTCCGATTCGCGGGTTTTGGAACGCGGCCAGCGAAGCTTCCGGGGGATTCACAGGGACGAAGAGCTTCGAGCCGCGCGCTTGTTGTGGCCATCGACACAACGCGCAATCTAGCTTGTGTTGGCAGGGAGGACTGATTTCGGTGGGTGACCTGAAACCGATAATTAGATGGAAATAACCCCCCCTTCTATATCCCTTTTTCTAGGACTGTTTCACCAATCTACCATAGTGAAGAAAAACAGTGGCATGTCATATTATTTATGTCTTCATCTCAGTGAAATATACAGGGTTACAGGAAAAGTCGTACTGAATATTGAAGGACGTTATTATTCAGGTGATTTCTGATGAATTTGGTTCCATAATATGTTGTCCGAAACTTAGCCGTTATGGAAATATTGAGTTTTGAAAATTTTCTGAAGCATCCTTTATTTTTTTAATTTTTATCAATTTTTTTTCAGATTGGATCTCCTTGGAGCCGTTCCTTCGATGTATCTAGTTGGAGGGCATGCCAATTAATAAAAATGATCAACAGAAACTGAACCTGCTACTAACAGCTTAATAAGACTGCTCGCCAACGGTTAGAATCAAAAAAATTTCATTAAGTGTTCTCAACTTTAAAGCGCCTTTTTTGGAAAAAACTCCATGGAACTTATTCTGCAAATGAGTTTCAAAACTTCTACGTCTCCTTAGCTATTCAGAAAAGTATAGTACCTGCTGTTAAATAGGCGAAACATTGACCAATTAACAGTCAGGGTAGTAGGTGGTACATTTTTAGTTTGAGGGAAAAGTAGCTAAAATAAGCAGGAAGTATGGCCCTATCAAGTAATTTGATATTATGGCCATCCACACATTTAGAATGAATCTCCTTTGACCCTCTTGTTCTTTTTTTGGGTTATCTTGCACTTTGGGAGCCCAATAATGGGCGTTATGATAATTTGTGATGCCAAACTCCGACTCATCTGTCCACACGAAAAAAGACCGAATCTTCAATATCGGCTTTGAGCATAAATCTCTAGTCTAGTCGCCCCAATGGATCCCCTTCTTCTGTTACTAGCACTGGCGTGTAATGGTAAGGGTATTGCCTATGAGTGTGCATTACGAACCAGACTTTCCACTGGGGAATACCAAGCCGTCGATCGATAACATATTCCCATGTCAGTCCATCGTACAAGAACAGACCCAGTTTCTTGTAGTCTTCGATAAACTATGTCAAAAACGCTAATATCAGGTACTCGACGAGTAGGATACCGTCGCAAGTATTTATTGCGTGCACGCCACTACACTCCTTCGGAAAATCCATAACACATTAGGACGACAGCATATTCCTCGTTAGTAAATGTTGCCATGTTCACAATACAAATCAAAGTCACGTCACAAGCCACGTCACACAGTAATAAGATGCAACAGTCCAAAAATTCAAGCCAAATCGCGTTTTTACAGAAAATTATGGATAACACATCTACCACGAAAGAATCACATGAGCAGACTATACGCCAAGATTTAAATTAATATACCTGAGAATGTTTGTCTTTGTCCCCCGAGCACAAAAAATAGCTAAAATAAGTAAATAAAACAAAGAAAACCGAGCAATATTTTTATGATTCATGTCCGACATGGCCTCCGCGACTACCTTAACTGTAATTTGGTCAATGTTTTGCCTATTCAATAGCAAGTGTTATACCTTTTTGAAAAGCTGAAGGGACGCAGAAGTTTTTAAACATTTCTGTAGAATAAGTTCCATGAATTTTTTTCAAAAAATGCGCTTCAAATGTAAAAACACTTAGTGAAAATTCTTTAATTCTAACCGTTGACGAGCAGTCTTATTGAGCTCTTAGTATAAGGTGCTGTTTCTGTTGGTCATTTTTATTGATTGACATATCCTCTAACTAGATAAATCAATAAACGGCCCCTAGAAGCTCCAATCCGAATAAAATCGATCAAAAGACCCAAAAATAGAGGATTTTTCAAAAAATCTTCAAAACTCAATATCTCCATATCGGTTAAGTCTCGGACACCATATTATAGAACCAAATCCATCAGAAATGACCTGAATAATAACGTCCTTCAATATTCAGTACGAATTTCGCTGCAACCCTGTTTACTGACATCAGTGAAACTGGACCAACTCAGGAACATGCCAATAAGAGGACCAGGTCAAGAGCCAAAACTTCACGTCCAAATGATCCTGACTTTACGTCAGAGCTTTTCTCGATATTTTCTTCAATTATTTTTAGGATCCTTGATGTTTGTGAACATTGTCAAGCTTATCGAAATTGATTTAAACGTCGATCCCCATTATCTCCCCAGTCCTACTTTCATTGTGTACATCAAAAACTACACTCTCAACCCAAATAGTTATCCCAAAACACACCATAGCTGTGAAACTCAAATAAACGAAGCTTCAAGGACTCACATTATATCCGATGCGAGATATCCAGGAGTTCTTGACCCACATCGATCAGGTATGTGTCGAACCAAGACGTTCGACCCCCAAACACTCCAGCCTCCAGGGCCAGTAAGCCACCGCCAAAACTCGCGCTAATCCTCACTACATCTCTCGAAACATTTCTCACAAACTGAGCGATGGTTTTTCGCGACGATGTTTCGAACGCTGTGGTACTTTGGATATCTCTTATCGCTTTCTGATCCTTACCCCAAATATCCGGATGGAATTATATCGATGAGTTTTCGTCGTGCCTTACGTTTTCAGACGAGCCGTGTCATAATTCGTTTCTATGAATGGGGAAACAATAAGAATTCCTTGGAGATAAGGATCGTCGAGATGATACCGACTTCCTAGCGTTGTGATGAGTTTCGAAACCTCGAGCTAGTGATGGCAGAGAAAGGAGACCAAATTAGATCATTTTGCCATCACAGCATAACACTCCTCTTCTATCTTTCAAGGTAGTCTTCTACATTCTTCGATCCTTGGGTTCCTGCTTCTTCCATCTTCCATCTCTATATTGGATCTTTTGCCATCACATCATAAGACTGCCCTTCTCTCTTCCAGGGTAGTCTTCCTTGTTTCTGCTTCTTCCATCTTACATCTCATCTAAGGTCCAATGGACGTCTCCTTCTACAGATCCTACTTTGAAGCTTCACCCTTCATCCCACCAATCTGTGTTCCTCCACGTTTGCACCCCCTGTATAATCTTCATTTTGTCCAGGTTGAATACATACTGTGGGAAATATAAATCATGGCCCTCAAATAGTAATTATCATAAACAATTCACTCGAGTATCTGCAGCTATTTATAGCACAACTTAAACGATCAGCTGTATCTAGATGTTCTGATGATAACACGGTCACTTCAAACTGTGACAGATAATGGAGAAATATTGCAGGGAAAGTGGGTAGGCAATTTTTTACGTTTAAATGTTTAGGAAACGTTTAGTTTGGAACATTTTTTGAACCACGTAAGGAAGTGACTTAAGAAAGTCTTAAATATAAACTTCAAATTGAATTCATATTAGGGTAAGGTTACCACTATTAAATAAAATTCCTAAAATGAATCAATATTTAGGTTAGGTCAGCTTAAGTTTAATATAGTTCTTGAAAATATGTAAGACATTGACGAGATTCAGGAGCTTCAAAGTATTAGTATGGAATATATTGAATTCCTTGTGGAATCAGAGAAATATCTAGGCAAATTATGACCTATCGAAGACAATCACTGTGTGAGGCCAAATAATGTTTGACCAATAACTTCTAACATTTGCCTATCGATCTGATAAACACACATATACGTTTCGGTCGAAAATCAAAGTGGAGTGTTTCTTTTATGGCCGCAGTTATAACAGTAAACACGATGAACCTCTTCTCTTATCAGCTGAACAACTCTTTTTATCATTTTCAATTAATTCGGTCAGAAGTGACTACATCTCTTCATAGACCGCCAAAATTTTATTGAATTTTTGGAGGAGAAAGATTTTTACTGGATGTTTTGTGAAGACGCGTGTATAGGGATACATTTTGTGAAGAAACATATAAATATAAGTTCTGTTGAGAAACTTATGAGGATACGTTTTGTGAAGAAACGTATGAGGATAAGTTTTGTGAAGAAACGTATAAGGATACGTTTTGTAAAGAAACGTATAAAGATACGTTTAGTGGACGAATTTCAGGATACGTTTTGTGAAGAAACGTATAAAGATACGTTTTGTGAAGAAACGTATGGAGAAACATTTTGTGGAGAAACGTATAAGGATACGTTTTGTGGAGAAACGTATAAGGATACGTTTTGTGGAGAAACGTATAAGGAAACGTTTTGTGAAAAAACGTATAAAGATACGTTTTGTGGAGAAACGTATACGAATACGTTTTGTGAAGAAACGTATAAAGTTACGTTTTGTGGAGAAACGTATGAAGAAACGTTTTGTGAAGAAACGTATAAGGATACGTCTTGTTGAGAAACTTATCAAGATACATTTTGTGAAGTAACGTATAATAATACGTTTTGTGAAGAACGCATAAGGATACGTTTTGTGAAGAAACGTATAAAGATACAATGGATGGAGAATAACGGTCAAAGGAACATCTGTGTATTTATTACTCTTCCAGCAACGTTTCGGCTAATATGTAGCCTTTATCAAGCTAAAGAATAGACACAGATATATGATAGTAAATAGATCTAAAAAGCAACAACGGAAGCAAAAAGCATACACTGTTTGAAAAATTTTTTATTTCTCATTTGTTTTCACTCTCAGATAAACACAAATCAAAACAATACAGAATGAACAGACACTCAACTTCAGAATAAGAGATTAAAATATAAAAAACCATGTAGATCAATATAGTAATCATATATATAAAAAAAGAACAAAAAACAGTGTGTATTGTTTTGATTTGTGTTTATCTGAGAGTGAAAACAAATGAGAAAGAGAAGATTTTTGTTGTATACCATTGTTATTTTTTAGATCTATTCCCTATAAAGAAGAAACGTATAAAGATACGTTTTGTGGAGAAACGTATAAAGATACGTTTTGTGGAGAAACGTATAAAGATACATTTTGAGGAGAAACGTATGAGGATACGTTTCGTGAAGAAACGTATAATGATACGTTTTGTGGAGAAACGTATCAGGATACGTTTTGTGGAGAAACGTATAAAGATACGTTTTGTGGAGAAACGTATAAAGACACGTTTTGTGGAGAAACGTATAAGGATACGTTTTGCTGAGAAACTTATGAAGATACGTTTTGTCGAGAAACGTATTAGGATACGTTTTGTGGAGAAACGTATAAAGACACGTTTTGTGGAGAAACGTTTTGTGAAGAAACGTATAAGGATACGTTTTGTTGAGAAACTTATAAAGATACGTTTTGTGAAGAAACGTATAAGAATACGTTTTGTTATGGTGATACGTTTGTGAAGAAATTTGTGAGGATTCGTTTAGTGAAGAATCGTTTTTCATTCGTTTCGCACCTCTAATCGGCCTACGAGTATTTCTTCGAAAATCTTAGTCGAATTATTTTCTCGGTTGAAGTCTGTAATATTTCGGACTTCACCTCTGACGTGTAGAAGCTTCCAGTGAGCTTGAAGGATAAACCGAATCGAGGATATAATAGATACAAAATGTAACATTATCCTATCAGATCAGAAATCCTTGTTCTGCGCGATGTATGGTGCCGTCTTAAGTGAAATAAAGACACAATTACATCGGTTTCAATCTCTTTTACGACGGTAATCCCTCATTCTTGCGACTGAAAAGCCGGTCGAAATGTCCGGGAATGGTGAAATATGTAAAAGATGTCAAGTTTTACGATCAGCAATCGTAAATACATCCGACTGGACACAGTATATTTAGCATTTTTACGATAGTATCGTATACTCCATATACAGAAATTACAACTAGCAAATTTTATATATTTATCTCTGTTGAGGAACAATAAAAAGTGAAGTCGCGATAAATCTCAGCCAACATACTGCTAAGAAGAATGTTGGACCACCGCGATGTAGCCGTTTCCGAGGGATTCAACCGATGGAGGAAAAATGCAAAATCTTTCATTAATTCGCATAGGAACTATCCATTAATTGGTTAAATTTCCAGGAAGTATGAAATGCAGAAGGGAAAAGCAAGCACTCACCTTACACTTTTATCTTTTGTAAACTCGGTGTTATAATTTTTATCAAGGGGCGATAATCTTATTTTCTTCTGAAAAAAAACCTGCATTCCACCAGGCGCCGAGGCTGATGAACCCGAGATAATGTCACAACGCAAATAACTTCATTTTACAATACGTTATATAAACATTTCACTCTCCGATGGCTTTATCCACGTAAAAATTACTGTTTGCCTTACGGATTTGTTGTTGAATTTACTTACTTTCAAACCAATTTGGTCTGAGGGGACCTAGTTTCGATGAATGGCCTTGTTTTGGTTCGTTATCTGGGAAATTGCGAGGAAAATTTGGAGTTTCCACGGTTGCATCTCGAGGATGATTGTTGTGATGGGTATTTACCAGTTAACTGTTCGTATTGTTGCCGATTGAAAAGTTCTGCAGGTTTTGAATTGGAAATGCACTCGAATAAAAGTACGGAGAAATGGTCTATAAAAGAAGTTAAATTCTTAGCAACTCCTAACGAACTCGAAGTTCAGTAATAATAAGAAGTAAATTGGAAAACTAGCGAAAAACGTTCACGATTACAAAGAACAGAGTAAAAAAAACATTTCAGCAATCCAGAAGAGGAATTGTGTCGTAAAGAAATACAAAAGAAACGAAATAAGCCATGCAAAAATTCACATCGGAATCAATCACTTAGTTCATACCTATTTATGGACAAAGGTGAATAAATTCCATTGACAACTTAACCACCCGTAAGGGTAAGGAAGATGGAAGCACGAAGAATGCATCGAAAAACTTGTGCCATCCTGAGGTACGGGTTTCGTGAAAGCTAGAGGAATTCTTGCCGAAAAATATTCGGCGAAATCAGATTAGTTTGCTCGGCAAGCTAGTACAACGCTTGATAGAAGAAAATAGTTAAGCGCAAACGAAAAACTCGCTCTACACATAAATAACAAATAATTTGTATATAATTCTGGATTTTGTTTGATCAAAATTGAGTGATAGATAAAAAAGTCATCGAAAATTGTGCCAAATTGCTCGGCAAGCTAGAACAATTGTTGAAAAAAATAGTTTGGAGCACAACAAATATTGCTTTACACATAAATAACACAACATTTTCATATAATTCAGGCATTTTTTGGACAGAATTGTGGAATAAATTAAAGAGTTATTAAGAACTGTGCCGGATTGCTCGGCAAACTAGCATAATTTTTTGAGAAAAACAATAATTGGCGCAAAGAAAAATGGATTTACGCATAATTAACATATAATTTGGTCATTTCTTATTGGAATTGAGTGTAAACTGAATAAGTTATTGAAAATTGTACCAAATTGCTAAACAAGGTAGAGCAATTTTCAATAAATAAATAAGATAGGCGCAGAAAAAACTGGCTTTACCCATGAATAACACATAATTTGTATATAATTTAGTCATTTCTTATTAATATTGATTGATAAATGGACGAATTATTGAAAATTGGATCAGATTACTTGGCAAGCTAGAACAATTGTTGAAAAAAAATAGTTGGGCGCACAAAAAATTTGTCTTTACACATAAATAACACATCATTCTCATATAATTCAGGCATTTGTTTCATCAGAATTGAGTAATAAATTGAAGAGTTATTGAAAATTGTGCCGGATTGCTCGGCAAACGAGCATAATTTTTTGAAAAAACCATAATTGCCGCTAAGAAAAATGGATTTACACATGAATAACACATGATTAATATATAATTCGGTCATTTTTTATTAGAATTGAATGAAAATTGAACGAGTTATTGAAAATTGTATCAGATTGCTCGGCATGGTAGAACAATTTCCAATAAATAAATAAGAAAGGCTCAGATAAAACTGGCTTTACCCATGAATAACACATAATATGTATATAATTTGGTCATTTCTTATTATAATTGATCGTAAAATGGACGAGTTATTGAAAATTGTATCAGATTGCTCGACAAGCTAGAATAATTGTTAAAAAAAATAGTTGGGAGCACAAAAAATTTGGCTTCACACGTAAATAACACATCATTTTCATATAATTTAGGCATTTGTTTGATCAGAATTGAGTAATAAATTGAAGAGTTTTTGAAAATTGTGCCGGATTGCTCGGCACAACTAGCATAATTTTTGGAAAAAACAATAATTGGCGCAAATAAAAATGGATTCACACATGAATAACACATGATTAATATATAATTCCGTCGTTTTTTATTGGAATTGAATGAAAATTGAACAAGTTATTGAATATTGTACCAGATTGCTCGGCAAGGTAGAACAATTTTCATTGAATAATTAAGAAAGGCTCAGAAAAAACTGGCTTTACCCATGAATAACACATAATATGTATATAATTTGGTCATTTCTTATTATAATTGATCGTAAAATGGACGAGTTATTGAAAATTGTATCAGATTGCTCGACAAGCTAGAATAATTGTTAAATAAAATAGTTGGGAGCACAAAAAATTTGGCTTCACACGTAAATAACACATCATTTTCATATAATTTAGGCATTTGTTTGATCAGAATTGAGTAATAAATTGAAGAGTTTTTGAAAATTGTGCCGGATTGCTCGGCACAACTAGCATAATTTTTGGAAAAAACAATAATTGGCGCAAATAAAAATGGATTCACACATGAATAACACATGATTAATATATAATTCCGTCGTTTTTTATTGGAATTGAATGAAAATTGAACAAGTTATTGAAAATTGTACCAGATTGCTCGGCAAGGTAGAACAATTTTCATTAAATAAATAAGATAGGCTCAAAAAAATTTGGCTTCACCCATGAATAACACATAACATGGATATAATTTGGTCATTTCTTATAATAATTGATCGATAAATGGACGAGTTATTGAAAATTGTATCATATTGCTCGACAGGCTAGAATAATTGTTAAAAAAAATAGTTAGGCTCACAAAAAATTTGGCTTTACACATAAATAACACATCATTTTCATATAATTCAGGCAGCTTCTTGATCAGAATTGAGTAATAAATAAAGGAGTTATTGAAAATTGTGCCAGATTGCTCGGCAAAGTAGCACAATTTTTTGAGAAAAAAATAGGTGGCGCAGGAAAAAACCGGATATACACATGAATTACACATAATTAACATATAATATGGTAATTTCTTATTGGAATCGAGTGATGAATGAACAGGTTATTGAAAATTGTACCAGATGGAAGCTAGAACAATTTTCAATAAAAAAATAGGAAGGCATAGAAAAAAACTGGCTTTACACATAAATAACCCATAATCAACATATAATTTGGTCATCTCTTATTGAAATTGATTGATAAATAAACGGGTTATTGAAAATTGTACCAGTTTGCTCGGCACAATTTTTGGTAAAAAAATAAATAGTCGCAGAAAAAAACTGCCTTAACACACAATCAACTTAAAATTTGGTAATCTTATTGAAATTGGGGCGGTAAATGAACAACTTATTGAAAACTGTGCGAGGTTTCACGGCAAGCTAGAAAAATTGTGAAAAAAAAATTAGGTGCACAAAAAATTTGGCTACAATAAAAACTGTAGAGAAATTTCATCGTATGAGTAAGATTTCGAAGATTATCATCACATTCATCGAGTAGTTTCCCATTTCTTATTTCAATAAGCCATATATGCTGCTTGAAAATCCTTCGAATCCAAAGACAACCTCTAATCCCCGAGTTGAACGGGATAAACCAATAACGTCCGATATTTCTCTGTTAACTTCACAATTCCTCTTGCCATTGTTGAAGAGACCACCTGATGGTAAAGACGAATTAAAAACGCTATGTACACCTGATTGTCGTCTTCGTTCCACTTGCCCAACTGTGCTCTCGTATCTGATCTTATCAGCGTTTTGTCACTTTCTCATCCCACCAACCAAAGCTAGATAAACACCCGAAGAAGCTGTACAAACATTTACAATCTTTTCAAGCCTAGTCACCTTCGAAGCAAGTGAGACATCCTCATTATTATATTGCCATTGTGCACCTTTCAAAATTCATCGCCGAGAGTAGCTCGGGTATGACTTTTATTTTTTTCTCGGAGTCATACCTGTGTTTAACAGTTCACAGTTCTTGTTACCTGGGTCGGTTGTTGGTCTTTTGTTCCGATTTGTAGAAACAGTATTTCTTTTTCCGGAATCGGGGGGTAGGTCAGGACCCCCTGGGGATGGACATCATTCCGTTCTAATTTATGTCTTAGGATAACGCCTTTAATGGACCTGGATGGATATGAGAGGATGGTGACGTGGTGGTTTAGAAGCGGTTCTGGCTCGAATTAAAGCGGTATGAATCGGTTGTTTTTGGCGTCTGAAACTGTGTTTAGGAATGCGTTGTGATTATTAGATTCACGAATATATATTTCTTGAGGGTTGGCTTACATGACAAGAAATTATGATTATGATTATGATAATTAGAATAATATGGAGTTTCTTATTCAACTATTCGAGGACATACGCCAAGATGACCAGCTACATCTCTGTGATGTAACGTGGGGAGATCAAGGAAGGAACAATGTGATGTGTCCTTCATGAATTCTTGAATTTGATAGTATTTAGTAGAATTCGAAATACACACTCGTTGTTGAATTCATGTCATCTGTGAATTTGAAAAGATTTTCAACAATTCATGAAAATGGAATAACAATAATCAACTTCCAACGAATAATATTACTTACACTATTTAAAAAAGAATTGGTTTATTTTGTTTGTAGTTATTCACAGTAAGAAAAAAAAATAAGATTATAATTTTATGAGAAAAACAATATGGAAAATATGAATTTAATCATTTGATATTTTTCATTCAATGATTTCTTGTGTTTGAATATATTTAGTAGAATTCGAACATATCCGCTCGTCGTCAAATTAATGTCATCTGTCAATTTGAAAACATTTTGAACAATTTATGGAAATGGAATTAAATTAATCAACTTTCAATTTTGTTCCCACAAATAATACAAATTACACTATTTGAAAAAAATTGCTGCCCTTTCTGTCACCGTTTGGATTTTTACCTGTAAAATGGAAATTTTCTAATTTTCAATTCTTTATATCTCTACTTCCTCTCGTCAGAATCTTTCATAGTTTCGAGATTATTAACCAGTGACTCCCCCACTTCACCCTCATCCAATAAAATCCTCTGCGAAATTTCGATATTCAGGTCCAAAAAACTGAGGGGTAGACCCCCCCGAAAATCTATAATGATATATTTTACGCCAGTAGAGTATGTCTAACGTGAGTCGAAAATGAAAGGTGGAAAAATTTAATTTTTTTTTCGAGGAAACATAGTCAAGTTAGGTATGGAAATATAGGTTATCGAGGCCTCAAAATCCGATGGAAATAAAATCACAGCCCTATCTGCCACCGTTCAGTTTATACCCTATCCAATGAAATTTTTCCCAAAGTTTCGATAGGTAATTATAATTATAAATAACTTGATCGTTATCAATTAAATGAGAGAATGCACGATTTCACCAGAAACCCAAAAATAAATATCGACAATTCCGTGAATTTTCGAGAATAAGCTCCAATTTCGAGAAAACATGCCACTCGAATAGTTCGGAACATATCTCGACGATTGTTTGTTTAAAATCACAGTTCACTAACTGTAAAACTCGTGTATCCAATCGAATCAATTGTGCAACAACAATCAAACGGGCGCAGAGATATCCCATTATATCGAGATGACAGAAGCAACAACCCAGACTAGTCGAGAAAATCGATCAAACCGCTCCAAGGTACGACAGATACGGAAATATTTCGAATTTTTCAATTTGCAAATTAGATTTAATCGTATCTGAGGAATTCGTTTCAAAATTGCAAATCATCTAGCGTGAAATAATTTTTTTTATTAGTACTCTGGACAGCCCTGCCGAATATCGTCATTCCTAACACCATCGGAGTCCAACATCCACGACTACCAGACAATAACTCTGCACAAATCGATCCACGTGCCGCCTAACCGACAAGTACTTTGAATTACAAATTACCTCAATGTTAATCATCATTCTGTCGAACGACGTAATTCAACATTGGAGGCAGTGTGGCCAACTGACGGACGAGACTCCTCCTCGGCAAGGACAGTCTCGCCAATCGTAACACACGCGAAGAAGACAATGGGACGTGTTGCGAAATTGCCTCAATTAAAACGTTGTTTATCCTCGAAATCGACGATAACAAGATTCCATTAATTCTGTGTTTACGAAACCCCAACGTGGGCACGGTTTCTAGTTATGACGCCGCTTTCGCGGCGTCATGGGCGCGGTTAATTGATAAAGTTAATTCGAGTGCAGTTTTGAAGGAGCCTATCGAAATTCATGTGTAGTTTACCTTCGAAATACAATTAGAGTGACATTTCACGATTGAACAACCTGTACAGAACGAGGGGTGCAAGTGATGATGTCGCAGATATATCACAAGAAGGGAGCGGATACATAGCTTAGATATAACAGACACTTGGAAAGCGCACGACAAAATTCTGTAGAGTCGAGTGAAGTTTCAATTAGGGAGATGTTCTATATCACTGTTACATGTTTGTGATATAAAAAATTTAAGTAGGAAGACCTTCCACATAGCAGTTCTATCACTGTTACCTGTCTGTGATATAGAAATTGAGGATTTATTGCATAACGTATTTGTGGATGTTTCATCGATGTAATATTCCCTTGTAACAATCAGTGGAACTACTCCATACGCCATAGATCGAGTGATCCGAGTGGCCACCGCGTCCTACCGTTAAAAAGCACCTGAGGAATGCAAGAAGCAAACAAGAGAGACACCGCTGTTTGTACAACGACAGCGACCAACTAGCTCCTAAACCGCTAAAAGTGTTTGTCTAGGCATTCATGACTTGACCGGCGACTGTCGATGTCATCTTCTAAGAAATGCACTTTGTGCTTCACCACCCCACCCCGACAGGTTCGGCCGACTTCGTATTTGTTTGTACACAAACTTGTCTTATTAATTAGTAGTTTCTACGGAGGGAACTGGATGGTCGTGAGACTTGGAGAAAGGATACATGATAGGAAGTGTGTTTGCTCTCATTAGATACGAATGGGGAGGGCTATAAGCCTACCAGGGATTGAAATGAAATTTTCCTATATCGATTATTCAGGCTGGGATGCCCCAAGGATCCGTTTTTGGCCAGATATTTTCAATTCCACTATATGGATCGATACCACGTCGTCCTCAGTCTTCAAGACTAAGAATTTGGTATTGCCATTTATGCCCCCCTGATCGCGAAGAGAATTAACCCCACTAACCCTTTTTCAATCTTAGGCCCGGTCTCCATTACCGAATTGGTTCCATACCGAATCCGTGTCTGAAATATGTAATTGACTGCCGAAAACTAGATTGAGTCAGTGGGCGGTCATATTAACATTTCAAACCGAGTTTTTATTGGCCAAAACAAGAAGTGAAACGGAGAGAATAATTGTTACCTGTGCAGAAAATATTTACTGGATGGAAGCGTTGCCAAATTGCACATCTTTCGTGACTTGAACATGCTTTCGAATTTTGAGGATTTTCAGACCTGTCTCATACAGTCGATTACTTTTGCAATTCCAAGAACCTGAAGGTTTTTCTCTCAGTAAGCAAATGACCTCACCTAAGTGACTATTTCGAGAAGGGCACTGATACATAGCTGCGATGTAGCAGAGACGTTTCTATGTCCTTCTCAGAGAAAGCGCATGTATGCATTCTACAAAGCGTAACCTCTTAGATATGCTTCAATTAGGGTGTCGTTCCACATCTAAGCTCTATCACTTTTACATGTTTGTGATAAGAACATTGCAAATCTTTCGTGACTTAAACATGCTTCCAAATTTTAAGGATTTGCAGATCTTACTATCTTATACAGTCGGTTTCTTTTGCAATTACAAGAACCTGAAGGTTTTTCTTTCAGTAAGCAAATGACCTCACCGAAGTGACTATTTCGAGAAGGGCACTGATACATAGCTGCGATGTAGCAGAGACGTTTCTATGTCCTTCTCAGAGAAAGCGCATGTATGCATTCTACAAAGCGTAACCTCTTAGATATGCTTCAATTAGGGTGTCGTTCCACATCTAAGCTCTATCACTTTTACATGTTTGTGATAAGAACATTGCAAATCTTTCGTGACTTAAACATGCTTCCAAATTTTAAGGATTTGCAGATCTTACTATCTTATACAGTCGGTTTCTTTTGCAATTACAAGAACCTGAAGGTTTTTCTTTCAGTAAGCAAATGACCTCACCGAAGTGACTATTTCGAGAAGGGCACTGATACATAGCTGCGATGTAGCAGAGACGTTTCTATGTCCTTCTCAGAGAAAGCGCATGTATGCATTCTACAAAGCGTAGCCTCTCAGATATGCTTCAATTAGGGAGTCGTTCCACATCTGAGCTCTATGACTGTTACATGTTTGTGATAAGAACATTGCACATCTTTCGTGACTCAAACATGCTTCCAAATTTCAAGGATTTTCAGATCTTACTGTCTTAGAAGGGCGGTTTCTTTTACAATTCCAAGAACCTGAAGGTTTTTCTCTCAGTAAGCAAATGACCTCATCCAAGTGACTATTTCGAGAAGGGCACTGATACATAGCTGCGATGTAGCAGAGACGTTTCTATGTCCTTCTCAGAGAAAGCGCATGTATACATTCTACAAAGCGTAGCCTCTCAGATATGCTTCAATTAGGGTGTCGTTCCACATCTTAGCTCTATCACTGTTACATGTTTGTGATAAAAACATTGCAAATCTTTCGTGACTTAAACATGCTTCCAAATTTTAAGGATTTGCAGATCTTACTATCTTATACAGTCGGTTTCTTTTGCAATTCCAAGAACCTGAAGGTTTTTCTCTCAGTAAGCAAATGACCTCACCCAAGTGACTATTTCGAGAAGGGCACCGATACATAGCTGCGATGTAGCAGAGACGTTCCTATGTCCTTCTCAGAGAAAGCGCATGTATGCATTCTACAAAGCGTAGCCTCTCAGATATGCTTCAATTAGGGAGTCGTTCCACATCTTAGCTCTATCACTGTTACATGTTTGTGATAAGAACATTTCACATTCTTCGTGACTCAAACATGCTTCCAAATTTCAAGGATTTGCAGATTTTACTTTCTTATACAGTCGGTTTCTTTTGCAATTCCAAGAAACTGAAGGTTTTTCTCTCAGTAAGCAAATGACCTCACCCAAGTGACTATTTCGAGAAGGGCACTGATACATAGCTGCGATGTAGCAGAGAAGTTCCTATGTCATTCTCAGAGAAAGCGCATGTATCGTTCTATAAAGCGTAGCCTCTCAGATATGCTTCAATTAGGGAGTCGTTCCACATCTAAGCTCTATCACTGTTACATGTTTGTGATTAGAACATTGCACATCTTTCATGACTCAAACATGCTTCCAAATTTTAAGTATTTTCAAATCTAACTGTCTCATACAGTCGATTTCTTTTGCAATGCCAAGAAAAAGGAAAAAAATCCTTAATTTTTATATCACAGACACGTAACAGTGATAAAGCTGATATATGGAAGGCCTGCCTATTTGAAACGTTGCTGTGCTCTTTAATATGTAGACGTAGGAGATAAAAAAGTCTCTGCTACATCGCAGCTAAGTAACCGCGCTCTCCTTGTGATATATCCTTGAAATGGTCACTGGGGCATTTTCTCCTTTCGCTGATTCAGATCAAGGATCGGCAACAAGGCTCAATCGCACTGGGAAAAATTGGAAGATCGGCAATGTGAATTTAATAACACGTTCGACGTGAGCGGTTTATCACATTCGTTCCTCATTCCGCTGGCATAACATTTCAAAGGGGCCGAGGCACTTATTAACACCACTAAACGCGAAACGTATAGCCTGGGCCCCGAGTTCGTTAACTCCGAGGGGTCAACAAAATTAAAAATCGGCTCATTGGCGACGTGAGTAGTTCAACAAGTGCCCGAGTTGTGTTGGCACTATGTCAAATATGACAGGGGTTGCCGGGGGTCACGTGTTGAACCAGTTGGGTTTTTTGACGGACGCGATCCGGGATCTTCGCGTCGAGATCTGTTCATGTTATAGGCAAAACTGTAAAAGTCGTCTCTGTATTATATCACAGAGATATAACAAAGTGTTTTCCATATTTATTTCACCATATTGTTCATTATCTCAACAAAGCATTCCGGACTTGATTCTTCGGCGAGTGGTTCTCCCCTCAAGACGCGTCAAATCTCCTGGAATTAATCTCAGGTAATGAACATCGAGAGAAATGTACATAAAACCTTTCCTCATAAATCTTTCAATACCACAGAAAAGGCACATAGTAACGATGCCTATCTCGAGCCGACTTTTTATACCCCTTTGTGCGAGTCGGATTGTCGTGGAAAAAAATGCATTTCGCCAACCTGGAAGAATCGGCTCCACTTCGCATTCTATCACGTACATAGTCTGGCCATTATAACGCAGATCTAGTTATGGGTTATTGCGACTACTTCATGACCCTATGAGTAACTACGGTCCTTTGTGGTTCGTGATTTACTGCCGTACCCAACTACTGGCTGCTTGATGAAGATTTGTGTGCTCGCAACAGGTCGCTATCGGAATTTCCGAGATTTACGATCGATACCAAATCGAGTTCCCCTCTGATTAGGCGATTTCAAGTATAATTTTCTTCGAAGGCTCCAACGGCGGATATCTCAAGAAAAAGAAGAAATGTTCTCGATGACCGAATAAAACGGTGATTCCCCTCCGCGAGTTCGAACAACCAAACGCGCCTGGAAATTTGTTTTCGTGAATCTCCAGGGATTATGTGTTTTAGGAGGAATTTTAATCGTCCCCGGCATTTCTCAGATAAAAACGGTGAAAAACATCGTCGTAAAGCTGCGGAAATTCAATTGAAGAAGGTCCGCATTATCCATCTGTGTTTTATCGCAAACACGGGGATTAAGATAAGTTCTTAATGGAGAGGAATTTTCGCATCTCGACGAGTGGAAGGATACAGTCAAAATATTGAATTCGGAAATTCCGATCTGTTTATATTGGATTATTTTTTGGGTATACAGGGTACCTCATAAGGATACGTTGTGTGATGAAACGTATAGGGGTACGTTTTGTGAAGAAACGTATAAGGATACCTCTTGTGGAAACACGTAAAAGGGTACATTTTGTAAAGAAACGTACAAGGGTTTTTTGTGAAGAAACTTATAAGGGTACATTTTGTGGAGAAACGTAGAAGGGTATTTTGTGAAGAAACTTATAAGGGTACATTTTGTGAAGAAACATACAAGTGTATTTCGTGGAGAAACTTATGTAAAATAAATAGTACCTATTATTTCTTATAAAACAGCATATGTTTGTTGTTTCTATGTTCTTTGCTATATGGACTTATAGAGTGCTTTGAATTGACAGTTTCAATTATAAATTTGTCACACAATCTTTCTTCAATTGGAATTTAGACTAAGTCGTTCAATAGCATCGTTTTCGATCTAATTCCAGGTTAGCAATTTAGAATTTGTATATAAGAAGAGTTTGTGAATTATATTTTGACATTAGAAGTAAAAGAAATGAATCATTTCAGCATTGATGATATCAAAACGTTTATTTCTCCATCAATAAAGAAAAGATTCTTATACGTATGAGGATACGTTTCGCGAAGAAGGGTACGTTTTGTGGAGGAACGTATAAGGGTACATTTTGTGGAAAATGTATAAGGGTACGTTTTGTGAAGTAACGTATAAGGTTACGTTTTTTGAAGAAACGTACAAGGGTGTTTCGTGGAGAAACTTATAAGGGTGCGTTTTGTGATGTAACGTGTGAGAATACTTCTTCTGGAGAAACGTATGAGGGTACATTTTGTGGAAAAACGTACAAGGGTATTTTGTGAAGAAACTTATAAGGGTACATCTTGTGAAGAAACGTACGAGCGTATTTTGTGGAGAAACTTATGAGGGAATGTTTTGTGATTAAACTCATGTAAAATAAATAGTACCTATTATTTTTTATAAAACACCGTTTGTTGTATTTATGTTTTTTGCTATATGGACAGTTTCAATTATAAATTTGTCACTCAATCTTTCTTCAATTGGAATTTAGACTAAGTAGTTCAATAGCATCGTTTTTGATTTCATTTCAGGTTAGTAATTTAGAATATAAGAAGAGTTTGTAAATTATATTTTGACATTAGAAGAAAAATAAATCATTTCAGCATTAATGACATCAAAACGTTTATTTCTCAACTAATAAAGAAAGGATTTTTATACGTATAAGAATACGTTTCACGGAGAAATTCATAAGGGTTCGTTTCGTGGAGAAACGTACAAATGTACATTTTGTGAAGAAACATATAAGGGTACATTTTGTGGAAAACC
The DNA here is from genome assembly GCA_963966015.1 of Aphidecta obliterata. Lineage (NCBI taxonomy): Eukaryota > Metazoa > Arthropoda > Insecta > Coleoptera > Coccinellidae > Aphidecta > Aphidecta obliterata. The sequence continues at coordinate 5,330,537 of OZ014435.1, forward strand.
GTATAAGGGTACGTTTTGTGATGAAACGTATAAGGGTACGATTTGTGGAGACACGTATGAGAATACGTTTTGTGGAAAAACTTATTAGGGTACGTTTTGTGATGAAAGGTATGAGGATGCGTTTTTTGAAGAAACGTATAACGATAAGTTTTGTAAAGAAACGTATAAGGGTACATTTTGTGAAGAAACGTATAAGGGTACGTTCTGTGATGAAACGTATGAGAACATGGTTTGCGAAGAAACGCATAAGGATACATTTCGCGAAGAAATTTATGAGCATACGTTTTGTACAGAAAAGTCTGAGGATAGGTTTCGTGAAGGAATTTATAAGGGTACGTTGTGTGATGATGAGGCGTGTAAGGATACTTTTTTTGAAGAAACGTATAAGGATAAGTTTTGTGAAGAAACGTATAAGGGAACATTTTGTGAAGAAACGAATAAGGGTACATTTGTGAAGAAACGAATAAGAGTACATTTTGTGGAGAAACGTATAAGGGTGTATTTTGTGAAACAACGTATAAGGGTACGTTTTGTGAAGAATTGTATAAGGGTACGTTTTGTGAAGAAACGTATAAGGGTACGTTCTGTGATGAAACGTATGAGAACATGTTTTTCGAAGAAACGCATAAGGATATGTTCCGCGAAAATATTTATAAGAGTGATGAATCGTTTAAGGATACGTTTTGTGAAGAAACGTATAAGCATCCGTTTTGTACAGAAAAGTCTAAGGATACGTTTCGTGAAGGGTACGTTGTGTGATGATGAGGCGTATAAGGATACTTTTTTTGAAGAAACGTATAAGGGTACATTTTGTGAAGAAACGAATAAGGGTACATTTTGTGGAGAATCGTATAAGGGTATATTTTGTGAAACAACGTTTTGTGAAGAATTGTATAAGGGTACGTTTTGTGAAGACACGTATAGGAATACATTTTGTGAAGAAACGTACGTGGATACGTTTTGTGAAGAAACGTACCTATTCAATCATATCTCTTTGTGTAAAATTCGCAGCGTTCTCCACGTTGCTCACACCAAGACAAGGTTCCGAATCCCGGCTGACAGAATTTAATAACACACCTATCAAGAGGTTGAAAGGGCACCGTTTGTGAGAAATGCTTATCGTGTAACCAAACATGACATGGGGGTGTCAGAAGCAGCGCGCCGCATGATTCTCATTCGATCAAGCAAGCGCTCTTCTGTCCCTTTGGCGGCGAGACACCGCCGACAAATCGTCGTCCTTGTTCCGAATCGAATAAACTGGGCTGGACCGCGAGAAATGACGAGCGGACAGCCTGTCCGCTTTTTCATTCGAAGGAAATTTGTAATTTCAATCCGTTCGGATTTCATTAATTTTCGAGAATTTCGATCGAAAATGCGGTAAGTTCTTTTGTCGTGACGGTCGACCCGACCATCTTGTAATCGACACGGCCGAACCTATCATTATACCGTGATGATGTTCCCTGCGCCATCCTACAGCATGATCGATTTTCAATAACGATAGTCTTGAGTACGTACACTTCACGAGGTTATTAAGATGGGTCGAGGATAATTAACACGAATACCTTTGCATCGAAAGGAGGAAACGATCATACGACGGTATTTGAAGATGAAATAACAAGGTCTCTGGAGTGCGAGTAATAACAAAACGAAATTCGAAGATACGTTGGTAGTCTTGGATTTTGTGTTAGTCTTATTATTGTGTTTTCATTTTAATGTTTGTTAATATTGTGCTCTCAAGTTTTTTCGAAGAACAACCTGTATTTTATTCAGTTTTTTTTTCATGATTGGTTTGGTACTTTTTGAATTTTTTATTTCTCTTTACATCCAGACAACATGTTACCACAAGAACTACTGTAGCTTGCAATTCGCCCAACAACCTCGCACAGCTAATAGCATAACCCAATAGTTTGTACACAGTGAATGTATTAGTGGCTAACAACCATCATTCAGTCGAATCGAACAAGTTAGCAGCGATAATCAATTTGCGTAACATTGTTAATCAGCGATAAACCCATTAGTGAACAGATGTTAATTGGGAATTATTGTTTATTGCACACGTTTGGAATTTTTGCGTCATTTGAATATCGACAAGTATTGTGGACTTGTAAGTGAATAATTGTCATACATATCGATTTATCGACGTTTACTGATTTGTCATTCTTTAAAAACTCAGATTGAATCACCGGTTTATTGGAGAAGTCATCGGAAAAACTCAATGATGCGTGGAAATCCTCCTTCGAAAGATATGAAACAATAAGAAGGAAGCAAATCAGTTTAGACTGACAATAACAATAATAATAATGAAATATTATCGTATTTATAATGAAAAATTCACATAAGCGTGAATAAAAAAAAAATTATGATAATATACAATAATAATAAAGAAATATATTTATAGTATTTATAGTAAAACACTCACATAAGCATGGATAAAAAAAATGATGATAATATACAATAATAATAATAAAATATATTTATCGTATTTAAAGTGAAAAATCCACATAAGCGTGAATAAAAATAAAGAAGGAAAAAATTATGATAAGAAACAATAATAATAATAAAATATATGTATCATATTTGAAGTGAAAAATCCAGGTCCAGCGTGAATAAAAAATTGATAAGAAAATTATGATAATATACAACAATAATAATAAAATACATTTTCGTTTTTATAGAAAAAAAATCCACATTGGCAAAGAAAAAAAAATTATGATGATATATAATAAACATAATGAAATATATTTATCGTATTTGTTGTAAAAAATCCACATTACCGTAAATAAAAAAAAATATGCTCATATACAATAATGATAATAAAATATATTTATCGTATTTATAGTACAAAATCCACATTAGCGTGATTTAAAAAAAAGAAAAAAAAGAATAATGATGATAAACAATAAAAATAATAAAATATACCTATCGTATTTGTAGTAAAAAATCCACATTAGCGTGAATAAAAAAAAATATTATATACAATAATATTAATAAAATACATTTTATAGTAAAAAATCCACATTAGCGTGAATAAAAAAGAAGGAGAAGAATCATGATAATATACAATAATGATAAAATATATTCATCGTATTTAAAGTGAAAAATCCACATTAGCGTGAATTAAAAAAAAGAAAAAAAAAATTATGGTGATATACAATAATAATAATGAAATATATTCATCGTATTTTTAGTAAAAAATCCACATAAGCGTAAATAAAAAAAAATTATGATGATATACAATAATAATTATAAAATATATTTATCGTATTTATAGTAAAAAATCCACATTAGCGTGAATAAAAAAAAGAAAAAAGTAGTATAATAATATACACAAAATCCACATTAGCGTGAATAAAAAAGAAGGAGAAGAATCATGATGATATACAATGAAAATAAAATATATTCATCGTATTTATAGTGAAAAATCCACATTAGCGTGAATAAAAAAAAAAGAAAAAAAATTATGGTGATATACAATAATAATAATTAAATATATTCATCGTATTTTTAGTAAAAAACCCACATAAGCGTAAAAAATAAAAAATTATGATGATATACAATAATAATTATAAAATATATTTATCGTATGTATAGTAAAAAATCCACATTAGCGTGAAAAAAAAAAGGAAAAAGTAGTTTAATAATATACAATACTAATAATAAAATATATGTATCGTATTTATCGTGAAAAATCCACATGAGCGTGAATCGAAAAAAAAATTAATATGATAATATACAATAATAATAATAAAATATATGTATCGTATTTATAGTAAAAAATCCACATTAGCCAGAATAAGAAAAAAGGATTATGATAATAATATACAATAATAATAATAAAATATATTTATCGTATTCAAAGTAAAAAATCCACATTAGCGTGAATGAAAAAAAGAAAAAGGAAGTATGATAATATACAATAATAATAATAAAATATGTTTATCGTATTTATATTAAAAAATCCACATAAACGTGAATAAAAAAAAAGAAAATAATCATGATGATATACAATAATAATAATAAAATATATTTATCGTATTTATAGTGAAAAATCTACATTAGCGTGAATAAAAAAAAAAGAAAAAAAATTTTAAAATATACAATAAAAATCTACATAAGCGGAATAAAAAAAAAATTATTATAATATAAAATAATGATAATAAAATATATTTATCGTATTTATAATAAAAAATCCACATAAGCGTGAATTTAGGAAAAATTAAAAAAAATATTATATTATATGTATATATAGCAAATTTCACTGAAAATTTTGGACTGGGAGAAAAAAGTAGTAAGTTTCGAATTATTGAAAAAAAAATAATTAGATGGCGATATCCACGCAAACCTTGGGCACTTAACCGCCGCATTCAGACCTCGAGAGAAATTTATATTTTTCTAAAATGTGCATCAATCTCTGTTGTGGTCGGTTAAAATTGTACATTACTTGAATGGATGGAATTTCTCACTCTACATATTAAATGATGGCTTTATTATTCTTCATTTCAATAAAAAATCGAGGGTTTTCAATACAATGTTACCTGAAGCCTAAAGATGTCCTCCTGTCTAGAACTAAGTAGCTCCTGCCTTAGACACCTCCATGAGGTAAATGGAGCTTTGCATCTCATGAATATATTGGCGTGAGACCTTGCTGCCTGCGAAACAGTTAGCTCCATCTAACAGGCGTGTGAAGTGCTACCACCCTCCTCTCTCTCTTCCAACAAGGTGTTTTCTGAAGTGACATTGGTGATTCAACGTGCAATCCTCTAGAGATTTCGAATGGTCATCACCCAGGGATAACCCGCAAAGACGCCCTTGATCTCTGGGTCAGTGTCACCGCCCTAAACAAAGCCGCCACTCCACGAGCACCACTCATTCATCCCGCTCCGCATCCCGATCGCAGAACGGGATCCGAGAGGAGACGAGAAGATCGATAATGAACCTCGGCGCCGGTTGTATTTCACAGGGAAATTTGTGTTTTTCGAAAGGTGGGTCGAGAGAAGATGACGTGGAGGAGACAAATCGATTGGCCCCTTTCAAAACAACCCAATCATTTATTATGAGGACTGTCAGACGCTCGAAATGTTATCGTGGCTGCCTTCTGCGTCATCGAACCATTAGAAAGTTTCGGAGAACGAGGATTCGGGAATTATGGTGCTTGCGAATCAACAAGGTTTTTCATATTTCCCATTGTTGTGTGGGATGTGGAGAGGGTTGGAGAGGCTGCGTTAGATGTTTCTGGGTGATGGAGGGTCAAACAAACAACACCGAACTGTTGTATTGAGGTTAAAGGAGACTTATTAATTGGTCATTAGATTCTCTTATTAACTGATTGAAATTGGGAATTATTTGGGGCACTTTGGTCATCTGGTAAATTGGTCCTAATAATTCTCCATTACTTCAGTCTTAACTAGCAATTAATGATAGAAATTCTCAGGATGATGGAAGAATGTGACAACTCAACAGAACGAATGAAAATATGAGCCAATACAAACAACTTCTGGAGAAAGAATGGCAGAGGCACGAAGCCAGTGAAGAACGAAGGGGGTGCACTATGACCTGGAGACCTATTGGGCCTCCCTTTCTTGAGCTAACCTAGGTATATCCCAAGCTGCAACTGGCCATCCAGGTCTATATTCCTAATGAACTACAGCAGCTGAAACGTCTTCAAGGAGGACCCAGGCTTAAAGAAGCCAGTTCTGATCCCCCAAAGAATTGGAAAAGCTCAGACAATGAAGAATGACGACTCCTCCGCCGAGAGAGGTTCCTGTAAACGCGGTGGATCCGTCGGTTTCGCGTGGGCGACGGCAGCGTCGCTTGTATGCCGCTGCTCGCGAAGACGGCGCTCTGCGTTCCCATGCCCTCGATTCGGAGTGGCGCCTGCTTACCTACGACGACTCGGATCGTAAATCGGACCTTCTCTCTTTCCCACCGTTCCACTCGCGGCGTTACGTTGTCCGCCTCTTGTACGAACGGAAATACGTACCATACCAGAGACCTGCACCAGCGGGTCGACGAGGTATCTGCACTTCGTTAAATCCACCTTTACTCGACGCAACATCGAAGATGATCGAGGCAACCACTTGAAGATGAAATTTTACAAAATCACCAGGTTGCATTGTTCAGGCTTGAATAGAAAATGTGTACGATTTACTTTTGAGAAAACCCGACGAAGATGATATCCAAATGATCATATCACAATTATATCACAATAAGAGCGCGATTACAGAGCTGCAATGTATCAGAGACCCTCCCATCACCTACTCAGAGGAATAGTACGTCTTCATTTTATCTCAGACAGATACGTTATGGAACAAATACTTCATTTTTACATCACATACTTGTCTCAGTGAGAGAGCGGATATGTGGAACGTCTCCCTAATTGAAACATTGCTGAGCTCTATAGGATGTGGTCGTGTGCTTTCGTTGAGTAACAAATGGGATCGTCTCTGCTACATCACAGCTATATATCAGCGCTCTTCTTGTGATATATATGTTACTTGGAGACATAGGGATCCACTTAGACAGTCAAGCGTCTATCTTAGTTATTCATGAGAATTCCAAAGCGAACTCAACGATCTAGGCGGAATGATTAGGATCTTCTTGGTCTTGGTGGTCAGAAGAGGAAACGAGGAAGCCCTAGTATGAGCAGACCCATTTCATGGCTTAGGGACGCATGCCAACTGAGAGTGACGAAGAAGCACTCTGGCAGAAGTTTGGGTCTCTTTAAACATTGGAAGGTCGAAGATATATCTAGATCCAACAGGAAACAGGTCTTCTAGGTCTTCACCACAAGGTAGACTCTATTCCTGGAGCCATCTCAGCTAGACGTATTCATCAAAGATTCGGACTGGAAGGAAAGCAGAGCTCAATAATGAAATCCTCAAGTTTCAATCAACAAATAACCCACCCCTCACTTGTGTCCAGACCGCCTAAGTTTACCTCAAAACTGTCATCTGTCCAAATAAAACCGAAACGGTCAATTTTTCCGTGGAATTGCAGACAATTTCCGAACGTTCACGATCAAATCGAGAAAAGACATTCCAACCTTTACGGTTTATCGACGTTGTAATTATGTTATTGGCTTCTCGGTTTCCAATATGCCGCAAATATTTGCTTTGTCAATTACGATCGATGCCAAACAATTATGTCTGAGCTAAGTGGGTGTGCAAACAGCGCTGGGAGGATTTTTCGTGACTATACATATTTTTTTGGTTATTATAGAAGTAGGACCATTAGAATGGCCTGTGAATTAATCGAGGATTACTTTCAATTCGAGGTGTTTCAAGGATGGGGAATGAGGTTGTGCATTTTCACAGATAAACAAGATGTGGAGTGTCGCGCCAAATCAAGAAATGTCGATGGTGTGTGAATTTATCAAATTTTTTCTAAGTACCACATTGGAATTACTACAGGTACTACTATCCATATCCAGTGAGATCCGAGAAGAATGAGATGATCTCTCTCCAGCACTGCTCCTGGAGAGATTCTGTCATTAGCAATCAGAAACATTCAACTGGGACTTCTCAATTAGGTACCATTTTGATGTGTGATGATTAAAATTCCTCAACAGCTATGGGTCTCCTGAAATGCCTTATCGATAAATCGTGGAGACCCTTGCAGGTAAATAGCGTCACCCAGATATGAAACGACGCGATCTGATTCAGGTGACCCCTCGACGTCCAATAAGTCACCGACGGATTTAACGGCGGATATTTCCCGAAACGCCAGAAAAGGAAGAAAACAAACCGTAACATTGTTATTGCGGGACATAGGTGGCAATAAACGATGACCTGGGCGACAAACTTAGTTCACTTAAACTCATAAAATCGATCCAGGGAAGACATAACTCCTTTATTCAGACGACGGTAAATTTAACGGTGTGGGAACTAACTTGCTATCTCTTGGTCCTCGACTTTTGCTATACGGCCGTTTATGGACAGATGAAAAATTGGAATTGATCGTAATCTATGAAGGATGGAAACTTCCTCAGATAAACTTGTTGGTTATTTTGAATAGCTATGTTTACAACTTTGGGGGAGGAGTCGCCATTGTGGCAGTATTCAGACGTTAGAAGAGTCTTTTTATCTAACTCATAGCCAGGAAGTTTTTGAAAACAATATTCGGTGATAATTACGAATATACCACAAGAAGAGCGCAGATACTGAGCTGGGATGAAGCATGGACCGTCCTATGTCCTCTCCCAGGAAAAAGGGACGTCTACATTTTTGAGCAGATACATTATGGAACAAACATGTATAAGTGGCAGAGCTGATATATGTAAGACATATTGTCTCAGCTACATCACAGCTCAGTATCTGCGCTCTTCTTGTGATATATTTGGAACATGGTGACTTGGGGAAGCACATCAGCCGTAATGAACAGGCAGATGAGAAAGCCTGTAGCCACCAATTTCTTTTTTTTTTCTATTGACATAGCAGGATATTGTGCTGATATCCCTGAAGCCTAACATACCGAACTCACAATAGGCTCGTCTTTGATTCAATAGGATTCAATTTATCATGTAGCAGGTATATCACAAGAAGAGCGCGGATACAGAGCTGTGATGTGAAAGGGACACTCCTATATCCGATCCAAGAAAAGAGCACGTCTACATTATCAAACAGATACATTATGAAACAAACATGTATAAGTGATAGATCTGATATTTGTAAGACATATTGTCTCAGCTTCATCACAGCTCTGTATCTGCGCTCTTCTTGTGATATATTTGGAACATGGTGACTTGGGGAAGCACATCAGAACAGGGAGATGAGAAAGCTTGTAGCAACCAATTTCTTCTTTCTTCCTATTGACATAGCAGGATATTGTGCTGATATCCCTGAAGCCTTACATACTGAACTCACAATAAGCTCGTCTTTGATTCAATGGGACCCAAGTTATCATGTAACAGGTATATCACAAGAAGAGCGCGGATACAGAGCTGTGATGTGAAAGGGACACTCCTATATCCTATCCAAGAAAAGAGCACGTCTACATTATCAAACAGATACATTATGAAACAAACATGTATAAGTGATAGATCTGATATTTGTGAGACATATTGTCTCAGCTTCATCGCAGCTCTGTATCTGCGCTCTTCTTGTGATATATTTGGAACATGGTGACTTGGGGAAGCACATCAGAAATGGGAGATGAGAAAGCTTGTAGCAACCAATTTCTTCTTTCTTCCTATTGACAGCAGGATATTGTGCTGATATCCCTGAAGCCTTCCATACTGAACTCACAATAAGCTCGTCTTTGATTCAATGGGACCCAAGTTATCATGTAACAGGTATATCATAAGAAGAGCGCGGATACAGAGCTGTGATGTGAAAGGGACACTCCTATATCCTATCCAAGAAAAGAGCACGTCTACATTATCAAACAGATACATTATGAAACAAACATGTATAAGTGATAGATCTGATATTTGTAAGACATATTGTCTCAGCTTCATCGCAGCTCTGTATCTGCGCTCTTCTTGTGATATATTTGGAACATGGTGACTTGGGGAAGCACATCAGAACAGGGATATGAGATAGCTTGTAGCAACCAATTTCCTCTTTCTCCCTATTGACATAGCAGGATATTGTGCTGATATCCCTGAAGCCTTACATACTGAACTCACAATAAGCTCGTCTTTGATTCAATGGGACCCAAGTTATCATGTAACAGGTATATCACAAGAAGAGCGCGGATACAGAGCAGTGATGTGAAAGGGACAATCCTATATCCTATCCAAGAAAAGAGCACGTCTTCATTATCAAACAGATACATTATGAAACAAGCATGTATAAGTGATAGATCTGATATTTGTAAGACATATTGTCTCAGCTTCATCGCAGCTCTGTATCTGCGCTCTTCTTGTGATATATTTGGAACATGGTGACTTGGGGATGGACATCAGAGCAGGGAAATGAGAAAGCTTGAAGCCACCAATTTCTTCTTTCTTCCTATTCACATAGCAGGATATTGTGCTGATATCAATGAAACCTTACATACTGAACTCACAATAAGCTCGTTTTTGATTCAATGGGACCCAAGTTATCATGTAACAGGTATATCACAAGAAGAGCGCGGATACAGAGCTGTGATGTGAAAGGGACACTCCTATATCCTACCCAGGAAAAGAGCACGTTTACATTCTCAAACAGATACATTATGAAACAAACATGTATAAGTTACAGAACTGATATAATATGTAAGACATATCGTCTCTGCTATATCACAACTCTGTATCTGCGCTCTTTTCGTGATATTTGTTACTTGGTGACTCGGGGAAGCACATCATGAGCATCAAACACTGAGATGAGAAAGCCTGTAGGCTTCAATTTCATTTTTTTTTTTGGCATATGAAAGGATATTGAGAGAACAAGCACCATTTCATCAGTCCTGGTGATTCTGCGAAGGGAAATTGCACATCGAAGAGGAGAAAGATTGAGAAATTACGATTCCGAGGAATCGAATTTGCGCAAGGTGCATCAACACGACCTGCGATAGCGCCTGCAACGAGATAAAGCGGATATTTGTCGAACAAACCGAGACAACATGTGGCATTTCTCGTTTTACGTTGACTGTACACCCACTACTACCCATAGCCGACTAGTTCCTTATCGCAGTATTCGAACAAACACCGACGTTTTAATCGGATTCGCACAATTTGAATACAAGGAATTCGATGGGATTTGGTTTTTCTTCGATTATTGATGCAGGTATGGACGTGTTATCGCCTTTATTGTGGGAAACGCCGAGGTCTGGAGCCTACGCGGGGTAGACACGTTCTTGCAGTGCAAATTCTCTTTCCTTCTGAGAGCGGAAAATTCCCACTAATTTTTCCGGTAACTTCGATGACACACTTCCATCTTAAATGGCACAGTTGTTTGTCTAGACTCCCGGGTCCGCCGAATTGGGCACCGGGCTTTTGGGGTAGGGGGTTGTTATTTCTCCCGGAGTCAACGACCAGTCACCTGGAATCCGGAGTACACAACCTGATAATAATAGCCGGGAACGGGTTCGTTCTTTCCAGACGGTAAACTTACCGGGCGCCGCGAAAGTTTCCCCGCCCGGGCGCCCCCTCTCGAGTGTTTTATGCGGTTTACGTTTATTATTTCGTCGGGGATTATTACACGACTGAAATATGTCGCAGTATGGAGTTGTTTTCGAGGGTTTCGGGGGATATATTGGAGTGGAATGTTGCCATCTTAGAATTCGGGGGTGTAATTGGGGTATTGTTGGTCGTATGTCTTGGGGATGATCTTGTTCTTGTGAACGCTCGGAGGGTATAAACCCTTTCACAAATATTTCCATTTCTAATTGAAAAATAAAATTTTGTATTTGGGTATCACCTAGTGAAATCCATGATTACTGATAGATTGTCGATTTCCAATTATGTACTGAATCCTGGATTCTGGATTAATTATCATATATTTTCGTGAAATTTATTTTCACTCTGGATCCATAATCATAAAAATTCGAAAAATTTTCTGCTTTGAGTGAAATGATTACATGAATTACAATTATGAAATTTTCTGAAAATAAAATTATAAATCAATTAAAGTATGGTGAATTTTAGTGAAATCCATGAAGATTGATGAATTTCGATTTTATTCATGTACTGGATCCATAATTATAAAAATTCAACAAATTTTTCTTTTCATGTGAATGATCCCATAAGTGACAATTATGCAATTCCACTTTTCTTCGGAAAATAAAGTTATACACCAATTGAAGTGTGGTGTATTTTAGTGTAATCCATGAAGATTGATGAATTTCTATTTTATTCAGGTACTGGATCCATAATCATAAAAATTCTAGAAATTTTTCATTTCAAGTGAATGGTCCCATAAGAGACAATTATTTAATTCCACTTTTCTCCGGAAAATGAAGTTATACATCGATTGAAGTGTGGTGTGTTTCAGTAAAATCCATGAAGATTAATGAATTTCGATTTTATTCATAATTATTATAATCCATAATTATAAAAATAAAAAAAATTTTTCATTTCAAGTGAATGATCCCATAAGTGAAAATTATGCAATTCCGCTTTTTTTCGGAAAATAAAATTTCAAATCGATTGAAGTGTGGTGTATTTTAGTGAAATCCATGAAGATTAATGAATTTCGATTTTATTCATGTACTGGATCCATAATTACGAAAATCCTAAAAAAAAATTATTTCAACTGAATGATTCCATTCCAAGTGACAATTATGGAATTTCACTTTTTTTCGGAAAATAAAATCATTCATCGATTGGACTGTGGTGTCTTCTAGTGAAATCCATGAAGATTGATGAATTTCGATTTAATTCATGTACTGGATCCATAATTATATATATTCGGAAAATTTTCTGCTCTGAGTGAAATAATCGCATGAATTACAATTATGAAATTTTCAGAAAATAAAATTATAAATCAATTGAAGTATGGTGAATTTCAGTGAAATCCATGAAGATTGATGAATTTCGATTTTATTCATGTACTGGATCCATAATTATAAAAATTCAACAAATTTTTCTTTTCATGTGAATGATCCCATAAGTGACAATTATGCAATTCCACTTTTCTTCGGAAAATAAAGTTATACACCAATTGAATTGTGGTGTATTTTAGTGAAATCCATGAAGATTAATGAATTTCTATTTTATTCAGGTACTGGATCCATAATCATAAAAATTCTAGAAATTTTTTATTTCAAGTGAATGGTCCCATAAGAGACGATCATTTAATTCCACTTTTCTCCGGAAAATAAAGTTATACATCGATTGAAGTGTGGTGTATTTCAGTAAAATCCATGAAGATTAATGAATTTCGATTTTATTCATGTACTGGATCCATAATTATAAAAATTAAAAAATTTTTTCATTTCAAGTGGATGATCCCATAAGTGAAAATTATGCAATTCCGCTTTTTTTCGGAAAATAAAATTTTAAATCGATTGAAGTTTGGTGTATTTTAGTGAAATCCATGAAGATTAATGAATTTCGATTTTATTCAGCTACTGGATCCTTAATTACGAAAATTCTAAAAAAAAATTATTTCAACTGAATGATTCCATAAGTGACAATTATGGAATTCCACTTTTTTTCGGAAAATAAAATCATACATCGATTGGAATGTGGTGTCTTCTAGTGAAATCCATGAAGAATGATGAATTTCGATTTTATTCATGTACTGGATCCATAATTATGAATATTCGGAAAATTTTCTGCTCTGAGTGAAATAATCGCATGAATTACAATTATGAAATTTTCAGATAATAAAATTATAAATCAATTAAAGTATGGTGAATTTTAGTGAAATTCATGAAGATTGATGAATTTCGATTTTATTCATGTACTGGATCCATAATTATAAAAATTCATAAAATTTTTCATTTCAAGTGAATGATCCCAGAAGTGACAATTATGCAATTCCACTTTTCTTCGGAAAATAAAGTTATACCTCAATTGAAGTGTGGTGTATTTTAGTGAAATCCATGCAGATTAATGAATTTCGATTTTATTCAGGTACTGGATCCATAATTATAAAAATTCAAAAAATTTTTCATTTCAAGTGAATGATCCCATAAGTGACAATTATTTAATTCCACTTTTCTTCGGAAAATAAAGTTATACATCAATTGAAGTGTGGTGTATTTCAGTAAAATCCATGAAGATTAATGAATTTCGATTTTATTCATGTACTGGATCCATAATTATGAAAATTCAAAAATTTTTCCATTTCAAGTGAATGATCCCATAAGTGAAAATTATGCAATTCCACTTTTTTTCGGAAAATAAAATTATAAATCCATTGAAGTGTGGTGTATTTTAGTGAAATCCATGAAGATTAATGAATTTCGATTTTATTCATGTACTGAATCCATAATCACGAAAATTCTAAAAAAAAATTTCAACTGAATGATTCCATAAGTGACAATTATGGAATTCCACTTTTTTTCTAGTGAAATCCATGAAGATTGATAAATTTCGAATTTATTCATGTACTGGATCCATAATTATAAATATTCGGAAAATTTTCTGCTCTGAGTGAAATGATCGCATGAATTACAATTATGGATTTCCACTTTTTGTCGCAAAATTAAATTATACGTCAATTCGAAAGAGCTCTTATCTAGTCGAACCCATGAGGACTGATATATTTCCGAAATTATTTTAATTCTTGATCCATAATTATAAAAATTCTCGAAAAAATGTATTTCAACTGAATATTTCCATAAGTGACAATAATTGAATTCCACTTTTTTTCGGAAAATAAAATTAAACATCGATTGTAGTATGGTGGCTTCTGGTGGAATCCAATGGAGATTGATCAGTTTCAATTTTATTCATGTACTGGATCCATGATTATAAAAATTCGAATTTTTTTTACTTTGAATAAAATGATCCCATGAATAACAATCAAGGAATTCCGCTTCTCATCACAAAATGAAATTATACGTCGATATAAGTGTTTTTTTTACTTGAAGTGGAATGACAATTACGGAATTCCACTTGTTATCGAACAATAAAATTAAAGGTTTATTCAAATGAGGTATTATCTAGTAGAATCCATAGGGGCTGACGGATTGCCGAAACTATTTTCATTCTAGATCCATAATTATAAAAACTTGAAAAATTTTTCATTTTGAATGACAATAATTATGGAATTCCACTTTTCACCCAAAAAATGTCGATGCGTAGCTAGTGAAATCAATGGTTACTGGTAGATTTTCGATTTTTATTCGCATACTGTATACATAATTGAACAAATTCTAGATATCCACCAAACAACTTTTTTCTCGAGGTGCGAACCAAATTCATATCGAAAAAAAATGATATCCATCGTAAATTAAGAAAAAAACTGAAAGTTCAAACAAGACGTTTTTATGCCGATAAATCTTTTCACCCCAAAATAACCACCCACCCTCAACTCCATCCGAAGAGAGTCATCGACGCGGCCCTCATTGCCCAAATGATACTGTTTCGGGTACATAAAGACCTTCCTAAAGGCCCGTCCCACACGATGATGGCCCTCATCACCAGAAGTCCTCGGTTCTCGGAAATCGGAGCGCAAATCCAGGTGCAAAAACAACGATCCTGCCCGTCCAGGTAGAAGAAGCTGTAAAACTCAATTATTTTTTGTTTATCGCACCTCCGAGAATGCCGCTACAATTGCGAAGTGAACCGTGTTTCCGTTTTTACGACTTCTTCCGAGATTTCTCACCTCCGAGCACAAACGCAGAGATATCTGGGCCTCTTTGAAGACTGTGCGTGAAGGATTCACTCCACGCATTTTATGAAGTTAATCCTTCTTTGGAATTTCCAAATCAGCGATCAAAAAAGTTATTGTTGAAAAGGAGATTTAACAATTATGGTTTTTTTCTTCTTTTCAATGGAGCTTGAGCATTTTTTCATTGCCAAGTTTGAATTATCTTCTCGTTTTGAATAAATTTGCTGGAAAGTGTTCAATTTTTGATGCACATGTTCCAAAAAAAATTCGATCATGCATACTCCTAAGACAAGTAAAACTCTCCCTAAATTAATTGAAAGGGAAAAAAAAATTCGAGCTAGGGTAGATTCGAAGAAAAATTAGATACTTACCTGCCTTTTCCAAAAAAATAAATAACTCTCTCAAAAACATAGGCAATAGATAAGAAAGGAATAACTAAGAAAGGAAAAATACTATAAGAAGCACAAAAAATAAGAAAGAAGAATAAGAGGAACAAAACTTTACACCATCTCGGATTCTTCAGGCAAGAGAAGCTCTTCGTGGCATCGAGAAATTGAATCTATACTAGACAGATGAAATTATCCAAAATCGTAATACTCAAAGTTTTAATTTAAAAATTTTCCAAAATCACCCTTCTTAATCTCCTATCCATAGGCTTTCCAAAACGACGAAAAACACAAAAAGTGAAATAAGTAAAAAATTTTGAAAAAATTGAGAAAAAAAACTTACCCACAACTT
This sequence comes from Aphidecta obliterata, assembly GCA_963966015.1. Lineage (NCBI taxonomy): Eukaryota > Metazoa > Arthropoda > Insecta > Coleoptera > Coccinellidae > Aphidecta > Aphidecta obliterata. The sequence goes on from OZ014435.1 coordinate 5,346,481, forward strand.
CCGAACATGTGTGAACTCACGGCGGCCACCGCATCGGTGCGCTCACTGCACTAGAACACCCTGTGTATCCGGGAAACGTCCGCGGGGAGCAACAGTCGACGCACCAACTGTCTCCCGAGTTTCCCTCGGTCCGCTTTTCCGGCTTTCCCGTCGACGCGAGTGGCTGCCGGCTTTTCCACGCCACGTGCGGGGAGTTTTCCCCCGATTTTCGGCGGCCTACAAATGAATGAAACCGTGGGCGCTCTGGAGGATTTGAATCAGGTCCAAGTAGTTTGTGCGGGCACTACGGAGACGCCAGATCGATTTCGAATGGGCGAATATGCAGATTCTGGAGCTGGATACAAAAATGGTCAAGGTTGAGGGAAAGACCAAGAAGAATTTTGGAGATCCCCTTCAGATGCTCAATTCTTCTTCCATAACCATTCGGTATTGTAGTAAATTGTTCAAAGGTAATCTGAGAAGCAGGCCAACAAATCAATCCGTATAAACCCCAGTGAAATATCGCCACATATTCGTGCAAAACCGAGTCGTCTGATCGTTTTTATCGCACCGTTGTCTCTCATAACATAACAGAAGAAGAAAAGTTCGATCGATCAAGAGGCCGAAGGCGCCGAGGAGTTTTTTAAAACCGCGATTTCGAGAAGAAAAAACGACTTTCCGACAATACCCAAAACGTCCCCTATTTCGACTCGTATCTTCTGTTGAACCCACAGGTTCAACAATTATTAATTATATGTATTCATTCCCTTTATAAAAGAATATATTTTTCGTCAAATTTTGTATATACTTGATATTAAAATTTTTGGGCTCGTCTTCACTTAAACGCCCCAATCTCGACGAACAAGTTTCCAGTAGAAAATGAAGGAAGGATGAAAACTCACTCAAGACACACCTCTGATTTGACTGAACCTTTTCTAGAAAAGGATTTCGATAATAAATTGGGACTTCTGGAAAATGTTATTCAAATGTTATAGTTAAATTTGTGTTTTGAGAAGCTCAAAGCGTCTCAAAACAGGAAAATTCAAGAATTAAGAAATAATAAAAATTTTTTTTTTTAAATCTTATCTTCTACACCTTATGTTTCCTGATACTTTTCGATTCCTTACAAAAAAAAATCAAAATCAGAGTAGGACAGTTTCACCAGTTTTCCCTTAGCACCATTGACTTCAGCCAGTTTTGAAAACAAAATATAGAGTATAAACAAATATGGATAATAATTATATGCATATAATCTTCGAACCAAAAAAATAAAAAGAAATGAAAAATTTAATAATTAAGAAATAATAATTTCGAGAAGAAAAAACGGCTTTTCGACGACACCCAAAACGTCCCTTATTCCGACACGTATCTTCTGTTGAAGAAATATTGAGCAACTTTAAGTTGGGTGCCTTTAGCTTCTCCACAACTAGGTGACAGCCCCGGAACTCTGCAGAAAGAAGGTTCATCCCCTGCTTCCTATCCTTCAACCCTTTCTCAGTATCAGCCCGTGGTGATTCGCAAAACTCTTATTGTCCTCATAACTGAAGTAGATCAGAAGATCATACAAGGTTGCAGCCCCTACAAAAAGCCCACCGCCTCGAGCAACGAACATCAACATATAAAAACTGGGTGAAGCAAAACTTTGCGATCTATGTCTATTGGCGATTCCAGAAATTCCCTTGCATTCTTCCTGCCTGCCATCATCAAAATATTCCAACTCGAAATGACCAACGCTTTCATTTATGGCTTGGACGAACGCCAACCAATATTATCGTAAAGTTAGGAGGGATGCCCACGCTGCTCTTTTTACATCCCCATTGAGCAAGAATACTCGTACGACTTTGTGGCATTAACTATTACCATAACTACCCCGAAAACATCATCTGCACCCCCCCCCATGTGGGAAGAAATGCACCGACGTCCGATTTTCTGGGAATTCTTCGGGACATCCCTCTTCACCCACGCCAGAGGCAGCTTCGATGTGTGGGCAGTCATACTATCGATTGGAATTCGGGACTTACGAGGGTAGAACGAATTTATTGAAAGATTGGTATTTCCAAAAACGAAACAAAGAACAGAGCACATCAAAATTAGTTATGCTAAACACACCAGGTTAAGAGAGTAGCCTGGGCCCATAACCTATTGGTTGACCTGACCCGACCAGAAACGTCTCAGTTTAGGTCGGAATATTTTCCCAATGAACCCCGTATCATAAAAGTTTGTACCTACTTCCGAAACCCCACTGAATTTTAATAGTCGACGGCCATTATTCTCTATGCTAGCGTCGTTTTCAATTTTCCGAGATGTATATTGGAGGAGTTATTTGATTGCCGTGTGGTATGAAATATGGCGTTTTTATTTCGAATGCGAATTCCCAGATTTTATATGGGATTTTTATGTCGGGCATGGGATGAGACATGGGAAGAAACGTGCTATTGTTGTTCGGTCGTAATATTGTGGGCTATTTGTCATTCGATTTGACGTCTCGTAGTTGATGATTGACGTTGGGAATATGCAGATTGAGACTTTCGTTCGTGGAGAGAAAGAACCCTGCGAATTCCTCGAGAACCATCGAATGGATGGGATTTTTTTTCGGCTGACTGCCACGTCATCTTCGAGATCAAGGACGATCTATCGAACTTCCAGAGGGTTTTCCAGGCAGAAAGAAGAAAAATTACGAAAGAATCTTTTCAACAGTTAATTTTTATTCTTTATTGCATCTCACCCCATGGTAATTCTTCGGTGACAGCATCCAGTAAAGCCCCCTCCATGTGGTGCCATTCGGAGTTCATGAAATCGCACCAGGACAATTCCTCATCAAGTGCAAATAAATCCAACGAAATTAAGAGTGCCAACAACTCATCTCGTTTTCAACGATCTTCATGAACCTCCAACGTCTCTTGGCATACGATGAAAAGGACCACGATACAAGAGCACATGAAAAACGTTCTAAATCCGGGAAAATGTCCATTTTCCGGCATTCATTCAAACAGCGGACAATGTTATCAACTTTGTCGGAGAGAAGACGAAGGGGTGGAAGCGACGGGGGTTAAGTTGAAAGTTAGTGAGGAAGTTCGGGGGGTGTGTGGGTGGTTAAAAGGGGGATTGGGGAAATATTGCACAACCGTATATCGAAGTTTGCATGATGCTTTTTGTGGATTGCCTTGTGGCGTTACAGGAAATAATGGAAGAAGGGGATGAAATGGGGAAAACTGTTGGGTGGAATTTTGAATATTGTGAAATCATAAAGCATTCCTTTCTGAAACTTTAGTGTCTCGATTCGAAAAAAAATGTTGGTGGAATTGAAAAAAAAACGACGTTGAACCTTCAGGTTCGATAATTATTAATTATATGTATTAATTTCCTTTATCGGAGAATATATTTTTCTTCAATTTTTTGTATGTACTTGATCTTAAAATTTTTTGGCTCCCACTCTCAACGAACAAGTTTCCAGTAGTAAATAGAGGAAGGATGAAAAATCACTCAAGACAGACCTCTGATTTGACCAAACCTTTTCAAGAAAGGGATTTCGATAATAAATTGGGACTTCTGGAAAATGTTATTCAAATGTTATAGTTAAATTTGAGTTTAATGAAGCTCAAAGCGACTCAAAACAGAAAAATTTAAGAATTAAGAAATAATAAAAAAAAAATTTCCCGAAAAATCGTATTTCCTAAACCATAAGTTTCCTGATACTTTTCAATTCCTTATGAAAAATTGTTTAAACGAAGAAGAATCAAAATTAGAGTAGGGCATTTTCACCAGTTTTCCCAAAAGGCTGATTTAGACACTCCAGCCAGTTTTGAAAACATAATAAAGTATTGACATGGAAATAATTATATGCATGTTATCTTTGTAACAAAAAAATTAAAACAAATGAAAAATTCAAAAATAAAGAAACAAAAAAAAAAATTTTTCAGAAAAATCGTCTTTCCTAAACCATAAGTTTCCTGAAAGTTTAGATTCGTTATGAAAAATTGTGTATACGAAGAAAATCAAAATCAGCGTTGGGCATTTTCACCAGTTTTTCCAATAGGCCACTTAGATTCTTCAGCCAGTTTTGAAAACAAAATATAGAGTTTTAACAAATATGGAAAATAAATATATGCATATAATCTTTGTAACAAAAAAATAAAAACAACTAAAAATTTTAAAATCAGGAAATAATATAAGAAAATCTGTTTAAGAAAAATCGTATCTCTTGAACCATTTTTCGAAGCTTTTCGATTCCATATGAAAAAATATTTATACGAAAAAGAACAAAATCAGAGTAGGTCATTTTCACCAGTTTCGCAAAAGGCCATTGAATTAGATTCTTCAGCCAGTTTTGAAAACAAAATATAGAGTTTTAACAAATATGGAAAATAATTATATAGGTACATATAATCTTTGTAACAAAAAAATAAAAACAAATGAAGAATTCAGAAATTAGGAAATAACGAAGAAAAAAATTTTTCAGAAAAATCGTATTTCCTAAACCATAAGTTCCCTGATACGTTTGTGTATACGAAGAAAATCAAAATCAGCGTTGGGCATTTTCACCAGTTTTTCCAAAAGGCCATTGACTTAGACACTCCAGCCAGTTTTGAAAACAAAATATGTAGTATTAACAAATATGGAAAATAATTATATACATATTATCTTCGTAACAAAAAAATTAAAATGAATGAAAAATTCAAAAATGATGAAATAATAAAAAAAAAATTTCAGAAAAACCGTCTCTCCTAAACCATAAATTTCCTAATACGTTTAGATTCGTTATGAAAAATTGTGTATACGAAGAAAATCAAAATCAGCGTTGGGCATTTTCACCAGTTTTTTCAATAGGCCATTGACTTAGATTCTTCAGCCAGTTTTGAAAACAAAATATAGAGTGTCAACGAATATGGGAAATAATTATATGCATATAATCTTTGTAAAAAAAATAAAAACCAATGAAATATGAAATAATAAAAATTTTTTTTTTAAGTAAAATGTATCTCCTGAACCATAAGTGGTCCTGATACTTCTCGATTCCTTATGAAAAATTGTTTCTAGGAAAAAAAATCAAAATCAGAGTTAGGCATTTTCACCAGTTTTTCCAAAAGACTTAGATTCTTCAGCCAGTTTTAAAAACAAAATAAAGAGTGTTAACAAAAATGAGGAAAATAATAACATATATCTTCGTAACAAAAAATTAGAAATGTTAAAAAAAATTAAAAATTCAAAAATTAAGAAATAATGAAGAAACTTTAATAGGTACGAAAAAAAAATTAAAATCAGAGTGGACCATTTTCACCAATTTTTCCAAGGCTCTCATCGTGGGCCATGGCATGACAAAATCTCTTGAACCGGAAATTTCCTGATACTTTTCGATTCTTCATGAAAAATTTTTTATACGAAAAAAAATCAAAATCAGAGCAATGCATTTTCACCAGTTCTTCCTAAAGGCCATTGACTCAGATTCTTCAGCCAGTTTTGAAGTTAAGGAATAATAAAAGAAATTTTGTTTTGAAAAATCGTATCTCCTATACCATAAGTTACCTGATACTTTTCGATTCCTTATGAGAAATTGTTTATACGTAAAAAAATCAAATAGAGAGAAGGGCATTTTCACCAGTTTTTTCAAAGCGCCATTGACTTAGATTCTTCAGCCAGTTTTGAAAACAAAATATAGAGAATTAACAAACATGGAAAATAATAATATGCATATAATCTTTGTAACAAAAAAATAAAAACAAACGAAAAATTTAAAAATTAAGAAATAATGGAAAAATGTTAATACGAAAAAAAATTAAAATGAGAGTACGCCATTTTCACCAATTTTCCCAAGGCCATCGTGGGTCATGGCGTGACAAAATCCTAGAAAAAATTAAGAAATGAATAAAAATATAGGCAAAGGAAAAATGAACCTGTGTGAAATTCCTCGTTATCCAGGTCTCCTCCTCGCAGATTTCGCAGAGTGCATCGTCCCCTTAAAAAACAAATCGACACGTCCCCAGATCAGGTCACTGGAACTGCGGGAAGCGCCGTCGAGCACGCGCCCCAAAATCCCAAATCAGGTAACCGTAGTCGCTCAATCTTTAATGAAAACTTACGACGTAAGGTTCGTCGATCCCCGTCTTTTTTTTGCTCGCGCGAGCGACCGATATGATTGAAAAGTTTGTTTGCGCAAAACGGCTCCGGGAAAAATTTATCTTCGGTGGAGATAAGCACCGGCCCAGACGAAATTAATAGCGAAGAAGAAATATCATTTTATCGGGGTTGACCCGTCTCCGGTCATTAACTATACCATTGTTTTCGTCTGAAGAGTCTTCAGGGTACGATTCGGGACGTATGATGGAAGGTTGGGGGTGCTCGTTCGTTTTTGGGGGTGGTTATCTAGACGTCTGAAAAGCTCTATTGAAATTGAGGGTTTTGGTTGTTGAACTTGGGGTGAGGTAACTTCATCCTAAGAATTGAATCTTTCACGAAAGAGAATTGTTACGGTACAATTGTCCAGTCAGTGTGTTTCATTTAATCAAGTCCCTTGACGTCACCGAATCCATGTAGTTCTGCGAGATGAATCCAACAATTCTAAACGCTGGACGCTACAGCCATTGGAGAGGACTACATAGCACTCATTCTGATACCTTACACCAGAGACGCTGCCATTTTCTCAGTGTCTTCCTTCCATTGAAGGGAACTACATATCAGAGACATGTCTTAAACTTATTGAAATTGAGGTGGGACAACATGAATCAATCACTTTCCAGATTAAAAAAAATAATTTGAAATAATTGGCAAATATAGTCAAAGGAAATTGAAGTTGAGATCTAAAAACACTTCAATGTAAACCTACGACCGCTTTCAACATAATCGAATCGCCCCAACCCTTCGCTTCCGTCGAAGTCTCGGGAGCAACAATCCTCGGCATCGCCACCCCATCAACCCCCGAAATCGAGTTACTGAGTCAATTAATCGGGATGGATGTCTGGCGTTCTGGAGGAGCATCGTCTCCGTAATTTTCGAAATTCGACATCGATGCACACAAAATTGGCCCGTTCTAAAAGCTTTCACCCGCCCGAGATCCAATTTATTCGGCGGGCGGTTTCGTTATGGCTCAGATTGGCATCGAGGGCCGTTGCCGCCCCCTCATTATTTCTTCGGCATGCCGCCGTATTTCGCCGGCGAAGTACGGAGAAAAAAGAGTTCGTTTCGGCCACTGTCATAAACCACAGTCGATATGATGAAGACCGTTGGTAAGGCGAGGATGGTAGTCCAAGAACTCTTCAGGTTCAAGTTACAGGTAAAACATTGAGGAAGGGTGAAAACTCACTGGGTGACACACCTCTGATTAGGACGAAACATTTTTTCATAAAAGGATCTCGATGATCCCCTGGCGCCTATTCAAGAGTCCTCACGCGCTCTCCTCTCCTCCACCATGTCCAAGGTGTGAGACCTTCCAGTGGGCGACTTACAAGCTCGACAATACTCTCACACCCAACCACGCGACGTCGCCGCTGTCATATATGGAGCCTCCCCTGTTCCGGTGCCGCCAGAGCCATGCCCCGCGTCTTGTTCGGCTTTCACGTCCGACAGACGGAGCGACAGACCGTATGAGTAAGCGTTAACAATACCCCATTGTTATATCTTCAGTTGTACTTTCGATTTTGGGCACTGAATAAAGCTTGTACTCGGTCTGAGAACGATTTAATAACACCTTTTGGACGACTTGACCTCCGAGGCCATGAAACAAGCTGACGCCGTCACCCCAGTTCTCATGGTCGAGCTCATTGTGCACTTGAAACAATGATTTTTAATTAGGCACGGTTCTTCGGTTCTTAATCGAGGCGGGTTATTTATTGCCACAACCCTCGGAGTCTTCACGAAGGAGGAATGAAAATAACGCTTATAGAGATTTTACAAGGTTTCAGGGAACAACAGCAGGAAATTTGAGGTTATAAATGACCGTTTCACATATATATCACAAAAAGAGCGCAGATTCAGAGCTGCGATGTAACAGAGAAGCTCCTTATCCTACTCAGCGAAATAAACGCTATCTTTTCTGATACAGAACCTAAATGTCCATGTCACAGATATATCACAAGAAGAACGCGGATACATAGCTGCGATATAGTAGAAGTGTTTTCATGTCTTTCTCAGAAAAGGCATTTTTCTACATTCTATAGAGCCCAGCAACGTTTTAATGAGAGAGAATTCTTACATATAAGCTCTATCACTGATATATGTTTGGGATATAAAATTTAAGGATTTGTTACATAATTTATCTGTCTCAGACGAAATAAACGCTCACTTTTCTGATACAGAATCTAAATGTCCATGTTACAGATATATCACAAGAAGAACGCGGATACATAGCTGCGATATAGCAGAAAAATTTCCATGGCCTACTCAGAAAAGGCATACTTTTACATTCTATAGAGCCCAGCAACGTTTTAATGAAAGAGACTTCTTACATATCAGCTCTATCACTGATATATGTTTGTGAAATAAAATTTAAGGATTTGTTACATAACTTATCTGTCTTAGACGAAATAAACGCCCGCTTTTCTGATACATAATCTAAATGTCCATGTTACAGATATATCACAAGAAGAGCGCGGATACATAGCTGCGATATAGCAGAAAAATGTCCATGGCCTACTCAGAAAAGGCATACTTTCACATTCTATAGAGTCCAGCAACGTTTTAATGAGAGATACTTCTTACATATCAGCTCTTTCACTGATATATGTTTGTGAAATAAAATTTAAGGATTTGTTACATAACTTATCTGTCTTAGACGAAATAAACGCCCGCTTTTCTGATACATAATCTAAATGTCCATGTTACAGATATATCACAAGAAGAGCGCGGATACATAGCTGCGATATAGCAGAAAAATGTCCATGGCCTACTCAGAAAAGGCATACTTTCACATTCTATAGAGTCCAGCAACGTTTTAATGAGAGATACTTCTTACATATCAGCTCTATCACTGATATATGTTTGTTGTGTAAAATTTAAGGATTTGTAACATAACTTATCTGTCTCAGACGAAATAAACGCTCGCTTTTCTGATACAGAATCTAAATGTCCATGTAACAGATATATCACAAGAAGAGCGCGGATACATAGCTGCGATATAGCAGAAAAATTTCCATGGCCTACTCAGAAAAGGCATACTTTTACATTCTATAGAGCCCAGCAACGTTTTAATGAGAGAGACTTCTTACATATCAGCTCTATCACTGATATATGTTTGTGAAATAAAATTTAAGGATTTGTTACATAACTTATCTGTCTTAGACGAAATAAACGCTCGCTTTTCTGATACATAATCTAAATGTCCATGTTACAGATATATCACAAGAAGAGCGCGGATACATAGCTGCGATATAGCAGAAAAATGTCCATGGCCTACTCAGAAAGGCATACTTTCACATTCTATAGAGTCCAGCAACGTTTTAATGAGAGATACTTCTTACATATCAGCTCTATCACTGATATATGTTTGTTGTGTAAAATTTAAGGATTTGTAACATAACTTATCTGTCTCAGACGAAATAAACGCTCGCTTTTCTGATACAGAATCTAAATGTCCATGTTACAGATATATCACAAGAAGAGCGCGGATACATAGCTGCGATATAGCAGAAACATTTCCATGGCCTGCTCAGAAAAGGCATACTTTTACATTCTATAGAGCCCAGCAACGTTTTAATGAGAGAGACTTTTTACATATCAGCTCTATCACTGATATATGTTTGTTGTATAAAATTCAAGGATTTGTTAGATAACTTATCTGTCTCAGACGAAATAAACGCTCGCTTTCCTGATACAGAACCTAAGTGTCCATGTCACAGATATATCACAAGAAGATCGCGGATACATTGCTGCGATATAGCAGAAACGTTTCAAGTCTTACTCAGAAAAGGCATTTTTCTACATTCTATAAAGCTCAGCAACGTTTCAATGAGAGAGACTTGTTACATATCAGCTCTATCACTGATATATGTTTATTATATAAAATTAAAGGATATGTTACATAACTTATCTGTCTCAGACGAAATAAACGCTCGCTTTTCTGTTACAGAACCTAAATGTCCATGTCACAGATATATCACAAGAAGAGCAATACAGAGCTGCGATGAAGCATAGACGCTCGTCCGTCCTACTCACGTCTACACTCTATAGCAACGTTTCAATTTATGTTTGTTATATGAAAATTAAGGATTCGTTTCATATATCTTTCACAGATAGAATGTAGACTTAGTAGGGCACAGGGGCGTCTATGTTACATTGCAGCTCTGTATCAGCGCCCTTCTAGTGATATATCTGTGACATTGTCACTTGTATTGCATGGACACCAGGTAGATAAAGAGTTGAGACTGGAATATTTCTTTCTCTAACCAATACGAAGGTTTTTTTATCGAAAATAACCCTCTTTGTTAGTCGTGCAGGAAATTAAGAAGCACTAATTCCACACAATTCCCGGAATGCCGGATTCCAGACGTATCGTATCGACATCTCCCAAGCCCCAACACCTAATTAATGACCAAAAATGCGGCACGAAACTCCTGGACTCGTTAAGTCAACGGAAGGTGCATAAGCCGTCGAAGCACTTAATCTACTTTCAACGTTAATTTAACGATTCCTATAACTCACAATCGCAATCTGCCGCTGATCTACTGGTGTTAGCCTGTTGACAAAGCATTTTATTGGTTAAAGGGCACCATCTTCATCGCTTATCGATGTCGAGCCTTCCGAATGGAAGACTAGGCGCCTCGAGATACCAAACAAAGGTTGGCGATTTATTTTTTTGCCTTGTTACTCCGTTCCTACCTGTCGCCTTGACTGAGTGTCTTCCCTAAGTGTTAGCGACAGAAGTCGCACAGATATCGGATCATCTTGTTCGACTGGAACGGTTGCTATGTCAGGTAATCTTGATCTGACCTCCGTTAGGTATTCAACTGTTTCATTTCGAAGCACACGACAATTAAAAAAAAAGTCGATAAATAATTTCACAAGTTTATTCAATAGAAATAATCTATAAAGTGATTCATTCTGATATGAATGATGAATTAAAAGTCATCGTCTAGGTCTGCCTCCACATCCTCTGCTTCCATAGCCCCGATGTGTGCCCCCGTCCGCACCACCGTCATCGTCTAAGGGGGATCTATATTCCATTTGGTCCCTAGGTTTTTCAACGTTTCTTCCTCGCTGGCCTCTCCCTCGCCAGTTTGAACCTCTTCCTCTACCACCAGGATGTGGTAATAACCCTCTACCCTCTCCCCTATTCGATGGAAATTGTAATCTGTCTACGTTATCTTCCCTGTGATAGAAATCCCTAGCTTGTGGAAATCCTATCCTCTGACCTCCTTCCGCACCTAGTGGAAATCTTTGTTCCCTTTGATCGCTACCAACTTGGAAAGGTCCTCCACGAAGTGGAGGACACCCCCTCTTCAAACTACCTCCAAATGAATGTGATGTTTGTCTTTTCTGTGTTCCAAGTGGAAAAGGTGATTCCTCTCTGCCATCGGGATGTGGCAATAACCCTCTACTCTCTTCCCTATTCGATGGAAATTGTGAACTTCCTCGAGAGTCCCTCCTCCAGCTTTCTTCAACTGGCAATGTTCCCATCCAACGTGAGGAATTTCCTCTTGAATGAGGAAAATCTCTTCTACCCGGGACTCCACCAACTCGGTTGGGATCTACGTCTCCTCCCCTTCGATCGCATTCAAATGGAGGTTGAGTATCGACTGGAAAACCTGTTCTCCAGGCTTGTTCAAGTGGGAATGTTCCCGTCGAACGTGAGGAACCTTCCATCCCACCACCTTCTCCTGGAAAACCCCCTCCTCGCCTTCTATGCCTTTCTTTTCTCCCAACTCTTTTATTTTCAAGTGGTTGTTCGACAGATCGCTTAGGAATTCCTTCCAGCCAATCATTCGCATAGCTATAATTTCCAATTGGGCGTACTAATTTTTCCTTGTTTTCCCTACCATAACGGACAGCTTGTCGTGTGGAAGTATGCTTTCCTGGTTCCATGATTTCCTCGATGAAATTCTGCCTGTACATCTCGTACCCTCTCGCTTTCTGGAACCCTGGAACAAACAGGTAGGTGAAAAATATTTTTTCTTTGAATTCTCTGTTTGAACTTTTCCTAGGATTGTGAAAATTTCGAAGTGAAATTCGCCTCATCTTTTTATGGTATTATCGTAGGCGCCTTTGTTTACGTCCGTCGATAATGTCAGTCAATATTTGTGCGACGAAAGTATTACAACTATTTGCTCGGCAAATATCAAATAATTCAGTTATTGGTTTATTGAAGTTCATTGATGAAAGCCCCGTTATCGATTTCGAATAAAACTTTTTTGTACGGGTGCTGATAATATACATGTGACCTAGAAAAAGGAACGATCTGTTTCCAAACACCACCCGATAACAATTCGTACTGTTTGGAATAGAACGGAACATCTGTTTCGAAATGGGCGGTAGGTGAAAGATTGATAACAGTGTTGAAGACTTTCTAAATGTGAGAATGTTTGCCACGAGACCTCAATACAAGATTATGACTATGTAACCAGACAGACTGTCTTTGAGTTTTGTATTGAAATACTCGACCCATTGACACCATCCGACTATTTGGGGCTCATGTCCAAGCTACTACAGGAGAGGACGAAGGTCCCAATTTACAGTTTTTCGCTCATATCTCCCAAACGGCACGTCTTACGCCAAAATTTTAAAATACAAAATTAAACCTCTTCGAATTTCCTACAAGATTGTTTCCATCACTTTTTTTGTGACTTGAATAGTTTCTGAGATATCCGCTGCTGAAAGTCGCTAATTGAAGAAAAGCAATGAACGTTTTTCATCACAATTTCCTTCTAGTGCCTCAGCCTTCCACTTTTCTGCCTTACCTATGGAGGAATAAGTTGAAGACAATTGAATTACCTTTACAATGAGTTACAAGTCAATCGTTTATCATCAACGGGTCCAAACTTGCTGAACTTTTCAGAATCACTGTTGATTTTCGAAAAAACCCATATTACACTTTGAGGGTTGTATCGTTGTGGTGCTGGCTGCATAATGGTTCAATAACTATCAGAGAGTAGGCACTCGTTCGAAAAACAGCATTTCTTGACAGATGCCCTATGCACAGCAAGTATGGGTTGGTAGGGGGTTTTCTTAGAAAATTAACAGAAAATCTGAAAATATCCATAAGTTTGGAAGTGTTCATGATACAACCTTGAATAAGAACTCATTGTAGAGGAAATCTAATACTCTTCAACTCCTTTCCTTATGAGTATGGCAGAAAAGTGGAAGGCTGAGGCGATAGAAGGGAATGTTTGTGGAGTGAAAATGCTCTTGTCGTTGATTAGTTACCTTCGGCTGGGGATATCTCGGAAACTGTTCGAGTAATAGTTAAAAACTGCTAGTACGTTCACCTCCTAACTACCCTGAATACATTCCGCAAAGAGAAAATTATTCCCTTCAAGATATTTTCTACGAACCCTCCATCGACTGGATGTGAAGCTCTGCAGAGGCGTCTCCGAGCTCGAACCACTAATGCGAATTGCGTTTCTCCCACGTTAATCACGCGTAAGATCGAACATATTGAAGAGCGGTTTGATGAATGGCGCTATTAATTACAACTATAAATATTTAACGCCTCGACATATATGAAAAACGAACTTGACGCTTCTTTATCTTCTACCGCTATCCTTCGATATTTATGTCGCAACCTTGTACGGGGGTTTAATTGAACCTTTTTCGAGGAGAGAATGCCCCACGGTACCACCGCCGAGAGGAATCACGTGGTACTCCATATTGCAAAATGTATTAAAAGGCCCAGTTGGCATGTGCGACGTTTTCTGATTCGTGTAGTGCTGTAACCCGAAAAAAGTCACACCCAGTATACCGATAGTAACACGTGAGATTAGATACTTACTGTCTATCGCCAAGACCGGGTCGCATCTCATCCTCGTCACCATGTACATACAGATGAAGTAGCCCGTCCTGTTCAGGCCATGGGTACAGTGAACTCCAATAAGTGCATCTGTAAACAACAAATACTAGAGTCGTTCAGGAGTGAAAATAAATTAGCCAATAGTCAAATAAATAGTAAGAGTCAATAAGTCACTGAGGCCGCAGCGGCGGGAAGTCTATCAGGCTCAGGTTATCGTTCCTGTTTAACCAATATTTTGTCACAATATTCGTTCATTCAAGGAATTTATTCATGACGGCCACGGCGGGGTCATGAATGGTCCGTGTAAATAGAAGCTCTTGAAATGAGTGTAACATGATGCAACTGAACATGAGTGCTCTTCGACTGGTCCCACCTTTTTTTTATTGAAAGTTATACAGCAATGGGACAATTCGATTCTTTGAGTTCAGGGAATGCCTCAAAACCATCTTTACAGGCATTTCATCTGTAATTCCTAAAACAGACTCAATGAATATAATATGATATAAATTCTCTCCATTCCAGACAACTATTCGCGAAGTCACTATATCTTTAGACAGAATGCATTACTACAGAAAATTCCTGTAAAAGCTCAGGTTATAAGCTTCAAAGACAACTAACTAGTACTTTGACATATGAAGGACAGTTCTTCAATTCACCGAAATATTCCTCTTAAATCGATACTACAGCTCCATTATAAGTAAAGTAATTCCTGTTTTAGTTTAGTGTTCATTGCAGAAATTCTTGTAGAAACTGAAGTTTAAAGTTGAAATACAACTATCTAGTTTGTTTATTAAACAGGAAATTCCTGTAAATGGTCACGCATATTCCAGTTTTCGTCACAGTATTATTTTCCTGTTGAAATGACAAACTGCAGTTTGGTTGCATCAACTAATGTAAAAAATTGTTATTTCTAGTGGAATTTTCAAGTAAAATCAACGAATATTCCTGCTGTCGCTTATATAGGGGGAATTTCCTGTAGTAACCGAATTCCTATTGTATATGCTGGAAAAATGTTTTTGGTGTTGTTATATGAATTATATTTATCTCCTAAACGATTCCAAACACATACTTCCATCCTCGTCATCGAATCCCCCAATATAAACCTCCACTCTTCGGAAACTACCGAAGACTAGCATCGATTCTCGCCGCATAACCGTGAACTGTCCATTGGAATGACACTCCACAGGAAGGCAGATGGTATCGCCTTCAATATTTCAGTCTTACTTAGCCGGTCAACGTGAATAATTACACCCGATATGACTTTCTAGGAAATTTAATTCATTGTGTTCCCGAATAGCTGCCCGCGGTGAAGCTGCCGGTTCGTAAGTAGCGACTTCTGTTCTCGAAGAGGGAGCCATCCAAGGTAGCTGGTGGACCATCGCGATGCCCCGTCTGAATGGGCGCGGCGGATAAATTTGTTCTTTCTGCGTCGAGGCGAGCGTGAAACAGAGTATTGGCTGATTATAGTTATAGCTAATGCATGAAATCGTCTGTTTCACGAGAAATGGAGTACCTCTTTTTTTCAACTTCCAATATCTTCAATTGGCCTGATTCGATCTCGACTAAATGGAGTTTTCAATATTTACCTAATGCATGAAATCGGCCGTTTCACCAGAAATGGAGTAACTTTTTCTTCGACTCCCAAAATCTTCGATTTGCCTGAATCGATCGATTCAAGTGTGGTGAAAAAGTTGATACATCTCAACTAATTGTAATTTTTCTATATTTACCTGATACCTGAAATCGGCCGTTCCACAAGAAATGGAGTAACTTTTTCTTCAACTTCCAATATTTTCGATTTGCCTGAATCGATCGATTCAAGTGTAGTGAAAACGTTACTACATATCAACAAAATGAATTTTTTAATCTTTGCCTAATGCATGAAATCGGTTGTTTCACCAGAAATGGAATATTTTTTTTAAACCTCCAATATCTCCTATTTGACTGATTCGGTCGATTAAAGTGTAATGAAAAAGTTGCAATATCTCAACTAAATGAATTTTTCAATATTCAGCTAATGCATGAAATCGGCCGTTTCACCAGAATTGGAGAAACTTCCAAAATCTTCGATTTGCCTGAATCGATCGATTCAAGTGTAGTGAAAAAGTTGATACATCTCAACTAAAAGTATTTTTCTTGATTAACCTGATGCATGAAATCGACCGTTACACGAGAAATGGAGTAACTCTTTTTTTCAACTTCCAATATCTTCGATTTGCCTGAATCGATCGATTCTAGTGTTGCGAAAAAGCCGCTACATCTCAACTAATTGAATTTTTCTATATTCACCTAATGCATGAAATCGGCCGTTTCACGAGAAATGGAGTAACTTTTTCTTAAACTTCCAATATTTTCGATTTGACTGGTTCGATTGATTCATGTTTAGTGAAAAAGTTGATACATCTCTACTAAATAAAGTTTAATATTTTCGCCTAATGCATGAAATCGACCGTTTCGCGAGAAAAGGAGTAACTTTCAATGATTCGATCGCATCAAGTGTAATCTCAACTAAATGAATTTTTCAATATTCAGCTAATGCTTAAGTAGTTGGGTTGAGAGTAGTTATTCGTTAATTGATAGATTTGCAGCCATTTCTTGTGGCGATTTGAAAATTTAGGAGTTTTCGATGAGTTAAATTGCTGTATATGCATTTTACTTCAGTTTCTTTATTCTCTCTTAAAGATGAAAAGACACGAATAATAATCAAACTGAAGATATTGAAATAATAATTATTTCCCCTCTGATGTGCCCTACCATCTTATTCTGTCACGAGCCACCCTCGAGCATAAGTGCCATTTGTGTATGCCGAAACTAGACGGCGCATAAGTGTCATTCGTGTGTGTTCGAACTCGCGTTTGGAATCAGAGGAGTCTGTGGACTTTCGAAGAGGCGAATCCATTTTCCCGGATCGCGGAAAATGCGCGCAAACAAACAAACTCCCACCCACGTTATTTTTCGTCCGCCGATCACCCGTTCGGTGTTTACGATAACTGGTTAAATAGGTCGATCCATAGCCCACTACGTGGGCGTCGGAGGAACCGGCGGCACGTCCTTTTGATCAATAGGGCCGTGTGTGTGTGTGTGTTGAGTAAGGTAATCAGGGACGAAGGATGTAACTGTCGACATGGAAGAAGTGGATCACTTTTGATGATCGATCGCCTCGCCGGTCGTCCGATTCGTTCACGATGTTTACTCCGGTTGTAGGGACAAATCGGAGGGTATTAATTACCTCTTCTGACTGACTTGAGACGTCGCTGGGGATCGTCGGGCTCTTCTGAAGGCGCCAGGGGCCACGTACACGTATGACACTCTCTGTTCGGACGCACAAGGGAGAAGAAAGTACAGTAGGCGACCTAGGACACTCCCTTGGGTAACTCCTGAGTTAGGAACAAATAAGACTAACAGACTGTTATGGTCCTTCAGTTGAGGATTCAAGGGACCCCAAATATCTTCTGAATCGAAACAAGTTCTCCAACCGAAAAAAACGTACCGTGCACCGATCGTAATTGATGTCATAATCAAAGGAGGCCGAGGACGGTGAAGTTACACGCGGAGAGCCCCAGAATCCGGGAAAGAGATAACAGGACGTCAGCCAGTCCGCCCACTCTGAATTCTCGGATGCCGACAGATGTGTGCGGACGTCGAGTAGTTGAAATCTGAAAAATGTTACGCTCTGTGGGAAACAAGCCGGGTAATTGGTCCCCGGAATTCGACTCTTCGGATGGTGCTACGACTGGTTCTAATGCGGTCAGGCGGAGGGAAGAGATGTCGAAAAAATAGTTTTCGACACCCTTGAAACGATTTGTCGCAGATCCCCTCTGGGTTCGACCGTTTTTCCGCACGATACCGCTGGAAATTTCTCGCGTTGGTCCATTAGCGTTGTTCGTAGGGCCATCCATAACGGTTTCAAACTGGACGGAACGAGCGCACATCAACTGTGCCGCCTTGGTTTCTTAAAAAAGTAACGACGGTCGAGAATAAGATAATTTGAAGCAGGTGATAAAGAAAAATTTAGCTGATGGGCTTTACCTGAAGTTGAGCAAAAGAGAAGTACGACATAGAAACGTCCCTGCTACATCGCAGCGCCCTATCCGTGCTCTTATTGTGATTTATCTGTGACATGTTCATTCAGGAAGTGATTTTCCGCTGTCTATTAGTAAGGGTTAACAAATTTTGGGCCTCATTGTATTCACATACATACCCTCAGTTAACAGTATGCGACCTCTGGTTCTATCACAAACGTAACGAGGTTCGAGAATGAGATAATTTGTAACAGGTAATGAGAGTGATTTAGCTCTAAAAGGTGCTCTACCTGAATGAGCAGAAAACAAGTACGGCATAGAAACGTCCCTGTTACATCGCAGCGCTCTATCCACGCTCTTATTGTGATACATCTGTGTTATGGGTTATTTCGATTTTTTTCTCATTTTTTTAATGATTATTATTTTTCGAATCATTATGAACCAAAATAATCAATGATGGATTTCTCTAAATATAACAAAACAAAATGAATTGTTTGAAAATTTTTATTTTTCTGACGACTTTTTTTTTCGACAACGGTACCAAAAAATTTCAAGAGATAACTTTTTATTTGAAACAAAGATTATTTTCCATATTTTCGAAACTACTAGTGGCGCACAAAAGAGTTGGAAAATCTTGTGTTATGTGTTTTGAGTTATTTCGATGTTTTCTCATTTTTTTAATGATTATCATCATTTCTCGAATCTTTATGGACCAAAAGAATCAATAATGGATTTCCCTGAATATAACAAAACCTACCGAATTTTTTGAAAATTTTATTTTCCTTACGACTTTTTTCTTCGGAAACGGTGGCAGCTACCGAAAAATTCCGAGGGATCAATAACTTTTCAAATGAAACAAAGATTTCCATATTTTCGAAACTTCCATAGGCGCACATATTTCACCTCATTACTCACAGCTTATAATTAAATTTTATCAGATAAAGAGCATCGAGTCATTTCAAAAGAATTCACTCTACACAATCCCGATTCAAAAGTTTCACCTCATAATCAGGTCGAAAATAGTTCATCTATCGAATTATTCAAGATGAATCATTCTACCAAATTTACATGGTGACAAACTTCGCAGGTACAATAGAAATTAGGTCACCTTTCTATCAGATTTTGATAGGAATTTATGAAATACCTGAGAATGAATCATCGTTATTATCTATTCTTTGTAAAAACAATCCTGCCTTGATTCATTATGATTTACCTCGTTGAATAGTTATTTTATCGACTGTTTGAACCTTCTCCGCCAGCAATCCGGCGCAGCTCTATCTTCCTGACGTGCTCGACCTTGAGCCGACCAATGGCAATCGAGAATTATCTTCAGAGACTGGCGGGTTGCATTTCGTCGTAGCAGGTCGGGCTGCGTTCAAATCTGCAGTTTATTTTGATTGTGAAGAAGATAGAATGCAGAATTATTTCAAAGATGCAGTTTTAGCGCGCATCCATGTAGACGGCGACAGAATCATTCGTGACACTTTCTCCAAAGATATTTATCCGCGCAGCGAAGCCGCACACACACACACGTATAAACCGGGTGATATAATGCAGTGTTTTCCTTTTAAAGCCGCATTATATTACCGAACATGTTGCGGACATTATTATTTACAACTAGAATATTATATTGAATGGGTAACTTCTTCAATTATTATTTCAGCGTACCCGAGAGATTTACGACCTTCTTTGTGTGGTACAAAGAGATTTATTAACAATTAACATGGGAGAATATTTCCCGAAGGTCCTCCTTGTAACCCTCGCCGGCGATAACGGCGGTGGACGCCGAAGTCGAGGAGACTGATCCTTGGTTCCTTTCATTTCATCCATGACTCACCCCTCAAAATACCCAGTATACATAGTTGCAAGAGTGAAAATAACTTCTACTACCCCTCTGGCAGTGACCCATCAACCTATCATATACATCCAAAATTATTACCTGGATCGTCGGAGAATTTCCTCAGGAATCCATCCACAGCGTCCGAGAACCTGAAAGCAGAAAAAAGGAGGTTAACGCCGTGTCAGCGTGGTTCCCGATATCGTCGGCGATGTTTTGACACCGGAGCAGCGCCGCCAAGACAAAAAAAAAATAGGGAACGATCGGCGTGACCGTGTACGAAATTTCGACGCGGGGGTTCGGATCCGCGCGGTACGGTGGATCGGGATCGTGAGAAAGCGAACCGTCTTCGGGACCTTATCTTTATGAGACACGGCATGTTTTGGCTTCGATCTGTCAGCGATAGCTCTCATGTGGTACTACGAGAGTTCCATATTGGATTGGACAAAGATACTGGTGTAATATTTGGGAATATGAATATTTTATTTCAAATAGATTATGGAATGCTTTGGCTTCAAACGAAGCTTTGTTTTGACAAACAGAGGTAGACGACAAATGAACTTTGTATTGGCGATTGAAGGAGTACTCGATAAGAGAAAAAAACACAACGTAGATTGACCATGAGAAAATTTCGGAGGAAGAATTTAAGAGCTTGAGTGTCCCCTAGCAATGGAAGTGAGAGGCACTACGAAAAATGTCTACTCAGGAATTAGGTTTTTGAAGGGGGAAAAAGTTTTCCTTTGAGGAAGTGTGAGTGGCCGGTCGGGGACCGCGGGCAGTTGTTACCGGTCTGGGACCGAGGGTGAGTTGTGCGGAAGTAGAGAACTCGGGGGAGTTAGTTATTTTAAGTCGGGGACTCGCATCAGGGCAGTAATTGAAAGTCAGGAAGGTGCCACAATAAGCAAAGAATTTAAGGTTCGCTTTTGGATTAAGAGGAGTGGCTCGGCAAGACGTGGACTCGTTAAGATATAATATAATATGTTCTTTCAAATTTCTGGGTTTTCTTCCCTGAATACCTGGTCCTCAGAAAGGGTTAAACAAAAGACTTCCTCTTCGTGCAAGAGTACGAACTCAATTCTTTTCGGACAATAGATTATAAATGGTGACAGCGGGTAAAAATATAAAATATTACTAAAATCTCAATTGTATTGTATTGTATTGTATTGTATTGTATTGTATTGTATATATTGTATATATCCCGACTCTCCTAGGTATCAACAATAACTTGTACCCTTATAAAGAGTACAAGTCGTATTATTACACTGGTACTTCAGTTGGTGGAGGTGCCAGAAAATTCGATTCCGAACGTTCATCGGCGGAAATTATAAACCTCCACGACCAAACACGATAATCTACGATACCGATAAATCCAATGGAGCAATATCTATTAATTTGTTCGGATTATAACAACCAGGTAAAAATAGCGCTCGTTACGAGGAAACCCCGCGGAGAGTGTTGGTCGTGAGGCGCATTGCTTTGCGTGTCGTTCGGTACTCCACACGTTATTAGTATTTTCACCGAGTCCGCCTTAATGAATCCTGACGTCCGTAATGCCCCCTCGCTGCAATAACACGAGGTTAAACGGTCCGTTTCTCCATTACGCGCGATCTGTCGATCGAGTCCTTCAAGGCCGTTGGTCAATTGACCATGAGGGTATGGACGCCTTTAATATTCCGAATTTTATCTTCTCATAATCCAATTTCAAATTACCTGCCACCCATTATTAATGTTGTTCTTTCCCTTTGTTTCGTCACCTCAAAACGCCAATCCGTCGAAAACTAATGTTTCCGTTGAAGGAAGCATAAATCAGGGCGTGAAAAATCGAAGGATGTTTCAGAGGAGCGAATTTGATAAATACGTTCAATTTACACTTGATCAACGGATCATTAGGGGGTGTGAAAGTGATTGATGGTCGAAGAGATCGAATGGAATTCTTTTCATCTCCAGGTCCAAGGGGGTGGAACAACAGTTTTTTTTTTCCATGAAAGCAATCTTTTGGCAAATTGGAGATATTATATCGACACTCAAGATGACCTAGTTGGATTATAAACCAATCAATCTCTTCCGATAGACAATAATGACGTCCCCGTGCTTTGGGCATCGTCCCCGAAGATCGGCATCGATGTAATGAATGTAAATCTCCGAGAAAACACATCCATTACGTCACATTAAAGCGTCGACATACAATTTAATCCACGGGATCGACACGACGGCGAACTGGAATTTTCAACACGTTTCTTAGGGTAATTATGTTGTCTTTTCCATGTACCCGGGGTATTAGAGGACATAAAGCCCATCGACGATGACACTTCGAAGTTCGGTGAGAATTGAATTGTTAACGTTCGGAAGAATTTGGAACTTGTCACTTCGTTCGTGGAACATACCTTTTCTTTACAGTATGTGACCTCTGGTTATTTCACGAAAGTACCGAATAAGAGAAATTTAGCTCTAAATGGTGCTTTACCTGAAGTTGAACCCGAAAAAAGTCATACAAACGTCCCTGCTACATCGCAGCGCTCTTATTGTGATTTAACTGTGACATGGTCATTCAGGAAGCGATTTTCCTCTGTCTATAAACAACCCTAGTAAGGGTTGAAAATTTTTAGGGCTCATTGTATTTACATACATACACTTAGTTCGCAGTTTGTTTCTTCTATTTCTTTCGAAAATGTAACGAGGTTCGAGAAAAAGATAATTCGTAGCAGGTAATAAGAGAAATTCAGCTTCAAAAAGTGCTTTGCCTGAAGTTAATCAAAAAAGGTGTACGACCTAGAAACATCCCTGCTACATCGTAGCGCTTTATCCGCGCTCTTATTGTGATTTATCTGTGACATGGTCATTCAGGAAGTGATTTTCCGAAGTCTATTAGTAAGGGTAAAAAAATTTTGGGGCTCATTGCATTCACATACATACCCTTAGTTCGCAATATGTTACTTCTAGTTCTTTCGAAAAAATAACGAGGTTCGAAAATAAGATCATTTTTAGCAGGTAATAAGAGAAATTCAGCTTTAAAAAGTGCTTTGCCTGAAGTTAATCAGGAAAGGTGTACGACATAGAAACGTCCCTGCTACATCACAGCGCCCTATCCGCGCTCTTATTGTGATTTATCTGTGACATGGTCATTCAGGAAGTGATTTTTCGCTGTCTTTTAGTAAGGGTTGAGAAAATTTGGAGCTCATTGTATTCACATACATACCCTTAGTTCACAATATGTTACCTCTAGTTCTTTCAAAAAAGTAACGAGGGTCGAGAATAAGATTATTTGCAGCCGGTTATGAGAGAAATTTAGCTTTAAAAGGTGCTTTACTTGAAAAGTCTTCAGTAAACCATGGTGAAAAAATTCAAATAGTCCCTATTGGTTCATCAGGGTGAACATCTGCTCCTCTCATTGCAACCTGCACATTTTCGTCCCACGAAAGACCCGTCCAACATGACTGTCAACCGTGACATCGATCAGATTAAGCTATAGCTCACACGTTCGATATCATTAGTACCGACCTAATCAGTTTAGGGGTGTTAACTTCGCGCCGTCCTACCGGGTAATCCCTCAAGTACCGCGTCGGCCGCGTGACACCTAATAACACTAAAACCGCTGAGTCGATCTCGCGTGGCCGGCGGCGCCGATTTTTAATCCAACGCGTTAATGGGGTTGGTGTGGGCCGTATTGTGGGGCAACGCCGACGTCGCCCCGCTAATTGATCCGATATCGAGGTCCGGAGTAATGAAGACGTCCGCGTACCTTCAGGGGATGACCGCGATAGATCGTTATAATTTTTTTTTCGGTTTTGTTGGTCGCCCGCTTCTGTGGGACCATTAAGCCGGCCATTAACGGTGATTGGTCATGGTTATCGGGATTTCGATGGTACTAATCACTTTTTGACAGGAGTCTATTTTATGTCGTTTAATTCAGCCACTCGAAGATCAGTTGTGCTCCACTTTCTTGAGCTCACCGAGGTATACTCTGAGCTGGAGCTCACCATCTAGTTCTAGAATTCTAATGAAATCCAAAAGCTGAGACGACTTAGAGGAGGTTATGTGTAATCGTCCAAATCAGTCAGTACCCAAGTGATATTTGATTATTTCACAGATTAATCAGATTAACAGAGCTGCAATGTAGCAGAGTCATCGCAGCTCTATAACCGCGCTCTTCTTGTGATATATCTGTGACATGGTCACTCGGCTTATAATACTAAGAAAAAAACACGTCTACATTCTATTTCGTTATGAAACAACTCCTCAATTTTTATATCACAAACATGTATCAGCGATAGAGCTTATTAATATGTGAAACATTCATTCAGTTCAGACGCCACTGTGCTGTATAGAATGTAAACTTGCGCTTTTGTTGAGTAGGACATAGGAGCGTCTCTGCTTAATCACAACTATGTATCTTCGCTCTTCTTGTGATATATGTGTGATATGGTTTTTCGCGCTACTCAAGGAAAGGAGAATATGTTATGAAACAATTCCTCAATTTTAATATCACAGACATGTAACATCGATAGAGCCTATGTTTGTTTATGTTTATATTTTGTTTGTATCATATGTGAAACATCTCTCTAGTTCTAACGTCACTGTACTCGTTAGAATGTGAACGTGTGCTTTCCTTGAGTTGGACAAAGGAGCGTCTTTGCTACATCACAGCTATGTATCAGCACTCTTCTTGTGATATATGTGTGACATATTTTTTTGTGCTACTCAAGGAAAGCAGAATATGTTATGAAACAAATCCTCAATTTTAATATCACAAACATGTATCATCGATGGAGTTTATGTTTGTTTATGTTCATGTTTTGTTTGTTTATATGTGAAACATCTCTCTAGTTCAAACGTCACTGTGCTCTTTAGAATGTAAACGTGTGCTTTCCTTGAGTTGGACAAAGGAGCGTCTTTGCTACATCACAGCTATGTATCAGCACTCTTCTTGTGATATATGTGTGACATGGTTTTTTGTGCTACTCAAGGAAAGCAGAATATGTTATGGAACAAATCCTCAATTTTAATATCACAAACATGTATCATCGATGGAGCTTATGTTTGTTTATGTTTATGTTTTGTTTGTTTGTTTACATGTGAAACATCTCTTTAGTTCAAACGTCACTGTGCTCTTCAGAATGTAAACGAGTGCTTTCTTTGAGTTGGGCTAAGAAGCGTCTTTGCAACATCACAGCTATGTATCTACGCTCTTCTTGTGATATATGTTTGACATGGTTCTTTGTGCTAGTCAAGGAAAGAAGAATATGTTATGAAACAAATTCTCAATTTTAATATCACAAACATGTATAATCGATAGAGCTTATGTTTGTTCATGTTTTGTTTGTTTGTTTACATGTGAAACATCTTACTACTTCAAACGTCACTGCGCTCTTTAGAATGCGAACGTGTGCTTTATTTGAGTTGGACAAAGGAGCGTCTTTGCAACATCACAGCTATGTATCTACGCTCTTCTTGTGATATATGTTTGACATGGTTCTTTGTGCTAGTCAAGGAAAGAAGAATATGTTATGAAACAAATTCTCAATTTTAATATCACAAACATGTATAATCGATAGAGCTTATGTTTGTTCATGTTTTGTTTGTTTGTTTACATGTGAAACATCTTACTACTTCAAACGTCACTGCGCTCTTTAGAATGCGAACGTGTGCTTTATTTGAGTTGGACAAAGGAGCGTCTTTGCAACATCACAGCTATGTATCTACGCTCTTCTTGTGATATATGTGTGACATGGTTTTTTGTGCTACTCAAGGAAAGCAGAATATGTTATGAAACAAATCCTCAATTTTAATATCACAAACATGTATCATCGATGGAGCTTATGTTTGTTTATGTTTATGTTTTGTTTGTTTGTTTACATGTGAAACATCTCTTTAGTTCAAACGTCACTGTGCTCTTTAGAATGTAAACGAGTGCTTTCTTTGAGTTGGGCTAAGAAGCGTCTTTGCAACATCACAGCTATGTATCTACGCTCTTCTTGTGATATATGTGTGACATGGTTTTTTATGCTACTCAAGGAAAGCAGAATATGTTATGAAACAAATCCTCAATTTTAATATCACAAACATGTATCATCGATAGAGCTTATGTTTGTTTATGTTTTGTTTGTTTGTTTACATGTGAAACATCTTACTAGTTCAAACTTCACTGCGCTCTTTAGAATGTGAACGTGTGCTTTATTTGAGGTGGACAAAGGAGTGTCTTTGCTACATCACAGCTATGTATCTGCGCTCTCCTTGTGATATATATGTGGCTAGGGCTTGTAATTCGTCGATACTCGAACGTACAACGATGCGATCTTGTTAACTTTTGGGGAAAACATCAGGTTCAACAGTTCCCAATGAGTAAAGACAAAAGGAATTAGCACAGCTTGAAATTTCAACGCCTACACCAACCAGAAAACGTCGCAATTCACTCAAGTCAGGCTGGACTTCCTTGACGCATATCAATTAACAGTTTTCAAAACACGAATGCCGTAAAACGAACGATGATAATAAACATGATATAAATAAGATTACACGGGTCCGTACATAAAGCGTTATTTACTGCCAGTCGCAGCATAATGCCGTGTTATAATTACCTTTATTGTTGCTGAAACACATATTACCCACGGTTGCCCCTTATGATTATATTATTCGCAATCCATATTACACAAAACGTTGTGTTGTGGAATGGACGTAAATAATACCCCGGCCTCTACAGCTCGTATGGCGGTATTTATTGGCCTGTAAATTTGTTAATTAACTTTTAACGAGGGGTTTTCTCTGTGAACCATCGATCAGCGACATTATTCATCTCGGACCAGGCGCCTGGGCGATTGGGCGTAGGCGAAGGGGGTCGTGTTCCTTCAAGCGCCCACCTCAGATTTTTTCTACGATTGAAAAATCTAATGGTACCAGTAATACTCACATCAATATTTTATCCATCCCTGGGACCAAACCACCGCCCGAAATCCGCAATTTCAAATGGTCCACATTCGAATCGATGAAGTCCTGAAAAAAGAAATTCAACCATTAGTTAGAAAAACCATTTAGAAAGATGCCAGCATCAGATAGGGATAAGTCCACCATCTGCATCTGTCCCACGTCAGGTGAAGACGTCTCAATTAAGTCGAGATGAAGACATCCCGGTGACCCCAAGATCTCTCGATTCCCCAGACGTCTCCCTGCAAGACCCACATAAACAACGTCCAACATCATCACGTAATCTCAGATTAGACAAACGATTATGGTCAGTTTCATTATGACAAAGTCCGAGCGTAATTAACTCGAATCAGAATTTCTTCGGCTCCGAACATTCCACGGTGGCCTTCGAGATTAGATAAGGGGGCTTTTCCCCCCATGCGAGGGGGGCCTGAGCGCTCTCTCTATATGGCTTCATTAGGAAGATATAGAGGCGATTTGAAGTCCTTGATTAAATGGGATCGGAGGTAACGTCTTGATTATTTGGTTAGATTTGAAGAGATGATTGGGGTGATTAGAGAATTGTGGAAGAGGCGGTTTTGGGGGTGGAAACTAAACAGAAAAGGGGGCAATTAGAAGGATATTCTATCTGAGGAACTAAAGTTTTCTAAAATGAACCAATACCTTGAACATATCACAGATCACTTGAGTTATAAAAAAAGTTATCCTAGTACAAAGAGATATTATTGCTGTCGCAACTTTTGTGAATGATTTTATCGGTGAGTTTTTGCACCCTGTTGTTTTTACTTGCTTCTCTTTATGACTCGAAGTCCTTGATTAAACGGGATCGGAGGTAACGTCTCGATTATTTGGTTAGATATGAAGAGATGATTGGGGTTATTAGAGGATTGTGAAAGAGGCTGTTTTGGGGGTGGAAACTAAACAGAAAAGGGGACAATTAGAAGGAGATTCTATCGGAGGAAGAGGAGTTTTTTAAAATGAACCAATATCTTGAACATATCACAGATGCCAGCTAGACATAATAACTAGGTATGGAAGCTCCCCATCGAATTAAAAGGAATTGTGTACTTTTGTTGGTGGTAGTAGTAGTTTAGTACCTTCCACCCTGCATAGCCACTTATTACTGTTCAATTGCAGGACATTCCGGATTTATTCCACTGGGATTACAGACTTGGTAGGAGATGGGCCTGGTCCCTTTTTGTTGTCACATGTCCACATGCTAGTTCAAGGGGATATAGGATACAATTGCGCCACTTTATTCTGGGACGAAATCCATGCCATTAAAGGTGTGAATGTTGACGTTCTCGCACTTATCATTCTGAACGAAGGTCCCTTTTGAATCTAACTCTTTTTCTGCATGTACTATTACTTCTTCGCCATATACCATGCCTATTGATCACCTATGCTTTTACTGTTTTCCATTTAATATGTATGACTTTCGTATTTTACCATTTTAGTATTTACCTCTGCTTATGATATATTATTTTCCTTTATCTGCGGAAGAGATAGAAGAAGATGAACCAATATCTTGAACATATCACAGTTCACTTGAGTTATAAAAGAAGTTATTCTAGTACAAAATGATATTATTACTGTCGCAGTTTTTGTGAATGATTTCATCGGAGAGTTTTTGCACTCTGTTTTTTTCAGTTGTTTCCTCGCTGGTGCCTTCAACTGTTAGTTTTTTGCTTTCAGTAGGAAGAACATATCAAAATGAAATGAAATTGTTGGCATTATATTATAACCCTTCTCTCTCAACACGTTGGGACAAAACCCATGGAATAACACTCACTTTTGGACAGTAGTACCTATCGGCTCTGGAGTCCGTGTCCGTTAGATCTATCACGGCTCTCAGCTTGGGTATGTTCACTATCAGGCAGCCAGGTGTGAACCTATAAACAAAAACAAACAAATCGTTATTATTTTAACCGTAAGCGCAATAATGGGTACTCATATGAACGCCACAAGAGTGTTAAGTGAATTTCATAAGCGTCGGCAAACAAACGCAACCCGAAACATCGACCAGACTCTATTAAAGTCACGATCTGATAAACAGTCGTTTCCAGAAAAAATACATCCATACATTATAAGATTTTGGCGCGGAACCTTCTGATTTGTCGGGTCACAAACTACGCCCAATCATATTCCAAGGAGTCACTTACGTCACCCATCTCAGTTCAACTGCAGTTCGGGATATATCTGAGCACGAGAGAGGGGTTGTGATAGATCGTTAAGTCGCAGTGCAAAAGACACCCCTAATACTTACAGCAACCCGATCGTCAATCTCAGACTTATTTACGACCGATTCCATCGGGCTGTTAACAAGTCTCCCATCGGTCATTTTTCATGGCTGGGGAGTGATCGCGGTGGGAGGCGTTATTAATATCTCCCGGAGGGGTTGGAGGACGTCCGTTTGGCTTCGGGAAATGATTATTTCCGCAGGTGCGTCCCGATGAAGAGCAGATGGAGACGTCTAGAGGCGCTAAGTTGAGATTTACGCCGCAACAGGTGATAGGATGTGGCAGACTCCAAGTCAGTTAGTGATTAGTCTGGAATTGATTCAAAAAATTCAAGAAGAAACTTTCGGATTTATAATACTCCACGTTCCTCTACCTCGGCGCCTTTCTCACCAGTGAAACACAAGACTTCGTCAGGAGAGGTAAACCAAACAAATACCTCGAGAAAGCAGTTAACATTAATTATGTGGAAACGACCTTAGCGACAAAAATAAATATTAATAGACATCGGCCGGTGATTAATTTTCCCTGAAATAGGCCTTATGGATCGTAAATTAATTTATATAGAAATTTATACGTTGGCATGATGCTGATACGTTCAGTTGCCTACACTTGTCGTTCCGTCGATTGAATCTTTTGCATACTGATAACCCTGGTAATTGCTCCTAATCGTGCCAATTAAGAGGGGGGTTGGGGCGGGGGTCTCGGTAAAGAATTATGGCAAGCACGCAATGGAAAATCTTGGGAACACAATGGATTTATTGCCTCATTGAATCAACCTCACTCTGAGGGCAATTAACGAGAAGATTCGAAAAAAAATCACAAAATATCAATTTGAGTTTTCAAAGTAATTTAAAGTGACTGAGTTTGTAAATAAATGTTCTCTAAAGTTTGTCAATTTATTTTTCTCTATCATATAGCAAAATCTTTCTGAGGTCTCCATCAACTGCTTTCGAGGAATCAATTTAATCTTTCCCTATCCAACTGATCGTTTGCGTTTTTGAAGTAATTTAAAGTGACGAAGTTTGTAAATAAATCTTCCATAAGTTTGTCAATTCATTTTTTTGTTTCAGCAGAATCTTTATGAAGCCTTCTTTATTGTTCCTCGAGGAATCAATTATCTTCACCCATCCCACAGATCTTTCAAGATTTCAAAGTAATTCAAAGGTGCGAAGTTTGTGAATAAATGTTCTTTAAGTTTGTAACTTTATTTTTCTGAATCATATAGCAAATCTTTCTGAGGTGTCTTCCATCTTTATTCCGGGAATAAATTTTTTTTCCATATCCAAGAGATCGTTCAAGTTTTCAAAGTAATCCAAAGTGGCGAAGTTTGTAAATAAATGTTCTTTCAGTTTGTCAATTTATTTGTTTGTATCATATAGCAAAATTCTTCTCAGGTCTCTTCAACTCCTTTCGAGGGATCAACTATCTTTTCCTATCGAACAAGTTGTTCAAGTTTTCAAAGTAATTCAAAGTGGCGAAGTTTGTAAATAAATGTTCTTTAAGTTTGTAACATAATTTTTCTGTATCATATAGCAAAATCTTTCTTAGGTCTCCTTCAACTTCTTTCGAAGAATCAATTATTTTTCCCTATCCAACTGATCTTTTAAGTTTTCAGAGTAATTTAAAGTGACGTAGTTTGTAAATGAATCTTCGATAAGTTTGTCAATTCATTTTTCTGTTTCAGCAGAATCTTTATGAAGTATTCTTTATTGTTCCTCGAGGAATCAATTATCTTCGCCTATCCCACAGATCATTCAAGATTCTAAAGTATATAATTGAAAGTGGCGAAGTTTGTAAATAAATGTTCTTCAAGTTTGTAACTTTATTTTTCTGAATCATGTAGCAAATCTTTCTGAGGTGTCTTTTATCTTTATTCCAGGAATCAATTATCTTTCCATATCCAAGAGATCGTTCAAGTTTCCAAAGTAATTCAAAGTGGCGAAGTTTGTAAATAAATGTTCTTTAAGTTTGTCAATTTATTTTTCTGTATCATAGAGCAAAGTTTTTCTTAGGTCTCTTCAACTTCTTTCGAGGAATCGATTATCTTTCCCTATCCAACAGATCGTTCGAGTTTTTGAAGTATATTAAAGTGGCGAAGTTTGTAAATAAATGTTCTTTAAGTTTGTAACTTTATTTTTCTGAATCATGTAGCAAATCTTTCTGAGGTGTCTTTTATTTTTATTCCAGGAATCAATTATCTTTCCATATCCAAGAGATCGTTCAGGTTTTCAAAGTAATTCAAAGTGGCGAAGTTTGTAAATAAATGTTCTTTAAGTTTGTCAATTTATTTTTCTGTATCATATAGCAAAATCTTTCTTAGGTCTCCTTCAACTTCTCTCGAGGAATCAATTATCTTTCTCTATCCAACTGATCGTTTAAGTTTGTCAATTTATTTTTCTGTTTCAGCAGAATCTTTATGAAGTCTTCTTTATTGTTCCTCGAGGAATAAATTATCTTCACCTTTCCCACAGATCATTCAAGATTTTGAAGTAATTCAAAGTGGCGAAGTTTGTAAATAAATTTTCTTTAAGTTTGTAACTTTATTTTTCTGAATCATATAGCAAATCTTTCTGAGCTGTCTTTCATCTTCATTCCAGGAATCAATTATCTTTCCATATCCAAGAGATCGTTCAAATTTTCAAAGTAATCCAAAGTGGCGAAGTTTGTAAATAAATGTTCTTCAAGTTTTTCAATTCATTTTTATGATTATACAGCAGAATCTTTCTGGGGTCTCCTTCATTTTTCTTCGAGGAATCAATTATCTTTCTGTTCTCCCTGACTCTTGGTGAGTATTCTGTAGGTAATGGTGAAGTGATGTTTTTTCAAATATGTACAGACCTATCTCTTCTTATAGGTACCGCACTATTTTCGAGATCTCCTCCATTTTTCTTCGAGGAAATTGAAACATTGACCCATACCGAAACTTCCTCATCTCCATCTTGTACCAGCCGAGTCCGGGAGGTGCTTATTGGCGACACAAGGTCATAACTCATCTTTTATCAGGCAATTCGTATGCTAGCAACAAACGGGTAACTTGAGTAGTCGAAGCCGTGTGAGATACAGTGGTTTTCTCGAGATGGGAGTAATTAATTTAACAGCCTGACCACAGGGTGTCTGTCACAACTCCCATGTCGAGGACTTACGAATCAATAAAAATCAGTCATCCCAAGATGAACGCATGCCTGGGATTTTTCGGCTGCTGAGGTAAAGACGAATGGGTCCTCGAGGAATTCGTGGATGTGAGAGGAATCATAGTTGCCAGAGGAATCCTAGAAAGCTCTGATTATCAAGAATACAACCTATCACTGCTACCCACGATAGCAACGTCGAAAACGTCGTCGTCTACCCGACAGCTTCGGGTCATCCAAGATCATCGATTTATAAACGATTAAAACCTTATCGCTTCTTATCTATATCGACATCATCTTCACGGACCGTCATCTTCGTCGGCTGCATACCTAATCGAGTCCGATACCTCCAGCATCGATCCGTAAATCGTTTATTCAAGGGACGTACGTCCGTTTACATGTGTTCGGTACGACTCATTACGGACGTATCGATGCCGGTTCAGATTCAATTAAATCGAAATCTGGTACGTGACGCACGTCGCCAATGACTTGCGACATTCTGGCCGTCTTGGGTTAACATCTCTATAACGGAAGATGGTTGATGCTGCGACCGCCCACCCTCCATCTGACATCTTGTTATGAGTAGGATCGGAATTCCCAACACCAGATCAGAAAAACTCAATTTTCTTTTAGAGTACTGTACAAATCTGACATCTGCGCTAGTTTATATTTAATAACAGTAACCTACCTACTCAGGATTGGAGAGCCCGTCCGAGAAAGAATAATCTCTGGTCGTTATGGAGAACACAGGAAGCTCCTTGGGAAACTGACGAGGGACCTAGAAATTGAGGGATCTCTTGGTTTTGAACCAGACCGACAGTCTGTTTGGTTTGTGAGTTGGTTGATCTCAAACCCTCAAAGGTGGAAGACATACTTCATTTTAAGACGTTTCATCTTTAGTTACTACATTATCATTATTTATATAGATGCTTCTTCTAACTCTCTACGCTTTCGTTCAGCTGTTTCATTACTTATTCAATGCGTTATCTCATGTAATTACTTTTGATCCACAAGACTTTCATATGATCTTGTAATGAGTTATTTCTATTCAACGTTAGTTAATGTTCCTAACTGTGGAACTATTGCAATTTATAGGATAACGTATTTTACCATGTTTATTTGCTTCTTGCTTATTGTTTTGTATCCATGTTTCATACTTAATCATCAAGTCTATTCCATATTATTTAATGATGCTCACTGACCATTTGTATTAAATTCTTGAGTGCTTCCAAAGAGAACTTTTTGTATTAAAGATTGTTCAAACATCACCTTCTTCAATCATATCTGGGTAATGCAATATTCTTTAAATGATACTTGTCGAATAACTCTATACTATATGTAATCGTTGTACTTCTCAGCAAATATTAAGGAAATTCATAAGCACCTCAGTGTCATCATTATGTTCATCATCTTTAATTGTCAGTGGGCAACTGTATCATGGAGATTCAACTGGTTGAGAATTTCAGATCCACTCTTCACTCATTATTATCCGTTATGATCCTGGATGGGATTACTGCCCAGGGAGACAGCTATCGTAGACGTAACCTAACTATATCTATAAAACTACTCATCGTGGGAAATATATATAACAAGGAGATTTGTCGCATTCCTCTCTCCTTGCATCGTGGGAGATCATCAATCGTCTAATGATAGTTGGATTCCTGCGAAGAATACCTCACAGGTTTCTAACATCATCGCCTATCAAGGTTAAGGAGTCATTAGTGCAGCATTCAATTTACTCAATCTTCTTCAAACATCATATGAGATAATTCTCACCAGTTAACCTTTTGCTGTTTATGAATATCCTTCTAGTTCATTGGGGTTTTCATTAGAAAACTGTAATGTCGGTAATAGTTTTACCGCATAAAAGTACCAATACAGTACAGTACAAATCATAACCACTCACCGTTGCTCCGTTGGTATACTGCTCTGCATTTCCTGGAACAAAAAGATACATCATAAGGGACCCTTCGAAACCTTCGCCACAAGGTGCTCTTAATGACAGGAGATTTGATATATGGCCCATCCTATGGGGGCAAACCAATTAAAATCGACTGCTCGAAAAATACTGCCAAAATAAAACGCACCTTCGTCAACGTGAATGATCTGCGCCCTGGTTTAATTAAAAGTTACTTTGTTTAGCTGATATTCCGAAGGAGTGAATTGATTCTTGATTTAGAGCTCTTCGAGTGGATTACCGAAAAAAACTGCAAATTTTAAAATTCCATGTGGAACGTACCCCCCTTCCTCTATGGCCGGAATCTTTCAGAGCGTGCCCTTTTCTGTGCCCGAGAACGAATCAATCAGAACCATCGAAATTCCTCTGTGTTCTCGAGTAGCCGCGTTCCAGCCCGCGCCACGTACCATTAATCACCGGGGGACATTAACATAATTTCACAAACCATTTAGTCCGGGCGACACGCGGAGGGCGTAATCGTTCACGAGGATAAAGGACGAAAGGGTGTAAATAATGGGAACGCAACCACCCTCGGTGACAAGTGTGAGGCCGTGGAGATTTTTTTTCCGTACCTGGAGCCTTGTTTGCATATACGTTGCGTGGGACGTGCTGTGCGACATGAAGAGGCCACGGTGTATTTTGGGCATAGTTTCCTTGTCGTAAATTGTTGTCGGATCTATAGTGGTGGTTGAGGAATTCAGACGCCATAAGCTCGACGAGCTTTCTAACCATTTCACTGATATATCACAGAGAGAGCGCCAATACAGAGCTGCGATGTAACAGAGACGTCTCTGCTCATGTCACAGTTATATCACAAGAAAAGCGGAAGCACACATGTACATACTATAGAGCACAGCAATGTTTCAATCAGTAAGACGTTCCACGTATTATCAGCTCTATCATTGTTACATCTTTGTGATATGAAAATTAAGAATTGGTTTCATGAATGATTTCTTTGAATGTAGATGTTCTATTCACTGAGGAGGACATAAGGGCGTCTCTGCTACATCGCAGGATTGTATCCGCGCTCTTCTTGTGATATATTTGTGACATGGTGACATGGCTTCTGAGGTAATTAGTTCTCACAAAATTTTAAAAAATATGCAATGAGAGCATACCCTCTCAGGCTAATCTTTCGACTTCAATCTCAAGTGGCCATTTCACAGATACATCACAGGAAGAGCGCAGATACATAGCTGCGATGTAGCAGAGTCGCTTCTATGTCCTGCTCAGAAAGAAAGCACGTGTACGTTCTATAGACCACAGCAACGTTTCAATCAGGGAGACTTTTACCATAAGCTCTATCGTTGAAACATTTTTGTGTTATGAAAATTAAGGATTTGTTCGATAACGTATCTATCTGAGATAATGTAGAAGTTGGCTTTCTCGGAGAAGAACATAGGATTGTCTCTATTACATCGCGACTCTGTAATCGCGCTTTTCTTGGGATATATCTGTGACATGACTTCGCTTCTGAAGTCAATACTTCTCAAACGATTACAAAAAGATTCCATGAGACCATTTCACACCAATCTTCCCACTTCCGTCCCGAATGATCAGCTTACAGGAAGAGCGCAGATAAAGAGCAGTGATGTAGCAGAGATGCTCCTACCCAAGTGGTCATTTCAAGGATATATTACAAGAAGAGCGCAGATACATAGCTGCGATGTAGCAGAAACAATATTATACCCTACTATCTCCCTTAGTTTGCGTTATCAAGCAAATCCTTAATTTTCACATCACAAACATGTATATATCGCAGATACATCGCAGCTATGTTACTGCACTCCCATTTTGGAACTTGACACCTCAAATTGAATCTCAAGACGTGTACTGGTCCTAGTGTTCCAACTTCGTTGAAAATCCTTGGCGCCTTTACGTGCGTCCCGAATCCAAATCGACGACGAATCGTAATCCCATTTGTCAATAAACGTTCCGCCTTGTCAATGCAGGCGACCGAAGAGATATGCTAATCTAATCGTCTCTTTAACCCGGCGATGTCCCCCAACTGACAGCACCGACTCACCGCTCCGCACGAAGATTTGTTAAAAATAGCTGCCATTAGCATTCACGCCTGTCGCTCTTCGTTCCTTCAGTTTCGCGTCGGGATCTAACGATAACCACTTGACCATTTGCAACTCCACGTGGGAGCCGACGTATGTCGTTGTTGCCGAGGAATTTTTGTGTATCGCCATTGGCGCCACGGTTTTGAGTAACGAGAGAGCGTCGAAGGAACAGTTATTGATAGGTGAAAAGGAGGAACACACGCGTAGCGCCTCAAGGATGTTCCGAAATTACGAAGGTCTTTGGACCCTCTGCGGTATGAGTAGGTGGTCAACCTGAATAGATGGACTGATTGATTAGTTACAAATTTTGCCGAAAGACATGACAGAAAACTCTATCAGTTGAGTATTGCGTCATTTACCATCATTTCGAAGTGGGATAGGGGCTCTTAGATCAGATTCAGATGAGAGGGCTTCATGGCTGATGAACTCCAAGCTTCTCAGCATTGCGAGTCTTTTTTGGTTTCTCCCCTTCGATCACTGCAAGTGCGAGTGGTATCCAAATCTTTAGTGACCAGTGTATTATTCCTGTTTAATCGACTGTTCTCCTTACTGAGGACGCTGAAAACGAGCACTTTCTCTAAGTAGGACATACCGAAGTGACCATTTTGAAGGTATATCACAGAAAGAGCGCAAATACATCGCTGCTCTGTATCTGCTCTCTTCTCTGAATGGTGATTTGGGATGGAAGGAGGAATATTGGCGTGAGATGGTCTCATTGAATCTTTTCGTAATCGTTTGAAACAAACCCCTCAATTTTTATATCACAAACATTTATCAATGATAAAGCTGAAATGTCAAACGTCTCCCTAATTGGAACGTTGCTGTGCTCTAAGGAATTCACACGTGCGTTGTTTCTGAGCAGGACTTAGGAGCGTCTCTGCTACATCGCAGCTATGTATCTGTGCTCTTCATGTGATATATCTGTGGAATGGTCCCTTAAGATTGAAGTCGAAAGATTAGCCTGAGAAGGTATGGTCTCAATGAATCTTTTTGTAATTTTTACGAACTATTAACCCCATAGCCAAGTCACCATTTCACAGATACATCACAAAAAGAGCGCAAATACATCGCTGCTCTGTATCTGCTCTCTTCTCTGAATGGTCATTTGGGATGGAAGGAGGAATATTGGCGTGAGATGGTCTCATTGAATCTTTTTGTAATCGTTCGAAACAAATCCTTAGTTTTTATATCACAATAACGTATCAGTGATAGATCTGATATGTGAAACGTCTCCCTAATTGAAACGTTGCTGTGCTCTAACGAATTCACACGTGCGTTTTCTTCTGAGCAGGACTTAGGAGCGTCTCTGCTACATCGCAGCTATGTATCTGCGCTCTTCCTGTGATATATCTGTGGAATGGTCCCTTAAGATTGAAGTCGAAAAATTAGCCTGAAAGGTATGGTTTCATTGAATCCTTTTGTAATTTTCTGAGAACTATTTACTCCAAAAGCCAAGTCACTATTTTACAGATATATCACAAAAAGAGCGCAAATACATCGCTGCTCTGTATCTGCTCTCTTCTCTGAATGGTCATTTGGGATGGAAGGAGGAATATTGGCGTAAGATGGTCTCATTGAATCTTTTAGTAATCGTTTGAAACAAATCCTTAATTTTTATATCACAAACATGTATCAATGATAGAGCTGAAATGTCAAACGTCTCCCTAATTGGAACGTTGCTGTGCTCTAAGGAATTCACACGTGCGTTTTTTCTGAGCAGGACTTAGGAGCGTCTCCGCTACATCCCAGTTATGTATCTGCGCTCTCCCTGTGATATATCTGTGAAATGGTCACTTAAGATTGAAGTAGATAGATTAGCCTGAGGGGGTATGGTTTCATTGGATGTTTTTGTTATTTTGTTGAGAACTATTGACCATGTCACAGATATATCACAAGAAGAGTGTGGATACAGAGCTGCGATGTAGCAGAGACGCTCCTTACTAATTTAAACGTTGATGTGCGCTTCTTCTGATGTGGACATAGAATAGTGTCGGCTTCGTCGAAGCTATGTATCTGCGCTCTTTTTGTTATATAACTGTGACATGGTGACTCAAGTAGGAACGTCTCTGCTATATTGCTGCTCTGTATTCGCGCTCTTCCTGTGATATATCAGTGACAACTCTCACAGATTCGGCAACAATAAATTGAGACACAGTCACGAACGAATCTGAATAAAGAGGTAGTCCATTTTTTTTCAATTGTGCTCAACTCCTCCCTTCGTTCAGCAACATCCAGTTTCTCCTCCCCGCATCTCGCTCGAGAACAAATTGATATACAGCCCAGACTCACTCAATTTATTTAATAGCGACCAAATGATATAACGACTTGACCACCCAGAATTAATTGTGTTTCGAAGTGTTGTTGCGAAATGACACCGATACTGGTTGATCTCATTCTTGGCGAAAATTTGCATCGTCGAGAAAGTTAAGAAAATATCGGGGGGCAACCGGGTCCTCTGGCCTAGGGGTGTTAGGGACAGGAAGGAAAAAATTACGAAGGTATCTTTTCAATAACCCAGATTGAAATTTGTTTAATCAAAGCCAAAGTGAAAAAAAAATTAACAATGAAGTGATCCCATTCTCAGTTCTACCCCAGGGCCCCTTGAGCCCTAGTTTCGCCCCTGGATAAAATAAGTTGAAATCTGCCCTGACTTCTAGGGGTTCCGTACTCGAGGAGCAGCCCATAAAGCACGAGATAAATGCCCACTTGTGTCATTGTAAATCGCTGGTCCGAACGCAGAAGGCACATGACACTCACAGTGACGGATGTGACAGATATCCAGATAGCAATCGCTGGAATTCGCCCGACTACCGCACGGAACCCTTGACGTCTTCATCTGGTAGGCGCTAAGCCGTTGGTGGCCTGTTCGTTAGTCTCGAAAGGAATACTTTGGTACTCGAGTCTCGATCTGAAGCCGCTTGAATTAATTGATGATACAGCAGAAATGTACTTGGAAGGGCAACACCCAGAAGGAATCATTTTTTGACAACAGAATATTGGATAAATTGAATGATGGACGTTCTCCTAGAAGGTGGTGTTAATGTTCGTCCGTGGCCACCTGGTTCACCGGATTTAAATCCCATCGTAAATTTTTGGGATATGATAGGGAGGATACTGTCTACGTGTACAGGAGGGTACTCAGCGATATTATGAATCCCTAAAAGTTATGAAGAATATACATGAACCACCCTGTATATATCCCTCGAAGAAATTTTGATATTGTTACTGAATCATAGTCGGAACTGTTAATTTTCAGATTGAGAAAACCTCGAAAAAAATCCAATATATCTTCAGATGATCGAAATTCCATTCGTTTTTTGTCCATAATGGTCAACAACGTTCTTCCGTTATTTTCGTGGCGTCTTTCTGTAGGATGAAAAATTGCCCTATTCTTATATTTATAGGGTCCTCGTTTCCTAAACGAGTTACGTTTTTTATTTATCGCACTACTTAGGAAAGTCTTGAGATACAAGATATATATCGAAATTAATCACTAATATCGAATTGTATGCGGAGAAAAAAGTTTTTATTGCCCTCGAAATTCTGGAAGGGTATATCCATCAAGAAAGAACTCGGCGGGATTTTTAACTCCACTCGCTGAAGTAGTTTCTAGGCTGGTAGGAAAAAAACTTTGAATGATGTCCTTCTATTCGCCGAATTATTCAAGTGTTGTTAACTCTGTTTGTGAAGCATGTCTTCGTTTAATCTTCATCTCTCATGTTATTCTTTGAATTCTACGCAGTTTTCATTTACTTATACAATCAGTGGCATCGACAAAATGAGATGGTAGATGTCTGCATGTGGCAGACTCTTCAAAAAAATTTGAAATTCGTAGATTAACTATTTCAATTCTGTTCATTCAAATTTTTCCTCACTTTTATTACTATTAACTGTTTTTATCTGTCTTTTTGTCCGTCAAACACGAAATGCAATTTTTATATAATTATAGTCTATTCAATAATTTTTTTTCATTAATTTTAAATTTTTCCCTTATTGGGTATTTCTACTCCATTCTTCCATCCATATGTCTATTTATTTTCCACCTTTTAATTTATTTTAAATTTATTATGTGCATAATTGAGTTTTTTTCTCATCCTCTCATCCAAAGTCAGAATGAAATTTTTATATAATTATAGTATTGTTCAATGATTTTTCTTCCAATTCATTTCACAATTTTCCTCAAAGTTCCCATCAGATATTTATACTTCATTTTTTTCAAACATACACATATCTATTAAATTTTTTCCCTTCAATTTAATTTGAATTTTGTATCTGTATAATTGAATTGTTTCTCACTCTCATCTGTAGTATTAACTCTTTGGTTTGTTTTATCTTCTTCTTTCCTCAAACTGGAAATGAATTTTTCTATGAATGTTATTCGATCTGTCTTCAATTAACTCCAGGCATTTCCCCTGAAATTTCTATCAGATAGTTCTTCTCAATTTGTTCATACATATATCTATTTATTTTTTTCTTTTCAATTTTATTTTATTTTTTTATCTGCATAATTGAATTGTTTCTATCTCTGATCTGGAGTATCAACTCTTTGGCATTGTTTTATCTCCTTTTTTTCTCTGTCGAACTTGCAATGAAATCTTCATTTGATTATGGTCTATTTCAAAATTTTTTTTAGAATTTTCCCCAAAATTCTCATTATTTTCCAGATTTTCATCATATTCATTTCTTCTGTTCTATTCTATTCCAATTTTCTAATAAGTCTAATTCTATTTTAATTTTTATCTGCATAGTGGGATTTTTCCTCACTCTGATCCAAACTCGGAATGAAATTTTCTATATTTTTTTCAATTCATTTCAGAATTTTCCCTGAAATTGGCAGATATAACTCCTTCATTTTTTTCACCTATATCTATTTATTCTTTTTCTTTTGATTCATTTTAAATTTCGTATCTATATAATTGAATTTTTTTTCACTCTGATTCGTAGTATTTACTATTTGGTATTGTTTTATCCCTTTTTTTCTCAGGCAAACTCGCAATAAAATTTATTTATGATTATGGTATATTGGATGATTTCCATGAAATATTCTCCCTTCATTATTTCATACATACATATATCTATTTATTATTTTCCTTTTGATTTATTTTAAATTTTTATTCGCATAATTGAATTTTTTCACCCTGATTCGTAGTTTCAACTATTTGGCATTGTTTTATCTTAATTTCTTCAGAATTTGTCCCAAAATTCTCATTATATTCCATTCTTCCATCATATATTTATTCATTTCTTCCATTCTATTCTATTTTGATTTTTTATCTGCATAGTCGAATTTTTCCTCACTCTGATCTGCCGTATCACCTATTCGGTATTGTTCTATCCTTTTTTTCTCAGTCAAACTCATTATGAAATTTTTTTATGATTATAGTATATTCGATGATTTTTTCTCCAATCGATTTCAGAATTTTTCATTTAAATTTCAATAAAATATTTTTCCTTCATTCTTTCCTACATATATCTATTTATTATTTTTCTTTTTTTTTTAATCTTTTATATGCATAGTTGAATTTTTTCTCACTCTGATCCGGAGTTTTAACTATTTGGCATTGTTCCATCTTTTTTGTCAGTCAAACTCGGAATGAAATTTTCTATATAGTCTATTCAGGGTTTTTTTTTCAATTCGTTTCAGAGTTTTCCCTGAAATTGGCAGATATAACTCCTTCATTTTTTTCACCTATATCTATTTATTCTTTTCCTTTTGATTCATTTTAAATTTCGTATCTATATAATTGAATTTTTTTTCACTCTGATTCGTAGTATTTACTATTTGGTATTGTTTTATCCCTTTTTTTCTCAGGCAAACTCGCAATGAAATTTATTTATGATTATGGTATATTGGATGATTTCCATGAAATATTCTCCCTTCATTATTTCATACATACATATATCTATTTATTATTTTCCTTTTGATTTATTTTAAATTTTTATTCGCATAATTAAATTTTTTCACCCTGATTCGTAGTTTTAACTATTTGGCATTGTTTTATCTTAATTTCTTCAGAATTTGTCCCAAAATTCTCATTATATTCCATTCTTCCATCATATATTTATCCATTTCTTCCATTCTATTCTATTTTGATTTTTTATCTGCATAGTCGAATTTTTCCTCACTCTGATCTGCAGTATCTCCTATCCGGTATTGTTTTATCCTTTTTTTTCTCAGTCAAACTCATAATGAAATTTTTTTATGATTATAGTATATTCGATGATTCTTTCTTCGTTTGATTTCAGAATTTTTCATTTAAATTCCAATAAAATATTTTTACTTCATTCTTTCCTACATATATCTATGTTTTATATTTTTTTGTTTTTTTTTTTTTAATCTTTTATATGCATAGTTGAATTTTTTCTCACTCTGATCCGGACTTTTAACTATTTGGCATTGTTCCATCTTTTCTGTCAGTCAAACTAGGAATGAAATTTTTTATATAGTCTAATCAATGTTTTTTTTTCAATTCTCTTCAGAATTTTCCCTGAAATTGGCAGATATAACTCCTTCATTTTTTGCACCCATATCTATTCATTCTTCTCCTTTTGATTCATTTAAAATTTCGTATCAATATAATTGAATTTTTTTTTCACTCTGATTCGTAGTATTTACTATTTTGTATTGTTTTATCGCTTTTTTTCTCAGTCAAACTCGCAATGAAATTTATTTATGATTGTATGATTTCAATGAAATATTCTCCCTTTATTATTTCATACATACATATATCTAATTATTGAAATGAAATGAAATGAAATTATTTTCCCTTTGATTTATTTTAAATTTTTTATGTGCATAATTGAATTTTTTCATATTGTATGATTTCCATGAAATATTCTCCCTTTATTATTTCATACATACATATATCTAATTATTATTTTCCCTTTGATTTATTTGAAATTTTGTATGTGCATAATTGAATTTTTTCATCCTGATTCGTAGTTTTAACTATTCGGCATTGTTTTATCTTAATTTTTTTCAGAATTTTTCCCAAAATTAGCATTATATTCCATTCTTTCATCATATATCATATATCTGCATAGTCGAATTTTTCCTCACTCTGATCTGTAGTATTACCTATTTGGTATTGTTTTATGCCTTTTTTTCTCGGTCAAACTCGCAATGAAACTTTTTATAATTATAGTAGTATATTCGATGATTTTCTCCTTCAATTCATTTCAGAATTTTTCATTTGAATTCAAATAAAATATTTTTTCTATTATCTATTGATTATTTTCCTTTTCATTTAATTTAAATTTTTTAGCATTATTGAATTTTTCTTGCTCTGATTCGTAGTTTTAACTATTTGGCATTGTTTCACTTTTTTTTTTCAGTCAAACTCGGAATGAAATTTGCTGTACAATGTTTTTTTTTCAATTAATTTCAGAAATTTGCCTAAAATTGGCATCAGAAATTCCCCCTTCATTTTTCATACACATATTTAATTATCCTTTTCTTTTTGATTCATCTTAAATTTTGTTTCACTCTTCAACTTTGGCATTGTTTCATATCCTCTTTTCTCTTTCGCACTTTATTTTTTTTTTGAGATATTTCAGCTTCATTATGATCCGAAGTTTTAACTATTTAGCATTATCTTATCTCTTCTTTTTCAGTCAAACTCAGCCATATTTCTGAAATAATCAAACGTACAAACCTGAATAAATAAATAAAAGCGAGAATTATTTTACCATGAACTTACACGACATAACTCCATAGCACATAAGACAGGTATACCATAT
Organism: Aphidecta obliterata; assembly: GCA_963966015.1. NCBI lineage: Eukaryota > Metazoa > Arthropoda > Insecta > Coleoptera > Coccinellidae > Aphidecta > Aphidecta obliterata. The sequence continues at coordinate 5,390,298 of OZ014435.1, forward strand.
GTCCACTCGAAAGTCATTCATAATTCTTAACTGTTTGCTTTTCGAATTCCACTACATTGTAAACTTTTGTATTCGTCTACAACAATTTCATAGACGATTATTCTTGGAATCACCGATGTTAACTACATTCAATTACGAAACTGATTACTTAAGTGCAGACTGCTCATCTCATGCTGAAAAATATTGAAATGAACCAATAATTACTTGGTGTTGTGCGTCACTCAGTATATTTCCATGTGTCAAGATAATTTTTGAGGAGGTAACGCTGCAATTTTTCAATGTCAAATCAGAGGAATTCTCAGAACCACCCCTTCCAGAAGAATATATGGCTTTTTAAACATCCTCAACCGAATCACTCAACAAGAACTGACATTAGCTTTATCCGAGAAACAACTTAACAGTTGACGCAGATAAAATGATTACAGATAGTTGGTAGATCCTTCCCCGATATAACTGTCTCCTTTCCGTATACTGCTTCATCCCCGTCGCTTCCACGGGGGGGCGAACGATTAATTTCGCTCCCTCCCCGACGACTCCCAACCAGAATAAATTGATAGTGGCGTTGATAATCTTGACAAGTAGGTTTATCTCGAAACAATCATTGCCCACTGCGATCACGTAAAACGTGTAAATCGTGGGGGTGAACGGACCACACACAAAATGCCCCAGGTAGAGGGTGACAATTACTTCGAAACTTCGATCGAATTCTAAAAAAAAATATATTAGGAGGGGGTTGGCTTTTTATCAAGATGATGAGACTGCCAAAAAAAAATTATCATAACCTCAAATTATGCTGGCTTTACACGATGGCCATCTGTCTTCCTGCCAAAAGCTAACGAGTTCCCTCAACATCACACACAAAGAACCCAATAATGGCAAGACAGCGACTGACAGCTCTTTCAAGTGGGAGTTTTTTCAGAAGACTGGGTGTGTAAATACAATTAATTCTTTCCCTCAGTTCACTTCAGACTGTTTGGTAAACAGGAGATCCACCGTTTGGTACAATGTATCACGTTACCCTTAATTTTGTCTTTGACTCGGCCGTCGCCCGTCTTTGTTCTGTTTAACAACCCCAGAGAACACAGATACGTTGAAGAAACGGTTATTTTGTAACGTCACTATAATTCATGGTTGAAAAAACGTTAGGCAAACGTTTCATTTTGGGTTTTATGGTAAAATGAGTACCCCAAAGAACACAGATACGTTGAAAAAACGTTTATTTTGTAACGTCACTATAATTCATGGTTGAAAAAACGTTAGGCAAACGTTTCATTTTGGGTTTTATGGTAAAATGACTACCCCATAGAACACAGATACGTTGAAAAACGTTTATTTTGTAACGTCACTATAATTCATGGTTGAAAAAACGTAAGGCAAACGTTTCATTTTGGGTTTTATAGTATAAATACCCCAAAGAACACAGATACGTCGAAGAAACGGTTATTTTGTAACGTCACTATAATTCATGGTTGAAAAAACGTTAGGCAAACGTTTCATTTTGGGTTTTATGGTAAAATGACTACCCCAAAGAACACAGATACGCTGAAAAAACGTTTATTTTGTAACGTCACTATAATTCATGGTTGAAAAAACGTTAGGCAAACGTTTCATTTTGGGTTTTATAGTATAAATACCCCAAAGAACACAGATACGTCGAAGAAACGGTTATTTTGTAACGTCACTATAATTCATGGTTGAAAAAACGTTACGCAAACGTTTCATTTTGGGTTTTATGGTAAAATGACTACCCCAAAGAACACAGATACGTTGAAAAGACGTTTATTTTGTAACGTCCTTATAATTCATGGTTGGAAAAACGTTAGGCAAACGTTTCATTTCGGGTTATATAGTATAAATACCCCAAAGAACACAGATACGTCGAAGAAACGGTTATTTTGTAACGTCACTATAATTCATGGTTGAAAAAACGTTAGGCAAACGTTTCATTTTGGGTTTTATGATAAAATGACTACCCCAAAGAACACAGATACCTTGAAAAAACGTTTATTTTGTAACGTCACTATAATTTATGGTTGAAAAAACGTTAGGCAAACGTTTCGTTTTGGGTTTTATAGTATAAATACCCCAAAGAACACAGATACGTCGAAGAAACGGTTATTTTGTAACGTCACTATAATTCATGGTTGAAAAAACGTTACGCAAACGTTTCATTTTGGGTCTTATGGTAAAATGACTATCCCAAAGAACACAGATACGTTGAAAAAACGTTTATTTTGTAACGTCACTATAATTCATGGTTGAAAAAACGTTAGGCAAACGTTTCGTTTTGGGTTTTATAGTATAAATACCCCAAAGAACACAGAAACGTCGAAGAAACGGTTATTTTGTACCGTCACTATAATTCATGGTTGAAAAACGTTAGGCAAACGTTTCATTTTGGGTTTTATGGTAAAATGACTATCCCAAAGAACACAGATACGTTGAAAAGACGTTTATTTTGTAACGTCCTTATAATTCATGGTTGAAAAAACGTTAGGCAAACGTGTCCTTTTGGGTTTTATAGTATAAATACCCCAAAGAACACAGATACGTCGAAGAAACGGTTATTTTGTAACGTCACTATAATTCATGGTTGAAAAAACGTTAGGCAAACGTTTCATTTTGGGTTTTATGGTAAAATGACTAACCCAAAGAACACAGATACGTTGAAAAAACGTTTATTTTGTAACGTCACTATAATTCATGGTTGGAAAAACGTTAGGCAAACGTTTCATTTTGGGTTTTATAGTATAAATACCCCAAAGAACACAGATACGTCGAAGAAACGGTTATTTTGTAACGTCACTATAATTCATGGTTGAAAAAACGTTAGGCAAACGTTTCATTTTGGGTTTTATAGTATAAATACCCCAAAGAACACAGATACGTCGAAGAAACGGTTATTTTGTAACGTCACTATAATTCGTGGTTGAAAAAACGTTAGGCAAACGTTTCATTTTGGGTTTTATGGTAAAATGAATATGATATTATTGGAAAAACGATAGGCAAACGTTTCATTTTAGGTTTTATATCAAAACTACCCCAAAGAACACAGATACGTTGAAAAAACGTAAATTTTGTAACGTCACTATAATTCATGGTTGAAAAAAAAGGGGGGGAAACGTTTCATTTCAAGTTTCATGGTAAAGTTACGTCTTGGAAAAGTCGATTTTCTGGAGTTGGAGACGTTAAACTGTTCCTTAAGTAAGGCCCATTTGCTTAGAATTTTTCTCAACGTTTCGATAACGTTTTTATAACGTTTCAATTCTGCCTCAAGCCGAAGGGAACAATTCATTCAGTTTTCACCCCAAATTGAAATCAGTAACCCGATAATGTATATTATCCGATTCCAGGAACGATCGTAATCGATTCATGAGCGGAATCCGAGATGTTTTTAATTTGGTGTTGTATTGATCTACGATTATTCCAGCGGGCGTAGGTGTTTTAATAGATGTCGACCAGCCAGGAATCGAATTTATTGGCGATATAAAGATTCCTAAACAGGCATCGGTGATTTCCTCGATTTAGATATATTTCAGTTTTCGTAACAATGAATTGTTACAATCGAAAATAATGGAATCGATGTAGGACGATCGTAAATCGTGAAAGAGACCACCCGTATGTAGAGAGAGACGAAATATTTCACTTGTCCGATAAGGGTATGAAAAATCAGATCCCTATTCTGCAAAGCTACCCAAATAAAGACAGTATAACGTTGAATTTTTATTTAGAAGTAACGTTGGTGAGATACGATTTCTTTTGATGTTTATTATATAATCGATCATGTAAAAGATGGAAAAACGCAAAAAAAAAATTTCGAGAAAATTATTTTAATTCATGGATCAAACTCAGTAGGATTATTACCGGATACCAATTGACCCGTTTGTTCCTAAGATTCCTCATTATCATTTATGGTGAACCGAAAAAGATCAATACAATGTTTATTTATTGGCAGTCCCTGTACATTCGGACAGCCCTCCTATCAGGGCCTATTAGGAAATACGCCTCATGTAAATTTGAAATATGTAATCACGGTGAACAAATTACACTAGTAAAGTTGTAATTGATGGGATGGGTCCGCTTAATTCCTGGCCATCTCTTGTGCATACGCACCGTTTAATAATGGTCTGCTTATGGAACTTCACCGGTGGTCTTGTCAATCAGTCTGTCGTTCTGGTTAAATGCAAATGTGCATGGTTGACGACTTGATAGAAATCATATTTTGGGGGCTTTCTCGTCGCACGATCGTAAAGTAACTTCGACTGATTTTTGAGGGTTTTCCTAAAGACCATCTACGCAAATTGAGTCCTTTGTCATTCAAATCGCGTCCTCCTTCGAATTAGCGAAATTCCTCGACTGACGGAGGTAAACAGAAACAGGTCATGAGGATTTACCGGGTTCATAGTCCAACCGATAAAACCGCCAGTTACATCAATTAACACCGTGAGATGCTGCGCAAATATTTCATGTTATTATTTCGTCCTGCTCAATTCGGCGAATCCGACTCGAAGGACCATAAGTTTATCGCGGATATTCGAGTACTGCACACCCATAAGATGCGATTGTGACAAAACCACCTGACAATATCGCAGATAAGAGCAAAAAGAGGTGAGAGAGATTAGCATAAGACGGCGCCAAGACTTTTCCCACCGTCCGAGTAAGCAAATACTAATCGCGGCCGGTTTCGGAGTTGTTCACAAGACAACAAATCGCATTAAGATCCGAGATTCCCCTACGATTGTGTAAAGGTGAGACAGGGCCTCCTACACTTCATGTCTGCGAATTTGCTCGGACGTTTGGGAGATTACCTCGTCTTTGACAGTGTAACGGCGGATTTTTCCAACTCAAATCCAGGTCTAGAAGAAAATTATTAATATTAAAATACTCACTAATCGATCCAAAAGCACTGGATCAGCTGTAATATTTGGGAATATGAATATTTAATTTCAAATTCGGTTGAACATCTCGGAGGAGAAAGTCTGGATATTCGTAAATACATTGTGTTACTTTGTATTAATCAACGGATGTCGTTAATTTTAGGCTGAGTGATTATTCAGACCACCTGCAGATTCCGATAACAAAGTTTTAAGTCGAACAATTCATTGACAACATTGTGGTCGATGGGATGTTATGACTACTGGAAAAATTTACAACCACGATCGATGTCCCTCAGGAATTGTGTTTTTGGAAGTAGGAAAAATTTTACCTTTGAGGGACTCTGAAAGAGTGAGGGCAGTTGTGACCTATCGGGGACCCCGGGCAGTTGCCGCCAGGTCAGGAACTCGAAAGTGAGTCGGGGACTTGGGTTAAGTCCGTTGTTCGGAATTGGAAAAAAATCGGGAAGAGCCCGGTCTGGGACCGGAAGGAGTGGTGATCGGTCGGGGACCGCGGGTAGTTGTTGTCGGTTGGGGGGGGGGGGAGGCTCGGGAAGAGTCAGTTGTTACCGGTCTGGGACCGGGGTTGAGTGGAGAATTCGGGAGAGTTGGTTTTTTGGAAGTGGAGAACTCGGGAAAGTTAATTGTTTTAAGTCGGGGACTCGCATTTGGGGGAGTTGAAAGTCGGGAAGGTGCCACGATAGGTACAGAATTTGAGGTTCGCTTTTCGATCGAGAAGGAGTTACTCGCGGGAAGGGAACTCAGGAAGAGTAAATCGTCTTTGGTTAGAGGCCGGTGTAGGAAAACAGTTTAGTATTTTTCAGTCGAGGATTTTATAAGAGTTCGGATTAAGGAAATTGTCTTAGATCGTGGAAATAAGTGTGGAAGATTACGATTACGGCGAATAAAAAGAAAATAAGGTCACTATCGGTGTGGGTGAATTTGTTTCCAAGTAGGTACAATATATAAGTAGGCATATAAAAAGTTCAAATTAAATCAAAAGGAGAATAATGAATAGATAGATACAGATTGTTCTCAGAAAGGTCTTCTTTTGTTGTGATAACAATAGTTGCGGATAAACAACAGGAATTAATTCAACTAGATTTTTTTTCAGTGTATACTCCCATCCATTCCCTCGGGAAAGCCTGAATGAAACTTTCGGGATAGATAGAGCGACGATGACGTCGCGTCGTCCTCGACCTCTTCTATTTTCGGACGGGCCGAATGGGGGGGGGGTGGCGGGGGGGTCATGTTGCATAAGCGGTGGCTCGATATTTCGACCAGAAAGTTCGGGGGTTGTTAGAGTGTGACGTATGGGGCGCCGCGGGCGCTTGTTGCGTGGGCGGCAGACGCGGCGCGTCGTCTTCGAATCGGGGGATTTTTCCATCTCGCTGTGTCGGGATGCAGCCGTGAAATTGATCCGGACTGTCTTGCACCGGGGATGTCTTGAATGGAAAAATTCAGGAAAAAAACAGTTTCGATGGGATAATAATCCGGTGGTCTTACCGGATTCGACGCCCCCTCAATAATATTTTATTTATTACGCTGACTTCCCCGGAATCCCAAACCGCCATCTATTAACGAACACCACTGAAAGAAGGGGACCCCTGCCGTTTTATTGTTTCATTAACGATTGCTGAAATTGGAAACTGACCGTTCGCTAGATCGTAAGTTCCACGTTTTGTGTGAACGTAAAGGAAGAAATATGGACGTCGTGGATTGATTAAGAAATGGTGAATTATTGGCTAATAAATGGGATCTTCGTTGGAATGCGGAATGTCATAAATAAAATAAATTTTGAGAATGCCCCCTCATCGTTTTTCATCTTCAAAGTTCGAAAAAATCAATTCGTAATTAATTTTTGATGTATAATTAATTAATTCCATTCATAATGAGGCCGCAACAAAATCATGAATGGATTTTTGTATAAAATGTTCTATGATCAATGTAAATATAACCTCAAAAAGGACCTCTGTCAGATGCCCCTTCACGACCATAGAAATGCATTTTTTCATCCGAAATCTATTGCCGTGGTCATACATCAATATGATCTATGGTCCTCTCTGGTTAACCCCACTTTCATCTGTCAAGATATTCGTACTGGCCAGTTCATAGTTTCTTATTTGACCTAACCCAACTTTACCCCAGCCCAGTGATTTTCTTAGATTTGTAACTTGTCCTTACTCAAAGTAATCTAGCCTAAAATTTATTGAATTCCCCTCGTATCCTCCGTATTATTTCCCATATAGAAACAATCTCCGTTTTCCATAATTCAAGCTGACGCGAGGGGAACATAAATAAATACGAAGAAATTCAATTAAGCTTCACATAGGAGCTAGCGGCTTAATCCTGTCATAACTATAATTTTCCAGTTTCGGTTGTTCTTTCGAAGGTATATTTAATGAAGTGTCTCGAAGTGACAAAGGGTCCGAGACCATCCTTATTAATTTTGGTATTCTATAAGCGATCGGTCCTTTGCATTTCAGGAAATACCGGATTTAATAGCTCTGTTAGAAAGTTTATTTTGTTCAGCAAGCTTACGGGAAGAGTATTCAATTATATCAGAAGAGTTGTTCTTCAGGTGGAAGAAAGCTCTTGATATCATATGGAATTGAAAAAAAACCGAACCTAAAAAATGAAATTCAAAACGCTCTTGATCCATCTTCCGTTCAAAGAAGCAAGAAGAATTGATAACTCATATAGTACTCTATAATGAAAATGAGAATCATTCAAGAGATTAAACTTCCGTCGAAAAGATGGCGCTGTTTCCCACAAACCAAAAATAGAGTAAAATGAAAATTCTGATGTTTAAAGATTTGAAAAGAACGTTTATTCCTCCTTTTTTCAATTGAAAACTATTCCAATTACTATAGCATTGAAATCCCAAATAGTTTAATCTTCATTTGACTTACCTGTTTAAGCGGTGTTTTGAAAGGAAAAAGGTTGGTCCCTTCAACTTTATCGCCAAACGGCAAATAATCCGCCCATCTGGAATTATATGAATGAATTCAAATTCGTATATTCTTATTCGATAAAATTTATCCGACAATCGGAAGAAGAAGTAAACTTATTCCTTATTCTATTCTGTGTTCCAAAAAATAATTGACATTAAGATCCTAACCCCAATGTTATAACAAATTTTATGAGAAATTGTTGTGATTCCTTGAGAATAGAGGAAAATTGGACTTGATGAAAATAACTAGTTGATCAATTGCATAAATATAGAAGGTAACTACATAAACTGTTGTTGAACTTACCCCTTTGGAATTTTATTTTTCATTTTGCTCAACGTGTAAGTACTTTCTTCCCAAGGTAAAAACACTTAATCTAATCTGCTTCTTACTGATATTTCCACAATGATTTTTCAAAATATTTGTATATAAATAGCAATATAATAACAATTATCACATATTTAAAAACAGGTCAAAGGAAAAGTTTTTAACCTATAAATGCTTCCACTTTTGACAGTTTTCTTTTTCTTCGATATAGTGTTCTGTTCAGTTTTATACTATTTTGAATGATTTTTCAATATCTACGTATGAACCTATTTCATTCGAAATTATCTTCACTCCGAATTTTCTATCGACATAATTAGTATTTCGTTAAGTAACTTGGACAAATTATTTTCAGTTTAGGAAAAATTGAACATGAAGAATTGGTTCGACCAACTGAAGAATGCCAGGAAGGTGGTTTCTGATCAAAACCCATTGAGGACTGTTTTATATGAATTCAAAGATGGTACTCAATTAGAAGAGGAATACAATCTGCAATTGAATGTGATTACTCGCCGAGCTTGGAAAGAGAAAACTTCAATCGGTAAAGAATGGTTCGTTGAATTTGGAGAACCCGAAATGGAGCATGACGATGTTGGTAAAATGTTCATCAAAGAGAATTCATCACAGGTAAGAAATCTTAATTAATAACTCTAGTGGTATTTATTTCATTGAATTAATTTTCACAGCCTTATGTACGCAAGAGAAATACAAGAAGAATGATAGAATGGAGGATAAAAAATCTTCCATATCCGAGTGAAACATATTTGGTTACCTGTAACGAAGCAGAAAAAAGTATAACTGTGAAAACAACGAACAAGAAATACTTTAAAACACTAAGAATCCCGGAACTAGAAAGGTTGGGCATATCATCGAAACAGACAAACCTTTCTTTCAAATACGACAAAAAAGCACTAGTTATAAAAGTAAGTACAATTTGTTCCATAAATAATTCATTCTTGGAAAAAACTAACACATTTTTTTTAGTATGTGAAACCAAACAAGCTATTAGAGTTCGATAAAGCTGTTTTACAAATGGTGAAAGAACTAGAACCTACACCGGATTTGTTTGACCACAACGTGGATGATCTGGAAGAACCTCCTTCAAAAAGAAGGAAAATTATAGAATTGTGAAGTTCATCATTTTCGAACTGGAATGCGAAAATGAGTAAAAAGATCCTAGTCTTGACGCGTGGCAACTATTGACAGTGAGAATAATGGCATTGATAGGAAGAGGACTTCGATCGAGACATTACATGGTTTTCCGAAGATTATTGTGGAATTATTTTCGGTTTTATAAAACGAATGTTCCATCAGTATATACAGCTCATAAGAACACAGCTTGATTTCATTGAAGAAACAGAAAAAGAAACAAACATCGTATATATAAAAATATTAACAAAATTATATTCAAGCAATAAAAAAATAAATATTCCCTACTGAATAAATTCATTTCGATTCTCTCAGCACCAACTTCCATCCAGGAGACATTTACCTTTGAACCATCTGTACAATAATTGATTTTCCGGAGACAAACCATCCAAGTCCTCTTCATCGTTTATATCTTTGGACTAAAAAAAAAAAATTAAAATTTGCTCATCGTTTATTCTCTCAATTCTCACCATCGAAGGAGGGAATACTCGCTTACAGTCTCCTGTGTTCATATGTTCCCTATAAGACTCCAACAAGTATTCTTTTGTATCGTACGATAAACAGGGCTTGCACAACTGGCAAATCGATGGAACGCAACTTTCCTTGCACAACATACTATGGCATTCTGTGGGATATACTGCGATGTTTTTATCCGATACAATCATATCTTGCTCGGATTTTGAACTGAAAGGGATTTATGAAAATACTAAGTGATATTATTCATAAATAAAGTACTTACTTGGTCTTCTTACTGAGTCTTTGACCAACGCCAACTAGAGACAACACATTGTATAACACCTGCTGATATAACAGTTGATTCGGTGGAAAATGGGCCGATGACAAATTGGGGCTCATGTTTGCCTCAAGAAGAAACACGTTCAGGTCTTCATCTACCAAAAAATCGAATCTCATCATCTCGAAAAAGTTCCTCTTCAGCTTAAACCTTGGGCAGAGATATCAATTAAATACTTATCGAAACAGACTCAGTCGGGAATATTTACCTATTTACAACACTCAGTATCTGTTGTTCCTTAGCTAGAATTGTTATTCTGAGGGAATCTTCGATCTGATCCCAAATTCTAGTAGGGTCTTTTCCTTTGGATCTCAAATAGGCATTCAAACTTTCTTTCATTCCAAAACCCAACTCGTTATAGTAATACTCTAAAGATGGCACTCTCCACACTGGCAAATAATCGTCTCCTACTACATACTTATCGAGATTGCTCGCATCAAAAGGGTAGTATTTGACTGGACAAAACCTTCAAAACAAACGGTTATTATTAAAATTAATTAAAGTACTCTGAAAAGATTTGTTAATTGTGAACTACGTTATCTTCTATCAAATCTCACCTTAATATGGCATCCCCGTTGTAGATATAGATTCTAAGGGGATCAATGGAAGTTATCACGGTGTAGACCCCAATATCAAATTTATGTCCGTTCACCAACAACGGATTGGCAACGAATTCTTGAACAAAAGTACTATTCGATTCTAATCCAATCAATTCGTCCCTAGTTCGAAACAAAATATTCCGGTGATCGTTATTCTTCTCGACAAAAGTACTGTCATGCTTGTTTTCGATGTATTGCAACAGTTTTTTTTTGTCTTGGGGTAATTTGAACGCTGGTGGGATGTACTTCAAGCCACTCGTTGCCAAATCGACCTTGTTCGTAACGTAGCCACAGCCAGGGAAGTGGTTGATTCTTTGATTGGGTCCTATGTGACGAATCTCATTGTATAATGCTCGGAAAGGATAGTCATGGGCCCATAGCAAATCCCAGTCTGTTGCGTTTTGTTCATGTTTCAATCCGAATCGTTCCAATACTGTGACGATATTATGAAGATGTCCACTTTCGGTATTCTTTCCGAAGATCTTAAACTTCTTGAAGGATGATCTAGCAGGCAGTTCAGCGGTTTCTGATGGCAATTTTTCACATTCCTTTTGAGATGTGAACACATATAAAACAGATAAAATCACGACCAAGACGGAGATTATATGAAGAAAACTTATTTCTGGGAAGTAGCTAACATCCGAATGGCTTAGTTGACTTGGCTTTTCAACTTTATTATCCTGAAAATAAATGCAAATTTAGTCTGTTTGTTGTAGAAGGAGCTTGAGGAAATTTTTATCTTCAAATAATACTGGTACCTTCTGATCAGCATCGTCTGCTGACATTTCAATCAACGCTACTAACAGTGGTACAAATTGAAATGAAGAATACTTCCAAAATAGAACACCAAATACATATACGGATACAAGAATTTTTTATAACGGTACTCACCTATTTGCACCTGTCAGAACAACAAACTCTCGTTGAACGTTGAAGAAGGTAGTGGGATAAATTAACATAACATATCAGCTGTTGCTCACACTATTATTTCAAAAGACTCCTTGGAGAAGCTTCCATGACTTTTTTTTCATCTTCTCGAAATGCTGAATTCCAATCCGAATGTGCTTATGTGCATTCACATTTACACACAATTTACACTATTTACAGAAGGAAAATCTTCAATCTGACGAGAGTAACACTTTTCGACTTGAGTGTTCGCCATCTCTACTCGAACTCAAAAAGTTAAATATCGACACCACAGAAAACTTCTATTTTCTTATTTCCCAAGCGATACTTTAGTCAGTCCAGAACAGATGGCGCTTGTAGTATAGAATTCTGTAATCGATCCAGACGCCATCTGTGTACGAATTAGAAAAGTTGAATTTAGGTATTAGCGAAAACTTTTTATTTTCTCAGTTTTCGAACTTTACTTGGGGCAATGGAATATGGATGGCGCTAGTTGTGTCAAATTTATAATGAATGGAAAAAGCTAAAATGGGGCAGAAAATCTGTCTAAGCTTGGAACTGATGTCAGATTTTGAATCTACGACCTCAAATTACCCTATTATTATTAGTCTTAGAGAAAAATCTTTCGGTCTACAGTGAGCGCCATCAGTACTCGGATGCCAGAAGTGAAATATTCAGAAAACTTCTATTTTCCTAGTATCCGAAAGGAAACTTCAGTCAATCAAATATAATAGCGCTAGTGGTATTTAAATTGATAATTTATAAAACGAAGTACGATGGCTGAAAAATTCATTAGATAGTAAAGGATTTCTTATGTTGTAATTCCTTATTACACACAAAGAATGAATGAATTATCAACTGGATGAAAACACCATTCGTTTTAAGCTTTATTTACCATTCATAAGGAATAACTAGCAATATTACATTTTATCCAATAAACAGAATTTAGAAATTTAATTCTCGTTTATATCTTTATCAAAATTCACATAGTGAAAGTATCCAAAAAAACTATATGTATTAAAATATAATATGGCATACCATTTATGCATATCTATATTAGGCAAATCTAAACCTACTTGTATAAAACTAGATTATATAAACTTTGGACACAACACCTCAACAAATATTTCTTCATATACTTCTTATTGAAGTATCAGAAATTCATTAAATAACAGTAATCTGAAAATATTTCCCCTTTTACTTATGTGTTGGTGAAACAATAATACTTCCAGTAAAATTTCTACGTTTTTTTTTATATACTTTTCTGAATGTTTTGGGTAAAACGTTAATGTTTCGCTTTATTGTTATATCCTGTAACTGAAGGTTATTGAGGATGTGTTCAAAAAATATTCTATTTCCAAAGTATTCAGGAGATTCTATGTGAAAAAAAATAAGATGTTCGTAGTAATCTCATTTGCATCCGTTGAATGTTAAAATATATGATGGCCAAATAAAACCTTACATGGTGGTTTTGAAAGATAAAGAATGTAAATGCTACATTGCCGTAGATATAAAAAAATGTTTCCACATGTAGAGTTTGCACTAAAACCTCCGATGTCTAGGTTTTGTTTGCCCAGCCTATATAACGATACACAATTAAAAACATATAAGTAGATGTGAGTTAACCTATGTACGAATAATATATTCTTTTAATATAGAGGTTCAATATTAATTTTACAACAACTTAAAGCTAAGTATTTTACTTGGCCCTGATTTGCCCTATATTACAAACTAATACACAGCCTTCAAACAACTAAATACCATAATTGTTCTTTGGAGGAAAATCTGAAGAATAGATAGCTAATTTTTTTTACAAACAACCAAAAAATGAGTTTTCGATCCACTTTTAAGCTGAATTCATAATCGTCAATTCCTCCAAATATCTATACATAATTAATAAAAATAAAACACACTTCAGTAAAAAATATAAAAATGATAAAACTAACAACGAACACCGTAAACATCTGTACCTTTCTTTAAAGCTGTAAATTATGTTTGGTTTTAACCGAAAGACGAAACTGAAATCGAGCTCGCAACTATTCTAAAAACTATCAACATTAAAAAACCTGATATTATTGAGCTCAATGAATTGTATGTACAAAATAAAAAGTCAATCTATCACAAACTGAACACAGAAACATTCTGATCACATTAACGGAAGGGGAATCGCAGTCAGATCCTCCTTAACAAACTTTTTCCAAAAATCAACATAAAATTAGGATTTCTGGCGTAGATATACTTGAAACAAAAACTATTCAAATACTTATCCGTAACAATTCGAAGGCTAATGAAATTTATGTTTTTGTACTATTGTTTTATCTAACTCATCTACGAAGATAGGTAACTTTTCACTTCATCTGCAGAATATGTTAAAACATATCATCTTCGAAGAAAAATTATAGAAAGAGATAATTTTGATTAATTACTGCCAGAAAACCCCATAATATTACAAATTTTAACCTTTTTCATGAAGCTGCAAAATGAATTTATTTCAACTGAATAGTTTACTCCGATATGTCTGATTTAAAAAAATTACTTCTCACATTATCCTTTCAGTATCAAATGTTTATTTGATTAAATATATTTCATTCACTGTTCACCTTTTCTTCATTATCAACAAGAAATAACCAAACGGTATTGTGATTGTTTAACTCACATATAAAATTAACATTGAATATAATTAACTGGATTAAAATTTCTCACGCTATCTTCAAATATAAAATTAACAAGTACCAAATAAAATAAATTGTGAATTCATGCCAAGTAAAATACGTTTTAAAACCAGATAACTTTGTGAAAGACGAAGAAATGTAAAACATTTCATGATAATCCTTCACTTCAATCTTGATATAATATTCACCTTTTTTTGTTAAAAATATACTCTGAAAGGACACCTAGGTTATTAAATTAGAAAGTATATGTTGCAATTATATACAGTTTTCGTCTTTGACTTGTACATTTTATTTTTACCATCTTCAACTTGAATTAAAGGCTATGTTTGTATTGTAGAAATAGTTTCCAATGATCAGAAAGAACAATATCAAGAATACGAGGTTATAAAAGTCAATCTTCCCAACAACACCAATAATGAAAAAACAAACGATAAGGATGGAATAAAACCTTGTTATTGTTATAGAATAAGTTTTTCAAACATTTTCATTTGAATAGTATTAGTACAGAAATATTCCCCAAGTTCCCAGAACACAGGGAGGTACTGGACCAAATATTAATGTACAAATCAAAGACTCGTCTTGTATATAGAGAAATTTTCAAAAACCTGAATTCTATAATTTATGTTACAAAATAACATCTCCAAAAATATAAGTTTTCGAATATTCTGCTCCCCTTACAATCGCAACGATTGCATTCTCTTCCAACTTAACCTAGTAGGAACAACAGTGCATCCTCACCCGGTTTCTCATCAACCTTTTAAGCGTTTTCTCAACTCTATAACTCTTCTTCCAATAAAAAAAATTTATATAAAAAGGATCAGAAGGTTTCGAGCAGATCAACTGCAAAAAATGCTGATTAGAGATTCAAACTACTTTAGCCAGTTGTCCTATAAGTTCTCCAGGCACGCCAACCTTCCACCGGTTCCTTTCAATTGATCTAGGATTTTGTTGACATATTCCGTCGTGTGGCCAGCTATCCTAGTCTCTGAAATTAAAACAAGTATGTTAACGAACGAAAAATTTCAGAGTCAACACAAACTTAAAAAAGTTTTTAATACTTACTACCAACAAATCGAGATATTTTCTCCAGATGTTGCGTCAATTCCTCCTGTTTTTCTGATGAAGTCTCATTTATCTTCGCTATTAATATTTGTTTGACTTGTTGGATACCATTCATAACTTTTCCTACAAATCGATACTTTTTATAGTGTTTTAAACTTCGAGAAAATAACTACTCACTATGTTCCGTTTCAAGACCATGAAGTTTTATTTTATTCGCTTCGTGTTGAGCTTTTTTCTTCAGTCTACAAGCTCTGGACGCCAACTTATTCTTTTCCTTTCTCGAATTTGGTCGAATGTTGAAAGGCAGCTCACTCACCGGAGTCATGTCGTTTATGATTCTAAAAAAGGAAAGTTAGTATCAACTTTTGAAAGAACAAGAGGAAAATAACCTTACTTGTTCAATTTCGTGAGTTCCTTTCCGATGCTGTGAAGTTTCTTCGGATTAGGCGTCAAATCG
This sequence comes from Aphidecta obliterata, assembly GCA_963966015.1. Lineage (NCBI taxonomy): Eukaryota > Metazoa > Arthropoda > Insecta > Coleoptera > Coccinellidae > Aphidecta > Aphidecta obliterata. Next base: position 5,406,085 of record OZ014435.1, read on the forward strand.
TTACCATCCCCCTTTCGTGCCTTCCCGCTGTGTTTGATCCCCTTCACGGAACAATCCGGGCTGAATACAGGATCGGTGACTTCGTTCAAATGATGAGGGTCCTCCATTTTGCATTTCATCACCAAACGCTGCCCCTTAGGGCCTTTCGATTGTACGTTGTACTGCCAGAAGTACCTCTCTTTCTTGCTGGGGGAAGTCTTCGATGGCTGCTCGAAATCATCGTCTGAGTCTCCTACGATTCGAGTGAATTAAGAAAAATATAATTATCGCTGAGCTTTAAACTTACCGTTATCTGAGCTGAAATCTTCATAGTGAGCGTCGCTTTCCGAATCGGATTCCCCCTCGTCGTGTGAGAAATCCTGCGACTCTGGGCTCAGAATTCCACCGGTAGACAGCGAGGATGTTGAACCGGCTTCGACGAGGGAACTGGTCGATATCAGATGCTTTCGCGGCTCTCTCCTTTGCCAGATCTGATCGGGACCGAGATGCGTAGGAGCCGATGAAGATAGCCTGGTTTCGAAAAAATTCATTCGATAGATTTACTACCTAATAGAAATTTAATGTTTTGCAATTGGGTTCCCTGATGATAATTGTCAAAGTAGAGGAGTAATTGAGTAATTTCAAGAGAAATAAGATACCCACCTAGATATATGCCCCCTGCTCATGTGGATATTCGGAGACCCCAGAGGTGTCGAAAGACCGGGAAGTGATTGATCCTGCACCCTGTCGGGTGAACTGTAATCTCTTTTCATCAGAAGTTCGTGGAGGGTACTGTGTTTCTGTTGGAGTGAAGAGACGCGCAGCGGGGAAGATTGAAGAATCGGAGAGTTCGAACTGAAAACAATCAAGATCCTACCGTTATTAGATTGTTAAATTTACGAATCTATAGGTTTTAGAATCGACCCTTTTTTCATATACAGGGTTACAGGGAAAGTCGTACTGAATATTAAAGGACGTTATTATTCAGGTTATTTCTGATGGATTTGGTTCTACAGGGTGTTTTCTGAGTGGTTGGCCATACTCTAGTGGTGAATGCAGGTCATCCAGGCCTTTCAGAAAAGTTGCTAGTTTTGTGTCCTAAGGCTAGTTCAGGATTTATGGATTTTGGCCAGAATTTTCGACAGCCATAACTTTGGAATCTGAGATCGAATTTCATGGGTTTGCTCACTTCAGAATGTCCTTTCAAATAGCTCACAAAATATCAATATTTTCAGGGCAGTACTCAGAATATCGGGGTTTATCTTTCAAGCCTCAAAATGTATATTTCTTACATCACTCAGAGAAATGTCGTTATTGCCATGAAAAAATACATAATTTAATCTGAAGAATTCAATTTTCACTTTGGATGGCACTTGTTACAAGCGAGTAGCGAACGAAAGAATTTTATGTAATTTTTTTGAAATGCGGTCCTGATTTAAGGCCCTTCCGTGATAATATTCTTGTCTTTTGCTGAGTTTTGAACCTCAAAGCTTGAGAGCGTTATAACTTATGAAGTGTACCATTTTTGAAATGTAATTCGTGAGTGTATTCGCTCCACAACACAAATAAGTATACTCCTTTTAAGAATTATTGTCATCTCGGTTGGCTGTGAAAAATCGAATTTAAGTTGGTAATAGACTATTCAGTAATATTTTGGGTTGCTGAATTCAGGATGGTATAGGAATAACACTAACATTACCCATAGAAATCTTGCTTTGATGATTTTATCGAAGATATTGGTGAATATGTAATTATAAAAATTTGCTCTGAATTTGAGTATTTTTTGTCTTATGCTATTAAAATGGCTGGAATTGACCAGGATACATCGCGCCTAACAAGAGAACGCCAGGCAGTTCGTCGGTGTTACTTCGAGTTTTTCAAAGATTTGGCAAATATTTCCGCTAGTGTTTCAGGTAAACTGTTATTCACCGACTCAAAGTGTATTCTCTCAATGTCTCTTAAATTTTCAGATTTCGCCAAGCCCTGTCCGTAGAATATTAGCATGTTATTAAAGCCTGAAATTAGCAGTGGAAGAAAACCTGTGCGATACGATTATTCCTTCAAAGAGACTTTGTTTTTGCTAGAATTAAAAACAATGAATAAGTTTAGATATCCTTTTCGAACTGGCCAAAGAGCACCTAGATTTCAATTGATCGAAGTCAACATTATATTATATCATAAAAAAAATTTGATACAAATACAAAAAAGTTGATCGAAGGAAAATTCTTACTGATAAACAGAAAAATATAATAAAAATAGTACGATATTGTGATAAATACCGAGAATACATGGAACAACAACACTACACTACGTGGAAACAAAGTTTTCAATATTTTTATCTTTGCTCTTGTATCATTCATAGATATTTCAAGTTTATTTATTATACTTATACTGTATAGTATCCTGTTCACATTCCCTCTGCTAATACACATGCTATATTGTTCCCAATTCAAAAGTATACTGAATAATTGTAAAATTGCTCATCAATTATAATATTTTCAATAATTCATGGACAGTTTTAATGAATGAAAATAAAAATTGACTTTCTTGAAGTATTCAACACCAAGCAATAAATAATTCACAAATTGGTTCATATATTGATAGTGCATGTCAAAATTCTTCATGTACTACATAGATTCGTAATTTTTGTTTCTCTCTTATTTCTTAATACATTATAACGTTTTTTCCAATCCATTCTTTTGGCCCTGTGCTTGCGAAGTATCCAAAAATTTTTTTCTGTTGCACCACTAGCTACCTGCTAGAATTCCATTAATTATCCTTCTTGAATCCTGACATAAAATGGTACTCTTATACATAGTTATATGGTTAGAATTTTTATTATTATATTTATTTGAATGATCTTCAATTTTCCATGGTTGACTTTTATATGAGATAATTTTATATGAAAGCATTCCACGATATTTTTGCGCTTTCAAACCTGAACTCCCATGTAGAAACTGCAATCGAAATATTCCGGCTTAATTATTCGATAATTCGTATACTCAACACTTTTCTAGGTTATATTTATGTTTTATTTCTATGATGAAATTTAGTTACTTTTTGTAACCAGAAATGAAGCCTCGACTGGACGTTCATGGCCTGCTTCGATGTCAATAATTCCTAAATGGACTATAAGTAGTTACATCAAATGTAGAAAATATACATTTTGAGGCTTGAAAGATAAACCCCGATATTCTGAGTACTGCCCTGAAAATAGGAAACATCGTGTAGAACCGAATCCATCAGAAATAACCTGAATAATAACGTCCTTCAATATTCAGTACGACTTTCCCTGTAACCCTGTATAAATACTCGATTGTGAGGAACAGACAATTACCTTGTATGACTAGAGGGAGACATTAAGTTCTTCGTATGGTACGTTTCGAAATTACTCAAGGGAACGCTAGAAGACAGTTCGTTCTCCCTGTACATCATACTACTCTGGGGGCAAGAAGAGGCGGTCATTATCTGATTGTTGTTGGAGTGGTGGAAGTTACTCATTTGCATCTGTTGTACCGGGGAACTTTTCTGACTGGTAAGATTCATAAAGCTGCCTTCTTCGGGTAGTAGTAAATCGTCGAAGTTGATTTCTCTGAGTAAGGTCTCATCGTTGGCGTTGAGCTCAGCCAATGTTGGACCTGGAATAATAACATCAGAACTGTTCGGTCCCCTGAAAAGAAAAATTCCAAACCTTGAATGAGATCGGCTTTGTCGACTTGAAAAATATCATCGTCGTCCATATGTATCAGAGCTTCCGACTTTAGCATGTTAGAATTCATGCTTCGGCTACCCCAAAGGTCGATGTTCTCGAGGTCCTGCGTCTGGAACTGGCCGATATAGCATATATCCTGGTTGATGGGCGATTGGGAATTGTCGAATTCGAAGCTGTAGTCCCTGTGGTAATCGTTCATTTCCATTTGCTGCCTCTTCGGCAACGGGATAGGAACGCTTGCAGAGGTGGTCATAATTATGTCGCTGTTGACGGGTTCCTGTTTGATGATGATCCCAGGGTCTAGGAAGAAATCACCGGTGAAGTCCGTCATTATGGTTGCTGGAATACGAAGGGTACTTATATTAGAAACAATGATGACGTCTGGTTGTTCTACGATTATCGACCAAACCAAAAGGTTGTAGCTACCGTGTGATTCTTCAAATTCGAAAATTTGAAGTTATTTAAAAAAAAAGTTTCTTGCATTACGGGGAATGAATCCAGAGTATGCCCTTAACCTTATGAAGCAAGATAATAAAAAATAAGTGTTGGTAATAAATCAACATTCACAATACAGGTGTTCCTAAATTGGAGGTACAAACGAAGAGGGGATTCCTTAAGTAATTTTAAGAAAAAAGGGACAATTTACATGGGATCCCAAACGTTTCGTTTTCGAGATAAAGGGTGTTAAAGATTGAATTTTTTTCAAGTTTTTTCTCATAGTATCTACACTTCACAAAATATTCAACTAGAAAAGTTTAAATTGATAAGTCAAAACTAAAAATGAATTAATTCACCACAGCTTACTAACTGAATTTTTATGACAATTTGGATTTTTCTGAGGATTTTGAGAAAATCGTTCAAAATTTTTTCTCGAAATCGGTAGCAGATACGACAAAACTACAAGAGACCATAAAGTTTAGAATAACAACAAAGCTGCTTTTCAAATTTTTTCAAATTAACTGTGGCTCACCAAAAAAAAATTATGGTGGCAGGGTTCCAGAAAAAACCTCACCCTGTAGATTTGCTATCGAAATTGGCAGGTCACATGGTGTAAACTCTCAATTTTAATATCTATGACAAATTTCACATGAATATCTTGTGAAGTGTAGATAATATGAGAAAAAAACTTGAAAAAAAATCAATCTTTAACACCCTGTATCTCGAAAACGAAACGTTTGCGATCACATGTTTATTGGACTTTTTTTTCTTAAAATTACGGAATCTCCCTTCTTCTTTTGTACGTCCAATTTAGGAATAGCCTGTATAGTGAATATTACTATTAGCGCCATCTATGTAATGTTCTGAATTCTATGATCTTTTACAGTTCTATGAATTTTCAATGGAGTTGAATTCAAATATAAAGGAACAGTATATCTATGGTTGAATTTCAATGAGTGAGTTACTTTTCCTGTAAAGTTCCTATAATGTTTCCACATTAATTAAATCAATAAGCATTTGAATGAATGTTTTTTTTTATCGAGCGGTTTATTCCTAACTGATATTCCAATTTTATAATTGAAAATAATGAGACAAAATATTAATAACTTAAGGAATCACCCCTCTTCGTTTTCACCACCAATTTAGGAACAGCCTGTATAGTGAATATTACTATTAGCGCCACCTATGTTATGTTCTGTATTCTATGATCTTTTGCCGTTCTATGAATTTTCAATAGACAGTCAGAGAGTCAGAGTTGAATTCATAGATAAAGGAACAGTATATCTATGGTTGAATTTCAATGAGTGAGTTCCTTTTCCTGTAAACTTTCTATAATTTTTCCACATTAATTAAATCAATAAGTATAAGAATGAATGTTTTTTATCGAGTGGTTTATTCCTAACTGATATTCCAAGTTTATGATTGAAAATAATAAATCAAAATATTCTATTCTTTCGACAATTGTTTATTGGACGTCTCTTCACAGTTATAATAGCATTCCTGACAGCGTCCTTGATTTGGGAATTGAACCCAATCGAATCGAATTCGCTGGTATCTAAACACAAAACAGATGTTAGTCAAGGTCGAATTTCCCCAGATCGATCCTAAAATAAGGAAAACTTGTGGAAGTAACGCTGTCGTCGAATAATCCTAAACAATATGGTAGGAGTAACGTTTTACCTTCGAAATTTTAAATATCCTCAAGGTTTATTCGAATAGGTAGCTAAAAATTTGCAATTCCTAAACTTCCTATTCGAACGAAACGGAAAACATTGTTTAATAGTAAATTGAGAAAAATAGATTTTAAACGCATGTATTAAAAATAATACTGATTCAATTGAAAATAATTCAAAACACTTAATAATAGAACTGAAAAATTACGTAATATTTTGATTGAAATCATGGAGAACAGAGTTCAACCCCGTTGGGTGGAACTAATCTTAATTTATCTCAACTCTAAATGAATTGTATTAGAGTTATTTGACCTTCTTAGCAAAGCTTGAAAGTAGATAATAATTTTTAAATCAACTCATTTAACAAACTGGTCGTGAGAAGCACGTGGCATGTAGATAAATAGAGGAAACCAATATCGTCTCATTCATAATGAATAAGCATTTCTGATGAAAATTGAAGGGAACTTCTCGAAAGCAAAAATTAGAGAAGAATTTATTCAAGTGATTAATTTGTTATTGCTGAATGACGGCTGCCAATGAGTGGGAACAAAAACGTCAACATTACACGACCTCAGACAAACAAAAATATCGATTGGCTTGTCCTATTTTTGGTAAACATAACATTGTTTTGGGAAAAATAAAGTGGATCATTGCTGAATCCAAAATATGAAATGAGCAATGTAATCTACATACCTGTGATAATCAAAATCACTCAGAAATATTCTTTATCGAATAGTCCAGAATGACTCAACATCAATAAAAATTGCCACAGGTTATGTCAGTACGCGAAATAACACACAATATTATCACTCGACCAATTCGAACAAAATCCTAGTACTCCCTTTATCGAAATCGAGTAGAATCACCTAAAAATTCACTTGAAAACAAACTCCATCACAATCAAAACAATATAATTCACACCACCATGTTCGTCATGTCGCATGACTCGCGTACGCAAGGAATATTTATCTTGCAATTTCAAACCAATCAAAAATAGAACTCGGGGGAAACTAGCCAATCAGGTTATTACCAACTTGTTACTTGCGTTGGTATCTTTTTGCAAATAATTCTACTACCAGTTCTTATTAACAAGTTTTCAATCAACGATACGTTTGGTTCAGCTGACCTGCCGACTGACCTTTGGCCTTAATCGAGCAATACGGAAATCAGATTACAAAATATTTTCCAAATGGATATAGCCTTGGAATTTTGCAAATCACACTGATCGAACAAAGCATATGTCACAAGATTTGTTTGTTTACATTCTTATAACTGACATATCTGACTCAATTAAAAACAAGAACCACTGATATTCGTACGGGCTGCGTTCGAGGAAATATACCATAGACGTATGTCATCAAAGTAAAAGAATCTCTTCTGTGGTAGTTGTCAAACTTTGTGTACATTGTTCTGTGGTTCTCAGCATTGGAGGTTGAGGAATTAGAGCCAGAGATACGGATGAAACGATACCATTCAGGTATCGATACTTTTACTCGATACTGTATCGGTCGTCAAGCATCGATACTTACTTGGTATCATTTGAAAAGTATCGATACTTACTTGTATCGAAAAGTTTTTGGAAAATTAAAAGTAAAAACACAAAACAAAATAAATATTGGTATTCTAAATTTTATAAGAACAAAATTAATGAACAAAACTGAGACAAAAAAAATGAGAAGCGAAAAACGAATGCGTTCAAAAACTTCAGTTTGAGATATAGGAGCTACAATTTTTTTTATCAATGTTGAAATGAAACAGTTACATTGACATATCGATACCTCACTTCAATAGTGTAACAAGTCCAAAACTTCAAATTTGAGTTATTACAAGCATAACGTTCTATCAATTTCAATACTGAAACAACTCCTCCTAGCTTAAATATGAAGACCAACCTTTTCGCAAAAAAATTCTAATAATGAAAATTTGGTGATGTAAGAGAACTGTTCTTGGGAACTGAATCTGAACTGTTCCAGGAGACTAAATCTAAAATATTGAGACCAATCTTTTCGTTAAGAAATTTCGAAAGTTGAATCTGTGGTGTAGTAAGTGAGCTGGTTATATTCGACTGTTCGATGGAACTACCCCAAATAATGAGACCAATCTTTTAGCCAAGAAAATTCAAACGTGAATCATTTGGGAATGTGTTGGAACTGTCTTTGTAAATTGGTTCTAATTAACTGTTCCTGGGAACTACCTCAAATTTCAAGATTACATACAAAATAGGAGTTTTCAGTATTGAAATTGATAGAACGTCTTAGTAGGAACGTTATGCATGTAAGAACTCAAATTTGAATTTTTGGATTTGTTACACTATTGATCTGAGGTATCGATTTACTGATATGAGTACTTTTTGACCGATACCTACTCGATACTTAATTCCAAAGTATCGATACTAAAAGTACTTTGTATCGTTTCATCCCCAGCCAGAGAATGGATGCCATAGCTATCGAAATTTCGGTAGAGTTACCGAATTTTAAGAAAATCTACCGAATTTTTCCAAATCTACGATTAACCAGAATTTTTCGAAATAAAACAATTTTGCTCATAAGAGTTTTGCTGAAAATCGTAATATTTGGCAAAATATCGGTTAATTCCCTTGATTTTTTTTTTCGAAAAATTACAAGTTTCTCCCATTTTCAAGTGTGAATTTTTCCTTCTTATCCATTCTAAAATTTATATATTGAAGAAAGCTTCAATACGGATGGATACTAATTCGACATTCTCATATAATTTATTTTCACACACACACAAGGAGATAAGATAAGCAATTAATCAAATGAGACCTTTCACATATATGTTAATCGTAGTGAAATTTATTCTTTGAGTAGCCCATTAACGGACATTCACAAAGTAGAGGAATGGACCGACCATGTGTTAAACTTTTGGGTCATTCCTTCCATTTGATAATACTATTTTATGGAACCTTGAGGCTTCTGAGTGAACTGGGGTTCCCAGCAACTGGGTTGTTATTCGCTTTGGGCATCGTCGCGGCAGTGTACTACTTCAGGGTTCCAGCACCAAGTGAAAAAGATGTGGAGGCGATCTTGGGAAAAGACCTGACCGATTTACCTTCCATAAAAATGAAGACAGCTGGTTATCTCGAAGTCGTGGCGCATAGAGGGGGTGGAATTGATGCCCCAGAGAATACAATAGCTGCCTTCAGAAATGTGAGTTCCATATAATCTTAATACCTGTCAAATGAATCTAACCCCTACTAGAATTTTCATACATAGAAAAAATTTGTCCAAGGCTTTACTTTTCTGACTTATGGAAATGCAATTAGATGATCACCTTTTATTGCAGTCTAAAGAAAATGGTTGCAACTATATCGAATTCGATGTTAGTATGACTGCGGATAATGTCCCAGTTGTATTCCACGACAGAACAACTGGTAGGCTTGCTGATCAGAACTTGGAAATAAACAAAACTAATTGGGCCACCTTGAAGAAATTGAATTTGTCCGTTAAACATCCTAACAGGTAACAGTGATTCAGTACTCAGTACTACTCAGTAGGTAGAGCGCTTAATTTGAGTGTGACTGTCAATTTGGTTAAGTGAGGTTAGGTTTGCACAGTCACTATTTCTAGGTTAAATGTCACATAGCAGAGGAAATATACCACATGACTCTATTAACGACGACATTTCTTGATGTTTGCTGTAAATATAACCTCTGAGTTTTCAAAACTTCGAAACATCAAGGAATATAAGTTTATTTTGAATATAATCAGGTGTAGATTCCAAACATTGACATTCAAATATAATATTAAGATAAAATTATATGACATTCCATTAAAAAACAGGGAACGGTTTCCAAGAACCACCATATCAACGCTAGATGAAACTGTTAAACACTTACTGGCTACAGGACAAAAAATGTTCATCGATGTAAAACACAAAGATCCCAGAGTAAGAAATCGAACAAATACTAACTCAATACTTGGTAATTCTTAACGGAGTATTCAAATTATTCCAGCTCATCAACGTGATCTTGGATATCTACGAAAAATACCCCCAACTTTATACAAACGCTTTGGTGACATCATTTTTCGCTACAATTATTTATAGGGTGAGTTTTACGCCTCTGTTTTTTGCGCGCTTGTTTCCATGAACAAGAGCGTTATCATTTTGCTCAAATGTCTGTAATTTTATTCGGTGATTCCATTTTTTGAAGTTTATGAAAATATAATGACAGTGGTTGTCAGACTGACAATGAACACTGAAGTCCGTGTCTGTACATAGAAAAAAATGAGTTTTCTGGTATATTCAATATAGTTCGGTGATTCCATCTTTTGAAGTTCATAGAAATAAAATGACAATTTATCATACTGACAATGAACACTGAATTTGATATTTGAATATGATGTAGTTTTCATCTATTTTCTCTCTCAATTAAAATTATAACGTATAAACGTTTTTCACCAGATCAGAAGGAGAAACCCAAGAATTGTTGCTGCTGTGGCCTGGAGTCATGAAGTGATTTACTATGCGTCTAAAGTATCATATGAAGGAGGACCTTGGTATTCAAAATTATTTCTACGTTTATCAGATGTGATTCATGAATGGTTGTTACCCAGATTTACCTATTTTTTGGTTGGTTTTTCTGTTCTACTCCTCCACAGATATTCTGTTAACGTGTAAGTGAGAATGGACCATAGATAAAGGAAGGGTAGGCAAGGTTCCTTTATCTATGGAATGGACAACGAAATTAATCTTGTCGATTTTCATCATTAATTGTTTGCAATTTCAGGAAATCCGTTTATGATTGGAAACAAAGGGGCGTTAGAGTTATTGCTTGGACAGTAAATCATGCTGTAGACAAGCGCTTTTGTGTCGAAGCCCTGATGATTCCTTATTTGACTGACACGTTTAAAGATGATCCTTCTAATCCTGCACTAGAGGCAGATGTACCGAAAGAATATTATACTTATTAATAATGAAATCAAAAGCGTTTTCCCTGGTTTTTATAGGGTTATAATAAATGATAAAAAATTAACTTGTCATAATTACCCCATTTCAAAAGCAAAAGGAGTGAATTATTGCGAATAATTTTGTAAGTTTGATTGAACGAAGAAGTATCTGTTACAATGACTACAATAAATAATACCATTGAATGAATTCATAATGATAATCATTTTTCTGCGTGAATGGAACATACCCAGACATACATTTTCGAGCTCTCTGTGTTCTGACAACTGTATCTGTGGCTCAACCATCCTTTTTGAGGTTCGGTCACCTTTTAATATTAGCATTAATATATTATATTAGGTCTATTCCTTATATCCACGTCGAACGTATAAACGTGAGTTTTGTGATAATTCAAATAACTTAGAAACAATAACAATGGGAGCAACCAAGAAGCAGAAGAAAGCTATTGAGAGCATAAACAGCCGGCTGGCTCTGGTGATGAAGTCCGGAAAATATTGTTTGGGTTATAAGCAAACTCTGAAGACGTTGAGGCAAGGTAAAGCCAAGCTCATAATCATTTCTAATAACACACCACCGCTAAGGAAAGGAGAAATTGAATATTATGCCATGTTGGCGAAGACTGGAGTTCATCATTATACTGGTAACAATGTCGAATTAGGAACTGCTTGTGGGAAATATTTCAGAGTCTGCAGCATGTCAATTACAGATGCCGGAGATTCTGACATAATCAAATCATTGCCTACGGGAGATGGAGCTCAGTGAATTCTGAGGTTGTAGAGTTTAATTGAATAAATTTTTTGAATAACACTCTTTCGTATTGTAGTTTCATTCCTCTGACCCATGATCTGTGCATTTTTGCGTTCCAAAATAGCGAAAACTTTTAAAATGAACCCTTCAGAAATATTTAATGACCATGGTGTTCGGTAAATTAGGTTCAAAAAGATATGAATGAAAACAAAAATAAATAAACGTAGAAATACCTGCGATGAAGGTTAATCTTTTCGGAGATAATATTTGTTCAAGAATCAATCTCGTTATAGTATGGGCCAGTCCAGTGTATGAAAAATTGTCCAAATTTCAAGGAAAAATTAATTAAGATATGTTATCTTAGTGTTACAACTTTTCTATTTTCGAAAAGCCATTAGTTATATTAATATTGATTAATGAATTATAAAGAAACACAAAATTTGGCTCCTACCTCGAAATGAGAACTGATTGGATTGTCTTGCTGATCAATCCTGAATGGAATTAGGATTATTATTATATTATTTTTCAATGCATTCTTCTAAATTTTTCACAAATAGTGTTAGGATAAATTCTGGAAGAAATTGTATTTTTCAATAAATCTTCTCGAAAAGCATCATGTAGAGAAGATCGACGATACTGAATCCTAGTTCACGAGTAATTGACACAAATTCATCTAACTAGAGCACTCTTCTACTCGAGTCTAAGGAAAAAGGCAATAAAATGTCTGAGCTATGAACTGATTTTAAATTTGGAATAATATAAATCTCTGAATCAAAGTGGAACTGACGAGAGTACTTTTCTACTTGAGTGTACTCGAAATCTCATAAAAAAATCTGAGCTCTGAAAAAATGTTAGTTTCGGAATCTGCATCCCTTAATTATCACGAAAACATGCTCAATATGTTATATTTTAAATTTCGATTTTTCAACTTCAAAGGGGGGACCCTTGGATAAATTTCAAAATTTTTTTCATCGGATCTTCTCAAAATTCACCATAAAGGGGTAATCGGCAACCCTGAAACCGAATATGGAATCAGTTGTTCAATAAAGAATCTTATTGGCGAGTAATTGCCAAAAGTTTGATCTGCGAGAGCACTTTTTTACCTGAGTGTACACCAAAAATTGATGAAAAATGGGACAAAATATTCAAGATCTGAACAAATTTTTTGATTTGGAATCTACATCTTCGAATTTGCCATCTGTAGTCTAATGCAAAAAGTTCATTTTCAGCATTAGCGAAAACTTCTTATTTTCGTATTTTCGGAGGGATACTTGGGTCAATGGTGTATAGATGGCGCTGGTAGAATCAAATTTGATACACAACAATAACAGGTCAAATAATGGCTGAAAAATTCTCTTATCTTGGAACTGATGTCAGATTAGGAATCTACAACCTCAGATTAGCCTAAAAACATAATAGTTCCACCGAAAAAACTCCAAAGGAGAACTCTTCATATAAATTTTGAGACGATGTTTTTTTGAACAGATCTTTTCAAAAATCACCACAAAGAGGTGAAAGGGAATCCTGAATACGAATATACAATCAGTTTATTCCTGAAGTATCTCAATCACGTATAATTCACGAATCTTTCAGTCTACTGGAGAGTGCACCATCTGTACTCGGATACAAGAAGTAAAATATCTTTCTTACAGAAAACTACTATTTTGGCACTGCCCTGAAGAACATTTCAGTCAGTCGAATATAGATGGCGCTGGCGGTAACATATTCGATAAACAACGATAAAACGTGAAATAATGGCTAAAAAGTTCTCTCATCTTGAAACTGATGACAGATAAGGAATCTACGACCTCAAATTATCTTAAAAAGATAACAATTTTACTCCAAAGTAGAACTCCTTGCATAAATTCAAGGACGATTTTTTTTTGAACAGATCTTTTTAAGAATCACCACGAAGAGGTAAAAGGGAGTTCTGAATACGAATATACAATTAGTTTGTTCCTGAAGGATCTCAATCACGTATAATATACAAATCTTTTAGTCTATTTTAGTGTGTGCCATCTGTACTCGGATAGAAGAAGTAAGATATCTGCCGTACAGAAATCTACTATGTTCGTGGTTTCCTGAAAAACATTCAGTCAATTAACTATAGATGGCGTTGGGGGTATCGAATTCGATAAAAAATAAAAAAAACCATGTCGATGACTAAAAAGTTCATTAACTCAAAACGGAACGAACTCATTAAATGAACTTTCGTCTACATTTGAGGATACTATCAAGGATTTTTTAAGTTTTGAAATGAAAGGCGTTATGAGAAATTAAAAAATTTAATTTCGGATTAAAATTTTGCATACAATTTGCCAAAAGAGCCATAAATTCAATTCAAAATCAACAGAACGAAAATTTCGATGGTTAAAATGAATATAAAGCAACTGCAATATTGATCGACATCTGTAATAAATTGATGGAATAAGTATGTATATGACAAGTACAAGAAAGAACACAAAAGGCACTATGAAAATTCAAATAATCCAGAACATAATCCACTTTGGCATTTCAGTTATCATAATAGATTTTATACAAAATATTTCAATATATTCACTCAATTCGCCACAGCGTAAAATTTATCCCATACCATTGTATGGGAAGCTAAATTTCGGTATACATATTTTTTGATACATTTGTATCAAAGCTTGAGATTAAGGACACAAGGTAGTTTTAAAGCTGAGAATTGATATTTCTCAATAAATAGAAAATTTCATAAAATGATCCTTTAGAAAGGCAAAATTATCATTAGTAAAATTTTGGTCATTTTCGATTTCATTAATATCAGAATTATAAATTATAAAAATACAATTTCAAGTTGGGAATGTTCGTTATAAATGCATACATTACAATAATAATTTTTCTTATCCAATTAAAGCATGTAGAAATATTCAATAAGAAAATATATCAGTTCCAGTACAAAATCAAAAAATTCGATAGTAACAATTGGTAAATTTCCACACCAGGGTTTCCTTTTCAAGTACTTAACTCGAATTCATCCAAGAGAGATATAAAATCAACGGGAAAATATTCAATCATAATCTAATTGTGCAAAATGCTCCAAGTATTCCCCCCATACTATGTTACCGTCTTATATTGACCAGAGGGTACCACTCTGTCGTTTCTGTGGTCAACTCCAGTAGACCAAGTTCCAATTCCACACCACCTAAGAACTCATTTTCCTGTAGAGGGTCGTAGTTCCAAACGGTTGCTCTCAAAAATCTCTGCTTCACCGTCTCCAGGGTCATACGATATTCAAGCTGCATGTTTTGAAATAAAGATCAAAAATTAGTCGGAAGGACATGAATTTTCCCTACATGAATAAACAAATCTGCATATTATCTTACCATTTCCATAAAACTCGGGTGGCAATTCCTCTTAACAACTTTGGTTTTCCTTTTCGTAGATTTAGTCGTATCTGGTTGCAGATAAACTTTAACGTACGTAGAGGGTTCCTGGCCGTTTGGCAACAACGCCAATCCCCGAACGTGATGAACCATCACGCTGAAAACGCCCTTGGAAAATTGCAAAGATAGCTTTAGTTGTCCTTTCAGTCTACCACTCTCCTTTCTGTACCCCAATCCACGATCTGAAGAGATTATAGTTTAGATCAAGATGAGGTTAAGGTATATGATGTGTCACCTTTTGCCTTCCTGTAAAAATCTTCTTGATACTGCTGATCCCTCAATAAGGGATGGAAGAAGGTATAGACTAACTCCGAATGGGCAATTTCCTTGGCACATAAGAATAACGACTTGATGAATAGACATACTTCATGAAAACGTTTTTCTGCAACTTGTTTGATGTTGGATCTCCCCACGTGTAATCCGCTAGATAAACTGTAAAAAATTCGTGAAAATAATATTGAAAAGCCTTCAGGGATAAAATTTGACTTCGGTTTCCATTTATTCTAATTCTGAAATTTCATCTCACATTCATTCTGTTGAATAAAATCCGGTGATGACACAACAGAAGCGCGATAAGAGGGATGTTGCTTCAGATGAAACAGAACAAAAATGAATCACTCTCATAAATTCCAGGTAGATAATGGAAACAATGAGATAAAACTGCCGATTCTTTATCAGGAACTCACAAAAAATGGATTAGATAATTTTCAATAGATAATAATATCATTTTCATCGTCACAATCGATGGGTGATCAATTATGAATATTTTCAAAAAATTCAAAGCGACGTTCAACCTGAAAAATCCGAACAAAAAGGAGAAGGGTGAAAGTGAGATTCGGTGCTTGAAGTACAGGATATTCTCCGAATTTACAACAGAACGTAAGTGTAAAATACAACATTGTATGTTATTGGAAACATTTCGAGTTTTTTTCACAGATGTCTTCGACACAAATCCGAGACATTTACAAAAGAATCCTTTTACCCCCACTGAATCAAGAAAGTTGCAAAGAGTTAAATCTTTATCCGAAAATAACATAGCATTGCAGACTATTACGACAGAAAAAACGGAGAATGGTAAAGTCAAAAACAGTTTATGGCCGTCTGAGAGTGAAATCCAAATAAACACACAACCAAAAGAAATCGATACCCAAATTAACCAAAGAACAGAAGAAAAGAAGGGACAGAAGAAAGACGACACTCAAGCAGTAACACAACAAAAAAAAGAAAAAGGCATACTGAAAAATAAAAATGAGAAAGTAGAAATAGAAAACAGATACCCAGAAGAAATACAGTTGTACAATGAGGATAGTTATGCTAAGACGAATTTCAATGAAGAAATTACATACGAACAATACGAAACAATCGACGACCAATTAGGAGAAGAAGATATTTACTATTTAGAACCAAAGGTGAATGAAAATCCTGACCAATATGTGGTTCATAAAAACCCAACGGTTCATTTCACAGACTGCGACCATGAGTATGAAGAACCCACTCATAAAAGCAGAAAACTGGATCAAAAAATAATAGAAAACCCTGTTTATAATTTGAGGACACATCCAAAATTGAATCCAACAATTCAAGCAATGGACGATGAGTACGCTGAAAGTATTGGTTTGAATACTTTTGGAAAATCTCAAAAACTTAAATATCCCGGAGACTACAGTCAGGAAGCTGCAAGTATATTTTTCGATGATCCAAATGACTACGACTGTTAGATTTATTACTATTAATTGGTTATGATATTTACTGTCTGGAAGACGATGATATTGTAGGAAATTTTACGATGAAATAATAACTCTCTTAAGATAATCATTATTGATTGTATGTATTGTTTTTTTATGGGAAACCCTCAGATATCCACCAATATTTATGGATTAACACAAATATTGAAAAAAATTTGAATAAAATTAATAGGAAATTCTGTATTTTTAATAACTTACCTGTGAAGTTTGGCAAGGGGATAATATATACACAACTTTTGATGCAATTCACAAAATTCTTTGTAAGTCCTCTGTATTTCCATAGGCGGCCCATTATCTTCTCTATATACTCTCAGGATGTAGACGTAGTACTTGTCAGGGTCATAACGTTTTTTATAACTTACCACTTCGACATGTTTCAATTGACCTTCAGTTTCCATTCTGAAAAGAATATATTTTCATATATTTCAGATGACCTTCAATATCTCTATTATATTACAGTTTCAAAGATACTCACTTATAAGTTTTTGGAACAAACGACAACAAAGAACCATCGTTCTGTTCACCAGTAAATTTCAATTGGGCCAAATTGTGAAGGAAGAAATTGAATTGGGTGAACCAAGACTTCAACGAGCTCTCAATGAGTCGTGCAAAATATGCAGCAGCTTCCGGGTTTGACATCCTCGGCAGAAGAGCTTTATGCAAGTAATTGACTGATTCCGTTGTGACTCCGCACATTCCGGATGACATCATCTGAAAAATTCGTATTCGATAGAAAAAGTCAATCATTTAGAATGGTTTACTCACCAAAGTGAATATGTACAAGATGAGATTGCCGTTTGCCCTCACGATATTGAAAGCCTGACAGCAAAGATCGACGAACTGATGAAATTTCTCCGACGGTCTGTCACCTCCATTTATTACGTATGCCATATCCGAGGTAAGCACGAAAGGAGCACGATCCCTAAATTATAATGGTCATTTCAACAAGACAACCAAATTGAAAATATTATCACGTACCTTTTGAAATTACCAAACATTTGAGCGTCACCTAAGAATTTTCCAAAGTCTATATGGAAAAGATGTCCGGATGTTTTCAACATTATATTGTCATTATGTCTATCGCAAATACCCAAAATGTAGGTTACCACACAATAGCCCGCGCATGAAGCTGAGAAAAAAAAAATTGAGAAGAGTCAAGAGCAAGCATAAAATTTTACCTGTGAAATTCTCAACAGCCCTCCCATACTCCAACTCCGAAGGATTATACTTGGCCAACCATTCAGCAATTGGTTTATCCTTGAAAGATCCCGTAAGACCATGCTCCACCTGTATTTTTCGAAGAGTCTCCGCGTTTTTAACCAACTCAATCATTCCTAAAACGTATGGAAAAATAGTTGAGAAAGTAAACCACGAAAGAAACCCACCTTTCTTCTTTCCCGTCGGTATGCAAATGAAAGAAACCATCTTCAAGTCCAAACCGTGGTTGAGCCACATCTTGTCCATGATTCGTACCATCTGCAACGTGAGCATGTCCTGTTGCAGATCGTCGCTCACCTTGTATATGGCAGGTACGACAGATCTGTCCGGAGCCTGGAAATTTATCTTCAAGGGCAAAGCGTTCGAGGAAAAATACGAACAGGAATGGATGTGCACGCCCGCCACCCGTAACGTCAAGGAAAGTGGGAGACTGGTTTCGCTTTCCCTCAAGTTGGTATCCACGGATTGCAGGGCTTGCTGCAAAGTGGCCTGTCTATGAGAATCTTTGGTTTTCTGCACGTTCTCGGCTATATCGTTCAAATTCTGAAAAGGGGGTATCGATAAAATTGGATGGGGAATACCAAAAATCGGTACCTACTTTGACTAGAATTTGCTGGGATAAGAAACAATTTCTCAACGCTTCGCCGCATATTGCCAATAGTGCCCTCAGTACCAACTTCATCCTTCGGTGATATCTCGATTCTTTTATATTGACCTGATCTTTCTCGTTCATATCCAGGGTATTATTCTGAAAATACGTGTGTCAGCCTTGGAAAACGCAGCGTTTTGAAGATTTAAATTTACCTGAGGCAGAGAGCCTGGAAGCTTGTGACTTAGTAACCAAAAGAGGTAATGAGCAAATCTGGGTGATCTCATACTGCGATCTAATAGAAATTCAGCCAAGGTAGAATTTTCATCCGTCTCGAATTTGAGGGCTACGACTAGTTGTGGAAGGTAATCGACTAAACCATCGGTACCCATTGTACTTATCCACTTAACTGCACACTTCCTTACTTCCATATCGGGAAATCTGAAAATGAATGCAATAATCGTAAAGATGTTTGGAGATAGTTAAATCAATACGAATACTTACGTCGGCAACAACAATTGGAGAGACTGTATCGGATTCAGTGGTTTCCAAGCATGCATCATGCCGTGTAAGTCCGGCAGACAAGAATACTCCCAAGAATGGGCAGCTAACAACACTTTCGGAAGACAATCTGGAAGATGATACAAGTAATGTCTTTTCTCCCATAAAACCTAGAAATAAAGCCAATTTGATTCCCCTATTTTCTGTAAAAATCACACTTCCTACTTCTCTTATATCCGGGGGTACTTTTTCCAACATGTCCATTTCGTTAATATCCAACAACTGTTCTTGAGTCTGTTGATCCAAACTGTTAAAATCGCCCTTTACTACAGAATATTCCGAATCGCCTAAAGAAGGAAACTTTATCACGACAGGACTGTTGATATCGATGCCTATTATGGAATGATCTGGATCGCAGTTCGAACCTGCAGGGGGAGCAGGACCATATATAAAATTCGATTCTTTCGGCCAAATCGAGAGCAACATGCTCCCTTGTACCATAAAACTAAAAAGTTTAATTAAGAAGACATATCGAGGCAATCGGAAATTCACTTACCCGTCATAATCGAACAGCTGGACAGATGCCCAACCTATTTCTTCTTGTTTGTATTGAGGCTGGTTCGGATCGTTATTCTCCGACTGTTCTTCCGTTCTTCCGTAAATAACAACCACCAATCTCGATTCTCTCGACAAAGAACTGATGAATACTTCGTCGAAAGTTACCCTTGAACGAAAACGACCGTGAACCACAATAAAAATGTCGATAAACCGACTCACCACTGGTTGAGGATTATCCTAGCCGGCCAAGAAGGCTCCTCAACTTTGACGCACGGTAACGAGGGGATGCATTTTTTTATGGGTTTTGTGCCGTGGTAAACTTGAGCGGCAGCCAGATAAAAATCGTGCTTCCATTCGGCATTCGGCTTATAGATTGCGCAGAGTCTTATCGTAAGAGGACTCGATATCTCGTTCACATTTGCAATCGCTGAAAGGATTAAACAGGTTGATTCCAAATTCGACGTGAATCTTGAAAGACGTTAGGGTTAGTAGAGCCATATTTATTGATATCCAAAAATCAACAGTTTACGAGTTATTTGAGTTATTGGGTTTTTTGAAAAATTACTCACCTTACACCATTTTTCGTCATTTTTTCGTTCATTTTTTCTACGTTGAGTAAGTTTGATTATAATTTCGGATTATTTTTATCAGAGAAGGATATGATATGTATGAAAAATGCGAAAATATGCTGTAATAAGATGTTTGAAAAGAATTCGTATGATTTAAAAGTTGGTATATGAAGAAAAGAATAGTCAATTTTTAATATCAATTGGCCTGCAACTTTCGGATTCCACATTTATGTATGACAAAATTATTTTAAAAACTTGCCAAATTCCTTCTTTATTTCCTAAAAAAGTTTTCGTTAGAATGCAGGCACTAATTTTTTTATGAACAACCTTTTGAAAGTCCGGCCTATTTCGTGGCCATCGAGAAGTCCGGATCTAACACCGTTAGATTTTCATGTTTGGGGCAGTTTAAAAGGAATAGTATTCGAAAGGGAAATACACACACGTGCACAACTTGTGGAGAGAATTGACGGAGCACTGAGAAGATTGAGACTGAATTTCAGGACTGAAGAAATTAGAAAGAGGGCACGTGCTTGTATGAGAGATGGTGGAGGACATTTCGAACACAATTTATAAATAAACTTCTTGATGAAATTTTGAGTTAAATTGCAATAAAAAGATATTTAGTTGGTTACTTTTCTTTCTTCGCTTATATCCCCTCTCAAATATAAATCTGCTGTAACGAAAGTAGTGCCTGTATTCTAACAAAAGCTCTTTTAGGAAATAAAGAAGGAATTTGGCAACTTTTTAAAAAACTTTTGTCATACATAAATTGTGGAGTTCGAAAATTGATATTAGAAATTGACTATTCTTTTCTTCATATACCAACTTTTAAATCATACGAATTCTTTTTCAACATCTATTACAGCATATTTTCGCTTTTTTTATACATATCATATCCTTCTCTGATGAAAATAATCCAAAATTATAATCAAACTTGCTCAACGTAGAAATATTGACGAAAAATGGAGTAGGGTCAGTAATTTTTCAAAAAACCCAAAAACTCAAATAACTCGTAAACTGTTGATTTTTGTATATCAATAAATATGGCTCAAATGACAGCAAATGAGTAATACTAACACGTTCTTCAAGGTTCACGTTGAATTTGGAATCATCCTGTATTATATAAAACATAAAATTCCCACCTAATATATTGTTGAAAATTTGTAGGAATAATAGTCACTCAATTAGATGATCATAACATACATTTTAGCCATGAAGGGCCAATTAATTATTAGTTTTTTAAAAAGTTGCCAAATTCCTTCTTTATTTCCTAAAAAAGTTTTCGTTAGAATGCAGGCACTACTTTCGTTTCAACAGATTTTTTTATAAACAACCTTTTGAATGTCCGGCCCATTTCGTGGCCATCTAGAAGTCCGGATCTAACACCGTTAGATTTTCATGTTTGGGGCAGTTTAAAAGGAATAGTATTCGAAAGGGAAATACACACACGTGCACAACTTGTGTAGAGAATTGACGGAGCACTGAGAAGATTGAGAGTGAATTTCAGGACTGAAGAAATTAGAAAGAGGGCACGTGCTTGTATAAGAAATGGTGGAGGACATTTCGAACACAATTTATAAATAAATTTCTTGATGAAATTTTTAGTTAAATTGCAATAAAAAAATATTTAGTTCGTTACTTTTCTTTCTTCGCTTATATCCCCTTTCAAATATATATCTGGTGTAACGAAAGTAGTGCCTGTATTCTAACGAAAGCTCTTTTAGGAAATAAAGAAGGAATTTGGCAACTTTTTAAAAAACTTTTGTCATACATAAATTGTGGAGTTCGAAAATTTGATATTAGAAATTGACTATTCTTTTCTTCATATACCAACTTTTAAATCATACGAATTCTTTTTCAACATCTATTACAGCATATTTTCGCTTTTTTCATACATATCATATCCTTCTCTGATGAAAATAATCCAAAATTATAATCAAACTTGCTCAACGTACAAATATTGACGAAAAATGGAGTAGGGTCAGTAATTTTTCAAAAAACCCAAAAACTCAAATAACTCGTAAACTGTTGATTTTTGTATATCAATAAATATGGCTCAAATGACAGCAAATGAGTCATACTAACACGTCCTTCAAGGTTCACGTTGAATTTGGAATCATCCTGTATTATATAAAACATAAAATTCCCACCCAATATATTGTTAAAAATTTGTAGGAATAATAGTCACTCAATTAGATGATCATAACATACATTTTAGCCATGAAGGGCCAACTAGGTTAAACTTTACAATATTGTATGAGCATATTAACTTACGTTCTTTAGGCAAAAGGCTGTTTTTCAATTTGAAATCAACTCTGAAAGCTGAGCAGTACATTTCGATCAGACTTAACATTGCAACTCTTATTTTATTACAGCACTCTATGATTTCATTGGATATGCTGCAATTCTAAAAAAATTAAAATAGAAAATATCCTCTTCCTTTCAGTTCCTCATTTTCAACAACTTACCAGTCGGTTACCGAACGAACCGCAGGCTTGAGTCAAACCGTCCACCGCCTCCATAATATCAATCGTGCAAAGGCTACTCATCAAATTGACCACACATTTAACCGACTGAATAACTTTATTCGGTTGTAAATCCGGCAATTTCGAAGGATTCACATGGGACTCCATCAGAACGGCCTGCTCTTCCAGTTTCTTAATTTCACTCTCAAGGCACTCTGAAACCAGGAAAAATTGAAACATCGACAACCTTCTCAAATCGTGAACTCACCCAGCACAATTTTCATGTTATCGAATGTGATATGTAAAGTTGGATCGGTCGGTACGACATCCTCGAATACGATATGTTTGTCTCTTTGGTCATCCATCGGCTGAAACAATCCCATCGATCAATGATTCTCGACTATTCTTCAGAAATTTGAGCTTACCGTCCTCGCGAATGATTTATCGACTTTACTATCCGGCAATAGTACTAGAAGAACATCTTCCTCCAATTTAATACAGTTATGAACATATTCATAGTCGGATAGAAGCGTTGTCGGAGCGAAATATTCATTGTAACCCCAAACTTTCAAAGTGTAATTCATCTCTGAGGGGGCTTCTAAATCACATGTTGCTTGAAAGGTTATGTGTTCTATACTTGAGGTAACTACAAAAATTTAAATGAGGAAAAATTATAGTCGAAAAAGAAACAAACTGACCATCACAGGTGAATATAAATGGTTTATCAAAATCAGCACCATCAAAGTCTGGGTGTATACATATTTTAATACTGGTTCCTTCTATATATTGGTAAGTCACCATAGGACTTATCACGAAGCCCATATTTGTGTCTGGATCATTGTATCGATATTTATCTGAAATATTTCAGGGGATGGAAATAACGAACGAAAATTCTCAAGGATACTCACTTCTAACATTTTGTACCATCTTGAAAAAGGCTAAGAGATCAGAATCGGCATCTTTAGCTATAGGATCAACTTGCGTTATGTTCTCCACCAAACTATCTTTCACCTGAGGAAATGGTATAATAAAATATTAAACAAGATAAAACATAACGCAGCGGTGATCAGAGAAAATTTCTTCAATCACGCCACCTGTCCGCTCCAGGAGCAACTGTCTCAATCTCTGCAGGCTTTGCCTACAGTGACTTTATACAGGACAGTGGCGACAATGGTTTTTGATTGGTCGTCCCCGTCACATGATATAAATCGCCATGTTGCGTCAAAATATTTGATGTTTACTTAGTGATTTGTGCAGTTATCTCGGTTTTCTCGAAGATAAACGTTTATTTGACTATAAAAATAAATATTAATAATAAAGCAGAATACCATGTTGTGCAGTAATTCTTCTGCGAAAGAGTTCCTCACGAAACGCTTCCCAATGGATCCTGAGAGGAGAATTAGTGGCAAATTGAAACTAGGAGGGACAAATGGACCCCTATAAACAATACCTATTTATGCGAGGTATGTTTGAAGAAAAGTTGATGGTTTATATTCGAGGTTATATAAACAAAATAATTCAATTGCAGGTTCACTTTTCTGCTGATATGTGAGAGAAAACTCGAGAGCATGGACCTCGAAAATTGAAGATCAATGCTATGCCCACTATATTTTTATTTTCAAAAAACAAACCAACAAGAAAACTCCCTAATCGGAGAGAAGTGACCATTCCCGAGAAAATCAAACCTCTGAAAGTAAATCATCTTTATTGGACTATTTTAAACCATATTTCGAATTTTCATCAATATTTCTTCCTTGTAACACTTTTATTTAAAAAAAAATTACGAAGAGCACTGCCGTGAAGGCAGGAGCTTTTGAGCGCTCGTACATGCACCTTGTAGGTAGATTCGCTTTTTCCAGTTTCAGAAATCAATTGAAGGAATTTTCGACAGCTGTCAAAAAAATTCTGAAACTTAGGCGAAACTCAAGACTTCATGTCAGTGCTTCAGCTGATCAATTTTTTTTCGATAATTCGCTAGAACTTTCTACGGTATCTATGATCTTGGTGGTGCGATCTGGACAAAATTTTGCACGTAGTTTGAATACATTATTCCTCAGCTAGGTGCATAATTTCATTCCAATCCGATCAGTAGTTTCGAAATTATCAGGAACAGAATATTTTGAACGGCCATATTTACGGAACCCCTGGTCTAATTTTGCTCTTTGATGAACGTGACCGTGAAATTCGCGATCCAAACCCATCCTGAAAATTTCAAGTTCCTAGGCCTTTCCGTTCAAAAGTTACAATTTTCTATGGTTTCTATGGTTCTGGTCATGCGATCTGGACAAAATATTGCTTTAATATAACATTCTCGATTAAGATATGAAATTTTATCTCGATCGAATCCGTAATTTCGAAATTATCTTGAAACCAAAATTTCAAACAACCGTATTTACGGAACCCCTAGTATAATTCTGCCCATTAACGAACTTAACCGAGCCATTTGGGATCTGAACCGACACTGAAAATTTCAAGTCTCTAGGTTGATCCGTTCGAGAGTTATCGTGCTTACGGACGGACGGACAGACTCAAATTTTCCGACAGATTCGTCATCAGTGAGTTGAACTCTATCGTTTGAGACCATTTTCGGCTCAAAATTCGAAAAATACAGACATCGTGACGAAATGATATAGCCCTCGTGTAAGTTGTACGAGCGCTCAAAAAGGCAATGATTGAGTAATCATTCCAATTATAAATCCAGTTGAAGGCCAAAAATTCGAAGGTATCCAGTTTATATTCGAATATTTCGTTGAAAAAACTGCTATTCCAGTACTATTTCATTTGAATTTCGACGCAACATGGCGGCTGGGAGGAGCTTATATCCCTATTGTGGCCACTGTCTAGTATAAAGCCACTGTTAATTTTCTCTGATCACCGCTGCTTTATGTTTCAAAGTTTACTGTTTCTTATATCAAATTCATCATTTGCTAACAAACCCAGGGTTGGTTGATTTTGGAGGGACCTATCTTCAACTTACCTCTGCAATTTTTGTCACCCGATCCTTATCTAACGTTTGAATGAATGCCTGATTCGATCTGATCGGCGAAGCGTACAGACTTTCGGCTTTGTTGACAGCGGCATACATAGGATCGCAAAGACTGTTATTACCAGATCCTGTATAAATGAAATCGTATGGATCATATTCATCATAGACGCTATCGCACACTGACGCCGAGTCATCTGGACAAAAACAAAAAATATTAATATATAATACAAAACAATAAGTAGAGAATAGCTAAAAAACAACCGTCGAAACAGATTAAAAAGAAGAAATTGAAGTTCTATGTACCTGGACATTCTGGACTGATTGTTCTCGATGAGCTACTGTAATCATTGGAGCAGAGAATCGGATCGAATTCTTGCAGTATGCTGACCCTAACGCTGTTATCGTCCAGATTCAACGGAGCCAGGTCTATCAAATTTTCAATGTTTTTCCTCCTCTGAGCCTTAACATTGGAAGAGAGCGACGAGGACAAGGTGATTGGTGGTGGTGTCCTACGTTGGTTCTTTGGCGGAAGAGTAGGCGGAGTCTGTAAAAGTGAGGTTAGGTTTTCTTATTACGGTACGTTACTTCTACGTAATTACGTTCCCAAAAACTTTCAGAGAAATTAACTGAATTGCTGAATTTTATTCGAGGATATTTGTTAAAGTTTGGATCTCTGATGTATGTCATTGGCAATACTCATGTCTCCAATGGAGGAAAAATTTCGTATTGTCTGCGTTTTCTCTTGTAGTAAAACAAAATAACCTGACATTTCATATATCGCTGAAAATAAAACCTATTTCTCTACTGAAAGACGGGACGATATGAAATTCCTCGCATTCCTCGATTAATTTCTTATCGGCAATTCGGGGTATATCAGTCAATAAAATAACCTATTAAAGAAATGGAATACTTTCCGACTGCGGTACGGTGTAAGATCTCTTCGTCCTACACGACAGATTTCCCATAACTATCTCATGCTCGAAACTCGTAGGCATTTCAATGGAAAACACTTCTCAACTGAAAACCGATACACGAGAAGGTATTTCGGACGATAAGTCTTCCTAACAACAACGTAACGAAATTATTATATCACAGAAACGGTTCAGTAGGAAATATTATCGGTTCTCGCTTTGTTTTTGGTGCGGCAACTTTTGAAGCTCAGTCGTGAACATTGTGAATGGATTGAAATCATTTCACCATCGGGAACAATATAGCAAATTTCACTGAAGACATATAAATCGTCAATTTGGTTTGCACGGTCACTATTTCTAGTGTCACCCAATGACATATCTTGATGGTTGACGTGAATATAACCTCGAAATTTTCAAAACTTGTGTTCTTTGTTTTGATAGTTCGAAGAGCCAAGCGACAATTTGGACTCGAATAAATTAGAAAATATTAATAAAAGGAATGACAATGATGACCTTGGCTGTGACAGACTTGAGCAAGATTATTTTGGTGAATAAATGAATTTGAAAAAAATCATTTATTCTTATCTCGCTCATTTCATTTCAATTCTATGTCCAATCGAACTAATCACAACAGTCGGACATCGAGGTTATGATCGTAATATTTTCGACATTCCTGTCACCAGTAGGTCTTTTATATCACATCTGTCATATTTAGGCTACGTTGCTAGGTATGTTAAGTTCGAATTTACAAATCGTTATCAGAAACCCACGCAATCATCTAAACTCACCCAATGCTCCAAATCAATGCAGTAAAACTTTTTTGCACAACTGACGAGAAATCTGGCGAAACGTTTTAAAATGCATAAAAGCGAATTGTCGCCAATAAAATTACTCGGATTAAGGAATACGTTTCACAAACCACGATAGCTCTTATGAACACACGTGTTAACTGATAACAGGTAATCTAATATTTCCTTACATCGTCTAGAAAATATTGATAGGTTGTCGATCTATTTACTTTTTATAGATATAGAGAGATTTAGGAATTAATCTTATGAATATTACTAGACCTGTTCTAAAACAGTGACGTGTATCATAGTTCATCATCAAATTGAAAGTGATGTTTTTTGAAAGAAAAGGCGTTATTCCGATATATTCAACATAATTCGGTCATTCCATCTATTGAAGTTTATGAAAATAAAATGACAATATTTGTCATACTGACAATGAACACTGAATACCATTTTGGTACACAAAAAAAAATTGGGATTTTCATATATATTCAATATAATTGGTGATTTCATCTTTTTCAAATTTATAAAAATAAAATGACTGCACTTGTTATACTGACAATGAACACTGAAGGCCACAGAAAAAAAGTGAGTGTATCTGATATATTCAATATAATTCGATGATTCTATATTTTGAAGTTTATAAAAATAAAATGACAGTATTTGTCATACCGGCAATAAACACTGAAGACCATTTTGGTACACAGAGAAAAAATTTGGTTTTTCGGATATATTCAATATAATTCGGTGATTCCATCTTTTGCAAATTAATAAGAATAAAATGACAGTACTTGTTATACTGACAATGAACACTGAAAGCCATTTTTGGTACACAGAAGAAAAATTGGGTTTTTCGGATATATTCAATATAATTTGGTGATTCCATCTTTTGAAATTTATGAAAATAAAATGACAGTACTTGTTATACTGATAATGAACATTGAAGGCCATTTTTGTTACACAGAAAAAACGTGAGTATATCTGATATATTCAATATAATTCGATGTTTCTATATTTCGAAGTTTATAAAAATAAAATGACAGTATTTGTCATACCGACAATAAACACTGAAGACCATTTTGGCACACAGAAAAAAAATTTGGGTTTTTCGGATATATTCAATATAATTCGGTGATTCCATCTTTTGAAATTCATAGAAATAAAATGACACTTATTTATTATACTGACAATGAACACTGAAGGCCATTTTTGGTACACAGAAAAAAAGTGAGTGTATCTGATATATTCAATATAATTCGATGATTCTATATTTTGAAGTTTATAGAAATAAAATGACAGTATTTGTCATACCGACAATAAACACTGAAGACCACTTTGGTACACAGAGAAAAAATTGGGTTTTTCGAATATAATTCGGTGATTCCATCTTTTGCAAATTCATAAGAATAAAATGACAGTACCTACTTGTTATACTGACAATGAACACTGAAGGCCATTTTTGGTACACAGAAACGCTAAAGTACCCTAGTTCACGTCAAATTTTTTTCTATTATTCCAAAGAAATACAAGAAACATTATTGTTATTCCCACTCACCAAATCTAATGCTTCTTTAGGCACATCAGATATCGCACTTCTCTGCTGGGACATCTGCGGACATTGTGAAGTACTTTGAAACGGAGATCCTGCGGGCAGATTCAGAGTTGGAGAAAAAACATTCTGTTGATACCTCTGAGGAAACTGCGGAATGTTGGGGGCATTTGAAGGTTGCATGTTGTTGTTGCCAGGCACAACTTTATCACTTTGTAAGAAGATATTTCTCGTTCCGGAAAAATGAGGCGATTGTCCCAGTGCATTCGTACTGTTTTGTAGTCCAGATATATGACCTTGATAAGATTGATAGAAAGGTGACTGTTGAGAAACATTCAGGGAGGAAATTGTATTGGCATTCGAGGTTGGAGTTAACGCTGGGCAATATGTCGTTTGGGATATACTGACTGGAGAGGATATGTTGTGACTATATCTGGAAAAAATATTGGATTATCATGAGAATCATAAGAAAAATAATCAACTCACTGTTGCAAGCTACATATATCCAAAAGGTTGGAAGCTTTCGATGGGGGACTAGAGAAAGATATCAGATCTGGCATATCACAACTGGAAGCACCGCTGCTTTTTCGTTGCGAAGACGGTGGTGGTGCTAGCAGCGAATTATTCTGATTCGACAGGGAGCTTCCTGGTCTAGGTCTAGATTTACTCGGTTGCCTGCCAGAATCGGTTTCAGACATAGAAGCAGCTCTATTCACTAAAATATTAATTCAATCAGAATTGTACATTGCGAGCAGTCATTTATTCTTACCTGGAACATTCTTCGGAGCCTTCGAAATAATTTTGTTTCTTTCTTGTAATAATTTGTTCTGTCTGAATTGTTCTAGAGCTAAAGACTCCAAACTTAATGCTTGTGCCCTTTCCAAGTCTTCTTGGTACTTCTTATCCCAATCAATTTGATCAGCCATATTTAATATTGTTTAGCAGTAAGTACCAAGGTAAAATTTCAAAATTTCAAAGGCTCGCAATTAAAAATAGTCATGTTTATAATATGTATTAGAAACTTGTAAATTGTTATCATTTCAACAGTAACCTCAAAAACCTTTGACAACCCTAAAAACTGACACTAAAGGCATGCGTTCCAAAAATGAGATTCCTGATGACATTTGCTCCCTCTGTAGTCTTCCAATAAAAGTACATACGTTTGCTTTGTTAAATTCGCTTTTCCAACTACCGATGAGGGCGCTGCGAAATGTAAACAAACATGGAGGAAAACGAGTACCTTTTACGGATTTAATGTGGTGAAACGGATTATTTTAGGTGTTTTTCCTTCGATTTTGTCCGTTTTGTGGAGACTTTTTAGTGAATGATTGATAGTGTCGTGTCAAATTGGTTTTAGGTGAACGAATTAGTTTTTTCAATTTCAATTATATCGAAATTTGTAATCGCGAATACGAACTCATTTCTTCGAAAAATATTCACTGAAATTCTTTCAAAGAACAGATACATTAAAACATCAGTGTTGAATATAATAAAAACAATTTAATAAGTGGTCATATAAAAAATAATTCGAAGAAAAATTCAATAAGATAAAATAAACAAAAAAAAACCAAACAATTAACGGTGCTTAACCCAAAGGGGTAAGGCACAATAACAAAGTTTACACATAACACATAAAACCGACCTCCCTAACTCCAACAATTTCTTAGGGGTTTCACAGAATCCTAGGAGACAAAATAAAACATATCATTATCGTCAACTCTATACACTCCGTATAAAGTTGATTTTTCTCATGAATACTTCATCTTCGATCCTTAACAATCAAATTGGCGGGTATTTTCTTGAAAAACGAAATATCCAAATCTCCAAAAAATGAAATATCCCTAAGTACTTTCTCCTTCAATAAAGCTATAATTCCCTTATAAATCGTAGAATGATTTTGAAATATCAATACAAATCCTCGTGCGCCAATTTTGAATAACATTTGAAACTTTATAGCGCCATAAAATAAACCTCCTTTGAATTTTCCGATGATCTGAATTGTTTTTTCTGAATAGATCTTGATGATTTTTAGGATTTCCTCTGTTACATTTGAATGATTGCGGCAATAGTCCTTATGGATTTGTTTCAATTCCATGAAAGCACAGTGAAATTTCATGGCTAAGTAGATCATGCTCTGAAAATATATTTTCAGAATCGTCTCTTCGTTATTGTAGTGAGTGTTGAAAATTACTTTGCTGAAGTAAAAATTAGCAGAACTAAATTTCATAACATTTGTTAAATACATTCCTGGAGAACTGTAAAGGTAATCATTCCATAACTTTAATTTATCTCTGAGAATTAAATTCTTCATGTTAAATCCTATACACACTTCTTTAGTGTATAAATTAAAAATATGACCACAATAGGGCAGTTCGACGAGTTTGCTGTTGACTAAATTTGAAAACATTTTATCTTGATTTAAAACATGACATTGAGTCAGTATCGAGATGAAGTTTTCAACATTTTCTCTCTTGGTCGAACAGAAAATGTAATCGTCAACAGTTCGATGGAAAAAAAAATTTCCTATCAAACACTTTTTCAATTGTTTTAGATCGATAAGAACTAAATAGTAAAGATCACATAATATTGAAGAGAGTCTATCACCTTGTAATAAACCATGACACCATCTTAATACAATTCTTTTTTTGTCATTGTTGAAAGAGATATACTGCTTTTTAATTCTAATCCTTAGGAAATTCTTGTCTTCATCTGTCAGAATCCTTTTAGGTAATCCTTGAATCACCCAGAATAACTTATCTATATTGATACTACCAAATGAATCTTTCACATCGGCTTTTAATCCATAAATCATAAGGAAACCTGATTTTTCAACAAATTCCGTCCAAGATTTTAGACCAGGCAATAGAGCAGAAAAAGGGTCATTCTGTGACAAAAATAGTAGAAGAAAACCGCGAGTGGGGAGTTACGTGGGGTGGTCCGTGGATGTTCAGTGATATGTTTTCGACTCGCAAATATCATTACTTTTCTTGTAATTGCGAAGAAACACAAAAAAAAACGATGTTTTTTTAGTTTTTTGCTTGTAAAATCTGAACCAATGGAGCGGTGCTAATACTCCCAACAGACGAATTGTAGAGAATGAAAAGATGAAAAAAATGAGTGCTAGTGCAACTCA
This sequence comes from Aphidecta obliterata, assembly GCA_963966015.1. Classification (NCBI taxonomy): domain Eukaryota; kingdom Metazoa; phylum Arthropoda; class Insecta; order Coleoptera; family Coccinellidae; genus Aphidecta; species Aphidecta obliterata. The sequence continues at coordinate 5,437,985 of OZ014435.1, forward strand.
ATCGGGTCATCATTACCGGAGGAAAGCCGGAAAAACTGTGAAAATCAGCGTTTTTTCAGATCCTCATAACTCGGCCAATTTCTAAGTTGTAGCGCTGGCTTTCCAAATGAAAGTAGTGGTTAATAGATACTTCAAGTGTGCATAACCCAGACGTTGTCCGATAAATAGTTTTTCCGTAATTGCGATTTGAATTATTTAAGGCACTATTTTCCGGAAGAGCTGGATGCGTCGGAAGTAGTCCGATTTCAATTTACAAAACGGATTTTGAAAGAAGAAGTATAGTACTACAAAACGGCAAACTTGAGTTTTCGTTGAAATGTTACAAAATAGATGAAAAATACGTGGAAACATGACCAAAACCGGCTCAGTGCCCCATCTGGGTCGGATAGTGGGGGTAGCCGGCAGACGCGGGGAACCAAAATCGCGCTGAGGCCTGGCGCGAATATTTACGTATATACCCCCACTACTTGACTGCAATCGAGCATTCGGCTTATTTTGGTCATGATTGCATGCTTTTTTCACCTATTTTGAAGCATTTTAACGAAAAATCAAGATTGCCTTTTTCTAGTACTATACTTCTTCTTTCAAAATCCGTTTTGCAAATTGAAATCGGACTACTTCCGACGCATCCAGCTCTTCCGGAAAATAGTGCCTTAAATAATTCAAATCGCAATTACGCAAAAACTATTTATCGGACAACGTCCGGGTTATGCACACTCAAAGTATCTATTGACCACTACTTTCATTTGGAAAGCCAGCGCTACAACTTAGAAATTGGCCGAGTTATGAGGATCTGAAAAAACGCTGATTTTCACGGTTTTTCCGGCTCTCCTCCGGTAATGATGACCCGATTGAGTTGCACTAGCACTCATTTTTTTCATCTTTTCATTCTCTACAATTCGTCTGTTGAAAGTATTAGCAACGCTCCATTGGTTCAGATTTTACAAGCAAAAAACTAAAAAAACATCGTTTTTTTTGGTGTTTCTTCGCAATTACAAGAAAAGTAATGATATTTGCGAGTCGAAAACATATCACTGAACATCCACGGACCACCCCACGTAACTCCCCACTCGCCGTTTTCTTCTACTATTTTTGTCACGAAAAAATCTCTATTGCCTGGTCTATTTGTGAAGAGTAGAATGCAATCTTTTTTCCTTGACATACAATATTAGATTTCTCTTTATTCGAGTCACATATTCAAAATTTTCGCTTTTCCCAAAATAATGAATAACAGGCCGATAGCTCAAGCTTTCACAATTTTCTTTTGGTAATATTCTAAGAGCACCTCTAGGTATATTTTCAACATATTTCTCTTTCACTTTGACATGTCCCTTCAAAATCAATTCATGAAAAATCTTGTCTCGAAAAGACTGCCATTTACATCTAGGGATCAAATCAATTCTTTACGATTTTCCTTTGGATACGGGGAAGAAATGCTTTTTGATGAGAGGCTTGACACATTTCTCTAATAAGTAAAGGTTTACATCTCTCAAAGTTTCAAGAAAATCGTTCTCCTTTTCAATATTCTTCGACCACTCAAACTTTCTTTCAAAATTCTTAGTAAGTAAGGAGATATGTACAAACTCCCCCATCCTATGATTCAGTATTTTTTTCATTATCTTAATGAATGATTCCTCATTTTTCCTACAGCCAAAGAAATTCACTGGAAAATTTTTACGGACAACAGATTCGATATTTTCTTTACATTGTATAGCTGAAGAAATATTTCCGAATTTATGTCGTATGGAACTCAAGGATTGCTTCAATTTTTTGTTATTTGATTTTTTCAATTCCAAAAATTCGAATTCTCTCGAATGTAAATCTAGAGGATATCTTCTTTTATCGGTTTTCACCATTTTTAGGCGTAAATTGACGAATAAAATGAGTAAGTAAATGTTTATTCGGTATTTTCCCGGCCATTCAATCCAAGTCTGCCAACATCGAATTTTCATGTCATCCGTGAGTGGGGGATGTGGGATCATTGATCATCATAGAATTACTGTTTTTCTTATTAAATTCTTAGTGTTCTGTAAAATAACCTCTGCTCTTTAACCTAACTTCCATGAAATGAAAACTTATCGTCAATAAAATATCCCGAATAAAATGGCTTCTTCGTTAATTTCTCGATTGAGTAATTCTATCTCAAAACTTGAACAAACGGTGGGCTTCATATTAGGTTTTCACAGAAGGTTTCCCCCTGATGCTTACTGTTTAGCTGCTATTGAAATCAATCATGTTAAACCAAAGGAACCATTTTCTTTGAAAAATCTAATCGATGACGGATTTTTGTGGGCTGTACCTAAACATAGGAGAACTATTGAAAAGAGGCTAAATAGGAAGTTCGGAGATCCCAAGTATGTCTTGAAAATGTTAGTACCCAAAACGAATATCAGAATATGTAATACTTGCGGAGATCACCACGAGATAGGAATTCTTTGTCCTACATGCTATAAAAGAATAATGAATGAAACGAAGGATATGCGAACAGCTATACAAGAAAAACTTGGACTGCAACCTGTAGAAAAAGAAGTTGTAGTGTTATATGAGAATGAGAAAAGTAATTTGGAAGGAGAATACGAAGGCCAGCCTATTGTAGAAATGAAAAAGCCGAGACCTTCATGGTTCAGCAAAAATCTTTTACAGCAAACTACTCAACAGCCTGCAACAACGAAAGATGTTGAACCGTCTGGGTTGAGCTAAATGAGCATTCTTTTTGAAAAAATATGTTCAGTATTTGCAAATATATCAATATGAAATGAGGTCTGTTGTTTTTTTTCCACTGAATCGATATACTGATTTATGAAAATCGATTATCTGAAAAAACTATTTTCTACTAGTAAGGATCAGTGAAATATCTGGTCAATCAGCAGACACCTATTTAATACTGCATAATATAATGAATTGAACAATTTATTGATACATCTACTGCTAAAACATTCAGAGAGTAGATATTTAACAATGAACAATTTGGGCTTGCGACGATATATTTTTTGATACAAATAATTTAATGAATTCATATCTCATTAGTGCTTCTAACAATTTGCAAATTATTGGAATAATATGAAGACCTGAAAGAAACATTCACACTTTATTCAAAAGTCTATATTCAACTTGAGATTGAAGTGAATACAGACAATATAAAATAATGGAAAATTACAAGCAACAAAACAAGCTTCAAGTGTGGTAGGCAAAGTAATTCTAGTACAGTGGGCCACCTGTACAAATTATTCACCATGTTTGACTGTAGGCATCAAAATTATGCAATTTGTATTTCATAATCCCGTTAAAATTCACAAGATGTAACACTATGTTTTCGTAAAAATCGTTTTAATATACAAAAATATACATACTGGATGAATCAAAACTGAAACATCAAATTGTGAACCTGTTGAGAAAAGGTATGGGTGAAGACTGCAATTAATGACGTGTTCTTCCAACACTTATGAAAAATTAACCTAAGTTCTACATAAGTGCACTTCTTTAACATTATCCAGCAAATCTAATTTCTAATCAGCACATCGATTTCGTACATTTGGTATATCTCACTACACATTTAAAAATGGATGACTCGTTTTGTTTTTTGCTTCGGACATTGTAATACTTTCTTCACGACTAAATTCAGAACTCGAGTTTTCTCAATTTTCACTGAATAACATGCCATAGCTTAGCGTAATATATTTTTGGTAGTATATAAACTTCATATATAAATAAAATGAAATAGTTACTAATTGTAGTTTCTTTTATAATACACTTTTTATAAAAATAATAAGGTTCTGCACATTGGATATAATTATTTCTCATTGTCACATTTCAATATCAAGCGCTTACACATATTTTGAGTTGCACCAACTTTACGATTGGGTTTAGCGTCTCGTAGGGATTAGTGGGGGTGGTAGAGCGCCAGGTCCCGGCCTATTTGGGAGCATTGGGGGAGGAGCACCGGTCCCTGGTCTGCTTGGAATTGTAGGAACTGGTCTATTTGTAGAAGGAGGTGGTGGGGGCGCCCTAGAAGCTACGGAAGAAACTGTGGGAACGGCTTTCCTGACTCCCCCAGGGCTCGGTGGGGACAATCTAGGATTGCCAACGTTACCCAACCAATCGTTCTTAACCGGTGGAGGCACTGGGGTGGAAACGGTCGCCATTGAAATATCCCCGATAATTCTGAGAGCTTCCTTACAAGCGTGATACATCTTGATCATCTCCTCCCGTTTCTGAGCTTCGTGCGGCGCTTCCTCCATCAGTTGGGCTTGATCCCCACTAGCGTAAATATGAGCCAGTAACTCCCCGTTTATGAACTCCTTACAATCGTTGATAATCATGTACATGATGGTTTTGGGCACCAAGTCTTTCGTCGTCTTGGTCACTATCTTCATGTAACTATCGACCAAATTCCTTATCGTTTCGACCTGTCTCTCCAGCTGGGGATCCATGGAACTGGTGATATTCTCACCCGGATTGTCTTGGTTCTCCAGTTCGGCTTGTTTCTCCGGATAAACGCCGGCACGGAGGAAGGAAGCCTTCCACGAGTCTACTTCGTCCACCGTCTCGCAGCTCAATTCCAGTTGCTTGAAATCCTTGTAGACGTTCCTGCCCTCTGGATTGAAGAGGGCGAACATGTGCCTTCTCGACATGAAACCTGAAAATGTTGAGTGAGTAACTACACGAAAATGAAGACATCAAATTCGTTCCTCAAAAGCTTTGTGGATACATATTCTGATCTCCCGAAATAGACAAGCGGAGGTGGTTGGTTTAAAGGTTATGAGCCCCGAAAATCCACTTGATATGTATCTTAGTATTCACTAATTTATAGTACCTACAAATTCATTCATCATTTTTCAATTGAAACGAATTGGCCGGTTCCTCCTTCACTGATCTTATACAGGAGATCAAAATACAAAGTTTTTGGAGTATCTTTTCATGTAAAACACTAAATATTCACCCAGATATTATTTAGGGGTTCCGTTTTACTGTATATTTTTATTCGATGCGTTCATGCTAAGGAACCAATTTTGCAAATAACAATTTCTCACTGGATTTTTTTGTCAATTCCAAATTGAATATATCGATCAATTTACTCCATAAGAGAATATTTAACTGCTGTGTTATTATAGCCAAGACTCCCTATACAAAGTGAAGAAGATGACTTCCCAATATCACACCATGCTAAGCTAAGAACTCGAAAGCTTTTTCCAAAAACTATTCAACAAAAAAGAATTGAATGGTTAATAGTCCAAAAAACAATTTCCCTTCAATTGATTAGTAAGTATAGGATATGTTCAATAGAAGAAATTAACAAACCAACTTAATATTCAAATACAAAAAAAGGCAAGGTGAATCATCTTTCTCTGTACAATGTGAAGCAAATATGCACCACTCAGGATAAAAAAAAAATTGCCTCGAATATCTACAGACCCAACAACAAAGCTGTACAAACCAAAATCCAAAGGGGGGGAAAAGCAGAAAATTCACGGTTAGGCAGGTCTCAACAAGGTCAATTTCAACCTTAAAACTTACCAGAATAAAACATGGATAAAGGTCGTGGATGTTGACGAATCATTGTATTATTATTCCCAAACGGGTCAGTATCTGCCAAAAATTTTTGGGGATGTAGAAAATAATAGGTTTGCCACAGAATTCAATTTAATCAAGGAATTTTTATTATTACAATATTTGAGTGCGCCGTTCCCCTCTCAATTTATTATCAATGAAAAAGTTCAGTGTTTCAAACCGTCCACCTAGTTAGTGATCAGATTTATACATTCATGAGTCAACTTTGTGGGGTTCATTACGAAATTTTCAGACTTTTAGACAATAATAATACAGATATTTCGAAAATGTTGAAAGTGTCGAGCGAAATTGAATTTGATATCTATACAGGGTGTCTACTTTTAAAAGGGCCAAACTTCAGAGGGATATCATACATGAGATTTGCAACAAAAAATGTCATATAACATATGGTCGAAATGTTTCAAGTTTTTCCATAAAATCAATGTATATCTATCTATACCTACCTAGCTGCATATCGTCGAAGATATCCGAAAAGATCGTACTTTTACGCCTACTTCGACCTATAAAATATGTTAGTAGACAAAAAAATCTTCAATACTCAGAATGCCCCCGAACAACGAAACAAACACCTTCCACAATGGAGTCGAGATCAGAAAAAGACGAAGGCCCCAACAACAACAAAGCTTATGTTAATAAAACATATACAAATAGACAATGGAAGAATGAGATTCAAACAACAGGTACACCATTTGAAGTTTGAAAAGATGAGAGGAATCGATTTTCACCTAAGCTTGATCCGAATTATGAATGTTTTCGGCGATCCTTTGTATTCTTTTATACAGGTCGTCCCAGAAGTCGACGTCAAGCGTGAATCGGGTAACAAGCTAAGTCATAATAGTCACCAGAAAAAAATTTAAAAAAAGTCGTGTTTTTTCAAATTGCATATCCGTACCTCAGAGCAAAAGGGTATGAAGTCCAAAATTTCAATTTTCGGGTTTTTTAGCTCACCTAAATTTGAATTTCGCGCTCTATTCAGTGGTCTACCTTCAAGACGATTGGACTTAAAATAACGAAAATAAGTCCTTAATCACAACGCGAATCAAACGAAAAATGCAAGTATTTTACGCTCTCCTGGGAAACTCACATTATGTGACTTAATAGCCTTAATACCCTTTTGCTCTAAGGTACGGATATATTGCATATTCTTTTATTCAAGAAAATGCACATCATGTGATGATTTTCGAACTCCTGCTGCTACAAATCTTTACTTTTTTCCAATTTTATTTTTTCTACGTTATCCTGAATAGTTCGACTGTAACCTGTGACCTTTGATTCAAAGCCAACTGCTCCAGCTTGAAAGAAAATGTCACTCTTTCCCGAACCAAGTATTCAAAATTAACATTTCGCTCAACTTCAATTGACAGTATGTACTGAAAAAAATTTTACTACATCAGTATGGCGAGTGACTTCAAAAGTTAGCGCTTTTAATAAGGATTCTAAAATGATGTAACACTTACTACATTATTTCTTAGATTAGGCAAAAAAAGATTTTTCTTAAAGAAACTCAGTTTCGAACTATTTTCTTTCAACTTACTAAAAATGATTCTAGTGTATCCAATACTAATAATATCTTTTCTCAAATAAAAGAAAATGTAATTCGAAAAATACAGGACTAAAATTTTTTTATATATTTTTGAGCGCTCGTACAACTTACACGAGGGCTATATCATTTCGTCACGATGTCTGTATTTTTCGAATTTTGAGCCGAAAATGGTCTCAATCGACAAGGTTCGACTCACTGATGACGAATCCGTCGGAAAATTCGAGTCTGTCCGTCCGGCCGTCCGTAAGCACGATAACTCTCGAACGGAACAACTTAGAGACTTGAAATTTTCAGTGTGGGTTCAGTTTCCGAATGCCTCGGTTAAGTTCGTTAATGGGCCAAATTCCACCAGGGGTTCCGTAAATATGGCCGTTCGAAGTTTTGTTCCCCTGATTACTTGAAAACAACAGATTCGATCGGGATGAAATTTCGCACTCAAATGGAAAATGAGGTGTTCAAGTTACATGTGAAATTTTGTCCAGATCGCATGACCAGAACCATAGAAACCATAGAAAATTGTAACTTTTGAACGGAAACGCCTAGGGACTTGAAATTTTCAGGGTAGGTGTGGATCTCGAATGTCGTGCTCACGTTCATCTATGAGCAAAATTTTACTAGGGGTTCCGTAAATATGGTCGTTTGAGATTTAGTTTTTTTGATAATTTCAAAACTACAGATTTGATCGTGACGAAATTTGGTATACTAATGAAGAATGATATATTCAAGCTACACTTCTCCAGATCACATGACCAGAACCATAGAAACCATAGAAAATCATAACTTTCGAACGGAAAGGCCTAGGAACTTGAAATTTTCAGGGTGGGTTTGGATCGCGAATTTCAGGGTCACGTTCATCAATGAGCAAAATTAGACTAGGGGTTCCGTAAATATGGCCGTTCAAAATATTCTGTTCCTGATAGTTCCGAAACTACTGATCGGATTGGAATGAAATTTTGCACCTAGCTGAGAAATAATGTGTTCAAACTATGTGCAAAATTTTGTCCAGATCGCATCACCAAGACCATAGATACTGTAGAAAATTCTAGCGAATTATCGAAAAAAAATTGGTCCCCTAAAGCACTGACATGAAGTCTGGAGTTTCGCCCAAGTTTCAGAATTTTTGTGACAGCTGTCGAAAATTCCTTCAATTGATTTCTAAAACTGGAAAATGCGAATCTACCTACAAGGTGCATGTACGAGCGCTCAAAAGCTCCTGCCTTCACGGCAGTGCTTTTCGTAATATTATTGATTTAATTTAGCCTATTACCCTATTCCGGCTTGACGTCGACTTCTGGGACACCGTGTATACTGGCCTGCAAAATTACATGGGATGTATAGGGATATTCGATGCATAAGAAAGAAGAACCTGACCGTTCGATCGAACAGTGCAAGAATGGAAATAAATTCGCGTTATGATAGCGATGATCCCTGATAGTTACGTGACATGTGGTTCGAATGTCTTGAAATATTATTCAATATGAGACGGTGAAGCAGAAATCGCTGCTACCTACCTTGTTCGACATCCCTGAGCTTCAACCCATCCAGAGGCAACATGAATTTCTTCTCCCTTTCGTCCTCGTCTTTATACCAGGAAATACTCTCCGCCGTCAGCACAAACCAATAATCTTTAGAGCCTCCTTTCATAATACCCAAGTTATGTATGCACATGTAACCTTTACGTATCACCTGATTACCAAGAGCACCATGGGTTCCGGTCTTGACAGAGCTTTCGCACTGACTCTGCGCGTTAGCAAATCCGATAAAATCCTCGTGGTTGGTGTTCATGTAAGCTAGTTCACAGTCTATAAAAAGGCATATCTGATCCTTGCACCTCTGTTCCCTCTGTCTGACTTGGGTCGTTATGATCCTTTCCACCTCCTCCTTCAAACGCGGATAAGCCATCATCTTTTCCGCGCAATTTCGGACGACGTTGGACAATTCCGTGACGACCAAATCCACGCATTTCAAACTGGGCTCTTTCAAGCGACTTATCTGTTTTTTTACTATGGCCTCGAAGGCCATGTCGGGAGTGAACAGTCCCACCCTAATACCGTGTATGTTCCTGATAGCGAAAGCTATTTCCCTCCGTAACTCTTTCTCGTCGAACTCCATCTTGACTATTTCGAACGGGAATCGTTCGTGGAACAAACGATTTATCTTAGCACCACCGGATAGTTCCATTGTGTTTATTTGTGCAGAACCCGATCCCTCTATCGTTCTCTCGAAATCCGTCGTTAGTTGTTGGACCATCTGAAGCATGGCTTTCGTTTTGATAGCCGGATCGTCGGGCCTGAAGTTCTTGAATTGGTCTACGTCTTTCTCAAGGGTGAGAAGTTGTTTCTGTAATTTGTCTCTAAGTCCCGGTAGGGTATCCCTGATGTGATTCGTGAGTTGTTGGTTGAGAACTCGCTGCAAATACGGGGTACCGAGTCTGTCCGCTAAGTGACGGTATGAAGGATGACTGAGGAAAAATTTCCTTTCGGCAGCGAGCGCAGCATTTATATCTTTACGACCATCGATGTCTTTTTGCGAACGATTAACAACTCCGATATATCCCCTTCGAAGGGGCAGAAGTTTGTTTTCTAGAATATCCCTGGCATCAGTACCTTCGTCCATTAGATCTAATTTCGTTATAACACCAATCGTACGTATTCCCAGCGGATCCACCTCTTTCGATAATTTCAGAGCATCGGAATTCGCCAGATCGGTGTTGGCGGGTGTGACAGCAAGAATGAGGCAGGAATCTCTTTTGATAAACTGAAGGAGCATAGACCGTATTTGTTGTTCAATATCGATAGGTTGATCGCCAATAGGTACTTTTGTGAGACCGGGTAAATCAATAAGCGTTAAGTTCAGTACGTTGGGCGAGTAAACCCTCAAGTTAATGGGAATGTTGGAAATACCCTTATTGCTGCCAGTTATTCTGTCCGTTTCTGCCTCGATTTCTCTACGTACTTCGTCGAAATCGACGAACTTCTTCCCTTTGCAATGTAGGAACTCCGCATGTTCCGTGTTACTGTTTATCAGTTGTAAAATTAAAGGACGACGTGTGACTATGCCCGAACCTCTGGGGAGAAAATCTCGTCCAACGAAATTTTCAAGGACCGAACTCTTGCCGGCTGACTGACCACCAATAACTGCAATTTGGGGCAGATCAAGAGTTAAATGAACACCTAGTTGGGTGAAAGCATCTTGTAACTTATTAACGACGGGGATGAGTTGTTCTAAGCCTGGGTTTCCAGCCATGGCTCCAGTTAGGCGGAATTGACGTAGATTAAGAGCTGGTCAAAGATCCCTGCAATTCAAAAGTAGAAGTGTTTTTTATTGAATTGTGGATCGACTTAAATGAGTTTATTTCACATTTCATGATCTTGATTTATCTCTAAAGAATAGATCAGATAAGATTAAAACTAAGATTATTGCAGACTGTTGATTCATATCTAGATATTATTATTTGGGTCAACATAGTTAATTGGAAATTGAGAAACATATAGCATTGATTAGATATTTAGCTAAAAACTATAATTATGTAAATATATCCCAAGTAGAGAAGATATTTTCAAATAATCCACAAATAACAAAGAAATCATTGTGAAAATGTCAAGGTTGCCCTTTAATTTCAATGAACAATATAAACTACATTAAGCGATAATAGTAAGATGCGCCATAAGAGGATATTACATTTAGTGTATGTACTTTGATATTCTGTCTACTTACCTCCCCAAACCAGATTACCCAAATATTGTTCTGCTAGGATAGTTTGTGCTTAAATTAACCCAAGATGAGAAAAATTTCGAATATCAAACTTAGCTTAAACTTTGAAGCAAAATCAATTACATTTTCCAATCCACCTCCATCATAACTCATGAATTTCCACCTAAAAATTATGTGTAATCAATTTCACAAGAAACAAAACTTCATTTTTCCACTGATTACATACTTCAAATTAGTACTTCCGACCAAGTCTTACTTCACTTTTTTATTGCATTGCAAATGCAGAAACTCTTCGTGATGTAAACAATATATTACTTTTCAGTCTAATTAGTCTGTTTGTGAAGTAATTAATGCAAATTTCAGCGTAATTGACAAAAAATAATGATTGCAAGAAGATGACTAAGGTTATAAACCATAGAATGAAATGATTTCAATTGGAATTTTATTCTATACTTTCTTATCAAGAAAACTGTAGGAGGGCTTTTTTAAAGCAGGAACCTTTTTTTCGGGAATTTCAAGATAAGTTTAATTTTATCTTCTATATAATGAGTCATTCATTTCATTATCAATTGATATGGTGGGGGAATTGGGAAGGTTTCCTTGCAAAATAATAAACTTTTAAAAAAAAAAAATTACGAAAAGCACTGCCGTGAAGGCAGGAGCTTTTGAGCGCTCGTACATGCACCTTGTAGGTAGATTCGCATTTTCCAGTTTTAGAATTCAATTGAAGGAATTTTTGACAGCTGTCAAAAAAATTCTGAAACTTAGGCGAAACTCCAGACTTCATGTCAGTGCTTCAGCTGATCAATTTTTTTTCGATAATTCGCTAGAATTTTCTACGGTATCTATGGTCTTGGTGATGCGATCTGGACAAAATTTTGCACGTAGTTTGAATACATTATTCCTCAGCTAGGTGCATAATTTCATTCCAATCCGATCAGTAGTTTCGAAACTATCAGGAAAAAAATATTTTAAACGGCCATATTTACGGAACTCCTTATCTCATTTTGCTCATTGATGAACGTGACCGCGATATTCGCGATCCAAATCCACCCTGAAAATTTCAAGTTCCTAGGCCTTTCCGTTCAAAAGTTACAATTTTCTATGGTTTCTATGGTTCTGGTCATGCGATCTGGACAAAATATTGCTTCAATATATCATTCTCGATTAAAATACAAAATTTCATCTCGATCGAATCCGCAGTTTCGAATTTATCAAAAAAACTAAATCTCAAACGACCATATTTACGGAACCCCTTGTATAATGTTGCTCATAGATGAACGTAATCACGACATTCGAGATCCACACCTATCCTGAAAATTTCAAGTCCCTAGGCGTTTCCGTTCAAAAGTTACAATTTTCTATGGTTTCTATGGTTCTGGTCATGCGATCTGGACAAAATTTCACATGTAGCTTGAACACCTCATTTTCCATTTGAGTGCGAAATTGGATCTCGATCAAATCTGTAGTTTTCAAGTAATCAGGGAAACAAAACTTTGAACGGCCATATTTACGCAACCTCTGGTGGAATTTGGCCCATTAACGAACTTAACCGAGGCACTCGGGAACTGTAAATTTCAAGTCTCTAGGTTGTTCCGTTCGAGAGTTATCGTGCTTACGGCCGGACAGACTCGAATTTTCCGACGGATTCGTCATCAGTGAGTCGAACATAGTCGATTGAGACCATTTTCGGCACAAAATTCGAAAAATACAGACATCGTGACGAAATGATATAGCCCTCGTGTAAGTAGTACGAGCGCTCAAAAATGAACCTGACGAATTTTTGTTTCATTACCTAGACTCCCCCCCAAGAAAAAAAAGATCTACGCCCTTGGCCTTACGCAAGACCTTTGTAAGGCCAGAATTTATATTTTATGTTATTGAAATTCATTGCATGAAATAACCTGGATGGAATTTCCAATTTGAAGGATACCTATGGAATAAAAGAAAGGTGGATTCAATTAAAAACAAATATTCCGGGTTACGTATTTACTATTTTTTTTTCTTAAAATCCACGTTCCTCAGTAATCAGAGCACAAATAAAAATATATCTGTATACAAAAAAGGAAAATACTTTATCCTACTTATTTGAAAAAACAAAGAAGGAGGTTAAGCAACTTGAGAATTAGTACACTTTTCAACAATAAAAAGTTACTCGATCTCAAGGGACCATCGCAAGATCACGGGGATGGCTTAAAACAAGGGTTTAATAGTTATGTTGGCATTTCGAGTTCTCTTCCACAGCAGTTCACCACTTATCGGCGATCTCTGGAGTCTGACCTGCTTCGCCTGTCCCGGCTTCTGGATCTTGAAGCGGAGCGCGACCTCCTAGGTGACCTCGACCTAAAAATTCAATATAATGTTAGAAAAATTTTTTTGGGATATTTTTTCAATGAATTATCGATTTGACCGATATATGGATATTACCTCAAACTTAACCTCTCAACCGGGGAAACTACACATGTCAAGAATGATTACTTTGACGTCTTGGAATACAGTAACACATTTTACTTGTTAATTTTAAATTATACACGATAATCTAACTATCAAACCAACCAAAATATCTTCTTATATCCAAATTAAATTTTATCAGTAGTTCAATTGAATCAGCGGAATCAACAAACTGTTCAATACCCACAGAGATAATGGCAGTATTCAATGAAATGAGGGCAGGCCGAAAGAAAATTGGACATAGAGAAGGTTTAGGTTATAATAGTGTAGAAGATATCGAAGAATTGAAGAAGTTATTTCATTACTGAATTTGGAAAAAACAAAGTTTCTTTCGAAACGACGCTGATTTCTTGACAAACTGTATGAAAAAGGGGGAAAATATACTCAAAATGAAATGGACAACTTGGCTGGTATGTTCATTTAGTTGATAAATAACATCATCTCTGTGGGCAAACCAAAATAGACTTCGATAAAGTTTTTGATTCAGAAAATTTGACCTTATTAATCAACAATAATCTTCCCGTTTGACCCAAAAATTATTCACTTCATCAGCTTAGCCAACCTATCTCAAACAAATTCAGAATCACTATTTGCCAGAAACAATAATTATTTGTGGAGATCATCAATATTAAAAGTATTTTCAGCATTCACCACAACAGAAGAAAAGTTCAGTATGACGATGTTAATTAAAAAAAATCTACTAATTTACATAACACACAACAATTTTAGAACTACGTTCTTCATAAATGGTACATTTGATCAACAGCAAAGCTCATCTAGGCGAGAAGATATGCAATGGCAAATATTGACTCTGAATGAACTAATTCAATAGAGACAATATCTGTTAAGTCGTTAAAAACAAAAACTAGGAAAGGGCAAACATCCCCTTTCGATGCCTAAAACTTACGTAGGACCGTTGCTGAAGGTTGACAAAGTGTTGTTGATTAAAAAAAATTGTTGAGGTATTGTACAGTTGGGTTATCGATAACCTGTACCCATGCGAATGAAGTTGTTTATGATGAGGAAAAATTTTGTTGATGTTTTGTACGGAAGATGTTGATAGCCGTTGCCTAGTTGGTTGGTGCCCTTGGCAGTTTTGTTTTGCGATTTTTGGAAGTCTAAGCTGACAGCTGAAGATTTTCTTGTGGAAGCGATGCTGTTTAAGACCACTTTTCCAAAATTGGCCATTTGTTCTTTTTAACCGACTTCATTCGGGCTGTCTTTTGTAGATGACAGAAGTAGTGGTAGAACCCTAGCTGTTGTGTGTCGTATTTAATTTTTTAAAGATGAGATGTGTAGGCCAGGGGGCGTTGGGAGGGTTGGGTAGTCTCAGTCAGGGGGAGAAAACAACAGCAGTGACGTTGGCCTGTAATATCTACCAAAAACGAAACTTAAAATTCTTTTATTTGTTATAACATTCAAAAACACCTTGAAATCATATTCCACCAAAATTGTTTATGGCGAAGGTTATCTTTCAGCAATTGTCGAAATTCAGTCCTTCGAAATGATGAAAACACAAATAAATTCGAATTTATACCAAAATTTCGATGAAAAATTAAAGAGCCTTCAGTTTTGATTGAAACATTACTTTTTTCATTGCGTTGGTACAAAGGAAATGCCAAGTTTCATATACAACAGGTTGTAAACATGTTATCAACAAAATTAGTCCTACTTGAAACAAAATTACCCTGAATATCCCACCATGTGTTTTATACAAAAAAAAATTGGAAAAATACGGTTAAGTTCACTTACTCCCTGCCCTGCAAAACAGTATTGTGATTTCATTCACAATATGCAAGAAAAACTGACGATTTAGCATTTTAGTTGAGTATCATTAGCAGCATGAAAACGTAAGGTCATTTGAATCCCATTATTATTTAATATTGTTCAATTTTAGAGAACCGTGATTTTTTCCTGTTTTAACGAAAAGTGGACATTTCATATGCAACCTCCCGAATTCATTTTATTCCTTCGGTACAACAATATGATTTCAAGTGAAGAACGAAGAAATGAAAGAAGGGAACAACTCGATAGCTAATAAAACATACCGCGAGTACCTTGATGGTCCCCTCCTTCCTCCACCTCCTCCTCCTCCCCTTCTAGACCTGCCATTGGACATCTCAACTCGTACTCTAGTTCCACAACAACGTCTGTAAATGAAATAATAAATTCAAGTTAGATGTTAAGCTAGACCATAAATCGTGCCTCCACTATCGAAAGGTTTTGAGAACTACCTATTGTAAGGTCAATTCACATGCGTAGGCGATAAAAATACCTGACAGATATTATGTAAATGAATATTTATGCCGAAAATATCGACCATTTTACTTACGTGCCGTCTAATCCTCTCACAGCGTCCTCGGCATCTCTGTTATCTTCGAATTCAACAAAAGCGAAACCTGGCGGATTTCGTGCCACCCAGACGTTTCTGAGAGGACCATATTTGCTGAAAGCGCTCTCAATCTCATGTTTACTAGCAGATGATCCCAGATTACCTACATATACTTTGCAAGATAGATCCCATTCCCTGTAGCGAGACATTCTGATTGTTATTGATGTTTACCGTCTCTATTCTTCGAAAAATCTCAAATTAACACATTAAACACAATTATTTTTCGTCATATACACTGATCAGACATAAACAATTTAAGATGTTCGGTTGAAAGACGCTGCTGGAAAGGAACGTGAACGCCCAACAAATCGATAAATTTTGTATAGGTCCATAGAATTTTCTAACGTCATAGATGGTTCACTCAATGGACATGTCATTCCAATCTAGATTTTTTATTTTATTATAATTCAACGACATCCTACCTAGAGTGTCTACAGTGCCATGAATCTCCAATTTTTCATTTTTAAATTATAAGGATTCTTGGGGCATTCTAGGCGTCCTGTCTACGAGGAAGAAGCCTCTATAAATGTCACTACTTACCATAGAGCTCGAACTTCAAAATCAGCCGATTCCTTTCAAATTGGCTCGATGACAGATAGTTAACCTGTTTTTAACTATAACTGACAGTTTTACAGCAGAAATTTTTATTTGGAGGAATACTTTATACAAGAATTGAGTAATAGAGCTAATTGCATGCAATTCGGTACGAAAAACAGTAATGGTTCGTTTACCATGAAACGTTTTAGACGATTGTTCACATAATGATATTAATTTCAACTTTAGGTTGTTGAAGTTGAATCTCTATTTCAAACTGAATGCTATAACATAAAAGTCATTTATTATACTTAGAATACAAATAAAATTACAAAAACTAAGACATATCACATATAAGAAGATAGACTACATACAAAAAAATTCGAATCACTTAGGTTTAGGTGTGTCCAATAGCATGAGACATTGCTCTTGAAGCTTCAATGAAATATTTTTAGTATCTCCATTTGGGTTTATCTTATCGAACTTCGGGGTTTCCAAAATCCTATACCTGTCTCTCAAACTGTTGTACATCTTTTCTGCTTTCTCTACTTTTGGAGTGTTACCTAGTGATTTTGCGAGTAGTTTCTTCCTCAAATCAACTTTGTTCGGGGTTTGGTCTCTTTTCAATGGGAGTTTTGACCGTTGTTTTGCCTCATTCTCCTTATTATCCGTTGCAATTGTCGCGTTTTCAGGAGGCTGAATAATTTCTTTCAGTATCTTAGTTATATCTAACATTCTCTTATCGTTAGCTTCCTTATATTTCTTGAATTCTTCTTGGTCTTTTTTTATAATATCGAATATTTTGTTTATTTTATCATGTCTATCTTTGGCGCTCTGTTCGTTACACATTTGTTCCATAGCTTCAAATTCTGTATTAGAAGATGTTGATGTACGAGCACTTGTATTTCCCGCTTTACTTGGAGTTAAACTATGCCTCTCCTCTGGAACAATTGAAAGCCTAGGGGCAGTATTTGGAAATAATTGAGTTTGATGACCTAAATGTTTGAGAGATGAGTTTTCTTTCAGTAACAATTCAACTTTATTTATATCCAAAAGCGGGGAATTACTGTAATTTGATACGAAACTTTTCCTAGGACCCTAGAACATTTACCTCATCAGAATTTCGCGATATTAAATGAAATGAGCTGGACTTACTTTGAAAAGTTTGTCTGATGGCTTATTTTTGCCCAAACATGTGTTGAACAATTTTTTTCTCACATTTACTTTGAGGGATTCTTCATCCAAACTTTCTAAAACAAAATCGAGAAATAAAACTAAGGAATGTACAAATATCATGTTGAATACATACTATATAATTATCTAAAAATAATTATCAAACTTACCGAGCATATCTGGCCTTAACGGAATAAATTTAAACTGTCCATTTTTCTGACCCTCATTGTTCAATACATTACCAATATTACTTAAAGCTTTCCCAACAATGTCCTGAAATTCCAGGTTTTTTCTTTCATTCAAGCAACTTTATAAAGTCATTAATAAACCATTCAAGAACTTGTGATTCAAGAGAATTTTTCAATTTATGAACATAATATTTATTTTTACCTTCGGTTCATAGGAAGATCTGCGACCGATAACACTTGTTCTCTTCATGGCGTAAACAGCATTAGATCCAGTCTTTTTTTTTAATGAATTAGTACCTGTAATTGAAAATAAAATATATAAAATACAACAGCCATGATTTGGAGTTAAGAGATTAGAATAGTTTCTTGCAACATTTTGACATTTCATTACCTTTCAGGGAGAAGTTGTAGTCTGGAGCAGCATCAGAACGTTGTTCTAAAAAATTAAAAATACTTGAAATTATAAATTTGAAGGTTTATTAACAATTTACCTTCCAAGAATTTGGCTTCATCTATTTTTATAAAGGTTAACTTCTCTATCCCAGGGCATCCTAAAGACAGAATTAAACCAATGTAACTTATACTAGCTAAATATCTCAAATCAGATCCATTTACTCACTAAATCACATGAATTATGAATGCAAGTCTTACGAGTCATACATTTTTAACAACTCTTGCTAATTTATCTACGTACCTGATTTAGTTTCTTCCCCCTTTGGTTTACTAGGGAGAATACCAGCTCCTGAAATAAAAAACTGACTGTATTTAAAATATTACTTCAATTTAGCAATAATGATCATTACTGATAAAATCCTCGTCGGTTATTTTTATAAATTGTAATGCTCCTTTATTACTAGAAGTAGCCATAATGCTGCTCCTGCTCTTCTGCGTTTAACGAACTATAAATGAAGTGAAACTGAGATCAAAATCGAAGCGATAATGATCACAAAAAAACTGAAAACATTTTTTGTAAAATGATAATGAAGATATCAATCGAGTTTTTATAACCTCAGTTTCGACAATTCGGGACTATTGAGAGTGTTGCTGTTGAATGTAGTTACAAAGAGTAACAACTGGTTGTCTAATCTTTGGTAGTTACTCCGTTATTTTCAGAATTTTGAGAAATGTTTCATTCTTGATTCTAGTAGGAAAACCAACGGATTCCAGATTCAAAATTACAACTGACACTGACAAATTACATTCATCAATGTTGCCAATGCAGCCAATGCAAAAAAAAAACTCACCTTTAATAGTATTCGCGATTCCAACTACCGATGAGGGCGCTGCTAATTGTAGACAAACATGGAGGAAAACGAGTACATTTTCGGGATCTATTGTGGTGAAGCGAATTATTTCAGGTGTTTTTCAGGGTTTTCCTTCGATTTTGTGAAGACTTTTTAGTGGATTATTGATGGTTTTTTCAATTTAAATTATATCAAAATTGATAATAGCTCAATAGAAAAAATGGAGCACTAATGTAGTTTGCCGACAATGTCCAATTATTTGGAAACTACACTTAATAGTGTCATTTGTGCTTTTCTTCGGTCCATTTTTTCCACTATGCCAAAAGCATTAGTGACACAAACTGCTAAGGCATCTTTTTCATGAAATTTATGGAAATGAATAGCCAGAATAGATCGCATCACCAGAACCATAGAAAATCATAACTTTCGAAGGGAAAGGCCTAGGGACTTGAAATTTTTAGGGTAGGTTTGGATCGCGAATGTCGCGGTCACGTTCATCAATGAGCAAAATTAGACTAGGGGTTCCGTAAATATGGCCGTTCAAAATATTTTTTTCCTGATAATTTCGAAACTACTGATTGGATTCGAATGAAATTTTTCACATTTTACCAAAACATAGATACCGTGGAGAACTCAGCTTAAGCACAGACGTGAAGTCTGGAGTTTCACCTTAGTTTAAGAATTTTTTTGACGGCTGTCAAAAAAATTTTTCAATTTGTTCTGAAACTGGAAAATGCGAATCTACCTACAAGGTGGATGAACGAGCGCTCAAAAGCTCCTGACTTGGCAGTGCTTTTCGTAATTTTTTTTTCTATTACCTACTAGAACTTTGTTATATAATCCAATGTCCTAAAATTCATGTACATATATTATTTAAACATAAAATCGTTTCATTCAGACTTCACCTTGAAGATGATTCTGATTTCTTTATAACAGAAAGATTAAGTCACAATCTTTGAAATACGAAGATCAATTTCATAACACCATTGTTGATAATTATTGAATTACCTTTTTAAATCACCACTCAAACCTGCCCCAGAAAATTGAACTTAAAATTGTAACATGAAATTTAAAACTTCGGGAACGTATTCCAACTGAATAATACTGATGTAGGAAATACCTTACCGACTTTTTTTTTTTGATATGAAATAAAAATATCTGGCTTGAAAGCACGTCAAATATAAAAACGATACTCGTTTTCTAGGTTCAGGATTTAGCCGGCAGAGTGCGTTTAGACTTTTGGAATCGCTAATTTCTAACATGACATTTTCTTTTATAGATAAAAAAACATTATAATTTGTAATCTGTCAAATCTGTGGTTTTTGAATCTCAGCCCTGAACACAAAAATTTGAAAATGGGAATTTTTTAAAAGAAAATTATATGTTTTGATATTCTTCTGTTCAATCTGAATTAAAAAATTACATCACATTTTATTGAAAATGGTAAGTCGAATCAGGAAGGCCCCGGAAAACTACACTTAACAAATAATTCTTTCCAGTCAGTTACACTACATACAAGCCTTGGAAGCATAAAAATCGAACTGTTCTGTGAAGCCTGCCCCAAGTCATGCGAAAACTTCCTAGCTCTTTGCGCTAGTGATTTCTACAATGGCTGTTTGTTTCACAGAAACGTAAAGGGTTTTCTTGTTCAAACTGGGGACCCTACTGGAACTGGTAAGGGGGGAAATTCCATATGGGGTCAGAAATTCGAAGATGAGTTCAAGGAACAATTGAAGGTATGTCTTCCATTCTGGTTGAATAAAATTGATATATTTTTTATTTCTTGATATAGCACAACGCAAGAGGTATTTTATCGATGGCTAATAATGGACCTAATAATAATGGAAGTCAATTCTTCATCACCTACGGAGCTCATCCCCATCTGGACCTCAAGTACACCATTTTTGGAAAGTAGGTTATGAGAAAAAACCTTCGATATATTTCTTATGTTTTCTTGGTTTTCAGAGTAATCGATGGTTTTGATACTCTTGACGAACTCGAAAAATTACCTGTAAATCAGAAATACCGGCCTTTAACTGATACCAAAATCAACAGTGTAACAATACATGCCAATCCCCTTGCTGGGTGACCTGTAAGTATTTTACTCGAAATTTTTTTGTACAGTTGGAATTAAAAAAAAAAACAACCTTTTCGCTACTTTTCGTAGATGCGATTCCTAAGAATCCTTCTCCACCTCCTGGTAATCCGAGATGAGACAATTTAAATCTTCTCTCCCCTCAGAAAATTCCCCTTCTTCCATTCCTTCACCGACAAAATGATGAACGAAGGCTCTCTTAGAGTACATTAGGTTGAACTTTTGTAAGACTCGCAGCCATGCCTCTTTGATTGCCGTACTATTGGATAACATTGTCACGGCCCTCTGAACCCTTGCCAAATCTCCACCGGGCACTATAGTTGGGGGCTGATAATTCAGACCAACCTATAGTCATTTCAAAGGTTCAATTAATTGTAAATCTTTTCGAGAGCTTATTAAGTCTCGAATTATCGAATAGGACCCATTCGTTAACCTATGAAGTAAATTTAGGAGAAAAATATGGGACCTCACCTTGAACCCTGTGGGACTCCAATCCACAAACAAAATGCTCCTTTTACTCTTTATGTTGGTAATAGCATTATTTATGTCGATAGGGGAGACGTCTCCCCTGTAAAACAGGCAGCAGGACATGTATTTGCCCTTTCTTGGATCGCATTTGATCATTTGATTCGACGGTTCAAAACAGGAGTTTGTTAGTTGTGCCGTCGAGAGGGTTTCGTGATAAGCTTTTTCAGCGGAAATAAACGGGGCATATGTAACCAGAGGAAAGTGGATTCTCGGGTAGGGTATCAAGTTAGTCTGAAATTCTCGGAGGTCTATGTTTACCGCTCCTGTGAACCTCAGGGAAGCTGTAATTGTCGATGTAACCTAGAATTTGAAATTATTTTTTGTCAATGTACTGTTTGTTCATCTATTTTAACTATCGGAACACAACATAAATGAAAATATCTATTTGAATTTGATAATTTAATTTTAACAGTAGTTATTCACATATTATTTACATGACGAATACAGAGATGAAGTTATAAAGACAAATTTTCTATCTCCTTGATCAAGTCCATGTGTTTGAACTCGTTTGGTTTCTTGGTGAAAGCTTCCAACAATTCATTCTTATTATCGTCATTTTGACAGTAATATAACTGCAACTGATTAGCCAGACATAACGCTTCTTTAGAACTGATTACTTTAGAATCAAACTCGCCTTTCATAAGTACAATGCCCTTTCCTTCCATAAATTCCGTATAATGTTTGATTGTAAGACATTCTGGCGCGTTTTCTTTGTGTACTTGGAAATATAAGAGGGGCGTGAAATGCACACAATTCCCTTCGATCTGTGACATGATAAACTCGTAGCCTTGACTGCGGGGTAGAGCGAAAAGGAACGTTGGGTAAAGTTCCGATTTTTTCATAAACTGTTCGAAATCTTTCTTTGGGACTGTCGCTGCAATATTGCATTCTTTCAGAATATGGTATTTCACCCAAATTTCTTTTATTTCATCAACAGATTTATCCTTAACAGTGTCCACTTTCATGTATTCATCCAAAGATTCCGAGTTTATGTTTCTCTCATTATTGGTGGCTTTTTTTGGGTTCAACAATTGGGAATATTGTCTTTCTGCTGCCTTTTTCTGTTCAGTTTGCTCGTCTTTTTTCTCAGCACGTTTGAGAAATTCCTCCGGGGAAGTTTGTTGTAGTTTTGCTATTTTTTTGGCGTATTTGTCGAAGTATGGATTTTGTTTCAGCTCTTCCACTGCCTTTTCGGTTCGTGTTGCAGTGGTCATGATGGATCTGTTACACGATAAACGATTGAAAATTGTTCTCAGTTGTTTACTTCCACGAGTTAGGACTAGTACCATAGTTTGATTATTCCAATTAAATGTGTTCAAATCCTTTATTTTTGTTTGTTATTTAACACATTCGCGAAACGTCGAGGTTATGTCAAAAATCACAGAATTATATGTTTTTCTTTGACTTCTGATCGCGATTGCAACTACCGATGAGGGCGCTGTGAAATTCAAACATGGAGGAAAACGAGTATCTTTTCGGGATTTATTGTGGTGAAACGGATTATTTCAGGTGTTTTTCCTTCGTTTTATGTGAAGACTTTTTAGTGAATGATTAGATTATTGATAAAGTAGTGTCAAATTCA
Organism: Aphidecta obliterata; assembly: GCA_963966015.1. Classification (NCBI taxonomy): domain Eukaryota; kingdom Metazoa; phylum Arthropoda; class Insecta; order Coleoptera; family Coccinellidae; genus Aphidecta; species Aphidecta obliterata. The sequence goes on from OZ014435.1 coordinate 5,460,997, forward strand.
TTGATTTTAGGTGAACAATTTGTTTTTCAATTTCAATTATATCGATATGGATAGAAATGGAGCACTATTTGAGTTTGACGGCAGTATTCAATTATTTGTACTTTTCTTCGGTCCATTTTTTCCACTATGCCAAAGGCATTAGTGAAATTTATGGAAATGTATAGCCCCGTTTTGATTTTTCTTCGGGAGCAATTGAAGACAACAATTACAATTGTAAACTTTTTTTTTCTAGTATTAGAAGTTTGTTATATAATCCAATGTCCCAAAATGCATGTACATATATTATTCAAACATAAAATCGTTTCATTCAGACTTCACTGGAAGATGATCCAAATTCTTTCCGACAGAAAGATTAAGTCGCAGTCATTTTGAATACGAAGATCTATTTCATAACACTCTTGTTGATAATTATTGAATTACCTTTTTGAATCACCACTCAAACCTGCCCCAGAAAATTGGACTCAAATTTGTAACCTAAAATTCAATAACTCCGCGAACGTATTTTAACCGAATTACATTGATATAAGAACATTACAGACTATTTTTTGTTTCAATACCAATTATTCTGCTCAGAAACGATAAAAATTTCGAAATATACCTCTCGAATGCCTGGTTCCTGAATATAAAATAAAATTATCTGGCTTAGAAACACGTGAAATATGAAAACAGTACTCGTTTTCTAAGTTCGGGATTTAGCCGGCAGGTGGCGTTCAGACTTTGGAAATCGCGAATTAGAAATTTAAAATGTATTTTCAATCAAAACTTTACCTGGCCTAATATCCGATTTATGTTCGTGTACGTCGGTCTCGATACGTCCAAATTTCTTGCTAGAATGTCGTACATCGCTTCGTTGTCGAAAACGAAACAGACATCTTCGTATTCTATACAGTTGTGCGTTGTTAACGTTGTATTATAAGGTTCAACTATTATCGGCGATATCTGAAAATGAATAAGGATTACCCAGGTTGAAATGAGATCTAACGAAGCGAGTACCCTGGGAGAAGGATAGATGGAAAAGGTCAACTTTGGAATATTTCCGTAATCCCTGCAAAGATTCTCGAGAACCAGAGCTGTGAAACCTGACCCGGTGCCCCCACCGAACGCTCTGTATAAGAGGAAACCCTGTAAAGACGAGCAGTTTTCCGCCACTTTGCGGATACGATCCATGGTTAAGCTAATCATTTCAGAGCCGATGCTGTACATGCCTGTAAAATAGTTGAGATCAGGGATGAGTGTCTGTTTTGGTATATCATTTGTACCCCTTGCGAAATTATTGGCGGCGTCTTCTTTTCCTGTAATCAAACCTTCGCAATGGAAAAGTTGTCTATAACAGCCCGTTCTTATTTCGTCTAGAAAGTTTAGTGAAATTTTAACCTCTTGTAATGATATTATGAATAACGCAAAACTTCAAACATTCCTTCAAAAAATAAAATTTAGGTTGTGGTATTTTTTCCTGGACAGTTCCAATGAAATGAAAAAAAATCTACCTATAACTGTAGGTTCCAAGTCGACCATAACCACTCTAGGAACCGCTTTACCCACTGCTGAGATATCAAAAAATGCGTTAAAGGTTTCATCCTCCCTTTGATTATGAAAACAGGGATAAATTGTGCCATCTGGCTGTATTCCATGTTCAAGACAATACAATTCCCAGCAAGCATTCGCTATTTGAACTCCTGCTTGACCAATGTGGATTTGGACAATTTCTTGCTGAAAAATATCCAGTTAAATAAATCAAAACAGAACAGTTATCTACATTAACAGGCATGTCGTCTTATTTCGCTGGGTTTCATCATTTTTCACTGAAAATTTACGAGTTGAGGGTTTTGAGAAATTATATGAAATGTGACATAGCTGTCTCAAAATTTATATCAATTTCGAGAAGTGCCAAATGGTGTTGAAAAATATTTGGCAAGTGCCAACCGACAAATTCTATTCTCTCGAAAGAATTTTTTTTCTGTCCTACTCTTAAATCTCACAACGCTTCATTTTTTTGGTCATTAAACGCCCGTTAGGCATTATATTTATGGATCCTTCAAAACTCTTGAGTTTGGGTTATCAGCATTTCAACGCTGGTCGAGTGTAGACTAAACAAATACTTGAATTAATACATTAATTCTTTACATTTCTAGGCGTTCTCACGAGTCACGATTTTTTCTTGCATCGACTAGGCCAAAAGAAATGATCGCTGTTCCTGGCTATTTGAATTGATTCTGCGTGTACCGAAATCTTATTAAGTCTTCCAATTTATTACACTAACTGTTTTTGAGCGCTCGTTCTACTCACACGAGGGATATATCATTTCGGCACGATCTCTGTATTTTTCGAATTTTGGGCCGAAAATTGTCTCAATCGACAAGGTTCGACTCACTGATGACGAATCCGTCCAAAAATTCGAGCAGGAGTTCCGTAAATATGGCCGTTCGAATTTTTTTTCCTGATTACTTCTAAACTACTGATTCGATCGAGATAAAATGACGGAGATGGAGAATGACGTATTCAAGCTACATGCAAAATTTTGTCCAGATCGCATGACCAGAACCATAGAAAATTATAACTTTCGAACGGAAAGGCATGGGGACTTTAAATTTTCAGGGTAGGTTTGGATCGCGAATTACGTCCATTAATGAGCAAAATTAGACTAGGGGTTATGTAAATATGGCCGTTCAAAATATTTTTTTCCTGATAATTCCGAAACTACCGATTGGATTCGAATGAAATTTTGCACATAGCTGAAGAATGATGTATTCAAACTACGTGCGAAATTTTGTCCAGATCGCGTTACCAAGACCATAGATAATTCTAGAGAATTATCGAAAAAAAATTACCTAAAGCACTGTCGTAAAGTCTGATTTTCGCCTTAGTTTGAATTTTTTTGACAGCTGTAGAGAATTTCTTCAATTGGTCTCTAAAACTGGAAAATGCGAATCTACCAACAAGGTGGATAATTTTTTTTTTTATAATTTTTCATGTTATAACATTTTTGCTGAAAAAGGAAAAGATCAAAATGGAAATTTCAAGATGGGTTGTACCAAACTGTAATCTGAGTACAAAAATACATATTTAGAACTATGATCGACATCATTTTTCAAATTTAACAGAAATATTCGTCAATTTCAGCTCTTCAGGTTGTAATATTTACAAATTTTTTTTTTATACATAGGTACATTGGGACTCCTTCAGCTTCGAAGGGTGTTTGACTGGACCGTCTTTAAAGTTTATTTTTTCTCAACTGAAGGATTTGTGAGCATTACTGGATTGCAACAAGTCCAATCCTAAAACTAATTCAAAATTAGTTTCAATAAAACTGATTCTATTCAATACTTACGACTCGAACCTTTTTCTCACAGTTCTCAACCTTTTCTGTTGCCATGAATTACCAAATCAAGAATCCAGTTAGAATTGTATAAATTGTCAATATATCCTGAAAAAAACCAATGATACTTCAAGATATAAATCGTTACAATATTTTTTAATAAATTAGAAATATACTTTTGGAAGTTTGTATTTCAATATTTTTCGAAATAGAAGGTTACAACATAGAAGATTTGAGTATTGCGCCATTCAAAAAATAAACTATAAATGAGGCTATGTCAGTTCTCATAAAATATAACAGTTTGGAAATAGAAAATGTAAAGTCTCTTTCATCATCGATTTTGTCTATACCCTGACTTTTAATCCAAATATTGGTAGATTAACATTTATGATGAAATATACAATTCGATTTACAAGGATAAATTTCAAAGATAAAGAAACTAATAAAGACCAAATGATAAGTCGTCCCAAATCTTTGCGAAATACATGAATTGAGGTGAAGCGATTGAAAGAAATTAACGATTAAACTGGCACATACCATAACATCATTGAAAATCTTATGGTATATCTATCTGTCGTACCAATCAGGTGGTGGTAGAAGTGAGCTTAATAAGCCGACGCTTCTTTATATTCAGAATCATCCATGGTGAAAAAGTCTTCGAGTTTCCATTGCAAAGTTTCAAACGTCGGTCTTTTCATCGGGTCTTTCTCCCAACACTCCAACATTATATCATAAAATGCCGGTGGACATAAGGGAGGCGCTGGCATACGATAACCGCGTTCCACCTGATGGAGGACCTCGGTGTTGCTCATTCCCGGATATGGGGTTTTACCGTATGTGATCAATTCAGTCAGCAAAATACCGAATGACCAAACGTCAGATTTGATTGAGAATACACTATAGATTGCGGCTTCGGGAGCGGTCCATTTGATCGGGAATCTTGCGCCTACTCGCGCCTCATATTCATCGTCCTTAATCAGTCTAGCCAGACCGAAGTCTGCAATCTTCACTTCCCTTGTGTCGGCTACAAGAACATTTCTAGCAGCTAAATCTCTGTGAATATAATTCATGGATTCTAAGTATGCCATACCGGAAGCTATTTGTGCAGCCATATCAATTAATTGCGCCAATTGCAACGTTTTTCCCTTGCCCTGGATATACTCTTGTAGAGATCCATTCCTCATCAATTCCGTAATGATATAAATTGGTTCTTCTATAGTACAAACGGCGTATAGCTGAATCAGTTTGGGGTGTCTCAGTTTCTTCATCACCTGCGCTTCTGCGAGAAAATCTTTCGGATCCATTGTTCCAGGTTTTAGAGTTTTGATCGCAACCGGTGTCGTTTTGTTCCACACCCCCTCCCATACCTCGCCAAACTGGCCGTGGCCTAGCTTTCGCACAAATTTAAGGGAGTTTTTCGTGATTTCCCATTGGTCTCTTGTGTGATGGGCGAGACTTTCGGGCTGTGGCTTTTCAGTCTGCACGCAAGGATTTCGAAGATTAACACATAAGCCATCGGAATCATTCGTGTAATGTTCGACCAGTTCTTGGAGTGTCCTGAATATGGTTCTTCTTGCGATGAAAAATCCACCTTCCTCCAATTGTCTTATTCTATAATGCTTCACATTGTCCCAGTCACGAACTGATAATGAGTAGTCACTGTGACTGCTTTCGGAGTCTCTTATAAGGAAAGCACCATATTTGTTTAACTGTGATAGAAGTTTTTTTTCCGCCTCAAATCTCTTGATCTTGTGGAAGTACCATGATTCAGCTTCAATACTCTTCAATCTGGCTACATAATTTGATGGCACATAACCCTTTCTAAGCGTTCTTTTACTTGTAGCAAACCACCAGTCTCCTTCTGCATCATTTATGATTTCTAAATGTTCCCCCTTTCGAAAACCAAGGTCCTCGTCTGTTCTGGCGTCGTAGTCGTAAAGAGCCACAAAAATATTGTGGATTCCTAGATCACGTACTGGATTTGGTACAAAAGGTCTTGATATTTCAGAAGGTGCTTGTCCTATTGGATTTGGTTGTAAACTGTTATCTACGACAGAGTTCACGCAAATCTTGACTCCATTATTATTTATTTTATCACTCAGTGAAAGACTACTTAAACAATTACCCATTCTACATTTTTTTTTTACACAAACATCACAACAAGCAACATAATGTTGTTTTTTGACTAGGTTAGTCGTGGTTTCTATGTTTCTAACCTTACTTTATAATGCAGAACACTAACATTGATTCACTCTTACTCTTATCACGAATCAGTGGTGCCATAAGTCTATCCAGAAATTATTATAAGGTGGAGACGAAATCATATGTAATTTTCATTACGAAAATTCGTTGAGGCTAGCATTTTGATGCTCTTCAGAATCGAAAGAAAATTCATCCAAATCTTGGGAATATTTCGAAACTAATTGCACTCAAAGAACACACTGCATTATTATTATTTGATCTCTATGGTTGTTTTTTTCCGAAAGGAAAACGAATTCATTTCAAATTTCAAAACATTTACGGTTTTTTATATCATTTCGAGGGTCAAGCTGATAAACAAAGTTTTTTCTACAGACGATTTCGAATAAATAAGTGGCATAATGAAGAGAAAACTACGATCCACTACAAATTGTAGGAAAAGGAAATGTTCTAAGCCTAGAAGTAGGGATAGTGGAGTGTCCTGTAAATTCAATGATGATAAAAATGTACAAAATTCTAATGCGATGATGGATATGGACAATGTAGAAGGAACTGATATCAGTTTGAAAGAATCATGCAATATGGGGGACACTGCGGAATATGTCGACAGCCAACGATCAGATCAGAAAAATATCCTAGGTGGGATTTTAGTTGAATATAATGCGGTTTGGATTTATTTTTTCAATATAATTATATTTCTTTCGAGTAAGAGTAAAGTATCAAATATCAAAAAACTAAGTATTGAAGGAAGGTAAACAGGGTTTGATACAAACGCGCAGACAAAAATCCTTGTCTTCCTGTATTGTTATACCATGTAATGATATCCAAAATTTCCAGCTCCTTTGATGGAAAATAATCTGTTGACTCTTAATGAAGATGAAAATTTTTTGGATTATGAACCATCCGAAGATGAAGTTAATAATAATGCTTCTTCACCAATCGATGAAAAAAGTTATGGAAAGCTCAAAATAATTGACGAACAAAAAAACCAGAATATATTCGTTAATCCTAGGACCACAAATAGAAATAACGAATTCAATTCATCAAATAGTGCAGCTTCTGTCGCCGTGCGTCCCGATCCTTCTTTTTTATTCTCCAACAATCCTGGTGGTGCTAATATTGAGGATGAGATGTGTAAAAGCAATGATGAGGCAAGTGAAATTCGCTATCGTATTATCCATAATTATGAACAATGTTTTTCAATTAAATTTCTGTCTTTTTCATATTTTATTTAGAATATGGCCCTAAAAAATTTTCAAAATGACGATTTCAATTCGAACGAACAAACTGAATGTTATGATGAAATTCAAGCTGATCCTTGCAACTACTCATTTGGGAATGCGAAAGTTAAGTTCAATGGACCTCTAAACATCACAATAACTAGGCCTGCGACAAATAATTCACAAAGTAAAGTTTCCTCCCAGAATTTAAGTAATCTTTCGATGGTGCGGAATCAAAACTCGCCCAATGTAAAAATTTTGAATATAACCGCTTTAGTACCTGAAGAAGAGAAGAATATAAACGAGCATTTGAAGGATAAAAAAAGGGCAAGAATGTTACCAACAGATATTTCAAATTATAACGTTGAATGTTCTAAACAATCAATTGAGGACGAAATAAATTCCGATTATAACAGGTACATTGTGCTGATTTGCAACTTTTACTTGTAAATTCCGAAGATTATTTATTTCAATGTTTTCAGATTCTCGAACATGTCTTCACATACAGATTTGACTGAGCGAGAACATCAAAATACTTCTTCAAGTTCAAATACTTCACTCGGTAGCTATTCAATAAATGATCAGAATAAACCAGTCGAGTGCTACAGGCCACAAAACTTTCGAGAAGGGAACGAGAGTGAACTTCAGCAAATTTCAGTTGGTTCAGAAGAAATGTCTCCATTTGCTAGGTATGTTTTTGTGTTTTGTAAAACTATTCTTCGAAGATTTGCCATTGCAATAGAAATTTTTTTCCAAACAGAGATGAATTTAAACAGCAAGGAAATTACAAAGAACATCTTGTAGCTAAATGGTTAATGCACAATGGCGAAGATTACTTTGTTGAACTTCTTGATTCCTTGTGCGAATCTCATTTCACCACTTCCTGCAAAGATCTAAGGTGGGTTCTTTTGGCATTGTTTCATAATATCAAGACGAATTTGCACTTGATACTATCTACTATTTCACGAGGAAATAATAATGCTAACTGTCAAAGTTCTCTGTTTTCAGGTGTTTGAAACTGCACTCGTTGGAAGAATTCAAAAAGATAATTCAACAATTAACCCCTCAAGAATTGAATAAATTCTATAAAATTGTCTTGAAAAAAGATGTGTGGTTCATGTGGTTGTTTGATATCTTCCTCGATCATTTCACTGTGACCCCGAACGTGGACGAAATAATGTTGATCGATATGATCGACGATGTATACAAAGTATTCAATGGTACTTTCATCGATAAAACAAGTTATATTGTTAAGATCGTTGAGAGCCTTAACAGAATAGGATTTCCGTTCAAGCAGGCCATCAAGCGTATCATACTGAGGTATGGCACTTCCCAGTTGTGGATCTGCGACATCCTTCTATTCCTGATTGCCAAGCGATCGAACTTGGAAGACCACTGGTGTTTGGTGCAGAAGATAACCTGCTGTAGAAGGGAAAGAATTGATCATGAGGTTGTAACAGAGCTTTTAATAGCGGCTTCGAAAAATTATCCTCCAAATAAAGAGCTCTATAAGAAGATATACAACGACATCTTCAAGAAAAACTTGGTTGATTTGGGCAAAATACCTTGTCACTTGAGGGAAACTATAATTGAACAGTCTGGGAACCATACCTTAGGTTTAAGTTACAGGCAAGATAGTAATGTTTCGAATAATTTAGATCTAGAAGAGCAACAAAGGAAAATGATGAATTTTAGTGAAATAATTTCGCCATGTCTCGAAGATCCAACGATTATACAAGAGAATTGGAAAGCGTCCTTGGAATCTCCACATGGTTTGTACACTGAAAATGGAGATGATCTTTTCTTCGAACAGGGACAAAAGGACGAGAAATTAGAACTTTATGTGAGTTTTTATTTATTTTATTGACCTGGAAGTAGCGAGTTGTTGATTTCCAGAGACCCGAAAAGGATAAAACCTGGACCTCCGCCGACTTGACGGGAATAAACGAAAGGGTTTTGCGGAAAGTTGTCGAATCTCGAAACTCCACTCAGACACGACATATTCCTGCGAATATCATTGCTCATCCTTCTTGTCAGCCAATAATAGACCCTTGTTATCAGTGTAACGTTTCTCTCCATAATCATTTCCCGGGAGTTCACGGTTGGGTTACTGCCATTTCAACATCTGACTTACGTCGATTAAAAAACTCGCTTATGGAAATGGATGTCTCAGAGTTTTTGGATGTCCTGAACTCTTACAGTATTGAATATACCATTGAAAACTTCATTGTGACTGTGCTGACCTTGCTGAAATCTGCGGGGAAAATGTCTGAGGGTTGTTCAATGTTTATTTCCCTTATAAATGCATTGGGTAAGTAACTACATAACCTGAAGTTGAGGATTCCTTTTATATTTGTTTTGTATGAAAATGTTAATGCAGGTTTTCTTTTCAGAAGAGAAGGATCCTGAATACATGAATAAAATACATATAAAAATTTCAATTGAGGTTTTAGCGTTGAACATGATCTATATGCTGCATGCAAAAGGAAAGATCCTTCTTTGTAGGAATATTCTCTTGAAAGTGAAAGATTGGCACAATTTAGTTACTTCCAAGGTAAGATTTCCTCATTTATTATTCAAATTAAATGTTCGCCAAAACAATAGCCCAATCTATTATAAAGAGATAATCTCGTATCTCTCTTTTTCAGATCTTTCTACACAAATCAAAATTGCAGTCGCACATGAAGCGCTACATCTACTTAATAAATGTGCTGTTACTAGCGGAAGACTTCAATTGGGTTAATGAAATATTTCAATCCGAAGGTGAGTTTCAAATTGAGACATTCATTCATGATGAAAAAGACAATGCAATATTGAAAAAGAATGTACTTTCAAAATTACTGAAATCTTGAAACCCCGTTTTCCTCAACTTCTTCACTCCTGTCTGACAGAAAAATTTGTTTAAATAGGTGTTTCAACTGATAAATTCAAAGCCTTATCAATTAAATTTCCCAATTATCATCATATATTTTTTATCATTTAGTGTTGAACCTCTTGGGACCATCATCTACATGGCCTTTCAGTTATGAGCCTTCGGATACAGAAGCTCGAAATAAAGCTCTGAAATCGTTTTTTGAGAGGGGATTCGCTAAGAACATTTTCATTACCAACGACCTGTTAAAAAGTATAGCAGTCATGCAAGGGGGCTCAGTGGAAGGATTTGACGTATGGACATGGTTCAATAACAAGATCCTAACACTGATGGAGGAAGAAGGGTCAAGATCCATACTTTTGTTTCTATCTAATGATATAACTAATCATTACGAGAAATATATGGATAAGTTTGTGTTGCAAGCCTATATGTTGCACATGAAGAACTCTATCAAAAGCAAAGAGGCATTGCAGTTGTTCAAACTTTGCTGCAATAAAGGAATCTATCATAAATATACGGTGAGTGGATAATTAGAACTTGAAAAAAATTGGCATTTACACATATTTCTCTACGCTGGAGAAAAACAATGTAATATCTTTTTCACAGGGTGAAGAGGATGTTGTCTATGTGACCACCAACCTTACTGACTTTGAGATAACATCATTATTACATTGCTATTTGGATAACTTGAGATGTAAACGTGTTCCTTCTCACGGTTTTCACATAGAACTGGTATTGCCTGAAGGAGTAGCTAAAGCGTCGGAAATAATTGAGAAGAAATTTAGGACGTACAGGAATGTCTATAAAGTATTTGAAAGTATATGTTCAATTTTGGAATCGAAGTATGACATAGTGATAAATCAACCTATACACTCTAGGATTTACGTTCCTATCCAATACAGTGCAGAAGCACAAATTTATAACTAATAAGAAAAATTCAATTTCCTCAATCAGAAAATAAGTTGTTAATGAAATTTTTATATTTTATCGAAAAATGTTCATTTTGTACAGGATCAGTATTGATATTATCAGAATTTTTTTTTTTTAAACTCCGAATGTTGTGATATTTTAACGATTTTTGTTATTTGTAATTTGAAGATTTTATTTGTTGTATAGACACGTGAAGAAAAGTTATTATTTCGACGAAGACCTATAAGTCTGAACCTTTTCAAATTATTTTATACTGTTTTGATATTTTTTTAACAGAGTTCATCCTTTGTTGCTTTGAGAAAATTTTTAAGTTTTTCAGTTACTCTTTTATTTTATTTATGTTTTAAAATAAATCATAATAAAGTGCTTGTTTTGGTTTATTATTTCCGATAATCTACGTTTGAAATCATTTAGAAGTTAACGTTTTGTTCAAGGCGTACGGATCTTTTGTGATCCTTGTCAACTATTGAATAATTTGCGCCAACTTCAATCTTTCAGAAACTATTTAAAATTTTATCTGAAGAAAAAGACAATGTTTTATAGCTTAATAAATTTATTCAGATATGTCAACATTTCATTACAAAAAAATGACTAAAACCAAGCTACGACATCAGGAACTTTGGTATATCTCAATCCATATCCATCAATAAAGGTTTCAACATCTATTGGACAGAATAAATATTTTTCTTAGTCATATGTTAAGCATCATCTTTTTCACAGGAGTTCTAAATATCGCCTGTTTATTAATCCTTGAATTTGTATTTCAAAAGTAAAACCACAATTCATTCCCTGGAATGGGAATTTGTGTAACTTAAGATCAAGGAATTCAAGTTTGAACGAATACTCGATTGGTTAGTTTATGTTGAATCGTTCTCTGTATAACAAGTATTTTCTTATTATTCCTTGATTGCACAACGAAACATACAGGCGTCTCTTATTCGAATGAAAATAGCACAAAGTATTATTCTTTATTCCAGATTCACCCAAACGTGGAAGAAGGCACGACTGGTAGCGATATGATGAATTTCAAGAAAAGTTTTTTTGATAATATTGTATAGAATGGTCCAACATTGGATATCTTCAAGATGGGAGGAAATTTAATTTCATAGCTCGATTAATGCTTAAAGCCACATAAAATATGCGTATTAATTTGGTGGCAACTAGTCAAATTCAGGTATGTCGTCGAACGAGTACCCGGGTACTTCCTTATAAGCATAATACGCAATTCTGACATGGTACGATCCTGGAATAAACATCAATAGTCCAAGGATAATCATGGGCCACATTCTATCGGAATAGTTCAGATCGATGTGGCCACTTACCACTAAAACACCAAATATCAGTAAGAAGGACCCTACAACAAGAAGTAAAGTAGCTAGGGTTATGGCTTTCCAAGGCACTTCTTGTGCAGGAGCGACAAATTGCGCATCAACAAAACTTCCATTATCGACGGTTTGCAGCTTCCTATAATCGATATTTTCGTATTCCTTTCCTCTTCGTCTTGACATTTTGATGTCTTCTAGATACTCTGCAATCAATTATGGTATGGAAATAATGATTTGATCGATGACATTGAGTTACTAACATTTATCGCTCACCTTCGGCACAGACACTCAAAGCAATGATCCAATAAGCTTTATTCACAGCTCCTTATTCATTCCTCGTGAGATTTATGTTGTGTTCTAACGAAAGCAATGAAACTAATGGGAAAATCTATTATCTGAGTCCTTGTCAACGATTTCTACTGACAACGTTCATTTTTCTACTAGCACGATGGTTGTTTCATTTAATTGGAATCAATACTCACCAGTTAAGGAATGTAGACTCATGATATTTTTGATATTTCAACAGGAACAATTCGTAAATTCGAATTTATTTTGACTTTTCTCCCCAATCTTTATTTCGAACGCAATCGATTGACAGATATATGAAGTTAGCACAAATCCACAGATCACTTTTGTGATCTGAAGCATGAAGGTAGCCGAGGTGATTGCAGAAATCTGTAGATATGACTACAGGTACCTTAGAGAAGTTCTCTGTAATTTGATTGATTACAGATACCTACATGTAGTTTCCTGTAATCTGTGGTAGACCACTTGGAAAGTTGAGACGTGAATTGATAGATGGCACTGAACTACTAGAAATCGATTTTTGAGTTAATCGTTAAATTGAATTCTCATTAGTTACATTACTTCAGTTTTTGATGTATTTGAATTTACGGGGCATAAAATTTGATTGAAACAAATACAATGCTCTCATATGAGAAGCATTTTTCTGGTGAAAAAGGCGGACGGCGAAGATTTTATGACGAAAAGTTACATTTTCAGGTTTACTTCTCGACTGCCCCTTATACACCCATTGTTCTAGCAATTGAACGTTCCGATTTCCCACCCCCCTGGCACGAACAACGGCGGGGCGAATTGTCCCAACAATTTTCGCCTCGTGCGATTTTTGCGCAACTCCCCAAGAGAGGAAAAGTGCGCTTGCCTCCGCTACCGTCAGACGGAGCAAGAGCCAAGTGGGCTGCCTCTGCAGTACAGGGGGAACCACCGGGGGCTGCAGTCCTCTCCGCACCCTTGCGAAGCGGACTTTGCTGTGCTTCTCCTTCCTCTCGTCACTCCGCCGGCTTCTTCCCGTGGATAAACGCGAAACTACGTTGTTTTTCCAGCACCCCACAATCGATTCGTGTGGCCCACAAGGGATAATCCAGGGCGACTCCTGCAACGGCAGATCCTAGGTCGAACGCAGGGATTTTTCGCGAAGTTGCTCGGCGACGAGGTGAGTGTTACCTTTGTCCAAATTCCGACGGGGTAGGTGCAGTTTTTCCGCCTGTACCTCGTCTTGCCGGGGAAAATGGGAAGGCCAAAATTCAGCATCTTCTAGGGAGGTTGTAAGGTTCCCCCTCAATGTCCGTGGAAATTTTGAGAGGTTCTGGCTTTTTCTGAATGTCTTGAATGTCTCATTTTGATTCATATATATTTATATGAATCTTCAAGAACCTAACATCAAAATATCTATAAAAACATCATTATACTTGATAAATAATAAATCACTAATTCTAGGTTAAGTACCAATTTTCATGCCGAGGAAATCAACCGACATTTCTTGACGGTTGGCTCTAAATTCTCAAAACTTCAAAATATTTGCCATTTGTTCGATATTCCCAAGATCAAATCAACCAATTGTCACAGTTTGGACTCGAAAAGAATAAATTACAAAATGTTTTTACGAAAAATGATAATGATAACCTTGACTGTGACAGACTTGAGCATGTAGTACTTTTCTAAAATTGGATTTATCTCTTATGTGAATAGGTGAAAAAATTCTAATTGATTCAAAAGAAATAACTGAATTCCAAGAAGACAAGGCAAACTAAAAACGTTCTTCCTTCACTTTATAATCTTCCCCCCTCTGTTATGGGGCAGAGGATATTTTTCTGAATCTTTCATCTTCAGGGAAAAAATGTATCAAACTAATTAGAATAATGGGAAATTGTGCTTATGACCTTTATATTTTCGAAATTCCATCTTGTATAGATATAAGTCGAACGAAAGATTTTTCAAGTTATACCCTTTATCTGCAACTAGGAGATAAACGGAGAAACATCATTCAAAATTTAATAACTCACAAGCTATTGTAAATAACCTTTGTGGTAAAAAATATTCGATTGAGAAACATCATGCCAATACCTGCATGGAATTCATTCATTATAATATTGTTTTGTTTTCCTACAATAAATTATGGAAGGTTTATTTCAGTTTGCCACTCTGAACACGAATTATCCAGAGTAGAGCGGTAAAAATCATATTGTTTTGAAATTTATTCTTAAAACTATTGCGCTCATTCAAATGGTTGATAGAAGGGGAATAAAAAAATCCGTTGGTAAATACGCGCATCCATCATTTTGCAACACGTGTGGATCCTTCGCCATTTTGCAACGCATATGGGTTCCTTCGCCATTTCGCAACCTAAGAATGTATTACACAAACCTAGCCGATCTTGATTAATTTTATTCGTTCCCCGATTGGTACCGATGGTTTAATATATCCGATTTTTTTTATAGCAATGGAAGAAGTGTTGCCCGAAGGGAAGAATTTCAAATTGTTAGAAGACTCGAAGCTGGAAGAAGTTCTCGATTTTCTCAGTAATTTCCTGCCGGATTCCATCAAGGTAAAGATATTTCTTGAAAACCTCCAGAACTGAATCTCGTGCTCCAACAAGATTTCGCGATATCGTTTTTGCATATTTCCAGATCAGACTGGCCTTGGGAAGGTCACGTTCATGTGGAGAAATATCGATTTTGTTCGAATTTTAATCCATCGGAATTCGGTTACCGCGAGTTTAGTTTTTTGATTTGACCGAATTAGAGGAGATTCCTTCCGTTTATTTCATCGCACTTCTGAACCCTTTTTGGGTGGAAACGAGTGATTAAATGTTTTCCCACGTTCTAATTCCAGTTCCATCAAACTTTGAAGACTTACCTGAACGACCGCGTCTGGGACTTCCATTTCTACGTGAACAAAGAGTGGCCCGAACAACCCTTGGTCCTGCATTTTCCCGGAATGACAAAGACGGTGAGTTCACAAAGGCAGATCACACCTAGGTTTTACGAAATATAAAAAAAAAATTATCTGTTTTTTGAAGAAAAAATTGTCGCACTTGAATTCAAATTCAAAATTTCATAACTCAAGAACTATTACGAATAGAGCTTCAAGAAAAAAATAATTCATCGGAAAGTATTATGCAAAATTTCATTAGTCTATGTTGAATTGTTTTTCCACAATAAATTATGGAATGTTTATTTCAGTTTGCAACTCTGAACTGAAATTCAAAATCTTATAACTCAAGAACTATTACCAATAGAGCTTCGTGATTAAAAATATTCCATTGAGAAACATCATGCAAATACCCATGAGGAATTTCATAATTCTATGTTGGATTGTTTTCCCACAAAAAATTTTCGAATATTTATTTCAGTGTTTATCTATGAACTGAAGACTGAAGTTCAACATGTTATAACTCAAGAACTATTACGAATAGAGTTTCGCGATAAATTATATTCCATTGAGAAACATCATGCAAATACCCATAAGAAATTTTATAATTCTATGTTGAATGGTTTTTCTACAATAAATTATGGAATATTCATTTCAGTTTGCAACTCTGAACTGAAATTCAAAATTTTATAACTCAAGAACTATTACGAATAGAGCATCGCGATAAGAAATAATCCATTGGGGAACATCATGCAAATACCCATAAGAAATTCCATAATTCTACGTTGAATTGTTTTTCCACAATAAATTATGGAATATTTATTTCAGTTTGCAACTCTGAACTGAAATTCAAAATTTTATTACTCAAGAACTTATATGAATAGAGTTTCGCGATAAATTATATTCCATTGAGAAACATCATGCAAATACCCATAAAAAATTTCATAATCATATGTTGAATTGTTTTTCCACAATAAATAATGGAATATTTATTTCAGTTTGCAACTCCGAACTGAAATTCAAAATTTTATAACTCAAGAACTATTATGAATAGAGCTTCGCGATAAAAATATTTTTTCCTTATACATTATGGAATATTTATTTCAGATTTCAACTCTTAACTTAAATTGAAAATTTTATAACTCAAGAACTATTACGATGAGAGCTTCGCGATAAGAAAAATTTCATTGAGAAACATTATACAAATACCCATAAGAAATTTCCCAATTCTTTGTTGAATCGTTTTTCCACAATAAATTATCGAATATTTATTTCAGTGTTTAACTCTGAACTTATATTGAAAATTTCATAACTCAAGAACTATTATGAATAGAGCTTTGCGATAAAGAATATTCTATTGCGAAACATCATGCAAATACCCATAAGAAATTCCATAATTATATGTTGAATTGTTTTTCCACAATAAATTATGAAATATTTATTTCAGTTGGCATTTTTGAACTGAATTCAAGATTTTATAACTCAAGAACTATTATGGATAGAGCTTCGCGATAAAAAATATTCTATTGCGAAACATCGTGCAAATATCCATAAGAAATTCTATAATTATATGTTGAATTGTTTTCCCACAATAAATTATGGAATATTTATTTCAGTTTGCAACTCTGAACTGAAATTCAAAATTTTATAGCTCAAGAACTATTATGAATAGAGCTTCGCGATAAAGAATATTCTATTGCGAAACATCGTGCAAATATCCATAAGAAATTCTATAATTATATGTTGAATTGTTTTCCCACAATAAATTATGGAATATTTATTTCAGTTTGCAACTCTGAACTGAAATTCAAAATTTTATAGCTCAAGAACTATTATGAATAGAGCTTCGCGATAAAAAATATTCTATTGCGAAACATCGTGCAAATATCCATAAGAAATTCTATAATTATATGTTGAATTGTTTTCCCACAATAAATTATGGAATATTTATTTCAGTTTGCAACTCTGAACTGAAATTCAAAATTTTATTACTCAAGAACTTATATGAATAGAGTTTCGCGATAAATTATATTCCATTGAGAAACATCATGCAAATACCCATAAGAAATTCCTTAATTCTACGTTGAATTGTTTTTCCACAATAAATTATGGAATATTTATTTCAGTTTGAAACTCGGAACTGAAATTCAAAATTTTATAACTCAAGAACTACTACGAATAGAGCTTAGCGATAAAAAATATTCTTTTGCGAAACATCATGCAAATACCCATAAGAAATTTCATAATCATATGTTGAATTGTTTTTTCACATTAAATTATGGAATATTTATTTCAGTTTGCAACTCTGAACTGAAATTCAAAATTTTATAGCTCAAGAACTATTATGAATAGAGCTTCGCGATAAAGAATATTCTATTGCGAAACATCATGCAAATACCCATAAGAAATTTTATAATTATATGTTGAATTGTTTTTCCAAAATGAATTATGGAATATTTATTTCAGTTTGAAACTCGGAACTTAAATTAAAAATTTTATAACTCAAGAACTATTATGATAAGAGCTTCGCGATGAATAATATTCCATTGAGAAACATCTTGCAAATACCCATAAGAAATTCCATAATTATATGTTGAATTGTTTTTCCACAATAAATTATGGAATATTTATTTCAGTTTGGAACTCTGAACTGAAATTCAAAATTTCATAACTCAAGAACTATTACAAATAGAGCTTCGCGATAAAAAATATTCCATTGAGAAACATAATGCAAATACCCGTAAGAAATTCCATAATTATATCGATACCTTTTTGCCAAATTATCGTAAGCCTCAACGTAGTACGTTGAGGCTTACGATAATCTGGCAAAAAGGTATCGATATGTTGAATTGTTCTTCCACAATGAATTATGGAATATTTATTTCAGTTAGCAACTCGGAACTGAAATTGAAAATTTTATAACTCAAGAACTATTATGATAAGAGCTTCGCGATGAATAATATTCCATTGAGAAACATCTTGCAAATACCCATAAGAAATTCCATAATTATATGTTGAATTGTTTTTCCACAATAAATTATGGAATATTTATTTCAGTTTGGAACTCTGAACTGAAATTCAAAATTTCATAACTCAAGAACTATTACAAATAGAGCTTCGCGATAAAAAATATTCCATTGAGAAACATAATGCAAATACCCGTAAGAAATTCCATAATTATATCGATACCTTTTTGCCAAATTATCGTAAGCCTCAACGTAGTACGTTGAGGCTTACGATAATCTGGCAAAAAGGTATCGATATGTTGAATTGTTCTTCCACAATGAATTATGGAATATTTATTTCAGTTAGCAACTCGGAACTGAAATTGAAAATTTTATAACTCAAGAACTATTATGATAAGAGCTTCGCGATGAATAATATTCCATTGAGAAACATCTTGCAAATACCCATAAGAAATTCCATAATTATATGTTGAATTGTTTTTCCACAATAAATTATGGAATATTTATTTCAGTTTGCAACTCGGAACTGAAATTAAAAATTTCATAACTCAAGAACTATTATGAATAGAGCTTCGCGATAAATTATATTTCATTGAGAAATATCATGCAAATACCCATAAGGAATTTCCCAATTCTATGTTGAATGGTTTTTCCACAATAAGCTATGGAGTATTTATTTCAGTTTGGAACTCTGAACTGAAATTCAAAATTTTATAACTCAAGAACTATTACAAATAGAGCTTCGCGATAAAAAATATTCCATTGAGAAACATCTTGCAAATACCCATAAGAAATTTCTCAACTTTCCATTGAATTGTTTTCTCATAATAAATTATGGAATATTTATTTCAGTTTGGAACTCTGAACTGAAATTCAAAATTTTATAACTCAATAACTATTACAAATAGAGCTCCGCGATAAAAAATATTCCATTGAGAAATATCATGCGAATACCCATAAGAAATTTCTCAATTTTATGTTGAATTGTTTTCCCGCAATAAATTATGGAATATTTATTTCAATTTTCAACTCTGAACTTAAATTCAAAATTTCATCAAGAACTATTACGAATAGAGCTTCGCGATAAAGAATATTCCATTGAGAATCATCATGCCATAAAAAATTTCTTAATTTTATGTTGAATTGTTTTCCCACAATAAATTATGGAATATTTGTTTCAGTTTTCAACTACACACTATACGACTTCCTTGATTTTATGTTGGACAGTTTTCCTTCAATAATTTTTTTTTGAATTTATTCCTCGATTTCTTTATTCTCCTATTACAATACAGAATTTCTCCCAACTCCCCCGTCTTCGAACCATCCCCATCCCCCCTTTCGGGACGTGGAGGAATTTTTCGTCGCGCCCGCTATTCATTACGTCGCGAGCGTCTCGTAGGCTGAATTGCTCGACGTCCGGCGTCGCGACGGTTCGACAAGTCTTGGTTTAATTATCAGAAGCCCCTGGGGGATGCTCGGACGATGACGGTCGCTTTGATGGCCTTTTGATTACGTTTTACATCCGATAAAGAGTAGAATACAGAATTAATTGTTGACAGATGTTTTCATGCAATAAGGAGAATTGATTTGTACCATTATCGAATATCTGGAGGGGTTTCTTCGTAGTTAATTTGTGTATTGGATGTTGTTGGGAAGTCGGAAAAAAACACTCATTAGTGAAAATATCGAAGAGATGAGGACGCAGAATCGAACCCTGGAGAACTCCCCCGTGAAAACGTCTCTGTGGACTTGGCGAACAAAAATCCGGATCTGGAAGTCTGCATTGTGGGTCGACCATGACCCAGAGTCTGGCCGGCTGCCAAACTCGGGGAAGTACATGTGATTTTCAGCGGACGTCGGCACACATCAAAAGGGACGTAAAAATCTTATCGGATCCAAGTAGGCCAACGGGTATATCGATAAAAGACGATTGTCTGTGGAGAAAATGGAGTTCGGATTCTCCCTGCGTACAGCCCTGCCTTTTCACAGCGGAGCTCGTTCGTGATCCGGCCGAAAAACGAAAAAATCCACCCGCCCCCAAGTTACCCCCTTCGTGATTCAGTGTTTAGTTCGCATGGAAATTGGGTCCCATTATGGCGAGGTGCCGTTTCGGAAAGACGCAATACAACGATGCTTGGTGGCAATTCGCGTGATCAAACGACAATATCGCCAACATAACGACCGATTCCGTTTAATTATTTCTCCGCCAGCCCGATTAGATTCGAAAACGAGATATTCTTCGACGCGTTGGCGAGAAAATTCGCGGATATTGAGAGATCGTTCTTTTTTTTACAGCCGAACAACAAGGTTTACGAGAGCTTCAGCGTGTTCTGCCCGTGCGACCAGCTGGACAACCTGGATCAGCTCAAGGAGGAGGACGTGCTGATCGACTGGACCACGCCGATCTACATGAATTTCACGCACGCGAGTATCATGGAGAGGATCGAGGAGTTCTACTCCGAGATAGGAACCATGGAGAAACTCACCGGGGAAGTCTATGTTCAGACTGGAGAATGGGAGGAAGAGAGCACAGAAATGTAGGTCTTACCTATACGTCAAAGTTTTTCTGATATATTCAATATAATTCGGTGGTTTCCAAGTTCATAAAAATAAATTGACAGTATTTGTCCATGAGAAACGTCACGGATTATCTATGATTGACGTTGTACTGTACTGGTACTTTTGTAATGATAAACTCTTACCGACATTACAGTTTTCTATTGAAAACCGTAAAGAACTAGAACTCTACCTTACAGGCGTTCTTTTTAACTTGAAAATATTACTCTAGATAATCTTTGGCCGAGATCGTGATCGTATAGTGGTTTTAAAAGGACTCTACGTTGTGTATGTAAGTATGTAACCCAAATTACGCTTGATTCAATAGAAGAGATTGACGGGAAAATATGAAATTTAAAACACATATTTTTAGCACTCGAAACAAGAAAATATTAAGTTTATTTCAGAGTGCCAAAAGGTAGGGAGAATAAAAAAAACTACCCAGACGGGGAAGAAAAAACAAACCTCCCTCCTTTTCTCGTTCATATACCATTAACTCACAAGTAAAAGAATATTCATAAACAGGTTGACCGGTGAGAATTCTCTCAAATGGTGTTTAAAAATGATTGAGTAGATTAAAGGCGGTAAATTGGGAGTTTTACTTCGCAGGGGTCAAACTATCATTTGACGATTGATGATCTCCCACGTTGCAAGGAGACGGGAATGCGACAGTGTCCTTGTTATATATATTTCCAAACGTTGGGCGAAGCCTTGATTAATTTTCAGGTTGCGTCATCCGATAGTTGTCTCCCTGGTCAATAATCCCATCAAGTATTAGATAAACCATATAAGCAGTAACCGATATAACCAGTAAATGTTATAGACAGTATATATATAGTGTAACGAAGTGAATTTCGTTACTAGATCGGCCGGTATCAGTCACGTAAATTTTGGTGGAAAATTTGGGGAAATTGTTCAATATTTCTGAATACGAGGACATATGGGCCACCCTGTATGTTTTACGTCGATTTCTGGAGATTTTGCTCAGATAGATCCTCATTCCCCGTCAGGAAGTTTCATAAGTCACCCGGTATAATCGGCCGGGATTTTGAGAAAATTTGTCGGAATAATTTTCACGTCGCATATGAGGCGAATTTAACGCGATCATTTAAAATCCGAGCCTATGTAGAAAAACTATAGGATTTCGTCGCGGAAGAGATAACGCTTGCAGAAGCGAGTTTTTGTATGTTGACTGGGAGTTTTTTTTGGAAAACGACGCCGTTTTCGAAGGTCCGAATTACCCCCATCAAACCGACCTTATAAAAGGAGGAATGGGACGGAATTGAGGCAATTCCAATTTAGCCGCCGTGTCTAATATTGGTGAAAAGCGTTATTATAACAATCAGAATTATTCGTCGTGAGAAACTTCGTTATAAATTGCTGATAGAACAAGAGAATAATTTTCCCGACTGGAAAAGCCGCGCGAGATCGTGTTGCGCTTGGGATAATTACCGACTTTCGTTCGGGGTTATCGTAATATCGAGAAATTGACTCTAAGCCGTTTTGTGCTGTTCGAAGTGTGTCAACGCTTGTGCAGTGTGTGCTGCCCGTACAGGAAAGTCCTAGAGCTGGTGAGCTGTATTTCCGTATTAACCTGAGTTCATTTTTAACCGTAGATTATTCTTCCTGTGTTCCGTGATCGTTACTTGTAAATTCTGTAACTTTTATTTTTTTTATCATCAGTCCCAAGAGACAATTTAGCTAAGTCATTATCACCTTAGATTATCCGAGATTTGGTCCGACGGGGAATTCGAAGCTGTTACAATTTTTGTAGATAATCAAGCCCCTTGATAGACTTCGTTTGCATTCATTCTGGCTTTGGTTCCAGTAAGTGGAATCTTAACCCCACCGAATAAGTAGTATACCCTGGCAGCGTGAAGTACCGCGTCGGTGCTTCAATGCCCCTCGAGTGAAGTTCTGACGTCCATTGCTCATTGCGGTTTGATCTTATGAGTAATGCCTGAAGGACTTTATACTTCGAGGAAAGGGGTCGATATCCTTCAGTAAGTCACCACAAGTCCAAGTTTCATTGCGGTGGCAACCCTCGTCCAAGTTTTAATTTTTCCACCATCGGTGGTCTTGCCTTTTTCTTTCTCTGATTAAAGTTCCTTTTGGGTGAATATTTCACCACCTGTCCAGATCGATCCACGATAGGTGGCAGACGTCCTGTAATTGAAATCTTAACCCCACCGAATAAGTAGTATACCCTGGCAGCGTGAAGTACCGCGTCGGTGCTTCAATGCCCCTCGAGTGAAGTTCTGACGTCCATTGCTCATTGCGGTTTGATCTTATGAGTAATGCCTGAAGAACTTTATACTTCGAGGAAAGGGGTCAATATCCTTTAGTAAGTTGCCACAAGTCCAAGATTCATTGCAGTGGCAACCATCGTCAAAGTTATAATTTTTCCACCATTGGTGGTCTGGCCTTTTTTTTTCCGATTAAAGTTTCTTGTGGGTGAATATTTCACCACATGTCAGGACCGACCCACGATAGGTGGCATACGTCCAGTAATTGAAATCTCAACTCCATCGAATAAGTAGTATACCCTGGCAGCGTGAAGTACCGCGTCGGTGCTTCAATGCCCCTCGAGTGAAGTTCTGACGTCCATTGCTCATTGCGGTTTGATCTTATGAGTAATGCCTGAGGAACTTTATACTTCGAGGAAAGGGGTTTATATCCTTGTTAAGTTGTCTCAACTCCGACTCTCCGAGGAGTGACAACCATATTTCAAGTTTCTTTTTCTCCACCGTTGGTGGCCTTGCTCATATTTCCCCGACAAGGTTTCAGTTTTGCCAATAGCCCACTCCACAGTAATATTTTGGTGGAGACGCCCCTTGCTTGTTTCAGCTTCCTCTCCGTGGACCCCTTTGTATAAAATTCCCCGACCAAGAATTGTTTTGGGGTAGATGCGCTATTTAAACTTCGAGTTTACTTATTGATTACATGATAATATACTTCGTCTGGACTTGGTTTCAGTCTTGACTTACATCAACCCCGGTTGGTTCAGATACGATTTAGGCAGCGCCGTGCTGGCACTGATCAAAGTTGTTTTGGTGGATGCGCCAATTAAGCTCCGAGTTTACTGATTGATTACACGGCAGTATACTTTGTCTTGACTTGGTTTCAGTCTTGACTTACTTCAACCCCGGTGGGTTCAGCTACTATTAGGCAGCGCCGTGCTGTCGCTGATCAAAGTTGTTTTGGTGGATGCGCCAATTAAGCTCCGAGTTTACGGGTTGATTACACGGCAGTATACGTTGTCTTGACTTGGTTTCAGTCTTGACTTACTTCAACGCCGGTTTGTTTAGCCGTTGTTTAGGCAGCGCCGTGCTGTCACTGAACTTAAGTAATCCCGATTTCGCGGAACACAGGTTAGGGTATCACCTCGCCGAAACTCTGGACTGTAAACTGTTGTTTTATTACCATTTTGTATGCTTTCACACTTGTTCGCATTTTGACCACGCTTATCATCGCTTTCTACATTTGCTCTGCTTATTGCCTGCTAATATAATAACTGCTGATCGCTCGCCTCACTCATACCTCGTCCGCTTGCCGCCAACCCATTGTATATATTTTGATATTGAGAGTTATTTTTTTTGATCTTTAGACTGAGAATTATTTGTTTTGTTGATCATACGACTGCGTCGAAACGATTATTATTGTTGTCTTTCGTACTGGTTGCGACATTTGGGGTGTAACAATTTGACCAATTAGACATTATAGTGTCCATAATCGGACATACTATCAGAGTGAATTTCATTTATTACCTCAATAGCCTCCTCCTTCTCGCCGGCCAAAGAAATCGACACTTGCCAATCGCTACTACCTCAGATTGGGTCGAACTCTGTCTCCAACTGTATCAAAGCTACCCGAGTTTGGACTCAGTAAGTGTCATAAGGTATTGCGACCTTATAAAACCTATCGCAATTGGCGCCCGAGTTTATTCGTAAATCAAGTCGAAGGCGATTTTTCTCAATCGGAGAAAAACGCCGTTACAATAGATAGTAAACGATATAAGCAGTCAATCATATAAACATTAAACGAGGAGTCATAACGGATAATAATGCGTGGAGAGTAGCTTTTTAAAATGCTCAATCAATATAAGGTGATGAAACATAATGCCGACAATGGTGCTTATGAATATCCTTGCTATTTGCTGCAAACTACAACGATTACATATAGTATCATTTGAAGAATATTGCAGAACCTTATAATTAAGGTGATTATTAAGCATTAGTTTATACAAGACAGATTCTTGTGTTAAGCACTTCTGAATTTAATACATATGGTCAGTTAGAATCATGAAATAATATGGAATAGACTTGATAATGAAGTATGAAAAATGGATACAAAACAATACACAAGAAGCAAACCAACATGGAAAAAACTACGTTGAGTAGGAGCAAATGGCCTCTTGTGAATTGAGGATAAATGATATAAGATAAACACATGGGGTAAATAATGGAGACTGTTGAAGACAAGTGTAGCAAATAAGGATAAGCCTGTATCTGAATGATAAAGTTGTAATTATAAAATATTGTTACTCACATGACAAAACCCTGTTTTTACTTCAAGAAAAACCCGAGCAGCGAACAAAAATCGACCACCGTTCAGCGCAAAAACTCCTCCGCAAACGCCGGATAATGAAAAATGGCGGGCGCAGACGCCAGATCGGTTCAACGTAATTTATTTCGGACTTTCTCGAGGTGTCAAAATCGGAATTTTTCAAATCGATTTCTTGCGTAAACCGGCGGTGGGATCGGGCTGGATTTACATTTGAGGAGACCTCGCGTTCTTTGGGATGAAAATTCGACCGCTTTCGACACCCGAGACGCCGCGGATCAAAAGCCTTTAGAAAAGAAAATTTTTTTTTTCTCATTGTCATACTGACAATGAACACTGAAGGCCATTTTTGTACACAGAAACAAGCGCGCAAAAGCTCCCGACTTCTCGTCAGTGCAATTAATTTTTCAAGGTTACAAATTGTCACAGAACTCCATCGCGGTTTTCTTACTAAACATAACCACGATTGCAGAGAATTCGCAGACGATGCGGAGATGCTGCAGCTGTCGCCCGAGCACGCGCCCACAATCTACGAACTCTACCCCGCCAATCACATGGAGTGCATCGAGGTGTTCGAGAAACTCATGGCCAAACTGCCCTGTTACGGCATCTTCGCCAGGTCCGGAGAACTGGCCGCTTGGATGGTGCAGTCGTACTACGGCGCGATGTTCTCGATGCAGACGAAGCCCGATTACAGGAGGAAAGGCTACGGCCTCATCCTGGCCAAGTACCTGACCAACATAGTCAAAAACCGCGGTGAGTATAACTGGATTAGGATTTCTATGTTAGCACCTCTCAGTAATTTGTACTAATGATCTGGCTCATCTGAAGTGCACTCATTTCACACTCACTGTTGAACAATTACCTTTTCCCAGGTTACATGCCTTTCGTGGTTATCCGTCCCGAGAACGACGCCTCCAAGGGTCTCTACACAAAGCTTGGATTCAAGAAACACTTCGAAACCGTGAGGGCCATCCTGCACCCGAACGACATGGCGAACGACCTTCAGGGCGGGGGGGAGGCGTCGTAAAATAACCAATTCTGACTACCACGCACATTTTACATAGTGGCTTTCATTCGAATAATAAGTATGATGATCATTTGCTCTGTACTTCCCCGAGATGCCGCAATGGGAAAAGGGTATAGTGGGATCTTCGAGATGATCGATCTAACGGTTCTTTGGCGGTAAGAACATGAAGGCAGGATATCTACCGATTGACCAAGTTTTATGCGCGGTTTCAGGAGTTTTAGAGCCTAGACGGAAAAGATGTAGAATATGGTCACCTCTAGGATTTCGATGATTTGAATTATGCTATGAAAGGAATAGAAAACATAAAACTTAGGCGCCTATAACGGCCAATATCAAGATAAGCTTTGAATGCTTCTGAATTTTATTCTGGTCGCTTTCGAATTTGAAGATGCGTTATGAAATTAAAATTTCTTATGTATAGAGAAAAAATATGAATTTGTCAAAACCAAGAAATTGGAATGTTTTTGTAACAGTTGTTCTTTCATATAATTTGATAGATTTCTGCCAAGTTTCTTCCTTTAGACTTTCAATGAAATTAGTTTTTTTAACCGTTTACAGTTTTAAATTTTTGGAATTTATTGCTAAGATAATAAGAGTATCCGAGTATTCTCTGATAAATTTCGAATATACTTGTCCGACAAACAAACAGAGAACACTATGTATAATACTCGAGTAGTTTCCTTTATTATGAACCTTCCTTAAAGGCTGTGCGTTTTTATATGAAAAATAACTTAAAAATTATTTTCATTAGTTTCGAGGGTATTGAATGCCTTAGAGTGAAATTTATATCGAAAAAATATGTAAAAAAAAACAAAAGTGGCTGTGAAATTATTGAAGCTCATTTTATAACTTCTGAGTAGATGAGGGAAGAACGTAATGTTGAACAAAAGACGAGCTGTTACAAAAACAAATGATCGAATTGTGTTGATCACATAAAATTAATTATGGCTCTGAAGCTAAACATTTTCATCCAAATAAAAAGGACAAACATATTTTCTGCCTTCATATTCTAATTTCAAAGAAAGTACCGATAACCAAACGAACGCGAAAATGGAATGTTAGATTACAGAGAGGAACAGAAAGTCCGGCATCTCCAAAGTTACGACTTTTCGCCTGGCATAGCTCTCAAATGCTAATTTCTAGCATTCTCAAGTTTTGCGAATTTCTACATTTCCTATCAAAAATTGCACCGAAGTTTCGACAAAAAAAAACAGCTTCACCATCGTCATTCTGTGAAATCGATGTTGACATAGTTGTTCTGGTGAACAATATTGAATTTAAATCGTCATTTGAATCCAGCATTTCGGAAATATCCCTATAGTAGTGGATACCTCTTATAGAAGAAGTTATTTTAGGACCAACCATGTAGACAAAAATCGTTTGTAAATTTCCATAAGCTGGTAGTGTTTAATAATTTTACAGAATGTATTTATAATATATTTTATTCGAAGAAACACTCATTTGCTTTTTGAGGATTTACCCTATCAATCCCAGCTTATAACAATTTAAGAATCATCTTTCTATACAAGGTTTGCGAAAAAGTAGGTATACAATACGATTCTCAAAATCAAATTACTGCATTATATTGTGAATACTTACATCTCATCGAAAAGAATAAAAATGCTTGCGTCCCTTCAACTTATATAATTCTGCAATCCCTAAAAAATTCTCAATACATACACAAAACGTGAATTATCTTGGGCACATGGCATGCCTTCCACCGTCGCAAGGTAAGGTTACCCCAGTTATGAAACTAGAATCGTTTCCTGCCAAAAAAAGGATGCTCTTTGCTACCTCTTCGGGAGTACCTGGCCGGCCTAAAGCGTGAGTCTCTTGGCTTCTCTTCAAAAACGCTTCGTATTGTTCTTGATTCATACCGGATCGTTTGTGGAGGTTGGTGATTGTGACCCCGGGGTTAACACTATTACATCTTACTTTTTTAGAGGCCAGTTCTAAGGCGACACACCTTGTGAATTGATCTAGAGCGGCTTTCGAGACGCAGTATGCCAAAACACCTGCGAAGGCTCTTATACCATTCACACTAGACACATTCACGATCGTTCCCTCTGTTTTAATCAAATGCGGCACGGCCAATGTTGTTAATTGATAAACTGATCGCATGTTGGTGTTCATTATTTGGTCGTATTGTTCCATAGATGTGTTTTCTATGCTTCCGGAGTAAATTATACCTAAAAACGTGTTCAGTTCTCACTCTGAAACCAAGTTGAGGGCAATACAGACCTGCGTTATTAACCAAAACATCAAGTTTTCCAAAATGTTCAATTGTTTTATCCATTATTGCTTTAACATCGCTTTCATTTGTGAGCTCACCGGTTACTATAAGTGGATTTTGACACTTAAGTTCTTCAGGGGATTCAATGCTACATTCTTTCGATACATTTTTCAAATTCTCCATATTTCTACCGGCCAAAGCGAGACTTGCACCATGTTTACTAAAAAGTTTAGCTGTCGCAGCTCCAATTCCCGAACTGGCTCCGGTTATCAAAACTACCTTACCAGCAAAAAGCATTTTTGAAATCATGCTTTGTATTCAGTGAAATAATAATCTGAAATTGCTAAAAATAAATGGTTCTTCAGTGTTTCTCGTTCATTTATCAACTAATTGGTATTATCTTTCTTGACCTCTGGCTTTGCATTTCTTGAATAAGTACAATGGGTCGATAAAAAAAATTGTGATATATTTGATGATTCCACCTATTAAAATTTATAAAAAGTTAATAAAACTACATTACTTGTTGTACTTTTATCTACTAAAATGTTACCGACATTACAGTTTTCTGCAGAATGCAGCAAAGTACTCTACCTGAAGTGAGTTCTAAATAACGTGAAAATATTACTCTCAATAATCTTCGGCCAAGATCGTGATCGTATAGAGAGGAATCACGGAGTGGGCGACATTTACTTTTAATTGTTTGAACTACCCGAGTAATGAACAACAAACTAACGTGTGTGTGTGTGTGTGTTTATATGGGAAAAGTGTGAAATATTTGAACGCTTTTGAGTCATTTATGTATCGAAAGTGATATATTTAGATGATAATTTATGGACAATTGTTTCTAATAAACTGTATAGGTACGAGCTAAAAATGCAGCGGATTGTAAGAGGTAATGTGGGAATAAGATCACGAAAAATGTGCTCTGCTCCTCAATGCTCATCACATAGTTCTTCTGAAATTTCTTTGAATTCCCGTTGAATCCCAAATCAGTTAAAAAATGGCAGACAATCTTGAAGATTGCGAAACGTATCTCAAAGAAGTTTTTACTTTGCAGCAAGCACTTACTGAAAGATGATTTTTTTTATCCTAAGATCAATAATTTTCTATTATATAGTGGTCATTTGCTATCACGTTCACCCACATAATCAAAAATGTCCAAAGTGGTTATCTCGACTTTTACAGTCATTATCATTAATTCCGCAATCTCATAAAAAATATTTGATTTACTTGTTATGAATTCGGCCCGACATCTTGTGATTTTCAGCGCCATCTAGCGGTTCGTGATTTTTCCCTATTGAGTTCTAATCAACGCTAAAATATTACTCTAGATAATCTTTGGACAAGATCATGATCGTATAGTGGTTGAAGGACTCTACGTTGTGTATGCAACCCAAATTACGCTTTATTCAATAGAAGAGATGGACGGGAAGGTAGGAAATTCAAAACACATATTTTAAGCACTCAAAACAAGAAAATCACAAGTTCATTTCAGAGTGCCAAAACGAAGTAGGGAACAAAAAACACCTAAAAACCGATACCCCCTCTTATCACGTTCAAATACCGTTAATCCACAAGTAAAGGATATCCATTGACAGCAACAGGTCGACTGGTGAGAATTCTCTCTTATGATGTTTAAAGATGGTTGAGTGAATTAAATGCTGCCCTAATAACTCCTTAACTTTTATTGGTGATGATGTGAGGAACTTCTCAGAAATACAGATGTCCAGCGGTAAGGAGAGGGCAGAAGAGAACTTCCTTTGAAGCACGTTGGGGTGATATTCAATAAAAACAGTCCCATCTCTCACGCTGGGGAAGAGCCAACGAGAACAGTCCCCTCAAAAAATGAATAAAAAGTCTGATGATACCTAGCTGTGAAAAGTACTTAGTGGGAGAGAGATAAGTTAACGGTGCGTCTGCGATAGTTATCTACAGATCCTCTTCCACTTTTCTTGCTTTGCTTCAAAGCAAAACCATAGATCTCTTCTTTTTTGGCGGAATCTGCAATCTTGTGTGGTTTACTGTATACTAGCGTTGCGCAAATGTCAGTTTTGCACATTGTCATACTCACAATGCACACTGAAGGTCATTTGGGTACACAGAAAAAGGGACGCATGAATTCATGCCAAATTTTTTATCTCAAATGTCAGAATTTTGAACATGTTTGGATGAATTTCCATCACCACTGAAGAAGGTAGTGAAGAAACAAATTTCTGAGATACCGTATGCAAATACGGTATATTGTTTTAATTAAAAATTTGTTGTTACATACAATAAATAAAATTTGATAAAATAAACGAAACTTTGTTGATAAAATGTACACTTCACAAATACTTTAAACGATAAACTGATCTTCACCTTCATAAAGATGAATGAGTACTGCTTTCTCCCGTGAAAGTGTCGGTTAGGTAAGTTATTTTGAGCACTTTCGCAAGGTATTGTTTCTCGATTGGACTGTTAACAGTCCACGCCATTACCCTCACGCCCTTATTCCTCCAATCCAAAACAGCTTTCCTAAAAAAAAATCGATAGCTTCTTCTCCGATTCAAAAAATAAACCGATGTGAATACTCACGGTCCTAAGGCATCTTTATGCAGGAGAATGACTGATAATCCAAGGAAATAGTAGGTCAATCGAGGCAAAAGCCATTCGTGCAAAATATCACATAGTTGCAGGTAGAAATGTTTGTACCATGTTTTCGCTCGTTTTGGACCTGGACCTTGAGCGAAGTTGAAAGATTCATAAACGAAAGCATACGGTCTCCACGCCATAGAACAAACTATTTTCGGATTTTTTCTCCTGATCTGAAACAAACAATGAGTAGATATTTCTTCTTAATTAGGATAAAACAAGAACTTACTAGATATATTAACAACGGAAAGAATGATGTCACCAAGGCTCTACTCTCTAATTCGGGGTATTTTTCGAAAACGTCCAAAATTACCTTAACCATCTGGAAAAAAATGAGGTAATTTTATCAGTTTCAATCAAATGGTTTAAATAAAAGCTTCTAATCTTATTTCTTCAATTGTCAGTATGAACCAAATACGCAGATTTACGGCCATTAAATTTTCAAATTTGCAGTTCTTTCTCTTTCACTTTCTGGTCGTACCCCATCTGTCATTTTTCTCTGAATTATTCATTCCTGTCGCACAGTAGATCTAATGTATCACATATGTCATATTTGGCCGACGTTGCCAGATATAAGCATATCTATGGATATAAGTTAACCTTAGTTAAGTCTAACTGGTGGAAACGAAAAGATTTTTGAGTTGAACCTTGAATAAGATACATTGATTCGTTGAAGAATTAACGAATGCCAAAAATTTATTGAAATTCCCTCGTACAAGTCCCAATCCAACCGATATTAAAACGAATGACTCAGAAAGAATGTAGGGCAAGTGTTCATTTCCATAAATGAATGACTTAAAGTAGGTCGGATATCAATCGACGGAAAAGCGCTATTTTGATACGGATGAAAAGGATTGTAAACGATACAAGGAAATTTTACACGATCACGAAATCAATGTAGGTTGTCTGGAATCTGGAAGGCCACGTTTGAAAATGTTCACATCGAGGGTTCCATATGAAAAATTTTAGACATTTTCAAGAATAATTTAGTATACAGGATGTCCCAGAAGTCATAATAGTAATCATAAAAATATTTCAAAAAATAAAAAAAAAAAAAATAATGTTGTGTGTTATACCATTTTAGAATCCTTATTAAATGCGCTAACTTTTAAAGTTACCTGCCGAACTGATGTAGTACAATTTTTCTTCAGTACAATCAGTTGAAGCTGGGCGAAAAATCGATTTTGAATTCTTGGTTCGGCAAAGAGTGACAATATTTTCCAAGCTGGAGCAATTGGCTTAGAATCAAAGGTTACAGAAGCATTATACAGGATAACATAGGAAAAATAAAATCAGAAAAAAGTAAAGATTTGTAGCAACAGGAGTTCAAAACTCATCACATGATGTGCATTTTCTCGAATAAAAGAAAATGCAATATAATTTGGAAAATACAAGACAAATTTTTTTAAATATTTTCTGATGACTATTATGTCTTAGCTTATTACCCAATTCCGGTTAGACGTCGACTTCTGGGACACCCTGTATACCTCAAAGTAAGAAATGAAAACCTAGCGAACTTTTTTACCTATTTTTTCCTTTTTCACGAAATACACAACCCCTAAAGGATTTTTCAACATCCCCAAGTTCTAGTCCTGACTTTCCTTCAATATCAATCTAAATAGAAGGTTTACCACTAAAAATTCAATATGTATAATGAAAAGACATGCTGGTGCGATATTAACAACAGAAACTGTGCCAACAAACATCCTGAATATACAGGGTGAGTCTGTTACATGTACTAATAATTGAATAGTACTCCCTTAATCCTCCCAAATTAAAGATTCACCCTGTATAGGCAACAAGATCATGATTGGTCTTAATGTATTACACATTTTTTTCTCCAATAAAATTGAACAATGCGTTTGCTATTCTATAATTTTCACAGACAGAACATTGAATTACCTTAGTGTCATTGTCTTTAATGTCAATAAACATTCTTTGTCCAGCTGCTAACAATTGGTTAACTGTTTGATCGAGGGTTGGGATGTTAGTTTGGGGGTAGCGATCCCTGTCAAAGAAGCAAATGTCAAACCGTTGCAGAATCGAAGGAGAGCCACCAGAAATTGAAAAATTCCATTAAAAAACAATAGTTGATGAAATTTATTTGAAAAGCTTTGAAAACCTTTCAGGAAGATATACAAAATAATAATCAGAACTCTTTATTACTCGAACAGTACATTGGTACAAAAATTCATCTTCAATAGAAAATCAACTGCTCAAAGTAGAGAATATTTTAAAGCCAAAGAAAATACTGATTAATCTGATAGTTATCCACAATGAAATCTATTGGAATCTTCAATATACCCATTACAAAATTCCCTTCGATTATCTCATTCAATAAAATTGATGATTTCATTTTCTGGTCAAGGTTATTCCTAAACTTGTATTGAACACCAGCCAACTGAATACCTATCTTGAAATTGAGATAAGAAGATAAACTAAGTAAATCTAAGGATCAATGTAAACATTTACATTACATAGAAACAAATCTATAAATGGTGCATATTCACTACCAAAGAAGGTGGCTCTTAATCATGAATGAAATAATAAATATGATATTTAATAAACTAAGAATCTCCCAATTATTGTCTAGATATCTAGAATTTTACTCACTTGAAGGGATGTTTAGCCGATAAATTTATATTGCACAAATCAGCCCAACATCTATCGTTAATAACAAGATCCGAATCGGCCATTCTTCCTGTAGAACTATCGTGGAAAACAATAGGAACTCCGTCTGAAGTGAGGCACACATCGAATTCGATAAAGTCACAACCTTTATCCTTGCTCTAGAACAATTAAATTCAGGTCTCATCGCTTTTAATCGAGTATTTCACTCACCATTTTGAAAGCTGCCAAAGTGTTCTCGGGGGCGTCCAAACCGGCCCCCCTGTGAGCCACTGTCCTTACCGCATATTCGGAACTGCCCGACTCGATTTCCGATAAATCTTTCCCTAAAATCGCTTCGACAACTTTGGAGTTTGGGGGCGGCACCCTGAAGTAGTATACACATCCCGCTATTGCCACTGTTAGCAAGATCCCAAGAGGAATATAACTGAGGAAAACTTCGCCTAAGAGTCTAACACCTCCTATGGTAATTGCTGTTATCTTCAAGGCAGAAAATATTAGATGAATACACGCTTGATCCATCTCAAATCCTATCCCGATACACCTGCAAATTCAAACTGACACATACAGTGACCATAGATTTATACATTCCCTTATCTATGACAGTGACACAGAACACTGACAAAATTCCAACTACCGATGAGGGCGCTGCGAAATGTAAACAAACACGGAGGAAAACGAGTACATTTTCGGGATTTGTTGTGGTGAAACGTATTATTTTGGGTGTTCTTCAGGTTTTTCCTTTGATTTTGTGAAGACTTTTTAGTGAATGATTATTGATAGTGTAGTGTCAAGTTCATTGATTTTAAATGAACAAATAGGTTTTTTCAATTTTAATTATATCGAAATTGGTAATAATTCAACAGGAAAAATGGAGCATTATTTGAGTTTGAAGACAGTGTTCGATTATTTGGAAGACGATGCTTTTCTTCGGTCCATTTTTTCCACTCTGCCAAAGGCATTAGTGACACAAACTGCTGAGGCATCTTTCTTATGAAATTTATGGAAATGTATAGCCATGTTTTGATTTTTCTTCGAGGAGCAATTGGAGACACAACAATTACAATTGTAATTGTAATTTTTTTTTTCTTGTACTAGAACTTTGTTCACTCATTGTTTTATAATCCAATGTCCTGAAATTCATGTACATATATTATCGAAACATAAAATCGTTTCATTCAGACTTCACCTCAAAGATGATTCTAATTTCTTTCTTACAGAAAGATTTAGTCACAGTTATATGAAATACGAAGATCAATTTCATAACACTTTTGTTGATAACTATCGAATTACTTTTCTAAAACACCACTCAAACCTGCCCCAGAAAATTGGACTCAAACTTGTAACCTAAAATTCAATGACTTCGTGAACGTATTTTCAATTGAATAACACTAATATCGACTCATTTTCTTCAATACCAATTACTCTTCTGAGAGAACGATACAAATTTCTAAATATACCTGGATATAAAATAAAATTGAAAGAATACTCGTTTCCTAGGTTCGGGATTTAGACGGCAGGCGGCGTTTAGACTTTTGGAATCGCGAATTCTAACCTCGAACCCAATCTGTCAAAAACCTTCGGTACAAAGCATAGATATAAATTATCTATGGTATACAGTAGTACCAGTAATCTGTGGTTGTACTGTACAATGTATAGGGGTCAACCAAAAATTAAAACTGAAAGTAATTCACATTGGTGGACATGTACTTTATTCATTGCTCTTTTAATCAAATCTCATGCGTTCTTAATTTTCTTTCTATTTTGTTTTATTTCTCATGAGCTTCAAACATCCCTTTATTATATTTTCCACAATCAAGTAGAAAAATTCTATAAAACCAATCACACTCATTCCAAGGAAGAGGGATACCGTTCCGCCTGAAGAAGCTGCAAAATAAAAATTTTCCATAAAGGGTGATCTTTATTAAAGAGCAGTTCAGAAATATTTTTCATATTCTGGGATGCTCACCGACTAAACTATCTATACCAAAGATGACATCCCTTATATATTTTGTTGTTGGTGGAATAAGGCCCCATCTGAACGTGATCCTCTGATCAAAATATCCATATTCCCTAAAATAATTGTGTTTTATCTCAAACAGAATTTATCAAAAAAAATTTCCTACCATTTTGTTACTTTTGGTACTTGTCGGATGTATGTCATAAGATGACATGCCTGAGGACATATACAGTTCAACTCTGAGGGATTTCTGGTCAAAATATGAACATTCCTCGACAAACATACCATGCCCTTAACATCACATACTTTTTCGCCTAAAATGTGGTCAAGTACTTCGGATTTTTTCAAGATTTCAACTTACGTCGACCAATTATATAAAAAAATGGAGTGCATCCACAAAGTTTCATGGCAATTTCTTGTCTACATTGCATGTAACATATACTGGTGCTGTAAATATTCAAGTCGGGCGTTAACGGTTCATCGTAAAAACGACATCCTCTTTGTAAAGGAGACAAATCTCTCAAAGACGAGCTCGATGTTGTTTCTTGCATCCTGAAGCTTATGTCCATTTCTTGGCTCTCTTCAACCACCACTGGTTCTTCAGAGGTGGCATGTAAAACGTCCAAGTAAGAATGGATGTAATACTATAAGGGAATGATTAGAATGAATGAATTTATAGTTGAAAATAATGAAAATAAATTACCTTTACAGAAAGTGTTGGGTCGGAATCATACCTGGCATAACACAAACCATTCAAGTAATGACAGCGTAGAATATGTATTTTTTCATTATCATCTGTTTCATTGCTTCCCTGAACCCTGGAAAATGAAAAATAGTTTTTTGGTGGATGCGCTTTTTCGAATCGCATCCACCATTACTTTATTTTGATTAATGGTGCGAACTGACTGTTCACAGTGAAGCATATACCCATTTCAGTCATCACAACGATCCATTTGGGTTTCCTCTTATGTTCGAATGTTACCAAAGTACCCACAAGGTTTGGATGGACCTAAAAGTGTTGAAGTTGATGAAAACGGTTCTGTCTCAGATATTCACTTACGAAGCTTGATAATTCCAAAAAATCAACATGGTCGAGTGTTTTGTCATTCTTGAAATTTTCGTAGGAGTCCAAATTTTCGTAAGATGTATTCGCAACAACCGTAACGAAATCCATGTAATAGGAGAACTTTTCATCAGATTCTGTCACATCCCATTTTCTAAAAATTTGAAACACTCAATTTTTTTTTGTGTACCCAAACCATAGACGAATAAATCATTACTATTCCTCTATGACCCAAACGGACTTCAGTGTTCATTGTCAGTATGACAGATACTGTCATTTTGTTTTTATAAACTTCAAAAGGCGGGATCACAGAATAACAATAAATATATCAGAAAAGTCAATTTTTGTCTGTGTACCAAAACAGACTTCAGTGTTCATTGTCAGTATGACAAGTACTATCATTTAATTTTTGTAAACCTCAAACGATGGAATCACAGAATTATGAAAATTCGCAAATTGCAGACATGTTGGCAAAATGAAAACGCTCTTGTCGATAGAAACGAGCGAAAAAAAAATAATTCGAAGCCAATTAAAAAAAAAATTTCTACTCACGCTTCTATATATTCTGTAGCTTTTTCCAGGTTTGTTTTGTTGATAAAACACCCTGTAACTGCTGGGAAAGGATTCATCCAATTTCGGTAATCTTTCTCTAGAGAAACAACTGTTGGATTCTCGGAGTATCTCTTCAGACTCGACAGTGTTAAAGATATCGCCGCTACTAAAGCGATGGCAACAATTAGAACCCACAACAATCTGAAGCAATAAAGGCATTTTAGAATTACCAGATCAACATTCAGAATGCCGAATTCAAATTAGTAAAAATGGCGGGTTCCTGTTACGTCACTGCGCAAAGCCTTCTCATTGAATAGGCTCCCACAATTACAAACTTCGACCAATCATGTTACATTAAGTCGGTTGCGTCGAAGTTCGAATTTGCCCGACTTAAAAACAAATATAATATAAGGACTTCAGGGTTTACCTTTCGCAGATATGAAGTTTTGACATTCCTATTATGTTCAAGCCATGTATGGTTGTTTGAGAGGAAAAATCCTGAAACCCCTCAGAAATTATCTTTTTTTTAGTCTTCATTTCGTCGTGGTCAAAAACAGAGTATGGCATCCAATGAACAATGTATTTCAATATAAAATAGAGCATTTGAAGGCCATTAGATAGATAACCATCTCTTTGGATCGACATGCAACAATATAAGTTCACTATTAGGATATCTAATGGATTTTTCCATGGGTTAAATGAACAAAATATGTTATGAATCGTGCAATAAGGGAGTTGAAAGGTCAAAACAATAATTCTTTTGTATTAATCCAAGGAGATATATCCAAAACGATAATGCTTTATGAAATCATATATAAGATCGAATTTCTATTACGTGCAAACAACACTAGCTGCTACATTTAAAATCTTATAACTTCGAGAAAAAATATCGACAAACATTAATTGGATACATGGCAGTGGCGTGGTGGTTAGCGCCGTGGCTCAGGTGACGTAAGGACACAGTTGCAGCACGCAATATTGTTGCATTTACAATACAATATAAGTAAGAGAGAACAACGCATAAAGATTTAGCAATTTACAATTCCAAGAACGTGCAATTTAATTGGTTCCCAATTAGTTCCATTTTTTGTCTCGAGAACTACTCTTGTATATCCATGCAGTGTGGAGGAAAAAGAAAGTATTACGCAAAATAACATTGATCGCAGTCAATTCCAGGAAGTATTTATTCAATTTCCTTATTATAATTTAATTTTATAACATCTAATTCTGCAGTTTATTCTATTTGATTTGATATAATTTTCCGCATACGACAATCGTAATTTTAAAGCTAAGGATTTGGAAAAAAGTGGCCAAGAACGTCTGGAAATATTTTATATCTCGAAAACTACACAAGATATCTATCTCAAACTAATTTTGTTGAAAGGTTTTATCGAGTTCTACTAGCCAAAATTTTTTCAGAACTTTACATCAAATCGTTGAAAAATTTAAGGGAGGAGGTAAAAATTTAACGACTTCGGAAAATCATATTTCCCAAACTATTAGAGCAGAAAAAGTCTTTTTGAAATTTTGATATAATATTCGAAGACCTATAATGATACCCCACACTCTCATGTTCACTGGAATTTTTTTCATCCCCTAGTCGTATGGTGAGACCCTCCCCTAATTTTTTTCCGTTATTTTACTATACCATTCTATAGAGGTTCATAGAGGTCACCTTTCTTTCAAATTTTATCAATATACTCCTCATAGTTTCCGAGTAAAATGGCGGAGAGACAGACAGACATGTCAGCTTCAGCAGCTAATATCTCACTAACAATAGACTTATGTGAAAAATTCAATCTGGAACTTTTATTCCATTTTTGTAGACCTATCTAAAGATACCCCACACGATCATGTGCACTGAAAAAAATTCCATCATCCCTCAGTTAAATATATGGCGAGTCCCCCCCCCCCTAATTTTTTTATCCGTTATTTTACTTCACTATTCTATAGCTGCTGATAAAATGCACCTGCCTTCATAGTTTCATCCATGCAGTGCAAATATTCTCCGAGTAAATTGGCTGTTACATACGGACAGTAGGAAGAATTATAAGGGTTCCGTTTTTTCCTATTTGGGTAGGAAACCCTAAAAACTTCCGAAAAAGATAGGGGTGTATACCATCGGATATCGATCCATTTTCGTTATATTATTTTTTAAAGTTACCTAGGCAACGGCAAAAACGGTACCCCTATAATTTCTTCATACCCATACGTTTACTCGGAAACTATTGGAACTATTTGGATGAAATTTGGATGACATGTGTCTTCCATGAGTCGCTGTAAAATGGTAAAGTGAGTGTGTGGAAAAAAAATTGGGGGATGTACTCGACATACATGTAACTGAGGGAGGAAAAAAATCCAGTGCATATGAGCGCTATAGACACCTGTTTTTGCCTACGAAACCCTAAAAAAAACTTTGCAGTGTTCTTAACTACAAGATGGCATAGGATATTCTCGTTTTTTCATAAAAATATAAGAATAATACAAAAATTTTTCGGTGAAACACCTAAATAATCGACTTGTCCTTCGCAGCTTATCAGGAATGTCCACACTAAGCAAATATTTGCAACAGCAATTATTTGAATATTAACGCTGTGTTTTGTTCTGAGTTGAAAAATAAATCGGCTCCAAAATTGCGTAATTTAACATCACATTTTCGAAAGAGGTGAAGGACTCCGTCGTAGTACTTGCGTGAATAGGTTCAATTCCAAAAAAATCTCCGGATTAACAGTTTATTAATTAGTCCGGAAGGTGACCAAGAAGGTAATTTATGCTTGAGTGGTGCAGTATCCGAAGTGATAAATGGTGAATTTCAGTTGATTGGAGATCATTGTTTACGTTATTTTCGGTCACAGTTTGTTGAAGTTCATTAGATTATTTTGATGGAAGTTCAACATCACATACAGATCGAGAGGCCTCTGTACGAACACGAAGTGTTAAGGCGCGATTACAACTACAAAAAGTCGAATAAACTCAGTGAGTATTCAGATGATAAACAGTATCGTCTTAACCGAAAATGTCTTATATCTCAAAACTACCTGACATATCCCATCTAAACCGATTATCGTTGAAAGTGTTTCAAGTTACACTACCCTGATTTTTTTCAGAATTTTCCACCCATTGAATTTTTGAATCTATCCATAAAACCTTCTTCTACTTCCAGATAAGGAGAACTCTTGCTGCAATTGTAACTTAAGTCGCTGGAAAAAAACCGCCAAAGCTGTATTTCCAATCTTGGAATGGCTGCCGAAATACAAATGGACAGAGGAATTTGTGAAAGATTTGATAGCAGGCATCACTATCGCTATTATGCATATACCACAAGGTGAGAATTAAAAAACAAAACTGAAACTTGTCTTTGTCATTATTTATTTTGTCGGCGTAACCTCAGACAGTAAAATCGTAACATGTCTCGCCTTTTTGTGTCAGGAATTGGTTATGGCATGCTGGGAAACGTGCCACCGGTCGTTGGAATCTATATGGCCTTTTTTCCAGTCTTTATTTATTTCGTTTTTGGAACGTCTAAGCATAATTCCATGGGTGAGTTGATGAAGTATTCTCTCTAAAAAAATGTGTTAAAATTTTGTTTCATTCCAGGGACTTTCGCAATTGTTTGCTTAATGACAGGAAGAGCAGTACTGGAGTATAGTGAGCCCTCCTATTTGAGGCATCTGGATATTGAAAC
Source organism: Aphidecta obliterata (assembly GCA_963966015.1). Classification (NCBI taxonomy): domain Eukaryota; kingdom Metazoa; phylum Arthropoda; class Insecta; order Coleoptera; family Coccinellidae; genus Aphidecta; species Aphidecta obliterata. Next base: position 5,501,897 of record OZ014435.1, read on the forward strand.
GAAAATTGTTAACGATTCTTCAGTAGTACACCAAATGGTTACTTATTCTTATACACCTATACAAGTAGCCACAGCAGTGACATTCACAGTTGGTTTATTTCAGGTTACAGTTCATCAATTCAATAACATTTCATTATTTACAATAATTTTTTTTCAGTTAGTTCTCCACGTTTTTCGATTGGGTTGTGTAACAGCTTTACTATCAGAAACTCTTGTGAGTGGATTCACCACTGCTGCTGCTTTCACTGTGGTAACCACCCAGATAAAGCAACTTCTTGGTGTCAGGATACCAAACCAGAAGGGCTACTTCCAAGTCATCAATGTAAGAATGTGAATTGTTCGATTCTTCACCTGATTTGTCCAATATTTCAGATTTGTCGAGCTATTTACCACGAATTACCCAATACCAATCTGGTAGCCTTGATGATCTCGGCCATCACGATTGTGGTGAACGTTTTCAGCAATGAAGTACTGAAGGTAAGGAGGTATTCAACCGAAGTAAATTGTTTGTATCGTTGTGGTTTTTTCAGCCTAAATTCGCGAAAATCTCATCTTTCCCTATTCCAATCGAGATAACTTCCATCATCGTCGGAAGTGCAGCATCTTACTTATGGAACTTCGAGGATAAATACGATATACCGATAGTTGGGGAAATCCCAAGTGGGTCAGTACCTTAATGATCACCTCCAAAAGGTTCTTCCTCATTGAAATTTTTTCAGTTTGCCAGTACCAGCCTTACCTCCGATAAACTTGGTCCAATCGGTCCTGGTGGAATCGTTCACGATCTGTATCGTATCGTACAGTGTCACCATGTCTATGGGGCTTATTTTCGCCCAGAAGTTGAACTACGATATAGATGCCAATCAGGAGCTACTCGCACAGGTACCCTATATGCTCATCACTATTGCACTCATTTCACACCCGTGTTTTTGTTCTAGGGCGCTGGTAATATTTTCGGTTCTTTTTTCTCGTGTATGCCTTTTGGAGCGTCCTTGTCCAGGACTGTTATACAGCAAACGGTGGGTGGGAGGACTCAGATAACATCTATGGTATCCTGCGGGCTCCTTCTGATAATCCTTTTATTCATTGGACCACTCTTTGAACCGCTTCCAAAGGTAATCTTTTTTGTTGGTTTTTATTGATTGGATATTAAGTTGTAGTTCTTTTAGTGTGTACTGTCCTCAATCATCGTTGTGGCGTTGAAGGGTATGCTGATGCAAGTGAAAGATTTCGTCAAGTTCTTCAAGTTGAGCAAATTGGACGGAATTGTTTGGGTTTCCACTTTTTTAACCACAATTATTGTTAGTATAGATTTGGGACTACTAATTGGAGTTATTATGTCTTTGGGTTCTATAATGATTCTTGAGTTCAAACCCTACATCTGTTTGCTTGGTCACATCCCACATACTGATTTATACTTGGACACCAACAAATACAACACTGTAAGTCAATTTTTTCGTTTTTCTTATCTATATTTTCAATAAAATTCATTTCAGGCTAAAGAAATACCTGGAATGAAGATTTTCCACTACAATGGTGGCTTGAATTTCGCGATGAGAAATTTATTCAAGACGGAGTTTTCCAAACATATAAAAATCAACACGCTCAAACAACTGAACTATAAAAACAACTTGGCCAAAATAACAGAACTGGTAGGTGATAATTTATAAGAAATTTCATTAAATAATTTTTTCTCGAAAACAGGTGGAGAAATTTGGGAAAACAGATGAAACCAGGAGGAAATACGATAAAATATTATCGAAAATGAATACAAACATTAAAGTGATCATTCTCGACTTCTCTTCCTTGAGTTACATTGATCCTTCGGGAGTTTCTTCACTGAGAGTCCTGGCGGAAAGCTTCCAGAAGATTGATATTCCCATTTATATAGCTGGAGTGTCAGGTAATGTTGAATTAAAAAATTAATTCATTCGAAAATATTTTTATTCCAGAACCAAACTATGAAGTTATGGCGAAATGTGGATTGTTCTTACAAACGGAAATACGAACGTTCGCAAAGATTCATGATGCCGTTTTGTTCGCGTCGGAAAAATTTGGACTGAATTTGAGAACACAAGTTGAGAAAATTTATGGCAGATAAATTATAATTCGTCAACTTGAAAGTACTGAAAAAAAATTGTTATTAATTATGTAGTCACAATGTTTGTGAATGTAAATATTGGGTAGGTTTTAGGTCGCAGCCTTCTGTAACTACGAGCCATGCATAAGGAACTGGCAACGCTTAAATTCCTTCAAAGCTATCGGACCCCCATCCCATGTTGCCACGACTCCGAGTTATAGAATGCTGAGGTTAGGTATTTGAAATTACTTAAATGATTCTCATTATATTTATTGAAAAGTCTGAAAGTATGAAAATATTTTATTTCAATGTACTTACCAACAAAAGCTATCATTATTAAATTTTCTCGAAATAACCATCGATTATTTTCCCTGGAAACTTCTCAAGTCTCAATCGAATAAATCTCAGATTTCAATAATTTATTTTATTTAAATAATCCAAACATACATTCTACCTATTTATTAGTCGTTAACAGTGGTAAAATAAACATAATTAAAGAAGTAAAAATAAATTATAATACATGGATATAAGATCAACAATCCTTAGCTGTATTAAGGGAAAATGGTAATGAATTACGAAAATACTAAGATGGATACAAGCGAAATAAACCGCAAACACCAAAGGCATGATTTAGTAGTAATAAAAAAGAAAAACTACAGCAGTATTCGTTCGAATTCCACGAACGGTTAATATTTCTTCTTGGATTGTCGAAAAATAAAAAAGATTATGCAATTTATCAATTCATTTCGTCAAAAAAGTTAAGGTATTTGACGAATTGTTCAACTTATTGCTAATTTACTGTAATTATAGTCTTCGGTAAAAAACTACCATATTCAAATTCAAATTTCTCGTAATACTTTGCAAATATTTTCGCGAAGAAAAGCAGACCTATTCCTCGATGAACATTCATAAGTCTTGGATGGATAAACTAACAAAACATAACAACGTCAACTTCAATTATATAAAATACCAATCGATTAAACAAAAATATTTACAAAATACATTCTCAACCAGCTTCTAATCCCCAAGTATCCGGGAAACAAATTCAATGAATTGCAAGATAAAAATATAAATGAAATATCCGTAAAAAATGTCTCTCTCGTAAATTTGTAGATAAAATCTAGATAACAGAATAAATTCTTTAGATTGTGAATCGTGCAACGATACATAACAGTTACGAGAAGACATTTTCTAGAGTCAATGAGTGCTTGTAGTGATATTAAAATCTTTTATTTTGGCACTTTCTGATAAATTTTATTTTTAAAAAAAAAGGTGAATGACTAGAGATGCGCTTGAATTATTTTGAGTCTACGTCCATTTCATTGTTTTCTTGAGCAAAACTATCTTGAAATTAGGGAAAAACAGACTATCTGTCCATCAAAATACAGACCAAATAACCGATAACATTAATATAAAACTCACTTTTCTCTCATAAAATAATTATCAACTATTGAATGAAATGCTTTTTCGAGTAAAACTATAAGAGTAAAAAACAAATCATTATGCATGTTTCGACAAAATATCAAATAGTCGTTGTCCTATAATCTATTTCGTCCAAATGTATTCAAGATGGCAGCACATTCTTTCAATAAACACAGTTCAGTGCTGCTGAATAGATTTGAAATTCAACTGGATACATCGTTTAAAATACTGGATATTAAAGAAAAGGTTTTACAGAGTCTTCGATATTACAAATAGTATGAGCACTTTGTGATTTTAGCAAACGTTTGATTCTTAAAACTTTTTAATACATTTTATTTTTGCCGAAAAGCCAATATTTAAGCTATTTCAAACGGGAATTTCTCTCGGAGAAATCCACGACCAATGGTAAATTCTATGTTTTTAAGGCACTTGATCTTATTGAAAATTGTTCTTCGGTGTTTAAATAGGCCTCGTGAAGTTCGCTGGGAACATGCCCTTTTCACCTGTAGTTTCCTTGATTCCCATTAACCAACCTTCCTCCTAGAAAAGATTTTTATTGAGCTGGTTTCGGGCCATTTTTGAGCGCTCGTTCTACGTTTAGACCAGGCAATAGAGATTTTTTCGTGACAAAAATCGTAGAAAAAAACCGCGAGTGGGGTGGTTCGTGGATGTTTAGTGATATGTTTTCGACTAGAAAATATTATTACTTTTCTTGTAATTTCAAAAAACGGCGTATTCTTTAGTTTTTTGCTTGTTAAATCTGAACCAAAGGAGCGATGCTGACACTTTCAACAACAGAATTGTAGAGAATGGAAAGACGAAGAAAATAAGTGCTAGTACAACTCAATCGGATTATTATTTTCGAAGAAAAGCAGTAAAAACCGTAAAAATCGTTTTTTCAAAAATTCTTAACTCGGCCATTTTCAAAGTTGTAGTGCTGGTTTTCCGGATGAAAGTAGTGGTTTATAGGTACCTTAGTGTGCACAACCCGGAAGTTGTCGGATGAATATTTTATTTGAATTATTTTAGGCGATATTTTCCGAAAGGGCTGGATGCGTCGGAAGTTGTCCGATTTTATTTTACAAAAGCGATTTTGAAAATAGAAGTATAGTGCTACAAAACGTCAATCTCGATTTTTCGTTGAAATATTGCAAATGTGGTGAAAAATACGTGGAAACATGACCAAAACCGGTCCAGCGCTCGAACGCGGACGAATAGTGGGGTATAAATGATTTAAAATCTTCCTCTATGGAAATGAATTGACCTTGATGAATAGGAATTTTTTTTCATTAGGTTGAATCCTTCGACTAATGAAAAAATCATCGCATGGTTCTTAGAACGTTTGTACAAACTTTTATGGTTTTTCTGCTAAACAACTACTTTTTGAGATACCCATTTTTAGATGTCCAAATTTAAAATCGTCCTCTATGGAAATGGATCGACCCTGATGAATAAAAATCCTTTTTCCATCAGTTTGAACCCTTCGACTAATAAAAAAATCATCGCATGGTTCTTAGAACGTTTGTACAAAATTTTATGATTTTTTTGCTGAACAACTAATTTTAGAGATCCCCATTTTCAGATGTCCAAATTTAAAATTTTCCTTTATGGAAATGGATCGACCCTGATGAATAGGAATTTTTTTCCCATTATGTTGAATCCTTCGACTATTAAAAAAATCATCGCATGATTCTCAGAACGTTTGTACAAAATTTTATGATGTTTTTGCTAAACAAATAATTTTTGAGATACCCATTTTCAGATGTCCAAATTTAAAATCTTCCTCTATGGAAATGGATCGACCTTGATGAATAGGAATTTTTTTCCCATTAGGTTGAATCCTTCGACTATTAAAAAAATCATCGCATGGTTGTCAGAACGTTTGTTCAAAATTTTATGATGTTTTTGCTAAACAAATAATTTTTGAGATACCCATTTTCAGATGTCCAAATTTAAAATCTTCCTCTATGGAAATGGATCGACCTTGATGAATAGGATTTTTTTTCCATTAGGTTGAATCCTTCGACTAATGAAAAAATCATCGCATGGTTCTTAGAACGTTTGTACAAACTTTTATGGTTTTTCTGCTAAACAACTACTTTTTGAGATACCCATTTTTAGATGTCCAAATTTAAAATCGTCCTCTATGGAAATGGATCGACCCTGATGAATAAAAATCCTTTTTCCATTAGTTTGAACCCTTCGACTAATAAAAAAATCATCGCATGGTTCTTAGAACGTTTGTACAAAATTTTATGATTTTTTTGCTAAACAACTAATTTTAGAGATCCCCATTTTCAGATGTCCAAATTTAAAATTTTCCTCTATGGAAATGGATCGACCCTGATGAATAGGAATTTTTTTCCCATTATGTTGAATCCTTCGACTATTAAAAAAATCATCGCATGATTCTCAGAACGTTTGTACAAAATTTTATGATGTTTTTGCTAAACAAATAATTTTTGAGATACCCATATTCAGATGTCCAAATTTAAAATCTGCCTCTATGGAAATGGATCGACCTTGATGAATAGGAATTTTTTTCCCATTAGGTTGAATCCTTCGACTATTAAAAAAATCATCGCATGGTTGTCAGAAAGTTTGTTCAAAATTTTATGATGTTTTTGCTAAACAAATAATTTTTGAGATACCCATTTTCAGATGTCCAAATTTAAAATCTTCCTCTATGGAAATGGATCGACCTTGATGAATAGGATTTTTTTTCCATTAGGTTGAATCCTTCGACTAATGAAAAAATCATCGCATGGTTCTCAGAACGTTTGTACAAACTTTTATGGTTTTTCTGCTAAACAACTACTTTTTGAGATACCCATTTTTAGATGTCCAAATTTAAAATCGTCCTCTATGGAAATGGATCGACCCTGATGAATAAAAATCCTTTTCCATTAGTTTGAACCCTTCGACTAATAAAAAAATCATCGCATGGTTCTTAGAACGTTTGTACAAAATTTTATGATTTTTTTGCTAAACAACTAATTTTAGAGATCCCCATTTTCAGATGTCCAAATTTAAAATTTTCCTCTATGGAAATGGATCGACCCTGATGAATAGGAATTTTTTTCCCATTATGTTGAATCCTTCGACTATTAAAAAAATCATCGCATGATTCTCAGAACGTTTGTACAAAATTTTATGATGTTTTTGCTAAACAAATAATTTTTGAGATACCCATTTTCAGATGTCCAAATTTAAAATCTTCCTCTATGGAAATGGATCGACCTTGATGAATAGGAATTTTTTTCCCATTAGGTTGAATCCTTCGACTAATAAAAAAATCATCGCATGGTTCTTAGAACGTTTGTACAAAATTTTATGATTTTTTTGCTAAACAACTAATTTTAGAGATCCCCATTTTCAGATGTCCAAATTTAAAATTTTCCTCTATGGAAATGGATCGACCCTGATGAATAGGAATTTTTTTCCCATTATGTTGAATCCTTCGACTATTAAAAAAATCATCGCATGATTCTCAGAACGTTTGTACAAAATTTTATGATGTTTTTGCTAAACAAATAATTTTTGAGATACCCATTTTCAGATGTCCAAATTTAAAATCTGCCTCTATGGAAATGGATCGACCTTGATGAATAGGAATTTTTTTCCCATTAGGTTGAATCCTTCGACTATTAAAAAAATCATCGCATGGTTGTCAGAAAGTTTGTTCAAAATTTTATGATGTTTTTGCTAAACAAATAATTTTTGAGATACCCATTTTCAGATGTCCAAATTTAAAATCTGCCTCTATGGAAATGGATCGACCTTGATGAATAGGAATTTTTTTCCCATTAGGTTGAATCCTTCGACTATTAAAAAAATCATCGCATGGTTGTCAGAAAGTTTGTTCAAAATTTTATGATGTTTTTGCTAAACAAATAATTTTTGAGATACCCATTTTCAGATGTCCAAATTTAAAATCTTCCTCTATGGAAATGGATCGACCTTGATGAATAGGATTTTTTTTCCATTAGGTTGAATCCTTCGACTAATGAAAAAATCATCGCATGGTTCTCAGAACGTTTGTACAAACTTTTATGGTTTTTCTGCTAAACAACTACTTTTTGAGATACCCATTTTTAGATGTCCAAATTTAAAATCGTCCTCTATGGAAATGGATCGACCCTGATGAATAAAAATCCTTTTCCATTAGTTTGAACCCTTCGACTAATAAAAAAATCATCGCATGGTTCTTAGAACGTTTGTACAAAATTTTATGATTTTTTTGCTAAACAACTAATTTTAGAGATCCCCATTTTCAGATGTCCAAATTTAAAATTTTCCTCTATGGAAATGGATCGACCCTGATGAATAGGAATTTTTTTCCCATTATGTTGAATCCTTCGACTATTAAAAAAATCATCGCATGATTCTCAGAACGTTTGTACAAAATTTTATGATGTTTTTGCTAAACAAATAATTTTTGAGATACCCATTTTCAGATGTCCAAATTTAAAATCTTCCTCTATGGAAATGGATCGACCTTGATGAATAGGATTTTTTTTCCATTAGGTTGAATCCTTCGACTAATGAAAAAATCATCGCATGTTTCTTAGAACGTTTGTACAAACTTTTATGGTTTTTCTGCTAAACAACTACTTTTTGAGATACCCATTTTTAGATGTCCAAATTTAAAATCGTCCTCTATGGAAATGGATCGACCCTGATGAATAAAAATCCTTTTTCCATTAGTTTGAACCCTTCGACTAATAAAAAAATCATCGCATGGTTCTTAGAACGTTTGTACAAAATTTTATGATTTTTTTGCTAAACAACTAATTTTAGAGATCCCCATTTTCAGATGTCCAAATTTAAAATTTTCCTCTATGGAAATGGATCGACCCTGATGAATAGGAATTTTTTTCCCATTATGTTGAATCCTTCGACTATTAAAAAAATCATCGCATGATTCTCAGAACGTTTGTACAAAATTTTATGATGTTTTTGCTAAACAAATAATTTTTGAGATACCCATATTCAGATGTCCAAATTTAAAATCTGCCTCTATGGAAATGGATCGACCTTGATGAATAGGAATTTTTTTCCCATTAGGTTGAATCCTTCGACTATTAAAAAAATCATCGCATGGTTGTCAGAAAGTTTGTTCAACATTTTATGATGTTTTTGCTAAACAAATAATTTTTGAGATACCCATTTTCAGATGTCCAAATTTAAAATCTTCCTCTATGGAAATGGATCGACCTTGATGAATAGGATTTTTTTTCCATTAGGTTGAATCCTTCGACTAATGAAAAAATCATCGCATGGTTCTCAGAACGTTTGTACAAACTTTTATGGTTTTTCTGCTAAACAACTACTTTTTGAGATACCCATTTTTAGATGTCCAAATTTAAAATCGTCCTCTATGGAAATGGATCGACCCTGATGAATAAAAATCCTTTTCCATTAGTTTGAACCCTTCGACTAATAAAAAAATCATCGCATGGTTCTTAGAACGTTTGTACAAAATTTTATGATTTTTTTGCTAAACAACTAATTTTAGAGATCCCCATTTTCAGATGTCCAAATTTAAAATTTTCCTCTATGGAAATGGATCGACCCTGATGAATAGGAATTTTTTTCCCATTATGTTGAATCCTTCGACTATTAAAAAAATCATCGCATGATTCTCAGAACGTTTGTACAAAATTTTATGATGTTTTTGCTAAACAAATAATTTTTGAGATACCCATTTTCAGATGTCCAAATTTAAAATCTTCCTCTATGGAAATGGATCGACCTTGATGAATAGGATTTTTTTTCCATTAGGTTGAATCCTTCGACTAATACAAAAATCATCGCATGGTTCATAGAACGTTTCTACAAATTTTATGATTTTTTTGCTAAACAACTAATTTTTGAGATACCCATTTTCAGATGTCCAAATTTGAAATCTTCCTCTATGGAAATGGATCGACCCTGATGAAAAGGGATTCTTTTTCCATTAGGATCAATTTTATTCATGTTATTTCAATTTAAAAACGGATTTTGAAAGTAAAAGTATAGTACCACAAAACGTCGATCTTGATTTTTCGTTAAAATGTTGCAAAATAGCTCGATTTTGGTTGAGTAGTGGGGGTATAAATATTGAGATCCACGATCGAGAGCTGGGCCGGTTTTGGTCATGTCTGCACGTATTTTCCACCTATTTTGCAATATTTTAAGGAAAAATCAAGATTGACGTTTTGTAGTACTATACTTAGTAGTGCCTGAAATAATTCAAATCGCAATTACGCAAAAACTATTTATTCGAAAACGTTCGGGTTGTGCACACTCGAGTTACCTTTTAACCTCTACTTTCATCCGGAAAACCAGCTTTGAAAATAGCCGAGATATGACTTTTTGGAAAAACTGTTTTTCACGGTTTTTCCAGATTTTTTACGGCAATAATGACCCGATTGAGTTGCACTAACACTCATTCTCTTCGTCTTTTCATTCTCTACAATTCTGTTGTTGAAAGTGTCAGCATCGCTCCATTGGTTCAGATTTTACAAGCAAAAAACTCGCTGTTTTCTTCTTTCGTGACGATTTTTGTCACGAAAAATCTCTATTGCCTGGTCTAACAAAGTGGATGAACGAGCGCTCAGAAGCTCCTGACTTCACATCAGTGCTTTTATAATTTTTTTTCGCAAATTAAGGTAAAACCGAAGAATTTTACACACTTACTTGCTCTTCAGGGTCTTCATATTCTACCACTTGTATAACTTCTCCTACTTCGAAAGATAGTTCATCTACGTCCTCTCTGTTGTATTTGTAAGTCGACTTGACCTTATATAACACTCCTGGTGGTAAATTGTCTCGGCTAGCACCTGGAATTTCGAAACGTATAGGCCGCATGTTCCACAACTTTTCCTTCGAGCAGTTATTCGTGGATGAATCTCATGCAGAATTAACATTTACTCACCAACAGGAATGTCATACAGTTCTTCGAGCTTTTTACTGACGGAGCTGACATTGTTAGGGGTTGCGTTATCGTTATCATTAACAGCAGCCGCATCGCTAGAAGCTTTGTTAGGAGCGGGGGGTTCTGGGGTTGAGGACTTACTCTCTACAGCCACCGCCGCCGCCGCGACGCCGTTCTGCTCGCTGGGGGGCCTGCTGGTCGCCGCTTCCGCGGTTTCCGTCGCCGTCGGCTCGGCCGCGACGCCGTTGGTGCTCGGCTGGGGGGTTTCTGTTTCTTTGGGGGGCTCGGGTTTGACGGGGGACTGGGGCGCGGACGGCGGTTCGGACAGTGTCTCCGATTCGACCGAGGACTGGGTTGTTAGTTCTGGTTTTGGTTGGTCGGTTTTTAGGGGAGACTGCGGAGGTTGGTCAGCTGCAAAACACAACACACAACGTCAAGAAAAAAAACAACGTGAGTTAGATGATGATCTGTATTCATGCAATAGAAGTTTTTTCTCATTTGGGAGAAATATAATGCCCAATCTTCCCTGGAATTTTTACAGTTTGACCCATATACAGGGTGTCCTAGAAGTCGACGTCAAGCCGGAATAGGGTAATAGGCTAAGTCATAATAGTCATCAGAAGAATATAAAATGTATGTATTTTTCAAATTATATTGCATTTTCGTCTATTCAGTTTGGCGAGTGACTTTAAAAGTTGGCGCATTTAATAAGGGTTCTAAAATGGTATAACACTTACTACATCACTTCTTAGATTGGTAAAAAAAAAGTTTTTCTTTAAGAAACTCAGTTTCGAACAATTTCTTTCAACTTACCAAAAATGATTCTAGTGCATCCAATACGTGCCTCAAGATAATATAAAGAAATATATAGAGCAAAATGTTATTTCCCCCAATAAACTGTTTGATAGTCTTTAGGCATCGCCGAATTTTAGCCCTTAAAATTCATGAGCTAGGAAGATTTATGTCAAATGTCCATTGAAAATAATACCAAATATCATACAAAAAGATTGTAAATCCGCAACAAAATCCAAGTGATTACAAAGAGGTTTTTCTGTTTTTTCCAATTTAATTTTTTCAAGACAGAATCCTAGAAAGTAAAATGTCAAAGTGTCTGCAGAACGTTCATGAAAATATCCCATAGTTTTTTTTCCTCAGAAATTGTTACAAAATCGATGGAAAATCACAGACATGTTATGTTTCACCAAGAAAGATATAGAGCAAAATGTTATTTCCCCCGATAAACTGTTTAATAGTTTCTAGGCATTGTTTTTTTAACCGCCGAATTTTAGCCCTTAAAATTCATGAGCTAGGAAGATTTATGTCAAATGTCAATTGATAATAAAACCAAATATCATACAAAAAGATTGTAAATCCGCAACAAAAATCCAAGTGATTACGAAGAGGTTTTTCTGTTTTTTCCAATTTAATTTCTTCAAGACAGAATCCTAGAAAGTAAAATGTCAAACTGTCTGCAGAACGTTCATGAAAATATCCCATAGTTTTTTTTCCTCAGAAATTGTTACAAAATCAATGGAAAATCACAGACATGTTATGTTTCACCAAGAAAGATATAGAGCAAAATGTTATTTCCCCCGTAAACTGTTTAATAGTTTCTAGGCATTGTTTTTTTAACCGCCGAATTTTAGCCCTTAAAATTCATGAGCTAGGAAGATTTATGTCAAATGTCAATTGATAATAATACCAAATATCATACAAAAAGATTGTAAATCCGCAACAAAAATCCAAGTGATTACAAAAAGGTTTTTCTGTTTTTTCCAATTTAATTTTTTCAAGACAGAATCCTAGAAAGTGAAATGTCAAACTGTCTGCAGAACGTTCATGAAAATATCCCATAGTTTTTTTTCCTCAGAAATTGTTACAAAATCAATGGAAAATCACAGACATGTTATGTTTCATCAAGAAAGATATAGAGCAAAATGTTATTTCCCCCGATAAACTGTTTAATAGTTTCTAGGCATTGTTTTTTTAACCGCCGAATTTTAGCCCTTAAAATTCATGAGCTAGGAAGATTTATGTCAAATGTCAATTGATGATAATACCAAATATCATACAAAAAGATTGTAAATCCGCAACAAAAATCCAAGTTGGTTTTTCTGTTTTTTCCAATTTAATTTTTTCAAGACAGAATCCTAGAAAGTAAAATGTCAAAGTGTCTGCAGAACGTTCATGAAAATATCCCATAGTTTTTTTTCCTCAGAAATTGTTACAAAATCAATGGAAAATCACAGACATGTTATGTTTCACCAAGAAAGATATAGAGCAAAATGTTATTTCCCCCGATAAACTGTTTAATAGTTTCTAGGCATTGTTTTTTTAACCGCCGAATTTTAGCCCTTAAAATTCATGAGCTAGGAAGATTTATGTCAAATGTCAATTGATAATAATACCAAATATCATACAAAAAGATTGTAAATCCGCAACAAAAATCCAAGTGATTACGAAGAGGTTTTTCTGTTTTTTCCAATTTAATTTCTTCAAGACAGAATCCTAGAAAGTAAAATGTCAAAGTGTCTGCAGAACGTTCATGAAAATATCCCATAGTTTTTTTTCCTCAGAAATTGTTACAAAATCAATGGAAAATCACAGACATGTTATGTTTCACCAAGAAAGATATAGAGCAAAATGTTATTTCCCCCGATAAACTGTTTAATAGTTTCTAGGCATTGTTTTTTTAACCGCCGAATTTTAGCCCTTAAAATTCATGAGCTAGGAAGATTTATGTTAAATGTCAATTGATAATAATACCAAATATCATACAAAAAGATTGTAAATCCGCAACAAAAATCCAAGTGATTACAAAAAGGTTTTCCTGTTTTTTCCAATTTAATTTTTTCAAGACAGAATCCTAGAAAGTAAAATGTCAAACCGTCTGCAGAACGTTCATGAAAATATACCATAGTTTTTTTTCCTCAGAAATTGTTACAAAATCAATGGAAAATCACAGACATGTTATGTTTCACCAAGAAAGATATAGAGCAAAATGTTATTTCCCCCGATAAACTGTTTAATAGTTTCTAGGCATTGTTTTTTTAACCGCCGAATTTCAGCCCTTAAAATTCATGAGCTAGGAAGATTTATGTCAAATGTCAATTGATGATAATACCAAATATCATACAAAAAGATTGTAAATCCGCAACAAAAATCCAAGTTGGTTTTTCTGTTTTTTCCAATTTAATTTCTTCAAGACAAGAATCCTAGAAAGTAAAATGTGAAACTTTCTGCAGAACGTTCATGAAAATATCCCATAGTTCTTTTTCCTCAGAAATTGTTACAAAATCACTGGAAAATCACGGACATGTTATGTTTTACAAAGAAAGATATAGAGCAAAATGTTATTACTCCAATAAACTGTCTAATAGTCACTGTTTTCTTAATCGCCGAATTTTAGCCCTTAAAATTAATGAGCTTGGAAGATTTATGTCAAATGTCAATTGATAATAATACCAAATGTCATACAAAAAGATTGTAAACCATGCAATGAAAATCCAAGTGATTACGAAGAGATCTTTTGCAATTCGATTTTTTTAAGACAGAATCCTGGAAAGTAAAATGTGAAACATTCTGTAGAACGTTTATGAAAATATCCCATAGTTCTTTTTTCTCAGAAATTGTTACAAAAGCACTGGAAAATCACAGATATTTTATGTTTTACAAATAAAGATAAATGTTATTTCGCCAAAAAACTATTTAATAGTATTTAGGCATTGTTTTCTTAATGGCCGAATTTTAGCCCTCAAAATTCATGAGCTAGGAAGATTTATGTCAAATGTCAATTGATAATAATACCAAACATCATACAGAAAGATTGTAAACCTGCAAAAAAAATCCAAGTGATTACAAAGAGATCTTTTGCAATTTAATTTTTTCAAGACAGAATCCTAGAAAGTAAAATGTGAAACTTTCTGTAGAACGTTTATGAAAATAGTTCTTTTTACTCAGAAATTGTTACGAAATCACTGGAAAATCACAGATATTTTATGTTTTACAAATAAAGATAAATGTTATTTCCCCAATAAACTATTTAATAGTATTTAGGCATTGTTTTCTTAATGGCCGAATTTTAGCCCCTAAAATTAATGAGCTAGGAAGATTTATGTCAAATGTCAATTGATAATAATACCAAATATCGTACAAAAATATTGTAAACCAGCAATAAAAATCCAAGTGATTACAAAGAAATCTTTTGCAATTTGATTTTTGACAGAATCCTAGGAAGTAAAATGTGAAACTTTCTGTAGAACGTTTATGAAAATATCCCATAGTTGCTTAGAATCAAAAGTTACAGGTTACAGAAGCACTATTCAGGCTTACCTAGGAAAAATAAAATCATAAAAAAGAAAAGATTTGTAGCAAGAGGAGTTCAAAAATTATCACATGATGTGCATTTTGCCGAATAAAAGAAAATGCAATAAAATATATATAATCGGAAAAAACACGACTTAGATTTTTTTAAATTCTGATGCCTGTCACCCTTATAAGGCTTGACGTCGACTTCTGGGACATCTGTATAAAAAATTTCATCAAAATTTGACAGTACAGAATTTCCCTCAGATTTTTCAACTCAACACTGTTTATTAGCTTTTGGAGCTAATAATTTCATTAGATTATCCAAAATGATCCAAATAAATTTCTGTGTGGCAATTCTAATTCTTCGTATTATTAGTACAATCAACAAATAGCAATCTCCTACTCCTACGAACATAGTTCGATTGGTACTTACGTAGAGAAGGTTTCGAAGGTGATATATTATTTATAATAAGTGACGAATTATTATAATTCGCGTTACGTGGAAGACTAGATCCGTTGGTTTTTTTCACACTGTATGAACCCCGTTGACTGTCAGTAGCTAATTTGTCGACTACGGCTTCTAGTTCCTCGAAAACCTACAAACGAATATATTTCAAACTCTAGAAAATTCACACTAATTCGTGCTCACCTTAGCGGCCTCCGAATGGAAAGTGTGCTCCGAATTGAAAAGCGACTGAAGATTGGTCACTAGGAATAAAACTCTGGAATCGTACAAGGCAGGCAGTTCGTCGTGCAGTTCGGAATTCAATATTTCATACGTCC
Organism: Aphidecta obliterata; assembly: GCA_963966015.1. Lineage (NCBI taxonomy): Eukaryota > Metazoa > Arthropoda > Insecta > Coleoptera > Coccinellidae > Aphidecta > Aphidecta obliterata. The sequence goes on from OZ014435.1 coordinate 5,517,409, forward strand.
TTTTCGCTTCCTCCAGCTGCTCCTTACCCTTGTTGATCTTCCCCTCGTCCCTCTTCTTCATGTTGGTCTGCATGGCTTGGAAGCTGTGTCTCTGTCCGTCGTAGTCCACCAGTTTTCTCCCTCTTTTGTCGATTTTTTTCTGGAAAAATCAAGAATATTCATCTGAGTTTATTGAATGATTCCCTTTAAACTGGTCCATATCCCAGTTCCTCCTTCTCTTAGCTGTATACCAGATGAAAAGAAAAGAGTATACTTCGAGGAAAATATAAGAAAACGCGGAGACGATTGATTACATTAATTTGTAAATAAAAAAATAAAAATAAATCTCAAAGGACACGAGGTCTCCTTAATGTAATTTCGACGAAAATCCATCCACCGGTTTATGCAAGAACTCGATTTCGAAAAGTCCGATTTTTGACAACCCCGAGAAACCCGAATTAATTTACTGGGAGCATAGATATTTCGTGACGTTTACCCCGTATTTCGTGGATAAAGCCCCGCCCCCTTCGATTGACATTATAGGACAGGACCGTTCTTGGCCCTTCTGGCAATAATCAAAATTATTATTTTTTTTTCTTCACCGAACTATTCGAAAATGTGAATCTACCCGAAAAGGTGAATCTATCGGAAAAGTCGAATCTACCTATTATGTGGATCTCCCGGCTTACTAGTTAAAAATAAATAAAATAAAATAGTAGTATAAACATCCATTTCGAATAATGAGACAAGTTGTATCGAACTATTATTAATTCTGATGTCTGAGCCAGTTAGTCGATGTAAAATTCCGAATTGATAGTGGCAACTTTCCAAGTTTTCAAAAGCAGGCCTGCTATGAATTATTGGAATTGTTGTTTGTTCTAGCAGCTTCTCGATCTTCAATTCTAGCTTAGGTTGCACTCACGGATTAATTCTGGCCTCCGGTTAGGTTAAGGGTGACTCACCCTCATTTCGGGAAACTGTTGCTGGTAGGTGTTCAGAGGTAGCAGCACTTGGTCCGCGAGTTTATGGCTGAAATCCTGCCACAGCATGTCCACCGACTGGCACTGTACGTATAGGTGGTCGTGGCCCGTCCATTGGGTCTCGTAGGTCTCTCCGATCGCTTCCAGCAGCGACTTCGAGGCGGCCTGAGCAGCTGAAACAAGATTTATTCCATAATATAATGAAAATCGATGCCGGCAGTCCTAGCAATACCTAGTCCACCTCTGGCCACCTGTGTGACCCGCTTTGATCGTAACACCTAAGTGCTTTAAAATGTTAGGTCGCACTCGACACATTTGTGGCATTAGAGATCAAAGCTATCGACGATTTGCGGCTATTTCGCGGGTTTCCGGTATTTGTTTTTCCACCAGAATCGCACACGTTCGATAAACGAAAAGGTAATTTCTAAAAAGTTGCACGTGGGAGAGAGCAAAACCACGATGGAAGCAACGAGACCAGGTAGGTCCTGGTGTGAACACTCCCAAAATAAGTTCAGGTAAAGAGGATATTTGGAATGTTTTATTCTGAGCAAATGTGCTAGAACATATACAATATTCTAATAAAAGCCCCTCTGAAACCGCTCAAATTTAAAGAGACATTTGAAAGTGGCGTTATGGCCCCTTCTTGTGGCGTCATTAGTACTCTTGACTCTGATTGGCTCGGAAAGTTGTGAACGACATTCAATGCCGGAGGGTTTCGTAGATATAGCTTGAACTCCCACGTACAGTGTCCAGGAATTTCCGATCAATTTTGGTTAGTCGAACGATATTCCAATGAGGGTTTCATTTTCCTCATTGCGTCTAGAATGTAGTCGAAATAGATGATATCAAAAAAGGAAGGAAGTGAATTGGATTAAGAAAGAGAGTTGAGTAATAATTTCTAACGATTTTATAGCCTCATTAATGTTTTTTTCAGGTTTTCACCACCAAAATTTCTACCCCGATAACATGAGGTTATTAATGAATACTCTCGTTAATTCTGGCCAGTGAAACGGATTCAGAGGAAAAATAGAGATGTTCACACTTGAAAATGGGGGAAAGTGATAATTTTTCAAAGATTTCCCAGCCCTACTTTCCAAGTTTCGAAAAATTTCTCAATATTTTACTTGATATAACAAGGTTCTCTTGTCAGATCAATTATCAAAAAATTATCATTTAAACTTTACGTTTCTCATTACTCAACTAAGCAACTTTCGGCACCAATAAAAAAAATGGGTTTTTGATATCTTTATACATAAAAATTACGTGTCGCGTTGTTTGTCCGGGATGAACTCCTAAAATACTGAACCGATTTCAATCAAATTCTGCAAACTGTGTGCAGTTTGATTGAACTCAAAAGATAGGACAGTTTGTATCTCAATTTATAGTTGCAATATTTTTTTATCGCAAATTACTTGTTTATTATGTATGACAAATAGAGCTAATTATCTACGCGGCAATCTGGGTCTCAAATCGACGGTAGGTCATCGCGTCCCCACTACACCGATCACTCGACAAGATCGATAACGTGCGTGGAGTGAAATTTGGAACTGTTTGAGAACTGGGTTGAAACTTTGAAAATATCAAGGATAGGGTTAGGGTAGGGTTGGGTTAGGTAAGGGGTTAACAAAAATAATAATAATTCCTCTGGTTTGAATACTTTAGTCAACGCGTGGCCGAGTCTTTTAGTATTCAATATAATTCAGTGATTCCATCTTTTGTAGTTTATAAAAATGGAATGACAGTATTTGACATACTGACAATGAACACTGAAGGCTGTTTTGGTAGACAGAAAAAAAAATTGGTTTTTCCATAAATAATATATTTTGGTTATTTCCTCCTTTTGAAGTTTACAAAACTAAAATGATGATGAAGTATTTGTCATACTGACAATGAACACTGAAGGCAATTTTGGTACACAGAAAAAAAATTGAGTTTTTCTGATAAATTCAAAATATTTCGATGATTCCATCTTTTAAAGTTTATGAGAATAAAATGACAATATTTGTCAACTGAAGGCCGTTTTGGTACACAGAAAAAAATTGAGTATTGCTGATATATTGAATATAATTCAATGATTCTATCTTTTGAAGTTTATGAAAATAAAATGACAGTATTTTTTATATTGACAATGAACACTGAAGGTTGTTTTGGTACACAGAAAAAATTGAGTTTTCTGATACATTCAATATAATTCAATGATTCGAAGTTTATGAAAATGAAATGACAGTATCGGTTATATTGACCATGAACACTGAAATCCATTTTGGTACACAGAAAAAGAATTGATTTTTCTGATAGATTCAATATAATTCAGTGATTCCATCTTCGAAGTTCACAGAAATGAAATGACAATATAATTCAATGATTCTATCTTTTGAAGTTTATGAAAATAAAATGAGAGTATTTGTTATATTGATAATGAACACTGAAATCCATTTTGGTACACAGAAAAAGAATTGTTTTTTCTGATAGATTCAATATAATTCAGTGATTCCATCTTTGAAGCTCATAGAAATAAAATGACAGTAACTGTCACACTCGCAATGAACACTGAAGGTTGTTTTGGTACACAGAAAAAATTTAGTTTTCTGATATATTCAATATAATTCAATGATTCGAAGTTTATGAAAATAAAATGACAGTATTTGTTATATTGACCATGAACACTGAAATCCATTTTGGTACACAGAAAAAGAATTGATTTTTCTGATAGATTCAATATAATTCAGTGGTTCCATCTTTGAAATTCACAGAAATAAAATGACAGTATTTGTCATACTGACAATGGACAGTGGTACACAGAAAAGAATCAGTTTTATGATATATTCAATATAATTTGGTGAATCCATCTACTGGAGTTCATAAAAAAAAATTGACACTACTTGTCATACTGACAATGAACACTGAACTTCGTTTGGTAAACAGACACAAGCTCGCAAAAGCTCTTCATTATATTTCAGGTTTTCCTAACTTTCGTAATGCTGATTGTGAAAATTTTCAGAAAATGTCCCCATTCAACTAAATATTCGAATTGAAGTTCATAAAAATAAATTGACAGTATTGGTCATACTGACAAAGAACACTGAAGGTCGCTCTGGTACACAGAAAAGAATTGAGCACAAGAACTTCCGACTCCACGTGTGTGCTTTTCGAAATTTTCTTCTCACAATAATAAGCCCTGAACTACGAAGAAAAAATGCGGAAAAGGTAGTTGAACGCCACTGACATTTGGCACAGTCCACATCCGTGGCCGTGGTCGAAAATAAAACCGAGAGGATTCATTCAGAGTCGCAACACTCTTCGACTTACGTAATCAACAACTGTAAAAGTGAACACAGCCATAACCAATCTATTATTGTAGTATGATCTATGATTTTTTTTCAGTGACTTTCATACGTTCCGATTTTATCGACTAAAACTGTGGTTCGATCATTTTATAGTCAAGCCAAGATATTATCTCATAACTCGTCAGGTCATTATCACCTCAAATTCGACAGAAGTAAAAAGCATTGATCTAATAATTGCGTAAGACCCCAATGAGTCATAAAATTTCGAAATATTATACCGTGTATTTGAACTGGACGCCTTCGCATGCGAAAAGAACACAGACGGTTTTTACTGAAACGACATCTAAATCGAGTCCGGACAGTCTGCCAAATCCCAACTTTTCAAAATAGATCGTCGTCGTCGATCTAGCTGGTGGAAGCAAACAATGTTCGATGTTTGCCTTGCTTTTGTTTGCCCAGATACCTCGGGATACAGAGACTTGACGCCTTGTCTCCACTAAGTAGATTTCCCAAGGATTTCCCGACAATTTTCAGCCTTGTTCATAAAAATGAATTGATGGTATTTGTCATAGTGTTAATGAACACTGAAGTCAGTATTGGTACGCACAAAAAGAATTGATATATTTAATATAATTCAGTGGTTCCATCTTCTGAAGAGAATAAAATGACAGTATTTGTCATATTGATAATGAACAGTGAATCCATTTTGGGACACAGAAAAATTATTGATTTTTCTTATAGATTCGATATAATTCAGTGATTCCATCTTTGAAGTTTACAGAAATAAAATGACAGTAGTTGTCATACTGACAATGAACACTGAAGTTCTTTTTCGTACACAGAAAAAATTTAGTTTTCTGATATATTCCATATAATTCGATGATTCTATCTATTGAAGTTCATAGAAATAAATTGACAGTACTTGTCATACTGACAATGAACACTGAACTCCGTTTTGGTAAACAGAAACAAACTCGCAAAAGCTCTTCAATATATTCCAGCTTTTCGTAGATTTCGTAATACAGATTGTGAAAATGTTCAGAAAATGTCACCATTCACTAAAGATTCGAATTTTCGAACAGTACTGCCCTGCGCCCATTGCGAGAATACAACACAATCACGTCGCACGAATAGCCCGATAATTTCCAACAAATCCTCATCTATTATGCGCTAATGGAATAAATATCGATTACCTCGACCATAAAAATTACCTCTTATGCATCTAATGTAGTTGGAAAATTCCTTCTGTAACCTATTTGCGCAGTTCTGTTGCCTTGTGAAATTCTGCAAATGCTCATCGAATATTTCGTCCGCTGTCCTGTCCACTTTTCCCAGATTCTGAAGGAGCTGAAACGAAAAAGAAAATGAGCACTGATGAATATATAAAAGAAAAACGAAACTGATATTGGCCATGCGATAGTCATTCAATAGGTCAACCTTTCATTATCCGAACATGCTGTGGTATAAAGAACAGGAAGTGTTCCATTCGAGATGTCCAACGGAAGGTATTGTTGGGAAAAATTTAATTCAACTACCGGTAGAAACATGATACGTCTTGACTCGGTCAAGGTCTATACAATTTACAATCGCTAGCAGCTGTAATAAACTATATATTTATAGGTATTTATTTTCGTGTTATTGTCATTGTGGATTCAGGATGCATCATTAGTTGAATTGAAGGCGAAGTGAGTGTTCATAGTCCTCTAAATGGACCATTACCTTTTTTTTTTGGTCAATCGTTACGTGTTCGAGTGGAAATTGATACTGAAAGGTTATTGTTGAGAGTTTTTTCAATATATTTCGAAACAATGCAGGTATTATGTATTTCCATCTAATAATAAAGAATAATTGGGAAATAAATTAATTTTTGACATCTTTCTCCAATGTTACCTCTGTGGTTTTCCTGTGCGCATAAAGAGAATTATAACGGTCTAAACTCGAATTTAAACTCAGCTGTCTGTATCTTGGGGAAAATTTGAACATTCGATTGTAAAAGATGGTATGAAAATTCCCCATAGTTGACACTTTTGGGAATTCGATCTGTCAGAATGAATTCTCTGATAGTTCTTCTATGAGCCTTGTCAATACTACCAACTGAAAACTGAAGTCTTATATTTGAGATTCAAAACTTTTATCAGAAATCACGAATAGATTAACGAAAAAAATCGTGGTTTGATTAGAGAAATATAAAAAAAATTAAAGTGATTTTTGACGTCTTTCCCAAAGTTACCTCTGTGTTTTTTTGTGCGCATAAAGGGAATATTAACGGTCCAAACTCGAATTTGAACTCAGCTGTCTGTATCTTGAGGAAAATTTGAACATTCGATTGTAAAATATGGTATGGAAATTCCCCATAGTTGACACTGTCAGAATAAATTCTCTGATAATTCTTCAATGAGCCTTGTCAATACTACCAACTGAAAATTGGAGTCTTAGATTTGACATTCGGAACTTTTACCTCAAATAACAAATAGAATAACGAAAGATGGATTCATCGTGGTTTAATCAGAGAAATATAAAAACAAACCAGTATCTTCAACGATATTGTCATGGTTGGTTGGCCCGGAATATATTCTCTGAAGGAACCCAGGAAAAACATTATGATTTCTTGGATGGCGGTCGAACATGAAATTGAGGTTTTCTCCGATAAATTTTTCTGCTTTGATGACCACGTACCTTCAGAAGTACTCCTGACTGACTCGGGCTAACCTTGATAGGAACGTCTACAATTACGATCAAATAATACCGATCCGTAAAAAATTGAGGAACGTCATTCGATTGACGATATGCAACGTGACGAATTTTGACGTTTAGAATAATCGCCTAAAATAAAGATAAAATAGAAAAACAGTATTGTAATTGTGATAATAAGTTTTATTATCATGAATGTTATTAGTTGCTTCAAGAGTTCGCAAAAACCTCTATGGTCGCGTGAAGTAATTCGAACGACAACTTTATGGCGAAAACTACATGAACAAGACTATTTGATGGGCTTCGGTATCAATTTAATGCCCGTATATTTTATTAGCATACCAAATCTAATTAGCGAATCGATTCGAGCACTTTCCCTCGTTGATTACCAATTCTGAAACTCGTAAAGATTGAAAATCTTCTCATTTGTGAATTTTTGAAGAGGTTAATTCATCTTCTCCTTTTCACAGATGAAACTTCTGTCATTGTCAACATGTCGAAGTTCACCGTTTGTATATACAAACGTTGTAAATTTCCCTCAAGCTTGAATTAAAACCCGAAGATTTCCAAAAAATTTCAATAAAGAACGAGGTCAAAAGTGTGACTTTTCGAAGTAGGGGTTAGCTTGTGTCATATCTATTTACATTCTATGGTCCCTCATCTGAAACAGAGATTCATAGAAATCATACCAGAAAAAGTTTGGGACAAAGTTGTCGACCATAGATTTTTTTTAGTTCCACAATAATCCGCGGTATTCCACTATGGTGGCGCTCATAATAGTGTGGACATCAATCAATTTCTTCACAGTCGAAAGATTACAATTATTCCATGATTTTTATGCGTTTAATACACTTTATCTAAAGAACAGTTATCATGTTAGCGTAGATAATTATTTTTTATCCCATAAAATAATTACTCAATTATTCACTTTGACTTGAGTGTTTCATACTTCCTCCTTTTTTCGGAACAATACCTTTTGTTCTCTCGTTGTAATATCGATTCATTATCAGCCAGAATTGGTGATTTGAAATTATTCAGAGATATAAACCGCCCCGAAGGAAGTATACCTTAGATGTATTTCGATCCCTATCGCCAAAAATGTTTCCGATAAATCTTCAGAGTTCACTGATCTACATCGGTGAAGTATTTGTCCCCTCTGAGTGTCTCGGCCATATAAATTGAAAATAAACTTGGCATTTAGGTTCGTCTACTATTTTTATAACATTATCAATAGTACATGCAAACCGTATCGTAATATACTTTTTTATTTGTCTTGAACAAACTAGCTCATAAATATCAGGTATTGAATCATGTTTACTTTTATAGACAAGTTTGTGTACTATCGATATACAGTCTGATTAATCATTTTCAAATACCTTAAACATTTCACCAAAAACCTAAGTGCAAAAGTGTATTTTGACCAGTAACGAAATACCCTACCCTACCCTACTCTAATATCTTTCCAGTAGTGGTCGAATCCAGTTGAAATGCAGCAGGTGGCAACACCCTAAGTGTCTTATCAGGATCAACATTGCTAATGAGATCGGCCCCGTTCCGATCATCACAAAAATCGAATTCAATTGTGAGTGATGCAGAAATGATCCGGGCAATTACGTAGAGGAGGAGATTGTAACATTGGTTACATTCTTCAGCATCGATTACTGTCAATAGAAAGTTGGGGATTGGTAGGTTGGATTATATGTTGCGACGCGTTCACGTAAAAGGTTTTAAAGAGTGATAGAGTAAATATTTGCTCGTTAGGAGCAGGTAGAAATTCTCGATATTTGTCATGGAATTAGTCAATGCGGTTGGTTTCGATTCAATCAATGCACTATCTCAACATTATCAGAAATACCTATCTAACGATACCCACACGTTCATATGCACCGGATTTTTTCCTCCCTCAGTAGCGAGTACGCCCCCTAATTTTATTCTCGACAAATTCACTTTATCATTCTATAGCGGCTCATGGAAAGCACATGTCTTCCGAATTTCATCCAAATAGTGCCAATAGTTTCCGAGTAAAATGGATGGGTATGAAGAAATTATAGGGGTACCGTTTTTGCCATTTGGCTAGAGAACCTAAAAAAGAATATAAAAAAAATGGATCGATATCTGGTGCTATACTAACCCATCTTTTTCGGAAGTTTTTAGGGTTTCGTAGCCAAATAGAAAAAATACGGAACCCTTATAATTCCGTCCGACAGTCCCATTTACTCGGAGAATATTGGCACTACATAGATGAAACTTAGCAGGCAGAATAATTTCATGAACAGATATAGAATGGGGAAGTAAAGTAACTGAGGGATGATGAAATTTTTTTTAGTGCACATGATCGTGTGGGGTATCGTTAGATAGGTCTTCAAAAATGGAATAAAAGTTCCAGATTTAATTTTTCAAATAAGTCTATTGTTAGTGAGATATGAGCTGCTGAAGCCGACATGTCTGTCTGTCTCTCCGCCATTTTACTCGTAAACTATGAGGAATTTATTGATTAAATTTGAAAAGCAGGTACCTTCTATGAACCGCTATAGAATTGTGTGGTAGAATTATGAAGAACAAAATTTAAGGGAGGGGGTAGGGGTAAAAAAATTCAAGTGGACATAAGAGTGTGGGGTATCATTAGATAGGTCTTCAAAAATTATATTAAGGTTTTAATAATACTTTTTCCCTTAAATCAATAGTTGGTGATCTATGAGCTTCCGAATTCATCAATTGTGTGCCCCCCTTCAACTTTTCAACGATTGGATGGAAAGTTCTGAAAAAATGTTGGCTGGTAGAACGTGATAAACACTTTGAACAAAATTAGTTTGAAAACGATACTTTATGTAGTTCTTGAGATATGAAATATTTCGTTTGCACGCTATTACTACGAAACCCTTCCAGTGCGTGGTCCAATTTGTGCTTGGCCACTTTTTTTCCTAAATCCTTAGCTTCAAAATTACGAATACCGTATGCGAAAAATTGTATCAAATCAAACAGAATAAACTGCGAAATAAGATTTTATAAAATAAATCATAATAAGGAAATTGAATGAATGCCACCAGGAATTAACTGCGATCAATGCTATTTTGCGTAATACTTTTCTTTTCCTGCACACTACATGGATATAAGAGTCGTTCCCAATAAAAAAAATTGGAATCAATTAAATTGCACGTTCTTGGAATTGAAAATTACTGAATATTTATGCGTTATTCTCTTCTACTTATATTGGAATGAAAATGCAACAAAATTGCTTGCTTTGATCTCGAGATTGATGTGCTGTTACTGTGTCCTTATGTCCCCTCATGCTCACTGCTGCCTCACAACCAATTAATAAGTGTGTCCCACATCTAACATTTCAACTATTAAGTGGAAAATTCTGAACAAATTCGAACAGAATATATTCAGTAGTTTTTTAGATTAAATATTTTCGATAAAAAGATATCACTTGCCCTTTTTTTTTGCTATGCCGGTGTCGATTAACATGGAAGATCGGACATCGTGGAACACTACTGAAATTACAGTTCCGGACAAAAAAGGAGTCGGTATTGCGTTACAGCCTTAAGCTTGTTTTGGAATGCATGTAACTGTAAACTATGAATAATCAGCTTGCCAGCACACTTTGAATTAATTTCAGCGTTTCACGCTATCTGATTTCTGGCCAGTATTCGATTTCCTCGACTTGTCGATAAGAAAAAGGGACTTGGCAACACACAAAAAGGATATAGCCTGCAACCAGGCTAGTATCAAAAGGGTTGCTTGACAAAATCAGGAAACTCATAAAAATAATGTTAATAAGATAAATAATGTTACAGAAAATAATTTATATCTCTGAAACTACACAACTTATCTTCGAACAAATTTTCTTTGAAAGTATCTCTCGAGTTCTACCATCCAGAGTTTTTTCAGATTTTCGACCCCAATGGTTGATAACTTAGAGAGGGGAGCAGAGTTTTGAGAACTCTTGGGGTTCATATCTCACCAACTATTAACTTAACGAAAAAAGTCTTGTTGAGACTTCTATGTAATTTTTGAAGACCTATCTGATGATACCCCACACGCACATATGCACTAGAACTTTTTTCATTCCTCAGTTACACCCCCTCCCCTGATGATTATTTTTCTTTATACACTACACCATCCTGTAGCGTTTCATAGAAGGCACCTTCCTTCCAAATTTCATCCGTATGCTCCCCATAGTTTCCGAGTAAAATGGCGGAGAGACATTCCGAAATTATAAGGGTTCCGTAACCAAAACGAAACCCTGATTCACAGACATCGTTTATAAAGTTGAAACCTATCATACACCATCAGTTGAGCATCTAAAACTTTCATCTTCATCGCCAACCAATTCCCACGTTTGGAACAAATGACGAATCCTCAACCTCTTAACCTTTTAGCAAACCCACAATTTCAGCCTCTGGGGCGTAAGGAAATTTTACTTGGTGCCTCCTAGGAGAGTGAGACATCAATGCAAATTCCTTCGGCAAGGACATTCCACGTTATACCGACAATGTTGTTTACTGTTTTTTTCCGCAACAACAGAACTAGTTTCTTTGAATTATTTAACACATTCGCTTTGAATTTGTACTTTCACAATCGCAATCTAAGGATATACGGGTATGACTTTTTTTTCCTCGATACTTGTTCCTTAATTTTTTTTTTCCAGCTTTTCCGTTATTTGAGTCCACGCATTCTGTGGGTCAGTGGGAGGAATGATCTCATTTATTTCCAAGATTGGAAATCTCACAAAACAAGAATTCAAAACCGAATATTAGATTTTTCAAAATTCACAAATAATGAAGGTTTCATAAATTAATATAATTTACTGAAATGAGTCCTGCCTAGCTCCGGGAGAAACAGAAATACCAAGAGCTTCTAACATTTCACGATTTGGCTCGATAATAAATGAGGTGTTATTGCGAAAGCTCTTCATCTCGTGGAGAAAAAGAATGCAGTTACATCGTTATTTCTCCATCAAAACACGATATGGTTGTATTGGATACATGAATCACATCAACACGTCGAATAATACATATCCAAGGAAATTCGATCCATAAATTCTAAGGGCTAGAACTATAAGAAAAAATCACAGCTACGTCTGCAATTTGGAGCTGTTAGCTAACTAGAAGAGGTCCGGATTGCTTCGATTAGTTGACAGCTTGGTAAGTTCGAAATAGTTTTAATACTAAAAATAAGACTCTTAATGGGATCGTTCACATCTACTTCGACTTTTCCTTTTAAATTCTTCCGCCAATGATGCAATCGATATTTTTCAAATAAACAGGGTTCTGTCTAAAAGATTTTATAACACTTTAAGATAGTCCTCCAATATAGTGTTATCATAATCTTGCCTCCTATGAAATTTCGAAAAATTTAATTCTACTTGAATGTGTGATTTTTGATAATCGATTTTTTACCGCAAGGCTCTTCTCCTGATTCTGAAATTCCAGTCGCGAAAATTGGATGAAAATGAAAGGAAGAGAATAGTTTCAAGTGCATCGAATATGAATGATTGTAATTATAAATAATGAAAAAAAATTGTATTTATTCGTCTAGAGGTTCAAAAATAAAAGTAGGTGTCTGAAAAGGGACAGTACGGGAAATACAGCCAGTACAGAGTGCAGCATTGTGTGTCCCACTTTTGAAGAAAGTAGAATGAAGAACATTTTAGCCAGAGGGAAAACTTTCCGTCTTATAGGCAGATCCGAAAGTCGGGCCAGTGTCGCGTTTTGAGGCGCAATATTTTTATATCAATCAGCTACATATTTGGTTAGGTAAAACTTATGGTTATTTCATGTAGGTGGTTTAAAATAGCCGCCAGTCCATTTATAGGCGACTGAGTAATGACGAATTGGGAATATGTTTATCAATTAATAGCGATTAAATGTTTTCTGATAGTACTGATAAAATGGAATAAAATCATATGCTACTGTGGGTGTTATTAACTTTGAGCGCAGGTGACCAAATATGATATCAAATTCATATGCATCCGATGTCACTGACCTTCTCTTTTGCCCTGCCTGCATGTTTTTGTACTGATTTGGCCAATAGTGATCCTCTACTTTCTGCCATTTCCTTAATCTTATTTAGTGTATTTCCCAGTTCACCACAACACTCACAGATACAACAATTACAGGATTATCCGTGAACTTGTTTCGAGCATTAAAACCACTAGTAGTGTCTTAAACGCTGATTTACTTTCAGCATTATATTTGTTACACAAATAACACTTTCCCGGTTCTCGGGTTATGCAAAACGGGACGACTCGTTTTGCAGCCAAAATGATACGACTCGGAGTCCGAAATTAGAATGAGAACGGCAGCTTTGGCCGCTAGACCACCTCCACTTTTCGTAACAGGTTCTGGTACATGTCGTGCGTGTATTCGAGAATCGATTTTGACGTTTAATGTCAAAACAACCGTTTTAGGTTAGGTATTTGGACATTCCCAAACCATAGAATCTAGATTCCGCCATAGATTCAATGTTGGTATTCGCGATTCCACAAGTCTTAACGCCCCCTGTTGGCTAATTACCGAACCTAGAAAACGAGTATTGTTTCAATATTTCACGTGCTCTAAAGCCAGATATTTTATTTTATATCCAGGAACCAGGTATTCGTGAGGTATATTTAGAAATTTTTATCGTTTTCTGAGCAGAGTAATTGGAATTGAAAAAAATAGTCGGCAAGGTATTAATATCAGTTGAAATACGTTCACGAAGATATAGAAATCCAGAAAAGGTACTCGTTTTCCTCCATTTTTGTTTACATTTCGCAGCGCCCTCATCGGTAGTTGGAATCTCGAATATCGAGCGTTCAAATGTCGTGATTTATGATTTTTTCAACCCTGCGAAGATTTCGTTTTTGTGCGCTTGTTCCTATGAACGAGATCGTTATCATTTTGGCAAAATGTCTGTATTTTACGAATTTTCAATCGAGTATGGGACTTACTTACAGATGAAAATTTCGTGTCCGTTCGTAAAGACGATACGCTCTAACAAGAAAAGGCTTAGACTGTTGAAATTTTCATATCGTGAATCGGCAAAATCCGCCGAAGGGTTCCGTAGATATAGCCGACCGAATTTTTTTCTTATCGATAATTCGAAAAGGACGTTTTGGTACACAGAAAAAAAATTGATTCGGTAATTCCATCTATATTAATTTATGCAAATAAAACGACAGTATTTGTCACACTGATAATGAACACAAAAAAATTGAGTTTTTCTGATATATCAGTATAATTAGGTGATCCCATCATTTGAATTTCAAAAAAATTACGAAAAGCACTGCCGTGAAGGCAGGAGCTTTTGAGCGCTTGTACATGCACCTTGTAGGCAGATTCGCATTTTCCAGTTTTAGAAATCAATTGAAGGAATTTTTGACTGCTGTCAAAAAAATTCTGAAACTTAGGCGAAACTCCAGACTTCATGTCGGTGCTTCAGCTGATCAATTTTTTTCCGATAATTCGCTAGAATTTTCCACGGTATCTATGGTCTTGGTGATGCGATCTGGACAAAATTTTGCACGTAGTTTGAATACATTATACCTGAGCTAGGTGCATAATTTCATTCCAATCCGATCGGTAGTTTCGAAACTATCAGGAAAAAAATATTTTGAACGGCCATATTTACGGAACCCCTAGTCTAATTTTGCTCATTGATGAACGTGACCGTGAAATTTGCGATCCAAACCCACCCTGAAAATTTCAAGTTCCTAGGCCTTTCCGTTCAAAAGTTAGAATTTTCTATGGTTTCTATGGTTCTGGTCATGCGATCTGGACAACATATTGCTTCAATATATCATTCTCGATTAAAATACAAAATTTCATCTCGATCGAATCCGCAGTTTCGAATTTATCGAGAAAACAAAATTTCAAACGACCGTATTTACGGAACCCCTTGTATAATGTTGCTCATAGATGAACGTGATCACGACATTCGAGATCCACACCTATCCTGAAAATTTCAAGTCCCTAGGCGTTTCCGTTCAAAGGTTACAATTTTCTATGGTTTCTATGGTTCTGGTCATGCGATCTGGACAAAATTTCACATGTAGCTTGAACACCTCATTTTTCATTTGAGTGCAAAATTTCATCTCGATCAAATCTGTAGTTTTCAAGTAATCAGGGAAACAAAACTTTGAACGGCCATATTTACGGAACCCCTGGTGGAATTTGGCCCATTAACGAACTTAACCGAGGCATTTGGGATCTGAACCTACACTGAAAATTTCAAGTCTCTAGGTTGATCCGTTCGAGAGTTATCGTGCTGACGGCCGGACGGACAGACTCGAATTTTCCGACGGATTCGTCATCAGTGAGTCGAACATAGTCGATTGAGACCATTTTCGGCTCAAAATTCGAAAAATACAGACATCGTGACGAAATGATATAGCCCTCGTGTAAGTAGTACGAGCGCTCAAAAACTAAAATGACATTATGTCACATTGACGTCCGTTTTCATACACAGAAAAAATTGAGTGCTCTGATATATTCAATCAAGTTCAGTGATTCTTTCTGTTGAAGCTCATAGAAATAAAATGACAGTACTTGTCATGAACACTGAAGGTCATTTTGGGGCACAGAAAAAAAATTGAGTTTTTCTGATATATTCAGTAAAATTCGGTGAATTTGAAAAAATTTAATGACATTATTTGTCAACACTGGAGTATGTTTTGATACACAGAAAAACAGTTTTCTGATATATTTAATATAATTCAGCGATTCCATCTTTTGAAGTTTATAAAAATAATGACAGTACTTGTCAAACTGACAATGAACACTGAAGCACGTATTGGAACACAGAAACATGCGAGCAAAAGCCCCTGGCTTCACGCCAGTGCTTTCCAATTTTTTTGACATACTTCAAAACTTATAAGAGATGTATTATCAGAAAAACGCCAATTTTCATTCATTTAGAAATAATAAACCTTCATGTGAAAATTACGGTGTTTTTATTCTTAAATATTTCATATGGGTATATAAATATAAAGAACTCAAATTAATGAAATACAGATTTGTTGTTGTCTAATTATATTATTTAATATACAATGAAATCGTTACTTTCTCGAAGATTCATAGGATCAATGAATTGAAAATTGCAAACCCGTCGAATACATTAAAAAAAGGCATCATCAGAAAATTACTCGATATTGATATCCTACCTAATCCCTACGTTTCTTCTTATCCCTATCGTCCCTCTTCTCCGGTTCCTTACGCTTGCTTGCCCTCTTGGCTTGACTCAAGAACTGATCCAAACCGAACGGATCCTCCTCCTTCTCGAACTGCACCGGACCAGACCTGGAAGCCGCAGCACTACGATCAGTACCCCCGAATTCTTTATCAGGCACAAATCTGCTCGTTTTGATGATCTTTTCGAGATCCTCCCCATAAACATCGTTGTCGACGTTCTTGCTCGGTCTGTACAAGTGGTTGGCCAACGATCCACCGTCCCTCCAGGGTTTGTCGTAGACGTTGTAGCCTTCGTCGTCGTTGTATCCTTGTCCAAGACCTTTAGCTTGACCGAAGAGTCTCTGGTCGAATTGTACGTCACCCGATTGCCCTCTCGCAGGCATACCCAAAGCGATTTGTTCGGAGATGTCACGTTCCCTTTCTTTCTGGAGTTTGGAACGCTTGTCTGGAGCTGCCCTCGCAAGGTTGCGATCTCTTGCTCTTTCTTTATGACGGTCTTGTCTCAACATCTCACGTTCACGCTCTTCTTCAACTGTGAGTTCTGAAAGTACAAAAAATGTATAAATAAGCTGTATAAACAATCTTCCGAAAAACAATACTCACTTTCCACCGGTACAGTCCTAATACCAGCTCTCTCGTCCCTAGCCTTTTGAGCCAACTGCCTCAGATGCTCCTCCTTCTGTTCCTTCTCCTTTTGCGCCAATTTCTTCTCGAGTTGCGCCCTCGTCTCGACAGCTTCACGAGCCTTCCTATCGGCAATGTACAAAGCTTCAGCGAATTTGGCAAACTTCTCGTTCACGTGCGACTGTTGAAGCCCCCTGCCATCGGCAGCAAGACGTTTATCCAACGGCACTGTATATCCCTTCGCGTTCTTATAATTCGATATACAAGGCGGGATCTTCCATTCTTTCTGCTCTTTAACCGTGGTTTTTCTTGTTGGGCTGTGTAGAACCGGAGGTGGCGGAGACGGTGCCCCTCTAGGTATCTTCTTGTTAATCTTGAATCGAGGAGGTTCCATCGGATCGACCTGAGCTTCCACCAACCTAATAATCCTTTGTTGAGCTCCAGAATTAAAAGCGGCACCTTGTTGGGATGGCGTGTAACGAATAAACTCCGCAGGACCTTGTTTTTCCGCGCATCGTACCGGCATAGCTGCTGCGATCTTTGAATTGGTCAATTTCATCAACGCCAGTCTGGTTCTTTCAGTTATTTCTTCCACTTCTTCCTGTGAAGGTTTTTTTAAACTTTCATCGTTTTCAGAGACCATTTCGACAGGTAGCAGATCTGATAACTTGGAATATACTATTTTGTCGCTAGAATGACCCTGTCTAGCTAAGACGTCGTATTTCACTCTTCCTTCCGCGTTTAATTGAACGGCTAGAGCATTTGACGTAGAATCGTGTCCTTTTTTTCCCATGTTGAGAGGGTATTGCGCAATATGTATTTCTGGAAAAGCTCCTCCATCTGAAAAGTTATGAATCGATTATCTTGCAATTATGTGACGTTAGGAAAACACAACTCACCTCCATAATCGGTCACACATCGAGGAACCCATCCTCTTCTTTGTCCATAAGGCGGTGCTATACTTTGAGCACTCACCAAAGCAGTTGAAGGTCTGTCGATTTCTCTCTGCCTTCTCTCGTCATCTCGATCCCATACTGGTTGTATGGGTGTAGGAAGAAAGCTACGAAAATGGATGCAAACGAATCAGGTTGTGAACATTTTTCAACAATTAGTGTTTAAGTTTTCAGTAACGAAGGAGTCGAGAATTAATAAACAATAAACGAGAAAATGGCGTTACATACCTCGTTAGATTCATTATAAATTATAATATCCTAAAACACAATATATGTATAAACATATGTACAATTGACCTTAGAATCTCAGTTATATGTTTTCATTTGGGATCTATATTGCAGGACACTATTTTTCCGTATTTCCACTTGGAAAAACTTTTCTCATTGACAAGAACGACAGTGAGCACAGATTACTTCCCTATTATGTCAAATGTCAAATAGGATATACAGAAATTCAGTTATTCTTCTTCTATTCTGAAACAGCCCGCCCCATAGAATTTATAAGAACTTTCTTCCTTGTACTAATGCTGCCAACCTATAAACTTAGAATTGCTTTAACAGGGTCGAGAAATTACCATATTCGGTACAATTTCACCCTACCTTCTAATCGTTGTTTACTGTGATATAACCTATAATCAATGATGTTGATTTCGATCAAAAATTCGCGGTTCCAAAAGTCTAAACGCCCTCTGCCGGCAAAATCCCGAACCTAGAAAACATGTATTGCTTTCACATTTCACGTGCTTTTAAGCCAGATATTTTCATTTATATCCAGGAACCAGGTATTCGTGAGGTATATTTTGAAATTTTTTTCGTTTTCTTAGCAGAGTAATTGGAATTGGGAAAAAATAGTCGGGAAGGTGTATCAGTGTTATTCAGTTGAAATACATTCACGAAGTTATAGAATTTTAGGTTACAAGTTTGAGTCCAATTTTCTGGGGCAGGTTTGAGTGGTGATTTAGAAAGGTAATTCAATATTTATCAACAAGAGTATTATGAAATTGAACTTCGTATTTCAAATGACTGTGACTTAATCTTTCTGTAAGAAAGAAATTAAAATCATCTTTGCGGTTGAAGTCTGAATGAAACGATTCTATGTCCAAATAATATATGTACTTGAATTTTAGGACCTTGGATTACAATATAACAATGAGTGAACAAAGTTCTAGTACTAGAAAAAACAGTTTACAATTGTAATTGTTGTCTTCAATTACTCCTTGAAGAAAAATAAAAACAGGGCTATACATTTCCATAAATTTCATAAGAAAGATGCCTCAGCAGTTTGTGTCACTAATGCCTTTGACATAGTGGAAAAAATGGACCGAAGAAAAGCACAAATGATCGACTATTAGTTGTAGCTTCCTAATAATTGAACACTATCGTCTTACTCAAATAGTGCTCTATTTTTCCTGTTGAATTATTATCAATTTTGATATAATTAAAATTGAAGAAATCAATTTGTTCACCTGAAATGAATAAACTTGACACTACACTATCAATAATCCAATCATACACTAAAAAGACTCCCCGAAGGAAAAACCTGAAAAACTCCTAAAATAATCCGTTTCACCACAATAAATCCCGAAAAGGTACTCGTTTTCCTCCATGTTTGTTTACATTTCGCAGCGCCCTCATCGGTAGTTCTAATCGAAACTTAGAATTACTTCATCAGGTTCGAGAAATTACCATATTCGGTACAATTTCCCATTATTTGTTTTGTGTGATCGAACCTACAATCATTGCGAAAACAATAAAGTTGATTTCGATCAAAAAATTATCCCATTCCTGTTGGAAGACACTTTAGGAACAGTTGGCACGTTGGCAACCATGAAAGAAGAAGAATTGGAGGGAAATCTTCTCATTTATGAACGAAACAAACCTAAAATATTCAAATCACAACTTATTTTTAACTAAAAGTTACCTCTAATTATAGTAAAAGATGGATCGTATTGATTTAACAGCATACACACCTGAAATGTGGATAAAAGACGAAGAAAATCTAACGAGTCTTATACAGAATACTTCGTGGGAACTCTTTCCAATATTAAATTACATGGATTCAAGTGGTTTGAAAGAGGGTCAACTTGTTAGATTCAAAGGTATGGTTCAAGATATGCACACACCTGAATATTATCTGGAAAAATGTGTGGTTACTAATCAGGTCACAAATGAGAAACAAGTTAAACATGGAAAATACCAAGAATTTATACAGTGTCAAGATAACGAAGCTATTGATCTTTACAGCGAAGACACTGTACGAAGAGAACTGCAAACCTT
Organism: Aphidecta obliterata; assembly: GCA_963966015.1. Taxonomy (NCBI): domain Eukaryota; kingdom Metazoa; phylum Arthropoda; class Insecta; order Coleoptera; family Coccinellidae; genus Aphidecta; species Aphidecta obliterata. The sequence goes on from OZ014435.1 coordinate 5,537,373, forward strand.
TTATGTGATATCGACACCTGGTGAAAACCAATGGGTTAAAGATTTTGAAGCGGAAAAGAACTCTGTCCTAGTAAAAAAAACCACATCTAAAGGGACATCACAGAAAAGGAGTTTAGAAGATGACACGAAAATGGAAATAGACGACCTACCACCTACTAACGTTTCTCAAGGGGTGAAAAGACAATGCAATTCTCTTCCTAATCAGCCCACACCTCTTAAAATGGACATGTCAACTGAATACTTACTCAATTTTCCAATTGAGAATAAAAATGGCAGGGCTTGTCTCGTTAAAATATATAAGAATGAGAGTGAAGTTAAACTGAATGAAGTATACGAATTTATTGGATTTTTAAGTGTTGATCCTAAGTTGTCCCATGAAATTTATTGCGGCGAAGAATCTGAAGGAAATTTGGAAGATCAGGTCCACAACCCACCGCCATCGTTAATCCCAAGAATACATTGTGTGACTTTCAGGAAGTCAAAACATGGAAATCCTCTTGTCGGAGAATTGAAGGAATGCAATTTCGAGCAAATTAGACAGGAATTAATGATTGCTTTAACGCAATTGTTGTTGGGCGATGAAGTCGCCGCGGAGTACCTACTTTACCATTTGATATCCGAAGTATATGTTCGTAAAGATGCGATGGCTTTGGGAAAATTCACTTTGAATTTATCCAACGTACCTATTAATGAAAACATGAAATATGTTGAGACTTTGTACGAATTCCTGGAGTTATTAGTGCCTAAAAGTGTTTACTTTCCTTTGACAGTGGAAAGTATGAATGAAAAAACTTTTATACCGAAAAAAGACTATGAAAGTAACAGATTAAACAGTGGTTTACTGCAGTTAAGTCCGAATACATCTTTGATTTTGGACGAGACTAAATTACAGCCTGGCAAACTAGACCAAGCTGGGGTAACAGCCATTAGAGCTATCGCCAAAGTTATAACAACTCAAACTTTATCATACGACTTCAATTTCTATCCAGTTGATTTCGATTGTGATATAAAGTTTTTGATCGCTTCCGAAGGAAGATCTCTATTACCCAGCGATTGTCACGTGGTTCTCCGACCAAGCGAAGAACACGTAACAACGTTTAATGAGATAACCGCCGCTTTGAAACATTTTTTGAAGCCAGAACTCTTGAACGAATGCAGGAAATATCTGTCGATATGTAGATTGATACCCTACGAGATCGAAGACAATATGCAGCCTCTTATTCAAGAAAAATTTGTCGAGATGAGACAGAAGGGAGGATCGGCAGAAGATTTACACAATATACTGGTTTTAAACAGACTAATGTGTTTGAGTTATGGAAAAAATACGATGAATGCAGATATTTGGGATGAGGCTTGCAAGTTGGAAGAGAAAAGAAAGCTGAGGATTGAAAGTTGAGTTGTTATTTGGAGTTTTTGTACATGAATGGTGATAAATTTGTCGGAATTATGTTTTTTTTCTAGTTTGTTTTAATAAAAGGTGAAATAATAATTCTAGTTTGAGAATTCGATCCATCAATTTTAAAGGGTAAAAGTTGCAAGATTAGTTCATAGAAAATCATATCCAACATAGAATCATGAGATTTGAAATGTTTGGCGGTTTGATAGAGTAGTGAGGCATATCAGAATGAAAATTGTTATATTATAATATATTAAGTTAGTCTAGTGAACTTTCTATTTCATCAATGCATAATAACCCTCAAAAAATTTCATTAATAATTCGAAGCATTATATTCCTAAAAAAATTGCTTGTCATATTATTGTCAAACAATTTTTCTATGACAGTTTAATTAGGCCAATGAATATGTAATTCCTAAAGGAAAGCGTTCTTAGAGAGATTTTTTCTTGAGACAAGGGCAATGGTTACTAACAAATCCAACTGAAAACATTTCTGAAAAATGAAATTAAACGTCCGTTTTTAGGTAACGCCAAACCCAAACATCGTTATTTTGAAGCCCGCCTTCAGCGCAAACTTATTGCCGGCACTGCCTCATAGGACAATCCGCCACTGGGTTATGGCATTGATTAGATTTAGCTCTGCTTTTTCCTGCGATACTCGGAAAAAATATGAGATACGAAAAAGTTTCTTATTGAAAAATGATAACCTGTTTCACAGTGTCCATTGGCGTTTAATTCCGGGAGAAACGACACGGAATATCTGTGATCGATCTAACATATTTGGGACTTTCTCGAAGTGTCAAAATTCGATCTTCATCAAATCGAGTTCTTGCGAAAACTATTGAAAAGTAGGAGACGCCACATAGTTATTTGAAACCTCACGTCCTTCGAGGTGGAAATTCGACCCTCGGCGGAGCCACGAAATGTTGCGGTTTAATATCCTGATGAAAAGTTCGGCGGCAACTTTTCGTGTTTCTTTACCTTTTCCGAACGTTATTTTCGTAGGTTTTGAATTCGAAATAGGCAACTTTTTGAGTACCGTCGGAAAGCCCGTTTCTTCCTCTCGAAACTAAATCATTCCGAGATTAATTTGAATAAAATCGAAAAATATATGTTGGCGGCTTAATTTGAAGGCATATTCGAATATCCAAATGTTTCCGACAAGAAGAACGAAAATCCGATCATCATCGGTTAATGTTTACGTTCTACGCGATCGAACTAGAACGAAAATGAAGTTGCTCGAAAGTTATGGATTCAGAAGATTAATAGAGAGAAATCAAGGTAAGTAAGTAAATAAAACGTTTTTCTCGATTATTGCAAAACTAAAATATGTTCGACAATTTTGTCCCAACATTTGTCAGGTAATTCGGGATGTTTCGACAAAGATATTCTCATAATAGTTATAATTATTCAATTCTGAAACTTTCAATACGCCACTGGCTATTCATGTAGGGTTTTCATTCATACCTGCTAGTTTAGCTATTAATTGGATTCAGAATAGATTTATTTCTTGTCAATGGATTATTAGATGGTCAGTAGTGAACTCTCCCGCTATAAATATAACCATTGCTCCATTTTTTTCAATAAAAGAAAGGCGAGAATGAAATAGTGAACATTCTCGTTAATAAATTAATTAGAGACCTACATCTAACAACGATGTGTGAAATTAATTGAATAAATATACAGATTTTTCGACATACACCTGGGTAGAAACTTCTGAACAGTAAGTAAGATAATCAAATCGAAATTGTTGAGGTAAAACTACCTATTGGTTTCATGCGATTATTTCATCAAAGATAAAAATTGGCTTTTCCCTGTGCATTTTTCGAATTAATGGCTTTGTAGAGGAAAATTATTGCTAACAGGAAACGAAATAATCAAAATAACAATTTTTGAACGTATAGATTTTCGCGCTTGCTCCTTCGCTTCCTGTTCTGCGTAGATAAAAGAGCTAGCTTAGGCCAGCGCCATTTTGACAAGAGGCGGCTGCTGTTTGGAGTGAAATGAACTTTTAGAGTACGTGTATGGTGAAATGCTAATAAGAGTGTTAGCGGATATTTCCTATTGATGGATAACATATTGGAGAATTCTCACGCAGTCAGGTTAGAGTGCTAGTAAGCTGTGTACGGTGCAAAGTTGTAACCTAAGCGGTCGCCGAGACTAGAGAGAGGCAAGTTTGCAAAAGCTTACTTGATTAGTTGTAATCCCTTTAGTTGCGGAAGGAATATGAGGCTTCTTCAATCTAGTTATCATAACAGGATTATTTTCAGGGCTGGGATAGATATAAGATCATGCCGGCTATGAAAATCAAGCACCACACCCAGCTTGATATGATCGTTGCCCAAGGAAGTGTCACTTTTTAGGTGTGTGTTTTGGTAAAGAGTGGATGGTAGGAAAAAAGAGTCTGGGGGCCCATCAGCAAGAGTATGACCATGCAGTGTTGCCAGTCGGATGAGGCTAGAGAACAAAAACGAATTAATGCCGAAATTGAAAAACAACTTCGTCGTGACAAAAGAGATGCCCGACGAGAACTCAAACTTTTACTTCTCGGTGAGTCTTTTCTTCCCTACATTTAGCCGCAAGAAATTCTAACAGAACCTGCCTTTTCGCCCATCAGCTTATCCGTTGAGATCTCAGTCACAAATAGACAAATCAGAATGTTTCTAAAAATACCACCCTATTTTCAGTGCATGTTTAGGACTAAATTTCACAACTCCAAAACTTCTTCTAAAATATATTCTCAACATTCTTGTCTGCGGTCATTCACATTCCTATAAGTCGTGGAATCCCAATGAAATTTCATTTTCACATTTGTGTTTGACATCTTCAATTTTTTTTTTACATAGAAATATAAGAACAACCAGAGAAAAATATGGGTTTTTCTTAATCTTGTTCTTTGAAAGGCTTTGCAAAATGATTTTCTCAAATAAATTAGACGATTACTACATTTGTTCCACAGACAGGTCATTTGTTGGTGCTATTTGAGTGTACCGTATTGCATTTATATGTATGTGAAAATTTGGACATAATTGATGATAATTATCAGGAAGTTCAAAAATAGTTGGTTTACCATTGAAATCTGACCAATATTTGTATATTTAATCAATGATAATATTGTCAAACAAATATAGAATGATAATATCAAAGAAAACAAATTAGGAAGGTCCTTATCACCTACTTATTTTCAAAAAGCCACGAATTAGTCAATTCTCTTGAAATGCAAAAGCAAACAATAAATTTGTTGTCTAAGTTGACTTGGATTAATTTGATGCGACTGCTCCACATTGAATGCTTATTTGAACCACATTTATTTATTTCTTCTTCAATCAAGAAAGTTTAACTCTGTGGTGTATACGACCTTGAAATGTCTGCAAATATAAAAACAAAATATCAGTCCTTTATTTGCAAAGTTAAAGACTGGCTCTATGACGTTTGTCATAGATCCAGATCCATAGATCCATTGCTCTTTCCAAATTTTGTTAATATTTGTAATGAAAAAGCTGAATGTGACCTTGACCCAAAGAAATAGCTCTCTTTTTCTTAGTCCGACCCATATGACTGTGGTTTAAAATAACTAAAGTTGACTTGACCTCTGATAAATCCGATTAAAGCTGTCAATTTTCAATTAAATTGACAGTGAAATGTCAACATTGTTTTGAATATATCAGAAAACTCTTTTTTTTTCTGTTTACCAAAGCGTTCTTCAGTTCATTATCAGTATGACAAGTACTGTCATTTAATTTAATTTCATAAATTTCAAAAGATGGAATCACAGAATTTTCTTGAATATATCAGAAAAACTAATTTTTTTCTGTGTACCAAAACGTCCTTCATTGTTCATTGTCAGTATGACAAGTACTGTCATTCAATTTTATAAATTTCAAAAGATAGAATCACAGAATGGTTTTGAATATATCAGAAAAACTCATTTTTTTTCTGTCATTTAATTTTATAAATTTCGAAACATGGAATCACAGATTTGTTTTGAATATATCAGAAAACTCTTTATTTTCTGTGGACCAAAGCGTCTTTCAGTGTTCATTGTCAGTATAACAAGTACTGTCATTTGATTTTATAAATTTCAAATGATGAAATCACACAATTTTTTAAATATATAGATTGTATCAGAAAAGCTAATTTTTTGTGTGTACCAAAACGTCCTTCTGTGTTCATTGTCAGTATGACAAGTACTATCATTTAATTTTATGTCAGAATTTCCAGAAGAAGAAGAAGAAGAAATCGTTTTTCCAGCAATTTAAACAATAAAACATAGAGAACAGAATGTTTCAAAAATCCTTATCAGTGGTTTACTTATTTCTTCAGAACATTGCTAGAAATATCTCAAATTGTCAACTGGACAAATCGTTTTTAGAAATTTCGTGTTTAGGAAATCGTTGAGGTCAAACTAAACTTATTTTTGTACCGCCCGGCTATTTCCTGTTAAAACTCCGAAAATCGATGGACGACTACCTTCAATGATACCTAGCTAAAAATAAAATATCTCGGAATTGTTTATTCATTTTTCCCACTTGGATTAATACTAAGTCGAAAATCGCTAATGTAACAGGAAAAGAGTAGGCAGTCAATATCAATAATTCGTACTTTCGAATGTTGTATGTAAACCTATATTAGATAGAACAAACCCGAGGTTAAATACGGAGGTGTTTCAAAAATATCAAAAAATATCTGAAATTTTTTTTTGTCAACAAAATTATTTTCATCAAGCTTATTTTTGGTTCAAGTTTTTGGAAATTCATAATTTTTCACATAAATATATCAATGAAAATAACATAAACATATATTTTATTTGTATATTCCGGAAAACGAATGCGAGAATTTGAGCCGGTTCCGAGGAAAATCGCGCAGGAAAAGCCGAACGGTGGAAATGACGCTAAATTTCTGCGGACTTCTTTTCGATTTGAGGAAAAGTTTCTGGTTTTCCTATTGCATAAAGCGCTCAAAACTGAACTAATCTATATTTGCGATAGCGCATTATATCTGTCGGAAACGCCCGGGCAGATTATATTTTCATGGGGAAAATGCCGTTTTCCCCGATAGGTAGAGCACAAGGACGCCCGTAGAGGAACGTGGGAAACTTGCCGCGTACGAGGGGCATTCGAAAATATTATAAGACATTTTTAATAAAATGTAGTTTTTATTTTTGCTTATTTTAGTATTTGAAATGAATAGGGCAAGTAAATGGGATTGATGAGCTCAACCTGAGGTTATAAACATAGGCATGTACCTAACCTAACATAACCAAAATCTGAAAATCGAAAATTTTGACAACTGAACCAGTGGGGTTTAGTTAACTCAATAGTTCTCATCAAATATAGAAAAGCCACAAGATAAACTTGCAAAAAATTTGAAAGATAATAAATTATATATATTTGCGGTATCTTGTCTCGTGGAATTTTTCGAGAATGGGTCGAGGCAATTTCTGAAGTTCGTGCTCTTCGCAGGGACTGGAGAGTCCGGGAAGTCGACGTTCATCAAACAGATGCGTATCATCCATGGGGCCGGTTACTCGGACGAGGATAAACGCGGCTTCATCAAGTTGGTGTACCAGAACATCTTCATGGCCATGCAGAGTATGATCAAGGCCATGGATCTCCTGAAGATCTGTTACGCTGAGTCTTCCAGTCAAGTAAGTTGGGGAAAATTCAATGTAAGGGTTGAGGAGTTGGAGGAAGGAAATTTGTGGGGCTAAGGATGGTACCGTAGGATGGTCATTATTCATTTTGTTAATTCTTGGAAGCTATTTTGATTTGGATTCGCCTAGAAAGTATATTGTTTGAGGTTCTCTACATTTACGTTTTCCTATGTTCTATAAAATTTACTGTTAAGGGGCTCGAAATTATGGAATGGTGATGACCAAAAAAAATTTGAAGAGCACTGAACTCAATTTTTTTTTCTGTGTATCTAAGCGTGCTTCTGTGTTCATTGTCAGTATGACAAGAACTGTCATTTTCTTCGATAAATTTCAAAAGAATTTTTGAATATGTCAAAAAAACTTTTTTTTTTGTGTGCACCAAAACGTGCTTCATTGTCTGTATGACAAGTACCGTCATTTTAATTTATAAATTTCGGAACAAAACTTTCTTGATCATAGAAACGAATGCCCAAAAGTTTAACTTTGAATAATAATAATAATTTATTCAATTCAAAAATCATTATACCACATTTTGAAGTTTTATTCATTCATAAGCTATTTGGTATCAGGGTCGAACTTTTGTTTTTAAAAATCTGAAAATATAAAACAAAACATATTGATAGGGTAGAAAATAGTTATGAATTATAACTTATCTCTATTTCTTTCTTCATTTCACTTCTTTGGGACGAAAAGAATTGAATTTAACCACGAATTCTTCCTACAAATCCGTTTACCTGGCCAAAATGAACGAATGTATTCATTCATTACCTCTATAGTTTTTGGGTTAAAAGTTTGGTTGTAAAAACTTGAAAATGTGAAACAAAACTTTCTTGATCATAGAAACAAGGGGCCAAAAGTTTAACTTTCAATAATAATAATAATTTATTCTATTCAAAAATCATTTTTCTACATTTTAAAGTTGTATTCATTCATAAGCTCTTTGGTATCGGGGTCGAAATTATGTTTCTAAAAATCTTAAAATATAAAACAAAACATATTGATAGGGTAGAAAATAGTTATGAATTATAACTTATCTCTATTTCTTTCTTCATTTCACTTCTTTGGGACGAAAAGAATTGAATTTAACCACGAATTCTTCCTACAAATCCGTTTCACTGGCCAAAATGAACGAATGTATTCATTCATTACCCCTATAGTTTTTGGGTTGAAATTTTGGTTGTAAAAACTTGAAAATGTGAAACAAAACTTTCTTGATCATAGAAACAAGTGGCCAAAAGTTTAACTTTCAATAATAATAATAATTTATTCTATTCAAAAATCATTTTTCCACATTTTAAAGTTGTATTCATTCATAAGCTCTTTGGTATCGGGGTCGAAATTATGTTTCTAAAAATCTTAAAATATAAAACAAAACATATTGATAGGGTAGAAAATGGTTATGAATTATAACTTATCTCTGTTTCTTTCTTCATTTCACTTCTTTGGGACGAAAAGAATTGAATTTAACCACGAATTCTTCCTACAAATCCGTTTCACTGGCCAAAATGAACGAATGTATTCATTCATTACCCCTATAGTTTTTGGGTTGAAATTTTGGTTGTAAAAACTTGAAAATGTGAAACAAAACTTTCTTGATCATAGATACAAGTGCCCAAAAGTTTAACTTTGAATAATAATAATAATTTATTCAATTCAAAAATCATTATACCACATTTTGAAGTTTTATTCATTCATAAGCTATTTGGTATCAGGGTCTAACTTTTGTTTTTAAAAATCTGAAAATATAAAACAAAACATATTGATAGGGTAGAAAATAGTTATGAATTATAACTTATCTCTATTTCTTTCTTCATTTCACTTCTTTGGGACGAAAAGAATTGAATTTAACCACGAATTCTTTCTACAAATCCGTTTCACTGGCCAAAATGAACGAATGTATTCATTCATTACCTCTATAGTTTTTGGGTTGAAATTTTGGTTGTAAAAACTTGAAAATCTGAAACAAAACTTTCTTGATCATAGAAACAAGTGCCCAAAAGTTTAACTTTCAATAATAATAATAATTTATTCTATTCAAAAATCATTTTTCTACATTTTAAAGTTGTATTCATTCATAAGCTCTTTGGTATCGGGGTCGAAATTATGTTTCTAAAAATCTTAAAATATAAAACAAAACATATTGATAGATAGGGTAGAAAATAGTTATGAATTTTTACTTACCTCTATTTATTTCTCCATTTCACTTCAAAAATTGAATTAAACCACGAATTTTTCATCACTAAGTTCGACCTTATCCTTTGAAACCATTCTCGGCTCGAAATTCGACATTCGAGCAAAATGATAATGATAGGTATAAATATATTTTTCTTTCTTTCTGAAGGATAAAGCCGAATTAATTAAGGAGATAGACTATGAAACAGTAACAACATTCGAACCACCCTATGTACAAGCAATCAAGGACCTTTGGGCCGATGCTGGTATCCAAGAATGCTACGATCGTCGCAGGGAATATCAGCTCACTGATTCTGCCAAATAGTAAGTGTACATCTTGAGTCGAAGTAGCCGATACTTTGATTGTTGAAAAAAAATTACGATTCTCTTTCAGTAGTTTGTATTATAATGCACTAGGAAGTAATTTTGAAAGGGTAATATAGAGTGGTAGGTGTAATCGATTAATATTTCTCCGAAACGAATTCAAAATTTTGATTCCGAAGAAAATGAAATCTGTTCGGAAAAAGAGCGAAACCCTCAAACGTTTCTGTGTTTGCAACTTACAGCTACCTGATGGAAATCGACCGGGTAGCGGCCAGAGATTATCTGCCAACAGAGCAGGACATTCTTCGTGTAAGAGTGCCGACTACGGGCATTATAGAGTATCCCTTCGACCTCGACGAGATCAGGTTTAGGTAGGGACCACAAAACGATGTCCGCATGCGCGAAAGCAAGCGTTTTTATGTCGTTTTGGAATGGGATTGTCTATGTGACGGTGGTTCTTCTTGTACGTTTCTTACGAACGTTTGCACCTCTCCCCATTGTAGCTCATCTTTTAAACGAAAAAGTTTTGTGGGAGATCCGTGAAAACGGCTTTTGGTAGCTTAACGTGTAGAAGGCACTTTCAAGAAGTACGACTTTTTTCGGTTTTTTTTTTTTGCACCACTGTAAACGTCCAAGAGCACCCAGCTCTTTCACGAATATCTCTTTATTATTTTCCGTTTCTGTTTTGGCTGCATGTGTTGCATGAGTGTGTTGGTTGCAGTTACCTTAGTGACCTGGAGCGAGTCGAGTCGTCCGACTACCTGCCCACCGAACAGGATATCCTGAGGGCTAGGGCGCCCACCACTGGGATACTAGAATACCCGTTTGATCTTGACTCCATTATTTTTAGGTAATATTGAACTGTTGAAATCATTCGCGGCTCATTCATCAAAGGGTGGCCCAACGAAAACTAATACTTCAATATTAAGTTTTTATTGTGCCACCTGTATACAGGGTGTGTATTTGTTAGAGGATACCTCTGAAATCTCCAGATCATTAGATGTTCATTAACGTTATTCCGTTATTCATTGCATGCCTTGATTTTTGTCCGTGGTTATGGAATGGATCATATTTGTGTTATTGCTTTTATTGTCGCTATTTGTGTTCTCTGTAAACATTTCAACAAAGGTATATTTGATATTACAAACATCTTGTCTGATGGCAGATTTGAATACAATACTTAATGATGAATTTATATAATTATATTTTCGAAATCGAAAGCCAAGTTTTAAAAAAAACTTTAATCTTATAACGGATGATTATCCAACCTATCGTGTCATACAATATAGAAAGAAACTACATACTTTTAATTATTGACGATTGATCGTATTCAGAGGTTATATAACAGTATCTTATCTGAATGTTCTAGAAGCAAAACAACAAACAATGAACACCTGCACTTGTGCATCATTGGAAACTGCAAGCTCATCAAAATTATACATAGTAATATAAATATCAAATGAAAAATAGATAAAAGGTTCATCTTAAGAGTACAGGGTTGGGATTACGTTGTTATAAATATTATTTTACCTTTTATTGAAACAAACTAGAAAAACTACGTAAGATTTCTCCAAAATGTTATCCATCAATAGGAAATATCCGTTGACACTCATATTAGCATTTCACCATACACGTACTCTAAAAGTTCATTTCACTCCAAACAGCAGCCGCCTCTTGTCAAAATGGCGCTGGCCTAAGCTAGCTCTTTTATCTACGCAGAACAGGAAGCGAAGGAGAATACGTTCAAAAATTGTTATTTTGATTATTTTGTTTTCTGTTAACAATAATTTTTCTCTACAAAGCTATTAATTCGAAAAATGCACAGGGAAAAGCGAATTTTTATCTTTGATGAAATAATCGCATGAAACCAATAGGTTGTTTTACCTCAACAATTTCGATTTGATTATGTTACTTACTGCTCAGAATTTTCTACTCAGTTGTATGTCGAAAAATCCGTATATTTATTCAATTAATTTTGCACATCGCTCCCAGATAATAATGTAGGTCTCTTAGTGATCTATTCACGAAAATGTTCACTATTTCATTCTCGCCTTTTTTTATTTCAAAACAGTGGTTATATTTAAGCGACAGAGTTCACACTGACCATCTAATAATCCAATGACAAGAAATAAATCTATTCTGAATCCAATTAATGGCTAAACTAGCAGGTATGAATGAAAACCCTACATGAATAGCCAGTGGCGTATCGCAGATTTTGGGTACATCGTCCCCGCTATTGGATTTCAGGATTGAATAATTATAAGAATATCTTTGTCGAAACATCCCGAATTACCTGAAAAATGTTGGGACAAAATTGTCGAACATATTTTAGTTTTGCAATAATCGAGAAAAACGTTTTATGTACTTACTTACCTTGATTTCTCTCTGTTAATCTTCTGAATCCATAACTTTCGAGCAACTTCATTTTCGTTCTAGTTCGATCGCGTAGAACGTAATAATCAACCGATGATAATCGAATTTTCGTTCTTCTTGTCGGAAACATTTGGATATTCGAATATGCCTTCAAATTTAGCCGCCAACATATAATTTTCGTCGATTTTATTCAAATTCATCTCGAAATTATTTAGTTTCTAGGGGGAGAAACGGGCTTTCCGATAGTACTCAAAAAGTTGCCTATTTCGAATTCAAAACCTAGAAAAATAACGTTCGGAAAAGGTAAAAAACCACGAAAAGTTGCCGCCGAACTTTTCTCGGTTGGAGAAGATATAATTTTGACACCTTGAGGAAGTCCCAAATAAATTAGGTCGATCATAGATATTCCGTGTCGTTTCTCCCGGAATTAAATTAAACGCCAATTGACACTGTGAAACAGGTTATGATTTTTCACTAAGAAATAAGAAACTTTTTCGTATCTTTAATTTTTTTCCGAGTATTGTAGCAAAAAGCGGAAGAAAATCTAATCAATGCCATTACCCAGTGGCGGATTGGCCTATGAGGCAGTGCGTCGCCAATAAGTTTGCGCTGAAGGCGGGCTTCAAAATAACGATGTTTGGGTTTGGCGTTACCTAAAAACGGACGTTTAATTTCATTTTTCAGAAATGTTTTCAGTTGGATTTGTTAGTAACCATTGCCCTTTTCTCAAGAAAAAATCTCTCTAAGAACGCTTTCCTTTAGGAATTACATATTAATTGGCCTAATTAAACTGTCATAGAAAAATTGTTTGACAATAATATGACAAGCAATTTTTTTAGGAATATAATAATTCGAATTATGAATGAAATTTTATGAGGGTTATTATGCATTGATGAAATAGAAATTTCACTGCACTAACTTAATATATTATTATATAACTATTTTCTTTCTGAAATGCCTCACTACTCTATCAAACCGCTAAACATTTCAAATTTCACGATTCTATGTTGGATATGATTTTCTATGAACTAATCTTACTATTTTTACCCTTTGAAATTGATGGATCGAATTCTCGAACTAGAGTTATAATTTCACCTTTTATTAAAACAAACCAGAAGAAAAACATAATTCTGACAATTAATCACCATTCATGTATGAAAACTCCAAATAACAACTCAACTTTCAATCCTCAGCTTTCTTTTCTCTTCCAACTTGCAAGCCTCATCCCAAATATCTGCATTCATCGTATTTTTTCCATAACTCAAACACATTAATCTGTTTAAAACCAGTATATTGTGTAAATCTTCTGCCGATCCTCCCTTCTGTCTCATCGCGACAAATTTTTCTTGAATAAGAGGCATATTGTCTTAGATCTCATAGGGTATCAATCTACATATCGACAGATATTTCCTGCATTCGTCCAAAAGTTCTGGCTTCAAAAAATGTTTCAAAGCAGCGGTTATCTCATTAAACGTTGTTACATGTTCTTCGCTTGGTCGGAGAACCACGTGACAATCGCTAGGTAATATCGATCTTTCTTCAGAAGCGATCAGAAACTTTATATCACAATCAAAATCAACTGGATAGAAATTGAAGTCCTATGATAAAGTTTGAGTTTTTATAACTTTGGCAATAGCTCTAATGGCTGTAACGCCAGCTTGGTCTAGTTTGCCAGGCTGTAATTTGGTCCTCATTCAGAATCAAAGATCTATTCGGACTTTACTGCAGTAAACCGCTGTTTAATCTGTTACTTTCGTGGTCTTTTCTCGTTATAAAAGTTCTTTCGTTCATATTTTCCACTGTCAAAGGAAAGTAAACACTATTAGGCACTAACAACTGCAGGAATTCGTACAATGTCTCAACATATTTTATGTTTTCATTAAAAGCTACGTTAGATAAATTCAAAGTGAATTTTCCCAAAGCCATTGCATCTTTACGAACATATACTTCGAATATCAAATGGTAAAGTAGGTACTCGTTGGCGACTTCATTTCCTAATAACAATAACGTTAGAGCAATCATTAGTCCCCGTCTAATTTGCCCAAAATTGCATTCTTTCAATTCTCCGACAAGAGGATTTCCATGTTTCGACTTCCTGAAAGTTGCACGATGTATTCTTGGGATTAACGAAGGCGGTGGATTGTGGACCTGATCTTCCAAATTTCCTTCAGATTCTTCACCGCAATAAATTTCATGGGACATCTTAGGATCAACACTTAAAAATCCAATAAATTCGTATACTTCATTCAGTTTAACTTCACTCTCATTCTTATATATTTCAACGAGAGAAGCCCTGCAATTTTTATTCTCAATTGGAAAATTGAGTAGGTATTCAGTTGAGATGTCCAATTTAAGGGGTATGGGCAGATTAGGAAGAGAATTGCATTGTCTTTTCACCCCTTGAGAAACGTTAGTAGGTGGTAGGTCTTCTATTTCCATTTTGGTATCATCTTCTAAACTCCTTTTCTGTGATGTACTTTTAGACGTGGTTTTTTCGACTGGGACAGAGTTTTTTTCCGCTACGAAATCTTTAACCCATTGGTTATCACAAGGTGTCGATATCACATAAAAGGTTTGCAGTTCTTTTCGTACAGTGTCGTCGCTGTAAAGATCAATAGCTTCGTTATCTTGACACTGTATGAATTCTAGGTATTTTCCATGTTAAACTTGTTTCTCATTTGTAACCTGATTAGTAATCCCTCATTTCTCCAGATAATATTCAGGTGTGTGCATATCTTGAACCATACCTTGAATCTTACAAGTTGTCCCTCTTTTGAACCACTTGAATCCATGTAATTTAATATCGGAAAGAGATCCCAAGAAGTATTCTGTATAAGACTCGTAAGATTTTCTTCGTCTTTTACTATCATCAGAGATACTGTCAATTATTGTAATAAATAAGTCACAAAATTTCATTGAGAGCTGCCATTGGACAGGATAAATGGAGAATGCAAAAAAGTTTACTCCAATTTCTGCAATTATCTGCATGGAAAACTCCTACTGTACATTTACATTGAACACAAATATAAGCATGAATATATATTATATACTTCTCGTTTGGGTCATAACTAATAGTTTATTCATTTGACAGAATGGTAGATGTAGGAGGACAGAGATCGGAAAGAAGAAAATGGATCCACTGTTTCGAGAATGTAACATCTATCATCTTTCTAGTAGCTTTAAGTGAATACGATCAGATTCTTTTCGAATCGGAAAACGAGGTAAGTCTCGAACAATTTCAATCTGTTTTTCTCGAATTTACCAAATTTTAATTGTTTCAGAATCGTATGGAAGAATCGAAAGCCCTATTCAAAACGATCATTACGTATCCATGGTTTCAACACTCATCAGTCATATTATTTTTGAATAAGAAGGATTTACTTGAAGAAAAAATAATGTATTCACATTTAGTAGATTATTTTCCCGAATACGATGGTAAGTTAACCGGGTTTTTTGAGATTTTACTTAATTTTCAAACCTCAAGGAGCAAGACAGGATCATATAGCGGCCAGGGAATATATCCTGAAAACGTATTTGAGAGAAAATCCCGATCCGGAGAGAAGTTGTTATTCCCACTTTACGACAGCAACAGGTTCAGTCAGCTGTAGAGTGCTAGAATTTTTTATTTCAGTTTATCGAAGCAGCTATTCCGGTTTTGAAATATGTATTGCTAGTATGATGATTTTTTTGATATAATCTAGTTTTACCCTTAAGTAATTGCTTGTATTTCGTCAATCAAGGTGCACAAAGAGACGCAATCGCAGCTAGGGAGTTTATTCTCAGGATGTTCGTAGACCTCAACCCCGACAGTGAAAAAATTATATACTCACATTTTACTTGTGCCACAGGTATCAATAGATTTTTTTTATATGCACGAGCTTTCAATGTCGCTTTATTGCATGTCTTTCTAACAATTTTTATTGGTAAGCCTTTAGAGACGAATTTTTGGATATATTATTTCAATTTGTGCTCAGAAAGGCTTATTTACTGACGATAATGTTCTTGCATGCTACTAACTGGAATGGTTCGAATGGACGTTTAACAGATACTGAAAATATTAAACTTGTGTTTTGTGCCGTTAAAGATACCATAATGCAAACAGCTTTGAAGGAGTTCAACTTGGCATGAATGAAAATTTTGCATGCGCATGCTGGAATATCAGGTGAAGGTGTTGAAATGTTTTGAAAATCCATATTTTTTATTTGTGTTATGCATATGGGATGAAATTATCAAATCTGAATTTTTCCGTGGAAATCATTCAATTCCTATGAATTTTTTTATTTTATAAATTGAGTTGAAAATTTTTTGTTTCACGTCCTAAAATTGTTTTGAATTTTCAGAGATTGGTAAGCCTTTATGGACGAATTTCTGTAATAATTTTTGCATAACTCAGATTTGGAATTTATTTTCTCAATTTGTTCCTGTAGTCTGTTCAAATGTAACTGAGAGCAGACTGTTAAGGGCGGAGAAGGGATTGTAGATAAGACCGTTTGACCAATAAGAAATTAGTTATGCGCAAAACCAACGGATTTAGTTTGTTTACATGCTCTCTCTTTTATTCGAACAGATTATAGAAATTTCTCAACTAATGAAAATGTTTTTGCATGCTACTGGAATGGGTTGAATGGACATTTAACAGATACTGAAAATACTAAACTTGCGTTTTGCATAATGCAAACAGCGTTGAAGGACTTCAACTTGGAATGAATGAAAATTTTGCATGCGCATGCTGGAATATCAGGTGAAGCTGTTGAAATGTTTATATGCAGATCTATAGTGTTCAATGAAAATCATTCAATTTTTGATTTTATAAATTGTTCCATTTCTCCTAAAATTTGTTTGAATCTTTCAGATACCGAAAACATCAAGTTTGTATTTGCGGCAGTGAAAGATACCATACTGCAATCTAATCTACGCGAGTATAACTTGGTTTAGACGAGAAAGTCAGAGATTTGTATTTTTGTGATACAGGTTTGGATGGACCTTCAATTTGTGATGTTACTCTATTTTACTGTTGATAAAAATCCTTTTGTGTCCAGAATTGTGCGCTTAGCTTTAGCCGGCTGCGTTGGAATAAAATCTAGTGCCATTTACTAGGGAAATGAGATGTGTCCGATATTGAAGCCAAAGTGTTTTTAAACAGTGCAAAAAGCATTAAGACTATAATTCATTATATAAATAGTATTGTTATATATAATATATTAAATTAATGTAGAAATATGTAGACTGTAAGAACTAAAATTTCTCTTCGGTTTATACCAGGTGTCCTCAAGTTACTAAATAAGGCTTTATCTAGAAAATGAAAATCAAAACTCCCAGCTAAGATCTGAAATAAAGCCCTATTATTTATATTGTGATGTTATTTTAATGGTAATATATCTACTGTTTATCAATTGGTTGTTCGATGTTGTTTTTTCCGAGTTTTCCCAAAGTGGTACAATATTAATTTATCAAATTTATTTTTCTTTTAATCCAGCATTCAGAAAAAATTGGGTGAAAGCACGATAAAGGTTATTCTGCTTGATTTTTTCTCAACGCTCGTTTATGATGATGAAGCAAAATTTGCCTCGTGTCCTGATCATTGGTGAGCTAACTTTAAGTGGTGAAAGTATTTATTAATGATTGTTTATTTTTGTATATATTGGTGACTATCTTTGACTGCAGATTTTCTAGATATTGACCTTTGAAAAAAATTAGACTCTGGCTGATTTTGGAGTAACATAGTCAAGAGTGTAGTTGGCTGAGCCAAATTATTTGATGTTGTCTTTTCCTATAATGAATTTGTTTACAAAAAAATGAATGTGAGAAAATTGCATTTTTTGTATTTCATTTGTTTTGATGTAAGACATTAATATATTTTTATTAATATTAATGAGACCTTTTCTTTTTCTAAATCCATCTCAAATAACTACATACATCATTCTTTGGTGTTTATAATCTTCCAACTTCCAAAAGTAGGTGCAAATGTTGGGGACACCTGGTATAAGGTAAAAACTTTTTAATACATGCAGTCTTTTTCAGAGCTGTTTTTGCGTGAAACCTAACGTGAATCAGTGGAGTACATGAAAATTTTCCTTTTCGCATTTTCGTTTGGGTGATGCTAGGACTTAATAGTAACAAAGGAATTACATAACCTCACCTAACCTAATTCAATAGAAACTTATTCATATTTTCCAGTGAGACATCAATTTGTTCCTAAAACTGTTTAAATTATATTTTTTCAGGAAGATTAAAAATTATTCGTACGGGAGCATTATTTTCATTCAGAAAATCACTCATTCCTTTGATTGCTATTCAAATTCTAGAATAAGGATAGGATATTTGGATCTAGGAAACTGTAAGAGGAAGCATTGAATTCGTATTTTTCCTGGATTCGTTTATTGTTTTCATGACAAAATCTAAGGTCATTTCTATGATCCTTATGCTACCAAACTTTGACAAACTATACCCGGAAATAATTCTTTTTGGGAAAATTGAGCACGTTTTAGGACTTAAATACAACAAACTTTACTATATACAACCTTTATTTTAGAGATTCAAACAGACTTAACACTTTTCTGACTCAACGTTTTCTATCGGTCCAAATCATAGAACATCATGCTACATAGATGTCGCGTTAAATTAATGTTGGTAACATTCTAAAACCAACAATGAAACGTGAAGCAATGTTGCTAACATTTCAAAGTATCTAAGTATTTTGAGGAAAAATCAATGGGTTTCATGGTCCTAGCGCACTTTTGTGTTGATAAATGTTATTCGATAGATTGGTACCAAATCAAAGATTCATTTCGCCTGCTGGTAAAAAATGGGAATGCCTGTCAACTATTGAATGGAATTGGCCTTTTTTCGCCTATTTCTCTTTTCAACTTATAATAATGGCATGTTTATATGAATTATATATAAGCGCTTGAAGTGATGTGAATATAATATGGTTTTGATTTGAGCAGTTGGTTCACTGTCTCTGGAATTACATTATATGAGCGGAGGGGTTAAATGTTCTCTTTTACTTTCTAGGAAGTTCCACGGAAGATTCTGTGAATTTTTTATTAGTGGTTGAACATTTTTTATCTAATAACTGACCAATATTGAATGTTTGTTGAAAATATTAGATTGGAGAATCTTATGTATTCTCTTTGACGATATGCACCGGTTATATCATAAAACACATTGATTTAGGAAGAGCACGCCGGAATTTTTAGCTGTTGAAATTTGGGAATGCTCTTCACCGATTTGAAAGGCTGGTATCAATCAATCCACTTTTGATTGTTGTAAAAACGTCCTCTTAATTTACAACGATCAACTCTATCTTTTGCTATGCTTTGTTATATTCATGTTGTAGTTGGTGCATATCAGCTGTTTTTTTAATGAGCTTTTTTAATTTTATCCTACCCATTGTTGTACGTAAGTTGTGTAACACGAGTCAAATTCCATAATATTTTGTAAGAAAATCAATATGTCCATTTAATATTAATAAGTTATTGTTTTTGATTTTATTAAATTATTTTATGTTTCGAAACTGTTGATTTTGATTACCATCCTCGTCATTAGAACCAGACCACAGAAATATAGATTAAGGTAGGTTTCAATAGCTTCAATATGACCAAGAATTGATCTTATTTATAACCACAATATCTTCTAAACCCTATATAATCCAGAAAAAAATACAAAAATAGCATTTTCACAAAAAAATATTCAATTCAATAATGATACTATCCTCTTTCAGGCATTCAGAGTTTTTTATGGTTCTTAATGTTACAGGAAACTTTTCACTACCTCTATGGTCCATTCCTAAGAGAAGGCTGTTTACACTTTCACCAGTTGTTGTCCTCCTCAATATAGAAAATTTGTGTTTTTTCACGAAACTGCTGCTAGCCCTCAGTTTTATCGATATGTAGTTTTCCTGTGGTTGATTCGGAAATATTTGAATGACAAGATCGTGACCTGAAAAAATTTAATCCTTGAGTTTCTCAGGATTTATTCAGTGTTCAGACCGCTTGACCAGAACCATAGAAACCATAGAAAATTATAATTTCCGAACGGAAAGACCTATAGACTTGAAATTTTCAGTGTTTCTTGATAATTTCGAAATTATGGATTCGATCGTGACAAAATTTTGTATTTCAATGGAGAATGATATATTCAAGCTTCATTTTTTCCAGATCGCATAATCAAAACTATTTTAATTTCTAACGAATTATTGAATAAAAAATCCTTATATTTCTGTTACAGCTGATTCGGCATAATTGACAAAGAGCTGCTGTCATTTTTTTGACAGATGTGAAAAATTTCTTCAATCGGATTCTAAAACTGTAAAATGCGAATTATTTGAACTCACCTAGAACCATAAACGAATGACTCGTCACATAAACATCAGTTTTTTTCATCAATTTATTGAAATTTTCCACCTTCCAGAAATAATAATAAACATTATTTCCTTCTTCTCTCTGTATTGTATCGTTGAGAAGTACTATTCTATTCAAATCTGTAAAAGTATTGGTTATATTCTGCCCTGTTTTTCCATCTGGAAAATTCAAGCCATCGGTATTTTCGCGCTGTTTGTTAGGGGTGAAAACTGGTTCTTCATCTTTTGGTTTTATATAGTTGATACTGGTAGTTTTAAACGACGAGAAAATAGGTTTTGTTTCTTCTATATCATCAATTGAGTGGTGAGTATTTTCCGAATATTCTGGGTCTAGTTCATCAGTATCCAAGAAGTTTTCAACATGTAGTCGACTCAACATTTTCTTGATGCTCCTAAATTCCCTGGTCATTTTCGATTCGAGTTCTCTGAAACGTAGTTCCATTTGCTCTGGAAGTAGACACATAATCTTTTTAATACTTTTTCTAGGGTGCAGCAGAAAAAAAAGTAATATTTCAGTCAAAACTTCCCCACTAAGTATAATAGGAGAAAATAATTCAGAGCATTCAATTAACTCATCCTCAAGTTTTATCTATCCAAACCTAATATAAGTTTCAGAGAGAGCAGATTAATGAAGTGAGAATGTTGAAGGAGATATAATCTTCAACCCGGCTTCCAAAACCCTAATGAAAGGAGGAAGAAGGACCATTTAAGATCTCAAAGTAAATATATACATGCTCTACTTTCTTACTCGACGTACAAACACCTTTGAGTTGCCTGGTTACGGAGGCGTTTGCAGAAGTTTGAACATCCTTGGTGGATATGTTACAGACAGCATGCTGAGTTTCTTCGGCTATATCTTGTCTTACGTTAGCGTGGCTTCCTGGAAGGAAAAAAAAGTTTCTGAAGATAAAAGACAAAAATAATTTGATTGATTCTAAATTCCTCAATTTCAGCCTTTAAAATTCCTGGAATATCTGCAAGATTTAAATACTCAATTTGAAAAATTTGGGGAAGGCCCAGGAAATTTTTTTCTCAAGAAATTCCAAAACTTTATTATCGGTTATATCTCACCGTTAATGATCCAGATAAGAACTGCACAAATGACCAACGTCGACTTTTGATCTCGAATGCACATATTGCAAGCAAATTGGAAGTAGAACTGGACTGTACAAAAATACAATCTTCTGTACAGTAAGTTCGGGAATTGTTTATTTTACCTTTCTGGAATTAGATTTCGTGAAAGTGGATAAGTATGTCGGATTGCTCAAGACTTTCATGACGAGTGCAATGTAGTTTTGGCATGGCATGGATATTATATTGTTGGGAGAGTAGTTTCGGAAAGTTGAAATGTTTGAAATGGTGTCGGGATTTTATCGAGCTCACAATGAGATGCTGGAATTGAATTTTCATCCCGAATTGTAGAGATTTAGAGATTGCAAGTTCATTGAAAATTGAAATTAACTGATGGTAGTTCGTCCCGAATAGGTGGGTATAGGTATAGGTGGCTAGGTAAGCATTCCACTATTGATGCCCCAGGATTTCTACATCCTTAGAACAATCGATGATGTCCCTGGAGGACTTATTGGATTTCAAAAAAACTTTAACATATTTTGATGAAAGCCACAAGTTTGATGAAATCTTGAATAGACATTAGAAAAATTTCGAGAAAAGCACTGACGTGAAGTCAGTGGCTTTTTCGCGCCTTCAGTTTTCATTCGTTCATTGTCAGTATGACAAGTACTGCCATTTTGTTTTAATAAACTTCAACATATGGAATTTCCGAATTATATTGATATTACATCAAAAATTTTATTTTTTTTTCGTGTAACCAAATGGACTTCAGTGTTCATTTTCAGTATGACAAATACTGTCATTTTATCTTCATAAACCTCAAAAGATGGAATCACCGAATTATATTGAATATATCTCAGAAAAACTCAATATTTTTTCTGTGTGCCAAAACTTTTAGTGTTCTCGTTCTCTGGCAGTATGAAAAGAACTTTCATTCTATTTGTATGCCCTTCAGAAGATGGAATCACCTAATTATATCAATTTTATCTCAGAAAAACTCAATTTTTATTCTGTGTGCCAAAACATTCAGTGTTCTCTGGCAGTATGACAAATACTGTAATTTTATTTTTATAAACTGCAAAAGATGGAATCACCGAATCATATTGAATATAACTCAGAAAAACTTAATTTTTTTTCTGTGTACCGAAACTTTTAGTGTTTTCATTCTTTCAACTTCAACTTTCATTTTATTTTAATGACCTTCAAAAGATGGAATCACCGAATTATATCAATTAGGTATATCTCTGAAAAACTCAATTTTTATTCTATGTGCCAAAACTTTCAGTGTTCTCTGGCAGTGACAAATACTGCAATTTCATTTTTATAAACTGCAAGAGAAGGAATCACCGAAATATATTGAATATATCTCAGAAAAACTCAATATTTTTTCTGTGTGCCAAAACGTTTAGTGTTCTCTGTCAGTAGGTATGTCAAATACTGAAATTTTATTTTTATGAAATGCAAAAGATGAAATCACCGAATTATTTTGAATATATCAGAGAAACTCATTCTTTTTCTGTGTACCATAACAACCTTTAGTGTTCACTGTCAGTAATCAGTATGAGAAAAGTATTGTCATTCTATTTCTATCAACTTCAAAAGATGAAATCACCGAATAATATCTAATATATCAGATAAGTTAATTATTTTCTGTGTACCAAAACGGACTTCTGTGTTCGATGTCAGTGTGACAAGTACTGAAATTTTATTTTTATAAACTTCAATAGATGAAATCACTGAATTATATCGAATATATAAAAAAAACTTAATATTTTTTGATTTACTATAAAAAAAAATCTCAAATGAACGTCCTGTACATAAACCTATAAATACTGCTGTCAATTTGACCAAATCCACCAATTTTCCATTCTAATTACGTCTCGTCCTCGACCAATCGAAAACACAGTTTTATGAACAAGTTCAGCAAATTATTGCGACTGACATACTTCAAATGTCTGCATTTTTTCCAAGCACAAAGTTGATCCAGGGAACGCTGCAATTATTGACCATTCAATTATAGAGGCATTTGGTTTACTACTGCTTACAGGTCCGGACTGAACACGTTTGTCGCTCTCTGCCTGCTGTATGGGTGATTTTTTCAATTTCAGATGCATTTTGATGAAAGTGTGAATAAAACTATACATTTTCAAGTTTCATTGGGCTATCCTGTATTAATTGGAGAGGGAATCAAAGTGGTGTACTGATTAAATGTAATGAACTAACACGACCTCATCAAGGAGTCATTAACTCCTTTGAAGGGTTCATTACACCCTATGTGATTCAGTTGACAAGAGGCACTTCCCCAGAATATGCCCCATAAGGACGTGACGTCCGCTCAAATAACCAATTTGTGGTGATCTTCCCCAATAAGAAGGGGTTTTAATGGGAGTTTAACAATATCTAGTTATAAAATTGGATTTATGATCCCAACTTGGAACTTTTGTCTCTGGATGGTGATAAAACTGGCTGTTTAATATTCTTGGGGTCACGTAGAACTCCATTCCAATAAAAA
Source organism: Aphidecta obliterata (assembly GCA_963966015.1). Classification (NCBI taxonomy): domain Eukaryota; kingdom Metazoa; phylum Arthropoda; class Insecta; order Coleoptera; family Coccinellidae; genus Aphidecta; species Aphidecta obliterata. Next base: position 5,561,235 of record OZ014435.1, read on the forward strand.
TTGGGTTTGATTTTAATAATGAGGTGGCCATAATCTGAATAAAGTGTGGATTTTATAGTTATGAGATAGTTTTTTGATGAGTCATGAACAGTACATTTTTTTCCCGCTTATTTCCACCTGTTTCTTGTGAAAAGAAAATTGAGTTTTTCTGATATATTCAATGACAGTTTTTCATAAGTCCATGGACACTGATCTTGGAACATAAAAAAAAGAAAATTTCTGATATATTCAATCTTTTGAAGTTTATAAAAATAAAATGACAATTTTTGTCATATTGACAATGAACACCGAAGCCCGTTTTTGAGAACAGAAAAAAATTGAGTTCTCTGGTATATTCAATATAATTCGGTGATTCCATCTCTTGAAATTAAAAAAATTAAATGACAGTACTTGTTATACTGACAATGCAATACAGAAAATATGAGATTTTCTGATATATTTAATATAGTTTGGTGATTCCATCTTTTGAAGATTGGAAAAATAAAATGACAGTACTTGTCACACTGACAATGAACACTGAAGGCAATTTTGGTACACAGAAAAAAAAAAGTCAGATATATTCAATATAATTCAATTCCATGTTTTGAAGTTTACGAAAACGTGTACCTAACACTAAATACACGACACACAGTGTTGTATCTCGCTGATCCTGTCTCAAAAAGCACTTGGAAGGCGGAAAGTACCTCTTTTTATCTGAATGTTGTACAAGGCGGAGCTGCTGATGAGTCCTATCAGCAGCTCTGGGACGAAACAACTAACCGTTTCCCCACCAGGAAGCGCGGAAATAATATTGAGAGAACACCTCGCCAAAGTTCATTGTTGGAAATAATAAACCAGTATTATTTGTGATAATAAACCAGAAGCAGTTAGTTAAAACTCGGCACTATTCAGAACAGAGATAAACGTGGATGAGGACGTGGATTCACCAGCTTCAGGCCAGGATTTAAAAGATCCCAATGGATGAATGGGGAATCTACGAGTGCTTCAATTCAATTTGAAAGAATTAAGTCGGCGAGATAAATCCTGGAGTAATTAGAACTAGCGTTGCTAAAGGAACCACACACGCGATGTTTTCTATGTGACTAACAAAAATATACAAACGAATGTAGGTATACATTCACAATTTAAGAATCTCAATAACCATTTGTTAATAAGATAATCTCATAATCCACTGAAAAATTGAAAATATTCTATCAAAATTGATATGAATTATCTCAGTGATTTTTTGATGTAGAGATAAGATTATCTGTAATATAACGTTATTATGTTGTGGAATAACTTGTGTCCTGTATTATAAATTTCAGACGAAAATACTTTTTATGCAATGACTACCAATCAGAAGCCATCTAATGTAGACTGCAGTACGAAGTAAGTGTTAAATATTCTTATTCCTCTCAACCAACTTGCCCTTGGGCAAATTAAATATTCGTCATTGTATAATTATTTTTTTGACCTCAGAAAACAAGTTTTCTATGAATTGGATTATTAAAAAATAATTTTTACATGGTCAGAACATATTTTCTGTTTAATAAATTGTTTTATCGTGTTTTTTGATTTATCGTGAAAAGCTTATAATCCTATAAAATTCGATGAAGCCTTCAATCGAAAACCAGAAATGTCGAGAGAAAATGTTGGTAGAAATGGGTACGTGATCAATTTTTTTATTTGAGAGATATAAATTTTTTTTTCAGGAAATCCAAAACTCACCCCTGGGAAAAGTTTTTTCAAGGTATCGAAATAACATTCTACATTTTAAGATGGTTTTTGCAAATGATTTATTATCTATGTGAGGATATCTTCAGGCTTATCTTCCCAAAGAAACCGAAATCTGTCGAAAAAGAAGTCGTATTGGTGAGTGAAACATATATAACAACATTAAGGATATTTTACAACCTCAAAAACACAAATAAAAAAATATATAAAATGAATCAATGAAAATGAGAAAGTATAAAAATCAAACAAAATGAAAAATAAATAACAAAGTCAATTTCTAAGCTTCAATTCTTCGTACTCAGATAACAGGAACTGGACATGGTATAGGTAAGGAATTGGCCTTCAAATATGCACAGGCTGGCGCTATAGTAGTTGGTTGGGATTTTAATGAAGAAAATAATGAAAGCACAATTAAGGAAATCAACGAGAGATACGGAAAAAAAGCTTATGCATACACGTAAGTTAAGTAAAAAATATAAAATTATAAATTTAAATACTTCATCTCCTCAGTTGTGATGTCTCGAACCTAGAAGAAATCGAGGCAACTGCCCAGAAAGTAAGTGAAGAAGTTGGAGATGTAACAATACTCATAGCCAACGCAGGGATTTTGTACAGTCGCCACATACAAGATTACACCCCAACAGAAATGAAGAAGATTATAAACACCAACGTCATGCAACTTTTGTGGGTAAGTCTTCAATTTTGCATTACAGTGCAGAAACAGTGAGTAGTCTCGCTATTTACTTGTGCGCCTGCGTATTTCAAATCCACAATTTATTTCAGTTGATCCACGTGTATCTCCCGCTAATGATGAGGAACAACTATGGGCATATCGTTGGGATTTCTTCGATAGCAGGTTTGTACTCTAGTCGAAACATGACGCCGTATGCCGGCTCGAAATTCGCAGTTCGGGGTATCATGGAGGGGTTGCGGGAAGAAATGAGAGTAGACAAGAGCAACAGAGTTAAAACAACGGTTATCTACCCCTACATGGTGAATACTGGCCTTTTCAAGGCGTCCAGGAGTAGATTCCACCATTTCTTCAGGATATTGGAGCCTGAGGAAGTTGCCGAAGGTGTTATAGTCGCCCAACGTACGGAAATGGAGGAGGTTTCCATACCGGGAAGGTTGAGAGTGATCAACAATCTGATGAGGTGATAATTTATTTCTTCTTCGAAGATCTTATTTTCGTCAAGTGTCAAAAGTTACTTCTTTGCAATTATTTATGAGGTTGATTTGATATATTTGAGTGTTTTTTTTTAATTGCAGACTTCTTCCAAGGAAGGCCTTCAAACGTCTGATGGATCTACTTGATACTTCTGTAGAACCCGATCCTGTTGATAGTTTTTGAATAAAATATGTTGAATTAGTTTCAATTTCAATTTAATAAATCTATAAATTATTCTATTACCGACAGTTCTTATATGTAGCGCCATCTAGGGGAGAGGTACACGATACAGTGTTGAAAGTGGCATAGATCTTTACTTTCAGATGTCTGATTTTTAGATTTTCGTATATGGAAATGAATTGAACCCGATGAAGGTTGATTTCTTTTCATTTGTCCGCACACTTTGAATACCCGAAAAAAAATGATCGCAGGTTTTCTATAACGTCTCTACGAAATTTTATGGTTTTTTTTTCGAACAACTCCTTGTTTGTCATTTATTTCAGTTGTTAATTTTATTCAAAATTTCATAACTCACAAACCATTGGGAGTAGATAGCCACTGTGAAGATTTTTCGATTGAGTGACATCATGCTAACTCATGTGAGTGAATTTGGTATGTACCAAATTTCATGATTCTATGTTGAATTGATTCTCTGTAATATTTTTTTTTATTTAACTCGATTTTAGGCCTTATAGTTGATGGATCTTTCTTATAACGTTGTACACTTTCTAACGCCATACATGCTCTTCATCTGTTGAGTATTCTACCGACAGTTTATATATGAAGCGCCATCTAGGGGAGAGCAACACAATACAGTGTAGAAAGTAGCATAGTAGCATACATACTTTCAGATGTCCAAATTTCAGATTTTCCTTCATGGAAATGGATCGACCCTGATGGAGGTTGATTTTTTTCAATTGTCTGCACTCTTTGGCTACCGAAAAAAATTATTTCAGGGTTCCCGGAACGTTTCTACAAAATTTTATGATTTTTTTTCGAACAACTCTTTGTTTGTCATTTATTTTAGTTGTCAATGGATATTCAAAATTTTACAACCCACAAACTATTGGGAGTAGATCTCTTCGGTGAAGTTTTTTCGATTGAGTGACATCATACTAAGTTGCATATCAAATTTTATGGTTTTATGTTGAATTGATTCTCTGCAATAATTTTTTTTATTTGACTCGATTTTTAGCCCTTATAGTTGATGGATCTTACTTATAACGTTGTACACTTTCTTACGCCATACATGCTCTTCATCTGTTGAGTATTCTACCGACAGTTCATATATGTATCGCCATCTAGGGGAAAGCAAGACAATACAGTGTAGAAAGTATCATAGATCATTGCTTTCAGATGTCCAAATTTCAGATTTTCCTATATTGAAAGAGATCGACACTGATGAGAGTTGATTTTTTTCCATTTGTCTGCACCCTTTGGACACCCAAAAAAATTATCGCAGGGTTCCTTAAACGTCCCTACACAATTTTATGATTTTATTTTCGAACAACTCCTTATTTGTCGTTTATTTCAGTTGTCAATTAATATTCAAAATTTCATAACTTATAAACTATTGGGGGTAGATCTCTGCGGTAAAATTTTTTTCGATTGAGTGACATCATGCTAACTCACATACCAAATTTCATGATTCTATGTTGAATTGATTCTCTGCAATATTTTTTTTTATTTAACTCGATTTCAGGCCTTATAGTTGATGGATCTTACTTATAACGTTGTACACTTTCTAACGCCATACATGCTCTTCATCTGTTGAGTATTCTACCGACAGTTTATATATGAAGCGCCATCTAGGGGAGAGCAATACAGTGTAGAAAGTAGCATAGTAGCATACATACTTTCAGATGTTCAAATTTCAGATTTTCCTTCATGGAAATGGATCGACCCTGATGGAGGTTGATTTTTTTCAATTGTCTGTACTCTTTGGCAACCGAAAAAAATTATTTCAGGGTTCCTGGAACGTTTCTACAAAATTTTATGATTTTTTTTCGAACAACTCTTTGTTTGTCATTTATTTTAGTTGTCAATGGATATTCAAAATTTCACAACCCACAAACTATTGGGAGTAGATCTCTTCGGTGAAGTTTTTTCGATTGAGTGACATCATACTAAGTTGCATATCAAATTTTATGGTTTTATGTTAAATTGATTCTCTGCAATATTTTTTTTTATTTGACTCGATTTTTAGCCCTTATAGTTGATGGATCTTACTTATAACGTTGTACACTTCCTTACGCCATACATGCTCTTCATCTGTTGAGTATTCTACCGACAGTTCATATATGTATCGCCATCTAGGGGAAAGCAAGACAATACAGTGTAGAAAGTATCATAGATCATTGCTTTCAGATGTCCAAATTTCAGATTTTCCTATATTGAAAGAGATCGACACTGATGAGAGTTGATTTTTTTTCCATTTGTCTGCACCCTTTGGACACCAAAAAAAATTATCGCAGGGTTCCTAAAACGTCCCTACACAATTTTATGATTTTATTTTCGAACAACTCCTTGTTTGTCGTTTATTTCAGTTTTCAATTGATATTCAAAATTTCATAACTTATAAACTATTGGGGGTAGATCTCTGCGGTAAAATTTTTTTCGATTGAGTGACATCATGCTAACTCACATACCAAATTTCATGATTCTATGTTGAATTGATTCTCTGCAATATTTTTTTTTATTCAACTCGATTTCAGGCCTTATAGTTGATGGATCTTACTTATAACGTTGTACACTTTCTAACGCCATACATGCTCTTCATCTGTTGAGTATTCTACCGACAGTTTATATATGAAGCGCCATCTAGGGGAGAGCAACACAATACAGTGTAGAAAGTAGCATAGTAGCATACATACTTTCAGATGTCCAAATTTCAGATTTTCCTTCATGGAAATGGATCGACCCTGATGGAGATTGATTTTTTTCAATTGTCTGCACTCTTTGGCTACCGAAAAAAATTATTTCAGGGTTCCTGGAACGTTTCTACAAAATTTTATGATTTTATTTTCGAACAACTCCTTGTTTGTCGTTTATTTCAGTTTTCAATTGATATTCAAAATTTCATAACTTATAAACTATTGGGGGTAGATCTCTGCGGTAAAATTTTTTTCGATTAAGTGACATCATGCTAACTCACATACCAAATTTCATGATTCTATGTTGAACTGATTCTCTGCAATATTTTTTTTTATTTAACTCGATTTTAGCCCTTATAGTTGATGGATCTTACTTATAACGTTGTACACTTTCTTACGCCATACATGCTCTTCATCTGTTGAGTATTCTACCGACAGTTTATATATGAAGCGCCATCTAGGGGAGAGCAACACAATACAGTGTAGAAAGTAGCATAGTAGCATACATACTTTCAGATGTCCAAATTTCAGATTTTCCTTCATGGAAATGGATCGACCCTGATGGAGATTGATTTTTTTCAATTGTCTGCACTCTTTGGCTACCGAAAAAAATTATTTCAGGGTTCCTGGAACGTTTCTACAAAATTTTATGATTTTATTTTCGAACAACTCCTTGTTTGTCGTTTATTTCAGTTTTCAATTGATATTCAAAATTTCATAACTTATAAACTATTGGGGGTAGATCTCTGCGGTAAAATTTTTTTCGATTAAGTGACATCATGCTAACTCACATACCAAATTTCATGATTCTATGTTGAACTGATTCTCTGCAATATTTTTTTTTATTTAACTCGATTTTAGCCCTTATAGTTGATGGATCTTACTTATAACGTTGTACACTTTCTTACGCCATACATGCTCTTCATCTGTTGAGTATTCTACCGACAGTTCATATATGTATCGTCATATAGGGGAAAGCAAGACAATACAGTGTAGAAAGTATCATAGATCATTGCTTTCAGATGTCCAAATTTCAGATTTTCCTATATTGAAAGAGATCGACACTGATGAGAGTTGATTTTTTTTCCATTTGTCTGCACCCTTTGGACACCAAAAAAAATTATCGCAGGGTTCCTAAAACGTCCCTACACAATTTTATGATTTTATTTTCGAACAACTCCTTGTTTGTCGTTTATTTCAGTTTTCAATTGATATTCAAAATTTCATAACTTATAAACTATTGGGGGTAGATCTCTGCGGTAAAATTTTTTTCGATTAAGTGACATCATGCTAACTCACATACCAAATTTCATGATTCTATGTTGAACTGATTCTCTGCAATATTTTTTTTTATTTAACTCGATTTTAGCCCTTATAGTTGATGGATCTTACTTATAACATTGTACACTTTCTTACGCCATACATTGTCTTTATCTGTTGAGTATTTTACCGACAGTTCATATATGTAGCGCCATCTAGGGGAGAGTAATATGATTCAGGGTAGAAAGTAGAATAGATTTTTACTTTCAGATATCCAAATTTCAGATTTTCCTATATGGAAATGGATTCATCCTGATGAGGGTTGATTTTTTTTCCATTTGTTTGCACCCTTTGGCTACCAAAAAAAATTTTCGCAGGGTCCCTAGAACGTTCCTACAAAATTTTATAATTTTTTTCTTTCCGAACGATTCCAAAGATTTATCATTCGAAAATAAGCAATTGCCGGGTTGAAATGAATCGCCGCATTAATCCGACAGTGTTTTGAAACTCTCTCTCGATTAAAAAAAAATTATAACCCCTAATTGAATCTTGAAAGTCCCTGGATTTAGGTCCTGAGCAGAATTCGTGAATTCGAGGTGGACGTGATTTGACTCTATCCAATTCAGGACTTTTAACTCGCGAAGGACTTGAATTATCGGTCCAATTTTTAGTGTAGCAAGGAATCGGAAGAAATTATTTGATAACTGAAATTTTTTTGATTTAAATTCTGGAGGGAAAAACTGTACATTATCGAAAAAAACAATTATAAATTTTATGAAAAAAAAAATCCTTCTGTAATTAGGAAACTGTTTTCAACATTGAAGCCTTCCCGATTCAATATTAATGCTTCAAATCTCGTCATATGAAACTTCCTAATAATTTATTCAATTTGCGAAAAATCGCATAGGTAAATCTATTTCGGATCGCTTTTCCAATAATATGCAGTTCACCCAATTTCGCCCCGCTGTGTATGAAGGGACTAAAAATTCATGAGCTGCAGAGAAAAAAACACTGAAAACAAGTCGTTAACTGAAACTTTTTTCATTTTGCCGTTTCCTTTGCCGTCAATTTCGAGGGGGATAAATATTTTCAACGCTCACCGAATTCGTATTGGATTGAAGGAATTATTGGCACAATACATGATTTGTGGACCGCTTCAGAGGAATGAATTGGAAGTTTCAGTATTGCTACTGTTTTCTTATTTTTTGTATATTTCATTAATTAAACGGATTGTTCAGTAAGATCTACATTCATTACAGGACCCTTCGCAAAATGAATCTGAAGTATTATTGCTGTAATCAAAGATAGGATCCTCGAGCGTCGTGGAAGAAGGGAAGAATTGACCATTCAAAGGGTGAACCGTCTTCTTTATTAATTGCCTAATTATCTGAATGGAACTAAACCCCCCAAAGGTTCTGCCCCTTTCATGTAAACGTCTATTTTCCATGCCAACTCGGAATTTTAAGCCGAACTATCCCAATTCTCGATGCTCCGGCTGAAGACACAACACGTAACGAATTGTGCAACCGCTGAAAACGCCGCCAATTCCCCGACCGACCTGGGGAAATTCGGACGGATAATGTGAACTTCCAGCTTTTCCGCCACGACGCCTCGCGTTAATTAGGGACGAATTTTGAGGATGAGGAACCAACAGGAAGTACGGTGCGAGCCGTTTAAGGGCCGAAACTTTCGGCATATTGAAAATTCGTCACGTCACGGCCTTGGCCAGGAATTGCGTCCCGGCAAACGGAATTGGCAATATCGGGGCAATTTTGTGCGTCTGCGATAACAGTCCTCGGTGTATTCGAGGAGTGGATATTTTCGTATTAATTGCGTGAAATTAGGGAGGGAATTCTATCGAGTTTGCCAGCTGCTTCTGAAACAACCCTCTCACTTTCATAACTCAGGAATATTTATACCAACGTAAATTTCTTGAGGGAGCACGCCAGGAGTAGCCAAGCGGCTCAATGACTTCCATACTGGATGCTGTAGTTAGTTCGAAAATTTCAATGAATTTTATAACTGAGTTATGACTTCCTTACTAAAACCTCATCAGTATGACATCAGAAAGTTTTAGGTTATTGGAAATTCTATAGTTATTTCGAAGATTTTATGTTATTGGAAATTCTATAGTTATTCTGAAGATTTTATGGTTTTGGTTACTGGATTTTGCTGGTTTACTGGATTTTATGACTGCTCCACTGAAATCTCATCAGTATTGACATCAGAACATTTCAGGTTATTGGAAATTCTATAGTTGTTTCGAGGATTTTATGTTATTGGAAATTCTATAGTAATTTTGAAGATTTTATGGTTTGATTACTGGATTTTGCTGATTTTATGACTGCTCCACTGAAATCTCATCAGTATGACATCGGAAAATTTTAGGTTATGGCAAATTCTATAGTTATTTCGAAGATTTTATGATATTGGAAATTCTTTAGTTATTTTGAAGATTTTATGTTATTGGAATTTCTATAGTTATTTTGAAGATTATATGGTTTTGGTTACTGGGTTTAGCTGGTTTACTGGATTTTATGACTGCTTCACTGAAATCTTATCAGTATGACATCAGAAAATTTCAGGCTATTGGAAGTTCTATAGTTATTTCGAAGATTTTATGTTATTGGAAATTCTATAATTATTTTGTATATTTTATGGTTTTGGGTACTGGATTTTGCTGGTTCACTGGATTTTATGACTGTTTCACTGGAATCTCATCAGTATGACATCAAAAAGTTCAGGTTATTGGAAATTCTATAGTTATTTCGAAGATTTTATGTTATTGGAAATTCTATAGTTATTTGGAAGATTTTATAGTTTTGGTTACTGGATTTTGCTGGTTTTCAAGATTTTATGACTGGTCCACTGAAATCTCATCAGTATGACATCAGAAAATTTCAGGTTATAGGAAATTCTATGGTTATTTCGAAGATTTTATTTTACTGGAAATTCTATAGTAATTTTGAAGATTTAATGGTTTTGGTTACTGGATTTTGCTGGTTTACTGGATTTTATGACTGCACCACTGAAATCTCATCAGTATGACATCAGAAAATTTTAGGTTATTGGAAATTCTATAGTTGTTTCGAAGATTTTATGTTATTGGAAATTCTATAGTAATTTTGAAGATTTTATGGTTTGATTACTGGATTTTACTGGTTTACTGGATTTCATGACTGCTCCACTGAAATCCCATAAGTATGACATCAGAAAATTCAGGTTATGGCAAATTCTATAGTTATTTCGAAGATTTTATGTTATTGGAAATTCTATAGTTATTCGGAAGATTTTATAGTTTTGGTTTCTGGATTTTGCTGGTTTTCAGGATTTTATGACTGGTCCACTGAAATCTCATCAGTATGACATCAGAAAATTTCAGGTTATAGGAAATTCTATGGTTATTTCGAAGATTTTATTTTACTGGAAATTCTATAGTAATTTTGAAGATTTAATGGTTTTGGTTACTGGATTTTGCTGGTTTACTGGATTTTATGACTGCTCCACTGAAATCTCATCAGTATGACATCAGAAAATTCTAGGTTATTGGAAATTCTATAGTTGTTTCGAAGATTTTATGTTATTGGAAATTCTATAGTTATTTGGAAGATTTTATAGTTTTGGTTTCTGGATTTTGCAGGTTTTCAGGATTTCATGACTGGTCCACTGAAATCTCATCAGTATGACATCAGAAAATTTCAGATTATAGGAAATTCTATGGTTATTTCGAAGATTTTATTTTACTGGAAATTCTATAGTAATTTTGAAGATTTAATGGTTTTGGTTACTGGATTTTGCTGGTTTACTGGATTTTATGACTGCTCCACTGAAATCTCATCAGTATGACATCAGACAATTTTAGGTTATTGGAAATTCTATAGTTGTTTCGAAGATTTTATGTTATTGGAAATTCTATAGTAATTTTGAAGATTTTATGGTTTGATTACTGGATTTTGCTGGTTTACTGAATTTTATGACTGCTCCACTGAAATCTCATCAGTATGACATCGGAAAATTTTAGGTTATGGCAAATTCTATAGTTATTTCGAAGATTTTATGTTATTGGAAATTCTTTAGTTATTTTGATAATTTTATGTTATTGGAATTTCTATAGTTATTTTGAAGATTATATGGTTTTGGTTACTGGATTTAGCTGGTTTACTGAATTTTATGACTGCCTCACTGAAATCTCATCAGTATGACATCAGAAAATTTCAGGCTATTGGAAATTCTATAGTTATTTTGTATATTTTATGGTTTTGGTTACTGGATTTTGCTGGTTCACTGGATTTTATGACTGCTCCACTGAAATCTCATCAGTATGACATCGGAAAATTTTAGGTTATGGCAAATTCTATAGTTATTTCGAAGATTTTATGTTATTGGAAATTCTTTAGTTATTTTGATAATTTTATGTTATTGGAATTTCTATAGTTATTTTGAAGATTATATGGTTTTGGTTACTGGATTTAGCTGGTTTACTGAATTTTATGACTGCCTCACTGAAATCTCATCAGTATGACATCAGAAAATTTCAGGCTATTGGAAATTCTATAGTTATTTTGTATATTTTATGGTTTTGGTTACTGGATTTTGCTGGTTCACTGGATTTTATGACTGCTTCACTGAAATCTCATCAGTATGACATCAGAAAACTTCAGGTTATTGGAAATTCTATGGTTATTTCGAAGATTTTATGTTATGGCAAATTCTATAGTTATTTCGAAGATTTTATGTTATTGGAAATTCTTTAGTTATTTTGATGATTTTATGTTATTGGAATTTCTATAGTTATTTTGAAGATTATATGGTTTTGGTTACTGGATTTAGCTGTTTTACTGAATTTTATGACTGCTTCACTGAAATCTCATCAGTATGACATCAGAAAATTTCAGGCTATTGGAAATTCTATAGTTATTTTGTATATTTTATGGTTTTGGTTACTGGATTTAGCTGGTTCACTGGATTTTATGACTGCTCCACTGAAATCTCATCAGTATGACATCAGAAAACTTCAGGTTATTAGAAATTCTATGGTTATTTCGAAGATTTTATGTTATTGGAAATTCTATAGTTATTTGAAAGCTTTTATAGTTTTGGTTACTGGATTTTGCTGGTTTTCTGGATTTTATGACTGGTCCACTGAAATCCCATCAGTATGACATCAGAAAATTCCAGGTTATTGGATATTCTATAGTTATTTCGAAGATTTTATGTTATTGGAAATTCTATAGTTATTTTGAAGATTTTATGGTTTTGGTTACTGGATTCTGCTGGTTTACTGGATTTTATGACTGCTTCACTGAAACCTCATCAGTATGACATCAGAAAATTTCAGGTTATTGGAAATTCCATAGTTATTTCGAAGATTTTATGTTATTGGAAATTCTATAGTTATTTTGAAGATTTTATGGTTTTGATTATTGGATTTTGCTGGTTTACTAGATTTTATGACTGCACAATGGAACCACATCAGTATGACATCAGAAAATTTCAGTTTATTGGAAATTCCATAGTTATTTCGAAGATTTTATGTTATTGGAAATTCTATAGTTATTTTGAAGATTTTATGGTTTTGATTATTGGATTTTGCTGGTTTACTAGATTTTATGACTGCACAATGGAACCACATCAGTATGAAATCAGAAAATTTCAGTTTATTGGAAATTCCATAGTTATTTCGAAGATTCTATGTTATTGGAAATTATATAGTTATTTTGAAGATTTTATGGTTTTGATTATTGGATTTGGCTGGTTTACTAGATTTTATGACTGCACAATGGAACCTCATCAGTATGACATCAGAAAATTTCAGTTTATTGGAAATTCCATAGTTATTTCGAAGATTTTATGTTATTGGAAATTCTATAGTTATTTTGAAGATTTTATGGTTTTGATTATTGGGTTTTGCTGGTTTACTGGATTTCATGACTGCTCCACTGATACCTCATCAGTATGACATCAGAAAATTTCAGTTTATTTGAAATTCTATAGTTATTTCGAAGATTTTATATTATTGGAAATTTTATAGTTATTTTGAAGATTTTATGGTTTTGGTTTCTGGATTTTGCTGGTTTACTGGGTTTTATGACTGCTTCACTGAAATCTCATCGGTATGACATCGGATAATTTTAGGTTATGGGGAATTCTATAGTTATTTCGAAGATTTTATGTTATTGGAAATTCTATAGTTATTTGGAAGATTTTATGGTTTTGGTTACTGGATTAAGCTGGTTCACTGGATTTTATGACTGCATCACTGAAACCTCATCGGTATGACATCAGAAAATTTTAGGCTATTGGCAATTCTATAGTTATTTCGAAAATTTTATGTTATTGGAAATTATATAGTTATTTGGAAGATTTTATGGAATTTATGACTGCTTCACTGGAACCTCATCAGTTTGACATAAGAAAAAACTTTTCAGATTATGGGAAATTCTCTAGTTATTTCCTGCTCATGCAGTGTTGAATAAATAAATAAATTTCAAGTTTCGTATACTTTCCTTCTGTTATAGCCCACGTATTTGTTCAGTTTTCCTTCAAAGGAGGTCAAAAAACAGTGGTTCCATTCACAAGTCATCTGTATGATTTGTATGTAAGTATTCAGTATATTTCGGTGATTCCATCTTCTGAAGTGTATGAAAAGAAAATGACATAATGTCATACTGACACTGAAGGCCGTTTTGGTGCACAGAAACGAGATATTTTTTACATATCGTAATGCATTGACGAACAAATGTACAGATACCTTCCATAACAAGAAGTCTCGAAGTTTGAAAGATCCAACTTCAACACAACAGGAACGAAACCAAAAACTTCCAAATCTATTTAACAGAACTTATCACGGACGAAACCTGTCTACATTAAGATCCCCTTCAAGTTTAAAATAATTCAGGGGACTTTCTGAATTCATTAATGAATAAGCTCACCTACACCAGAAGTTTTCAGTCTTCAACCGACAATGGCACCGCTAATTCTCAGCGCCGACCCACACGAAACCCTCAGGCAGTCACGACACTCATTAATCAGCGCGGTTGAGGATCCTGTAAACAGGAATAATACTGGAAACTTGGGAATGACAGGGATCGTTGAAAAAAGGGCCATATTGATACTTAAGCCGCTGGGGAAATTAAGGATCATGAGTTGTGTTAATCGAGGTTTGAATATCGTGTCTCACTGAAGGGGATGGATGCCTCTTGGAGAAAGTGTTGTGTTGTTGGTTGTCCTTGGAAGTTTGATAAGATGGTATTACTATCCCTTCTTTATGCTCGAGAAACGCATCAAATCTTACACGATGGTTCATCATTTTCTGTTCAGGTACCTATTTTTCCACTCTACAGGCTGGTAATTTTTTATCAGTTCTCTTGGGTTCAGTAAAACACTTACTGTAAGAAAAAAAATATGACCAAAGTAAGCTCATAAGCTTTCATTTACAAGTAAACCTAAGGAGATGTTCCAACCAAATTTGGTGTACATGTGATAAATTGGAAGACTTAATTACATTTGAGAACATGCAGAAATAATTCAAATAGTCGAGAATAGAGATTCTTCCTTTTGGCCTAGTCGATACAATAAAAAATCTAAGTCGTGAGAACGCCTAGAAGAGAAAGAATTGATATCTTAATTTAAGTATTTGTTCAGTCTACTCGATTATTGGAATTTTTATAGTTATTTTGAATATTTTATGGTTTTGGTTACTGAAATCTGCTGTTTTACTGGATTTTATGACTGCTTCACTGAAATCTCATCAGTATGACATCAGAAAATTTCAAGCTATTGGAAATTCTATAGTTATTTCGAAGATTTTATGTTATTGGAATTTCTATAGTTATTTTGAATATTTTATGGTTTTGGTTACTGGAATTTGCTGTTTTACTGGATTTTATGACTGCTCCACTGAAAACTCATCAGTATGACATTGAAAATTTCAGGTTATTGGAAATTCTATAGTTATTTCGAAGATTTTATGTTATTGGAAATTCTATAGTTATTTTGAAGATTTTATGTTATTGGAATTTCTATAGTTATTTTGAATATTTTATGGTTTTGGTTACTGGATTTTGCTGGTTTACTGGATTTTATGACTGCTTCACTGAAATCTCATCAGTATGACATCAGAAAATTTCAGGCTATTGGAAATTCTATAGTTATTTCGAAGATTTTATGGTTTTGGTTACTGGATTTTGCTGTTTCACTGGATTTTGCTGGTTCACTGGATTTTATGACTGCTTCACTGAAATCTCATCAGTATGACATCAGAAAACTTCAGGTTATTGGAAATTCTATAGATATTTCGAAGATTTTATGCTATTGGAAATTCTATAGTTATTTTGAAGATTTTATGTTATTGGAATTTCTATAGTTATTTTGAATATTTTATGGTTTTGGTTACTGGAATTTGCTGTTTTACTCGATTTTATGACTGCTCCACTGAAAACTCATCAATATGACATTGAAAATTTCAGGTTATTGGAAATTCTATAGTTATTTCGAAGATTTTATGTTATTGGAAATTCTATAGTTATTTTGAAGATTTTATGTTATTAGAATTTCTATAGTTATTTTGAATATTTTATGGTTTTGGTTACTGGATTTTGCTGGTTTACTGGATTTTATGACTGCTTCACTGAAATCTCATCAGTATGACATCAGAAAATTTCAGGCTATTGGAAATTCTATAGTTATTTCGAAGATTTTATGGTTTTGGTTACTGGATTTTGCTGTTTCACTGGATTTTGCTGGTTCACTGGATTTTATGACTGCTTCACTGAAATCTCATCAGTATGACATCAGAAAATTTCAGGTTATTGGAAATTCTATAGTTATTTCGAAGATTTTATGTTATTGGAAATTCTATAGTTATTTTGGATATTTTATGGTTTTGGTTACTGGATTTTGCTGTTTCACTAGATTTTGCTGGTTCACTGGATTTTATGACTGCTTCACTGAAATCTCATCAGTATGACATCAGAAAACTTCAGGTTATTGAAAATTCTATAGTTATTTCGAAGATTTTATGTTATTGGAAATTCTATAGTTATTTTGAAGATTTTATGTTATTGGAATTTCTATAGTTATTTTGAATATTTTATGGTTTTGGTTACTGGATTTTGCTGGTTTACTGGATTTCATGACTGCTTCACTGAAATCTCATCAGTATGACATCAGAAAATTTCAGGTTATTGGAAATTCTATAGTTATTTCGAAGATTTTATGTTATTGGAAATTCTATAGTTATTTCGAAGATTTTATGGTTTTGGTTACTGGATTTTGCTGTTTCACTGGATTTTGCTGGTTCACTGGATTTTATGACTGCTTCACTGAAATCTCATCAGTATGACATCAGAAAATTTCAGGTTGTTGGAAATTCTATAGTTATTTCGAAGATTTTATGTTATTGGAAATTCTATAGTTATTTTGGATATTTTATGGTTTTGGTTACTGGATTTTGCTGTTTCACTGGATTTTGCTGGTTCACTGGATTTTATGACTGCTTCACTGAAATCTCATCAGTATGACATCAGAAAACTTCAGTTTATTGGATATTCTATGGTTATTTCGAAGATTTTATGTTATTGGAAAGTCTATAGTTATTTGGAAGATTTTATAGCTTTGGTTACTAGATTTTGCTGGTTTTCTGGATTTTATGGTTCACTGAAATCTCATCAGTATGACATCAGAAAATTTCAGGCTATTGGAAATTCTATAGTTATTTCGAAGATTTTATGTTATTGGAAATTCTATAGTTATTTTGTATATTTTATGGTTTTGGTTACTGGATTTCGCTGGTTCACTTCACAAATTTGGTGTACATGCGATAAATTGGAAGACTTAATTACATTCGAGAACATGCAGAAATAATTCAAATAGTCGAGAATAGAGATTCTTCCTTTTGGCCTAGTCGATACAATAAAAAATCTAAGTCGTGAGAACGCCTAAAAGAGAAAGAATTAATACCTTAATTTAAGTATTTGTTCAGTCTACTCGACCAGCGTTGAAATGTTGATAACCCAAACTCAAGAGTTTTGAAGGACCTTCAAATATAGATATTTGTGCGATGATTTTCGAACTTCAGATCACTACAGGACCTAAATGAAAGGCAATAATCTCCCATAGAGAAATCTCTCGTTTGTAGATTTATCATCTGAGCGTCCTGGATGGTACTTATCGATGTCCACCCAGGGGAAATTATACGCCTCTGGATCGGACGTGGAATCAGAGTCGAAGGTGCAACTCTTCTGGCACGAATTTATGAACGGAAAGTTGAGTGTGCGTGCTCGGCGTGGCACGGACCGGTTTCGTTCTTCAGTGTCCCGTTCGTATCTCCCGGAAAACGACCTTCCTCCGAGTGGCTGGAAAACTGAACGCGCGACACACACGTATTTTCCCACGTATTTTCCGGTGTGATAAAGGTGAGACTCCCCTTGACGCGAGAGACCGATGGGATTTTCTCCGGGAGGATGAGTTCCCACGGGAATTGTCGGCGAGAATAACAGGTATTTTTTTTTTGATACCGTTTTTGGATATTTGAGATGAAATGAAAGAAACGTGAGATTTTCTGTATGTAACAGGATATTTGAATCGAATCGTTCAGTTCTTTCTATAATGAAATAATAAAATAATAATGAAAGGAAATTAAATGAAAGAAAAACTTAAAGATTGATTTACTCCCATTGAAAAACAAATGTGAATAGTTATTTCATTTAGGTATAGCAATAATTTCTTACTTCATTCTCATTGTTGATTAAATTTTTTCTTCATTTTTGAATTGAAAGAATTTTTGATTTTTTTAATCCTCAATTCGGAAAGAACTACTCTTCAATTTATAGAATGATTTTGAACTTAACATAAGAATAATAATATATTTAGATTTTTATAATTTCATTCCCAAAAAAATTCATATGGAATTATTATGAAAGTTGAAGTACTCACATTTTATATTTATGACGCAATTTATCTTTCACAAGATGATATATGTATATAAATGATAAAAAAGTCAGAATTATGAATAAATGTTTAGTAATGTCGATATAACTTGATTTGAATTGATTTGATATTTTACATATTTTATTTGTTATACACTTTATATATTCTAAATATATTCCATTTATTTCATATATCCTATATATTCCATAATATATTTAATATAATTATATATTCTTTATTTTTCATATATTTTATATAATCTATATATTTTATGTATTTCATATATTTATATAGTTTATATATCTTATAAATTTTATATATTTCACATATTTTATATATTTTATATATAAAATATATTTCATATATTTTATATATGAAATATATTTCATATATTTTATATATAAAATATATTTCATATATTTAATATATAAAATATATTTTATATATTCCATATATTTTATGAATTTTATTTATAAATATGTTTCATATAATTCATATATTTTAAATATTTCATATATTTTATATATTTCATATATTTCATATATTTTATATATTTCATATATTTCATATATTTCATATAATTTATATATGAAATATATTTCATATATTTTATATATAAAATATATTTTATATATTTAATATATAAAATATATTTTATATATTTCATATATTTTTATTTAATATATAAAATATATTTTATATATTTCATATATTTTATGAATTTTATATATTTCATATTTCTCATATATTCAATTTATTTTATATATTCTAAATATTTCTAGAAAAAAATAGATCTAATATGAATCGAACAAATAAGGTTCAGTCCTTCAGTTCTTATCCGCGTTTCAATCTGATTTAATCGAGAAGGGTTGAATATCGTTCGCTCCCCATTTCCAGAAATTTTCATCAATTTTCCATTAGGGAACCCTCAGAATAATGAACATCATAACTATTTTCGAGACGGCCGTGTTATTTCGCTCACGAAATGATGTTATCGTCGGAATTTGGGGTGATAAAGGACCCCTAATTCTAGAGTCTGTCCTGAGCAACCCTTTACAGTTTATTTATTTTTATTCGCAGTTTCCATTACAGGGTGTTCGGATTTAAGGTCAATATATTTTTTTATATATCTAATATCTTTTTTTCTAAAAATTAGTAGAAGCTCATGTTCAATCAAAAATTCAATCAGACTACCAGCTCAAGGTTTAGGAGTCATTTTAAGAAAATACCCTCAATTATCTCCGCCACTGGTGGAAAATGGTATTTTCTATTATCACCAAACAATTTGGCTTATTTGAAAATCCCATATGTCACTGCATTTCATTAATTTCTATCGAATATTGACAAATATATCGACGTCAAATCCGGACAGCCTGTATATTTTGAATGTTCATCACCACACAGAGGGTCATAACGATTACCGATAGAAAAATTTAATGGAGAATTCCCCTGCGTTCAGCAGATATCGCAGAAATTTTTTTTTGAAGTTAAATAAAAATAACGATGTCACGATGACGAACACACAAAACCTACAAAGTCAAAGAGATTTTGATAGAAAAACACTGAACTCCACAAAACGAGAAATAAATAATACTTCGTTAGGGAGAATTCCAATTTCTTTTTTTTTTCATTGGAATTTCCATGCAGGCTGCTTCGTTGGACCCAATGAATGACAGAAACTCATTCAACGTGACGTCAAAAATAACGGGAGAGAACCAGCCTCAAACGGAGCGTAAAATCGAATAAAATTTTCCATGTATTTAACATTCAGAAGACCGGGGTTTGAGCACTGAAAATAATTTAACAACTCCCCTTGGGATTTAAATTTTACTCTTTATAGGTTGAAGAACGACTAATTGTTTTTTATGCGGTTATCGAGCACTTCCACCCAACTTTTCAGAGAGGAAAATTATACTCATTTAATGTGTATAAGGAGGTGTAAGCGATTGGAACCTTGTTCATTACTTGAACTATTATTTAACTCTTCCTGGTCGCTAAGCAAATTAGTTGACCATTTTTGTTTGTTGATTTCCACGTTTTCTAACAAATTAAGTTTCAAGCTCAAACTTTCATCAATCAAATTTTTATGGAAAAAAATTTTGTAACGCATATAAAATCAGTGAATTTACTACCCTTTTCATTTCGGGAATTCCAGAAACTGCAATGGCATATCATCCTCGAAAGTTCCCGACGTTATTGTGGCTCGCCCGTCCAAAACGAGCACTTTGTCTCAAATCCGCGGAAAATACGAGAAAACTTCACAACGGGGGAAAACCTCAATCAGTTTTACTTGCTCGGAAAATCCAATTAAAATTGTCGGGTGCACCGCAAAGCTCGGAGCATACAACTAGAAATGATTCTTACCAAGAAATAATGTCTGAATTTTGATTAGGGGTTAGTTTCGAAAGTTTCTTATTACGTTCAAGTCCTTTTGAGTAGATTGAGCTGATAAAAACGGGAGTAAGCGGCTGTAAAACGAAATGAAAATGGGGGAACCACCGGATTAAAAGTTATTGGGAGACTCGACACTTCGAGTATTTCACTCTTCCCGAAATTAGTCCTGCATCTGGAATTTTATTCGCTTTTTCACTGATTATTTCCAATGATAAACCTTTGGAAGGTTGGGGGAGAGAAATTTTCCTTGAAACTCGTTTGGAAGTTTTCTAAATCGGGATCTTGCAGTATATGAACTCAGAAAAACTGATAAAAACAAGTTGAGGGAGTTCTCGGCTTGGAAAAAATCATCGCGAAGGGCGTTTCGTGAAATTTCCTCAGGGATCAACTCCAATAATTAGGTTCTTATTACAGTTTTATTGAATGCGCGAGATAATGGCTGCTCTTATTATTTAACAGGTTGCTTTCTTTCGAAACGCTGTTTCACGTGAAAAAAAATTGAGATTTTCCGATCTGATGTTGAGAAATTCGATAATTCTGTGGTTTCATTCTTGAAGTTTATGGAAATAAAGTGACATTATTTGTCACACTGATGGCCGCTTTGGTTCGTTTCATTATCTTTTATTGCACATAATGTAAATCATATCATATTAATGAAAATGGTCAGCGCATCATTACACTTGATGCGAGTATAATTAAATGAATGTCCGAGTACAATATGCTTGAATAAAGTTTCGAACTGAAAGGTTCCATAATTTCCAATTACACAGAGCTTTCAATGAATTTCTATATTGTGGGAAGCAACAAGTGTTTGGTAATTATTAATTTCCTCTGCATGAAATGTTCGAACATATCCTTTTCTTGGAACTGTGGGCAATTTCATTCGAAAAAATTTTACTCCGTTTTATGTATCCCATAAATATTTTCATTTTTGTAGGTTCCTGGAAAATTTTACAAAATTTCATTTTTCGGTATGGGAGAAAAACACGTGTTGTCTAAATAATTCGAAGGTGTAGATTCTGAATATGTACTCACTCTTAACGAGGAATAATTTTTTTGCTTACTACTGAACTTTGAAATTGAAATTTTTGGAGATCTCAATTTTACGATGTTCAAATTAGAGATTTTCCTGAATGAAAATGGATCGCCCCTTGTGGGTTTTCATTTATCTGTATTTCTAGAAAAAAATCGATGAAAAATGTTTCAACAAAAAAATTTATTAAACAAGAACAAGGAAAATTGACAAAAAATTTATTCTTTTATATGGTAGAGAATCACATGTAGTCGTTTATGATTCGAAGGTGTTAATTCTGAATATGTACTTACTTTTTACAAGAAATTATTTCTTTAGTAACTACTGAACTTTGAAATTTTTGGAGATCCAAATTTTTCGATGTTCCAATTAGAGATTTTCCTGAATGAAAATGAATCAACACTAAAGAGTGTAAACTTTTTTTTGTTTTTCTGTGTCTTTCAGCTCTAATATGAACTCATCGCAGAGTTCCTAGAACGTTCCTTCAAAATTTTATGATTTTCAATATTTTTGTCGGAAAACAACTGATTTTCTCAAGATTTCAACGAATGTTTTGACGAAACGATAAAGTGCTTAAAGAAAGCGACGGTAAATATCGAAATAAATGAGGTGCAATTAGCCTGAATGAGAAATTTCTAGGAAAAAATCGGTGAAAAATGTTTCAACAAAAAAATTTATTGAACAAGAACAAGGAAAATTGACCAAAAATTAATTCTTTGATATGGGAGAAAATCACATGTAGTCTATATGATTTGAGGGTGCAAATTTTAAATATAAACTCACTTTTTACGAGAATTAATTTTTTGCTAACTAATGAACTTTGTAACTGAAATTTTTGGAGATACCATTCTTTCAAATTTGATAATTTCCTAAATGAAAACGGATCAACCCTAGTGCATGTAAACTTTTTTCGTTTATCTGTATCTTTCAGCTATGTTGTAAACTCATCGCAGAGTTCCTAGAACGTTCCTCCAAAATTTTATGAATTTAATTATTTTTGTCGATTAACAACCAATTTTTTCGAGAATTTCAACGAATGTTTCGACGAAACAATAAAGTGCATTAGGAAAGCGTATTATCGGTATTATCGAAATCAATGAGGTACAATTAGCCTAGATAAGAAATTTCTAGGAAAAAAACGATGAAAAATGTTTCAACAAAAAAAATTTAATAAACAAGAATAAGGAAATTGGACAAAAAATCAATCTTTTGATATGGGAGAGAATCACATGTAGTCTATATGATGTAAATTATGAATATGTACTCACTTTTCACGAGAAATAATTATTTTGGTAAATATTGCACTATGAAGTTGAAGCTTTCAGGTACTCATTTTTAAATTTCCAAATTTCAGAATTTCCTAAATAGAAATGGATCGACCCTGAAGGTGATATTTTTTTGCAGAACGTTCCTACAAATTTTATATTTTTTCTCGCCAAACTTTTTTTTTTGAGAATTCCAACGTATGCTCCGACGAATATAAGAAATTTTCAGAATATTTTTAAAGATAATTTTCTCATCCCAAAAATTCTTTGACTAATTTAGATGAATATTTCTTTTTTCAAATAAAGCCCCCAGTCTCATCCCTCATTATTACACATTCATTACAATTTGTGAACCTCCAGTTCCCCGCCTGTTGTTTGAAGAGAATTCGTCTCAATAAAAATACAAACTGGTATAAAGTGATTGTGCTCCTTCGTTTCCTCCTTCCTCATCCCAGTTTTTGGACAAACAGAAGCCCCAGAGTGGCATTCGAATTGCTCTTTACTCAAATTGTATTACATTTACCCTCCCCGAAATATACTGTCATATTCCAATTTCGCATGTTTGATTCAACAGTAAATATTTACGAGCAAATCAATTCACAAATATTTCCTTCCTATCTCCAACGCTCTGGATGACGAGACTGGCATTTCCTGATAGAATTCGAAATGGATTCTTTACCGAGCAATGAAGCTGCTCCTATAGGAATCAAAACGAGGAATATTTCGTGGTCACCTCCTCCACCGGATTTAAATCCCATCGAAAATGTGCTATAACTTCTTCTCTCCGGTCAGTCATGGCGTGGAAACCCTTGTGATAAGGTTTAAACAAGGCTTTCCAAGGATCTCCCTAGTTCACCCCCTTCATCCCCTATAAATCCGTTAATGATTCACAGATAGGATGGTGAAGATGAAACTAAGATTTATTATAGGATATCCCACAGTCAACATTAAGCACAGAACGTCCTGATAGATTGAAGTATCTGATCGAGTGGAATTAATATTTTAGTGTGCAGAGACGAAGAAGCATCTCGAATGATTGATGTACACTCCTGTACTCGTGAGATAACTGGAAACGAAACTTTCCTCCACAGACGACAATACAGCATCATCTCACTGGATGAGCGCGTGTTTATATCTATAATTCATGCATTATTGTCATTGCTTGCCTGGCACATGCGACTGCGAAAGGGAGGTTGATGAGATCTCTTGTAAAATCAACATCATAATAACCGAGTCTCTGAATTATTGTGGATTAGACTAGATTAATACGCAATTAAATCAGAAGTGTAACACAAGGGCGGGGATTCGGGGCTTTAAGTATATTTCTGTTACACAGAAATCTTCAACTCATTCGTCGTCTAGGATTGCCTAGCATAGTTCCCCTGGTTGTCGTTCTGAATGTAAACCGAAGGCAGTCAACAATAACGATGTTGATTCTGCCCCAACTATCCTGCAAGTTGTTTACTTCAACCCCTGTGTTATAGAATAGTAATGGACGAATAATATTGTTTCTGCGATATTGTACAATAAATGGCTTCAATACTGGAATCGTATATTGGTATTCGTCGTCCACGAGGCGAGCATAAATCGGTTTTCGAAGTTATAGAATTCGTTGATGACTATATCTTATTTTCCTGAACAACCTTCCAAGTATGGCACCATGAAGTGGTCTGACTGAGACACGTGAGGCGAATCGAAACCAGAAAGTGCCTATGTTATGTTGGTTGCCTTCCTTGATATAACGTAGATCACTTATTCGAGTCTGTCCGTCCGTATACACGAAAACACTCGAACGGAACGACCTAGAAACTCTAAATTTTCAGGGTAGGCTCGGATTTCGAATTCCGCGATCAAGTTCGTTATTGGGCAAAATTTGATGAGGGGTTCCGTAAATATGGCCGTGCGAAATTTTCTTCTCCTGATAACTTCGAAACTGCTAATTCGATCTTGAGGAAATTTCGCATTTTAATGAAGAATGATATTTTCAAGGTAGATTTTTTCCAGATCGCGTAACCTGAACCATTTTGAATTCCAACTAATTATTGAATAAAAAATCCTTATATTTCTGTGACAGCTGATTCGGCATAACCTAGAAGGTGGCTGATGGATGTGCTTTTTATAAACTCACACCGAAGCGGCCGTCATGTTGCAGTGATGTCCCTGGTTCGGTATAATTTCTGTTTTTAAATTTAAATTTAAGAGACTTTTCAGAATAATGGTCGAAATCAGCCGAAGGGTTCCGTAGATATAGCCATCCGATTTTTTTCCCCAATAATTGGCGAATTGGGGGCATCGATTAATTGAGTTATGAGGGAATTAAGCTTTTTAGTTCCATGTGGAAAGAAAATTTAGTTTCTCTGATATATTAGATATAATTCTCTGATTCCCTCTCTTGAAGTTTATGAAACTAAAACGACATCATTTGTAGTAACAATAAATATCGAAGTATGATTCGGTAGACGGAAAAAAATTGGGTTTTCTGATAATATACCCACAAAATTCTGTTAGTCCATTTTTTGAAGTTTATGATATTGAAATGAAATGACTTCAGTTATGAGGAAATTTAGCTTTATAGTTGTTCCATGTGAAAAGAAAATTTAGTTTCTCTGATTTATCAGATATAATTCTTTGATTCCATCCCTTGAAGTTTATAAAAATAAAACGACATTAATTGTCGAAGTGACAATGAATATTGAAGAATATTTCAGTAGACGGAAAAAATTGAGGTTTTCTGATAATATATCCAAAAAAGTTCTGTGATTCCATTTTTTGAAGTTTATAATAATGAAATGACAGTACTCGTTCAGTTATGAGGCAATTTGGCTTCTTAGTTGTTCCATGTGAAAAGAATATATAGATTCTCTGATATATAAAATATAATTCTCTGATTCCATCCCTTGAAGTTTATAAAATAAAACGACATTAATTGTCGAAGTGACAATGAATATTGAAGTTGAAGTTTTTTGATAATATATCCAAAAAAAATCTGTGATTCCATTTTTTGAAGTTTATAATAATGAAATGACAGTACTTGTTCAGTTATGGGGAAATTTGGCTTTTTAGTTGTTCCATTTGAAAAGAAAGTATAGTTTCTCTGATATATTTAATACAATTCTCTGATTCCATCCCTTGAAGTTTATAAAAATAAAACGATATTAATTGTCAAAGGGATAATGAATATTGAAGTATGTTCTGGTAGACGGAAAAAATTGAGATTTTCTGATAATATATCCAAAAAAAATCTGTGATTCCATTTTTTGAAGTTTATAATAATGAAATGACAGTACTTGTTCAGTTATGGGGAAATTTGGCTTTTAAGTTGTTCCATGTGCAAACAAAATATAGTTTCTCTGATACATTGAATCTGATTACATCCCTTGAAGTTCATAAAAATAAAACGACAATGGATATTGAAGTATGTTTTGGTAGACGGAAAAAAATTGAGGTTTTCTGATAATATATCCAGAAAAATTCTGTGATTCCATTTTTTGAAGTTTATAATAATGAAATGACAGTACTTGTTCGGTTATGAGGAAATTTAGCTCTTTAGTTGTTCCATGTGAAAAGAAAATTAAGTTTCTCTGATATATTAGATATAATTCTCTGATTCCATCTCTTGAAGTTTATAAAAAAAACTGCATTATTTTTAGAAGTGACATTGAATATTGAAGTATGTTTTGGTAGAGAGAAAAAATTGAGGTTTTCTGATAATATATTCAAAGCAATTCTGTGGGTCCATCTTTTGAAGTTTATAATAATGAAATGACAGTACTTTTCCAATTATGGGGAAATTAAGCTTTTTAGTTGTTCCATGTGAAAATAAAATATAGTTTCTCTGATATATTGAATATCTCTTATTCCACATCTTGAAGTTTATAAAAATAAAACGACATAATTGGTCGAAGTGACAATGAACATTGAGGTATAATTTGGTAGACGGAAAAAATTGGGGTTTCCTGATAATATATCCAAAACAATTCTGTGGGTCCATCTTTTGAAGTTTATAATAATGAAATGACAGTACTTGTTCAGTTAATTTAGCTTTTTAATTGTTTCATGTGGAAAGAAAATAATGTTTCTCTGATATATTAGATATAATTCTCTGATTCTATCCCTTGAAGTTCATAAAAATAAAACGACATGATTTGCCGAAGTGACAATGAATATTGAATTATGTTTTGGTAGACGGAAAAACTTGATATATCCAAAAAAAATTCTGTGATTCCATTTTTTGAAGTTCATAATAATGAAATGACAGTACTTTTTCGGTTATGAGGAAATTTAGCTCTTTAGTTGTTCCATTTGAAAAGAAAATATAGTTTCTCTGATATATTGAATACAATTCTCTGATTCCATCCCTTGAAGTTTATAAAAATGAAACGACATTAATTGTCAAAGGGACAATGAATATATTCAAAACAATTCTGTTATTCCATTTTTTGAAGTTTATAATAATGAAATGACAGTACTTGTTCAGTTTTGAGGAAATTTAGCATTTCAGTTATTCCATGTGAAAAGATAATATAGTTTTTGTGATATATCAGATATAATTCTCTGATTCCATCTCTTGAAGTTTATAAAATAAAACGACATTATTTGTCGAAGTGACAATGAATATTGAAGTATGTTTTGATAGATAGAAAAAATTGAGCTCTTCTGATAATATATCCAAAAAAATTCTGTGATATCATCGTTTGAAGTTTATAATAATTAAATAACAGTACTTGTTCAGTTATGAGAAAAGTTAGTTATTTAGTTGTTCCATGTAAAAAGAAAATTTAGTTTCTCTGATAGATTAGATATAATTCTTCGATTCCATCTCTTGAAATTTATAAAAATAAAACGACATTATTTGTCGAAGTGACAATGAAAATTGAAGTATGTTCTGGTGGACGGAAAAAAATTGAGGTTTTCTGATATTATACCCAAAACAATTCTGTGATTCCATCTTTCGAAGTTTATAAAAATGGAATGACAGTACTTGTCCACAGAAACAAGCTCGAAAAAGCTCCCGACTTAACGTTAGTGCTTTTTTCCAATTTTTCTTATAACTTTTCGAGTTATACAAAATTTAAGTTAAAAAAATTCTTAGCTTTTTAGTTCAATTTTTATTCATTTAATAATCACTCATTCATATTACTCATCTTGCCTTCGATACAAAAATTCAGTACTGAAACAGCAATTTTACTGGATCCATATCAATCGGAACAAAACACAAAAAGTCGCTCATGAAAAAGAAAGTCGATTAAATAAGCATTAATCGTCCTCGTACATTAAAACGGACTCAATGAGATGCCATCGTTTTTCACATTAAAACGACATCGCTTGAAGAAAATCGATCCTTCCAGAGTTTATAACAACAGTCCGACTTAGTTTCTCTCCGAACTTAACCAGCAGTAAAAAAGACGAATGGAGCGATGGAACTCAATGATTGAACTAACAGCTTCGAAACTTCGAAGAAATCTACCACCAATATAACTAGAAAAATTATAAAAATGGTCGTGGCGGTCCAATGAAAAAACCAAGGGGTTTGTTTATAATTAACGCATACCTAACAAATGGTTGTGGATTTTTGTTGGCCTAACACAAATAATTTGACTCATCTCAGAGTCGGCGGAATTGGGAGGGTTCAGCTTCGAATGTATAAACAGATTACTTTACTGCGGTTTCTACGTTTAGGGTTCAGCCTTACACGTTATTTTTGCGGCAAATGTCCAAATTAATTAATTTCGCCGTCCGTACTTTTCCGAGGGAGTTATGGGACATTCGATTAAATCGCAATTTTGTTCTCGATATATTGTTTCCCAACATATTTCCTAAATCCGGTTGGGCGTTTTTCTGGCCATCCACCCGCCTCCTCGATGTTCGTGACTGAAATTTTGAACATGGCAAAGTCGTAAAGCACACGTAGGAAACGCGAGACACGATAAGGTTTTCGAAAATATTAATTTTAGAGCCATTAGACCACCATAATAGCTACATCATTATTCAGGTTATGATAACTTCAGAGTACATCCAAAACATCATCCACAACTGCAGACCGGTTGAGCCTTCTTGAGTCTCATCAGTCCAGCGGTGATATGTAGAATAATAATTATTCCAAGAATAATCTAACATCAATACGATATTTTTTCGAATTCCACGTGGCATATAAATGAATTTATATTCCCACTTATTGGTCCGATTTCACCCCATTATTCAAGTTGAAGGTATCCCGGAATAACAATGAGAGAACTCCGGGAAACAGGGGGGATTAAAGAACTTTGTTACCAATGCAATTATGAAAACGTTATACAGAACCCATCCATTAATACATCTTCGAGGTATGTTGTATGGTTGGGTGAACAGGGAAAGTTCGAGTTTCACTAGCCAGGAAGAAAGTTTTTGGGGGTTTCTTTATCCCTACCAGGGTTTGACACGAGTAAGTCGGAAATCCTTGGAAGACGTTTATGCAGTGATCTATATCCTTTATCGTTGAGTGTTGTTGAAATACTGTACATTTTCTCGTTCAAACATTTCCAGAATATTTTATGAAAGATATTATCTGTATATTCAAAATATTTTCAAATATTCCAGGAATATTTCATTAAGAATATTGCTAGAATGTTCCACTTGGAATTATCGAATTATATTTCTATGATACCCCTGTGTTATTTCAATAAGAATATTACTGAACGAATATTTCAACTTGAATATTCTTAGAAAGTATCCCGAGGAATATTTCGTGCATATTTGGAATATTTTCATAATATTCCCGAATTACTGGATTGAAGAAATATTATATTTGAGCAAAAATTAGAATGAGATTCTTTCAGAAGAAGTGTATAGAATTTGACCTGATTCAAACATTTCCAGAATATTCTATGAAAGGTATTATCTGTATATTCGAAATATTCTCAAATATTTCATTAAGAATATTGCTAGAATGTTCCACTTGGAATTTTCGAATTATATTCCTATGATATCCTTATGTTATTTCAATAGAAATATTACTGAACGAATATTTCATCTCAAATATTTTCAGAAAATATTTTGAGAAATATTCCGTGCATATTTGGAATATTCTCATAATATTCCAAAATTACTCAATTGGAGAAATATAATATTCGAGCAATAGCTAGAATGAGATTTTTTTAGAAGAAGCGTATGGAATTTGACCTGATTCAAACATTTCCAGAATATTTTATAGAAGAGAATATCTGTATATTCGAAATATTCTCAAATATTCCAGGAATATTTCATCTAGAATATTGCTAGAATGTTCCACTTGGAATTATCGAATTATATTTCTATGATACCCCTGTGTTATTTCAATAAGAATTTTACTGAACGAATATTTCAACTTGAATATTCTTAGAAAGCATTCTGAGGAATATTCCGTGCATATTTCGAATATTCTCATAATATTCCCAAATTACTCGATTGAAGATATATTATATTCGAGCAATATCTAGAATGAGATTCTTTCAGAAGAAGCGTATGGAATTTAATCTGATTCGAATATTTCCAGAATATTTTATGAAGGATATTATCTGTATATTTAAAATATTCTCAAATATTCCAGGAATATTTCATTGAGAATATTGCTAGAATGTTCCACTTGAAATTTTCGAATTATATTTCCATGATACCCCTGTGTTATTTCAATAAGAATATTACTGAACAAATATTTCATCTTAAATATGTTTAGAAGGTAAACTGAGGATTATTCCGTGCATATTTGGAATAGTCTCATAATATTCCCGAATTACTGGATTGAAGAAATATTATATTCGAGCAATAACTAGAATGAGATTCTTTCAGAAGAAGCGTATGGAATTTGACCTGATTCAAACATTTACAGAATATTTTATAAAAGATATCATCTGTATATTCAAAATATTTTCAAATATTCCAGAAATATTTCATTAAGAATATTGCTAGAATATTCCACTTGGAATTTTCGAATTATATTTCTATGATACCCCTGTGTTATTTCAATAGGAATATTACTGAAGGAATATGTCATTTTAAATATTCTTGAAAAGTAAGCTGAAAAATATTCCGTGCATATTTGGAATATTCTCATAATATTCCAAAATTACTCAATTGAAGAAATATTATATTCGAGCAATAGCTAGAATGAGATTCTTTTGGAAGAAGCGTATGGAATTTGACCTGATTCAACCATTTCCAGAATATTTTATAAAAGATGATATCTGTATATTCAAAATATTCTCAAATATTCTAGAAATATTTCATTAAGAATATTGCTAGAATGTTCCACTCGGAATTATCGAATTATATTTCTATGATACCCCTGTGTTATTTCAATAAAAATATTACTGAACGAATATTTCAACTTAAATATTCTTAGAAAGTATTCTGAAGAATATTTCGTGAATATTTGGAATATTCTCATAATATTCCCAAATTACTCGATTGAAGAAATACTATATTCGAGCAATATCTAGAATGAGATTCTTTCACAAGAAGCGTATGGAATTTGACCTGATTCAAACATTTTCAGAATATTTTATGGAAGATATATTCAAAATATTTTCAAATATTCCAGAAATATTTCATTAAGAATATTGCTAGAATATTCCACTTGGAATTTTCGAATTATATTTCTATGATACCCCTGTGTTATTTCAATAGGAATATTACTGAAGGAATATGTCATTTTAAATATTCTTGAAAAGTATGCCGAGGAATATTCCGTGCATATTTGGAATATTCTCATAATATTCCAAAATTACTCAATTGAAAAAATATTATATTCGAGCAATAGCTAGAATGAGATTCTTTCAGAAGAAGCGTATGAAATTTTCCTTAATCCAAACATTTCCAGAATATTTCATGAGCGATATTATCTGTATATTCAAAATATTCTCAAATATTCCAGGAAGATTTCATTAAGAAAATTGCTAGAATGTTCCACTTGGAATTTTCGTATTATATTCTCATGATATCCCCATGTTCTTTCAATTAGAATATTTCTGAAATATTCCAAGCAAGTATTCCAGGGAATATTTCGTACATATTTTGAATATTCTCATAATATTCCAGAATTACTCAACTGAAGAAAAAATATCATATTCAAGCAATAACTAGAAAGAGATTATGTACATTTCTGGAATATTTCATATTCCCCGTATTTTCGGAATATTCTCATAATGCTCCAGGAATATTTCATCAAAAATATCCCACAAATGTTTCACAATTTGGAATATTCCATGTTTATTCCTATAATATTCTTTCAATTTGAATATTCCCAAATGAATCTTTCGAGAATATTTCATAAACGTTCCAGGAATATTTTAATATGAATATTCCTAGAAATTTCTGGAATAATCCGTTCATATGCGGAATATGCTCATATCATTCCAAAGTTACCCAATAAAAATTATTTACCATAGAAAAAAGGGAATGAGAGAATATTTTTTTCAATTTCTTCAAAAATGTATTTGAAATCTGGAAGTATATACATAAATAGGATTCCTTGAGGAACCGTGTCAGATGACCGAATTCAGCTCATTCAATCACTTCCCCTTGGGGACATTTCTATACCAATATCGACCTATTTCCATCCAGTTCCAAAGCTATCGTCGGGGTACAATACATCCTAGTGGACGGAAGTATCCTCCTCGGAATTTCAAGGCTGCCAACCTTAAAGTAACTGCCAACAGAGCAAATTGAATCATTCGCGACATCGAACAATGAATATAAAATGCCGTTTCTTTCAGGCATTCCCTTTCAAACGACGAGTTTCCGAAGAAAACAGGGATAACGTATACGGATTAAGGAAAAACCACACGTTCGAACTGACATACGGGGGATGAACGTGAATTATCCCGAACGTCGTTGGCACCCTCAGGATAATGAGGGAGTATTATCGTCGAGGAACGTGGACACCCAGCCTAAGTCCCATAGGCTCTTTTTCTGCATTTTTCACTGTCTGCCAGGATATAACTAGGGCTTTATGGTAATTTTATTGCGCTTGGGAAGTGCGTAGGCTCCAAGGATGGAATTTATGGTGCGTATTCTCAGGGAGGACGAAGTTGATTCCGCATCCAGAGGAATAGATGATTTTTTTTGGTAATCCAACTATCTGCCTCCCTTTAATCTCTCTGAGAGAGATTTTCTATCGATATCAGTTCAAATTCGTTATTCCCAGAGAAAAAAGAAAAACGAAAAAAGAGTTAACTAGTCGAGTTCGCAGAGGGTTCAACCCTCGATTGCCTTGATTAAAAACACCATCACTTCAATTGATTAAATCGCTAAACGTGTTTCATTATCAGATTACGCCGAGTAATTAATTCGTCCGGAAAAAAAAAGACGCCTGACAAAAACTATGGTAGGAATTATACTTCAAAGCGGAGGATCAGACTGCAGTTATTCCACGAGAGCACATCGACCCACAAAAAACTCCCTGTTGATTTTGGAAGCAATTATTTTGGATCAGTGATACGAACGTTTTTTTTTTTCGCGCCAGTCGTTTCCCTTGCTTTTGGCAGGCCTGAGAGGGATATTTCTGAACCATTGGTTTGAGATGTTTCAAATCGACAGGATCGATCAGCTCCCGGTCTATTTGGTCGGGGCAAATGAATCCCCGCGATGTTGTTTCAACAGCGATATTGGCTATTATCAAATGATTGAGTTTCTTAGGAACAACCGGGTGGAACCGACTGATTGAAAGTGTTGCGGGGGCTTAAGCATCGGCGAGAATTCAGATGCGTGTAGACGTAGGCCCACGAGATTTCCCTCGTCACCGCAACTGTTTGAACCTGGCCGTGGGGAGATTCTTGACCTCCTGGTTGAACTCGGGGATGAAAATGGCAATCAGATATTATAATTAGTTTTTTGTCTAAAGTTCAAGGAATATTTCATTGAGAATATTCCATTTAGATTCCTATGATACCCCTGTATTATTTCAATTAGAATATTTTATTTTTGATATTCCTTAACAGAATCCTGAGCAATATTCTGTGCATATTTGGAATATGCCCATAAAATTCCAAAATTTCCCATAATTCAATCATTTCCAGAATATTTCATGAGAGATATTTTGTGAATATTAAGAATATTCTTATATATTCCAGGAATATTTCATTGAGAATATTTCTAGAATGTTCTACTTGAAATTTTCCATTCATATTCCTATGAAACCCCTGTGTTTTTCAATCAGAATATTTCTAAAGGAATATTTCATTTTTGATTTTCCTCGAAAGTACCCTGAGGAATATTCTATGCATATTTGGAATATGCCTATAAAATTTCAGAATTTGTTATTATTCAAACATGTCCAGAATATTTCATAAGGGATATTATGTGAATATTAAAAATATTTTTATATATTCCAAGAATATTTCATTGAGAATATTTATAGGATGTTCCACTTGGAATTTTTCATTCATATCCCTTTGAAAACTCTGTGTTTTACAATTAGAATATTTCAAAAAGAATATTTCAATCTTAATATTCCTCGAAGGTACCCTGAGGAATATTCTGTGCATATTTGAAATATGCCTTTAAAATTCCAGAATTTGTTATTATTCAAACATTTCCATAATATTTCATGAGAAAGATTATGTGAATATTCAAAATATTCTTATTTATTCCTGGAATATTTCATTGAAAATATTTTTAGAATGTTCCACTTGGCATTTTCCATTCATACTCCTTTGAAACCTCTGTGTTTTTCAAATAGAATATTCCTAAAAGAATATTTCAATCTTGATATTCCTCGAAAGTACCCTGAGGAATATTCTGTGCATATTTGGAATATGCCTATGAACTTCCAGAATTTGTTATTATTCAAAAATTTCCAGACTATTTCATAGGAGAAATTATGTGAATATTCAAAATATTCTTGAATATTCCAGGAATATTTCATTGAGAATATTTTCCACTTGGAATTTTCTATTCATATTCCTCTGAAACCTCTGTGTTTTTCAATTAGAATATTCTTAAAAGAATATTTCAATCTTGATATTTCTCGAAAGTACCCTGAGTATATTTTGTGCATATTTGGAATGTGCCCATAAAATTCCAGAATTTGTTATTATTGAAACATTCCCAGAATATGTCATAAGAGATATTATGTGGATATTCAAATAATTCTTATATATTCCAGGAATATTTCATTGAGAATATTTTTAGAATGTTTCACTTGGAATTTTCCATTCATATTCCTTTGAAACCTCTGTGTTTTTCAATTAGAATATTCCTAAAAGAATATTTCAATCTTGATATTCTTCGAAAGTACCCTGAGGAATATTCTGTGCATATTTGGAATATGCCTATAAAATTCCAGAATTTGTTATTATTCAAAAATTCCCAGAATATGTCATTAGAGATATTATGTGGATATTCAAATAATTCTTATATATTCCAGTAATATTGCATTGAGAATATTTCAAGAAGGTTTCACTTGGCATTTTCCATTCATATTCCCTTGAAACGTCTGTGTTTTTCAATTAGAATATTCCTAAAAGAATATTTCAATCTTGATATTCTTCGAAAGTACCCTGAGGAATATTCTGTGCATATTTGGAATATGCCTATAAAATTCCAGAATTTGTTATAATTCAAACATTCCCAGAATATGTTATTAGAGATATTATGTGGATATTCAAATAATTCTTATATATTCCAGTAATATTGCATTGAGAATATTTTAAGAAGATTTCACTTGGAAGTTCCCATTCATATTCCTTTGAAACCTCTGTGTTTTTCAATTAGAATATTCCTAAAAGAATATTTTAATCCTGATATTTTTCGAAAGTACCCTGAAGAATATTCTGTGCATATTTGAAATATGCCTATAAAATTCCAGAATTTGTTATTATTCAAACATTTCCAGAATATTTCAAAAGAGAAATTATTTGAATATTCAAAATATTTTTATTTATTCCAGGAATATTTCATTGAGAATATTTTTAGAATGTTCCACTTGGCATTTTCCATTCATATTCCTTTGAAACCTCTGTGTTTTTCAATTAGAATATTCCTAAAAGAATATTTCAATCTTGATATTCCTCGAAAGTACGCTGAGGAATATTCTGTGCATATTTGGAATATGCCTATAAACTTCCAGAATTTGTTATTATTCAAACATTTCCAGAATATTTCATGAGAGAAATTATGTGAATATTCAAAATAATTTCATATATTCCAGGAATATTTCATTGAGAATATTTTTAGAATGTTCCACTTGGAATTTTTCATTTATATTCCTATGATACCTGTGTTATTTCAATTAGAATATTCCTGAAAGAATATTTCAATCTTGATATTCCTCGAAAGTACCCTGAGGAATATTCTGTGCATATCTGGAATATGCCCATAAAATTCCAGAATTTGTTATTATTCAAACATTTCCAGAATATCTCAAAACGGATATTATGTGAATATTCGAAATATTCTTTTATCTTCTAGGAATAATCCATTAAGAATATTTCTAGAATGTTCCACTTGGAATTTTCCATTTATATTCCTTTGATACCTGTATTATTTCAATTAGAATATTCCTCAAAGAATATTTTATTTTCGATATTCCTAGAAAGTACTCTGAGGGATATTATGTGCATATTTGGAATATGGCCATGAAATTCCAGAATTTATCATAATTCAAACATTTCCAGAATATTTCATAAGAGTTATTACCTGTATATACAAAATATTCTTATATATTCGAGGAATATAAACAATAAAAAAAAAAAAAAAATATTCCATTGAGAATATTCCTAGAATGTTCCACTATGATATCCCTGTGTTTTATTTCAATAAGAATATTTCTAAAAGATTATTAATTTTTGATATTCCTAGAATATACCTTGAGGAATATTCTGTGCATATATCGAATAGGTAGAACAGAAACCTGTCTGAATGATTCGGAATGTTTACCTCTCGGCAAAATCCTAGAACTTTCCTTGCAAGAACCAGCCTGTACAAAATAAGGACAAAATGTTATTTTGCGACGTCCGAAAAATACGAGAAGCTCCCCGAAAGGGAATTTTTTATGTTCCTCCGAATACTATCCCAACACAAAGCAACTAAATAATAAACATGAATTGAAGCGATGAAAAAGTCCATAAAAAAATCCTGATACATTCAGGAAACTCCCTCGAACAAGACTTTATGTTTCTTATGATAAAAGTCGAACTCTTGTCGGATAATCATTAATGATCCATCAGAAACTTTCACTGGAATCGTAAAATACGGCGCCTGAAAGGGATGAAATTTCATCCCCTCGTTAATAAAGATTGGTCCGAGGATATAAATAGGAACATTGTGCGCAAAAAAAATTTAGATTTTTGAATTTCACAATTCTTCACTACCGGTAAAAACTTTAAGGGCCATTTCTGGTGATTTCTGAAGTTTATTATCGAAGATAATATGCATTGAATATCACTATAGGTGGAATTCAATTCCGGACTATAAAAGCCTCAATTCCTCTTCAGCGCCAGTAGAATTTGGCAGAGTGGTTAGTGGCACTGAAATTACCATTTTATGTCCCTGAATAGGAGAGAGAATACTGATGCCCTCTCCATTATTCGTGTATTCATTCCTCGTGAATAATAATAAGTCATGCGTACTTTTGGGATGTTTTTGTTGAATTACGAGATTAGTATAATCAACATATGGTTCTGACAAGAGCAGGGACGGAACTCTGATAAAAAAATAACATTCGTGTATAAGTGACGTGATAGTTGCGTTATTACGCCAGGCAAGACTTTGTGCACATCAAACGAATGTTCATGAACTTCCTATTTTTTTTATTGTTGTTAAATGAAGGTGGATGAATTTTTTTCATTGAAACAAGCGCGCAGAACGGAGGGTTCATTACTGGCCCAAAACCATTCCGGAGTTCGAGAATCTTTCTGCGATCTGTTGGGAACAGACCCCGAATATATTTCTTCAGGCGAACCGCATTGGCTCACCTCCAAATCTAGATTTAATATCCTAATGAAGACCGAAAGAAACACTTTCAGTCACGTTAGGCAACATTACCTCTCACGAGAAAAAAATATACCCAGCACGAGAAATTGATACAGATACAGTCCACGCTTTTCCCAAATGGATTTTGGCCATAAAAATGGAAATAATACAGTTACGTCCCGCGTATCGACCCAGAGGGGAGGATGCCTCGGTTTTCGAGGGAACGAGTTCATAAAAATCATATCAGATTGGTAATCTATGGGACACCTGTCAGATGACCCACGGTGGGAATGCCAGATCATAAGCTTTCATTTGGGATTTTAGGATATTTATGAAGAGCTGATGCTGTGCAGAATAGAACACTGTTCGAGCCAGGGACTTTTTGCAGCAGCCCAAACATCGTAGCTCCAAATTTCAATGAGCTGTAAAAAGATATAATTCATTCGAGATAGGGGATATTGCGATAACAGTGTCTTAGGCAACAAACATAATGGAATACTTCAGTTTTATGACCCTGGAATCCCTTTGTCGCGAATTCAGAGACCTACGTAATTTGGATCGCTACGAACGTGTTCGACCGTGGCAAAACATGCAAGATTTAAAAATAAGCACGTAACTCCCCCATATTTACATACCGTTGTAGTTATTTGAATGGCTTGATCAGTGTATATACCTAGAAGTTGCACAGAAAAAAATTTCCATTCGGATTCTAGCAGAACCGGAATTCGATTTAACGCTGATTCACGTGAGCAAAGTCCATCACGTATATTGGTTAATTGGTCCAATCAGCAGTATTCAGTCAAAGGGGATATCGGCATATGGGCCTCTGCAGCATTTTCATTAGAACATGGTTTTTTGAATGTCTGAGTGAGGGGCCTCCAAAAACATGTTTTCTATCGGTGACTGTGTTCTTTTGAAGTTCTCCACGTGTAGCATTCATAGCGAGTGACATTGTCTTCTAATAGAATACATTTTAATTTTATTAGTTTATTTTTTATAAAATACAGGATGTTTTTGAATCGCTTCATAAAACTTTCATCTCGCGAAATGAAGAGTTCACTTCATCTCGCGATGAACAAATGAGTCATAGGGTTTCGTTCAGAATGTTGGCCTGCAAAAATGAAGTGTTTTGACTGGGAAATATAAATTAATAGCAACTTGGGCGTTTTTTTTTTGTGAAATGTTTCATCTTGATTTTTTCCCTTCTTCGACAAAAAAAGACTCACCTTCGAAAATGCCCATATGAAAAGGTTATGGGACTGTTGTAGGAATTGAAAATTCAAAAGTTGGGTGAAACTGTGTTTTCTCCTCTCAGTAAAATTGAATCGTATAAATTTTTTCAACGCAAATATTGATACTGAACCAATATCAAAAAATTATACATAAATATATCAGCACAGTAAGAGCAAAATTAACCTTAAACCAAAGACAATTTCTTTACTGGGACCTAAACCAGAGAGTCTGTCCCCTGGGATCCAAACCAGAGACTATATCTAACTCTATTGTTCAATTAAGGTAAAATTTGTACTTTGATAGTTCTAAAGCTTCCATTCCCTTCAAATTTTATGTTCGATATTTCGATCAACTGTAAACTCATGGTAATTCTGGAATGTTATGGGCATATTCCAAATATGCACGAAATATGCCTAAGGTTAGTTTCTAAAAATGAAATATTTCTTCAGAGAAATATTCTAATTGATATAACACACGGTATCATAGGCATATAAATGGAATATTCCAAGTGGAACATTCTAGAAATATTCCCAATGAAATATTCCTTGAACATCTAAGGGTATTTCGAATGAACAGTTAATAACTATTATAAAATATTCTGGGAAAGTTTGAATAATGACAAATTCCATACTATCATACCCTAATTTCGACAATTTATTAAAAACAAAATCTTTTTCTTGGTATTGCTGGAATATAATATTTCTTCAATTGAATAATTCTGGAATGTTGTGAGGGTATCACAAATATACATGGAATATTCCTCAGGATACTTTCTAGGAATATTGAAAATAAAATATTACTTTAGAAATATTCCAATTGAAATAAGCCAAATCAACCAATCAAGTTGAACATTTTGGAAATATTCTTAATGAAATATTCCTGGAATATATAAGAATATTTTGAATATACAGATAATATCTCTTATGAAATATTCTACAAACTTTTGAATTATGACAAATTCTGGAGTTTTATTCTGGCATATTCCAAATATACATGGAATATTTTTCAGGATACTAGGAATATTGAAAATAAAATATTCCTTCAGAGATATTCTAATTGAAATAACCCAGAGCTATCATGGAAATATATATGGAAAATTTATTATAAGTGGAACATTCTAGGAATATTCTTAATGAAATATTCCTGAAATATATAAGAATATTTTGAATAAACAAGTAATATCTCTTATGAAATATTCTACAAATGTTTGAATTATGACAAATTCTGGAATTTAATAATGGGTATATTCCAAATATACATGGAATATTCCTCAGGATACTAGGAATATTGAAAATAAAATATTCCTTGAGGCATATTCTAATTGAAATAACCCAGGGGTATCATAGAAATATAAATGGAAAATTTATTATAAGTGAAACATTCTAGGAATATTCTTAATGAAATATTCCTGGAATATATAAGAATATTTTGAATATACAGGTAATATCTCTCATGAAATATTCTGGAAATGATTGAATTATGATAAATTCTGGAATTCTATGGGCATATTTCAAATATGCACAGAATATTCCACAGGGTACTTTCTAGGAATATCAAATATAAAATATTATTTTAAAAATATTTTAATTGAAATAACACAGGTATCATAGGAATATAAATGGAAAATTCCAAGTGAAACATTCTAGTAATATTCTTAATGAAATATTCCTGGAATATATAAGAATATTTTGAATATACAGGTAATATCTCTCATGAAATATTCTGGAAATAATTGAATTATGATAAATTCTGGAATTTTATGGGCATATTTTGAATATACATGTAATATTCCTCAGGATACTAAGAATATTGAAAATAAAATATTCCTTTAAGAATATTCGAATCGAAATAACCCAGGGGTATCATAGAAATATAAATGGAAAATTTATTATAAGTGAAATATTCCTGGAATATATAAGAATATTTTGAAGATACAGGTAATATCTCTCATGAAATATTCTGGAAAAGATTGAAGTATGATAAATTCTCGAATTATATTGGTATATTTCAAATATGCACAGAATATTCCTCAGGGTACTTTCTAGGAATATCAAATATAAAATATTATTTTAGAAATATTCTAATTGAAATAACACTGGTACCATAGGATTATAAATGAAAAATTCCAAGTGAAACATTCTAGGAATATTCTTAATGAAATATTCCTGGAATATATAAGAATACTAGCTGACCCGGCAAACGTTGTTTTGCCATATCTCTCCCTTTTTTCGCAATTTCAAAATTGCTCGAGGCCTTCGGCCTCTCTTACCTTAGGAAAGCCCGTTTCTCACTCTCTAAAACGCGGGGGGCGCTTCGCGCCCCCGGTCTCTC
Organism: Aphidecta obliterata; assembly: GCA_963966015.1. Taxonomy (NCBI): domain Eukaryota; kingdom Metazoa; phylum Arthropoda; class Insecta; order Coleoptera; family Coccinellidae; genus Aphidecta; species Aphidecta obliterata. The sequence goes on from OZ014435.1 coordinate 5,602,359, forward strand.
CCTTTTTTCGCAATTTCCAATTTGCTCGAGGCCTTCGGCCTCTCTTACCTTAGGAAAGCCCGTTTCTCCCTCTCGAAAACGCGGGGGGCGCTTCGCGCCCCCGGTCTCTCCCTTTTTTCGCAATTTCAAAATTGCCCGAGGCCTTCGGCCTCTCTTACCTTAGGAAAGCCCGTTTCTCCCTCTCGAAAACGATGGGGGCGCTTCGCGCCCCCGGTCTCTCCCTTTTTTCGCAATTTCTTAAAAAATAAGGGTTGATCGTAGAAGGGTGAAAATTGGGGATTGTATGTATTTTTGTATGTTGTATCATAAAAAAATAGAAATTAGAAATTTTGTCTGAAAAATAAAAAAAAAAATTTAGGGGTGGACTACCCCTAACATTTAGGGGAATGAAAAATAGATGTTGGCCGATTCTCATAGATACCGGATAAGCACAAAAAATTTCATCAAAATCGGTTAAGCCGTTTCGGAGGAGTATGGCAACGAAAACTGTGACACGAGAATTTTATATATTAGATTTTGAATATATAGGTTATATCTCTCATGAAATATTCTGGAAATAATTGAATTATGATAAATTTTATGGGCATATTTTGAATATACATGTAATATTTCTCAGGATACTGAGAATATTGAAAATAAAATATTCCTTTAAAAATATTCAAATTGAAATAACCCAGGGGTATCATAGAAATATAAATAGAAAATTTATTATAGGTAAGTGAAACATTCTAGGAATATTCCTAATGAAATATTCCTGGAATATATAAAAATATTTTGAATATACAGGTAATATCTCTCATGAAATATTCTGGAAATGATTGAATTATGATAAATTCCGGAATTCTATGGACATATTTCAAATATGCACAAAATATTCCTCAGGGTACTTTCTAGGAATATCAAATATAGAATATTATTTTAGAAATATTTTAATTGAAATAACACAGGTATCATAGAAATATAAATGAAAAATTCCAAGTGAAACATTCTAGGAATATTCTCAATGAAATATTCCTGGAATATATAAGAATATTTTGAATATACAGGTGATATCTCCCATAAAATATTCTGCAAATGTTTGAATTATAATAAATTCTGGAATTTCAAGGGCATATTTCAAATATGCACAGAATATTCTGCAGGGTACTTTCTAGAATCATCAAAAATAAAATCTTCTTTTAGAAATCTTCCAAATGAAATAACCCAGAGGTAACATAGAAACATAAATGGAAAATTCCAAGTGAAAGTTCTGGGAATATTCTTTATGAAATATTCCTGGAAGATATAAGAATATTCTGAATATGCACGTAATATCTCTGATGAAATATTCTGGAATTTTATGGGCATATTCCAAATATGCACAGAATATTCCTCAGGGTACCAGGAATATCAAAATAAATAAAATATTCTTTTAGAAATATTATAATTGAAATAACACAAGGGTATCATAGGAATATGAAAGGATGGAGTGAAATAGCATTCAATTCAATCGAGAGTTATCTAGAGGGACGAAAACAGAAATTCAAAATAGGGAAAGTTTAAGGCAAGGAAGAAACAGTTGAATGTGGAGTACGTCAGGGGACAATTTTGGGCCCCATACTTTTTCTCCTTTATATAAATATGTCTACTTCACTGCGCCAACTTGGAACCAATTAACACTGAAAGCTGAAGAAAGGTTTGCAGTGTTGGTAGAATTTTTTTGAAGAAAAAAATATCCGCATACTCACCCTTGTACTTCACAGTGATTCTACAATCAAACAATCAAAAACACAATCCAAACAACACACAGTAAAAACCGATCGAACATTTGACGTGGTTAATTTACTTTTATCGGAATTTGTTGTGGTCGCTATGCGATTATTCTTTTCAAATTGCTCATCTCTGGCTCGATGAGTCACGTTAGCATGTCGCTGACGCGAAATGAAAACTTCTCCCCTGCCAACGCTACTATGGAAGTTTCCACTAGAAAAAATTAAAAACATCTTCAGCCCTCGTTCATTATTATACCCGGAGGTTCTCTTCAGCATTGCCCCTCGATTTTCCCCGAATTTTCATTTCAAAATGAACTCTATACGTCAATTCGGTTTATTCATGAGTTTATCCGCCACATTTTCACGAAGTTCCACCTTTAATGCAAAAAGTTTCCAGCTTCGGAATTTCCCATTAATGTCGGTGACATCCAGGTATATTTCAACATAATTTAGCTTTTAAACTTCGAAAGCACTGTTACAACTATGTCGATTATGAATTCGGCGCAATATATATCCGCAAAATTAATATTGCACAACTTGAACATGGCGAATTTATTACATTGATTCGCGTCGATTGGAATGATTTTCATCGACTGATTCTCAAACAGCCTGGTCATCTTCGACTGAATAAAGGAATTCTCACCTACCCTGAAATGGCCGAATCGAAGGGACATCAAATTCTGACTAGAACGGTCTGAAGCATTCCTGGAGTCGCGAAGCTTAGCCGATTTCAGACTTCGCATCAAATTCCCCGAGGATTATCTGGGTAATAGATACCTTCCACACGAGGAAGATCGATCGGATTAGGTGCATTTTACCGAGCGAACTGATCCTTCAAAGGCTTATGAGTTTAACGCCATTAAAGCAGCTATATTTCTCTCGGATGGCCGAGGATCGGATAATTTTCATTGAGTTTCTGTAATGGGGTTAGACGACCCATAGAACTTTCACGAGAAGTTGGAGATATTCTATGGTTAATGTCGCGTTAAGACGACAGAACACACAATAACGCCAGGATACAATCATGATCGTACTAAATTATTCAAAACAGACTTGTCGGTTATATTTCATCAGCCAATTACACCCCGAGGTTAATCGACCTGACCCTCACATTAACATCCCCAAATATGAGGTAATAACCGGTAAACTCCATGCCACAATTTGCCGCAGGTATAACAAATTAACCGCCTTCCGAAACGGCAATAAGTACATGAACGCCGAAACAATACCCAACTGCAATCTCATTAAAGCAGATGTTATCGCGAGATCTCAGATAAACCGCCGAGATTTAAACGTTACAAAGCTCATAAAATCAATCCCCACCTTGGGAATTAACGGTGAGCTCCCTTGAGAAGATTAATTACGTCTTTTGTGCGGCAAGTTTGTACACGAGATCGGAGATAGGGGCGGTGTTCTCGCGATATTGAATGTGTTTCGTCCCACAATTGGTCGAGTGAGCGTCGAGCAGTGAGTCGATTCGAGTAGCACCTTTCAAATCAAGTCATACAAGAGAACTCCTCGGTTTTTTCCAGATATCAGACCCTGGCATATTAACAATTCTCTCAACACACACGTCACCCTTCGAAAACAAATCCGAGAAAGTTATAAATCAGGAATTTAATTCCCATCCGAAGCCCCATCACCACAGATCACCAGGAAGAGCCGTCACTAAAACGGATATTTTTATTTCCTCAGGGAGGAAATCGTTTCTTTGGCAGCTTTATCGCCTGAAATGTGGGAACAAGGTTGCCCTGTCGTTGGTGAAGCATGGAAGGAATAGACGGCATAAGAATAATATCGCCATATATTGGCGGAATGTTGGATCTCCAGTTTATGCCCGGACACGTCTTGAGATCGCCATAAATTGTTGATCTCAAGACTGGAAAAGTGGTCGCGGACGAAATTTTCCACTTCGATGAACGATTGGGAATGGATTATGGAATTGGGAAAAGACAAAAGTCACTTTCAGCTCAAGATATAAATTTAGAATATCTACCTTTCCTGTTTTGTTCATGGTATATCCTGATTTCAATTGATTATTTATTGTAAATTTATCGATTAATTCAGGTCCTGAATAAAATGGGACCAACAAAATCACCTTGAGGTACCCCATAAGTTCCTACCTCACAATGAAAATGTACACTGAAAAAAGTGAACCCCGGGAATTTTCGGTTGAATGAATTCCTGTTGTTTAAACGCAACTATTGTTATCACAACAAAAAAAGGCCGTTCTGAGAACAATCTGTACTTGCAATCTTGCAATATTTATGTGAGTAAGTTGATCTTAAACCCTCGAGAGTGGAAGAGATACTTTATGTTTAACATATGGGTAACAACATATTTATAATTACAACGTTATCATTATTCATATACAGGCTTCTCCTAACTTTCTACACTTTTATTCAACGATTTTCATTACTTACCCCATTCGTTATCTCTCACCTTTAATTTACAAGACCTTCATTTGCTTCTACTCAACGTATTTTACCATGTTTGTTTGCTTCTTGTGTATTGTTCTGTATCCATTTTTCATACTTTATTATCAAGTTTATTCCATATTATTCAATGATTCTAACTGACCATGTGTATTAAATTCCTCAGTGCTTCCCACAAGATTTTTCTTGTATTAAAGAATGTTTAATCATCACCTTCTCTAATCATATTTGGGTTGTGCAATATTCTTTAAATAATACTATATGTAATCGTTGTAGTTTTCAGCAAATATTGAGGATATCCATAAGCACCAGTGTCGGCATTATGTTTCATCATCTTATTGAGAACTTTAAATCGACTCTCCACTCATTATTATCCGTTATTGTTTATTGTTTGTTTATTGTTTACTGTTTATATTGTTCACCTAATACTTGATGGGACTACTGACCAGGAAGACAACTATCGTAAGACGCAACCTAACTGAATAAGGCTTGCCCATCGTTTGAAAATGTACATAACAAGGATCTTTGGTCGCTTCCCCCTCTCCTCGCACCGTGGGAGATCATCAATCGTCAAATGATAGCTGGATTCCTGCGAAGAATAACCTATTAAGGTTAAGGAGTCATTAGTGCAGCATTTAATCTACTGAATCATTTTTAAACACCATATGAGAGAATTCTCACCAGTCAACCTGTTGCTGTTTATGAATATCCCTAACTTGTGGGTCAACGGTATTCGAACGAGATAAAGAAAGAGGTCTCTGGGTTTTAACTTTACCAGTCTATCTATTGTTATACATTGTACAAGAATCAGGTTTTCTCGCAGGTCTTTCCTGATTCTTATTTTCGGACCGTCCCCAACAGAACAAATGAACAAACTTGTTATTTTGAGTGCTAAAAATATGTGTTTTGAATTTCCTGTTTTCCCGTCAATCTCTTCCATTCAATCAAGCGTAATTTGGGTTGAATACACAACGTAGAGTCCTTAAACCACTATACGATCACGATCTTGGTCAAAGATTATATAGGGTAATATTTTCACGTTTGAAAGAATTCATTCAAGGTAGAGTTCTAGTTCTCTGCGGTTTTCGATAGAAAGCTGTAATTTCGGTTATAGTTTTATTTCTTTAAAAGTACCAATACAGTACAATAATAATATTAATTCCACTGTATTGAATATTTCACTACAATTTAATTCAACGTTGTAATAGATCGGTCCCAGATCATCATCCAGCGAATGAGGAAGTTTCCTATAAAACCGATTTCAGAGTAGATTACTTTAAGTTTAGGTACTGACTAGACGAACACGAGAAGAAGAATTGCTGTACTCCTTAGGTCAGTCATTTCTTTCTCGATGGTCGAAAATCTTTTAGGTTAGCTTGGGTAGTTCAGGGGATTAGAAGAGAAGAGGTCCACAATAGATGGTGTTAGGAGTAGCAGCGTTAATTCAGAAAATTAACGAAACAAAGGGTTTCCAATATCCCCAGTATATTATTACAGTTTTATTTGATAATTTTATTCACGCAAGTCTATTGTTCATTGTTGAATATCTGCTTTATTAACTGAAACTCTCTTTTATATTGAAACGTTACTGTGAGATTATTCGTTGTTATCGATGTTTAGGTTCCACGTGTTTCAAGTCCTTTTTAGGTTCATTGATATTTTGGATCCTTGATACTTTGTAAGAATGATATGTGCCAGCTCAACATAATAACTCGGTGCAGAAGTTCCCTATAGGAGTAAAGAGAATTGTGTCCTTTTTTGGGGTATAAGTAGTTTAGTACCTTCCTCTCTGCAGAGCCAGTTATTACTGTTCAATTGCAGGATATTCCGGATTTATTCCACTGGGATTACAGTATGAGATGGTCCCGGTCCCTTCTAGTTGCCACATGTCCACATTTTTAGTTTAAAGGGAAAGGGACTACATTTGCGGTACTTTCATCCTGGAACGCACTTTGTACTATTAAAATTGTGAATGCCAATGTTGAGCCCCTATCATTCGTAACGAAGGTCCCTTATGAATCTATCTCTTTTTCTGCATAAACTGTTATTTCTTCACCATGCCTGCTGATAACCTATGCTTTTACTGTTTTTCCATTTAATATGCATGACTTTCGTATCCACCATTTTAACCCTCCTGATATATTTTACTATTCTTGATATTCATTGTACATAACGGGTTTTCCCGCAGGTCTTTCCCGATTCTCGACCTGAAGTTGGGGAACCAACGGAACCAATAAATTCTTGGGTTTCGGTTCTAACCATTTTGTTTGGATTCCTTTTTACTTCCCCACGACTTTTATAAGTACGACGAGAGAATTCTGTGGTTTCTACGAAACGTAGAGTTCTTCCTACTAGATCGGTCTTTGCGCTGGCCCTCTTTCAAAAAAAACCTGAGGGGGCGCGCAGACGCTTACACAGCAACATTCTTGCATCAAAATTTTCCCATGAAATCAATCACCGCTGCCCTGTCTACAGTAGACATAAACAATCTCAGCCACTACAAAGTTGCAAAGGTATGACTTCGTCTTTCAAAATTATCACGCCGCTTGAAACTAACGACATCCGTTTTGATTACCTACAGACTAATACAATGTCTGGATTTTTTTTCATTCGAAAAACGTAACAGCATTTAAATTTGAATACATATTCCCATTTAATTTTAAATTTAAGTATTCCCAGATATTACAATTGTAGCATCTTCTTGCTAAGATGAAGATTCACTGTCTACCTCTTCTTTTTTCCGCACTCATTGTTCTTGTCGCCCCTCGAATCGCACATCTACGAATTCCAACCCTACCGCACCATGATATTTCAGGGGTGGTTTATTCACTCTTCGAAACGAGGCGTTTAGGGAAAAATATTATGAATGAGAGGGGTATTGAAAATATGGCGGCTATAACTGGATCAGGCCTCCCCAATTTCAATAACGCGTGATTGAATGAGTTTCTTCGGCGTCAGTCGGCGAGATCAGCACGTGTCTTTTAAATTATGGTTTTTCCACGACAACACCCGGGGTTGGGTGGGCCTTCAAGTGCTTCATCGATTCGGTTAAGGTTGAGGTCGGGATGACTTATCGGTGTCGTTGAGATAGGACGATTGGGTTTTTCTTTATTGGTCTGAACTCCTTTTAGACTTTTTATTATCGAGGATTCACTGCTGGATCTCCTTAGAACTGACTGGAAAATCATGATCCAGTTCAGGAATCTAGTGGAAAGAAATGTTTTCACTCGATATGTACAATTCCTCATTATGGTTGGTGTTCCTGCGGACAGGTGGCGTTAGTACGAAACTCACTCATATCTACATAGCTGTTCGTTTTGAAGCATCCCCCCTAAATTCGTCATAGCTACACTACACTGCTCTCAAGAAAGCCTTAACCAGCATATTCTCGATTTTTCATAAAATGCCCACCTAAACAACAATATCAGCAGGGAATTGGGTCGACGTTTTCCTTATAGAGAACAGTGGAAAACCTACGTGGGCTTATCAATTTCTGGAGTAATTCCAGTTGGGCCCCTGTGGGAAGGACTGTAGTTGCGGAAGGATTTGTTCCAATTGAAAATTATGGTGATGGGGAATTTTGTTAAGTATAGGGAAAGCACCGTACGTGAGTCTGGGTCTACAGAAAGCGTTTTTGGATGTAGCGGAGATTAGGTGGGGAATTGTTCGAGGTTCTATTTTCTGGCGTTTTTCGTGATCTGAATGGAATCGGCTTGTCCTCGAGGTGCTCGCGAAGGTAATTGGAAGGAGGGAGGTTTGGTGGATATCAGAGACGACCAGTTACCGAATTTTATTATAATTTAGGGTTCTTCCCTTATTTCTAAGTCGGCTATTTTTGTGTGTTGTTTATAAACGAATAACTATCCTCTTTTCTTGAGTATGAACTGTAGCTATATTCCTTATTATTGTGATCGAATAATGAAAAAAACTTGATCCTCAGATCAGGAATGGGTCAATGTTTTCCATGTAAAATTGAGATCCCCAATTTCTGGATTGTTGAGATTGAGGAGTCCTGTACTTTATGGAAATGGACCAATAAAATGAAATATTTTAAAGAATATTAGAATCAATGAACAATCCAATTCAGGAATTCATAACTCCTCAATATTTTTAATTTTCAAAATCTTTGGAAAAATCATCGCTCACTCCTTATATTAACCGTGTTTGCCCCTATTTTTACTTCAAACCAATTCCACTTTCTAGAATGCAAGTAAATGCTAGAAAATGGACCTCATGACAGGTCAATGGAATTTCGTTCAAAACACACCAAAATCTATAGGAAATTCCTGAAAATTGCTCGGTATTGTTGAAGAAACGTATAAGGATCAATTTTTTATTCGTTTCAGCTTCCAAAAGTGTCTTTCTATCAGATTTCACAGACACTTTCTATCACCGAATGACCGCGAATAAACTCATTCTCGGACTTTTTCAGCATTCGAATTTCGTTCATAATTCGCTGAAAATAATAGTTTATTTCTGAATATTGAGTGGTAAAGTTGAAATACAAAGTATTTTATGGTATTCGCCCGATTTCAGACCCCAAAATAGTCTATTCTTCAATATTTGAACGTAAATTTCCAGGTTTCACAGGAACTCTCAGATTTCGACAATCAATCGTAAAATTATCGAAAACTGTAGCAAACTTGTTTTTAGGCTAGTTAATTTTTGGGAAAATCATCGCTTAACTCTATTTTCAACCCTATTTACCCCTATTCTACCTCAAACCAGTTTCACTAGCTAGAATGAATGAAAATGCAAGAAAATGAACCTCATGACAGGTCAATGGAATTTCGTTCAAAACACACCAAAATCTATAGGAAATTCCTGAAAATTGCTCGGAGTTGTTGAAGAAACGTATAGGGATCAATTTTTATTCGTTTCAGCCTCCAAAAGTGTCTTTCTATCAGATTTCACAGACACTTTCTAACACCGAATGACCGCGAATAAACTCATTCTTTTTCTTTTTCAGCTTTCGAATTTCGCTCATAATTCTCTGAAAATTATAGTTTACCTCTAAGTATTGAGTGGTAAAGTTAAAATACGAAGTTTTTTATGGTATTCACCCCATTTCAGACCCCAAAATGGTATTTTTTTCAATATTTGAACGTAAATTTCCAGGTTTCACAGGAACTCTCAGATTTCGACAAATCAATCGTAAAATTATCGAAAACTGGGGCAAACTTATTTTCAGGCTAGTTAATCTTTGGGAAAATCATCACTTAACTCTATTTTCAACCCTTTTACCCTTATTCTACCTCAAACCAGTTTCACTAGCTAGAATGAATGAAAATGCAAGAAAATGAACCTGATGACAGGTCGATGGAATTTCGTTCAAAACACACCAATATCTGAAGAAAATTCCTGAAAATTGCTCGGTGTTGTTGAAGAAACGTATCAGGATCAATTTTTTATTCGTTTCAGCCTCCAAAAGTGTCTTTCTATCAGACACACAGACACTTTCTAACACCGACTGACTGCGAATAAACTGATTCTTCGGACTTTTTCAGCTTTCGAATTTCGCTCATAATTCTCAGAAAATTATAGTTTACCTCTAAATATTGAGTGGTAAAGTTGAAATTCGAAGTATTTCATGGTATTCACCCCATTTCAGACCCCAAAATGGTCTTTTTTTCAATATTTGAACGTAAATTTCAAGGTTTCACAGGAACCCTCAGATTTCGACAAATAAATCGTAAATTTGTCGGAAACTGGGGCACCCTTATTTTGAGGCTGGTAAATCATCGAGAAATCATCGCTCACCCCTATTTTCAACCGTATTCACCCTTATTCTACCTCAAACCAGTTTCACAAGCTAGAATGAATGAAAATTTTCGAAATTGATCCTTATGACAGGTTGATGGAATTTCGTTCAAAACTCGCCAGAATCGATGCAAAAATCGTGGAAATTTTTCGCAGTGGTTGGAGAAACGTATAAGAATCACTTTTTGTCAGTTCCATCCCCCCAATCTGTCTCTGAAGAATATTCTCGATCAATTGTTAAATATCCAATCAACTGAACCAATAATTCTTTTTTTTGTCATCTTCATATTTATGGGTTCGCAAAGGATCCTTACTTCATCGAGGAAGACGAATGACAAGAAATCGTGCCACCTAGCTATATATTCTTCACTCCAACAAATTGGCTTTCAGACCTTTGGGACTAATGCTTGCGGATCGAGAAGTATTGGCTGTCGCTATTGTGGGTGTTAACCCTTATCTGCTGAAACGAAGAGATTATATCTTTTCGCGAAAACTCGTTTTGCGCTTCACGAAAGTTCTGGCAATTTTTAAATCTTATTTGTTGACGTTGAGTTCCAATTTCCGGGTGACAGATTCGTGATAGAATCATTTCAATTAATATCTATTCATCAGTGCTCATTAAAATTATTTATCAGTTATGAATTTTTAGGAAAGGTTGACGAGCTCCTCAATTATCCTGACTCTGGCATTCACAAGGTTCGGAAATTTAATGTTTAATTTAATTAAAAAATGGGGTAAAATTTATGGATACTAGAATCTTCAATGATGTCGACTAAAATGCGAAACATGTTCTAATATTTTCACCGTTTCATTCTACAGTCGTTTCGAATTTGCCATTGGCTTTCTTTCCTTTATAGGGTGGAATAGCTGAATGTTTCCACCGTATGCCGAAATAATAAAAACCTAGGTCCAGAAAGTCGTTCGTGTTTCGAAATTCAACGAGGGACATCTGCAGTTAATGGAAGTGCGAATGCAAGGTTCAGGACGTTTTAACATGTTCTAGAATTTCCTGTGTAGGAGATAAAATCTTGTTACTGACCATGAATAACATTCACGACTTCGAATACTAAATTATAAAAGAATCAACCCTTTTTATTCTTTTTTAATTATTCAAGGCCGTCAGCTACCCCTTCGTTCGGAATGCCCCACTCGACTGACCCGAATTCAGGCTCGAATTCGAGCAGCTGGTTGCATTAAAAAAATTAGCAACCTTTTAATTCAATTAAGAGCGAATTCTGCGACCGATTCTTGCTCGTGTGGAAATCTAAATTGAATTTCCCACTGCTGAAATTCCCGGACGAATTATATGAATTAAGTTTCCGAACGAATTTTTCCTATTAAATTCGTGTTTATGTTGCAGAAGTTGGCCTCGAGAACAAACACAAGAAAACGGTGGTGGGTGAAACGAATAGAATTGGATTTTGCGAATGGAAAATTATTATACTTCATCGTCTGTATCCGACTGGGGAATTTTTTGCATTTTCGAGTTGACATTGTTGATTGTACAAAAAAAATCAGGGGCGTCCATCTTTCTGGGGAATATTTTTCAACGTGCTCTTCGGGACGCCACTGGACTCAATGAATTCAACCAAGTTGGGGCTTAATTAGACCCGGAACATCCCAAATTACGCTACCAAATCACAACAAAATTGGGTGAAAAATCTTGAAGATACTTACGAAAAAAATATATAAACAGGGTGTCCCAAGTTCGAGTGCCTACTAGACGTTTCTTGAGGACCGTGCTCAAGAAACGTCTAGTAGGCACTCGAACTTGGGACACCCTGTATATATATACATACTTTATTGAGACCCTGTATATATACGAAAGGAGATATTTTTGCCAAGAAGGTTCTCAAAAAAAAAAATAAACTCTGCATTGATATTTATTGAATCCAATGTTCTCTCGGTAACATTTTCACCCTTATACCAATAGGATGGGGAAGTTCTTCTCTGTTGCACCTATCATGATCATCGCAAAGAAGGCAGGTCAGGAACTCGTTGGCGACTGGACAAAAGTGAGGATCGGAAGTACAGCCTCGCTCGTATCTAACCAAAGACTCGCTTTTTTCTACATGCCCCACGTATTGAAAACATTTCGATCCATTATTGCACTCCACCGTGGCGTTCTCGGTTCCCATGGCGCAGTGTGAGTATACACCGTTATTCGAACAAGATAAACAGCTGATTCCTTCGGCTGAAAAATAAAAAAAGGAAAATATTGATGCTGGGGATAAGTGGTTTCAACAAGATGGGACTACGTGTCGTACAGCCAGAGAAACTTTGCACTTACTGCATACAAAGTTTCCAGTACGTGCTATTTTCAGATTCGGTGACATGAATTGGCCTTCCAGATCCTGTGATTTGACACCGTTGGTGTGGGTTATGTGACACTCAGGTAAATGAATTAGGTGAAGTAGGTAAAAACTTCATTAAGTTGAAATGTATCAACTTTTTCACTACACTTGAATCGATTGAATCAGGCAAATCAGAGTTATTGGATGTTGAAGAAAAATTTACTCCATTTCTCGTGAAACGACCGATTTCATGCATCAGGTGAATATTGAAAATTTCATTCAGTTGAAATCTATCAACTTTTCCACTACACTTGAATCGATCGAATCAGGCAAAGCGAAGATATTGGAAGTTGAAAAGAAAGTAACCCAATTCTGATGAAACAACCGATTTCATGCATCAGGCAAATATTGAAAAATTCATTTAGATGTTGCAACTTTTTCACTAAACTTGAATCGATCGCTTCAGGCAAATCGAAAATATCGGAAGTTAAAGAAAAAGTTACTCCATTTCTGGTGAAACAACCGATTTCATGCATTAAGCAAATATTGAAAAATTCATTTAGTTGAAATGTATCAACTTTTTCACTACACTTGAATCGATCGAATCAGGCAAATCAGAGATATAGGATATTGAAGAAGAAGTTACTCCATTTCTCGTGAAACAGCCGATTTCATGCATCAGGTGAATATTGAAAATTTCATTTAGTTGAAATCTATCAACTTTTTCACTACACTTGAATCGATCAAATCAGGCAAATCGAAGATATTGGATTTTGAAAAAAAGGTACTCCATTTCTGATAAAACTACCGATTTCATGCATTAGGCAAATATTGAAAAATTCATTTAGTTGAGATGTTGCAACTTTTTCACTAAACTTGAATCGATCGATTCAGGCAAATCGAAGATATTGGATGTTGAAAAAAAAGGTACTCAATTTCACGTGAAACGGCCGATTTCATGCATTAGGTCCGCATATTGGTCCACAAGGATAATCCTCGATAGGCTGAAGTATTGAAAGCAGAAATTATTCAAGTTATTGGGAAGATAGAAATATGTCAGAGATATTCAATTTGAAAAACTTTTCAAATGAATTCAACTCTATGATTATGTTTGAATGTTCAAATTGCAACAACAAAATTGTCCAGAAAAACTCACCGTACAGCCAATTGCACCCATAAAAAATGAGCAATAAGAGCATTCTCATCTTTCGACTCTGATGTTTGGTCGCATTCTGATCAAAGTAATCTGAATAATGTTCTATTTAAAATGATTTCATAGTCATTCAAAATTTAACGACAGTCTTTTGTTGTACAATCGATCAAGCCTGAAGTGAATCTGCACCATTGTAAATTGATGAATTGATGACAAAATTGCAATGCATTACGAATCAAGCTGATTTTTACTCGCGTATCCAAAATACAGAACAACAAAAGTGCCCCCAAATTTCCATTGCATGCCTCGCACATGCACTAAACGACATGCTAATTTTTGAATTTCCTCTCCGTTCATCATGGCGGTTGGGTGGGCACTTTCGCTTGTGCCCTTCAGAACCGGCCACCCCGTTTTTTTTTTAAGGTGGGTCTTTTTTGACATGTGCTAGAACTCATCAGAAGGGATCATTTCGCCAGATCATATAAAAAAATTATAAAAGACATCGTGACGAATTGATATAGCCCTCGTGTAAGTAGGACTAGCGCTCAAAGAGTGTGAAAAATCTTGGACATCAATATCTTAATACGATTTTGGATCGTGTTATCGTGTAACTTTGCAGAAAGAAGGTTCATCCTCTGCTTCCTATCCTACAACTTTGAAAACACCCTGTTTAGTATTTACTGTTGATTTTTCCCCATAAAAAATTATGTCCACAAAAGATATTGTACAATTCACCGACATGCCAACAAAAAGTATCGCGAACTTCCTACTTCTTCCATTGAGGACAGTTGAACGGATTCTTTCTAGGGAGTTTCAGCTTTATCGAAGGGACATCCGGTGATTTTATTGGCTCCGCTCAGTTTTCAACAGGACTGACCTTGTTGTAAACGAGAGTAGGGACTTTATTCTTATTTTCGACACGAGAAATCCAGACTTCCAAATCGGGACGATTGAATATTCAACGGAACTTTTTATGTTTAGAAATCACAATTTTCGTGGAGCCCTTTGAGGTATTCCAATTTTGCTTCTCCCACATTGTTCCTTTGCCGATTCGGAATGCTCCAAGGGAGAAATGTTATTATTGAAAGTACTGCAGTCTTATGAGTTTTTATTGCGTGGAAAACAGTTTTCTCGGAAGGGATTTCGGACTGGAATATTGGTAATCACAGATGATTGCTTTGGGGTTCAGAAAATCAATGGAATCCTGGTAACTGTATTGTTGCTTTATCAGGCTCTAAGAACGTTCACGAATACTTTATTCAGGAAATTATGTGACAATAACATTTATTTGAGACTTATCAAACTCACCCCAGAGACTGATCAAACCGTAGTTCATCAAACCACTTGACAGCAATGTCAGTCAGCGATGAGTTCCTGATATGTAGCTCAGTGAAAAATGAACTCATCTATCTTCTATCTGTTATTAGTGAAATCCTGTTGTTTCAGGTTGGGACCTCGAAAAGAAAAAATCATCGCTTAATGGATTACCCACCCTGAATCCTGCCATGCATGAGAATATCGAGCTGAACGCCACCTACACCAGGGGAGAAGGCCTGTACTCCGCCTTCCTCCCGAACAACTACAGCGAGATCTTCCTGTTCTCCAACTACTCCGCCTCCAATTTCAACCTCCCCATCCTGCCAACGAACTGGGGACCCAAAAGGGACCCCTTGGAGATCGTCATCCCCATCACGGTCATCTACGTGATCACCTTCATCAGCGGCCTGATAGGCAACATAAGCACTTGTATAGTTATCGCGAAGAACAAATCGATGCACACCGCGACCAACTACTACCTCTTCAGTTTGGCAATATCGGACTTGTTGTTGCTGATCTCCGCCCTTCCCCCAGAGATCTATTACGTGTGGTCTAAATACCCTTACATATTCGGCGAGGTTTTCTGCATACTCCAGGGTTTCGCGGCCGAGACGTCGGCGAACGCGACCGTCCTCACCATCACCGCGTTCACGGTGGAGAGGTACGTGGCCATCTGCCACCCTTTCCTTTCGCACACCCTCTCAAAGTTGAGCAGGGCGGTCAAGTTCATAGTGGCGATCTGGGCGGTCGCGTTGTGTCTGGCCGTACCGCCGGCCATGGGCTTCGGCGTGGTGTGCGAGCAGATCAACGGGTCGATCGTGGACGAACACTGCGTCTGCATGGTGAAGCGACAGGTGATCCCCCACGCCTTCGAGATTTCCACCTGCGTCTTCTTCGTGGCCCCCATGTCGCTCATTACGGTGCTCTACATCCTCATCGGGCTCCAGCTGCACAAGTCCACGGTCGGTCCATCGAGAGGGAATAGCGTGAAGATGAAGTACAAGGTGTACAAGCCTGTGGCCACGTATGGGAACGCTCAGGCGCAGGCCGTGGTCGTCCTGAACGAACCTGGTGCCGAGAAAGCGGTGGTGAAGAATCAGGAAGAGGATGGTAGGAAGAATTTCGCCAAGAACGCCCAGGCTGCCAAGCATGTTGTTAAGATGTTAGGTGAGTGATCATTTATTTATACCTTTTGAAAGTCAGATTACCACCTCCAGTCTTTCAGGGTGAGTTTATTTATCTCCATGCTGGTTCGACAGCGACAACCCTTGTATAAACACGAAGTGTCGAGGAAAAGCCACACTTGATGGCCCCATATTTTCAACTCCCCCCTTTTTCCTGACGTTCTGTTATTCATTCTTGTCGCCTCTCACGTGCTTTTTGACGTTGAGGCATGGCTCCTAACCGAACTAGGTACATAAACTGAAATGACTCGGAAAGGTCGTGATAAACATTTCTGAAATAAGTGTGTATTGCCTTTTCCGGGAGATATTGCGCCGATTCAGCGAAAACTGTAGCTAATCAAGAGAAAGGTCGCAGTTTTGCACATTTCAGGAATATATCGGAGGGGTTCTTTATGCCGGCGTTTATTTCTCGAAGGCTAATAAAGATACGGTTTCCGCATAATTAGGAGAGTTAGCTTCAGATTTTTTTTACTCTTTAGGTTTGTATTCGACGATTCAGCTTTTCGCAGAGGGGAAATATAGGACAAATAGTGGCGAGTCAAGGGTTTTCACACCGCTTTGAGGTACTGCATCCGGGCGTTGTCAAATTCGGAATACTGACCAATATCAAAATGTTATTGCTGCAAGTTTTGGGAAAATTGAGTTATCTCGAAATCCCTGCTAATTGCTAGATCAAATACGATCTAGACGGAACGGATGGACGTCATCGAAAAGGTTCTTCTTGTAAAAAATACGGGGGGCATCGCCAACTCACGACCGCTACGCGGTCGTGTTTTTCAGTATCCCAACGTGCCCCTTATCGATTTCAAAAATTAGACAGGATTTATCTGTCAACCTTTGGTTTGATTATATGTCTATTATCATATTGAGTATTTTATTAAGTGTATTGAGTGTATGTACAGAAAATTCATAACACCGATTTAGGAAACTTGCGGAAGACCATTTTTGACGAAGCATATGAATTTTTTGTCGAAGAATTTTCAGAATTTTTTACTTTTTTGGTCTTTATCGATGATTCAGCTTTTCGCAGTGGGGAAATATAGGATGAACAATGGCGAGTCTTGGGTATACATCATGGATTTTTACACCATCTTGAGGTACTGCATCCGGGCGTTGTCAAATTCGGAATACTGACCAATATCAAAATGTTATTGCTGCAAGTTTTGGGAAAATTGAGTTATCTCGAAATCCCTGCTAATTGCTAGATCAAATACGATCTAGACGGAACGGATGGACGTCATCGAAAAGGTTCTTCTTGTAAAAAATACGGGGGGGCATCGCCAACTCACGACCGCTACGCGGTCGTATTTTTCAGTATCCCAACGTGCCCCTTATCGATTTCAAAAATTAGACAGGATTTATCTGTCAACCTTTGGTTTGATTATATGTCTCTTATCATATTGAGTATTTTATTAAGTGTATTGAGTGTATGTACAGAAAATTCATAACACCGATTTAGGAAACTTGCGGAAGACCATTTTTGACGAAGCATATGAATTTTTTGTCGAAGAATTTTCAGAATTTTTTACTTTTTTGGTCTTTATCGACGATTCAGCTTTTCGCAGTGGGGAAATATAGGATAAACAATGGCGAGTCTTGGGTATACATAATGGATTTTCACACCACCTTGAGGTACTGCATCCGGGCGTTATCAAATTCGGAATACTGACCAATATCAAAATGTTATTGCTGCAAGTTTTGGGAAAATTGAGTTATCGGGAAATCCCTGCAATTAATCAAATATGATTTAGACGGAACGGATGGACGTCATCCAAAAAGTTCTTCTTGTAAAAAACACGGGGGGCATCGCCAACTCACGACCGCTACGCGGTCGTATTTCTCAGTATCCCAACGTGCCCCTTATCGATTTCAAAAGATAGACAGGATTTATCTGTCAACCTTTGGTTTGATTATATGTCTTTTATCATATTGAGTGTTTTATTGAGTGTATGTACAGAAAATTCATAACACCGATTTAGGAAACTTGCGGAAGACCATTTTTGACGAAGCATATGAATTTTTTGTCGAAGAATTTTCAGATTTTTTCACTTTTTTGGTCTGTATTTGACGATTCAGCTTTTCGCAGTGGGGAAATATAGGATGAACAATGGCGAGTCTTGGGTATACATAATGGATTTTCACACCACCTTGAGGTACTGCATCCGGGCGTTGTCAAATTCGGAATACTGACCAATAGCAAAATGTTATTGGTCTTCAAGTTTTGGGAAAACTAATGGGTACTCCCAAATTCTATTGGCATCTTTATGTTCTGAGAGTCTTATTAGATATTAACTGGATACTGAATGATGGTCATTCAATTAGACAGTTCCTCACCGACAAATTCCGTGAACTGGCGACAAAGAAACATGGTTCCATTGAGTATTATTTGTAACAACGTAATAACGTAACAAAAACAACAATAAGTAAATACTTAATCCAATAAGAACTAGATGGACCGTATGGACGTCTTCGGAAAGTTTCTGCTTGTAACAAACGCGGGGGGCATGGCTCACTCACGACCGCTACGCGGTCGTATTTCTAAGTATTCTCTTATCGATTTCAAACGGTAGACAAGATTTATCTGTCAATTTGTAAATGTAGAATTCAATATAAACATTGTACTCCAACTATTGTTAACCTTCACTCGACTTTTCCGTCGTACTCCAGGCCTTTCCCGGAAGTCTTCCATTGTCTTCTGTCATCAAAATGAGCAAAAACCCTCGACTGAAATTCTCGCTTCTCGCGACTAAATTCAAATTGAATAATTCTGCATTGATGTAACCCCGAATATGTCTGTTTTCGAAATAGCAAATTCCGACTACCCACCCCCATCCCCCATATAATACTCTAATTGGGGTGTTCCCCCGTCCCCGTCGTTCCGTTACAACCAATTCCAATCCATTCGTGAACATCTTCAACGGAATAATCCAGGAAAATTGTTGAAATTTCCGCGCAGATAATTCCTCCGAATCGGTCATTTTTGGGGCTCGCAACTCCGGGAGGTTTGGAGTAATAGACGCACATTTAATTACGATCCCGGAACGACTCCCTCCCTCGACATTTATCTCGACGCCGAAGTGGAAAATAATTCTAGTTTAGAGGACTGGAGGATGGCTCCAGACCTACGTGCCCTGTGTTTTATGGCTTGTTACTCACGATGGAGACGCCGATTCTTGGAGGTTACGTTCTCTTGAATGTGATGTAGGGTATCTGGATGGTGGAGGGTTGTTAATCGGAAGTGGAAAGGATCTATTTGCTCACTTGCCATAGTAATCTACGCCATACGCCTACCATCCTTCGAGACTGACAGGATAGGAGGCAAATCTCCGGATAAGTAAATATGAATTCTTGTATTCTTCAGTGAGGATGCGATGATTGATGGGAAAATCCGATTTGAAATATGGATCGTGTGGAACATCGTCCCAAAGCTCGTTTCTTCTTCGTTGCAGTTCGCGGTTTATATACACCCTCACTTAGCGATGCAGTTCACGTACAGGACGAATTTACGGAATCTACATAAATCAATCCTAGTGACAGATTCATTTCACGGGATGAAGGTTGCGATGTAATCATGTCAACCACTATAAGCTAATACATAAAGAAAATGAACAATTCCAGGTTAATGACTCCAGGGAATTCCTTCCCTCGAACGATATCGAGAGATGAGTAGATTATGCTGGAGCAGCTTCTTCAGAATTATTGTGAATTTATATAATCAGAATCCCAGACGGTATTCATGTTCAATAACCCAGAATCTCATCAATAGGAACTTCATGAAGGGTATTGTCTTGGTGTTATAGCTGATGGTGTGTTCAAGGGAGAATCATTTAGACCATTTCAATCGTTTAAGGAATTCCTTCGTTTTGCTCTGATTCCTCGGATTGTCTTCAGGGCAGCCTAAGGTTAACTGGATCAAAGTTATTCTAGGTTTGTGCCTGTTAAATTCGATGATTTCATCCTAGTGGTCTCTGCATCACCAGCTATCCACAGGTTCCTGGTTTCCAGGCAGGAATGTCATCTGCTTCTTCCAGTTTTTTCCTTGTTGAGTGTTCCTCCTCGGATATTATAGAGGCTCTTTCCATTTGCACCAGGAGAACAGAGTCAACCTTAAGAATCAGGGCACAACCACGTATACTCAATACCCTGTGAGTAGGGAAAAAAATACAAAGAAGAGACTCAAAGAACACCTGAAGTTAACAATGCTATAAGAAACGTGATAACCAAGGATGGCTCAGCACAGCTGAGAGTACAATAGAGCCTCCACAGTATCCAAGGAGAAAACTGAGAGAAGCAGCTCACAATTCTGCGGAATTTCCCCTCAAGGTGGAATTCTTCTCAACATGCGAGGAAACAACCGGAGTATCCCAAAACTTTAACACTTCCATACTTCAAGAGACTCCCATCGAATTGTAAAATTATACAACACCACTTCCGTTAGCCCGAATTTAACAGTTCAGCAGTCAGGCTCGATAACAATTTCTTCGACACCACGATCGGGCTCTCGATGTCGTAAGCAACCCCCAAAACGAATTGTGATGGCGTCGTTTCACCCTCAGAGATATGTGTTTATGCGAAAAGTTCAAATACGATAACGGAGTTTTAGTTTTGGATGTCGATGACAGTTTATTTTGGGACAGGATGAAGGATGGCTTCCTCTCCTAACTTTCGACCCCCGAAGGAGAGGAAATGTGGTCGATTGGGTTCGAATGTATTAAATAAATGGAAAGGGGGAGTCATGTCAAATGCAGGAATGTTTGATCCCAAGGTATTCTTGTGTCAAGGTTTTGAGCTAGATGGCTGTAATGCGTTGGATCAAAATTTCCAATGAGGGAACTGTTTTTGTTTCGTTGGATTGAATCTTCGACAACCCTTGAAGGGGGTGGAATGTTGTTGATTTGGTTCGAATATGAAAAGTATGTATAACTTTTCAGGTTCCCCAGAGAACGAAATGAGGTCGAAGAAACAAGCAGTAACAGATATCGAAATATACGAGCTGGTTCGAGAGCCATGTGAAGTGGAAGATTATCTCGTTCGTAGATGAGAAGTAATTTTCTACTTCAGGTGAAACCCAATTTCATCCTCAATAAAAAACTTCGGAAGAGCTGAAACTCTTGTTGATTTCATCAAGCACGAGGTAGATGAATTGTGGATAACGAATCGCTCTGATTAGACATTTTCTGCTTGTGCACAAAAATAAGAAAATTATGAGGAAGAGAATCCCATATTAGATTTAAATTTCTTTTCTTTCAGTTGCTGTTGTAGTCACTTTCTTCATTTGTTGGGCACCGTTCCATGCTCAACGTTTATTGGCGATTTATGGCGAGAGATCTTCCTCCAGAACTATTAAGGCCTATCAGACTTTGACCTACGTTAGCGGAGTTTTGTACTATCTGTCTACGACAGTCAATCCTCTGCTTTACAACATAATGTCACACAAATTCAGGGAGGCTTTCAAGGTAAGTCAAAACAGCTAGTCATAATCAATTATATCGAAGATAAGATTTGTACATTAATTTTTTACAGTTGTTGTTATGTGGCTTCCAACCATAAGCGTATTTTCAGGAAATTGAAGACTGATCAAAAGTGATTGGACGCTCTTGTTGATTCCATGATGAAGCGACATCGACGCTTCTTTTATTCCGAAATTCCGAAACGAGAAACCACAATTCCCGGTTGTATTCATCCGAATACCAACGTTCCGGAATGAAACCAACTGATGTTTTTTGTCCTCTAGTTATTGTTTTGAGCCATTCCCTCTTTGCTCGAACGTAAAGTACCTCACTCAAGCTTTGCGCTGCAGCAATTTCAGAGGACCAACTTGTTTTCCCGCATCATTCTATCTACCGACGCGGAAATAACGTTGGGAAAGAAAAAATTGGGAATAAATCCCAGGGTGGAATGCAGCAGCTGCAGTTTTTGATACTGCCGTTTTTCAACAGGCGATAAAATCTCTTGTGACACAGAGGATTCCATGAAAAATGTCGATTCGTTCTTTTTGGATGATTGAACAAAGGAGGGGGAACCAGCAGAATCCGCACAGATATGCTTTTCTGTTGCTTTTGGTGATGAATATACTTTCCTGGGTCACAAAAAGGTTGACGCCCCTTTCTGACAACTCACCTACATCAAAGTCGGATCCTGGCACATTAAAACGTACGAATGATGTGGGGAATTTTTTTTTTGTTCCAGTAAAACAAAAGTTGCCTCCCTTGAATCCGCGTATTTCAATCGCCCCTTTCTGCTCCTATAAGAGTTTTTATTCCATCGGAGGTTTTCCTGTTAAAATCTGCA
This sequence comes from Aphidecta obliterata, assembly GCA_963966015.1. Classification (NCBI taxonomy): domain Eukaryota; kingdom Metazoa; phylum Arthropoda; class Insecta; order Coleoptera; family Coccinellidae; genus Aphidecta; species Aphidecta obliterata. The sequence continues at coordinate 5,624,544 of OZ014435.1, forward strand.
AGAACCACTTTCGCATTCAAACGAAAACATAATCAAAATTTGAAAAGCGATCGTTCATCCACCTGAGCCAAAACAGGCACTCAAGACTCGCGAAAATGACCTTGAAGGTAGATCCACCTTGTAGGTAGATCCACCTTGTAGTGCCTTGAGTGTCTGTTTTCGCTCAACATTTTCTTGTTCTTATTTTGTTCGAAGGATTAACCTACTATTACAGAAACGTTTTCATGTCACGTCTTTGGAGATTGGATTTGAAATGAGCAATATTTCTCTAGATGGCATTTACTGAGATGTCATTGGTTACATGAGATCGGTTAACTCATCAAAATGCAAGGTTCGGGTTGAACGATTCTCTTGAAATTCGGCAGGAACTTTCGAATCGTTATTTTGCATATATAAACTGAATTTCAAGTGCTCAAGAACATGTCTATTTCGGAAAACGTGAGACTGATTCCATTAATCATTCAGCGAAAACGCATGCAGGCTTTATTTGCTTTCAGCTTTTAACATAAATTCCCAAAAATATGAGAACGTGTCACATAATGAAAACGTTTCCGACGTAAATTCTGACACCGTTAACATTCGACTGTAATAATGGTCCGAATTTATGTTGCGATTCATTTGGTCTTCATCCATTTCCTGTCGTATATTCATTTTGAGGGTTGCTCGTTTATAATTGATCCAATTAACCAATTATAGAGATAATTGGAAAGGGGTTCTGTCCTGGATAAACTGTATGGACTCGTCAGTAAGGCTTAACTACCCTTAGATCTGAAGTGGACTCTCCGCATGTTATGTGCGCCTTATGGAGCATAAGTGGGACGAAACACTGCGTGTCACAACAAGCTACGCCATCTCCCGGACGCGCGGAGAGCTACCAGAGTAAAAAGAATAATGAGAATTGAGGACAAGGATTCCATGAAGATATTTGGCCCAACTGTTGCTATCTGTGCTACAGATTGATTCTACTACATAAATATAGAACTCTCTCATATTATCGATAATGACCAATTCGACCCTTATGACCATTAATTACCGGATCCTAACAGCTGTTAACGTTCCAGAACACGTTCAAGCAGTGCTTCAGCCGCCACCTGATGGCCAGGGACCCGGCAGGAGGTAGGTGTTACGCCAACTTATCCGGCAGATCCTCGCAAGTAAACAGTCATAGCAACACCGATTCTTACAGCAGACAGAGCTCGCTACGCTACCTGGACGCAGAGATGGCGCGCCTGCATGATCATCGCAGGCCCCTGGTCGTCTCTTTCAAGCGCAAGGCTGCGGCGACGTCCCCCTACAGAGGCCGACGCGTCGACAAGGGCGAACAGACGTTCGACGGTGACTTTCCAGAAGTGCGAGACCAGAGGATGAACGGGGGCGCGGAGACAGGTGAGGGGTGAAAATCGATTTTGCGGGTGCTTCGAGCGCCATCTATTGGGGGGTGGAGGTAGGAAACGAACTGACGTTAGGCAGTTTCGGGGTGATTAGAAATGCTACAGGAAGAGAATCTGGATTTATTCATAGTAGAGTAGAGTACTGTATGACCTTCTTCGAACAGTCATCTGTTTGTCTGTTTGTATTCAAAGATGCATATAGTTTCAACACTCACTATCAGTATTCAAAGAAGCTCATGGTCTTAACACTCACTCTAAGTATTCAGAGATGCATATAGTTTATCACTCACTCTGAATATTTAAAGATGCATATTGTTTCAACACTCACTCTGAGTATTCATAGATGCTCATGGTCCTAACACTCTGAGTATTCAGAGATGCATATAGTTTATCATTCACTCTGAGTATTCAAAGATGCATATCGTTTCAACACTCACTCTGAGCATTCAAAGATGCTCATGGTCTTAACACTCACTCTGAGTATTCAGAGATGCACATTGTTCATCGCTCACTCTGGATATTCAAAGATGCATATCGTTTCAACACTCACTCTGAGTATTCAAAGATGCTCATGGTCTTAACACTCACTCTGAGTATTCAAAGATGCTCATGGTCTTAACACTCACTCTGAGTAATCAAAGATGCATATCGTTTCAACACTCCCTCATAGTATTCAAAGGTCATATCGTTTTACGTGTTCACTTCTTCAAGGAACTTCACACGAAGCAAAGCACATTCCTGGAAACCGTGCGACTAGCGGTAACTGTGCGAATATTGCAAGGTATTCGCGAGGTATTCTCTCGCATAGGAAGAGTAGTTCCCTTATTATAAGAACAGTTCGTGTTATAAGCTTTGACCATCAACTTGTAATCAGCTCACATTTTCTGTATTCTAATCTGTAGATTCAAGGTTCGAAGATCAAACTGATATTAATTTTGTTATTCGTTTTTTTTTCCCAGAGAAGAATATATCCATCCTCGAAGAGAAAATTTCCGAAGAAACTATGACAGCTCACCTCACCTACGTGGAAGTCCACAATCTACAACCCACCCACATATGCCCACTCAGCATCACCCATCTCCACTCGACCGAGAACCTGAAGCCCGAGAACCACCAGAGAAGAAGAAGAAACAACCATTCGAGGTCGCTAAACTGTGACCTGACAGTCGACAGCGACTCGACCATATCCAAGTCTTGCACGATGCCCGTCATAGGGAAGAAGAAGATCGATGTGCGGAAGAACAGTTCCGCATTCGTTGGATACGAGAGGGTTCCGTCGACGGGGAAGCAGAGGGAATATCTTTGCGTTTCGAGTATTCTTCTGAGCAGGGCGAATACGCCCATGATAAATGTCAATTAAATTTCCTTAAAATTGAGATCTGGTGTTGATATACTGTAATTTTGAAATGGTTTGGATGAATCGTTAGTCAATCTCGAAACTGGAAAAATTCTTTTCAGTTGTTGAGTTGGTGTTTCATCGAGTTAATGGAGTTCGAAAAATGTGCATGTCATTGACATTCGTGTTGTTTTGGACAGGAGACCATAGAAAGGAATATTCGGTAAAGGTGTAGAATATGGTCACTACACGGATTTTGTTAAAATTTTAGCAGGAGTTTAAATATGCTTTTCCAAATATTTATATGATAGAACCCAATCAATTTTAAATTTTTCGTTGCACAAGGTTAGACTTCCCATCTTCACGAGGGTTCAATGATTCTTTTGATAGCACCAGGTATATAAAATACCCGACCTTCATCAAATCCAGTTTCTAGACCGACTCCACTTAGTTTCTTCGAGAATATTTATAATATTTCTGTGATAATAAATTACTAACGATGTTTCGATTAGAGGTGAACCGTTAACGTTGAAACTCATTCGATTATTGTGAATTTTTTATTTTTTCAAATCTGATACGTTTGGCCCGAAGGAACAATTCTGAGGTGTTGGAATTACCAACAGAGTGAGATTTGCAGCGAAGCATTTGTACCTGATATTCAAGAAGTTGTGATACTTGTTATTTTTCTCGAGAAAGTCAATGAATTAATAAATGTTGCTTGTGAAATTCAATTAGAATAGTTTCATTGAATAGTGACTTCCCTCAAATTATTCACACAACAGGAGGAGAAAAATCTGAAAATTTATAAATATCTGGAAGATTAGGCAGACAGCCACTTGTGGATAGTCAGAGACTTTTGGAAATGGCAGAGGAAATATTGGCAAAGTCAGGTTTCATAATGGAAAGTTATAGTTTACTAAAGCAGAATATTGATACAGTGCAATAAACTTAATTTCCTGATGTTAGTCTCGAATCCGGGTTATCGCCGCGCATAACGTCGCCACGTTGCTTACCTTCATTGAAAATTAAGAGTGTAGTACGAATAACCGATATTGTACAATTCATTTTAAACATTTTCAAGACATACGTTTTTATTGAACTTCAGCGGATGGGTTTGATCGAAAGGAACTGTATATAACTATATTCTGAAAGCACGTGTCGCATATTTTGTGCCCTCTGAAAGCATGAAATATCAATTCATTTTAAAAATTGTTTCATCACTGTCTTTTCTCAACCTTACCTAACCTAACCTAAATATTGATTCATTTTAAGAATTGTTTCATCACTGTCCTAACTTAATCGAACCTAACCTAAATATTGATTCATTTTAAAAATTGTATCAACACTGTCCTTACTCAACCTAACCTAAATATTGATTCATTTCAAAAATTGTTTCAACACTGTCCTAACTTAACCTAACCTAAATATTGATTCATTTTAAGAATGGTTCCAACACTGTCCTAACTTAACCTTACCTAACCTAAATATTGATTAATTTTAAGAATTGTTCCAACACTGTCCTAACTTAACCTCACCTTACCCAAATATTGATTCATTTTTAGAATTGTTCCAACATTGTCCTGACTCAACCTAACCTTACCCTACCTAAATATTGATTCATTTTGAGAAACGGCAGAGGGAATATTGGCAAAGTCAGGTTTTATGATGGAAAGTTATAGTTTACTAAAGCAGAATATCTTTTTCGGTTAAAAAAATTATCTTTTATTTATATCGTTATGATAATAATCGACCCTCAAAAGATTTGAAAATAAATTGTTGGGAAGGAATAATAAACAAAACACTGAAAAATTTTATTTCAATTCTTGATATCTACAGTATTTGCTTTTCGCTTCAGAAATTCAACGTTCAATAAAGGATACATTCCAATATTGCTTTGAGATCATTCCATAATTCCAATGTACCAAAATCTGTAATGAAAAAAAGAAACAGATAAAAAATGGTTGAATTTGTAATTTAATAAAAAAACAGATAATACAAAACTACCAAATTTTCCCCAGAACCCACCTGAAACGCACCTACCACAACCAAAAGAAACCAGATTCCCTTCATCCTGAAGAGTCGTTCAATCTCAAGGTTTCACGCAATATACAGTCTGTTCTCTCCTCTGCACCTCCTTCATGTAGGCCGTCAGTTCGTCCTCCATAGCGTCTTTCTGCAGGTCCTTAAGGCTGGAGTCGCTGATGCGACACGGACTATCCGACTTCAAGTTGATCCTGCAGCTATGGAAGACGTTCTCGTCGAGGAAGGCGGGGGTGTAATGAGCCGAGTACTTCCTGCAGACCTTCAGTCTTTCCTTGTCTTTGTTTGGGAACAGTCCGCAGCACTCCGACACTTTCGATTGGTCCTTCGATAACAACTCGATGGATTTGACGTGGAGGGCTATCATGTCGCAGGTGGGGGCTTCGGGAGGTCCAGTTGGACCAACGAAGGGTCTTCCTGCTGTCCTTTCCAAGAAGATGAACTGCTTCGACCTATGCGAAAGGAAATTAGTCTTGAAATTCTTGCGGGGAGAAGTGGTGGAGGAAGATTCTGGGAAAGCTTAGGGGGAAGGAAATATAAGTAACTCTATTTGATCCATCGAGCACCTCTTGACACAACTGAGTGATAAGACGAATGGATACTTGATGGAAGATCATAGGATTCCAATGAGGGGATTTTGGTTCATCAAAGGCTGCAGCCATAGGTCCTTAATCGTGAAGAGACCAACATAATAATCTCAATTCTACAAATAACAATGCCATTGTTCCTCTGAAGCCGCACTAAAATAATCGTTTATATGGGTTTTGAGTGCAGAAGACTGGATGAATGATGGAATGGAAAGTTTCGGTGAAAACGATCCAAACATAAATTCCTGCTGTTCGCTCGTTGCCACAGTTCGAGGGAATACCATTAGGCGAATTCCAGTGCTATTATTAGAATTCGGGATTAAATGTTTCGTGCGTCCATTTCCATTAATGCTTGAAACGTCGTCCTCGGAGATTCCATTTACAGAATGCTTGATGTTTTCTCAACTGAACTTAAACAACAAGTATGAGACGAGGAAGAGCTCATAACGATCTGCTTCATAAATTCCGGAATTGACCAATTCCTTGAGCTTCGAATAGCTATGATCGGTGTCTGACATAAATGTCGTGCAATAAATGTCAGCTTTCAACGGGGTATCGAGTGAAATAAGATATTAATGGTTGAGATGGGTGATATTCTTTTCCTTTGCGGCTCAGATGATGAGTTTCAATGGGAGTTGGTGGAGCTGCTCCCGTAGGAATCTAAACAGAAAAAGTCGCGGCTAGAGGAAATTGCGGAATGGCAATTTGTGTAAGTGCACTTTGGGAGAACTTTGACGGTTGGAAGGTGCAGATTTGGCAGCTACCGGAGAAGAAAAGAAGAAGTGAATTTAATGAAATCCAACCGGGACTGAAAAGGTGAAGTTCGCCAGGGAGTTTCGCTTACGTTGGAATGAACAAGTGTAAATTTCGTTGGGGAGGTGCACGGCGAAATTTTATTGGCGTTGAATGAGAGTTCGATTCGAGAATTCAATGATTATTATCTTTCTTGTTCGGTGTACGTTGTGTTCAGCTGAAAACCCAAATTGGATATCCCAAAGGTCGCGAGCTTCAGTTTTTTGCTTATATCTCACAGATGGTGCATCGCGCTGAAAAATTCATGAATTACATAATGAAAGCTTTTTGAATTCCCTATAAGATTGTTTTCTTCCTTTTTTCTGTAACTGAAATATTTTCCAAGATATCCGCAGCCAAATGTCGCTGGTTGACGAAAAGTGCATTTTCATCTCACGTTTTTTGAATGATAATCTCTTCTAGCGCCACACCCTTCCACTTTTCTATTATACCCTTCAAGTAAGAAGTTGAAACACATTAAATTCCCACAAGATGAAGGTTAATTTAATTATGTATCGTCAACAGGTCCAAACTTGAATTTTTCATTTTTTCTGATAGTTTTTGAAGAAGCACCCCTACTCACTGATACTTGTTGTATGTTGTGCTTTTGTCGAAAAATTTTCTTTCCCAAACAACAACCATCTTCCCAGTTGTTTTTCTTTCATTTTGAAGCCAGTATCAAACGATATAACCCTCAAAATGGTATAGGGGGTTCCCTTCGAAAATCAACAATGAATATGAAAAATTCAGTAAGTTTGGACCTGTTAATGATACAGAATTGAATCAAAACTAATTATAAAGACAATTCAATTCTTCACAACTCCTTTTCTGAAGGGTATGGCCGAAAAGTGAAAGGCTCGGGCGCTAGAAGAGAATATCTGTCAAAAAACGTGAGATGAAAATGCACTTTTCGTTAACGATGCACTATTTGGGAGATATGATCGAACAACTGAAAATTCACTACTCCAAATATATTCTAGATGGAATCTGTGTTATTTATATTTTCCTCAGAAAGTGAGAAGGAATATAAGATCTATTTTAGTGCATAGGCCGAGTCAACACACTTTCGACATTTTCAATTCTCGAGGATAAAATATAGTATCAGTACTTAAAAAATAATAATATGGAAATAAATAAAATAAATTTATATTTAGGTTAGGTTAGGTTAGCCTAAGTTAGGAAAGTGTTGAAAATCATTCTTGAAAAGAATCAATATTTAGGTTAGGTTAGGTTAAGTTAGGACAGTGTTGAAAATCATTCTTAAAAGGACTTTATATTTAGGTTTGGTTAGGTGAAAAACTCACCTCCTGCTCATGTTTTGATCCGGACTGAACTGGGAAGTGTCCCTGCCCGACAGAGTCGTGTTTGTTTGGGAGGTGGGATCGTCTTTGACGTCGACGGACGAATTTTTCCCTCCACTGCCGCTGGCGTGCTCGCATCCTGTTGGAACTGAACGAGAAAGGGCCGAGTAGGATCGCTGCGGTCTTCTCGACTTGAAGCATGACAGATGACAGCATCTGGAGAAAGTTTCCTGCAGAACAAATACTACAAGTACTTCAGACGGTTTCCAAAGGAATATTTGTGTGAAATGTTCGTGGAGTTCAAAAAAGTTGATGGGATTGAATCTCTTCAAATTGGAAGAGGAGTATAAAAAATCCTCCTGGATATGATGTGGAATATAGAATGAGAATTTCGAGACGAACGCCAAAAAAGTTAATTGGGATTCGGGGATTCGGGGACCTCGATTCATCCTTGTTCGAACTCGAAGTTATGGTATAGCATATTTCTCCTCCATTTAATCACTTACCATACAGAAACAATAGAATTTAAATTCGGTTATGAAACTTGGAATACGAGACGAATTAATAACTTCTTTTTTTCGTTCGAACATGTTCAGTCACTTATCTTGATGGATTTTCCCAGAAATTTCTGGATAACTAATGGGCAGTCTTTCGTAATTGCGCTTTCAATGCTATCATACTTCCCATTTCTGGATTAAATTCGAATATTTTCGATATGGTTTATCAAAAGGAAACTAAAAAATACACGCTGTTTCGAAAGCACAAAATACCAATTCCTATTTGCGCGAAATCCCCTGTGGGGTGGAAAATCCTTTCGTTCCATTGTTCAATGGGGGTGCGTTGATAGCTTTCTCTTTGAATCATGATGAGAAGCCTCCAATACACTCACACAGAAGAAAAATTCCCCTAGGACCAACAATCTCTCATTGAGCAAGGATTTATCTATGAAAAATTTTACCCTAATACTGGAACGGAGTCTCTGTTATATCTGGCAACGTCGATCGAATGTGACAGATGTGAGACATTAGATCTACTGTGTGACAGCAATGTCAAAAACATGACGCTCATAACTTCGATTTCCGAATGTTTTGATAAGTTTGATATTGTTCCTCCCAAAGTGAAGATCAATAATTTTGATGAATATCTTCTGTTCTAATGACAGAAGGAAGAAGATCAAAAGGTGAATCAGAAATAGCAGCCTCAACTGCAAATTGAAAAATCTCGACTGGATATAGAATTGAAAAAAATTAGATAGAAATAAATGATTTTTATAAATTGATTTGTTTAACATCATAGTTAATAAATTGATTGAATGTGGAAATTTGGTTTTATATAATGTACAGTTTTTAGTTCAATCTTATCTTCTAGGCACCTAGCCAATTTTTTGGGAGTGATAAAACTCACACGTCTTCCAAATCCCTAGAGAAGAAATTGCATTGAAGAAAAAAGAACAGAGCAAATTATAATAGGTTATGGTGAAAACACCAGACTATGTTTGAAACGCAAATAAGATATAAAAAAATGGAATGGACAATCTGGAAGATGTGGTAGGCTATAATGTAGAAACGGTTGTATATTTTGTTGACCAACAATCTCTCATTGAGGGCAGGGATTAATCTTTGGATAATTTAACAGTAGAGGGGAGTCTTTGTTATATCTGGCAACGTCGACCGAATGTGACAGATGTGGGCATTAGATCTACTGTGTGACAGCAATGTCAAAAGGATGACGCACATAACCTCGATTTCCGAATGTTTTGATAAGTTTGATATTGTTCCTCCCTAATGAAGATCAATAATTCTGATAAATATCTTCTGTTCTAATTACAGAAGGAAGAAGATCAAAAGGTGAATCAGGAATAGTAGCCTCAACTGTAAATTGAAAAATTTCGACTGGATATAGAATTGAAAAAAAATTAGATAGAAATAAATGATTTTCATAAATTGATTTGTTTAACATTTTGATTAATTAATTGATTAAATATGAAAATTTGGTTCTATATAATGTACAATTTATAGTTTGATCTTATCTTCTTGGCATTCAGCCAATTTTTTGGGAGTGATGGAGCTCACACTCATCCAAACCCCTAGAGAAGTAGTTGCATAAAAGAAAAAAAAAGAGAAAATTATAATGGGTTATGGTAAAAACACCAGAGTATGCTTGATGAAAAAAATGGAAGATAGGCTATAATGTAGAAAATTTTTATATTCTGTTGACCAAAAAAAAAATTTATGTATGGAAAAAAAGTTTCCTGAAGTATAATTTGCTTGACTAGATTGGACTTTGTCAATTGGATTCGATTCATAGGAAATTTTTAGATGAGACAACTTTCTGTGTCGGTGTTGTTTGCGAATATTGAATGGAACTTGTTATTTTTACCCTATAATTTTACAATTAAAAGTTTTGATTAGTCTCAGGCAACGGAATGATTACCATAGTTTCGAATTTCGTTTTTATTGTTCTGGTTTATCCATACTTCGTTCTTTTGATATTGAAGCATTGCAACGCTCTCCTGCAACCTTTTCCACAACTCGAAAATCGTTTGCCCTAGTCCAAATCACTTAAGGAATATTTTATTACATCAGGCAACGTCGGCCAAATATGACAGATGTGATACATTAGATCTACTCTGGATATGACGTAACCAGTATTGACCAATAACAGTTTACTAAACCGACGACAAGACAGAACGTCGTTCGCTCTTCGGTTGATTCGCCAATCAGAACCCAGATACTCATTACGTCACAATAAGCCGCTATATCTCTGTTATTTGAATGTCTCGCTAAATTTGAAGGTTTATTCGAATATCGCATAAATAATTCAATGTTTATATTTGTAGGGATGATAACTTACCTTGAAGGCCTCCCTGAACTTGACAGACATTATGTTGTACAGTATGGGGTTTATAGTAGCGGACAGATAGTACAAGATGCCGCTGACGTATGTGACGACCTCGTAGATCTTAAGATAGAGGTTGTAAGTCTCCTTGTTCGACAGGTCTCCAGAGTATATCGTGAAGAGCCTTTGGATGTGGAAAGGGGCCCAGCAGATGAAGAAGGCGACAACGACAGCAACTGTAAACAGAGTACACGATGACACCGATGTTATCCTTCTTGCCGTCAAAACTAATATAGTTTACTCGATTCATTAGGAAAATTGTAGTAATTATGCCACCTCGATTAATCTTTTCGAAATTACTCAAACAAATCGATATTATACATAATTCCGTTGCAATTTAATCAGCAGACATTATAATGAGACGTTACAATCTCGAGCTGTGTACTTAGTTTTTTTCCATTATAACCATTTATCGCCGTAGATGTTTCCATTTATTCGAACGAATTTCTTCGATCTTGTAATGTGTTATGTACGAATGGGACGAAAGAGCGAGCGCACATGCGTATCCTCGAGCAGATATCTATTATTTGTCGGCGTAACCCCAAAATAGGTTGTGAAATCGTAACATCTGTTGCTTGGGTTAGACGAGTGGTTCCTAAATATAGGATAGAGAAACGTGGGGTTGCTCCCTCTGGAAACGTTCCCGTGAAGTATTCACATTTTGGCTCTCTATTGCATTTGTTATTTTTTGTTCCAAATATTATGTAATGTCAATTCTGACATATATCAAAAATGAAGAAATCGATTTTTTTATTTGTGGGTCTCCGTTTTCTGAATAAATAATTAACAGGTTATGGGCCCAGGCTACTCTCAGCAATATAAAATTAATGGTATTGAGCATCGGGACAATTATTGTGATGCATAGGGCAAATGAAAGTAGTGTATAATCACAGAGAGGGGTTTCCTTTAACGATTCCAAAGGTCTATTATTGGAAATAATAAACCAAAACTGGTTCAGATTAAGCTCCAACAATACACTGCAAGGTATTTAGTGATTTAGGGTCTAAATTCGCTGTCAGTTTTGTCAAACGCTAATGTGCATGTCGTAAATTAATTACACCTCCGTGTGTTTACATTTTAAACTTATCTTTTTTGCTTGAGTAATAAATATAACGATGAAGTAACATGCAATCATAAGTTCTAAGAGTGCTTCCATTATTAACTCAATGAAATGCGGAATATTTTCGATAATGCAAGGATTCAAGGGCTGGAGTTTTGGACGAGAAAAAAACATTGGGGAAGAGTTGAAGATGAAACCAATTACATCAAATATGAGCTTAAAATTTTTATGAAGCTATTTCTATGACAACTCCCTCGTGTTATTGAAGATTGCTTCCAGAGCCTGATTAATGGACCCAGATCCGGATAATCCGATATTTGCAACCCACTTATAGTTAGATTATTTCAGGAACCAAAAAACATATGGGAATAGCAAGAGAGATCTACTCTTGAGTCGAGGGTGTTGATACAACCCTCCAGCAGTGCACTTCTAGCTCGAATTGCAACATACATCTCCACTATTCTATTGGTTTTTCATTTCTAACGAGAACCCTCGACAGTTTAGCCGGAGGAGGAAATAATCCACACCGTGAACTCGTTCCTCACCAATTTTCGATAGATAAAAAAACAGCCACTTGAGAAAGTAACCCTGCAGTTTTTATTCAGCAAAGTCAATTATTATAGAAACGACTAGAAGGGAATGATATGAATATTTAGGTTAGTTGAGGTTAAGTTAGTGTTGAAAATAATTCTCGAAATCAATTTTTATTTAGGTTAGGTTGAAAGAGTGTTGAAAATCTTATTAAAATGGTTCCATATTAAGGTTAGGTAAGGTTTAGTTAGGGTAGTATTCAAATAAGTCTCAAAACGAATTTATATTTAGGTAAAGTTAGGTTGAAACAGTATCGCAAATCGTTCTCAAAATGGATCCATATTTAGGTTTGGTAAGGTTAAGTTAGGTTAGGTTAGGTTAGGTTAAGTTGAACAAAATTCTCAAAATTTATTTATATTTAGGTTAGGTTAGCTTCAGTTAGGAGAGTGTTGGGGACAATTCTCGAAATGAATTTATATTTGGGTTAGATAAGGGGGCTGCCACCCCTCCTGAAAATTCAAATCAGGATTCGAATGTGATTCAATGCGAGTAATTTAATTAGACAACGACATCAGCAATGCAATTTACTCTGCAATTCACTGATATTGAGGCAGTGAATGCAACACGTGTAGATTGCACAATATTCATACCTCCAGTTCTAGAGAACTATCAATTTTACTGCAAACTTGTTGGAATTATACTTGGTGGCAGTGGAAAGGTAACCTCCAGAAAAAATTATTTCTCCAACGGGATTTTTCGAGGAAATAATAACTATACTATAGTTTTGGTGAAGCTAAAATCAATCAACTCAAAGTTGTCCAATATCACTTTCAGAAGGTACAATGCTGCGATAAACGCGGCGGTGAAAGGATCAGACGACTCGGTTTTGACCGAATATGCGAAGATAGTTCACAGAAGACGAATAACTCGGCGTTAATTTAGAAGATTCTTATGATTTTTTCACGACGAGAGTTGACTCTGTCAATTACTTACGAATTAATAATTGTTCAGACTTATGGCCAGATAGATGTCAAGACCACCGTGTTGATTGTAATGGTCCTTTTCTTCCGAAAGTTATCGTGTTTAAGGAAATAACAGACATCAAAGCAATGTTCCTTGAGTTATCATATTTTTTCATCAACTTTAGTGTTTAAAAAGCACCAGTCAGGCGACAGTCTTGAAAAATCACCATTTTCTTTACCCCAAGTGAATATTCAGAACGCTCAGACATCTCAGGAAAATTATAAAAAAGTATCATTGCATGATGGAAGATAATTACATACCTTATCTTCATCAGAAATTAAAAACTCTTGATTATTCACCTGTGCAGGTGAATTTCCGGAATATTTCATTCGAATAATGAATTAATTAAGAAAAAAGTGAATAATTTTCAACGAGCAGGCAATAATTCAGGCTTAACCATACCTATGAGCTTTGAATAAATAGTCATTGTTTTTCGTATATTGAACGAATGAATTCAATGCGATTATGCAAATAATCCCATATGAGGGGCTATTATTAATTAAGACGCAAAAACTTGTGCGAAAAGAATAAATTACATGGCAGAATCCACACACTAGTTTTTTCACCTTTATACAGGTTATAATCAATTTCGCCCTCTTTCTGGCCGGTATAGGTATGTCTTGAGAAGTTTCATGGGGATTTGTGAACTCCACACTTCCTCTTTCTCGATCCGTATGGCGGAATGTTTGGCTCGCCCATCTTTCGGGATAACTCATCAGGTTCTTTTGGAGGAACCATTTACATATTGGTTTTTTTTAGCAGAATCCGGTGTCTCGTTTTTGGTCGAACACACATGAATATCTCATATCTGATGCAGAATATTCATGATTTTTTTCTGAGCGGGAATAATGTAAAATTTTGGGAATTGTGATTAATTGGTAAAAACTTCGACAGTTTGTCGATCATTTTGCCCAAATGTCCCCAATTTTCGAATTTTCAGCCGAGAATAGACTCAATCGAATTATTGAATGCTATTACGTTCGAGAAAATATAAGTGACACTTATAAATATTCAAATGGACCGACATGACATTTGTTGAACTGAAGAATAATCACATGAGTGACACTTATGCTACTATTCAATATACAAAGAATCATGAATTTTTTAACCTGTATCCCAAAATCTATCCTTCAAACAAAGGTCTGAAATTAGTCGTTCGATTATTCATGAATTTCACCTTTGCGAAGTGGAAAGAATTTTTATTATATTGGATTCAGTTGACCAGTATTGACTTCAGCCCATGTCAACAAACTTCGCATATGAAACCCCGAATGTCAATATGAATATCTGATCTCGAGGCTCTGGAATGCTCACAAATGCAGCTGTCAACTTTTTGCAATGAATCGATAAATTGGAAATAGAAATCCATATTTCTTTCGACACCGAGAAAAAGCAGTCAGAACGACAGAAATAAGTCTGAAATTGAACTACTGGAATTTCGAGGAAAAGTGCAGAACAGGCATTAATGATAACTTTAACTCATTATTTTTACCGAGACTTATTTTTGCATGTAAGCATAAAAACCAAATTGTTTAACACGAGAAAAAAAATTGAGTTGAGTATAAAAAATACCAGTATTTTTTTTATAAACTTCGAAAGATGGAATCATCGAATTATGTTAAATATATAAGGAAAGAAATCAATTCTTTTTTCTATGAACCAAAACGGCCCTAAGTGTCCGTTGTTAGTATGACAAATACTGTCATTTTTTTTCATAACTTCAAAAGATGGAATCGCCGAATAATGTTTTATTGAAGAAAATGTTTTTTTTAATTTTTTTCCAGCGAACCAAAAAAGCTATTTTCCTATTGCATAAATTAGAAGCAGCTTAATACCATTCATTTTATATTGCGGAGAGTAGCCTCGGCCCATAACCTGTTAAATCTTTGGAAATCATCACTTAACCCCATTTACAACTGTAATTAGCTGAAATTTTGTTCAGTGTTTTATCATAATTTTAATGACATGAGGTGAAACTGTAGCGATACCATCGGACCAAATATGATGAAACGAACCATAGATTCTGTCTTTTGAGAGTTGAGCCATCCTTGATTTTTCCTTTTCTCCTAGTTTTGATGGTGTTCAATTCTTGGTGTTCTTGGACTTTGAGAGGATGTTTGGTCTCCCACATATATTTTCTTCTACATGCGAAGGGTATTGAGTGAGAAAAATAGTTCTGTGTCTTGAGATTCCTAGGAGGATTTGAAGGCCATATGTTGAGTGTTGAGCTATCCTTGATTCTTCCTTTTCTCCTAGTTTTGATGGTGTTTAACTCTTGGTGTTCTTGGACTTTGAGAGGATGTTTGGCCTCCCACATATATTTTCTTCTACATTCGAAGAGTATTGAGTGAGAAAAATAATTCTGTGTCTTGAGATTCCTAGAAGGATTTGAAAGCCATATGTTGAGTGTTGAGCTATCCTTGATTTTTCCTTTTCTCCTAGTTTTGGTGGTGTTTAATTCTTGGTGTTCTTGGACTTTGAGAGGATGTTTGGTCTCCCACATATATTTTCTTCTACATTCGAAGGGTATTGAGTGAAAAAAATAGTTCTGTGTCTTGAGATTCAGCGAACCAAAAAAGCTATTTTCCTATTGCATAAATTAGAAGCAGCTTAATACCATTCATTTTATATTGCGCAGAGTAGCCTCGGCCCATAACCTGTTAAATCTATGGAAATCATCACTCAACCCCATTTACAACTGTAATCAGCTGAAATTTTGTTCAGTGATTTTTCATCATTTTAATGACATGAGGTGAAACTGTAGCGATACCATCGGACCAAATATTATGAAACGGACCACAGATTCTGTATTTTGAGTGTTGAGCCATCCTTGATTTTTCCTTTTCTCCTAGTTTTGATGGAGTTTAATTCTTGGTGTTCTTGGACTTTGAGAGGATGTTTGGTCTCCCACATATATTTTCTTCTACATTCGAAGGGTATTGAGTGAGAAAAATAGTTCTGTATCTTGAGATTCCTAGGAGGATTTGAAGGCCATATGTTGAGTGTTGAGCTATCCTTGATTTTGCCTTTTCTCCTAGTTTTGATGGTGTTTAATTCTTGGTGTTCTTGGACTTTGAGAGGATGTTTGGTCTCCCACATATATTTTCTTCTACATTCGAAGGGTATTGAGTGAGAAAAATAGTTCTGTATCTTGAGATTCCTAGGAGGATTTGAAGGCCATATGTTGAGTGTTGAGCTATCCTTGATTTTGCCTTTTCTCCTAGTTTTGATGGTGTTTAATTCTTGGTGTTCTTGGACTTTGAGAGGATGTTTGGTCTCCCACATATATTTTCTTCTACATTCGAAGGGTATTGAGTAAGAAAAATAGTTCTGTGTTTTGAGATTCCTAGGAGGATTTGAAGGCCATATGTTGAGTGTTGAGCTATCCTTGATTTTTCCTTTTCTCCTAGTTTTTGTGGTGTTTAATTCTTGGTGTTCTTGGACTTTGAGAGGATGTTTGGTCTCCCACATATATTTTCTTCTACATTCGAAGGGTATTGAGTGAGAAACATAGTTCTGTGTCTTGAGATTCCTAGGAGGATTTGAAGGCCATATGTTGAGTGTTGAGCTATCCTTGATTTTTCCGTTTCTCCTAGTTTTGATGCTGTTTAATTCTTGGTGTTCTTGGACTTTGAGAGGATGTTTGGTCTCCCACACATATTTTCTTCTACATTCGAAGGGTATTGAGTAAGAAAAATAGTCCTGTGTCTTGAGATTCCTAGGAGGATTTGAAGGCCATATGTTGAGTGTTGACCTATCCTTGATTTTTCCTTTTCTCCTAGTTTTGATGGTGTTTAATTCTTGGTGTTCTTGGACTTTGAGAGGATGTTTGGTCTCCCACATATATTTTCTTCTACATTCGAAGGGTATTGAGTAAGAAAAATAGTTCTGTGTTTTGAGATTCCTATGAGGATTTGAAGGCCATATGTTGAGTGTTGAGCTATCCTCGATTTTTACACTTCTCCCAGTTTTGCTGGTGTTTAATTCTTGGTGTTCTTGGAATTTGAGAGGATGTTTGGTCCCCTGCATATGTTTTCTTTTACATTCGAAGGGTATTGAGTATGATAAAAAGTTTTTTGTCTCGTGACTTTCATGAGGATTTAAACGCCATATGCTTTGCTAAACCTTTTTTTTGAGGGCTGCTTCGAAGACGGCCACGGCAATCAGAACGAAACGTTGGAACAATTAATTGCATAGACGATGGAAATAGATCTAATAATTTTCCATTAAAATGACCATCGTAATAACGAGTAAACACAATAACCAAAGAATAATGTTACAATGCTAAAATTTCGAAAGTGTGTGAAATAAGAAAATACTGCCACTCACCCAGCATCTTGATGATCTTCCTCGAAGACTTCCTATGCCCGGTGACACTGACGTTCTTCCTCTTCATTATCTTGGACTGATGGAGCTTCAGCCCGATCAGTATATACAGCACCGATATAACAGTCATCGGCGCCACGAAAAACACCAAAGAACTCACTTCGAAAGAATGTTCGATCATCGGCTCGATCAGCTGGCAAATCTCGCAGTTCCCTTGGACCACGATCCCGAACTGCATGGCCTGCGGTACCGCAAGACAAACGGAGAAGAACCAAATCCCGAAAATGATCCTCACAGCCCTGGACAACCTGGACATCATGTGGGACCTCAGGGGATGACATATCGCCAGGTACCTCTCCACCGTGAAGGCCGTTATGATGCATACCGTAGCGTTGGAGGAGATCTCGGCGAACAGTCCGCGGAGGAAGCAGAAGGTGGCGCCGAAGATGTAAGGGTACCTGGACCAGATGAGGTAGATCTCCTGGGGAAGCCCAGAAAGCAACAACAGTAGATCCGAAACGGCCAGGCTGAAGAGGTAGTAGTTGGTCGCGGTGTGCATCGACTTGTTCCTCGAGATCACTATGCAGGTGCTCACGTTACCCACCACACCGGTCAAGAAAATCACTGCGTAAGTCACTATAATCGGAATAACGATGACGAGAGGGTCTCTTTGGGGCCCCAGGTTCCCCTCGAGACACTCCAGTTTCGTTAAGTTCTGGTCCCCCATGCCGGACGCTACATCTCAGACTTCGGGAGGACGCGCGGACTTTTTGGACCACCTGTTATTGAAACCCCTTGTTTCGCCACCGCTGGTTCGCAGAGCACTGGAGTCGCGAAAGGAATTCGGCGGACGGACGGTCTGAACGCGCAGTGTTTTGCTTAGATGACAGAAACGAGGTCGACAGTTCGCGTTCAACAGTGGCATTAGCAGAAAAAAATTGACGGTATGGGAACCTCATTAATGATGTTGAACAATTATAGGAAATGGTAATAAAATCGGGTGCGACGTTTGCAGGTGATTCGATTCGAATTCGTTAAGTGTTGAGTCGTATGGTAATTTTTTTTTTATTTTTTCTTCATGGCTGAACCTTGGGAGGCGTTTTGGGGAGAAAGAACTGAACCTCCCCTTGAGCTTCAACATTTTTGAATCATCAGCTCACTTTTGTAATCAGCTCAGGAAAATGCAACTAAAAAATGCATACAAGTACCTACTCGAATAAAAGAGATTATTAAAATAATTAGTTCAATTCCGCGAAAACGATTCAATATCATTCAAAAAAATTATAAAAACACTGCCGTGAAGTCAGGAGCTTTTGAGCGCTCGTTCATCCACATTGTAGGTAGATTCGCATTTTCTAGTTTTAGAAACCAATTGAAGAAATTTTTGACAGCTGTCAAAAAATGACAGCAGCTTTTAGTCAATTATGCCGAAACAGCTGTTACAGAAATATGAGTATTTTTTATTGAATAATTCGTTGGAATTCAAAATGTTTCTCGTTATGCGATCTGGAAAAAAATTAGCTTGAATATATCATCCTCCATTAAAATAGAAAATTTCGTCACGATCGAATCCGTAGTTTTGAAATTATCAAGAAAACAAACCGCGGCATTTGAGATTCGAATATACCCTGAAAATTTTATGTTTTCAGGTCTTTCCGTTCGAAAGTTATAAATTTTTATAATTTCTATGGTTATGGTCATGCGATCTGGACAAAATTTCCAAGACTAATAATTTTCTGAAAGGCCATTCAATGGTATCAAAAAAAAATTCATGCATCAGTCGAAGGCTTCAAGAAAGTAACAATTTCGAAAAATACACAATTTTTTCCTCAATGCTTGCTCACTTTTTTTATAAGAGCCTTATTTTCGTCCAAATTTGTGAACCGAATTCCAATGGTTTCTCAGTGCATTCATTTCATTCCGAACGAGAATGCAGTCAAAATTTATTGGGTCGAAAATCGTCGAAAAAAGTGATTTTTTGTGAAGAACAGAGATTATGATTTTTAACGATTTCCTAGCCTGATAATTTTTACCAAAGACGATTCAATAGTATCAAAAAAAATTCATGAATCAGTCCACAGCTTCGAGAAAGTAACACTTTTGAAAAATTTCAATTGTGTACTAAACTTTTTTCCTTAATTTTTGCTCGCTTTTTTCTATAGATAAAAGCGTTATTTTCGTCCAAAGTTGTGAATCGAATCCATTCAGTGCATTCATTTCATTCCGAACGTGAATGCAGTCGAAATTGAATGGTTCGAAAATCGTCGAAAGAAGTGTTTTTTTGGGAAAAACAGAGTTATGATTTTCAACGATTTTTTAGCCTAATAATTTTCTCTCAAAGACGATTCAATAGTATCAAATAAAAATTCATGAATTAGTAGTAAGCTTCGAGAAAGTAACACTTTTGAAAAATTCCAATTGTGTACTCACCATTTTTTCCTCAATTTTTGCTCGCTCTTTTCTGTAGATAAAAGCGTTATTTTCGTCCAAAGTTGTGAATCGAATTCCATTGATCTCTCAGTGCATTCATTTCATTACGAACGAAAATGCATTCAAAATTGATTGGGTCGAAAATCGTCGAAAGAATTGTTTTTTTTTAGAAAACAGAGGTTATGATTTTTAACGATTTCCATCCTAATAATTTTCACCCAAAGACAATTCAATCGTATCAAAAAAAATTCATGAATCAGTAGAAAGCTTCGAGAAAGTAACACTTTTGAAAAATTTTAATTGTGTACTCGCCATTTTTTCCTCAATTTCTGCTTGCTTTTTTTCTATAGATAAAAGCGTTATTTTATCCAAATTTGTGAACCGAATTCCGATGATCTCTCAGTGCATTTTTTTCATTCCGAACGAGGATGCAGTCGAAATTGAATGGGTCGAAAATCTTCGAATAAGTATTTTTATTTGTGAAAAACAGAGGTTATGATTTTTAACGATTTCCTAGCCTAATAATTTTTTCCCAACGACGATTCAATAGTATCAAAAAAAATTCATGAATCAGTAGAAAGCTTCGAGGAAGTAACACTTTTGAAAAATTTCAATTGTGTACTCACCATTTTTTCCTCAATTTTTGCTCGCTCTTTTCTGTAGATAAAAGCGTTATTTTCGTCCAAAGTTGTGAATCGAATTCCATTGATCTCTCAATGCATTCATTTCATTACGAACGAAAATGCATTCAAAATTGATTGGGTCGAAAATCGTCGAAAGAATTGTTTTTTTTTAGAAAACAGAGGTTATGATTTTTAACGATTTCCATCCTAATAATTTTCACCCAAAGACAATTCAATCGTAACGAGGATGCATTCAAAATTGATTGGGTCGAAAATCGTCGAAGGAAGTGTTTTTTTTTGTGAAAAACAGAGGTTATGATTTTTAACGATATCCTAGCCTGATAATTTTTTTCCAAGGCCGATTCAATAGTATCGAAAAAACTTCATGAATTAGTAAAACGTTTCGAGTAAGTAACACTTTTGAAAAATTTCAATTGTGTACTCACCATTTTTTCCTCAAATTCTGTTCGCTTTTTTTCTGTAAAAAAAACGTTATTTTCGTCCAAAGTTGTGAATCGATTTCCATTGATCTCTCAGTGCATTAATTTTATTCCGAACGAGAATGCTGTCGAAATTCATTCGGTCGAAAATCGTCGAAAGAAGTGTTTCTTTTCGTGAAAAACAGAGGTTATAATTTTTAACGATTTCCTAGCCTAATAATTTTTTTCCCAAAGAGAGTTTTCGGAGGAAAAATGGAGTTTGAAATAGGGGTAAGTGATGATTTCCAAAGATTCCCAGTTTCTAATTTTTTTTTTCAGATTTCTGGAATGTCCAAATCTTCAATTTCGGATGGAAATATCATAAAATCCAGAAAAAATTAATATTTTTCATATAATCCTATGACTTAATTCGTCTAATTGCCACAACACAAATTATCATCAATAACGATCCCATCCCATAGCGACAAAATGAATTGTATCTTGATTCATGCATCTCCTTTGTTAGTTACTAGCCTAAAGCAGATCGTTTTTGATGGTTTTGCATTGCTTGGAGAGACTGGGGGTTTTTCAAGAATGTTAATTCCGAACCTGATTCCGATTCTGTTCCAACGTCGACTTCCCACATTACTCTCTCCTGGTGGATTCGAAATAACATAAATTGATGAATTACAATCAGAAAAAGTGTCACAACATATGTCGTCCCGGAGTTCGATGGCGAAGAAATCAAACTTCTAAGGTTCTGCGATTTTTCGGATAAAGCGATAAATCCTCGCGCCACCGAACAATGGAAGCCCTTAAAATTGATTGAACTCTTAAGTCAACGTCGAGCTACGTTATTTTTCATTCAAATTACACAAAATCATTGCAACCTGTCGTTCCTGGCAAGAACGACGACTAGAAAACTCGGAGATTTTTGATGAATTATAGTTGGGCAACACAAGCAAAATATTATTCTTATAAAAAATTACGGATTTCAGAAACGTGGGATGTTTTGAACTGACACTCTTAGCTAGTATGTATTCGGGTTGAAAAATTTTTGAAGTTTTTTCAACTGAGATCCAATATCTTCCACCTTTAGACGTGAAACTTCCGAAACTTGCAGAGTCACAGTTATCTTCTTTATTCTAGTCAGAACTTCACGGAAATTGACCTATACAGCAATATCGGGGGTAACTTCCGCACCCTCTTCAGATAACAAGCTGTTATGAAGGTTCATTTCCGCTACTTGTCGTCTTCGATCTGTTGATTTTCTGTCATCCATCTTTTCGTAGATTCCTTTTTAATTGGTTATTTGAACAGCGAAGAATTTCCAGGCCTTCTTCTTGTGTGCTTTTTATTAAGAATAATATGCATCTGACGAACTATGGTAGAGTAAAGTGAATATAAGTATAAGTGTAAAATTTTCAACATTTAAATTGGCAAAATTAATTTTTTCCTGATATATCCTAATAAACTGAAAATCACGACCGCTACGCGGTCGTATATATAATATAATATACTATATAATATAATAAATAGAATTATCAACAAAATTTTTATAAATAATAATATGCAACTGACGAACTATAGTAACGTGAAGTAAATATTAGGCAGAATTAATTTCTTCCTGATATATCCTAATAAAATTACAATCGCGAACGCTACGCGGTCTTATTTTCAGTATCCCAACAAGATGACGATAATGTAGCCAGATATAATGATTTGAATTATCAACAAAATTTTTATTAAGAATAATATGTAACTGACGAACTATAATAGAGAAGAGTTAATATTAGTGCGAAATTTTCAACATTTTGAATGGAAGAATTATTTTCTTCCTGATATATCCTAATAAACTAAAAATCACGACGGCTACGCGGTCGTTTATTCAGTATTCCAACAACATCACGATAGTGTAGCCAAATATAATGATTTGAATTATCAACAAAATTTTTATTGAGAATAATACGCAACTGACGAACTATAGTGGAGTAAAGTAAATATTAGTGTGAAATTTCCAACATTTTAAATAGCAGAACTAATTTTTCCTGATATATCCTATAAACAAACAATCATGACCGCTACGCGGTCCTATTTTCAGTATCCCAACAAGATGACGATAACGTAGCCAGATATAATAATTTGGATTATCAACAAAATTTTTATTGAGAATAATATGCAATTGACGAACTATAGCAGAGTAAATTAAATATCGGTGAGAAATTTTCAACATTTTAAGTGGCAGAATTAATTTCTTCCTGATATATCCTTATGAACTAACAATCACGACCGCTACGCGCTCGTATGCAATATAGTAGAGTAAAGAAAATAATAGTGTGAAATTTTCAACATTTCAAATGACAGAATTAATTTCTTCCTGATATATCCTAATAAACTAACAATCACGATCGCTACTCGATCGTATTTTCAGTATCCCAACAAGATGACGATAATGTAGCCAGATATAATAATTCGAATTATCAACAAAATTTTCATTTGCAACTGACGAACTTCAGTAAAGTGAATATTAGTGTGAAATTTTCAATATTTTAAATGGCAGAATTAATTTCTTCCTGATATATCCTAATGAACTAAAAATCACGACCGCTACTCGATCGTATTTCCAGTATCCCAACAAGATGAGGATAATGTAGCCAGATATAATAATTTGACTTATCAACAAAATTTTATTAAGAATAATATGCAAATGCAATACAGTAGAGTAAAGAAAATAAAAGTGTGAAATTTTCAACATTTTAAATGGCAGAATTAATTTCTTCCTGATATGTCCTAATAAATCACGACCGCTACGCGGTCGTATTTTCAGTTCCCCAACGTGCCCCTTATCGATTTTAAACGGTGGGAGGGATTTATCTGTCAATCTGTGGTTTGATTCTATGCCTCTTATTACTTTGAGGGTAAAAAAAGTAAGTAAGGGTAAGTCAGCCAATTGTGTGTCTCTTCGTTTCCTCTCCACTGCTTCTCAGCATCCATTCATATTCGAGATCTTCCATTCTCCATCTGAATATCGGAGACTTTCTGCACTTTATCCAGTTTCTACTCAATTTGCATTCGTATTAGCCTTTTATTTCACCACCGCCGCTTCGACGATAGCTTTAGTACCGATAGATTTTCAAAACATCGTAGATAATCCACCTTTATCGCGATGGAACTGTGCGACCAGCTGGAAAGTAGGACAAATCTACGTGTTCGTTTAAATGAATGTAGTTTTTCATCGTAACACGTGCAGAAATCTTCTGGGAAATACCCACCTTCCTCTTCATTTCTTCTGTGTTTATTCTCATTGTGTTATTCCTGACGAGATGTTGCAGAACGCGATGCGCAACTTCGTCGATCGCCTTGAAGAATGTGTAAATCGAAAAGGACGTTATTTATTGAATATAGACTTTTGTCCAATAAACTTCCACATTTTTTTTACTTGATACGCTCTATATCAATCTCCTAGTTGTTTTATTGGCCACATGGCAACCATTCCCATTATGGTCATCTGCGCTGCGCCACCTGTACTTTTTTTTTCAGCCATATTTTTTTTCCAGTTTTTCTTCGAGATTGTGAAAGGATTGAATAGGACTTTTAAACACCCTAAATCCGTCCCTGATTCAAATCATCCATCACTGCTAGAATATTTGCATACCCCCAGTTTCCTCTCCGAGCACTCAAAAGTTGGCATCAGACATTAAATAACAAGAAGGGAAATATTAGAAGATCTCTTCAAGCGAATTGCAAAGTGGATGAATAGGATCATTTGTTTACTTTACAATTCAGCATGAACAAAATCATGGAATGTCTTTCACGAAGGTAACAAAAACCGCAGATGTGATTAAATTTCAATTTTCCAGTAAGGGAAACCTTCGCTGTGGGAGAAAATGTTAATGTGGTTCAGGTGGTGAGAAAAACTCCAGTTAAATACTTTTTAATACACTTTTCTTGAATAACTAACCTATATGTCACATAGAATATGGCAAGAAACATATACATAAAACATATATGTATAAACGTAAAGATGCGGAAAACTCAGACTTTTCCGATGCAAGCTTTCTTGCTGCTCAATTCGTCACTGTGAAGCTGTTCGAAGTTCCACTGTATGGTAGGATGGCACCTATGATAAGTTTATTATGTCCGAAATGTCTCAATCTGTAAGTACCAGGTTCAACGTCTTCGGTTATGTCCCATTCCACTGTGCCTTCGCTGGTACCTTTGAACAAGCACGTTTTCTTCCATTTGTACCTGGAAGAGAGAGAATGAGAAAGGCCTTTTTTTGAAAGGAAACTCACCTTGTTTCCCAGTTGGAGTCAGTGTAGACGATTTGCCATGTTTTGTCCTCGAGTTGTTTCTCGACTGTTAGGAAGGTTTTACCTTGTTTCACGTTATTTCTTGGATGTCCGGATATCTACCAAAGAAAAATATATTAATCAATTTACTCAGAAATCAGTGGAAGGGAAGAAAATTTTTGAAGCTTGAAAAAGAATGTTCTATCTATTAAATCAAATTGAAAACTTAAGTTAAAAGTTATTGGAGCCTCGGCACAATATCACTTAAGGCAAAAGATCTTCGTTATCTCTTTGCTGCTAAGTTAAAACAACAAAAGTCTTTATCAGACTGTAATGGAAGATTCAAGGCTCGCGGAGTGAAACGCCAGAATAGCAATATTCAAGAAATTTTGAGAAAGTTATTGGAGCCTCGGCACAATATCTCTTAAGGAGGAAGTTTTTCTATATCATAACTGCGTTTAAGTCAAGATAACAAAAGTTATTGTCAAACCGTAGGGGACGGTTCAGGGCTGGCGAAGTGAAACACGAGTATTTAAGTATTGAAATTTACATAAAAGTTATTGGAGCCTCGGCACAATATCACTTAAGGCAAAAGATCTTCTTTATCTCCTTTGCTGCTAAGTTGAAACAACAAAAGTCTTCATCAGACTGTAATGGAAGGTTCGAGGCTCGCGAATTGAAACGCCAGAATAGCAATATTCAAGAAATTTCAAGAAGTTATTGAAGCCTCGGCACAATATCTCTTATGGTGGAAGTTTTTCTATATCATAACTGCGTTTAAGTCAAGATAACAAATATTATTGTCAAACCGTAGGGGAAGGTTCAGGGCTGGCGAAGTGAAACACGAGTATTTAAGTATTGAAATTTACATAAAAAGTTATTGGAGCCTCGGCACAATATCACTTAGGGCGAAAGTCCTTCTTTATCTTCTTAGCTGCTAAGTTTAAACAACAAAAGTCTTTATCAGACTGTAATGCAAGGTTCAAGGCTCGCGGAGTGAAACGCCAGAATAGGAATATTCAAGAAATTTTAAGAAAGTTATTGAAGCCTCGGCACAATATCTCTTAAGGTGGAAGTTTCTCTTTATCATAACTGCGTTTAAGTCAAGATAACAAAAGTTATTGTTAAACCGTAGGGAAAGGTTCAGGGCTGGCGAAGTGAAACACCAGTATTTAAGTATTGAAATTTACATAAAAAGTTATTGGAGCCTCGGCACAATATCACTTAAGGCAAAAGATCTTCTTTATCTCCTTTGCTGCTAAGTTGAAACAACAAAAGTCTTCATCAGACTGTAATGGAAGGTTCAAGGCTCGCGGAGTGAAACGCCAGAATAGCAATATCCAAGAAATTTCAAGAAAGTTATTGAAGCCTCGGCACAATATCTCTTAAGGTGGAAGTTTTTCTATATCATAACTACGTTTAAGTCAAGATAACAAAAGTTATTGTTAAACCGTTTAGGGAAAGGTTCAGGGCTGGTGAAGTGAAACATGAGTATTTAAGTATTGAAATTTACATAAAAAGTTATTGGAGCTTCGGCACAATATCACTTTAGGCAAAAGATCTTCTTTATCTCCTTTGCTGCTAAGTTGAAACAACAAAAGTCTTCATCAGACTGTAATGGAAGGTTCAAGGCTCGCGGAGTGAAACGCCAGAATAGCAATATCCAAGAAATTTCAAGAAAGTTATTGAAGCCTCGGCACAATATCTCTTAAGGTGGAAGTTTTTCCATATCATAACTACGTTTAAGTCAAGATAACAAAAGTTATTGTTAAACCGTTTAGGGGAAGGTTCAGGGCTGGTGAAGTGAAACATGAGTATTTAAGTATTGAAATTTACATAAAAAGTTATTGGAGCTTCGGCACAATATCACTTTAGGCAAAAGATCTTCTTTATCTCCTTTGCTGCTAAGTTGAAACAACAAAAGTCTTCATCAGACTGTAATGGAAGGTTCAAGGCTCGCGGAGTGAAACGCCAGAATAGCAATATTCAAGAAATTTTGAGAAAGTTATTGGAGCCTCGGCACAATATCTCTTAAGGTGGAAGTTTTTCTATATCATAACTGCGTTTAAGTCAAGATAACAAAAGTTATTGTCAAACCGTAGTGGAAGGTTCAGGGCTGGCGAAGTGAAACACGAGTATTTAAGTATTGAAATTTACATAAAAAGTTATTGAAGCCTCGGCACAATATCACTTAAGGCAAAAGATCTTCTTTATCTCCTTTGCTGCCAAGTTGAAACAACAAAAGTCTTCATCAGACTGTAATGGAAGGTTCAAGGCTCGCGGAGTGAAACGCCAGAATAGCAATATTCAAGAAATTTCAAGAAGGTATTGAAGCCTCGGCACAATATCTCTTAAGGTGGAAGTTTTTTTATATCATAACTGCGTTCGAGACAAGATAACAAAAGTTATTGTTAAACCACAGGGGAAGGTTCAGGGCTGGTGAAGTGAAACGAAAAGTTATTCGAGCCTCGGCACAATATCTCTTGAGGTAAAAGTTCTTCAATATCATCCCTGCCATCAACTTAAATCGTCAGAAGTCACTGTAGAGCCGTAAGAGAGAGATTCGGTGTCCGCGAAGTGAAAGACAATAATTGAAAAATTAATTTTTTCTCAGTTCTTGGAATCTCGGCACAATATCTCATTAGGCGAAAGACATTCGTTATCTGCCATCAAGACGAATCATCGAAAGTTATTGAAGTCCAGGGCTCTGGAAAGAATTGATACTCACGAATTTAGCAGCAACTGTGTCTCCTATCCTCGCTTCGGAGGGTGGCTGTTGGATGCAGTTTCCAAAATGGGCGCCTTTCGGGGGTGAGTCGAAAATCACTGGAAGGGTGAGGGAGATGAGTTGAGAACGAAAATCTGGGGGTAGCGGGCCTGGGGAAACCTCCCTTCCCTAAAACATAATTTGTACCTTCACTAATCACACTGAAAACATTATTTTATAATGCCTCAAGAATTGAATCTGATGCCTATTAGGGGTGGATATAATCAACACGTCACAATATAATGGTTGCCAACAGAGACAGGTAAGTCAACATAAGCTTCAAGCCATTTCAGTATTGTAAACATTATTTTTAATCCACGTTGATTAGCGAGAAGCCAGAGGGGATTTTTCTGCTTTGCTCCAACATATTTGTATTTAATATTGTGGATTTTACTGTATAGGAGGGGAACTAGTGGCCTTATACTGGGTTCTCCCTCGAGGTCTGTCAAGCAGAAATTCCGCCGCTGGTATATTTTCTGAAATCGTGCAGATGAAGGTTTAATTAATGGAGAGATGAATCAATATTGGCACTCCATATTTTTGCAGCAGGATGCTCACTTCGAGCAAACTGAAGACCACAAGATGAGATCGAAAGACTTCGTTAAATTTTCTCTGCAACTGACATCGCTTCTTTCTCCCTCTAACTGGTGAAGAAGAGATAATTAATTTCCGTATTATCTCATGAAAAATGTATTTTTGAGTATAATTGAGGGGAACCATCCCTCTGTCGTCAAAGAGTATGAATCCAACCCTGACCATGTAACTCGAATTGAACACGTTATATCACCCCCCCAATCAATATCACGAGAGTCACAAACACCCCCAAACTCCGTTCAATCGGAATAAAACTCATCCTAAACCCCGGAAAAAAATTCTTGGGCCCCTCACAAAGGATTCACAGCTTACAGAATACGATTCGATAAAAAATTTCACTGTCCGATCTATCTTTATTACTGTCGTCAAGTGGGACTTTTTATGGTCCTTCAAAGAGTACTCACTGTTAGCATTGCACCAGCCAGATCGCTATAAATGCTCTGGTAAATGGCCAGACTGTGTGGACCGAAAATCGTCGAGGCTGCTTCATACCTTTGTATCTGAATAAAAAAAATAAAGGTTTTAATTAGCGACAGGTATTTATTTCGACGTTGCTTTTGATCTGAACGTGCTTTAATTCGAAATAGTTGATGTATATTCGAGGATTAAAGCTTTTGTTGATTCAAAAACGGTCTGATGATTTATTTGACGTAATAAATTTTTTGTTGTGTAAATATTCAGTTGGACTGAATCCCCACCTGATACTCCTCGTAAGTTGCGATATAGCTGGTGTAGAGATTGCTGAGACCTGTTATGATAACTCTTGCGTTCGACGGACCCCCGTTTCGTATAATGCTTTCCTTGATGGAATTTCTCATTCTCCTCCCGGACATTGTGGTGAATTCTCCAGGTACAGCTGCGAGGACGACTTGTCCTACCATTACCAGTTGAGTGGCCACGATTTCGGGTTGCCATTCGTATGGGAATTTGATCTGAAAGAAAATTCTGAGTCTTGAAATACTAAATTTTATAATTTTTCAATTGACGAATCATATCAACTGCCCCTTTTTTTATGGAAAAAACGATTGCTATTACTTCTAAACTGAAAGGGACTCCCTATTTATTTCTTCACTATACTTGTTAAGAACATCAAAACAAGTACATGAGAACAGGTTTTGCGAGATCTTATTGGGTCCACACATAAATAACACGAATAATTATAGCATTTGTTCGTCGAAATCCCATATTTAAAGAAAAATTGTTGAGAATCGTAGGATATTGCCTGGTAAACCAACACAATTCAAGTCAAAAAAACTGCTAGGCTCGAAGCAAAACTGGCTCGCACATAAATAACACCTAACCCTGGAGTTCGTTGCATCAGAATTGAATGATGAAAGAGTTATTTTGAACTTGCTTGGTAATCTGTCGAAATTTTTTACTTTCTTCATCAGAATTGAGTCACAACTGAAAAAGTAAATGAGATTTGTGCCAGTTAGCTTGTCAAGCTAGCCTATTTCTCGATAAAAAACGAAGAAGGTAGGCGCACAGAAAAAAAACTGTCTTTGCACATAAAAACACATAATTTGTGAATAATTCAGGCACATTTTCCATGAAAATTCAGTCACTACTGGAAGAGTTATTAACAATGGTGCAAGCTAGCCTTTCAAACCAGCACAATTCTCCATAAAATACAAAATAGGTGGGCGCAAAGGAAACACTGACTGCACCAAAATAACACATAATTTGCACATAATTCAGGTAATTTCTCGATCAAAATTGAGTAACAACTGAAAAAATAATTGAGAATTGGGCCAGTTAGCCTGACCAGCTAGCACAATTCTCGATAAGAACGAAGAAGGTAGTCGCACAGAAAGAAAATGGCTTTGCACATAAAAAACACATACCTAATTTGCAAATAATTCAGGAACTTTTCAATTGAAAATTTAGTCAATACTGAGAGAGTTATTGAGAATTGTCCTAGCTAGCCTGTCGAGCTATCTCATTTCTCCATAAAATACAAAATAGGTGGGTGGAAAGAAAACCCTGACTCTGCACAAAAATTACACATAATTTGCACATAATTCAGGCACTTTCTCGATCAAAATTGAGTGAGAACTAAAACAATAATTGAGAATTGTGACAGTTAGCTTGACAAGCTGGCACAATTCTCGATCAAAAACAAAGAAGGAAGGCGCACAGAAAGAAAATGACTTTGCACATAAAAAACAAATAAGTTGCAACTAATTCAGGAACTTTTACCATGAAAATTCAGTCAATACCGAGAGAGTTATTGAGAATTTTCCTAGCTAGCCTGTCGAGCTATCTCAATTCTCTTTAAAATATAAAATAGGTGGGTGGAAAGAAAACACTGACTCTGCACAAAAATTACACATAATTTGCACATAATTCAGGCACTTTCTCGATCAAAATTGAGTGAGAACTGAAACAATAATTGAGAATTGTGACAGTTAGCTTGACAAGCTGGCACAATTCTCGATCAAAAACAAAGAAGGAAGGCGCACCGAAAGAAAATGGCTTTGCACATAAAAAACAAATAAGTTGAAAATAATTCAGGAACTTTTTCCATGAAAATTCAGTCAATACTGAGAGAGTTATTGAGAATTGTCCTAGCTAGCCTGTCGGGCTATCTCAATTCTCCATGAAATACAAAATAGGTGGGTGGAAAGAAAACACTGACTCTGCACAAAAATTACACATAATTTGCACATAATTCAGGCACTTTCTCGATCAAAATTGAGTGAGAACTGAAACAATAATTGAGAATTGTGACAGTTAGCTTGACAAGCTGGCACAATTCTCGATCAAAAACAAAGAAGGAAGGCGCACCGAAAGAAAATGGCTTTGCACATAAAAAACAAATAAGTTGAAAATAATTCAGGAACTTTTTCCATGAAAATTCAGTCAATACTGAGAGAGTTATTGAGAATTGTCCTAGCTAGCCTGTCGGGCTATCTCAATTCTCCATGAAATACAAAATAGGTGGGTGGAAAGAAAACACTGACTCTGCACAAAAATTACACATAATTTGCACATAATTCAGGCACTTTCTCGATCAAAATTGAGTGAGAACTGAAACAATAATTGAGAATTGTGACAGTTAGCTTGACAAGCTGGCACAATTCTCGATCAAAAACAAAGAAGGAAGGCGCACAGAAAGAAAATGACTTTGCACATAAAAAACAAATGAGTTGCAAATAATTCAGGAACTTTTTCCATGAAAATTCAGTCAATACTGAGAGAGTTATTGAGAATTGTCCTAGCTAGCCTGTCGGGCTATCTCAATTCTCCATGAAATACAAAATAGGTGGGTGGAAAGAAAACACTGACTCTGCACAAAAATTACACATAATTTGCACATAATTCAGGCACTTTCTCGATCAAAATTGAGTGAGAACTGAAACAATAATTGAGAATTGTGACAGTTAGCTTGACAAGCTGGCACAATTCTCGATCAAAAACAAAGAAGGAAGGCGCACAGAAAGAAAATGACTTTGCACATAAAAAACAAATGAGTTGCAAATAATTCAGGAACTTTTTCCATGAAAATTCAGTCAATACTGAGAGAGTTATTGAGAATTGTCCTAGCTAGCCTGTCGGGCTATCTCAATTCTCCAGGAAATACAAAATAGGTGGGTGGAAAGAAAACACTGACTCTGCACAAAAATTACACATAATTTGCACATAATTCAGGCACTTTCTCGATCAAAATTGAGTGAGAACTGGAACAATAATTGAGAATTGTGACAGTTAGCTCGACAAGCTGGCACAATTCTCGATCAAAAACAGAGAAGGAAGGCGCACAGAAAGAAAATGGCTTTGAACATAAAAAACAAATAAGTTGAAAATAATTCAGGAACTTTTTCCATGAAAATTCAGTCAATACTGAGAGAGTTATTGAGAATTGTCCTAGCTAACTTTCGATCTATCTCAATTCTCCATAAAATAGAAAATAGGTGGGTGGAAAGAAAACACTGACTCTGCACAAAAATTGCACATAATTTGCACATAATTCAGGCACTTTCTCGATCAAAATTGAGTGAGAACTGAAACAATAATTGAGAATTGTGACAGTTAGCTTTTCAAGCTAGCACAATTCTCGATAAAGAACAGAAAAGGTAAACGCACAGAAAGAAAATGGCTTCTAACATAAAAAACAAATAAGTTTCAAATAATTCAGGAACTTTTTCCATGAAAATTCAGTCGATACTGAGAGAGTTATTGAGAATTGTCCTAGCTAGCCTGTCGAGCTATCTCAATTCTCTTTAAAATACAAAATAGGTGGGTGGAAAGAAAACACTGACTCTGCACAAAAATCACACATAATTTGCACATAATTCAGGCACTTTCTCGATCAAAATTGAGTGAGAACTGAAACAATAATTGAGAATTGTGACAGTTAGCTTGACAAGCTGGCACAATTCTCGATCAAAAACAAAGAAGGAAGGCGCACAGAAAGAAAATGACTTTGCACATAAAAAACAAATGAGTTGCAAATAATTCAGGAACTTTTTCCATGAAAATTCAGTCAATACTGAGAGAGTTATTGAGAATTGTCCTAGCTAGCCTGTCGGGCTATCTCAATTCTCAATGAAATACAAAATAGGTGGGTGGAAAGAAAACACTGACTCTGCACAAAAATTACACATAGTTTGCACATAATTCAGGCACTTTCTCGATCAAAATTGAGTGAGAACTGAAACAATAATTGAGAATTGTGACAGTTAGCTCGACAAGCTGGCACAATTCTCGATCAAAAACAGAGAAGGAAGGCGCACAGAAAGAAAATGGCTTTGAACATAAAAAACAAATAAGTTGCAAATAATTCAGGAACTTTTTCCATGAAAATTCAGTCAATACTGAGTGAGTTATTGCGAATTGTCCTAGCTAACTTTCGATCTATCTCAATTCTCCATAAAATAGAAAATAGGTGGGTGGAAAGAAAACACTGACTCTGCACAAAAATTGCACATAATTTGCACATAATTCAGGCACTTTCTCGATCAAAATTGAGTGAGAACTGAAACAATAATTGAGAATTGTGACAGTTAGCTTTTCAAGCTAGCACAATTCTCGATAAAGAACAGAAAAGGTAGACGCACAGAAAGAGAATGGCTTCTAACATAAAAAACAAATAAGTTTCAAATAATTCAGGAACTTTTTCCATGAAAATTCAGTCGATACTGAGAGAGTTATTGAGAATTGTCCTAGCTAGCCTGTCGAGCTATCTCAATTCTCTTTAAAATACAAAATAGGTGGGTGGAAAGAAAACACTGACTCTGCACAAAAATCACACATAATTTGCACATAATTCAGGCACTTTCTCGATCAAAATTGAGTGAGAACTGAAACAATAATTGAGAATTGAGACAGTTAGCTTGACAAGCTGGAACAATTCTCGATCAAAAACAAGGAAGGAAGACGCACCGAAAGAAAATGGCTTTGCACATAAAAAACAAATAAGTTTCAAATAATTCAGGAACTTTTTCCATCAAAATTCAGTCAAAACTGAGAGAGTTATTGAGAATTGTCCTAGCTAACCCGTCGAGCTATCTCAATTCTCCATAAAATACGAAATAGGTGGGTGGAAAGAAAACACTGACTCTGCACAAAAACTACACATAATTTGCACATAATTCAGGCACTTTCTCGATCAAAATTGAGTGAGAACTGAAACAATAATTGAGAATTGTGACAGTTAGCTTTTCAAGCTAGCACAATTCTCGATAAAGAACAGAAAAGGTAGACGCACAGAAAGAAAATGGCTTCTAACATAAAAAAACAAATAAGTTTCAAATAATTCAGGAACTTTTTCCATCAAAATTCAGTCAAAACTGAGAGAGTTATTGAGAATTGTCCTAGCTAACCCGTCGAGCTATCTCAATTCTCCATAAAATACGAAATAGGTGGGTGGAAAGAAAACACTGACTCTGCACAAAAACTACACATAATTTGCACATAATTCAGGCACATTCTCGATCAAAATTGAGTGATAACTGAAACAATAATTGAGAATTGTGACAGTTAGCTTGACAAGCTGGCACAATTCTCGACCAAAAACAAAGAACGTAGGCGCACAGAAAGAAAATGACTTTGCACATAAAAAACAAATAAGTTGCAAATAATTCAGTAACTTTTTCCATGAAAATTCAGTCGATACTGAGAGAGTTATTGAGAATTGTCCTAGCTAGCCTGTCGAGCTATCTCAATTCTCTTTAAAATACAAAATAGGTGGGTGGAAAGAAAACACTGACTCTGCACAAAAATCACACATAATTTGCACATAATTCAGGCACTTTCTCGATCAAAATTGAGTGAGAACTGAAACAATAATTGAGAATTGTGACAGTTAGCTCGACAAGCTGGCACAATTCTCGATCAAAAACAAAGAAGGAAGGCGCACAGAAAGAAAATGGCTTTGCACATAAAAAACACATAATTTGCAAATAATTCAGTATTTTTTTTTTCATGAAAATTCAGTCGATACTGAGAGAGTTATTGAGAATTGTCCTAGCTAACTTGTCTAGCTAGCACAATTCTCCATTATATACAAAATAGGTGGGCGCAAAGAAAACACTGACTCTCCACAAAAATAACACATAATTCGCCCATAATTCAGGCATATCCTCGATCAAAACTGGGGGTAACATCTGAAAAAATAATTGAGAATTCGGCAAGTTAGCTTGTCAACCTAGCACAATTCTCGATAAAGAACAGAAAAGGTAGACGCACAGAAAAAAATTGCTCAGGAACTTTCTTGACCAAAATTCAGGCACAACTGAAAGAGTTATTGAGAATTTAGCCAGCTTCCCTGACAATCTACCACAATTCTCCATCGAAATCGAGTCATAACTTGAAGAGTTATCAAGGATTGAGCTAGTTTACTGGGCAGCAAAAATCGCAAATTATTTACACATAATTCAAGGATAATAACGGCTATAATTTCGATCGATTATACCTCAGCAGTATTGCTAGTTCAATATGGCTTCATTCAGTCCCGCCCTGTATGTTCGTTTTTCTAAAAAAAAATCGAAGAGCCACTCGCAGGATAAACCCCACTCGAAAGTGCTCATCTCCGACGAAAATTTTTTCGATGACGAAACGAACTCAATTAAGGGTAGACTTACCTTGCCCGAATTGATGAGGATTTCTTTCGGACTGTGGCACTCTTTCACGTCCTCGGATGGCGGAAAGATCAAATCTCTTATGTAATTCCAGATCGGATTATCAGATTTGGAACCTTGTCGGAAGTCGAACTCCCCTGGTCCATCTGTAGTCCCGGCTGCGAAGGCCTGACCCATCGCCGGGCTACACCCTCGAACCTGCAAAAAATCACATCTGATATGTACCATCTTATTCTTTCTGGATTTATGAGTATAATTACAGGGTATCCAGCATTCTATATATTCTGATACAGAAGAATATCAACGGAGACATCTCACTGTTTTTATCTCCATTGATCTCTTCGGAAAATTCAGAAGTTGACCTACCTCAATTTCAGATCCATTCGTCGCAGTTATTTTGATCCTTTGTTTGGGCATGTCAACAAACTGGTGAATGAACCTGACAGGACCAGTCAACTCTTCTCCATTATTTTGGTTGAATAATTCCTAGAACGAAATTCCTTTATATTTCCTCATCGATGAGTGGGGATAAGAAATGTTTACCTTAGCTTTAGCGAACAACCTATTGGCTATGATGCTAGTGCTCTCCACCATGTCTTTTCCAGGTCCAGAAGCGATGCAATATTTGGCCTCCCCATCGCAAGTGCTCGTCTTAAAATCGCAGTCTTCACCTGTGTTGATACATTTCGGACCTTTGAGGTTAGGAGAGACATCTCCAAGATTAGTTGATGCGAAGGCGCCAACGAAAGGACCCTGTCAACGTGTTAAATTCATGAAAATTAATGGTGATGAATGAGGAAGAACATTAATCTTGTATATGGAGACAGTCTTTGTTTGTTGCGCGTCAGCAAAAGGCAACGAGGAGATGATGCTGATGACCCCGAAAATTATCCATTCGAAACCCTCTTCAATATCAGATAATCCAGAGATTATCGAGCGGTGTTAATGAAAACTTTTTAATTGAATTGGGGAAATTTGATCCACAGTCTCTTATCTATCGATGTTATTTTATTTGACTTGTATCGAGTAGCTACAACTTTGATATCCTATCATCTCATCTCCTTATCTCCGAAAAACATTCAACAAAGAAGGTACAATTTGTGCATTGCACATAATGAGTTTTCAGTTTATTGTTTCTGATAATAAACCTTCGAGAAAATTAATAATCTCCCCAGAAATGTTTACATTTTGGATGGTGTAGAAGCTAATTAGCCCATGGATGCAGGTTTATGCAAAATAAATTAATTCTGATAAAAAACAAGTAGGTAGGTACATACTTGGAATAAACAATCTAGAATTATATGCATATATTATAGGCATAGGGTATTTATCCTTTTTAAGTTTAATTGAATCTCCTGTTGTTGTGATTGTCGACGTGTGCGTGATACCTTACATTCACCACTCATGGAAAAATCTCAAACTTGGACATCTTAAGATGGGGATTCCCCAAAGGTTCCCATTCAACGAGATCATAATCTTACCTTGCCCACAAGCGTCCCACCATTAACGAACTGCTCCAAGAGCAAAGAGGCGTAACCAACATTATCCGAAGTAATCAAACAGTTCGTATTGTTCATCGACGTGGGATGGACAGCATACCAGTTGATGGCGCCGATGGGCACATCATCAGACGACCTGATGAACTTCAGCTGCACAATATCCTTGTCTGTGTCATATTTGTACCTGCGAAAATAAGGGATTAACCAACCAAACATTTGATCAAATTATAACCTCTACCTCGCCCTCTCTTCCTCCGGGTTATTCAGATAGGAATAGGGACTCCTGTTTATATTCGCATCGATTATTTGTCCAGCTGTTAGGTAAATCCTCGCTTCCATCATATTCCCATGTGCTTTGATCACAGCCTGCAAACAATTAATTGATATTTGATTTAATTCTACGTGGTTAGAAGTGTTTATGAGGACATGATACAAACAAGGCAAATTTAATGGGAAGTGCAGCCCTGTGGTTCCCAACTGAACCTCAGGAGCTGCAAAAGCTTCGAAGCCTTGCCTTATGGGAGGCATCTTCACCACTACAGAAACTCACGAAGAGGGTGCCCCACCAGGTTAAGATAGTCCTGGTGCAGGAAGGCTATGAAGCCAAACGACCACCTCTCATCTAAATCTATATGGACTTACTTTGGTTATGCCATCTGCTAAGGCCATGAAGGTCTCCCCAACGAACCCCTTATCAGGGATATCGTACAGCATGTCCATCATGAAACCACCGGGAGCGCTGTGCGTGTGGGTTCCGCTCAATATCACATTCTGGTAACCGTAGGTTTCGTTGTATTTCTTCCTCAATCTGCTCAAAACCTTCGGACATAAGTTGAAATCAGAAAGAAGTCTTTGGGAGTTAGAAGACCAAAACTACAAACCTCCTTCTTCAATCCATGGGAAATCATACAGGCGTCCACTGTTACATACGCAACTCTTGTTTGTCCATCGTCGATGATGTATGCTCTTGCGAATTGTCTCAGATGGATACCACAGCCGATTTGTTGAGATTTAGCATATCCCATCTGAAAAAAAGGAAGTTACAGAGAATCTAACAAAACCTCTCAGACGTGGTGAACTCACGAAGGTAACTCCTGCTGCTGGTCCAGTGCAATCATTTATTCCAATGCCTACTTGGTAGGTGGCAGTTGTGGTAGCAAGGACTGTTAGTAGAAGAAGAGAAGAAGGTACGAGAATGTTTGGAATCATTGTGAATCATCTGTAAGAAAAAAGTCGAATGAAGAGAATTGAATCATTCAGATGATATTATCGGAAGAATTCAAAACAACCACTTTCAAACTTGAGTCACTGAAGAAACCAAAACAAGAATATGAAATTTCAAACACAATAATATAGTTAAAATAACTAGAGTCAAAGTGAATAAGTTGATCTCAATATGAAAAAACGTTAAACGATACAACAAAATATTAAAATCAGACAACCACATTGAACATACATACATATGTAATCTGAAAAGTATCAATGAAATAATAGAAAATGAAAGTGGAGATGTAAACTGCGAGATATAATATATGCAAATTTTGAATCTTTCGGATATATTCAAAACAATCAATTAAAACCTTACTCGAAACAGTTGAGGAAGAAAAACAAAAATAAGAAATTTGATACACGGGAAAAATACAGTTGAAACAACTAGAGCCAAAGTAAATTAGTTGATCTCAATACAGAAGAACGTAAAACGACACAACAAAATATTCAAATCAAACAACCACATTGGAAATACATATGTTATCTGAAAAGTATCAATGAAATAATATAAAATAAAAGTGGAGATGGAAAACTGTGAGATATAATATATGCAAATTTTGAATCTTTCGAATATATTCAAAACAACCAATTGAAACCTAACTCGAAAGAGTTGAGGAAGGAAAACAAAAATAAGAAATTTAATACACATGAAAAATACCGTTGAAACAACAAGAGTCAAAGTAAATTAGTTGATCTCAATAAAGAGAACTGTGAAACAATACAACAAAATATTGAAACCAAACAACTACATTGAAAATACATATGTAATCTGAAAAGTATCAATAAAATAATATAAAATAAAAGTAGAGAGGAAAAAGAGTGAGATATAATATATACAACTTTCGAATCTTTTGAAAATATTCAAAACAACCAATTAAAACCTAACTCGAAACAGTTGAGGAACAAGAACAAAAATAAGAAATTCAATACGCATAAAAAATACAGTTGAAACAACTAGAGTCAAAGTAAATTACTCGATCTCAATATAGAAAAACGTAAAACGATACAACAGAATATTAAAATCAAACAACCACATTGTACATATAGATGTAATATGAAGAGGATCAATAAAATAATATTAAATAAAATTGGAGATGGAAAACTATGCGATGCAATATATGCGAATTTTGAATTTTTCGAATATATTCAAAACAACCAATTAAAACCAAACTCGGAACAGTTGAAGAAGAAAAACAAAAATAACGAATTCAATACACATGAATAATACAGTTAAAACCGCTAGAATCAAAGTAAATTAGTTTATTTCAATATAGAAAAACGTAAAACGATAGAACAAAATATTAAAATCAACCAACCAAATTGAGCATACATATGAAATCTGAAAAGTATCGATAAAATAATATACAATAAAAGTAGATATGGAAAACTGTGAGATATAATATATGCAAATTTTGAATCTTTTGAGTATAATCAAAACAACCAATTAAAACCTTACTCGAAATAGTTGTTGAGGTAAAAAACCAAAATAAGAAATTTAATACACATGAAAAATACAGTCGAAACAACTAGAGTCGAAGTAAATTAGTTGATCTCAATATAGAAAAACGATACAACAAAATATTAAAATCGAACAACCACATTGAACATACATACGTAATCCGAAAAGTATCAATAAAATAATATAAAATAAAAGTAGATATGGAAAACTGTGAGATATAATATATGCAAATTTTGAATCTTTGGAATATATTCATAACAACCAAGAATAGTTGTTGAGGTAGAAAAACAAAAATAAGAAATTTAATACACATGAAAAATACAGTCGAAACCACTAGAGTCAAAGTAAATTAGTTGATCTCAATATAGAAAAACGATACAACAAAATATTAAAATCAAACAACCACATTGAACATACATATGTAATCCGAGAAGTATGAATCAAATAATATAAAATGAAAGTGGAGATGGAAAACTGTGAGATATAATATGTATATGCAAATTTTGAATCTTTCGAATATATTCAAATTAACCAATTAAAGCCTTTCTCGGAATAGTTGTTGAGGTAAAAAAAAATAAGAAATTTAATACACATGAAAATACCGTCGAAACAACTAGACTAACTAGAGTAAAAGTAAATTAGTTGATCTCAATATAGAAAAACGTAAAACGATACAACAAAATAAGATCAAACAACCACATCTAAAATACATATGCTATCTGAAAAGTATAAATAAAATGATATAAAATAAAACTGGACATGGAAAACTGTGAGATTAAATATATGCAAATTTTTCATCTTTCGAATATATTTAAAATAACCAATTAAAACCTAACTCGAAACAGTTGAGGAGGAAAAACAAAAATAAGAAATTTAATACACATGAAAAATATAGTTAAAACAACTAGTGTCAAAGTGAATTAGTTGATCTCAATAGTATGAATAAAATGGTATAAAATAAATGTAAAAACAGGAAATTGTAATTCACAAAACAGTAATGACAAGAAAACAAATAAAACCAACTATGGGATGGCGTGAATGGGTGAATTGCTCCATTCAACCTCATCAAGTTGATTTTTGATGACTTCCTATAATGAATCTTCATAATAGACCTTAGCTTTCTTATGAAAAAAACTCAGCCTAATCGAATGTGAATTCTTTATCGCAAATAGTACCTGTGTGATAAAAAATTATACTA
The DNA here is from genome assembly GCA_963966015.1 of Aphidecta obliterata. Taxonomy (NCBI): domain Eukaryota; kingdom Metazoa; phylum Arthropoda; class Insecta; order Coleoptera; family Coccinellidae; genus Aphidecta; species Aphidecta obliterata. Next base: position 5,665,461 of record OZ014435.1, read on the forward strand.
ATTCAAGTAGAAAATCGATAATGCAACTCGTTTGGAAACTCAAAGATTGAATTGTTGAATATTGGTTTATATTACACTCAATATCTTATCATTTAATCGTTAGAATTGTTTCTTATCAACTCACACCCCATAAATAAGCCACTGATGTTTATGTTTTTGAATTCAATCATTCATAAAACTCTTTTAAAAAAATGATATAAAATATTATCATATCCTTTTTCAATCGCTTTTATGTTTAGTCGGATCTCGAAAATTATTTTTATATTGACTTTTACTGGGAATCAACTCACGTGGCAGCCAATTAGAGGTACTTAGCTCTATTGTTTGTTCACTGTGAGATGTATCAAGATATTGTTATTGAATTGGTTAATCCTAATTTCATATCAGCAACTGAACAACTTGCTTTATACAGGTGAACTGATACTAATTTATCGGGTTGATTTCAGATCTCATTAACTAAGTAGGCAAATAAAAAAAATCCAACATGGATCAGAGACTTTAATCATAGATTTAATGTTTGCAATTTCGGATAAAAAAACACTTGAAATGAATGAAATGGCGAAAATGTCATTAAGATTTGGAGATATGACTGAAAAGGATGATTACTTCGAGAGGATTGCCACATCCAGTAACCCTTGAGTTTCGACAGTCAATTTCTCGAGTTACAAATTAATCCAACTTGGGAATGAAAGAACATAGAATTTCAAAGAGATCCTTCCATTTTCGCGAGTTTCTGCATTAATTCGGGAATTCAGGTAAAACTTTGACACATAATCGGAGATTGGAAGAAGCTCAATCAACCAGAGAGTTAGTTTGACGTTTCTTGCAGAAATCACCCGAGTTCTGGAGAACCTTGGAACTTGGAAGGATTTCACGAAAGAAGCACAGTTTTTGAGGATAGTTGATTGAAATAGGTATTATTGGACGTTCTTTCAACACCTTAAGTTTATTTTTTTGGGGTTTTGATCATTTCGAGACAGTTCTGAACGAAACAATCCGTCTGTCATTTCCTTCACGCACCTGGATTGATTTGAAATGTAGTTGCAAAGTTCGTTAAAAAAAGACCAATAACCAGGCAGTCAGGAATCCTAGTGAGTTCTTCGTTCATTCGGAAAATTAGGGAGATCTCTGACGAATATCCTTAGATAAAAAAGAAGTCTGATCAACCACAGAGTTTGTTTGACGTTTCTCGCAGAAATCAGCCGGGTTCTGGAGAAACCTTGGAACTTGGAGGGGTTTCACAGAAAATGCATGATTTTTGAGGTACATTGATTTGAAATAGGTATTATTGGACGTATTTTAAACACCTCTAGTTTATTTTTTTGGGGTTTTTGATCATTTGAAGACAGTTCTGAACGAAACAATCAGTCTGTCATTTCCTTCACGCAACTGGATTGATTCTAAATGTAGTTGCAAAGTTCTTTAAAAAAAAAGCCAAACAATCAGGTAGGCAGCCAGGAAGCCCAGATAATTCTTCGTTTATTCGGAAAATTAGGGAAATCTCTGCCAAATATTCTTAGATCGGAAGAAGTCTGATCAACCACAGAGTAAGTTCGGCGTTTCTTGCAGAAATCACCTGAGTTCTAGAGAAACCTTGCAACTTGGAGGGGTTTCACGAAAAATGCATGATTTTTGAGGTACATTGATTGAAATAGGTATAATTGGACGTTCTTCCAAAATCTTTCTTTGGGGTTTTTGATAATTTCAAGACAGTTCTGAATGAAACAATGAGTCTGTCATTTCATTCACGCAACTGGATTGACCATAGAGTTCGTTTGAAGTTTCTTGCAGAAATCACACGAGTTCTGCAGAAACCTTGGAACTTGGAGGGGTTCACGAAAACCACACGATTTATGAGGCACACTGATTGAAATAGGTATTATCGGGTGTTCTTTCAACACATCGAGTGGATTTATTCGGGGTTTTTGATCATTTCAAGACCGTTCTGAACGAAACAATCACTCTGTAATTTCATTCACGCAACTGGGGATTGACCATAGAGTTAGTTTGAAGTTTCTTGCAGAAATCACACGAGTTCTGAAGAAACCTTGAAACTTGATGGGGTTTCACGAAAAATGCATGATTTTTGAGGTACATTGATTGAAATAGGTATAATTGGACGTTCTTCCAAAATCTTCCTTTGGGGTTTTTGATAATTTCAAGACAGTTCTGAATGAAACAATGAGTCTGTCATTTCATTCACGCAACTGGATTGACCATAGTGATAGTTTGATGTTTCTTACAGAAATCACACGAGTTCTGGAGAAACCTTGGAACTTGGAGGGGTTTCACGAGAAAAGCATGTTTTTTGAGGTACATTGATTGAAAAAAGTATAATTGGACGTTCTTTCAAAATCTTCATACGGGGTTTTTGTTCATTTCAAGACAGTTCTGAAAGAAACAATGAGTCTGTCATTTCATTCACACAACTGGATTGACTCTATAGTTAGTTTGATGTTTCTTGCAGAAATCACACGAGTTCTGGAGAAACCTTGGAACTTGGAGGGGTTTCACGAGAAAAGCATGGTTTTTGAGGTACATTGATTGAAAAAAGTATAATTGGACGTTCTTTCAAAATCTTCATACGGGGTTTTTGATCATTTCATGACAGTTCTGAAAGAAACAATGAGTCTGTCATTTCATTCACGCAACTAGATTAACCATAGAGTTAAGAGAGAGTTTCTTGCAGAAATCACACGAGTTCTGGAGAAACCTTGGAACTTGGAGGGGTTTCACGAGAAAAGCATGGTTTTTGAGGTACATTGATTGAAAAAAGTATAATTGGACGTCCTTTCAAAATCTTCACACGGGGTTTTTGATCATTTCATGACAGTTCTGAAAGAAACAATGAGTCTGTCATTTCATTCACGCAACTGGATTGACCATAGAGTTAGTTTGATGTTTCTTGCAGAAATCACACGAGTTCTGGAGAAACCTTGGAACTTGGAGGAGTTTCACGAGAAAGGCATGGTTTTTGAGGTACATTGATTGAAAAAACTATAATTGGACGTTCTTTCAAAATCTTCATACGGGGTTTTTGATCATTTCAAGACAGTTCTGAAAGGAACAATGAGTCTGTCATTTCATTCACGCAACTGGATTGACCATAGAGATAGTTTGATGTTTCTTACAGAAATCACACGAGTTCTGGAGAAACCTTGGAACTTGGAGGGGTTTCACGAAAAACGCATGATTTTCGAGGTACATTGATTGAAATTGGTATAATTGGACGTTCTTTCAAAATCTTTCTTGGGGTTTATGATAATTTCCAGACAGTACTGAATGAAGCAATGGGTCGGTCATTTCATTTACGCAACTTGATTGATGACCATAGAGTTAGTTTGAAGTTTTTTGCAGAAATCACACGAGTTCTAGAGAAACCTTGGAACTTGGAGGAGTTTCAAGAAAAACGTATGATTTTTGAGGTGCATTGATTGAAATAGGTATAATTGGGCGTTCTTTCAAAATCATTCTTTGGGGTTTTCGATAATTTCCATACTGTTCTGAATGAAACAATTAGTCTATCATTTCTTTCACGCAACTGGATTGATGACCATAGTGTTAGTTTGAAGTTCCTTGCATAAATCGCCCGAATTCTGGAGAAACCTTGGAACTCGGAGGGTTTTCACGAATTTTGAGGTAAACTGAGTGAAAATGGTAATATTGGACTGAATGGAAATTCGAATCGAAAAGACAAACAAGCAGTCAAACATGGAAGAGGGTCGATAGAACTTTGTTTCGTTCAAAGTTTCAAGTCTCTAGCTGGTCGGGAAATTAGTGGAAGTTCAATATAGATAGGAATATTCTTGGAATCAACCTCTTAAAGCTGAGAAATTCTTCGGCCGCAGTTAATTTCCAACGAACATTCGCGAAGATCAACTCTTTCTATCGAACAATGAGTCATTCTATCCAATATTATGAGTGAGAAAAAATCACATTACCTATTTGTAAACCTAAACCACACTCTTACAAGACTCTCGTTAAGTCGCCACACTGTGAGTTACGTTACCCTCAGCTCGCGAACTAACACTAATTTTTCACGCGCGCACAGTTCTACTCGGTGACTCACTTCATTCAAACGAGCAACGAAGAAAAAAAAACAGATTAATACCAGATAAACTCACGTCACTTATATATCCCCCCATATCTCCAGATCTAAGAGAAACACCTGATAACTCAGGTTTGGACGATCTGATAAGGCGTTACTCGATATAACCGAGATGCACCATACTATTTCGATCTGTTGAAGTTCACTCTTCAGCTCGCAGTAGAGATAAAGTTAAAATTGACCGGGGGATTGAAGCGGTTATAATACGATAATGGTACTTCCGATATGAGTGAATTCATCTGGTGACTGGCATTGTACCTTGAAGACGACTTCAGGGTCTGTTTACGAATGGTGAATTTGTCCGGCTTCCTTATGTATGCATGAGCTGAATGTTTAATCATACGCCTAAAATTGGACACAATGCTACTTTATTGTGTGACACCCTGTATACTTAGACATGCCCTTATCAATTCGAAACGCATTATAACATTCCTTTCGATTATACTTATCAATACGCCAAAATGATTGCGATTACGACGGAAGTCCATTAACTGCAGGATTAAGAGTAGATACTCGTCGTCGACATAACAATTAATTTCCTTTTCTCTTATTCAGTCAGCATTCATTTCCTACTTTTGGTACCGTATATTTACTCTGACCTACCGTAGAAACGCGAGACGTGAATGATAACGACGTTGAGATGGATTCGTGAAGATCTTTTTACGACTGTATTGTATGCGACCCACGTTTTTCGTTCTGAATCTGAATCTAACAATTAATTTTTCAGCTATGAACAATTCCAATCACGAAATTATTGAAAATTTTCGCTTCTATTCAGATAATAGTTATTTATGTCATAAGGATCATAAGGATCATATAACATTATGGTACAAGTCGTGAATGTTATTGTTATTATTTTCCGGAAGGGCTGGATGAGTCGGAAGTTGTCCGATTTTAAATTACAAAACGGATTTTGAAAGAAGAAGTATAGAACTACAAAACATCATTTTTGATTTATCGTTAAAATGACGCAAAATAGGTGAAAAATACGTGGAAACATGACCAAAACCGGCCCAGCGCTCGCTCGCGAACGAATAGTGGGGTTAGCCAGCCGACGCAAGGAAGTGCGTATGATAATAAAAGCGCGCTGCGGCCGGGCGCGAATCTTAACATTTATACCCCCCCTACTCGACCGCAATCGAGCGTTAGGCCAGTTTTGGTCATGTTTGCGCGTTTTTTTCACCCATTTTGCAACATTTTCACGAAAAATCAAGATTGAAGATTCATAATACTATACTTCTCACTCAAAGTACCTATTGACCACTACTTTCATCCGGAAAACCAGCGCTACGACTTCGAAAATAGCTGAGTTATGAATTTTTTAAAAACCGCAGATTTTAACGGTTTTCCCGGATTTTCTACGGTAATAATAATCCGATTGAGTTGCACAATAACTCATTTTCTTTCTTTCTACAATTCTGTTGTAAAAAGTGTAAGCATCGCTCCATTGGTTCAGATCTTCCAAGCAAAAAACTAAAAAAAAAACCGTTTTTTTGATTTGTGTGTCACGAAAAAATCTCTATTGCCTGTTGTAGATTCAAAACGGAATTTATTCTCAGTAATCAAACTCAACATCCTTTCATGGAAGTTATTCCTTTGGTTCTCCCCAGAGCTCTTGCCCACCTTTTTGGATAATTTATCTTCTCCAAGTTCATTAATGGTTATTTTCTTCTGTTCAACTTCAGGTTTTAGGCATCAAAGAAAATTTGTAAAACTATCCGCCGAATTTCAGTACACAAAACATCGTACTCGTTGTTGTTGGAATCGAACGGTATCATCTTTCAGAGATAGCAAGAAATTCAAAAGATTAAACAGGGAACAGGGAAGTTTGTCAAGTCCTCCTCCAATTTCTGTTTGATGTCGAGTTGCCCTATTCCATTAATATTCCTCAGTGAATAATTCAAAAAAGTGGAATTTGTTGGAATTTGGCAGGTAAAAATATAATCAGTGGCGGAGGGGGGCACCGAAGTTATTATCATCGGATTGTGCGACGTACAAAAACTATAATTCCATACCGAACTTGACCATATCTGACGAACTATTATATATTTTCCACATTTCCTCTGAAAGAAAAAAATGTAGGGGGATCTACCCCTTGGTTTTTTCGGACATAAATTTCGAAATCTTCGAATAAGATTTCATGAGATAATGATGAAGTGGGGAAACCGCTGGTTAATAATCTGAGACCCCCGATTAATTCGGGCGAATAGAAAAGCATTGAAAATTTCGGTGGTAAAATTATCAAATTTTTAGACAGCGTTGCAAATTTACTTTCATCGGATTGCACAACCTTTAGAACCTATATTTCCATACCAGACTCGGGCATATCTGCCGTTGTTTTCCCGAAAAAAAAATATGGATTTTTTTCATTTTTAATTTTCGAGTTGCGTTTGAAAGACTGTACTGGCGCGAATATCACTATGAATAGTCCATTGAGCGGTTTTGTGGAATCAACTCAATTGGTTTCATTTTCCTCCATGTAAAAAAATTATTATTGATTTCCTATATTTTCTCTGAGAGAAGCAAATATAGCGTTTTTGGGGGGGTCTAAACCTCAGTTTTTTTCGACAAAAAAAAATTTTAAATGCGATTTTATTGGATGAGGATGAAGTTGAGAAGTAAACCTCGATTGGTTCTGACAAGTAGAAATCGAGATATAAAGGATTGAAATTTAAGAAAAATCCATTTTGAGGTAAAAAAAATAAAAATTCGCAAATAGAGCTACGATTTTCTTTCCATCGGATTGCGCGACCTCGAAAACCTATATTTCCCTACCAAACTCGACCATATCTGCAGTTATTTTCCCGAAAAAAAATTTGAATTTTTTTCATTTTTCATTTCCGAGTTGCCTTTGAGAGGCTTTACTGGCGCAAATATCGCTGTTTTTGAATGACTTAGTGATTTTGTTGAATCTACTCAACCTTTAACCTCCATATGAAAATATTAATATATATTTTCCACATTTCCTCTGAGAGAAGCCAATATAGCGCTTTGGGGGGGGGGTCTATCCCACAGTTTTTTTGGACGAGGATGAATTGGGAACGTCGCGGTTTTCTGGTTATTAATCTGAAAACCCCAATTGAATTTAACGAGACAAACACGGCATACGCTGAAAAATTCAAACGATGGCAGAAAGGGCTCCGAACTGCAATTCTTTGATCCTTCCAATAAACGCCCATACTTCCCATAATAATTGACGATTCTGAAAATAGATTTATACCAGAAATAACGAACCGATAATGAATGCAAATGAATCAATGCATGACAACTAATAATGAAATGTTATATAATGACCATCCTCCACCCCCTCCAATTTCAAACGGGGATATGATTCATCGCGTGCAAATTGAAAGATCTATGGAAAATTATAATCGATTTCACGCCAGATGAAAAGGATAAGTAATTAAACTGCATGAGTGAGTGATAGTTGATTTGTTGTTTGTTTGGTTATTTGTCGACTTCGTACACCAACGAGCCCCGTTTTATCCACATCCACTATATGTCCAGATCCACATAAATAATATGATGTATGATGGATGTCACATCCCATAAGAGAGCATCTGTTAAAACTCCGAACATTTTGTATAAAGAGCGATGTATAATAGGCACGTTCAATCAGAGGAGTAGGCATAAAAAAATTAGACGGGGGTAGAGGGAATATTCCCCAATGAGCTATTGAATATTCCAAAACGAATATTTAATAAGTACCCAGCACTGATTTAATTGATATTAGCTCACCTCTTGATCTCGTGTCTTAATCCAAATGCAACAACTTCACTGACATTAAAACCTGAAAACGTAACAGAACTGAGTTACATATTCAGGTATGATCTTGTGAACTGAACTGAAGGTTTTCCCACGTGGATATCAGTAAACAAAATTAATTGTGTTCGTGCAATTCCTAGAAATAACAGATTAGCTGTGTATCCCTAAATGGTGATAAAGTAAAATGATCGAATCAGCTGGAATGCATGAACAGAATCGTGGTCCATCTGAAGGCGTTACGAAACCTATTTATTGGTCTACACTTTCTCTCCGAAATTGTGACATTATTTATGAATTTTCGCATACTTATTAATAGGTTTAAATTCTCACATTAGCAAAATTCCATTCTGCCAACAACTCTTGAATAATTGATCTCTAAAAACAAATTTCTTTACTCTTCCCTTCATATTATATTCTATTTTCTATTATTTCTTCATCACCAAGAATTTCAAAGATTAATTATTTCTGGAAATATTTTTTTTTTACTTTTTAGATACTCTGAAAAGAAAAATTTCATTTTTTTTAATTCTTCCTAGAAAAACTTCGAGACTCCGAGACTTCTCAACTTTTGAGGAGAAATAGTGAACTCAGTCAGTTGAGCATTTTTTATGAAATAAAACATTTAGTCTATCTTTATGAATTGAATATAATTGTATACTAACCTTTTTTTCGACGAGAATGGATAATCCTGTAACACTATATAGAAGAGCTATTGGACTCTCTGAAAAAAAATACAAAAAAAATCTATCCCCACTAGAAATATTTTTTTTTTCAAGATAATTGGCCCAGCGTCAAGAGTGGAACTGACGAGTATACTTTTTTACTTGAGTGTACCTACTCGAAATCTCAGAAAAAAATTTGAGCACTGAAAAAATGTCAGATTCGGAATCTACATCCCTTGATTATCACAAAAACATGCTCAATATGTTATATTTTAAATATCGATTTTTCAACTTCAAAGGGGAGACCCTTGGATAAACTCCAAAATTTTTTTCATCGGATCTTCTCAAAATTCATCAATAAGAGGTAATCGGTAACCCTGAAACCGAATATGTAATCAGTTGTTCAATAAAAATTCTTATTGGAGAGTAATTGCCAAAAATTTGATCTGCGAGAGCACTTTTTTACTTGAGTGTACACCAAAATTTGATGAAAATGGGACAAAATATCCCAGATCATGACTTTATAGACTTTCGAAGCAGAATGGACTAGAGTTCGAGTGTTTTCATGATTCTCAATCTAATTGTTCCAGCGTCAAAAGTGGAACTGACGAGAGAACTTTTCTACTTGAGTGTACTCGAAATCTCAGAAAAAAATCTGAGCTCTGAAAAAATGTTAGATTCGGAATCTGCATTCCTTAATTATCACGAAAACATGCTCAATATGTTATATTTTAAATTTCAATTTTTCAACTTCAAAGGGGGGACCCTTGGATAAATTCCAAAATTTTTTTCATCGGATCTTCTCAAAATTCACCAATAAGGGGTAATCGGCAACCCTGAAACCAAATATGCAATCAGTTGTTCAATAAAAATTCTTATTGGAGAGTAATTGCCAAAAATTTGATCTGCGAGAGCACTTTTTTACTTGAGTGTACACCAAAATTTGATGAAAATGGGACAAAATATCGCAGATCATGACTTTATAGACTTTCGAAGCAGAATGGACTAGAGTTCGAGTGTTTTCATGATTCTCAATCTAATTGTTCCAGCGTCAAAAGTGGAACTGACGAGAGAACTTCTCTACTTGAGTGTACTCGAAATCTCAGAAAAAAATCTGAGCTCTGAAAAAATGTTAGATTCGGAATCTGCATTCCTTAATTATCACGAAAACATGCTCAATATGTTATATTTTAAATTTCGATTTTTCAACTTCAAAGGGGGGACCCTTGGATAAATTCCAAAATTTTTTTCATCGGATCTTCTCAAAATTCACCAATAAGGGGTAATCGGCAACCCTGAAACCAAATATGCAATCAGTTGTTCAATAAAAATTCTTATTGGAGAGTAATTGCCAAAAATTTGATCTGCGAGAGCACTTTTTTACTTGAGTGTACACCAAAATTTGATGAAAATGGGACAAAATATCGCAGATCATGACTTTATAGACTTTCGAAGCAGAATGGACTAGAGTTCGAGTGTTTTCATGATTCTCAATCTAATTGTTCCAGCGTCAAAAGTGGAACTGACGAGAGAACTTCTCTACTTGAGTGTACTCGAAATCTCAGAAAAAAATCTGAGCTCTGAAAAAATGTTAGATTCGGAATCTGCATTCCTTAATTATCACGAAAACATGCTCAATATGTTATATTTTAAATTTCGATTTTTCAACTTCAAAGGGGGGACCCTTGGATAAATTCCAAAATTTTTTTCATCGGATCTTCTCAAAATTCACCAATAAGGGGTAATCGGCAACCCTGAAACCAAATATGCAATCAGTTGTTCAATAAAAATTCTTATTGGAGAGTAATTGCCAAAAATTTGATCTGCGAGAGCACTTTTTTACTTGAGTGTACACCAAAATTTGATGAAAATGGGACAAAATATCGCAGATCATGACTTTATAGACTTTCGAAGCAGAATGGACTAGAGTTCGAGTGTTTTCATGATTCTCAATCTAATTGTTCCAGCGTCAAAAGTGGAACTGACGAGAGAACTTTTCTACTTGAGTGTACTCGAAATCTCAGAAAAAAATCTGAGCTCTGAAAAAATGTTAGATTCGGAATCTGCATTCCTTAATTATCACGAAAACATGCTCAATATGTTATATTTTAAATTTCGATTTTTCAACTTCAAAGGGGGGACCCTTGGATAAATTCCAAAATTTTTTTCATCGGATCTTCTCAAAATTCACCAATAAGGGGTAATCGGCAACCCTGAAACCAAATATGCAATCAGTTGTTCAATAAAAATTCTTATTGGAGAGTAATTGCCAAAAATTTGATCTGCGAGAGCACTTTTTTACTTGAGTGTACACCAAAATTTGATGAAAATGGGACAAAATATCCCAGATCATGACTTTATAGACTTTCGAAGCAGAATGGACTAGAGTTCGAGTGTATTCATGATTCTCAATCTAATTGTTCCAGCGTCAAAAGTGGAACTGACGAGAGAACTTTTCTACTTGAGTGTACTCGAAATCTCAGAAAAAAATCTGAGCTCTGAAAAAATGTTAGATTCGGAATCTGCATCCCTTAATTATCACGAAAACATGCTCAATATGTTATATTTTAAATATCGATTTTTCAACTTCAAAGGGGGGACCCTTGGATAAATTCCAAAATTTTTTTCATCGGATCTTCTCAAAATTCACCTTAAAGGGGTAATCGGCAACCCTGAAACCGAATATGGAATCAGTTGTTCAATAAAAAATCTTATTGGCGAGTAATTGCCAAAAGTTTGATCTGCGAGAGCACTTTCTTACCTGAGTGTACACCAAAATTTGATGAAAAATGGGACAAAATATTCAAGATCGTACAAATTTTTAGATTTGGAATCTACATCATCGAATTTGCCATCTGTAGTTTAATGCAAAAAGTTCATTTTCAGCATTAGCGAAAACTTCTTATTTTCGTATTTTCGAAGGGATACTTGGGTCAATAGAGTATAGATGGCGCTGGTAGAATCAAATTTGATACACAACAATAACAGGTCAAATAATGACTGAAAAGTTCTCTTATCTTGAAACTGATGGCAGATTAGGAATCTACGACCTCAGATTAGCCTAAAAACATAATAGTTCCACCGAAAAAACTCCAAAGCAGAACTCTTCAGATAAATTTTGAGACGATGTTTTTTTGAACAGATCTTTTGAAAAATCACCACAAAGAGGTGGAAGGGAATCCTGAATACGAATATACAATCAGTTTATTCCTGAAGTATCTCAATCACGTATAATTCACGAATCTTTCAGTCTACTGGAGTGTGCACCATCTGTACTCGGATACAAGAAGTAAAATATCTTTCTTACAGAAAACTACTATTTTGGCAATCCCCTGAAGAACATTTCAGTCAGTCGAATATAGATGGCGCTGGCGGTAACAAATTCGATAAACAACGATTAAACGTGAAATAATGGCTAAAAAGTTCTCTCATCTTGAAACTGATGACATTTAAGGAATCTACGACCTCAAATTATCTTAAAAAGATAACAATTTTACTCCAAAGTAGAACTCCTTGAATAAATTCAAGGACGTTTTTTTTTTGAACAAATCTTTTTAAGAATCACCACTTAGAGGTGAAAGGGAGTTCTGAATACGAATATACAATTAGTTTGTTCCTGAAGGATCTCAATCACGTATAATTTACAAATCTTTTATTCTATTTTAGTGTGTGCCATCTGTACTCGGATAGAAGAAGTAAGATATCTGCCATACAGAAATCTACGATGTTCGCGGTTACCTGATGAACACTTCAGTCAATCTAATATAGATGGCGCTAGTGGTATCGTATTGGATTTCAATGATTTGAAATTCTTTAGATGTGAAATTGATGGTCACAACTTGAAAAATTTTTTGCATAGGGAAAACTTGAATGAAAATAGTAAAAATGTAGTCGGCTCTTTGAAGAAGAAAGATTCTGATGATAATAATTATTTCCCCAATATGTCCTCAGCTCTTATGCCTAGGTAGGGAAACTATATTTATTAGTCTTCCTTCTTTACATATTTTCATAGAATCTGTATTATTAAAATTTAGTTTATTCCTTCAAATTATTTTGATTCGACAGATAAATTCTTGATTCCCATGAAAATAACTTCAATATTCAATCATAAAGAGCTTCAAAATAGAACAAATTTAGGTTTGGAATATTTCGACTTTTTCATTGTTGTCTTGTTAGCCATGATATTAGGGCAGAAGACAAGCAGCAAGCACAAAAGTTGATATGTCATTCGAAAGCACACTAAATGGGGTAGTTTTTGCTGAAAAGAAAACATGTCCATAATTAATGACTTTTCATCGATAAAACTATGGAAAAATATGACTAGTTTTGTTCACTTCAAAATCGTCACAGAAATTCTTATCTTGTAGAAAATTTAATGCTGTTTCCAAATATGTGGTCAAATCTGAAGAGGCTCTAAGGATAACTGAGGTATATATGATTTTATGGATAAACATGAAATATTTCGTGAAATCAAGAAATGTTAAATTGAAGAATAACCGTCAACATTTCGACCATGTGTTATATGACATTTTTTGTTGTAAATCTTAAGTATGATCTCTCCCTGAAGTTTGGCCCTTTCAAAAGTAGACACTCTGTATACATGAGGACCCTTGAGAAACAATAACAAATTTAGTGTCCATTTATATAAAACAAATAATAATTATTGAATATTATATTCGTAGGTCGCTAATTCTGGTTGTCTCTTATCTTCCGTTTTATCTTGAGGTCCCTTGTCCCTCTTCACTTCCAGGATCACAGATACTATCCTCAATTGCGCCTCTTCGCATTTCTCCTGCGACATATCCTCCATCAAGGAAATCATATACCTGGAGAATATCTCCAAGGGGTTTTCCGCTTCTTTCTCTTGTCTTATGGTAGATTTTATGGGTTGAACCCTTATAGGATCGGAAGAGAACTTCATACTAAATTCGGTGTCTTGAGGGGAGTTCTTGGATTTCTTCGCTTTTGGTGGTGTAGGTATTATTTCGTAATGGGACTCGTCTCCTTTCGAATGCACTTCTTCGATGTATTCGGTGTAATTCTCCCCTTGGAGAACGATATATTCCTCCTTAGGCCCATTTTCGTTGACTGTTGATTCGTCTTGCTGAAACGAGAAACAAATGTGGTTAATAAGTTAACAAAAATTCTTGGGTGGGTAAGAATTTCAAAAGGAACGTTAGGAAAATGGTGATTTCAAAGCACGTTTACTCGTGGAAATGTCAAAAAAGTAAAGGTTAATGAGGCAAAAACAATTCAAAAATTTTGAAAATTACCCAACTTTACACCTGTTTTCATCAGTCTGAACGCAGAAAATGGGAGAATAAAAATTTTTGAAAAGCACTGCAGTGAAGTCAGGAGCTTTCGAGCGCTCGTTCATCCACCTCATCCAGGTAGATTCGCATTTTCCAGTTTTAGAAACAAATTGAAGAAATTTTTGACAGCTGTCAAAAAAATTACAGTAGCTCTTCGTCAATTATGCCGAATCAGGTGTTACAGAAATACAAGGATTTTTTATTCAATAATTCGTTGGGATTTAAAAAGGTTCTGGTTATGTGATCTGGAAAAAAATGTAGCTTGAATAGATCATTCTCCTTTAAAATACAAAATTTCGTCACGATCGAATCCGTAGTTTTGTAATTATCAAGAAAACAAAATTTCAAACAACCATATTTACGGAACCCCTGGTCGAATTTTGACCAATAACGAACCTAACCGCGGCATTCCAGATTCGAACCTACCCTGAAAATTTCAAGTCTCTAGGTCTTTCCGTTCGAAAGTTATAATTTTCTATGGTTTATATGGTTCTGGTCGAGCGATCTGGACAAAATTTCGCATGTAGCTTGAACACGTCATCCTTTAAAATTGGTGAGTGGGTCTATTACTAAAAATAAGCCCCTTAATTACATGCGAAGCCAGTTTCCTTTCATTTCATCAAGTAGTTGGATACAGATCGAAAATCCGAATAAATTGGGAAAAACCGATTTGTTTCTTCAATTGTTGAATCTGATTAGATTAGAATCGTCCCCTCAAAACCTTATTCTTCCTACTGTCAATTCTATCAATATAAATCAATCTATTTCGAAAAATATTACAGCAATTACTTCGAATACAACAGTTTCAATTTCAGTTATAGTACAAAACACTATAATATAAATATCAATACAATGAAAATTCCATGCATTCTAATTCTAACCTTGTAATCTTTTATTCAAGAGTCAATTTAATATCAAGTATCGATACCGTACGATTTAAAGTAATTTTTGTTCGAATGAAATGAATCGAATCATATCTAAGGGGTTGAATAATGATACTTACCAACAAATCTTTGTGGTTGCGCTTCAGATGTTGAATTAAATTCGACGTTGATCCTCCTATAACATGTATCTTTCTGTGGCAATTATCACATTGTGCTACACCAGGTTCACGTTTAGTGAAATAATCCCAAATGAAACTTCTGGATCTCGGCATTATAAAGCTTTATTCGATTTATACCATACGATATTGTCGAGGAAAATCTAAAAGGAAACTGTAATCCGTCACAACTTATTAATCGAAACAATTATCCGATACAGAGGTTATTCGCGTGAACGGATGATACGCCATTTTTGAACACAGAAGAAGAAATAGAATAGATGGAACGGTAATGTTGCCAACTGCATGAACCCGTCGGTTTAGTGTAGAACTGTAATTAATATTTGTTTGAAATTTTCGAAAATTTATGGACATTATTTATTAAACGAAATATTCGCTTCATATCAACAGATAATTGAGCAGGTATCGATTAAAAGATTTAAAAACCGGATTGTGTTATGTCGCTACAGAGACTGCGTTGTTATAACCCAAGCAGCTTCGATGTGGGAGGCATAGATTGTTTTTGAGCGCTCGTACTACCTACACGAGGGCTATATCATTTCGTCACGATGTCTGTATTTATCGAATCTGAGCTGAAAATGTGCCGTAAGCACGATAACTCTCGAACGGAACAACCTAGAGACTTGAAATTTTCAGTGTGAGATCAATTCCCGAATGCCTCGGTTAAGTTCGTTAATGGGCCAAATCCCACCAGGGGTTCCGTAAATATGGCCGTTCAAAGTTTTGTTCTCCTGATTACTTGGAAACTACAGATTTGATCGAGATGAAATTTTGCAATCAAATGGAGAATGAGGTGTTCAAGCTACATACGAAATTTTGTCCAGATCGCATGACCAGAACCATAGAAACCATAGAAAATTGTAACTTTTGAATGGAAAGGCCTAGGGACTTGAAATTTTCAGGATAGGTGTGAATCTCGAATGTCGTGATCACGTTCATCTATGAGAAAAATTATACTAGGGGTTCCGTAAATATTGTCGTTTGAAATTTAGTTTTTTTGATACTTTCAAAACTACAGATTCGATCGTGACGAAATTTTGTATACTAATGGTGGATGATATATTCAAGCTACATTTCTCCAGATCGCATGACCAGAGCCATAGAAACCATAAAAAAATTATAACTTCCGAAGGGAACGGCCTAGGAACTTGAAATTTTCGGGGTAGGTTTAGATCGCAAATTTCGCGGTCACGTTCATCAATGAGCAAAATTAGACTAGGGGTTCCGTAAATATAGCCGTACAAAATATTTTTTTCCTGATAATTTCGAAACTACTGATTGGATTGGAATGAAATTTTACACCTAGCTGAAGAATAATGTATTCGATAGGTCGAAAGTCGATAGATACCGTAGAAAATTCTAGCGAATTATCAAAATATTGGTCAGTTGAAGCACTGACATGAAGTCTGGAGTTTCGCCTAAGTTTGAGAATTTTTTTGACAGCTGTCGAAAATTCCTTCAATTGATTTCTAAAACGATTGCGAATCTACCTACAAGGTGGATGTACGAGCGCTCAAAAGCTCCTGACTTCACGGCAGTGCTTTTTTATTTTTTTTTTCATAAAATTCGATGAAGTAAGAATAATTTTATTTTCGTCGTTATTTTTAAAAAAAAAATTTACGTACAAAATACTAGGAGCCATCTTCAAAATTTCTCAATAAATGATATTCCCTATCTAGATCATCAATATTTTGTGTTTTTAAGCCATAATTTCCAATTTTGGTATATTTTTAGTTCTAAAAATGACAACGGTTTTAAGCTTTGCTTAAATAATAAGAAAATTTCTGTTTTTTCCTAGCTTCCCATTTGAGTTGAATTCCCCCAGATCTGGGGGAAATTCCCTGCTTCGATGTGGAAGTCAGAATATTCTTTCATATGATTCGATGGAATAAGAATATCTTTATTTTCGTCGTTATTTTTCAAAGAAAAATTTGTGTACAAAATACTACGAATCTTCAAAATTTCTCAATAAATGATATTCCCTATCTAAATCAACAATATTCTGTGTTTTGACGCCATTACAGCCATAATTTCCAATTTTGGTATATTTTTAGTTCTAAAAATGACCACAGTATTAAGCATAGCTTAAATAAACAGAAAATTTTTGTTTCCTCCTAGCCTCCCATCAAAATTGAATTCCCCCAGATCTGGGGGAAAATCCCCAGACCTGCTTCGATGTGGGAGCCATAGTTCGATGTATTACGAATATTTTTATTTTCGTCGTTATTTTTCGAAGAAAAATTTGTGTACAAAACACTACGAATCATCTTCAAAATTTCTCAATAAATGATATTCCCTATCTAAATCATCAATATTCTGTGGTTTTACGCCATTACAGCCATAATTCCCAATTTTGGTATATTTTTAGTTCTAAAAATGACAACGGTTTCAAGCTTTGCTTGAAAAATCAGAACATTTTTTGTTTTTTCTTAGTCTCCTATTAAAATTGAATTCCCCCAGAACTGCTTCGATGTGGGGGCCATAGAATGTTTTTCATTTAATTCGATGAATTAAGGATATTTTTATCTTCGTCGTTACTTTCCGAAGAAAAATTTGTGTACAAAATACTAAGAACCTTCTTCAAAATTTCTCAATAAATGATATTCCCTGTCTAAGTCAACAATATTCTGTGTTTTGACGCCATTACAGCCATAATCTCCAATTTTGGTATATTTTTAGTTCTAGACTGACCACAGTTTTAAGCACTGCTTGAATAATCAGAAAATTTTTGTTTTTTTCTAACCTCCCATTAAAATTAAATTCCCCCAGATCTGGGGGAAAATCCCCAGACCCGCTTCGATGTGCGAGCTATAGAAAGTTTTTTCATAAAATTCGATGAAGTAAAATATTTTAATTTTCGTCTTTATTTTTCAAAGAAAAATTTGTGTACAAAATACTACGAACCATCTTCGAAATTTCTCAATAAATGATATTCCCTATCTAAATCAACAATACTCTGTGTTTTGACGCCATTACAGCCATAATTTCCAATTTGGTATATTTTTAGTCCTAAAAATGACAAAAGTTTCAAGCATTGCTTAAATAATCAGAAAATTTTTGTTTTTTCCTAGTCTCCTATTAAAATTGAATTCCCCTGGGGGAAAATCCCCAGACCGCTCATGAGTACCTTTCCGTCGTTTCCATTTCGAGATTGAATAATAAAAAAAAATTATATTTCTGTTCTCTAATACTGGTGGTCTTTCAGCTCAACTTCTGCTTTTTCTTCTTCTTGATTGGCTCTACAACTCGTTGTTTTTTCTTGAGGTTCATCATCGTCTCTCTTAGCTTCCAGGATCACAGAGACAATCCTCAATTGCACCTCTTCGCATTTCTTTTTCGGCATGCCTTCCATCAAGGAAATCATATATCTGGAAAATATCTCCATCGAGTTGTTCACATCTCTCTCTACCCTCATTGTAGATTTGGGGGGTCGACTCCTGAGAAATTCGGACAAGATATCGCCGTCTACAACGGTGTGCTTTGATCTCTTTGCTTTTGGGGATGGAGGTATTATTTCATAATGGGAACCATCTCCTTTGATATGAACTTCTTGCATGTTTTCGTCGTAAGTATCCCCTTGTAGAACGATGTATTCCTCCTTCGGCTGCATCCCATTTTCGTTGCTTGTTGATCGATCTCCCTGAAAAGTCACTAGTTTAGAAGAAAATTCGATAGATTCTAACCTCACAATACACATTCAAGAATCGATATCATATCGAGTATCGATACCATTTGATTTCAAGTCATCTTTGTTTGGAAGATAATGATTGGAATAAATTGAAGATGGAGAGGGGTTGATTAATCCTTACCAATATTTCTTTGTGCATGCTCTTCAGATGCTTGATTAAGTTCGAAGTTGAACCGCACTTCACCTGTATATTTCTGAAGCAAGTATTACATTGTGACACGCCATTTTCACGCTTAGTGAAAAAATCCCAGATGAAACTTCTTTTCGATCTCACCATTATGGAAATCAAAACGATTATTACGTTACGAATTACGATACTGATGAAAATACTCGTTGAACCTGTCACAAGCCCCTACTTACAAATCAAAACAAATATCCGATACTACAGAACGACTTGAACTGTATTCACTAAATTCACTTATTCAGTATTCACGTTAACAGATAATGCGCCATTTCCATTATGTGGACGCGTGGAAGAAAGAGTTGTTGCCAACTGTATGAATATGAATACAACAGTTTGAGTGTTGAATTTTGGATAATTTAATAACTATTTGACTGTATTCCTAGAGAATTAAGGCACATATTCCATTACAAAAAATATGAACCTCATATGAACAAATAGTATAGAAGTAATCGATTAAAGAATCGAATTGTTTAACTAAGAATGAAGCCGCTACAGAGACAGCGCTATTGCATATATATTGCTATTTGTAAGGGTTGGTACGAAAAACAATAACTATTTTAATCAATTGTATGGACAGATAAGAAAATTTCCGAAATGATTCAACATGTAAATAGCATTCTAGAACAGAGAAAAATCACGAACCGCTAGATGGCGCTGAAAATCACAAGATGTCGGGCCGAAAGGTGGTCATTTCTGTCTTTTCATAACTATCGTTGTAGTTTTCAGCAAATATTAAGGATATTCATAAGCACCTCAGTCAACCTATTACTATTCTTTGTACAGAACGAGTTTTCTTGCAGGTCTTTCCCGATTCTTATTATCCGACCTGGAGTTGGGGAACCGTCCCCAATAGCACAAATAAACTTGTCATTTTCCTGTTTTGGGTGCTAAAAATATGTGTTTTGAATTTGAACCTCTCCTATTGAATCAAGGGTATTCTGGGTTGCATACACAACGTAGAGTCCTTAAACCACTATACGATCATGATCTTGGCAAAAGATTATCTAGAGTAATATTCTAGTTCTAGTTCTTTGCGATTTTCGATAGAAAACTGAGATGTCGGTAATATTTTTACCGCATAAAAGTTCAAATACATTACATTGTCCATAAATTATCACCTAAATATATCACTTTCGATACTTAAATGACTCAAAATCTTACAAATATTGCACACTTTTCCCATATAAACACACACACGTTAGTTTGTTGTTCACCATTCGGTTATTTCAAAGGATTAAGAGTAAATGTCGCCCAATCCGTGATTCTTCCCTATCAATACCAAAAATTTGACGAACCAGAGACCTCTGGTGAAACTCAATCGTAGTGTTCTATCCGAACCTATTCCTATTTGGATGCTCCGCCTCACAGATGGCGCCGCAACTGCCGACCTATTGAAAAATACCAGAATAGATGTTGAGTATTTGGTATTGTCAAATCTAGTTCGGTATATTCAGTAATGAACATGTGTGATATTAATCAACTCCATATTCCTATGACTTCAGTGTGGGTTGATAGCTGTTTGTTACCCAATTAATCTGAGTGTAAATGAGAGCTTGACGCTGCACCACTTCTTAGATTAGTAGCCGATGTAAGTTTATTGATCCTTGGCGGTCGGGTTTGTTTTTCGTGACAAGTAGTGTAGAGGTTAAGGTGTTATCGTTTCTGGAATTGGTCAAAGTGTTGTGGCGGTAAATATCAATGATAACAGTCTAATTAAGGGTTGATTGAACTAACTTAGTTGGTAGTGATGATCAAACTTACTAATTTATACTAACACTAGATGGTTTCGAGTTTTTGGCGTAATCTCCCTGAAGCCTGAATCATTTATGGATTCCTTAAAAAATTCGCGCGACCAAAAAAAAACAATTCAAGATAGAGGGAACATTCTATGATTTGGAAAATTTTCATGAGGTGTTCTTTGACAACTTGAAAATCAAAGAAGAATAGATAATAAAGGGGTAGATGAATTAACCCCTTAGAATGTGGAAATATCGTTGCCTATTTTAAGGGAGCAATTCTCAGAATATCACCAAGAGAAATCGTACAAGAAATTATGTCATAGAACTGGCGAAAAGAACCGTGCCAAAAAAGAAGAAGAAATGTTCACCTTCGCGAAGAACATTTCGTCATTTCTCCGAGAATCGATTCCCTATCATTTTATCAAATGGCATTGCCGATGAGAACGTCTCCTTAACCTCTTTATCTCTGGAATTACAAATGCTAAGATCGATACGTTCACGACTTGAATTTTTTATGTGACGAACAATACACGTAATTGGAAATTGCAATGCGCTCATACTTTGAGATGCAACCGTCTTAAATGTCTTCGGCGAGATGATTACACCATTCGGAGCTAACATTATCTTCGGTAGGTGATTGAGAATACTATAAATCAACTGGTAGTACATATACCATATACAGGAATATTTATAGTGTGGTTCAAGAAATAAGTTGGTGATTTATTCATCACAATGAAAAAATTTTGTGAACTTTTATGTCAATTATATTTCATTTGTTGCATGAGTTTTATTTTGTGCATGATCGAAAGGAATCAAATATTGAAAGCACTAACGTGAAGTCAGCTTTAGAGCGCACATTTCTGTGTACCAAAACGGACTTCAGTCACTTCAGTGTTCATCTTCGGTATGACAAATACTGTCATTTTATTTCTATGAACTTCGAAAGATGGAATCACCGAATTATACTGAAGATATCTCTGTGAAACTCAATGTTTTTTCTGTGTGCCAAATCTGTCAGTGTTTTTTGTCAGTATGACAAGTACTGTCAATTTATTTCTATAAACTTCAAAACATGGAATCTTCAGCGCTCATTGTCAGTATGACGAATAATGTCATTTTATTTTCATAAATTGTAACCACCGAATTATATTGAATAAATTAGAAAAACTATATTTTTTTTCTATGTACCAAGTGTACCAGTGTTCATTGTCAGTATGACAAGTACTATCATTTTATTTTTATATACTTGGAATCACTGAATTAAAGTGAATAAATCAGAAAAACTCAATTTTTTTCTGTGTACCAAAACGACCTCAGTGTTCATCGCCATTACGACAAATTCTGTCATTTAAATTCCATAAAATATTTCTTGTAATCTCTCATAATGTAATCTTCTCGACCGAATATGGCAGGCCCCTGAATATTGTTAGTGCATCTTGAATTTCCTCATGTCATCACATCTTATTCGCTGATGTAATTCGAAGATGCATAAAAGGTCACGAATATTGGTGAGAGTCGAAGCATATTGTGTCGCTCGAGTGTCGTCGAATGAAGAGATTCGAGTGGGTAGTTATCAGTGAGGCACAGTCACGAATTTCCTGGATTTTTTTTTGCATCGTGTTCAAGTTATATAACTTTCATTCGACAAAGACTTGACCTCTTATTGAAGACCAATGATCAAGATTTTCATTTATTTCACAGCGTTGTGCATACACGATAGCGATGGAAAAAGATAAATGCTTCCTCTTTCCATTAAATCATTCTACACACGCTTAAATTGATAGTTCAGTACCCCAGCTCGTTCTTATTTATCTGTTTGCGCTGGGAGATCCCTAACATTCCTAAAATAGTCGTTGATGAATTTCCATTATGGAATTACAATTCAATTGGAGTATTTGTGTCATATTGTACGTGGGAGATTCGAATGAATCTATATGTTTTTTAACTCCAAATACATTTATTCTTCTTGTGAATATTTGGATGATATGGCCACCCCGGTCACCGGATTTAAATTCCATAGAAAATTTGTGAGATATGATGGGGGAAGGAATGTCCACTTTGCACCATTCTCAACAAATTTAATCCACGACAGTTTTGGTTGCTTGCAAAGAGGTGCCACAAGCAGACATGCCTATCCTAATTCTTCCTTCTGGTTGAAAAATCTAGTGGATTATTAAGTGAACTCTTCTCGATAGACAACCTCCGATTCTTTTCTGGTAATGACGTCATACCTATTGATATATTCCAACTAATAACTCGTTTAATAGCAATATGTAATTTTCTGCAATGGTAACTCTTCACACTCTGAAAATTCTTTTTGAATTATTTAAGACGATATGAAGGTTTTATATCTTACTGTGATGTATCTAATGAACGTTGTTTCGAGTTAATTACTTCTTATCTACGAGCTTGCCTTAACGGAAAGTGGTAGGTAGGATATTCTTAATTTTATTAGATAGTTATATTACTGCGGTTCTCTTCGAGGCTCGGCTCTATTGGTGCATTGTTCGAGGGAGAATATAAAATTTTTGTGGTCGACGCTTCTGCCGAAAACTTAACGATTCAATTGAATGAAATTTGGAATAGGAATCTACTATTATTTTTATAAACTTCGAAATATGGAATCATCGAATTATATTGAATATATCAGAGAAACTCTGATGCCAAAATGGCCTTGTCATTATGACAGATAATCTCATTTTCCTTTTATGAACTTCCAAAGATGGAATCACCGAATTATATTGAATATATCAGAAAAGTCAAAATTACCTTCAGTGTTCATTGTCAGTATGACAAATACTGTCTTTCTATTTTCATGAACTTCAAAAGATGGAATCACCGAATTATATTGAATATATCAGAAAAATTCTTTTTTTTTCTGTGTACTAAAACGGCCTTCAGTGTTCATTGACAGTATGACCAATACTGTCATTTTATTTCTATGAACTTCAAAAAGATGGAAACACCGAATTATATTGAATATATCAGAAGAACTATATTATTTTCTGTGTATCAAAATGACTCTGTGTTCATTGTCAAATACTGTCATTTTATTTTTATGAATTTCAGAAGATGGTAAATATCTCAGAAAAACTCTTCGTTTTTCTGTGTACGAAAATGACCTTCAGTTGTCAGTATGACAAATACTGTCATTACATGTTTTTAACCTTCCAACAAGGGAATCACGTAATTTTATTGAATATATTATAAGAAAAATCAGTTTTTCTTCTGTGTACTGAGATGTCGTAATGACTTCCTCTTCTGGGTCTGAAGAAGACACAGAAAGAAAGTCTTTCTAAATTAACCAAACACCAACTTACATAACTGATGGAACTGAAGATTCTTTCCAACCCAAATTACCGTCTATTATATTCTGAAAGAATAAACAAATATTTGCACAACGAGGCAAATTTTTCCTGCCGTGTAATTTGGATGCACATTATGCAATGATAGGTAATGCTAATTGCTGCAGAATTTTACTGTCGTTAACCTTTTTGGTCGACGGCGTTAGTTGGTTTTGTCGTTACGGATTTGGATTTGATGAGTTTAATAATAGACGTCTTGAATTAACTATTACGGTGATGCAAATATCTCAATCTGAGGTTTTGTATACTGGGTGTTTTTTTATGTATAAATGTTTGTTTTCGTTATTCAAAATTTGTATGAATATTCGAAAACTTTCGCTGAAGCAATGTAGGTACGTAATCATATTAGATTTTCATTATTATTAGAAAGAGAAGGTCACTTATTCATTGGATTCATCTCGAATAGAATAATCTGAAGTGAAATATCTTCAAATCGATTAACGTTCATTCTAACTGCTTGTAATGTGTTTAACCTTCGGATGGGAAACATATCGAGAAGAATCCTGTCTTTTCAACTGTGCATCCTTGATTGTACCAATAAATAACTTTCATAGCAACATCCATAAGAATGGATAAATCCCGGATATATCCAATTTCCCCTTATCTAATGCATAATAAGGACCAAATTGGAAATATCCAGAAACACCTGTTCATCGATGTCACCATGACAAGTACTGTCATTTTATTTTTATGACCCCCAGAAGATGGAATCACCGAATTATATTGAATATGTCAGAAACACCTAATTTTTTTCTGTGTACCAAAACGGCCTTCAGTGTTCATTGTCAGTATGACAAATACTGTCATTTTACTTTATGAACTTCAAAAGATAGAAATCTCCGAATTATATTGAATATATCTGAAAACTCAATTTTTTTCTGTGTACCAAAACGGTCTTCAGTGTCTATTGTCAGTATGAGAAATACTGTCATTTTATTTTCTCAACCTTCAAAAGATAGAATCACAGAATTATATTGAATACATCAGAAAAACTCCATTTATTTCTGTGTACCAAAATTGAATTCAGTGTTCATTGTCAGTATGACAAAAACTGTCATTTACTCGGTCGAAATTGTTATTATTCAAAATTTTGTAGGTTCAATTAGGTTATGTTCCATCGGATATTTTCAAAAGGTCCTAATAATATATTATTATGATATTTCAATTTTTCCGATTTGGCACCAATTTCTAGCAATCATATAAAATTGTTTCCATATAAAATCAGTGTTTTTTCCTCCAAGTGCTCTCTTACAGATGTAACTTCCGTTAATTAACTTGACCCAAACTACTCTCTATGGCACACAATACTGCCAATCGTTCGTATTGTAACGGAAACGAGTGATTTATTTCCTTTTTGTTCTCGACGAAACGGAAATCTTTAAATCAGTTACATGGAGATAGAAACTACCGAAAAAAAATCTGTCAAATCTGATATTAAATTGATTTAACTATTTCAGTGGTTGAGAAAATGACATAGGTTGATTTGTCATGCTTGTCTTAAACCTCCAAAAGTGGTGTGGAAATGTTGCAAGAAGATTTCAATCGAAATTTTCCAGGCAAATTTTCTCGGATATTTCGGGAAACCTAGTAAGAAGAAACGCGGTGATGTGGAAACCCCACTTTCTCCGAATTTAACGTGGTAAATGTCCCATAAAATCTTTTTATTCGCGTTGAAAATCGGAAATAATTGACTGATATCCTAGACTTCACAACAATAATTGTCGGAATAAATGTTGCTCCGCCAATAATTCCCACCAACTCGTGTTGATACGGAGGTTTGCTCTTCTCTAACGATCCCAACAACATAATGTGCGCTTCGAAGATCTGAAGATCTCCGTGCAGTTCCAGTAACCGAAACTTTTTGATCTACAGTGGATGAGTTCGAATCTTCTGCGATTTTATTACGGTGAGCTTTTATAATTCGAATTCTTTTTTTTACCACTCCTTTGAAATTTAAATATTCTTTTACTAGAGAAGGTATGGAGGTATTATTAAAAGGTTCTGTACTAATCTAGGAATGGAATGTTGATTTATAAAAAAAACTGAAACATTTTGTGAATAATGTTTGTGATAAAAGTTTCGCAACAATTAATAGTTACTTAATAGAATAATCCCTACAGAGTTGAAAAAAAAAGGATTGATAAATGCTAAGGGATTTTTTTACATGGGGATAATTGAATTCTTTTAAGGTTATCGATGTGAATTGACATTTCTTTTAATTAATGTGACTCAAACTTCAAAAATCACGAGCTGATATTGGAAAATGTTCAAAGGAGGAAATGAAAATTTTTTTCGAAATTTTTTTTTATAGAAGTTTAGGAGCATGGAAATGAAAAATTCGAAAAGCACTGACTTGTCTCAGGATCTTTTCCATAAAACTTCCTTCAGTGTTCATTGTCCGTATGACAATTACTGTCATTTTATTTTCATAAACTTCAAAAGATGGAATCACCGAATTATATTCATTAAATCAGAAAAACTAAAATATTTTTCTGTGTACCAAAACGGCCTTCAGTGTTCATTGCCAGTATGACAACTACTGTCATTTTATTTTCATAAACTTCAAAAGATGGAATCACCGAATTATATTCATTATATCAGAAAAACTAAAATTTTTTTCTGTGTACCAAAACGGCCTTCAGTGTTCATTGCCAGTATGACAAGTACTGTCATTTTATTTTCATCAACTTCAAAAGATGGAACAACCGAATTATATTGAATAAATCAGAAAGTCTGAAAAAAATTTTCTGTGTAAACGGCCTTCAGTGTTCATTGTCAGTATGACAAGTACTGTCATAAGTTCAATAAACTTCAAAAAAATGGAATCACCGAATTATTTTGAATGAAACAGTGTTGTTACCTCAAAACTAACTACAAAGTTTCATGCGATCAGATCGGTATTTTTTAATTATTAAAACACAAAAATTCAGATGGCCAATTTACGAACATAACCGGCGCATTCAGACCCCGAAAATTCCAAAACTGTAGGCCTCTTCTTTCGAAAGTTATCGTGTTTACTGCCGACCGGACATAATTAAATTTGATCACCAATTCTTCATCTGTGAGTCCAACCTAATCGTTTGAGCCATTCTCGGCTCAATTTATCTCGAGGAATGATGAAATTCGTTAAAAACAATTTTCGAGCGAAACCCACTGTCGATATTTTTCACTGCGAATAATTACAATAATTACTGCAATGTATCTAATGATGCATCACATGTATTATTACATTTCGAGCTTCGTTTTTATTATGCAACACGAAAAACTTCGAAACATCCTTTGATATATTATGTTGAAACAGACAGAACGTTACACTTTCTTAACTTTGAGTTTGCATGTTCAGTAATTAAACTGACTTTTGACATTAATAATTATTATACAGCTGATGCTTTTAACTGAAAAATATTTTCGATGACTTCATAGAAAACACTTCACTTTTCTTTTTTTTTTGTTGTATTTGATCTCTACCGTTGTTCCTTCACAATCAAACATTGTGGGAAATAAATCTCTATGATGCCCCACAAATTAACAGTTTATTTTCTCACAACTGTCATCACCAAATTAATATTTTTCTCTTCACTGCCTCAACGTGCTTGTAATTTAATTCATATTGCATTCAATTATCAATTAGTGAATTCTAACGATTTTTTTTACAGACTTGCTACACCATGAGGTTTTCCAACTCACCCAGCTTCTCTGTAACACTCTACTTTTTCCTTCTTATTGGCTCTTCTTATGGCGAAGTGTTTACGGCATTAGCTGATTTGGAAGAATTATTGTCGACGGAGAATTATTTGATCACCACGCTGGAAAATTATGTGAGGGCAGAAGAAGCAAGAGTGGAATTATTGAAGAAGTAAGTGAAACAAAAACTTTTTTACATCCAAAAATTTTTCATTGGAAATGATTAACCACTATCAATCATTTCACCGTATGATTAATTGATCGAAATAATAATACTGAAGGGTCGCAAATGGTTTCCGACCACCCTGAGAAGAAGTTACTGTGAAATTGAACACGTTAATCAAAGCAAATTATTTACCCCAAAGGGGTGCTGATAGGGTTGAAGGATAGGAAGCAGAGGATGAACCTTTTGTCCGCACAGTTTCAGGGCTGTCACCTGGTTTTTGAGAAGCTGAGAGCACTTAACTTGAAGTTGCTCAATGTTACTTCAACAGAAGACCGTATAGATAAGGGCGAAAGTTTTTGCATGACCATACAATCGATAACAATTCTTTTTCTTTCGTTGAATAAGGAGTTTCAGCTGAATTGAGAGTTCTACTCGCAAATGCTATACAGTGGTGCGATAAAAACGATCAGACGACTCGGTTTCGCACGAACATGCGGCGATAATTCACAGAAGACTCGATGGCGTCGACATTCAACAGAATTTTCGGTTTTTTACCACGATGATTTTCTTTCTTGGCGACTTGCCAATTAATTGTTCTGACTTATGGTCAGACAGGTGACAAGACCTCGCAACGCGGCCGCGAGAAAACCACTATACAGGTGGTCGTTTACATTCACGACGTAACGAATACAATTTGAATACTGAAGCTTCTTCCAACCATAAATCAATTTACACAAGTGGTAGGCATCATAAACAATGAGTCAATATCGAGTTCGTAATTCACATGGTTATAAATAATTCCAGTCGAATATTCGTCAAGAGTTATCTATTGAAGAGAAAAATTCGAACCTGTAAAAGTGGTGGGCAAGAGATCTATTTCATGGTATTCACCTCATTACAATGGCTGTAGTGGGAAAAAGCCTCATTCATTCCTGCGAGACACTTCCAACCGACTTTTGATCTTTCTCAGTGACTTTACCACCAACTATTCCTGGACACTTACGTTTCAACATTCCTCGGCCCATTTTTCAAAATTTGAGAACGATTAAGGGTCTTTAACAACCTTTAAATTTTTTGCGCTAGTACAAAAAAGTAAATCCAACCTACTCTAACCTTCCTCTTCAGATATGCGGAGCTGTACAGAAAACATCATGACAGGGCATCTGAAGACGTCGAGTCTCATGTTGCAAATCCCATTAATGCATATGTGTTAGTTAAGAAATTGACTACCGATTGGCAACAGGTCGAATCTCTGATCACAACAGATGTATCAACGGGTAAGATAATCCTCCCATAACCTAACCTAACCTAAAAAAAAATGAAACATATCAGATTACATGGCCAACATAACCTTCATCAAGGAAAACATGAAATTCCCGAACTACGAAGACCTGAATGGGGCAGCTGTCGCCCTGACAAGATTGCAGGACACTTACAACCTCGAGACTTCTTCGCTAGCTCGAGGGGAGTTGAATGGTGTCAAATACAGCGCCGAGTTGTCGGCAGCCGATTGCTTCGAACTTGGCAGACAATCGTACAATAACGGAGATTATTACCACACCCTCTTGTGGATGAGGGAAGCTGATTTGAGGCTGAACAGGGAATCCAACGATACTGTTGACAGGACTGATATATTGGAGTATTTGGCGTTTTCTACCTATAAACAAGGTACAATGTTAACAACATCCAAGAAGGAAATTTGAGAAAACGAGATAATGTTCTAGGTAATGTCCCTCTTGCTTTGGACTTGACCAACAAACTCCTGGAGATTATTCCAACCCATCCAAGAGCCCTAGGCAACAAAGTTTACTACGAAGACGAATTACATAAATACAACCAGATGAAGAGGAAGGGAGAAGAAGGAGAGGAGCAAGCTCAAGCTGATGAAGCACATGTAAGTTCTTCCTTCAAGAAGTGAACTCCTTCGATATTTCAACTCTTTTCCAGCATGACGAACATAGGGAATCCTACGAGGCCCTTTGCCGAGGGGAGATCTCCCCACCCATCGAGATAACATCCCAACTCAAATGCGTATACGTGAACCATGGTAACCCTTTCCTGCTCCTGGCGCCGTTCAAAGTCGAAGAGGCTTATTTCAACCCCAACATATACATCTTCCACGACGTCATGAGCGACCAGGAAATCGAGACTGTGAAAAGACTGGCCACACCTAGGGTAAGTTCGATTCCAAACTTGATGGAATTCAATAAAGGAAAATGTTCTTTTAGTTCAGACGAGCTACAGTTCAGAATTCCCAGACTGGGGAGCTCGAGATAGCCCAGTACAGAATCAGCAAATCGGCTTGGTTGAAGGATTACGAACACAAGCACATAAATGACATAGCCCAGAGGGTTGCAGACATGACCATGCTCTCTATGGAGTCAGCCGAAGAGCTCCAGGTTGTTAATTACGGAATAGGAGGCCACTATGAGCCACACTTCGATTTTGCAAGGGTGAGCTTCGTTTGAGTTTGTTTTGATGAAGGAGTATCAAGAATTTTATTTCCACAGAAAGACGAGAAACATGCATTCAAGGACTTGGGGAGTGGTAACAGAATTGCCACAGTTTTATTTTACGTAAGTGTTTGTCTAAACATGAAGAAAATTTGCAAATTTCCCCTTGAATATTTCAGATGAGCGACGTGGCGCAAGGCGGTGCAACCGTTTTCCCCAACATTCTCGCCTCCGTGTGGCCCAAAAAAGGCACAGCGGCCTTCTGGTATAACCTTCACGAGAGCGGCGACGGAGACGTCAACACAAGACACGCAGCTTGTCCTGTTTTGGCTGGTTCCAAATGGGGTAAGTAAGATTAAAACTTGAAGATTAAAGATTCTGTAACTTCGTGTTTACAGTTTCGAATAAATGGATACATGAGAAGTACCAAGAGTTCCTAAGGCCTTGTTCGCTGGTGAGGCCACCTCCTGAGTTGACTACGTGAGGAGAGTCCGGAGTGTTTATGCAATCTAATGATAAGAGTATAGGATTGAAGAGAACTATGTGAAGCCAAATTTATAATTTAGGAAATAAGAGTTGAATCGATGTTATAATCCTGAATTTGTTTTGGACGACATCTAATATTTTGTATATCAATAAAGTTTTATTTATTAAACACTAAACAAAACTACAATCTTCTTCACTTCACCAAGATATTTTCCAGGAAAACCATTCTTAAAATTAATCAATATTAAGGTAAGCTTAAGTTAGGACAGTGTTGAAAATAATTCTTGAAACGAATTGATATTTAGGTGAGGTTAGCTCAATTTAAGACAGTGTTGAAAATAATTCTTGAAATGAATTAACATTTAGGTTAGGTTAGCTTGATTTAGGAACGTGATGAAAATAATTCTCGAAATGAATTGATATTTAGGTAAGCTTGAGTTTGGACAGTGTTGAGAATGATTCTCAAAACGAATTAATATTTAGGTAAGGTTAGGTGAGAAAACGAAAGTTCTTCTTCCTCTTCGATTCCACTATCGAGAGACTTTAAGGTCCAAAAAATCAAATCTGAGAAAAAAAAATTACGAAAAGCACTGCCGTGAAGGCAGGAGATTTTGAGCGCTCGTACATGCACCTTGTAGGTAGATTCGCATTTTGTAGTTTCAGAAATCAATTGAAGGAATTTTCGACAGCTGTCAAAAAAATTCTGAAACTTAGGCGAAACTCCAGACTTCATGTCAGTGCTTCAGCTGATCAATTTTTTTTCGATAATTCGCTATAATTTTCTACGGTATCTATGGTCTTGGTGGTGCGATCTGGACAAAATTTTGCACGTAGTTTGAATACATTATTCCTGAGCTAGGTGCATAATTTCATTCCAATCCGCTCAGTATTCTCGGAACTATCAGCAAAAAAATATTTTGAAAGGCCATATTTACGGAACCCCTAGTCTAATTTTGCTCATTCATGAACATGACCGCGATATTCGCGATCCAAACCCACCCTGAGAATTTCAAGTTCCTAGGCCTTTCCGTTCAAAAGTTACAATCTTCTATGGTTTCTATGGTTCTGGTCATGAGATCTGAACAAAATATTGTTTTAATATATCATTCTCGATTAAAATACAAAATTTCATCTCGATCGAATCCGTAGTTTCGAAATTATCGAGAAACCAAAATTTCAAACGACCGTATTTACGGAACCCCTAGTATAATTTTGCTCATAGATGAAAGTGATCACGACAATCGAGATCCACACCTATCCTGAAAATTTCAAGTCCCTAGGCCTTTCCGTTCGAAAGTTATGATTTTCTATGGTTTCTATGGTTCTGGTCATGTGATCTGAAGAAATAAAGCTTGAATATATCATTCTCCATAAGTATACAAAATTTCGTCACGATCGAATCTGTAGTTTTGAAATTATCAAGAAAACTAAATTTCAAACTACCATATTTACGGAACCCCTTGTATAATTTTGCTCATAGATGAACGTGATCACGACATTCAAGATCTACACCTATCCTGAAAATTTCAAGTCCCTAGGCCTTTCCGTTCAAAAGTTACAATTTTCTATGGTTCTGGTCATGTGATCTGGTGAAAATTTCACATGTAGCTTGAACACCTCATTCTCCATTTGAGTGCCAAATTTCATCTTGATCGAATCTGTAGTTTTCAAGTAATCAGGGGAACAAAACTTTGAACGGCCATATTTACGGAACCCCTGGTGGAATTTGGCCCATTAACGAACTTAACCGAGGCATTCGGAAACTGAACGCACACTGAAAATTTCAAGTCTCTAGGTTGATCCGTTCGAGAGTTATCGTGCTTACGGCCGGCCGGACGGACAGACTCGAATTTTCCGACGGATTCGTCATCAGTGAGTCGAACATAGTCGATTGAGACCATTTTCGGCTCAAAATTCGAAAAATACAGACATCGTGACGAAATGATATAGCCCTCGTGTAAGTAGTACGAGCGCTCAAAAAGGCACCCAAAGCGATGATATTGGGTATTTCAGACAATCCAAGGCCATTACAGGACCTTGATGAGAGGCGCAAAAGATTCAGATATGTACCTTTTCGTAACATTCCAAACGAAACCATATGGTTCATTCATTCATCTATGATGTTTTCAATTTCGTTTTGATGAATTCTACCTTCTGTTGAAAAAAAAACGCACTGTATTTCAATGCCTCTAAACAGTTAGGTTGTGTAAGTGATCCTGAATGGCTCTTGTTGCTAAACCGAACTGTAATCTACGTTGGTTTACAAACAATATAACAACTTGATGTAGAAGAATAAAGAAATTTTGAAATGTTGCTCTCCACCTACACTATTAGATGTATGTGGCTTGAATAAAAAGATGGAATTCTTCCATGTATTAATATTAGGCAAATTACTTATATCAGTTTTTGCTTTTACACAACATGAGGTATCCACTTATAAGGAACACATAAATGATTTTTTAAACGTGGATAAGACAAAAATTACCCCAATAGACAGGTGAGGCAACTACTTATAAACCTTGTTTGAATTATTAGAAAAATAAAATCAGACATAATTACAATTACACTAAATCAAAAAATAGTAAGACGCTGATATTCCAGCCCTAATTCAACAGTAGAAAAAGAAATTTGCCTGAAAATATTCGAAAAACATGGACTTGACTCAAATATACAAGACTATCCGAACCTGAGGAACTGTTCAGTAAGTTGTTTTTAAAATCCACTTATTCTAATGTTCCGAAGTTAATACAGTAAAACATTCAACAGGAAACTTTTCGAGAAGAGCTATACGAAATGCTATGTAGAGGTGACTATGAACGTCCAATCGAAGTAACGTCGAAACTCAAATGTTATCTTCAACACCGCGAACATTCTTTTCTAACAATAGCCCCTTTCAAAGTCGAAGAAATCAACAACGATCCAGTCATTCTCCAGTATCATAATTTCTTGAACGATGAAGAGATGGAAAAATTCAAAGTCTTAGCTGGAAAAAATGTGAGTTGGTTTCCTTCAAAGATTATATCCATTGAATTGGTGTTCTTCAAGGAACCATTCGAAGACCTTTATTTTCATATTTCCTCTAAATTCTCTGGGTATTCAAATGTTTTTTTTCAGATGGGAATTTCCCGAATAATCTCGAAAGATGGAGTGTCAGTTGTTTCTACACATAGGAAGAGCAAAACGGCTTTTCTAAATAAGGGTGAAACGGAGGAAGAGAACGACGAGGTGATCCAAAGAATTGCGGATTCTACTATGCTATCCATGGATTTCTCAGAAAAATTACAAGTTGTCAAATATGAAACTGGAGGGTACTATAAGTCCCATTTTGATTTTTTTCCGGTAAGATAATTTTTTTTTATTTCGAGAAATAATAATTTTTTCACCAGGAATTTCTCCACCAGAGTGAAGGCAATCGAATTGCAACATTTTTGATATATGTAAGTATTTTATATTATTTTTGAGATTAAAGCTAATCAATTTTTGGCAGAAAAATCTATAATGTTTGCTCTTAAGCTCAACGATGTTGAAGAAGGGGGCAACACAGTATTTCCCATGCTGAGGCTCCACATAAGACCCCAAAAAGGTGTTGGTATACTCTGGTATAACCTTCTGAACAGTGGAATTGGTGATCGCAGAATGTGGCATGGTGCATGCAAGGTTTTAAAGGGAACAAAATGGAGTGAGTACCTATATTATAAAAAGTGAAACAAAAATTTTTATGATCATATAATATTTTATCAACTATTTCCGTTTTTTATTTATTTCATTAATTTTTTTAATTTATCAACTTTTTTAGTATCAACCAAATGGATTCGAGAAAAAGGACAAGAATTCAAACGTCCTTGTTCCAGACAGAAGAGGATGAAACACGTACGTTCAATGAAAAATACTAAAGAGGGTTGAAGAAAAATATAAAAGTTTTTTCAAATTTATTTTTGTTATAGATATCAACATTTTTACCTCATATTTTTATTCTCTACATAAATATTCTTTCAATTGAAGGGGTGGAATATATTCAGAGGATATATTAAATTTATCTAGATATTTTTAATATATCGATCTCGTAAATTTCACAGTGGTTTTGGGTTTTTAAAACTTGAAAATGGAAACCTCTGAGGGAAAAGATTGGTTCACTTCAGATGTGAAATAGTAGAAGAAGAAGGGCAACAGAAATAATGACAAATGGACAAATTGAAACAAGAAACAAATTTCAGAAAAAATTTTACAGAACGAAATATAGAAGAGAAAAAGAACACAATTCAGAAATTAACCTCTAAAAAGAGGTAGTGAAACAAGAAACAAGAAAAGCTATTTGGATTGAAAAAAAAAAACAATTATAGGTACCTATATATAAGCCAACACAAATTCAAAATTTCAATCACATAACAAATTATACACCACATTCTCATAAAGAGATTACTACAATATAGAAGTTAAAATTCTTATAACTAGGTGAAAAAATCTGCCAATGTTGGTGAAGACGTTTTGTGCAGGCAGAGGAGGATGAAGAAATAATAATGTTGAATGAAAAATACAAAAAAGGGGTGAAGAAAAATATAAAAGTTTTTTCGAATTAATTTTTGTTATAGATATCAACACTTTAACCTCGTATTTATATATAAATAATCTTTCAATTCAAGGGTTGAAATATATTCAGAGGATATATTGAATAAATCTAAATATTTTCAATATATCCATCTCGAAAATTCAACAGTGGTTTTGGGTCTTTAGAATTTGAACATGGACCTCTGAGGGAAGAAATTGGTTCACTTCAGATGTGAAATTGTAGAAAAAGGGCAACTAAAAAAATGACAGCAATAATAAGTATAACGAAATAATAGAATAAATATAAACATTATAATATAAATGGGACAATTAAAACAAGAAACAAATTTCAGAAAAAATTTTATAGAACGAAATATAGAAGAGAAAAAGAACCCAAATAGAAATGAACCTATGAGAAGAGGTAATAAAACAAGAAACAAAAATTTGGATTGAGAAAAAAAAGAATTATAGGTACCTATGTATAAACCAACACGAATTTAAAATTTATAACAAATTACAAACCAAATTCTCTAGAATATAGAGGTCAAAATTCTCATAACTAGGTGAAAAAAAAAGTCAAAGTTGGTGAAGACGTTTTTTGCTTCTACATCTTCGAGAACATATTCCATATTTTCAGATATTTCGCTTACTTCAAGGACGATGAATAAAGGTGAGAGCAAATTTGATAAATCGTTTTCCAATATATTAAACATTGAACGATAATTGTTTAAATTTCATTGGTTTTATTAGTTTTCTCTTCGCCTTTCAGATACAGGTTGGCGGCTACTTCCGAAGCCCTCCTGTAGGCCGCTGGACTTCCACCCACGCTCAGACTTGTCTGTCCGGTTGATCTGCCCGTTTCAGACATCCTCTGTTTGGGCTTAGGACTCCAGTTGGCTGGGGACTGAAATCAATTTTTCAACAGTACTTTTTTTGTACTTTTTCCCCTTTATTGATATAGTTTGGATTGGAAAAAAATTCGAACTGAGTGATTTGTATGGGATGTCTTTATTACAGTAATTTACAATCAAACATCAACTATCACAAGGTTTATAAGATATGTAACAAAGAAAAAACAAACAAAATAAACTTGGGTAACAACACATACATGCTCTCAATGAAGCACATAGAAGGGAGGATATCTACTCCAACTTAAATATGTTCTTTCACTTGAGGGTGAATCATTAAAGATCTCAATGAAAATAACATTAAAATTTTTATTATAATAAACATATTTCTCAACATTCGGAGATTCTTCCATACAATTGTAAACATTTAAGAAAATACAGTAGATATTTTGTGGTTTACCCTGATGGTGGATCATTTAGTCGGTAAGGTCAAGGAGCCAAGAGCCTCAATCAAATTCGATTTCAAGCAGGATTTGAGCATTTCATATCGAGAAATATCTAATCCAAATAGCAAAATATCACAATTCATCTAAGACTACACTCATCCTTTAAAGTTGTTCCCATTTGAACCAGCACCCTTGGGGTAGAAGCAAGGTTATAAGGGTAAAGTCCAACTCAATTGCTATAGATGAAACTCTTCTGGTCTCAGTAGAGGGACACTCTTAACATTTGGAACATCTACAATGAATTTATGCTAATGCACTAGGTACAAGTATGGGAATATCTGACAAAAAACCAACACCTATTGTTACTAGAAGTTCATTTTACTTGTCCCATTTTGAACCATGCAATCTCCAAACCATCAGAAATAACCCAGGAGGTTCCAAGACATACCATCTTACACCAGCCCTGTTTGAAGAGCAACTCCAAACTGGACTAAGCAAGTGTAGATCTCTCTGTATGACTGTTAAATCTCATAGGGACATTGAACCGATGGCAAGGGGAGTGAGGGGCGATGCACAAAAGGTGTAGCCTAAACCTATGAGGGCAGATGGTGACCTTCCGGAGGTCCAGAAGCTCGGTACTCTCCGACTATCTTGGTGTGCAGCTATTGGTAACATTGAAAAAGAAAACTGGAGGCAGGGAACAAACACATTCGGGTAACACCACAGTGAACATCGAGGTCGGAGTTCTTAAATTTCGTAATTTCTAAATTTACTGACGATATCGCTGGGCGGTGGGTTGGTCCAAGCTGTTCCAGTGCGTCCGGCCCAGTGGAGGTTCGCGCCCCCCTCCGAGGCTCTTCGATGGGCGCTTGGAGCCGAACCTAGAGATGAGGGTCCAGATGATCCTCCGGACTCCAACATGCGGTCCTTCGTCTTTGGTGCACTCCAATGCATCGACTGGAAACGAGAAGAGATGTCATCATATCATTTGGAAACAGGGTGAATCAGTAACATGTCTTTGCTCTCCGAAGATCTCCTATCCTTTCAGTAGCATTCCGATAGGTTCTGGACCCATAACCTGTTGGAATGCTCTGAAGGTCTGTCCAAAAGGAATATAACAAACCAATACAAGCTTAAGTACATGTGACAACGTCCAAAAGAACTGACAACCACTATATTGATCCTGTCTCTTCGAAACAACTCAAAGGAGTATAGCTTTCAAACTCCAGATTGGGGGAATATTCCCGTTTCATCCTGGCTTACCTGATGGACGTGTTCCTTCATTCCCAGCCACTGCTGGTAACTGATGGCTATACCGCTATTCCTCCATTTGTCGTAATTGCTACGCTTCTCTGGGTCGCAAAGGACCTCTTTGGCAGTCTGTAATTAAAATTATTCCAGTTAACCTGAAGGTTGAAGTGATTCTCGTTTGAGTTTTCAATTTTCGATGAGTTCCTGTGTGGATTACATAATTGGGAGAGCTGAATTCGAAACTTTTCTACTTCAGTTTTGATGGAGGGTAAGCAAACATTCATCGGTATTGCTCTTCAATAAAATTTGTATGTATTCGTATATTTTTTTTCATTTTTTGTTTTTTTTATTTAGTTGAAAATTGTAATTTTTTTCTTGGGTTGATGGTAAGTGATGCTTCAAGGATTGGAGCACCTTGGTTCCTTCTGAGATGGTTTGAGATATGAAATTATTTCTTCATGGTAACAAATACTTCTCTGATTGGGTACATCTAACTCTCAGGCGAGATTTATAACGAGGTTATCTCCGGATGGAAACATTGAAAAACAAGATCCAAACCTCCAATTCCCTGCAGCATTCAACCCTCAACGTTGCACCTGGGAATTTCCAACATTCAATTTGGATTCAAATCCAACGAGACTCACCTTCAGCTGTTGAAATTTAATTTCCGCCTCCTTATTTCCATCGTTCTTGTCCGGATGATACTGAAGAGCTCGAACCTTGTACTCGGTGTTGATTTGTTCGACCTGAAATAAAAAAAAGTTCTGGAAATCAAAGGAGATTCAATTTGAGGAATGGTCAACTGGATCGAACTTTCTAGTTATTTTTTTAGAAAGCTCGAGACAAGTCCGAAGAGAAAAGGGATGGGGTGAAATTAAATGAAAAACGAATCCATCACGTCGCTGACCGGATTAGGGATGAAATGAAAGAAGAATCGCGATTGGAATACTGTACCTAATCACGAACGAGTCCGCCTTTTACGAAAGGGGAGGTCAGTTTTTTGTCCACGAAAAAAACGATGAGGGTAATTAGAATGGATGGGTTCTCCCGTTTATCACATACGAATGGATTTTTCTTCAATGCCAAAAAATAATTGAAAATTAATGTTGGTATGGATAGATTGGTGGATTCTATAAAAGAGCCTCTACAGCAAATTCTGGTTGGGGAAAAAATTCTGTAACGCTTAATTCGCTTAGAGGCTAACCTAACCTAAATATTCATTCATTTCAAGAATTGTTTGGAAACTGTCCTAAGTTAAGCCAACTTAACCTAAATATTAATTCATTTCAAGAATTGTTTCAACACTGTCCCAACTTAAAAATTGTATAGAACGAAATATAGAAGAGAAAAAGAACACGATTCAGGAATGAAACTCTGAAAAGAAGTGAAAAGTAAAGAAAATTTTGGATTGAGAAAAAGAAGAATTATGGGTACCTTTATATAAACCAACACAAATTCAAAATTTCAATCGAATAACAAATTACAAACCAGATTCTGTACAATATAGAAGTTGAAATTCTCATAATTAGGTAATCATCAAACTCATTAAACCTCTGAAGTAATGTTCGAGTACGAACAATAGATCGAAAAATCTGACAAAGTTGGTAAAGACGTTTTGTGCTTTCACATCTTAACTGTCCTAACTTAAGCCAACCTTACCTAAATATTAATTCATTTCAAGAATTGTTTCAACACTGTTCCAACTTAAAAATTGTACAGAACGAAATATAGAAGAGAAAAAGAACACGATTCAGAAATAAAACTCTGAAAAGAAGTAAAAAACAAGAAAAGCTATTTGGATTGAGAAAAGAAAGAATTATGGGTACCTTTATATAAACCAACACAAATTCAAAATTTCAATCGAATAACAAATTACAAACCAGATTCTGAACAATATAGAAGTTGAAATTCTCATAACTAGGTAATCATCAAACTCATTAAACCTCTGAAGTAATGTTAGAGTACGAACAATAGATCGACAAAACTGGCAAAGTTGGTAAAGACGTTTTGTGCTTTCACATCTTAACTGTCCTAACTTAAACCAACCTTACCTAAATATTAATTCATTTCAAGAATTGTTTCAACACTGTTCCAATATAAAAATTGTAGAGAACGAAATATAGAAGAGAAAAAAAACACGATTCAGGAATGAAACTCTGAAAAGAAGTAAAAAATAAGAAAAGCTATTTGGATTGAGAAAAGAAAGAATTATGGGTAACTTTATATAAACCAACACAAATTCAGAATTTCAATCAAATAACAAACTATGAACCAGATTCTCTGCAATTTAGAAGTTTAAATTTTCATAACTAGGTAACCATTAAACTCATTAAACCTCTGGAGAAAGGTTAGAGTACGAACAATAGATAGAAGAATCTGGCAAAGTCGGTGAAGAAGTTTTGTGCTTTCACATCTTAACTGTCCTAACTTGAGCCAACCTTACCTAACCTAAATATCAATTCATTTCAAGAATTGTTGCAACACTGTCCAAACTTAAAATTGTACAGAACGAAATATAGAAGAGAAAAAGAACACGATTCAGGAATGAAACTCTGAAAAGAAGTAAAAAAACAAGAAAAGCTATTTGGATTGAAAATAGAAAGAATTATGGTTACCTTTATATAAACCAGCACAAATTCAAAACTTCAATCAAATAACAGATTACAAACCAAATTCTTTACAATATAGAAGTTGAAATTCTCATAACTAGGTAACCATTAAGCTCGTTAAACCTCTGGACTAATGTTAGAGTACAAACAATAGATCGAAAAATCTGGCAAAGTTGGTGAAGACGTTTTGTGCTTTTACATCTTAACTCTCCTAACTTAAGGCAACCATACCTAACATAACCTAAATATTAATTCACTTCAAGAATTGTTTCAACACTGTCCTAACTCAAGCCAACAGAACCCTAATATTAGTTCATTTCAAGAATTTTTTCAACACTAATAAGCCAATCTAACCTTACCTAAATATCAATTCATTTTAAGAATTGGTTCAACACTGTCCTAACTTAAGCCAACCTAACCTAACCTAAATATTAATTCATTTGAAGAGAGGAAACTGCGCGAATAT
Source organism: Aphidecta obliterata (assembly GCA_963966015.1). Classification (NCBI taxonomy): domain Eukaryota; kingdom Metazoa; phylum Arthropoda; class Insecta; order Coleoptera; family Coccinellidae; genus Aphidecta; species Aphidecta obliterata. Next base: position 5,706,298 of record OZ014435.1, read on the forward strand.
TGCTAGTTCGCGATTTAACTCGCATAGGAACAGTTATTAATTTTATGATATTATGATAAAATTGGTTGGTATTATAAGCTCCCAACATCAACTTGTAATCCTAAGTTTCTTTTTAAAAACGGAAAGAAAAATTGTATATCAATTCAGAAAGAGAGATGCTCGATAAATGTTGCAAATAGAATCCAACGGTATCGAATGGTACAACAATTGTTGATAGAGTGATAGTCAAAATGCCTGACATCTTGCGTTGAAACGAAGAAAGAACAAGAAATTCACTGTTCGATAGAAGTGAGTGGCGCCTCTGGTGGTGGTCCCTATTCTCGCCCATTAGATTTTTCCATTGGGTTGTCTAACTATCTATCTATCAACAATACTTATGAGCGATTATCTTGGCATAACCATTTTTTCTCTTCGTTTTGATAATCACACTTTACATTAAACTGAAGCTGATGGAAGACTCGGCGAGGTAATTTCTGAGCGGTCCAAGTGAAGAAACGAAGCTTAGTGGGGATGATAGCTTTCCCGAATCCCTTCGAGAAAACTCAGCCCGATTATAAAGTTCCGTCATAAATGTCGCGAAAACTGAGATTGAGAAATAAATTATACACGAGCGCGCCATGTGGAAAAGGTCAGACGGCCATAAATTCCGACGCATCCGCAACAAGGGTAGCCTCCGTCTGTTTCGGCGTCGGGATAGGTTCTGATTGTAATCCGATGGAATCATCCGAATAATCCCAACCCTATTCAATTAATTCATCAATAGTGCGAAATTCTTTAACGGAAGGTAGCAATACGCCGCCGGGGGCTTTAGTTCTCAATTCAATTAGGATGGAAAATTGGGTCTTTATTGGTGAAAATCACTAAGTTGGAAGGTTCATCCGGAAGTTGAATCTCTTTCATTTCGGTATCCTATAGAAAGTTTTCCAGAAAATAATCAGTAATCTATTGCATACGCCTTAATTTTTAGGTTAGGCTATGTTAGGTTGAGTTAGGACCGTGTCCTATATACTAAAGCGACTATGTCCATAGAAAAAAATTCTTAATAGTTGGGGGAGAGGTGCCGGAGGCACCGAGTCGTTTTTCGTAAAATACGACCGCGTAGCGGTCGCTTAGGCGGGGGAGCCCGTGTTCACTTCCGATCCCGTTTAAAAAATCTGTATAAATACTAGTTTGCCATCATTGAAAACCATCAAGAATCATTCTAGAATGATCATTTTCAATGAAAGTTATTTAAAAATTGTGTGGGCGAGAGGCGTTAAAGTAAAAATTTACCGGCTTCTTTGCACACTTTCAACGATTTACGACTTCAAGACGGTTATGAACAGAATTGTAATCATAATATTACTTTGTGTCGTTCCATAATTTTTGAGGAAATTCCTGATTTTGTTGCCCCACCCTGTATACCGCTGCCTCCCATCCTTGATCTCCCCCGTTAATGCTCCGAGATAGTTAATGCAGCATTTTCAGGAAATGAACGTTGATTAGCTTGTGAAGGCTCATCAAGCTAGAGCTTAATCCAATATCTGCAACTCAAGATTTTCCGCCTCGAGAAATTAACATACCTGATGCGATTAGACGGATTTTATGCGAGAAAATCGTCGTGAATAATTCGAATCCCGGTTATTCGTCCCCGGCGAAATCGCGGTTAGAAAAAAAATGATTCGATTTTGAAAATAAATCACTCAATTTATCTTCAGAAGAGGAATATTCTAGATTACCCTCAATAAGTCGATGGAAAAAATTTACATCTCTGTGATGTAACCTAGAGAGATCGAAGAAGGAACATTGCAATATAAAATTTCAATGAATCAGATACATGCCTGATCCATAATGTGATGTATCAAAATTACATCGTATTGGCGATGTCTCAGCTATTTAGTTATTATGTAACATACATAAAACTTCGCTCCATATCTGTGATGTATTAATTTGAGATTGTTATTGACTCCAGTTATGAAAAATAAAAATGTTACAGAAAAATATATCCTACTACGTTTGAAATCGTAATGGGAACTTTCGGATACTGAAAAATACGACCGCGTAGCGGTCGTTTAATGTCCCATGCCCCCCCGCGTTTTTTTTAAGACAGACAATGTCCAAACGGTCCGTCTAGTAAGATATTATTTGGGAATGAATATAAAAATTATTATTGGAAATAATAGACCAAAAACTAGAAAATCGAACCTATTAATTCATTTTCAACAACTATCTGTAACACGTTGAATTATCTCAACTCTGGGAAACCCTTCTTGACAAACCACATAATTATTTCTGGGGAAACAGACCGAACATTTTAGATTCCACTTTTCATGGGAAGATATGGGCATGCTTCGACGACTGAGGGAAAAAAAGGGGGAAGTGGTGAGATTAGAACCTGCGTAACTAAATTGCGTGAAGATTTCTACCTGAGTGTTTGGGGGAATCTGAAACTTGTCGAAATTTTATACTTCCTGGCTATTCCAAACGAGATCGAAAGGGTTCCCACCTCTTTGAATGGAATAGATGATATATTCGCTTAGTTGAAATTTTATTTCGAAAATTCAGCAATTTTTATAGTATAATATAACAACAAATTTTTCTGGATTTTCGTGACAAAATGATGAGGTCCCCAAAAAAAAAACAGAAAAGAGCATGAGATTACAGAATAAAAAATTTTTCTATCAAAAAGTAGATACCTATTCACAAATATTTTGAGGCATGGGAAAGTTCAAAGTTTTTTCATGTGGCTATGATTGAACGTTTATGGAATACCATCAAAAATTCAGTAGTGTGCGAATTTCAGGAGATACAGAATTTTTTCACGTATATGGGAAACCCTGTATAATGGTAATCGTTTTTTCCTAATTTCAAAAATATACCATCGTTTTTGAGTTATTGAAATAATACAAGAGATAAATTTTTTTTTTAAATTTTGTGGTTAAATTTTTATTTTTCTCAACTGAATGATATATATTGTTATGAAAATTGAAATTGGTTTTTTTTTCGAAAGTTTTAAGAATTTAAAATAAAATAAATTCAATTAATATCACCAAAAATTCAAGAACCTTCAAACATCTTATAGTCAATTCAGTAAATTCGATCAATTTATAAATTATTGTAATATTATATTTTCAAAGAGGGTTCAGATTATTTGAAAATAAGTAAAATATGAATTTATTATTAATGATTTTGAATAGTTAAGTTTAGTTTAGTTATGTTTATGAAGAATATCTAAATGAAGATGTGCATGTGAAGATGGAAAATGTATCAAGAATGTTGGCATACCAAGGTAATGCAATACAAAATCATTTCGGAAGAAATAAAGGAGGCTATTTGACAATTGAGAGAGACATCAGGGTGGAAATTGATATTTCAAAAAGTTTGCAGATAAATTGGTTTGAGAGAAGAAAAGTATAGTAAATAGTATTTGGAACTTTGTCAAAAGGAGGTTGAATTGCTTGAATTGATTTGGAGAGTGAAGGAGATATCAAAACGGCGTGCTGGATATAAGAAGGGGAATTGAAATTGGAGTTAGTTGAACATAGTGAGTGCACTCACCAATTGAACGTTAATTCAGAGTTTAGATATATTAGTTTTTAGTTTCTTTTGAAAGTTGGGGTTATTTTGTAGAATTAAAATGTTGGTTGTATAATTTTGTAAAAAAAAAATTCTTTTGATTGTTCATTTTAGAACCCTCCTTGAGGTAGAGGTCTCGGGAAAAATAATAAATAAGATTTTTGGATAATTGTTTGTGGTTTTTGGAAAATTTCAAAATTCAATATTGTTTTCTTGAACTAACCATAACAATATATATACATGGTGTCCCAAGTTCGAGTGCCTACTAGACGTTTCTTGAGAAACGGACCTATTTGAAATTTGAAAATTGGGATTATGATATTGTTCGACCTTATCTACTGAGCTAAAATATTCTTGAAACCTGAACACTTTCAGTTATACAGGGAGTGAAGATAAATTTCTCGAAAAATTTTTTCGTTGCATTCGTCGAAATAGTTTTCAAATTTTCGAAAAAAATTAAAAAAATGGAGATATGCGTAGTCAGTATTATGTTCGTTATTCCTATTCTCAATATTTCAAGCATAAACTGTTTTTACATTTTCGAAGCAAAAGAATGGCGGAATATTGTGCATCTCCCAAATTTTGGAAAACTCGTCACAGGGTTTCTCAAATATTTTGTCAAAAATTGTGGTCAGAATTTTCCCATAACTTTTCTTTGAATTAGAACCCTATTTTTTATGATTGCGTTGGATTCTGCGAAGAAAAATAATGATAGGGTTCAAAAATGTTTATGCTCTCAATAAATAATTCCTAAGTTGTTTAGGATGTCGTACATAGAGACAAATTCATAAAATCTGTTTTATAACAATAATCTGTGGTCATAAAAGATGAATTATCCTAATAATTCTCTATGAAAACAGATTATTGTTGAAAAAATTCAACGCCCAATAAAAAAAATTGGGTTCTAATTCAAAAAACAAAAGTCATTTTTTGACAAAATATTTGAAACACCCTGTGACGAGTTTTCCAAAATTTGGGAGATGCACAATTTTCCGCCATTCTTCTAATTCGAGAATCTGAAATTAGTTTATGCTTGAAATATTGAGAATAGGAATAACGAACATAATACTTACTACGCATACCTCCTTCTTTTTCCAGTTTTTTTTCGATATTTCGAAAACTATTCAGACGAATGCAACGATTCGAATAGAAATATATTTAAAATTGAATAATCGATCATATGAGACGAAAAAATGAAAAAAAAATTTTTCAAGAAATTTATTTTCACTCGCTGTATAACTGAAAGTGTTCAGACCTCATGAATATTTTAGCTCAGTAGATAAAGTCAAACAATATTATAATCCCAATTTTCAGATTTGAAATAGGTCCGGTTCTCAAGAAACGTCTAGTAGGCACTCGAACTTGGGACATCCTGTATATATAATTCTGTGATTCTTCTAATTTCTCATTTACATAGGGCTAACATATGGAATATTTTTGAAATACAAAAAAAAATTCACTCGAAATCTTCATTGATATACAGGTATCCCTAAAAAAATTTCATAACCACACAGAAAGCATTATAAATTTCCAATACGTCAAAATTGTTCAAGGAAAATAAGAATTTTGTATAGACATAAATTGATATTTCTTCTGAATAAAACACTTGTTGCCTCGAATTTTTTCGAACACTCACCGAAGAATTCTCGTCGCAGCCCAACAGGCCATAAAAATCCTCCTCCTCTCTCCTCTTGTAATTCAACACTTCGTCAACAGTTGACATAGTTCGCGAATTTCACTTCTGCACGCACCGCTATATTACCTATTCGCCCAAAACTCCCATAAATACTGTAATACCACGTCGGGACTTCCACGGGAACTTGGGAAAACCAGAAAACCTCACACGCGAGTCCGCCTAACACCTGGCGTCGTCGTCGACGAAGGCGACCGCTGGAATTCGTGAAAAATCCGCGATCGGCTCCAATCTTCGAGGATGGTCGTGGATAAGTGAAAGTTGTTCGAGAAGTCGTTCTGATACGATTAATTCGCGATTGGGATTTTTCGAACGATGTGGAGATCGGTTGGGTGCCTCTGGTTGGGAAATCGACATGCGCGTTCGGCGGTTTTTCCGGATTTCCAGCTGCTCCGGCCGAAGAATCAATGATCTAACTCGACGTCCAACTCTTCATACTCGGCCGGTTTTCGATGTAATTTTCGAACTTGAACAATGAATTAATTTGGCTCTCTAGATCGTATCTCAAACCAAACGTTAATCCAGTAAAATTCTGACCTTAATTTCAAATTGGCTTTGTTTTGAAACGATCATCTCGACTCTGATTTGTTGAACGAATTAAGCAATTTATCAATTTATTCGTATCGTTTGGAATGAGTGGAGTAATCTTTGTTTATTCCTCTTGTGATGCAAACGTTTTGTCTCCGTCTATTTCGCTTCGAGATAAGGTGTTTCTCTTTGTTACATTTTTACCTTTTTTTTGAATCGTCGATTATCGATTTTTCTACGATTAAATATACATTGTAAACAATGTATTTGATAATAATGATACTCAAAGTTTCAATGTTCAATCTATATTGTTGGAAATGAAGAATCGCTCACATAAAAACCACATCGATGGTATTCCTTCGAATATTAGTCTTTAAATCGCAATTTCATGGGATTCACATAGTCTTTTTATGGTTGATTAGTCGACCCTTTCGTGGGATTAAACGTTCTTCGAAATGTGGAAAATTTTTGATATACTGCGTGTTTCATGTGAGCGTGACGAATTTTAAATCCATACTGGCAATACATAAAAGCTGTATTCGTTACACAAATATTAATTTCGATATTGTTGATTTTTCGAATCTTAATTTAATTTTACCAATTTCATGTAGTTTTGATGTCAAAAAGATTTTTTTTCCATTGGTTCAATATGATAATTCTGATTCGAAATGAGGTGACACAAAGATTCTGTGAAACAATCCGGACGGCAGTGTGACAAATAATGTCATTTTAGAAAATCGATACGACGAGTAATGGAATCGATATACAGGGTGTCCCAAGTTCGAGTGCCTACTAAACGTTTCATGTGGACCGGTCCTATTTGAAATCTGGAAATTTGGATTATGATATTGTTCGACTTTATCTACTGAGCTGAAATATTCTTGAAGCCTGAACATTTTCAGTTGTACAGGGAGTGAAAATATATTTCTCGAAAAATTTTTTTTTGCATTTTTTGTGTTTTATATGATAGATTATTCAATTTCAAATTAATTTCTATTCGAATCCGTGCGTTCGTCGAAATAGTTTTCAGAATATAGAAAAAAAACTGAAAAAAAGGGTTATATGCGTAGTCAGTATTATGTTCGTTATTCCTATTCTCAATATTTCAAGCATAAACTGTTTTTAAATTTTCGAAGTAGAAGAATGGCGGAAAATTGTGCATCTACCAAATTTCGGAAAAATCGTCACAGAGTGTTTCAAAAATTTTGTCGAAAATTGTTGAATTTTCCCATGACTTTTGTTTTTTGAATTAGAACCCTATTTTTTTATGACTGCCGTGTTTACGGACGGTCGGCCGGACACACAGAACTGAATTTGACTACGAATAAATCATCTATTAGTCCAACCCAACTTCCCAATAGTTCAAGATCATTTTTGGCTCAAAATTCGAAAATCCCAGAAATTTCAACACAATGACAACGCAAGAAAGGGCCTGATTATTTATTATGATATCCGAAGTTTCAAAATGACTCAGGTTCCCTTCGAACGACATTTTAACGTGGCCTATCGGCCACGTTGATTGAAGCATCTGTCTGCATCAGAATTGAGACGAATGGATACACCGGAATAACATAAGAAAACATAACATAGGAATAACCTCAAACGAGATTCGAATTAGTTCTATGTAGTGGAATAACATCATTATGAATGTTCGCCAAAATTCAACTTTGATGCCTCATTTCAGAACTAAATCATGGTAAGTTTCAAATTTGGAACCATCGTTCAAGTTTCAGTTTACTTGAAAAAATAAATTTTGAAACTTTATATATTAGGATACTCACCACCTTATTTATAATTTATAATTATACTTATATATAATTTTAAATATTATAATTTCTGAGTTTGTAAAATCGAAATCGAATTTCGACTTTATCGATATAATAACCGGACATCCCATCTGTCACGTGCATCAAAACTGAAAGTACAACCATATTATAATTGTCATTCATTTGTTATGTTATTCTCAGATATATGAAAAAAAACTGAAAGTACAATCATATTATTATTGTTATTCATTTGTTATGTTATTCTCAGATATATTATTCTTGTGGTATGTTATTCTTATGTTATGTTATTCCTATATTATGTTATTCCTCTGTACAAATTTGCCTTGAAACGTCAAAGTTCAACCTTATGCTATACCATGTTTTTCGTGTGTTCTGCAAATGAATAATATATTGGCTGTTTATCTTATTCAAATACATGTAATGAAAGGATTCTTGGAAGAGAAATTGTTCTAGATGATCTTATAAGCATGCCAACGAATCGATCAATGTTCACATGAATGGTCGTAGTTTGGGGGTATTATTCTTTCACAAAACATAAGAATAACATGGTATGGCATAAGGTTGAGGTTTAGGGCTAATTTGTAGTATTTGTACAGCGGAATATCAGAATATCGAAATCACATACTACAGGAATAACAAACGTTATTCATTGTGTTGAATTCATTGTCATTGAACTATTTGAGTAAGAGCTCTGCGGTGAGTATTAGATCTATTAACAATTAAAACAATGAACGTTTTTCATGATTGTATGTTGACTTGTTTTACAGCTATGATTTTTTTAAATTTCTCTTCTGGGCCAAAAACATATGATTTTTGAATTATTGAATATTTATTTGAATTGTCATTTCCGTACTAATGTTTGAGATTTTATAACTTATGAACTATAAGAGTTAGACCTTTGCGGTGAGGAGTATTAGATTACACAACATCAAAGCAATGTACCTTTTGAATTTTATGATTTGATGTTGACTAGTGTTCCCAGTATAAGTTTTTTAAATTTTCTTGTAGGCTAAAATCATATGATTTTTGAAATATTGAATATTCATTTGTATTGTCATTTCCGGAATAATATTTGAAATTTCATAAATCATGAACTATTAGAATGAGAGCTTCGCGATGGAAAGTATTAGATCAAGCAACAATAAAGCAATGTACGTTTCGAATTTCATGATTCTATGTTGACTTGTTTTACAGCTATGATTTTTTTAAATTTTTCTTCTGGGCCAAAAACATATGATTTTTGAATTATTGAATATTTATTTGAATTGTCATTTCCATACTAATGTTTGAGATTTTATAACTTATGAACTATAAGAGTTAGACCTTTGCGGTGAGGAGTATTAGATTACACAACATCAAAGCAATGTACCTTTTGAATTTTATGATTTGATGTTGACTAGTGTTCCCAGTATAAGTTTTTTAAATTTTCTTGTAGGCTAAAATCATATGATTTTTGAATTATTGAATATTCATTTGTATTGTCGTTTCCGGGATAATATTTGAAATTTCATAAATCATGAACTATTAGAGTGAGAGCTTCGCGATGAAAAGTATTAGATCAAGCAACAATAAAGCAATGTACGTTTCGAATTTCATGATTCTATGTTAACTTGTTTTACAGCTATGATTTTTTTAAATTTCTCTTCTGGCCAAAAACATATGATTTTTGAATTATTGAATATTTATTTGTATTGTCATTTCCGTACTAATTTTTGAGATTTTATAACTTATGAACTATAAGAGTTAGACCTTTGCGGTGAGGAGTATTAGATTACACAACATCAAAGCAATGTACCTTTTGAATTTTATGATTTGATGTTGACTAGTGTTCCCAGTATAAGTTTTTTAAATTTTCTTGTAGGCTAAAATCATATGATTTTTGAATTATTGAATATTCATTTGTATTGTCATTTCCGGAATAATATTTGAAATTTCATAAATCATGAACTATTAGAGTGAGAGCTTCGCGATGAAAAGTATTAGATCAAGCAACAATAACGTTTTGAATTTCATGATTCTATGTTGACTTGTTTTACAGCTATGATTTTTTTAATTTTCTCTTCTGGGCCAAAAACATATGATTTTTGAATTATTGAATATTTATTTGTATTGTCATTTCCGTACTAATGTTTGAGATTTTATAACTTATGAACTATAAGAGTTAGGCCTTTGCGGTGAGGAGTATTAGATTACACAACATCAAAGCAATGTACCTTTTGAATTTTATGATTTGATGTTGACTAGTGTTCCCAGTATAAGTTTTTTAAATTTTCTTGTAGGCTAAAATCATATGATTTTTGAATTATTGAATATTTATTTGTATTGTCATTTCCGGAATAATATTTGAAATTTCATAAATCATGAACTATTAGAGTGAGAGCTTCGCGATGAAAAGTATTAGATCAAGCAACAATAAAGCAATGTACGTTTTGAATTTCATTATTTAATGTTGACTTGTTTTCCTGCTACGAGTTCTTCAAATTCTCTTCTAGGCTAAAATCATATGATTTTTGAATTATTGAATATTTATTTGTATTGTCATTTCCGGACTAATATTTGAAATTTCATAACTTATGAACTATAAGAGTTAGACCTTTGCGTTGGAAAGTATTAGATTTAGCAACATCGAAGCAATGTACATTTCGAATTTCATGATTTTATGTTACTATTTTTTCCGCTATGATTTTTCTGAATTTCCTTCTCGGCTTTAATTATATAATTTTTGACTTATTGAATATTCATTCGTTTTCTCACTTTCGAACTAATATTTGAAATTCCAAACCTCGTGAACTATCAAAGTTAGAGCTTGGCGGTGAAAAGTTTTAGATTTAGCAAACTTCAAAGCAATGTACTTTTTGAGTTACATGTTTTTCCATTTGTCATATGTCAGAACTAAAAGTACAACCTTATGCCATGTCGTTTCATTCTATTGTTATGTAATTCATACGTTATTTATACTTGCGGTTTGTGATTCCCATGAAATGTATTTTTATGATATGTTATTCTTATGATATGTTATTTTTATGTTATGTTATTTTTATGATATGTTATTTATGTTATGTTATTATGATGATATGTTATTCTCAAGATATGTTATTCCTATATTATGTTATTCTACTGTACAAAGTCGCCTCAAAAAACGTCAAAATTCAAACGTATGTCATGCCACGTTAATCGTATGTTTTGTTATTACTCCAAATGAATTCACCTCGAGACTGTTTATGTTATTCCCTTCAACGAAAAGGATGAACGAAAAAACCCTTTTGGTTTTATATCATTACTCTTCCTTTTATGTCATACACCTTCGTGAGATCCACCTACGGAATACTTAACGCTCGGAAACAATACGGAAATAAACCGATTTATAATCAACGCTTGTTCTTACAGTTACCGAAGTTTTCGAGCCCAGACATCGTACGGGCCCAATAGACTCCCCAGAAATTAATAATCAATTCCAGTTAGATAGATCATATTTCCCACAATGTCCAAACAGCAGGTACATCTGATGTGGTCGTCCCTGGCTAGTCGCTGCTGCCATCCTGATTGTGAATGCACAAGACGGACGTTAATTCGAACTTCCGCCCGGTTTGGATGCGAGGAGTAGACTTTGCATATTGAATTTACTTCCTATCAATTACGATCCGAGGGTTTCGTGAACCCTGGCGAGAAGGCGACTGAGAAATACAGTTTTCTAGTTCGAATAATGAATATGCAAAATTTATAGGCTGAGTTGTTAAATGGAAAATTCATTTTTCGATGTAGAAAAGAAATACATTTAACCGATCTGGCGTCTGCGCCCGCCACTTTTATTATCCGTACAGAAATCCACATTATCATGAACATTAGGGAGTCGGATTGCTGAGTCCGTCCGAGAGAAAAATAACCACAGAATCCTTCTCTACGAATCGAAGTACGTATGCTAAACTAGAAATGTAGGCTCGCTTGCTTAGGAGTTTTTGCTCTGAACGGTGGTTGATTTTTGTTCGCTGCTCGGGTTTTTTCTTGAAGGGAAAACAGGGTGAGTGAGTTGATCTGAACCTTTGAGGGTGGAGGAGATACTTTGGTTTTGTCATGTGAGTAACAATATTTTATAATTACAACTTTATCATTCAGATATTCTCCTAATTTGCTACACTTGTCTTCAACGCGGACCATTATTAACCCCATGTGTTTATCTCATATCATTTATCCTCAATTCACAAGAGGCAATTTGCTCCTACTCAACGTATTTTTACCATGTTGGTTTGTTTCTCTGTATTGTTTTGTATCCATTTTTCATACTTCATTATCAAGTCTATTCCATGATTCTAACTGACCATATGTATTAAATTCATTAGAGCTTAACACAAGAATCTGTCTTGTATGAACTAATGCTTAATAATCACCTTAATTATAAGGTTTTGCGATATTCTTCAAATGATACTATATGTAATCGTTGTAGTTTGCAGCAAATAACAAGGATATTCCTAAGCACCATTGCCGGCATTATGTTCCATCATCTTATATTGATTGAGCATTTTAAAAAGCTACTCTCCATGCATTATTATCCGTTATGACTTCTCGTTTATTGTTTATATGATTGACTGCTTATATCGTTTACAATCTATATGATCCACTGCTTATACCGTTTATTGTTCATTTCGTTTACTGTCTATAACAATTACTGGTTATACCGTTTACTGCTCATATGGTTTATCTAATACTTGATGGGATTATTGACCAGGGAGACAACTATCGGACGACGCAACCTAAAAAATTAACTAAGGCTTCGCCCAACGTTTGGAAATATATATAACAAGGACACTGTCGCATTCCCGTCTCCTTGCAACGTGGGAGATCATCCATCGTCAAATGATAGTTTGACCCCTGCGGAGTAAAACTCCGCACAGTTTTAAACACCATGTGAGAGAATTCTCACCGGTCAACCTGTTTATGAATATTCTTTTACTTGTGAGTTAATGGTATATGAACGAGAAAAGGAGGGAGGTTTGTTTTTTTTGCATCCCCTTCTGGGTTGTGTTTTTTTTATCCTCCCCACCTTTTGGCACTCTGAAATAAACTCAATATTTTCTTGTTCCGAGTGCTAAAAATATGTGTTTTAAATTTCCTATTTTCCCGTCAATCTCTTCTATTGAATCAAGCGTAATTTGGGTTACATACTTATATACACAACGTAGAGTCCTTTTAAAACCACTATACGATCACGATCTTGGCCATAGATTATCTAGAGTAATATTTTCAAGTTAAAAGGAACGCCTGTAAGGTAGAGTTCTAGTTCTTCACGGTTTTCAATAGAAAACTGTAATGTCGGTAAGAGTTAATCATTACAAAAGTACCAGTACAGTACAACATGTTTTTATATAATTAAAAGGAATTAATTATGAAAATCTACTTACTTTTCACGAGGAATTTTTTTTTGTATTGAAATTTTTAGAGATGTCTGAATTTGAGATTTTCCTTTACAGAAGTGGATCGAACTGGGTGAATCTGATTTTTGTCGAGTAACTACATTCTTCAGTTATCGAAAAAAATAATCAAAGTGTTTGAACGGTCGCAAATGGTTTGCGACCACCCTCAGATGAACTTACTAGGATGAGAAGCAGAGGATGAACCTTCTTCCTGCACAGTTCCGGGACTGTCGCCTGATTTTTAAAAAGCTAAGGGCACTTAACTCAAAGTTTGCCGACTCAACCTTCTGCATATTTCAATTTTGTCAAATAAGCAGATATATAAAAATTCTAGATGATAACTTACTAAACATTCGGCAAGAAAAATATTCTTCAACTTAAAAAAATGGATCTACAGAATTTACTATTTCCTATATGGAAATGTATCGTAACAAATTTTTATTCTCCCTACGACAGAACTGACATAAAAGCGCAGCCTGTACCTCCAGTTTCCCTACAAGAACAAGCAATAAAATAAGAATGACAAATTATACCAAGTGATCTCATTAAAATTCATAATTAGACTGAGTGTCGTTGAATACTACTCACCCTTCTGTTATAATTGCCACATCTCGAGTTCTCGCACACTTTACCTGTCTTCAGAGGGCTAATAAAGAAACTCGTAGAAAGAATAGTAAAACGCAGGGGTGCATCAGCTCGAAGCAACAAGTTAGAGGATACTTCTCTCGAAGGCTCTGAGTTTTAATGGTTGAACTGTGCGATATCATGAAATTGCTAAATCGATCCATGTATTCTAAGGGCTAAAAATCGAATCCACAATTCGCATGCTAGATCCTCGCCTAATCATATCCCTCGAAGCTTAATCAAGTGATCCGGCTCTGATACCTGAAAGCCCGAGAGGCCGCTGAAACACATTTCAATTTTTCAGCTGTTGAGTTCCCTTTTCCCCCACCACCCGACCAGATCTCCGATTGAAGCTTTTCGTTGAGACGTCTCAGCCAACTTGCTACACGCGTGTGTAACTTAGTAGTTAGTGGCCATTTCTAACGCAGGAGGTTAAGTTAACGTCGTCGATCGTGCTCAGCAGTGCGCGTGTGAAGCTCTCAGATCGTACACCGTTTGACGTTTTCCGAAACCCTTGGACGAGTTGTTGGGATTTTCATTTTATTGAGGTATGGATCATTTAGTATTCATCTTTTCAGTGACTGCATGTGATTACGACGGTCCATGTCTATTTTGTGGCGAGATCAAGTTGTTCGGATTGGTGTCAGTGGAAATTTTTGGAAATTGACTTCGAATTCAAACCACTGTATTCATCATATACTCCAGAATAAACAAGCTTTTTTGGTCCAAAATCATATGATTTTGACTCATTGAATATTTATATGTTTTGTCATTTCCGAACTATATTTGAAATTTGATAACTCATGAAATAGTGAATATAGAGCTTTGTTGTGAAAAGTATTAGATAAAGTAACATTAGAGCAATGTACGTTTTGAATTTCATGATTTTATGTTGACTAATTTTCCTGCTATGATTTTCTCAATTTCTCTTGTGGGCTAAAATAACATGATTTTTGACCTATTGAATATTTATTTGTATTGTCATTTCCGGACTTATATTTGAAATTCCATAACTTATGAACTATTAGAGTTAGATCTTTGCGGAGAAAAATATTATATGTAGCAACATAAAAGCAATGTACGTTTCGAATTTCATGATTAATTATTGACTAGTTTTCCCGCTATGATTTTTTTAAATTCAACATTTGACCTATTGAATATTCATTTGTATTGTCATTTCTGGACTAATATTAGAAATTTCATAACTCCAGAACTATTAGAGTTAAACGTTCGCGGTGAAAAGTATCAGATTTAGCAGCATTAAGGCAAAGTACATTTTGAATTTCATGACTTTATGTTGACTAGTTTTGCTGCTATGATTTTTTGAAATTCCCATCTTATGATTTTTGACCTATTGAATATTTATTCGTATTGTCATTTCCGGACTTATATTAGAAATTTCATAATTTATGAACTATTAGAGTTAGATCTTTGCGGTGAAGAGTATTATATTTAGCAACATTAAATCAATGCACGTTTCGAATTTCATGATTAATTGTTGACTAGTTTTTCCGCTATGATTTTTTTAAATTCTCTTCTAGCCGAAAATCATATTATTTTATAATTATTGAATATTCTAGAACTATTAAAGTTAGACCTTTGCGGTGAAAAGTATCAGATTTATCAACATTGAAGCAATGTACGTTTTGAATTTCAAGATTTTATGTTGACTAGTTTTCCTGCTATGATTTTTTGAAATTCTCTTATGGGCTAAAATTATTCGATTTTTGACCTTTTGAATATATAACAATATATGTATTGTCATTTCCGAAGTTATATCTGAAATTTCATAACTTATGAACTATCGAAATTAGACCTTTGCGGTGAAAAGTATTAGGTTTAGAAATATTGAAGCAATGTACGTTTTGAATTTCATGATTAATTGTCGACTAGTTTTTCCGCTATGATTTTTTTAAATTCAACATTCAACCTATTGAATATTCATCTGTATTGCCATTTGCGGAATAATATTTGAAATTTCATAACTCCAGAACTATTAGAGTTAGACCTTTGCGGTGAATAGTATCAGATTTAACAACATTAAAGCAATGTACGTTTTGAATTTCAAGATTTTATGTTGACTAGTTTTCTTGCTATAATTTTTTGAAATTCTCTTATGGGCTAAAATTATTCGATTTTCGACCTTGTGAATATTTATTTGTATTGTCATTTCCGAATTAATATCTGAAATGTCATAACTTATGAACTATCGAAATTAGATCTTTGCGGTGAAAAGTATTAGGTAGAGCAATATTGAAGCAATGTACGTTTTGAATTTCATGATTAATTTTCGACTAGTTTTCCCGCTATGATTTTTTTAAATTCAATATTCGACCTATTGAATATTCATCTGTATTGTCATTTCTGGACTTATATTTGAAATTTCATAACTCTAGAACTATTACAGTTAGACCTTTGCGGTGAGAAATATCAGATTTAGCAACATCAAAGCAATGTATGTTTCGAATTTCATGATTTTATGTTGAATAGTTTTCCTGCTATGATTTTTTGAAATTCCCATCTTATGATTTTTGACCTATTGAATATTTATTCGTATTGTCATTTCCGGACTTATATTAGAAATTTCATAATTTATGAACTATTAGAGTTAGATCTTTGCGGTGAAAAGTATTATATTTAGCAACATTGAATCAATGTACGTTTCGAATTTCATGATTAATTGTTGACTAGTTTTTCCGCTATGATTTTTTTAAATTCTCTTCTAGCCGAAAATTATATGATTTTATAATTATTGAATATTCATTCGTATTGCCATTTCCGGACTAATATTTGAAATTTCATAACTCCAGAACTATTAAAGTTAGACCTTTGCGGTGAAAAGTATCAGATTTATCAACATTGAAGCAATGTATGTTTTGAATTTCAAGATTTTATGTTGACTAGTTTTCCTGCTATGATTTTTTGAAATTCTCTTATGGGCTAAAATTATTCGATTTTTGACCTTTTGAATATTTATATGTATTGTCATTTCCGAAGTTATATCTGAAATTTCATAACTTATGAACTATCGAAATTAGACCTTTGCGGTGAAAAGTATTAGGTTTAGAAATATTGAAGCAATGTACGTTTTGAATTTCATGATTAATTGTTGACTAGTTTTCCCGCTATGATTTTTTTAAATTCAACATTCAACCTATTGAATATTCATCTGTATTGCCATTTGCGGAATAATATTTGAAATTTCATAACTCCAGAACTATTAGAGTTAGACCTTTGCGGTGAATAGTATCAGATTTAACAACATTAAAGCAATGTACGTTTTGAATTTCAAGATTTTATGTTGACTAGTTTTCTTGCTATAATTTTTTGAAATTCTCTTATGGGCTAAAATTATTCGATTTTCGACCTTGTGAATATTTATTTGTATGGTCATTTCCGAATTAATATCTGAAATGTCATAACTTATGAACTATCGAAATTAGATCTTTGCGGTGAAAAGTATTAGGTAGAGCAATATTGAAGCAATGTACGTTTTGAATTTCATGATTAATTTTCGACTAGTTTTTCCGCTATGATTTTTTTAAATTCAATATTCGACCTATTGAATATTCGTCTGTATTGTCATTTCTGGACTTATATTTGAAATTTCATAACTCTAGAACTATTACAGTTAGACCTTTGCGGTGAAAAATATCAGATTTAGCAACATCAAAGCAATGTATGTTTTGAATTTCATGATTTTATGTTGAATAGTTTTCCTGCTATGATTTTTTGAAATTCTCTTATGTGCTAAAATAATTCGATTTTTGACCTTTTGAATATTTATTTGTATTGTCATTTCCGAAGTAATATCTGAAATTTCATAACATATGAACTGTCGAAATTAGACCTTTGCGGTGAAAAGTATTAGGTTTAGAAATATTGAAGCAATGTACGTTTTGAATTTATTGATTAATTGTCGACTAGTTTTCCCGCTATGATTTTTTTAAATTGAACATTCGACCTATTGAATATTCATCTGTATTGCCATTTCCGGAATAATATTTGAAATTTCATAACTCCAGAACTATTAGAGTTAAACGTTCGCGGTGAAAAGTATCAGATTTAGCAGCATTAAGGCAAAGTACATTTTGAATTTCATGACTTTATGTTGACTAGTTTTGCTGCTATGATTTTTTGAAATTCCCATCTTATGATTTTTGACCTATTGAATATTTATTCGTATTGTCATTTCCGGACTTATATTAGAAATTTCATAATTTATGAACTATTAGAGTTAGATCTTTGCGGTGAAAAGTATTATATTTAGCAACATTAAATCAATGTACGTTTCGAATTTCATGATTAATTGTTGACTAGTTTTTCCGCTATGATTCTTTTAAATTCTCTTCTAGCCGAAAATTATATGATTTTATAATTATTGAATATTCATTTGTATTGCCATTTCCGGACTAATATTTGAAATTTCATAACTCCAGAACTATTAAAGTTAGACCTTTGCGGTGAAAAGTATCAGATTTATCAACATTGAAGCAATGTACGTTTTGAATTTCAAGATTTTATGTTGACTAGTTTTCCTGCTATGATTTTTTGAAATTCTCTTATGGGCTAAAATTATTCGATTTTTGACCTTTTGAATATTTATATGTATTGTCATTTCCGAAGTTATATCTGAAATTTCATAACTTATGAACTATCGAAATTAGACCTTTGCGGTGAAAAGTATTAGGTTTAGAAATATTGAAGCAATGTACGTTTTGAATTTCATGATTAATTGTCGACTAGTTTTCCGGCTATGATTTTTTTAAATTCAACATTCAACCTATTGAATATTCATCTGTATTGCCATTTGCGGAATAATATTTGAAATTTCATAACTCCAGAACTATTAGAGTTAGACCTTTGCGGTGAATAGTATCAGATTTAACAACATTAAAGCAATGTACGTTTTGAATTTCAAGATTTTATGTTGACTAGTTTTCTTGCTATAATTTTTTGAAATTCTCTTATGGTCTAAAATTATTCGATTTTCGACCTTGTGAATATTTATTTGTATTGTCATTTCCGAATTAATATCTGAAATGTCATAACTTATGAACTATCGAAATTAGATCTTTGCGGTGAAAAGTATTAGGTAGAGCAATATTGAAGCAATGTACGTTTTGAATTTCATGATTAATTTTCGACTAGTTTTCCCGCTATGATTTTTTTAAATTCAATATTCGACCTATTGAATATTCGTCTGTATTGTCATTTCTGGACTTATATTTGAAATTTCATAACTCTAGAACTATTACAGTTAGACCTTTGCGGTGAAAAATATCAGATTTAGCAACATCAAAGCAATGTATGTTTTGAATTTCATGATTTTATGTTGAATAGTTTTCCTGCTATGATTTTTTGAAATTCTCTTATGTGCTAAAATAATTCGATTTTTGACCTTTTGAATATTTATTTGTATTGTCATTTCCGAAGTAATATCTGAAATTTCGTAACATATGAACTGTCGAAATTAGACCTTTGCGGTGAAAAGTATTAGGTTTAGAAATATTGAAGCAATGTACGTTTTGAATTTATTGATTAATTGTCGACTAGTTTTCCCGCTATGATTTTTTTAAATTCAACATTCGACCTATTGAATATTCATCTGTATTGCCATTTGCGGAATAATATTTGAAATTTCATAACTCCAGAACTATTAGAGTTAAACGTTCGCGGTGAAAAGTATCAGATTTAGCAGCATTAAGGCAAAGTACATTTTGAATTTCATGACTTTATGTTGACTAGTTTTGCTGCTATGATTTTTTGAAATTCCCATCTTATGATTTTTGACCTATTGAATATTTATTCGTATTGTCATTTCCGGACTTATATTAGAAATTTCATAATTTATGAACTATTAGAGTTAGATCTTTGCGGTGAAAAGTATTATATTTAGCAACATTAAATCAATGTACGTTTCGAATTTCATGATCAATTGTCGACTAGTTTTCCCGCTATGATTTTTTTAAATTCAACATTCGACCTATTGAATATTCATCTGTATTTTCATTTCTGGACTTATATTTGAAATTTCATAACTCCAGAACTATTACAGTTAGACCTTTGCGGTGAAAAATATCAGATTTAGCAACATCAAAGCAATGTATGTTTTGAATTTCATGATTTTATGTTGAATAGTTTTCCTTCTATGATTTTTTGAAATTCTCTTATGTGCTAAAATAATTCGATTTTTGACCTTTTGAATATTTATTTGTATTGTCATTTCCGAAGTAATATCTGAAATTTCATAACTTATGAACTATCGAAATTAGATCTTTGCGGTGAAAAGTATTAGGTAGAGCAATATTGAAACAATTTGCGTTTTGAATTTCATGATTTTATGTCAACTAGTTTTAAATTTCCTTCTGGGCTAAAATCATATGATTTTTGACCTATTTAATATTTATTTGTATTGTCATTTCCGGATTTATATTCGAAATTTCATAACTTATGAACTCTTAGAGTTAGATCTTTGCGGTGAAAAGTTTTATATTAAGCAACAATAAAGCAAGGTACGTTTCGAATTTCATGACTAGTTGTTGACTAGTTTTCCCACTATGATTTTTTAAATTCCCTTCTGGGCTGAAATTATTTGATTTTTGACCTATCGAATATTTTGTATTGTCATTTCCGGACTTATATTTGAAATTCAATAACTCATGAACTATTAGAGTTAGACCTTTGCAGTCAAAAATAATAGATTCAGTAACAATTTCAGCATTCTTTGTTTCCTGGTTTCCTCGCTATGATTTTTTTAAATTTCCTCCCTCGAAATTTATATTCGATCATCTGTTGAAGGACGAACAATTTTTCATTAGATTTGTAGATTTCACAGTATCCAAAACGAGAACCGTCAAAATTTCAGGGAAGGGGGTTGGATATTTTCCCCTCGAACGATTCCAGCCTTTTATTAAATGAAAATAATAAAACAAAAACTTCAAATTAAATTCCAAGTAAAAATCAGATATTTGAAACTCGAAATATATCTTCAACGTTGTACCTTTCGATGCAACTAAGGGTTGTTTATAAGCTTTTCGATGCCGAAATCAATTCAGTATTGTATTATCGGGCAATATGAACACTGTGCACTGAAATGGAACGAAGCCATTCACAATAGTGTATTCAAATCCCAGGAATTAATCAGTGAAGTGAATATCTTTTGCCCCATTATTATCGAATTATATTTGCTGCATTGTTCACCCCCCATACGAAGCGGTGATGAATTCAGTCTTTTGATCTATAATTTCCATTACTTCGGTTAATTTTACCAAATTAGATAAAGAATCATTTTCTCATTCCTGGATGAAAGGGGGGTCGCTTTCTTCATCCTAGGGGTAGGGATAGGGGGGTTAAGTAGAAATAGAAATGTATAAAATAGTTAATATTGGAAGTGAAGGAACGAAGTACAACTGAATAATACTCCAATAACTGGAAAATATGAAATGCCAACGAAGGAAACAAGAATAAAAGATTAAAGAAACATAAAACAAAAGTTGAGAAAAAAAATCTGGAACTTTTGCGCTCGTTTTTGTATACCAAAACGGCCTTCAGAGTTTATTGTCAATATAGCAAATACTGTCATTTTATTTTAATAATAAACATCAAAAGATGTAATCGCCGAATTATATTGAATTTATCAGAAAAACACAATTTTTTTCTGTGTGTCAAAAAATCCTTCGGTGTTCATTGTCAGTATGGACATAATTGAATATTCCGATAATTGCTTATTCCTTCGTTCTGGAATTCGCCATCGTTCAAGAAAACCTTTTAAATATCGACGTTATGAATTGGTTTCAATAGCCTGCTCTCGGTGGTTATTTTAAAACCAACACGTGTTGAAGGAGGGACAATTATAGACAGGGAAGGGAGTTTGAGCTTGGTCCACTGAGCTCTATAAATTCTCGAATCCACGCAGAAGATTTCGATATTTTCGAGAACTCAAGAAGGTCGACAAATCTCCCAAAAGGTATCCACACATCTTTGTTTCGAAGAAATAACACTTAAACATCCCATAAATTTAACGTCTAGCCGTTACATCAGCGAAGTACACACAGGGTGATTCATAATTCAACGCCCAATTTCGCCGCCGAACTTTTTACAACAGGAAGAATCGTGGACGTTAATCTGAAGAAACGTTGCGTGAACTCGATCTCGTCCCACACAGGAATTTCCTAATTTCCGGTGATTCGGGAGTATCCGAAGTTGGTAACATTCAAAATAAATATAAACATGTGTGTGGATGATCGGGAGTTCGGTGCCACAGGTAAACAAACCGGCCGTCGGTTTTTTTTCTCAACAGTTCGTGCGGTTTTTCTTCGATCCAGAATATTTCATCTTTGTAACGTAAACTTTTTCGGGTTGACGATTGACGGTGTAAACGAAAGTTTCTTGTAAATGGACAGTCTGTCTCTAGTATTTAGTTGTAATTTATAGGAATTATCATAAAATTGTTTTGGAGTTTGTTACGCTTCCACGAAAAAAAAAAACTGCTCGTATTCCCAAGATATTTTCAAAATTCGAAAGCTCAATTTTCAACAGGTTTTATATTTCTTAGTTTGTTGTTTTAGTTTTGTATAATTATTACAATTTTTGGTTTCTTTTTTTCTTTAGTTCATACAGGGTTTACCAAGTTCGAGTGCCTACTAGATATTTCTTGAGAACCGGGATTATAATATTGTTCGACTTTATCTACTGAGTTATACAGGGAGTAAAAATAAATTTCTCGAAATTTTTTTTTTATTTTTTCTTTTTTCACATGATCGATTATTCAATCTTAAATATATTTCTATTCGAATCGTTGCATTCATCGAAATAGTTTTCAAAATATAGAAAAAAAACTGAAAAAAAAAAGGGATATGTGCGTAGAAAATCCTTAATAACTCGGAAATTATTTAATTTAGGAGCATAAACTATTTGAACACTATCATTATTTTTCTTCGCAGAATCCAAGGCAATCATAAAAAAATTGGGTTCTAATTAAATTAGAAAATTACGAAAAGCACTGCCGTGAAGGCAGGAGCTTTTGAGCGCTCGTACATGCACCTTGTAGGTAGATTCGCATTTTCCAGTTTTAGAAACCAATTGAAGGAATTTTTGACAGCTGTCAAAAAAATTCTGAAAGTTAGGCGAAACTCCAGACTTCATGTCGCTGCTTCAGCTGATCAATTTTGTTTCGATAATTCGCTAGAATTTTCTACGATATCTATGGTCTTGGTGATGCGGTCTGGACAACATTTTGCACGTACTTTGAATACATTATTCCTCAGCTAGATGCATAATTTCATTCCAATCCGATCAGTAGTTCCGAAACTATCTGGAAAAAAATATTTTGAACGGCCATATTTACGGAACCCCTAGTCTCATTTTGCTTATTGATGAACGTGACCGCCATATTCGCGATCCAAACCCACCCTGAAAATTTCAAGTTCCTAGGCCTTTCCGTTCAAAAGTTACAATTTTCTATGGTTTCTATGGTTCTGGTCATGCGATCTGGACAAAATATTGCTTCAATATATCATTCTCGATTAAAATACAAAATTTCATCTCGATCGAATCCGAAGTTTCGAATTTATCGAGAAAACAAAATTTCAAACGACCGTATTTACGGAACCCCTTGTATAATGTTGCTCATAGATGAACGTGATCACGACATTCGAGATCCACACCTATCCTGAAAATTTCAAGTCCCTAGGCATTTCCGTTCAAAAGTTACAATTTTCTATGGTTTCTATGGTTCTGCGATCTGGACAAAATTTCGCATGTAGCTGAAACACCTCATTTTCCATCTGAGTGCAAAATTTCATCTCGATCGAATCTGTAGTTTTCAAGTAATCAGGGAAACAAAACTTTGAACGGCCATATTTACTGAACCCCTGGTGGAATTTGGCCCATTAACGAACTTAACCGAGGCATTCGGGATCTGAACCTACACTGAAAATTTCAAGTCTCCGTTGATCCGTTCGAGAGTTATCGTGCTGACGGACGGCCGGACGGACAGACTCGAATTTTCCGACGGATTCGTCATCAGTGAGTCGAACATAGTCGATTGAGACCATTTTCAGCTCAAAATTCGAAAAATACAGACATCGTGACGAAATGATATAGCCCTCGTGTAAGTAGTACGAGCGCTCAAAAACAAAGGTAATGGGAAAATTCTGATCACAATTTTTGACAAAATATTTGAAACAGAGTTTTCCAAAATTAAGGAGATATATTCAATATTCCGCCATTCTTCTACTTCAAAAATGTAAAAACAGTTTATGCTTGAAATATTCGGAATAGGAATAACGAACATAATACTTACTACGCATATTTCCCTTTTTTTTTCAGTCTTTTTCGATATTTCGAAAACTATTTCGACGAATGCAACGATTCGAATAGAATATATCCAAATTGAATGAGCGAACATAATAGGTAAGAAAAAATAAAAAAAAAATTTCGAGACATTTATTTTCACCCCCTGTATAACTGAGGCCTTCGAGGATATTTTAGCTCAGTAGATAAAGTCGAACAATATCATAATCCCAATTTTCAGATTTCAAATAGGTCCGGTTCTCAAGAAACGTCTAGTAGGCACTCGAACTTGGTACACCCTGTATATATAATAGTACATTTTCCATTCAATAATTTTCAAGTTATCGAACGATTCACTGATTAATTCGCCGTGTAACTACAGATGTCGCCTTTGAGGGACGTGCATTTCTGCAGTTTGCTCAAATATTTGTGTTAAAAATCGATAAATCTGATGCAGGATAAAACGAGTTCTCCGGAGTTTGTACAGAGCATCGGAAATGTGCTTTCGGATAGTCGCAAACGAAGGAGACGAAGCGTGGGATGCGATATTCCGGGAATCAACAAAGGGGATGTGCTTTAAACATTCGCAAATCCATATTTATTTCTAGTCTCTTTCAGAATTAATAACGTTTTAGGAAACGACTAGAAGTGACAAAGAAATTTTCCAGGATATACAACAGGTATTCGGTTACTTCTACAGGAAATTCCCCCTATATAAGCGAAAGCAGGAATATTTGTTGATTTTAGGTGACAATTCCAGGCGTTTAATTCCTCTAGAAATAACAAGTTTTACATTAGTTGATACAACCAAAGTTTGTCATATCAACAGGAAAATAATACTGCGACGAAAACCGGAATATGCGTGACTATTTACAGAGATTTCCTGTTTAATGAACAAACTAGATAGTTGTATTCCAAGCTTCAAACTTCAGTTTCTACAAGAATTTTCAGTAATGAACACTAAACTAAAACAGAGATTTATTTACTTATAACAGAACTGTAGTAACGAATTAACAGGAATTTTCCGTTGAATTAAAGAACTATCGTTCTTATATTACAGTACTAGTTAGTTGTATTCGAAGCTTATAACCTGATATTTCACAGGAATTTTCTGTTGTTATGCATTCTGTCTAAAGATAAAGGGTGGCTTCGCGAATAGGTCTCTGAAATGGGGGAATTTATATTATATAATTATGTTTTTTCATTTCAAAAGTCTGTTTTTGAAAAGAATTTCTTCAAGAAATAATAATCACAATTATATAACTTAAGGATTACTAGATCTACAGATTAAAATACAGAAAAACGTGAGTATACTACGGTTCCTATGTGGGGGAACTCGCAAACTTGCACTTTAGGCACGAGTCGAATGGGAAACGCGAAATTGTACTTCTTTCTACTGTTTCCGGTGGTTCGACGGTCATTCTTGGTATGTCCGAAAATGTGTTGAGCTTTGTGAGAAGTTCAGCTTCATGAAAAGTTCCTCGAAGTAGGAATGTACAGGCTGTGCGCCGTGCTTCGTGTGAAGCCTTGAAGTGGTGATCACGTAACAATATTATATTCATTATAGAGTATCTTTACATTATTCTAACGAAACAGAGTGGTAACAATATTTGCGTTTTAACAACAGAAATTCATTTTTTTTCATTGTACTACTTGCTTTAGCTTATTTTTTTCCACACATGCTTTATTGTTTGATAAATTTATATGTCTTGAGAGTTTCAAACATTATTTCTCAATAAAAAGGGTTCAGTTAGGATCATCCAGTCTTTGTCGAGAAAAAAAGATCACATCCCTCATTTGCACTCTTCATCGTGTTTATCCCAGGATGCTCGAGGAATATTTTTGCCCCCAATAAAAGAGAAGAGTGGAAATGTCAAACTTTATATCTCCAAGAGACAAAGAAATCCATGCTCGCGTCTCGGAATTAAACCCAATAAAAAAATAGTCGTCTGGCACTAAATTAAGTTTTCAAAGGCACTGGTAAATCTCTTAACGAATCATATGCTTGCGCTTATACAAGATAAATAACTGCAATTATGTCTAGAAATATGACTGGGAATTACTCCACAATTTTTCGCCATCAGAAACGAGAGGCCTTCTAAATATAGGCGACGTCGTTTCGAATGCTTAATCCAGAGGGTTGTCTCTTCATTATATTCAATTTTAATACGAAAATTTTTTAACTTCTTGCTCTTTGGCTTCCAACCAGATTTTTTGGAAGACGTTCGAAGACCACCACAGGACCTCAATGAAAGGCAATCCCATAGATAAATCGTGACCGATCCATAAAGGGTGGTCTAAACCTACCCTGTGAAATATGCACAGGACAACCAATTTCGACCAAGATTTCGATGACAATCTATTTAGTAATCGAAGGTGTTAATAAGGACACGAAAGAAAGCCTAGTAAATGACGTGGATACCTCATGGCTGCGGTTTTATTCGTGAGATCAGGAACAGATAAGCTTGTTAAGATATGCAAATCAAAACAATTATGAGACTGTTTACTGTTTTATTGTTGTAAGAGGAATGCTTTGTTGTTTCGTCGCCTTAAAAAGTCCGAACGTTTCGTCGAACATTTCGGAATATTCGAAGGAGTCCGTTTATTATTTCAAATGGTCAGTCTGACTTTCAACTCGGGGGTTCTTTTTGACCTCTTACCAAGAAATTGTCATCCCAACATCTGGAAGGGATAAAGTCGTGGTCAGTGGGAGTCAATTTGTCCCTAGACGGTCATCACCGATGTTTTTGCTCAATTAGGGAATTTGGGTCGGACACTTGAATGGAATTTGGGGATTACAAGATGCTAATGTGTTAAGGGTGTTCTAGATTGAGTGGTCTGAAGTGGGCTTTCTATAACTGTCAAATTTTGTCAACTCAAATGGAACTTCAGTGTTATAGAATTGAAGGAAAATATGACTTTTTTGAGTTGTATGAGAATTAAGCTTCACAGCGCGTGAAAATAGAATTGAATTTTTCTGATCTAGTGTTTGATGGAAAATTGATCTACTCCATATATAACATAATTCTGTGATTTCTTCTTTCGGAGAACGTTTTCATGAAATGACATTTGTCTCACAGACGGCCGAAATGAAAATGAATAATCAATTTATTCAGATATGTTAATAACCGTTTTTTTTCGTACATTGTTATATTTTTTTTTACCAAATTTTTCTCCGGTCGGGATATTCTTTGTTCTCCTATCGTCTTGAAATTACTCATAACCCTTAATTCGACCACGCTGATTCCAAATATACAAAAAGTTCCTTCTTGGGCCTCATCGTTTTGTCGCAGCATACGTCGAAATGTTCGAAAAAAGAGTTTTATGACAAAAAAAAATCATAAAATTCTGTAGAAACGCTCTAGGAACACTTAGATAAATTTTTTCGGTAGCTGAACGACACAGCCAATTGAAAAAAAATTCACACTCATCAGAGTCTATCCATTTCCATATAGGAAAATCTCAAATTTGAACATATAAAAATGTGGATCTTTAAATGGGTTTACTTCAAAGTGCGGTAGCAACCAGAAAAATTATTCCTTGTGGAAACCAAGTTCATATTCGGAATCAACGCCTTCGAATTATGTTGATAACATGTATTTCTCCTATATATTGTATAATTTTTTTTACCAAATTTTCCTTGGGGGAATTTTTTGATGAAAATTTTTTGTTCGCCTATCGTCTTGAAATTTCTCATACCAGTTCATTTGACCACGCTGATTTCTTATATACTCACGGTTCCTTCATAGACCCTATCGTCTTGTCGCAGCATACGTATAAATTTTCGAAAAAAAAGTTTTATGACAAAAAAAAATCATAAAATTCTGTAGAAACGCTCTAGGAACACCGAGATAAATTTTGTCGGTAGCTGAACGACATAGCCAATCGAGAAAAAATTCACACTCATCAGAGTCTATCCATTCCCATATAGAAAAATCTCAAATTTGAACATAAAAAAATGTGGATCTTTAAATGGGTTTACTTCAAAGTGCGGTAGCAACCAGAAAAATTATTCCTTGTGGAAACCAAGTTCATATTCGGAATCAACGCCTTCGAATTATGTTGATAACATGTATTTCTCCTATATATTGTATAATTTTTTTTTACCAAATTTTCCTTGGGGAAATTTTTGGATGAAAATTTTTTGTTCGCCTATCGTCTTGAAATTACTCATACCAGTTCATTTGACTACGCTGATTTCTTATATACTCACGGTTCCTTCATAGACCCTATCGTCTTGTCGCAGCATGAGTCTGAAATTTCGAAAAAAGAGTTTTATGTCAAAAAAAATCATAAAATTTTGAAGAAACGTTCTAGGAACTCCGAGGTAAATTTTTTCGGTAGATGAATGACACGGCCAATTGGAAAAAATTCCACACCCATAAGAGTCTATCCATTCCCACATAGGAGAATCTCAAATTTGAAAATATAAAAATGTGGATCTTTAAATGGGTTTACTTCAAAGTGCGGTAGCAACCAGAAAAATTATTCCTTGTGGAAACCAAGTTCATATTCGGAATCAACGCCTTCGAATTATGTTGATAACATGTATTTCTCCTATATATAATATAATTTTTTTTTACCAAATTTTCCTTGGGGAAATTTTTGGATGAAAATTTTTTGTTCGCCTATCGTCTTGAAATTACTCATACCAGTTCATTTGACTACGCTGATTTCTTATATACTCACGGTTCCTTCATAGACCCTATCGTCTTGTCGCAGCATGAGTCTGAAATTTCGAAAAAAGAGTTTTATGTCAAAAAAAATCATAAAATTTTGAAGAAACGTTCTAGGAACTCCGAGGTAAATTTTTTCGGTAGATGAATGACACGGCCAATTGGAAAAAATTCCACACCCATAAGAGTCTATCCATTCCCACATAGGAGAATCTCAAATTTGAAAATATAAAAAGGTGGATCTTTAAATGGGTTTATTTCAAAGTGCGGTAGCAACCAGAAAAATTATTCCTTGTGAAAACCAAGTTCATATTCGGAATCAACGCCCTCGAATCACGTTGATTACATGTATTTCTCCTATATATTGTATAATTTTTTTTACCAAATTTTCCTTGGGGAAATTTTTTGATGAAAAATTTTTGTTCGCCCATCGTCTTGAAATTTTTCATACCAGTTAATTCGACCACGCTGATTTCAAATATACTAACGGTTCCTTCATGGACCCTATCGTCTTGTCGCAGCATACGTCTAAAATTTCGAAAAAAGAGTTTTATGTCAAAAAAAAATCATAAAATTCTGAAGAAACGTTCTAGGAACTCCGAGGTAAATTTTTTCGGTAGATGAATGACACGGCCAATTGGAAAAAATTCCACACTCATAAGAGTCTATCCATTCCCACATGGGAGAATCTCAAATTTGAAAATATAAAAAGGTGGATCTTTAAATGGGTCCACTTCAAAGTGCGGTAGCAACCGAAAAAATTATTTCTTGTGGAAACCAAGTTCATATTCGGAATCAACGCCCCCAAATCATGTTGATAACATGTATTTCTCCTATTTATTCAAATATTGTATTATTTTTTTTTACCAAATTTTCCTGGGGAAATTTTTCGATGAAGAAATTTTTGTTCGCCTATCGTCTTGAAATTCCTTATAACAGTTAATTCGACCACGCTGATTCCAAATATACAAACGGTTCCTTCTTGGGCCTTATCGTTTCGTCGCAGCATACGTCGAAATTTTCGATAAAAGTGTTTTATGGCAAAAAAAATCATAAAAATCTGTAGAAACGTTCTAGGAACTCCGAGGTGAATTTTTTCGGTAGATGAATGACACGGCCAATTGGAAAAAATTCCAAACCCATAAGAGTCTATCCATTCCCACATGGGAGAATCTCAAATTGGAAAATATAAAAAGGTGGATCTTTAAATGGGTACACTCCAAAGTGCGGTAGCAACCGAAAAAATTATTTCTTGTGGAAACCAAGTTCATATTCGGAATCAACGCCCCCAAATCATGTTGATAACATGTATTTCTCCTATTTATTCAAATATTGTATTATTTTTTTTTACCAAATTTTCCTTGGGGAAATTTTTTGATGAAGAAATTTTTGTTCGCCCATCATCTTGGAATTCCTCATAACAGTTAATTCGACCACGCTGATTCCAAATATACAAACGGTTTCTTCTTGGACCTTATCGTTTTGTCGCAGCATACGTCGAAATTTTCGATAAAAGAGTTTTATGGCAAAAAAAATCATAAAATTCTGTAGAAACGTTCTAGGATCTCCGAGGTGAATTTTTTCGGTAGATGAATGACACGGCCAATTGAAAAAAATTCCACACCTATGAGAGTCTATCCATTCCCACATAAGAAAATCTCAAATTAGAAAATAGAAAAAGGTGGATCTGTAAATGCGTTTATTTCAAAGTGCGGTAGCAACCAAAAACATTATTTCTTGTGAGAACCAAGTTCATATTTGGAATCAGCGCTCTCGAATCATGAATTTCTCCTATATATTGTATAATTTTTTTTTCCAAATCTTCCTTGGGGAAATTTTTTGATGAAAAAAATATTTCGATTCGGCACTTGTGTGAGTGGAACTGAGCCTCGAGTGACTCCCTCATATCGAAACCAGTACGTAGCTGTAAATATAAATTCTGCATTATGCCTGTCTCATACCGTGCAGAAATGAGGATGAAGATAGAAATTCATGGCTTGCATGGATATATTTTTAAATATACGTAAATTTATGACGTGTGAATGGATGGTTGACATTAATTTACGAGGCGACAGCAGCCGGTTTTATTCACAAAACCAGATCATGAAATCTCAATCGAAAACGATATGGAAAAATTAATATCGAGCGTTCGCGATGAAAAACGAGGTCAAGAATGGTGTGGATTCTTCAAAGTATGTCTTAGCTTGTGTCATATCTAATTAAATTCTTTTTCTATGATCATTTAGATTTGACTCGATACTAATGAACCACAGATTCTGTAAATCAAACAGGCTGTCAATGTGACAATGTCATTTTATAGAATCGACACTTCAAGAGATGGAATCACAGAATTTTTTTTTTCAACGCCAGATCAGGAAACTAAAGTATACTTTCACGTAGAACAGATGTAGAGCTGAATTTCGATAAAATTCATTTTATCGAAGTCTCATGTTATTCTGCAAAAAAGTGGACCAACCTGGATAAAGTATATTACTCGAACAATAAACTCTTGGGTTATAATAATAATCATCATGACGGATTATCGATACTTCGAAACGGCGTATAACAGGCGTCGCATTTTTTTCTGGCCAGTTCACGCGTCTAAAAATACTGTTTCGCTTGGTTGAGAAGGCAGACTGCATATTCTTACGGACGACGCCAGTTTTAGTTCGGCACGTGCTCTCTTCTTCGGAGGCGAGAAAGCATATACGATTAGTTGGTAAAACGTGCGGAGAATGAAAAAGCCGGTTAGCTATATTTGGCGGAAAAAATCTCCACATCTGCCATTTGGGAACCCGAAGAAATATATATCATCGCAGAACAGCACGCGGGTTAGGAATTCATTGTTTGTTCCGGTGGAGTTCTCGGAAAAGAGTTGTTCCCTGGGGAGAAAAATGAGTAATGACCGAGATCGACAAGATTTCTTGATAGAATGATTTTCTTACTGCTGAATTGCCAGGTCCCGTACCCACACAACGCTGCTTGGCTTCGAAGTCTCATCAAACTCACTCCTGATTTCCGAAAGACTGATCGAACAGTAGTTGTCGAAACAATTCAAATTTCTGGAATGTTGGGGAATGAAAAATTGACTAATATATGACTATGTTGATTTGACATGAGATGATAGTGTAGCGAGACTATAGAACCAAATATGATACATTCCCCGGCCATATACAAGGAAATTTGGTAAAAAAATATATAGGAGAAATACATATTATCAACATAATTTGATGGCGTTGATTCCGAATATGTTATTGTTTTCACAGGGAACATTTTTTCTGATCGCTACTGCACTTTGAAGTAAACCCATTTAAAGATCCACTTTTTTAATTGTTCAAATATGAGATTCTTCTATATGGAAATGGATGGACTCTGATGAGTGTGGATTCTTTTCTGATTTGGTGTATTATTGAGCTGCCGTAAAAAATTATCTCGGAGTTCCTAGAACATTTCTACAGAATTTTATGATTTTTTTTGTCATAACAAAACTTTTTTCGAAATTTTCGACCTATGCTGCGACAAACCGATAAGGTCCATGAAGGAACCGTTTGTATATTTGAAATCAGCGTGGTCGAATTAACTGTTATGAGGAATTTCAAGACGATAGGCCAACAAACATTTTTTTATCTAGAAATTTCCCGACCATTATACAAGGAAAATTCAGTAAAAAAAATTATACGATATAAGGACGAAATATATGTTATCAACATAATTTGATGGCGTTGATTCCGAATATGTTATTGTTTTCACGAGAAACATTTTTTCTGATCGCTACTGCACTTTGAAGTAAACCCATTTAAAGATCCACTTTTTTAATTGTTCAAATATGAGATTCTTCTATATGGAAATGGATGGACTCTGATGAGTGTGGATTCTTTTCTGATTTGGTGTATTATTGAGCTGCCGTAAAAAATTATCTCGGGGTTCCTAGAACATTTCTACAGAATTTTATGATTTTTTTTGTCATAAAAATCTTTTTTCGAAATTTTCGACGTATGCTGCGACAAACCGATAAGGTCCATGAAGGAACCGTTTGTATATTTGAAATCAGCGTGGTAGAATCAACTGGTATGATAAATTTCAAGACGATAGGCCAACAAACATTTTTTTATCTAAAAATTTCCCGACCGATACAAGGAGAATTCAGTAAAAAAAATTATACGATATAAGGAAGAAATATATGTTATCAACATAATTCGAGAATGTAGGTTAAAAATATGTACTCGGTTTTGAAATGAAATAATTTTTCTGGTTGTTACCGCACTTTGAAATAAACCCATTTAAAGATCCACATTTTGAATGTTCAAATTTGAGATTCTCCTATGTGAAGATGAATAGAATCTGATGAGTGTGAATTTTTTTCCAGTTGGCTGTGTTATTCAGCTACCGAAAAAAATTTACCTCGGAATTCCTAGAACGTTTGTACAGAATTTTATGATTTTTTTTTGGCATCAAACTTTTTTTTTTAATTTTCCACGTATACTGCGACTAAACGATAAGGTCTATGAATGAACCAATGACATATTTGAATTCAGCTAGGTCGAAATAACTCGTATATAAAATTTCAAGACGGTAGGCGAACAAAAAAAATTCGCGACCACATACAAGGAAAATTTGTTGAAAAAAATTTTACAATATATAGAAGAAATACATACATGTTATCAACATAATTCGAAGGCTTTGATTCCGAATATTAACTTAGTTTTCATCATTCATCCCTCATTTTTATATGTTTAAATTCGAGTTTCTCCTATGTGGAAATGGATAGACTCTAATAAGTGTGGATTTTTTCCAATTGGCTGTGTTGTCCAGCTACCAAAAAAATTATCTTGGAGATCCTAGAACGCGCCGACAAAATTTGACGATTTTTTTCGTCATAAAACTCATTTGTCGAAATTTCCGATAAGGGTCTATGAATATTGAAAAAAAAATTGTGCTAGTAAAACACTTTCAACTAATATTGATAAAAATAATGTGTGTTGATTCAACGAGCTGAATCAATACTCAGATATATCAAGAGTACATCATTGAAGATATAACAGACTTAAGGTGAATTGAATTATCGAACTCGGGGGTTCATTCGGAGTTTGAGGGGGTGTTTAACCCTCCGAAACTTGTAGGTCAATTTGCTGTATAAACGCCGAAGTTCAGATCCCAAACTCCGTCAAGAAGTTTGCCGGAAACTTGTCTAGAAACTCTCACGGGTGACAATAGTTCAAGTTTCTTGGAAACAATGTAATTATCACATGTGGACCAAATGGATCAATTAAGTATATGGGACAGTGCTGTATTATACAAAATTAGTGGTGAGGAATGAACGAACTGAAAACCGATATATTTGTATGTACAGCTGTCCCGAGTCGTCATGACGATGAGCGAAAAATTACCCTCTTCCAAATATTACTACGTCGGTTAGGCTACTCAAGTTGTGAAGTCAAGTTAAAGTCTCAACTAGGTAGTTTCTTCGGAGGCCAGCCCTGAACTTATTACCTAACAGACTCCAACTTTCTGGATGTATCAATGTTTAGCTGTCGCCGCGTCCGAATTAATAACTGGAACATCCCGAAGAACACCTCTCTAGATGCCAGCTCTAATCTTGGATTGCAAAAGGATAAAATCGAGCCGGGCAGCTCTAGCTATTTCATTCAAAAATTCTGGGAAGGAACTTAATGAAACGAACGGCTTCAGGCTTGAGTAGCGGCAGAATGAATGAATTGGAAACAGAAATATGCCGGTTAAATTGGTATGAAATTTCGTGGTGAAATAACCTGGGACAGCTGACGAGGTGCGTCGTATT
Organism: Aphidecta obliterata; assembly: GCA_963966015.1. Lineage (NCBI taxonomy): Eukaryota > Metazoa > Arthropoda > Insecta > Coleoptera > Coccinellidae > Aphidecta > Aphidecta obliterata. Next base: position 5,740,662 of record OZ014435.1, read on the forward strand.
TAGATCGCTCTTCTGGTTTCAACGTTAGAAGTCTTACGTGAATTATATTTCGTTAATTTGAGCTGTAATGGAAGGGTCGAATTGGTGCTAAAAGAGCTATTTCTCATCCCAAGATTTGACCCCATCTATCTTTAGTGTCCGCCATGTCCTGCTGAAATTCTGTGTCTGCATATGGGAAATCGATTAAATATGTTAAATGAATATTCAGCTTCGAAGCTGTTCAACGTAAAATGAAATTGAGTTTTTCTGATCTGTTGTTGAAAAATTTGATATAAGTATTTCTGCGAATCCATATCTCGGAGTAACGTTTCCATAAAATGAGATTTGTCACACTGACGGCCAGATGGGCTCATAGGTTCTTTTGATTTCGAATTCACCTTATCGTTTTGTCGCACAATACGCCGAAATTTTCGAAAAATGAGTTTAATGACGAAAAAAATCTGAAAACTTTATTTCATTTTTTAAGAGCTACCCAACGATATATCACATGATTATGTGCACTGAAATTTATTTTTCATCCCTCAGTTTCAATGACATTTATGGCGAGTGCTTACCCCAAACGAAAATATAACTTTTTTCGAAAACTAGAGAAAACATCTCATTCCGAACAATTTTCGGTGAAAGTGTTCCATTTGTTCCACTTCCTCGAATTTTTTCAAAATTTCCCAACAAATTTTTGAATACGTAGAGGGTGAGGGGGCGGACTCTTGACATCTTAAGAAAATTATATCTAAACAATTATTTATTCAACAGAAAAAGATATCGTGAATCTTTTATTCCATTTTTCAAGAGCTACCCAACGATATATCACATAATTATGTGCACTGAAATTTAGTTTTCATCCCTCAGTTTCAATGACATTTATGGCGAGTGCGATCCCCAAACGAAAATATCACCTTTTTCGAAAACTAGAGAAAACATCTTATTCCAACCAATTTTCGGTGAAAGTGTTCCATTTGTTCCACTTCCTCGAATTTTTCCAAAATTTCTCAACAAATTTTTGAATACGTAGAGGGTGAGGGGGCGGACTCTTGACATCTTAAGAAAATTATATCTAAACAATTATTTATTCAACAGAAAAAGATATCGTGAATCTTTTATTCCATTTTTTAAGAGCTACCCAACGATATATCACATGATTATGTGCACTGAAATTTATTTTTCATCCCTCAGTTTCAATGACATTTATGGCGAGTGCGATTTTTCCAGAATTTCCCAACCAATATTTTAATACGTAGAGGGTGAGGGGCACACTTTTGACATCTTTAGAAACATATATATAAACAATTAATTATTCAACAGAAAAAGATATCGTGAAACGATGTATCACATAATTAGGTGCACTAAAATTTATTTTTCATCCCTTAGTTATATTTTGGGCTATTGCGAAAAAGATATCTTGAAACTTTTATTTCATTTTTTGAAAGCTATCCAACGATATATCACATAATTATGTGCACTGAAATTTATTTTTCATCCCTCAGTTTCAATGACATTTATGGCGAGTGCTTACCCCAAACGAAAACATCACCTTTTTCGAAAACTAGAGAAAACATCTTATTCCAACCAATTTTCGGTGAAAGTGTTCCATTTGTTCCACTTCCTCCAATTTTTCCAAAATTTCCCAACCAATATTTGAATACGTAGAGGGTGGGGGGCACACTTTTGACATCTTTAGAAACTTATATCTAAACAATTATTTATTCAAGAGAAAAAGATAACTTGAAACTTTTATTTCATTTCTTGAGAGCTATCGAACAATATCTTACACAATTATGTGCATTGAAATTTATTTTTCATCCCTTAGTTATATTTTGGGCTATTGCGTCCTCCAATTTTTTTTCGTAATTTTACTTCAACAGTCATAAAAATGTCATCAATATAAGCCACGGAATCAGAAAGGAACTTTATTATTTCGAATAACCTACTGTATGACAATCCAAAATAATTTCGAAAAATGTTTTCATATTGTAAGTACTCACTTTGAGAAACCTTCATAAATTAAAAAAAATTTCCAAAATTATAAATAAATTTCCATTATACATTTCAAAAATTAAGGGGGTTGTTCATTTAATTTTTTTTTCATTAACCCTTTGAAGTACGGTGATGAAAATAATCGTCGTTCAATATCTTTACTATGTAAGAATTTGGCAGATACCAATAAAATCTTAGTTTTTGTCAACCCCAACATATTATCACAAGGGGATAAATCAACCCCTATAATTAATATTTTGCATCAGATCTTTTCAATACGTCCAAATTTTCCTCCTGAAACAACTAATTCTAAAAGACATTATCGCTAAATTTTTTTTTTACTTTTCTCGGAAACCGTTAGTCTGATCACAAAAAAAATGAAATAATCCTAGGACCTTTTCATATAAATTCACAGAGTGGTTATTGGATGTAAATTGGAGGGGTTAAAATTTTTTTATGCAAGATTCCTCTTCTTAGACTATGCTGGAATTCCGACGAGTCGCCACTGATACGTGGGATGTTTTTCCCAACGAATTCATGTAAATACAGCCTCATCATTTAATCTTTCCGTACTTTTTTTTCAGGACGCGTTGAAGACATGTCCGCCCTTCACCGATGCTGATACCATAATCGATCATTTACATACAGGGAGGACACAGAACAACAAATAACGAAACAATGGATTTGGGTAAGGGAACTATTTAACATATTCAAATTCTTAGGCCTGCTCTGTATAGCGACTACTAATAGGCGAGAGAAGCAACAATAGAGCCAGAAGCCATATATATCATAATCCTCGAAGAGTCCATCCCAACAACAATTGACATGCAAGAGACGACACATGATCTCTAGAAGAAACATATCGATAAATTATTTAAGATAACGCGATAGGAATAGGATCGGAGGTTGTAGGAGTTGTTGAATACAATGGTAAATTGAAGAGTGGACGATTATTTCTTTGTTTGACAGATTTGCATACGCCGATAAAATGATCTGGAATTTCGAAACGCGTCGAAACAATCTTGGAATACAAAAGTATCGGGCGTATGGTGTTGGTTTGTAATTATTTGTATCGGTGTCATTCCCATGTTAATTATTCATTTGTTGGGTGATATAATCGTGAGATAAAAAGTATAGTCCCCACTATGATCCATGAGAAGTCCTCTTTCTTGAGGAATTACAGCGTCTATCTCGACGCTCTGTGGTAAGCCGCGTATTATTTGGTGATGAGTTACAGACCAAATGCAATCTCTGGTAAACATACCATCTACCTACCTTCAATCAACACCTGATCCGATGGTTCGAAAGCACAGGATGCGACCGGCTCGTGGCGCATTTTAAGTCGAAAAAATACACAGCCCCATCTCGGTTATTTTCTCCGGTGTGTATGAGATAAATTTGTGAGGATGGATGTTCTTTATGAATTTTTATATTTTCACTCATTTATATTCACCCCGCCAGTTGAATATTCATCGGAAGTCTTTTGTTCTTCGGAGAGATACAAACATCTTTGGGTATTCAGGGAAGGCCGTTGAGGAGAACCTTTGGGAAGGTCGAGGAGGTTCTTCGGTTCGAATGGTGGTGTACATCCTTTTTTTCGAAATTTATTTGAATGGATTCGACAAGAATTCAATTTTTTTCTGTAATAAATGAGGATCTTTCAGTTGGGTCGATCGGAGACTTCGTTTTAATTGGATGAAAGCGAATGGAAACTTGAGAAGTGGAGGAGTCGTGTCTTGTATCTTTGGAATGACGGAATATAATAAAGCTGTTCCTTAATGAACTGCAGGGACAAAACGACACTGCAGATTATATTTCACAATTATTGGAACGGAAATATTCGTTCTGGGAGGACTGAATTAGATTTGATCAATGTCAGGAATAATTTTTCAATTTTAATTATTCGACTATCAGTTATACTGAAGAACTCACGTCTCACTTAAGGTTTGCACACTTTGAACCAAACTGAAGTAAGGTTAACTTATGTCTGGCAACGTTGGACAAATATGACAGATGAGATACATTAGATCTATTGTGTGACAGGAATGTCGACAATAATTACTCTCATAACCTCAAATTCTGAGTGTGATTGAGTACTTTTGTTAACATGAAATCAATTTTTTTTATTAATTGAATTGATAAACAATTCCACTGATGAAAATAATTTATTTCTCTTTCATTCTTTTTTTTTTAATTTTATATCAATTCGAGTTCCAGTTCTTCCTCCTTCATTTTTTTATCTTCTTCCTCTGTCATTGGAGTAGAACATTTTATTCTGCATTATTCATCTCCACTTAGGAATAATTGATATGGAATTAAAAAAAAAGAACGGAAGAGAAGTGGATTTGTTCATCAATATAATTGATAAAAAAAAAATGGTTTGAAATGAAAATTGGTTTTATGTTCTCAGAAGTTTCTGACCGATGTTGTTGTGAATTTGATCAGAAAGAATGACAATTTTATTTTTTTTTGTCCTCTTGCCTTTTAGCAATTTTTTTTGTAATGATAGAACCAACACATCTCACGAATCGATAAAAATTTTTTCATCTATTCAGTAACGAGTTGAATGAAAATTTCCAAAAGTACTGATATAATGAACAAAATGAAGCAATTTACACTGAACCGGAAAACAAATAATGGCAAAAAAGAAAACAAAAAACAATAGCAAATTATAATAAATTTTGGTGGCAAGAATTTTCTAATCTATTTATTAACAAGTCGAATTAAAATTTCAAAAAGTACTAATATAATAAACAAAATGAATCAATTTACACCGAACCAAAAAAAAAATTAGTTGCAATAAAAAAAATGAAGAACTTAGCAAGTTATAATGAGTATTGGTGGTAAGAATCTTTTTCTAATCTATTTACTAACGTGTCAAATACAAATTTTCAAAAGTAATAATATAATAAACAAAATGGAGCAATTCACACTGAACTGAAAAATAAATTAGTTGCAAAAAAGAAAACAAAGAACATAGCAAATTATAATGAGTTTTGGTGGCAAGAATTTTCTAATCTATTTACTTACGAGTCAAATTAAGATTTTCAAGAGTACTGATATAATAAACAAAATGAAGCAATTTACATTGAACCGAAAAATAAATTAGTTGGAATGAAGAAAATAAAGAACATAGCAAGTTATGATGGGTATAGGTGGTAAGAATCTTTATCTAATCTATTTACTTACGAGTCAAATACAAATTTTCAAAAGTACTAATATAATAAACAAAATGAAGCAATTCACACTGAACTGAAAAATAAATTAGTTGCAAAAAAGAAAGCAAAGAACATAGCAAATTATAATGAGTTTTGGTGGCAAGAATTTTCTAATCTATTTACTTACGAGTCAAATTAAAATTTTCAAGAGTACTGATATAATAAACAAAATGAAGCAATTTACACCGAACCGAAAAATAAATTAGTTGGAATGAAGAAAATAAAGAACATAGCAAGTTATAATGAGTATTGGTGGTAAGAAACTTTATCTAATCTATTTACTCACGAGTCCAATACAAATTTTCAAAAGTACTAATATAATAAACAAAATGGAGCAGTTCACACTGAACTAAAAAATAAATTAGTTGCCAAAAAGAAAACAAAGAACATAGCAAATTATAATGAGTTTTGGTGGCAAGAATTTTCTAATCTATTTACTTACGAGTCAAATTAAGATTTTCAAGAGTACTGATATAATAAACAAAATGAAGCAATTTACATTGAACCGAAAAATAAATTAGTTGGAATGAAGAAAATAAAGAACATAGCAAGTTATGATGGGTATAGGTGGTAAGAATCTTTATCTAATCTATTTACTTACGAGTCAAATACAAATTTTCAAAAGTACTAATATAATAAACAAAATGAAGCAATTCACACTGAACTGAAAAATAAATTAGTTGCAAAAAAGAAAGCAAAGAACATAGCAAATTATAATGAGTTTTGGTGGCAAGAATTTTCTAATCTATTTACTTACGAGTCAAATTAAAATTTTCAAGAGTACTGATATAATAAACAAAATGAAGCAATTTACACCGAACCGAAAAATAAATTAGTTGGAATGAAGAAAATAAAGAACATAGCAAGTTATAATGAGTATTGGTGGTAAGAAACTTTATCTAATCTATTTACTCACGAGTCCAATACAAATTTTCAAAAGTACTAATATAATAAACAAAATGGAGCAGTTCACACTGAACTGAAAAATAAATTAGTTGCCAAAAAGAAAACAAAGAACATAGCAAATTATAATGAGTTTTGGTGGCAAGAATTTTCTAATCTATTTACTTACGAGTCAAATTAAGATTTTCAAGAGTACTGATATAATAAACAAAATGAAGCAATTTACATTGAACCGAAAAATAAATTAGTTGGAATGAAGAAAATAAAGAACATAGCAAGTTATGATGAGTATAGGTGGTAAGAATCTTTATCTAATCTATTTACTTACGAGTCAAATACAAATTTTCAAAAGTACTAATATAATAAACAAAATGAAGCAATTCACACTGAACTGAAAAATAAATTAGTTGCAAAAAAGAAAGCAAAGAACATAGCAAATTATAATGAGTTTTGGTGGCAAGAATTTTCTAATCTATTTACTTACGAGTCAAATTAAAATTTTCAAGAGTACTGATATAATAAACAAAATGAAGCAATTTACACCGAACCGAAAAATAAATTAGTTGGAATGAAGAAAATAAAGAACATAGCAAGTTATAATGAGTATTGGTGGTAAGAATCTTTATCTAATCTATTTACTCACGAGTCAAATACAAATTTTCAAAAGAACAAATATAATAAACAAAATGGAGCAGTTCACACTGAACTGAAAAATAAATTAGTTGCAAAAAAGAAAACAAAGAACATAGCAAATTATAATGAGTTTTGGTGGCAAGAATTTTCTAATCTATTCACTTACGAGTCAAATTAAAATTTTCAAGAGTACTGATATAATAAACAAAATGAAGCAATTTACATTGAACCGAAAAATAAATTAGTTGGAATGAAGAAAATAAAGAACATAGCAAGTTATAATGAGTATTGGTGGTAAGAATCTTTATCTAATCTATTTACTCACGAGTCAAATACAAATTTTCAAAAGTACTAATATAATAAACAAAATGAAGCAATTCACACTGAACTGAAAAATAAATTAAATGCACAAAAAAAAACAAAGAACATAGCAAATTATAATGAGTTTTGGTGGCAAGAATTTTCTAATCTATTTACTTACGAGTCAAATCAAAATTTTCAAAAGTACTGATATAATAAACAAAATGAAGCAATTTACACTGAACCGAAAAATAAATTAGTTGGAATGAAGAAAATAAAGAACATAGCAAGTTATAATGAGTATTGGTGGTAAGAATCTTTATCTAATCTATTTACTCACGAGTCAAATACAAATTTTCAAAAGTACTAATATAATAAACAAAATGAAGCAATTCACACTGAACTGAAAAATAAATTAGTTGCAAAAAAGAAAACAAAGAACATAGCAAATTATAATGAGTTTTGGTGGCAAGAATTTTCTAATCTATCTACTTGGAAGTCAAATTGAAATTTTCAAAAGCACGAATATAATAAAAAAAATTAAGCAATTCACACCGAATCGAAAAAATCAATTAGTTGCAAAAAATAAAACAAAGAACATAGCAAATTATAATGGGTATTGGTGGTAAGAATCTTCTTATCTATTTACTTACGAGTCGAATACAAATTTCCAGTAGTACCAATATAATAAACAAAATAAAGTAATTTACATCGAAACGAAAAAATAAATTACTTGCAAAAAAGAAAACATAGAACATAGCAAATTATAATGAGTTTTGGTGGCAAGAATTTTCTAATCTATCTACTTGGAAGTCATATTGAAATTTTCAAAAGCACGAATATAATAAAAAAAATTAAGCAATTCACACCGAGTCGAAAAAATCAATCAGTTGCAAAAAATAAAACAAAGAACATAGCAAATTATAATGGGTATTGGTGGTAAGAAACTTCTTATCTATTTACTTACGAGTCGAATACAAATTTCCAATAGTACCAATATAATAAACAAAATAAAGTAATTTACATCAAAACGAAAAAATAAATTAGTTGCAAAAAAGAAAACGAAGAATACAGCAAATTATAATGAGCATTGGTGGTAAGAATCTTCTTATCTATTTATTTACAAGTCATACAAATTTTCAAAAGTACTTATATAACAAACAGAATGAAGCCATTTACACAGAAACAGAAGGAAATTTGTTGCAAAAGAGAAAACAAAAAAACATTTCAAATATTTTGAAGTTTAGGAAATTTTGAGGTTATATGCACGTCAACCAAGATATGTCATCAGATGAGACTTGAATTAGGTTAAGTAGTAGATTTCCTCGGTTTCGAAAATGGTCGGTTCATGTGGCACTTAACCTAGAAATAGCTGACTATTTGGTTCGATGATCGAATGAAAGAATAAATTCCCGAATGGTACAACCACGAATAAACGACAAATCAACAACCTCTACAACTCCGAGTAGTTGTTTTACACAACATTCACCACTAAACGTTCATCAACCATTCAGCATGCAAAATTCCAACTCGCCTCCTCCGATTGTCATGCAAACGCCTTCCTCATCCCAAAGCAAGCCGTTCTCGATTAGTATTCACGCCATCCTCCCGTATTCGCTTTAAGATTCACTCTGTACAGAAACTGACCAACCAATCGTGCCCGCAGATAATCCTTCTTACTTCAACGTCGCCGGGAACCAAACACGAAACGGCACCGGTGGCAGCGTGAGCAGCTCCTCAGACTGTTCCCTGAGTCGACAGCTGACGCCACCGAGAAACAGGATGGGGATGCGGTCCTTCGCCAGGTCCATCAGCTCCAACTCCACCGAATCCAGCCAGTTCATCCGGGGCGAGCCGAGGTTGAGCGACCTCGCCCCCGACCTGGCGGCCAAGCACATGTCCAAGCAGAAGACGAAGGTCCAAAGTGGGGTCGTGTACTCATCGCTAGCCCTGGACCCGGGATCCGACTCCGGAGACGAGGTGTTCCTGGAGGAGAGCTCGGCGAGGTACTACAACTGTTCAGCTGGTAGCAGGAGGGACTCGGTTGGGTCTTACACTGCGAGAGATAGAGTTGGGAGTGTCTCATCTTCGATGAGGAGTTTCAGAGAGGAGATGCAGTGTTCCTCCAAGGTGGACCAGGTGGATTGCGCCGTTGGTATAACCGGAATGATGGCGACCTCTCCTGTGGATGTTATAGACGACCACTCCATCCGCCATGGTTCGTTCCCGAGGAAGAGGTGCAATAAATGTGTTAAAGGTTAGTGCAGTTTCTTTCATTTTTCATTTTATAGTTGTTATGATTGAGACCAAACTCCATTTCGAAAACTGTATACTTTGAGTGGCCAACAACCATTGGCGTTCTGGGCCAAAAGCTGATCCTTGAGGTACACCTGTTCATATCAACTCCTTTTTATTAGAATGGGTCTTAGTTTTCGAGAACCTTTAATTTATATATAATTCGACTCTCTTTTACTGAATAAAACAAGCTTTCACTTTTTCTGCCTTCTACCCTTACCAACTAGGGTATACCTTACTTGGAGTTCAATTTAAAAATATTTTCGTTTGAACCAATTCGACTCAACAAAAATTCAATTAGGGTAACTGATATCTGGCAACGTCGCCCAAATATGACAGATGTGATACATTAGAGCTACTGTCAAGAATATTTTTGACCTTTCGATTTCCTTCCTAAAGTGAATATGAAGAAATCAGGGGAGAAGATCAGAAAGTGAACGATCCTTCGCGATTACTTTGAATTCTTTGCCAGAGCGGTCGCCCTCCTACTCTGTGTTATTTGATCCGTTCTGCCAAAATAATCCCTGATTGGCGTCTTCTAGATCTGAACACTTCGTCTAACACTTTTGTCTTATGGCACTTCTACCAACTTGATTCCCAACGATGGCTAATTAACAACGTTTTGGTTCTATTATTGAAGACTGTGTCTTTTCTTTTGAGATGAGATTTTAATGAAATAGGAGGCTCTAACTCCCTTCGTAGTACCAAAATCTTTCTGTAGATGACAATTAGGCTAGAATGGTCAATCACTGAACAAAAAAAATGAGGCCACTCGCACACTGTATGACTTCAGATTTCATTGACAACCCAGAAGAGTGGAAACGTACCTTGTCGTTTCGAGCATTGACAGACTATAAATTCGCAAGTTTACCAACAGGGAAACTTCTTGTCGATAAATACGAAAAGAAGGAGTATCCACCGAAGCAAATTCGCGGCTCTACGTCCCCCCTTGTCGTCCTCCCCGACCGGTACGTGACGTGGCCGCTCTATCGCATACGGATATCCTCGACGGCGACGACGACGTTCCGTGGCTCCTGGTGCTTCGTGTCCTTCCTTTTAAGCGGGCCGAATGCAGTACAAGCTGGCTGTTATATAATTGAGCCGGCAATTGACTTCAGATTGGTCTTAATGGATTCTACCGGAAGCATCGAGTGTATCACTTCTTGAATTTTTTTCCATTCGCCCCTCTCTCCTCGTCTTCGTTTTATCGACAGGAAGAAGGTGTTCGAACTTTGGATCCGAACGGAGGTCGTGGACTCTTGAACTCGATATTGATCCGGCGGAGGTGTTTTTCGTCTTTAATTCGTTATGTCCTCATCAGTTCGAAAAGTGTATGGGTGAACTCGACAAACTCGACAAAGGCCTCCAAGAGGAAGCTTCCTTGGTGGGTCCAGAAGGTTTCGTGGCTTAGGGAAATTCAGTTCGAGGGATCGACAGTGGAAAACTCCGTCTAAATCATTTAGGTCTGAAGCATTACCCTTTGGAACTTTAGCACTGCGGAAGCAGAAACTTGTTTTGATCCAAGCAAAAATATCTTTACAGGCCTCCTCACCGCCTCAGCAGAATCTAGTTAGATATTCTGCACCAAGACAGGCCATCACAAAGAAGGCTTAGGCCATGATGGAGACATATGCTCCTCACTTTCTGGAGTTCATTGGAATCCCTGAAAGATCTTAAGGTCGCAGCGCAACAAAATGTCCACGATTCCCAGAAAGCACTTAATTGATCGAGAATGATCCTCAAGAATGCGTTACATCATTCCCCATTTGGATGTTGGACATCCTCGTCTTCGTATTATCGACAGAAAGAAGAGGTTCGAAGTTTGGATCCGAACGGAGGTCGTGGACTCTTGAACACGATATTGATCCGGCAAAGGTGTTTTTCGTCTTTAGTTTGTTATGTCCCTATCAGTTCGAAGAGTGTATGGGTGAACTCGACAAAAGCAGGAATCAGGGGAAATGAGGAAGCTCCCTTGGTGGTTCCAGAAAGTTTCGTGGCTTAGGGAAATACAGTTCGAGAGATCAACAGTGGACAACTCCGTCGAAATCGTTTAGGTCTGAAGCATCTCCCTTCAGAAGTTTAGCACTGAGGAAGCAGAAACTTGTTTTGATCAAGGCAAGAATATCCTTACAGGCTTCCTCACCGCCTCAGCAGAATCTAGTTAGATATTCTGCACCAAGACAGGCCATCACAAAGAAGGCTTAGGCCATGATGGAGTAATATCCTCCTCACTTTCTGGAGTTCATTGGAATCCCTGAAAGATCTTAAGGTCGCAGCGCAACAAAATGTCCACGATTCCCAGAAAGCACTTAATTGATCGAGAATGATCCTCAAGAATGCGTTACATCATTCCCCATTTGGAAGTTGGACATCCTCGTCTTCGTATTATCGACAGAAAGAAGAGGGTCGAAGTTTGGATCCGAACGGAGATCGTGGACTCTTGAACAGGATATTGATCCGGCAAAGGTGTTTTTCGTCTTTAGTTTGTTATGTCCCTATCAGTTCGAAGAGTGTATGGGTGAACTCGACAAAAGCAGGAATCAGGGGAAATGAGGAAGCTCCCTTGGTGGTTCCAGAAAGTTTCGTGGCTTAGGGAAATACAGTTCGAGAGATCAACAGTGGACAACTCCGTCGAAATCGTTTAGGTCTGAAGCATCTCCCTTCGGAAGTTTAGCACTGAGGAAGCAGAAACTTGTTTTGATCAAGGCAAGAATATCCTTACAGGCTTCCTCACCGCCTCAGCAGAATCTAGTTAGATATTCTGCACCAAGACAGGCCATCACAAAGAAGGCTTAGGCCATGATGGAGTAATATCCTCCTCACTTTCTGGAGTTCATTGGAATCCCTGAAAGATCTTAAGGTCGCAGCGCAACAAAATGTCCACGATTCCCAGAAAGCACTTAATTGATCGAGAATGATCCTCAAGAATGCGTTACATCATTCCCCATTTGGAAGTTGGACATCCTCGTCTTCGTATTATCGACAGAAAGAAGAGGTTCGAAGTTTGGATCCGAACGGAGGTCGTGGACTCTTGAACACGATATTGATCCGGCAAAGGTGTTTTTCGTCTTTAGTTTGTTATGTCCCTATCAGTTCGAAGAGTGTATGGGTGAACTCGACAAAAGCAGGAATCAGGGGAAATGAGGAAGCTCCCTTGGTGGTTCCAGAAAGTTTCGTGGCTTAGGGAAATACAGTTCGAGAGATCAACAGTGGACAACTCCGTCGAAATCGTTTAGGTCTGAAGCATCTCCCTTCGGAAGTTTAGCACTGAGGAAGCAGAAACTTGTTTTGATCAAGGCAAGAATATCCTTACAGGCTTCCTCACCGCCTCAGCAGAATCTAGTTAGATATTCTGCACCAAGACAGGCCATCGCAAAGAAGGCTTAGGCCATGATGGAGACATATCCTCCTCACTTTCTGGAGTTCATTGGAATCCCTGAAAGATCTTAAGGTCGCAGCGCAACAAAATGTCCACGATTCCCAGAAAGCACTTAATTGATCGAGAATGATCCTCAAGAATGCGTTACATCATTCCCCATTTGGAAGTTGGACATCCTCGTCTTCGTATTATCGACAGGAAGAAGAGGTTCGAACTTTGGATCTGAACGGAGGTCCTGGACTCTCGGACTCGATATTGATCCGGCGAAGGTGTTTTTTGTCTTTAATGCGTTATGTCCTCATCAGTTCGAAGAGTGTATGGGTGAACTCGACAAAGGCAGGAATCAGGGGAAATGAGGAAGCTTCCTTGGTGGGTCCAGAAGGTTTCGTGGTTTAGGGAAATACAGTTCGAGAGATCAACAGTGGAGCATTCCGTCGAAATTATCTAGGTCTGGAGCATTTCCATTTGGAACTTAAGCACTGAGGAAGCAGAAACTTGTCTTGGTCTGAGTGAGAATATCCTTACAGGCTTCCTTACCACCTCAGCAGAATCTACTTAGATATTCTTCACCATGGAAGGCCAACGCAAACAAGGCTTTTACCATGATGGAGACATATTCCATCTCTTCACCTTCTGGAGTTCATTGGAATCCCTGAAAAATCTTAAGGTCGTAGCGCACTAAAATGTCCACGATTCGAAGAAAGCACTAAGTGAGTCCAAGAATCCGTTACATAATTCCCTATTTGAGTAGTCGGACATCATTGTGAAATAAAAGTCTAGCGGTGTCGCCAGACTGATAATTATTCCATCATCGCTCTTCCGGGCCTGCGAGGCCCAGTACGAACCTGCGCGTCCTAAAGCCTTTTTCACGAGGACCCCCCACCACCGTCCGTTTGTTTTCATATAGCGAATATAATTATAGAACATAATTACATTCAACAGTTGTCACTTATCGTTTCTTTTGTCAAGACACGTCGTCGGCGTTTTGTTGTGGTTAGATCGGCGTCAGAATATGCGGTAGATTCGCCTGGGTTAAGGTCTAGTTTAATCAGCATACTGGTGAGTTTCCACGGAATTTAAGTTATTCCAAATTTTTCCATTTTCGTCCTTCAACTGAAGGAACCGAATAGGGTCCACCTAGAGCTACGATATCTTGAGAATCTGAAGAACTACAGAAGTCAGGATAGAACCTTAATTGGTGCAATTCAGCTTTTTTTGCTTGTCCTGGCTTAGACTAACCTTAATCTTCGATTAATCAACCCCATATCATGTGTCAATTAATATCATGAGGCTTTAAACTTCGTTGTTGAATCCAGGTTACAACATGCCCTGTTGGAATCTAGTTCAACCAACCCTGTCATTCCATGCACGTGTCGTGGTTAACAAACGAACTAGTTAAGGCCATTCCTGTTGGAGTAAATTTGTAGCGGACGTGTTTATGTGAAAGGGTGTCTTGTTTATTGAATATCCCAGCGGGTTATTCCAGATCCCGATGAGTAAAACGAACGGTTAACTAACTGGGACTAAGCTATTGGCGAAGATGATTCATACCCATTAGAAGGAATAAATTCTTCAACTTGATATTTCTCAACGTTTTATTTTTTGACGCAGCTATGTTGATTACTGCCTTATCTAAAGGGCCATCCACACCTCCTTCTTCACCAAGACAAGGTACATTCTATGGACCTTCTACAAGGAACAGGCGTTAATGTTTTGGCAATGTTCCACAGCCGCTGTTATATGAACTTCTCGAGCATAAACTACGGTCGTTTTCCTCTCAAGTCCGTCCAATTCCCAGATCAATTAGAATCGTAATGGAATCAATCTTACCGAAGCGTATCGAGGAGACTCGACGACTCTACGCCGATTGACATAAAACATGATCCTTGTGGTCCTTGGGGGCAAAGCTATAATTCCGATCGGGATCGAGGTTTCTTTTGATACCGTGATTTATCTCGGATTCCGATTCGATTGGTGAATAATCGGTGTTAGAGGGGTTCGAATGGTAATAGGCGCTATTTTCGAAAATAGCCAATGTGACGTTTACCTAACCTCAATTAAGATTCAACTTGAAAATCTCCTTTCGATCCAGTTCGACCTGATAAGAACTAACATATCTGGCAACGTTGGACAAATGTGACAGATGTGATACATGAGATCTACTGTGTGACAGTTATGTCGAAAATATTGCGCTCATAACCTCAATTTCCAAGTTTTGATCAGTTTGATACTGTTTTGTTTTCTTCTATTCCAATTACAGAGGGAAAGTGAAGGAGTATGAACCGCCTCGACTTCAAATAAAAAAAAAATTGGATTTGGAATTGAAAAGAGAAGAATATTTTTCGATAGTTCAAATTTTTTCGTATCTCCCACAAAACTCCTCCTGATTGGCGTGTACCTTACATAAGGTAATGTTTTGAAATATTTTTGTTTGCACTAGTTCGACCAAACTTAAGTAAGGTTAGCTTATCGATGGCAACGTTGGAAAAATATGACAGATGTGATACTTTAGATCTACTGTGTGACAAGAATGTCAGAAAATTTGCGCTCATAACCTCAATTTCCGAGTTTTAATCAGTTTGATACTGTTTTGTTCTCGAAGTGAAGAGGAATACTTCAGAAAAAATCTTTTATTCTAATAACAGAGGGAAGAAGATCAGAAAGTCAAGGAGTATGAACTGCCTCGACTTCAAATTGAAAAAAAATTGGATTTGGAATTGAAAAGAGAAGAATATTTTTTGATAGTTCTTATTTTTTCGTGTCTCCCACAAAACTCCTCCTGATTGGCGTGTACCTTACATAAGGTAATGTTTTGAAATATTTTTGTTTGCACTAGT
This sequence comes from Aphidecta obliterata, assembly GCA_963966015.1. Taxonomy (NCBI): domain Eukaryota; kingdom Metazoa; phylum Arthropoda; class Insecta; order Coleoptera; family Coccinellidae; genus Aphidecta; species Aphidecta obliterata. The sequence continues at coordinate 5,756,201 of OZ014435.1, forward strand.
TCGACCAAACTTAAGTAAGGTTAGCTTATCGATGGCAACGTTGGAAAAATATGACAGATGTGATACTTTAGATCTACTGTGTGACAGGAATGTCAGAAAATTTGCGCTCATAACCTCAATTCCCGAGTTTTAATCAGTTTGATACTGTTTTGTTCTCGAAGTGAAGAGGAATACTTCAGAAAAAATCTTTTATTCTAATAACAGAGGGAAGAAGATCAGAAAGTCAAGGAGTATGAACTGCCTCGACTTCAAATTGAAAAAAAATTGGATTTGGAATTGAAAAGAGAAGAATATTTTTTGATAGTTCTTATTTTTTCGTGTCTCCCACAAAACTCCTCCTAATTGGCGTGTATAAGGTTATATTTTAAAATATTTTTGTTTGCAACAGTTCGACCAAACTAAAGTAAGGTTAGCTTATCCATGGCAACGTTGGAACAATATAACAGATGTGATACTTTAGATCTACTGTGTGACATCAAATGTCCAAAAAATTGCGCTCATAACCTCAATTCCCGAGTTTTAATCAGTTTGATACTGTTTTGTTTTCGAAGTGAAGAGGAATACTTCAGAAACAATCTTCTATTTCAATTACAGAGGGGGGAAGATCAGAAAGTGAAGGAGTATGAACTGCCTCGACTTCAAATTGAAAAAAAATTGGATTTGGAATTGAAAAGAGAAGAATATTTTTTGATAGTTCTTTTTATTCGTGTCTCCCACAAAACTCCTCCTAATTGGCGTGTATAAGGTTATATTTTAAAATATTTTTGTTTGCATTAGTTCGACCAAACTTAAGTAAGGTTAGCTTATCCATGGCAACGTTGAAACAATATAACAGATGTGATACTTTAGATCTACTGTGTGACAGGAATGTCCAAAAAATTGCGCTCATAACCCCAATTTCCGAGTTTTAATCAGTTTGATACTGTTTTGTTTTCGAAGTGAAGAGGAATAATTCAGAAACAATCTTCTATTCCAATTACAGAGGGGATGAGATCAGAAAGTGAAGGAGTTTGAACTGCCTCGACTTTAAATTGAAAAAAAATTGGATTTGGAATTGAAAAGAGAAGAATATTTTTCGATAGTTCTAATTTTTTCGTGTCTCCCACAAAACTTCTCCTAATTGGGAAACCTTACATAAGGTTCAATTCAAAAATCTTGTTTGCACCAGTTTGACCTAATTTGAGTAAGGTTAACTTATGTCTGGCAACGTTGGACAAATATGACAGATGTGATACATTAGATCTACTGTGTGACAAGAATGTCAAAAATATTGGGCTCATTACCTAAATTCCCGAGTTTTGATCAGTTTGATACTGTTTTGTTTCGAAGAGAAAAGGAATAATTCAGAAAAAATATTCTATTTCAATAACAGGGGGAAAAAGATCAGAGAGTGAAGAAGGATGAACTGCTTCGACCTCGAATTGAAAAAAATTTGTATTTGGAATTGAGAAAAGAAGAATATTTTTTGATAGTTCAAATTTTTTTTTCGTGTCTCTCACAAAACTTCCTAATTCCAATTCAAAAATCTTTTTGTTTGCACCAGTTCCACCAAACTCAAGTAGAGTTAACTTATGTCTGGCAACGTTGGACGAATATGACAGATAGGGTACTTTAAATCTACTGTGTGGCAGGAAAGTCGGAAATATTGTGCTCATAACCTCAATTTCCGAGTTTTAATCAGTTTGATACTGTTTTGTTTTCGAAGTGGAGTGAAATAATGCAGAAAAAAATCTTCTCCTCGAATGGCAGAGGAAAGAAGATCAGAAAATGAAGGAGGATGAACTGCCTCAATTTCGAATTGAAAAAAAAATCGATTGGATATCAAATTGAGGCAGAAAGAATATTTTTTGATTGTATTTTTTTCTTGTCAACCATATATCTTCCACTGACCTTAATAAGGTTCAATTGAATTTTTTTTTTACCATTTCGACTTAACAAAAATTGAAGTAGGATTACCTCATATCTGACAACGTTGCCCAAATATGACAGATGTGATACATCAGGTCTACTGTGTGACAGGAATTTCAAAAATATTTCGCTCATAACCTCAATTGTAGAGTTTTGATTAGTTGTATACTGTTTTTTTTCACAGTGAAGAGGAATAATGCAGAAAAAAATCTTCTGCTTGAATGAGAGAGGGAAGGAGATCCGAAAACGTAGGAGAATGAACTGCCTCAATTTCGAATTGAAAAAATAATCGATTGGATATCAAATTGAGAAAGAAAGAATATTTTTTTACATAGTTAAAATTTTGTTCGTGTCACCCACAAAACAGGGGTAGTTTTGTGAGGTGACAGGTGACAGGGTTTACCTCTATAAGGCTCAATTCAAAAATATTTTGAACCAGTTCGACTCACTCTTTTTCACTGCTGTGGAACAACTAAAAAAGGCATGGTTCAATCGTTCCATTAGAGGCAAATTTAGGCAATAAAGAGCCATTGAAAGGCACGATAAAGGCACAGTGTAGAAGAATTCTTCCATCTCCACTATTGTAAATCAACTTAAGAAGGCATGACCCGATAGTTCCAGCCTTCTGAAGAAAAAGCCAATCAAAGGCACTTCTCCAAAATTATTTTGAACATCCTACAATTATCTTCAGATAAATTACAAATTTCCTCATGTACTGCTGCAGAACAACCAAAGAAGGCATGGTTAAATGGTTTTATCCATTTGAGGAAAATTTAGGCAAGGAAGGCACGGTGTGATGAGAGTTTAAGTTATTCCCTAATTTTGTGTTAAATTGCTCAATCTGACTCCATCGTATTCAGGTAGAAAACAGGGTTGGCGACTGGCGAAAGTATAGAGTTTCACCATTCAATTGGGAAAATCGACTTCTGCGAAACCGATACATGGCTTCGAATTCCTCGAAAACTAATCAACTGATTACGTAGATGATCCACGTATGAATCATCGTCGTATTGTTTTCAACGTCCAGTCAATCGATTCACTAACAACGTTTCTAATTAGACGCGGGCGCGGCACCAGCAAAACCGAAGGTTTTACCAGGAACCACAGAACGCCGAACCTCTCCCCGAATCTGTAACAGAACACCGTCGAGACCTTGTCGCCCATTTATATCTCCTCTTTTTTTTTTTCGAAAAAGACCAAATGGATCCGGTGACATGTGCTCGACGACCGCGTCTCTCCCTGCAGATATTTCAGGTCTTAGTGACAGATTATGGTTCGTGCCCGTCGCTAATTTGCTCAGATTAGACTCCATATACGAGAGATATCGAGTTTGAATTATTCGACTTGGAGGTGGTGCTGGACGTCCAAGTATATCCCCTCTTGAAAGATGATGGACAGGTTTATTTTGGACCTGGATTATGGTTTGGATCCGGCCAGGACGCCACTGAGGGATGGAGCAGCCGTTAATTCTTCTTCTTCGATTTCGAGAGCATGCATGGTCCTTCTTGTTTAAAAAACAAGCCATCCGACAACATATGAGGTTCTCTATCGATATCGAACACCTGCCCCTCTTACACTGTAAAACCTGGAGCATAAGCATATTCCACCCCTAATCCGCGGCTGATCCCGCTTCTCCCTCGTATATCACTCAACCTGAAAGATACAAGTGTGAAACCCAATCTTTCGCACCATCCACCCATTTCTCACCCAAATCCGAGGCAGCTCGCCATCTTAGATCCTTCGGCACGTGACATCCTGTGCACGTGCATCTTCGCTCCCTGTACGGTGGCATCGGAAGTTGCCCCATCGCCCCCGCTGAATATTGATGCACTTGTTTACATATCTCGGTCCATAACAGTAGTGAAAAACGTACGAAGAACTGGCGATAACTGACAGCTAATTTTTTTCAAAGTTGGAGCGGAAGATTTACGCCTCACGGTGGTTCATTGAGGAAGTTGTCGTTTTTTTTCGATTGGGTTCGAATCGGGAAGAGTCGCGTGGAATACAATAGATCGGTTCAGGCGTTGATTTAATGCGGGGTGGGGATAGGCGTTGAATATCAATTAGATGGGTTGTGGTTGTAAATCGGTGCTAGGCGCTATTTGGGAATGTCGCTTTTGTCTAGGACAATGATAGAATCAACCTAAACTGAATGTTGTACTGTACTGGTACTTTTGAAATGATAAAACTCTTACCGACATTACAGTTTTCTATTGAAACCCGTAAAGAACTAGAACTCTACCTTACAGGAGTTCTTTTTAACTTGAAAATATTACTCTAGATAATCTTTGGCCAAGATCGTGATCGTATAGTGTTTTCAAAGGACTCTACGTTGTGTATGTAAGTATGTAACCCAAATTACGCTTGATTCAATAGAAGCGATTGACGGGAAAATAGGAAATTCAAAACACATAATTTAGCACTCAAAACAGGAAAATAACAAGTTTATTTCAGAGTGCCAAAAGGTAGGGAGGAAAAAAAACACAAGCCTGAAGGGGAAGAAAAAAACAACCTCCCTCCTTTTCTCGTTCATATACCATTAACTCACAAGTAAAGAATATTCATAAACAGGTTGACCGGTGAGAATTCTCTCAAATGGTGTTTAAAAATGATTGAGTAGATTGAAGGCGATAAATTGGGAGTTACACTTCGCAGGGGTCAAACTATCATTTGACGATTGATGATTGATGAGCTCCCACGGTGCAAGGAGAGGGGAATGCGACCAAAGATCCTCGTTATATATATTTCCAAACGTTGGGCAAAGCCTTGATTAATTTTTAGGTTGCGTCATCCGATAGGTGTCTCCCTGGTCAATAATCCCATCAAGTATTAGATAAACCATATAAGCAGTAAACGATATAACCAGTAAATGCTATAGACAGTAAACGAAATAAACAATAAACGATATAAGCAGTGGATGATATAGATAGTAAACGATATAAGCAGTCACTCATATAAAAAATCAACAAGAAGTCATAACGGATAATAATGCGTAGAGAGTAGCTTTTTAAAATGCTCAATGAATATAAGATGATGAAACATAATTCCGAGAATGGTGCGTATGAATATCCTTGATATTTGCCGAAAACTACAACGATTACATATAGTATCATTTGAAGAATATCGCAAAACCTTATAATTAAGGTGATAATTAAACATTCGTTTATACAGGCAAATTCTTGTGAGGAGCACTTAGGAATTTAATACATATGGTCAGTTAGAATCATTAAATAATATGGAATAGGCTTGATAATGAAGTATGAAAAATGGATACAAAACAATACACAAGAAGCAAACCAACATGGTAAAATACGTTGAGTATCAGCGAATTGTCTCTTGTGAATTAAGGGTAAATGATATGAGATAAACACATGGGGTAAATGATGGACACTGTTGAAGACAAGTGCAGCAAATTAGGAGAAGCCTAGATATAAATGATAACGTTGTAATTATAAAATATTGTTACTCACATGACAAACCCAAAGTATCTCTTCCACCCTCGAAGGTTTCTGATCAACTTACTCACAATCCCACCCTGTTTTACCTTCAAAAAGATAAACTATCACTGTAGAATTTAAAAAGCCAGAGCCAACAAAAAACCGCCAGCCTCCTCCGAAGCCACTTTCAAGAGACCTCCATATTTCGAGATTAGCATCATACTTCAATTTGTAGAAAAAGATTCTGTGGTTATTCTTCTCTTGGACGGACTCAGCAAACCCACTTCCCAAGTTCATGATAAGATGGATTTCTGTACGGACAATAAAAATGGCGGGCAATGTAACAACCGTTGAAAATCACTGGAAAACAGCTTCAATTGGCCCATAGCTCAGTTATCTGAACGTCCACTAGAGGGCCAAGCAAAGAAAACTATAAAACTAATTCAAATTTAGGACAATGAAACACCTCAATAATTTTAATAGAATTTCTCAAGAGTTCAGCACACCTAAATCAACCTACATCCTGATCTCGATTCGAATCGATAACCAAACCCAAAACATTGTTAAAATACTTCGTTTTATAGACTCTCCGAGTTATTTTCGATCGACTAGGAGTTACTGACCCACACGGCGATCTTGAAATTGACTTCCTCGCGAAATGTTGGAGTTTTACGAGATTGTTAATTTTCTAATGCGCCAGTTTTGTTGATGAACTTCGAACCTTTTGAGGGAGATGTGGGGCGTTTATTAATCGGTCCGTACTCTCCGATTTCACGGTTTTCGACGCGTTCTATTTCCATCGCAATCGTTGGGGATTTATCGATTAAAAATCGAGATCGAACTGAGGGGAACTTTGCACTGGGAAGAAACGCATCAATCGTGTTTATTGTTTTGGTTGACGCGATCCATAACAGTTGAGTTGGTTTTGTTGATTCATGGTCGATTATAGTCGTGTTTTCATTAACTGGTTAAGAATAGATTATGGGCATTTCTCAATGGGAGTGGAATCAATGGAACTTGCAGCTGGGGTACAGAGAGACGCGAACAAAAAAAAAGATTTTCGATCAGATAGATATTTCGCTGTTGAGTTGCTTGTTTGAATTCCAAATTGAGCCAGTTTATCCTCCTTCATTTTCTCATCTTCTTCCCTGTGCCATCAAGCAGATGATTTCTTTCTGCATTATTCTTTCTTCACCCCAAAAAAAACAGTATCGAACTGTTAAAAACTCGGAAATTGAGGCTAGTAGTGTAATATTTTTGACATTCCTGTCACATAGTAGACCTAATGTATCGCATCTGTCATATTTGGGCGACGTTGTCAGATATAAGGTAACCCTAGTTAAGTTTTTGTCAAGTCGAACTGGTTCGAAAAAAAAGATTTTTGAATTGAACCTTATAGAGGAACACTCTGGTTAGGGGATGAAAGAAATATTCAACTATCGAAAAATATTCTTTTTTTCTCAATTTAACGTCCAATCGAATTCCTCTGAATGATGAAACTCAATAGTTTCGTCAATTCAGAACCTTGTTTTCTACTAAGATACATCGTTCAAATCCAGTTATATAACCTAAAAGTATGGAATAACTCAATCTGTGCCTTTTTCGTGCCCTTCAATGGCTCTTTATTGCCTAAAATCTCCTTGAATGGCTGGAACTATCGAACCATGCCTTCTCCTGTTGTTCCACAGCAGCGAAAAAGAGTGAATTTGGAATTTAACCGAAGGGATTTGTGGGGTAAGCATCATATGGTATGAAAAATATTTCCTAATAAATTTATAATGAATTTATATTGTTATTTTTCGACTTTGCTAACCATTCTTTCGATTGTATGATGAAACTCAATAATTTCGTCAATGCAGAACCTTGTTTTCTACCAAGTTTCATCGTTCAAATTCAGCGATATAACTAAAAAGTATGGAATAACTCAAAGTCGTATCACAGTGTGCCTTTTCCGTGCCTTTCAATGGCTCTTTATTGCCTAAACTTCCCTAGAATGGCTGGAACTATCGAACCATGCCTTCTCCTGTTGTTCCACAGCAGAGAAAAGGAGTGAATTTGGAATTTAACCGAAGGGATTTGTGGGATAAGCCTCATATGGTATGAACAATATTTCCTAATAAATTTATAATGAATTTCTATTGTTATTTTTCGACTTTGCTAACCTTTCTTTCGATTGTATGATGAAACTCGATAATTTCGTCAATGCAGAACCTTGTTTTCTATTAAGATTCATCGTTCAAATTCAGCGATATAACTCAAAAGTTTGGAATAACTCAAAGTCGTATCACACTGTGCCTTTTCCGTGCCTTTCAATGGCTCTTTATTCCCTAAACTTCCCTAGAATGGCTGGAACTATCGAACCATGCCTTCTCCTGTTGTTCCACAGCAGAGAAAAAGAATGAATTTGGAATTTAACCGAAGGGATTTGTGGGATAAGCCTCATATGGTATGAACAATATTTCCTAATAAATTTATAATGAATTTCTATTGTTATTTTTCGACTTTGCTAACCATTCTTTCGACTGTATGATGAAACTCGATAGTTCCGTCAATGCTGAACCTTGGTTTCTACTAAGATTCATCGTTCAAATTTAGCGATATTACTCAAAAGTATGGAATAACTCACAGTCGTATCACACTGTGCCTTTTCCGTGCCTTTCAATGGCTCTTTATACCTTAAACTTCCCTAGAATGGCTGGAACTATCGAACCATGCCTTCTCCTGTTGTTCCACAGCAGAGAAAAAGAGTGAATTTGGAATTTAACCGAAGGGATTTGTGGGATAAGCCTCATATGGTATGAACAATATTTCCTAATAAATTTATAATGAATTTCTATTGTTATTTTTCGACTTTGCTAACCATTCTTTCGACTGTATGATGAAACTCGATAGTTCCGTCAATGCTGAACCTTGGTTTCTACTAAGATTCATCGTTCAAATTTAGCGATATTACTCAAAAGTATGGAATAACTCACAGTCGTATCACACTGTGCCTTTTCCGTGCCTTTCAATGGCTCTTTATTCCCTAAACTTCCCTAGAATGGCTGGAACTATCGAACCATGCCTTCTCCTTTTGTTCCACAGCAGAGAAAAAGAGTGAACTTGGAATTTAACCGAAGGGATTTGTGGGATAAGCCTCATATGGTATGAACAAAATTTCCTAATAAATTTATAATGAATTTCTATTGTTATTTTTCGACTTTGCTAACCATTCTTTCGACTGTATGATGAAACTCGATAGTTCCGTCAATGCTGAACCTTGGTTTCTACTAAGATTCATCGTTCAAATTTAGCGATATTACTCAAAAGTATGGAATAACTCACAGTCGTATCACACTGTGCCTTTTCCGTGCCTTTCAATGGCTCTTTATACCCTAAACTTCCCTAGAATGGCTGGAACTATCGAACCATGCCTTCTCCTGTTGTTCCACAGCAGAGAAAAAGAGTGAATTTGGAATTTAACCGAAGGGATTTGTGGGATAAGCCTCATATGGTATGAACAATATTTCCTAATAAATTTATAATGAATTTCTATTGTTATTTTTCGACTTTGCTAACCTTTCTTTCGATTGTATGATGAAACTCGATAATTTCGTCAATGCAGAACCTTGTTTTCTATTAAGATTCATCGTTCAAATTCAGCGATATAACTCAAAAGTTTGGAATAACTCAAAGTCGTATCACACTGTGCCTTTTCCGTGCCTTTCAATGGCTCTTTATACCTTAAACTTCCCTAGAATGGCTGGAACTATCGAACCATGCCTTCTCCTGTTGTTCCACAGCAGAGAAAAAGAGTGAATTTGGAATTTAACCGAAGGGATTTGTGGGATAAGCCTCATATGGTATGAAAAATATTTCCTAATAAATTTATAACGAATTTCTATTGTTATTTTTTGACTTTGCTAACCTTTCTTTCGATTGTATGATGAAACTCAATAGTTTCGTCAATGCAGAACCTTGTTTTCTATTAACATTCATCGTTCAAATTCAGCGATATAACTCAAAAGTATGGAATAACTCAAAGTCGTATCACACTGTGCCTTTTCCGTGCCTTTCAATGGCTCTTTATACCCTAAACTTCCCTAGAATGGCTGGAACTATCGAACCATGCCTTCTCCTGTTGTTCCACAGCAGAGAAAAAGAGTGAATTTGGAATTTAACCGAAGGGATTTGTGGGATAAGCCTCATATGGTATGAACAATATTTCCTAATAAATTTATAACGAATTTCTATTGTTATTTTTTGACTTTGCTAACCTTTCTTTCGATTGTATGACGAAACTCAATAGTTTCGTCAATGCAGAACCTTGTTTTCTACTAGAAATTTTTTGAATCGATTCATTGTTTCTAAAAAGTTCCTCGATATACTCCGTGCCTCTTGATGCCTTCATTATTAATTTTTGTTTTGAACGGTTCCGAAAGGAAGTTATCGACCAAAATAGAAGAACCAAAAATCTATAAAAGAAAAATCTTTCATAATGTCATAATTCTTTTTCGTGTCGACAAACAAAGTCATCCCTTCTACGCTTTTGTTCTGAAAACCGCTGTCAAATTGAATTAACAGTAATGACCAAGTGCTACATTGTCTTGTGCTATTTTTACACAGGTCTGTCATAAATTTGACCTGTTATGGGCTTCGCCAGATGTTTGGGACTCAGTGGCATTCCCACCAGGAGTTTTTATGAGAATCGACAAGAAAAAGATTTGTTACCTGAAGTGACATATCTAAAACTATAATAGCTCAAAGAGGTTTGTCATATTGATAAAAGTCTTCTTTATTCAGCAAGTCGTCTTTAAGGATGAATAAACTCAGTCAACCTAAACTTATACTCATAAGTCTCAATAGACAGATATTATGGAAGTGACAGAAAATGTATTTATTAATGTTGCCTTTAATAGCTTCCTTCACTGAGATCAAAGCCCTAGGACGCTATTTTTTTATCAATGTTCCAAGTTCCTGCATCTGAATATTGTTACATTTCCTTCTGGTACATGTTTTTCTTATAAGCGTGCCTCGAGAACAATATTCTGTTAATAATATTGTAATTAAGTTCAGTGTAAACTTCCTTCCTTCGATTATTTCATTGTTTAAGGTTCGTCTAGTTTTCTTTTCTTTGTTTGTAGAGTGGGATAATAACCTCTCAACTATGCCACATTATTTCAGGAAAGAGGTTGTTGTTGATTATTTTAGAAATATAGTTGGTGTGTTCCTATCGTCTGCTTAGTTTCAAAAGTCGTCCAGACAGTCGTAAATTTGATCAATTCAAGGATTGTCACTGACCTGCTCTAATGATGTTTTGAAACGTGATATCAGACATTCCAGAAGCTTTGGGATAACTCACTTCTCCAGGCATTTATCCCAGAGAAGAGGACTTCTTTCAGACAATATTGTAATAAATTATGGTCAAGTACCACATGGGAACCTTCATGTCATGGCGGACAACACAGTGGCGTCCGCTGGTAGATATGAGAAGAAGAATATTGTCAAGAAAAAAAATAATTATAAATAACGATGAAACCCAAACGTTTTTTTTCGCATGGGTCCCTGCCGTTTCTCTTCGGCATCTGCCGGCTCCCCTTCGATATTAATATCTCTAGATGTTCGTGAACTATGACAGAATATAATTGTTCCGGTGGCTTGTATACATGCACCTACATATATATTAGTTTTCAAAGAATACAAGGGCTTTTACCGTCCTAAATATAGTTCAGAGGAATAATAATAATTAATGTTGAACGGTTTACATCTCTGTGGCGTGCTTCTTGACTGCAGAACACGTGGCCCAGCTTCCGGTTGCTGGGTCAAGAGGATGGTAAGGTTGAATGGTGCGAGGCAACTGGTCAAAGTGATAACTTGAATTTTGCCACACTCCCATGTTGGTGAACAAATCAATTTAAGCAGAAGATTTTTTTCACTTTGGAAAAGTAAACTGTATCATACTAATCAAAACAGTCAGTAATTGAGGTTATAAGCGTCATTTTTGACATTCCTGTCACACAGTAGGTCTAATGTATCGCATCTGTCACATTTGGGCGACGTTGCCAGATATCAGTTGAGTCTGATTCTTGCGGAACACCACGAAAAAAATAACTTATAAATACAAAGGTCAATGATGTTGCGTCAAATTTGAATATACCTTCACGTTGTCAAGTTGGTCTGCACCTTTCGACTTTGGGGTTGTTTTATCTCTTGAACTCTACCGAGCAACTTCCTTTTAATAAAACCGACACAAAGGAACTGAATCTTCTTTATCTTCCTCATAATTGATTGGGTAACTAATGGTTTTGGAAGTTTTGATGTTGATAATTGATCAAGTCATGAACAGAGAATAAGAGGCCTCATTGTATTCAGTTTAATGTCTTACATCACTTCCTATAGGGATTATGTTGCGTAGAACTGAGATAAAATGATCCTGATCTGGAAAAGTGGCACGAGACAAATTTTTTTCTGGTTATTTGAGTATAGAGCCTGGAAATCGAATCTTATGTTATTCTTAAGTTATTATCTTATGTTCTTCCTCCCTAATAAAATGACAGTATTTCTGACAATAAACACTGAAGACGGTATTGGTACACAGAAAAAAATTGGTATACATATTCAGTATAATTCAGCGATTCCACATTTTTGTGGTTGATGAAAATAAAATGACACAGAAATAAAATTAAGTTTTTCTGAGATATCAAATATGATTCGGTGATTCCATCTTTTTTAATTTTATGAAAATTAAATGACATCATTTGTCATTCTGACAATAAACACAGAAGTCTTTTGGTTCACAGAAATAAAATCGAGTTTTTCTGAGATATTAAATATAATTCGGTGATTCCATCTTTTTTTAGTTCAAAAAAATTAAATGACATTATTTTTCATTCTGACAATAAACACTAAATTCCTTTTTGGTTCACAGAAATAAAATCGAGTTTTCCTGAGATATCAAATATAATTCGATGATTTCACCTTTTTTTTAGTTCATAAAAATGACACTACATGATTTTTCATTCTGACAATAAACACTGAATTCCTTTTTGGTTCACTGAAATAAAATCGAGTTTTCCTGAGATATTAAATATAATTCGGTGATTTCATCTTTTTTTAGTTCATAAAAATGAAATGACATTATTTTTCATTCTGACAATAAACACTGAATTCCTTCGTGGTTCACAGATATAAAATCGAGTTTTTCTGAGATATAAAATATAATTCGATGATTCCATCTTGTTTCAGTTCATAAAAATGAAATGACATTATTTTTCATTCTGACAATAAACACTGAATTCCTTTTTGGTTCACAGAAATAAAATCGAGTTTTTCTGAGAAAATAAATATAATTCCATGATTCCATCTTTTTTTAGTTCATAAAAATGAAATGACATTATTTTTCATTCTGACAATAAACACTGAATTCCTTCGTGGTTCACAGAAATAAAATCGAGTTTTTCTGAGATATAAAATATAATTCGATGATTCCATCTTGTTTCAGTTCATAAAAATGAAATGACATTATTTTTCATTCTGACAATAAACACTGAATTCCTTTTTGGTTCACAGAAATAAAATCGAGTTTTTCTGAGAAAATAAATATAATTCCATGATTCCATCTTGTTTTAGTTCATAAAAATGAAATGACATTATTTTTCATTCTGACAATAAACACTGAATTCCTTCGTGGTTCACAGATATAAAATCGAGTTTTTTTATAAAAATGAAATGACATTATTTTTCATTCTGACAACAAATACTGAATTCCTTTTTGGTTCACTGAAATAAAATCGAGTTTTCCTGAGATATTAAATATAATTCGGTGATTTCATCTTTTTTTAGTTCATAAAAATGAAATGACATTATTTTTCATTCTGACAATAAACACTGAATTCCTTTTTGGTTCACAGAAATAAAATCGAGTTTTTCTGAGAAAATAAATATAATTCGGTGATTCCATCTTTTTTTAGTTCATAAAAATTTATTGACATTATTTTTCATTTTGACAATAAACACTGAATTCCTTTTTGGTTCACAGAAATAAAATCGAGTTTTTCTGCGATATTGAATATAATTCGGTGATTCCATCTTTTTTTGGTTCATAAAATTTAAATGACATTTTTTTTCATTCTGACAATAAACACTGAATTCCTTTTTGGTTCACAGAAATAAAATCGAGTTTTTCTGAGATATTAAATATAATTCGGTGATTCCATCTTTTTTCAGTTCATAAAAATAAAATGATATTATTTTTCATTCTGACAATGAACACTGGATTCCTTTTTAGGTCACAGAAATAAAATCGAGTTTTTCTGAGATATTAAATATAATTCGGTGATTCCATCTTGTTTTAGTTCATAAAAATCAAATGACATTATTTTTCATTCTGACAATACACGCTGAATTCCTTTTTGGTTCACAGAAATAAAATCGAGTTTTTCTGAGATATAAAATATAATTCGGTGATTCCATCTTTTTTTAGTTCATAAAAATGAAATGACATTATTTTTCATTCTGACAATAAACACTGAATTCCTTTTTGGTTCACAGAAATAAAATCGAGTTTTTCTGAGATATTAAATATAATTCGGTGATTCCATCTTGTTTTAGTTCATAAAAATCAAATGACATTATTTTTCATTCTGACAATAAACACTGAATTCCTTTTTGGTTCACAGAAATAGAATCGAGTTTGTCGAAGATATTAAATATAATTCGGTGATTCCATCTTTTTTCAGTTCATAAAAATAAAATGACATTATATTTCATTCTGACAATAAATAGTGAATTCCTTCTTGGTTCACAGAAATGAAGTCAAGTTTTTCTGACATATTAAATATAATTCGGTGATTCCATCTATTTGAAGTTCATAAAAATGGAATGACATTATTTTTCTTTCTGACAACAAATATGTACTGAATTATTTTGTGGTTCACAGAAATAAAATCGAGTTTTTCTGTGATATTAAATATAATTCGGTGAATCCATCTTTCTGAAGTTTATAAAAATGAAATAAGAGTACATATTTTTCATTCTGACAATAAACACTGAAGTCCGTTTTGGTTCACAGATATAAAATCGACTTTGTCTGAGATATTAAATGTAATTCGGTGGTTCCATCTTTTTGAAGTTTATAAAAATGAAATGACAGTAGATATTTTTCATTTTGACGATAAACACTGAAGTCCGTTTTGGTCTCGGTTTTGATTCACAGAAATAAAATCGAGTTTTCCTGATTCCTCTTTTTGAAAGTTATGACAATAAACTGACAATAATTAACACCGAATGCCATTTTTGGAACACTGAGACAAGCGCTCAAAACCTCCCGACTTCACGTCAGTGTTTTTCTCGTTTTTTTTTTTATTAATAAACCACACGTCTGTTTGTTTATGTATGAGCGGTTTTCAGTGTAACATATTTGTGGTCGCATGAACTAATAAAATTATGCAAATCTCGACGCATGCATGACATACAACCAACGTCAATCAAACGGATTCATCAAAAGAAAATGTGTCAATAGGCTATTATCATTCCAAAAAGGCTCATACATTTCGATGTTATTATGCATGTCACAGTACAACAAACAATTCTCAAGATAAACGGGCGCATGTTATGTTATTTCATCTTGGAATTATGTATTTCAATCCTTTCGGGGAATTCGATAACAACAATAGGAAATGATCCTTGGTAATGACAGACGACCATTCATAGCCAGTTATATATAACTCACAAGAAATTCATAAGGTCATTTATTGATTTCATTTAGAATATATAATTTATTTTCGACTCGACGAGGACTTCCTGAAGAAGACAAATGGTCCCGGCGTAATTACCCCATTTGTTAACCTGAGTCGCCGGAAGCTTCTCTCCCTTCCTGTCGAGAATCGTCCGACATCTAGCGCCTCTCCCCTTTTTTTAAATCTAGGAAATCTAATGAAACGAAAAAATAAATAAGAATACACGCGACAGCTGCCTACACAAATTAGCTTTCGAACCGTTTTTGGCGCTCTAATGAATCACCGAAATCAAAATCGGATATCCTGTCTTTTTCCGGAATCTCCCTCAGAAATATTTCGTATTTTTAGGCGACGCTCGACGGTGCGATGAAAATTCGGGAATTCCGAACATTCGTTCATGAAGGGGGGGCACAAGGGCGATTGCCCCGAGTGGATGGATGATGGATGGACCCACATTAATTATGAGCAATGATATGTCAGTTAATAACCCTTTGATTAAACGGAAGTCACCGGGAATGACGTAAACAAGCTACTAATTACTGAATAAATATTCCTATCGCAGAGTCCCACTATCTATGGACAGAGATGGCTATTATGGCTTGGATATTATCATAAATCGATTGAATTATGTGTTGTGATTATCGGAAAATAATATTGTCATAGATCGATAAACAGTTGTGGTCGTTTGAATTTTTTTGTACAAATGCATTTTTGTATCTGTTTTGTGGAGTAAATCTTTTTGTTACCGTTGATTCATTCTTTTACCAATTGGGATTCACTACCAGCTCTAATGATTCAGTGGGACGCCTAATCGCATTTGCATGAGTGATAACAACGAAAATAGTTTGCATCAGAAAAATCGTCATTAGGAGAGACAACACTATCAGTGGATGCAGACGGTCTTAGAGGAGCCGAGCAAGGGGACAGACAACAAAGTAGTGTGTGTTTCGATGTAAAAGGGACTTTAACGGGCGTTCAGTTAAGGCCATGTGTGATGAATGTAAACATCGAGCTCTGTAGCTTCGTTTCTGTGGTGAAAGGGGGTTTTGTTGGATTTTTGGAGGGGGCGTTGACAGGTGAAGAGTGAATTGTGGCTGAAGTGAGTGGAACTTGTTAATGGAACTGACACTAGCACAATTTTTGTTTGAAAAAAAATTGGTAGTTGCACATAAACTACACATGATTTACATATAATTCTGGCCTTTACTCCATCTTAATTGAGCTATAGAAAGATTCACTGCAAATTCCGCTAATTTATCAGAAAATCTAGGTGCAAGGGAAAAACGGGTTAGGCACATGAATTACACATATATTTTACATAATTCTGGCTTTCATTTCATCAGAATTGTATGGTAATTATGAATTTAAAATTGTGTCAGCTTGTCCGTCAACCTAGCACAATTTTCGATGACAAAAAATAATGGGACACACGAGGAAAACTGGATTTGCACATAAATTATGAAAAATTTACATATAATTTCGGCTTTTGCTCCATCTTCATTGAGTGATGAATAGAAGGGTTACAGAAAATTCACTTAATTCGTCAAGAAATCTAGCGCAATTCTCAAATATAAAATTACCTAGTAGGTGCAAAAGAAAAACGAGTTGGGCACATAAATAACAAATATATTTTACATAATTTACATAATTCTGGCATTCATTTCATCAAAATGAATTGATGATTATGTATTATGTATAAAGAATAGTATCACCTTGCCCGTCAACCCAGCACAATTTCCGATGAAAAAAATAATGGAACACACGAGTAAAACTTGATTTGCACATAAATTACAAAAATTTACATATAATTCCGGTTTTTGCTCTATCTACGTTGAGTAATAAAAAGAAGAGTTACTCAAAATTCAATTAATTCGTCAAGAAAACTAGCGCAATTCTCAAAAATAAAACTAACCTAGTAGGTGCAAAAGAAAAACGAGTTGGGCACATAAACTACAAATATATTTTACATAATTCTGGCATTCATTTCATCAAAATGGAGTGATAATTATGTATAAAGAATAGTATCACCTTGTCCGTCAACCCAGCACAATTTTTGATGAAAAAAATAATGGAACACACGAGTAAAACTTGATTTGCGCATAAATTACAAAAATTTACATATAATTCCGGTTTTTGCTCTATCTACGTTGAGTGACAAAAAAGGGTGTTACTCAAAATTCAATTAATTCGTCAAGAAATCTAGCGCAATTCTCAAAAATAAAACTAACCTAGTAGGTGCAAAAGAGAAATGAGATGGACACATAAACTACAAATATATTTTACATAATTCTGGCATTCATTTCATCAAAATGGAGTTATAATTATGTAAAAAGAATAGTATCACCTTGCCCGTCAACCCAGCATTATTTTCGATGGAAAAAATAATGGAACACGCGAGTAAAACTTGATTTGCACATAACTTACAAAAATTTACATATAATTTCGGTTTTTGCTCTATCTACGTTGAGTAATAAGAAGGAGAGTTACTCAAAATTCAATTAATTCGTCAAGAAATCTAGCGCAATTCTCAAAAATAAAACTAACCTAGTAGGTGCAAAAGAAAAACGAGTTGGGCACATAAACTACAAATTTATTTAACATAATTCTGGCATCCATTTCATCAAAATGGAGTGATAATTATGTTTAAAGAATAGTATCACCTTGCCTGTCAACCCAGCACAATTTCCGATGAAAAAAATAATGGAACACACGAGTAAAACTTGATTTGCACATAAATTACAAAAATTTACATATAATTCCGGTTTTTGCTCTATCTACGTTGAGTGACAAAAAAGGGTGTTACTCAAAATTCAATTAATTCGTCAAGAAATCTAGCGCAATTCTCAAAAATAAAACTAACCTAGTAGGTGCAAAAGAAAAACGAGTTGGGCACATAAACTACAAATTTATTTAACATAATTCTGGCATCCATTTCATCAAAATGGAGTGATAATTATGTTTAAAGAATAGTATCACCTTGCCTGTCAACCCAGCACAATTTCCGATGAAAAAAATAATGGAACACACGAGTAAAACTTGATTTGCACATAAATTACAAAAATTTACATATAATTCCGGTTTTTGCTCTATCTACGTTGAGTGACAAAAAAGGGTGTTACTCAAAATTCAATTAATTCGTCAAGAAATCTAGCGCAATTCTCAAAAATAAAACTAACCTAGTAGGTGCAAAAAAGAAATGAGATGGACACATAAACTACAAATATATTTTACATAATTCTGGCATTCATTTCATCAAAATGGAGTGATAATTATGTTTAAAGAATAGTATCACCTTGCCTGTCAACCCAGCACAATTTCCGATGAAAAAAATAATGGAACACACGAGTAAAACTTGATTTGCACATAAATTACAAAAATTTACATATAATTCCGGTTTTTGCTCTATCTACGTTGAGTGACAAAAAAGGGTGTTACTCAAAATTCAATTAATTCGTCAAGAAATCTAGCGCAATTCTCAAAAATAAAACTAACCTAGTAGGTGCAAAAGAAAAACGAGTTGGGCACATAAACTACAAATTTATTTAACATAATTCTGGCATCCATTTCATCAAAATGGAGTGATAATTATGTTTAAAGAATAGTATCACCTTGCCTGTCAACCCAGCACAATTTCCGATGAAAAAAATAATGGAACACACGAGTAAAACTTGATTTGCACATAAATTACAAAAATTTACATATAATTCCGGTTTTTGCTCTATCTACGTTGAGTGACAAAAAAGGGTGTTACTCAAAATTCAATTAATTCGTCAAGAAATCTAGCGCAATTCTCAAAAATAAAACTAACCTAGTAGGTGCAAAAAAGAAATGAGATGGACACATAAACTACAAATATATTTTACATAATTCTGGCATTCATTTCATCAAAATGGAGTGATAATTATGTATAAAGAATAGTATCACCTTGTCCGTCAACCCAGCACAATTTTCGATGAAAAAAATAATGGAACACACGAGTAAAACTTGATTTGCGCATAAATTACAACAAAATAACATATAATTCCGGCTTTTGCTCCATCTACGTTGAATGCTAAAAAGGAGAGTTACTAAAAATTCAATACAAAAAATTTAGACATAATTTCCACATAATTTACATTTAATTTACACATGATGTAGTCATAATTTACACATAATTCACGCATAATTAGGGATTTGGTGCGATCGATTGTGCTGAAATAGTTGCGCTAGTTGTCTGGGTAAAATTGCGTTCTCCTCGAGTGTAAATGGTTTCTCTTCTTTCAAATTCTTCATGCAGCGAGAATAATGTTAATAAGTAACCAAAAGTGAAATCAACACTCTTAATTATATCGTATCAAATAACCGTCATAATTTCAATGTTACTTTTTTCCAGGAACTGCATTAAGACGTGCCAACATGGAGGACATACTGATGGTTTCCCTCCACTGTAGCTCGGCGGCTTCACTGTGGGTGGAGTACTTCACTTCATACTTCCAACAAATTGGAAAACAGACAAATCGTAAATCGTTCAAGTGAGCAGCTGATTTATATCCCAATTTATTTACCAATTAAGCCAAGGGTTCGAGCACTCTCCTCATCGTCGTATATTTTCTTCCAGAATTCAACATTTAACTGTAGAAGATTTCATAGGCGCAAAGGTGGATACGAACCTCCTCTTGGAAAAAAGTTCCTGCGTTAAATTACAGTTGGTAGTCATGTGTCCTGGATTTTTGGACTACATCTCTGAACATCCCAACAACGCAGCGTTTAAAAAGCTGTTTCTCCCTGATAGAACTCTAGCTCTTCTTCTAGGAGTTACTGATGATGATCTCACTGAGGTACACAGGAAAGGTACGAGAATAAGGAGAACATCCTAATTTTCGATATAATAACATTCAAATTCCAGCACTACCAACTTACTTCAAATGGCAGAGGATGTCGGTTGGACAAGACCAAGACGAAAATTTCACGAAAGAGTTCGTCGGCCACGCTATGTCGATTCTGGCGAGGGTTTGGAAGCAGCAGAGTTCAGTAGCAGCGCAAGAAAAATCATGCTTCTCGGTATCGCCAAAGAAAATCAGACAGGTAAATAAAAGTCCCGACCTTTAAATTGTCTTGTATACTCATAATACCGCATATTCAGGGACAAAACAGCGTGTTCATCCTGTTGGCCTACCCCCTCCAGAAGGAGGACTCGATCAAGATCTCGGTGGAGAAGAGCAACGAGATGATCGAGGTGAAGAGCGTCAAGAGGAGGAATCCCTACACGATCAAGATATCGGTACCTGATAGTTTTACGGAAGTCACAGCGATAATAAATGTCATAGTGGAGAAGAATGGTAGCATAATCGGTAGGAGGCCGATAAAGTGCGAGAGCAGACTGAGGGAATTGGAGCAGATACTGAGGCTGTCCAACCATCCCGTCGAATTTATGTGCCAGGTGAGCGAAATTTTTATTTAACAGGATTTTCTAGGTTTTTTGAAATAGGGTTAGCCCCACCCTTCAACGTTTGCAACGTTTCCTCGAACTAGGATTAATCTTGCTTAGGATTCAACATGAAAATCTTCTCTTTTGCCCCAGTTCGACTCAACAAGAACTAAAATCTGGCAACGTTGGACAAACATGACATCTGGGATACATTAGATCTACTGGGTGACAGAAACGTCATAAATCTTACAGTTATAACCTCAATTTCCGACAGCTCTAAAGAGGTTGATACTGGTACAAAGTGAAGATAAATAATTCAACAAAAAATGTTCTGCTCCAGTTGCAGAGGGGAGGAGAATAGAAAGTTAAATCATTTGAGTCACCACTGGACTATGGATGAAAAAAATTGAATTCCGTTGAAATTCATCCTTGGGTTTAATCAACGATCCACTGTCTTCGCGGAGGTCTCCAACAAAAATCCCTCCCAACAAGAATTTATCTTGCTTAGGGTTCAACTTAGAAATCTTCTCTTTCGCCTAGTTTGACTCAACAAGAACTAAAATCTGGCAACGTTGGACAAATATGACAGATGGGATACATTAGATCTTCTGTGTGACAGAAACGTCATAAATCTGACAGTTATAACCTCAATTTCCGACAGCTCTAAAGAGGTTGATACTGGTACAAAGTGAAGATAAATAATTCAACAAAAAATGTTCTGCTCCAGTTGCAGAGGGGAGGAGAATAGAAAGTTAAATCATTTGAGTCACCACTGGACTATGGATGAAAAAAATTGAATTCCGTTGAAATTCATCCTTGGGTTTAATCAACGATCCACTGTCTTCGCGGAGGTCTCCAACAAAAATCCCTCCCAACAAGAATTTATCTTGCTTAGGGTTCAACTTAGAAATCTTCTCTTTCGCCTAGTTTGACTCAACAAGAACTAAAATCTGGCAACGTTGGACAAATATGACAGATGGGATACATTAGATCTTCTGTGTGACAGAAACGTCATAAATCTGACAGTTATAACCTCAATTTCCGACAGCTCTAAAGAGGTTGATACTGGTACAAAGTGAAGATAAATAATTCAACAAAAAATGTTCTGCTCCAGTTGCAGAGGGGAGGAGAATAGAAAGTTAAATCATTTGAGTCACCACTGGACTATGGATGAAAAAAATTGAATTCCGTTGAAATTCATCCTTGGGTTTAATCAACGATCCACTGTCTTCGCGGAGGTCTCCAACAAAAATCCCTCCCAACAAGAATTTATCTTGCTTAGGGTTCAACTTAGAAATCTTCTCTTTCGCCTAGTTTGACTCAACAAGAACTAAAATCTGGCAACGTAGGACAAATATGACAGATGGGATACATTAGATCTTCTGTGTGACAGAAACGTCATAAATCTGACAGTTATAACCTCAATTTCCGACAGCTCTAAAGAGGTTGATACTGGTACAAAGTGAAGATAAATAATTCAACAAAAAATGTTCTGCTCCAGTTGCAGAGGGGAGGAGAATAGAAAGTTAAATCATTTGAGTCACCACTGGACTATGGATGAAAAAAATTGAATTCCGTTGAAATTCATCCTTGGGTTTAATCAACGATCCACTGTCTTCGCGGAGGTCTCCAACAAAAATCCTTCCCAACAAGAATTTATCTTGCTTAGGGTTCAACTTAGAAATCTTCTCTTTCGCCTAGTTTGACTCAACAAGAACTAAAATCTGGCAACGTTGGACAAATATGACAGATGGGATACATTAGATCTTCTGTGTGACAGAAACGTCATAAATCTGACAGTTATAACCTCAATTTCCGACAGCTCTAAAGAGGTTGATACTGGTACAAAGTGAAGATAAATAATTCAACAAAAAATGTTCTGCTCCAGTTGCAGAGGGGAGGAGAACATAAAGTTAAATCATTTGAGTCACCACTGGACTATGGATGAAAAAAATTGAATTCCATTTAAATTCATCCTTGGGTTTGATCAACAATCCACTGTCTTCGCGGAGGTCTAATAAGAATTAATCTTGGTTAAGGTTCGACTTAAAAATCTTCTCTTTTTCCCCAGTTCCACTCAATAAGAACTGAAATCTGGCAACGTTAGACAAATATGACAGATGGGATACATTAGATCTACTGTGTGACAGAAACGTCATAAATCTGACAGTTATAACCTCAATTTCCGACAGTTCTAAAGAGATTGATACTGGTACAAAGTGAAGATAAATAATTCAACAAAAAATGTTCTGCTCCAGTTGCAGAGGGGAGAAGAACAGAAAGTTAAATCATTTGAGTCACCACTGGACTATGGATGAAAAAAATTGAATTCCATTTGAATTCATCCTTGGGTTTAATCAACAATCCACTGTCTTCGCGGAGGTGTCCGACAAAAATCCCCTTCAACAAGAATTAATCTTGGTTAAGGTTCAACTTAAAAATCATCCCTTTTGCCCCAGTTCCACTCAATAAGAACTGAAATCTGGCAACGTTAGACAAATATGACAGATGAGATACATTAGATCTACTGTGTGACAGAAACGTCATAAATCTGACAGTTATAACTTCAATTTCCGACAGCTCTAAAGAGGTTGATACTGGTACAAAGTAAAGATAAATAATTCAACAAAAAATGTTCTGCTCCAGTTGCAGAGGGGAGGAGAACAGAAAGTTAAATCATTCGAGTTACCACTGGACTATGGATGAAAAAAAATGAATTCCATTTAAATTCATCCTTGGGTTTAATCAACAATCCACTGTCTTCGCGGAGGTCTCCAACAAAAATCCCCCTTAACAAGAATTAATCTTGGTTAAGGTTCGACTTAAAAATCTTCTCTTTTGCCCCAGTTCCACTCAAAAAGAACTGAAATCTGGCAACGTTAGACAAATATGACAGATGGGATACATTAGATCTACTGTGTGACAGAAACGTCATAAATCTGACAGTTATAACCTCAATTTCCGACAGCTCTAAGGAGGTTGATACTGGTACAAAGTGAAGATAAATAATTCAACAAAAAATGTTCTGCTCCAGTTGCAGAGGGGAGGAGAACAGAAAGTTAAATCATTTGAGTCACCACTGGACTATGGATGAAAAAAATTGAATTCCATTTAAATTCATCCTTGGGTTTAATCAACAATCCACTGTCTTCGCGGAGGTCCCCAACAAAAATCCCTCCCAACAAGAATTTATCTTGCTTAGGGTTCAACTTAGAAATCTTCTCTTTTGCCTAGTTCGACTCAACAAGAACTAAAATCTGGCAACGTTGGACAAATATGACAGATGGGATACATCAGATCTTCTGTGTGACAGAAAGGTCTTAAATATGACAATCATAACCTCAATTTCCAACTGCTTCAATTCAGTTTGATACTGTTTTCCCTCCCAGAGTAAAGAAAAATATTCTGCTGTAATGGCAGAGGGGAGGAGATCAGAAAGTGAAGAGATTCAAGTTACCACTGAGCTATGGGTAAGAAAAAAACGAGTAAATGATATTCATTGCTGGAAGACGGTGTTGAATCTCTTACTTTCGCAAACTCACGAATGAACCGAATGGAATATTCATCAGGACACCTCCGGGAGGCGACACAACTCGTTTACGCGAAGTACATTATCTCGCAGCTAGAATTTTCTGCGGAGGAATTATAGGAAATTTCCATAAAAGCCCTGCTTTTCCAATCTCACCTGGCTTTTAGAGGGGGAACATCAAAGTCCACGCGAATGGAGCGAGAAATTGCGAAGCTTCCAGATATATTCGTGTTCACACTTGATCGGTCGTGTACCGGCTTGTTATCAAATATAACGCCACTCTCCGCATAGTCACTATGGCGACGGGATCGTCTTTGATGCTGGGGATTTTTCCCGTCAAAAAGATTCGCACAACAGAAATTGCAATCTCTGTCGGAGTCTGTTCAATAATTCCTCCTCTGTGATTGTCTTTTTAATGAGTTGAGCGAAGTGCAGGAAGTTATTTCCGAAGTTTCCGCTCTTTCTGCGAGGACTGGAGATGAAAAATACAAAACGTGCGAAATATCGTCGATAATTTTCCGGCGGAGAAATTGGACCAATTTCCCTCTTATACCCAAGTTTCTTCCTGTTAACTGGTGGTTTTATCTGGTACATTATTTCCAGACCCTCGGATTTACTCCAGCCGACAGAGAAAACCTGGACAACTGGCTCGTCCACAACTTCCAGAAGAATCTCCCACCGCATTTCAACCTTCTTGCAAGCCATTCGACCCCCTTCGCTGCCGCTGTACAAGCCCACAAACACAGTGAGTACCAAAGAGTTCTTGAGAGGTTAAAGCAACCCATAAGGAGCCACCATAACAATCCTTCTTTTCAGGTTACGAAGAATACCCCACCCTGCTTCACTTCTCCGCCAAGTTTGGCCTGGAGAAACTGGCCATCCAGCTCTTGGAGTGTCCAGGAGCCGACGTGGCCTGCGAAATCAAGAACATCTACGACTTCACTCCTGCCGAGATCGCGGAGCAGAACAACCACAGCGAACTGGCTGCTTCCCTCCGGAATTACGTGGTATGTTTGAAAAAGCTTGAAGAAATCCTCCACTACCCCTAGTTTTTCTTGCAGAACATGAACGAGTTCAGCAACATGTACGCAGAGCTCAAGGCCATATCTGCGCAGCATCCTGATGGTGAGTTTTCTAACGGAAGCCATGAAGAAGTTCATAACAATCTTGCATGTTTCAGATGTTGAATACCTTGTCCCAAGGAACCATGAGGATTTCTACAAACTCTGCCCAGCTCCCAGGCCGGTTACCATGAAGTTCTCCACGCCTCCAAACACCCCAAGCACAAGTAGTACCAGCGATCTGATGGGTTCCAGTGGTTACACCCCCATGCACACGCCGACTATCAGAGGTTGGTACCTGGAGAAGCTCATTACTCATTTTCGAAGATCCTAAACGCCTTTTCCCTTTCAGTCCAAGAGCCCCAGCCGAGCGAGGAAGTCAAAACCAGGACACCAGTTAACACCCTGCCTAAGACCTCTTCGAAGTCGAAAAAACTCCAGACCGAGAGAGACTGCCCTTCGATCACGAAGCAAGCCTCGTTGCCGAACAGTTTCGAATGGCACGAGGATAAGGTGCAGAAGGAACTGCTGGAGATCATAAACGACTTCAAGAACAACGTGCATTCCATATCGCAGGTCGAGAAGCTGGTGGAAGAGTGGAAGAACAGGAACGACGTTCAGAAATCGTTCAAGGAGAAGCAGGAACAGCTGAAGGAGATGAGGCTGAGGTGAGTGTTACGATAATAACCTCCCTGCAGCTTAGAGAGACGAAGATGTGATTGCTGAATACTTTTTCAGGTACGAAAAGATCCAGCACGAGATGAAGGTGGCGCTGAAGAATCCAACCCCATTCGACAGGATCAAGAAGTTCTTCTCCAGGAATAAATCCAGCGAGAACAACGAACAGTTCAAAGTGTCCCAACCGACCAACTCCTCCACCAGCAACCTCAACATCTGCAACGGTCAGTCTCAGAGGCCGGTCAGCAGCCTTAGCACTGCCAGTTCTTCTTCTTCGGGGCGGATGAGCACCATCAGCGGAAGCAGTCTGGGAGATAGCGGGACCCATTCGGACAACGAGGAGAGAAAGGTATGAAGAAGTTTTGGAGGGAATTTTGAATACGAATGTTACACGTTTTTCTGTATAGAACATAATGAGGATGGCCAGTGACGATGACTTCAGGAACGAGTTGAGCAGGGCGGTCATGAACGTGCACTACGCTCCCGTTCCCGCGCCCAAACCACTCAAGTGCGTCAACCCACATAAGACGAAGTTGACGACGACAATTGAGGTGAGTCAATTTTTTTGTTCATCATTTCTGAAGGTAAATTCCTTTGTAGGCCCAGTGATAAACCAAGAACCTACCTAGATCTAGAGAGGCACCCTGTCGAATGCTTCCAAGTTTGGGGCATCTCGAAAGGTACCTTAGGTGGTGTATCACTGTGAAACCAAAAACCTATGTGAATTTGAGTAAGAACATGCTTCATCTTCTCGTAGTCTTCTACACGAGGCACTGTAGTCTCAGAGAGCACCTGGTGGGATTAGGTCGAGCAGGAGAGACACTCCTGAAAACAGTGCCAAAATGTGCTGGAGGCAGATCCACCATCAAGTGACCAATGGAGATAAAGAGGAAACACCTTGTAGCAGAATGCCTCACTATTGTCAGCATTGAAAAAGGGTTAAAATACAAAAGTCCAAGTTGTATCTTTTGGGCATGTTGGTATTTTTTCGGGTTTCCCTTCAACCCGGTATATTTCGCATCTCCTATTATCTCCATCCAAGGTACGCTTGGTATAGATTCTCGGAGTGGGGATAATGTACCAGCCAAAAGAGGGCTCTAACTCCCTCTGTAGGCCCAGGTTCTTCTGTATTAGAGATTAACCAAGAACCTAGATCTAGGGAAGCATCCTGGCGAATGCTTCCAGGTTTGGGGCATCTCGAAAGGTACCTTAGGTGGTGTATCACTGTGAAACCAAAAACCTATGTGAATTTGAGTAAGAACATGCTTCATATTCTCATAGTCTTCTACACGAGGCACTGTAGTCTCAGAGAGCACCTGGTGGGATTAGGTCGAGCAGGAGAGACACTCCTGAAAACAGTGCCAAAATGTGCTGGAGGCAGATCCACCATTAAGTGACCAATGGAGATAAAGAGGAAACACCTTGTAGCAGAATGCCTCACTATTGTCAGCATTGAAAAAGGGTTAAAATACAAAAGTCCAAGTTGTATCTTTTGGGCATGTTGGTATTTTTTCGGGTTTCCGTTCAACCCGGTATATTTCGCATCTCCTATTATCTCCATCCAAGGTACGCTTGGTATAGATTCTCGGAGTGGGGGTAATGTACCAGCCAAAAGAGGGCTCTAACTCCCTCTGTAGGCCCAGGTTCTTCTGTGTTAGAGATTAACCAAGATCCTAGATCTAGGGAAGCATCTTGGCGAATGCTTCCAGGTTTGGGGCATCTCGAAAGGTACCTTAGGTGGTGTATCTCTGTGAAATCAAAAACCTATGTGAATTTGAGTAAGAACATGCTTCATCTTCTCGTGGTCTTCTACACGAGGCATTGTAGTCTCAGAGTGCACCGGTTGGGATTTGGTCGAGCAGGAGAGACACTCCTGAAAACAGTGCCAAAATGTGCTAGAGGCAGATCCACCATCAAGTGACCAATGGAGATAAAGAGGAAACACCTTGTAGCAGAATGCCTCACTATTGTCAGCATTGAAAAAGGGTTAAAATACAAAAGTCCAAGTTGTATCTTTTGGACATGTTGGTATTTTTTCGGGTTTCCCTTCAACCCGGTATATTTCGCATCTCCTATTATCTCCATCCAAGGTACGCTTGGTATAGATTCTCGGAGTGGGGTTAATGTACCAGCCAAAAGAGGGCTCTTACTCCCTATGTAGGCCCAGGTTCTTCTGTGTTAGAGATTAACCAAGAACCTAGATCTAGGGAAGCATCCTGGCGAATGCTTCCAGGTTTGGGGCATCTCGAAAGGTACCTTAGGTGGTGTATCACTGTGAAACCAAAAACCTATGTGAATTTGAGTAAGAACATGCTTCATCTTCTCGTGGTCTTCTACACAAGGCACTGTAGTCTCAGAGAGCACCAGGTGGTATTAGGTCGAGCAGGAGAGACACTCCTGAAAATAGTGACAAAATGTGCTGGAGGCAGATCCACCATCAAGTGACCAATGGAGATAAAGAGGAAACACCTTGTAGCAGAATGCCTCACCATTGTCAGCATTGAAAAAGGTTTAAAATACAAAAATCCAAGTTGTATATTTTGGGCATGTTGGTATTTTTTCGGGTTTCCCTTCAACCCGGTATATTTCGCATCTTCTATTATCTCAATCCAAGGTACGCTTGTTATAGATTCTCGGAGTGAGGGTAATGCACCAGCCAAAGGGGGCTCTAACTCCCTTTGTAGGCCCAGGTTCTTCTGTGTTAGAGATTAACCAAGAACCCAGATCTAGGGAAGCAACCTGGCGAATGCTTCCAGGTTTGGGGCATCTCGAAAGGTACCTTAGGTGGTGTATCACTGTGAAATCAAAAACCTATGTGAATTTGAGTAAGAACATGCTTCATCTTCTCGTGGTCTTCTACACGAGGCACTGTAGTCTCAGAGAGCACCGGGTGGGATTAGGTCGAGCAGGAGAGACACTCCTGAAAACAGTGCCAAAATGTGCTGGAGGCAGATCCACCATCAAGTGACCAATTGAGATAAAGAGGAAAGAGGAAAGAGGAATATTCAGAATGCCTCACTTTGGCAGCATTGCAAAAAGGGTTAAAATACTTCCAAGTTGTATCTTATCATGTTTGCATGTTGGTTTTTTTTTATTTCCCTGCCGACCAGTATATTCCATATCTCCTGTTATCTACATTCAAAAAAGTCCAGGCTTCTATTCGCAGAAAACTCGAAGCGAGAACTCTGGGCAACTTCCCCCTATGTCCTCGACAAAAATAATCTGAAATTCCAATTTTGTTACAGGAGACAATGTCCAGCCATCCAAAAAGTGAGGGATCGTCGAATGATCAATACTACATTCAGTTTCCACCTTCCGGTTTGCCGGTGACATCGGGTCAGTGTACATATTTTGGTCTATTTATACCTTCGGTTCGAGTGAAACGATAGGCTTATAACTTCCGGTATCGTTCGTTAGGATATTCATGGAGATCACTCGAAACGAAACTTGTTCGATGGCAGCTGTTTGATTTACTGAGTTGGCAACGTAGGAAACTCGATTTAGTTCAATATCTTTGTGTTGGTATCCGTGAATTACTGTCATAAGTTACAATTAACATTACTTTGAAGTGTCTGTCATTAACTTAGTCGATTTGTTGAAAAGTGTTCACCGAGATTATTCATTTTCTGTTCAAGATTATTATTGATAGTTTTACCGAGAATAATGCCTTTTCGAATCCGGTCCAAATCATTCCAAGTGGCGTTATCTGAAATCGAGAAGTCAATTCGAACTAAATGACAACCAGGGCTGCCAATAGTTCGAAAAAAAATCGATGAACTGAAACTTGGTACAAAAATCAGTTGCTATCCGGCATTGATCCTCCCAGCTCAAGAATCCTATCGATGCATCGGTAAAAATTCCAGTGAATTTAAAAAAAAACTTGCTTAAAAAATAACCAATATAGAACAAAAAACATTTAGTAGCGATCTGGAATAAGTTGGAATTTTTGAGGGATATGGAATTTTTATTCATCTTTTTAATCGATATGTCTTTGTTACAGAAGTTCTCAATCACGCAATCAGAAAAATAAAAGAGGAGAAGGGTCCAGTAACTGCTCGAAATGACTACATGAACATTTCGGCAAATCCACGTTGCAGCAACGATTCATCTTCGTCTCATGAATACATGAACTACAGTCCACCGACCAGTATAAAATAGAAATGAAAGCCAAAATACGTTTTAGTATTTTTTTTGTATATCTATGTGACTGTGAAAATTGCTTAGGTTATAGTTTATTTATAACTCTTTTGATATAATTTATGATATTTTATATATTTGTATTTGAATCTTTGTATATTGTTTCTATTGTATTAAAATCATTTCTTGATAACCCTTCTTTCATTTTATATTTATAGACAGTAGTAAAACCTTCCAAATAATTCCTAATATTGGTCCATCAATTGCAAACTGGATAGTTTACAAAAAGACTACGTTGAAATATAAAAATGATTATTTTATATTTTACAATCCACTGCAGAAAATTTCGTTATTATATCCATGATTTATAAGGTCCAAATTTTTTTATTAAATCCGTTTTCCGTTACTGATACGAAACCATAGAAAATTATAACTTTATTTATGACGGCTGAGAAAAAATTAAGTCATAGCAAAGAGTAGTCTCTGATCATAGATATGTAATCTTTGAATACCGTGAGGCAGTGTAGCCAACAATTCGCGATTAAAAAAGTCTAAACGTCCCCTGCCGGCTAAACCCCGAACCTAGAAAACGAGTATTGTTTTCAAATTTCACGTGCTTTTAAGGCAGGTAATCGTGAGGTATATTTAGGAATTTTTATCGTTTTCTGAGAACAGTAATTAGTTTGAAAAAAAATAGTCGGTAAGGTATTCATATTAGTGTTATTCAGTTTAAATACGTTCCCGAAGTTATTGAATGTTAGGTTAATTTTTTTTATCAACCAGAGTGTTATGAAATTGATCTTCTGATTTCATATGACTGTGACTTAATCTTTCTGTAAGAAAGAAAAGGATCATTTTTAAGGTGAAGTCTGAATGAAACCATTTTATGTTTTTAATATATGTACATGAATTTTAGGACATTAGATTATATAACAATGAGTGAACAAAGTTCTTGTACCAGAAAAAAACTGTTTACAATGGTAATTGTTGTGTCTTCAATTGCTTCTCGGAGAAAAATCAAAACAGGGCTATACATTTCCATAAATTTCATAAGAAAGATGCCTCGGCAGTTTGTGTCACTAAAACCTTTGGCATAATGGAAAAAATGGACCGAAGAAAAGCACAAATGATCGAGTATTAGGTGTAGCTTCCAAATAATTGAACACTGTCGTCAAACTCAAATAGTGCTCCATTTTTCCTGTTGAATTATTATCGATTTCGATATAATTAAAATTGAAAAAACCAGTTGGTTCACCTAAAATCAATAAACTTGACACTACACTATCAATAACCCAATCATTCACTAAAAAGTCTTCGCAAAATCGAAGGTAAAACCTGAGAAACACCTAAAATAATCTGTTTCACCACAATAAACCTCGAAAAGGTACTCGTTTTCCTCCATGTTTGTTTACATTTCGCAGCGCCCTCATCGGTGGTTGGAATCGCGAATAGTCAACATTCGTACGTGATTTCTGTCACATCTCCGACATTCTATGAATTACATTATTTTGACATAAGGCAATCACGTTGTGTCAATAGAATACAAGTGCTTGAGGATGATATCAAGTTAATTTTTCGGTATATTCGAAATTAAAAGAGCCACGATGATTGATTGCATAGAGCCTGCATGTAAATCGAACTGAGATTTCGTATTTATGCCATGGGAAGAACATACAAAGGCATCAACAATTAGAAGTTTCGCTTTGTTCGAAGCATTTATCACAAACCATACCATTATTATCTAATATCCACATTGTTCAAACATGGTCAAGATTTTCCAACAAACTACCACTTTTAATTATAGCTGGGACCAGGTCGCTCAAGGATTCTGGCGTAGATATCCTAACCCCAACAGGTAATAAGATTTGTTAGAAACTCAATCTCGATATTCTCTTTGTTATTGTTACAGTAAACACGTTTTGACTGAAGATACAGTCGAAAGGAATATCACTCCCGATGGACAACTGGTCACTAAACGACTGTTGAGTAAAACAAATTCCATTCCAAAATGGGGGCAGAGATTCATTCAGAAAGCCCTGATCAATATTGTAGAAGAATCGATTGTTGATCCAAAAACTAAAACGCTGACAACATATACAAGAAACTTGGGATACACCAAAGTTTTGGTATGTTATTTCATTATAATTTTTTTCCTGACTGAATCGAAATTGTTTGCAGTCTGTGACGGAAAAAGTTGTCTATAAGGAAAGCACTGAAAATCCTGGAAAAACTGTGGTTCTGCGAACTGCCATGTTTGATTCTCAAGTAAGGGGATTCAGTAGAGCGATCTGTGCATTTGGATATGAAAGATTCAAAAAGAATTGTAGTAAAATGGTGAGTGGAATATGTTTGTATTACTTCCTCGATTTTTGACAAAATATGTTTATAGGTGGGCGGATTCGAATACGTTCTTGCTAGTATGTTCCCTCATAGCAATATTCCAGTTATAACGACATCCACGGTAACATCGAAACTGAAAGATGCAGCGAAAAACGCTTCGGAATTGGCGAAAGCCAAAGCAGCGGCTAATGTTCCAATTTATGTGAAAATTTAATAATAAAAGAGTGAATGACTGGTTTAAGTGTAAAAAGACATTGTTGTTGTAGTCCTGTTTGGAATTTATAGTTGGAAAAATTTGATTTTTCACTAGATAATCAGCCTAACGTAGAGATTGAATGGGCTTCTAAAACAATGTTTAATGAATTTTCGAGAATGAGATGGATATTGCATTTTATTTTATAGGTAGTTACACAGTCGCAGGTTTTTTGTGTAGACAGAAAGTGCCATTATACTTGTTAACTTTGTTTCAAAATCAATTATATAAGGAAAGGGAGTAATTTGAATGAAGACAATTTTTTATTGGAATAAAACAGCATTCGAAAATAAACTAGTTTCATTTGCACAGGACTTCAAAGAGTCCTTCAATTATTAGAAAATTAAAGAACTCTTTTACCTCCAGGATCGGACTTGAAATCATGATGAAAATCACCCTGTATATAGAAAGGTTGAAAATTTGAAATACTCAAACTTCAAAATATACCCTTCAATATGAACACATTAAATCTCATGGCACACCCACAAATTCTGAAGGAAAAAATATCGAGTGCTGACACTCGGAGATTGAATTTTTTCGATACCTTTATTTCGAGATAAAAACTGAAGAAGAAGAACGTGAAATATTGTTACCTGTCGTATATACATTTTTATGATCGGAACTTTGTTTTCTTGAAATAATACTTTATATTTCAAAGAATATCCCCAAATATTTTCAATGTGTGTACTTCAAGAAGTCATAATATTCCAACATTCATGAAAATTCTTTATTGAATAAATTACATTTCCACTTAATATGTACAAAGAAAAGGAAGTTCAATAGGTTTAATTAATTTTATGATATAATGGGAAGGACTAGAGTTTGTTGTGAAAACAACCCCTATTGGAAATGGAGAAATTCTACAAACAACATCGAATTTCCTAACCGCCCTCCTTCTTCTCGGCAAGTTTAGACTTAACCATATCCCTCAATTGCCCCAAGATTAGATTCTCCCTTTTCTGTCTCTCTTCTTTACTGAACATCGCCAACGCTCTCTTCTCGTCGGCCGAATAAATTTGATTCTCCTTCCTGATACGCACAGCCTCCATTCTTCTATGTCTCGATCCAGACATAACGTAACCTACCGATTCGAACTGTTCGATCTCATTCGAAGTCAGACCGATTTCACCCCTTCTAGGTATACGCTTGCCTTCCGCTACGTATGCTGCCATCGCTGCACCCTCACCAGGGAGAAGTGCCTTACCCATTTCTCGGTGAGTTAATTTTGTTGTCGGTAGGGGTTGTGGACCTATCGGTTGTTCTTCGGTGTCCGAGGATGCAGAACCTACTGGTAAATATTTGTAAAGAATAATTCTTGGAAAAATATGAAGTGAATCAACTTACGTGTTTTTTCCACCCAAACCTCTTCTTCGCTTGATGAATCGCTGCTAGATACCCTTTTCTTTTTTTTCTTCTCTTTCTTGTGTTTCTTTTTTTCCTTTTTCGACTTCTTATCTTTCTTTTTTTTCTTTTCCTTCTTACGTTTCATAGCTTTCTCGTTCTTTGGCTCTTCCTCATCCGTATCACTGTAAATATTAATCAAATTAAACTTTTCAATTATTGTCAAACTTTAGTTTCACCTTTCTCTATCAGGAGATTTTCCCCAAATAAATGGACAGTCTCTCGTTCCTAAAAGTTCCCTTTCTCGTCTTCTACCGTCAAGATATTCCTCCAATCTAGAACTGTCCAGGTGTCTTCTGGAATCATGGTCTGATTTGAATGCTGTAGATCCTCTTCTTTCATATTTATGCGATCTACTTCTAGATCTCGATCTTTTCCTCTGCCTGCTGTTGGAACTCGATCTACGTCTTCGTCTACTCGGAGATCTGGACCTTCTTTGCCTTCTGCTTGGCGATATCATTCTTATCAATCTTATTTCGTTGATGTCTGTTTTTATTTTGACAACCAAATTGGAGGTTATAGTTGCAACCAAAGAAAAGACAACTGGTTCATAGATAAATTCTTCTTCTGCTGGACCCCCTATCAGGCGTATTGGGAGATAAATTGTTCAGTCTTTCTTTTTCTAGAAACCCCTACCTCCGGGAAATAGGAGATAAATTCTTTTGCAACCAAAGATTTCTAAGTTCAAGCTTCGCAAAAGACATATTTTTACCGATCACAGAAATACACACCTACCTTTTTGCATTCATGCCTGTGGGCTTAGCTTTGAATCTTTCAGGAAAACACCATAAATAGGTTACTGAACGTACATATTTCATAAAAAATCTTATCTAATTAGTAATAATAGTATTTATCTACGCAGATCCACAGTATTCCACCAATTACTGTTCTAATCCTTGCGCGCTATAGTTTATATACAATCATGTATATAAAATTCTATATTTTAAGCATGTATATTCTGATTGTAAATGAACTACAGATTCTTCAATCCGTTACCGCTAGAGGCAGCACTTATGAATTATTTACATTTTTTCACTGCAAAATTATCTCATAAATGAGAGATAGCTTCATCCTCGAAGGATTATAAATGGAAATAATAAATCAAAAGAAGAAGAGAATCCTATGAAAAGTACTTTATTAAGAAATGAACACAAACATGGACAACATTCACATTCGGTGTCGTCAATTCATAATAATACATTAAAAATATTAAATCTGTGAAAAAAATCTTATTTCAAGGCACATTAAAACAAATTTATTCTATTCATCGAGATAAATGAAAACTATCAAAAACTTTATTAATAAAAAATTCGGACCAACTATATGAACTCTTAACACATTTACAGTTGATTATGTGCCCAACAATATTAAAACACATCACTGGCGCACTTGCCAAATGTCTATAGTTTTAATTATGAAGAAACATGAACACTTAAGCTGGCTGAGAATGGGCCCCCTTCTTTCCAATCAGCGACTTGTGGATATGCGGGATGACACCTCCACCGGCGATGGTCGCTTTGATCAAACTGTCAAGTTCTTCGTCTCCTCTGATGGCTAGTTGCAGATGTCTCGGGGTGATCCTCTTCACTTTCAAATCCTTACTGGCGTTTCCTGCCAATTCCAGAACCTGCAGAAAAAGGAAGATTTTATTTTGAATAGGCAGTTCAAATTTCAACTTCGGAGGAAGATAGTAAATAACCATAGAATTGTCATTTGAGGTTAGGTAAGGTTAGGTTAGCTTACAGCCAGGGATGCCATAGCTACCAAAATTTCGGTAGACCTAACGAATTTTGAGAAAATCTACCGAACAAAATTTTCAAAATAAAACAAGTTCGGTCATAAGAGTTTTGCAGAAAATCACCATTATGGGTATATTATGTAATCTACCAAAATATTTCCGAATTTACTGAAATTATACCCTCATTCTTGCGAAACATCACTCGATGTCTGTGGCAACAATGTTTACAACAGTTCAAATTTCAACTTCGGAGGAAGATAGTAAAAAACCATGGAATCGTAATTTGAGGCAGGGTTAGGTTAGTTTGCAACCAGAGATGTCATAGCTACCGAAATTTCGGTAGATCTACCTAATTTTGAGAAAATCTACCGAATGAATTATTCCAAAACTATGATAAACCTAAATTTTTCAAAATAAAACAATTTTGGTCATAAGAGTTTTGCAGAAAATCGTAATACAGTGTAACCTTGATATAACGACCCTCAATAAAACGAATTCCTCGATTTAACAAATATTTCGAATCCCCTAGAACTGCCCGTAAGAGTTAATGTAAAATATACCTCTACATTAAGAATACTTTCTGTTAATGACCTCTTTATAACGAATTTCCTATCATTGCAGAATATTATATAAAAAGTATAATTTACCTCCATTCAACGAATTTTTCAACTCGTAACCTCTACATAACGAATTCTTCAAATAAAAAGCACACAATTATTAGACAATAACAACCAGATTGCATGTTTTGGCAGGTTAAGACACGCAAAACTGTTTGATGCAAACATGTGTGTTTGTCGCTATAAACAATTTAGAAATTACGATGGCTGAAAAACGGAAGTGGTCTTCAACCATCACAGAAAAACAGAAAAATTATTGAATGTGTGGACGAGAATCCTCCCAACAAAAAAAAAAGAGAAATCGCCAAAGAGTTCAATATTCCAGCGAGTACATTAGCAACAATTTCAAAATTATAAGATAAATTTTCCGAAGAATGTGGACAGCAGAAGATTAGAGTTGTTAAAGATTGAAATCATGCGAGTAAATACAGTGTTTTTATTTTTTTGGAGAAATCGTTCGCCATTGAGATTATTGAAAATGTTTCTCACCTCGTTAAAACGAATATGAGATCTAACCTCTATATAACGAACCTCATTCCAACGAAATACTCGATATAAGGAATATTTTACAAATTCCCTTCAGTTTCGTTAAATCGAGGTTGCACTGTATTACACAAAATATTTGTCTAATGCTCTCAATTTCCTTTTTCTTTTAGTAATCACCATTACTTGTATATATGTAATCTACAGAAACATTTCAGAATCTTCTGAAATCATACGCTCATTCTACAGAAACATCACTCAATGTCTGTGGCAACCATAGAATTGTAATTTGAGGTTACAAAATATTCTTTTGGGTTCAGGTAAAAGGAGGAGATTGGCCACCTTTTGATTAACGATAAGATACACCAGGAATTAAAACTTCTACAATTCCTAACCCTTTAAAGATGTAGACTTATCCAGAAAAAAAACATTGATGCCATACACAAACTTCTAGGAAGACAAAACAGAAGTTGAATACAAAAATCATAGAATTGTAATTCAAGGACATTGCTTCACAGAATTCTGATAAGATGAAAATTATTGTCTTAACTCCATAATTCCAACAGAATTAAATGGTTAATAGACAATATCAACATAAACAAAAACTATTACACAACGTTACGAAATCTGTAACTATACTTTCCCGCCCAAATTATGACGTCCATGAAAGTTTGGTTCGAGTTTATTTAAATTTCTCAAATATAGTAATTAAAATTCATTACTCACCTCAGCAGTTAGATACTCTAAAATAGCTGCAGAGTACACTGCTGCAGTAGCTCCTACACGTCCATGGCTTGTTGTACGATTTTTCAAATGTCTATGGATTCTGCCAACAGGAAACTACAAAATGCAAACATCATTAGACAAACTAACCTTATTTCCGATCCGACGAATTTATCGAATGGTTCAGCCACTAATCACAGTTAAACGTTGAGTAATTCGATAATTACCTGTAATCCTGCACGAGCTGAACGCGACACAGCTTTCGCTTTAGCCTTTCCAGAATCTTTGCCTGCTTTACCGCCAGCCTATAAAAAGTACAACCATTAAGTTCGATGCATACCAATATAATTCCGAAGTTTTACGAAATTCGTGGATTACTCACCATTATATCAGATCGGATTAAACGAAATGTTAAATTTTTGGGTCGAAATAGTTCACACACACAAATCCACAAAATGCAACGCTAACCGCTTGGTTTCACAACTCTGTCGTCTGTCGTCTTTCAACATGAAGGCGCCAAATGATAACTGCGTACCAGTAAAAATCGTTGCTGCGGTCACGTGAACCGAAGCGACCAATGGCTCCCCCGCATTCGGTGTTGCGCTTTATCGATTGGTCGTAATGTTTAGCGTGGCCAGTATTTTTCAATGCGAAAAAAATTAGAGGAAAAATATTTGAATCCCTAAAATCCAAAATAGTTTCTTTTCAAATTTTTTTACTGGAATAAAGTGTGAATCTGGATTTTATTTTTGAATATTGTTGGATTGCGAAATATTACGACAGCCTCATTTCTTTGAATCTGTAGAAATTGAGGATAATTCGCGTTAAATATATAGTAAAAGAATTGTTTGTTTTCGTTCGATAATGAATTTTGTACAGATGTAAACACTTTTTTCGATTGGAAGCATAGGGTCTTAACACGAAACGTTAACAGAGACTTTTCAGAATTAAAACGCACCGTATCAATACTTATAGATAACAACGTTCTCCTTTGAGCCGTAATTTGAAGAGCATTTCTTTCTGATTATACTCTTCCGAAAGACTGTGAAGAAATTTTAGACTCACTTGACAGTCTGTCAAATTATCAGGAGTTGATTGATACAATTCATAAATGGTGGATGCGCAAAAAAGATTGAGAATTTGCGCATCCGCCATAACTGTTACAATATAAAGGAAATCAGATAAAGGGTCATTCTGTGACCAAAATCGTAGAAGAAAACCACAAATATGATTACTTCTTTTGTAATTTCGAAAACACCAAAAAAAATGTGTTTTAGTATTTTGCTTGTAAAATCGATTTTCACTTTCAACTACAGAATTGTAATCATAATCATTCCTTATAATAACATTTAGTAATCTTTTCATAAATTCCCAAAATTTAGGGAGCCTTCAAGGGATGTCCTGCACATAAGCGTGTGGGGTATTGATAGATAGGTGGTGAGATGTGCGCGCTTCTAAGTCTTGAAAACAGTTTTCCTCCTCAAATTCCGAAAAAAATTGAGATAACCATAACTTTAACAAAACTCAACGTTTATTAACAAATAATTTTTCCCAAATATGAATTTGTCATAAAATGGAAGAAGGGGTGTTTGAATAATTATTTTCCAAGATATTTCTTTTTGAATCGTATTTATACCTATCTAATTATCTGATTATTAATAATTATAGGAGATCAGATAAACATCTGTTTCAAACGTTTCGGCAGGTCTGAGCGTCATCAGGCGCGGGTACGAAACGCCGCTGAACAGAAGCAACGGCCCCTCGTGCAGCTATACGAATATTTTAAGTTTTCAAGGCACTTATTCAGCAAAACATTCGTAGGTTTCAGCGGAAGTATGAGGACTTTGATGCCCCAGAAGCGATAGCTGCATTGGCACATGTAACGTACTAACGTGTCGGATTGGAAGGAGTGTGATGCTGTCTCACCACTGCTCTTTACCAGTCGATGAGTAGTAGAGGTTTGACTTCTTGACCAGTGACCACTAAGATTGGTGCGTGATTCGAAGGGGCACCGCTGGTAAGTCGTTTGATGCATGTTTTCTTTATTTGTTTTAATGTCGACAGAGAAGAGCCTCTGCAACATTTTTTAAAGTACCTAATTTTCTTGAATTTGTTATTTGTGCTGGCGGTCGAGGGATCGTTTGTTGAACCTATTCTGCTACTAACAGGTTGTTGGAGATGCATAGGAGATTGGTCTGAGTAATTATTTAGGTACATTACATATTCTCATGAATAATTAAGATTATAACAGGGCATAAATTCCTTTTTTGTTTTGAAGAGGTGGAAAATTTCAGGCTTTTTTCCAGATATATTCCTGATTAATTTATTCAAAAACTGAAAAACATAATTGAACTCAATGCTTTGTATTATTGTGTGCATTTTGGTCAGTTTTTTTTTATGTAATATTCCTTCTGCTGTCCTCTAAGGGGGGTCAAAAGTTCGAGAGTGATACACTTTGGATTTGCGGAATTTAACACAAGACAGTGAATTTTGCAGATTTTTCAGAATATTTGAGATCTCCATTTCAAAATGGGACTATATTTTTGCAAAATATTTATAGGATGAGTCCTTCAGGGTCGTTGCGAAAAATCGCCATACGAAGGGTTTATCGTTGAATGTGAAGTGCATTCATATCGTTATATTCCCTATATCTATTCAGGACGGAAAGAGACACTCCTGATAAAATAAACAAGTTAAATCATCGCCCAAATGCGAGTTGAGCAAACGGGAATAACTCTCAATTGATGAAATATCTACAGACTCCAAATTAAAACGTTGAAATATGGGAGTTCAAAACGGTTAACGAACCATTTATATTAGTTGTTCCCTAGTTTGTTTATTCAGTCTCTAATAGATTCTAACAGACCATCATGTGAGGAATGGGCTTTTATTTTTCTTTCCATCATAAATCCTCAGATTCGTAGAATCCAAAAATCGAACGAGAAAAAATATGTCTTCTGATGAAAAACTCCCTGGATCTATTGCAATTTTATTTTTTTTGCATACTGCTCATCTTGATTTGTTCTTCAACATTTTTTATTCATTGCAATGTTTGATAACAACGCTGATGGTTGATTTCCTCAAATGGAAATACATATATACAGGGTGTCTTTCACCATTCGAGCGATATTTTTTTACTTTATATTGAGGACTCGAAAAAGAGGATAAACATGAACCCTAGCAAAATATGTATGGTAAAAATTTGTGGGAGCTATTCAAGAACTAGACACTTCCACTTTTTATCAATATGTGACCTAATTTAACTTCTGTTAATTTATTCAAACTTATCTGGGCAAATGTGATTTCAAGACAACTTCTATCACAGGGAAGTAATTTCTGTTTTAACACACTTGGATCTGCCGGCTATTAATCTATTTTGGGACATTTTAAAACCATGTGTTCATGGTCTTAAGTTAAAACAATATACAGAGTGCATGACATCATTTCTCGATTTCAGCCTACGCAAAGGATACTCTGATTTATTTCCCAGAGCATTGGAAGCGAATCGAATTAAAATGCATACATAGCAGGGCATATTGCTGAATTATTATGCTTAGTTTAGATTCATTCAACATTAATTGAAAGGCTGTATCAAATTATATTTTAGGTCATAACTGATTCGTACGTAAGCTGATATACATAGATCCTATATCGAAATTCCTTCAAATCAATACTCATGGTTAGGTTAGGCTTAGTATTTCTGAAAATAAACTCACGAATTTCGGAATTTAATGATTTAATTTTCTGTTTCATTTTATCCCTAACCCTGTTTTTCTGCATTTATGAAGTAGAAGAAAAAAAGATTTACTGAAACTCAGACAAAAAAAATTTTGTTGTAGGTTTTTCTACCAGGTAAGATGAAGTTGTATTGGATATCGTTGATCTTCCTGTTGGTTTGTCTAGTCACTGACATTGCTGCAGAAAAACCAGTAAGTTATTCTAATATTCATCATCTTACAAGAAGAAGCTGACAGGGCCATCATAATCATTTGAATATTTTCAGAGGAAACATAAGAAGTTCAGGAAACCCCATAAGGTAGACCCTGAGGCAATTGCCAAACTCAAACAAGATGCAGAGGACTCATCGAAAAATACAAACTCTGAAAGTGTAGAAGTACCGCCAGATGCTGAGAGGAACATGCCCGTAATGGGTGAGAAAAACTATTCAATTACAA
Organism: Aphidecta obliterata; assembly: GCA_963966015.1. NCBI lineage: Eukaryota > Metazoa > Arthropoda > Insecta > Coleoptera > Coccinellidae > Aphidecta > Aphidecta obliterata. The sequence goes on from OZ014435.1 coordinate 5,797,804, forward strand.
AATATCCATCGAACCAAAGTGCCTAACCTAACATAACCTGAAAAAATCAAAAAGTTTCAGGCGTTTTAGAAAGTTCATATATTCATCATAAAAATAACTCCCAATTGAATTCATGAACTCTTCAATCAGTTTGATCAATTTGAATTGGAAATAAGGTCACCAGATATGAACGTTATCAATTCATTGAATAAGATTTGCTTGGACATGTTTTTGCAGCCTTATCAATTAATTTGGGACAATTATTCTATTTTATTCATTTGGTTGACTTGTTAAATAAAACCGGATCAATATAATAAGTCAAGGAAGATGTATATATGTAATAATAATAATACCGACTTTATTGACCAAGACATGTATATACCAATCAAATAGAACGTGAGGAAGAAAAAATTATAAAAAACACTACCGTGAAGTTGCAGGAACTTGTAGGTAGATTCGCATTTTCCAGTTTTAGAAACAAATTGAGAAATTTTTTGAAAGCTGTAAAAAAAATGACAATCAGCTGTTACGGAAATATAAGTATTTTTTATTCAATGATTCGTTGAAATTTAGAATGGTTCTAGTTATGCGATCTGGAAAAAATTACGAAAAGCACTGCCGTGAAGGCAGGAGCTTTTGAGCGCTCGTACATGCACCTTGTAGGTAGATTCGCATTTTCCAGTTTTGGAAACCAATTGAGGAAATTTTTGACAGCTGTCAAACAAATTTTCAAGCTAAGGCGATAATCCAGACTTCAAGTCAGTGCTTTAGGTGACCAATTTTTTTTTCGATAATTCGCTAAAATTTTCTACGGTATCTATGGTCTCGGTGATGCGATCTGGACAAAATTTCGCACGTAGTTTGAGTACATCATACCTCAGCTAGTTGCAAAATTTCATTCCAATCAAATCGGTAGTTTCGAAATTATCAGGAACAGAATATTTTGAACGGCCATATTTACGGAACCCCTAGTCTAATTTTGCTCATTGATGAATGTGACCGTTAAATTCGCGATCCAAAACCACCCTGAAAATTTCAAGTTCCTAGGCCTTTTCCTTCGGAAGTTATAATTTTCTATGGTTTCTATGGTTCTAGTCATGCGATCTGGACAAAACGTTGCTTTAATATGTCATTCTCGTTTAAAATACAATATTTTACCTCGATCGAATCCGTAGTTTCGAAATTATCGAGAAAACAAAATTTCAAACGACCGTATTTACGAAACCCCTAGTATAATTCTGCTCATTGATAAAAATGAACGCCACATTTCAGATCTACACCTATCCTGAAAATTTCAAGTCCCTAGGCCTTTCCGTTCGAAAGTTATGATTTTCTATGGTTTCTATGGTTCTGGTCATGCGATCTAGAGAAATGTAGCTTGAATATATCATTCTCCATAAGTATACAAAATTTCGTCACGCTCGAATCTGTAGTTTGGAAATTATCAAGAAAACTAAATTTTGAACGACCATATTTACGGAACCCCTAGTATAATTTTGCTCATAGATGAAAGTGATCACGACAATCGAGATCCACACCTATCCTGAAAATTTCAAGTCCCTAGGCTTTTCCGTTCAAAAGTTACAATTTTCTATGGTTTCTATGGTTCTGGTGATGCGAGTTGAACAAAATTCAGTATGTAGCTTGAACACCTCATTTTCCATTAGAGTGCAAAATTTCATCTCGATCGAATCTGTAGTTTCAAAGTAATCAGGAAAACAAAATTTCGAGCGGCCATATTTACAGAACCCTTAGGCGGATTTTGCCCAATAACGAACTTAACCGAGGCATTCGAGATTCGAACCTACCCTGAAATTTTCAAGTTTCTAGGACATTCCGTTCGGGAGTTATCGTGTATACGGACGTGTAAGTAGTACGAGTGCTCAAAAATGTAGCTTGAATATATAATTCTCCATTAAAATACAAAATTTCTTCACGATCCAATCCGTAGTTTCGAAATTATCAAGAAAACTAAATTTCAAAAGACCATATTACAGAACCCCTGATAAACTGAACATAATTATCGTTTCAGATCCATGCTTGAAAGTTCACTGTGGGGCCGGAAGAACTTGCCAATTGGACGGCGAAGGGGAGCCCCAATGCGTCTGCATCCCATCTTGTCCAGATGAGAGCGATGCCAGAAGAAAGGTCTGCTCCAACCATAATGAAACTTGGTCGTCCGATTGTGCAGTGTACCAGCAAAGGTGCTTATGTCAAACGGGCAAAGATAGTTGCAAAGGACCAAACTACAAGCACGTCCATATCGACTATTACGGCGAATGCAGGGATATGCCAGTGAGTGAAAACTTGAAAACATTATTGAGATGAACGCTCCTCATTTTTCCAAATTTTATAGGAGTGCAACAAGGAGGAGATGGTGGATTTCCCACGTCGTATGAGGGACTGGCTCTTCAACATCATGAGAGACCTCGCAGATCGTGACGAGTTGACTTCCCACTATCTGAAGATGGAACGTGAAGCAGAGTCTAACATGACCAGAAGATGGACCAATGCGGCTATCTGGAAATTCTGCGAATTGGATGGGAATCCACCAGATAGGTGAGGTCCTTACGGGGTTTTACCAACTTAGGGGTTTCCCCTAGCATTCGTCACAGTTTCAAGATTGCATATTCTTTTCCAGATCTGTATCTATTCATGAGCTTTTCCCCATAAGAGCTCCACTGATGGCCCTCGAACATTGCATAGCCCCTTTCCTGAAGGCTTGCGATGCAGATGACAACCACAGGATTACATTGAAAGAATGGGCTAAATGTTTGGAACTAGACGAGGTAAATATGTACTATTTTTATGACACAACAATTTGTTTTTTCATGAATTTTTTTCTTACTTCTTTTTTTAATTTTTTCAGGACGAGATTGAAGATAGATGTGAGCAAATTACAGATGAGTAATGGTTCCTACTCGTATCATTCTTTAGTTTCCATTGTACCTTTTATTTCAACTTTATTTCTGCAGAATTCAGTGGTGCTATTAAGTAATTCGAGAGAGTATCATTAACACTGTGCCTAAACTATTAATCAACACTGCTGATATCTAATTATGAGTTATCTCAATGAAATATTTCATTAATTTTGTATAAATGTATTATAGAGTGCCTTGTATACTTAACTGTATAGATTGAACAATATATTTTTCAAATTAGTGTTATTGTTTATAATCGTCCTTACAATTTTTCGTATAATTTTTCCCTACAGAATCATCACCTCAAATATCAATTATTAATAAATCTACTTGCAGCCAATGAAGTTTTGCCTCATTATTTCCAAAAATTCTTTGGGAATATACGAGGAAAAATATTTCTTATCCCCTTGAAAATTTCACAGTTTACGTTTGAAGTATTATAGAACTAATAGGCCAATAAAATTGGTGATGAGTTGGTGTATAACCACCACCATTTTAAATTCCAACGAATTATTTGATGAAAAATTTCCAATATTTCTGTAAAAACAGATGAGATCGGGTTGAAATTCAGTTTGTATACGCAAAATAACAAGTTGAAAGTTCCTGCCGAATTTCAAGAGGATCGTATCATCCAAACCTTGCATTTAGATAAACTAACCGATAATAATGAAATCTTGGTGAATGCCATCCAGAGGAAAATTGCTCATTTCAAATCCATGCTCTCAAGGAGCGACATGAAAACGTTTCTGTGATAGTAGGCTAATCCTTCGACCTGAATAAAAAAAATTACGAAAAGCACTGCCGTGAAGGCAGGAGCTTTTGAGCGCTCGTACATGCACCTTGTAGGTAGATTCGCATTTTCCAGTTTCAGAAATCAATTGAAGGAATTTTCGACAGCTGTCGAAAAAATCTGAAACTTAGGCGAAATTCCAGACTTCATGTCAGTGCTTCAGCGGATCAATTTTTTTCGATAACTCGCTAGAATTTTCTACGGTATCTATGGTCTTGGTGATGCGATCTAGACAAAATTTTGCACGTAGTTTGAAAACATTATTCCTCAGCTAGATGAAAAAATTTCATTCCGATCCGATCAGTAGTTTCGAAACTATCAGGAGAAAAATAGTCCCTAGCCTTTCCGTTCGAAAGTTATAATTTTCTATGATTTCTATGGTTCTGGTCATGCGATCTAGAGAAATGTAGCTTGAATATAACATTCTCCATTAGTATACAGAATTTCGTCTCGATCGAATCTGTAGTTTGGAAATTATCAAGAAAACTAAATTTCAAATGACCATATTTACGGAACCCCTGGTATAATTTTGCTCATAAATGAAAGTGATCACGACATTCAAGATCCACACCTATCCTGAAAATTTCAAGTCCCTAGGCGTTTCCGTTCAAAAGTTACAATTTTCTATGGTTTCTATGGTTCTGGTGATGCGAACTGAACAAAATTCTGCATGTAGCTTGAACAACTCATTTTCCATTATAGTGCAAAATTTCATCTCGATCGAATCTGTAGTTTCAAAGTAATCAGGAAAACAAAATTTCGAGCGGCCATATTTACGGAACCCCTCGGCGAATTTTGCCCAATAACGAACTTAACCGCGGCATTCGAGATTACCCTGAAAATTTCAAGTTTCTAGGACATTCCGTTCGAGAGTTATCGTGCTGACGGCCGGACGGACAGACTCGAATTTTCCGACGGATTCGTCATCAGTGAGTCGAACATAGTCGATTGAGACCATTTTCGGCTCAAAATTCGAAAAATACAGACATCGTGACGAAATGATATAGCCGTCGTGTAAGTAGCACGAGCGCTCAAAAAAGAAAATTTTTAGCGAAAACAGGTACTCAAGACTCGGAGTGAAAATAATGTCGAGTTTCGAAAGAAAGAAAATAAAAAAATTGCTCACCTTACGCAACTACTTCCCTTCCATTTCGGTGTTAAGTTGCTCAATTATGTTTGTTGAGAATATCAAATGCAGAACAACACCTATTAGTCAGGACATTTTAAAATTACACCATATTTCTCAAATATTGTTAAACCAAGTTTTTTACCTCTGGATTATTAACTTCATCAACAGATATGTGATATGTAACCCTGATTTATGTTACACTGGTGCAAACATAAACATTTTCGACCTGAAAAAGTCACATCCTAGTTTGGGGAAGAACTGTGAAGTTATTGTTATATTTGAAACTATAGAATGAAATGGCCTGAACAAAATAAACAGTGCCTTTTTTCAAATAAATTTTATTTCAGGTTTATACAAAACAAAATAATAATTTTGGATATCAGGTCGATTTCACTGAATTTTTTTTCGAAAACAAACATGATGACAACTGAACTTACGTCGACAGGAAAAAAATACAAAATATAATGTTATCAGGGTCAGACGTAAACTTCCAGAGGTTTTCGAAATTTGAATTGAACATAGCGAACATACATTCCGATATTTTGTTATGCAAATTATATATACCTATATATAGTAATTTTCATTTCTCTGTACATTTTCTTCGGGATTCAAATTTGAAAAGCTCTTCGTTAGTTTTGGCCCGACCAGGTTTTTATTGACTAATTTCTCGATATAAATTACATTGTATTCTTTACAATAAAAATAATTTAAGTTGGAATCTGAATAAAATCGAAACTAAAAGATCCAGGACTGTAATTTTAAATACTTCATTAATTTTGTATAAATGTATTATAGAGTGCCTTGTATACTTAACTGTATAGATTGAACAATATATTTTCCTAATTAGTGTTATTGTTTATAATCGTCCTTACAATTTTTCCCTACAGAATCATCACATCAAATATCAATTATTAATAAATCTACTTGCAGCCAATGAACTTTTGGCTCATTATTTCCTAAAATTCTTTGGGAATATACGAGGAAAAATATTTCTTATCCCCTTGAAAATTTCACAGTTTACGTTTGAAGTATTATAGAACTAATAGGCCAATAAAATTGGTGATGAGTTGGTGTATAACCAGCACTATTTTAAATTCCAACGAATTATTTAATGAAAAATTTCCAATATTTCTGTAAAAACAGATGAGATCGGGTTGAAATTCAGTTTGTATGCGCAAAATAACAAGTTGAAAGTTCCTGCCGAATTTCAAGAGGATTGTATCATCCAAACCTTGCATTTAGATAAACTAACCGATAATAATGAAATCTTGGTAAATGCCATCCAGAGGAATATTGCTCATTTCAAATCCATGCTCTAAAGGTGTAACATGAAAACGTTTCTGTGATAGTAGGCTAATCCTTCGACCTAAAAAAAAAAAGAAAATTTTGAGCAAAAACAGGTACTCAAGACTCAGCGTGAAAATAATATCGAGTGTCGAAAAGAAAATAAAAAAATTGCTCACCTTACGCAACTACTTCCCTTCCAGTTCAGTGTTAAGTGAAGGCTTAATTTTGTTTGTTGAGAAAATCAAATGCAGTCAGCACATTTTCAAATTACACCATATTTCTATCAATATTGTTAAACCAAGATTTTCAACCAGGAGATTCTACCCCTGGATTATTAACTTCATCAAAAGATATGTAACCCTTATTTATGTCAAACTGGTGCAAACGTAAAGATTTTCGAGTTGAACCTGAAAAAGTCACATCCTAGTTTGTGCGGTTACTGTTATATTTGAAACTATTGAATGAAATGGCCTGAACAAAATAAACAGTGCCGTTTTTCAAATAAATTTTATTTCAGGTCGATTTCACTGAATTTTTTTTTCGAAAACAAACATGATGACAACTGAACTTACGTCGACAGGAAAAAAATACAAAACATAATGTTATCAGGGTCAGACGTAAACTTCCAGAGGAGGTTTTCGTAATTTGAATTAAACATAGCGAACATACATTCCGATATTTTGTTATGCAAATTATATATACCTATATATAGTAATTTTCATTTCTCTGTACATTTTCTTCGGGATTCAAATTTGAAAAGCTCTTCGTTAGTTTTGGCCCGACCAGGTTTTTATTGACTAATTTCTCGATATAAATTACATTGTATTCTTTACAATAAAAATAATTTAAGTTGGAATCTGAATAAAATCGAAACTAAAAGATCCAGGACTGTAATTTTGATATTGCATAATGTATAATCGCAAATAACGATATGAAAATTATTCCTCAGTTCCTAAACGAAGAGAAATGCATTTTACAGGAAGAATTCAACTTACATTAATATACATAGTACATTAAGACAATTCATTTATTTTAATCAATTCAGATTCATAAAAAAACATTTTTTTTCGAAATGTAGAGGTTATTTCACTGAAATTTCCCTGACGATCAATAAAAACAAATCAAAGTCCACTCGGAAATCAATAAAAAAATTGCTTTCACTATATAGATGACAACAACAATACTCGATATTTCATCAAATCTGTAAAATGGATTTTGCTAGTGAAATCACTCAACTCGCGGAATGAATATTATACTAAAAAAAAAAAAAAATTATCACACATCAGAAATCCATCCATACGCTTGAGAGATTCCACGATGTAAAACGGTTTGGGGGGGAAAAAAATGCTTCAGCTAATGGTCCGCTATTGGCACTAACTTTTCACTTTCAGACTTGGAAACACTGTACAATTTACGTACACTAGATTTTGTCCTCACAAACTGTATTTTGTTGCAATAATAAGGATAGCAACGGAAGGACATCCGTTGATGTTATTCTTAAAATATTATTAAGTCTTTAATTGCCAATAAGCTAGTGGCTCACGAAAAAAAAAAAAATCAGTTGGGGCCGCCGTCGACCCATACGCAACCCCAACTCTTGTTTTCTTAGCGACGGTTGTTGAATGTGTTGGTGGTGTTGGGGCCGCGGTTTGTCGGGCCGTTTCTGTTGTTGTACGTGGGTCTGTTCGGCTGTGTGCCAGCACCCCCGTTCCCGTTAGTGCCGTTGCGGTTGGGTCCGCTGGGACCCCTCCTCGGTGCGTTGTTGTCCCTGTCCCGGTTCCTGTTGTCGTTGTTTGGTCTCCCTCCGTACGATGGACGATCCTTAGTTTTCTTTTCTTCGACGTTCAAGGGAGTACCACCTTCCTTTCCTTTCGGGAAATAGATAGGCTGAAAAATTCGAATAAATAAGTAACATATATAAATTAAAAAGCACGATTTACTCACCCTGGCCGCAAGACAATTTTGCACTCCTTGCAGGGTCTCGAAGGTGATGAAACCGTAGTTCGGTGGGGTTCGGCCACCGGCCATTCCGTTCTTGTTGGCGCCCTTGCTGTGCACCCTCAGGTCGACGATGGTTCCAAAATCGTTAAAGACCTCTCTGAGCTCGTCTTCGGTCGCGTTGTGGGGTAAATTTCCGAGGAAAAGTTGGTTGCTGTCGGAATAATTGCTGGATTGGCTTTTCCTTCTGTCGTCTGTGAAAACTGAATATTTATATTTTAGTGGTCTTCCTTATGGTATAATTTTGTTTTCATGCAGATGAAATTTTATGTTTTGTTATATACAGGATGTCCCAGAAGTCGATGTCAAGTCATAAAAGTTAATCAGAAAAATATCCAAAAAATCTAAGTCGTGTATTTTTCAAATTATACTGCATTTCCTTTTATTGGGGAAAATACAGATTATGTCTTTACTTTTTTCCTGAATAGTGCTTCTGTAACCTGAACCTTTTCATTCTAAGCCAACTGCTCCAGCTTGGTAGATGTCACTATTTGCCGAACCGAGGATTCAAAATTAATATTTTGCTCAACTTCAAGTGACTCTACTGAAAAAAATTGTACTATATCAGTTTGGCGAGTGACTTCAAAAGTTAGCGCTTCCAATAAGGATTCTAAAATGGTATAACGCCTACTATGTGTGTATATTATTTCTTAGATCAGACAAAAAAAGGTTTTTCTTAAAGAAACTCGGTTTTGAACCATTGTCTTTCAACTTACTAAGAATGATTCTAGTGTATCCAATACGTGCCATAACTTAAAAAATCTGGTTTGAATGAGATGGAGGGAGTCCTGTCATAAAGTGACGCCACTTTTCGGTATTGGCCTTGGTCTAAACAGTCACCAAAATAATTATTGTACTATTGTACAATGAGTGCCAAGTTTTATACCCGTCTCCAAAAAAATATTTGGTCACCGAAATTAATAAACAAGCACCAAAAACCCTCAACCAGAAACTGAATGTATGAGCACCTGAATTGTTAAAAAGTTAGCATAAATATTAAAGTCGATTTCAATTTTTTTTTTGGCAACTAAATATCCGTTTCAGGCTCGAGAAATGTATTCATTTATTTTAGGCAAACTTATGATATATGTAAGATTAAAAGAGAATAATATAACCTTTTAATGTTTTAATGAATAATAATGGCTGGTTATCTGAATTGATCGAATTCAAGAATGAAAATTGAAAAATTTCACGAGATAAACTAATAAGCAAGCCTACAAGACAATTCATGTATCCCAGATATCAACGAAATTTATCACTTGCAATCGTAGACCGGTTTCAATCCATTTCAGATCTCATCAGTACGACTATGCAACGTGATAAACTCGATGAATGAAACAAAAGATCTTAAAACATAAGGTAACGTTAAAACATAAGGTAACATGGTACTTTTTAATGTTTTGATTATTATCTTCCTTTTAAGCCTAAGAAATTTATTTTAGGCAAACGTAGGATACATCAAATCATAGAAAATAATAAGGATTTTGATGTTTTTAGATACAGGGTAGTATTGAGAGCTTTATAAGTTACATCAAGACGAACTGAAGCAAGAGGCATATCAAAGTGAACATTAAATAATCCTTGAATGAAAAGAAAGAGGACGACTGACGAGAGCAAAGGCAGCTCTTATAATACAGGTAGGCAAAATTCGATGTTTTAGCACTACAACCTTTGAATCAGAGGAGATTGACAAAATCTGATAGCCCAATCTCGTTTTTGAGCGCTCGTACTACTTACACGAGGGCTATATCATTTCGTCACGATGTCTGTATTTTTCGAATTTTGACCCGAAAATGGTCTCAATCGACTATATTCGACTCACTGATGACGAATCCGTCGGAAAACTCGAGTCTGTCCGTCCGGCCGTCCGTAAGCACGATAACTCTCGAACGGAACAACCTAGAGACTTGAAAATTTCAGTGTGGGTTCAGTTCCCGAATGCCTCGGTGAAGTTCGTTAATGGGCCAAATTCCACCAGGGGTTCCGTAAATATGGCCGTTCAAAGTTTTGTTCCCCTGATTACTTGAAAACTACAGATTTGATCGAGATGAAATTTTGCACTCAAATGGAGAATGAGGTGTTCAAGCTATATATGAAATTTTGTCTAGATCGCATGACCATAACCATAGAAACCATAGAAGATTGTAACTTTTGAACTGAAACGCCTAGGGACTTGAAATTTTCAGGATCTCGGATGTCGTGATCACGTTCATCTATGAGCTAAATTATAATAGGGGTTCCGTAAATATGGTCGTTTGAAATTTAGTTTTCTTGATAATTTCAAAACTACAGATTCGATCGTGATAAAGTTTCATATACTAATGGAGAATGATATATTCAAGCTACATTTCTCCAGATCACATGACCAGAACCATAACTTTCGAACGGGAAGGCCTAGGGACTTGAAATTTTCAGGATAGGCGTGGATCTGAAATTTCGCGTTCACCTTTATAAATGAGCAGAATTATACTAGGGGTTCCGTAAATACGGTCGTTTGAAATTTTATTTTCTCGATAATTTCGAAACGACGGATCCGATCGAGATGAAATTTTGTATTTTAATCGAGAATGATATATTAAAACAACATTTTGTCCAGATCGCATGACCACAACCATAGAAAAGTGTAACTTTTGAACGGAAAGGCCTAGGAACTTGGAATTTTCAGGATGGGTTTGGATCGCGAATATCGCAGCCAAGTTCATCAATGAGCAAAATAAGACCAGGGTTTCCGTGAATATGGCCGTTCAAAATATTTTTTTCCTGGTGGTTTCGAAACTACGGCTTGGATTGGAATGAAATTTTGCACCTAGCTGAGGAATAATGTATTCAAAATACGTGCGAAATTTTGTCGAGATCGCATCACCAAGACCATAGATACCGTAGAAAATTCTAGCGAATTATCGAAAAAAAAATTGGTCAGCTGAAGCACTGACATGAAGTCTGGAGTTCCGCCTAAGTTTGAGAATTTTTTTGACAGCTGTCGAAAATTCCTTCAATTGATTTCTAAAACTGGAAAATGCGAATCTACCTACAAGGTGGATGTACGAGCGCTCAAAAGCTCCTGACTTCACGGCAGTGCTTTTCGTAATTTATCTCATTAAATTAGGATTTTCTACGTGCCACTTGTGTAGGTTCATGTAACCACCTTTCTTGAATGTCGATTCATCCCACCACAAAATTATCTTAAATTTATGATCTTGAGGCACGTATTGGATACAATAGAATCATTTTTAGTAAGTTGAGAGAAATAGTTGGAAACTGAGTTTCTTTAACCCTTTAGTGCCCGAATACTGAAAAAACTTGAATTTACAGATTTTTTTTCTTGTTTTATGTTTTTTGAAGGGTTTGAAATACAACTCAATTTTTTTCAGAATTTTATTTTCAATTTTGAAAAAAAATCCAAAATATGGACTTTTAAGTACCTACCGTCAGGAATAATGTAATTTATAGTATCAATGAAATGCTCTGTAACTGAAATATTTCATTCCTCATTTTCATTGAATTTTTCCACAAAATTCAGAATAACTACTGATATTACTAGGTATCAACCAAAAAAATCGAAAAATATCTATAGAATCGTTATTCAAATCAGGATCCGCATTTTCAGAGCCACTCTCTTCTTCATCTGTTAAAATATTATTATCTAACGGTAAATCTTCGTTGAGGATCTCATTTGCAATGTCCTCTCTATTTCTTTCGAATAAAGTGGTCTCTTATACCACTGTTGAATTCTTCTGCTCGCCATATTTCCTGACGGTACTTCTGCGTCCTGATGAAAAATGGTAAATTTCCCAAGAAAAGTTGTTCGAATTTTTATTATTGAAACATAAACCTACTAAGTATAACCACCAGCAACAATATATGCTAAATAAAAATAGCAGAATATAGAAAACTAAATTTTACGACGCGTCGAAATTACTGGTACTCAGAAGTACCGTCGGGCACTAAAGGGTTAAGAAACACCTTTTTTTGCCCAATCTAAGGAATAATTTAGCAAGCGTTATACTGTTTTAGAATCCTTATTAAATGCATCAACTTTTGAAGTAACTTGCCAAACTCTTGTTTTACAATTTTTTTTTTGGTACAGTCAGTTGAAGTTGGGGGATATATTAATTTCGAATTGACGGTTCAGCAAAGAGTGACATTATCTTCCAAGCTGGAGCAGTTGGCTTAGAATCAAAGATTACGGGTTAAACTCTTCAGGATAACATAGAAAAAATACAATTGGAAAAAAGTAAAGATTTGAAGCAACAGGAGTTCAAAAATCATCACATGATGTGCATTTTCTCGAATAAAGGAAAATAATTTGAAAAATACACTACTTTTTCTGATGACTATTATGACTTAGCCTATTACCTGGCTTGACGTCGACTTTTGGGACACATTGTATATAAAGAGTCTCTATAAATTATTGTAACATCGTACTGTTCTCTGTTCATTTTCGAAATTCTACGATACCTATAGTTCACATTGAGAAAGCAGCGGCAAACAATAACCCAAAGTTGAATGTGAATAATTCATAAAGACCCTGTAAGTATTAGGCACTACTAACCTCCGTCCTCGTTCCTGCCACCAGACATCCTGTTCTGATCCTGCCTGGGCGCCCTGGGATTCATGGGACCGTTGCGGTTGTTCCTGTTGGCGGGCCTGCCGGGTTGATTGAAGGTGGGAGAGGCCGGTTTGGGCGGGTACGACTGGGGGGCGACGGGAGCCTGAGGCTGCTGCTGTTGAGGGGATTGGTTCAGCTGGGGCGAGGTCGGAACGGCGGTCGGCGGATACGTGCTGGACTTGAGCAGGTTGGCGTAGGTCTTGGGCTCGTTCGAGGTCGAAACCGGCTCGACCGTAAACTCCTGCTGTTCCGGTTCGGGTTCCGCCGCCTCGACGAAGACGGGCCTGGGTTCCTCGACCTGCTCGACGAGGTTCTCCTCCATCACGACCGGCGGGCTGACGCTCGGAACGACCATGTTCGAGTGCATCACCGGGATGGGCGCCGAGGGGATGTTCGGAGGGGTGGTCATCACCGGGCTCGGTACTTGCACCTGGGCTGAAATAATGTTGATCTCCTCCGGGTGAAGAGCGCCGTTGACCTGTGGGACCGGTTGCGGGGCCATCACGTGCTGCGGGGGTTGTGCGGGTATGTGAGGGACGGGTTGCATCCCCGGTTGAAGGGGAGGGTTAGCGTTGAAGAAAGGCATGACCTGAGGCGGCTGCTGTTGAGGGACCTCCGAGATGACCGTGCACTCTTGGCCGATTTCCTCCTCCGGTTCAGAGCAGGTCTCGGCTTCGCATTCCTCGTCGGAGATGATCTCATCCTGGTAGCGGAAGATGTCGTTGTGCACATAGTACTTCTTGGGGGCCTGGGCGGCCAGCACGAACGTCTGGGTGAAACGACGCATCGGCTGCCCGGCGTTGGACAGCTCCCCGGTCACCTGGACCACGACCCCGCCGCCGAGGGTGGCCTGAGAATCGACCTGCGTGATCTTGGCGTGGCAGTCTCTGAAGTTCAGCTGTTGGATCTTCAGGTGGATGGCCTTCTGACCGATCACCGGGGTCGGTTCGCGGTTCGCCGGTTCCAGGCCTCCGTGCACGAAGGACGATTGGTTGTTGTAGAACCTGGAAAAAAATTGATGAAGAGATGAAAATTACGTTTCTTCTTCGAAAATATGGAAAAAGAGTTCAAATCGAACAATTTGTCGGATGGAATAACCGAATTATATTGAATATATTAGAAAAACTCAATATTCTTTCCTGTCTACCAAGATGACCTTCATTGTGAGTATGACAAATACTGTCACATTATTTTTAAAAACTTCAAGATGTGGAATCACCGAATTATATTGCATATATCAGAAAAAATATTTTTTTTTCTGTGTACTGAAATTGCCTTCAGTATTCATTGTGAATAGGACAAATACTGTCATTTTATTTTAATAAACTTCAAAAGATGCAATCACCGAATGTTATTGAATAAATCAGAAAAACTCAATTTTTTTTCTGTGTACCGAAATTGCCTTCAGTATTCATTGTGAATAGGACAAATACTGTCATTTAATTTTAATAAACTTCAAAATATGCAATCACCGAATTTTATTGAATAAATCAGAAAAACTCAATTTTTTTTCTGTGTACCGAAATTGCCTTCAGTATTCATTGTGAATAGGACAAATACTGTCATTTTATTTTAATAAACTTCAAAAGATGCAATCACCGAATTTTATTGAATAAATCAGAAAAACTCAATTTTTTTTCTGTGCACCGAAATTGCCTTCAGTATTCATTGTGAATAGGACAAAAACTGACATTTTATTTCTATAAACTTCAAAAGATGCAATCACCGAATTTTATTGCATATATCAGAAAACTCAGTTTTTTCTGTGACCAAAATGGCCTTCATTGTTCATTGTTAGTATGACAAATACTGTCACTTTATTTTTATATACTTCAAAAGATACAATCACCGAATTTTATGTCATATATCAAAAAAATCAGTTTTTTCTGTGACTAAAATGGCCTTCATTGTTCATTGCCAGTATGAAAAATACTGTCACTTTATTTTTATAAACTTCAAAAGATGCAATCACCGAATTTTATTGCATGTATCAGAAAACTCAGTTTTTTCTGTGACCAAAATGGCCTTCATTGTTCATTGTCAGTATGACAAATACTGTCACTTTATTTTTATATACTTAAAAAGATGCAATCACTGAATTTTATGTCATATATCAGAAAACTCAGTTTTTTCTGTGACCAAAATGGCCTTCATTGTTCATTGTCAGTATGAAAAATACTGTCACTTTATTTTTATAAACTTCAAATGATGCAATCACCGAATTTTATGTCTTATATCAGAAAACTCAATTTCTTCTGTGACCAAAATGGCCTTCATTGTTCATTGCCAGTATGAAAAATACTGTCACTTTATTTTTATAAACTTCAAAAGATGCAATCACCGAATTTTATTGCATGTATCAGAAAACTCAGTTTTTTCTGTGACCAAAATGGCCGGTCACCGAATTTTATGTCATATATCAGAAAACTCAATTTTTTCTGTGACCAAAATGGCCTTCATCGTTCATTGTCAGTATGAAAAATACTGTCACTTTATTTTAATAAACTTCGAAAGATGCAGTCACCGAATTTTATGTGATATACCAGAAAACTCAATTTTTTCTGTGACCAAAATGGCCTTCATTGTTCATTGTCAGTATGACAAATACTGTCACTTTATTTTTATATACTTAAAAAGATGCAATCACCGAATTTTATTGAATATATCAGACAAATTCAATTTTTCTTCTATGTTCCAAAACATGACCTTCAGTGTTCATTTCATTTTTTGAAATCTACAAAAGATGAAATCACGGATTTAGATTGAATGATCAGAAAAACATTTTTTTCCGTGTACCAAAATGGCCTTCATTGTTCATTGTCAGTATGAGAAATACTGTCATTTTATTTTGAAACTTCAATAGATGGAATCATCGAATTATATTAAATAGGTATATAAGAAAAATCAATTTTATTTCACATGAAACAATCGAAACCTCATATTATGTAGACACACAAATTTTGTAGGATAAGTTTCTGAGGTACTGAATCTTCGAGAAGAATTTTTTTAATATTCTAGTGAGGTATGTTTCGAATCATTGAGAAGATCAAAATTCAGCTGGCGCATTCAGACTTCAAAAGTCACGATTTAATCTTCCCAATAAATAAAAACTTTCCTGATATTTTCTGTTAATGCTGCAAGAAATGGAGAATCCCAAAGTAGTTCGCACCGTTTATGAATTTTTTCGTTTCATTCTCAAAAAAGCTAGGAATTTCAGAATGCCTGAATAATAAACGACATACATATATAGTACTTTGAATTCATCTCGACGGAACCAGACCATACATGCCAAGCCGTCTAAGGAAATTGTAGGTCGAATGTACCATCGGAATTCTAAATGATATCGCAATGAAATTCCCTAGAAAAACATCTACTTTTTTCGTTTGTCCCTCAGAAAAATGCGACTAGAAACGGGCATCTTAATTTCAATTAGAACTAAGGGAAGCATTTTATGAACAATCGGTTTTCAACGCTTAGAACTCATTCGAACACAACCATAAAAACCTACTCGAATTGGTACCTGATGATCTCGATTCGAACCAAATAAATTAAAACTTTTCGGAGATTTACACAAGAATTCAAATATATTTTTTGGAGAAAATTTCAAATTCGTTTGACAAATATTTTGAATAACAAAAGTTTTATCTGAATGTATTCCCTTATCAGAACCATAAGAATCATATTATAACGATTTGCAAACAAGAAACGAGTCGAAGTTACATCTATTTTTTCAAGCTGAAATCTATAATGACCATCATTAAGGAACAATTAAACGCAACCCTTGAATACAAATTTAGTTAATTCGCATCGAACACTATTTTATTCCATATGGCCTTTTTTTTTAATTAGCACAAAAGGTTTGTTATTGAGAAATGATTATTGTTACTAAACTCTATGATATTGAACATGAATAATTCTATGAAACTGGAAGAATGAATTTGAAGAAAAAGTTTCTACGAATTTTCTAGTTGAACCGATAAAGAGAAAAAAAAACTGAACCATTCTAGGCAAGTTAGAAGTTTCATTTTTAATGTCTGCAACTTTTTCTCCTTAGCATCGTCAAACAATTTCCGTATAATGCTGATGACTTTAATTGCAGCCCGTAAAGAGAATCATATGAATTATTCATGTTGAAACGAAGCTAAAGGGTAATGTAATTTATAAGTTCAATGTTTTACACTCCAGATAATCTGCTCGAACAATGTAACTGTAGGAAATGGAAGATACCAAGCATCGATATTTAAATTTCTCATACAAGAACTTCGATGTAAATTTATCGTTCAATGATCAGGTAGAAGAATAAATCTTTGGTTTGAAAAAAATACGATGTACTTGAAGACCATTTACGCACGCGCTCTAAGCCGAATTCGGTACCATGCGGTTCTGTTCAAATATACCGGTACCATTTGAATATACTTCAATCATTGGAAATCGAAACCCAGTGAATTTTAATTCCAATTTTGAAAGATAGGTTATGAAATTCCGTACAATCGATCATTGGTGCTGACAAAATAAATTCCAAATTTCGTTTAAAACAAAAATAAACCCTAGGAACATAGAAATAATGCGTCAACCACATAACCTCACAAATTACGATAATTGAAAATTGCTAAAAATACCATCTTGTAGATTAGAAAGTGATTTCCCTCTGATTTGCAGATAATTCGAAACACATTACCCGCTGGTTTGGAAAACCATGGAATCCAAAGATATTATTCATTTTTAAAATTCTCAGAATAAACCCTATAAAAAATTATTATGTTGGGGGCACTGTCGCTTGATTTGTACCCAATAAAAATGAGAGATGCTTTGTTATGAAAAATATGGACCATTAACTATTCTTGTGAATTTATCAAACCATAGGTTTTATCAAGCTCTATTGAATTGATAAAATATCCCAAATAAAAGAATCGGGTAATATGGATAAATAATTTGGCACAGGAATTAATCACCTGTTATGATAAGCAATTAGATCAAAACTTCGCCCGATTGTCAAGTTTAATTAAAAATACTAGGTATTGTATATTCAACTACTTCAAAATAAATAAGACACTTACCGGTGCAGATGGTTGGGGGCCTGATGCATCAGAGTATAGTACTGTCTCACAAATTCCCTGCCTACACTTTGTGGGGAAGGTGGTGCTTCCATGACCATAGTTTGTAGTATTTTGTCAAACTGTAAACAAGAACACATGTTGTTAGAAACAAAATAAATAATGACTTCAATCGAACTCCCCGCATACGACGTACAAAATCCACGAAATATAACAAAGACTTAGGTAATCTATCGAAAAAACGCATGGATCATAATGTGCAGACAACGGAAAATATCAAAAATATACCATTTCGTGCGAATGTTCCAAGTTAAAACTTATCAAAAATTTTGATACTTCCCTGCTGTTGAAAGAAGAAGGTTAGTACAAAAGTGTGCGAAATGCGGGATGCTGATTTCAGCATACACGGGCTCAGTCAACACCGGCTTCCTTATCAGTCAAAATTACAAAAAGGGCAAGTTGAAAAAAAGTAAACAAAAACTCACCTTTAAAGTTATCCAAAATGGCGAAACACCAGTGTTGCTGCTTATCAAATATGATGAAAGAAAAAATTCACAATGAATATATCTTTACACGGGTGTAAACTTCATTCACTGCAGTTGAAGATAATGTCGCTGGCGCTTTCAAGGTTATTATATCCTCGAACCAGTCACTAGGGGCAGTAAATCGCTTGCGCCAAACTCATTTCCGGTCCGAGATTAAAATTTTTCTTTTGATGTTGGCCTCTGCAATCGATCAGAAAAATTTTTTGGACTAAATTTTCGTCAATTTTCTAGCAATTGACCTGTCGATGAATTAATTTTATTCATGTCGACCATTTCAAATTGATATATTATTTGCTATTTCAATTGAATTCTCGAAAATGATTTTTCAGAATGTAGAATATTCTCTGAACATTTGGCTTCTTCTATGTTCTTACAATGTTTTGACAGAAGTAGAAAACTAACCTTATAATAAGATTTCGGTAAACCTTGAAACTAATGAAATGGATTTTTGGTATTATTTTCAAATTCAGAAAGAAAAATTGAAGGATATTTCAACCTCTGGTATCAATGAGTTAATTGATGGAGAAGGAAAAATTAAAACAGATTGCGAACACGTAAAGGCTTTCCACGAACATTTGCCATTAACACCCGAAGAATTTTGGCAAACAGTCGTTGGAAGTATTATTGAATATAGGAAAGATGCAAACATTGAGATAGATGATTGTATGATACAATATATTTTAGTTTTCATAAGCTGGTACACTGATGAAAAGTCGAATTCAGATATATCGGAAAGATCTTCTTTACTGGCTTGTGAATTTTATTTTTACCTCTTGAATTTAGTTGGACTGAAATGTTTCAAAAGTTCTATTTATGAAAATACCCTTATTTGTCTTTCGAAGGAATGTGGACATAATCGACGAAACATTAATTGCCATAACGTCTTGAAAGGCTTGAAGCAGTTTATAATTAACCACAAATTACCTGAAATATATTTGCAGACGACTTTGTACCAACTATGTCATATAATTGAAAATACCAAAAGTAGGGTTTATCCGGACTATTCTAAAGGTTGGAGTAATAAATGTTTTCATTATTGCGTTTGGTCAAGTAATCGTTTATTTTCTAGATGATGGTGTTGATTCTACTCACGAAGCTTTGTATTGTATTAGATCTTTAGCGATGCAGGATTGGTCGTCTAAATATCAATCTATGATAAACTATGCACTTCTTCATGGTCTAATTTGTGATCATCACTCTGAACAACTGAAGAAGAACTTTAGAAATTTGATTATAGATCTTAAGTCTTTTCTGAGAAGGGACAATTTCAATAATTTTCAAAATGTATTTTTATACATCGTGGTGAAATCTGAAATATTTGATCCAATGGCAAGTTGATTTTTTTTTTTTAATATTGAATTGATGTGGCCTATACTTGATGAAAATCCATAATTCACTTAGTATTCAATATTCAACTAGACGTATATAGCTCTCAATGTCAACCGAGCCGTTGAATAATGTTCTTTGAGTTTATCGGATAAAAATTTTAACTTTGAATTGTCCCTCTCATTTCCAGAAAAATGAATGAAAATCATTTTTGTTTTTTTCATATTCTAGGGGAATTATGGTTTAACAACAGTGCATAGCTCTTATATTTTATCCCCTATCTATCATTAGATCCTATTATCAGGAATAATTTCAATCTACCTAGTAGTTATTGCTCACCTTCAATATTCATATTTAACATTTTAGGAAGCTAGTAAGATAATGGTTTTATTGAGCGAACAATTCTTCAAAGAAGCAATTTTCAAATTAACGACCATGGGAGTTTCGAAGGAAATCAAAAATAAAAGCAATATTTTGAGGCTTTTTGCTGTACTTCTCGAACACCTGCCGACAAATTATTACGAACATTCAAAGCTCGAGGTTTTCATACAAACCGTGTTTAATATTCTGGTGACGAACTGTATCAACAACGACGAAGCTATTTCTTTGGTTTCCAAAATTTGCGTTCTGAGTAAACCAGTCATTAACAAACAGTTCGAGGTCAGTGGAACTCATTTTTTTTTATCGTATTTTTAAGAAAGACTCACCTTTTTTACAGATCTTACTCAACAGTCCAACTGAATACGTGTACGTCGAAAATAGCTTACCCACTTTCTGTATGAAGTTCAACATCCACTGGGCCAACAGATCGAGAAATAGAAATATCGTATCGATAATTCTGCGAATAATGTGCATTACATACCGCAGCAACTCAGACGAAGACTATGCCGGGGTGAGTAATCGACGTTTTTCGAGTATTCAAAAAAATTCGCCTCCAATCGAAATTAAACGCAGATTCTTGCAATGATTGCTAACGAAGCCGATCCCAGCGATATGAGAATGTCCATTCCGATTCTACTCAATTTGTTCACGAAATCGAGAGAGAAGGAATCGAAATATGTGAGTGACAAAGTTATAGAAATTATGTACACTATGGCTGTTCATGGTTCATCGGGATCCAGTGATTTCGTTAAGGTAATTAAGTTTGTTGGATTTTTTTTTTTTTTTTGATGTATTTTCTGTACAGACTCTCTTTCAACTTGCTGTAGAACCAAGTGAAGAAATACTTCCGTATAAGACTGAGTATATGGCAAATCTAACTTCGCATATCATCAATGATAACAAGATATTTATCACTAAAGCACATGAGTTGAACTTGACAGAGTAAGTGTTTTTATACTATTTTTGTTATCGTTTTTCCCAAATACCAAAAAAAATAGGAATATTTTCACTTGAAAAGGGGAGAAAATGATGATTTTTAAAAGATTTGTATCACTATTTCTTCCAAAAGCACAAGTGCAAAAAAGGTGAACTTTTGGCACAGTACAAAATTGATATCTTTTCCCACGATCGTAGAAAAAATGAGATTTTTCTACTGTTCCTGTTTTAGATTGAACAAGATCAAAATATTGATAGGTAGGGTCATTAAGGGAGATTACGATGGCCTAAAGTTAACTTGCGCCGTTCTAGAAAAATCTCAAAGCCCCCTGGGTGAAAAACTCATTTATCACATAATGGCGAAGCCTTCTTTGGTAAGTGGGAGCGGTGAAGAATTCGAACAACGCCTTTTTTTCAATAGTTGATCGTTTTTAGTTATGCGAAGCGAAGTATACAGGCGATTTACTCTTCATCGCCAACTGTGGCCTGAAATATTTCATCGCATTCCAGAGGAACATAAACTTGACGACTTCCCAACAGAATAATCTGAAAGATTTCAAAAAGCTCCTTTGGGATCATATCGTAAAATTCGATCTTCCTTATCATTCTCTCGGAGTGGGACTGGACGTGTTGAAATCGTTATCGGAGTTGTTGAAGGAGCCTCTCGAAGTTCAGGAGTTTTCCCAGGTATTTAACACCATATTTTTGAATAATGACAGGTACCCGTTATATTTGTTACAGAATGTTGACTTTGAGTTGAAAACTGCCTTATCGAAACTCCCAGATGAATGTAACGTGGTTCCTATAATGTATTCAGCAGAATTAATTTCCGACAAAAATTATAGTATCTCTGAAGAAACAATCGAAGCGATAGAGAAAGCATTGGATAAAATTGCAGAAGCATTGAAAAATCGAGGTAAGTGTTCCAAAAAACACATGAAATTAATTTATATAAATCAATTTTTCAGATAATGCTTCAAGCAGTACGCTCCATGTTCGTTATTACTGTTGCCTTGTCCTTATGGTGAGAGTGGCTATGAAACGTTCGAAATTGGGGCCAAAAGTGATGGCATGCCTTAAATGTTCCCTCAATATAGTCGATTTGGACTTCAGAATGAATGTTATGGATTTAATGTATGATTTATGTACATTGTAAGTACACAATTTCAACGCTTAATAAGTTAATATTACGCAGTTATTTTTCAGTGTCGTTCATAACTTTGAAGAATTCCTGCAGTATTCTTTCAAAGATCTGAAGTCTCTCAATCCCGCTGTTAGAACACAGGCCGCAATACACGTCGAGCATTTTATACGTCTGGATTATTTGAAATTGTCGATTCAACAGTACTGCAAGTTTATAAGTCTCCTTGGAGATCCAGTCATTGAAAAAAGGTTACAAAATCTCCTGATGAATTTCGTTCTGGTCAATCCTTGCGTTGTGGAGAAATATTTTCTGCCACTAGTGATGCACGTCAATTTTTATTCAGTAAGTATATTGAAGAAATCCCTTATATTATTATATTTCTGTATTAATCGTCTAGGTTCATCCAGTATGTCCGATGAATCCCCAGTATATGCAGGATATGAACTGCATAATTCGTGCGAATTTCAACAAGTGGAAGGTTTTCTCAACCTTATTCCGGTCTTTACCTCAACGATCCAAATTTATGATCCTCAAAGAGATATGCTCGTCGTTTTTTGGCAAGTAATTCTGTGAATTGAAATCTTCATTTAGCTTTTTTATTTTATATTATAGAGGAAATGAGTTTTTTAATACTCCTAATATTTGATGATTCATTTCCAGATAAATTCATTCAGGGTGAAATGAAGATAGAGGATGGCGTTTGGAACGTTTTAACCGATGCAATATCTTTGTTCAAAATAATGGCGTATAGTTCTCTGGACAATGTTAAATATGGGGATTTTTATGATAAAGGGATGAGCGACATCAAGAAGTACTTGATAGAGAAGAAAAATCTACCATCTGATGCCTCCTCGAAACATCCTGTGAGTAGATTGTAAAATTTTTAAAAGATAGATTCACCGATTTATAATTTTAATCTTGGTTTTAGGAAGTCAAGGATACTATTGAGAAAATCACTTTTCAACTTTTGCACCTTTTATTCTACACAGACAACGAACATATTTTGAAGAATTATAAATTGAAATTATTCGAAGCGATCATTTTCTGGACACACGATTTGTTGCCTGATGTGAGTGTATTATTGTCAATATGATTTTTGAAATGGGGAACAAATTTTTTCAAACAATACTTCCGATTGATGAAAAAAATATACTAATACAATAAGAAGTCTAGCTTGAGAGGAGAATAAGACTAATGCTGTTTTTCATATTTACAGATTGTAACAATCTGCAATTTGAGGAAGGATAATCTGCCGCAAAAAATATCAAACTACTATAAGAAACTTGAAGAATTTTATAAAAACCACAAGCAGTGCCTGAATATATTTGAGTATATTTCAGAATATAATGAAGTAAATTATACAGTTTGATAACAGAATAAAATTTCAGTCATTAACTCATGTTATTTCCATAAAAAAACCATGTTAGAAAATTTCCATAGACCTAAAACAAAAAAACAAGCAATGTTACAGTTGTTGGAGATTGGAAATGATGAATTTATTGAAATTCTTGTTTAATCAGAGTGGTAAGTGTCCTCAACTATAATCGGTAGCAGAACTGACATTGTCAGGCATCATTTGAACATTTTTGGCAAATGCAAATTGTTGATATAAAATCCAAGATATATGATTTGAAAAATAAATTAATTACCTCAATGATGAGGAGAACCTTCAGCCACAATTTCTTCGACTTATCCATGTTTGAAAATTTCCATAGACCTAAACAAAAATACAAGGAATGTTACAGTTGTTGGAGATTTGAAATGATGAATTTATTGAAAATCTTATTTAATCAGAGTGGTAAGTGTCCTCAACTATAATCGGTAGCAGAACTGACATTGTCAGGCATCATTTGAACATTTTTGGCAAATGCAATTTGTTGATTTTGATATAAAACCCAAGATATATGATTTTAAAATCAATTAATTACCTCAATCATAAGAAGATCCTTCCACCACAATTTCCTCTACTTGTCCATGTTTGAAAATTTCCATAGACCTAAACAAAAAAAGAAGTAATGTTACAGTTGTTGAAGTTTGGAAATGATGAATTTATTGAAAATCTTATTTAATCAGAGTGGTAAGTGTCCTCAACTATAATCGGTAGCAGAACTGACATTGTCAGGCATCATTTGAACCTTTTGGGCGAATGCAATTTTTCCATTTTGATATAATGTCCAAGAAATGATTTGAAAAATAAATCAATTACCTCAAAGATAAGAAGATCCTTCCACCACAATTTCCTCGACTGGTCCATGTTTGAAAATTTCCATAGACCTAAACAAAAAAAGAAGCAATGTTACAGTTGTTGAAGTTTGGAAATGATGAATTTATTGAAAATCTTATTTAATCAGAGTGGTAAGTGTCCTCAACTATAATCGGTAGCAGAACTGACATTGTCAGGCATCATTTGAACATTTTTGGCAAATGCAATTTGTTGATTTTGATATAAAACCCAAGATTTGAAAAATCAATTAATTACCTCAATCATAAGAAGATCCTTCAACTACAATTTCTTCGACTTATCCATGTTTGAAAATTTCCGAAGACCTAAAAAAACAAGCAATGTTACAGTTGTTCAAAATTGACATGATGAATTTATTGAAAATCTTATTTAATCAGAGTGGTAAGTGTCCTCAACTATAATCGGTAGCAGAACTGACATTGTCAGGCATCATTTGAACCTTTTGGGCGAAATGCAATTTTTCCATTTTGATATAATGTCCAAGAAATGATTTTAAAAATAAATTAATTACCTCAAAGATAAGAAGATCCTTCCACCACAATTTCCTCGACTTGTCCATGTTTGAAAATTTTCATAGACCTGAACAAAAAAAGAAGCAATGTTACAGTTGTTGAAGTTTGGAAATGATGAATTTATTGAAAATCTTATTTAATCAGAGTGGTAAGTGTCCTCAACTATAATCGGTAGCAGAACTGACATTGTCAGGCATCATTTGAACCTTTTGGGCGAATGCAATTTTTCCATTTTGATATAATGTCCAAGAAATGATTTGAAAAATAAATTAATTACCTCAAAGATAAGAAGATCCTTCCACCACAATTTCCTCGACTTGTCCATGTTTGAAAATTTTCATAGACCTGAACAAAAAAAGAAGCAATGTTACAGTTGTTGAAGTTTGGAAATGATGAATTTATTGAAAATCTTATTTAATCAGAGTGGTAAGTGTCCTCAACTATAATCGGTAGCAGAACTGACATTGTCAGGCATCATTTGAACCTTTTGGGCGAATGCAATTTTTCCATTTTGATATAATGTCCAAGAAATGATTTGAAAAATAAATTAATTACCTCAAAGATAAGAAGATCCTTCCACCACAATTTCCTCGACTTGTCCATGTTTGAAAATTTTCATAGACCTGAACAAAAAAAGAAGCAATGTTACAGTTGTTGAAGTTTGGAAATGATGAATTTATTGAAAATCTTATTTAATCAGAGTGGTAAGTGTCCTCAACTATAATCGGTAGCAGAACTGACATTGTCAGGCATCATTTGAACCTTTTGGGCGAAATGCAATTTTTCCATTTTGATATAATGTCCAAGAAATGATTTTAAAAATAAATTAATTACCTCAAAGATAAGAAGATCCTTCCACCACAATTTCCTCGACTTGTCCATGTTTGAAAATTTTCATAGACCTGAACAAAAAAAGAAGCAATGTTACAGTTGTTGAAGTTTGGAAATGATGAATTTATTGAAAATCTTATTTAATCAGAGTGGTAAGTGTCCTCAACTATAATCGGTAGCAGAACTGACATTGTCAGGCATCATTTAATCATTTTTGGCAAATGCAATTTGTTGATTTTGATATAAAACCCAAGATTTGAAAAATCAATTAATTACCTCAAAGATAAGAAGATCCTTCCACCACAATTTCCTCGACTTGTCCATGTTTGAAAATTTCCATAGACCTAAACAAAAAAAGAAGCAATGTTACAGTTGTTGAAGTTTGGAAATGATGAATTTATTGAAAATCTTATTTAATCAGAGTGGTAAGTGTCCTCAACTATAATCGGTAGCAGAACTGACATTGTCAGGCATCATTTAATCATTTTTGGCAAATGCAATTTGTTGATTTTGATATAAAACCCAAGATTTGAAAAATCAATTAATTACCTCAAAGATAAGAAGATCCTTCCACCACAATTTCCTCGACTTGTCCATGTTTGAAAATTTCCATAGACCTGAACAAAAAAAGAAGCAATGTTACAGTTGTTGAAGTTTGGAAATGATGAATTTATTGAAAATCTTATTTAATCAGAGTGGTAAGTGTCCTCAACTATAATCGGTAGCAGAACTGACATTGTCAGGCATCATTTGAACCTTTTGGGCGAATGCAATTTTTCCATTTTGATATAATGTCCAAGAAATGATTTGAAAAATAAATTAATTACCTCAAAGATAAGAAGATCCTTCCACCACAATTTCCTCGACTTGTCCATGTTTGAAAATTTTCATAGACCTGAACAAAAAAAGAAGCAATGTTACAGTTGTTGAAGTTTGGAAATGATGAATTTATTGAAAATCTTATTTAATCAGAGTGGTAAGTGTCCTCAACTATAATCGGTAGCAGAACTGACATTGTCAGGCATCATTTGAACCTTTTGGGCGAATGCAATTTTTCCATTTTGATATAATGTCCAAGAAATGATTTGAAAAATAAATTAATTACCTCAAAGATAAGAAGATCCTTCCACCACAATTTCCTCGACTTGTCCATGTTTGAAAATTTTCATAGACCTGAACAAAAAAAGAAGCAATGTTACAGTTGTTGAAGTTTGGAAATGATGAATTTATTGAAAATCTTATTTAATCAGAGTGGTAAGTGTCCTCAACTATAATCGGTAGCAGAACTGACATTGTCAGGCATCATTTGAACCTTTTGGGCGAATGCAATTTTTCCATTTTGATATAATGTCCAAGAAATGATTTGAAAAATAAATTAATTACCTCAAAGATAAGAAGATCCTTCCACCACAATTTCCTCGACTTGTCCATGTTTGAAAATTTCCATAGACCTGAACAAAAAAAGAAGCAATGTTACAGTTGTTGAAGTTTGGAAATGATGAATTTATTGAAAATCTTATTTAATCAGAGTGGTAAGTGTCCTCAACTATAATCGGTAGCAGAACTGACATTGTCAGGCATCATTTGAACCTTTTGGGCGAATGCAATTTTTCCATTTTGATATAATGTCCAAGAAATGATTTGAAAAATAAATCAATTACCTCAAAGATAAGAAGATCCTTCCACCACAATTTCCTCGACTGGTCCATGTTTGAAAATTTCCATAGACCTAAACAAAAAAAGAAGCAATGTTACAGTTGTTGAAGTTTGGAAATGATGAATTTATTGAAAATCTTATTTAATCAGAGTGGTAAGTGTCCTCAACTATAATCGGTAGCAGAACTGACATTGTCAGGCATCATTTGAACATTTTTGGCAAATGCAATTTGTTGATTTTGATATAAAACCCAAGATTTGAAAAATCAATTAATTACCTCAATCATAAGAAGATCCTTCAACTACAATTTCTTCGACTTATCCATGTTTGAAAATTTCCGAAGACCTAAAAAAACAAGCAATGTTACAGTTGTTCAAAATTGACATGATGAATTTATTGAAAATCTTATTTAATCAGAGTGGTAAGTGTCCTCAACTATAATCGGTAGCAGAACTGACATTGTCAGGCATCATTTGAACCTTTTGGGCGAAATGCAATTTTTCCATTTTGATATAATGTCCAAGAAATGATTTTAAAAATAAATTAATTACCTCAAAGATAAGAAGATCCTTCCACCACAATTTCCTCGACTTGTCCATGTTTGAAAATTTTCATAGACCTGAACAAAAAAAGAAGCAATGTTACAGTTGTTGAAGTTTGGAAATGATGAATTTATTGAAAATCTTATTTAATCAGAGTGGTAAGTGTCCTCAACTATAATCGGTAGCAGAACTGACATTGTCAGGCATCATTTGAACCTTTTGGGCGAATGCAATTTTTCCATTTTGATATAATGTCCAAGAAATGATTTGAAAAATAAATTAATTACCTCAAAGATAAGAAGATCCTTCCACCACAATTTCCTCGACTTGTCCATGTTTGAAAATTTTCATAGACCTGAACAAAAAAAGAAGCAATGTTACAGTTGTTGAAGTTTGGAAATGATGAATTTATTGAAAATCTTATTTAATCAGAGTGGTAAGTGTCCTCAACTATAATCGGTAGCAGAACTGACATTGTCAGGCATCATTTGAACCTTTTGGGCGAAATGCAATTTTTCCATTTTGATATAATGTCCAAGAAATGATTTTAAAAATAAATTAATTACCTCAAAGATAAGAAGATCCTTCCACCACAATTTCCTCGACTTGTCCATGTTTGAAAATTTTCATAGACCTGAACAAAAAAAGAAGCAATGTTACAGTTGTTGAAGTTTGGAAATGATGAATTTATTGAAAATCTTATTTAATCAGAGTGGTAAGTGTCCTCAACTATAATCGGTAGCAGAACTGACATTGTCAGGCATCATTTGAACCTTTTGGGCGAATGCAATTTTTCCATTTTGATATAATGTCCAAGAAATGATTTGAAAAATAAATTAATTACCTCAAAGATAAGAAGATCCTTCCACCACAATTTCCTCGACTTGTCCATGTTTGAAAATTTTCATAGACCTGAACAAAAAAAGAAGCAATGTTACAGTTGTTGAAGTTTGGAAATGATGAATTTATTGAAAATCTTATTTAATCAGAGTGGTAAGTGTCCTCAACTATAATCGGTAGCAGAACTGACATTGTCAGGCATCATTTGAACCTTTTGGGCGAATGCAATTTTTCCATTTTGATATAATGTCCAAGAAATGATTTGAAAAATAAATTAATTACCTCAAAGATAAGAAGATCCTTCCACCACAATTTCCTCGACTTGTCCATGTTTGAAAATTTTCATAGACCTGAACAAAAAAAGAAGCAATGTTACAGTTGTTGAAGTTTGGAAATGATGAATTTATTGAAAATCTTATTTAATCAGAGTGGTAAGTGTCCTCAACTATAATCGGTAGCAGAACTGACATTGTCAGGCATCATTTGAACCTTTTGGGCGAATGCAATTTTTCCATTTTGATATAATGTCCAAGAAATGATTTGAAAAATAAATTAATTACCTCAAAGATAAGAAGATCCTTCCACCACAATTTCCTCGACTTGTCCATGTTTGAAAATTTTCATAGACCTGAACAAAAAAAGAAGCAATGTTACAGTTGTTGAAGTTTGGAAATGATGAATTTATTGAAAATCTTATTTAATCAGAGTGGTAAGTGTCCTCAACTATAATCGGTAGCAGAACTGACATTGTCAGGCATCATTTGAACCTTTTGGGCGAAATGCAATTTTTCCATTTTGATATAATGTCCAAGAAATGATTTTAAAAATAAATTAATTACCTCAAAGATAAGAAGATCCTTCCACCACAATTTCCTCGACTTGTCCATGTTTGAAAATTTTCATAGACCTGAACAAAAAAAGAAGCAATGTTACAGTTGTTGAAGTTTGGAAATGATGAATTTATTGAAAATCTTATTTAATCAGAGTGGTAAGTGTCCTCAACTATAATCGGTAGCAGAACTGACATTGTCAGGCATCATTTAATCATTTTTGGCAAATGCAATTTGTTGATTTTGATATAAAACCCAAGATTTGAAAAATCAATTAATTACCTCAAAGATAAGAAGATCCTTCCACCACAATTTCCTCGACTTGTCCATGTTTGAAAATTTCCATAGACCTAAACAAAAAAAGAAGCAATGTTACAGTTGTTGAAGTTTGGAAATGATGAATTTATTGAAAATCTTATTTAATCAGAGTGGTAAGTGTCCTCAACTATAATCGGTAGCAGAACTGACATTGTCAGGCATCATTTGAACCTTTTGGGCGAATGCAATTTTTCCATTTTGATATAATGTCCAAGAAATGATTTGAAAAATAAATTAATTACCTCAAAGATAAGAAGATCCTTCCACCACAATTTCCTCGACTTGTCCATGTTTGAAAATTTTCATAGACCTGAACAAAAAAAGAAGCAATGTTACAGTTGTTGAAGTTTGGAAATGATGAATTTATTGAAAATCTTATTTAATCAGAGTGGTAAGTGTCCTCAACTATAATCGGTAGCAGAACTGACATTGTCAGGCATCATTTGAACCTTTTGGGCGAATGCAATTTTTCCATTTTGATATAATGTCCAAGAAATGATTTTAAAAATAAATTAATTACCTCAAAGATAAGAAGATCCTTCCACCACAATTTCCTCGACTTGTCCATGTTTGAAAATTTTCATAGACCTGAACAAAAAAAGAAGCAATGTTACAGTTGTTGAAGTTTGGAAATGATGAATTTATTGAAAATCTTATTTAATCAGAGTGGTAAGTGTCCTCAACTATAATCGGTAGCAGAACTGACATTGTCAGGCATCATTTGAACCTTTTGGGCGAATGCAATTTTTCCATTTTGATATAATGTCCAAGAAATGATTTGAAAAATAAATTAATTACCTCAAAGATAAGAAGATCCTTCCACCACAATTTCCTCGACTTGTCCATGTTTGAAAATTTTCATAGACCTGAACAAAAAAAGAAGCAATGTTACAGTTGTTGAAGTTTGGAAATGATGAATTTATTGAAAATCTTATTTAATCAGAGTGGTAAGTGTCCTCAACTATAATCGGTAGCAGAACTGACATTGTCAGGCATCATTTGAACCTTTTGGGCGAATGCAATTTTTCCATTTTGATATAATGTCCAAGAAATGATTTGAAAAATAAATTAATTACCTCAAAGATAAGAAGATCCTTCCACCACAATTTCCTCGACTTGTCCATGTTTGAAAATTTTCATAGACCTGAACAAAAAAAGAAGCAATGTTACAGTTGTTGAAGTTTGGAAATGATGAATTTATTGAAATTCTTGTTTAATCAGAGTGGTAAGTGTCCTCAACTATAATCGGTAGCAGAACTGACATTGTCAGGCATCATTTAATCATTTTTGGCAAATGCAATTTGTTGATTTTGATATAAAACCCAAGATTTGAAAAATCAATTAATTACCTCAAAGATAAGAAGATCCTTCCACCACAATTTCCTCGACTTGTCCATGTTTGAAAATTTCCATAGACCTAAACAAAAAAAGAAGCAATGTTACAGTTGTTGAAGTTTGGAAATGATGAATTTATTGAAAATCTTATTTAATCAGAGTGGTAAGTGTCCTCAACTATAATCGGTAGCAGAACTGACATTGTCAGGCATCATTTGAACCTTTTGGGCGAATGCAATTTTTCCATTTTGATATAATGTCCAAGAAATGATTTTAAAAATAAATTAATTACCTCAAAGATAAGAAGATCCTTCCACCACAATTTCCTCGACTCGTCCATGTTTGAAAATTTTCATAGACCTGAACAAAAAAAGAAGCAATGTTACAGTTGTTGAAGTTTGGAAATGATGAATTTATTGAAAATCTTATTTAATCAGAGTGGTAAGTGTCCTCAACTATAATCGGTAGCAGAACTGACATTGTCAGGCATCATTTGAACCTTTTGGGCGAATGCAATTTTTCCATTTTGATATAATGTCCAAGAAATGATTTGAAAAATAAATTAATTACCTCAAAGATAAGAAGATCCTTCCACCACAATTTCCTCGACTTGTCCATGTTTGAAAATTTTCATAGACCTGAACAAAAAAAGAAGCAATGTTACAGTTGTTGAAGTTTGGAAATGATGAAGTCATTGAAAATCTTATTTAATCAGAGTGGTAAGTGTCCTCAACTATAATCGGTAGCAGAACTGACATTGTCAGGCATCATTTAATCATTTTTGGCAAATGCAATTTGTTGATTTTGATATAAAACCCAAGATTTGAAAAATCAATTTATTACCTCAAAGATAAGAAGATCCTTCCACCACAATTTCCTCGACTTGTCCATGTTTGAAAATTTCCATAGACCTAAACAAAAAAAGAAGCAATGTTACAGTTGTTGAAGTTGGTAAATGATGAATTTATTGAAAATCTTATTTAATCAGAGTGGTAAGTGTCCTCAACTATAATCGGTAGCAGAACTGACATTGTCAGGCATCATTTGAACCTTTTGGGCGAATGCAATTTTTCCATTTTGATATAATGTCCAAGAAATGATTTGAAAAATATATCAATTACCTCAAAGATAAGAAGATCCTTCCACCACAATTTCCTCGACTTGTCCATGTTTGAAAATTTCCATAGACCTTAACAAAAAAAGAAGCAATGTTACAGTTGTTGAAGTTTGGAAATGATGAATTTATTGAAATTCTTGTTTAATCAGAGTGGTAAGTGTCCTCAACTATAATCGGTAGCAGAACTGACATTGTCAGGCATCATTTAATCATTTTTGGCAAATGCAATTTGTTGATTTTGATATAAAACCCAAGATTTGAAAAATCAATTAATTACCTCAAAGATAAGAAGATCCTTCCACCACAATTTCCTCGACTTGTCCATGTTTGAAAATTTCCATAGACCTAAAACAAAAAAACAAGCAATGTTACAGTTGTTGGAGATTGGAAATGATGAATTTATTGAAATTCTTGTTTAATCAGAGTGGTAAGTGTCCTCAACTATAATCGGTAGCAGAACTGACATTGTCAGGCATCATTTGAACATTTTCGGCAAAAACAATTCTTCTATTTCTTTATAAAGTTCAAGATATAATTTGAAGAATGAATTAATTACCTCAATGATTAGAAGAACCTTCGACCATAATTTCTTCAACTTATCCATGTTTGAAATTTCCATAGACCTACAAAAATACAAGGAATGTTACTGTTGTTGGAGATTGGAAATGATGAATTTATTGAAAATCTTATCCAATCAGTGTGGTAAGTGTCCTCAACTATAATCAGTAGCAGAACTGACATTGTCAGGCATCATTTGAACAAGCTAATATTATTTACGTTAAATGGCCTAATAAACTAAAGTATGCATGGAATGTACATAATTACATTATTAAATTCAAAAAAACATAGTTAGTTTCTATTCAGAAGCCCAACAAAAAGTGATTACCTCAATAATGGAGGAAGATCCTTCAAATTGAATTTCTTAAGCTTATCCGTAGTCATCTATAGAGAGAGCCTGGAACACAATCTGATGATGCAGCAGACCGTACAACTTAGTGGGCCGATCATAGTTCAATATGTTGCGATTGATACTTGGGTTTTCGAATGTTATATACTATTACAAAGTTATTCTTTTAAGGAATACCCGATAGAGTATATTTTTTAAAGAATTGAATTCTGAAAATATGTATTCATAAAATACTGTTTGAATGAAATAACCTTTGTTATACATATGTTTTTCAATTTATTGTTCAGTATGAATCCCTACCTGTTGCCATAAAATTGAGTTAAGGAAGTTATATACACCGATCATGGAATTCTTGAACACGACATGATGTGAATAAACAAATTTGGTAAAACAAGATCAGTTACACATTTTTCAAAATTAACTTCTTCGAATAAACAAAATGTTCTATTCAGATTTGTGTGCAGAATCTATATTTTTATAACAAGAAAGTAAATTTGAAAGTTGAGACCATTTACTGAGAGTTAGATCCAAAGGAAGAAACCATTTCAAATCATCGTAGGACAACTTGACATTTTTCAAGAAAACTTTCAATTCAAGGCTTTTATTGACTCTTATTGAAACATTAATGGACAACAGTTTTTCTAAATTGAGTATATAAAAATAAATAGAATCTTCAAGCTTTTTAATCTCCCACCCTGATGAATCAATTTTACTAGAAAAGTTATTCATTAGGTCTTTGAAATCTTTTATATTATCAGAATTTACAGAGGCCTCAATTTCATTATTGTTCCCACATATGATTGCATCCCTTCTCGACTGTGAATTAGTTTTCTTTTCTTTAGGAATCGATATTGAAAGTTTCGGACAATTTGGAAAAATTTTAGGAACAGCGTTTTCTGTCAATTTAGGAGACCTCAATAATATAGGTTTAATTGAACCATCCGGCTGTAAATGTTTATCATGCCTGATTATATCGGACTCTTCGAAATGTTTTTCACAAACTCCACTATGAACAGTAGGAATAAAATTTTTCCGAGGAATAGACTTGAGCCATAAAAGCTTTCTTTCTTCATTTTTGGGGAAACTGAAACAACTCACGTAACCGTTGTTTCTTGTCGAGAAATAATTACTTTTACAAAAAGGAACAGAACACTTTTTCCCCATGATTGGAAATGATTTCTTCAAGAGAGTTCAAAGCCTTTGTACTTATGGATAGAAAAGTAATCTAAAACAAAAACACTATTTTCACCATTCACAATAATAAATCACACAACGAAAAAGCCTGGAAGGCAAACAATTTCGCTTGTGTTTTGTGTCTATTCAAATCATTCAGAGTAGTGTGTCCTCAAATATAATCAGATGCAAAACCCTTGGAACATTGGCAGGCATGATATTGACAAGCTGAAAATATTATTGATATTGATCTCAAGTTTGATGAACAACAAAGAAACAAGTTTGAGAAAAAGAACGGTCTCATTTATTGAACATACTTTTTCCACAATTCAATATCAAATGAGATTAGTGACTAAATAGGCGCTCACTTCTGGATGAAATCTTGAATTCTTCAACTAAGAATTTGAAGGAATTAATGAACATTACATTATGAAATCATCGAACCTAACCTGACGCGACACGTGTCATTACTTGAGATATTACTGGCAAAATTATGATGAAATACATCTAAAATAATTGACTATAGGAATGAAAAAATTAAGTTGTTCTCACCTTGCACCCCATATTTAAATGAAACTATTCTGTTCTGTTCGGAAAGTATGAGAATAGGCATATTATTTGACTTTTTGGATATTCTGTATTCTCTTTGACCTTGAACCTTGAACCTCTATGCTTTCATTTTACTCAAGCTTTGAGTTTTGAGTATAGAATATTTTATATATATTTATATTCTATGGACTTAAGTAAGACATATTTTAGGTTACAAAATTTGGTTAAAGCTTAGATAACTTAACTCTTTGGTTTGGTCAAAGAGTAAAAAACAACTCTTTGGTTTGGTTTTGGTACTTGCTAATTTGGTACTTTTCGTAGTCTTGGAATCATTGAATTGGCACGTGCATTTATTCTATCTCTCAATCGTTGATTGATTGGAATAATATGGAAACCCAGAAGAAAAAAATTGAATTTTTAGTGGTGGATACTACTGCTTTCCTACAAAATGCTCCTCTTCACGTAAGTAATTCTTGAGTAAGTTTGAAATGTGTTAATCAATGAATATTAATTCAAACAGCACTATGCAGAGAATATCTATACCTGTCAAGAGGTGGTTGATGAAGTTACAAATGAGAGACAACGCCACCGTCTGTTAGTTCTTCCGTACGATCTCAAAATCAAAACAGTTTTCTCGGAAAATATACAGGCAGTCATGGAATTTTCGAAGAAAACTGGAGATTATCCGAGTCTCTCACTAACCGATTTGAGAGTTATGGCTTTAACATACCAATTGGAGAAAGAACATGTTGGACTGGACCACGTTAGAACAACACCGATTCATCAAAAATCTGTCCAATACGAATACGCAAAGAAAAAACCTGCAGATATCCGTTGCAATCTCCCTGGCTGGTATACTCCTAAAAGCGACGAAGAATCGGATAATGAATGTGATGAAGAATCGGTTGATGAGGAATCTGAACACGAAAGTGATGAAATAAATAAATCTATCGATAATAATGATGTGAATTCTTTGAGTGAAAATTTTGAGTCTTTGAATTGTGAAAACAAAGAAGATTCCAGTGTATTGCTGGAAAAAAACGACCTAGTGTCAAATGAAGTTACTACAGACGATTTAGAAACTTTAAAAGAGAAATTTGGAAAAGTGGATTATGTGGAAAACGAAGAAACTTCAAATTTAGTAGACGAAGTTTTAGGAAAAGTAGAAGGATTCGACGAAATTGAAGAGGACGGTTGGATAACCCCAGCGAATTGTAAACGAGCCCGACAAATGATGTACGACACTGCCGGACAAACGGAGGATAAAGAAGTTAAAGTAGCCTGTATGACAACCGATTTCGCCATGCAGAACGTCTTGAAACAGATGAATTTGAACGTTGCCGCTCTGAACGGAAGAGTCATCAAGCAAGTTCGTACCTTCATCTTGAGGTGCTACATTTGTTTCAAAACGACCAGCGTGATGACGAAAGTGTTTTGTCCGAAATGTGGCAATCAATCTTTGAAGAAAGTGTCGGTTTCGGTCGACGAGGAAGGAAAAATGGTTATTCATATTAACGGAAGGAAGAGAATATCGGGAAAAGGGAAGAGGTTCAGCATTCCTACAATTAAAGGGGGTAAACATCCCAATAATCCCATTTTGGTGGAAGATCAGCGAATAGCGCAGAATCTGCCTTCGAGACTGGCCAGGCAGAGGAACAATCCTATGGACGACGATTACATTGCAGGTAAGACGTAATTTTTGCTCTTATTAAATTTTTTTTTCACAACTTGATCACAGAATTATATGTTTAAAATCCCATTTTCAGGTTATTCACCTTTCGTTATGAGAGACGTCACATCGAAATCTGCCCAGTTAGGAATACGAAGTGATAATCGTCAACAAAATAATCGTAGAAGAAATAATAGAAAACGATAAACAAGGGAAGTTTGATATTTTGCAATATATTATTTAAGAAATAAAATTTAAAACCTGATGAATTTTTTTTTATATTTTTTGGAAAATTAGTATTAGAATTGTTTGTAAACTGAATATTTGTTGAATAATGCATGAAGTTCGCAGCTCGTGACAATAGAAATATTACTGAATCTTGAATTATTATTTAGGTTATATTAGGACAGTGTTGAAAATAATTCTTTGAAGGAATCAATATTTAGGTTAGGTTAGGTTATGTTAGGACAGTTTTGAAAATAATTCTTAAAATGAATTAATATTTAGTTCAGATTAGATTGAGTTTGGACAGTGTTGAAAATAATTCTCAAAATAAATTAATATTTGGGTTAGATTAGGACAGGGTTAAAAATAATGTTTGAAATGAATTGATATTCAGGTTAGGTTATGGCATTGCTGAAAATAATTCTTAAAATTAATTTATATTTGGGTTACGTTAGGTTCGGAGTTAGGACAGTGTTAAAGATAATTTTCAAACTGAGATGATCTACACGCTTATTAGTTGAAATAAAAAAAATGGTAACTCTTATTGTTAATCTATTTGAAAATATTTGTTTGTATTTTATTTCTACAGTATATACATATTTATCATTGGATTTGAAATAATTAAAGAATTATTATATAGTATGATCAAAATCGAGCCAACTGAAATGTTCGATATTAAAATTATATGTATGATATTCAGGGTGTCCCAAAAAAGTTTGGATTTTGATTTTGTTCGACTTTATTTACTGAGCTAAAATATTCTTGAAGCCTGAACACTTTCAGTCATACAGGGAGGGAATATAAATTTGTTGAAAAATTTTTTTTTGCATTTTTTCGTCTCTTTTATGATCGATTATTCAACTTTGAATATATTTCTATTCGAATCATTGCATTCGTCGAAATAGTTTACAAAATATCGAAAAAAAAGTAGTCAGTATTATGTTCGTTATTCCTATTCTCAATATTTCAAGCATAAACTGTTTTTAGATTTCCGAAGTAGAAGAATGGCTGAAAATTGCGAATCTCCTAAATTTTGGAAAACTCGTCACAGGGTCTTTCGAATATTTTGTCAAAAATTGTGATCAGAATTTTTCCATAACTTTTGTTTTTCAAATTAGAACCCTAATTTTTTATGATTGCGTTGAATTCTGCAAAGAAAAATAATGATAGTGTTAAATGTGCTCCTAAATTGAATAATTCCTGATTTATTAAGGATTTTTTGAATTTATGTCGTACGCAGAGATAAATTCTGTTTTATAACAATAATCTGTGTTCATAGGGAATTTTTGCGATATTTTATCTTCTATGAACACATATTATTGTTATAAAACAGATTTTATGAATTTGTCTCTACGTACGCCTCAAATTCAGAGAATCTTTAATAACTCAGGAATTATTCAATCCAGGAGCATAAAAATTCTGATCACAATTTTTGATGAAATATTTGGAACAGCCTGTGACGAGTTTTCCAAAATTTAGGAAATGCACAATATTCCGCCATTCTTCTACTTCAAAAATGTGAAAACAGTTCATGCTTGAAATATTGAGGATAGGAATAACGAACATAATACTGACTATGCATATCTCCCTTTTTTTTCCAGTTTTTTTTCTATACTTCAAAAACAATTTCGACGAATGCAACGATTCGAATAAAAATATATTTAAAATTGAATAATCAATCATATAAGGAAGAATAAATGCAAAAAAAAATTTTCTCGAAATTTATTTGCACTCCCTTCATAACTGAAAGTGTTCAGGCTTCAAGAATATTTTAACTCAGTAGATAAAGTCGAAACTTGGGACACCCTGTATACAGGATGACGCAACGATGGAGTTAAGCTATAGTGTTGGATTAATCGCTAGATTTAATACCATATAAATTATTTCACAGCTAGTAGTCTCCTCTATTTTGAAACGATAATAATTCAATTGACTCACTGGATAAAATACAGGTTAGTCGAACAGAATCATACTTCTATAGGGAATCAAGTCGTACACATTTTCTATAATACTATTTATGACATCGAGTATTGTTTCTCCAACTGGTCTGGATAAGTCGCTATGAACAATTGGCCAGTTTTCATTCAAAAGTCTGTTCGTTTCAATTCCTAGAACAGAATAATTTTTTTTTACAGAAATTTTAACTTCCCATATGAACTTACCCAACTGTTCGTTACCATCGAATAAATTTCCAAAATGATAGAACACCCTGTCTATATCATAATGCAATTCCGAATTCTTTATGTAACCGTGATAATCTCCTCTTCGCATCTCGAGATCGAATTCTTGGGTGTATGTTATCACTGGATTGTCTGAAAAAAGGTGAAATTTAGAAAATTGATCAGTGATTTTTTATTGTACCATCTCGATTATTCATTAAGGTAAAGATGGATAACTTACACAGGGTTATATTAGAAGGTCCTGCCCCTTTTATCGGTAGGATGAGGATTCTTGCGTCGATATCGTAATTACCGATAACTGTGATGGTATCAGCGCTCAGCACAAGTTTGAAGATCTTATTGGGTAGATCTATGCTGGAAAAAAATTTGTTGATTGTAATTTCATATATTAACCAATTTTTACATTTTTCTTATTCTCAAAACTTCTTGGAAAATTAAATCTGAAATCTTGAATCAAAAGCTGTTTTCCAAGATATACCTTAGTATCCTGAATGTTTTAATTTTTTTTGAATTGATATCATTTCAAGGAAAAAAAATCGTAGGCTCATAGGACAATGCAAACTTGATCATGTACTAACTTGATATCAGTCAGCTTGGCTCTGTCGAGTCCATATATTTTCAGATTTTCCATCCTTACATTCAAGTTTTTACCACCTCCGATAGTCACACTAGGAATTTCCAACGGTGTCATTCTGGGAATTCTATATTTTCGGTCCCCTGAAAGCATATAATACCCCATAAGTTTTTGAAAGATTTGAATTCTGAAAATATTCATAAATTAGTGACAGAATGAAGGAATCTTTGTTATACATTCAATTCAAATTATTGTTAAGTAAGAATCACTGACTCTTGCCATATTCCAACGAATGATTGAATAAAAAATCCTTATATTTCTGTAACAGCTGATTCGGCATTATTGACAAAAAGCTGTCAAAAATTTCTTCAATTGGTTTCTAAAGCTAGAAAACGCGAATCTACCTACAAGGTGGACGAACGAGCGCTGAAAAGTTCCTAGCTAAACGTCATTGCTTTTCATAATTTTTTATATGAAAATTCGAGGTGCTTGAATTATATACTAACCTTTAACAATATAACGAATTGCTTCATTTCCATTTCTCAATGCACATTTGTTCAAATTCGGATCCTTCGCTCTGCATGCCTTCATATAACGAGCTGCAAAAAAATTTAAAAAGTTCAAAATATCATCATATTGGGAAAATTATTCCGAAATAACGAAGATTTCGCGGAAATAATTGATTGCAACGAATTATATCTGATATATTGGCAATACTGTTCTATTGTGATTTAAAATTGATTCCTTCACTTAATTTCATGCAATTAGCTTTTATAGTTGAAAAAAAATTTGGACGGTAGAGATTATGGATTTTTTTTATTCGATTCTTAGATTTCACTGAACATTTAAGGGGGGCTCGAGTTTTTTCCCCAAATAATTCCAGAGGTTTATCATTGGAAATATCAAACCTATATATGGAATGAAGCAAAAAATGTCTTAAAAAAATTGTACTCACGCATTTTTAAACAATCGACATCGAGAATGTAACATGTCGACAAAATTAGAATAATGAGAGACTTCATTTTCGTATATTCGCGCTACAAATCACTCCACCGACTGCAGATGAATGAATGCAAGAAGGTTTTATAGATGAAAAATTATCATCTTATATCATTAAACTACATACTTGCTACTTCAGCCTGATATTTAATAGTCCCCATGGAATTTTCTCAAATTTATGTAGATTTGGTCACATCTTCAAGTATATCGTTATCGAATGTTTTCAATTCTTGATATTGATAGACTTTTTTCCAAACTTCCGGATCTAATAGATATATAATGGAGTGCACTTACCTTAGGTACTACAAACTTTTAGTTGGGTACTTATCAGAAGATGAATTCCATCACTAACAGTTGATGATGATTGGGATGAATGCAACCATTATACAAAGTGTAGCGGAATTTTTATCTTGGAAACACAAATTCCAGTCAAATGGTGGTTCACCCTGTATAAGGAGTAATTCCATAGACTCATTATCCTGAATGAAATAACATGAGATTAAGATTGAAAAATTTGAAAAAAAATAATTAAAACTTTCTGATTTATCTATAGGAACTGATTGCCTTTCATTAGGGTGTGGAAATTTGTGTTCGGGTTTTGAATGAAAATACAATACAATATTTGACAATGTTGAGAATAAATACATAGGTAGTCTTAGAGTTTCAAGTTGAAGAAAGGATGTGAAATATTTTAAAACTCTTTCAGCTTGCTAGCTGTTCCATATGAAAAAAAAATTGAGTTTTTCTCATATATTCAATATAATTCGGTGATTCCACTTTCTGATGTTATAAAAATAAAATGACAGTTTGTGTCATATTGACAATGAACACTGAAGGCCATTTTGGTACACAGAAAAAACGGAGGTTTTCTGATATATTCGATATAATTCGGTGATTCCATCTTTTGAACTTTATGAAAATAAAATAACAGTATGTGTCATATTGACAATGAACACTGAAGGCCGTTTCAGTACACAGA
Source organism: Aphidecta obliterata (assembly GCA_963966015.1). Taxonomy (NCBI): domain Eukaryota; kingdom Metazoa; phylum Arthropoda; class Insecta; order Coleoptera; family Coccinellidae; genus Aphidecta; species Aphidecta obliterata. Next base: position 5,839,382 of record OZ014435.1, read on the forward strand.
AAAAACTGAGTTTTTGTGGTATATTCAATATATTTCGGTGATTCCATCTTTTGAAGTTATAAAAATAAAATGACAGTTGGTGTCATATTGACAATGAACACTGAAGGCCATTTTGGTACACAGAAAAAACTGAGGTTTTCTGATATATTCAATAAAATTCGGTGATTCCATCTTTTGAAGTTTATGAAAATAAAATGACAGTATGTGTCATATCGACAATGAACACAGAAAAAACTGAGGTTATCTAATATATTCAATATAACTCGGTGAATCCATCTTTTGAAGTTTATAAAAATAAAATAACAGTATGTGTCATATTGACAATGAACACTGAAGGCCATTTTAGTACACAGAAAAAACTTAGTTTTTGTGGTATATTCAATATAATTCGGTGATTCCATCTTTTGAAGTTTATAAAAATTAAATGACAGTATGTGTCATATTGACAATGAGCACAGAATGCCATTTTAGTACACAGAAAAAACTGAGGTTATTTAATATATTCAATATAACTCGGTGATTCCATCTCTCGAAGTTTATAAAATAAAATGACAGTATGTATCATATTGACAATGAAAACTGAAGGCCATTTTGGTACACAGAAAAAATTGAGTTTGTCTAATATATTCAATTTAATTCGGGGATTCCATCTTCTGAAGTTTGCATAACCTTTTTTCCAGAACTATAAAGATAAGGATATTTGGATGTGAACCATGAAAGAGTTGAAATACTCATTGATGAATATCTAATGGTTGGTTAATTATTATAACGAATGCATATATAACATGGGAACTTCAAGGAGAATGATTAATAATAACTGTCGAAATTTGAATTGAAAGATGTAATCAGAATCATTTCGATGGATTGTATTAATATATGTGAATTTATGAGAATATACAACGATTCAATTTTAATTCATTAAAAAAAACAATTCATCGATAACAGGTCATAAATAAATTTTCTTTCACTAAACTAAGAAACAAACACACATTGGAAACTTAACGAACTATGGTAAAACAATACCAGGAAATATTTCTTCTAATGGTATTTTACTATACAATTTATTCAATATTTCATTTGCTATCGAACCATATACTTTAGAAATAACTGGACCAAATTCCACCAGTAATTCCCTCCAGTTCTCGTTCAAGAATTTGTTCAAGTTGTCACCTGAAAAAATTCATCAAAGGTCAAAAGAATAACATCTATAAACGCAACTAAAAAACGTTGCAAATTTCATTCAAGGCTCATTATTTCCATATCACCTTGATACACCAAAAAAAATTACTCTTCATCGTCGAAGAAAAGATTTATATCAACTTAGTCTTCTCGTCTCATACACACAGCACTTTTTCATACAGTTTGCGGTTTAAATATAGTTCAAATTAATTTTTGTGGCTGTGAAATGGAATTGTTAGTTATAGTCAACTGTGTTGTGACAATAGGGCAATTGGAACACATGTGGATTCAGAGTTTTTTCCTGGATTATGTTCGGATACTCACCCAATAGCTTATTTCCATTGAAGAGATTTCCAAGCTCGCTCTCCATACGTTCGGGCTCAATTGTTATTGTGTCCTTACCGATCTGCATGTAATGCTTACCGTTTTTATTAATCACATCAAATTCGTAATCGTAGGAGAAATTACCATTAACTGTGGAAAGTTTATAATTATTTGAATTTGAAGAAGAAGAAAATGTTGGAGGAGATTCGATTGAAATCACTTCAAATTTCTTACAAAATTTGGCCCATCCATGTCCGTTTCCTTCAATTGGAAATGATGCGATTTGTCCTCTGGTGGCATAGTCGAACTCGAAGGTCAACAATGGACCGGTCAATGTGGTGTACGCCATTTTTTTCACTGGATCAAATCTGAAAAAAAAACATTCAGTTCACAACATATGCCAAAATTCATTTCCAAACTCGTTCATCTCTAGTTCTCACATGTATTTTTGCAACTTCAAGTTCTCGATACCAGAAAAAGCAGCATTTGTTAAATTCATTTCGAGCCCATTAGAAGTTATAGCTACAAAGGTAATTTTGAATGGTGTGAATGATGGTATTCCATATGCCTTGTCACCTAGAATAATAAAAATCACATGAAAAGAAGATTGAGTTTTTCTTACATATCCGAAATACTTCAGTGATTCCATCTTTTGAAGTTTATAAAATGAATTTTCAGTATTTGTCATATAGACAATGAACACTGAAGGCCATTTTGGTACACAAAAAAACTATGTTTTTCTGAAATATTCAGTATAATTCTGTGAATACATGTTTTGAAGTTTATGAAATAAAATGACAGTATGTGTCATATTGACAATGAACACTGAAGGCCATTTTGGTACACAGAAAAAACTGAGTTTTTCTGATATAATTGATACAATTCGGTAATTCCATCTTTCGAAGTTTATAAAATAAATTGACAGTATTTGTCATATGAACAATGAACAGTGAAGGCCATTTTGGTACACAAAAAAACTAAGTTTTTCTGAAATATTCAGTATAATTATGTGAATACATGTTTTGAAGTTTATGAAATAAAATGACAGTATGTGTCACATTGACAATGAACACTGAAGGCCATTTTGGTACACAGAAAAAACTGAGTTTTTCTGATATAATTGATAGAATTTGGTAATTCCATCTTTTGAAGTTTATGAAACAAAATGACAGTAGTTGTCATATGAACAATGAACACTGAAGGCCATTTTGGTACACAGAAAAATTGAGTTTTTCTGATATATTCGATATAATTCTGCGATAACATCTTTTGAAATTTATAAAATAAAATGACAGTATTTGTCATATTGACAATGAACACTGAAGCACACAAAAAAATTGAGTTTTTCTGATATAGTAAATATAATTCGGTGATTCCATCTCTTGAAGTTTATAAAAATTAAATTTGACACTATTTGTCATGCTGACAGTGAACACTGAAAGACCATTTTGGTACACAAAAAAACTGAGTTTTTCTGGTATAGTCAATATAATACGTTGATTCCATCTCTTGAAGTTTATAAAAAGAAAATGACCGTATTTGTCATATTGACAATGAAAACTGAAATACTCAAAAAAACTGAGTTTTTCTGATATGGTCAATATTATTCAGTGATTCCATCTCTTGAAGTTTATAAATATTAAATTTGACAGTATTTGTCGTATTGACAATGTACACTGAAGGCCATTTTGGTACGAAGAAAAAACTGAGTTTTTCTGATGTATCCGATATAATTCGTTGATTCCATTTTTCGAAGATTATGACAATAAAATGACATTATCTGTCATATTGACAATGAACACTGATGGCCATTTTGGTACACAGAGAAAACTGAGTGTGACTGATATATTCAATAAAATTGGGTGGTTTCATCCTTTGAAGTTTATAAATATAAAATTAAAGTACTTTGCTACGACTTGCTCTATTGTTGTAAATAATAAACAAAAATCGAATCATGTACCTTTCAAAAGGTGAGTTATTGCCTCATTTCCATGTTTTATAGCGCATTCTGTGAAATCTGGAGAATCCAGCTGGCATGCCTTGATATACTCAGCTATAAAAAAAAAAAGAATAAGTTCACATAATTAGAAATATTTCCTGGAAAAAGTTCTTCAAAAACCGTTATGACCCCCGTTTATTTGTAAAAAGTTTGTCAAGAATATATTTTTTTTACAAGGAATACAAACAGGATATACCCAAGAATAGTATTCACAGATTAATTAATAAGCAAAATATTCAATGAGAAAATGAACTGATTTTTCATACGAAACAACAGACAAAAAAAAGGAAAAAAAAAACAGAAAATATTATGAACAATAAAAAGTTAGAAAATTTCCTTCACCTTTATGAGCGTAGAAACGTAATTCAACAAAAAAAATATTCATAGGATATAAGAATTCAAAAATCAATCTAGCTAGTTAGGCAAGGTAATAGTAAACACAAGCGGTTAAAATAGTGTATTCAAGTGCAAACTTCGAGATATGTCAGTTGATTGGTTCACGATTTAATGCACTTTGAAATTTCACTAAAAAAAAAACAACAGAAAACTAGCATATCGAAGCAAGTGGGTGAATTCCAAAAGGTAAATAATATATAAAATATTTCTCTCGCAGAAACAGTTACAACGGGGTTTATCCCTGAAATTTACAATCATTACCTCTTCTTGTGTCATTTAATATTTGTTCTAATGCTTCAATGTTTTCATTCCGGTCTTTGTTACTGTGTCCTTACGCCATCTGAGGCACTGCACATACATTAATTTGATTTTTGACGACGCAGAATACTTGTTTTATCACCGATTGTCGAAAAATGCCGGTTTCAACACAGTTCAATCCTATTTATATTCAATCGAGGAATAATTGTTCCTTAAAAATAATTATCTTTCACTTACGTAAATGCAATCCATAAACGCTGGAAAAAACAAAAAACACACAAATTATCACCTTGCACATGATTTGAAATGACAATCGAAATAATACTGATGGATATATATAAAATATCTTCTTATATTCGAAAGAGGATATCCTTCGGAACCTTTAATTAATATGGAAAAATCTGCTTTACTTTTTTTTTAACTGTCGGTATGTTGAACGCCAGCACAACCTGTTTGTCGAGTGAATGATGAGAGTTTCATGAAGGATATTCAGAGATGAGTCATGGGAAAATTTGAATAATGAACATAACAAAAGATCATTCATTTTTAAGGACTAAATAAATAATTTATTATGCATATTTTTGGATTCTATAGATTTGGGATTGAGTATTTGAACTTTATAGAAATGGACTCTGTGAAAGTTTATTTCGTATTTGTTCAACCTTGCAGTCCAAAAAAAGTTTAATTTGATAAAAACGAGTTTTTGACTTTTCTTCCTCTGAGGAGACACTGGGTGTAAAAATTTTATTTGAGAGGTATTGGGGATTCGGAAATAAAAAAAACTCCGCTCACATACTTTTCTACTACTAAATTTATCTATAAGAACCTAAACATTAATAATCGGTGAATATCTCATTCAAAGGAACTTTTTTGGCAAGTGGTATAATAATACTTCTGATGATTGCTCCAACAATCTCGTTGATGGCAGGTCTAAACTCGTTCAGTACTTCCGGCCAGTTTTCATTGAGGAACTTATTCGTGGAATCTCCTAAAAATTTCATTTAATCACATGGTTTTCGAAATTTGAAATGCTAATGATCTCCAGAATTATAAATTAACATACCTAGTGCTTTATTTCCATTGAATAAATTATCTAGTTGAATTGAAAGCTTGGAAGGGAAAACATCGAGATGATCCTTCTTCACATCTGCGTGTTTCTTTCCTTTCTTTTCATATTCTTCATAATCAAAATTATAAATTATAATAGAATCAGCTGAAACAGTAAGAGAGTTTTGAACAATATGTTATTTTTATGTTACGTTAATTTTCTTTATAAATCCACTACAAGTGAAATATTCATTTCAATATGTACTATTGTTTCCAAGGAGTTTCAAAACTGAAGCCAAATGACCATGTTACAGATATATCACGAGAAGAGCGCAGATACAGAGCTGCGATGTAGCAGAGATACTCCAATGTCGTCTCTGCTACATCGCATCTCTGTATCCGCGCTCTTCTTATGATGAATTTGTCAAATATCATCAAAAAGATAGGAGCAAAAATGAGGAGGTTCTTACAGAAAACTACTTTTCCCTTTCCATGCCCTTCGAGGGGTAGCGATGCGATTTTTCCCCCAATGTTATAGTTGAGATCTAAAACGATTTCAGGACAGCTCACGTTCAGAGTTAAGGACATTTTTTCCAAATCCACCCTGAAATGATCAAAAAATTATCGGCGGAAAGATGCTTTCTTTATAGTCTTTATACCATAGGAGGAGCACTACCAGGCAATCGACGTATGGCAAGGAGGAGGACACTGAGAAAATGGCAGGAGAGAGGGAATTTCCTGTGTAAGTAATCGAATTTCTTTGGGGTTATGAGCTCCTATCACAAAGTAGATCTAAAGTATCACATCTGTCATATTCTACCAACGTTGCCAGATGTTTTCCTCAGTTGAGTCTCATATAAAATCTTAGTTATTCAGAACTTCAACTCACCTCATCGTGTTCATCGTGATTTTAGGAAGACCAGATACTATAACATCAGTTCCATTCAATTTGAAAGACCCAGAAGAGAATTCAATGAATGGGACTATGAGTGGATTGAATTGTGGTATACCAAGCTTCTTATCCCCTGTGAAGAATAGCAAAAATAATTAGTCTACCCAATACTCAGATACCATTGAAGTAGGTACTCATTAATTCGCAGAGGATCTCATACTCACCATTTGCAAGTATAGGAATCGCAGCATTTCCACTCTTTACTGCACATTCGCTGAAGTCTGGAGACCTCACCTTACAGGGGGAGACATAGGTGGCTGAAAATTAAATAAATAGTAATCATGAATTATTGAACTTATTCCTGAGAGTTCTTGAGTTATGAATATCAGTCGAATAAGTTTCAACCTATACACTGCATAAGTAAATCAGTTAAAATATAATCGAAGACTCAAAGGATCGCCTCCGAGTCATGAATGCTGTCAAACTAGTTCTATCCTTCCGCAATATTGAAAATTGTTTGGGTTTATTGCTGATCAAAACGTTGAGCTTGATACAATCAGGTCCAGATAAAACTCGTTTCTACTCGAGAAACACTGTATTATTCAAATTGCAATGTACAAGAAAGACTCGAAAAATAATGGCTGTTATTATATTTTGTGAGCGCTCTTTCAGCAGTGTTGTTTTCCTGACTTTTCATCTTGCAATCGTCGATTTTTTGGTCGATCAATCTTAATATCGGACTTTCTGGAAATACCAAAGTCCGAAGTTTAATTTTTTTCATTTTATATGTTTATAATAGTATGAACTAGTAAACCACTAGATCAACATTGTAGGTAGATCCACATAATGAGTAAATCCACAAAATAAATTAATCCACAGAAAGGGTAATAATAGGACTTCGAACGTCTTGATCATTGATCAAAAAATAAATGAAGATGAAATTTGGAATAATTATTATCGAAGCCATGTTTCGAAATTGAAAAAAAATAAATTTGGTTTTCAATATTTTTTGTAGCACGTCATGATTACACCAAAAATACACTATGCATAATTTTGATTGGGGAAAAACATAACATACCCAATAATGAAAGAATATGAGAATAATTGAAAAAAAAGAAATTTCCAAAAATTTTGAGATAAAAATAAATTTGTCGATTTTTTTCATCTAGATGAATAGAAACATCTGATACTCACGGAGATGAGCTCCATGTACATTCACAAGCACAAACGCAAAACAAAACAATTGGACCTGAAGTGTTGGTGTCATTTTTCCTCAATGTAGCTAACCGGTGAACTGATTTATTAAAATTTACCTGCTCTTTATATCCCGAATTCGCAGATCCTTCGGATCTGTGAGGATTTGAATTTTATGGCCGCCTGAAATTCGTAGAATTTTTCCGGTACATGGGCGTCGCGTGGAAGTGGGATGGGCGAGTCGGAAGACTTAATTATTATTGTTGATATAGGTGTTGACATTGACGCGATTTATCGGTGCGAAGAGAATATTGAAGATTCTATTCAAATAAATTATCGGACAAGGTTAATTCTTCACCTAATGAAGATTTCATTATCATCAACTGGATCGAGCTGATTGCGATTAATTTTTTTCGGTGCATATAATTATTGAAAATTAGAATTTCGCTAGAGGTTGATGCCACTTTCATTGAAAAATATTTGTGTAACACGAAAAAAATTACAATATAGTTGTTTTCGCTCGAATAAATTTTCACGAAGCCAAAAAAACAGTTTATCAATGGGTATCTTGAATGGTGTTCACACTATTTTCGAATAATTGTTTATCACTTTCAATTCTTAAGAATCTGACAATTGTTTATTCCTAATGAAAACTATTTGGAGGAACTGACTCCATTCTTCCATTTCTTGAAGTTTATGAAAATGAAAAGACTGTAGTTGTCGTACTGACAATTTACATAGAAGTCTTTTTTTGTACAAACAAAAAATTGGGCTTTTCTGATATATAGAATATAATTTGGTGATTCCATCTTCTGAAGTTTATAAAAAGAAAATGACACTACTTGTCATACTAACAATGAACACTGCAGGCCATTTTGGTACACAGAAAAAAAATTGAGTTTTCTGATATATTCAATACAATTCGGTGATTCTATCTCTTGAAGTTTATAAAAATAAAATGACAGTACTTGTCATAATGACAATGAACACTGAAGGCTATTTTGGTACACAGAAAAAAAATTGAGTTTTCTGATATATTCAATACAATTCGGTGATTCTATCTCTTGAAGTTCATAAAAATAAAATGACAGTACTTGTAATAATGACAATGAACACTGAAGGCCGTGTAGGAACACAGAAAATAGAGGTTTTTCTGATATATTCCACAAAATTCGGTGATTCCATCTTCTCGAGTTTATAAAAATAAAATGACTGCACTTTTCATACTAACAATAAACACTGAAGGCCGTTTAGGAACACAGAAAAAAAACGGAAGAACTCCTGACTTCACGTCGGTGCTTCTCCAATCATTATTTTTTATTTAAAATGATCTCAGTTGATCGACGGAACGCCACTGGAATAATTAATACTAGAATGATCTAATTTTATTAACATCATAATAATTTTTTTCGCGTGGAAAAAACACCCATATTTCGAAGAAATTGAAATTAGCATTTCTTATCGATGGATGACTGGATATTCCTAAATCTTCGACAATCTGATTTACCAGAATTAATTAAAAAAAAAAAAATGAGACAGTAGGAAACTTCCGATAGATGTCGAACCAAGATATGTTAAAAAAAACCCGAAATTTATTACACATCTCACCTTAACAAGTACACGTGTCCTTACTCGCCGTTGATAGAGGAGCATTTTTATATTTATAATTAGCAATAAATAAACCTGGCCAATCTCGGGTGAACTGGAATTTCGTGGGTGTGAAACTCCAAGGTTCGAAAGTCCCAGAAGTAAAAACGCAAAAATAATAAATCTTTTTATGATATTTCGATTTCATTGAAAATTAATAATTTTTTGATTCCCCTGTACATTGTTGCGGAGGAACACCGGACGTTAATAGCAAACTCTTCGTCCACAATGTTATCAACTTATTTTTGGATTGGAGCTGTTCACCTTCAGCTAACCTTATCTCTCAGGTATAATGTCTAAAAATCTTTCCTTTTTCAGTCAGTTCTTCATTGACTTCTTGAGGGAAATCACCTGAAGACGTATAATTTCGAAAATAATGGTTTGACCTGTACGTAAAATGTCAGTATACAGGAAACTTGAGCAACTACTAACTTTGGTATTGAAATTTCGAAACATTGACTGTCACCATCAAGAGACAAATCAGGATTGAAATGAAACGATGGGATGAATTGGAATTTTCTTCAATCATACGAAATGTACTTTTCCTCTAGATGACATTGAAAGCGGTTTTTTCGTAACACTCGACAGGTCAAAGATTATATTTTTACGGCCTAGTCAGGAAAAGTGGACTTTTTTTGCTGTTAATAGTTGCAGGTAATAATTTAAACCAAACTGGTAATTAAAATTACCAATGACATTTGGCGAATATAAAATGATGGAGTTTCAAGTAAAGAAATTACACATAATTGATTTTATTACAAACGGTAAAAAGGAATCGGTAATTGCTAAAGAGTTATCGGTATTCATCACAAAGTTATCATTACAAAGTAGTCGGTAATAGGTGAAAAATAACGAAGAGTTAAAATAATTCATTTTTTTGGATATTGATAATGAAACGCAATTATTGAATTTAAAAAGCAGGAACTTTTGCCAAAGCGTTCACCCATCCAGGTACAGAACTCACACGACTGATTTGTTTCGAGTCTTATCTTTATCTTCATTCTTCGTGCAAAAGAAGGAACATAAAATATTCGTGGCCGAAAAAAAATTACTGGGATAAAGTACCAAAGATTATGAAACGAACCACAGATTCTGTGAACTAAACCGGCCGTCAGTGTGACAAATAATGTCATTTCATAAAATCGATACTTCAAGAGGAAGGATCACAGAATTATAAAGTTTCTCAATAGCAAATCAGAAAAAACTCAACTTAGCTTTCACGTGAATATGTCGAATAGTTCCTGAAATATCTTCCGAAGTTTTTGAGGTTTTTCGTTTTATTCTTCGTGAAAAAAGACAATTTTGCGTGAAATTGGAGAAAAATTTGGACAACATAAAATATTCGTGACCGACAAAAAGAATTACTGGGAAAAAGTACCAAAGATTATGAAACGAACCACAGATTCTGTGAACTAAACCGGCCGTCAGTGTGACAGATAATGTCATTTCATAAAATCGATACTTCAAGAGAAAAAATCACAGAATTATAAAGTTTCTCAATAGCAAATCAGGAAAAATTCAACTTAGCTTTCACGTGAATATGTCGAATAGTTTCTGAAATATCTTCCGAAGTTTTTGGGAATTTTTGTTCTATTTTTCGTGCAATAAGACAATTTTGCGTGAAATTGGGGAAAAATTTGGACAACATAAAATATTCGTGACCGAAAAAAAAAATTACTGGGATAAAGTACCAAAGATTATGAAACGAACCACAGATTCTGTGAACTAAACCGGCCGTCAGTGTGACAGATAATGTCATTTCATAAAATCGATACTTCAAGAGAAATGATCACAGAATTATAAAGTTTCTAAATAGCAGATCAGAAAAAACTCAACTTAGTTTCTACGTGAATATGTCGAATAATTCCGGAAATATCTTCCGAAGTTTTTGAGAATTTTTGTTTTATTTTTCGTGCAATAAGACAATTTTGCGTGAAATTGGGGAAAAAATGGACAACATAAAATATTCGTGACCGAAAAAAAAATTACTGGGATAAAATACCGAAGATTATGAAACGAACCACAGATTCTGTGAACTAAACCGGCCGTCAGTGGGACAAATAATGTCATTTCATAAAATCGATACTTCAAGAGAAAGAATCACAGAATTATAAAGTTTCTAAATAGCAGATCAGAAAAAACTCAACTTAGTTTCTACGTGAATATGTCGAATAATTCCGGAAATATCTTCCGAAGTTTTTGAGAAGTTTTGTTTTATTCTTCGTGCAAAAAGACAATTTTGCGTGAAATTGGAGAAAAATTTGGACAACATAAAATATTCGTGACCGACAAAAAAAATTACTGGGATAAAGTACCAGAGATTATGAAACGAACCACAGATTCTGTGAACTAAACCGGCCGTCAGTGTGACAGATAATGTCATTTCATAAAATCGATACTTCAAGAGAAAGGATCACAGAACTATAAAATTTCTCAATAGCGAATCAGGAAAAACTCAACTTAGCTTTCACGTGAATATGTAGAATAGTTTATGAAATATCTTCCGAAGTTTTTGAGAATTTTTGTTTTATTCTTCGTGCCAAAAGACAATTTTGCGTGAAATTGGAGAAAAATTTGGACAACATAAAATATTCATGACCGAAAAAAAAAATTACTGGGATAAAGTACGGAAGATTATGAAACGAACCACAGATTCTGTGAACTAAACCGGCCGTCAGTGTGACAGATAATGTCATTTCATAAAATCGATACTTCAAGAGAAAGAATCACAGAATTATAAAGTTTCTAAATAGCAAATCAGAAAAAACTCAACTTAGTTTTCTCGTGAATATGTCGAATAGTTTCTGAAATATCTTCCGAAGTTTTTGAGAATTTTTGTTTCATTCTTCGTGCAAAAAGACAATTTTGCGAGAAATTAGAGAAAAATTTGGACAACATGAAATATTCGTGACCGAAAAAAAAAATTACTGGGATAAAGAACCAAAGATTATGAAACGAACCACAGATTCGGTGAACTAAACCGGCCGTCAGTGTGACAGATAATGTCATTTCATAAAATCGATACTTCAAGAGAAACAATCACAGAATTATAAAGTTTCTAAATAGCAAATCAGAAAAAACTCAACTTAGTTTTCACGTGAATACGTCGAATAGTTTCTGAAATATCTTCCGAAGTTTTTGAGAATTTTTGTTTTATTCTTCGTGCAAAAAGACAATTTTGCATGAAATTGGAGAAAAATTTGGACCACATAAAATATTCGTGACCGAAAAAAAATTACTGGGATAAAGTACCAAAGATTATGAAACGAACCACAGATTCTGTGAACTAAACCGGCCGTCAGTGTGACAGATAATGTCATTTCATAAAATCGATACTTCAAGAGAAAAAATCACAAAATTATAAAGTTTCTCAATAGCAAATCAGGAAGAACTCAACTTAGCTTTCACGTGAATATGTCGAATAGTTTCTGAAATATCTTCCGAAGTTTTTGAGAATTTTTGTTCTATTTTTCGTGCAATAAGACAATTTTGCGTGAAATTGGGGAAAAATTTGGACAACATTAAATATTCGTGACCGAAAAAAAAATTACTGGGATAAAGAACCAAAGATTATGAAACGAACCACAGATTCTGTAAACTAAACCGGCCGTCAGTGTGACAGATAATGTCATTTCATAAAATCGGTACTTCAAGAGAAAGAATCACAGAATTATAAAGTTTCTAAATAGCAGATCAGAAAAAACTCAACTTAGTTTCTACGTGAATATGTTGAATAATTCCTGAAATATCTTCCGAAGTTTTTGAGAATTTTTGTTTTATTCTTCGTGCAAAAAGACAATTTTGCGTGAAATTGGAGAAAAATTTGGACAACATAAAATATTCGTGACCGGAAAAAAAAATTACTGGGATAAAGAACCGAAGATTATGAAACGAACCACAGATTCTGTGAACTAAACCGGCCGTCTGTGTGACAGATAATGTCATTTCATAAAATCGATACTTCAAGAGAAAGAATCACAGAATTATAAGGTTTCTAAATAGCAAATCAGAAAAAACTCAACTTAGTTTTCACGTGAATATGTCGAATAGTTTCTGAAATATCTTCCGATATTTTTGAGAATTTTTGTTTTATTCGTCGTGCAAAAAGACAATTTCGCGTGAAATTGGAGAATAATTTGGACAACATAAAATATTCGTGACCGAAACGAAAATTACTGGGATAAAGTACCAAAGATTATGAAACGTACCACAGATTCTGTGAACTAAACCGGCCGTCAGTGTGACAAATAATGTCATTTCATAAAATCGATACTTCAAGATAAAGAATCACAGAATTATAAGGTTTCTCAATACCAAATCGGAAAAAATCAATTTTATTTTCACTTGGATATTTTGAATCTGAATTACCTACCGAAGTTTTCAAGAATTTTTTCTTCATTTTCTCTGCAAAAAGACGATTTTGCGTGAAATTGGAAAAATTTCAGGAAAACATAAAATATTCGTGACCGAAAAAAGAAACTACTGGGATAAAGTCATTCCATAAAATCGGTACTTCAAGAGAAAAATTACGAAAAGCACTGCCGTGAAGGCAGGAGCTTTTGAGCGCTCGTACATGCACCTTGTAGGCAGATTCGCATTTTCCAGTTTTAGAAATCAATTGAAGGAATTTTTGACTGCTGTCAAAAAAATTCTGAAACTTAGGCGAAACTCCAGACTTCATGTCGGTGCTTCAGCTGATCAATTTTTTTCCGATAATTCGCTAGAATTTTCCACGGTATCTATGGTCTTGGTGATGCGATCTGGACAAAATTTTGCACGTAGTTTGAATACATTATACCTGAGCTAGGTGCATAATTTCATTCCAATCCGATCGGTAGTTTCGAAACTATTAGGAATAAAATATTTTGAACGGCCATATTTACGGAACTCCTAGTCTAATTTTGCTCATTGATGAACGTGACCGTGAAATTTGCGATCCAAACCCACCCTGAAAATTTCAAGTTCCTAGGCCTTTCCGTTCAAAAGTTAGAATTTTCTATGGTTTCTATGGTTCTGGTCATGCGATCTGGACAAAATATTGCTTCAATATATCATTCTCGATTAAAATACAAAATTTCATCTCGATCGAATCCGCAGTTTCGAATTTATCGAGAAAACAAAATTTCAAACGACCGTATTTACGGAACCCCTTGTATAATGTTGCTCACGTTCATCTACGTGATCACGACATTCGAGATCCACACCTATCCTGAAAATTTCAAGTCCCTAGGCGTTTCCGTTCAAAAGTTACAATTTTCTATGGTTTCTATGGTTCTGGTCATGCGATCTGAACAAAATTTCACATGTAGCTTAAACACCTCATTTTCCATTTGAGTGCAAAATTTCATCTCGATCAAATTTGTAGTTTTCAAGTAATCAGGGAAACAAAACTTTGAACGGCCATATTTACGGAACCCCTGGTGGAATTTGGCCCATTAACAAACTTAACCGAGCCATTCGGGAACTGAACCCACACTGAAAATTTCAAGTCTCTAGGTTGTTCCGTTCGAGAGTTATCGTGCTTACGGCCGGCCGGACGGCCGGACGGCCGGACGGCCGGACGGACAGACTCGAATTTTCCGACGGATTCGTCATCAGTGAGTCGAACATAGTCGATTGAGACCATTTTCGGCTCAAAATTCGAAAAATACAGACATCGTGACGAAATGATATAGCCCTCGTGTAAGTAGTACGAGCGCTCAAAAAATAACATATTTACATGGATCATACAACATTCTCAACACCACATTAGAAAAAATTTTTTTTTCACATGAATATGTCGAATAGTTTCTGAGATACCTACTGAAGTTTTTAAGGATTTTTATGTTTATACTTCGTGTAAAAAAGACAATTTCGCTTGAATTTTCAAATTATGATTTCACGAGTCGGACAATGTGTGGTTATTGTTGACACACGTTGATTTGTCATTTTTGTCGAAAACCCTCAAAAGTGCCATGGAAAAGTGGCAGGAGGTTCTGGATGTAAGCTCCATGGGGAGCATTTTCCGACCCCGGCCAGACGTCGAATTAATTCTCCATCATAAACTTCGTACATACTTGAAAAATGGTTCAAAGTTTCTCCTCCACTAAATTATCACCTAGCCAGGAAATTTTTGCCATGGTAACTAGTGAAATTACGGCATCTCATTGGTTTTGAAGTAGGGGGTGTGGAGTTTTCTGTGAAAATTGCAGGGGGTGATTATTAAGTTTTTTCCTCGAACCATTCGGAATCAGTTTGAGCGTCGATAACCATATGATACATATGCGCATCTCTATAATTATGTAGCAACTTTATTTAATGTTGCAGGCGCAAGATCTATCGAATATTTTTAATCAATCAATAAGATATTTGGTGGTAGAACCAGTTATTATATCATGGACTGTTAACGCAACGGCGCAGGGGGCAAATACGTATGTATAAGTGAAAGTAAATTGCAATGCATTGAATGGACGCAGAGTAGTATCCAAGATATTCTACTCAATCGTAATATCGAAAAATCCAACAAGAGAGATACAGAATTCAAAACTATTATCTGAGGAATGGTTAGCTCCGCGTCCTGAACCGATTCAAAACTGGACCATAGTATAGTTCTGAATCATTTCTGACCCAATCTCCTCATGTACTTCACTGAACTCCCACGAAGACTTCAAAGTATTCGGAAACTTTTTCTTGACTTGAATACAACTAGACGTTCAAGGCCTTAAATATCTCTAGGGTCAATCTTGCATTAGTTCTACTCTTCAACCGGACGAGGAAAATCTGATCGCAGACGTTTTTTTATGGATATGAATACTAATAACTAACTTCTAGTTGATCTAATTGATTTCGGCTAAGAAAAACTCCATGAAATTCAGAAGGACCCCAACGAAGTTGGTCATGTTGGTATTTACTAATACTAGTAAATACCAACATGACTGGAAAATAACCACTTTAGTTTTCTGAAGTAGTATATAGTGAAACCATAGAATAATCTAGAACAATTCAGAAAAAACATTACAAACTAATTAAAAAAAAATATTTTTCACAAAATGCCTTCAACAGTCTCTCACTAGGGACAAGAGTATAACCTAGTACGTGCCTGGCTTTAGCCTACATTAATTCTTCTACCTAAAACATATTACCTCAACTCTTTTTAGCGGATCTACTCATTCAGCAAATCGCCAATCTTAAGAAGAGACCGCAAAAATAAAACATCTCCAAGATGTCGAACCTAGTTTTTTTGACGGTTGTTAGTGTTTTCCTCGTGGTCGTTAGTGGCTTTCCAGATGGTGCACCCGTTGATGCTTGTGTTAAACCAAGACCGAACCAACCTTACCATGGGCAAGCTCGATCTCAACCCCCCAACACCAGCCCCTATCAAATTATTCAGTCGAGTTCTACTTATGGACCTGGATCGCAAATAACAGGTTAGTGAATAAAAAGAGTTTTTATTAATACTGGAAGAATAAAATTACGCATAACTCAACATTTCAAGGTGTGTTGCCTTCGTTTTATTTTATTTGATTGCAGTTCAGAAAAAAAACAAAAATTTGAATTGTTTATCAAAATTTGAACGTATTTTTACAAGAGCTGAAATTATTACGATCACTTAATTACTCCTATTCACTTATTGCGACGATTTTTTGGCGAATTAATTCCGATTTCGTAAGTGACTATTTGAGTCTCAGAAAAAAATATTACCGTTCTGAAAAAAAAAAAAAAGAAATTCAATCGGATATAAAAATCCGAACGTATAGCTGCTCCATTTCATCACTTTGTCCAAGAAATTACCCCCATTTATTACTCAAATTAACTTCTTTCGACGTTTTTCTGCCGAATCAATTTCGATTCAATTCTCGTTCAGTCCACTGAAATGAAGGGAAATTGAACGATCCGACATGTCAACGGAATTTCCTTCACAACTCACCAAATCGTTAGAAAACTCGGGAAAACTGCTCGCGATAGTTGAAGAAACGTCTAAGGATAAGTTTTTGTACGTTTCACCTCTCGAATCCGTCTATTTTTCGGAAATTTACCCAAGTTCAGGAGCATCTTCCGAATCCGACCAGAAGTCGAAATAATTTGCCACGATCAACGTCAACGTCGAATTGTAATAATTTCCACTTGATTATCACCTCACCTCCAAAAAATTTTTGTGATCAATCATATTGTCAGTTGAACTGGAAATGATCAATAATTGCTATTTCGAACTGGCAATTCTACATAATTATCTGTTTGAACTGGCAATTATCAGTTTGAGCTGGCAATTATGTAAAATTGCCAGTTGGCAATTATCAATAACATCGTCAGTTCGAACTAGAAAATAATAAATAATTGCTAGTTCAAACTGGAAGGAAATTATCCATAATTATCTGAACTAGAAATTATGTATAATTGTCAGTCAAAACTAGCAATTATACATAATTACTGAGTGGGACTGGTAATTATCAATTACATTGTCAGTTCAAACGGGAAATCATCAATAATTGCTATTTCGAACTGACAATTCTACATAATTATCAGTTTGGACTGGCAAATTTTCAGTTTGAGCTGGCAATTATTTATATTTGCCAGTTCGAAATAGCAATTATTGATGATTTCCCGTTTGAACTGACAATGTAATTGATAATTATTACCAGTCTCACTTACTGGCAATTATCGAATATATCGTCAGTTCGAACTCTAAAATAATCAATAATTGCTAGTTCGAACTGGCAATTATACATATTCATCAGTTTGAACTGGAAATTATTTATAATTATCCGTTGGAACTGGCAATCATCAATTATATCGTCAGTTCGAACTGTAAATAATAAATAATTGCTAGATCAAACTGGAAGGAAATTATCCATAATTATCAGTTTGAACTTGCAATTATGTATAATTGTCAGTCAAACTAGCAATTATACATAAATACTGAGTGGGGCTGGTAATTATCAATTATATTGTCAGTTCAAACGGGAAATCATCAATAATTGCTATTTCGAACTGGCAGTTCTACATAATTATCAGCTTGAACTGGCAATTATCAGTTTGAGCTGGCAATTATTTATAATTGCCAGTTGAAACTGAAAATTATTCATTATTGCTTTTTGGGACTGGCATTATCAATTGTAACGTCAGTTCGAACTATAAAATAATCAATAATTGCTAGTTCGAACTGGCAATTATACATAATTATCAGTTTGAACTGGCAATTATGTATAATTATCAGTTGGAACTTGCAATCATCAAGTTTATCGTCAGTTCGAACTGTAAATAATAAATAATTGCTGGATCAAACTGGAAGGAAATTATCCATAATTATCAGTTTGAACTGGCAATTATGTATAATTGTCAGTCAAAACTAGCAATTATACATAATTACTAAGTGGGACTGGCAATTATCAACTATATCGTCAGTTCGAACGGAAAATTATACATAATTACCAGTTAAAACTGATTATCGATGATTTCTAGTTCAAACTGACAATTATACATAATGTATGAACTAACAATAATGAATAATTTCCAGTTGAAAATTATTGGTAATTGCCAATTCGAACGGAGAATCATACTTAATTTCTAGTTTCAACAGGTAATTATCAATAATTCCTGGAACGTTCTTACATTGATTTTTATACTTCTTCAGTGACCATCCAGGGTGCAGATACCTTCAAAGGGTTCCTCATACAGGCGAGAGATGCCGCCACCAACAACTGGATAGGAGGCTGGATAGAGAGCCCCAACACCAAGGTCCATCCAGAATGCAGCGCGATCACACACGCCGATCCTAAACCTAAAGCTCAGGCTACACTATTGTGGCAGGCTCCTTCCAACTCCAGAGGTGGACAAGTTTACTTCACGTAAGTCATGAGTGACACACCAGCAATTTTCATCTGAGACACATGAAATGTTTAATGAACTTCTATAATGTTAAAGTCAACGGTCAGACGTCGAATTAATTTGCCACGATGAGTCGTAGTAAGGACACAGTAACAAAGCCTACAACCGAGTCTCATAACTCGAACATGCTCAAATACTGAGGGAATGGGACTTGGCGTGTCGAAATAAAGAAAAATTGAAACTCTCTCTTCTTCATCTCATCTCCTAGCGTATCGTCCATAAAGAACTTTCCGGTCCCTAACTTCTAGATGATTAATTATGCAAAATCAATCAAGGGATATTTGAGCTACTCTGAAATGTGCTCAGTGGTTATATCGGGAATTGGGTAACCCAAATTAGATTCAGCCACCCTCCTCCGGATGTCCTCTCATTATCTCGTCGAGCCAACCACCCTCAGGAATTATGAATGATATGCAGTCCTTTCAGATTTTCCCAGCAAAGGGAATTTTGGAAGGGAAAGAAAACCTTATGGGACATTCAAATTACGAAAATTCCTAAATGAAACTTTTGTCGGAATGATACACAACATTTTCAGGAAAATGTTGGGTAGTACAAAATGAAATAATCTATGATCATTTGGATCTGACACTGTAGCGAGACTATCGAACCAATAATCATGAAACGAACCCAAGATTCTTGAACGATCGCAAATGGTTCGCGACCACCCTCAGAGGAACTTACTATGAAATTGAACACAACATAGGGTTGAAGGATAGGAAGCAGAGGATGAACCTTTTTTCTGGACAGTTCCAGTGCTGCACCTGGTTTTTGAGAAGCTAAGGGCACTCAACTTAAAGTTGCTCTATGTCACTTTAATAGAAGACGCAATGGTGCGATGAAAACGCGGCGGTGGAGATCAGACGACTCGGTTTTGCACCAATATGCGGCCAAATTTCACAGGAGAATCGATGGCGTCGATATTTAACAGAATTCTCGGTTTTATACAACGATGATTTTCTCTCTCGGTGGCTGATTTTCTTGACTTATGGTCAGATAGATGACAAGACCTCGCAGCGCGTGCGGAAGAAAACCACTATACAGGTGGTCGTTTACGTTCACGACGTGACAATTCTGTTAATCGTTACAGATAATGTCATTTATTAGTTATTATTATTATTTTGAAAAAATATGAAATAATTTATGAAAGTTATTTAAGTGTATGATTCTTTCAGGGGGACTGTGCTGAAGGAATACTCTACATTCTGGTCAGAATTGGTTTCGCAGGCTCACCAATAAGAAGAATGTTCAGTATTATCCAATCATTTATAGTAAAAATCATTATGTATATAACCATTTCAAAATCGACATTTTAATCACCATCGTCCACTGTATAACTCCTTCGATCCTATTTCAAGATCAATTGTGCTCAACCACATAAGATGATCCCAAAAAGCTCAGAAGATTTCTGGTTTCTCAATGCAAATAAATAAAATTCTCGAAATCGAAATGTGTCCACACAATAAAATCTGGTGAAAAAACATGGTAATATTTATTCCCTAACACCTACTAATTAGAAAAAACCTCGAGGATGCACTCAATAACAAACGAGTTCCTATTAAAATTCTACATTAATTGTGAGAAGTAGTATCTACATATTGATTGGATTCTGATGAGTCTCACACCAAGAATGAAACGATATAATTTGAAATGTACCTGACTTAACCCGAGTCCCCGACTCGCGATCAACTGACCCGATTTACGAACAACTGACTCTAACTCTTTCAGAGTCCCCCAAAGGTAAACTGTTTCCCCCTTCAAAAACCTAATTCCTGAGTTGACATTTTTCGTAGTGCCTCTCAATTGGCTTGGGAACACCCACGCTCTCAAATTATTTCTCCGAAAATTTTGCATGGTCAACCGACGTTACTTATTCTTCCCTTTATTGGCCTTATCGCGACCCATGTGGCAAAAATATACTGAAATAATTTATGAACGTTATTTGAGTGTATGATTTTTTCAGGGGGACAGTGCTGAAGGAATACTCTACATTCTGGTCAGAATTGGTTTCGCAGGCTCACCAATAAGAAGAATGTTCAGTATTATCCAATCATTTATAGTAAAAATCATTATGTATATAAGCATTTCAAAATCGACATTTTAATCACCATCATCCACTCTATAACTCATTCGATCCTATTTCAAGATCAATTGTGCTCAACCACATAAGATGATCCCAAAAAGCTCAGAAGATTTCTGGTTTCTCAATGCAAATAAATAAAATTCTCGAAATCGAAATGTGTCCACACAATAAAATCTGGTGAAAAAACATGGTAATATTTATTCCCTAATACCTACGTATTAGAAAAAACCTCGAGGATGCACTCAATTACAAACGAGTTCCTATTAAAATTCTACATTAATTGTGAGAAGTAGTATCTACATATCGATTGGATTCTGATGAGTCTCACACCAAGAATGAAACGATATAATTTGAAATGTACCTGACTCAACCCGAGTCCCCGACTCGCGATCAACTGACCCGATTTACGAACAACTGACTCTAACTCTTTCAGAGTCCCCCAAAGGTAAACTTTTTTCCCCTTCAAAAACCTAATTCCTGAGTTGACATTTTTCGTAGTGCCTCTCAATTGGCTTGGGGACACCCACGCTCTCAAATTATTTCTCCGAAATTTTTCCATGGTCAACCGACGTTGCTTATTCTTCCCTTTATTGGCCTTATCATGTGGCAAAAATATACTCTTTTCCGAAATAGGTAACCAAATTTAACATTGAATATCACACAGAGTTAATGAGATTGTTTGCTATAATCCACAGTTTCACAAAGTCATAGCAGCTCCGCTCTATTTTGTTTGGTTGATAATAGAGTAAGGAAGGTAATGAATGTGCATTTCCCACCAAAGTACCCTCGACATAAAATAGGTAAGTACATAAACTTAAGATTCGAGCAGAACTCATATTCCTCACCACTGCTTCTACTGTTCCAAACAAGCTGAAATAAATTTACTGCAATCTTCTCCGCTTCATATCCCTGAAGAATGAAAAGAACCAGCATTTTTATTCATGACCTTTCCTTCATAATAAAAGGAGAAAAATTGGCCCGCATGAATATCCGCCATAATATGGAGTTTCAGTTGTACAGGGTCTAGCAGTTGAAGCTGGCAGTATTTAAATGTTGGTAGCTGGAGGAAGGGTGCTTGAAGAAGGATGTTTACCACATTAACTTGAAAGCTTTATAGTGAATAATCTATCTAGAAGACAACATAACATTTTCCAGAAGCTATCGAAGGAGAAACCAGTAACGTGTCTCAAGATTCTCAACAGAAGGTATCTTCAGTAATAGAAGCTTTTGTAGATTCCAAACGAACTCCACTATTGCGGTCTACTTCCAACGGAAATTTTCCCATTTTCCTCCTCCACTTGGGAAAACCCCCATATATTTTTATCACCCGAAAGGTCCCTCTCACAACTACCCCAAATGCACTCCTTCTCGCAGGGTGCACAATAACAAACGGTCTCGCCTTCCCGCGGAGAGCATTGCGATTCCACCAGATGGGGTGGTGACGATATCTGGCCCGTAGCGTTTGCGACGTCGTCACCAGAGGAGCCGCCGGCCGGTTAGAAAACGTTCAGCACTCTGCAGCCCCATTTCTGAAGTACGCGTCGCGACGCTAGCATCTGGTGCCGAGAAAACGGGAATTCAGTGTGCCAATCGCGTGTTTCTGGAACGACTCTGGTTCGCTATATATAAAGTGGTAAGTTCGAAGGTTCTTCTTCGTTTTCTGGACTAGGCCATTTTTATCGACACTACCTGATATGACGAATTTTTTTCGGAGAAATTCGGATTCTGAATCCAAATTTTCTCATAAATGCTCAGAGGCGTTTTTGGCCTAGTTTTCATCGAAGGCTTAAAAAACTTTTCGATTTTTTCTTTTAAATTATGAAATATCTGAAAAAGTTTTTGAAACAAATTTTTAAATTAATCGCCAGAGTGGTCACCCATCCATGTGCTGACAAGCTAGACAACTCAGCTAGACTTCAAGTCTTATCAAAGTCACCCCCGATTTCTGGAAGACTGATTAAACCATAACATTCAACTTGAGAGGGATGTCGAATCAATTTGGTATTCTGAAATTAACCAATTTATGATCATTTTGATACGACATGTAGCGAGACTATCGAACGAAATATTCTTTGGTCCAAGCCTGCCGTCAGTGTGACAAATAATGTCATTTTATAAAATCGACACTTATATGGAATATATCAAATTTTCCAACACCAGATCAATAAAATTCTATTTTTTCACGTCGAACAGAATAAAGCTCAGATACCGAATTTTTGCATTTTTCTAGTGGAACTAGAATGGGATGACTATATCTACGGAACCCTTCGGCGGATTCGCCCATTTACTGAATAAAGCGACGCATTCGGACCTCGAACGTACCCTGAAAATTTCAAAACTCTAGTCCTTTTCTTTATAATTATTTTCAACACTGCCTAACTCAATCTATCCTAACGTAACCTAAATATAAATTCATTTTAAGAATCTTTTTTAACACTGTGAATATTTATAGGGAAATTCCTTACCCGGAATTTCCAGAACTATTTTCAATAGTTCAAAACTTGTCAATATTGATTCGCCTGGTCTCTAGTAGTAACCTAACCCAACCTCAATATAAATTCATGTCAAGAAATATTTTCAAGAATAACTTCACCTAACCTAACCTAAATATGAATCCATTTTGAGATTGATTTCCAACTCTAGCCTAACCAAACCTAACCTAAATATGGATATATGATAATATCTGATCCAAAAGTTTTAAGACAACTTTATATTATTTACGCTGACATTGCTATATAGCGCAGTGACGTTTCGAAGTGGTGTGGTGCTACTTAAATGAATGAATTCGAATTCAACAGATCACAAGTCAAAGTATGCAAAAAATTTGAACTAACTTGAGTTATCTCAACAAAATTAAAATGAGACGTCATAAAAAATTCAGAATGATCAAAAATTCCATCGATGAAACCAATTGGGAGAAGAACAAAAAATGATATCTTATACTTTTTACATAACTCGCCAGTTCCATCTGGCAAAAGTCGTTCGCGATTCTAATAAGGCAAACTTCCTGGTTGATGTTATTCATGTTCCATGAAGTTATTCATAAAGCCGAAAGGGAAGAAGTTTCCCGGTCTCGATAAAGAATACTCATCCTAAACGTCTAGACCGGGAGCTTGAGGAATCTGCATAAGCTCGTTCCTGTTCATTTGCAAATTGGGGCTCATCCACAGCGGGAACTTCATTCGATCCACACCGCTCTCAACTACTCGAACACTCGCGCTCATTTGGGTAGAATACATGTTGAAGTTTCAATTTATCACTTCCAAACCGCGATTGCATCTGCTGACCATTGTTTGTAACCGATATCGAGCTATTTAACGGGCAGAAGGGATCACATTGGATAATACTCCCCTATTATTCAGGCTAAAATAATAATTCCTTGAAGAAGGGATGAACATTTACTTACTTTGGAAAGGATGACTTATCTGTCATCTGTCATATGTCATCAGTCTTATGTCATATGTCATCTGTCATCAGTCAATATGTCAAGAGCGAAAAATGTCGAAATAACCAATATAGCCTCGTTTTACGAAAAAACCGACAGAAGCAAATTGAAAGTTCAGAGCCACAGTTCAATGCGAATCAAATAATGAAATTTTCACGAACATCCAGCATAGACTGACTGGCTGGACATTCATTTAATTACTGAATCCAAAATTCCATGGAGCGGGGGTGTGTGTTATCGGCCATTTATTAGTTCTCATTTTGATATGCACTCTATTTTGTTATTTGAAGTCTGAATTTCACTGCAAATTAGATTTTGTTCATGAGAAATTCATGCAATTGTATACATTTATGCACTAATTGCGCAGCGGAGTGCGAACGCTATTAAAATTTGTTAGCGAATAGTTGGGCGCTCTGTTATTTCGTGCATTCTAATTGATTCGTTGTGGAAATGTTGGTTAAACCATGTCCAATAATGATTTTTGGGAGCCATAAAGGTGAGACAATGATCCGAGCTTCAGCTATATAAAGTGAACGGTCGCAAATGGTTTGTGACCACCCTCAGATGAACTTACTGTGAAATCGAACACAGCAAAAGCAAAATACTTATCCACAGGGGGCGATGACGGAGTCTTGGCGAATCTGAAATAACTGAAATAAGGTTGAAGGATAGGAAGCGGAGGCTAAACCTTCTTTCTACACAGTTCCCTGGCTGTCACCTGGTTGTTGTGATGACTGATTCTTCAATCGATTATTACAGCAGGAAAAGTTTCAAACTGACAAATTCCGAAATGAAATAATTGACGGTCCAACTGTTCTCCTCTCGGCCCCCAATAGGAACAAAAATTCCAGAAATTCCATGTGAAATTAGCGGTGAGAGTAAATCCTACACCACCCACCCCTCGACATAAAATGCCTGCGGCGACTTCCCGGAGAGCATAAAACACAATAAAATGAACACTCTGGGAAACTCCAGACTCCAATATACCAGTAAGAACGTTGGAATCCCTGAAAATTCGGTGGCAGAACAGCAACGCCCACGTGCCGGAAACACCAACAGTTGAAACTGGAACGGTTGTGACGTCTATTGAAATTCAGTGCTCGAATGACATCGAAATTTATTGAACCCCGCTTGATAAAACGTTGGGCGCGGGACGGGGGAAGATTAACGATGTCGAAATTAACACATTCGCAAGTCCACAGTCTTCTCCGTTGTCTAATGTCCTTAGCGACGATGAAAAATTGACGAAAATTAGAGAATGCAGCAAAAATGAGCACAGAGACGAGAATCTGACAGCTAGATCGATCTAGTAGGAAGGACTCTACGTTTTGTAGATACCACAGAATTATCTCGCTCGTACTAGTGAAAATTGTGGGGAAGTTTTAAGGAATTCAAACATAACAGTTGCGCACCCAAATATCAATAGTTTATTGGTTCAGTTGAAAACGGCTTTCAACTTCAGGTCTAATCACAAGAATTGGGAAAGACCCGCGAGAAAACCCGTTCTGTACAATAAATAGGCGAATGTATCACAAGCAGAGATAATTACTCCAGTTACACCTCTAGAACAACCTAAATAACGATAGGAGTAAATACCATACTATTTCCACGTGGTTGAAGAAGGATGTAACACTGGCTTCATCAAAAATCAACGACCGCTGTGCGGTCGTATTTTTCAATATCTCAATATGCCTGTTTTGATTTCAAACGGTGTTAGCATTATAATTTTATGCGAGGATCTTGCTTCATACCTCTGAGAGAAAAAGAGCCTATTCTTAAAGGACAGATCTTATCGATTTTGGGCATCTGTCATCAATTTTTGGCATTACTTAACTGCATTTTGAAAAACAAGCCCGTTTCCTCTAGTAAAAAAAGCGGGGGGCTTGGCGTTCTCAACGACCGCTACGCGGTCGTATTTTTCAGTATCCCAACGTGCCCGTTTCGATTTCAAACGATGTTATGATTTTAATTATATGCAAGGATAACATATTATTGGGGATGTTTCGTTGTGAACGTGAACACTATATTACTCTATTAAAACTCTTCGAACTTATTTCGACTATTCATCAGTTCTCTCCCTTTTCTACCATTTTGTTTGTATCTGATGCTAACCCCTAAAAATCGGCTATGAAGATAAGCTAAGTCCAAGACCATGGTTTTCTAAACGCTCGATACTTTCGTTGAAAAAGAAAGAAAATTCAGTTTTCAACGAGATTTCAGTAGGTATCTGCAATTGTATCGCAGTGGAAATGAAAGCGGACGCATAACAGATGACCGTTGACCGAAGACGCTGCCCTTGAGGCGAGGCCTACCGTGATGTTTGACGTTTCAAGACCTTTTTTTTTACAACAATATACGATATTTAAGACCAGGGTTCGCGAAAGTGGTGAAATGAGTGGAAACGCCACATAGATGCTGTAAACTTGTGGTTCTTCGAGAATCGATTCCAACTTGCTTCATACCTCTGAGAGAAAAACGAGCCCTTTCCATTCCTAAAGGACATCTCTTATCGATTTTAGCCATCTCTTGGGTATTTCCGAAAATAATTTTAAAAAACAAGCCAGTTTCCCCTGGTAGAAAACGCGCGGAGTTTGGCGTTCTCAACGACCGCTACGCGGTCGTATTTTTCAGTATCCCAGCGTACCCGATTCGATTTCAAACGATGTTATGATTTTAATTTTATGCAAGGATAACAAGTAATTGGCGATGTTTCGTTGTGAACGTGAACACTATATTACTGTATTAAAACTCTTCGAACTTCTTTCGACTATTCATCAATTCTCTCCCTTTTCTACCATTTTGTTTGTATCTGATGCTAACCCCTAAAAATCGGCTATGAAGATAAGCTAAGTCCAAGAGCATGGTTTTCTAAACGCTCGATACTTTCGTTGAAAAAGAAAGAAAATTCAGTTTTCAACGAGATTTCAGTATCTGCAATTGTATCTCAGTGGAAATGAAAGCGGACGGATAACAGATGACCGTTGACCGAAGACGCTGCCCTTGAGGCGAGGCCTACCGTGATGTTTGACGTTTCAAGACCTTTTTTTACAACAATTAACGATATTTAAGACCAGGGTTCGCGAAAGTGGTGAAATGTGTGGAAACGCCACATAGATGCTGTAAACTTGTGGTTCTTCGAGAATCGATCCCAACTTGCTTCATACCTCTGAGAGAAAAAAGAGCCCTTTCCATTCCTAAAGGACATCTCGTATCGATTTTAGCCATCTCTTGGGCATTTCCGAAAATAATTTTAAAAAACAAGCCAGTTTCCCCTGGTAGAAAACGCGCGGGGCTTGGCGTTCTCAACGACCGCTACGCGGTCGTATTTTTCAGTATCCCAACATGCCTTTATCGATTTCAAATGGTGTAATCATTTCAATTTTATGCAAGGATAACAAGTAAACGGCGATATTTCGTTGCGAACGTGAACACCATATTACTCTCTTCAAACTGTGTAACGCATTGAACCTCTTTTGACTTTTCATCAGTTCTCTCCCTTCTCCACCATTTTGTTTATATCTGATACTAACCCCTGAAAATAGAGGCCATAGAGGAAAGTCCAAGTCCATGGTTTTCTAAGCGCTCGATACTTTCGTTAAAAATAAAAGAAAATGTCTGTAGCATGAAACTTTTTTCGCAGGATCCACGCTAATTACTCGAAAGGGACATATATTATTCACTCTGATTATGTAACGCCTAGCTGGGCAGAGCAGAATGGCGGTATTAAAAAAAATTATGCCGGACCGAAATTTTCAGGCTGAAACTTTTTCCTGCTTCCGTTCTTTTTCCGGATCCGAGGAATATGAACCGGAAATTTCATGCGCTCAATGCGGAGTTTCCAGTTTAAAACATGGATGTAGGTTTGTACGACCGAAAAATTATGTTTGCATCTGGAATTTCCGGCGATTGGTTGTTGAACTTAGTCTGGAATTCGGTGGGAGACTGGATATTTAAAAAAAAATATTTTTCTTTGATTTTGTATAGAATTATATACTCACTAGAGCTGTCGTTGAACGTTTAATTAGATGAGACGGAGACGAGACGAATACAACCCCTTTGTGTACAAGTTCATCTGGGATTCGCCCAATCATCCGAAGGTTCCATCCAACTAGTCTCATACTAATTCTGCTCCGATAATTAACAACCTGACAAAGCTTGACGTGTATCAGCCTCGAGTTGCACGAGGTCCTTGTGATTTATCTTTGACAGGATTGTTGGGGAGTGCCGACTCTGGTATTTACCTTTCCAATGCATCAATATCGCATTATCTACATCGCCATATTGTGTGCCAGATATAAATTGATGAGTTATTACCATCTGGTATTTAGTTTCACTAGGGTCCATTGGAATTGTTACGTAGATGTGTGCTAATGATAATCTCATTCAGATTTGCCTTTATCTGTTGGTAGTGTTGAATCGGATGTTGTAATTTCGAAATGCTTCAGTATCTGCATGACCGAAGAAGCGGCCCTCAAGTCGGGGCATACCATGAAGTTTGCCGTTTCAAGTCCTTTGTCTACAAAAATGTAGGATATTCAAGACAAGGGCTAGTGAAAATGGTGGAATGTGAGAGAGAGTAAAAATAGCCTTTTTCATTCGCAAAGTCACTCCTCATCGATTTCGACCATTCCCGAACATTATTTCGAAAATCTTCCAACGCCCGGGGCTTGGCGCTCTCAACGACCGCTACGCGGTCGTATTTTTCAGTATCCCTTCTCGATTCTAAACGGTGTTATAATTTTAATTGTATGTGAGGATAAGAGAAACGCATAATGAGCGTTGAAGAAACTCATGAACGAGTTAATCGTCAACATATCTCCATGCGAGATCATCCTCATAAAGTCAGGTTTGAAGGAGCATAACGAAAACTCTAAACCCCAACAGCGGAGTCCTCGAAACGCCCCCACGAAATTACAACGACAATTTTCCCCAAACTTTGGAGATAAATTGCGGGATCTTTGACGTACAATTGCGGGGTGAGGGGGACCGTCATGAGGCTGTCATAAACGAATGTGCCGTCTCGGAATGTGTTGCGGAGGGATGCAGTAGAG
This sequence comes from Aphidecta obliterata, assembly GCA_963966015.1. Taxonomy (NCBI): domain Eukaryota; kingdom Metazoa; phylum Arthropoda; class Insecta; order Coleoptera; family Coccinellidae; genus Aphidecta; species Aphidecta obliterata. Next base: position 5,868,758 of record OZ014435.1, read on the forward strand.
CCTCGATAAGGAAGTATTCGCCGGAAAACTTTAGAAAATTTGGTCTTGTTCGGGATCCTGCTAGAACTCTTCAAGGGACGAGCCAATATCCGATCACGTCACACGTTTTTCAGGAAATGGGAACTTGGGAATATAAGGAAAACAATTGGACGACTTTCATTTACAAGTAGGATTATTTGCAGAGCCCTTGTAGTCGAAAAACGACCCAACTTTCTCAATAAACGTGATGATAGTCAAAGATTCCCCAACTCCTGGAAACCTTTGCAAGACTCTTGTTTTTTATTTCCTTTCCAGATGAGGATAGATTATGAATAACCATACTGAAACACTAACAAGTTGGATTATTCGCAAAGCCTTGGAATCGAAAAACGACCCAATTGTCTCAATAAACGTGATGATAGTCAAATATTGCCCAACTCCTGGAAACCTTCGCAAGATGTTTGTTTTTTATCTCCTTCCCACATAAGGCTAGATAATAAATACCCATACCAAAACACTAACAAACAGGATTATTCGCAAAGTCCTCGAAATCGAAAAAAATGAATTCCACAACTCCTGAAAACCTTTGCAAGATGTTTGTTATTTTATTTTCTTCTCAGATAAGGCTAGATTATGAGTATCCATACCAAAACACTAACAAGTGGATTATTCGCGAAGCCCTTGTAATCGAAAAACGACCCAACTGTCTCAATAAACGTGATGATAGTCAAAGATTCCCCAACTCCTGGAAACCTTTGCAAGATCCTTTCTTTTTATTTCCTTTCTAGATGAGGATAGATTATGAATACCCATACCGAAACACTAACAAGTTGGATTATTCGCAAAGCCTTGGAATGGAAAAACGACCCAATTGTCTCAATAAACGTGATGATAGTCAAAGATTGCCCAACTCCAGGAAACCTTCGCAAGATGTTTGTTTTTTATCTCCTTTCTACATAAGGCTAGATTATGAATACCCATACCAAAACACTAACAAATAGGATTATTCGCAAAGCCCTCGAAATCGAAAAAAAAAGATTCCCTAACTCCTGAAAACATTTGCAAGATGTTTGTTATTTTATTTCCTTTTCAGATAAGGCTAGATTATGAATATCCATACCAAAACACTAACAAGTGGTTTATTCGCGAAGTCCTTGTAATCGAAAAACGACCCAACTGTCTCAATAAACGTGATGATAGTCAAAGATTCCCCAACTCCTGGAAACCTTCGCAAGATGTTTGTTTTTTATTTCCTTCCTAGATAAGGCTAGATTATGAATACCCATACCAAAACACAAACAAATAGGATTATTCGCAAAGCCCACGAAATCGGAAAACGATCCAACTGTCTCAATAAACGTGATGATAGTCAAAGATTCCCCAACTCCTAGAAACCTTTGCAAGATTCTTGTTTTTTATTTCCTTTCCAGATAAGGATAGATTATGAATACCCATACTGAAACACTAACAAGTTGGATTATTCGCAAAGCCTTGGAATCGAAAAACGACCCAATTGTCACAATAAACGTGATGATAGTCAAAGATTGCACAACTCCTGGAAACCTTCGCAAGATGTTTGTTTTTTTTTTCCTTCTCACATAAGGCTAGATAATGAATACCCATACCAAAACACTAACAAATAGGATTATTCGCAAAGCCCTCGAAATCGAAAAAAATGAATTCCCCAAACCCTGAAAACCTTTGCAAGATGTTTGTTATTTTATTTTCTTCTCAGATAAGGCTAGATTATGAATATCCATACCAAAACACTAACAAGTGGATTATTCGCGAAGCCCTTGTAATCGAAAAACGACCCAACTGTCTCAATAAACGAGATGATAGTCAAAGATTCCCCAACTCCTGGAAACCTTTGCAAGATTCTTGTTTTTTATTTCCTTCCTAGATAAGACTAAATTATGAATATCCATACCAAAACACAAACAAATAGGATTATTCGCAAAGCCCACGAAATCGGAAAACGATCCAACTGTCTCAATAAACGTGATGATAGTCGAAGATTCCCCAACTCTTGGAAACCTTTGCTAGATGTGTGTTTCTTGTTTCCTTTCTAGATGAGGCTAGATTATGAATACCCATTCGATTCATTGTTTGAATAATTGAAATGGCAGATTTTTCAGCAGAAAAACACTGACAAGTAGGATTATTGGCAAAGCCCTTGTTATCGAAAAACGGCCCAACTGTCTCAATAAACGTGATGATAGTCAAAGATTCCCCAACTCCTGGAAACCTTTGCAAGATGTTTGTTCTTTATTTCCTTTCTAGATAAGGCTAGATTATGAATACCCATACCAAAACCTATCTTCATTTCATCCCAATGATGAATTGGAAACCTGGACATTTCTGGTCAGTCAGAGGAAACGCGATCGATAATCTCAAGATTAACCCGAACAACTCCGAGATCCCGTTCGAACCCTTCAAGGGACGAGCCAATATCCGATCACGTCACACGTTTTTCAGGAAATGGGAGCTTGGGAATATAAGGAAAACAACTGGACGACTCTCGAGTTCCTCCAATCTGGAAACACGAAGGAGGGTAACATGACACCAGACCATCACGAGGCCTGTCATTAGAGGGCTCGAAGTTCATCGAGATTATGTGCTCTGCTAGTTGGGAGATGAGCGAGTAAATGGACCATTTTGATCAGCAGATTATTGATTCCTGGAGTTTCGTATTCGAAAACTTTCAAGGGTTTATAACGATTATTGGAGTTGTAATTTAAGAGTCCTATTTTGCTAAAACCCACATCTTCCTACTATCTCGAAGTCAAAAATTCAAGCCTCCCATTTATCCCAGATCCAAATAGAACGTATATCACAATGTATTATTTTGCAAGTCAGCGAAGCTGCAGCTGCAATGCACCAGCAAGATATCTTCCAACCATCTCCAAGTCGCAAATTCCAGCCTCCGATAACGAGATGGCTTCCTCCATCATTCTCGCAAACTGATACCTCATTAATCTTTTCATCTCCCCGAATTCCTTCCAAATTGAAACGTATATGTAACGTTGCGCCTTTATATCCCGCCAGCTCAGCCCTAACGTCCAATTCTTCCAGTTTAGGTGCGAAGGCGTTCCAATTCCTAATCCCAGTTCGCTTGAATATACGACTTGTAGGAAGCGGTTGCGGATTAGTTTATTTAGGCTGGGGTCGCCAGCAAAAACATGGGAACGTCGCTGGAGCGAAAAAACCCATCCCGCTTGTAGGTTAGAGTGTCCTAGAATCCGGCGTTTCGATCAATGTAAAGATTGAAGGAAGCCATTACAACAAACAGTTTCTGGTTTTGGTCCCAGGAACTTTTTTATTGTGTCATGAAGGGGCTAGACGTCATGATTCCGTATTGATTATCATCCAAATCCACATCCGAGCTTTCAGATAAAATGTAATACCTTCACCCGTCGGATCATAACCATATCTCTGATCTAACCCAGCATCGTTTCATGTTTATGGCCGTATGTAATCCGCATTAAGTCGGGAGTCAAAGTTTATCAACCGCACATATGCAGCGTGGGGCCCCAAACGCGAAGTTTCAGCCAACTGTTATTCCATGAACAAGGATTTATCTCGGAGTGTTCATATTGCACATTTCACGGTACATTTTCAACCGACGCATATTCGCTTTAATCTATCGCAAACAGAGCGAACTTTCAAAAGGGCTGGTCATAGGGGGAGCGCAGATAACGATTCCGAATTAACAACCTATTCCGATTCGAATGAATCAAAACTAAACAGACTGCAAAATGTAGCTTGACGTTTATCGACGAGTCCAAACATGGAGTGTCTGAATGGGGAGATTATCGTTGATTTTCGGAAGGGTTATTCGTATACGGACGCTCACTTTGAAAGTTTATAGTATAGTGATTTTTCAGCAGAAAACCACTAACAAGTATGATTATTCGGAAAGCCCTTGTAATCGAAAAACGACCCAATTGTCTCAATAAACGTGTTGATAGTCACAGATTCCCCAACTCCTGGAAACCTTTGCAAGATGTTTGTTCTTTATTTCATTCCTAGATAAGGCAAGATTATAAACACCCATTCGAATCATTGTTTGAATAATTGAAACGGCAGATTTTTCAGCAGAAAAACACTGACAAGTAGGATTATTCGCAAAGCCCTTGTAATCGAAAAACGGCCCAACTGTCTCAATAAACGTGATGATAGTCGAAGATTCTTCAACTCCTGTAAACCTTTGCAAGATGTTTGTTTTTATTTCCTTTCTAGACAAGGCTAGATTAGGAATACCCATTCGAATCTTTGTTCGAATCATTGAAATGCAGAAGTACACTAACAAGTAGCATTATTCAGAAAGCCCTTGTAATCGAAAAACGACCCAACTCTCTCAATAAACGTGATGATAGTCAAAGATTCTCCAACTCCTGGAAACTTCCAACTGTCTCAATAAACGTGATGATAGTCAAAGATTCTCCAACTCCTGGAAACTTTTGCAAGATGTTTGTTTTTTATTTCCTTTCTAGATAAGGCTAGATTATGAATACCCATTCGAATCATTGTTTGAATGATTGAAATGGCAGATTTTTCAGCAGAAAAACACTAACAAGTAGGGTTATTCACAAAGCCCTGGTAATCGAAAAACGGCCCAACTGTCTCAATAAACGTGATGATAGTCAAAGATTCCCCAACTCCTGAAAACCTTTGGAAGATGTTTGTTTTTATTTTCTTTCTAGACAAGGCTAGATTAGGAATACCCATTCGAATCATTGTTCGAATCATTGAAATGCAGAAAAACACTAACAAGTAGCATTATTCAGAAAGCCCTTGTAATCGAAAAACGACCCAACTCTCTCAATAAACGTGATGATAGTCAAAGATTCTCCAACTCCTGGAAACTTCCAACTGTCTCAATAAACGTGATGATAGTCAAAGATTCTCCAACTCCTGGAAACTTTTGCAAGATGTTTGTTTTTTATTTCTTTTCTAGATAAGGCTAGATTATGAATACCCATTCGAATCATTGTTTGAATAATTGAAATGGCAGATTTTTCAGCAGAAAAACACTAACAAGTAGGGTTATTCACAAAGCCCTGGTAATCGAAAAATGGCCCAACTGTCTCAATAAACGTGTTGATAGTCAAAGATTCCCCAACTCCTGGAAACCTTTGCAAGATGTTTGTTTTTATTTCCTTTCTAGATAAGGCTAGATTAGGAATACCCATTCGAATCATTGAAATGCAGAAAAACACTAACAAGTAGCATTATTCAGAAAGCCCTTGTAATCGAGAAACGACCCAACTGTCTCAATAAACGTGATGATAGTCAAAGATTCTCCAACTCCTGGAAACTTCCAACTGTCTCAATAAACGGGATGATAGTCAAAGATTCTCCAACTCCTGGAAACTTTTGCAAGATGTTTGTTTTTTATTTCCTTTCTAGATAAGGCTAGCTTATGAATACCCATTCGAATCATTGTTTGAATAATTGAAATGGCAGATTTTTCAGCAGAAAAACACTAACAAGTAGGATTATTGGCAAAGCCCTTGTAATTGAAAAACGACCCAACTGTCTCAATAAACGTGATGATAGTCAAAGATTGCCCAACTCCTGGAAACCTCTGCGAGATGTTTGTTTTTTATTCTCTTTCTAGATAAGACTAGATTATTGTTCGAATAATTGAAATGGCAGTAAGATACTAACAGTATCAATCATAGGTCTATTCGTTGTAAATAAAGTTTTCTTCTAAAAACCTGGGTTTTCTCGAAAGTAAGTAAACTTCGGAAATAACAGAAAATAATTTACCAAAATACTTTCATCAGAAAATATAACACGAGCAGGTGGGAACCTATGGCTATGGCAACCTCTTTTCAGTATAACTCCTCCAATATTCTCCTGAGGTAATTGAAAGTGGGTCTTTACGTTGAAAATAACCCTTTGTTGCATTTTCCTCTCCAAGATTGAAAACTGGTGAAATGATATTCCTAGACGTAGCAATAGCTCGAGAAGAGATGAAAGCATGTGAAAGGTTTCACCATCCCACCCCTTATTGTGTATTGCCCACGTCTTCGTCTTCTAATATATCGACTGAATTGAGTAGCTACTTTGATCTCTTCAGAATGATGATGCTAATTAAATCTCAAAATGTTTTTTCTTCAAGTTAACTCCGAACGTGTCTTTTTGGAGTTTTGAATTCGAGCAGTCGAGACGTCTTTATCGACCTATTGTAGTAAAAATATTCTGCAACAAGGAGGGATGATCTCTCATAACGAAAGGAATCCGAAATGTTCAATTCCATTACTCCGAATCCGGAATAAACGCGAGACGTCCTCTGTCAACACAAAATCCGATATACTCGAATTCGTCTTCTCCACCCTTATTCGTGTCCCCGCAGTGCTGAAACTACTTGCACTCGGATTTACCTATGCAATCATGAATATTTCAGGCGAATACGTAGCTTCGAGTGGTGAGGATTGCACGCTCCATATGGGAAAGAGCGACGTGAAGGATTTTTATCAGCTTCTGCTGTTTTTTCTCCGAGGAATCACTGAAAAAAAACTAATCCCGGGAATTTCCAGTTGAATGAATTCCGGTTGTTTGAACGCAACTATTGTTATCACAACAAGAAAAGACCGATCTGAGAACATTCAGGTTAGATCAGACCAAAGGAAGGAAGAAAGACTAGATCTGTATATGTATATGCTGGAAAAGTTCTTTGAGTGATGCTTTGGACTGTTTCCGACCAATTTTGGCGATTTTCAGGAATTAATTGATGTGGGACGTATGATACTCGTAGATAAGTTAGCTTAGCGCCTACCACGACCGTTACACGGTCGTAGTTTTGAGATTGCTGAGTCGCCTTCGGCGAAAGTGCTCAGATATAAAAAGAGAACTTCAAGCTGGCAAACTTCGTTCGATAGATGAGCAACTCCTTCCTCAACAAAGCCTCTTTTCTTATTAGGTAATACACAAAGTTGTTTGTTCCTTCGGCTTTCAGCCTTCCTTACTCTCATTAAATCGGTCCAATCGACTTGTTTCAATTAAAATTAATTCTTCCTCATAGATTGGAGTGCCACTTTGATTAACAACCCGCCTTTGCAAAATGCAACGAAGACTGAAATTTCCAATAACGACCAAAACATCCACAAAGGACTGAACATACAATCGATGCGGCACAAAGGGATCTCTCCGCTGTCCGAAGTTTCCCTTAATTATTCCGTTTCAACGGGATTAAATTGTGATTTTTCTCTGTTGTTGACGAACTATGGAATCGACTCTGAATCGGATCCAATTATCATCTCGTAGAACGACAGGTATTTCGTGGAGCGAGGCAAAACATGTAGAGTCTTTCTTCTTAACTTTCATCAATTTTAGCAACCCTTATCTCAAATTATACAATCGACTACCTTCAATAGTTTATGGTATCCACCAGGGTAAGACACCACCATCATTAAATTTAATACTTGATTTCCTCTCAAGCCCTTCTTCCATATAATCCCTCACACCGCATTGTACTCAATAAAAGACCACCAATGTTGCAATCAATTCAATAATGGAACGCCAACAAACACCGCATTCACAACAAGATCAAAAGCATCATTGTGATCGAAACTGCACGAGAATTAATGTCCACGTCACCGAGTTTCAGAGTGTTCTCAAATTAAACGAAGGTGTTGAGAGCTTTCAGATTGAAGAGCTTTCACGCACGCTGTTAACATATCGAACTCATGCTGTTGATTCTTCGTTAAATATGTGCTTCTAGCTACACAGCTTTTCCATATAACCATTATGGACGAAAATAGCAACGCCAGGAAAAACGAGAAGTGGTGTTTTATGTTGGGAAGAGTGGATTCAATAAGTTACTTATCGATGGGCCTTTCAACACTGGCCCAACTGAAAATAATTCTTAATGAACTTATATTTAGGTTAGGTTTGGTTAGGTTAGGACAGTGTTGAAAATCATTCTTTATTCACACAAACACTCGAAATACATAAATAATTCGAATCGGAATATTCTACTACGATAAAAGGGGTGGAAAGATGACTGATATGATGAGCAATTTTCACCAACTGCACAACAAACAACTGAACTGAAAACTTGCGAATTTCCATATTATGACAAGCATTTTTTTTTTGGAATATGATAATTTGAATTTTTGATAAAATTATCATGCTAACGTATTAAAGCTCTTAAAAATAATATCAATTAGCCTCTCTAATTCTTATTCTTGAAATGAATTGATATTTAGTTGGGTTAGGTTAGGTTGATTCAAGTTAGGACAGTGTTGAAAATAATTCTTGAAACGAATCAATATTTGGGATAGGTAAGGTCAGGTTCGTTGAAGTCAGGACAGTGTTGAAAATAATTCTTGTGATGAATTTATATTTAGGTTAAGTTAGGACAGTGTTGAAAATTATTCAACAATAATCAATATTTAGGTTATGACATAGTTGAAAATAATTTTTAAAATAAATTGATACATATTTAGGTTAGGACTATTCGGAAAGCCCTTGTAATATAAAAACGACCCAACTGTCTCAATAAACGTGATGATAGTTAAAGATTCCCTAACTTCTGGAAACCTTCGCAAGATGTTTGTTTTTTATTTCCTTTATAGATAAGGCTGGATTATGAATACCTATTCGAATCATTGATTGAATAATTGAAATGGCAGATTTTTCAGTAGAAAAATACTCACAAGAAGGACTATTGGCGAAGCCTTGTAATCAAATAACGACCCAACTGTCTCAATAAACGTGATGATAGTCAAAGATTCCCCAACTCCTGAAAACCTTTGCAAGATGTTTGTTTTAATTTCCTTTCTAGATAAGGCTAGATTAGGAATACCCATTCGAATCATTGTTCGAATCATTGAAATGCAGAAAAACACTAACAAGTAGCATTATTCAGAAAGCCCTTGTAATCGAAAAACGACCTAACTGTCTCAATAAACGTGATGATAGTCAAAGATTCTCCAACTCCTGGAAACTTCCAACTGTCTCAATAAACGTGATGATAGTCAAAGATTCTCCAACTCCTGGAAACTTTTGCAAGATGTTTGTTTTTTATTTCCTTTCTAGAAGAGGCTAGATTATGAATACCCATTCGAATCATTGTTTGATTAATTGGAATGGCAGATTTTTCAGCGGAAAAACACTAACAAGTAGGATTATTGGCGAAGCCCTTGTGATCGAAAAACGACCCAACTGTCTCAATAAACGTGATGATAGTCAAAGATTCCCCAACTCCTGGAAACCTTTGCAAGATGTTTGTTTTTTATTTCCTTTCTGGATAAGGCCAGATTGAGAATACCCATTCGAATCATTGTTTGGATAATTGAAATGGCAGATTTTTCAGCAGAAAAACACTAACAAGTGGGATTATTGTAATCGAAAAACGACCCAACTGTCTCAATAAACTTGATGATAGTCAAAGATTCCCCAACTCCTGGAAACCTCTGCAAGATGTTTGTTTTTCATTTCCTTTCTAGATAATGCTAAATTATTGTTTGAATAATTGAAATGGCAGTAAGATACTGTTGTAAATAATTCTTGAAATGAAGTTATATTGAGATCACGTTAGTACAGAGTTGAAAATAATTTTTGAAATAAATTAATATTTTGATTAGGTTAGAACAGTTTCGAAAATCATTCTCGAAATCAATCAATATTCAGGAGAGGTTAGCGTAAGAAAGGACAGTGTTGATAATTTATCCCAGAATGAATTAATATTTAGGTGAGGTTGAGGTTAGGTTAATCGAAAAACGACCCAACTGTCTAAATAAACGTGATGATCGTCAAAGATTCCTCAACTCCTGGAAACCTTTGCAAGATGTTTGTTTTTTATTTCCTTTCTAGATAAGGCTAGATTATGAATACCCATTCGAATCATTGTTTGAATAATTGAAATGGCTGACTTTTCAGCAGAAAAACGCTAACAAGTAGGATTATTCGCGAAGCCCTTGTAATCGAAAAACGACCCAACTGTATCAATAAACGTGATGATAGTCAAAGATTGCCCAACTCCTGGAAACCTTTGCGAGATGTTTTTTTCATTTCCTTTCTAGATAAGGCTAGACAATGTTTTAAATAATTGAAATGACAGAAAGATGCTGTTGTAAATATGTCTTAAAATTAAGTTATATTAAGATCACAGAGTAATAGTTGAAAATAATTTTTGAAATAAATTAATATTTTGATTAGGTTAGAAGAGTTTCGAAAATCATTCTCAAAGTCAATCAATATTCAGGTGAGGTTAGCTTAAGAAAGGACAGTGTTGATAATTTATTTCAAAATGAATTAATATTTAGGTAAGGTTGAGCTTTAGTTAGGACAGTGTTGGAAATCATTCTTAATTCACACAAACACTCTGAATACATTAATAATTTGATTCGGAATATTCTACTATGATAAAAGGTGGAAAGATGACTGATATGATGAGCAATTTTCAGCAACTGCACAACAAACAACTGAACTGAGGAATTGCGAATTTTCATATTGTGACACGCATTTTTTTTTGATAATATTATGATTTGAATTATCGACAAAATTATTAAGCTAACGAATATATTAGGTTAGGTTAGGTTAGTTCATTGAATAAATAATAATTCTATGTGTATTCTTAAAATGAATCAATATTTAGGTTATGCTAGGTAAGCTTAATTTGGGAAAGCGTTAAAAATGATTCTTAAACCGAATCAATATTACGGTTAGGTTTGGTGAGGTTCGTTGAAGTTAGGACAGTGTTGAAATTATTTCTCAACATTAATTAATATTCAAGTTAGGTTCGCTCAAGTTAGGACAGTGTCGATGATATATCTTGAAGTGAATTAATATTTGGTTCATGTTGGGTTTGAACAGTGTTGAAAATAATTCTTGAAATGAACTAATATTTAAGTTAGGTTGGTACAGAGTTGAAAATAATTTTTAAAATTGATCAATATTTAGGTTCGTTAGGACGGTGTTGAAAATCATTCTTGAAATCAATCCATCAGTGTTGATTATTTATCTTGAAATGAATTAATATTCAGGTAAGGTTGAGCTTTGTTAGGACAGTGTTGAAAATCATTCTTAAGTCACACAAAAACTCGGAATACATAAATAATTTGATCCAGAGTATTCTACTACGATAAAAGGTGGAAATATGACTGATATGATGAGCAATTTTGACCAACTGCACAACAAACAACTGAACTGAAGAATTTCGAATTTCCATATTAAGAATATAATTTTTTTTTGAAATATGATAATTTGAATTATTGATAAAATTATTGAGCTAAAGATTATAAATTCATTGAAAAAATAATAATTCTATGGGCTTCTCTAATTCTAATGCATAAAATGAATTAATATTTATTAGGGTTAGGTTTGGTTAGCTTTTTGGGACAGTGTTGAAAATAATTCTTGAAACGAATCAATATTTAGGTTAGGTTAGGTCGGGTTCGTTGAAGTTAGGACAGTGTTGAAAATAATTCTCAACATTAATTAATATTCAGGTTAGGTTAGCTCAAGCTAGGACATATTATGACAAGCATTTTTTTTGGTATATTATAATTTGGATAATTGATGAAATTATCAAGCTAACGAATTGAAATAATAATAATTCTACGAGCCTCTTTCAAATTTTTTAAATGTTGAAAATTATTTCACTTAGTTTATAATCACTGAGAAAAGTTCTTCGACCTGCGTCGAACACGAAATCTTATTAGTCCAAAACCGTCGAATAACACATAAATAGTTCAACATTGTGGGGTAATGGGGTGCGTTCCAAAACAGTTATCTTCCAATAACTCCCGACAAAATATCGTTCCGAACCAGACAAACCCCCCTTCCTCTCCCCATAATTATCCCCCTCCCGAACAATCCAAACTCTCCCCTAAATCCATACACCGCAACTTCCTCATAACGGGGGTGGATTTAACGAAATTGAATTCCCCCCACGGTACTCGAGGACTCTATATTCAAATTTAATCCCCGGCAACCATTAGCACGGACAGTTTGACGACTACATTGTCTTATTTAAATGAACTCGATAATTACTATATCCACAATAATGCGAGATAATGGCGGCGGTCGAAATGAAGTATATACACGGTGGGTTATTATGTGCAATTTACCTGGCGTCGTTAGCGATTCATATCGCAGCTTTTGTAGATCGCCGAATCCGTGCGGGGTTTCGTAATTGCCGTTCGTGTTTTTGTTTTGCCGGTATTCTTGAATGGGGATTGTACCTGAAGGGTTTTTCATCGATGGAATATTCCTGCTATTTATCGCTTTTTGCATACCCTGAATAACTCGTAATTAAGGGTGTTCCAGTTTTAGAATTCAGATTGCTTTGTTGGCACCCTTGAAAATGATGTCGATAAAATGTGAGTTTGCATTGAATAGTCTTTTAACAATATTATAATCCAAGCGCAATACCAGTGGAAATTCCCTAAGGAAATCTTCAAGGAACAACAGGATCGGCTATAAAAGAAATGAATTGAAAGATAAGATGAGAAAAAATTTCGAACGAAATTCTTCAACACCCACAATTCCCAAGTCTATCGCGGTTATGTAATAGCCGGGATTTGTGGGGGTAGTTTTTTGTCGCAAGGGTTGGAGAATGGGAGGCCTCGTTCGGTGTTATAGACCCCAATAAATTCTGATCAGGGGGTGCGGGAAGTTTTCGAAATGGAGTCGTTCCAAGGGCCGGCACTATCGATATATGTTTGACATCGAGCCCACGTTTATGTTTCCCTTATAAAATTTATGGCGATATGCACAAGAAATTTCGACCGAATTGGACTGTACCATCATTTCACTCACTTGAAAACACTCGATTATAGCTCATTACGTAAAAATAAATTCTACTCCATTAAATTTATTCCCATCCCTCCTCCCAGAATTCGAAGAACTCGAATATCATTCGCCATCGAGTATCTAACCATTCTTCACTTCCCTAATTTCCCAGTGTGATATCCATCATTCGTTTTTCCAGGGGAATTCTTCGCATTCCCACGTTTTCATGGGAAATTTTCCCGATGGCGGGGTGGTTTTTCCAATGAACAACTCGCATAATTCCAGCCACCACAGCCTACTTACGAGTGATTTGTATGCTCTGCGTTCGGCCATAAAATATCCAATATAAATTTGACTTGGCATTAGAAAGGAGGTATTTCCTTGGGGGTCACATTGGATTCTGATTTAGCACAAATAAGAAAATTTATAATGCTAAAAATTGATTAATTATTGTAATTATTATAGTTGAATTAATTCGAAATAGTTATAACATTGAAAAAAAGAATTTGATTAAAAAAATTGGTTTTCATATTTTTTTTCATTTCAGGTCAATATGGTTAGATCTATTTTTGTACTTGGAATATTTGTGGCTGTTTCTCAGAGGAGTTTTGTCAGTACTGTACCAATATCAGGTGAGTTATTAACTGGATAAACATAAGTGACACCAAAAAAATTTGATCGATAATTTATACTCAGAAATGAGTAATTAAAACACTCCTCCACATTTGTACAATGAGTTATTTTAATACTGCTACAGGAAATAAATTCTCATATTCGAATATTTCCCCTCATCGTCCACCAACCCGTACATACTGTGGAATTTTATTATTCGTGCCAGTGTTGTTTCACGTCGTTCTGAATTGATGGATGTTGAATTTATCGATAAGGTAAATGTTGTTCCATTTCATTTTGAATAAGGCTAACTTTTACACAGCGAAAGAGCACAGCATATTACTCTCTATGATGGAGAATCATGGAAGATTCCATCGAGAACAAAAAATTACCGTGCGTCGGGGAGGAATTGGGCTCAGCAATATTTTTATTAGGGATCACCAATATTTCAATTAGGGATCTTGCTAGCACCTTATTTTGTCACAGCATTTATGGTGAAGAATAATAAAAGAATTCAACGAGAGAAAAAAATTACCGAGCGTTGGAAAGGAATTGGGCTCAGCAATATTTTTATTAGGGATCACCAATATTTTTATCAGGGATCTTGCCCCAACTCATTATGATGGAGAATAATGAACGATTCCATCGAGACAAAGAAATTACCGAGGGTTGGGGAGGAGCAGTTTTGTTATTAGGGATCACCAATATGTTTATTAGGGATCTTACCACCACCATCTATGATAGAGAAAAATGGAAAGTTCCATTGAAAAACAAAAAATTACCGAGCGTCAGGGAGGAGTTAGGCTCAGCGATATTTTATTAGGGATCATCAATATTTTATTAGGGATCATCAATATTTTATTGGGGATCATCAATATTTTATTAGGGATTTTCAATATTTTACGAGGCATCTTTTCACCATCATAGTTTGTGACGGCAGTGATGGGAAGAATACTGGAAGATTCAATCGAGCAGAAATAATTACCGAGCATTTAGGCTGAGCAATATATTTTATTAGGGATCACCAATATTTTTATTAGGGATCTTGCCACTACTTATTATGATAGAGAATAATAGAAGATTCTATCGAGACAAAAAAATACCAAGCGTTGGGGAGGAGTTGGGCTCAGCAATATTCTTATAAGGGATCGCCAATATTTTTATTAGGGATCTTGCCACCCCTATTTATGATGGAGAAAAATGGAAAATTCCATTGAGAAAAAAAATTACAGAACTTCGGGGAGGAGTTAGGCTCAGCGATATATTTATTTTAGGGATCGATATTTCCTTATGAATTTTCAATATTTTTATTAGGAATCTTTCCACTATCATATTTTGTGACAGCATGAGGAAGAATACTGGAAGATTCAATCGAGCGGAAAGAATTAACGGGCATTTATGCTAAGCAATATATTTTATTAGGGATCACCAATATTTTTATTAGGGATCTTGCCACTACTTATTATGCTGGAGAATAATGGAAGATTCTATCGAGACAAAAAAATTACCGAGCCTTGGAGAGGAGTTGGGCTCAGCAATATTTTTATTAGGGATCACCAATATTTTATCAGGGATCTTGCCACTCCCATTTATGATGGAGAAAAATGGAAAATTCCATTGAGAAAAAAAATTTACAGAACGTCAGGTAGGAGTTAGGCTCATCGATATTTTTATTAGGGATCAATATTTTCTTATGAATTTTCAATATTTTTATTAGGAATCTTTCCACTATCATATTTTGTGACAGCATGAGGAAGAATACTGGAAGATTCAATCGAGCGGAAAGAATTAACGGGCATTTATGCTAAGCAATATATTTTATTAGGGATCACCAATATTTTTATTAGGGATCTTGCCACTACTTATTATGCTGGAGAATAATGGAAGATTCTATCGAGACAAACAAATTACCGAGCCTTGGAGAGGAGTTGGGCTCAGCAATATTTTTATTAGGGATCACCAATATTTTATCAGGGATCTTGCCACTCCCATTTATGATGGAGAAAAATGGAAAATTCCATTGAGAAAAAAAATTTACAGAACGTCAGGTAGGAGTTAGGCTCATCGATATTTTTATTAGGGATCAATATTTTCTTATGAATTTTCAATATTTTTATTAGGAATCTTTCCACTATCATATTTTGTGACAGCATGAGGAAGAATACTGGAAGATTCAATCGAGCGGAAAGAATTAACGGGCATTTATGCTAAGCAATATATTTTATTAGGGATCACCAATATTTTTATTAGGGATCTTGCCACTACTTATTATGCTGGAGAATAATGGAAGATTATATTGAGACAAAAAAATTACCGAGCCTTGGAGAGGAGTTGGGCTCAGCAATATTTTTATTAGGGATCACCAATATTTTATCAGGGATCTTGCCACCCCCATTTATGATGGAGAAAAATGGAAAATTCCATTGAGAAAAAAAATTTACAGAACGTCAGGTAGGAGTTAGGCTCATCGATATTTTTATTAGGGATCAATATTTTCTTATGAATTTTCAATATTTTTATTAGGAATCTTTCCACTATCATATTTTGTGACAGCATGAGGAAGAATACTGGAAGATTCAATCGAGCGGAAAGAATTAACGGGCATTTATGCTAAGCAATATATTTTATTAGGGATCACCAATATTTTTATTAGGGATCTTGCCACTACTTATTATGCTGGAGAATAATGGAAGATTCTATCGAGACAAAAAAATTACCGAGCCTTGGAGAGGAGTTGGGCTCAGCAATATTTTTATTAGGGATCACCAATATTTTATCAGGGATCTTGCCACCCCCATTTATGATGGAGAAAAATGGAAAATTCCATTGAGAAAAAAAAATTTCCAGAACGTCAGGGAGAAGTTAGGCTCAGCGATATTTTTATTAGGGATCAATATTTTCTTATGAATTTACAATATTTTCATTAGGGATCTTTCCACCATCATATTTCGTGACAGCAATCATAAGGAAGACTAATGGAAGATTCAATCGAGTGGAAAGAATTACCGCGCATTCAGGCTAAGCAATATATTTTATTAGGGATCACCAATATTTTTATTAGGGATCTTGCCACTACTCATTATGATAGATAATAATAGAAGATTCTATCGAGACAAAAAAATACCAAGTGTTGGGGAGGAGTTTGACTCAGCGATATTATTATAAGGTATCGCCAATATTTTTACTAGGGATCTTGCCATCACTCTTTATAATGGAGAATAATGGAAGATTTCATCGAGACCCGAGTTACCGAGCGTTGGGAAGGAGTTGAAATAATTTATGCCTAACACTCAGGAAGAAGAATAATTCGAATTTATATAACGAGCGTTCAAGAAAACGTGGCTAAAACAAGACAGCACAAACTAAATTTAAAATTAAAAAAAATAATTGCAGCATCGCGAGTTATCTCATGCTGTAAAAGTTGCTGAAGGAATAGACGTAAATCTTTCGACGGCGTATCTCAGATAATTCCATAAACAGTTGTGGATTCCAATCAGCTTTCACGTCCCCGAAACAAAAGAACCTAATTTCCAAAGAAACCCGGGAACGCTTCATATCCTTTTCATAACTTTTTTGCCCATCCTTTCAATGCGCCTTGTCTTCGCTCGAATGAACTTCAGAGATGAATTCCGTTCGGTGTCCCTCGCCGCTTAAAACTCGTGGATTTAATTATCTATTCTTCGGCTTTTCCCCAAAATTAAAACTGGGACGAGTCCAATAACAATACTGGAATTTTGCGTTCCTTTGTCTCGTGAGCCATTCAGTATCTGGATGATGTTCTTCGTGGAAACTTTTCCGGTTTTAGTGCTGAAAGAAGTTTAGTTAAGGTATAATGTTCCCAAAAATCCAAAGCCTAATTAGTACTCATTATTCTCTGCTCTTTTCTTCAACGAACTGATGGAGGATGACGTATAAAAATCATTGGGTATCCTCTTAGCTCGAAAAAATCCATGAATTATAAAGGCTAAACAGGTTTTTCAGATTTCAATTCAAGCTCGAGGGATTGTGCCAGCGGCAATATCTTTATTAGGGATCACCAATATTTTTATAAGGGATCTTACCACTACCATATTATGTCGCAGCATTCTTGATGGAGAATAATGAATTCTAAAGGCTAAACAGATTTTTCAGATTTCAATTCAAGCTTAATTAGGGATAACCAATATTTTTATAGGGGATCTTACCACTACCATATTTTGTCCCAGCATTCATGATGGAGAATAATGGTAGATTCAATCGAGTGAAAAGAGTTACCGAGCATCGGAGGCGAGTTGGGCTCAGAAATATTTTTTTATAAGGGATCACCAATATTTTCATTGGGGACCACAACACCAATATTCATGATTGGGAATATTGAAAGATTCAATCGAGAGAAAGAATAACCAAGCGTTGGGAGGAGTTGTGTTCAGCAATATTTTTTTTAGGGATCACCAATATTTTTATTGGGGATCTTACCACCATATTATGTCCCAGCATTAATGATCGAGAATAACAAAAGATGTCAACGAGAGAAAAAAAAATTCTGATTTTCAGGGAGGAGTTCGGCTCAGCGATATTTTTATTAGGGATCATCAATATTTTATTAGGGATTATCAATATTTTTATAAGGGGTCTTTCCATCACTATATTTTGTGACAGCAGTCATGATGAAGAATAATGGGAGATTCCATCGTGCGGATAGAGTTACCGAACATTTAGGCTAAGCAATATATTTTATTAGGGCTCGCCAATATTTTATTAGGATCTTGCCACCGCTTATTATGATGGAGAATAATGGAAAATTCTTTCTAGACAGAATAATTACTGAGCGTTCGGGAGGAGTTGGGCTCAGCAATATTTATATTTTTATATTAGGGATCACCAATATTTTTATTAGGGATCTTGTCACCACTATTTATGATGTAGAATAATGGAAATTTCATCGATAGAAAAAATAACTAAGCATTAGGGAGGAGTTGGGCTCAGCAATATTATTATTAGGGATCACCAATATTTTTATGGTTGATCTTGCCACCACCATATTTTGTCGCATAATCAATAACTAACACTTTCAACGAGCTTTCAAGAAACCGTGGCTCAAATAAGACAGTACAAACCAAATTTCAGGGATATTTTTATTAGGGAGCACAAATATTTTTATTGGGGATCCTGCCATCAGCATATTGTGTCACAGCATTCTTGATGGAGAATAATGAAAGATTCCAACGAGAGATCAAATTATCGAGCATCAAGGGATTTTTTGGCACAGCAATATTTTATTAGGCATCTTGCCACCACCATATTTTGTCACAGCATTCATGATGGAGAATAATAGTAGATTCAATAGAGTGGAAAGAGTTACCGAGCATTGGAGGCGATTTGGGCTCAGAATTTTTTTTTATTAGGGATCACCAATATTTTTATTGGGGATCATGACACCAATATTCATGATGGAGAATATTGAAAGATTCTATCGAGAGAAAGAATAACCGACCGTTGGTGAGGAGTTGGATTCAGCAATATTTTCATTAGGGATCACCAATATTTTTATTAAGGATCTCAACACCTCCATATTTTGCCATGATGGAGAATAATAAAAGATTTCAACGGAAGAAAAAAATTCCGATTGTCGGGGAAGAGTTGGGCTTGGCAATATTTTCATAAGGGATCACCAATATTCTCATTAAATCTTGGCAACATCATATTTTGTCACATTATTCTTGATGGGGACTTATGGAAAATTCCATCGAGAGTTGGGCTCAGGGATATTTTATTAGGGATCTTGCCACCCCCATATTGTGCCACACTATTCTCGATGTAGAATAAAGGAGAGATGAAAAATACCGAGCATCAAGGGGTTTTTGGGAACAGCAATATTTTTATGAGAGAACCTCCCACCACCATAATTTGCTACATTTTCTCTTCTCGGGAAGAGAATAATTCATTATTCACCTGACATAATGAAACTGCTATCATTTTCACAGACCTCTGACCCATAACTATATACAAGGGGTTAAATTATGGATGTATTCAGTCCATTACAAGCTGAGGCCGTGAATAATTATCGCTTACACACATACATGAACATTACCGCTTTATTAAGCAATGTTGCAGGGGTTCAAACAGCAATTAGAATGTGCAAACCCCTCAAGTATGAACTATACCTACGGAATTCGCGAAGTAATTTCCCAGTATGGAGATTTAACCATGGGGAAGCTCTGGATATTCAGAGGGTAGAATAGACAAGGGAGCATATATGGATTTATGAGTCCAATGTTATTTCTATATGAATTAGGCTTTTGATTTTTTGGTAATTCTATCGTATATAGAAAGAGAGAAGAAGGCGACTGAAGTAATCTGTCTTTCAACAATTCAATGATTTCTCCAGTCCAATTCCGGAGTTAGGGGAGGATTGGGACTCGGCAAACATGGCGGTATCCGATTATTTGTACAATTCCTGGAAATGGTGTCGCAGAATCCGTTCAAGCCCCAATCTAATCCCGACTAGGCTAATTCCTCAGCAGCACAAAGCAAACTGAAGCAGTTTCTGTCTCCGAGAATTCCACGGAGAACAAATATTTTCTTTCTGGTTGCCTTGAACCTTGAGAATTCGTCATATAGCTGCTGGCGAATTGTTAGAAATTTACACGGATTATGGTTTCCGAGCCCAAACACTGGTAGCAAGCAGTTTTGTTCATGTTCGAACTTGCCAAAACTGCCGGCATGTAGGGAATTATATTCATTTGGATAGATACGCCTGGGGAAGTCTTTCGGTAAATACTCGAAGACATGGATGGTTCATAGGGGTGGAACTACAATAACTTGGTTTGGTGTTTATTCACTGTTTTCATTGAAACCCATCCTACGAACTGAATATTTCAATTAGATGAGTTTGAGATTGAGATTAGTTTCAATTCACTTCTATTTGCTCTTCCTGGCTGGAGATTTCATTATTCCAAATGAGACACATTATGTATAGGACCAATCATCAATTCAATTGACTAACCTCGGTCAAAAATTACTCAGTTATCTATCAACAGGAACGAGATAAATAGGGTGAAACAAAAAATACGAAAATAAGTCGAGACTGCGAAGGCAACTCAATTTCCACCAATTCAATACAGTTTGTGAAAATAAAAGCGAGTTGTAGGAACTTTGTTTCGATGAAAATCACGATTAATGCAATTTCAAGGAAGCTAACGCGATAATTAGGTTGCAGAAGTTTTTCTTAGGGTGGAAAAAAAAGAAACATATTTTCTTGCGCCAGTTGAAGTTGTAGAACTCCAAGATAATTATCCATTTATGACTCGCAAACGGAGGGAGTTTAGCGAAGAATGCGGAGAAATCATGGAGAGGATTATTTAAAAAAAAATCTTCATTTCGTATTTTTTTAATTGGTTGAAAAAACCGAACAAGAGGCAATTCAGTTGGAAAAGAAAAGACAGCAGTGAAGTTAAAAATGAGTTCTTTTATTGAGGGTCATTCAATGTTTCAAATGGCATGCGTTGAAAAAAAAAAGAAGAGATACAGTAATCACGGAAAGAATTAAAAAAAAAAAATTCAACTCGACCTTGTATTATTTGTTACACGCAAGAAGGATCTTCATTTTTTCGTGAAAGTAATCGCAGCATATGAAGTAAATCATGAATCAATAAATAATTGAGAAAAACCGAATAAGAGGTGATTGAGTTGGATAAGAAAAACAGCATGGAATTTGAAAATGAATTCTTTGAGTAAGGGCAATACAATGTTTCAAATAGCATGCATTGAAAAAAAAAAGAAGAAATATAGCGAAGAATGCGGGGGAATAAAAGAAAATAATTTAAAAAATATTTGAATGAAGTCAATCATAAATCATTTATAATAAATTGAGAAAAACCGGACAAGAGGCGATTCAATTGAAAAAGAAAAAACGACAGTGATTCGAAAAATGAATTCTTTGAGTAAAGACAATATAATATTTCAAATAGCATGCGTTGCAAAAAAAAAAAGAAAAGAAGGAATATAGCGAAGAATGCGGAGGATTATTCAAAGAAAATTCATCTCCACTTCGTATTATTTGTTACACGCAAGAAGGATCTTCAACTCAACGAGAAAAAAAAATAGGATTTCGGCATTTTTTCTTAAAAGTAATCGCAGCATATGAAGTAAATCATGAATCAATAAATAATTGAGAAAAACCGAATAAGAGGTGATTGAGTTGGATAAGAAAAACAGCAGTGAATTTGAAAATGAATTATTTGAGTAAGGGCAATACAATGTTCCAAATAGCATGCGTTGAAAAAAAAGAGAAAAAGAAAAAAAGAAAAAAAAAGAAGAAATATAGCGACGAATGCGGGGAAATAAAAGAAAATAATTCAAAAAATATTTGAATGAAGTCAATCATAAATCATTAATAATAAATTGGGAAAAACCGGACAAGAGGCGATTCAATTGGAAAAGAAAAAACAGTAGTGATTCAAAAAATGAATTCTTTGAGTAAAGACAATATAATATTTCAAATAGCATGCGTTGAAAAAAAAAGGAAAAAAAAGAAGGAATATAGCGAAGAATGCGGAGGATTATTTAAAAAAAAAATTCATCTCCACTTCGTATTATTTGTTACACGCAAAAAGGATCTTCAACCCAAAAAAAAAATAGGATTTCGGCATTTTTTCGTGAAAGTAATCGCAGCATATGAAGTAAATCATGAATCAATTAATAATTGATAAAAACCGAACAAGTGGTGATTAAGTTGGATAAGAAAAAAAACAGTGCATTTAAAAATGAAGAAAAAAAAAGAAGAAATATAGCGAAGAATGCGGAGGAATAAAAGAGAATTGAAAAATTGAATGAAATACAATACAATGTTTTCGATAGAATGGGGAGGAATCACGGAGAGGATGATTAAAAAAAATTTTCATCTTCATACAACAAAAAAAAAGGATTCGAGCATTTTTTCTTGCAAATAATCGAAGCATATGAGGTAAATCATGAATCAATGAACAATAGGTGATTCAGTTTGAAAAGAAAGACAGCAGTCAATTTCAAAATGAAAAATAATAAAAAAAAGAAAAAAGTATCAGCAGATGACTTCAAACGGGGCCCAATATATTTCTTCGTATGATACAAAAAAACAGATAAAAACCTCAGCAAAAACTGTATAAATGTAGTAATCGGTTTCGGATTTGTTCGCAAAATGAGCTGATATATTTCTATTGAAGGGTTTCTTTCTCATCAAAAACGAGATTTATTCCTCCTCTTAAACCCCATTATAGAGAGACTTCTTCTAAGTGCCCGAAAATCAAATCCAAAAGAGAAAAAGGTGAGTGCAGAAAAAACAACCAAATATTAATCAGAAATAGTACATAATCGTTTAAACACCTCTTTCACGAAGATTTTCCACTGTTTCCGTATGGGTCCCTCGTTTTTCTTATATTGAAACAAAATCGTTTTTCCCCCTCGAAATTCCTTTAATATTAGAATTTAAAATGAAAAACTTGTTGCTTTTCGACCAGGAGGGTTTTTTAAATCAGATTAGACCACCCAAGCGATGATTTTTGGAACATCTTTAATAAATTCTTCGAAAAAAATGATCGTGACAAGGTGAAATTCCTATTGCCCTGAAAAAAATTGAAACTCTTTACTTCTTATACTCTCCAACTGAAATAAAACCAACATCTTCCTCGCAATCAATCCCGAAGGATAATACCCAAAGCCCGAGGCTCGACCCATATTATACTTCGGAATTCACAGCATCTTATAATCGAAGTTTGCGAACTTCCTGAACGACGTCACTTGTGGGACCGAGACCCTCAACATCAATCGATAAGAGGTTCACAACACGTGTAACCAATTCGGAAAGTTCAACACGAAAACAAATTGAAGCGGACCATCGTGGACGTTTTTCCGACTGCCAGCCAGAATCAAGGGAAATGGGAATTTTTCCGAATCAAAGAGGAAAATATTATTGGTGCTGTCTCCAAGAGGAGAAACACTCACTGATTTGAATGAATTCCAAGTTTGAGGTATTAATTTTCCCCATATTTCCCCCCTCTGCAGCATCCCAACCCCATCGCCTCGAGCTATAGATTACACCCCAGAAATAGAGAAATTATCCAATTAATAGAGAGATGGAACCGCTTTCGGCCAAACACCGGTTTATAATCGTTCATATTCAACCTGGATGAACATCCACCACCCAAAATTTATGGGCTTAGGTGGCGGAAATTATTAAATTTCCATCAGTCTGGCAGGGAAAGTAAGGAGATTAATGTGTACTTCGACGCGACTTCAATTTGAATTTCATCCGAAATATGCTTTGGCGAATTAAATTTATTTTATGTCAAAGTTAACCCGAGCCGAATGCAAAATACCAGACGATCAGAGTCTGGTAGCTGAATTTTAATCGGGGAAATTTCGTTCTTTCGAATTCGGCGCTCAGAAATTCCATTAGAAAGACCACGGAAATTCGATGAAAAATCTAGCATTTTGAAGGCTAAAAATCGTAGATTGAACTTAAAAAAAAATTGATTTTATTAAAACAAACCAGTCCTTCACTGTTCTCTTGAGTTCAACTCGACGAATTACCCTGCAATACTACGAGTATTAATTAAATTTGTTGAAGTTTACTCAAGAATTAACTGTCTTCGGCCTGTAGCCGGTTATTTGTCTTCTAGTAAATATATGACGTCTTCCAGTGGAAAGTTCTTTGAATCAGAAGTTATAGCTTTTTGTATCCCAGACCAAGGAAGCCTGGCGAAGTTTTTTTCAAAAGGGGGTGCTTCCGAATAACCCTCAGAGCCATTTCACGCCCAACGCCTCTCCTCCGAGTCCGGGTCAGGTAATCAAGAGTATGGGGAAAGTTTTCAGCGTGGAGTTAACGAAGTATCTTGCGAATCGAATAAGACTTGAGAATTCAATGAGAAGCGGGGCGAAACAAATCGAATGTTTCGGCGAAAATAAAGGGTTGGTGAGCTGAGGGATTCCCAATGCAAATTGAAGAGACACAATTCGAACTGATAAATGGATATTCAAGACCTCGAGTCGCCAAAGGCGACTCGGCGATCTTGAAACTACGACCGCGTAGCGGTCGAAGTGCACCATATGGAGAGAACGAATTATCCTGCTATACTACGAGTATTAATTAAATTCGTTGAAGTTTACTGAAGAATTAACTGTCTTCGTCCTGTAGCCGGTTATTTGTCTTCTAGTAAATATATGACGTCTTCCAGTGGAAAGTTCTTTGAATCAGAAGTTATAGCTTTTTGTATCCCAGACCAAGGAAGCCTGGCGAAGTTTTTTTCAAAAGAGGGTGCTTCCGAATATCCCTCAGAGCCATTTCACGCCCAACGCCTCTCCTCCGAATCCAGGTCAGGTAATCAAGAGTAAGTATGGGAAAAGTTTTCAGAGTGGAGTTAACGAAGTATCTTGCGAATCGAATAAGACTTGAGAATTCAATGAGAAGCGGGGCGAAACAAATCGAATGTTTCGGCGAGAATAAAGGGTTGGTGAGCTGAGGGATTCCCGATGCAAATTGAAGAGACACAATTCGAACTGATAAATGGATATTCAAGACCTCGAGTCGCCAAAGGCGACTCGGCGATCTTGAAACTACGACCGCGTAGCGGTCGAAGTGCACCATATGGAGAGGACGAATTATCCTGCAATACTTCGAGTATTAATTAAATTTGTTAAAGTTTACTGAAGAATAAACTGTCTTCGTCTTGTAGTCGGTTATTTGTCTTCTAGTAAATATATGACGTCTTCCAGTGGAAAGTTCTTTGAATCAGAAGTTATAGCTTTTTGTATCCCAGACCAAGGAAGCCTGGCGAAGTTTTTTTCAAAAGAGGGTGCTTCCGAATATCCCTCAGAGCCATTTCACGCCCAACGCCTCTCCTCCGAATCCGGGTCAGGTAATCAAGAGTAAGTATGGAAAAAGTTTTCAGAGTGGAGTTAACGAAGTATCTTGCGAATCGAATAAGACTTGAGAATTCAATGAGAAGCGGGGCGAAACAAATCGAATGTTTCGGAGAAAATAAAGGGTTGGTGAGCTGAGGGATTCCCAATGCAAATTGAAGAGACACAATTCGAACTGATTAATGGATATTCAAGATCTCGAGTCGCCAAAGGCGACTCGGCGATCTTGAAACTACGACCGCGTAGCGGTCGAAGTTCACCTTATGGAGAGAACGAATTATCCTGCAATACTACGAATATTAATTGAATTTGTTGAAGTTTACTCAAGAATTAACTGTCTCCGTCTTGTAGCCGGTTATTTGTCTTCCAGCAAATATATGAAGTCCCCCAGTAGAAAGTTCTTTGAATGAAGAAGTTATAGCTTTTTGTATCCCAGACCAAGGAAGCCTGGCGAAGTTTTTTTTCAAAAGGGGGTGCTTCCGAATAACCCTCAGAGCCATTTCACGCCCAACGCCTCTCCTCCGAATCCGGGTCAGGTAATCAAGAGTATGGGAAAAGTTTTTAGCGTGGAGTTAACGAAGTATCTTGCGAATCGAATAAGACTTGAGAATTCAATGAGAAGCGGGGCGAAACAAATCGAACGTTTCGGCTAAAATAAAGGGTTGGTGAGTTGAGGAATTTCCAATGCAAATTGAAGAGACACAATTCAAACTGATAAATGGATATTCGAGACCTCGAGTCGCCAAAGGCGACTCGGCGATCTTGAAACTACGACCGCGTAGCGGTAGAAGTGCACCTAATGAACAGAACGGCGGGAGACAACACGGTGTGACGTAGCCGAAAACGCCATCTTCCAGACGTGCGGAGAGCTACTACAGCACTGTAGTGGAAAATATTCGATTGAGTAACATCATTTCAACACACATTTCGAGACTGATAAGTCTGAGTTACAACATTTTTTTTCATGATATGCTCAGATCGATTTTTCACCCCTGAAAAATTATATGGCCTTGAGGCCATCTCAGTTAATTAGAACCGGCCGGGGGACGGACGAAACGAGGTTCGAGGGTTGAGAGACCCCAATGAATTAAACCCCTCCAGCTACGCGATCTCGAGTGTTTCTCAGGGTCGCGCCAAGGAAATAAATGACGTTCCTTAACATTATCTCAGAAACCATTATGTGCATTCCTAACACGTGAACGTATGGCGTGGATCTGGCCGTTCCGACGGATTTATGGATATTGCCGATCGCTGAACATTCTTGTACAGCGGTGGTTATTTTTTCACGGATGGCTGGTAATAAAGTGCACTTTGGTGTAGTAGAACGTTTTTTTTCTTTTTTATCGGGCCGCACGGTTGAGAAGTTGAGAATGTCATTGATTTATTGTCGCTATATGTATTCGCTCCCCTAGAGGATTTGCATCTAGATAAGGGAAATTGATGAGGCTATTTTTTTCGCAGTCATGGCGTAATTGGAGTTTTTTTTTGAACTCACCCTCTGGCTGGAATGATCACGCTACGGGTGAGAGAAAAAGCTATCAGATTTGTTGTTGGGGTATTGGTTGAAAAATACTCACAACAGGGTCATTTCAGAAATATTCTCTTGATGTTTTTGACGGTGGTCTATAACCTCAGTGGTTTTGTATGTAGTAATTGTTTGGATTGTAAAATGAAAAAGTATTACTTCATAGAAGTTGCTAGCTCTTGGTGAAGAACTGTTCAATTGAATGTCCATCATTTAGGGATATCCAGATAATATTTGATGAGGTTCTGGCAATATAAAGATGCCAATATAATTTGGGAGAACCGGTCAGTTTTCCCAAAATTGGAAGACCAATAACATTTTGTTATCGGTCAGTATTCTGAACTTGACAACGACATTGATAGTGGAAGAAATATTTCCCCTTCAACACATGTCATTCAGTCAATCGGTTAACACGATATGTTGGTAAAATAACAAAGAACCATATGTAATCGCAAAAGATATTTACAACATCATTTCAGATCGAGAGGAAAAAGATCCGTCGAAATCGGGAGTACGAGGTAACAAAGAGCATGAGTCTATCCTGGCAGCGAGCATACAAATATATACGAATTCAGAGATACAATGAGAATCGATGAAAAATTGCAATAATAATTCGGAATGCATCGGATGTTCAAGAAATGTAACACACTCTAGCTCGATTGAAGCTTCAGTTGAGCTAGACAGCTTTGAAAAATTTTTCTCTGAACATTTGAGAAGATATTCTGTCCTCATTGATGTGTTCAAATGTTGGCGATCAATCAGTTCGTGGTAGAATCTTCAGTAAATTATCTAAGCAGTCATTGCTGAAGTTCAAAGAAAAATACAAAAGCTTCAACCAAGCAACACACTATGGTTCCAGGTCCAGAAAAACCAAATGAAGCTTCCAGCAAAACATACACCCTCTGGTTCAGGTCCCAGGAAAACGTTACAGTCTCTGGTTTTGGTCCCAGGGAAAAGTTGGAGTCTCTGGTTTTGTTCCTAGAAACAATCATATCATGTGAATAAAAAGTTTGAAATAGAATATTTCAAAGATATTCGAAAATATGAAGGGAACGAACATGAAAACCGAATGGGGATAACTGCACGAATTTATTTCTATTTTAATATCACCACGAAATTCACAGATATGCTTGTACGTACACCACCCCAACGTTCCAAGAGAAAATATCATAAAATCTAATGGTCCAGAAAGATATTTCCCTCACGCATTATCCCGAGGAAGGCAACAACCAAATCCCTTAACGGCCTTATGTGTCGCCAAGTAACATTCAATGAGAAAATATGTAACATTAACTTTTAATGACATGATATGCTCCTGGGATATCCGAGAAAATTTTCCATAATAACGATAGCAGGACTGAAATATTGTGAATCTCCACACCATTCGTCAGCGATTGTGATAGTTGTCGGTGGCGTCTATCTTGACGCTCTGTGACACGACCAACATCTCGACAGGTAACAATTCCCCCAACTGAGGGATACAATTTAAAATTATCAACGATATAACTCTGATATTGTTACCAAAGTTGTTGGAGGGTGATTTAAATCCCCAATCTGATGGTAATCCGAATTAACACCCTCAAATTTCGATTAGGTAACTATATCATTATCCACGCCCACAAATGTATTATGGAATATCGAATTGCTTCCTTGAACGAGGGGTATAAAATTACTGGCAGAGGCGTGGGCGTTGAAATAATGCATTTAACTGATACTTATTTCATGAGGGGTTTCGGCTTAGGGATGAATACTTAATTTACAGCTTTCGAAGTGGAGCCCTCGGACCTTTGAAGGTGAATAACATGTTGAATAAGTGATCTATGAATTTCTGGGTGGAGTAAATGGATTAATTAACGTCGCCATTGGGGAACTTTACAGTTTGGTGTTCAATTCGGAATTTTTCGAGGAAAAACGTTGGGAATTTCTGACCAAGTCACAGTTTCACAGTCTTCATGCATTTATAGCATAGTTTCGTTTCATTAAAGAACAATTGAATACGACCCTGGCTTTCTATCGCCCAATTTTTTCAAATAACCACGAGCTGCTATCCCCAAATGTGGAGTCTTTTCCCTTCCGAAAACCTGTTTCCTGAGATGACACTTTTCGTCGTGCCTCTCCCTTCAACGGCTTAAAAACCCCCACACCGTTAAATCTTCCCATTCCAAAAATTTTTCCGTTTCACTTTCTTATCGCTGATTTTCTTCGAATCTCTGAACTTTCCTCATCTTTGGCTTAGGTATCAATTCTGAATCACACAGCTCCAAAATTAAAGACATCCGTTGATTATAACAAATTAATACAATTCTTTCTCAACAACAATTGTCGCAATCGAAACCTAATAAATGCTGTTCCTACAGTGGTTCAAGGAACAAGAGGATACTCATACCTCTTAGATGTCCAAGAGCTGATTCGTAAGAACAGCAGTCCCCATGGAAAAATATAAAACGTTAATCCCAGAAATATTCCATGATAGCGTTAGGTGGAATTTCGCAATTTTCCATAGTGCATGGTGGAAATAAACAATGATGTGAAATTATAACGTAACAATGCCTCGACTTCGAGTATACAGACTCTTTTATGTATCTCTATTGGCCTCCAATCCATGTTGCCTATTTTCTTGTGCATGCCTCGGAGTAAAGAAGGCATTTCTATCTTGTCACGTATTAATTTAATTTCACGGTTCATCAGATCAACACACCTTATATTTATAGTCTCAATAATTCTTCCTCTAATTACCTCCCCTTTCCTTCGAGGAAATTCCGGAATTACCCGAATTCTTGTAACGAACGACTGGTATATTGCTCTCCTCCGAAATTCATTAAACCGAAGCGAACAACATCCATCTCTGAACGGGGTTGCGACCCTCGCCATTCCCATAACATTCGAAATGGCACGGTTATTCGACAGGATAGTAAGAAGGCTGACATTCGAAGGAAGTTGAACGCGAAGAGGGATTATACAGTCCACTTTGAATATCACAATATCGTGTCAAACTGGGCGGGGCGAGAAGACGTCTTGGCAGTACGTGAGATCTTTGCTTTTTCCGTTTTTTTTCCGTGCTCTGGGAAAACGTGATCGGGGTGGATAAAGACGTGTGTCTTCTCCGGAATGAGATGAATCTTCGCGGATGTACTGTCGAGGAAATTTTCAGTCTCTGATGATATTCACATTTTTCAGTGAATCAAAATCCATGTGTTGAGCTCAGTTGACTACAAGGGTGAGAGGGGGTCCACCCCCATCAGTTTTTATATCTAGGTTATCGTGGGAATGTCGCTGATAATCGATAAGTTGAAAAAAAGGACAAGACAAGATACAGTCGAAGGGGTGACATTGATTGTATTTTTGAATAAGTGGTGAATCAAACTGAAACCGTACTCTGCCCTATCTGCACGATTCGAATTTCTTTTTTCATCGATCTATCTGGAAATGTAGATCTACCTATTATGTGGATCTACCCGAAAAGGCGGATATACCAGAAAAGATGGATCTACCTAAAATTCGGATCTACCTGTTATGTAAATCTGAAATCCGAAATGTTGGATCTATTGGCTCACTCGATTGAATATTCGTATTTCCTGATATTACACGATATAATGTACTGTACTGGTACTTTTGAAATTATAAACTCTTACCGACATTACAGTTTTCTATTGAAAACCGTAAAGAACTAGAACTCTACCTTACAGGCGTTCTTTTCAACTTGAAAATATTACTCTAGATAATCTGTGGCCAAGATCGTGATCGTATAGTGGATTTAAAGGACTCTACGTTGTGTATGTAAGTATGTAACCCAAATTACGCTTGATTCAATAGAAGAGATTGACGGGAAAATAGGAAATTCAAATCACATAGTTTAGCACTCAAAATAACAAGTTTATTCATTTGTGCTGTTGAGAACGGTTCCCCAACTTCAGGTCCGAAAATAAGAATCAGGAAAGACCTGCGAGAAAACCTGATTCTGTACAATGAATAGCAATAGGTGTGAAGTTAAAACCCAGAAACCTCTCTCTTTATCTCGTTCAGATACCATTAACTAACAAGTAAAGAATATTCATAAACAGGTTGACTGTTGAGAATTCTCTCAGATGGTGTTTAAAAATGATTGAGTAGATTAAAGGCGGTAAATTGAGAGTTATACTTCGCAGGGTTCAAACTATCATTTGACGATTGATGAGCTCCCACGGTGCAAGGAGAGGGGAATGCGACCAAAGATCCTCGTTATATATATTTCCAAACGTTGGGCAAAACCTTAATTAATTTTTAGGTTGCGTCATCCGATAGTTGTCTCCCTGGTCAATAATCCCATCAAGTATTAGATAAACCATATAAGCAGTAAACGATATAACCAGTAAATGCTATAGACAGTACACGAAATAAACAATAAACGGTATAAGCAGTGGATGATATAGATAGTAAACGATATAAGCAGTCAATCATATAAACAATAAACGAGAAGTCATAACGGATAATAATGCATGGAGAGTAGATTTTTAAAATGCTCAATCAATATAAGACGATGAAACATAATGCCGACAATGGTGCTTATGAATATCCTTGCTATTTGCTGAAAATTACAACGATTACATATAGTATCATTTGAAGAATATTGCAAAACCTTATAATTAAGGTGATTATTAAACATTCGTTTATACAGGCAAATTCTCGTGAGGAGCACTTAAAAATTTAATACATATGGTCAGTTAGAATCATTAAATAATATGGAATAGACTTGATAATGAAGTATGAAAAATGGATACAAAACAATACACAAGAAGCAAACCAACATGGTAAAATACGTTGAGTAAAAGCAAATTGCCTCTTGTGAATTGAGGGTAAATGATATGAGATAAACACATGGGGTAAATAATGGACACTATTGAAGACAAGTGTAGCAAATTAGGAGAAGCCTGGATATGAATGATAACGTTGTAATTATAAAATATTGTTACTCACATGACAGAACCAAAGTATCTCTTCCACCCTCGAAGGTTTCAGATCAACTTACTCACAATCCCACCCTGTTTTACCTTCACGAAAAACCGACCAGCCGAGGAAAAGTCAACAACCGTCCGGAGCAAAAAAAAACGAGAGACCTCGGATCTACCTTTTATGTAAACCTACCTAAAGTTGGATCTATTGGCTTACTAGATTGAATATCCGTTTTTCCAGATATTACACGATATCCATCGTTCCAAAATCTCCTGATTCGAATCTTCCTCTTAAAATCATTCTAAACTCGGGATGAGCAAGAGAGCAATCCTTTTCCTCTGCCCCTCTCACGGAACAGCGATAATTTCTGTCGTCTCCACAACAAAGCCCCGAAATGCCAACAAATCAACCAGGCAACCGTTGAATTTCCGTCGAAAACACCTAAATCCATTGCTTTTCAACGATAGCAACGCTGTTTCGCCCTTGTTCCGACGGGTGAGCGGTCAAACAATTTGTTACACACAATGGAGGATGGCTAAGGGATGACTATCAGCCGGGAAAATAATGACAAACATCTAATAATAAATTATCGGGTAATTTCTCTCCCGGGTGATAACCCGCCTGGTTTATAGTGGAGAATCGGTGGAAATGATGATCGTGGACTAGGGGAATATTTAATTTATCTTCATCAACATTTATGGTACGATAAAACCTGGGCAAATTATTCAAGATCGGTTTATCAGAACTATGGGAATGCTTAATGTGAATTCAACCCTTAAAGAAAATTCTTTAATCACTCAGCCACTTTCATAGCATTCCACAGATGTATCAAGACGATTAACTCTCGAGCAATTGCTTAATTCCGAATCGAAAGCCCCTCACCCTGTCCATTAAACCCATTATCTCGAAGTAAAAGTTCGGATCTCATCATCGCGAAACTTGGGGTGCCAATAAAACGTTCGCTTTCAACTCGTGATGGGGTCAGGGTAAAACGAAAACCATCCACTGGTATTTCTCCTCCGTTTCGTATCCACTGAATTGATTTTCTTTCATTGTCATCCGAGCGGCGAATGACGGTAGGGGGTTCTTTAAAACGGATTTCCCGGAAAGATTTGTAATTCATTGGTTTCCCGGAAGGATTGAACTCGGATGGTCTCTTTTTTTGTAGTGTCGGAATTGCTTCGAATACGTTATCGTGTATGTATACGAAGAGTAACCTAAAAGATAGAGGGAATTATTTATAATCTCATGTACAGGGTGTTTTCAAAGGTGAGGATTTCATTCGACTGGCAATAAAACTCATCAAAATAAGACGATATACCAACGACTCGTTAATGGGGGAATGCACAGAGTCGTATTAAGATATTGATGCCAAAGATTTCCTGCACTTTTTCAAACTGAATATTGTATCCTCCTCAAACAAAGTAATTTGCCCCGTTTTGAAATAATTCCAACATTGTAAAAATAATCAACTGCAGCCAAACCCCTCGAAAAGGGTTGAAAAGAGGAACTTTCTGTGCCAGGTTAAAATCCGGAAAATCAGTTTGTCCCTCCATTCCATAATGGAATAATACTCTACTACAATCGTGAGGAAAAAACGTGTTTCAGATACAGTAAACCGACCCTTCCTGAGTATAAATTCGAACTAATCACTCCCGTTCGCCTCTTAAATTGTGGCTACTTTCTAGCATCCCAACCAACAACGAATTTTTTGTGTTAAGGTCGACCTCATTCGAAACCCCAACAGCGGGAACTTCGAGACAAAAAGAAAACAACGCATGCTAATCTAACTTCTGTACAGATTTTTTCAATGCAGGATTCTGATGAATTGCGGTCTTCCTAAATAAAGAGTGCGGTTTGTTTTTAGTGTTATGTTGTGGACTATGTAGGCGGGCTTGTTCAGGTTTTGGAAGTATTTATTCGTCCTGTAACAAAAAATAAACACTCAAAGATATTTCCTAGGATATACCATAGGAATTCGGTTACTTTGTACTGTACTGGTACTTTTGAAATGATAAACTCTTACCGACATTACAGTTTTCTATTGAAAACCGTAAAGAACTAGAACTCTACCTTTTAACTTAAAAATATTACTCTAGATAATCTTTGGCCAAGATCGTGATCGTATAGTGGTTTTAAAGGACTCTACGTTGTGTATGTAAGTATGTAACCCGAATTACGCTTGATTCAATAGAAGACATTGACTGGAAAATAGGAACACATAGTTTAGCACTCAAAACAAGAAAATAACAAGTTTATTTCAGAGTGCCAAAAGGTGGGGAGAAAACCCTGAAGGGAAAAAACTCCCTCATTTTCTCGTTCATATACCATTAACTCACAAGTAAAGAATATTCATAAACAGGTTGACTGGTGACAATTCGCTCAAATGGTGTTTAAAAATGATTGAGTAGATTAAAGGCGGTAAATTGGGAGTTATACTTCGCAGGGGTCAAACTTTCATTAGACGATTGATGATTGATGAACTCCCACGGTGCGAGGGGAGTGAAATGCGACCAAAAATTCTCGATATATATATTTCCAAACGTTGGGCAAAGCCTTAATTAATTTTTAGGTTGCGTCATCCGATAGTTGTCTCCCTGGTCAATAATCCCATCAAGTATTAGATAAACCATATAAGCAGTGAACGATATAACCAGTAAATGCTATAGACAGTAAACGAAATAAACAATTAACATTATAAGCAGTGGATGATATAGATAGTAAACGATATAAGCAGTCAATCATATAAACAATAAACGAGAAGTCATAACGGATAATAATGCATGGAGAGTAGCTTTTTAAAATGCGCAATCAATATAAGATGATGAATCATAATGCCGACAATGGTGCTTATGAATATCCTTGCTATTTGCTGAAAACTACAACGATTACATATAGTATCATTTGAAGAATATTGCAAAACCTTATAATTAAAGTGAATATTAAACATTCGTTTATACAGGCCAATTCTTGTGAGAAGCACTTAGGAATTTAATACATATGGTCAGTTAGAATCATTAAATAATATGGAATAGACTTGATAATGAAGTATGAAAAATGGATACAAAACAATACACAAGAAGCAAACCAACATGGTAAAATACGTTGAGTAAAAGCAAATTGCCTCTTGTGAATTCAGGGTAAATGATATGAGATAAACACATGTGGTAAATAATGGACACTGTTGAAGACAAGTGTAGCAAATTAGGAGAAGCCTGGATATGAATTATAACGTTGTAATTATAAAATATTGTTACTCACATAACAAACCCAAAGTACCGTGTTACTCGAAACACCCTGTATGGAGAGTATCGAAAACGTATAAGAAATCGGGAAAATGAACTCTAGACCCTCACGCGAGATTTATAAGTTGGGTTAACCTGATCGAATCTAATTTGTTCGTTTTCTGTTTCAGACACTGACAAAAAGAATTCTGAAGTGAAGGTAAGTTCGATCAATCATTTTCGGTGAAGTACGGTCGGGAATTTCCAGCCCTTGCTACTCCCGAATTATTACTTGGGAAATTTTTTCGCTTCTTCACGCTGAAATAAATTGAGACGTTTTTTGTTTCGGCCAAAACACCACATAAAATTAATTTTTTTATTAGTTTTATTTTCAATATCGATGTTTTTTCGAAAACGAGTATTATTTTTTGGCAAAGGCTGGAA
Organism: Aphidecta obliterata; assembly: GCA_963966015.1. NCBI lineage: Eukaryota > Metazoa > Arthropoda > Insecta > Coleoptera > Coccinellidae > Aphidecta > Aphidecta obliterata. Next base: position 5,904,098 of record OZ014435.1, read on the forward strand.
CTTCCTAATGTCCGTCGTACTCGAAGAAGCAATTTGGAGGTGGAATGATACGAATATTGATCCTTGAATATTTTTCAGGGCGAGGAGAGTGTGAGGGAACTGGAGAATTTGAAGCATTCCTTAGGTAAGACCAATATTTTATGGCTGCAATGAACTCATGACAGCCGGAAAATGAATGTATTGTTGTCTGAATCGATTTGTTTTCTTCCAATGCTTTGTGGCGTTGACACCGCTTCGCTCGAATTGACTAAGTGCAAAACGTTTGTTGAACGTATTTCAGTATTCGAAGCTGGAAAAAATTATCAGTTCTTATATCCCAAAAGCTCCAATTATTTCCAGGAATTTCGGCCCTGAGGAAAAAAATCAAAAATGTCTTCTTCATCTAACATCAATTCGCCCATGTGGGCTCCACGTGTTCAATTAATCCGTTTGTTCCATTTCTGCCAAGCTGCAAATCGGCATGCAATGAATAACGAACCAATTAACCAAATCGTTAATTGAATGCGTTGTTTTCGACACGTTTCTGAACGAAGAAAATCGGTGATATTTGATTAAGCTTCAAGCAGTTGGAAAACTCAATTAAATTTTGATTGAAATTCGCATTTGAAGCGGGGGATTTCGCTCCAATTAACAGGGACGGCTCGTGACTGAATAAGGTGATGAGGCACATAAAAAACGTTATTGTCATAATATATAATTATGTTTTTCCATTTCAAAAGTCTGTTCAGAAAAAAACTTTTTTTCTTCCCCCCTAATAATCTCGGGAACTCGCGAGCTTGCACTTTAGGCACGAGTATCAATAGTCTCATGGGAAACGCAAAATTGCACTGTTTCCGGCCATTCTTGGTATATCTAGGAATGTGCTGAGCTTTATGAGAAGTTCAGCTTCAGAAATGTTCCTTGAAGTAGGAATGTACAGGCTGTGCGCTGGGCTTCGTGTGAAGCCTTGAAGTGAATATCAATTTTTCAAGTAGTGAACTCTCTACTCCTTCAGTTGCATAATGAGGTGTCTAAAGAAAAGTGGTAGTGATGAAATTAAATAATATAAATAGTGAAATATTCTATTAATACGTGTAATTTTGCAAATTTTCTGGTGACGCACTGCCTCATAGAACAATCAGACTACTTGCTGTTTGCTGACTCAGTGAATTCCTTTCAGGCAGGACTCTTTCGATGATGAGATCACAGACTGATATGTATAGGGACTTGAATGGAAAAAAGGAGGCTCATTCTATGGATGCAGAAGAAGGTAAGTTGATGAAAGGGGATATTCTCAGGACGAGAGAGTTCTTAAGGTATTGTTGTACTGTCGTTCCTTGTTCTCATTGATTTCAAACTACTTTTAAGTTATCGAAAATCGGTTTTAGCATGAAATCGTGAATTAATACTGGAACCCAGACAAAACTTCTACGAGTATTCATACTTTCAATGACAGAGAGCATGAGTTAAGTGTTGAGTCGCAGATCCCGACGGTATGTTTGGAGGAGAATACAATTCTTCCTTCAGCACTCAGCCCTCTCAAAGTGAATATTCCAGAACGTTCCAAGTGAATATTACAATGCGTGTCATCTTCCCATCGTTGTCGAATATTCGTCTCCCGTATATCATGATGGAAATACGCCGTCATACACACCCATCTTTGATGGACATTTCCATGAGGAGTTTTCTGCATACCTATACGAAACACGTTCGTTTCGTTTTGTGGAATATTTCTGAAATCTACCCTAAATTAAGTGGAAAATGTCATAGATTGGAGAATTCTGGAAGCTTATTTATCTGCTCTGCTGAAATCAGATGTTACTGACAAGTTTGAAGTGGTGGAGAATCGATTTAATTTTTTTCTTTACCAATTTGCGGTTAGATAGGTTGGTTTGCATGAATATTGAACAGCTGAATCATTCCAAGATAAGGGTCGAAAGCGTGTGAACTCAGTTCAATATAAGCTCAATTGGGTTCATGGTGAGGATTTCTATAAATTATGTCTCTGAAGTTTGAGGAATGATAAGTGTCAATATAATACCAAATATACAGATTCGTGTAGCATTTTGCAGTCTGATAAAATACGAGGATTCTAACACAACTTGGTTGCAAAATGGCGAAGGCATCTCATAGAGATGCAAAATGGCGAAGGAGTCTGGAGTAGTTGCTAAATGGCGAATGCAAAATTTTCAAGTATCTCTCAAATTGATAGCACTTTCTCATGGAGAATCCTCAATGTGAATATTTCAGAACGTTCCGAGTGAATGATACAATGCGTGTCATCTTCGTCTCCTTAACGGCAAAGGAAGAATCTCACCGTTGTCACCCGTTATTCTGACAGTTCTGATAGAAATACGCCAATATATACACCCATTTTTGTTGGATATTTCCACGGAGAATGTACTGCATACCGATTCGAAACACGTTCGTTTCATTTCGTGAAATATTTCTGATATCTGCTCGTTTTCATCTTTCAGGAAACAATTTATGTGAAAAATATCAGAGATTGGAAAATTCCAAGAGTCTATTTATCTGCTCCGCGAAAATCAGATGTTGCTGACAAGTTTAAGGTGGTGGGGAATCGATCTCATTTTTCACTTCACGAATTTACGTTTAGATGGGTTGGTATGTATCAATGTTGAAAAGGTGAATCATCCAAGAAGAGTGAATAACTAAAAGGTTTTTTCGAAACTGGGAGTTTGCATTTTTTGATGGGATTATAGGAGAATGTGACGTAGAGAATATGGCATGAGAAAATTCATTATTATCATCTCTTGGAATTGACGCCATCCATAAAACTCATTTGGGAGAAAAAAATTCTTGTTTTTCTCACATATACAACCAATAAATGTCTGCAACAATCCTCCAAATATTAGTGGGATTATGTTCATTTGAAATTAATGGCATCAGATCACTCAACGTTAATCTTCTCCATATCTCCATTCGTTGTTAATAGCTACACGTTGGGCTAGAATAGAAGACATACGTATTTTTGTGACAGTTACCGTTCTGGACACTCCTGAAAAGGATTTCCTGAATTGAATCAATGGACCCTGTTGTAACGTGTCATAAACCATTTACCGTTATGGTCTCCGTAATGCTGGAGGTCAAAATGCCACCCATGAAGCTGGTGTTCATTCAGAATCGCAGTTACAACTTCTCCAATGGACTCTGAAGAAAACAGAACGTTTTAATATTCAATATGTGCCTAGTCCTTGTCGTTATATTGTCCCACTTATATTCTGTAAGGATGGTATAATCTAGAGGAGAAGGGTTGAAAATAATTTTCGTGAACTCAGTTCAATATGAGGTTATTTGAGTCGGGATTTCTATGAATGATTTCTTTGGAGTTTGAGGTATGATAAATGTCAATTTAAGACCAAATCGAAAACGGAGAATCAGAATATCAAATGAACCCATCTTCGTAGTATTCTACATTCTGATACATTCAACGAATTCAACCACAACTTGGTTGCCAAATGGCGAAGGATCCTTATAAAGTTGCAAAATGGCGAAGGAGCCTGGTATAGTTGTTGAATAGCAAGGGCAGAGTTTTTGAGTTCCCCTCAAATTCATAGCAGTTTCTCATCTAGAATCCATTCATCAGTGAACTACTTCTTCACTTCAAATATTTTCGCAATTCAAAAGACTTCAGAGCATTTCAGGACCGATACCAGTCCCTTAGAAATTCCGCTCTAACATATGCCTGAAGAAAACAAATGGTCCCCCTGCCGAATCGAGTGAGGCTCACTGTTACGAAATCTCAAAAATCCCGATCGTCTATTTCGTTCGGAATTGTTCCCCCAACCGTCGATTCCAGTGAAATGGTCGGGAAAAAACCGACGCTACTGGAGGAAGGGCCGTTTGATTGATCCCGCCGAATAAATGATGCCTATCAAGATGAAATTCGTGAGGTTCGTGTTTGCGGATGAAAAATTGTATAGCCCTACCTAGAGAAGTGTTTTGTTGGGGAAGATTGGAGTAATTGAATGATGTGATGTGAGAGCTTTATTTCGAGAAGGGGTGGCCGTTTTTCCTCGTCTGGGCTGTTTGGGGGCGTGCGTGTTTCCATTTTCCACCTATTCACATATTATAAAGGATCCCAACGTATTGTTTATGGATGGAGAAATATTTAGTGAGGATAGAGAGAATTGATAAAATTAAATGCCAGACCACCACAAGTGGGATGTACCATTCATTCAAAACTTCATAACGTACATAAATAACAAGTTGAAAATTCCGGTTCGCGAAGAGATTCTCGAAATTAAAAGAATGAAAGGATGAAAGGATCTCATGAAACTCCTTCCTGGAAATACGGAACGAAAAAAGTCCCTTCCTCAATTCATAAAAGAAAGTAAAATGTAGTGAACTTCATGGTTGGAATCTTCGAAAATTTCATTTGGGGTTTCATTAACTCAATGAGCGCTCTGCTCAAAATAAAATTCATTCAGAATTGAAGATCTTTTGATCCTAGGTTATTCAATTTTTTTCAGGAAAATGGAAAGTGTGACCAATATAGCTTCTTACACAACTTGGTTGCAAAATGGCGAAGGCATCTTATAAAGTTGCAAAATGGCGAAGGAGCCTGGTGTAGTGTTAAATAGCGAATGCAAAATTTTCAAATATCTCTCGAATTAATAGCACTTTCTCATACGGAATCCTCAATGTAAATATTTCAGAATGTTCCAAGTAAATATTAAAATGTGTGTCATCTTCGTCTCCTTAACAGCAAAGGAAAAATCTCACCTTTGTCTCGCGTTATTCTGACAGTTCTGATAGAAATACGCCAATATATACACCCATTTTTGTTGGATATTTCCATGAAGAATGTAATGCATACCGATTCGAAACACGTTCTTTTCATTTCGTGAAATATTTCTGATGTCTACTCGGTTTCATCTTTCAGAGATAACAATTTATGTGAAAAATATCAGAGATTGGAAAATTCGAAAAGTCTATTTATCTGCTCCGCGGAAATCAGATGTTGCTGACAAGTTTAAGGTGGTGGGGAATAGATCTTATCTTTCACTTCAGGAATTTATGTTCAGATGCTGATATGTATCAATGTTGAAGAGTTGAATAATCCAAGAAGAGATAATAACTAAGAGGTTTTTTCGAAACTTGGAATTTGCATTTTTGATGGGATTTCAGCAGAATGTAACGTAGAGAATATGGCATGAAAGGATTTATTATTATCATCCCTTAGAATTGACGCCATCCATAAAACTCATTTGGAAGAAAAAAATTCCAGTTATTCTCACATATACAACCAATAAATTTCTGCAATAATCCTCCGAATATTTAGTGGGATTGTGTTCATTCAAAATTAATGGCATCACATCACTCAACGTCAATCTTCTCCATATCTTCATTCGTTGTTAATAGCTACACATTGGGCTAGAATAGACGACATACGTATTTTTGTGACAGTTACGGTTCTGGGCACTGTTGAAAAGGGTTTTCTGAATTGAATCAATGGACCCTGTTGTAACGTGTCATAAACCATTTGTCGTTATGGTCTCCGTTATACCGAAGGTCAAAATGACATCCTTAAAGCTGGTGTTCATTCAGAATCGCAGTTACAACTTCTCCAATGGACTCTGAAGAAAACAGAACGTTTTAATATTCAATATGTAGCTAGTCCTTATCGTTATATTGTCTCACTGACATTCTGCAAAGATGGTATAATCTAGAGGAGAAGGGTTCAAAATAATGGTCGTGAACTCAGTTGAATATGAGTTTATTTAAGTCAGGATTTCTATGAATCATTTCTTTGGTGTTTGAGGAATTATAAATGGCAATTTAAGACCGAACCGGAAATGGAGAATCAGAATATAAAATATTACACATCTTTGTAGTATTCTACATTCTGATACATTCGACGAATTCAATCACAACTTGGTTGCAAAATGGCGAAGGATCCTCATAAAGTTGCAAAATGGCGAAGGAGCCTGGAGTAGTTGTTGAATAGCAAATGCAAAATTTTGAAGTTCTCCTCGAATTCATAGCAGTTTCTTATCGAGAATTCATTCATCAACGAACTACTTCTTCGATTCCAATATTTTTGCAATATTATTAATTAAAAATTATCATTGGCTTAGTATTCAAACGATTCTTCAAACTAATGGAAAACATGTATGACGGAATTCCAATTTCCGTTATTTCCATTCACAAAGCAAATATTTATCGAATTCCATTCACATCGCCCCAAAAACACGTTCTGCCTGCAAAATATCCATTACAGGTACACATAAACCAGTATAATCCAACATAAAAAATATAACGCCTACTGGGAAAGCCCCTCCATCTCTTCAATTCCAATAATACGCAAGTTAAACATAATATCGAATTCTCCGATTCTTCGGAACTCCTCAAACGGGCTGGCCTAATAATCTTCGGGGGAATAAATGCTCTCAATTTGGAATTCGAGACAGATCAAAGGAATATCTCTCGATGTGGTGAATATATTTCCTCGATGGGCATGCATATCGGAGCCTTTCAATATTTCATATAGGAAAATTTAGCACGAAAACACGAATAAGTAAGGGCTCAAATATTTGGTGCATTCAAATTTGAATTTCTAAAGAAAGAATGTAAAAATTATTTGTCATGAAAATCGGGTACATATTCGGAATTTTTCCCCTCGAATTGAATAGATAACATGTATCCTTTCCTATATAGAGGAATACATTTTTTGTCGAATTTTCCATGCACACCACCATAGATTTATGAATTTTTTGGTGGGAACATTTTTGTTTGGGTCATCGTCCAGAAATTCTTATATAAGCTGATTTCGAATATGTAGTTGGTTTTTCGAAGAAACTCATAGTTTTGTCGTAGTATACCTCGAAACTCAATAAAAAATTATTTGGTTTCAGAAAAGAATCATAAAAATCATTTAATCTTGTAGGAAAATTCAAGAAACCCAACCGTATTTTTTTAAGCAGCTAATAGATGTCGGCATGTGGAAAAAAATTCACACCTATCAGGGTCGATCCATTTTTCTATTGAAAAACCTCAAAGTTGAATTTCTAAAAAAAAAGGATGTCTGAGTGTTTCAACTTCAAAAAGCGGTAGCAACAAGAAAAATTATTTCTCGTGAAAAGCAAGTGCATATTCGAAATTTCCCTCCTTGAATTTAATAGACATCTATTTCTTTTCTACATAGAGGAAATAATTTTTTGTTGAATTTTCCATGCGCATATGGATTCATAGACTTTGAAAGCAACCCAACCGTATTTTTTTTGAGCAGCTTATGGATGTTGGCAAGTCGAAAAGAAATCCACACCTAACATGGTCGATCCATTTTCCTATAGAAAAACCTCAAATTTGAATTTCTGAAAAAAAAGATGTCTGAGTGTTTCAACTTCAAAAAGCAGTAGCGACAAAAAAAATTATTTCTCGTGAAAAGCAAGTACATATTCGAAATTTACCTCCTCGAATAATAGACTACATCTTTTTCTTTTCTACATAGAGGAAATAATTTTTTGTTGAATTTTCCATGCACATATGGATTCATAAACTTTGTGGTGGAAACATTTTTAGCATATAATTCAATAAAAAATTAATTGATGGTTTTAGAAAAAAACTATGAAAATTATTTAATTTTGTAGAAAAATTGAAGCAACCCAACCGTATTTTTCTTGAGCAGCTAATGGATGTTGGCAAGTCGAAAAGAAATTCACACCTTACAGGGTCGATCCATTTTCCTATAAAAAAACCTCAAATTTGAATTTCTGAAAATAAAGATGTCTGAGTGTTTCAACTTCAAAAAGCAGTAGCGACAAGAAAAATTATTTCTCGTCAAAAGCAAGTACATATTCGAAATTTCCCTCCTCGAATAATAAACTACATCTATTTCTTTTCTACATAGAGGAAATAATTTTTTGTTGAATTTTCCATGCACATATGGACTCATAAACTTTGTGGTGGAAACATTTTTAGCATATAATTCAATAAAAAATTAATTGATGGTTTTAGAAAAAAACTATGAAAATTATTTAATTTTGTAGAAAAATTGAAGCAACCCAACCGTATTTTTTTTTGAGCAGCTAATGGATTTTGGAAGTCGAAAAGAAATTCACACCTAACAGGTTCGATCCATTTTCCTATAGAAAAACCTCAAATTTGAATTTCTGAAAATAAAGATGTCTGAGTGTTTCAACTCCAAAAAGCAGTAGTGACAAGAAAAATTATTTCTCGTGAAAAGCAAGTACATATTCGAAATTTCCCTCCTCGAATAATAGACTATATCTATTTCTTTTCTGCATAGAGGAAATAATTTTTTGTTGAATTTTCCATGCACATATGGATTCATAAACTTTGTGGTGGAAACATTTTTAGCATATAATTCAATAGAAATTAATTGGTGGTTTTAGAAAAAAACTATGAAAATTATTTAATTTTGTAGAAAAATTAAAGCAACCCAACCGTATTTTTTTTGAGCAGCTTATGGATGTTGGCAAGTCGAAAAGAAATTCACACCTAACAGGGTCCATACATTTTCCTATATAGAAAAACCTCAAATTTGAATTTCTGAAAATAAAGATGTCTGAGTGTTTCAACTTCAAAAAGCAGTAGTGACAAGAAAAATTATTTCTCGTGAAAAGCAAGTACATATTCGAAATTTCCCTCCTCGAATAAAAGACTATATCTATTTCTTTTCTGCATAGAGGAAATAATTTTTTGTTGAATTTTCCATGCACATATGGATTCATAAACTTTGTGGTGGAAACATTTTTAGCATATAATTCAATAAAAATTAATTGGTGGTTTTAGAAAAAAAACTATGAAAATTATTTAATTTTGTAGAAAAATTGAAGCAACCAAACCGTATTTTTTTTGAGCAGCTTATGGATGTTGGCAAGTCGAAAAGAAATTCACACCTAACAGGGTCCATACATTTTCCTATATAGAAAAACCTCAAATTTGAATTTCTGAAAATAAAGATGTCTGAGTGTTTCAACTTCAAAAAGCAGTAGTGACAAGAAAAATTATTTCTCGTGAAAAGCAAGTACATATTCGAAATTTCCCTTCTCGAATAATAGACTATATCTATTTCTTTTCTGCATAGAGGAAATAATTTTTTGTTGAATTTTCCATGCACATATGGATTCATAAACTTTGTGGTGGAAACATTTTTAGCATATAATTCAATAGAAATTAATTGGTGGTTTTAGAAAAAAACTATGAAAATTATTTAATTTTGTAGAAAAATTAAAGCAACCCAACCGTATTTTTTTTGAGCAGCTTATGGATGTTGGCAAGTCGAAAAGAAATTCACACCTAACAGGGTCCATACATTTTCCTATATAGAAAAACCTCAAATTTGAATTTCTGAAAATAAAGATGTCTGAGTGTTTCAACTTCAAAAAGCAGTAGTGACAAGAAAAATTATTTCTCGTGAAAAGCAAGTACATATTCGAAATTTCCCTCCTCGAATAAAAGACTATATCTATTTCTTTTCTGCATAGAGGAAATAATTTTTTGTTGAATTTTCCATGCACATATGGATTCATAAACTTTGTGGTGGAAACATTTTTAGCATATAATTCAATAAAAATTAATTGGTGGTTTTAGAAAAAAAACTATGAAAATTATTTAATTTTGTAGAAAAATTGAAGCAACCAAACCGTATTTTTTTTGAGCAGCTTATGGATGTTGGCAAGTCGAAAAGAAATTCACACCTAACAGGGTCCATACATTTTTCTATATAGAAAAACCCCAAATTTGAATTTCTGAAAAAAAAAGATATCTGAGTGTTCAACTTCAAAAAGCGCTAGCGACAAGAAAAAATATTTCTCGTGAAAAGCATGTACATATTCGAAATTTTCCTCCTCGAATTGAATAGATTACATGTATTTCTTTTCTATATAGAGGAATCACTTATAAATTTTTTTGTGGAAACATTTTTGTTTGGGTCATTGTCCTGAAATTCTTTATATGAGCTAATTAGACCATGCTGATTTCAAATATGCTGTTGGTTTTCCAAAGAAACTTACAGTTTTATAGTAGCATACCTCAAAATTCAATAAAAAATTAATTGGTTTTAGAAAAAAATCATGAAATCATTTAATATTGTAGAAAAATTCAAGGAACCCAACCGTATTTTTTTTAAGCTGCTAATGGATGTTGGCATGTGAAAAAGAAATTCACAACTACCAGGGTCGATCTATTTTTCTAAAGAAAAACCTCATATTGGATTTCTAAAAGAGGCATGTCTGAGCTTAAAGATTTGGAGCATGTTAGCGAAAGAATTTCTCAGACCATTCGAACCAGGGTTTCTAAAAAGTGACATCACTCATGAATAATGTTCGATATGTTTCGAATTTGGTAAAGTTTCACTGATTTTCCTCCTCTGTTACAGTTCAACAAAACGGACATTTGGTGGCGAAACTGTTTCAAAGGATGGACACCGATCCGGAAGCCCCGGACAAAGGCGGACAGCCTCGAGGTAGGGTCAGAACAGAGGTCGAGGTTCCTTCAGAGGATTTACATCACGTAGCGGTGCAACAACTGCCGGTTGATCGTACAGAGCTGACCGAGAGGAAGAGGGAATCCTCGAATCTGGATTCTCCACCAAGGGAACCCCCAACTAATGTAATTATCCTTATAACGTCACGTACGAGACAAAACTCGTTTTTTTTCATTGGTCGTGCGAGGGTTTGTTTTCGAAACTGTATGAAAACGAATCGATACTCTGTAAAGGGTGAGAGATCTGGGTTACCCTCGCCTATTTCGAGTGGTTGGACTAAACTTCCTTCGTCAGGCAATTTCCAAAGTTCGAGAGCATTGGTCGCCCTGAAGTTTTTCCCATGAATCGGAGATCGAGTTGCTGCACGTTGGCGATTTCAATTAGCAAATTTCAAGAGGAAGTCACTTTCAGGTCTTAAGGGTAATGAAACTCAATCTGAATTTCATTATAATTTCCATTAGGTCCGGTAGATGTTATGTTGTCGCTGGAATGGAAAAGTTCTTGCTCTGGTTTGTATCCAATTTCATGTGTAAGAACTGCGGGTTAGGTTAGTAACCTCGATGGAATCACATCTGGTAGGAAAATAAAATTATAAAAATCATTTAATATTGTAGAGAATTTAAGGGAACCTCACAGTATTTTTTTGGCTGTAGAAGGATGTCGACATGTGGAAGAAAAAATTCAAAACCATTAGGGTCGATCTATTTTTCTATATGAAAACCTCGAAATTGAACTTCAAAAAGCGGTTACGACACCAAAAATCATTTCTCGTAAAAAGCAAGTACATATTCGGAATTTTCCCCTCTCGAATTAAATAGATCACATGTATTTCTCCTCTATATAGAGGAATTAATTTTTTGTTGAATTTTCCATTCACGTGTGGATTTAAAAATTTTTTGGTGGAAACATTTTTGTTTGGGTCATCGCTCAGAAATTTTTAATACAAGCTAATTACACAATGCTGATTTCAAATTTGCCGTCAGATTTTCGCAGATACTCGAAGTTTTGTCGTAGCATACGTCGAAATTCAATGAAAAATTAATTGGTTTTAGAAAAAAATTATAAAAATCATTTAATCTCGTAGAAAAATTTGAGGAACCCAACTGCATTTTTTTTCGAACAGCTAATGGATTTTGGCCTGTGAAAAAGAAATTTACACCTATCAGGGTCGATCCATTTTCTTATAGAAAAACCTAAAATTTGAATTTTTAAAGAAAAAAGATGTCTGAGTGTTTCAACTTCGAAAAGCGGTAGCGAAAAAAAAATATGATTTTTTTGTGGAAAGCAAGTACAAGTATTCGGAATCTTTCATCTCGAATCGAATAGATTACATGTATTTCTTTTCTAGATATAGGAATTAATTTTTTGTTGAATTTTCCATGCACATATGGATTTATAAAATTTTTGGTGGATACATTTTTTTTTAGGTCATCGAAAATCATTTAAAAATAAAAAAATTTAGAAAAGCACTGCCGTGAAGGCCGGAGCTTTTGAGCGCTCGTACATGCACCTTGTAGGTAGATTCGCATTTTCCAGTTTCAGAAATCAATTGAAGGAATTTTCGACAGCTGTCAAAAAAATTTTGAAACTTGGGCGAAACTCCAGAATTCATGTCAGTGCTTCAGCTGATCAATTTTTTTTCGATAATTCGCTAGAATTTTCTACGGTATCTATGGTCTTGGTGGTGCGATCTGGACAAAATTTTGCACGTAGTTTGAATACATTATTACTCAGCAAGGTGCAGAATTTCATCCCAATCCGCTCAGTATTCTCGGAACTATCAGCAAAAAAATATTTTGAACGGCCATATTTACTGAACCCCTAGTCTTATTTTGCTCATTGATGAACATGACCGCGATATTCGCGATCCAAACCCACCCTGAGAATTTCAAGTTCCTGGGCCTTTCCGTTCGAAAGTTACAATTTTCTATGGTTTCTATGGTTCTGGTCATGAGATCTGGACAAAATATTGTTTTAATATATCATTCTCGATTAAAATACAAAATTTCATCTCGATCGAATCCGTTGTTTCGAAATTATCGAGAAACCAAAATTTCAAACGACCGTATTTACGGAACCCCTAGTATAATTTTGCTCATAGATGAAACTGATCACGACAATCGAGATCCACACCTATCCTGAAAATTTCAAGTCCCTAGGCCTTTCCGTTCGAAAGTTATGATTTTCTATGGTTCGAGTCATGTGATCTGGAGAAATGTAGCTTGAATATATCATTCTCCATAAGTATACAAAATTTCGTCACGATCGAATGTGTAGTTTTGAAATTATCAAGAAAACTAAATTTCAAACTACCATATTTACGGAACACCTTGTATAATTTTGCTCATAGATGAACGTAATCACGACATTCCAGATCCACACCTATCCTGAAAATTTCAAGTCCCTAGGGGGTTCCGTTCAAAAGTTACAATTTTCTATGGTTTCTATGGTTCTGGTCATGCGATCTGGACAAAATTTCACATGTAGCTTAAACACCTCATTCTCCATTTGAGTGCAAAGTTTCATCTCGATCGAATCTGTAGTTTCGAAGTAATCAGGAGAACAAAATTTTGAACGGCCATATTTACGGAACCCCTGGTGGAATTCTGCCCATTAACGAACTTGACCGAGGCATTTGGGATCTGAACCTACACTGAAAATTTCAAGTCTCTAGGTTGATCCGTTCGAGAGTTATCGTGCTGACGGACGGCCGGACGGCCGGACGGACGGACAGACTCGAATTTTTTGACGGATTCGTCATCAGTGAGTCGAACATAGTCGATTGAGACCATTTTCGGCTCAAAATTCGAAAAATACAGACATCGTGACGAAATGATATAGCCCTCGTGTAAGTAGTACGAGCGCTCAAAAATGATAAAAAATCATTTGATGTTGTAGAAAAATTCAAGGAACCCAACCGTATTTTTTTTGAGCAGCTAATTGATGTTGGCATATAGAAAAGAAATTCACACCCATCAGGGGCCATCCATTTTCCTATACAAAAACCTCAAATTTTTATTTCTAAAAAAGGAATGTCTGAATGTTTAAACTTCAAAAAAAAGGTAGCGACAAGAAAAACTATTTCTCGTGAAAAACAAAAACATATTTGAAATCCCCCTCGAATTGAATAGAGCACATGTATTTCTTTTCTAGATATTGTAATTAATTTTTTGTTGAATTTTCCATGCACTATTGGATTTATAAACTTTTTGGTGGAAACATTTTCATCGTCATCGTCAAGAAAATTTTTATATAAGCTAATTAGACCATGCTGATTTCGAATACGCAGTATGTTTTTCAAAAAAACTTATGGTTTTGTCGTAGCATAATTCGAAATTCAATAAAAAATTGATTGGTTTCAGAAAAAAATTATGAAAAGTCCTTTAATCTTGTAGAAAAATTTAAGGAACACAACCAAATTTTTTTGAAGCAGCTGATGGATTTTGGCATGTGGAAAAGAAATTCACACCTATCGGGGTCGATCCATTCTCCTAAAGAAAAACCTCAAACTTGAATTTCTAAAAATAAGGATGTCTAAGAGTTTCAAATTCAAAAAGCGGTAGCGACAAAAAAAATGATTTCTCGTGGAAAGCAAGTACGTATTCGAAATTTCCCTTCTCGAATTGAATAGATTACATGTATTTCTTTTCTAAATAGAGGAAATAATTTTTGTTGAATATTCCATATATGGATTCATAAATTTTTTGGTGGAAACATTTTTGTTTGGGTCATCGTCCAGAGATTCTTTGTATGAGCTAATAAGACCATGCTGATTTCGAATATGCAGTTGGTTCTTCAAAAAAACTTATAATTTTGTCTTGGCGTAACTCGAAAGTCAATAAAAAATTAATTGGTTTCAGAAAAAAAATTATAAAAATCATTCAATCCTCTATAAAAAATTTGAGGAATCCAACCGTATTTCTTTTATCAGCTAATGGATGTTGGGATGTGGAAAAGAAATTCACACTTATCAGGGTCGATCCATTTTCCTATAGAAAAACCTTAAATTTGAATTTCTAAAAATAAGGATGTCTAAGAGTTTCAACTTCAAAAAGCGGTAGCGACAAAAAAAATGATTTCTCGTGGAAAGCAATTACGTATTCGAAATTTTCCTTCTCGAATTGAATAGATTACATGTATTTCTTATCTATATAGAGGAAATAATTTTTGTTGAATTTTCCATATATGGATTCATAAATTTTTTGGTGGAAACATTCTTGTATGGGTCATCGTCCAGAGATTCTTTATATGAGCTAATTAGACCATGCTGATTTCGAATATGCAGTTGGTTTTTCGAAGAAACTTATAGTTTTGTCCTGGCATAACTCGAAATTCAATAAAAAATTAATAGGTTTCAGAAAAAAAATTATAAAAATCATTCAATCCTCTAGAAAAAATTTGAGGAAACCAACCGTATTTCTTTTATCAGCTAATGGATGTTGGAATGTGAAAAAGAAATTCACACTTATCAGGGTCGATCCATTTTCCTATAGAAAAACCTTAAATTTGAATTTCTAAAAATAAGGATGTCTAAGAGTTTCAACTTCAAAAAGCGGTAGCGACAAAAAAAATGATTTCTCGTGGAAAGCAAGTACGTATTCGAAATGTTTCTTCTCGAATTGAATAGATTACATGTATTTCTTTTCTATATAGAGGAAATAATTTTTGTTGAATTTTCCATATACGGATTCATAAATTTTTTGGTGGAAACATTCTTGTATGGGTCATCGTCCAGAGATTCTTTATATGAGCTAATTAGACCATGCTGATTTCGAATATGCAGTTGGTTTTTCAAAGAAACTTATAGTTTTGTCCTGGCATAACTCGAAATTCGATAAAAAATTAATTGGTTTCAGAAAAAAAATTATAAAAATCATTCAATCCTCTAGAAAAAATTTGGGGAATCCAACCGTATTTTTTTTATCAGCTAATGGATGTTTGGATGTGGAAAAGAAATTCATACTTATCAGGGTCGATCCATTTTCCTATAGAAAAACCTTAAATTTGAATTTCTAAAAATAAGGATGTCTAAGAGTTTCTACTTCAAAAAGCGGTAGCGACAAAAAAAATGATTTCTCGTGGAAACCAAGTACGTATTCGAAATTTTCCTTCTCGAATTGAATAGATTACATGTATTTCTTTTCTATATAGAGGAAATAATTTTTGTTGAATTTCCCATATATGGATTCATAAATTTTTTGGTGGAAACATTTTTGTATGGGTCATCGTCCAGAGATTCTTTATATGAGCTGATTAGACCATGCTGATTTCGAATATGCAGTTGGTTCTTCAAAAAAACTTATAATTTTGTCTTGGCGTAACTCGAAATTCAATAAAAAATTAATTGGTTTCAGAAAAAAAATTATAAAAATCATTCAATCCTCTAGAAAAAATTTGAGGAACCCAACCGTATTTCTTTTATCAGCTAATGGATGTTGGGATGTGGAAAAGAAATTCACACTTATCAGGGTCGATCCATTTTCCTATAGAAAAACCTTAAATTTGAATTTCTAAAAATAAGGATGTCTAAGAGTTTCAAGTTCAAAAAGCGGTAGCGACAAAAAAAATGATTTCTCGTGGAAAGCAAGTACGTATTCGAAATGTTTCTTCTCGAATTGAATAGATTACATGTATTTCTTTTCTATATAGAGGAAATAATTTTTGTTGAATTTTCCATATATGGATTCATAAATTTTTTGGTGGAAACATTCTTGTATGGGTCATCGTCCAGAGATTCTTTATATGAGCTAATTAGACCATGCTGATTTCGAATATGCAGTTGGTTTTTCAAAGAAACTTATAGTTTTGTCCTAGCATAACTCGAAATTCAATAAAAAATTAATAGGTTTCAGAAAAAAAATTATAAAAATCATTCAATCCTCTAGAAAAAATTTGTTGGATGTTGGCATGAGGAAAAGTTTACACCCATCAGGGTCGATCCATTTTTCTATAGAAAAACCTTAAATTTGAATTTCTAAAAATAAGGATGTCTAAGAGTTTCAACTTCAAAAAGCGGAAGCGACAAAAAAAATGATTTCTCGTGGAAAGCAAGTACGTAGGTATTCGAAATGTTTCTTCTCGAATTGAATAGATTGCATGTATTTCTTTTCTTTATAGAGGAAATAATTTTTGTTGAATTTTCCATATATGGATTCATAAATTTTTTGGTGGAAACATTCTTGTATGGGTCATCGTCCAGAGATTCTTTATATGAGCTAATTAGACCATGCTGATTTCGAATATGCAGTTGGTTTTTCAAAGAAACTTATAGTTTTGTCCTGGCATAACTCGAAATTCAATAAAAAATTAATAGGTTTCAGAAAAAAAATCATAAAAATCATTCAATCCTCTAGAAAAAATTTGTTGGATGTTGGCATGAGGAAAAGAAGTTTACACCCATCAGGGTCGGTCCATTTTTCTATAGAAAAACCTCAAATTTGAATTTCTAAAAAAAAAGGATGTCCAAGTGTTCCCACAACAAAAAGCAGTAGCGACCAAAAAAAAATTCTCGTAGGAAGCAAGTGAATATTCGAAATTTTCCACTTAAACACACTCCTTAAATTGCCCACAAACCCCCAATAAAAGGCAGCTGATCGATTTGAACAACATGAGTTGAAGTATCCACCCTTCGTCCTCACCCAAACGAGGGATCTTTCGTAGAACATTGATCGGCAGGTGAAACTCTTCTTAACTTGCAGGTAGACCGATCCAACAACCTCCCTGACGGAACCCAGCAATACACTCCTCTAGACATGGCAGAATACGTGTTCTGGACAGGGGACGAGAAGAGTGTCAGCCTGGCTATAGAGGAGTTCCTCCAAGAGGGCATGGTGAGTATGCAGCAGGTGTGATTGACTGGAAGGGTTCATATAATATTCCGTTCGATTTTATCCTTCTGTTCATGGCAACGAAGGGGCGGGTAGTCAATCAAGAATTTAACGTCAGATTCGACGTTGGAGTTCCAGGAAATGATCTGAAGTTTGTCCAATATATATTGCAGTATACATAAATCAAGTACATACTTATTTTTCCCAGAACACCTGTCCAACTCAATGAAACTCCTCCAGCAACCACCGAGATCCACCCGAGTAACTTGCCTTCGAAGTTGGTGGCTCTCCTAAGTTTAAGTTGATTAATTATAACTCGTTATGCGAATCTTAAGCAAATTTAACCCTACTTTATTCCGAGGGTCGTAACCCAGTAATAAACTCGCTGTATTTGGAAGTTAAACCTATGGTTCAAATGCAAATTCGGCTGCATTTGAATCCTACGGAATTAAGGGTTTAATGCACCATTAAAGTGACTTTACGACTGGAAAGTAAGCTGTACGGTATTATATTAACTTCTGTGTGGCGTGAGCTGGATCTTATAGAAGTTGACATTTCCCCAACTTTTAAATAAAGTCTTCAATTTCATTTCAGATGACCAGGGAGGAGGCCATACTGTTCCTGCAAGAAATAAAACACGACTTGGACTATCTGAAAGATCATTATTCCCGCTACGGTCCAAACTTCAAAGAACAGAACCAGAGCAGTATGAAGGTAAGTGAATTAGTCGCGCCCGAATTACATAGTTTCGTAATCCCATCGAAGTTTATGGAACATTTCAACTGCGTTTCTAGCTTCAAAGTGCAATCTGAAGTGAACTTCGCCAGAAGTTCTGGAGTGTCGAAATTTTATTGGAAAGTTTAGGTGACAACAACACTTATGGAGTTGTAATGATCGACGTTAAACTCTCTCTTAAGTACTTTTTCATTGCGAGTTTATTTTACGTGGTGCTGTAAAAGACATAAGGTTTGATGGCACGTTTAATCGGAGGGTCTGAATCTGAAGAATTTTTATGTCATGTCGATCCGTTTGGTCACCTGAATGGTTTTCATTTGAAGCCCGTAGTGCAGCCCTGTAGAGGATACAGTTCAAATCGAGTCGGAAGTCCAGATCTAGTTGGAAATTAAAAAAGAGTCGGAATTCCATACTGAGCTGGAAGTCCAGATCGAGTTGGAGGTCCAGATCGGGTCGGAGGTCCAGATCGGGTCGGAAATCCAGATCGAGTTAGAAGTCCAGATCGTGTTGAAAGTCTAGATAGAATCGGAAAATCTGAGCGTGTCAGAAATCCAGATCCTGTTGGAAGTCCAGATTGGGTTGGAAATTTAAATCGCCTCGGAAGTTCACATAGAGTTACAAATTCAAATCGACTAGGAATCGACTCAGATCTCCAAAGTAAAGATTGAGTCGGAAGATCAGCTAGAGAAGGAAGTCCAGATCAGATCGTGTCAGAAATTCAGATCGATTAGAAGTCCAGATCGAGTCGTAAGTTCAGATCGAGTCGGAAGTTCAGATCGAGTCAGATACTTGAATTAAGGTGGAAATCCAGATTCAGCTAGTGTAGGAATTCTCGTCATATCTCGAATCCAGATCGATTCGGGAGTTCAGGTCGAGTAGGAAGTCCAGATCGTGTCTGAAATCCAGATTGTGTAGAAAGTCCACATCGTGTCGGGAATTCAGATCGTTTAGAAGTCCAGATAGAGTCGGAAGTTCAGATCGAGTCAGATATTCAAATTGGGACGGAAATCCAGATCGTGTTTGAGATTCAAATCGAGTCGGAAGTCAAGATCGAGTAAGAAGTCCAGATAGACGAAAAATCGGATCGTGTCAGAAATCCAGATCCTGTTGGAAGTCCAGGTTAAGTTAGAAATTCAAATCCAGATTGTGTTGGAAGTTCAGAACGAGTTTGAAGTCTAGATCGAGTAACAAATTAAAATCGACTAGGAAGTTCAGAATTTCAAAGTAAAGATTAAGTCGGAAGTTCAGCTAGTGTAGGAAGTCCAGATCATGTATTGAATCCAGATCGATTCAGGAGTTCAGATCGAGTAGGAAGTCCAGATCGTGTCTGAAAACCAGATCGAGTAGAAAGTCCAGATCGTGTAGGGAATTCAGATCGTTTAGAAGTCCAGATCGACTCGGAAGTTCAGATCAAGTCAGATATTCAAATCCAAATCGTGTTCGAGATTATCTGCGAGTCGGAAGTCAAGATCGAGTAAGAAGTCCAGATAGGGTCGAAAAATCGGATCGTGTCAGAAATCCAGATCCTGTTGGAAGTCCAGATCGGGTTGGAAGTCCGGGTTGGGTTGGAAATCTAAATCGCGTTGGAATTTCAGATTGTGTTGGAAGTTCATATCGTGTTTGAAGTCTAGATCGAGTTACGAACTCAAATCGACTAGGAAGTTCAGATCTCCAAAGTAAAGATTGAGTCGGAAGCTAGTGTAGGAAGTCCAGATCATGTCTTGAATCCAGATCTATTCTGGAATTCAGATCGAGTAGGAAGTTCAGATCGTGTCTGAAAACTAGATCGAGTAGAAAGTCCAGATCGTGTCGAAAATTCAGATCGTTTAGGAGTCCAGATCGACTCGGAAGTTCAGATCGAGTCAGATATTTAAATCCAGATCGTGTTCGAGATTCAAATCGATTCGGAAGTCCAGTACGAGTACGATGTCCAAATAGACTCGAAAAATTGGATCGTGTCAGAAATCCAGATCCTGTTGGGAGTCCAGATCTGGTTGGAAGTCCAGGTTGAGTTGGACATTCAAATAGCGTCGGAATTTCAAATTGTAGTTGGAAGTTCAGATCTCCAAAGTAAAGATTGAGTCGGAAGCTAGTGTAGGAAGTCCAGATCATGTCTTGAATCCAGATCTATTCTGGAGTTCAGATCGAGTAGAAAGTCCAGATCGTGTCTGAAAACCAGATCGAGTAGAAAGTCCAGATCGCGTCGGGAATTCATATCGATTAGAAGTCCAGATCGACTCGGAAGTTCAGATCGAGTCATATATTCAAATCCAGATCGTGTTCGAGATTCAAATCGATTCAGAAGTCCAGTACGAGTAGGAAGTCCAGATAGACTCGAAAAATTGAATCGTGTCAGAAATCCAGATCCTGTTGGGAGTCCAGATCTGGTTGGAAGTGCAGGTTGAGTTGGACGTTCAAATAGCGTCGGAATTTCAAATTGTAGTTGGAAGTTCAGATCTCCAAAGTAAAGATTGAGTCGGAAGCTAGTGTAGGAAGTCCAGATCATGTCTTGAATCCAGATCTATTCTGGAGTTCAGATCGAGTAGGAAGTCCAGATCGTGTCTGAAAACCAGATCGAGTAGAAAGTCCAGATCGTGTCGAGAATTCATATCGATTAGAAGTCCAGATCGACTCGGAAGTTCAGATCGAGTCAGATAATCAAATCCAGATCGTGTTCGAGATTCAAATCGATTCGGATGTCCAGTACGAGTAGGAAGTCCAGATAGACTCGAAAAATCGGATCGTGTCAGAAATTCAGATCCTGTTGGGAGTCCAGATCGGGTTGGAAGTCCGGGTTGAGTTGGAAATCTAAATCGCGTTGGAATTTCCGATTGTGTTGGAAGTTCAGATCGTGTTTGAAGTCTAGATCGAGTTACAAACTCAAATCGACTAGGAAGTTCAGATCTCCGAAGTAAAGATTGAGTCGGAAGCTAGTGTAGGAAGTCCAGATCATGTCTTGAATCCAGATCTATTCTGGAGTTCAGATCGAGTAGGAAGTCCAGATCGTGTCTGAAAACCAGATCGAGTACAAAGTCCAGATCGTGTCGGGAATTCATATCGATTAGAAGTCCAGATCGGCTCGGAAGTTCAGATCGAGTCAGATAATCAAATCCAGATCGTGTTCGAGATTCAAATCGATTCGGATGTCCAGTACGAGTAGGAAGTCCAGATAGACTCGAAAAATCGGATCGTGTCAGAAATCCAGATCCTGTTGGGAGTCCAGATCTGGTTGGAAGTCCAGGTTGAGTTGGACATTCAAATAGCGTCGGAATTTCAAATTGTAGTTGGAAGTTCAGATCTCCAAAGTAAAGATTGAGTCGAAAGTTTAGGTAGAGTAGAAAGTCCAGATCATTTCTTGAATCCAGATCGATTAGAAGTCCAGATCGAATTGGGAGTTCAGATGGAGTAGGAAGACCAGATAGTAAGTCCAGATCGAGTTGGAAGTTCGAATCAAGTTCGACATAAAAGATCTGTTTATTTTCTCGGATAGCGTCCCCACGAGCTGATGAAATTGATTCCTGTCACAGGCTTAGCGGTCGTCATTTTCCTTACATGAACTCTCCGTCTATTGCGGCGGAACTAAAACTCCTTCCTCAATAAACAGAGGTCCCTAATGGGAACGACGAGAATCGAGTCGGAAATCAAAAAGTTACTGACCGAAGACCACTCTAATGTCGACCCGAGGAAGGTTCCTGCCGTCAGACCTCCTTAATCACGACATGAAAACCTCGTTAAGCCGGGTTTTACCGCACGAAGGGTCCCGTGTTCGCCGTAAGTGGGACCTCAGGGTGGCGGTTATGATATTTTAAAGGGTCTCGTTACATTCCACGTAATGCCGGTCCACGACGATAAATGGAATTATGAGGGAATGTTGCCCCGTGTTTTCTTTGTTGGAAAATAGAAGGCTAGAAGTTGAATTGCATCGGCTCGAAGGATTCAGGTGTTCTGGTCGGGCTTGCGAGGATTGCGACCCTCAAGTTTTGGATTTACTCGTTTATTGCCCTGGGGGAATGTGCGAGTACGAGAGTGGATATAAATCGGAATGGGATTATTGCATTTTAGAGCGATTGCGAGAATATTGCTTCAGACCGATATATTTCTTAGGGAATGTTTATGATTTTCTACGTCTCTGTAGGTCCAGACATTTTTGTGGGAAACAAACTTTAGAAGAAAATCGGGAGATTGACAGAGTCTCACCCTTAAACCTTGCTTCGACTTCAAAAAAATCCGGCACCCTTCTCCGGAAACGCACAAAATCCCACCGTTGGCAAACATCCCGGAATCCGTCGAGGTGGCGCGAATCCCCGCTCGCGGAATCGCAACAAATCTCTACCTATTTATAGCCCAGGATGATCCCTCTTTCGAAGCTCTCCCCCGATGGAACGTACGTATAAAAACGGCAGGACTATTCAGCAGGAAATTCGACTCACTTATCTCGAATGGACACTCGTGCTGACCCTTTTGTGACAGGCAGCGAAACGGAATACCGACACGCTTTTATATTTATTCGTTCGGATGATACTTAAAATAATATTTCAACGGGATAACCTGGTCGCCCGAAGAGGATGATGTTGGCCTCAACTGTTAAAAAGTCACTACATCGTAGGAATCGAGGAATATAAGCGAAGAAAGGTTTCTGTTGGTTAATTTTTCGAGAATTATAGTTTTCGAGGTAATTCGAAATTTTATAAAATTTGTCACATCTGGGAAAAATTATAAATTCTCGAAAAATTGGAATATTTAGACTTCGAAAAACATAGAGTCTATAAGAGTAAGCGTTCAGTAATTTCCTCGAATTTTTGGAAACTCCTGAAATTTCCGTATTCCGTGAACACGTGGCAACGTCGCAAATTTTCAGAAAAAGGTTCATCACAAATTTATTGAATGGGGTGAGTTTCGTTCGAATATATCACATAATGAATAGAAAAAAAAACAAATCGGAATATGAATTTTCGGAAAATCTTGGAAAACTCAGAAATTGCTTGTGGGAGTTTCACTGGTTTCGATTCGTCACTCAACAAAGGAGCAAATTTCGGATCAATTGCTCCAATATTGTGACCCTTAGCGTGAGTATGAAACAGTTGGGAAAATCGGGGAAAATTCTATAACCGTTTTTCCGATTTACACCAATTTCAAAATGCTTCTGGAGATCGTCGACGACCAATTTCGAAACTGTGAGTGTAAAAAAGGAGTGATGATCAGATGAAATAATATAAAAATAATATTCAAAAAAAATATTTTTATTCAAACATGAAGAAAATTGAACTAATATAATTTTCGATTCCAGATGAGCAACTTTAGAAATATTCTGTAAATTTTTGGCACATATGTGGAAGATTTAAACTCTATGGAAAAATCAAATAAAAAGACTCCACTTGGAAAAACATAGAATCTATAAGAGTTAACGTTCGAGAATTTCCACGAATTTTGGCAACTCCTGAAATTTCCGATTTCGTGAACAAGTGGCAACGTCGCAATTCTTTCAGAAAAAGTCTCATCATCAATTTATTGAATGGAGTAAGTTTTGTTCGAGAATATCACATAACAGATGAAAAAAAATGAATTATAAAAAAAAATATATTCAAACATAAAGAAAATTAAAATAATACAATATCAATTCCAGATGAGAAACGTAAGAAATATTCTGTAATTTCGACAAAAATTCTGTAATTTGATCAAACATAAAATTCTCATCACGATACCGAACACTGTACATTCAATTAAATTATCAGGGAAAATTCATTAGACGTGATCTTTTTCCATCCATTCTAGCTGACTTTGATTTTGTCAAACAAAGCAACCGTTCAATGAAATCTCATGAAATTTTCCAGATCTGTCGAAAATCATAACATCTTCAGAAAAATCAAATATTAAGACTCTACTTTGAAAAATATAGAGTCTACAAGAGTAAACGTCAGAGAATTTCCACGAATTTTAGAAACTCCTTAAATTTCCGTATTTTGTATACAGATGGCAACCTCGAAATTTTGTCAGAAAAAGTCTCATCATCAGTTTATTGAATGGAGTGAGTTTCGTTCAGGAATATCACATAACAAATGAAAACAAAGATTAAATTAAAAAAAAAATATATTCAAACATAAAGAAAATTAAAATAATACAATATCAATTCCAGATGAGAAACGTAAGAAATATTCTGTAATTTCGACAAAAATGCTCGTGTTGTGAACACAAATTTGATTAAACATAAAATTATGAGGGAAAATTCATTAGACGTCATGTTTTTCCATCCATTTTAGCTGACTTTGATTATGTCGAACAACGCAACCGTTCCATGAAATCTCATGAAATTTTCCAGATCTGTCGAAGATCATAACATCTTCAAAAAAATCAAATATTAAGATTCTACTTCGAAAAATATAGAGTCTACAAGAGTAAAAGTCAGAAAATTTCCACGAATTTTAGAAACTCCTTAAATTTCCGTATTTTGTATACAGATGGCAACCTCGAAATTTTGTCAGAAAAAGTCTCATCATCAGTTTATTGAATGGAGTGAGTTTCGTTCAGGAATATCACATAACAAATGAAAACAAAGATTGAATTAGAAAGAAAATATATTCAAACATAAAGAAAATCAAAATAATACAATATCAATTCCAGATGAGAAACGTAAGAAATATTCTGTAATTTCGACAAAAATGCTCGTGTTGTAAACACAAATTGATTAAACATAAAATTCTCATCACGATACCGAACACTGTACATTCAATTAAATTATCAGGGAAAATTCATTAGACGTGATCTTTTTCCATCCATTCTAGCTGACTTTGATTTTGTCAAACAAAGCAACCGTTCAATGAAATCTCATGAAATTTTCCAGATCTGTCGAAAATCATAACATCTTCAGAAAAATTAAATATTAAGACTCTACTTCGAAAAATATAGAGTCTACAAGAGTAAACGTCAGAGAATTTCCATGAATTTTAGAAACTCCTTAAGTTTCCGTATTTTGTATACAGATGGCAACCTCGAAATTTTTTCAGAAAAAGTCTCATCTTCAATTCATTGAATGGAGTGAGTTTTGTTCTGGAATATCACATAACAAATGAAAACAAAGAATAAATTTAAAAAAAATATATATTCAAACATGAAGAAAATTAAAATAATATAATATTGATTACAGATGAGAAACGTTAAAAATATTCTGTAATTTCGACAAAACGGCTCGTGTTGTAAACACCATTCGATTAAACATAAAATTCTCATCACGATACCGAACACTGCAATTTCAATTGAATTATGAGGGAAAATTCATTAGACATGATCTTTTTCCATCCAGTCCAGCTGACTTCAATTATGTCAAACCAGTCAAACGACGCAACCAGGCGATGATATTTTATAAAATTTGGCAGATCTGTGAAAGATTATAAACTCTCCAAAAAATCAAATATTAAGACTCTACTTCGAAAAATATAGAGTCTACAAGAGAAAACGTTAGAGAATTTCCAGGAATTTTAGAAACTCCTGAAATTTCCGAATTTCGTATACAAGTGGCAACGTCGCATTTTTTTCAGAAAAAGTCTCATCATCCATTTATTGAATGAGTGAGTTTCGTTCGAATCACATTAAAGATGAAAAAAAAGAATAAATTCGAAAAAAAATATATTCAAACATAAAGAAAATTTAAAATAATATAATATCGATTCCAGATGAGAGACGTTAGAAATATTCTGTAATTTCGACGGAAATGCTCACGTTGTAAACACCATTTGATTAAACATAAAATTCTCATCGCGATACCGAACACAGCACATTCAATTAAATTATGAGGGAAAATTCATTAGATATGATCTTTTTCCATCCATTCTAGCTGGCTTTGTGTCGAACCGCGCGATGAAATTTTATGAAATTCGGCACATCTGTGAAAAATTATAAACTCTTCAGAAAAATGAAATATTAAGACTCTACTTCGAAAAATATAGAGTCTACAAGAGAAAACGTCAGAGAATTTCCAGGAATTTCAGAAACTTCTGAAATTTCCTTATTTCGTATAAAAGTGGCAACGTCGTAATTTTTCCAGAAAAACTCTCATCATCCATTTATTGAATTGAGTGAGTTTCGTTCGAAAATATCACATAAAAGTTGAAAAAAAATAATAAATTCGAAAAAAAAATATATTCAAACATAAATAAAATTTAAAATAATATAATATCGATTCCAGATGAGAGACGTTAGAAATATTCTGTAATTTCGACGGAAATGCTCATGTTGTAAACACCATTTGATTAAACATAAAATTCTCGTCACGATACCGAACACAGCACATTCAATTAAATTTTGAGGGAAAATTCATTAGATATGATCTTTTTCCATCCATTCTAGCTGGCTTTATGTCGAACCGCGCTATGAAATTTTATGAAATTCGGCACATCTGTGAAAAATTAAAAACTTTTCAGAAAAATGAAATATTAAGTCTCTACTTCGAAAAACATGGAGTCTACAAGAGTAAACATAAGAGAATTTCCACGAATTTCAGAAACTCCTGGAATTTCCGTATTTCGTATACAAGTGGCAACATCGCAATTTTTTCAGAAAAATTCTCATCGTCGATTTATTGAATGGAGTGAGTTTCGTTCGAGAATATCGCATAACAGATGAAAGAAAAGAAAAAATATATATATTCAAACATGAATATTAAAATATGTAATATAATATCGATTCCAGATGAGAAACGTTAGAAATATTCTGTGATTTCGACCAAAATGCTCGTGTTGTAAACACCATTGAATTAAACATAAAATTCTCATCATGATACTGAACAATGCACGTTCAATTAAATCATGAGGGAAAATTCATTAGACATGATATTTTTCCATCCATTCTAGCTGACTTTAATTATGTCAAACAACTCAACCACGCGATGAAATTTCATGAAATTTAGCACATTTGTGAAAGATTATAAACCCTACGAAAAAAATAAATATAAAGGCTCTACATAGAAAAACATAGAGTCTATAGGAGTAAAACTTCGAAAATTTCCACGAATTTTGAAAACTCCTGAAATTTCCTCGTTTCGTTAATACTTGGCAACGTCGCAATTTTTCAGAAAAAGTCTCATCATCAATTCTTTGAATGAGTTGATTTTCTTTCGAAAATATCACATAGAAAGAAATATACCTGAAATTTCGGAAAATGTACCAAGAATAGTGGGAAAATCTTCAAAAATTCGTAAACAACTTTTCAATTCCAATAGGCTTCCATAAATCGCAACCGCCCATGTTCACCTCATTATGCAACAAAAATCCCCTAGAACCTACCCCACGATCTCACACGAAAGCAACAACCCTTATTCCCCAGCTATTTTGAGCAGTCCATCTAACCCCTCAGCAAGATACCGGAAATAATACTCGCCAGCGGGCGTATGTGGGCGCGATTCCGAGTAACCCGGGCGCTATTTATGACCCGCGCGAAAGCTCTCATTATTCGAGTGGGGGCCGGGGTGAAACGCTTCCATTTTCAATTTTCCAGTGCATGTCTATCCACGCGTATGAATCTCCGCGAGCTTCGAGTTCTAGGAAAAGCCAATTGGACAGCGAAGAATGGGGTTGAATCTGTCATACGTGAAGATATGATTAAGCTGGGCGTTAATATGAGGAATCTTCTTTCGGTTATAATACTATGTTCACACGGTGACGAGGAAATCGCAACACCAAGAAGGTGGAGCAACAATTTTTCGGAAACCATCCCCACTTCTCTTCAGGTTCATGAAAAGATTCCCTGACTTCAAGGGACGGAGTCACAGAAAATATGGAATATATCAAATTTTTCTTCACTGAAACATTCCCAAAATCCTCTGAAACCGAGTTTGGTTATGACGGCGTTTTATATTCCATTTCTTGGAAGGATTCCCGCATCTTGATTAAAAAAGTTCCCCTTTCCGAATATCAATACCCAGATGGGGTTTCGTTCTCCTCTTGGATCACGGGGAAAATTGAAAAAGGAAACAGAAAATTTGGAGTTTAATTACCTCTGTTATACGGACGAGATTTAAGCTCAGGAAATTAATTTACTTCCGCAAGTTTTAATTATTTTCGTACCCCGTACCCCCGTTCAAGGGGGGTGTAAGCGAGACGGTTTTCCCTCTGTGATGTCGTTTGATTGAAGAAAGAAGATGCCTGGTATAATCTGAGAAGATTGGCAATCGCTTCTACTGGAAGAGATGCACCCCTCACTGATAATCCCACATTCGATTATTTTCTTCGAGGTACTTGTGGTTCGATTAGAGTTCTGAGTTTGATTATTTTATGAAGGTTAAACCGAGAACGACAAGGTTAGCTCCTCTTTTCTCCCTAAACACAGCACCAAAACTCCAATCAAGTGGAAGAGAGGGGCGAACACCGACGGCACGTGTGAACCCTACAAATATTCGAAGTTGCCAACTCAATAACACCAGAAGTATTGTCGAATATGAGAGAGTAGTTTTCAAACAATTCGGGTAATATTTTCGAGCAATCACTTTTGAGGCTGCCAGGATAGACTCATGCTCTATGTTATCTCTCATACAAAAAAGGGCATTGTCAAGTTAAGAATAATGACCAAACACACAATTTTATTGGTCTTCAAGTCTACATCATGACATTGCCTTGAGTTTTCTGAAAACTGAGGGGTTCTCCCAAACAATATTGGCATCTTCATATTCCCAACACATGACCTGTTTCAGGAGAAGGACCAGCCGGGGGGCTATCAGGCGGGCCGAAAACCGGAGGCGCAGCAGAAGAGGACGGTCAGCGATCAGATCCGAACCGAGTTAAATCAGCTGAGACAGTTGCAGGAAGTGTACAAAAAGAGGAACGCCGAGAGGAAGGCGGCCACTTTGTACTTCAGCGGAGCCAATCAGGGGAAAAACTCGGGTGAGTAAGTTATTGTCCATTAATTGTTGGGACTCGGAGGGGTGGGTTCCATTAGGTGTTTCGATTCACTCTCTCTCGGCTGGGACGAAAGTTTAACGGGGCTGAAAGTGTCCAGTAATGAGTGGCGGTAATGATTTCTTTCAGTAGCTCTCGGAAAGTTGAAGGGTTGAAGGGGGATGAACGGGAGAATATTGACTGACTGATGGAGAGGCTTTTAAAATTCTCTTATATTTAGATTTCTCCTCTTTCTGGGGTTATTTTGGGTTCCGAATTAGTTCAGAGCTATGTTCAAAGTCCTTAGCTCATCGCTGAGTCAGTTTAAAATCGATTTCCAAATTTCTATGGAACATAGATAAAAACATTTGTTGAGCGAAAACAGGTACTCAAGGCTCGGCGTAAAAATGATATCGAGTTTCGAAACAAAGGAAATGAAAAAAAAGTCAACTTAAGCAATGACATGAAGTCAGGAGCTTTAGAGCGCTCTTTCATTGACCTACAAGGTGGAACTACCTACAAGGTGGATCCACCTACAAGGTGGATCCACCTACAAGGTGGATCTACCTACAAGATGGATCTACCAACGAGGTGGATAAACGAGCGTTCAAAAGCTCCTGACTTCACGTCAGTGCTTTTTAATTTTTCTTTCGGTTGATGGTCGAACATAAAAGCGGGATCCCCTAACCTTCCAGACGCGTCCGCGTCATTAGGGGTCCTGACGTTGATATGACGTGACTCTGGATTCAGGATATTAGTACATCCTCGCCAGCGAACACGTACGAAAGTAATTACTCCCTGGAATTGGATTCCTCCGGGCATGGAAGAACCAACGGCTGCTCTCCGAATTTTCGTGAGAATCTCATTATTCCAAGTTGTAAACATGAATCCCGGCGAGTGACGAAGTAACGGTCGGAATTTTTCTTCTGTTTTTTTTTTTTAAGGATTGTAGGTGTATCCATGATATGAAAAGATACTTTCACTGATGGATACGTGCGAAGAATTGTATGTAATTTCCTTTCTAGTTTTCGTCCCAAGAAAATGTTCAACCCTGACATTTTAGGTGGTTCCAAATGATGTTTCCGTTTTTGTTAAACCAATCACCCCCTTCTATCATCTTTTTAAGGCGGTTCGTGAAACAAACATCGGCAATTATTGGTCTGAAACCAATCACCTCTCACATTTCCAACAGTGACGTTATGATGTACATGAATGGGAGATATAAATCAAACATTGAGTCATTTCATTTCATCCCCCATCATTCCAAATATCTGTGTGGGAAATTTTGAAAGTCAAAGTAAAAAATATGCGACCCTGAATGTTCGATGTTCGACGTACCCAACTGGAAAAAAAATCTCATTCCACCCCTCCCTGCGACCCACGCAGTAAAAAATCGAACTCGGGACGCCCCCCCTCCCCCAAACCGCCAATCAATCAGACATCGCGAGCTTAACCGTGAATAATGGAATTGTTTTGCGAAGGGTTGAAGGGAAACGTTGCGTCAATCAATCCGATTTCACGTGGAATAGCCGGGTAAACGATCTGTAAGAACGACGATTTTTAATTATAGCAGCACAGCGAAAAATAGCAAGACCTCGCTTTAATCCCATTTGGGCTTTATCGAATTAAGTGGCTAATGCTTTTAGCCCCCCGCGGCTCGACCCGGGGGTGTATAATTCAATAGAAATAAATGCGCGCGGGGGTGATTCTGGATGAAGTCGGATTATTCTATTCTGGTACATGTCCGTCGCGGAAATAATGGGTCTATCGGTCGACGTGTTTATGATTGACGTGGGTATATATAGAACTGTGGATTTATTAGGGGATGAAGGCGTAAGCGAAGGGAGGATAAGGATGGTGACTTTCTTGGAATGGTCGAATTTTTTCTACCATTGTAGGTGGACTGTAGAAACTTCGAGTTAGGAGTGGGGGCTGTGGAGACACTTTTCAAGAAATTGATATATCGAAAATTTCCTCTCATTCAAAATACATAATAATATTCTTTATATTTGTAAAACCAAAGAGATGTCTCACAACATTTGTGTTGTCTATCTAGCTAAAACATTCTCCTCTTCAATCTACTTAGCAAGAAACTAATGTAATATCTGGGGATACGAATATTCAATCTTAAATTCGATGACCTATCTCGGAGTCTGTATATTCGAAGTCGGGCATACATTGTATTAATTTGCATAATCAGCGGATGTCGTTAATTTTGGAGCCGTGTGGGTGAGTATTGATACCTAAGGCATAAATAAGGAATTATATGAGAGGCATACATCGATTACTTTATTTCCATCGATGTTGAGGACGCATGTTATGGCTAGACCGTGTCGAATGTGCTAAGCGGTCCAAGATATGGCTAATGAGTGGAAAAGTTCTTTTGAATTTTTGGGTCTTTCTCCTGAATTCCTGCTCCTCAGAAAGGATGAAACAAAAGACTTCCTCTTCGTGCAGGGAGCACGAACTTAATTTTTTTCGGAAAATAAATTAAATGGTAACAGTGGTTGAAAATATAAAATAATACTCCAACTTCAAAATAAAAAATCGTATTATTACACAGAATTATTCACGCGTATCCTATTATAGATGTTTTTTGGAAAGCATCGTTTTTCAACGATGAAAAGATAAAAAGTTGTTAATGATTGCCCAGCAAACGCATTTCTTTCCCGCCCATGTGATTGATGGTATTTGAACATTGATAGAGGAAGGAAAATCGATTTGGGAAAGATTTTGAGGAGGAATGATTCTTTAATTTTTCATCCTGTTGAATATCCGAAGTTCATTTGGATACAACATTTTGTTACTTCGAACCAAAACTTTGAGACGGCTCTTTACAATAAATCCGAAATATAACTCGTGGAAAATGGTCTCAATCGACTCACTCACTGATGACCAATCCTTCGAAAAATTCAAATCTGTTCGTCCTTCCGTCCGTAAGCACGATAACTTTCGAACGGAACGACCAAGAGACTTGAAATTTTTTGTGTGAATTCAGTTGCCGAATGCCGCAGTTGGGTTCGTTAATGGGCAGAATTTCACCAGCGGTTCCGTAAATACGACCTTTCGAAATTTTGTTGTCCTAATTACTTCGAAACTACTGATTCGATAGAGATGAAATTTCGAACTCAGATGGATAATGACGTGTTCAAGTTACATGCGAATTTTGTCCAGATCGCTTGCCGAGAATCATAGAAACCATAGAAAACTATCACTTGAAATTTTCAGGGAAGGTTTTGATCTTCAATGTCGAGGTCACGTTCATCAATGAGCAAAATTAGACTGGGGTTCCGTAAATATGGCCGTTCAAAATATTTTTTCCGGAACAAAGAAAATGCTGAGCGAAAAAAGGTACATAAGGTTCGGCGTGAAAATGATATACCTTAATTGAAGGTACAAACGGAGAGGGGAGATTCCTTGAGTAATTTTAAGGAAAAAAGTCCCATAAACATGGGATCGCAAACGTTTCTTTTTCGAGATACAGAGTGTTAAAGTTTGAATTTTTTTCGAGTTTTTTTTTTCATAGTATCTACACTTCAGAAGATATTCAACTGAAAGAGTTTGATTTGAGGTGTCAAAACAAACAATGAATTAATTCACCACAGCTTACTGACTGGATTTTTATGAGAATTTGGATTCTTCTGAGGATTTCGAGAGAATCGTTCAATATTTGTTTTTCGATATCTGTAGCAGATACGACAAAACTACTAAGAATCATAAAGTTTAGTATAACAACAAAGCTGCTTTTTGCCATTTTTCAAATAAATAGTGGCTCACCAAAAAAAAGTTCTGGAGGAAAACAGGAGACAGTGTTCCAGAAAAATATCACCCTGTAGATTTGCTATTGAAACTGGCATGTCACATGGTGTAAACTCTCAATTGTAATATCTGTGCCAAATTTCCCTTGAATATCTTGTGAAGTGTAGATACTAAAGGAATCTCCCCTCTTCGTTTTTACCTTCAATTTAGGAACACCTGTAGAGTTACGGAACAAACAGCTGTCAAAAATGTTTTCAACAGAAGGTGGATGAACGAGCGCTCGAAAGCTCTGACTACACGTCAGTGCTTTCTATAATTTTTTTCGAAAGCATCGTTTTTCAACGATGAAAAGATAAAAAGTTGTTGATGATCGCCCTGCTAACCTTAACGTATTTCGTTTCTCCCCATGTGATTGATGGTGTCTGAACATTAATAGAGGGAGGATAATCGATTTGGGGAAGATTTTGAGGAGAAATGATTCTTCAATTTTTCTTCCTGTTTAATATCCGGTGTTTGATTTGGATAAAAAATTTCATTATTTCGACGAAAAAATAGTTATTAGTAGATGGCTCGTTAGAATGAATCCAAAACATATCTCGAGTTCAAACTTGTTATTCTTTTTCTTGTTACACTAGTATTTTTTTTCTCCAGTTTAGGATTCCTCTTGATTTTTGTGTCGTTTGTTCTAGGAATCGAGTTGGAAAACGTCAACAACGAAGATTATCAAGAGTTGCTCGAGAGGCTCAGATTAGCCGACTTCTTATACACGGAGTATTCTTTGGAAGAAGTGATATACCAACTGGCCAAGGTGATCTTCGCCCAGAGCCTCAGTGGCGGAAGTCCGGACGCCCAGAACGCTTTGACAAAGTTCGTCAACTTCCTGGAAAAGGAGGCAGAGGAGGGACGAATATCTAGGGCGCTAGAGAAAAAAGTATTAGGTATAAAAAACTTTTTGAGTTTGTATATCTAGGTTCGCCAAACTAACCGCATTGTTTCGAATAACACAACATCCCCTGTGATTAAAATTCCAACAACTACAAAGCCCTCTAATACCAACCCTTTTTTCTCCCTGATACTCTCGGAGAGTCCATCCAGACACTGCTGGACGCAAAGCGCAACGTAATTGACAACAATTCCGCGATACAGTCCACTTGTTCGTAACATAAACAACCATCGGACAAAAGTGACAAAAGATAGCTGCACAGGGATTAGCTTGCTCCAAAGTACCAACCCCCTTGTTTGCAGGCCCTTTGGAATTTTTTCCGGGATAATAACACAACATTTACAATGAAGAGCATCAGATGAGAGGCTTTGTCACGTAACTGGGGCGTCCAATTCGTTATTTTGAGTATTTGTGTTCCCTCCGCGCGTCTCTAAAGAGGGGCCTGGAATTTGTTTGGAGGAAATTGGGTCATTGGAATAAATAGGCTCTTGTTAGGGGACGAAAGGAGGATGGAAATGATTAAATCCCCTTTGTTTAACACTTGTTTATGTCTTTTCAGACGTCCTCATAGCTGCATTATCAGACACAGTCAACGAACATCCAGAGCTCCTCAGCACGAGGAGGGACCTTCTGCAGAGCAACGACAAGATAGCAGGACAGCAGGTTCTGAGGCAGATCCTCGAATTTCCCTCAGAAGATAGAAGTCAGAAGACCCATTCGACTTTCGAAACTGCGAAGGACCAAATGGAAAAAAGCATACAGCTGGGCAATAATGCTCAGATGAAGGACCAAAAGATCTTGATGCATTTGCCGTATGCAATAGGGAGGAAATGAAGGAAGAACTGAAATCAATCTATTTTATGCAAATACGTAAATAACTATAGTATAATGATATAATGAGATTTATGTTTATATACTGCAGCAGATTTAAGAAATTGATGTACCTGGGTATGAGGTAACTAATATCCGAATCCTTTTAGAATTGGAGTTCAGTGAGGTCTCAAAAAAAAATTGACAAATATGTTCACTAAAAAACTTCTTCCTCCTCCTCGTAGTCAAAACTCTTACTAATATTTTTCCATTATTTTGCGAATGAAAAAAAAAACCCATCAAAGAGCATGAACCCCCTTGAGTAGATCTAGCAGTTGCAGATTAATGATGAATTTTATTTATTATTACCCAAAAAACACTTTAATAATTTTTTTTATAATTTCTAATGGAAGGTATGAAAAAGGGAAATGATTTCAATTATCTCATGGAATGCATCGCTTTTATGAGATATATTCATAATTTTATTACTATCAAAGATTATACACCACAATTTTCCTCATTTATTATCTGGATGATTTGAGAAAAAATGTGATTTTGAGAACTTGATGAATTGAGAGTAATTTTCCTAATTCCAGAATTAATAAAGTAGAAAATGTACCTCAGTAGACAAGGCATCAAACAATACAAATCTTTTTCTTCAATTTATTCAACAAATTATTCAAATTATTTCAGAACATCTTTTGAGGTATAAATTTATTTGAATTGATAAAATAGAGATCATATATTATGTGTAAATATATTACCAAAGTTGTATATTATAAATGACTAAATGAAATAATAAAGATCAATCAGAGAAAATTTTTTGCGCTTCAAACTTTGACGCAGTCAAGATTCCTCTCGAAACTCGAGCGGATTTTGGAAAAATAGAATTTTCTTCAACACCCACGTGAAATTTCCAGGAGTTTCCGATCAATTTTGGTAAATTGTGAGCGATATTTCAATCACAATGCATTCGTTTAGAATGCAGTCGAAATTGACGATATCGAAAATGCAAAGGAGTGAATTGGAGTGAGAAATAGAGGTGAGTAATGAGTACTAACAATTTTCTAGTCTCATAACATGTTTTATCTAATCCTATTGAATTATATATTCATTATTCAACTTCTTTTGGCCAAATAATAGTATGTGTAAAAAAACACCTTGAGTTATAATATCTCACTCCTATAACTCTCTGTCTCTGTGCTTCTGTACAAGCCGATTGGACGAAAGGGAACAGTCCATTATTGATATTGAGGGGAGGTCACTTGAACACTTTTGACGTTTTCTCAAATTAAGTTGATACCTAATTATTATTGAGAATGTTTTGCTGAAAAAGATGAATTCAGATAGTGAAGATTATTATATAGCACCTTCAGAAATAAGACATCAGCCAATGTTATTTATTGAATTTATTGCCCGAAAAATCACAAAGCAAATATAAAGATGTATACAACAATTTTCAAGATTGGTGTAGAAGTAAGAATATTAAGTCATCGTTTACAGATAATGTTCTTCTGGCAAATTTGAGTGAACATAGCACTAAATATAAAGCATCGCCCTTATGGACTTTCTACTCCATGCTAAGAAGCACAATTAACATAAATAATGCATTGTTATAGGTAACTATTAATATTTGTAAATACAGTTCTTTCTCTGTAGTTGTATCTTAGTATTTATTGTTATAGTCGTAGATAAAGTATAGTATTCAACTTGCGGTAATGGTCATAACTCACAGCACTCGCCTTCGGCTCGTGCTGCAAACTTCATCCGCGTTAGCTATGACCTTCATTACCGCTCGTTAAATAATATACTATTATTTTACATTTTCAGGTTTTAAGAACCGAAATTCCTAACCCTATAATATAGAGGTTATGAATCAACTTTCGTTCATCCGGGCAGTGAAACGGTTTTGAAGAAAATAGGGAAATTTTCACTTAAATTAAAAGTGATGATTTCCCGACCACCACCTTTTTCATTATGAAGAATGAATGTGTTTTATTTAAAGAAAAAGCAACCCCTCAGAATGTTCCGCATCCGTAACTGGACCAAGTCCAGGTGAACGATCATCGATGGCTACGAGGATTTCCCGAACGGAATTCCACGAGCCTGCCTCACGCTCAGGATGCGAAACTTCGACTCATCGTCGAGGTTGCGACCACTCTCAATTTGAGTTGAGAATGTGTGAAGATATACTACAGAAATGATCCTGTGAAGTATGATCTTAAATTTTATTAATTTCCTAGCCACTCTACCACATTTGGGACCGGCGTACTGAGTGTTGAGTGGTTTGCGAGATCCATCTATTGGCCAGTAGCTCAGGCTTCGATACTATTGAAACAGGAAAGGGTCCTGTTATGCGTTGTTTAGTGGTCCGAAGTCAAACCGCCAAACGGTTTGTTAGAACAATTTTAAAAAGCACTGCCGTGCGTCAGGTGCTTTTGAGCGCTCGTTCAACCACCTTGTAGGTAGATTAGCATTTTCCAGTTTTAGAAACCAATTGAAGGAATTTTCGACAGCTGTCAAAAAATTATTTTATCGATAATTCGCTAGAATCTTCTAGGGTTTCTATAGTCTTGGTAATGCGATCTGGACAAAATTTCGCATATAGCTTGAACACGTCATTCTCCATCTGAGTGCCGAATTTCATTTCGATCGAATCAGAAGTTTCAAAGTAATCAGGAAAACAAGATTTCGAACGGCCATATTCACGGAACCCCTGGTCCTAGAGACTTGAAATTTTCAGTGTGGTTTCAGTTCCCAAATGCCGCAGCTAAGTTCGTTAATGGGCAAAATTCCTTCAAGGATTCCGTAAATATGGCCGTTCGAAATTTTGTTTTACTGATTACTTCGAAAATACAGATTTGATCGAATGGAGAATGACGTGTTCAAGCTACACGCAACATCTTGTCCAGATCGCATAACCAGAACCATACAAAAATTATAACTTTCGAACGGAAAGGCCTAGGGACTTGAAATTTTCAGGATAAGTGTGGATCTCGAATGTCGTGGTCACGTTTATCTATGAGCAAAATTAGACTACGGGTTCCGTAAATATGGTCGTTTGAAATTTAGTTTTTCTTGATTATTTCAAAACTACGGATTCGATCGTGACGAAATTTTGTATTTTAATGGAGAATGATATATTCAAGCTACGTTTTTCCCAGATCAGATGACCAGAATCCATGGGAAAGCATAACTTTCGAACGGAAAGGCCTAGAGACTTGAAATTTTCAGGAAAGGTCACGTACATTAATGAGCAGAATTAGACAAGGGGTTCCGTAAATATGATCGTTTGAAATGTAGTGTTCTTGATAATTTTGAAATTACGGATTCGATCGTGACGAAATTTTGTATTTTAATGAGCTACATTTTGCCCAGATCGCCTGACCAGAACCATAGAAAATTATCGCTTTCGAACGGAGAGACCTAGGGACTTGAAATCTTCATGGTAGGTTCGGATCGCGAATGCCGCGGTCACGTTCATCAATGAGCAAAATTAAAAGAGGGGTTCCGTAAATAAGGCCGTTCAAAATTTTTTTCCTTATAATTTCCAAACTACTAATTGGATTTGGATGAAATTTCGCACATAGATGAATAATAATGTATTCAAACTTCGTGCCAAATTTTGTCCAGATCGCATTACTAAGACCATAGATAATTCTAGCGAATTGTCGAAGAAAAATAATCGCCAAAAACACATGAAGTCTTGAGTTTCGTCTGTTTGAATTTTTTTTTGACAGCTGTCAAAAATTTTCTGAATTTGTTTCTGAAACGGTGAAATGAGAATTTACCTACAAGGTGGATGAACGAGCGCTCAAAAGCTTCTGATGTTTCTGGCAGCTAATGTCAAAATCTGATTACAATTCATTACTGAATTTTTGGTTATTTTTTGCAATAACGGTGATATAAATGTTGATAGAACGACGTATCAATTGTAATTCGGCAATTTTGGTCACATATTTCTCGTATTATGTTAAATTAACGCATTTTTGAGGCAATCGAAATTTCGATATTTTCGGTGAGATATAATGAAAAAGGTATTTTTTGGTGAGACTGATATGTTTTTTGTCCAACTCGAGGTCATAGATTCTTAATCTGACACCTTTTTAGAGATAAGAAAATTTTTGAGCGCTCGTACTACTTACACGAGGGCTATATCATTTCGTCACGATGTCTGTATTTTTCGAATTTTGAGCCGAAAATGGTCTCAATCGACTATGTTCGACTCACTGATGACGAATCCGTCGGAAAATTCGAGTCTGTCCGTCCGTCCGTCAGCACGATAACTCTCGAACGGATCAACCTAGAGACTTGAAATTTTAAGTGTAGGTTCAAATCCCGAATGCCTTGGATAAGTTCGTTAATGGGCCAAATTCCACCATGGGTTCCGTAAATATGGCCGTTCAAAGTTTTGTTTCCCTGATTACTTCGAAACTACAGATTCGATCGAGTTGAAACTTTGCACTCAAATGAAGAATGAGGTGTTCAAGGTACATGTGAAATTTTGTCCAGATCGCATGACCAGAACCATAGAAAATTGTAACTTTTGAACGGAAAGGCGTAGGGACTTGAAATTTTCAGGATAGGTGTGGATCTTGAATGTCGTGATCACGTTCATCTATGAGCAACATTATACAAGGGGTTCCGTAAATACGGTCGTTTGAAATTTTGTTTTCTCGATAAATTCGAAACTGCGGATTCGATCGAGATGAAATTTTGTATTTTAATCGAGAATGATATATTGAAGCAATATTTTGTCCAGATCGCATGACCAGAACCATAGAAAATTCTAACTTTTGAACGGAAAGGCCTAGGAACTTGAAATTTTCAGGGTGGGTTTGGATCGCGAATATCGCGGTCACGTTCATCAATGAGCAAAATTAGACTAGGGGTTCCGTAAATATGGCCGTTCAAAATATTTTTTTCCTGATAGTTACGAAACTACCGATCGGATTGGAATGAAATTATGCACCTAGCTCAGGAATAATGTATTCAAACTACGTGCAAAATTTTGTCCAGATCGCATCACCAAGACCATAGATACCGTGGAAAATTCTAGCGAATTATCGGAAAAAAATTGATCAGCTGAAGCACCGACATGAAGTCTGGAGTTTCGCCTAAGT
Organism: Aphidecta obliterata; assembly: GCA_963966015.1. Classification (NCBI taxonomy): domain Eukaryota; kingdom Metazoa; phylum Arthropoda; class Insecta; order Coleoptera; family Coccinellidae; genus Aphidecta; species Aphidecta obliterata. The sequence continues at coordinate 5,943,610 of OZ014435.1, forward strand.
TTCAGAATTTTTTTGACAGCAGTCAAAAATTCCTTCAATTGATTTCTAAAACTGGAAAATGCGAATCTGCCTACAAGGTGCATGTACGAGCGCTCAAAAGCTCCTGCCTTCACGGCAGTGCTTTTCGTAATTTTTATAGGTTCTATTGTAAATCACTTTATTATAATGGAAAGAACGTAATGTAAATCAATATTTCCATTTTGTCGAAAAAATGTCATTCAATTAAGATCCCTCACCATTTTAAGCACTTTTTGTCTCCCATATTCACGAACCAACATTATATACATCATCTTTATTGTAAATGATAGTAAATTAAGTTACAATTGGTACCACTGTTACAGGAAATAAATAGAATAAACACAGCTACATCAGAATAGCGTAATACGTGAAAGAAAAATCTCTGCGTCAATGTTAATTCTACTCGCAAGGTGTATTCAATAGTAAGAATGGAACGTATGAAGAAGTCATCCATAATACTTTCAACATTTACTAAGCGTCAATACACAAAATTAGTTTGTAGCACACTGGACCCTCTGACCCGGTCCGCCCATCTCGTCGTCATCATCGTAAGCATTCTTCTGCGACCTGCGTCTCGCCTCCTGTTCCGGATCAAAAGGCAACAGGGTAACTTCTTCGGCTTGATCCGGCATCATTATTTCGGGCCTGGGAGGAAGAGCCTGCTCGAGGGTTGGGATTATCTCCGGAGGGAAGGATTCCGGGAAATTCACCCAGAATTGGACGATGAGACGACCGGCTTCGAACGGATTTTTGTATTGGGGCATACCCTCGTTCATTATGCATTTAACGTCACCGTGTTTGATGACTTCTCCGGGCAGTGAAGTTATCACCAGATCTCGCTCATCCAACGTCTTGATAACCTGAACATTTAAAATTGAGTGAATTTACGGAACCTAAATTGTAATTTAATCAACTTACTTTTTGGAATCCACACAAAGCTTCGACCAGCAAAATTTCCAGTCTCAAAATCAAATCGCTACCGGATCTCTTGAAAAGCGGGTGTTCTCTCTCGTCCAAAACAATGATAATATCTCCCGCTTCCAATTCGGGTTCTTGATCTCCTTCCCCGTTGAAAACGATCTTTTGACCATCGACCATGCCTTTATCGATGTTTACTTCGAGAATTTTCCGATCCCTTACGACTTTTTTGCCTTGACACTGTTTACAGCGGTCCTTAGGGTTGATCCTTTCTCCCTGTCCGCGACACTCGGAGCAGACAGTTTGGATCTGTTGAATCATGCCTGAAGAAAAAAATTATAAAATCAGGAGGTTTGAACGCTCGTTCATCCACCTTGTAGGTAGATTCGCATTTTCCAGTTTTAGAAACCAATTTGACAGCTGTCAAAAAAATGACATCAGCTCTATGTCAATTATGCCGAATCAGCTCTTACAGAAATATAAGGATTTTTCACTCAATAATTTGTTGGAATTTAAAATGGTACAGAAATATAAGGATTTTTTATTCAATAGTTCGTTGGAATTCAAAATGGTTCTGATTATGCGATCTGGGAGAAATGTAGCTTGAATATATTATTATCCATTAAAATACAGAATTGTTCAGTTTTTGAAACCAATTGAAGAAATTTTTGACAGCTTTCAAAAAAATGACAGCAGCTCTATGTCAATTATGCCGAATCACCTCTTTCAGAAAATAAGGATTTTTATTCAATAATTTGTTGGAGTTTAAAATGGTTCTGATTAAGCGATCTGGAAAAAATGTAGCTTGAATATAGTATTCTCCTTAAAAATACAGAATTTTCCAGTTTTAGAAACCAATTGAAGACATTTTTGACAGCAGTCAAACAAATTACAGCAGCTCTATGTATATTTAAAATGGTTCTGATTATGAGATCTGGGAAAAAAGTAGCTTGAAAATATTATTCTCCATTAAAATAAAGAATTTTTCAGTTTTAGAAACCAATTCAAGGAATTTTTGACAGCTTTCGAAAAAAGGACAGCAGCTCTATGTCAATTATGCGGAATCACCTCTTACAGAAATATAGGGATTTATTTATTCAATAATACGTTGGAATTCAAAATGGTTCTCATTATGCGATCTGGGAAAAATGTAGCTTGAATTTATTATTCTCCATTAAAATACAGAATTGTTCAGTTTTTGAAACCAATTGAAGAAATTTTTGACAGCTTTCAAAAAAATGACAGCAGCTCTATGTCAATTATGCCGAATCACCTCTTTCAGAAAATAAGGATTTTTATTCAATAATTTGTTGGAGTTTAAAATGGTTCTGATTAAGCGATCTGGAAAAAATGTAGCTTGAATATAGTATTCTCCTTAAAAATACAGAATTTTCCAGTTTTAGAAACCAATTGAAGACATTTTTGACAGCAGTCAAACAAATTACAGCAGCTCTATGTATATTTAAAATGGTTCTGATTATGAGATCTGGGAAAAAAGTAGCTTGAAAATATTATTCTCCATTAAAATAAAGAATTTTTCAGTTTTAGAAACCAATTCAAGGAATTTTTGACAGCTTTCGAAAAAAGGACAGCAGCTCTATGTCAATTATGCGGAATCACCTCTTACAGAAATATAAGGATTTATTTATTCAATAATACGTTGGAATTCAAAATGGTTCTCATTATGCGATCTGGGAAAAATGTAGCTTAAATTTATTATTCTCCATTAAAATACAGAATCTTTCAGTTTTAGAAACCAATTGAAGAAATTTTTGACAGCTTTCAGAAAAATGACAGCAGCTCTATGTCAATTATTATGCCGAATAAGCTCTCACAGAAATATAAGAATTTTTCATTCAATAATTTGTTGGAATTTGAAATGGTTCAGATTATGAGATCTGGGAAAAAAGTAGCTTGAAAATATTATTCTCCATTAAAATAAAGAAATTTTTCAGTTTTAGAAACCAATTCAAGGAATTTTTGACAGCTTTCGAAAAAGGACAGCAGCTCTATGTCAATTATGCGGAATCACCTCTTACAGAAATATAAGGATTTATTTATTCAATAATACGTTGGAATTCAAAATGGTTCTCATTATGCGATCTGGGAAAAATGTAGCTTGAATTTATTATTCTCCATTAAAATACAGAATTTTTCAGTTTTAGAAACCAATTGAAGAAATTTTTGACAGTTTTCAGAAAAATGACAGCAGCTCTATGTCAATTATTATGCCGAATCTGCTCTCACAGAAATATAAGGATTTTTCATTCAATAATTTGTTGGAATTTGAAATGGTTCAGATTATGAGATCTGGGAAAAATGTAGCTTGAATTTATCATTCTCCATTAAAATAAAGAATTTTTCAGTTTTAGAAACCAATTCAAGGAATTTTTGACAGCTTTCGAAAAAAGGACAGCAGCTCTATGTCAATTATGCTTAATCAGCTCTTACAGAAATATAAGGATTCATTTATTCAATAATACGTTGGAATTCGAAATGGTTCTCATTATGCGATCTGGGAAAAATGTAGCTTGAATTTATTATTCTCCATTAAAATACAGAATTTTTCAGTTTTAGAAACCAATTGAAGAAATTTTTGACAGCTTTCAGAAAAATGACAGCAGCTCTATGTCAATTATTATGCCCAATCAGCTCTCACAGAAATATAAGGATTTTTCATTCAATAATTTGTTGGAATTTAAAATGGTTCTGATTCTGCGATCTGGGAAAAATGTAGCTTGAATGTATTATTCTCCATTAAAATACAGAATTTTTCAGTTTTAGAAACCAAGTGAAGAAATGTTTTGACAGCTGTCAAAACAATGACAGCTCTATGAGAATTATGCCGAATCAGCTTTTACAGAAATATAAGGATTATTCGAAAATTGGTTGGAATTTTAAATAGTTCTGTTTATGAGTTCTGGGAAAAATGTAGCTTGAATATATCATGCTCCATTAAAATACAAAATTTCAACGATCGAATCCGTAATTTTGAAATTATCAAGAAAACTAAATTTTAAACGACCATATTTACGGAACTCCTAGTCCAATAACAAACTCAACTGCGGCATTCAAGATTTGAACGTATTCTGAAAATTTCAAGTTTCTAGGTCGTTATGTTCAAAAGTTATAATTTTCTATGGTTTCTATAGTTCTGGTCATGCGATCTGGACAAAATTTTGCATGTAGCTTGAACCCTTCATTCTCCATCTTGAGACCATTTTTGGGTCAAAATTCGAAAATTACAGCCCGAGCGCTCAAAAAATCAATCATTATAAATACGAAGATTTATCTCACCTGGGCGAAGTTGTTGTACTTGGATCTGCATGCCCTGACCTTGACAAGTCGGGCATTGTTCGACAGAACCTCTTTTACCTCCTCTGCCTTCGCATTTATCACAGATTACGTTCTTCTGTAAAGCTAATTTCCTAACAGCACCTTTATATAGTTCCTCAAGTGTAACACTAAGCTGATGTACAACATCTTTTCCTCTCCGTTCTCTCCTTCGGCCTCTACCACCACCCATACCTCCGAAGAACATATCGAACAAATCCATGGGGCTTGAGAAACCTCCACCGCCTCCTCCTTCTTTGAGGGCTTGTTCACCACCTTGATCGTATACTCTTTTCTTCTCCGGGTCTGATAGTACTTCGTAAGCTTGTGAAATTTGTTTGAAACGTTCGCCCTCATTCGGGTTTTTGTCTGGATGGTATTTCAAGGCCAATTTGCGATAGGCCTTTTTCAAATCATCCTGACTAGCGCCCGGTTTCACCCCCAGAATATCGTAAAATTTTGTCTCTTTCACCATTTTGAACACCCTCTAAAAATATGACAAAGAAATTCAGTCACGAGTCAAACGAATTAAAACTCACCCTTTACCTTTCAATCAATATGAAATTCCTTGTCAGATTCAGGCACAACTTCGATCGTTCAGTTCTATAAGGTCAAAATAAAACGTGGTCCTCGATTGGACTGCGAATTAACACAATCGCACGTTTTCTAGAAATTTGAGGGAATGATAATGACGGAAAAATAGGTATACAATCGAATGTAGCGTTGCAGAAATTTCTGGAAGGTTCTTTCCGCTAGTAATCCCCACTTCTATTAGAAATTGTTAAAGTGAAATAGAACAGTGAATCGGTTGTGCGAAAAAGGGAGATAGAATGAGGTAGGTCAAACTCCTGCGTAACCAAAAAGCATTCGATGTAGGTGTTGCCAAACCTACAGATTTTTCAGTAGATCTACCAATTTTCATTTTATTTGTTTTGTATTCGTTGTTTTTGAGCGCGAGGGCTATATGATTTCGTCACGATGTCTGTATTTCTCGAATTTTGAGCCGGAAAAGGTCTCAATCGATAGAGTTCGACTCACTGATGACGAATCCGTCGGAAAATTCGAGTCTGTTCGTCCGGCCGTAAGCACGATAACTCTCGAACAGAAAAACCTAGAGACTTGAAATTTTCACTGTGGGTTCAGTTCCCGAATGCCTCGGTTAAGTTCGTTAATGGGCCAAATTCCACTAGGGGTTCCGTAAATATGGCCGTTCAAAGTTTTGTTCTCCTGATTACTTGGAAAATAAAGATTTGATCGAGATGAAGTTTTGCACTCAAATGGAGAATGAGGTTTTCAAGCTACATGTGAAATTGTGTCCAGATCACATGACCAGAACCATAGAAACCATAGAAAATTGTGACTTTCGAACGGAAACGCCTAGAGACTTGAAATTTTCAGGATAGGTGTGGATCTCGAATGTCGTGATCACATTTATCTATGAGCGAAATTACACCAGGGGTTCCGTATATATGGTCGTTTGAAATTTAGTTTTCCTGATAATTTCAAAACTACAGATTCGATTGTGACGAAATTTTGGGTACTAATGGAGAATGATATATTCAAGCTACATTTCTCCGGATCGCATGACCAGAACCATAGAAAATCATAACTTTCGAACGGAAAGGCCTAGGGACTTGAAATTTTCAGGATAGGTTCGGATCGCGAATTTCGGGGTCCTTAATATGGTTAACCCATCCGTAAATATGGCCGTTCAAAATATTTTTTCCCTGATAATTTCGAAACTACCCATTGGAATATTGGATTGGAATGTAATTCCATCATAGATGAAGAATAAGGTATTCAAACTACGTGGGAAATTTTGTCCAGATCGCATTACCAAACCATAGATACCGTAAAAAATTCTAGCGAATTATCGAAAAAAAATTTTTGGCAGCTACCAAAAATTTCTTCAATTGGTTTTTGAAACTGGAAAATGTGAATTTACCTACAAGGTGGACGAACGAGCGCTCAAAAGCTCCCAACTTCACGGCAGTGCTTTTTATATACATAGTCGAATCTTTTAAGTACAAGTTCCTATTTAACTTCATTTTGCGATATTCACGAGTATCTTTAAATGAAGAATAGGTTATATGTTTATTTTTTTTTATAAAAATGTTTGTTTCCAATTTGTTGAAAATAGGTTACATTATTTGTTCAATGAAAATACATATTTTTTTGGCGTTATAGGTTCATTTAAATAAATCTACTGAAGGTTTCTACTGATAACATGAAAATCGAACTGGCAACCCTGGTAGGAGGAAAGCAGTGCTAAGGTCTGAAAGAGATAACTTCATGTCTTTGCGATCTATATTCTATGGTTGATTCAACGAAGTTAGGGACAATAACAAGGAACAAAAAGAAACTTAATTTCTTAGGAATTTTCTACGAATTATTTTTCAATCGAATAATCGTCTGATACTAACGTGCTTATATTCAGGATATGTTAGATCATTAATGCATGTTATATAATTGTAGAAATAAATTGAACTTCTACGTGATTTAAATATAGCCCAATAAGGAATTTGACATAGTTCCAAGTGAACTAAAATATTAGCGTTATGGAACGAAAATACGAGCTTTTACTTGATACATATACATAAATATTTCATTTCAGGCTTGGAAGTAGTTTTCACACCTAACTGTTACCATTGATTCATAGGAAATGGAAAATCACGTTCTCCAGGGGATGAAAGGAAGGACACTCGGATTTGAATTGTATATTTTTATTATACAATCATAAAAAAGTTTAGAAACTGTACACATTACCTACTTATACCTAGAAAAACAACAAAAATATCATAAAATTAGCACCGAGGCCTTTATATGAGAAAATAAGAAAGGTAACATCAGATATCTTCGAAATCAGCTTCGCATATTATCACCCACAAGATCTATAAATATATCGTATACATCACGGGCACAATGGCCTTCGATGTTAAACATGTATCTGTTAAAACTTCCATCCATTCCAACGGCTACGACTGAATTGTTCTTACCAAACGCACACACACAAGCACATTCCGGTGGGAGCTGGAAGGTCGCGAAGGATTTAAGGGCACCTCCCACCTTTCCAAGGAATCTGCCGAGTAGCATGTGTTTGTTCAGTTTTGTATCACTTATTGCGAATATATGTACGGTTCCTTTTTCACTCGAGCAACAAAGATATTCGGAACTTTGATCGAAGGATAAAGAGTAGATTAGGGCACTTTCACATCCTCTCCTTAATTCTAGCAGTAGCTCGGTGGTGGTAGTGTCCCATATTCTTATAATCGTACCTAATATCGACGTCGTTGCAACTTTCGTTCCTTCCTGATTCAAAGCTATACAAGAAAGCTCGTTATTGTGACATTCTATCGATATCGGAGTTGACGACTGGGCAACTTCTGTGTTTGTTATATCGACAATTTGCAAAGCTCCAACTTCGCATCCGGGAAACACCACGATTTCCTTATCGGTACTCAGTGGTAACGGAGTAATCTCCAAGAGACCCCTCCGGTTATCCCACAAGTCCATGGTCATCAACATTTGTATTTTTGGAAATGAATAAATATATATTTTTCTTGCTAAGGATACAGCAAACTTATCTCGTTTCATCCGAACGGCTTTGATGGAATGGGAAAAATTAATCTTAAGAATGAATTTATTTTGTGCACAATCGAAGATCAAAAGAGAAGTGTCGGGAAATTTGGAACGGTATCCCCCAGAAACCATACAAATCAAGTTCGTCCTGTAAACCATCTCGCATATAGAAATGGTGCCTATCGTTTGTAAGTCGAAACTTGCTTTTTCACAAAGTGGTTCCACATTGTATATGCGAACCCCTCCAGTTTCCATACAACTTGTAAAACAACTGTGATCCTGATTGAATCGCAAATTCGATATTTTTCTATCTCTGTCCATTGTTAGATCTGAAATAAATCTCGTAAGAATGTTAGGTGATGAAACTCGTCTTGGATAACTTACTTATGTTATGATTATCACAAAAGTTTCTTATTGTAGGTGAATCAGTTTCAGTCTATTGAATACAATGAAATTTTAAAATACATACATATTTACAAGGCTTGTACGAAACAGTAATGGAGTGCGTGCGTGCTTGTTTATGTTGTGTAAATGTTGACGCATGACAAAAACGTGTTTCTCTTTTACTTCTTATTACAATCATAACAAATATTGATTTTTCATCCACATTTCCAAAATCCAAGGATCGTAAATTTCCTTAGTTGCTCCAGCAATATTCCACTGTAATATCGAAATTACAATAACAATGGATTCATAGGTTTAATATAACCCAATTTTTTCCACACAAAATTTAACCTCAAAAATGTTTCACTTCGATTTAAACTTTTAATTTCATCAAAACATAACATGGATCAAGTGCTGGCCGAAAGATTATTAGAGCAGGGTTGTGTTTTCATTTTTCTGGACGTACCGATTGAAACTGAATTCGGGATCGATCTCAAGGCGTGGAATACAGATGAAAAATTTAAGGGCATCAAGATGATCCCCCCAGGTCTACACTACATATTTTATAGTGGAGTTAGTCATACAGGAGATGCAGCTCCAAGATCTGGTTTCTTTCATAATTTTCGGGAAGGAGAAGTGATAGTCAGGAAATGGGATAAACTGGAGGAAGATTTGAGTGATTATAAAGGAACGGAGGAGGAGTTGAAAAATTACAGGCACAACATTAAAGCTATGGATAATTATTTAGGTTGTTATCCATTCGATATTTTCCAAAAATGGGTTACCCTCACTGAAAATATTCCAGGTACAGTAACTACAAAACTCCGGGACTGAACTCTACGATTTATTTTGTATTACAGAACAGTTGATCGAACGACTTATTCCCTTATCTGGAATTGTAAGATCGGCTCTTGAATTGCAAGGTTGTTCCGATGCCGACCGACCCAGGCCAGAGGATCCTAATCGGGTTGAGAATAAGAAAAGAAAAAGATTATCGAGAAGTTGCGTGGATGACGCAGAAGATTCCCTATTACCTCGAATGACATTCAAGAGTGGTACCGAGTTGAGATTCACGCAATTTCCAGAGCAGCATTATCCTGAAGGTTCCACTCCGTCTGATATCACGCAACATTCTTTAGATTCGTCATATGTTTTAGAGAGTATGATTTCAAAATACGAAGAGTAAGTCAACCAATTTTATTTTATTTTCTGCCCAGTACAATGTTTTCCGTTTGATTTCAGGCCTAGTGATATTCTCGGGGAGCTGGAATTCTGCTTTATCTGTTTCTTGGTTGGACACAGTTTGGAAGCGTTTGAACAGTGGAAGAAATTAATAAATATGCTTTGTTCCTGCGAATCCGCCATCACCAAATATAGAAAAATATACTTTCTCCTACTGAAAGTTCTTAAATTGCACGTATGTGAAATTCCCGAAGAGTTTCTCGCTGATATTGTGTCAAATAACAATTTCTTCTATGTGAAAATGAGGGATTTGTTCAGAAATATTGGTAATTCGAATGTAGACGGAGAACTTAAGAGTAGGACGAATAGATTCGAGGAGTTTCTGACGGAAAAGTTCACTTGGAGTTTCGATCATTTGCATTCCGAGGATGAAGAAGATGCTCCTGTTGTTGTGAGCATCGAAGGATGCTGAAGCTTGCGATAAGTCCATTGGTAACATTCCAGTAAATGACAATGATTGGAGGTAGGGAAATATCACAACAGAATGAAATGTTAAATGCTTGACAATACTATTGAAATATAAGTTTTTGAATCTGTGCATCACAGTTAAAAAATTAAAATTTGAAGTATAGCTTTTTTTTCTATGCTCCTACAAAAATATTCTACTTTTGCATAGATTTTTTTACTTATTCAAGTAATGCTATGGCCATGGAAATCGGGCTAGAAATTTTGGTTCTTAAAATTTCATTTTAGCGCCTTATACACACAACAGAATGAAATGTTAAATGCTTGACAATACTGTTGAAATATAAATTTTTGAATCTGTGCATCACAGTTGAAAAATAAAAATTTGAAGTATAGGGAAGAATCACGGAGTGGGCGACATCTACTTTTAATCCTTTGAAATACCCGAATGGTGAACAACAAACTAACGAATGTGTGTTTATATGGGAAAAGTGTGAAATATTTGTATGATTTTGAGTCATTTATGTATCGAAAGTGATATATTTGGATGGTAATTTATGAACAATTGTTTCTATTAACTGTATACGAGCTGAAAATGCAGCGGATTGTAAGAGGTAATGTGGGAATAAGATCACGAAAAATGTGTTCTCAATGCTCATCACATAGTTCTTCTGAAATTTCTTTGCATAAATTCCCGTTGAATCCCAAGTGAGTTAAAAAAGGGCAGACAATCTTGAAGATTGGGAAACTTATCTCAAAGAAGTTGTTACTTTGCAGCAAGCACTTCCTGAAAGATGATTTTTTCTATCGTAGGTTCAATAATTTTCTATTATATAGTGGTCATTTGCTATCACATTTACGTTCACCCACATAATCAAAAATGTCCGAAGTGATTATCTCGACTTTCACAGGCATTATTATTAATTCCGCAATCTTATAAAAATTATTTGATTTACTTGTTATGAAAGATAGGAATGACAGAATAGTTTTGATCATCATTCGGCCCGACATCTTGTGGTTTTCAGCGCCATCTAGCGGTACGTGATTTTTTTCTATGTTCGTACAAAAATTTACCACTTTTGCATAGATTTTTTTTCTTATTCAAGTAATGCTATGGCCATGGAAGTCGGGGTAGAAATTTTGATTCTTAAAATTCGATTTTAGCGCCTTATCCACACAACAGAATTAAATGTTAAACGCTGTTACGTTTCTTTTCCAACTGCAAAAATTAAAGTGCTCTCGAAGGTTGATACGATACTTTCTCTACTGGAGTATAGGTGGCGCTCGGGTACAATTGAATATAGAATTCTTGACGCGTCCTCTGTTACTTTCGGCTACTGCGGACAGAGAGCGCCACATCCGAAATTCAGACAGTTTTGCGTAATCTGTAATGCATCATGGATCCTACTGCAATGATTTCTGGGAGTGTTAGTTTGATGGTTTCCATATTCCATATTTTAGTGTATGTTTTGCGCGCTGTTGATCATAACGTATGAGAGGTGTATAATTATTTATTAAGTGTTTTAGTGATTTAGACTGTTTACATGGCAATTTAACGTGGAAAACAGTGAAATATGCCGGAAAAATACGAGTTTACAATGACTACAACTTAAATTCTGATTGGATTGAGCAGGTGTTAGAGTTTGGTTAACTGGACAACTTCAGTATCAAAACAATTACTTACCAAACTATAAATTTCGAAGATACTGTGATGATAATTTTTGATTATCACTTGTTCCTCGAAAATAACGAAACGACATGCAGGTAATAGTTGTGAAAATAATGTTGAGTATTATTTACAGCTGTCATAGAAACGTCTGGTCTAAATTTTATGACTGTTGTAAAGTATCCTTTTACTTTCACCTTTTATATTTGCTTTCATTTTGTGTTTCACCACAACCATGATTATGTTATGGATTCTTATGATTTATTGGAGATGTTTGTTTGTTTTAGAATTTTTGGGAGCTAAAAGCGGGCCCAATAGGACAGCCGGTGATATGCTGTCACGATGGCAGGGAAGCCTGATCTATCAGCATCAGCTGGTGTACAAAACGTTGTAGTATATGTATCGAATGATAATTTCGCTCAAGCTTACGCTGTGGGTCAACAGAATGTGCCACCGAACAACCATTCTTCCATCCAGAATGGAGCCTATCCGAACCCACCACATTCCATGGCCTCCCTGGTTGGACCGACAAAGTGCTGCAATCAAACGGCTAAAACGAACTTATTGAAACCAACCGATTATATAAACGGATCAGTGCACCAACAACAGGGTTATTACACGGAAGTTTTATCACAGAATGGTTTCACGCAACCTATTATCAACAATTATCAGAATAACGCTGTTATCAATCAGGTAAAAAACTATAATTCAGGAAATAGTGATGTGTTGTCGGGCGAACGACAAGCGGGTCCCGGACGGCCTGAGTGTGAGGCACCCTACGTGGATTCTAGTTTTATTACTGTAATGGGGGGCGAATGCCCCTCGCAGAGTGTTCGTTGTGATTCGGTACGGTCCGATGCTGCGGAATCCAGTTGTAGTAGTTTGAGTTCGACAGATGAGGGAATCGTCGTGCAAAATCCTTCCCCAGAGATGGTCGTTTACGATTCGAGTGTTAGTGTGAGACCTGGTGGTGTAGTGCTCGCAGTGGGACCCTCGTCTGTACAAACTGCTAATCCGTTAGTTCATAATCATCAGGTTTCTTTCGTGTCGGTTCCTTTCGGTTGGAAGAGACTTTTGAATAATGGAAATATCATCTATATAAGGTAAGCTTTGTTTTTTATCTTGTTGGGTTATGTGAGGTTATGTTCTGGGAATACTGGAATTTTGAGAAATTACTTTGCCTCCGGATTCTTTAATATCGCAATCTAATGAACCGTTTGAATGGTCATGGATGGTCGATTGCATTAATTCGAATTTATCGCTCAATTAACTCGAGATTATGTCATTGGAATTTCTACTACTGGACGTATATATGTAAATGTAATTAACATACGTAAGTGTTCGAGAGTGCAACGGAAAAACTGAATTGTATGAATCAATTAATTTTTCCGGTCTCGAATACCGACATAGATTTCATTTAATTTGTTTACTTCAGTCTTTAATCTCTGTTCTTAAATAGTAATTTTCTTGAATAGTCTACTGGGAATTAGCAATTATATTTTAGCATTGATGATGACCGTTGAACTGTGGTTTGTAAGTTTCAATAACATTTTGAAAATATTTTGGAGGAAAGTTTGAATGTGTGATATTATTGGCATAAAAACCTTTAAAATATCGAAATTGATAGAGGCTCTACTTTCTATTTATTTTTATCCATCTCACACTGGAAATATTTATTTGATACTACTACTCCTAAGTTTATTTCCAGGTTAGGTTAGATTAGCTAAAGTATTAACAGTGTTGAAAATCATTCATAAAATGAATTTATATTTAGGTTAGGTTAGCTCAAGTTAGGACAGTATTGAAAATCATTCATAAAATAAATTAATATTTAGGTTAGGTTAGCTTAGGTTAGGACAGTGTTGACAATCATTCTTGAAATTAAATCATATTTACCAAAGCAGATTTCATTTAATTTGTTTATTTCATTCTTTGATCTCTGTTCTTTAATATTAATTTTGTTGAATAGTCTACTGGGAATTAGCAATTATATTTAAGCATTGATGATGACCGTTGAACTGTGGTTTGTAAGTTTTAATAACATTTTGAAAATATTTTGGAGGAAAGTTTGAATGTGTGATATTATTGGCATAAAATCCTTGAAGATATCGAAATTGATAAAGGCTCTAATTACTATTTATTTTTATTTATCTCACATTGGCCATATTTATTTGATACTACTACTCCTAAATTTATTTTCAGGTTAGGTTAGATTAGCTAAAGTATTAACAGTGTTGAAAATCATTCATAAAATGAATTTATATTTAGGTTAGGTTAGCTCAAGTTAGGACAGTATTGAAAATCATTCATAAAATAAATTAATATTCAGGTTAGGTTAGTTTTGGTTAGGACAGTGTTGACAATCATTCTTGAAATTAAATCATATTTACCAACGCAGATTTCATTTAATTCGTTTACTTCATTCTTTAATCTCTGTTCTTAAATATTAATTTTGTTGAATAGTCTACTGGGAATTAGCAATTATATTTTAGCATTGATGATGACCGTTGAACTGCGGTTTGTAAGTTTTAATAACATTTTGAAGATATTTTGGAGGAAAGTTTGAATGTGTGATATTATTGGCATAAAAACCTTTAAAATATCGAAATTGATAGAGGCTCTAATTTCTATTTATTTTTATCCATCTCACACTGGAAATATTTATTTGATACTACTACTCCTAAGTTTATTTTCAGGTTAGGTTAGATTAGCTAAAGTATTAACAGTGTTGAAAATCATTCATAAAATGAATTTATATTTAGGTTAGGTTAGCTCAAGTTAGGACAGTATTGAAAATCATTCATAAAATAAATTAATATTTAGGTTAGGTTAGCTTAGGTTAGGACAGTGTTGACAATCATTCTTGAAATTGAATCATATTTGCCAAAGCAGATTTCATTTAATTTGTTTACTTCATTCTTTAATCTCTGTTCTTAAATATTAATTTTGTTGAATAGTCTACTGGGAATTAGCAATTATATTTTAGCATTGATGATGACCGTTGAACTGCGGTTTGTAAGTTTTAATAACATTTTGAAGATATTTTGGAGGAAAGTTTGAATGTGTGATATTATTGGCATAAAAACCTTTAAAATATCGAAATTGATAGAGGCTCTAATTTCTATTTATTTTTATTCATCTCACACTGGAAATATTTATTTGATACTACTACTCCTAAGTTTATTTTCAGGTTAGGTTAGATTAGCTAAAGTATTAACAGTGTTGAAAATCATTCATAAAATGAATTTATATTTAGGTTAGGTTAGCTCAAGTTAGGACAGTATTGAAAATCATTCATAAAATAAATTAATATTTAGGTTAGGTTAGCTTAGGTTAGGACAGTGTTGACAATCATTCTTGAAATTAAATCATATTTACCAAAGCAGATTTCATTTAATTTGTTTACTTCATTCTTTGATCTCTGTTCTTTAATATTAATTTTGTTGAATAGTCTACTGGGAATTAGCAATTATATTTAAGCATTGATGATGACCGTTGAACTGTGGTTTGTAAGTTTTAATAACATTTTGAAAATATTTTGGAGGAAAGTCTGAATGTGTGATATTATTGGCATAAAATCCTTGAAGATATCGAAATTGATAGAGGCTCTAATTACTATTTATTTTTATTCATCTCACATTGGCCATATTTATTTGATACTACTACTCCTAAATTTATTTTCAGGTTAGGTTAGATTAGCTAAAGTATTAACAGTGTTGAAAATCATTCATAAAATGAATTTATATTTAGGTTAGGTTAGCTCAAGTTAGGACAGTATTGAAAATCATTCATAAAATAAATTAATATTCAGGTTAGGTTAGTTTTGGTTAGGACAGTGTTGACAATCATTTTGAGATTAAATCATATTTACCTACGCAGATTTCATTCGATTTGTTTACTTCATTCTTCAATCTCTGTTCTTAAATATTAATTTTGTTGAATAGTCTAATGGGAATAAGCAATTATATTTTAGCATTGATGATGACCGTTGAACTGCGGTTTGTAAGTTTTAATAACATTTTGAAAATATTTTGGAGGAAAGTTTGAATGTGTGATATTATTGGCACAAAAACCTTTAAAATATCGAAATTGATAGAGGCTCTAATTTCTATTTATTTTTATTCCTCTCACACTGGCAATATTTATTTGATACTACTACTTCTAACTTTATTTTCAGGTTAGGTTAGATTAGCTAAAGTATTAACAGTGTTGAAAATCATTCATAAAATGAATTTATATTGAGGTTAGGTTAGCTCAAGTTAGGACAGTATTGAAAATCATTCATAAAATAAATTAATATTTAGGTTAGGTTAGTTTTGGTTAGGACAGTGTTGACAATCATTTTGAGATTAAATCATATTTACCAACGCAGAATTCATTCAATTTGTTTACTTCATTCTTTAATCTCTGTTCTTAAATATTAATTTTGTTGAATAGTCTACTGGGAATTAGCAATTATATTTTAGCATTGATGATGACCGTTGAAATGCGGTTTGTAAGTTTTAATAACATTTTGAAAATATTTTGGAGGAAAGTTTGAATGTGTGATATTATCGGCATAAAAACCTTTAAAATATCGAAATTGATAGAGGCTCTAATTTCTATTTATTTTTATTCATCTCACATTGGCCATATTTATTTGATACTACTACTCCTAAATTTATTTTCAGGTTAGGTTAGATTAGCTAAAGTATTAACAGTGTTGAAAATCATTCATAAAATGAATTTATATTGAGGTTAGGTTAGCTCAAGTTAGGACAGTATTGAAAATCATTCATAAAATAAATTAATATTTAGGTTAGGTTAGTTTTGGTTAGGACAGTGTTGACAATCATTTTGAGATTAAATCATATTTACCAACGCAGATTTCATTCAATTTGTTTACTTCATTCTTTAATCTCTGTTCTTAAATATTAATTTTGTTGAATAGTCTACTGGGAATTAGCAATTATATTTTAGCATTGATGATGACCGTTGAAATGCGGTTTGTAAGTTTTAATAACATTTTGAAAATATTTTGGAGGAAAGTTTGAATGTGTGATATTATCGGCATAAAAACCTTTAAAATATCGAAATTGATAGAGGCTCTAATTTCTATTTATTTTTATTCCTCTCACACTGGCCATATTTATTTGATACTACTACTCCTAAATTTATATTCAGGTTAGGTTAGGTTATCTTAAGTAAGGATGAATGAATTTATATTTAGGTTAGGTTAGTTTAATGACAATTATTCTTGAAATTAAATCATATTTAGGTTAGGTTAAGTTAAGTTGATCTACCTAATTTTTACGAATCTACTAGACAGTTTGATATTTGAAAATAATTTCAATAAACGATTGAGTCCAAACTGTACTCGCTAGCTATACCCCAAACAACAAAGTATTAAAAGCGATTTCGAAAAATCCCTTGATACTTTCGATTTCTAAACTACCCAAAAACGAATTTTCGAACCTCTTTCAATGTTCCCTTGTCCTGAGCACTTAAACCCAGATAATATCTGGGTAATCCATACTTTTACAGCCTCCAAACCTTTCTCGAATTACGAGTCACACTTCAAGTGAGGTAATTGCATTCTAAGCCTGTGCCTACCTACAATAGAAACCTTTCTCTACGGCGGTCGTCTCGTAATTACCGTTACCGATGAGGAAACGACACAATTGGCGGGTTCGGTACCGAATTGACCTGCTTTTTCTCGGACATAACCGTACGGTTATTTGATGGATTTATGGCGTTTCTGTGACTTCGTGATTCACTTTTCTCGGGTTTAGGTCAGAACTCGAACAAGGGAACAGCTGATGGGAGTTCTTTGAATTCGAGGCCGATTTTTTAGGAAAGGGACCACGTAGAGTGAGGGGTTGGCGGGAAGTTTTTTGGTTTGGAGGTTCGGAGGAATTCTAAGATCATAGCTGAAAGACTATTCGACGTATAATAACACCCAATTGAATATTCCCCATACTCCGTTTAAGAATGATTGACATCTCGGTTGGCTGTGAAAAATCGAATTTAAGTTGGTAATAGACTATTCAGTAATATTTTGGGTTGCTGAATTCAGGTTGGTATAGGAATAACACTAACATTACTCATAGAAATCTTGCTTTGATGATTTTATCGAAGATATTGGTGAATATGTAATTATAAAAATTTGCTCTGAATTTGAGTTATTTTTTGTCTTATGCTATTAAAATGGCTGGAATTGACCAGGATACATCGCGCCTAACAAGAGAACGCCAGGCAGTTTGTCGGTGTTACTTCGAGTTTTTCAAAGATTTGGCATATATTTCCGCTAGTGTTTCAGGTAAACTGTTATTCACCGACTCAAAGTGTATTCTGATTGATCAATGTCTCTTAAATTTTCAGATTTCACCAAGCCCTGTCCGTAGAATATTAGCATGTTATTATAGCCTAGAATTAGCAGTGGAAGAAAACCTGTGCGTTACGATTATTCCTTCAAAGAGACATTGAATGACTTTGTTTTTGCTAGAATTAAAATCAATGAATATATCAGTTCAGATATCCTTTTCGAACTGGCCAAAGAGCACCTAGATTTCAATTGATCGAAGTCAACATTATATTATATCATAAAAAAAATTGGATACAAATACAAAAAAGTTGATCGAAGGAAAATTCTTACTGATAAACAGAAAAATATGATAAAAATAGTACGATATTGTGATAAATATCGAGAATACATGGAACAAAACATTTATCTAAATGAAATTTGGATATTCGAAAACGGTATTCAAATTTGTCAGTGGACACTAGAAAATAATCTAAAAGGTATGCCGAGTATATTCAAGGGTAAAGGCAGAAGGTGCACTATTTTGAATGCTGGAACAATTGATGGATTTTTACCTGGATGTGATCCGATTCTTGACAGTGGTATTAATGATAAGGATTACTATGAATGGTGAATTATTTCATAAATGGGTTATTGAAATATTGAAACCTTCCCTGCAAAAGGATGCCCATCAATAGGATTATGTCAGCTTATTCAATAAACACATCCAAATCACTACACTACGTGGAAACAAAGTTTTCAATGATATTTTTATCTTTGCTCTTGTATCATTTATAGATATTTTAAGTTTATTTATTATACTTATACTGATGGTACCCTGTTCACATTCCCTCTGCTAATACACATGCTATATTGTTCCCAATTCAAAAGTATACTGAATAATTGTAAAATTGCTCATCAATTATAATATTTTCAATAATTCATGGACAGTTTCAATGAATGAAAATAAAAATTGACTTTCTTGAAGTATTCAACACCAAGCAATAAATAATTCACAAATTGGTTCATATATTGATAGTTCGGTACAAATTTTATGTCAAAATTCTTCATGTACTACATAGATTCTTAATTTTTGTTTCTCTCTTATTTCTTAATACATTATAACGTTTTTCCAATCCATTCTTTTGGCCCTGTGCTTGCGAAGTATCCAAAAATTTTTTTCTGTTGCACCTCTAGCTACCTGCTAGAATTCCATTAATTATCCTTCTTGAATCCTGACATAAAATGGTACTCTTATAGTTATATGGTTAGAATTTTGCAAGATTTCCAATACCAATAAATATTGCATGGTCCTGAGTGAAAATAAATATTTCTTTGAATGATCTTCAATTTTCCATGGTTGACTTTCATATGAGATAATTTCATATGAAAGCATTCCACGATATTTTTGCGCTTTCAAACCTGAACTCCCATGTAGAAACTGCAATCGTTATATTTCGGCTTAATTATTCGATAATTCGTATACTCAACACTTTTCTAGGTTATATTTATGTTTTATTTCTATGATGAAAACAGTAACTTTTTTGTAACTAGAAATAAAGCCTCGTCTGGACGTTCATGGCCTGCTTCGATGTCAATAATTATTAAATGGACTATAGTTTCCGAGTTATGAAACTTTGAATATTAATCGAACATGTGAACGTTTCGTATTTCGCTCATTAATTCGAATAGAACCCGAATTCGGCTTGTACTACCCCCGTAAAACACCCCTACCGGTCCGTTATTAATTATCCCTATCAGGTAGTGCGCCATACGCCATCAATTCCCGTTGTCCGCGGCGACCCTTATCGTTCCGATCCGTATGTAAATGAACGCCACCCGTATTCGCGGCTCGCTCGGGCCGAACCGCTCACCTTTCCTCCATTCCGCACGAATACGTCCGTCCACCCCATCGGTCGCACCCCCTTTACGAGACATTAATTTCCAGTTTTACAAATATCGCATGTCCGAGCGGCCGCCGGTGAATCACCGCGGAAAGAAACGGAACTTTCCCCCTTTTTTCCCCGGCCGATAAGAGCGGGACCGACAGGTCGAGTGGACGACGGCGCCTTCGGCGATAGCGCAATTTTATTGGGCGTCTCGCGGCGATAAGGCGCCGTCCGCGTGTTTTTTCCGCGGAATGAATGTGTTAGGAGGGTTGTAAAACGGGGGTGGATTCGTGACACGCGTTTTGCCGGACACGCACGCAGGGCGGGGGGAGGGGGTACCTCAGGGCGAGGTTCGGCGCCCCGTATTATTCCTTGTCGAGGTGGAAACATGAATGATTGTCGAAAACGGAGGGTTGTTGCTCATTGCGTGGCTCTGTCTGGGTCTGTGGTGTACCCCAAGGGTCGGTACGATGTCAGATTTTTTTCAAAATGGACTAATTTTCGAACAAAACTCATCTTATTCATTAAGAATTTTATTTTATTCATAATCTTGAGGCTCGATGGAATTCCGTCTATTCTTCGTGGACTCTTTTTTCCACGGTCTCGTTAAAGACGCTCACCACGTGTTCCATGCGATCAGATGGCTGTAAATCTTGTTCGAATGCCTTCTCAAAATGAGCTGTCCATACTTTGCTCTTGTTTGGCTTAATTAGATTGCCCATTCACGGGCATTCCACGGACTAGATCGACCCGACGACGTTAACCAGCATCGTGGAGGAAGCGAACTGTGGAAGAATGTTGTCCAGATGTTACATTTCAGATTGTATTCGAAAAAATTCGAGAGGAGCACTGACGTGAAGTCAGGAGCTCTGTTGATTCATCGCCAGAGCGGTCACCCATCCAGGTATTGGACCTGCACAACGCTGTTTGGCTTCGAGTCTTATCAAACTCACCCCTGGTTTCTGCGAGACTCTACAAACCGAAATTCAACTGACACAACATTCAATTCGCAATTTGTGTTTGTGAAATGTTGTTAATAAGAAAATAATTTATCTATGGTTTTTAATTCGATATGAGGTGACACTGTAGCGAGATTATCGAATCAAAGATTATTAAACGAATCACAGATTCTGTGAACCAAACCGGCATCCGCTAAGGAGTCATAAGATTCTTCCCTGGCGCATCTGGGACGCCGCCGAAGGCGGCCAAAGAATCTCGACGAACCACAGATCTCCCATATCTTTATGGCGTTTTCGCATCTTTTCCCGTTTTCGCGTGTCAGATCGGTTGTTAATAATCCTAAAAAAGGAAACGAACGCGATTGAAACGTCAAACTGCGCGTTGGCCCCTCCCAGAAGTCCCAGACCACAGACTACAGAATCTTGACGTTTACGTTAAGGCGGGTTCAGACGAATGGTTTTATGTTAAGCCCGGTTCAGACGTTCGATTTGAAATATGTTTTCGAAATTTCTGTTTTTTGTTTATCGATCTCTTGTTGACTTCGATTTGTGATATCAGCTAGATTCGACATTAATGAAAATATTCATTTTTAAGATAAAATCCTCAACATCCACAACGAACTGTTTTGGCTTAGTTGATGAATTTTTTGAATGGAAGCAGATAGTCTTCCTCTGACAAATTTATAGGATAAAAGTCGAAAGTTGACAGAAGTCGATGGACTTTTTACGTCGTTTTTTTCAATGCAGTGTTGCCAGTTGACCAAATCGTCAGTTAAATGCGTTCATATTTTCCTCAGCCGTTATTAGAGTTCTAAAGACGACTCCTTCTGATTTCTACGCACCTCATCAATTCGAACCACAGATTGTGTGATCCAAACCAGCAGTCAGTGTGACAAAAAATGCTATTTTATTTTTCTCGAAAGCGTTCGCTAAGCTTTATTAAGAATCTCCATGAATTACAAGTCTCCCATATCTATAAAGCTTTTTCTCCACTTCTCACAAAAAACGCGATAGAAACGTCAAACTTCACGTTGGCCCCTCCCAGAAGTCCCAAACCACAGAATCTTGACGTTTACGTTGAGGCGGGTTCAGACGAATGGTTTTATGTTAAGGCGGGTTCAGACGTTCGACTTGAAATATTTTTTCGAAATTTCTTATTTTTGTTTATCGATCTCTTGTTGACTTTGATGTGTGATATCAGCTTGATTCGACATTAATGAAAAAATTAATTTTCAAAATAAAATCCTCAACATCCACAACGAACTGTTTTGGCTTAGTTAAAGTTAATGAATTTTTTGAATGGAAGCAGATCGGCTTCTTTCGAGAAATTTATTGGATAAAAGTCAAAAGTTGACAGAAGTTGATGGACCTTTTACGTCTTTTTTCCAATGCAGTGTTGCCAGTTGGCCAAATTTTCAGTTAAATTCGTTAATATTTTCCCCGGCCGCTATTAGAGTTCTGAAGACGACTCGTTCTGATTTCTACGCACCTCATCAACTCGAACCACAGATTGTGTGATCCAAACCGGCAGTCAGTGTGACAAAAAATGCCATTCTATTTTTCTCGAAAGCATTCGCTAAGCTTTTTTAAGAATCTCCATGAATTACAAGTCTCCTATATCTATAAGGCTTTCTCGCCACTTTTCCCGTTTTCGCGAGTCAGGATGTTAAAAATCACAAAAAACGCGATCGAAACGTCAAACTTCACGTTGGCCCCTCCCATGAGTCCCAAACCACAGAATCTTGACGTTTACGTTGAGGCGGGTTCAGACGAATGGTTTTATGTTAAGCCCGGTTCAGACGTTCGACTTGAAATATTTTTTCGAAATTTCTTATTTTCGTTTATCGATCTCTTGTTGACTTTGATGTGTGATATCAGCTAGATTCGACATTAATGAAAATATTAATTTTCACAATAAAATCCTCAACATCCACAACGAACTGTTTTGGCTTAGTTAAAGTTAATGAATTTTTTGAATGGAAGCAGATCGGCTTCTTTCGACAAATTTATTGGATAAAACTCAAAAGTTGATGGACTTTTTAAGTCTTTTTTCTAATGCAGTGTTGCCAGTTGGCCAAATCGTCAGATAAATGCGTTCATATTTTCCCCAGCCGTTATTAGAGTTCTAAAGACGACTCGTTCTGATTTCTACGCACCTTATCAACTCGAACCACAGATTGTGTGATCCAAACCGGCAGTCTGTGTGACAAAAAATGCCATTTTATTTTTCTCGAACGCATTCGCTAAGGTTTTTTAAGAATCTCCATGAATTACAAGTCTCCTATATCTATAAGGCTTTCTCGCCACTTTTCCCGTTTTCGCGAGTTAGGATGTTAAAAATCACAAAAAACGCGATAGAAACGTCAAACTTCACGTTGGCCCCTCCCAGAAGTCCCAAACCACAGAATCTTGACGTTTACGTTAAGGCGGGTTCAGACGTTCGACTTGAAATATTTTTTCGAAATTTCTTATTTTTGTTTATCGATCTCTTGTTGACTTTGATGATGATGAAATATTAATTTTCAAAATAAAAACCTCAACATCCACAACGACTGTTTTGGCTTAGCTAAAGTTAATGAATTTTTTGAATGGAAGCAGATCGGCTTCTTTGGACAAAGTTATTGGATGAAAGTCAAAAGTTGACAGAAGTTGATGGACTTTTTACGTCGTTTTTTCCAATGCAGTGTTGCCAGTTGGCCAAATCGTCAGTTAAATGCGTTCATATTTTCCCCAGCCGTTATTAGATTTCTAAAGACGACTCGTTCTGATTTCTAAGCACCTCATCAACTCGAACCACAGATTGTGTGATCCAAACCAGCAGTCAGTGTGACAAAAAATGCTATTTTATTTTTCTCGAAACCGTTCGCTAAGCTTTATTAAGAATCTCCATGAATTACAAGTCTCCCATATCTATAAAGCTTTTTCTCCACTTTTCCCGTTTTCGCGAGACAGGATGCTAACAATTACAAAAAACTTGATTGAAACGTTAAACTCCACGTTGGCCCCTCCCAGAAGTCCCAAACCACAGAATCTTGACGTTTACGTTAAGGCGGGTTCAGACGAATGTTTTTATGTTAAGCCCGGTTCAGACGTTCGACTTGAAATATTTTTTCGAAATTTCCTATTTTTGTTTATCGATCTTACGGTTTTCTAGTTTACTTAGCTAGACTCGACAAATACACTTTTGACCTCGATTCTGCCAGATGGCCAGATGGCCAAACCGCCAGTAGAAATGGCTCCATATTTTATCAAAATTCCGAAGACGACGCGTTCTGATTTCCCCGCGCGTCCCCATCGACGCGGAGCGTTCCCCGTATCGGAGCGCGCTCGATCCGATTAAGCGGCAGTAAATCTCATCCTCCTTATAAGCCGACTTAACAGTCCTTACGCGTTCCTTTTGTGCCGCATAATTACGTTATAGCGGTTGTTAAATTTTATTATTTCTCCTATTCGCGCGCATACGAATCAACCGCCCCGTATGTCGTAACTCCGGTCCGTTTATCGTCCGACGGGTTGTAAAAGTACAATCCGATCGGACGATGTGCATTCGCCCGTAATAACAACGATCTTAACTGCTGCATGAGTGAGTTTGTGTTCTGAACACTCCTATACGTTTTGGGGTCGATAGAGCGCTCCTCAGATGTATTAGTTAGTTCGGTATCGAAGAATTTTTTTATTTCATCGAAACTACTACGTTTGATACGCGACTCATTGGAGGAAACAGAAGGTGTCGTCCATCAATCAACGCCATCTATAAAAACCGGACCGCAACTCGTAATAGACGACGATGCACGTATAAATGGATATCGGAACGACGTTCGCAATACGCGGCGCGCACTTAATAATCGTCCCCGTTTCCTGCCAACTGGATCTCCATGGCATTAAGTGTGTTGGCGAAGGTAGAATAATAGTGGGCTAATGACCGTTAATTATGCACGACTTACGCGATCGACAATACGGACGTTTCCTGGCCGATTTGGCCTGGCAAAAGCGGTTATTAGAAATGATTTGCGTCGCTCGATCCGAGTGAGACATCGATCTACGACGACGACGCTCCGGATCGGATGGAAAACGTTTCCGTTAAGGGGACTGAGGCCATTAGATCGGCTCGGGTTTCTGCGATTGTCACGCGAGGCATGATTTAAACCACTGATTGACATGAATCTCGGCGGCTCCCTTTCGCGTTGATTTTATCTGGCCTGGGGAACAGCGCGCGTAATGACACGTTCAAAAAGTCGAGAGACCGAAAAATATTCATGAAGTTTCTTCTTTGAATATAAAACGGAATACCCCAGGGCGACGTCCGAGGACATCGAATATTCGTCCCATCCGTCTTCGACGGGTGGTCATCGGCATTTTTCTCCCGCCCATAGCCCGAATTCTCCTCGTCGTCCAAACAAACGTCGGGCATCCCGAGCACGCGTCCGCAGACACCTCATAAATCCGATTCTTCTGTGTGTGCGGAACAATTTCTCGAATAACAAAACATTCCTAATTCGCCTCTCGACCGTCGGCGAAGGATCTGGTTTTATTTTATTGCTTCGATCCCCTCGCTCCTCGGCGCATTTGCATGCGGGACCCACGCTGTTTGGGGGAACCTGAAGAAGTCAACGTTGAAAGTTTGCGTATAACTATTTGGTCCTTCGAGCCGGATCGTGTGGTCCGTATGACGGATATGAAGAAAGGAGTATCGTTGAAATTTGGAAGCTGCAGCCAGATCATTTCCGATTATCGACGATCCGGCTGAAAAAGTAGATGCGTACATTCATTCCGCTGAATTAATTGCACATCGCATAGTCGGACGTATGGGGCTCGTGATATCTGGTCCGCGAAAGGGGGTGGGAGGGCGATGGGGTGGTGGTGTGTGTGCGGAGAGGAACAAAAAGCGGATTGGAAAAAACGGCAGAACCGGCCGTGGCGAGCGGTTCTTATTTATAGGCGGTTAGCCGAACAAGGGAAGACCGCAGTACAGCTCCGTATTGCCCGTTTGGTTTGAGGGATTCTGTATATTTAGTGGGATTGATTGGGAAAGAATTGTTATATCGATATTCATCTTGGTTGTAAATATTCCCTACAACTTCTGTGAAAAATATATAATCTTACTCATTTCATCGTAGAAAATTTTTATTAATGAAATAAATTTCTACAACTATTGTAAAAATATCTTACTAAATATTAAAACTGACAAGCCCACTCAACATTTGTTTCCATGTGATTTTCTTCAAAAGAAAATTTCAGTTCACGAAACAAAAAAAGTTGTAGAAATTCCTTCACCTTGTGAAGGTGTTTCCTTCTCTGATATGATTGTCTTTTATGGTAGTTATTTGGTAATATGAATTTTGGTTGTAGACAGTTGCAGAAATTGGCCGACTGTTGTGGACGTTATTTCCTCAAGAATTTTTTCGAAGAAATCAAATTATTATAAGAAATGGACATAGACCTGATGGATTCTAGTTGAGCTCAATACTTACTTTCAATGTAAAATCAGATCCAGAAATGTCTACCATTTCTACAAGCCTGAAGTAACAGCATATTTTTTGATGCGTATTTCTTCGACTTCGTTTCTCAGATGAGGGCACGAAAAAATTGTAGAAGTTCCTTTATTTGATATAAATGTCTACAACACCGTGTTATGGTCTTCCTTCTCTGGCATGATAGTCTTTTATATTATTATATATTGTTTCTTCAAGAATTTTTTTTGGAAGCAATCAGTTTATTAGAAGAAATGGGCATAGACAGACATCGCTGAAAAACGAATTGGGGTTGTAGAAAATTTCTACAAGCCTGAAGTGAAAGAATATTTCTTATGCGTTTTTCTTCGACATAAATTCTCAAATGGGGACAGAAAGAAAGTTGTAGAAATCCCTTCAATCGAAATAAATGTCTACAACCCCGTGTTAAGGTCTTCATTTTTTGGCATGATAGTCTTTTATATTATTATATATCAATTCTTCAAGTATTTTTTTGTAAGGAATCAGTTTATGAGAAGAAATGGGCATAGACATAGAAATCGCTGAAAAACGAATTGGGGTTGTAGAAAATTTCTACAAGCCTGAAGTAAAAGAATATTTTTTTATGCGTTTTTCTTCGACATCAATTTTACAAAGGGGGACAGAAAGAAAGTTGTAGAAATCCCTTCATTCGAAATAAATGTCTACAACCCCGTGTTGAGGTCTTCATTTTTCGGCATGATAGTCTTTTATATTATTATATATTATTTCTTCAAGTATTTTTTTGGGAGAAATCAGTTTATTAGAAGAAATGTGTATTGACATTCACATCGCTGAAAAACGAATTGGGGTTGTAGAAAATTTCTACAAGCCTGAAGTAAAAGAATATTTTTTTATGCGTTTTTCTTCGATATCAATTTTCAAATGGGGACAGAAAGAAAGTTGTAGAAATCCCTTCATTCGAAATAAATGTCTACAACCCCGTGTTGAGGTCTTCATTTTTCGGCATGATAGTCTTTTATATTATTATATATTATTTCTTCAAGTATTTTTCTGGGAGAAATCAGTTTATTAGAAGAAATGTATATTGACATACACATCGCTGAAAAACGAATTGGGGTTCTAGAAAATTTCTACAAGCCTGAAGTAAAAGAATATTTTTTTATGCCTTTTCTTCCACATCAATTTTCAAATGGGGTCAGAAAGAAAGTTGTAGAAATCCCTTCATTCGAAATAAATGTCTACAACCCCGTGTTGGGGTCATCATTTTTCGGCATGATAGTCTTTCATATTATTGTATATTATTTCTTCAAGTATTTTTTTGGAAGCAATCAGTTTATAAGAAGAAATGGGCATAGACAGACATCGCTGAAAAACGAATTGGGGTTGTAGAAAATTTCTACGAGCCTGAAGTGAAAGAATATTTCTTATGCGTTTTTCTTCGACATCAATTTTCAAATGGGGACAGAAAGAAAGTTGTAGAAATCCCTTCATTCGAAATAAATGTCTACAACCCCATGTCAAGGTATTCATTTTTTGGCATGATAATCTTTTATATTATTATATATTATTTCTTCAAGTATTTTTTTGGAAGAAATCAGTTTATTAGAAGAAATGTGTATTGACTTACACATCGCTGAAAAACGAATTGGGGTTGTAGAAAATTTCTACAAGCCTGAAGTAAAAGAATATTTTTTTATGCGTTTTTCTTCGACATCAATTTTACGAAGGGGGACAGAAAGAAAGTTGTAGAAATCCTTTCATTCGAAATAAATGTCTACAACCCCGTGTCAAGGTCTTCATCTTTTGGCATGACAGTCTTTTATATTATTATATATTATTTCTTCAAGTATTTTTTTGGAAGAAATCAGTTTATTAGAAGAAATGTGTATTGACATAGACATCTCTGAAAAACGAATTGGGGTTGTAGAAAATTTCTACAAGCCTGAAGTAAAGGAATGTTTTTTATGCTTTTTTCTTCGACATCAATTTTACAAAGGGGGACAGAAAGAAAGTTTTAGAAATCCCTTCATTCGAAATAAATGCCTACAACCCTGTGTTAAGGTCTTCATTTTTTGGCATGATAGTCTTTTATATTATTATATATTATTTCTTCGAAAATTTTTTTGGAAGAAATCAGTTTATAAGAAGAAACGGGCATAGACTTAGACATCGCTGAAAAACGAATTGAGGTTGTAGGAAATTTCTACAAGCCTGAAGTGAAAGAAATTTTTTTTTGCGATTTTTTTCTACGTCAATATTCACTTGGGATACGAAAAAGAAAAAAAGTTGTAGAATCTCCTTCAGTTGTAGATATTTCTACAACTTCGTGTGAAGATAGTCCTTTTTGGTATAACGGTTATTTATTCAAGTTAGTCTCGGTGACATGTATTGTGGTTGTAATCAGTTGTAGAATTGGTCTGCTATAGTGGAAGTTAATCACGAGATATTTCTCCAAGTATCGAGGCTCATTAGAAGAAATGAAACATAGACATAAGTAATTGTGACGAGTTACGAGACATCGAATTCATCAGTACAGAAGAGTTGTAGAAATGTCTGAAAGTTCTCAAATACAGTGAAGAAATAAAAATTGTGGATATCTCGCGCGTCCATCCTCCGATACGGATCTGGACCGATCGGTTCAGTCGAGGATTCCTCGTCGCCCAAGAAAACTGGTCGCTCGACGGCACGACCGTTGGTCCCGTGCTTGGGTGCAAGTATGTATGTGGATTTTCTCTTTCTTGCCGACCAACGTACACTTTTACCCGCCACTTTTTTACGGAGTGCAGATTCCATTACGCCAGCTCAAGGTTACCCTGATTTGAATGGTTACCACGTCGGTTGTTGCGGGCCGCATGTGAACCGCGTCGTCATTGCATATTGTTCCATATCGGGTCCTCGTTTAATCGACGACATCATATGGTTTTCCGAGGATCGGTGTTATTATTCAATTACGGGAGGATTACTTTGTTGCTGGGTGTTGTTGTCATGCGATGTTGGGCAGCGGGTTCGTGACGCTCTCACGTGAGGGTGGAGAACGTTGAGTTCTTGGATGAAGAATCGTAAGAGGTGATCTAGCTATCCTCCAATGTCTAGGATGCAGAAGACTACGATCAGTTGCCACGTCGCTCGACGAATCCTCGAGGAAAACTGTCGGTGTCGCGTAATTGACATCGTTAGTCGAACCTCTCGACTTGATGAAAACCGAACGCTCCAACGTACTCCGATGGGGTGTGTACGGCAACCGTAGAGCCTTTCACTTAGGAGGGCCTCGTTGAGATTATTGTTTCGGTTCTGATGATGAACGGGATTTTGTCCTCTTTTCATCTTCGCGAGCGCGAAGTGAGGATCGCTATGTATGGCCATTAGGAGCCTTTATGCGGAAACAAAGGCGTCGAAACGGGAGAATGCGTCACTTTAAACGTCATACTTTCGAGTCCCCTTCGAAGGACAAAAATTGTATCGTACTGGAATTGGAATCTATCAACTCAGAAATAAGGTCCTCCACCCATCTTCAATCAATGAAAGACCTTGATCGGTTTCCACCAGAGGAAGGGGATATATACAGGATTGCTAAGAAACGAAGATGTTCGCGACTGTCGTTGACTTTTTTGTGGACCACTGATGTCGCCTTCTGACGAACGCTAATCGAAGCCGATTCCGCAAACTGCTTCCTCTCGAGAGCTGCCACCTCGTGATTATACCACATTACAGAGAGACGCCGGTATGAAAATAGCCCGATCCTTTACGTTGTACGTATCAAAAAGTCGTAGGAAAGCCATCCGCCCGGTCGCGAAGCGATTACGTTTTTATCGTCGCAATTTGCGACCGTCGACAGTTAACGTCCAAACTGACGTTTAATGAGCTCAAGAGCTACAACACGTTTTTTTCCACGCGAGGATACATACGTGTCGACCAGATGGTTCTCCCGTTGTTGAAATAACAGATGAGAGGCAGGGAAGAGTCCCGTGGGTTTTTCCATTGTTTGTCAGTTTTCGAAGTGTTAATGCCCGGGCTGAATGACAGGACAACAGGTGCCCCGGCTGGCTTGCAGATTTACGGCGCTGTGCGATGATACGTAATGGGATGTCATCCGCAGACATGTACGCCTACCTGTGCTTCGCGTGTCGCTTACAGGGTGTCCTCTGGAAGCAATGGAATGGTGAGGCTGAACTTTATATGAAGGATAATGTCAGGATGTATCCACAATGGAAGTGGAATAAGTCATGAACTGTGGATGACTGAAAGATAGATCAAGATTTCTTCATGTCACCCTTGGTTCGATCATTGAAAGCAAGTATTCTTTGGAGACCGAAGAATCAAAACGACTCGCCGTCATACCCAACAGAAGATTAGAAGATATTTCAAATAATAAGTGATGCAGGATGCTGATGGAGAGCCCCCTTCAAGATCATACCGATCCACGAATATCCAAGAAAAGTTGGGAGGTATCGGAGGATGTTGAAGACAGATGTAACCTGGTGAAGATTTTGAAGCAGCCGAGTTAAACCTTAAAGTCATACCTTCAGACGAAAGGGATCCATGAACAAGGAATTCCTCCAAGACATTCCAAGTGATGAGACGTGGGCAAAACACGTTCTGGTTGAAGATGGAAGTTCTTGGAACATCTTCACAGACACTGATATTTTTTAATCTAATGAAGTATGAGAACAAATAGGGCATCATGTGAATGAGTGGATCGACAAACTGACCAAACCCAACGGAAGATGTGGGGGAAGTTTTAAGAAATAAGACACCTGGTGGAGATTTTGAAGCAGCTAAGTTAAACCAGAAAGTTAACCGTCAGACGAAAGGGCTCCATACACAAGGAATTCCTTGTGATGAGACTTGGACAAAACACCTTCTGGTTGAAGATGGTAGTTATTGAAAAATCTTCACAGACAGTGATATTTTTTGATCTAATGAAGTATGAGGACAAAGAGGGCATCATGTGAATGAGTGGATCGACAAACTGACCAAACTCAACGAAAGATGTGGGGGAAGGTTTAAGAAATAATACACTTGGTGGAGATTTTGAAGCAGCTAAGTTAAACCAGAAAGTTAACCGTCAGACGAAAGGGCGTCATACACAAGGAATTCCTTGTGATGAGACTTGGGCAAAACAGCTTCTGGTTGAAGATGGTAGTTCTTGAAAAATCTTCACAGACAGTAATATTTTTTGATCTAATGAAGTATGAGGACAAAGAGGGCATCATGTGAATGAGTGGATCGACAAACTGACCAAACCCAACGAAATATGTGGGGGAAGGTTTGAGAAATAATACACTTGGTGGAGATTTTGAAGCAGCTAAGTTAAACCAGAAAGTTAACCGTCAGACGAAAGGGCGTCATACACAAGGAATTCCTTGTGATGAGACTTGGGCAAAACAGCTTCTGGTTGAAGAACTTAATTCTTGAAAAATCTCCACAGACAGTGATATTTTTTGATCTAATGAAGTATGAGGACAAAGAGGGCATCATGTGAATGAGTGGATCGACAAACTGACCAAACCCAACGAAAGATGTGGGGGAAGGTTTAAGAAATAATACACTTGGTGGAGATTTTGAAGCAGCTAAGTTGAACCAGAAAGTTAACCGTCAGACGAAAGGGCGTCATACACAAGGAATTCCTTGTGATGAGACTTGGGCAAAACAGCTTCTGGTTGAAGATGGTAGTTCTTGAAAAATCTTCACAGACAGTGATATTTTTTGATCTAATGAAGTATGAGAACAAATAGGGCATCATGTGAATGAGTGGATCGACAAACTGACCAAACCCAACGAAAGATGTGGGGGAAGGTTTAAGAAATAAGACACCTGGTGGAGATTTTGAAGCAGCTAAGTTGAACCAGAAAGTTAACCATCAGACGAAAAGGTTCCATACACAAGGAATTCCTCTGAGACATTCCAAGTGATGAGACTTGGGCAAAACCCCTTCTGGTTGAAGATGGTAGTTCTTGAAAAATCTTCACAGACAGTGATATTTTTTGATCTAATGAAGTATGAGGACAAAGAGGGCATCTGGTGAATGAGTGGATCGACAAACTTACCAAACCCAACGGAAGATGTGGGGGAAGGTTTAAGAAATTAGACACCTGGTGAAGATTTTGAAGCAGCTGAGTTAAACCAGAAAGTTAACCGTCAGACGAGAGGGCTCCATACACAAGGAATTCCTCTGAGACATTCCAAGGGATGAGACTTGGGCAAAACACCTTCTGGTTGAAGATGGTAGTTCTTGAAAAATCTTCACAGACAGTGATATTTTTTGATCTAATGAAGTATGAGGACAAAGAGGGCATCATGTGAATGAGTGGATCGACAAACTGACCATACCCAACGAAAGATGTGGGGGAAGGTTCAAGAAATAAGACACCTGGTGGACATTTTGAAGCAGCTAAGTTTAACTAGAAGGTTATACAGTCAGACGAAAGGGCTCCATAAACAAGGAATTCCTCTGAGACATTCCAAGTGATGAGACTTGGGCAAAACACCTTCTGGTTGAAGATGGTAGTTCTTGAAAAATCTTCACAGACAGTGATATTTTTTGATCTAATGAAGTATGAGGACAAAGAGGGCATCCGGTGAATGAGTGGATCGACAAACTTACCAAACCCAACGGAAGATGTGGGGGAAGGTTTAAGAAATTAGACACCTGGTGAAGATTTTGAAGCAGCTAAGTTAAACCAGAAAGTTAACCGTCAGACGAGAGGGCTCCATACACAAGGAATTCCTCTGAGACATTACAAGGGATGAGACTTGGGCAAAACACCTTCTGGTTGAAGATGGTAGTTCTTGAAAAATTTTCACAGACAGTGATATTTTTTGATCTAATGAAGTATGAGGACAAAGAGGGTATCATGTGAATGAGTGGATCGACAAACTGACCAAACCCAACGAAAGATGTGGGGGAAGGTTTAAGAAATTAGACACCTGGTGGACATTTTGAAGCAGCTAAGTTAAACCAGAAAGTTAATCGTCAGACGAGAGGGCTCCATACACAAGGAATTCCTCTGAGACATTCCAAGTGATGAGACTTGGGCAAAACACCTTCTGGTTGAAGATGGTAGTTCTTGAAAAATCTTCACAGACGGTGGTATTTTTTGATCTAATGAAGTATGAGGACAAAGAGGGTATTATGTGAATGAGTGGATTGACAAACTGACCAAACCCAACGAAAGATGTGGGGGAAGGTTTAAGAAATAAGACACCTGGTGGACATTTTGAAGCAGCTAAGTTAAACCAGAAAGTTATACAATCAGACGAAAGGGCCCCATAAACAAGGAATTTCCCTAGGACATTTCAAGTGATGAGACGTAGGCAAAACACCTTCTGGTTGAAGATGGTAGTTCTTGAGAAATCTTCACAGACACTGATATTTTTCGATCTAATGAAGTATGAGGACAAATAGGGCATCATGTGAATGAGTGGATCGACAAACTGACCAAACCCAACGAAAGATGTGGGGGAAGGTTTAAGAAATAAGACACCTGGTGGAGATTTCGAAGCAGCTAAGTTGAACCAGAAAGTTATACCGTCAGACGAAAGGGCTCCATAAACAAAGATTTCTCTAAGACATTCCAAATGATGTGGGCAAAACCCATTCTGGTTGGAGAAGGTAGTTTTTGGACGAAGAAGAAGTGGGAGGCTTTGAATACCCAGAGAGGCAGAGAGCCATGTGAGAGACATTGTCAGGACTGCTAGAGCTAACCAAGGAATGAAGCAGACTCAAATTCTTCAAATAGTTACAAAATCTAACCTGAGGTCTGACGAAGATGTTGTGCAACCAAGAACATAAACACAAAACGTTATCACCTCATTGACAACATCTAGATTCTTGATAGTATTCTGAAGGCTTCTGGCTTCATACTCGAAGTCTGGCTTTCGCCACTGGACACCCTGTATTCCCTCCCGGGTACCATATCGCTTGGATGGTCCGAGGCGAAGCGGTATCAAGGGTATTCCGTTTCTTCTTTTTGCCCGGTCGCGAGGTGGAAATGAATAATGGGGCGTTTTACGAGAGTATCGAATGGACGAGATAACAGCTGCTGAACTTCGCCGTCGGGTACGCAGCGGCGTCGCAACCGGGTTGTCGTCTCTTGATCTCAGAACATACGGAGCTTTGGCATTCTCGCCGTTTCTGTGCAACCTCCATGGTTCGAGAACACGAAGAGTGTTCGAAGTTGTCCAATTTTGATAGACTCGACGAACGCACTTATGTGAAGCGAAGTTCACCTTGACCCCTAGGACGTCTCTGACATCGAATTTAATCGGATGATTGTCCCTAATCGAATGATACTTACTCGGTGGGCGTCCCTCGGAGCAAATTGTCCCGACACGCCGTCGTTCGCGCCCACGACCTATCGAAAATCCCGTGTTGGCGGCAATATTACAATTTGCCGTTTCGCGAAGTTAACGTCTTCGACGTCCGCGGCAGCCAAAGTCCTTCCTACGTAGTTCTCGACATCCAGGGGGAGGATTAGCCGGTCAGGTAGCAGGAACGGCGGGCGTGAACTTGATCGTGCACGTGGGAAGATACACGGCAGGACAAGTGGTTTCGTTGGCGTTCAGATCCGCTCTCCTTTCTCGGTTTGTCGAGTTGGGATTCCTCGGATGGAGTATAACGATGTGTAGATGTCGTGTTTTTCACGAGATGTCGTGTATGTCTCGATCTCTAGAAGACCATATGATTTGTTCGACACTAAAGGAGATGCTGCGTAGAATGAAAAAGTGCATAAGAGAAACCTGACCGTCTAGTCGAACAATGCAGAAATGCGAGTGAAGAACAGCAGGATAAACCGTTGTTTGGCGTAGCCGAAAACGCCACCGGACGTGACGGTGCGTGGACCAGGTGTGACTGAGTGATGAGCAGTGAGTCAATTCGAGTTAAGAACAAGCGGAGAGCCAGCGCATTCATGAATTGCTGAGAGTCGTTTACAAGAGAACGTTCAATGCACTGAACACTACTACAGGACCTCAATTAAAGGCAATCATTTCCCATAGATGAAACACCCAGCTTCAGTCTTATAATAAATTAGAAAAAGAGTCAATTAATGAGAAACGCTCAAAGGACCGTTGAAGAAATTGTGTCGAACCATCTGAATCTTCTTCGACCACCCGATGGTAGGAACAGCTCCGACGTAGCCCAGACAGACCTCGCCTCTCGTTTAACCCGACAAGATACTAATGGAACGCGATATCGAACAACGATCTCGGAATAATTCATCATGCGATCAACCGTTTTGAATTATGCGCGAACACAACACCTACATCTGCACCTACATGATTATGCAAATAAAGCGCATAATTGAAATTGAACGGATTGACTGCCGCGTTACTTAACGTACTGCATAAACATCGCTATCTGCGTCGTGGTAATGAATTTGTACTATGCAAAGAGGAATTAGCAGGAGGCGCTCCTTCAAAATAGCTTCCATAATAACGACCAAAAACAAAACGTCCTCAATCAATTTGTATTTTGGGCGATTTATCGGCAATAACTCGGATACGATGCGGGGTAATAAGCCCAGTGGCGTCCCGCCGTAAAATCGCCCAAATTGCAGTCCATCAATTCGGGGGCCATCTACCCGTAATTGATTAACGTCATAAATTTCGGTATATCCAAAACTGAGCAGGAGGCAATCAACGACTTAATTTCGCTAACTAGCCCGTATTTCATGGCTCGCCCGCATTAGTATTCGGTTAAATGGAAACCGATTCGTTCGAAATTGTTGCTCGTTTCGCCATCCTTGAATTTAGGTTCGAGTCGTCGGAAAGCAGGAAATGGGTCCATCGATTTTTTTTCATTTCACCAAGGTGAGCTGGTTTTGTGGAATCGTAGGAATTGTTGGCGTTTTTAGTTTGTTGTTTACGCGATCTTGCGTATATGGTCGTGATTGGCTTGGAATTCATTTGAATATAAAATTCGACACGATTTCATTAAGCTAAAAAAAGAATGACTGTCATACTGCAGGCCACCTAATCCCTTTATGTACCTACTTGAAACTGAATTCACTCACTCCGAAAGTGACCTTAACATTTTTCGCACTGCCGTAACGAATCCGCGCTTAATCTCCTTACGATTTCCAACCTTTTTTCGGCACCTTTTTCTACCACGAGCTATCACAAATTGTCCCTAATCCGGACACTAAAACTTCTCGACCTAAAGTACCAAAGGTACTTTCCTACTACTACCTCAATTCATCCCTACACCGGACAAAACCGACCCGACCCTACCAGTTCTGTTTCCTTTCCGGGTACCTCCAAATAATCCCGAGCTGCTACCCCGGCTAGCAAGTAGAGTCTTCCCCTTTTCCCTGAGATGACACTTTTCGTCGTGACTCTCCTTCCAATGGCTTAAAACCACCCACGTCGTTAAATCTTCCCATTCGAAATTTTCCCATGATTTTTGCCCAAGCTTTCCTTATCTAGGGCTTAGGTATCAATAACATATCCCCAAAATCAACGACATCCGTTGATTATACAAAGTAATACAATGTATGCCAGACTTCGAATATACAGATTCTTTTCCGAAACAGGTAACCGAATTCAAGATTGAATATTCGTATTTCCAAATATTACAAGAGTGCCCCCTTGTGGGGTACAAAGGAATCTGTTTGTATACCTATCGAAACCTGTAATGACTGAAAGTGTGAAGTGGTTATTTGAGATTGATAAGAC
This sequence comes from Aphidecta obliterata, assembly GCA_963966015.1. Classification (NCBI taxonomy): domain Eukaryota; kingdom Metazoa; phylum Arthropoda; class Insecta; order Coleoptera; family Coccinellidae; genus Aphidecta; species Aphidecta obliterata. The sequence goes on from OZ014435.1 coordinate 5,980,410, forward strand.
ATAAATAATCCAATCCCCATCACTGCCGCACCTCATACTCTCGTACGTTACAGTCGACTACTCGACGTGACGGACACATGAATAGACCCTTGAATTTCCCCAATCGTATTGAAATCTTATTGAGGCCTTTTATGGCTACGCGCGGGCTGATTTATGCGAGAAACCCAGCGCTATTTCGTACTTAAAAGGCGACGCTAAATTGGTAGATAACCCTCATATTTCAAGATTTATTCTATCTAATGGCTTGTATCGAAGGATGCTGTTCCTCACCTCGGGTGAAGAACAGCGGGACACAACGCTGTTTGGAGTAGCCGAAAACTGCCGGGACGAGCTGTGAGTGAGCGTCGAGCAGAGAGTCGGTTCGAGCTAGGGACGTGCGGAGAGCCAGCACAGTCATGAATTGCAGAGAGTCGTCAATAAGACGTTTAATTCACTTAGTTCTTATTGGGGAAATTCGAATTTTCCACAGGTGAGCGAGTCGTCACTCGTTATCAATAATTAATTCTTCCGTCGAAAGTAACCTTCAACGATCGCATGTGGGTATAATCATAATGCTAATTAATTAATCTCGCATAGAGGTCTGGAAGCTCCTCCTAATTGATCTAATTCAATTAATTACTCAATGAGCCCCCTTCGCCTCGTGAATTATACGTCGAGAGGAAGTTTTGACGAAAGCACTAATTATTAAGTTTACGTTCCACTCGACTTCTGCGGAGTCGGATCTTCCTCCAGCCGTATTTTTCCATGGGAAAGCATATCGCCGACGACTCTCGAGCACTGAAAATTCCCCTGTCGGCGTCACGACCCGCTGGAGAAAGTTTCGTAGGACCTATTTTCAACCCGCGACTCTCGGAATCGTGGGATCGCCGCGGGCGTTCGGATCGTCCGTTTGACATTTCGAGTGATTTGTGGGAATTTCAAGGCCGCGTAAAAACCAGATTTCGTCCCGGATCGTCCCCGGTGGACGCATCGGATTGACGCGGATGGATCCTTGTCGACTTCATTAATAAACTGCGCATTTATAATTGTCTCAGTGGCGCACGTCGGCTATTTTATTTTACTTATAGTGTTTTTTATTTGTTTCAGGTAATGGACAATTTGACATGCCAGACATTCTTCTAGTGGTGTATGGGTAAGGTTTTCAACTCGATACACATCAGGTTTTATATATCAATTTTTATCCTCCTTCACATTATTTTTTTCAGGTCCTAATATCGAGTATATCCCATTGAAGAGTCCTGCAATGAATCCCTTCCTTTCCTCCTGCACGTTAAGTGATATCCACGTAGAAATTCGGGAAGGCTACACAAGAATCAAGAACAAAAAACTAACACAGAATCACTGAAATCTTTATTTGTGCTAATAAAACCGTTTGAAACTATTCTCGAAAATACATGTGTCTTTGTCTTGGGGAGTTGATAAGGCGATTCGTGATCTACAGATATTTGAGACAGCTGCTTTTGGAACAGACAGGTGGCGTGATTTGGAAAATTTTCTCAGATCCACGTTGCCCTATGTTTTAAAGGTTCTCTGTTTCTCACATCGAATTTGTCATTTTGCTAATTGTACTTTCGAGATCTGATATGGATCGAAGCCGGTCTACAGGTGAAAATGATAAATTTGTTGGTCTCTGGGATACATGAATTGTTTTGTTGGCTTGCTATTAGTTTATACAATTTTTAGTATATTTAAGTATATTATTCTAGTCGATTATTCAGACGAATAAGGTTGAAGCTTAAACCCGTGATTTCCATTTGTGACCATATATGCTCGTAATGTTTACGGCGGGTCATACATGTGTCTTTGTCTTGGGGAGTTGATAAGGCGATTCATGATCTACAGATATTTGAGACAGTTGCTTTTGGAACGGACAGGCGGCGTGATTTGGGAAATTTTCTCAGATCCACGTTGATTTATGTTTTAAAGGTTTTCTGTTTCTCACATCGAATTTGTCATTTTGCTGACTGTACTGACGGGATCTGCTATGGACCGAAACCAGTCTATAGGTGCAAATGATAAATTTGTTGGTCTATGGGATACATGAATTGTTTTGTTGGCTTGCTATTAGTTCATCTAATTCTATCTAACAAACTCAGATTTTGTGTTCGAGGAGTGGACTGTAGAATATTTACAATCATGTTTTTGAAATAAGTCCTTATTGGGTAGAATGAAGTTTTTAGGTGAAGGATAATTACCCCAAAAAAAATAACAAGTGAAGTGAAGCTATCGATCATGAAGTTGAGCGTAAAACGCGAAACGATCACTTGCGCGTTTCGATTTTAATACGTTCAACTAATTAAATCGCCGATCGACATCGCTGTTTATAATGAAAACCCAAGGAAATATCGAAAACCGACGTTTTACGGTACGCAGTAAACTCCGACCGTTCGCTATTCGAATGAGTTTTATTATTCGAGGCGCAGCCATTTCTGGTATTAAGCGTCATTTTTGAATGCGGAATAACACAGCTAAACAGCTGCATAAATATTTAATGGCCGCAGTTACTGGCGCAATTAACCTTATAAATAGAAGACGAAATACAATATTCATATTATAATTTGCCGATTGTTCGTTCTCATTATGCGAACACAATGAAATGCCCATTCGATGGAATTGTGGGTGGAATTTTATTACCATAAATCGCGATCGGAACGGTAACACGCAGAATGGTAATAATGCATGAATCGGTCGTATAACCTATGTATTTTCGAACGTTTAATGCAATTCCTACGTCGTATCTGAAAGTAGGAAGCGATATAAAACCGTTTATGATGCAAGCGGTAAAGATAGGTATGACCTGGTGTGACTCCGGTCGCAATTGATTTATTTTTCGTGACATACGAGGCTATTGCCTCCTGATGAAACTGTTTGAATGCGTTATTGTCAGGCTCCGGACTCTTGATTGAAGCCTGGCGTTATTTCAGATATGAAAAGGAATCTGTTTTCACCAGAATTAAACTTATTTCTTTAAAAAACGAGCCAAAGAGGAGACAATAGAAGAATTATATAAATGCAATAATGATAATCAAAATGACATTGGGAATAATTATGATAACCAAGAAAACAAAATTAGAACAGAATCAAAATAGAACAATGAATTATCGGAATTATAATAATAATAGGGCACAAAACCGAGGAAACAAATTATTACAGACAAGAAAATCAAAATGAAAGATCACTAGCAAATAATGATAGAAATTTCAATGGAAATAATTTTCGAAGGGAAGAGAAGAGAAGAATTATATGAATTCAACAATGATAATCAAAATAACAATAGGAATAATTATGATAATCAAGAACAACAAAATTGGAACAATAATAATAATCGAGATAGAAGAATGAATTATCGGAATTATAATAATAATAGAACACAAAACCAAGGAAACAAACTATTACAGACAAAAAAATCAAAATGGAAGATCGTTAGCAAATAATGATAAAAATGTAAACGGAAATAATTATCAAAGGGAAGCCAAAAAGAAGACAATAGAAGAATTATATAAATTCAACAATGATAATCAAAATAACAATAGGAATAATTATGATAATCAAGAACAACAAAATTGGAACAATAATAATAATCGAAATAGAAGAATGAATTATGATAATAATAGAGCACAAAATCAAGGAAACAGAAATTATTACAGACAAGAAAATCAAAATGAAACATCGTTGGCCAATAATGATAGAAATTTCAATGGAAATAATTATCAAAGGGTGAGCCAAATAGAAGAAAATAAAAGAATTATATAAATTTAAACAAAAAATGAACACATTTGCCCTGATGTGAATCGCCATTGAAAGCGTGAAAAAAAAATCAATTTGTCGATTTTGGATAAAAAAGCAACCAATAAAGATTTGGGTGGATTAATGATATTGTTATAATGAAAAAAAAATCTGATTCGATCTCATCGGTACGTCTTTATTTGTTCATATTAGTTCCCAAAACCCCTCACAGATGTTTGGCCCATCGAAGAAATTCAATTTTGTGGCGATCGCCTAGTAGATGAGTCGGAAGGTCATAAAAGCCTGAATTCAATTTGTGTTACTCGCTTCGATTTCATCAGATCAATCCATCCTCAACCATTCGATTAGTCGATAATTGATTCTGGAGCTTGTCGATATCAATTCGAACATTATAAATTCCACATTAACGTCGAGGCGTAGGTCGTATTGATGATTTAATACGAGTTTATTATCCCGAAGAAACGTCCATGTTACATAATTATCCTTGACTCGACGAGAGAGGGACCAGATATACCAAGGCCACGAATTTCGAGTGTCAATATCCCGTGGAACGCGGCTTAAATAATGGAAATCGTTTAACTCGTTACGCCAGTTTTTGATTGATGTTAATAATACTTAATATGATTAATTTATTATTCAAACATCATTAAAGCTATTGTTTATTTTTTGTGATGAAAATTTTCGTTGTGACTGCGAGGGGGTTTCGAATGAAGAAAACCATCAATCAATCTCCGTTGACGTCGTTTTTTTAAATTTTGTAATTATGGTCCTAGAGATCGATTCATCGGTATTCCTTAAGTGCACTTTAATCCCCAAGACGAACAATATAAGATGTTATCGGTGGTGTGATGTTTTATTCGAATTTTATTGACGAAATTCGAAGAACAATTTTAATTTGGTCCTCGCTGATGCGCATTTTAATTCTTAGAATCCCACTTTCAGCTAATTATCCATGCGATTTGTATCAGGCAAGATTGTATCAATTTTCGAATCAATTTGGACGTAATTTCTTCCACGGTTTGCTGGTCTCGAACAATCGTGATTTGCATCTGGCGATTTGAGTCGAAGTGGTCCGGATGTTGGGTTGTTTTGTCTGACAGGCGCCTTTTCGTTCTTAAGGAGCCCATGCTGATAACTATTTCGTAGACAAGGATTATGATGCAAGTATAAATAAAAAAATCTTTTAATATATCCTATGGAATAAATGCCGACAACTGTCGTTTGTACCGATGAGGTAATCCTCTAAAGCCATAACATTAACAGGCCGGAAATCCCAGAGATAGGAATTTCGAAAACGGCGTATAATCGGTACCTTTCTGGTAATAAAGGTCCATGACCCTTGTTATGATTTTTTCCAAAACAAAGAAAATGCTGAGCGAAAAAAGGTACACAAGACGTGGAAATGATATAGTTTCGAAACAAAGAAAATAAGACCGTTCAAAATATTTTTTTCCTGATAATTTCGACACCTCTGATTTGGCCGGAATGAAATTCCGCACGTAGGTGAAGAATGGATTCAAAGTTCGAAATTTCATCCAGATCGCATTACCAACACCATAGAAACCGTATAAGATTCTAACGAATTATCGAAAAAAAATCGTTATATTCACGCTGATTCGGCATAATTGATGAAGAATTGCTGTCATTTTTTTGACAGCTGTCGAAAAATTTTTCAATAGAAGCTCGATGAACGAGCGCTCAAAAAACTCCTGACTACACATTTTTTCGTACAATTATTCTGCATAATTTCGATGTAGGCGTACCGATTGTGTAACGGCCCAACGAAAACGAGACGATTTTCCCAATTATTTCATCGCATCGAAATATTCGCAATGAGGCGGTCGAACCGGTCCTGCCGAGTGCCGACGTATAAAAATTCAGACACCGAGCACGACGGGGCCAAGCGATAATCGCAGCGATATTAACGACAATTCCCGCAGTTTGTTTTTGCCTCTCGAAATCGCGAAGAATTACCTAATGACCGTTTAGTGTTTTTCTCGTTCCTTTTTGCATTCCGACGAGGCGTAGCGCACAATTACCGGACGTACGGGGCGCGTCCGACACGAAAACGAGCCTAAGAAGCAGCTCAATGAATATATTTATACATCTCTCTGGTTTTGGTCCCAGAAAAGTGCGGTAAACTTGAACAGTATGGACCCCGTATTCAAGATGCGCATTCGCGATTTTGGTTTATTTTCTTCTCGAGTTCCGTCCGTTGCGAGTACTCGGAGTAATTGCACACGACGTGCGTGTTCTTCGCGGAGTCGGTCCGACCTTGTCAGTCTCTCTGGGCGTAATTAAATCCAAGAGGTGTAATTTTCGGCTATAACTTACGTCTGCGACGCTCCCTTACGTCGGTCGGGTTTCGTTGAGACGGATGTTGCGTCGATTTTAAGTACTGGTTAATTACCGTCTGAGCGGTCTTGTCGTTTAGGTGTGACTTCTGGAATTTTGAGGAGACGTACACTGGTTGGGATTCGAATAAGACAGCTGCTCAGAGGTCTGAGGAATATGTTGAGATTCTGTTCTGCGTTGTTAATTGTGGTTGAAAAAAAAAAAGAACTTGAAATTATATTCGAGTGAACGCGGCTTGACCTTGTCGAAATCGCTCGGCATATCAAGAGATTAATTCGAACGTCCAATGTCGTTCCCATGATTTCAGCGGTTTTGTGGCGTCGTCATTGTCGACCATGCCGACACATGTCTGTTTTAACCGAAGATTTATTCTGGATGACTCATTATCCATCGTAAACGGATTTCGTAAATATGTTTATTTGATTCTGCGACGCAAATTCTATCGTGGAGCGACATCGGCGTTTTTCCTGTTTCCTGTGAAATGAGAAAGCGGCTATATTGAGTTCTGCAGTCGGAATGGCGCAAACGAGACCAGATTGAAACTGAAATTAGAAAGCGACCTATCTAAAGTCCTGCAGTAGAAATGGCGAAAACTAACCCATATTGAAACCGAAATGAGAGAGCGACTATATCGAGTCCTGCAGTCGAAATGGCGCAAACTAGACCAGATCGAAACATAAATGAGAAAGCGACTATATCGAGTCCTGCAGTAGAAATGGCGCAAACTAGACCAGATTGAAACTGAAATTAAAAAGCGACCTATCTAAAGTCCTGCAGTAGAAATGGCGAAAACTAGACCATATTGAAACCGAAATGAGAGAGCGACTATATCGAGTCCTGCAGTAGAAATGGCGCAAACTAGACCAGATTGAAACTGAAATTAGAAAGCGACCTATCTAAAGTCCTGCAGTAGAAATGGCCATAACTAGATCATATTGAAACCGAAATGAGAGAGCGACTATATCGAGACCTGTAGTCGAAATGGCGCAAACATTGCATAGTCGCATTAAAACGGCCATCAATCGCGCTGATCATTAATGAGGCTGTTGGATGCTCCTCAGATGAAAAGTCAGTTAGACCAGATTGAAACAGAAATGAGAAAACGACTATATCGAGTCCTGCAGTCGAAATGGCACAAACTAGACCAGATTGCAACAGAAATGAGAAAACGACTTTATCGAGTCCTGCAGTCGAAATGGCGCAAACATTGCATAGTCGCATCAAAACGGCCATTAATCGCGCTGATCATTAATGAGGCTGTTGGATGCTCCTCAGATGAAAAGTCAGTTAAACCAGATTGAAACTGAAATGAGGAAGCGACTATATCGGGTCCTGCAGTCGAAATGGCGCAAACTAGACCAGATTGATACTGAAATTAGAAAGCGACCTATATAAAGTCCTGCAGTAGAAATGGCGCAAACTAGACCAGATTGAAACTGAAATTAGAAAGCGAACTATATCGAGTCCTGCAGTGGAAATGGCGCAAACATTGCATAGTCGCATTAGAACGGCCATTAATCGCGCTGATCATTAATGAGGGTGTTGGATGCTCCTCAGATAAAAAGTCAATTAGACCAGATTGAAACTGAAACCTGCCGTCGAAATGGCCCAAACTAGACCAGAGTGGAACTGAAATGAAAAAGCAACTATATCGAGTCCTGCAGTGAAAATGGCGCAAACACTGCATAGTTATCGCGCCGATCATTAATGAGGATGTTGGATGCTCCTTGGATGGAAATTCAAAATTGAAACTGAAATGAGAAATCGACTATATCGAGTCCTGCAGTCGAAATGGCGTAAACTAGACCAAATTGAAACTGAAATGAAATAGTGACTATAGCGATAGTGCAGTAGGAATGGCGGAAACACTGCATAGTCCCATTCAAATGGCCGATAATCGCGCTGATCATTAATGAGGCTGCTGAATGTTCCTCAGATAAAAAGTCAATTGGACCAGATTGAGAAATGAGGCTGTTGGATCCTCGTCAGATTAAGACTCAACTAGACCAGATTGAAACTGAAATGAGAAAGTGGCTAAATCGAGCTTCATTTGAAGGCGCGTGCGGTCAATGATCAGAACCGTCGATACTACCTGGCTACCTTCAATTATGAGAAATTCATCATCGAATCTCACATTATACAGGAAAAACATCCTGCACGTCAAGGTCTGGATAATGAACCGATATCGATTGACAAATCGGCGGACGTTCAGCTGTCGGCCGAGGCCTTGCAAGCTTAACGGGCGAAACTTCAGGGACATGTTGCGATTTAATTCCATAACGACCGGACGGTCCATTGCGGTTTATTGGCAACAATGAGTCTAACTAGTCCATGTCCATTGGCGATCGAGCCGCGTGAATTATGGATTCAACGCGGATTTCCAGGCTTTCGATGCGTCGAACATGTATCGTTCCGCGAAATTGACAGGCTTATCGGCGGTTTATCTGGATGCGGCTTCGCAGACCCCCACTCGACGTTGCCGGATTTGCGGAATTCGGAAAATGTTGATATATGTTAGTGTTTTGACAAACTACATTACTTGTCGGTGATGTCGAAGTGATCTCGACTACTCTCTTGTCCAACCCCGTCAGATAACAAAGATCCATAAATATCCGTCTTCCTCCGTCAAACATACCAGCGCTTTGTTTATAGATAAACACAGGGAGCATTGTTCCTTTCTTCGGCCAACAAGGGGATTCGTTCCAAGTATATAAATCGTATAATTAGAAAACATGTAGGTACAAATATTTGAAGAAGCAGGAGTCAAGGTCGTCGTCAGTCAAGCGTGGTCTTTTGCGGCCTACGCCGTTTAACTTTGTAGCCGTCTAATGGGTTCAATGTAAATCATGTTTATGCTATCTGGTCGTTTTGCTGCTGACAAAGCCCGCTTATAATCCGCGCGATAAAAAGGTATCTGGGCCCCACAATGGATTTGCATAGCTTAGACAATGAAGTGCAACGGTTAAGGAGACTCGAACTGGTTCGTTGATTATTATCCTTTAGGCGCTGAACCTGGACATGGGTTTGTTTGAAGATTTCCTATTACTGCAGAATGGAAATTATTATTAAACAAACTACATTTGCTGAATATCATCTACCACATCCTCATTCCTCGCTCATGTATTCATCCTGGAATCAATTTGCTCTCCAGCCATCGGATCCTGCTCTATTCATAGCGGCGAAAACCACATTTATCCAATTAGGTCCTCCAGGACCCTTTGCCTCCATAATTTTCCCTCGTTCCATATATCCTGTTTGCGTTCATCAGTAGATACGTTAATGCTGTAGTGGTTTATGACGTAATAATACACCCTCGGTTCATCTACATCGCATGGGATTTATGGCTTTGAATCCTATACAGAGTGTGTCGCCATTCGGCCTATGAGATCCTGCATTAGAAAACTGCACTGTTCAGAACCGATTCTCTCTTTGCTCCAGTCGCCATTAGAATAACACGCCGTATAAATGCGTCGATTAATTATTGCTGTAATTGCCGCATATTTGTCGTACTGGACGACGCGCATAGACAGGTAGTTAATGACGACCCCGACTTATGGGACGCGCTGATGAAAAACTAGAATTCAATCTTGTCGGGGAGCGTTGCCAGTTTCGCCACCTGGCCGTTTTATTAATTTTTATCGATTCCCGTGGCTCCGCAACGATGGTCGTCGACAGCCAAGTCAAGGCCGAGGTAATTCGATATTTTTATTTGCTCGGACGCTGCTTCGGACGCGGAGAAACAAGCAAATGTTAATTATTCCAATTGCAAATAACTTCCAGTCGAGTGGTTCGTTTTTGTCTTTATTGCCTCGTCTAGGTGGCTCTCTGGAAGTGTTGAAACGTATATTCGATGTTTGTTTTTCATTGTGGATGTCGACTTGATGAACTCGTCTCTGTACGGGTCTTTCGCCTGTTACTTTTTCTGGGATGTAACTTGTTTGCTCGAATCGCCTTTGAAGGTGGAATGGGGCCCTTGCCTGCCATTTATGTGCCCGAGTTCACTCTGGAAGAATTCGATAGGAACTTTCAACTTAATCGAATTTTACATTTTGGGCCCATAACCTTTTGAAACATTATATCATTTGCAGACGGAGTCGTAGTTTAATCGACCACGATAGTCCGAATTGCCTCATGAAGTCAACCGATACCTTCCACTATAATTTGTCTGGAAGCTGCATAGTGAGCCCTTGATTACCACATGTTTGAAATTGAGCCCCATCAAATCGAATTCGACGCCCTGATTGATATCGATCCTTCTGGTAGACGGCGGAGTTAACACGGGGAAGGGTAATTGCACGCGTTAGAGACAATGGGTAAACATGAAAGACGGGGATGTTAATCATGTTGGGCCAACAAACGGGCTATGGTGGGAGGTGGAGATACGAAGTCAATGATTGGACTGCGAATTACTGCGATTACTATGCAAAGTTACGAAAACAGCGGGGAGAAGGACTAACCTTGGGTCTGTGACAAGTGATGGCTTCTGTTGGTTTCTCCTACCTATTTGAAAAATTAACAGAAGGCTGGAATCCAAATTATTAACAAAAGGAGTACAACGTGGTCACCATTGTTTTGTTTTTTTCTGCCCAAAGAATCAATTCGCGGTGATTCAGATGCTGGGGGCGTGCAGGCCAAAGAACCGCTACACACACGAATGGATTTCCCCGTCGAACGTTCAACGTATGAATAATTTCCAACCCATCCCCCGGTAATAGCGCCGATTTATATTTTCGGGAGATCCGAAAAGTCCATTACCATAATATTCATCAAGTCCTTCCCTCCGGTCGCGAGGGCGGAAAGTCAACATAATATCGATAAATCTCCCGGAACTCCTTCGGCTCCCTTGTCATCCCTATTCAAACGTTGAGATCCGGATGTAGCAGTCGCGAAAGCCGAATGTAAAACATGCAAATCAATCCTCGGAGGATAAATATTGGTTTATATGGGCCCCTTTAGGGCTGGCGACGTTTTGAATATATTCCTATGTCGTTGGGGAAGAACTGTCAGATATGGAGTGAACGTGCTGAGAATGCCTGCGTCGGAATTTGGGGGGAATTATTGTTTCGATTTGTTGGGGGAATTTTTGTCAATTCAAGTTTTTTCATTGAGGCGAGAATGGTCTCAAACGATTTGGTTGGTTGGTGGTTGGACTCGCAGAAGAATGAAGAATTGGTGGTTGAATTCAATTCTGTCTCTCTATCCTTTTCAATCCTTTTGAGTAGTATCTTTTGACCTTGCAAGTGTGAAGCAAGATTTTCGACTTCGTTCATAAAAATTGATAAATTTCTACCAGGCGTATATTCTGGTATAGAATACTTTAAAAGTTGAATGTTTGGTAGACATCGTTTCAACAGTTGTGTTAGAAGAGCTTTGATTCATTTCGACGTTCAAATTTCTTCTAGGATAACTGTTGAATCGATGTCTGTCCTATGTGGGGGCACGAGTCTCATGGGAAACGAGAAATTGTACTTCTTCTCACTGTTTCCGGTGGTTAGACGGTCTTCCTTGGTATGTCTAGAAATGTGCTGAGCTTTATGAGAAGTTCAGCTTTATGAGGAGCTCCTCGTGGTAGGAATGTACAGGCTGTGCGCTGTGCCTCGAGTGAAGCCTTGAAGTGGTAATCACGTAACCTCTCCCCTCTTAGTTTGAACAACGTCCTCGTTTTCAATTCGTTGGTCGGGACTTTTTTCGATGTTCATCGACCTTGCAAGTGTGAAATAAGATTGTCGACTTCGTTTATGGAAATTGATAAATTTCTACCAGGCGTATATTCTGGTATAGAATCAATTAAAAGTTGAATGTCTGGTAGACATCGTTTCAACAGTTGTGTAAGAAGAGCTTTGATTCATTTCGACGTTCAAATTTTTTCTAGGATAACTGTTGAAACGATGTCTGTCCTGTGTGGGGGAACTCCCGAACTTGCACTTTAGGCACGAGTCTCATGGGAAACGCGAAATTGTACTTCTTCCCACTGTTTCCGGTGGTTAGACGGTCTTTCTTGGTATGTCTAGAAATGTGCTGAGCTTTATGAGGAGTTCAGCTTCATGAGAAGCTCCTCGTGGCAGGAATGTACAGGCTGTGCTCTGTGCCTCGAGTGGAGCCTTGAAGTGGTAATCACGTAACATCTCCCCTCTTAGTTTGAACAACGTCCTCGTTGTCAATTCGTTGATCGGGACTTTTTTCGATGTTAATCGACCTTGCAAGTGTGAAATAAGATTGTCGACTTCGTTTATAAAAATTTATAAATTTCTACCAGGCGTATATTCTGGTAAAGAATACATTAGAGGCTGAATGTTTGGTAGACATCGTTCCAACAGGTGTGTTAGAAGAGCTTTGATTCATTTCGACGTTCAAATTTCTTCTAGGATAAGATCTGAATCGATTATCTATGCATACACTTATTTCTATTCAATTGAGTTTGAATTAAATTAGAGTCTGATTCTCATGTTTCTGTATCTTCAATTCTTGGGCTTAACTAATATCTGTCATTGAATACGTAATTGAAAGAATTAGAGAGACATTCGTTGAATACCAGTAACGAGAGACTCCATAATAAATATAAAGAAATTTTTTCCCTGATTCCAGACACATTTTAGCGAATTTGGATTACGGAATTACTGTCTACAAATGCTAACACCTTTTCTGCTGCTTTTCAATCGATATTTTATTCCAAACAAGATTTATTCTGGTAAAATAATCTTAATTTCTGTGAGAAAAACACGAAACATTGCTGTTGAATTTAATGTGTCCTGATCAGTGCAACCTCAAGTGGGTCATAGTTGTGAGAACATCGTCTTACTTGATTCCAGAAAACGCCGAAAGTTCCTGAACTAAACCGAAAGGTGCGAAGGCAATCCAGAACAATCAGTCCCCATTGTTCCACCCCCAGCTGTTTCCTGAATACCCACCGACAATAATAATATTGGCACGAGTCCAACAACCTCTAATGCTCTCCGTCCATACATAAATGTAATCGTAGTTTCTGCATAGCTCCAATTATAATTTCATTGTACAATCATCCAGAATCACGAATTTACCGCGTGGAAATTCCCATTATTTGGTTTGATTGGATCTACTTCCAGTAAAGGGGGATACCTGTACAATGTTTTTCTCGGAATCGTCATGAACCGGACCGTTATCTTCGCATTACAATGTCATTCGATAACTGGGAATTTATCACCTCACACTGGTCATCGAAAGAATACTTTCTAAAGATTGACGATTCCTGAAATAACATTGTACAGGTACCAAGTTTACCGTATCAGTTTCCATCCCTCTTTTCTGAGCGAGTTCTTCGAGTAAGCCAGTTGAAAATTCAGGAAGAGAGAATTCGCCACCCACAAATCTTTCCTAATGAGGACGTGCAATTCGGGCTTTACCTGGATTCGTATCTGGAGATAGGAAAAGTTACCTAATTAAAAATTCCCATCCATTTAGAGCTTGTTCGTTTCGTTTGACCCTCGCGTAGAACGTAATTAGTATTTTAACAACTCCCTACTGTTAAATTACGGGCTTCTTTTTTCGCTTTGTTTTTATCGGCCCGTCTTAAGCACTGAAAAGTGGAAGTTAATGTAACGCAACTATATTATAGGTAGGAGCATCTGATATGCATCGGAACATATAATTATAATTATTTATACGCGAGGATGGAGGTAGAAAAACTCGTGGAGTAAATCCATATCCGTTCAATGATGGATGTAAGATTGGCGATAACATCGTTTTTTACTTCCAGAAACACGAAGTCATTCTCGAGTGCTCGAAAGCAATTACTGATGGTGATTAGGGGACCTTCACTGGTTGTTATATCTGTTTTATGCGATGGTTTACCGAAAAAGAAGAACAAACCACAGATCAACTTCATCTTCGAGGCATGCCTCAAAACCATCTTTACAGGCGCTACTCCTTATATCCCTACGCGGCTACGAGGCCTGCTTTAAATGTTCAGGGATGCAAATATAAAGAGAAAAATGTTGAGCAAAAAAGAGAAGAGATGAAGTAATATAAAAAAAATATTCGATTGAAATTTCCCAAGTCGCCTCTGATACAGATTCCAAAAAATGACCGGGAAAACTAATATCGCCAAAATATAACCCCCCCCCCCCCAATCTCTGCAGGTAATAAAACCGACAAAGCCATCTCCGCTACAAAGGATTTTTTTCAATCTATCCTCCGAACACAGGAAAAAATAATCCAAAACCAACAAAGACAGGAATTCGAACGAGGAAATATTTCTCGTTTTCTCGACGGAGGAAAAACTCCGTTCCATTATTTTCGCGTCTTGAACAGGGACGGAGGGAAGAAAAAAGAACAAACGGAACGTATAGTTCCACGCTCATTTATATCTGATGAAGTTTTATTAAAAGAAACGGAACAAAGAACAACAGGACCAAAACGGAATGAAACTTTATTGGTTCACTGGAGAGAAAACCACCAGAACTGGCTGGATACAAGCTTGAACGGGATCGGGAAGCGTATTATGAAAACGTCGAAATGAAATATTAAGGTTAGGTTGGGTGAGCGTAAGGACAGTGCTGAGAATAATTCTTGGAACGAATTGATATTTAGGTTAGCTCAAGTTAGGACAGTGTTGGAAATATTTCTTGAAATGAATTAATATTTAGGTAAGGTTAGGACAGTGTTGAAAATAATTTTCAAAATGAATTAATATTTAGAATAGGTTAGGTTGAGTCACGACAGTGTTGAAAATAATTCTTGAAATGAATAAATATAAAGGTTAGGTTAGGAGAGGACAGTGTTGAAAATAATTTTCGAAATGAATTAATATTTAGGTCAGGTTAGGTTGGGTTAGGATAAAATTGAAAATGATTCTCGAAATAAATTAATCTTTAGGTGAGGTTCAGTTGGGATAACCTAGTGTTGAAAATAATTCTTAAAATGGATTTACTAAGGATTTAGGTTAGGTTAGGTTGAGTCACGACAGTGTTGAAAATAATTCTTGAAATGAATAAATATAAAGGTTAGGTTAGGAGAGGACAGTGTTGAAAATAATTTTCGAAATGAATTAATATTTAGGTCAAGTTAGGTTGGGTTAGGATAAAATTGAAAATGATTCTCGAAATGAATCAATATTCAGGTTAGGTTTAGTTGGGATAACCTAGTGTTGAAAATAATTCTCAAAAGCCCTAATCTAATATTTAGGTTAGGTTAGGACAGTGTTGGAAATAATTCTTAGAATGAATTAAAATTTAGGTTAGGTTAGTTAGGATAGAGATATTTTCAAGAATCAGTTTAAAATATGGTTCTCCCCTATTCTCTGAAAGTTTCGGAGTACGCAGCCGGCCCTAACGCGCCGCCAAGAAGTGACCCGAGGAAGCCGAAGAAGTTTAACGAGCGCACGTTGAAATTCCTCCGATCTCTCGTCGTATTCGATTGTTCTTGGGCCAAGAAAGACTCCGCGCCGAAGACCATCTGCTCCAGATTTGAATACTTGAATGGACCTCGTCGAACGGTAGAAAGTTGGACGCCTATTTTCTTTTGTGGGATCCCATTTGTTTGTTTTGGGCACCGGGTGATGCCCTTGTCCGCTCTTATGTTCCGTTGTTAAACGCCCGTGACCTGCGAGATGATCATTGGTGTGTACGTGCAGCAAAAGATCATCGGTGCGAAACTGGTTCACGAGGGGTCGGGATCGTTTCGATATTATTGCGTCTTTCGAGGGATGGCACAATAGTCGAAGGGGTTGGGAACTTGTTCTCACAAAGATGAATGTATTCATTCAGTTCATGTTCGAAGATCTTACGAGTTTTACTTGTCTGCGTGGCTTATTCAGGACGTCCAGGTATTTAAATTTGTTTTAAATCGTTCTTATTTTGTCTTCCATCGAATGAATACGATATTGTTGTATTATATGTGTGCGGTCATAGCCTTCTAGAACTGCGAGCCGTGCACAAGGCTCGGCCAGGGGTCCGATGCTCGAGAGGATAAGAGAACATAACGTAATTATTCTTTTGAAAATCTACGAGAAAGATCATTCAAATACTCATGAATTTGAACGTTAGGTTTGCGACCACCTACCCTCAGGTGAACTTACTGTGAAATTGACGGAATCTCGGGCAGATACTGAAAATAGGGTTAAAGGATAGGAAGCAGAGGATGAACCTTCTTTCTGCACAGTTCCGGGGCTGTCACCTAGTTTTGGAGAAGCTAAAGGCACTTGACTCAAAGTTGCTCTCTATCACTTTCAGAAGATACAATGGTGCGATAAAAAAACGATCAGACGAATCGGGTTTTCACGAATATGCTACGATATTTCACAGAAGACGAATAACTCTGCGATAATTTAGAAGATTTTCGTTTTTTCACGACGGTACTTGACTCTGTCGATGACTTACGAATTAATAATGAAATTTTGACATCAAGCCAATATGCTTCATGCTGCGAGAAAATTGATATATCAAAAGGAAGGATTCATTTGAAATCATCCCAAAAAAACTATGACCACTATATAATTTTATCTATTGAAATGTCCCCTATCGGACTCCCATCCCATGTTGCCAATTGTGTTGCGCGCGGCTCGGACCTATATAAGTCTGTGGTTATTTTAAAATATGCGAGGCAGCCTGCTCAGCGTCAGTTAACGATATTTGATTACCCGAACACTCTCCGCGTATTTATCTTTAATTAATCGAAAACGCCCAACAATGGCGTTCGTTATACCGGCACCGGTTAATTTCGGAATGGAAGATGGATTGGGGGCCGTTGAAGCGTGTGATATTTTGCGTGTTTTCAATTAATTTGAATGGGTTAGGTTATTCGATGGAGATTTTATCTATGTTGAGCGGATAGGAATGGACATTTCAAACACCGCTATGTTGCCAGATGAGAATATACTAAATTACACTTATTAGCACCTAACCTAACCTAAATATATGAACCAAGTTTTGAATTTTTCTCATGAGATAACTTTGTTCGAACAGATATCAATCTAAAAAATCTTGCTCAATGGGTGGAATATCTGAAGATTTTGGTGGCCACGTTAAAAAATCGATTCGATTCTGCTCAAAATAGATACTCGTCACTTCAGTCACATGCTCGCTTTTACCACTCTTGAAAACCTCTCTCACCCAACTGTCGCAACCCCAAACCATACTCTCCAAATGTTCCAGATCGCGAGCCACCAATTTATTAACGAAATAAAGCAGAAGAGAGAGGATACCGAAACCAAAGACGTCGGATAAAATCGAATTGCTCCGCTCGACGATCAGGCCGGGTCGTCATCAAGAAGCTAGACACGACGCCGGTTAATTTGTCGACGTCGTCGTCGTCGAGACGTAATGAACGCCGTGGCCATTACGGGATAATGGTATCATCTTCAGTAGTCGCTTCTCGTTTTGTCCCGGCGATTCCTTGGCTTTCCCGGCCTTATTGGTATTAATGTGTGTATGCCGGAGGATTCTTTCGGGAAATACATTAGTGGTTATAGAGTGCTTCGAAGCAGAGTCTTGATTATAACATCACTTAGCTATTCTAACCGGATTTTGAATGAATCCACTAACTTTTACGCAGAGTATGGACTAAAGTTGATTGAGCTCTATTTGAATAAACGAGAATTTCTGCTGGATTCAATAAATTCAAGCGTTAACACAACTTTTGGGACCCGTTCGGAACTAGTCAGAAACTGGTATAACACTTGCTTAGTTCAATTCCGAATTGGTTCTGAACGAATTATAAAGCTTAAAATGCATCGAAAGAGATTGTTCTGAACTAGTCAGAAACTGGATGTTCGCTCGCTTATGCCAGTTCCGCATTGATTTCGAACTAATTGTGAAACTTGAAATGATTCAACGAAAAATGTTCTGGACTAGTCAGACACTGGATGTTCGCTCGCTTAGTCCAGTTCCGCATTGGTTTCGAACTAATTGTGAAACTTGAAATGATTCAACGAATATTGTTATGAACTAGTCAGAAACTGGACGTTCGCTCACCTAGTCCAGTTCTGAATTGGTCCTGAACGAATCATAAAGCTCGAACGGTATCAACGAAACTTTTTCTTAACATTTTCTTAACCGTATTTGAAATGAATCCACTACTTTTACGAAGAATATGGACTGAAATTAATTGACTTTTAATAACTCCATTGGAATAAACGAGAATTTCTGCTGGATTCATCGAATTCGAGCGCTCACTAAGCGTTTGGGACTCTTTCGGAACTAGTCAGAAACTGGTATACCGCTTGCTTAGTTAAGCTCCGAATTGGTTCTGAAAGTATTACAAAGCTTAAAATGCATCAACGAAAATTTTTCTGAACTAGTCAGAAACTGGATGTTCGCTCGCTTAGTCCAGTTCCGAATTGGTTTCGAACTAATTGTGAAACTTGAAATGATTCAACGAAGATTATTATGAACTAGTCAGAAACTGGACGTTCGCTCGCCTAGTCCAGTTCTGAATTGGTTCTGAACGAATTATCGAGCTCGAACTGTATCAACGAAAATTTTTCTGAACTAGTCACAAACAGAGACTTGATTATAACATCACTCTACTATACTAACCGTATTTGAAAAGAATCCACTGACTTTTACGAAGAATATGGTCTGAAATTAGTTGACTTTTGATAACTCCATTGGAATAAACGAGAATTTCTGCTGGATTCATTAAATTCGAGCGTTCACAAACCGTTTGGGACCCATTCGGAACTAGTCAGAAACTGGTATACCGCTTGCTCAGTTAAGTTCCGAATTGGTTCTTGAAGTGTCATAAAGCTTAAAATGCATCAACGAAAATTTTTCTGAACTAGTCAGAAACTCGATGGTCGCTCGCTTAGTCCAGTTCCGCATTGGTTTCGAACTAATTGTGAATATTGAAATGATTCAACGAAAATTGTTATGAACTAGTCAGAAACTGGACGTTCGCTCGCCTAGTTCAGTTCTGAATTGGTTCTGAACGAATTATAAAGCTCGAACTGTATCAACGAACATTATTCTGAACTAGTCACAAACAGAGACTTGATTATAACATCACCCTACTATACTAACCGTATTTGAAAAGAATCCACTAACTTTAACGAAAAATATGGACTGAAATTAATTGACTTTTGATAACTCCATTGGAATAAACAAGAATTTCTCCTGAATTCATTAAATTCGAGCGTTCACAAAGCGTTTGGGATCCGTTCGGAACTAGTCAGAAACTGGTATACCGCTTGCTCAGTTAATTTCCGAATTGGTTCTGAAAGCGTTATAAAGCTTGAAATGCATCAACGAAAATTTTTCGGAATTAGTCAGAAACTGGGTGTTCGCTCGCTTAGTCCAGTTCCAAATTGGTTTCGAACTAATTGTGAAACCAGAAATGATTCAACGAAGATTGTTATGAACTAGTCAGAAACTGGACTTTCGCTAGCCTAGTCCAGTTCTGAATTGGTTCTGAACGAATCATTAAGCTCGAACTGTATCAACGAAAATTTTTCTGAATTGGTCAAAAACAGAGACTTGATTTTAACATCACTCCACTATACTAACCGTATTTGAAATGAATTCACTAACTTTTACGAAGAATATTGACTGAAATTAATTTACTTTTGATAACTACATTGGAATAGGCGATAATTTCTGCTGGATTCATTAAATTCGAGCGTTCACAAAGCGTTTGGGACCCTTTCGGAACTAGTCAGAAACTTGTATACCGCTTGCTTAGTTAAGCTCCGAATTGGTTCTGGAAGTGTTACAAAGCTTAAAATGCATCAACGAAAATTTTTCAGAACTAGTCAGAAACTGGATGTTCGCTCGCTTAATCCAGTTCCGAATTGGTTTCGAACTAATTGTGAAACTTGAAATAATTCAACGAAGATTGTTCTGAACTAGTCAGAAACTGGACGTTCGCTCGCCTAGTCCAGTTCTGAATTGGTTCTGAACAAATTATAAAGCTCGAACTATATCAACGAAAATTTTTCTGAACTAGTCAAAAACAGACACTTGATTATAACATCATTCTACTATACTAACCGTATTAGAAATGAATTCACTAACTCTAACGAAGAATATGGACAGAAATTAATTGACCTCTAGCGTTCACAAAGCGTTTGGTACACGTTCGGAACTAGTCAGAAACTGGTATACTGCTTGCTTCGTTAAGTTCCCAATTGGTTCTGAACTTATTTTAAAGCTTGAAATGCATCAACGAAAATTTTTCTGAACTAGTCAGGAACTGGATGCTCGCTCGCTCAGTCCAGTTCCGAATTGGTTTCGAACTAATTGTGAAACTTGAAATGATTCAATGAAGATTGTTCTGAATTAGTCAGAAACTGGATGTTCGCTCGCTTAGTCCAGTTCTGAATTGGTTCTGGACGAAATGTAAAGCTCCAAATGCCTCAAAGAATATTGGTATGAACCAGTCAGAAATCAACGAAGATGGTTATGAACTAGTCAGAAACAGGACGTTCCCTCGCTAAGTCCAGTTGTGAATTGGTTCTGAACGAATTATAAAGCTTAAAATGCATCAACGAAGATTGTTATGAACTAGTCAGAAACTGGATGTTCGCTCGCTTAGTCCAGTTCTGAATTGGTTCTGAACGAAATGTAAAGCTTTAAATGCCTCAACGAAGATTGATATGAACCATTCAGAAACTGGATGTACGCTCGCTTAGTTCAGTTGTGAATTGGTTTTGAACGAAATGTAAAGATTAAAATGCATCAACAAATATTGGTCTGAACTAGTCAGAAACTGGATGTTCGCTCGCTTAGTCCAGTTCCGAATTGGTGTAAAACTCAAATTGCCTCAACGAATATTGTTATGAACACGTCAGAAACTGGTTGTTCGCCCGCTCAGTCAAGTTAAGAATTGGTTCCGAACTAATTGTGAAACTTAGAATGCATCAACGAAAATTTTTATGATAGAAGAATTGACCTTGACAGTTGACAACGTTCTCATGATAATTTTTCCGATATATTCGTTTTCCCCCATTCTTAAGCCCCCCTAGCACCTGGAAATATCGAATTAACTCGGCTAAAAGGAAAGATCGAAGCTTAATACGCGCCTTGCTCACGCTATCGGCGGAATAAAGAAGCCCCACGAAAATTCAATCAATTTATCGACGAACAAATACCAGGCTTTGGGGGCGACTTCGATTCTTCCATTATGCCTCTGTTCGCCCCTCCCGTGTTTGCGTAGTCTATCGATGTCTCTTGGAATTCAACTCTTATTAATTGAGGGATGAATTATTAATCTTCGATCAGGGGGCGAAGGACGAAAAAAAATGGAGAAAAAGTGCAGGGAAATTAATGAAGGAACGACAGCTGAACTATTGAATAAATTATCTTCGTGTTGTAGCTTTGTATGTACGTACTTTTAGTTTGAAATATTTTTCGTTAAATTTGTGTTTTCATTGGATTTTCTTGATTTTTACAATACAGAGGTAATAGACTACTTCGATTACGAATATGCATTTAGTTTTTTTCTGGAGGACTAAGTTTTGTTTCTACGTACACCGAAAGCCACAAAGAAGTGGTAGTTAAAGTTTTTTCATCGCGGCTTGATTGTTATCCATAACTTCCGTTGTAGTGTAGTCGAATCCCCAGCATCCGAACAATTCCGAGTAGGTTTTGTTCGTCTCACTTCTCCATCTCGAACGTTCCACACGCCAATAATCCTGAAGGATACTCGAATCTAATTACCTCTTCAACCTAATGAAGATCATTTGGACCGACTTAATGGGACTGCGAGTCTATTGATCTCAATTCTCCTGGAAATTTCCCAGTTCAGAAACAACCACAATGGATTAGTTTTACCTCGATTATTGCTTTAGACGTCTGAAGACGCGTTCCGCGAGATGGCGCTCCGGTAATTACGAGAGGAATGATTTCGAACATAATTCGAGGAATTCACTACTTGTTCTTCAACACTGAGCCATCAATTAAACGGAGGAGCTTTGTGTTCGGTTCGTCGAATCATGGAGTTGCTCGTGATGTCTTCAGCAAAGAAATTCCACTGGATTTTAGGTATATCTCAGTGAAATAAGAACAATCAGAAATGTTATTCACTTAATTAAAATTTAGATGTAGGTATTCACTGAGAGATTATAATTGAATGCTACCCTTGATGTGACATAAGAAATGTAATCAACTTTATCTTTGGTTTCAATAAAAAAATATCGTACCAACCTAACGGACGAAATATAACCAGAACTGAACAGCCAATTCCACACGTGAACGACGCCGAAATGTGACGCTAAATCAGCAGTATCTCGACGTCCATAAAATTTCATGCCCCGGAAATCCGGATTCAAATCCGGGGGTGTGTAATTTCGCCTTCTCCGTAGTCTCCCGGCTGGATAACACCCCCGCAGGGCTCCTTAACCGGGGTTAATTCAATAAACCTCCGGCTGTCATAAGCGATGTCAGCGAAAACGGGACACTCGATTCGAATGGGGGGGGGATGGTGGAAAACGCGACGAGGGTGGGTTCCGCGAGGAAATTATGCAAAATGGCACGGCGACGAACAGACAGAAATACGCTGAAACGACCCGAATTATCATTTATTCATAGATGTACGCATCTTGAGGGGAAGGCTATGATTGATTCATTACCCTGGGTTGTTCCGTTATAGGGGATGCTGGGGGTTAATTCGATTCAGTACCCATCCGTTGAGATGTCATGCCGTTACGTTGTTGCTTGTGTTGAATTAAGGTGGTGTGATGCTCTCGACAAATTTTAAGAAATAAAACCAAGAAGAATGAAATGAATAATTTCTCTAACTAGAACTATATAAATACTAATATTGACTATGACAAGTTGTCAAAAAAAAAATCCAAGAAAACAAATCAACAAAAAATAAATAAAAGTGACTACTCATTTTGAACACTAAAACTGTTCAACCGAAAGTTTAGCAAAAATATTAAAAAAGGGGAAGCAACTATGAAATACAA
The DNA here is from genome assembly GCA_963966015.1 of Aphidecta obliterata. Classification (NCBI taxonomy): domain Eukaryota; kingdom Metazoa; phylum Arthropoda; class Insecta; order Coleoptera; family Coccinellidae; genus Aphidecta; species Aphidecta obliterata. Next base: position 6,003,388 of record OZ014435.1, read on the forward strand.
AAAAAGAAGATGGCGACAAATCAAAATAAAATGTAGGAAAGGCAAAAATCTTGATTTTCCTCGAATAAAAAAATATATAATATAATGGAATAAACATAAAATAGATTATCATTATAATGAAAAGAGATATAATAATAAAATGAAATGATATTATAAAAAAAAACCAAGAATAATAAAATAAATAATTTCTCTAACAAGAACCTTATAAATACTGATTCTGACTATGAAAAGTCATCGAAAAAGGAACTCGAGAAAACAAATGAACAGAAAAAGTAGAAGTGACTTCTCATTTTGAAAACTAAAACTGTGAAAATAGAAAGTTGACAAAAAACTAAAAAAGTGGAGCAACTCAACACAAATCGAGAAGATGGCGACAAGATCAAAATAAAATGTAAGAAAGGCAGAGATATTGATTTTCCTCAAATAAAAAAAAATCATAATATAATGGAATAAACATAAAATATAAAAAAATTACGAAAAGCACTGCCGTGAGGGCAGGAGCTTTTGAGCGCTCGTTCATGCACCTTGTAGGTAGATTCGCATTTTCCAGTTTTGGAAACCAATTGAGGAAATTTTTAACAGCTGTCAAACAAATTTTCAAACTAAGGCGAAAATCCAGACTACAAGTCAGTGCTTTAGGTGACCATTCTTTTTTTCGATTATTCGCTAGAGTTTTCTACAGTATCTATGGTCTTGGTGATGCGATCTGGACAAAATTTCCCACGTAGTTTGAATATATTTTTCTTCATCTATGTGCGAAATTTCATTCAAATTCAATGAGTAGTTTCCAAATTAGCAGAAAAAAATTGTTTGAACGGCTATATTTACGGAACCCCTAGTCTAATTTTGCTCATTAATGAACGTGAACGCGAAATTCGCTATCAGAACCTATCCTGAAAATTTCAAGTCCCTAGACCTTTCTGTTCGAAAGTTATGATTTTCTATGGTTTCGATCATGTGATCTGGAAAAAATTGAGCTCGAATATATTATTCTCAATTTGAATACAAAATTTCGTCACGATTGAATCCATTGTTTTGAAATTATCAAGAAAACCGAATTTCAAACGGCCATATTTACGGAACCCCTAGTCTAATTTTACTCATTGATGAACGTAACCGCGAAATTCGCGATCCAAACCTATCCTAAAAATTTCAAGTCCCTAGGCCTTTCCGTTCGAAATTAATGTTTTTTCATGGTTTCTGTGGTCCTGATCATGCCATCTGGAAAAAATGAAGCACGAATATATCATTCTCAATTCAAATACACGATCAAATCCATAGTTTTGAAATTATCAAGAAAACTGAATTTCAAACGGCCATATTTACGGAACCCCTAGTCTAATTTTGCTCATTGATGAACGCGACTGCGACATTCGAGATCCACACCTATCCTGAAAATTTCAAGTCCCTAGGTCTTTCCATTACAAAGTTATAATTTTCTATGGTTTCTATGGTTCTGGTCATGCGAGCTGGACAAAATTCTGCATGTAGCTTGAACACGTCATTATCCATTTGAGTGAAAAATTTAAACTTGATCGAATCTGTAGTTTCGAAGTAATTAGGAGAACAAAATTTCGAGCGGTCATATTTAGGGAACCACTGGGCGAATTTTGGCCAATAACGAACTCAACCGCGACATTCGAGAGTCGAACCTACCCTGAAAATTTCAAGTTTCTAGGACATTTCGTTCGAGAGTTATCGTGTATACGGACGGACGGACAGACAGACTCGAATTTTTTGACATCAGTGTCATCAGTGAGTCGAACATAGTCGTTTGAGACCATTTCGACCCTGAAAATTTCAAGTTTCTAGGACATTTCGTTCGAGAGTTATCGTGTATACGGACGGACGGACAGACAGACTCGAATTTTTTGACATCAGTGTCATCAGTGAGTCGAACATAGTCGTTTGAGACCATTTTCGGCTCAAAATTCGAAAAATACAGACATCGTGACGAAATGATATAACCCTCGTGTAAGTGGTACGAGCGCTCAATAACAAATTAAAATAAATCATTATGATATAATGAAAAGATATATGATAACAATAAAATCTAATGATATTATAAAATAAAACCAAGAAGAATAAAATGAATAATTTCTCTAACGAGAAATTTATAAATACTGATTTTGACTATGACAAGTTGTCGAAAAAGGAACTCGAGAAAACAAATTAACAAAAAAAGGAGAAGTGACTTATCATTTTGAAAACTTATACTGTAAAAATAGAAAGTTGACAAAAATATAAAAATAGTGGAGAAAGTCTGAAATACAAATAGAGAAGATGGCGACAAGATCAAAATAAAATGTAGGAAAGGCAGAGATATTGATTTTCATCGAATAAAAAGAAATTATAATAGAATGGAATGCACATAAAATAAAATATTAAAATAAAATAAATCATTATGATATGATGAAAAGAGATATACATAATAACAATGAAATCTAATGATATCATAAAATAAAACCAAGAAGAATAAAATGAATAATTTCTCTAACGAGAACTTCATGAATACTGATATTAACTAAGACAAGTTGTTGAAAATGGACTCAAGAAAACAAATTAACAAAAAAAAGTATAATCGACTTCTCATTTTGAAAACTAAAACTGTAAAAATAGAAGGTTGACAAAAATATAAAAGAGTGGAGCAACTCTGAAATACAAAACGAGAAGATGGTAACAAGATCAAAATGAAATGAAGGAAAGGCAGGGATATTGATTTTCATCAAATAAAAAAAAATACAATGGAAATAAACATAAAATAAAATATTGAAATAAAATAAATCATTATGATATAATGAAAAGAGATATAACACTAAAATTTAATGATATTATAAAATAAAACCAAGAAGAATAAAATAAATGATTTCTCTAACGAGAACTTTATAAATACTGATATTGAGTATGACAAGTTGTCAAAAAAAGGAACTCAAGAAAACAAATCAACCAAAAAAGTATTAGTGACTTCTCTGAAACTGCAAAAATCGAAAGTTGACAAGAACATGAAAAAAGGTGGAGCAACTCTGAAATACAATACGAGAAGATGATGACAAGATCAAACTAAAATGTAGGAAAGGCAGAAATATTGATTTTCATCAGATGAAAAAAATTAAAATATAATGGAATAAACATAAAATAAAATATTAAAATAAAATAAATCATTATGATATAATGAAAAGAGATATAATGATAATAAAATCTAATGATATCATTAAAAAAAGCAAGAATATTAAAATACATAATTTTTCCAACTAGAACTCTGTAAATACTGATATTGACTACGACAGGTTGTCAAAAAATGAACTCAAGAAAACAAAGTAACAAAAAAAGAAGAAGCGACTACTCATTTTGAAGACTAAAATAGTAAAAATCGAAAGTTTACAAAAAAATATATATGTATATATTTTGACTAAATAATGTATAGTACAAACAAATGAAATTAAACTATAGATAGTAACTATCATAAGTTGACTATCAAATCTTCAAAAAAATTAATCAAGAAACCAAATTGTGATGACAAAAAAAAGAAAAGTGACGTTTGAAGTATAAAATGAAAAAGCGAAGAACATAAAAATGAAATAATAAATAGTATTAACTATTGAAAATCTAGATTAATTCCAACAGCTATAATTTTTTTCAATTCTTCGATTTAAATCGTCTTTGGAATCACTGATGTGAATCGGGTTTTTAAGTTATTATTATTATAATTTTTATGATATATTATGGTGGTTCGTTTTCATCAATTTTTTTTTTCTTTTCAGCCCTAGTAATACTGCACTCACCAGTCCAGAGCAAATAAAGGAATACTTATTGAGTTCTGGAACTTGTAAGTGCGGATTGGAGTGCCACTTCAAGTACGACAACGTCTTCAATTTCGATCCAAAGGTAAAAATCATTTTGATTTTTTATTTTTTATTCTCTCATTTATTTAAGTCAACAAAATGATAATTTTCGGTCGACTGTGTTTATATCATCTATTCATTATATATTCTTATTATTACTGAAAAACTATCTAACGTAGTATCCGGAAGTACTAAACCTTTGTGTAAAATTTGCAGCGCTCTGGACCCCATAAAACTCCCAGACGCATTCTTCTCTATGAAAAGACACCGAAGGTATATACACAAACACATTCATACAACGCTAGCGCGATTTATTCCGTTTTATGATCTAGATTTCTATTTCAGATATAAAACGTAAAACATTTTTACGACCGAATAATAACGTATGGGCCATAAATTTCGTCTTAGAATTGCAACTCTCTCAGAAATATGTTCCTCTGCCTCGCATGGGATGTCCCAAAATGAAAATATGTTGCTAGGCGAGATTAAAAATTATGGCGCGGTCGTTCGAGAATCGCCTCTTTGTTCTCTTGTTATTCATGATGGCGCTTAACGCATTTTATATCCCGAAAATATTACAGGTTTATATTCGTATTTGTATCAACTCAAGTTGTTGTCACAGGAAAACAGAATATCTAAAATTACTCAACTAGATATTTTCGCACACTTGCTGGAAATACTCCCACAGATGATGTGGAATATCACCTCCGAGTATGGCAACACTGGAACTATGGAATCATGAAGCAACTCGTGGGCAACGGCAGAGTATTGTGCATACTCTAACGCCACCTATCAGCCCCTGACAGCAGGTGCAGTTTGATCACAGATTCTGGATGAATCACTAACTTAAACAATAAACGTGAAACGTAAACTCCTACAAACTTCAAAATAAGTGTATTTTGGCGGAAAACAAACAACCAAGTTCCAATCGCCATATTTCTTCATTTGGTGCGGACCGTTCGACACTTGGAATGATCCCCTTCCAGGGCCACTCTATTTTCCGAGGGTTTTCCAGGGGGTCGGCTTACCGTCGGGTCGAAGGAATCAAGTCGCACACCCCATTTTTCATCCCTTCGATTTATATTCAACCGGAAGCGGGAACGCTGATACCGTGAAACACAAACAAATGGTAGCAATCAATTTGCCCCCATGAATATCCTATAAATCCGAGATGGAGGATCTGAAAGGTATCCGCGTCTCTTGGTCCCCCCCTTCCTTCTTATCTGCAAATTTGTCGATAAATCATGCCATTTTCCATTCGGGCAAAATTGCCGATATCGAGGGATCTCTTTTTTTTGGTTATTGATAGCTGAACCGGAAGAAGAAATCTCGTAGGAGCGAGGCGATTGGGAATGAAGGGTATTGGGTGGGAAGTGGGGCGATGTTGGAGGTTGGTATTGGCTTTATTCTGCTGCAGTTGTTTTTTTGAGGGTGCTTTCCTTTATTTCTTTATCTTGGTTCGTTTGGTCTTCGACGAAAAAGCCTAGTAGGCGCGTCGCGCAGTTAGCAGTAACTGTCGCCGTTAGATGGCGGGGTCTGCTGTGACGGGACAGTGAGAGACTAGCGTGACGGTACAGTGAGCGACAAGTTGTTACAGGATTCGAAGATAAGACTAGGCAGGTCTTCTTTCTATGGAATGGCGTTCAATAATCAATATCGACCAAAAGTGGACAATTAAATACGGCAGAAGCGCCTCCGCCATGCAGTATCGATTTCGCCCATATCTTCGACCCCCTATCTCTAGGGCCGTTCCTGATCCGTCTACCTGTTATTACTTCGGATTGTCGTCCGTGGATGTTGGGTGGCTGCTGGCGGGGTTTTGAATTACCGACTAATCGGCTTATCATCGTCCTGTGAAAGATTGATAGTCGGGGCGTCCCTTGTTTACGCTCGTTATTGGGTTGGAGAGGAACAACGGGAAATGGTGTGGCTTCGTGAGGGTGCTACTGGGATATTAGGAGATCGCGCTTGGTCGATGGAGTTTATCGGTTTTTACCTGACTAGGGGGATTTCAGTCAGTTGATAGATAGGTGCTGGTCGTGAGTGTCATTGACAGCTTCATATCATGTTGCGATGTCAGTGACGCGGCAAGGATCAATGATAAAATCCCCCCTCGGAGGGTGGACACCATAGGTGGTGCGGGTGAGGGGATGAATTATAAAGGGCTCGAGGAAACACAACGATAATTCGAAGTTAATTTAATAATTATTATTTAAGAGTTTAGAATCGATGTATTCGAAAACGATTCTTAACACATCATTACATCACATTAATGAAGGGAACATTATTTAAATCGCATGCTTTTTTCGAATTCAAATCATGATAAAGAAAGAAAAAATTTTGAGTTTTAATTTCTGGTTTTCATATCGAAAAATTTTGAACCACTTTTTCTCGATGATGTTTATTTCAGTTCTTTTCCTATCTACACTTTCTTCATGTTCCCAGATTTTCCTTCAGTTTTATCAGATTTTTCTATGAAATGCGTTTTTCGACAGAAACTATCTTCATTGAAATTTGAAGAACGGTGGATAAAAAAAAAAATCGTGATGAAAATATTGACTCCAAAAAAATATCATTTTCATCATAATCATTCATTCATCAAAATTATAAGTAATAATTGAAATTTTGAGTTTAAATTTATTGTTTTTCTATATCGAAAAATTTCAATTTTTTCATAAAATGCGCTTTCGACAGGAACTACCTTCATTAAAATTGTAAAAACGGTGGATTAAAATCAAAATCGTGTTGGAAATAGTAATTTGTCTCATTCATAGGAAAAAAGCCATGGAAATAGAAAAAAAAACTTGATTTTTATCATCATCATTCATTTATGAAAAGTACATAATAATTAAAAGACATGAAAAATTTTGAGTTTAAATTTATTTTATTAATTTAGCTCTTTTTTTATCTAAATTTTTTTTTATATTCCCTGATTTTCCTATAGTTTTATTAGATTTTTTCATAAAATGCGCTTTCGACAAGAAATATCTTCATTAAAATTTCAATAACGGTGGATAAAAATCAAAATCGTGGTGAAAATAGAAACTTGTCTCATTCATATGAAAAGAGCGGTGCAAATAGGAAAAAAGCTTGTTTTCAATCTTCATCATCATCATTCATTTATCAAAATTATAAGTAATGATTAAGAGAGATGAAAAATTTTGATTTTTAATTTAGATTTTTTTATCGAAAAATTTCAACCACTTTTTTTCAATGATTTTTATTTCAGTTTATTTGAGCTCTTTTTCTATCTGAATTTTAATTATATTCCAAAATTTTCTTTCATTTTCATTAGAATTTTTTATAAAATGTGCTTTCGACAGGGACTACCTTCATTAAAATTGTAAGAACGGTGGATTAAAATCCAAATCGTTGTGAAAATAGTAATTTGTCTCATTCATAGGAAAAAGGGATAGAAATAGAAAAAAAAATCTTGATTTTCATCATCATCATTCATTAATAAAAATTATAAGTACATATAAATTAAAAGAAATGAAAAATTTCGAGTTTGAATATTATTTTATCAATTCTAGCTCTTTTTCTTTCTAATTTTTTTTATGTTTCCTGATTCCTTTCTCACAGTTTTATTAGATTTTTTCATACAATTCGCTTTGGACAAGAAATATCTTCATCAAAATTTCAAGAACGGTGGACAAAAATAAAAATCTTGGTTTCAATCTTCGTCATCATCATTCATTTATCGAAATTATAAGTAATGATTAAGAGAGATGAAAAATTTTGATTTTAAATTTAGTTCTTTTTATATCGAAAAATTTCAACCACTGTTTCTCTATGATTTTTATTTCAGTTTATTGTAGCTCTTCTTCTTTCTGAATTATTTTTATATTCCCTGATTCTCCTACAGTTTTATCAGATTTTTCCATAAAATGCGCTTTCGACAAGAAATATCTTCATTGAAATTTCAAGAACGGTGGATAAAAATCGAAATCGTGGTGAAAATAGTAACTGGTCTCATTCATATATAAATAGCGATGAAAAAAGGAAAAATATTGGTTTCAATCTTCATCATCATTCATTTATCGAAATTATAAATAATGATTAAGAGAGATGAAAAATTTTGATTTTAAATTTAGTTTTTTTTATATCGAAAAATTTCAACCACTGTTTCTCTATGATTTTTATTTCAGTTTATTTTAGTTCTTTTTCTTTCTGAATTATTTTTATATTTCCTGATTCTCCTACAGTTTTATCAGATTTTTTCATAAAATGCGCTTTCGACAAGAAATATCTTCATTGAAATTTCAAGAACGGTGGATAAAAATCGAAATCGTGGTGAAAATAGTAACTTGTCTCATTCATATATAAAAAGCGATGACAAAAGGAAAAATATTGGTTTCAATCTTCATCATCATTCATTTATCGAAATTATAAGTAATGATTAAGAGAGATGAAAAATTTTGATTTTGAATTTAGTTTTTTTTATATCGAAAAATTTCAACCACTGTTTCTCTATGATTTTTATTTCAGTTCATTTTAGTTCTTTTTCTTTCTGAATTATTTTTGTATTTCCTGATTCTCCTACAGTTTTATCAGATTTTTTCATAAAATGCGCTTTCGACAAGAAATATCTTCATTGAAATTTCAAGAACGGTGGATAAAAAGCGAAATCGTGGTGAAAATAGTAACTTGTCTCATTCATATGAAAAAAGCGATGAAAATAGGAAAAAATCTTGGTTTCCATCTTCATCATCATTCATTTATCGAAATTATAAGTAATGATTAAGAGAGATGAAAAATTTTGATTTTGAATTTAGTTTTTTTTATATCGAAAAATTTCAACCACTGTTTCTCTATGATTTTTATTTCAGTTTATTGTAGCTCTTTTTCTTTCTGAATTTTTATTATATTCCAAAATTTTCTTTCATTTTCATTAAAATTTTTTATAAAATGTGCTTTCGACAGGAACTACCTTCATTAAAATTGTAAGAACGGTGGATTGAAATCAAAATCGTTGCGAAAATAGTTATTTGTCTCATTCATAGATCAAAAGCGATGGAAATAGAGAAAAAAATATCTTGATTTTCATCATCCTCATTCATTTATGAAAATTATAAGTACATAATAATTGAAAGAGATGAAAAATTTTGAGTTTAAATATAATTTTATTAATTGTAGTTCTTTTTCTATCTACATTTTTTTTTATATTTCCTGATTTTCTTACAGTTTTATCAGATTTTTTCATAAAATGCGCTTTCGACGAGAAATATCTTCATTAAAATTTCAAGAACGGTGGATAAAAATCAAAATCGTGGTGAAAATAGTAACTTGTCTCATTCATATGAAAAAAGCGATGAGAATAGGAAAAGATCTTTTTCAATGATTTATATTTCAGTTTATTGTTGATCTTTTTCTATCTGAATTTTTTTTCATATTTCAAAATTTTCTTTCAGTTTTATTAGATTTTTTTTTTAAAATGTGTTTTCGACAGGAACTACCTTCATCAAAATTTCAAGGACGGTGAATGAAAATCAAAATCGTGGTGGTAATAGTAATTTATCTCAGTCATAGGAAAAAGGCGATGAAAAAAGAAAAAATTTCTTAATTTTCATCATCATTCATTTATCGAAATTATAAGTAACAATAATTAAGACAGATGAAAAGTTTTGAGTTTAAATTTATAGTTTTTTATATCGAAAAATTTGAACCACTGTTTCTCAATGATATTCATTTCAGTTAATTGTAGCTCTTTTTTTATCTGAATTTTTATTATATTCCCAAATTTTCTTTCAGTTTCATTAGTTTTTTTCATAAAATGCGCTTTCGAGTGGAACTATCTTCATTGTAATTACAAGAACGGTGGATGAAATTCAAAATCGTGGTGAAAATAGGAATTTGTCCCATTCATAGGAAAGAAGCGATGAAAATGGAAAAACATCTTGATTTTTATCATCATCATTCATTCATCAAAACTATGAGTAATAATTAAGAGAGGTGACAAATTTTGAGTTCAAATTTATTGTTTTTCAATATCGCAAAATTTTCTGTTTCTGTTCCTCGATGATTTTCAATTCAGTTGATTGTGGCTTTTTTTTTCAATCTACTTTATTTGATATTCCCAAATTTTTTTCAGTTCTATTAGATTTTTCTATGAAATGCGCTTTCGACATTTAAATTTGAAGAACGGTGGATGAAAATCAAAATCGTGTTAAAATAGCAACTTGTCTCATTCATAGAGAAAAAGCGATGAAAATAGAAAAAATCTTGATTTTTTCAATAAAAAAATATGATTTTCACATCATCATTCATTATCAAATTTCGCAACGACAGATCAGACAAACTAAATTTTCTTTTCACATGCGACAGCTGTAGAGCCGAATTGGTAAATAAATAATTGTATCAATATTCTATACAGTTTCTGAGATACCGACGTATTGAAATTTGTTATACTCTTCTAGTGATCGTTTTTCAACAACTAACTATGAAGTTTCAATTCGATCTAATCGGTATTCTTCGAATTATTTATGAACGGCGCATTCAGACCTCGAATGTATTCGAAGTTATAGGGTTTACGATCGGACAGAAATAATTGAGTTCGACCACCTTATCTCGCAAAAACGAATGACCATCTATTACAGGAGCCCCCTTTCTTCCACCCTTTTCAACCCCCACACAACAATAAAAGTTGATCGCCCCGGCTTTTCAGTGAATTAGAGAGTCAATACGACCCAGCGGAAGGTAACCTGAAAAACTTGGGAATAGAAAACGTGATCGTCGTTGACCTCGAGGCGAAAACGTTTTTGTTTTCGATTTGCTCGGGATTTCCTTTCATTCAATTACGACAATAAAATGGGGTCTATCTTTCGATTGAGATGTTGTTTTTCACCGTGCCGCCGACTTGTTTATTGCGTTTGGTGGACAACACAAGAGTGTTGTACCTTTTCCAGTTAATGTTAATAGTTATTTATCTAACTAGTTTATTAATGACAGCGATTAATGGTCGAAATATTTTAACGCGTGAGCGGAGCGAGCGCGTTAATGTTTGAGACCATTAATCGCTGGCCTCAAGGATATATATCTCTTTATTATGTTTAAAAGTGTATGCTCATCATTATCCACCACAGTGAATATCCTGTTCGAATGTGTTTTCGATGAATTCACTGTCACCAAAAATTTCGACCCCATATCTTGTACATCCTTTCTCTGCAACCTTAACAATTAATCTTTTCTCAATGCACCCGCTACTCCGAATATCAAAGCGAACTACAAATCAAACAATGATAGTTATTTCACTATAACGAGATAATGAGAATAAGTTGGAATAACGATTCAATTGAGTTTTATTTTTACCTTCGACATCAAGAAAACACTATCAGGAGCATTCGCTATGAACTCTCTCACATGTTCTTTTTCGACAACTTTTGATTTTTTTGGGATATATCCCTCTCTTTTCCGTTTAATAAACATCACCAGTTTGTGGTATCTGCTTATATCAGTATTGTCTTTCACATTTAGTGTTGATTTCAGCATCGAATATTTTGGCCATAGACTCGCTAGATGCCCCTTTTCTGCAATACCCGTAAAGTATGCCAACAAAACCGTTTCCGTAAAGTTCCGAACCTTCTTGTCCTTGCACCAAGATCTGAATTCAGAATAGGTTTTCTCATATAAATGGCGGCTCTTTTCAGGAAGCAGTCTCAAAGTTGCTGCTTCAGCAGTTTTTGTCACATCTGGCGGTGTCAAAGGGATATTTTCTTCGTTATTCATCATGTAGTAGCGTAACGGATAAAATCAGATTCTGATCGAAAGCGAATAAATAAATTTGACAGCTCGATCGTGCTCCGACACAGATGCATCTATGCTCCGTCTGAATATTTTATGATCGGTTGCCATGATAATCATGCATTAATACAAGAAATCATGCATTAATAGGGGTCATTAATGGATGATTTCGAGTGCGTTAAAATGAGCTTTTATTCTATGGTCGACGGAAAATATTTTATCACTTCTTCTTTTATTTGTTTTTGTTCATTTTTTTCTGTTGGTTTCTAATTATAACATTCTTTTACTTCTCATCCTCCTTATGTCCGACACGTCATCATTCGAAACATCCCCCCATTCTTCCCAAAGTGATGACTACTAAAACAATCAAACAAGGATCGAACTCCAGGTCGTCGACCTCCGGAAGGAATATCGATAGGTGGTCAAGATGAATGCTCCGATCCATTGTCTGGAGATAGGAATCGGAGAAAGTCAGGCGGAGAGAGAATCTCAGCTACGATAGAACCGGCGACAATGAGGGGGTCGCCGCCATCTACCAGTCGGCTGCACAACGAGATAAAACGACTAGGGCTAATCGCCGCCGGCTGTCGGGCTGACAAGGGACAACAACCCGAGCCGGTGGTGTGAAATACTCATCCGGAGCTACACAATGGATGCTGCAAAAACGGGGGGTGGTTAGATAAGCATCGATCACGAGCTCGCTGACTTCAGGTGAAAATAAAGGGTTTAGAATGTTTCATTCGGAAAAAATCAGACCTCTGCAATATGTTATCCTCCAATTAAATCGAAAATTTCACCCTCCTCCATGAAATCATAGATGTACGCTTTCCCCGATAAATCCCCTTGTATGCGGCTTTTTTCATGCATAAATCCACGCCTGGAACGCTAACGAAGGGCCGAAATTCCACAAACATTTCCCGAGCGTGTACATTAACCGGCAGGGGGTAGGGGGCGAAATCGGCAATCGAACCCGATACGAGAAACAACGCGCTACGCGCCTATCCGAAATTTAAAATCGGCCTCTCTACCCGAATCTGCATTTTAAAGTGGATATTCACCGCAGACAAGTTTTTGGTTTGATTTCATTCGTTCCTTTGTTCGGCTGGTCGGGAATCTGAAAAATACGACCGCGTAGCGGTCGTTGGGGGCGCTAAGCCCCTCTGCGTTTCTTACTAGAAGAAACGGTATCAATACAGTTCTTGCATTTGCAGAAAAATGAAAGATTGCACGAGTGAGAAAAAGAGGCATTGCACGAGTGGAAAAAAGGAAAAAACTCCATTGGTGGGAAAATGAAAATTTGCAAGTCGGAGAATGGAAATTACGTTGAAGTGAATATCATAAAATTGTACTAGGTAAATTGAAAATTGCACTAGTGAGGAAATGGAAAATGTACTAGTGGAAAATGAGAAATTTCACATATGGGAAAATGAATAATTGACGAGATAAAAAATTTAAATTTTTCCAGAGGAAAAAGTGGAAAAATGAGGAATTGCAAGTGGGAAAATGAAAAATTAGACTAGACGTAAAATTATAAACTTAACCAGAGACAAAATGGAAAATTGCAAATAGAAAAATTAGGAAATGTACCAGTAGAAAAATGAAAAATGGCAAAAGTTAGAAATTGAAAAATTGAAAACAACGCACTACGCGCCTATTCCAAATTTAAAATCGGCCTCTCTACCCGAATCTGCATTTTAAAGCGGATATTCACCGCAGACATCTTTTGGTTTGATTTTATTCGTCCTTTGTTCGATTTACGGATTGGATGTGAATTTTTTCGCGGAAAAACTGAATTGTGAAAATGGGTCACTGTCAGCTCCAACCGACCGATCGCCACGTTGATTAATCTTCATGCATCGACTCTTATCCTGGTGTGGCGATCTCTACAACCACCTCTAATTCAGACAATCACCAGCTGCTCCAAGAAAAGAGCAGATAACCATTACTTAAAGGCAGATTCACCTTTATTTATACCACGTCTTAATTGATACATTAAAAACCATGTCATCTGTTCGGCCCGTAAAATATTCAACAATTCGGTAGTGGGTACACGTCCGACAACAATTTGAATTAAACATCAGATGCTAAAAGGCAATAAAGGAAGCGGAAAATGGTTATTTAATAGGGATAATATTAAACCATCATGTCAGCGACTGTGCACGTCCGAACTCGACGATTGCCGGACACCGTCAAGAAAAAATACCGAATTGCGTGGCCAAGATTATCGCTCATTATTCAAATTAACCGCTTCCAATTGCCCTAATGATACTTCGACCGAATTGTGCATGCCTCCATTTGTCCAATCGTCGCAACGACGAGGAGCGAATGGGATTTATGAGTATTCTGACTTATCGTTCTTCTTTTTCTTACATTATTACATCTTACATACTATCAAAATGATGAGAGGCATAGAATCAAACTACGGGTAAGCCTTGCCCTGCGTTTAAAATTGGAGGGGCTGGTCGGGAATCTGGAAAATACGACCGCGTAGCGGTCGTTGGGGGGCGCTAAGCCCCTGTGCGTTTCTTACTAGAAGAAACGTTATCAATACAGTTCTTGCATTTGCAGGAAAATGGAAGATTGCACGAGTGAGAAAAAGAGGCATTGCACGAGTGGGAAAAAGGAGAGAACTCCATTGGTGGGAAAATGAAAAATTGCAAGTCGGAGAATGGAAATTACGTTGAAGTGAAAATCATAAAATTGTACTAGTAGTAAATTGAAAATTGAACTAGTGAGGAAATGGAGAATGTACTAGTGGAAAATGAGAAATTTCACATATGGGAAAATGAAAAATTGACAAGAGAAAAAATTTTAAATTTTCCCAGAGAAAAAAGTGGAAAAATGAGGAATTGTACTAGTCGAAAAATTGAGGATTGCAAGTGGAAAAATGAGGAATTTCACTAGTGGGAAAATGAAAAATTGGACTAGACGTAAAATTATAAACTCAACCAGAGACAAAATGAAAAATTAGGAAATGTAGCAGTAGAAAAATGAAAAATGGCAAAAGTTAGAAAATGAAAAATTGCACTAGTAAAAAAAAATAAAAATCTACCAGTAGACAAATGAAAAATTGCAAAAGGAAAAATGACAATTGCACTAATGTGGAAATCAGAATATTACCCTAGTGTGAAAATAGAAAATTGTATTAGTGGTAAATTGAAATTCGCACAAGTGGAAAAATGAAGAATTGCACTCGTGGAAAAATGAGGAATTGCACAAGTGGAAAAATGAGAAATTGCTCTTGTGGAAAAATGAAAGATTTCACTTGTGGGCTAATGAAAAATTGCACTTATGTGAAAATGAAAATTGCTGTGGTGAGAAAGAGGAAAATTTCACAAATGGAAAATTGAACGGGTGGGAAAATGAAAAATTGCACTAGAGTGGAAATCAGAAAACTATATTTACATCAAAGTGAAAATCAGAAAATTGTATTGAGGAAATGGAAAATATATTATTGGAAAAATGAAAAATGGCCCCAATGGATGAATGAAAAATTGCACTAGGTAGTGGAAAATGAAGAATTTCCAGTGGAAAATGCAAAATTTGGCAAATGGGAAAATAAAAAATGGACTAGAGGAAAAATTTGAAATTGTCCTAGAAGCAAAAGTGGAAAAATGAGGAACTGTACTAGTAGAAAAATGAAGAATTGCAAGTGGAAAAATGAGGAATTTCACTAGTGGGAAAATGAAAAATTGGACTAGACGTAAAATTATAAACTTACCCAGAGAAAAAATGGAAAATTGCAAGTTGAAAAATTTGGAAATGAACTAGTAGAAAAATGGCACAAGTTGGAAAATGAAAAATTGCAATAGAAGGAAAAAAGAAAAATCTACCAGTAGACAAATGAAAAATTGCAAAAGGAAAAATGACATTTGCACTAATGTGAAAATCAGAATATAACCCTAGTGTGAAAATGAAAAATTGTATAGTGGCAAATTGAAAATTGCACTAGTGGAAAAATGAGAAATTGCTCTTGTGCAAAAATGAAAGATTTCACTTGTGGGCAAATGAAAAATTGCACTTATGTGAAAATGAAAATTGCTGTGGTGAGAAAGAGGAAAATTTCACAAATGGAAAATTGAAAAACTGAACTGGTGCTCAGAAAATTACACTAGTGTGAAAAATTGCATTTCCAGGAAAATGAAAAATTACACGAGTGAGAAAAAGGGGCATTGCACGAGTGAGAAAGAGGAAAAATTCAAGTCGAAGAATGAAAATTATATTTACATTAAAGTGAAAATCATAAAACTGTAGTGAGGAAATGGAAAATGTATTATTGGAAAAATGAAAAATTGCCCCAATGGATGAATGAAAAATTGCACTAGGTAGTGGAAAATGAAGAATTTCAAGTGGAAAATGCAAAATTTGGCAAATGGGAAAATAAAAAATGGACTAGAGGAAAAATTTGAAATTGTCCTAGAAGCAAAAGTGGAAAAATGAGGAACTGTACTAGTAGAAAAATGAAGAATTGCAAGTGGAAAAATGAGGAATTTCACTAGTGGGAAAATGAAAAATTGGACTAGACGTAAAATTATAAACTTACCCAGAGAAAAAATGGAAAATTGCAAGTTGAAAAATTTGGAAATGAACTAGTAGAAAAATGGCACAAGTTGGAAAATGAAAAATTGCAATAGAAGGAAAAAAGAAAAATCTACCAGTAGACAAATGAAAAATTGCAAAAGGAAAAATGACATTTGCACTAATGTGAAAATCAGAATATAACCCTAGTGTGAAAATGAAAAATTGTATAGTGGCAAATTGAAAATTGCACTAGTGGAAAAATGAGAAATTGCTCTTGTGCAAAAATGAAAGATTTCACTTGTGGGCAAATGAAAAATTGCACTTATGTGAAAATGAAAATTGCTGTGGTGAGAAAGAGGAAAATTTCACAAATGGAAAATTGAAAAACTGAACTGGTGCTCAGAAAATTACACTAGTGTGAAAAATTGCATTTCCAGGAAAATGAAAAATTACACGAGTGAGAAAAAGGGGCATTGCACGAGTGAGAAAGAGGAAAAATTCAAGTCGAAGAATGAAAATTATATTTACATTAAAGTGAAAATCATAAAACTGTAGTGAGGAAATGGAAAATGTATTATTGGAAAAATGAAAAATTGCCCCAATGGATGAATGAAAAATTGCACTAGGTAGTGGAAAATGAAGAATTTCAAGTGGAAAATGCAAAATTTGGCAAATGGGAAAATAAAAAATGGGCTAGAGGAAAAATTTGAAATTGTCCTAGAAGCAAAAGTGGAAAAATGAGGAACTGTACTAGTAGAAAAATGAAGAATTGCAAGTGGAAAAATGAGGAATTTCACTAGTGGGAAAATGAAAAATTGGACTAGACGTAAAATTATAAACTTACCCAGAGAGAAAATGGAAAATTGCAAGTTGAAAAATTTGGAAATGAACTAGTAGAAAAATGGCACAAGTTGGAAAATGAAAAATTGCAATAGAAGGAAAAAAGAAAAATCTACCAGTAGACAAATGAAAAATTGCAAAAGGAAAAATGACATTTGCACTAATGTGAAAATCAGAATATAACCCTAGTGTGAAAATGAAAAATTGTATAGTGGCAAATTGAAAATTGCACTAGTGGAAAAATGAGAAATTGCTCTTGTGCAAAAATGAAAGATTTCACTTGTGGGCAAATGAAAAATTGCACTTATGTGAAAATGAAAATTGCTGTGGTGAGAAAGAGGAAAATTTCACAAATGGAAAATTGAAAAACTGAACTGGTGCTCAGAAAATTACACTAGTGTGAAAAATTGCATTTCCAGGAAAATGAAAAATTACACGAGTGAGAAAAAGGGGCATTGCACGAGTGAGAAAGAGGAAAAATTCAAGTCGAAGAATGAAAATTATATTTACATTAAAGTGAAAATCATAAAACTGTAGTGAGGAAATGGAAAATGTATTATTGGAAAAATGAAAAATTGCCCCAATGGATGAATGAAAAATTGCACTAGGTAGTGGAAAATGAAGAATTTCAAGTGGAAAATGCAAAATTTGGCAAATGGGAAAATAAAAAATGGGCTAGAGGAAAATTTTGAAATTGTCCTAGAAGCAAAAGTGGAAAAATGAGGAACTGTACTAGTAGAAAAATGAAGAATTGCAAGTGGAAAAATGAGGAATTTCACTAGTGGGAAAATGAAAAATTGGACTAGACGTAAAATTATAAACTTACCCAGAGAAAAAATGGAAAATTGCAAGTTGAAAAATTTGGAAATGAACTAGTAGAAAAATGGCACAAGTTGGAAAATGAAAAATTGCAATAGAAGGAAAAAAGAAAAATCTACCAGTAGACAAATGAAAAATTGCAAAAGGAAAAATGACATTTGCACTAATGTGAAAATCAGAATATAACCCTAGTGTGAAAATGAAAAATTGTATAGCGGCAAATTGAAAATTGCACTAGTGGAAAAATGAGAAATTGCTCTTGTGCAAAAATGAAAGATTTCACTTGTGGGCAAATGAAAAATTGCACTTATGTGAAAATGAAAATTGCTGTGGTGAGAAAGAGGAAAATATCACAAATGGAAAATTGAAAAACTGAACTGGTGCTCAGAAAATTACACTAGTGTGAAAAATTGCATTTCCAGGAAAATGAAAAATTACACGAGTGAGAAAAAGGGGCATTGCACGAGTGAGAAAGAGGAAAAATTCAAGTCGAAGAATGAAAATTATATTTACATTAAAGTGAAAATCATAAAACTGTAGTGAGGAAATGGAAAATGTATTATTGGAAAAATGAAAAATTGCCCTAATAGATGAATGAAAAATTGCACTAGTGGAAAATGAAGAATTTCAAGTGGAGAATGGGAAATTTGACAAATGGGAAAATGGAAAATGGGCTAGAGGAAAAATTTGAAATTGTCCCAGAAGAAAAAGTGGAAAAATGAGGAATTGTACTAGTAAAAAAATGAAGAATTGCAAGTGGAAAAATGAGGAATTTCACTAGTGGGAAAATGAAAAATTGGACTAGACGTAAAATTATAAACATACCCAGAGAAAAAATGGAAAATTGCAAGTGGAAAAATTAGGAAATGTACCAGTAGAAAAATGAAAAATGGCACAAGTTAGAAAATGAAAAATTGCACTAGTAGAAAAAAATAAAAATCTACCAGTAGACAAATGAAAAATTGCAAAAGGAAAAATGACAATTGCACTAATGTGGAAATCAAAATATTACCCTAGTGTGAAAATGAAAAATTGCATAGTGGTAAATTGAAAATTGCACTAGTGGAAAAATGAGAAACTGCTTTTGTGGAAAAATAAAAGCTTTCACTTGTGAGCAAATGAAAAATTGCACTTATGTAAAAATGAAAATTGCACCAGTGAGAAAAAGGAAAATTTCACAAATGGAAAAATGAAAAACTGAATTGGTGAAAAAATGAAGAATTGCACTAGAGTGGAAATCAGAAAATTACACTAGTGTGAAAAATTGCATTTGTAGGAAAATGAAAGATTGCACGAGTGGGAGAAAGGGAAATTGCAGGGGTGGGAAAAAGGAAAAAACTGCATTGGTGGTAAAATGAAAAATTTCGTGGAAGTGGAAGAATGGAAATTATATTGAAAAAAAAATACTTCCAGGCCGGCTAGAAGGACTGTATTGATACCGTTTCTTCTAGCCAGCCTGGAAGTATTTTTGAATATTCGGAAATGGTGTCCACTAAGAAGTGGATAAGTCTTCTTTTATATCCCATCTTGAGGGATGAAACAAATGTGGCGCTTTCACCCATTTCACCATTTTCTTAAGTCGGGAACTCGAAAATCGTACATTTTTGTGAACAAAGCACATGAAACGTCAAAATTCATGGTAGGTCCCGCCTTGAGGACGGCGCCTTCGGTCATCTGTCTCCCGATTTCGACAGCGATCATTCATACCATTGCAGATAACGATAACTTCCCAGTTCTGCTTTTACGCCTTCTGCTGAACACAAATACAAATTCTGGGACTCGGTAGATTCTGGATGGTGGAAGGAGCGAGCTGGAGCAGTATGTGTCTCCCTTGTCTGGAACATCTCGATTCCCGCAGAGAAACTTCCGAATCTCATTATCAATATTGGTCGATTTCCGCCGCCTCCATTTCGAAGAACTCCGGTTTATTCCCGGCCGTTTCAATCCGATCCCCGAAGCCAACTTTTCCATCTAATGAAATTATCCGTCTTGGAGAACAGTTTCTTACGTCGAGTAGCCGCTATCCTTCTGGCTGAACCTAAATTGAATTGCCGTTGGAACGCGATATCGGTCGATAAAATATCGGAACAATCCCGCCGGGGGGTGGGTCGGGGGTTGGGTTCGGGGTCGATCTCAGGGACGACGAACCGATTTAAACTCCATATCGGGATGATAACCCGAAATTACGACGAAAACAGTCAGCGCCAGAATATTCAATTTCGTCGAAAAGCTATCAGGAGTTTTATTATTGGCCTTCGGGATGTTGATACACATTGCGATGAGATTGTTTGGTCCGTGTTATCTACTGGTTCGATTTTTCAAGGGAAAGTTCATTTTCGGGGTGCAAAAGGTAAGGGAGAATCTAGTTGGACTTCAGACAAGAAACCCCTTATTTCTTCAAGCTGAAGAACAACGTTTATTTTTGTTATTCCCTGAGAACTTCGAACTTTTTCCGTCCGATATCCGACCATTCAGAAAGTCTAACGTTACCAACCTAACCGCTCGAAAACATCTCATTCCCGACCCTTTTCCCACTCGAACCAATTTGCCCGCTCCACTGACCCAATATTCGACGTTTCGTCGAAATTCGGGTTCTATCCGCGATCATCCCGGGTAAATAAATTACCTATCCCCGAAACGTCACGGGACGTCGCACGCCAATGACTCCGACGAAATTACATCTTCAATATTGTATCACGACTCGACCCGGGTCACTCCGGTGGTGTTATTGATTCTGCGGAATCGTTTCTTGAGGCGCAGAGTTTCTCTCGGAAATTAATAGGATTGTTCGTCTCGAGCTGCGTCTATTGTCTGAGATAGCGACAGACTGGAAGGCTTGAATCATGGCGCTGACTCATGGGAAATTCGTCTTAACTTTTCAGCCCCCGCGTTCTTGGGAGAGTGCTGATTCACTTGGATATTTGTGGGAGCATGGGACGCGATATTTCCGGGGTTTTTCGGAATTTATGAGGACCAAGAATAGATCTCTGTGGGAATCCACATGTTGTTGCTTCAACTTGTGCCGGGAATATTCGCTGAAATGCTGACTCGAAGTAGGTAGCAGTAATTCATTACCCCAAAAGTGCAAATCCCCATTTTCCCACTGGTGGAATTTGTCATTTTCCTACTAGTGCAATTATTCATTTTCCCACTAGGAAAATTTCTCATTTTTTCACTGTTGCAATTATTTATTTTTCCTTCTGTGCAATTTTTCATTTTCCAGATCGTGACTTTCATTTTTCCACTGGTGCAATTCTTCATTTTCCGATTTTTGCAAGTCTTCATTTTCCCACAAGTGAGATCTTTCATTTTTTCACATGTGCAATTTCTCATTTTTCCACTAGTGCAATTTTTCAATTTACCACTAGTACAGGTTTTTATTTTCACACTCTCTAGTGTGATAGTCTGATTTCCACATCAGTGCAAATTCAAATTATTCCCCTTGCAATTTTATATTTGTCTACTAGTATATCATTATTTTTTCCACTAGTGCCATATATTTCATTTTTTCAACTTGTGCAATTTTTCATTTTTCCACTGGTGCAATTCCTCATTTTTCCAATAGTACAATTTTTTATTTTCACACTAGTGTGATATTGTGATTTCCAAATTAGTGCAATTCTAATTTTTTCCCTTGCAATTTTCCATTTGTCTACTGGTAGATTATTATTTCTTCCACTAGTGCAATTTTTCCAACTTGTGCCATTTTTCCTCAATTTTTCCATTTTCAAATTTTTCCTGTTGGAAATTTTTCATCTTTCCACTGGTGCAACACCTCATTTTTCGAGTTGCAATTTTTTTCTTTTTTCTATATTAAAATTTCTAATTTTTCACTTTTCCACTAGTGAAATTCCTCATTTTTCTTATTGCAATTATTTATTTTTTCACTAGTGCAATTTTTCATTTTCCAACATGTGACTTTCACTGGTGCAATTCCACATTTTTCCACTTGCAATTTTTAATTTTTCCTCTGGCCCAATTTCTCATTTTCTGATTTTTGCAAGTTTCCCCGTTTTCACTAGTGCAATTCTTCATTTTTCCACAAGGGAAATATTTCGTTTTTCTACTAGTGCAATTTTCAATTCACCACTAGCACAATTTTTTATTTTCACACTCACAAGTGTGATACTTTGATTTCCACATTAGTGCAAATTCGAATTTTTCCCCTTGCAATTGTTCATTTGTCTACTAGTAGATTGTTATTTTTTCCACTACAACAAAAACAACATTACAATTTTTCATTTTTAGGCTAGTCTAGGCTAGGCTAGAATTTTCTGATTTTCAGTCTATAAAATTTCCATTCTTCCACTTGCCAATTCAATTTTTCACAATAGTGTGCAGTGATTTTCACTCTAGTGCAATTTCTTTATTTCCACCTGCCATTTTCAATTTTTTCACCAGTCCAGTTTTTCATTTTTCCATTTTTGCAATTCTTCTTTTTCCCACCAGTACAGTTTTAACCTTTTCTCATTTCTGCAATTTCTTTTTTTTTCACCAGTTCAATTTCTATTTTCACATTAGAGCAATTCTTCATTTTCACACAAATGAAATCTTTCATTTTTCCACTACTGCAATCTTTCCACTAGTTGAATTCTTCCATTTTCCACGAGCACAATTCTTCATTTTTCCACTAGTGCAACTTTCAATTTACCACTAGTACAATTCTCATTTTTACGCTACTGTAATATTCTGATTACCAAATTAGTGAAATTCTCATTTTTCCTGTCTACTAGTAGATTTTAAATTTTTTTAGTGCAATTTTTCATTTTTTCACTAATGCAATTTCTCATTTTTCCACTAGTATAATTTTTTGTTTTCACACTAGTGTGATATTCAACAATTTTTTATTTTCACACTACTGTGATATTCTGATTTCCACATTAGTGCAATTCTAATTTATTCCCTTCTAATTTTCCATTTGTCTACTAGTAGATTATCATTTTTTTCACTAGTGCAATTTTCCCAACTTGTGCCATTTTTCATCATTCCACTGGTGTAATTCCTCATTTTTCCACTTGCAAATTTTTCTTTGGTGAAATTTCTAATACATCCTCTTTTCTAATTTTTCATTTCCCCACCAGTGAAATTTCTCATTTTTCCACTAGCAATTCTTCATTTTCCTACAAGTGCGATTTCTATTTTGAAATTTTTCATTTTTCCACTAGTGCAATGTTTCATTTCTCCATTTCGAAATTTTTCATTTTTTCAATATTACAATTTTTCATTTTTACACGCGTGTAATTTTCAAATTTTTACTCTAATGCAATTTCCATTCCTCCACTTGCAAATGCAATTTTTCACGATAGTGTGATTAACTGATTTCTACTCTAGTGCAAATTTCTTAATTTCCACTTGCAATTTTCAATTTTCCACCAGTCCAGTTTTTGATTTTTCCATTTGTGTAATTTTCCTTTTTCTCACCAGTACAGTTTTTCGTTTTCCCATTTTGCAATTTCCTTTTTTCTCGAAATCTTTAATCTTTCCAATAGTGCTATTTCTCATTTTTCCACTAGTGCAATTCTTCATTTTTCCACTAGCGCAATTCTTCATTTTTCCACTAGTGCAATTTTCAATTTACCACTAGTAAAATTCTTGTTTTTACACTATTTCAATATTCTGATTTCCACATAAGTGCAATTCTCTTTTATTACTAGTAGATTTTAAATTTTTTCCACTAGTGCAATTTTTCATTTTTCCTCTTGCAATTGGTCCACTATAAGATTTTCAATTTTTCCACTAGTGCAATTTTTCATTTTTCCATTATGTGTTTTTTGAAGTTATTAGAGCCTGAAGCACATTATAAAATAAACCAAGATCCGTTCCATAAAAGACTTCAACATCACAGGGAACAGTTTATTTGTAAATGGCAGCGCAAAAACGCCAAATTTGCCTTACTCCTTCTCTCCATCCATAATCCCCGGCATAAATGATAATTAAATGTAAATATTCGAGGGTATAAAACGGAGGAAACTCGTGCAAAAACTATAAAGGCAGATGAAATCAAGGGTTGAGAGGGTACAAGGCATCATTGGTGGAATAAGGCAACCTTGCTGCGAGGGGGAAGATGAGAAGGAAGCGATGTAAAATGGTTTTTCGATAAGGCAATAGGGTTAGACGACGTGTTTGGATGCGGCGGCAGGGCCAGTGACCTCTTCGTTGTTCGAGGAAATTGCTGAGACTGTATTGCGATTTTCATCTTCCTTCCATATGAAATTCTGATTCCGAATAAACGACGATGTTTGTCTTCGAATCCGAATAACTTTCATACATTGTAACCTGCTGGACCGCCTCTATGCGATCGAATTCATCTTAAGAAAATTGCAGGGTTTCGTTGAACGAATATGTTGAGTAGCGCTTCCTGTACCTCCTCAAGAAATGACGGATTAATTGAATACCCCGACCAAAATATATTAATTACGGACGTCCACCGGTCTTGTGGGTATGTGCCCCAGGGGCCGCATTTAACAGGTGCCCCATGGTGCCCGCCAGGCCTCTCTGTCGAGGGTCAGCAGTATGATGAACCCCAAATTTGAGATGAACATCTGCTTTTCTGGTCTACTCTTGAACACCCAAACTAAAATATTGGAATCATGGTCTCAATTAATACTTCCATCCCTGATAGATCAGATACCCCCCCATGAAAATCCCACCGATGGACACCCCTGTTGTCGATTTTGCGCGACGTCAAGGCCCGTCGGCCGCGCTGACGTGCGTCGCTTTTGATTGATCTCTGCGATACCGGAATACTAATAACCATTAATTAGCCCGAAATGCACGGCTCAACTATTCGGCTCCCTGTCGGACGAAACAGGTGATTTCGCGCGATGCGACGGTAGCCAACTGTCGATAATTGAATTATGTCCATCACTCCATTTCGGACATCGCTTGTTCGATTCGATGGGCTCGTTAACTCCATTTTGTATGACTTATGCATGTTTCGGATTTTTGGTTCGATTGAACCCAATCGCCAAATGGCATTTATGCGATAGTGCGGAGAGGCAGTCAGTGTTGCCAACTCAATTGGAAATGCAGTTCCTTTTTTTCTGTACTAACTATTTTCACATTTTATATCCGTCCAGTTTCATTTTACCACTAGCGCAATTTTTATTTTACCACTAGTGCAATTTTTACTTTACCACTAGTGCAATTTTTATTTTACCCAATATTGCATTTCATTTTCCCACTAAGTACAATTTTTCATTTCCCTATCAATGCATTCCCTCATTTTCCCACCAGTGCAATTCTACATTTCACAAGTGGTGCAATATTTCATTTTCCCACCAGAGCACTTCTTCATTTTCCATAAGTGCAATACTCCATTTTTCCCCTAGTGCAATTCTTCAGTTATCCACCAGAGCAGTTTTTGATTTTTTCACCATTGCATTTTCTCATTCTACCACTAGTGCAGTTTTTATTTTACCACTAGTGCAATATTTTCATTCTACGACTAGAGCAATTTTTATTTTACCCAATATTGCAATCTTCAATTTTCCCACCAAGTACAATTTTTCATTTTCCTATCAGTGCATTCTCTCATTTTCCCACCAGTGCAGTTCTTCATTTTTCCATTAGTGCAAATTCTCATTCACATTCAGGGCATTTTTTCATTTTACCAGTGGTGCAATTCTTCATTTTCCCGCCAGAGCACTTTTTCATTTTCCATCAGTGCAATTTCCCATTTTTCTCCTAGTGCAATTTTTCAGTTATCCACCGGAGCAGTTTTTATTTTTTTTTCACCATTGCATTTTCTCATTCTACCACTAATGCAGTTTTTATTTCACCACTAGTGCAATTTTTTTATTCTACGGCTAGAGCAATTTTTATTTTACCAATATTGCAATCTTCAATTTCCCCACCAAGTACAATTTTTCATTTTTCTATCAGTGCATTCTCTCATTTTCCCACCAGTGCAATTCTTCATTTTCCTATTAGTGCAAATTCTCATTTACATTCAGTGCATTTTTTCCTTTTACCAGTGGTGCAATCATTTTCCCGTCAGAGCACTTTCTCATTTTCCATCAGTGCAATTTTCCCTTTTTCCCAAAGTGCAATTTTTCAGTTATCCACCAGAGCAGTTTTCGATTTTTTCACCATTGCATTTTCTCATTTTATCACTAGTGAATTTTTTTATTTTACGACTAGTGCAATTTTTATTTTACCCAATATTGCTTTCTTGAATTTTCCCACCAAGTACAATTCTTCATTTTTCCACTAGTACAGTTCGAGACCTTCGCTAATTCAAATACAATTTTTCATTTTCCTATCAGTGCATTCTCCCATTTTCCCACCAGTTCAATTTTACATTTCACTAGTGGTGCAATTCTTCATTTTTCCACCAGAGCACTTTTTCATTTTCCATCAGTGCAATTTTCCATTTTACCCCTAGTGCAATTCTTCAGTTATCCACCAGAGCAGTTCTTGATTTTTTCACCATTGCATTTTCTCATTCTACCACTAGTGCAGTTCTTATTTCACCACTTGTGCATTTTTTTATTCTTCGACTAGTGCAATTTTTATTTTACCCACTATTGCAATCTTCAATTTTCCCACCAAGTACAATTTTTCATTTTCCTATCAGTGCATTCTCTCATTTTCCCACCAGTGCAATTCTTCAATTTTCCATTAGTGCAAATTCTCATTTACATTCAGGGCAGTGGTGCAATTCTTAATTTTCCCACCAGAGCACTTTTTCATTTTCCATCAGTGCAACTTTTCATTCTACTACTAGTGCAATTCTTCAGTTTTCCACCAAAGCAGTTTCTGATTTTTCCACCAGTGCATTTTCTCATTTTACCACTAGTGCAAATTTTATTTTACCACTAGTGCAATTTTTAATTTACCACTTGTGCAATTTTTATTTTACCCAATATTGCAATCTTCCATTTTCCCACCAAGTACAATTTTTCATTTTTTCACTAGTACAGTTCGAGACCTTCGCTAATTCAAATACCGTCGTGAGCCATTGAAACGTCAAATTCGTAATAATACTACTAAACAAGAAGATTATCTCCAAGACAGTCAAACCCCGCACAAGCTTCTCGATTACCCCCCTAACGACGCGAAACAATCGTCGAGCATGATGCACCCCCTTCAACCCTTGCAATACCCGAACCCTCAACGACATTCTAATTAGCACTGCAAGACTTTCCAACGATCCCATCCTCTTCGCGAAACCCACTTCATCGCCCGCCATGTGGTTGTCTCGTCAAAGAGAAGGCTGAAAACTAATTCGTGCAGGGCTCGACGAAGTTGCGAAGATGTTCGAAACCCATTTACGGCCGTGTTATGGACACCCAACTGAAGAGGTAATTAGCTGCATGTTATGTTATATTTGCCGTCGGGGTATGAGGTCTTCTTCTGGAATTAGTTCGCGAAGAGTTGGATGATTTGTGGAGGTTTTCGGAAAATTATTAATTAGTTTCTGTACTCGTTTCGAGGAAGTGAAAATGTTGGAGTGATGTATAAATAGATTCCATGCACACACATTCATCTTGCCAGAAGTGCAAATGGAATTTGCACGGCTGGAAAGAAAATTGCGCCGAAGGAAACAAAATTGAATCAAATGAAAGTTTTCTTGGACCGAGATGAGAGATGGTGCAATTTTGCACAATGGAGAAAATGGAAACTTCCTCTGAAGTTTAAATAGGAAATTGCACTGTGGTGAAGATAGCCAATACAATTTTTCATTTCTCTACTATGTTCTCATCTCACCATCAGTGCAATTTTCATTTTCCATCAGTGCAATTTTCATTTTCCACCAGTGCAATTTTTTATTTTCCATCAGTACAATTTTCCATTTTCCACTAGTGCAATTTTTGGTTTTTAGACCAGTGAATTTTCTCATTTTGCCACTAGTGCTATTTTCAATTTTTCCACTAGTGCAATTTTTCATTGTCTCACTAGTGCAATTCTTCATTTCCTCACTAGTGCAATAAGCAGTTCATTCTATTCAAATCACCAACTCGTGTGAAAGCTTCGCACCAAATGAACTGCACATACGAAATTGCATTTGAACAATTCCATCGATCTTCGTCACCGCAAAAAACATCCACGATTGGAACGTCGCCGTATAATTAATAACCAGCAGAACTTGATAATGGTAAATCAGTTATACACGCGTAATAATTCAGGGGCTCTGGCGAATATGTTTCCAGTATCGGTCGCTATAAATATCCATCAACGTCCGAGCGTTACCGCGAGAACGTCGTCGTCTGCATAAAACCATTGACAGTATCGTGAATTCCTGACCACGCCTTGTATCTGCGATCTCTCCGCGTTCCTGCAGTTCTTCTATGTCTCCTCTGCCCGGGAGAAGACTGTCATTTTGTCAACTAAAGGCTACAAAATTTGCACGACAATGAAATTTCGTACTGAGGGCAAAACTGAACTTCCTACTGAGGGGAAAATAGAACTTAGTACTGAGGGGGAAATGGAACTTAATACTGAGGAAAAAAATGGAACTTCCTACTGAGGGGAAAATAGAACTTAGTACTGAGGGGGAAATGGAACTTAATACTGAGGAAAAAAATGGAACTTGATACTGAGGGGAAAATGGAACTTGATACTGAGGGGGAAATGGAACTTATTACTGAGGAAAAAAATGGAACTTGATACTGAGGGGAAAATGGAACTTGATACTGAGGGGAAAATGGAACTTAATACTGAGGGGAAAATGAAACTTCGTACTGGGGGCGAATTGGAGTTTCCTATAGAGGGGAAATTGCATTTCCCACGATGGTCCGGTAAGAATTTCGTACTAAGGGGAAAATGGAACTTTGTACTGAGGGAAAAATGGAACACTGAGGAAAAAAATGGAACTTGATACTGAGGGTAAAATGGAACTTAACACTGAGGGGAAATGGAACTCAATACTGAGGGGAAAATGGAACTTAATACTGAGGGGAAAATGAAACTTCGTACTGAGGGCAAATTGGAGTTTCGTATAAAGGGGAAATTGCATTTTCCACGATGGTCCGGTAGGAGTTTCGTACTAAGGGAAAAATGGAACTTTGTACTGAGGAGAAAATGGAACTTTGTACTGAGGGGAAAATAAAATTTCGTACTGACTGGAAATTAGGGTTTCGGATTGAGAGGAAAATTGCTAATTAGGAAATTTTTCAATCAGGTATAAGTCTAGCTATGACATCCTCAACAGTTATCGCCAGCTCCCGGACATCTCCAAGTGAGGCCTAAGCACGTTTATCGGGTTCTTCGACTCTTCAGGTCCGTTGACGGATTGCTTCCCACATAGAAAGACAGTCGGTGCAACCTGGTTATAAATGTTCGATCATTTCGCTTCGCCATCGATATTTTTATGATACGGTCGGGTGGAAAAAGTAGAAACCGAAGTTATAACGATATGTCGTGAGAATTTCAGTTTCTCGTTCGATGTGTGAGACAAATAAGGTAGGTCGATATGTGTCGTGTGCGACATTTATAATGTTGATACAACGATGTCGATTGGCACGAACGTGAGGAGAGAAAGTTCATAACGGAACTGATATCGCGTTTATTGTAATGTAGATTTTACAATGACATCGTTCTTGGGATTGTTCTGGTAGCTTTGTCATCCTCAACCTTTTCACCTGAGAAATATAGAGAATATAGATTCACTTAGATATTTGTGGGAGCATTCTCGAATTCTTGAATTCTTTGCTACTTCAGGAATTATCTGTATTTCACCCCAGTGTAGAATTTCCCATTTTCCCAATATTGTTATTCTTGATTTTCGGACTAGTGCAATTTTCAATTTCACACCAGTGCAATTTTTCATTTTTCCATTAGTGCAATATTTCTTATTGTCAAACAAGTGCAATATTTCATTTTTCCACTAATGCCATTTTTCATTTTCCCACTAGTGGAATTTTTCATTTTACCATTGGTACAATTTTCTTTTAACCGCTAGGCAATTTTCATTTGACCAGTACGCGATTTTCATTTGACCACTAGTGCCATTTTCATTGTACCTCTAGTGCAATTTCCACTTCGCCACTAGTGCAATTTCCACTTCGCCACTAGTGCAATTTTCAATTTAACATTAATGCAATTTTTATTTAACCACTAGGCAATTTTCATTTTTCCAATGGTGCAATTTTCATTTCACCACTAGTGCAATTTTCATTGAATCACTAGTGCAAATTTCATTTAACAACTAGGCAATTTTCATTTTACCACTGGTGCAATTTTCATTTCACCACTAGTGCAATTTTTATTTTACTCCTAATGCAATTTTCATTTTACCCCTAGTGCAATTTTCATTTTACCACTAGTGCAATTTCAATTTTTCCACTAGTGCAATTCCTCATTTTTCCACTAGAGTAATTTTTTCCATTTCAAGGAATATTCTTATATTATCTTCAAAAATACAAGATATTCGATAGATAAAATATGTGTTTGTTATCTCCTTCGAGATTTTTCCCAGCAAACCTACGCCCAACCGCCTCGACAAATTGACCTTTACCTACGCCTGACCTACGCGCATGTTCATCACACGTTCTTTGGAACACCCTGTCTAACAGCAGGTGGTTTTCGCTCTATCCTTCAACGTGTTCCTGAATCTCAACTAACCGAGTAATAAATGAGTAACGACTTGGAGGCAATAACATCTGATAAATGAAATATTGCATAAGAGCCCTATCAGGTGAGTAATGTCCCATTGTTCAAGAGAAACAATCAATTCGAGAGATGGGGATTGTTGAAGTACGTATCATAACCGCATATAATCTTTATAGCGCCTCATTCGATGCACAGGGTCGTATTTGATGGTTAAATGAGGCCATTATGAATCTTTGTGTGGAATTTTTTTTCTTGTCGCAATGACCATTTCACAGATATATCACAAAGAGAGAGCTGTGATGTAGCACAGACGTTCGTATCTTCTACTCAAGGGTGCTCTGACCACTTGGGTGAGGTATTAAAAACCCTTTTGAGTTCAAAACTGACTATGAAAAACTCCATCCTCTTGAACGTCGAACATTAACAATGACATGTCTCGACCAGGAACAAGATAACATGATGTTCCTATGACTCGCATGTCAGTTTCGAACCCTATTTGGAACGAACGATGCCTTCGTCGATGACAGGTCCAATTTCATTATTGTGAAAGGCGAGGCCTTCGTACATGACAAATGGTTCCTTCGACAGCGCCTTCTGTTGAGGGAAACATCCATCAATCTTGGGACGTTCTGTCATCAAATGAGTTTGTTTTAATTATGTTCTATATCTATAATTAGACCTCCATCGCCAAATTGATTGTGGAGGTTCTCCGCACATCCGGTAGATGGCGTTGCCTGCGGCGACACACACTGTGGTATCCCGCCCTTCCACGACGATCATTAATGATTATTGTGACTTTTCTGATTTATCAACTAACCATCCCATTGAAACCAAAACAGGCATTCTCAGAATATCACAGAATGTACTCTCGTACGTTGTCATTAATTAATACCCGGCCGTTCCGAACAACCCACTGGCGACTATCAGACCCTGAAACTTTAAACGAACGGTCTCGCCGCCCCTATACGTTTTTCCCATCCTAAAAACGTTTCATTTTCGCAGCGAGGCAACGTCATTTCCCCCCACGTCGTGTTTGTACAAGCCGTTTCCACCTCGGCGTTACGTTTTTTGTCGGACTGTAAATCCTTCGTTCTGTGAAGCAATTAAATCGCTTTGTCGGGGATAACCTGGGACTTTAATTAGCGACTGAAAATATGTCCCCCCCCGTCTAATGATGGAGTGGAACGGGGATATCCAGGGTTTGCCGGATGGCTCTTCAGTTTTCACCCCCAGGGATTGGGGGGGTTTGATTGTTATTTAGGATGGAACGCAGTTTGAGTGGATTTTTTCATTCGTTTCGATTTGAATTACTCCCTGGTTATGTTCGAGGGAATGTATATTTGTACTCTATTATAATTTTCATTTTACCACTAGTGCAATTTTTATTCTACCACTAGTGCAATTTTTATTCTACCACTAGTGCAATTTTTATTCTACCACTAGTGCAATTCTCATTTTACCCCTACAGCAATTTTCATTTTACCACTCGCAATTTTAATTTTACCACTAGTGCAATTTCATTTTACCCCTACAGCAATTTTCATTTTACCACTTGTGCAATTTTCATTTGATCACATATATGATTTTCATTTAACCACTAGTGCAACTTTCATTTTACCACTAGAGCAATTTTCATTTTCCCGTCAGAGCACTTTTTCTTTTTCCATCAGTGCAACTCTTCATTTTACCAGTAGTGCAATTCTTCAGTTTTCCATCAAAGCAGTTTCTGATTTTTTCACCAGTGCATTTTCTCATTTTACCACTAGTGCAATTTTTTTATTCTGCGACAAGTGCAATTTTTATTTTACCCAATATTGCAATCTTGAATTTTCCCACCAAGTACCATTTTTCATTTTTCCACTAGTACAGTTCGAGACCTTCGCTAATTCAAATACAATTTTTCATTTTCCTATCAGTGCATTCTCCCATTTTCCCACCAGTGCAATTTTACATTTCACCAGTGGTGTAATTCTTCATTTTCCCACCAGAGCACTTTTTCATTTTCCATCAGTGCAATTTTCCATTTTACCCCTAGTGCAATTCTTCAGTTATCCCCCAGAGCAGTTCTTGATTTTTTCATCATTGCATTTTCTCATTCTACCACTAGTGCAGTTCTTATTTCACCACTTGAGCATTTTTTTTATTCTTCGACTAGTGCAATTTTTATTTTACCCACTATTGCAATCTTCAATTTTCCCACCAAGTACAACTGTTCATTTTCCTATCAGTGCATTCTCTCATTTTCCCACCAGTGCAATTCTTCATTTTTCCATTAGTGCAAATTCTCATTCACATTCAGTGCATTTTTCATTTTACTAGTAGTGCAATTCTTCATTTTCCCGTCAGAGCACTTTTTCATTTTCCATCAGTGCAATTTTCCATTTTTCCCCTAGTGCAATTTTTCAGTTATCCACCAGAGCAGTTTTTGATTTTTTCACCATTGCATTTTCTCATTCTACCACTAGGGCAGTTTTCATTTCACCACTAGTGCAATTTTTTTATTCTACGACTAGAGCAATTTTTATTTACCCAATATTGCAATCTTCAATTTTCCCACCAAGTACAATTTTTCATTTTTCCACTAGTACAGTTCGAGACCTTCGCTAATTCAAATACAATTTTTCATTTTCCTATCAGTGCATTCTCCCATTTTCCCACCAGTGCAATTTTACATTTCACCAGTGGTGCAATTCTTCATTTTCCCATCAGAGCACTTTTTCATTTTCCATCAGTGCAATTTTCCATTTTACCCCTAGTGCAATTCTTCAGTTATCCCCCAGAGCAGTTCTTGATTTTTTCACCATTGCATTTTCTCATTCTACCACTAGTGCAATTCTTATTTCACCACTTGTGCATTTTTTTTATTCTTCGACTAGTGCAATTTTTATTTTACCCACTATTGCAATCTTCAATTTTCTCACCAAGTACAATTTTTCATTTTCCTATCAGTGCATTCTCTCATTTTCCCACCAGTGCAATTCTTCATTTTTCCATTAGTGCAAATTCTCATTTACATTCAGGGCATTTTTTCATTCTACCAGTGGTGCAATTCTTCATTTTCCCGCCAGAGCACTTTTACTACTAGTGTAATTTTCATTTGAACACTAGTACAATTTTCATTTCACTAGTAGTGCAATTTTCATGTTATCACTAGTGCAGATTTCATTTTACCACTAGTGCCATTTTCATTTGACCACAGTTGGATTTTTCATTCGTTTTGATTCGAATTCTCCATCGGTTATTTTCGAGGGAATGTGTATTTGTACTTAATTATAATTTTTTTAAATTCTTAATTGAGACATAAATTCAATAATTCTTTTTTTTTATTTCAGGTGAGTTACATTTCCAATCGTCAACAAGAAAAATGCAGTGAGTACCTACCTCATTCTTTCCCGACACGGTACATCAGCATTATATTTTATTGGAAAAACCTCTGTGTTTCCCTGCCAGTAACAGTTCCAGCATTAACGTTGAAGAGTGAAAGCAGATATAGCAAAAACAAATGAGAACGTCTTCCGGAGCGTCGATGCGGAAAATTATTACACACAAGATCATTCAACGCCAGATAATAACACGCCACCATCGGCCGCATTAAACGGGCTGATCTTTGATGCGAACCGATTAGCAAAACTGACCCGACTCTATTTTGCATAACTAGATGGCGCGAATCTTATCGAGCCGACGTGAATGTTCGTCGTACGTGTTAATAAACATATTAATTCATCAGCATTTCAGTGTTTATCGTTATTAGGCCGCGTTCGATGCATTATTTACGACGCGAGCGGGGTCGGTGAGGTATTTTAATGGCTGGCATAAAATGTTGCGCTTATCTGGTTTGTTCTTGCTCGCGTACTTGAAAAAAGTGGCGGAGTAGGAAAGGCAGCCTAGGTTTACAGGGTCCTACTCTTCTTTTTTCTCAGATTCACCAACTTCATTTTGAGTAAAGTAAAGCTCGACTTTAGGTTCGAGGCATGCCTCAAAACCATCTTTATAGGCGCGACTTCTTTTATCCGGCGGTGGGATCGGGCTGGATTTAGATTTAAGGAGTCCTTTGGTCTTTTGGGTTGACAATTAGACCGCTTTCGACTTCCGAGACGCCGCAGATAAAAAGCCTTTTTGAAAGGAAGAAGGCAACGTTTTTTCGACCTTTTCCGAACGTTAGTTTCGTACTATTGGAATTCTAAATAGGGAACTTTTTGGGTACCGTCGGAAACCCGTTTCTTCCCCTCGAAAGCGAATATAATATAATATGAATTCTCCCCTTCCTGTTGAATATCCTGGAAAATTGTTTTTAGTGAAGACAATGAGATAGTTTTTATTGCATGCCTGGCACATGCGGCTGCGAAAGGAAACGGGTCGAACGTCGTGGAAATCAACGTAAAATAATGCAGTGAATAAAACTTAAGTCGCGTTTACCCGGAAAAAAAAAATCTTCCCGACCGAAATTCGAGTCAGAACCGACCACTCGCCGAATTAATCACGCCAAGCTGGGCGGAAACCCGGAATTTCCCCCAGCGGGCTCGATGCCCGGAGTAAAAGACCGGAAATCCCATCTCACAAGACGTTTCGACGGGATTTCGTTCTCCCCGGGAGGTCTTTGGGGGGAACGGATCGCATTTGGCGGAGGATTAA
This sequence comes from Aphidecta obliterata, assembly GCA_963966015.1. NCBI lineage: Eukaryota > Metazoa > Arthropoda > Insecta > Coleoptera > Coccinellidae > Aphidecta > Aphidecta obliterata. Next base: position 6,038,337 of record OZ014435.1, read on the forward strand.
CTCGTCATAAACCGGCACCAATTTCCAGATGTCCTTCCGGAAGGAAAATTCCGCATCACGGACTGGGAAATCGAGAAAGAAATACCTCTGCGGCATCTGCGGAAAATTCCGAGGTGGAGTGTTTCCTTTCTACTCGGTAGACGGTTTATTACGACCGACTGGATTCAGTGCCGTCGATTTTCCGCACTCGGAAAAACGGCCGAGTGAAATTGATGGAAAAATGGGTCGTCCTATTCCGAAAACGTCGCACAATGACGCCTTATTTGATGAATTCTCCGCGGGAGACTTTGAGGGGTGGATTACGGTGATTTATTGACCCCCGAGGGATCGGTCGGATTAGGGGCAGTATTTGCGGCCTCAATACAAAATCAATTGGCTGACGTCAATCCAGGTCTGCAGAGTAGTCAAGGGATTTTCAGGTGGATTCATCAGTCCACCATTTCATTTAATAGAATATCTGGGTTATTCAGATGAACTTTCTAGCCTGTTCCTTGAAACCTTGCACCAGAGACAATACCTCTTTACTCGGACCAAAACCAGACTGCTAGGACTTTGCTGAGTTTGTTGAGACGTCACTTATTGGCGGATAAGAGAAGACATAGTAACGGAGTTTCTACACGAAAATGCGACATGTTTCGGGTTTGATTACGATGTGTCGAAAGACGAATAATTTAGTTCCGGGAAAAACGTCACGGAATATCCATGATCGTCGTAATTTATTTTGGACTTTCTCGAAGTCCTTTTTCAAACCTATTTCTTGAGTATACCAGCGGTGGGATCGGGCTGGATTTACATTCAAGGAGACCTCGCGTCCTTTGGGATGATAATTCGACCGCTTTCGACATTCGAGACGCCGCTGATCAAAAGTCTATAGAAAATGGACAACTTTTTTGGTTTTCGTCGTTTTTTCGACCTTTTCCTTACGTTCAACATGGCCATAAAAAATTCGGGGAAACAAAGATAGTATTTCACAATTTCAACACCACCATTTCGAGTCTTCGATCCCACGTAGTACATCCTCGAAATCTGATCGCTCGTACTAAATTCACGACAAAAAGGGGGCAATTAACAGAATAGCTAATGATTAATTGGACGTAAAAAGCAGCCGGCGGTACATAAAAAAAAGTCTGAAAGTCCGTGTGATCGTCTGCGGTCTGGTCGTTTAGGCGGGATAAGGCCAGAACGAAAGGACGGGCATAAAAATAAAGAACAAAACGACGTATTTACGTCGAAGGAAGTGACTATTAGTATCTCATTATCTTAATAGAAGAGGATCGCTTAGCGGAAGTGGACTAAAGCTTGTCCAGACAGCTGTAAGTTGTGGAGAAATCGAGATCAAAAAAATATAGGTTTGTTTCCCATCTATAAAATCAGGATTAGTAAAACATAAGTAGTCAAAAAATCAAGTCACACAACTTCTTCAGCTCCGTCCGCAACACCATCATCCATCATAATTTTTTTACGTCTCGAAATGTCGGAATTTAGTTCCTTGTGGAATTCTTATCGATTGCCATTTGTCAACCGTAATGAATGTTATGGAAAAACTCCAATAATTTATACAATTTGTAACAGCCGCCACGTTAGCAAATTGCTCTCATTCGCAGGTTGTGTTTCTTTATAGAGCAACGCCACGACATTTTCTTTTCGGTAGAATTCGTCGAGTTGATGTTATCAGGAACGGCCAGGACCGTATCTTTTTCGCCGATGTGCACTCAGAGAATTTTTCCAGGATATACAACAGAAATTCGTTTACTTCTACAGGAAATTACCCCTATATAAGCGACAGCAAGAATATTTTTTGATTATACGTGGCAATTCCGGTCGTTTAATTCTTATATTATATTCATCATGAAGTATCTTCACATTATTTTAACGAATTAGAGAGATGTTCATTGAAAACTACCATTGAGAGACTCCATAATAAATATAAAGAATTTTTTTTCCCTGATTCCGGACTCATATCAGCGAATTTGATTACACAATTACCGTCTTTGAATGCTCACACCTGTCTGTCGCTTTTCAACCCGTTGGGTAGAATCTTTTGAGTTATGTCTATTTGGTGGCGCCCTCTGTTGAGCGGTACGGTGAATATTGGACCGTCGGTGCAGAGAGCTGCAGATATAATCGTCCGTCTTGTGATCTGATCTAAACTGACTCTAACCTCTGTTTCCTGTTAAACCCCAATTTGCCTGTTCCATTCTACACTATGTTTCTTAATCATATACTAACCCTCTTTTCTTTTCTTTTGTATTTCCCAGATAAAGTTATTCAACATTACAGTTTTCTATTGAAAACAGTAAAGAACTAGAACTCTACCTTACAGGCGTTCTTTTCAACTTGAAAATATTACTCTAGATAATCTTTGGCTAAGATCGTGATCGTATAGTGGTTTTAAAGGACTCTACGTTGTGTATGTAAGTATACAACCCAAATCACGCTTGATTCAATAGAAGAGATTGACGGGAAAATAGGAAATTCAAAACACATCGTTTAGCACTCAAAACAAGAAAATAACAAGTTTATTTCAGAGTGCCAAAAGGTAGGGAGAAAAAAAAACAAAACCCTGAAGGGGAAGTAAAAACTCACAAGTAAAGCATATTCATAAGCAGGTTGACTGGTGAGAATTCTCTCAAATGGTGTTTAAAAATGATTGAGTAGATTAAAGGCAGTAAATTGGGAGTTATACTTCGCAGGGGTCAAACTATCATTTGACGATTAATGATTGATGAGCTCCCACGGTGCAAGGAGAGGGGAATGCGACCAAAGATCCTCGTTATATATATTTCCAAACGTTGGGCAAAGCCTTGATTAATTTTTAGGTTGCGTCATCCGATAGTTGTCTCCCTGGTCAATAATTCCATCAAGTATTAGATAAACCATATAAGCAGTAAACGATATAACCAGTACATGCTATAGACAGTAAACGAAATAAACAATATACGATATAAGCAGTGGATGATATAGATTGTAAACGATATAAGCAGTCAATCATATAAACAATCAACAAGAAGTCATAACGGATAATAATGCGTGGAGAGTAGCTTTTTAAAATGCTCAATCAATATAAGATGATGAAACATAATGCCGACAATGGTGCGTATGAATATCCTTGATATTTGCTGAAAACTACAACGATTACATATAGTATCATTTGAAGAATATTGCAAAACCTTATAATTAAGGTGATTATTAAACATTCGTTCATACAGGCAAATTCTTGTGAGAAGCACTTAGGAATTCAATACATATGGTCAGTTAGAATCATTAAATAATATGGAATAGACTTGATAATGAAGTATGAAAAATGGATACAAAACAATACACAAGAAGCAAACCAACATGGTAAAATACGTTGAGTAAAAGCAAATTGCCTGTTGTGAATTGATGGTAAATGATATGAGATAAACACGTGGGGTAAATAATGGACACTGTTGAAGACTAGTGTAGCAAATTAGGAGAAGCCGGTATCTGAATGATAAAGTTGTAATTATAAAAAATTGTTACTCACATGACAATCCCAAAGTATCTCTTCCACCCTCGAAGGTTTCAGATCAACTAACTCATAATCCCACCCTGTTTCACCTTTAAAAAGATAAGATATCACTGTAGAATTTAAAAAGCCAGAGCCCTCAAAAACCGCCAGCCTCACCCGAAGCCACTTCCAAGAGACCTTCATATTTCGAGGTTAGCATCGTACTTCAATTTGTAGAAAAAAGATTAAGTGGTTATTCTTCTCTTGGACAGACTCAGCAAACCTACTTCCCAAGTTCATGATAATATGGATTTCTGTACGGATAATAGAAATGGCGGGCGTAGACGCCAAATCGGTTCACCGTTAGTCGTACAAATATTGTTGGGTTATAATTTTAAATTTTATATTATTTTTATATTATAGAATATTATTGTATATACACAGGAAATATTCCTTTCAAAATGAAAGTACCTGATCACTGCTATACTCAGTCACTTGAACCGGAATCGGCCTGTTGGATTGCAAGTATGGATTGTTCTCAGGCCGGTCTTTTTTGTTGTGATAACAATAGTTGACTTTAAACAACATGAATTAATTCAACCAGAAATTCTAGGGGTTCATTTTTTTCAGTGTACCCGTATTGTAGGCGGACAAGTAAATAGTCATCTTTCAATTTATTATTCCTCATTAAAAAAAATCCACGTAAACAAGAACCCATTATGCAATCCTCGCGTGAACCCCGACGAACGCCGTAAACAATTCGAGAAATTAATTAATTCACCTGAAAAAAGCACCCGAACAAATAATTCATGGCGCAAACTTCCAGAAACGAATTTATCGCGTCATTTCGCATAATTTCAGGACTTAACAGTGGAAATTAAGAGCCCCAAACGCTCGTTCCATATTCAATTCGATATTCAGCCCGTCTGTCGTCCCAACTTGAATTTCAATTAATGAGCGAAGTTTTTTTTTTCCCCGCCGATCGTATCTGCTCTAATGCCTCAGCTCATTGTTATTTATTATTTGCCTAATGTAAATTTTATGGTTGTACAGGCAATTCTTCGCGGCTGGTTTTTTTAGTCGCAGGTCGATACGATCTCGAGTTCCATTGTTCTTCTCACATTGTTATTATTTAGGCTGTTTGTGGGTTTCGACAAGGTCGGGAGTATTCCAGATATCGGCGACCTTGACGAACGTACTGTGTTCAATTTTGATTAATTTGCAGTTAATCACCTCCAACAATGGAGCCAAGCAATCGTTCGAAGATAAAATCTGAAAATTGTATAGAACTGATAGAAAGAATTGTAGACATTCCCCGCGAGATGTCGCGGCTCTTTACGATGGTATCGAGGCGCGTCTTCTCGCTGGGAATATACGTTCTGCATTTCATATTGGTCTTCATCGTCGACTGAGTTATGCAGTACTGATAACGGATAAAAAAGCCAGTAACTAGTCTACTTGCTACTCTTGTCGATCGATGATGACACGTTCCATCAGGATTTCCATCAGTCCATTCATTGATTTCTAAAAAGGTTTAGTCTTTCGAAGAAGACACGATAAATCCTCGTTCGATACCACCCAGGTCGAACGTCTACGCTTGTCATGACCATCAGATTCGTGTGGCCAACTCAAAAATCCTCGAGTAGATCAAGGGAAGAGGTGAAACCGGCATGTGATGCCTTCAACAACCGGAAGTTCCGTAGCGTGACTAATGAAGACGAACAGAACTAATTTAATTTGAGTCTTGACTTTATCGACGAAGTTCCCCGCTTGTTCTACGGTTCGAGACACGGGTAACTGGAGGATTATTCGAAGGATTCACACGGAATTATCGATTTTCCGGCTGGGGAAAGGAAATCCGTAGGAAGTTAGGATGAAATAATGGATGGAATAGAGGAGTAATAAATAAGAAACTATTCGAAAAAGAGTATAAAAAGCTCCAGACATTGTAATTCTCGCAGATCCTCCTTTTAAACAGAGTCCTCCCCCAAATTACCGCATTCATTAAGGGGGAATCTCCTTACTTAGCCGGCTTTCTGCGTCATAAAATTCACTCCAACTCCGACGTAATTGAAAAATATTTTCTTTGAATTATTTTTCCGGCTTTTTAATTTCGCCAGAAGTCCCCATTTTCATTTTCTTTTCATTAGAGTATCATCGTGCCTTTATTAAAACGACGTCGATGACTGAGTGGGGTATAATTCGCGGAAAGGGGGATGGAAAATGGAAATTCATTTCCCTGTTAAATGTTTCGGCTCGATTTTGCCAAACAGGAAGTGTCGTTTTGGAATCTTGTTATTTTGTTACTTCTGTGTGGAAGTTTCGACGGGCACAAGAGCATGTGCCCACCCAGTCATTATGATGAACGACAATTTCTGAAATAACACTACAAATATTAGTGAATTATTTTGTTTATACATATTTTTGTTATGGAAATAATTAAAAAACACGTGGAAAACGCTCCGGCTCTGCTTTTCACGGACGTCATATCACAGCTCCCGACTATTATTTATCATTTCTGGCGTAAAAGAAGCAACTCGTTAAGGAAGATCTGTGAAAGGGGGTTTCGTATTCATGAAAAGGCTCAGTCTGGCGAACGTCACCTACCGACCCCAGTTCCTTTTGTTCTTGTTTCGCGCAGTGTAATTTGCCTCCTTTGTGTAATTCGTTTTCATCTCGAGAAACTCTGGGATGGAAGCAGTGTCGCGATATGGTCTTATTCATTACACAAGCCCCAAGACAGTTGTTTTCTGTTTTTCCCTTTTTTTCGTCGCAGGCAACGGCGTCTTCCCAGAAGTTTTTATTTCATTGTTCGCGTTTATGAATGACGGATACATTCGGGTTGGAGAATTTTTGGAAGCCTGGCTCACAATCTTGGAAGAAAATGATGTTTTTTTTCTTATTTTCTTCGTTGTTGGAGTTTTCCTCTAAATGATAGATAGATTTCGCACACCATTAACTTTTGCACACCATGAATTCATTGGAATTCCTGTTGTTTAAACGCAACTATTGTTATCACAACATTAAAAGACCGTTCTGAGGACAATCTGTACTTGTAATCTAACACGGCAATTCCGGTTTGAGTGACTTGAGAACAGGAAGAACGGTTAGTATAGCAGAGACCAGCTTATTTTATTCCAACAAGAATATTTCCGTGAATGTTACAAGAATATCTATTCAAATATAATAATTTTGTAAGTATAACCCAATAATATTTGTACGACTAACAGTATGAACACAGGAATGTTTGGTATTTCTCACAGAAATTCAGATAATTCTACCGGAATAATTCTTGTTCAGCTAACAGTATTTTAATCCATGTTGTACCATATGGTTCAAGTTGTTTGGAATAAAATATCGATTGAAAAGCAACAAAAAGGTGTTAGCATTAGTAGACAGTAACTCCGTAATCAAATTCGCTAAAATGTGTTGGGAATCAGGAAAAATTTCTCTATATTTATTATGGAGTCCCTCATTACTAGTACTCAACGAATGTCTCTCTACCTGATTCTAATGTTAACCGAGTCTTCGGTAATAATCTCCAATACTTGGACCAAACTAATATCTGTCATTGAATACATAATCGAAAAAATTAGAGAGATATTCGTTGAATACCTGTAATGAGAGACTCCATAATGAATAAAAATTTAGAAAAGCACTGCCGTGAAGGCAGGAGCTTTTGAGCGCTCGTACATGCACCTTGTAGGTAGATTCGCATTTTCCAGTTTCAGAAATCAATTGAAGGTATTTTCGACAGCTGTCAAAAAAATTCTGAAACTTAGGCGAAACTCCAGACTTCATGTCAGTGCTTCAGCTGATCAATTTTTTTTCGATAATTCGCTAGTATTTTCTACGGTATCTATGGTCTTGGTGGTGCGATCTGGACAAAATTTTGCACGTAGTTTGAATACATTATTACTCAGCTAGGTGCGAAATTTCATCCCAATCCGCTCAGTATTTTCGGAACTATCAGCAAAAAAATATTTAGAACGGCCATATTTACGGAACCCCTACTCTAATTTTGCTCAAAGATGAACGTGACCGCGATATTTGCCATCCAAACGCACCCTGAGAATTTCAAGTTCCTAGGCCTTTCCGTTCAAATGTTACAATTTTCTATGGTTTCTATGGTTCTGGTCATGCGATCTGGACAAAATATTGTTTTAATATATCATTCTCGATTAAAATACAAAATTTCATCTCGATCGAATCCGTAGTTTCGAAATTATCGAGAAACCAAAATTTCAAACGACCGTATTTACGGAACCCCTAGTATAATTCTGTTCATTGATAAACGTGAACGCGACATTTCAGATCCACACCTATCCTGAAAATTTCAAGTCCCTAGGCCTTTCCGTTCGAAAGTTATGATTTTCTTTGGTTTCTATGGTTCTGGTCATGTGATCTGGAGAAATTTAGCTTGAATATATCATTCTCCATTAGTATACAAAATTTCGTCACGATCGAATCTGTAGTTTTGAAATTATCAAGAAAACTAAATTTCAAACGACCATATTTACGAAACCCCTAGTATAATTTTGCTCATAGATGAACGTGATCACGACATTCGAGATCCACACCTATACTGAAAATTTCAAGTCCCTAGGCGTTTCCATTCAAAAGTTACAATTTTCTATGGTTTCTATGGTTCTGGTCATGTGATCTGAACAAAATTTTACATGTAGCTTGAACACCTCATTCTCCATTTGAGTGCGAAATTTCATCTCAATCAAATCTGTAGTTTTCAAGTAATCAGGGGAACAAAACTTTGAACGCCCATATTTACGGAACCCCTGGGCGAATTTGGCCCATTAACGAACTCAACCGAGGCATTTGGGATCTGAACCTACACTGAAAATTTCAAGTCTCTAGGTAGATCCGTTCGAGAGTTATCGTGCTTACGGTCGGACGGACAGACTCGAATTTTTCGACGGATTCGTCATCAGTGAGTCGAACATAGTCGATTGAGACCATTTTCGGCTCAAAATTCAAAAAATACAGACATCGTGACGAAATGATATAGCCCTCGTGTAAGTTGTACGAGCGCTCAAAAATAAATATTTTCCTTGATTCCGGACAAATTTTAGCGAATTTGATTACGGAATTACTGTCTACGAATGCTAACACCTTTTCTGTCGCTTTTCAATCGACATTTTATCCCAAACAACTTCAACCATACAACATGGATTAAAATACTGTTAGCTAAAAAGATTTATTCCGGTAGAATAATCTGAATTTCTTTGAGAAATACCGAACATTCCTGTTGAATTTAATGTGTCCATACTGTTAGTCGTACAAATATTGTTGGGTTTTACATACAAAATTATTATATTTGACTAGATATTCCTGTAACAATAAAAGTACTTGGTCACTGCTATACTTACCGTTTTTCCTGTTCATAGGACTCAAGTCACCTGAACCGGAATCGGCATGTTAGATTTCAAGTACAGATTGTTCTCAGAGGGAGGAACCGTTGTTCATTTCCTCTGTGTTGTAGTTTACGCTATAATTCGATCAACTTCCATAAGTCGAATCAAACAATACTGAACGTGATTAGTCGACTGACACTATTAATCCAGTTTAAGTAACGCGATTACAGTTCGGATCCCGTTGTCAAGTCAACACCTGTCGACGTTAGTACGATTAAAATTTCAAAGTGCAAACTCCCCAACTCAACTTATAATGAATTCAACCGGCATTCGCCCTTCGATAACACGCGATATAAATATCGACGGTGCACATTTGAGGACCTTGTGGGATTTCACGTTCGTTTAATATTTCAGGACGGTGACCAACGAGGATGTTTGGAGGGCACGCCTGGGAATATGGGGCTCGTGAATGAGTCATGTGCGTTCGGGCGCTTTTCGCATCGGAAAACAATTTTTATGGCATCTGGAACTCTCGCTCTTAGAGGGCGCTCCTAGTAATTCCGGAATGTCACCTTCTTATGGGTACATTGTCAAACAATTTGTTTTTAGAAAGTGAAACTAGGCCTATTCTTGTGGCATTTCTTCGAATAAATTCACCTCTTCCTTCAACAATCCCGATGCACCTGTACCGCTTGCAAGCAGAGGCAATAAACCGAACAACAATTATACAACAACAACGTACTTTCATCATCCTCAGGCCAATCATAATTTTTTCATAAAGCCCCTGCCCGATACAAAATTAGCCAGCAACTGCATCCTTTCAAGCACCTGAAACCCGGGAATCCATCGCGTTAATTATATTAACCCATCAACATCGTCGAACCCCACATGGGAAGAAACGACGCAAAAAGAAATCCAATTACTCTATCCGTGTTACTCCGTTCGACCGAGACGAATTGAAATATGCGATTTAGATGTTTCTAGGTAGACCATGAACGGTTGAGTTATTAATAAGCGACGGATGTCGCGAATTGATTCGTATTATTTCGCAATTACGAGGAGAACAACCGACTCCTTGATTCGATTAAGCCGTAAGTAGACCAATGATGGAAGGCGTGCTTTCAATATACGGCATCATTAGCGACTCACATGTGTTTTAACAACCTTGATGCTGATGGTAATTCATCTAGGATCAATTCGAGTTAGCACTCCATTGAAATTCATCTAATGGTTTCATCTACTCCATGCCAGATCAATTAAGATGCACCGCTTCATACCGGTGGTTTAAAATGTTTTTTTTTCAACAGACGGTAAAACCATTAAAATTCCACCGAAAATCGTTCAAATATAACGTTTGTTACGTTACTTGTTACCTTTAAGTTGCCCCCTTTCGTTTTACCGAAATGTATCGAACTTCAATGAGCAATGAAATCTTAGGGTTCCTGACAGAATTAATAACTTCCTTCAGGTTTTACAGAGTAGATACTCGAAATCGGATTCAGCCATTAGCCTGAAAAACGTGCACAGGAATTTCTACTCTCTCTGTGAATTCATTCCAGAAAATATCTTAGTGGATAATAGGAAGGACTTACCGTGAGGGCATTTCACATAGGCGTTTTCCTTAGGGTGACGTCGGCCGCCGGCGCCGTAACCAACAGCCGTCGAAATGACGTTCGACGAAGAGAATCATGAGGATATCCATTACAGAACGTTGTCTGTAACGGGCTCTTATCATGAACAACTCCACCGATTCAATTTCGTTTCACCTTTTCCACTTCGAACGGAATTATTCGTATCTGATCGACGGCGGTTTTTTCAAGGCGGGATATTCAATTATCGTCATGCGAAGTTATAGAAGTTATTACGAATGGCGGATAAGCTGTACGCGTCGACAGGTCATTAAGGTTAGCGAAATCGAGGTAAAACGTCGCGATAACGTATAGTCGAGGCGTGGTAATGTGATTAAATTTTTCGTTATTCGATAATGGGATTCGTCGATATTTCATCGTGTTAGTTTTCTATATGGAATTTTCTCATTTTCGCCAACAACGGGTTCGAAAAGTTTCCTTTCCAAGTGGCCATGTATCACAAGAAAAAAAAAATTTCAGAGAAGACTCTTAGTTAGAAGTAAATAAATTGGTGTTTGAAATCCATGTACCGAAACAATTGAACAGAAAAATTATCGTCTCACGCGATAAGCAGGTCAAAAAGTCAATCTAAGTAACCCCAGAGAACATCGAAATCGTCTTTCGCGAATGCAGTCCGGTTTCGGCTTTCTTGAGCCTCATCAGTGCAGTGTAGCAATGATGAATTTGACGTGGCAGACGTCATGGTTCAAAGTCTGCAGTTGCGAATGATTATTTTGATGTTCGCAGGGGTTGCACTCAAAAAAAAATTCCAGGTTATACAACGGTTACTTCTACTGAAAATTCCTCCTATACAGGGTCTTTCACGAGGAACCTCACCCATATTTATACGGGAAACTACTGAACGTATTTTCATGAAATTCAGCACTTATAAGTATTTCACGATGCTGATGAAATCTAAAATATTTTCAAGGCATGAGCACCTCCGGTTTTTCCGGAAATGACGTCAACTTCCGTTTTTCAAATTAGAACACCATTTTTTTATTGCAGAAATAGATTCCTTAGAAAATTTCAAGTTATTTTGATGTAACATTTTTCAGTTTTGGTTGGAAAATTCCAAAAAAAAAATCGAAAATAGAGCTCCGCTGAAACAAGAATAACTTCGAGGTTTTTGGATGGAAAATTTTCATTTTTGGGATTTTTCAAGATGTAAGATTGATGTATCCACTTTAAAAATCGAAATAGCGATTCATGATACAGGGGTTAAAAAAATCGCTTTCAAAGTTAGGGATGACAAAATCGTGAAAAATCAATTTTTTCAAATTAGAACCCCATTTTTTTATGGCAGATATTGAATCTACGTTAAAAAATAATGTGAGTGTATGCATCACACCCTTGCCCTAAAATGGATATTTTCTGAGTTATTCACAAAAAACTGTTTTTCGTCTTGAATTTTCAGCTATTTCTTTTCCCTTCACGCCAAAAAGATGAAATTTTCATGCCTTGAAAATATTTTAGATTTCATCAGCATCGTGAAATACTTATAAGTGCTGAATTTCATGAAAATACGTTCAGTAGTTTCCCGTATAAATATGGGTGAGGTTCCTCGTGAAAGACCCTGTATAAGCGACAGCAGGAATATTTGTTGATTTTACGTGACAATTCCGGTCGTTTAATTCCTCTACAAATAACAAGTTTTCCATTACTTGATACAACCAAAATGCAGATCGTCATTTCTACCGGAAAATAATGAAGTGTCGAAAACCAGAATATGCATGACTATTTACAGGAATGTCCTGATCTTACCTGACCTTAACATCTGTTTTCCTGTTAAACCCCTATTTCCCTGTTCCTTCCTACACTATTTTTCTTAATCATATCCTAACCCTTTCTTCTTTTTTTTCCTAGGAAAATTTATTCAAGAGTTAATATAAATCGTAGATCGAAAATATTCAATTCTAGGTAGGAGGCCAAAAATGCTAAAAACGTGCAATATGATAAACTCGATTTTACATGCTGACCGAGACGAAAATATGCTAGATTTAGCATTAAAAATGCCAAATCGGCAACAGTGCCTTCGATATCATCGAGATGATTATCGAATCGCTGTTTCATCATGTCCGTTTCGTCGTCGGAAACCGATATTTTATTCCAAACAACTTCAACCATATGGTACAACATGGATTAAAATATTGTTAGCTGAAAAAGATTGATCCGGTAGAATTATCTGAATTTCTCTGAGAAATACGGAACATTCCTATTGAATTTAATGTGTCCATACTGTTAGTCGTACAAATATTGTTGGGTTATACTTACGAAATTCAACAGGAATGTTTGGTATTTCTCAGAGAAATTAAGATTATTCTACCGGAATGAATCTTGTTCAGCTAACAGTATTTTAATCCATGTACCATATGGTTGAAGTTGTTTGGAATGAAATATCGATTGAAAAGCGACAGAAAAGGTGTTAGCATTTGTAGACAGTAATTCCGTAATCAGATTCGCTAAAATGTATCCGGAATCAGGTGAAAAAAATGTCTCCATATTTATCATCGAGTCTCTCATTACTATTATACAACGAATGTCTCTCTAATTTTTTCAATTGAGTATACAATGGCAGATATTAGTTAAGCCCAAAAATTGGAGATAATTGCTGAAGACTCAGAAACATTAGAATCAGGCTTTAATTCAATTCAAACTCAATTACACACAAATAATCTATTTAGTCCTTATCCTAGAAGAAATTTGAAAGTCGAAATGAATCCAAGTCTTCTAACACACCTGTTGAAACGATGTCTAGACCAGAAATTCAACTCTCAATTTGTCGATTTACATCGAAAAAAGTCCCGATCAACGAATTGACAACGAGGACGTTGTTTGAACCAATAGGGGAGATGTTACGTGATCAACACTTCAAGGCTTCACACGACGCACAGCGCACATCCTGTACATTCCTACTTCGAGAATCTTCTCATGAAGCTGAACTTCTCATAAAGCTCAGCACATTTTTAGACATACCAAGAATGACCGTCTAACCACGGGAAGCTGTGGGAAGGAGAACAATTTCGCGTTTCTCATGAGACTCGTGCCTAAAGTGCAAGTCCGCAAGTTCTTCCACATAGGAACCATAGTTTACTGTTTAAGAAAGACATTGTTTTAAAGACAGTTCGTATTATAAGTTTTTAACATCCCAATTGTAATCAACTCACGTTTTTCTCTATTTCAATCTGTGGATCTAGTTATCTTCATCTCATATCAATCAAATAATTATTTATTGAATATATTTCATATCATATGCCTCAGAGGCCTCAAATTTGGACATCCAAAAATATTGGCCAATGAAAGTTTCATCTTCAAAACTCAATAGAGACCAGAAAAATCATTTCTCATAGAAAAAAAAGTACAAATCTAGATTTAATAGCCTCGAATTATATAGACAACATGTGTTTCTTTTCTATATCGAATTAAAAAAAAATTCTCAAATTTTTTGTTGGAAATTTTTTTTTCGACATTCTTCTCAAAATTTTTTTGATAAGTTCATTCGGTCCAGTTGATTTCGAATATGCAGTCGATTTTCGTAACCACATTATTGCTTTATCGTACCAAACGTTGAAAATTTTTGAAAATTAGTTTATGTCGAAAAAAGATCATAAAATTTTGTAGAAACATTTTAGGGACTCTGTGGAGATTTTTTCGGTGAAAAGAATGCTGCTTTGAAAAAATCCAAACTCACTAGGGCCTATCAATAGCCTCAGAGGATCACCTCAAATTTGGATATCCAAAAATATGGACCAATAAAAGTTTCAAACTCAATAGAGACCAGAAAAATCATTTCTAATAGAAAAAAAGTACAAATCTGGAATTAATAGCCTCGAATTATATAGACAATATGTGTTTCTGTCCTATATTGAATAGAAAAAAATTGTCTCAAATTTTTTGTTGGAATTTTTTTTTCGTCATTCTTCTTGAAGTTCTTGTAATGAGTTTATTCGGTCCAGTTGATTTCGAATATGCAGTCGATGTTTGTTTCGGTACACATTGTTTCGTCGTAGCACACGTTGATTTTTTCTTAAAATTAGTTTTTGTCGAAAGAAAATTTTTGTAATAACATTTTAGGGATTTTTTCGGTGAACACAAAATGCTGCTATGAAAAAACCCAAACTCAGTAGGGCATATCAATAGCCTCAGAGGAAGAGCTCAAATTTGGACATCCAAAGATATGGGCCTTTGAAAGTTTCATCTTCAAAAGTCAATAGAGACCAGAAAAATCATTTCTCATATAAAAAAATACAAATCTGGAATTGATAGCCTTTAATTATATAGATAACTAACCAGCGGAAACAGTGGGAAGAAGTACAATTTCGCGTTTCCCATGAGACTCGTGCCTAACGTGCAAGTTCGAGAGTTCTCCCACATAGGAACCGTAGTTTACTTTTTGAGCGCTCGTACTACTTACACGAGGGCTATATCATTTCGTCACGATGTCTGTATTTTTCGAATTTTGAGCCGAAAATGGTCTCAATCGACTATGTTCGACTCACTGATGACGAATCCGTCGGAAAATTCGAGTCTGTCCGTCCGGCCGTCCGTCCGTCCGTCCGGCCGGCCGTCAGCACGATAACTCTCGAACGGAATAACCTAGAGACTTGAAATTTTCAGTGTGGGTTCAGTTCCCGAATGGCTCGGTTAAGTTCGTTAATGGGCCAAATCCCACCAGGGGTTCCGTAAATATGGCTGTTCAAAGTTTTGTTTCCCTGATTACTTGAAAACTACAGATTTGATCGAGATGAAATTTTGCACTCTAATGGAAAATGAGGTGTTCAAGCTACATGTGAAATTTTGTCCAGATCGCATGACCAGAACCATAGAAACCATAGAAAATTGTAACTTTTGAACGAAAAGGCGTAGGGACTTGAAATTTTCAGGATAGGTGTGAATCTTGAATGTCGTGATGACGTTCATCTATGAGCAAC
Organism: Aphidecta obliterata; assembly: GCA_963966015.1. Lineage (NCBI taxonomy): Eukaryota > Metazoa > Arthropoda > Insecta > Coleoptera > Coccinellidae > Aphidecta > Aphidecta obliterata. The sequence continues at coordinate 6,053,737 of OZ014435.1, forward strand.
ATTATACAAGGGGTTCCGTAAATACGGTCGTTTGAAATTTTGTTTTCTCGATAAATTCGAAACTACGGATTCGATCGAGATGAAATTTTGTATTTTAATCGAGAATGATATATTGAAGCAATATTTTGTCCAGATCGCATGACCAGAACCATAGAAACCATAGAAAATTCTTACTTTTGAACGGAAAGGCCTAGGAACTTGAAATTTTCAGGGGGGTTTGGATCACAAATTTCACGGTCACGTTCATCAATGAGCAAAATTAGACTAGGGGTTCCGTAAATATGGCCGTTCAAAATATTTTTTTCCTGATAGTTTCGAAACTACTGATCGGATTGGAATGAAATTATGCACCTAGCTCAGGAATAATGTATTCAAACTACGTGCAAAATTTTGTCCAGATCGCACCACCAAGACCATAGATACCGTAGAAAATTCTAGCGAATTATCGAAAAAAAATTGGTCACCTAAAGCGCTGACATGAAGTCTGGAGTTTCGCCTAAGTTTCAGATTTTTTGTGACAGCTGTCGAAAATTCCTACAATTGATTTCTAAAACTGGAAAATGCGAATCTACCTACAACGTGCATGTACGAGCGCTCAAAAGCTCCTGCCTTCACGGCAGTGCTTTTCGTAATTTTTGAGAAAGAAATTGTTTTAAGTTCATATTATAAGTCGGGAAGAAATAAAGTTTCTTTTTAAAAATGGACTTTTGAAACGAAAAAACATAATTGTATATTGAATAGATTTCTCGTTATTGATTGATGAATGGTAAATCATACTGATGTTCATAGAGAATACATTGGTGTTAAAGAGAAATTAGTAAAATTTTCGAACAAATCCTAACAGATGATAAAACTCTTGTTACCACATCAGAGCTATCACGATTTTGAACATCAAATTATTCATATAAGTTCTAATTTTTTGTATCTCTCTGTGTCTATTCTTTTTTTTTAAATAAAACAGATCGATGAACATTCCGTTTCTGTCGATTCCTCGACGAACCAAAAATACAGCGAAGAATCGTTCAACCTCCTTCGAACCATAAATAATCAACTACCACCAACTCGACCCATGGGCGATTACGTAACAGAACGTCGAAGAGGCGAATTATTGATGACGGCCTTGGCTCCCTGGAAACGTGGTCGGGTTAAGGTTAACGTTTCCAATGGCACAGCGTCAGAACCAGCTGGATCATGTTCAAACGACGGACTTGCGCCCGCATAAAGGAGGCGCTATAAACATGAATAATAATCGGAGGATGGAAATCTACGTCCAATTAAAAATGGATTTGTTCGACGTGCGAACAAATGTGAGGGACCTTGGGGAGCGCGAATTGTTCTTATCCGAATCGCGAATCTTTCGGTATCCAGGCGCTGATGGTATCTTGAAGATGGGCCCCATTGAGATTCACATGGATGTTAATCCAGGACCAAAAAAGAGAGGAACACTTGTGTTGTAACGCTTTAAAAGTCGCGTCGGATGCTCCGCCTATGGTTAAAGAATGTCTAAGAAGTCGAAGAACAGTTAGATCGATCTGGACGTTGTTTAAACAAACTCCCCCGCATTATGGAACTGCGGAAAATCGGAGCTGATCGTGAACTTATGATTGGGCCGAACTGGTTGTCACTGCCAACGTCACGTTCTTCTTCTTTGGTGGGAGGTGGATGTTAAGGTCACAAATTAATATTATTTATCTCGTTTTGGTGTCTGGTAACTCTTCCGTATCGTGAGGAATTGAATGAATGTACAGAGCTGGATTAGGAAGTTGGTGGTTCGAAGTTATATTCAAGGCCTGGAAATTCGAACAATGGAATCAATACAAGAAGGCGGCAATGACAAATTACATTCTGAAAACGACCCCTCTGGAAGGAGAGTTTCTTTTTTGTTATGACAACACAATTAAACTGACTGGGGGTCCCCTCTGGCTTGTTACGACACCGTCCTCTGGTTTTCGATCGGGAATGAGGGAAAGATTACGTTTAATCCATCATTTTTACGACGGGATTATGAGTAATGAACGGTTTAATCTGTCCTGGAATTGGTTCATGAAGATATTAGCGGTCACTTTCTAGTTGCTCTAGGTTTTATTATCATCCTTTTTATTCATGGGTGCCAAAAAGCATCGAGCTCTATTTTTTCGCGTTTCTTTCTATAAATAAGAGCTTCATCTTTTTTTCCAAAATGTCTGTAATTTTCGAATTTTTTACTCTGTATTATTATAATTGATTTTCTGTCAAATTTTCCTTTTTATAAGGAAATTTTCTATTATAATTCTTCTTGAAATTATTTGCTTGAGCTTATTCGATCTCGTAGATCTTGAATAAGGTCGTTTTTGTTTTTTCTTTGTAGCACATTGAAAATTTAAGAAAATCAATTTTTGTTGAAAAAACGTAATACATTTTGTAGAAACTTTTTAGGGACTCTTCAGAGATTCTTTTCGGTGAATAAAGAATACTGCTACATATGTTTATGAAAATAATTAATACTAACAAGGGCATATTAATGACCTGAGAGAAAGACCTCAAATTTGGACATCCAAAAATATGAGCCTCTGAAAGTTTCATCATCAAAACTCAATATAGACCAGAAAAATCATTTCTCATAGAAAAAGAGTATAAATCTGGAATTGAAAGCCTCGTATTATGTAGATAACATGTATTTCTTTCCTATATCGAATAATAAATTTTTTCTCAATTTTTTTGGTGGGAAATTTTTTTTCGTCATTATTCTTGAAAATTTTTTGATAAGTTCATTCGCTCACGTTGGTTTCGAATATGCTGTCGATTTTTGTTTACACATTATTGTTTCGTCGTAGAACACGTTGAAAATTTCCGAAAACTAGTTTTTGTCGAATTAAATTCATAAAATTTTGTAGTAACATTTCCGGGAATCTGTGGAAATTTTTAGGTGAACAAAAATGCTGCTTTATGTACAAAAATCCATACTTACTAGGGCATATTAATAGTCCTAGAGAAAGACCTCAAATTTGGGCATCCAAAAATATGGACCTCTGAAAGTTTTATCTTCAAAACTCTATAGAGACCAGAGAGGATTTCTCATAAAAAAAAATACAAATCTTGATTTAATAGCCTCGAATTATATAGATAACATGTGTTTCTTTTCTATATCGAATTAAAAAAAAATTCTCAAATTTTTTGTTGGAAATTTTTTTTTCGACATTCCTCACAAAAAAATTTTGATAAGTTTATTCGGTCCAGTTGATTTCGAATATGCAGTCGATTTTCGTAACCACATTATTGCTTTATCGTACCAAACGTTGAAAATTTTTGAAAATTAGTTTATGTCGAAAAAAAATCTTAAAATTTCGTAGTAACATTTCAGGGACTGTGTGGTGGTTTTTTCGGTTACCAAAGAATGCTGCTATGAAAAAATCTATACTAACTAGGGCATATCAAAAGCCGCAGAGGCAGACCTCAAATTTGGACATCCAAAAATATGGGCTTCTGGAAGTTTCATCATCAAAACTCAATAGAGACCAGAAAAATCATTTCTCATAGAAAAAGAGTATAAATCTGGAATTGATAGCGTCATATTATATAGATAACATGTGTTTCTTTCCTATATCGAATAATACATTTTTTCTCAATTTTTTTGTTGGGAAATTTTTTTCCGTCATCATTCTTGAAAATTTTTTGATAAGTTAATTCGCTCACGTAGGTTTCGAATATGCTATCGATTTTTGTTTACACATTATTGTTTCGTCATAGAACACGTTGAAAATTTCTGAAAACTAGTTTTTGTCGAATTAAATTCATAAAATTTTGTAGTAACATTTCCGGGAATCTGTGGAAATTTTTAGGTAAACAAAAATGCTGCTTTATGTACAAAAATCCATACTTACTAGGGCATATTAATAGTCCTAGAGAAAGACCTCAAATTTGGGCATCCAAAAATATGGACTTCTGAAAGTTTTATCTTCAGAACTCTTTAGAGACCAGAGAGGCTTTCTCATAAAAAAAAATACAACTCTTGATTTAATAGCCTCGAATTATATAGATAACATGTGTTTCTTTTCTATATCGAATTAAAAAAAAATTCTCAAATTTTTTGTTGGAAATTTTTTTTTCGACATTCCTCACACAAAAATTTTGATAAGATTATTCGGTCCAGTTGATTTCGAATATGCAGTCGATTTTCGTAACCACATTATTGCTTTATCGTACCAAACGTTGAAAATTTTTGAAAATTAGTTTATGTCGAAAAAAAATCTTAAAATTTCGTGAAACATTTCAGGGACTCTGTGGTGATTTTTTCGTTTACCAAAGAATGCTGCTATGAAAAAATCTATACTTGCTAGTGCATATCAAAAGCCGCAGAGGAAGACCTCAAATTTGGACATCCAAAAATATGGGCTTCGGAAAGTTTCATCTTCGAAACTCAATAGAGACCAGAAAAATCATTTCTCATAAATAAAGAGTATAAATCTGGAATTGATAGCCTCATATTATATAGATAACATATATTTCTTTCCTATATCGAATAATACATTTTTTCTCAATTTTTTTGTTGGGAAATAGAGACCAGAAAAATCATTTCTCATAGAAAAAGAGTAAAAATCTGGAACTGATAGCCTCATATTATATAGATACAATGTGTTTCTTTCCTATATCGAATAATACATTTTTTCTCAATTTTTTTGTTGGGAAATTTTTTTTCGTCATTATTCTTGAACATTTTTTGATGAGTTTATTCGCTAACGTTGATTTCGAATATGAAGTCGATTTTTGTTTACACATTATTGTTTCGTCGTAGCACACGTTGAACATTTCTGAAAACTAGTTTTTGTCGAATAAAATTCATAAAATTTTGTAGAAACATTTCAGGGAATCTGTGGAAATTTTTAGGTGAACAAAAATGCTGCTTTATGTACGAAAATCCATATTTACTAGGGCATATTAATAGTCCTAGAGAAAGACCTCAAATTTGGGCATCCAAAAATATGGACCTCTGAAAGTTTTATCTTCAAAACTCTATAGAGACCAGAGAGGCATTTCTCATAAAAAAAAAGTACAAATATAGATCTAATAGCCTCGAATTATATAGATAACATGTGTTTCTTTTCTATATCGAATTAAAAAAAATTCTCAAATTTTTTGTTGGAAATTTTTTTTTCGACGTTCTTTTCAGAAAATTTTTGATAAGTTTATTCGGTCCAGTTGATTTCGAATATGCAGTCGATTTTCGTAACCACATTATTGCTTCATCGTGCCAAACGTTGAAAATTAGTTCTTGTCGAAAAAAAATCATAAAATTTCGTAGAAACGTTTCAGGAACTCTGTGGAGATTTTTTCGGTTACCAAAGAATGCTGCTTTGAAAAAATCTATACTTGCTAGTGCATATCAAAAGCCGCAGAGGAAGACCTCAAATTTGGACATCCAAAAATATGGGCTTCTGAAAGTTTCATCTTCAAAACTCAATAGAGACCAGAAAAATTATTTCTCATAGAAAAAGATTATAAATCTGGAATGAATAGCCTCAAATTATATAGAAAACATGCGCTACTTTCCTATATCGAAGGAATTATAATAATAAATTTTGTCTCGAATTTCTTGTTGGAAAATTTTTTTCGTTATTATTCTTACAAATTTTTTGATGAGTTCATTCGGTCTAATTGCTTTTGAATATGCAGTCGATTTTTTTGTATACACATTATTGCTTCGTAGCACAAGTTGAAAATTGCTGAAAATTAGTTTTTGTCGAAAAAAAACATAAAATTTTGTAGTACAATTTTTGGGACTCTGTGGAGATTTTTTCGGTGAAAAAAGAATGCTGCTTCGAAAAATCCATACTTACTAGGGCATATCAATCGCCTCAGAGGATGTCCTAAAATTTGGACATCCACAAATATGGGCCAATGAAATTTTCATCATATCCCATGCAGGAGCAAGATTCCTTGAATATTCACCCGAAAATCATAAGGTCAATTTGTAGGAACATAGAACTGAATGAGAGACAATGACTGATTCATAAGATTAGAAGAAACATAGAAAAGAATCATTGCAGGCAGTATTCAGCCTCATCTCCATTCTATCTAGATTCAACCTAACGAATGGCAAAAAAAATGGGATGAACGAGGAGAATTCATACGTTGCGACCGAACTAGCATCACCAAGAATCGAGAGAGAAATCACAAAAATAGCGTTATTATCTCCAATTCCTCGGGCGTAAATCAAAAATTCCTTCCTCTCGTATCTCGTAACGGCTATAATCCATCAACGAGGCGGCGGAATCGGGCGTATCGTCCGTATTCCCCGCAAAAATAACATTTCATAAATTTGAGAGATTGCCAAGTTCAAGACGAAAATAATAATCCGCCGGGAACAAGATGTAAATGCCCTACAGCGACTGCGGTCGCTCTGTTTTCAATCTCACGCTCGGATAACACGCCATTGTTTGGTTTCCGAACGGATTCGGCAGGGCCAGACTGGAGGAATGCGATGTACCGAGAGGAATCTCGACGAAAAAGAGGTTGAAATTACGCCAGGCGTGGTTCAAATAGGGTGGCGCATATTGGGACGCAGTTAGATGACGTGACGCAGGTCGCCAGAGGGTAGTAAAATCTTAATCAAAATATCTCCAATCTCTATCGCATCATCGAATAATCGATAATAACATACTATTTCGACAAACAATAACAATAACCTACGCCTTCGCTTATACGAAAATAATTCAATGTCGACACAAAGCTTGAAATATCCAGCCAGTATTTATTCGATTTTAATGGATTCTAAAACCAATATCCGCAGGTTTTAGAATAGCGATGACTACTCCACAGAATAATTGAATTGACGATTATATATACAGTTCATTTTATTGTTATTCCGGGTGGGAAAACAATGCGCAGATATTCCTCGAAATTAAACTGTATTGGATAAATATTTAATTTGTTCGGTAATGATAGGTTATGCTTTTGTTGGATGTTGTCGGCTTTCATTTCAGATTGGAAAGCGAGCCCGTTCGAATTCTTTATTGTTACTTTTCCACGAATGGGGACTCATTCCAAATTATATAAGGTTCAATTTTAAATGAGAATTCAAGTTGGTCGAACCCTTCCACAATGGATATAGAAGGATATTTCACCTCGATGTAATTCAACATGATTGGAACTGTGACGCCAACGCGTTGAGATTGCAAAAAAGAAAGATATCGAAGCGCCCCCGCGTTTACGAGGGAAAGAAACGGGCTTGTCGACGGTACCCAAAAAGTTCCCTAAACCGAATACCAAACGTACGGAAATAACGGTAGGAAAAGGTCGAAAAAACGCAAAGAGTTTTCCTTTTTTATAAAGTCGAATTATCACCCCAAAGGACGCGAGGTCTCCTTAAAGTAAATCCAGCCCGATCCCACCGCCGGTTTATGCAAGAACTCGATTTGAAAAAGGTCGACTTTTGACACCACGAGAGAATCCAAGATAAATTACGTCGATCACAGATATTTCGTGACATTTCTCCCGGAATTAAATTATTCGTATTTTGACACATCTTCGAAATTTCTAGAAACTAAATCATTCTGTGATGATTTTAAATAAATGGGACGAGAAAGGAGTGTTGGCGGCTATCTTTGAAGGCATATTCAAATTTCCGAATTTTTCCGTCAAGACGAACGCTATTTCGGACGACATCGATTGTACTGTACTGGTACTTTTGAAATGATGAAACTCTTACCGGCATTACAGTTTTCTATCGAAAACCGTGAAGAACTAGAACTCTACCTTACAGGCGTTCTTTTTAACTTGAAAATATTACTCTAGATAATCTTTGGCCAAGATCGTGATCGTAGAGTAGTTTTGAAAGGACTCTACGTTGTGTATGTAAGTATGTAACCTAAATTACGCTTGATTCGATAGAAGAGATTGACGGAAAAATAGGAAATTTAAAACACATATTTTTAGCACTCAATACAAGAAAATAACAAGTTTATTTTAGAGTGCCAAAAGGTAGGGAGGAAAAAAACAACCCTGAAGGGGAAAAAACAACCTCCCTTTTTTTCTCGTTCATATACCATTAACTCACAAGTTAAGAATATTCATTAACAGGTTGACCGGTGAGAATTCTCTCAAATGGTGTTTAAAAATTATTGAGTAGATTAAAGGCGGTAAATTGAGAGTTATACTTCGCAGGGGTCAAACTATCATTTGATGATTGATGAGCTCCCACGGTGCAAGGAGAGGGGAATGCGACCAAAGATCCTCGTTATATATATTTCCAAACGTTGGGCAAAGCCTTGATTAATTTTTAGGTTGCGTCATCCGATAGTTGTCTCCCTGGTCAATTATCCCATCAAGTATTAGATAAACCATATAAGCAGTAAACGATATAATCAGTAAATGCTATAGACAGTAAACGAAATAAACAATAAACGATATAAGCAGTGGATGCTATAGATAGTAAACGATATAAGCAGTCAATCATATAAACAATAAACGAGAAGTCATAACGGATAATAATGCATGGAGAGTAGCTCTTTAAAATGCTCAATCAATATAAGATGATGAAACATAATGCCGACAATGGTGCTTATGAATATCCATGCTATTTGCTGAAAACTACAACGATCACATATAGTATTATTTGAAGAATATTGCAAAACCTTATAATTGAAGTGATTATTAAACATTCGTTTATACAGGCAAATTCTTGTGAGAATCATCAGGAATTTAATACATATGGTCAGTTAGAATCATCAAATAATATGAAATAGGCTTGATAATGAAGTATGAAAAATGGATACAAAACAATACACAAGAAGCAAACCAACATGGTAAAATACGTTGAGTAACAGCGAATTGTCTCTTGTGAATTGAGGGTAAATAATATGAGATAAACACATGGGGTGAATCATGGACACTGTTGAAGACAAGTGCAGCAAATTAGGAGAAGCCTAGATATAAATGATAACGTTGTAATTATAAAATATTGTTACTCACATGACAAACCCAAAGTATCTCTTCCACCCGCGAAGGTTTCAGATCAACTCTCTCACAATCCCACCCTGTTTTACCTTCAGAAGGATAAGATATCACTGTAGAATTTAAAAAGCCACAGCCAACAAAAACCGCCACCCTCCCCGAAGCCACTTTCCAGAGAGCTCCATATTTCGAGGTTAGAATCGTACTTCAATTTGTAGAAAAAGATTCTGTGGTTATTCTTCTCTTGGACGGACTCAGCAAACCTACTTCCTAAGTTCATGATAATATGGATTTCTGTACGGATAATAAAAATGGCGGGCGCAGACGCCAGATCGGTTCACGGTTAATGTTTGAGTTTACATTCCTGGTTGAACATGGTATATTATATTTGCAATGCGCAAACCGTTCGCGCATATTCAATGAGGCGCGCGCAGAAACGCTCGAAATATATTTTGGATCAACATCGATTAAAATGAGTTTACGAACTTCCCAATCGATTCATCTTCCTCCACCAAACTTCCCGATGGAGACGTCCTTCCGAAAATAAAAAATCCGACGCCTTAATTACGAACTCCAACAGCCCACTCGAGACCGCCATCAATCAGTTCGAAGAGCAGAAAAACCTCGTCATCAACACCTCTTCGACAGGGGGATCATTTGTTAAAATCCGTCCGAGGAAGAAGGTTCCCCCAATTCGCGATTCTCTTGTTCGAAATCGGCGGAGGGTGAACGATGAGTAGCATAAACGACGCCTTCTCCCGCTCGGTTTGGTTTGAACATGGGAGAGTTTTTGTCCTTAAGTTGATGGAAATTTTCGTCTGGGAAGCAATGCAAACAATCCGAGGAAACTCATTCAAGTGCCGATAGAAACCTCTAGTGGTAGATCCAAAACGAATTCCCAAAACATGGACCATGAGAATATTTATATATTTCAGGAAAGTCCCCCCTTATTCAGAAACCGAACGGCCTCTCCTGCATTAATTCCAATCAAGATATGCTAATTCCGTAATTATCCCATACGGTTTTCTTATGATTCATAAATATGGGGCAGGAAATATGGGTTAATCTAGATGCACATGCATGTGGAGGAAATGCATGTCGGACCTTTCTCCGCAAAACCGATGCGAGTCGCGATAATACCTGGGAATTTAATAGTAACGAGTACGTTGAAAGCTCTTTCCACCATAATATTCTGTTTTACCTTCCAATTTGATCGAAAATCCTTCGGATATATTCAAAATTCAATCAGTCGAAAAATCGTGTTCGCGTCTATTTTCACGTTGAATTCAGGCCGATCTATCATTGTGTCATTTTGTTCCGTTTGATTTCGTATGAAACGGCCGACACATTAATTCGGCTGAATAATCGGGCTCCAATAGTTAATGATGAGTTTGGCAGTGGATTATTCGATGATTGGCAGCCTTTACAATTGATTCGATTTGATTTAAATTATGCAGGTAGTTTCGATATTAATCCGGGGAAAGTTTGATTTTAGGCGGACGATATCGAACGTCAAAGCGATTGACGTTCCGCTCTAGATAACTCGATAATCTATGGTCCAGAGGAAACGATTGAGTATTTTTTTCAGGTTAGGTTAGGTTTGATTCTAGCAAGTGTCAGCAGATTTATCGTGGTTGACACATGAATAAAACATCTAACTTTTCAAAATATTTGTTGTTTGATTTCGTACTTTCAAGTGCGAAGTGACTCAAAATAAATAGATTACAAAATAATACTATTAGGAATGATGATGATGGCCTTGACTGTGACAAGATTCGCTGGATATTTCAGATTGTGCATTAACATTTCTTCATCTTTTTCGTGTTTAGTATAACTCGTTATAATTTACTTTGTTCTTTGCAAGGCAATTTTTAATGTACTTTTTTTCTTTGAGTTCTTCCTCTGAGGCTATTGATATACCCTAGTTAGTATGGTTTTTTCATATTTTTTGTTCACTGAAAAAATCTCAACAGAGTCCCTCAAATGATACTACAAAATTTTATGATTATACTCGACAAAAACTAATTTTCAGAAATTCGAAATAAAGGTTTTCCACTATTATATGGAAAATATATAAGGGCAGTGACCAAATTGTGTTATTCTCACTAGCTGTGATCATAAGCAATCGATTGTATTCTTATCATTACCCTCTTTTATGGGAAGCTTTTTCCTCTGTGGCAAAAAAGGTTAAGGCAATCTCGATTTCTTCACTTCGAGAAGCTTTTATAATCAGCAGTGGCTTAGACTTCCAAAGGTACCATCAAATAAATATAAGTTTTCACTTTCATAGGAAAAATATGTTATTACACTGACCAATTTTACTTATTCTCACTACCTGTGATCATAAGTAATCAAATTTGTTTTATTAGTACACGCTTTCATTGGGATTTCACCCTTCTATGAGAGAAATATGTAAGGGCAATGACCTCACTTTGTTTCCTCCCATTTTAGAAGGTGTGAATATCAGCAGTTGCTTATAATTCCAAAAGACACTTCATATAAATAAAGGTAATCCCCTATTATAAGGAAAATATATAAAGGCAGTGAACAAATTGTGTTATTCTCACTAGCTGCGATCATAAGCAATCGATTGTATTCTCAAAATAACACTCTTTTATGGAAAGCTTTCCCCTCTATGACAAAAAAAGATGAGGGCAACTTTGATTTTTTCAATTTGAGAAGCTTTTATAATCAGCAGTCGCTTATATTTCCAAAGTTACCCTCAAATAAATATGGGTTTTCACTTTAATAGGAAAAATATGTTATTACACTGACCAATGTTACTTATTCTCACTACCTGTGATCATAAGTAATCAAATTTGATTTATTAGTACACGCTTTCATTGGGATTTCACCCTTCTATGAGAGAAATATGTAAGGGCAATGACCTCACTTTGTTTCCTCCCATTTTAGAAGGTGTGATAATCAGCAGTTGCTTATAATTCCAAAAGCCACTTCATATAAATAAAGGTAATCCCCTTTTATAAGGAAAATATATAAGGGCAGTGACCAAATTGTGTTATTCTCACTAGCTGCGATCATAAGCAATCGATTGTATTCTCAAAATAACACTCTTTTATGGAAAGCTTTCTCCTCTATGACAAAAAAAAGGTGAGGCAACTTTGATTTTCTCAATTTGAGAAACTTTAATAATCAGCAGTCGCTTATATTTCCAAAGTTACCGTCAAATAAATATAAGTTTTTACCTTCATAGGAAAAATATGTTATTACACTGACCAATTTTAGTTATTCTCACTACCTGTGATCATAAGTAATCAAATTTGTTTTATTAGTACACGCTTTCAATGGGAGTTTACTCTTCTATAAGAGAAATATGTAAGGGCAATGACCTCACTTTGTTTCCTCCCATTTTAGAAGGTGTGATAATCAGCAGTTGCTTATAATTCCAAAAGACACTTCATATAAATAAAGGTAATCCCCTATTATAAGGAAAATATATAAAGGCAGTGAACAAATTGTGTTATTCTCACTAGCTGCGATCATAAGCAATCGATTGTATTCTCAAAATAACACTCTTTTATGGAAAGCTTTCCCCTCTATGACAAAAAAAAGATGAGGGCAACTTTGATTTTCTCAATTTGAGAAGCTTTTATAATCAGCAGTCGCTTATATTTCCAAAGTTACCCTCAAATAAATATGGGTTTTCACTTTAATAGGAAAAATATGTTATTACACTGACCAATGTTACTTATTCTCACTACCTGTGATCATAAGTAATCATATTTGTTTTATTAGTACACGCTTTCATTGGGATTTCACCCTTCTATGAGAGAAATATGTAAGGGCAATGACCTCACTTTGTTTCCTCCCATTTTAGAAGGTGTGATAATCAGCAGTTGCTTATAATTCCAAAAGCCACTTCATATAAATAAAGGTAATCCCCTATTATAAGGAAAATATATAAGGGCAGTGACCAAATTGTGTTATTCTCACTAGCTGCGATCATAAGCAATCGATTGTATTCTCAAAATTACACTCTTTTATGGGAAGCTTTCTCCTCTATGACAAAAAAAAGGTGAGGCAACTTTGATTTTCTCAATTTGAGAAACTTTAATAATCAGCAGTCGCTTATATTTCCAAAGTTACCGTCAAATAAATATAAGTTTTTACCTTCATAGGAAAAATATGTTATTACACTGACCAATTTTAGTTATTCTCACTACCTGTGATCATAAGTAATCAAATTTGTTTTATTAGTACACGCTTTCAATAGGAGTTTACTCTTCTATAAGAGAAATATGTAAGGACAATGACCTCACTTTGTTTCCTCCCATTTTAGAAGGTGTAATAATCAGCAGTTGCTTATAATTCCAAAAGACACTTCATATAAATAAAGGTAATCCCCTATTATAAGGAAAATATATAAAGGCAGTGAACAAATTGTGTTATTCTCACTAGCTGCGATCATAAGCAATCGATTGTATTCTCAAAATAACACTCTTTTATGGAAAGCTTTCCCCTCTATGACAAAAAAAAGATGAGGGCAACTTTGATTTTCTCAATTTGAGAAGCTTTTATAATCAGCAGTCGCTTATATTTCCAAAGTTACCCTCAAATAAATATGGGTTTTCACTTTAATAGGAAAAATATGTTATTACACTGACCAATGTTACTTATTCTCACTACCTGTGATCATAAGTAATCAAATTTGTTTTATTAGTACACGCTTTCAATGGGAGTTTACTCTTCTATGAGAGAAATATGTAAGGGCAATGACCTCACTTTGTTTCCTCCCATTTTAGAAGGTGTGATAATCAGCAGTTGCTTATAATTCCAAAAGCCACTTCATATAAATAAAAGTAATTCCTATTATAAGGAAAATATATAAGGGCAGTGACCAAATTGTGTTATTCTCACTAGCTGTGATCATAAGCAATCGATTGTATTCTCAAAATAACACTCTTTTATGGAAAGCTTTCTCCTCTATGTCAAAAAAAAGGTGAGGGCAACTTTGATTTTCTCAATTTGAGAAGCTTTTATAATCAGCAGTCGCTTATGTTTCCAAAGTTACCGTCAAATAAATATAAGTTTTCACTTTAATAGGAAAAATATGTTATTACACTGACCAATGTTACTTATTCTCACTACCTGTGATCATAAGTAATCAAATTTGTTTTATTAGTACACGCTTTCATTGAGAGTTTACTCTCCTATAAGGGAAATATGTTAGGGCAATGACCATACTTTGTTTTCTCCCATTTAAGAAGGTGTGATAATCAGCAGTCGCTCATAATTCCAGAGGTAACTTCATATAAATAAAGATTCTCCTCTATTATATGGTAAATATATAAGTGCTATGACAAAATTGTGTTATTCTCACTAGCTGTGATCATAAGCAATCGATTTTCAATATAAGTACCAACTTTTATGAGCAGCTTCCTCCTCTACGAGTACCTGGTCGTACCTAACTTTCCACTTCCATTGAGAAAATATTTGAGGGAATTCACCCACTGCTTCATCTTGGAAGCTGTGATAATCAGAAAGTGTCTTCATCTCTTCGAATTTCGGAATTTATACAGTAATGATCGTCCTCTGAATTGAATAATGGAACGATACGAAACGGACACCTCCGGCACGGCAGTTAACATCGAAACGATCCACTAACAAGGAACGAATTTCCCCAAATTTTACGCGTGACCTACATTTTTCCAACGCCAACGATTCCGGTCGATACCCCGACGTCGTCGGCTCAGAATTCCCCAGAAGTTCATAATTCAGAAAACCGTAGAAAGTAATATACCGAATTTATTGCGACGTCGTCGTAAGGGAATTATTCTCCTCCGAATTTGAATTGGAAAATTATGTTTACATTTGTTCAGAAATATTATCTTCCTCAAGTTCCGGCTATCTCCGCGAATTTCCATTGTTTTATGCACGTTAAGGACCGACGTGGAGTAGAAAAACCTTTAAGCAATTTTCCGGCGTTACCGTGAAATGAATATATTATAAACTCCGCTTTGGGTGCGACTCTTTGATAAACGAGGTTAGCCGAAATTCTGAGGAAGGACGAGGGGCAAGAAAAGAGCCGTTAAGGTTTTGTTCCAACCCTTAGACGTGATTAATTTCAGCGCGGAGTCCATAATGAGCCTTGGAGGTCTGTTTATTTATAATTAAAAATAAGGAAAACGCAAGACGAACTTTGCCACCAGTCGATGTTGGCGTCAATTCAAGATGTAAACAAAAGGATCTCTTATATGTGGATGCTTTGGGCGGTTGGTGTAGAAAACCCTTTGAAGGGTGACTGTTATCTATTCTCCTATACTATTAAATACTGACCCAATGTTTTTTTCTAGGTGGCTAGTAAACCTTGGAGCTTTCCACCAGATACAAACATAGGGGACCTGAAATTGTGCAACCACAAAAGAAAAATACCGAGCATGGCTGCTTCAGAGTGCAAACAAATGGATCCAAACATAAAATTAAGAAAAGGTAAGTTCCAAAAAATTTTAATCCCCGAAACTCAATCATAAGGGACATAAATGACAATATTGCCAAAGTATTCAAGTCGATTTTCGACCGAAATTTCCTTCAGATTACTCGATAAATCTAAAAAAGATGCTAACCGCACTCCATTGTGTTGTAAGGGATTGATTTGAAAACGACCCCGACGTCGTATCCATCTGTTTCGACGTTGCCACACGTCGCGAAGTCCCCGAATCTCCTGATTTATGCGGTGCGATGGAAATTCGAAGAACGGTCATCCGAGGGAATCCGCTATCGAGTTTTCGCCAAATTGTTTTCCTGTCGCTTCCCGCACGGCCGGATTTATCTGCGGGTGTTACATCCTCCCCACCCCCGAACGGACGAGTGGAAATCGATGCAGTTTTCATTGGGCGATTTTCGGTCCCGTCTCCGTCCATCCGTCATTGTCGTCCTGGGCGCAAATTGGATAGATGGCGCCACCGGCACGCCGCGCGGAAGCGCGGCCGGGTCAATTAATTTCTAACATGTGAATTACGGTGATTAATTTTCGCAGGGGCGCGCGGTTTTGTCGCATAGTCGATTTCGTCGAATTTAATTTGGTATGTGGGGTATCAATTTGTAACGTCGCGACGAGGAGGGAATCGAGTTGGTTTTTAGCGTTTGATTGGACGAAGAGACATACGAGAGACACGTTTCTGGTTCCTCCTTCGTTCTCTTTTGGGAGGGGGTGGGTACTTGTGGTGAATAATCTGTCGAGTTTCTACAGCTGAAAGTGCGAGAATTGAAATGGCCCTCATTCCCCACTCCATTTTCCCGATACAAGAAACTCCATCGGATAACGAAGGATCTTCCCCAAAACCTCTCGATCCCTTGACGTAGAACACAGTCCGTGAAGTGGAGCAGAACACGCTTGAATCTCTGTATATTTTGCGATTCATTGAACCTCCAACATAATACACCCTTGTTCGCTTCGAGTATCATCGAGAATCGAGGGAGGTGATGATCGTAGCACATCAGCCGCCAGCTGGAGGAACCCCTCGAAGTGAATAAGACATCTTGCTGCAATAAACGAGAGATTTAGGGTTGTCCAAAACGGATTGGCAGCGAGGGAAAACCATCTTGGTGAAGATTCGAACCTCTCGATTCGATTGCTCGATCGAACAAGGAGACAAGTGTGTGTTTTGTCTCCACCAAGGATCTACGCCGAAACTTCTCTATACTTAGAAGTAGATCACAGCCCAAAAGGTGGAGCAGAAGACGCTCAAATCTCTGTATATTTTGCGATTCATTGGACCTCCAACATAATACAGCATTGTTCGCTTCAAGTATCATCAAAAATCGAGCGAGTCGATGATCTTAGCACACCAGCTGCAAGCTGGAGGAACCCCTCGAAGCGAATAAGACATCTTGCTGCGATAAATGACGGCTTTAGGGTTGTCCAAAACGGATTGGTAGCGAGGGAAGACCATCATGGTGAAGATTCGAACCATTCGAGTCGATTACTCGATCGAACAAGGAGACAAGTGTGTGTTTTGCCTCCTCCCATGGACCTACTCCGAAACTTCTCGATACTTAAACGTAGATCACAGCCTGAGAGGTAGAGCAGAAGACGCTCAAATCTCTGTTTATTTCGTGATTCGTTGAACCTCCAACATAATACACCCTTGTTCCCTTCAAGTATCATCAATAAACGAGAGAGGCGATGATCGTAGCACATCAGCTGCGAGCCAGAGGAACCCCTCGAAGTGAATGAGATATCTTGCTGAGATAAACGACGGGTTCAGGGTTGTCAAAAACGGGCTGGTAGCGAGAGAAGATTATTTTGGTGAAGATTCGAACCGTTCGAGTCGATTGCTCGATCAAACAAGAAGACAACTGTGTGTTTTGCCTACCCAAGGATCTACGCCGAAACTTCTATATACTAAAAACATAGATCACAGCTCAAAAGGTGGAGCAGAAGACGCTCAAATCTCTGTATATTTTGCGATTCATTGAATCCCCAATATAATACACCCTTGTTCGCTTCAAGTACCATCAAGAATCGAGGGAGGCAATGATCGTAGCACATCAGCTGCAAACTCGAGGAACCCCTCGAAGTGAATAAGACATCTTGCTGCGATAAACGACGGGTTTAGGGTTGTCCAAAACGGAATGGTAGCGAGAGAAGACCATCTTGGTGAAGTTTCAAACATTTCGAGTCGATTGCTCGATCAAACAAGGAGACAAGTGTGTGTTTTGCCTCCTCCAAGGATTTACCCCGAAACTTCACGATACTTGAACGTAGATCACAGCCCAAAAAGTGGAGCAAAAGACACTCAAATTTCTGTATATTTTGCGATTCATTGAACCTCGAACATAATACACTCTTGTTCGCTTCAAGTACCATCAAGAATCGAGGGAGGCGATGATCGTAGCACATCAGCTGCAAACTCGAGAAACCCCTCGAAGTGAATAAGACATCTTGCTGCCATAAACGACGGGTTTAGGGTTGTCCAAAACGGAATGGTAGCGAGAGAAGACCATCTTGGTGAAGTTTCAAACCTTTCGAGTCGATTGCTCGATCAAACAAGGAGACAAGTGTGTGTTTTGCCTCCTCCAAGGATTTACCCCTAAACTTCACGATACTTGAACGTAGATCACAGCCCAAAAAGTGAAGCAGAAGACGCTCAAATTTCTGTATATTTTGCGACTCATTTAACCTCCAACATAATACACCCTTGTTCGCTTCAAGTATCTTCAATAAACGAGGGAGGCAATGATCGTAGCACACCAGCTGCGAGCTGGAAGAACCCCTCGAAGTGAATAAGACATCTTGCTGCGATAAACGACGGGTTCAGGGTTGTCCAAAACGGAATGGTATCTAGAGAAGAACATTTTGGTGAAGATTCGAACCTTTCGAGTCGATTGCTCAATCAAACAAGGAGACAAGTGTGTGTTTTGCCTCTCCCAAGGATCTACGCCGAAACTTCTCGATACTTAAACGTGAATCACAGCCCTAAAAGTGAAGCAGAAGACGCTCAAATCTCTGTATGATTTGCGATTCATTGAACCTCCAACATAATACACCCTTGTTCGCTTCAAGTATTGCGAGCTAGAGGAACCCCTTCGAAGTGAATAAGACATCATGTTGCGATAAACGACAGGTTTAGGGTTGTCCAAAATGAAGTAGTGGCGAGAGAAAACCATCTTAGTTAAGTTTCGAACCTTTCTAGTTGATTGCTTGATCAAACAAGCAGACAAGTCTGCGTTTCGACTTATCAGTAAGGCATCATTGCAAGCGCCATCTAACGCATCAGTGCATTTTTGTAGCCCAAGAAAGCCAAAATTAATTCCTAAAGACCGATCACCCTATTAATCAAATTTTTCCAACCCTTTCCTTAAAACACCCGCAGTGGGTAGTCATCCCTCCGACCGCCGAGAACGTCGACCGGAATCCTCGCCGTCTTCTGGCCACCCCTATCGCGATTCTAACCCTTATCAACCTTGTATTATGTGACGAGTATAGCGATGTCGTTCTCCCCGAGAGACGAATTATTGATCCCCCTTTCCTGGAACGCTTGAGCTCCTGCAGGATGCTCGGGATAATAGCGGGGAATCGTCTGATTCCGGACTCCGGCAGGCAATAGACGTATTAGGCGAATAACACACGTCGAACGAGCAGCGATCGAAGTCGCCGGAACGACAAACACGATTACACCCCCTCTATGGGCTGTTTCGGGTATCAGTTTCATTTCGGGGAGAATATCCGTTTTATTCGTTCCGCGGATGGGAGGGATTCAGTTAGTATCCTTCGGGGCTACCATACAATGACCTTGCCCGCAGGTAGACCCCTGTCGCACACCGATATAACGTGCTAATTCATTCATTTGGGCCGTATCGCCATCTGGTCGGCTCGACGAGGGGCGCAATGTACAAATTGAAAGCGAGGCATAATGGAAATGATGCCTGAAACAATGGCTCGCATGTCACGGTTTGGTGCCCTTTCCCCCAAGTCGCAGAAGGTCGACCCACCTCGTCTAACCGCCCGTTTTCCGGCCAAATATTTGCCCGGACCGATGGTCGTCTGTCGGTCACGCCAGGAAACGAATGTTTTGATGTTAAGTTTAATTTATTACGCTCTGAAGAAGGCCACTCTTCTTTTCGTGTATTAGAAATGTCCGATATCTGGTGAATTCGGGATTGGAATTGGTCCTTCGAGCCGGATCCAGGTCGATATGGAATGTCATCAACGAATTTTCACTTTCATTCAAGTCAATGTGAAGGGAATCCATAAATAGGGAAGTTTCTTTCAATAACGAATAATCGTAAAATCCCGATGCGGAAGTTGGGAGGGGGAAATCCCCTGGAGATGAAGCGATATCTCGATTCCTGGACAGTTGGTATTCAGGAGAGGATCCCATTATCCAGACGTGCGATGAATCAAAACGAGGAGAAAAATGCAATCACATCGCGTCAGATAATATTTAGACTCCGGTAAAAAGAGTCGTATCGCAGGGGCGTCCGCAC
The DNA here is from genome assembly GCA_963966015.1 of Aphidecta obliterata. Lineage (NCBI taxonomy): Eukaryota > Metazoa > Arthropoda > Insecta > Coleoptera > Coccinellidae > Aphidecta > Aphidecta obliterata. Next base: position 6,073,615 of record OZ014435.1, read on the forward strand.
GGGGCCTTCGAGAAGTATAGAGTGCATTCTTGAGACGACACGTCCTTGATAATACCTCCATTGCTGAAAGGAAGCTCAAGATCCTGGCGTAAGAGGCGAAACCAAATCTTCTTAGGGCTAACTTTCTCTTCTCTCTAGGCATACCTCCTAACTAACAGCCCCAACGATCATGGCTATGGTTATTTGAAATAGGGTTGAAAGATAGGAAGCAGAGGATAAACCTTCTTTCTGCACAGTTCCGGAGCTGTCAACGGGTTTCGAAAAGCTAAGTACTTAACTCAAAGTTGTTCAATGTCACTGTAATAGAAAACACAATGGTGCGACAAAAACGCGGCTGTTAAGATCAGACGACGCGGTTTTGCAAGAATATGCGGCAATATTTCAAAGAAGATTCGATGGCGTCAATATTTAAAAGAATTCTTGGTTTTCTACCAAGAGGATTTACTCTGTCTCGGTGACTTTTGATTGATTAATTGTTCTGACTTATGGTCAGATAGATGACAAGACCTCGCAGCGCGGGCGCAAGAAAACCACTATACAGTTGGTCGTTCACGTTCACGACGCAAAATGTTTGGAGCTACGCCACTGGTTGGCGTTAGAAGGCAGGAATATTCGCCGGGAACGATGCTAAATTCACGATATCAGGAAGAAATTCAACGCGCCATCCTCTGAATAGAAATGGTCTTCTTTCTGTCAAGTTTTTATTTGTTCTCCCTCGCTCGTAATTCGAACGCCAAATTGACGCCCCCCTTTCCGTCCACCTCCCTCAACCCCGGTGCGATACCAGGCGACGCGATCGGTCGGAACAAAAAGCCACAAACGAGTTCGAAATTTATATCCATCTTCATTCGCGATGTTAACAATTTCTCTCGCAGATTTCTCCTCGGTTCCTACCTCCATAGGACGATATGTAAACTGGGGGTGAATTGACGGATTGATGTTTTTTTTTGCTACCTCTGAATAGCTCTTTCACCCAATTGTAATCAACAATTATTTATTTTAAAATGTTGAGATTCGAAGATCTGGAGGAATACTGAGAACATGCGAAAGGTCGACAATTTGCAGGATTTCTGTTAATCCCCCTGGTTTCCCCATTAGGGAGAACGCAGAGTTTTAATTGTTCGTTCTTATCCACTTCTAATTTGAGCGTTCCCTCGAATGCTTTTTGAGTCCTTCAAATGCCATTATGGGCGATTTCAAAGGGAAAAATTTTCCTGGGGTGAGAGGGAGAGAAATTTCTGATTCGTAGTCGAAGTTTAGTTACCGTTTGGAGTGTGATTTGAAGGGGAATGGGGGGAGACTTAATTATATTTTACTTCAGCTTTGAGGGTTATTGGGTTGCTTGACAATAAGATAATTTTTTTCGCTATTTCTGACCCTGGAGATGTAATTCCTGATTAATAGAGAAGTACCACAAGGAATTATTCTTGGACCATTAATATTGTCTTCTTTGAAGTCTGTACTAATGGTGGGGAGTTGGAAAAAGGTGTTGGAAAATGTATGGAATTGGGTGAAACGAAATGATTGGGAAATGATTCAAAGGGGAATGGGAGGAACACGCAATTTTTTTTTACTTCAGCTTTGAAGGTTATTGGGTTGTTTGACGATAAGATTATTTCTTCCGCTATTTCTGAGACTGGAGTAGTAACTCCTGATTAATAGAGGAGTACCAAAAGGAATTAATCTTGGACCATTACTTTTGTCTTCTTTGAAGTCTGTACGAATGGTGGGGAATTAGAAAAAGGTGTTGGAATGTTTGAAATTGGGTGAAACGAAATGATTGGGAAGTGATATAAAGAGGAATGGGGGTAAGACTCAATTATTTTTTACTTCAGCTTTGAGGGTTATTGGGTTGCTCGACGATAAGATTATTTTTTTCGCTATTTCTGACAATGGAGATGTAATTCCTGATTAACAGAGGAGTACCACAAGGAATTATTATTGAACCATTACTATTGTCTTCTTTCAAGTCTTTACTAATAGTAGGGAATAAGGAAAAAGGGTTGGATAATTTGAAATTGGGTGAAACGAAATGATTGGGGAGTGGTATAAAGGGGAATGGGGGTAAGACTCAATTATTTTCTACTTCAGCTTTGAGAGTGATTGGGTTGCTCGACGATGAGATTATTTTTCTCGCTATTTCTGACACTGGAGATGTAATTCCTGATTAATAGAGGAGTACCACAAGGAATTATTATTGAACCATTACTATTGCCTTCTTTCAAGTCTGTACTAATGGTGGGGAATAAGGAAAAAGGGTTGGAAAGTTTGAAATTGGGTGAAACGAACTGATTGGGAAGTGATATAAAGAGGAATGGGGGTAAGACTCAATTATTTTTTACTTCAGCTTTGAGGGTTATTGGGTTGCCCGACGATAAGATTATTTTTTTCGCTATTTCTGACAATGGAGATGTAATTCCTGATTAACAGAGGAGTACCACAAGGAATTATTATTGAACCATTACTATTGTCTTCTTTCAAGTCTTTACTAATAGTAGGGAATAAGGAAAAAGGGTTGGATAATTTGAAATTGGGTGAAACGAAATGATTGGGGAGTGGTATAAAGGGGAATGGGGGTAAGACTCAATTATTTTCTACTTCAGCTTTGAGAGTGATTGGGTTGCTCGACGATGAGATTATTTTTCTCGCTATTTCTGACACTGGAGATGTAATTCCTGATTAATAGAGGGGTACCACAAGGAATTATTATTGAACCATTACTATTGCCTTCTTTCAAGTCTGTACTAATGGTGGGGAATAAGGAAAAAGGGTTGGATAGTTTGAAATTGGGTGAAACGAACTGATTGGGGAGTGATATAAAGGGGAATGGGGGTAAGACTCAATTATTTTTTACTTCAGCTTTGAGGGTTATTGGGTTGCTCGACGATAAGATTATTTTTTTCGCTATTTCTGACACTGGAGATGTAATTCCTGATTAATAGAGGAGTACCACAAGGAATTATTATTGAAACATTACTGTTGTCTTCTTTCAAGTCTGTACTAATGGTGGGGAATAAGGAAAAAGGGTTGGATAGTTTGAAATTGGGTGAAACGAAATGATTGGGGAGTGATATAAAGGGGAATGGGGGTAAGACTCAATTATTTTTTACCTCAGCTTTGAGGGTTATTGCGTTGCTTGGCGATTAGATTATTTTTCTCGCTATTTCTGACTCTGGATTGTAGATCCTGATTGAAAGAGGGGTACCACAAGGAATTTTTCTTGGACCATTACTATTGTCTTCTTCGAAGTCTGTACTGATGATGAGGAATTAGAAAAAGGTGTTGGAATGTTTGAAGAAGTGTGAAACGAAATGATGGGGAAGATCAATGAAGTATTGAAACAGAAAGAAAGAAATTAGGTAGTAGAAAAGAAATTGCGGGAAGTAGATACAGATGGTAATACTTTCAGAGCATCGCCCTGTGTACCCAATTAATCCTGTTCGAATCGACGAAAATTCGAAATTGAATTACTCACCTCGGTCGGAGAGTCTTCGAGATGACCCTCCGCCAGAAAACGGGTTCCATTATATAACTCTCCTGTTCGGATTACGAGAGCAGTGTTTATGGTGACCATTCAGATCGCCATCTTTCAAGAACGGTCGGTGGTCCCTTATGTGCACTCCTTGTGGGCGGGTTAATGACCCCAGAACACTTTGGATCTGCAGGAGGACATATATTCAACATCTCAACGTGAAAGGAAAACGCCGAGGAGTTTATCTCTAGAATCTGAGGAGTTTCAGTCAGCGTTCAACTTAATTTAGGTATGATGGTTCCTTACTTTTCCTTGAAGGAAATGTCCGTCTCGAGTTGGAGGGTGGAACTCCATTCCCCCTTCGTCAAGAATTCGTTCATCAATCATTCATGAAATTGGTTGTTTTGAGAGCCATTTGTTCATTGATCCAGTTCCACCCTTGCAATTCCGAACATAACAAGGGTCGTGCAGGGAAAAACGCCTAAGTGATCTGAAAGCGACAAATATGCACGGTCACAAGTTATACTGGTTGAGGCGAAGATTAGAAATCGTTATCTAATATTCTTTATCTGATATCTTCCACTACCTCAGCACTCTTGCATCCCATAGAATCTTTCTCATCATCCAATTTCAATGAATCCCCGAACAAAATATGCATCATTGAAATCCATTAGATAGATTTCCCCCAATTTCAACTTCGCCCCGTCTCCGATAATCCACCCTGGGCTGGTGAAGACCTAACGCCAGCTAAATAAGAGACGAGGAGCTGCAATATCCCGACGTCTCATCTTCCACGGTCCCATTCTTAAGACCCATTAACTAAATCGCATCCGGGTTTTGAGGAGTTGCACTCCGAGCGTCGCCCGGGGATAAACCCCAGCCTTAAGAGTTTGTTCTTTACTTAATAACAAGATAATCCTTTTTGACTCGTCTGGAAAATTGAAAAGCACGCGGACGGTTTGCATAACAATGAGGTTCAATTTCTGTTCCGTTTGTTCTCGGGAAAAACCAGACGAGTCGCTCGACTCTGTGTGTTCTGTGTGGGGGATGGGAGGAAAACCCTTGGATCTTTCGATTCGGAGAGATGCGATTGGAGGATGCTCAGAGGTTGAGTGAATTCGTCTACTCATTTTGTTTAGTTCACTTGTTCACTCCCAAATGCTGTTATATATTCATATTTCTAACAAAGGTTTTCTAGTCGAGACTATGGATCAGTTGCGATATACGTTTTGCGGACGAATTATCAGTGATAATACAGTGTGTTGTGACAACAGGGCATTAGGATGTTTCGATGTGACAAAACAATAACATCAATGAATGTTATTTTAAAAAAATATTAAATATTTCTTGAGAATTTGAACATTTTTTTTCAATGTAATATATCCGAGAGTAACTTCACTATCGATTTCATCCAAGTTCGCAGTGGAATTATGGTGAAAATTAATTATTACTAAGGGGCGTTCTACACGATTATGCGGCAATTCACACCATAAATAAAAACAAGGATAAACACTGCTGCTCCGTCAACCAACAAGGTGTGTAAGGATATATAATTACGACACTCTTGGTTTTTACTTCTCAAATGTCTCCGTCAGTTATTTCAGTACCATTGTTGACATTTTAATTGGCTAATATCACGTGTGTAGAATGTAATTATCTGGAACCTTTGGCGGAAAATGTTGGATTCCCAGTTGGGTCGTTTGGGAAGTGTCGGTGTTAATATCTGCAATTAATGATGGCTGGCAATTAATTTCAATGTCATCCGATTCGCTGAGATGCGGATTATTTCTCAACTGACACCAGTACAATGAAAATTATAATGGTTATCGGTAATTCGTGGTGTTCGTTGTGAAATTCTTCTCATTCCCTGCGCTCCTGAAGAAAATCTGAGCATAACTATGCGAGCAAGGCGTTAATACTAGAGTACTTTTTTTCGATCGTAATTTTTTTTACAAATTAATCTGTACAGCGAAACATTCCGGAAATAATTCTCTATATGAAATTAACGAATTCCCGAATGCTTTATATCCGAACGCATTCATGTGTGCTGGTCTGGCGGATATCAATCGGAACACGGGTTATTTGTTTTATACAAATATAGGAACCGATGACATAAAAATGTTATTTTCCCGTCCGTTTCAGTTTTTAATGCCTCGGAAACAGTTTCATGATTGAAAACGGCAGTAACGCACAAAAGCGCGCCATTGGAACGGAAGTAATTTGTTGCATTTCCCCGTTTTCATTGTTTGGTTATGATTGTAACGACGAGTTTGTTGCCGATATATCATTTTATCGATGGGGATTTCCCTGGAATGAAAACGCTGCAACGTGCGGGTTCGAACCGGACGTATTGAAAATTTGGCGCTTTTATTTTCGCAGATGGTTGTTTTGGATTATTATTCAAATGGAACGTTGAAAAAATTCGGAAAGTACTGATGTGGAGTCGGCTTTTACGCTTGTCCGAATTCATTGCCAGAGCCATTTTCTGGATCAGAAAACATCAAAAAGTCCGAATATATATAAAATATTTCGAGTTGAATATTTTGAATAAAATATTGTTGGAAAATTATAAGAATATAATGAATGAATATTCCAGAAATGTTTATTTGTTTGTTTGTTGTCTGAAAAAACTCCGAATATACATGTACATAATATTCCAAGTGAAACATTCCAGGAATATTCGAAATGAAATATTGTTGGAAAATTATAAGAATATTCTGAATTAACTGGGAAATTCTAGGAATATTTGAATTTGAACCAAAAGAATATTGGGGAAACATTCCAAGTGGAACATTCCAGGAATATTCTGAATGGAATATTGTTATAAAATTATAGGAATATTCTGAATTAACTGGTAAATTCTAGGAATATTTTAATGTTGTACCGAATAAAATATTGAGGAAACACTCCAAAATGATTATTCCAGAAATATCCAATGTGGTCCGGAAAAAAAAAATAGAAAAAAATATAGGTATGAAAAATATTCCAAGTGAAATAGAACAGGAATATTCTCACTGCAATATTTTCGGAAAATTATTAAAATATTCTGAATTAATTGGGAAATTATAAGAATACTCTGTATTAACCGGGAAATTCCAGGAATAATTTAATGTTGTACCACATGAAATATTGAGCAAACATTCCAAACTAAATATTCCAGAAATATCCAATGTGGTCGGGAAAAACTAAGAATTTACAAAAAATATTCCAAGTGAAATGTTATAGAAATATTCTGAATGAAATATTGTTGGAACTTTATAAGAATATTCCAAATTAACTGGGAAATTCTAGGAATATTTTGATGTTTTACCGAATGAAATATTGAGGAAACACTCCAAAATGAATATTCAAGAAATATCCAATGTGATCAGGAAGAACTCAGAATATACAAAAAATATTCCAAGTGAAATATCATAGGAATATTCAGAATGCAATATTTTAGGCAAATTATAAGAATATTCTCAATTAATTGGGAAATTATAAGAATATTCTGAATTAACTGGAAAATTCTAGGAATATTTCAATGTTGTACCAAATGAAATATTGAGGAAACACTCCAAACTGAATATTCCAGAACTATCCAATGTGGTCCGGAAAAACCACGAATATACAAAAAAAAATTCCAAGTGAAATGTTACAGGAATATTCTGAATGAAATATTGTTGGAACTTTATAAGAATATTCCAAATTAATTGGGAAATTCTAGGAATATTTTGATGTTTTACCGAATGAAATATTGAGGAAACACTCCAAAATGAATATTCAAAAAATATCCAATGTGGTCCGGAAGAACTCAGAATATACAAAGAATATTCCAAGTGAAATATCATAGGAATATTCAGAATGCAATATTTTTGGCAAATTATTAAAATATTCTGAATTAATTGGGAAATTATAAGAATACTCTGAGTTAACCGGGAAATTCTAGGAATATTTTAATGTTGTACCAAACGAAATATTGAGCAAACACTCCAAACTAAATATTCCAGAAATATCCAATGTGGTCGGGAAAAACTACGAATTTACAAAAAATATTCCATGTGAAATGTTATAGGAATATTCTGAATGAAATATTGTTGGAACTTTATAAGAATATTCCAAATTAACTGGAAAATTATAGGAATATTTTGATGTTTAACCGAATGAAATATTGAGGAAACACTCCAAAATGAATATTCAAGAAAAATCCAATGTGGTCCGGAAGAAGTCAGAATATACAAAAAATATTCCAAGTGAAATATCATAGGAATATTCAGAATGCAATATTTTTGGCAAATTATGAGAATATTCTGAATTAATTGGGAAATTAAAAGAATATTCTGAATTAACTGGGAAATCCTAGGAATATTTTAATGTTGTACCAAGTAAAATATTGAGCAAACACTCCAAACTGAATGTTCCAGAAATATCCAATGTGGTCCAGAAAAACTACGAATATACGAAAAATATTCCAAGTGAAATATTACAGGAATATTATGAATGCAATATTTTTGGAAAATTATAAGAATATTTCTGAATAAATTGGGAAATTATAAGAATTTTCTTAATCAACTGGAAAATTCCAGGAATATTTTAATTTTGTACCGCATAAAATATTGAGCAAACACTCCAAAATGAATATTCCAGAAATATCCAATGTGGTCCGGAAAAACTCCGAATATAGGTACAAAAAACATTCCGAGTGAAATGTTACAGGAATATTCTGAATGAAATATCGTTGGAACTTTATAAGAATATTCCAAATTAACTGGGAAATTCTAAGAATATTTTAATGTTGTACCAAATTAAATCTCGAGGTAACACTCCAAAATGAAGATTCCAAGAATATCCTTTGGCCCGGAAAAACTCAGAAGATACAAAAACCTTCTGAGTGAAATATTACAGGAATATTCTGAATGAAATATTGTTGGAAAATTATGAGAATATTCCGAATTTACAGGGATAATTCTAGCAATATTCGAATGTTGCACCAAATAGAATATTAGAGGAATATTCCAAAATGGATATTCCAGAAATATCCAGTGTTGTCTGGATAAAATCCGAGAATAAATGTAATATTCCAAGTGGAACATTCCAGGAATATTCTATATAAAATATTGTTGGAAAATTATTATTCAAAATCGTTGAAATTGAGGGAATATTCTAAAATGAAGATTCCAGAAATATCCTATGTGATCCGGAAAAACTGCGAATATCCATAAAATATTCCTGCCTCCTTTTCTTGTCGAGGCAAGCCTGGAGGAAAGTATTCCGCATGGCTGATTACAGCGTCTCAACTGCGATATTCCTGTTAACTCGTCATTAGTCGAAGAAATATCCACCTGACGCTCCTCCAACTCTATTATAAATACCTTCTCGGAATCCCCGGCTACAGTTCAACAAACACTAATTAATAACAATATTTGTCTTTCTTAATCATCCCCGCCTAACTTCTAAGTCGGCGGGGGAAACCCACGCTAAAATAAACCATCGAATTAATTATATCAGACGAACTAATCTGAACGGAGGCTCTGGATCACATTATGGCCTACCTACCGATCCTCATAACCAGACTGCGAAATGAGCGAGCTTCGGGCGGATTTGACAACCGACCATAATATATCCGATGAATAATTTACGCCGTCGTATAATTCAGGTTGTGCGTGCGCCATCAAGAGGATATTCAAGGTGCCTGTAAAGTACCTACCGGTAGGGTTCTGCATTCATGTGATTAACATCTAATAATTGGAAGTTTAATCTGCAGAATTAATTCGAATGCGGTAATTTTGACTTCGAATTATTGGTTTAGTATTGTTTGAGGAGTTATTGTTGATGTTACCTTCGAGGAATTGAGACACGAACTGCCTTCGTGAAGGGTCGGAAACAACTTGTGGCTGAGGGAAGCGCTCTGACACCATAGCTGTCAACAAAGAGCTTCAATGTCATAACATACTGGTCTGATTGATGTTGGACCAAAATCTTCCTGGGGCTTGGAGGGTAAAGAGGAGATCTTCTTTCTTCGTTCTAGTTTCTCCATTATAAAGGCTGCTTCGTTGAGGTCACTGAGTGAAGATGTGGTTAGATCTCCATGAACTTTGAGGACTTTGAGGATCAGAATTGGCAAGGCATATGGAGTGAGGACGGCATTGAAAGCCTCCAAGACCACAAGAAAGGTTCTCATGAAATTATGGCCTAGCCATAGAAAGTACATATTCTGTGGCTGCATCGATTGGATCATTCGACTCGCACTGTTTCGTACAAACTGCCCCAGACGACACCCAGTCGGAGCTAAATCGATTTAGCTTGTGGCCAGTCTGTTGATTTCCGGTGACCACAAATCGGTTATCTACCTTAAGTCCATCAGGGTCTGTGAGGACAAAAAGGCCTACCAAGAACTCCAAGGTACTCGATCAAAAACCCAGTTAACGTCTCCCCAGCTCCATTCCTCAATTAGTAAGCATTATATCTTTATTATGCAGTGTGTACCGAGGTGACTTTTATATTTAGTACACCGTCCCGCCATCCATATTGCGTTATAATTACCCAGCCGGCCGTTTCTCGTATTCATCCGCAAGACCGTAAAGATTGGAACGTCAGATGTTCGAAGAAGGAAATCTTTCCCGTATGGCTCGCACGCAATCTGTACACCTCGAGCGTTTGTCCCGTATGAATAACGATACATAGAACAAATCGCCCGGGGCGTCCCGTCTCACATCTCCATCCCGCGACTTCACTAAATCAGCCGGATAAATGAAATTAACCAGCCTGTATATGGTCGCCGATCGCTGTCAATTAGACTTATTTATGCGTCGCGTTTAAGTAACGAGGAGCGTAATAACGTTCTGCTTTCACGTCAAATTTCATTCCTCGTTGTCCGAAGGGGAAAAAGTGTACGTCGTAAAGCTTGGTACCTGGTGACGTTTCGCTTTATCTCCCGCTCATCTTGTCCGATTGCAATATTCAGATTGGTTCGGATGTCACGACTTTTCGACGTTGGTGATTAACTGGAAGGAGGAAGCACAAATCTCGTTTTATGGGTTAAGGAAACCACAGAAGTGACATTGTTGTTGAAGGTTGGGAGTACCAAGTGCACTGCAAACTCAAGATCCATGGTGTCCCCAGCTTGAGCCATCTATATTCGTAGTAGAGCCTTGGAGTTGTGAAAAGAGTCGCAAGGGACAGATGCAGTGAGGTGAATTTGATCTAGAAGACGCCAATGAGGGATCATGTGGACAGAATGGACCAGCTCATGATGGCAAAATGATCTGAAGACCAGCTAACACAAGTGGAGTAAATTGGAAGACTCTATAACATTTCATTACATGCAGAATTATCTCAAATAGTCGGGAATAGAGATTAATTCGTTTGGCCTAGTCGATACAAGAGAAATCGAATTAGTGAGAACGCCTAGAAAAGAAAGAATTGATATATTAATTTAAGTATTTGTTTAGTCTACTCGACCAGCGTTGAAATTTTGATAACCCTAACTCAAGAGTTTTGGAGGACCCATGAAAATAGTACCTAACGCGAGCTTAATGACCAAAAAAATTGAGCGTTGTTAGATTTATAATTTCCCTTAGTCAATAGCACGAATTTAGCACTTAATTGAGTTTTAAGAATGTTTAGATGGAAATTTCGCATCCTACCACCACTTTCGGAAAGGTGAGAGGAGATTAGTTTCAGACCAATAATTGCCGTTGTTTGGTTCACGAACCGCCTCAAAAAAGATAATAGAAGGGGGTGATTGGTTTAACAAAAATTTCATTTGGGACCTCCCAGAATTGTGGGGTAAGCTTGAGCCGTCTTAACTATTCGTAGTAGAGGCTTGGAGTTGTGGAAAAAGTCGCAAGGGACAGATGCAGTGAGGTGAATTTGATCTAGAAGACGCCAATGAGGGATTATGTGGACAGAATGGACCAGCTCATGATGGCAAAATGATCTGAAGACCAGCTAACCCAAGTGTAGTAAATTGGAAGACTTGATAACATTAATATATTAATTTAAGTATTTGTTCAGTCTACTCGGCCAGCGCTGGAATGTTGATAACCCAAACTCAAGAGTTTTAAAGGCTTACAAGAGCTAGTACTCCTCATTATACCCACTTCGACGAGCTCGATCGAGCAGACAACGATCTGAATCACCAGAGCACCATCTCCAACGGCCCGGATGCGCTCGACGGCACCGAGAGATGAGTCGTGACCGTCTCAACACCCACCGGCAATTGGTTAATTCAATTTCTCCGCGGTCCCTCCTTATACGGGGAAGCCTCCTCGGCCTCATCGACGTCGTGCTCGGCCTCCAGACAATTATTACTGCTCCACGCGTTTTTCATATACATCCTCACGTATTTTGAACTTGGCCTTTCGCGTTATTTACGTTAGCGCGCGTATACCACCTAGTGCAAGCGTAAATCGGCCGGAATTTATATGGGAGCAATACCAGTTTTACCGCATATTATCGACAACAAGGTCCGAGTTCTTCGGTCTGATATCGTGGGAAGACAATGGCTGCATGGCGGAATCGGAGGATGAGATGTTGCACCTTCACAAGTTGCCTTTATGGTGTTATCTTCGCTCCTTCGCGAGGGAAATAACCATTACGGCTTATCTTCTGGTCTGATGCTGCGATTGAACGCGAGAGAATTACGAGGGATATACATGTGTCTGAACCCTGAGCCGAGTACATCTAGCGAAGAAGTTCGCAGGAGTGTGACCCCGATCTGCGCCACTGTTTGATTTCACACGAGCCAATTAGCCTGAAGCCATGATCTTCAGTTGAGATCGATGATTTTGAAGTTCTTCGGATCGACTTCAAACTCATTTAACATCTAGGCAGATGCTGATGTGGTTGACGTATGAAAAGTTCGAATGTTGATGACGAGTAATGGATCGAATCTCAACACTTTTGACGCGGTTTGGATTAGACAACTATGAAGTTAACCAGACGATGCGACGTTTATTTTCGATAGCTATTTTAGTTTTTGCAACGTGACTTGATGCACGATGTCGATTTGTAGACCTTGAAATTAATATCTTACATTTTCGAGCCCATCTCATCTCATTCAATCACACTGATGTGTCCGGAATTTTTTTCGATGTCGCTAATATGAATGGAGTTGCAGTCGTTCTCCATGTGTGATGCTTAGGAAATTAATGTTGAATTGAACTGACATGGTCATAAAGCCACACCGTTCCGTTTTTCTAAAATACATGTTGAGCCACTTTTAACAATGCAGTGGATCCTCTGCATATAGTGCGATTTTCTCAATTATCGATGTATGTTATTCAAAATATTCATTGAAAGTGAAGTTCTCTATCTATTTTATTTTACCCAATTTATCAGCGCAAATATTTCGAAATCTATTTACAATATTCACGATTTTATTCATGGTCCTTCGAGCCGGATAAGGGGGAGTTATGTTCAATCTCTTCTTATTTCCATATGCTCATTCATTAAATTTTCTATGGAAGATTTTCGTGCAACTTTTAATTATAGATGTGGCAACTATCCCATTTTTTTCGCATGTTGGGCCAGCTGGTACAATTCTCGATTGTCAACTCATTCATTTATCACTTGAATTTTTATGTAAAAATTGCCTGAATTGCCTGAATTATATGAGATTTATGTGTAAAGCTAGTTTCTTCCATGCGCATACCTATTTTAAATAGATAATTGTGCCAGCTCACTGACAAGCTGGCACAATCCTCATAAATAAACCTTTATTCATCACTCATTTTGATTGAAAAAATAGTAAGGCGCATAGAAAAACCGGAATATGAATTGCACATAATTTTGGCGTAGACGTACAAAATATATGTCGTTGCACATAATTTACTCATCACTCAGGCACTCGTTTCATCGAAATTGCGCTCGACAAGCTAGCACAATTCTCGATCAAAACTAACTTTGCACATAATCAATACATAATCCTGTTGTTAATCAAAGATTCATGAAGAATTGTGCTAGTTTAGTTGGTAAATACACTAAATTATAAACAAAGAAAAATTGATGGGTGCAAAAGGAAAACTGGCCTGGACAAGCTGACACAATCCTTATAAATAACCCTTTATTCATCACTTAATTTGATTGAAAAAAAAGTAAGGCGCATAGAAAAACCGGAATATAAATTGCACATAATTTTGGCGTAGACTTTCGAAATATAATTCGTTGCACATAATTTACTCATCACTCAGGCACTCGTTTCATCAAAATTGCACACGACAAGCTGGCACAATTCTCGGTAAAAACTGGCTTTGCACATAATGCTGGCGTTTGTTCCATGAAAAATGTGTTATTGATAAAAGATTCATTAAGAATTATGCTAGTTTACTCGTTGAATATACTCATTTATAAAAAAGAAAATTTGATTTGGCGCAAATGGAAAAGAATTGCCTGAAATTTATGCTATTTATGTGCAAAGCCAGTATGCCTTCAATTTTCTGATCTGAAATTCTGCCAACCTTCTGGGCAAATTGGGACAACACCTCCGAAAGCGGCGCAGACTATGCACATAATTAGGGGTATGGTTGTACTGTACTGGTACTTTTGAAATGATAAACTCTTACCGACATTACAGTTTTCTATTGAAAACCGTAAAGAACTAGAACTCTACCTTACAGGCGTTCTTTTTAACTTGCTAATATTACTCTAAATAATCTTTGGCTAAGATCGTGAGCGTATAGTGGTTTTAAAGGACTCTACGTTGTGTATGTAAGTTTGTAACCCAAATTACGCTTGATTCAATAGAAGAGATTGACGGGAAAATAGGAAATTCAAAACACATAGTTAAGCACTCAAAACAAGAAAATAACAAGTTCATTTTAGAGTGCCAAAAGGTAGGGAGGAAAAAAAAACACAACCCTGAAGGCGAAGATAAAACAACCTCCCTCCTTTTCTCGTTCATATACCATTAACTCACAAGTAAAGAATATTCATAAACAGGTTGACTGGTGAGAATTCTCTCAAATGGTGTTTAAGAATGATTGAGTAGATTAAAGAAGGTAAATTGAGAGTTATACTTCACAGGGGTCAAACTATCATTTGACGATTGATGATTGATGAGCTCCCACGGTGCAAGGAGAGGGGAATGCGACCAAAGATCCTCGTTATATATATTTCCAAACGTTGGGCAAAGCCTTGATTAATTTTTAGGTTGCGTCATCCGATAGTTGTCTCCCTGGTCAATAATCCCATCAAGTATTAGATAAACCATATAAGCAGTAAACGATATAACCAGTAAATGTTATAGACAGTAAACGAAATAAACAATAAACGATATAAGCAGTCAATCATATAAACAATAAACGAGAAGTCATAACGGATAATAATGCATGGAGAGTAGCTTTTTGAAATGCTCAATCAATATAAGGCGATGAAACATAATGCCGACAATGGTGCGTATGAATATCCTTGATACTTGCTGAAAACTACAACGATTACATATAGTATCATTTGAAGAATATTGCAAAACCTTATAATTAAGGTGATTATAAAACATTCGTTTATACAGGCAAATTCTTGTGAGAAGCACTCAGGAATTTAATACATATGGTCAGTTAGAATCATTAAATAATATGGAATAGACTTGATAATGAATTATGAAAAATGGATACAAAACAATACACAAGAAGCAAACCAAAATGGTAAAATACGTTGAGTAAAAGCAAATTGCCTCTTGTGAATTGATGGTAAATGATATGAGATAAACACATGGGGTAAATAAAGGACACTGTTACAGACAAGTGTAGCAAATTAGGAGAAGCCTGGATATCTGAATGATAAAGTTGTAATTATAAAATATTGTTACTCACATGACAAACCCAAAGTATCTCTTCCACCCTCGAAGGTTTCAGATCAACTAACTCACAATCCCACCCTGTTTTACCTTCAAAAAGCTAAGATATCACTGTAGAATTTAAAAAGCCAGAGCCAACCAAAAACCGCCAGCCTCCTCGAAGCCACTTTCGAGAAACCTTCATATTTCGAGGTTAGCATCGTACTTCAATTTGAAGAAAAAGATTCTGTGGTTATTCTTCTCTTGGACGGACTCAGCAAACCTACTTCCTAAGTTCATGATAATATGGATTTCTGTACGGATGATAAAAATGGCGGTCGCAGACGCCAGATCGGTTCATGGTTTTGATTGATTGTTGCGAAATTAGTTTGCTAGCTAAAACGAGTTTCGTTCAGATAATAATCTCAAATTCGAAACAAAGAATATCTAATCTGAACAATAATAATTGCTCGGTGTAAACATGAACTCAACAAATCGCTTCATTAAAGATAAATTCCATCCCACAAACGAAACCAATCATAATCGAATTGAACCTCTTCCTGCCAAGGAAAAACAATGAGAACTGCCCGTCAAACGTTGACGTGCCATTTTTTTCGTTCGTAACATTGAATTATTATTTCATTACCGGGTCTCTTTATTCAGAATTGATCACTGCTATCTCCCCCATTAATCAGTACTCGGAGCAAAAACACGTCTATTAAAGGATCTATTGTGAGACTGAGCCGGTACAAATAGCTCTGCCCGACATTGACATTGAGAAATCTCGAGAAAGAGGAAATGTTTATCTATTTACAGAGTGGGCGTGGGGATTATTTGAATAATGCATGCAGGGCCGGTTCGGATCATACGCAAATATGAAAGCTGCGATACGTTATCGCGAATGTTTCATTGTTGGGCGAAAAGCGAATTTTTTCGAAAGTATTTGACGAGAGCCCATGAACTCTCCGATGAGAAATACGTCCAATAAAACGACTTCAGATATCCACATTAACATCAATATGCGATTTCCCGTCTGCGCTTTCGACGTGCACTCAATCACTCCAGTGGTATCTCTCGCAAAACCAACATTTCCCATTCAAATCGCCCATAAATCCGCGGTTCGAATCGTTGTTTGTACAGCGGCCAATATAATAAAGCGTCTGTAAAAGGTTGAAATGAATCGTGAGCAATAAGTCCAACTGGATGAAGTGTTTTCCAGTCTTTCGTGTAGTCGGAAGGTCATGCATCGTGTGTTGAATACCGGTCGCATGGGATCTTCCCCTCAGGTTTGGGACTTTCGCACGAGTTAACAATAACTCGAGGTGGTCGATACTTGAAATTGTGGGGAATTGTGTGGGAATTCGATCGTTTCAGGGTCGGCAGCACATACGATAGATAAGATAAGAAATAAGGTGGATACATATGGCACTCTTGTACCACAGATAGTTTCTGTAACGCTAAGAATCGAATCAACAGACGCCAAGCACAGACGGCATAGTTCCACATCTCAAATGAATAGTTTCATAAAAGATCCGACTCGAAGGACCATAAAGAAAATCATATATTATGTTTGATAGATGTCGAAATATGTGTGCTGGTGAATTGCAAGAAAAAAAATAGATAATTAAGGCATAATTGAAACATCAAATTCTTTTTTTGTTCCAGGTGAGCAAAGAGCATCATTATCTATTCATAAAAACGTTTGTGGTAAGTTGATCTATTTTCTCACTCGGCTGAATACTTGAAAGGGTTCAACAACTATTCTAGCACCATTTGGTCTGGAAAAGCGATGAAAGCATCATCATCATCAGTGTGGATAAAATCGATTCGTCTTCAATAATTCAATGACGATTTCCCAATTGGAAAAGTTCATCGCTGCAATGAGATTTAATGGTTAAATAAACTTCTTCAGTTTATCCTTCTTACTGTTATTTCTTATCAGTAATTCCATAACTTTCGCAGCGATTTTACGAGCGTGACTTATTTGTGTTATTGCGAATTATAACCATTTTGACTTGACTTAGTCAGTATTTTGTTAGTATAGTATTGAATATAGCATGAGTTTTACGATGTATTTGTTATTCGTTTATAGCCGTAATGTTTTGTTAAAGAAAATATTTCATACTTCAGGAATGTTTGCTACCAATCTTCAGTTATTTTTATTCGTTGAGCTAGGAAAACCATTAAGATTATCCTCCAGCTAACACACAAAATAGTTAGGCGCATAGAAAAAACCGGAATATAAATTGCACATAATTTTGGCATAGGCTTACAAAATAATTGGCGTTGCACATAATTTACTCATCACTCAGGCACTCGTTTCATCAAAATTGCGCCCGACAAGCTTGCACAATTCTCGGTGAAAACTGGCTCTGCACATAAGTAACACATCATCCTGGCGTTTGTTCCATAAAAATTGTGTTATTGATAAAAGATTTATGCTAGTTCACTTGGTTATTATGCTCAATTATAAACAAAGAAGAATTGATGGGCACAAAAAAAACTGGTCTAGCACATCACACATAATTTACACAGCATTCTGGCTTTAATTAAGTTATAGTTGAATAATAATTGAAAGGAATATTGACAATTATCCCAGCTTGCCCTCCAACTAACACAATTTTCGATAACAAAAAAATAGTTGGGCGCATAGAAAAAACTGGAATATAAATTGCACATAGTTTTGGCGTAGGCGTACAAAATAATTGGCGTTGCACATAATTTACTCATCACTCAGGCACTCGTTTCATCAAAATTGCGCCCGACAAGCTTGCACAATTCTCGGTGAAAACTGGCTCTGCACATAAGTAACACATCATCCTGGCATTTGTTTCATTGAAATTGTGTTACTGATAAAGGATTTATGATAGTTCACTTGGTTATTATGCTCAATTATGAACAAAGAAGAATTGATGGGCGCAAAAAAAACTGGTCTAGCTCATCACACATAATTTACACAGCATTCTGGCTTTAATTTAGTTCTAATTGAGTGACAATTGAAAGAAATATTGATAATTATCCCAGCTTGCCCTCCAACTAAAACAATTTTCGACAACAAAAAGATAGTTAGGCGCATAGAAAAAACTGGAATATAAATTGCACATAATTTTGGCGTAGGCGTACGAAATAATTGGCGTTGCACATAATTTACTCATCACTCAGGCACTCGTTTCATCCAAATTGCGCCCGACAAGCTAGCACAATTCTCGGTAAAAACTGGCTCTGCACATAAGTAACACATAATCCTGGCGTTTGTTTCATTAAAATTGTGTTTTTGAGGAAGGATTTATGATAGTTCACTTGGTGATGCTAACTTATAAACAAAGAAGAATTGATGGGTGCAGAAAAAACATCATACATAATTTACACAGCATTCTGGCGTTGATTTAGTTATAGATTGCTTGATTTTGGCATTTATTTCATCAAAGTTTATAAAAAGGAGAATCACAAAGGTTTCACACATAAGTTTTCGATTGATTGTAACGAAATACTGTATTAGCTTATCAAACTAAACGAACATAAACCGTTAGCGTATCGATCGGACCTGATGATAGGTCGGTTATCTCGTGCTCGAAACCTCTCACCGCGTATTCGATTCGAGTTTAAATGCCATAAAAACCTCCGACCATTGATCTTTAAGTAATAGGAAATAAAACAAGTGGCATTCTCCGCGTTATATCAACCGTGAAAAATCGTCCAGCCATCAGCGTTGAACTGCGGATTATATTCCTTTGTCTCGTGGGTAATGATTAGAAATGCACTCTGTATTTTCCGCCCTGGTAACAACTCTTCGCGTTGGATTCGATTGTGAAAGCTTGGAGATTTTATATTATTCATCACTACTCGAAGATTTATCTCATGAAAATATGTAAAAAATAATTTCATGCGTTGGGAGTTTTAAAATGGCTCTTCTGGCGTCATAGACACAAATCCGTATACGACATTATAATGACTAATAATTCATCAACCAAAATACTGATACGACCCTGAACCGCCGTAAAAAAGGAACAGTTAGTTAATTTCTCTTCGGATGTTCGAAAGCAATAAAATTTTTACACCTGCCATGTTTTACGTTGAACAGAAGCCGTAAAGGCTTTTTGTCATTTTACACGCAGGCCAACTAATTAGAACACCGCCGCGCAAGTTCTTCAGGATAACATCTCACCTAGAAGATAACTGCTTTTAACGACACACTAATAAGTTTTTTTCGGGAAAATTGAGGAAATGGGGAAGTAATGTAATTTCTCATTTATACTGATGGTAGTTGGCGTTTTATGTATCTCGCCATAGACCCTGCCCTAATTTCCACCCGACCTTCTCACTGATAGAGAATATAGTTTGCCAGAGACTGACCTCTGTGGAAATCCAATAAATTTCAATTCAAGTATTTGAGACCTTCCAAAGAGTGCAAATGATTATTTTCATCATTATAAACAGTGAACCAGTGGAAGACGGTTAACAGCTAGATATTATGCCCCTCCTTCTCACTGATAGAGAATATTACTGGATCAGAGACTGACCTCTGTGGAAATCCAATGCAGTTCAATTTATGTATTCGAGACATTTTAAAGGGGCCAAATGAACATTTTTATCGTCATCAATAGTAAACGAGTGGAAAAACGTTAACAGCTACATATTATGCCCCCCTTCTCACTGATAGAGAATATAACTGGACCAGAGACTGACCTCTGTGGAACTCCAATGAAGTTCAATTCAAGTATTCGAGACATTTAAAAGGATCCAAATGAACATTTTTATCGTCATTAATAGTGAACGAGGGGAAGAACGTTAACAGCTACATATTATGCCCTCCCTTCTCACTGATAGAGAATATGATTGGACCAGAGACTGACCTCTGTGGAAATACAGTAAAGTATCTAAGATCTTGTAACAAGTTCAAATGAAATTTTTTTATATCATACACAGTGAAGCAGTGGAAGACGGTTAACAGCTACATATAATGCCTTGTTTACAATCGACAGAGTTGTCCTCTTCATATGGCGCACAATGCTCGTTGTGTAAATAAACTTTTCGTGTTTATTTTATTTTCATATTTACTCATTTAACACCGGGACGGTTCTTGCTTACCGAAGATTCGAGTAGCATGTTAATGGAAGAGGTGGCATCGGATTCGTGTCGAAATATGTTTGTTTGGATGTTAGGTGTCTTCTTAAGACTTGTCTCTCAGTCTTTTTTTTGCGGGTGGGGGGGATACACCCAGACTTCTTCGAGTGGGTAATTCGAATGTTTTTTTTATGTTTTAATTTTTTTTGGTTATCTGATTTTTTTTTAATTAGACTGAGTCATTGTTATGAACTTCACGCACCACGGAGACGGCCGGAGGAAGCCGTAAAATTAGAGTTATTAAACGGAGGAACGTCGAAGTTCAAACCGCGAAAGAGGATATAGGAGACAATGGATAATAAACCCGAAAGACATCCCGGTAATTGCGAGTTTTCGACGCGACAAGTCGGGATAAAAACGGGCACAAAATGAGATTTAGAAGAGCGAGAAAGTCCCTCGCCGCTTAGACCATACCGAAATAATTACTTTTCCCCGTTTCAATTTAGGATTCAAGTTTGATGGAGACAAGAGACCGCGCCCGGCCGAATCCAATTTTGAACTTATTAAACTTTTGGTCCTTGTGTAATTTAAACAGGTTTTATAATAATTATTTATGATGTCTCAACCGGGGCCCGCCGGGTTGGTCCTAAGCCGAAGGCACCGAGTTGTTGCTGGTTCGGTTTGACCCACTTATTTCTGAATGGACCGTTTGGGGGATTGATTTGGTTTCCTCAGGGCCGTATTTGAAGAATATCAAAAAAGTGTTCACTTCTGTCGGCAGTCCCTAAATGAACAGTACCTGGTTTGGACGAAATTGCTTTAATGCTGAATTTAAATGTGTCGAGAATTTGAATAACATTCCAATTATTCCTGGCCCCGCTTCAGGGGTTACCACGAGTTGCATTGTGCCAAACTCGCATAGGGTTGCAGAACAGGGGCAGTTCATGCATTTCGAGCTCCGCTCCAGAGGCGGATGCATTTTATGCGGCTTGTAGTTCGGCTCGATATTGTTCCGGGTGACTTCCGGATTTGAATCGGGATCCTGGATGTTTTATATTAGGCTCACATCGGAGGTTGAACGGTTTTTGCTATGGAGGTAGAGCGATCGTATCGTTGAAAAAAATTTTCCACTCCAATAACTCAAGCCGTTACAGTTCTCCCTCGACGTCGCACAATGCAAGCAATTCAGCGTCCCTCAACATCTGCAACAAGACCAAACGATTCTGCTGCGCGATACAACAAAGTACACACTATATCCAGAGCAATTTCCGCGACACCGTTATCTTCTTCCGGGTATGTCTCAACGTCTCGTTCGGAAATAGGACGGGAGGACTCCATTTCAGTCCAATTTAATTTCTCTTTGTTGGCCGGCCCATGCGGAGCGTCTCCCCCAATTTAGGTATGTTTTGTTGCGTCGCTATAATTGGAGACGGCGCGAATTAAACTTTTCGACGGGAGAATGGGGGAGAGAGGACTGGAAACAGGGAGTTGTTTCGTGTTTGTCCTATCTTCCCTGTATGGTGTCAGGTTTTGTTTCCTCAAGGAAGCATGGTTTCGATAGTTGAAACAAGATACCTCTTTTTATTGGCTCTTCCAAGGGTAGAATTTCAGTAGTATGAAGAGATTATCTCCAGAATTGCATTGAAGAGTCTAACCTAAGCTGAGGATAGAAGAGAAGCACCTTGACTAGAATGTTATACCTAGAGTTGACTTCACCCTAAGGAAGTAACCTAGTGATATTTCACTAACCTACAAATGAATCACCTGATCTGCTTCATAGGGGTTATAGTTAGGTAAGGGGGTTACATTTCACTGCGACCTCAAGGTCTATTGTGTCTCCCATGTCCTCCTGTAATTCTCTAGTCCAAGACATTCTTTGCGCTGGTTTGCAATGGCGAGGCATTCTGTGACCAGGTGAACAGGAGTTTCTTCCTCTTTCCCACAGGATCTACACTCGTCAGTTTCTGTTAAGCCCATTCTCATCTTATGCTTTCTAAGACGTCCTGTGAGGAAGCCAGTGTGCTTCTCTTTCACTTCCTTTTCCAAAAACTCTTTCTTATAGGTGCATTTGCCTATGCCACAAAAAGGTTCTGGGACAGTGAGTGGCGTTTGTGCTCCCTTTCTGGCAAGTGTATTGAACTCTTCGTTTCCTTTGATTCCTGAGTGACCAGGAACCCAGACTTAAGAGACTTCAGTAGTTGGAGTTGAAATAGGCAAGCTCAGGGAATTACTGCCTTCAACAAACCCTCTCGAGCCTTCAGACTGAAATCCTGGCAGTCATTAACCAAGAATTTGCATAGCCAGGTGACGCTGAGACACCTGGAGGCGTAGCACTGTCACAAACTACCTGGAACTCTAAGAAATCAATCGTCCAGCAGGCAGAGAGCAAGCAACTCAGTTTAATTTGGATACCTGCTAACTAGGATATCGGAGGAAACATCAAAGAATCTCAAAAAATGACTGAAATCCTCCCATGGAAGGAGAAGGAAGCAGGAGCATGCGCATTGAAATAAATCAAAGCACAAAGACAAACTAAAAAGTATATTGAGTTTCCAAACGAACACCTCTCATCTTAATCTAATCATCATTCCGGAAATGGTTTGAGAATGCTAAACGAACTAAGAAAAAATAAGAAGGTTTCCTTGGTTTGGGTTCCAGCTTAATCAGGGGAGTGGTGGAAGTTGATGCCATGATGGTAATGGCTTTAGCTCCCTTTGTTGTGTAACAACTATTTTGTGTTTTTGGCAGGGAAAAGGAGACTTAGACACTTATAGCTTCGACGGTTGTGTTCATAGCCGAAGCCTTTCTTGATCCCTATATGAGAAAATATAAAAGTCATAAGATTCCCATGGCTTGTCCTTATGAATAAGCATTAACACAGTTAGCCAGGTCTCGAGGCACTTTGAGGCTCACGACTGTTAATCAAAGACCAACTAGTTTTGGAAGGGATGAAAGAGCTGGCTTTTAAAGCCCCTTCAGACTAAAATCCTGGTAGTGGAAAGGTCTCTTTACCTAGGAAGAATAATAAATTTGCATTGCCACAGTTAGTCAGTTAGTCGAACGGGGATATGACACTCGAAATATATAAGATATCTCTACAGACATATGATGGAGCAATTTAGAATGTGTTCGAATGTTCTTATTCTCCTTTGTCGCGACCATTTGTCATGATGCACAGGGTTGACGTTGCTCCCTTTGATTCAGCTCCAAACGAGGCACAACATGTATGGAAGGCCAAGAGCTAAAATGGTGGTGGAAGGAGGAACTGAAGGAAACTTCAACACTTAAATAATAAAATATCAAAGCTCGCATTCACTCAACTATCGTGCACAAGATGCTTCAGTTGTAACTGACTAGACGCAATCAAAAACTAAGCGCAGCAATAAGAAGCAATTTCCATCGCAGCCAAGAATGGGTAATATTATTATTCTGGAGCATCTGCCACTAAGGTAATAACGTTCAATTTGCACCATTAATCAAATGGGATATCCAGAAACAGGCACTGCAATTCGTAAAAAGTTCGATAACGATGCAAATTGCTCCATCAGTGTGTTTTTGTTGCCTGCAAGAATGGCTGACACTTCGGGTTGGAGGAATAATGAGAGGGCAGATCACAATCGAGACCTTACGTATCGATCGCTCGGGTAGAATGTTAGAAGTCGAGACTTATACAGGGCGGTTCGTTTCCGATATCTTCTGGAATGGTAACTTCTGACATCTGATCTGAAGCGGCCATAAAGACCCAACATCTGAACTCGCTAATATCGCTTGTGGGTGGTCAGGACTATTACAAGGGTAATAAAATGGGTAATACAGGATTGTACGACCAATATCTTGGGGATTATAAATATTTCTCCACTCGATTGAGTTCCGGGGTTCTTACGTAGAAAAAAGGTCCCAATGCATGGCTATTCGTGCATCGTAACGTTCTGCAGTAGACTGAGTTTATGAAGGCAGTTTTGAAACCCTCCATATGGAAAGAGAGAGCAGGTCTTTAAAGCCCCTTTCAACCCTTCAGACGGAAATCCTGGCAGTGGAAAGGTTGGCCTTGGTCTGCTTACCCTGGAAGGATGATGAATTTGCAACGCAGCACAGTTAGCCAGATGGGGTACTTGAAGGCCCATGACTGTGAGTCGAAAACCATCTAGAACTATGGAAAAACACTCGAGCAGCTGGCAGAGAGCAATGAACTTGCTCTGCTGGGAGGCGAGAAGCTAACCCCCTCAGTTATCCGACGGGAGTCCCCTGAGGAAATCATCGACTTCGCTTAGAAAGTGCATTTTCTGGGGCATCAGTAGTGGATTGGTCAAGCACAAATGATCGAGGTGCAGAAAGGCTCCTCCTCTTATGTGAATCTAATCAATATTTCAAAAATGGTTTGAGAATGCCTCAACAGGAGGAATAACAAGACTTCCTTGGTATGGGTTCCTGTTTAACCAGAGGGAACTTGATGCCATGAAAGAGATTATATCTCCCTTTGTTTAGCCACAACTATCTTGTGGCTTTGGAAGGAAAGAGATGAGTGAGACATTTATAGCTTCGACAGTTTCCTTCAGGGCCCAAGCGTTCATCCTCATGATCATAATATGAGAAAATGAGAAATAGCTCCTTCGAGGACGAAGGACCCCCTTTTAATCTTAATCTAATTATCATTTCGAAAATGGTTTGAGAATTCCTCAACGTGGAAGGAATAACAAGATATCCTTGGTATGGGTTCCTGTTTAGCCAGGGGAAACTGGAAAGTGGTTATATCACCCTTTGTTGAGCCACAACTTTTTTGTGGCTTTGGAAGGAGAAGAGATGAGTGAAACATTTACAGCTTCGACAATTTCGTTCAGGGCCCTAGCGTTCATTCGCCAAAAATCATAATATGAGAAAATAGATTCATACTCGGATTCATACTTATAAAACTTCATTATCTAAGTTGAGGTAGCGTCTCTGCGCGCGCCTCAATAAATATGCGCAGACACTTTGCGCGTAGCATATATCATAATGAATTCTATATCTTTACAGGCGCCGAAGTGACAAGGGCGTTACGTTTCTAAACTTTAGACTTCGAAGAACTTCGCAATGTTCCCAAATCTTGAAGGGATCGCAAAAACCAGTCTTAAATAAATCCACTTATGATTCGCCAACCATCCAGAATTCAACCCGCAATTTCTGAATTATGGATGACAGCCTCCGGTAAATCAGTCCGGCGAATACATACAAAGTGTTTCGATAACCGAACCAGCATCCGATCGCTCCCATCGCTTTTTTTCTCGTACCGCCCGATTATCGTGACAAGATCGACAGAAACTCTTATTATGGACATTTTCGCCGAGCCGAGCTTTTTTTCCGGCGAGATGAACACGTAATAATAAGTCTTCAATTGATTTTACGACGTAGTATTTCCCCGTTGCATATCGCCTCTCCGATTTCGTGACTTGAAATTTCATCGGACATTTTCATCTCGACGTCCGGGAGACCATTAAAATGTGATATGTTTACGCGGCAAAAACCGGCGGAGAGATGAGGAATCGAAACGGCGCATTCGAGAGGCGTAAGAACCATTAGGAGAGTCGCAGATCTTTATTATGACAGCTTTATGCCCGGCAATGGAATATAAAGCATTTTATTAAAGGCGTTATCGGAGTTACGCGACCAAGGGGGGAAGAATAAGCGGGCGAAAAAATCAACCTAAATCGATAAAGATACAGATCGCAAGGACAATGGGATCTTACGCTTATATGGAGGCTTGTTATTTTTATAAGAGGTTCTTGGCGGAGAGTGAGAGGATGAAATTCTAGTGTCTCGGCGCAATTGGGGAAGGTGATGGAGGATGGTATTTATTGCTCGGAGAGACTTTTTGCGGTCCGACTGGTTCGTGCGTTTCTGCTGGGAACTTGTTATCCAGACTTTTTGCACTCTCGATTCATTACTTTCGATATCCAGTCACCACCACTGAACCATTGATGGAAGTGGAGGAGGTGTGGAAGAACAAATATTCTGCGAAGCAACAAAGTATTACATTGTTTCGTTTCATGAGAAAGTATGATACACGATACTGTGAAAAAAAGTCGAGAAGCTCATCGAGTGCCACCAACGTCTGCTCGCATCCACTGAATCATCCTCGAGAAACGTCTCTATTTCTCGTGCCTCCCATAAAAAAAAAACACGACGCGTAGGTTCCAATTACAAAGAACCGACCGAAAATAATTCCACGATGAAAAAAACGCCAGTCGAACTGCGTGTTCCACTTCTCTATCGTAAATTAAAGTTTCGCAACAACAACTAGGCGAAGTTTCCCATAAATCAAACAAGAAAACGATGAGAATAGACGGAGAGACGACTTGGATATACAACTCAAATTTGACGTGGATGGATGTTTATTTTTAGAATTGCCTCATTCGCCTCCGGCTGTGTTATTATGGTTTCTTTTTACAGGTCGAATTATGTAATGGTATAGCTAGGAACTAGCTTGGGTTACAGGGGGTCCCAACTTGTTCCTGGGAAAGAGGCGACGATTCCGAGAAATGTTCACATGTGAAGGCAGTTTTTCCTCCACATGGTCCAATTCCTATACTTCCTCCTCCTTTTTTCTTTGAGTTTAACTACAATAGAAAATTGGAATCTATATTTAGCGATCTATCAATATTATTTATGACTCTAGCGAAGCGTCACATTCCTGAGGTTACTGTCAATGTTCAACACCGCATCCCACGTGCTCGCGCAAAAGGTCATTTGATTCTTCGCGCTAGAACGCTTTCAATTTTCCCAATGTATAACTTGGAATCCCACCGTTATTCCTCTGGTTACTTCGCATGTTCGCCGAGAATGAACGGACCCTATTTTCCACAATAAATGCCCAATAAAATCGATGCATCGAGGCATTGCCTTAGATGGTCGTGATATAATAACTTCGTGTGGCTACATTTCATTTCTGGTATTGTTTATGGGTCTTAAAGTAAGCCCGTTTATGGGCACGTCTGGTAGATGGTCTCATGACTCTATTTTCTCTTATTATGATCATGGGAAGAAGAACCCTTGGTCCTGATGGGAACCGTCGAAGCTGAACGTGTCTCAGTCTCCTCTTTCCTTCCTTAACACTTCCATGGCATCAATTTCCTCGATTCCCCTCAAGATGGTCTCATATTATGATCATGATAGGAAGAACGCTTGGGCCCTGAACGAAACTGACGAAGCTATATATGTCACGCACATCTCTTCCCTTCCAAAGCCACAATATAGTTGTGGCTCAACGGAGGGAGATATAATCTCTTTCATGGCATCAAGTTCCCTCTGGTTAAACAGGAAATCTTGTTATTCCTCCCTAGTTGAGGCATTCTCAAACCATTTTTGAAATATTGATTAGATTCAGATAAGAGGTGGAGCCTTTCTGCACCTCAATCATTTGATCATTTGTGCTTGACCAGTCCACTACTGATGCCCCAGAAAATGCACTTTCTAAGCGAAGTCGATGATTTCCTCAGGGAACTCCCGTCGAATAACTGAGGGTGTTAGCTTCTCGCCTCCCAGGAGAGCAAGTTCATTGCTCTCTGCCAGCTGCTCGAGCGTTTTTCCATAGTTCTAGATGGTTTTCGACAGTCATGGGCCTTCAAGTACCCCCATCTGGCTAACTGTGCCGTTGCAAATTCATCATCTTCCAGGGTAATCAGACCTAGGTCAACCTTTCCACTGCCAGGATTTCCGTCTGAAGGGTTTGAAAGGGGCTTTGAAGCCCCGCTCTCTCTTTCCATATGGAGGGTTTCAAAACTGCCTTCATAAACTCAGTTTACTGCAGAACTTTACGATGCACGAATAGCCATGCATTGGGACCTTTTTTCAACGTAAGAACCCCGGAACTCAATCGAGTGAAGAAATATTTACAATCCTTAAGATATTGGTCTTACAATCCTGTATTACCCATTTTATTACCCTTGTAATAGTCCTGACCACCCACAAGCGATATTAGCGAGGTCAGATGTTGGGTCTTTATGGCCGCATCTGATCACATGTCAGAAGTCACCATTCCAGAAGATATCGGAAACGAACCGCCCTGTATAAGTCTCGACTTCTAACATTCTACCCGAGCGATCGATACATAAGGTCTCGATTGTGATCTGCCCTCTCATTATTCCTCCAACCCGAAGTGTCAGCCATTCTTGCTGGCAACAAAAACACGCTGATGGAGCAATTTGCATCATTATCGAACTTTTTACGAATTGCAGTGCCTGTTTCTGGATATCCCATTTGGTTAATGGTGCAAATTGAACGTTATTACCTTAGTGGCAGATGCTCCAGAATAATAATATTACCCACTCTTGGCTGCGATGGAAATTGCTTTTTATTGCTGCACTCAGTTTTTGATTGCGTCTAGTCAGTAACGACTGAAGCATCTTGTGCACGATAGTTGAGTGGATGCAAGCATTGGTATTTTATCATTTAAATGTTGAAGTTTCCTTCAGTTCCTCCTTCCACCACCATTTCAGCTCTTGGCCTCCCATACATGTTGTGTCTCGTTTGAAGTTGAATCAAGGGGAGCAACGCCAACCCTGTGCAACATGACAAATGGTCGCGACAAAGGAGAATAAGAACATTCGACCACATTCTAAATTGCTCCATGATATTCCTGTAAAGATATCTCATATATTTCGAGTGTCATATCCGCAACCTTTCTGTTGAATACCACTCGAATTGCAACACAGCAAAATTGCATCTCCAACATAACCCGAAGAAGCCAGTCGTAATAACGAGGCGAATAAAATATAAAATCTCTCCACCGTCACAGATGAAAGAGCTCTTACATGTAACAATGTAGAATGGAATGAAATTTATTAATCCATGTATGCAGCCAGAGTATATTCAATGTAACGTCAGGAATGGGGTAATTCAATTTGTTTTAAAATTGGATTGTCTGCATTTCACGTTTGAGATTCTCCATCCCATATTATACCTTCATTCGTTATCGTTTTTCCTCTTTCCTGCGGAGGTTAACGATTTCAGTGAACCCTATTTCATTTTGCGCGAATTTATGGCGCCCTCTGGGGCAACACCCCATCTCTTTTGAGTCCAAAAATTATCCATGCAATAATTATATTTTTATATTCCAGATTACAACGTGAAGAGAAAAAAGAGAAGAATCGACATGCCATACTGTGGAGGGATTTCAGTATCCCAAATATTGGCTCAACGGGAGAAACTTGCGATGGGACAGCAGAACTTCCCCAAAGAGAGCAGTACAAACCAGCAAGTGAACCAACAGGTAGGAACATTTCATTCTAAATTCGTAACACTACTAGATTTAAACTTGGAAAGAAACTATCAAGGGTGTGACGTTGTGATCCATTCTGATAGTTCAGCTGCTATCACTGCACTGAACTCCTGTGTCATCGACTCAAAGCTGATATGGGAGTGCCAGAGGAAACTTAATGAAGTAGGCAAGAACAACAAGGTCTCTCTAGTCTAGTCTTGGAAACGAAGAGGCCGAGATACTTGCCAGGAAGGGAGCACAAACGCCACTTACCGGTCCAGAACGTTTCTGTGGCATAGGCAAATGCCCCTATAAGAAAGAGTCTTTGGAGAAGGAAGAAACTGAAAGAAAAGCACTCTGGAGGAATCTTCCAGGAATGGATCATTACTAAAAGTTCCTTCGGAACTTCAAAGTGCAAGATCCAAAAAGTATTTGGATCTCAGTAAGAATAAGTTACTCTTCCTCACAGGACATTGTCGCCTCAGAAAGCCTATGATGAGAATGGGCTTAACAGAAACTGACGATTATAGATTCTGTGAGGAAGAGGAGGAAACTCCTGTTCACCTGGTAACAGAATGCCTCGCCATTGCAAACCAGCACAAAGAATGTCTTGGACAAGAGAATTACAGGAGGAACGAGGATTTAACCTCCTCGAAGCCCTCTCAGATACTGGAGTACATTGGAGCTCTGGAGCTGTAGGTAGCACTTTGCGAAAACAGCTCTGATGGGGGACACAATATACCTTGAGGTGGCAGTGAAATGTAACTCCCTTACCTAACTATAACTTTAACACTACGAAACTCCAAATGTCTCCTATTCACACTTACAATTCAAATCTTATTGATATTCCTTCCGCAGGTTTGGTCACCACATCAACAACAGCAACAGCATCAACAACAACAGATGCAGCTCACAAATAGACTTCAAGCATATCCAAACAACATGCAGATGCCGAGATATCCAGGTCAAGACTCTAATGAGGCTCCGCACAACGGAGAGAATATTACCATGACCAACCCTCATCAACCGATGCCTCCAAACATATCACAACAAACCGACCACGTTCCTAACCAACATCGACAGCCTTCTAACGATAGTCCGAATATCAACGTGCACCACCAGCATGTGATCGGTCCAAACGGTCAGATAATCAACGTGCAGAAATCGATGCCTCCCATCCAACACAACATTATGAACAGTCAGAACAACATGTCAATGTTCCAAGGACAGAAATCCGCCCAGCCGATGTTACATAGTCAACCTCAATCGCAACAAAGACTTTATGTGAACAGTCAGCCGAACGAACCCAGCGGGCCCGGACGGCCCATGCAGGTTTTGCCGGTAGGGATGGATAACCAACAAAGACCAATGGATGTCCAGCAGAGAATTCCACAACATCCAACGCAGTTCTACAACCAACCTCCAATGTACCCTCAGATGCCACCACAGTATGACCCATCGAAACCTATGCGACCTTTGATTCCGCCGCCGGGTAATCCAGCAATCAACGGGTTCAGACCGCAGGTTCTCAACCAACAGGGCCAGATGATGCAGCAGCACATGATGATGAACCCGAACCACCAAAAGATGCACTGGCCCAACAGGATCCCAACACCAGTCAACCAGCCTAATCAGCAAAATCCGAACGTTTACGAAAGAGTTCCGCCCTTGCACCAGCATCCTATGATGTGGCAGGAGGAGGTGAAGAAGAAGAAGATCAAACTGAGTAAGATGTCGAAGAATCGCGGTTTCATGATGGAGTGTCAGACGACTCAGCCTCCTTGTCCGAATGTGGACATCAGGCAGATTCCTACCGACGCCGATAGGAGCGTCATTCTCAACCAGCTACCCCCGACTAGCCAGAGTAATCCCGGTCCTTCGTTCATGGAGGATCCTAGCGGTTACTTGGCGCAGCAGACCGCTTTGTTGAACAACACCATCAACAGGCAAACAGGTAGGAATCGTATTTTTGAGCACCCATTCTACCATAGAAAATTATCACTTTCGAACGGAAAGACCTAGAGACTTGAGAAAATTTTCAGGGTAGGTTCGAATCTTGAATGCCGCAGTTAAGTTCGTTATTGGGCAAAATTCGACCAGGGGTTCTGTAAATATGGTGACGAAATTTTGTATTTTAATGGAGAATGATATATTTCTTTCAGATCGCATAACCAGAACCAAAAATCCTTATATTTCTGTAACAGCCGATTCGGCATAGTTGACAAAGAGCTGTTGTCATTTTTTTTGAGAGCTGTCAAAAATTTCGGAAAATTTTTACATCCACGCCCACTCGTGTTCTTCAATTTTTGAATATTTTTCTTGATGGTTCTCAATGATGGCGAACTGGTATTCATAAAGATTTCTCAAACGGGATCGGGAAAGCTCATTCTTTTCGCAACAACATTTATGGGTTTTCACCTACTTTCAAGCTATTACGAACGTTATTATCATATTATTTCGGGGTGAAAATAGGAGACGCCCCGATTACTGTCGAACAGACCTTTCCCCCCCTCCCCAAAAAAGGCGGGGGTACTTCGAGCCATCGCTCACGCGACCGCTACGCGGTCGCATTTTTAAATGACGTCTCGGTGCCTCCGGCACGTCGATCTCAACCAATAATATTTTTTTTCCAAGGAAATTAGTCGCTTTAGTATATAGGAAACTTAACCTAACCTAAATATTGATTTATTTTAAGAATTGTTCTAATACTGTCCTACCTTAGACTTACAATAACACGAATTTATTTTCAAAATTGTTTTAGACACTGTCCTAACTTAATCTTACCTAACCTAAATATTAATTCATTTCAAGAAATTTTTCAACACTGTCCAAACTTAACCTAACCTTAATATCGATTCATTTTAAGAATTATTTCTACAATGCCCAAACCTTTTTAAATGTTCAGGAATCCCTACTTGTCTGATAATCAAAGCTAAAAATGTATAAAATAAGAGATAGAAAGCACTGAAATGTATCCATATGGAATTCCAAAAAATTTGGAAAATAAAAAAGCAAGGCAACATTGTACGTCTTCAATAGAAAGAAACGCCCGTAGTATTTCGGGATTTTTGTACGTTGAATATCAGGAAAAATTAATTGTCATTTTCGATTTTCCCCAGAAATATTGATTTCCCAGAGCTCTCATCAAAACTGTTCCAACGAATCATTGAATGAAAAATTCTTATATTTCTGTAACAGCTGATTCGGCATAATTAGCAAAGATATTCTGTCATTTTTTTGACAGCTGTCAAAAATTCCGGTAAATTTTTATTTAAACGCCCACTCATGTTTTCCAATTTTGAAATATTTTTCATTGAAAATGAGCATTCTAGAATGGTTCTTGATGGTTTTCAATGATGGCAAACTAGTATTTATGCAGATTTCTCAAACAGGATCGGAAAATCTCATTCCTTTCCCAAAAAAACGACAACTTTTATGGGTTTTCACCTGTTATTGAACTTTTAGGAACGTTTTTATCGGGGTTAAAATAGGAGACGCCCGCTGAGTGTCGAAAGGCCCGTTTCCCCAAAAAAAAAAACGCGGAGGCGCTCTGCGCCAACACCGACGCGACCGCTACGCGGTCGTATTTTCAAATATCGACTCGACTTCACGGCAGTGCTTTTAATGATTTTTGTTTTGTATTTGTTTCACTTACCCAATTTTAATATTATTTCAGGTGCGAACCCTTGTGGAGGGTATGTTTGTAACAGCCCAACATCTTCCGTACATCCTACGCATAATAGTAATATAATATCGATTACAAGTAGTCAAAACAACGAGGTGCCTTTACCAAGTAATGTGATGATGCAAATGAAGCAAAATCAAACTGTGCCTCAACAAAAAACAGCAACTCAGCAGAACCCAGATGTTTTAAAGAACCAACAACAGATGCAAAACATGATGCAACAGCAATTCGTACAGACTATTACCCAAGGAGTAGCAGATAGTAGTGCTGTGGTGAACGCCAACGAACACAAACAGCAACAACAATATGTACCGTGCCAAGGATGCATAGCGGATAGTATGAACGCCAGTCAACAGTATATTATAAGGGAGCAAATGAACAACCAAGGCCAGAAAATACTGCAGTATTCCAGACCGAACAGTCAACCGGGAACCCCCAGTTCTTCGGGTGGAATCGAAGACGTAACGTCTTCGACTTTCTCAGACAAACAGAGCATCCAAAACTCGCCTGATAATAGACCGATTCAAGGTGGAACTGTCAGTACCAGCAACGTTTCTCCGATAGATGGTCTTCATTCCGGCCCCCCAACTCCAAACTCTCACACTCCGTCGTCCATGACGCCCAATCCGCATACACCAAGTCCTTACACACCAAACCAACATTCTGTTACACCTACGCCACCGACTCCGACCCACCAGGTTCAAAATCAGTTTCAAATACCAAATATGCATCCTCAACAGCACCAGAATCATCATCAGCAGATTCCGACTTCTCAACCTTACATGGTCCAAAGAATATCAGACTCGCAGACTGGTCAAAACTACATTGTTTATTCGTCGAGTGGCAACGCGAATATGCAGCAGATTCAGATTAATCACATGAAGGATGGGCAGGGGTACAGTACAGGACCTCCGCCAAGACCAGAGTATTATGTGAATCAACAGCAGGATATGCAGACATCTAGAGGACCGTTTATATCTGGGATTGTGACCACGATGGCCAGTGGTAGGACTGTCGGGAGTAATACGATAACGTCTGTGCTAGCTGGGAGGGCTAACACAGCTACAGTGTCCATTAATAGCCCACAGAGTGTGAACAATCCATCTCCACCGTCTTCCATTCAAGGTCCAAACGTTATGGCGAATCATCCAGTTACTGTGAACGTGTCCAAATCTCCTTTGGAAATGGTGCAAAGCGTGGTTAGCAGCATCCAGGTTCCACATTCTCAACATCCATCGTCGCATTCGAATACCCAAGTATCTCCTACGATAGTGAAGTCAACGCTTCCCCCTGGACATATTTTGGTATCTTCAGGAGGACAGTTGATCATGGCCAACACAGGAAATTGCCAGACGAATGTGATGCCGCCACCTCCGCCTAAGTTGGTGGCGAATCAATCAATGCCTCCGATATCGGCGTCACCAATGATCACGAATGTTACGGCAGCAATGACGCAGATGATACCGGCTGTCGCGCAACAGATGTTAGGACAACAGACTGTACTGGTTAACGCTCTGCCCGCGCCGTTCGTGCTGCAGCCTGGAGTTACCATGACGATGGATGGAGTGGCGGTTGGTCAGAATATGCAGATACCTCAAATTGTTACGGGTAATGTTATACAGCAGCAAGTTCAAATAGAGACTAATGACGCTCGACGAGGCATGATGTCTCCCGAGGGTAAAAAGAAGGGGAAGAAGAGGAAACTTCCATCTCAAACTGTGGCTGGGATGTTGCAAATTGCGGCGCAGCAAAACTCCGGTATGGTCATGCAACAGCAGGGCTTCCCGCAGCAGATCCAGATGGCTCACAGTCCCCAAAGCATAACTGGTTCAGTCATGCAAGCCTTAACTATCGTTCCTAGCAAAAACGGAGGTCCGGCGCAGATCGTGATGAACGGACAGGCTAATTTGGGCGCCCAACAGCTCATAGCCAATTCCCAACCAACGCAACAAATAAACCTCTTGCAGCCAGTCAACTTGATAAATGGCGGAACTGGGGTTATGCAGAACTTCCCAACAATACAGCAGTTCATCGTTCCGAATCTTGGTGGTATGGTGATGAATCCAGATGGTACAGCGACTATTTTACAAGACACTTCCAACATCGGCATGCAGTTGCAACTGCAGAATGTTAACGGACAGAACATTCTGACCCCGGTCCAGAATAGTGGGGTATTCAACGGTTCGCAGAATATTATAGCAGCAGGTCCTGCTGGAATGGTCATCAGGACTCCAGGTCCAACGCAAGGAAAAATAATCCAACAGCAGCACAGTCCTGGCGCCCAGTTTTTATCGCCTAATGGTGGACAATTCGTGGTGAATGGGGGACAGTTTGGGGGGCAGTTGAGTCCTCTCGTTGCTAGTGTTAGTCCTTCGCAGCAGGTTACGTTTAGCAGTCCTGCGCAGCAGATGCGGCCGCAACAAGCCCCGCAGCAGGAGTATATCCAGTGCAATCAGATGGGGCAGACGCTGATGGTGCCTTGCACTCCTGGCAGTAACATATCGGCTTCGAATTCCAACCAGAACACGACGTATGTCCAACAGAACACCACCATAGTGCAGCAACAAACGACCATGGTCTCGAACAACCAGCAGCAACAAAACCAGAGAACCACGACTCTGAACGTCGATCACAATTTTTTGATCAGTTCGAACGAGAACAAGCAGCAAGTGCATCCGGTTTTGATCAAGGAATGTCCTCAGAATCCTGCGTATAGACATTCCGTATCCACACAAACTGCAACCAATCAATCCCAAGCCGTTACTACGAACACTTTTTGCCAAACGTCTACGGTTTCTGCTGGAAGCCCTCCGGATACTACCACTCATAGCCCTTTGGCCTTAGGCGGACAAAGCCCACCCACAGTGGACACAACAACCCATTCAGGCAGCACTGATGATGGTCTTTCGCCCGCCCCTTCGAATTGTTCCACGGGTTTCGGGGATGTTGCCATACAAGGAAGACACCAGTCGATGGTAAGTCGATTTAATCTTTCCGCAACTATTAGGGTTATTTCCGCATTTCTTTCAGGCAATGGTCCATTGTATATCAAGCAGTGAACCAGACTCCGCGGACTTCAACAATCAGAGCCCGGATAATGAATGCTTCAGAGCTCAGGTGATGACAAGTCAGAAGAACGACTACACTGAAGTCACCAGCGACCAGATGCATTACCTTGCTAAGAAGAACAACCCTACTCATTTTGCTTACGCCGAATCCTCGACCATGGTATCTGGAGTCCACTACGTGGCGGATCAGATCAAAGCGGACGAATCGGTCATCAGCTCTAGGCTCTCGGAAAAGAGGAAAAGCAGGGATACTTTACTGGTCATGGAGACCAGACAGCTGCATTTCCAGGATGAAGAAGGTGAGTGATATTGGTGGAAAGTCATTATTTTTTCTAGTTTTCACCTTGTTTTATCTTGCATGTTATATTTGTGCGTAGTCTACTAATTTTTGTTAGATTGTTGTTTGAATCTGTATACGTTTAATGTTTTTTCAATGGTTTTTGGTTGAGTTCAACATCTTTAGTTATTGTGACTATTAATATACAGGGTTACGGTGAAAGTCGTACTGAATATTGAAGGACGTTATTATTCAGGTCATTTCTGATGGATTGTCGTTGGAATACGTAAATAAAACAAAGAAAAACAGAGCAATATTTTTGAGCGCTCGTACTACTTACACGAGGGCTATATAATTTCGTCACGATGTCTGTATTTTTCGAATTTTGAGCCGAAAATGGTCTCAATCGACTATGTTCGACTCACTGATGACGAATCCGTCGGAAAATTCGAGTCTGTCCGTCCGTCCGTCCGGCCGTCCGGCCGTCAGCACGATAACTCTCGAACGGATCAACCTAGAGACTTGAAATTTTCAGTGTAGGTTCAGATCCCAAATGCCTCGGTTAAGTTCGTTAATGGGCCAAATTCCACCAGGGGTTCCGTAAATATGGCCGTTCAAAGTTTTGTTTCCCTGATTACTTGAAAACTACAGATTTTATCGAGATGAAATTTTGCACTCAAATGGAAAATGAGGTGTTCAAGCTACATGTAAAATTTTGTCCAGATCGCATGACCAGAACCATAGAAACCATAGAAAATTGTAACTTTTGAACGGAAACGCCTAGGGACTTGAAATTTTCAGGATAGGTGTGGATCTCGAATGTCGTGATCACGTTCATCTATGAGCAACATTATACAAGGGGTTCCGTAAATACGGTCGTTTGAAATTTTGTTTTCTCGATAAATTCGAAACTGCGGATTCGATCGAGATGAAATTTTGTATTTTAATCGAGAATGATATATTGAAGCAATATTTTGTCCAGATCGCATGACCAGAACCATAGAAACCATAAAAAATTCTAACTTTTGAACGGAAAGGCCTAGGAACTTGAAATTTTCAGGGTGGGTTTGGATCGCAAATTTCACGGTCACGTTCATCAATGAGCAAAATTAGACTAGGGGTTCCGTAATTATGGCCGTTCAAAATATTTTTTTCCTGATAGTTTCGAAACTACCGATCGGATTGGAATGAAATTATGCACCTAGCTCAGGAATAATGTATTCAAACTACGTGCAAAATTTTGTCCAGATCGCATCACCAAGACCATAGATACCGTGGAAAATTCTAGCGAATTATCGGAAAAAAATTGATCAGCTGAAGCACCGACATGAAGTCTGGAGTTTCGCCTAAGTTTCAGAATTTTTTTGACAGCAGTCAAAAATTACTTCAATTGATTTCTAAAACTGGAAAATGCGAATCTACCTAAAAGGTGCATGTACGAGCGCTCAAAAGCTCCTGCCTTCACGGCAGTGCTTTTCGTAATTTTTTTATAATTCATGTTCGACATGGCCGCCGCTACTACCTTAACTGTAATTTGGTCAATGTTTTGCCTATTCAATAGCGAGTGTTATAACTTTTTGAAAAGCTGAAGAAACGTGGAAGTTTTTTTGAACTTTTCTGCAGAAAATGTTCCATGAAGTTTTTTTCAGAAAAAGGGCTCCAAATTTAGAAACACTTGGTGAAAATTCTTTGATTCTAACCGTTGTCGAGCAGTCTATTTGAGCTGTTAGTAGAAGGTTCTGTTTCTGTTGATCATTTTCATTATTTGGTATACTCTCTAACTAGAAACATAAAAAAAACGGCCTCTAGAAGCTCCAATCCGAAAAAAATCGATAAAAAAGCCTAAAAATAGAGGATTTTTTAAAAAATCTTCAAAACTCAATATCTCCATAACGGTTAAGTTTCGGACACCATATTATAGAACCAAATCCAT
Source organism: Aphidecta obliterata (assembly GCA_963966015.1). Classification (NCBI taxonomy): domain Eukaryota; kingdom Metazoa; phylum Arthropoda; class Insecta; order Coleoptera; family Coccinellidae; genus Aphidecta; species Aphidecta obliterata. The sequence goes on from OZ014435.1 coordinate 6,112,098, forward strand.
CAGGAATGTCCTGAAAAATAACGTCCTTCAATATTCAGTAAGACTTTTCCTGTAACCCTGTATACAGGATGTCCACTTTTAAAAGGGCCAAACTTCAGGAGGAGATCATACATGAGATTTCCAACAAAAAATGTCATATAACACATGGTCGAAATGTTGACGGTTATTCTTAAATTTAACATTACTTGATTTCACGGAATATTTCAAGTTTTTCCATAAAATCAATTATACTTCAGTTATCCTTGTAGCCACTCTAAGTCGACCACATATCTGGTAACAGCATTAAATTTGCTACAAGATAAGAATTTCGGTGTGCCAAAAAATTCTTATTGCGGGCGTGGTAAGGAGATGAACCCAGACAGCACCGGATATTCCTAGAATATTCCATGAATATTCGTTTTAGGATATTGGAATATGCTATGAATATTCGTAAGGTAGATCATAGGCATATTCATAGAATATTCCGTAAAGGATATTCTAGGAATATTCCGAATATTCATAGAATGTTCCTAGAATATTCTATATGGAATATTATCAGAATATTCGATATAGAATATTCCAGGCATATTCTAAACGGTATATTCTCAAAAGGATATTCATATCATTTACCTGGAATATTCCGAATAATCATAGAATGTTCCTAGAATATTCTATTTGGAATATTCTCAGACAATTCCATATAGAATATTTTAGGAATATCTAGGATATTCCTTGAATACTCTAGGCATATTCTTAACGGATTATTCTCAAAAGGATATTCATATCATATACCTCGAATAGTAGTAGATGTGCAACAAAAGTTCTGGCGTGATTTCGGCCAAATTGTCTACTAATTTCTGAGGTCCATTTTGGAGAAATTGTTCCTTTCCAGAATTCAGAGTCCCATTCAAGGTTATCAATCTTCAATGAAATTTTTTAAGTCAAACAAGGGTGGAGGGGTGAAGGGGGGGTGGCGTGTGGGCGAGATGGCGGAGTGACGTCAAACTTTTTTATTTCTGTTGGGATACGAACCCAGGATTCCACGTTGCGAGACAGGAACACTAAGGATGCGGCTAATCTAGGTCTTAGGTGTGAGGGTAGAAATGTTCTATAAGACCGATTATTTGAAGGTTATCATGATGCGGTTGAGTCCGTAATGTTTAGTTTATCACTATTTCGATTTGAATAAGAATATTGGAAGAAAAAATAACCATGTTTTTCTCAAGATTCTAGTATCATATTTCAAAAATGCGCTGTCAAGGAATATATATATATATGTATAAATATATATCATGATGAAATAATTGAAATTCCATGGATATGCCAGATACGATATTCCAGGAATATAATGAGCGGAATATTCCAGCGATATCCCAGGAAGAATATACAATTTGAAATATTCTAGGAATATTCTATATTGAATATTCATTTTGGAATATTCTTAGCATATTCATCTAGGAATATGCCTGGAATATTATGTGCGGAATATTCCAGGGATGTCCCAGAAAGAATATACAAATCGAAATATTCTATGAATATTCTAGGAATATTTTATATTGAATATTCATATTGGAATATTCTTAGCATATTCATCTAGGAATATGCCTGGAATATTATGTGCGGAATATTCCAGGGATGTCCCAGAAAGAATATACAAATCGAAATATTCTATGAATATTCTAGGAATATTCTATATTGAATATTCATTTTGGAATATTCTTAGCATATTCTTTTAGGAATATGCCTGGAATATTCGTACCAGAATATTCCTGGAATATGCTATATGGGATATAGATATTCTATGATATTCTAGGTATATTCCAAGAATATTCCGAATATACCCATCCCTTTTTGCATATTCAGGGAATATTCTAGGAATATCCGGTGCTGTCTGGGATCCTTACCACGCCCGCAATAAGAATTTTATTGGCACACAGAAACTCTTATCTTGTAGCAAATTTAAAGCTGTTTCCTTATATGTGGTCAACTTTGATGAGGCTACAAGGATAACTGAAGTATAATTGATTTTATGGAAAAACTTGAAATATTCCGTGAAATCAAGAAATGTTAAATTGAAGAATAACCGTCAACATTTCGACCATGTGTTATATGACATTTTTGTTGAAAATCTCATTTATGATCTCCTCCTGAAGTTTGGCGCTTTCAAAAGTAGATAGATACCCTGTATAATGTCTTTTAGAGCTTTCCTACATGGTGTTGGTGTTTAATTTAGTTAATAAACATCGTAGATTACTTTTTCACTCAAGGGCATAACATTTGGCTGAATTGTGTGAAATATCGATTTTCGAAAGAAAACAGTGGTGTGGCTTACTAAAATACCGAAACTTGTAAATACAACCAACACGAACACGAACTGTACATTCCAAAAATGGTGAACCTCAGGGACTTCTATCTCATCATCTCATCTCCTTCGCGCTAATGTAGTCATAACAATCGTCTCAATTGTAAAGCGAAATTGTTTTAATTCCCAGAGTCTGATCGGAATTTCGAAAATGAAAGGGAAACCAATTTTATGATAGGAGATTTAGTGTGGGGTCCATCCAAGAGTAGTCCCTCTTGGCCCGGCAAAATTATCAGCTTAGAAGACGACAGAGCCGAAGTTAAATGGTTTGGTAGCGAAAAATCGACTTCCATAGTAGGCAAACCGTCGCTCCAGTCGCTTTCCGAAGGTTTGGAGGCGCACCATCGAGCTCGAAAAAATTTGAGAACGTGAGTCTAAAAATTTCAGCCACATCATAACACTGCCCAAATTATACTAATTGTGTTCATCTCATTGTTATCTGTTAGTTTAGATTAGATGTGCCCCTGTATGAATTAATCTAGATGGTATTGTAGGTGCTTGAATATCAGAAGTACCTGTATTTTGAGTATTATTTGAAGTAGATGTAAGATGAGTTTATTTTGATGTTTCTGTTTATGCATTTTTTTGTATACCTATGCATAGTTTTTGCTAAATCATCAGTGCTTTTGCCTTTTATGATTCAATTGACTGGTATTACAAAGATCTCCCATAAAAAGTAACTTTTTGATCTTCAAGATTTCCAAAAATCATCACAGGATTCCTCAACATTGATGAAATTATATAAATTTTCGGTATTTGGGAATAATCATGTTTTTTTTCTTCTCAGAAGTCGCAAACTGAACTCTCAACTCGAGAATGCCATCCAAGAAGCCATGGCGGAACTAGATAAAGAAATGGTGAAGGAAAAACATTCCTTTACCGCTACGCCGAAATCCGCTTCTCCCAAAAAAGACGCCTACAAGAAGAATTTCATCGGTAGACTGAGGAGTAGCCAGAAGTGAATCTACAATGGTTTTCAAAAATATCAGAATCATGGACCAACATTGAAAATGGTAGAGGGTAATGATTCAAAGTTAACTATTGATTAGGATTTTTAATAATGCTTCTTACATAAATTGATATGTAATGGGTAGACCTGTATCTAAAAGGTAATGATTCCTAGAGAAATATAGTCGTCACATTTATATATTGGAGATATTTTTCAAATGCCTTTTTTAAATGTAGATTTTAAGGCTCTATCTAAAATATAAGCCGATATTTGTCTATCCAATCTATTTATGTACAAATGAACACAAAGGTAATCAACGAACTCGACCGAATTAGGGGTTGAAATTGAGATCTTTATAAATGATTACATTGATTGATTTATAACATCGCAGTGGGCTCGGAAATATTTATGCAATTCCAGCCACATAATTTATTTTCTGCGTGCATGGCATTAAAATAATAATGGCTGTCAGTTTCGAAATTCTATGATACCTAATGTTCACCCTTATTTCAACCCCAAATGAACAACATTTAATATTGAGTCGCGTTTGTTGAAATGCTGTTATATTTCCGAACTAAAGGTACTTCATGAATAGATTGCGATTTTGATTTTCATGTTTCTAGTCAATGATTTTGAAGGATGACAGATTGAACGACAATAAACATAACATTTTTCTTCACCACAATTTGTTATTTAGGTACTGTGATAACCATATTTTACCATCGTATTATGATAAATTGAAATCTTTCAGTACCCAAAGCATTTCGAATTATAAGTTTTTCGTGATATTACTAATTTCACTTAGGAGGACTTTTTTATTGTCATCGTGTTGTACAAAGTATAAATGTTTATTATATGCATATAAATATATCTATCTGATAGTTTAGGTTTGAGTTGTGTAATGAAAGCATAGTTTCAGTACTGTCTATTCGAGCTTTGGCTACATGTATTTGTAATTTGTACAAAGAACAGTCGTTAGTTCAAGATTATTAAGGCGGAAAAGTTTTATATTTATTATATCTTGTTTTTATACCTTGTACAGCAATTTAATTCATATTAATTTTTAATCACTTGCCATTTGTTTTTTTGGTAGCTCGAATAATTAGTTTTGTAATATAAGATTCTGAGGATATATAACATAAGAATTATTGAGTTGTATAGTTTTATTTGTATCTTCACTTTGCTCTAGGATTTTAAGTAATATTAATAATCAAATTATGCTTAATATAGTTAGAACTTTCGAGTAAAGAATGTATATTATATTTTTGTATATGTATTTATTGTTTATATATTCTTCAGTTCTGATAGGTATGTGGCTTATTTATTATTTGATATTCTGAAGAACCTGAGGAAATGAATTATTTTTCAACTTTATCTTATCTCATAAATATAACACATCGGCTGAAATGTTACCAGTCTTCCCACGAAACAGCTACAAAAAGCTTTTGGAATCAACGACACGTTGTTGTTTTTGGTCCACCTTGAAAAGAGCCTTCTCCCAGACAATTTTTCATGCAAAATAAATCCCACACGTTCCCTTGGTATCTTTAGATTGTCAGCTATCTCCTGTGGGTCAGACCGAGAACTTTTCAGCCAATGTAATACATATAACAATGTATTTCAAAGCAGCTTTTAATTGGCAAGCATCACAAGACTACTGTCAACATCTTTCGTGTAGGAAATATTCATCCTGTTTCTTTATAAATAGAAATTATCGCAACTGCGTTGATTATTGGGAATTCCACATGCTAAAAACGAGACAGCATATAAAATATTATTCGAAAGTGAATATTACCTACACAATCAAAAAAGTCATACACAACAATGAATATAGTCTTTCATTTTCTAAAATATATATGAATATCTACCAATGGATTACTCTTTTATTGTATATATTTTGATAGGTACCTGTTCTGTGTTACAGATATGGATAGTAGGATTAGTATCACTTTGTATATTGTATTATTAGAGCATGTTCGTGGAAATTTATCGCTCTTCCAATACAATATCTCATTATAATCCAGTGTTAGAGCTGTTGGTCACTTGATAGAAGCGAGTGCGTCAGCTGAAAATGTCTATTTCTGTAAATATTATCTATTAATTATTTACTGTTTGGCCTGCTATGTTGTGGTTGAACATTTCCAGCCTAATAAATAAATACTGGATTAGCAAATCTCTGGTATTTTATTTACTACAGAGTTGGGAAACTAGTTTCCCTACCTAGGCATAAGAGCTGAGGACATATTGGGGAAATAATTATTATCATCAGAATCTTTCTTCTTCGAAGAGCCGACTACATTTTTACTACTTTCATTCAAGTTTTCCCTATGCAAAAAATTTTTCAAGTTGTGACCATCAATTTCATATCTAAAGAATTTCAAATCATTGAAATCTAATACGATACCACTAGCGCCATCTATATTAGATTGACTGAAGTGGTCATCAGGTAACCGCGAACATAGTAGAATTCTGTATGGCAGATATCTTACTTCTTCTATCCGAGTACAGATGGCACACACTAAAATAGACTAAAAGATTTGTAAATTATACGTGATTGAAATCCTTCAGGAACAAACTAATTGTATATTCGTAATCAGAACTCCCATTCACCTCTTCGTCGTGATTATTAAAAAGATCTGTTGAAAACAAAATCGTCTTTAGAATTATGCAAGGAGTTCTACTTTGGAGTGAAATTGTTATCTTTTTAAGATAATTTGAGGTCGTAGATTCCTTATCTGTCATCAGGTTCAAGATGAGAGAACTTTTTAGCCATTATTTCACGTTTTATCGTTGTTTATCGAATTTGGCCGCCAGCGCCATCTATATTGGACTGACTGAAATGTTCTTCAGGTTACTGCAAAATAGTAGTTTTCTGTAAGAAAGATATTTTACTTCTTGTATCCGAGTACAGATGGTGCACACTCCAGTGAACTGAAATATTCGTGAATTATACGTGATTGAGATACTTCAGGAATAAACTGCTTGTATATTCGTATTCAGGATTCCCTTTCACCTCTTTGTGGTGATTTTTGAGAAGATTTGTTCAAAAAAACATCGTCTCAAAATTTATCTAAAGAGTTCTCCTTCGGAGTTTTTTCGGTGGAACTATTATGTTTTTAGGCTAATCGGAGGTCGTAGATTCCTAATCTGACATCAGTTTCAAGATAAGAGAACTGTTCAGCCATTATTCGACCTGTTATTGTTGTGTATCAAATTTGATTCTACCAGCGCCATCTATACACTATTGACCCAAGTATCCCTTCGAAAATAAAAAATAAGAAGTTTTCGCTAATGCTGAAAATGAACTTTTTGCATTAGACTACAGATGGCAAATTCGAGGATATAGATTCCAAATCTTAAAATTTGTTCAGATCTTGGATATTTTGTCCCATTTTTCATCAAATTTGGTGTACACTCAGGTAAAAAGTGCTCTCGCAGATCAAACTTTTAGCAATTACTCGCCAATAAGATTTTTTATTGAACAACTGATTCCCTATTCGGTTTCAGGGTTGCCGATTACCCCTTATTGGTGAATTTTGAGAAGATCCGATGAAAAAAATTTTGAAATTTATCCAAGGGTCCCCCCTTTGAAGTTGAAAAATCGAAATTTAAAATATAAGATATTGAGCATGTTTTCGTGATAATTAAGGGATGCAGATTCCGAATCTAACATTTTTTCAGAGCTCAGATTTTTTTCTGAGATTTCGAGTACACTCAAGTAGAAAAGTTCTCTCGTCAGTTCCACTTTTGACGCTGGAACAATTGGATTGAGAATCATGAAAACACTCGATCTCTAGTCCATTCTGCTCCAAAAGTCATGATCTGGGATATTTTGTCCCATTTTCATCAAATTTTGGTGTACACTCAAGTGAAAAAGTGCTCTCGCAGATCAAATTTTTGGCAATTACTCGCCAATAAGAATTTGTATTGAACAACTGATTGCATATTCGGTTTCAGGGTTGCCGATTACCCCTTTATGGTGAATTTTGAGAAGATCCGATGAAAAAAATTTTGAAATTTATCCAAGGGTCCCCCCTTTGAAGTTGAAAAATCGAAATTTAAAATATAACATATTGAGCATGTTTTCGTGATAATTAAGGGATGCAGATTCCGAATCTAACATTTTTTCAGAGCTCAGATTTTTTTCTGAGATTTCGAGTACACTCAAGTAGAAAAGTTCTCTCGTCAGTTCCACTTTTGACGCTGGAACAATTGGATTGAGAATCATGAAAACACTCGATCTCTAGTCCATTCTGCTCCAAAAGTCATGATCTGGGATATTTTGTCCCATTTTCATCCAATTTTGGTGTACACTCAAGTGAAAAAGTGCTCTCGCAGATCAAATTTTTGGCAATTACTCGCCAATAAGAATTTGTATTGAACAACTGATTGCATATTCGGTTTCAGGGTTGCCGATTACCCCTTTATGGTGAATTTTGAGAAGATCCGATGAAAAAAATTTTGAAATTTATCCAAGGGTCCCCCCTTTGAAGTTGAAAAATCGATATTTAAAATATAACATATTGAGCATGTTTTCGTGATAATTAAGGGATGTAGATTCCGAATCTAACATTTTTTCAGTGCTCAGATTTTTTTCTGAGATTTCGAGTACACTCAAGTAGAAAAGTTCTCTCGTCAGTTCCACTATTGACGCTGGGCCAATTGAATCGAGAATCATAAATACATTCGATCTCTAGACCATTCTGCTCCAAAATTCGATAAAATCATGATCTCGGATATTTTGTCCCATTTTTCATGAAAATTTGGTGTAAACTCAAGAAGAAGAGTGTATCGGAAATATGATTGCATATTCGATTTCAGGGTTGTCGATTACACCTTTATGGTGAATTTTGAGAAGATCCGATGAAAAAAATTTTGGAATTTATCCCTTCAAAGTTAAAAATTGAAAATTCGAAAAATAACATATCCAGCATGTTTTTGTGATAATTAAGGGATGTAGATTCCGAATCTAACATTTGACACTATTGACGCTGGACCAATTGAATCTAGAATCATGAATACATTCAAATTCTAGTCCTTTCTGCTTCAAAATTCAAAAAATGGTAATAAAAAATAATTATGACTGGAGGGGTAGTTACAGAAATTTAGTCCAATTTCCCAGAAATGGTCCATTTTCAGTTTGTGGTTTGGTGATTGTTGAGAAAAACATGGACCACCATATCAATTATCAATCATTGATTCACTCGGCTTTTTTATTTTTAACAAATTCGATACCCCCAGCGCCATCTATATTAGATTGACTGAAGTGTTCATCAGGTAACCCCGAACATAGTAGATTTCTGTATGGCCGATATCTTACTTCTTCTATCCGAGTACAGATGGCACACACTAAAATAGACTAAAAGATTTGTAAATTATACGTGATTGAGATCCTTCAGGAACAAACTAATTATATATTCGTATTCAGAACTCCCTTTCACCTCTTCGAAGTGATTCTTAAAAAAATCTGTTCAAAAAAAAAATCCTTGAATTTATGCAAGGAGTTCTACTTTGAAGTAAAATTGTTATCTTTTTAAGATAATTTGAGGTCGTAGATTCCTTATCTGTCATCAGTTTCAAGATGAGAGAACTTTTTAGCCATTATTTCAGGTTTTATCGTTGTTTATCGAATTTGTTACCGCCAGCGCCATCTATATTGGACTGACCGAAATGTTCTTCAGGTGACTACAAAATAGTAGTTTTCTGTAAGAAAGATATTTTACTTCTTGTATCCGAGTACAGATGGTGCACACTCCAGTGGACTGAAAGATTCGTGAATTATACGTGATTGAGATACTTGAGAAATAAACTGATTGTATATTCGTATTCAGGATTCCCTTTCACCTCTTTGCGGTGATTTTCGAAAAGATCTGTTCAAAAAAACATTGTCTCAAAATTTATCTAAAGAGTTCTCCTTTGGAGTTTTTTCGGTGGAACTATTATGTTTTTAGGCTAATCTGTGGTCGTAGATTCCTAATCTGACATCAGTTTCAAGATTGAAGAACTTTTTAGCCATTATTTCACCTTTTATCGTTGTGTTTCAAATTTGATTCCACCAGCGCTATCTATACACAATTAACCCAAGTATCCCTTCGGAAATGCGAAAATAAAAAGTTTTCGCTAATGCCGAAAATTTACTATTTGCATTGCACTACAGATGGCAAATTCGAGGATGTAGATTCCAAATCTAAAATTTGTTCAGATTTTGGATATTTCGTTGCATCTTCATCAGATTTTAATGTACACAAAAAGTGCTCTCGCAGATTAAACTTTCGGCAAATACTCGCGATTGAGATGACTGCATATTCGGTTTTCGCTATTCTTCATATTAAACATTCCAGTTGAGAATGATTAAAGACGAATAAATAAAAATAAAATTCGAAAAAAGGCAGGATTAATGAAATTTTGAACGTTCAGATAGTTTAATAGCAGTAGTTGATGACTTAACACTCAATATACATTAAATAGACTATATACAAAACGATTGAGGTATTTATAAAAATACATGAACTTTTACTTACAGTGTAAAATTGAAATACAATTGACTACAGAAGAGCTTGCCGTGAAAAAACATATTTCGGGATTATCTAACTAATCGAGGTATAATATTTGTTGAGATTTTAGGATGGAGTTAAGTTAATGGCAACAAATAAGTTGATATGTTATTAATTCAAGGAAATCGTTAGAAAATTCAACAGGAGAAGAACAAAGTTCACATTGAGTAATGTATGGTTGATGAGACCATGAGATGAGACCATTCTATATAATAATCGGGCACTCACGAATATTATTCGAAATTGATTCTACAGATATTCATAAAGAGAATATATATATTCTCAAGAAATCTCCAGAGGGATGAAAATTTAAGTTTTAGAATATTATCTTTGATCAAAATATTGAACTGGAAATGATAGGATTGTCCCTTCTTGATAGATATAAACTTTATTCTGTCATTCATCTTCTTTATTGAACATGCGGGGTTCTCTTCTTATAGTTTTACACTATTTTAATGATTCATATCTTAAAGTAATTAAATAATAATATCACAGTCGAACATGAACAAAAATATGGCAATGGCATTCAAATGGTAATTTTGAGAATATATCAGGCATTTTCAGCACAGCAAACGTGCATGCAACTATGATCACAATGATATAAAAACAATAACAATAACAATAACAAAGTTACAATTGAAAGGATATGAAGTTCACAGTGACAAAATTCTACACAAGTTATTATACAATCGAAGAAGAGAAAATATATAATTACAATGTACATTTTCCAAACATATGGAAGGAAGGCCAAGTATGTTCGGATTGGAAAAGCTAGAGTTTCGATTGCATAACAACACACTCAACCTCTTCTACGTGTATAAATCTAGTACCGAGATAATGTACAGTAATTTACAAAAATATTAAGAAATCCTCAGCGAGCTGGGCGACGGCGAACAGGAATGTATAACACGATGGGTCGGAGAACCAGGAAGAACCACTGCCTGAGTTGAGACAGGAGAAGGAAGTCTATTCCTGGCGTGACGTCACAACAGGTGCAGTTCATGTTGACCAACGGAAGAGTAGGTTACACTTGGGGTGCTCTCGGTGAGCACGTTGTGAGAATTGTGGTAGTACTGAAAAAGAGATTATCTAGGTAAAACTCGTTAGAGACAACAGTTGGGTCGAATAGCATACGGGGATGGAGGGAATACAACATCCAGACATATTTGGCATGAGAAACGTGGAGGCTGCCCGCACGTCCGGAAGATGGCTAGAACAAGAACACCTCGGTGAAGAACTTGAAATAGCTACGATATGGTAGTTTATTGTGGGTGTTATTCTGGTCGCAACCCATCCAGGCAGATAATTCCTTCTTGCGCCACCGGAGGTGATGGTTTGGGCCGGTTATGGAAAAAGTAACGAACTCTCACTTAGCTTCCGTCTCCAGAGCGAGAAGTCAATTTCTTTCACTCGATTTACCGTCGGAGAACTTGCTCTGCAGAAAAAAGCGAAGGAATATTTCCGACCATTTCGCCGGGATGCGTTTGACAGTTCGCCAATTTTCCAATCATATCCCTCGGTTCGACTTCGGTTTCGATTAGAAATATAATGGCAATCTCATCCGGCCGAGAGGTGAATACACGCATTCGAAGATGCCGCCCCTTAATCACCCCCAACAATGTCACCTCGGTAGTGCCAGACGTGGAAATCGATAATTTTTTCACTCGGAATTTAGTTACAGAGTTTCCTCAGAATTAATCGCAAAACGTCTTAGTTATTCTAAAGAGAAAGATTTTTCGCGCATGTATCGACAAGACGAGAACCACGAATCTGTTTCACCTTTTTGTGGATGAAAATGTCCTTTTGAAGTTCCTTTTTATTCTCTGGTGAGCAGGTATCCAAACTGAAGTCAGTTTGTCCCTCTTTGTGAGCCTTATGAGTGATTTTCACAGGTCCAGATGGTTTAACACCCAGTGCCTCCAAGGACCTCAGGTCTACCTGGCAGCCTGTAGCTGTACCAATTCTTCAAGAATTCAGTCGGAATGTCTGAAAGTGTCTGTCTCAAAGGCCCATACATATCTATCTGCGATCATTCTTCCCTTATGGACCCGATGGTTTAACAGATCCCCGGATTTTCTTGTAGCCATTCTTTGTATGGCTTCCATATGGTTACTATTGCCTCCTTATAGTTGGACTTGAGACATACCCAACTGGCATCTTCTGGGCTCATGAGAAAAATTTCTCATATTCGTCTCTCAGTTCTCTCTTACCTTAGGGACCCGACGGTGTGAAAGATCCCTGGATTTTCTTGTAGCCACCCTTCGTATGGCTTACTGATGGTCATCTTCGATCTCCTGAGGATGAAAATGTCTTTTTGAAGTTCCTTTTTATTCTCTGGTGAGCAGGTTTCCAAACTGAAGTCATTTTGTCCCTCTTTGTGAGCCTTATGAGTGATTTTCACAGGTCCAGATGGTTTAACATCCAGTGCCTTGCGCCTATAAGGACCTCAGGACTACCTGGGAGCCTGTACCTGTGCAAATTCTTCAAGAATTCAGTCTGAATGTCTGAGAGTGTCTGTCTAAAAGTCCCATACATATCTATCTGTGATCATTCTTATCTTATGGACCCGACGGTATAACAGATCCCCGGATTTTCTGCTAGCCATCCTTTGTATGGCTTCCATATGGTTACTATTGCCTCCTTATAGTTGGACTTGAGACATACCCAACTGGCATCTTCTGGGCTCATGAGAAAAACTTCTTATATTCGTCTCTCAGTTCCTTCTTACCTTAGGGACCCGACGGTGTGAAAGATCCCTGGATTTTCTTGTAGCCACCCTTCGTATGGTTTACTGATGGTCATCTTTGATCTCCTGAGGATGAAAATGTCTTTTTGAAGTTCCTTTTCATTCTCTGGTGAGCAGGTATCCAAACTGAAGTCAGTTTGTCCCTCTTTGTGAGCCTTATGAGTGATTTTCACAGGTCCAGATGGTTTAACATCCAGTGCCTTGCGCCTATAAGGACCTCAGGACTACCTGGGAGCCTGTACCTGTGCAAATTCTTCAAGAATTCAGTCTGAATGTCTGAGAGTGTCTGTCTAAAAGTCCCATACATATCTATCTGTGATCATTCTTATCTTATGGACCCGACGGTATAACAGATCCCCGGATTTTCTGCTAGCCATCCTTTGTATGGCTTCCTTATGGTCATCTATTGCCTCCTTATAGTTGGACTTAAGACATACCCAACTGGCATCTTCTGGGCTCATGAGAAAAACTTCTCATATTCGTCTCCCAGTTCTTTCTTACCTTAGGGACCGGACGGTGTGGAAGATCCCTGGATTTTCTTGTAGCCACCCTTCGTATGGTTTACTGATGGTCATCTTTGATCTCCTGAGGATGAAAATGTCTTTTTGAAGTTCCTTTTTATTCTCTGGTGAGCAGGTATCCATACTGAAGTCAGTTTGTCCCTCTTTGTGAGCCTTATGAGTGATTTTCACAGGTCCAGATGATTTAACACCCAGTGCCTCCAAGGACCTCAGGTCTACCTGGCAGCCTGTAGCTGTACAAATTCTTCAAGAATTCAGTCAGAATGTCTGAAAGTGTCTGTCTCAAAGGCCCATACATATCTATCTGCGATCATTCTTCCCTTATGGACCCGATGGTTTAACAGATCCCCGGATTTTCTTATAGCCATCCTTTGTATGGCTTCCTTATGGTCATCTATTGTCTCCTTATAGTTGGACTTAAGACATACCCAACTGGCATCTTCTGGGCTCATGAGAAAAACTTCTCATATTCGTCTCTCAGTTCCTTCTTACCTTATGGACTCGACGGTGTAAAAGATCCCTGCATTTTCTTGTAGCCACCCTTCGTATGGCTAACTGATGGTCATATTTCATTTCCCGAGGATGAAAATGTTTTTTCAACGTTCCTTTATATACTCGGGTGAGCAGGTATCCAAACTGAAGTCAGTTTGTTCCTCTTTGTAAGCATTATGAGTAATTTTTCACAGTTCCATTTTCTGAGAAAGTTTTTTTTTAATGTTGGGAATTCGGGATTATATTGTTTATCGGCGGTGTAGCTCCCTCCAGGTTTCCCATCGTCTACGCCCTAGACGTCACCAGTGCGACACCTCGAGATGCGGGGACCCGAAGATGGATTTCGAAATTGCACACTGCAAAGTCGGATAGCATAATCGATATAGTTGAGGAAACCGTTACTGCCACATTAGGAAGACATTATCCTGGAATTGGGATCGTGTAACTTCATCTCGGAAGCGGGATGATCTTCAAATCTGATTTGTGGGAAGATCTCACCGCTTAATTAAGAAATCCTACACGTTGACCTTTCCCAAATGGATGGGGCCAATCTCGTTCTCCTTTGATTCAGTTACGGCACATCGTGAATTATTCCCTACTGAAGGCCTGTCTCGTCAATTTTTTCATCTCTTCTTATTTATGTGGTGGTTAATTAGCTGATTATGAATCTTGATGTAAGTTTGAATAACCTGAAGAAACCGGGTAACTTGCTTCAAGAAATTTATTTAACACTGTTACTGCCAATCGTTCAAGAAGTTTGAGTCTAGAGCCTTAACAGTCTTAACTGAAAAAACAATTGGTAATCTGTCCTTCCAATACAATAAGCTATAAAATACATCAGAGAAGTTTATTACATATAAAACAAGAAAGATATAGGAAGTAACATAAATATAGGATTAATGAATTACATAAAGGATCTATGGCAAGCTAGACTCTTGAGAATAATGGTGCTGAGCTATCACAAACAATTTTTAGTGTGAAAAGGTCATATTTAATGGAAGTTAAGTGTTAACACATGTGGGAGACATAACCGTGCACTTCTGATGAATTGAAATAGGTACATCAAAGACGAATATTTTGAACTGTATATTGGACCTGCATAATTGAATCCCTAAAATTTCAGTAGGAATTTATTCGACCCAATAGATTAACAACAATTTTCCTGCCATCAATTCAAACCGAGGCGGATTTAGCTGTACAATATTTCAACGACATCAGCGAACCCAATAATCCCCCAGAGATCTATTCCATTCACACAATGGATTTCGGATATCAACTTGAAGGGGATGATTTGTGGTTTTTTCTTTATCGACAATCCTTCGCTTTATAACGACTAGGATCAAGTACCTCCCTGTGATTCTTAACTGACAAGGTTCGAAGATAAATGTTTTTTTTTATACCCATTTATCTGGTTGGGAAGTGGGGGGACGTTTGTTCTGGGTCTCTGAAATTTTTGCAGACAGTATCAATACTCCACTGTCCACTGTCGTTCAATTCATGCAGACAAATCCAGTTGTTGCAGGGATAGATGGTAGGATCTTGAGCAGTCTCCATCAGTAAAATCAGCAATGAAGTTTTGACAAGTTTGCTTTCGTATTATAGCAGTGTGCCATCATGACCATTTACTGACATATAAAGATCCTTGATTACACCCTCCATAAAGTACCACACTTGAAGAACAGGGACATTTATGGTTTGGTACATTCTAGCAAAAGTAGATTGCAGAGATAGGTGATAGGATCCTGAGCAGTCTCGATTTAATTTGGAGACTCTTAAGGTAACAATCAGCAATAAAGTTTTGACAAGTTTGCTCTAGTATTATAGCAGTGTGCCATCATGACCATTTACTGACCTTACAAAGATCCTTGATTACACCCTCCATAAAGTACCACTCTTGAAGGACAGGGACATTTATGGTTTTGTTCATTCTAGCAAAAGTAGATTGCACAGATAGGTGGTAGGCTCTTGAGCAGTCTCGAAATAATTCAGGAACTCTTAAGGTTTAAATCAGGAATGAAGTTTTCACAAGTTTGCTTAAGTACGATAGCAGTGTGTCATCATGACCATTTACTGACTCTATAAAGATTCCTGATTATACTCCCCATTAAGTTCTACTCTTAAAGAACAGGGACATCCATGATTTGGTTCATTCTAGCAAAAGTATTGATCAGTGATATGATACCCATACAATCATATGAGGCAAATTAAGAAAATTTTCATTCCCATTTATCTGGTACATCGGGTTGGGAAGAGGAGGGATCTGCCTCCTGAGGCTCTGAAACTTTTGTGGACAGTATCAAGACTCTACTGTCGTTCGTTAAATTCACGCAGACTAGTCTAGGTTTTGCAGACATAGATGGGAGTCTCTTGAGTGGACTCAATAATATTTGGAAACTCTTAAAGTAACAATCCGCAATGAAGCATTCACAATTTTGCTTCAGTGTTACAGCAGTATTCCATCATGACCATTTACTGACCCTATAAAGAACTCTTATTATATTCCCCATTAAGTACCACTCTTGAAGAGCAGGGACATCCATGGTTTGGTTCATTCTAGCATAAGTATTGATAAGAGATATGATACCCATACAATCATATGATGTAATTTAAGAAAATGTTCATTTCCATTCATCTGGTATATCAGGTTGGGAAGTGGAGGGATCTTCCTTTCAAGGCTCTGAAACTTTTGTGGACAGAATCGAGACCCTACTCTCATTCATTCAATTCATGCAGACTACTCTAGGTATTGCAGAGAGGCTCTTGTGCAATCTCCATATAATTTGGAAACTCTCAAGGTAACAATCAGCAATACTGTTTTCACAAGTTTGCTCCAGTATTATAGCAGTGTGTAATCATGACCATTTACCATAAAGTACCACTCTTGAAGAACTGGGTTTGGTTCATTCTAGCACAAGTATGGATCAGAGATATTCCCATGTGAGGAAAGTTGAGATTGATTGATTGAATTGTCAGTGTCCAATATACAGTATGTTAAAGTGGAGAAGTACACAAGGAACACACGAGTTAAAGAGTAGGTCACAATTAAACATACCTCAAGCACGACAGCCCGCTCCAAAGGAGGTTGAAGGAGGGGAGATTTCCGAGTGTATGGGAGAATTTAACACCAGGTCGATATGTTTGTTTGACGCGTCCTAGGGTTTAAACTTCGCAAGTGATTGCCATGAAATTTTGCAAGAAGGTCGATGGAAGAGTACGAAAAAACATAGGAAGTAGTTTAACGGGTTCAAAAATAGAAGAGGGATGTGGATCGGGTGAAGGGCAGACTGGAGGCTATCTCGATCGTTCGAGGCGGGACTGCGTGCTAAATGTATGTCTGCTCGCAGGAATTGTGTCTCAGGCTGTAAGAACTGTAGTAGCGTTGCGACGATAGTCTCTGCAACATTCAAGAAATTATGAGTCAATATTTAACACTCCTCGGTGTCTACGAAGCAAAAATAGGGATGATATTGCCGGGGATTTTTTGGCGCATATGAGAAATATCAGTATTTATTTTCCTCAATTCTGTACAGAACTCAAGGCCGAGGGATAACAACCAATGTTAAACATTTTAACTGCCTTCATCTAGTCTTGAAATCTGTTTTCAACTATAGTACTTTGGTTGAATAATTATTTCTGTTTAATCTGATCTTCTCCATTGAGATCCCCGGAGGAGCCAGATCATATTTAACATATTTCTCATAACGACCTCATCAAATTCAACTCCCAATTCCATTATCATAATCTCGGAATGAACGAAAACGATAAACTTCACATATAACTGTATAGTAGTTCGGCGATAAAAATCACAATTTCGTAATGGATGCGGCCGAACAATGGTGAATTAGATGGGAATTTATTAACAGTAAAGAAGAAAATTCAGGTTAGTCAATTAGGCGGTTAAGGTTCTGTTTTATTGTTCAACAGCGCAATTCAGTGGTGGCACTAAGAAATATAAACGCCACAATTCCATACGTTGATGATTGACTCGGCGACTTGATGGCTCTGGAGCAGGAGGAATGGGAATTGGGGAATGAAAGGAGATGTGGTTGCCAAGCAATTATAGATTTGTTTCTGGATGTCATTGACGAATGACGATGGTCCATTCGAAAGGAAAATTATTGGAGCTACTTCGGTCTGATTACCCAGACCGTCTTCAGGGCAGACCTGAGAAGGGTTCATTTAATTACAATATCCTGGTTATTTAAAGGTTTTTTTTTTAGCCCTTTGCACTTTGGAGTTCTAGTCATGATACAGATAATGACATAGTAACCGAATTCTGGGTATGTATGTTGAATCTTATAAGTGTAAATCTCATGAATGGAATCCCCAGGTCCCTTATTTCCAGGGTGGTCAACTCGAAGGACTGTGTGTTATAGCTCCTTTTTTCATTTTTCTTCTTGTCCAGTGTCATCCCTTGGATAAAAATGCTGCTCTCTCCCATGGTACCTTTCTGGATTTTTTCCTTCTTCCTAGTCTTCGTTATTCGGTTTTACATTTGTTAGAACCGATCTTGTGGTGTTGAAGGATTTGAATGCCATCCTCAATTCATATGAGTTAACAATCTTTATCAGGTCTTCTGGAATGCTTTTTATATATTTGATTAACATTGTATCATCCCTCTGGGTATCCTGGTTTTTAAAGTTTTATTTTTCCAGCCTTTTAACTATAAAGTACTAGTCATGATACTGAAAAGAACATAGTAACCGCATTCTGGATGTGTATGTTGAATTTTATTAGTGTGAATCTCATGACTGGCATCCACAGGTCTCTTATTTCCAGGGTGGTCGACTCGAAGGACTGTGTGTTATAGCGGTATCAGCTCATTTTTTCATTTTTCTTCTTGTCCAGGGTCATCCCTTGGATAAAAATGCTGCTCTCTCCCATGGTACCCTTTTGGACTTTTTCCTTCTTTCTAGTCTTCGTTATTCGGTTTTACATTTGTTAGAACCGATCTTGTGGTGTTGAAGGATTTGAATGCCATCCTCACTTCATATGGGTTACCAATCTTTTTCAGTTTTTCTGGAACGCTTTTTATGCATTTGATTACCATTGTCTTATCCCTGTGGGTATCTTGGTTATTTATAGTTTTATTTTTCTAGCCTTTTAACTATACAGTGCTAGTCATGATACTGAAAAGAACATAGTAACCGCATTCTGGATGTGTATGTTGAATTTTATTAGTGTGAATCTCATGACTGGCATCCACAGGTCTCTTATTTCCAGGGTGGTCGACTCGAAGGACTGTGTGTTATAGCGGTATCAGCTCATTTTTTCATTTTTCTTCTTGTCCAGTGTCATCCCTTGGATAAAAATGCTGCTCTCTCCCATGGTACCCTTCTGGATTTTTCCCTTCTTCCTAGTATTCGTTATTCGGTTTTAGATTTGTTAGAACCGATCTTGCGGTGTTGAAGGATTTGAATGCCATCCTCACTTCATATGGGTTACCAATCTTTTTCAGTTTTTCTGGAACGCTTTTTATGCTTTTGATTACCATTGTCTTATCCCTGTGGGTATCTTGGTTATTTATAGTTTTATTTTTCTAGCCTTTTAACTATAAAGTGCTAGTCATGATACTGAAAAGAACATAGTAACCGCATTCTGGATGTGTATGTTGAATTTTATTAGTGTGAATCTCATGACTGGCATCCACAGGTCTCTTATTTCCAGGGTGGTCGACTCGAAGGACTGTGTGTTATAGCGGTATCAGCTCATTTTTTCATTTTTCTTCTTGTCCAGGGTCATCCCTTGGATAAAAATGCTGCTCTCTCCCATGGTACCCTTTTGGACTTTTTCCTTCTTTCTAGTCTTCGTTATTCGGTTTTACATTTGTTAGAACCGATCTTGTGGTGTTGAAGGATTTGAATGCCATCCTCACTTCATATGGGTTACCAATCTTTTTCAGTTTTTCTGGAACGCTTTTTATGCATTTGATTACCATTGTCTTATCCCTGTGGGTATCTTGGTTATTTATAGTTTTATTTTTCTAGCCTTTTAACTATACAGTGCTAGTCATGATACTGAAAAGAACATAGTAACCGCATTCTGGATGTGTATGTTGAATTTTATTAGTGTGAATCTCATGACTGGCATCCACAGGTCTCTTATTTCCAGGGTGGTCGACTCGAAGGACTGTGTGTTATAGCGGTATCAGCTCATTTTTTCATTTTTCTTCTTGTCCAGTGTCATCCCTTGGATAAAAATGCTGCTCTCTCCCATGGTACCCTTCTGGATTTTTCCCTTCTTCCTAGTATTCGTTATTCGGTTTTAGATTTGTTAGAACCGATCTTGCGGTGTTGAAGGATTTGAATGCCATCCTCACTTCATATGGGTTACCAATCTTTTTCAGTTTTTCTGGAACGCTTTTTATGCATTTGATTACCATTGTCTTATCCCTGTGGGTATCTTGGTTATTTATAGTTTTATTTTTCTAGCCTTTTAACTATACAGTGCTAGTCATGATACTGAAAAGAACATAGTAACCGCATTCTGGATGTGTATGTTGAATTTTATTAGTGTGAATCTCATGACTGGCATCCACAGGTCTCTTATTTCCAGGGTGGTCGACTCGAAGGACTGTGTGTTATAGCGGTATCAGCTCCTTTTATCATTTTCCTTCTTGTCCAGTGTCATCCCTTGGATAAAAATGGTACTCTATCCCATTGTACCCTTCTGGATTTTTTCCTTCTTTCTAGTCTCTGCTATTCGGTTTTACTTTTGTTAGAACCGATCTTGTGGTGTTGAAGGATTTGAATGCCATCCTCACTTCATATGGGTTAACAATCTTTTTCAGTTTTTCTGGAACGCTTTTTATGCATTTGATTACCATTGTCTTATCCCTCTGGGTATCTTGGATATTTATAGTTTCATTTTTCTAGCCTTTTAACCTTGAAGTGCTAGTCATGATGCAGAAAAGAACATAGTACTTACATTCTGGATGTGTATGTGTAAATATCCAATGAGGATTTCACCAGAGAATCTGGAAAAAGTTAACTGTTTTCAGACCAAAACATCACGTATTCCGCGAGTCAAACCCTTGTATCACGCCATCCCTACAGTTTTCACAACGTTCTGAAATGTTTATTAAGTCAAAGTGAGGTCCAGTAAAACATTCATGAACTAATCCCCTCACGTGAGAGATCATGGTTTAATTATAATTTGACCAACCTCTTCGTATGTGGGTTCGTAATGAAAGTAAATGTATATTTGGGTTGGAGAGGGTGATGTAGGCGTATAACGTGCCATGGGGTTGCACTTGGAAACACCCCACGTTGATTTATTATGTTTTTTCTTTCGAAAATTCGATTATATCGGTTCTTCCAGAAGTTATTCCACGAATAAGAACTTGAATGTTATTCAAAAGCCTTAATATAACAACTGAAGTAGTGAAAATGCAATTACCTACCCCAATGGGCTGATGAAGAAATCAAGGCGAATCACCTGGTGGCATAAAGGGGGTTTCTCAAGGAAGGGAGACAGGGGATTAACCTTCCTTCTGTACAATTCCGTACAGGCTATCACATGGTTGAAGAAAAATTACGCACTTCAATAAGAGTTGCTCAATTTCACTCTCGTTTACTTTCGACAATATAGTCGAATATGATTTTTCATTAAAGAATGGCGACTGACAGTCGAAAAGTTTGTTGGTGTCTTTTGCGCCGCCAGTGGGCGAGGCAAAAAACGCCTTATGAACCCGAGTCAGGCAACCTAAAATTCACGACCTAACATCCATATTAGCTTAGCACTAATCAACTTAGTCTACGATTGTAACTAATTGATAGTTCAACAAAACCACGACACGTGTTTCGTCATACCATGGCTTCATCAGGTGATGAGTTTTATCTCGTCACCTGATCGAATGGGGTGGTGGGCCACCCTGTACATACGGTTTTGCGAAATCCATGAATAATTCAGTTTTGGAAGTTAAGTTGTGTTGATGGTATCCGAAACTTTCGAAATGAAGTTGAGAACTGAGTTGGATTGGAATAAATGAAATTATTCTATTATAATCCTGAGTACAAACAATGCGGAGCTGAAATAATCGTCTGTTATAAAAGTGACAACGAATGAAATAGCGAAAATGAACTATACGTGAATTTATGAATGCACAATTATTGCACAAGCGGACAGACCATGAGATATGTATGATCTAATTATGCCCTAATCTGAGTTATATCAGTAAACTCGAGTTCAAGCATTTTCGACAAATATAACATCGCCTAGGCTATACGAACAATGTACGAGTTAGGGATGGGCGAACTGTAAACCGATTCCTCTTTTCGTATCGATAGCGGTAGACTCTGCGTTCCCTTTGTCGCACGCTCAAACAACGACCAATTTCGCCTTGAAGCGCTGTTCGTGTTGGAAAAGCGCTTCTTTTGGCCTTGACAGACTCGCAAGCCAATAATTGAAACGCGATTAATCGGTAGATATTCCCATTCCTATCTCGTACAGTGTTCGACGGTCTGCCGCGCGCTATAGATACGATCCTTAACAAACTGAGATGATTTATTTCCGCGTTTTTTCCCCTGTTTTATCTATCCCTTCGCGGGGGGAGGACCGGGAAAATTATTTTCATACTGACTGAAACGCTCTGTAGCCATTGATAACATTGAGAGGAAATGAAAAAGATTAAATGAATGGGAAAACTGACCTTACCCTCTCGGTTAGGTCACAGTAAATCCTCAGCAACGAATATTCCATCAGGAGAATAATATGGAAAATCAAACGTGCGGGGAATAAAGCGGTTAATTTCAAACTTTGAGATTTATCGCAGCCCTGTATCGATTCCGTTGTGTGGAGGATTTCGAAAACAGTGGTTGAACTGAAAGCAACAAATACTGATATTTCCCACTCAATTTTCCAGAGTCGATAGTATTTTGAACGGAAATTGACAATATGTAATGCCTTACCTGACTCGGCTTGCTCCTGAAGGCCGGATGATACTTGCGTCTCACTCTTCTTGGACAGCAGACGCATAAGATCCTCAGGAAGGCCCTTAAAGAAAAGAAATTCGATTAAATTCTCAGTTTTGCCTCATGTATATACCTAATATTGCACTTTGAGAGTTTCTCTTGAGAAAAACGATGAATTTCGGGTATGAAGTTGAAACACAAACATGTCGTTTATTAAATTTTTTGTTTATTCAACCAAAATAAGGTCTTGTTAAAGTCAGAATGAGGTAAAATATACATGAGTAAATGAATTGTTTGCAGACCCTTTCGAGACGCACCCTTGTCATTCCGCAATGAGAAAAAAAAACCGAATATTCACCCCAAATCACGTGAACAGTTTTTTCCCCATAATAGCTCGCAGGAAATTCAATTTCTGCCGCGTAACCGGATTTTAGATGTAGTCAATTTTCCACATGAAGAAAGCAACTCCCTGTTTTCACGAGCATATATCTCTGACAAGAAGGTTACGCGAGATGTGAACTTGTCCAGAGGCTCCGACGAGATCATGAAAAACATGTTTTGCACCCTCTATGTCATTTATGGAAACATTTGTTCCGCGAATATTTTGGATTGCATTGTTTGCGAATAAATTCGAAACCGCTGATTCAATATTTTGGAATGGGATGGATTTGGTTTGTATTGGTGTGTTCATTCAGTAGTGTTTTTTGTGTGAATATTTATAACTGATTATCCTCCGATCCTCGTTTTTGGAGTGACAACTCCTATAGCCGCGTGGAACGATTTTTCAGCAGGAAAAAAGTTTTTATTTTGCGTTACCGACAGTCTAATGTGACGTATTGCGGTTAGTAATCGAGTGTGATCTTCACTACTTTGCAAAAACTCCCAAGGAATCCGAACTACGACATCGAAAGGAATTCGCGGGTGGATGAAAAATGAAGCCTTGTCCATTATGAGTTTCAATCAGGAAGATAATCTCTTGGGCGCACCCTCAACCACGGCTTTTCAAATTACTGACAAATTGGTGCGATCAATCATCTCGCGAATTTACGATTAGCGTTAGTCATTCTTATCGTAATTCCGATAGATTGGAATGATTAGCCCCGGTCTTCCGGTTTTGTATATTGGAAGACGAGCTTCTTGATGGTGTTTGGCTTGGGATTTTCATGTTTTACTTCGTTTCAGGTAACTCCGATTGACCAAAACAATTCACAAGAAAAAACTCCTCAAGAACTTCCAGATGGGAAGTGGTTCTCACCGCTCGTTGAGTGCATCTTAAGAAGAGATGGACCAAAGGAATTCACAAGAAGAGATTCCTGAAGAACATATAGCACTTATAGACACCTCCAGATAAGAAGAAAAAAATCCTGAAGAACTTCCAGATGGGAAGTGATACTCTCCGCTCGTTGAGTGCATCTTAAGAAGAGATAGACTGAAGCAATTCACAAGAAGAAATTCCAGAAGAACTTTCGAGCCCATATAGGCACCCTCAGATGGAAAGTGGTACTCTCCGCTCGTTGGGTTCATCTTAAGAAGAGATAGACTGAAGCAATTCACAAAAAAAAATTCCAGAAAAACTTTTCAGCCTATATAGGCACCTCCAGATGCAGAGTGGTACTCTCCGCTCGTTGGATGCATCTTAAGAAGAGATAGACTGAAGCAATTCACTAGAAAAAATTCCAGAGAAACTTTTTAGCCCTTATAGGTACCTCCAGTTGGACAGCGTTACTCTCCGCTCTTTGAGTGCATATTGAGAAGAGATAGAATGAAGCATTAAACAAGAAGAAATTCAGAAGAACTTGGTACTCTCCGCTCGTTGGATGCATCTTAAGAAGAGATAGACTCAAGCAATTCTCAAGAAGAAATTCCAGAGAAACTTTTTAGCCCTTATAGGCACCTCCAGATGGAAAGTGGTACTCTCCGCTCGTTGGGTTCATCTTAAGAAGAGATAGACTGAAGCAATTCACAAGAAGAAATTCCAGAAGAACTTTTTAGCCCTTATAGGCGCCTCCAGATGCAGAGTGGTACTGTCCGCTTGTTGAATGCATCTTAAGAAGAGATAGACTGAAGCAATTCACTAGAAAAAATTCCAGAGAAACTTTTTAGCCCTTATAGGCATCTCCAGTTGGACAGTGGTACTCTCCGCTCTTTGAGTACATATTAAGAAGAGATAGAATAAAGCATTTAACAAGAAGAAATTCAGAAGAACTTGGTACCCTCCGCTCGTTGGATGCATCTTAAGAAGAGATAGACTGAATCAATTCTCAAGAAGAAATTCCAGAGAAACTTTTTAGCCCTTATAGGCATCTCCAGTTGGACAGTGGTACTCTCCGCTCGTTGAGTGCATCTTAAGAAGAGATAGACTGAAGCAATTCACTAGAAGAAATTCCAGAAGATTTTTTGAGCCCTTATAGGCACCTCCAGATGCAGAGTGGTACTCTCCGCTCGTTGAACGCATCTTAAGAAGAGATAGACTGAAGCATTTGACAAGAAGAAATTCCAGAAAAACTTGGTACTCTCCGCTCTTTGGGTGCATCTTAATAAGAGATAGGCTGAAGCAATTCACTAGAAGAAATTCCAGAGAAACTTTTTAGCCCTTATAGGCACCTCCAGATGGAAAGTGGTACTCTCCGCTCGTTGAGTGCATCTTAAGAAGAGATAGACTGAAGCAATTCACTAGAAGAAATTCCAGAAGATTTTTTGAGCCCTTATAGGCACCTCCAGATGCAGAGTGGTACTCTCCGCTCGTTGAACGCATCTTAAGAAGAGATAGACTGAAGCATTTGACAAGAAGAAATTCCAGAAGAACTTGGTACTCTCCGCTCTTTGGGTGCATCTTAATAAGAGATAGGCTGAAGCAATTCACTAGAAGAAATTCCAGAGAAACTTTTTAGCCCTTATAAGCACCTCCAGTTGGACAGTGGTACTCTCCGCTCTTTGAGTGCATATTGAGAAGAGATAGAATGAAGCATTTAACAAGAAGAAATTCAGAAGAACTTGGTACTCTCCGCTCGTTGGATGCATCTTAAGAAGAGATAGACTGAAGCAATTCACAAGAAGAAATTCCAAAATAACTTTTTAGCCATTTTAGACACCTCCAGATGGAAAGTCCTTATAGGCACCTCTTGATGTAGAGTGGTTCCCTCCGCTCGTTTTGTGAATCTTTAGAAGAAATGGACCGAAGCAATTTACAAGTAAGAATTCCTGAAAAACTTATAGCACTTATAGTCACATCTAGATGGGAAGTTCCAAGTTAGGAATTAAACAGAACAGACGTCATGTTTTGTTCAAATCTAACAAACGTTTCTTAGATCACCTTCCTCAAAAACAGAAACCCACATAGGTAATTATATTTCAGTAACCCACATCCTTCGCAATGTTTGTTGCCAGCCATCCCCCATAGGGACGAATCATCTCCAACTCACATGAAACGCCCCTTCAGACACTAAACAAAATCCAATCTCGGCTCCCTTGATGTTCCGAAATCTAACAGAATACAAATGTTATGTTGGCGTTTACCTTCTCGTTTTTAAGCAGTCTCGCTTCCAGAAAATGTACACTTTGTAGCTTCCGCACTCAAAAGGAAAAATTTATTCTCCGCTTCGAGGCGTAATGCACGCAGGAGACCTAACTCCTAAGATTGAACGAAGTGCCGTCGGAGGTTCTGGACGAGATCGTTACTGAAATTTGAACACGAATGTGTGAAGGGTAATGTCTCGAGGAAATTCAACTTCTGCATGTACGGGTTTGATGGGGTTTCGCGTTTTATGCGCGACGGTTTGTCAGTGGCTCTGACTCTTTGTCTTCTTGATTCATCATTTGCAATCACGAGTTTGTGCGATTGAAAGGATGGGGCGACACTTTGAATTTATCTCATCGTAGAAAATGGTTGCAAGATAATTCAGAGAAAGTGAAGAGATTCTGTCTGATGTTTCCCCACTTCAGCTCGATGAATTCAACGCTTCATCCATTCAAAATCAAAGACCGTATCATATTGAATACACACTGACCCAATAATCTATTCGTAATAATGTTGAAATATTCACGTACCATTATTCCCACCGAGATGGGATACCGAATTGTTCCTGCTATCACATCACCTCCAGCCACCTTCCAACTCCAGGCGTTTTTCCCCCAGCTTTAATTAACTTCCGAAGCAATGTAGCCGTTCGAATCCGGCAGAAAACGGTTCAATTATTTTCTGCCACCCCAACAGCTGTTATTCATTTCACGTTGACTTTACGTTGAGTTTCAGCCATCATTCTTATACAACAATAAAGTGGCAAAATTTCGGCGGTGTGGGTTTCAGTTGGTCACCTGGTCGTTAAGGCATTATTAGGGGTGGAATTTATGGGCTTTTCGGGTTAGAACTCTTAATTAAGAACTCCGACCGAGCCGGGTTCATGCAGGGGCAGGGTGATTCATTTTGTTTACTGCAAGTTGATCAGGACTGAAACTCACAGGCTTGTTTGATTCCTTCAGTGGCATTTCCCACACATAGTTTTATTGATGCTACAGAAAAATTAACTAGAAAAGGTGGTAGATGAGTGGTCTATAGCAGAGTCAAATACCCCAAAAAGTAAGGCTTCCATGATGCAAACCCTTGAAGATTAAGATTTGGGTTAGATGAAGGTGGTCGTTTGGTCTTCTGTCCATTTTATCGAGGGTATCCTCTCTGATGTTTCCTTAGATACCTTGGTGACCAGATATCTAACCTGAAGTGAGATTGTTGCTATCGTATGAGTGAATTTCTGAAGTTCCAGATGGTTTTAGACTTACAATCGTAGACCCCCAAATGTCTCAGGCCCACCAGGTTAACTTTGGAATTGCAAATATACCTCTCAATATACCAGATCAGGTGATTTTTCTATTGTGGAGCTACCCTTCGTATGCAGGCCTCTCTAACCACTCAGAGTTCGCACGAATATCATACTCAACCAGCATGGAGTCTTATGAGGCCATGAGGTACCCTTTCCTCATTGAATCCACCACCTTCATGTGTTCTCTAAGTAGTCTTCTTGATCCCAATGTTGTGGAATAGGCTTGTTCGATTATTTCAGTCGTATACATGTTTCGCATTTAACAAACATCATTTTATTAATGCTACAGAAAAATTAACAAGAAAAGGTGATGGAATGAGTGATCTATAGCAGAGTCAAAACTCCCATAATGCCACCCCTTGAAGATTAAGATTTGATGTAGGTGGTCGTTTGGTATCTAAGATTCCTTTCTGTCCATTTTTATCGAGGGTATCCATTCTGATGTTTCCTTAGATACCTTGGTGAGCAGATATCTAACCTGAAGTGAGATTATTGCTCTCGTATGAGTGAATTGTTGCAGTTCCAGATGGTTTTAGACTTACAATCGTAGACCCCCATGTGCATCAGGCCCACCAGGCTATCTTTGGAATTGCAAATTCTTCTCTAGGCATACCTTCCCACTTCCAGAACTCAAATCTGAAGAGTCCTGAAAGCGATACTTCAGGCCATATATGCCTATCCCAGCTTCTTCTTCCTTCATGGACCCCTCAACATACCAGATCAGGTGATTTTTCTATTGTGGAGCTACTCTTTGTATGCAGGGGATCCTCTCTAACCACTCAGAGTTCGCACGAATATCATACTCAACCAGCATGGAGTCTTATGAGGCCATGAGGTACCCTTTCCTCATTGAATCCACCACCTTCATGTGTTCTCTAAGTAGTCTTCTTGATCCCAATGTTGTGGAATAGGCTTGTTCGATTATTTCAGTCGTATACATGTTTGGCATTTACCACACATCATTTTATTAATGCTACAGAAAAATTAACGAGAAAAGGTGATGAAATGAGTGATCTATAGCAGAGTCAAATCTCCCATAATGCCACCCCTCGAAGATTAAGATTTGATGTAGGTGGTCGTTTGGTATCGAAGATTCCTTTCTGTCCATTTTTATCGAGGGTATCCATTCTGATGTTTCCTTAGATACCTTGGTGAGCAGATATCTAACCTGAAGTGAGATTGTTGCTCTCGTATGAGTGAATTGTTGAAGTTCCAGATGGTTTTAGACTTACATTTGTAGACCCCCAAGTACCTCAGGCCCACCAGGCTATCTTTAGAATTGCAAATTCTTCTCTAGGCATACCTTCTTACTTCCAGACCCAGATCCAAAAAGTATTTGGATCTCAGTAAGAACAAGTTACGTCTACTCACTGGCTTCCTCACAGGACATTGTCGCCTTAGGAAGCATATGATGAGAATGAGCTTGACAGAAACAGACGAGTGTAGATTCTGTGGTGAAGAGAAGGAGACTCCTGTTCACCTGGTTACAGAATGCCTCGCCATTGCAAACCAGCGCAAAGAATGTCTTGGACAAGAGAATTACAGGAGGAATGAGGATCTTACCTCCTTGAAGCCCTCTCAGATACTGGAGTTCATTGGAGCTCTGGAGCTGGAGGGCGAGCTGTAGGTAGCGCATTTGCGAATACGGCTTTGATGGGGGGCACAATAGACCTTGAGGTCGCAGTGGAACGTAACCCCTTCCTAACTATAACTATATAACTATACTTCCAGACCTCAAATCTGAAGAGTCCTGAAGGCGATACTTCAGGCCATATATGCCTATCCCAGCTTCTTCTTCCTTCATGGACCCCTCAATATACCAGATCAGGTGATTTTTTTATTGTTGAGCTACCCTTTGTATGCTGGGGGACGTCTATAACCACTCATAGTTCGCATAGAAAGTCATACTGAACCAGCATGAATTCTTATGGGGTCATGAGGTACCCGTTCCCCATTGAATCCAGTACCTTCATGTGATCTCTGAGTAGTCTTCTTGATCCTAATGTGACAGCCGCTAGTGTTCCTTCTTTTCCATATAGTGGAAGATGGCCCAACAATACTTCCAGACTTCCAGAGTAACATGAAAAAAAATTCAATCCGAACAGGGTTGAGTTCACACAACAATTCACTTTTTTTTTCATCGAGGAATTCCTTCCTAAATTTGGAGAATTACCCTCCATATCGAAGACATCGACGTCCATTACCCCGACGTCTATCGACGTGCATTCCTGAAATTTGCCCCTCAAGAGAAATGCGACCTGGGGGATTGGGGGAATCTCAACCGTCCAGATTCCCAGATATATTTCATTCGCGTCGGTCTTACGTGGGTTGAGGAGCGCACCACCAAATTGCTGAGGAAATGAACTCCGTTGGAAATCATGTGAGAGAGGGTTATTTCTCTCGCCATAAATCCGGGAAATTTATAGATAGATCTCGACAAATGGATGTTTCACTGCGAGCCATGTCTTTTACGAGTACACCAATTTTTATGTTCGTTACAATCTATTACATCTTGAAGGATTTATATGGTTCGGTTTCGAGACTGAACCTCTTCTTGTAATTTAGGGGGGTGGTTGGATTGTTTTGTGTAAATTTGGGAGTACCATATCCGAATGATCATATGTTTTCTATTTGTGCTACACTAGATCCAGATCCGGATGGATCCTTGCCACACCAATGCAAACAAGTTGATCTGATGTAGAAGAAAGAAACACCCTTCACCAACAGATTTCCTTCTGGAGTTCGTCACTCAAGCCTGCAACCTAAGCTATCGCAGAGAAAAATCTTCGAAGGCAAGCAACCCATCAAATAACACTCAGACCAGAACCGGGGGCGAATATTCAGGACGAAATCCGCGTCTAAACGTCCCCCGAGTGCTGGCAAATTCGAAGTTAAGACTGTGCGAAGCGTTAAAAAAGCCGTATATATCCTGAAAGGGCCGCTTCAGAGTTGCAATAACCTTCGACGTAAATCAGGAGGTAATAATTCGCGGATTTGGAAGGCACACATTCGGATTCCCGGCCCTTTTTTACCCCCGGTCCGAGGCTCTGCCGTGATTGAAATCTACGCCCGGATTCTGAACCGTGAACCAACCCTCGATCCGGAGATGGATAAGGGTTGCTTCGATTACGTAGGACGTCAGGGATGAACCTTCGACTTCTCGAGGATGTCGCGATTGATTATTGGGACCTTCAATGGATGTAAGTCGGAGTTTTCACCAGCGATTGCAGACCTACCCCTATATGAATTTAGTTATTGTATGTCGAGTAGGTAGACTGTTGGTGAATTTTTAGTTGGAGAATGGTCTAATAACAGCTCCATATTTATATGTTCAATATTCAAATAACGCCAACTGTCAACTCACGTGAACATGTACAACATCATTATATTTACTTTTTATATCTATGTGTTTCCCTGCCAGTAATAGTTCCACTCCCTATTATTTAGTGAGCACCAAAAGTTGAAAGAACAGTTGAGACGTTTCAAGAGCGCGTTTTCATTGATAATTGACAGCTGTCTAATTTTCAAGGTTTTCGAGGGCAATCATAAAATTGCCCCACCCTTTATCTTCACACAGGTCCAAAATGTTCCGCCATAGTTTGCAGCGAGGAAAAACTTTCGTACCCGAAATGCGCTGAAATGTAGCGGGAAAATTGAATTCCTGTTCACAACGAGAAAAACGAATTCGAGCGGATGACATCCAGTTATTGAACATCTGCATAATTTGCATATATCTATGCGGCTCCAAGCTAGGGAACTAATGAAGGTGATCTCAAACTTGAGAGATAAATTTCGAACGCGGAATAACAATGAGCGATGAGTTATCTCCTCAACTTGTTATTGTTATTTTCCTATGTTCCATTACCTAAGAAAAATTCTGAGAATGGACGATGACTTAATACCATTATGGTAATCATTTATTTCGACCTATTGTTGAAGCTTTTCCTGGGTAACTGTCCGAGAATTTTTACTGGGTGAATTCCAGGAGATCAACACATACTTATTTTCATAGGAAATTTTTTTTTGGCGACTATGTATAATCCAAAACCAGATTAAGGTAGCACGGAGTTTCCCTCGTATTAATTATCATATTATGAATTAAATCAACGTGATAACACGAACACCGTAATCCAATTTACTCAGTATATTATCATTACTCCCTTACCACACACGTCTATATTACGTTTCTATAACGAACACTGTGAGCAACTTCTCTATTAACATGAAAATGGCGGGATTAACCAAGATATTCAGGAATATATACTCAGTTCAACCGCCACGAAGTGGTGAATACTCTTGAAAGCGGGGGTTGTTTAACAATGGATGGCTTACTATAAACCTGCGTTCATTCATGGTGAGCCATCGTTTGTTTTTGTCTAGGTTTCGTCCGCGTGTAACCGTAAATGTGATTTGGGATTTGAAATGGATGAAAATTTATTATAAGTAAGGGTCAAAGGACCCAATAATCTCTTCAGTAGCTGAGACGAATTCAGGAAGGCTCTCTGCATAACTGGAGATTTCTTGGCCCAAGCCATTTTTGCCTTGACCTCCATTAGCGAGGCTTTCTGCCATCAGATGATCAGGAGTTTTTTCCTCCTCTCCTCGGAATCAATATTGGTCATTTTTTGCTGCACCTTACTAACTAGATGCTTTCTTAGTAGACAGTAC
This sequence comes from Aphidecta obliterata, assembly GCA_963966015.1. NCBI lineage: Eukaryota > Metazoa > Arthropoda > Insecta > Coleoptera > Coccinellidae > Aphidecta > Aphidecta obliterata. Next base: position 6,144,098 of record OZ014435.1, read on the forward strand.
CTCATAAGGAAACCTGTGGGAAAATATTCTTGCGAATATCAAGATTCTTGCGAATATCAAGATATTTTCTTTGATTTCTCAGTGGGATAATCCAACCCCAAAATGCCTTCCTGTCAGTAAAGCTTGAGCTCCTTTTCCTTTGGTGATTAACGGGCTGCATGTGTGTCATTTTATGGTTGTCTCTTTGAGGGAATATGTGGTGAAACCCCTTCTCCAGTTCCTTCTCTAAATATTCTCCTCATAGCGTCATGGGCTCTTCCATTCATAACTAGATGTAGAGGTGTGAGATTCGTTATAATCTCTAGTTGGGTACGTTTTTATGGCCCCAGTGAAGCATATGCATTGCTCTGTCACCAGGTGGTCTCCTCTCCAAAGAATCTAGATTTATCTTATGCTAAACCTAGATGCTTTCTGAGGAAACAGGGCGTCGTAAGGAAGCCTGAGAGAAGATGTAGCATATCCTCACTAAGATCAAGATAAGTTTTTCATTTCTCATTGCTGAAATTGCGGAGGAACGCTTTGGAAGGCTCCAACTCCAAAATGATTTCCTGTCAGTCTAGCTCCAGCTTCTGTTCCTTCATTGGTTTCCAAGCTGCCTGTGTGTCATTTTATGGTAATCTTTTTGAAGGAATATGTGGTGGAACCCCTTTTCCAGTTTCTTCTCTGAATGAACTCCTCAAAGCCTCATGTGCTTTTCCCCCAGAGCCTCGTAAGGAAGCCTGTGAGAAGATGTAGCATATCCTTGCTAAGATCAAGATAAGGTTTTCATTTCTCAGTGCTGAAGTTGCGGAGGAACTCTTTGGAAGGCCCTTACTCCAAAATGATTTCCTGTCAGTCTAGCTTCAGCTCCTGTTTCTTTAGTGGTTTCCAAGCTGCCTGTGTGTCATTTTATGGTAATCTCTTTAAAGGCATGAGTGGTGGAATACCTTCTCTAAATATTCCCCTCGAAGCCTCATTGGCTCTTTCATCCATCACTAGGTGAAAAAGTGGGAGATCTGTTATAATCTCAAGTGCTGTAGTTGGGTACGTTTGTATGGTCCCAGTGAAGCATATGCATGCTAATCTTTGTATCGTATCCAGGATTCACCAGATGGTACATTGCTCTATCACCAGGTGACTTCCTCTCCATAGAATCTTATTTCTCCTCCCACTTTTTAGATTTTTTTTTGATATATTCGTTCAGGTTCACAAATCAAGATATCTCTTCACTGAATGAGGAAAATAAAATCATGATTAAATTCGTAAACTCCAAGCCCCGGCAGATGGAGTCTATTATACCTCCGATGTTGTTTATTGTCTCGAAGTTTATTGGACCGTTGTATTGTACGAAGTGATTAAAACTTTAATTCTTGTTCTGGGTGTATAAATATTTTCGGGAACTTCTTAATTGTTACCCATAGGATTGCGAACTTCCCTTCGATGATACAGGGATTAAAAATTTGAAGATCTTATTTTTTCGAGAAAAATATAAGAGCTGTGAGTAATGGATAATTTCCATATCATCACCATTCCGAAACGTATACCGAACGGAAAAATCATGTATTCACAAAACAACGTCTAGAACGTGAAATTAAATCTGCTGGAGTTTCCACTCGCTTCAGATCTTCACCGTTGTTCTATTCCGAGTCTAGTAATTATATTCTATTTCAATGTCAAGCGGGTGAACTAATGTTGTTTAAATAGAATTCGCACTCTTCTCGCGAGGACCAGTGATAAATTATTCCTCGAAGAGATTATAGTGTGAAAAAAGCTTATTCTTTCATTCTGTTCTTTTCTGTTATTTTTCACAATGAGTGTGTGGCTTTGGATTTTTTTCGCTTTATGTGTGCTATTCACTGGTAAATTTTTTTTTAACTTCTTTTCTTAGAGATTACAGCAACTTATGTATTTTTTCAGTAGAAATATGTGGAGCGAACTACAATACTTACAAAAATATATATGAGGAATTAGGTTGTGTAAAAGATGGGAATCATCAAGCTTTCGACTGTCCAGACTTTCCACCCAAGAATGGTTCTTGTCGTTTTTTGAACCACTATTTCTCAGCTGGAGAACTTATCGACCAAGAACTTCTCAAAGGAAGCTGCCTACCTGAATGCAGATGCGGAGATAAGTACGATATTTCCTGTATAGCGTATATTATTTTGATTTGATCGGTTTTCAGGACTCTCTTGGGCTATTATCTCTAAATTATAAACAGATAACTCTGACGTTTCTTGCCAAAAATTCGGTTATGTATTCTCCCAGGGCCTTTTAAAAAAAATCAAAATCAAAGGAGCGCACTAAAGAAAAGTTTTACCAGTTGGGGAATTCCAAAAAGATTAAGTGACTCTCTTGGGCTATTTTCTCTGAATTATAAACAGATATTTCTGACGTTTCTTGCCAGGAATTCGGTTATGTAATCTCCCAGGTCTTTTAACAAAAAATAATCAAAATCAAAGGTACGCACTGAAGTAAAGTTTAAACTGTTAGAGAATTCCAAGAAGATTGAGTGACTCTCTTGGGCTATTTTCTCTGGATTATAAACAGATATTTCGGACGTTTTTCGCCAGGAATTCGGTTATGTAATTTCCTAAGGCCTTTAACAAAAAAAAACAAAACCAAAGGTATGCCCTAAAGTAAAGTTTTACCTGTTGGGAGTTCCAAAAAGATTGAGTGACTCTCTTGGGCTATTTTCTCTAAGTTATAAACAGATATTTCTGACGTTTCTTGCCAGGAATACGGTTATGTAATCTCCCAGGGCCTTTCACAAAAAAAAAATCAAAATCAAAGGTACGCACTTACAGTAAAGTAAAGTTTTACCTGTTGGGAGTTCCAAAAAGATTGAGTGACTCTCTTGGGCTATTTTCTCTAAGTTATAAACAGATATTTCTGACGTTTCTTGCCAGGAATTCGGTTATGTAATCTCCCAGGGTCTTTTACAAAAAAAATCAAAATCAAAGGTACGCACTAAAGTAAAGTTTTACCAGTTGGGGAATTCCAAAAAGATTGGGTGACTATCTTAGGCTACTTTATCCAAATTATAAAAAGATATTTCTGAAGTTTTGCGCCAGGAATTCGTTATGTAATTTCCTAGGGCCTTTTACAACGAAAAATCAAAATCAAAGGTATGCACTAAAGTAAAGTTTTACCTGTTGGAGAATTCCAAAAAGATTGAGTGACTCTCTTGGACTATTTTCTCCGAATTATAAACAGATATTTCTGACGTTTCTTGCCAGGAATTCGATAATGTAATCTCCCAGGGCCTCCAACCTTGGAATTTCAAGGGGTGAATTGTAGCAAATAATATTCAGGGTTATCCATAGTTTCACAAGAGTTATGAATCATTTCGATCTACTGCCTATCTGGCTCAATATTTCCTCATAATAATTTCATGGCAACAATTACAAACTGAACCATTTTTTTTGCAGAGGTTTTCTCGTCTGCCCTGGAACAGACTGCGCCCTTCAATCCAAAGAAGGCTGCCATTTAAGAAACTCTCTTGACTCTTGCTGCCCTGGAGATCTTATATGTGGTGGTGAGTATGAATGGAATCAGCACATCTATTCACTCAGGTGAATAAACTAGGTCCACCTCTCTCACAGATGACATTGCGAAATGTGAAATAGAGGGAAAAACGTACAAGGAGGGTGAAAAAGTCTACTTGAAGGAATCTTGCGACGTTTGCGTTTGCGATAAAGGTTTCAAAAAGGAGGCTCCATTCTGTCGTCCTGTTGTATGTGACCTGGAGGCTCTTCGTCAACACGAACTAGCTGATCACGATGCTCCTGTGTTTCTCAAGGGTGAGAATTGTTGCCCCACCACTTGGATCAAAGGTAGAGAACACTCTGGTTTCATAGAGTAGACTTATAATTATTCAATTTCTTTCAGATGAGAACGAGGACCAGATCCTCACTTTCGTAGCTGATGTAGAAAAACTAGGTAGATGAAGATACCAAAATTTATGATATTGCTATTTTCACCATGAGTACTTTTCACAGCTTGCAAATTTGGAAACAGGGAAGTGGCTCTAGGAGATGGATTCTACAGGAATATAAGCAGGTTTGGTATCGAGACAAAAGTCAGATGTGAATGTTATGCTCCCCCCTTCGTCATCTGCCAGGAACAATGAGAAGAATGTGAGGGCCATGCAATTGAAATTAATTTTTTTATACAACAAAAGCAGAAATAATTAAAAAATCTGTTTAATAAAAATCATTGGTAGATAAAAATAAATCTACCCTCAACCTTGAACAACGAAATCTCCCTCTCCACAAAAACGAGAAATTATACAACTTGCTCAGTGTTACATTCCATTAACCTTGAAACAGTAATACAACTTTTCAAAGTCACTGGCGGTGGCCCCTGTGCCTTCCTGACTTTACCCATCTCAGAGGGGTGATTTATGTAGGTCGTAAATTCAACAGGATTGCTCTCTTTAAATTCGAATCAGCATTCAACTTTCCCCTGTCTGCTGTGATGAATAAAAAAAACTGGAAAAGCGTTGAACAATCTGGGAGGAACGAAATGAAGCCAATTCCGTTTTCACTAATACCGATGCAATTGTTCCCAACTCTTGGTGCATAAGACGTCCATGAGGGCATATTGGCTTCCTCCAAACGCATTAGTAACCCTTTGTTCTTAACTGGATAGCTCCATTTTGAGGGAGATATATAGTTTGCTCCATTGTGTAGGCTAAGGTGAAGTTGGCGCTGCACAATGCACTAATGAAAATGGATTGCGTCCAAGAATTTAACACAACTAGTCCAGTCATAAAGGGTGCGAAATGCGAAAATGGAATCGGACATTTATTCCTGCTACATATGACATGCACAGCGAATGTGTTAATTTTTATTGATGTGTGGGTTTAATTTCAACGTTTCAGGGGTCTCGCATCGCCTGACATGGGCGTTGCATGTGAAAGGACCCGAGTCATAAAAGTCTGATGATAAACTAATCTTCGAAAAATTCCATTTCAGAGGAGATCCCTTTCCTTCGACATCCTGATTTTCTTTAATGCAAACACTTCTCGGAGACATCCACTGAAATCCCCGATATCAGATGAATTTTGCGACGTCAATATCGAATCCAAATAAAGAAAAACCCTTTCCGATGGATGGATCCTCCACTTCAGGCTTGGAAATTGAGATTGGTTTATTGGCTGATGAATATTTGATCAGATTGTTGGCTCGATGGAAGAAATATCTGACCTTCGAACTCACTTTATTCACCTTACATAAATTACGTATCCCAGGGGAATCAAAAGAGGACCATAGCTGAGAGAATTCCTCGTCTCAATTGGTGAAAGACCGAATGCAGATGAAAGGAATCGATTATACAAGATGTTTTTTTTAACTTCATTGGAAACCTGGCAGTTGTGGTTTCTCCAATGTTAAGGACATCTACGTGCAACAAATGAAGAAGAGGTCACAAATTAAAGTTAAAAACTTTCCAGTTTCTTTTCATTTCCATGTTTGTGTTTGGTCGAATCTGCACGAATTCCCCTCGCCCAGTAACCAACTAATTCAATCAATTCATTACCACGATGGCGCGATTACAGTTCGAATATATATCACCGCCGCAGTTTGGAGGTCCTTAACAAAAACATGAACTATCACGAGGGACCAGCAAAACGGAACGGAACTGGCGGAATTAAACTCATGACGTCATAGCCAGTGCACTTATTCAGCTGTAAATCGGGGGCGATGTGGAGTTTGCGGAGAATTTATGGGGGTCATCTGGGTATTACAGCATGGAAAGAAGCGCAAGATAGGAACTGGATGAAATTCAACCGAAATCAGTTGCAGTTGCGAAAGGGAGAGATGCATGGACGCCATGAGGGGAGTCATAGGGTTGACCTGATATGGCTTAGGAAATTTTTGATGAGTTGTTTCATTTTTCATCAGTTCACTCAGCCAGAAAACACAGGGGAGATTGCCTTCTGGCAAAACTTCTAGACCGTTTTGGACCTGTTATTCTGTATGTAGTGAGAAGTAATAATTTTGTAGGATCGTCATAGGATCGTAACCGATATTTTGTTAACGTTTTTTCAGCACTGAACCGATCTGGCGTCTGCGCCCGCCATTTTTATTATCCGTACAGAAATCCATATTATCATGAACTTAGGAAGTAGGTTTGCTGAGCCCGTCCAAGAGAAGAATAACCACAGAATCTTTTTCTACAAATTGAAGTACGATGCTAACCTCGAAATATAAAGGTCTCTTGAAAGTGGCTTCGGTGAGCCTGGCGGTTTTTGTTGGCTCTGGCTTTTTAAATTCTACAGTGATATCTTATCTTTTAGAAGGTAAAACAGGGTGGGATTGTGAGTTAGTTGATCTGAAACCTTCGAGGGTGGAAGAGATACTTTGGGTTTGTCATATGAGTAACAATATTTTATAATTACAACTTTATCATTCAGATACCTGCTTCTCCTAACTTCCTGCACTTGTCTTCAACAGTGCCTATTATTTACCCAATGTGTTTATCTCATATCATTTACCTTCAATTCACAAGAGACAATACTCAACGTATTTTACCATGTTGGTTTGCTTCTTGTGTATTGTTTTGTATCCATTTCCATACTGCATTATCAAGTCTATTCCATATTATTTAATGATTCTAACTGACCATATGTATTAAATTCCTAAGTGCATCTCACAAGAGTTAGATTGTATTAACGAATGTTTAAGGATCACTTCAATTATACCTGTGTTTTGCAATATTCTTCAAATGATACTATATGTAATCGTTGTAGTTTTCAGCAAATAGCAAGGATATTCATAAGCATCATTGTTGGCATTATGTTTCATCATCCTATATTGATTGAGCATTTTAAAAAGCTACTGTCCACTCATTATTATCCGTTATGACTTCTTGTTTATTGTTTATATGATTGACTGCTTATATCGTTTACTATCTATAGCATCCACTGCTTATATCGGTTATTGTTTATTTCGTTTACTGTCTATAGCATTTACTGGTTATATCGTTTACTGCTTATATGGTTTATCTAATACTTGATGGGATTATTGACCAGGGAGACGCAACCAAAAAATTAATCAAGGCTTTGCCCAACGTTTGGAAATATATATAACGAGGATCTTTGGTCGCATTTCCCTCTCCTTGCACCGTGGGAGCTCATCAATCATCAATCGTCAATCGTCAATGATAGTTTGACCCCTGCGAAGTATAACTCCCAATTTACCGCCTTTAATCAACTCAATCATTTTTAAACAATATTTGAGAGAATTCTCACCAGTCAACCTGTTTATGAATATTCTTTACTTGTGAGTTAATGGTATATGAACGAGAAAAGGAGGGAGTTTGTTTTTTTCTTTCCCTTCAGGGTTGTTTTTTTTCCCTCCCTACCTTTTGGCACTCCGAAATAAACTTGTTATTTTCTTGTTTTGAGTGCTAAAAATATGTGAATTTCCTATTTTCCCGTCAATCTCTTCTATTGAATCAAGCGTTATTTGGCTTACATACTTACATACACAACGTAGAGTCCTTTAAAACCACTATACGATCACGATCTTGGCCAAAGATTATCTAGAGCAATATTTTCAAGTTGAAAAGAACGCCTGTAAGGAAGAGTTCTAGTACTTTACGGTTTTCAATAGAAAACTGTAATGTCGGTAAGAGTTTTATCATTTCAAAAGTGCCAGTACAGTACAGTACACTGTATATAATCAGGAGTTATTTCGTTTTGAATCTTTCATCAATTCTAGAATGTTGCAGATTACTACTTGCTATCTCGTCGAAGAAGATGAACTCCAGAAGAAAAATGAAAGCATAAGAGTACCGAGAATAAAAAAAAAATAAAAGAAATCATATTTTATTGCAAAGAAGATGAACTCCAGAGGAAAAACGAAAGCATTAGAGTTACTAGATTAAAAAACAATAAGCAGGAAGGAAGACCAGGGAAGGGAAGACTAGGGATAGAAAAAATACCATGAAATGGAAATCTTATCGAGGATCTGTAGTTAATCATCAAGATCCACCCTGTACACTCAACCCTTCCCAAATTATCACCGGACCAACCGCGGCGATGGCCCGGATTCAATTCCACCGACTCGCCTAATGACCCCGAATCTTGGACAAATTAACGCAGATCCGAAGACAACCGTGATCTCCTCTAATTCCTCGGACCTCCGTCCACGACCGCCCCGATTAGCGTATGAAGGGACCCGGAATCGTTTGCTGACTCCGTAGAATTCCTGAAGTTGCCAGGAATGTCTCCCGGAGTTCTTTTGAATTCCAGATTAGCGGTTTAATACTCCAGTTGTGGGGAACTGGAGAACTTGCTACGGCGGATTTCCAGCGGAGAAAATACAGAAAACATTCAAACTTTCTTCGCCTAACTTTCCTACGTTTTGTCATAAGCATTAAGAGCCTAATGGAACTGGAGTCGACGAAGAGGTTTTTTCTGAGAGGAAGCAACAAAGCGAATGAAGGATTCTTGTTTAATGTCTAAGTGACTTTAGAGTGTGACTTTCTCCAAGGAGCAGGCGTTGATGTTGCAGTGGTCACCTCCTTCGCCGGATTTAAATACCATCGGGGATATGATGCAGAGGATACTATCCATTCTCCACCATCCTACATAAACAGAAGTTTGCTTTTTGCAGTAAATGTTATTCTAATGTTATTGTTATAACTGAGACACTAATTACATTAATGGAGAGATATTCAGTGATAGACTGATGGGTCCCATATCATCCGGATTGTTCTCCCAAACAATGCCACAATACTGTTGGTTGATATATTACATTATAACCATTAATTAAATGGGCGAAGCAAATGTTTATTTCAGGTGGTATAAGCTTGGGGGCTCACCACAACAGTCTCATACCTGCAATTAGGCAATTATGTATAATTTACGGAATGTTTAGTGTTCCTCCAGTAATTACTGCTGCATATCTGTCTTTCTGCAGGAAAATGTACCATGACTCCAGACTCCTTGGTAAACTAATAAAATATAGGGGTGGGTCAAAGATAAACATGAGTGGTCTTGTAAGGCTATCTTGTCTCTGTTTGAACAGAAGCGTTAGTTATGTTTGTTTGTATTGATTTATGTTCTTAATAGGAGGACAGAACAATGGTTCAGAACGCCCAAAATTCAATGCAGTGAGTATATCTATATCTCAAGGCTGCTCTCATTCCTTTCCTCGATCTGGGGTATTCATTATCGCCAAATTGATTAATTATTTGGAGGAATCATTCGACCGTGGAAGGCCTAACGAAGCGAGTCCTCCAGATTCTGTTGTCCTGAGACCGAGAGGAATATGTTTACCTTACCCCCGATCTCTCCGAGATATTGTCGAGGGTAATTTCATCCTACCGAAGTGAACATTCAATCTCTGGTTTATTGGTACAAGACGGAAGCTACAGTGTAGGTGGAGATTGATTGGTAATTGGGTTCATGTAGGTCATGTATTGGGGTGGTCGGGAGGGAGATATGTACAGGGTGGGACGTTTATTCCAACCACCGACTATAGCAAGCCGAATTATAAATTTACACTCTCCAGTTGAATAGATAACATATTGTTACGAAATACCTACTTCGAGGAACTTCACACGAAGCAGGACGATTTCTTGCATTATGGGAAAACAGGTGGAGGGTGCTCGCATAGAAACAGTTCACTTTTAAGAAAGACATTATGATAAGAAAAGTTCGATATCGAAAAATAATTTTTCTAACAAACTCAACTGGCGCATGCTGACCTCGGACGTTGCCTGAAAAAGCTGAAACTTATTTCAATCCCGAGTTGACTTCGTATATGTAACATGAATTTTGTATTGTAAAAAAAATTCGAATTTCAATCCATACCATTTATTTTTTCTCATTCACATATAAATCTGACACATTTTATACTAGCCAAATTATCAAATATCATAAAATCTCGAAGAAAAGATGTAATGTCGCAAGAGAATTTCTAGGAAAAGTTTCCACATCCAAACCCGATGATTAAAATCCTCGGAGGAAAGAAGGAACTCTGACGTGAGTTACATCTGAAAGGAACTCCCCAAGAAAAAAAACCACATTATATATTCAAAGAATATACCGAGGAACCGATCGTATTATCCCTTTCAAAGGGCGCTGCAGTCGGAGAAAGACTTTTTTGATTAAAACTCCCCCTCGCCTACGATTTTTGTGTCATTTTAATGAGGGAATCCTGTCTGCAGCGGTTTGGATGTCTTCACCGTTCGAATTATCCGCCTCGTTTATACTTTCAAATTAGATTATAAAGTTGCGCAATTCGTCCATTATGGTATGATTTCTGGTCGTCGTGCATTCATCTCGGGCCATTCAGATTCTCGTTTGGGATTCGTGAAAATTCAGGGTATTGTTGGAAGGGAAGTCTTCAGAGGGAATGATCGTGTCGGAGACAATGCACGCCGTTATAATGAGTTTTTCCTGGGAATTAGTATAATTTAATCATCAACTATTCGTAATTACCGCGTTATTTCTTTTCTTTCTCGCCCTTTCCGAGATTTGCCCACTTGATTAGGGAAGAAAGCGGGGGTGATGTAATGGCTGGCAGTTCGTGACAATGGTCTTCGGTGAATAATTGGACAATTTTTTTTATTTGATCCGTCTTCTTGCAGCAAATCATGTATCAATAATTATTTATGCATCAAGTGTGTTACATACCTTCTAACTGAAGTCGCGAGAACGTCTATTAATGTATTAATTGCAGTATTTGTTTAGTCTACGCGTCCAGCGTTGAAATGTTGATAGCCCAAACTCAAGAGTCTTGAAGGACCCATAAATATAGTGCCTAACGCGCGTTTAATGACCAAAAATATAGAGCGTTGTGAGATTTAATTTTTCTTTGAAATATACACAACCGATCTGGCGTCTGCGCCCGCCATTTTTATTGTCCGTACAGAAATCCATATTATCATGAAACTTGGGAAGTGGGTTTGCTGAGTCCGTCCGAAGAGAATAATAACCACAGATTCTTTTTCTAAAAATTGAAGTACGATGCTAACCTAAAAATCTAGCTTCTTTTTTGGGGGTAGTTTTGCTCTGGACGGTTGTTGATTTTTTTCCTGGCTGATCATTTTTCGTGAAGGTAAAACAGGGTGAGATTGTGAGTTAGTTGATCTGAAACCTTCGAGGGTGGAAAAGATACTTTGGTTTTGTCATGTGAGTAACAATATTTTATAATTACAACTTTATCATTCAGATATTCTCCTTATTTGCTACACTTGTCTTCAACAGGGTCCATTATTTACCCCATGTGTTTATCTCATATCATTTATCCTCAATTCACAAGAGGCAATTTGTTTTTCCTCAACGTATTTTTACCATGTTGGTTTGCTTCTTGTGTATTGTTTTATATCCATTTTTCATACTTCATTATCAAGTCTATTCCATATCATTTAATGATTGTAACTGACCATATGTATCAAATACCTAAGTGCTTATCACAAGAATTTGCCTGTATAACCGAATGCTTAATAATCACCTTAATTATAAGGTTTTGCAATATTCTTCAAATGATACCCTATGTAATCGTTGTAGTTTTCAGCAAATAGCAAGGATATTCATAAGCACCATTGTCGGCATTATGTTTCATCATCTTATATTGATTGAGCATTTTAAAAAGCTACTCTCCATGCATTATTATCCGTTATGACTTCTCGTTTATTGTTTATATGATTGACTGATTATATCGTTTACTATCTATATCATCCACTGCTTATACCGTTTATTGTTTATTTTGTTTACTGTCTATAACATTTATTGGTTATATCGTTTACTGCTTATATGGTTTATCTAATACTTGATGGGATTATTGACCAGGGAGACAACTATCGGACGACGCAACCTACAAAATTAAATTAAGGTTCTGCCCAACGTTTGGAAATATATATATATCAAGGAGACTGTCGCATTCCCCTCTACTTGCACCGTGGGAGCTCATCAATCATCAATCGTCAAATAATAGTTTGACCCCTGCAAAGTATAACTCCCAATTTACCGCCTTTAATCTACTCAATCATTTTTAAACACCATTTGAGAAAATTCTCACCAGTCAACCTGTTTATGAATATTCTTTACTTGTGAGTTAAGGGTATATGTACGAAAAAAAAAGGGAAGTTGTTTTTTTTCTTCCCCTTCTGGGTTGTTTTTTTTTATCCTCCCTACCTTTTGGCACTATGAAATAATCTTAATATTTTCTTGTTTCGAGTGCTAAAAATATGTGTTTTAAATTTCCTATTTTCCCGTCAATCTCTTCTATTGAATCAAGCGTAATTTAGGTTACATACTTACATACACAACGTAGAGTCCTTTAAAAACCACTATAAGATCAGGATCTTGGCCAAAGATTATCTAGAGCAATATTTTCAAGTTAAAAACAACGCCTGTAAGGAAGAGTTCTAGTTCTTAACGGTTTTCAATAGAAAACTGTAATGTCGGTAAGAGTTTATCATTTCAAAAGTATCAGTACAGTACAATACTTTTTGAAAGTTCATCTCTATTTTTTTTCTGCGCCTATAGTGCTATTAAGATCCTTACGCCCTAAGGGTGTGTAATGAATTGAAAGACTTACTAACATTTCGGTTCCAGCAGAATCAATTCAAATAGTTGCCAGAGTTTTGAAAGACCCATAAATATAGTGCCTAACACGCGTTTCATGACCAAAAAAATAAAGGGTTGTGAGATTTAATTTTTTTCAAATATACTCTTTGGAAGTTTATCTCTTTTTTCTGTTCTTTTATAAATACACTGATGACACTATGGGGAGTTATGAGTGGATTTATAGCAACCTTATCCAGTCCAGAATACACAAATTATATACAAGTGAAAAATAATAGTTTTTTCTGCACCTAGAGTGTTATGAAAATCCTAACGCCCGAAGGGTGTGTAATAAATTGGAAGACTCAATAACATTTCGGTACATGCAGAATTAATTCAAATAGTCGGGATTATTTCTTTTTGCATAGTCCATACAAGAAAAAAATCGTGAGAAAGTCTAGAAATGTAAAGAATTAATTATTTAATTGAAGTGTTTGTTTAGTCTACGCGCCCAGCGTTGAAATGTTGATAACCCAAACTCAAGAGTTCTGAAGGACCCATAAATATTGTGCCTGACGCGCGTTTGATGACCAAAAAAATAAAGCGTTGTGAGATTAAATTTTTTTTTATATATACTTTTTGAAAGTTTATCTCTGTTTTCTGTTCTTAAACACTCATGACGCTATAGAGAGATATGTATGTTTTTCGAGCAACCGTATCCAGTCCAAAATGCACAAATCATATAAAAGTGAAAAATTATAGTTTTTCTGCATCTAGAATATTATGAAGATCCTAACGCCCGGAGGGTATGTAAGAAATTGGAAGACCTAATAACATTTCGGTACATGCAGAATCAATTCAAATATTCGGGAATAGAGATTATTTTTTTGGCCCAATCGATACAAGAAAAAATCGAAGTCGTGAGAACGCCTAGAAATGAAACAGAATTGATTAATTAATTGCAGTATTTGTTTAGTCTACTCGCCCAGCGTTGAGATGTTGATAACCCAAACTAGAGAGTTTAAAAGTAACCATAAATATAATGCCTAACGCGTGTTTAATAACAAAAAAAACTAAGCGTTGTGAGATTTAATTTTATAACCATATCCGAGGTGAAATAAACAAAAATAAAAAACGTTGAGAGCACGTAAGACCTGATGGTGATACGCACCCTCAACGGCGGTCTATCTAACCATCGAATCTGCGAGGGGCACTTTCTCAAGACTATCCAAACCAACTCGAGCCGGGATTTAACCGAAGAACATGAACTGTAATCTAGTAATCCTAGATTATCCAGTTATAACTTGGTCGGGTGAAGCTCCACGAAATCGGATGAAAGTCATTGGCTCCGATGGCTGAAGCAGTGGCGGGGTTTAGGGGGAATCGAAAACGCTATCCAAAAACATCGAGGATCTGGAGGAAGAAGAGTATAATACCGGGGTCGAAAGTTCTCGGGTTCTGATCCTCCGGAGCATCTGATACCGGATGAAACCCACGAACGTCACTGCCTCCGAACGATCACCGTCCTCCCGACGGCGAAACGCTAACGCAGATTGCGCCCGATCTTCCCCTGTTTCAATCTCCCATGGCGCGATCCTCAAAACATTCATCTTCTCCGGCTTTTTCGACGTCATCTCGCCGAGGCCGCAGATGAATTAGACGCGTATATACAAGGGGGCCTCTCACGATGTGACCGGGAGAAATGTCCGAGGCCCGCCTGATTTATCAGGCACCGACGCGGATGTGGTGTTTTAATTCCGTAGGCCTTTTAGGGCCGAGATGAAAAATTGGACCTTTCGGCTCGCGAGGACGATTAAGTGAGATTGCCGAGGTCATTGTGCGTGATATGGTTTGAATAGCTCTTCTTCAGTCCGTAACGGTCAAATTTGCTCGGAACACCTTGAGAAACAACGAACACCCGGTATACTGGCCAACCTCAATATGGACATGAATGAACTTTATCAACATTTTCTCACTGGATTCATTCATATCCAAATTTCAAGGGTCAGCTATTGAACCTACAAAACATCGATCCTTCGGTGGTTCTGGATATAACATCTTGCCAGATCGGTGCGGGGTCTTGGCCTCTTCGGGGGGTGGATGCCCTCCTCAATTAATTATGAGCTTGTCAATATCAGAGTTTGTGTGGGAGGTATTGAGGTGAAGTGAATTAACATCCACACAATTTATCTTTATGGATGAAATACGTTGCATTGAAAGAATCTGAGGGTGAAATAATCTAATTAAGCCCCTATAGCGAGTGAGCGAGTTCGATACAATTCGATCGCTGGGGGTCTATATGAGAATATACGAAGAGTAATGGGATTAATGGAAATTTTCATCGAGAAAATTGAAGCCTTGTACATGTTAGTTGCTCTCAGGAGATCCAAATTATTTAAAGGGTATTTTATGTGCATCCATCAGATTCTGGAGCCAGATTCATATTGATTTTAGGGATAAACACTCAAAACGGAGGTGCATTTTTGTTGAATAAATTTCAATCGTAGAGTCTATAAGAAAAGTAATGAGATAAATGGAATTTGTCATTGTACGTGCAGAGAAAATTGAAGCCCTGTAAATTTCAGCTTTTCCCAGAAGATCCAAATATTTCGAAGGGTATTTCTTGTGAATCCATTGAATTCTGGAACCAGATTCATATTTTGGGGATATACACGAATATAACCTCTATGCTCTCCAGAATAGTTGAATAGTTATTGTAGTGAATAGCCTCCCTAGAAGTACAGGAAATTGAAGTCTTGTACATGTTAGCTCCTCCCAGGTGACTCCAAATATTTCAAATGGTGTCTTATGTGCATCTATGAAATGGTGATACCAGCTTCTATTTTGGGGATGTACACGAATATAAACCCTATGTTGTTTTAACTCGTTAAAGGGCAATTGAAGTGGATGGCTTCTTATGGTAGATCCTCTCCATTGCAGTTATAGGAAGTTCTAGTCTAGATTTGGGGGATATACACGAATATAACCACAATGCTCTCCAGAATAGTTGAATGGTTTTTGAAGTGAATGGCCTTCTTTGAAGCACAGGAAATTGAAGTCTTGTAAATGTTGGCTTCCCCCAGGTGATTCCAAATATTTCAAATGGTGTTTTATGTGCATCCATAAAATGCTGTTACCAGATTCTATTTTGGGGATGTACAGGAATATAACCATTATGCTCTTCGAACTCGTTAAAGGGCAATTGAACTGAAAGGCTTCTTATGGAGGATCCTCTCCATTGCAGTTATAGGTAGTTCTTGTCGATTGTAGTTTCTCAATACCAGAGGTGCATTTTTGTTGGATAATTTCCAATCGCAGAGTCTATAAGAAGGGTAATGAGATGAATGGAAATTGTCATTGAAGGAGCAGAGAAAATTATAGCCTTGAACATGTTAGCTTTCTCCAGGAGATCCGAATATTTTTAAGGGTAATTTATGTGAATCCATTAAATCCCTGGACCAGATTAATATTTTGGGGATATACACGAATATAACCACTATGCTCTCCAGAATAGTTGAATGGTTATTGAAGTGAATGGCCTTCCTCGAAGCACAGGAAATTGAAATCTTGTAAATGTTAGCTTCCCCTAGGTGATTCCAAATATTTCAAATGATGTTTTATGTGCATCCATAAAATGCTGATACCAGATTCTATTTTGGGGATGTACACGAATATAACCATTATGCTCTTCGAACTCGTTAAAGGGCAATTGAACTGAAAGGCTTCTTATGGAGGATCCTCTCCATTGCAGTTATAGGTAGTTCTTGTCGATTGTAGTTTCTCAATACCAGAGGTGCATTTTAGTTGGATATTTTCCAGTCGTAGACTCTATAAGAAGAGTAATGAGATGAATGGAAATTGTCATTGAAAGAGCAGAGAAAATTAAAGCCTTGAACATGTTAGCTTTTTCTAGGAGATTCAAATATTTCAAAGTGTTTTTTATGTGAATTCATTAAATACCTGGACCAGATTCATATTTTGGGGATATACACGAATATAACCACAATGCTCTCCAGAATAGTTGAATGGTTTTTGAAGTGAATGGCCTTCCTCGAAGCACAGGAAATTGAAGTCTTGTAAATGTTAGCTTTCCCCAGGTGATTCCAAATATTTCAAATGGTGTTTTATGTGCATTCATAAAATGCTGATACCAGATTCTATTTTGGGGATGTACACGAATATAACCATTATGCTCTTCAAACTCGTTAAAGGGCAATTGAACTGAAAGGCTTTTTATGGAGGATCCTCTCCATTGCAGTTATAGGAAGTTCTAGTCGATTGTAGTTTCCCAATACCAGAGGTGCATTTTTGTTGGATATTTTCCAATCGTAGAGTCTATAAGGAGAGTAGTGAGATAAATGGAAATTGTCATTGTAGGAGCAGAGAAAATTATAGCTTTGAACATGTTAGCTTCTGCCAGGATATCCAAATATTTCAAAGGGTATTTTATGTTAATCCATTGAATTCTGGACCTAGATTCATATTTTGAGGATATACACGAATATAATCACAATGCTCTCCAGAAAAGTTGAATGGTTTTTGAAGTGAATGGCCTTCCTCGAAGCACAGGAAATTGAAGTTTTGTAAATGTTAGCTACCCCCAGGTGATTCCAAATATTTCAAATGGTGTTTTATGTGCATCCATAAAATGCTGATACCAGATTCTATTTCGGGGATGTACACGAATATAACCACTATGCTCTTTGAACTGGTTAAAGGGCAATTGAAGTGAATCGCTTCTTATGGTAGATCCTCCCCATTGAAGTTATAGGAAGTTCTAGTCGATTGTAGCTTCTAAATACCAGAGGTGCATTTTTGTTGGATATTTTCCAATCATAGATTTTATGAGGAGAGTAGTGAGATAAATGGAAATTGCCATTGTAGGAGCAGAGAAAATTATAGCCTTGAACATCTCAGCTTTTGCCAGGAGATCCAAATATTTCAAAGGGTATTTTATGTGAATCCATTGAATTCTGGACCTAAATTCATATTTTGGGGATATACACGAATATAACCACAATGCTCTCCAGAATAGTTGAATGGTTATTGAAGTGAATGGCCTTCCTCGAAGCACAGGAAATTGAAGTCTTGTAAATGTTAGCTTCCTCCAGGTGATTCCAAATATTTCAAATGGTGTTTTATGTGCATCCATAAAATGCTGATACCAGATTCTATTTTGGGGATGTACACGAATATAACCACTATGCTCTTTGAACTCGTTAAAGGGAAATTGAACTGAAAGGCTTCTTATGGAGGATCCTCTCCATTGCAGTTATAGGAAGTTCTAGTCGATTGTAGCTTCTAAATACCAGAGGTGCATTTTTGTTGGATATTTTCCAATCGTAGAGTCTATAAGGAGAGTAGTGAGATAAATGGAAATTGCCATTGTAGGAGCAGAGAAAATTCAAGCCTTGTAGATGTTAGTTTTTCCCAGGAGATCCAAATATATCAGAGCGCATTTTATGTGCATCCATAAAATGCTGATACCAGATTATATTTTGTGCTTTTCAGAATCGTTGGAGGGTCATTGAACTGAATGGCCTTTTATGGTAGAACTTCTCCATTGCAGTGATAGGCAGTTTTAGTCGATTGTAGTTTATGGATATCAGAGGTGCATTTTGTTAGAACCTTCGATACCCGAGAGATAGTTGATCCTAAATCTTCAACCAGCAACTTTCTCTCTTCTATAGCTCACCCTTGTCGCCGTAGGGAGTGTTCGATTGTTACAAGATTTTCTCGGAAAAACAAATAACCCTGAAGAATGCTTCAGGGGACATAAAATCGAAGGGAAAAATTTCCTTAATCCCTGTTCCCATTTCACCAAAATGACATTCCATGAAATATTCATTCCCAGAATTGAACGACGATGAGAAAACGCAAAGAATAATAGGAAACATCATTCTTTCCATCTCACCAATAAGTTCAATTCGCTAAGATCCCCGTTTCGACGAAAAATGTTATTCGTCGTGGGAGTAAGTCCCGAATTCCCTTCCGAGAACTCAATTAAAATTGATGTTTTTTTTTTTTTTGGTGAAAAGAATATCTGATATTTCTTCACCGCGGGGTTTGGCCCCGGCTCCACTAAGGCTCCTAGGGTCGCCCTTCAATTCGGTAGGGCATTAGTGTTAAATCTAACGGTTTTTCGTGGGGGAAATTTGTTTAACGTAACGACCCCCCTGGCTTCGGGCTGGTTGAGCCGTCTTATAGGCTTCGGGGAGGGATGCTACGCGTCGAAAAATCTCGTTGAAGTAATGGAAATTTCGTAATTCCTTCTTCGGTAATGACAAAGAAAGATTGGGCTAGATCGAAATCGGGGTTGTTTCTTTAGTGCCTTCGTCTAAAAGCTTCGAATTTTTTTCAGAACATCTGGCTTTCAGCTTGTCTTTTAATTTATTTTCTACAATTATTATATTTGACCCTTCTGTCCTTTTTATTCAACTAATAAGCTTTTTTTTGAAAAAAAACTCGACATGGTATATTTTTGAAATCAGGATAGAGGCCTGTTTACCTCTACTTCTTCCTTTAATCAAATTTCCGCTCCCATTCAATGAATATTCCCTTCTTCCAAACTTCATGGAACAACCCAATCGACAACTCCGCATTCGGCTGCCATACTTTACCGACTTCCAAGTACCTTAATCCAGAATAACAGACTTCAAAAAGTCACAAGAAACTTCCTAACAGGGAGCCCCCTAATCCTGTCTGCAAACATTTAGTCGGAAACTTCTAACAACATTGTTTCCTTCGACAACTCAAAGAAGATTACGGTTCTTTATTATGGGTGCTTGGAGCTTTGCCTCTTTACCGTATCGGTATTCGGAGGATAAGCGTTGGTCAAAGGATGATTTAACAGACTGGGAGAACGGATGGATTACATCGGGTGGAAGAGAAACCGCTAGATACTATTTTCAGATTATATTTACGGGGGTTGGCTGGCCTGATAAAATGGATTGGATTTTCACGAGTGTTCCTCAAGGAATTCAAAGTATAAATAATATTAAAGGTCATATTTGTCGAAGACAATCTGATGGGAGGGTTTCCAGTGGGGCACTCAGTTGAAATTGTATATTAGAGATGGAAATATATTATTGCATCGTGTCGCGCCAGAAGCATATCGAATGGATGCATTCTGTCGATGGCGTTCTGGTGTCTTGGCTTTCTGGCGATCTGGCGTTCTGGCGAAGGTCGGTTGTTTTCGCGACACAAGATGGTAGGGGCCACTAAAAACAGTGAGAAAGTCAGAATTGTATTAGATCGTATCCCAAATCTTCTGGAACGCTCGTTTCCATCAACAACAGCATTCCATCACTCCCTCATCGAGAAACCCATATTGTTCCGAACTCCCATTCATCTCAAATCACGTTTCCAATAATCGAAAGTTTTCTCGAAGGTCCCCCATCGTAAACAATATCGATGGCTGAATGGCATTATTCGAGTTTGATTGCCTCTTTTTCGGCTGAGCGAAAAGTTCTCGATATTGTTGTGGGGTCAAGAAAATAAATGCCATGCAGATGAAAGGTCTCTCCGCCATCTGTTCAGCCCGATGCCGGATGGTGGGAGACGGAGGGTTCCGTTCCGGATCCGAATGGAATTTTCAATGCGGACAATCTGCCTCGAGAAATGGGGTGGGGTCTCTTCCACAGCTTGCGGTTGATGAGGGACAGGATCTGTCATCCCGAATTCGCGTTGAGTTGTAGATCGATGAATATGTGCAAACCTGTCGTTTTCGATCGAGGAACGGAGTATGAAATTATTTCCTTCTGAAATGGTAGATGCCTCAACAAGAGGTTGTCTTCTGATGTCTGCGACAAACGTGAGACTTTATACGCTTCTTTAATCCAACGAGCTCATACCTACAACGGTAATGAGAGGGGAATCCCCGAAGACTCACTCTCCTATGCCATCTTGAACTGCCAAGTCTTGCCTATCCACTCTAAAAGTTTCCATGTTACCCGAATAATCAAGTCTGATCTTGAGGTAACGAGTCTCTAGGTGGACCTGGGAGTCGTAATTGAAAATATAAATTGTTGAGACTCGTGTGTTGAAATTGCTTACGTCGTTACGACGATTTTGTGGCGGAGACGTTTAAGCTGAATGGTTTATCGAATGCTGAACGCCCACGCTGTTGATGTTTCTCTGCTCCCTTCGAGTTGTTGGACGTATTGACTTTGCGCTCAACTATGGACTCTTTGTTCGAATGTCAAAATCGCTCCTGGTGTTTGGAAGGACAATGAACCTTCGGTCTGGAAGTTTTAATGTTCCATGATCCAAGATATCCTTCGCTTTGAATGAGATGAATGAATTTATTTCGATGCAGTGTTACGTAAAGTGTTAACCCCCTTCGTTTCACCGAAAAGTTTCAACCTTCAATAAGCAATGAAATCTTGATCTCAGAGTTCCTGACGGAATTAATAACTCCCTTCAGGTTTTACAGTTATAATAAAACTTCAAATGTACAATTGTTTACAACAAGCTGAGATCGACCTCTGAACAGATGAATCTATACAGTATTAGTATTACTCAACTCAATAATTTCTCCAAGATCTTCGTGGGTATTTCCTCCAAAAAATGTCGTCCTTCAAGACTCAAAATATGTCCAGCTCCAAGGGTGTAAAAAAACCGGAACAAGTGATTTGCAGTTTTCAATAATTCCAGGGAAATGTCCCTCTCGGAATAATACCAAGTTGTAAGCCTTAAGGAAGCGGTGCCAAATTTCCCAATCTCAGGGGAACAAAATCTTCGAATTCAAGGGAATTAATTCTCGGTTCCCTAAGGGACAAACTTCTATGATCCCAGGGGAACAAACTTCTACAATCCCAGGGGAAAAGCTGTGAATTATTTAAATTTCATTATTAACAGCTACAGTTTTAAAAATTCCTTCAGGTTCAAATACGTCATTGACAGAACTAAAATTTACAGAAAAGACAAATTGCAACCTGGAGGAAACTTCGAAGTAATAAAAATACAACCATCAGCCAAAGCAAATGAAAAATATAAGATAGATACTTGAAATCAGATACAGCATTAACCTGAAAAACGTGCACAAGAATTTCTTCTGTCTCTGCGAATTATTTCAGCAAATATCTTAGTGGATAATAGGAAAGACTTACCGTGAAAGAATTTCACGCCGAGACAAATTTGGATGTATATTTCAACAATTAAATATTCAGTGATTGAAAGTAACAACCTCACCATTCACTTCAATGCAAAATCGATATCATCCAATCAATCCCAAATTTTTAAAAAGGCCGAGCGCAAAGAAACAGATTCGGACTGTACAGCGATTAAAAATCAGTGGCGTTACAAAAAGAGGGGCTGTCAAACCGACAGCAGTTTTCATGTTTGTTCCTAGAAATGCAGACACAAAGGGGTAATAAGAAAAATAACACTGTCACCAGGGCAGCTTAGTTTCGATTGAGTTCTGGAACCCTTTTGAATCAGATATAACCATTAGTTATTACGCCGGCAAGACTTTATGCACATCACACGAATGTTGGTCATTTCGAACAAGTTTGCGGGCTTCCTAATTTTTTTTCTAGGGACTTTTCTTTCAGTCGTTTTTTCTCACCTCAGTTTGAGCTTTAAGAATTATACCGTTAAGGAAAAAAAACTACTGATAAAAGATGAAGGAATATATACAAATTTTTGATGAATTCTAGTGCCGAGAAAAGATCGCAAAGGAAGTGCAGCACTTTATTCACTTGCTGGAAAAAATTATGAGAAAATGCATATGGCATGGTGATTCATCACAGGTCTCCTAACGAGATAACACGATCCAGAGTCGTATCAAGATATTAATGCCCAAGATTGTTTGCACTTTTGTACTGTACTGTGACTTTTGCAATGATAAAACTCTTACCGACATTAAAGTTTTCTATTGAAAACCGTAAAGAACTAGAACTCTACCTTACAGGCGTTCTTTTCAACTTGAAAATATTACTCTAGATAATCTTTGGCCAAGATCGTGATCGTATAGTGGTTTTAAAGGACTTTACGTTGTGTATGTAAGTATGTAACCCAAATTACACTTGATTCAATAGAAGAGAAGACGGGAAAATAGGAAATTCAAAACACATAGTTTAGCACTCAAAACAAGAAAATAACAAGTTTATTTCAGAGTGCCAAAAGATAGGGAGGAAAAAAAAACTACCCTGAAGGGGAAGAAAAAAAACAACCTCCCTCCTTTTCTCGTTCATATACCATTAACTCACAAGTAAAGAATATTCATAAACAGGTTGACCGGTGAGAATTCTCTCAAATGGTGTTTAAAAATGGTTGAGTAGATAAAAGGCGGTAAATTGGGAGTTATACTTCGCAGGGGTCAAACTATCATTTGACGATTGATGATCGATGATCTCCCACGTTGCAAGGAGAGGGGAATGCGACCAGTCTCCTTGATATATATATATATTTCCAAACGTTGGGCGAAGCCTTAATTCAAATTTTTAGGTTGCGTCATCCGATAGTTGTCTCCCTGGTCAATAATTCCATCAAGTATTAGATAAACTATATAAGCAGAAAACGATATAACCAGTAAATGTTATAGACAGTAAACGAAATAAACAATAAACGATATAAGCAGTGGATGATATAGATAGTAAACGATATAAGCAGTCAATCATATAAACGATAAACGAGAAGTCATAACGGATAATACTGCATGCAGAGTAGCTTTTTAAAATGCTCAATCAATATAAGGTGATGAAACATAACGCCGACAATGGTGCTTATGAATATCCTTGCTATTTGCTGAAAACTACAACGATTACATATAGTATCATTTGAAGAATATTGCAAAACCTTATAATTAAGGTGATTATTAAACGTTCGTTTATACAGGAAAGTTCTTGTGGATGAATACAAAACAATACACAAGAAGCAAACCAACATGGTAAAATACGTTGAGTAACAGCGAATTGTCTCTTGTGAATTGATGGTAAATGATATGAGATAAACACATGCGATAAATAATGGACACTGTTGAAGACAAGTGTAGTAAATTAGGAGAAGCCGATATATGAATGATAAAGTTGTAATTATAAAATATTGTTACTCACATGACAAACCCAAAGTATCTCTTCCACCCTCGAAGGTTTCAGATCAACTAACTCACAATCTCACCCTGTTTTCCCTTCACGAAAAACCGAGCAGCCAGGAAAAATCAACAACCGTTCAGAGCAAAACTACCCAAGCCTAGATTTTGAGGTTGGCATCGTACTTTGATTCGTAGAAAAGGATTCGGTGGTTATTCTTCTCTCGGTCGGACTCAGCAATCCGACTCCCTAAGTTCATGATAATATGGATTTCTATACGGATAATGAAAATGGCGGGCGCAGACGCCAGATCGGTTCACTTTTTTCAAATTGAACTTTTCATATGATCAACTTCTGGCGAAATGATCTCTCTCGATGAATTCGAAAAAACTTCACCTCAAAAAACACCTTGTAAATGAAGAATAATATGGCATGAAAGAGAATTGTAATCAAACTGAATGCTTTGGGAGAAAAACATTGAATGTTATTCACGGGAATACTGGCTTTATCGTAACCAACAAAGTTTGAAAGGGCCGCAATAACAATACGAAATGAGAAAACACTAACATCATTGTTCTTTTCAGATGATGATTCGGAAACCACCGGTGTGGTGTATCATAAGCACACGACTAGAATAAGAATAGGATGTTCAATATTCTTTTCTACTTGCTTTTATAGCAAAAATGGTGTCCGACAAAAAATTCCTTATGTCCGATATATCCAGATGAACTTCGCAGTCACATAGTACGAAAAAAACACCATTAAACTAAATGTTTCGATTGAAACGAAAGTATCGTCCAGGAACGATACGAAACGCCATACGAGATAGTTTCGACGGCAATTCTACCGATTTATATTTTCTGTTATAGCGTTTCAAGCCTGGAATACTTTCGTCGGACCGGACAACCGATTTTTATAGGGGAAGAACAATGCTAGTGGTCCGAACATTCATTTGCACTTTGGTCCAACCAGCCTCCAACAACTTTTTCGAACTTTATGGCGAAGCACTTGTTGCAGGGCTATTTTTAATTAATTTTTCTCCCTAGTTGCGCAGATCGGAAGAACTTTCCACACTAACGCCATATGTCTGTTCCAATAGAAACGTTCACAGGCGCATCTGAAATGCTTGCAGCTTCTTCGTGTTGCTGAGTGCATCGTTTTCGAGGTCGAGGTTCATCGGCCAACAACTTCAACCGTCTAGCCTCATCGCCTATCCCGAAAAAGACGAAATACGCAAACAAATATCCGTCCAGAAGAAGCCTGGAAGCTTTCATGGCCACGGACGTCTCTCTGGAAGGGCGGAAATCTATTTGAGGCCCATTTGTTCCCGCCTAATCAGCTCAGATTAATCACGGCCGTTTATAAGTTCCGGTTCGGCGAGCTGATGCGAGCCCCGACGTTGGCGTCTTTTCAGGGGTGGAAGAACGGACCTGATCCGTATTCTTTCCCGTTCGGCCGGTAATGCACCCGGTAATGGAAACGCTCCGTCTGATAACTCGGTGGGGTCCTGAAGGAGAATTTTCGGGTTCAGCATGAAAACGTCTGCAGAATTCGGCATTAATTGATGACTGGCCATTCGCGCTCCTTCGATCCGTTGAAGGAATTTTCTTTGCCTTTCGAATAAACTGCTCCATAAGTGTTTGGTATATGCAAGCAAATCTCTCGAGACGACACACCCTTGAATTACTGGAAAAAAACTAACGTCCACAGATCTTCCCACTTAATGGCGGTAAGATAAGAATAATTTCATCCTCATTAAGATATCCTCAAATATTCACTCCACACAAAGAGTCGTGCAAAGGATTAACCATTACCCCCACATAGTGAAAAGAATTGTTTGTCTTAGTAGGTAGCTTTAGAGTTTAGAGAATTATGGATTTCCATCAAGTCTTAGCTAATTCTATTAGAATAGAGATCAATTCGAAGGAAGATTATCATTTAAAATATTCAATTCGAATAAAGTTAAACAAATCTTGGGCATTAATCCTGAACCGATCTGGCGTCTGCGCCCGCCATTTTTATTATCCGTACAGAAACCCATATTATCATGAACTTAGGGAGTCGGATTGCTGAGTCCGCCCGAGAGAAGAATAACCACAGAATCCTTTTCTACAAATGGAAGTACGACGCTAACCTCGAAATCTAGCGGTCTCTTTGCTTGGGTTTTTGGCTCTGGACGGTTGTTGATTTTTCCTCGATTGCTCGGTTTTTTGTGAAGGTAAAACAGGGTGGGATTGTTAGTAAGTTGATCTGAAACCTTCGAGGGTGGAAGATATACTTTGGGTTTGTCATGTGAGTAACAATATTTTATAATTACAACGTTATCATTTATATCGAGGCTTCTCCTAATTTGCTACACTTGTCTTCAACAGTGTCCATTATTTACCCCATGTGTTTATCACATATCATTTACCCTCAATTCACAAGAGACCTATATTTGCTTCTACTCAACGTATTTTTCCATGTTGGTTTGCTTCTTGTGTATTGTTTTGTATCCATTTTTCATACTTCATTATCAAGTCTATTCCATATTATTTAATGATTCTAACTGACCATATGTATTAAATTCCAAAGTGCTTCTCACAAGAATTTGCCTGTATAAACGAATGTTTAATAATCACTATAATTATAAGGTTTTGCAATATTCTTCAAATGATACTATATGTAATCGTTGTAGTTTTCAGCAAATAGCAAGGATATTCATAAGCACCATTGTTGGCATTATGTTTCATCATCTTATATTGATTGAGCATTTTAAAAAGCTACTCTCCACGCATTATTATCCGTTATGACTTATTGTTTATTGTTTATATGATTGACTGCTTATATCGTTTACTATCTATATCATCCACTGCTTATATCGTTTATTGTTTATTTCGTTTACTGTCTATAGCATTCTTTGGTTATATGGATTAATGCTTATATGGTTTATCTAATACTTGATGGGATTATTGACCAGGTCCATTATTGGTATTGAGGGAAGGTCACTTGAATAATTTTGACGTTTTCTCAAATTAAGATAGTGAAGATGAATTATTATGTACACCTTCAGAAATAATACAATCAGCCAATGTTACCATACAGAATTTATTGGCCGAAAAATCCCAAAACAAATATAAAGGTGTATACAACAATTTTCAAGATTGGTGTAGCAGTAAGAATATTGAGTCATCGTTTACAGAGAATGTTCTTTTGGCATATTTTAGTGAACTTAGTATTTAATATAAAGCATCGCCCCTATGGACTTTCTACTCCATGCTAAGAAGCACAATCAACACAAATAATGCATTGTTATAGTTAACTATTAAGATTTGTGAATAAAGTTCTTTCTCTGTACTTGTATCTTAGAATTTATTGTTAAAGTCGTAGATAAAGTATAGTATTCAACATGCGGTAATGGTCATAACTCACTTGATGAATTACAGCACTCGCCTTCGGCTCGCGCTGCAAACCTCATCTGCGTGAGTTATGACCTACAGTACCGCTCATCAAATAATATACTATTCTGTAACAGGAGCCATAATTTCATCGAACAACCTCCAAAAGTTGGTGAATTTCATTCAAAGAAAAATTTGAGGATGAAAAATTACACAAATGGGACAAATAAATCCCCCAAACGAGAACATACGTAATTCTGTCGGATCTCCATCAATCTCTAATATCATCCCCCTGTTGAAACTAACGCTCGCCACCTAATAAAATCCCTTCTTCTCGGCTCAATGCGATAAATCCCAAAAAAATTAATTTACCAGATCATTGGTCAGCGTTTTGTCTTTTACGACCGCGTTGATTCATGGGGTTACAATCCCACCAGGCCCCATTGTCTTCGTTTATGACCGTGCCGTTATGGAAACGCGAACAATCGGAACTAATGGAAGCCAAATAGTCGATAATTTGCTACGAAAAAGTTGTTTGATTTATGTTTTTGTACGTTCTAGCCCGGGAAACATTGTCTCTTTCCAACTGCCGTTAAACGAGAAGTTGCAGGTCGTATCTTTAATTTCATTGACAGTTGTCCAATAAGTGCACTTTTAGTATTTTGTTTTTTTTTCACCAAATAACTTGGTGTTATTAATTATATCGTATAATTTGATAAATCCTTTCGTCAAGTGTTGTGAACTGGTATTTTCGTATTTGGTGCCTTCGTCTGGCCTTCTTTCACCTTCCTGACTCTTGAATGACCCTCATGGGACATTAAATCCAAGTACAGTTTTTATTTCGATTAGGAAAAATTAGGAGCAGGATCCACCTTGTAGGTAGATCCACCCTTTAGGTAGATCCACCCTGTACGTAGATCTACCTTGTAGGTAGATCCATCTTGTAGATGGATGAACGAGCGTTCAAAAGCACCCGACATCACATCAGTGCTTGAGGTTACCAATTTTTATTTTCTTCGTTTCGAAACTCGATATAATTTTCACGCCGAGCCTTGAGTACCTGTTTTCGCTCAACTTTTTCTTTGTTTTCATTTTGGTCGAAAATGAGAACACAAACAACAATAAACCGTTGTAAAAACCTCCCCCGAATGATTTTTCCGCGAAACACCCGAACGAAAGGGATCTATGCTCCATATTTACCGACGAAATTACTTTTATTGGACTCTCAACGACCGTACACCCCCATTCAGCCAAGTCGGAATCGAATAATCCGTCAACAATGACGCCGAGAAACGCGGGAGAAAGAAATTCCGGGACCCCGGAATAAGGGCGGTATTGTGGAAGTGGGACGACAGAAATTTATTCGGAGATGGTCATTCTTCAAATATCTCAGGGTAGTTCCGCGCCCACGATTCTCCACCCCGCCAGATCTCTGACCAGATTTGAATTTAGATAACGGGCGCAATGAAATTAAGTTATTTCGGGATCTTTTACAAGGCGAAGGGAAACAGAGGCGATGGAGGTGGAAGAAATGGTTTTTTTGGGGAGGGACAGGTGGATTTTGCCCTGTTTTTGTTATCGCACTTGTGGTTCCTTCCACCCTATTCTTCGTGGAAAATTCACGGAATTATCTCTCTGAACGGCTCTCTTATTCTGTGCACATCATACTGTAATGAGAGTTAATTTTGGGGTATCTAAATGGGGTTGGAGAATTATTTTGGTTGCATGTTAATACGCGCGAATCCAAGAAATGCCTTTCTTCAACAGATACACAAATATCCTTACTTTGTCCGGCTCTGTTTTTTGTCGGCTTCGGTACTGTGTCCTTATGCAACCTGAGACACAGCCCTGTTGATTGTTCACCTAATGAAAACGTCAATGTTTTCGAATCTCCATCTCCATCTCCATCTCCATCTCCATCTCCATCTCCATCTCCATCTCCATCTCCATCTCCATCTCCATCTCCATCTCCATCTCCATCTCCATCTCCATCTCCATCTCCATCTCCATCTCCATCTCCATCTCCATCTCCATCTCCATCTCCATCTCCATCTCCATCTCCATCTCCATCTCCATCTCCATCTCCATCTCCATCTCCATCTCCATCTCCATCTCCATCTCCATCTCCATCTCCATCTCCATCTCCATCTCCATCTCCATCTCCATCTCCATCTCCATCTCCATCTCCATCTCCATCTCCATCTCCATCTCCATCTCCATCTCCATCTCCATCTCCATCTCCATCTCCATCTCCATCTCCATCTCCATCTCCATCTCCATCTCCATCTCCATCTCCATCTCCATCTCCATCTCCATCTCCATCTCCATCTCCATCTCCATCTCCATCTCCATCTCCATCTCCATCTCCATCTCCATCTCCATCTCCATCTCCATCTCCATCTCCATCTCCATCTCCATCTCCATCTCCATCTCCATCTCCATCTCCATCTCCATCTCCATCTCCATCTCCATCTCCATCTCCATCTCCATCTCCATCTCCATCTCCATCTCCATCTCCATCTCCATCTCCATCTCCATCTCCATCTCCATCTCCATCTCCATCTCCATCTCCATCTCCATCTCCATCTCCATCTCCATCTCCATCTCCATCTCCATTTTCATTTTTTTTTTCATTTTCATTCTCATTCTCATTCTCATTCTCATTCTCATTCTCATTCTCATTCTCATTCTCATTCTCATTCTCATTCTCATTCTCATTCTCATTCTCATTCTCATTCTCATTCTCATTCTCATTCTCATTCTCATTCTCATTCTCATTCTCATTCTCATTCTCATTCTCATTCTCATTCTCATTCTCATTCTCATTCTCATTCTCATTCTCATTCTCATTCTCATTCTCATTCTCATTCTCATTCTCATTCTCATTCTCATTCTCATTCTCATTCTCATTCTCATTCTCATTCTCATTCTCATTCTCATTCTCATTCTCATTCTCATTCTCATTCTCATTCTCATTCTCATTCTCATTCTCATTCTCATTCTCATTCTCATTCTCATTCTCATTCTCATTCTCATTCTCATTCTCATTCTCATTCTCATTCTCATTCTCATTCTCATTCTCATTCTCATTCTCATTCTCATTCTCATTCTCATTCTCATTCTCATTCTCATTCTCATTCTCATTCTCATTCTCATTCTCATTCTCATTCTCATTCTCATTCTCATTCTCATTCTCATTCTCATTCTCATTCTCATTCTCATTCTCATTCTCATTCTCATTCTCATTCTCATTCTCATTCTCATTCTCATTCTCATTCTCATTCTCATTCTCATTCTCATTCTCATTCTCATTCTCATTCTCATTCTCATTCTCATTCTCATTCTCATTCTCATTCTCATTCTCATTCTCATTCTCATTCTCATTCTCATTCTCATTCTCATTCTCATTCTCATTCTCATTCTCATTCTCATTCTCATTCTCATTCTCATTCTCATTCTCATTCTCATTCTCATTCTCATTCTCATTCTCATTCTCATTCTCATTCTCATTCTCATTCTCATTCTCATTCTCATTCTCATTCTCATTCTCATTCTCATTCTCATTCTCATTCTCATTCTCATTCTCATTCTCATTCTCATTCTCATTCTCATTCTCATTCTCATTCTCATTCTCATTCTCATTCTCATTCTCATTCTCATTCTCATTCTCATTGTTATTCTCCATCTCCATCTCCATTTCCATTCCCATTCCCATCCTCATTCTCATTCTCATTTTCATTTTCATTTTCAACTCTTTATTCTTTTTTATACAACAAATAAAAGCTTATTCAATGAAAAGATTCGATGTTGTTCTTCAAACCTTCATAAATATCCATCATTATAACATGAGGAAATCCGGTGTAAGTTCGAACGACCCCAAATTGTAATTGTTAATTTAATGGGGTTTTGCACGTTCGCTTTTTCGGCCAGAAACGAACAGAAAGCCATTTACATCAGAAATTTTCAGCGGACGCCATATACGCCCACGTCGAGTCCGTATCAGGATCAGAGGGGATTCTTTTCGGTCTAGTAATAATTTTCCATTCTGCTCATGGAGCCGTGAACCCTCGCAAAAGGGAGGAACACGGAGGTTGGAGTTATGCACCCGGAAGAATCCAGGAAAGACCATTTGCCTAAGTTATGGCTCCGGGTTCTGGATGTTCTTATTAACGGAGTGTTTTCTCTTGAATCAGCTTGTGGACTGTTCGGAAACAGTTAGCTGCCTCTTCATCCGGAGATTTGCGCGAAGGAGTGGATTGTTTCTCTATCTAAAAGCTGCCACGGAATTTTATCACCGCAAATTTCGGTAATAGCTAAACATTATTCCAGAGTTTTTTTAGGTTCTGGTAATTGATTGGTCTGTTGAAAATCTGTGGGTATCAAATAAAAGGAGTGACTTGAAAAAAAGGTTCACATACCGTAAGTGATGTGCTCGTGCAAAACTGAATGAGAATATTTTTTAAACTTTAACACCCTGTAGCTCAAAAGATAATGGGTTTCAGACATAAGTTTATTCAACCTTTTTTCCTTGAAACCTCTGAAGGATCAGCATCTTATTCTGAAACACTCCAGTTCACCCATCCCTAGCTCGAACAGTGTTCGAGGGTCCGCCACGAGCTTAAACTAAACAGCTATTCGGATTTTTATTGATAGATATGAATAAATGAATCAATCAAGGACTGAAAATCATGCACTCGTTATTTCATTAAATGCTCTGACGTCGTCTAACAACGTCATTCTTGTCGATGAACGAAATGATAATCGCGTCAGTTGAATAATTAATGATCGAAATGATTGTCGAGTCATTCGAATACAATATGATTGAAGGCCTAGACGCCCATTTGTGGCCCCCTTTCGATCGATTTTCGACTGTTATGACAACTATATTTTTCGTTCCATTTGGTGGAGGAAACTACGAATTATTGGGTCATTAAGTATTGATAGTGGATATTTAATGGGTAGGTTTAGTGACATGTTCCCCTGATAATTTTGTTCGTCACTTAGTATATCGATACGAAATAAAATCCGGAATTTCCTCGAGCGAAGCTCCACTCAGTTGAAAGGCGAGTAGGTATAATAAATTCCTCCCATAAAAACCCCATATGTTCAATACTGTCAAGAAAGAAACCCCAGCTACGAACTGCGGTTTGTGAAACAATGCAGAAGACGTCTCTATTGTCGGCGAGGATCTTTCGTGATGAAGACAAATAGAAAAATAAATTTCCTGTCTTCTCAGGGAGAACCTCTTACTTCATCCAAGGGCTCCGCTAGGTCCTCAGGGATTTCCACTTCACGTATCCAAGGGGCACATTTTCATTCCGAGATGCAGTTTTGATAAGAATGGGAACAATATGATATTTGTCGAGTTGGTGTTTTATTTATTCATTGTGCAATTCCATTTCACTCTTGGAATTGAAAAGAACTATTCTTCAACGTCGAACTGACAATTATAAATGAGCCAGTTGGAACTGACAATTATTCATAATTTCTAGTTTGAACTGAAAATTATGCATATTTGCTAATTTTTACTGACAATTGAACAGTGTGAATTGATAATAATACATTACAATCAGTTTGAACTGGCAATTATAAATAATTGTCAGTTTGAACTGGCAATTGTTAATTATTTAACTATAAATGCCAGGATGAATTGAAAATTTTAAATAATGGCATTGACAAGTATTCAAAATTTCCACTTCAAACTGGCTATAAAACATAATGGCTAGTTTTAACTGACAATTGTACATAACTGCCAGTTTGAACTGACAATTATAGATAATTTTCAGTTTGAACTGGCAAAAAATTATCATGTATAATTGCTTGTTTTAACGAGCAGTCATAAATAATTGTTAGTTTGAGCTGGCAAGCATAAATGATTGTCGATTTAAACTGGCAATTATACATATTGGCTTAACAATGATTCATAATTTCAAGTTCAAACTGAAAATAATATATAATGGCCAGTTTGAACTGAGAATTATTTATAATTTCAAATTCAAACTGACTTCAATACATAATTCAACTGATAATTATGCAGTTTGAACTGGCAATTATACATGGTGAATTATGGCCAGTTCAAACTGAAAATTATCTTCAATTGCTAGTTCAAACTGTATAATTATCCGTTGTCAATTTGAACTAGCAATTATACATATCCGCCTGAAAATTATTTATGATTAGAAGTTCAAAGTACCTATATATAATAGCCAGTTTTACCAGAAAATTTTTCATAATTACCACTTCAACTGACAATTATATATAATGGCCAGTTTGAACTGACAATTATTTATAATTCCCACTTCAAACTGGCAATAATACATGATTGCTAGTTTCAACTGACAATTATACATAACTGCCAGTCTAAACTGGCAATTATAGAAAATTTTCAGTTTGAACTAGCCATAATTTATCATGTATAATTGCCAGTTTTAACTGGCAGTCATAAATAATTGTAAGTTTGAGCTGGCAATTATGGATGATTGTCAATTTAAACTGGCAATTATACATAACAGACTGACAATTATTTATAAATGATAGTTCAAAGTACCTATATATGAAAGCCAGTTTTGAACTGACAATTGTTCATAATTTCCAGTTCAAACTGACAATTATACATAATGGCCTGTCTGAACTGACAATTTTCCATAATTTCCACTTCAAACTGACAATAATACATGATTGCTAGTTTGAACTGGCAATTATAAATAACTGCCAGTTTGAACTGACAATTATAGATAATTTTCAGTTTGAACTGGCAAAAAATTATCATGTATAATTGCTTGTTTCAACGAGCAGTCATAAATAATTGTTAGTTTGAGCTGGCAAGCATAAATGATTGTCGATTCAAACTGGCAATTATACATATTGGCTTAACAATGATTCATAATTTCAAGTTCAAACTGAAAATAATATATAATAGCCAGTTTGTACTGACAATTATTTATAATTTCAAATTCAAACTGACTTCAATACATAATTGCTAGTTTCAACTGATAATTATGCAGTTTGAACTGGCAATTATAGATAGTTTTCAGTTTGAACTGGCCATATTTTACCATGTATAATTGCTAGTTCAGATTGACAATCATTTATAATTGCCAGCTCAAACTGACAATTATTTATGATTGCCAGTTAAAACTGGCAATTATACATGGTGAATTATGGCCAGTTCAAACTGAAAATTATCTTCAATTGCCAGTTCAAACTGTATAATTTTCCGTTGTCAATTTGAACTAGCAATTATACATATCCGCCTGAAAATTATTTAAAATTAGTAGTTCAAAGTACCTATATATAATAGCCAGTTTTACCGGAGAATTTTTCATAATTAACACTTCAACTGACAATTATACATAATGGCCAGTTTGAACTGACAATTATTTATAATTCCCACTTCAAACTGGCAATAATACATGATTGCTAGTTTCAACTGGCAATTATACATAGCTGCCAGTCTAAACTGGCAATTATATATAATTTTCAGTTTGAAATAGCCATAATTTATCATGTATTATTGCCAGTTTTAACTGGCAGTCATAAATAATTGTTGAGCTGGCAATTATAAATGATTGTCAATTCAAACTAGGTAGCAATTATACATATTGGCCTGACAATTATTTATAATTGGTGGTTCAATGTATACATAATTTCCAGTTTGTACTAAAATTTTTCATAATTTGCAGTTCAAACTGACAATTATACATAATGGCCAGTTTGAACTGACCATTATTCATAATTTCCACTTCAAACTGACAATTGAACATAATTGCTAGTTTCAATTATACATAATTGCCTGTTTAAAGTGGCAATTATAATTTTCAGTTTGAACTAACAATTATATATAATTGTTAGTTTGAACTGGCATTGATAGAAAATTTTCAGTTTGAATTCAATTATGTATAATTGCCAGTATAAACTGACAATTACACATAATTGCCAAATCGAACTGGTAAATATTAATTATGTATAATTTCCAGTTCGAACTGGCAATTATTAATTATGTTTAATTGCCAGTTTACACTGGCAATTATAATATTTTTGTATGCTTCTCCGTTCAATATAGAGTTATATACTGATATTGAAAAATTTCGATATGTGTTTGTTCATTTCTTCAAACAGAGTGACGGATCGATTCTGCAATAAGAAGGAAAAAGTTGAAAGGGTCGAAAGTTATGAGCTTCTTTCGTTTCATCCCCCGTTGTTTTCAGGACTGCGAGTCTCGAAGCCAGAGATCGATTCAAAAATTATGGCTGCAGGCCAAAACTCCCGAAATGTCCTTGCTGGACCAATGCCTGTATATACCGACATTCCCGCGCACAAATTCGTGCGGCTTTACGTTCAAATTGCACCAGAACCGCTAAATTAAGGCCGAATGCTGAAGCCCTCTATTGCTTCCGGACATTCCGAAGAGCGAATTAATGTAGAATGTACGACTAATTATCTTGTTATTTGATCGCCCCACGTGATTCATGCCGTTGGAGGCTCTCACCCCGTTGCATGTGTTGGAACTGGAAATTAGAATACGAGAAAACGATGCGAATACGTCGAAAAAAACAGAGGGATTAAATGCAGACGTCGCGATTCACATAATTAGACTCATTTAGGATTAATTTGTGGCATTTGAACCCTAATTTCGCGGAGGTAGTATGTCAGTTGCAAATGGAGATGAGGATGGGGTTGCTTCATGGAAATCCTTCGACAGAGGTATAACTCTAACAAGAATTATTTCACCGGTAGAAAGCTACACTTCATCAAAATTAATAGTTATTACCCTCGAATCCATTTGCCGCGCGCCCAAACATCGACAAATTTTAGGTCGCCTCGGATCGTGCTCGACCGAGATTAATCCGTAGATATTCCCATCCATAGCTCGACCAGTGTTCGACATCAGACCTAGCTACTAACCTTGTGATAATATACCAACATCGCAATAATAATAATCCAAATTGAACATTGGCATTCGGAACTGAAACAAATCTATTTCAAAAATCGTACAAAAGGCTGAAAACACAATGAATCGTCACTGCAAACTAGTCGAATTCTGGTTCAACAGCCTGTCAACGGCTGCGGTCACGTCGCCGTAACACAAAATT
Organism: Aphidecta obliterata; assembly: GCA_963966015.1. Taxonomy (NCBI): domain Eukaryota; kingdom Metazoa; phylum Arthropoda; class Insecta; order Coleoptera; family Coccinellidae; genus Aphidecta; species Aphidecta obliterata. The sequence continues at coordinate 6,180,102 of OZ014435.1, forward strand.
AGGGCCCTCAAGTTGGCCTCGCGGTTGTCGAATCCCATGGAGGCGAGCTGTTCCAGTTCGCTCCTGTACTGCTCTTGGCTGGTCTCCCGCATCCTGGACAGCAGGTCCACCAGTCTGTCCGTCTGCACTGCGTAGTTCGGGTCCGGGCTGGCGTTACCGTTCATCCCCGATAAGAGTCCTGCAAGTTTTCAAATCGTTATTTAGGTCACATCAGCAAGGGAACATCCGAAAACTGTTGATGGAACACTCTCAAGTGGCCAAAGAAGCTAAGTCTCCGGTGAAAACGAAAACTTTACCTCGACACCAGTTCTTCACGCGTCCCCATCGACTAGCACCGCCTTGCATTAAAAACAGAACATTTCCGCCGCAGTGATTGAAACTTCGAATTTCCCGGCAACTTCGGCTTTTCCGCACCACGAAATTTCCACTTATCGCTTTTCCACGCGATCATCGCGACCGGCTTTACCTCACTTTCCTCGAGAGCAATAATCATGCGAGGCCGTGCACGAACGGTCTATACGGATTCCGGTTTTTATTCGGAGCACCCGGAGCCGTCGATTTCTACCCACGGAATTTTACGTGTTTTTATAGGTATTCCAGGATTCCGACTATTTTAATAGTCGCGTACCGCTTGCTACGGGTTCCGCCTATCAAAACCGATTTTTGGTTAATATCTGCGAGAGGATGGGAATCTGCGGCCGCCCACCAGTTGGAGATCAGGACCATGTCGATTTTTATATGATAATAGCGTTCTACTATGTTATTCTAACAAAAAACTGAATTTCAGTACGAAATATATAAAGAATTATTTTCAACAGTGTCCTAATTTAAGCTAACTTTCACCTAACTCAACCTAAATATTGATTCAGTTTAAGTATGATTTTCAACACTGTCCTAATTCAAGCTGACCACACCTGACTCAACCAAAATTTTTATTCATTTTAAGATAATTCTCAACACTGTCTTTATTCAAGCTAACCTCACCTAGCTCAACCTAAAAATTTTTTCAGTTTAAGATCCATTTTCAATGCTGTCTTTATTCAAGCTAACCTCACCTAACTCAACCTAAATATTGACTCATTTCAAGAAAAATGTTTAACACTGTCCTAATTTAAGCTTACCTCACCCAACTCAACCTAAATATTGATTCATTTCAAGAATAATTTTCAACACTGTCCTAATTCAAGCTTACCTCACCTAACTCAACCTAAATATTGATTCATTTCGAGAATAATTTTCAACACTATCTTAATTCAAGCTAACCTCACCTAACTGTACCTAAATATTAATTCATTTTAAGAACAATTTTCAACAGGGTCCTAATTTAAGCTTACTTCACCTAACTCATCCTAAATATTGATTCATTTCAAGAATAATTTTCCACACTGTCCTAATTTAAGCTAACCTCACCTTACTCAACCTAAATATTGAAAAGAGAAGTTTTCAGCCTGATGCATTTCAAGAAGAGGTTGTGTGATCTGGTTTTGAAATGTGAGCACTCCAATTTAGAGGAATTCAGAATATTTTGTAGATGTCAATAATTGTTGTGTTTTTGATTTGACCTCTTCCATTTCGATACGTTGTGTGAGATTTTGGAATTAATAATTTTCTATCACTATCACTGTAACTATTATTTTTAGTATTGATTCATTTTAAAAATAATTTTCAACACTATCCTAATTCAAGCTTACCTCACCTAACTCAACATAAATATTGATTCATTTCGAGAATAATTTTCAACACTGTCCTAATTCAAGCTTACCTCACCTACCTCAACCTAAATTTTGATTCATTTCGAGAATAATTTCCAACACTATCTTAATTCAAGCTAACCTCACCTAACTGTACCTAAATATTAATTCATTTTAAGAACAATTTTCAACACGGTCCTAATTTAAGCTTACCCCACCTAACTCATCCTAAATATTGATTCATTTCAAGAATAATTTTCAACACTGTCCTAATTCAAGTTGACCTTACCTAAGTCAGCCCAAATATTGAAAAGAGAAATTTTCAGCCTGATGGATTTCAAGAAGAGGTTGTATGATTTGGTTTTGAAATGTGAGCCCTTTAATTTAGAGGTTTTCAGAATATTTTGTAGAAGTCAATAATTGTTGTGTTTTTGATTTGACCTCTTCCATTTCGATCCGTTATGTAAGATTTTGGAATTAATAAATTTCTATCACTATTACTGTTACTATTACTTTTAGTATTGATTCATTTTAAGAATAATCTTCAACTATTTCCTAATTCAAGCTAACCTCACCTTACTGTACCTAAATATTGATTCATTTTAAGAATAATTTTCAACACTGTACTCATTTTAGCTAACCCACCTAACTCATCCTAAATATTGATTCATTTCGAGAATAATTTTCAACACTGTCCTAATTCAAGCTTACCTCACCTAACTGTACATAAATATTGATTCATTTTAAGAATAATTTTCAACACTGTCCTAATTTAAGCTTACCCCACCTGACTCATCCTAAATATTGATTCATTACAAGAATAATTTTCAACACTGTCCTCATTCAAGCTGACCTCACCTTACTCAACCTAAATATTGAAAAGATAAATTTTCAGCCTGATGCATTTCAAGAAGAGGTTGTATGATCTGGTTTTGAAATGTGAGCCCTTTAATTTAGAGGAATTCAGAATATTTTGTAGAAGTGAATAATTGTTTGTATTTTGAATTGACCTCTTCCATTTCGATCCGTTGTGTAAGATTTTGGAATTAATAAATTTTTTTTACTATTACTGTTACTATTACTTTCAGTTTTGATTCATTTTGAGAATAATTTTCAACAATGTCCTGATTCAAGCTAACCTCACCTTACTGTACCTAAATATTGATTCATTTTAAGAATAATTTTCAACACTGTCCTCATTTTAGCTAACCCACCTAACTCATCCTAAATATTGATTCATTTCGAGAATAATTTTCAACACTGTCCTAATTCAAGCTAACCTCACCTAACTGTACCTAAATATTGATTCATTTTATGAATAATTTTCAACACTGTCCTAATTTAAGCTTACCCCACCTAACTCATCCTAAATATTGATTCATTTCAAGAATAATTTTCCACACTGTCCTAATTTAAGCTAACCTCACCTTGCTCAACCTAAATATTGAAAAGAGAAGTTTTCAGCCTGATGCATTTCAAAAAGAGGTTGTGTGATCTGGTTTTGAAATGTGAGCCCTTCAATTTAGAGGAATTCAGAATATTCTGTAGAAGTCAATTATTGTTGTGTTTTTGATTTGACCTCTTCCATTTCGATCCGTTGTGTAAGATAAGCTCAGAAATACGAGAAATATGGTCCAATTGTTATAAAAAATTTTTAAAGGCCGCACTCTGATCATAAATATTACAATGGGCAATATTGTCATGCGATTCCAAGCACAGCCCTTCTATAAGTTGTTTACACTACTACTTTTGAACTTAACGTATCGACTTCTTGAATATTGTAACATCGGGCCTTGTACGAAACTATTAGTACCTGTTTCAAAGGGTTTTAAAATAGTATTTGTATGCTAAGTTTGCGGAGATTGTGATTATCGATTATTGTTTTCTAGTCAAATTACCAACAAATTTTTATTTTACGTTTGCAGTATGTATTTTTAAATTTTAAGTTGAAGAATTTATATTTTTTAAGATAAATGTTCGTATTCATTACAAAGATATGAATATTTCATTTTGTTTTTTCAGAATTTGTTTTATTTTTATGCATTTCATTTAAAATGTGTATTTCAATGTTTTTAATGAGAAAAATTTTCCATAAAATGTGTATTATTTTGAAACTTTTACGGAAATATATGACTAGCATTATGAAAAAAAAATACTATAAGAAAATTTGATGGATGAAAAAAAATCTACGCAAATGGGGGGGCGCTGTCTAATATATTGTCACAGGTGCAATATACCTAGATACGGCCCTGACTGTTACTATTACTATTAGTATTGATTCATTTTAAGAATAATTTTCAACACTGTCCTAATTCAAGCTAACCTCACCTAACTCAACCTAAATATTGAAAAGAAAAGTTTCCAGCCTGATGCATTTTAGGAAGAGGTTGTTTGATGTGGTTTTGAAATGTGAGCACTTTTATTTAGAGGAATCCAGAATATTTTGTAGAAGTCAATAATTGTTGTATTTTTGGATTCGACCTGTTCCATTTTGATACGTTTTATAAAATTTTGGAATTAATAAATTACTTTTACTATTACTGTTGATATTACTATGAGTATTGATTCATTTTAAGAATAATTTTCAACATTGTCCTAATTTAGGCCAACCTCACCTTACTGTACCTAATTATTGATTCATTTTAAGAATGACACTGTCCTAATTTGAGCTAACCCCACCTAACTCATCCTAAATATTGATTCATTTCTAGAATAATTTTCAACACTGTCCTAATTTAAGCTAACCTCACCTTACTCAACCTAAGTATTGAAAAGAAAAGTTTCCAGCCTGATGCATTTCAAGGAAAGGTTGTATGATCTGGTTTCGAAACGTGAGCCCTCCAATTTAGAGGAATTCAGAATATTTTGTATTGTATTAATTTTAAGAATAATATTCAACACTTTCCTTATTCAAGCTCAACTCAACCTAAATATTGATTCATTTTAAGAATAATTTTCAACAGTGTCCTAATTTAGTCTTACTTCACCCAACGCAACCTAAATATTGATTCATTTTAGGAATGATTTTCAACACTGTCCTAACTTAACCTTACCTAAACTGAATATTCATTTATTTTAGGAATTATTTTCAACACTCTCCTTAATGTTTAGCTCACCTAACCTAACCTAGGTTAGCTAGAACGATAACCTTCGTCCTGTTTGGCTGTTTTTTTCTTCCAGGAATTATCAAAAATGATTCCTCGTTAGGGTCATTCCGCCTATTTCCTCGCAGCGAAAACATATATCGCCCTACACGTCAAACTCGGTAACTCGATTCGTCGACAAACAAGGGGGGTCCTCCGCCGCTTATTAAATGGACCCTCAGAGGACGCACCCAAACGACGTTATCGCTCCGAATAAAGTTACCGTACCATCAGCAACTATTTACCAATTCACCTACTCTGATCGTATTCGGTATTGAGCATAATTTGCTCAAGCAAACTGGTCAGGTTGGGCTGGCCGGTCGTAGCGGCGGGCGCGGGGTTCGAACCCGCGGTGGTGTCTTCCGTCGACCAGGGGTTGGGAAGGGCGTCCCTGTTCTCGGCGCCCTGCTGCTGGACCCCGGGGCCGCCGCCGTCGTTGGAGGAGTACGGGTTGGGACGGAGGCTCTCGTCGACTGCATTCATCATCGGTTCCTGCACGTTCCTGAACATCTGCTCCAGTATCTGTGTACCTGTTTCGGGACGTTGTGAGGGATTAGAGCGTTGGAAAGGAGGGAAAATAAGGACAGTTCCTCGGGGATTTTCGTCCCTTTTCAGGGATGAAATGTTGATATTCAAGATAAGTCGAAACAACGATTCTCTCATACCTCCAGGTAGGCTTTCTATATTGCTCAGAGCCCTGTCTTGTTGCCGCATTATTTCTTGCATCAGGGAAGGGTTGGTGGCCATGTTTATTGTCTGGCGGATCAGTTCGGGGTTGTTGATGAGCTGGCTGAATTCGGGATTTGTTTCGACGAGACTTTGGATCTGCGGTATTTGGGCTGAAATGATGGGTTTACAAGGTGAACTTCGATGGGAAAGCATGTTGCGAAAGGGTCTGTGCTATAAGGCGATTTCTATTGTCGATATATTAGATTTCAGGTTATGAACAAAGCATTCCCTGAATGATTTCGGAAAAGTTCAATTAATTGGGGTCTTGTCTATGGTTGCTATGAATCATCACTCATTATGCTGAATGATGTTATCAGTGTATTTATAGAAAAAAATGCTTAGAGCAACGAACAGATTTGAGAATCGATTTTTCATCTACATGAAATGAATTTTTCATGAGAAATAAAATCTTGTATGCACTAAAAGCGCTACTAGTAACACCCATCGGATAACATTTATCCCTCGAGCCAAAGGCCCTCGGGCGTCAGGTTCTATACAGGGTGTTTTCAAAGGTGAGGTTTTGACCAGAAATAGAACTCACCAAAATAGGTCGATGTACCAAAAATCGTTTGTATAAAATATTCACCAAGGCCAAGTATTTGGAAATCAGAGTTACCCTCGAATATGAGAATTTCCAAACACATATTTTTCATTAAAAATGAGCATTCTAGAATGATTCTTGATGGTTTTCAATGATGGCAAACTAGTATTTATGCAGGTTTTTCAAACGGAAACGGAGGTAAACTCGTGGAAATGTCAAAAATATAAGGATCGATGATGTCGTTCTAAAAACAATTGAAAAAAATTTGAAAAAAAAAATCTTGGAAATCTGCATAAAAAATAATTTGCCATCATTGAGAACCATAGAGAATTATTCAACAATATTTATTTATTGAGTTAAAAAAAAATTTCAACAAAATTTCAAATTGTAACAAGTCCAACCTAACTTCAGATTTTTGTATCAGTATGGGAGCAGAAATAAAGAATGAAAAAATTCGAAAAAATTATCACAGTTAATTGAGATGGGCGAACCTGAAGCCGGGACTGAATTCAATCTACACGTAAATACTTGTCTATGTCGGTACGTGTTCCTTTGTAATCGGTGTAATAATGATCAACAATCAGATGCTTTGAAATCACTATTTTCCTTGAGTTTCTTCAAATTCTCACCCACCCAGCACTCCCGATCCCGTTTAAAAAATCTGCAAAATACTAGATTGCCATCATTGACAACCATCCAGAATCATTCTAGAAATTCGATGAAAAATATCTGAAAAGTGAAATTATGATAGATAAATTGCATTAGTTACTTACATTCGAATGTACTACACTTTCTTCAAATCAAACTACACACTAATAACGGTAATAACACAACGTAAAGGATCTTCCTATACTGAGCAATAAACAACGACGCATTTAATTTCCAGATAGTCTCGAATCTGAGTTATCGTCGCGCATAACGTTGCCACGTTGTTTACCTTCATCAAAAATCAAAGAAAGTAGTGGGGATAACCGATATTATGAAATTCTTTTTGAACAATTCCAAGACAGACGTTATTATTGAACTTTAGCGGATAGGTTTGATCGAAAGGAAATATAGATGTCCTGAAAAGACGTGTCGCATATTTTGTGCCCTTGAAAGCATGAAATATTAGTTCATTTTAAGAATTGTTTCAACACTGTCCCATCCTAATCTAACCTAACCGAAATATTGATTCATTTTGAGAATTGTTTCAACACTGTCCTAACTTAACCTAACCTAAATATTGATTCATTGAGCGCTCGTACTACTCACACGAGGGCTATATCATTTCGTCACGATGTCTGTATTTTTCGAATTTTGAGCCGAAAATAGTCTCAAACGACTATGTTCGACTCACTGATGACGAATCCGTCGAAAAATTCGAGTCTGTCCGTCCGTCCGGCCGGCCGTCCGTATACACGATAACTCTCGAACGGAATGTCCTAGAAACTTGAAATTTCCAGAGTAGGTTCGAATCTCGAATGCCGCGGTTGAGTTCGTTATTGGGCAAAACTCGCCGAGGGGTTCCGTAAATATGGTCGCTCGAAATTTTGTTTTCCTGATTACTTTGAAACGACAGATTCGATCGAGGTGAAATTTTGTACTCTAATGGAAAATGAGGTGTTCAAGCTACATGCGAAATTTTGTTCAGCTCGCATCACCTGAACCATTGAAACCATAGAAAATTGAAACTTTCGAACGGAAACGCCTAGGGACTTGAAATTTTCAGATTAGGTTTGTATCTCGATTGTCGTGGTCACTTTCATCTATGAGCAAAATTATACTAGGGGTTCCGTAAATATGGTCGTTTGAAATTTAGTTTTCTTGATCATTTTCAAACTAGAGATTCGATCGTGACGAAATTTTGTATACTAATGGAGAATGATATATTCAAGCTACATTTCTCCAGATCGCATGACCAGAACCATAGAAACCATAGAAAATCATAACTTCCGAACGGAAAGGCCTAGGGACTTGAAATTTTCAGGATAGGTGTAGATCTGAAATGTGGCGTTCACGTTCATCAATAAGGAGAACTATACTAGGGGTTCCGTAAATACGGTCGTTTGAAATTTTGTTTTCCCGATAATTTCGAAACTACGGATTCGATCGAGATAAAATTTTGTATTTTAAACGAGAATGATATATTAAAGCAACATTTTGTCCAGATCGCATGACCAGAACCATAGAAACTATAGAAAATTATAACTTCCGAAGCAAAAAGCCTAGGAACTTGAAATTTTCAGGGTGGATTGAGATTGCGAATTTCACGGTCACGTTCATCAATGAGCAAAATTAGACCAGGGGTTCCGTAAATATGGCCGTTCAAAATATTCTGTTTCTGATCATTTCGAAACTTCCGATTTGATTGGAATGAAATTCTGCACATAGATGAGGAATAATGTATTCAAACTACGTGCGAAATTTTGTCCAGATCGCACCACCAAGACCATAGATACCATAGAAAATTCTAGCGAATTATCGAAAAAAATTGGTCAGCTGAAGCACAGACAAAGTCTGGAGTTTCGTCTAAGTTTGAGCATTTTTTTGACAGCTGTCGAAAATTCCTTCAATTGATTTCTAAAACGGCAGTGCTTTTCGTTATTTTTTTAAGAATTGTTTCAACACTGTCTTAACTCAACCTAACCTAACCTAACCTAAATATCGATTTATTTCAAGAATTATTCCAACACCCTCCTAACTTAACCTAACCTAACCTAACCTAACCTAATCTGACCTAAATCATTTTAAGAATTGTTCCAACGCTGTCCTCACTTAACCTAACCTAACATAACCTGAATATTGATTCATTTTGAGAATTGTTTCAACATTGTCCTAACCTAACCTGACCTAACCTAAATATTGATTCATTTCAAGGATTGTCTCAGCACTGTCCTAATTTTAGCTAACCTATATTGATCTTCTGGAATAAGTCATCTCCCCAGATATGATCTGTTTTCCATTTTTTCCATTATGACTAGTAAAACGAATCGACTCCGTATCCGGTAGTTTAAAGAATTTAAGTTTGCAATTAATATGGGTTATTTAACACTGTAGTATATCCATATCGACTTCTAATCTCCTACGGTGGGAATGACACGTAGTATTATGAGATTATTATTCCTTGAATATCATGCAAGTAATCAGGAAAAGTGTTCTTGAAATACCAATTTTCTTTTTCGATTTTCTCGGAAAATATTGATTTGCCAGTGCTCTAGTTGGAACTGTAGTATAAAAACATCATAACGAATCTCTATGCGAAATATTTTTGAAATTGGTAATTGGGCGTTAAAGTAAAAACTAACCTAATAGGGAATATGATCAACTTCCGGCGAATAATCTCTTTTGATGAGCTCTAGCACCTGTCAAAAAAAAGCCTCGCCTTAAAAATCACCCTGTATAACACACTTGATGCATAAATCTCTATTAGTTTTTACTTGAGTATTGTCGATGAATTGGATAAGCTGTCTATAAATACACTCAAAAGGCCCTAGAGCAATGAACCGATTCAAAAATCGATTTTTCATAAACATAAAATGTGTTGGTCATAAGAAAAAAAAAAATTTTATGCACCACGAGCGAGATCCTAACGCACCTCGGGCATCATTTATCCCTGGAGCCAGAAGCCCTGTTTCAAATTCGTTGTAAGGCTTTACAAAAATTTAAATCCAGAACTTATGTTGATTTTAACTATACCAAGAAGAATTCTCGCCAAACCTAGACCAAGCAAACTCACTCAATATGGCTCTCACAGTGTTCTCGTCCAATAAGAAATGACCTAGAAGAGGATTGTTCGGTCCACCAAGACCAGCCAAACCCATAAGGGGATTCTGATCAACGTTGATGAAACTGCTCGACGCTCTCGGCAACCCTTCATCAGTCGCACCCGGCGGAGGGACCGTCTTGATCACCAGGTGAATAGTGAAGCCGTTCTGGACGTTGTGCTGTTTCAAGGTCATCTGATCTTTCATCACTTTGCCGGCGAAAATGAGCAGCAGATGCTCGGGATTCGCGTCGAACTTCGGCGCCAACAGTCCCTTGAAGTTGCGAACGAGGGTGTCCTCCGTTACCTCTAAACTTAGAGTTTCTTTCTGTGTTTTCACCGTTACGCCTATTGTTTTGGAGTCGGTTTCTGTTTCGTCTTTCTCTTGGCTTGTGTCATCTCCCATCGTTCGGTCTCGTGAGGGCCCCGGTTCAATTTTGACGTTTTTGTGAGTCTGTGACAGTTTATGTCAATGTGGATCGATGAAATGATCCACAAACATTTCAACTTTATTATAAATTCTCCTCATACCCTAGTAGTTTTGCGCGACATAAATTTTATAGCGTACATTCTTAACAAATTGCAATATCGGGATATCTGGGTTGTAAACAGTTTTATATGTCGTGAAATCACCTCAATTTCATTGATTGCCCAACATCCTCTGTCCCACCACAGCGGATGCAAATGCGAAAAGTTTTATCTCCCGATTTTACAGGAGAATATAAAATCGAAAAGTTGCCAGATGTCGATAAAGTTTGCCGTGCAAATTGAAACATAAATTTTGAAGAAAGTCGAGGTTGCTCAACGCGGATTAAGCTCGATTTAGTGATTCAGTATAATGGGAATTTATGTCTAGATATTTCGGAATATTCGATTCGGCATGTTTTGGAATCTGGGTCAATCATTTCTCTTATTTTTATGTAGGAAATTACGAAAATAATTTAGGCATTTGTTTGAAGCAAACATTTCCCCAGAGATTGAAGAACACTCAAGATAAAGATTGTCTAGTTAATAGTATATTATTTAACGAGCGCTAATGTAGGTCATAACTCACGCAGATGAAGTTTGCAGCACGAGCCGAAGGCGAGTGCTGTAATTCATCAAGTGAGTTATGACCATTACCGCAAGTTGAATACCATACTTCATCTACTACTATAACAATAAATATTCAGATTCAAGTACAGATAAAGAACTCTATTTACAAATACTGATAGTTACCTATAACAATGCATTATTTATGTTGATTGTACTTCTTAGCTTGGAGTAGAAAGTTCATAGGGGCGATGCTTTATATTTAATGCCAAGTTCACTGAAATATGCCAAAAGAACATTCTCTGTAAACGATGACTTAATATTCTTACTTCCAATCTTGAAAATTGTTGTATACACCTTTATATTTATTTTGGGATTTTTCTGGTAATAAATTCTGTATGGTACCATCGGCTGATTGTGTTATTTCTGAAGGTGTACATAATAATTCATGTTCACTATTTGAATTAATCTTTTTCAGCAAAACATTCATAATAATAATAAGGTATCCACTTAATTTGAGAAAACGTCAAAATTATTCAAGTGACCTCCCCTCAATACCAATAATGGACTGTTCCCTTTCGGCCAATTGGCTTGTTCAGAAGCACAGAGCCAGGGACTTATAGTAGTGAGTTATTATAACTCACTTTGTTTACATATACCATTAATTGCTCAAAAGTAGTTGAATAATGAATATTCAATTCAATAGGAGTAGATAAAATATATCACAGATATTTTTTGTTAACTAATTTCAATTGTATCTATTGGTATTCCATTCAAATTTGAATTTTATCGAGCACCATAAATTTTCAAACTTCTACTATCATAAAACACAGGGTCTTTATAAATGATTATAACATCACAGTGGGCTTTGAAATATTCCTATTTTGCCGCTTCATATTCATACTTCACACTTCCACTTCTACTTCCAGCCACAGAATTTATTTTCTGCGCGCATGTCAAACATAAACTCACTACATTGTTCATTGACATCAATTAACAAGAATGAATGACATTTCTTTATAATCTGCCCCCTTGTGCTTGACTGAAAGCGTCCTATCTAGAATTATTTCGATAGTCTCGCTACTGTGTCACCTGATGTCAAATAAAAAAAATTTCAATAAACAATATTTCACAGTTGGAAATGGGGTAAGTGATGGTTTTCCTATCCTTTTTCGTCATTTGACATCTCGAAATTTCGTGAATTATACGAATTGAGAGGTGGAAACTTATAATGAAAAATATATAATCATATTGAACCGTCCATTTTGTAGCTTGATCGATAGTTATTTCTGAGCAAAACTTCATTTTATATTCATAATTTAACCACTGACAGAAGTTTTAATTGCTTTATTAACAAGATTGCTTCTTCACAGGAAGATATTCGAAAGTTTTTATGCTCCTTCAGGCGCCTAGTGAAATTAATCAGAAAATGATGGCCATAAATTCCTTCCGGAAACTTTCGACAGTGTACCCCAACTCGATTAATACTTTCTACCTCGGATATTAAAGAGGTGTTAACCGAATAGACAGAACAATTTTTTTATTTCCCATTTAACGAAGTAAAACTTTTTGCTCTCATGGCGATGATTCGAATTGAAGGTCGTGGAAGAATTCCATCATGAACTTAGTTTTCACTTATTAACTTAGTCTACGATTTACTACAGTTGCACAAATACAACAAGGGAGAATTATTTAACTTTACCTAGTCGTTAAGCAAATTAGTTGACCCTTTTTGTTTGTTGATTTCCATGCTTTCTAGCAAATTAAGTTTTAAGCCTTCACTTTCAATATGCAGAATTTCGTAGTCATGTGTAAAGTGATGCTTTTTTGTCAATAAATGTTCTGCGAAATTGGAATTGGTTTTTCCGTTAACAAAACTACAATGAGGTTTTCTATGAGACTTTTGCTGAATATGTAATTATTTTATAATTTTGTTTTGAATCATTTTGAACTGGATAAAATTCATTTATGGCTTTTTATATAGTTTTTTCGAGAGAATGTTATCTATTAATGATACTTCATTTTTTTTATTTGTTTAATGATGTTTAATTTTTTTTGTGTGACAGAGGAATATGTATTAATTTCATCATCGTTCTACCTTGTGAAAAATGACATTACAGCAAACAGATAAAATACAATTCAACAGGCGAAAAATATAACTGGAAGGATATTACAAGTTGGATTACACGTTGGTTGTGGAAAAATGAAGCTGGATTAAATGTGATTTGTATGGATTACTGCTTTGAGAATATAAATACATAATACCATTGAAATACATATGGATGAGGACCAAAATTCCTGTGGGTGTACAGACGAACTGGTAATGAAGCGTGCAAAAAAATGTTCCCTTTAATTTTAATAGCTATATCATGACAACCTACGATATTCAAGACCAAGGCTTGCGAAAACAGCGAAATGTGTGAAAACGCCACATAGAAGTTTAAGCTTTATGGTTCTTCGAGAATCAATCCCAACTTGCTTGAAGAATACTCGAGATGGGACCGAAAAAAAACCTATTCCATTCACCTCTTATCGATTTTGGCCATTTCTCAACGACCGCTACGCGGTCGTATTTTTTAAAATCCAAACTTTCCTCTTTGATTTCATACGGTGAGCGGGACTTATTTGTGGGTTGATTTTATGCCTCCTATCATCATTTTTATTGTATTCAAGGATGAAAAAGCTATAATTTTTTTAAATCTAACAAAATTTGTTTCCATCGAATTTTGAAATAACAAAATATTTGACTGATTTATTCAAGTGAAATTTCATCCATTAGCATAAATGAGTTCTATTGCCAAACTTTTTCGAGTGTTCTATTGATCGAAAACCTCCCAAGCTCCCCACGTTTCCGAGAATATCTCATACCTGTATTCTGCGTCAACTTCCTTCTCATGTCACTTCGAGATACGTGTATGTAATAAAATAACGAAATGATAAACAGAGGAAAGTACCCCTCTACTTACTTTGAACCAAGTTTACGAGAATTTTGGAGTGAAATTAGGACGTTCCTCCTTTCATCTCCCAGATATCGACCCTACGCCAAATTCAGGAGTTGATTATGTTTTTGAACTTTGTCATGAACTTTAAATTTGCATGAGCCTTATATCCGACAATATTTCATGTTCTTTAAGTGCTATACAAAATCTTATCCTTGCCATATATGAAGAGGTCTGGCGACATTTTGCTTTCCATGATATATAGTTAGTTTCTTATTAACCTTGAACTTTAACCTATGGATTATAAACTCGGTAAGATTGGAACAGAAAGTCTTCTGGGATTCTGAAAAAGTTCTTCGACACTTCATGTTTTTCTTTACATAAGTAAGAAAAACTCTTGCGGGATCACATAAATCGATGTTACTCGAAATCGCAGTCCTTCCTGCCGTAAATAACAGATCCGCCCACACCTAACACTGTACTTTAGTGGAGATACATCGATTCTGACCAGTATCTAAAAACTTTCTCAACTATTGATTAGTTTTCCGATACATAAAGGAAGATAAATAGAAGTCCGACCTGTCTGGTTCGTTCATGAATCCGTTCTAGGTCAAGGTTTTTCTGCTTCATGTGGGGAATAAAGTTTTTGTCTGATTTATGGCGACATTTCGTTCCATACAAACAACCTCGTCCATTATTCGAGCAATGTGAGTTGAAGAAATAATATCAGGCTCATTTACCTTGAATAGGAACATCATCACTTATTCTATTTTGATTTGTTGTGTCCGAAAATTATATAACCATCAGTGACATTAGAAATGTCTCACTTATAGAAATAGTTTTTAAATCTTATTTGTCACATCATTAAATATCAAATTATAATATTCGAAAAAAACATTAATCAATATGTAATCCAAGAAAATATCATTGACAAGAGCAGACAAAGGAAATCGTATAACAATGACCAAGACAGATGATTTCAGTTTCAACAATAATACAAAAGAGTGAAAACTTCATACAAGAGTTATCTAACGAATTAGATCCAGAAATTAAAAGAAATTGATGAAAAATACAAACAAAGGAAATAGTATCACAATGATGAGGACAGAAGATTTCAGTTTCAACAATAATATAAAAGAGTAAAAACATCATAAATGAGTTATCTAACGAATAAGATCCAGAAATTATAAGAAATTGATGAAAAATACAGACAAAGGAAATAGTATCACAATGATGAAGACAGAAGATTTCAGTTTCAACTATAATACAAAGGAGTAAAAATATCATAAAAGAGTTATCTAACGAATTAGATCCAAAAATAATAAGAAATTGATGAAAATACAGACAAAGGAAATAGTATCACAATGATGAAGACAGTGAAAATACAGATAAAGGAAATAATATCACAATACTGGAGACAGAAGATTTCAGTTTTCACAATAATACAAAAGAGTAAAAACATCATAAAGGAGTTATCCAACAAATTAGATCCAGAAATTATAAGAAATTGATAAAAATACTGACAAAGGAAATAGTATTACAATGGTAAAGATAGAAGGTTTCAGCTTCAACAATAATGCAAAAGAGTATATATCATAAAAGAGTTATCTAACGAATTAGATCCAGAAATTATAATAAATTGATGAAAAATACAGACAAAGGAAATAGTATCACAATAATAAAGACAAAATATTTCAGTTTCAACAATAATAAAAAGGAATAAAAACATTATAAAAGAGTCATCTAACGAATTAGATCCAAAAATTATAAGAAATTGATGAAAAATTCTGACAAAGGAAATAGTATCACAATGATGAAGACAAAAGGTTTCTGTTTCAAAAATAATGAAAAAGAGTAAAAACATCATAAAAGAGTTATCTAACGAATTAGGATCCATAAATATATAACCATCAGTGACATTAGAAATGTCTCACTTATAGAAATAGTTTTTAAATCTTATTTGTCACATCATTAAAATGTTAAATTATAATATTCGAAAAAAACATTAATCAATATGTAATCCAAGAAAATATCATTGACAAGAGCAGACAAAGGAAATCGTATAACAATGACCAAGACAGATGATTTCAGTTTCAACAATAATACAAAAGAGTGAAAACTTCATACAAGAGTTATCTAACGAATTAGATCCAGCAATTAAAAGAAATTGATGAAAAATACAAACAAAAAAAATAGTATCACAATGATGAAGACAAAAGATTTCGGTTTCAACAATAATATAAAAGAGTAAAAACATCGTGAAAGTGTTATCTACCAAAGTAGATCCAGAAATTATAAGAAATTGTAAAAAAATACCAAACTGCCGAAGCTGTATAGTTCATAGAAAATCCACAAGAGTAAGATATGAGAAAAGAAAAAAAAGATAAAATATTGAAAAACAATACAAAATTCAAACCATCGCACACAATGAAAAACTCTCAAGAACTAATTAAAAATATTAAGAATATAAAAATAGGAGATATTTATAAAATTAAAACGGTGGTAATAGAGAGTAAACATTTGAAAGTATTCAGACATGTTCCTGTTTCACCAATTTGTATTTTCTTGAGCAACCATAAATGAACTTTGAATCCTCGTTCCCCTTTTCAAAGCTACGTATTGCCTTGGATGGTCGCTATGCGAGCATACTTCTACTGATTAACTCATCTGTCGGTGGCGCGAAATCGAATCTTTTCCCCCTGCCCCTGTTTTTAATAGTTCAACGTGGTTGGTTTTCACATCAAAAAGACTAATCTTTGAAAACATAAAATATTCAACAGGAATAAAATCATGGCAGAAGTTCAACTACCTATCAGGTACCTCATCATCTATTTCATTCATTCGAATGTTAATATATTCCACGATACAGATAATAATAGAATAAAACCTTCAATCGAGTAAAACTGAAAATATGAAGGCAAGGTCGTATCATCTGGTTTTCGATAAATGAATCCAGAGTGGCAGTGTTTGTTCATTTGAAAATGTATTAACACGATTGGAGATGTCTTAGGTCTCAATGCCAAGAAGATTATGTGTGGGAGGTTGTACTTGGAATACCTGATTGAAAAACTTGTTGGTAAACACTGAACTGTTTTCGATGAGATTATTGCATACTCGTAGTAACATAACAGTCGTTGAATCATGAGGAGTGCGGCAGGTTTAGCTTTGTTTGTCTGTTTGATCGTTTTAGATGGTGAGTGGATTGAAATTTTCGACAAGTATTTAATACCTAAAGGGGTTTATTCACGTGCATGCTAGAGTTTCAAATAGATTCCCCACTTTGTTTAAAAGTTATAATCTCTGACAGATGGAGTTGCGGTAACAAACAGGCTCGGACTTGAGCGTTATCATTTTGCCCAAAGTTCAAATATTTCATGTGATTCTGTGATTCCAACACTGTGAAATGACATTATTTGTTACACTGACACAAGGCTAGGTTAGGTTAGGATACAAGGTTTTTTTGAACAAGCGTTCATCTTTTCAATTTTTTTTCAGATGGTTTCGCTTCTGAATCTGTAGGAGCTCATTTTTATAAAGAACTGGGATGCACAGAGAAGAACAATGCTAAAATAGTTCACTATGAATGTCCAGATTTCCTCCCCAAAAACGGAAGTTGCAGTTTCAAGAGGAGTATGCTTGAGATGGGTGACGAAGTGGATGAAGAGGAGTTGAAGGGAAGCTGTAATGCGCATTGCCAATGTGGTTCAGAGTAAGATACGTTTTTTACCGAAAATCACGTAGGGAAATATTTATTGTAGGTATATGTTAGTTTCCAGACTGGGGGTACAAATGTGTGTAACAGTAATGCAAGATCTTCTTGTGGTACTCTCCTTGTCCAATAGTTATCTTTGGACATTATCGAGGTTCCTTCTCATTGTACTCTAGTCTTTCTCCCAGGAGTGCTGAAACATCTCTGATTTTTCCTTTGCTCCTAGTCTTGCCAATTTAGGTGTTCTCTAACTTTGAGGGGACGTTTGGTCTTTCCTGTGTATTCACAGATAATTTGGTGCCACAGTTATTTCTAATTTTGTATTTGTTTTGTTTTATCCTTGCTATCTCTGTGAGACCCCTCAGAAACTAATTTGGGAGCTGTTAATTATAGTCTACCCAATATTCAACAGTGATAATAATAATAATATCCAGGAGAAGGGGCAAGACACAAAATACCCTACCCTTTCATTCTCTCAGTACACAGCAGTTTCAACTGCGCCACAAGGGGATAAATACGAAACTCTATCTTCAAATCCTCGTTTCCTCACTCGTCCTCCCCTTTCATTCGAACCCAATCGAACGTGACTCGAGAATTCGCTTCTATTCAGCCATGAGCCCCTAATTGGTCGTAGGTAATCCCTCAAATATCAAATGTAATTTGAGTTTCAATTAGATCGGGAGAAAACCTCCAACGTGTAGTTATTCAGTGTGGTGCCTTGGGGATTCGAGGAGGGTATTGTCGTCTTTGGAGTAAGCTAATTGGTAGAAATTGTTGGGGTTCTCGGGGTGAAGACCTGCGACGTGACAGGAAGTTTGTGGGATGGGATTACTCTTTCTGGAACCATATTAAATTGAGGGATGCATGATGTGAATTTATGTTTTTAGGTATTCAGAATCTTTCATTTCAATCCTCATCTGACTATTTCTTTCAGTGGACATTTGAACTGTGCCCAACATGACTGCTTCCAAAGATTAAAATCAGGATGTTCTCATTTCATGTACAGCTTGGACAGTTGTTGTCCAGTGGATTCAGTATGTGGTAAGTTCCAGTTGATCCCATTCCTGTTCGCCCTCACATTCTGCCATTTTCAGGGCCTATTGCAAAGTGTGAAATCGAGGGACAAACTTACCAAGAGGGCAACACTGTGTTTTTGAAGGAGAAATGTGAAGTTTGCCTTTGTGATGTTGGCTTCGAAATGAAACCTCCCTTCTGTCGACGAAGGAAATGTTACGACCGAACCGACTTTCCAAAGGAAGTTGAGGAAACTGGGGCGCCAGTCTTCTTCGCAGATGAGAATTGTTGTCCAAGCTATTGGTTGAATGGTGAGTTCAAGACTCTTTGAATCATAAATCTTCCTGGCTTCATTTCTTATATTTTTCCAGACGAAGGTCAAAAATTGGTGAAGATGAATGAAGAGATCGCTTCTGAGTCTGGTGAGTATTTTTCTTTACTCCAACCTGCACCATGTGTTATGATGAGGTATTGAAATTTGCAACACTTCGTCTATTTCTTACAGGATTCTCGTGTGCATTTGGCAAAAGAAAGGTACACTTGGGTTATGGCTTCAAGACGAAGGTGAAACCGTATGGAAGGGAAGTTCCTTTAAATTGCGAATGCAGTATGCCACCCTTCCTGATCTGTAGAGAAGATGTTTAAGACATGTTTATGTTTTTACCTTCTACTCAAACTGTATCTAGATTACACGTATCAATAAATGATTTGTTATTTTTTCAATTTCCAGATAGGTACAGAGTTTTCTTACCCGTCCATCCCTTCCATTCGAACCCAATCGAACGTGACTCGAGAATTCGCTTCTATTCAGCGATGAGCACCTAATTGGTCGTAGGTAATCCCTCAAATATCAAATGTAATTTGAGTTTCAATTAGATCAGGAAAAAACCTCCAACGTGTAGTTATTCAGTGTGGTGCCTTGGGGATTCGAGGAGGGTATTGTCGCCTTTGGAGTAAGCTAATTGGTAGAAATTGTTGGGATTCTTGGGGTGAAGACCAGCGACGTGACAGGAAGTTTGTGGGTTGGGATTAATCTTTCTGGAACCATATTTAATTGAGGAGTGCATGACGTGAATTTATGTTTTTAGGTATTCAGAATCTTTCATTTCAATCCTCATCTGATTATTTCTTTCAGTGGACATTTGAACTGTGCCCAATATGACTGCTTCCAAAGATTAAAATCAGGATGTTCTCATTTCATGTACAGCTTGGACAGTTGTTGTCCAGTGGATTCAGTATGTGGTAAGTTCCACTTGATCTCATTCCTGTTCACCCTCACATTCAGCCATTCTCAGGACCTATTGCAAAGTGTGAAATCGAGGGACAAACTTACCAAGAGGGTAAGACTGTATTCTTGAAGGAAAAATGCGAAGTTTGCCTTTGTGATGTTGGCTTCGAAATGAAACCTCCCTTTTGTCGACGAAGGAAATGTTACGACCGAACCGACTTTCCAAAGGAAGTTGAGGAAACTGGGGCGCCAGTCTTCTTCGCAGATGAAAAGTGTTGTCCAAGCTATTGGTTGAATGGTGAGTTCAAGACTCTTTGAATTATAAATCTTCCTGGCTTCATTTCTTATATTTTTCCAGACGAAGGTCAAAAATTGGTGAAGATGAATGAAGAGATCGCTTCTGAGTCTGGTGAGTATTTTTCTTTACTCCAACCTGCACCATGTGTTATGATGAGGTATTGAAATTTGCAACACTTCGTCTATTTCTTACAGGATTCTCTTGTGCATTTGGCAACAGAAAGGTACCCTTGGGTTATGGCTTCAAGACGAAGGTGAAACCGTATGGAAGGGAAGTTCCTTTGAATTGCGAATGCAGTATGCCACCCTTCCTGATCTGTAGGGAAGAAGTTTAAGATATCTTTATGTTTTTACCTTTTACTCAAACTGTATCTAGTTTACACGTATCAATAAATGATTTATTATTTTTTCAATTCCCAGATAGGCAGTGTTTCTCTGCCAGTAATAGTTCCTCGTCGTGTTTTTGTTTTGAGCTTGCAGAGAAGGGTCTTTTATATGGTACATGTATAAATCTATTTTCATCCCACTTATAATTTCGTCACTGAGTTTATGGCCCTTTGTGTCCTTGAATCGAAAAATTCTATAAAATGAGGAAGAAATTATTCTGAATCACACAGAATTCTTCTCCCAAACATCCATGATTAATAGTGCGAACTATAAGGCTCCAATTACCAAGTTGAGCACGCCGTTCCAAAAATGATTGATAGCATTATTCGCCGACTATGAAAGCGAGGGGTAAATCTACCACGGAATCCTTCGGTTATTTATGTTCGATAACCATTCCGTCTATTCCGGCGGCAACATCCATTCGTGTCGAAACGTTACTCCCACGTAAAAAGTTGACAAATCCCCTCAGGATGTGACGGGAACCGTCACGACAACGAGACGATAAGTAATGAACTTTCCCCGGAGCGGCTCCGGAGTATCGCCGGACTTGCGAGGAACCCAATTTGGAGACCGACAGTGGCTGAAAAAGTTCCCCGACAATCATTACTTAAGACCCGCCGTGGGGTATGTGTTGAAGGGCCATAAGGAGAGGGAAGGAATTCCTGGAAAATCGAACGTCTCCCGAAAGATAACAGTCGGGGTCCGGGAAAGTTGCGATCGCGAAAAAGATAATTTTCCGGGGGTATGGAGTTTGACCCTAATTTTGCAGGATCTTAGTTTGGTTTGGTCGGGAGGGATATTCTTCGAGATATTGTTTTCTACAGAGTTAAAATTCAGGGATAAAGAGTGGAATTCACAATTGGAGGGTTTCCCAATTTTCAGTTTTTTGCTCATATCTCCTAAGTTACGCGTCGAACGCTGAGATGAATAGAATATCAAATGAAAGCTTTTCGAATTACCTATAAGATTGTTTTCTTTCCTTTTTCCCGTAACTCAACCAGTTTCTGAGATATCCGCAGGCAAAAGTCGCTAATTGAAGTGAAGTGCATTTCAATATCCTAATGTTTGGCAAACGTTCCCTTCTAGCGCCTTAGCCTTTCACTTTTTCACCATACCCATAATAACCAAAATTGAAGGGCATTAAATTTCCTTCACAATAAGTTGTCATTCAATTTCGTATCGTTAACTGGTCGAAAATTACCGAATTCAACAGATTCAGTGTAAATTTTTGAAGAAAACATCTATTCTACTTTAAGGGTCATATCGTTCGATACTGGATGTATAGTGGTGAATAAACTACTGGAAAGAAAGCAGTTATTCAAAAAACAACATTTTTCGACAGATTCACCTCATACAAGTATGAGTTGGCAGGGACGTTTCTTCAAAAATCAACACTGAAACTGAATAATTCAGTAATTTTAGACCCGTTGATGATACAAGTCGAATAAAACCACATTTTGAAGAAAATTCAATGCTCTCCAACTTCTTCACTGATAGGCATAGCAGAAAACTGACAGGCTAAGGAGATAGATGGAAATATTTGACGACATCGATGCGAGAAAATACAATTTTCGTTCATTAGTGCTTTTCGGCTGCAGATATCTGAAAAACTACTTTAGTTACAAAAAAATTGATCGAAACAATCTTGTTGGAAATTCCACAAGCTTCTATTCTGTATATAACATATTTTACCATAGGACGTGCCGTTTGAAAGATATAAGGGAAAAATTCAAAATTCGAACCTTTGCTCATCCACCTTACTCAAGCTCCAAGTTTAGTCCCCAAGACTTTCAGTATGTAACAACTCGTATTGCATTCCTGAAGAAAAATATTATTTCCTCAGAAATTTTCTCTACACCCTACGTTCGAGCTTCGATGGACTGGACTAAAATATTATGCATGGTAACATTCAACGCTTTATTTAATATATTCCACTTTCATTTCACCCACATCCCTTCTGTTCTGAGACAGTAAAATAATACGAATATTTCTGCGACTTATTCGAAGATTTTATTAAGGCTGATCCGATCTGGCGTCTTTTTTCTTATTATCCGTACAGAAACTCATATTATCATGAACTTAGGGAGTCGGATTGCTGAGTCCGTCCGAGAGAAGAATAACCACAGAATCCATTTCTACGAATGGAAGTACGATGCTAACCTCGAAATCTAGCGGTCTCTCGGTTTGGGTGTTTTGCTCTGAACGGTGGTTGATTTTTCCTCGCCTGCTCGTTTTTTCGTGAAGGAAAAACAGGGTGGGATTGTGAGTTGGTTGATCTGAATGCCTTCGAGGGTGGAAGAGATACTTTGGGTTTGTCATGTGAGTAACAATGTTTTATAATTACAACGTTATCATTTATATCCAGGCTTCTCCTAATTTGCTACACTTGTCTTCAACAGTGTCCATTATTTACCCCATGTGCTTATCTCATATCATTTACCATCAATTCACAAGAGGAAATTTGCTTTTACTCAACGTATTTCACCATGTTGGTTGGCTTCTTGTGTATTGTTTTGTATCCATTTTTCATACTTCATTATCAAGTCTATTCCATATTATTTGACTAACTGACCATATGTATCAAATTCCTAAGTGCTTCTCACAAGAATTTGCCTGTATAAACGAATGTTTAATAATCACTTTAATTATAAGGTTTTGCAATACTCTTCAAATGATACTATATGTAATCGTTGTAGTTTTCAGCAAATAGCAAGGATATTCATAAGCACCATCGTCGGCATTATGTTTCATCACCTTATATTGATTGAGCATTTTAAAAAGCTACTGTCCATGCATTATTATCCGTTATGACTTCTCGTCTATTGTTTATATGATTGACTGCTTATGTCGTTTACTATCTATATCATCCACTGCTTATATCGTTTATTGATTATTTCGTTTACTTTCTATAAAATTTACTGGTTATATAGTTTACTGCTTATATGGTTTATCTAATACTTGATGGGGTTATTGACCAGGGAGACAACTATCGGATGACGCAACTTAAACATTAATCAAGGCTTTGCCCAACGTTTGGAAATATATATAACGAGGATCTTTGGTCGCATTCCCATCTCCTTGCACCGTGGGAGCTCATCAATCATCAATCGTCAAATGATAGTTTGACACCTGCGAAGTATAACTCCCAATTTACCGCCTTTAATCTACTCAATCATTTTTGAACACCATTTGAGAGAATGCTCACCAGTCAACCTGTTTATGAATATTCTTCACTTGTGAGTTAATGGAATATAAACGAGAAAAGGAGGGAGGTTGTTTTTTTCTTCCCCTTCAGGGTTGTTATTTTTTTTCCTCCCTACCTTTTGGCACTCTGAAATAAACTTAATATTTTCTTGTTTCGAGTGCTAAAAATATGTGTTTTGAATTTCCTATTTTCCCGTCAATCTCTTCTATTGAATCAAGCGTAATTTGGGTTACATACTAACATACACAACGTAGAGTCCTTGAAAACCACTATACGATCACGATCTTGGCCAAAGATTATCTAGAGTAATATTTTCAATTTAAAAAGAACGCCTGTAAGGTAGAGTTCTAGTTCTTTACGGTTTTCAATAGAAAACGGTAATGTCGGTAAGAGTTTTATCATTTCAAAAGTACCAATACACTACAAGGCTATGACGCACTTGTCACTCACTGTCCCGTCACAGCATCGCCCACTTTCTGGCGGTAACTGGCGAACTGTACCCACGATCAATAGTAATGAAATTCAAAATAATGTATTCCAAGCTCCACATTTTCACTGTATATGTATAAGTAAATAAATAACATAAAAATCAATTGAACTATTAATTTCTCCGGAAATTTATTTTTAGACTGATCATTTTGATAAAATATACGACACAATCAAGAAAGTACCAGAACAAGGAGTTCGGTTTTAGGGATTATTAAAATTCCGCAGTTTCGTGCTGTGACGGGCTAGTGAGTGACAAGCTGGCAAAGAAGAGCAGCTCAGTTCGAGAAGATTATACCTAAAATTAGCTGAATTGACAAGATGAGATCGGAACTATTATGTGAATAAAGAAAAATTTCATTATCAATGTCAATGTCAACACATAAGATTGAACTCACCTTCTGAAATCCCTACTCCAACAGGCGTAAATCACCGGGTTCATGCTGGAATTGACCCAGCCCAGCCACGTGACAACAGCAAGTACAGTCTCCTCCTGCCAGATACAGTCCGAACAAAACCCAGACAGTAAGTTCACAACGAAAAACGGTAACCAACACACTATAAACACACCCATTACAATACCCAACGTCTTCGCCGCCTTCTTCTCCTTAGCGAACTTGGCCAGCTTCCTCGACAGCGAAAAGTTCTTGCTGTTCACGCCCCTGTTAGAAGCCAAACGCGTCAACCCGTTGTTGGCCAACGCCGTCAGAGGTTCGTCCTCTTGGCCCGAGAACTGTCGATTCTCCGGAATCTTACAAGTTCCTCCCCTGTGGATTCTGAGAGTCAGTTCAAGTTCTCCGGACCCCAACAGGATCTGTTTCGTCCCGAGCCTCAAGGATTTAGTTTGGGCAGCGGCGGCCCTGTATATGCGATAATAGGTGAATACCATCACGAACAAGGGGAGATAGAAGGAGATGGTGGAGGAGAATATCAGATAACCCAAATGTTCCGTGAACGGACATTTGAACGCCGGTATGGGCTCGGTTCGAACCGCGCGCCACCAAACGATAGCCGGGAACGATATCGCACTGGAACACACCCAAACCCCTGCGATGAGAAGAACGGAACGCACTCTCGTCATCCGCATCGGATACGTTATAGGATCCGTGATCGCCCAATATCGATCCAACGAGATCACGCATAAGTTCAAGATCGACGCGGTACTGAACAGCACGTCCAAGGACCGCCAGATGTCGCACCAATCCGTGCCGAAGAACCAGGTGTGTTCCAGCACTTCGTACAGGGCGCTGAACGGCATCACCACCAAACCGACCAAACAGTCGGCTACCGCGAGCGACGTGATGAAGTAGTTGGTGGGGGTGTGCAAGTACCTTTCTCTCACCACGGCCAGCACCACCAGCATGTTGCCGAAGACGGTGGTGAGGGAGAACAGGAGGAGGAGGGACACCACGACGGCCCTGTCTTGCATGAGGGAGCTCCAGTGTTCCCAGGCATCTCTCGCTGGATCTGTTGTGTTGGTATAGTTCAGATCCGAGAATGTGAGGTTAGGGAACTCCCAGACGTATTGGACGGACGGTTCAGAGATATTCATAGCTCTGCGAGACGCTATAGGTGATCATGTCTGGAACAAATCGAAATTTTATAAGGAGATGTGTACAGAACTTAAGGGTGAAAGTGACGACGAAAATATTTGTTTTATTTGAACTGATTTCAAAAAAACGGGAGAGGTGTAAAATATGGTCACCTCTTGAATTTCGATGAAATATACTTTTGAGACACATCATTAAAACGGATTGTTTCATCCTAATTCAATAATTCAATAATTATGTTGAACCGATCTGGCGTCTGCGCCCGCCATTTTTATTATCCGTACAGAAATCCATCTTATCATGAACTTAGGAAGTAGGTTTGCTGAGTCCGCCCAAGAGAAGAATAACCACAGAATCTTTGTCTACAAATTGAAGTACGATGCTAACCTCGAAATATGGAGGTCTGTGGAAGGTGGCTTCGAGGAGGCTGGCGGTTTTTGTTGGCTCTGGCTTTTTGAATTCTACAGTGATATCTTATCTTTTTGAAGGTAAAACAGGGTGGGATTGTGAGTTAGTTGAACTTAAACCTTCGAGATACTTTGGGTTTGTCATGTGAGTAACAATATTTCATAATCACAACTTTATCATTCATATATCAGCTTCTCCTAATTTGCTACACTTGTCTTCAACAGTGTCCATTATTTACCCCACGTGTTTATCCCATATCATTTACCATCAATTCACAAGAGGCAATTTGCTTTTACTCAACGTATTTTACCATGTTGGTTTGCTTCTTGTGTATTGTTTTGTATCCATTTTTCATACTTCATTATCAAGTCTATTCCATATTATTTATTGATTCTTACTGACCATATAT
Source organism: Aphidecta obliterata (assembly GCA_963966015.1). Classification (NCBI taxonomy): domain Eukaryota; kingdom Metazoa; phylum Arthropoda; class Insecta; order Coleoptera; family Coccinellidae; genus Aphidecta; species Aphidecta obliterata. The sequence goes on from OZ014435.1 coordinate 6,206,615, forward strand.
GTTTTAAATTCCTGAGTGCTTCTCACAAGAATTTGCCCGTATAAACGAATGTTTAATAATCACTTTAATTATAAGGTTTTTGCGATATTCTTTGAATGATACTTTATGTAATCGTTGTAGTTTTCAGCAAATAGCAAGGATATTCATACGCAACATTGTCGGCATTATGTTTCATCATCTTATATTGATTGAGCATTTTGAAAAGCTACTCTCCATGCATTATAATCCGTTATGACATCTCGTTTATTGTTTATATGATTGACTGCTTATATCGTTTAACATCTATATCATCCACTGCTTATATCGTTTATTGTTCATTTCGTTTACTGTCTATAACATTTACTGGTTATATCGTTTACTGCTTATATGGTTCGTCTAATACTTGATGGGATTATTGACCAGGGAGACAACTATCGAACGACGCAACCTAAAAATTAATCAAGGCTTTGCCCAACGTTTGAAAATATATATAACGAGGAACTTTGGTCGCATTTCCCTCTCCTTGCACCGTGGGGCTCATCAATCATCAATCGTCAAATGATAGTTTGACCCCTGCGAAGTATAACTCCCAATTTACCCCCTTTAATCTACTCAATCATTTTTAAACACCATTTGAGAGAATTCTCACCGGTCAACCTGTTTATAAATATTCTTTACTTGTGAGTTAATGGTATATGAACGAGAAAAGGAGGGAGGTTGTTTTTTTCTTCCCCTTCAGGGTTGTGTATTTTAACCTCCCTACGTTTTGGCACTCTTGTTATTTTCTTGTTTTGAGTGCTAAACTATGTGTTTTGAATTTCCTATTTTCCCGTCAATATCTTCTATTGAATCAAGCCTAATTTGGGTTACATACTTACATACACAACGTAGAGTCCTTCGAAACCACTTTACGATCACGATCTTGGCCAAAGATTATCTAGAGTAATACTTTCAAGTTAAAAAGAACGCCTGTAAGGTAGAATTCTAGTTCTTTACGGTTTTCAATAGAAAACTGTAATGTTGGTAAGAGTTTATCATTTCAAAAGTACCAGTACAGTACAAATTCAAGTGTACTGTATCCTATCGATTCCACTTTCAAAACACAAAAGGATCAATTTTTGAGATGAAAACAATCTGAATGCAGAACTTATATTACCAGCGAGAAGACTTGCATCCATACAATTTGAGGAACCGTGACATCTGGCGAGGAAATGTCTACAATTCTTTCCATAGATTTCTACGATGCGCGTCTTCTGTCTGGTAATATAAGTTCTGGATTTCATGTTAGTCTTCATCGTCGACTGAGTTATGCGGTACTGATAACGGCTAACAAGCCAGAAAGCGGCTGGATCTGCCCTGTTGACTGATAAAGCAATAAGGGCACTAGCATTGTTGAAAATTCCATTCAGCTGCGTTGATGAAGCAGTATCAAGTTTCAATCACGACTTCGAAGAAGAGAATATTGAAGAACGTATCAGTGCATTGAAGAGCTTCAAAGGACAGTTTTCCAAAGGGGGAAATTACTTCAAGGACCTGAAAATAATTTCAAAAGTTTCAAATTCGAAATCGGTCCCTCTCAACGTAACTCGAAGCACCCTGTAGGGTCGAACATACCCCCGACCCATTTGCGGTTCGTGGACACGTATTTCATTTCTGAGTCGACCATCGATCCCCCCACCCCAGGGTGACGGGGTTAGACGAAGTATGCATGAAATTAGACATACAGTTGATCACAAACGGGCTTTGTGGTTCAAGCATGATGACACTTTCCACTCAGTTGAACTTGGGCTTTTATGTGCGGGCAACCGCAGACTGCTCTTCTCACATCTACCACCAGGCATCCAACATCGACAGAAATCGGTAAAGGAGACGAAATCCACCTGTGGTGCTCGATTCCTTCGGAAATGCGGTAAATCATGCACAGGGTGTCCTATACAAAACCTTGCATTCATGGAGGGAAAAATTCATCAATAATTATTGGTCGTCTATAAAGATGAAATGGTCGAGGTGCAACACAACCTAATCTTTCCCATAATTCATAACATGATTTATTCATATGAAACCAAAGGGATTACCACCAAAGAAATCGATAAAGTAAATCCGAAAGATTGCTCATACATCAAGAGCGGAAGCAATCTACCCTCTGCCACTTTGAAACGGCGAGGCTCTAACAAGCAAAGCGTATCTACCAACGCCATTTGTATACCCTTCGTGTGAGATCATCGTATGGAAATTCGTATCAAAAGCGGGGGGCTATTTTCATTCAACGAATCTGAACACTTCAATCAACCAGACACGTTCGTTTCATGTGGCACACGAGGGGTTCCCACGTCATTAATAATTCGAACGCGGGCGCAGAGGCGGCGATAAATATTTCGGTCGGTTCTGCACAGAAAGGAAACGTGTATTAATATTCGTAAACATTTCCTGGCGCGAAAACCGGAACATTTATAAATCAGGAGGGTGTCGTTTCGCGTTCTGGAGGGTTCGTTTTGGACGACTGGCTCCTTCGAATGGCTTCAACACCCTCCGGTGGACCATGGGGAGGGCAAAATGGGTTCCAACTCACCACTGAAGAGCCCTGGCAGACGCTGACTCCTTGGAGAACTCTACAAGTAAAAATGAACCCACTAAATTGTAAAAAAATTCGACCCAGTGATTTGTCGACCATTGAATAAAAGCACATCCTTCGTGACGATCGAATATTTGTCTAGGCCAAGTTATGTTTTCGTAAATATTTGACTGCTAGAATTGCCCCTCGAAAATAACGCGTCGATCGTTTTCCGGACCAGAGTGGAGAGCTTGTAGACAGAAGGGTCTTGACATAGATAGGGGGATCAGAAGGTCGAAAGATGTTCGAACAACTAAACCCTCTTTTCAGATCACTCTTATTTTGTGCGAAGGGAAGCTTGAGCTACGAAGTTCGCATAATCCAACTATTCACCCTCTATCGGAGTTGATGAAAATTTGCGAGTCTTCTCTGTACTGTACGAAACTTGAATTCTGAGTATAGTTAGAGAAGACTCTGAACGTCCAGTAGTTTCAATAGTTATTTATATTGAAAAAAATTCTTAATATGTATCTCAAGTGACCAAAATTGGAAGACATATCTTGTGATCCTTGATATAACTAAATAAAATGAATGAAATGAATAGAATACATAAAATAAGTAAAAAGAATTATATGGATAAAATAAATAGAGTGTATAAAATAAATAAAATGAATTTAATAAATAAGATAAATGAAATAAATAAAATAAATTAAATAAATAAAATAAATCGAATAATTGAAATGAACAAAATGAAAAAATTAATAAAATGAATGAAATGAATAAAATAAATGAAATGAATAAAATAAATGAAATGAATAAAATAAATGAAATGAATGAAATAAATGAAATGAATGAATAAATAAAATGAATAAAATAAATGAAATAAATAAAATAAGTAAAATTAATAAAATAAATGAAACAAATAAAATAAATAAAATAAATAAAATAAATAAAATAAATAAAATAAATGAAACAAATTAAATAACTAAAATAAATAAAATAAATTGAATAAATAAAATAAATCGAATAATTGAAATGAATAAAATAAATGAAATGAATAAAATAAATAAAATGAATAAAATAAATAAAATTAATGAAATGAATTGAATCAATAAAATAAATCGAATAATTGAAATGAACGAACTGAATAAAATGAATGGAACAAATGAAATGAATAAATAAATGGAATGAATAAAATAAATGAAGTGAATAAAATAAATAAAATAAATGAAATAAATAAAATAAATTGAATAAATAAAATAAATTGAATAAATAAAAAAAATCGAATAATTGAAATGAACAAACTGAATAAAATGAATGAAATAAATGAAATGAATGAAATAAATGAAATGAATAAAATAAATAAAATGAATAAAATGAATGAAATGAATAAAATACATTAAATGCATAAAATACATTAAATGCATAAAATGAATATAATTGATGAAATAATCGAACTAAATGAAAAATATAAAATAAATGAAAAAAAATAAAATGAATAAAAAAAATGAAATAAATAAATAAATAAAATGAATGAAATAAATAAAATAAATAAAATAAATGAAATAAATAAAATAAATGAAATAAATAAAATAAATGAAATAAATAAAATAAATGAAATAAATAAAATAAATAAAATGAATAAAATAAATGAAATAAATAAAATTAATAAAATGAATAAAACAAATAAAATAAATAAAATGAATAAAATAAATGAAATGAATGAAATGAATGAAATGAATGAAATAACTAAAATAAATAAAATAAATAAAATGAATGAAGTAAATGGAATGAATAAAATGAGTTAAATGAATAATATAAATATAATTAATGAAATAAATGAAATTAATGAAATAATTGAGATAAATGAAATAAATAAAATAAATGAAAAATATAAAATAAATAAAATAAATAAAATGAATGAAATTGATGAAATAAATAAAATAAATAACATAAAATAAATAGAATAAATAAATAAATAACTCCATGATTCAGAGAAGTAGAGGTACATTTTGACATGCCACAGCTATATCACAATAAGAGCGCGGATTTATTACTGCGATATCACACTGTTTTGTTTCAATTCAGTGATATATGTGATGTATATTTATTTTGTTGCTGAGAGTAATATTTATAGTTCAACGACTTTTTCATGAGTTGATGCTACAAAACTGATCTCTTCGGGGAGCATGGCATATTCAACATGAATATTTTTTTGAAAAGTGTTCTGAATCTATCAGAAATAGATTGAGATATGTTTATATTCGCAAATATAAAGTATTGGATTAGAGGTGTTATAAAATGAGAAGACATACATCGAAATCTATTCATTGAGTCATATTTATGAATATTTTTCGTCTTGTACAAAAACGAAGTATGATTTTTCGAAAAATAATTAACAAATAATTCCTACGAAAATGAACAAAATCATTGAAAAAAATATTACGAAAAGCACTGCCGTGAAGTCAGGAGCTTTTGAGCGCTCGTACATCCACCTTGTAGGTAGATTCGCATTTTCCAGTTTTAGAAATCAATTGAAGGAATTTTCGACAGCTGTCAAAAAAATGCTCAAACTTAGACGAAACTCCAGACTTTTTCTGTGCTTCAGCTGACCAAATTTTTTTCGATAATTCGCTAGAATTTTCTACGGTATCTATGGTCTTGGTGGTGCGATCTGGACAAAATTTCGCACGTAGTTTGAATACATTATTCCTCATCTAGGTGCAAAATTTCATTCCAATCCAATCGGAAGTTTCGAAATTATCAGGAACAGAATATTTCGAACGGCAATATTCACGGAACCCCTAATCTAATTTTGCTCATTGATGAACGTGACCGTGAAATTCGCGATCCAAACCCATCCTGAAAATTTCAAGTTCCTAGGCCTTTCCCTTCGGAAGTTATAATTTTCTATGGTTTATATGGTTCTGGTCATGCGATCTGGACAAAATGTTGCTTTAATATATCATTCTTTTTTAAAATACAAAATTTTATCTCGATCGAATCCATAGTTTCGAAATTATCGAGAAAACGAAATTTCAAACGACCGTATTTACGGAACCCCTAATATAATTCTGCTCATTGATGAACGTGAACGCCACATTTCAGATCTACACCTATCCTGAAAATTTCAAGTCCCTAGGCCTTTCCGTTCGAACCCCTAGTATAATTTTGCTCATAGATTAAAGTGATCACGAAAATGGAGATCGAGAAAAATACAGACAACGTGAAGAAATGATATAGCCCTCGTGTTAGTAGAACGCGCGCACAAAAATGATTGACAAAAAAATATATTTTTGAAATAAATTCACCAGTGAGAAAAAAAATTTGCACAACTATAAATATTAATACAACAAAAGCATTACAAAAGAAAGAATATATCAGTAAGTACCTAAAACAGATCACAAAAAAATAGACTCGCAAAAAAAATTATTTATAATAAAATTACATACAAAAATCTAAAAAATTATAGAACACAGAATTTTAACAAATGAAATATCATTAAATATAATTATATGGTTCACAATTCTGATATAATCTGAGTCCTTCAGCCATCTTCAAATGAAACATCAAAAATTTGTAGCAAGTTTACGTTAATCCTATCCTTACATTAATGCCATGTAAATGTCGATAGACATCCTTAATGAATTATTGGTGCATCACTACATAGTCATGCGATCTTCCTGATCAATTCAGCACGAGTATGGAGCAAAATTTCATATATGTTACTCAATAACAATATAGCTGACACATCGCCAATACAGCAATGTTCCTTCCTTGATCTCCCCAGGTTACATCACAGAGATGTAACTATTCGGTAATTAAATATGGAAATTTTTCGTTAATCTCATCACAGCGTTTTTCTACGCCCCTCGGTGTAAAAACCTATCGTTTGTAAATGAAAAAACTTTCAATGAACGATTGTATCAATCCAAGCGCGATTCGTATCTCCCGTCGGCTACATCAAAAACTGCAATAAAAAACCGTGTTCCGTCTTTCGCACCCCCCCTCTCTTTCGACAGAGGTCACAGCCCCCTTTGTTTTCCGCAGTCGAACCAATTCCCCATGGCGCGCAATAAACCCCCTCAACAATTTCCCTACAAATCAACCGTGAACTGTGACAAGTTCCTCTTTGTACCTTCCGCCCGCCGGCTCCCGGAATATAATAATTGGAGACGTCGAAATTGATTTTTGACACTGAATATAAAGCCGAGTTCGCCAACGGAAAAGAATCATCAGACGGATATCCGTTTGAAGTCCCCCCCACCCCCAGTATCCCCGCCCCCGCCGCTTTGACTTCGAAAATACATCGAGTATGATTCGTTGAAGAGGATGATGATTGGATCTTAGGATGGTTAGTTGTGCGAGAAGAAGTTGAGATGTTTTATCAGTACAGCAAAGGCGTCAGTAAGGGTGTTTGGAGGGGATGGGGCTATCCCCCTCGAGTTATTCGTATGTATTTTTTTGTTGTTGAAATGTTTTATGTGTTTCTAACCAAAATATAGCCCAAATTCTTCTTGAATAATTTATTTACAGTTCACAATTCTAATTTATTTACACTTGATTTATGTCTACACGCTGTCTCGTACTGCACTGACTCCGATTCGGGCTGATGTCGATTCATATACCGCTTCATAGTTTCTAGAACGCTCTGGAAGGTCTGGTCTAAGTTCGTTACAGTCACATTCTCCAATTCCTCATGTAAATGTCGCTATATTTGTTCTTCTACTCGAAAGCACAAAAGGTATCAAATTTCGTTACAATTCCATAATGGCGCAGATATATTGAATATAGAAGTACTGATAAACCTCGGCACTCGACATCCGAATTTCCGAACTCTGAAGCGATTTGCATCCCAATTGCCAGTTCGTAATAAGCCAATTTATCACCCAAACCATAACTTTATCGCTCCGGGAATGAACATTGGATTACGGCGACTGGCGAATTGTGAATCGCGATGAAACGATGATGGCTTTAGCGGGAAATTAGTTCTATTTTGACTAATTGTCGCGTTTGAATATGGAACGATGGAACACTTCGATTGGGATTCCTCAGTAGCGCATAAATGTCATTCCAGATGTAGTGACCCCCATACCATGTTGCCAATTTTCTTGTGCATGGTTCATAAAAAAGACCCTGCTGTCGAAAGTTCATCACAGCTTTTATAGGGACCTCATCCCAACATAATTTCCGAAATACAAATTTAGATATTTCTGCCGAATTGAAACACAACACCAGCAATCTATGGGAACCTCGCAAGAGGAATCGGATGAGCATCAGGTGGCGCTCATTCAGACCCGACGTCGCTGACGAACTCTTGAATAGAACCGTCTAATATTAGGCCGAGCGTGTGTCAATTGCCCCTATTATCCTCCCCCTATAGGACGTTATAATTGATTTTGAATTTATTCCGTCAGACTTACGTTTCGGCTTTTCCAACGTCGCTTTCGAGGATTCGGCCCCAGAATAGAACGTGTCACGCTTGAGCGAGAGATAGGTCGGATTCGATCTGGCGAAATAAAACCTGTTGGATCAGGTTTGAATTCGGTCCGGGTCGATGGGGAGCAAAGATTCACTAGGATAAAAGGTTAATTTTGTATTACTTATGTTTCAATATTTATTCTAATTTTTTATCTGTTTTTTTTCGGTTCACTCCAACAAATTTTTGATTTCAACTAATTCGGCCACGCTGATTTCGAATATGCAGTCAATTTTTTAAAGACCGTCTTGTTCATTAACATCATACTGTATGTTATACACGGACGCGTATCTAGATACTTCAAAACAAAAACAAAACGAAAAATTTTTCATAAAATTTTTGTGGTATACTAACCCCAATTCAATCGAGCGGTTAATTGGATAGAACTTCGAGTTTACTGTATTTTCCCTGAAAACTCCAACTGGTGAATAGAAACATGAACTTTCAAAAAATATATATATAAAAAAAAATTGAATGGTTCATTGCAAACTATACCCTATTATATCAAATACACGTTTTTCATTAGAAATTATATATCTCACAACGCTTCATTTTTTTGCCCGTTAGGCACTATATTTATGGGTCCTGAACCGATCTGGCGTCTGCGCCCGCCATTTTCATTATCCGTACAGAAATCCATATTACCATGAACTTAGGGAGTCGGATTGCTGAGTCCGCCCGAGAGAAGAATAACCACAGAATCTTTTTCTACAAATTGAACTGCGATGATAACCTCGAAATATGGAGGTCTCTGGAAGGTGGCTTCGAGGAGGCTGGCGGTTTTTGTTGGCTCTGGCTTTTTGAATTCTACAGTGATATCTCATCTTTTTGAAGGTAAAACAGGGTGGGATTGTGAGTAAGTTGATCTGAAACCTACGAGGGTGGAAGAGATACTTTGAGTTTGTCATGTGAGTAACAATATTTTATAATTACAACTTTATCATTCATACCAGTCTTCCCCTAATTCGCTACACTTGTCTTCAACAGTGTCCATTATTTACCCCATGTGTTTATCTCATATCATTTACCTTCAATTCACAAGAGGCAATTTGCTTTTACTCAACGTATTTTACCATGTTGGTTTGCTTCTTGTGTATTGTTTTGTATCCATTTTTCATACTTCACTATCAAGTCTATTCCATATTATTTAATGATTCTAACTGACCATATGTATTAAATTCCTAAGTGCTACTCACAAGAATTTGCCTGTATAAACGAATGTTTAATAATCACTTTAATTATAAGGTTTTGCAATATTCTTCAAATGATACTATATGTCATCGTTGTAGTTTCCAGCAAATAGCAAGGATATTCATAAGCACCATTGCCGGCATTATGTTCCATCACCTTATATTGATTGAGCTTTTTAAACAGCTACTCTCCATGCATTATTATTCGTTATGACTTCTCGTTTATTGTTTATATGATTGGCTGCTTATATCGTTTACTATCTATATCATCCACTGCTTATGTCGTTTACTGTTTATTGCGTTTACTGTCTATAACATTTACTGGTTATATCGTTTACTGCTTATATGGTTTATCTAATACTTGATGGGATTATTGACCAGGCAGACAACTATCGGATGACGCAACCTAAAAATGAATCAAGGCTTTGCCCAACGTTTGGAAATATAAATAACGAGGATCTTTGGTCGCATTCCCCTCTCCTTGCACGGTGGGAGCTCATCAATCATCAATCGTCGAATGATAGTTTGACCCCTGCGAAGTATAACTCCCAATTTACCGCCTTTAATCTACTCAATCATTTTTAAACACCATTTGTGTGGGCAAATTGAGGCAAAAATGGGAAAAGGAATCGAAATGCCATGTTGAAGACCTGGGGTTCTAAAAGATTCGATCTTTTAATTTTGGAGAAAAACTTATATATTCCTGCGAGATGCTTTCGGCCGTTGTCGATGGATGTTGGTAAGGAATAAATTCCTCCGTTTCTCCTACTGTCGTAGCTAAAACGCTTGGTGTGTTCAAATCCGATTAAAACATTCAAACTGAGAGTATGACGAGTGCCCCACTTCTCTAACCCTGCCCTGGAGAGCCAACTGAGACATCCCATGCAATTTGTGAAATTTATTTGCAGTTAACTTTTTTACATTTCATCTGATCCGAAGGCAATCTATACTGTTTGGAAAAAGAGGCCATTTCAAGTTGGAATTTCATCTAGAATTCCAATTTAGGTTGCACTTCTGCGGATTTTAATTAATTCAGATCCTTCTGGGAAAAACTAATAAACCTATTCGAAAAATATTCACCTCCTAGAGAAGAACAACTTGTACTTGTAGCATTTGATCTCGCTATGTTATACTTCATTTGTAATGAGGAAAAGAATCCATATCGAAAATGAAATTTGTAATAAAGTGAAAGACTTAATAACATTTCGGTACATGCAGAATTAATTCAAACTATTCGATACAAGAAAGAATCTGTGTCGTGAGAACGCCTAGAAATGTGAAGAATTGATATATTAATTTAAGTATTTGTTTAGTCTACTCTCCCAGCGTTGAAACGTTGATAACCCAAACTCAAGAATTTTAAAGGACCCATAAATAAAGTATTAATGACAAAAAAAATAAAGCGTTGTGAGATTTATAATTTCCCTTCGTTGATTTCACGAATTGCACCTAAGTGTTCATAGAAAATTTGACATCCTACCACTACTTTCGGAAATGTGAGAGGTGATTAGTTTCAGACCAATAATTGCCGATGTTTGGTTCACGAACCGCCTTCAAAAGACAATAGAAGGGAGATGATGAATAGCTTTTTCATAAAACTAACACAGAATCTATCGGGAATTTAGTTGAGTTAAGAAAAATTATTTCGAAACGAAAGGAATCACGCGTGTGTTCTGTGTCGCGGTGAGTTCTTGGCTCTATTAAGTGTGAACAACACGATTCCTATGAGGGCAGGATTTGCACTGATGCACTGAAGTCAGGTGCTCTTGCGCGTTGGCTTGAACTCATCGCCAGAGCGTTCACCCATCCAGGTATTGAACCCAAACAACGCTACTTGGCTTGCAGTCAAAACAATTTGGGACCATTTTAAGATAAAATCCGAGAATAACATTAAATAAAAACTATCAATTAAAGAAATCGCCCCAACAGCGTCGAACCACCAACAAAATTAACGTCCCCTTTCTCGTCCCTCAAGACCTCAATCGACCTTTGTAATCGCCTAGTTCCAACACCCCCCTGGTGGTGGAAAAAACGGAGAATCCCGGAGTCAATGAGCTTTATCGTCTGTCCTACGTACCATTCTCTTAACTGTTAATTCCAGAACCTCCGAACGGCGTTCCTTTTCGGGTATAAACAAGGGTTTTCGACCGTTCACCCCCTCAGGAGACGGCGGTCCTCGGGTTTTATTGCAACAAGAAAGTGTTCGGTGAACAAACTTGTTACGCCGAAGGGATTTGCCAGAAACATCGCGGTCGCGGAGAAATATAAAAATATAAATAGGAAAACCCACGACAGAGGCTCGAGATGAGTTGTGGGATTACGATCTTTGAAATACGGGGGGAGAATGGTGGAGGAATCGAAAGGGGTGGTATTGATGGTGGCTGGAATTTCCCTTGTGTCTGATGGTTCATCTGGAGATGTCCGTATTTGATCTCAACTTTCACTGAGACTTTTCATTATTATGAAATTCTTCCAGCAAGTAATCAGCTCATAATGAGATTTGTAGCAAAAAAAGAAAATGCTGTACTGTGGTTTAAATTTGACATTACTGACATCACTGATCTTCTATATTATCTATGTGTTTCCCTGCCAGGAATTTTTCCATGCCCTGTTATTGTTCTGAGCTAGCACAAAAGGAACTCATGAAGTGATTATCATATATTCTCATTAATCTCATTTCACTCATATCAAAGATAGTTTTTGTTCATTTTCATTGCATGCCCGGCACATGCGAAAGGAAAGTAGGATAACTTTTCTTCTTGAATCAGCCGAGCCTGGAGCAACATTCAACGAAGAGCGTTATCAGTGAGCTATGCGATATCCCAATTTAAATTATTGCTCTGGTCTACTTCCTCATGTGGGACGATAAGTAAGTAGGCTAATTCAATGTCTCTCTTGTCACTTTCCCATATCCTTCATTGAAATATATTGAGGATATACCAAAGCCAGTCTTGACAATATCTCATTATGTAATTGAATTGTTGCCCTGTAACCGAGGGGGGTCTCATGACTACTGATGAGAACAAGAAATGGGAAAGAACTCTAGATTCGTGATCTCCTTACTTCCCGTCTCGTAGCCTCCGAGTTTTCGTTTTGTCTTCCGCAGAACGCATACGAATTAGTTATGAAACCAGTAGGGCATTTCTGATCCATGATTAAGACGATGATTTGATTCAACAAGAGGTTTTATTTTGAATCAAGAGAACGTAAATCGATCAACTTTTCATAACCTCGCAATTTCTACTTGTCAAAATCAATATCACTGTCAGTTTTTTTTGACATTTCGAAAATGGTGGGAGATTCAATATTAACCTCTCCATGCAAGACCCTATTAATCACATTCCAATGCTATGCAGTACGTAATATACAGGGTACAGCATTTAACTCGAATTATATCAAAAACTTTGTACCTACTTTAGAAAGAAATGTTTCAAATAAAAGTGAACTTATTTTGTTTCAACCTTGACCTTGACTTCCAGGTAAAAATTTTGAACAGAAGTTACTACTTTTTTTATGAAGAATAATAATCGGCACCAAGAAACATACCTTTCCATTCCAAAAAAATCAAGTTGACCTTGAAATAACCCTGAAGTCAAGGTCAAAGTTAAAACAAAATATGTTTATTTTCTGCCCTCCTTGATACCTTGCAATTTTTATTTGAAACAGCTGTTCTTCTTGAAAAGAAATTTGAATTTTTCTGAATTTGTGGCAGTATAACAATTCGTGGTCGATGCCCTAAACTTCTTGATGAATGTTCTTGATTGTGCTGAAATTGTGGCATTACAACAGCTCGTGGTCGATTCTGTATTGTGTTCAAATTGTGGCAGTACAACAATTCGTGGTCGATGTCCTCAACTTCTTAATGAATGTTCTTGATTGTGCTGAATTTGTAGCATTACAACAGCTCGTGGTCGATGTCCTAAACTTCTTGATGAATGTTCTTGATTGTGCTGAAATTGTGGCATTACAACAGCTCGTGGTAGATTCTGTATTGTGTTCAAATTGTGGCAGTACAGCAATTTATGGTCGATGTCCTAAACTTCTTGATGAATGTTCTTGATTGTGCAGAAATTGTGGCATTACAACATATTGTGGTCAATTCTGTCTTGTGTTGAAATTGTGGCAGTACAACAGTTTATGGTCGATGTCCTAAACTTCTTGATGAATGTTCTTGATTGTGCAGAAATTGTGGCATTACAACATATTGTGGTCAATTCTGTCTTGTGTTGAAATTGTGGCAGTACAACAATTTATGGTCGATGTCCTAAACTTCTTGATGAATGCTCTTGATTGTGCTGAAATTGTGGCATCACAACAGGTCGTAGTCGATGTCCTAAACTTCTTGATGAATCCTTTTGATTGTGCTGAAATTGTGGCATTACAACAGCTCGTGGTAGATTTTGTATTGTGTTTGAATTGTGGCAGTACAAAAATTTATGGTCGATGTCCTAAACTTCTTGATGAATGTTCTTGATTGTGCAGAAATTGTGGCATTACTACATATTGTGGTCAATTCTGTCTTGTGTTGAAATTGTGGCAGTACAACAATTTATGGTCGATGTCGTAAACTTCTTGACGAATGTTCTTGATTGTGCAGAAATTGTGGCATTACAACATATTGTGGTCAATTCTGTCTTGTGTTGAAATTGTGGCAGTACAACAATTTATGATCGATGTCCTAAACTTCTTGATGAATGTTCTTGATTGTGCAGAAATTGTGGCATTACAACATATTGTGGTCAATTCTGTCTTGTGTTGAAATTGTGGCAGTACAACAATTTATGGTCGATATCCTAAACTTCTTGACGAATGTTCTTGATTGTGCAGAAAATGTGGCATTACAACATATTGTGGTCAATTCTGTCTTGTGTTGAAATTGTGGCAGTACAGCAGTTTATGGTCGATATTCTGAACTTCTTGATGAATGTTCTTGATTGTGCAGAAATTGTGGCATTACAACATATTGTGGTCAATTCTGTCTTGTGTTGAAATTGTGGCAGTACAACAATTTATGGTCGATGTCCTAAACTTCTTGATGAATGCTCTTGATTGTGCTGAAATTGTGGCATCACAACAGCTCGTGGTCGATGTCCTAAACTTCTTGATGAATCCTTTTGATTGTGCTGAAATTGTGGCATTACAACAGCTCGTGGTAGATTTTGTATTGTGTTTGAATTGTGGCAGTACAACAATTTATGGTCGATGGCCTAAACTCCTTGATGAATGCTCTTGATTGTGCTGAAATTGTGGCATCACAACAGCTCGTGGTCGATGTCCTAAACTTCTTGATGAATCCTTTTGATTGTGCTGAAATTGTGGCATTACAACAGCTCGTGGTAGATTTTGTATTGTGTTTGAATTGTGGCAGTACAACAATTTATGGTCGATGTCCTAAACTTCTTGATGAATGTTCTTGATTGTGTTGAAATTGTGGCAGTACAACAATTTATGATCGACGTCCTAAACTTCTTGATGAATGTTCTTGATTGTGCAGAAATTGTGGCATTACAACATATTGTGGTCAATTCTGTCTTGTGTTGAAATTGTGGCAGTACAACAATTTATGGTCGATGTCCTAAACTTCTTGATTGTGCAGAAATTGTGGCATTACAACATATTGTGGTCAATTCTGTCTTGTGTTGAAATTGTGGCAGTACAACAATTTATGATCGATGTCCTAAACTTCTTGATGAATGTTCTTGATTGTGCAGAAATTGTGGCATTACAACATATTGTGGTCAATTCTGTCTTGTGTTGAAATTGTGGCAGTACAACAATTTATGGTCGATGTCCTAAACTTCTTGATGAATGCTCTTGATTGTGCTGAAATTGTGGCATCACAACAGGTCGTAGTCGATGTCCTAAACTTCTTGATGAATCCTTTTGATTGTGCTGAAATTGTGGCATTACAACAGCTCGTGGTAGATTTTGTATTGTGTTTGAATTGTGGCAGTACAAAAATTTATGGTCGATGTCCTAAACTTCTTGATGAATGTTCTTGATTGTGCAGAAATTGTGGCATTACTACATATTGTGGTCAATTCTGTCTTGTGTTGAAATTGTGGCAGTACAACAATTTATGGTCGATGTCGTAAACTTCTTGACGAATGTTCTTGATTGTGCAGAAATTGTGGCATTACAACATATTGTGGTCAATTCTGTCTTGTGTTGAAATTGTGGCAGTACAACAATTTATGATCGATGTCCTAAACTTCTTGATGAATGTTCTTGATTGTGCAGAAATTGTGGCATTACAACATATTGTGGTCAATTCTGTCTTGTGTTGAAATTGTGGCAGTACAACAATTTATGGTCGATATCCTAAACTTCTTGACGAATGTTCTTGATTGTGCAGAAAATGTGGCATTACAACATATTGTGGTCAATTCTGTCTTGTGTTGAAATTGTGGCAGTACAGCAGTTTATGGTCGATATTCTGAACTTCTTGATGAATGTTCTTGATTGTGCAGAAATTGTGGCATTACAACATATTGTGGTCAATTCTGTCTTGTGTTGAAATTGTGGCAGTACAACAATTTATGGTCGATGTCCTAAACTTCTTGATGAATGCTCTTGATTGTGCTGAAATTGTGGCATCACAACAGCTCGTGGTCGATGTCCTAAACTTCTTGATGAATCCTTTTGATTGTGCTGAAATTGTGGCATTACAACAGCTCGTGGTAGATTTTGTATTGTGTTTGAATTGTGGCAGTACAACAATTTATGGTCGATGGCCTAAACTCCTTGATGAATGCTCTTGATTGTGCTGAAATTGTGGCATCACAACAGCTCGTGGTCGATGTCCTAAACTTCTTGATGAATCCTTTTGATTGTGCTGAAATTGTGGCATTACAACAGCTCGTGGTAGATTTTGTATTGTGTTTGAATTGTGGCAGTACAACAATTTATGGTCGATGTCCTAAACTTCTTGATGAATGTTCTTGATTGTGTTGAAATTGTGGCAGTACAACAATTTATGATCGACGTCCTAAACTTCTTGATGAATGTTCTTGATTGTGCAGAAATTGTGGCATTACAACATATTGTGGTCAATTCTGTCTTGTGTTGAAATTGTGGCAGTACAACAATTTATGGTCGATGTCCTAAACTTCTTGACGAATGTTCTTGATTGTGCAGAAATTGTGGCATTACAACATATTGTGGTCAATTCTGTCTTGTGTTGAAATTGTGGCAGTACAACAATTTATGATCGATGTCCTAAACTTCTTGATGAATGTTCTTGATTGTGCAGAAATTGTGGCATTACAACATATTGTGGTCAATTCTGTCTTGTGTTGAAATTGTGGCAGTACAACAATTTATGGTCGATGTCCTAAACTTCTTGATGAATGTTCTTGACTGTGCTGAAATTGTGGCATTACAACAGCTCGTGGTCGATTCTGTATAATGTTTGAATTGTGGCAGTACAATAATTCATGTTCGATGTCCATAACTTCCTGATGAATGTTCTTGATTGTGTTGGAATTTGTGGGAGTACAACAGTTCGTGGTTAATGTCCTGTCCTCCTTGATGCATGTTCTTGATTATGCTGAAATTGTGGCAGCACAACTAATAGTTCGTGGTCGATTCTTGATTGTGCTGAAGTAGTGCTTTGATGAATGCTCTTGATAGTCCAGGAGTTGGTATTCTGCCAATGCAGATTCTTTCAGAGGATGAGGGGGGCTGTTCAAAATTCAGCATAAATATTCACATGATGAAAGCAGAGCGGCATTCCCCCATTTATTCCGATTCGATCCGTTATTTTTCTGATTAAAACGAGCAGAGAACGTCGAGATGTTTTAAAGGGCCGTAATTATGACGAATGGGCGCTAATGAATTCGGATCCGACGCTCACCATCGAAGCTTCAGTCCGCTCGGGAATTCGAGTGTGCAACTTGCGGGGGGAAAACATCCCCGTCGTCGCGACGGTTTGCGTCGTTGTTACTTTGTGCCACTTTCGAAATTAGGACAGATAATTACGAGGAATTTTCAACGCCCACTCGACGAGTTGGAAATCGGAGCCGAAACTAATTAATAAAGATCCCACCGGGGAACTTTCTGCTAGGAAAAGATGGATATTCTTCCTGTTGGAATTTGTCAGTTGGAAGTCTCGGAGATGTTGAATCAGTTTTCGGGAACATTGAAGGGGGCTGCTCGACTGGAAGAAACTCTAGAAGAAAAAAACATTGATTTTGAATTGAACCAAGCCTCCTAGTTAGGGAGGGTGATTATAAGATTGGACTGAAAAGTGTGAAACTAACAAATTCGGGAACAGCACGTGCAGGAACTTTGGCGCCATTTTCGAGAACTGTTGTAATTTTACGTCGGGCCTTAATCTGCCTACTCCCCAGCTCTCATCAACACGTCAATGACAGAATTGGGATACAAAAATACCCTATTGATTAAAGCTAAGAGTCACGTACCCTCAACTTACTTCGAGATCCGAAATAACAAACATTGAACGTGAATATTCAATTTTTTTATTGCAATTGAAATATTCGAATTTCAACTTCATCCACGACAAAAGCAAATTTTTCGAAACATACCTTGCGATAATACTAATAACATAAGTTCTCAATAGGAATTTTTCCATGAACGAAGCCAGCTTTCTCGGAAATCTCGGTATGTATCGTTTTACGTCTTTCATATTTCGCCTCGGAATATTGGAAGTTGAGCTTTGAATAAATTCCCATTATTTACACTTCAGTTCGCACATTTCAGCTGCCAAAAAACTAGGACTTTCCTTTCATCTTCCCGAATATTTGGTGTCTAGATATTTATTATTCCTTACCCCTCCCAAGTATCATATTCCTCTGTTGGAGATTATTGGAATTTTGCATCCTACATAGCGTTTTTGTTATCACAATATGAACTTGATTTTCACAAAAATTGGTGGGGTTTAATAAAGCTGAAATAAAGTAGCATCTGTTTCTACAATATTGATCAAAGGCTGAGAACTTTAAAGAAGAAAGTTTCATAAATTAAACCCTTCACAACCAAGTTATGAGTTCAAAATTCAAGGAATTCCCAAGTTCTCAAACTATAAGCAAACTATTTCTCTCGACACTACAGGTGTTAGAACATGAGGTTCAACAAGTCTAATAGTGAATAACATATTAATATTTCATTCTATTTTATTAAGTTGTTGGGAAATTTCAATCTAAATACTCAAAGAGCGAATTCCGAAATAAATAAGCAGATTGAAGCCATATTTGAATGTAAGGGGGGCACTAGGGACCACTGCCCCTTCTCCCTTTGTCTATTGACTCGAGGAAGAAAAATTAGGAATTCATTTAAATATTACTGTATATAGTGATTTATTTCAATCATACTACAGACAACGTAAATGGAAGGGGGAACCTGAAAAGTATGGAGAAAAGCTGGTTGACCAAAACAAGGTTTGGAAGAGTTGATTTTTTTCGATTGCTAAACACAAAAAAAATCAGAAATCATGATACCACATGAGGTGACACTGTAGTGAGACTATCGAACCCAAATCGACACTTGAAGAGAATGAATCGCAGAATTATTTGAAATATATAAAATTTATCAACACCAGATCAGAAAAACTCAATTTTCTTTCCATGTGGAGCAGCTGTAAAGATGAATTTTTATGAAACTCGTTTTTTCGATGCACCATTAGTTGACACAACATTTCTCTGTAATTTTTTTTCCTGATACACAAGTATATTTTTTGTGTTCCCCTGAATCCCCTTTGAAGGCCAAATTATTTTGAAAATCCGTTATATGTATTTTAAGAGTAGGAGAGTATTTGAAATATATACAATTTATCAACTCTAAATCAGGAAAACTCAATTTTTTTTTCATATGGAGCAGCTGTAAGGCTGAATTTTCCTATAACTAATTTTTTCGATGCCCCATTAGTTGACACAACATTTCTCTGTTATTTTTTTTTCCTAATACACAATTATATTCTTTGTGTCCCCATGGATGCCCTTCAAAGGCTAAATCATTTCAAAAATCCGTCATATGTATTTTAAGAGTAGGAGAGTATTTGAAGTATATAAAATTTATCAACTCCAGCTCAGAAAAACTCAATTTTCTTTCAATGTGGAGCAGCTTTAGAGCTGAATTCGTATATAACTAGTTCTTTCGATGCCCCATCAGTTGACACAACATTTCTCTGTAATTTTTTTCCTGATACACCAGTATATTTTTTGAGTCCCCCTGGATCCCCTTTGAAGGCCAAATTATTTCACAAATCCGTTATATGTATTTCACGAGTAAAAGTGTATTTGAAATATTTGAAATTTATCAACTCTAAATCAGAAAAACTCAATTTTCTTTCCATATGGAGCAGCTGTAAAGCTGAATTTTCATAAAACTAATTTTTTCGATGCATCACAACATTTCTCTATAATTTTTTTTCCTGATGCACAAGTATATATTTTGTGTCCCCCTGAATCCCCTTTGAAGGCCAAATTATTCCAAAAATCCGTTATATGTATTTTAAGAGTAGGAGAGTATTGGAAATGTATCAAATTCATCAACTCTAAATCAGAAAAACTAAATTTTTTTTTATATGGAGCAGCTGTAAGGCTGAATTTTCCTATAACTAATTTTTTCGATGCCTCATTAGTTGACATAACATTTCTCTGTAATTTTTTTTTCCTAATACACAATTATATTCTTTGTGTCCCCATGGATGCCCTTCAAAGGCCAAATTATTTCAAAAATCCGTCATATGTATTTTAAGAGTAGAAGAGTATTTGAAGTATATAAAATTTATCAACTCCAGATCAGAAAAACTCAATTTTCTTTCGATGTGGAGCAGCTGTAGAGCTGGATTCGTATATAACTAGTTTTTTCGATGCCCCATCAGTTGACACAACATTTCTCTGTAATTTTTTTCCTGATACACCAGTATATTTTTTGAGTCCCCCTGGATACCCTTTGAAGGCCAAATTATTTCACAAATCTGTTATATGTATTTCACGAGTAAAAGTGTATTTGAAATATTCAAAATTTATCAACACCAGATCAGAAAAACTCAATTTTCTTTCCATGTGGAGCAGCTGTAAAGATGAATTTTCATGAAACTCATTTTTTCGATGCCCCATTAGTTGACACAACATTTCTCTGTAATTTTTTTTTCTGATACACAAGTATATTTTTTGTGTCCCCCAGGATGCCCTTTGAAGGCCAAATTATTTTAAAAATCCGTTATATGTATTTTAAGAGTAGGAGAGTATTTGAAATATATAAAATTTATCAACTCTAAATCAGAAAAATTCAATTTTTTTTTCATATGGAGCAGCTGTAAGGCTGAATTTTCCTATAACTAATTTTTTCGATGCATCATTAGTTGACACAACATTTCTCTGTAATTTTTTTTTCCTAATACACAATTATATTCTTTGTGTCCCCATGGATGCCCTTCAAAAGCCAAATTATTTCAAAAATCCGTCATATGTATTTTAAGAGTAGGAGGGTATTTGAAGTATATAAAATTTATCAACTCCAGATCAGAAAAACTCAATTTTCTTTTAATGTGGAGCAGCTGTAGAGCTGAATTCGTATATAACTAGTTTTTTCGATGCCCCATCAGTTGACACAACATTTCTCTGTAATTTTTTTCCTGATACACCAGTATATTTTTTGAGTCCCCCTGGATACCCTTTGAAGGCCAAATTATTTCACAAATCTGTTATATGTATTTCACGAGTAAAAGTGTATTTGGAATATTCAAAATTTATCAACACCAGATCAGAAAAACTCAATTTTCTTTCCATGTGGAGCAGCTGTAAAGATGAATTTTTATGAAACTCATTTTTTCGATGCCCTATTAGTTGACACAACATTTCACTGTAATTTTTTTTCCTGATACACAAGTATATTTTTTGTGTCCCCCAGGATGCCCTTTGAAGGCCAAATTATTTTAAAAATCCGTCATATGTATTTTAAGAGTAGGAGAGTATTTGAAGTATATAAAATTTATCAACTCCAGATCAGAAAAACTCAATTTTTTTCCAATGTGGAGAAGTTGTAGAGCTGAAGTCGTATATAACTAGTTTTTTCGATGCCCCATCAAGTGACACAACATTTCTATGTAATTTTTTTTACTGATACACCAGTATATTTTTTGAGTCCCCCTGGATCCCCTTTGAAGGCCAAATTATTTCACAAATCCGTTATATGTATTTCACGAGTAAAAGAGTATTTGAAATATATAAAATTTATCAACTCTAAATCAGAAAAACTCAATTTTCTTTCCATATGGAGCAGCTGTAAAGCTGAATTTTCATAAAACTAATTTTTTCGATGCATCATTAGTTGACACAACATTTCTCTGTATTTTTTTTTCCTGATACACAAGTATATTTTTTGTGTCCCCCTGGATCCTCTTTGAAGGCCAAATCAATTCGAAAATCCGTTATATGTATTTCAAGATTAGAAGAGTATTCAAATCATATAAATTTATCAACTCCAGATCGGAAAAACTCAATTTTCTTTTCATGTGGAGCAGCTGTAGAGCTGAATTTTTATATTACTAATTTTTTCGATTCCTCATTAGTTGACATAACATTTCCTGATACACAAGTATATTTTTTGTCCCCCTGGATCCCCTTTGAACGCCAAATTATTTCAAAAATCCGTTTTATGTGTTTTGAGAGTAGAAGAAAATAATGATAGAATATTTGAATTGAATCTAAAATCCAAGATTTCCCACTAATGTAAAGTTCGCGATTTCCCTCTCAAGAATTCGTCAATTTTTCATCAAAAAGTCCCAAAAAGGATGAAGGTTTGCATGTTAATATTATTTTTTCAGGCCTCATACATATTGAAATTCCATTTCACCAGTGATATTGATTTTGAATGTGATTGTGGGAATATTATCAATGAAAATGTTACTGTATCACATTTAGAGCTTTCTATTTCGATTTTAATTGTGAATCATTCAACCTCCACTTACAAACATTTTTTCGAGGGGACCAAAAACCAAGGACACCCAGTCACAAAAACCACAAAAGTCTCACTCGAAACTACTAAAAGTCACAAGAAAAATTCCCCTCGGTACGTCGAACGACATGACCGACGATTTTTTGGTAGTTGAAACGACGGAGTTCCTAAATCCCAGCGATATTCATCGTATTTTATTCGATCGCGCCCTATTCCTCCGCAGAAGGAACGCAGCAGGCCACGATTTCGATATACGACACTGAAGTCGGCCTGATGGCGCCAAAACTTTCAACGCCGATTTTGCTTCTCGCCCAACGCAAGCGCCGATCCTGCAGGATATGCCTCCAGCAGGTCTAGGGCCTTTGGAGGAGGATTTTTTTGCTGGAAGAGTTGGAGTCGTTCGAATTTCTATGTCTTGCTGGACCTCCCAAAAAGATCATAGTGATAAAAACTGAATGAATGAAGAGTACTTTTTTCTTGAAAGGAAAATTGGTATATATATTCGCTTCTCTCTGTATTTATTTTGTGATATTTAGAATGTCTTATGTCGCAGTTTCTTCTCGTTTTGTGTTTCTTGCTTGGTTTATCCTAGAACAACTACCTATATAGTAATAAACGAACGAAATCACTAGCTGAATTTTGAAAGGAATCGAAAAAAAAATTCTCTCGACTTATACCAATTCAGTTTCAATCCTTCTTCTTACAGCTCTGAATTTTTCACATCACTTTGAGAAATATCTCAGCAGTGGATCGAATATTTGCTACTCTTACTATTTTCATAATAATTATCACTTATATTCTACTGAATACAATCCATAGGCTGGTTGCAAAGTGGCAAAGGAGCCGGTTATTCCCACTTTTTTTCACAGAAATTATCCATTACATTCACATATATTTCAGCAGTGGATCCAGAAATTCTCAGAAAAAATAGTCATTGTTATAATACAAGTATATTTCCCAACCTTCACTGAGTATCAACCCTATCAATCGGTTGCAAAATGGCGAAGGCGTTGGTTATAACAAGAGGCTGTTTTTCAAGAATTAAAATTTTATTCGGAGGAATATTTCAGAAAAGGAACGGAGATTTCCACCAGTTCAAAATGTGAATGAACTACAAGTGGATTTGTCGACTTTTACCATTTTCATAATAATTTTCACTAATATTCTACTGAATACAATCCATAGGCTGGTTGCAAAGTGGCGAAGGAGCCGGTTATTTCCACTTTCTATTTTCACAGAAATTATCCATTACATTCACATATATTTCAGCAGTGGATCCAAAAATTCTCAGAAAAAATAGCCATTGTTATAATACAAGTATATTTCCCAACCTTCACTGAATATCAACCCTATCAATCGGTTGCATAATGGCGAAGGCGTTGGTTATAACAAAGGCTGTTTTTCAAGAATTAAAACTTTATTTTGAGGAATATTTCAGAAGAGGAACGGAGATTTCCAGCAGTTCAAAATATGAATGAACTACAAGTAGATTTGTCGACTTTTACCATTTTCATAATAATTATCACTTATATTCTACTGAATACAATCCATAGGCTGGTTGCAAAGTGGCGAAGGAGTCGGTTATTCCCACTTTCTATTTTTACAGAAATTATCCATTACATTCACGTATATTTCAGCAGTGGATCAAGAAATTGTCTGAGATAATAGTCATTGTTATAATACAAGTATATTTGATGAAAAATATTGTATATACTTGAAATATAATCCTCATTATTTGAAATATTTCCCAACCTTCACTGAATATCAACCCTATTGATTGCAAAATGGCGAAAGCGTTGGTTATAACAAGAGGCTGTTTTTCAAGAATTCAAACTTTATTTGGAGGAATATTTCAGAAGAGGAACGGATATTTTCACCAGTTTAAAATATGAATGAACTTCAAGTAGTTCTTTCGATTTTTACTATTTTCATAATAGTTATCACTTATGTTCTACTGAATACAATCTATTGGCTGGTTGCAAAGTGGCAAAGGAACCGGTTATTGCCACTTTCTTTTTTTACAGAAATTATCCATCACATTCACGTATATTTCAGCAGTGGATCCAAAAATTCTCCAGAATATTTCCCAACCTTTACTGAATATCAACCCTAAATTGGTTGCAAAATGGCGAAGGCGTCGGTTATAACAACAGGCTGTTTTTCAAAAATTCAAACTTTATTTTGAGAAATATACCAGAAGAGGAACGGATATTTTCACCAGTTTAAAACATGAATGAGAACTGAACTACAAATATATTTGTCGACTTTACTATTTTCATGATAATTATCACTTATGTTCTACTGAACACAATTCATAGGCTGGTTGCAAAGTGGCGAAGGAAACGGTTGTTATCACCTATTCATCCATTATCTTATTTGAAAACGAGTCATTTACAGGTATATTTGTTTTCTGTCTCTCATCACAAGTGAATCAAGAATTTTTATAAGCTTGCGGAATTAATAATAATGCCTATGAAAGTCGAGATAACCACTTCGAACAATTTTGATTATGTGAGACGTGAATGTGATAGCAAATGACCACTATATAGTAGAAAAGTATTGAACTTACGATAAAAAAAATCATCTTTCATGAAGTGCTTGCTGCAAAGTATCATATTCTTTGTGATACGTTTCCCAATCTTCAAGACTGTCTGCCCTTTTCTACTGCCTTGGGATTCAACTGAAATATATGCAAAGAAATTTCAGAAGAACTAGGTGGTGAGCATTGAGGAACAGAGCACATTTTCGTGATCTTATTCCCACATTACCTGTCACAATCCGCTGCATTTTCAACTCTTATACACTTTATTCGTAACAATTGTCCATGAATTATCATCTAAATATATCACTTTCGATATCTAAATGACTCCAAACCATAAAAATATTCCACACTTTTCCCATATAACCACACACACGTTAGTTTGTTGTTCACCATTCGGGTATTTCAAAGGATTAAAAGTAGATGTCGCCCACTCCGTGATCTTCTCTATGAAATGTTGCAAAATGGCGAAGGAGATCAATTAGTTCTTCTTTGGACATCACGTCATTACAAGCAGATTCATTTACTTTCATCTGAAATATCCATAATAATTACGATTTTATGCAAAGGATTTGGGTAAGGACTAAGGAGAACAGTATTCAAGAACGTCCTTGTGAGAGAAGGGAACAGTAAAACGAATTAATTAATAAATCATTCCGGGAAAATGTGGCATTTCTTCCAGTGATTTATGAATAAGGAATAAATTCGGTGTATAATACCCACAATCCGTGATTTTATTTATCGAGTGAGAGTAGATCTAACGCTCAGAACACAAAATCGAGCGTAGCGCTAATGTCCAGTTCACGTTGTCGAAGTTGACACCCATACGAAACGTAGGTTAATTTCACTTTCTCAAACGTCATTGGATGTTATTATTGACATGTATATTTCCTTTGTGGTGGTTTCCGAAAACTGAAGCAGACTAGGCTTTTCCGGGAAAACGCTCAATACCGCGAAATGGAAGAGTCTATATAGTAGTACCAAGGAAACGACGGGGCAATAGTCGATGGAAACATGAAGAAATCTGTGATAATTTGCATTTAGTTTGGGAGTTCTCATTAGACCATGGCTGTCGCAACGACGACAACCACCACTGTCCAACACCAAAATAAAACTCAAACGTTCAGGACGACCCAGTCTCATCACCACAAGAGGAAAAGGAGAAGGAACACGAGCGAAGTCAGTAGCTGTTTGAAATATATGATTTTCACATTCAATGTTGTCTTATGGGTGAGTACATGGTTACACCTACTCAATTTCAAAGATATATTTACCAAACAAGGCTCTTTGTTTCTTTGGGATCGTAAAAAAAAATTGATAATTTCAATAAATAGTTTGAATAAACCTTGTCTCAAACTTCAACCTTGCGAATAACCAATGATGCATAACTTTTCCTTGAAAATGTAACAAATAACTTCATGTAGGTCAAAATTTCTTAGACCATGGGATGAAATTCACTTAAATAGAATTTATTTTCAGTTCTTTGGACTACTAGTTCTAGCTGTTGGATTATGGGCTTGGACAGAAAAAGACACTTTCAATAATTTAGGGAAAGTGGCGAACATTTATCTCGATCCAGCATTCGTTTTAATATGTATAGGATCACTAACTTTCCTCATCGGTTTCACCGGTTGCGTTGGAGCGTTACGAGAGAATACATGTTTACTTGGAATGGTGAGTAGCGTCACTATTTATTAAATTAAAAGTCTACAATATCGATAATTTCAGTATGCGCTTATTTTGTCCATACTTCTTCTCTTCGAGATGAGTGCGGGAATTCTAGGATTCATATTCAAAGATTGGGTAAGTTATCCATTTCTAATAACTTTTTTACGATCAATATATTATCATCTTATCTGTTCATGAATGTATTATTTTTGTATTCTAAACTTGACTGTCATGTTTTTGGTTCAATGTCAAATGCTGTCAATCATTGAAAATTTCCAAACTGTCAAAAATTGATTCATACAGGATAACATTCATTAATCATTGGCACATTAAAATAGAACTGATTTTTAGATAAAATCTCAAGCATCAACGGGCTTCCAAACCTTCATTGTACACTATAGAGATGATCCAGACCAACAGAATCTCATCGATTGGATACAGGAAGAATGGGTACGTCCATTTACCCCTTTTTGATATTTTTAAAGATTGAAATTAATGTTTTCAATAGCTGCACTGTTGCGGAGTGGACGGTCCGAAGGATTGGGACTACAACCAATATTTCAACTGTTCGTCTAGCGATGTCGGAAGCAGGGAAGCCTGCGGTGTGCCCTTTTCTTGTTGTAAACGCAAACCCAATGTGAGTTATATGTAACCTCTTCTAACCTACATTATAAATTAATTTTCTAATTTTGTTTTCACTTATAGGAAGCAATAAAAAATAAACAATGTGGATATGATGTTAGAAAGCCAGGATTTGTAAGTGTTGAATAATATTTTCATTATAACTATTTAGTTGATTAATAAAAATAACTGATATTCAATTAGATTCTTAGCTATGTTCTTAGTATCAGTTATTGAATTTTTATGCATGCTCGAAAGATAAAATTGTATCGTTCAGTCAATATTGATTCTACGATTCTACTTTTTTTCTCATCGCAACCCAGACGGGAAATAGGCATATATTTGAAAGGGGCTGTCTGAGAGCAGGTGAAGAATGGATAGAGACCAATTTAGTGCCTGTAGCTGCTGTAAACGTTGCTGTTATGGTACTTCAGGTATCACATCAAAAGTTAGAGCATGAATTTTAGGTTACCTAGGAGTATTTAGCGCACCTGGATGTTTTAATTTTTTTATTTTAATTCCCTTTCCACAGAGCATTTTTTGTTTGTTTTACCTACTGTATTTGTTTTTCAAATTGCATTGCAGAATCTCAATGCTTCTCTCGTTATAAATGAGAGAGGTTGTTTGGAAGCGATTGAGGAATGGATGGAGAGAAATATGATTCCGATAGCTACGTATATTTTTGTTTACTTCTTTTTTCATGTAAGTGAGTTTTAAGATTTGAAATGAACTTCAACTTCGATTTCTCTCACTAATATCGTATTTTCTGGGTTCTAATAACCATTCGGACAATTGTGTTAACCTAGAAATTGCAGCATATCAAATTTGAATGATTTCTCGAATAACTTAACAAGTTAATACGGTGACATTTATAACTTCAATGAGTTTTTCTTGTAGTTCATAACCTCAAGTGTTGAATGGAATATTTTTCAATATTTGCTCTGAACTATAGTCTGTTCAAATGTAACAGAGAGCTTGGTAAACAAGTTTGCACATAAGTGGGAGGGGCTTCGGAGAGTTACTTTCCGTCCAGAGTCGAATCGAGGGTAGTTCACAGAATCGTAAAATAGATATTTACACATATAGTCCATTTAAGAATTATTGACATCGAAGCAGGCCATGAACGTCCAGTCGAGGCTTTATTTCTGGTTACAAAAAGTAACTAAATTTCATCATAGAAATAAAACATAAATATAACCTAGAAAAGTGTTGAGAATACGAATTATCGAATAATTAAGCCGGAATATTTCGATTGCAGTTTCTACATGGGAGTTCAGGTTTGAAAGCGCAAAAATATCGTGGAATGCTTTCATATGAAATTATCTCATATAAAAGTCAACCATGGAAAATTGAAGATCATTCAAATAAATATTTATTTTCACTCACGACAATGCAATATTTATTGGTATTGGAAATCTTGCAAAATTCTAACCATATAACTATAAGAGTACCATTTTATGTCAGGATTCAAGAAGGATAATTAATGGAATTCTAGCAGGTAGCTAGTGGTGCAAAAGAAAAAAATTTTTGGATACTTCGCAAGCACAGGGCCAAAAGAATGGATTGGAAAAAACGTTATCAAGAAATAAGAAACAAAAATTAAGAATCTATGTAGTACATGAAGAATTTTGACATGAAATTTGTACCGAACTATCAATATATAGGGTGATTTTTTAAGAGCTTGAGAACTTTTTAAAAAAAAAAAACGCATAAAATTTGCAAAATCTCATCGGTTCTTTATTTGAAACGTTAGATTGGTCCATGACATTTACTTTTTGAAGATAATTTCATTTAAATGTTGACCGCGGCTGCGTCTTAGGTGGTCCATTCGGAAAGTCCAATTTTGGGCAACTTTTTCGAGCATTTCGGCCGGAATAGCCCGAATTTCTTCGGAAATGTTGTCTTCCAAAGCTGGAATAGTTACTGGCTTATTTCTGTAGACTTTAGACTTGACGTAGCCCCACAAAAAATAGTCTAAAGGCGTCAAATCGCATGATCTTGGTGGCCAACTTACCGGTCCATTTCTTGAGATGAATTGTTCTCCGAAGTTTTCCCTCAAAATGGTCATAGAATCGCGAGCTGTGTGGCATGTAGCGCCATCTTGTTGAAACCACATGTCAACCAAGTTCAGTTCTTCCATTTTTGGCAACAAAAAGTTTGTTAGCATCGAACGATAGCGATCGCCATTCACCGTAACGTTGCGTCCAACATCATCTTTGAAAAAATACGGTCCAATGATTCCACCAGCGTACAAACCACACCAAACAGTGCATTTTTCGGGATGCATGGGCAGTTCTTGAACGGCCTCTGGTTGCTCTTCACTCCAAATGCGGCAATTTTGCTTATTTACGTAGCCATTCAACCAGAAATGAGCCTCATCGCTGAACAAAATTTGTCGATAAAAAAGCGGATTTTCTGCCAACTTTTCTAGGGCCCATTCACTGAAAATTCGACGTTGTGGCAGATCGTTCGGCTTCAGTTCTTGCAGGAGCTGTATTTTATACGGTTTTACACCAAGATCTTTACGTAAAATCTTCCATGTGGTCGAATAACACAAACCCAATTGCTGCGAACGGCGACGAATCGACATTTCACGGTCTTCAGCAACACTCTCAGAAACAGACGCAATATTCTCTTCTGTACGCACTGTACGCATTCGTGTGGTTGGTTTAATGTCCAATAAAGTAAACTGAGTGCGAAACTTGGTCACAATCGCATTAATTGTTTGCTCACTTGGTCGATTATGTAGACCATAAATCGGGCGTAAAGCGCGAAACACATTTCGAACCGAACACTGATTTTGGTAATAAAATTCAATGATTTGCAAGCGTTGCTGGTTAGTAAGTCTATTCATGATGAAATGTCAAAGCATACTGAGCAAATACTAATGCATGAAAATCCTAACCTCAAAAAAATCTGAGCAAATACTAATGCATGAAAATCCTATCCTCAAAAAAATCACCCGTTATTAACCAATTTGTGAATTATTTATTGCTCGGTGTTGAATACTTCAAGAAAGTCAATTTTTATTTTCATTCATGGAAACTGTCCATGAATTATTGAAAATATTATAACTGATGAGCAATTTTACAATTATTCAGTATACTTTTGAATTGGGAACAATATAGCATGTGTATTAGCAGAGGGAATGTGAACAGGGTACCTTACAATATAAGTATAACAAATAAACTTAAAATATCTATGAATGATACAAGAGCAAAGATAAAAATCTCATTGAAAACTTTGTTTCCACGTAGCGTAGTGATTTGGATATGTTTATTGAATAAGCTGACATAATCCTATTGATGGGCATCCTTTTGCAGGAAAGGTTTCAATATTTCAATAACCCATTTATGAAATAATTCACCATTCATAGTAATCCTTATCATTAATACCACTGTCAAGAATCCGATCACATCCAGGTAAAAATCCATCAATTGTTCCAACATTCAAAATAGTGCACCTTCTGCCTTTACCCTTGAATGTACTCGGCATACCTTTTAGATTATTTTCTAGTGTCCACTGACAAATTTGAATACCGTTTTTGAATATCCAAATTTTATCTAGATAAATGAATTTTACGTTTTGTTCCATGTATTCTCGGTATTTATCACAATATCGTACTATTTTTATTATATTTTTCTCTTTATCAGTAAGAATTTTCCTTCGATCAACTTTTTTTATTTGTATCCAATTTTTTTTATGATATAATATGATGTTGACTTCGATCAATTGAAATCTAGGTGCTCTTTGGCCAGTTCGAAAAGGATATCTAAACTGATATATTCATTGTTTTTAATTTTAGCAAAAACAAAGTCATTCAATGTCTCTTTGAAGGAATAATCGTATCGCACAGGTTTTCTTCCATTGCTAATTCCAGGCTATAATAACATTCTAATATTCTACGGACAGGGCTTGGTGAAATCTGAAAATTTAAGAGACATTGATCCATCAGAATACACTTTGAGTCGGTGAATAACAGTTTACCTGAAACACTAGCGGAAATATATGCCAAATCTTTGAAAAACTCGAAGTAACACCGAGAAACTGCCTGGCGTTCTCTTGTTAGGCGCGATGTATCCTGGTCAATTCCAGCCATTTTAATAGCATGAGACAAAAAATACTCAAATTCAGAGCAAATTTTTATAATTACATATTCACCAATATCTTCGATAAAATCATCAAAGCAAGATTTCTATGGTTAATGTTAGTGTTATTCCTATACCAACCTGAATTCAGCAACCCAAAATATTACTGAATAGTCTATTACCAACTTAAATTCGATTTTTCACAGCCAACCGAGATGTCAATAATTCTTAAACGGAGTAAAACAAACTAATGGACAAGTCTCCAATTGTACATATGTCTGAATCTACATCAAATTCCCCCAAACCAAAAATATTAACGGAAATATACCTAAAATGAATAAATTGAAATATGTTCAGTCGAAAATCTAACCTGACATGGATGAAATAAAAAAAATTGTTTTATTCTTAATCGAAAATATGGAAGAATAGAAAACATTGATAGAAATAATAATAAGACTGACAAAAATAATACAGAGTCCAAAATAATATTATTAATGAAAAATTATTCAGAATTTGTTTCTTCCAAGTCACTTTTTGATATATTTTGATGTTCCTCAAATTCTTTCCGTTAAAATTGAATTTAAGATTAACTGTTTTCCTTCAATAGATAAATGTGAATGTTTCGATCTTTTTCGCGGTGTGCCCAATATATCACCTTCAGATGCATTGTCCATTTCTGAATTCCACATTTTCCGTAACTCCGAAATCCATAGTTCGTCAGAAGATTTTTTGCCGGAGACTGCTACTACACTTTTATCGAGAACACTTATTTTTCACTATAAACTTTCACTACTTCTATCGACATTCCGTTCTGAGTACGATCCTGGCAGACTGTTAAGGGCGGAGAAGGGATTGTAGATAAGACCGTTTGAGCAATAAGACATCAGTTATGCGCAAAACAAACGGATTTAGTTTGTTAACATGCTTTCTCTTATATTTGAACAGACTATAGAATGAATTATTTTAGAATTGCTGAAATGAATGTACAGAGCTAATAAGGCTTAGCATGTGCATGATTAATCTAATAATATTGATTCTGAACCTCACTTTTTGCTTTTTATGTTCTAACCTTAATTTTTTATGTCGGTTTTGAGATTTGCCACAGCCTTCCATAACTTCGAGCTGTGCACGAGGAATTGGCATCGCCGCATTTGAACTTTCGGGGTCCGATGCACGAGCGGACTCCATTTAGCAAGCAGATATTCTGAGCAGTGGCGGCGCAAGACCTTAATTTGATGTGGCCAAGATACATTTTGCAATACCCTTTGGTTACGCAAGAAAACGTTTTCATCGAAAAAGCCACTTAAAATGTTGAATATTTATCTTCAAAAATTCAATCAATAAAAAAGGAAAAGATAGTGCGACATTTAACATACTGTACAATTGTATCCAGTTTACCTGCGAAAATGAATACTGACGACGACGAACCAACCTTAAAATGTCTTAAAAGCTATCGAACCCCCATCCCATGTTGCCAATTTTCTGGTAGGAGTTATGGAAGGTTGTGATTTCCCCCTTCACATCGCAGCATTTCTGAAATTTTTGCTAATGCTTGTATTGCCAACTGATATCAACATGAACCGACATAATATCTGAGATTCCCCTTTCATATTTTTTCGTTTCACAGATATTGGGCATTTGCTTCGCTCAGAATCTTCGAGCTGATATTTTCGCACAGATATCGAAATGGCGTCACTGACATACAAGAACTCCCACTGCAGTCTAATCTGATTACACTGCGTGGGAGACTTTTTCTGTTTTGTACCGATATTTTCAAATACCTCTAGTACAGAAGAGACTATGATGTTCAAAGATATTTTACCTCATTACTCGAATTCGATAGGTTTTTCTTGAAGCAGAAGTGGTCATTGAATTAAGTTGCGCAACTAAATTTATATACTGATAATACAGTGAATAAGCTTATTATGAAGAACCAACTAAAATACTAAAAGAAATCCTCTCGACGAGCAGAAACCAAAAATTTTGTTTTGCCTGATTCAAATTTTTTTTAACTCGATGATAATAATGATAATAAAGAGTGACTATTCCCGAAATGAATATTGATTATTTTCTATTGAAATTCATCCTGTGTCAAAGATTTTTGAATACAAAATGATAGTGTTTGTACAAAAGATAATATTGAGTAATAATGACTCTACAGAGTCAACTTGGAAACGTTTGACACCAAATGCTGGTGATTTTATTTTTGTAAAACTGTTATGCATTCACGCCAACGGTTCTTGGCGTTTATGCAGTCGAGCATGGTCCATAGCCTCCATATTTTCAAGGATCCAGATGGTGAGTACTCACATTCCATTTCCAAAAAGTTGATACAACTGTTTTTATCTTTTTTTTTGATTCATCGTATTTTCTTAACTTCCCGATAGATAAGGAGGCCATGGAAGAGTTTTTAAGTACCTATGTAAGCTCTCAGTGGCTTTGAATATTGTGTTCTTTGATATAATAACTGAAAGTATATAAGGAAGTTTCCAATTTTTCAATATTATAAAGGTCGGAATATTTACAAAAATATCCAATTTGGGATGGAAGCTTTCGAGTTATTTTCTGCAATTGATATTGTTGAAACTCAAAGTATGTAGTGTTTTTTAACCAACAAATGGTAGATTGTAGTTCAAATGAATGGAACATTAGCCATTCAAGATCTGCTCTATCTCGAGAAATAACGTTTGAATTTTGTACATATCTTTATGTACCATTCAGCAAATTCTCAATAACTCTTATTTCAGTTATCTTCAGAGTAGATCTTGAATCTTTTTGTGAAAAACGTAAAATTTGGCGAATTGTAAAAACTTTTGATATTTATCGACAACGTTTATTGTTCGATGTACATATTGGGTAACATTCATAATCTCATTGTTAAGAATTTTAAGAAATTCAGAATTCCTATTTATTAAACTATTTTTATTTACAGTGAGGCAACAGTTGAAAATATATTTAGTTCAGAAAAAAATTTTCAGTATTGTATATGGACTGTTTTTTATTTATTTTGTTTCTTAGTAATTTTCATCTTTTTTCTACAAAATTATATTTTGAAAAATAATTTCAGGATGTTGATTATTTTCATATTTATTTTCCTCATTTTTCATTCATCGGAAACCGTTTTCTTCATTGAATTTGGGGTGGAAGAGTGACTGCCATATTTATTTTTCATTCGCTCAAATTTCCAATCAAAATAATCAGATCATAAATGTTCTTGAGATCTGTATGAGGATCTAACATAACATAAGACATTCCTAAAGGTGCTTTCAATTGAATATTGAAATTAATTCTATATATTATTAATTTGAAATCATAGATACTAAATACATCACAATCGCAAATACTTTGCTTTTATTACATTGTATAGACATTAAAATTTATTAGTTTGTTAAATACATTATAAATAAATAAAATTACGAAATACAAAAATATGTTTTTCTATACTAAAATATTTTTGGTCTGGATATGTAGAATAATCCGAAATTCTTCAAAGAACTACCAAGTTGAAATGGTCACAAATAAATGAAATGATTCTATGAACGATGTCTTTGTTCATTTCGGATTATCCTCATCGTTGGTTTTTTTTAATTATGTACAGTTTTTCTACGAATAAAATGTCAAAACAGACTGTTGATTCCCCCTTACTAACAGGTAAGGCGGCAGATCCCTTGTTAAAGCTTCTAACCAAGCCATGTACAAAGGAGCCGACACAATTCCTTTACGGGGCATCGGCAAGGACCTGTAACAACATCAGTATTATGTTTTGTTTCACAATCTCAAGTTTTTAGAACCAAAATTTTGACCTCGATGCCATAGAGGTTATAAATGAAAATTTTCGTCCATTCTGGCCAGTGAAACGGATTTGAGAATAAATAGGGATATTTACATTTGAAAATGGGAAAGTGGTGATTTCCCAGAGGTAATTGGGGCATTTGCATCGGATTTCATGTATTTTTTTGTATTTTAATGGAAAAGCTATTTTAACTTCAAACGAATTATTGAATAAAGAATCCTTATATATCTGTAACAGCTGATTCAACGTAATTGACAAAGAGCTGCTGTTATTTTTTCGACAGCTGTACAAAATTTGGGTAAATTTTCACGCCCACTCGTGTTTTTCAATTTTTGAATATTTTTCATTGAAAATGACCATTCCAGAATGATTCTTGATGGTTTTCAATGATGGCAAACTAGTATTTATGGAGATTTCTCAAACGTGATCGGGAAAGCCCCCCAATATGATAATTGAGTTAAAAATACCTTACCCTTCCCAAATTCCCTTAAATATTTAAAATATAAAAAACGAAACTTATAGTGAATACTGCTTAGTAGAAGCTTTTACCTTGAAAGCATGTATTATGATAATTATTAATAAACTTTGATTCGATTTGATCGGGAAAGCTCATTCCTTTTCCAAAAAAACAACAACATTTATGGGTTTTCACCACCTATTATCAAACTTTTACGAATGTTATTATCATATATTTCGGAGTGAAAATAGGATTTGCCCCACTAGACGCGGAGGAGCTTCGCGCCCTCACCGACGCGACCGCTACGCGGTCGTTTTTTCGAATGGTTCTTATTTGCCAAAATTCGACCAGGGATTCCGTAAATATGGCCATTTGAAATTTTTTTTATTGATTATTTCAAAACTACGGATTCGATCATGACGAAATTTTGTATTTTAATGGAGAATGATATGTTCAAGCTAAATTTTTTCCAGATTGCATAACCAGAACCATTTTGAATTTCCAGGAATTTTGAATAAAAAATCCTTATATTTCTGTAACATCTGATAATTGACAAAAAGCTGCAGTCATTTTTTTGAAAGCTGTCAAAAATTTCTTCTATTGGTTTCTGAAACTGGAAAATGCGAATCTACCTACAAGGTGGACGAACGAGCGCTCAAAAGTTCCTGACATCACGGCAGTGCTTTTCATAATTTTTTGAATACTTACATTACTACCAAATTTGCATCTCTCGATTTCTCTAA
Source organism: Aphidecta obliterata (assembly GCA_963966015.1). Taxonomy (NCBI): domain Eukaryota; kingdom Metazoa; phylum Arthropoda; class Insecta; order Coleoptera; family Coccinellidae; genus Aphidecta; species Aphidecta obliterata. The sequence goes on from OZ014435.1 coordinate 6,242,644, forward strand.
TAGTAATTCTCTCAACCTAAGCTGCCTGTGGGTTTTCTCTTGTAAAGAGAGTATTTCTTGTTCAGAAACTCTGGCTTCTGAAAATCGAAATATAAATTTTCGTCAAAAATCAAAACTTGATGATTTAACATACCATCTCCTTCAGTGTCTTCAGTTCTAAAATCTTTCAAGATTTCGTTAAAAAATGCTATCGTGTCTTCTTTCGGTTTTTCCGACAGTGAAACCATCTCCAAACTCGAGTATTCCAGTCTGAATTTAGTGAGAAGATTTGCCATGCTGAAAAAAAATATGTACTATAGTGAGCGATTTACATTTGAGGCATTTCCTCCTCTTTCACCGAATGATTCAAATTGAGGTTATGAACGTAATATTTTCGACAATTCTGTCACAGTAGTTCTAATGTATCACATCTGTCATATTTGGCTAACGTTGCCAGACATAAGTGACTTTAAGTAAAGTTTTTTTGACTTGAGCTCTAGTCAATTTGTGTTATATTTCACTTACTTAGCCTTTTCTTCTTCCAAAATGTGCATATTCGTTGCTAACGCGAATATCCTGAGCTTGCAGCTTTCCCAGTCTTGTCTGCTGGAAATAATGTATGGCAACAGCATCGTCAAGCCTCCATCGTCATAAAGCCACCAAACGTCTATATTTCCCTTGTTCTGCTTTGTCCTGAAAAGCATCATCTTCTCGATGCCCATACTCTTACCCAGATCGGAATTTCGTCTCAGGTACTTCGACAGGGCTTCTTTCTTCTTCTTCCTCCTCATCTCGATCAAATCCGCGTTTGATTTAACACTGTCGCTGTCGCCTGAAGGAATTTTTACTTTTACTACTAGGTAGACACACTCTGATAAGTTACATGCAGAAGTAGATAGCCCTGTCTCCTCCTTTTTTGGCCGTCATTTAAATACTTTCATGCATTCATAATTCTTCGATGCCAAACCACTTCTGCACTTAACTTGTGTAAAACCAAAACTCGTCCAAAAATGTTAATGAACAACTAAATGATTCCTTACACAAGGTGGCAGTAGTAGAAGACGGCGAAATGACATTTGTCTCACTACCAGGTCCAACTAAGTCGGCTAAACATAGGTTAGAATCAGCATGCATCATGTTACTGGAGGTGGAAGTTCTAAGATCCGTTCGTGACGGAGGGTGAGGAATGGGTTGGTCCATCGTTCCGTTTGCGTTACCTGCTGGTTCGTCATCTTCCGTTATCCTGGAATAATCCAGGCCATCCTTGACCCTGAGGATGGTCACGGAGAGTCGGTAGTCGAAGGCGGCACTAGGGAGAGAAGTTGAGAATAAGAAGAATCTGAACAGAACCAACAAGAACAATGCTTACTGCAATATATTGAAATAAGCTAGCAAATCATCTCTGTTGCACGTCATCCAGTTATTCTTGTAGCCCAACATCAGGACGTTAGGACTCAACTTCCCAAACCCAGAAGATTGCATCAAAGCCTTTGAACCGTCCTCGAATTTGATATTGTCGACGATGGTGTAGAAACCTTTAATTTTGTTGGTCCTCAACCATGCATATACAGAATTCATACGTGTAGCCCTAGTCCTATGTGGTAAACGTTTCTGAAAGAACACCATCAGTTCACAAAACATTTTACCCTACCAAGAAGGTTTGTACCTCCTTCACGTCCCCCAGGATTAGAAGGGAATTACTCCTTGTGATCAAGTTGGCGAAATCGACCAAGGGTGGTCTGGCTTTCGGGGAACCTGACAAAACCAGTATTTGGGGTTTGTAGTTCTTCACGTGCTCCCCGATGTTGTTCAGCCTGAGTGCCATCCCTAGAGCTGTCTTGTAAGTTTGGGCTTGTGTGGAAGATCCCCAGTTGACGTCTGAAGTTAAAGGTTTTCTTTCAATAATATAAGTTCACTTCGCTCCAAACACATCATTTTTACCTGGTTTCCTGTAAACCACCACGAGGTACAACCCTAGGATGACGATGAACGTCACCAGGGACGATTGCCAGTTGATCATGAACATGATGACCACGCAGGTGACGAACCCAGCAAGACTCAACCACATGTTGTAGTACTGAAACGGTGAAACTACAGTTAAATTCGAAACTAGTGGCTTTTGTGAGGGGCATTATTTACCTTGAAGGTTGGTCGCCAGCCTAGGGGTTTGACGAAGGCTGCGTGGAAGGTGCAGAAGTTGATCAAAGCGTAGGAGGCCAAGTAGAAGTTTGATATGATAGGAGCTATGTCGTTGATCTCGGCTGAAAATTCGAGAGTTACATCAGTTGAGGGTCCCTTAGGGGTTTCACCTGATTCAACAAACCTATTAAGAGAAAAGCGCCAGATACGACGAAGGTGAGGAAATAACCACGGAAAGGCTCCCCTGATTTCCCATATCCCTTGGAGAAGAAAATGAGTCCTGGGTATATCTTATCTATCCCCAAGGCCTGTATCAATCGGGGTACAGACAGGAGATTCGTAAGGGCTGTACTGAGGGTTGCAGCAAAACATCCAGCGTAGATCAGGAGGTCCCAAGAAGACATGACGGTCATCATCTGAAGAAAAAATTGATTGAAAATTTCGCAACCCACTCCTCGTGTTTGTAAACATGTTGATTTTCCTCGTCACGCTTTATTGCGCATCAGTTTCCGATCGATGGGAGACCTCCCATGCATATTCTTCGCCACAGGCCATCAAACTTAATTGGTAACACAGACGGGGTGTGTCACTTCTACTCTATAAACTTTTACGGCGGGAAAACAAGACGTAAACAGGGAAGCACTCTGAAAATGGACTCATTTCCATGCAATAATTGATTTATTCCAGCACGTTGAAATAAGTCAAAAGCATGAAAGAATTATTAGGTTGGAACATACAGAAATGATCCTGCAATGAAGGAGAGTTTTTACAAATTCAGATCTCGAGGCTAGACCTGAGAAGAGGAAAAAAAGTTAAGTCTTAGATAAAACCCAATGGGGGACCAATTGGGGTGATTAATCAATATTTTCTTCGTTTTGGGCGCTAAGAGAAGATTGTTGCTTTTGGGTCGTACACTTTTTATTACACCAGGAAGTAGATATAAATCTTGAGTTATTCTTTCCGAAAAAATAATAACGACTATGAGATAAATGATTACTAGATCTACAGATTAAAATACAGAAAATGTGAGTTGATTACAAGTTGATGGTAAGGGCTTATAAAGCTCAACTGAACTTATCATAATGTCTTCCTTGAAAAGTAAACTTCTGTCCTATGCGAGATAATACGGGAGCTTGCACTATCGCACGGTTTACCAGGAATGTGCTGGAAAGCACCCTGTTTCTTGTGAAGTTCCTTGAAGTAGGCATCACGTAACAATATATATTTCATCTTATCTATGTGTTTTGCTGCCAGGAACAATTTCATGCCCCGTTATTTTACTGAGCTATCACAAAAACGGGGTGCATAATTTGTATTATGTTTATTTATTACCCGCTCGCAAATAAGATAACTTTTCTTGTAGTTTCGAAAAAACACCACCTATTTTAGTTTTTTGCTTGTAAAATCTGCATCAATGGAGCGATGCTGACACTTTCAACAACCCAAATATAGAGAATGAAAAGACGAGGAAAATGAGTGCCAGTGCAGCTCAATCGAATTGAATAGAAAAGCCGGAAAAAATGTGAAAATCAGCGTTTTTTCAAAAATTCCTAACTCGGCTTTTTTTGAAGTTGTAGCTCTGATTTTCCGGATGAAAGTAATGGTTAATAGGTTCTATGTGTGTGCATAACCAGTACGTTGTCGAATTAATAGTTTTTGCGAAATTGCGATTTGAATTATTTTAGGCACCATTTCGCAGAAGAGTTGGATGAGTCGAAAGTTGTCCGTATTTTAATTTACAAAACGGATTTCGAAAATAGTAGTATAGTACTACAAAACGTCAATTTTGATTCTTCGTTAAAATGTTGCAAAATAGGTGAAAAATACGTGGAAACATGACCAAAACCAGCCCAGCGCTCTATTGCGGTCGAGTAGTGGGGGTATGACTGTGATGATTCGTGCCCAGCCGCAGCGCGCTTTTATTATAATACGCATCTGCCGGTTTCCTCCACTATTCGTCCGCGATCGAGCGGTCGGCCAATTTTGGTAATGTTTGCACGTTTTTTTCACCTTTTCCGCCTATTTTGAAATATTTTAACGAAAAATCAAGATTGACTTCTTGTAGCACTACACTTTTACTTCCAAAATCCGTTGTGTAAATTAAAATCGGAGAACTTCCGACGCATCCAGCCCTTCCAGAAAATAGTGCCTAAAATGATTAAAATTGGAATTACGCAAAAACTATTTATCCGACAACGTCCAGGTTACTTTCATCCGGAAAGCCAGCGCAACATCTTTGAAAAAGGCCGATATGTATATGAATTTTCGAAAAAAAGATTATTTTTACGATTTTTCCGGCTTTTCTACGGTAATAATGACCCGATTAAGTTACGTTAGCACTCATTTTCTTCGTATTTTTGAGCGCTCGTACTACTTACACGAGGGCTATATCATTTCGTCACGATGTCTGTATTTTTAGAATTTTGAGCCTATAATGGTCTCAATCGACTATGTTCGACTCACTGATGATGAATCTGTCGAAAAATTCGAGTCTGTCCGTCCGGCCGTAAGCACGATAACTCTCGAACGGAACAACCTAGAGACTTGAAATTTCCAGTGTGGGTTCAGTTCCCGAATGCCTCGGTTGAGTTCGTTAATGGGCCAAATTCCACCAGGGGTTCCGTAAATATGGCCCTTCAAAGTTGTGATTCCCTGATTACTTGAAAACTACAAATTTGATCGAGATGAAATTCTGCACTCAAATGAAGAATGAGGTGTTCAAGCTACATGTGAAATTTTGTCCAGATCGCATGACCAGAACCATAGAAACTATAGAAAATTGTAACTTTTGAACGGAAACGCCTAGGGACTTGAAATTTTCAGGATAGGTGTGGATCTCGAATGTCATGATCACGTTCATCTATGAGCAAAATTATACTGGGGGTTCCGTAAATATGGTCGTTTGAAATTTTGTTTTCTTGATAATTTCGAAACTACGGATTCGATCGAGATGAAATTTTGTATTTTAATCGAGAATAATAATAATAATATATTAAAGCAATATTTTGTCCAGATCGCATGACCCGAACCATAGATATCATAGAAAATTGTATCTTTTGAACGGAAAGGCCTAGGAACTTGAAATTTTCAGGGTGGGTTCAGATCGCGAATATCGCGGTCACGTTCATCAATGAGCAAAATTAGGCTAGGAGTTCCGTAAATATGGCCGTTCAAAATATTTTTTTCCTGATAGTTCCGAAACTACTGATTGGATTGGAATGAAATTTTGCACTTAGCTGAGGAATAATGTATTCAAACTACGTGCGGAATTTTGTCCAGATCGCATTACCAAGTCCATAGATACCGTAGAAAATTCTTGCGAATTATCGAAAAAAAATTGGTCAGCTGAAGCACTGACATGAAGTCTGGATTTTCGCCTAAGTTTCAGAATTTTTTTGACAGCTGTCGAAAATTCCTTCAATTGATTTCTAAAACTGGAAAATGCAAATCTACCTACAAGTGGATGCACGAGCGCTCAAAAGCTCCTGACTTCACGGAAGTGCTTTTCGTAATTTTTTTTCCTCTACAATTCTGTTGTTTAAAGTGTTAGCATCGTTCCATCGGTTCGATTTTACGAGCAAAAAACTGAAAATAAACACAGTTTTTTTGGTGTTTTTTCGAAATGACAAGAAGAGTAATCATATTTGCGAGTCTAAAACATATCACTAAACATCCACGCACCCCCTCATTCCTGGTTTCCTTCTACGATTTTTGTCACGAAAAAATATCTTTTGCCTGGTCTATGGAGCATGTGAGGGATCTTTCCAACTCAGGTTGTCCCAATTTTCAGTATTTCGCTCATATTTCCCAAACGGTGCATCATACGGTGAAACGCTTCATACACAAAATGGAAGCTTCTTAAATTCCTAATAAATTTGTTTCCAATACTTTTTTTCGTTACTCAAACAGTTTCTGAGATATCCGCTTCCGAAAGTCGTCAATTCACGATAAATGCATGTTTGAATAAATCAAAACATCTACGGAGTTCACATGAGTTTGATGATTTTTTCCTTCAATAAATGATCAAGGGTGGGGGAATGGTCCCAAGTGTCCCCCTCGACCCCTTTGAATTCGCGAATATAAGCGAGTAAACCTTGCATTCCATTCCAAATTCATCGCTGCAAGGTTTTTTGCCACCAGTCCGTCTCTGTCCCCATATGAGAGAATTAACACCTGATAAATCCATTTTCTGACCCATAAAGATCGCCAACACCGACAACGGATGACCTCAGTGACAACAATACGCAAACATATTTACCCACAAGATACTATATTATTTTATCGACATTTTCGCAACTTCGCACGTTGCATTTAATATCGACGGTTTATTTTCTTTAAATCATCCATCATAATCTCTAAATTCGTTTTCTATCGAAATCGGGAAAATATTTACGGTCCGAATTGAAATGATTCGAAATTTTCCGGTAAATATAATATTGTTTATCTAACGTGTGCTATTTTCGAGCGTTATTGTACTTAGTATTCGGATGAAACGTAGATATTGGGCTTGGATGATTGATTGAGTGGAAGATTTTGGCTGTCTCCACCTATTAACAACGCTGAAGAAAACTCTTTATCCAAACCTTCTCAGAAAGTGTGGCTTCTGAGACTCACCTGATAACTGTTGAAGAGTCCGTAGTCGCAGGAGTGGTCAGCCAGGCAAACAGTGATATTTCCGTTGAAAAAATCTGTAACGTTCCCACTTGCATCTCTCACCGCTGCTCCCCCAGCGAATATCACGAAAAGGGCATAAGAGATCATCGATATCACCAGGGCCAGAAACGTTCCTTTTGGAATTGCTGATGCTGGATCCTGTGAGGGATGAGAATTCAGAAAAAGATCAAAATCTAAGATCAATATCATCTCCCAGAATCATAAACAGGGACGAGTCGTCGAAGAAACCACCATAACTTGATGGCTATTTCAACAGCTGAATTTTTGCCTGAACTTCGGTCGTATTAATCAAGTAGCATTTGCTCTCCCGCTTTTCTCCACTTTCATCCGGATTATTCCGGATAGCCAGGGCCGGTTTATGGTCAACGCATCCATCGAACCAAGTAACCGCGTTGGTTCGACTTCTACGGTTTCAAATGTAGCCATTTATTTGGATGAATGTTTATTTGCGTGGAAGAGGAATGTTACATTCACTTCTGGTTCAAATTTGAGTTGAAATATCGTTTGTACTAGAAATTATATAGGACCTTGTGTGATTGAAAAGGTGATAATGAATATAAAACAACCATTAAACACATTTGGTCTTATGGTACAATCTTCAAGAATTATATGCCCCTTACCTTCAAATCCCCAGATATGTTAGCACCTGCTTGAATTCCAGTAACCGAAGGAAAAAAAACTGCGAACACTTGAAAGAAGTCATAGGCTATACCATCCTGCGGTCTGTATTTTGCGTCCCAATTTTCTTTGAACACATTGACTGAAACATACAAAATAACACATCTGAAGATACCTAGTTCAGTGTTCAACACTGAAGAAAACGAATCCCGGGAATTCTCGGTTAAATGAATTCCTGTTGTTTAACCGCAACCAAAAAAAGGCCAATCTGAGAACAATCTGTACTTGCAATCTAACATGACGGTTTCGGTTTGTCAAGTTACTTGAGTCCTATGAACAGGAAAAACGATAAGTATAGCATTGATAAGGTACTTTTATTTCAAAATGAATATTTCCGTAAATGTTACAGGAGTATCTAGTAAAATATAATAATTTTGTAAGTATAACCCAACAATATTTGTACGCACACATTACATTCAATAGGAATGTTTGGTATTTCTCACAGAAATTCAAATTATTCTACCGGAATAAATCTCGTTTCGCTCACTTCAATTTAACCTATGTTGTACCATATGGTTGAAGTTTTTGAGCGCTCGTACTACTTACACGAGGGCTATATCATTTCGTCACGATGTCTGTATTTTTCGAATTTTGAGCCGAAAATGGTCTCAATCGACTATGTTCGATTCACTGATGACGAATCCGTCGGAAAATTCGAGTCTGTCCGTCCGGCCGTCCGGCCGTAAGCACGATAACTCTCGAACGGAACAACCTAGAGACTTGAAATTTTCAGTGTGGGTTCAGTTTCCGAATGGCTCGGTTAAGTTCGTTAATGGGCCAAATTCCAACAGGGGTTCCGTAAATATGGCCGTTCAAAGTTTTGTTTCCCTGATTACTTGAAAACTACAGATTTGATCGAGATGAAATTTTGCACTCAAATGGGAAATGAGGTGTTTAAGCTACATGTGGAATTTTGTCCAGATCGCATGACCAGAACCATAGAAACCATAGAAAATTGTAACTTTTGAACGGAAACGCCTAGGGACTTGAAATTTTCAGGATAGGTGTGGATCTTGAATGTCGTTATCACGTTCATCTATGAGCAACATTATACAAGGGGTTCCGTAAATACGGTCCTTTGAAATTTTGTTTTCTCGATAAATTCGAAACTACGGATTCGATCGAGATGAAATTTTGTATTTTAATCGAGAATGATATATTGAAGCAATATTTTGTCCAGATCGTATGACCAGAACCATAGAAAACATAGAAAATTCTTACTTTTGAACGGAAAGACCTAGGAACTTGAAATTTTCAGGGTGGGTTTGGATCGCAAATTTCACGGTCACGTTCATCAATGAGCAAAATTAGACTAGGGGTTCCGTAAATATAGCCGTTCAATAATTTTTTTCCTGATAGTTTCGAAACTACTGATCGGATTGGAATGAAATTATGCACCTAGCTCAGGAATAATGTATTCAAACTACGTGCAGAATTTTGTCCAGATCGCATCACCAAGACCATAGATACCGTGGAAAATTCTAGCGAATTATCGGAAAAAAATTGATCAGCTGAAGCATCGACATGAATTCTGGAGTTTTGCCTAAGTTTCAGAATTTTTTTGACAGCAGTCAAAAATTCCTTCAATTGATTTATAAAACTGGAAAATGCGAATCTACCTACAAGGTGCATGTACGAGCGCTCAAAAGCTCCTGCCTTCACGGCAGTGCTTTTCGTAATTTTTTATAATAAAATATCGGTCTCCGACGAAAGAACGAACATGATGAAACAGCGATTCGATAATTTTTAGCATTTTTTGGCCTCCTACCTAGAATATTTTCGCTCTACGATTGATACTAAAACTTGAATAACTTTTCCTAGGGAATACAAAAAAAAATAAAAGAGGTTTTTTATATGATTAAGAAAGATAGTATAAGAAGGAACAGGGAAATGGGGGTTTAACAGGAAAACAGAAGTTAAAGTCAGGTAAGCCCCTAACTGCATGAATTTTGAAAATCGGCAAAAAATAAATGAGAAAAATCGAGGGAGCTGACCTGACCTCAAGTTTGCAGGCTTTGCACGGCCCAATATTCACTGTACCGCTCAACTGAGGGCGCCACCGGATATACGAAACTCAAAAGATACTACCCAATGGATTGAAAAGCGACAGAAAAGGTGTGAGCATTCGGAGACTGTAATCAAATTCTCTAATATGAGTCCGGAATCAGGGAAAAATATTTCGTTATATTCCATGGAGTGTCTAATACTAGTTTTCAACGAATATATCTCTAATTCGTTAGAATTATGTAAAGATACTCGTGAATTAATATAATATAATATAAATTCCCCCCATTCTAGACACCTATTCGCGAAGTCACTCTTATCTTCCGATATAATGCATTACTACAGAATACTACTAACTAATTCCTCTAAGTAGTCATGCATATTCCTGTTTTGGTCATAGTATTATTTTTCTGTTGAAATGACAAACTGCAGTTTGGTTGCATCAACTGATGTAAAACTTGTTATTTCTAGAAGGATTAAACGACCGGAATTGTCAAGTAAAATCAACAAATATTCCTGCTGTATTTCCTGGAATATTTTTTGAGTGAAAAAATATCCTTATATAGATATAAATCAGATATACGACAATACTAATTAACCCAACAACAATTTATTGCAATATTACATTGTTTATCATATATTTTTCAATCGATCTGTCCTTCACCTTGCTACGAAGAAACTAATTTATATGATCAAGTTTGATCTTGGAGTAGATAAGAACGCAATGTTTACATCATCCTCGCCGGAAGAATCAATACACCTCCTCAACCGTGAGGAAGAGCAGTTTTTCTTTAAATTAAGTCAATTTGTGGCCTAGGGTCTATAAATGAAAGTTAGCGATGAGAACCTCCGACACCCAAAGAAATTTTCCAGGATAAACAATGCGGTTACTTCTGAAGGAAATTCCCCCTATATAAGCAACAGCAGGAATATTTGTTGATTTTACGTGACAATTCCGGTCGTTTAATTTCTCTAGAAATAACAAGATTTACATTAGTTGATGCAACCAAACTGCAGTTTGTCATTTCAACAGAAAAATAATACTGTGACCAAAACAGGAATATGCGTGACTACTTACAGGAATTAGTTAGTTGTATTCGAAGCTTATAACCTGAGATTTTCAAGTGAAATGGTAAGTGTAAGTAGTACGAGCGCTCAAAAAGAATAAATTCCGCACAAAACATTGCTTATTATGATTAGAAAATGCTCACGAAAGCTGTTTTCTGTACCTGTAAAAGGTTTCGGAGATATTCGCAATAAACGATTTTTTTTTTCAATTTCAACACCTTGGATCTCGAGAATGGTGCATTTCAGAGGGTAAGTTAATGAAAACTTTATTCCATATTTTTAGATGAGCTATCACATCCTGAAATACCGCGCATATATAATGAAACACCTTGTATGAAGAAATATTTTTCCCTAATTTCGGACTCACATAAGCGAGAGAGAGATAGAGAGAGAGAAAATTGCTTACTCCTTTTCTGTCGCTTTTCAATCCTTTGAGTAGTATCTTTTGCGTTTTGTCTATTTGGTGGCGCCCTCTGTTGAGCGGCGAGGAAAATGTTGGGCTGTCGGTGCAGATCGCTACAGATCTAATCTTTCTTCCTTACTCTGATCTGATCTAACCTGACTTCAACCTCTGTTTTACTGTTAAACCCCATTTCCCTGTTCCTTCCCACACTACAGGGTGTTTCTTAATTGAAGTAACAAACGAAGAGGGGAGATTCCTTAAGTAATTTTAAGAAAAAAAAGTCCCATGAACATGGGATCGCAAACGTTTCGTTTTCGAGATACAGGGTGTTAAAGTTTTTTTCTCATAGTATCTTCACTTCACAAGATATTCAACTGAAATTTGGCATATATATTACAATTGAGAGTTTACGCCATGTGTCATGCCAATTTAGTTAGCAAATCTACAGGGTGAAATTTTTTTTTTGGAATGTTGTCCCATGTTTTCCTCTAGAACTTTTTTTGGTGAGCCACTGTTAATTTGAAAAAATGAAAAAAGCAGCTATGTTGTCTCTTGTCGTTTTGTCATATCATAGAGAAAAATTTTGAACGAGTCTCTCGAAATCTTCAGAAAAATCTAAATTGTCATAAAAATTCAGTTAGTAAGCTGTGGTGAATTAATTCATTATTAGATTTTATGGTTATTTTCCTGATCTGTAGCAATGATTCATAAAGATTCGATAAACTCATTTAATCATTACAAAAAATTAAAACAAACTTTAATTCCCTGTATCTCTAAAACGAAAAGTTTTCGATCCCATGTTCATGGGACTTTTTTTCTTAAAATTACTCAAGGAATCTCCCCTCTTCGTTTGAACCTCCCATCTAGGAACACACTGTATGTTTCTTAATCATATCCTAACCCTCTTTTCTTCTTTTTTGTATTTCCTAGGAAAAGTTATTCAAGAGTTAGTAACAATCGTAGATCGAACATATTCAATTCTAGGTAGGAGGCCAAAAAATGCTAAAAATTATCGAACCGCTGTCTCATCATGTTCGTTTCTTCGTCGGAAACCGATATTTTATTCCAAAAAACTTCAATCGTATGGTACAACATAGATTAAAATACTGTTAGCTAAACAAGATTTATTCCGGTAGAATAATCTGAATTTCTGTGAGAAATACCAAACATTCCTGTTGAATTTTATGTGTCCATACTGTTAGTCGTACAAATATTGTTGGGTTATACTTACAAAATTGTTATATTTTACTAGATATTCCTGTGAAATTTACGGAAATATTCATTTTGAAATAAAAGTACCTCATCAAAGCTATACTTATCGTTTTTCCTGTTCATGGGACTCAAGTCACTCGTACAGATTGTTCTCAGAACGGTCTTTTTTTGTTGTGATAACAAAAGTTGCGTTCAAACATTTCTATCAAATACTCACGATCGAATCCAACGAAACCCTGCGCCCTCTTCTCATCAGTGGTGGGACCGATAATAGTGCCGACCATAAAATCAGCCATGGCGGCCAGAATGATGGCAATCAAAAAATTCTGCGCCTTGGATTCCCACTCCATCCCGATGGCGCAAATCAGAATCATGACCACGATGGCGATGATGCCCACCACCCTCGTGTCGTTGACGCCGCCGTCGATGAGGGTGACGCCGTAGAGTTTCAGCAGTTCGCTCAGCGAATTGCAGAAGCCGATGGTGTTTATGGAGGCCGAGACGGCGTTGGCGAAGGCGAACACGATTCCCACGGAAGCGCCGAATTCCGGTCCCAGCGACCTGGAGATGATGTAGTAGATTCCACCTGGAGAAACAGAGGATTTGTTGGATAACTGATATTTAAGGATTAGAGAATAGCTCAAGAAATAAAATACCGCAGGTATTAAAATTAAAAAAAAACACCTACCTCCTTTGACCTCGCCATTTGTGCTTATCGCTGATAAGGACAACGTCGTAACCACACATATTAACGCCGAAATTCCTATGATAACAAGTGATCCAGCTGAAAAAAATTCGAATAATTAAGAATTTTAATTTTAATTTTAAAAAACTTTTACTCATTAAATAATATGGCAGTGGCATAGGAGATGAAGTGATAAAAATGAAGAAATGGAACTGTGAGGTTCGAGATAATCCATAATAGTAAAACACAGTTATTTTGGATGGTGAACAAGGCCGGTTTTATGTCTCTATAAAAACAGGTTTCATCGTTCCAATTTTTTTTATATCTTTCTTCAGTTTGTCACATCTTGGGTTATGAGAGACGATAATATTTATATCTGGTAGAGAAGTTCCAAATTTCATTGTAGGTATCATTATTTTTTTATGCTCAAGTCAACAAATAAAAATGGAAAAATGAGTTTTTAAGCGATAAACATAAGAATTACAATCAACAATGAATTTTTTGTGAAGTACAAGAAACCTGCTGTTTTCACACGAGGATTTTCGGTGACAACAGAAGCAGGTACCGCAATTCGATATATCCCTGTTGGGATTTCGAAGATTCTTCCTTCCAGGACAAAGTAGAAAAATGCCATTCGAAAAATTTACTTTGTTGGTGTGCACCGAAAATTCTTGGCCGATCTTGATGAATCACCTGAGCTTAAATACACCTGTACTCCCACTTAGGAGCCCATAAGGATTAACTGCATACCATATTCCGAAAAAACGACTCTGAACCCAAGATACAGGATGAGACTTTATTTTTCCATATTAGAAAAAAAACCTAGGCAAACTACGGAAGCGCTGAGTTGACATGCAGAAAAAAAAAATAGAGTTGCCAGTTTGAAGTGAAAAAATTGTATATAAGTGTTAGTTCAAACTGGTAATTATGTATAATTGTCAATTCAAACTGGCAATTATGTATAATTGTCGGTCCAAACTGGCAATTATGTATAATTGTCAGTCCAAACTGGCAATTATAATTAAAATAATTGTCTGTTTGAACATGCGAATATCAATTATGTTCAATGAACAGTTTGAACTGACAATTATACATAATAATTGCAAATTGAAAATGAAAATTATACATAATTGATAATTGCCAGATCAAACTAGCCATTATGCATAATTGTCGGATCCAACTGGGAAACTTGGTAATTGTCAGTTAAAACTGGCAATTGCGTATAATTGTCAGTTTCCTCTGGGCATTATATGTATAATTACCTATTCTAAACAATTATGCAGAAATGTCAGTTTAAACTTACAACTACACATTTGCCAGTTGGAAACAACAAATATAAACAATTAATAATTGCCAATTCAAACTGGGAATTATGTATAACTGTAAGTTTCAACTGTCAATTATGTATAATTGATATTTTTCAGTTCAAACTGACATTCACTTATAATTGTCGGTTTCAGCTTAAAAATTGTGAATATTTTCCAGTTGAAACTAACATTAATACATAATAGCCAGTTGAAACCGATAATTAAACAGAATTGTCAGTTGAAACTGACAATAATACATAATTTTCAGTTGGAACTGAGAATTAGTTGCCAGTTCAAACTGGCAATTATGTATGATTGTCAGTTTAAACTGGCAATTATAATTATAATAATTGTCTGTTGGAACATGCAAATATCTATTATGTTCAATTACCTGTTCGAACTAACAATTATACATAATGATTGCAAATTGAAATTGAAAATTATATATAATTGATAATTGCCAGTTCAAACTGGCAATTATATATAATTGTCAGTCCAAACTGGCAATTATGTATAATTGGCAGTCCAAACTGGCAATTATAATCAAAATAATTGTCTGTTTGAACATGCGAATATCAATTATGTTCAATAAACAGTTTGAACTGACAATTATACATAATAATTGCAAGTTAAAATTGAAAATTATACATAATTGATAATTGCCAGTTCAAACTAGCCATTATGCATAATTATCGGATCGAACTGGGAAACTCGGTAATTGTCAGTTAAAACTGGCAATTGCGTATAATTGTCAGTTTCATCTGGGAATTATATGTATAATTACCTATTCTAAACAATTATGCAGAAATGTCAGTTTAAACTTACAACTACACATTTGCCAGTTGGAAACAACAATTATACACAATTAATAATTGCCAATTCAAACTGGGAATTATGTATAACTGTAAGTTTCAACTGACATTTATGTATAATTGATATTTTCCAGTTCGAACTGACATTCACTTATAATTGTCGGTTTCAACTTAAAATTATGAATATTTGCCAGTTGAAACTAACATTAATACATAAAAGCCAGTTGAAACCGATAATTAAACAGAATTGTCAGTTGAAACTGACAATAATACATAATTTTCAGTTGGAACTGAGAATTAGTTGCCAGTTCAAACTGGCAATTATGTATAATTGTCGGTCCAAACTGGCAATTATGTATGATTGTCAGTTCAAACTGGCAATTATAATTATAATAATTGTCTGTTGGAACATGCACATATCTATTATGTTCAATTACCTGTTCGAACTAACAATTATACATAATGATTGCAAATTGAAATTGAAAATTATACATAATTGATAATTGCCAGTTCAAACTGGCAATTATGCATAAATGTCAGTTTAAACTTACAATTATGTATAATTAATATTTTCCAGTTCAAACTGACATTTACTCACAATTGCCGGTTCCAACTTGAAATTATAAATATTGCCCAGTTGAAACTAACCATAATACATAATAGCCAGTTGAAACCGACAATTAAACAGAATTGTCAGTTAAAAACTGACAATTATACATAATTTTCAGTTGAAACTGAAAATTATAATCGCTAGTTCAAACTGGCAATTATGTATAATTGTCGGTTTCAAGTGGCAAAATGTGTTATAAAACCGACAGTTTGAACTGGCAATGATCAAGTATGTATATGTTTGGATTTCAATTGAAAATGATCAATTTATCAATTTATTTTAAATTTTGACATAACTTTGACATTTTAATCAAAAACTCCCCATACGTTTCTTCAACTTTTTCCAGAGTTTTCCATCGATTTTGGGGAGATGCTAATAAAAGTCTTATCTTCTGCGATCGTATACACCAAAGGTATACGCACTTTGAATTTTGTATAAAAAACAGTTTTCAAGATACAGGGTGACACAGTTTTTTCCCACAGCATCTGCATTTCTGGAGATAGTCAGCTGAAATATATTACACTCTTGGTTTCATACCATATGATATGTCAATTTCCGTAAAAATCAACAGGGTGATAGAATTTTTTGAGCAATGTCAGAACGTTTTTGTGGTAGGCAGCTGGTAGTTTGGAAAATATGAAAAAAATCTTTGTTTTATTAGAAAACTTTTTTGCAAAATTTTTGTATCAGCAACTATTTTCGGGAATAATGAAATATTTTTTACAAATTCGAATATCTTGGGAAATGCAGATGACATGAAAAAAAAATTTCGACAACTTGTTGATAAATCAATGATTTTAATTTAAATGTATCTTGTGTGTACATTGATTGTTGTAATTTGTCGTTGGTAAAATAATAGATCTTTTTCTGAAATTTTTTCCTCCAAATCTACCATGGCCTTCTAGAGGTAGGTCTCAACTTGTATCATACCTAATCGCATTCTATTTTCCTTTATCTAAAAAGTATCCTCATAATATAAACTCAGACATACATTTGCTTTGTCCCCAAAACTTACCTATGCCTGCTTCTGCAACCACCCATGATACCCTCAAAAATAACATGACACCCCAAATGTTGAGAAGACATGGTATAAGTACTCCTTGTATCCATCCTAGCTTGATACCCTCATGAGACGGTGGATTTTGTTTCTCTCCGGACTCTGTGTTACCATTGGGATCCTGCGAAAGAGGAAGAATACATAAACGACCGAGATAATTGGTATGTGGTCCGCCTCAAGTGGCGTAAGGAGACAGTATCACAACTCTGTGATACTGAAATCTATGGATTGATCTTCATAGTACTATTGTGTGAAGCTGAAAATAATTGTTAAATACTGCTGGAACAGTGGTGTGAAGGAAACCACGGAAATTCCTGGATTACCAAGATTAAAATCGACAGACTGAATTAACACGTTCGCATACCCCCAATTACTATATCTGGGTTTTTGAATTTCAGTACACTCAGTTATAATTTTTTTTTATGGTGACCACATGGTTCAAATGTAGGTTGAATAATTTCTCGGGTCAAGGGCGAACAAAATTCGAGTTCTAATATCACATATGCCGAACAGATTATAATCAATAATCGATCCATGATACATATGAACAATAAGATTGTTGAGTGATAAAATCATTTTAAAATCTTGAAATCACAATACGATCATAAACTTCCCGACGATGACGCGTGTTATCATTCATCCATATTTTATTTAATTGTGTTTCAATGAAGAGGTCAGATTTTTCCGGATTTTACCAACGCAACCTCTAATTATTGGTTTAAAATATGCATTATATGTTGTGAAGCAGGTAAAATTAGCTTTATGGTGTCAGGTACACGTGTAGAGATGTGAAAACTAGGTAACAGCTAGGAGATTGTATTTTGAATTCATTATAGTGGAGCAGTCACAAAAAAGAGAAAAAAAAGAATTGTTCGAAATTGTGAAGAACTAAGCTCATTAATATATCGAGATATATTGTATTGGTCACCAGAGTGGTCCATAGGGTACACCCCTCAAATAAATCTTCGTGGGGAATAATTGGTAAAACGAAGTTCGTAATAATAGTCCATGTCCTTGACATGAACCATTGATTTTTGTTGAATTTATGGGTAAAATGACACCTGAAGAATACTTTCAGTTACAGGTAGAAATTGTCGTTTCAACAAAGAGACAAAGGTAAGAAAGGTACAATGGCAGGTGCAAAAAATGGAATAGGGACATGGGACTCAAGTGAATTTCAATATACTCACTCTGAATAGTTTCAGTTAGTTTATAATTTGTATTTAACGTGTAGTTCATGAAACTTTATAGAAATAGGAGACTGTTTCTGTTAGGTTGAAAGTAAAGAAAAATCAAGAAAAAGTTTCATGAATATGTTAATTTCAACTTTGTTTTTCAATTATTGTCCATTTGTTATACATAAAGGTATTTTATTATCAATATCGAATCGTCCGAATGATTTCACAGATGCGATTTGTTTATTCAAGCAAAAACTGTACAATAATTCATAATTGATTCAAAAGAATATCTATATTTGGATTCAACAAGTCTATATTATGTGTAAATTATTTTTTAATTCACTTATAATATACTCTTTAATCGAAATTTCAGAGTGATTTTCATTTGGGGATATAGCAAGGAAATGGTGTTCAATGTCAGAAAATAGTATATTGCTGTTTTTATTCTTCCAAATTTGATATTTTTCAGGAATAAATAGATTTTATTTCACTTATAACATACTTTTTCATTTAACTTTCAGAGTTATTTTGTCCTAGAGATAAAGCAAGAAAACAGTGTTTAATGTGGGAACAATAATATATTGCTGTTATTCTTTCGATTTTGATGTTTTTTAAGAATTAATAGTTTTAATTTCACTTTTCATATACTTTTTAATCGAAATTTCGGAGTAATTTTCCCTCGAGGAGAAAGCAACGATTGTGTTAATTGTGAAATAATTATATATTGTTATTGTTATTCTTCCATTTCTGATGTATTTACGAGTGAATAGTTTTCATTTCACTTATAATATATTTTTTCATTGAAGTTTCAAAGAAATTTTGTCCTGGAAATAAAGCAAGAAAACGGTGTTCAATGTGGGAAAAATAATATATTGCATTTGTTGTTCTTTCAATTTTGATGTATTTCAAGAATTAAAAGTTTTCATTTCATTTATCATATTATTTTTATCGAAATTTTGAAGTAATTTTCCCTTGAGGATAAAGCAAGAAATATTGTGTTCATTGTGGAAAAATTATATAATATTGTTGTTTTTCTTCCATTTTTGATGTATTCACGAGTCAATAGTTTTCAATTCACTTAAAATATACAATTTCATTGAAATTTCAAAGTAATTTGTTCCTGGAGATGAAGCAAGAATAGATGTGTTTATTATGGGACAAATAATATATTGCTATTGCTGTTCTTTCAATTTTGATGTATTTCAAGAATTAATAGTTTTCATTTCACTCATCATATATTTTTTTATCGAAATTTTGAAGTAATTTTCCCTTGAGGATAAGGCAAGGAATATTGTGTTCATTGTGGAAAAAATATATAATATTGTTGTTTTTCTTCCTATTTCAATGTATTCACGAGTCAATAGTTTTCATTTCACTTAAATATACTTTTTCATTGAAATTTTAAATTAATTTGGTCCTGGAGATAAAGCAAGTGAAACGGTGTTAAATGTGGGGAAAATTATATATTGCATTTGTTGTTATTTAAATGTTGATGTATTTCAAGAATTAATAGTTTTTATTTCACTTATCATTAATTTTTTTATCGAAATTTTGAAGTAATTTTTCCTTGAGGATAAAGCAAGGAATATTGTGTTATTTCACTTATAATATACTTTTTCATTGAAATTTCAAAGTGATTTTGTCCTGGAGATAAGCAAGAGAAACAGTGTTTGATGTGGGAACATTAATATATTGCTGTTGTTGTTCTTTCAAGAATTAAAAGTTTTCATTTCACTCATCATTTATTCCCATTCGAAATTTTGAAGTAATTTTCACTTGAGGATAAAGCAAGGAATATTGTGTTCATTGTGAAGAAATTATATAATATCGTTGTTTTTCTTCCATTTTCGATGTATTTACGAGTCAATAGTTTTCATTTCACTTAAGATATACTTTTTCATTGAAATTTCAAAGGAATTTGTACCTGGAAATAAAGCAAGAATAACTGTGTTTGATGGGGAAAAATAATATGTTGCTATTGTTGTTCTTTCAATACTAATGTTTTTCAAGAATTAATAGTTTTCATTTCATTTATCATATATTTTTTTTCGAAATTTTGAGGTTATTTTCCCTTGAGGATAAAGCAAGGAATATTGTGTTCATTGTGAAAAAATTATATAATTTTGTTGTTTTCCCTCCATTTTCGATGTATTTACGAGTCAATAGTTTTCATTTCACTTATAATATACTTTTTCATTGAAATTTCAAAGTAATTTTGTCCTGGAGATGAAGCAAGAATAACTGTGTTTGATGTGGGAAAAATAATATATTGCTATCGTTGATCTTTCAATTTTGATGTATTTCAAGAATTAATAGTTTTCATTTCACTTATCATATATTTTTTTATCGAAGTTTTTAAGTAATTTTCCCTTGAGGATAATGCAAGAATATTGTGTTCATTGTGAAAAAATTACATAAAATTGTTGCTTTTATTCAGTTTTCAATGTATTTACGAGTCAATAGTTTTCATTTCACTTATAATATACTTTTTCATTGAAAATTCAGAGGAATTTGGTCCTGGAGATAAAGCAAGAACAACTGTGTTTTATGTGGGAAAAATAATATATTACTATTGTTGTTCTTTCAATTTTGATGTATTTCAAAAATTAATAGTTTTCATATCACTTATGATATTTTTTTTTTCGAAATTTTAAAGTTTTTTTCCCTTGAGGATAAAGCAAGGAATATTGTGTTCATTGTGAAAAAAATATATATTGCTGTTGTTATTTTTCCATTTTTTATGTCTTTACGAGTGAATAGTTTACATTTCACTCATAATATACTTTTTCTTTGAAATTTGAAAGTAATTTTGTCCTGGAGATGAAGTATGAAGAACAGTGTTCGATGTGGAAACAATAATATATTGCTGTTGTTATTCTTTCAATTTTGATATATCTCCAGAATTAATAGTTTTCAGTTCACTTATCATATATTTTTTTTATCAAAATTTTGAATTAATTTCCCCTTGAGGATAAAACAAGGAATAATGTGTTCATTGTGGAAAAATTATATATTGTTGTTCTTCTTCTTCCATTTTTGATGTATTTACTAGTAAAGAGTTTTCATTCATCACTTATAATAT
Source organism: Aphidecta obliterata (assembly GCA_963966015.1). Taxonomy (NCBI): domain Eukaryota; kingdom Metazoa; phylum Arthropoda; class Insecta; order Coleoptera; family Coccinellidae; genus Aphidecta; species Aphidecta obliterata. Next base: position 6,263,532 of record OZ014435.1, read on the forward strand.
ACTTTTTCATTGAAATTTCAAAGTAATTTTGTCCTGAAAATAAAGCAAGAAAAACAGTGTTTAATGTGGAAAAAATAATATATTGCTGTTGTTGTTCTTTCAATTTTGATGTATTACAAGAATTAATAGTTTTCATTTCACTCATCATATATTTTTTTTATCGAAAGTAATTTCCCCTTGAGGATAAAGCAAGGAATATTGTGTTCATTGTGAAAATATTATATATTGTTGTTGTTATTCTTCCATTCTTTATGTATTTAGGAGTTAATTGTTTTCGTTTCACTGATAATAGACTTTTTCGTGGTAATTTCAAAGTAGTTTTCCCTTGGGTATAGAGCAGCGAATATCGTGTCTAATGTGAAAAATTATTATATTGCTTTGTTAATCTTTCAATTTTTATGTATTCCAGGACTTTATAGTTTTCATTCCACAAATCATATATTCCGAATAAATTCCGATAAATTCCGAAATAATTTTTTTTGAGGATGGGGGAAGGAATATGGGTGTTCAATGAAAAAATTATATATTGCTATCGATATTTTCCCAATTTTGATGTTTCTCATGAGTTGATAATATTCAATTCATTCCATGATAAACTTTTTTCATTGAAATTTTCGAGTAATTCATTTGAAGATATGATAACGCAATATGGGATAAATATTTTAATCTGTTTGTGCTCTTCATTTTTTTTATCTTGTATATTTTGTATAGGTATATTATATTTTATTGTTGTTTTGATGACGTTCTTGGATATATACTGCGAAAATTCATTCAGATCTAACTAAAATTCCTGTTTGAATTCTGATATTTCGACATTGAAAGAAAGAATCATAAAAACCCTGATAAATTAGGGTTGATGACTGTTTGGGCCACCTTCAAGTTCAGAAGAACCGTACCTTCTCAACACCAACCTTGACACATTCATCTCCTCCGTGCAACTCCCCAAGAGACGGCCTCTTGATGGCCCTCCTCGAATTCCTGTAGTTCTCCAACCTAGGCAAAGCCTCCCTGGTCATCTGCACCAGCGACTTCTTCCTCCGAGGCATGTACTGGTCCACAATAAACCCGTTGAAGTTCGTACCTTTCGAAACTCTGTCATTCTCATTGATCACCACGCACTTTTCCCGGAGTTCGAACGCCGCGTTATCGACACCGCCGTTGGGCCTCGAACCCGCGTCCGTCATGTCGGCGTACTGGAGCGACGAGCGCGCTTATGGCTTTAAACCGCCGAGTTTGGAGTCCGCGTAGAGATCCTTTCCGGTTCGCTGGCGGATCCCAGAGTAACTGAAGCGCATCCAGCAGTTCGCTTTCTTTAAGTAGGCCGCGCGGATTGATAAGATGAGGCCGTGGGGAAAAAACGCGTGGTTTGTTTTCTTCCCGTTCGCGTTGAGGAACTGAAAGCGTGGGCGTACTGAAAATTGCGGGTGAAAACTAGTTTTCGGTTTTTGGAATGTTTTAGATTATAAAGTGGACCTCGTTTTCTCGATTGATCTCGATAACGATGGCTCGGGTATTGTTTCGTATCTATTTGCAGGATAATTTTTCTCCGATAATTTTAATCGAGATAATTAACACTCGACCCTTTTCTTGTTGAAGCTACTTCGATTTTCATTATTTTCAAGTGCCTACTCGATTTATATATACTGACATACTGGGTGTTCCAAGTAATCGTCATCCCCAAGGTTCTACTTATTATCATTATTATTTTTCACATATCCTTTATCGTTTGATTATTGAAACTTTGTATTGTATCTTACTGAAAAAAAAATATATATTCATATATAGTGTTTTTATATTTATCAGGTCACTGAATAAATTACTTATAAATTTCGAGGAAAAAGTTCATTATAAGTGAGATAAAAACTATCAATTCGTGAAACACATAATGAAAATTGAAAGGATATCAACAGCATTTTATAATTATTCTCCTCAAGAAAAAATTTCTTCGAAATTTCAATAAAAAAATCTGATGAGTGGAATGAAAACTATTTACTCGTGAAATACATAAAAAATGAAATAATAACCACGGCAATATATTTTTTTCACATTTGAAACCATCTTGCCTTATCCTGAAGAGAAAATTACTTCAAAATTTCGATAAAAAACAATATCACAACAGAACTGAAAACTATAAACTCGTGGAAAACATCAAAATTGAAAAAATAACAACAGCAATATATTAATTTTTTACATTTCAAACCATATTTCTTGCCTTATCCTGAAGAGAAAATTACTTCAAAATTTCGATGGAAAAAAAATATCATAAGCTAAATGAAAACTATAAACCCTTGAAATACATCAAAATTGAAAGAATTACAACATCAATATATTATTTCTTCCACATTACACCCTGTTTTTCTTAGTTTATCTCCAGGAAAAAAACTACATTGAAATTTCAATGAAAAAATATATATATTATACGTCGAATAAAAACTAAAAACTCCTGAAAAACATCGAAATTGAAATGATAACAACGGCAATATATTATTTTTTTTTCACATTTCAAACTATACTACTGGCCTTATCCTGAAGAGAAAATTACTTCAAAATTTCAATAAAAAATATCATAAATAAAATGAAAACTATAAACTCTTGAAATACATTAAAATTGAAAGATATATAACAGCAATATGTTCTTTATCCACATTGAACACTGTTCTTCTTGCTTTATCTCCAGGAAAAAACCACTTTGAAATTTCAATGAAAAAGTATATTTTAATTGAAATAAAAACTAAAAACTCGTGAAAACATCAAAATTAAAATAATGACAACGGCAATATATTATTTTTCAAACTTTTCAAACCATATCTCATGCCTTATCTTGAAGAGGAAATAACTTCAAAATTTCGATAGAAAAAAAATATCATAAGTGGAATGAAAACTATAAACTCTTGAAATACATCAAAATTGAAAGAATTACAACATCAATATATTATTTCTTCCACATTACACACTGTTTTTCTTGGTTTATCTCTAGGAGAAAACTACATTGAAATATCAATGGAAAAATATATTATAAGTGAAATAAAAACTAAAAACTCATGAAAACATCAAAATTGAAATAATAACAACGGCAATATATTATTTGTTTCTTTTTTTCACATTTCAAACTATATTTCTGGCCTTATCCTGAAGAGACAATTACTTCAAAATTTCAATAAAAAAAAGATCATAAGTGAAATGAAAACTATAAACTCTTGAAATACTCAAAATTGAAAGAATTACAACATCAATATATAATTTCTTCCACATTACACACTGTTTTTCTTGCTTTATCTCCAGGAAGAAACTACTTTGAAATTTCAATGAAAAAGTATATTATAAGTGAAATAAAAACTAAAAACCCGTGAAAAACATCAAAATTGAAATAATAACAACGGCAATATATTATTTTTTTCACATTTCAAACTATATTTCTGGCCCTATCCTGAAGAGACAATTACCTACTTCAAAATTTCAATACAAAAATATCATAAGTGAAATGAAAACTACAAAATCTTGAAATACATCAAAATTGAAAGAATTATAACAGCGATATATTTTTTTTCCACATTAACCACTGTTTTTCTTGCTTTATCTCCAGGAAAAAACCACTTCGGAAATCAATGAAAAAGTATATCATAAGTGAAATAAAAAATAAAAACTTGTGAAAAACATCAAAATTAAAATAATGACCATGGCAATATATCATTTTTTTCACAATTCAAACCATATTTCTTGCCTTATCCTGAAAAAAAGATTACTTCAGAATTTCGATGAAAAAAAATCATAAGTGGAATGAAAACTATAAGCTCTTGAAATACATCAAAATTGAAAGAATTATAACAGCAATACATATATTATTTTTTTCATATTGAACACTGTTTTTCTTGCTTTAGCTCCAGGAAAAAACTACTTTGAAATTTCAATGAGAAAGTATATTATAAGTGAAATAAAAACTAAAAACTCGTGAAAACATCAAAATTGAAATAATAACAACGGCAATATAATATTTAATTTTTCACAATTCAAACTGTATTACTGGCCTTGTCCTGAAGAGAAAATTACTTCAAAATTTCGATAAAAAATATCATAAATGGAATGAAAACTATAAACTCTTGAAGTACATCAAAATTGAAAGATATATATGTAACAGCAATATATTCTTTATCCACATTGAACACTGCTTTTTTTGCTTCATCTCCAGGAAAAAACCACTTTGAAATTCCAATGAAAAAGTATATTATAAGTGAAATAAAAACTAAAAACTCGTGAAAACATCAAAATTAAAATATTGACAACGGCAATATATTATTTTTCAAACATTTCAGACCATATTTCTTGCCTTATCCTGAAGAGAAAATAACTTCAAAATTTCGATAGAAAAAAAATATCCCAAGTGGAAGGAAAACTATAAACTCTTGAAATACATCAAAATTGAAATCATTACAATATCAATGTATTATTTCTTCCACATTACACACTGTTTTTCTTGGTTTATCTCCAGTAAAAAACTACATTGAAATTTCAATGAAAAAATATATTATAAGTGAAATAAAAACTAAAAACTCGTGAAAACATCGAAATTGAAATAATAACAACAGCAATATAATATTTTTTTTATTTTCCACATGTCAAACTATATTTCTGGCCTTATCCTGAAGAGAAAATTACTTCAAAATTTCAATAAAAAAATATCATAAGTCAAATGAAAACTATAAAATCTTGAAATACATCAAAATTGAAAGAATTATAACAGCAATATATAATTTTTTCCACATTAACCACTGTTTGGTTGCTTTATCTGCAGGAAAAACCTCTTTGGAATTTCAATGAAAAAGTATATTATAACTGAAATAAAAACTAAAAACTTGTGAAAAACCTCAAAATTGAAATAATAACATCAGCAATATATTTTTTTTTTCACATTTCAAACTTCATTACTGGCCTTATCCTGAAGAGAAAATTACTTCAAAATTTCAATAAAAAAATATCTTAAATGAAATGAAAACTATAAACTCTTGATATACATCAAAATTGAAAGATATATAACAGCAATATATTCTTTATCCACATTGAACACTGTTTTTCTCGCATTATCTCCAGGAAAAAAACCACTTTGAAATTTCAATGAAGAAGTATATTATAAGTAAAATAAAAACCAAAAATTCGTGAAGAACATCTAAATTGAAATAATAACAACAGCAATATATAATTTTTTTCACATTTCAAACCATATTTCTTGCCTTATCCTGAAGAGAAAATTACTTCAAAATTTCAATAAAAAAGAAATCACAAGTGAAATGAAAACTATAAAACTATAAATTCATGAAAAACATCAAAATTGAAAGAATTACAACAGCAATATATTATTTTTCCAGATCGAAAACTGTTTCTCTTGCTTTATCTCCAGGAAAAAACTACTCTGAAGTTTCAATGAAAAAGTATATTATAAGTAAAATAAAAACTAAAAACTCGTGAAAAACATCAAAATAGAAATAATAACAACAGCAATATATTATTTTTTAAACATTGAACACTGTTTTCCTCGTTCTATCCCCAAGAAAATTCCACTTGATAATTTCAATTGTCACAATCCTTTGGCTATTGAAAGAAATTATCTTAGAGTTACTAGAATATCTTCACAATATTCAATAAATTTTTTTTCTATTCAGAGGTGAAGACCTGCGGTGGAGTTTTTTCCAAAGAAAAATCATGCTATCTCAAGTATAAAATTTCATGATTCTAATATAGAATAGTTTTCCAGAAATATTTTTTTTTATTCGATCTCTTAATTCTTGTCTGTTTCACGAATTAATTGGTTCGGATTCCACAGGAATCCTCCAAGTCGTCGACTCCACCCCAACAGAAATAGCACAAGACCTCTCGTGATACTTTCTGCTTAAGAATCGCCAATTGATTCCAACCCAAAACCGAAACTTTGCGGTTACCATCTCATTCTTAATTATTGGATGCAGTCCAATTAATATTCCAACGATTTATCACGTGAATTCATTGTACGATTTATGAGCATAAAGAACCATTACTCATTCCTACTATACTTCGACTCCGCTCTATTTCGGATCGTTTTTCTACGAAGAAGACGATTGACAAATTTTTGGAGGGCCTGGAATAGTTCTGGACGCCTACAATGATTGATCGGTGATTCACCCAATATTCATTCCTCAGATGGACCGATCAATTGGGTGGACTACTCGAAAGTTTCTGGGAATGTTGCACGTTGCAACGTTTCCTCGAAATTTAATTATGAGTCGAATGAAAATTAAATTATCGGGGAAATGGGGAAAATCGTGGTTTGATGAAAATTTCGTGGAAAACTCGAGGTAGATATTGTTCAGAACTTCAATTCCATTGAATGGGCTATTGAGGAGATGATCCAAAAACAAATTTACCAGATTCCGGTTGAAACCGATTATGAAATCCCAAAAACCGAAAATAATATTTTAATCCTTATCTGATAATTATCTCGTTGACATTATAAATGGGATTTTAAACGATGTGGAGAACCGAAGGAAGAAGTATGTAATATAAGAATAATCGCTTTTTAATACACACATCAATATTGCGCGATTCCTCGAAATTACTGCCTGGTCGAACAATAACTTTTTATGAAATCTTCTGTTTTGTGTATATTCAAGGCAACTGGACGACAAGGAGAAAATATGAAATATTTTCATGTCAAAATCCTTCGAAAACTGGAAGAAGCCGCGACCATTTGGTATTTTGAGCTTAACCATTCCACTACTGATGCCCCAAGAAATACACTTATTTTTCTATCCTCTTTATTTGATTTGTTTTACATTTTCAGGTTTTTACAACCAAAATTTCTAGCACGATACCATGGAGGTTATGAATGAATACTTTCGTTCATTATGGCCAGTGAAACGGATTTGAAGAAAAATAGGCATATTTATTTTTTAATTCGAATGTGAGATCGGTCCAAGATGCATCGAGTGGTGAATCCCCTTTAACTTCCTGGTCAAATCCACCGTTGACGAGGCCGACCATGCGACGAAATACGTAATCGATAGCAACAGGTTTCTTTACTCTGAATTTTGATACAGCATGCTGCCGCTCCCACAACACAACATTATCTTGATTGAATTTTTAATATGCTCTTCGTTTACCCTAGTTCGATCCACGGAAATTCCGATAACTACGTTTTAGTTATACGGTGGTTGGAGGGAAGGAGAACCCCGAGGGAGATTCGATTGATTGGACGTTAAAGGACATGACTATTCGTTCATGCAGAAATTGAGAGTTTAGTAGGTAATTGGTTTTTAGATCAATGATTTGGACAGGTCTATTGGAAAGTTATTCGAGCTATTTCAATTCTGTATGCCCAACTGATTTATCTGGATTGAAGGGCACCATCAGGAAAGATCGGCCTCAAGTTGCAACAAGTGAGGAACGTTGATATTTCGTAGTGAAAAATTTGAAACATTTCATTTTATAACCGTCAAAAGATGGCATCACCGAATTATAAGCATATGTCAGAAAACTCAATATTTTTTCTGTGTATCAAAACGGACTACAGTCTTCATTGTCATTATGACGAGTACTGTCATATTTTTTTATGAACTGAAAAGATGGAATCACCGAATGTTGTGTTTGTTTACCAAAATAGTCTTCAATATTAATTGTCAGTATGACAAACATTGTCATTTTATTCTTAAAATCTTGAATCACCGAATTATATCAGAAAACTCAATTTTCTTTATATGTACCAAAACGCACTTCAGTGTTCATTGTCAATATGACAGGTTCTATCATTTTTTTATTTTAAACTTCAAAAGATGGAATCACCGAATTGTATTGAATACATAAGGAAAAAATCATTGTTTTGTGTACCAAAATAGCCTTCAGTGTTCATTGTCAGTATGACAAAAACTGTCATTTTATTTTTATGAATTTTAATAGATGGAATCATCGAATTATATTGAGTATACATATACGAAAAACTTTGTTTTATTGGTTTATTTAGTGAATGCATGAAATCGGCCGTTTCTTCAGAAATGGAGTAACTTTTTCTTCAACTGCCCATATCTCCAATTTGCCTCCAAGTGCAGTGAAAAAGTTGCTACATCTCAACTAAATGAATTTTTCAACATTAATCTGATGCATGAAATCTTCCGTTTCACGAGAAATTGAGTAACTTTTATTTCAACGTCCAATATCTCCGATTTGCCTGATTCGATCGATTCAAGTGTAGAGAAAAATTCATTCTCAATGATAATTTTTTGATTATTGATCTGACAGGATTGCCTTGTTATGTCAAATAAAATATGAAGAAATTTTTCGAAACGCGTGAAAAAACACTGAGAAATCTTCACTTTCTTCAATTGTCAAGTGTATTAAATCCCTATTTCTTCTTCAAATCCGTTCCACTGGCCAGAATGATCGAAAATATTCATTAATTCATTTATATCCTCTATGGTATCGGTGTAGGAATTTTGGTTGTAAAAACCTGAAAATGAGAAACAAAACAAATTATGAGGGTAGAAATTCGTTAGAAATTTTTAATTACCGCTATTTCCTACTCCAATTCACTTCTTTCCTTTTTCGATATCATCAATTTCGACTGCATTTTAGATGGTATGAGGAAAATGAATGCACTGTGATTGGAATAACTTTCACAACTTACCAAGACTGATCATATACATGTATGAAAAACTTCATTTTTTTTATTAGTGTATTTACTGAATGCATGGAATCGGCCGTTTCTTCAGAAATGGAGTAACTTTTTCTTCAACTTCCCATATCTCCAATTTGCCTGTTTCGATCGATTCAAGTGCAGTGAAAAAGTTGCTACATCTCAACTAAATGAATTTTTCAACATTAAGCTGATGCATGAAATCTTCCGTTTCACGAGAAATTGAGTAACTTTTATTTCAACTTCCAATTTCTCCGATTTGGCTGATTCGATCCATTCAAGTGTAGTGAAAAAGTTGATACATCTCAACTGAATGAATTTTTCAAAATTCAGCTAATGCATGGAATCGTCCGTTTCACGAGAAATGGAGTAACTTTTTCTTCAACTTCCAATATCTCCGATTTGCCTGATTCGATCGAATCAAGTGTAGAGAAAAATTCGCAAGCAACATCAAAAACTCGAGAAAGTTAATGTCACAATGATAATTTTTTGATTATTGATCTGACAGGATTGCCTTGTTATGTCAAATAAAATATGAAGAAATTTTTCGAAACGCGTAAAAAAAACACTGAGAAATCTTCACTTTCTTCAATTGTCAAGTGTATTAAATCCCTATTTCTTCTTCAAATCCGTTCCACTGGCCAGAATGATCGAAAATATTCCTTAATTCATTTATATCCTCTATGGTATCGGTGTAGGAATTTCGGTTGTAAAAACCTGAAAATGAGAAACAAAACAAATTATGAGGGTAAAAATTCGTTAAAAATTTTTATTTACCGCTATTTCCTACTCCAATTCACTTCTTTCCTTTTTCGATATCATCAATTTCGACTGCATTTCAGATGGTATGAGGAAAATGAATGCACTGTGATTGGAATAACCTTCAAAACTTACCAAGACTGATCATATACATGTATGAAAAACTTCATTTTATTTATTAGTGTATTTACTGAATGCATGGAATCGGCCGTTTCTTCAGAAATGGAGTAACTTTTTCTTCAACTTCCCATATCTCCAATTTGCCTGATTCGATCGATTCAAGTACAGTGAAAAAGTTGCTACATCTCAACTAAATGAATTTTTCAACATTAAGCTGGTGCATGAAATCTTCCGTTTCACGAGAAATTGAGTAACTTTTATTTCAACTTCCAATTTCTCCGATTTGGCTGATTCGATCCATTCAAGTGTAGTGGAAAAGTTGATACATTTTTCAAAATTCAGCTAATGCATGGAATCGTCCGTTTCACGAGAAATTGAGTAACTTTTTTTTCAACTTCCAATATCTTCGATTTGCCTGATTTGATCGATTCAAGTGTAGTGAAAAAGTTGATACATCACAATTAAATGAATTTTTCAAAATTCAGCTAATGCATGGAATCGTCCGTTTCACGAGAAATGGAGTAACTTTTTCTTCAACTTCCAATATCTCCGATTTGCCTGATTCGATCGATTCAAGTGTAGAGAAAAATTCGCAAGCAACATCAAAAACTCGAGAAATGTAATGTCTCAATGATAATTTTTCGATTATTGATCTGTCAGGATTGCCTTGTTATGTCAAATAAAATATGATGAAATTTTTCGAAACACGTAAAAAAAAAAACACTGAGAAATCTTCACTTTCTTCAATTGTCAAGTGTATTAAATCCCTATTTCTTCTTCAAATCCGTTCCACTGGCCAGAATGATCGAAAATATTCATTAATTCATTTATATCCTCTATGGTAACGGTGTAGGTATTTCGGTTGTAAAAACCTGAAAATGAGAAACAAAACAAATTATGAGGGTAGAAATTCGTTAGAAATTTTTGATTACCGACATTTCCTACTCCAATTCACTTCTTTCCTTTTTCGATATCATCAATTTCGACTGCATTTTAGATGGTATGAGGAAAATGAATGCACTGTGATTGAAATAACCTTAACAACTTACCAAGATTGATCATATACATATATGAAAAACTTCATTTTTTTATTAGTGTATTTACTGAATGCATGAAATCGGTCGTTTCTTCAGAAATGGAGTAACTCTTTCTTCAACTTCCCATATCTCCAATTTGCCTGATTCGATCGATTCAAGTGCAGTGAAAAAGTTGCTACATCTCAACTAAATGAATTTTTCAATATTGAGCTAATGCATGAAATCGTCCGTTTCTCGAGAAATTCAGTAACTTTTATTTCAACTTCCAATATCTCCGATTTGGCTGATTCGATCCATTCAAGTGTAGTGAAAAAGTTGATACATCTCAACTAAATGAATTTTTCAAAATACAGCTAATGCATGAAATCGTCCGTTTCACGAGAAATGGAGTAACTTTTTCTTCAACTTCCAATATCTCCGATTTGACTGATTCGATCGATTCAAGTGTAGTGAATAATTCGCAAGCAACATCAAAAACTCGAGAAATGTAATGTCTCAATGATAATTTTTCGATTATTGATCTGTCAGGATTGCCTTGTTATGTCAAATAAAATATGAAGAAATTTTTCGAAACGCGTAAAAAAACACTGAGAAATCTTCACTTTCTTCAATTGTCAAGTGTATTAAATCCCTATTTCTTCTTCAAATCCGTTCCACTAGCCAGAATGATCGAAAATATTCATTAATTCATTTATATCCTCTATGGTATCGGTGTAGGAATTTCGGTTGTAAAAACCTGAAAATGAGAACCAAAACAAATTATGAGGGTAGAAATTCGTTAGAAATTTTCAATTACCGCTATTTCCTACTCCAATTCACTTCTTTCCTTTTTCAATATCATCAATTTCGACTGCATTTTAGATGGTATGAGGAAAATGAATGCACTGTGATTGGAATAACTTTCACAACTTACCAAGACTGATCATATACATGTATGAAAAACTTCATTTTTTTTATTAGTGTATTTACTGAATGCATGGAATCGGCCGTTTCTTCAGAAATGGAGTAACTTTTTCTTCAACTTCCCATATCTCCAATTTGCCTGATTCGATCGATTCAAGTACAGTGAAAAAGTTGCTACATCTCAACTAAATGAATTTTTCAACATTAAGCTGATGCATGAAATCTTCCGTTTCACGAGAAATTGAGTAACTTTTTTTTCAACTTCCAATATCTCCGATTTGCCTGATTTGATCGATTCAAGTGTAGTGAAAAAGTTGATACATCACAACTAAATGAATTTTTCAAAATTCAGCTAATGCATGGAATCGTCCGTTTCACGAGAAATGGAGTAACTTTTTCTTCAACTTCCAATATCTCCGATTTGCCTGATTCGATCGATTCAAGTGTAGAGAAAAATTCGCAAGCAACATCAAAAACTCGAGAAATGTAATGTCTCAATGATAATTTTTCGATTATTGATCTGTCAGGATTGCCTTGTTATGTCAAATAAAATATGAAGAAATTTTTCGAAACGCGTAAAAAAACACTGAGAAATCTTCACTTTCTTCAATTGTCAAGTGTATTAAATCCCTATTTCTTCTTCAAATCCGTTCCACTGGCCAGAATGATCGAAAATATTCATTTATTCATTTATATCCTCTATGGTATCGGTGTAGGAATTTCGGTTGTAAAAACCTGAAAATGAGAAACAAAACAAATTATGAGGGTAAAAATTCGTTAGAAATTTTTGATTACCGCTATTTCCTACTCCAATTCACTTCTTTCCTTTTTCGATATCATCAATTTCGACTGCATTTCAGATGGTATGAGGAAAATGAATGCACTGTGATTGGAATAACCTTCACAACTTACCTATACTAATCATATACATGTATGAAAAACTTCATTTTTTTTATTAGTGTATTTACTGAATGCATGAAATCGGCCGTTTCTTCAGAAATGGAGTAACTTTTTCTTCAACTTCCCATATCTCCAATTTGCCTGATTTGATCGATTCAAGTGCAGTGAAAAAGTTGCTACATCACAACTAAATGAATTTTCCAATATTCAGCTGATGCATGAAATCGTCCGTTTCACGAGAAATGGAGTAACTTTTTCTTCAACTTCCAATAACTCCTATTTGCCTGACTCAATCGATTCAAGTGTAGTGAAAAAGTCGCAAGCAACATCAAAAACTCGAGAAATGTAAAGTCTCAATGAAAATTTTTTGATTTTTGACGTGATAGCGTTGTTATGTCAAATAAAATATGAAGAAATTTTTCGATACATTTGTCAATTTAATGGGTGTTTTTTTAACATATAGGTTCCCATTTAACCTTAATGTTTCGAACCCATTGAGAAATTCTCCCTACCCCAGACCCTTAACGTACATATGAATGCAATAAAAACGTGCATGTTCTGTGGATATATCTGGATTTTATTAGTTTTTCACTCAAATCGGTCACACCACTCATCTTCAAATTGATATTTAATGATTAAACTTTTATTGCTCCAACATTAATAGATTCAGTTATTGGTCGTTCACGATTTAGAGCTAAAACTACGATCAGAAAATGTGTCAGACGATTTCGCGACCAAATTGCTGTAATATTCAATATTAGTTCCTCGAGTGCCCCTAAAATTTGAGTAAAATTATGTTAGGTTTTGAACGATTTGATACTTTCAGGAATTTCGCCTTCTCGTAGAGCGTATGCCAAAATATTATTCATCACTTTCCCTCTCAACCCAATAGTTAATGTCGTGTGAAGTATGTATTTCTACGAAAATTCAATTACCATAATTATATTTTTCCATGCGACACATGCTCGAATTTTTCCACGTTGAATCATGTATCTCGAAATAACAAGAATTGGAGGGATACACCACAAATCATCCAATGAAAGGCGCCAATAGCTGGAATGGTATGATTTAGCTCATGAAAATATTCCGAAGCGATTTTTGGAAGAGTGATTGGAGATCCATCCGGATATTAACCTCCTTGTTGGCAAACGTTGCGGTTTGTAACACTTGGGAGGATGCCATGGCAGTGAACTTGAGTGGAATGGAATCTGATTTCGTTTTATTTGTTTACAAACATTCAAACTCGAGTCAACTTTCCATTTTGAAAAATGACCGAAAACTAACGCAGTTTTAAAATATGTTAAATGTATTTTATTTTTGTTAACTTCCTTGTTTCAATTCACTGACTCAACTAAAAAAGTTTTTTTTGGGAATGCCGAATACATATAGCGATAATAATGACTATGGAACCATCATTAAATAAAAATTTTCATATTTATTTTCATCCGGTAGAATCCAGTGAATCTCGTGGGTTAATAAAAATACAACCCTCATCTATTTTTAATACTCAAAATATTTATTAATTCCTTGATTTCACATAACTTCATCAACGCATAGAAGAAAACGATGAAATGTTACCTCTGAAATAAAATATAATACACAACTAATAATTTTCCATAAAAACATTTCAAGAAAACATCCATATATACATAAAAAAAAAGTTATACAACTATATACACATTTTATAGGTCGCTGAAATAAGGTAACATATGATGAGAAAGATATAAAATAGTTCTATTCTATCCATTTGAATTCTAAGGATCGTTATGATTATTGCAGGTTTATTCCATAATACTTTTTGTTCTTTTTTTTGGTCATAAAGTAAATTCTTAGTTTTCATTTTCCGGATGTTACGGAGAGACATCCGAGGAAACTAATATCACAAAAATTCCATAACGTGTGTGTGGGCTTCTCGAAATCTTTCCTAGATCGATTCCAGATTACCACCAGCCAGTTTAGTTGCATACAAGTCAATTACCTGAAAAACAAAGAGATGAAGTCATGGTTCTGTTTATGCTGAAATGGACACGTGATTAATTAAAATCAATTTGCGAAGTTCGGAAATATCTACATCGGGTTGGTTCGGAGTAATTCATCGGCGGATTTGTAAATCATTTCTGGTTCGGAATCGACGTTATCAGAACAATAAAGCTTCGGGTATTTTTGGGACAAATGGTCGTTGACGAGCGAGATTCATTTGGTAATTTTCAGAACTCAATAATATCTATGAACGATAGTTCAATAAACGTTGTTTTTCATTGGAAAAGTCACTCCAATGTGAAATAGAGTGGTCGAGTAAGTGTCTAATTACGCACTGCGAAGGGTTCCGTAATAATGGCAGGTTTATTTAAATATCTCACATCCAAGAACTACAAAACTTATTTTCGGTAAAATTTACCACCCCATTTTTCAGAATTTTCCACCGAATAGTAAGAGGGAAATCAGAAGAAAGAGCTCCAACGATGAGAAAAATAAAATACAGGGTGTTCCATTTGAAAAATAACAACTAACATAAAATTTTTGGGTTAACGACGCTTTTTTGTATTTTCAAGTACTGAATTCTGAATGCCCATAAAAAATACTTCATATTTGCCCATTCAAACGTTTTTGTAGGACCAATATTTACTGAGATAGCTATTGAGTAAAATATAAACAATCACCCTGTACATATGCGCGACATAGCCCTTTTACCTGACTTTCCCAATCCAGCAAACACACTTGAAACATTCACCTTAATATAACATAAAATCACCAGAACAATATCATATTGTCTATATGAAACAGTTACGTAAATACAC
Organism: Aphidecta obliterata; assembly: GCA_963966015.1. Taxonomy (NCBI): domain Eukaryota; kingdom Metazoa; phylum Arthropoda; class Insecta; order Coleoptera; family Coccinellidae; genus Aphidecta; species Aphidecta obliterata. The sequence continues at coordinate 6,278,702 of OZ014435.1, forward strand.
CATTAAATTTCTAAGATACTTCAACAACATATTAACGCTAAAAGTTTATGTAATTATGTAGTACTGAACAGATCTGACATCCGCACACGCCATTTTATGTTGTTATGAGATATAGAAATGACAGAATAAATTTTAACATCATTCGGCCCGACATCTTGTGATTTTTAGCGCCCTCTAGCGAGTCTGGCGTCGGCGCACGCTATTTTTATTATACCGCGCAGGAATCTATCATGTGCTTAGGTAGTAGGTAGAAAGAATAATTCCTCTCTGGTCGTAAGTGTTTTCGTTAAAATTGAATGGAAGACCTGAAGCGAACAAGGGAGAGAAGGCAGGCAGTTCGTTCCAGATCTTCGAGTCCAAAAGGTGTTCCAGTCTTCAGTGCTTGCGCGAGAATAGGTTATCTTAGTGAATTCGTTACACCAGCTATTGTGTCAAGTGTGAGTACCGTTTTATATTTAAGTATTCTAATACTTCATCATTTTCATAAACGCTTTGGTTATTCTTTTATCTATATTTGATACTTTATAATTTTTGTTCACGTCTTGTTTAATCGTTCTTCTATTTATTCTAATATTTTATCATTTTCATAAACGCTTTGGTTATTCTTTTATCTATATTTGATACTTTATAATTTTTGTTCACGTCTTGTTTAATCGTTCTTCTATTTATTCTAATATTTTATCATTTTCGTAAACGCTTTGGTTATTCTTTTATCTATATTTGATACTTTATAATTTTGTTCACGTCTTGTTTAATCGTTCTTTTATTTATTCTAATACTTTATCATTTCCATAAACGCTTTGGTTATTCTTTTATCTATATTTGATACTTTATAATTTTTGTTCACGTCTTGTTTAATCGTTCTTCTATTTATTCTAATATTTTATCATTTTCATAAACGCTTTGGTTATTCTTTTATCTATATTTGATACTTTATAATTTTTGTTCACGTCTTGTTTAATCGTTCTTCTATTTATTCTGATATTTTATCATTTTCATAAACGCTTTGGTTATTCTTTTATCTATATTTGATACTTTATAATTTTGTTCACGTCTTGTTTAATCTTTCGTTTATTTATTTCGATACTTCATCTGGTTTATTAACGCCTTGTTTATTCTTGATTTATTTTGATGTTATCATTTTGAGCCACTACCCATTTATTATTTATATTCTTTATTCAGTCGTATTTGTTCGTATCCACAAGATATTATTTTACTTCTCGTAGTGAGTTAAGTCCATTCAATATTATTCAATGATTTCAACTGACCATGTGTACTAAATTCTTAAGTGCTTCACACGCGTATGTGCTATTATCAATTATCAGTGACCACCGGTAGAGCCTCACCTGGTTGAGAACCTTAGATTAATTGTACTTTTAACTCATCATTATAGGTTATCAATAATCCTGGATGGGATTACTTCGCAGGGAGGCAACTATCGTAGACGCACCGTTAACTAATCTCTCTTCCACTAATTACGTTCCACAGCTAGGTATCATCTTTATCATCATACTTCTAATTTATTCTTCGAAGGGGACTGTACTCATTGGCTCTCCCCCATCGTGGGAGAAGGGATTGTTCTCTTTGAATATACCCCCAACGTGCTTCAAAGGAGACGGTTCTCTTTGGCCCTCTCCTCACCGCTGGACACCAATCGTCTACTAATAGTTGTCTTCCTGACAAGTTCCCTCACATCACGGAAAAGTCATATCAGCACCATTTAAGGTGACGGAGTTATTAGTGCAGCATTTAACTTACTCAACCATCTATGAGAGAATCCTCACTAGCCTATCTATTGTTATACATTGTACAGAATCAGGTTTTCTCGCAGGTCTTTCCTGATTCTTATTTTTCGACCTGAAGGGGAACCGTCCCCAAAAGCACAAATGAATAAACTTGTTTTCTTGTTTCGAGTGCTAAAAATATGTGTTTTTAAATTTCCTATTTTCCCGTCAATCTCTTCTATTGAATCAAGCGTAATTTGGGTTGCATACTTACATACACAACGTAGAGTCCTTTTAAAACCACTATACGATCACGATCTTGGCCAAAGATTATCTAGAGTAATATTTTCAAGTTAAAAAGAACGCCTGTAAGGTAGAGTTCTAGTTCTTTACGGTTTTCAATAGAAAACTGTAATGTCGGTAAGAGTTAATCATTTTTAAAGTACCAGTACAGTACAGTACCTTAAGTGACTTCACTGTTTCTGTAACGATTACATTAACGTGAATATGACATTAAATCAAAGCAACAATATCATACTATTTACATGAAACAGTTACGTTAATACTCCATTACATTTCTTAGATAGTTCAACCGCATATTTACGTTAAAAGTTTATGTAATTATGTCGTAGCCTAAGTGACTTTAGTGTTTCTGTAACGATTACATTAACGTTAATATGACATAAAATCATAGCAGCAATATAGAAATAGTAACGTGAATACTCCATTACATTTCTAAGATCCTTTAACCGCATATTTACGTTAAAAGTTTATGTAATTATGACGTGGCTTGAGTGAATTTTAGCTGTTTCTGAAACTATTATACCAACGTCAATATGACATAAAATCAACGCAACAATATCATATTATTTATATGAAACAGTGACGTAAATACCCCATTACATTTCTAAGAACCTTCAACCGCATATTTACGTAAACAGTTCATGTAATTATGTCGTAGCTTGAGTGACTTAAACGTTCCTGTACCGATAACATTAACGTTAATATGCCATGAAATCAACAGAACAATATCATATTGTTTATGTGAAATAGTAACGTGAATACTCCATTACATTTCTAAGATCCTTTAACCGCATATTTACGTTAAAAGTTTATGTAATTATGACGTGGCTTGGGTGAATTTTAGCTGTTTCTGAAACTATTATACCAACGTCAATATGACATGAAATCAACGCAACAATATCATATTATTTATATGAAACAGTGACGTAAATACTCCATTAGATTTCTAAGAAACTTCAATCGCATATTTACGCAAACAGTTCATGTAATTATGTCGTAGCTTGAGTGACTTACTCGTTCCTGTAACGATTACATTAACATTAATATGACATGAAATCAACAGAACAATATCATATTGTTTATGTGAAATAGTAACGTGAATACTCCATTACATTTCTAAGATCCTTTAACCGCATATTTACGTTAAAAGTTTATGTAATTATGACGTGGCTTGAGTGAATTTTAGCTGTTTCTGAAACTATTATACCAACGTCAATATGACATAAAATCAACGCAACAATATCATATTGTTTGAGTGAAAAAGTTACGTCAATACTCCATTACATTTCTAAGATACTTCAATCGCATATTCACGTTAAAATTTTATGTAATTATGTCGTAGCTTAAGTTACTTTATTGTTCTGTACCGAAAATATAAATTCCTACCTTATAAATAAACGCATACTGTTCCTTAGTTTGTACAGCTCCAGCCCTATCTCTCCTGATCTTATAAACTATCTTCGGAATATCCACTTGACGTGTTTGTTCGAATTCTCTTATAGCGATATCACATGTTATTACAGCACCAGTTCTTCCCGTACCAGGACTACAGTGGACCACCACTGGGTTAACCTCAGCAGTTCCGTTCATATCACCGTTCCTTATGAGTTTCTGGAAGAGATAACAAGGTAACATCAAGATGAAGAGATCTATCAAGAAGAGCTCGGATACATAGCTGCGATGTAGCGAGTATATATTCTATAGAGCAATCAGCTTTATCAACGATATATATGTGTGCGACATAAAATTGAGTAGGACATGTGTTACATTGCAGCTCTGTAACCGCGCTCTTCTTGTGATAAAACTGTGACATGGTCTGGGGACTCACTTTATCAATTGTAACAGTCTTCATGAAACTTCTAGCCTCGATGAGGAAAGCTATGATGGAGTTTGCTTCAGCTGGAACGCCTTTCTCTGGCCATCCCATGTACCAGAAGTGGGTTACTTCCCTCCAACTGTTAGAAACCATGTTCTGAAGAATAATAAAAGAAAATTATAGACACTCCTCATTATTTTGTATATAATCCATCTCTTACCTTCAATTGTATACTAGAGATGATATATTTCTCTTTGACCTCCCGTTTCTTCAGAGTGACTTGATAGTCACCAAACAGCCTATGACAGTCAAGCACTTCAGACGGTGGTAAGTAATCGAAACATTTCTCCTGTAATCATTAGGATGTAAAGGAATATTCGATAATCTTCAGTTTCTCAACTTACAATTCCATTCTCGAATAGATGAGTCAACATCAGAATCACTTTACTCTGCTGTTCCCAAATCATACGCCAGAAATCATCCACTGTATTCGACATTGGGGCTTGACAAGCGATATAATACTTCCTGATGTTCTTCGGTCCCTGAAACACGAAATTGGTGGATGAGAAAAATGGTGGAGGAACTCAACTTTATGAGAATTAATGGTGGATGCACTACAGATTCTTACCGTTACGAAATTCGCATTAATGTAATCGCTATTGGGATAGCCTTCAACGTAATTTAAGAACACCCTGCTCTCAGGTAGGGGTATAACGTTCGCGTATCTGTTCTTGGTTTCGCACCCTTCCTGCAGTTCCGAAGTCCTTGCGACTATTTGGGGTATGTCGTGGAATTCAGCGGTGACGTCTTCTTGGTTGTTGGCGAATTTGGAAATGGCGGGAAAGTTTAGAGGATGACTGAGACAGACCTGAAAATATTAATTGAAGAAAAAGCAATTTTTTTGATAAAAAAACTTACGGGATCTTCGAATGCGGGATTTCCATAAGACATCTTAGATCCCCTGATGGCAGCTTTTCTTCTTACACTGTTGAAAACCGACACGTTGTCAACGCTGTAATCATCCAAAGAAACGGGTCTGCATCTCTGTCCATAATTGAAGCTGTTCTGACGGTTTCTCATGACGATCTGGAAAAATACAGATTCATTTCCCACTTTAGTTTATGGTTTCCAATAAATAGTAACCTTCTTTAATTTTTTTGCAGCGTTCAACGATTTTTGGCAGGGGGACAGTTCCGATTTCGCGCCACCGACATGCTAATGTGAAGTATTGTGTCAAAGAAAATTTTTTTCATGGGTCATTTGGGAGGTGTGATTTTCATCTTGTTGAAGGTGGAGTATTCACTTTATCTCGCGATGAATAAATAAGCCATTTGGTTTCGTTCAGAATATTGACCCACCTTTAAAAACACCCTGTATAGTAAACACCCATTGAAAAAAAAACGGACTTCTGTATTTACCCATGATTTTCCTATCCTGAAAGTAGCGACTTGACCACTTGTGTACATCTTGAACGCACCAACGATACAATGTCGATGTTTTCATCTTAGATGTTTTGTAGCCGCAAACAGGCAAAACTTGATATTAATTTATGTTTTGTTTGACGAATATTCAAAGACACGTACTGGCAATTAAGGTATATTGATTTGTGTTGGAACAATGAACACAGACTGTTCTCTGAGAATTCAGAAGCTGGTAAAACCTGAGGATAAAATAAGGAGCGGTACTTTCCCATACCCATTATCAGTGAACATAAGATGACAGTATAAACACAAACTTATGAATGTAGCCCAGGGCCTGAGGCCCAAGATTGAACAAAAAATGTTCGATTAAAGGGCCCCCATACTGAGTTCTTCCTTGGGGCCTCTTGAGCCTAAGTTCCATCCCTGACCATAGCTTATTCTTCTTGGACACTTCTAGACATTTTTCAAAAACTACTGACGAAATTGATGAAAAATCAGAATCACTCACCAGTAGAAAAGCCAGAGCTATCAAACACACTCCTCCAACACAGGAAATAATGATAGCAACTACTGTTCCACTGCTGCTGCTGGGCCCATCCAAACCAGAAGAAGTGGTGTCTTCAGAGGGAGTTTCAGTGGTGGTTTTCGTAGTTTCAGTAGATCCTGAAGGAATCGGCGTTGTATATATTTCGTTCGGTTTCAACTCGTCTGGCGTCAAAGTTGTGTGGTTCTTGTCGATGTTCTTGATGTGGACGAAGTTGAAAGATGTTGTAGTTGTAGTTTTCGATTCTTGTGTGGGGTTCTCCTCGGTTGTAACGTTTTCTAACAGGGTCTTTGTTGGAGTGCTATCGACTACAACTTTGGTGATGATATCAGAGGTTTCCTCTTTAGGTATTGTTGTTGCTGGTGTAGTTGAACCTTCTCTTTGAGTCGATATTTCATCAACGAAGAACACTGTAGTTTCAGAAGAATCTGCTGGTCTGAACGTTGTAGTCTCTACTGGTTCAGATGTTGTAGTTTCCAACGCTGTTGTGGTGAGAACTTCAGTTGTCCCCATGAATTTAATATTTTTCGATGACCTCAGTTCTGTGGCTGTGGTTTCTTGTAGAGGTATTGTTGTAGTTTCAGGAAGAGGCGTTGTAGGTTCAAATAATTCGGTTGTAGTTTCTCGAGGAGGACTCGTGGTTTCAGGAATAATGGTTGTAGTTTCTCGAGGACTTGTGGTTTCAGGCATAACTGTTGTAGATTCTCGAGGAGGACTTGTGGTTTCAGGCATAACTGTTATAGTTTCTCGAGGAGGAATTGTGGTTTCAGCCATAACCGTTGTAGTTTCCACAGGGAGTGATGTAGATTTCGTGTCTGCTTCTTCACTCATTGTGGGGGTTGTGAGTTTCGTCTCTGTTGTAGAAACTACTGACGACTGGGTGTATATATTGGAATTTTCCTCAGTGGTGGTGGGAATGTAGGTGGTTGTTTCTTTAACTTCTATTGTAGTTTGTTCTCTTGTCAAAGTACTCTCAGTTATTGGTAAGCTGAATCCTCTGGGGAATGATGTAACTGCTGTTGTTTTTTCATCGAAATCCGAAACAGTACTGATTTCTTCATTTTGGGAGACAACTGGAGTCTCACTATTCACAGTTGTGGATGAAGGTTGAAATGATCTTGGCGTGGAAGCCACAGTAGACCTCTGGACCTCATTGATCTCATTCCTTATGGTCGTCAAATCTTTCAGGTCCTCCGGTTGTACAAAAATGTACACTGTTGTACTTCGGTGTTCCTCCGGTTCGTGTGTGGTATTCTTCAACAACACGGATTCAGTTTTAACAGTCGTGTATCTTTCAGATTCAATTTTGTGATTGGTTGGGATTTCTTCATTTGGAGCAGTAACGTGTACTGGCACCACCTGATTTTCCTCCACGGTTTGTTCTGCGGGTTTGTTAGCAGGGGCAGAACTCGAGTTCAGTTTGTTGTAATCGGAAAATTTGATCGAACCCCTTTTGTTTGGTTTGTTAGTGAAGAGGGGAAGGGTGGATAATGGGGTGGTTGTAGGTTCCCCTTCGATTTTATTACTTATTATCGCTGAATCACCCTTATCGTCTGAAGGTTTCGTGATGCTATACTTCAGGGTGGTTACATGCAAGTTGTGTCTTTTGGTGGACGCACTATTGAATGGGGTTTGTTTAACTTCGTTAACGGCATCATCATTCAGCAAGTGCTTCACTGCTTCCTTGTGTAACTCATTGGTCTCTTCGCTTGGAGTACTTTTCTCGTATGAGGTTGAAATATTGTATTTATTTTCATATCGGATTGAAGTTCTCGTTTCTTTTTCGGTTGTTTGGTTTCCGTTTTTCTCTGTCTCGAAACTTTTATACTCTGTGTTGTCGTCTGATCCATCGATGAAATTGTCGGTACTGTAATTTTTGGAGAGTGTGGAATTTTCGAAATCTGGGTTTGGAATGTCTTCGAGTTTTTTGTTCACGCTATCAACAATCGCCTTGAATTTTTGATCGAAGTAGGGTGTTTTGGGCGTTGTCAGTTGTCCTAAGTTCTCGAACGAGCCCACTTCCTCCGTGCTGTGGAAAGGCCTGAATGATTCATCCTCACTGGTGTATTCTTTGGTGTTTGGTAGAGTGTAAACAGCGTTGTGATCGACTGGGGGTGAGAATTTATCGACGTCTATATCCACTGATCTTCCCGCAGTGGTTCTGTTGACTATTTTGTTTGTGTAAGGTTCAGACTTTTTTAATTTTACTGTGGTGATATTCTCCTTGCTCGTTACGGCGAATTTGAAGGGTTTAACTATGTTTTCCACATCTTTATCTGTTATCAAGGGTTTTAGTTTATCCGGAGTTAATGTGTTGTACTCCAGTGATAAAGGGGGTTTCGTTGTTTTTTCATCGTTCGAAAGTGATGTCGAGTTTTGAGGAGGTGGTTCTGTGATTTTTGTTGTTCCAACTTCACATAAACATAGGATGAGAAGACCTAAAAAAGAAAAAATGGAATGAGATAATTGAGAATGAATTTATTTTGACAATGAGCACAATTATGGATGCAAATAAAGGAAAAAAGAAGGAAATTTTGAGTAAAAAATGAAGAGATATATAATAATGAAACATTCAATTAAATGTGGTATGTTTCAATTTTTTTTTGCACGATTAGAATCAGTTGGAAAAAAATATAACAAGACTACACAATTTATAACATATTCCATGGGTGCTGCACATCAGATTGAAGATTGTTGATATTTTTACTGTATTCTTGAATGACTCATTAGGTGCATGGCCTTTGATGAATTTCTGGTACAAATACTCAACGTTCTGCATTAGTTCTGAATGTCATTGTTCTTGCGAATTCGAAAAACCGTAACGAATGTATCTTGAACAGTTATGATGTCGAAGACAATTCGTTGCGAAAGAGCGATTTCATAGGACATTCGCGGTATGTTGAATGATGTTGGGGAAAAGAAGAAAGTTTCATCGGTGTCGTGAAAAGTAGAAATACTTTTTTGTTGAAGAAATTATCAATACAAAAATGTTTAACATGACTTACCTGATATCAATCGAAGTATGAAAACCATAATGCTAGCATTGTCACGATGGTGGAATCACCTGTAAAAAAATAAGATCAATTAGAATAATGATGGTGGTACCGTTCGCGGAAGATTATACAAAATTAGGACAAAAAAATACTAGAAGGTGAGTTATACAGGTTCTCTGAACGAAACCATGTGGCTCATTTATTCATACTCTCCAAGATAGGGATGGGATAGCATTAGGATCCAGGAAATAGTAAGAGATATGGAGTCGGTTGAATGGGAAGAAAGTTGTGTTTTTTTATGCCTCACAATATACTTTTCAGAAAATTTCGAAATTTCAGGTAGTTACGTGGAAATCTGGGAAAACCCCGAAATTTTGCAAAATCGTTTAAATTTTTCCGTGGCATTATTTTAGAACGAATAACGAAATTAATTGCACATTTGCATTACCATTTTTTTCGGTCTAACCAATGGCGTTAATATTCTTGTGATCCGACGTTTCGTCTCCGAGAGGCCATCATCATCAGTTCAATTTTTTTTTAATATGATCCTGTTATTTCATCACAAAATATAAACTTTTCGATTCTGAATAAAATCTATCATTCTTTGAAGAAAATAAGAATAAAACCATCTTATTCGTAATTAAAAAGTAACTAAAAATTTGTCATAACCTGTAAAAAAATAAGATAAATATGAATAATGATGGTGGGACCGTTGGCGAAAGATTATAGAAAATTAGGACAAAATAATACTAGTAGGTGAGTTACACAGGATCTCTGGACGAAAGCATGTGGCTCATTTATTCATACTGTCCAAGATAGGGATGGGATAGCATCAATATCTAGGAAACAGTAAGAGATATGAGGTCGGTTGAATTAGAAACAAGTTTGGTTTTTATTTGCCTTACAATATACTATTCAAAAAATTTTGAAATTCCGGGTTGTTTCGTGGGATTCTGGAGAAACCCCGGAATTTTGCAAAATCGTTTAATTTTTTTCCTGGCATTATTCTAGATCGAATTACGGAATAAATTGCAAATTTGCATTGCCACTTTTTTCGGTCTAACCAATGGCGTTAATATTTTTGTGACACGACGTTTCGTCTCCGAGAAGCCATCATCATCAGCTCAATTTTTTTTTAATACGAGCCTGTTATTTTCATTACAAAATTAAACTTTTCGATTCTGAATGAAATCTATCAGTCTTTGAAGAAAATAAGAATAAAACCATCTAATTCGTAATTAAAAATGAACTAAAAATTTGTCATAACCTGTAAAAAAATAAGATAAATCAGAATAATGATGGTGAAACCGTTGGCGGAAGATTATAGAAAATAAGGACAAAAAAATACTAATAGGTGAGTTACACAGGTTCTCTGAACGACAGCATGTGGCTCATTCATTCATACTGTCCAAGATAGGGATGGGATAGCATCAATATCTAGGAAACAGTAAGAGATATGGGGTCGGTTGAATTAGAAAAAAGTTGATTTTTTTTTGCCTTACAATATACTATTCAGAAAATTTTGATATTCCGGGTGTTTCCTTGGAAATCTGGAAAAAATCCGGAATTTTGCAAAATCGTTCAATTTTTTTCCTGGCATTATTTCAGAACGAATTACGAAATGAATTGCACATTTGCATTGCCACTTTTTTCGGTCAAACCAATGGCGTTAATATTTTTGTGACACGACGTTTCGTCTCCGAGAAGCCATCATCATCAGCTCAATTTTTTTTTTAATACGAGCCTGTTATTTTCATTACAAAATATAAATTTTACGATTCTGAATGAAATCTTCATTCTTTGAAGAAAATAAGAATAAAACCATCTAATTCGTAATTAAAAAGGAACTTAAAATTTGCCATAACCTGTAAAAAAAAATAAGATAAATCAGAATAATGATGGTGTTACCGTTGGCGAAAGATTATACAAAACTAGGACAAAAAAATACTAGTAGGTGAGTTACACAGGATCTCTGGACGAAAGCATGTGGCTCATTTATTCATACTGTCCAAGATAGGGATGGAATAGCATCAATATCTAGGAAACAGTAAGAGATATGGGGTCGGTTGAATTAGAAAAAAGTTGGGTTTTTTTTGCCTCACAATATACTATTCAGAAAATTTTCAAATTCCGGGTTGTTCCGTGGGATTCTGGAAAAACCCCGGAATTTTGCAAAATCGTTTAATTTTTTCCTGGCATTATTTTAGAACGAATTACGAAATAAATTGCACATTTGCATGGCCACTTTTTTCGGTCTATCCAATGGCGTTAATATTTTTGTGACACGACGTTTCGTCTCCGAGAAGCCATCATTATCAGCTCATTTTTTTTTTAATACGAGCCTGTTATTTTCATTTCAAGATGTTAACTCCTCGATTCTAAATAAAATCAATCATTTTTCGGAAAAACTGAAAATATCTAATCTAATTCGTATTTGAAAACTAAAAATTTGTCATGAAAACAACAGGTCCGTATTAAAAAAATTGAGCTGAGGCTTCTCGGAGACAAAACGTCCGATTACAAAAAATTTCACGTCATTGAAAAGAGCGAAAATAGAGGCAATGTAAATGTGCAATTGATTTCGAATTTTGTTCTCCTATGAAACCAGGAAAAAAATTGAAAAATTTTTCAAAATTTCAGATTTTTCAAGATTTCTCTGGAAAAACCCAGAATTTAAATATTTTTTTTTAAACTTACTCGTTATCTCTCACCGTTACCTAAATCCTAATGATATCCCATCCCTAACTTGGACAATATATACGCATAATCTCGAAGTCATATATGGGTTTTCCCAGAAATAATTCCAACTTTTATTTTTCCTCTTTATCTCCAAGAATGCAGTTAGTTGAACGAACAAAACAACCAATACCAAGTATTGTGTAACAATATGGATTGGGTCTGTCCACATTCACTTGGAAATTTAAAAATATTGTTGTTTGCCAATTTCGAATCATAAATGAAACAGGTTTCAAGGTGAGGATTTCACTAGCGTAATAAGCCAATAAACTTATATAATGGAATGGAGTTGGGTATTATTGGTTTAGATCGGAGCTCCAACAAGATTTACCGGATTAGACATATGAGAGATACACTGCTAATAAAAATCTAATTTATTTATTTCCTGAAATCATTCCAAAATTTTCATCGTCATTGTGGTATCAAGGAAATGCGAGCTTTGCCCGATCAGATACTCAAATATCACGATTCCTCGAATTACCTTTGCACTTTTGCAAAAGTCACGACCCAACCAGTTCTCTCCGCAGCACCGCACAAATCGAGGCGATTTTTATGACCGTTCACTTTTGTTGCAAACTACACCTACGCCTTCAGAACTGAAATGCTACAAACAACAATGGAAGGTGTGCCCTCCACGATCTTTTATTAATTCGCATTCATTCCGATCGACTGGCTCGTTTTATCATCGATCCCAAGGATAATGTATTCGTTCCAACAAGGATCTATCACGATTGTTCAGAAAGATATCTGAGTTTCAATAACCGTAAGAGGTATACTTTATGTGGTATTAATACCATAAATTGAAGGTGTAATTGAAGATGAGGAATATTTATACAGGAGTTTTTTCGTTTTGGAATTACATGAATTTATAATTTTCTGTGGCTCGTGAAGGATATGGGTTTTTCCAAGAAAAACAAGATTAAAAACTATGAACCGATCTGGCGTCTGCACCCGCCATTTTCATTATCCGTACAGAAATCCATATTATCATGAACTTAGGGAGTCGGATTGCTGAGTCCGTCCGGAGAAGAATAACCACAGAATCCTTTTCTACGAATCAAAGTACGATGCTAACCTCAAAATCTAGGCTCCCTTGCTGGGGTAGTTTTGCTCTGAACGGTTGTTGATTTTTCCTGGCTGCTCGGTTTTTCGTGAAGGGAAAACAGGGTGGGATTGTGAGTTAGTTGATCTGAAAACTTCGAGGGTGGAAGAGATACTTTGGGTTTGTCATGTGAGTAACAATATTTTATAACTACAACGTTATCATTTATATCTAGGCTTCTCCAAATTTGCTGCACTTGTCTTCAACAGTGTCCATCATTAACCCCATGTGTTTATCTCATATCATTCACCCTCAACTCACAAGAGACAATTCGCTGTTACTCAACGTATTTTACCATATTGGTTTGCTTCTTGTGCATTTTTTTGTATTCATTTTTCATACTTCATTATCAAGCCTATTCCATATTATTCAATGATTCTTACTGACCATATGTATTAAATTCCTAAGTGCTTCTCACATGAATTTGCATGTATCAACGAATGTTTAATAATCACCTTAATTATAAGGTTTTGCAATATTCTTCAAATGATACTATACGTAATCGTTGTAGTTTTCAGCAAATATCAAGGATATTCATACGCACCATTGTCGGCATTATGTTTTATTATCTTATATTGATTGAGCATTTCAAAAAGCTACTCTCCACGCATTATTATCCGTTATGACTTCTTGTTGATTGTTTATATGATTGACTGCTTATATCGCTTACTATCTATATCATCCACTGCTTATATCGTTTATTGTTTATTTCGTTTACTGTCTATAGCATTTACTGGTTATATCGTTTACTGCTTATATGGTTCATCTAATACTTGATGGGATTATTGACCAGGGAGACAACTATCGGATGACGCAACCTAAAAATTAATCAAGGCTTTGCCCAACGTTTGGAAATATATATAACAAGGATCTTTGGTAGCATTGCCCTCTCTTTGCACCGTGGGAGCTCATCAATCGTCAAATGATAGTTTGACCCATGCGAAGTATAACTCCCAATTTACCGCCTTTAATCTACCCAATCATTTTTAAACACCATTTGAGAGAATTCTCACCAGTCAACCTGTTTATGAATATTCTCCACTTGTGAGTTAATGATATATGAACGAGAAAAGGAGCAAGGTTGTTTTTTTTCTTCCCCTTCAGGATTGTTTTTTTTTCCTTTTGTGTTTTGAGTGCTAAAAATATGTTCAAAACTTCCTATTTTTCCGTCAATCTCTTCTATTGAATCAAGCGTAATTTGGGTAACATACTCACATACACAACGTAGAGTCCTTTTAAAACCACTATACGATCACGATCTTGGCCAAAGATTATCTAGAGTAATATTTTCAAGTTAAAAGGAAAGCCTGTAAGGTAGAGTTCTAGTTCTTTACGGTTTTCAATATAAAACTGTAATGTCGGTAAGAGTTTTATAATTTAAAAAGTACCAGTACAGTACAACCATAACAAAAAAAAACCAGAGCTCATGCGCCCTTGTCTAAATACTAGTCAGAGTGGTCGGCCCCCTACTCTGTGTTATATGGTATTTTGCCAACTTGGTGTCAATCAACTCCCAAAAATCAATCAGAAAGCTTCAGTCCTAAATAAATTTATGAAATTCTTCAAAATAGATTATCGTGACTGATACTTAAATTGTAAACTTGAACAGAAGACATCGAATATGACACAAAGTCCCTACACAGTACAACTGATAAACCGTGGTTTCTATAAATTACAAAACCGCAATTCACACTAGAGCCAATAAACTAATTGAACAATTAAAACAAATTTCCCACATAATTGCAAGAAAAGGTGCGTCTAATTATACCATTGTTACAATACGACACCACAACTTGCATAGATGTACCTAGATGTTACACTTGGTGGTGATAAATCTTTCCATAACTAATTCTTATTATTTCAGCTCAATTTCAAAGGAATACTGGGAAGAATTCCTCACATCATACTGTGATTCCATAATAAATTCGATCAATTATTACATAAGCAATCGGATAAATGAGATTGCATGCGATTCCACACAATGATGGGAATGGATCGTTGTGGATTTATTTGTTACGGTATCCAGATTGGAACAACGATTAACTAATCGAATAAAAAAGGTTTTTAATTGATTTGGTTCAAGCAAAAGATATTTTTTCTCGGAGAGAAGAAAAACCTCCGTTAGGAAATCCTATTATGAAAAACGATTACACAACATTCAAAAAAACCGAATCCCGTGAATTTCCGGTTAAATGAATTGCTGTTGTTTAAACGCAACAATTGTTATTACCACAAGAAAAGACAATCTGGACTTGCAATCTAACATGCCGATTCCGGTTTAAGTGACTTGCGTCCTATGAACAGTATAAGTATAAGTATAAGTATAAGTATAAGTATAACCCAAAAACATTTGTACGACTAACAGTATGGACACATTCAATTCAACAGGAATGTTTCGTATTTCTCACAGCAATTCTATCTAGTTTGTTTATTGAACAGGAAATTCCTGTAAATACTCACGCATATTCAGGTTTTCTTCACAGTATTATTTTCCTGTTGAAATGACAAACTGCATTTTGGTTGCATCAACTTATGTAAGACTTGTTATTTCTAAAGAAACTTAACTACCGGAATTGTCACGTAAAATCAACAAATATTCCTACTGTCGCTTATATAGTAGGAATTTCCTTTAAGAGTAACCGAATTCCTGTTGTACATCCTGGAAATATTGTTTGAGTGAAATATCAACAAGAGTACAATTCGATGAAAGTGAAACCTGACCTACGCAACTATGCGTGGTTGTTCTGATGATCTAATTCATAATAATGAAAGAGTAAGAACAAAGGAAGAAAATTCACACATAAATAAAGGCATGTAAGAAGAGCGAAGATGCGGTGTATCAATTATAAAGGAATTCCTGGTTGTTATGAAACGTGGTTAATTATGTAATTGCGGTTCTGTGTAGAACAAATTGAGGTTGAATAGTTAATGAGTTGTGGGAGGTTTGGGAGACCTAAGAAATAGTCATTATTGGAAATGGAATTGAAAAGTTTCGTTTTTACGAAATATTTTTGCGCGCTTGTTTCTATGAGTACGAATTTTGAGCCTAGAAAGCTCGTTAACGGTTAGGCTGGACTCAAAGGTGAATAATTCGAGGTCGAATTCAATTCTGTCCATCCGTCCGGCCGTCCGTAAACACGATAACTTTCATAAATGGGCGAAATCCGACGAAGGGTTTCGTAGATTTAGTCATCTATAATTTTTTTTCTCAATAATTCGGAAAATCACAAATCCGATCGGATTGAAACTTTGTATTTGGTTCTTTTATCTGCTCCCCGTGAAAACATAATCGAGTCCATCTGATCTGGTGCAAAAAATGGTTAGATCATTTCCGATATTATTCAAAATAATTCACCAATCCAATTAAACTTCAAGGTGAAGATTCTACTATACGCGGTCCAAATACCATCTCACATCTACTTACCTAAGTATGAACCTGATTTTTCGTAACAGTTTCTTTCATAAACGACGTATGACCTACATATTATCTCCAATTTAAACGCTCGTCTATCTATCAAGAGAATGGACCACAATTATGTGCTCTTGTTATTGTATTTGTTTGTTTACCGTCGTGAGTAATGTTGTCTGACCGGTGGAAAATATCAAGAGAAGGCAGGCTTGGACTTTGAAGATGTAATCTTGTTCACTTTGGAGCCACGCAATGTGAAATTCATGCTCACTATAGATACGTTCAATTTTTCCCATTATGATCAAAGCAAATTTATAATGACTAGAGGTAGTTTTCTGAAACGACTATCTTGACGCTCTGTGGTACGCCTCGATAGGCAACACTTAGTCGCATAAATGGACGTCTTAGAACTCGAGGTATTCGGTTAAATGAAACCCTTTTAATGTCACCGAGTAGGTTTAGTGAAATTAACGATGGGAATTCAGAACACATTACTTTCACAATAATAATATCGAATATCCAAGATTTACCTGATATCTGTCATGATGTTGACATAAATATCAAAAATGTTAGCATACACTCGTGTAGTTCCTTCATTCGTGGTAAATTATGTCATCAACTTTCAAATTAACGACGTCCCATTGTGGGTACCTACTTTCTGTACTTGGGTAAGTGAACCAGAATTAGTTACTTGCTACTTTCTTCTTCGAATTTGCAATCGGAAATTGCTGTTGCACTTGGAATATCGTGATTATCGGCAGTTAAAAAAACGTTGTGAATATCATCACGTTTTATGTGAGCAGAAAACAAGCGTGTTCTTCGACTAATCAATATTCAAGATAAGTTGGTTACTCATCTGTATACCTTAAACATTTCCACGGAATTTCGGTTTTCAGATTTAATGTGTGTTTGTGTTATTGTTCACCCATACAAATGAAATAGCTGGGTCGTATGTTGATAGAGATGGTAGATAAGGTTGTACACGAATTCTCTGATGCAAGATTACCATAAAAATATGTATACGTGATACTTGAGGCTTCGTGCAGAGATTATTAATTCGATATATTTCTTCAGTTAAGTCTCGATAGGAAAGCTAGTGGCGTTGTCATTCAAAAAAATTCTTTGTTATTAATAATAATTCGTTGAAAAATTGGTGGAAAATTTTGAATTTTTTCATAGTTTTTTCGTCATAGCAACTACATTTAACCAGATTTTTGTCTAATGGAATGTGAATCGGCCCTGAGAATCTACAGCCATATTTTTTCAGGAGCTAAGTCCCATTTTATCCTCCAGAAATTTTGTGTGTGCGCCACTGGTGGTTCAAGAATTAGGAAAAAGAATCTTTGTTGCATCGAAAAACTTTTGGTTCTCTTTCAATTTTATGGTATCTCTAACCGTATATAAAATTTTTTTTAATTTTCTGTTTAAGAACTTGGAATGTCGTCGTGGATAATAAATATTATTTCCCCTAACTTTGAACAAAGAATTATATGAAGGAAGAATCGAAATCAAATATTATCTCGAATATCACTTCAAGGTTTACATGTCAGTTGCCCGTGAAAATCTACAGAGTGATATTTTTTCTGGAGTTAAGTCTCCTTTTTTCCTCCAGAACTTTTTGTTGGTGCGTCACTGGTAGTTCGTAAATCAGAAAAAATATTCCAGGTTCCATTTAGATAATTTTTTGTTGCTTCAATTTTTCTGTATCTGCCACCGTATTAAAAAAAAAGTTAAACAATTCCCTCTTCAAGGTGGTAACACTAAGAATGTTGTCGATTATATTGAATATTTTTTCCCTAACTTTGAATTAAATGAAGGAAGACTCAGAACCAAATATTTTATCAAATATAACACTTCAAGGTTTACATGTCAATTGCCGATAAGAATCTACAGAGTGATATTTTTTCTAGAGCTAAGTCCCTTTTTTTCCACCAGAACTTTTTCGTGGTGGGTCACTAGTATTTCGAAAATTAGGAAGAAGAATCTTTGTTGCATCGAGAAACTTTTTGTTCTCCTTGTATTTCTCCGTGGCTGCTACCGTATTTGAGAAAAAAAATGTTGAACAATCTTCTCTTCTAGGACTTGGAATGTCGTTGAGTAAAATAAATATTATTTCCCCTAACTATGGAAGGAGAATTAAATGAAGGAAGACTCAGAACCAAATATATTCTCTTCAAGGTTTACATGTCAATTGCCCATGAAAATCTGCAGAGTCATATTTTTTCTGGAGCTAAGTCCCCTTTTTTCCACCAGAACTTTTTCGTGGTGGGTCACTAGTATTTCGAAAATTAGGAAAAAGAATCTTTGTTGGATCGAGAACCTTTTTGTTCCCCTTGTATTTCTCCGTGGCTGCTACCGTATTTGAGAAAAAAAATGTTGAACAATCTTCTCTTCTAGGACTTGGAATGTCGTTGAGTATAATAAATATTATTTTCCCTAACTATGGAAGGAGAATTGGATGAAGGAAGACTCAGAACCAAATATATTCTCTTAAAGGTTTACATGTCAATTGCCCATGAAAATCTGCAGAGTGATATTTTTTCTGGAGCTAAGTCCCCCTTTTCCACCCGAACTTTTTCGAGGTGGGTCACTGGTAGTTCGAAAATTAGGAAAAAGAATCGTTGTTGCATCGAGATATTTTTTGTTCTCCTTGTATTTTTTCCGTGGCTGCTACCGTATTCGAGAAAAAAAAATGTTGAACAATCTTCTCTAGGACTTGGAATGTCGTTGAATATAATAAATAATATTTCCCCTAACTTTGGAAGGAGAATTAAATGAAAGAAGACTCAGAACCAAATATATTCTCTTCAAGGTTTACATGTCAATTGCCCATGAAAATCTGCAGAGTGATATTTTTTCTGGAGCTAAGTCCCCCTTTTTCCACCCTAACTTTTTCGAGGTGGGTCACTGGTAGTTCGAAAATTAGGAAAAAGAATCGTTGTTGCATCGAGATATTTTTTGTTCTCCTTGTATTTTTTCCGTGGCTGCTACCGTATTCGAGAAAAAAAAATGTTGAACAATCTTCTCTTCTAGGACTTGGAATGTCGTTGAGTATAAAAAATATTATTTCCCCTAACTTTGGAAGGAGAATTAAATGAAGGAAGACTCAGAACCAAATATATTCTCTTCAAGGTTTACATGTCAATTGCCCATGAAAATCTGCAGAGTCATATTTTTTCTGGAGCTAAGTCCCCTTTTTTCCACCAGAACTTTTTCGTGGTGGGTCACTAGTATTTCGAAAATTAGGAAAAAGAATCTTTGTTGGATCGAGAACCTTTTTGTTCCCCTTGTATTTCTCCGTGGCTGCTACCGTATTTGAGAAAAAAAATGTTGAACAATCTTCTCTTCTAGGACTTGGAATGTCGTTGAGTATAATAAATATTATTTTCCCTAACTATGGAAGGAGAATTGGATGAAGGAAGACTCAGAACCAAATATATTCTCTTAAAGGTTTACATGTCAATTGCCCATGAAAATCTGCAGAGTGATATTTTTTCTGGAGCTAAGTCCCCCTTTTCCACCCGAACTTTTTCGAGGTGGGTCACTGGTAGTTCGAAAATTAGGAAAAAGAATCGTTGTTGCATCGAGATATTTTTTGTTCTCCTTGTATTTTTTCCGTGGCTGCTACCGTATTCGAGAAAAAAAAATGTTGAACAATCTTCTCTAGGACTTGGAATGTCGTTGAATATAATAAATAATATTTCCCCTAACTTTGGAAGGAGAATTAAATGAAAGAAGACTCAGAACCAAATATATTCTCTTCAAGGTTTACATGTCAATTGCCCATGAAAATCTGCAGAGTGATATTTTTTCTGGAGCTAAGTCCCCCTTTTTCCACCCTAACTTTTTCGAGGTGGGTCACTGGTAGTTCGAAAATTAGGAAAAAGAATCGTTGTTGCATCGAGATATTTTTTGTTCTCCTTGTATTTTTTCCGTGGCTGCTACCGTATTCGAGAAAAAAAAATGTTGAACAATCTTCTCTTCTAGGACTTGGAATGTCGTTGAGTATAAAAAATATTATTTCCCCTAACTTTGGAAGGAGAATTAAATGAAGGAAGACTCAGAACCAAATATATTCTCTTCAAGGTTTACATGTCAATTGCCCATGAAAATCTGCAGAGTGATATTTTTTCTGGAGCTAAGTCCCCTTTTTCCACCCGAACTTTTTCGAGGTGGGTCACTGGTAGTTCGAAAATTAGGAAAAAGAATCGTTGTTGCATCGAGATATTTTTTGTTCTCCTTGTATTTTTTCCGTGGCTGCTACCGTATTCGAGAAAAAAAAATGTTGAACAATCTTCTCTTCTAGGACTTGGAATGTCGTTGAGTATAATAAATATTATTTCCCCTAACTTTGGAAGGAGAATTAAATGAAGGAAGACTCAAAACCAAATATATTCTCTTCAGGGTTTACATGTCAATTGCCCATGAAAATCTGCAGAGTGATATTTTTTCTGGAGCTAAGTCCCCCTTTTTCCACCCGAAGTTTTTCGAGGTGGGTCACTGGTAGTTCGAAATTTATGAAAAAGAACCCATTAAAAAATTTTTTTGTCTACTTCAATTTTTCCGTATCTGTCACCGCTTCCGAAGAAAAATTGTTGAATAATTCAAGGTGATAACACTCAGAGTACATTAAATTTTATTTCCCCTAACTTTAGACGAAGAATTTTATGGAAGCCACCCAATCATCCAGACCAATTTCTTCTCAGAACCAAATACAATGGTTCCTCTCACCGCAGTCCACCAGCCAACACACTCAAGTCCAATTGAATAAACGCGACAATTGCAATTACACTCCAGGGAGCGCGGAGAATAACCTTTAGCTCCAATTCTTCCTACCGCGAGTCCCGCCTGGCTATTTTATTCGCAATTACCGTAACAGTTACAAGGAGGAGAACGGGAAAGATAGACCGTAGATAGGCCATCAGCATCAATCAATTAACGGCAGGAATGTTAGCCATGCTCTAGGTGCAGAGACATTCTCGATTAAGCGACTTTAGGACGCAATGGTCGATCTGCTGGCCAGAAGGCTCCGGTCTAACCTCGACATTTATGTGGTGATTGTTATCTGTTCATCTCAATCCAATACAGAACCCTGAATATGTTATTTGAACAATTTATATCTTTGCTCTAACGGTTTCGCCTTCAGGGCTGGTTCATTTATTTACCCAATGAAATGAGATTACCATTGTCTTTTACCTCTGGGTTTCTCCATTATTCTTTTAGCCGATTTCGCGTTTATCACTATACTTTTAGTAGATGCTCAGAGAAATCTGGCAAGGTGTCGTGGAAAAAGTCTTGAGCGCTTTCACTGGCGGTTCGAGGTCTTGGTGTGCAGAACTAATGGCTGAAAAACGTTGCAATTCACCCTCTAATTCTATAGACATCATCTTTCTCAGAAGAAAGTGAAACCAAACGGACAATTAAAGCACCATTAGATCCAACATATTTTACCTCAATCTCCAGATGCAGACACGCTATCACAATTTCACTCGGATCGACTCTGTCGACGATTCTAAAAAAAAACTGTCCTCAATGCCTCTCGAGGAAGAACCAAAACAAACTGATATGCAGACATTTTTCCATCGGGCCATTCCTAGGTCTTCGATGATGTCAGAATACATGACTACAAACAAACGTAGGTCAATACTCGACGTTAAAAAGTTTTTATTGACGGCGATGAAGGAGACGAGTGAAGTGGTAATGAGGTTAAGACACATATACGGTTATAATAAAACGCAATCATAATTCTCGAAGCATGAAGGCGAAATTGTGGCATATTAATCCCGAGTCTCGTTCCGTTTCTATCCTTGCATACCTATACGGAGAATGTGAATAAATTTATTCATTATTAACTTGAAGCGGTTGTTTTTGAGCGCTCGTACTACTTACACGAGGGCTATATCATTTCGTCACGATGTCTGTATTTTTAGAATTTTGAGCCGAAAATGGTCTCAATCGACTATGTTCGACTCACTGATGACGAATCCGTCGGAAATTCGAGTCTGTCCGTCCGGCCGTCCGGCCGGCCGTCCGGCCGTAAGCACGATAACTCTCGAACAAAACAACCTAGAGACTTGAAATTTTCAGTGTGGGTTCAGTTCCCGAATGGCTCGGTTAAGTTCGTTAATGGGCCAAATTCCACCAGGGGTTCCGTAAATATGGCCGTTCAAAGTTTTGTTTCCCTGATTACTTGAAAACTACAGATTTGATCGAGATGAAATTTTGCACTCAAATGGAAAATGAGGTGTTCAAGCTACATGTGAAATTTTGTCCAGATCGCATGACCAGAACCATAGAAACCATAGAAAATTGTAACTTTTGAACGGAAAGGCCTAGGGACTTGAAATTTTCAGGATAGGTGTGGATCTCGAATATCGTGATCACGTTCATCTATGAGCAACATTATACAAGGGGTTCCGTAAATACGGTCGTTTGAAATTTTGTTTTCTCGATAAATTCGAAACTGCGGATTCGATCGAGATGAAATTTTGTATTTTAATCGAGAATGATATATTGAAACAATATTTTGTCCAGATCGCATGACCAGAACCATAGAAACCATAGAAAATTCTAACTTTTGAACGGAAAGGCCTAGGAACTTGAAATTTTCAGGGTGGGTTTGGATCGCAAATTTCACGGTCATGTTCATCAATGAGCAAAATTAGACTAGGGGTTCCGTAAATATGGCCGTTCAAAATATTTTTTTCCTGATAGTTTCGAAACTACCGATCGGATTGGAATGAAATTATGCACCTAGCTCAGGAATAATGTATTCAAACTACGTGCAAAATTTTGTCCAGATCGCATCACCAAGACCATAGATACCGTGGAAAATTCTAGCGAATTATCGGAAAAAAATTGATCAGCTGAAGCACTGACATGAAGTCTGGAGTTTCGCCTAAGTTTCAGAATTTTTTTGACAGCAGTCAAAAATTCCTTCAATTGATTTCTAAAACTGGAAAATGCGAATCTACCTACAAGGTGCATGTACGAGCGCTCAAAAGCTCCTGCCTTCACGGCAGTGCTTTTCGTAATTTTTTTTTATTTCAACACGGATATGCGGGAGTTTTACCAGAATCTCATTAGACAAATTGGCGTATTCGAGGGATATGGTAATTCTGGTAATTACCGATCAATTCATATGGCTATAAATCAAAAAATTACTAGATCCTAGAAATAAGTAATCAATCAAGTGATTCTACAATTTAACATTCAACAACACTGCAGGGTATAAAAAAATCTTACTATTGACTTTGGCGCAATATGTCAAATTAATATGTTGGTGACGCGAAATCAAAACTTTTCCCCTGCCAAAAATTGTTCAACCCGAGTTTCCTTTCGGGTACCTCAGGGAAGTTGAGAGAAATTCAAACGGTCAAATTTAATGTAAGTCATG
Source organism: Aphidecta obliterata (assembly GCA_963966015.1). Classification (NCBI taxonomy): domain Eukaryota; kingdom Metazoa; phylum Arthropoda; class Insecta; order Coleoptera; family Coccinellidae; genus Aphidecta; species Aphidecta obliterata. Next base: position 6,302,146 of record OZ014435.1, read on the forward strand.
GTTAAGCCGGTTCAGGGTCAACCCATGACTCAGGTTTCTTAACAGAAGAAGTAGACGTTGGGCAACAATAATTATCAACAATATTTTGCATGATTCACGAGAACTTGACTTTGTACCTAATCGAAGTTGGAATGGTGTGTTGATCTTTTTTTTCAGCCACGTCCAAGTGCTTCTTCTCGATCTTTATGCAGACCGTGCAAAACTCCTCAATGCGAGATTCTCGACGTGTACATGCATAAGATCGTTAATTCCTGGATTTGTCGACAGAGAAGGTTCTTGACCTTAACATCTGAGAAAATTTATTTATATTCGTGCCATTTCCCATTCAGGTAAACGAAACACGTAATGAATTCCCTTATCGCTTCATAGTGGATGTTGACCCTCAGGTAGGGTTAAACCTCATACGACATGCTAGTGGAGGCTCTGGAGGTCATTTTTCAAAAGAAGGATCGATTGGAAATGTTTCGTTATTTCAGAGGTGGTCATGTTGGTGATCTTCTAAATTGTGCTATGTGCATATCGGGAATGCCGTTAAATCCACATCTTGTAATTTGACGTGACAACCTTCACAAACCGGTGTCATAATGGTGGTCGCAAAACCGTGAAGTCTTTCTAACGGTTTCATAAATCGTCGGCCACAGTCTGAGAGTCTGGTGCATTTCTGGATTTTGCTCATGGCAATGTTGTCCTCTCTTTTGCTCTTTCGCTTTTTTGCTCTCTTGCTCTTTTGCTTTGTGCTCTTTTGCTTTTTCAACTGTTTCCTTCTTGGTTGGGACAAAGATCCCACTTCTCAGATTTTAGCTCATATATCCCAAACGGTGCGTCATATGATAAAACTTGTTATACGCAAAATTAAAGTTTTTTCAATTTGCTTCTAGATTACTTTTAGTATTTTTCTTATAACTTCAACAGTTTTCGAGATATCCGCAGCCAAAGTCAGTAATTAACAAAAAGTGTATTTTTCCCTTATTCCAGTTCCGGGTTTTTTGGGGGTTATATCGTTTGGTACTGGCTGCATAATGATGAAAAAACCACTGAAATACAGGCAATTGTTCGAAAAACAACATTTCTCAACAGGTGCACAACATACAGCCAGTACCAGAAGGTAGGTGGTTTTCATCAAAAATTTACAGTAAATCTGAAAAAGTCAATAAGTTTGGACCTGTTAATGAAATGAATTTGAATTATAACTTATTGTAAAGAAAATTTAATGTTCTTTAATTTCTTTTGCGATAAGTATGGCAAAAAAGTAGAAGGCTCTGGCGCTAGAAGGGAATGTTTGTAAAAAGTGAAAATGCACTTATCGTAATTAGCGACTTCGGCTGTGGATATCTCAGAACCTTTTCCAGTTACAGAAAAAGTAACGAAGACAATATTATAGGGAATTCAAAAATCTTCCACTTCATCTCCCATAAGTTTTACCGAATGACGCACCTTTTGGGACATATGAGCGAAAAACAGAAAATTGGGACTTTCGTCCTTCCCTCACATAAGCTCCTGGTCTAGTATGTTAACCTCCCAACTACACTTGACACATTCCTGAAGAAGAAATAACATGCCAAATATAAGTTGAAGAAATTCCTCTTCTACTGCGACCAAACAATAGGAGGTCATTCAACATATATTGAGAACCTGATATAAATCAGAGTGTTGGATATAGAAAATATAAGTGGATTAGCGAACGATCCGGAGGTCGTTTACCCCAATAATCTATATCATATTCTATGCGGATATCACCTTCAATCTCCTCGACTATCCACAACCTACCACAGTCACGTCCCCCCCGCAATTTGGGGCCGGTTCTGGTCTGAGATTGAGAGGTATATTTCATCCAGATTGTGTGTTATTATTTCCTCGAGTATTGCATAAGCGAAAGGATAAGAGGATGGTCATATCGACTGTCGACTGTAGCAACCGGAAGAACTCGACTGGTTCCATGTCAAACAAAGAGGGAGAGATGGCGTAGGACCAGAAGGAGGATACGAGGTTACCCGTTCACATTTTGCTGCCAGCGTTGGTACAAGTTGAATTCTCTGATGTCCTTTATTGTTTTGAGCGCTTTTGGCTTGATATTTCCAATGATTAGTAAGGAGAGACATTTCATGTTTTCACTGAGATCCAATAACTTTTTTTGATCTTCGAAGAACTGGGGTGTCAGAGTCCGTTGAGTTTGCTTTGGTATTTCCATACCATTCAGGATGGTTCTCTGAGGAGAGGAAAAGACCATTGTAATCCTTAGAGTGAATAGAAGGAAGACCCAAGTTAACACTGAAAGATGAGATCGAAGCAAACCTCACGACAAAGATATGGCATCATTAAAAACTGAAGATCTATTTTCCCCCCTTTTCTTGAACTGACCTAACCTACAGCTCACCATCCAGTTGCATCCTTAAAGATTTTATGGCCCAAGCTTTCTTTGCGTTGGCTTTCAATGCCAGGCTGGTTTTTCTGAAGTTCCTTCCTCCTATACCAGAATCTTCATTTCTGCTTGATCTTATTTCACTTGAGACTTTCTTAGGCGACATTTCCTTGTGAGGAAGCCAGTAGGAAGATATATTCTTCCTGAAAACTGGAGTATGTGAAGATGTGGAGAAATGAATTACGTACCACCTTCAAATAGAACTGTCTAACACACAGCTCAACATCCAGTTCCAGAATTCTAATGAACTCCAGCAACTGAGGCGGTTTTGAGGAGAAAATTGTTCCATCCCCAAAGATTTTATGGTCCAAGCTTTCTTTGCGTTGGCTTTCAATGCCAGGCTGGGTTTTCTGGCGTTCCTTTCTCCTATCCCAGAATCTTCATTTATGCTTGATCTTATTTCACTTGAGGCTTTCTTAGGCGACATTGCCCTGTTAGGAAGCTAGTAGTAAGATATATTCTTCCTGAGAACTGGAGTATGTGAAGATGTGAAGAATTAAATTACGAAACACCTTGAAATAGACCTGTTTAACCCACAGCTCACCATCCAGTTCCAGAATTTTAATGAACTCTAGTAGCTGAGGCGGCTCTGAGGAGAAAATTGTTCCATCTTCAAAGATTTTATGGTCCAAGCTTTCTTTGCGTTGGCTTTCAATGCCAGGCTGGGTTTTCTGGAGTTCCTTCTTCCTATCCCAGAATCTTCATTTCTGCTTGATCTTATTTCACTTGAGGCTTTCTTAGGCGACATTTCCCTGTTAGAAAGCCAGTAGGAAGATATATTCTTCCTGAAAACTGAAGTATTCGAAGATGTGGAGAAATAAATTACGTACCACCTTCAAATAGAACTGTCTAACCCACAGCTCACCATCCAGTTCCAGAATTCTGATGAACTCCAGCAACTGAGGCGGTTTTGGGGAGAAAATTGTTCCATCCTCAAAGATTTTATGGTCCAAGCTTTCTTTGCGTTGGCTTTCAATGCCAGGCTGGGTTTTCTGGAGTTCCTTCCTCCTATCCCAGAATCTTCATTTCTGCTTGATCTTATTTCACTTGAGGCTTTCTTAGGCGACATTGCCCTGTTAGGAAGCCAGTAGGAAGATATATTCTTCCTGAAAACTGAAGTATTCGAAGATGTGGAGAAATAAATTACGTACCACCTTCAAATAGAACTGTCTAACTCCCAGCTCACCATCCAGTTCTAGAATTCTAATGAACTCTAGAAGCTGAGGCGGCTCTGAGGAGAAAATTGTTCCATCCTCAAAGATTTTATGGTCCACGCTTTCTTTGCGTTGGCTTTCAATGCCAGGCTGGGTTTTCTGGAGTTCCTTCCTCCTATCCCAGAATCTTCATTTATGCTTGATCTTATTTCACTTGAGGCTTTCTTAGGCGACATTGCCCTGTTAGGAAGCCTGTAGTAAGATATATTCTTCCTGAGAACTGGAGTATGTGAAGATGTGAAAAAAATAAATTACGTACCACCTTCAAATAGAACTAACCCACAGCTCACCATCCAGTTCCAGAATTCTAATGAACTCCAGCAACTGAGGCGGCTTTGAGGATAAAGTTGTTCCACCCCTAAAGATTTTATGGCCCAAGCCTTGTTTTCAGGAGTTCCTTACTTCTCTAACAGATTCTTATTTCTGCTGAATCTGATTTCACTTAAGACTTTCTTAGACGATATTGCTCTGTTAGGAAGCCAGTTAGAAGATATATTCCTCCCGATAACTGGAGTAGGTGAAGACGTAGAGGGTCGAAAAAAGTACCAGCTTCAAATGGTCAACTCAAAATCTTGGAGGTCGTCATTTTTCGTTTCCCATCCCAATTAACCGACCCATCGGACCGTTGTGAAATGGACCCATGGCGATCAGCCGGGTTTCGCAAAACGCAACAACACGTCCGCCTCGTTGACCTTTTAGAAATCGTCGTTGTACCCGCGATGACCCACTAAAATAGTTCTTGTGCGCGGGTGAAGCCGTAAGACTTCTCGCTACTCGGATCGTGGCCATCGGCGTATGAAATGCAACTTCCGCCGGGTTCTTGTGGGTTCGAGATGTGGTCTTCATGAGACTTATTTTTACAGGTACGCCGAAATATGCAGGTTCGAGATAAGCCCGGAGCTGATCAAGTCGCCGAGGAGACCGAGGAAAAGATCGAACAGGATCCTACGACCGAAATATCCCAGGAGACCCGTACGGACGTGGTCGAACATAATGAAGACCTTCAAGAAGGCTAGAACCAATTGAAGTACCATAAGCTCGGCCTAACATCGTTCTTGTTGTATCAGTACGATATAAATAGATCAAACTTACGCCTTTCACTTCGTTTCATTTCATTGTGCACCTCGAGGTGAAAAAATGCATTATTATATTTCTTGTTGGCGTTTCGTTCTGAGCCATGACAACACCTTCGGTTGCGGTTTGGGTGCGCAATAAGACGACGTTTCCTGATGACGGTGAGGACTTGGTGGTGTTGGATATCTCGTTGCCCAACCGAGAAATACGCTAAAAATATTTGGTTTGTTTCGTCACAAGGTAATTATTCTGAATGACGCAAGACGCCATGGATCGGTACAAAATATTTCATTATGCATACAAATTATGGTTTGAGGATTTTATCTATGGAATGAAGTCATTTCGGTTTTTCCTACAAATCGAAAACTGAGCAAGCAAGAAGTGAAATAACATGCCATCAGATCAGAGCTGCGCCAAAGCATTGTGCTTGGTACTTTCGAAAGCACTCGAAGCCCTTTTGTGCTTCCAAGCACTGTGCTCCCGAGCATTTTTTAAAAGCAGTGCTTAGTGCTTAGTAATCGAAGCACTTCAGCAAAAGGCTTAGTGCTTAGTAATCCCCAAAGTGCTCCCGAGCACTGAAATGCTCCCGAGCACTTCTGCGGATTACTAAGCACTAAGCCCTTTCCCAATCTTGTCGTAACAGGAATATATGCGATCGACGCCAACGCCTTGATACCTTGAGATCTATTATTGATATTCAGTCCAGTGAAAATGAATCGATATATATTTATGAATTCATATTATTTCAACCAAAGAGATCCGGAGTCCTTGCAAATTTTTTTCCAACACACCTAGTTCTCGACATGCTAAAAGTGAGAATCGAATTTGGGACCCCCTTTACATCAATAATCTCACATATTATCATATATGTTTGAAATTATATAACAAACTACCAGAAGAGATTAAGATATTGAGTTCGGCAACTTTCAGTAGGAAGGTGAAATGTCTTCTTTTAGAGAAGTCTATTTATAGGTTGAGTGATTTTTTGGACAGATAATAACTTTTTTTGAGCACTGTTTACATCTCATATATATATATACATGAAAAACATTGTTTTCAGTCCTCGAGTGTTTATATGTGAATATTTATTGTATTTATGTGCATACTCTATTTTTCGTTATAGATATATCTATACATAGCCTTTGACAAGCCATGAGTTTATTTGATGGCAAATCATTTGTACATGTGAATCCTTTTTTTGTATAAATAGGTGCAATATTTCTTTCGATTGAAGTAACTTCACCTCAACAGTTCTTAAGAAAGTGCTTAGGGCTTAGTGCTCGAAATATCGAATTACTTTCACAAAGTGCTTAGTAATCGCGAGCCTTTTGTGGAAATTGGTGCTTAGTGCTCGTGACTCGGGAGCCCTTTTTTCCAAGTGCTTAGTGCTTAGTGCTCGAAGCACTAATATTCAGTGCTCGGCACAGCTCTGCATCAGATTGAATAAAATGAAATTACCAGGAATAGAAGATGAGGCTTGAATTTTGCAATTTCAAAATGACCTCTCGCGAAGCCAGCAACAAAAAAAGTCTTATATACCGCCGAGCATCAACAAAAATATACAATCCATCGGCAGAAACGAAAGAATAACCATAAGCCTTCATAGTTCTCACACAGTCATTGACACTAATAAGAAAATAATCAGCCAGTGCAGCAATAATTGTGACCTTTGCGTAAAATTTTTAATGGGTACCTTCGAACGTCTAATCAGTAACAAGTGTTGTTCGAGGAGATTTATCACGAAGAATGTTGACAATGGAAATTTATTGTTATACAGAGGTAACAAGTTGATATTTCGAAATGATAAACGGCTCTTGGAACAATGAAAATTTGTGGGAAAATCTAACAGCTCTCAATGCGGAGATAAATGAGAACGATTAGTAGCGCACAAGCTCCTGGTTAAAATGCATATCACAAATTCGTTAACACAATTGATACCAGTCTCAATGTTAAGAAACTTTTGGTTTAGAAGATATGATTTTTTGAGAATAGCATTGGAACTATGAGAATATGACATTTCATGATAAATTCACCAGAATTGTAATATGTACTTAGAATATTCAAATATTTCACAAATTCCTTTTTCTCCTCTCCTGACTTCACGTTAGTGCTTTTGCAATTTTTTTTTGGACGAAATCTATAGGCACCAGTCTCAATCTCAGGAAAATACTTGTTCAGAAGTTATGATTTTTTGAAATTGCTTCAAAACTAAGAAAAAATAATGTGACTCATTTTTTCATACGAAATCTATTGGCATTGGTCTCAATCTCAGGAAAATAATAGTTCAGAACTTATGATTTCTGGAAATTGCTTCAAAACTAATATAAAATAATTATCATTCTTTGACAGCATTACTAACTAATTTCCATAGAATATTAAAATTTTTTACGAATTTCTTTTTTCTTCTCTCCGGACTTCAAGTTAGTGCTTTTCCAATTTTTTTTAGACTCAATTTTTCATTAAAATCTATTGGCATCAGTCTCAATCTCGGTAAAATAATTGTTCAGAACTTATGATTTTTTGAAATTGCTTCGAAACTAAGAAAAAAAATTACGAAAAGCACTGCCGTGAAGGCAGGAGCTTTTGAGCGCTCGTACATGCACGTTGTAGGTAGATTCGCATTTTCCAGTTTTAGAAATCAATTGTAGGAATTTTCGACAGCTGTCACAAAAAATCTGAAACTTAGGCGAAACTCCAGACTTCATGTCAGTGCTTTAGGTGACCAATTTTTTTTCGATAATTCGCTAGAATTTTCTACGGTATCTATGGTCTTGGTGGTGCGATCTGGACAAAATTTTGCACGTAGTTTGAATACATTATTCCTGAGCTAGGTGCATAATTTCATTCCAATCCGATCAGTAGTTTCGAAACTATCAGGAAAAAAATATTTTGAACGGCCATATTTACGGAACCCCTAGTCTAATTTTGCTCATTGATGAACGTGACCGTGAAATTTGTGATCCAAACCCACCCTGAAAATTTCAAGTTCCTAGGCCTTTCCGTTCAAAAGTAAGAATTTTCTATGGTTTCTATGGTTCTGGTCATGCGATCTGGACAAAATATTGCTTCAATATATCATTCTCGATTAAAATACAAAATTTCATTTCGATCGAATCCGTAGTTTCGAATTTATCGAGAAAACAAAATTTCAAACGACCGTATTTACGGAACACCTTGTATAATGTTGCTCATAGATGAACGTCATCACGACATTCAAGATTCACACCTATCCTGAAAATTTCAAGTCCCTACGCCTTTTCGTTCAAAAGTTACAATTTTCTATGGTTTCTATGGTTCTGGTCATGCGATCTGGACAAAATTTCACATGTAGCTTGAACACCTCATTTTCCATTAGAGTGCAAAATTTCATCTCGATCAAATCTGTAGTTTTCAAGTAATCAGGGAAACAAAACTTTGAACAGCCATATTTACGGAACCCCTGGTGGGATTTGGCCCATTAACGAACTTAACCGAGGCATTCGGGAACTGAACCCACACTGAAAATTTCAAGTCTCTAGGTTATTCCGTTCGAGAGTTATCGTGCTGACGGCCGGCCGGACGGACGGCCGGACGGACGGCCGGACGGACAGACTCGAATTTTCCGACGGATTCGTCATCAGTGAGTCGAACATAGTCGATTGAGACCATTTTCGGCTCAAAATTCGAAAAATACAGACATCGTGACGAAATGATATAGCCCTCGTGTAAGTAGTACGAGCGCTCAATAATGTGTCTTCCTTTGACAGCATTACTAACTAATTTTCATAGAATATTCAAATATTTCACAAATTTTCTTTTTTTTCTCTCCTGATTTTACGTTAGTGCTTTTCCAAATTTTTTTTTGACTCATTTTTTCATACGAAATTTATTGGCACCAGTCTCAATCTAAGGAAAATACGAGTTTAGATGTTATGATTTCTTGAAATTGGAATTAGATATTCAAATTTTTTACAAATTTCTTTTTTCTTCTCTCCTGACTTCAAGTTAGAACTTTTCCAATTTTTGTAGACTCAATTTTCCATAAGAAATCTATTGGCATTTGTCTCAATCTCAGAAAAATACTTGTTTAGAAGTTATGATTTTTTGAAATTGCGTCAAAACTAAGAAAAAATAATGTGTCTCATTTTTTCATACGAAATCTATTGACATCAGTCTCAATCTCAGGAAAATAATAGTTCAGAACTTAGGATTTTTTTAAATTGCTTCCAAACTAATGAAACGTTAGTGCTTTTCCAAATTTTTTTTTGACTCATTTTTTCATACCAAATTTATTGGCACCAGTCTCAATCTCAGGAAAATACGAGTTTAGAAGTTATGATTTCTTCTTTAAAACTAATAAAAATTATTGTCACTCTTTGACAGCATTACTAACTAATTCCCTTAAATATTAAAATTTTTTACAAATTTTCTTTCTCTTCTGTCCTGATTTCACGTTAGTGCTTTTCCAAATTTTTTTTTAGACTCATTTTTTCATATGAAATTTATTGGCACCAGTCTCAATATTAGGAAAATACTAATTGCTTTAAAACTAATAAAAAATAATTGTCACTCTTCACAGCATTACTAACTAATTCCCTTAGATATTAAAATTTTTCACAAATTTCTTTTTTCTTCTTTCCCGACTTCAAGTTATTGCTTTTCCAATTTTTTTTAGACTCAATTTCCAATTTCCAATTTCCTCCATAAGGAATCTATTGGCATCAGACTCAATCTCAGGAAAATACTAGTTTAGAAGTTATGACTTTTTTGGAATTGCTTGAAGACTAAGAAAAAATAATGTGTCTCATTTTTTCATACGAAATCTATTGGCATCAGTCTCAATCTCAGGAAAATACTAGTTCAGAAGTTATGATATCTTGAAATTGCTTCAAACCTAAGAAAAAATAATGTGTCTTTCTTTGACAGCATTACTAACTAATACACATAGAATAGTCAAATAGTCCACAATTTTCCGTTTTCTCCTCTCTTGACCGCGAATTCAAATTTTTTTTTGGACTCACTTCATCAATCGAAATCGATTGGCACCAGTCTGAATCTCAGGAAACTAATAGTTTAGAAGTTATGATTTTTTGAAATTGTTTCAAAACCAAGAAATCTCCATCTGAAAAATAATGGTCGTCAAAATCCATCATTGGACTTCAATTGTTGTATCAACATATATGTATATGAGGTTCACGGATTGAATGAAGATGTTTTAAATTTGCAATAAAACATACCTCTAAAGAAATAATGTAAAGTTTGCGAATTCTGACCTGTAGTTTTTACTACCCCCAAAAGAAATATCAGCTTTTTGATTCGACTTCCGTGAACCTTTTTACCTGAAATCCCCAAATTCCTCGACGCCACAAGAGATAAACCCAACAAAGGAATTCCCTCTCGATGAATCACCGGCGAACTTAACCCACTTTCAGAACTATCACGACAAACTATTTCTTTACTTTCTTCTCCTCTACATTTTCGTAAACACGAAAGAGGAAAAATCATGCTAGATTAATAACTACACACAGATAGACGCCAGTGAAAATCAACAATCAACTACAACACACTAATATTATATACTGCGAAACAATAATTATTGATCACTCTCGCTCGAAGTGACACACATTGGCAAGATGTCAGAAGTAATGTTGTGAGCATTGATTGTGTTCTAGATTTAAAGATACTCTCACTATCAGAAAATTTCATAGATAAGGAAGTGTACACCTACCTACCTCAATCTTTCGAAATAGAAAAGGGATCTCAACATTTTTTAGTTAAGAAATATATAGGATTAACGGAACGATACGTTTTTTCATATAAGTACAGGGTGACTCTATTCATGACCACATTTGAAATGTTTGCCACCTGAGATTGAGATAAATCGCATTGTGTAGCAAAAATGTGGAAGTTCATTCGACATAATTGTAAAATTGTAAAAAACGCGGGGGGTATGAGACACTCAACGACCGCTACGCGGTCGTATTTCTGTGGTTCTTACTGAAGATATTCTGAGAAGTTTTACGATAATCGAGGTGAAAATAACCAACCTTTGTGTGAAATTCGCAACGTTTTCCTCTACGAACACCAGAGCTGAAATTCTGCTCTACTTATTTTATCGCTCATTATTTCCAAAGATGCAGGGAAGCATGAAAAAACAAGTAACTGAACTGTTTGCAGGTGGAAACACCTCGATCGGAATCTGCAGAAACGCAGCGAAACTTCTCGATTATTCAATACCAACAAAGTGTGAAAATATTTCCAATGGGTATAATAATAGATGGTTTCTTAAGGAGGACGTTTCGGAGTTTAGTCAATAAAACGGATCGTGTTGGTATGTGGGTGAAATGGAAACTCATCAATCGACTTGGAGGAATATTTAGTTGGAGAATGAGGTCGATATGCAAGAAATCTTGAAAGTTAGTCGTAGATTACGTCGATTTTGGCGACAAGCTACCAGGGTCGATCAAAAAATGTTACTATGGATTTGAAGTAGTGAGGTGGATCAGTTCGATGATTAACATTTTCATCATAAAAATTTGCCTAACCGCAATTCCTGAAACACCTAAATATTCCGTATATAAGGAAGTTAAACAGCTCGCTTGGATAACAGGAAGCCGAAAACCAGGAAGTGGGAAATCTCTTCAAAATGCATTCACTGATTACAGTTCGTCAGAGGCACGGTCAGTAACGAACAAATTTACCTAATTAACAGTGAACATAACTCGACTTCCTGGTTCAGCGTTTATTATCAGTAGGTGCGCGTTCTTGGCGTGCAATTCCTGGAGAATGATTACCAGTATCGACACTCGAACAATCTTCCTATGAATAACGATAACGATGGTGTTCGAGAGAACAACACCTGTGATTTCACCTGAGGAGTAGGTTATGAGTGGAGTAGATAGAGAGATGTCTTAAGGGTCAGCCCACTCTTCCAACAAAAGACGTGCTTCTGCTTTGTCCTTTTGATTAGCTCTTCTAACGACAGCCCCTATGTTTTTGAATCACTGTGAAAATCTCACAATGCCATCCACTGGCAGGTAAAGAGGAGGAAGGTTTCTTCTTCTGCCTGGCAAAATCTACATATAAAGATCGCTCTGCGAAGCCTATGTTGCTCATGTGTCTGTTGGGCTTACAATGTCCTGTATGGTATTCTAGGACTTCATATCTTTACTCAGCTCGTTTGTCGTAAATTTGGCTCTACCTTGAAGTTGTTCTTTCCATCACTAAGCCTCATTTGTCCCAAATGCTTTTGGTATGACACATGAAGGTACTGGTGCGTTGGCCCCTCTAATTTTCCTCCTCAAACCTTTGCTCAAGTCACTTCGGTGTGCTTGGTCTGTTCGTTTTGTGCTTGGGCGAAGTCCTACACAAGTTTAGACTTAATCTTTCTGGAATCAAGTACGCTCTTTCTGCGTTTCCAGACCTTCAGATAAGATGACAGACCTTATTGTCCTAACTTCATCTATCTCTGGAACACATTGCTGCATTGTTGGTACTTCAGCTGGGGTAAGTGTGGGTTGATTCTTTTGGGCTCATTGGAATCACCCTTCAACTTCCAGTCCACCCTTCCAGCCCGCTCCTTCAACAAAAGACATACATCTGCTTCGTCCTTTTGATCAGCTCTCCTAACAACAGTCCTCTGGTGAAGTGCTTTTGAATCTCTGTGAAAATCTCACAATGCCATGCACTGGCATGAAATATGAAGAAAAGTTTCTTCTTCTGCCTGGCAAATTCTACATAAAGATCGCTCTGCGAAGCCTATGTTGCTCATGTGTCTGTTGGTCTTACAATGTCCTGTATGGTATTCTAGGACTTCATATCTTTACTCAGCTCGTTTCTCGTAAATTCGGCTCTACCTTGAAGTTGTTCCCTCCATCAGTAAGCCTTATTTGTCCCAAATGCTTTTGGTATGATACATGAAGGTACTGGTGCGTTGGCCCCTCTAATTTTCCCCCTTTAACCTTTGCCCAAGTCACTTCGGTGTGCTTGGTCTGTTCGTTTCGTGCTTGAGCGAAGTCCTACACAAGTTTAGACTTGATCTTTCTGGAATCAAGTACGCTCTTTCTGCGTTTCCTGACCTTCAGATAAGATGACAGACCTTATTGTCCTAACTTCATCTATCTCTGGAACACATTGCTGCATTGTTGGTACTTCAGCTGGGGTAAGTGTGGGTTGATTCTTTTGGGCTCATTGGAATCACCCTTCAACTTCCAGTCCACCCTTCCAGCCCGCTCCTTCAACAAAAGACATACATCTGCTTCGTCCTTTTGATCAGCTCTCCTAACAACAGTCCTCTAGTGAAGTGCTTTTGAATCTCTGTGAAAATCTCACAATGCCATGCACTGGCATGAAATATGAAGAAAAGTTTCTTCTTCTGCCTGGCAAATTCTACATAAAAATCGCTCTGCGAAGTCTGTGTTGCTCATGTGTCTGTTGGGCTTACAATGTCCTGTATGGTATTCGAGGACTTTATATCTTTACTCAGCTCGTTTCTCGTAAATTTGCCCAGTGATCCTTCAAGGAATCTTTTGGCTTGACTCTACCTTGAAGTTTTCCCTACCATCACTAAGCTTAATTTGTCCAAATGCTTTTGGTATGATACATGAAGGTACTGGTGCGTTGGCCCTACTAAGGTTCTTCCTGAAACCTTTGCTCAAGTCACTTCGCTGTGTTTGGTCTGTTCGTTTTTTGCTTGAGCGAAGTCCTACACAAGTTTAGACTTAATCTTATTGGAATCAAATACGCTCTTTTTGCGTTTCCTGACCGTCAGAGAAGATGACATACTGACAGACCTTATTGTCCTCTATCTCTGGAATACATTGCTGCATTGTTGGTACTGCAGCTGGGGTAAGAGTGGGTTGATTCTTTTGGGCTCATTGGGATCACCCTTTAACTTGCCAAACCCTACATTTTTTTTCATGAATGTTGGATCAATTAGCTTCTAAAAGAAGAAAAGCACTGATGTGAAGTCAGGAGCTTTTGCTCGCTATTAAAATTATCAGCTATAACGGTGGTGATCTCCTACTTTGTGTTATTTGGTAGGATCCCTCATTGGCGTCTTCTAGACCTGATCCATCTCACTACGTCTGCCACTTGCAACTTTTGTCATATGGTACCGTTTAGGCCTGTGGTGATTCTCGAGGATTTCATACCTGCTCTCTTCATTAGCTGTTTGGTTCTCGAATCATCAGCTCGTGTTTCAGATGCAATCTGAGAACTAGTCTCACGAAGGTCTTCTAAATTCTCACTGTTGCTGAATATTAGCTTACCAAGATGGTTGAATTCCATCACCTCCTCTGCTGCATTCTCATCGATGGCAAATTTACAACAGACACTGCAAGAGATGAGATTGCAGAAGTATGTGGAATAAATCAAACTCCCAAACAATGATTATTTATTCACGGCGATAAACCAAAGTAGATTTAATTAACCTTAACAACATGATAACGGAGGATCTCTTATGTCAATCAAATGGACAAACGTCTTCACTCATTCGATTAGGATTATAATAGACACTCATTTGCAGATATGTTTTATTGAATTACGAGTGCGCCCCAATTCTTGCAATTCAACTACAGGTTTATTTTTAGACGTCAATTTTATTTGCATTTAAGGCCAATTAAATTGGATTTCCCACATTGCTAGGACTGCTGGGAGATAACCTGCATCCTCTAGTTGATCTCGTCTCATGTCCCTCTAGATGTCTTGAAAAATGTTGATTCACTAAAGATTCTAATAAACAATTTTAGAAAAACCTTAAAATATATAAAAAATCAGGAGAAACGTCCCTTTCGAAGCCCACAATGAATAAAAATCAGTACATTAAAATTGGCAAACTGAATGTCATCATATGTGTGTATTAATTTCATTTTTATCACCTGATTATGAAAATTCCCAACATTAAAACCACCCACTTCACGATGAGACAAAAAGGTGATATTCACATGTGTTCATAGATAAGATGCTATCTTAAATATATAATCTAGTCATATCTCCAGTGAAATTCAAGGTTAGCTACAGCAATTCTAAGTCACAACATCACCTCGAAAAAATCTCCAAAAAAAAAAACTCACCATGACAAATTATCCATAATTCGACGAATTAATAAAAAGAATCAATCAACAAAGCAGAACAAAATCAAAACACAGCACAATCACCGCGGTTCACACAGTCACAAACGCTCGGGCCATATTCGGAAGAGTAGGACGAGGAAGAAAACTTTTGATCTGTGTTAATGGTCACCGAATTGTAAATACGCTCGGTGTATAAACAAAGAAGGAGAACGGCGATGCAAGTTTGCCTTAAAGCAGCCACTGACCAACTGGATTTCTATTTCTACTACACTGAAGTTACAGCAACGAGGCAGCGAGTGAGTCAGGTTGTGATGATAGTGGAGTTGTTATGACCACGTTGTCTTCCAGTGGCGTACCGGCCTTCTTCTCAGCTTATAATATGCGATTAACTCCCCCTGAAATGGGGAACTTACACTCATAGATTTTGATGTTTTTCTTCAGTTCCATAAGAATTTAGTTGTAGTTCTCTCAATCTCTGGAACCTTACCCTACCTAACCTAATTGTCAACTGTCAGTTATAAGATTTACAAATTTTTCTTGGTTCCATCGGACTCAATTAAAAAATAACAGATCCCATGAAATCGCGACTTTTTCCAACCGACTTTCGCCGGTCGATCCAGGGGCGGCTCCTGAGGACTCTTGCGATCCTAAGGAGAACTACAATTTATTACAATGTTGCTATTTATGGTAGTAAAAAACTAGCAAGGATAAAATGAACTCCGATCGATTATGACTTGTCTAGAGGAAACTCAAACGTTTCTTGCCCGATGGTTCCTACGCCTATGGACCTGTTTCCCGTCCCGCACTCGAAGCACAATATCTAGCATTCCATCGATTTTCCGAACACCGGCACCGCGACAAAAACGAACTGGGATATTATAATAATAATAATTGCTCTCGTCGATTGAACAGGTTGCGGTTTATCTTGCATTACGTGCGCATTTCGCGATTTCGAAATCGGTCGAATTGCATTCGAGTTGACGAGTTCGAGAAACGGCGGATGCTGGTTCGGACCAATTCCGGATAGAATGATGCAGATTTTTGCGGGCTTGTTTTTGTTTCTTTTTTTTCCTTTTTTTTTTGAACAAGAGCGTTATTGTTTGGTCCTAACTTTCGAATTTCGAGCCGAATGATCTTAAATAATTAGGTTGGAATCACAGATGAAAAATTCGAGGACAAATTCAATTATGTCCGTCCGGCCTTCCGTGAATACTATAACTTTCGGAAGAAATAGCCATGAGTTTTGAAATTTACCATCGAGGTCTGAATGCGGCGGTTGTGTTCATAAATGAGCGAAATTCCGGATAGAATGATGCAGATTTTTGCGGGCTTATTTTTCTTGTTTTTTTTTGTTTTTGTCTTGCTTTTATCTTATTTTTTTCTTCTTTTTGTTTGGTTTTTTTTTTTGTTTTTTTCTTTTTTTTCATGAACAAGAGCATTATTGTTTGGTCCTAACTTTCGAATTTCGAGCCGAATGATCTTAAAAGATTAGGTTGGAGTCACAGATGAAAAATTCGAGGACAAATTCAATTATGTCCGTCCGGCCTTCCGTGAATACTATAACTTTCGGAAGAAATAGCTATGAATTTTGAAATTTTTAGGTTACCATCGAGGTCTCAATGCGCCGGTTGTGTTCATAAATGAGCAAAATTCCGGATAGAATGATGCAGATTTTTGCGGGCTTATTTTTTTTGTTTTTTTCTTGTTTTTGTCCTGTTTTTATGTTATTTTTTTCTTGTTTTTGTTTGGTTTTTTTTGTTTTTTTCATGAACAAGAGCGTTATTGTTTGGTCCTAACTTTCGAATTTCGAGCCGAATGATCTTAAAAGATTAGGTTGGAGTCACAGATGAAAAATTCGAGGACAAATTCAATTATGTCCGTCCGGCCTTCCGTGAATACTATAACTTTCGGAAGAAATAGCCATGAGTTTTGAAATTTTTAGGTTACCATCGAGGTCTCAATGCGCCGGTTGTGTACATAAATGAGCGAAATTCCGGATAGAATGATGCAGATTTTTCTTGTTTTTGTTTGGTTTTTTTTGTTTTTTCCGTTTTTTTCATGAACAAGAGCGTTATTGTTTGGTCTTAACTTTCGAATTTCGAGCCGAATGATCTTAAAAGATTAGGTTGGAGTCACAGATGAAAAATTCGAGGACAAATTCAATTATGTATTTTTGTTTTTTTTTGTTTTTGTCTTGTTTTTATCTTATTTTTTCTTGTTTTTGTTTGGTTTTTTTTGTTTTTTTCGGTTTTTTCATAAACAAGAGCGTTATTGTTTGCCCTAACTTTCGAATTTCGAGCCGAATGATCTTAAAAGATTAGGTTGGAGTCACAGATGAAAAATTCGAGGATGAATTCAATTATGTCCGTCCGGTCTTCGGTGAATACTATAACTTTCGGAAGAAATAGCTATGAATTTTGAAATTTTTAGGTTACCATCGAGGTCTCAATGCGCCGGTTGTGTTCATAAATGAGCAAAATTCCGGATAGAATGATGCAGATTCTTGCGGCCTATTTTTTTTGTTTTTTTCTTGTTTTTGTCCTGTTTTTATGTTATTTTTTTCTTGTTTTTGTTTGGTTTTTTTTGTTGTTTCCGTTTTTTTCATGAACAAGAGCGTTATTGTTTGGTCTTAACTTTCGAATTTCGAGCCGAATGATCTTAAAAGATTAGGTTGGAGTCACAGATGAAAAATTCGAGGACAAATTCAATTATGTCCGTCCGGCCTTCCGTGAATACTATAACTTTCGGAAGAAATAGCCATGAGTTTTGAAATTTTTAGGTTACCATCGAGGTCTCAATGCGCCGGTTGTGTTTATAAATGAGCGAAATTCCGGATAGAATGATGCAGTTTTTTGCGGGCTTATTTTTTTTGTTTTTGTCTTGTTTTTATGTTATTTTTTTCTTGTTTTTGTTTGGTTTTTTTTGTTTTTTTCGTTTTTTTCATGAACAAGAGCGTTATTGTTTGGTCCTAACTTTCGAATTTCGAGCCGAATGATCTTAAAAGATTAGGTTGGAGTCACAGATGTAACATTCGAGGACAAATTCAATTATGTCCGTCCGGCCTTCCGTGAATACTATAACTTTCGAGAAAAATGGCCTAGAGTTTTGAAATTTTTAGGTTACCATCGAGGTCTGAATGCGACAGTTGTGTCCGTAAATGAGCAAAATCCGCTGAAGAGTTTCGATGATATAGTTTATGAAAACAAAATGACATTTTCTGTCACACTGACAGCCGGTTAAGTTCACAGAATCTGTTGTTCGTTTCATAATCTTTTTGTCGATAGTCTCGCTACAATTTATGTCAAATCATAGATCATAGATTAGTTAGTTTTTCACTAAACAAGATTTATGAAACCCCAATTGATTTGACATCGCTGTCAAGTTGAATGTCGCGTCAGTTGAAACCAGGGGTGAGTTTGATAAGATTCGAAGCCAAGCAGTGTTGTGCGGGTTCAGTAACTGGATGGGTGTCCGCTATGGTGAGGCATTTCTAGTATGTCAGACAGTCATAGAACATTTATAACCTCCATAAGACAAAATAGTATTTATAACCTTAAAACAGTTATAAAACCTATTATATTCCCAAAATTGATTTTTGGGTGTTTGAAACTCGTTGGGCTTAGTAAAATCAAGTTCAAAGTTTTTGACAGCATTTACAAGGATGAATGACTTTAGCTAGAATCTAGGGTTCTCTTTGCGACATTTCCTGTATCTGTCCTTAAGAATTGGATGATGTATTATTGAAGTAAAAATGTTCCAAATTTTCGGCGTATTCCTGTGACGTTCAGATGTAATCGTATATAACTTTAAAGGGGCGTAGAAAAGTATTGATATCAGTATCGCCTAACTAAATTATCGTATTCGGATAAAAATGAGGTTAACTTCTCGCATATCTATTTCCAGCAACTGACCACCCTATATCAACATAGTTTTTGGAATTAAATGGAATTGGCAATTCAATGCGTACACAAGAAAAATTAATCAGCATAAGGGCGTATGTAAGGGTGGGGGTGGCTGGGGGTCTTATGGAGATTGTAAAACCCCCATTTAACATTTCACTTTCGCCAACTCATTTCATCATTGGCACGACGGACAAATCGAAATGAGGGTGCATCAGAGGGGTGGCGAAAGTTCTAGGGGATGAACCTTCCCATCGTCCCCCCAAATCGGTGCAGGTGGGCGCCTCCGCCTACGATGGGCATGTTCCCAACCTTCAGCGATCATCGGTAGGTTTCGAGTGAGCCTAAAACAAAATGCGAGTCGTTCGACGTGGGGGAGTGGTATCGTGACATGAAGACGGGCTATCATCGAACTCTGCTTCGGGGAGTGTTCTTGGAGGCGACGACGCCCCGGCGTGTCAGCCAACCCCCAGGACCGCCTCGGTGGTCTTTTCGGAGGCAGGGGTGAAGGAGGTCGAGGAGGTGGTTTGGACGCGGCGAGCTCTGAGCGGCGTCGTCGTAACGTGGAGGTGGGCTTACCTCCTGGTGATCCTGCCGTCCTGTGGCTAAATCTGCTAAAGTTGCTGTGTTAGCGGCATTTTCCCCAACGCGAGATCCTCTAAACTAGTGGATGTTGACTAGGGAAGAAGAGTTTTGACATTTTCAGGTTCAAGGTCTGAATGCGCCGGTTAAATTCGTGAATAGGCAAAATTCGTCGAAGGGTTTCGTAGGTGCCATGTGAATGTTGTTTTCTCAATAGTTCTAGTTGTTGAAACTTTGTAATGAGTTGTAAAATAACGACACGAAGATTCATGCGAAATTTCGTGAGGATCGTAGCACTTGAAAAATTTCCAAAAAATCTTCTTGAAACTTCGGCATCTCATTCACCATATCCTGCTGAAATTGAGACATCGATAAAAAGAGTTTTATAAAAATTCAACTTCACAGCTGTTCCACGTGAAGAGAAAATTGAGTTTTAATTACAACATTTCAGAAACCCAAATTTATTCGAAAATCGCTGTCGAGTCTTTCAAGAATCGAGAGTGAGTTTGATGAGACTTAGAGCCAAGCAGCGATGTGTGGATGCAGTACCTGGATGGGTGACCTCTCTGGTGATTGATTAATTCAAACAATCTCCTGACTCTTCCCGAATGTTTTCTTCCATCTTCAGAGCTGAGATTTCAATCGATAGTTCCAGTATTGCCCTCTAGTAACAACAAGCCGCAACTAAATATATATGTAGTACCTTCTACTAGCAGTACAAGATTTCGCAAGTACTTCATTGAAACGTCTTCGTTATCTTGTATGTATTTATCTACCACACGTTCATCAGATTTGAAAGGGTCTAAATTTTGAATGTTTATAGGAAACTATGGGAGTTTTCCAACGTCCACGAGATGGCGCAATGAGTACTACACTTTTGGGAAGCCAGACCCTCCTTTAGGTTCTACACTCCTGCCACCAATGTAGGCAATAATTCCTACATCCTACATAAAAAACCGTAATTTTCTACACCCACACTCATCTCGATTGAGAAGAGGATTAGAATGTATAAAATGTAATCCCACATTATTTATTACCTGTATAATAAATCAACCATGTTGAATGACTTTAGGGTGATTCGTGAAGGAAAAATGAAACAATTTTTTTCTGCTACTTGATCAAGGGGGGTAAATTGTAAACAAAATAATATTTATTTTATTCCAATGATTTTGGGATTATTCGAAACTTGTTTTCCCAATATATTTTATGCAAATGAATACAAAGTTCGACTAGGACAGCATACATTCGAAGAAGTGTGGCCTATAACTATGTAGATCGAAGAAGGATTAAAAAGAATACCATACATGTTTCCATAATGAAACTTTTAATCCAACTCAATAATTGTTGACACAAAAATTGCACCCCTCGAAATTAAAAAAATGTTTGTATACATATTTCGAATTTTCATTATTGAATATCCGAAATCATCGATCAATTACTGTATGTATGATCAATGAAAAGTCAATATGTCCGGATTTGGAGTTGCAATGGGAATTTTCACGTTGACATTTTCCAAATTTTCCAGTGAAAATTAATATCTCCTCGAACCTAGCTGCGTTTTCTATCGAACATTGCAGTTCCGGAACTGCGACCTATTGAACTTTCCTGTGATCCTGTTACCTTATATAAAAATTTTCTGGAAAAAGCCAGAAAACAGAAAATTCGAATTTGTGGAAACAGCACGAAATTATTAATAATATAACTAATAATCGGGGGGACGCCCACAATGTTCGATATGCTCCCAATAAAAATACACATATGCATGTTTCAATTGTGAAGAGAGAGATGGACGCTCCGCGATGCCTTCGTTGCAGGGTAGCACTCAGAATTTTTCAGAAGGAAATCTAAAAACCTCCATTTCCAACTGTAAATAACTGAAATGTTGTGAGTGAAAAATTGACTAATCTATGATCACTTGCGGAAACGCTGTAGCGAGACTATCGAACCAAATATTACGAAACGAACTACAGATTCTTCGAAATTTTTTTATAAAATTGATGGACATCTCATCTCATAGAAACAAGGGAGCAAAAAATTGGCTCATATTTTCTTCTTTTATTCATCGAATGAAGAAATGTAGAAAAATCGTCAGATATAATTCTCGAAATAACGAAGCAACTTCAAATTCAATTATGAGTTCATTGATTCCATCAATGAACATGATGAAAGAAAAAGTTTTCACCCCTCGTAAATTTTCACTGTTTGAACTGTGGCAAATCTAAAAATTGAAGAAAATTAATTGCATGGAAATTGAGATGAAAATCAATGGATGTCCTGCACCGATACGAGAATTCGATCTATAAATTTTAAAGGCAAAAATGATGAGAGGGGATGAGATAAAAAAAAATATACTGTCCTGAGGTCTCAAATAACTATGTGGCTTCTCCCACTTTTCTACAGTTTTCACAAGAACTCGGATTGAAAATGCCCAGTTTTCGACACCTCGAGTAAGTCACATGGATTTCAACGGAAATACCTGAATCCAGCCCTGTTTCGACAGGATCAATAGCATTTGCCGTTTTATTCTCAATTTGTTATACATTTTGGTAATGTTCCGGGTATTTTTTCAAGTTTATATGATGATCAACGATGTATGGACACATTTTTCAAAGTATCCTGGAGAAAAATGGATTTATGAACAAAATAAGAATAACGAAAGGAAAGGAACTATTGATTTTAGCTTCACCAGACTACTCCACCAACTCCTGTTCACCTAATACCATTGCCCGAGTTTCAGCAACCATGTGTAACCATATTTTGGATCATATGTGTGAATCTTCTTCTCATATGTGGGATCTTCTCTCTCCCACTCTCTTCCCTCTTCTCCTCTTTCTTGGTTTCCACAAATGGAGGTAGTGTGGGCAAAACGGCCGAGTGCCCCAAATATTCCAACTTCCAACTCTGAGAATAAAGAATGAAATGTTGAGTTTCAAATTCAACTATTGTTTTGAAACTTGACATTTGTCGAAATCGTCACGAAATACATTTTTAATTTGAATCTATCATCGATTAAATTCCTACGTCCAACGAAGAGGCGTCGAACGCCTTCGACTTCCTCGCTTTCCTACAATCCCGATACACAGAACATCGGCCACACTAAGAGTTCAAATAATAAAAAAAATTGCGTTGACCTTTACCTACCCCAATGGAGTTCATGTTGATCCTCCTGATGTGTGAGCACGTGTTTCGTCGACATACCAGACTTTCTCAGGCCGGGAGTATTGCCAGTCATAAAATATCAACATATAGTTTTATTTGGAAGGGATCTCCCAGTCTTTTTTGCAAAAATCAGAAAATATCAGTACCTACACATTTTTCAATTAATATTCATTTTTCCAAGTTTATTTATCAATTTTATCATTTATCTTTGCTTTACACAACAAATTTCTATAACGTTAGAAATAATTATAAGTATTTGAACCACCATAATGAATTCATTGGATTTCAAAACATTTCCAAAAAGTATTGCTCACAACTTACAACACCTCCCTCTGCCCTCCTTTTGGATACGATGTATCGTCGTTGGCCTCATTATCATTGTACCTGCATGTCTATATTCAAGACGACTCAAATATAATTCACAAGTCCCCTACTAGATGGCGTTTTTGCCAGCTAACAAAGTTATTTTTTCGAATATTTCAAGTTTGAAACTTTTTTTCATGTCTAAATTCAAACATCGTATCATTTGACAAAACATTTCGTAGGGAGAAATAAAAAACGATTGTTTTAAATGTAGAGTCTCACATGACGCGCCTTGCATAACACTCAAAACTACAGAACCAGTCGGAATATAACACGAACAAAACGAGTAAGTAGTCACTCTGATCTCTCCTCAGTTGCGAATAAATCTTTCGCCTTCAAATGAGTCTAACACCTATTTTTGGAGGCTCATCTTTAAGATGAGCCCTTTAGCAAATGAAAATTAATAATCTCTAGTTTTAGATTGATAGGATATTTGGGATATCTTAAGCATGTATAATAGATATTTCTTATGTAGGACTATGCGAATAATAGAATATGGAATTGTTACTATTGTTAGTAATATTTTCATGCATTTAAAAATGGGTGTCCTACTTCCTTAGAATTCTAGTAGGAGCATCAAAAGGTTTCAATAAAGCCTCTGCGAACGTATCAGAAGTGGAATGTAAAAGTGGGTCACCATACAAGACACTTCATTGCATGATACAAGAGAACAGATGACGAAAGACATCAGCAAATACTCTTTCTGTTTGTATAATAACGTAGTGAATGGTTGGATTTTTTAGCAGAATAACCTGACATTTTTATATTGAAGGGCTCCCTTTCTTAAGAAAAAAATTTCTTCTTCCTCTTCAGTTGCATCAACGAGAGACCCGAAAAACAAACTTGAAAAAGAAAAGGCGAGAGCAGAATAAATGCATGAAAATAAAAATTATTCATAATTTATGCTGAATCGATTCAAAATTTAACACCTTTTCCAAAAATTGAATTAAAAAACTTTTCACAAACATTTTCTGTATGGGGGTAAGAAAAATTATCTCTACATACTTATTTGCTAATTTCGAAACATAATCGCTTTTGTTCTTCGGATATCCTGCATATGTTTTTTGGAACATCAGATGTTCGAAGACTACTACAGTACCTTAATTAAAGGCAATAATATATAAAAGTATTAAAGTAAAGACAGATATTGTGTTGAAGAATATCATAAAGTTTCCGTTCAGACACCAAGCCCAGCCACCTCCTTCAGTATCCTGCTAACCTGGTCCAAAATGTGGTGTAGTGACGTTGTAATGCAATGATGGACGGCTGACAGCTGTCTGTCTTTAGGGTACTGTCACCGATTGACGGGAACGAAACAGTCATCGATTCTTTCTTAATTTCCAGCCTCCTGAGCTCGGGAAGACCCTCGAGGTTTTCTCAGATCGATAGGGGATTCGGTGTGATTTCGAATTTTCGTTTTTGGGGGCGCGTCTGCGCCCGATTTTGGGAGAAGAATCACCCGGCATGCGTCGTTTCGTCAATTCAAACGTTCATCTTATAGAAAGAAGGAAATCTTGAAATTAACTAGGAGTTCTTCCAAAGAAATGACATCCTGATAACTACTGAAATCCTAAAAAATATGGTAAATGAAGAAATCCTTCTCTAGGTGTTGAGGTGTTGTGATACAGATCTTCTGAAGGAGGTTATGTTCGCCACGTGCGGGTCCCAGCTGATTCCATCAGGATTGATCCATCTCCCAAGGCTTTGCGCGCATCTTCAAGAGTCTGCGTAAAGATATCGAGGCACCAAATGCGCGGCATTGGTGCAGTATGTACCCTATTTGTACCGGGATCCAAGGATGTCGAGGAGGTGTTCGTGGCGCCGACACTTCGTGTTTTGTTTGTTGCGGAGATCCAGGCAAATGTTTGCGCCGCTCCATTGACGGGATTTCAATTCCGCAGAAGAAAGTTAGGGAAGGTTGAAGAAACACAGATGATTTAATATTACTGGCTACGCTGTACTGTACTGGTACTTTTGAAATGATAAAACTATTACCGACATTACAGTTTTCTATTGAAAACCGTAAAGAACTGGAACTCTACCTTACAGGCGTTCTTTTTAACTTGAAAATATTACTCTAGATAATCTTTGGCCAAGATCGTGATCGTATAGTGGTTTTAAAGTACTCTACGTTGTGTATGTTAGTATGTAACCCAAATTACGCTTGATTCAATAGAAGAGATTGACGGGAAAATAGGAAATTTAAAACACATATTTTTAGAACTCGAAACAAGAAAATATTGAGTTTATTTCAGAGTGCTAAAAGGTTTCTCGTTCATATACCATTAACTCATAAGTAAAGCATATTCATAAACAGGTTGACTGGTGAGAATTCTCTCAAATGGTGTTTAAAAATGATTGAGTAGATTAAAGGCGGTAAATTGGGAGTTATACTTCGCAGGGGTCAAACTCTCATTTGACGATTGATGATTGATGAGCTCCCACGGTGCAAGGAGAGGGGAATGCGACCAAAGATCCTCGTTATATATATTTCCAAACGTTGGGCAAAGCCTTGATCAATTTTTAGGTTGCGTCATCCGATAGTTGTCTCCCTGGCCAATAATCCCAGCAAGTATTAGATAAACCATATACGCAGTAAACGATATAACCAGTAAATGTTGTAGACATTAAACGAAATAAACAATAAACGATATAAGCAGTCAATCATATAAACAATAAACGAGAAGTCATAACGGATAATAATGCATGGAGAGTAGCTTTTTAAAACCTCAATCAATATAAGGTGATGAAACATAATGCCGACAATGGTGCTTATGAATATCCTTGCTATTTGCTGAAAACTACAATGATTACATATAGTCATTTGAAGAATATTGCAAAACCTTATAATTAAAGTGATTATTAAACATTCGTTTATGCAGGCAAATTTTTGTAAGGAGCACTTAGGAATTTAATAGATCTGGTCAGTTAGAATCATTGAATAATATGGAATAGACTTGATAATGAAGTATGAAAAATGGATACAAAACAATACACAAGAAGCAAACCAACATGGTAAAATACGTTGAGTAGGAGCAAATTGCCTCTTGTGAATTGAGGATAAATGATATGAGATAAACACGTGGGGTAAATAATGGACCCTGTTGAAGACAGGTGTAGCAAATTAGGAGAAGAATGAATATCTGAATGATAAAGTTGTAATTATAAAATATTTTTACCCACATGACAAACCCAAAGTATCTCTTCCACCCTCGAAGGTTTCAGATCAACTTGCTCACAATCCCACCCTGTTTTACCTTCAAAAAGATAAAATATCACTGTAGAATTTAAAAAGCCAGAGCCAACAAAAAACCGCCAGCCTCTCCGAAGCCCCTTTCAAGAGACCTTCCTATTTAGCATCGTACTTCAATTTGTAGAAAAAGATTCTGTGGTTATTCTTCTCTTGGACGGGCTCAGCGAACCTACTTCCTAAGTTCATGATAATATGGATTTCTGTACGGATAATAAAAATGGCGGGCGCAGACGCCAGATCGGTTCACCCTTAATTCAACAACAAAGTTTATTTAATAATTAATCCAGGAGTGTTATAAACATAATTCCATGTTCAACGGGACGATTCCTGATGACACTGCTGTCGTCATACCCTTTTGTTCCTGAGGATTATGCACCAGCATTAATTCATGGCTCGAAATTTCCTCTAATACACCCACAAATCTGGCGAGTCATTGTGTTCATTGTTGAATCGCATATGAAACCTTGTTGTGGGATTATTCGAAATTAAAAATTCCGCTGAAAGAGGGTGGGCACAAAGGCTTTGACTCTAACACATATTTCGAGAGAAGAGATCGCCAAAGTGAAAGCTTATTAATTTCTGTTACGCCACTGAGTAGGATGAGGAATTTTGCATTGATAAATTGATCAACCGACCATCTCACGATATTTCCGGATTTGAAATTTTCAATTCATTTCCACGTACTTTTCTCATTTTCGTCGATGTTCGTCCTTTTTATAACAGCTGCGACAGAAACATCCTGCTAAAGTTTTATTAATACTCGAGGGATGGAAAACTGGTGTAACAACCCTTGGCATCGTCGTCTGAGTGTGCCCCATTTTCGCGATACATAATCAATTTTCAGTATATTTTTGTCAAACACTTCTTCATGTAGATGAAATAATCTCGAGAACATTTATTGCGCGAAATTTATGTCAGACACTTATCTATTCATTTTACTTTTGATTCTTACCTGGATTCCTTATTTCCGAATGAAATCAATTAATTCCATCTACATGAATAAGTGTCTGACATAAATATCGTGCAATAAATTCGTGTTCATATCCTGATGGTACCAACATAATTACAGTCCACTTACTTTAGATATTAGTCCAGTCAATGAAAACCTAGAAGAGGGGAGGGGAAAAAAATTTTTTTTGCAGAACTGTATTAAGTGTTATTTGGAGGTAAACATATCAAAAGACCTGAAGCTGCAGTAAGGCCCCAATTTTCAGTTTTTCGCTTATATCTCCCAAATGGTGCGTCGCACGATGAAACGTGATTCATATAAAACGGAAGCTTTTCAAATTTCCTATAAGATGGTTCCTACGACTTTTTTTGTAACACGATCATTTTCTGGAATATCCTCAAGGGAACGTCAGTAATTAAGGACAAGCGCATTTTCACCTCACGTTTTATGACAAACATTCCCTTTTATCGCCTCAGCCTTGCACTTTTATGCCATAATCATCAAGAAGAAAGTTGAAGAACATTAAATTTCCTACACATTGAACGTTAATTGAATCCTTTATCATCAACTAGTCCGCACTTACTGAATTTTGCTGATATATCGTTAATTTTTGAAGAAATCCCCCTATTCCCTTGTAGGGGTTTTTAGGGGTTATATCGTATGATAATTGCTGAATTATGGTTGAGAACCTGATGAAAATAAGGCAGTCGTTTTAAAAAACAATATTCCTCTACAGATTCTGAAACGGAAATGCATTTGTCGTTGATTTGTGACTTTAGGCGGCGGATATCTCAAAAACTGTTCAAGTTACGAAAAAACTTATAGGATAATCTTGTAGGAAATTTGAAAGGCATTTATTTCATTCATAAAGGTTTTTCTGTGCGACGTATGGCAGAAAAGTGGAAGGCTGAAGCTCTAGAAGGGAGCGTTTGTTGGAAATGCATTTGTCGTTGATTTGTGACTTTCAGCGGCGGATATCTCAAAAACTGCTCGAATTACGAAAAAAACTAATTAAAACAATCTTGTTTGAAATTTAAAAGGCATTCATTTCGTCTATGAAGAGTTTTCTGTACGACGTATGGCAGAAAAGTAGAAGGCTGAAACTCTAGAACGGAGCGTTTGTCGGCAATGCATTTGTCGATAATTTGTGAGTTTTGGCAGCGGATATCTCAAAAACTGTTAGAGTTGCGAAAAAAACTAATAGGAACAATCTTGTAGGAAATTTGAAAGGCATTCATTTCGTCTATAAAGAAATTTCTGTACGACGTATGGCAGAAAAGTAGAAAGCTGAACCTCTAGAACGGAGCGTTTGTCGGCAATGCATTTGTCGTTAATTTGTGAGTTTTGGCAGCGGATATCCCAAAAATTGTTTGAGTCACGAAGAGAAGTTATGGAAACAATCTTGTAGGAAATTCAAAAATCTTTCATTTTATGTAAACAAATTTTCCTATACGACGTATGGCAAAAAAGTAGAAGGCTCAAGCTCTAGAAGGGAGCGTTTGTCGGAAATGCATTTGTCGTCGGTTTGTGACTTTTGGCAACGGATATCTCAAAAACTGTTCGAGTTGCGAAAAAAACTAATTGAAACAATCTTGTTTGAAATTTGAAAGACATTCATCTCTCTCATGAAGATTTTTCTGTAAGACGTATGGCAGAAAAGTAGAAGGCTGAAGCTCTAGAACGGAGCGTTTGTCGGCAATGCATTTGTCGTTAATTTGTGAGTTTTGGCAGCGGATATATCAGAAATTGTTTGAGTTACGAAGAAAAATTATGTGAAAAATCTTGTAGGAAATTCAAAAAGTACTCATTTTATGTATAAAAATTTTCCTGCACGACGTATGACAGAAAAGTAGAAGGCTGAAGCTTAGAAGGGGGCGTTTGTCGGAAATGCATTTGTCGTTGATTTGTGACTTTAGGCGGCGGATATCTCAAAAACTGTTTAAGTTACGAAAAAAACTAATAGGAACAATCATGTAGGAAATTTGAAAGGCATTCATTTCATCCATAAAGGTTCTTCTGTACGACGTATGGCAGAAAAGTAGAAGGCTGAAGCTCTAGAATGGAGCATTTGTCGGAAATGCATTTGTCGTTAATTTCTGGTTTTCGGCGGCGGATATCTCAGAAAATATTCGAGTAAGAAAAAAAGTTATGGGAACAATATTGTAGAAAATTTCAAAAGCTTTCATTATGTATTCGATAAATTTCACCTCACGACTCACTTTTTGGTAGATATGAGCGAAAAACTGAACATTGGGGCTTTTGTCCCTCCGCCACCCACTTAAGCTCTGGGTTTATGTCCCAAGATTTCCAGTATGTTCACCTCCTACTTCCCAGATTACATTCTTCCTTCCGAAATGATTTTTACAAACCCCTCGTAGAGAGTAGCAATGATCGAATTCCTCCACTTGAGATACTTATCCAACGAACACTTCAGAAATTACGCGATAATGAAGCTGTAGGTACAATCTCTCCAGTAGTATTTAATTGGGCCAATTTGAGATCTATCATTTCTATTAATGTGTTATTTTCTGCTCATCTCACATTTTTAACGATCACTTATTAAAACGCATATCGATTGTAAAGACCACACCTAATGAACTTTTATTTACATATTTTAATGGCGAAAAATCCATCCTACGTGCGAGTCCATTCAAACGGGAAGACACAGACGAACGATCTTAACGGTGCCGTCAGTCTATCGTTGTTTCTTCGTTAAAACGTAGACCACAACTTGCAGACCTGATAACAGTACCGGATTTGATGAACCTATTCTTTTGCGCCAAAAAATACCGCAGATTCTATCCGTTTCGATTGTCGGCGGAAATACGAGAGACTTCTTTCTGTTTCAAGTGTAAGTTGAATTGGAAAATCCTTTTCTCGGAAACTGTGCGAGCTGATGAAGTTAATTACTTTTTCCGCGTGAAACAGAAAACGTCTCATAATTAATCTTCGAGACGCCCAGTTGTTCGGTGTCATATGGGCGAGATTTTCCCGACTGCCGTTTCGAATGAACCTTTTAATTTTTTGCTGGATATCGATATATTTCCCTCTTCTTCCGTCTCCTTGGCGATTGCTTCTACGTTTTTGCCCCTTCAAATATAAAAGCCCAGACTATAATATCATTATTGATGTTACCGGCAAGCTTTGTTTTCATTTGTCATTTACGACGCTATGCTCGAATCTTCAGAAAAAAAATTGTTCTTTTATTCCTTTATTGATGGCTCAATATACGATGAGAACGAAAGGAATAATACAGGGTGTTCCTAAATTGAGGGTAAAAAAACGAAAAGATTTTATGTGCATGAATATATTATCTGCGGTTAAAAATCCACCTACCCTGTATATCCCGATAATTAGAGGTCGATATTTCGCATTATTTGGAATACGTCGCCGACAATGCCAACAATCTCGATATTCCAGACGAAATGCGGAGCTTTCAGCGATATATTCAGCCTTTCAGTGTCTTTGATGCGACCAGACTGACTATTTTCGGAATTAAAAAGCTTTCGCCGAGAGCAATGTATATATTTAGATAAGCAAGAATATTGCATCCCGTTGTTGGCCGGACGGTTACATGCATATGTCGAGTTGGGAAAACGAAGATTTATGCACTTCATTTCGATCTATTCTGGAATTCGCATGGGGTTCGGATCAAGCCGGTTTTTAATAATATGTTTGTTTAACCCTGCTTGGTAGGGATAATGTGTTCCATCGGGATTTCTCTTGGGGATCATCGGAAAGATTTAAAAAGAAAGACGGTTGTCCGATGAAAATAATGCCAATTTTTTTCTCTACTTTGGTGGAACCTTCTCGAAAAGTTGCATATGCATATTCATGGAAGCCAACTCAACATTTTTGGCCAGCTAAGACAAACTAATGTTAATCTCTGATCTGCATTTTCAATTAGCGATTAGAACAGATGAATAAAAGTCGAAGCAATTATTGGGATTAACCCAACCAAGTTATGAAACTGTATTTCAATTAGGCAATCGAAGTTTTTAATCGACTTCTGATGTTCAATGAATCTACGATGAGATGGAGAAAAAGAGAATAATTCAATGAGAAGAAGGTTGAAATTCATCTCTGGGTTGGTGAGGTAAGACCAGAATATTTTACTAGAAATGTGAGAGCCAACTTCTTTTAATGATTTTTGATCCAATCACTTCCAACCCCATTCTCGTTCGGAATAAAAATAAATACACAGAGATGTCATTTGAATTATGTTCAAAACTTATCATTTCTGAAATTTTTGAATTTTGTACCTAATAGAATATTGAGGAAATATATCAAAATGAATATTCCATAAATACCCAGTGTTGTCCGGAAAAACTGCGAATATACATGAAATATTTCAAGTGAAATATTCCAGGAATATTTTGAATGATACATTGTGGGGATATTATAAAAATATTCCGAATTTGAAGGGGAAATTCTAGGGATATATATTTGAATGTTACACCAAATAGAACCCCATATTCTATTTGGTGGAATATACTAAAATCAATATTCCAGAAATATCCAGTGTTGCCTGGAAAAACTCCGAATATACATAAAATATTCCAAGTGAAATATCTCAGGAATATTGTGAATGAAATATTGCTGGAAAATCATTAGAATATTTTGAATTTACGGAGAACATACAAGGAGTATTTGAATGTTGCACTAAATAGAATATTGAGGAAATACTCCAAAATTAATATTCCAGAAATCTCCAGTGTTGTCCGGAAAAACTCCGAATATACATAAAATATTGTTGAAAAATCGTAAGAATATTCTGATTTTACGGGAAAAATACTTGGGATATTTGAATATTGCACCAAATAGAATATTGAGGAAACATTCAAAATTGATATTACCGATATCTCCAGTGTGGCTCGGAAAAAATCCAAACATACATAAAATATGCCGAGTAAAATATTCCAGGAATATTTTGAATGAAAAATTGTGAGGAAATTATAAAAATATTCCGAATTTGAAGGGGAAATTCTTGGAATAGGTATCTGAATGTTGCACCAAATAGAATATGGGGGAAAAATCTGAAATGAATATTCCAGAAATATCCAGTGTTGTCCGGGAAAACTCAGAATATACATAAAATATGCCAAGTGAAATATCTCAGGAATTTTTTGAATGAAATTGTTGAAAAATCATAAAAATAATTCGAATTAACGGGAAAAATACGAGGAATATTTGAATGTTGCACCAAATAGAATATTGAGGAAATAATCCAAAATGTATATTCCAGAGATCTTTAGTGTTGTCCGGAAAAACTCCGAATATACATAGAATATTGTTGGAAAATCGTAAGAATATTCTGATTTTGAGGGAAGAATACTGGGGATATTTGAATATTGCACCAAATAGAATATTGAGGAATTATTCGAATTTAATATTACCTATATCCCCAGTGTGGCTCGGAAAAATTCCGAACATACATAAAATATGCCAAGTAAAATATTTCAGGAAATATTTTGAATGAAAAATTGTGAGGAAATTATAAAAATATTCCAAATTTAAAGGGAAAATTCTTGGAATAGGTATTTGAATGTTGCAACAAATAGAATTTGGGGGGAATATTCCCAAATGAATATCCCAGAAATATCCGATGTTGTCCGGAAAACTCCAAATATACATAAAATATGCCAAGTGGAATATCTCAGGAATTTTTTCAATGAAATTATTGAAAAATCATAAGAATAATTCGAATTAACTGGAAAAATACAAGGAATATTCGAATGTTGCACCAAATAGAATATTGAGAAAATAATCCAAAATGAATATTCCAGAAATCTCCAGTGGTGTCCGGAAAAACTCCGAATATACATAGAATATTATTGAAAAATCGTAAGAATATTCTGATTTTACGGGAAAAATACTTGGGATATTTGAATATTGGACCAAATAGAATATTGAGGAAACATTCAGAATTGATAATACCGATATCTCCAGTGTTGCTCGGAAAAAAATCGAACATACATAAAATATGCCAAGTAAAATATTCCAGGAATATTTTGAATGAAAAATTGTGAGGAAATCATAAAAATTTTCCGAATTTAAAGGGGAAATTCTTGGAAACGGTATTTGAATATTGCACTAAATAGAATATGAAATGAATATTCCAGAAATATCCAGTATTGTCCGGGAAAACTCCGAATGTACATAAAATGTGCCAAGTGAAATATCTCAGGAATTTTTTAATGAAATTGTTGAAAAATCATAAGAATAATTCGAATTAACGGGAAAAATACAAGGAATATTTGAATTTTGCACCAAATAGAATATTGAGGAAATAATCCAAAATGTATATTCCAGAAATCAATAGTGTTGTCCGGAAAAACTCCGAATATAAATGGAATATTGTTGGAAAATCGTAAGAATATTCTGAATTTACGGGAAAAATAATAGGGATATTTGAACATTGCACCAAAAAGAATATTGAGGAAATATTCGAAATTAATATTACCGATATCTCCAGTGTGGCTCGGAAAAAATCCGAACATACACAAAATATGACAAGAGAAATATTCCAGGAATATTTTGAATGAAAAATTGTGAGGAAATTATGAAAATATTCCGAATTCAAAGGGGAAATTCTTGGGATAGGTATTTGAATGTTGCACCAAATAGAGTATGGGGGGAAAATTCTGAAATGAATATTCCAGAAATATCAAGTGTTGTCCGGAAAAACTCAGAATATACATAAAATGTGCCAAGTGAAATATCTCAGGAATTTTTCAATGAAATTGTTGAAAAATCATAAGAATAATTCGAATTAACGGGAAAAATACAAGGAATATTTGAATGTTGCACCAAATAGAATATTGAGGAAATAATCCAAAATGTATATTCCAGAAATCACTAGTGTTGTCCGGAAAAACTCCGAATATAAATGGAATATTGTTGGAAAATCGTAAGAATATTCTGAATTTACGGGAAAAATAATAGGGATATTTGAACATTGCACCAAATAGAATATTGAGGAAATATTCGAAATTAATATTACCTATATCTCCAGTGTGGCTCGGAAAAAATCCGAACATACATAAAATATGCCGAGTAAAATATTCCAGGAATATTTTGAATGATAAATTGTGAGGAAATTATAAAAATATTCCGAATTTAAAGGGGAAATTCTTGGAATAGGTATTTGAATGTTGCAACAAATAGAATATGGAGGGAATATTCTCAAATGAATATCCCAGAAATATCCAGTGTTGTCCGGGAAAACTCCGAATATACATAAAATATGCCAAGTGAAATATCTCAGGAATTTTTTGAATGAAATTGTTGAGAAATCATAAGAATAATTCGAATTAACGGGAAAAATACAAGGAATATTTGAATGTTGCACCAAATAGAATATTGAGGAAATAATCCAAAATGTATATTCCAGAAATCACTAGTGTTGTCCGGAAAAACTCCGAATATAAATGGAATATTGTTGGAAAATCGTAAGAATATTCTGATTTTACGAGAAAAATAATAGGGATATTTGAACATTGCACCAAATAGAATATTGAGGAAATATTCGAAATTAATATTACCGATATCTCCAGTGTGGCTCGGAAAAAATCCGAACATACACAAAATATGACAAGAGAAATATTCCAGGAATATTTTGAATGAAAAATTGTGAGGAAATTATGAAAATATTCCGAATTCAAAGGGGAAATTCTTGGGATAGGTATTTGAATGTTGCACCAAATAGAGTATGGGGGGAATATTTTGAAATGAATATTCCAGAAATATCCAGTGTTGTCCGGAAAAACTCCGAATATAAATGAAATATGCCAAGTGAAATATTTCAGGAATATTTTGAATGAAAAATTGTGAAAAAATTATGAAAATATTCCAAATTTAGAGGAAAAATTCTAGGAATAGATATTTGAATATTGCACCGAATAGAATGTGGGAGGAATATTCTGATATGAATATTCCAGAAATATCCAGTGTTGTCCGAGAAAACTCCGAATATTCATGAAATATTCCAAGTGAAACATCTCAGGAATATTTTGAATGCAATATTGTTGGAAAGTCATAAGAATATTTTGAATAAAATATTTC
Organism: Aphidecta obliterata; assembly: GCA_963966015.1. NCBI lineage: Eukaryota > Metazoa > Arthropoda > Insecta > Coleoptera > Coccinellidae > Aphidecta > Aphidecta obliterata. The sequence continues at coordinate 6,337,174 of OZ014435.1, forward strand.
TGGAGAATAATAAGAATATTCCGAATTTAAAGGGGAAATTCTTGGAATAGGTCAGTATTCGATTAATCAGGTTCAAACTTCAAACGCTCCTCTTTCATGGAAAAGATTCATTCATCCCTTTGAAACCCTACGAATTCAACTGTAGGATTAATGGAGTCGGCAATCTCACTCCCCATCCATCAATCAGGACTCCTTGCTCTATTATAGGGACCAAATTATTGAATTACCTATTTTCAGGTCGACTGATTGATGAAACCCCCAAAACTTTTTCTTCTGAGACCGTTGTTCGATTCGCCACCTCCACCCACCCCCTTGAAACTGGATTACTAGTTGTCTCTAATCCTAACGCTCCAGATGTGGCATAAAATCGATAGGTACATGTTCGACTGGAGGTCGACGGAATTCAATTTCGATCAGCGAAAGATAATCTGCTTAATATCTGCGCGGAAAATTGAAATTTGTCACCTCTAATTGACCAGCTCCTTTTGATGAGTTGTGGATTAGGGATCGTTCGAAACATAGGAAAACGCTTTTTATCGAAAGAGGATCGATGTCAATTCGAGAGATTCCAGTTTATACTTTCCAACAATCTTTTGCTCTCACAAATTCTGGAATGTCGCCGAAGGCGACGTCGAGATTAGCTCAAACTCTTCAAATTAAATTTTTCATGAGCAACATTTTTTCTGCTACTCGATAATCATAAGGGAGCCAAAGTTACCAATTTCCTTGATTCGTATTCAACGTGACGGTTACCATACCCAAAACGTGCATGGCGAATCCCAATAGGTCCTTTCGGCGGGCTTCTCCTCTCTATTTGCACTTCGCTGGAAGGGTCCCAAAATAGCCGGAATTGTTAAAACATGTCCAGCGACTGCGCCAAAAGGCTGAATGCGACCGAGACTTGAATAAAATCAATCGCTAAATAATTTCATGTATATAATTTATATTCCGTCCGGATTTTCATGGACTTCCCTTGCCACTCTTACATAACTGTTCCGCATATAGAGACGGTGAAGACTGTTTATTGATTTAAGGATTATATCCGAATTGTGTTCTCAGACATCGACGAAACTTTCATTCATTTCTCGGCGATGGAAACATTTCCCAAGTATAATATTGGGAAAATAATATCGCTATTGGACAACGCAGCCCCATATTTCTTTTCTGTCAGTGGTTTCTACCCTATTCAACAATAGAGATCCAGAAAAAAAATTCCGACGAAAAATAGACCCATCTTTTGGGGTATCAACACTCAAAATATGAGAATATGATCGAAATAAGAATTCTACAGGTAGTTGAATTTCTAAGAATATTGAGAATAAAATATTCATAAAAATATATGGAATGTTCTAGAAATATTTCAACTTTGTACCGAATAAAATATTGAGGGAATATTCCAGAATGAACATAAATATTATAAGTGAAACAGTCCAGGAATATTCTAAATTGAATAGTGTTGTAATTTACAGGGAAAATTCTAGAAATGACATATTTTGGAAATATTCCACAAATATGCAGTATTAGCTAAAAAACTTCAAATATACATGAAATACTCCAATTAAAAAATACCTGGAGTATTTTAAATAAAATATTGTAGGAAAATAATAGGAATATACGAATTCACAGGAAAAATTCTAGGAATGTTTGAATTTCGCAAACAAATGAAATACTGAGGGAATATTCCACGAGTATTTTCATTTAAATATTGTTTAAAAATGAAAGGAATTCAACAATTCTGCATCAAATAAAATATTGAGGCAATATTCCAGAAAAGAACGGTTGAAAATCTCCAAATATACATGAAATACTCCAGGAATAATCTTAATGAAATATTGTTTGAGAATTGAAAGGATTTTCCGAAATTTTCCTTGAGGGAATATTCCGAAATGAACAATCCAAAAATATCCAGTAATGTCTGAATAAACTTCAAATTCATGAAATATTCCAAGTGGAATATGCCTGAATGTTCTTAAAGAAATATTTTCGGGAAATTATGATAATATTCAGAATTCACATAGTAAATTATTTTGGTTTGTTGTTTGAATTTTGCACCAAATGAAATATTGGGGAAATATTCCAAAATGAATATTCCAGAAATATCCAGTGTTGTCCGGAAAAACTCCGAATATACATGAAATATTCCAGGAATATTTAGAATGAAATATTGCTCGAAAAAGATAGAAATATTCCAATTTATCAGAGAAAATTCTAGGAATTTGAGAATCCAAATATGCATGAACTACTCCATGAATATTTTTGATGGAATATTGTTAGAGAATTGAAAGGATATTCTGAAGTTTCCCTATAGGGAAAATTATAGGAATATTTTAATTCTGCACCAAATAGAATATTAGGGGAATATTCCAAAAATATCCAGTATTGTCTGGGAAAACTTCGAATTCATGAAATATTCCAAGTGAAATATGCCTAGAATATTCTGAATAAATGTTTTAATTTTGAACCGAATAAAATATCGGGGAAATATTACGAAATGAATACACCAGAAATATCCAGTGTTGTCCGGGAAAACTACGAACATACATGAAATATTCCAGGAATAGTTTGAATGAAATATTGTTTGAAAATGATAGAAATATTCCGATTCATCAGAGAAAATTCTAAGAATTTAGCAATTTAGCAATTATTGCGGGAATATTTCAGATATGAACAGTGGAAAATCTTCAAATATACATGAAATACTCCAGGAATATTCTTGATGAAATATTGTTGGAGGATTGAAAGGATATCCCGAAGTTTCCCTGTAGGAATAATTCTAGGAATATTTTAATTCTGCACCAAATACAATATTGGAGGAATATTCCGGAATGAATATTCCAAAAATATCCAGTAATGCCTGGAAAAACTTCGAAAAAAAAAAAATTCTGAAAATTTTTGAATTTTGCACCAAATAAAATATTGAGGAAATATTCCGAAATGAACATTCCAGAAATATTCTGTGTGAAGTGAAAAATTCAAGGAATATTCTAAATGAAATATTGTTGGAAAATTAAAAGAATGTTCCGAATATACTGGGATAATTCTAGGAATTTCGTTGCACCAAAGAGTATATTGAGGAAAGACTCCTGAATAAATATGCTAGAAATACGTATTGTTCGGAAAAACTTCGAATATATATGTAATCTTTCAAGTGGAATATTGCAGGGATATTCGAAATGAAATATTGTCGAGAAATAATTAGGATATTCGGAATATACATTGGAAAGTCTGGAAATATTCAAATTTCACACCAAATAGAATATTGGGGGAATATTTCGGAATGAATATTCCAAAAATATCCAGTTTTGTCTGGAAAAACTTCGAATTCATGAAATATTCTGAGTGAAATATTCCAGGGATGTTATATATAAAATATTGTAGAATTTACATGGAAAATTCTAAAAATGTTTGAATTCTGCATCAAATAGAATATTGAGAAAATATTCTAAAATGAATGTTCCAGAAATATTCTGAGTATCTCCGAATATACATAAAATATTCCGAATGAAATATTCCGGTAATATTTTACATGGAATATTGTTGAAAACTTATTAGAATGTTCCGAATTTAGAGGAAAAAATCTAGCAATTCTTCAATGTTGCAGCAAATAGTATATTGTGGAATTACTCCTGAATAAATATGCCAGAAATACCCAGTATTGTTTGAAAAAACTTTGAATATACATGTAATATTCCAAGAGAAACATTCCAGGAACGTATGAAATGAAATGTTGTTGAAAAAATAATTAGAATATTCTGAATATACATTGGAAAGTCTGGAAATATTCGAATTTCATACAAAATAGAATATTGAAAAATATTCCGAAATGAATATTCCAAAAATATCCAGTATTGTCTGGAATAACTTCGAATTCATGAAATATTCTGAGTGAAATATGCCATAAAATATTGTAGAATTAACATGGAAATTTCTAGAAATTTTTCAGTTTTGCACCATATAAAATATTGAGGAAAGATTCTAAAATGAATATTTCATAAATATCCTGTGTTGCCTGGAAATCTCCGAATATACATAAAATATTCCGAATGAAATATTTCAGGAATGGAATATTGTTGGAAAATTATTAGAATTTACAGAAAAAATTCGGGGAAAATTTTAATGTTGCACCAAATATTGAATTGAGGAAATACTTCTGAATAAATATGCCATAAAAACCCAGTATTGTTTGAAATAACTCCGAATATACATGTCAGATTCCAAGTGAAACATTCCAGGAATATAAGAAATGAAATATTGTTGAAAAATAATCATGATATTTTGAATATACATTGAAAAGTCTGGAAATATTCGAATCTTACAAAAAATAGAATATTGGGGAAATATTTCGAAATGAATATTTCAGAAATATACTATGTTGTCCGGAAAACTCCGAATCCACATGAAATATTCCAAGTGAAATATTCCAGAAATATCCTGAATTGAATATTGTAGAATTTACATGGAAAATTTCAAAAATGTTTTAGTTTCGACAAAATGAAATATTGAGGAAATACTGCAAAATGAATATTCTACAAATTGGATATTCTGAATACACATTGGACAGTCTGGAACTATTCGAATTTTACCAAATAGAATATTGAGGAAATATTTCTAAATGAATAATTCAGAAATATACTATGTTGTCCGGAAAACTCCGAATATACATGAAATATTCCAGGAATATTTTGAATGAAATATTGTTGAAGAATTATAAGAATATTCTGAGTTCACGGGGAAAATTCTAGGAATGCTTGAATATTGCACCAAATAGAATATTGCTAGGTATCTGAAAAAACTCCGAATACATATACATAAAAAATATTTGAAAAATAACAGGGGTATTCTTAATTGTATATTGGAACATTATAAAAATATTCCGGATTCGCATGAAAAATTCTAGGAATGTTTGAACTTTGCACCAAATAAAATATTTGGGGAATATTCCAGACATATCAAGTATTGTCTCGAAAAACTCCAGATATATATGAAATATTCCAGGAATATTTTAAATGAAATTTTGTTGGGAAATTATAAAAATATTCCGATGAAAGAATTTTTCACCAAATAGAATAATGAGGGAATACTTCAAAATGAATATCCCAAGAATATCTGGTGTTCACTGGAAATACTTCATTTCCTTTTTGAGTATGACTCAATAATAAATGCTTCTTGTATGTCACAGAACACGTTAAATATTTCCTAGTGACATATCGAATATTTCACTAAAACATAATGTCTGTGATATTTGGATCAGGAGACAAAATCAGATATTGTCATAAGAAAAGCTAACCCATACTTCCATCCCATTTCTCGGTGTGAATCATTTTGTTGTTCTGCATTATGGAAGGAAATAGCCAAACATTCCCTCAGATGGAAGATCTCCCCAATTTTCAACAGACCCTGCCTTTCGCTCTAGGTCAATCACGCCCTTAGCGATTCTTGGACCGAAAACACTGCGTAGACCTCCGTCTGTAGACCCCCGCTCCACGTCTCCGCTCTAGCCGCCCGGCTGGAGGAACCCCATTATCCACTCTTCATTCCTTCCGTCGTCGTCGGCCAGCTCGAACCTCGAACGTCGCGGCGCCCCCGAAAAGTCTGCACCGTCGCGTCGGCAGCATCCTCTGCGTGTTCTGGCACAAGAACCGACGCCGCTGCCCTACATCCCCGTCAGCTGAGTTAGGGGTGTCACACGGTGGTGGGGGATAGAGCTACTGCATAGCGCAACGCGCCTCGGCAATAGCAAGTTGGCGGGCCTCAGAAGAGGCCGGTTTTACCACACACCGCGATCTTGAAAACCGGGTTTTCAGAGAGTATACTCAGACTCCGTTTTCTCAGAAAAAAGAAGAACTGCTTGGGACGGTACTGCCAATACACAAGGGGCTGTGAAGTAGACAGGGTGTTTGGATGGAGGCTGTGAACGGTGTGGCCGAAGGGCCGCCACCCCCCAGCCCCCTTACAGGGTGCTATTTGCTGATCGTGCTAGGGGAACCCCACACTGGCTCCCACAAGGATATTATACTGCAGAGGCTGGCTAAAGGTGAGTCGGATTGGATATTTTTAGGTTAGGGGTGGAAAATCGATAGTCCGCACAGCCGGTGTCCATTTTTACCAGGTTGATTTCTGACATTCTATACGTTCATTTCTTGCATCGGAACTACGTTAAAGACTACATCTAACGATTATTTGTATTTTGGAAATCAAAATTCCATTCAATTTTTGGATGGTTTGAACCCTGACTAGAAACGTCACTGGATTCTACTCGAAAAGTTGCCCCAGTGAAGTTTTTGTATCAAGAGTCTCGGTTTATAACTAAAAACAAATACATATAAAGACAGAGTTTAAAATGACCTTGAAATGTAGGAAGGTGGTAACTGAGGAGAAATGAATTTTTGCAAACTTCCTTTCTGGTTCTATTTGACGCTAAATGCCTCTTTCTGAATTCCAAAATTGTATAAAACGAAGAAAATTTTTTTTACAAATACAGAACACACGAAAGTGCAAATATACCTTTGGAATTCCAAATTTTTTCTATGAATATAAGGAAAAAGGTACTTCGTTCTGTACTGTAAAAACCTAAGATATTACCCTTATTTTATCTCGAAAACTCAACTCAAAAACTCAACCTAGATGAAAAAAATTCTCAAGTGAACCTAGTTCATCTTAAAAACTGAAAAATTTATTCCTCCCCATTATTTTATTCTGCTGCTCGGTAGTTTGTCGCAATGGAATTTTTTTGTGACGAAGAAAATTTCAAAAACAAAATATTTCCTCCTTTCTGATAAGCATGTCCAAATTTCCAAAAACGAAAAAAATAAAAACATCAATGAAGATACAGAAAGTTACAAAAGTATCATGCGCGTATAAAAAAGTTTCGTTCTAGAAGGAGGGGCGCCGGCCACCCCGCCCTCCCCACCCCTATACACGACCTTGAAAAGTATCAAACAATAGAATTACTAAGCCTACATAAAAAATCAGCAAACTGAAGAAGATTTTCAACAATGAATAAATTAAGTCTCGAATTACTGCAGTATTTTTAGTTTTTTTCAATGAATGGAGAAGAAATAAATATTTCCACAATAAAAATCAGTAACTATCAACGACCATGGCAGACATTGGTGAATAAAAATCAATAACAATACGAAACTTATGAACTGGAGATAAACTCAGATTAACGACCCATTTCATACATTTTATATTCGTATGATTCACGATGACAAACGTACACAACCGAACTATCAAAGAATTCATTGATAGTCCGATTTATTTCTATTTGAAGCTGAATTTCCAAATGTTAATAACTGAAATGGCGAAACAATGCAAATTTTGATTTGCATGATTGACTGTCGAACCAAATATTGTGGAACGAACCACAGATTCTGTGATCCAAACTGGACGTCAGTGCGACAAATAATGTCAGTTTATTGTTGCGATCCTATAATAAATCTTCGCGATTTCATTCATTAATTCAACTAACTACAAAATTTCAATTCCATAGTTTTTGAATTATTGAGGAAGAAAATTCGGATGGCTCTATCTATTGATCAAGTAATATTTTTTGAAAGAGAAATTCACGCCACTGATTTGTTTCTGATATTTATATATTTTTCGAATCAGTACTAGAAATAGGAATTTTTATATCATGCTTAGTTTTTGAAAAAAAAATAAAATTCCCCCAACTGTTTTTTTTTTGAAAATTATATTTTCATTTCATAACAATAACAAAGAATTAATACTGAATTGAATACAATTCTTACGATCTTTTTGAGATACTTACGAAAAACCCATTTTCTTTCTGAATTCAACACCCTGTATCTTTCAATTCGATCCAATAGGTTGTTTCTGAATCATTAAGAAAAAAATTTAGATCTATCTATTCATCAAGTAATATTTTGAAAGAGAAATTCACGCCACCGCTTTTTTTGTAATATTTATATATTTTTCGTATCAATCAACTTGAAATAGAAATTTTTATATCATGCTTAGTTTTCGGAAAAAAAAATGAAATCCACTTCACTATTTCTTTTGGAAATTACATTTTCATTTCATAACAACAACAAAAAATTAATACTGAATTGAACACAATTCTCAAGATCTGTCTTAAGATACTTACGAAAAACCCATTTTCTTTTTAAATTCAACACCATGTATCTTTCAATTCGATCCAATAGGTAGTTTTTGAATTATTTAGGAAAAAAATTCAGATGGCTCTACTGGTGATCAAGTAAGATTTTTTTAAAGAAAAATTCACGCCACTGATTTGTTTGTGAAATTTATATATTTTTTGAATCAATCAAATAGAAATAGGAATCTTTATATCATGCTTAGTTTTCGGAAAACAAAATAAAATCCCCTTGACTGTTTTTTTTTAGAAATTATATTTTCATTTATAACGACAACAAAAAATTAATACTGAATTGAATACAATTCTTGAGATCTGTTTTAAAATAATAACGAAAAACCCATTTTTTTTTTCAACACCCTGTATCTTCAATTCGATATAATAGGTCGTTTTTGAATTATTGAGAAAAAAATCAGATGATTCTATCTATTGATCAAGTAATATTTCTTGACAGAGAAATTCACGCCACTGATTTGTTTTTAATATTTATATATTTTTTGAATCAATCATATAGAAATAGGAATTTTTATATCATGCTTAGTTTTTAGAAAAAAAATAAAATTCCCTTGACTGTTTTTTTTGAAAATTATATTTTCATTTATAACGACAACAAAAAATTAATACTGAATTGAATACAATTCTTAAGATCTGTCTTGAGATACTTACGAAAAACCCATTTTCTCTTTAAATTCAACACCATGTATCTTTCAGTTCGATCCAATAGGTAGTTTTTGAATTATTGAGGAAAAAATTCAGATGACTCTATCTATTGATCAAGTAATACTTTTTGAAAGAGAAATTTACGCTACTCATTTGATTATAATATTTATACATTTCTTGAATCAATTAATAAGAAATAGGAATTTTTATACCACGCTTACATTTCGGAAAAAAAATAACATCCCCTTGAAAGTTTTTTTTTTTTGGAAATTATATTTTCATTTTATAACGACAACAAAAAATTGATACTTAATTGAGTACAATACCTAAGATCTGTCTTGAGATACTCACGAAAAACCCATTTTCATTTTAAATTCAACAACCAGTATCTTTCAATTCGACCCAATAGGAAGTTTTTGAATTATTGACAGCAAAAATTCTTATGGCTCTATCTATTGATCAAGTAATATTTTTGAAAGAGAACATCACGCCACTGATTTGTTTGTAATATTTATATATTTTTTGAATCAATACTAGAAATAGGAATTTTTATAACATGCTTAGTTTTAAAAAAAAAAATGAAATCCCCCCGATTGTTTTTTTTTTTTGGGAATTATATTTTCATTCCATAACAATAACGAAGACTTAATACTGACTCGAATACAATTCCTAAGATGCGTCTCAAGATACTTACGAAAACCCCATTTTCTTTTTAAATTCAACACTCTGTATCTTTCAATTCGATCCAATAGGTAATTTTTGAATTATTGTGGAAAAAATTCAGCTCTATCTATTGATCAAGTAATATTTTTTCGAAGACAAATTCACGCCACTGATTTGTTCGTAATATTTATATATTTTCGGAATAAATCAACTAGAAATAGAAATTTTTATATCACGCTTAGTTTTCGGAAAAAAATAAAATCCCCTTCACTGTTATTTTTTGGGGATTTAAATTTTAATTTTATAATGACAACAAAAAATTGATACTGAATTGAATACAATTCTTAAGATCTGTCATCTATCTTTCAATTCGATACAATAGGTAATTTTCAAATTATTGAGAAAAAAGTTCAGATGGCTCTATCTATTGATCAAGTAATATTTTTTGAAGGAGAATTTTACGCCACTGGTTTGTTTGTAATATTTATATATTTTTTGAATCATTCGACTAGAAATGGGAAATTTTATATCATGCTTATTTCTCGAAAAAAAAAATAAAATCCCCTTGAGTGTTTTTTTTTTGGAATTATATTCTCATTTTATAACGACAAAAAATTAATACTGAATTGAATACAATTCTTGAGATATTTCTTAAGATGCTTACGTGAAACCCATTTTCTCTATAAATTCAACACCCTGTATCTTTCAATTCGATCCAATAGGTAGTTTTTGAATGATTGAGAAAAAAATTCTGATAGCTCTATTTATTGATCAAGTAATATTTTTTGGGAGAGGAATTCACGCCACTGATTTGTTTGTGATATTTATATATTTTACGAATCAATCAACTAGAAATAGGAATTTTATATCATGCTTAGTTTTCGGAAAAAAATAAAATCCCCTTGACTGTTTTTTTTTTGGGAATTATATTTTCATTTTATAACAACAACAAAAAAATATTACTGAATTGAATACAATTCTTGAGATCTGTCTCGAGAACCGCGAAGTTGAGGTGGGTCTACCAGATATCTCGAAGAACGGAGATACCAATCCACGTATATTTTGTTAATCGAATGAAAAATCGGCGTTACACATCTGTAATGACATGAATACACATGAAATTAGATTTCTCAATTCAGCAAGAAATTATCATGATACTCAAATTTGGATATATTTCGAAGAATGTTATAATAGTATATTATTTAACGAGCGGTAATGTAGGTCATAACTCACGCAGATGAAGTTTGCAGCGCGAGGCGGAGGCGAGTGCTGTAATTCATCAAGTGAGTTATGACCATTACCATTACAAGTTGAATACTATACTTTATCTACGACTATAACAATAAATACTAAGATACAAGTACAGTGAATGATTTTTTTTTATAAATCTAAATAGTTACATATAACAATGCATTATTCATGTTGATTGTGCTTCTTAGCATGGAGCAGAAAGTCCATAGGGGCGATGCTTTATATTTAGCTTGAAAATTGTTGTATACACCTTTATATTTGTTTTGGGATTTTTCGGGCAATAAATTTTGTATGGTAACATTGGCTGTTTGTCTTATTTCTGAAAGTGTACATAATAATTCATCTTCACTATCTGCAGCAAAACATTCACAATAATAATTAATTTGAGAAAACGTCAAAATTATTCAAGTACCTCCCCTCAATACCAACAATGGACTGTTCCCTTTCGGCCAATCGGCTTGTTCAGAAGCACAGAGCTAGGGAGTTATAGTAGTGAGTTATTATAACTCACGTTGTTTGATTTACAGATACTATCAATTGCTCAAAAGTATTTGAATAATGAATATATAATTCAATAGGAGTAGATGAAGAAATATTTTTGTGTTACGACTGAAAAAGTCACGCTGCGTCACGTCGCGTTTTTTCCCCGTCAAAATGCGCCAATCCGTCGAGTCACTCTCTAATAAGAAGAACATCGTTTTGTATTTTATCGAGGATCTTTTTTTCGCGCGCTTATTTTATATGCGTTATCATTTCGTCCATGCAGAAATTTTCTGTCATATAGTAAACTTCGTGACAGAGGCGCTCAAACTCCGCGTGAGTGTAGAGGACAGTAGCGCCAACTTAGCGAAGAAAATAATTTCAACAATGTGAAACATTCAGATGATTCTCTCGATCGCATCCGCGCTGCCCACAAACGAGCACGTTATTGAAATTAAAATTCCATCGCAATTGCTCCATGACGGAACAGCCAGGCAAAAAGGGAGAAATCGACAATGCGTCAGGACGAAACCATCCATGCAAGTCCCTCAGACTTGCAAAATCAATAACAGTCGCAGGCAAATTGTCGCGAAGGTTGAGAATGTCTGTCTGTTCCGTTGGCAATCCGCAAACCAGACCGAGCGGAACAGCGAGAAGGTTTGGAATATCCTACGGACTGTTAGATACGGAATTATCTCCGTGATGTGATGAATTTCATGGAGAAATTGATAAATATTCATGGTATTGTTTCAGACAGTGGTGTAGGTTGATTTCTTCCCAGCCCCAAGGGTATTCACCCTCAACAACAGACCAAAAAAACTCAATTTTATTTTCACGTGGAACAACTGTGTCGGCTCTGTCTAACTTCCAGTCGTCATACGAATTCTTTCTGTCATCGAAGACTTCCACGTCCCTTCGTTCGGTAAACACACGAATTCTAACATCACTTCCTGAAGCCGTACGAAGTGCAATTGGCCCCCATATTACGATGGTTACGTGCCAACGGTGTAAATGTAGACGTTAATATCCAACTTCAATACCAACAAATGGCGTGATTCATATCTTGCGGTTTCCTCCGGATGATTCATGAAAACGAAACGGCTCCAGAGTTGGCTTTTCGAATCGATTCGTCCCGTCTATGGGATATTACGATAATCGAGTCTTGGATGTGCGAAAAAATTGTTATTTTCTTCAGATCCCGATTACATCGATGAAGAACATCGTGAATAATCGATTCACTTCGTGTTTGAGAACGTGTTGTCGCGTTTTGATGAGATTTGATATTTTTTTCTATACACTCGATATGGCGAGTCTTCCATTCAACTCGTTCTTTAGAACACCTTTGACTCAAAATTATAGACCTTCGAAAAAATTCACAGAAACTTCTCAGAAACTATTCGCCATAACCTCCATCGATAAAAAGAGTATTACAAAATTTCAGTTCCACGTGAAAAATGAATTGAGTTGTTCTGATCTATTGGGACGTTGTGGCAGTCCAGAAAAAATAAAAATTCAAAATAAATAAAAAAATAAAGAAAATAATAGTGTATTATTTAACGAGTGGTGATGTAGGTCATAACTCACGCAGATGAAGTTTGCAGCGCGAGCCGAAGGCGAGTGCTGTAATTCATCAAGTGAGTTATGACCATTGCCACAAGTTGAATACTGTACTTTATCTTCGTCTTCAACGATAAATACTAAGATACAAGTACAGAGAAAGAACTTTATTTACAAATCTTAATAGTTACCTATAACAATGCATTATTTATGTTCATTGTGTTTCTTAGCATGGAGTAGAAAGTCCACAGGGGCGATGCTTTATATTAAGTGCTAAGTTTACTAAAATATGCCAAACGAACATTCTGTGTAAACGATGATTTAATATTCATACTGCTACACCAATCTTGAAAATTGTTGTATACACCTTTATATTTGTTTTGGGATTTTTCGGGCAATAAATTCTATATGGTAACATTGGTTGATTGTCTTATTTCTGAAGTTGTACATTATAATTCATCTTCACTATCTGAATTCATCTTTTCCAGCAAAACATTCACAATAATAATTAGGTATCAACTTAATTCGAGAAAACTTCAAAATTATTCGAGTGACCTCCCCTCAATACCAATAATGGACTGTTTCCTTTCGGCTAATCGGTTTGTTCAGAAGCACAGAGCCAGGGAGTCATAGAAGTGAGTTCTTATAACACACTTTCTTCGATTACAGATACCATCAATTGCTCAAAAATAGTTGAATAATGAATATATAATTCAATAAGAGTAGATAAAATATGTTATAAAAATTTCAGCTCCACGTGAGAAAGAAATCGAGTTTTTCTGATCTAGTATTGGAAAGTTATAGTGGTCCAGAAAAAAAAATAAAAAATAGAAAGAAATCAAAAAATTAAAGAATAACCTCTACCCGCAGGTACGATATTATCCATTCATTACGCCACACTCTGTAAAGGTGAAAACATTAAAAAAAAACTAATATACATATTCCTCAGATGAACCATTTATCCTAGATTCATTTAGAACGTATAAAAATGTAACATTATGCAAGATTGCAATATCCATTCACTTCAATCACCTTGAATTTTATTTGTTTGTTATTTCCCTTATAGATAAGGCTAGGTTATAAATACCTATTTCAATAATTGTGCATCAATCAAACTTGTAGTTTGATCTTAACAGTATTACAGATAGGTCGGTTAATTATCCGTTATCAATAAAGTTTTTGTTCTAAAAACTTGGTTGTCCCTTTGAAAAATATAATTATATATAATTACGTTTTTGAGAGCTAAAGCCAACTTTCAAAAAAAAGTTATTTATTTACAACAGACGACTGTCCACCCTAATGTAACATCAGCTAAAGACGTACACTTAATTATTATTGACGATGAATTCGTCTTCAAGGTATTTATAACATTATTTTATCTGCAACTGGGAACAATGGGACAAACAACACCCACGTCATCCACACAAAGTGGTATGATCAAATTGATGATTAATCAAAATATAACATGTTCATATTCAATATGGAATGCAATGCAGATAAACGACTCATCTAAGGTATACAGGGTTGGCATTATGTAATTATATATACGATTTTCTAGGGTATAACACTGAGAGTTCAAAAGTTCGCTAACAATCTGCAACCTTCGCAGTATCCAATTTCATCAGATCATCCTTGATCGAACAACACCAAATTAATCCTATTCAATGGAGAACATCCCTTAATATCGGGGAAAACACCTATAGGAGTTTCTGATCGATAGTTCCCGAAATATCGCTGTGTAACTGATACTTCACAGGTCATCTAGAAGCCAGTGATGGCCTTCTAATGTAATTAATATTTCGGGAGTCACGTGATCTTTTGTCTGGTATTCTGTTGGGATCGATTTCCCGGCGGAATAAATTTGGGTGGAAACTTTCCCCTTGGGGTAAATAACGGTCATTGTGGGGTGTACGTAGGTATGACTCAAAATAGAAACTTGTCATACTGGTGAGAAAATATACCACCCTATATTTCTATGCTAATACTGTGTTTTTTCACAAATGCTTCATTGTTTGATATTTGAAACTTTGTATTTGCTTTTACTTAAAAAAAAAAAAAGAATTGGGAGGATTTTTTTGAAAAAATGTATTTTCCTGATGACTTCTTTAAAATCTTATTCCTCTAAAACGGTTGCATACACGAAAAAAATGGTCGGCGTCGAAAAGCTGTTAAACAAAACAAATATGCTATTCCATTTTTTTCAAACTACCAGTGGCGCAACATAAAAAAGTTCTGGAGGCCAACATGGAACATTGTGATAATAAAATATCACCCTGTAGATTTTCACGGACAGTTGATATGTCATACAGTATAAACCCTGAATTGAAATATATTCGCCAAATTTCAGCTGAATAACGCGAGAAATGTAGATCCCATGGGAAAAAAACTTTGAGAAAATTCAAACTTTAACACCCTGTATGTCGAGAACGAAGCATTTTCGGACCAATGTTATTGAGACTTTTATTCTTGATATCATCTTATCAATCACCTCTTTTTGTTTCTAGCATCAATTCAGGAAAACCCTGTAGATAGACCGGATTAAATGCAAAAATAAAAAGCTCGAAATATAAATATAATCCTGTGGCTACTTGTCATATCATTTTCGACCACATAGGTATCGAATTTACCCCACTCTATATTTCTCTGCTATTACTGAGTTTTTTTCATACATGCTTCATTGTTTGATATCTGAAACTTTGTATTTGCTTTTACTCAAAAAAAAAAAAGAATTGGGAGGATTTTTTTGAAAAAATGTATTTTCCTGATGACTTCTTTAAAATCTTATTCCTCTAAAACGGTTGCATAAACCAAAAAATTTATCGGCGTCGAAAAGCTATTGAACAAAACAAATATGATATTCCTTTTTCTCAAACTACCAGGGGAGCAACATAAAAAAGTTCTGGAGGCCAACATGGAACATTGTGATAATAAAATATCACCCTGTAGATTTTCACGGACAGTTGATTCGTCATACAGTATAATCCTTGAATTGTAATATATTCGTAATGTATTTTCCCGATGACTTCTTTAAAATATTATTCCTCTAAAACGGTTGCATAAACGAAAAAAATTGTCGGCGTCGAAAAGCTATCAAACAAAACAAATATGCTATTCCATTTTTTTTTCAAACTTCCAGTGGAGCAACATAAAAAAGTTCTGGAGGCCAACATTGTGATAATAAAATATCACCTTGTAGATTTTCACGGACAGTTGATTTGTCATACAGTATAAACCTTAAATTGTAATATATTCGCCAAATTTTAGCTGAATAACGCGAGAAATGTAGATCCCATGAGGAAAAAATTTCGAGAAAATTCAAACTTCAACACCCTGTATATCGAGAACAATCCCATGTTATCGAGACTTTTATTCTTGATAATATTCTATTGATCAGCCCTCTTAGTTTCTACCACCAATTCAGGAAAACCCTGACGAGAGACCGGATTACATGCAAAAATACGAAGCTCGAAATATACATAATCCTGTCGCTAGTTATATATCATTTTCGACCACAAAGGTGTCGAATTTATCTTACTCAGGAGGGTAAACAGTAATATTCACCGGATATACTTATCTAGGTTTCTAACATGTCGTGGTTTGAGTTTATTGATTGATTTCACTGAACGTATCGCATTGAAACGTGACACAATAACACAATAATAACTGAAGAATTATTATCGTCTCATTGTTCGAAGTGATTAACCAGGAATTAATTCCTTGAATCTACTCCCTATGTGTTAATCAGATTGTGTCGCGTTAACTAATCGTAACCGGCATTGCGTCAATGGCAATTTTAATGTGTTCTTACTTCTAAATAACCTTAAAAATGACAAAAACGGTCAAAATCCGAATTGTTGTGGCTCAGATTCGACAATGGAGACGAACGTTTAAGTTCGTTTCAATTAAAATATCCAATCACCTGAGAAAATCAACAGTCCGCGACCTTCGTCTCGAATCGTATCGTCGTTCGTGCAGAAAATACGTCTGCTCATTGATTACGAACACCATCGAAGTGGAATCAACAGGTGATGATAATATTGCACCTTCAACACTCAAACTTGACCAAAATATTCTTTTCACTGCAAGATTTTAAATGCCTGATTGAATTCACGAATAAATTTTTGTTTGGATTGACTCGTTCGCACAGCGTTCGGTTCCGATTCAGTTACTGATTTTTCATGATCATAAATATAATCCCCATTGTTATATTCGAATGATAACATGAGTATCAAAAAATCACCCTGTATATTCCCGCAATGAGCGTGAAGGAAGCGATCATCCCCCATATAATCGTTACGTGATCAACCTCCATTTCTCGGAGGGCCGAAGACATTGAATAATTCACTTTTCCGAGACGATGGCGAAATAAATACCGCTGCAAAAGGAGGAAGAATCGTACCCTGGGGTGAGTTTACTGCGACATATTTATGAAGAAAACTGAGAATATCTCACATTCAACTGCGAAATTGGAGTCTGGCAGACAGGAGCTTCCAGGCTTTCATAAATTCTGCTTTCAGGGCACCGGGATGAACTCCTGTCGGGTACACTTTCTTTCATTGAATTTCATCAGGCGGATGGATTAGAGGTTCTTTTAAGGTTGAGGGAGTATTGAAAAAGTGGAAAACAGGAGTTTCGAGCAGTTGGGACCTAGATATTGGATCTTGGGGTAATTGGTGGAGATCTTTGAAAAAAAGTATCTTTACGAGTAAATAGCATGTTAAGGGAGGCAAAGCTAGAAATGAAGAAAATTTTCGGGAATACCGTTTTGGTTTTATTATGGAAAAAAAAATAAAACAAGAATTTCAGCACAATCATTCAGGCATAATCAAATCCGAAATTTTTATGTATGAATTATGTGTGAATTTTGCATGCCTTTTCCTTTTTATTAGAAATTGTGTCCACTTGCCTACTCTTCAATTTATGACTTTCAATCAATATTTTATATACCACTCAACTTGAGACAAATGACTGAATTATATGTAAATTGTGTCTAATTCTTGTGTTCGATGCAACAATTTATTATTTTCATCAAGAATTGTGCACAATTGGCACAATTTCCAATTACATTTCCATTCACCACTCAATTTGAGACAAATCCTGAATTATATGTAAATTGTGTCTAATTTCTGTATTCGGTGCAACAATCTATTATTTTTATCAAGAATTGTGCACAATTGACACAATTTCCAATTAAATTTTTATGCACCACTCAATTGGAGACAAATCCTGAATTATATGTAAATTGCGTCTAATTTCTGTTTTCGGTGCAACAATCTATTATTTTTATCAAGAATTGTGCACAATTGGCACAATTTCCAATTACATTTTCATTTACCACTCAATTTGAGACAAATCCTGAATTATATGTAAATTGTGTCTAATTTCTGTATTCGGTGCAACAACCTATTATTTTTATCAAGAATTGTGCACAATTGGCACAATTTCCAATTACATTTTCATTCACCACTCAATTTGAGACAAATCCTGAATTATATGTAAATTGTGTCTAATTTCTGTATTCGGTGCAACAATATATTATTTTTATCAAGAATTGTGCACAATTGGCACAATTTCCAATTACATTTTCATTTACCACTCAATTTGAGACAAATCCTGAATTATATGTAAATTGTGTCTAATTTCTGTATTCGGTGCAACAATCTATTATTTTTATCAAGAATTGTGCACAATTGGCACAATTTCCAATTACATTTTCATTTACCACTCAATTTGAGACAAATCCTGAATTATATGTAAATTGTGTCTAATTTCTGTATTCGGTGCAACAATCTATTATTTTTATCAAGAATTGTGCACAATTGGCACAATTTCCAATTACATTTTCATGTATCACTCAATTTGAGACAAATCCTGAATTATATGTAAATTGTGTCTAATTTCTGTATTCGGTGCAACAATCTATTATTTTTATCAAGAATTGTGCACAATTGGCACAATTTCCAATTACATTTTCATTTACCACTCAATTTGAGACAAATCCTGAATTATATGTAAATTGTGTCTAATTTCTGTATTCGGTGCAACAATCTATTATTTTTATCAAGAATTGTGCACAATTGGCACAATTTCCAATTACATTTTCATTTATCACTCAATTTGAGACAAATCCTGAATTATATGTAAATTGTGTCTAATTTCTGTATTCGGTGCAACAATCTATTATTTTTATCAAGAATTGTGCACAATTGGCACAATTTCCAATTACATTTTCATTTATCACTCAATTTGAGACAAATCCTGAATTATATGTAAATTGTGTCTAATTTCTGTATTCGGTGCAACAATCTATTATTTTTATCGTGAATTGTGCACAATTGGTAAAATTTCAAATTAAATTTTCATTTACCACTCAATTTGAGACAAATCCTTAATTATATGTAAATTGTGTCTAATTTCTGTATTCGGTGCAACAATCTATTATTTTTATCAAGAATTGTGCACAATTGGCACAATTTCAATTGCTTTTTTATTTATCACTCAATTTTGATGAAACAAATGCCTGAATTATTTATTAATAATGTGTAATTTATGAGTTGAGCAAGTTTGTTTTCTGCACTCACCTATTTTTCCATATAGAAATGTGCCCGTTTGCCGGGGAAAAATTTTCTTTTATTATTGCTCTATTTTGAAGGAACGAATGCCTGAATTATGTGTAAATTGTGTGTAATTTATGTGCTCGGTGCAACAATCCATTATTTTCATCGAGAGTTCTGCACAATTGACACAATTTTCAATTACTTTTCATTCTTAACTGAATTTTGATGAAATGAATGCCTGAATTATTTGTAAATTATGTGTAATTTATGTGTTGAGCAAGTTGGTTTGCTGCACCTACCTATTTTTCAATCTAGAAATGTGCTAGCTTGCCAGGAAATTATTCTTCATTTATTGCTCTATTTCGAAGGAATGAATGCCTGAATTATGTGTAAATTGTGTGTAATTTATGTGTTCGCTGCAACAATCTATTATTTTTATCGGGAATTGTGTACAACTGGCAGAATTTTCGATAACTCTTTTATTTATCACTCGATTTTGATCAATTCAATACATGAATTATTTGTGAATTATGTGTAATTTATGTGTTGAGCCAGTGCATTCGGTGCACCTACCTATTTTTTCATCTAGAGATCTGCTAGCTTGCCAGGCAATTATTCTTTTATTATTGCTCTATTTTTAAGGAATGAATGCCTGAATTGTGTGTAATTTATGTGTTCGGTGCGACTATCTATTATTTTTATCGGGAATTGTGCACAATTTGCCCAATTTTCAATAACCCTTTTAGTTATCACTCAATTTTGATGAAACGAATACCTGAATTATTTGTAAATCATGTGTAATTTATGTGTTGAGCCAGTTCATTCAGTGCACCTTCCTATTTTTTCATCCAGAGATCTGCTAGCTTGGCAGGCAATTATTCTTCTATTATTGCTCTATTTTGAAGGAATGAATGCCTGATTCATGTGTGAATTGTGTGTTATTTATGTGTTCGGTGCAACTATCTATTATTTTTATCGGGAATTGTGCACAATTTGCACAATTTACAATACCCCTTTTAGTTATCACTCAATTTTGATGAAACGAATACCTAAATTATTTGTAAATTATATGTGATTTATGTGTTGAGCCAGTTTATTCAGTGCACCTACTTATTTTCAATCTAGAAATGTGATAGCTTGCCAGGCAATTATTCTTTCATTATTGCTCTATTTTGAAGGTATGAATGCCTGAATTATGTGTAAATTGAGTTTAATTTATGTGTTCGGTGTAAACATTTATTATTTTTATCGGGAATGGTGCACAATTGGCACAATTTCCAATAACTCTTTTAGTTATCACTCGATTGTATTCAATCCAATAAACGAATTATTTGTGAATTATGTGTAATTTATGTGTTGAGCCAGTTCATTCAGTACACCTACCTATTTTTGCATCTAGAGATCAGCTAGCTTGCCAGGCAATTATTTTTTATTATTGTTCTTTTTGAAGGAATGAATGCCTGAATCATGTGTAAATTGTGTGTAATTTATGTGCTCGGTGCGACTATCTATTATTTTTATCGGGAATTGTGCACAATTTGCCCAATTTTCAATAACCCTTTTAGTTATCACTCAATTTTGATGAAACGAATACCTGAATTATTTGTAAATCATGTGTAATTTATGTGTTGAGCCAGTTCATTCAGTGCACCTACCTATTTTCAATCTAGAAATGTGATAGCTTGCCAGGCAATTATTCTTTCAATATTGCTCTATTTTGAAGGTATGAATGACTGAATCATGTGTAAATTGTGTTCAATTTATGTGTTCGGTGTAAACATTCATTATTTTTATCGGGAATGGTGCACAATTGTCACAATTTCCAATAACTCTTTTAGTTATCACTCGATTGTGATCAATCCAATACACGAATTATTTGTGAGTTATGTGTAATTTATGTGTTAAGCCAGTTCATTCAGTACACCTACCTTTTTTTGCATCTAGAGATCAGCTAGCTTGCCAGGCAATTATTCTTTATTATTGCTCTATTTTGAAGGAATGTATGCCTGAATTATGTGTAAATTGTGTGTAATTTATGTGTTCGGTGCAACAATCTATTACTTTTATCGGGAATTGTGGACAATTGGCACAATTCTCAATAACTCTTTTATAGATCATTGAATTTTGATCAATCCAATACACGAATTATTCATGAATTATGTGTAATTTATGTGCAGTCAGTTTTGTTCGCTGCACCAACCTATTTTTCCATCGTGAATTTATGCTTCATCATGTTAATGCCAAAGCGGTACTTCTCGAAAAAACAATGCATCGACAAGAGGAAATGACCGTGCTTTGAGTCGTGAAAATTCATGGTGAAAGCCCCCACAGTTTTATTACTATTTTACGATCATTTCTATTCGCAGAGGAGAAATACAGCAGTAAAAGTCCGAAAATTTCGCGGCAAAATATTGACGTTCATGCTCGTGTAGGGAAAAACAACATTTCTTTCGATAGATGTTGTTTATTTGTTTCCTATGTGATGTTCATGTTGGTCCTCGAATGGTTGTCTGAAACCGGCAGGTCGTGTATTTATTGGTATGATCGTTTTCAACGTATTATCACGACCTGCAGAAAATAATTCAGATGTGTCGCAGAATGACAAAGGAGACAGTATATCGACTAATCCTCGACGCGTTTCGAAATGAACTGATTCATAATCTCGACCTCATTTCTACTGTTAGTTACATGATAAATCGTCTACGTCATAATTTCCACAGCGACACGTTTTATTTGAATATGTACGGGGTTCGTTCGAGAAGTATGTATAGGGGGATTCGAATAGAAAATTTTGTGTTCGGTTAATAACTAATCTACTCCCATCTTGTTGGAACAAGATCAAATCATTCTACCCTAGTAATTGCGACATTTAGATCTCCTGCAGAGATTGCAACGGTCTTACAAAGGGCTGTTTTTACAGTAGCATATCGAACATGTCTGCCGCTTTCCCTGACGTTCAATACTCTTAAGAACTAAATTCAATTAAGCTCTATAGAATCCAATTAATGCGCCGGCATTGTTTGTCGATGAACAGAAATTAATTGAAAACGGAACAGTGGCAGATGTTTTGATTGTTGATCGGTAAATACTGGAAGCGAAATGAGAAAAGGCAACTAGCATTTAAGGGTCTGCCAAAATTCATGAGTCTTCTTATTCTGTAGGTTGAATGTTTTTGCTGATTTTTTAAAACCCCCGTTGTGAGTAATGCCATCTACATTATTCGTAGGGAGCACATCATAACGAAACAGTGAATGTCATGTTAGATTAATAGCTTCAAACATTATGGAGAGGCAGGAGACTTATGAGCGGTGTTGTTTGGAGTGTGCTGAAGTGTTATGAATATCATGAACAGGATGAGTTATAATTGAGTTGGCGAATATATGAGAGGGCTAATATGTGGTTTCAGAAGACAATTTACTTTACAGTTAATTAACGCTGATTTCATCTTTCATTATTCCACGATAAAGAGTTTGAATTCATGGAGGATTCAAAACTAAAAATATACCAATTTCCCCCTAAATGAATTCCGCCTTAACGAATTCATTCAAATTTCACAAGAATATTGCCTAATTGAAAAACGTACTCAATTGTGATCAATTAAGGGTTCATTGTCCTTGGCAAAACTGCGCTCTTAAGAGACGACCCCACTCAAGTACGAATTGCACATTGTTTGTATTTATACCTTCAGCTTTGGATACTCACTTCTTCAATTTTCTCGGAATCATGAATGGTCTGAGGAACAACAATTTTTTTCAAAATTGGGGGATGAGTTGAACCAAATGAGTATTTTTATCTTTCTGCACACATTCCAAACCATCATTTCCATCCAAAGTCACAGATATATCATGATAAGAGCGCGGATACAGAGCTGCGATGTTGCAGAGACGCTCCTATGTCCTACTACTCAAGGAAATCGCACTTTTACATTATGTAGAGCACAGTCACGTTCAAATTAAGGAGACCTGCATTCCATCACATGTTTGTGACATGAAAATGGAAAAATTATCTTCGTTTTATTTTCTGAAATTAAATGTATACGTGCGCTCTCCCTGAGAAAGACATATAGCAGCATCTCTCCTACACTGTCACATGTAACCATGTCACAGATATATCACAAGGAGAGCGCAGATACAGAGTTGCGATGTAGCAGAGGCGGTCCTATGTTCTACTCAATGAAAGAGAACGTCTACATTATGTAGAGCAAGGCAACGTTTGACTTAGAGAGACGTTACACATATCCACATCTACTCTATCAATGATACATTTTTGTGATATAAACTTAAGGATTCGTTTTATAACGTATTTATCTGAGATAAAATGCTGTTCATACATGAGCATTGTCTGAGTAACGTTTCTGCTACATCCTCCCAAGTGACCATGTCACAGATATATCACAAGAAGAGCGCAGATACAGAACCGCAATGTTGCAGAGACACTCCTATGTCCTTCTCAAGGAAAGCGCACTTCAACATTATGTAGAGCACAGCAACGTTCAAGTTAGGGAAACGTTCCACCCATCAGCTCTATCACATGTTTGTGGCATAAAAATTGAAGAATTTTTTTTCGTAATATTATCTGAAATTGAATGTATACGTGCGCTCTTCCTGAGTAGGACATATAGTAGCCTCTTTCCTTCACAGTCCCAAGTAACCATGCCACAGACATATCACAAGGAGAGCGCAGATACAGAGTTGCGATGTAGCAGAGGCGGTCCTATGTTCTACTCAAGGAAAGCGCACGTCTACATTATATAGAGCACAGCAACGTTTGAATAAGGGGGACGTTTCACATATCCACTCTGTACCTGATTAATGTTTGTGATATGGAAATTGAGGATTCGTTTCCTAACGTAACGTAACTGAGTAAGACATAGGAGCGTCTCTGCTCCATCGCAGTTATGTATCCGCGCTCATCTTGTGATATATCTGCGACAAGATCACTTGGGATATAAATGCCAAGATTGAAAATATAGTTTAAGACTTCTTCAGTTCAGGTGTAGCTTGTGAAGTTAACCAACTAATTTGAGTTTATGAATTCAAGATCAAAGGGATGCCCTAGGAGGAGATTCGAGTTTTTGCGAGCGTGAAAGCTTGCCACATATATGTAAAATACGGAAATTTTTGGGATTCGAAAATTCCACACTGAAGGTGGATCTGCTGGCCTTCTCGTTATCAAACGCCATTTTGAAAGGAAGCTCACTGAGCGTGACAACATCCCATCCCATCTAATTAAACACGGCGTCACCTATCTATCAAGCATTAGGTATCAATGTTTTTCACCCACACCTCTTCCAAGTAATTATCTTTAATTGCCACGCCAGTTCCGTCCAATCGATCCGAACATATCTTCTTTCGAACGGCTGTTTTACGACTCTGTTGCTAATGTGAAAGGATGTGACAACGTTTCTTTTCTAACTCGATTACTTCAATATAACTGTATAAATGTGTTCGAGGGAATTCGATAGAGTATGTCTGGTATTTTTCGAGCAATTCGTTCGAGATCTGCTTTGAGGATGTACGAGAAGGGCGCATATACAGAGCTGCGATGTAGCAGAGGCGCCCTTCATTATGAGAGCACGCCAACGTTTCAATTATAGACACGTTCCAAGTATAAGTTCTATCACTGCTGCATGTTTGTGACAATAAAGGATTTGTCTGAGATAGAATGTAGACGTGAGCTTTTCCTGAGTGAGACGTAGGAACGTCTCTGCTACATCACAGCTCTGTATCTTCGCTCTTCTTATGATTTACCTGTGACATCACTAGGAACTCCACTCTTTCAAGGATCAATTTGAAGGTTTCAAAGGAACCTAACCTAACCTAATCTTTCATTTGTCATTTATGTATGAGGCTATGAGTTGGCCCAATTGATCCCGCTACTAAGTAAACAATTTTGTATCTCCGACCATAAAAACTCTTCGTATTATCATATACTCCCCGGGGAAAAAGAATCGCTGTTTATGCACACTTTCCCATACGATCAGCAAAATCCACAGCAATTTTCATATCTCCAAGTTTAGCACGCAAACAGAAGAGCGTGTTCAACGAGCTTTGTCAGGTTAATAGATTTGTAACGACTCAATTTAATGTCAGGCAGTTCATACTTGGAAGTACTTTCTACGGCCATTGGTGGTATATGGGTTAATGCCACCAAAGTTCGACGACTCCTCGAAATGATTAATGGTATTGGATTCAGGAGAAAAAAGGCCTTAATGGTGATAGCATGAATGATTAATTATCCAAATGAATCTTCATGGTACGATAACAGGGGGAATTTTGGAAGAAAGCAACATTTTTACACAAGAAGCTTCATCGGGAAATGACTTCGATTCAGCCAGCTTTTAACCAGTGCAACTCGAGAGAGTGATTGTTCTTCTAATAAAGATAAGATGGGTAATGACATTATGACATAGATACTCAATGAGGATCTTCCTGTGACCATGGTAGATCTGAAGATTCTTTTCTGAAATTTTTGGTATTTTGTAATTCACAAACCTGACGAGCTTCCTAGGCAGTCTGCCTTTCCCCCTTCTGTAGAAGTAGTCTCAGTCATGCTCAGGGTTTTACCAAAAAAAAAATGCCACTTTTATGGTTATTCCCATTGACTTCGTATGAGATTGTAAGATCCATTCTGAAAGAAAGGTGTCAAAATTGAAAATCGAATCCACCCAACGAACAATTATTCCTTTCACGACGGGTGTGATTTCGACATGACGAAATGGAGTTTCCTTCTCCTCCGACACGAAAGGGGGAGAAATGAACGTTATTGTTGGAACTCGATAACGAGCCCAAGAACTGACTGGCGTGAATTGTGGCAACACGGCCGTTTGTTAATCCCAGAATAGCCGGGAGAAATGAACACCTCCTTTAAAACTCAGCACGGAATTTGAACGCTCCCTTATCTCTTCCAGTTCGAATGTAATGCCCTTTATTGTTCGTTGGGCATCCTAAAATTCCCTTCGAATTATTGCCTCTCGGTGATAAAAGGAACCTAGTTGGTTTCTGTTTTGCTCTTTGCTTGAGATGCGTTCAACGGGATTTCATCGCTCTATAGGGGGAGTTGGAATCGAAAATTTACATATTGATTACCAATTAATGAAAGTAACACATTTAAAAATATGTAATTACATTAGCAACAAAAGGAAAAAACTGGTAGCTAGTAGCAGCTAGTGCTTCCCGATGAAAATATTTGGATTCAAAGTCCCACTCTACCTTGTTTTTATCGCTCGTTACTTCTATAAAACCCAAAACTTCAAATCATCACCAATACTAATTTTTCTTTCTGTTTCAGGTACGTTGATGGCTCCAAATCCACCCCAATCTTGGTATGTATAAAACCGACGCATTCGCCATTTTGCAACAACATACCTCCATTCCATGAAAGCAATTCCTATCTCGAGTCGAATATCTAAATTCGAATCTCAGCATCCCCAATTTGCCTCGCATATTCACATATATATCTATTTCACGTTCCATAGCAACGATTCCGAATTGAGGGCGTTTATCCCCCCAAGCAACAAGTTATCCTCGCTTGATATAGAGAGACTCGTCGGTCAATTCGTCTTCACAGGGGTTGTAGCGAATTAAACATTTATCTTCCATCCTCAGCCTCACACCCTCGTATTAGGAGTTCATGGAGTAATTTACAAGGCGAGATTTGTTCGAGGGTGGGCGCAGGGATGAATAAAGAGTTTTTTCTCATCGAGAGAACTTCAGGGTGTATCAAGATTTCATGTTTTCGATCAATATTGAATTTAGCAATACCAATTGATAATCTGCAAACATCCTGCTGACAAATTCCTTTGAATTCCCAGCCAGTACATAACATCAGAGTTGGGATCGAAATGTTTATTCAACGTGGGTAAGGTGTACTAGGTGGAAGATTATACCATAGGGACATTAACATACAATGGTCCTTCCTTTGTCATTGTCTCCTGAGTTAATTGGGGATTTTGAACAGGTAGAATGACCTTAACACGAGTTCAAAAGTTTACTCAGAAAGAGAAAATTAATCACATAATCGAAATATACACTGGAAACTTTTTTGATGTGCTCGAATCAAACGCTTTAATATCCAATAAGACTCGAGTGAGGTGAGACAAGATTATTTTTTCGTAATTCTCAAGTTATTTGTTCATTCTTGGAACTCCAGGGAGCAAGGAGAGCAGGTTACAGAAGTCTCTGCGCTGGATTAGCTTTCTTGTAAAGAAAGCCTACCCTGCAGCTTCATAGTTATCATGGGTATCCCGAAGGAATCTTCGGAGAATTTCATCATGATGAAAACTGACAGAAAAAACTTCCAGAAGAAAACCAATTGTTCCAACTTTCTGGCTGGAATTATAACCTGCTTCTATGCAAGTCCATATTTTGATGGAGGCATTAATTAGCTTGATCCCCGCATAATTAACCCTCAGTTCGAAAGTTTGTCTACTGTTATAACAAGGCACCAGCCAAATGATTTTAATCTTCCTATTTGGAAGTGGCTTCCTAATGGCCAAAGCACGTGCCTAGGTCAACGGTTTTCGTACCAGTTTGTGATGAGGATGGCCACATTTAGAAGAGATGGCTTGAATTAATTAGTTTCGCAGAGAATTAAATGTGGAGTTCTGCTTTTGAAAGTTCGTTGGATTTAGTATCCCCCTCTCTCTCATGCCCCAAGGGTGTTCCTGCCATGAAAAGCAAAGAGAGAATTTTTTGTCAGTGTCGACCACGAAATGTCACACCGTTTAAGTTCCGATTGTAATCCCATCGGACAACACTCCCAGACACCACTCACCTCCAACTTTCAGCCATGTCCCCCTTTTCGTGCCTCACGTCCAGACCGGATACGGAAACGGCCCCCTTCCGCCCGCAATCGACGTCGACGACCCCCCCGAATCTCCCGACCTATTGCCACGCTCCGTCCACCCTCGTGCCGAAATCCAGAAAAACAAGTCGTCCGTCTAGCTGATCGCGCCTTCTTCTAGCGGTTCCGTAGCTGGTGGGGATCCCAGCGAGTCCCGAAAAAAGGGAAATTGCGAAATCGGTTGAGGGGTTGAACGCGTATTGATCGGGCGGCGGCGACGGCGCGAACGCTCAGACGGTGGCGCACCGGGTCACAAGGAGGACGTGGCGTCACACCCCCTCCTGGTTTTCGCCGCCCCCTCGACGGTATTGCGCTGAGGAGGTAGATCTCGGTTTCTGGGGTATGACTTGGGGTCGGTGTTTTGGGGTGAAATCGTTGGGATAGTTTTGGAGGAAGGTCAAAGGTCGCGAATGCTGGTATCTCAGCTCAACCCCGATCGTACTTCTTTCTTTCCGAAGTCGAAATGAGGAACTAAAGTGCCTATGAATTGGAAGGGTTTCTGCATGGTGCAATTCCTGGCCTCACTCTGTTCATGAATCACATCTGCAGGTCCTGACCCAATGTAACAAAAAGTTCAGGAAGGTATTATAAATATTGGTGATGGTTTTATCGAACCACTCTTCGAAGGAAGGTTTACAGCCAGAAAGCATCATTCCAGTCTTCCATCTAAATGATATTCGCTCTAGATTCATGTAGGCATTCTTTGTCTGCGAACTTTTAGCATCTTTTCAATAAAGGGAGGCATCAATCAGTGTCATATCATCCATCATCCTGGTCAGTTTGTTTTTAGACCCAGCTATTATATTGCAGATATTCAATGCATGCGCTTCCGCCTATTGTTAGGACGATAATTTGAATATTTAACACCGCATGTGGATGGCTCGTTGATCATCTTTGTCGACGTTCAGCTGGCATAGATCGTTAAACTCGTGATAGGAAGTTTGAATGAAATGATGGACCTCTTCTTGCCTGGTCACAAACCAGAGGAAAATATCTTAAAATAGGAGTAAGTCATGTTAAAGTTACATTTGACTGTGACCTCAAGGTCTATAGCTGTATTCGCAAATGCTCTACCTACAGCCCGCCCTTCAGGTCCAGAGCTCCAATGAACTCTAGTATCTAAGAGGCTTCAAGGAGGTTAGATCCTCGTTCCTCCTGTAATTCTCTTATACAAGACATTCTTTGCGCTGGTTTGCAATGGCGAGGCATTCTGTAACCTGGTGAACAGGAGTTTTCTCCCCTTCACCACATAATCTGCACTCGTCAGTTTCTGTTAAGCCCATTCTCATCATATGCTCTCCAAGGCGACAATGTCCTGTGGGGAAGCCAGTGAGGAGGCGTTACTTATTTTTACTGAGATCCAAATACTTTTTGGGTCTTAAACTTTCAAAGTTCCGAAGAAACTTTTTGGAGTGATTCATTCCTGGGAGATTCCTCCAGACTGCTCCTCTTTCAGTCTCTTCCTTCTTCAAAAACTCTTTCTTATAGGTGCATTTGCCCATGCAACAAAGAGGTTCTGAGCCAGTAAGAGGCGTTTGTGCTCTCTTTCTGGCAAGTGTATTGGCCTCTTCGTTTCCTTTGATTCCTAAGTGACCAGGAACCTAGACTCGAGAGACCTTGTTGTTCTTGCCTACTACATTAAGTTTCCTCCGGCACTCCTATATCAGCTTTGAGTCGATGATATAGGAGTTCAGTGCTTTGATAGCAGCTTGACTATCAGAATGGATCACAATGTCACACCTTGAAAGTTTCTTTCCAGGTTTATAACTATGCATCTTCTGATTGCAATATTTCAGCCTGGAGAACACTCGAGTAGGAGCCTAACGATAGTGTACACTTGGTTCTTGCCCCGTATACTCCAGCACCTATCGTGGTTTTAAAACCATCTATATACCACTTAAAGGTATTCACTTTGAAGTTTTGGGTAGTGTATTCCTTTTCCCATTCTTCCTTTTTACATAGCATAGTGTTGAAGTTCTTCTCAATGCCTACTTTTTTAATCATAACATCACTAGGCAGGTTCGCTGATGAGATGTACTTGTTCAGACAAGACCAGGCTCCCTGACTTTCAATTTTTCAACACCCAAAGCTTTCCACAATATGCTACAGAGACTCTCTCTGTTTTGCTTGCTACGATCTTTAGGAACTGCAAATTCCACTACAACTATGAGTTCAAATATCTGGATGTCTTCATATTTATTCAGCAACGAGCTTCCCATGACTCATCCCAATTCCAAAGTCATCAACTTCCTTCTCCTTCATATCCTACAGATGACATCTGTATGAGTCTGAATGCAAATACTCCCAATTAGATTAATTGCCACGATGAATTCATTGAGGGAATTTAGGGTAAAGGCTCCCAAAACGGATCTTTGAATTCATTACTCTTCGGAGAAGCTCCAACAAAGGAAGACTTAAATGGAGGAACAATTTCAGAAGGAAACTCATTCACTGAGACGAGATGACAGCTTGTATTTGAGATAATCTCGAAGGGGGAATTTCGTTGTTTACGTCTCCGAGTTATGCTTTCATGAAATGAGAAAATAACTCGTTATACAAATCTTTTGAGAGCTTTTTCGTAATAGCCGTAGGGTAGTTGGATTAGAGGAGGAATGAGAGAGGAATTTTCATATCGCAGAGACCATGGTTTCAGGCTACTCCTCAACAGTTGCGACCAAAAAAGGATTGGTCGAAAGCAATTCATTTCAATAATATCGTGACAAAACACTTTCCACGATGAAGCGATAAAATGCTGATTGTCACGTTCTATCAGAGGCCTCGGGCAAATAACAGAGCGAGCAAACAATCCCAGATCATCCCACTCGACGAGGAAACTATTTCCCAGCCTGGGGGCAAAACTGCGACGGTAACGACGAAACATGATGGTTATTTGGGCGACAATCCTCCCCGATCTCCATCTAGTCATTAATTTCGGGAGCTCTGTTAGGTCAGAGCAGTCAGAACGCTTATTGCCTGAAAGTGGATTACTTCGTTGTGTGTCATTTCCTGTTTCCACTCGGCCGGTAGTTTGACCTTCAAAAGCCCGAAATATGGGTGTTGAAGGAATTGAAGTATAAATGTTGATTTTGCTTTATAGAGAAGTTCTTGCAATAAATAGAAAAAAAATATGTAAATTTGAGTATTTTATTACGTTTTACATTAAACCACTTAGTTGATTTTTTGCCATCATTGAAAACTATCAAGAATCATTCTAGAAATTCAGTGAAAAATACTCAAAAATTGAAATTATGATCAAACTGCACACTAATAACAGTAATAACACAACGTAGAGGATTTTCTATACTGAGCAATAAACAACGATGCATTTAATTTCCAGATGTTAGTCCTAAATCTGGGTTATCGCCGCTCATAATGTTGCCACGTCGTTTACCTTCATTGAAAATGAAAAGTGTATTACGAAAAACCGATATTATAAAATTATTTTCAAACAATTCCAAGACAGGCGTTAGAATTGAACTTCAGAGGATAGGTTTGATCGAAAAGAACTTTAGATGTCCTAAAAACACGTGTCGCATATTTTGTGCCCTTGAAAGCGTGAAATATCAATTCATTTCAAGAATTGTTTCAACACTGTCCTTTCTCAACCTTACCTAACCTAACCTTAATATTGATTCATCTTAGGAATTGTTTCAACACTGTCCTAACCTAACCTAACCTAACCTAAATATTGATTCATTTCAAGAATTGTTTCAACACCGTTCTAACTTAACCTACATGTCCATATCGACTTCCAATAAGTCTAAAAATTACGAATTTTAGGAGTTTCAGGAAAAGTGCTCTTGAAATACCAATTTTCTTTTTCGATTTTCTCGAAAATATTGATTTTCCAGTAGCCCAAATTGGGCGATCATAACGAATCTCTATGCAGAATATTTTTGAAATTGGTGAGTGGGCGTTGAAGTAAAAATTCAGAAAAGTATTATCACTCAACGAGGCTGTTTTTTACTACAAATTTGAAAGAATTGATCCAGAGATGTAAAACGAAAGTTGTGTGTTTTTGTGTGAATATCTGGGCATGAAACTATTCCTGGCAGGAAAACACACGGATAAGATAAAATATGTAATGATATACCTTCGAGTCGAAACAAATTTACAGTTGATGTAACCAGAATTCTTAAAATATAATTCAAGGAGAATAGAACATTGAAGACTAAGGTCATTTCCAGTCTGGAAGTAAAATGTTGGTTCATATCTCAGGGCAATAGCAAAACAGCAAATGTCTCAGCACTGGCCTACCCGGCTTTAGCATTAATCGCAGATACCTAGATCCACCCTTAAGCATAACAATATAACCCATCTAATTCTCAGAATCATCCCGAACTCAAAAACCTATTACTGTAACGACAAGTTGTTTTGGAGGACGAGGGTCGTCTCATTTACATGACATTTCCATCTCATATCGTCGAATTTAATAACGGCAATGTATCTCACCCCACATATATCACCGTGGATCCCAGAGGACCAACTTTAAATGAAAAACGACCTGATAAGTCAGGGATAAATTGCAAAAAAATCGATTACCCTGTCGACATTTACATCCCCCACCCCCTGGTTCGAGGATGTAAAGGACAATGGTGGTACATTCTCATTTTTCATCTTCGTGAAAAGTGGCCCCGTGTGGAAAATCGACGATGATAAACAACCACGAAGAAATTTTTCAGATTTGGATTCCACAAAGTTTTTTCAATAAAACCTCCGAGAATTGAATCCACCGCCGAAATTGAATTTTCATTTCCACCGTTTTCCGCGTGACGGGTTCAGCTGCTATGAAACTGAGCGGTGGAAACCAAGAGTGGTGAAAATCTCATCTGGAGAAGTATTGGATCTCTATCTGGGGAATCGAGGTGAAAATAATATTCCGGAAAAGCGGGAAATATGTGTTTCGCATGTGTAATTGCAGCGGTGACCCGATTTTTCCGTCGCTCCAGGGAAAATTGATGTTTCATTTCTCATGCACGAGTTGATTGGGAAACGCGCCTAATGTAATAAGGTAAATATTTTTTTGGGGCTGAATGCACATTGAATTGATGTTGCCCCACACAAATTTACTGCCAGAATTCCATGGCGTGAAGGGTGGTTAAAATAGCTAGTGTCATTTTGAATAGTGGCTCTAATATTGTCGGCGTTGTGAGCAGATAGGAAGCAGAGGATGAACCTTCTTTCGGCACAATTCCGGGGCTGTTACCTGGTTTTTGAGAAGTTAAGTGCACTTAACTGAAAGTTGCTCAGAAGACACAATGGTGCGATAAAAACGCGGTGGTGAAGATCAGATGACTCGGTTTTGCACGAATATGCGGTGATATTTCCCCGAAGACTCGATGGCGTCGATATTTAACAGAATTCTCGGTTTTCTACCACGATGATTTTCTCTCTATCTACCACGACTTGCTGATTAATTGTTCTGACTCAAGGTCAAACAGATGCGCGGGCGCAAGAAAACCACTATACAGGTGATCGTTTACGTTCACAACATCGCCTATATGAGATTTAAAAGAATGAAATTTGGCAGATAACCGATGCCTATGAAGAGGTAGTCTTCGTAGGATTTTTTAGTCAAGGAAGTAATTAAGAAGAGGTGAAAAATCAACCCCTATAATTTTTTTTTCAAGGTGGAGATTTCAAATAAAACCTTTTTTTCCTTAATTCAAAGGGCTGTAACTGAGAGGGGAAGAAGTTTTGAAAAAAAAAAAGGTACACGAAAGACCTCCCTTGGAGGAGCATATTAAATTCAACACCTGAAAGAATTTTCCAATAAATTAACACCTGCAATGAATAGGTTTTCCAGGCTCCGTCCGGGAAAACCAATCGTCCTCGTGTAGAATAAACCTGGCACGTTTCGCTCTGACCTTTCTGCGACATATACAGGAGTGTTTGTAAATAATTGCTCGAATTTCCGCTTCAACTTCCACCTTCGTGGACAAGTTCATCCAATTTAGTAAAGTTCCCTCCCTGTTGGGAAAGGATTTGTATATTATATTGGTTCGGACGGCTCTGTCCAAATACGTTCTCTTTGTTTTCCAGTCTCGTGAAATTCTCAATTTGCAATCAGGTCGATTGCTATCGATTCCTCCACGCACATTAGGATTTCATTCGATATGCTTCTTTTCATATGAAAATATTATCGTGGATTTGCACCTTTAGCTCTCATTAAACCAGAATGGTCAGAAAGTCAGAGTGAAGCCAAGTATCGATACAAAATTAAAGAAAAAAATGGTCGCCACCTTTTCAAGTCATCAGATCCTCCTACTGATCGCCTGTATGAAAGATCAAAAAAAAATCATCTCTTCTTCTTCCTATTTGAAGTCAAGAGGCGCATTTCCCGAGATAAGTATCTGTAAATTCTAAATATAGAAAAAAATTTCTTTGAAGATTTGTTGACAGACAACTCGCAGTGAGAGGCTTTTGTGATATTGGAGTATTTAGGACCACCTTGTTTGTTGGTTGGAGATATGGGCTCTTTTAGATAAAAATGCGTGATATTCGAGATGGGTTTTCCGATAAGATGAGAGAGGAAAGCTTTCTCGTGTTTGGTCCTCGAAAGTCGTTGGAGGAATCAATGTATGTGGGTAGCACCCCCTTACCTGCTGAATATTCGAACAAGTTCCTCCAAATAACCATGTAACGAATTACGTAAGCTTACATTCAAAATCTAATTAACTCATTCCTATAATACCGTTGTAATGTTTACACTCGAATAAACAATCGCAGAACCCTTACAAGTTCAGCAAGCATCCACCCCCTTCGGCGGAAACGTTGCGATAGAATCCTTACGAGTTTGATGGAGGAGCTGTATCTAGATTTAATCGGTATATAATAGATATATCCTGTTGTTATGTCAAAATGTTTGGATATGGAAAATGGATCTTATTGATTTTCACTTGGTTGGCGTTTTCTCGGGTTTGAAATGGGTGAATAGATAGTCAGGCGTTTTTATGACATCCCCCAAATTGATATGAAACCGTTATGGAATGCGGGAAGAGTACTTGGAAAATCAAATTCAAGCTTATGAATACTTTATTTCTTTCCGAAATAATTATCACAACTATAAGATAAATAATTACTGGATCTACAGATCAGATTTAGAAGTTGATTAGGTCAACTCGATTACAAGTTGTTGGTAATAGCTCATAATACGAACTGTACTCATAATAATGTCTCTCTTTTAAAGTAAACTATTGTTCCCAAGCGAGAGAATACGCGAGCTCGCACTATCCGCGCGGTTACCGCTAGTCCCTCGGTTTCCAGGAATATCCAGGAATGCACTGAAAAATCGAATCCCGGGAATTTCCGGTTGAATGAGGTCCTGTTGTTTAAACGCAACTATTGTTATCACAACAAAAAAAGACCGTTCTGAGAATAATTTGCACTCGCAATCCAACATGCCAATTCCAGTTCAAGTGACTTGAGTCCTTTGAACCGGAAAAACGGTAAGTATAGCAGTGATCAGGTACTTTTATTCCGAAAGGAATATTTCCGTAAATTTACAGGAATATCTAGTAAAATATAATAATTTTTTAAGTATAACCCAACAATATTTGTACGACTAACAGTATGGACACATTGAATTCAACAGGAATGTATGGTATTTCTCACAGAAATTCAGATTATTCTACCGGAATAAATGTTGTTTAGCTAGCAGCTTTTTCAATCCTTGTTGTACCATATGGTTGAAGTTGTTTGGAATAACTTTCCATAGAAAATACAAAAAAAAAGAAAAGAGGGTTAGTATATGATTGAAAAACATAGTTCAGGAAGGAACAGGGAAATAGGGGATTGACAGGAAAACAGAGGTTGAAGTCAGGTTAGATCTGATCCAGAGGAAGGAAGAAAGATTAGATCTGTAGGGATCTGCACCGACGGCCAGCGTTTACCGTACCTCTCAACAGAGGTCGCCACCGAATAGACAAAACTCAAAATCTACTACCCAAAGGATTGAAAAGCGATAGAAAAGGTGTGAGCATTAGAACGAAAATCTTAACTTCAGAGAACCGATAGAACAAAACAGGAGAAAGACGAAGCGGCTTTATGGAAGCCTCTACCCTCTGTTGTATGCGAAGAGCAAACTG
This sequence comes from Aphidecta obliterata, assembly GCA_963966015.1. Lineage (NCBI taxonomy): Eukaryota > Metazoa > Arthropoda > Insecta > Coleoptera > Coccinellidae > Aphidecta > Aphidecta obliterata. The sequence goes on from OZ014435.1 coordinate 6,373,389, forward strand.
TCATTAGAAAACAAGACAAGCAAGTATGCTTGTGTACAAAAGCATATTAAACTCAATATCACTTTTGCAATCGACGAAGCAAACTACAAGAAGAAAGAACTACAACATACTTTGAACAGAGCGTAAAGAAACACGATAGATTCCTCTTGGTATATAACTAACGAACAAATCAGAAAAGTACTCAAACTCGAAACGATAGAAAAAAATTACGAAAAGCACTGCCGTGAAGTCAGGAGCTTTTGAGCGCTCGTACATCCACCTTCTAGGTAGATTCGCATTCTTCAGTTTCAGAAATCAATTGAAGGGATTTTCGACAGCTGTCAAAAAAAATCTCAAACTTAGGCGAAGCTCCAGACTTTATGTCAGTGCTTCAGGTGACCAATTTTTTTTTCGATAATTCGCTAGAATTTTCTACGGTATCTATGGTCTTGGTGGTGAGATCTGGACAAAATTTCGCACGTAGTTTGAATACATTATTTTTCAGCTAGGTGTGAAATTTCATTCCAATCCAACCAGTTGTTTCGAAATTATCAGGAACAAAACATTTTGAACGGCCATATTTACGGAACCCCTAGTCTAAATTTGCTCATTGATGAACGTGGCCGCGAAATTCGCGATACAAACCTACCAGAAAATTTCAAGTTTCTAGGCATTTTCCTTCGGAAGTTATAGTTTTCTATGGTTTCTATGGTTCTGGTCATGCGATCTGGAGAAATGTAGCTTGAATATATTATTCTCCATTAGTATACAAAATTTCGTCACGATCGAATCTGTAGTTTTGAAATTATCAAGAAAACTAAATTTCAAACGATCATATTTACGGAACCCTTAGTATAATTCCGCCCACAGATAAACTTGATCACGACATTCGAGATCCACACCTATCCTGAAAATTTCAAGTCCCTAGGCGTTTCTGTTCAAAAGTTACAATTCTCTATGGTTTCTATGGTTCTGGTCATGCGATCTGGACAAAATTTCACATGTAACTTGAACACCTCATTCTCCATTTGAGTGCAAAGTTTCATCTCGATCGAATCTGTAGTTTCGAAGTAATCAGGAGAACAAAATTTTGAACGGCCATATTTACGGAACCCCTGGTGGAATTCTGCCCATTAACGAACTCAACCGAGGCATTTGGGATCTGAACCTACGCTGAAAATTTCGAGTCTCTAGGTTGATGCGTTCGAGAGTTATCGTGCTTACGGCCGGACGGACAGACTCGAATTTTTCGACGGATTTGTCATCAGTGAGTCGAACATAGTCGATTGAGACCATTTTCGGCTCAAAATTCGAAAAATACAGACATCGTGACGAAATGATATAGCCCTCGTGTAAGTAGTACGAGCGCTCAAAAAGGTAAACAAACAGAAGTATAATTCGAAAGAAGCGATACGAGAACAGAAGAATGAAAATCTGAGAAATATTCTGAAGATTCCTGTAAGAAAAACGGAAAAGAGGAGATACCTGATGAAATAAAGGAAGAGAAGAAGTATGAAAAACGAAGATGGATAAACGAGAAAAAACCGAGGAGATTAGACGAAAATATCGAAGAAAGAAAAGAAGAGATCTTCTCACCAGCCAAATGCAGAAGGAAAAAAAAATCTTCATATACAGGGTATTCCTAAATTGGAGGTACAAATGAGGAGGGGAGATTCCCTAAGTAATTTTAAGGAAAAAAAAGTCCCATGAACATGGGATCGCAAACGTTTCGTTTTCGAGATACAGGGTGTTTGAATTTTTTTCTCATAGTATCTACACTTCACAAGATATTCAACTGAAATTTGGCATATATATTACAATTGAGAGTATACACCATGTGACATGCCAATTTCGATAGCAAATCTACAGGGTGATATTTTTTCTGGAACACTGTCCCCTGTTTTCCTCCAGAACTTTTTTTTGGTGAGCCACTGTTAATTTGAAGAATATGAGAAGTAGCTTTGTTGTTATACTTAACTTCATGGTCTCTTGTGGTTTCGTCGGATCTGCTACCGATTTCGATAAAAAAATTTTGAACGATTGTCTCAAAATCCTCAGAAAATTCCAAATTATCATAAAAATTCACCCTGTATATTTGCTATAGAAATTTGCATGTCACATGGTGTAAACTCCCAATTGAGATATTTATGCCAAATTTTCGTTGAATATCTTGTGAATTGTAGATGCTATGAGAAAAAAACTTTTTTTTTTTTAATTACTCAAGGAATCTCCCCTCTCCGGTTGTACCTCCGATATAGGAACACCCTGTATTATGGAATCTCTCAATACTAGTTTTCAACGAATGTCTCCCGAATTGGTTAGAATAATGGGAAGATACTCTCAAATGAATCTAATGTTATATAAGTTCTCCCCATTCCAGAAACATATTCGCGAAGTCACTATTTATCTTAAGATAGAATGCATTACTACAGAAAATTCCTGTAAAATCTCAGGTTATAAGCTACGAATACAACTAACTAGTACTGAAATATATTTATATGAACGATAATTCTAATTCAACGAAAATTCCTGTTAAATCGTTACTACAGTTCAGTTCTAAGTGAAGTCATTCCTGTTTTAGTTATAGTTCTTGTAGAAACTGAAGTTTGAAGCTTGGGATACAACTATCTAGTTTGTTTATCAAGCAGGAAATTCCTGTAAGTAGTCACGCATATTCCGGTTTTCGACGCAGTATTATTTACCTGTTGAAATAACAAACTGCAGTTTGGTTGCATCAACTAATGTAAAACTTGTTTTTTCTAGGGGAATTAAACAACCGGAATTGTCATGTAAAATCAAAAAACATTCCTGCTGTCGCTTATATAGGGAAAATTTCCTGTAGAAGTAACCGACACCCACAAAAAATATTTCACTTCAATACCATCGAAAATTATAACATAAATCAGGTGAAAAAATCCCATTTAAATCGAGAGCTAGGGCCATTAATAAAGACCCGTCCCCATCATTACTCCTTATCCGAGATACAACTTGTCCGCATTCAGATACATCCCGGCTATATTACCCAATCGACCTAGCTTAATGGCTGCGCCATTGTGTGGGTTATACTTGGAGGATCGATAAAAGCTGCTGGAACGATCAGAATCAGTCTCTTTCTTCCCGTTTCCTTTGTCGAAATGAATACCCCCGAATAGGTTATAATGGGAGATCCACCCAAGCGATGAAATATTCGAGTTGCCGAACACCATTACTGTTCATTTTCGCGTCAGAATTTTGTACGAGATGGAGAATTTAGAATTCCAGTTGAATTGTATTTGATGCGATCGTTTTTCGAATTAAGAGAGACCGTTAATGGCGATTTATGGGATCGGAGAATTGGTAACGAGTTCTACGGCTGGTAGGTGGCGTTGGTATTAGCATAATACTCTTCCGTTCCCTACGACCTGTTTTATATTCTTCCAACAAACCTACTGATGAGGCTCACACTCAAAGAAATTTTCCAGGATATACAACAGGAATTCGGTTGTTTCTACAGAAAATTCTCCCTTTCCAAGTATGTACCATCCACGTTCGAAACGCGTATCTTCCCCTCCGCCTAGCCTACCATCGATCCGCCCGCTACATTCAGGCCATCAGAGTGATAAAACCCAACACGGACTTCTTGACCTTTCCTCATTTCGACGCCGCAAAATTCGCCACGCCACCACCAAACTTATTATCGCAGCTGAAAAAGACGCGAGGTATAAATCACGGGCGTCGTTCCTGGCACCGTTCCTGGATGGTTCTACAACCATCCGTCATGTGGTCGTAATGTCCCGAGTCGCGTTCCCTGGAGTCGGCCGATTTGATGAGCGAACCACGTGGGTTTTTTGTTTGTTTGTTCCGGGATTCGGTCGTAAATTAAATTTTTGTCAAGATGCGGCGAGGAGAGCGGATGCATTACGAGGCTGGTGATCGATGAGACGGCTGAAAAAATATGCCGGTTTTTGGGCCTAGTGATGTACGAGTTCCTGCTCGAATGGATTTTTTTAAAGCCACAAAAAGTCATAAAGAGTGATAGAATTAATTAGGTCGGTGAATCCAGTGAACTCCAACATATTCTCGAATTGAGAGAAGGGGAATCCCCTTTTCTTCGAGATGAAATATTCGAATTTCTAGACGCAACAGTAATTCCGCCGAAGTTGACTGACCCTGTACAATGTGCTCTATAAATTAAAAACTAATAGGAGCTGCCATAATTAATTGGTGGAGCATCACGAATCGTCGAACGGTTGAAATCACCCAGTTACCATTCATTTATTCGATAAACGTCAAGAAAAACTCGGGAGCAGGCTGAACGGTTTCTTCTTCAATTTTACCAGAATTTGGTAAAATTGAAGCCGCCTAAATATCAATTCATTTCAAGAATTGTTTCAACACTGTCGAAAGTTGATATTTAGGTTAGGTTAGGTTAGATTAAGTTAGGACAGTGTTGAAACAATTCTAAAAATAAATCAATGTTATGGTAAGGCTGACGTAGGACAGTGTTGAAACAATCCTTAAAATGAATCGATATTTAGGTTGGGTTAGGTTGGGTTAAATTAGGACAGTGACCTATATACTAACGAAACTAATGTCCACAGAAAAATTTCCTCAATAGTTGAGGTCGAGGTGCCGATGCCAGAGGCACTGAGTCGTTTTTTGTGAAGAACGACCGCGTAGCGGTCGCGTCGGCGAGGGCGCAAAGCGCCCTCGCTTTTTTCTTCCGGGGGGAAACGGCTTTTTTGACAGTGAGCCTGTTTTCACCCCGAAATATATGAAAATAACTTTCTTAAAAGTTTCCAAATCGAGCTTATTTCGACCCCGAAAAAAAGCGATAACCCATAAATGTTGTGTTTTCCTTTCTTATAGGCTTTTTTCCGCGTCCTACCGGGGGTGGCTGATATCTAATTGAAAAGGTTGAACCGATCTGACGTCTGCGCCCGCCATTTTCATTATCCGTACAGAAATCCATATTATCATGAACTTAGGGAGTCGGATTGCTGAGTCCGTCCGAGAGAAAAATAACCACAGAATCCTTTTTTACGAATCAAGGTACGATGCTAACCTCAAAATCTAAGCTCTCTTGCTTGGGTAGGTTGGCTCTGAACGGTTGTTGATTTTTCCTGGCTGCTCGGTTTTTCGTGAAGGGAAAACAAGGTGAGATTGTGAGTTAGTTGATCTGAAACCTTCGAGGGTGGAAGAGATACTTTGGGTTTGTCATGTGAGTAACAATATTTTATAATTACAACGTTATCATTTATATCTAGGCTTCCCCAATTTTGCTGCACTTGTCTTCAACAGTGTCCATCATTTACCCCATGTGTTTATCTCATATCATTTACCCTCAATTCACAAGAGACAATTCGCTGTTACTCAACGTATTTTACCATGTTGGTTTGCTTCTTGTGTATTGTTTTGTATCCATTTTTCATACTTCATTGTCAAGCCTATTCCATATTATTTAATGATTCTAACTGACCATATGTATTAAATTCCTAAATGCTCCTCACAAGAATTTGCCTGTATAAACGAATGTTTGATAATCACCTTAATTATAAGGTTTTGCAATATTCTTCAAATGATACTATATGTAATCGTTGTAGTTTTCAGCAAATATCAAGGATATTCATACGCACCATTGTCGGCATTATGTTTCATCATCTTTTATTGATTGAGCATTTTAAAAAGCTACTCTCCACGCATTATTATCCGTTATGACTTCTTGTTCGCTTTATATGATTGACTGCTTATATCGTTTACTATCTATATCATCCACTGCTTATATCGTTTATTGTTTATTTTGTTTACTGTCTATAGCATTTACTGGTTATATCGTTTACTGCTCATATGGTTTATCTAATACTCGATGGGATTATTGACCAGAGAGACAACTATCGGATGACGCAACCTAAAAATTAATCAAGGCTTTGCCCAACGTTTGGAAATATATATAACGAGGCTCTTTGGTCGCATTCCCCTCTCCTTGCACCGTGGGAGCTCATCAATCATCAATCGTCAAATGATAGTTTGACCCCTGCGAAGTATAACTCCCAATTTACCGCCTTTAATCTACTCAATCATTTGAGAGAATTCTCACCGGTCAACCTGTTTATGAATATTCTTTACTTGTGAGTTAATGGTATATGAACGAGAAAAGGGGGGAGGTTGTTTTTTTCTTTCCCTTCAGGGTTGTTTTTTTTTCCTCGCTATCTTTTGGCACTCTAAAATAAACTTGTTATTTTCTTGTTTTGAGTGCTAAACTATGTGTTTTGAATTTCCTATTTTCCCGTCAATCTCTTCTATTGAATCAAGCGTAATTTGGGTTATATACTTACATACACAACGTAGAGTCCTTTAAATCCACTATACGATCACGATCTTGGCCAAAGATTATCTAGAGTAATATTTTCCAGTTAAAAAGAACGCCTGTAAGGTAGAGTTCTAGTTCTTTACGGTTTTCAATAGAAAACTGTAATGTCGGTAAGAGTTTTATCATTTCAAAAGTACCAATACAGTACAAGGTGGCCGATTTTTGACAACCTTCGATCTTTATCATGAACATGCTTTAAGATTCTTCATGGTTTTCATTGATGGCAAACTATTTTCTATGCAGATTTTTTATTTTTTCATGAAAAAAAAATTTTTATATTTTCAATTGATTTTTAAGAGCGACGTCATCGATATTTATATTTTCTTCACTTCCTCGAGTCATGCTTCGGAATCACTATTTTTCCAAAAATGTTTTAGATTCATTCCGTTCGGCGGGTAAACCCAGGCTCGCCATAAAAAGTGATACTTCTCCTCCTTATGAAATAATATACATACTATTAAATTGAAATTTTTATTCTAAAACAATAATAATGCCTAAATTCTGTATATGATTGAATTTTTTTACTGAATTTGATGTAATATTTAAAATAATGACATAATTTCGTCTTAGCCAATTTGAAATCCATGATGAGTTTCGACAATTGTATTAATATTCAAGAGGAGCGACAGACCGAAATAAATTCATGATCCGATGGAAATGACATTTCGAAAATGGAATTTTTCCCCCTCATTATTATTCAAATATTTCTCGGCGATGCGTTGTCTGTCAGACCCGTGTCAACAACGGTGTTAGTATGAATTTGAAATTCGAGTCTCTCTCCACTCTTTATCTCCCGCAGTTTTTGTACACCTGCCAGCTTCAAAGAGATGTGGAAAATTATTCTGGAATTCCGAAAGGAAGAGTCAACAAATATGGAAATAACAAAACGTTCTTTCTTTTGACTTCGCCAGCAAGAATCTTTTGTTGAATTGCTGAAAGAGAATATCGAAAAAATCACTTAGTATTCAGTATGACTGTTTTAAGGAACCAAGACCGTGTTTCGTTGAACAATAACATCTCTTAGAGGTGGATGAGGTCAAACTGAATATATTCGGCCACCTTTTATTTACTGGTACTTTTGAAATTATAAAACTCTTACCGACATTACAGTTTTCTATTGAAAACCGTAAAGAACTAGAACTCTACCTCACAGGCGTTCTTTTTAACTTGAAAATATTACTCTAGATAATCTTTGGCCAAGATCGTGATCGTATAGTGGTTTTAAAGGACTCTACGTATGTAAGTATGTAACCCAAATTACGCTTGATTCAATAGAAGAGATTGACGGGAAAACAGGAAATTCAAAACACAAAGTTTAGCACTCAAAACAAGAAAATAACAAGTTTATTTTAGAGTGCCAAAAGATAGGGAGGAAAAATAAACAACCCTGACGGGGAAGAAAAAAACAACCTCCCTCCTTTTCTCGTTCATATACCATAAACTCACAAGTAAAGAATATTCATAAACAGGTTGACTGGTGAGAATTCTCTCAAATGGTGTTTAAAAATGATTGAGTAGATTGAAGGCGGTAAATTGGGAGTTATACTTCGCAGGGGTCAAACTATCATTTGACGATTGATGAGCTCTCACGGTGCAAGGAGAGGGGAATGCGACCAAAGGTCCTCGTTATATATATTTCCAAACGTTGGGCAAAGCCTTGATTAATTTTCAGGTTGCGTCATCCGATAGTTGTCTCCCTGGTCAATAATCCCATCAAGTATTCGATAAACCATTTAAGCAGTAAACGATATAACCAGTGAATGCTATAGACAGTAAACGAAATAAACAATAAACGATATAAGCAGTAGATGATATAGATAGTAAACGATATAAGCAGTCAATGATATAAACAATCAACAAGCAGTCATAACGGATAATAATGCTCAATCAATATAAGATGATGAAACATAATGCCGTCAATGGTGCGTATGAATATCTTTGATATTTGCTGAAAACTACAACGATTACATATAGTATCATTTGAAGAATATTGCAAAACCTTATAATTAAGGTGATTATTAAACATTCGTTTATACAGGCAAATTCTTGTGAGGAGCACTTAGGAATTTGATACATATGGTCAGTTAGAATCATTAAATAATATGGAATAGACTTGATAATGAAGTATGAAAAATGGATACAAAACACTACACAAGAAGCAAACCAACATTGTAAAATACGTTGAGTAACAGCGAATTGTCTCTTGTGAATTGAGGGTAAATGATATGAGATAAACACATAGGGTAAATAATGGAAACTGTTGAAGACAAGTGCAGCAAATTAGGAGAAGCCTAGATATGAATGATAACGTTGTAATTATAAAATATTGTTACTCACATGACAAACCCAAAGTATCTCTTCCACCCTCGAAGGTTTCAGATCAGCCACTTTTAAGAGACCTTCATTTTTCAAGGTTAGCATCGTACTTCAATTTGTAGAAAAAGATTCTGTACTTATTCTCCTCTTGGACGGACTCAGCAAACATACTTCCTAAGTTCATGATAATATGGATTTCTGTACAGATAATAAAATTGGCGGGCGCAGACGCCAGATCGGTTCAACAGCAACCCTGATCAGGAATATCGTGCTGAAATATATCTACGTCATCAAAAAGACCCATGTAATTGTCCTAGTTGGGAGTTCGCACTCTCCCCTCGTTCCTTCGTGAGAACTGACGATGTCTTTGGGTCATTTGAGAGGGCGGTTGGCACGTTGAAGAACCCTTTGCATCACACTGCGAGCAGTTAGGAACTTGGGAAATTCGAAATGAAGTTAATCATAAAGAGTACTACTAGCTTCTAGCTTCCAACCCCACCAGGACGAAGAGTCCAGTGTACAAAGCGACGAAACCATAAAGTAGTCGAATCATCTGCAACAACAGAGTAGCATTTCGTTGATTATAAAGGTACAAGCAGGAGGTTTGTGGCATGTGCGTTTTTCGCTAATGAGGAATAAAAACCCAGAGATCCAATTAATCCAGACAAATGAAAGTGTAATTCGAGCTTTGGGCTGCTGATGGGATCGGATTATCACAGGGTTGTGTTGGAATTAATCAAGGGAAGCAAACAACGCCCCTGAAAGGAGACAATTAGTTTGATTAATTATATGCATATTATATTATACCGTAATAACATTGTTACTGGTGATAATGAATGAAGCTCAGATTGAAGAGAGTGTTTGACTCGCTTAATTTTGGATTTGTCACTAACAGCACCCTCGATTTCTATATCGAAAATATTGCCTCCCCATTCAACATCCCTATAACGTACTTGTTCTATCTGATCATCAGAATCAGACCTGCTCACGATCTGTTCCATAATAATATCGGATTTATTTCCCTTTGTTGCCAACATGAGTTACCCTTTTCGCGTACCCCATTGTGTGCTTGACATAATGCGAAGTAGCTTTATATATCTACCGAAGAAAATGGCGCCATGGCTCTGTATTGGGCCAATATCAGATTTGGCAAGATATTCGAGTTCGAACGTCTTCTTTATGGGTATATTGTTGGAGGTTATATATCGGCAAATTCGAAAACGACTGGAAAGAAATCCTTCCTTTTAGCCTGCTTGGATATTTTCAATGATGAGGAATTCTTCATTTCTCTCGAAACCTAGGCTCTCTTGGTTGGGTAGTTTGCTCTGAACGGTTGTTGATTTGTCCTGGCTGCTCGGTTTTTCGTGAAGGGAAAACAGGGTGAGATTGTGAGTTAGTTGATCTGAAACCTTCGAGGGTGGAAGAGATACTTTGGGTTTGTCATGTGAGTAACAATATTTTATAATTACAACGTTCTCATTTATATCTAGGCTTCTCCTAATTTGCTGCACTTGTCTTCAACAGTGTCCATCATTTACCCCATGTGTTTATCTCATATCATTCACCCTCAATTCACAAGAGACAATTCGCTGTTACTCAACGTATTTTACCACGTTGGTTTGCTTCTTGTGTATTGTTTTGTATCCATTTTTCATACTTCATTATCAAGCCTATTCCATATTATTTAATGATTCTAACTGACCATATGTATTAAATTCCTAAGTGCTTCTCACAAGAATTTGCATGTATAAACGAATGTTTAATAATCACCTTTATTATAAGGTTTTGCAATATTCTTCAAATGATACTATATGTAATCGTTGTAGTTTTCAGCAAATATCAAGGATATTCATACGCACCATTGTCGGCATTATGTTTCATCATCTCATATTGATTGAGCATTTTAAAAAGCTACTCTCCACGAATTATTATCCGTTATGACTTCTTGTTCGATTTATATGATTCACTGCTTATATCGTTTACTATCTATATCATCCACTTCTGATACCGTTTATTGTTTATTTCGTTTACTGTCTATAGCATTTACTGGATATCGTTTACTGCTTATATGGTTTATCTAATACTTGATGGGATTATTGACCAGGGAGACAACTATCGGATGACGCAACCTAAAAATTAATCAAGGCTTTGCCCAACGTTTGGAAATATATATACCGAAGATCTTTGGTCGCATTCCCCTCTCCTTGCACTGTGGTAGCTCATCAATCGTCAAATGATAGTTTGACCCCTGCGAAGTATAACTCCCAATTTACCGCCTTTAATTTACTCAACCATTTTTAAACACCATTTGAGAGAATTTTCACTGGTCAACCTGTTTATGAATATTCTTTACTTGTGAGTTAATGCTATATGAACGAGAAAGGGGGGAGGTTGTTTTTTTCTTTCCCTTCAGGGTTGTGTTTTTTTCCTCCCTTCCTTTTGGCACTCTGAAATAAACTTGTTATTTTCTTGTTTTGAGTGCTAAACTATGTGTTTTGAATTTCCTATTTTCCCGTCAATCTCTTCTATTGAATCAAGCGTTATTTGGGTAACATACTTACATACACAATGTAGAGTCCTTTAAAACCACTATACGATCACGATCTTGGCCAAAGATTATCTAGAGTAATATTTTCAAGGTAAAAAGAACGCCTGTAAGGTAGAGTTCTAGTTCTTTACGGTTTTCAATAGAAAACTGTAATGTCGGTAAGAGTTTATAATTTCAAAAGTACCAGTACAGTACAGTACCGCTTATTAAAATCCCGCTGCAACCCCCGGCTGGCAACAAACTAACTCTCCGTCCACGACTGGCAAACAACTAACTCTAACTCTTTCTGAGTCCCTCAGAGGTAAACGTTTTCCCCCTTCAATTACCTAATTCGTGACATTTTTCGTAGTGCCTCTCACTTCCATGACTTGGGGACACCTAAGTTCTTGAATTCTTTCTGCCAAATTTTCTCATGGTCAACCGGCCTTGCTTCCTTCCCCTCATTGGCCTTATCTTCGCCCGTTTTGCACATTCGACACGATCTAGCCATAACTTCCATCCTCAACGATGGATACAAAGTAATCGATGTATGTCTCGCATATACTTATCGCTTATCTAACGAATTAACGACATCCCTTGATTATACAAAGTAATACAATGCCCGACTTCGAATGTACAGACTCTTTTCCGAGATAGGTAACCGAATTTAAGATCAAATATTTGTATTCCCAGACATCACAGAATATAATTTCCTCGGTATTTGTTCAAATTCCTATGCGATCACACTTTTGAAATTTTATTTATTTTATTATTTATTCATCTTTAGCGAAATACGTCACATAAGCATGTCGGTGGCGCGAAATTTAAACTTTTCCCCCTGCCGATAAGCGTTCAACGTGCCTACGTGCATATAAAAATTCAACCTGGAACTTTTCTGTACCGAATTCAATTAGGAACAAGGTGGTAAAACATAAGTCCTTGAGGGTAACATTCACCTTAATTAATTCCATACCTTCCTACCTCAAATACCGTAAAAACGACTGGTGGAAGGGGTTGATTTATTTTCACGCCACGATACCACCCGGTCTAATTTCCTGTCTGAGCGCGAAAGCTCCCTCAGCCATAAGATCTGAAAATTTGCCATAAATCTCATTGGCTTAAACGTAATTGCTCGCGGTCTTGATGAGGGGATTATGAAGGTGTATGAATTTTTATGGGGCTCGTTCAATTAATTTTCATAAAGCGAGGGAATTCGTGTCTGGGAATTAAGAGTCGTCATCCTTCAAGTATTAGTAGCCCTAGTTTTTCCCTGCAATCAACAGTACGATTGTGATACAGAAGAGTCGGAGACTCGGTTCAGAACCTTGACGGAGTCCTGCAACCGTATTTAAATCATAAAAGGTCGGTAATTGAACGTTTACAATGTCCAAACTGATAATCCCGAAACAATTAGAGGACCACCTGATCTTGCGGATTTTTATCCAACACTTGAGGTTCCACTAAGCCCGACGTGTTTCCAAAATGTGCTATCTTAAGTCTGTTGTAATTGGATTTCGACGAAGTTTCGTTATTCAGCTTGTTGTTCCCGATGTTATTCGACAGGCATATTGCGAAAGTTGGACGAATTATTTTGCACTTGAACAATTTCGTTATTAACAGGGTGTGAGATGACGTCTCGTACAGTTAAGACAAACTTATGAAGATTTCATTATGTTCAAAGTTCGGAGCGGATGCTCTTAAGAAGTAGTAGAAAATCATATGGGTGGAATTATAAAATCTCAGATCTTTGTCGATCGTTTTCTCATGATCCATTATATTCGAGAATATTCTTCGAAGTTCGATCCTTTATAGATGAAAGTAAGGTTATGTAGTAATATTGCTTTCTTTCATGTTTCGATGTACATTGTAGATGCATTGTTTCATTTTTTTCTCTTTTTCTGTATTTTTCAGTTTTTAATCACCACTGTAACTATCAGTGAGTACATATCTCGGTCTGTCGTGTCACTCCATTTGAATAAATAAATAAATCAATGAATGAATAAATGAATGAATCAATAAATAACTAAATTAAAGAATAAATCAATTAATGGATGAAAAAATGAAAAGTTCGATGATCTGTCAAACGACGAATGATTCAATTCTGGGAAAAACGTCACGAAATATCTATGATTGATTTTATTTCGGACTCGAGGTGTCAAAATTGGCCTTTTTCAAATCAAGTTCCTGCGTAAACCGTCCGTGAGATCGGGCTGGATTTACATTTAAGGAGTCCTTTGGAAAAAGACAACTTTTTGGGTTTTCGTCGTTTTTAATCCTTTTCCGAACGTTATTTCCATTCATTGGGAATTCGAACTAGGGGACGTTCCGGGAACCGTCGGAAAGCTTGTGGTTTCTTCTTTTTGAATTCACGATTTTCAGAAATAAAACTCAAATTAATCAACAACTAGAACAATATTTGATATGAAATATTAAAAATATAATTAGATAAACGAATAAATGAATGAATGAATGCATTATGACGAACGCTCAAAAGCTCCTGACTACACGTCGGTGCTTTTAATAATTTTTTTTTTCAGGTTTTTACTACCAAAATTTCTACCCCGATACTTCGAAGGTTATGAATGAATTCTTTCGGGATTGCTGGCACTCGGAAAAATCACCTCAGAGGACATCCTTCACAATAACAATATTCCAAAAACAACAATATGGAAAGTGAGTTTTCCAAAATTATAACTCAATTCTCCACTTTCCCGAGTCTAATTCAGTAGACAAACAACGCGGAAATTTCCCGGCTAGATACTTCCGTCCGTTGAGATAAAACTTCCCCATAGTTCCAATGAGTTTTCCACCCCCCAGCGAACAAAGAACCAACAAAACGAGGCGTCGGAGCCGCGGCGTCGAGCGGACGTACTTCCTCTCTTCCATTTTTCCACGAAATTCATGCAGATTATCAACATGAAGGGCCTCTCTGCGAGCGTATCATTCACAACGACATCCAAACAAACACTTCAATCTCACAAAGGGCAATTTTCGATCGAACAGCCCCGGCGCAATTAGGGTGCGAAAACATTTTGACTCGCTGCCTCAGGCGCGATCGCTGGTCTGGCTCTAATTTCTTCTCGGCGCTCCGCTCCCGAAGATTGGCCCGGCGAGTGGAAAATGGCGCTTTGAATGCGTTTTCAGCCCTTTCAGCGGGCGAAAACGGACGGTTAATTAGACGGGAGTTTGATAGAAATTCCGAGGGTTTCTGACGGGGTTGCGAATCAGAAGTTACGACTTTTTGAGTAGGTGTTGTCGATGTTATCTGAGATGGGGTTTTTTCGACGTCCAAGTGGATCGTTGAATGGATGAAATGCTCTTTTTCCTCCGCTAATGATGAAATTTTCCTTGAACCTGGAAAATTCGTCTGGAAAGCACTCGATGAGAATGGGGTGGAAAGTTATTACCAGAGACCGGGTTTTATGCAACTCGCTCTTTGAAGTACTTGAGATGATTTTTTCTCAGATTTATGTTGTTGGCCACATTATTTCCATGTGGAGGGAAAAAGAAATATTCAGTTTTTCTGATATACTCGATATAATTAAATGATTCCATATTTTGAAGTTTATGAAAATAAAATGTCAATATTTATCATACTGACAATGAACAATGAAGCCAGTTTCGATACACAGAAAAAAAATTCTCCGATATATTCAATGTAATTCGGCAATTCCATCTTTTGAAGTTTATAAAAATCAAATGACACTATTTGTCCTACTGACAGTAAACACTTAAATCCGTTTTGGCCCACAGAAAAAAATTAAGATTATCAAATGTATTCAATATAATTCGGTGATTCCATCTTTTTAAGTTCATAAAAATGAACACCGAAATCTGTTTGGTACACAGAAAAAAAATTTAGTTCTTCTGATATATTTGATATAGGTAATTCGGTGATTCCATCTTTTGAAATCTATGAAAATGAACACTGAAGTCCGTTCTGATACACAGACAAAAAACTTAGTTTTGTGATATATTCAATATAATTCGGTGATTCCATCTTTTGAAGTTCATAAAAATTAAATGACAGTATTTGTCATACTGACAATTAATACTGAAATCCGCTTTGTCACACAAAAAAAAATTGAGATTATCTAATGTATTCAATATAATTCGGTGATTCCATCTTTTGAAGTTCATGAAAATTAAATGACAGTATTTGTCATACCGACAGTAAATACTGAAATCCGTTTTGACACACAAAAAAAAATTGAGATTATCTAATGTATTCAATATAATTCGGTGATTCCATCTTTTGAAGTTTATAAAAATGAACACTGAAGTCCATTTTGAAACACAGAAAAAAAATTGAGTTTTCGGATATTATATTCTATATATTTCGGTGATTCCATCTTTTGAAGTATATACAAATGAACACTGAAGTCCGTTTTGATACAAAAAAAAAAAATGAATTTTCTAATATATTCTGTATAATTCGGTGATTCCATCTTCTGGAGTTTATAAAAATTAAATGACAGTATTTGTCATACTGACAGTAAACAATGAAATCCGTTTTGACACACAGAAAAAAAATTGGGAATATCCTATGTATTCAATATAATTCGGTGATTCCATCTTTTGGAGTTTATAAAAACGAACAATGAAGTCTGTTTTCGTATCCAGAAGAAAAATTTAGTTTTTCTGATATATTCGATATAATTCGGTGATTCCATCTTTTGAAGTTTATAAAAATGAACACTGAAGTCCATTTTGATACACAGAAAAAAATTTAGTTTTCTGATATATTCAATATAATTCGGTGATTCCATTTTTTGAAGTTTATAAAAATGAACACTGAAGTCCGTTTTGATACATAGAAGAAAATTGAGTTTTCTGATATATTCGATATAATTCGGTGATTCCATCTTCTGAAGTTTATGAAAATTGAATGACAGTATTTGTCATACTGACAGTAAACACTGAAATCTGTTTTGGCACACATATATATTGTTATGGCTCTTCTATGAAATTTTAAGGAAATTAATTCAATTTTGAAGATATGTAATTGAAATCCAATAACAATTTTAAAGAATTTCGTTCAATTTTCAAATTGATTTGCCCAAGACTATCCCAAAGAGGGTTCTAAGATGAACAATAAAAAAATTTACACAATTATATTTGTAAACAATCGAATTCAATTGAACTAACTAAACTCAACTATTCAAAATTAATAATTTTAACCAATTCATATTATTCTCTTCGAATAAAATGAATCCTTTTTGAAAATATAATAATATAGTAATTTATAAATTGGTTGAATTTCCTGAATTGACTATAATTTTCAAAGGTTCTTGAATTTTTGGTGATTCATTTGAGTTTATTTTAATCTAAATTTTCGAAACTTCGAGAAATATGATCATGTTATAATTTCCATAACAATTCCCCAAATTTGATATTTGTTAATTTTTTTCTTCGAAAAAAAAAATTTTAAATATTAAAATTTCCTTTTTAATTTGTAAATGATATCTTGAATAATGAATAATAATTTTTTCTTCTTAATTGTTTCTTTTTTGATTGAATTTATATAAAACATTTGCATTATCTATTATGTATGGTGCTTCATTTCAGTTTTTTTTTGAATCAGATATTTATTTTTACCAGTGATTCTATGTGCTGATATAATGACAAAACCTTTTTTTTTTAAACTTCACATATTTCCCTTCATTATTTTTTTTATATATTTCTCCCCACTTCTCTGCAACTTTCTTCCATCTTTTCTGGTGAGAGTCTTCTTTATTATTCATCTTATACGCTCGTGTTTGCTTCTGGGATTCATCATCACTTTCGTCATACGTTAGGGTACTCTCATTTTCTTTGCTGTCATCAGACTTTACCTTCTTGTGTTTGACACCTCTGTGTCTTAACTTGGTTACTTGACAGTTTTCATCAAATTACTGAAATTCTTCGTCTTTCTCAGTTTCAACTAGGTAAAGCATTCTATGAATTATTTTCAATTGTTTACTCTCACATTCACATATCTCCTTAAAAGCTATCGAATTCTCATCAGAGTCCTTTGTATAGTAAAATCTATCGAATTTTTGAATTTCTGTTTGTACCAGCTCAATTTCACCTTCCCCCTTCTTGAATTTGGATATAGAGTTATCTATTCTAATGATGTTTCCAAAACAGAATTTCTTCATTTTTGTTTCAGAAGTATCCTTGTTAGATTCATTTTCACCATCATAAAGTTTAGAAGCACTGTTGAATTCTTTCCTGAATGTTGGGTCTTGTCATTTCAGCATGTTAATTTCATTGGATTTTATATTTTCTTCTGCATTTTTTATTATTACTGTAAGTTCTTCATCTTTCTCGAAATCAATCATTTCTTCTTCAATTTTTTTCTCAAGTCTGTTTTCCCTCATACCAATTCTATCTCTAATTTCCTTCAATTCCCTTGAATTTTCTTCTATTTTAATCACCAGTCTTTCTGAAATTTCTTCCATTTTTTCGAATTTCTTATCTATGTCTTGTTTTATTCTTTCTGTAATATCTTCTTTCATTTCTCCAAATTTTCTACTCATTTCTTGATTCATTCTTTTTGAATCATCTTTCATTTCTTCAAATTTCTCATTTATCTCCATCAATGAATTGATTAATACATTTGATTCTGTTTTGTTTTGTTCTTCTCCAATTCCTTGTGCCTCATCTACTTCATCACCTCTTTCCCCTAACAAAGTTTGACTCCTTGTTTCCATTTTGAAACAGATAATGCAAATATTAAATAAAAAAAAATTTATGTGTGGAAATAAAATCAAATTATTCACTATATCCAAGCAAATCACCTTATACGAGCCCCACGTTTGGCGACATAAATTGTTATGGCCCTTCTATGAAATTTCAAAGAAATTAATTTAATTTTGAAGATAATTGAAATTCAATAACAATTTCAAAGAATTTCGTTCAATTTTCCAATTGATTTGCCCAAGACTGTATCTCAAAGAGTGTTCTAAGATGAACAATAAAAAAATTTACACAATTATATTTTTTTTATTTTTATAATGCGATTCCATTTTTTGAAGTATATAAAAATGAACACCGAAGTCCGTTTTGATACACAGAAAAAAAATGAGTTTTCTGATATATTCTGTATAATTCGGTGATTTCGTTTTTTGAGGTTTATAAAAATTAAATGACAGTATTTGTCATACTGACAGTAAACACTGAAATCCATTTTGGCACACAGAAAAAAATTGAGATTATCTAATGTATTCAATATAATTCGCTGATTCCATATTTCGAAGTTTATAAAAATGAATACTGAAGTCTGCTTTGGTACACAGAAAAAAAAATTGAGTTTTCTGATATATTCGATACAATTCGGTTATTCCATCTATTGAAGTTCATAAAAATTAAATGACATCATTTGTTATACTGACACCAGAACATAAACAATGGAATCCGTTTTGGTACACATGAAAAAAAAAATGAGTCTTTCTGATAATTTCGATATAATTCGGTGATTCCATCTTTCGAAGTTAATAAAAATGTTCATAGAAATGAAATGACAGTACTTGTCAAAAATGTTTGAACTACTTATCCCAAAAAAATATACTTTTGTGTGCAATTTAGTTGAACGCAAATCCTGAATAATTCAAGAAATTAGGAAAATCTTTGACATATTTTCCCAGATCACGAAAAAGCCGAACTACCAGAGAGTTTGGCGTTCCCTCAGGGAAATTATGACGGAATTTGAGTGATTTTTTGGAAAAATCGAACGATTTGGATGACAAAGTGAGTGAATTTGGTATTATTGGGTGTCCTCCCAACACCTCGATCCCACTTTTGAATCATTTCAAGTAAGTTCTGAACAAAACTCCACCAGGCTACCATTTCAAACACGTACCAAGGAGACAAATTATTACAGAGAAGGAACAGAATTGGCATTGTCTGTTCTGCTCTATTTTTAAAGTTTCCAGCCTCCATCTTGTTAGTTCAGTCCAAAATCCAATCCAATTTTGCACCGAACAGACGAATAATAGGACCAGAAAGCGAGTTAAACGTGCTAAAAACAGGAAATTTGTCGCTCACGAGTTAATTAACGTCCCCCCTTATCTCTCGCTGGGAGTATCGGATGTTATGAATTTTGTAACTTTCCTAATAACCCCTCAGCGGCTGTGAAATTGGAGTGTGCTCCCTTCGGGCACCCCCAGAAGCTTGTAATTTCAGTGTCTTGATGAGTATTGCGATTGTTCATCCGATATTGGGAATGAGTCCTTCGTCACGACGAAGAGATCGACAAAGAACACTATGGATTGAAGATACAAGCTTTTTTCATTTCATCCGGACCCAATTCTCATGTAAAGTCGGTCGTTATATGCCTATTTGGTTGTAATTTACCGACCTAACCAACACACAACGTAAATCACCAACAAACATCGAACTACAGGAACAAGTTCGAAGAAGTAACACGGGTCCTTTTTTGTGCCCCAAGCGATAAATTCAGGCTTTATAGGAAAACGTCAGACCTTGCTTACGTAGAGGCAGAGGGCGCTACGGTCGCGAACAATACCAAATTTGCTGCATAGTCTTCGAATGATGAATGGCAGTCCGATTCGAATTGAACGGGAGCCGAATCGGGTCCACTTTTTGGGGACTTGGATCTGTTTTATCGTGGGGAAGATCACATTCGAGAGGGAAATTAGGGTTACGCTATTTGGAGACGGGAATCCGGGAATTAATTTGGTGTTGCAAAATGGCGAAGGAGCTGATGTTGCAAAATGGCGAAGGAGCCAGGTCGTCGAAAACACCGTTCGAAATCGCTTTTGAATGTGGTGCTTCTTAACTTGTATTGAGTCCAAGAATTCTCATTCGAAACTTGGACATATTCCCAGCCAGATTATCTGGCTTTCACTGAAAAACGAAGTTTTTAATGAATATATTCATTATCTTCATAGGTAGCTCCATATTTCACGGATAGAAAACTATGCCGATATGGCGTGAAGCTTGAAAGATGTTTCAATATCCAATCCTTCAATTTCGATGAAATAATTTACGGACCAATGTGTAACGTGTGTGATTTCTTTGCAAATCCAGTTTTATTGGTGCGCCGATCTATTTTTCCATCCAGAATCATCCTTGATTTCCGGTCATGCTGGCGCAATATTCAATCACTCAATTTTGACGGCATAATTCCTAGATTGATGTGTAACTTATGAGCAATTTATGTGCAAAGCCAGTTATATCAGTGTGCCTACCTATTTTTTCATCGAGGATTGTGCTAGTTTTCCGGGAAACTTGGCGCAATGTTCAATTACTCAATTTTGATTGAAGATTTTCAGGAATTATGTGTAGTTCATGTACGAAGCCACTTTCATCGGTGCTCCTATAAATTTTTCAATGAGATAGTGCAGGCTTTCGTGCAAGCTGGCCAATGTTCAGTCACTTAATTTTCATGAAATAATTTCCAGGATTATGTGCAAATTATGTGACAAGCCAATTTTATAGGTGCGGCTACCTACATATTTTTGCATCCATGACTCTGCTAGCTTTCCGGGCAAGCTGGAACAATATACAGTCCCTCAATTTTGGTGGAAAAATTTCCACAATAATCTGTAAATTATGTGCAATTTATGTGCAAAACCAGTTATATCAGTGCGCCTACCTATTTTTTCATCGAGAATTGTGCTAGTTTTCCGGGAAACCTAGCGCAATGTTCAATTACTCAATTTTGATTGAATAATTTCCGGAATTATATTTAAATTATGTGCAATTTATGTGCGAAGCCACTTCCATCGGTGCGCCTATAAATTTTTCAATGAGACTTGTGGGGGCTTTCGTGCAAGCTGGCCAATGTTCAGTCACTTAATTTTCATGAAATAATTTCCAGAATTATGTGCAAATTATGTGACAAGCCAATTTTATAGGTGCGGCTACCTACATATTTTTGCATCCACGACTCTGCTATCTTTCCGGGCAAGATGGAACAATATTCAATCCCTAAATTTTGGTGGAAAAATTTCCAGATTTATCTGTGAATTATGTGCAATTTATGTGCAAAACATCAGTCTGCCCACCTATTTTTTGATCGAGAATTGGGCTAGTTTTCCGGGAAACCTGGCGCAATGTTCAATTAACTAATTTTGATTGAATAATTTCCGGAATTATTTTTAAATTATGTGCAATTTATTTGCAAAGCCACTTTCATCGGTGCGCCTATAAATTTTTCAATGAGATAGTGCAGGCTTTCGTGCAAGCTGGCCAATGTTCAGTCACTCAATTTTCATGAAATAATTTCCAGGATTATGTGCAAATTATGTGACAAGCCAATTTTATAGGTGCGGCTACCTACATATTTTTGCATCCATGACTCTGCTAGCTTTCCGGGCAAGCTGGAACAATATACAGTCCCTCAATTTTGGTGGAAAAATTTCCACAATAATCTGTAAATTATGTGCAATTTATGTGCAAAACCAGTTATATCATTCCGCCCACCTATTTTTTCATCGTGAATTGTGGTAATTCTTCGGGAAACCTGGCGCAATGTTCAATTACCTAATTTTGATTCAATAATTTCCGGAATTATTTTTAAATTATGTGCAATTTATGTGCGAAGCCACTTTCATCGGTGCGACTATAAATTTTTCAATGAGATAGTGCAGGCTTTCGTGTAAGCTGGCCAATGTTCAGTCACTTAATTTTCATGAAATAATTTCCAGAATTATGTGCAAATTATGTGACAAGCCAATTTTTTAGGTGCGGCTACCTACATATTTTTGCATCCATGACTCTGCTAGCTTTCCGGGCAAGCTGGATCAATATTCAATCCCTCAAATTTGGTGGAAAAATTTCCAGAATAATCTGTGAATTATGTGCAATTTATGTGCAAAACCAGTTATATCAGTCCGCCCACATATTTTTTCATCGAGAATTGTGCTATTTTTCCGGGAAACCTGGCACAATGTCCAATTACTCAATTTTGATTGAATAATTTCCGAAATTTTTTTCAAATTATGTACAATTTTTGTGCGAAGCCACTTTCATCGATGCGCCCATAAATTTTTCAATGAGATAGTGCAGGCTTTCGTGCAAGCTGGCCAATGTTCAGTCACTTAATTTTCATGAAATGATTTTCAGAATTATGTGCCAATTATGTGACAAGCCAATTTTATAGGTGCGGCTACCTACATATTTTTGCATCCATGACCTGCTAGCTTTCCGGGCAAGCTGGAACAATATTCAATCCCTCAATTTTGGTGGGAAAATTCCAGAATGATCTATAAATTATGTGCAATTTATGTGCAAAACCAGTTATATCATTCCGCCCACCTATTTTTTCATCGTGAATTGTGGTAATTCTTCGGGAAACCTGGCGCAATGTTCAATTACCTAATTTTGATTAAATAATTTCCGGAATTATTTTTAAACTATGTGCAATTTATGTGCGAAGCCACTTTCATCGGTGCGACTATAAATTTTTCAATGAGATAGTGCAGGCTTTCGTGCAAGCTGGCCAATGTTCAGTCACTTAATTTTCATGAAATAATTTCCAGAATTATGTGTAAATTATGTGACAAGCCAATTCTATAAGTGCAGCTCCTTACATATTTTTGCATCCATGACTCTGCTAGCTTTCCGGGCAAGCTGGAACAATATACAGTCCCTCAATTTTGGTGGAAAAATTTCCACAATAATCTGTAAATTATGTGCAATTTATGTGCAAAACCAGTTATATCATTCCGCCCACCTATTTTTTCATCGTGAATTGTGGTAATTCTTCGGGAAACCTGGCGCAATGTTCAATTACCTAATTTTGATTAAATAATTTCCGGAATTATTTTTAAATTATGCGCAATTTATGTGCGAAGCCACTTTCATCGGTGTGCCTATAAATTTTTCAATGAGAATTGTACAAGCTTCCTGGCAAGCTGGCCAATGTTCAGTCACTAAATTTTCATGGAATAAGTTCCAGAATTATGTGCAAATTATGTGACAAGCCAATTTCATAGGTGCGACTACCTACATATTTTTGCATCCATGACTCTTCTAGCTTTCCGGGCAAGCTGGCACAATATTCGATCTTTCAATTTTGGTGAAAAACTTTCCAGAATAATCTGTAAATTATGTGCCATTTATGTGCAAAACCAGTTATATCAGTCCGCCCTCCTATTTTTTTATCGAGAATTGGGCTAGTTTTCTGGGAAACCTGGCGCAATGTTCAATTACTCAATTTTGATTGAATAATTTCTGGAATTATTTTTAAATTATGTGCAATTTATGTGCGAAGCCACTTTCATCGGTGCGCCTATACATTTTTCAATGAGATAGTGCAGGCTTTCGTGCAAGCTGGCCAATTTTCAGTCACTAGATTTTCATGGAATAATTTCCAGAATTATGTGCAAATTATGTGACAAGCCAATTTTATAGGTACAGCTACCTACATATTTTTGCATCCATGACTCTGCTATCTTTCCGGGCAAGATGGAACAATATTCAATCCCTCAATTTTGGTGGAAAAATTACCAGATCAATCTGTGAATTATGTGCAATTTATGTGCAAAACCAGTTATATCAGTCCGCCCACCTATTTTTTCATCGAGAATTGGGCTAGTTTTCCGGGAAACCTGGCGCAATGCTCAATTAACTAATTTTGATTGAATTATTTCCGGAATTATTTTTAAATTATGTGCAATTTATTTGCAAAGCCACTTTCATCGGTGCGCCTATAAATTTTTCAATGAGATAGTGCAGGCTTTCGTGCAAGCTGGCCAATGTTCAGTCACTTAATTTTCATGAAATAATTTCTAGAATTATGTGCAAATTATGTGACAAGCTAATTTTATAGGTGCGGCTACCTACATATTTTTGCATCCATGAGTCTGCTAGCTTTCCTGGCAAGCTGGAACAATATACAGTCCCTCAATTTTGGTGGGGAGATTTTCAGAATAATCTGTAAATTATGTGCAAAACCAGTTTTATCAGTGTGCCTACTTATTTTTCTCACGAGAATTGTGCCAGTTTTCCGGGAAACCTGGTGCAATGATAAATTACTCCATTTTGATTAAATAATTTACGCAGCCAGTTTTATCGCTGTGTCTGAATTCCAATGAAATTTTCGATGTTTGTTTCAATTTTCTCAATGCCAAAATTATGTGTTCGATTTATTATGCAAGTTCAACGTTGGTGTTTCCTTTGAAGAGGGAATCATATGCCAAGTCGTCGAATTTGTCTTGCCTTTCAATTGAATTGTGACATTGTTTTCATTCGGAGAAAAATAAACACAAATGTTGTTTTATGACATCTCGAAAAGTTCATCTCAGTCAATATCCCCAATTCCGAGCCGCACAAAATTTTCCTCAAAAAAAACGCAACCTTCTTTGAGCCTCCCGCCGTCGGCCTTTCTCGTATTTTTTCATCTTGTTTATTCTACCGGGGCAAACAGCCCATCTTCTGGCAGCGAGACGCGCAGGAGAGGCGAGATCGATAACGCAAAAATTCCTTTGATTTTCTCCGGAATTTCAATTCAATCCATTTCTCATATCTCCGGGAAACTTGATATGTGGGGCGCCTGGAGGAAATCATACCTTTGGGGTCTCTCGAGGTAATCGTTCACCCAAATAAGTTGCACGAAATCTGGACTATTTTTTTATGAGTAACCTAGAACTCCGCAAGTTGAGAATAGATAGTTTGTGCTTTCTAACAGTGAAATTCACCGTTCTATTTTGAACTAGACTCAAACGGAGGAAGGTTGGGAAAGGTTGACAGCTGTACCGAAAATAAACGTTTATTTATACGAGAGCTACAAGTTCATGATTCAGCCGAAAACAAATACCAGGGACGCCTTCGTAACGAATCGAGGCCAGGGGTGAAAAAATATTAATCAGGTGTCACGTTTATCTGGAATCTAGACGTTCAGAATGAAGATAAATAAGGTGTTGGGGGTTCAGCTCTTTCTAGATTGATGGATATTATGAAGTTCGGAAAACATATTCAGCTTCCGAAACGACGATGAAGCTTTCTGGGTGTTATACAGCACATAAACGACCCTGGTTTGCACTTTTCAGGATGGATCGTTTTGCGTTCACTCGTGAAAAAAGGACGCTCTAGTCAGTCATGAAAGTACCAGGAATTTATCAGCAGCTTTTCTATCGCTTAGTTGGGCTTTATACTCTATCATCTGTCATTTAGTTTGTTTACTGTGTTTTATTTTTTTGAACCTTGAGTATAGTACACCCTAGTTTAGGTGAAGTTGTGTGAGAAATCTATGCAAACGAACGTAAGTGATTTATTTCGTAAATAATTCATTTCGTAAGTAATCTACTTAGTAATGAATTCACTTCGTGAGTAATTTACTTAGTGAGTAATTTACTTCGTAGATTATTCACTTCGTGAGTAATATACACCCTAGTTTAGGTGAAGTTGTGTGGGAAATCTATGCAAACGAACGTAAGTGATTTATTTCGTAAATAATTCATTTCGTAAGTAATCTACTTAGTAATTAATTCACTTCGTGAGTAATTTACTTAGTGAGTAATTTACTTCGTAGATTATTCACTTCGTGAGTAATTTACTGCGTAAGTAATTTACTTCATAAGTGATTCATTTCGTGAGTAATTTACTCAGTGGATAATTTTAGAAAACTGCTTGAAGATATTTACGAAATTTTTTCTGTTGCCCAATTAACACATCCGTCCTTTATACTCTGTCAAAGTGACATAGCTGATAATTTATTCGATGGAAAAAGTTTTCAGTTCCAAATATCCATATATATGTAAAAAGATACAGTTCAGGAAATTATATGATTCATTCATTCAGGCCCATCATTGCAGATAATCCAAACTAGGAAACTTCCAAATTCATGTTCTAAGTTCTAAGTTCAAAAAACTTTCGTCCTTATCATCTTATATTTTGTCCACCAATCGACGAAATTGATGAGCCATTCCTTAGACGGGCATGATCGGAACTTCCAAAACTCGTAAACTTATAATACACTTCCGAACAAGTTGAGAACGGTATCTTACGAACTCAACTCTGGAATTCCTGCAGAAGTATGAATTATTATCGAAAGCATCATTCAAGTCCTTGCTTAAAGCGGTTTTGGCGTTCCCAAAATGATGGAGTGGAAATTCTTGTTTCTTCTATTGAATTTCATGAACTTTTTATTCATCATTCAAATCGAATATTGAAGAGTATGGGTGTAATATTTTCGACATTCCTATCAACCAGTAGATCTATAAATGAACCCTTAGTCAAATCAAACTGGTGCAAACGAAAAGATTTTCAATTTGAACCTAAAGTGAGGTTCATTCTAGTTAGGGGTAAGTTTTGAAGGAGAAGTATGCAAATGAACTCAAGTAATTTACTTCTTAAGTGATTTACTTTTTAAGTAATTTACTTCATGAGTAATTTACTTCGTGAGTAATTTACTTCGTTAGTAATTCACTTCTTGAATAATTCACTTGGTCAGTAATTTACTGCGTGAGTTATTGACTTTGTGAATAATTCACTCCATAAGTAATTCACTTCGTGAATGATTTACTTCCCAAGTTGTTCACTACGTAAGTAATTTTACTTTCTGAGTAATTCACTTGAGTCCAATACACTCAAGAGCGAGTTTATCCAATTGTATCCCTATACAAATGTATAAAAAACATTTCCATGGCTTTTTTCGATAGGATCCGACTGTCGGCGAATCCTCACGTTCATCGGAGATTTCAGATCCCAATCTGCAGTCAATTTCGCGGATTTCCCAAGTACACTTTCCAACAAATGTCGAACCGTCATACTCCGAAAGAGGACAATGAGGAAAATCCCTGCGAAATCCCCCTCTACCAACGTGGAAACACAATGCAACTTTTCCGTTACATCTGCTCATCAATTTTCCCGATAATGCCTCGCAACACTGCCGCGGGTTTTTCCGCCAAATCGAAATCGCAACTGGATGGGCGAACGCTCGATTTTAGGACGAAAATTGTCGTCGGAAATGACGTTTTCCGGTCTTCAAGATTCTATCGGTGATTGGGGCAATATTTTGGGAGATTGGAATGGATCCGGGTGATTGGAAAATTAGGAATCTCAGGTGGTGTATAGGTGGGAGGCTGCATCAAGGGGTGAACTGCCAGGGTTATATCAATTTCGTAGGATGTTTGCATAGTGAATATTTACACAACCCCAGTTTGGGGAGAGCAGGCTGTAAGTATATGGAACTGGGGTTGGTGAGAGGGTTTGGTTTGGAAATTTTTCCAATTGTCTACTAATTACTCTTCTGGCTCTAAGAATCCCTCTGATCTGACTTTTCATCTGCTGAAGTCTTCTTCTTGAGACTCTGACCTTTATACTCTATCATCTGTAATTTAGTTCGTTCAAAGTATCCTTAAGTAAGGTACACCCAAATTAGGGGGAAGTTTTGTAGGAGACCTGTGCAAACGAACGTAAGTGATTAACTTCGTGAATAATTTACTTAGTGAGTAATTCGCTTCATAAGTAATATACTTCGTCAGTAATTCACTTCTTGAATCATTTACTTCGTTAGTAAGTTACTTCGTAAGTAACTCACTTTGTGAGTAATCTACTTCGTAAGTAATTCACTTCTTGGGTAATTTACTTCCTCAGTAATTCGTCTCGTAGATAATTCACTTCTTAAGTAATTCACTTCGCAAGTAATTCACTTCGTAAGTAATTCACTTCGTAAGTATTTCAATTCGTGAGTGATTTACTCCGTGATAAATATACTTCGTAGGTAATTCACTTATTAGATATTCACCTATTAGGTAATTTTCTTCCTGAGTAATTTGAGGAGTTTGCATATATTGGATATTTACACAACACCAGTATTTCCTGGTGATTGGGGAGAGCAGGCTGTAGGTATATGGAGCTGGGGTTGGTGAGAAGGTTTGGAAAGAGTTGGTCTGGAAATTTTTCCAATTGTCTACTAATTACTCGTCTGGCTTTAAGAATCCCTTTGATCTGACTTTTCATCTGCTGAAGTCTTCATCTTGAGACTCTGACCTTTATACTCTATCATCTGTAATTTGGTTTGTTCAAAGTATTTTATTTAGTTGAACCTTAAGTAAGGTACACCCAAATTAGGGGGAAGTTTTGTAGGAGACCTATGCAAACGAACGTAAGTGATTAACTTCGTGAATAATTTACTCAGTGAGTAATTCGCTTCATAAGTAATATACTTCGTCAGTAATTCACTTCTTGAATCATATACTTCGTTAGTAAGTTACTTCGTAAGTAACTCACTTTGTGAGTTATTTACTTCGGAAGTAATTCGCTTCTTGAGTAATTTACTTCCTCAGTAATTCGTCTCGTAGATAATTCACTTCTTAAGTAATTCACTTCGCAAGTAATTCACTTCGTAAATAATTCACTTCGTAAGTAATTCACTTCGTAAGTAATTCACTTCGTAAGTAATTCACTTCGTAAGTAATTCACTTCGTAAGTAATTACTTCGTGAGTGATTTACTCCGTGATAAATATACTTCGTAAGTAATTCACTTATTAGATATCCACCTATTAGGTAATTTTCTTCCTGAGTAATTTGAGGAGTTTGCATATATTGAATATTTACACAACACCAGTATTTCCAGTGAATAATTTACTTAGTAAGTAATTCGCTTAGTAAGTAATTTACTTCGTCAGTAATTCACTTCTTGAGTCATTTACTTCGTTAGTAAGTTACTCCTTAAGTAACTTACTTTGTAATTAATTTACTTCGTGAGTAATTCAATTCGTGAGTGATTTACTTCGAAAGTAATTTACTTCGTGGATGATTCACTCATTAAGTAATTCACTTATTAGGTAATTTACTTCCTGAGTAATTTGAGGAGTCTGCTCCAAGTTATTTTTGGTTATTTTCGCCAAGTTAGTACAACTCTTCTTTATACTCTGTTATCTGTCATTTATTTTGTTAATGATGTTTCTTTTCGTAAGTTCATCTGCCTCAAGTCAAGGGATAAAAGTTGTTTGTTTGTAGGGTATAATCTCCGGCATCACTGAACTCATTTCAAAAATTCCTTCACTCTTAGCAACATTTATGGCTTTCGGTCGATACAACCTCAAAAACCTTTCAATATTCATTAAATTCAAGTTTTCAAGAGTTATCTTCATGTATATAGAATAAATTGTCTACCACCCACAGTTGTGTTGAAACTCAGACAGACGAAGTTGATCCCTCGCCGCTTTCCTAAGTGAATAAAGACGTTTCGGCACATTACCCACGTTACCATGGAAGAACTTCTGGAGGATTCGAGGCAAAACTGGCGAAATGCCCAGCCGCAACGTTGCCAAACTAAGACACAGAAGATTACCAGGAATCTTTCTCCCCATTGAACAGACTCTCAGCGTCGCCAAAACTGCCTCGACAAACCTTTTTTGAACGAGGTGGATTTCATTGGATCATAAACGCAATGGTTTCCGTGAATTCGACGAAATTCCGCACGATCCGGCGGCGCGATCCGGGCTGTCCCTGAAAACTCAAGAATCGCGACGAAACGTCTCGGCGCTAACACGACGGTTGCGAAGCGGTGGTATTGACCTACGCGTTGCCTGGTAACCGGACTAGAAGAACGGATTCAACATAGCCCACTGAAATAGAAAACTCTGCGGAATCGCGAATCCAGAGATTGCCCCTTCGTCTGACTGCCACAAAGGCGGGATTACTGCGTGGAACAATACTCGTACTCTTCTGGAAACTTTTACTGTTTATTCTTTGGAACTGTGGAAAAATATGGGAGCTCACTCGGAGGGAACATCAAACAAAGATCACACGCCACGTTGAACAATGGTGGAAGCTGGAGGTGTTTATCTTTCGTTAACTTCTCGATTGTGGCAGATTTCAAAGGAAAAGAGGCAGGAGGGTCAAGGGATTTTTTGCTTCATCTGGTCGGAGTAATTGTTTTTGTTTAGGTTTACTTAGCACCAAGATGAACTCGCCATTCCAAAACTGACTTTTGTCAAGGGAGAGCAAATGGTCTGGCAAGGACACATCTTGGTGTAGTAGAAATGAATGCGATGAAAAGAGAGTCATATTCGAGGTCCTCTAGTGTCATCGTTCTTCGTCCCTCTCTCCTTCCTTTGTGATTAGAGTTTGGCTGTGTTTGGATAGGAAAGAGGAGTAAGCGTTCTCTGTCTGAGAAGTATCCTTGCCAGACCTGTATAAAAGTATCTAGTGCGAGGAAAGTTCGAAAGTTTCAAATGGGACGAGTTCTGGTAAGGCCAACGAACCCACAAAACGTTTCATAGGCTCGCGTGATGCCAGCATTCAATTCGAATTGCGAACTGAAATGCCATAAGGAATGAGGATAGTCTCGAACGTCATTCCCTAGGGTGGCAGTTGCGAAATTCACTTGATTAGAAATTGAACAGCATGGTGGTTTAATCCCTTGGAGATACTTGCCTCACAAATCGAGCACAGTTACTGAAACGGTAATGGGTTGGGCAAAGTAGAGAGAGGGAATCCACCAGCTTTTTAGTCAGGATTGTTTCCTCAGAAGTTGCAGAAGCTTCCAAGGCTTCACTGTTTAGGTATAGCGAGAGCAATGTTCACTACTCCAACTACGGCAATGTAACTATTGTTTGGCCTTCTTCCTCTGCGAAGGCTAGGATAGGTTTACCTGGCTGGAAATACTGCCTTTGAAACACCCACCCTCAACCTTTCAGACAGTTGCTTCTCCAGATGGCCAGGTGACCCTCAGGCACTTGAAGGACCTCGATTGTCTTGAAGTCTAAAACCTTCTGAAACTGTAATATATCTTTTATACGCCTGACAGAGAGCAAAAAACTCACTGAAGTTTGGATACCTGCACACCAGGATATCGAAGAGAACGAACCCACCAATGATCAGAGCTTCCTCGAGCCTAAACGACCACCTCCAATCTAAAATCCAAATCTAAATCCTCCTCATTTGAGTTCGATAATATCCTTCCAAGTGTTCCATTCGCCGTGAAATTTATGCAAGTATAATACATATACATATCCATCAAAGCGGCGGATATATTTGGAACAAACCTTGAAAGCGAAAAGGTCAAGAGGGTCCCAAACCTGCATTGCAGCAGTCCCAATTACGAACAGAGCATAAATAGATTTCGAGTTGAATCACAAGTCAGTTTGTTCCTTTTCGGGAGTTTACCTTTTTCGGTACAGAGGGCAGGGTTCGGATCATACCAGAGCGGGCGGACGTAATACAATTGGAAACTCGTCGATGTTGAATTTTTGGATGGAAACTCATGGGTCGGAATGATCAAGGGTTTTTTTCTGTATGATAATTCCTTTATGATGTCGGAACAAGTTCGAATTTCGATGAATTATTTATGAATATATATATATAGAGAGAGAGAGACATGTATATATTAAACGAAATAATCCCAACCGAAAAAAAAATTATGGAACAAAGAGGAAAATATTTTTCTGATGTGAATAAATAAGAAGACAAACATAACGTTTAAAATGGAAAGAAAATTCACAAATATAAATATAACTACAACAAGAATATTTCACAAAAGGGAATATATGAGTACGACGAACTACAAAAAATAGACCCAACCAAGAGGAAATGATGGCAATATATATTAGAATCACATGGAAAAATTAATATATAATCCACGTCTCAGAGATTTTGTTTTTTTTTTCAATAAAATATATTTCTTGAGATAACAGAAGACAAATCATAATCACAGTGAAAAACGACAAAAAATAGTTAACTAAACAAAGAAAATGTTTGTGTTATTCATATGTTTTTTTATTTTTCAATATTTATGTAGAGATAATTTCACCTTTTTACTGCTATAAAACTTATGAAAATCGGATGAAAGATTTTTGTATTTTTACATGACAGCTTATATCCTCATAATCTTCGGAAATTAAAAATAATATCTATTAACAATTTTAACTCCAACATCATGCAGAGAAAGCATGCAAGAATGATTTCTAACCTTCGAATGAAAATTATATCTGATGAATTCCTTGTAGATATCTCCTCGTTGAATTGGTGGACAAAATATAGAAACACTAGGATAGTGTTGAAAATATTCCTTAAAATGAATCAATATTTAAGTTAGGTTAGGTTAGGTTAGGACAGTGTTAAAAATAATTCTTGAAATGAATTAATATTTAGGTTAGGTGCAATAAGGACAGTGTTGAAAATAATTTCTAAAATGAATCAATATTTAGGTTAGGTAAGCTCAAGTTAGGACTGTGTTGAAAATAATCCTCAGAATAAATTAATTAATATTTTTTTTTCGAATAACAAGAACATGTATTTATTCAACGAAATAATCCCAACCAAAAAAAACTATGGAACAGAGAATGTTTCATAAAAAAATATTTTTCCGATGTGAATATATCAGAAGACAAACAACGTTCAAAATGGAAAATAAAATTCACAAATATAAATATAACTACTACAAGAATATCGTACAAAGGGGAATATATAAGTACTACTAACTACAAAAAATAGACTCAACCCAAGAGGAAAAAATAAAAATATATATTAGAACCATATAGAAAAATCGAACAAAATCATAGAACACAGAATTATTAACAAAATAAAATATATCACAAAATATGAATATATATTCCAAACTTCAGAGAGTATGTTTTTTTTCAATAAAATATATTTCTTGAGATAACAGAAAACAAATCAAAAATCACAGTGAAAAACGACAAAAAATAGTCAACTGAACAAAGAAAATGTTTGTGCTATTCATATGTTTGATTATTTTTAAATATTTTTGTGAAAATAATTTTACATTCTTACTGCTATAAAACTTGTGAAAATTGAATGAAAGATTTTTGAATTTTCCCATGACAGCTGAAATGTCCATAATCGGAAATTAAAAATATCTTCTAACAATTTAAACTCCAACATCATGCAGAGAAAGCTGGCAAGAATGATTTCTAACCTTCGAATAAAAATTATATATGATGAAACAACAATATACACCTTGAATTCCTTGTAGATATATCCTCGTTAAATTGCTGAAAAAAATAACGAAACACTAGGATAGTGTTGGAATAATTTCTAAAATAAATTAATATTTAGGTTAGGTTAGGTTAGGTTAGGTTAGGTTAAGTGTTGAAAATAATGCTTGAAATTAAATAAAACTCATCCAAAAGAATTAAAATTTAGGTTAGCCTGAGTAAGGACAGTGTTGGAAATGAATTTGAAAATGATTAAGTATTTAGGTTAGGTTAGGTTAGCTTCTTCTCCCTAAAAAATTCAATTATGTCCATCCTGCATCCCCTGGGATCTCTACAGCGACTTCTCGAGGCTATCCCATTAATTCCCAAAATTTGATAGGGGCTCCCATGCATACGTTTCCCCTTCAATAATAAAGCAATTTAATCCCCCATAAAATATTCTTTTCCACATAGAGACCGTGTAATACAATTGCGGCGAGGTTCAACTAATTTCCGACGTATCAATTTTTAATTTTCCATTCAGAGGGTCGTTGGTCCAACTGGTTTAACAGTTTTCCACGAGAATATTCATGGGTTATGTCGCATCTACTAAAAGGAGTTTTCATTAAGTGAGGTAGTTTGTTGGTTGGATTTATGAGGACCTGGTTGTTTTTTTTTCAGATATAGAATATAGAATCAATAGAGTTTCGCATCCTAAATGGATGTATATTGGGCTAGAGATCTGATTCTGTTTTGCCTCCCTAGAAAAAGTTTATCGATTCACCTCCCTCGAACTTTCAAACGTTATTCAGAGTGGCGCAATTTACATATCATCCAATGGAAATTTCCAACTGGCTCCTCTACTTTCCATATAAAGTTATTTCCGTTCAAGTAAACGTAGTGCTATATGCAAATGTCATTTTCAGTTCCATGTAAAATGGAAGACATCCCTTAAAGTAACGTAGGAAGAATTGGCACGTGCATAGTGCTAAAAATAAAATAAACTGCACTCTACTATAACTTCACGAAAAGTTTATAAAACGTCATGAAAGTAAAGAAAGAGTTGGATTCTAGAGAGCTCATGAATTTTTAACATGAGGAAATAAGATGCCAATCAAATCTTGGGGAGGCAACAAAGAGGAAAGAATAAATATTGTCTTCACCTCACCAATACTAGTTTTGTGAACTAGAACGAAAGATTTTTCTAATAGACCTCCACTGATTTTTTTTCTGTTTGTTTCAGGCCTCTTATCGTGGAACGTGAATAACTGCCTAGTTGATTTAGAAAAAGAATTAAGCATAGTTACAGAACAAGGATTAGAAGGAGAAGAAGCGAGATATGGTAAGTTCAAATCTACCTTATATTCTCATTAAAAGAAGAGCTTTCGAAGTAACCAAGTGGAGGAAAAAACCCTCTAATTCGAGTTACTATAGCAAATACTCTGTTAATGAAAGAAATAATTTAATTGAATGAAAGTCTCGAAGTATGTCTTAGACAAATCATCTGCAGGTGTTCGAGTACAAAATTAACACTTCTTCTCCCCTTCCTTTTTCTTCACTCCAGTTCTATTTGAATTCATCAGGATCTTCTCCAATTTCCCCAAAACGTCAGAACCATCTGCACGAGATAGAGTGTTTTTACCCTACTTTATCGCCTAATTGCTTTCCCATGTTACGGGGAGCTGAGGTAATCTCAATTTGAATTTATGATGAGTTACGAACTGGAGTTACGAAACTATATTGTGTGTTATTGGCCCAGCAGTTGGTGTGTTGTTGGGCTTATTTTCCGAGCACTGGATCAATATCCAACAAAATTTCAAGAATTACCTGCTCCTGACCATGCAGAGTGATCTAAAAGGGACTCTGGACCAGATTAGATCAAGACAAGGTTAATTTATATCGTATCAGATTTCTTCAAAAGCACAACACTATTGTACTCCAGAGTATTTGAATATCACAATTTGATACAGAGTCATGAGAAAATATCACTTCATCTCTTCAGGAATCACTGTAATACACGCACGTGTATCTAGGTACTTCAAAACGAACAAAAACCGAAAAAATCTTTGATAAACTTTTTGTTGGCAATACAATCGAGCGTTTAATTGGATAGGACCTTGGACTCGAGCCTTCAGCAAAGTGAAGACTTCGAGTTTAATGTATTTTCCTCGAAATCCTGCCCTTATCGAAATCATGTTGTTCACACTTAATTCAGCCGAGAGTTTACTGCGAAACAGAACACACCTGTACTTCCTTTCGGCGTTTCGAGATAATTTCGTTCACTTCTCAACTCAACTAAATTCCTGAGAGATTCCGTTTTATTCTTCTGAAAGAGCTATTCGTGCTTACTTCTCGAAAACTACTTTCTGACTGATTCCCGAAAATTCTAGGTAGTCCCAAATGATCACCTCCTTGTATTATCTTTCCAAGGCGGTTCGTGAACCAAACATCGGCAATTATTGGTCTGAAACCAATCACCTCTCACATTTTCGACAGTGGTGGTAGGATGTGGAATTTTCTTTCTATACACTTATGTGCTCAATTCGTGAAATCAACGAAGGGAAATTATAAATCTCACGACGCTTTATTTTTTTTTGACATCAAACGCGCGTTTTGCACTATATTTATGGTTCCCGTAAAACTCTTTCCGTAGACTGAACAAATACTTAAATTAATAAATCAATTCTTCACATTTCTAGGCGTTCTCACGACTTCGATTTTTTCTTGTATCGTCTAGGCCAAAAGAAATAATCTATATTCCCGACTGTTTGAATTAATTCTGCATGTACCGAAATGTTATTAGGTCTCCCAATTTATCACACCACCATTTGATCCATGCTGGTAACTAGACATGCCCTGATTTGTACGAGTTCACAAAGCACACACCCATTATTGAACGATGTTCAATAATCTCAACCCTTCTGTGTCATATCCTCCCCATACATACAATATAGTTCATCACAAGTGAAACAATGTTAGAACATATACCCCCTCCCCCTTCTTGCCACGAAATAACGTGAACTATGCCTTAATATTGATGGAATCCCATCAACCAAACGCACCATATCGATTGGTGCTCGAGGAAATGAATATAATGCAGTATATTCTGCTTGCAACTGATTAATTCGGAATAACCTCGAATCTATGCCAACTATTGTTATGTCTGTTATTCGGTCGCAAGGTGACGCATAGAGGTCAGCACTGTGTAATGTCTACTCATAACATATTTCAGCTGACATAAGCCTTTTGGTTTCAATAGAAGTTGGGTAAAATGCTTTTTGCTGGAATTATTCGTCTAGCACATTTCTCCATTCCGAAAGCTTCAATCAACTGGCCATTTGCAAGTTCTCCGACGTATGGGTCAGAGCAGATCCCGAGGGAAGAGGGGGACCATTAGCGTAACATATCTCGATGTTGGAAGCCGGCAATTCCGTTTGTACCTGAGAATTTTCGTTATTCGAGCCCATGTTTTATGTAGAAGAATCCAGATCCACGAGAATAGGAGTAATGTGGTGGGTTTATTGGTTTAGGATGAAACGGGAGAATTCCAGGCAGATCGGAATGACTAATTTAGGGTTGAAGCTGTTAGAATGAGTGGCGTGAATTGTTGGAGCTTCGTGTAATTCGGATAGATGGTACGACAAAATATTTGGTTACCGAATGGAGGCTTTCAATCAAGAATGAAAATTGCCCAAGTGTAATGAATTGGAAGACTCAATGACATTTCGGTATATGCAGAATAAATTCAAATAGTCGGGAAAAGAGATTATTCCTTTGGCAAAGTCGATACCAGAAAAAATCGAAGTCGTGAGAACGCCTGAAGAGTTAATGTATTAATTTAAGTATTTGTTCAGTCTACTCGCCCAGAGTTGAAATGTTGATAACCCAAACTCAAGAGTTTCAAAGGACCCATAAATATGGTGCCTAACGCGCGTTTAATGGCCAAAAAAATTAGTCGTTGTTAGAATAGACACGAATAACTTTCTCAGAAAAATAACACGGTATCTATAGGGAATTAAGTTGAGTTCAGAAGTGAACAAAATTATATCGAAAAGAAGTACGGCTGTATTCTGTGTCCCAGTAAACTTTGGCTTTTTTAAGTGTGAACAACACGATTTCGACAAGGGCAGGATTTTTGTTTTGAAGTATCTAGATGCGCGTCCGTGTATTACACAAGGATAGGTATCTGCAAGATTGAACTCGTCGCCCCTTTTGTGCTTGATCAAAACAATAACAGGTCGTGGCACTATTCCTGGCGGGGAAACACATGTATAATAAAAAAGAAATATAATAATGATGGCCCCATGAATGAGTTGACGGTTGGCGTTATCTTCATCAGATTTCCTAGTAAAGTAACGAACTTCACAAAAATTCGCGATGAAAAAACATCTCGAGGCTAGGGCTCAAAATTCACAATTCCCACCATTCTCTTTGTCTCGAATTAGCTACGAGCATTCTCGATTTTAAGCCGATCAAAGAAGAAAGGAACAAGCTGAGAACTCAAGTTTCATGTCCAAACTCGCGACTGAACTTGATTTTTGCCGCGATAAGTGCCGGCCGCATATTAGAGTGGCGTTCCTTCGAGAAGCACTCAATGCTGGTTATGTGGAAGACGCTTTCCGAGGAAATCGATGGGCTAAACCCTTTGCGAAACAAGTGAAAATAAGAGGAAAAAAGCCTCCTGCGCCGAGGTATTGATTCAGCTTGAATTTCCCGACGGAAAGTCCGGAGGAGAATGCGGTGAAATTTTGTGAGTAATTCAACTGGAGTTACGGCCGTTTGGGGAGCGTAGTTCTTCCTGTTTTTGCGTCGGGACCTGAAGCTATAAATCGTACAAGATGCTCGCGAATAAACGATACAGTATGCCCAAATTTGGAACACAAAATATTTCAGCCAACTCTTACTTGTTCCTTCCCCCTATGTCCTGATTTCTCCCTCCCAACAAATCTAATTACACCACATCGTGCTCCTTTCCTTCCTCTGTCGCTTTCCCCTTTATTATTTATAGCGGCACTCCCGTAATAAAAAAAATTCCACCAACTTATACATCCACCTAATATGCATATCTCATGAGACAGCGAATCTGATCCTCGTATTTTTTACTGGAACTCATAAAACAATACTGAATCCTCCGAAAAGTTCGCTTCGCATATTTCTCGTGTTATCCGATAGAATAACGCCAGCAAGGGCGACATTGTTTATTCAATAAAAGTCAATGTAAGGATGATAACAAGAATGGAAAGAGACATTGTAGGGAATTTCCTTGGCAGTGTGCGCGTGGCGAATCTTTCCATGTTTCTGTGGAATTTAAGCCTCGCTCTCAGTTCTTAGGAGTCGATTTATGATCAATGACCCAACGAGTTCATCTCAAAGATTTTATTCATTCATCTTATGAGTTATTATGAGTTCGTGTGAAACTTATAATGTATTATGAGTTAGTAAATGACGTATAATGGGCACGTATCTAACGCATAATGAGTAAAACGTATCTGTCTTGTCTATGTGACGTATCATGAGTTTGTACCTGACTTATCATGAGTTCGTGTCTAACGTATTATGTATTGTGAGTCGGTATCTTACGTATCATAAGGACGTAACTATCTTATAATGAGTTCTTATCTGACTTATTATGCGTTCGTGTCTTACGTTTTATGTATTATGAGTTAGTATCTAACGTATTATGAGCTTTTATATGACTTATTATGCGTTCGTGTCTAATGTTTTATGTTTTATAAGTTAGTATCTAACGTCTCATGAGTTTATATCTGACGTATAATGAGTTATCTAACGTATAATGAGTTCGTGTGTAACGTATAATGTATTATGAGTTAGTATCTATATAACGTATAAGGGGTACTTATCTAACGCATAGTGAATCGAACGTATCTATCTATCTATGTTACGTATCATGAGTTTGTCCTGACTTATTATGTGGTCTAACGTATTTTAGATTATGAGTTGGAATCTAAAGTATCATGACTTCGTATCTGACGTACAATGAGTTCGTATATAACGTGTTAGGAGTTAGTTCCTGACTTATTATGAGTTCGTGACTAACGTATCATGTATTATGAGTCGGTATCTTACGTATCATAATTTCGTATCCTACGTATTATGAGTTCTTATATGACTCATTATGCGTTCGTGTCTTACGTATTATGTATTATAAATGAGTAACTAACGTATAATGAGTTCGTATCTAACGTATTATGAGTTCGTGTGGAACGTATAATGTATTATGAGTTAGTATATAGCGTATAATGAGAACGTATCTAACGCATAATGAGTCAAACGTATCTATCTACCTATGTGACGTATCATGAGTTTGTACCTGACTCATTATGAGTTCTAACCTATAATAGATTATGAGTTGGAATCTAAAATACCTTGACTTCGTGTCTGAAGTATGATGAGTTCGTATCTAACGTGTTATGAGTTTGTACCTGACTTATCATGAGTTCGTGTCTAATGTATTATGTATAATGAGTTGGAATCTTACGTATCACAAGTTCGTATTATTCGTATTATGAGTTCTTATCTGACTTTTAATGCGTTCGGTTCTAACGTATTGTGTATTATGAGTTAGTATTTTACGTATCAGGAGATCGTATCTAACGTATTATAAATTCGTATCTAACGTACCTGACCTATTAAGAGTTCGTGTCAAACATATTATTTATTATGAGTTCTTTATCTAACGTATCATGGAATCGGTCCTGACTTATTATGAGTTTGTGTTTCACATTTATGACAGTATCTAACGTATCATGAGGTCGTATCTAATGTATTATGTAATATGAGTCGGTATCTTACGTACCATAAGTTCGTATCTAACGTATTATGTGTTCTCATCTGTCTATTTATGCGTTCGTCTCTAGCGTATTATGTATTATGAGTCTTACGTATCATGAATTCGTCTCTAGCGGATCATGAGTTAGTATCTGACTTAATATAAATTCGTGTCTAACGTCTAAGGTATTATGAGTTAGTATCTAACGTATCATCAGATCGTATCTAACGTATTGTGAGGTCGGTCGTGACTTGTTATCAGTTCATGTGGAACGTATAATGTATTATGAGTTAGTAGTTAGTATCTAACGTATCATGAGCTCGGATCTAACGTATTATAAGATTTTACCTGACTTATTATGATTTTGTGTCTAACGTATTATGTATTATGATTTAATATCTAACGTATCATGAGTTCGTATCTGAGGTATAATGAGTTTGTATCTGACGTATTATGAATTCGTAACTGACTCATTAAGAGTATATGCAACCAATCTATTACGAGCGACCATCGTATTCAATTATCAATGAATGTTGCTCTAAATACTTGCTGATACTATAAAAATTTTATTGCATAATTCGCCCCAGCGTTCTCGCAGTAAACTTCCATAATTCTAATTGCCCCAGTTGAGACCATCCGGGAAAAATTTATCCCCCAAGGGGAGGGGGGGGGGAGGTGAATCGGGCGGATATTCGTTTCGCGAGAAATCGAGAGACACAACAATCAGAGGTCGCAATTCACGGGATATAGAATTGAAAGCGGCGGGGTCGGTTTAATTACACAGCAATAGAAAGTTGGCAACTTCGTAAACTCCATTTCGGTATATACGAAAAGCACGGTGGCCCTGGGGATTGGAGATTCAACCACAAATTGATGGGGGGCATAATGGAAAATATAAGTGAGACCTAATTGGTAATTTTCGAGCATTGCGCCGGGACTTGGGAGTTGCAAGAATTTTGTTCGCACGTGGTTAATTTGTTTCCCATTCATTATAATTGATTGTGCTTTTCGATTGAATGTCTCAACACTCAAATTTCCTTTCACAGCAGTGATGGAATGAAGTTGGGCTATTATCTGTTATCCTCAGTTCTTCCAGTATTGAATAAAACCACCAAGACTTCAATCGGCGTAAAATAAGAGTTTTAAACTCACTTAAAATGAAGTTGGGAAAACCGAAGTTATTGATAATTATATTTGGTGCAAACTCAAGACTTCTGATTGCCTTGAAATAAATAGTGGCATAGTGATACAGTTGCAGAACTTCTCTGGTATTGGGGAATCAGGAGTGGGTTACTTATTTTCGATGATAACTCACTGAGATCAAGATACGTTTTTGATTTATCAGTCCTTAAGTTCCTGAAGAACTTTTTGGAATGCTCCAAACTGGAAAGACTCCAAAATTGGTTCTTAAATGGAGCTATGCACGTCCACCAAGAGATTCCAAGTAACAAAACACAAAGCATCCCGATGGCCACGTCCGGTGAAGATGGCCCTCTCCGATCATCAGAGACGAAACTGCCCGAGGCACCCTCCAGATAAGGGACGAATCGACGACTTCATAATCCTTCCGTTTGCCAAACGAGATAGCGCCGATATTGAAAAGGTATACAAAATCGGACACGCCAAATTGGAGTTCGTGCCTGCGGCACAAAGGACGAAGGGGAGTGGATAATGACAAAGGGTTGAAAGAATTTCATGCGATGAGCATCTGAAGATGTAACCCCAGTGTGAAACTGTCAATAAAGTCTCTCCCTTTCATTCGGAAGGGTCCCGATGTTAAATTCTCCTTGAAATATTGATTACGTGAGTGGACAGTTAGGTTGGGAATTCCTCAGATTGGTTTAGAGAAGAAAGGGTAACTCAATTGGTCACCAGAAATGATCATCTTAACTCTGTTTCTGTTGTCTTTGCAACATGAAGGAACTGTGGTATGAGGGCGATGGCTCAAGGGGTACTCCACCTTTGATTTGGTGAAAGCTATCCAGCAGAGAATCTAGAGGAACTAAATGTAGCTCGATCACCCTGCCTGCTACTACAGAGGTATCAGAGATGTGGCAGCAATCCACAGACAAATTGATACCAAATCACTGAGCTCCAATGTCATCAGTTCAAATGGAATGAGAGAGCCTGGATGAACTCATTTTCTTGGTCTGAATTCCTGAACACTCGGGAATCAAAAGAAATGGCTTAGCCAATGTACTGGCCAGAAAAAAGACCATATTCACCTTTGAAGGTCCAGTATCTTTCTTTAGCTCAGGGAGAGACCTATACAGATCGGTTCGGGAAGAGGGAGTAGATTGACGGGGGAACACTGTGAAATCAATAACTTATCTTATTTATGCTTCATCTTCTCATTGGCTTCCTCATAGGGCACTGTCACCTCAGAAATCATCAAGTGAGATAAGCTTCAGCATAAAATGAGGACTGTAGATTCTGAAGGGAGCTGGAAGAACCTCCTGAATGCCTCGCTAATGGGAGCCACCATGAAGAATGCTTGGGGTTGCGAAATCTTTAACGATCAGCTCAAGAAAGGGGACATAGAAGGTATTGAGGAGTAGGCCCAAAGTAGTCACCATCGAGGTCCATTTCATTATTAATTTGATGCCAGTTCAGTGAAGAAGCTGATTTGCTTCTTGCCAAAGATGTAGCAATCCATAAAAGGTCTCTGAAAATGGAGGGATGGTAGGAGCCTTGAAGAAGTTCATACCCAGACCGTATAATTAAACGTTTACAGTTTCCTTCCTCAAGCGAAGAATCATAGAGATTTTCTTCTTTCCTTCTTATTCTTAAATCATTTGACTGGAAAATGAGCAATCTCGAGGAAAGCTCTCAACTGAAAGAGCGACACTAAGAATCAACAGATAAGTGCACTTGTGCATGTTCCTCAAACTACTCTCACGAAGGAATAGCCTGATGTTTACGCTTCCAGATATAACTAGGGCATTTCAGAATCATCCAGTCGAGATTTGCAGAACTCAACACTTATTCGAGCCTTTGTACAACGCTCGTCTATTATTACCATTCTAGTATTGATCCAAACGAAGATTTGACCTTAATGGTTCAATGAATATTTCAGTGTGTTCGTTTTACTGAAAGAGTTATTTTTTACTTTGTTTCGAAGATGAAAGGTGACATTTTGTGTATATCGTAATAATTATCTTGAAGTTGTTTCCTCAACGATAAATTGGAAAATATCTGTATGAAAAAACCCTCGAATTGTATGGATGTGACATCTACTCGAAGGAACTGAGGAAAAAACTGAAAAAAAGCATTAACCTTTCAACCTTACTGCACCTCGAGTTCTAAATTGAATTTCCATTTTCTCTTTGTGTCGGGAAATTTCGAAACATAGCAAACTTTCACTTCGTTAATTGGATCGGGGTTTTTTCAAGTTGAAGCTTTCTGGGTCCTGAATAGATTTTCGCCAAATCACATTATGTAATTCGCTATACAATAGCTTCATCAGACGGTTTTGGTTAAACTGAAATAATATTGCAAACATCCTAACTATTTAGTGGGAATGTTTTCAAAAATGCTTGCACCAGTATTTTTTGTTTAACATCGCCCACGTGATGAGTAAATTCTCAGTTAGTCTTTGGCTTATGAGGAATTCTTCTCTCATTGAATCCGGCACTTGAGATCATTCATTGTTACTCATTTTCCTTCTTGCAGCTGCAGAGGAAAAAAGTCCAATAACCATCATGAGTGATTACGTGGCACCCTGAAGCTTTTGCAACTTCTAATCGTTTTTCTTCTTTTAATCTTACCACACATGCAGAATAATACAACAACAACAAAACATATTTCCCAAAAATTGTAGGATACTACAAAATGAAAAAAAATTCCCAAATTAAAACCTTCTACATTTTTTTGTGTTATAACTATAAGTTTTTATGTACCTCCCCCCTCCGCCTTTGAAACGAACCGCTGTTGATTTCATCATTGTGAGTTGAACAACAACCATTTCCAGTTCTGGAACAATGAAGAATAATGTAATGGAAAGAGAATTCAACCATAAGAGTTCTGTCTGAAAAAAACAATAAAGAAATTACCCAGACAAAGTATAAATTGCTTCGCGCATAATTGGAAACAACTCGTTGAAACCGGTTCGTCCCAAATAATTATTTCCATCATTAATTGCTCGAATGGGACTTTCGGAGGCAGCCGCATTTAAATTAACAGCTAATTTGCAGTCAGTTTACACGGTATTCCGAATCCATTATTCACCATTGCATAACTACCCCCTCTATTATCGAATACAAATGGAACGATACATAAGGGCGACACAGTGCTCGAACTATGAATATTCCCAATTTTCATCGGGAGATATACTAGCTTTCTCTATAAGAGAAACGCCCCCTACTGGACATTCAGACAACTGAGCTATGGGCCCATAACATTTGTCATTCCAACCAGAGTGGCTTTCAATGACCATTGAATAGCATCATGAAAGTTTGTCTTGTTCTTCCCTGTTGAATTGTGGCCTCACATTTTAAATGCAATTATAAACTTATTCATGCGATGCCTCATCACTAACCATATTTATTTCATTGCAGGCGAAAGACTGATCCAGTTTGCTTCCGAAAATTTAGTCACAGAAATATTAATCCACCCATCAGTTAGCACGCTTGCTCAGTGCATACGAAACCTTTTGAGCAGCTTTACTAGACATCGCCACATTATTCATGCAGGGTATACTTTCGCAGCCAATGGTTCCTGGATCTTACAAGTGAGTACCCAACAACTCTTGGTTCAAAATTGCTTCCTTCAGAGATTACTTGATTTGTGTTCTTTCGTAGGATGGAACCTTTTCCTTAGCAGATTTCTCTGAAGCCTTTCAAGAGGTCGATGTACAGCGTGTGATCAGAGCCTACGAGAATGGCATATCCTTCGATATCCACTGTTCCCCAGAAGGAGAATGGATGAGACTCCCCAAAGACTCTTTCACCAGGGGGTGTAAGTTGAGGGTCAACCCGGATGACATGTTGGACTCTGGATCTCCAGCAATAGCTAAATTTGTGAACTACCTCTCACCTTTCCTGGTTCCAGCCGAATTAGAAAGTACCTTGGAGAGCTCAGATGTTGTAGGAAATATCAGATTCTCCAGGTGAGGAGATTCAAAAATTTTCCTGATTGTTCTTCGTGT
Organism: Aphidecta obliterata; assembly: GCA_963966015.1. NCBI lineage: Eukaryota > Metazoa > Arthropoda > Insecta > Coleoptera > Coccinellidae > Aphidecta > Aphidecta obliterata. The sequence continues at coordinate 6,418,336 of OZ014435.1, forward strand.
TACTCTCTCCATGGAGACTTTCTGATAATTATTTTTCCAGACCCACATTGTATGTATTCCCAGGAGGTCAAGGAGACGCTGCCCTCTTCGGCATCAATGGTTTCAACATGCTAGTAGATGGAGGATCGAGCAGAAAGGCATGTTTCTGGGATTTTGTCCGACACTTGGACAGGTGAATTAAACCAATAAAAATAATTACACAAAGACTATAACGCGAAATATTTCAGATTGGATGCAGTTATGCTCACAAGACTGAATAACAGTAACGCCAACGGAATTGGAGCTGTGTTGAGAAGAAAAGCTCAAAACGCTGTTTATCCTCAAATGGGACACTTCTTCTGTAATATCCAGGTGATACATCCTCATATTTTTCATGTATTCACTCAATAAAAGCAATCTTCTTTCAGAACCGAAAAGCAAACCTCAGTCCCGATGGCGACAAAGACAAGGACCCTCTGGTGGTGAATCTCCTGGAGGAGGGTCAAGAATTAATCTCAAACCTTCGTAGCCTAGAACTGAACCCTCAGTTGTGTTATCGCGACTCCGAGCCTATCAATCTGTACCATAAAGTAGGTCATGGAACTTTAGATATGTACGTAATCAATCCTGCCAAAGATTCTAGGGAAGTGAAGGAATTTTTACTCAGGTGGAATAGCAACGACCAGAAACTCTTCGCCAATCATAAATTCAGTAGGGAATGTATGTTACCTTTGCAAAATATTGTATCAATTTGTGCTCTCCTTGTCTGGAGACCAGCCAATCCTAACGATACAATCACCAGGATCCTATTTCCTGGCAGTGCGCCACAAAACAAGATCTTCGAAGGTTTGGACAGATTGAAGAATCTCGAATGTATCAAACATACAGTTTGTACAGAGAGAACTCTAGCTCCACCTCCCAAACTAAAGTCCAAAGAGAATATCCTAGACAAGCTCGCTCAGCCAGAAAAGCCTAGAATCGAAGTGAAAAAAAGCAAACCTAGACAAATACCTGAAAATAAACTTATAGAAGACAATCTAAAAAATGGTCTACAGAACGGGCATGCAGAGAAAGTTGTGAAGAAATCGGGATCTGTCGAAAGCGACAAGAGTGAAACCAAACCGCCAAAACCCAAAAGAGAAGAAAACAAAATTACAGAGAGTAACAAGCAAGAGAAGGAGAAAATCCATAAGTCCAAACCAGAAGTAAATGGTACTAGAATTAGACAGAAGCCGTCTGAAAAGAAACCTTCACCTCCAACTCCGAAAAAAACCGATCCCAAAAAAGCCGAACTAGATAAGGAAACCAGCAATCAAAGAGTGAGAAGCAAAATTTCACCAAGTGCAACGCCAGCAAAAAGTACGAAAGATGCTACTAACAGGAGGGTCCTGGAGTCAAAAAGCCGAGCAGCACCAAAAAGAGAAGTGAAACAATCAGAGAAGAAAGAAGAAGCGAAGAAGTTTGAAAGAAAACCCATATCGAGAAGACCAAAAACTGATATGAAGATGCCGCAAAGTCCAGTGAAGAGAGCGATCAATGGAACACATAAACCAGATTCGATATCCAGAAAAGGTAAACTCGACCGAGATGTCACAACAGATTCCAGCACTGTTAGTACACCTTCCGTCGATCAGGATCCCTTGAAGAAAGACCTATCAAAACTAACCCCTGAAGAAGTCCAACAGCTCAAAGCACAAGAGCTAGCCGAACTCAAGGAAGAACAAGAAGCTATCAAAGAGCTAGAAGCTGTTTTTAGAAAAGGCGACAAAATAACCGTGGAATCATCAGATCTACGAAAAGTAAAAGATGTATCTATTGATGATAAGACAGACACTGAAGAATATCTTATCGTGGAAAAAGAAATTATAGAACCAACCCAACCGGAAGAAAGCGAAGCTGACGCAAAGGAAGAGGAAACTGTTAAACTAGCAAGAGACAGTGAAGAGAGTGAGAAGAAAAAGGACGAGTCTGAACCCGATAAAGACACAGAACAAGAAGAAAGTGGTATAGGTGAACAAGAAACTGACCTCGAAGAAGGAGAAGAAATTCTTGAAAATGAAATTTCGAAAGAAGCTTCCGTGCAGAGTCCAGAAGAAAATAAGAAAATTATTTCCAAGGAGGATGAAAACAAAGAACAAGCTCAGGAATCTCAACCAGATGAAAAAATATCAGCTAACATTGAATCTGGAGCCACAACAACGGCTCCAACTCTACCGGAAGATGAAAGAATACCACTCAATGAAATCAAAGAAGTCGATCAAATCGAAGAGAAGCACGTGAAAGAAGAAACTAAAGAGAAAGAAACGAAAGATGAGGTTCCAGTCATAACTTTCACGACTAAAACTGCAGAAAATCTCGCCAAAATCCCTTCTGTTGTTGGTATACGCTTAGATAAAGAAACTAGAATCAGGGATATAGTGAAGACACCAGATGAAGTAGCCGACCTGCCTGTCCATGAGGAGGTAGATGCTGAACATTTGTCTGAATACTCTCATGAAAGGGCTAAATTGAAGGATGAACACTTCGGTGATTCTCCAGTGAAAGACGAAGAACTCGCGAGTCCTAGGAAATCAGAAGAAAGTCCAAAAGAAGGCGACAAACTTGTTGCAGCTAAAGATGAAAATGAACCAAAACAAGACATTAAAATAACGGAGGAGAAAGATGTCAAAGAAGATGGACCTGTGGAGAAGAGTCCATTACAGGAAGAAATTGATGTACACATCGAAACAACAGAAAGTAAACCACTCGAAGTTGTCGAGAGAAAAGGAAGCATCAAAGACGAGGATTCAGCCGAATCAAAGAAAGAACTTCTAGAGAAAGAAACGTCTGCGGAAGAGATGAAAATCCATGAGGAACCAAGTACAAAAGATTCGAATGAAAAAGTTGAAGAACTGACTAAACTGCAGAAAGGAGAAACATCTACTGAGGCTGGGCACAAACCGATATCAGAGGAAGAACAAATTGAAAAGAAAGAAGACATCGAGGAAACGAAAGATTCTGAAAAATTAACAGAGGAAAAAGATAAAGAGGAACTGAAAGACATCAATGAAAAACAGAAAAAACCTTCAGAATTTGAGAAAGATACGACTGAAGAAAAAGAATCAGTTCAACAATCAGAAAAAATAAAATCTCCACCTGTTGAAGCACTACCCAAACTTCAACAGACTGATGCAACTGACATTAAACCAAGAGAAGAACCAACAAAAGTTGAACAGGAAAAACCTACTGATGATATAGATAAAAAATCCATTACAGATCCTTTCGAAAAAGAAATGAAACATGAGGATGAAAAAAAACCAGCGAAAGTCGAAGACAAAAAATTAGAGTCAACAATAATGGAGGAGAAGACAAGTGTTACCGAAAAAGAAACAACCATCCCTACACAAGAAATAGATAAAAAATCTAGGAGTCCATCTCCAAGCAAGACAGAGAAGAAAATAGACGAGACTAGGTCAACTGTTGTTGAAAGTGAAATTCAGCAGATTGACGAGAAATTGCTAGAAAAGAAGATGAGTATTTCTTCTGAGATTGAAATAGAAAAACAACCAGAAGTTACAAAAGAACCCAGCTCAACGTCGAAAGTTGAAGAGAAAAAGGAAAAAACTGATAAGGTAAAAGAAGAGAAATCTTCTGAATCAAGTCCAAAACAGCACCAAGAACTCGAAACCAAAGGAGGAGGTCACCAATCAATAGAACAACCATCAAAAGTAGATGAAAAAGCAGATCATGGAAAGGAATCTCCTGAATTGACCTCGAAGATACAAGAAGAATCAGGAAAACTCAAGGAAATTAGCAAACAACTAGCAGATGAACCTAGCATCATATCGAAAGAACAAGAAAAGGCAGACGAAATCCACGAAGAAAAACTTTCTGAGTTGAGTCCAAAGTTGGAAGGAACAGATAAACACGAAGAAAAAAGGCAGCCATCTGCAAAACTCATCTCACCTTCAAACGAAGAAAAGAAAGAGGATGAGGAGTTGAGTTCAAAGCAACAAGAAGTAACACATGAAACTAAAAAGTTGGAGGAAAAAGTAGATGAAAAGCCCCATGAGGAAACGACTGAACCACAGGAACAGCAGAAAATTGAAGTACAAGACGTTGAGACTAAGCCAGAGCATTCTGTTTCCTCTGAATTGAAAGTTGATGAAATTAAAGATGATAAAATCAATGAAAAACGTAAAATTAGCATATCTGAAGAAGAGAAGAAACCTGAAATACAAGACGAAGCAGATAATGAATCATCTACGAAAATTATAGAACAAGAAGAGCCCTCGGTGGTAAAATCCTCCGTAGATTCCAGGAAAGTATCTCTTGACATAAAAAGTGAGCCATCCAGATCTCCCTCGCCCAGAGAAATCGAAGACAAAAAAGAATCCCTGACAGAATCTAAATTGAAGAAATCACGTAGTCCTTCACCAAGTGAAATTAAAGATATTAAGACACCAGATAGAAAATCTAGCTCAATAAATGAAGAAGTTATCCCTGCACATATTTCTACAAAATTGCAAACTATCGAATTTCTAGAAGGAGAAATAAAATCGACAGATATAAAGAAGGATGAAGGCAAAACTGAAGATATTTCGAACAAAATGGAAGATATAGAATCAAGTGGAGAATCATCTCTGGAAGTGAAACGTGAAGAAAAAGAACTGCATGAAATTAAAAATCTTTCAGCAAGTGAGGATGACGACCTTAAAGATAAACATCCAAAGGAATTTGAGGAGAAGTCAATAGCAAAGGAAGCAAACTCTGATTTGGGCTCAAAGTTGATATCCTGCGATGAAACTCAACCAATGAAGAAAGATGATACAAAATCATCTACGAAAGAAGATATCTTTGAAAAAACAGAAGAAGAAATTGTACATGAAATAATTGCAGACAAGGAAATAGGAGAATCGAAAACTCCAGGAAAAAGGGCTAGCATACCAGATCTACAAAAATCTGTTCCAACAAAGAAAGAAGAAGAATTGGAAGATGTGAAACCAGTAGGAATTGAAGAAGTAACCAAAGTTGATGAAGAAGTTCTGTCTTCAGAAAAAAGGACTAGTGTTGCAGCTTTAACAGACCAAGCTATCGATGGACTATCAGAAACTACTGAAGTGAAAGAACACACTGAAAAAGACATAGGAAAGACAATTGATGATGTTGAATTGATAAGTGAACCAAAGACCAGTGAAATTGAAACTTCAGGACGAAAGAAAAGTGTAGTAGGAGAAACAGTTTCAATGGAAATGGATAGTAAAACAAAAACTCCTGAAAAAATTATTGGTGATGCTGTTCCAGAAAGTAAAACTGCAGAATTAGCGACGAGTCTTCCTAGTGTTCAACCTGGTGGTATTCTTTCGGAGAAAGATGAAAAACAGGAAGAAGTGAAAGTTGATGTGACGCAAACTTCATTGCCAGTCGAACTGAAAGGAAAATCTATAACAAAAACTGAAGATGTTATACAATTATCACCTCCCAAAGAAGAGAAACCTACAGATGCTACAGAAGAAAACTTGAATAAATCACCAGAACAAACATCTAAAGTTATGGATGTCGGTAAGCAACCACCCAAATCTCTTCCTTTGGAGAAGGTTTTGACGGAAATACCCCCAAGTGAAAGCATTCAGAAATCTCCGGAGAGGAAATTGAGTACCTCGATTAAACACACTGGTCAAGAACTATCCGGACATTCATCACCAGTTAACACCAAAGAACAAGAAACGCTGAGCTTGGGAAGCAGTGTAGAAAAATCTGAAACCAAATCACCTGGAGAAGTTGTTCGTAATAAACCTAAAGAAGAAATAAGTGAAAAATTGATATCACAACATGAAGAAGAGAAAATTCCAAGTTCCCCTCAAGAAATAAAAGAAAAAAAAATCGATGCCTCAGTAGTAGAAATTATCAAAGATGAAGCTAGTAAGGAAATTAAACCACCAATTCCAATTGAACAAGTACTATCGAATAAAACACTTGAAGTAGTCGAAAAATCTAAGGAAGCAACTCCAAAAACTTCATCACCTGGTGAAAATGACAATCATCAGTCATCAGTTAAACCTGAAGAAGAAAGTATCAAAGCCAAATCACCAGAATGCAAACTCATCACTTCTGAGGAAGAAACGAAAACTTCCAAGAATATGGAAACACGTGAGGAAAGAGATACGACCACAGAAATTAAGTCACCATCTCCAATTCAACAAAAATCACCCATCCAACCTGTAGAAAGCACTGCCGTCTCACAAGAGAGAAAATCCAGTAATGTAGGTTTAAGAGAAGAATCACTCCAAAATGGAATTGAAGAAGAAGGCAAAAAAGAAACAGAAATAGAAAAAATACTTCCAGATGAGAAGAAATCATCGATTGAAAAGATAGAAAGTACTGAGTCATTCCTAACAAGGAAATTCAGCGTGATTCATCCGGAAAAGGAAACCACTGAGAGTTCCATTGACCTCAAAGAAAAATCTCCTGAAAGCATTTCTTCAGCAGAAACATCCACCACAGTTACAACTGAAAAGGAAACACCTCCAGCAGCTACTAAAACTGAAAGAAAAGATTCGATTCGTGAAGTTAAAGATGAATCCGATGAGAAAAAAGTGGAAATTCACGACAAGAATGAAATCTTGATCGATTCGAAAAAACCCTCTGAAATGATGAAAGATAAGGAACCTGGGGTAAAACCTAAAGATGATACAATTGCAGATCAAGCTCTCTCTAAAACTATCACAGGAGATGTAGGTGTGGAAACAAGAGAAACAAAAAGTGATCCATCGAGCGAGACGAAAGAAGACATTCTGGAAGGAAAAACACAAGTACATAGCATATCGAGTCCCTCGCTAGACCAAAAAGCAGAGTCTCCTGAAAAACAGTCGAGAACAGCATCACTCATTGAGTCTGACACCAAGAAATCCTTCGAGGAATCGACACACGATACTGCAAAAACACGTAGTCCATCTCCAAGTGACACAATGAAAGATGAGAAGAACATTACTGCTGATAAGAAGATCCCAGAAAAAACACTACCGAGTGAAAAAGAACAAAAAGCCCCAGATAGTGAACTAGAAACTTCAGAGAAACCTCTTGCTGAAACCCAAGCAACCACTGGTCCAAAATCAAGTCAAGAATCCAAGAAACATACACCAGAACAAGAAGAGAAAAAAGAAATCGAAAAAGCTGACGAAAAAACGGACACTTCGAAAGATAAATCGACCTCTCAAGAAAAGATTGTGGAGCAACCTGTTTCCAGTGAAAAAGTGTGTACACTGGAACAACTGGATAACAAATATGCTCCTGTTTTAACTGAAGAAGCTGAGGTATCCAAAGACATCAATTTAAACCGTGAATTCCTACCAAAGAAGGAAGAGAAAATCGAAAGTTTACTGAAAACGAAAAGTGATGAAGAAGATAAATCTGAGGAGAAACCTTCAGAAGACATCGAAAAAGGTGAAATAATTGAGAAACAAGACCATGAAACTGCTGAGACTGAAAAAGGATCAATACCTAAAAAACTCGATGAAAAGAAGGAAATTGAAAGTGATACCACTAAAGAACAGGAGTTTGACAAAGCGATACCATTGGGTGATATCCATAGCTTCCTAGAACAGGAAAAGATACACAGCCACAAAGAGAGAGGTTCAATTGGGGAAATTCCGAAAAATGAAGACGTTAAAGTAGAATCGACAGAGAAAGAATTCTCCGAAAAGACTGAATACAAGCCAGAAATTGTAGGAGATCCTAAAGACAAGGAGATGAAGTCAGAAAGAACAACTCAAGATCAATCAACTGGCAAAGATGAAGAACTAAACCTAATGAAGAAGGACGAAGCGAAAGATCAAGAAAAAGGAATAAAAGAGCCGAAGGAAAAACAAATAACAGAAGGTAAACATGAAGATAAAGACATAATAAAAACTGAGCAAATCAAAATTGATCTCACTGATAAGCCAGAACATGCTGAACCGGTTCTTTTGGAATCTACCCCAGATTCTCCGATCATCAATATCGTTCCTCCAATGCCAGTTCTGACTACTGACATCGACAAGGCAGAATTGGGAAGGAAGTCTCCCAAAGAACGTGAAGAAGACGTTGCCAAGATTGTAGCTAGTGTAGCTACAGTCCTAAAATCTGATGCTCCACTAGAGCAGTTCCACAAGCAAATACCACTTTATACGACAGAACTCAGAGAAACGCATATCACAACATGTGATTCTCCAGTGTCAGAATACGATATAGAGGAGGAATTGGAAAAAATTCAGGAATCTGACGAAAGAGAATCTTTGAAGAATTTAGAATCCAGCATTATCGTTGAAGAAGAAGATGATAAAACAAGAGAGTGTTCTGAAGAAACCAGCACTGTACATAGGATGTTAGTCACAGCATCAAGTGAAGATGGTGGCGAAGAAACTGAGATATGTCCAGTTGGAACTATAACATTTTCCAGAAGTTCCGAGAGTTCTGGAAGATCTTCTCCGGAGAATATGTCCAGAAAGTTATCTCAAACATCATCGATTCTCGATACCATTTCCGACCAGACCACTGTGAAAGACCTAACAGAAGTTCAAACCAAGAAAGAAGCAGTTGTCGAGGAGATAACCAAATCATCCAAAGGAGTTCTGGAGGGAGCATTGAAATCCGATGTAGCAACACATTCGACTCAACCAATCTATCCAGGTATAGATTTGAAAGAAGAAGTAAAATCATTGGAGGATCAAATTGAAGAGGCAGTGAGGACAGCTAAGAGAGAAGATGACAAAAAAGAACAGAAACAAGAGAAAGAGATGAAATCTGATGCACTACCACATTCCACTCAACCAATCTATCCAGGTGAAAATCTGAAAGAAGAAGTGAAATCATTAAAAGATCAAATAGAAGAAGCAGTGGGGACACTTGGAAGAGAAGAAAAATCCGGTGATGACAAGAAAGAGAAACAAAGTGAAATACAAGAAATTTTATCTGAAGCTTTCCAGGAAGTATCTCGAGATGCTGAAGATATCAAAGAATCAGTAACTGATAAAATCGGACATGTTTTTGGCAGTATTTTTTCAGGAGCCTCCAAAGTGGGTGAAGCCTTGGGCCATACAATAACTGACAGTGTTAAAGCTGTAGAAACGAGCATCGATGAGGGATTGCACAAAGTTGAGACAGAACTTGGTGAAGTGAAACATAAGATTGAAGATGTGGAATCAAAAGTAGTTGACACATTAGTTGAGAATAAGGAAAAAGCTGAACATATTGTTGCTGATCATTTAAGAGAATCCGTATCGGCTCTAAGTGATACCATCGAGGAAACCGATAAAGCTAAAGACTCTTTCGTACAACACACTGAAGATACTTTAGACAAAATGGCAGCTCCATTGAGGGAAACGTTAGGAGATGCACTTTCAAATTTAGCTGAATCACTCAAACAGAAAGAAGAGAAAATAGTTGCAACTAAAACAGAAGAGAAAGAAAGTGAAACGATAGACACGATAACAAATTTTCAAGATGCAACAGAAGACGAGGTGAGCAAATGGATTGTTGAATCAGGAGGTGAAATTTCCCAACAAATATATCCATCCTTGAAAAATGCTACTGAAAAAGTAGAGAAAAGTATAGGTCAGGAGAATCTTAGGAAGCCTTTGGTGGATGGTGAGGAATCTACTATTTCATCTCTTATCAGCGATGCTACCAAGGATATTGAGAAAGTGTTAGGTGAAGTTGAAGATATTCATAAAACTCCAGTTGAAGAAACTGACAAAAAAGTTTCTAATTTGAAAGAAGAACTTGCTGAAGAAGCCTCGAAGGGAAAAAAAGAATTAGTAGAAGAAAAAGAAGAATTATCTAAGCATATTGATGACAAGATCGGTACAACGATTAAAGCACCAGAAGAAGACTTGAGTGGATTGATTCAAGAAACTACGAAAACTATTGAAGGGAAAATATCAAATGTAGAAAAATCACTCGATGAAAAAAGTGAGAAGAAAACCAACGAACTGAAGGAAAATATCGAAAACGTTCTTGAAAAAACCGAAGAAGCTTTGGAAGATATCAAAGATGGACTTGTGAATGGACTTGTTGAAACGGTTACTGACACCAAAGAAAAAATTGAAGAATTGAAGAGTAAAGGAGATAAAGAAATCGAAAAACTGAAAGATGAGAAAGATGTTTGTCTGGATGCTGTTAAATCCGTTGAAGATGTCGTTTCTACCAAAATCTCAGAAACTTCGAAGGAAATTTCTGCTGGCATTGCAGAGGCATCCGAATCGGCCAAAAATATTGCTCAAGAATCTCAGGCTTCCCTCGATACGTTGAAAAAAGATCTTCAACACACTGAAGAGACGTTCAAGAAAGAAGCTGAATCGTCTATCGAAAAATTTATGGATGATGTCAAATCTTTATCGAATTTGATAGAAATGAATTATCCTACGAAAGAAGAGACGCATGAGAAGGATTCCCTCCAAAGTAGACTAGAGACAAAGGCTGAAAATATGATCAACACTTACACTGACGAGATTAAAGATACTCTAAAGGATTCTGCAGGGAATATTGAGGAAGACGCAGGGCTTTCGTTTGAAACTATAAAGCATGACATAGATGTTAAAGATATGGAGAAAGATATAGCAGAGGAAAATGCGATAAGTGATATCTCTAATATAGTAAGGGAAGAAATCGATAGTTCTCTAAAGGGCTGGACTGGAGCCGAAAAGAGTGTAGCACAAGAAGTGTCCAACATCTCCGATTCCTTGAAATCAGCAGTGGACACAGGCCACTCCCTCAAGGAAGACACCAAGACTGCCATAAAAGACGTTGGGTCAACAATCGCCTCGAAATCTGACGAGTTAGTAGAAAAAAGCAAAGAAGAAATTGAGAAAAAAGTTTCTGATTTGAAAACAGAAGTAGAAGGGACCAAGACTGCAATAATTGAAAAAGCTGAAAGTGTATCGAAAGATATAACAGATTCGAAAGAGAAAGTAGAGGAAGCTCTTAATGAAACCAAAGAAAATCTCGAAGCAAGCATAAGTAATATAAAACAGGACCTCGAGAAAGAGAAAGAAGCTCTCGTAACAGCTGGCAAAGAAATTGAATCTGAAGTTAAACATGCGGTGGAAGATGTATTCGATGCTGGTAAAAAATTGTTTGGTGGTTTATTCGGAAGCAAGAAGGACGATACGAAGACCAAAGAAGAAGAGAAGAAACCTACACAGCCAAAAGAAAGTAGTGTACTGAAAGATACTCCTGAAGTGTCTGGATCGGATAGATGTAGTTCACTAGGAGGATGTGAAGATGTAGATAAAGATAAATGTGATTTGATGGGAACTCTAGGATTAGGTAAATCTGGTGATATTTCAGAGACTTGTGATATTAGCAAAGGTGATGTACAGACCCATTTAGGCTTAGAGGTTAGTCAAGAAAAGAAATTATCTATATCGGATGTTGAAATTTTCGTTGATGATAAGGGTAAAGATTCCAGTACTGAGTGCGATTTGAAGACTGCAAAGGAAGACGGGAGCAAGAGAGGAGTAGACGAGAAACCTCATATCAAACCTGAGGATTCAGATATCAATAGGCTCGACAAACATATCACAGATGTGCCTAGCGAAGGGGTGTCTCCGAAGAAAGACGTCCAAAATGTCACATCTGACTCACCATGCAGTGATAGCGGAGATTTCCATCATAAAATGTCCGAAATGGACCCTATGATGATGTCTTTCTACGGTGCACTCCCCGATGACGATATACTGGACGACGGAGACGACACGTCAGGAAGGTCGGAGGTGCCACTCACTCACCTGCACGACCTCACCAAGGCGAAATTCGAAGGGAAAAAATTCGCTGAAGGAGTTTCCCAACTTCCTCAACAAGACCCTATGACGTCCAGTTTTTACGGGGAATTACCTGGCGCCAGAGACGATAAAGATCCAATAGGAGCTTGGGGAAAACCGTTAGGTCTGCCGAGTCCCGCACCGCCGAACGAAAAGGGCACGCCGAAGAAAGAGAGGAAGCTGCCTTCGAACGTCATGGCGAAGAACAGGATAAACGACGACAGAGCCAGGTCGGAGTCGCCTTCGAAGAATAAGAAGAAGGTGAATCCGGTTTACGTCGATCTCACCTACGTCCCTCACCATGGAAACTCGAACTACGCTTACGTTGATTTCTTCAAGAGGGTGAGGGCGAGGTATTACGTGTTCTCCGGTATTGAGCCTAGTCGAGAGGTGTACAACGCCCTGCTGGAGGCGAAGCAGACGTGGGAGGATAAAGATTTAGGTAACTATTTCTTTATTATTGTTTGGAAGTGTCTCTCAACTACAATTCATTCATGTTTTTGCAGAAGTGACCATCATCCCAACCTACGACACTGACGTCCTGGGCTACTGGGTAGCCGAAAACGAGGAGTTGTTGACGAAATACAAGATCGACCTCTCCCCATCTGCCAGCCGATGTACCATAAATCTGCAAGACCACGAAACGTCATGTTCAGCCTACCGCTTGGAATTCTAAAGCACCGTTTCACCCACCAGCAAACTTGGTTTCTGAAGACCCTCTTCACATTATCGAACGCAACGAAATCCGTGGTACGATACTGGCCAAAATCACTGAATCCATCTCTGAAACGTCCATTTTAATATCATAATTCAAAGCCAAGATATTACCATATATCTTCCTTGTTTGTACCTCCTAATGAATTATATTTACCCTACTCTAAAGCAGTCTTCACACGCCTAGCATAGACCCAAGTTAAATGGTAGGTAGTTTTGAGAATTTAATCGTTGGATACCATAGACTGGTTCTTGAAGAAAGGACAAACCAACTTTAGAATACTTTGAATTTGTCGAAACACTTGATGTTGTGAACTTCAGTGTTCTGCGACTATGATGTCGGTTCTTAAATTTTGAAAATTAGAATAGAATCAATTCGAAATTTAAATTTTAAGCTATCAAGATCAATAGCTTAGATTGCAAGAAATAATTAAATAGATAGCATTAACAACAATAGACAATCTTCCTTGCATCATTTGGAGAGTTTCCTGTAATTGAATTAGCACCTTCTTATTTTTTGTGATTAATGTTTTGTTCAATGCTTTAACTATATAATTATTTCTTTCGCTTTGAATGTTACATTGTTCTGTGTAATATAACATTTTCGTTATAGATTTTTCTTACATTTTACCAGCAACAGTTTGTGAATCCATCAATCTGTATCAGCAATTATGGCCTATACTGAGTTATCTGGAAGAATTACTGTTGTTTGTAGTTACTTACTCTCTTTTTCTTTGAGTTGAACCAACGTGCAAAAAACTAATTTCCATACATCCAAGTGCCACTTATAGAATAAAAAAATAACGAGCACACAGTATATATCGGATTATTCTACCAAGAAAATTAAGAATGAATCAACGGACTAGAAGCATATAAATAGTGGTGTTTCTTGCATGATGAACTGTGGTTGAACTCAAGAAAAATCAATTTTTGTGATCGAGCTTTTGAATGGTACACAATACAATAAATTAAATATTGTTGACTATATATGTAAGTTGGTGCTATAAGAAGTTTGCCTTGAAAAGTTTTTCACAATAACGTGCGACACCTGGTTTGTAGGAAATTTTCAAATTGGTGGATGGATTTAAGGCTAATCTCCAGGCGTTTTAAGAAACGCTGCATTCTTTCTCCCTTCCTGTGAACAGATGTATGTCCTTCCAGATTTGATAAATTCATTCATGAAATAGAAAAAGAATGGGAGAAGGGAGAAGAGAATAACCTGAAGATTGTCCTGCAAGGTTTCGTATCTACATATGGAATAGAACAATTTATTGTAGTTTTATTTTCACCCACAATAAAATAATCGTATTTATTCTCATTAATTTATTTCTTAATTTATAATCATATATTTATGTTTAAGCGCACAGTAATGAATTGATCTATTCCTGTAGATATGTCGGACGATGAAGTGTAACTTTATATTTTGTTGGAAGAAATGCGTGTCACTTAAATTTTCTATATTATAAAATCGTATAGCTTCTAGTCAAAGTCCTATCCCTTAGCTTGAAAATGTTAGAAGTAAAATATATTCAATTGCATTAATGTGTATGGGACATGTATGAGAATAAAGAATATGTAATAATAATTTGGTGTATCATTTATTCAACCATTGATATAAATCCTCTCGAGGAGAGAAAGAAAAAAGAGGTAGTTTTAAAAGAAAGAACTTTCGAGGAAAACTTAATTATTACAAACAAATCCTGATGGTGTTCCTAAAAGAATCAATTTCCTTCATCCAAAGCATATTTTTGGGGCAATTCAAGTATGTAGAATTCAAATCCGACATCAGTTTAGAGCTCAGTTTTTTTTTGTCCAATTCCGGAACGTTTTAGTAAAGTACAAAAGTATGATTTCAAGGTGAAAGATTTGTCAATTCCTGGTGATAAAAATCTTTCAGCAGGAAACTGATTCCATATTTGTATTCATTATGGTAGATTTCCAGTTTTTTTGAAAATTCAATGAAAAAAAAATATTTCCTCTGGAAATTTATCTAAGGGGTTAACCTTCAAACATTTTTCGGTGAAAATCGAAAGTGGAAAACAAATGGGCATGTTTATGGGATAATTATGGGTTTCAGATTCCGAATATGTTATCAGTTTCGAGGTCAGCTATTTTTTAGCGATCGTACATGGCTTTTAAGATGTAATAAAAATACGATACCACTAGCGCCATCTATTTTCAGAGAGCTGAAGTATGTCTACTGAAATGGCGAAAACTACAAAATCTTCAAAGTCGGTAAGTCACTTTTTGCATTTGAGTATAGATGGCGTACCCATAGCAATGAAGGAAATATTTGTGAATTTCCCGTTATTCTGATCCTGTAGGATAACTCTGATCTTATTCTGATTCAGCATAGTCGATTTGACCATTGCGGTGATTTTCGAGAAAATCTTTGCCCCGAAAATATATCCACCTTCGACATTTTTTCATATTTTACATATGCCAGAAGCAGAATAACTATTAATTCCATGTTTTGAACAATTCCATGCAAACTCAACTAGTTCAGCTTTCCCTCAGATTTCACATTATATTTGTTTATTCATTTTGAATATGATTTCAAACTCGCGCCAAACATTGACAGAAGTCATGTCATTAAAGGAATCTCGCTGATTGGTGCATAATGTCTAATTGTCAGACGTTTACAAGAGAGTCAAGAGACCAACTAAATAATTGACAATTAGAGGGTGTTGTCATCCAAAATGTTTATTTTTGCTCAAATGTGAATCTTTCAACGAAATCCTACAAAATCTTCTTAGTATATAACCAATACTAGTGTTTAGTTAATTTTAGAAAACCCAAACTATACGAAAATGTTTTTCTTCAAAAAAAAGAGTCACCAGGAAAGTCCAGGAGTTGCAGTCATAGGAACCCCAACAAATGTAAACCACGATATCCATGTTAGCGTCAACAAAGATGGAATATTGGAAGGCCTCCCTTCGGCGTGGTGCCGACAAATCGGAAAACAAATCACCAAAGAAGAGCAGGAAAACAATCCGGTTGCTGTCAGACAAGTGCTCAGATACTATAACTATTCCATGAAAAAACAAGAAGCAACCCCGCAATTCAAGCCTCTGGTTACCGAGAACTACATCGACGAGGAATCCGAGGAGATAAGTAGGTTCGAGAATTCGAAAGAGGCCCATACTAGTAGGGAATCAATATTATCCTCTTGTTCGGAATACGAGAACTCCAGGTAAGCTTCAACTCGAAATGTTCATATTTTACCCACTTCTAATATTTTAAAGTCTTTGTTACGTATTCAACAAAGGATTCTATAATTAATTTCTAAAATTTTATGGTGATTCAAGATAAAAAATAATTCCAAATATGTTTTAGGCCGGGAACTTTCTGTGCAACGCCAAAAACCAACCAAGAAGAACAAAATTTAATGAAATCCAAGAATTTAGCGAAAAGTATAGAAAACCTTAGTATTAACGAAACAGTAGAGATAAGAAAAAAATCGGATCCTAGCGAGGACGGCTTCATAAGAAGAAAAACTGGGATGACCGACGAAGACTACATGGCGGAACTGAGGAAATTATGCAATCCCGGAGATCCAAACCAATATTACTTCAAAACTAACAAAGACCTCGGTTCGGGAGCTTCCGGGATAGTTTTCGTAGCTACAGACCTCCGGACTGAACAAACCGTCGCAATCAAGGACATAGACATGAAGAAGCAATCGAGAAAAGAGTTGTTAGTAAGCGAGATACGAATCATGAAGAATTTCAAGCATAAAAATTTAGTCAATTTCCTCGAAGCTTTCGTGATGTACGACGAGCACTTGTGGGTTGTTATGGAACTCTGCGACGGAGGCCCTTTGACAGATGTGGTCACCGAGACGGTCATGAAAGAAACCCAAATCGCTGCGGTTTGTTACGAGGTGCTCCAAGCGATCAGCTACCTCCATTCTCGAGGAACCATCCATCGTGACGTAAAGTCCGATAATATCCTGTTGGGAATGGACGGTTCCGTCAAAGTGAGTGATTTCGGTTTCTGCGCTCATGTCATCGGGAACGAACAGAGGGAGACCATGGTCGGAACGCCCTACTGGATGGCACCGGAGGTCGTAACCAGACAAAAATACGGGAAAAAGGTCGATATCTGGTCGTTAGGTATAATGATAGTGGAAATGTTGGACGGAGAACCACCGTATTTGAGAGAACCAGCTCTTAGGGCTCTATATTTAATCACGGTTAACGGCAGACCAAAAATTACGAAATGGGACAGTCTGTCCTTGAACCTGAAGAGTTTTATCGATTGGTGCCTTCAAGTCGAAGTGGACAAGAGGGCGTCCTCTGAAGAACTGTTAGAACATCCGTTTTTGGAAGACAGGGCAGACTTGAAGTCTTTGTTACCATTAATTAAGGCTGCGAGGAAGCAGCTGCATAAGAATTACTGATATTGATGAAAATGAACGTTACATTACTTCCCTCATCAAGCAATTTGAAAGGCTGTCCATGCATTTCTAGATTTAAGAATAATATAAATGGAAAAAAATTTTAATACGGTTTTTATATGTATTGGTATTATGAAATTTTTTATTGTGCCTTTATTGTAATATGACAAAATTGTACCTATAAACTATATAAATATATTTTATTATATATCTTACCCAAGTATTTTACTATACTTTTATAATTTTATATGAGAATTAAAGTGTGAATAAAGGGTTGACATTGAGAGAATTCTTGATTTTATTTCCTCCAATAATTTGAAAACAGTGATCCGACATTTTTTAAGGAAATTTTATTTTCTTTAGCACTAAATTAAAAAATTGAGGTGTGAGAAAACGAAGCTTTCATCAGTTATTAAAAACTTATTTTCAACCATGTCCAAACTTGGGCTAACCTGAACAAAAAATTATTTTCAACGCTGTCCTAACCTAGCTCAAATATTAATCCATTTTAAAAATTATTTTCAACGCTGTTATAACTTAAGCTATACTAACCTTGATATTGATTCACTTTAGGAATTATTTTCAACATTGTTCTTACTTAGCCTAACCTAAATATTAATTCATTTTTAGAATTACTAACTCAACCTGGCTTAACCGTTAATTCACCTCAAGAATTATTTTCAACACTTACCTAACCTAAATATTAATTCGTTTCAAGAATTATTTTCAACACTGTCCAAACCTAACCTTAATATTAATTCGTTTCAAGAATTTTTTCAACACTAACCTAACCCAAATAATAATTCGTTTCAAGAATTATTTCCAACACTCTCCTAACCTAAATATTTATTCGTTTCAAGAATTATTTTCAACACTGTCCTAATCTAACCTAAATATTAATTCGTTTCAAGAATTATTTCAACACTGTCCTAACCTAACCTAAATATTAATTCGTTTCAAGAATTATTTTCAACACTGTCCAAACCAAACCTAAATATTAATTCGTTTCAAGAATTATTTCAACACTGTCCTAACCTAACCTAAATATTAATTCGTTTCAAGAATTATTTCAACACTGTCCTAACCTAACCTAAATATTAATTCGTTTCAAGAATTATTTTCAACACTGTCCAAACCAAACCTAAATATTAATTCGTTTCAAGAATTATTTCAACACTGTCCTAACCTAACCTAAATATTAATTCGTTTCAAGAATTATTTTCAACACTGTCCAAACCTAACCTAAATATTAATTCGTTTCAAGAATTATTTCAACACTGTCCTAACCTAACCTAAATATTAATTCGTTTCAAGAATTATTTCCAACACTGTCCTAATCTAACCCAAATATTAATTCGTTTCAAGAATTATTTCAACACTGTCCTAACCTAACCTAAATATTAATTCGTTTCAAGAATTATTTCAACACTGTCCTAACCTAACCTAAATATTAATTCGTTTCAAGAATTATCTTCAACACTGTCCAAACCTAAACTCACCTAAATATTAATTCGTTTCAAGAATTATTTTCAACACTGTCCTAATCTAACCCAAATATTAATTCGTTTCAAGAATTATTTCAATACTGTCCTAACCTAACCTAAATATTAATTCGTTTCAAGAATTATTTTCAACACTAACCTTACCTAAATTTTAGTTCGTTTTAATAATTATTTTCAACACCGTCCTAACCCTAACCTATATTAATAAATTTCAAGAATAATATTATCACTTTCCTAACCTAACCTGATGACGATAAATATTTATATTGAAATTCTTCGTTTCTTCAATCCCCATAAAAATTGAGGAGGGGACAGAAAAAAAACAAAATCGCACTTTATAAATATATTTACAAATTTCTATTTACACTTCCTTCTGTAATAAAACATTATAATCAATTTACACTTTCGCTTTTAAAAATTCATTATGTATTTCACAATATCCCAAGGAAACTAACAAGAGGGGCAACTATCTTTAACAAGAAATATGTACACGAATAAAAAAAAATGTATACTACAGAAAGAATCTTAGTCGGAAAATTGGAAAAAAATTATCAAAAAAAATCAATTTCACAGTTTGATTTTCACCAAAATTAAGGTACATTTTTCCAAGACATCATTTTGTCTATCTGGCTGGTCCCAGATGATTTAATTGTAACGCTGGGCAGCAAATTCAATCGGTACTATAAATTCAAAATTAAAATTTTGCTCGCTGAATTTAAAATGTCAACTTGACATTACAACAGTAAATTTATATAATCCAAGATCGAATGTGTGAATCTAATATTTGTGTAAAATCTCAAAACGCCAAAAACTCAAAAATAAAAGGAAAAGGTTGAATCGAGAACGAAAACTAATATCGTTATTTGATTTCACTGACTGAATAAAGAGTGCCAGAAATGAAGGCATCGGAATTTAATATTTGTAAATAAAAAATTAGTTAAACTACTTTCTTTGGAAAATCGAAAAATATTCAGATCCTTGTTTGCGTTGATTTGAAAGAGTAGACGAGAAATGGCTTAACGATATAATATTTTTCTGAACGGAAACACATGATTAAATTAAACATGTAATCGAATCAATGTGAAGAAAGAAAAATGTGATGTATAACAAGCTTTTGTGAAATCCAAAAAAAATTCCGTAGCATAGACTAATAAAAGTTCAAGTTTAAAAAAAAAAGAAAGAACTGTGTAACTTCTAGATATTTAACATTTTTGGCAAATACTGAAGTTTATTCAATCGATTTGAAACTGAATCATTTTCCAATGACATTGTAACAAAAATGAACCAATGCATACTTCAGTTCATCATCAAACGTTTAGAAATAATTGAAGAAAAAAGATTTTGGTCCAGTTCATTTCAAAATAGAAACAAAGTATGCAGGCACATTCTTGAAATAAAAGTCAACTGTCAGAAAAATACACTTAAACCACCAAGTGTACAATATTAAATGTTAAATTATTGGTAATATTCAATATAAACATTTCATCTAGCGGACGATTGGAACCACCTAAATCTTTCTCGATAATTCCAAAAATCGATATGACCGACGCCGTGAAAATTTGCTCCCCAAACCCCCACAAAAAAAATCTTACGGGGACCATCCAATACTCGTATAGCTACGGCAGTGAGTCATGTCGCACCGTGTTTCTTATTTTCTTCTTCATAATGTTAACCTCTTTTGCAACGCGTATATTGCAAGTTTGGAATCACATAGGTTAAAGCTGATATGACGTTCGTCTTCACTCCTCCTCGTCATCTCCGAGGGGTGGCAAAAGTACCAATCGGGGGTGTTGATTGCGGCGTGACGGTCAGGTCAATCACTGTCCGACATCACTTTTTTTCTTTTCTTCGCTTGCTTTGGCTTCACGATCTCCTCCTCCTGGAAAAACGAGGAAAACGTTAAGTGAGGTTATATTAGGTTAGGAATGATTCGAAATGATAATTCCGGGTTTTTTCTTGCGCCAAATGGGAGATAAACCAGTTTCCACGACGAGCGGACGTGCAATGTTTACTATAGACGATTTGTTATTGTTATATTCGCCTCGGCTTCCTCAAAATACGGTACAATGTTAAAATATAAAAGACCAACCGGTTATTGCGCTTTATATTTGTCGGATCTACGGGTATCATATCGTGACGTATCCTTGTCTACTGTGCCCGCGTTTGAAATCGATTCCAGATGGCAGGTACGTGGAACGGAGGTTCAGATAAGTACCATCGGGTTTATCGTTGAAATGGACCATTATCGGATGAGAATAGCTTTGGTGGCACATTCGATATTCTTGCGTTGGCATACCTGGAGTCATATAATACTGGATATCAGATGGCGCCAGTGAAATTGAGCTTCTCAAAACGCCTTATTCTGGGAACTATCGATATATCCCCACAAATTGACAGACACTTCAAATGACACTAATTCACTGATGCCAACACAAAGAAATTGAACATGCCAACAAATTGTTTCTTATCCGAAATGGTCCATTGTTGACTGAAACGAACAATTGGAAAACGATTAACAATCTTAGACTTCATCTTTACAGGGAAATATATACAGGGTGGCCAGACGAAAACTTAGCAGATGACATCCACTTGATTTTTTCTGCTTGTGAGAATTTTAATTGGTACCATTCCTGCACCGAATATCGAAGGCTCGACTTGCCTATATTTTATTCAAAATTATTCCATATACAAAGTTTCCAAAGTTAATCACGATTCAAAGGAGCGTAGTTAAAATTACCCTAAGGGAACGGGAAGATTCCCTTCAGTTTGTTTTTAAACCGGGAAGAAACTTTAATTATGGTTTACTTAGTTTCGAAATTGTTCGACTGAGGGGAAAACTATTTGACTCAATTTCTTGATTGAAATTGCCATCCAGTATTGACAGAAGCAGGAGGATATTCTTGCGAATTAGTTTTCTCTAAATTCCATGGAATATATCATCACCAAAAAAAAATTGTAGTGTACTTATTCAACAAAAAAATTCATGTCCCATCGGGACTCGAACCCGCCACACTTTGGACAAAATAAGAGAATTCCCAGAAGTATATCCTGGAAAAGTAATTGAACCCTGTATTTCTGAAGCAGGAATACTTCTAACAAGTTTGATGGGGCAGTAACGAAATTCCAGTGGCGGTATTATGTGCGCCGTTCTACAAGAGACGTAATACGATTTCTCTCGTTTAAAGCCGAAGAATGGGTTTCTAAATCGCCTCCGACACGACGGCCATTCTTCGAATTCTCGGATTTTCGCAATAAGCTCTTTATGTCGTCATCAATGCGACGTTTCGAACTCAAACCGTCCGTGTTCTTCAATCAAATCGTCAGATAAACGATAAAAGCCTGGGAAATTCAATAACGCCCTGTACGGGTGAGTAAATTTGATGTTCGCCGAGTGTTGAGGTAGCAATATATCTCGGACGAATTGCCTTGAAGAGGAATAGTTGTTAACAGAGTGATTCCATGTAGAGCTGGAAGATAGCAGTAGTCGAAGACATGCATTAAGGGTTCCGTAAGTGAACTATGGGGTGTCCCAAGTACTGTGGATATTTTTAAATACGAAGCTAAAAGTTGAAAAACCTGAATTTATTTTGGTTTTATTTTTTCCAACACATTCTTATAATTGAAATTGAGAAAAGTTGCTCAGTTCTTCCACAATTTGATGATTTATCGAATACAAAAAAACTGTTCAATAATTTCAAAATTTATGCGTTTATCCGACATAATAAAATTTCAGGGAGACGTAATAAAATATTTAGTACAATATTGCAGTCACTGTTATATTTATGAACACTTCCTATGCAGTCGAACAACTATTGAAATATTAACGATTATGAATGTATCAATTTTTAATTTTTTTCTACAGAATTTTTTGTTGGTTATATTTTTTATGGAATTATGGAATGCAAAAAAACGTCCGATAATTTCAAACTTGACGCGTTTAACCAACATAATAAAATTTCAGGAGGAGTAATTTTTCGCTCAAGGTCAAAAAAAGACCAAATATTTTATTGGACGTAATAAAATACATATTTAGTACAATATTGCAGTCACTGTGATATTTATGGACACTATTTAGCCGAACAACCATTGAAATTTTCACTATTATGAATATATCAATTTTCATATTTTTTCAACGGATTTTTTGTTGGTTATATTTTTTCCAACACATTCGTATAATTGAATTTAAATAAAGTTGCTCAGTTTTTCCCCAATTTAAAAATTTATATAAGGCAAAAAGTTCCTTCAATAATTTCAAACTTGACGCGTTCAACCGACATAATAAAATTTCAGGGAGAGTTTATAGCTCATGGTCAAGAATAAACCGAATATTTTATTGAACGTAATAAAATATTTAAAACAATATTGCAGTCACTGGGATATTCATGGACCCTTCCTATTTAGTCGAACAACTATTGAAATTTTCACGATTATGAATGTATCAATTTTTGAATTTTTTTAACAGAATTTTTGTTGGTTATATTTCTTCCAACCCATTCATATAATTGAATTCGAAAAAATTTCTCAGTTTTTCCATTACATATGTATTTGAAAATTCATCGATTGCAAAAAATTCGTTCAATCATTTCAAACTTGACGCGTTCAACCGACATAAAAAAAATTCAGGAAGAGTAATTCATTGCTCATGGTCAAGAATGGACCGAATATTTCATTGGGCGTGATGAAATAGTTAGTAGAATATTGCAGTCGCTGGGATATTTATGGACACTTCCTATTTAGACGAACAACTATCGAAATTTTCACGTTTAAGAATGTATCAATTTTTGAATTATTTTAACAGAATTTTTTGTTGGTTATATTTTTTCCAACACATTCTTATAATTAAAATTGAGAAAAGTTGCTCAGTTCTTCCACAATTTGATGATTTATCGAATGCAAAAAACTCGTTCAATAATTTCAAACCGACATAATAAAATTTCAGGGAGACGTTATAAAATATTTAGTACAATATTGCAGCACTGTTATATTTATGAACACTTCCTATGCAGTCGAATAACTATTGAAATATTCAAATATTCATTATGAATGTATAAATTTTTAATTTTTTTCTACAGAATTTGTTGTTGGTTATATTTTTTATGGAATTAAGGAATGCAAAGAAACGTCCAATAATCTCAAACTTGACGCGTTTAACCAACATAATAAAATTTCAGGGGGAATAATTTTTCGCTCAAGGTCAAAAAAAGATCACATATTTTCTTGGACATAATAAAATACATATTTAGTACACTATTGCAGATATTTATGGACACTTCCTATGTAGTCGAACAACTATTGAAATTTTCACTATTATGAATATATCAATTTTCATAATTTTTCAAGGGATTTTTTTTGTTGCTTATATTTTTTTCAACACATTCGTATAATAAAATTTAAATAAAGTTGCTCAGTTTTTCCACAATTTAAAAATTTATGGAAGGCAAAAAGTTCGTTCAATAATTTCAAACTTGACGCGTTCAACCGACATAATAAAATTTCAGGGAGAGTAATTTATTGCTCATGGTCAAGAATAGACCGAACATTTATTTGGACGTAATAAAATATTTAGAACAATATTGCAGTCACTGGGATATTCATGGACACTTCCTATTTAGTCGAAAAACTATTGAAATTTTCACGATTATGAGTGTATCAATTTTTGAATTTTTTCAACAGAATTTTTGTTGGTTATATTTCTTCCAACCCATTCATATAATTGAATTTGAAAAAAATTTCTCAGTTTTTCCATTACATATGTATTTGAAAATTCATCGATTGCAAAAAATTCGTTCAATCATTTCAAACTTGACGCGTTCAACCGACATAAAAAAAATTCAGGAAGAGAAATGTATTGCTCATGGTCAAGAATAGACCGAATATTTTATTGGGCGTGATAAAATAGTTAGTAGAATATTGCAGTCACTGGGATATTTATGGACACTTCCTATTTAGACGAACAACTATCGAAATTTTCACGTTTAAGAATGTATCAATTTTTGAATTATTTTAACAGAATTTTTTGTTGGTTATATTTTTTCCAACACATTCATATATTTAAATCTGAAAAAAAATTGCTCAGTTTTTCCACAATTTGAAAATTGATGGAATGCAAAAAACTCGTTTAATAATTTCAAACTTGACGCGTTTAACCGACATAATGAAATTTCAGGTAGAGTAATTTATTGCTCATGGTCAGGAATAGAATAGAATATTTTATTGTGCGCAATAAAATATTCAGTAGAATATTGCAGCCACTGGGATATTTATGGACCCTTTTCAATTAGTCGAACAACTATTGAAATTTTCACGATTATGAATTCAATTTTCAATTTTTTTCAACAGAATTTTTGTTGGTTATATTTTTCCCAACACACTCATATAATTGAATTTGAAAAAAGTTGCTCAGTTTTTCCACAATTTGAAAATATATGGAATGCAAAAAACCCGTTTAATAATTTCTAACTTGACGCTTTTAACCGACATAATAAAATTTCAGGAAGAATAATTTATTGCTCATGGTCAAGTCATAGAATATTGCAGTCACTGGGATATTTATGGTCCCTTCTTAATTAGACGAACAACTATCAAAATTTTCATGATTATGAATGTACACTAGCCGAAGTCAGGCACTTAGGATTTCGTAAGTGAAATATGTACTGGGTGTCCCAAGCACAGTGGTGATTATCAAACGGGACAAAAAATTCAAGACCATAAATATGAAAACAAATTTCACATTTTTTCAACATTATTTTGTTGTTGGTTAAATTTTTTTCAAACAAATAAATATAATTGAAATTGAGAAATGTAGCTTAGTTCTTGCAGACATTTGAAGATTCATCATAATTACAACTCTACGCATTTAACCGACATAATAACATTCCAAGGAGAGTAATTTATTGGTCATGGTCAAAAATGGACCGATTATTTCATTGGGCGTAATAAAAAATTTGATACGATATTGCAGTCACTGGGAATACTGGGCTAATTACGGACACTTCCGATGAAGTCGCACAACTATTTTAAATTTTGACGATTATGAATGTCTTCTTCTGGGCCATCTTCGGATGGCGAGAATTCTTCAGTTATCTCAACAGGATAATCCGAATTTACCTTCACGGAAACGGCGAATTCCGAATAGAACAATTTCCAAACTCTCAGCCGAGTCCAATTACTCCTCATTCTTTCCGCACCGACGGACGCGGCGGAAACCCGAGGAGTTTCCCCGAATCGGGGGAAAGGGAGAGACACTCGACACGTGACCAAAAACGAACTGGAGGAAATTAAAGCACTCCCGCGCGCTCCCGCTAGCTTGCGGATTATTTCGCTGATACACCCCCGCCTCGGAAAACGCCCGGTTAATGAGTGGCGGTCATACGGGGGTAGTTCCGGAAATTTATCACTTTCCCTCGCGGTGTTTGTTGTTTATATTTTCAATTACCGGAAGATTTACAGTACAGAATGGCTCCCGAACGAAAGACCACATCGGGGCTTCGCCCCCTCGAGAAAGGGTGGATTCAGAAGTGCCCCAAATGCCGGGCATGTTCTGTTGTTTCGCGACCCAGTTGGCTGCGTCTTCTGATATGTTCGACACGGGGTTGATTTTGACCATGAACAATAAATTACTCTCCCTCAAGTCCTATTATGTCGGTTAAACGAGTCAAGATGTGAATAATAAATTGAGTTCAAGGGGATCTGATGAAATTTCAAATTGAGGATAAACTAAGCATTAGATAAAGTCAATTTTTTATTTGATTTCCGGAATTTTCTTGCTCTAAGCCCCTGTAGAAATGCTAATATAATTTCCTTTTCGAGACTCTATGAGATATAATCAATTTCTAGCTTCATACAAACGTCAAACATTCATCTCTCCATTCCTCATTTTCCGGCCATTTCCTCTGTAACAATTTGTTCATTATAAACTTCTTTCAGGCGTTCCTTTCAACGGCGAGGAAAACCTTTTTCACGAGACTGTTTTCATTCACCTGAATGCCCCGGGAACTTATTCAAGTCCTGCGATTTCAATTTAATCGCTACAAGGTATGGGCCCTTAAGAAGGGTCCAATTAAAATTTAAACGAGGCATTTACCTTTGCACTTTCATACTTCTAGAAAACCCCACTTCGACTCAACAAAAACATCTGGTAACGTCGTTCAAATATGACATTAGAACTACTATGTAACATATGACAGGAATATAACCTAACCTCAATTCCTCACTGTTTTGATTAATTCCGTACCGTTTTCCTCGAACGATTTCAAAGCTGTTCTGCATTTCAACGATAATCAAAACCGTGATTTTTTGTGTGAAAAATGTGCGTGTGTGTTCTGGGGTACCCGACGTTTGAATGAAGATAGACGTGTTCCGTTGCGGATTAATTTTCGCGCCCGGTCTTTTTTTCCGCCTCGTTAGAACTGACGTAATAACAGATATTCTCACATGAAGATTGGAGTATCATTTCTTTTGTGCATGCGGGCTGGAAGTTCCATTCGCCTCGTCCTTCCATCAACTGCGGTTTTATTATCTCCGTTCGTTAACGACGACGGATATGTGTTGGGCATCGTCGGAATGGTTTCCATATCAAGGACGCTAACACTTTGAGTTCGAATAAAAAAAATTGTGGGAGAAATATCACTGATTTATTTCTCTCATTTGAGAGAGGTTTATGTATGTTATTATTTTTCCAGTGGAATGTAGATTCTTTCGTCAAACCTAAATTTAAAGAATCCCGGAAATCCCAGGACCAAAGAAAAATTCAAGTTGATTCTGATAAACCCACTCGAAATTGCGAGCATAAAAATCTGAAGCCCCTTCCCTTGTCGAAATTCCCGGAATAATTCGATGCGATATTAGATTCTCCATCCGAAAAATGGGCATCTTCTCGAACAGGTTATTTATTCTTCGGTAATACGAAAAGTTTTAATGAATGTTGCCGATGGAATTCGTCGCTTCTATCATGGAAATCGATTTATGAGATGAAAATGTTTCCGAGATAGTTATGGCGGAGGTTCATTTTTCTCGGTTGGTCCGATAAAGCGCATCCGCCAAAATATTTTAGAAATTTCAATTAGGCTCAATTCGATAAGTTTTCCATTATAAACGTACTAATAGTCATGATGATACATGTTCGCTTAAGATAAGTGAATTTTTGAAGATATTCAACTGCCTTTGCACTTAACGAACTGTTTAATAATGTTATTCGCCACCACAACTTTGAAGTTGAGGTGAAATTTTTGATTAATCTTTCTATAAAGTGTTGCAAAATTTCTGTTGAATTTTGATATAAAAAATCGAGGAGAAGACTGCGAATTTTTAACAAGGATCGATTATTTGAAGAACCAGGAAAAAAACAGAATCGAGCCAAGAGATACCTAAAAGGACCTGCTAAGTAAAAAATGAGTGGTCCTTCTTGTAGAACAAGATTCCGCCAGACAGAAAAACTAACCTCTCTTCCTGCCGGTAATATTGTATTTCATCAAAAAAATAGAAATTCCAGTTTCAACCCCATCTAGAACCACTCCCTCAAAACACAAAGAACATCCTTTCCCCCTGCACCAATTCCATAAGAAAATCCTCTGAACCCTTATTCAATTTTTGCTCCCTAGTTTGTATGATCAAGAGCGTCATCATTCTGCCCAAATGTCCTCTGACGATTCTCTCGGTAATTGATGATATCGAAAATGCAGAGAAGTGAATTAGAGTAAGAAATAGAGTTAGGTAATAATTTTCTTCGCTCATTTTCAGGTTTTTAGAACCAAAATTTCTATCCTGATACCATAGAGGTTATGAATGAATAATTTCGTTAATTCTGGCCAGTGAAACGGATTTGAAGGAAGAATGGGGATAATTACATTCGAAAATGGAAAAAAGTGATGATTTTTCAAAGAATTCCCAGCCGTACGATACGTTTTTTTCCCGATTTCGAAAAATATTTTATTTAAATAACAAGTTACTCCTGTCAGATCAATAATAAAAAAAAATAAAAAGCAATGCCGTGAAGTACAGAGCTTTTCAGCGCCCGTTCATCCACTTTGTAGGTAGATTCGCATCTTCCAGTTTTAGAAACCAATTGGAGACATATTTGACAGCTGTCAAAAAATGACAGCAGCTCTTTGTCAATTATGCCGAAGCAGCTGTTACAGAAATATAAGGATTTTTTATTCAATAATTCGTTGGAATTTAAAATGGTTCTGGTTATGCGATCTGGAAAGAAAGTAGCTTGAATATATCATCCTCCATTAAAATACAACATTTCGTCACGATTGAATCCGTAGTTTTGAAATTATCAAGAAAACTGAATTTCAAACCATCATATTTACGGAACCTCTGGTCGAATTTCCCTCAATAACGAACTTAACCGCAGCATTCGAGATTCGAACCTAACCTGAAAATTTCAAGTCTCTAGGTCTTTCCGTTCGAAAGTTATAATTTTCTATGATTCTGGTCGAGCGATCCGGACAAAATGTCCATTGTAGCTTTAATACGTTTTTCTCCATCTCGGTGCAAAATTTCATTTAGATCAAATCAGTAGTTTCGAAGTAATCAGGAAAACAAGGACATTTTGGTACACAGAAGAAAAAAAGTTTTTCTGATATATTCAATATAATTCGATGATTCCATATTTTGAAGTTTATAAAAATGAAATTTTACTCAATAACTATCTCAGTAAATATTGGTCCTTAAAAAACGCAAATATGAAATACTTTTTATAGACATTCAGAATTCAGTACTAGAAAATGCAAAAAAGCATCGTTAACCTAAAAATTTTATGTAAGTTGTTATTTTTCAAATGGAACACCCTGTATTTTTTTTCCTAATCGTTGTAGCTCTTTCTTCTTATTTCAAATATATTTACTTAAGTGAGGTTATCTTTGTCAGTTGTCGAAAAAATATGGATGTTTTCGTCTAAATCTGAGATAGCTATCGAGTAAAATATAAACAATCACCCTATACATATTTATCATAATGACAATGAACACTGAAGTCCGTTTGAAACATAAAAAAAAATGAATTTTGTAATATATTCCATATAATTCCATCCTTTGAAGTTTATAAAAATACTGACAATATAGACAGAAACAGGACCGCAAAAGCTCCACTTCAGGGATATTCAGAATTTTTTTTCGAGTGTCACGTCCGTTATTTAAATTTGCATGTCAAGTGTTCTCGAGGAACGAAGAGAAGAGAATACAGGATAATCTAACCTGGGTCGAAATCATTCTCGTTGGCGAAGTCGCTGTTGAACAACTGTTTAATTAGTGTCGCGGACTGATAACAAGGCTGTAATTGCAAGTGCAAAATTTACCGATATTGTTCGTTCCCAACAGGTTTTTCCCCGTTACCCCGTATTTCGAACGAGGCGCAAATCAATACCGGTAGGAGTTTACACGGTTATGAATCTCTGAGCGATCTCAACTTTTTAACGAAAACTTTACTCTACATAATTTCTAAATACATATTTTTCCTAGACGAACAACAAATGCTAATTGCAACAAAATAATAAATGACATCACAAACGGAATCAATTATTCATCGCAGCACAAATCGGAGGATCCGATTCGCAGTGGCAGAAGTTATTCTTAGCATCGACGACGCCTCGAAGTTAGGTTAGGTTCAAAACGTAAATAACAGCCCGTAGGTCGTGAACTTCTTATCAACAAAACAATTCTCACTGCGGTCCCCCATCCATTCGGATCACTTCGCAAATGGAACGGTAAAAGCGTCTCGATTGAAGCACGTCCACTCCACAGGTAGAAAACTTTTTCGCATTATATGAACAAGATTAGTCTGCACGAAACTGAACCATAGAAAAATTATTCAATTAACCGATAACCAAACCACCGATCGGGTTTCGGAAATTTTAATGAAAAATCAACGAATCTATGATCACTTCGATTTGACATTTGGCGACACTGTAACGAGACTTTTGAACCAAAGATTGTGTTACAAACACAGGTTCTGTGAACCAAACAGTCAGAATAATGGCATTTTATGAAATCGCCACTTAAAAAAATTGAACTAAATTAACCAGTTGTAAGTTTGTTTTTGAGCGCTCGTACAACTTACACGAGGGCTATATCATTTCGTCACGATGTCTGTATTTTTCGAATTTTGAGCCGAAAATGGTCTCAATCGACTATGTTCGACTCACTGATGACGAATCCGTCGAAAAATTCGAGTCTGTCCGTCCGGCCGGCCGTAAGCACGATAACTGTCGAACGGATCAACCTAGAGACTTGAAATTTTCAGTGTGGGTTCAGTTCCCGAATGCCTCGGTTAAGTTCGTTAATGGGCCAAATTCCACCAGGGGTTCCGTAAATATGGCCGTTCAAAGTTTTGTCCCCCTGATTACTTGAAAACTACAGATTCGATCAAGATGAAATTTGCCACTCAAATGGAGAATGAGGTGTTTAAGGTATATGTGGAATTTTGTCCTGATCGCATCACCAGAACCATAGAAACCATAAAAAATTGTAACTTTCGAACGGGAAGGCCTAGGGACTTGAAATTTTCAGGATAGGTGTGGATCTCGAATGTCGTGATCACGTTAATCTATGAGCAAAATTATACAAGGGGTTCCGTAAATATGGTAGTTTGAAATTTAGTTTTCTTGATAATTTCAAAACTACAGATTCGATCGTGACGAAATTTTGTATACTTATGGAGAATGATATATTCAAGCTACATTTCTCCAGATCACATGACCAGAACCATAGAAACCATAGAAAATCATAACTTTCGATCGGAAAGGCCTAGGGACTTGAAATTTTCAGGATAGGTGTGGATCTCGATTGTCGTGATCACTTTCATCTATGAGCAAAATTATACTAGGGGTTCCGTAAATACGGTCATTTGAAATTTTGGTTTCTCGATAATTTCGAAACTACGGATTCGATCGAGATGAAATTTTGTATTTTAATCGAGAATGATATATTAAAACAATATTTTGTCCAGATCTCATGACCAGAACCATAGAAACCATAGAAAATTCTAACTTTCGAACGGAAAGGCCTAGGAACTTGAAATTCTCAGGGTGGGTTTGGATCGCGAATATCGCGGTCATGTTCATCAATGAGCAAAATTAAACTAAAGGTTCCGTAAATATGGCCGTTCAAAATATTTTTTTGCTGATAGTTCCGAGAATACTGAGCGGATTGGGATGAAATTTTGCACCTTGCTGAGTAATAATGTATTCAAACTACGTGCAAAATTTTGTCCAGATCGCACCACCAAGACCATAGATACCGTAGAAAATTATAGCGAATTATCGAAAAAAATTGATCAGCTGAAGCACTGACATGAAGTCTGGAGTTTCGCCTAAGTTTCAGAATTTTTCTGACAGCTGTCGAAAATTCCTTCAATTGATTCCTGAAACTGGAAAATGCGAATCTACCTACAAGGTGCATGTACGAGCGCTCAAAAGCTCCTGCCTTCACGGCAGTGCTTTTCGTAATTTTTTATTATTCTAGTATTTCACCCCTGGTCGTTATTTTTCAATTAACTACAAATTTCAATTCGATCTGATCGGTATTTTTCGAATAATTGAAAAGAAAAGAATTGAGATGGTTTTATCTGACGAACCTTACCGGTGCATCCATACTTTGAACGTACGTATGAAAATTTCGAAACACTAGGCCTCTTTTTTCGATAGTTGTCGACCGGACGGACGGACAGAATTAAATTTGAGGCCATTCGCGTCTCAAAATTCGAAAATAACATTTGCAAAATGATAACGCTTTTGTTTATATAAAGAAGCGCAAAAAAAAAGATGATCTCCCCACTAAAAATATGAAATGGCCCAATATTCGAATGAAGAAGATATTTCATGAAATATTCGAATCTTATACGGAATTATGTTGTTAGGTCCGATAAAATCTGTCAATTTTCGAAGTGACACTGAACCATAGAAAAATATTCAATTAACCAATAACCAAACCACTGATCGGGTTTCTGAAATGTTGTTTGGTGGAAAATCAATTAATCTATGATCATTCCGACCATAGAACTAAAGATTGTGTTACAAACCAAAGATTCTGTGATCCAAATCGTGAGAATAATGAAATTTTATGGAATCGACAAAAATTGAATCAAATTTCTGAACACCAAATAAGAAATCCTCGATTTTCTTTCCACGTGGAACAGTTGGAAGTTTGTTTTTTGAGCGCTCGTACTACTTAAACGAGGGCTATATCATTTCGTCACGATGTCTGTATTTTTCGAATTTCGAGCCGAAAATGGTCTCAATCGACTCACTGATGACGAATCCGTCGGAAAATTCGATTCTGTCCGTCCGGCCATCCGTAAGCACGATAACTCTCGAAGGGAACAACCTAGAGACTTGAAATTTTCAGTGTGGGTTCAGTTTCCGAATGCCTCGGTTAAGTTCGTTAATGGGCCAAATTCCACCAGGGGTTCCGTAAATATGGCAGTTCAAAGTTTTGTTCCCCTAATTACTTGAAAACTACAGATTTGATCGAGATGAAATTTTGCACTCAAATGGAGAATGAGATTTTCAAGCTACATGTGAAATTTTGTCCAGATCGCATGACCAGAACCATAGAAACCATAGAAAATCATAACTTTCGAACGGACAGGCCTAGGGACTTGAAATTTTCAGGATAGGGGTGGATCTCGAATGTCGTGATCACATTCATCTATGAGCAAAATTATACTAGGGGTTCCGTAAATATGGTCGTTTGAAATTTAGTTTTTTTGATAATTTCAGATTCGATTGTGACGAAATTTTGTATACTAATGGAGAATGATATATTCAAGCTACATTTCTCCAGATCACATGACCAGAACCATAGAAAATCATAACTTTCGAACGGAAAGGCCTAGGGACTTGAAATTTTCAGGATAGGTGTGGATCTAGAATGTCGCGTTCACGTTTATCAATGAGCAGAATTATACTAGGGGTTCCGTAAATGCGGTCGTTTGAAATTCTATTTTCTCGATAATTTCGAAACTACGGATTCGATCGAGGTGAAATTTCGCATTTTAATCGAGAATGATATGTTAAATCAATATTTTGTCCAGATCGCATGACCAGAACCATAGAAAATTGTAACTTTTGAACGGAAAGGCCTAGGAACTTGAAATTTTCAGGGTGGGTTTGGATCGCGACTATCGCGGTCACGTTCATCAATGAGCAAAATTAGACTAGGGGTTCCGTAGTTATGGCCGTTCAAAAATTTTTTTACTGATAATTTCGAAACTACTGATTGGATTGGAATGAAATGTTGCACCTAGCTGAGGAATAATGTATTCGAACTACGTGCGAAATTTTGTCCAGATCGCATCACCAAGACCATAGATACCGTACAAAATTCTAGCGAATTATCGAAAAAAAATTGGTCAGCTGAAGCACTGGCATGAAGTCTGGAGTTTCTCCTAAGTTTCAGAATTTTTTTGACAGCTGTCGAAAATTCCTTCAATTGATTTCTGAAACTGGAAAATGCGAATCTACCTACAAGGTGCATGTACGAGCGCTCAAAAGCTCCTGCCTTCACGGCAGTGCTTTTCTAAATTTTTTATTATTCTAGTATTTCACCCCTGGTCGTTATTTTTCAATTAACTACAAATTTCAATTCGATCTGATCGGTATTTTTCGAATAATTGAAAAGAAAAAAATTGAGATGGTTTTATCTGACGAACCTTACGGGTGCATTCATACTTTGAACGTACGTATGAAAATTTCGAAACACTAGGCCTCTTTTTTCGATAGTTGTCGACCGGACGGACAGAATTAAATTTGAGGCCATTCGCGTCTCAAAATTCGAAAATAACAGACATTTGGGCAAAATGAGAACGCTCTTGTTCATATAAAGCGCAAAAAAAAAGATGATCTCCCCACTAAAAAAATGAAATGGCCCAATATTCGAATGAAGAAGATAGTTCATGAAATATTCGAATCTTCTACGGAATTATGTTGTTAGATCAATTAATCTATGATCATTTCGACCATCGAACCAAAAATTGTGTTACAAACCAAAGATTCTGTGAACCAAAACGTCGGAATAATGAAATTTTATGGAATCGACAAAAATTGAATCAAATTTCCGAACACCAAATAAGAAATCCTCAATTTTCTTTCCACGTGGAACAGTTGTAAGTTTGTTTTTTATGCTTCTAGTGGTACGATCTTCGCGAAATTTCACATGAACCCTCGGGTCGTTATTTTTCAATTAACTACAAATTTTCAATTCGATCGGATCGGTATTTTTTTAATATTTGGAAAAAAAAATTGAAATGGTTTTATCTAACGAACCTCACCGGTGCGTCCGTACCTCACCGGTACGAACGTACGTATGAAAATTTCGAAACATTAGGCCTCTTTTTGAGCGCTCGTACTACTTACACGAGGGCTATATCATTTCGTCACGATATCTGTATTTTTCGAATTTTGAGCCGAAAATGGTCTCAATCGACTATGTTCGACTCACTGATGACGAATCCGTCGAAAAATTTGAGTCTGTCCGTCCGTCCGGCCGTAAGCATGATAACTCTCGAACGGAACAACCTAGAGACTTGAAATTTTCAGTGTGGGTTCAGTTCCCGAATGCCTCGATTGAGTTCGTTAATGGGCCAAATTCCACCAGGGGTTCCGTAAATATGGCCGTTAAAAGTTTTGTTTCCCTGATTACTTGAAAACTACAGATTTGATTGAGATGAAATTTTGCACTCAAATGGAGAATGAGGTGTTCAAGCTACATGCGAAATTTTGTCCAGATCACATGACCAGAATCATAGAAAATTTTAACTTTTGAACGGAAACGCCTAGGGACTTGAAATTTTCAGGATAGGTGTGGATCTCGAATGTTGTGATCATCTATTACAAAATTATACTAGGGGTTCTGTGAATATGGTCGTTTGAAATTTGGTTTCTCGATAATTTCGAAACTACGGATTCGATCGAGATGAAATTTTGTATGTATTTTAATCGAGAATGATATATTGAAACAATATTTTGTCCGAATCGCATGACCAGAATCATAGAAACCATAGAAAATTGTAACTTTTGAACGGAAAGGCCTAGGAACTTGAAATTTTCAGGGTGGGTTTGGATCGCGAATATCGCGGCCACGTTCATCAATGAGCAAAATTAGACAAGGGGTTCCGTAAATATGGCCGTTCAAAGTATTTTTTTCCTGATAATTTCGAAACTACTGATTGGATTGGGATGAAATTTTGCACCTAGCTTAGGAATAATGTATTCAAACTACGTGCCAAATTTTGTCCAGATCTCACCACCAAGACCATAGATACCGTAGAAAATTCTAGCGAATTATCGAAAAAATATTAGTCACCTAAAGCACTGACATGAAGTCTGGAGTTTGTGACAGCTGTCGAAAATTCCTTCAATTGATTTCTAAAACTGGAAAATGCGAATCTACCTACAAAATGCATGTACGAGCGCTCAAAAGCTTCTACCTTCACGGCAGTGCTTTTCGTAATTTTTTCGATAGTTGTCGACTGGACGGACGGACAGAATTAAATTAGAGGCCATTCGCGGCTCAAAATTCGAAAATAACAGACATTTGGGCAAAATGATAACGCTCTTGTTCATAGAAAGAAGCGCGCAAAAAAAGATGATTTCCCCCATAAAAAAATGAAAAGGCCCAATATTTAAAAGAAGGAATTATGTTGGTAGGACCGGTAAAATCTGTCAACTTTAAAACTGACACTGAAATGTCAGAATTTCATTATTTTCATAAAAGATTCCTCCTGAACCATGAATTTGGAATTAGACTGATATCCTTCGATCTCTTGTAAAAAAGTATGTTTACAAAAAAACTCAAAGGTGAACTTTCTAAGTTTTTCATTTACTCGAGTTGAAAGACTTTTCTTTGATTTCCGAGTTGAAAACTCCGAGCTTAAATGAAACGAAATAGTAACCATACATCTATAATTTTTTCAAATCCAAAAATAATTCGATAACAGGGGTATAAACAAGATTTTTTCATTCTTTCAAGTCGATGTAAAACGATGAATAAATTCATTTAACTTGAGTTTTTTTTGACTGGGACGACCGACTTTCGGAGGTTGCTTTTTCGACAAAAAACTCACCTCGCTGCTCTCGTCCGAGGATCCGGAGAGGTCCCTGACGACGGGCCTCTTCAACACCGGCTTCGTCGCCGGCTTCCTCCCCCTGCCGTGCGTCCTCTTGGTCGAACTGATCTCCTCCTCCTCCTCCATCAACGCGAACAATTCACTAAACTGTCTCTTCTGGCCCTCCGTGCTGTTCAACTGCGCGATGTTCAACGCCCTCTGCATCGAGTCCAGGGTGTAGATCGCCATGCAGTCGTGCCTCTCGCAGATGATCCTCAGCTGCTCCAAATGTCCCAGCACGTGATCCGAACTGGGGACAGTGGCGCTTATAGTCTTCGTTCCCGACCTTTTTCTTTTATTCGGAGAGGTGGAGGGGTACCTCGTGCTCAACAGGGATGAGATGAGTTCCGCGACTTTGTCGATGTACTCGTCGCACCAATACTTGATTATGGTGAAGATGAAGAGGTCGCCGTTCAAACTGACGTCCCGGGAGAACAAGCACTTTATGTAGTCCGCGTTTGGTTTCTCCTGTTTGAGGAGGAGCATGATGGCGGTTAGGGCTTCGGAGTGTTGGTCGTAGTCGAGGTGGGTGATTAAGGGGAGGATTAGGTCGATGGAGATGTTGTGGGCGTCTATGAGTTGCCAGAAGAAGAACTGTTCCACGCTTTCCCAGGATAGGGTGGTTTTGAGTAGGGGTTGGATGTTTTCGGATTTGAACATCACCAGGTGGCCTTGGAGGACCTTCCCGAGTAAAGTCTGGAACTGTTTGGAGTCTACGGTGGAGAGGATGACGTGGATTATCTGGGCGTTGTTGAGGGTTTGTTGTTTGAAGTCCCGGTACAGATCTGGGACAATCCACATCATTAATTTGTTGTCGGTGAGTTGAGCGTTGTTCAAGTCGTCGAACAGGCAATACTCCAGTTTTTTATCGATGCACTGACAGTAGTCCTTGTACACGCTTATCTTCAGCGCACTAGCTTTAGTTTGATCTTCCTTTTTATTCTCTGTCCTAATTTGCACTTTCAAATAATACAGTAATAAGTATCCGAGGTTGTTTTGGTGGGCGGACATCTCCGATATCAACTTATAAAGAGTGTTCTTACCCGTATCGTCTTGTTTCGTGAACGAATACAACACTTTGTATATCACAAATAAAGGTAATTTAATACTGTCTAACAAAGCCTCACTACTGACCACCCCCGGAAAAATTTCCTCCCGAAAATCATCTTTTATAGCGTTACAAATAGACCTCGCGATCAACGGTAAGTTCTCGTCTTCGCTCTCCAAACCGATCACTTGCTTAACCAGCGACTCCATAACCGAACAACGTTTAGCCACGTCCCCCTCTTGGTGTAACCTGGACAAAGTCTCCCCCAAAGGCCCCTCGATCAAACTGTCATCCTTATCGACAATCTTCTTCAACCTCACCTCCGACAAGGGTATATCATCGTCATCCGTATCCTCCTCCGGTGGATTAATCGCAATGGTCAGTTCGTCCTCGTCGTCGCTAAAAGCCGGCTCGCTATCCAAGAGATGGTTGATTAGCATGTGGTTCGGTCTCACTTCCCCCTCGTTATCATCGTATTTCCCCATGTTGAAGTCTTCAGGTTTGGTAGAGGTCTCCGGAGCGGGTGCCGAGTTGAAGAACTCCTTAAACGTCTCCTTCACCATCACCCGGAGGTCTCTATCTAACTTGGGGTTATCGAACAGGGGCAAAAGGGACGGGAGGACTTTCTTATCTAAAATCTGCCTCAACGAACAGAAAATCCCGCTTCTCACCTTCTCCGTCAAAACCGGATAAAAGTTACTTATAATCCTACATAAAAAATCCAACAAAGTCGCAGAAACTGCAGGGTGCGAACGCATCGAATGATACATAACCAGAATAGCCGGTTCAATATTCATTATGTTATCTTTGTCACTGTCGAAGAACAACCAGTCGTAGAACAAAGCCAACTTAGCATTCGACATGGCTACTGCGGAAGTACACGTAGTTAACAACCAACCAATTACAGCCCATCTAGGAATTATATCCGAACATAACAATTCATTGGTAGGATGTATCACACCGACTATAAATCGGATAATATCACATCTAAGACTCTGGGATTCCGGCGTAGCCAAATATTGACGCTGAAACCAGTCCTGATACCGTTTGTGATTCCCAAATCTCACTTGGGACGTTAAAAAAACCAGCTTCTTCTCCATCTCCGGAGTTAAGCGCGACTGTAAGAACCGCCTAGAAGTCCTAGTTTGTAAGAGTTGCAAGATACCTGAGAAGTTGGGGCTTAAAGACTTCGGTGCTAACAGAATATCCTTCCATAACTGTTCGAATTCCGGTATCCTAGCTAAGTTCTGTAAAAGTCTCACTAGATCTCGTCCGATCACTAAACATTCCGTGAACTTATCCCTCATCAGACTCACAACGAAATCCACTTCCTTATGTCTTAAATTCATCAGAGAAGGCGCATTATGGTCCTCAATCAATCGTAGGTAGTTATAAACAACCGAAGCAACTAAAAATGGAAATTTATCTAACCATCCCCTATACTCGATGAAAACATCTAATATGGACTCAGTAAGCGTAAGATTTTTCGTAGATACGTCACCACCAGCTGCATGTCTCATCAAATTCCAACACAAATTATCC
This sequence comes from Aphidecta obliterata, assembly GCA_963966015.1. Lineage (NCBI taxonomy): Eukaryota > Metazoa > Arthropoda > Insecta > Coleoptera > Coccinellidae > Aphidecta > Aphidecta obliterata. The sequence goes on from OZ014435.1 coordinate 6,457,402, forward strand.
ACACCGTTCACTGCGTTCTTTATCATCTCCCTCACCAACCATATTAGCTGAGATTTCACCACGTCGTTGAACTTCAAATATCTCTCCCCCACTATCTGTGTTAAATTCACTAATATCAGTCCAAAACCGTCGCGGGTAATCAAAGTTAAGTCTCTATAACTTTTCGTAGCACTATGTGGGTCCGATAATATCGACACCAAAAGTCCAAGTGACACATCTTCATAACCTTTTTCCTTAGACAAGGCTCTATTAAGGGCTTCGTGTGCATCTTTATCACTCAATCCTCCGATAATCCCCTGGAGAAATTGGTAACTTCTTTCGAGTTTCTGAAAACAGGGAAAATTTGAATTAACCGCGCCTGCGGTATTGACAGCGTGAATAAATACAAGACAGGGCGAGATTCAAAATGGCGGACAAAGCACCATCGTTCGCAATTAAAGTGATTTTAATGGAATTACCTCTTGTAAATCGTCTTTATTTTCCACGAAACTTGTTAAAAATAGTCTTGAGCTTCCCTGGGGCCTTACTTCCATGTCGTATTAGATTTATTTCCGCTGCTATAATTTTCGCACTGTTGACAAATACGGGAGGGTCTGCATCTTACCGTCCTCTGAAAAATGTTAGTGAAATTCAAGCGCGCGTTGATATATACGTTACGATAGTTCACGAAGTGATCCGAAAGATTCCACGTTTATACCCGAATCATTTCATTTTAGTAATTTTCACAAGTTATTAGTTAAATTCTAATCAGAAATTTAAATTCCCTGTGTTTACAAATTAGCATTAATAGCATTACAATGTAGAGCTTGGTATCAAGAGTTCAATTGGATCGATATTAACCCGAATTAATAGAATTTAATTTAATTTTCAGCATAGGCTTGAATTTCCAGATGCTTTTGAATCTTTACTTTGGGTAATGGTAATATTTACACACTTCCTATCACAAATTCTTATCTCACATGCTCGTTTCCATACATGGGTTAATATGGCGAAATGACCAAATAAGATCATATTTTATATTCTCAAGAATACAAAAATTTGAGAGGTACTGACGTGAAGTCAGGGGCATTTTCGCGCTCGTTTCTGTGTACCAAAACGATATTCAGTGTTCATTGACAGTATGAAAAGTACTGTCATTTTAATTTTATAAACTTCAAAAGATGGAATCATCGAATTATATTGAATGTATCAAAAAACTCAATTTCTTTTTGTGCCAAAGTGGACTTCAGTGTTCATTGTCACTCTGATCAATACTGTCATTTCATTTTTATAAACTTCAAAAGATGGAATCACCGAATTATATTGAATATGTCAAAAAACTGAATTTATTCTTGTACCCAAACGGATTTCAGTGTTCATTGTCAGAGTGACAAATACTGTCACTTTATTTTTATGAACCTCAAAAGATGGAATGACCGAATTGTGTTGAATATATCAGAAAACTCAATTTCTTTTTGTACCAAAACGGATTTCAGTGATCATTGTCAGAATGACAAATACTGTCATTTTATTTTCATAAACTTCAAAAGACGGAATCACCGAATCAAATATCGAATATATCGGAAAACTCAATTTCTTTTTGTACCAAAACGAATTTCAGTGATCCGTGTCAGAATGGCAAATACTGTCATTCTAATTTTATAAACTTCAAAAGATGGAATCACCGAATTAAATATTGAATATGTATATCAAAACACTCAATTTCTCTTTGTACCAAAACGGATTTCAGAGTTCACTGTCAGCATGACAAATAGGTACTGTCGGTTTATTTTATAACCTTTTTGAGCGCTCGTACTACTTACACGAGGGCTATATCATTTCGTCACGATGTCTGTATTTTTCGAATTTTGAGCCGAAAATGGTCTCAATCGACTATGTTCGACTCACTGATGACGAATCCGTCGGAAAATTCGAGTCTGTCCGTCCGGCCGTAAGCACGATAACTCTCGAACGGAATGTCCTAGAAACTTGAAATTTTCAGGGTAGTTTCGAATCTCGAATGCCGCGGTTAAGTTCGTTATTGGGCAAAATTCGCCGAGGGGTTCCGTAAATATGGCCGCTCGAAATTTTGTTTTCCTGATTACTTTGAAACTACAGATTCGATCGAGATGAAATTTTGCACTGAGCTGTTCAAGCTACATGCAGAATTTTGTTCAGTTCGCATCACCAGAACCATAGAAACCATAGAAAATTGTAACTTTTGAACGGAAACGCCTAGGGACTTGAAATTTTCAGGATAGGTGTGGATCTCGAATGTCGTGATCACTTTCATTTATGAGCAAAATTATATCAGGGGTTCCGTAAATATGGTCGTTTGAAATTTAGTTTTCTTGATAATTTCCAAACTACAGATTCGATCGAGACGAAATTCTGTATACTAATGGAGAATGTTATATTCAAGCTACATTTCTCTAGATCGCATGACCAGAACCATAGAAACCATAGAAAATTATAACTTTCGAACGGAAAGGCTAGGGACTTGAAATTTTCAGGGTGGGTTTGGATCGCGAATTTCACGGTCACGTTCATCAATGAGCAAAATAAGACTAGGGGTTCCGTAAATATGGCCGTTCAAACTATTTTTTTCCTGATAGTTTCGAAACTACTGATCGGATCGGAATGAAATTTTTTCATCTAGCTGAGGAATAATGTTTTCAAACTATGTGCAAAATTTTGTCCAGATCGCATCACCAAGACCATAGATACCGTAGAAAATTCTAGCGAGTTATCGAAAAAAATTGATCCGCTGAAGCACTGACATGAAGTCTGGAATTTCGCCTAAGTTTCAGATTTTTTCGACAGCTGTCGAAAATTCCTTCAATTGATTTCTAAAACTGGAAAATGCGAATCTACCTACAAGGTGCATGTACGAGCGCTCAAAAGCTCCTGCCTTCACGGCAGTGCTTTTCGTAATTTTTTTCTTATCAGAGATAAATAAATTTTATTTTTCATTCATATTTTGCTTGGGTGAAATATCAAGAGTTATAAAGATATCCAGCTTGAAGAATTTAGACAAATTCGAATTAACGGACAATTCATTCTATTTATAACTGGCGAACTATTAGAAGTAGAACTTTGAGCTGAAGTTTTTTCGCTTGAATGACATCACATATTCGTCAAATTTCATGATTCTTCACTTGCCAACAATTAATTCAATTATACCGCAATTTTTTGCATCCGAAATCTATCGATCGGATTCTCGCGCTAGGTGGATTGAGGCCGGATAGTAACTGAATTTTTCACATAATTTATTGCAATTAGTTTTATGATTTCTTAGAAACACTTCAGACGGCGGACAAACAGAATTAGTGAATTAGAAACGAAGATGATTAAGGGTTCAGAACAACAAGACTAAAATAAATATGAATTTGCTTAATGACTTATTAAAACATAATTATAAATTGGTCGATTAAAAAAAAAATCAGAAAAAAAACATATCAATAACAAAAAATAAGGATCAATTCATAAATTTTATTTTTCATTTACATTTTGCTTGGTGGAAATGTCAGGTGTTATAACGTTATCCAGATTGAAAAATTTAGACAAATTCGAATTTACCGAGAATTCATTCTACTTAAAACTATTTTCGAAATTTCATAACTCGCGAACTATTGGAAGTAGAACTTTGGACTTAAGTTTTTTCGCTGGAGAAACGACATATATTCGTCCAATTTCATGATTCTTTAATTGACAGCAATTAATTCAAAAGTCAATTATCCCACAATTTTTAGCATCCAAAATCCATCGATCGAATTCTCGAGCTAGGTGGATCGAGGCTGGATATAACTGAATTTTCCACAAAATTATTGCAATTAGTTTTATAATTTCTTAGAAACACTTCAGACGGCGGACAAACAGAAGTAGTGAATTAGGAAAGAAGGTAATTAAGGGTTCAGAAGAAGGTAATCTAACAAGACAAAAATAAATATGATTTTGCTAAATGATTTATTAATACATAATTATAAATTGGTCGATTCAAAAAAAATCAGAAAAAACATAACAATAACAAATAAGGAAATCCTTTCACATTTTACCCTTTTTATATCTTTGCCTAGCCTGAGATTTGGTATAACGAATATGTGTTTTTTGCTCCTCCTCCTCATTACTGCATTCTTTATCAAAACCTGAAATTATTAGTGAATGATGAACCCTAAGTAAATTAATTAGAGGAGAATATTTCATAATAGGGGAGATCACAATCGCGCGAATTTGGTTCAAATGCGCTTGTACTTAGAATGTAAATAGTGATAAAATATTATTATTAATAACGGTTGGCAACGCTGTAAAAATCGATTCTCTAGCGAGCTCGGCGATAGGTCAGAACTAATTACGTCACAATTCACATCCCGGCGCGCATTCCGCAGCGTTCAAACTGGAACATTTCTTTGGGAATTTTTTTTGGAAAAATTTCTTTGAAAAAAAAATTTATAAAAATTCAACCGCTTTTCTCATAAATCTTGAGGTTGTGTTTTTTCCAGAAATATGTGACCTCCCTTATTGAGTTTATGAGTACTGAATTTATCGAAAATTAATTTACCCAAATCAAGTGGTGATTCCAATAAACTTTCTTTCGAAATCTTAGTGTAGTATCTATATGTTTTCGCTAATCCATATCCAACCATTGCAATAACAATGGTCACTAAAGACATAAGAATAGGATGCTGAAAAAACATAAAAAAGAGAACATATGAACAATAAATAATGATTTTTTTTAGTAATTCAGACACTTGTTAAACTGCCAATAAGTATTACTCACAGTTGGATTTGAAGTGAAAATATAGTCCGAAATCATTATACAAACGCCGACAATTAGGCCAATTCCAGCACCAAGCCAAGGAGTGGTTTCGTCGGCTGCAAATTCAAGGATTAGTTCGGAGAGCAGTCCCGAAAGACGGATATTCACCTTTATGGGCCTGAAGAATTTCTCTCGAAGCACGATTCAGGGACTCCAATATTCTCATATCGTCCGGTTGAAGTGCTAAAGCTTTCTTATAAGATTGACAAGCTTCCAAATAATGATGGGCTGCAAATTCCACCTCTGCTTTTCTGAAGTATCCCTACACATTAAATAAATTTGTCTCATTTTGATAAAGATTTTCACCTTCCTTGTGAAGACTCACCTTAGCCCAATTGGGGCATAGTCTTATCGTCTCATTAGCATCTTCTAACGCCAAATAATATTGTTGCTCGTTCAGAAATGCATAAGAACGATTGCTGTAAAGTGCATAATTGTTGGGGTCTAGTTTAATTGCATGGGTATAATGTAGAATTGCCTCCGTATACTTCTTTTCCTGCACTGCTTTGTTCCCCAATTCCTTCAGGGATTCAGGAGTAGGCTGCAAAGGAAACAATACGTTAATTGAGAGAAATTTCAGAGGAAACTTCGCAAACATACCTCTGATCCCATGATCGAAGGCGGATGACAATTGTAAATGTAAATATAACCTTAAATCTCAATATTCACAATCAGATGACGTTTGACCGGTTTGCTACGGAACGGACACAGAACACCACAAATAGTTCAAGTGTCCGATCGAGCGTTTTTCAGCGGATGATTTTTGTTACTCGTTAGGGGAAAAGGAACGAATCTATGACGTCGATCAATCAGCCCCGAATTATGGGCATCATTATGTATGTTGCTAAAATAGGGGAATATTTTCGTTATCTTCTTGTAGTAGATTGAGGTGTCACGAAGTCAATAACAGTAATGGTATAACTAATCGACTCCACCCCCCAAAATTGCCGTCTAATATGCAATATTCCGCATTATTCCACACTCATAAAATTGTGAAATAGGTTATGTATTTTCAATAAGAAAAAAAAATTACGAAAAGCACTGCCGTGAAGGCAGGAGCTTTTGAGCGCTCGTACATGCACCTTGTAGGTAGATTCGCATTTTCCAGTTTTAGAAATCAATTGAAGGAATTTTCGACAGCTGTCAAAAAAGTTCTGAAACTTAGGCGAAACTCCAGACTTCATGTCAGTGCTTCAGCTGATCAATTTTGTTTCAATAATTCGCTAGAATTTTCTACGGTATCTATGGTCTTGGTGATGCGATCTGGACAAAATTTTGCACGTAGTTTGAATACATTATTCCTCAGCTAGATGCATAATTTCATTCCAATCCGATCAGTAGTTTCGAAACTATCAGGAAAATAATATTTTGAACGGCCAAATTTACGGAACCCCCAGTCTAATTTGGCTCATTGATGAACGTGACCGTGAAATTCGCGATCCAAACCCACCCTGAAAATTTCAAGTTCCTAGACCTTTTCCTTCGGAAGTTACAATTTTCTATGGTTTCTATGGTTCTGGTCATGCGATCTGGACAAAATGTTGCTTCAATATGTCATTCTCGTTTAAAATACAAAATTTTATCTCGATCGAATCTATAGTTTCGAAATTATCGAGAAAACAAAATTTCAAACGACCGTATTTACGAAACCCCTAGTATAATTCTGTTCATTGATAAACGTGAACGCCACATTTCAGATCTACACCTATCCTGAAAATTTGAAGTCCCTAGGCCTTTCCGTTCGAAAGTTATGATTTTCTATGGTTTCTATGGTTCTGGTCATGCGATCTAGATCTGATTATTCTTCATCTATTTGCAAAATTTCATTCCAATCCAATCAGTAGTTTTGAAATTATCAAGAAAACTAAATTTCAAACGACCATAATTACGGAACCCCTAGTATAATTTTGCTCATAGATGAACGTGATCACGACCATCGAGATCCACACCTATCCTGAAAATTTCAAGTCCCTAGGCGTTTCCGTTCAAAAGTTACAATTTTCTATGGTTTCTATGGTTCTGGTAATGCGAGCTGAACAAAATTTTGCATGTAGCTTGAACACCTCATTTTCCATTAGAGTGCAAAATTTCATCTCGGTCGAATCTGTAGTTTCAAAGTAATCAAGAAAACAAAATTTCGAGCGGCCATATTTACGGAACCCTTAGGCGGATTTTGCCCAATAACGAACCAACCTCGGCATTCGAGATTCGAACATACCCTGAAAATTTCAAGTTTCTAGGACATTCCGTTCGAGAGTTATCGTGTATACGGCCGGACGGACGGACAGACTCGAATTTTTCGACGGATTCGTCATCAGTGTGTCGAACATAGTCGTTTGAGACCATTTTCGGCTCAAAATTCGAAAAATACAGACATCGTGACGAAATGATATAGCCCTCGTGTAAGTAGTACGAGCGCTCAAAAATAGCAACAAAACAAATTTTCGTACTGATAGAAAAATAGAGCGCCCTCTTTCGAGAGATTTGAAAACTGAAATGCAAAATCTATTTTTCCGTCGACAGGAAATGGCAAAACAGAAGATACCAACTTTCGTCTCTGTTCTTTATTCAAAGGTTTTTTATACATCTCTGTTAAGTCCTTTTAGTGTCACTGGGTATTTTTCAATGATAATTGATTGATTTCAGAACTATAAAACCATAGAAAATCATAACTTTCCAACGGAAAGACCAAGAGGCTTGATATTTTCAGGGTAGGTTCGAATCTCGAACTCAACTGCGGTATTGAGTTCGTTATTGGGGTTCCGTAAATATGGCCGTTCGAAATTTTGTTCTCCTGATTACTTCGAAACTACTGATTCGATCGAGATGAAATTTTGCACTCAGATGGAGAATGACGTGTTCAAGCTACATGCGAAATTTCCAGATTGCTTGGACACAACCGTGAAAACCATAGAAAATTATAACTTTCGAACGGAATTACCTAGAGACTTGGAAATTTCAGGGTAGGTGCGAATCTCGAATGCCGTGGTTTAGTTCGCTATTGGTCGAAATTCGACCAGGGGTACCGTAAATATGATTGTTTGAAATTTAGCTTTCTTCATCATTTCAAAACTACGGATTCGATCGTGACTAAATTTTGAATTTTAAGGGAGAATGATATATTCAAGCTACATTTTTTCCAGAACCATTTTAAATTCCAACCAATTATTGATTAAAAAATCCTTATATTTCTATAACAGCTGATTCGGCATAATTGACAAAGAGCTGCTGTAATTTTTTTGACAGCTTTAAAAAACTTCTTCAATAATTGGTTTCTAAAACTGGAAAATGGTGGATAAACGAGCTGACTTCACGGCAGTGCTTTTTATAATTTTTCCAGATCGCACAACCAGAACCATTTTAAATTCCAACGAATTGTTGAATGAAAAATCCTTTTATTTCTGTAACAGCTGATTTGGCATGACACACAAAGAACTGCTGTAATTTTTTTGACAGATGTTAAAAAATTTTCAATTGGTTTCTAAAACTGGAAAATGCGAATTTACGTACAAGGTGGATGAACGAGCGCCCAAAAGCTCACGGCAGTGCTTTCAATAATTTTTTATTTATGTTTCGGCAAGAAAGGCACTCAACGGAAAGAAACAAAAAATCAGTCTAATATCACTGTATTTTGGCTTCAACGTTTTTTGCTTTGGAAGAATTCACCTTTCTTATAAGCAAGGTTAGAATTTGACATTGTTCATTGATATTCATTTATTGAAAATTAAAAAAAACTGTTTAGCTTCAACTCAAGGTAAGTTTAACTTCTACGTTAGATTTACGTTTTACTTAAACGTAAAAATTATGAATCTTTCAACTTTACGTTCACTGTGAACAAGCCATAGAAAGGGGAATTACCGACAGAAACTCTTTCATTTCTGGAAAAAAAAACAAAAACTCAGGATGCTTTCCAATATATTGCATATTTCAAATTTACAATACAACATGTCGTTTGTTACATAAACCAATGCCACTTGTTTCAAAAAAATAGGAGTCAATATGAATCCTATACAGTACTCAAAGTTCTTTACAATAGATGATTTTTTTACAAATCGCTTCTCCATAAATATACAAACACGATCTTTTCGCAGATAACGAGCTAACAAAAATCATGACTTGGCAACGCAAGCGGCTGGTCCTTCCATTTGTAACAAAGAGAGCACTTCGTGCACTCGGATAAGAAAACTTGTTCACAAACCATCGACAACACGTTCCAACCGATAGATATATTTGGTATATTAATAAAATGGACAACACGAATCATCGAAATTCTGGCTGAAACCCGGCCAGGTTTGTGAACAAGTCGAAACTTGTTAGTTTACGTACAGTCATCGGAATTTTTGAAACAACTCAATTCCAAATGAACTAAAAAATAAAAACCAATCAACCACAATTTATGAATTTTATCACATTAATCCATGCGTTATGTAATTTGGGGGGGCGGCGGAGCCTCTTCGATTTTCAACTCATCGGGACGGTGAACAGATATGTAATTGAGAGGAAATTCAAGATCTCAATTTTTTCGATTGACAATAAGATCTGCAAAATTTTCTAAAAATAATCTACGTGACAGAGATTCGTTCGAGATAACCAAATCGTATTCCTCCGGCAGATCGTTCACCAACAAATTAACCGTTGTAGATATGTAAAATACTCGGGAGTATCGTTGATAAGTTGCAAAGATATTATCAGAGTTGTGAATCGAAGCAAGCGATTCGCTGCGTTCAGTCAAAATGAGTAAAATATCAAAATCGAAAATCTGAAAAATTGACTCGGTACGTAAAGAATTACACAACCCCGGACTAACGACATTTAATTATTTTATTTAGTTTTAATTTTTTTTTGATTTTCATATTTGCTTGTTCTTCAAAAATCATAAGCAAGAAGACAGAATAGAGACATTTAAGCATATTCTAATCAATATAACATGTGTAATAATAGTATAGATACATGGTACTGTATAAGTATGTATATAATATATTTATTTATTTATATTCATATAATTTTCATATATTTATAAACATTGATGAGTCAAGGTCAGGCCAGGTCGTCATCGGAGGTCATATATACAATCACAACCACACATCGCAAAGAATAGCGACTGTCGGACAGTCAGTTTGGCAGAAAGAGGACACTGCTACCGGACAAAACAATCTTATTGGAATGAGCGTGACCATCACAGTTCTGATATAATTGTTCTATTTTTCACCAACAACATTGACGATTGTTCGCTTGGGCTTAAGAACTACTTTCAATTTCAATAACTTTGAGCGTAATTATAAAAACTGGTGCAAATAGACGAGGGCAAAATGAAATTTGTGCGGGATACATATTGTGCAAACCGATGTATAATATTCAAGGAAACAAGCTAGAAATTTCAAAATTAAATAAATTATATTGTACTATTTGCAGCAATTCGGAAGCTCAAACGTCTGGATCTCAATTTTTTTTAATAAAAAGCAAACAATCTCTCCCTGTTCTTGGTTAATCTGATTCGAGGAGGAAGAACGATAATTATTCTACTTCTAATATTGGATGGTTTGAGTTATGATTGTCTTAATAAATACAACTTTATACAGCATAAGGAGATTCTGATCAAATGCGTTCCGAATAATTCTATTATGTACACCTTAAGGCTAATCCATTTCTTAGGCATTTCTGAGCAAAGTAATCGAAAATTCACCGAATTCCGCTAATACTTTTAAAAAATTGAGAAGGGCATATCGAAACGATTCAGAAGGTTTGATCATATTGAGTTCATGAATCAGTCTTTAAAAAGAGGAATTATTCAAAATTCACTCAACTTTCCAAGAGATTAAAATTTTTTTCGTAAAAACCTCCACATTATCAAATCAACGTGAAATATAACACATTAAGAATTATGTACAGGATGGCCTAACGGGAATGTTAAAAGACGGCCATCCATGTTGATTTTAGTCTTTTACACCTAAGATAAATATCGCATGAAAAATTTCGGTAGGACAGATAATCACACAAACACCACGAAAATTTCAATATAGTTCTTCCTCCCTCTGGTGTATTCATTAATTTCAAGATTGTTAACAGCAAAAATTCAGAAAGTAAACTACGATCTAAATTTCAAAAAAATTGAACTAGACAAATTTATACAAATAAATAACTTTCATGTTGGCATCGCAATTTATGATCTGCATTCAAACAAACTTGGCAATAGAGAAACTTACAAATGCAAATACCGGAAGGATAATAAGACAACAGGATTATCAAGAATAGCAAACTTTGGAAGTATGTAATACTTTTTGAAAGTTTCCAGGATAAAATTACCCTGAGTGAACAAATTCACCGTGATTCGCGAAATTTTTTGGCACACTAACATTCAAACTTTCAGGTATATTGGAGGAAAAAAACCTATGAAGAGTAACTTGGTAACTGTCTAAAATGGCTCATTCAAAATTCGCAATAACAGTTCTTACTGAAAACATGTATAAAATATATAACAAAAAGTTATAACAATGGAAACAATTGAAAGCAAAAATTTAATGTACCTCTGAAATGTTGAATTCCTTCAATTCGAATCGTGGATTTAGTTCATACAAAATAAATGCATCAAGTTCAAGAATTTGAAGGCAACAGCGAAAATTATAAAAAGTTTTTCATTAAAAAATGAAGAAACTAGGAAAATAAATAGTAAACATTTCTGTTCGAGCAAACGCCCAACACTAAATTAACCATTAAAAAGGAAAAAAATTATATACAATAATCAAAAGTAATAAATGCGTAAAATTTTCATTTACAACCGTTTAAATTATTCTGATAAAAATTTGAGGACTTGGAAGCTCGTATTCTTGGGTCCTGGCTAAATGGAATGCGTTCCGGATAGAACAATATTTAGGAGGAAGAGATTTACATGGAAACGTTCAGAACAATTCAACATTTCAGCGATTTAACATCATTGTAACAGAATAACTATTATTTATATTTTAGGTTCCAGAAGTCTTAAATTGAGATTCCTTCTAAAGAGGATATGTATTTGGAACAACTGATACAAAACGATTCTTTAACGATATGGCAAAACATATGTTTCAATTCATTACGGATTTCTAATTTACTGTATCTGCAGATATGTTGTACATTTTTTTTAGTGTAATTCCTTACTTCTGAATGTCTTCAATGTGTTGAAATGTGAGTTCTGGAGAATATAGAATGGAGCAACTAAATACGTGGAATTCTGAAAGAAAAAATGATAAATTTCAATTATCCAGTAAAATAACAAAATTTCCAAATGTTTAAAATGAATGATATTATTACTTACATCTTGTGTGGTGTAAAAACATCAAAAAAATGCAAGTTGAATGGCAACGATGAACTGAATCACCATCAATCCAAATTGCGACTTCTTCCAGTTCCAAAATTCGGATTTCCATGCTATGAGAGTACCAGACAAAACAATATTTGCAACTAGTCAATGCCGAGAAAATTCAACAATGGTAAAGTAAAACAAAATCAATTTTCAAGAATAAATTACACCTATAACGAAAAAAAAACACCTCAGTCCATTGTACAAATCAGAGATAGGGCACTTCAATCACTTTTGAAGATAAATTCAAATCTTTGTCTTTTTCTTCAATAATTATGATACTTATAGTAACATAAAGACAATTGTACGATAATTGGTGATGTTATAGGAGAGAGAATGTCCTTGGTAGCGAGTGGCAGACAGCAGGGCCATAAAGTGTTCCATCCAGGGTCAGTACCGGTGATTGGTGTACTGTTGCTGGTTTGTTATCGAGTCGTCGTACTCCTTAACCAAATTCTTTATATGCGACAGCTTTTCGTGTAAATATTGGAATCTTCCTTTGGCCTGTTGGTGGTCTGAACTCTTTTTGATTTCTTTATATTCTTTCATTATTTGTTTCTTCAAATCCTAAAACAGAGGAAAACATTGATATTTCCAAGCAATTTGAGTCGAGACTAAAAAAATACAGATTATGCCATAAAAGAATAATAAAAAGCAGCTCTACGCGCACAACACATACCTTACACTCTAAACTACGTACCCTGTACTTCGGGCTTTTCGCGTTTTCCTGTTTCAGCCTTTCTTCTAATTCTAAAAATCTTCTAGACACCCTATCGACAGTTTCGTGAAGTTCCTTATATTCATTATAATATTCATTGAAATCATCTTTGTACCGTTTTCTTTGATCATAATTTGTTATTGTAGTATATTCCCTGAAAAAAGAAGAACATTCAATAAGTTAAAACAGCCTAAACTGGTAAGTTCTATAAAAAAATTACGAAAAGCACTGCCGTGAAGTCAGGAGCTTTTGAGCGCTCGTACATGCACCTTGTAGGTAGATTCGCATTTTTCTTTTTTGACAGCTGTCAAACAAATTTTCAAACTGAGGCGATAATCCAGACTTCAAGTCAGTGCTTTAGGTGACCAATATTTTTTCGATAATTCGGTCTTGGTGATGCGAATTGGACAAAATTTCGCACGTAGTTTGAATACATTATTCCTCAGCTAGGTGCAAAATTTCATTCCAATCAAATCGGTAGTTTCGAAATTATCAGGAACAGAATATTTTGAACGGCCATATTTACGGAACCCCTAGTATAATTGTGCTCATAGATGAATGTGATCACGACATTCGAAATCCACACCTATCCTGAAAATTTCAAGTCCCTAGGCTTTTTCGTTAGAAAGTTGTGATTTTCTATGGTTTCTATGGTTCTGGTCATGCGATCTAGAGAAATGTAGCTTGAATATATCATTCTCCATTAGTATACAGAATTTCGTCACGATCGAATCTGTAGTTTAAAAATTATCAAGAAAACTAAATTTCAAACGACCATATTTACGGAACCCCTGGTATAATTTTGCTCATAGATGAAAGTGATCACGACAATCGAGATCCACACCTATCCTGAAAATTTGAAGTCCCTAGGCGGTTCCGTTCAAAAGTTACAATTTTCTATGGTTTCTATGGTTCTGGTGATGCGAACTGAACAAAATTTTGCATGTAGCTTGAACACCTAATTTTCCATTAGAGTGCAAAATTTCACCTCGATCGAATCAGTAGTTTCGGAGTAATCAGAAAAACAAAATTTCGAGCGGCCATATTTACGGAACCCCTTGACGAATTTTGCCCAATAACGAACTTAACCGCGGCATTTGAGATTCGAACCTACCCTGAAAATTTCAAGTTTCTAGGACATTCCGTTCGAGAGTTATCGTGTATACGGCCGGCCGGCCGGACAGACTCGAATTTTTCGACGGATTCGTCATCAGTGAGTCGAACATAGTCGATTGCGACCATTTTCGGCTCAAAATTCGAAAAATACAGACATCGTGACGAAATGATATAGCCCTCGTGTAAGTTGTACGAGCGCTCAAAAACAGTTATGGTCATGACGAATCTAAACCATTGACCTTAATCTGAATTAGATTGAAGTTTTTCATGATTTTTCGTACGAAATGATAATACTAAAAAATTACGAAAAGCACTGCCCTGAAGGCAGGAGCTTTTGAGCGCTCGTACATGCACCTTGTAGGTGGATTCGCATTTTCCAGTTTTAGAAATCAATTGAAGGAATTTCCGACAGCTGTCAAAAAAATTCTGAAACTTAGGCGAAACTCCAGACTTCATGTCAGTGCTTCAGCAATTTTTTTTCGATAATTCGCTAGAATTTTCTACGGTATCTATGGTCTTGGTGATGCGATCTGAACGAAATTGTGCACGTAGTTTGAGAAAATTATTCCTCAGCTAGGTGCAAAATTTCATTCCTATCCGATCAGTCGTTTCGAAACTATCAGGAAAAAAATATTTTGAACGGCCATATTTACGGAACCCCTAGTCTAATTTTGCTCATTGACGAACGTGACTGCGATATTCGCGATCCAAACCCACCCTGAAAATTTCAAGCTCCTAGGCCTTTCCGTTCAGAAGTTACAATTTTCTATGGTTTCTATGGTTCTGGTCATGCGATCTGGACAAAATATTGCTTTAATATATCATTCTCGATTAAAATATAAAATTTCATCTCGATCGAATCCGTAGTTTCGAAATGATCGAGAAAACGAAATTTCAAACGACCGTATTCACGGAACCCCTAGTATAATTCTGCTCATTGTTAAACGTAAACGCGACATTTCAGATCCACACTTATCCTGAAAATTTCAAATCCCTAGGCCTTTCCGTTCGAAAGTTGATTTTTTATGGTTTCTATGGTTCTGGTCATTTGATCTGGAGAAATGTAGCTTGAATTTATCATTTTCCATTTAAATACAAAATTTCATGACGATCGAATCTGTAGTTTTGAAATTATCAAGAAAACTAAATTTGAAACGACTATATTTACGGAACCCCTAGAATAATTTTGCCCATAGATGAACGTCATCACGACATTCCAGAACCTCACCTATCCTGAAAATTTCAAGTCCCTAGGCATTTCCGTTCAAAAGTTACAATTTTCTATGGTTTCTATGGTTCTGGTCATGCGATCGGGACAAAATTTGACATGTAGCTTGAACACCTCATTCTCCATTTGATTGCAAAGTTTCATCTCGATCGAATCTGTAGTTTCGAAGTTATCAGGAGAACAAAATTTTGAACGGCCATCTTTACGGAACCCCTGGTGGAATTCTGCCCATTAACTAACTTAACCGAGGCATTTGGGATCTGAACCTACACTGAAAATTTCAAGTCTCTAGGTTGATCCGTTCGAGAGTTATCGTGCTTACGGACGGACGGACGGACAGACTCGAATTTTCCGACGGATTCGTCATCAGTGAGTCGAACATAGTCGATTGAGACCATTTTCGGCTCAAAATTCGAAAAATACAGACATCGTGACGAAATGATATAGCCCTCGTGTAAGTAGTACGAGCGCTCAAATATGTTTTCTTTGCTGGACCGCGAAATTTTGTGATATGTTTTCGACTCACAAATATGATTGTTTTTCTTGTAATTTCGAAAAAACCGCCAAAAAACGGTGTTTTTCTAGTTTTTTTGCTGGTAAAATCTGGAGAAGGAGGGTATCCGACAGTAGCCGAAACGTCCCCTATTTCGAATTCCAAATGTATGAAAATTTACACCGAAACTATTTATGCGACAACTTCCGGGTTGTGCACACTCAAAGTACCTTTTGTCGGGAAAAACAGTGCTACAACTTTAAAATGAAGTTATGTATTTTTGAAATAATTTCGAAAAGCACTGCCGTGAAGGCAGGAGCTTTTGAGCGCTCGTACATGCACCTTGTAGGTAGATTCGCATTCTCCAGTTTCAGAAATCAATTAAAGGAATGTTTGACTGCTGTCAAAAAAATCCTGAAACTTAGGCAAAACTCCAGACTTCATGTCGGTGCTTCAGCTGATCAATTATTTTCCGATAATTCGCTAGAATTTTCCACGGTATCTATGGTCTTAGTGATGCGGTCTGGACAAAATTTTGCACCTAGTTTGAATACATTATTCCTGAGCTAGGTGCATAATTTCATTCCAATCCGATCAGTAGTTTCGAAACTTTCAGGAAAAAAATATCTTGAACGGCCATATTTACGGAACCCCTAGTCTAATTTTGCTCATTGATGAACGTGACCGTGAAATTTGCGATCCAAACCCACCCTGAAAATTTCAAGTTCTTAGGCCTTTCCGTTCAAAAGTTTGAATTTTCTATGGTTTCTATGGTTCTGGTCATGCGATCTGGACAAAATATTGCTTCAATATATCATTCTCTATTAAAATACAAAATTTCATCTCGATCGAATCCGTAGTTTCGAATTTATCGAAAAAACAAAATTTCAAACGACCGTATTTACGGAACCCCTTGTATAATGTTGCTCATAGATGAACGTGATCACAACATTCAAGATCCACACCTATCCTGAAAATTTCAATTCTCTAGGCGTTTCCGTTCAAAAGTTACAATTTTCTATGGTCTCTATGATTCTGGTCATGCGATCTGGACAAAATTACACATGTAGCTTGAACACCTCATTCTCCATTCGAGTGCAAAATTTCATCTCGATCAAATCTGTAGTTTTCAAGTAATCAGGGAAACAAAACTTTGAACGGCCATATTTACGGAACCCCTGGTGGAATTTGGCCCATTAACGAACTTAACCGAGCCATTCGGGAACTGAACCCACACTGAAAATTTCAAGTCTCTAGGTTGTTCCGTTCGAGAGTTATCGTGCTTACGGCCGGACGGCCGGACGGACAGACTCGAATTTTCCGACGGATTCGTCATCAGTGAGTCGAACATAGTCGATTGAGACCATTTTCGGCTCAAAATTCGAAAAATACAGACATCGTGACGAAATGATATAGCCCTCGTGTAAGTAGTACGAGCGCCCAATTATGTTTTCTTTGCTGGACCGCGAAATTTTGTGATATGTTTTCTACTCACAATTATGATTGTTTCTCTTGTAATTTCGAAAAACCCCCCAAGAAACGGTGTTTTTCTAGTTTTTTTGCTGGTAAAATCTGAAGAAGGAGGCTATCCGACAGTAGCCGAAACGTCCCCTATTTCGAATTCCAAATGTATGAAAATTTACACCGAAACTATTTATGCGACAACTTCCGGGTTGTGCACATTCAAAGTACCTTTTGTCGGGAAAAACAGTTATGTATTTTTGAAAAAATGCTGATTTTTACGGGTTTTCCGGCCTTTCTATGGTATCATGACCCGATTGAGTTGCACTAGCACGCATTTTCTTCGTCTTTTCATTCTCTACAATTCTGTTTTTGAAAGTGTCAGCATCGCTCCATTGGTTCAGATTTTACAAGCAAAAGACTAAAACACACAGATTTTTTATTTTTTTCGAAATTACACGGGAAGTAACTGCTCTTTTGTCTGGTGTAATGTGTTAATAGTTTATAAGTGAACCTGAATCTGAAAGAATAAAAATCGAATCATCCAACTTACGTTAGATAATCAGGTTTCGGCTTTGAACTATGGTTCTCCTCCACAGGCAGCTCGGGGGTCGGCGGCGGCAAAGGTTCAGTCTGACTGTCCGGACTGACCCTCACGGTCGCGGCAATGGACGACGTCACATCCCTGTCGTACTCCCGCTTCGCCTCCCTCTTCACCACGTCCGGCGTCCACCTTTCCGGAGGGTACACCTCCCCATTCGTATACGCAGCATCCTTAGCTACAGCATCCGCCGAATGGTAGTCGTTGCTCTCGCAGCGCTTCTCCTCGAAGCCGTTCTCGTAGGGACTCCGCTCCGCCGCCACCTCCGGCCTGCCGCCCTCGAAACCGACCCTGTTGTAGCTGTCGCAGTGCCGTTTCCTGCTGGACGACGCGCTGTTGACGACCTCCTCGTCGTCGTCGTCGCTGAGGGCGCCGCGTTTCTCCCTCACGTTGGCGTATCCGTTCGACAGCTGGTGGCCGTTGGTCAGTCCCTGGTTCGTCGGGGTCAGGGTCGTGGTGGAGGGCGATTCCCTGCTGCGCGGGTTCATGTTGCTAGAATCCCTAGAGTCGGTCACGGGTCTGCGCTGGCTCTTGGTCTCGGCGGGCGGCGGGTTGACCGTCGGCTCCGCCGGTTTCTTGTAGTGCGAGACCCTCTGACGTTTGGTGGGAAACCCGTCGGCGCCGTCGTAGTAGCCGGGACGTTTGGTGGACGTCGGAACCGGGAGGGGCGGGGAGCCTGGGTGCGTGCTGGTGGGCGACTGTCCGCTGCCGGAACTGGCGCTGTCGCTGCTGCCTGGAGGGGTGAGGTTCTGAGGTTTACGTCTGAAAATTCGAAGAAAAAATCTTTATTTAATCCTTCATCCTGTTTTTCATCGAATAATTTAAACCAAGAAGACAGCAATAGCCTATAAATCTCTTAGTTCGGCAATATCTAGTTTTGGCGCCAAAGCTCCTGACCAGTGCCGATTCGACCACTGGGCGCCCAGAGGCTGAAGGGGCCCGAAAAAGCCTAGATCCAAACAGAATTTCTGTTTATAATTCTCTATAGCAGAAGATGCTCTAGCATTCTTCTTCAGAATCTTAAGAATAATAGTAAATGATTTTGCTGAAATATTCTGAGGATCATTTGAACACAGTCATATCCGCTTATGTATTAAAATTCCATATTCATACCGAAGAAAACTCAATGAGATCGGAAAAGAGAAAATTGCCCGCAAATCTGAATATTATGAAAAAACTATGTCCCAGTCGCAGCGGATCTGCGATTCCCTGCACTTTTTCTCTAGTTGTTTATGGTGCTAATACCTACTTATCAAGCTTGTCGGCAGACCCTTTGATAAAAAAGTTGGTTTTCAGGGATGCTTCTTCAATTAGTATTTCAGAAAACGGTTTTTGTTTTCACTTGGTTCTTGAAAATTGACTTTGGAGGGGGGATGAAATACTGGAGAAACATTCGCATTTCCATTTATTCGAAAGCCGAAAAAGACTTGTGGTTTGGTACAATACTTTTTCAAACAATAAACGCAACGCGAACATTATTAGTAAATAGTGATATTTCAAATTGAATGGTGCAGGAAAAATTAAAAGATAATTTGATTGAAGTGATTTCTGAATATCGGTTGAAACAGTGTAAAAAGGTAAATTATTCTTCTTTATAATCAAAATAACTGATAGCTCATAACATTAACTGTTTCTAGACGTAAAATGAGTTACAAATATCAATCGGATGGAGAAAAGAGGAAAAAGAAGGTTCAGGAAGATGCTAAGAAAAAATTACCAAAAATCACAACATTTCTAGCCGAATATACAAATTATGACGACTACCAGCAACCAGAATTAAGGTTTGATGAACTGGAGTTGAAACGAAAAACTTTTTTTTGAAAGAGGGGCTATCAGAAATATCCTAAATAAAGATTAACTCAAAAGGACAAAGAGGAGGAAAGTTTGTTAATAAAGCCGGAAAAGACTTTTGGTTTGGAACAATACGTTTTCAAACAATAAACCTAACGCGAACATTATAAGTGAATAGTGAGATTTCAAATTGTATGGTGCAGGAAAAATAAAAACATAATTTTATTGTATTGATTTCTGAATATCGGTTGAAGCAGTGTAAAAAGGTAAATTATTCTTCTTTATAATCAAAATAACCAATAGCTCATAACTATTATTGTTTCTAGACGTACAATGAGTTACAAATATCAATCGGATGGAGAAAAGAGGAAAAAGAAGGTTCAGGAAGATGCTAAGAAAAAATTACCAAAAATCACAACATTTCTAGCCGAATATACAAATTATGACGACTACCAGCAACCAGAATTAAGGTTTGATGAACTGGAGTTGAAACGAAAAACTTTTTTTTGAAAGAGAGGCTATCAGAAATATTGAAAATAAAGATTAACTCAAAAGGACAAAGAGGAGGAAAGTTTTTTAGTAAAGCCGAAAAAGTCTTGTGGTTTGGTACAATACTTTTTCAAACAATAAACGCAACGCGAACATTATTAGTAAATAGTGAGGTTTCAAATTGTATGGTGCAGAAAAAATAAAAAGATAATTTTGTTGTAGTGATTTCTGAATATCGGTTAAAGCAGTGTAAAAAGGTAAATTATTCTTATTATTGTTAACGTAAAATGAGTTACAAATATCAATCGGATGGAGAAAAGAGGAAAAAGAAGGTTTAGGAAGATGCTAAGAAAAAATGACCAAAAAACACAACATTTCTAGCCGAATATACAAATTATGACGACTACCAGCAACCAGAATTAAGGTTTGATGAACTGGGTTTGAAACGAAAAACTTTTCTTTTGAAAGAGAGGCTATCAGAAATATTCAAAATAAAGATTAACTCAAAAGGACAAAGAGGAGGAAAGTTTGTTAATAAAGCCGAAAAAGACTTGTGGCTTGGAACAATACGTTTTTAAACAATAAACGTAACGCGAACATTATAAGTGAATAGTGAGATTTCAAATTGTATGGTGCAGGAAGAATTAAAAGATAATTTGATTGAAGTGATTTCTGAATATCGGTTAACGCAGTGTAAAAAGGTAAATTATTCTTCTTTATAATCAAAATAACCAATAGCTCATAACTATTATTGTTTCTAGACGTAAAATGAGTTACAAATATCAATCGAGTGGAGAAAAGAGGAAAAAGAAGGTTCAGGAAGATGCTAAGAAAAGATTACCAAAAATCACAACATTTCTAGCCGAATATACAAATTATGACGACTACCAGCAACCAGAATTGAGGTTTGATGAACTGGAGTTGAAACAAAAACTTTTATCTGAAAGAGAGGCTATCAGAAATATTCAAAATAAAGATTAACTCAAAAGGACAAAGAGGAGGAAAGTTTTTTAGTAAAGCCGAAAAAGTCTTGTGGTTTGGTACAATACTTTTTCAAACAATAAACGCAACGCGAACATTATAAGTAAATAGTGAGGTTTCAAATTGTATGGTGCAGGAAAAATAAAAACATAATTTTATTGTAGTGATTTCTGAATATCGGTGAAAGCAGTGTAAAAAGGTAAATTATTCTTCTTTATAATCAAAATAACCAATAGCTCATAACTATTATTGTTTCTAGACGTAAAATGAGTTACAAATATCAATCGGATGGAGAAAAGAGAAAAAAGAAGGTTCGGGAAGATGCTAAGAAAAAATTACCAAAAATCACAACATTTCTAGCCGAATATACAAATTATGACGACTACCAGCAAACAGAATTAAGGTTTGATGAACTGGGGTTGAAACGAAAAGCCTTTTCTTTGAAAGCGAGGCTATCAGAAATATTCAAAATAAAGATGAACTCAAAAGGACAAAGAGGAGGAAAGTTTGTTAATAAAGCCGAAAAAGACTTGTGGCTTGGAACAATACGTTTTTAAACAATGAACGTAACGCGAACATTATAAGTGAATAGTGAGATTTCAAATTGTATGGTGCAGGAAAAATTAAAAGATAATTTGATTGAAGTGATTTCTGAATATCGGTTAAAGCAGTGTAAAAAGGTAAATTATTCTTCTTTATAATCAAAATAACCAATAGCTCATAACTATTATTGTTTCTAGACGTAAAATGAGTTACAAATATCAATCGGATGGAGAAAAGAGGAAAAAGAAGGCTCAGGAAGATGCTAAGAAAAAATTACCAGAAAAATCACAAAAATCACAACATTTCTAGTCGAATATACAAATTATGACGACTACCAGCAACCAGAATTAAGGTTTGATGAACTGGAGTTGAAACGAAAAACTTTTTTTCGAAAGAGAGGCTATCAGAAATATTCGAAATAAAGATTAACTCAAAAGGACAAAGAGGAGGAAAGTTTGTTAATAAAGCCGGAAAAGACTTTTGGTTTGGAACAATACGTTTTCAAACAATAAACCTAACGCGAACATTATAAGTGAATAGTGAGATTTCAAATTGTATGGTGCAGAAAAAATAAAAACATAATTTTATTGTATTGATTTCTGAATATCGGTTGAAGCAGTGTAAAAAGGTAAATTATTCTTCTTTATAATCAAAATAACCAATAGCTCATAACTATTATTGTTTCTAGACGTAAAATGAGTTACAAATATCAATCGGATGGAGAAAAGAGGAAAAAGAAGGTTCAGGAAGATGCTAAGAAAAAATTACCAAAAATCACAACATTTCTAGCCGAATATACAAATTATGATGACTACCAGCAACCAGAATTAAGGTTTGATAAACTGGAGTTGAAACGAAAAACTTTTTTCTGAAAGAGAGGCTATCAGAAATATTCAAAATAAAGATTAACTCAAAAGGACAAAGAGGAGGAAAGTTTGTTAATAAAGCCGAAAAAGACTTGTGGCTTGGAACAATACGTTTTTAAACAATAAACGTAACGCGAACATTATAAGTGAATAGTGAGATTTCAAATTGTATGGTGCAGGAAAAATTAAAAGATAATTTGATTGAAGTGATTTCTGAATATCGGTTAAAGCAGTGTAAAAAGGTAAATTATTCTTCTTTATAATTGAAATAACCAATAGCTCATAACTATTATTGTTTCTAGACGTACAATGAGTTACAAATATCAATCGGATGGAGAAAAGAGGAAAAAGAAGGTTCAGGAAGATGCTAAGAAAAAATTACCAAAAATCACAACATTTCTAGCCGAATATACAAATTATGACGACTACCAGCAACCAGAATTAAGGTTTGATAAACTGGAGTTGAAACGAAAAACTTTTTTTTGAAAGAGAGGCTATCAGAAATATTCAAAATAAAGATTAACTCAAAAGGACAAAGAGGAGGAAAGTTTTTTAGTAAAGCCGAAAAAGTCTTGTGGTTTGGTACAATACTTTTTTAAACAATAAACGCAACGCGAACATTATTAGTAAATAGTGAGGTTTCAAATTGTATGGTGCAGAAAAAATAAAAAGATAATTTTATTGTTGTGATTTCTGAATATCGGTTAAAGCAGTGTAAAAAGGTAAATTATTCTTCTTTATAATCAAAATAACCAATAGCTCATAACAATTACTGTTTCTAGACGTAAAGTGAGTTACAAATATCCATCGGGTGGAGGAAAGAGGAAAAAGAAGGTTCAGGAAGATGCTGAGAAAAAATGACCAAAAATCATAACATTTCTCGCTAAAAATACAAATTATGACGACTACCAGCAACCAGAATTAAGGTTTGATGAACTGGAGTTGAAACGAAAAACTTTTTTTTGAAACAGGGGCTATCAGAAATATTCACTATAAAGATTAACTCAAAAGGACAAGGAGGAGGAAAATTTGTTAATAAAGCCGAAAAAGACTTTTGGCTTGGAACAATACGTTTTTAAACAATAAACGCAACGCGAACATTATAAGTGAATAGTGAGGTTTCAAATTGTATGGTGCAGAAAAAATAAAAAGATAATTTTATTGTAGTGATTTCTGAATATCGGTTAAAGCAGTGTAAAAAGGTAAATTATTCTTCTTTATAATCAAAATAACCAATAGCTCATAACTATTATTGTTTCTAGACGTACAATGAGTTACAAATATCAATCGGATGGAGAAAAGAGGAAAAAGAAGGTTCAGGAAGATGCTAAGAAAAAATTACCAAAAATCACAACATTTCTAACCGAATATACAAATTATGACGACTACCAGCAACCAGAATTAAGGTTTGATGAACTGGAGTTGAAACGAAAAACTTTTTTTTGAAAGAGAGGCTATCAGAAATATTCAAAATAAAGATTAACTCAAAAGGACAAAGAGGAGGCAAGTTTTTTAGTAAAGCCGAAAAAGCCTTGTGGTTCAGTAGGTAATCATGTTTTCTTCTACGATTTTTGTCACAGAATAACCCTTTATCTGCTCTATTCCCTGGTCTATTATACGAAGGTTACGATTCTTGCTTACCTTTTTAGAATTTGCTTTTCGGATTCCGTGTAGAATGGCCAATTATCTCTAACATCGTGCCAACAAGCTCTGTTCAAATGATATGCGTTGTCTTTCAAGATAGATATCTGCTTCAATACAGAGCTCATGCTGCCTCTCTCACGTAGTCCCTCTGGAAATAAACAACACAGGATGAATAAGAAATTAACCCTCCTCGTAGTCGGTACACACCTCTGGTTAGACGCTCGAACAACTCTACTTTCTTGTATGGCCTCAGAGCGAGCAAATGGATCAACCTTTCCCTAAAAAAACATCTGTTCTAGAAAATTGCAGGAAAAAGTTCGATTTTCATCTCAGAATAATCCTAACAGATGACAAAACTTCCCCTCCACTATGGTGTATCCTACTCATAAAGACCCCGTATAATGAGACTTTTGAAAGAAAAGCTAGTTCTCAGAGCTGAGTTTGTCGCCATCGATGAAACTACAATCCTTATCATTAGAGGATGCCTAGTGTGGTTTTGAATCTTCAACATCAACAAAGACGGTGCAGATACAATAGGGTTAGGTTAGGCGACAAAACCCAGCTCTTTTGAGACCAGAAGCAGACAGATTCGACCTACTTCAAAGGCCTCTTTAGGATATCCGGCTGCGTGGGTTTGTTCTGCGGCGGTTTCGTGCTGCTCACGTGGTTGCTGCCCAGGCCGTTGGACGACACGTGGTGCTGCTGCTGCTGTTGCATCCCGTTGCTGGAGGGCATGCCGTTCGAACTGGGCGGTTTGGAGGCGGGTGGATTCGGGGTCTGGTAAGACGACTTGAGAAGACTCTCGCGCATGGATGGATGAGACTGGGTGGTCCTTTCGTTGTTGCTGCTGCCGCCGCTGCTGTTGTTGTTGTTGTTGCTGCCGTTGCTCATGCGTTGCGGAGGGATCTGGGGAGGGACGGAACCGCGGCCGCCGTTCGCCGCCTGCTTCACCTTCACCTTCCTTCCTATGTCTGTCTGATTGGGCTTGATCTCCCTGGTGCTGAAAAGAAAAAAAAAACATTAGTGTATTATAAACTGAAGAGCCACAACAGATGTCCCTGCTTCGGCTCTCCTGGGTTTGTTCATGTCTCAACCTACCAGAACGCTTTTTTATACACAAATGTCGAACTCAAAAGTTAAAAAGTTGCTCAATTTGTATTTCTATGCCTCGAAGAGTATACAATTGAATTATCTATTCGTCCAAAATTTGAATAATTGTAATTCTCTTTATCATGTAGTCAACAATTTCAACATATTGTTGAGAATAGAATTTACATAGATAAGTTGAATTAATAGGTTCTTTATGGTTGAGGAGGGTTTGCTGAATATACCATAATAGATAAGGAATAATTTGGTGGCATCTGAAACTTCTTTGTGTTGGAATTCGTGAATATCTGTCATTCACTCTGTCAATTCGAAAAAAAATTACGAAAAGCACTGCCGTGAAGTCAGGAGCTTTTGAGCGCTCGTACATCCACCTTGTAGGTAGATTCGCATTTTCCAGTTTTAAAAATCAATTGAAGGAATTTTCGACAGCTGTCAAAAAAATTCTGAAACTTAGGCGAAAGTGCTTCAGCTAACCAATTTTTTTTCGATAATTCGCTAGAATTTTTTACGATATCTATGGTCTTGGTGATGCGATCTCGACAAAATTTCGCACGTACTTTGAATACATTATTCCTCAGCTAGGTGCAAAATTTCATTCCAATCCAATCAGTAGTTTCGAAACTATCAGGAAAAAAATATTTTGAATGGCCATATTTACGGAACCCCTGGTCTTATTTTGCTCATTGATGAACGTGAACGCGATATTCGCGATCCAAACCCACCCTGAAAATTCAAAGTTCCTAGGCCTTTCCGTTCAAAAGTTACAATTTTCTATGGTTTCTATGGTTCTGGTCATGCGATCTGGACAAAATGTTGTTTTAATATATCATTCTCGATTGAAATACAAAATTTCATCTCGATCGGATCCGTAGTTTCGAAATGATCGAGAAAACAAAATTTCAACCGACCGTATTTACGGAACCCCTAGTATAATTCTGCTCATTAATAAACGTGAACGCGAAATTTCAGATCCACACCTATCCTGAAAATTTCAAGTCCCTAGGCCTTCCCGTTCGAAAGTTATGATTTTCTATGGTTTCTATGGTTCTGGTCATATGATCTGGAGAAACGTAGCTTGAATATATCATTCTCCATTAGTATACGAAATTTTATCACGATCGAATCTGTAGTTTTGGAATTATCAAGAAAACTAAATTTCAAACGACCATATTTACGGAACCCCTATTATAATTTCGCTCATAGATGAACGTGATCACGACATTCGAGATCCACACCTATCCTGAAAATTTCAAGTCCCTAGGCGTTTCCGTTCAAAAGTTACAATTTTTTATGGTTTTTATGGTTCTGGTCATGCGATCTGGACAAAATCTCACATGTAGCTTGAACACCTCATTCTCCATTTGAGTGCAAAATTTCATCTCGATCAAATCTGTAGTTTTCGAGTAATCAGGGGAACAAAACTTTGAACGGCCATATTTACGGAACCCCTGGTGGAATTTGGCCCATTAACGAACTCAACCGAGGCATTCGGAAACTGAACCAACACTGAAAATTTCAAGTATCTAGGTTGTTCCGTTCGAGAGTTATCGCGCTTACGGACGGCCGGACGGACAGACTCGAATTTTCCGACGGATTCGTCATCAGTGTGTCGAACATAGTCGATTGAGACCATTTTCCGCTCAAAATTCGAAAAATACAGACATCGTGACGAAATGATATAGCCCTCGTGTAAGTAGTACGAGCGCTCAAAAAGTTATCGAAGAGATTTTTCATGATTCTCCTGGTGATATCCGACATGAAGTGTAAATTTGAACTGAATGACATACAGGGATGCCAACGCAAGAATATCAAATCGAGCGATCAATAAATTCCGGAGGATACTAAATATATCCACGGTAATATCCAGAAACCAAGTAACACAGCTCGAATTAGTAGAATTCCTTCTACAGATCATGATGACAAACGATGCACATTTCGGAACGCTGCCAATTCTCGAGGACTCATCGAATTCCGAGGTGTGGATCATAGAAGCCACCCACTTTCCGCGATAACCTAATTTGGGCAGACCATCGAAGTGATCCAATTAGGAGCGTTCTCCACGAAAGAGGCCGCGTTCCGCGTGTTAGAATCCCACACGCACTGCGCCCCGCGGAGCGCGTCAGGTATTTTGGCATACTGGTACATTGTTTATTATTAAATTATCGATATCTCGGGGGAATAACGCGAGAGAGAGGCCAGAAAACACTTGGGAATTCCGGACAGACGTCCTCTCGACAATAGAACCGTTAATTCGATCTGATTCGGTGTTTCAGGACGCGGAGGTGTACTTGGAGTAGGATTCACGTGGTATTCGAATGGAGCTATCTAAGAATGACGCATGCGCGCTCCATGTGACTTAGATGTTTAGGGGTATTTGCCCTTATCTTCCATTATTTTTTTTTCAGGTAAATCTTCGAATATCAAAGGAAAGTCTATTCCAACCATTTATGTACCGTCCGTAAATCAAAGTAGGAATATTCCCAGAATTAGAATCAATACTTTTCTATCTTGAGTGTTTCAGATAGAGAGTGTCCCCTCCACCATCGAGGCACTTATCTTTAATCGTCTTTCGACAAGGAGGGGGCACCATGGTTCACCATAAAAGGCGGCGTAGAAACCACTAGCTTATCAGTGACCAGTGCGGTGTGTGACAAGATGGGCAACAGGTAAGTAGCGCAGTGGAGTTGGTGAGGTGAAATTATTCCATTAACATTCTGTATTGTAGTTATTGAATATTCAATAAATTGTTGATAGTACATATTTGCATTTTTTTTTATCTCTGACCGTTCTTGTCCGATGGTCGCTCCTTACTCGACGAATATTCCGGTGCAATATTGGTTAATTTTTTTTTATGACAGGTCTTCTAACTGCCCGTTTATATCGGAAGTGTCGAATTTTCATGTAATGGAAATTTGCACTTTACGATATGCCAGATTTGTGGAGGTTGACGAGGTGCCTGCGCAAACGATATTGAGGTTAATTTCCGGGAGCCCCGACATTGAACTTGAAAATTTGAAACATCAGAGTAAGATAATATGGTACATAAATCAACTGTTACCTACACAACAGCAATTCTAATTAGTTCACCAAAAATCAAACAAATTTTGACATCACTCACTTTTCTCTTTAATGAAAAATAATGGAATTTTTATTAGTGATTTCAATTTTCATATAGTGAGGGTCCCAAAATTTACCGTCAACCTTATTGATTATGAAAAATGGTTCAAATTTCGTATAAACATCCGGTATAATGTACAAAGGAGTAAAAATTTTCAAATTTTATACAAATTAGAAAACGTAGCTCAGTTTTTTCACAATTCCACATTATAACAGTTGAAGGAGAGTAATCTGTTGCTGATGGTGAAAAATGGACCGAATATTTTATTGGGTAGGAAAAAATAGGTGGTCCATCATTGACGTCACTGGAATAATTCGGACACTTCCTATTTCATAAATCATCTTACATTTGATCATTTCATATTTTTGATAGTTATTTGTTGATTTAGTTTAATTTAAATGAGATAAATTTAACATTTTGTAGTTTCTAGTTCGCAAATTATGGTGGAATTGAATAAATTCAGGATATCAACATGTCAATTTTCTCTTCAAATTCAAGCAACAAGTTTCGTTCTCAACTGCAAAAGCTCGTATATTTTTTCATTGAGGCCCAGAAATTTTTGTTTTCGACTTTCAGGTTCTATAGTCAACTGGATATCAATAAATATAGAAATTTTTATTTCGACAGACTTCAAAATTTCATTATCATAAATACTAAATCAGAAGTCAGGATTTTCGAACAATATTAGGAAATTTTATTCAAGGTAAGTACTTTTTCGTATGAATTCCTTTGAATCATCTCATGATCATATAGGTGATCATGAGACGATTCAAAGGAATTCATACGAAAAAGTACTCACCTTGAATAAAATTTCCTAATATTGTTCATCAACTTTGGCATTTTGTTCACTAATTTTTTTCCTGTTTTTTTTAGATCCTTATATTCATATTGAAAGATTTATTCTGATTATACAACATTCCGAACCGGTTCAGAACTGAACTGATACGCGCAAATTGATTTTAGGATCGCCGAAATGGATATAATTTAACTCAGTTCAATTCGAAACCGGTTCTGAACGTATCCAATTTCTCATCAGCGTCGAGAACCGGTTCAGAACTAGACTTAAAAAGTGCAAATCGACGCACTCTTGGTCATTCTTGTCCTGAACTGGTTCTTAACGCTTCGTGAACCAAAATCGAGAATTTTCGAACAAAATTTAGAAAATTGTATTCAAGGAAAGTCTTCTGCAAATAAATTTCTTTGAATCGTCTATAATGATCACCTACATTTCATCAACTTAAGGATTCTGTTCCCGAATCTTTTTACCCTGTTGTTGAGATACTCATATCCATCCGTATTGAACAACATTCCGAACCGGTTCAGAACTGAACTGATACACGCTTATTGATTTTAGGATCGCCGAAATGGATATAATTTTACTCAGTTCAGTTCCAAACCGGTTCTGAACGTATCCAATTTCTCATCAGCGTCGAGAACCGGTTCAGAACTAGACTCTAGACTTAAAAAGCGCAGATCGATGCACTATTGGTCATTCAAGTCCTGAACTGGTTCTTAACGCTTCGTGAACCAAAATCGAGAATTTTCGAACAATATTTAGAAAATTGTATTCAAGGAAAGACCTTCTGCAAATAAATTTCTTTGAATCGTCTAAAATGATAACCTACATTTCATCAACTCAAGGATTTTGTTCCCGAATCTTTTTACCCTGTTGTTTAGATCCTCATATCTATATTGAACAACATTCCGAACCGGTTCAGAACTGAACTGATACGCGCTAATTGATTTTAGGATCGCCGAAATGGATATAATTTTACTCAGTTCAGTTCCAAACCGGTTCTGAACGTATCCAATTTCTCATCGGCGTCAAGAACCGGTTCAGAACTAGACTTAAAAAGCGCAGATCGATGCACTATTGGTCATTTAAGTTCTGAACTGGTTCTTAACGCTTCGTGAACCAAAATCGAGAATTTTAGAAAAATATTCAGAAAATTGTATTCAAGGAAAGTCCTTCTGCAAAAAAATTTCTTTGAATCGTCTATAATGATCACCTACATTTCATAAACTCAAGGATTTTGTTCCCGAATCTTTTTACCCTCTTGTTTAGATCCTCATATCTATATTAAACAACATTCCGAACCGGTTCAGAACTGATACGCGCAAATTCATTTCAGGATCGCCGAAATGGATATAATTTTACTCAGTTCAGTTCCAAACCGGTTCTGAACGTATCCAATTTCTCATCAGCGTCGAGAACCGGTTCAGAACTAGACTTAAAAAGCGCAGATCGATGCACTATTGGTCATTCAAGTTCTGAACTGGTTCTTCACGCTTCGTGAACCAAAATCGAGAATTTTCGAACAATATTTAGAAAATTGTGTTCAAGGAAAGTCCTTCTGCAAATAAATTTCTTTGAATCGTCTAAAATGATCACCTACATTTCATCAACTTTAGGATTTTGTTCCCGAATCTTTTCACACTGTTGTTCAGATCCTCATATCTATATTAAACAACATTCCGAACCGGTTCAGAACTGAACTGATACGCGCAAATTGATTTTAGGATCGACGAAATGGATATAATTTCACTCAGTTCAGTTCCAAACCGGTTCTGAACGTATCCAATTTCTCATCAGCGTCGAGCACCAGTTCAGAACTAGACTTAAAAAGTGCAGATCGATGCACTATTGGTCAATCAAGTTCTGAACCGGGTCTTAACGCTTCGTGAATCAAAATTGAGAATTTTCGAACAATATTTAGAAAATTGTATTCAAGGAAAGCCCTTCTGCAAATAAATTTCTTTGAATCGTCTATAATGATGACCTACATTCCATCAACTTTAGGATTTTGTTCCCGAATCTTTTCACCCTGTTGTTCAGATCCTCATATCTATATTAAACAACATTCCGAACCGGTTCGGAACTGAAGTGATACGCGCTTATTAATTTTAGGATCGCCGAAATGTATATAATTTTACTCAGTTCAGTTCCAAACCGGTTCTGAACGTATCCAATCTCTCATCAGCGTCGAGAACCGGTTCAGAACTAGTCTTAAAAAGCGCAGATCGATGCACTATTGGTCATTCAAGTTCTGAACTGGTTCTTAACGCTTCGTGAACCAAAATCAAGAATTTTCGAACAATATTTAGAAAGTAGTATTCAAGGAATGTCCTTCTGCAAATAAATTTCTTTGAATCGTCTATAATGATCACCTACATTTCATCAACTTAAGGCTTTTGTTCCCGAATCTTTTTACCCTGTTGTTTAGATACTCATATCCATATTGAACAACATTCCGAACCGGTTCAGAACTGAACTGATTCGCGCAAATTGATTTTAGGATCGACGAAATGGATATAATTTTACTCAGTTCAGTTCCAAACCGGTTCTGAACCTATCCAATTCCTCATCAGCGTCGAGAACCGGTTCGGAACTAGACTCAAAAAGCGCACATCCATGGGTCAGGCAAGTTCCGAACTAGTTCTTAACGCTTTGTGAACCAAAATCGAGAATTTTCGAACCATATTTGGAAATTGTAACCAAGGAAAGTTCTTTTATCATATCTGGTTTACAAATTATGTATGTAATTGTTTTATATCAAGTTAAATATGATAGAAATAACTACCGAAACAATATCGCAGTATTCCTTCAGCTGATAATACACTTCTTCGTTGTAATTTTTTTCAAGTGTGCAATTCTGCAATTATGTTAAGTAAAACGAGGCTAGATAATTCACTCGACCACAAAGATCTAAAAGATAGGTGGACTTTTTCAGTTACACTTTTCCTGAACCGTTAGCAATTATTTTTCAACATAACAATTCCTTTATGAATTAAAATATTTCATCGATAAATTTTCTGATTTAATTCCAAGTAGACCTACCTTTTAACTTGTTTTTATCTATGTAATTGTAAGTATCTATCGATAATGTTGAAATTAAAACTAATTTATAATTCAAACATAGGAAACAAATTGTTGATACAAATTACCGGAGTGTACGAATGTAATTGAGCATAAATAATGTGGGTGCTCCATGAGAATTCTCTCATCAATTATTAAGGTAATTAACCTAGTCAATAGAATATACTTGTATGCTGTCTTGGATAGTATTCATTAACTTTCTTTCATTTATTATCTTCCTTATACCCTGATTTTCCAGGGAAATATCCAGTTTTTATAAAAGAAGAAAATTCAAATTTAACTGAGTATGTGTGCAAGAATAAATCTCTTGAAAGGACTCATTATTCGATACCTACACAAAACAGCGAATTGAAATGGAACGATTCACTTCATTCAGACTGAAATATCAAGGTTACAATTATAATGTCTGATTTAAAGGTTGTTGATGAAACCCAAGAGAAATTCAACGTTTTGAAACCGACGATTAGACCAGAACAGGTTATCCACTATTGCAGTAACATCAAGTGAAATAACTCCCAGTTGATTGGAGATGAATCTCTCTTTCTCGTTAATTTTCAAACTTTTCGTCCTTACCATTTATTCTTGTGAGTTTCCTCCGCCACAGTCATCCTCTGCTTGGTGGCCGCGTATATGTCGTCGTTGGCGTGAATGCGGATCTTGCGAGGGATGGAATTGAGCAGCTCCAGGGGGCCACGCGGGGGGCCGTTCTGTGTGATGCACTCGAAGCTCCCTCCCGGCCCCTCCATATCCTGCGTGGTGGACATGGAGAAGGAGAACGACGTCGACGAGTTGGCCGATGGAAATTCCAGTAACTGAAAGTGAAGATTCGAGAATTAAAAATCATTATAATGTAATCAAGTTGACAATTAAATGAATCAGTCGATATAATTTAATTCGAAGAGTATTTCTAATTTTTTTCAAGACTGAAGCTTTCTGTTTCATCCATGGGAGATGATTGCCTTTAATAAAGGTAATGTAGTGGTTGTTAAACTTGTGAAGTTCCAAAAAAATAATCACTGCTTAGTCAAATCTACGGTTTAGCTTGTTACGTTAAAAGACCCTTAGTTTGTTATGTCGAGCTAATTCGGAAGGGTGAAGTTGGTGGTTGAAAGTTGGCGGAGCGACTATAACCTGGCGAGCAAGGTGGTAGTAGCGATAAGAAAATTGTTGTTTTTCTCATTTTTCATTTCAGTTTAGTCAGTGTGTGACATGCAAACATAATCAATTTCTGCTAGCCCCGAGAGGAAAAACACTCAACGTGGCGGTTCTCTGCCTGTGTGAAGTTGAAATTTTTTATTAATTTTTTTTGTGAAATTAAGATATTTTGGTACACGTAAAAAAATTAGTTTTTTTTTATATAGCTGTACAATATAATTTGAAAGTTAAACAAATAAAATGAAAGTTTCTGTCATACTGACAATGATCGCTGAAAAACGTTTTAGCACAAAGAAAAATTATTGATTTTTCTGATATATTCAACTTAATTTGGTGATTCCATCTTTTGAAGTTTATAGGAATAAATTAACCGTATTTGTCATAATGTCAATGGACAACCAAGATTCTTTTGGTACAGAGAAAAACATTGAATTTTCCTATATTCTTCAAAGTTTATATGAAAAAAATGAAAGTATCTGTCATACTGACAATGATCACTGAAAACAGTTTTGGTACACAGAAAAGTAATTGTTTTTTCTGATACATTCAATTTAATGCAGTTATCCCATCTTTCGAAGTTTATAGAAATAAATTGACAGTATTTGTTATAATTTCAAAAGACAACGAAGATTGTTAGGGTGTAGAAATAGAAAAAATGAATTTTCTGATATAGGTATTCAATAAAGTTTTATGAATAAAATTGAAGTACCTGTCATACTGACAATGATCACTGAAAACTGTTTTGGTACACAGAAAAGTAATTGTTTTTTCTGATAGGTATATTCAATTTAATCCAGTAATTCCATCTTTCGAAGTTTATAGAAATAAATTGACAGTATTTGTTATAATTTCAAAAGACAACGAAGATTGTTAGGGTGTAGAAATAGAAAAAATGAATTTTCTGATATAGGTATTCAATAAAGTTTTATGAATAAAATTGAAGCACCTGTCATACTGACAATGATCACTGAAAACTGTTTTGGTACACAGAAAAGTAATTGTTTTTTCTGATAGGTATATTCAATTTAATCCAGTAATTCCATCTTTCGAAGTTTATAGAAATAAATTGACAGAATTTGTCATAATGTCAATGGACAACCAAGATTCTTTTGGTACAGAGAAAAAATTGAATTTTATTATATTCTTCAGTTTATATGAAAAAAACGAAAGTATCTGTCATACTGACAATGATCACTGAAAACAGTTTTGGTACACAGAAAAGAAATTGTTTTTTCTGATACATTCAATTTAATGTAGTTATCCCATCTTTCGAAGTTTATAGAAATAAATTGACAGTATTTGTCATAACTTCAAAAGACAACGATGATTGTTAGGTTGTAGAGATAAAAAAATTGAATTTTCTGATATAGGTATTCAATAAAGTTTTATGAATAAAATGAAAGTACCTGTCATACTGACAATGATCACTGAAAACTGTTTTGGTACACAGAAAAGTGATTGTTTGTTATGATATATTCAGTTTTATCCAGTAATTCCATCTTTCGAAATTTATAGAAATAAATTGACAGTATTTGTCATAATGTCAATAGACAACCAAGATTGTTTTGGTACAGAGAAAAAAAATGAATTTTCTGATATTCTTCAAAGTTTATATGAAAAAAATGAACGTATCTGTTATACTGACAATGATCACTGAAAACAGTTTTGGTGCACAGAAAAGTATTTGTTTTTTCTTATACATTCAATTTAATGCAGTTATCCCATCTTTCGAAGTTTATAGAAATAAATTGACAGTGTTTGTCATAACTTCAAAAGACAACGAAGATTGTTAGGTTGTAGAGATAAAAAAATTGAATTTTCTGATATAGGTATTCAATAAAGTTTTATGAATGAAATTGAAGTACCTGTCATACTGACAATGATCACTGAAAACAGTTTTGGTACACAGAAAAGTAATTGTTTTTTCTGATATATCCAATTTAATCCAGTAATTCCATCTTTCGAAGTTTATAGAGATAAATTGACAGTATTTGTCATAATGTCAATAGACAACCAAGATTGTTTCGGTACAAAGAAAAAAATTGAATTTTCTGATATTCTTCAAAGTTTATATGAAAAAAATGAAAGTATCTGTCATACTGACAATGATCACTGAAAACAGTTTTGGTGCACAGAAAAGTAATTGTTTTTTCTGATACATTCAATTTAATGCAGTTATCCCATCTTTCGAAGTTTATAGAAATAAATTGACAGTATTTGTCATAATGTCAATAGACAACCAAGATTGTTTTGGTACAGAGAAAAAAATTGAATTTTCTGATAATGATCACTGAAAACCGTTTTGGTACACAGAAATGTAATTGTTTTTTCTGTGATATTTCATTTAATTCAGTGATTCCATTTTTCGAAGTTTATAGAAATAAATTGACAGTATTTGTCAACGAAGATTGTTTTTGTACACAGAAGAGAAATTGAATTTTCTCATATTGTTCAATGAAGTTTATATGAATAAAATGAGAGTATCTGTTATACTGACAATGATCACTGAAAACCGTTTTGGTACACAGAAAAATAATTGATTTTTCTGATATGTTCAATTTTATTCAGTGATTCCATATTTCCAGATTCATAAAAATAAATCGACAGTATTTGTCATAATGTCAATGGACAACGGAGATTGTTTTTGTACCCAGAAAAAAAATTGAATTTTCTGATATTATTCAATAAAGTTTATATGAATAAAACGAGAGTATCTTTCATACTGACAATGATCACTGAAAACCGTTTTGGTACACAGAAATATAATTGATTCTTCTGATATATTCAATTTTATTCAGTGATTCCATATTTTCAGATACATAAAAATAAACTGACAGTATTTGTCATAATGTCAATGGACAACGAAGAGTGTTTTTGTACCCAGAAAAGAAATCGAATTTACTGATATTATTCAATAAAGTTTATATGAATAAAATGAGAGTATCTGTCATACTGACAATGATCACTGAAGACCGTTTTGGTACACAGAAAAATAATCGATTTTTCTTATATAGGTATTCAATTTGATTCAGTGATCCCATCTTATGAAGTTCATAAAAATAAAATGACAGCATTTGTCATACTGAAAATGATCACTGAAGACCGTTCTGGTACACAGAAAAAAAATGGTGTTTTTCTGAAATATTGATTATAATTCGATGATTTCATTTTATGAAGTTTATTAAAATTAAATAACTGACAGAACTTGTCATGCTGACAATGGATACTGAAGGCCGTTTTGATACATTTGAAATGACACTACTTGTTAGTGATCTTCAATTTTTTTTCAAATTCAAAATTAGAATCAGAAAAGGTTGAATGATCTATCCAGATGAGTCCCGAAGATGCCCCACTAACAGGAGACTTTACATCTCAAGCTCATCCTTATCGTAACCCTGTTGGTTCCATGATCCACTTGACTAGGTGATGAGTGACCTTGCGAAGGTACTCCACATTCGAAAGCAGAAGACTCCAATTCGTCTTGTTCAAATTGTACCCTTTTCCATTCGAGAAGTTCAATCAAAACGACCAAGACCAATCAAATTACCCACAACAACTCCACCGACTGGTCCGGATCCTCCTACACTTTATCGGACGTACCAACACCTCGGTCGCGACGCGAGGCTATCGGCGGCGACGACCTTCCCATTGGATCGCTAAAAGAAACACCGGGAGGCCAGGGGGCCCCCAACGTCGCCAACAGCCCCACTCAGACCCGCTCGATATCGCTATCGAAAAGCTCTCGATCAATCGAAAAAGTGGTACCAATTCGCCACGGGTGGTCGATGATAACGCGAACAATGGCAGCGCGCAAACTGCGCGAATGTTGCCTGCTCTTAGCTAGCAAGTACCTTAGTACCATAGTAGATCATCCATTTTGGTAGTACCCAATTTTCTTGAAATTCACTGGAAACCATGAGATCTTCCTCGAACTCTTCTCCCATAGTACTCTCCTCGAAGTACCGCGGTACTTCGACTGACCCGACGTGACGAGACCGCGCTCACGTAC
This sequence comes from Aphidecta obliterata, assembly GCA_963966015.1. Taxonomy (NCBI): domain Eukaryota; kingdom Metazoa; phylum Arthropoda; class Insecta; order Coleoptera; family Coccinellidae; genus Aphidecta; species Aphidecta obliterata. The sequence goes on from OZ014435.1 coordinate 6,494,730, forward strand.
AAGAACCGAACGTTAGAAAGTTTCGATAGTCGGATATTGAGACGCTTCCGTATCGGAGAATGTGAAAGTTGACTTTATGACGTCAGGAGTAGGTACTATCCGGAGTGCATAACCGAAGAGTGTCGCGCATCGACCGGAAGATTCGTGGTGTTGACACGGATCGAAGAAGATTGTCCAACTACTAAGTACTGACGTTACCGTGGTAGAGCCCAAAACGGGGGGTAGTACCGAGAGGTGACATTTTCTGCATTCATTTCGCAACCTTAACAACCTCGCGTTCGCTAAAACGATATTCGTTCTCCTGACAGATCCCTCGGTATTTCTCGGAAATTATGGTCCAATTACACTTTTACTTTGATCTGTGTGCATTCGACTCGCCTCAAGGATAACTCCTCGTGTTTGTTATTACGCACGGTAATTACTTTAGGACATAATAATATTAATTACGGGTAGGAGTGATTGAGGCTAGACTTCAGAGGCGAACGGTCGAAGAGTTTCGGAGCCATGTGAGGGTTAATGGTCATCTTGATTCAATTCGAAGGGGTATTTTTCTCGCCTCCAGACTTCTTCCGCTGCCCCGGGAAATTGGAATGAGAATTAGATGGCGCTGCGATCGAAACTGTAGTTCGAGCCGGTCAAACTCAGGGGTCGTGGTTCTCGTCGATTTTTGATTTCAGTAGATACAGACAACTGTAACTCGGTAGGAGCTGAAGAGATTTATATAAAACTTCACATAGAAATCTCCTCTTCTCAAGGTCAAGGTTGATAATGAGAATAATGTCCCTGAAGAAAGGAAACGTAAAATTTGTTTCTACTATCCAAGTAGTAAGAGACATATGACCGTTGATTGAAACGGATCTTTCATCTGGCCTAAAATTATTCAGGGGTTCTCCGAGTATTTTTTCATATTATATATGAATTCTGTTTACGGACACTAGGCGCGATATTCTGTTGATTTGATTCTTAAAATGATTGGAATATTTTCATGAGAAGCTACTCGTCAAATTTAGCAATAAATGTATATTATAACTAGCTGACCCGGCAAACGTTGTTTTGCCATATCTCTCCCTTTTTTCGCAATTTCAAAATTGCTCGAGGCCTTCGGCCTCTCTTACCTTAGGAAAGCCCGTTTCTCACTCTCTAAAACGCGGGGGGCGCTTCGCGCCCCCGGTCTCTCCCTTTTTTCGCAATTTCAAATTTGCTCGAGGCCTTCGGCCTCTTTTACCTTAGGAAAGCCCGTTTCTCCCTCTCGAAAACGCGAGGGGCGCTTCGCGCCCCCGGTCTCTCCCTTTTTTCGCAATTTCAAAATTGCCCGAGGCCTTCGGCCTCTCTTACCTTAGGAAAGCCCGTTTCTCCCTCTCGAAAACGCGGGGGGCGCTTCGCGCCCCCGGTCTCTCCCTTTTTTCGCAATTTCTTAAAAAATAAGGGTTGATCGTAGAAGGGTGAAAATTGGGGATTGTATGTATTTTTGTATGTTGTATCATAAAAAAATAGAAATTAGAAATTTTGTCTGAAAAATAAAAAAAAAAAATTTAGGGGTGGACTACCCCTAACATTTAGGGGGATGAAAAATAGATGTTGGCCGATTCTCATAGATACCGGATAAGCACAAAAAATTTCATCAAAATCGGTTAAGCCGTTTCGGAGGAGTATGGCAACGAAAACTGTGACACGAGAATTTTATATATTAGATTGGTCTATTGACCTTCTTATTTTGAAAACCAGCCAAATTTGCCAAAAAAAAAAGTTTAGTTTAGGTTTTCCGATAACATATTTGAATAGCCCTTGAAAAATACTATCATATTGATGAGTCAGTTTTTAATTTTGCTCAAAGGATAAGTCACAAAATTCAGTGACCCGCTTACGTGAAACACCCGGTACATATTTTTTCATTATTTTCTGAAAATATGAAATGAATAATATACATTTATTGCTAAATTTGACGAGTAGCTTCTCATAAAAATATTCCAATTATTTTCAGAATCAAATCAACAAAATATCGCGCTTAGTGTCTGTGAACAGAATTCATATATAATATAAAAAAAATACTAGAATATTCGCAGATGTTGAATAATTCAACATCTGGCATCAATTATGACTCAGCTGTAAACTCTCCAGTCTTCAATTCAAATTGCCTGATATTTCAAAAACAGAAATCTCTAGTTGTTACACACTCAGGGAAGTTATTGAAGAGGGCCCCACAATACGGGTGCGAAATGTAGAGCAAGGGATGCGAGGGGAAAGGGAACTCTAAATACATGGATTGGATATCTTCTCAAAATAATTCAATCAACGGTCGGAGTCACTTGGGAAATGCGGAGAGATTGCCTTTCTTTAAGGTCCTACAGTGGTCTTCTTTTCCAACCGTATTAACAACACAACTGAATAAATAAAATCACTCTCATTATGAATATGTTTGAACGTTTTTCATCCGGAGGAATGTCGGATACCGTTTCCAATGTTTTTATAGAAATGCAATAAAAAAGTGGATAATTGAAACGTACGGTGATTTGTTTCGCACCTTCGACATTTCTCGAGTGATATCCACGTGACGACTTGAATCCAAGCAGCGTCGGGCGGTTTCAGAACCTGGATGGGTGACCGCTCTGGCGATGAATTTCAACAACCTCCTCAAATTTCTTAGAGCAATTCTCACTACTTAAAAAATCCGATCCATCAGAGTTATAGACCCAAAAAAAAAATTTCGTCAACTCTCGTAATCGAGAACGTCGTTCCTCGTCTTCTTTTTTCGATAATTTAATGTCACGCCACATCGAGGTACGTTCGATCGCCATTTAACGAAACCCGACTCTTTGTCGTTTACCTTGTACGTCTGCCCGACCGCAGGAGTACCTTTCACTCGATCGGCGACCGAAGAATCGACGGGAAAACGAAGAGGACGAAAAAAATTCGGAACGTCCACGTGTCTGATACAAAGGTCGAACGTCGATTTCGGCTGGCTCGAATGCCGTTTCCGGTCGTTCCAGGAGAAAAAAAAAGATTTTTTTCACCCTGGTGGAGAAACGGATGTGCGTTTCGTCCCACAGTTGCTGGTGGACTCATCAGTACGTCTGATTCAGCAACTGTTGCCCTAGACACCTTCTCAATGAGAGTGGTACACGCAGCATGTAGAGTGCACGCCATGAAGGGAAACGCGGTGTCGCGTAGACGACAGTGCCATCTTTCGGACTCGCGGAGAGCCGCCACAAGATAATGAAGGTTTATCTACTCCTATTGAATTATATATTCATTATTCAACTACTTTTGAGCAATTGATAGTATCTGTAATCAAACACCGTGAGTTATAATAACTCACTACTATAACTCCCTGTCTCTGTGCTTCTGAACAAGCTGATTGGTCGAAAGGGAACAGTCCATTATTGGTATTGAGGGGAGGTCACTTGAATAATTTTGACGTTTTCTCAAATTAATTTGATACCTCCTTATAATTGTGAATGTTTTGCTGAAAAAGATGAATTCAGATAAAAAAGATGAATTATTATGTTAACCTTCAGAAATAAGACAATCAGCCAATGTTACCATACAGAATTTATTGCCCCAAAAACTCCAAAACAAATATAAATGTGTACAACAGTTTTTGAGATTGGTGTAGCAGTAAGAATATTGAGTCATCGTTTACAGAGTATGTTCTTTTGGCATATTTTAGTGAATTTGGCACTTAATATAAATCATCGCCACTATGGACTTTCTACTCCATGCTAAGAAGCACAATCAACATAAATAATGCATTGTTATAGGTAACTATTGAGAATTGTAAATAAAGTTCTTTTTCTGTACTTGTATCTTAATATTTATTATTAGTTATAGTCGTAGATAAAGTATAGTATTTAACTTGCGGTAATGGTCATAACTCACTTGATGAATTACAGCACTCGCCTTCGGCTCGTGCTGCAAACTTCATCTGCGTGAGTTATGACCTAACAGAATCGAGGAAAACAGCGCCCTCTGGAGCAGTCACCAGGAAGCCATGCGCGCTGCGCATGATTCGAACCGATCCAGTCACATAATATGTACTGTCGATGGTTAGGCCATAGGCGTAACTTGCGAAAGCAACGGGAGCAATCTCACAGAAGAAACCGTCTACGGAACCGACCGGAATAAACGATCCTAGTAATACGGAAGCGCGCTACGAGTCTAAAAATAATGAAAAGTCCAGTTATCCGAGAACGATACCGACGTCCATGTGCCTAACCTTATCCAATAAACGCGGCCGGGACGTGCACAGCTGTTCTCCCTATACACACGCCTACTTCAAGGTAGTTCACGAACGCCGCGGAAAAGATATCGATTTCATTGTTCTGGGTACCCGGTGACATTTCACGATAATTGTCTTACGTCGCTCCCATTGCGGAAAATCGCTATGGGCGGCGCTCGCGGAGGTCGAGCGCGAAACGATTCGGAATTGTTCCTCGCGTCGACACGCCAGAACTGGTCTTTTCCATCGCCCGACTTTTTCGAGAACCTTCTGGGCAAAATGATTATACTCACTGAATCTACTCTTTCGAATTGAATGATCTTACGACACCGTCGATGACGAATCTCAAAGCCCCCGTGCGATTCGGATTCGGGATTCAACTCGCTGAATCAACACGAACACGAGAACTCCCGAGCAAAACTCATTACTCGTCTGGTCTCTTCTCTTACCACCTACTCAGTGATCCTTCGACATGTTAATTTCTACTCGCTCAGTCACTGACGTCAGTACAGTAATGAGTTTCGAGGATTGATTCAAAGTAAGTAGATTCAACTCGCATACAGTGAATGAATCATTACTCACTAGTCCACGTGAAGAATGATTCCGACTATCTCTAGTATTTGATGTACCTCAACTTTCCCATCATTTCTATTAGTACAAGAGAAAGAATAATGTGGCATCTACACAACATAGACTCCTTCTATTAAATCGTGTCTTTAATTTACCACCCAAATTGTTATTTGCTTTTTTTCATTCACTAAAGTTGTTTAGAGCTATCTAAGGAAGAGCGAGTGTAAAATTCATTCTTTGCTTCCATTGAATCGTGTCTTATAGTTACCGCCCAAATTGTTATTTGCTTTTTGAGCGCTCGTACTACTTACACCAGGGCTATATCATTTCGTCACGATGTCTGCATTTTTCGAATTTTGAGCCGAAAATGGTCTCAATCGACTCACTGATGACAAATCCGTCGAAAAACTCGAGTCTGTCCGTCCGGCCGTCCGTAAGCACGATAACTCTCGAACGGAACAACCTAGAGACTTGAAATTTTCAGTGTGGGTTCGGTTCCCAAATGCCTCAGTTAAGTTCGTTAATGGGCCAAATTCCACCGGGGGTTCCGTAAATATGGCCGTTCAAAGTTTTGTTCCCTGATTACTTGAAAACTACAGATTTGATCGAGATGAAATTTTGCACTTAAATGGAGAATGGGGCGCTCAAGCTACATGTAAAATTTTGTCCAGATCGCATGACCAGAACCATAGAAAATCATTACTTTCGAACGGAAAGGCCTAGGGACTTGAAATTTTCTGGAAAAGTGTTGATCTGAAATGTCGCGTTCACGTTTATCAATGAGCAGAATTATACTAGGGGTTCCGTAAATACGGTCGTTTGAAATTTTGTTTTCTCGATAATTTCGAAACTACGGATTCGATCGAGATAAAATTTTGTATTTTAATCGAAAATGATATATTTAAGCAACATTTTGTCCAGATCGCATGACCAGAACCATAGAAAATTATATCTTCCGAATACTTGAAATTTTCAGGGTGGGTTTGGATCGTGAATGTCGCGGTCACGTTCATCAATGAGCAAAATTAGATTAGGGGTTCTGTAAATATGGCCCTTCGAAATATTTTTTCCTGATAGTTTCGAAACTACTGATTGGATTGGGAAAAAATTTCGCACCTAGCTGAGGAATAATGTATTCGAACTACGTGCGAAATTTTGTCCAGATCGCATCACCAAGACCATAGATACCGTAGAAAATTATAGCGCATTATCGAAAAAACATTGGTCATTGACATTGAGTCTTGAGTTTCGCCCTAGTTTCAGAATTTTTTTGACAGCTGTCGAAAATTCCTTCAATTGTTTTCTAAAACTGGAAAATGCGAATCTACCTACAAGGTGGATGTACGAGCGCTCAAAAGCTCCTGACTTCACGGCAGTGCTTTCCGTAATTTTTTTTTATTCACTCAAGTTGTTTGGTGCTCTCTAGGGGAAGTCGAATGTATAATTCATCCTTTGATACTAAACTAGACAAGTTAAAGATGCTCACCATACAAGGTACAGTAGGAATCATATCGTATTCGAATTACCTTAACTTTCCCATCATTTCTATTAGTACAAGAGGAACAATTCTGTGGTATCTACAAAACGTAGATTCCTTCCATTCAATCTTACAGCCCTCGTGCGATTCGGATTCGGGATTCAACTCGCTGAATCAACGCAAATACGAGATCTCCTAAGTAGAACTTATTACTCGTCTCGTCTATTCTCTTACCACCTACTCAGTGATTCTCAGACATGTTAAAATTTCCACTCGCTCAGTCACTGACGTCAGTACAGTAACGAGTTTTGTGAATTGATTAAAAGTGAGTATATTCAACTCGCATACAGTGAATGAATCATTACTCACTAGTCCACGAGAAGTATGATTCCGCTTATCTCTAGTACCGTCAATGCGACAAATATTTAATAAACTTCAGAATATGGAATCATCGAATATTCACAAAACCAAATCACCCCATCGAATAGAGATAATTTCGATTTGAGCATGAAGGTCGTTAACCGAACAAAATATCCCCATAAAGAAGAATCAATCACCTGACATATATATTCTTCCCTCCCACCCCGATCGATACCCAAAAAACCGCTCATCCGTCGTTAACGACGCCTTCCATCTGCCAACCTTCGGCGTCGGGGACTTTCCCGACGGATGCCGGCGCCGTCGCGACGCCCCCGTGATAGAGTTCACGTACGGAGGACTCCTCGTCGGGACGCTCATTGTTTCGTATCCCCCCGATAAATAAGGAACGCGATTAATGGGGACGGCCGAAGAACCGGTCGGACGGCACGAGGTCGACAGTCTCGTTAAAAAACGATACGGTCCTGAAACCGGAGGGCGATCGCCGAGGTGGAGCAATGGAAAGTAACAGATTATGTACACTTTTGTTGTTTGATGTTCGGATTGATCGAGGATAAATCTCGCCCATTATCTTCTCCCGTTTCCAACGGATATTTTGCGAGAACTACCGGCGGTGGGATCGGGCTGGATTTACATTTAAGGAGTCCTTGGGTCCTTTGGGATGAAAATTTGACCCCCGGGACGCCGCGGATCAAAAGCCTATTCGAAAGGAAAAAGGCAACTTTTCGCGTTTTCGTCGTATTTCGACTTTTTCCGAACGTTATTTTCGAAAGTTTGAAATTCGAATTAGGGAACGTTTCGGGTGCCGTCGGAAAGCCCGTTTCTTCTTCTCGGAGCGCTTTCATACTGAAAATCACACAGAAACACTCCCCCGACCTCAACAAACGAAAAAGACAGCAACAACTATTCAAATTCAGGATTATCCAACCCTCCGGCATCCCCAGAACGTGACCGTATTCCGCGGAAACCGTCTTCTTTCGACGCGCCCGTCGTAACGACGCTACCGAGGGGCCGACCCCCCACCTCGAGGATCGGAAGTGCCTCGATCGTGGAAATAAAACACTTCGGGTCGGGGACGTTTGGGGTGGCAGGTCGGGATATACCGGAATGTCGTAAGGGTGGCGCGCTGGACCCGGAGGAGGGGCGCGTGGTCGGGGATTTTATGGGAGTCGTAGATTTTCACGTCCGGGACATTAATGCCTGATATATCTTTGATTTATTCATGACGAAGCGTTATTACCGCGACTTTACGAGGGTTTTACGGCGCTCAATCGCGGGATTGCTCTAACAGGTTGGGATCGGTAACGCTAGGTGTCGCTGAAGAGGATATCAACATACAGGCAGTCCCACTATTTTTTTTAGGGCGCCTCTAGCGGCAATAACGAAGAAAATATTCAATAAACACCCGTAGATTTGCTCGGACTAAGTGGACTGTAGAATTATTTCAATCTTGAACCGATTTTTCGCAGACGTTCAACAACTCTTCGAACCGACAGGTCTGGACTGGAATATTTACACTCCTCACTACGTTCAAACAAATCGCGAACACTGATTAGATATCTACATTTAAATGACGTTTAATTACAGAGTTTACATTGAGTTTATTAGCGATACTTAATTCTAAGACATTAGCTCCTCTTCAACTTCGGGATGAAGAAACAACAACGGATATCGATAAATTATATCCTTTAATTATTTGCGACTGGTGGATAAAGCAAATAATTAAATTGTATACTCGAGAGCATGGAAAAATAACGAGTGATAGATTGGCGTTTGCGGGAGAATGTACATCTGATGAAACTCCTCATGCTCAACAATGTACTTCATTAGAGATAATTGATAAGGAACTTATTTAATTGCCCGATTTGCGTCGACGAATCAACAGCGGTGTTTTGTGTTTTTCGATCTTCGATTTGTGATCCACACTATATATTTATCGCCTAAATTGTTATTTGCGTTTTTTTTTTTGGGCATTCACTAATGTTGTTTGAAGCTCTCTATGGGAAAACGAATGTTTTATTCATCCTTCGTTACTAAACTCAATAACTTCGTGTAAGATGCTCACCATTCAAGTAATAGTAAGAATCACGTTTTTGAATTACCTCAACTTTCCCATCATTTCTATCAGTATATTATATTATTAGTGTCTTATATTTACTGCCCAAATTGTTATTTGCTTTTGTTTGTGATTTACTCAAGTTTTTTGGTGCTATCTAGGGGAAAACTAGTGAATTATTCATCCTTTGATGCTCGACAACTTTGTGTAAGATGCTCACCATACAAGCTACAGAAGGAATCATATCGTATTTGAATTGCCTCAACTTTCCCATCATTTATAATAGTACAAGTGGGAGAATTCTCTGGTATCTACAAAACATAGATTCCTTCCATTGAAATGTGTCTTATATTTACTGCCCAAATTGTTATTTGCTTTTGTTTGTGATTCACTTAAGTTTTTTGGTGCTATTTAGGGGAAAACTAGTGAATTATTCATCCTTTGATACTCGACCACTTTGTGTAAGATGCTTACCATACAACCTACAGATGGAATCATATCGTATTCGAATTGCCTTAACTTTCCCATCATTTCTATTAGTACAAAAGGAAGAATTTTCTGGTATCTACAAAACATAGATTCCTTCCATTGAATTGTGGCTTATATTTACTGCCCAAATTGTTATTTGCTTCTGTTTTTGATTCGCTTGAGTTTTTTGGTGCCATCTAGGGGAAAACTAGTGGATTATTCATCCGTTGATACTCGACAACTTCGTGTATCTTCTGTGGTATCTACAAAACTTAGATTCCTTCCCTTAAATTGTGTCTTATATTTACTGCCCTAATTGTTATTTGCTTTTGTTTTTGATTCACTGAAGTTTTTTGGTGCTATCTAGGGGAAAACTAGTGAATTATTCATCCTTTGATACTCGAAAACTTCGTGTTTCTTCTGTGGTATCTACAAAACTTAGATTCCTTCCCTCAAATTGTGTCTTATATTTTCTGCCCAAATTGTTATTTGCTTCTGTTTTTGATTCACTTGAGTTTTTTGGTGCTATCTAAGGGAAAACTAGTGAATTATTCATCCGTTGATACTCGACAACTTCGTGTATCTTCTGTGGTATCTACAAAACTTAGATTCCTTCCCTTAAATTGTGTCTTATATTTACTGCCCTAATTGTTATTTGCTTTTGTTTTTGATTCACTGAAGTTTTTTGGTGCTATCTAGGGGGAAAACTAGTGAATTATTCATCCGTTGATACTTGACAACTTCGTGTATCTTCTGTGGTATCTACAAAACTTAGATTCCTCCCCTTAAATTGTGTCTTATATTTTCTGCCCAAATTGTTATTTGCTTCTGTTTTTGATTCACTTGAGTTTTTTGGTGCTATCTAAGGGAAAACTAGTGAATTATTCATCCGTTGATACTCGACAACTTCGTGTATCTTCTGTGGTATCTACAAAACTTAGATTCCTTCCCTTAAATTGTGTCTTATATTTACTGCCCTAATTGTTATTTGCTTTTGTTTTTGATTCACTGAAGTTTTTTGGTGCTATCTAGGGGAAAACTAGTGAATTATTCATCCTTTGATACTCGAAAACTTCGTGTATCTTCTGTGGTATCTACAAAACTTAGATTGCTTCCCTCAAATTGTGTCTTATATTTACTGCCCAAATTGTTATTTGCTTTTGTTTTTGATTCACTGAAGTTTTTTGGTGCTATCTAGGGGAAAACTAGTGAATTATTCATCCGTTGATACTTGACAACTTCGTGTATCTTCTGTGGTATCTACAAAACTTAGATCCCTTCCCTCAAATTGTGTCTTATATTTACTGCCCAAATTGTTATTTGCTTCTGTTTTTGATTCACTTGAGTTTTTTGGTGCTATCTAGGGGAAAACTAGTGAATTATTCATCCGTTGATACTCGACAACTTCGTGTATCTTCTGTGGTATCTACAAAACTTAGATTCCTTCCCTCAAATTGTGTCTTATATTTTCTGCCCAAATTGTTATTTGCTTCTGTTTTTGATTCACTGAAGTTTTTTGGTGCTATCTAGGGGAAAACTAGTGAATTATTCATCCTTTGATACTAAACTCGACAACTTCGTGTAAGATGCACACCATACAAGATATAGGAGGAATCATAACGTTTTTGAATTACCTTAACTTTCCCATCATTTCTATTAGTACAAGAAAAAGAATTCTTGTGGTATCTACAAAACATAAATTTATGTCATCAAATCGTGTCTATTTACAGGCCAAATTGTGATTTGTTTTCGTTTTGAACTCACTAAATTTTTTTGGTGCTATCCATTATTCCATTATTCATCCTTTGATGCTTGACAAGTGTAAGATGCTCACCATACAAGCTACAGAAAGAATCATATCGTATTTGAATTACCTCAACTTTCCCATCATTTCTATTAGTACAAGAGGATGAATTCCGTGGTATCTACTAAACATGCGGGTTATCGCACCGGACAGCAATCGAGGTGTATCGTCCCAGATCTCGAATCCCATATCCATCGTTAATTAATATTAATTTCTTCAATCGGCTATAATTGGACATTAACATAACTCGAACGACTGGAAACAATGCGGAACGGATGACTCATCGCGTCGAAATCGGGGAAATCCTCCTTCTGGTATGAAAATCGAAGGTAATGAAATATAATTGAATATAACCGTCGATTCTAAACTGTGACCCACTAGATGGAGGGGGGATTCTCAGACCTGGCAACCCCCAAGATGAGACCACAAGCGGTGGCGCCGAATCTACAGAAATTTCCGAAATTCCGTTCTGTGACGTAACGTAAAACCGAACCGTTCTATAAATATCGGGCGACAAAACGTGAAACCGTCGTAATATATCAATATGCCATAAATTACAGTGGCGCCGCCTCTGTCACATATATCGGCGTTAGAACGCGCCGAAGATACCGCACCTTTAAACGTCGCTGAACTTACTTGTTGTGAATTCAAGGATGCTAAACAATGGCTCTACATTGAGGGGGTGAAACGACCAGGTAAAGATGCGAGTGTTTCTATTCAAGGGTTGAGAGGAGATTACGGCTTGAGTTTCGGCGATTTATGCCGCCTCGCAGAGCCAACAATCCCACCTTCCACCTTCGTCCTGTTGCATTTCACCACAGGAGAATAAAAATAACGAAACGCCCGAAAAGAGCTATTTCGGGAAATTCCAAGGAAATATACGGCGGTACGATCGGGGAACGTTAAAAGTGCTTATCAACGGTCGCCGATGTTAGAAAAGACGCGGTTTGAAAGAACCCCTTGTAGGATCAACTTCCCCTAGACATTTATAAAACACCCCTCAGTAATTTCGTGAACGTAACGGGTTTCTCGAACTTTGTCGGCTTTGAGACGCCATAGTCGTGAAAGCTACTGATGTATCTCGTCACCTGATGACGCCATGGTATGGCGAAGCACGTGTAGTGGTTTTCTGAAAATCTCAACTAGTAAAAACGTATGCTGAGTAAATATAAAATACTGAGTCGATACTTAATTATAAGACATTTAAGGCCGATCGATAAATTTGACGGATCCACAATCTCGACGTATCGATATTCGGTCCGCATTCATCAAGGAATCACGTAACTAATCGCTAGTCGAAATGTTCATAAATTATACGGTCGCTCGGCAGGAAGAGCGAAGATTAATTAGCGATAATAATATGTATGAATAATGGACTCGGCGAAACCCGCGTTCGTTAAACCAGTAACGCGTCGTTCGATAACAGACAGACGGACACCTGTGAAAAGACGAACGCGCGAGATGCCGGACCGTCGCGCGGAAACTGTGTGAACCGGACGCTCGATCCCGACGTTGGAAACGGGCCTCAGATGGAGGTTCGCGAAGAAAGGAGGATGTGATGGCCGAGCGGATAGAGAAAAAGGTGAAATTTTTCGTTATCTCCGCAACTATCGCCAAAATCTGACCTCGATACTAGTTTTTCCATTATTTCAACTGTGCTTTTGTACGAGTATCGAATTATTTTCTTCTTTAATGAGGTCGATGGTGAATCGAGATCCCGTGGTATGCGATTCGATTATCCGGTCAGGATATGGGCCCCTTCAAAATATCTCCACTAACGCCACCTGTGGTGGCGTTAGTGGAGAAATTTTCTCAGATCGGCGCTGCGGTTCGTTTTAAAGCTTTTCATCCCTTAGTCGAGTTAACCACCGCTATAGTTGTACTGATGAGGCCTCATAAGCCAAAACCGGTCTACAGTTTCGAATGATGGAGTCAATGTTCTCTGAGGTTTACATGGATCGATTTGTTGGCCTGCTTATCAGATTAACAAGAAACAATTTTTTATTTCGTTTGAATTAAATAAACAGCCAATATATTGTGCTTTTTGGGAATATATATTCTTATCAATTATTCAGACGAATAAGATTGTAGGTTGAACCCGTTATACCCACATGTGACAATTATGCCGTAATGTTTCACATGTAGTTTTTGTCAGAGGAGCCAGGAAATCTTTTCTTGGACCTTCAAGGATTGGAAACGGTTGCTTTTGGAACGGACAGGTGGCGTGAGTGGAGACATTTCCTCCGATCGCCGCTGCGTTTCGTTGTATCGGCATTCCGTGTCTTACATCGAGTTCATCATCGCTAGCTATACTGACGAGACTTAATATCAGTCTAAACCGTTCTATAGATGCGAATGATAGATTTGGTGTTCTCTGGGGTTTCATGGATTGATTTCTCAGCTTGCTTATTAGTTTATCAGGTTTATCTAGAACAATTTCTCTTTTTGGAAAATTGCAAAATTCCTCCTACCGCTATCGTTTCTATTGTCAATGTTTGAATTCCTTTCTCTTCCCTGGTACATTATATATTTATCATCTCGCTAATGTAATGGGATATTTCCTGAACCTCCGTGCTTGATTGGCGAAATTCGTTCCTTCTGTTTGTTTTGTTTTGGAATTTGTGAGGTTAACTGTAGCGTCCGTCATTGTCATTCCGTTAGCTTTTATGTCACGGGTATGATTTCCGGACTTATAGTCGTTACCATGGATTGGAATTCACAGAATGCCTTATTTAGTATATACAAGTAGAACATCTCAATGGGAATTGACGAATAGCATTATCAAATAAGTTTCGATTTCTTTCTATTCTTCTTCTTGGTTGTCAAATCCGACAGTTGGTATCTCTGTGTGAACTTTGGGAATTAGGTGTCAATGGGATATGTCATATTGGTTGAAATATTGGAAAAACGTGGAGTAGATTTTTGAATTGAAGAATTCCCTGTGAGGTTTACCGGAATATTTCTGGGATTAACGTTTTATATTTTTCCACGAGGACTGCTATTCTTACGAATCAACTCTTGGACATCTAAAAGGTTTCGATTGCGACAATTGTGTTGAGAAAAAAATTTCTGTTGGACTTTCCACGAAGAACTGAATACATCTTGCTTCAATTCCCTCGAACAACAACTTAGAGGTGTGAAATCCTTTTTATAGTAAGAACCATGTCTTATATTTCTTCATTAGGGTTCAAGTATACGGCATTCGCGTATACGGCAGAGACTGTAATTCACATATAGGTACGGCGGAGGCTGTATTTCAAGTGTGAGCTGTTCAAGTATACGACTGCCTTTCGAGTCAGCTATTCGAAGTATCCAAGCGTCTCCATTTCGAGCCCATTTTCGTACAAGCATTGTTTGGGTGCTAGCACTGAACTGTGAATTCTATATGGGATCTCGCTTATGGGTTGAGGTAACCAGTGCTCCGCACTGGCATTAAGATTGTGACCAGCTCCCTCAAAGTTAACGTCACAAGATTTCTGGTGGTAGATGTGGAGTTGTAGAAGAAATGGTGGCACAATAGATCCTCAGGTTCCCAGTGGTCCAGGAACGCCGGAGGCTGCAGAATCGCAGAACGTCATCGACGTACCTTCCTGTCGTTCTCATAGTTCTATTGCGAAAATTCCCCTTTTCCAAATGCCAATTCGTCCTTGCGACACGACTGATGTCGCAAAGGATCCTCACGGAGATATCGAAAGTACGAACTGAAAGTTGCAGACAATAACTCATACCGTGCCAATTCCCGCTCATATTGATGCACGATATAAAGGTTAATGGCGTTGCTTCAAGGCTCCGCCGTCGTTTGGAATAAGCAGCGTTAATTGATGGAACGATGGCTCGCTTTATATATTGTCTACGTGGATTGTCTTCGAGGTGTAGAGAACAATTTTTCTAATGAATAGCCGTCTGGGTCTAATTTCGGAAAGTCCCCCAAAGTGCTACTTCTTCTGCCGTTATCGGCCAATTATACACCGGCATAAGTGTCATTTGCGCGATCTGCTCCGATATCTCCAGTATGGCTGCTCGGCTATTCCTCTCGAATAGATGAATCGCTACGTGCGGCAACTGTCGCGTGTGACATAACGACTTTCTTTCTCCTCTATCGGCCACCTGCAATGCATCGCTAATTCCGTCGCCGTTTACCAACTCGGCGGTCACGAAGAAATAGAAAGTGCATTCGGGCAACGGCGTCGGCATCCGGTTCCACGCAGAATCCGAGACGGGTCGCAGAGTTGGTCCTAGATTATTTATATATTTATATTTATTTATATTATATTTCGTTGTATAAACCTTCTCCTGATAATAATGAACACAACTAAAAAAGAATCATCGTATTTGGTGCACTCGTTTGAACGTGATGCCCGAACATACGTAAACCATAGATCCTCTTTTATATAGATGTGTTTCGTTGCCAGGGATAGTTCCATGCCTGGGCAAGTACAAAAAGGACTAATAAAGTAATACCCATCTATTTTAATTTGACTTATATTGAATTTTATTATATTGGCGCATGTGAGAAATAGAAAATTGTGGTCCCTCGAGGACGGCGACCATTCAGAGTTCGTATGCAACTTCACGTGAAAAACCCTGATTGCCTGTCGTCAACGCGGAAACGAATTAGAATAACGTCAACCGCCGATGAACATTCCAATTCATATCGGCCGGACGGGATCGTTAAAATAACCAATTCAATTCCGATCGACGGCCCGGACCCCGATTGTCGTCGGCACAATTCAATAGGTCGCCCGACCGACGCCCCCTCCCACGTGGGGATGGCACTCGTCGATTACGAGTTCCAACATGAATTGGATATCGATTTTTCGCGCGGCCGCTTGTCGGCGCATCGGGCCGGAAATTTCATATTTCAGATTTAAAAGGACATTTTCAGCTCTGCTACAATTCAGGTTGTGTCGTCGATTTTCTCAACGGTACCAATCTCGACTGCAAGAAACTGGCTGATTTTTTGCTTTGAAATTGGAGAATCGATCAAAGCACTGCGAATCTCTAAGTTATAAGTCAAATCCGTTTCACTGGCCAGAATGGCTTAAGGCTTTTCTTCCTTAATTTATTGATCTCGAATTATTTGTCTGTTAGTCCAACCAGCTGGTATTATTTCTGTTTGGAATTCGACTAATAAACTTCTCACATCTCCTCTGAATGCAATTTTTCGAGTAATTTCTCTCGAAGAATGTTCGATTCTACTGCGATGTAACAGTCAAGAAAATATACAGATATGAATAGCTCGTTTTTAGAAACTTACCCCTTCATTTCCTAGGAACTGTATCGTAGGAGTTTGTTGAAAGTTAAATTTGTTCTGAAACAGAAAAAATTACAATTAGACAAACATAAATGCTGGATATCCGGTGGTCGATGAAGATAAAAATGTAGTATTGTACTTGAAAAAAAATTACGAAAAACACTGCCGTGAAGTCAGGAGCTTTTGAGCGCTCGTACATCCACCTTGTAGGTAGATTCGCATTTTCCAATTTTAGAAATCAATTGAAGGAATTTTCGACAGCTGTCAAAAAATTTATTTATTATTTCGATAATTCGCTAGAATTTTCTACGGTATCTATGGTATTGGTGATGCGATCTGGACAAAATTTTGCACGTAGTTTGAATACATTATTACTCAGCTAGGTGCAAAATTCCAATCCGATCAGTAGTTTCGAAACTATCGGGAAAGAATATTTTGAACGACCATATTTACGGAACCCCTAGTATAATCTTACTCATCGATAAACGCGACCTCGACATTCGAGATCCAAACCTACCCTGAAACTTTCAAGTCTTTAGGTCTTTCCGTTCGAACGTTATAATTTTCTATAGTTTCTATGGTTCTGGCCAAGCGATCTAGACAAAATTTTGCATGTAGCTTGAACACGTTATTCTCCATCTGAATGCAGAATTTCATTTCGATCGAATCGGTAGTTTCGAAGTAATCAGGAAAACATAATGTAAACTAACATAACAAAATAATAAAAACAAAATGAAAAATTGACTCAGACGGCTAAACATTCTCAAAAAATTCGGTTGGACAAAAGACATTAATATAAAACAGTAAAAAATGTAAAAAATAAAACAATCGAAAGGTCATCAGTATAAACAGGTAAAATAATTGAAAAATTTAGAAGATATAAACAAAGTGATGAAAATTAATAAAAATGAATAATAAGTACACAACTGAAAAGGTAGAATTTCATGAAAAACATTACATAAAAATCTTCAAAAACAATTCACGGAGAATTGCTCGAAGTCATGCAACTAATATTAAAAAAGAGAGGATCTTCTGAGCACAAGCCAACGTATTTCAAAATTCAACTGTTTTATTTTTGACCTTTTTAACTTTTTCAATTCTTTAAACATTTTTACTCCTCTGATTTAATTCTTCATTATGTTTTTATTATTTTGTTATGTTAGTTGGTTAGTTGATATTATTTCATGGTTCTTTCGTTTTTCCAGCTTCATTTGTTTGATTTTCTCCTGAGGATGAGCTGTATTAGCTCGAAACATGTTGAGTATTAATTAAAATCACCCAAGTATTTATATCTGGAATAGCGTTTCATTCGCCTACTATGGACTGCCCAGATATCAGGACATTCAATTCTAATTTGTACACTTGAGTTAAGTTGACAATTTATTTTGAAGAATTGTTTTCAATTTATTCAGGACTGAAGCTTTCTCATTGATCTATGGGAGCCTACCTTTAAGGTACTGTAGTCGAATCGGCTTGGAGAACCTCCCTATTCGAAGAGCAACAAGTTTTGTATTTCAAACTAAAACACTGAATGAATGTAGATAGAAGGATAAAAGCGATTATGTTTCGAAATTAGCAAACTGGCATGGTATTGAGATGATTCTCCCTATAGAGACTCAAGAAAATCTTCGCAAAATAGGTGTTTTAAGAGGTTATGTTCTATTTCTGATTATTTTTTTGGAATGGGTGGTCAATTTTGAATCGATTCAACATAATATTATTTATCTACTCCTATTGAATTATATATTCATTATTCAACTACTTCTGAGCAATCGATAGTATCTGTGAACAAACACCGTGAGTTGAAATAACTCACTCCTATAACTCCCTGTCTCTGTGCTTATGAACAAGCCGATTGGCCGAAAGGGAACTGTCCATTATTGGTATTAGGGAAGGTCACTTGAATCATTTTGACGTTTTCTCAAATTAATTTGATACCTAATTATTGTTGCGAATGTTTTGCTGAAAAAGATTCAGATAGTGAAGACATTATTATGTACACCTTCAAAAATAAGACAATCAGCCAATGAAGAATTTATTGCCCGAAAAATCCCAAAACAAATATAAAGGTGAATACAACAATTTTCAAGATGGGTGTAGCTGTAAGAATATCAAGTCATCGTTTACAGAGCATGTTCGTTTGGCAAAATTCAGTGAACCTAGCACTAAATATAAAGCATCGACCCTATTGACTTTCTACTCAATGCTAAGAAGCACAATCAACATAAATAATGCATTGTTATAGGTAACTACCCAGACAGCACCGGATATTCCTAGAATATTTCATGAATATTCGTTTTAGGATATTGGAATATTCTGTGAATATTCGTAGATCATAGGCATATTCATAGAATATTCCGTAAAGGATATTCCAGGAATATTCCGAATATTCATAGAATGTTCCTGGAATATTCTATATGGAATATTCTCAGAATATTCCCTATAGAATATTCCAGGAATATCTTGGATATTCCTTGAATATTCTAGGCATATTCTAAACGGAATATTCTCAAAAGGATATTCATATCATATACCTGGAATTTTCTGAATATTCATAGAATGTTCCTAGAATATTCTATATGGAATATTCTCAGAATATTCCATATAGAATATTTTAGGAATATCTTGGATATTCCTTGAATATTCTAGGCATATTCTAAACGGATTATTCTCAAAAGGATATTCATATCATATACCTGGAATAGTAGTAGATGTGCAACAAATGTTCTGGCGCGATTTCGGCCAAATTGCCTACTAAATCCAAGGTCCATTTTGGAGAAATCGTCCTTTTCAGAATTTTTCCGAGTCTCATTCAGAGTTATCATTCTTCAATGATATTTTTGAAAATATTCCTAAGTCCGTCCAACAAGGGCAGTAGGGATGAGCGGGGAAGAGATGGCGGAGTGACGTCAAACTTTTTATTTCCATTGGGATTCGAACCCAGGACTCCACCGTTGCGAGATAGGAAGGTTAACAATGCGGCTAATCTAGGTCTTGGATGTGAGTGTAGAAATGTTCTATAGAAGCGATTAGTTAGGTTATCATGATGCCGTTGAACGTCTGAGGGCCGGTTTCACAATGTCTGGTTATTCTTCAGGTTACTTGACCAAACACTACTCGGGTTAAAGTTTCGGTTCCAGGGATGTCCCAGAAAGAATATACAAATCGAAATATTCTATGAATATTCTAGGAATATTCTATATTGAATATTCATTTTGGAATATTCTTAGCATATTCATCTAGGAATATGGCTGGAATATTCGTACCGGAATATTCCAGGGATGTCCCAGAAAGAATATACAAATCGAAATATTTTATGAATATTCTAGGAATATTCTATATTGAATATTTATTTTGGGATATTCTTAGCATATTCTTTTAGGAATATGCCTGGAATATTAGTACCGGAATATACCAGGGATGTCCCAGAAAGAATATACAAATCGAAATATTCTATGAATATTTTAGGAATATCCTATATTGAATATTCATTTTTGAATATTTTTAGCATATTCTTTTAGGAATATGCCTGGAATATTCGGACCGGAATATTCCAGGGATGTCCCAGAAAGAATATACAAATCGAAATATTTTATGAATATTCTAGGAATATTCTATATTGAATATTTATTTTGGGATATTCTTAGCATATTCTTTTAGGAATATGCCTGGAATATTCGTACCGGAATATACCAGGGATGTCCCAGAAAGAATATACAAATCGAAATATTCTATGAATATTCTAGGAATATTCTATATTGAATATTCATTTTGGAATATTCTTAGCATATTCTTTTAGGAATATGCCAGGAATATTCGTACCAGAATATTCCTGGAATATGCTATGTGGGATATAGATATTCTAGGAATATTCCAAGAATATTCCGAATATACCCATTCCTTTTTGCATATTCAGGGAATATTCTAGGAATATCCGGTGCTGTCTGGGTATTAAGATTTGTGAATAAAGTTCTTTCTCTGTACTTGTATCTCAGTATTTATTGTTGTAGTCTTAGATAAAGCATAGTATTCAACTTGCGGTAATGGTCATAACTCACTTGTGGAATTACTGCAAACTTCATCTGAGTGAGTTATGACCTACATTACTGCTCGTTGAATAATATACTATTAATATTTGAATTAAAAATAAAAAGGTTTGCTCTTCGACCAGATTCGTTCACCCAAACTTCGGATTTTCGAAAACCACTACAGGACCCTAGTAAAAGGCAACAATATCCTATATACCAATCAGAAATATACATCCACTGTTGAACTTGGCATGAGATATTTATCGAAAAAATCCGGAGAAAGTACCCGTCATCGTAATCCATAATGGCGATTGACATCATCACGAATCCCAAGATGTTTTTCCTCTAAATGACGCATTTTATTTCCTCATAGTTAAGTCATTACGTAAATAACATAATCTGTCGCATCGTTAAAACGCCATCATATTTCTGTAAATATGCGAATGATCGAGGCGGAACGGAAGCTATCCGGCTATCGCAAACAAAACAAAAAAACATATTGCCATGGGAAAAAAAAATCATCAAATCGAATGGGATTCCACAGGGTCTATGGTTTACATAAAATAATACCAATTTATTGATACAACCATGACATTCATGCTGATGAAATACAATCACAATTTCCCATTCGTGTACAGAACGTCAACATGCCATCTGAATGTATTTTAAAAACGCTCAAGCCTCGTTTGCTTTTCTAAAATTTGTAAATATATGCGACCTTGAACTCGCGAGCCAAGGTCGAGGAGATAGTGCTAGTGTTTACCGATTTCGTACCTATCCATTCTTCCCGTCGAGAAACGATCCGGTTAGTCGAAAATAAAAAAAAATAGTTATCCAGGAATGAAAGAACCTCAATAGATGGAGTGTTCTTGATAAGACCTAAGATACTTCTCTACCACAATTTCATAACGATCAACTCTCTCGAGCAGGTGTTACGTCAGACCGGCATGCACACACGAAAAAAAAGTCTATTCTCTTATATGTCACTGCCATTACCGTCATTATGACTGTCGAACATATTATCCTTTGTTGTTGGACGGATTACTAAACTTGCGATCTTGCGTAAGATCTTCACAAACTGTTTTGTCGGCTACAGCGTTGTTTTACGTTCTAGAACGCCGCCGAGAATTCATTACTTTCGTCTATTCATTCATTATCCAAAAAAAAAGCCAGGACAAAATAATATTTGTTTAATTCAAAATTCATCTGACGTTTATCGAGGCCAATTAATTCGTCATCCGTCGGAATCAGGAAGTGTCTCCGTGATCAAATGAAAAGCCATTTGGGGCAGTATTGAACGAAATTCCGATGCCATTTCATGACTTTCCATCAATTCTAGATAGAAATGGAGTTAAGCGACGACATTCCAAGAATTTGTGAAAAATCTTCCGGATCAATCAGGAAGCAACCTGTATATTGTATGTGGGAATAATAAACCGAAAGAACGTGGGGAACCTCCCGGATCACGAATAAAATCCGTTTTTTTCCGATCAACAACTTTAACAGGTTCCGGAATTACCAACCTATTTGTCGAAGGAAAGAATCGCTTCTCGGAAATCGCGGATTCCCGGACTCATTTTCCAGGAATTCGTTCTTGACGTAAACTTACGTGAGTAAAATAACGCTGATAACGAGAACGTTTTCAATGAAATATCGATGACTGGGCAATGCAAACCGTCTGGTTCATTTCACTACTAAGCTTTTTTCACGATATTACTTTGTATGTTGGTCTATTTGGAGTCAAACTAGTCGGATTTCGACGATTTAACGCAAGGAGTTTTCATTAAGGCCCGTTTTTTCCTTCTAACTAGAACGTACTTTAATTCAAACATCTTGCACCAGTTTGAGGAAAACTCGAGGGTAACTTTTATGTGGCAACGTCGACCAAATATGACAGATGTGATACATTAGATCTACTGTGTGACAGAAATATCGAAAATATTACGCTCATAACCTCAATTTCCGGCTTTACTTGATAAGTTTGACACTGTCGTTCTTCCCAAAGTGAAGATGAATAATTCAGAAAGAAATCTTCAATGACAGGGGGGAGAAGATCAGGAAGGTGGAGGAGGAACTTTAAGAGATGGAATCACCGAATTATATTGAATATATCAGAAAACTCAATTTCTTTCTATGTTCCGAAAGGGACCTCAGTGTTCATTATCAATATGACAAATAATGTCATTATATTTCCATGAACTTCAAAAGATGGAATCACCGATTTACATTGAATATATCAGAAAACTGTTTTTTTTTTCTGTGTACCAGAATGAATTTAGTATTCATTGTCAGTATGACAGATTCTGTTATTTTATTTTGATAAACTTCGAAAGATGGAATCACCGAATTATATTGAATATACCAGAAAACTCAATTTTTTTGCATGTTTCAGAAAGAACTTCAGTGTTCATTGTCCGTATGACAAATACTGTCATTTTATTTCTAAAAACTTCAAGAGATGGAACCACCGAATTATATTGAATATATCAGAAAACTAAATTTTTTTCTGTGTACCAAATGAACTTCAGTGTTCTTTGTCAGTATGACAAATAATGTCATTTTATTTCCATGAACTTCAAAAGATGGAATCACCGATTTACATTGAATATATCAGAAAGCTCATTTTTATTCTGTGTACCAGAATGAATTTTGTGTTCATTGTCAGTATTACAGATTCTGTTATTTTATTTTGATGAACTTCGAAAGATGAAATCACCGAATTATATTGAATATGCCAGAAAACTCAATTTTTTTGCATGTTTCAGAATGAACTTCAATGTTCATTGTCAGTATGACAAATACTGTCATTTTATTTTTATAAACTACAAGAGATGGAACCACCGAATTATATTGAATATATCAGAAAACTCAATTTTTTTCTGTGTACCAAATGAACTTCAGTGTTCTTTGTCAGTATGACAAATAATGTCATTTTATTTCCATGAACTTCAAAAGATGAAATCACCGATTTACATTGAATATATCAGAAAACTCATTTTTTTCTGTGTACCAGAATGAATTTTGTGTTCATTGTCAGTATGACAGATTCTGTTATTTTATTTTGATAAACTTCGAAAGATGGAATCACCGAATTATATCGAATATACCAGAAAACTCAATTTTTTTGCATGTTTCAGAAAGAACTTCAGTGTTCATTGTCAGTATGACAAATACTGTCATTTTAATTTCATAAACTTCAGGAGATGGAACCACCGAATTATATTGAATAAATCAGAAAACTCAATTTTTTTCTGTGTACCAAATGAACTTCAGTGTTCTTCGTCAGTATGACAAATAATGTCATTTTATTTCCATGAACTTCAAAAGATGGAATCACCGATTTACATTGAATATATCAGAAAGCTCATTTTTATTCTGTGTACCAGAATGAATTTTGTGTTCATTGTCAGTATGACAGATTCTGTTATTTTATTTTGATGAACTTCGAAAGATGAAATCACCGAATTATATTGAATATGCCAGAAAACTCAATTTTTTTGCATGTTTCAGAATGAACTTCAGTGTTCATTGTCAGTATGACAAATACTGTCATTTTATTTTTATAAACTACAAGAGATGGAACCACCGAATTATATTGAATATATCAGAAAACTCAATTTTTTTCTGTGTACCAAATGAACTTCAGTGTTCTTTGTCAGTATGACAAATAATGTCATTTTATTTCCATGAACTTCAAAAGATGAAATCACCGATTTACATTGAATATATCAGAAAACTCATTTTTTTCTGTGTACCAGAATGAATTTTGTGTTCATTGTCAGTATGACAGATTCTGTTATTTTATTTTGATAAACTTCGAAAGATGGAATCACCGAATTATATCGAATATACCAGAAAACTCAATTTTTTTGCATGTTTCAGAAAGAACTTCAGTGTTCATTGTCAGTATGACAAATACTGTCATTTTAATTTTATAAACTTCAGGAGATGGAACCACCGAATTATATTGAATAAATCAGAAAACTCAATTTTTTTCTGTGTACCAAATGAACTTCAGTGTTCTTCGTCAGTATGACAAATAATGTCATTTTAATTCCATGAACTTCAAAAGATGGAATCACCGATTTACATTGAATATATCAGAAAGCTCATTTTTTTTCTGTGTATCAAAATGAATTTAGTGTTCCTTGTCAGTATGACAATGTTATTTTATTTTGATAAACTTTGAGAGATGGAATCACCGAATTATATCGAATATACCAGAAAACTCAATTTTTTTGCATGTTTCAGAAAGAACTTCAGTGTTCATTGTCAGTATGACAAATACTGTCATTTTATTTTTATAAACTTCAAGAGATGGAACCACCGAATTATATTGAATATATCAGAAAACTCAATTTTTTTCTGTATACCAAATGAACTCCAGTGTTCTTTGTCAGTATGACAAATAATGTCATTTTATTTCCATGAACTTCAAAAGATGGAATCACCGATTTACATTGAATATATCAGAAGACTCATTTTTTTCTGTGTACCAGAATGAATTTTGTGTTCATTGTCAGTATGACAGATTCTGTTATTTTATTTTGATAAACTTCGAAAGATGGAATCACCGAATTATATCGAATATACCAGAAAACTCAATTTTTTTTCATGTTTCAGAAAGAACTTCAGTGTTCATTGTCAGTATGACAAATACTGTCATTTTAAATTTATAAACTTCAGGAGATGGAACCACCGAATTATATTGAATAAATCAGAAAACTCAATTTTTTTCTGTGTACCAAATGAACTTCAGTGTTCTTCGTCAGTATGACAAATAATGTCATTTTATTTCCATGAACTTCAAAAGATGGAATCACCGATTTACATTGAATATATCAGAAAGCTCTTTTTTTGTCTGTGTATCAAAATGAATTTAGTGTTCATTGTCAGTATGACAATGTTATTTTATTTTGATAAACTTTGAGAGATGGAATCACCGAATTATATCGAATATACCAGAAAACTCAATTTTTTTGCATGTTTCAGAAAGAACTTCAGTGTTCATTGTCAGTATGACAAATACTGTCATTTTATTTTTATAAACTTCAAGAGATGGAACCACCGAATTATATTGAATATACCAGAAAACTCAATTTTTTTCTGTGTACCAAATGAACTTCAGTGTTCTTTGTCAGTATGACAAATAATGTCATTTTATTTCCATGAACTTCAAAAGATGGAATCATTATCATTCCTCATCAAAAAATTCTATAATCTAATCAATTCGTGTCCAAACTGTTACACCCAATTTGTCACTTCACCCTTTGAACCGAAACAAATCACAAATTTTATGAAATTTTGAAAATCATCAAGGAATGTCATCGGATAAAGCTTAAATCGAGATAAATGGTTAGAATCCAGTATTTTTCTGGTAATATTTTCCTCCGCCTCCACTTGCATCGAT
Organism: Aphidecta obliterata; assembly: GCA_963966015.1. Taxonomy (NCBI): domain Eukaryota; kingdom Metazoa; phylum Arthropoda; class Insecta; order Coleoptera; family Coccinellidae; genus Aphidecta; species Aphidecta obliterata. Next base: position 6,520,391 of record OZ014435.1, read on the forward strand.
GGATTAAGACACAAATCCAAATCGAACAATTCAATACACTCAAGGCTACATCCGGAAATATGAAACCATCTCAACAAATCGAAATCTTCCCGCATCGACTAGAACAAAGCAAGAATGTTGCTCTTGACCCACTAGGTCACTGTGTGTATCGACCAGTGCAATTGTGAAAGTTTCCCAACAATAATAACCGTTTTTATCCCGATTCCACACACTTAATTGACACTCTGACCGTACTCGAAATCATTACGCCCATTTTCATAGTCCGCTCTTCGAAAAAGTTCAACGAAACGACTAGATCAGATCTTCGATATTTAATTCGTTCCAATCCCAATCATTAAACGTTCGGAAATATTTGTGTCTTACTGCCAGAATAGTCTCATACGCTCTCAAGTTCAATTAATGTTACAATGGCGCACTCGAGGGAAAAAATAAGATATTGTTTTACACGTTTCTCCTGTATTTGTTTGTCAAATCGAAACACAATTAGAAACGACTGGGCAATTCGATTATTGTTGACATAATTCCTTAGTAATCATTGATGTAATTGTCTTTCTTACTAGCGCCCAAAGCAATAAAAACTAAATGTAGCGATAAACCAAGCTTCCCACAGGCCCATTAAAGACGTTATGTAAGTATTACGACCAACTGAAAAACCATTGTTAAGAATTTATGCAGTGAGACTGTTTCAAACTCGCAATTCGCGTGGAAACGCCGCTAAAACACAAGATCAAACGAAAAACCCATTGTTGCCAACTCGGAGTTTCCCTAAATCTACGGACGATCGCCGTTGCCGAAACGGTCTCGCGAAGTTCGTTTGGGGAAAGTAAGTGGTTATCTAATCGTACACGAGAAATTGCCCAAGAAGTGATCGGGCAATATGTAACAGTCGAAACAGGTTATTCGAGCCTCCCACGCGCGGACCAGTCGAAAGATAAGAGATTAAACTGAAAGTTGAACGGCGACGTTCCACTTTGAGGTTATCGGGAAAATACGATAGGCCAAGCACGCGCGAAGGGTTCCGCTGAAATATCACAAAATGTCCCATTCGCGGTTATATTCGTGTCAACCATCAAGAAATGTCATCGGGGTGACACTAAAATCTAGTTGAGCGAGACTTTTTCGACACTTAACCTAGAAATAGTGACCATAAAAACTTGGTTATTCGTAGATGAAAAGAATTATAAATCTCCCCAATAAATCGCTCACAGAGCACCAACAGGTTTTTCATATTCCCAACAGTAAAAGTGACTCAATCGCCCGCAAATATGCAAACGCCCGTGGCGCCCCTAACGGTAAAAATCCGCGACCCATTCATCCGAGACAAGCCCAAATGCCATTCTTCATTCCACGGAATCCGAGTGAAATTCCGACCCGACGGTGACTCAGGAAACGGATATCTTTCTACCGGAACTTACGACCGACCTCAAGCGATCAAGACCATTTACGGTCAATTGTCGTCGTCTCAATCAAGAGACACAAAGCTTTTGTATGCAACTCTATGCGATCGATCGAGTACCGCCCATTTATAGTTTATGTCATAGATAACTTTTCGTTATCTTCGCTTCGCATTCTGATCCGGATCCAGACAAGAGAAACTACCTAATCCAACGTAGCGAGACGGTGACTCAATTCACGTTTCACAAAGCCATCCACCGTTGAGCCTTGCGCAATTATCGGTACTTCCTGGACGACAAGAGAATAACCATAATTCTTTCGATTGTCGATCCTCCGAACGCCGTCATAGAATCGTCTCCGTCACGAATTGACGGAACGAACAGAGATCCGGTCGGCAAGTGGGTCGGAATGCACGCGTGGCTTCCGGTAGACGCGGGCCGCCGGGCCAAGGACTCCCGGAGGTGCACCGAAATCGACCTACCGTGAGGGTTGCCCGGATTTTCGAAGATCGGGGTCGTCCCAATAGGCACGTGACGAGGCGAGGATCGATCCCGGAACGCGACCCAAGGGCATCTCTGTGACGGCGGGTCTACGACCCGAGACGTTTTTTCTGTGGTGACAGGTGATGGCTGTCAAATCGGAATATTTTCATTCGTATCTTCCGATACGTCCAGATTTTCGATATTATCTCTATAGTTTTCTTATTCGAATGTAATCCGAATCTAATTCGGATTACATCGATTAATCAAGGATAGCCTCAATCGAGGCTATGACGTTTCTCAGTGAGTCTACGTCTACGATCCAGAATTTTATCTAAGTGACAACCAATCTGTCGACAATTTTATTATCAACATAGAGTGAAATAATTTATATGACTTTGTTATAAAATGATTTGTCGAACTCCCTATTAGAACCATAAATTGAGACGATGACATTTCTCCAAGATAAAGTCTATGAACCAGAATTTTATCACAATGACAACCAATCTATCGAAAATTTTATCATCCACATAGAGTGAAATAATTTCTATGACTTTGTTATACAATGATTTGTCCAACTCCCTATTAGAACCATAAATTGAGACGATGACATTTCTCCAAGATAAAGTCTATGATCCAGAATTTTATCACAATGACAACCAATTTGTCGACAATTTTATCATCAACATAGAATGGAATAATTTCTATAACTTTGTTATACAATGATTTGTCCAACTCTCTATTAGAACCATAAATTGAGACGATGACATTTCTCCAAGATAAAGTCTATGATCCAGAATTTTATCACAATGACAACCAATCTGTCGACAATTTCATCATCAACATAGGGTGGAATAATTTCTATGACTTTGTTATACAATGATTTGTCCAACTCTCTATTAGAACCATAAATTGAGACGATGACATTTCTCCAGGATAAAGTCTATGATCCAGAATTTTATCACAATGACAACCAATCTGTCGACAATTTTATCATCAACATAGCTGGAATAATTTCTATGACTTTGGTAGACAATGATTTGTCCAACTCCCTATTAGAACCATAAATTGAGACGATGACATTTCTCCAAGATAAAGTCTATGATCCAGAATTTTATCACAATGACAACCAATCTGTCGACAATTTTATCATCCACATAGAGTGAAATAATTTTTATGACTTTGTTATACAATGATTTGTCGAACTCCCTATTAGAACCATAAATTGAGACGATGACATTTCTCCAAGATAAAGTCTATGATCCAGAATTTTATCACAATGACAACCAATCTGTCGACAATTCAATCATCAACATAAAGTGTAACAATGTCCATGACTTTGTTTACAATTATTTGTCCAACTCTACATCAGATCCCTCAATTGACACGATAACACCTTTCCACGATAAACTGTATGGTCTGGAATATGATTAGAGTGTCAACCAATATGTCAACAATTTTATCATCAACATAGAGTGAAATAATTTCTTTGACTTCATTATTCAGTGATTTGTCCAACTCTACATTCGATCCCTCAATTGACATGATGGCATCTCTCCACGATAAAGTCTATGATCCAGAGTTTTTGATCATAATGATAACCAATCGGAAAAAAAAAATGTCTTAATTTATACCAGGGCATGAAAAATGACAGTGTTCTAGCAAAATTCGACTTTATTCATCACCATAGAGTGATGCAATTTCAATGATTTTCTTATAGAATAATTTGTCCAACTTTACATCAAAACCATCAATTGACACGATGACATTTCTCCACGATAAAGTCTATGGTCCAGAATTTGATCACAATGACAACCAATAAGTCAAAAAAAAGTCTTAATTTATACCAGGATATGAAAAATGACAGTTTTCTAGCAAAAATCGACTTTATTCATCATCATAGAGTGATACAATTTCTATGATTTTCTTATAGAATAATTTGTCCAACTTTACATCAAAACCATCAATTGACACGATTGCATTTCTCCACGATAAAGTTTATGGTCCAGAATTTGATCACAATGACAACCAATAAGTCAAAAAAAAGTCTTAATTTATACCAGGATATGAAAAATGACAGTTTTCTAGCAAAAATCGACTTTATTCATCATCATAGAGTGATACAATTTCTATGATTTTCTTATAGAATAATTTGTCCAACTTTACATCAAAACCATCCATTGACACGATGACATTTCTCTACGATAAAGTTTATGATCCAGAATTTGATCACAATGACAACCAATCAGTCAAAAAAAAAGACTTAATTTATACCAGGACATGAAAAATGACAATTTTCTAGCAAAATTCGACTTTATTCTTCAACATAGAGTGATACAATTTCTATGATTTTCTTATATAATAATTTGTCGAACTCTACATCAGAACCTTCAAATGTCACGAAGACATTTCTCCACGATAAAGTCTATGATCCAGAATTCGATCACAATTACAACCAATCAGTCAAAAAAATGTCGAACTTATTCCAGGACATGAAAAATGACAATTTTCTAGCTAAATTCGACTTTATTCATCATCATAGAGTGATACAATTTCTATAAATTTCTTATATAATAATTTGTCCAACTCTACATCAGAACCTTCAAATGTCACGAAGACATTTCTCCACGATAAAGTCTATGATCCAGAATTCGATCACAATTACAACCAATCAGTCAAAAAAATGTCGAACTTATTCCAGGACATGAAAAATGACAATTTTCTAGCTAAATTCGACTTTATTCATCATCATAGAGTGATACAATTTCTATAAATTTCTTATATAATAATTTGTCCAACTCTACATCAGAACCTTCAAATGTCACGAAGACATTTCTCCACGATAAAGTCTATGATCCAGAATTCGATCACAATTACAACCAATCAGTCGAAAAAATGTCTAGCTTATTCCAGGACATGAAAAATGACAATTTTCTGGCAAAATTCGACTTTATTCATCATCATAGAGTGATACAATTTCTATAAATTTCTTATATAATAATTTGTACAACTCTGCATCAGAACCTTCAATTGACACGATAAAGTCTATTATACACGCCTCAACCTAAATTACACCTTGTTAGACAAAGCGCCAAAAAGGAAGCGTTCCACAAATAATACGAGACGCCCTATGTAGCAATATTATCCAATCGATTTCTTCGCATATGAACACCGATTTCATCCGGAGCGGTTCGTATGTTATGACGGAAATAATTAGAACGATAAAGTATGTTATTTTATCGGCGCACCTTATCGCAAAGAGAACGTTGAACCTCATTGACATATCAACATAAATTACATCTATCTTCCCACATTTCGAGATCCAGAAATTCCCGTTTACACGTCCCAGAACCCGCCCGACGGTATTTTCTTGGAAATTGCGAGGCGTCGGCGAGTGCAACTCCATAAAAACGTCTGGCCGCCATGTGCATAATTAATCGGCGAAGGTCGTCAATGAAATATCGCCGAAATTACATCGAACTTTTACCAGATTCCGTCCGCCCAGGGCCCTGAACCGACCATTTTTCGACATTTACCAACGGAATAATCACCGACGAGATACTCCTCTCCGATTCCGCGAGGTTATCCCCTAAAGCCGCGTGCGCACCCCGACAATTTTCGCACGTACGCCTCAATTCGTTGTTCGTGTGTACCGGGCTTAACCGCCTTATACGAAGATTCGGCTTGCACCGAACGAGGACAGCGTACGTCACCACCGGCCACCTGATTACCAGTTATATCGGAGTGTCACATCTGCAAGGTCGCTCGGCGAAGAATTGGAAAAACCGTCCGGTCGAAATGCCTACATGCCTCGCCGACTGTTTGATACCCGGCCGACCATTAAACTGTCACGAGGTACGTTTCGGAATCGATGAAATGATTTACGGCGGCTCGTTCGCAAAATCCAGGGATCGATCGAAGAGATGCTCTCACCGAGAGGCTGATAGGGTGGGACGTCTTCAATTGAGGTGGACTCCTTTCATATCGACGTCGATTAAATTTCGAAATTCGCGGATCTATCAAATCACGCCTACCGTGCGTGCCTAATAAGACGAGCGCACACAACCTCTTTTCAACTAGGTCAATGTAATTTTTTTAAGTTTGCACGGTGAACGGTTATTGTTCCGTCGAAATATTATAATACGGGCAACATGAGACACCCTGGTGGGTTCTTTGTCAATTCTTCGCAAGAACGGCGGTCGCCTTTGCACCTCGGACGTGGCCTCTTAACGGTACCCGAAAGATCAATAGATAATATACCTGGAAGAAGAGTAAGATGGACCGTGGGTGGTTCACTTAGAAAAAAAGACGATAAGTACCGACAGCTTTCGTCTTATCATGCGGTCGCTTTTCCGGTACATCTTGCATTTTATCGCAGGCCGATCCAAATTCCGTCCTTCTCTGAGCGCGCGGAAAAGGGAGCTCATTATCATTGGGGCATTTGTTGGAACATTTCACACAGACGCTTGTTGCCAAAGACACTGATATCGCAATATCGCCATATTTACCCATCCCTAGCTCGGACGGTGTTTCGGGTCTGCCGCGCGCAATTGAGACGCACCTTAACAGAATCGTACCGCAATTCTCCAGACGGTCAATAGATAATTCCCTTGATTAAATCAATTCTATGATCCGGAATTTTATCACAATGACAACTAAACAGTCAGAAGAATGTCTTAATTTATCACAGGACATATAGGATGACCATTTTTTTTATCAAAATTCGACTTTATTCATCAACATGGAGTAATACAATTTCTATGACTTTCTTATAGGATAATTTGTCCAACTCTACATCAGAACTTTAAATTGACACGATGACATTTCTCCACTATAAAGTCTATGATCCAGAATTTTATCACAATGACAACCAATCAGTCAAAAGAATGTCTAAATTTATCACAGGACATAAAAGATGACAATTTTCTGGCAAAATTCGACTTCATTCATCAACATAGAGTGATACAATTTCTATTACTTTTTTATAGGATAATTTGTCCAACTCTACATCAGAACTTTGAAATGACACGATGACATGTCTCCACGATAAAGTTTATGATCCAGAATTTTATCACAATGACAACCAATCAGTCAAAAGAATGTCTTGATTTATCACAGGACATAAAAGATGACAATTTTCTGGCAAAATTCGACTTCATTCATCAACATAGAGTGATACAATTTCTATGACTTTCTTATAGAATAATTTGTCCAACTCTACATCAGAATTTGAATTGACACGATGAAATTTCTCCACGATAAAGTCTATGATCCAGAATTGTATCAAAATGACAACCAATCAGTCAAAAGAATGTCTAAATTTATCACAGGACATAAAAGATGACAATTTTCTGGCAAAATTCGACTTCATTCATCAACATAGAGTGAAAAAATTTCTATGACTTTCTTATAGGATAATTTGTCCAACTCTACATCAGAACTTTAAATTGACACGATGACATTTCTCCACGATAAATTCAATAATCCAGAATTGTATCACAATGACAACCAATCAGTCAGAAGAATGTCTAAATTTATCACAGGAAATAAAAGATGACAATTTTCTGGCAAAATTCGACTTCATTCATCAACATAGAGTGATACAATTTCTATGACTTTCTTAAAGAATAATTTGTCCAACTCTACATCAGAACTTTAAATTGACACGATGACATTTCTCCACGATAAAGTCTATGATCCAGAATTGAATCACAATGACAACCAATCAGTCAAAAGAATGTCTATATTCATCACAGGACATAAAAGATGACAATTTTCTGGCAAAATTCGACTTCATTCATCAACATAGAGTGATACAATTTCTATGACTTTCTTATAGAATAATTTGTCCAACTCTACATCAAAACTTTGAATTGACACGGTGACATTTCTCCACGATAAAATCTATGATCCAGAATTGTATCACAATGACAACCAATCAGTCAAAAGATTGTCTTAATTTATCGCAGGACATAAAAGATGACAATTTTCTGGCAAAATTCGACTTCATTCATCAACATAGAGTGATACAATTTCTATGACTTTCTTAAAGAATAATTTGTCCAACTCTACATTAGAACTTTGAATTGACACGATGAAATTCCTCCACGATAAAGTCTATGATCCAGAATTTTATTACAATGACAACCAATCAGTCAAAAGAATGTCTTAATTTATCACAGGACATAAAAGATGACAATTTTCTGGCAAAATTCGACTTCATTCATCAACATAGAGTGATACAATTTCAATGACTTTCTTATAGGATAATTTGTCCAACTCTACATCAGAACTTTAAATTGACACGATGACATTTCTCCACGATAAAGTCTATGATCCAGAATTGTATCACAATGACAACCAATCAGTCAAAAGAATGTCTAAATTTATCACAGGACATAAAAGATGACAGTTTTCCGGCAAAATTCGACTTCATTCATCAACATAGAGTGATACAATTTCTATGACTTTCTTAAAGAATAATTTGTCCAACTCTACATCAGAACTTTAAATTGACACGATGACATTTCTCCACGATAAAGTCTATGATCCAGAATTGTATCACAATGACAACCAATCAGTCAAAAGAATGTCTTAATTTATCACAGGACATAAAAGATGACAATTTGCTGGCAAAATTCGACTTCATTCATCAACATAGAGTGATACAATTTCAATGACTTTCTTATAGGATAATTTGTCCAACTCTACATCAGAACTTCAAATTGACACGATGTCATTACTCCACGATAAAGTCTATAATCCACGTTCGAAGCTATCCAAAACGAGAGGATAGTTATCCCAAGAATCAAACGTTGCCACACGTTATGACAGACGTTTTAGAGCAGAGAATTTGTAATCGTGATGTAGGGAAACAATTATTTTAACTTAACTTAACCTAACCTAACCTAATAATTAACGAGCGAGAGTTAATCAATAATAATTTTTTATGTGATTACAAATTCTCTGCTCCAAAACGTCTATCATAACGTGTGGCAACGTTGGATTCTTGGGATAACTATCCTCTCATCTATCCAAATTCCGTCTGTCTCTGAGCGCGCGGCAAAGGAAGCTCATCATTATTGGGACGTTTGTTGGATCTTTTCACAAAGATGTTTGTTGCCAAAGACACTGATATCCCAAAATCGCCTATCTCGTATGACTTCGAGGGGTTTACCAATCCCTAGCTAGGACAGTGTTCGTGAGTCTGCCTCGCGCAATGGAGACTTAAGAGAATCGAGCCACGACTCCCCAGACGATCCATAGATAATTCCCACGATTAGATCAACCGTCTCCGATAATCGCCTTATCGATCCCAATTTTTCGGGACATAATAACAATAATAATGAGATAAGAACGATCGTACGAGTGTGAACGCGATCCGGATCGTCCGGGTTCCGCGTTTCTCCTTCTCGAATGTCCCAGTATCTCCGGCTTCCTATCTCATTAGACTGGTAATTCGAGTGAGTTTCCCCACGTGTTATCGGCCAGAAGTGTCCGATAATCGACGGAATCGGAAACCTCTACAACAATGCAGTCGGGTAATTAAGACTGGCCAACGGAGAGATGGGAAGATTGATTTCACCGTGAACTTCGCTTTAGAGCAGATGAGCATTATATCTATTCAAATAAATTATAGAAAGGTGAGGTGGCTCTCCGCGAGTCCGAAAGGTGGCGTTGCCTGCGACGACACGAGTAGGTGTCTCCCGCTTATCCATTCATAAGGAGGTGTCTAAGGCAGGAGGCATACCCTAGAACCATCCAGTTCTAGATAATTAATTCGTGCTGGTCCCAAAAGGAGAATCAATTTATCAACAAGCCTTTTCTCTTGATCCAGCTGGTAATATAATAAAATATACATAAAGTAAAAGAAGATTGCTGTAACGCGCGTTCTTCAGACCCGGAGTCATTCGAGACGTCGGCCAGCTGGAGTTCCGACGCGCGAAATATTTTCGAAAGTAGACACGAGCGAGAACGACCGATCCGAAAAGGTAATAATTGCTGTCTCGAATATTTCAATTGCCTGGCAAGACGCAAAATTACCCGGCATGGCTGGCCGTAAAAGACCCCGAGTGCCCATTAACAGGTTATGTGTGTGTCGATTTTTAATTACTTAATACGCACACGGATCGTTATTATCATTTTTTTTCGTCATCGAATCCGCCAGATCGCCGCTCGGTCGCGGTCGAACTTCGGTGAAGCCACCTGGGGATGGGACCAGGAGGAACGTCCGGAAGTTTACAGAGATCGGATTCGAGGTGTCTACGTTGGCAACCTTGTAAATTGAACAGCTGTCAAACGTCAAATTATGAGTCAATAATAACTATTTATGTTACAACTAGCAGACTCGGCAACGCGTTGCTGTGGCTAAGGTAAACGTCTTATTATATTATAGTAAACTATTCAAACCAGTGGAATTATTATTATTAACCCTAACCTAACCTTACCCTAACCTCGATTTTTTTCCCCAGTTCTCAAACAGTTCCAAATTTCTTCGCTTTTGAGAAAGATCCAGAAACTTGGCATCACTCCTCGCTCTTGTCGAGTGATCGGGTGAAGTGGGGACGCGATGTCCTGCCGTCGATTTGAGAACCGCGTTGCCGCGTAGATAATTATCACTCCTTGCCATTTATAATAAGCGAATAATTTGCATTACAATATCATATCATATCATCATCATATCTTTCAAGTTGGAACTTCACACAGTGTGCAAAATTTGATTAAAATCGGTTCAGTATCTTAGGAGTTCATCCCGGACAAACAACGTGGCACGAAATTTTTATATATTATAAAGAATAAAGAAAAACTTGACCTATCCAACGATAATCCACACGATCGTGTACCCAAAAAAATATTTCCCATCCCTTATTTACACGAATGCTTCGGGCGTGTTTTCTATGAACTGAGAACTTCTTTTCGGAAACTACGATATCTCAGGAACTAGTCGAATTTTGGGTTTACATATGGGGCATCGATAGAATGGGTTATATAAAAATTCATGTGGAAAGAAAATTGAGTTTTTCTGATCTGGCGTCGAGAAATTTGATACAAGTATTTCTTATAATACTGTGATTCCATCTCTTGAAGTATCGATATTCTGAAACGACATTATCTGTCAGACTGACGGTCGATTTGGTTCATAGAATCTCATGTCATGATCTTTAATTCGATAGTCTCGATAGTTCCCGTCTACGGAACCCTAAAAACGAAATGTCCCCGAAACTTATATTGTGTTTTGAATGAACGTTTTTTCCTCAGTTTTTAAAAATGTCCTGTTATATGTAAAAAAAAATTTCTGCGCTTTTTTCTATATCTATTGAAGTTCATGAGAATATATTGACAGTGACGAACTGACGAGGAACACTGAAAGCCATTTTGGTACACAGAAAACCAAATCCCTGATATATCCAATTCAATTCGGTGATTCCATCTATTGAAGGTTATGAAAAAGAAATGACAGTAACTGTCATCCTGACAATGAACACTGAAGGCCCTTTCGGTACACAGAAAAAAAAAGGGTTTTCCTGATATGTATATTCAATTTAATTCGGTGATTCCATCTATTGAAGTTTATGAAATAACAGTACTTGTCATACTGACAATGAACTTTGAAGGCCATTTCGGGACACAGAAAAAAAAATTGAGTTTTCCTGATACGTATTTTTCATTTTTTGAAGTTTGTGAAAATAAAATGACAGTATTAGTCATACCGACAATAAACACTGAAATCCGTTTTGGTAAACTGTTTCTGAAGTTTATGAGAATGAAATGACGGTACTTGTCATACTGACAATGAACACTGAAGTCCGTTTTGGAACACAGAAAAAAATTGAGTTTCTCTGATACATTCAATATAATTCGGTGATTCCATATTTTGAAGTTTATAAAAAAATGACAGTATTTGCCATACTCACAAGGGCCACTGAAGTCCGTTTTGGAACATAGAAAAAATTTCTGTGATTCCATCTTTTGAAGTTTATAAAAATTAATTGAAAGTATTTGTCATCCTGACAATGAACACTGAAGGCCATTTCGGTACACAGAAAAAAAACAAGAGTTTTCTTGATATATTCAATATATATAATTCGGGGATTCCATCTCTTGAAGTTTATGGAAATAAAATGACAGTTTCTGTTATACTGACAATGAACACTGAAATCCGTTTTGGTACACAGGAAAAATAAAGAGTTTTCCTGATATATTCAATATAATTCGCCGATTCCATATATTGAAGTTTATAAAAATGAAATGACAGTACTTGTCACTTGTCAAACTGTTCATGTAATCTGGAGAAATGTAGCTTGAATATATCATTCTCCATTAGTATACAAAATTTCGTCACGATCGAATCTGTTGTTTTCAAATGATCAAGAAAACTAAATTTCAAACGACCATATTTACGGAACCCCTAGTATAATTTTGCTCATAGATGAACGTGATCACGACATTCGAGATCCACACCTATCCTGAAAATTTCAAGTCCCTAGGCGTTTCCGTTCAAAAGTTACAATTTTATATGGTTCTGGTCATGCGATCTGGACAAAATTTCACATGTAGCTTGAACACCTCATTCTCCATTGGAGTGCAAAGTTTCATCTCGATCGAATCTGTAGTTTCGAAGTAATCAGGAGAACAAAATTTTGAACGGCCATGTTTACGGAACCCCTGGTGGAATTCTGCCCATTAACGAACTTAACCGAGGCATTTGGGATCTGAACCTACACTGAAAATTTCAAGTCTCTAGGTTGATCCGTTCGGGAGTTATCGTGCTTACGGACGGCCGGACGGACGGACAGACTCGAATTTTTCGACGGATTCGTCATCAATGAGTCGAACACAGTCGATTGAGACCATTTTCGGGTCAAAATTCGAAAAATACAGACATCGTGACGAAATGATATAGCCCTCGTGTAAGTAATACGAGCGCTCAAAAGGTGAGAAAATGATGATTTTTCGAAGATTTCCTAGCCTCCTGAAATGTTTTTTTCAGGTTTCGAAAAATGTCTCAATATTTTATTTGAAATAACAAGTTTTTCCGATATATTCAATATAATTTGGTGATTCCATCTTTTGAAGTTTATTAAAATGAAATGACAGTATTTGTCATACTGACACTGAACACTGAAATCCGTTTTGGTACACAGAAAAAAAAAGAGTTTTCCTGATATATTCAATATAATTCGCTGATTCCATCTATTGAAGTTTATAAAAAGGAAATGACAGTACTTGTCACTTGTCAAACTGTTTCTTAACACTGAAGGTTGTTTTGGTACATAGAAAAAAAAAGAGTAATAATTCTGTGATTCCGAATGAAAAAAAGTGAGTTGGAGTAAGAAATACATGGAAGTTGCTCTACATTTTCAGGTTTTTACAACCAAAATTTCTACCCCTATACCAGAAGTTATGAATGAATACTTTTATACGTTTATTCTGGTCATCTGGGATATTTACACTGAAAATAGATGATTTTTCGAAGATTTCCCAGCCCCATGATACTTTTTTTTTCAGTTTTCGAAAAATGTCTCAATATTATTCGGTTCCTTCTTATTTTAAAGTAATGTAAAAACGAAAAAACAGTACTTGTCATACAGAAACATGCCCGCAAAAGATCCTCACTCCTTACTTCACGTAAGTGCTTTTCGAACTTTGTTAACCAAAGTAAACCTGGAATTGCACCACCCTCGAAAAGTTCGCACCTGAGCCCAGCTGCACCATTCAAAACCGTCGGGGTTAATACCAACCCTCTCGACCAAACAAAACCAAATTTCCCGTACCTGCGAAGGCCAAAACGAGAAACCCCAATCCGGGACTTTCCATTCCGCGCCAAATACCCTGTTGCCGCGACAGTTTCGGACCGGAGAGATCGACAGGTGCGAGCTGCGAGCCCCGAAACTGGAAAGTCGGCGCGGCGAGTTCAACAACTCTCCCAGCTTCCCATCGACATATCTTTCTCCCGTGTCGTCGACAATGATCAGGTGGTTGGTACTACCTCCGAGAACATCTGCCGTTTCTTGTTTGTCCCGGCCCGAAATTACGAAGGGGGGCATTGTAACGTTTTGTGCCACGGAATGAGGCCGGCAGATTTCGGCCCTTCTTTTGTCCCCTTCTGGTTTTCGAAAGGTGCCCGATTGTCGTGTGCGCGGGAGATTTTATGGTACCTTACGGCTCCTTCGGAAATCAAAGGCTTCCCAGAAGTGGCGAACCTGTTAGTTATGAGCGAAAGTTTATGATGTCCCCTCAGAACATGGCAACAATGCAATATTAACGGCAACGCAATTAAACGTCATTTGCATTCGAACGGCGGCGAGACCCTCAAACCCCCGAATAAAACGTTTTCCGGCATTCGTAAGTCTCGCTCCGTCGATTCCAGGAGGTAGAGAAACAAGAGAGACAAACGTGAACTCCGAGGGGTGTTTGGAACTCGCGAAGCGTTGGTATTTCCCTAATTGAAACGGCGAAAGGGGCCAAGCAAGAACAGCGAGGCGCACCAATGGAAATTGATCACTTTATAATTGCCTCGGACAAATTCTGGGATATCTTGAAAATAATAGGAGGGTCGTTAGTGGATATTCCTCCTCCCTGTTCCGTCTCGGAAATCGGTCAAGATCCCGGAGTTTAAATTTCGCGCCAAATACTCGTAGGTGTCATGGACGCGCTTGTGACGTCAGACCCCTATATGCGAATTATTGTCAACCTTGACTGCGAGCTATGTATTTCTGTAAGATCACTTTGATGCAAGTAATCAAATGTCATCATAATTTGATAGGTTACAATAGTTTTAGAAAAATTTGAAATTGTCCAAATAATGCTTGATAAAGTCGATGTCTTTTGAGGTTAGCATCGATTAATTTTTTCTAGACAAATCACACATCCTTGTTTTTGATTTTGTCAACACAAAATAATTCATAAATAAATAGTATTTCATTTAACGAGCGGTAATGTAGATCATAACTCACGCAGATGAAGTTTGCAGCACGAGCCGAAGGCGAGTGCTGTAATTCATCAAGTGAGTTATGACCATTAACGCAAGTTGAATACTTTACCATATCTACGTCTAAAACAATAAATACTAAGACACAATTACAGAGAAAGAACTTTATTTACAAATCTTAATAGTTACCTATAACAATGCATTATTTATGTTTATTGTGCTTCTTAGTATGGAGTAGAAAGTCCATAGTGGCGATACTTAATATTTAGTGCTAAGTTCACTAAAATATGCCGAAAGAACATTCTCTGTAAACGATGACTTAATATTCTTACTACTACACCAATCTTGAAAATTTTTGTATACACCATTATATTTGTTTTGGGATTTTTCGGGCAATAAATAATGTATGGTAACATTGGCTGATTGTATTATTTCTGATGGTGTACATAATAATTCATCTCCACATCTGAATTAATCTTTTTCAGCTAAACATTCACAATGATTAATTAGGTATCAACTTAATTTGAGAAAACGTCAAAATTATTCAAGTGACCTCCCCTCAATACCAATAATGGACTGTTTCCTTTTGGCCAATCAGCTTGTTCAGAAGCACAGAGCCAGGGAGTTATAGTTGTGATTTATTATAACTCACGGTGTTTGTTTACAGATACTATTAATTGCCCAAAAGTAGTTGAATAATCAATATATCAGACATCAGATGTTTGAATAAAACAGCATCAAACACAAAATATGACAGTCTGACGTTTAAAGAGATGAGACGTCATCCCCTCTGAACATGGCGCTTCGTTGTATTTTCTATTTTTATTTCTGAAATTATCTTATCAATCCTTCTTCGAAAATAGGTACATTGATGAGAATGTGTTTAACCTATTTTATTATCTAAAATAGGTATGTCAGTGATTCTTTGTGTCTCGTCTCGCCTATTGTTTCATGAATAACAAGTCTATTTCTTGATCGCTTTTCAAACCGTCTTTGATGGAATCGTTTTCTAAAAGTTTGGAGATGATTGAGAAACCAATTTTTGTTGAAAGTACTTTCTAAGTACCGAATAGCCCTTAGTTGAGAAATTCTAGGCGGTGGTGACACACTACTGACCTAAATTGAAAAAGTTATTTTGGTTATTTTTTCATTCTGGCCAGTGAAACGGATTTGAAAGAAAATAGGAATATTTATATTTGAAAGTGATGATTTTTCAAAGATTTTATCCAATTTTCGAAAAATTCCTCAATATTTCAGTTAACATTACCAGGTACTTTTATCAGATCGATGATCAAAAAGTTATAAAAAGCACTGCCGTGAAGTCGGAAGCTTTTGAGCGCTCGTTCATCCGCCTTGTAGGTAGATTCGCATTTTCCAGTTTTGGAAAACAATTATTGAAGAAATTTTTGACAGCTGTCAAGAAATGACAGCAGCTCTCTGTCAATTATGCCGAATCAGCTGTTACAGAAATATAAGGATTTTTTATTCAATAATTCGTTTGAATTTAAAATGGTTCTGGTCATGTGATCTGGAGAAATGTAGCTTGAATATATCATTCTCCATTAGTATACAAAATTTCGTCACGATGGAATCCCTAGTTTTGGAATTATCAAGAAAACTAAATTTCAAACGACCATATTCACGGAACCCCTAGTATAATTCTGCTCATAGATAAACGTGATCACGACATTCGTCATCCACACCTATCCTGAAAATTTCAAGTTCCTAGGCGTTTCCGTTCAAAAGTTACAATATTCTAAGGTTCCTATGGTTCTGGTCATGCGATCTGGACAAAATTTCAAATGTAGCTTGAGCACCCCCTTCTCCATTCAAGTGCAAAATTCCATCTCGATCAAATCTGTAGTTTTCAAGTAATCAGGGGAACAAAACTCTGAACGGCCATATTTACGGAACCCCTGGTCGAATTTTGCCCGAAAACGAACTCAAACGCGGCATTCGTGATTCGAACCTACCCTGAAAATTTCAAGTTTCTAGGTCGTTCCGTTCGAGAGTTATCGTGTATACGAACGGACAGATTCGAATTTTTCGACGGATTCGTCATCAGTGAGTCGTACCTGGTCGATTGAGACCATTTTCGGCTCAAAATTCGAAAAATACAGACATCGTGACGAAATGATATAGCCCTCGTGTAAGTAGAACGAGCGCTCAAAAATGGTCATTTAGACTTTACGTTTCTCGAGTTGTTGAGATTGCCAAGGCACTACTTAAATAAGTCAATTAGATAACCCATAAAAAAAAAAGAATTTTCCCAACATAATCAATGAAACGAAATGAATGTCGATGAACACAACTGAATTGGATTTTGGTGAACCGAAAAGAAGAGTTTTTTTGATATATTCGATGATTTTTTGAAGTTTATAGAAATAAAATGACAGCGTTTGCCATACTGACACTGAAGTTCATTTGGTACACAGAAAAAAAAAATTGATACATAAATTCAATATAATTCTGTGAAATTATAAAAATGGAATGAAATGACAGAATTTGTCATACTGACATTGAACACTGAAGTGAATTTTGGTGAACAGAAGAAAAACGAGTTTTTCTGATATATTCGATCTTTTGAAGTTTATAGAAATAAAATGACAGCGTTTGCCATACTGACACTGAAGTTCATTTGGTACACAGAAAAAAAAAATTGATACATAAATTCAATATAATTCTGTGAAATTATAAAAATGGAATGAAATGACAGAATTTGTCATACTGACATTGAACACTGAAGTGAATTTTGGTGAACAGAAGAAAAACGAGTTTTTCTGATATATTCGATCTTTTGAAGTTTATAGAAATAAAATGACAGCGTTTGTCATACTGACAATGAACACTGAAGTTCATTTTGTACACAGAAAAAAAAATTAAGTTTTTCTGATATAATTCAGTGATTGAAATTACAAAAATAAAATGACAGAATTTGTCATACTGACATTGAACACTGAAGGCCATTTTGGTACACACAAAAAATTGAGTTTTTCTGATATATTCAATATAATTCAATAATTCCATCTTTTGAAGTTAATATACATAAAATGACGGTACTTGTCATACTGACAATAAACACTGAAGGCCGTTTTGGTACACAGAAACAAGCTCGAAAGGCTTTTCAAATTACATTAAAAGAAGACCTCCCTTCAATTCCACAAATAAACATCAAATAATATGCTCCGATAAGCCAATAGGTTAAATGCAACAGTCTATCTTCAGATTCTCCTGAAACAACCTAAGATCCCAATAATGCCCTAAACTTTAGATACAATAATAACATAATATATCTGTAGCACTTTCCACAGTTCAATTTCTCCCTATTGACAAAATCTCCTGTAGAAATTTCCCAAGGGTCCAATCCGAGATAATAACATCAAGGAAATTTACAAAACCGATCATTAATTATTTTTTCCTTATCACAGATCATACACAATACAAACATGAATTGATATAAATATACTTATTGACATATAATCCAGTCATTATGCGCTCAATCGTTGTATCATTCGAGATATGGTCGTTACATAATGTTAATTCGAATGTTACCGACATGGAAAGATTGAAAGATGCTGTATACCCTCTAAAGGTCAGGAGAATCTTCATAGGTTGAACAACATTCAACGGTTCCTCGAAAAATTTTGAAACAGAACAGATTAACGATTCCGGTTGGTGGAAATCCCCGAACACTAAAAAACTCATTGAATTACAAATAAGAAAGAGGTCATTGCAACATCCAAACCAAATGGAGAATTATTTTAATCTGTTCCTTGGTATGAAATAATTCAGAATGATCTTTGAAATTTAAAAGTTCACAGTACATAAAATCATTCGTAGAGACCGAAAAACCATGAATAGGAGCACCTTTGATTGGATCTACTTCAATTAATATAAAAATCATATCAGCAACAAATAAGGTACTCTGAATTTTGAATTCCAGGATTTCGATGATTGTTTCGACAAAAAACTGTTTGTAAGCAAGAAAAATTGATTAAAGCAATCATTCAAGTCTCAGGAAAAGTAACTCGATGTATCAAATTCGAAGAGAAATAGTAATAACAACCACCCATCCAAGAGATTCAGGTAAACAAAATCGTCCCATAACCAACTACAACATTCTGGAAGTGTACCTTCCGGAAAAACAAGTTTATTTCAGAACCTCATTTTTAATGAAATCAAACCAATTACTGAGTATAACCTTAAATGCAGTAAGTTTTCCCAATTTTTGAGACTTTGAACACAAAATGCAGAGATTGTGGAAAACATTGAATTGAAGAAAAATTATTATGAGTTAGGTAATATAGAAGGCTAAGCTACGTGATTAACACAACGTTATGTATTACCTTGAAAGGTGTCCTAATAATGACCTGAATAAAACACCCAGAAATAAAATATTCAATTGGATTCATACTGCTTGCAACAAAGAACTATTTATAGATGAGAGAGGAGAAAAGAATCATCTCGGTTTCCAGGTGAAATTGGTGAAATTTATATTTTTCCACTGGAGATTTTCGCATCAAATAACGACGAATTCGAAAAAGTGAAGACTTCGATTTTCAAGACGTTTTCCGAAATTGGATCACATGGCGACCATGCAGATTATAAGTTCAAAATTAAGTGGCCTCGAGAAGTGTGAAATCCCAAAAAGTCCAAATTTTGATATGATAGATAGAACGTTTAGAATAATCTAACTACTTTCCAATTTCCACATTAAGAACAGACAAGTCGAGGGATACTAACAGCTGATTTGCTACATATCAATACGTAGAAAAATGCTTAACTTCTTTCCTACAAAAGAATTTTCTCATAATTATTGATTCACTTACGCCTAATCGAATTTATCCCGAAAAAGTTGAAAATTTTTCACTTCCAGAATGACGAAATAAATCGAGCGAAATGTTGACGTGGCGGACCCGTTTATCGAGAAAAAACGAAAAAATAAAATCTAGAAGGTTCACTGTTTCATTCTAAACATTCAGATTGGGTCAATTCTTTGATGATTCCAGCGAAATTTTCAAAAATAATAGGTTAATGAAATTACTGAATATGGCGACCTGTCTAACTGACGTACAACAGATTGGATGGTGATCTACTAACGATGAAACGATTAATATAACTTACCCTATTTCTCAGGTATTCTTCTATTGCACGCAATGAGGAATCCGTTAATTTCACAAAAATCAGTTCTTTAGTCTCACTGAAATTTTTTTGTGATGATAAACCATATTGAATCCCTGGACAGAGGGTCGCCATTTCTGTCCAGCTTTATTACACTATTTCGCACTCACTCGCACACATACACCTAGCACCTCACCAGCTGACGTTTAGGAGTCAACTGACAATTGACAGTGGAGAATGTGTCAGTGTCAACTCCAATTAGCGATAGTGGTACAATTGAACTACGGCAAATTACCTTTGTTTCTTTGACCGAAAATATTGGGGTCTAAACAGTATCAAGCAAACATTGAATGAAAAACAATAGGTAACAGTTATAAACTGAATCAAATCAATTCATAAACTAATATGACAATAAGTGAACTATTTCAAACTTACAGTAATTACCTGCTTATCAAGTAGTCGGAGAAGTTACAAATGTATCACAGAGTAATGGTAGAAAAGAGGTTAGGATAACACTTCTTCATCGTTGACAATTTTTTGGCCTCTACTTAAACCGTTTAAAATGAATTGAAGGGATAAAATTAATGAATTACAGCAAACTTAGGGAATATTTGGAATCGCATAATGTATTACCATTTTAGTTATGGAACCCTTATTTCGAATGGGAAAAAAGGTGGAGAATGGAGAACATATATCAAATTTAATATATATCGAATTCATATATTATCATCGCATTTTTCGTATGTTTCAAACATCATTTTTGATATTTTAGATTGTGTATAATAAAATTCATTATAATATCATTTTTATAGGGAAGAATCACGGAGTGGGTGACATCTATTTTTAATCGTTTGAAATACCCGAGAGGTGAACAAAAAACTAACGTGTGTGTTTATATGGGAAGAGTGTAAAATATTTGTATGATTTTAAGTCATTAATGTATCGAAAGTGATATATTTAGATGATAATTTATAGACAATTGTTTCAAATGAAATAAAAAAGCTGGAAATGCAGTGGATTGTAAGTGGGAATAAGATCACGAAAAATGTGCTCTGTCCTCAATGCTCATCTTATAGTACTTTTGAAATTTCTGTGCATAAATTCCCGTTGAATCTCAAGGCTTAAAAAGTGGCAGACAATCTTGAAAATTGGGAATGTTAGTTTGCACTTCCTGAAAGATGATTTTTAAGCGCTTGTACTACTTACACGAGGGCTATATCATTTCGTCACGATGTCTGTATTTTTCGAATTTTCAGCCGAAAATGGTCACAATCGACTAGGTTCGACTCACTGATGACGAATCCGTCGGAAAATTCGAGTCTGTCCGTATACACGATAACTCTCGAACGGAACGACTTAGAAACTTGAAATTTTCAGGATAGGTTCGAATCTCAAATGCCGCGGTTGAGTTCGTTATTGGGCGAAATTTGCCCAAGGGTTCCGTAAATATGGCCGTGCAAAATTTTGTTCTCCTGATTACTTCGAAACTACTGATTCGATCGATGTTGAATTTTGCACTCAGATGGAATATGACGTGTTCAAGCTACATGCAAAATTGTGTTCAGATCGTATGACCAGAACCATAGAAACCATATAAAATTATAACTTTGTAATGGAAAGCCCTAGGGACTTGAAATTTTCAGAATAGGTGTGGATACCAAATGTCGCGGTCGCGTTAATCAATGAGCAAAATTAGACTAGGGGTTCCGTAAATATGGTGGTTTGAAATTAAGTTTTCTTGATAATTTCAAAACTACGGATTCGATCGTGACGAAATTTTGTATTTTAATGGAGAATGATATATTCAAGCTACATTTTTCCAGATCGCATTACCAGAACCATAGAAACCATAGAAAATCATAACTTTCGAACGGAAAGGCCTAGGGACTTGAAGTTTGCAGGGTAGGTTAGGATCGCGAATTTCGCACTCACGTTCATCAATGCGCAAAATTCGACTAGGGGTTCCGTAAATATGGCCGTTCAAAATATTTTTTTCCTGATAATTTCGAAATTAGTCATTGGATTGAAATGAAATTCTGCACATAGATGAAGAATAATGTATTCAAACTACGTGGGAAATTTTGTCCAGATCGCATTACCAAGACCATAGATACCGTAGAAAATTCTAAGGAATTATCGAAAGAAAAAATGGTCATCTGAAGCAGTGACGTTAAGTCTGCAGTTTTGCCTTAGTTCGAGAATTTGTTTGAGAGCTGTCAAAAATTTGTTGAATTTGTTGTCTGACATTGCGAATCTACCTACAAGGTGGATGAACGAGCGCTCGAAAGCTCCTGACTTCACGGCAGTGCTTTTCGAATTTTGTTTCAATAATTTTCCATAATATAGTAGACATTTGCTAGCACATTCACGTTCACACACAATCAAAAATGTCCGAAGTTGTATTCTCGACTTTCACAGGCATTATTTGATTTACTTGTTATGAAAGACAGAAATTACATAATAATTTTGAGCACCTCTCGGCCCGACATCTTCTGATTTTCAGCGCCATCTCGCGGTTCGTGATTTTTCCCTATAACGCTCTTACCTTACGCCTTATGTATAGGCAACACATATTTCGAACCCTTTCGAAGTGTCGAAACAAATATTTATGGTTCAGATTATTGACATTTGACATCATCCGTCAAATCTGACGTTTGTATGTTGACTTTATCTGAACATATGTTAAAATAATTTTCCATAACATTATTCCTCAATACAAACAATTTGCAATACTTCCACATAAAATATTAAATTCTTCCAGTATAGAAAATATAATATTTCATAATGACTGACTGGGAAGAAGTCAAACGCTTAGCAGCCGATTTCCAAAAAGTCCAACTTGGCAGTGCTTCCCAAAGGTTCGAAAACAATGACTTTCCAATCTTCCCATTTTACTTTTGTTGTATTTCCATTGTAGGTTGTCCGAACGAAATTGCATAGAAATCATATCATGGTTGAGAGAAAAAAAAATGATTGATTTGATTTTCTCGTCGGATGGAAAAGAATGCTTGACGCCCGATCAGCTATTGAGAGACATGCAAGATGAGATTTACGCCAGTGGTGGAAGAATTGATCTTGTAGATTTGGCGAAAACCATTGGCGTCGATTTGGCTCACATAAATAACCATTTGAATGCGTTACTCAAGCATCAGAAAAACTTGAACTTTATCGTTGGACAACTGATTGATTCAACATATATCGGCAAGATTGTCATTGAAATCAATGAGAAACTGACTGCGCAGGGTCAAATAAACGTTAACGATTTATCTATACATTACGATTTACCTGGAGAATTCTTACAACAAATTCTTGAGAAAAATTTGAACAAGTCCTTAATCGGGAAACAGGATAAAAACGACCCCAAAGTTTTCTTCACTGAAAATTTTATAGCAAGAAATCTCGCCAAGATGAGAGGTGGTCTTTTCGGGCTTACGAAGCCAACTCAGGTGGCATCGATCTTGAGACATATCGATGTTGCTGAAAAGTTATTCTTCAGTTTGTTTGATCAAACTTCGGCTTGTGGATCACTCACAAGTCGTTTAGTTGGTGGTTGGTATATTCCCGATATACATTCTAAGTCAGTGGTAAGAGCGCAATTTTTGATTTTTTTTTCATATTAAGATGTCGGATATTGATAATATACATATTCAACGCGAATCTTCTGAACATCCATAAGAAATCTCATGCACCATTTCTGTTGAAATAGGCCCTCAATAGGTTTCTGTTGGTCCATTTAAATAATGTGGTGAGTTCCTGTGTGAATTGTATAATTATAGTAATATTGAAATGAATGGAATTCAAACCAACCTTGTTTCTTTCAAATGCTTGCAAATCATTGTGGAATCTGTATGATCAATGAAAACATCCTCGTAAGGTCCTCCTAAGAAGCAAAGATCAATGATTTCCTCAAGATCCAGCATTCCGATCAACATAAGTCAATGTATATTCAGGAAAACATGTGAATTCACCGAATAATGTTGAAAATCTTTTCAGGCATTCCAGATTATTTTAAATTCTACCTGAAACAGGCTCTCAATAGGTTTCCGAGAAATCGAAGTTTTTCAGTAGAATTTTTCACATGAATGAATCTGTCATTATTTTACACCTAACAAGAAAGTATCAATTTGATGAAATCGGTATTTTTAGAATAATTATTCCCAATTGAGACGGAAAAAGTTCAAATGGCTTTATCTCTGAAAGCCCTCGGCGGCTTTCGCTCATTTACGATCTCAAACGTTCCCAGAGAATGTCAAAACTCGAGACCTTTTCTTTCGAAAATTATTGTGTTTACAATCTCGGCTCAAAATTAGAAAATGCACCTTTATGACATAAGTGAATTTAATGATAGCTTATCATACAATATATTTTATTTTCAGCACGACTGGGTCAGTAACTACTTCTCCCAGAATTCATATTTGGAGTACGACACTCTGAAGAGACTTGGAGTATATGATTACACGTCTTTTGCTAGGAAACAATTCAATTTAGAAAAAATCATATTTTTGAACTCTTGCTTCATCTCGAGTGATTTATTGGATAGATTATTGGACGAAGTAGAAGATTGCATCAGTAGTAAATCATTCACAGATGTCCCATCGATTTTGCCTTCTGTTTTCAACAAAACCGATATTAAAACTTTGATAGAACTTGTAATGACACCACAAAGAAAGCAACAAATAATAGTTATAGACAATTTCATAATCAGCCTAGTTTTCATCGATGAATTAATGGCACTTTGTAAACCGGTTACGGAAGAGTACGCTAGGAAATGTGTGGAATCCGGTTTGTACCAGGAGTATAAAATGAAACTCTTGACGGGAGCTCAACAGAAATCCCAGAAATCAGACGATTTCGAAGAGAAAGTAGACAAAAGGGAGGAAAGGAGGAAAAAAGCGGCTGGAGGTAAATCCGGAGGAGGTACCCAAGGTAGGGAAACCAAAACGAAATCCACCAAAAAGGCTAAAGGTAACACGAAAAACCTGGATACAACAATTGTGGACAACTCCGAGAAAAAACAAATTTTAGAAATATTATCCAAAGAAGATATTTCGAATTGTATCGAAAACGTTGTGAACGATATTGGTTTGGATCACTTGATCGAATCGATCGTAGAATACATTCTAGTCAGATTGAATATCGAGGCTTTGAAAATTGCGGAGAACATCTACGCTACCACTGTGGTAGATCAGACGGCGAACAGGAGGCAAACACACAACGAATTACAACAAAAATTAAACAACCTCATCGGTGATGTGAGGTTGTTCGAGAAAGGCTTGAAATTATTCCCGTCAGATCTACAAAGCCAGTTGTATAAGTATTTACTGAAATCGATCTGTGCAGATATCGTTAATGAAATTCTCAATTACCTCGCCCAAGAAAACAATTTGACCGTCGTCAACCTGACGAACAACGATCAAAGAA
Organism: Aphidecta obliterata; assembly: GCA_963966015.1. Lineage (NCBI taxonomy): Eukaryota > Metazoa > Arthropoda > Insecta > Coleoptera > Coccinellidae > Aphidecta > Aphidecta obliterata. The sequence continues at coordinate 6,545,738 of OZ014435.1, forward strand.
TCAAATTTGTGAACGAGTTACAACCGGACGTCCGTAATCCACTTCTTGCCCTCATCAAATCCCTGTCTTCGGCCAACATCGACGATTTTATGGCTTCCATCGACGAGGCCCTCGGTGCTTGCAGTATGATCCTAAAGAAAATCGACAAGAAGAAGGACAGGCTCATAATTTTGAACCACAAACACGAATTGTTGGAGCAGTTGAATAAATGCGACGATTTGGCGCTGGTCTTACATTTGGCCGTGATGGTTATTTTCACCACTGCGACTCAGTGTATGCTGCATGCTAGTGGTAGGCATCTGCAACAGATTTTGAGGTACCTGAAGCAATTTCTGAGTGCTGAACAAATTGGAGAACTGAACACTTACCACGGTAAAAAAATTTCTATAAATTTATTGACAGTTGATTTCTGAGGGAACATTATTTTTTCTGCGGGAATGTACGGGGTGGGCAAACTTCGATGTTTTAGTACTACAACTTTCAAATCAGAGGAGATAGACAAAATCTGATACCCCTTTCTCGTTTTCTTTTTCTGAGAAAATAACAATAGTAGTATTCATTTTTGGCCACCTTCTTTTGTTTTCGAGTTATAGGCGGAGATTGGAAAAATGGCGATATCGAAAAAAAATGTATATCTCCGCTAATACTTAATATTCAAAAAAAAATCTAAGTCGTGTATTTTTGTATATTGCATTTTCTTTTATTCGAGAAAATGCACATCAAGTGATGATTTTTGAACTCCTGTTGCTACAAATCTTTATTTTTTTCCAATTTTATTTTTTCTATGTTATCCTGTATAGTGCTCCTGTAACCTGTAACATAAGCCAACTGCTCCAGCTTGGAAGATGATTTCACTCTTTGCCGAACCAAGTATTCAAAATTAATATTTCGCCTCCAACTCCAACTGACTGTACTGAAAAAAAATTGTACTACATCAGTTTGGCGAGTGACTTCAAAAGTTAGCGCTTTCATTAGGGATTCTAAAATGGTATAACCCTTAAGTACCACATTATTCCCGAGATGGGGCAAAAAAGAAGATTTTTCTTAAAGAAACTAAGTTTCGAACCGTTTTCTCTCAACTTACTAAAAATGATCCTAGTGTATCCAATATGTGCCATAACTTTAAGAATCTGGTTTGAATGAGATGGAGCGAGTCCTGCCATAAAGTGTGAGTGAGACAGATAGTGCTGCCACTTTTTTGGTATTGGCACACGCAATTCTAAAATGGTATAACATTTACTACATTATTTCTTAGATGGGCCAAAAAAAAGGTTTTTCTCGAAGAAATTCGGTTTCGATTTATGGAAAGATTTAATAAATTACAAATTGCCCTCCTCCAGCCGCAATAAATGCACAACATTTCCTTAAAAAATTTTTTTATTTATCACTTGAATTTATATTGCGGATTTAAAATCTTTTTGTATTATATTTGGTATTATTATCAATTGACATTTGACATAAATCTTCCTAGTTCATGAATTTTAAGGGATAAAATTCGGTGATTGAGAAAACAACGCCTAAAAACTATTAAACAGTTTTATGAGGAAATAACATTTTGCTCTACATCTTTCCTAGTAAAACATAACATATCTGTGATTTTTCAGTGATTATCTAACAATTTCTGAAAAAACTACGAAAAGCACTGCCGTGAAGGCAGGAGCTTTTGAGCGCTCGTACATGCACCTTGTAGGTAGATTCGCATTTTCCAGTTTTAGAAATCAATTGAAGGAATTTTTCACTGCTGTCAAAAAAATTCTGAAACTTAGGCGAAACTCCAGACTTCATGTCAGTGCTTCAGCTAATCAATTTTATTCCGATAATTCGCTAGAATTTTCCACGGCATCTATGGTCTTGGTGATGCGATCTGGACAAAATTTTGCACGTAGTTTGAATACATTATTCCTGAGCTAGGTGCATAATTTCATTCCAATCCGATCGGTAGTTTCGAAACTATCAGGAAAAAAATATTTTGAACGGCCATATTTACGGAACCCCTAGTCTAATTTTGCTCATTGATGAACGTGACCGTGAAATTTGCGATCCAAACCCACCCTGAAAATTTCAAGTTCCTAGGCCTTTCCGTTCAAAAGTTAGAATTTTCTGTGGTTTCTATGGTTCTGGTCATGCGATCTGGACAAAATATTGCTTCAATATATCATTCTCGATTAAAATACAAAATTTCATCTCGATCGAATCCGCAGTTTCGAATTTATCGAGAAAACAAAATTTCAAACGACCGTATTTACGGAACCCCTTGTATAATGTTGCTCATAGATGAACGTGATCACGACATTCGAGATCCACACCTATCCTGGAAATTTCAAATCCCTAGGCGTTTCCGTTCAAAAGTTACAATTTTCTATGGTTTCTATGGTTCTGGTCATGCGATCTGGACAAAACTTCACATGTAGCTTGAACACCTCATTTTCCATTTGAGTGCAAAATTTCATTTCGATCAAATCTGTAGTTTTCAAGTAATCAGGGAAACAAAACTTTGAACGGCCATATTTACGGAACCCCTGGTGGAATTTGGCCCATTAACGAACTTAACCGAGCCATTCGGAAACTGAACCCACACTGAAAATTTCAAGTCTCTCGGTTGTTTTGTTCGAGAGTTATCGTGCTTACGGCCGGACGGACAGACTCGAATTTTCCGACGGATTCGTCATCAGTGAGTCGAACATAGTCGATTGAGACCATTTTCGGCTCAAAATTCGAAAAATACAGACATCGTGACGAAATGATATAGCCCTCGTGTAAGTTGTACGAGCGCTCAAAAAGAACTATGGGATATTTTCATAAATATTCTGCAGAAAGTTTCACATTTTACTTTCTAGGATTCTGTCTTAAAAAAATTAAATTGGAAAAAATAGAGAAACCTCTTTGTAATCACTTGGATGACTTTGTACGAATATCCCTAGACTTTTCCGATGTGTATACATTCCCGAAGATTCTTGACTCTTTAGTGTTATGAATATGACTTCATCCTATTTCGTTACAGATTATGTGAGTTTAATGTTGAGCGGTGGATCGGAGGAAGAAAACGTACGTCAGAAACTCAAGGAAATGGTACCCGTAATCAGGAATATTGCGAATGAATTCAAGAAGACGACGGTGGAAAAAAGTTGACCTCAATTATTGCTGTTGATGGGTATAAGTTTATTGTAATGTTGATATTCCTTTATTTGTAAATACTTGAAAGATTTAACGTTTGTTTGCAAATAAAAATTAATTTCACAAGTTTTGATAAATCTATCTGAATTTTTTTGTTCTCAATAATTCGAAAAATACCGAACCGATCGGATTGAAACTTCTTAGTTAGTTGCAAGATAACGACAAAAATGTTGATGTGAAATTTCGTGAGGATCTTATAACTAGAAGAAAGAAAAAGTTTTTTTCAAACCTTCGATTTCTCTTAACCAGCTGAAATTTTCTGTCCACATAGATAGATTGAATGAGATATATAAAAATTTAGAAAAGCACTGCCGTGAAGGCAGGAGCTTTTGAGCGCTCGTACATACACCTTGTAGGTAGATTCGCATTCTCCAGTTTTACAAACCAATTGGAAAGATTTTGACAGCTGTCAAAGAAAATTTCAAACCAACACGAAAATCCAGACTTCACGTCAGTGCTTTGGGTCCATTTTTTCGATAATTCGCTAGAATTTTCTACGGTATCTATGGTCTTGGTAATGCAATCTGGACAAAATTATACATTATTCTTCATGTATGTGCGAAATTTCATTTCAATCCAATAAGTATTTTCGAAATTATCAGAGAAAATATAGTTTGAACGGCAATATTTACGGAACCCCTAGTCTAATTTGGCTCATTGATAAAAAGGATCGCGAAATTCGCGATCCGAACCTATCCTGAAAATTTCAAGTCACTAGGCCTTTTTGTTCGAAAGTTATGATTTTCTATGGTTTCTATGATTCTGATCATACGATCTGGAAGAAATGTAGCTCGAATATATAATTCTCAATTTAAATTCAAAATTTCGTCGAGATCGAATCCATAATTTTGAAATGATCAAGAAAACTGAATTTCAAACGGTCATATTTACGGAACCCCTAATCTTATTTTGCTCATTGATACACGTGAACGCTACATTCACGATCCACACCTATCCTGAAAATTTCAAGTCTCTAGGCCTTTCCATTACAAAGTTATAATTTTCTATGGTTTCTATGGTTCTGGTCATGCGAGCTGGACAAAATTATGTATGTAGCTTGAGTACGTAATTATCCATCTGAGTGCAAAATTTCACCTCGATCGAATCAGTAGTTTCGGAGTAATCAGAAAAACAAAATTTCGAGCGGCCATATTTACGGAACCCCTAGGCGAATTTTGCCCAATAACGAACTTAACCGCGGCATTTGAGATTCGAACCTACCCTGAAAATTTCAAGTTTCTAGGACATTCCGTTCGAGAGTTATCGTGTATACGGCCGGACGGACAGACTCGAATTTTTCGACGGATTTGTCATCAGTGAGTCGAACATAGTCGATTGAGACCATTTTCGGCTCAAAATTCGAAAAATACAGACATCGTGACGAAATGATATAGCCCTCGTGTAAGTAGTACGAGCGCTCAAAAATGACCTTTCTAGGTGTTCCACGTGAACAAATCCGAAGATCACAGATATCCTAGTTTTTCTCGATAATTATTTCTAACTTTGACGGAGTCATGAGTGCTCTCGAAATTCGAGCGGATTTAGGAAAAAATATTGTTGATGAAAAATTAATTCGCAGGTTCAAATTTTTAAAATTTCTTCTCCGATACTATAGAGGTCATGTCATGAATAAAAACTTTCGTTGATTCTGGTCAGTGAAAAGGATTTGAAGGAAAAATAGAGGTAATAACACTTAAGAATTGAAAAGCACTGCCGTGAAGTCAGGAGCTTTTGAGCGCTCGTTCATCCATCTTGCAGGTAGATTCGCATTTTCCAGTTTCAGAAACAAATTGGACAAATTTTTGACAGCTGTAAAAAAATGACAGCAGCTTTTTGTCAATTATTATTATGCAGAATCGGCTGTCACAGAAATATAAGGATTTTTATTCAATAATTCGTTGGAATTTAAAATGGTTCTGGTTTTCCGATCTGGAAAAATTGTGGCTTGAATTTATCATTCTCCATTAAAATACGAAATTTCGTCAAGATCGAATCCGTAGTTTTGAAATTATCAAGAAAACAAAATTTCAAACGACCATATTTACGAAACCCCTGGTCGAATTTTGCCCAATAACGAACCTAACCGCGGCATTCGAGATTCGAACCTACTCTGAAAATTTCAAGTTTCTAGGTCGTTCCGTTCGAAAGTTAGAATTTTCTATGGTTATGGTCATGCGATCTGGACAAAATTCTGAACGCCCATATTTATGAAACCCCTGGTCGACCTACCCTGAAAATTTCAAGCTTTTAGGTCGTTCCGTTCGAAAGTTATCGTGCTTATGGCCGGACGGACAGACTTGAATTTTTCGACGGATTCGTCATCAGTGAGTCGAACCTTGTCGATTAAGACCATTCTCGAAAAAGAAAGAAAGAAATGATATAGCCCTCGTGTAAGTAGAACGAGCGCTCAAAAATGAGAGAAAGTGATGATTTTTTCAAAGATTCCAAGTCCCACGATACGTTTTTTGTTTGGAATAACAAGGTACCACTGCCAGGTCAATAATCAAAAAATTATCATTTAAACTTTACGTTTCCGAGTTGTTAATGTGGCACTTGATTTCGTAATGGAACAAATTAAGTTGTTCTGATATAGGTATTCAATAAATTCCGGTGATTTTATCTTTGACAAGTATGTACTTGTCATACTGATGATGAACACTGACGTATTTAAATGAATAATTGGCATTTCGATAATCTTATTTAGCTCCGATATTGTGCATTCTGATTCATTTTTTCGCGTGGATCCTGGTTAAAAACTATTTCTTGAACAGTTCGTATATCGCCAAAATGTCATAATTTCAGAACGGTGACGTCATCATAGATATGTCAATGTTGTCAATTCAATTTCGAAGTTCCGAACTATCCCAAAACTTGTTTTCAAACCGGACTAAATTATTTCAAACTATTTGGCGCGTGTCGTCACCAGTTCGCGAAAATACGAATATTTCAAAAGGGACGAAATAGATCCGAAAAACCGTCGCGCGAAAAAATGACTCTAATATCTAATACTCTTCATCACGGCCTGAGTGGTTCCCCTTTCTTTGAATATTTAATATTACTCTTTGACCTTATTCATGTTATCTTGAATACTCATGGAATGGCTTGATATGCAATATCTATTTATGAACTGTGCAGTGCGCAACAAAAATCGAGATAACCTTCGAACAGTTCGAACCTTTGTTCAGCTCGACTAAGGGGATTCCCCGATGTATCCGAATACCTGGCGGAAAGCGGAAACCTATGTTGCCGGTTTTCAAGAATTCTCGGAGAAATACAGGTCTAAGTTTTACCTACATAGATAATATATATTTTTGAATGTTCTAACCTGTCGAATTCTCATCAATGGATTCCTTGTACCTTTAAACAAATGAGCATTATTGTTGTTCATTATTATATTTCAATTCGAATGAAAAAACTTTACCCTACACCATTACATGGTAAAAGGGAATCGATTATATATATATATGAAAAAACTTTGAAATCGTTCGGGAACAAAGCTTCCATAGCGGTTCCTAGAAGACACCTTCCATCCAAATTTCATTTATATAGTGCCAAGAGACTCCGAGTAAAATGGACTTGATGAAATTATTAGGATCCGATCAATGAAATCTAAGGGCTAAGAATCAAGGCATAGAATACGAGAAATTCATTGCACGGAAACTACTCGACACGCTGTGGCCTTATCCAGTTCTTCAATAGAGTTTTTCACCGATTTTTTTTTTGTACCCAAGTATATTATTATGAAATTATCGTGGGATCTATAGCAGACGTGGAAATAATGAACCTTCCCTACATTTGTGTGAAATTTCAAGAAGATGAAAGCTTTCGAACTGAAACAGTGAAACTGCGTCAAGTAAACGTGGCACCAGTGGATTTATCCAAATACCGAAACCTTTAAATACAGCGGAACCTGGACTGGGAATTCATTATCAATTTTTATTCCGTACTTCGCTAGTTCATCTGTGAAAAATATATACCTGGTAAGTTCTCCTCATTTATTCGAAACTTGAACGATAAGATTTCTATTAGAAGGTATATAGCCAGAAAAAAAATTCGGGAGAGGTTATAGTTGAAAAATGTCACGTTTCAGTGAAAATCAATTCAATATTCAAATTGTATGAGATAACTTATTTCGGATGGATATTTACCTATTTCAATTTTTCCTTGATAAAAATTATTGCAATTTATTGGCGTAGGTACATGAAATTTTTATTTTATAATATTTTATATATTTTTTTTATATTTCTCGAAAATAATTCGTCAGGACGAAGGAGGGTAACTCTTTGAAACAGATAGTCGATAATTTTTCTTGTTTTATCACTTTATTGAGAACTTATATATTTTTTCAGCCATCCAAAATGAACACAATGGTATTCACTTATGGTATTTGCCAAGCTGCTTGTGCAGGGCTCGTAGTAGCCTGCTTTTCCGCAGCAGGAGTCGCTTTCGGGACAGTCCCCGGAGCTATAATTGCAGCATCTCCTGCTTTGGCCGCATGTAATACGGCATTTGCGTCATGTAGTGCCGCATGTGCCCCACTCATATTGTCGCCAATTTAAAAGTGGAATCTTTTTCAACTTAGATTCCATGTTGTTCCTTCTTTGTATTTATTGATACAATAAATATTTATGTAGTACACGTGTTTTTACCTATGACAAAAGCCTTCAGTTCCATCTGTACATGTTTTAGGTTAGGTCAGAGATAAGGATTTTGTTACTCAGGTAAAGTATCAAGATTAGAAAAGATAAAATTAGGGTGAATATAAATTTTCTATTGGTCTGCGATCAGTGTTCTAAAATAACTATTAGGCAAATTCGACCAGCGTTTCCGTGAATATGGTCGTTTGAAATTGTGTTTTCTTGATTATTTCAAAACTACGGAATCGATCGCGACAACAATACGTATTTGAATGAAGAATGATACATCCAGATCGCACAATAAGAACCATTTTAAATTCAAACAAATTATTGAATAAAAAATCCTTATATTTCTGTAACAGCTGATTCGGCTTAATTGACAAAGAGCTGCTGTCATTTTTTTGACAGCCGTCAAAAATTTCTCCAATAATTGGTTTTTTGAAATGGAAAATGCGAATCTACCTACAAGGTGAATGAACGAGCGCTCAAAAGCTACAGACTTCATGGCAGTGCTTTTTATCATTTTTGTTGTTAAATCAAATGAAGAAATTATACTATAACAGGTTTCTCAGTTTTAGATAATTAAAACTGTGATTATCAATAGTATTCATACAAAACACAGACTTAAATAAAGAAAATAACGATTCAGCGAACCATTGGATTTTTCGAAAGAATATTTGGTATTTTATTATATTCATTTAGGGTCAGTCATCATTAATCTCAGGGGTAACTAATTCATGTAATGTTGACACTTTTTTGGAAATCCTTCGGGAAAAATTTGAGTATCAAGTCCAGACATGGAAGAAGGAAGAGAAGAATTCTGTCTTTTCTTATCGAATGCGACGAAGTTAAACTATAAAAAATTATAAAAGCACTGCCGTGAAGTCAGGAGCTTTTGAGCGCTCGTACATCCACCTTGTAGGTAGATTCGCATTCTTCAGTTTCAGAAACCAATTGGCAAGATTTCGACAGCTGTCAAAGAAAATTTCAAACAAAGGCGAAAATCAAGACTTCACGTCAGTGCTTTAGGTGACCAATTTTTTTTCGATAACTCGCTAGAATTTTCTACGGTATCTATGGTCTTGGTATGCGATCTGAGCAAAATTGCTCATAGATGAACGTGATCACGACATTCGAGATCTACACCTATCCTGAAAATTTCAAGTCCCTAGGCGTTTCCGTTCAAAAGTTACAATTTTCTATGGTTTTTGTGGTTCTGGTCATGCGATCTGGACGGAATTTCACATGTAGCTTGACCACCTCATTCTCCATTTGAGTGCACAATTTCATCTCGATCAAATCTGTAGTTTTCAAGTAATCAGGGGAACAAAACTTTGAACGGCCATATTTACGGAACCCCTGGTGGAATTTGTCCCATTAACGAACTTAACCGAGGCGTTCGGGAACTGGATCCACACTGAAAATTTCAAGTCTCTAGGTTGTTCCGTTCGAGAGTTATCGTGTATACGGACTGACAGACTCGAATTTTCCGACGGATTCGTCATCAGTGAGTCGAACATAGTCGATTGAGACCATTTTCGAAAGCGCTCAAAAAGAAGTAAACTGCAGGTTAGACGCCAGTGCCCTCTATTACAGATTATAAAATAAAATGACAGTATTTGTTTTTTTTTTCCAATGAATAATTGGAATTCCGAAAATCTTCTTCAGCTGCGATATGCTCATCAATTGAGCACTGTGCATTCTAGATCTAACGCTTTTCATCATGGCCTGAGTAATTTCCCATTCTATGAATATTCCTCTTCGACCTTGTCACCACCTTATTCATGTTATCTTGAATACTCATGTCTGATACGCAATTTCTATCTTCTATCTGTAAACTGCGCAGTGTGCAACCAAAATCTAACCTTGGACAGAAATAACCAGTTATGTATTTCTAACTTCGACCCCCTGTTCTTTGTTCAGCTCGACTTAGGGGATTCCCCGATGTATCTGAATATATATGTTGCCGGTTCTCAAAAATTTTCGGAGAAAGACAGATCTAAGTTGCAGTAGTACTATAATAAATTATAAATGATTTATACCTATCCTCGAAATTTCTACAAGTCGAATGCTCATCATTGAATTCCTTGTATATAAACAAATGAGAATTACATTTCGTTGTTTATTATATCAGGTTTGGATTTTTTATATTTCAATTCGAATGACGAACCTTTGGACTCATTCGGGAAAAAAGCTCAATATTTTTTTCGTAATGTGACTGAACTATTCCATAGCGGTTAATTCCTAGAAGACACCTTCAATCCAAATTTCATTTATATAGTGCCAAGAGTCTCCGAGTAAAATGGACAAGACGAAATTATAAGGATCCGATCCATGAAATCTAAGGGCTAAGAATCGAGGGATATAATACGAGAAATTCATTGCACGGAAACTACGCGACACGCTGTGGCCTAATCCAGTTCTTTAATCGAGTTTTTCACCAATTTTTTTTTTGGTACCCAAGTATATTTTATTTTGGGACCTATAGCAGACGTGGCAATAATGAACCTTCTCTACGTTTGTGTGAAATTTCGAGAAGATGAAAGCTTTTGAGCTGAAACAGTGAAACTGTGTCAAGTAAACGTGGCACCAATGGATACCCAAATACCAAAACCTTTAAAAACCGTGGAACCCGGACAAGTTACATTAAAAGTAGATTTGTTTCGGCAAGGTTCGTACCGGTTCGTGGATCTCCGATCTCCGAGTTGGAAATTCCGTAACTTCGATCTGCGGGCTCTGCGGCGCACATTGTTTATGTAAACATTGTCCATTGTCCTAGCTGCTATTACATTTTTCGGTGAATGAACGAATTATTGAACTTTTTGAAGTTGAATAAAATCTCATTTGTGCTTATTATTATTCTCAAATTTATCGAGTAATTTAGAGGAAAATGGCAGAACAAGAAATGTAAGTACTCAGTGAAATATAAATCTTTTAACATCCACTTTAAGTTTTAAGTGTATGTACAGAAAATATGAAATCTGTAGGGTAGCAGAATCTTCATCAAGAAAAATTTCGGCACAGCGCATCATCTGCCCTTTGTGTACGAATGTGCAAGGATTTTCGTTCCATAGATTACTCTTGAAACATTTAAAAGATTTTCACGAAGTTGAGATAACTCGATCCAGTCAGCAATTTTCGAATTTCGAAGAATTCACAGTCTGGAGAAACCTAGGAAACAGGGAAGTGGATTATGCTTGCCAGACAACCAGAAAAGATAAGAAAGGAGAGAAAATAATTATTTATAATTGTAATAGAAGTGACACAAAAGGTATAATTTTTGCATTCACAATGTGGGAGAATCTTATATATATGATGAATTTTTTTAAGGATATATTTCCAATAGCAAAGATCGTAAGCGTAAAATTGGGGGTACTATAAAGATTAAAGGAGTGTGTCCATCAAGAATCGAAGCTAGAATTCTGATTAATGGTGAATATTTGAAAATGCGGGATCTAATTTTAACCGTTTGATCATTTTCACTTTATAGGGCAGGTTACCACTGATTTTATAGAAACCCATATAGGACATGAGGATGAGCTCCGTACCAAGCGATTGAAAAAAACAGAGGAATTGCAGATTGTGGAGAAGTTGAAAGAAGGTGTTCCCAACAACAGAATTCTCCAAGATGCAAGAAAAATAGCAGATGAGAATTTAACAAGAATGAATGTATTGACACCACAGGACTTGATAAACATCAGATTGAAATTTAATATAGATAATCGAAGGCATAAAGATGACATGGTAGCAACTTCATTGAAAATTCAAGAGTGGAATCAACAAGGTCGAAATCAGGCATTTTTATTTAAAAATATTGGTGAGGGTTTGTTTTCAAGTCGTAACGTAGTGTAGATTTTAAGAATATTTAGATAGCTGGTATTAGATACCAGATACCATTAGATATCATAAGACCTTGCGGTCGCAGTGAAATATAACCCCCTTTTCAAACTATTAACTATTAGTTGGTATTAGGTAGAGATATGGATCGACTCGATTCATTATCTTAATATTTTTGACTTGATCATCGTGTATTGGGTGCATGTTAGTTAGGATAAAATAGTGCTTATTTAATTCCAGGGGATAGTTATCCTGGTTTGTTGGAAGAAGATTTCGCTGTTGGCTTTATGAATGGGGTGATGGAAAAGAAATTGAAAGAACATGGAAGCATTATATGTATAGATGGCACACATGGCACCAATCAGAGAAATTGGGAATTAACTATAGTATTGGTGAAGGGTGAAAGCAACACTGGATTCCCAGTAGCATTCTTCATTAGTAATAGAAAAGATCAAATAATTCAAGAAATTTTTTTTACAGCATTTAAATCTAGGCTAGGTAGATCCATAGAGGCTGATTTCCTTATGAGCGATGATGATCCCAAATACTATAATGCATGGATCAAAGTAATGCAACCCGAAAAGCCATTGAGAAGACTTCTATGCAGCTGGCATATAGTCAAAAATTGGAACATCCAAGGCCGCAGAAAGCTTCAGGACCCCAAAATGAGGAAGGAAATGAAGATGGAATTGAGGAAAATCCATCAAGAATTAGATGAAACTAAATTTGAAAGTCTAGTAAACAACTATTTTGGACGCTTGGAAGAGAATCATGAAAATGGTTTTTTGAGTTATTTGAAAACGTGAGTGCAATGCTCTTTCCATTCATATCCTGTATATTCTCCTTCGACAAAAAACTCTTAGAAGCTACATAAGAAATTCAATTCTTATTCCATAGGCTTGTGCAGGTTTGATTATTCACTTAATATAGAAATCTTGCCTTACAAATCGAAGATCAAGTTCAATTACTGTTGGATTGATTTTAGCCTGCTTTAACTGATTGTGTTTTTTCAGCTATTATTTCCAGAATAAGGAGAGAATTATGATGTGGGCCTATTGCTATAGAAAAGGGGCTGGAATAAATACCAATATGGCAATAGAAAGTCTGAATAAATATTTGAAATACAATAAAATGGAAGGAAAAAAGAATATAAGGTATTTATCTAGTTATTATTTGAAATCCTCATTAAATTTAACTTTATTCCAGGGTAGAAAAGCTATTGGATTTTTTTGACCAAATAGTGGATGAGAAGATGTGGAAACAAATTCTTCTCAGGGAAAGACCAAATGCTAACAACTACTATCATAGGGTTACTGTGGAAGCACATTGTAAATCCCTCATGATGAAAGAAAATGTGGAGAATGTTGGTAAGAATTGTTTTAGAGTGAAATCTCAATACGAAGATAAATATTATAATGTTTCGATCATCACTTCTTGTGATGAAGATTGCCGAATGGGATATTGTGCAGAATGTAAAATATGCTTACACCAATATAAATGTGACTGTTCTAGTAACAGTATAAAAACCATATTGTGTAAGCATATACATGCTGCATTTATGTTTGGTCGGAGAAGCGATTCTGTTTCAGATGGAGATTCTGATGAAGCTACAAGCTTACATATAAATGAACCTACAACCAGTCGAATGGCATACCAGGATGATGTTAAATATTTCATGGAAGAATCGGCATCCAAACCAGAAAGTTCAACATCATTCAATCGTTACGATGAAAATGTAATGTAGCTCAAGCTGTGTTTTGATATTTTCTCTTGAATATTTTGATGGTGCTTTTATAGCCTTCTGATGAGGAATTACTGAAGAAAATTCAATTGTTGGACCAGGAAAAAAGAAAGGAATTGAACAGATGGCTGAAGGCATGCACAGAAAGCCAAAGAGAGATATGCCAAAAAAGGGGAATAGAAAAACAAACCTATTATCCTAGGAAAAATTGAATATGTGTTGAATGAAGTGTTTTAATTTCTTCAACTGAAGTGGTAGAATATTTTCAGATTTTTATCGAGCATATCATTTCAAATCTTCTTTCAGGAAATCTTTAAACAAGCATGATGACCAGATAATTATTTTTCAAGAGACCCATACAACAACAGAGTAAAATCATTGTAACGAGAATATGTACTAATTCGATTTTCTGCTTAGTCTTATTCAGCGTCTATTAAATTTTGTAAACACTCACAAGGACTACAAGGAGGCAGGGTTTTTTCTGCTGAGGTTTTTCCCTGAGCTCTTGTATTATAGGCAGAATTGTATAGTACCCCATTGCACCAACCTCAGCTAACACTTTTTGTTTGATTTTGTATTACAATAAAAGTAATGAAACATTTTTATTTTGAATTCTACAATGAAATCCCAATCTCGGGGCTTAAAATGGAACAAAATCATATTAATTTCTTCTATTGCGAAATGAATTGAAAAAAAATTATAAATGGGTAGCCAATACACCTTACTATTTGATGAAGAAATTCTTAATCTCTTCAATTGCTAAATAAACATGGGAAATATGATAATTGGGTAGATAATACAAGTCAAATTTCTTTTAGTTGAAATTATAATTTCTACATGAAAAGAGCAAATAATATTTCGAGGAATGTTTCTCAGTTGTAGGTTTCCACATTAAGAAAAATTTGAACTATTATACTAAAGGTTTATAACGTTAGAGCTGAAAATGAATAGGGTGATGATTTCATCTGATAACCACTACATTTTTCTTGGTATAAAATGGAAAAAAATTTCTTTTCAATTAATTCACTCACGGCAGACACAAAACTTTCTATTGTTTATTATAGTTTTGATAATACATGTGGAAATATTTTAATGAGAAATTAATTGATTTCTATTGGTAAGTTTACGTTTCGAACTCTATTTCTGACCGGCCACAGAAAACAGTGGAGTGTTCAAAGTGTCAAAATCAGATGTTGGCGCTACCAAGAGAAGCCTACTAGCGCGCAGGTCAGGTTTTTGCTTTACATCGGCATACTGTAACTCTTGTGCCAATTTTACTTTTAATGTATCCTAACCCGGACTGGGAATTCATTACAATTATTATTCCGTACTTCGGTGGTTGATCTGTGAAAGTTATATACCTGGTAAGTTCTCCTCATTTATTTGAAACTTAAAAATTTAGTTTACTATCAGAAGGACGTAGCCCAAAGAAATTTTTGGGGATTTTAGTTGAAGAATCTGTATGGTATTCACTAATTAAGGGTTTTACTAAACCACAACACGTGTTTGGACCCACCATGGCTTCTTCAGGTAAAAAGATATACTCACAAAACCAATTAAACCTTGGTAAAGCGAAATGAGGTTAAGTAAACCCTTTATTAGTGAATATTAAGTAAATTATGGATTTTCATCAAGTATCCGACACAACAATTCAATATTCAAATGTGATTGGGACATAGACGAATAATTTATTATTCGTCTATGGTTTGGGATAACTTATTTCTCAGGGATATTCCTCTATGTCAATTTTTACTTGATGAAGATTATTGCGAGTTATGGGCATACAGGAAATTTTTATTTTAATCTTTGGAATATAGGAAAAATAGTCGTATTTGTCAAAAATAATTTGTCAGGACGAAAGGAGAGTTACCCTTTGAGACTAAAATCAAGGTGATAATTTTTCTTGGTTTATCGCTATTGAGAACTCATTTTTTTCAGCCATCTAAAATGGTACTACTGACGTATGGAATTTGCCAAGCTGCTTGTGCAGGACTGGCAGTAGCCTGCTGGTCCGCAGCAGGATTTGTTTTCGGGACAACCCCCATAGCAGTTATCACCGCTACTCCCGCTTTAGCCGCATGTAATACGGCATATGCGGCATGTTGTGCCGCATGTGCCCCACTAATATTGTCACCAATCTAAGAGTGGAACCTTTTTCAACAAAGATTCCATGTTGTTTCTTCTTTGTATTTATTGATTCAATAAATACAAAAATATATCTAGTATACTTATTTACCTATAAAAAAAATCTTCAGTTCCATCTGTACATCTTTTAGGTAAGGTCAGAGATAACGATTTGATTAGGTAGGTATCCGAATAGGAAAAAAACGACTTAATTAAGATAAATTTCTATGGGTCTGGGTGAAAGAATTCAGTGTTCTAATAGAAATTTAGTAGAGATTTATCTCTATGAAAAAACGGTGAGACTAGCAAGTTTCTGGGCTAATTTGAGGTCTCAGATTCTGAATTTGGTATCAGTTTCAAACTCTGACTTTTTGTCCTTCACCTCGGAGGAATATTACAGAACATAGATGATGTTAAGGTGGGTGGTATGTAAACCCACAAAAAAGTATGGCACTCGTCTGTGAAAAATTCAATCAATAAACTTTGAAAACAAAAATTTATTCTAAATTATGGTCGAGAATTACAAATTTATATATACAGCTGGATACCATTCCATGGAAATATACACCGTTAAATACTTACTTAATATTTTTTTGTTGAATGAAGAAATTATACCTTTAACAGGTTTCTCAGTTTTAGATAATTAAAATTGAGAATAGTAATCATAGAAAACTCGGACTAGAATTACGAAAATAACGATTTTACAAATAATAGGAACAAACCATTGAATTTTTCAAGAGAATATTTGGTATTTTATTATATTTATTTAGGGCCAGTCATCATAAATCTCACAGGTAAGTAATTCATGTAATGCTGACACTAAATAGCCAATACAATAATATATCAACACGTTTACACCATTGGATTTTTTAGAAAACCTTCAGGCACAATCTTTCGATTTGAGTATCAAACAGGCAGTATCAGTTGATCAACTAGAAATGGGATTATGAAGAATTCTGTATTATTGAATGCGACGAAGTTAGGTGACCAAAGAGAAGTAAACTGCAGGTTAGATGCCAATCCCCTCTTGTGGTGTACAACTCAAACGAAAACAGCTGCTTTCGGTTAAGTTCTCGCTTTTCGTATCAATTTTCGAACGTTTGGCTAATTTGATTTATTTTTCGATTATTTTACAGATCTGATGGCCCCATCTCGAAGAGGGTAAATACGATCGTTTAAAATTGACCTAATCAGATTGATAAGATTATTTTTCAGACTACTCCAGTGGCGGATTAACCGGTACGCTTAGTACGCTTAAGCGTAGGGCCCCGAGGTCAACAGGGCCCCCGATCGGAATCGAAATTTCTTCAGAATGAAAATTCGTCCTGCAAGTGAATATAAATAATAATGAAGAATAACGTGTAAATTTTCAGTCACACGAAACGCAACCAGACCTAGAGCAAAATTCAGCGGCCAGTAAAAAAATAACATCAAATCAACGGTTCAGCATCAGCATGTTTTCTCCAATTATTCTTATCGGCCTGCAATAAATTCCCGCAACGGTGCCAGTAAAGTTGTCGGCATCCCTTTGAAATGTAGGTACATGCCACCGTCGATATTGGAGGGATCCGAGACACTTGTTTTGCATTTCTTAGTTTTGAAGTTTGGGTATAATGATATTTTGAATTTAAAGGCTTTGAAGCATATTTACATGGATGAAACAGAGAAGACAGATTGTAGAAATGAAGCCAAAAATATATTCAAAAAGCTAATCAACTTAGAATACGCTATGCTTACAGTTATTTGGGAAACAATTCTAGAACGCTTCGAGAAAGTTTCTTCCAAACTTCAAACACCTTATTTGGATTTGCAATGTGGATACTATTCATTGGAATCTTTAGTCATTTTTAGAGGAAATACGGACAAAAACTGATTCACAAACTGGCCAGATAGAGGCACAAGCTAAAGAAATAAGTAATAATGATATTGAACAAGAATACTCCCAGAGTGCGTCCAATAAACGCATTAGAAAAAAAATTACGAAAAGCACTGCCGTGAAGTCAGGAGCTCTTGAGCGCTCGTACATCTATCTTGTAGGTAGATTCGCATTTTCCAGTTTTAAAAATCAATTGGAGGAATTTTCGACAGCTGTCACAAAAATTCTGAAACTTAGGCGAAACTCCAGACTTCATGTCAGTGCTTCAGCTAACCAATTTTTTTTTCGATAATTCGCTAGAATTTTCCACGGTATCTATGGTCTTGGTGATGCGATCTGGACAAAATTTCGCACGTAGTTTGAATACATCATTCCTCAGCTAGGTGCGAAATGTCATTCCAATCCAATCAGTACTTTCGAAACTATCAGGAACAAAATATTTTGAACGCCATATTCACGGAACCCCTAGTCCAATTTTGCTGTGACCGCGATATTCGCGATCCAAACCCACCCTGAAAATTTCAAGTTTCTAGGCCTTTCCATTCGGAAGTTATAATTTTCTATGGTTACTATTGTTCTGGTCATGCGATCTGGACAAAATGTTGCTTTAATATGTCATTTTCGATTAAAATACAAAATTTTATCTCGATCGAATCCGTAGTTTCGAAATTATCGAGAAAACAAAATTTCAAACGACCGAATTCACGGAACCCCTAGAATAATTCTGCTCATTGATAAACGTGAACGCGACATTTCAGATCCACACCTATTTTGAAAATTTCAAGTCCCTAGGCCTTTCCGTTCGAAAGTTGTGATTTTCTATGTTTTCTATGGTTCTGGTCATGTGGCTTGGAGAAATGTAGCTTGAATATATCATTCTTCATTAGTATACAAAATTTCGTCACGATCGAATCTGTAGTTTTGAAATTATCAAGAAAACTAGATTTCAAACGACCTTATTTACGGAATCCCTAGTATAATTTTGCTCATAGATAAACGTCATCACGACATTCGAGATCCACACCTATCCTGAAAACTTCAAGTCCCTAGGCGTTTCCGTTCAAAAGAAACAATTTTCTATGGTTCTGGTCATGCGATCTGGACAAAATTTCACATGTAGCTTGAACTGAACCTACAGTTTCAAAGCGCTCTTGGAGAATTATGTAGACGATCTTGATGGAGGAATTATCAGTGAAGCATCTCAGTTCAAAGAATATCTAAAACTCTTAAAACTTGGAAAAAAACGAGTTGTTCGCAGATGTTGGAAATAATCTATGATAAGGGAATGATAGAAGTTTTTTCGAACTTATATATAGTTTTGAAGTTATTTTTAACATTGCCAATAACGAGTTGCGAAGCAGAGGGTTCATTTTCCAATTTATCCATAATAAAAAATAAATATAGAACAGTTATAAAGGAAAACAGACTGCAGTTCTTAGGAATACTTTCGATTTAAAGTGATATAACGAAGAGTCTGGATTATGAGGCTGCAATGAAAGAATTTGCAGACATGAAAATAAGGAAAAAATTTTACTTACTTAGTTTTTCGGCATTTCATATTATTTTTCATTTTCCAATAATTTGTTTATGTTAATTTGTTTTTTTGGAAAAAGAAATATTGATTTCTATTATGTACCTGATATACTTTTTTAAGTTGTTAACATTGTGTTGATTTCAATTCATTTGTTTTATTTGAATTGATGTATCCTATATTTTATGAATGAAATTTATGTTTATTTTGAAAAAACCGAATTCAGATTCAAAAATTTTTTTTTAAAGCGTAGGGCCCCGGAAATCGTCGATCCGCCCCTGGACTACTCTGATAGATGTCAGGTTACATTAGGAAAGAGTCACGGAGTGGGCGACATCTACTGATCGTTTGAAATACTCGAGAGGTGAACAATACTCGAGAGGTGAACCACAAACTAACGTGTGTGTCTTTATATGGGAGAAGTGTGATATATTTATATTATTTCAATTTATATATCGAAAGTGATATATTTGGATAATATTTTATGGACAATTGTCTGAAAAAGCAGCGAATTCTGAGAGGTAAAAATGTGATCTGTACCTCCATGCTCATCATAAAGTACTTCTGGAATTTCTTTGCATAAATTCCCGTTGAATCTCAAGGCAATTGAGAAATGACAGAGAATATTGAAGATCGGGAAACGCATCTCAAAGAAGTTGTTACTTTGCAGCAAGCAGATCCTGAAAGATGATTTTTTTGAGCGCTCGTACTACTTACACGAGGGCTATATCATTTCGTCACGATGTCTGTATTTTTCGAATTTTGAGCCGAAAATGGTCTCAATCGACTATGTTCGACTCACTGATGACGAATCCGTCGAAAAATTCGAGTCTGCCCGTCCGTCCGTATACACGATAACTCTCGAACGGAATGTCCTAGAAACTTGAAATTTTCAGGGTAGGTTTGAATCTCGAATGCCGCGGTTAAGTTCGTTATTGGGCAAAATTCGCCGAGGGGTTCCGTAAATATGGCCGCTCGAAATTTTGTTTTCCTGATTACTTTGAAACTACGGATTCGATCGAGATGAAATCCTGCACTCTAATGGAAAATGAGGTGTTCAAGCTACATGCAAAATTTTGTTCAGCTCGCATGACCAGAACCATAGAAACCATAGAAAATTGTAACTTTTGAACGGAAACGCCTGGGGACTTGAAATTTTCAGGATAGGTGTGGATCTCGATTGTCGTGATCACTTTCATCTATGAGCGAAAATATACAAGGGGTTCCGTAAATATGGTCGTTTGAAATTTAGTTTTCTTGATAATTTCCAAACTACAGATTCGATCGTATCGAAATTCTGTATACTAATGGAGAATGATATATTCAAGCTACATTTTTCTAGATCGCATGACCAGAACCATAGAAACCATAGAAAATCATAACTTTCGAAAGGAAAGGCCTAGGGACTTGAATGTTTCAGGATAGGTGTAGATCTGAAATGTGGCGTTCACGTTTATCAATGAGCAGAATTATACTAGGGGTTCCGTAAATACGGTCGTTTGAAATTTTGTTTTCTCGATAATTTCGAAACTACGGATTCGATCGAGATAAAATTTTGTATTT
The DNA here is from genome assembly GCA_963966015.1 of Aphidecta obliterata. Classification (NCBI taxonomy): domain Eukaryota; kingdom Metazoa; phylum Arthropoda; class Insecta; order Coleoptera; family Coccinellidae; genus Aphidecta; species Aphidecta obliterata. The sequence goes on from OZ014435.1 coordinate 6,566,221, forward strand.
TAAACGAGAATGATATATTGAAGCAACATTTTGTCCAGATCGAATGACCAGAACCATAGACACCATAGAAAATTATAACTTCCGAAGGGAAAGGCCTAGGAACTTGAAATTTTCAGGGTGGGTTTGGATCGCGAATTTCACGGTCACGTTCATCAATGAGCAAAATTAGACTAGGGGTTCCGTGAATATGGCCGTTCAAAATATTCTGTTCCTGATAATTTCGAAACTACCGATTTGATTGGAATGAAATTTTGCACCTAGCTGAGGAATAATGTATTCAAACTACGTGAAATTTTGTCCAGATCGCATCACCAAGACCAAAGATACCGTAGAAAATTCTAGCGAATTATCAAAAAAAAATTGATCAGCTGAAGCACTGACATGATGTCTGGAGTTTCAGTTTCAGAATTTTTTTGACAGCTGTCGAAAATTCCTTAAATTGATTTCTAAAACTGGAAAATGCGAATCTACCCACAAGGTGCATGTACGAGCGCTCAAAAGCTCCTGCCTTCACGGCAGTGCTTTTCGTAATTTTTTTATCGTAAGTTCAATAATTTTCTATTATATAGTGTTGATTTGCTATCGCATTCACATTCACCCACATAATCAAAACTGCCTGAAGTGGTTATCTCGACTTTCACAGGCATTATTATTGATTCCGCAATCTTATAAAAAATAGTTGTTTTACTTATTATGAAAGCCAGAATATTTTCATCACCTCTCGGTCCGACATTTTGTCATTTTCAGCGCCATCTCGCGGTTCGTGATTTTTCCCTTTGCATCCGCTGATATTTGACAGGTTATTGGGTTAACTCAGGTTAACTTCATTCGAAAGTGTAGTTTTTTTACGCCTTTCAACTTGATCTCTATCTTATGTACACTCGTATATATTCCCCGCTCTATCAGTCCGCGAATTGTTCATTCGTGAAATCGAATTTTCCACCTAAACTTTCTCCGTAGCATTCAATGGTTTCAACTGTTCCGTCATGGCCATCTTCGTCCCGTTCTCACTCCTATCGTACACTTTCCTCCTACCCCAGAAATTGGTGAAGCAGGTATCACCGATGCCGAAATTCTCCCCATCGTCTATGGTGGAGGGCATTTCTTTGCCCAGGGTCTCCGGCAGGAACATGGTCAAGAATCCCGACGCGATGGCGATGACGGCGAAGATCATGCAAGGGATTTTGGGGTCGAAGGAGTCCAACAGCGTTATGAGAGGCGTTAAGGCTCCGGAAATCCTGGCCCACATACCTCCAAGTCCCAGGGCGGAATTCCTGATGACGGTCGGAAACAGCTCGGCCGAATAGTTGTAGATTATGGCGAACGAACAGGCTATCAAAAATTTACCCAGGAACACGAAGCTGGTGGAGGCTACGCTGCCTATCGTTATACTAACAGCAACTATACAGCACAGTCCGCCCAATATCATGTTCAGGGAAGTCAGCAATCTTCTTCCCAGCCTGTCCATCAGCATGATCGTCAAGATGTTGCCGGGAATCTCGATCAGCCCCATCACGAACAGAATAAAGAAGGGGTTCCCTTTGATGTTACCCGAACTCAGGGAGAGCCCGTAATAAACCAGGGAGTTGGCGAACCAGCACAAACTGACGTTCAGGGTTCTGCTTCTGAGGTTTGGGGTCTTGAAGAGATCCATGAGACCAGCCTCGCTGGTCGACGTCGTTCGCTGTTGGGCCTGTCCTTTCGACACGTAATCGGCTGTGTTGATGGTTAGAGGGCTACCGTTGAACTCCAGCGCTCTCTTGACGATGTCCACACTCTCCTTGTATCTTCCGTTGGCCCATAGCCACCTCGGCGATTCGTCCATCAGCCACCAGTGCGCGACTAAGAGGAGGCCGTGCAGACCGTAGACTATTTGGAGGGTCTGCCTGTCTTTGATGAAGGCTCCCCAGAAGGCTACGAGCATGATGCCTGTGGCGAAGACCCCTTGGAAGGCGATGCCGCATACTGAACGTTTGCTTGGTCCTACCAGCTCCATTGTCAGTACAAAACCTGGAAAGAAAACAAAGATGAGGAAAGGCTATAACTAAAAAGAAAACGAAAAAAAAGCCTGACATTTGCAACATCATCTATGATCCCAGCCAAGTGACAGATCGATGGCTGTCCCTTACATCTTCACATTGTACGTTATCGTTACATTCTCGAAGACCGCTGAAACCGGAGAAGTCGAGCCCAAGATAGTAGGTGGTGAGAAGTGCGACATAGACCAATACCCCTTCATGGTTTCTCTAAGGACCACCATTCGTTTGGAACATTTCTGTGGGGGAAGTTTAATTTCCCCCAGATGAGTGCTCTCAGCTGCTCATTGTTTCAGGCAAATCTACCTGATGCCTTGGCTTGTTACTGCCATCTTAGGTTTGTCCAGGAGCGACAGAACCGGAGGACAAGTCATAACTGCCAGGAAAATCTATAGGCACCAAGGGTTTATGATCAGGAAAGCAGAAGGCGATATAGCTTTAGTTTACCTCAGAAAGAGCGTGACCATCGGAAGTAGCGTAGCCTTGATCGAGTTACCTCCAAGAAATGTATCTGAAGACTTATCCGGTTTAAGCGGAGGTGTATTTTTGGTGGCCGGTTGGGGGTCTGTGAACCAATTCGACATGTTGGAATCTTACCCTAAAAAATCAACATTCTTAAGATGCGTGAATGTCTCATACATTCCTTACGAGCAGTGCTTGAAATATTCGAAAGCTGCTACCAGAAACAACATATGTACATATAGCGTCGAGGGCGGAAAAGGCGTTTGTCTTGGTGACTCAGGAGGTCCTCTTTTTCACCACGGCGTACAGTATGGGATTGTTTCTTGGGGCTTGGGATGCGCCATGCCGAAAACACCAGCTTTTTACACCAGAGTTGATAAATACCTGGAGTTCATTGAACATACAATGTTGAATTATGCTTCCAGGAGTTTTTCTGGGTTCTATAGAAATCTCTTGATTGTTTTGATTGAAATTAATTTTATTTTGTGGTTTTGTTTGAGTAGAAATAACCTGCGTCCAAAACCAAAGGGATCATAGTACAATAATTGTCTTATTATTACACCCCTGATATGAGTAGGTTCTACTACCTACATAAAGGTACTGGATTCACTCCAATAGTCAGGCGACAAAATGACCTTTTTGGTCTACCGACAGGTCTATTCGGGAAGAAGGAGTTGCTCCGATGAAGAACATCACAGCCTTCAAAAAAGTCCTTCTCAACTATTCAGGTTGTAGGAAGGTGTGCTCAGGTCTGCTTATCCAAGCAGCTAAATGGAGCAGCCAGGAGCCTTGAGGCAATTGGAGGCTCACGATTGTAAGCCAAAAACCATTTGGAAGTGTGAAAAATCTCGCATAAAGCTGCCAGGTAACAACAAACTCACTTAAGTTTCGATACCTCTCATCAGGGTATCTAAGGGAACATCGTAGCGGATACCCACACTGGAAAATGGCCTAGATAATGTTTGGAAGAGCTCAATTCTCTTCAGCAAATCGGCAGACGAAACCACCAAGCACTTATGCTTCAAATGCCATACCCTAGAGCATCAGCTGGGTTGTGCACAAAAGATCGGATGGTTGTTCCTCACTTCTTCACATTGTACGTTATCGTTACATTCTCGAAGACCGCTGAAACCGGAGAAGTCGAGCCTAAGATAGTAGGTGGTGAGAAGTGCGATATAGACCAATACCCCTTCATGGTTTCTCTAAGGACCACCATTCGTTTGGAACATTTCTGTGGGGGAAGTTTAATTTCCCCCAGATGGGTGCTCTCAGCTGCTCATTGTTTCAGGCAAATCTACCTGATGCCTTGGCTTGTTACTGCCATCTTAGGTTTGTCCAGGAGCGACAGAACCGGAGGACAAGTCATAACTGCCAGGAAGATCTATACGCACCAAGGGTTTGTGATCAGGAAACCAGAAGACGACATAGCTTTAGTTTACCTCAGTAAGAGCGTGACCATCGGAAGCAGCGTAGCTTTGATCGAGTTACCCCCAAGAAATTTATCTGAAGACTTATCCGGTTTAAGCGGAGGTGTATTTTTGGTGGCCGGTTGGGGGTCTGTGAACCAATTCGACAAGTTGGAATCTTACCCTAAAAAATCAACATTCTTAAGATGCGTGAATGTCTCATACATTCCTTACGAGCAGTGCTTGAAATATTCGAAAGCTGCTACCAGAAACAACATATGTACATATAGCGTCGAGGGCGGAAAAGGCGTTTGTCTTGGTGACTCAGGAGGTCCTCTTTTTCACCACGGCGTACAGTATGGGATTGTTTCTTGGGGCTTGGGATGCGCCATGCCGAAAACGCCAGCTTTTTACACCAGAGTTGATAAATACCTGGAGTTCATTGAACATACAATGTTAAATTATGCTTCCAGGAGTTTTTCTGGGTTCTATAGAAATCTCTTGATTGTTTTGATTAATATTAATTTTATTTTGTGGTTTTGTTTGAGGAAAAATAACCTGTGTCCAAAACCAAAGGAATCATAGTACAATAGTTGTCTTATTATTGCACCCCTGATCTGAGTAGGTTCTACTACCTACATAAAGGTACTGGATTCACTCCAATAGTCAGGCGACAAAATGACCTTTTTGGTGTACCGACAGGTCCATTCGGGAAGAAGGAGTTGCTCCGAAGAAGAACATCACAGCCTTCAAAAAAGTCCTTCTCAACTATTCAGGCTGTAGGAAGGTGTGCCCAGGTCTGCTTATCCAAGCAGCTAATTGGAGCAAGAATTGGCATCTAGCCAGGTGGCCTTGAGGCAATTGGAGGCTCACGATTGTAAGCCAAAAACCATTTGGAAGTGTGAAAAATTTCGCATAAAGCTGCCAGTTAACAACAAACTTACTTTAGTTTCGATACCTCTCATCGGGGTTTCTAAGGGAACATTGAAGCGGATACCCTCGCTGAAAAGGGCCTAAATAAGGTTTGGAAGAGCTCAATTCTCTTTAGCAAATCGGCAGACGTAACCACCAAGCACTTATGCTTCAAATGCCATACCCTAGAGCATCAGCTAAGTTGTGCGCAAAACATCAGATGGTCGTGATGAAGAAATGCTCCTTCGAGGCCAAACGACCACCATGAGTCTAAGTCCAACTCTGTCCTTCATTGCCTTTGCCCTTGAGAAGACTTAGAATCTTAACTGAGATCTAGAAATAAATTCGACCTTTCAGGGACTTGCAGGATTTTCCTCAACGTACAGGCCCTAAAGAAAAATTTGCAAGGAATGAACGCACAAAGCAGGAGAAGCTGCCTCTACCACCAAGCAGGTTGGTGCTCCCTTAAGGTTATTATGGGTAACCTTGGTGCATGATTACTAAACCCTTACAGCATCTCCAAGTGGACTTCAAAACACCTACCTGCCAGGTAACTCCCAGCCGAAGCGAAAATTCCAAAGACGAATCGAACAGCCAAAAACATGTAGAAATCGGTGGTGAAGGCCACTCCAACTCCCAAGATCAAAGTGATGAGGGCCGACCAGCAATACACCGGCTTCCTCCCGATCCTGTCCGCCAGGTTGCCCAAGGTGATACAACCGACGAAGACTCCGAGCATGTAGGTGGTCTGGGCGACGGCCCCCATCCATCTCCTGTCGCACACGAAGTTCCAGTCTATGGCCCTCGAGGTCGGGTGGTACGTGCTGTTGAACACCCAAGAGCTGCATCTTAGGGTCTCGTTGGTGGCGGCGTCGTAGATCGAACAGGAATCGATCCGATCGTCTGTCTTCAGGGGGATGTAGTTGGTCAGGGTTGTGAAGTTCAATTCGGCCATCGTTCTGTTGATGTCGACGTTCGGTATCTCGCACCTGGAACAGAAAGAAGAATTGAAGATATAGTTGATCGTGGATATAAATTCTTATTTTATCGGCAAGATTTGGTCCAACAATATTGCTCAAAAACTAAACCAGAAGGTCAAAGACACTATCAAGTCTGCAGGCTGGAGGTCTTGTACCCGCGCACCGTTCTGCGCATCGTCGACTATCTTGTATCTACCAATCATTGTTGAATATCAACCAGTGTCACAATAAGAAAAGGTCTTATACAGATTTTGATTTGTTGTTCTTTGAATGATCAAAGTTCAAAGAAACTTTCGTATATTCACCTGGAACATCTGCCTCTGGGACATCCTCATGGGACAAACAATCTTTGAATAGGTATATTGTTCGTTATCTCGATAAGACTACAATTCTAAATGTTACATGGCAATTTGCATGTCTCTGTTATGATAAAATTCTTCAATTCACATGTGCTATTTGAACTATTTGCTTCATCAATTGGTTTTCTTTAGCCGAACGTTTCGGTCTGATTACTCGGACTATCACCAGGGTAGCCCTGATAGGGAAGGACTGGTTTCCGCCAGATTCATTTCAACTGTATTCACCAATTAACTTAGTCGATTTTGGCTAATTGAGAGTTTTACAAAACCACTACACGTGTTACGCCATTACCATGACTTCATCAGGTGATGCAATATACTCCTACCTGCAAGTATATCTCATCACCTGATGAAGCCATTGTAATGGCGAAACACGTGTAGTGGTTTTGAAAAACTCCCAATTGGAAATCGTAGACAGAAGTAAATAAGGATTTTCCTCAAGTATCGGCCGAATCAATCCAATCGATTCATTTTAATCGAAAATCTAAATGACTGATTATACTTAAGTCAAATTGATTGATCTTTTCATTGTTTGTCTTGCGTGCTTGTTTTTATGAACAAGAGCCATTTCGCCAAATGTCTGTAAATTTCTAATATCGAGTCGAGAATGAGACTTACAGATGAAGAATTCGAGGTCAAATTCAATTCTGTCCATCCGGCAGGTCGTAGACACGATAACTCTCGAAAGAAGAGACCTAGAGTTTTGAAAGTTTCATTCGAGGTCTGGATGCGCCGGTTCAGATCGAATGGGCAAAATTAACAGGAAAGTTTTGAAATTTTGTGAGGATCATATATTAGCTATTCGCCATATCCAGTAGAAATTTCGCGTCTACTTATATATGGGGCATCGAATTGTCGATTGAATGAGTTATGTGGGAATTCAACTTCCGAGCTGTTCTTCGTGGAAAGAAAATCAAGTTTTTCTCACCTAATCAGTATAATTCGTTGATTCCATCTATTGAAGTTCATAAAAAGAAAAAGACAGAACTCGTCATACTGACAAGTGACAAAGAACACCGAATCTGTTTTGGTACACAGAAAAAAAAGTTTTCTTCTTTTGAATCTTTCGAAGTTAATTAAAATAAAGTATTTGTCATACTTATAATGAACACTGAAGGCAGTTTTGGTACACAGAAGAAGTTTTTCTGATATTTTCAATATAATTCGGTGACTCAATGTTTTGAAGTTCATAGAAAGAAAATGACATTACTGACAATGAACACTGAAGTCCGTCTTGATACACAGAAAAAAAACAAGGTTTCTCAAATATTCAATATAATTCGGTGATTCCATTTTTTGAAGTTTATGGGAATAAAATGACAGTATTCGTCATACTGACAACAAACACCGGGAGGCCGTTTTGGAACATAAAAAAAATTGAGTTTTCTGATACATTCAATATAATTCGGGGATTCCATATTTTGAAGTTTATAAAAAAAGACATAAATGAGTTTTGGTAGATAGAAAAAAATCAACTTTTTCTGATATATTCAATATAATTCGGTGACTCAATGTTCTTAAGATTATAAAAAAGAAATGAAAGTACTTGTCATAATTACAATGAACACTGAAGTCCGTTTTGGTCATAGACTAATAATAAATTATTAACTATTATTGGTCTATGGTTTTTGTACACAGAAGAAAAAGTTTCCTGACATATTCAATATAGTTCTGTGATTCCATCACTTGAAGTTAATAAAAATTAATCATTAATTATTTGTCATACTAATAATGAACACTGAAGGCAGTACACAGAAAAAAATCAAGTTTTTCTGATATTTTCAATATGATTCGGTGACTCAATGTTTTGAAGTTCATACGAAGAAAATGACGGTACTTGTCATACTGACAATGAACACTGAAGTCCGTCTTGATACACAGAAAAAAAGAAGAGGATATAATTCGGTGACTCCGTTTTTTTAAGTTTATGGAAATAAAATGAAAGCATTTGTCAAGGTGACAATTAACACCGTTCTGGAACAAAGAAAAGAATTAACTTTTTCTGATATATTCAATATAATTTGGTGACTCAATGTTTTGAAGTTTATAAAAAAGAAATGACAGTACTTGTCATAATGGCCCTTTTGGTACAAAAAGAAAATTGAGTTCCTCTCTCTGATATATTCATTTTAATTCCATCTTTTGAACTTTATAAAGAAAGAACGACAGTTTTCACCAATATTCTCCACCAACAAGTAAATTTTCTCTCATTGTCTTGTTATCAGGATTAGCCAATGGTTGTAATAACTCCTGCCTTCTTGTGTAAATCTGGACTGAATTTTCCATTAATTCGTCGATTGTTGATTAGGATAATTATGTTGTTCACTTTAGTTTACAGAGGAACAAACAATAAGAAATTTCATAAGATAATTATAATTATAAAAACATCAATTATTTCTGGATATAACTATGTATCGCATTATCGATAAATATTGAATATCCTCATAACAATTAAATTAAATTATACACAGTGGCTTTGAAAGTGTGTCACGTTTTGGAACAAAGAAAAAAATTGATTTTTCTGATATATTCAATATAATTCTCTGATTCCATCTTTTGAAGTTTATGAAATTAGAATGACATTAGTCGTTATACTGACGATGAAGACAAAAGGCAGTATTGGTACGCAAAAAAATTGAGTTCTTCTGAAGCTTTCAATATAATATAACAAATAAATGAAATTAAACACAGTGGGCAAAATTCGACTAGAGGTTCCGTAAATACGGCCGTTAATTCTGTTTTCCTGATTACCTCGAGATTACTGATTCGATCGAAATGAAATTTTGCACTGGAGAATGACGTGTTCAAGCTACTTGTGAAATTTTGTCCAGATCGCTTGACTAGAACCATAGAAAACTATAACTTTCGAACAGAAAGACCTAGAGACTTGAAATTTTCAGAGTAGGTTTGGATCTCGAATGTCGAGGACACGTCTACCAATGAGCAGAATTAGATAAGGTGTTCCGTGAATATTTTCTTCCCGATAATTTCGACACTACTAATTCGATCGGAATGAAATTTCGCACATAGATGAAGGATAATGTATTTAAACTATATGCGATTTTGTCCAGATCGCATTACCAAGACCATAGAAACCGTCGAAGATTTTAGCGAATTATCGACAAAAAAACCCTCTTTTATTTCTGTAACAGCTGATTCGGCATAATTGACAGAAAGCTGCTGTCATTTTTTTGACAGCTGTCAAAAATTTCTTCAATTGGTTTCTTAAACTGGAAAATGCGAATCTACCTACAAGGTGGATGAACAAGCACTCACAAGCTCCTGACTTCAAAGCAGTGCTTTTCATAATTTTTTTCAGATGTCGACCTACCTGTGTTCTGGAACGGCCGCTATTGTCACCAAGGAAAGCATGTGCAGACCTGCAACGAGAGCAGACAGGATGTGAAGGACGAATTGCCACCATTGATATCTCCCCCAATCCCCTGGAAGAGAAGGAATAATTAGTTGAGCATCATGATTTGAAATTTCATGGTAGAACTCCTTCACAGATGTTTTGAACTCGGTTTCTTCGGTTCTCAATTCCATCCAAATGTTTTTCCAACTTTTGAGACTTGTGGAGTTTTTCCGAAGAATGAATAATAATTCGAAAGAATTCATAGTTAATACAGATGTTTTACCTCATAAGTATTGTGACGTGACAAGTACCGACCAATCGCAGAACGTTCTTGAGCGTTCTGTTGATGTCGGGCCAATCAGAGCACGGAGTACTTATGATGTCACAAGAAGCGGCTATAACGCGTGTTCTGATGTCTTGCTGAATTGGGGGATTTTAGAGCAGCGTTCATTCGAATATCTTCTAAATAAACCATGCAACCTAGATAATGTTTTGGCAAATTCCTGGATCCGTTTCCTCCAGAGAAAAATTAAAATTTTAATGATATTCAACGTCAATAAACCCCTAATGCAGAATAGGAAATTGCAGGAAATTATTCTTCTTTCCCAACGAAATTGGTCTTTTCCTAATTTGAACAATTATACCTACTTCAACACATTGCTGTTCGTTAACTTCAGTGGATAGTTGTAAAATTCCCACGGTTCTAGATGTAAACTACCGAGTCGAAAAATTTGCGTCAGAATCGATCTCATAACAAGAAGGGCGGAAATTATAAGGGTTCCATTTTGGCTACAGGACCTTAAAAAAGGGAAATCAAAGTTATTCAATGGGAGGTAAATCATTTCGATTTCAAATCGGAGCGATGAACAGAAGAGTGGTCTTGAAGGATCGGTTTGTACTTTTTTGAGGTAGAAACGAAATTTACCTAACGAATTCGAAGGCCTCCCGAATTCCATTCTCAAATATTTGAACAGCAGATAATTCCAATGTAGCCACAACACCATAGATAAACTTGTATAGCATACTCCAATATTTGAATACCTTAATTTTCTAGTCCCAAAGCAAACAAATCAATCATAATATGTTTGAATTTTCATTAAGTTGGACTTAATGCAACAATTGAATATTTTCGAAAATGGTCGAGATAAGATTGTCCATCAGTACTAAGAGTGTGCCAATTTTATCCTAACGAAATTTATTGAAAGTTTTGTGCATAAGCCCGTTGTTATCTCTCGAAATTCGTGAATATTAAATGAGATATCGTAGATTAAATAAAATGTACAATTCCTGTTGTTTACGCGAATATTTCTTACGTAATAGAGTTGATAGGAATTTGAAAGTATGATCGTGATGGATAATAACTGCTGTCGTTTGAATCGAATAAAAATCCAGGGAAATTATACCTGACAGTACTTAGTATTTATAGACTGTCCTTCAAAGACTTCGAAAATCGAACTTGATAAAAGACGAGGAGAAGTTCACTCATTTTTATTGAAATGTGCGAAGTTTTCTTACGACGTTTAAATTTTCGACAACAAATTTTATTCAAGGGTCGATCAAGGATTTCACCAAAGTGGGTATTAGATAAATGAGTCCGTTTTGGAACATAAAAAAAAATTGAGTTTTCTGATATCATATTTTGAAGTTTATGGAAATAAAATGACAGTATTTGTCATGAAATGAACTTTTGGAACATAGAAAAAAATGAGTTTTCTGAAATATTCCATATAATTCTGTGATTCCATCGTTTCACGTTTATAAAAACAATGACAGTATTTGTCATACTGACAATGAACACTGAAGTCCATTTTTGGAACATAGAAAAAACATTGAGTTTTCTGTTGAATTCAATATAATTCAGTGATTCCATCTTTTGAAGTTTATGAAAATAAAATGACAATATTTGTCATACTGACAATGATTACTGAAGACCGTTTTGGAACACAGAAAAAAATTGAGATTTCTGATATATTCAATATAATTCGTTGATTTCATCTTTTGGAGTTTATGAAAATAAAATGAACAGTATTTCTCGTATACACAATGAACACTGATGTCCGTTTTGGAACATAGAAAAAAATGAGTTTTCTGAATATTCCATATTATTCTGCGATTCCATAATTTCAAGTTCATAAAAGAAATGACAGTATTCGTCATACTGACAATAAACTGCACTGAAGTCCGTTTTGGAAGATTGAAAAAAATTGAGTTTTCTGTTAGATTCAATATAATTCAGTGATTCCATCTTTGGAGGTTCATGAAAATGAAATGACAGTATTTGCAATGATTGCTGGACCACAGAAAAAAAATGAGTTTTCTGATATATTCAATATAATTCGTTGATGTCATCTTTTGAAGTGTATTAGAATAAAATGACAGTATTTGTCGTATACACAATGATCACTGAAGTCCGTTTCGGAACATAGAACAAAATGAGTTTTCTGAAATATTCCATATAATTCTGTGATCCCATCGTTTCAAGTTTATGAAAAAAATGACAGTGTTTGTCATACTGACAATGAACACAGAAGTCCGTTTCGAAACATAGAAAAGATTTAGTTTTCTGATATATTCTATGATTTAATCTTTTGCAGTTTATGAAACTAAAATAATTTGTCATTTCGACAATGAACACTGAAATCCGTTTTGGAACATAGAATTTTCAAATAAAATAATAAATAAAAATGAAATGACAGTATTTGAGATCCTGGCAATGAACACCGTTCATTTTCTTCTTCTATATTTAACTGTGCCTACAATGAACACCGAAATCCGTTTTGGTATACAGAAAAAAAACATTTTCTGATATATGTATTCAATATAATTCTGTGATTCCATCTTTCGAAGTTTAAATTGTAGAAATAAAATGACAGTACTTGTCAAACTGACAATGAACTCTGAACATTTTGGTACATAGAAACAAGAAATTTCATCAATAATTCAAATGTCGAACAATTGGTTTTTATGATAGTGAAATTAGGCCAATGAATATTTAATTTCAAAATAAAACTGTTGTTAACAAAGAAAGTCTTCAATTCTCACAAACACACTGTGTCCTTACGCCACCTTTGGCACGATACAGTCAATAACTCCAGTAATTATCAAATTTCAAATATTTCCGGTTCAGCTCAGTATTTCACAATGGAATCGATGCATTGCTGTGTCGAGATAAATATCATCATATAATTAGAATGACGATCTACTAATTTCGCCATTAATAATTTCTATCAAAGCTCTTATCATCGGAGTGACCTCAAAAATGTTTACTCACAAACTCATCGGAAGCATCTCGTATCGAAACTCGCAACGGAAAAGTATCTGTATTGCTGTATTCATTATACAGGTTGTCCCGTTAGTAGGTACCTACTTATCATACTTATGGTAATGTAAATGTAATGAACAAATATTCGGCAGGTCAGAGGAGTTTTGAGAAAAATGGTGAATTGCTACTTTGTTAACGTGTCAAACACATTATTTTCAACACATTGGCGTTATTGTCATTTTTGGTGAAGGAAATATTCTTGAAGCTTTTTCATTTTGGCCAAATGTGTGTTATTTTCGTGTTTGGCGTTGAGAATAGTCTCAAATTTTCTTATTATGTGATTCCATCTCTTGAAGAGTCGATTCAATGACTCGACATTATTTGTCACACTGAGTTTAATAAGAATCAAAGCCAAACAGATTTGAGTGGGTTCAGTACTTGGATGGGTGACCGCTTTAGTTGCGCAAAAGCTCATGACTTTTTTCGATTTTTTTCTTGAAGGTACATTTCTGTCATAGGACTTAGGGAACATCCTGTATAATTTAGAGTTTTAATTCAATTCTAAATCGCAATGTTTGTTGTTTTATATTGAAATGAAAATATCACAAGGAAAATATCTATCGATTGGAGCATTGCTATCTAAAAATAACATGAGTTCTTGTTGTTTTAAGATCAGAAAATCTGAAGAAAGTCAAAGCAACTGTGAGTTACAGAAGGTTATTTTTAAATAGCTCACAAGAGGAAATCTTACAATCTCCTTATTCACATTTTGTATTCTCGAATTTCCCTTGGTGTTAACTTTTGGAATTTATGAGGTCTGAAAGTATTAAATTATTGGAAATAAATCACAAAAAGGGTAGGACAATCACCTTACCATCGAAGGTAGACATATTTTTAAATGATCTGATGGCAAAGGTTGAATGAATAAACCATTGTTCATAATTAGACAGTTCTATAATTCATTCTTTTGTCGTGTAAATGATCGAGTATATTATAGTAGAATAGTTCCTAAAATCTATCTTTACTTTTTTTCGAATGATGAGACGATTAGATGATCGTTGATGGACGAAATCCGCCGTAGGGTTCCGTAGATATAGCCATCTGAATTTTTTAGAGAAGAAAAGAAGTTGGTAAATGGAAAACTATGTACTTATTTACTACAATGGCTCGAACCATTCGAATAATCAAGGTGTGTCTCATTCAAATCTACGCTAAATGAATCCAAGTTCAGAACTTGTCGATTTTAGACGTGAAGTTATGTAGGACTCTGTATGCAAATGACAAACAATCATTTTGATCATGACATTTGAAACAGGTTGGTTTTGTGCATTATGTGGGAAACTAGTTATAATTACCTTTGAAATGGGGCAAAAATAGAAAATGACATTAAAAAAAATTATATACATATGCAGATTAGTCTAGGTTTCCGCTAGGTACTCAAGATAGAATGAAAAATTTTTAAATTACTCAGAGAAATATGCTAATTGGACCACGCCAAGTCTTTGAGGGACTGATTTTAGAACACCTGATTAAAATTAACCAATTAAATCAAAGTATCAAAAAATTTTTCACTTCGTTTTGAATATAACATCAACGTCAAGGATTTTATAGAATTGGGTTAATCGATTTTTAGCCTTCGGAGTCAATGGATCAAATTCTTCTGAATTTTATAGGTTAACCATAAATCAGGTGTTTCCACTTTTTTACCCAACCCTGTACAGCCTTGTCTGAATGAGAATTGAGGGGAAAGTGGATTTTTCGCTCTAATAATTGAGATGTATAATTATCTCCACGCGAGTATTGTCTTCGTTAACACAAAATAGAAAGTGGATAACATTTATGTAGTATATCAGTGTTATGCCAAATTTTCAGCGTTTCAAAGTGGTAACTCTTTGGTCCCATTTTAAGTGGATAATTTTTGGACCACCTCCATCTCTAAAATTATGGCATAATCACGTTTAATTTCAATTTACCAACTCATTCGAGTGGAAATAAGTGTACAATTGAAATTATAGAATTATGAATGCAATATTGCTCATTTTGAATATTTATGGATGGTCACGTCATTCGCCAAGAGAATAATAATGATATTTGATGCAAGTCCTTCATTAAAAAAACGTTAATATTCTGTTGGATTGAATTAATGATAAAGATAAAAGATCAGGTTTCATGATTTTTCGAAAGGAAAGTTTATCAAAAAATAATATATTGCATGCTCTCCACGCTTTCCGCTTTAAATCATGCGAGTATTTCCTTAGCTATTGAAAATTCACAATCGGACCGATTCCGGATAGCAACAGATTTTTGTATAAAGTTTCAAGCAAGTAGCTCTTATAGTTTCTGGGGATGACGAAATTTGAAAAGGTGGTATCATCTATGAAAATGGTGTAGTAGAAAAAAATGGGGGTGGCACTAGCCATGGATGTTTTTGAGGGATGAAGAAAAAAATTCCAGAACACATGTTCGTGTGGGGTTTCGTTTAGATAAGTCTTCAAAATGATATGGAAGTCAAGATGTAGTAGAATTAAGAAAAAAAATTAGGGGTTGCACTCGCATTGCATGTATTTGAGGGATGAAGAAAAAAATTCCAGAACACATGTTCGTGTGGGGTTTCGTAAGATAAGTCTCCAAAAATGATATGGAAGTCAAGATGTAGTAGAATTAAGAAAAAAAATTAGGGGTTGCACTCGCATTGCATGTATTTGAGGGATGAAGAAAAAAATTCCAGAACACATGTTCGTGTGGGGTTTCGTAAGATAAGTCTCCAAAAATGATATGGAAGTCAAGATGTAGTAGAATTAAGAAAAAAAATTAGGGGTTGCACTCGCAATGCATGTATTTGAGGGGTGAAGAAAAAATTCCAGGACACATGTTCGTGTGGGGTTTCATTAGATAAGTCTTCAAAAATGATATGGCAGTTAAGATGTAGTAGAATTAAGAAAAAAAATAGGGGTTGCATTCGCCATTCATGTATTTGAGGGATGAAGAAAAAAATTCCAGAACACATGTTCGTGTGGGGTTTCGTTAGATAAGTTTCCAAAAATGATATGGAAGTCAAGATGTAGTAGAATTAAGAAAAAAAATTAGGGGTTGCACTCGCAATGCATGGATTTGAGGGATGAAGAAAAAAATTCCAGAACACATGTTCGTGTGGGGTTTCGTTAGATAAGTCTCCAAAAATGATATGGAAGTCAAGATGTAGTAGAATTAAGAAAAAAAATTAGGGGTTGCACTCGCATTGCATGTATTTGAGGGATGAAGAAAAAAATTCCAGAACACATGTTCGTGTGGGGTTTCGTAAGATAAGTCTCCAAAAATGATATGGAAGTCAAGATGTAGTAGAATTAAGAAGAAAAATTAGGGGTTGCACTCGCAATGCATGTATTTGAGGGGTGAAGAAAAAATTCCAGGACACATGTTCGTGTGGGGTTTCATTAGATAAGTCTTCAAAAATGATATGGCAGTTAAGATGTAGTAGAATTAAGAAAAAAAATAGGGGTTGCATTCGCCATTCATGTATTTGAGGGATGAAGAAAAAAATTCCAGAACACATTTTCGTGTGGGGTTTCATAAGATAAGTCTCCAAAAATGTTACGGAAATCACAATGTAGTAGAATTAAGAAAAAAAATTAGGGGTTGCACTCGCAATGCATGTATTTGAGGGATGCAGAAAAAAATTCCAGAACACATGTTCGTGTGGGGTTTCGTTAGAAAAGTCTTCAAAAATTATATGAAAGTTAAGATGTAGTAGAATTAGGGGAAAAAATTAGGGGTGGCGCCCGCCATGCATATATTTGAGGGACGAAGAAAAAAATTCCTGAACGTGTGGGGTATCGTTAGATAGGTCTTCGAAAATGATATGAAAGTTTCAAGATGACTTTCTTCGTTAAGACAATGTTTGGTGAGATATGAGCTTCTACAGTCCCAACTACATATTAGGTGGATAATTCCAAAAAAAAATTACGCTAACAAAAATTAGCTATGAGCTTCTACAAACTTTATTGTTGTTATTGGGTGGAAAATTCTAAAAAAAATCACGCTAGTAGAAATTTCGAACGAAAATATGTTCGAATGTTCTTTGGTTTGAGGTATGTTCGGTTTTCGGTTACACGCTGTCCCTACGGAACCCTAAACTGTGCGTGGTCCGCACGTGCTGTTTTAGATTCTAAAACACCAAAAACGTGAGCTGAAAAATTCATGGGAGGTCGAGAATTTTCCTCGAAAGGTATGTTAGAGGAAATACATAATAAACAGTTTGGATGGAATTGAAAAAATATTCTAAGGAAATAATTGGACGTTATCTTTCGATACCAAACCGCAACTATTGAGCGAAAAATCACCGCACGTGGTCTACACTTTGGATAAATTCAACGCTCCAAAACCTTACCCAGGTTGCCCATAAGGTTATCCAAAACATCCACTTTCTCGTTCTCCCTCTCGTTGGTCATCTCGTGGCCTTTTCCGTGTTCACACAGGCACAATAAATCTTTCTCTCTCACTCGAGCGCGGATCGAACTGAAGATGCCGAATCCGGAACGTTCAGAACATCGTCGGACTGGAAGTTGCCGCGGTCTGCGGATTTTGAGATGTTTTCCAACAATGCGTCTGCGCTTTTTAGGATAAATTTGTGAAAGTGAGTTGCAGGTTGCGCCTGTCTTGCTCGAGGTTATGAGTTAAGTAGGTTTTCGGATCTAATTCGATACAGGGGCGTGCTTTTGACTGGAGGAAAGTTATGATCTTTTGGACTTCTCGGAATGGGATAAGCATATGGTTGACATCCGGTGAGGATATCGAGTCCCAAGAATTGGGTTCCGAAGTTTCAGTGTGTAACCGTAAAAATCTCAAAAACTCCTTAACATTTCTTATTCAAACTTATTCCCGTTGAATGTGTACTTAACTTCTTCCAGCCAGAATTTTATTTCCAATTTTCAGAGTTGGAAAAACTTTTGGCAACATGAGGAGCCCATATCTCACCAACCTTTAACCTTACTAAAAACATTCTGAAACATGCATATCATTTTTGAAGACCTATCTAACGATACCCCACACACTTGTGAACACTGGTTTTTCTCTCATCCCTCATTTAGATGTATATGTGCGAGTGTCGCATTATCCAGTTTCAGAAACCAATTAAAGGAATTTTTAACAGCTGTCAAAAAAAAGACAGCAGCTCAGTCAATTATGCCGAATCAGCGATCTGAAAAAAATTTAGCTTAAATATATCATTCTCCATTGAAATACAAAGTTCATCACGATCGAACATTCCCTGAAATTTTCAAGTTTCTAGGTCATTCCGTTCGAGAGTTATCCTTTATACGGGCGGACGGCCGGACGTACAGACTTGAATTAGTTTGAATACATTATTCTTCATCTATGTGCGAAATTTTATTCCAATCCAATCAGTAGTTTCGAAATAACCAGGAAAAAAATATTTGGAACTGCCATATTCACGGAACCCCTAGTCAAATTTTGCTCATTAATGAACGTGACCATGACATTCAAGATCCACACCTATCCTTAAAATTTCAAGTCCCTAGGCCTTTCCGTTCGAAAGTTATAGTTTTCTATGGTTTCTATGGTTCTGGTTGTGCGATCTGGACAAAATTTCGCATGTAGCTTGAACACGTCATTATCCATCTGAGTGCAATTCTCGATCGAATCGGTAGTATCGAAGTAATCAGGAGAAGGAAATTTCGAACAGCCATATTTACGGAACCCTTGGTGGAATTCTGCCCATTAACGAACTCAACTGCGGAATTCGGGAACTAAACCCACACTGAAAATTTTTTTGGTCATTCCGTTCGAAAGTTATCGTGATTACTGCCGGACAGACTTGTAAATTTCGACGGATTTTTCATCAGTGAGGTGAACCTTGTCGATTAAGATCATTTTCGGCTGAAAATTCGAAAAACCCCTGTTGTAAGTAGAACGAGCGCTCAAGAAGAAACCCCAAAAATTACCTCAATTACGTAGAAATTCCCTTCAAATTACATCGATTTTAATTCGAATTAGGTTTCTAGGTTATGTTCAGAAAGATCAAAAAGTCCCTAGAAATAACCTCACAAAAGTCTCATCACACTTATTTTCCCCTCAAATCTAGGAGGAAAACCACTTGGTAAACCTGCAAGAGAGTTATAATTTTGCCCGAAATTTGTGTCGAGAATGGTCTTAAACGATTAGGTTGGATTCCCAGATGAATCGTGGTCAAATTCAATTTTGTCCGTCCAGATGTGAAAACAGTAACTTTCGAAAGAAATGGCCTAGCTTTTTGAAATTCTCACAGTACCTCCGAGGTCTGATTGCGCCTGTTGAGTTCGAAAATGGACGAAATCCGCCGAAGGATTGTATAGATATAGCCATCTGAATTGTTTCCCAATTATTCCCGCTAGAAGAATACAAAAAATTCTCTTTAAAAACTTCGGTGTCCCAGAAACTATTACCCACATCTTACTGAATTTTTGTGTTTACATTTGGGGCATCGATAAAATATGTCATTTGAAAATCCAGCTTCACTACTGTGCCATGTGAAAAAAAAATTGAGTTCTTCTGATCTGATCATAAATCTTGACAGGCTCGGGCGACGCAGCGCGTTTTTTTGCGGCAAGAAGCTGAACTGACGCGAAAATTCACTACCAATCTGATGGTTTTACTTTCCCATGAATTTATATCGACTTGGAAATGAATTTTCTAGAGTCATTACGGATTTTTTAATTTGAAATTCATGCTCATTTTTTTTTTCACTTCTCAAATCCAATAAGTGATTATTAAAGTGTTTTCTATCATTTTGACAGCTGCCAAAAAACTGACAGCAGTTTTTTGTCAATTATGCCGAATCAGCTGTTACTGGAATATAAGGATTTTTTTTTTGATAATGTTCTAGAATCTTTTATGGTCTTGGTAATGCGATCTGGACAAAATTTCGCACTTGGTTTGAATACATTATTCTCCATCTATGTGAGAAATTTCATTTCGATCAAATCAGCAGTTTTGAAATTATCAGGAAAAAAATATTTTGAACGGCCATATTTACGGAACCCCAAGTCTAATTTTGCTCATTGATGAACTTGACTTGAAATTCAAGATCCAAACCTACCCTGAAAATTTCAAGTCTCTAGTTCTTTCTGTTCGAAAGTTATAATTTTGTATGGTTTCTATGGTTCTGGCCAAGCGATCTGGATAAAATTTTGCATGTAGTTTGTACACGTCATTCTCCATCTTTCATTCCGTTCGAATCATTAGATTCGAAGTAATCTGAAAAACAAAATTTTGAACGGGCATATTTACGGAATCCTTGGTCGAATTTTTCCCAAAAACGAAGTCAACCGTGGCTT
Organism: Aphidecta obliterata; assembly: GCA_963966015.1. Taxonomy (NCBI): domain Eukaryota; kingdom Metazoa; phylum Arthropoda; class Insecta; order Coleoptera; family Coccinellidae; genus Aphidecta; species Aphidecta obliterata. Next base: position 6,586,324 of record OZ014435.1, read on the forward strand.
TCGAGATTTGAACCTACTCTGAAAATTTCAAGTTTCTAGGTGGTTCCGTTCGTTATTGTGTATAAGGCCGGACGGGTGGACAGACTTTTTCGACGGATTCGTCATCAGTGACGTAGTAAAGTAGAAGAGTAAGAGCGCTCAGAAATAATATTCGCTCGGTTTTTCTGGTCTCGGTGTCCTCAACAGCTGAAAAAAAGAGACAATGTTTTTAATTTTACTAAATCATCATAATATTCGCGATTCGTAGTGAAGCGGGTTGCCGATTCTCAATTAAATTATATATTGACATTTATAGAATCTTTCGGTGCCTAAATTGGTAGTACTGCCTAATGATAAACTTATCTGTGTCAGAAATATGGTTAAAAATGTCAGTATTTACGTATTTCAATGCAACTTCTGAAAAATCACATGTCCTAAAACTAGATGTTTCCCTTACTAGATACAAGTGCCATTCGTTTTTCCTTTCAGAATCTGGAAAAATTGTCGAAAATATGTTAGGTGGGTTGGTCTAATAGGGAAAAATCACGAACCGCGAGATGGCGCTGAAAATTACAAATCCCAAGGTCGGGCCGAGTGATGATCAAAATTCATTTCTGTTCTTCATAAGAAATGAATCAAGTATTTTTTAAAAGATTTCGGAATTAATAATAATGCCTGTGAAAGTCGAATAACCACTTCGGACATTTTTGATTATGTGAGTGAACGTGAATGTGATAGCAAATGACCACTAAATGAAAGAAAATTATTGAACTTACGATAAAAAAAAACCATCTTTCAGGAAGTGCTTGCTGCAAAGTCACATATTCTTTGTGATACGTTTCCCAATCTTCAAGATTGTCTGCCATTTTTTAACTGCCTTGGGATTCAACAGGAATTTATGCGAAGAAATTTCGAAAGAACTATATGATGAACATTGAGGAACAGAGCACATTTTTCGTTATCTTATTCCCACATTACCTCTTACAATCCGCTGCATTTTCAGCTCGTATACAGTTTACAATTGTCCATAATATATCACTTTCGATACATAAATGACTTGAATTCATACAAATATTTCAAACTGTTCCCATATAAACACACACACGTTAGTTTGTTGTTCACCTTTCGGGTATTTCAAACGATTAAAAGTAGATGTCGCCCACTCCGTGATTATTTCCTATGGTGTCCTAGATTTATAAATATTAGATTATTATGGAAGGAACTGTTCACTAAGGTATACTCGGGAATAGGTAAAGGTTTGAACAAGTTTCTACTATTAATAAAAATTAATTTTTTCATAGTATGTACTAGCGCCAAGAGTATGGAGTACGGCGGACTTTAGCGGAACTAAAATATTGGTCGACAACTTTGTCTGAAAATGTTTCAAGTAGGAGTAGCATGTTTTGTGATTCTCTGTACATCCCTTACTAGTCATACTAGTAAGAGCGAGGGGAGAACGTATTCAATATTCGAAATTTCAGTTCACTCCACAGATTACTATCTTTATTCTGTGGTTTTATGTCACCAACTGTCATTACTCGAAATGAAAAACATTTTTAGTTTGATTGAAATGTCATAACAGAGATTTTGCTAGTTCACGAAAAATTATAAGAATACGTAAACTTACAATAAAAGACAATTCGGGGATAAGTGATGGGATGTAACCAAAAAATTTCATATTCGTGCAAAAATCAGTTGTCAAATTGATAACTACATCTACTGTTTAATTATTAAGGCAATAATTTTCCTCGAACTCCTCAATGGGACCAAAAGCAAGTTTGTATAATACGAATTGGGATGTTGAGATATAGTATTAGATGTTTTTTTCATTCAAAAATGTCAAAACCTATCAAACATAACCATAACCTTCGTTCACTCTCCTCATTAGGAGAGATAAATCTTACCCATTTTCCATCAACTGGAAGCTGTCATCTACGTAATGAATCCCGTTTGAGAGACAGAGAAGAATGTTTCGGTGAATTGATCGAGAGAGAATACTCCCCGCCGTTCTATAAGCCGAAATTCGATCCAAGGAAAGAATCTATGTCACCCCCATTCTTCAAGACAAAGATAGAGTTCAAAAATTTTCCAAGAATCAGTGATGATCTAGAAACTGAATCAATAATTTCTGGTGTTAGCGAGATCAAGTTGATAAAGAGTCTCTCCAGTTCTCCCAGCTGGAGTGACGATAACGATGTAGATGGTTGCAGGCGGGTTCAAGATGAACTGGAACAAATGGATAGAGTACTTAGAGGAATTGATCCTATTCCTTTGCACTATGATGTCGATGAATATAAGCAATGGATGGAAACGTTTCCAACTTTAAGGTTAATTGAATATTAGGAATTTTTAAGGTCTGTGTTGATATGAATACAAATATTTTAATGGCATATTATTTTTAGTTTCTTTGGGAAGAAAGAATGTGGACCCTATAAAATATGGAAGGATAATAAAAAAGCTGAATCTGCAACTGAAGACGAAAATACCAATCGGGTTCCTTGTGCAAGCTTGACGCAATACAAAAAGGAAATAAAAAAGGCTGTGATTCATAATATTTACGAAAATATTTCCATAAGACTGAACAATGGTTCAACCCCACCCTCATCGTCAGATCTCAAGAAAAAGCGACTTAAAATGGAGGACGTTAATAAAACACAGATATACTTAAACGACTGTCTTAAAAATTCGCCATTTTCCGATATCGTTAGAGAAAAGTACACTAAAAATTGCTTTTTGAGTCGTGATAATTCTCGAGAAGACGAAAAAAACCAGTCCCCTAGTTTCGAATCGTTGCCGATAATGTTGGAGGGGTCCACCAGAAATAGTGCGAAACCTCTGAATAAATATAGGAATGAATCGTCGAATGGTATCAACAGGAGAAAATCGAGAAGGGGGATTATTTTACCGCCTATCGAGAATAATTGGCTACAAACTTCGAACCAATTTAGGTCCATATCTGCAATGCCGACTTACGGATCTCTGCTATCTACCAAATCGATGAAGTTGGACAGTAAATTGCTCAGTGGGAAATCTAGGAACATACCGCCATTTTGAGTGTAATTCGTTGATTATGATGAAAATTTGTTTGTATAATAGTTCAAATTAAATTATAATATATTTAATTTTTTATGTACTCGCAAATGCAATGGACTACTTTGATGGTACATTTCATATACTTGCGTCGGCGAGTGGTAGGGCTTTTAAAAATGCATTATTCGCCTTTTTTCGACCTTTTCGATATTTTGGGGTCAAAACAAGCGACGAATTTAACCTAACCTAAATGTTGATTTGTTTCAAAACTATCCTAACTTACCCTAACGTAAACATTAATTCATTACAAGAATTGTTTCAAAACTATCCTAACTTAAACTAACCTAAATATTAATTCATTTTAAGAATTGTTTCAACAATGTCATAAATATTCAGGAAGACTTCACATAAATGATCTGATTTCCATTATGACTATAGGAACTAATAGACTCCGTACCCGAATATGGAAACATCACTTATTTTACAAAGCATTTTTAATTCAACCAATATGTGTTCACTGGAAATTTCCATCATATACAATATCCTTCATGACATCATAAATTAAACATTTTTTTCGAGTTTCACTTATTGATTCTTAGTTAATATGCTTATGGGTGAAATATATGAAAATGATACATTGACAAACCGCAACGGGACACAAAAAGGGGGTAAAATTTAAAATGTGACAATATTTTTTCAAAATTCGACAGATGACTTCAATAAACAATCCCACTCAAGTCGGTGAAGGGGGAGACAACCAAATAAAACGAGAAAAAACCAATGATGAATATACAAAACGGGTCGATGATCCAATTCATCCGGATGGATCTTTTCAGTCCATATACTGTGCAATCCAACGGAAACCATCCCCGTATCCTTGTTTCCGAAGAATTGAACACATAAATAATTCTAGGGGACGGCCAGGCAACTCGGACCTCGGAACTTTGCCCTGGAAGAGAAACGAATTGTATTGGTTCCAAAAAAAATTAACCATTCCGATATTCTTACCTTTCCGGTAGTTTGGTTGTACAGAGCAAAGAATGTTCTTAGTTCATCCTCTGAAGCAGCACCAGTGATATCAATTTTATTTCCCAATATGAGAATAGGACAGTTTGCCAATGTCTCGTCTGTTAATAAACTATCTAATTCCTTTTTACTCTCGCGGAATCTAGATCTGTCGAAGGCATCAATCAAGAATACGATAGCATCTACGGCTGGGAAATAATCTTTCCATACTCTTCTTGCTGAAAAATTATGGGTGTTGAATGAGTTAACTTCAGGACTCGAGATCGAAATGGTATTCAGATTCAGAAAATTCATGCTAATGCAAAAGTTGTCGTATAGTTTATAATTTGTCTTTGTTCATCGACATCTATTTATTAGACAAGAAAATAACGGTTTCGTTTCAAGTATTCTGAAAATATCACTAGGTAACTTTTACGTTGGATTTAAGTATGTAAACGAGTCATTGGATTCTGTGATTTATCCTTCAAGCAAATCTGGAATCAATATGATAGTACATATTTCGTTAGGGCTATCGGAATAACTATCGAACCAAGGCAAAAAAAGTTATTGAGTAATAACCGTATATCAAAAATATTTTTTTTGCAAATTTGACTGGTTTTCAAAATGAGAAGGTCTATATAAAATTTTTCACCAATTGTTCCTTCATTTGAACTTTCGGTTTTCCAGAAAACGGAAAATTTTTTCCTGCAAAATATACTTCATAATATTTTTCCATATTTTTTGAACCTGAATATTTAATTATTTTTTTTCTAATTTATTTATTTATATTTTTTTATATCCCGACTCTCCTAGGTTATATGTGAATATAATGGTGGTTTTATATTTATTTCAAATTTACCCGCCAACATCAATTCCCCGTTCCATTTATTCTAATTCATCTCGAAATGATCGAGTTTCGAGAAATTTCGACGATGTGTCGAAAGACGAATAATTAAATTCCGGGAGAAACGTCGCGGAATATCTATGATCGACGTAATTTATTTCGGTCTTTCTCGAAGTGTCAAAAATCGGACTTTTTCCAATCGATCGGGCTGGATTTACATTTAACAAGACCTCGCGTCCTTTGGGATGAAAATTCGACCTCCTAGACGCAACTTTTTGCGATAGTTTTTCCTATAACGTATTTGGATAGCCCTTAAAAAATGGGTCACTTTTCAATTTTGCTCAAAGGATAAGTCACAAAATCCAGTGACCCGCTTACGTGAAACACCCTGTACATATGCTCTACGCAAACATTGTGGATATTTCAACTTTACGGTTAGGTTAGGTTATTAGAATTATTTTCAAAACTGTCCTAACTCAACCTAAATATTATTTCATTTTAAGAATTATTTCCAACACTATCCTAACCTAAATATTAATTTGTTTCAAGAATTTTTTTCAACACTGTCCTATTAATTCATTTTAAGCATTATTCTCAACACTGTCCTAACTTGACCTAAATATTAATTCGCTTCAAGAATTATTTTCAACACTATCCTAACTTAAGGTAACCTAACCTAAATATGAATTCGTTTCAAGAATTATTTTCAATACTGTCCTAACTTAACCTAAACTGAATATTCATTTTAAAAATTATTTTCAACACTATCCTAACTTTACCTAAATATTAATTCACTTTAAGAATTATTTTTAACACTATCCTAAATTAAGCTAACCTAATTCGTTTCAAGAATTATTTTCAACACTGTCCTCACTAAGGCTAGCCTAACCTAATTATATTTATCACTTTCCTAACGTTAATCCTAACCTGATAACGGTAAATATTCATATAGAAATTCTTTCTATAACTATTTTCCATCGCTCAAAACTTGTCAATATTGATTCGCCTGATTTCCAGTATTGTCCTAACTTAACCTAAATATGAATTCATTTTAAGAATTAATTTCATCACTACACTAACTTAACCTAACCAAACCTAAATATGGATCTATTTTGAGAATGATTTTCAACACTACCCTAACCTAACCCAACCTAAATACGGATCTATTTCGAGAATGTGTTAGGTATTTTCACTTCAGACGGTTAGATATATTATTCTTAAATATAGATAACAAAAGTAAAAAACTTCGAATTGCGGTATATAAAAAAATCTTTACCTTGTGAATGGCCACCTAAATCAAAGGTTGTGAATCTGATGTTTCCAATGGATAATTCTTCTGAAGCTGAAAATGAACATATTATGGCATTAATAAGAATAATTAAGAGTTTTATTTATCAAAATCGCTGCAATTATCACAGAAAGGTGTCTTTACTCCATAAATATTTCACAAAATATCGCACCTCTGAATATTGAATAGAGGTAGCCTATACATCATGAAAATCCATAATTAAACTATTATACTTTCACTATAAAGCTATTTAATGAAAATCATATGATTATACAGGGTGTACCAAGTTCGAGTGCCTACTAGACGTTTCTTGTCCTATTTGAAATCTGAAAATTTGGATTATGATATTGTTTGACTTTATCTAATGAGCTAAAATATTCTTGAAGCCTGAACACTTTCAGTTATACAGGGAGTGGAAATAAATTTCTCGAAAAATGTTTTTTTCATTTTTTCTTATCTTATATGATCGATTATTCAATTTTAAATATATTTCTATTCAAATCGTTGCATTCGTCGAAATAGTTTTCAAAATATAGACAAAAAACTGAAAAAAAAAGGGAGATATGCGTAGTCAGTATTATGTTCGTTATTCCTATTCTCAAAATTTCAAGCATAAACTAATTTTAGATTTTCGAAGTAGAAGAATGGCCGGGAATTGAGAATCTCCTAAATTTTGGAAAACTCGTTACAGGGTGTTTCAAATATTTTGTCGAAAATTGTGAGAATTTTCCCATAACTTTTGTTTTTTAAATTAGAACCCTAAATTTCATGATTGCGTTGGATTCTGGGAAGAAAAATACTGATAGTGTTCAAAATGCTCCTAAACTGAATAATTCCTGAGTTATTAAGGATTTTCTGAATTTATGTCGTACGTAGAGACAAATTCATAAAATCTGTTTTATAACGAAAATCTGTGTTCATAGGGAATTATTGGGATAATTTACCTTCTTTGAACGCAGATTATTGTTACAAAACAGATTTCATGAATTTGTCTCTACTCATGAAAAAGTTTGATTACAAAAAAAAAAGATCCAAATCAAATATTTTAATTTTAAGGTGTTTCTTACTGGGATGTAAAGTGGGCAGATGCTGCGCTAGCCTGTCGTCCTTAAGCATGTGCAGGAGCGTCGTCTTACCGGCATTGTCCAACCCTAGGAAGAGCAGCTTACCGGATTTCTTCCATAGTCCTGCACAAACATCAACCTATTAGTGATGGCGATCGTTCACTCACCTTTATAGTTATTTTTGACGGTCCCCTCGTCGCTCTGACTGTACTGGATATCGAAGGAGGTGAAGTCTACGAGGCCCTCCTCCTCCAAACGATTGATCAGAGAGCACTTTCCCGATCCAGGCAGGCCGGTAAAAATGTATTTTCCCTTACGAGATGTTAAACCTAATTGCAGAATTTCAATTAAAACCGACTTGAAATACTTCTGAAAGGAATCTGAACATGAAAATAAGTATTTTTAACAAAACTGAATACCAATAAAAAAACTTTCAAGGTTGATGGGTCAAGCTCAGTTGATAATTTTTTTTGATTAATATATTCATAGATAAATTTCACATAGAGTGATTAAACATAGATAATAATCTCTGGAATTCACTGGGAAAGAACAAATTTCTGGATATCTATCATGAGTTGCAGAAAATTATCAGAACACAAATACCTCAAATATTTGATATTTAAAGCAATCTTCCACATTCATAGAATGGAAATTAGTAAACAATACCGAATTGGGACAATACAGATTCATTCAAAATAGTTTGTAGTTCATACTCAAGGTTGACCCCAGTATTGTAGTTTGTAATAATAAATTTTTGATTGTAGAAATAGGAAGTATATTGTTCCACTTTCAAACATGAGGAGAAATTCTTCGAATATTTATCAACCAGGCAACAAACTCACCCAAATATCCTAGTACACCAGTGAACCAATCCCAAATAAACATTTTTATCTGAAAAAAATTTCTTATTAGAATCCCACTTTGCGGAATATCACTGTACTATTGAACAAAGTCCACTCGAAACAAAAGCAATAATCATCCCAAATAGTTGGTTACTATTTTGCAGAATTCTCCGAGCAGTAATTTGACAGAAAGTGTCCAACATGACAAAGTTCTTGAATTTCCAAATTTAGGACCCATTTTGACTAGAAGTATAACTTTAGGACTTACATTTTATACTTCAATACGGACAAATGCTATTTCAATTTAAATTTACAGGGTAAGAATTATCCATAAGCTTTTTAATGACTGGCACCTCCAGAAAGGACGTACTAAGTACAAGATAAGATGCCAAAGTGACAGATAATGACATTTGACATCAACGTCTACAGTCAAAATCAAAAGCGATAATTTGATTTGCTTTCTGTGGTAGGGAAATAGGCACGTTCCGTGCAACAAACAGTGAGATTGCTCTATGACTAGTTAACTAGTAACTGAAAATAGTGAAAATTTAATATTTTCTGCAAGCTCAATTCTACAGTGTGCAATACTGACATCTGATCAAAGCTAGTTTACAGTAACCTACTCAAGATTACAGATTCAAGGCATGGCAAAAAGAAGAGATCTGTGGTCTGGAGTCGACACGCAAAAACGAATACTAGTCGAATAACTCTATACTATATGTAAATGTCGTAGCTTTCAGCTTATATTACGGTTATCCACAGGCAGCTTCCGTGAATAGGTCTGTTTGTGGTTTGGCTCCTTTCCAAGATTTTCGAACTGTTTAAATTTAATGAAATAATCGAGTCTATATTTGTATCACTTCAAGTGAAAATTTAATCAAACATATAAAAATATCATACATCTTATTCACAAACACTCATACAATTTCATCGGAACTATGAAACAAAATTCAAAAGGAACAAAAACAGTACAAATTGACTTAATTAAAGAACATCATTACTAACAATTGGGTCAATTTGAGAGGGTAAAGTAAAAGCGATATCTTTTATGAAATAATTTTTCAAGAAATTATCTCTAGAGTACGGCCAACTGGTTAATAAATAAAACTCCATCTCTTCGAGATCCTTTGTGTCTTCGCGAAACTTTGTAGCGATTTCATTGAAATAATCCCAGAACGATTCATTCGATTGAGGTTTACCTATGATTTTCATGAATTTCACGTGTAGTTTTAACGCTGAGCCTCTCACTTTTTCTGCGTATTTCTTGAATATACTTGTTTCATCGTCTGTCAAATTCCAACATTCCAAATTGCCAACATATTTTTTTAATCGTCTCACCATGTCCACTACATGGGCATGTTTCATCAACATAACTGGAAGTATATCCAGTTTGAGCATTTTATCTAGGAGAATTATGGCTTCTTTCGGATCTGCTTTGTCTAGATTTAGGCAGCTCTTAATTTTGGAATCTATTTCTAAAAGCTGACTTTCCAACTTCAGTTTCTCTAATATATCCTCCCTGACTCCCATCAATTTTTTTTCCCAGAATAGTTTTAATTCACCTTCGCTGGTTTCCAAGTCTTCCCAATACATATCTGGCGATTCCTTCAATTTATCCAGTTGAAATGAATTTTTTAACCTAATAACTCTTTCGGACATTTGTTTGTCATAAACTGTTCTTTCATATTCATTTTTGAATGTATCCATTGGCCAATTTTCATGAAGTTTGATTCCCATACACTTGTCTTTTATAAACAAAGGTAAAACCTGGAGTTTTGAACAATTTCGTTTCTCCATAGGCATTTCGAGATAAATTTCTTTACGTTTTTCTACATAATCTCCATATGCTATAAATGCTTCCAACTCTTTTTCCAAAACAAAATCTTCAAATCCAGGCTTATCCATATTCTCAGTTTCATCTTCGGGTGTTTCCTCATATAAAATATCATTTTCAAGGGCTATTTCATTGACTTCTTTACCGGAAACCTTGGTAGAATCTGCTTCTGAAACCACCACCGTCTCATACTCAGTTTTGACTTGAACTTTTTCTTCAATCAGAGTATCTTCAAGTTCTTCTGCTTCCGAACATTTCGTATCAACTATGCCAATTTGTTCTTTCACTGGACTGTCATTGTTGGATCTGATACTGGATAATTTCCCTTTCTTCGATTTATTCAATGGACTATCTTCTGCGGATTTAACTACTGAAAGAGACCTTTTGCGTTTTTTTGAAAAACTTGATTCGGAATCTACTATAGATGAGGTATCACTAACAATTGAGTCGTTGCTTTTTTCAATTCCGTAGTTGGGGTCGCCATCCGTACCGGCTTGTAGAATAGCTTCTTCGATTTCTTTGACGGAATCATTGAAATCCTTACGTTTCGATGGTTTCAAGAATTTATTTTTATTTCGAGAGTAATAAAACAAATCCTCCGATTTGATCTGACCTATTTCTCCTGTTCCATAAAATTTAACTTTGTATTTCTTCCCATTATCTTCCAAAATTATTGCAGGCCATGGTGGATAACCTTTTACTTTGGCGAAGACCTTGTCATCCACGTGAAAATTCCCCTTCTTCATTCTTCCAATACGAAATTCTGATAATTATGAAATTGGGTAAACACTTCGCGATATGAAAGAAAATTAAGCAAAACTTTTACTACGGTTTTTTCAATTGTATTTGCAATTAGCAGATGACAGAATACGGCTCGCTCGATCTTGGAAAACAAACGATGAAATGACAGTATGACCAACCATAGAATTATTGTAATAATCAGGATAAGCTCAGGTGGGGAAATTTATTACAAAATGTGAATTTGATATTATTTTAACGTTACATTATCTGACATCTGATTTATCAAAAATAAATGATATGCTGTACTGTATAGAGACAAATCACGTACCGCCAGGTGGCGCTGAAAACCACAAGATGTCGGGCCGAGAGGTATTCGAAATTATTCTGTCATTTCTATCTTCTATAACGAGTAAATCGAATATTTTTTATAAGATTACTTCGGACATTCTTGATTAAGTGGGTGAACGTGAAATTCTATTGTACTGTATTGGTACTTTTATAAATTATATAAAACTTACCGACATTACAGTTTTCTATTGAAAACCGTAAAGAACTAGAACTCTACCTTAAATGAGTTCTTTTTAACGTGAAAATATTACTCTAAATAATCTTCGGCCAAGACTCCACGTTGTGTATGTAACCCAAATTATGCTTGATTCAATAGAAGAGATTGACGGGAAAGTAGGAAATTCAAAACACATATTTTTAGCACTCAAAATAACAAGTTTATTCATTTGTGCTGTTGGGGATGATTCCCCAAATTCAGGTCGAAAAATAGAATGAAAATAAGAATCAGGAAAAAAACCTGCAAGAAAACCTGATTCTGTACAATGTATAACAATAGATAGACTGGTGAGAATTCTCTTATAGATGGTCGAGTAAGTTAAATGCTGCACTAATAACTCTTTAACCTTAATTGGTTATGATATGACTTTCCCGTGATGTGAGGGAAACTTGTCAGGAAAACAACTATCATTCGACTATTGGTGTCCAGCGGTGAGGAGAGGGCCAAAGGGAACCGTCTGCTTTGAAGCACGTTGGGGTGATATTCAATGAGAACAGTCCCTTCTCTCACGCTGGGGGAGAGCCAATGAGAACTGTCCCCTTAAAGAATAAATAAGAAGTCTGATGATACCTAGCTGTGGAAAGTAGTTAGTGGGAGGGAGATGAGTTAACGGGCTGTCTGTGATAGTTGTCTCCCTGTGAATTATTCCCACTTCATTTTCATTGTTAGTTATTTGAATAATCGTCTACGTCGTGATTGCATAATCCTTTATTTTCATAAGAACACATCGTATCTAAATACATGGGGTTCGTTTAAAAAGTAAAAACGACTGGAGCTGCAGCGTTGCAGCTCATCTGGCGATTTGGTTCGATTTTTATCATTGACCTCATAACTTATCGAATCGAAGTGTTCGCTATGTGACATCCGGAGTGAACCAGAGAACGGTACTCCAGAACAGTACATTTTTTCCTACTACGAGCAACACGATCCATATACATTAATGGATAAAAATCGAGGGATAACATTTATAACAATTATTTGCGAAAAATCTATCAGAAATTCGGAGCGTTTGTTGCTAAACCGAAAGAGCTTCATCGCAAAATTCTAGGCGAGATAGGGAAAGAAATTTCCGCCACTGTATAAACCGAGATTGGTGCAAATTTAACAATTCTTGAGATCATTGCATCAGCTTATTCCCGCTACGGTCAAGAATAGTAGAACGAGAGATTGAAGTGAAATAGACATATCAGAAGGGTCATCCAACCTGAAGTTTCCACGCGCTCGCGTATAAACGTTCAGTCGCAAGCGCCGAATTCAAATTGTTAAAGGCCGACATACCCTCAAGAACTTTCGATTCAAACAAATATTTTATTTTATTCTATGAATGACAACTGACACTTATGGTAGATAATCACAGATGTCAACTGAAAGAAATCGAACATGCCACGTTGTTTCTTATTCAATATGTTCCATTAAATCCATTGATCGATAGAAACACTTACGTGTATGGAGGACTTAAGGAGTTACACGAAAACTCTTCCTCGCGGAAGGTACGGGCAAATCCCACTCCTCAATTTGGTTTAGAACTATCGTCTCTGTTGTTAGTTATTGCGAATTAGGACCACAAATTTTCGGATACAATTCGCGTTAGTTTTCTTCCTGCCTCCATATCGCGGAAATTGAATCGGTGATTCTATAATTTACCCGCTTCGAACTCTGTGGTTTAATCCACATCCATTTGAATTATTTCTCAAGTATATCGTTGTTTCGAGAATAATAGGTAGTTAATGGTAGATTTTTCTCGTGTAGTGATAGTAATGATAAGTGAATACGAACTGGCTATGCCATATAAGCTCAATTGTAAATCCATGAAAAGCAAGAATATCCATCGTAGAAAGTCCATATTTAAGTCTTATAATATTTTCGTTTGTGTTTTGAAGAGAAAGTGCTCAGGAATATCGAACAGAAAAATGATGACTTCCACGAAAATGTAAGTTTTTCAACTTTTACTGTAAACGATATTTTTTTTTCTACAAGTCAACGTCAAGAACACAGTATTGGTACACTATTCGAAATAGAGGAAATTGCTACAGAAAAACTTTCTCCTGGAGTCCTGGAAAAACCGTATATAGGATTTGAATTTTGATTGAATGATTTAATTTTCTATGATTGTTCGCTATCTGTCAAAAAATTTTGAATTCAAAAATCCGGTTTCTGTAGGTGTATTTTCAACTTTCTAATTCCAAAATCCTCATCAGGAAAACAGTCTTCTTATGTAGTGGCAGTCAATTAAAAATCCATCAGGTGGTCGATTGATCGTAGGACATACACACGAATGTGAATTATAAATAATTGATGGGATTTCCCAGAATTCAACGTGTAAACGTCAATTATTGTCGAAAATTAGTTTGTTCTCTGTTCTCCGATGACTCACGTCTTGTGACTTCAAAGGATTCTCATTCGTTGGCTATGACATAATGTAGGCCAATGGTGAACTTCTCGGTATTTTATTGGACGAGCAATGCTTTGAATCGAGAAAGCGATATCTTTCTGTTTCTTGTTTCGAAATACGAGGTTATATAAAGGGGATCCAACTCGGAAAACGCAGCAGTTCGAGGTCACGCGTACTGAATCACTGAAAGGAATATATTTTGTCTGTTTGGGCAAAATATTTGTGTCTAAAAGTGTAATCATCGAAAATTAAGAGTATCTGATTTGATTTTCAGAATTTGATTAGTTGATCACTTCCTTAAGTGATTTAATTTGAAGTTCACAGCTATAGGTTGGCTACCTGTAGCCTAATTTTAGAGTAGAGTGTTAGTAGAACACTAGTGTTATTGGCGAGATCTCCGTGATTTTCAGAGTGAGTATTCATTTGGGTTTGAGATATTTCTATTTCGTTATTTACTTTCCAACGTATCCTAATATCGTATGTCGATATTTCTATACTCGTCTCGGTGAAATTCCAAGCGGTTTCATCGAATATTTTTATAAACCTGTTGGTGATACGATATCCCTTCTAGAATATTCCATTAATCGAGTCGGATTCTTGATTCATAATAATGAATCCAATCATTTACTTGATTGAGTATTAAATGATAATATTATCAAAACGTCGGTAATAGTCGGTATCTTTTTCTAGTGAGTAATGAATATGCATTTCTTTTGTGTAGTAATGAAGAGATAGTGATACCGTTAATTATGAGTAAGTTTTTCAATTCTATCGTAAATGGTAAAAGTTGTTTCCAACCTCCGTCGACTGGTTTCGACAGGTCGACAACTTTATGATATGGATAGAGTTTAAGCATCAAGGTCGTCCACATATCGTATACGCTGCTTGACATGGTCGATGACACCTTTCTATTTTCGACAAGATTTTTCCAGAAACAAGCTCGAATAACGTTATACGGAAAGTTACGTAAAAAATGTACGTATGTATATGAATATTTCGTGTGCAATTATATGAAATAACAATCGATTTTGAAATCGTTTCGTTTTTTCGGTGAGTGATAAGGATATCTGATGACTTTCGAATTTGTTATCGAAGTGTACTTGATAATATAACTTTCATGGAAACAGGAATGAATAATTCGATTTCCAATGATAACCCGTTACAAATTTTCAGTTATATTTTGGCAGATGTGGAACACAGAAATGCCTGGGATTTTTATAAACGCTTATTTTATTCAGTTCATAGAAACTATTAAGTAGAAAGGCGCCTACAATTGTTAAGATTATTCGATGTTTTCAACAATATTTTTAATTGACACCGCTATCTATTATTTAATCATATTTATCTCTGACTGTTTTCATTGATGAAATCGAAATAAGTATTTCATTTTTCTGAATGATTATGGGATTATGTTATAGAACAAATTTGTTGAGTTGCTAAATTTCACTCCCCGCTTTTGAAAATGTTGTTACAGGGATTTCAATACGCCCCCTACCGGACATTCAGATAACTGAGCTGTGGGCCATTTACATTTGTCATTTAGCGTGTTTTTGAGAGGATTTTCAACGGTTTTCGCAAGTAGTTTTTGTTTCAACTGCCATGAATATATTTTATGTATTGTATAAAGCTTATCCTCATGTCTAAAAATATATGAAGAACATGGAGATTCCTGTTACTGGGATTTTTATGAACACTCCACGCTTGCTATTCAGTATAGAAACTTTTTAGTGAAAATGCGCCTACAATTTTTTGTGAATGAAAGATTATTCGATGTTTTCAACAATATTTTTAACTGACACCGCTATCTATTATCTAATCATATTTATCTGCGACTGTTTTCACTGATGAAATCGAAATAAGTATTCACTTTTTCTGAATGATGATGGGATTATGTTATAGTAAAAATTTGTTGAGTTGCTAAATTTCACTCCTCGCTTTTGAAAATGTTACAACAGGGATATCGGGAACAGCAATACGCCCCCTACCGGACATTCAGATAACTGAGCTGTCGGGTATTTACATTTGTCATTTAGCGTGCTTCTGGGAGGATTTTCAATGGTTTTCGCAAGTAGTTTTTGTTTTAACTGCCATGCAAATGGTTTATGTTTTGTATGAAGCTCATCCTCATGTCTGAAAATATATGAAGAACATAGAGATTCCTTTTACTGGGATTTTTATGAACACTCCACGCTTGCTATTCAGTTCATAGAAACTTTTTAGTGAAAATGCGCCTACAATTTTTTGTGAATGAAAGGTTATTCGATGTTTTCAACAATATTTTTAATTGACAGCGCTATCTATTATGTAATCATATTTATCTGCGACTGTTTTCATTGATGAAATCGAAATAAGTATTCACTTTTTCTGAATGATGATGGGATTATGTTATAGTAAAAATTTGTTGAGTTGCTAAATTTCACTCCTCGCTTTTGAAAATGTTACAATAGGGATATCGGGATCAGCAATACGCCCCCTACCGGACATTCAGATAACTGAGCTGTGGGCCATTTACATTTGTCATTTAGCGTGCTTCTGAGAGGATTTTCAATGGTTTTCGCAAGTAGTTTTTGTTTTAACTGCCATGCAAATGGTTTATGTTTTGTATGAAGCTCATCCTCATGTCTGAAAATATATGATGAACATAGAGATTCCTTTTACTGGGATTTTTATGAACACTCCACGCTTGCTATTCAGTTCATAGAAACTTTTTAGTGAAAATGCGCCTACAATTTTTTGTGAATGAAAGATTATTCGATGTTTTCAACAATATTTTTAATTGACAGCGCTATCTATTATGTAATCATATTTATCTGCGACTGTTTTCATTGATGAAATCGAAATAAGTATTCACTTTTTCTGAATGATGATGGGATTATGTTATAGTAAAAATTTGTTGAGTTGCTAAATTTCACTCCTCGCTTTTGAAAATGTTACAACAGGGATATCGGGCTCAGCAATACGCCCCCTACCGGACATTCAGATAACTGAGCTATGGGCCATTTACATTTGTCATTTAGCGTGCTTCTGAGAGGATTTTCAACGGTTTTCGCAAGTAGTTTTTGTTTTACTTGCCATGCAAATGGTTTATGTTTTGTATGAAGCTCATCCTCATGTCTAAAAATATATGAAGAACATAGAGATTCCTGTTACTGGGATTTTTATGAACGCTTAACGCTTGCTATTCAATTCATAAAAACCTTTTGATGAAAATGCGCCTACAATTTTTTGTGAATGTTTTCAACAATATTTTTAATCGACACCGCTATCTATTATCTAATCATATTTATCTACGACTGTTTTCATTGATGAAATCGAAATAAGTATTTCATTTTTCTGAATGATTATGGGATTATGTTATATTAAGTTGCTAAATTTCACTCCTCGCTTTTGAAAATGTTACAACAGGGATATCGGGCTCAGCAATACGCCCCCTACCGGACATTCAGATAACTGAGCTATGGGCCATTAACATTTTTCATTTAGCGTGTTTTTGAGAGGATTTTCAACGATTTTCGCAAGTATTTTTTGTTTCAACTGCAATGTACAAATTTTATATACTCTGAAACTTATCTTCATGTCTAAAAATATATGAAGGAAAAATCTAGTGATTATTCATTGCGTAGAATAAAGAATGAGTGGCAAACTGAATTTCCATGTTGTGTTCCTTGCAATCTAAAAAGGAATTGGGGAACTTGAAATCCTGCTGTCACCAGGGCAACTTCGGTTAGGAGAATTTCTGTAACACCTTCTTTGAAATTTCATTTATTTCATCGAGTAACTTATTCAATGAATTACTTTTTAATGATTTGAGAATAGAATGAAAAAAAATTATTTGGTTGAGCCTAAATATTATTTTTTTTTTACAGGTTGAGGGTTTTTAACGCTCAACATCTTTCCTGGAAAGCCCTTTAAGGGAGTCAACATTTTTAAAACAGAACGGAGTGAATTCAATGTAAGTACACCCAAATATCGACGCTTATAATTTGACTATAATTTAAATATAAGCTTTCTTACAATGAAACAGCACTAGAGGTTTTAGATTCGCAGATCTGCCATCCGAAGATACCTCACCAATTACTGTGATTACGCACATAACAGAATGTTCCTTTTCTATTTCTGATTTCTTACATTAAAACAGCTAGGAAAGATACAACTATGCAGATGTCTAGTAGACGAGATTAAACCTTCGAAATTATGCGCATTTTAAATAGATTTCGACATCGCCTAACGGGACGTCGATATGGTTAACGAGAATAGATTTCCTTAATTAACTGTAGGTTGAATGATTGTCACAGTGAGAAGAAAGTTAAGAGTCTGCGAACATTTTCTTCTCTACATTTGGGAATACTTCAATTGCTCTATAAGGCACACATAAATTTTGTTGATTAGGAAAAGTACCACAGATAGTTGGTACAGCCTGAATTTTTTTTGCTTCAATTGGAAACAAATTCAATAATTTCGGTTAGTTGTTGTAATTTTGGCAGTCTGCGTTTCAAATCTCCTTGGCAATCTTCGTCATAATGGTAGCTGAACCGAGGAAAATATAAGAGAAGCTCCCGGATATCGAGAGAGGATTTCCAGAGCAGCTTCACCAATCGAACATTTCTATTCTAGCCTCGTTCAACATGGAAAACGCCGCTGCTTTCCCAGCCTCTTCTGCAAAATGGCGAGAATCTCAACTCAACAAAGTACACAGACATAATAAACATGCTGAAAGACGATACAACAGAGATGAACCCCAAGATATTCCTGTTCGTAAATCCTTACGAGGTAAATCCAGGAAATTCTCGATCGGCGCAATTTGGGAACAATCATTCCTCAACGTCCCAGGTAAGTGGTGTCAAAGATTCTTCCTGAGGCACAAAAATCCTTAGTTGATTTTTTCTACTTATTGGATACAGGTCATCCCTAACGTTTACGTGAATTGTTTCAGACATTTCCGATTTCGGACAAGACAGATTCTGGAGATCACAGCAATTACGAATATCAGGAAGCGTCCTCCAGAAGAATCAAAGTGGAAATGGAGGAGTTTTCGGACCTTGGCGATTTGATCCCTACGTCAAAGGGGGGGAGGTCTGTCATGGATGAACTCGATTTTCCATTAGCGGGTAAGTGTATTTTTCAACGAGGAGACGACTGATCTGATTTTCGATAATCAAATTTCCAGATCCTGAAGGAATGACCGATTTAACTATGCATTCTTATGAATCACCAAGTCTAAAAGATCTTGTTGATGCACAAGATTTTCACAAGTGTGGAAACAACCAACAACTATATATTGATAATCAACACGTTAATCTAGAAGATATATCTGGAGATGAATTCAGCATATTACAACAAGAACTTTCTACTAGTTGTGCGAATAGTGGCGCTCTTTACGAGCAATCTAATAATAATAAGATAATCCAAAATACCAGCTTAAGGGATAGGGAACCATCGAATATATTCAATTTCGCAAAGGACGAAACGACCACTCCGTATACGATCGATACCGATCATCAATATGCGAACATGTCGTCGCCCTCCGATACTTCTGTGACGCCGCAGTACAGCCCGATTGGAATGCCAGATATTTGGAGCGGTTATGCCGATAAACAGTGTCATTTTAGACAAAGATTATCGGAACTTAACCTTGGAGTAAAATTGTTTGTTGCGGATACTCTAACTACTCCGGATATTTTGGAATCGGTCGTCAGTTTGGAGGATGACAGGTTTAATTTCCTGAGGAATCTGGATGAGGATCAGGTAATAACATAAACAGATTTATATTACATATACAGGGTGTCCCAGAAGTGGTCGTCGAGCCGGAATCGGGTAACAGGCTAAGTAATAATAGTCGACAGAAAAATATTTAAAAAAATTTAAAAAATTCAAGTCGTGTATTTTTCAAATTATATTGCATTTTCTTTTATTCGCAGAAAGTGCGATATAATTTGAAATACACGATTTTTTTAAATACAGTGAAAGCCGTTTATTACGACACCGGTTATAACGAAAATCCGTATATAACGACGAAATTATCGACAATTGTTTGGAATCCTAAGTAATTCAACATTAAACCATTCGGTTATAACGACTTCGTTTATAACGACGAAGTCGCTTATAGCGACAAAAATTTTTCAAGTTTGTTGTCTATTTCTTCCGTTTATAACGACGTACCACTAAGAATTCGTCGCTGCAAGCACGTGATCTTCCGGAAATACTTGAGCGATGCAGGGGAATCCCCGTTTTATGTTACGTTGTGAAGACATAAGCAGTTGCAGTTCTTAATTGATTGACTTCAGTTTATTCATCGAGCGATTGACTACACTAAAATGGCTATAATGTCTAAATTAAAAAGAAAATATTTTTCAATTTGAGAAAAGGGAGCTATAGTAGCTCGAATAGAAAATGGAGAGTTTTGTTGGCTTTGGAATTCGGCGTTGCACATTCTACAATTTCAACGATGTGGAAAAATAAAGAAGAATTACGAAAAGCACTGCCGTGAAGTCAGGAGCTTTTGAGCGCTCGTACATCCACCTTGTAGGTAGATTCGCATTTTCCAGTTTTAGAAATCAATTGAAGGAATTTTCGACAGCTGTCAGAAAAATTCTGAAACTTCAGACTTCATGTCAGTGCTTCAGCTGATCAATTTTTTTTCGACAATTCGCTAGAATTTTCTACGGTATCTATGGTCTTGGTGATGCGATTAGGACAAAATTTCGCACGTAGTTTGAATACATTATTCCTCAACTAGGTGCAAAATTTCATTCCAATCAGATCAGTAGTTTCGAAACTATCAGAAAAAAAATATTTTGAACGGCCATATTTACGGAACCCCTAGTCTAATATTGCTCATTGATGAACATGACTGCGATATTAGCGATCAAAACCCACCCTGAAAATTTCAAGTTCCTAGGCCTTTCGGTTCAGAAATTACAATTTTCTATGGTTCTGGTCATGCGATCTGGACGAAATACTGCTTTAATATATCATTCTCGATTAAAATACAAAATTTCATCTCGATCGAATCCGTAGTTTCGAAATTATCGATAAAACAAAATTTCAAACGACCGTATTTACGGAACCCCTAGTATAATTCTGCTCATTGATAAACGTGAACATGACATTTCAGATCCACACCTATCCTGAAAGTCCCTAGGCGTTTCCGTTCAAAAGTTACAATTTTCTATGGTTTCTATGGTTCTGGTCATGCGATCTGGACAAAATTTCACATATAGCTTGAACACCTCAATCTCCATTTGAGTGCAAAGTTTCATCTCGATCGAATCTGTATTTTCGAAGTAATCAGGAAAACAAAATTTTGAACGGCCATATTTACGGAACCCCTGGTGAAATTCTGCCCATTAACGAACTTAACCGAGGCATTTGGGATCTGAACCTACACTGAAAATTTCAAGTCTCTAGGTTGATCCGTTCGACAGTTATCGTGCTTACGGCCGGACGGACGGACAGACTCGAATTTTTCGACGGATTCGTCATCAGTGATTCGAACATAGTCGATTGAGACCATTTTCGGCTCAAAATTCGAAAAATACAGACATCGTGACGAAATGATATAGCCCTCGTGTAAGTAGTACGAGCGCTCAGAAAATGAAGGAAGCATTTAATCAGTACATTTTTAAATAAAAAAAAAAGATAAATCCTATTTCTGCGTTCTCTATACAAATTTTTGGATATAACGACCATCGGATATAACGACCTAATATTCACGGTCCCCTCAATGTCGTTATAACCGGATTTCACTGTATTTTTCTGATGACTATTCTGACTAAGCCTATTATCCGATTCCGGTTTCACGTCGACTTCTGGGACACCCTGTATACATACTTTCGAAATTCTCAAATCCATTTTTCCAAGAAAATGATTGAATCAATACTCTTTATTTTCAGAAACTAACAACCATAAATGAAGATGATCTCTCATTCCAACCGCAGTCGCCGCCAAAGCGCGATACTGCGAAAATCCAAGCCAAAACTGAACCCGAACCGTTGGCTGATGTCGGCTGGTCTTTTACCCCAGAAGAATTCCTCGACGATGATGACGACGACGATTATGTGCCACCCAAGAAAGCTCGTACCCTCAAAACGACGAGCAAGGCGATCGAAAGCGATCCCGATAGCGATGAAGATTACGTCCCTTCGAAAACTTTGAAGAAGCGAGCGAGGAGAATATCTTCGATTTCTTCGGATTCTTCCAAAGATAGCGGCAGAGTTTCTAAATATAGGGAACTTAGAGATAAGAACAACGAGGCTTCGAGGAAGTCGAGGTTGAAACGTAAAATAAAGGAACGGAAGATGGAGACGGAGATGGAAGGACTTGAAAGTAAGAATGTGAAACTTAAAGCTAAAGTGGAAGAGCTCAAAAGGATGGTGGATAACTTCAGATCAAATTTGTTCAAGATAATGGCGCAGAAATGAGTGATCAAACTGTTGAATTTATTCGATGTTTATTTTAATTAAGTTTTTTTTTAACTCGTCTAGATGGAATTTGTTTTATCAGTCTTCTAAGATGAGATTGTTAGTGTCCTGCTATATTTTTTATTGGACATATGTAACGATAAGTTTGTATTGATCGATTTAAGTCCCTTATTTGTTTGGGATGCTTTCATAAATATTGATTTTCTAATAATTATGTCTATTATAAGTTTTAATGATCATTAAATAAGCATGTAGTTCTTGTTGAATGAGGTATTTTTCACCTATTTCTGAAATCTTGGGAAAAACCTATTGACTTATGACGACACACTTTCAGAAACTTGTTTTCAATGCAGTTGAGTTATGTGGGAAGTCTTTGGTTATTTGAACTGTAAATTCTCGATGTCGATGTCAAACGAAGCTTTTTCTCCTCTCCTTTTTCCAGAATTTGGCTCAGTTGAAATGGGCAAGTGCACCCCTGATAAAATTCATTTTTAATTTGAATGAAGCGTTTACGAAAAGATATTCATAAAGAATGTTTCCAGAAAGAAGTTTTTTAACAGAAGGTAGAACTCTTCGCCCAAAAACAAATTGAAGAAATTTTTGACAGCTGTCAAAAGAAATTTCAACAGGTGAAACTACACTTCACGTCAGTGCTTAGGTGACCAATTTTTTTTTCCATAATTCGCTATAATTTTCTACGTTATCTATGGTCTTGGTAATGCGATCTGGACAAAATTTCGCACGTAGTTTGAATACATTATTCTTCATCTATGTGCAAATTTTAATTCCAATCCAGTTAGTAGTTTCGAAATTATCAGGAAAATATTATTTTGAACGGCCATATTTACGGAACCCCCTAGTCTAATTTTGCTCATGGATAAACGTGACCGCGACATTCGAGGATCCACACCTATCCTGAAAATTTCAGGTCCCTAAGCCTTTCTATTTGAAAGTTATAATTTTCTATGGTTCTGGTGATGCGATCTGGACAAAATTTTGCATGTAGCTTGAACACTCATTCTCCATCCGAGTTCAACAGATTCGTCATCAGTGACAAAATAATGTAGAACAAACACTCAATATAAAACTAACAGTATATCCTTTTTGTAATTTTGAAACTTGGTTGTATTATAATAAGTTATAAAAATCCTTTCCTTTCAAGAACTATTTCCAAAAGAAAATTTATTCTGAAGCTTGAGAACACATATTTTTATGCAATAAAGTCACTCTTTCCGATATAGTTCGTTTCTCATTAAAATTTCCTCAACGAATGCAATTTGTTATTTCTCTTCATTCCCATTTTCCTGATTTTTTTCCAATACTGTTTCGAATTAGGATCCATTTCTTCCAAAGGTGGGGGAGGTCCTGTTCTTATACTCCACAACCAATCTGGGTATTCACTGTCGGGTTTCAGTTTGACATCTTCCCCCGTTTTATATATATTTATACCCATTACATATTCTACTAGTTTCTTCGGATCTGTTTCAACAGGTAATACTTTTTTTTCGACAGCAGCACCTACTTTACCAAGTTTTTTCTTTTTCAGAGCTCCTCCAAGCATACTGACACCTGAAAACAACTAATTGTTAATGAAAGGATATGAGAAGTTTCTGGAAATTTCTACTTGATCCTTCATGCCTGGCGTAATTCCTAACAAATGTTTTATTAATTAATTGTACAGGCTGTACATTTTGTATTATTCTAATATAATTCATATTGAATTACAATTTTTCACTTTCTTGAGCGGTGTGAAGTTGGCCGCCACGTGTCTGTCAGTTGTCAGATTCCCGAACCTCGAAGAAGTGGCGTATCATACGATTTGAAAGAATGCCCAATCGCGATTCCAACTACCGATGAGGGCGCTGTGAAATGTAAACAAAAATGGAGGAAAACAAGTATCTTTTTGAGATTTAGTGTGGTAAAACGTATTATTTAGGTAATTTTCATGTTTTTCCTCCGATTTTGTGGGTTTTATGTGAAGACTTTTTAGTGAATGATTGGATTATTGATAGTGTCAAATTTATTGATTTTAGGTGAACGAATTGTTTTTTTGAAATTGATTATAGTTCAATAGGAAAAATAGAGCACTATTTGAGTTTGACGGCAGTGTTCAATTATTTGGAAGCTACACCTAATAGTCGATCATTTGTGCTTTTCTTCGTTCCATTTTTCCACTATGCCAAAGGCTTTAGTGACACAAACTGCTGAGGCATCTTTCTTATGAAATTTATGTAAATGTATAGCCCTGTTTTGATTTTTCTCCGAGGAGCAATTGGAGACACAACAATTACAATTGTAAACTGGTTTATTAATAGTACTAGATTTTTGTTCACTCATTGTTATATAATCCAATGTCCTGAAATTCATGTACATAATATATTAAAATCGTTTCATTCAGACTTCATCTTAAAGATGATTATAATTTCTTCCTTACAGAAAGATTAAGTCACAGTCACATTTGAAATACGAAGATTAATTTCATAACACTCTTGTTGATAATTATTGAATTACATTTATTTCTAAATAACCACACAAACCTGCCCCAGAAAATTGGACATGTAACCTAAAATTCAATAACTTTGGGAACGTATTTCAACTGAATAACACTTATAATAACCTTACCGACTATTTTTTTCAAAACCAATTACTCTGTTCAGAAAATGATAAGAATATACCTCAAAAATACCTGGTTCCTGGATATAAAATAATATCTGGCTCAAAAGCACGTGAAATATGAAAACAATAATCGTTTTCTAGGTTCGGGATTTAGCCGGCAAGGAGCGTTTAGACTTATGAAATCACGAATTTCCATTCTGTACTTGTGCGTTGGTGCATTTTTCCAATTGGGCCGACGTTATTATGGATTTTTCTTTTTCTGTTTATGAATTTTTTCCATTTTTGACTCTTGACATAATAATTCTAGCAGTTTCGTTAAAGATTCAATGATACGCCACTGACTTCCAACACTACATCGGAATCGCAGCTTCCAACAGATAACTTCACACCGCATTTAGTATAATATTCAAATAATAATACGATGAACAGAAATATTGACAAATATTGAGTATTTAAATTTTATAATTTATAATATTCACGAGAGATTATACATAAAACACGTTGAAATGAGTTGATGGTGAGAAATTCAAATATATTCTATAATCGTTCTTCATTGCTTTGATTTCAGGTAACTTTCTAGTTTCATAGAAGCCAAATGCCCAAATAATAAATATTCCTTGTCAATACCTGAATATATTTTTTAGAAACAATATTAACATACAAATCGAGATACCAAAATGAGTATAAGTAAATATAATTACGGCTTGTGTATGTGTATTATTCATTCAACTATCAATTTTTATTCTAGCTTCTGACACAGAAAAAGAACGAACATTAGGTGATGGAATGGATCGTTTCGAACTAGAATTAAATGAAACAGATTCCAAAAAAGAATTTTACTTTCATCTACCTCAAAAACCATCAGCTTCTATTTTGAAATCTATGCGTCCTGTTATTCCCACATCGAAGATCTATAAAACTGTCCCTACATACATTCCAAGGGAAAAGAGAATAAAATACCTCACAAGAAAGCCAAAAGAGCCCAAATTCATTCCATATGAACCATATAAAGGTGCTGTTCACCCTATAATAATGAAAAAAAAGAAACCGCTACTTTTACCACCAAAAGTATCGAAGAATAATATTGAAATTCATCACTTGGTGACGCAAATGAGTGATATGAGAACAGCCGAATTAGCTGAAGATAATGATGAAGCTGAAGACATTGTGATATCTAAGAAGGATTGGGAGAAAGAAAAGAAGAATTATGAAAACGATATCAATAATTTGAGGGAAAGTAATATTGTATTGGAAAATCAGTTGAAACTTCAAACTCAAGTAAATATTTATACTCATATTTGATTCATGTTTTAAGCCGATATTTTTAGGTTAATAGCGAATTGAAAACATTGCTCGTAGCCGCAGTCGGTGAAGATTTGGAGACGAGGGTGGCACATTTGACCGAAGACAAACTTCAGCTAGCCAGGGCACTTCTGAAATCTGCCAACCATTTAACCACACATCAGGAACAGACTGAGTGGCTTTCTGGACAATGCGAAGTTTGGAGAAGTAAATTTTTGGCATCGAGGTTAGTATCTTCCGAAGAATTGTTAAAAAAACATGAAAAGCACTGCCGTGAAACGCTCGTTCATCCACCTTGTTGATAGATTCGCATTTTCCAGTTTTAGAAACAAATTGAAGACATTTTTGACATTTTTCAAACTAAGGCAAAACTCCAGATTCACGTCAGTGCTTTAGTTTTCGATAATTCAATAGAATTTTCTATGGTATCTATGGTCTTTGTAATGCGATCTGGACAAAATTTCGCACGAGGTTTGAATACATTATTCATCTATGTGCAAAATTTCATTCCAATCCAATCAGTAGCTTCAAAATTATCAAGAAAAAAATATTTCGAACGGCCATATTTACGGAACCCCAAGACTAATTTCTCTCATTGATAAACGTGACCGCGGCATTCGAGATCCACACCTATCCTGAAAATTTCAAGTCCCTAGGCCTTTCTGTTCGAAAGTTATAATTTTGTATGGTTTCTATGGTTCTGGTCATGCGATCTGGACAAAATTTATCATGTAGCTTGAACATGTCATTCTCATCTCGATCGAATCATTAGTTTCGAAGTAATCAGGAGAACGACATTTTGAACGGCCATATTTACGGAACCCCTGGTCGAATTGTGCCCAATAACGAAGTTCATAAGTTATTTTGAAAGACAGTGAAGGTACTGAGATAATTTTGTTACAGTTTGATGGTGGAAGAATTAGCGAAATGGAAATCAGCTCTGACCATAAGAATCAAGGAACTGCAGTCCTTGATGTCCAGTCTCTTAGAAGACCGTCGTCAAGCCGACAGATGCTTGATCAAAACTTGTTACAATCTCAATGAAGTCACAAAACACCTTGATATGAATGCCAAACGATTGAAATCTATGAAGTCCTTGGATTTTAACCATTTATCGGACATCAATTTTGAAATTAGCCAACTTTTATTTGATAAATTTTGTAAATATAATGAGGAGGATTTTGGGAAGTTCTATAGCGAAGTTATTAATGTGGCGCAGAGAACTAAACAAGAGGAAAAAGCAAGAAAGGTATGCAGCAATCTTACAACTCATTAGCATGAGTTACTACGGTGTTAAATATAAATCTGAAAATGAATTTTGAAACTGAAAGCCATTATTATTTTAATGTCAATTCTTATTCAAATTCGTCAATCTTCTCTTTCTGGAACTGTTAAAATTATTGAAATGTGCAATGACTTAGAATTTAGATTTGTTGGCTTGTTTTATTAGTGTATCTAGAACAATTCTTCTTTTTTTATGACTGCAATTAAGAACTTTAGATAGACAACCAATATACAGGGTGATTCCAAATTCGACGTGAACCTTGAAGGACGTGTTAGTATGACTCATTTGATGCCATTTGAGCCATATTTCTTGATATCCAAAAATCAACAGCTTACGAGTTATTTGAGTTCTTGTGTTTTTTGAAAAATTACTGACCTTACTCCATTTTTCGTCAATTTTTTCTACGTTGAGCAAGTTTGATTATAATTTCGGATTATTTTCATCAGAGAAGGATATGATATGTATGAAAAAAGCGAAAATATGCTGTAATAGATGTTGAAAAAGAATTCGGTATAAGAAGAAAAGAATAGTCAATTTCTAACATCAATTCGCCTGCAACTTTCGAACTCCACAAAAGTATTTTAAAAACTTGCCAAATTCTTTCTTTATTTCCTAAAAAAGTTTTCGTTAGAATGCAGGCACTAGTTTCATTTATGACTCAAATGACAGCAAATGAGTACTACTAACACGTCCTTCAAGGTTCAAGTCGAATTTGGAATCACCCTGTATATTCCCATTTTCTTTATAGATACTGCAAGATCCCATTACAATCTCGATGAATCACGAGGAATTGTGCAAAGCTGTATTGGGAGAGGCAGGAACGGCTGCAAACGATCAGCCTTTTCAGAAATATCAACCCCATTCTACATGCTGTTCGCATTGTACAGGGGAGTTCAAGGAGATTTGATCGATTGTGGGATCGAACACGTTTATTCCCCAAGTTGAATCATATTTCTCGAAAGTCTGAAACTGTGCCAAAACCCTTTTTGAAATATTCACGTACACTGAATCGGTCTAATAAAAATCCCATCTATATTGCATATTTCAAATATCGATTAACCAGTTCGGTGAAGACGAAACTAGTCTCTCTTGTTCCAGAAGCTTCTGAAAGATATGAATCAACTTCGAGGTTAGTGGAGTTGTAAATAGAGCAGCTGTTAATAATGGGTTACCCTATATTTTTATAATATAAGCTTATTTTTATCCTTGTTGAAATTAAATGATGTAACATATACTCCGTTCAAGAATTATTGACTTCTCGGTTGGCTGTGAAAAATCGAATTTAAGTTGGTAATAGAGTATTCAGTAATATTTCGGGTTGCTGAATTCAGGTTGGTATAGGAATAACACTAACATTACCCATAGAAATCTTGCTTTGATGATTTTATCGAAGATATTGGTGAATATGTAATTATAAAAATTTGCTCTGAATTTGAGTATTTTTTGTCTTATGCTATTAAAATGGCTGGAATTGACCAGGATACATCGCGCCTAACAAGAGAACGCCAGGCAGTTTGTCGATGTTACTTCGAGTTTTTCAAAGATTTGGCATATATTTCCGATGGTGTTTCAGGTAAACTGTTATTCACCGATTCAAAGTGTATTCTGATTGATCAATGTCTCTTAAATTTTCAGATTTCACCAAGCCCTGTCCGTAGAATATTAGCATGTTATTATAGCCTGGAATAAGCAGTGGAAGAAAACCTGTGCGATACGATTATTCCTTCAAAGAGACATTGAATGACTTTGTTTTTGCTAGAATTAAAAACAATGAATATATCAGTTTAGATATCCTTTTCGAACATGCCAAAGAGCACCTAGATTTCAATTGATCGAAGTCAACATTATATTATATCATAAAAAAAATTGAATACAAATACAAAAAAGTTGATCAAAGGAAAATTCTTACTGATAAACAGAAAAATATAATAAAAATAGTACGATCATCATTTATCTAGATGAAATTTGGATATTCAAAAACGGTATTCAAATTTATCAGTGGACACTAGAAAATAATCCAAAAGGTATGCCGAGTATATTCAAGGGTAAAGGCAGAAGGTGCACTATTTTGAATGCTGGAACAATTGATGGATTTTTACCTGGATGTGATCCGATTCTTGACAGTGGTATTAATGATAAGGATTACTATGAATGGTGAATTATTTCATAAATGGGTTGAAATATTGAAATCTTCGCTGCAAAAGGATGCCCATCAATAGGATTATGTCAGCTTATTCAATAAACATATCCAAATCACTACACTACGTGGAAACAAAGTTTTCAATATTTTTATCTTTGCTCTCGTATCATTCATAGATATTTTAAGTTTATTTATTATACTTATACTGTATGGTACCCTGTTCACATTCCCTCTGCTAATACACATGCTATATTGTTCCCAATTCAAAAGTATACTGAATAATTGTAAAATTGCTCATCAATTATAATATTTTCAATAATTCATGGACAGTTTTAATGAATGAAAATAAAAATTGACTTTCTTGAAGTATTCACACCGAGCAATAAATAATTCACAAATTGGTTCATATATCGATAGTTCGGTACAAATTTCATGTCAAAATTCTTCATGTACTACATAGATTCTTAATTTTTGTTTCTCTCTTATTTCTTAATACATTATAACGTTTTTTCCAATCCATTCTTTTGGCCCTGTGCTTGCGAAGTATCCAAACATTTTTTTCTGTTGCACCACTAGCTACCTGCTAGAATTCCATTAATTATCCTTCTTGAATCCTGACATAAAATGGTACTCTTATAGTTATATGGTTAGAATTTTGCAAGATTTCCAATACCAATAAATATTGCATGGTCCTGAGTGAAAATAAATATTTATTTGAATGATCTTCAATTTTCCATGGTTGACTTTTATATGAACGATAAGTTCAGATAATTTCATATGAAAGCATTCCACGATATTTTTGCGCTTTCAAACCTGAACTCCCATGTAGAAACTGCAATCGAAATATTCCGGCTTAATTATTCGATAATTCGTATACTCAACACTTTTCTAGGTTATATTTATGTTTTATTTCTATGATGAAATTTAGTAACTTTTTTATAACCAGAAATAAAGCCTCGACTGGACGTTCATGGCCTGGTTCGATGTCAATAATTCTTAAATGGACTATATTTATGTGCGTTTGTTTCTATGAACAAGAGCATTATCATTTTGGCCAATTGTCTATAATTTTCTATAATTCTGTCCTGTGAGGAGGGGAACCATTCCGGATGCGGTAGGAGCTACTGGATATGCCTTTCTGACAAAGTTAGAACGGTAGCTCTTAGACTCTTAAAATGGATTAATATTTAGGTTAGGCTAGCGAGTCAGAAGTGATTATTTTACCACATCATCTATTATTATAATGATCTGCCTACTTTTACGAATTTACTGGATTGATTGATCTACGCGCTCACTAGTTGAAACATTAATTAACTAATGGGTGACGCGGAATTAATAATCCATTCAATACGAGCGTCTCGAATTTAAATGTGGATATATCGATATAACTATGGGAAAATCTTGGCGCAGAAGGCTATTAACCCTTCGAAACGCTGACGGATAGCCATTTGGAAAGTTGCGATATTAAACTGCTCCAAGATATTTACTGCATGTGTATAGGTACGAGAGTGAAACATTAATCTTAACGCGGTTCGATCAGGAACTCACTCTCGATGCCAAGGTGCTAGAATTATTCCCGACAATATTTATGTTTGCAATCAATATGGGGACTTCGAGCCGCGTAACGGAACTGGCGTGCGGAGCTGATTTGTAATAGAATGTCGGTAATTCATCGAAACTGCAGAATCTTACCTTTTTGAGCGCTCCTACTACTTACACGAGGGCTATATCATTTCGTAACGATGTCTGTATTTTTCGAATTTTGAGCCGAAAATGGTCTCAAACGACTATGTTCGACACACTGATGACGAATCCGTCGAAAAATTCAAGTCTGTCTGTCCGTCCGTCCGTATACACGATAACTCTCGAACGGAACGACCTAGAAACTTGAAATTTTCAGGGTAGGTTCGAATCTCGAATGCCGCGGTTAAGTTCGTTATTGAGCGAAATCCGCCGAGGGGTTCCGTAAATATGGCCGCTCGAAATTTTGTTTTCCTGATCACTTCGAAACTACT
The DNA here is from genome assembly GCA_963966015.1 of Aphidecta obliterata. Lineage (NCBI taxonomy): Eukaryota > Metazoa > Arthropoda > Insecta > Coleoptera > Coccinellidae > Aphidecta > Aphidecta obliterata. The sequence continues at coordinate 6,617,686 of OZ014435.1, forward strand.
GATTCGATCGGAATGAAATTTTGCACCCAGATGAAGAATGACGTGTTCAAGCTACATGCAAAATTTTGTTCAGCTCGCATGACCAGAACCATAGAAAATTATAACTTTGTAATGGAAAGGCCTAGGGATTTGAAATTTTCAGGATAGGTGTGGATCTTGAATGTTGCGGTCACGTTCATCGATGAGCAGAATTAGACTAGGGTTTCCGTAAATATGGTCATTCGAAATTCAGTTTTCTTGATAATTTCAAAACTATGGATTTGATCGTGACAAAATTTTGTATTCAAATTGGGAATGATATATTCGAGCTAAATTTTTTCCAGATCGCATGATCAGAACCATAGAAACCATAGAAAATTATAACTTTCGAACGGAAAGGCCTAGGGACTTGAAATTTTCAGGGTAGGTTTGCATCGCGAATTTCGCGATCATGTTCATCAATGAGCGAAATTAGACTAGGGGTTCCGTAAATATGGCGGTTCAAACTATTTTTTCCTGATAATTTCGAAACTACCCATTGGATTGGAATGAAATTTCGCACATAGATGAAAAATAATGTATTCAAACTTCGTTTGTCCAGATCGCATTACCAAGACCATCGAAAAAAAATTGGTCACCTAAAGCACTGACGTGAAGTCTGGATTTTCGCCTTAGTTTGAAATATTCTTTGACAGTTGTCAAAATCTATTTTGTGACAGTTGTCAAATCTTCCCAATTGGTTTCCAAAACTGGAGAATGCGAATCTACCTACAAGGTGTAAGCTCCTGACTTAACTGCAGTGCTTTTATAAATTTTTAAAAGATAAGATACCTACGAGCGTAGGAACTTGAAGACTGGAGAATTCCGAAGCCCCCTACCTCTACCACTTTGTCAAAAGAGCTTTTGTGTTTCGACGCAAGACCACAGATCTCTTCTTTTTGGGCTTCTATCTGCAATCTTGAGTAGGTTAGATATACGTCTTGCTCTGCCACCTTGAACTCGATCAACTAGGAAAGAAGAAGATGACATGGATTCCTGGACAATCGGTGATCAAGAAGAAGAATAAGTAAACAACATAGGAAAATTCTGATGGAACATTTTTACTAACGTCCTGCAACCACTGACGTAGATGTGGAGGACCAGCATCCAATACGTTGATTGCCCAGCATCGCATTTGTTTGCCGTGCCTTATCCTGTATAACTAATCCAGTCCATCATTCAAACCCGCCCCGTAAACACAAAACCAACCCCAAAACAAACCCGTCCTATTGGAAAACAAGAAAATGGGGATAGTTCAGGTCTCAACAACGTCGAAAACCAAAACGCTCAGACAACAGACTATCTCAGATCCGGCGTCTGCCGTTCGGGATGAGGCCGGATGCGCCGAGATGTTTACCGAATCGAAAGTCTGATTAATACGGCACTTCGGGCAAACTTCCTGTCCTGATAGAATTGAATATTCCCGCCGATGCTCCATCCATCTCTGGAGACGGGACGAAGATGTTGAATGTCTGTTACGTCACGTTGAAAAATGTATTTGCAGCGCGAAAAGGGCCGAGCTGGGAGCGGTGCATTTAATTGAGTCATGCGACTTTATTGATGATTTCTTCTGATGCCTCGCTCCGTTGGGCCTTCGATGGAAATTTAAATTTGAATATTTATTCGGGAAGGGCGAGCGGGGACTTTCTTTTTGGTGGGATTTTTTTTGTTCCCTGTTTTGGAATTCCTCGGTGGTGTTCGGTATTTTATAGAACTTTTGTGGACTGTACCAGTAATTTTTGCCTGCTTGTTTTTATGAACAAGCGCATCATCATTTTGCCCAAATGTCTGTAATTTTCGAATTTTGTGCCGGGGATGGTCTCAAACGATTAGGTTGGATAATGAGCTTTTTTCCTGTTCCTGAAAAGAAAGAGCTTGAGTTAAAAATTGGCCATTTTTTGAAAACCGTGAACAAGTCTGAAGATCTCCGATATCGTCTGACGGTTCTCTCGATAATCATTTCAAACTTTGAAGGAGTCATGATTCCTCTCGAAACTCGAGCGAATTTTGGAAAAATAGGCCGATCCGAGGTCTGCAACGTTTCTTCAACATCCACGTGTAGTTTCTAGGAATATTCGATCATTTTTGGTAAGGTGAATGTTATTCCAGTAGAATGCCGTCGAAATTAATTATATCACGGCAATGTGAAAAAGGTAATTGGAGTAAGAAATAGAGGTGAGTAATTATTTCTAACGATTTTTTACCCTCATAAAATATTTCGTGATTTTCAGAACTAGAATTTCTACCCCCATACCACACAGGTTATGAAAACTTTCGTTAATTCTCGCCAGTAAAACGGATTCGAAGGAATTTTAGGCCCTTTTTCCAATATTCAATCTGACATAACCAGGTACTTCTATCTGATCAATATTCAAAAAATTATCATTTAAAGTTAAGACTTTACGTTACTCGAGTTGTTGATGTGACCATGGCAACACTAAATAAATTGGGAGATCAATAAAAAAAAATTCGGTGATTTCATTTATTGAAGTTTATGGAAATAAATTGGCAGTATTTGTCATATTGACAATGAACACCGAAGGCCATTTTAGAATACAGAAAAAAGAGTTTTCTGTCACTATAATTCGGTGATTCCATCTTTTGAAGTTTATATATATGAATTGACAGTATTTGTAATACTAACAATAAACACTGAAGGCCATTTTGGAACAAAAAAAAAATATTTTTTGACATTCCATATAATTTGGTGATTCCATCTATTGAAGTTTATGAAAATAAATTGGCAGTATTTGTCATACTGACAATGAACACTGAAGGCAATTTGAAACACAGAGAAGAAGAGAGTTTTTTGACATATTCTATATAATTTTGTGATTCCATCTATTGAAGTTTATGAAAATAAATTGACAGTATTTGTCATACCGACAATGAACACTGAAGGTCATTTTGGAACATAGAAAAAAAAATTCTGACATATTCCATATAATTTGGTGATTCCATCTTCCATCTATTGAAGTTCATGAAAATAAATTGGCAGTATTTGTCGTACTGAAGGCCATTCTGGAATAGAGAAAAAAATTTTTTTTAAAAATTCCATATATTTTGATGATTCCATCTATCGAAGTTTATGAAAATAAATTGACAGTATTTGTCATACTGACAATGAACACTGAAGGCAATTTGGAATACAGAAAAGAAAAGGGTTTTTTGACATATTCAATTTAATTCGGTGATTCCATCTATTGCAATTTATGAAAATGAATTCACAGTATTTGTCATACTGACAATAAACACTGAAGGCCATTTTAGAACACAGAAAAATTAAAGTTTATCTTCTTTGACGAGATAGCTAGTAATCATCCGCAACATTATAGGATTAATGAAAGATTTAAAATGAAATAAAATTTGATTTTTGAGCGCTCGTACTACTCACACGAGGGCTAGGTATATCATTTCGTCACGATGTCTGTATTTTTCGAATTTTGAGCCGAAAATGGTCTCAATCGACTATGTTCGACTCACTGATGACGAATCCGTCGGAAAATTTGAGTGTCTGTCCGTCCGTCCGTATACACGATAACTCTCGAACGGAACAACCTAGAGACTTGAAATGTTCAGTTCCCGAATGCCTCGGTTGAGTTCGTTAATGGGCAAAATTCCACCAGGGGTTCCGTAAATATGGCCGTTCAAAGTTTTGTTCCCCTGATTACTTGAGAATTACAGATTTGATCGAGATGAAATTTTGCTCTCAAATGGAGAATGAGGTACCTAAGCTAGATGTGAAATTTTGTCCAGATCGCATGACCAGAACCATAGAAACCATAGAAAATTGTAACTTTTGAACGGAAACGCCTAGGGACTTGAAATTTTCAGGATAGGTGTGGATCTCGAATGTCGTGATCACGTTTTTCTATGAGCAAAATTATACTAGGGGTTCCGTGAATATAGTCGTTTGAAATTTAGTTTTTTTGATAATTTTAAAACTACAAACTCAATCGTGACAAAATTTTGTATACTAATAGAGAATGATATATTCAAGCTACATTTCTCCAGATCACATGACCAGAACCATAGAAACCATAGAAAATCATAACTTTCGAACGGAAAGGCCTAGTGACTTGAAATTTTCATAAATACGGTCTTTTGAAATTTTGTTTTCTCGATAATTTCGAAACTACGGATTCGATCGAGATAAAATTTTGTATTTCAATCGAGAATGATATAATGAAGCAACTTTTTGTCCAGATCGCATGACAAGAACCATAGAAACCATAGAAAATTATAACTTCCGAAGGGAAAGGCCTAGGAACTTGAAATTTTCAGGGTGGGTTTGGATCTCAAATGTCGCGGTCACTTTAATCAATGAGCAAAATTAGACAAGGGTTCCGTAAATATGGCCCTTCAAAATATTTTTTTCCTTATAGTTTCGAAACTACTGATTGGTTTGAATTAAAATTTTGCACCTAGCTGAGGAATAATGTATTCAAACTACGTGCGAAAAAACCAAGACCATAGATACCGTAAAAAATTCTAGCGAATTATCAAAAAAAAATTGGTCAGCTGAAGCACTGACATTAAGTCTGGAGTTTCGCCTAAGTTTGAGAATTTGTTTGACAGCTGTCGAAAATTCCTTCAATTGGTTTCTAAAACTGGAAAATGCGAATCTACCTGCAAGGTGGATGTACGAGCGCTCAAAAGCTCCTGACTGCATGGCAGTGCTTTTAGTAATTTTTTTTATTGTCTTTTATTCTATTTACTCGAATGCATTCATTTTTCTCCTGGTGGAAATCTTCTTTGACGAGATAGCTGGGATTCATCTGTAACATTCTAAGATTAATGAAAGATTTGAAATGAAATAAATTTGATTTTTTTATTCTTAAGACTTCATTTGCCATACTGAAGGCCATTTTGGAACAAAGAAAAGAAATGAGTTTCAACATATTCCATAATTTGGTGATTCCATCTATTGAAGATTACAAAAATGAATTGACAGTATTTGTCATACACTGAAGGCCATTTTGGAACACAGAAAAAAAATCTGACATTCGATATAATTCGGGGATTCCATCTTTCGAAGCTTATAACAATAAAATGAACATTGAAATCTGTATTGGTCCGTATTCCTGTCTGAGTGATTCCCCAATAAATTATTTGAAAACATTGAATGACTGATAATCCCTGAAAATCCCTCCTCATAAATAATTAATATCGGCGTGACGGTTTGAGAGGGTTCGAGAAATACCCATTATTCGCGCTCAACAATCCGGCGTACAAGAATACGAGGAACTTTAATTTTCTAATTGTGACTGAGGGAAGGATAGCACCTTGGGATTGAGGACTGGGCCCCTTTTCACCGAAGTCAAGGAATGGGGACCCTCGGAAAACGATCCACGCTAATTGGACTGAACCATTGAACGATGTCTGCAATTTAATTAATTTTTCGACTATAACGGACAATTAAAGACCGTTTATACACACCTAAAGTCGTAACAAGAAATCTAATTACCGGAGGACGATGGCTGAGTCATTTCGGCTTTTCCCGGAAGTTGGAAATCGTTAAAGTTTTACCGGAACGCGATCCAGAAATCGGGATGTTGTCTGATTTACGAGAGCGATAATTCTGATCCTTCCTCGTGAGAGAATGGCTCACCTCAATCCATTTGAAGGCTTCACGACAAGGTGATTTTAATTTTATTTAGGTAGGTAAGATTCATCACAATAACACAACTTGCAGCTTATATATAGAATTGCTTGAAATAAAATTCAGAAAAATGATGTGTTAATTCAATAGATATTCTAGAATTTAATCTTATTTACATTCCATAATTAGCAACCTTTTTTTTGCCACTTCGAGAAGTGGAATTTACCAGTTGATCTCTCCCCATTTCATTAAACAGTTCACCAACATGTCAAGTTCTCCAGACCGAATCCACAACTTTTCCAATCATGGAACATGATGCTGAAATGAAGAAAGGAGAAATAACTAATGATCCCTAGTTCAAATGGCATAAATATATTGAGAAACTTATCGGAAAGCTGTCGAACTAATTCTCACTGCACATTTCGCACGTCGAGGGTTAATGATCTTCCATTTTCAGTTTTCCGATTGGTTTCTGAAATTTAACATATACAGGATGTTTTCAAAGGTGGGGATTTTTTTTGACAGGTGCTAGAACTCGTCAAAATAAGTCAAGAATCCTTTATATAAAATATACACCAAGGCCAAGTATTTCGAAATCGAAGTTACAGTTCGGATCTGACGGTACGTATTGAGATCTAAATGTGTTTATTGAATGCGTTTAGTTTACGGAAAATCATCTGACAGATCGTATGATTTTTGCAACTTTTCGGAATTTCGTAATGTGTTTCCAAATAGGTGGATAGGAGGTGGTGGGTCGATTTCTTGGACTGCACGCTCCCCGGATCTCAACCCCTGTGATTTCTTCTTTGTGGTCATTTAAGAACATAAGTTTACAATAACGGTGGAGTGAATAGTGTTGAAGAACTAGAACAACACATTGAAAATGCTTGTGATGTTATTCGTGAGCAAACTGATGTGATAGTTGCTGCACGTAATCATTTGTTATTAAGCCAGGCAAGACTTAGTGGACATTGGTGACCATTTCGAACAATTTATGTGAACAATTTGGAACAATTTCATCAGTGAGTTTGTGAACTTTCTATTTTCAATCAGTAATTTTTCCTCTACTTAGTTTGAATTTTAAGAATTATACTAAGAAGAGTCGAAAGAGAATATACGAATTTGCGATAAAATCCAGCACTTTATTTACCCTCTGGAATGCATATGGCATAGAGATTCATGGCAGATTTCTCAACAAAGTAGTATTAAGATGATGATGCCGAAAATTTTCTGCAGTTTTTTCTTCGAATTGAATAATTTATATTATCAACCTAGCACCTGTCAAAAAAGCCTCACCTTAAAAAACACCCTGTATAATTATGATTTCGTGGACGTCTGTGAAATCTACGTTTGGAGTGAAGTATCGCTATGAACTTTCGTAGTGATTCAGCGTTCTCCTAGTTAAACATTCAGGATTATCTACCTTCATTTTTCCGAAATCTGATTGAAAAAAAATTCGTACGAAGAATAAATGAATGAAGGAAATAATAAATAAATTAATAACTGAATAAATAATTAATTGAATAAATAACTGGTGGAAGGCGAAAAATCAAAGGTTCCAGGAATTGGGTAATCTTTGACCATCATCACGTTTATTGAGACAGTTGGGTCGTTTATCGATTTTGAAATCGGGAAAAAATTGATTCAGTATTAATTAATTGATTGTTTTCGTTTTAATGTTTTCAATTATTTGCTTATTCATTTATTCTTTTTATTCATTACTGGAAGTATGGGTATACCGAAAATTGAATTTCAGGAAACAAGATCTTCAACCAAAGGCAAGACCATTAGCCTCAAAGGAAGTTCAAATTTTCGAAATTTCAATACGTTTCTTTCCCCCTTATTTGGGAGGTATCATATGAGCCTACCAATACCGAAGAACTTCAAAGATACCGTTGGAACTCGGGAATTTTCTAAATATTTTTTCATTTTCCAATATTATAAAAAGATAACGGTAGATGAAATACTACACAGTCGATTTTTTCAATCATGAATACCTGCATTAGTCATTTGGAATAACTAAGTTATCGAGTATTTCAGAGATTCAATGAATTCAAATAGATAAACTGCAAGTTTCATCAGTTCAAATATAACCAATGCACAAAATGATTGTTAAACGAACGAAAATACCCCACTTTTGTCGCTTCCAAAACCCCCCCTAACAAATCCATCACTCCTGGGCCCCTTTTGATGTTCAATTCATATACGATGTTTGCGATATCAGTATCTGCGTTTGTTCGACATACAATGCTGTCATTAAAAGTTTATTTCGTTGCCTTTTCAGTCGATTTAATTGATATTCCCATTGTTGCAGCGCTGTTGGGATTGTCATTTTTGGTTCAATGGATAGATTACAGAAATTCCAACCTCACTGAAACGATCGATTTCTACTTGAAAAACGCGAAATTGAATGGGGAATAGAATCGAAATAAAAGGGTCATTTAACGAAAACATCCCTTCGAATTTAATTGAAAGAATTCACTCACTCTACGATTTTCATTACCACTTATTTTCCCATTTCACCACCACAAAACGAGTTTGAACCATAATTTGACTGCAATTGGAGTATCTACTAGGCCGCGACTGATTCATAGTCTCGACTTGTGTTCCTTTGTTAGTTACATGGATACTTGAATAGTATACGTCATATTTTCTATGGCGACACATTGTATTCGAATATACAGGAGTGAAAAAAACTAGGTGAAAATCCCACCCCATCGTTTCCGCGATATCCTCATTCTGGAGCCCTGGAAATGAAGGACGGAAAGAAGTATGAGAAAATCGGCTCCATACAACAAACTCGCTTTTACGATGTTTGTTGTAAATCATCTAGAACGAGGCGGAGTTGAAATAGGATCCCTAAAATTGGAATTCTCGCCCACTTTAAAGTCTGTGAAAGGTGTCCTTAATGGACTCTTTTTCCTACGTTTTGCAGGACTCGGCCAAAGGGAATTCGCGAATGTCCCTGATGTGTATCGAACGTCAACGACTGCCTATTGAAGGCAATAATTCGGAAATGTTTTTCAGGGTGGAGGTCACATAATACTTACATTTTTTGTAGTGTGCTCTAGTGAGAAGTTCGAAAAACAATAATCATCTGCTTAACATTTTCAGTGCTGGAACTCCATTCCGAAATAAAGAAGTTCGGAGAGAATAGCAGCAGGTGTAGCGGACTAAACTCTGAAATTGTGAACAAAAATTCGCTGCTGCAATACTCACTGAAATATTCGTCATTCTGTTAAATCCATTCTTCTTACTCCTGGCTCATTTATCATTTAAATGGAATTAAAAATGGATAAAACTGGCAAGTTTCGCATTGTCTCCCCATGATTAATATTCGAAACCGTTCTGTATCGCGTGTTATTTATATTCATCCTATTCATTACGATGGGGATATTGAAATAGTTCTGTTGTTGAGCCGTTTATTTTGTGGCTTTTTCCGATATCATAATCGTGCTTTATTAGGATACTTTCGAATGAGGGGAATTTTTTATGATCCATTCGAAATACATCTTCGTGTTCGAAATTGAGTTTCGAAACAGGAAAACTTCTGACCGATTGATTCATTTTCATACTATCACTGTATGACGAAAATTTTGAGAAAAATAATAATTTTTTTATTTATTGATTTATTCATTTATGAATTTCATTTTATGGCCTTATTTATTTATTAATTCATTTATGAATTCATGAATGAATAATCGAATGAATGAATAAATAAATGAATGAATAAATAGATGAATGAATGAATAAATGGATAAATATGTAAATGAATGAATAAATGGATAAATGAATGAATCAAATGAATAGATAGATAAATGAATGAATCAAATGAATAGATAGATAAATAGGTGAATGGATAAATAGATAAAGAGATGGAAAGATGAATAGGTAACTAGATGAATAGATGAATAAATAAAATATCAATAGATGAATAGCTAAATAGATAAATAAATGAATATATGAATAGATAAATAGATAAATAGATGAATAGATGGATGGATAAATAGATGAATAGATGAATAGCAAAAAGGTGAATAGATAAATAGATAAATAGATGAAAAGATAAATAGATAAATAGATGAATACATAAATAGATCAAAAAGATAAATAGATAAATGAATAAATAGATGAATAGATGAATAGATAAATAGATAAATGAATTAATAGATGAATAGATAAATAGATAAATAGATGAAAAGATAAATAAATGAATATATGAATAGATAAATAGATAATAAAATCAATAGATAAATAGATAGAAAGATATATGAAAAATTAGATAAATATATAAATATATAAATAGATACATAGATGAATAGATGAATAGAAGAATAGATATTCAGATAAATAGATAGAAAGATAAATAAATAAAAAGATGAATGGATAAATAGATAAATATATAAATAGATAAATAGATAGATGAATAGGCAAATAGACAAATAGACGAATAAATAGATGAATGGATAGATGGATAAATAAACTGAATAAGTAAATGAAAAAATAGAAAAATAACCATGTTTTACTTTAAAGCAGATATTTTCATTACTTTTAGATGAATAGATGAATATATTGATTGATGAATGGATCATTGGATAAATAGACAAATAGACAATAATACTAATAGACAAATAGACAAATAGACAAATAAACAAATAGCCAAATAGACAAATAGACAAATAAAAAAATAGAAAATAGACAAACAGACAATTGAAAATCCTGACTCAGACTTAGGATCAAGAGACACGACAGTTCGAGAAGGGCCAAATAATTAATTAATTTTTGAATTGTCAATCAAATAATGAAAATTTCAACGAATAAACGATGTTTTATCAAACCTCTTTAACGAATCGTCAGGAAAAGTGTAACGTAGTTTTAAACTAGACAAATAGGCAAATAGGCAAATAGACGAATAGACGAATGTACGAATAGATGAATAGACGAATAGACGAATGGACGAATAGACGAATAGAAGAATAGACAAATGGACAAAAAGACAAATAGACAAATAGACAAATAGACAAATAGACGGATAGACAAATAGACAAATAGACAAATAGACAAATAGACAAAAATACAAATAGACCAATATAAAAAAAAGACACATAGGCAAATAGACAAACAGACAATTGAAAATCCTGAGCCAGACTTAAAATCAAGAGACACGACAGTTTAAAAAATGTCAAAATAATTAATTAATTTTTGATTTGTCGATTAAATAATGAAAATTTTAACGAATTAACGATATTCTATCGAACCTTTTTTAAGAATCGTCAGGGAAAGTGGAACGTAGTTTTAAAATAGACGAATAGACGTATAGATGAACTGACGAATGGACGAATAGACGAATAGAAAAATAGACAAATGGACAAAAAGGCAAATAAACAAATAGACAAGTAGACAAATAGACAAAAAGACAAATAGACACATAGACAAATAGAGAAATAGGCAAATAGACAAGAAGACAAACAGACAATTGAAAATCCTGAGCCATACTTAAAATCAAGGGACACGACAGTTGGAAAAATATCAAAATAATTAATTAATTTTTGAATTGTCAATCAAATAATAAAAATTTCAACGAATTAACGATATTTGATTAAACCTCTTTAAAGAATCGTCAGGGAAAGTGGAACGTAGTTTTAAAATAGTCAAATAGGTAAATAGACGAATAGACGAATAGAGGAATAGACGAATAGACAAATGGACAAATGGACAAATAGACAAATAGACGAATAGATAAATTGGCAAATAGACGAATAGACAAAATGACAAATAGACAAATGGACAAATAGACAAATAGACAAATAGATAAATAGACAAATAGACCAATAGAAAAAAAGACACATAGGCAAATAGACAAAAAGACAAACAGACAATTGAAATCCTGAGCCAGACTTAAAATCAAGAGACACGACAGTTTGAAAAATGTCAAAATAATTAATTAATTTTTGAATTGTCAATCAATTAATGAAAATTTTAACGAGTTAACGATATTTTATCAAACCTCTTCAAAGAATCGTCAGGGAAAGTGGAACGTAGTTTAAAAATAGACGAATAGACGTATAGACGAACAGACGAATGGAAGAATAGACGAATAAAAAAATAGACAAATGGACAAAAAGGTAAATAGACAAATAGACAAATAGACAAATAGGCAAATAGACAAATAGACAAATAGAGAAATAGACAAATAGAGAAATAGACAAATAGACAAAAAGACGAATAGACACATAGACAAAAAGACAAATAGGCAAATAGACAAATGGACAAACAGACAATTGAAAATCCAGGGCCATACTTAAAATCGAGGGACACGACACAAAAATGTCAAAATAATTGATTGAATTTTGAATTGTCAATCAAATAATAGTAATTTTAACGAATTAACGATATTTTATCAAACCTCTTTAAGGAATCGTCAGGGAAAGTGGAAAGTAGTTTCAAAATAGTAAAATAGGTAAATAGACGAATACACGAATAGACGAATGGACGAATAGACGAATAAACGAATGGACGAATAGACAAATGGACAAAAAGACAAATGGACAAATAGGCGAATAGAAGAATAGACGAATAGATAAATCGGCAAATAGACGAATAGACAAAATGACAAATAGACAAATGGACAAATAGACAAATAGACAAATGGACAAATAGACAAATAGACAAATAGACAAATAGACAAGTAGACAAAAAGACAAATAGACACATAGACAAATAGACAAATAGACAAACAGAAAAATGAAAATCCAGGGCCATACTTAAAATCAAGGGACAAAACAGTTTGAAAAATGTCAAAATAATTAATTAATTTCTGAATTGTCCATCAAATAATGAAATTTTCAAAGAAATAACGATATTTTATCAAACCTCTTTGAAGAATCGTCAGGGAAAGTGGAACGTAGTTTTAAAATAGTTAAATGGGTAAATAGACGAATACACGAATAGACGAATAGACGAATAGACGAATGGATGAATAGACGAATAGACGAATGGACGAATAGACAAATGGACAAATAGACAAATAGACAAATAGGAAAATAGGCAAATAGGCAAATAGACGAATAGACGAATAGATAAATAGGCAAATAGATGAATAGACAAATTTACATATAGACAAATGGACAAATAGACAAATAGACAAATAGACAAATAGTCAAATGGACAAATAGACAAATAGACAAATAGACAATAGACAAATAGATAAATGGATGAAAAGACAAATAGACAAATAGATAAATAGATAGATAAATAAATAAATACGAAAATTAGTGAATGAATAAATGAAAAAATTAATAAATAACCGACGCTCTTGACTTTTTAGCAGATATTTTCATCATCTGTACCGACGATATCGTTACGGATCACTTTTCGGACTAATTCACTTCTGTTTAGAGGCACTGCTTGTCCGAAAATTGTTCACCTTCGCCAACTATAGTATTTCACTTGATGGCGGCATGAAGTTCAGTATGTTTTCCCTCATTCCATTCATTAATTCTGCGTAGTATAATGTAGAACATCCAGCGAAGCGGAATGATAGCCGGCCCCAAAAAAGTTTCATCAGTGACAGGTGTCGACATTTGTCCGCGAAACGAATTGCTCGGCTATTACAAATGTTGGTACACATTGTTGAGTAAATATACAAGCGGGACGTGTGACACATTCTTCCTTTTATTATATTTAACAGATGGACTAATATAAATTCCTGGAATCCCTAAATGAGCATTTTGCGGATTGCGTTTCTGGTCTTCTATTACCGGAAGGATAAGCCTTGAAATGGGAATGAAGAATAAGAACGTTTTCTATTGTCTATCGTTTATTGAAGAGCCTAAAAATTTTTCTTCCCGAAACGAGTAATAAACTCGGATACAATTGGAAAAATATTGGAACATTGATATCTGAGCCTGATAGAAACGAAACGAAATAAGAAACACCCAATTCGTCTCCCCATAATCAATCATAACGAACCTCGTGGCAGTTCCGAAACCAGGAAGTTTCTGCCCCAAGCGAGCTTTCATGTCTGGAGTTCGTATTCATCCGGATCAAGTTTTCAACTCCCAAGTTTAATCCGCAGTGAGAACTTCACGTAATCAGATATATTTTTACTGGGACCCGACTCGAACTTATCGAATCATATTTTCCGATGGTAACAATCGCGCATATATGGCAAATCCAATTTCCCGGAAAATCAAAGTTCGGAGTATCAAATTTGGATAGCGGACAGGAGGACGCATACCTTCTTTCGGGATGGAATTCGAGGAAGAATTCTATAAATGGGACATTTCGAACATTTGCGCGTGGACTCATGAAGATCGGATCCTGAAAAATACCCGAGAACGCGGTGGCGCTTCGCGCCTTCGACACGACGACCGCTATGCGTTCGTATTTTGGAGAGTCGCCTCCGACGACTCGCATGGTTTTCGAGTTCCTGTTAATCAAGTTTTCAACTCCCAAGTTTAATCCGCAGTGAGGAATTGTATAAATGAGAACATTCCGAACATAGTCTGCGCGTGAATTCATGAAGATCCGATCCTGACAAATACCCTTTTGGCGATCGATCTCGCGGGTGCAACAACTTCCAATGCCGTTTTTTCTATATATCCCAGGACGCAGCATCACTCATCAGCGTACTCTTCTTCTCGGCCGGAATCCGAGCAATCAACCCTGTTACGGAATGAATGCGGTGATCACGAGGAAAAGTAGATTTCCTGAAAGGACGCTGATGAACCGCGGATGTAACGGATAGCGGCTCTTTTCTCCGTCCCGTGAATTGGTTTAGGAAGTTCGGCCACGAAAAGTTAGGGTAACTTCATTCCCCACGTCCTGCTCGGTGGGCGTGTTCGGACATGAAGACCGCTGATTAATCGCATTCGGTGCCGCGAATGACGAAGAAGTCCCGCAAGAAATCTCGCTCTTGGTCCCACAAGGGTGGAACAGAACAATAGTTTACTCATCGACATCAAAATCGCAACACCAGGAGGGGTTGTTCTAGGGAGAAAATAAAATGAGTTGATTTTGGATTCGGTCCAAAAAGATAGACATATTGATCTACTCAGCACTTTGTATAAAAATATAAAAATTCAAATACCTCACGGTTGCTATTTTCTCGAACCGAAGCCTCACCCCTAAGTGAATAACCCGTCCGCAAGGTTGGCAGACCTGGTTATCCCCCAATTCCGAAAATGATGAATGACATCCTCGAATCCAATCTTCCACCCACTTTTTCTCCTTCGTTGCCGGGCACCAGAATGACAAATATTCCACGGAAATACGTATATTAAATGAGGACCTTTGTCCGACCCTTTCAGAAACTAAATCTTGCGGCACCTGCTAACGCTCCAAGCAGCTCCTTAGCGGTCTGATATGATCGGGAGGGGAATGCATGACGACATTTTCCGATTCGCACCGACCTTGTGAATAGAGGTTCGTTTGTTCTTGAAGGATTGAGCGGTATCAGGGAAATCGGCGATATTTTTGAAACGTTTTGACAAATCCACTGAAATTCGAGAAAAAACTTCACTCTACACCTGCGTCTTCTTTGATTCTTTTTTAAAGTAGTTTTCCTTCAACGTTCATCCTCTTGGAATAGTATCAAAAATTTTTTTTTACTTTAGAGTCACATACAGGTTGTAATATAACTCACCTCTGTGATGATGTATAATGTTTATTCTTCGAGAAATAAACCAATTTATTATTATTATCATTATTGTTGGCTTGGAAGCAGTGAAGTTTACCTCTTATTAGTTTCTCGTTCTATTAACTCTGGAAAAATTCCCCTGCTTTGGCAGTATTTGGATGGAAACTATTCAAAGACCCTTTTATGGCATGTGGAAAAAATCAGTAATAAGGATGAAGATTCAACGCAGAGAAATGGAAATATTGTTATTGTCAATGTTATCCATAGAGTTCATTTTTAGGAACTACATAAAAACGCGAAGCGCTTCACGCCTACGACGACCGCTATGCGTTCGTATTTTGGAAAGTCGCCTTCGACGATTCGCATACTTTTAGCGTCATTTTAATCCCTGCTAAGTTCACACTAGTTGGAACTTACTCACTTGAACATAAATAAATAATACAAAAATCCAAACAAATGTGAAAATACTTAGGAAAAATACCCCAACTTTTTCAGTATTTAGATGGAAACTCTTCAAAGACCCGTTTATGGCATGAGGAAATAATCAGTAATGAGAATGAAGATTTAACGCAGAGAAATATGAGGAAATGGTAATATTCAGATCGCAAATAATATCCATTAAGTTTAATATTAGGAACTACATGAAAACGCGAGGGCGCTTCGCGCCTACGACGACCGCTATGCGTTCGTATTTTGGAGAGTCGCCTTCGACAACTCGTATACTTTTGGCGTCCCTGTTAATCGATCCAAAACCGGTGTTTTATCCCTGCTAAGTGTACTTAAACATAAATAAATAATACAAAACTCCAAACAAATGTAAAAATATTCAGGAAAAATTCCTCTGCTTTGGCAGTATTTGAATGGAACTATTCGGAAACCCGTTTATGACATGAGGAAATAATCAGTAATGAGAATGAAGATTTGACGCAGAGAAATATGATAACTGAAGAAATGGTTATATTCAGATCGCAAATAATATCCCTGAAGCTTAATATTAGGAACTACATGAAAACGCGAGGGCGCTTCGCGCCTACGACGACCGCTGTGCGTTCGTATTTTGGAGAGTCGCCTTCGACAACTCGTATACTTTTGGCGTCCCTGTTAATCGATCCAAAACCGGTGTTTTATCCCTGCTAAGTGTACTTGAACATAAATAAATAATACAAAACTCCAAACAAATGTAAAAATATTCAGGAAAAATTCCTCTGCTTTGGCAGTATTTGAATGGAAACTATTCAAATACCCGTTTATGGGATGAGAAAATAATCAGTAATAAGAATGAAGATTTAACGCAGAGGAATGGTAATATTCTTATTGTAAATGTTATCCACAGAGTTCATTATTAGAAACTACATAAAAACGCGAAACGCTTCACGCCTTCGACGACCGCTATGCGTTCGTATTTTAGAAAGTCGCCTCAGACGATTCGCATACTTTTAGCGTCCTTTTAATCGATCCAAAACCAGTGTTTTATACCTGCTAAGTTCACACTAGTTGGAACTTACTCACTTGAAAATAAATAAATAATACAAAACTCCAAACAAATGTGGAAATACTCAGGAAAAATACCCCAACTTTTTCAGTATTTGGATGGAAACTTTTCAAAGACCCGTTTATGGCATGAGGAAATAATCAGTAATGAGAATGAAGATTTAAGGCAGAGAAATATGATAACTGAAGAAATGGTAATATTCAGATCGCAAATAATATCCATAAAGTGTAATATTAGGAACAACATGAAAACGCGAGGGCGCTTCGCGCCTACGACGACAGCTATGCGTTCGTATTTTGAAGAGTCGCCTTCGACAACTCGTATACTTTTGGCGTCCCTGTTAATCGATCCAAAACCGGTGTTTTATCCCTGCTGAGTGTACTTGAACATAAATAAATAATACAAAACTCCAAACAAATTTAAAAATATTCAGGAAAAATTCCTCTGCTTTGACAGTATTTGAATGGAACTATTCGAAAACCCGTTTATGACATGAGGAAATAATCAGTAATGAGAATGAAGATTTAACGCAGAGAAATATGATAACTGAAGAAATGGTAATATTGAGATCGCAAATAATATCCCTAAAGTTTAATATTAGGAACTACATGAAAACGCGAGGGCGCTTCGCGCCTACGACGACCGCTATGCGTTCGTATTTTGGAGAGTCGCCTTCGACAACTCGTATACTTTTGGCGTCCCTGTAAATCGATCTAAAACCGGTGTTTTATTCCTGCTAAGTGTACTTGAACATAAATAAATAATACAAAACTCCAAACAAATGTAAAAATATTCAGGAAAAATTCCTCTGCTTTGGCAGTATTTGAATGGAAATATTCAAAAACCCGTTTATGACATGAGGAAATAATCAGTAATGAGAATGAGGATTTAACGCAGAGAAAAATGATAACTGAAGAAATGGTAATATTCAGATCGCAAATAATATCCCTAAAGTTTAATATTAGGAACTACATGAAAACGCGAGGGCGCTTCGCGCCTACGACGACCGCTATGCGTTCGTATTTTGGAGAGTCGCCTTCGACAACTCGTATACTTTTGGCGTCCCTGTTAATCGATCCAAAACCGGTGTTTTATCCCTGCTAAGTGTACTTGAACATAAATAAATAATACAAAACTCCAAACAAATGTAAAAATATTCAGGAAAAATTCCTCTGCTTTGGCAGTATTCGAATGGAACTATTCGAAAACCCGTTCATGGCATGAGGAAATAATCAGTAATGAGAATGAAGATTTAACGCAGAGAAATATGATAACTGAAGAAATGGTAAAATTCAGATCGAAAATAATATCCATAAAGTTTAATATTAGGAACTACATGAAAACGCGAGGGGGCTTCGCGCCTGCGACGACCGCTGTGCGTTCGTATTTTGGAGAGTCGCCTTCGACAACTCGTATACTTTTGGCGTCCCTGTTAATCGATCCAAAACCGGTGTTTTATCCCTGCTAAGTGTACTTGAACATAAATAAATAATACAAAACTCCAAACAAATGTAAAAATATTCAGGAAAAATTCCTCTGCTTTGGCAGTGTTTTAATGGAACTATTCGAAAACCCATTTATGGCATGAGAAAATAATCAGTAATGAGAATGAAGATTTAACGCAGAGAAAAATGATAACTGAAGAAATGGTAATATTCAGATCGCAAATAATATCCCTAAAGTTTAATATTAGGAACTACATGAAAACGCGAGGGCGCTTCGCGCCTACGACGACCGCTATGCGTTCGTATTTTGAAGAGCCGCCTTCGACAACTCGTATACTTTTGGCGTCCCTGTTAATCGATCCAAAACCGGTGTTTTATCCCTGCTAAGTGTACTTAAACATAAATAAATAATACAAAACTCCAAACAAATGTAAAAATATTCATGAAAAATTCCTCTGCTTTGGCAGTATTTGAATGGAAACTATTCAAATACCCGTTTATGGGATGAGAAAATAATCAGTAATAAGAATGAAGATTTAACGCAGAGGAATGGTAATATTCTTATTGTAAATGTTATCCACAGAGTTCATTATTAGAAACTACATAAAAACGCGAAACGCTTCACGCCTTCGACGACCGCTATGCGTTCGTATTTTAGAAAGTCGCCTCAGACGATTCGCATACTTTTAGCGTCCTTTTAATCGATCCAAAACCAGTGTTTTATACCTGCTAAGTTCACACTAGTTGGAACTTACTCATTTGAAAAAAAATAAATAATACAAAACTCCAAACAAATGTGGAAATACTCAGGAAAAATACCCCAACTTTTTCAGTATTTGGATGGAAACTCTTCAAAGACCCCTTTATGGCATGAGGAAATAATCAGTAATGAGAATGAAGATTTATCGCAGAGAAATATGATAACTGAAGAAATGGTAATATTCAGATCGCAAATAATATCCATTAAGTTTAATATTAGGAACTACATGAAAACGCGAGGGCGCTTCGCGCCTACGACGACCGCTGTGCGTTCGTATTTTGGAGAGTCGCCTTCGACAACTCGTATACTTTTGGCGTCCCTGTAAATCGATCCAAAACCGGTGTTTAATCCCTGCTTAGTGTACTCAAACATAAATAAATAATACAAAACTCCAAACAAATGTAAAAATATTCAGGAAAAATTCCTCTGCTTTGGCAGTATTTGAATGGAACTATTCGGAAACCCGTTTATGGCATGAGGAAATAATCAGTAATGAGAATGAAGATTTAACACAGAGAAATATGATAACTGAAGAAATGGTTATATTCAGATCGCAAATAATTTCCATAAAGTTTAATATTAGGAACTACATGAAAACGCGAGGGCGCTTCGCGCCTACGACGACCGCTGTGCGTTCGTATTTTGGAGAGACGCCTTCGACAACTCGTATACTTTTGGCGTCCCTGTTAATCGATCCAAAACCGGTGTTTAATCCCTGCTTAGTGTACTCAAACATAAATAAATAATACAAAACTCCAAACAAATTTAAAAATATTCAGGAAAAATTCCTCTGCTTTGACAGTATTTGAATGGAACTATTCGAAAACCCGTTTATGACATGAGGAAATAATCAGTAATGAGAATGAAGATTTAACGCAGAGAAATATGATAACTGAAGAAATGGTAATATTCAGATCGCAAATAATATCCATAAAGTTTAATATTAGGAACTACATGAAAACGCGAGGACGCTTCGCGCCTACGACGACCGCTATGCGTTCGTATTTTGAAGAGTCGCCTTCGACAACTCGTATACTTTTGGCGTCCCTGTAAATCGATCCAAAACCGGTGTTTAATCCCTGCTTAGTGTACTCAAACATAAATAAATAATACAAAACTCCAAACAAATGTAAAAATATTCAGGAAAAATTCCTCTGCTTTGGCAGTATTTGAATGGAACTATTCGGAAACCCGTTTATGGCATGAGGAAATAATCAGTAATGAGAATGAAGATTTAACACAGAGAAATATGATAACTGAAGAAATGGTTATATTCAGATCGCAAATAATTTCCATAAAGTTTAATATTAGGAACTACATGAAAACGCGAGGGCGCTTCGCGCCTACGACGACCGCTGTGCGTTCGTATTTTGGAGAGACGCCTTCGACAACTCGTATACTTTTGGCGTCCCTGTTAATCGATCCAAAACCAGTGTTTTATCCCTGCTAAGTGTACACTAGTTGAAACTCACTCAATTGAACATAAATAAATAATACAAAACTCCAAACAAATGTAAAAATATTCAGGAAAAATTCCTCTGCTTTGGCAGTATTTAAATGGAAACTATTCAAAGACCCGTTTATGGCATGAGAAAATAATCAGTGAGGAGAATGAAGATTTAACGCAGAGAAATATAATTACTGAAGAAGTGGTAATATTCAGATTGCAAATGTTATCCATAAAGTTTATTATTAGAAACTCCATGAAAAAGAAGAGGCACTTCGCGCCTACTACGTCCGCTATGCGTCGCCTTCGACGAGTCGCATACTCTTGACGCCCCTGTTAATCGATCCAAAACCGGTATTTTATCCCTGTCCTAAGTGTACACTAGTTGGGACTTGTTCAACTGAATATAAATAAATAATACAAAATTCCAAACAAATGTAAAAATATTCAGAAAAAATTCCTTTGCTTTGGCAGTATTTGTATGGAAACTATTCAAAGACCCGTTTATGGCGTGAGGAAATAATCAGTAATAAGGATGGAAATTAAACGCAAAGAAATAACATGACTGAGGAAATGCTAATATTCTGATTGCAAATGCGAAGCGCTTCATGCCTACGACGACCGCTATGCGTTCGTATTTTGGAACGAGTCGCCTTCGACGACTCGCATACTTTTGGTGTACCTCCAAATCAATACAATACCTTTGTTTTATCCCAGCTAAGTGCTTAACTGAAGTCAGTAATATTCAGTTTTTATTAGAAACTACATGAAAACGAAAAACGATGACGACCGCTATGCGCTCGTATTTTGAAGTGTCGCCTTCGACGACTTGCATAGTTTTGCCGTCCCTGCAACTTTTTTCTATTGTTCGTTCGCCTAGCAACAGTTGCTTTGATGTATAGCATAATCAAACAAACGAACGAGTAGTATTTTCTCATTCCATTTCCACCATTCACGGGACTACCGACTTCAAATGGAACCGCTATAATTCACAATCGACGTATTCGCTCTTGGAACGCCTCATTTAAACGCGGGTTATGTTCAGTCACTACCACACAAACATACGCGGCGTAATCGGTTAAAACAGAACTCCAATTTCGACCAATCGTTAGCACGGTTGTTGTTATACAGCGAAGGTAATGGCTCGTAAACACCTCTCGAATTTTCGTATTTAAACGTGTCGGTTTAAATCAAACGGTCCAGGACGTATTTCCTGCGACGCTGAAAACAGAAACGCGAGGACGAAAACCGGCAAAGAGTCGGCCAATTCTACCTAGTGCGCGGTTCCCGCTTTGAAGTTGGACGACATCTTTTGTGCTGGGTGCGAAAAAGACCTTCGCGAAATCGCTGTATTTCATCGATTCCCTGAATGTTTCCAAATGTCATTTGTGCTATGAGAAAATCATATGATGTATATATAGATGAAAGGCCACTACAGGAGCTTAATTAAAGGCAATCTCTCCCATGCCTATCTAAAAATTTTACAAACCAATACAAAAAACATTAAGGCATACTCCATTCAGCGTGTCTAGGTGTTCATCCATGTCACTCAATTAATTTGATCGATTTCCTGGACGCCAAAAAAAAAGAGCGGGGGGCACCATTTCGACCCGAAATTTATTCGGTCGTTATCGTCAGCAGGCTGATGAAAATCACGGCGAATGGACAACGTTAAAAAAACGTTGTTATCAAGGATAGAGAGCTCCAAAACGTGATTTAAATTCTCGATTCGTCCAGTGTAAATGCCATTTGATCGGCGAGTATCGCTGGGGCCTTTTCCATCGGGCGAAATGATCGAAAACGATGAATGTAGACATTGCAGGCGCAATAATAAACGTTTCGACGTACCGAAATGCAATTTTGTGTTTGTGTAATTTCGCATTACGGGACGAGTCACGACTGAACGCTTTCATCGAATTAATTCTGGCGACTCAACTATGTGCAAATCATTCGTGTCATCTGGTCCGATCGAATTTACGAACTCAAAATGCAAACAAATGGATGGATATTATATTAGTTATTGTGTTTGGTATGTAAATATCCTCGTCGTCTATCAATCATAACCGATTTCCAGTCGTTAATTCGATTCGAATCGTTTCGAAGCAAACGGAAACGTTTCCTTTCTGGCTAACCTAACCTAAACCTAAATATCAATTCGATTCAAAAATTATATTCAATACTGTCCTAACTCAATCTAACTTAACCTGAATATTAATTCATTTCAAGAATTATTTTGAGCTAACCTGACCTAACCTAAATATTTATTATATTTACGACAGGCTAATGAAGAAGATGAAGAAGAATTTGAGTAACTGAATATCCCAGACGTTGAGAATCCAGCAAGACTTCGGTGTGCAGACTCTTTCCGTATTTAAGAATATTCCTTTGGTCCACCGTATTACTCCCTGTCCCAATATTATTTCACAAGAAACGAAAAAAAAAGAAACTGAAACACGTCCTTTGTCCGTCAGATCGACGAAAAATCCCTGTTTTTTTGGGTTAACGGAATTTTAAATCGCCATCCGTGGGATAAAAGGGGGGAATAAATTCTGAATGAAGGCAGGGGAGGAGTACTAAAGACGAAACAAAATCGTGAGCCACAAAATCTCGAATGAAAATGGGTCATGCACACCATAAACGACCGTTCTTACGGAAATAAAATAAATAATAAATCCGTTTTATGGAGAATCGGCTTCATCTCAATACCTAGGGCTGGGAGGAAGGATTTCCGATGTGGGGGAATTGGAGCGGGAGAGGGTTGTGATATGTACATGAGAGGGTCGATCGATTCGAATTAATTTGGAAAAATTTATTGTAATTCAATGGAAATATACTGCTCCACGAAAATTTTGAGTTCGTGGAATCCTCCTCCTGTTTCAATCGAAACCAAAACACCAGAAGCGTTCAAAAGTACTCAATGGCTCTCTACGGGTAGACACAGATCTTCTGCAGGAGTGGTAAATCTTGGGCATTCACTTCTCGGTCTTTCGGTCACGTTTCCAGTTTCTCGATATCGATGGACGAGCGAAGAAACTACGCTTTCACTTGAAAGAAATTCGCAACATCTCTCGTATTACGTCCCGCCTCGATCATACCAATAGCCCTATTGGCTTCATCCGCACTAAGTTCAGGTCTGGGCATTATCGCAAAACAAAGAAACTGGAAACCTGGAACTGAAAGAGCGATCGAACAAGAAGCAAAAAAACTGTTCATATACAGAGTGTTCATAAATTGGAGGTACAAACTAAAAGAGGAGATTCCTTTGGTAATTTTAACAAAAAAAATTACGAAAAGCACTGCCGTGAAGTCAGGAGCTTTTGAGCGCTCGTACATCCACCTTGTAAGTAGATTCGCATTTTCCAGTTTTGAAAATCGATTGAAGGAATTTTCGACAGCTGTCAAAAAAAATCTCAAACTTAGGCGAAACTCCAGACTTCATGTAAGTGGTTCAGCTGACCAACTTTTTTTTGATTATTCGCTAGAATTTTCTACGGTATCTATGGTCGTGGTGATGCGATCTGGACAAAATTTCGCACGTAGTTTGAATACATTATTCTTCAGCTAGTGAAATGTCATTCTAATCCAATCAGTAGTTTCGAAATTATCTGGAAAAAAATATTTTGAACGGCCATATTTACGGAACCCCTAGTCTTATCTCGCTCATTGATGATCGTGACCGCGATATTCGCGATCCAAACCTACCCTGAAAATTTCAGGTTCCTAGGCCTTTCCCTTCGGAAGTTATAATTTTCTATGTTTTCTATGGTTCTGGTCATGCGATCTGGACAAAATGTTGCATTAACATTCTCGATTGAAATACAGAATTTTATCTAGATCGAATCCGTAGTTTCGAAATTATCGAGAAAACAAAATTTCAAACGACCGTATTTACGGAACCCTTAGTAAAATTTTACTCATAAATGAACGTCATCACGACATTCGAGATCCACACCTATCCTGAAAATTTCAAGTCCCTAGGTGTTTCCGTTCAAAAGTTACAATTTTCTATGGTTTCTATGGTTCTGGTCATGCGATCTGGACAAAATTTCACATGTGGCTTGAACACCTCATTCTCCATTTGAGTGCAAAATTTCATCTCGATCAAATCTGTAGTTTCCAAGTAATGAAGAGAACAAAACTTTGAACGGCTATATTTACGGAACCCCTAGTGGAATTTGGCCCATTGATGAACTACCCTGAAAATTTCAAGTTTCTAGGACATTCCGTCCGAGAGTTATCGTGTATACGGACGGCCGGACAGACTCGAATTTTTCGACGGATTCGTCATCAGTGAGTCGAACTTAGTCGTTTGAGACCATTTTCAGCTCAAAATTCGAAAAATACAGACATCGTATATGTAGTACGAGCGCTCAAAAAAGGTCCTCAAACATGGGATCGCAAACGTTTCGTTTTCGTTCAAATTTTTTTCGAGTTTTTTTCTCATAGTATCTACACTCCACAAGATATTCAACTGAAATTTGGCATAGATATTACAATTGAGAGTATACACCATGTGACATGCAAATTTCGATAGCAAATCTACAGGGCAATTTTTTTTTTGAAACACTGTCCGCTGTTTTCCTCCAGAACTTTTTTTTCGTGAGCCATTGTTGATTTGAAAAAATGAAGAAGGCAGCTTTGTTGTTATACTAAACTTTATGTTTTCCTGTCGTTTCGTCTTCAAAAAATCCGAATTGTCATAAAAATTCACCATGTAGATTTGTTATTGAAATAGGCATATCATATGGTGTAAACCCTCAGTTGTGATATCTATGCCAAATTTCAGTTGAATATCTTGTAAAGTGTAAATACTATGAGAAAAAACTTTAACACCCTGTATCTCAAAAACGAAACGTTTGCGAACCCATGTTTATGGAATTTTTTTTCTTAAAATTACTCAAGGAATCTCCCCTCTTCGTTTGTACCTCCAATTTAGGAACACCCTGTATAAGAGAGTAAACATTTGATTATTTATGAATGAACATTTGGTGGACAAGAATCAGCAACTTCCTTAACTTTTGTGAAGCATTATACCGGGTGTTTTTAAGGTGAGGCTTTTTTTGACAGGTGCTAGAACTCATCAAAAGAAATCAATTCACGGAAGTTGATCACATAACATATTCAATTTGAAAAGAGTGCAACCAATCCTGGGCATCATCATCTTAATACGATCCTATTAGGAAATCTGCTATGAATGAAGGTTCCATATGCATTCCAGCAAGTAAATAAAGAGCTGGATTTTATCGCGAATTTGTATATTATTCTATTTCGACTTTCAATAAGCAAATAATTAAAAACATAAAAACAAAAATAATCAATTAATCAATATTCCATCAATTGAGGATCTTTTTTTCGATTTCGAAATCGAAAAACGACCCAACTGTCTCAATAAACGTGATGATGGTCAAAGATTAACCAATTCCTGGAAACCTTTAATTTTTCGCCTTCCGCCAGTATTCTTCACTTATTCAATCAATTAATTATTCAATTATTAATTTTTTCCTTCATTCATTTATTCTTCGGACGACTTTGTTTTCAATCAGTGTTCGGAAAAATGTAGGTAGAAAATAAATGTTTAAATAGGAAAACGCTGAATCACCACGAAAGTTCATAGCAAAACTTCCCTCCAAACGTAGATTTCACAGACATCTACGAAATCATAATTATTCAGGGTGTTTTTTAAGGTGAGGCTTTTTTGACAGGTGCTAAAATCTATCGAAGGTTAATCATATGAATTATTCAATTTGAAAAAAGTCCAAAAAATTTTGGGCATCACTATCTTAATACAACTCTGTTAGGAAATCTGCCATGAATCACGGTGCCATATGCATTCCAGCAAGTAAATAAAGTGCCGGATTTTATCTCAAACTCGTATATTCTCTCTCAATTTTTCTTAGTATAATTCTTGAAGTTCAAAATAAGGAGGAAAAAAATTACTGATAGAAAAGGTCCTTTGAAAAGAATTAGGAAGTTCACAAACTCACCGATAAAATTGATCCAAATTGTTAACAGAAATTGTTCGAAATGGTCACCATTCGTTTGTGCAAAAAGTCTTGCCTGGCGTTATAACAAATGGTTACATGCAGGAACTATCACATCAGTTTGCTCACGAATAATGTCACAATCATTTTCAATGCGTTGTTTTAGTTCTTCCACACTATACCGTTACTGTACAATAATGTTTTTAAATGACCCCAAAGAAGGAAATCACAGGGGTTGAGATCCAGGGAGCGTGCAGGCCAAGAAATCGACCCACCACGTCTTATCCACCTGAAGTCACAGAAATCATACGCTCTGTCAGATGATTTCCCGTCAACTGAAAGCATTTAAAACACATTTGAATCTCAATACGTACCTAGATCAGAACCGGGCTGGGAATTTCTCAGTTTCGCGGGTAACTTTGATTTCGAAATACTCGGCCCTGGTGAAAATTTAATATGAAGGACTTTTGAAATTTTGACATATTTTGACGAGTTCCTGCATCTGTCAAAAAAGCCTCATCTTTGAAAACAACCTGTTTATTATTTATTGTTGAATATTTTCTCTTATTTTTATTCCTGAAAAAATATGTTTACAAAGGATATTTTCCATAAAGAAACTCAAAAATTCATTAATGATGTTTTCTCGACACTAATTCCATAAAAAGAATTAAGTGAAAGAGATTAATGATTTCGACGAGTATGAAAAATTTTTCAGCACACAGTTGGAATTATTGCCGAATTTATGGAATTTCAGCCCCAGGAAAAATTTTAAATGTCACTCTGATACCGTGAAATTTACTCACTCCGAAATATATATACTTTTAATGTAAATTTCCGAGCCTGAGCTGAGATAAAGCGTTTAAGATTTTTGTTTTAATTGTATCACCGCCTATAAATTTTCACGGTCCCAAGGGAGTAATACGGTGGAAACCAAGACAAACGACCATCGTTCCTATACGATGAATACTTTCTGGGGTTCCGTATTCAAATAATACACCATTCAAATTCCAATTTTACTCTTTTCAACCCACCTTGCACGCCAATGCAACAAAATATTGTAATCTCACTGAAGATAATAAACCGTCGGTTTGAAGCGCAATTTATTTAAAACCCGGAAAAATCGCTCATTGTTCAACACTCCCATCATTTGTTCCCTTCGGACTTTTCCTGCTTCTACAGCATCATGTATCTAATTTGTTTTTTCGCTCTACTGAATCAAATGGGCCGGCAAGAAAAGCCGTTTAAGTGTTTATTTACGATCTGTGGAAGACTGGATCTCTTTGATTTAGTGCTGTGGTATTGAAGTGACAGTGGGATTGTCGAGGCCCTCAAGGGACCAGCCGGAGGCTATAATTTTCAAAGGGGCCGTACTGGAAATCGAATTAATCTCGCCGAAATTGCGTTATTTTTTAACGGAGTATATATTTTCGAGTGTATTATCAGGGAGATATCTGCGAAATTATGAATTCGGGGAATAGGGGGGTCACTCAGGACCAATTGAATTAGAGAAAATAAATTGAAAAGCACTGACTTCGAGTTAGGAGCTTTTTTCAATTCAGTGCACGAAATTCCGCATGAAAAAATTCAGATGGCTATATCTACGACACCCTTTGGCGAATTTTGCCCGTGTACTTACCTAGCCTAAATATGAATTCATTTCACAAGGTATTTTCAACACTGTCCTATTACAAGCTAACCTAACCTAACCTCAATATAAATTCATATCTTATCATGAGACATGTTTCTGTTGTATTGTTCACTAAACACCCTGTATATCACTTCATAATTTTGAAATTACCGGGATATGTCCATCAGAGTGTCATCGTTGCTATTCCAGAACCGTGAGGGTTTGGTCCTTTTGAGAGGTGAATTTTCGCAAAACGAGTTACCCATAAGGTCAGTCCTTCATTATCCTAACTGCCTTAAGGGTCGTCCAGACGATTCCAATTTAGTCCCTTTATAATTGCCGTAAACGTTTCTATGATACCCGCGCGGGTGATCTATGTTCGAGATACTTTGAAGGACTTGTGAGTTCATAGTAGGGGTTGTTTGGTGAATACGACCCTTGGATTGTTTCATTGGTTCGATCCAGAATCAAATAATTTTCCAAATTACCCTGTATTTTGAATGTATGAGTTGTTAAGTCCTGGGAAATCTGGAATATATTTCACATTTTTCCTTTCTTCCTGTTCTTTTCAAAAGACATGAAGCTCAATTAATTAACTGAGGATTCACTAATTAACTCAGCCTACAATTTTAACTGAGAGTTTTACAGAACCACTTCTATATCTCATCAACTGATGGAGTCATAGTAATGGCGAAACACATGTAGTGCTTTTATGACACTCTCAATTAGTCGAAATAGTAGGCTAAGTTAATCAGTGAATACTAAGTTGAAATTAATTTCATCAAGTATAGGCCAAATCAATCCAATATTCTCATGTTATTAAGTTATTTCAGCTCCCGATTTTCTCACCAACAAGACGAACCCCTATAATAAATCCATAAAACGCTCCAAGTATTTAAGTGTAACGAATCACACTTTCTTCTCCCAATTTACCAATGAAAACCCATTCTAAACTCTCGAACAACAACTCTGATTTCCGCTGAAAATTTCCGGAAAAAACTCGAAGTTATTTCTTCCTAGTTCCTGCGGAGTTTCTCCATAGTGGAGAGCAACTCGAAACAAGTTTCATTTCGAACGAACTTATAGTGGCCTAAGTTCATAAATCTTTATTAAACACACTCAACTTTAACTGCAGTGCGGAGGTCCATTGTAAATTGGGGATTATTTTAATTCGGACCCCGGATTACTCAAAGTTTAATCCTGACAAAAGTTGCTTCATGGTGGGAATTTTTGGATGCATACAAATTGCCTCGACGTGGTGCTGGATTCGCTTACAGAGGATGCTGAGGGTGAGGAAGGTTAGATGAATTGAAATAGACACAAGGAGTCCAGTCAATATGGTTCAAATAAGCGAGACATTCGAAGACAGCGTTGTGGCTGCTTCTTGAAACGTCATTCGTACCCTGGGATCTGATTGGCTCGGAGTCAACAAGACAGCGAAGGACGTTCTGCGATTGGTCAATATTAGTTACGTCACATCCGGGCGTGACTTTAGTGGGTCAAATTTCAATTTGTATTCACTAGATCGAATAGGTCATTCAACCTGTATGTGTGGGGATGTGGGAAGACTCACCACGTACATGGCGAAGTCTGAAAACGTAGGAAACGCGAAAAAACGATCTTCTGCAGCTGCAGTATGTAAATGAACCGGTCCTCGAACAAATCAAACCGGAAAATTCCACGTTGACAACGTCCCATCGTAGTTTTCCCGAATCGTGGAGCACATGCTGAATTAATCAATTCAATTAGGATTCAGCTTGTACGCTTCCGGTGATTCCACATCGATCCCGGCTTCTGACGGATATCTTTTCCCGTAATGAAGCGCATTCGAATTCATTAGTTACTTTCAGGAAGCAATTTGTACCTCATTCCGAAATCCATCCGAAAATGATAGTTCGGTTTACGTGACGGCATAGTTTTCTTTCCGGTCAGATCTTGTCAAACCGAGAGAGAAGCTGAAAACTTCTCGATAAAACGCATACATTTTATTTAGAGGGTTGTTACTTACACTGTAACGAAAAAAAGTGCCCATTGCACGTTACGCCACTGCTTCGGTTCGATTTCGTTGATTTCGAAATAGCCATGTCGCCAGCTGAATGTCGAGAATCGTTGAGCTC
This sequence comes from Aphidecta obliterata, assembly GCA_963966015.1. Lineage (NCBI taxonomy): Eukaryota > Metazoa > Arthropoda > Insecta > Coleoptera > Coccinellidae > Aphidecta > Aphidecta obliterata. The sequence continues at coordinate 6,647,815 of OZ014435.1, forward strand.
TGATTTGATGAAACAAGAGTTTTGCTATTGAAAATGAAATATAATAAATACAACGAGATTAAATGCCACAAGAAGAGGAAGATTGCTATTTACAGCTTTTTACAAGGTCATATCGATATATTGTGAGAATTGACAGATATCTCAGAAATAGATGCTTCTGAAATAGCCTCGAAAAAGGAGCAATCCAAGTGAAAATCGAAGGTAAGTAACGAATTTTATCGATTTCGCAGCCTCACGGTACGCATTTTTCCCATTTCCAACTTTTTACACGGTGATATTGATATATTGTGAAAATTGACAGATATCTCAGAAATTGATGCTTCTGAAATAGCCTCGAAAAAGGAGCAATCCAACTGAAAATCGATGGTTAGTAACGAGTATTATCGATTTCGCAGCCTCACGGTACGTTTTTTTCACATTTTCAGCTTTTTACAAGGTGATATCGATATATTGTGAGAATTGACAGATATCTCAGAAATAGATGCTGCTGAAATAGCCTCGAAAAAGGAGCAATCCAAATGAAAATCGAAGGTAAGTAACGAATTTTATCGATTTCGCAACCTCACGGTACGCATTTTTCCCATTTTCAGCTTTTTACACGGTGATATTGATATATTGTGAAAATTGACAGATATCTCAGAAATTGATGCTTCTGAAATAGCCTCGAAAAAGGAGCAATCGAACTGAAAATTGATGGTTAGTAACGAGTTTTATCGATTTCGCAGCCTCACGGTACGTGTTTTTCCACATTTTCAGCTTTTTACAAGGTGATATCGATATATTGTGAAAATTGACAGATATCTCAGAAATAGATGCTTCTGAAATAGCCTCGAAAAAGGAGCAATCCAAGTGAAAATCGAAGGTAAGTAACGATTTTTATCGATTTCGCAGCCTCATGGTACGCATTTTTCACATTTTCAGCTTTTTACAAGGTGATATTGATACATTGTGAAAATTGACAGATATCTCAGAAATTGATGCTTCTGAAAAAGCCTCGAAAAAGGAGCAATCCAAGAGAAAATCGAAGGTAAGTAACGATTTTTATCGATTTCCCAGCCTCACGGTACGCATTTTTCACATTTTCAGCTTTTTACAAGGTGATATTGTGAAAATTGACAGATATCTCAGAAATTGATGCTTCTGAAATAGCCTCGAAAAAGGAGCAATCCAAGTGAAAATCGAAGGTAAGTAACGAATTTTATCGATTTCGCAGCCTCACGGTACGTATTATTCACATTTTCAGCTTTTTACAAGGTGATATTGATATATTGTGAAAATTGACAGATATCTCAGAAATAGATGCTTCTGAAATAGCCTCGAAAAAGAAGCAATCCAAGTGAAAATCGAAGGTAAGTAACGATTTTTATCGATTTCTTAGCCTCACGGTACGCATTTTTCACATTTTCAGCTTTTTACAAGGTGATATTGATATATTGTGAAAATTGACAGATATCTCAGAAATTGATCCTTCTGAAATAGCCTCGAAAAAGGAGCAATCCAACTTATCGATGGTTAGTAACGAGTATTATCGATTTCGCAGCCTCACGGTACGTATTTTTTGCATTTTCAGCTTTTTACAAGGTGATATCGATATATTGTGAGGATGGACAGATATCTCAGAAATTAATGCTTCTGAAAAAGCCTCGAAAAAGGAGCAATCCAAGTGAAAATCGAAGGTAAGTAACGAATTTTATCGATTTCGCAGCCTCACGGTACTTATTTTTCACATTTTCAGCATTTTACACGGTGATATTGATATATTGTGAAAATTGACAGATATCTCAGAAATTGATGCTTCTGAAATAGCCTCGAAAAAGGAGCAATCCAAGTGAAAATCCAAATTAAGTAACGATTTTTATCGATTTCGCAGCCTCACGGTACTTATTTTTCACATTTTCAGCTTTTTATAAGGTGATATCGATATATTGTAAAAATTGACAGATATCTCAGAAATTGATGCTTCTGAAATAGCCTCGAAAAAGGAGCAATCCAAGTGAAAATCGAAGGTAAGTAACGAATTTTATCGATTTCGCAGCCTCACGGTACGTATTATTCACATTTTCAGCTTTCTACAAGGTGATATATTGTGAGGATTGACAGATATCTCAGAAATAGATGCTTCTGAAATAGCCTCGAAAAAGGAGCAATCGAACTGAAAATCGATGGTTAGTAACGAGTTTTATCGATTTCGCAGCCTGAAGCTACGCATTTTTCCCATTTTCAGCTTTTTACACGGTGATATTGATATATTGTGAAAATTGACAGATATCTCAGAAATTGATGCTTCTGAAATAGCCTCGAAAAAGGAGCAATCCAACTGAAAATCGATGGTTAGTAACGAGTTTTATCGATTTCGCAGCCTCACGGTACGTTTTTTTCACATTTTCAGCTTTTTACAAGGTGATATCGATATATTGTGAGAATTGACAGATATCTCAGAAATAGATGCTGCTGAAATAGCCTCGAAAAAGGAGCAATCCAAGTGAAAATCGAAGGTAAGTAACGAATTTTATCGATTTCGCAGCCTCACGGTACGTATTATTCACATTTTCAGCTTTTTACAAGGTGATATTGATATATTGTGAAAATTGACAGATATCTCAGAAATAGATGCTTCTGAAATAGCCTCGAAAAAGAAGCAATCCAAGTGAAAATCGAAGGTAAGTAACGATTTTTATCGATTTCTTAGCCTCACGGTACGCATTTTTCACATTTTCAGCTTTTTACAAGGTGATATTGATATATTGTGAAAATTGACAGATATCTCAGAAATAGATGCTTCTGAAATAGCCTCGAAAAAGAAGCAATCCAAGTGAAAATCGAAGGTAAGTAACGATTTTTATCGATTTCTTAGCCTCACGGTACGCATTTTTCACATTTTCAGCTTTTTACAAGGTGATATTGATATATTGTGAAAATTGACAGATATCTCAGAAATTGATCCTTCTGAAATAGCCTCGAAAAAGGAGCAATCCAACTTATCGATGGTTAGTAACGAGTATTATCGATTTCGCAGCCTCACGGTACGTATTTTTTGCATTTTCAGCTTTTTACAAGGTGATATCGATATATTGTGAGGATGGACAGATATCTCAGAAATTAATGCTTCTGAAAAAGCCTCGAAAAAGGAGCAATCCAAGTGAAAATCGAAGGTAAGTAACGAATTTTATCGATTTCGCAGCCTCACGGTACTTATTTTTCACATTTTCAGCTTTTTACACGGTGATATTGATATATTGTGAAAATTGACAGATATCTCAGAAATTGATGCTTCTGAAATAGCCTCGAAAAAGGAGCAATCCAAGTGAAAATCCAAATTAAGTAACGATTTTTATCGATTTCGCAGCCTCACGGTACTTATTTTTCACATTTTCAGCTTTTTATAAGGTGATATCGATATATTGTAAAAATTGACAGATATCTCAGAAATTGATGCTTCTGAAATAGCCTCGAAAAAGGAGCAATCCAAGTGAAAATCGAAGGTAAGTAACGAATTTTTTCGATTTCGCAGCCTCACGGTACGTATTATTCACATTTTCAGCTTTCTACAAGGTGATATATTGTGAGAATTGACAGATATCTCAGAAATAGATGCTTCTGAAATAGCCTCGAAAAAGGAGCAATCGAACTGAAAATCGATGGTTAGTAACGAGTTTTATCGATTTCGCAGCCTGAAGCTACGCATTTTTCCCATTTCCAGCTTTTTACACGGTGATATTGATATATTGTGAAAATTGACAGATATCTCAGAAATTGATGCTTCTGAAATAGCCTCGAAAAAGGAGCAATCCAACTGAAAATCGATGGTTAGTAACGAGTTTTATCGATTTCGCAGCCTCACGGTACGTTTTTTTCACATTTTCAGCTTTTTACAAGGTGATATCGATATATTGTGAGAATTGACAGATATCTCAGAAATAGATGCTGCTGAAATAGCCTCGAAAAAGGAGCAATCCAAATGAAAATCGAAGGTAAGTAACGAATTTTATCGATTTCGCAGCCTCACGGTACTTATTTTTCACATTTTCAGCTTTTTACACGGTGATATTGATATATTGTGAAAATTGACAGATATCTCAGAAATTGATGCTTCTGAAATAGCCTCGAAAAAGGAGCAATCGAACTGAAAATTGATGGTTAGTAACGAGTTTTATCGATTTCGCAGCCTCACGGTACGTGTTTTTCCACATTTTCAGCTTTTTACAAGGTGATATCGATATATTGTGAAAATTGACAGATATCTCAGAAATAGATGCTTCTGAAATAGCCTCGAAAAAGGAGCAATCCAAGTGAAAATCGAAGGTAAGTAACGATTTTTATCGATTTCGCAGCCTCATGGTACGCATTTTTCACATTTTCAGCTTTTTACAAGGTGATATTGATACATTGTGAAAATTGACAGATATCTCAGAAATTGATGCTTCTGAAAAAGCCTCGAAAAAGGAGCAATCCAAGAGAAAATCGAAGGTAAGTAACGATTTTTATCGATTTCCCAGCCTCACGGTACGCATTTTTCACATTTTAAGCTTTTTACAAGGTGATATTGTGAAAATTGACAGATATCTCAGAAATTGATGCTTCTGAAATAGCCTCGAAAAAGGAGCAATCCAAGTGAAAATCGAAGGTAAGTAACGAATTTTATCGATTTCGCAGCCTCACGGTACGTATTATTCACATTTTCAGCTTTTTACAAGGTGATATTGATATATTGTGAAAATTGACAGATATCTCAGAAATAGATGCTTCTGAAATAGCCTCGAAAAAGAAGCAATCCAAGTGAAAATCGAAGGTAAGTAACGAATTTTATCGATTTCGCAGCCTCACGGTACGCATTTTTCCCATTTTCAGCTTTTTACACGGTGATTTTGATATATTGTGAAAATTGACAGATATCTCAGAAATTGATGCTTCTGAAATAGCCTCGAAAAAGGAGCAATCGAACTGAAAATTGATGGTTAGTAACGAGTTTTATCGATTTCGCAGCCTCACGGTACGTTTTTTTCACATTTTCAGCTTTTTACAAGGTGATATCGATATATTGTGAGAATTGACAGATATCTCAGAAATAGATGCTGCTGAAATAGCCTCGAAAAAGGAGCAATCCAAATGAAAATCGAAGGTAAGTAACGAATTTTATCGATTTCGCAACCTCACGGTACGCATTTTTCCCATTTTCAGCTTTTTACACGGTGATATTGATATATTGTGAAAATTGACAGATATCTCAGAAATTGATGCTTCTGAAATAGCCTCGAAAAAGGAGCAATCGAACTGAAAATTGATGGTTAGTAACGAGTTTTATCGATTTCGCAGCCTCACGGTACGTGTTTTTCCACATTTTCAGCTTTTTACAAGGTGATATCGATATATTGTGAAAATTGACAGATATCTCAGAAATAGATGCTTCTGAAATAGCCTCGAAAAAGGAGCAATCCAAGTGAAAATCGAAGGTAAGTAACGATTTTTATCGATTTCGCAGCCTCATGGTACGCATTTTTCACATTTTCAGCTTTTTACAAGGTGATATTGATACATTGTGAAAATTGACAGATATCTCAGAAATTGATGCTTCTGAAAAAGCCTCGAAAAAGGAGCAATCCAAGAGAAAATCGAAGGTAAGTAACGATTTTTATCGATTTCCCAGCCTCACGGTACGCATTTTTCACATTTTCAGCTTTTTACAAGGTGATATTGTGAAAATTGACAGATATCTCAGAAATTGATGCTTCTGAAATAGCCTCGAAAAAGGAGCAATCCAAGTGAAAATCGAAGGTAAGTAACGAATTTTATCGATTTCGCAGCCTCACGGTACGTATTATTCACATTTTCAGCTTTTTACAAGGTGATATTGATATATTGTGAAAATTGACAGATATCTCAGAAATAGATGCTTCTGAAATAGCCTCGAAAAAGAAGCAATCCAAGTGAAAATCGAAGGTAAGTAACGATTTTTATCGATTTCTTAGCCTCACGGTACGCATTTTTCACATTTTCAGCTTTTTACAAGGTGATATTGATATATTGTGAAAATTGACAGATATCTCAGAAATTGATCCTTCTGAAATAGCCTCGAAAAAGGAGCAATCCAACTTATCGATGGTTAGTAACGAGTATTATCGATTTCGCAGCCTCACGGTACGTATTTTTTGCATTTTCAGCTTTTTACAAGGTGATATCGATATATTGTGAGGATGGACAGATATCTCAGAAATTAATGCTTCTGAAAAAGCCTCGAAAAAGGAGCAATCCAAGTGAAAATCGAAGGTAAGTAACGAATTTTATCGATTTCGCAGCCTCACGGTACTTATTTTTCACATTTTCAGCTTTTTACACGGTGATATTGATATATTGTGAAAATTGACAGATATCTCAGAAATTGATGCTTCTGAAATAGCCTCGAAAAAGGAGCAATCCAAGTGAAAATCCAAATTAAGTAACGATTTTTATCGATTTCGCAGCCTCACGGTACTTATTTTTCACATTTTCAGCTTTTTATAAGGTGATATCGATATATTGTAAAAATTGACAGATATCTCAGAAATTGATGCTTCTGAAATAGCCTCGAAAAAGGAGCAATCCAAGTGAAAATCGAAGGTAAGTAACGAATTTTATCGATTTCGCAGCCTCACGGTACGTATTATTCACATTTTCAGCTTTCTACAAGGTGATATATTGTGAGGATTGACAGATATCTCAGAAATAGATGCTTCTGAAATAGCCTCGAAAAAGGAGCAATCGAACTGAAAATCGATGGTTAGTAACGAGTTTTATCGATTTCGCAGCCTGAAGCTACGCATTTTTCCCATTTTCAGCTTCTTACACGGTGATATTGATATATTGTGAAAATTGACAGATATCTCAGAAATTGATGCTTCTGAAATAGCCTCGAAAAAGGAGCAATCCAACTGAAAATCGATGGTTAGTAACGAGTTTTATCGATTTCGCAGCCTCACGGTACGTTTTTTTCACATTTTCAGCTTTTTACAAGGTGATATCGATATATTGTGAGAATTGACAGATATCTCAGAAATAGATGCTGCTGAAATAGCCTCGAAAAAGGAGCAATCCAAGTGAAAATCGAAGGTAAGTAACGAATTTTATCGATTTCGCAGCCTCACGGTACGTATTATTCACATTTTCAGCTTTTTACAAGGTGATATTGATATATTGTGAAAATTGACAGATATCTCAGAAATAGATGCTTCTGAAATAGCCTCGAAAAAGAAGCAATCCAAGTGAAAATCGAAGGTAAGTAACGATTTTTATCGATTTCTTAGCCTCACGGTACGCATTTTTCACATTTTCAGCTTTTTACAAGGTGATATTGATATATTGTGAAAATTGACAGATATCTCAGAAATTGATCCTTCTGAAATAGCCTCGAAAAAGGAGCAATCCAACTTATCGATGGTTAGTAACGAGTATTATCGATTTCGCAGCCTCACGGTACGTATTTTTTGCATTTTCAGCTTTTTACAAGGTGATATCGATATATTGTGAGGATGGACAGATATCTCAGAAATTAATGCTTCTGAAAAAGCCTCGAAAAAGGAGCAATCCAAGTGAAAATCGAAGGTAAGTAACGAATTTTATCGATTTCGCAGCCTCACGGTACTTATTTTTCACATTTTCAGCTTTTTACACGGTGATATTGATATATTGTGAAAATTGACAGATATCTCAGAAATTGATGCTTCTGAAATAGCCTCGAAAAAGGAGCAATCCAAGTGAAAATCCAAATTAAGTAACGATTTTTATCGATTTCGCAGCCTCACGGTACTTATTTTTCACATTTTCAGCTTTTTATAAGGTGATATCGATATATTGTAAAAATTGACAGATATCTCAGAAATTGATGCTTCTGAAATAGCCTCGAAAAAGGAGCAATCCAAGTGAAAATCGAAGGTAAGTAACGAATTTTTTCGATTTCGCAGCCTCACGGTACGTATTATTCACATTTTCAGCTTTCTACAAGGTGATATATTGTGAGAATTGACAGATATCTCAGAAATAGATGCTTCTGAAATAGCCTCGAAAAAGGAGCAATCGAACTGAAAATCGATGGTTAGTAACGAGTTTTATCGATTTCGCAGCCTGAAGCTACGCGTTTTTCCCATTTTCAGCTTTTTACACGGTGATATTGATATATTGTGAAAATTGACAGATATCTCAGAAATTGATGCTTCTGAAATAGCCTCGAAAAAGGAGCAATCCAACTGAAAATCGATGGTTAGTAACGAGTTTTATCGATTTCGCAGCCTCACGGTACGTTTTTTTCACATTTTCAGCTTTTTACAAGGTGATATCGATATATTGTGAGAATTGACAGATATCTCAGAAATAGATGCTGCTGAAATAGCCTCGAAAAAGGAGCAATCCAAATGAAAATCGAAGGTAAGTAACGAATTTTATCGATTTCGCAGCCTCACGGTACTTATTTTTCACATTTTCAGCTTTTTACACGGTGATATTGATATATTGTGAAAATTGACAGATATCTCAGAAATTGATGCTTCTGAAATAGCCTCGAAAAAGGAGCAATCGAACTGAAAATTGATGGTTAGTAACGAGTTTTATCGATTTCGCAGCCTCACGGTACGTGTTTTTCCACATTTTCAGCTTTTTACAAGGTGATATCGATATATTGTGAAAATTGACAGATATCTCAGAAATAGATGCTTCTGAAATAGCCTCGAAAAAGGAGCAATCCAAGTGAAAATCGAAGGTAAGTAACGATTTTTATCGATTTCGCAGCCTCATGGTACGCATTTTTCACATTTTCAGCTTTTTACAAGGTGATATTGATACATTGTGAAAATTGACAGATATCTCAGAAATTGATGCTTCTGAAAAAGCCTCGAAAAAGGAGCAATCCAAGAGAAAATCGAAGGTAAGTAACGATTTTTATCGATTTCCCAGCCTCACGGTACGCATTTTTCACATTTTAAGCTTTTTACAAGGTGATATTGTGAAAATTGACAGATATCTCAGAAATTGATGCTTCTGAAATAGCCTCGAAAAAGGAGCAATCCAAGTGAAAATCGAAGGTAAGTAACGAATTTTATCGATTTCGCAGCCTCACGGTACGTATTATTCACATTTTCAGCTTTTTACAAGGTGATATTGATATATTGTGAAAATTGACAGATATCTCAGAAATAGATGCTTCTGAAATAGCCTCGAAAAAGAAGCAATCCAAGTGAAAATCGAAGGTAAGTAACGATTTTTATCGATTTCTTAGCCTCACGGTACGCATTTTTCACATTTTCAGCTTTTTACAAGGTGATATTGATATATTGTGAAAATTGACAGATATCTCAGAAATTGATCCTTCTGAAATAGCCTCGAAAAAGGAGCAATCCAACTTATCGATGGTTAGTAACGAGTATTATCGATTTCGCAGCCTCACGGTACGTATTTTTTGCATTTTCAGCTTTTTACAAGGTGATATCGATATATTGTGAGGATGGACAGATATCTCAGAAATTAATGCTTCTGAAAAAGCCTCGAAAAAGGAGCAATCCAAGTGAAAATCGAAGGTAAGTAACGAATTTTATCGATTTCGCAGCCTCACGGTACTTATTTTTCACATTTTCAGCTTTTTACACGGTGATATTGATATATTGTGAAAATTGACAGATATCTCAGAAATTGATGCTTCTGAAATAGCCTGGAAAAAGGAGCAATCCAAGTGAAAATCCAAATTAAGTAACGATTTTTATCGATTTCGCAGCCTCACGGTACTTATTTTTCACATTTTCAGCTTTTTATAAGGTGATATCGATATATTGTAAAAATTGACAGATATCTCAGAAATTGATGCTTCTGAAATAGCCTCGAAAAAGGAGCAATCCAAGTGAAAATCGAAGGTAAGTAACGAATTTTTTCGATTTCGCAGCCTCACGGTACGTATTATTCACATTTTCAGCTTTCTACAAGGTGATATATTGTGAGAATTGACAGATATCTCAGAAATAGATGCTTCTGAAATAGCCTCGAAAAAGGAGCAATCGAACTGAAAATCGATGGTTAGTAACGAGTTTTATCGATTTCGCAGCCTGAAGCTACGCATTTTTCCCATTTTCAGCTTTTTACACGGTGATATTGATATATTGTGAAAATTGACAGATATCTCAGAAATTGATGCTTCTGAAATAGCCTCGAAAAAGGAGCAATCCAACTGAAAATCGATGGTTAGTAACGAGTTTTATCGATTTCGCAGCCTCACGGTACGTATTATTCACATTTTCAGCTTTTTACAAGGTGATATTGATATATTGTGAAAATTGACAGATATCTCAGAAATAGATGCTTCTGAAATAGCCTCGAAAAAGAAGCAATCCAAGTGAAAATCGAAGGTAAGTAACGATTTTTATCGATTTCTTAGCCTCACGGTACGCATTTTTCACATTTTCAGCTTTTTACAAGGTGATATTGATATATTGTGAAAATTGACAGATATCTCAGAAATTGATCCTTCTGAAATAGCCTCGAAAAAGGAGCAATCCAACTTATCGATGGTTAGTAACGAGTATTATCGATTTCGCAGCCTCACGGTACGTATTTTTTGCATTTTCAGCTTTTTACAAGGTGATATCGATATATTGTGAGGATGGACAGATATCTCAGAAATTAATGCTTCTGAAAAAGCCTCGAAAAAGGAGCAATCCAAGTGAAAATCGAAGGTAAGTAACGAATTTTATCGATTTCGCAGCCTCACGGTACTTATTTTTCACATTTTCAGCTTTTTACACGGTGATATTGATATATTGTGAAAATTGACAGATATCTCAGAAATTGATGCTTCTGAAATAGCCTCGAAAAAGGAGCAATCCAAGTGAAAATCCAAATTAAGTAACGATTTTTATCGATTTCGCAGCCTCACGGTACTTATTTTTCACATTTTCAGCTTTTTATAAGGTGATATCGATATATTGTAAAAATTGACAGATATCTCAGAAATTGATGCTTCTGAAATAGCCTCGAAAAAGGAGCAATCCAAGTGAAAATCGAAGGAAAGTAACGAATTTTATCGATTTCGCAGCCTCACGGTACGTATTATTCACATTTTCAGCTTTCTACAAGGTGATATATTGTGAGAATTGACAGATATCTCAGAAATAGATGCTTCTGAAATAGCCTCGAAAAAGGAGCAATCGAACTGAAAATCGATGGTTAGTAACGAGTTTTATCGATTTCGCAGCCTGAAGCTACGCATTTTTCCCATTTTCAGCTTTTTACACGGTGATATTGATATATTGTGAAAATTGACAGATATCTCAGAAATTGATGCTTCTGAAATAGCCTCGAAAAAGGAGCAATCCAACTGAAAATCGATGGTTAGTAACGAGTTTTATCGATTTCGCAGCCTCACGGTACGTTTTTTTCACATTTTCAGCTTTTTACAAGGTGATATCGATATATTGTGAGAATTGACAGATATCTCAGAAATAGATGCTGCTGAAATAGCCTCGAAAAAGGAGCAATCCAAGTGAAAATCGAAGGTAAGTAACGATTTTTATCGATTTCCCAGCCTCACGGTACGCATTTTCCACATTTTCAGCTTTTTACAAGGCGATATTGTGAAAATTGACAGATATCTCAGAAATTGATGCTTCTGAAATAGCCTCGAAAAAGGAGCAATCCAAGTGAAAATCGAAGGTAAGTAACGAATTTTATCGATTTCGCAGCCTCACGGTACGTATTTTTCACATTTTCAGCTTTTTACACGGTGATATTGATATATTGTGAGAATTGACAGATATCTCAGAAACAGATGCTTCTGAAATAGCCTCGAAAAAGGAGCAATCCAAGTGAAAATCGAAGGTAAGTAACGATTTTTATCGCTTTCGCAGCCTCATGGTACGTGTTTTTCACATTTTCAGCTTTTTACAAGGTGATATTGATATATTGTGAAAATTGACAGATATCTCAGGAATTGATGCTTCTGAAATAGCCTCGAAAGAGGAGCAATCCAAATGAAAATCGAAAGTAAGTAACGAATTTTATTGATTTCGCAGCCTTACGGTACGCATTTTTCACATTTTCAGCTTTTTACAAGGTTATATTGATATATTGTGAAAATTGACAGATTTCTCAGAAATTGATGCTTCTGAAATAGCCTCCAAAAAGGAGCAATCCAAATGAAAATCGAAGGTAACTAACAATTTTTATCGATTTATTCTACACATTTTCAGCTTTTTACAAGGTGATATACGATATATTGTGAAAATTATCTGAAATCAAAGCTTCAGAAATAGTCATTTTTTTTTGATTATTGCATGAAGTGTTCCAATTCAATTTCTTCATCTTGTTGTTATCGGAAAACTTCATTCTGAAGTATTTTTGAGTCCCTCAAAAAAATTCTGTATGTTGGACCTCAATGTCGAAACCAACCATCTCATTTTTTCCTCGGGCAGAAATTCACTTTTCATCCCCGAGCAGCTTCTGTACCCTGTTGCGTTTCCTAAGCAACAGCTGAAAGACAAATTCAGAATGTGAATGGAATTATGGAAATTATGGTAGTGTGTCATAACCTCGTTTGAATATTTGAACAAGTCCTGGGAACTTGGAACGTTACATCATGAAAAATTTATACAGCCGTTTCTTCGTTATTTTCACATTATTCATATATTTATTGTGGAGATTTCGACTGGAACACTTCGTGGAATTGTGTGACGCTCTATGGGGCGAAAGGGAGGTTATTTTATTACGGTTATGAATATTATATCACTTCCAGAATGAATTGAATGTTTCACACAATACTTGTGAGAACGTGAAGCGAATTCCCTGTTGGCGATAATGAAGACATTTTGATAAATTTTCGAAATTTCACGTTATTTCAGCGCGCGCAGCTGCGCTGATTCAAGTTAGAATTCAGTTTTATTTCGTCTATAGCTTTTTCGATAAAAATGCTATAGACTCGAATGGAAATATGGTCGATATTCGGTGTGCGAATAAATTATAGTGAATAATAATATAGTGATAATACATAAGGTTGTGACAAACGGGCGTTATGAGTACCTACGTGATGAACTTTTGGAATAAGTTGATTTTTTGAAATATCGGATTGATTATTGAATTGTTCATCAATTTTGAAAACATCGATACAAAAACACCAGGAAATAATATTTTAAAATGTTATTCCATAGTTCTTCTGAAATCGCCAGTTTTCAGCTTGTATAAATTTATGGAGGCGTGAAAAAACTGTTTCTGTGGAATTCTTGAAGTTTTACTGAAACCGAATGAGAGAAAAAACATTTCCCACATCAGAACTTTTTACATTTGTAATTTTTTTCGTGTTTTTATGTGCCTCGAGAATATCTTAATTACCGCAGTGGAACTAATCCCTTGCTTTCCAGATTGGATAAATCCACGTCGACGAAATCAGTTGACCAGAAGTAGAATTCATCTTGTCGCTTATACATTCCGCACAATTTCTCTGCTGTAACAATAACAACATTATCTGCTGTACGAAAAAGGGGTCGATTTCCTCTTTCGCCGAAGTTAGATGACGAAAACAGGATTCTTGAAAGTTGTTTATTTCTCGCAATAAAATTTATTGCTACCATTAAACCTGATAAAACATCAATCTAGCACAATATACGAAGGGGAATGCGAAAGGTTTAATCTGCTGGTGGATCAATCTGCTTGTTACAGGGTGCTCATAAAACAGGTAATAAATTTGATTGCTGTTTCCAAGGAGACTGGTGAATAATATCACAATTATACATTTCTAGCGAGTGTTGTTGCCGATATTCGAGGCACGTGTAGAAACTCGATTTGAGTTGCTTGGAACGAGGTGCCACAAGCAGACATCGACAATATTCTAGGATGCTAGAGAGGCACCAAACAGATTTTTTTTTCAGATTATGCCGGTAAAATTTCTTGAAAATGTTATCGTTCGATTGTAATAGTCCTTTGAAATTCTTGAGTTTGCGTTATCAACATTCCAACGCTGGTCGAGTAGACTAAACAAATACTTAAATTAATACATTAATTCTTCACATTTCAAGGCGTTCTCACGTCTTAGATTTTTTCTTGTATCGAAAAGGCCAAAGGAAATAATAAAATTATTGATGTGAGCCAACCATAATAAATCAAAACACGACATAAAACTCATGAACAAACATCACTCCACCGGTTCATCTCCTGGTAATAACATGCGATACTTGTGTCGCTGACTGAAGCAATATTCGTGCATCGTACACCTTTGGGACTGTTCTGACCTACATGTTCGCTCGTGAAATTGACCATATGTAACAAGGAAACGGTGATGTTTGTTCGTTTTCGATATATTTTAGGGGATCGAGCTTCGAGCAATCGACACTCAACTTTGTCACTTATTTAGAGTGTGATAAAATGGGTTGCGGAACTGTCCGACCCCGGTTGCAACGTTTTCCGAAATTGGTTTTTACAGCTGACGTCGTAGATGATTTTACACGATGGAATGAAAAAAATTGCGAGAACGGGTTCGAACGGAAATAGAAAAATCTCAACTATTTTCTGCTCGTCCACAATGAAACACCACTCGAGTATAAAGAAAAATATTAGTTCAACGCCCACTCTTGTTTTTCAATTTCTATTTTCAAATCTGAAAATATGTTGGATGAATAGTGATTTCAAAGCACGTTCACTTGAGGAAATGTTGAAAATGTAACTATCGATGACGTGATTTTCAGAGACAATTGTAATTAACGAAAAAAATTTTTTTTCATCATATATTATGTATTGTATTGGTACTTTTGAAATTATAAACTCTTACTGACATTACAGTTTTCTATTGAAAACCGTAAAGAACTAGAACACTACCTTACAGGCGTTCTTTTCAACTTGAAAATATTACTCTAGATAATCTTTGGCCAAGATCGTGATCGTATAGTGGTTTTAAAAGGACTCTACGTTGTGTATGTGAGTATGTAACCCAAATTACGCTTGATTCAATAGAAGAGATTGACGGGATAATAGCAAATTCAAAACACATAGTTTAGCACTCAAAACAAGAAAATAACAAGTTTATTTCAGAGCGCCAAAAGGTAGGGAGGAAAAAAAAACAACCCTGAAGGGGAAGAAAAAACAACCTCCCTCCTTTTCTCGTTCATATACCATTAACTCACAAGTTAAGAATATTCATGAACAGGTTGACCGGTGAGAATTCTCTCAAATGGTGTTTAAAAATGATTGAGTAGATTAAAGGCGGTGAATTGGGAGTTATACTTCGCAGGGGTCAAACTATCATTTGACGATTGATGATTGATGAGCTCCCACGGTGCAAGGAGAGGGGAATGCGACCAAATATCCTCGTTATATATATTTCCAAACGTTGGGCAAAGCCTTGATTAATTTTTAGGTTGCGTCATCTGATAGTTGTCTCCCTGATCAATAATTCCATCAAGTATTAGATAAACCATATAAGCAGTAAACGATATAACCAGTAAATGCTATAGACAGTAAACGAAATAAACAATAAACGATATAAGCAGTGGATGATATAGATAGTAAACTATATAAGCAGTCAATCATATAAACAATCAACAAGAAGTCATAACGGATAATAATGCGTGGAGAGTAGCTTTTTAAAATGCTCAATCAATATAAGATGATGAAACATAATGCCGACAATGGTGCGTATGAATATCCTTGATATTTGCTGAAAACTCCAACGATTACATATAGTATCATTCGAAGAATATTGCAAAACCTTATAATTGAGGTGATTATTAAACATTCGTTTATACAGGCAGATTCTTGTGAGAAGCACTTAGGAATTTAATACATATGGTCAGTTAGAATCATTAAATAATAGGCTTGATAATGAAGTATGAAAAATGGATACAAAACAATACACAAGAAGCAAACCAACATGGTAAAATACGTTGAGTAACAGCGAATTGTCTCTTGTGAATTGAGGGTAAATGATATGAGATAAACACATGGGGTAAATGATGGACACTGTTGAAGACAAGTGCAGCAAATTAGGAGAAGCCTAGATATAAATGATACCGTTGTAATTATAAAATATTGTTACTCACATGACAAACCCAAAGTATCTCTTCCACTCTCGAAGGTTTCAGATCAACTAACTCACAATCTCACCCTGTTTTACCTTCAAAAGGATAAGATATCACTGTAGAATTCAAAAAGCCTGCTCCAACAAAAACCGCCAGCCTCCCCGGAGCCACTTTCAAGAGACCTTCATATTTCGAGGTTAGCATCGTACTTCAATTTGTAGAAAAAGATTTTATGGTTATTCTTCTCCTGGACGGACTCAGCAAACCTACTTCCTAAGTACATGATAATATGGATTTCTGTACGGATAATAAAAATGGCGGGCGCAGACGCCAGATCGGTTCAATTATTATCATATATTTCGAAGTGAAAAAAGGAGACGCCCTGCTTACTGTCGAAAAGCCCATTTCCCTCCTAACCTAAATAGTGATTCATTTTAAGAATCGTTTCAACACTGTCCTAGCTCAGACTTACATCAACATTAATTTATTTTTAGAATTGTTTCAACAGTGTCCTAACTTAATCTAACCTAACCTTAATATTAATTCATTTCGAGAATTTTTTCAACACTGTCCAAACTCAACCTAACCAAATGATAATATTTTTTTCCAAGGACATCAGTCGCTTTAGAATATAGGACACTGTCCTAACTTAACCTTACCTAACCTAACCTAAATAGTGATTCATTTTAAGAATCGTTTCAACACAGTCCTAGCTCAGACTTACACTAACATTAATTTATTTTTAGAATTGTTTCAACACTGTCCTAACTTAATCTAACCTAACCTTAATATTAATTCATTTTAAGAATTATTTCAACAATGCCCAAATCTTTATGAATGATCCGGAATAAGTCCCTTTTTGAATATCGAGATTTGGCGTTGAGCATTCTCGAATTCAGACCAGTTTTTGGACGTGTTCGAGACAAGATATCCGACATTTAATTTCTCTTTATGAAGAAATGACAAATGGGCGTAACAACAGATCTGTTGCATCGTCTCCTTCCCTTACATTACCCCAGGCACGTGGGGGTGAAGAATGATCGATTGAAACTCCACAGTAAGCCCCCAGAAACTCCAAAAATTACCTTATAGTCGTAACTTTCCCACAATAAATCTCTTCCGCTCGCACCTCCGGAACACCACAATAAGAAACAAATTCGCCGGGCTCCCCCGTCACGAATCCAAGCCTCCCCATTGTCTTCCCCCCAGGAATCTGGAGACGTTGGTCCCTTTGTGTGAAGTCGAGATTAGTGTGAAGTGTCGCTCAATTAATAACGATTGATTCCTCTTCGAAACTGGGGGCCGGAGTTCGAAGAAACTTCTTGTAGTCGCGCCTTTTTCCCCCTTTTTTTTAGGCGTGTTCCCTGTCTGCGAATTGCCAGGATCGGAATACCGGGGCAATTAGAGCGATAATTCATCCTGACGGGAACAGCGAAAAAAGTTCGGTGCTTGTTTTCGAAATAAATCTTCAATTTCAATGAAGTCGGAAGGGGTGGAGGGAGGAGGTGGGGAATTATTGAATACGCCTGGGGGTGTTTGTAAAAGTCAAGATTCGTGTAATGAAATTTTTTCTCTCTCAATTAGGGAACGACTGCATCGATGAATTGGAGATTGGACGGCTGATATAAGGGTAGTGAGGAT
Organism: Aphidecta obliterata; assembly: GCA_963966015.1. Taxonomy (NCBI): domain Eukaryota; kingdom Metazoa; phylum Arthropoda; class Insecta; order Coleoptera; family Coccinellidae; genus Aphidecta; species Aphidecta obliterata. The sequence goes on from OZ014435.1 coordinate 6,665,466, forward strand.
GTCGAGTTGGTTTACTGTATCTGTTCATCTGAAAAACCGGTAATTGCTTATTTCAATCCCAGATTGTACAGGATTTCATTCATTTTTCATGAATAAAATGATAAGATAACTTTCCAAGCGACGTCCAAACAGGTATTATCTCAAAAGCAGGCGAGCAGACTCCACGGAAGTTAGTTGGTACTTGAGTGTTTCGGGGTTGCGCAATCTTAATTTCAATTACCTATGAAAAGAATCACGGAAAAGAATCTGTATACTATGTTACGTAAAGTGTTACCTTATGTTAACCCCCTTCGTTCTAACTTCAATGAGCAATGAAATCTTAATCTCAGGGTTCCTGACAAAATTAACAATTCCCTTCAGGTTTTACAGTTATAATAAAACTTCAAATGTACAATTGTTTAGGTACAACAAGCTGAGATCAACCTCTGAACAGATGAATCTATACCATATCAGTATTACTTAACTCAATTAATTCTCCCAGATCTTCGGGGGTATTTCCTCTACAAAATGTCTTTCAATACTCAAAATATGTCCAGCTCCAAGGGTGTAAAACAACCAGAACCAGTGATTTGCAAATATGGTACAATTTTCCAGAAGACCAATTCCAGGGAAATGTCTCCCTCTTGGAATAATACCAAGTTGCAAGCCTCAGGGAAGCGGAACTGAATTTCCCAATCTCAGGGGAACAAATTCTCGGTTCCCAGTAAAACAAACTTCTCCAATCCCAGGGGAAAAGCTGTGAATTATTTAAAATTCATTAGAAACAGTAACAGCCCAAATACGTCATAAAAGTAACTAAAATTTACAGAAAAGACAAACTGCAACCTGAAGGAAGCTTCGAAGTAATAAAAATTAGGAAAAGCACTGCCGTGAAGTCAGGAGCTTTTGAGCGCTCGTATATCCACCTTGTAGGTAGATTCGCATTTTCCAGTTTTAGAAATCAATTGAAGGAATTTTCGACAACTGTCAAAAAAATTCTTGAACTTAGGCGAAACTCCAGACTTCATGTCAGTGCTTCAGCTGACCAATTTTTTTTCGATAATTCGCTAGAATTTTCTACGGTATCTATGGTCTTGGTGATGCGATCTGGACAAAATTTCGCACGTAGTTTGAATACATTATTCCTTAGTTAGGTGTGAAATTTCATTCCAATGCAATCAGTAGTTTCGGCCATATTTATGGAACCCCTAGTCTAATTTTGCTCATTGATGAACGTGACTGCGACATTCGCGATCCAAATCTATCCTGAAAATTTCAAGTTCCTAGGCCTTTCCGTTCAAAAGTTACAATTTTCTATGGTTTCTATGGTTCTGGTAATGCGATCTGGACAAAATATTGCTTTAATATATCATCGAATCCGTAGTTTCGAAATGATCGAAAAACAAAATTTCAAACGACCATATTTACGGAACCCCTAGTATAATTTTGCTCATAGATGAACGTGATCACGACATTCGATATCCACACCTATTCTGAAAATTTTAAATCCCTAGGAGTTTCCGTTCAAAAGTTACAATTTTCTATGGTTTCTATGGTTCTGGTCATGCGATCTGGACCAAATTTCACATGTAGCTTGAACACCTCATTATCCATTTGAGTGCAAAATTTCATCTCGATCAAATTCGTAATTTTCAAGTAATAAGGGGAACAAAACTTTGAACGGCCATATTCACGGAACCCCTCGTGGAATTCTACCCATTAACGACCTTAACCGAGGCATTTGAGATCTGAACCTACACTGAATATTTCAAGTCTCTAAGTTGTTCCCTTCGAGAGTTATCGTGCTTACGGACGGACGGCCGGACGGACAGACTCGAATTTTTCGACGGATTCGTCATCAGTGAGTCGAACATAGTCGATTGAGACCTTTTTCGGCTCAAAATTCGAAAAATACAGACATCGTGACGAAATGATATAGCCCTCGTGTAAGTAGTACGAGCGCTCAAAAACACAACCCTCAGCCAAAAAAAATGAAAAATATAAGATTCATACTTGAAATCAGATACAGCATGAACCTGAAAAACGTGCACAAGAATTTCTTCTCTCTCTGTGAATTAATTCAGAAAATATCTTAGTGGACAATAGGTAAGACTTACCGTGAAAGAATTTCACGCCGAGACAAATTTGGATGTATATATTCAACAATTAAATATCCAATGATTGGAAGTAACAACTTCACCATTCACTTCAATGCAAAATCGATATCATCCAATATATCCCAAATCTCAAAAATGGCCGAGCGCAAAGAAACAGATTCGGACAGTACGCAACCAAACTTGCGCTGTAAGATACAGCGATTCAAATCAGTGGCGTTACAAAAAGAAAAGCTGTTAAAACGTTACAATTCGAAGCAGAAAAATACATTGTATCACTTTGTTATAATCAACTGATGTCATTAATTTGGAGCTGTACTCGGTGTGATTGAGAATTGATACCTAAGCCATAGATAAGGAAAGCTTTGGCTTCAGACGAATCTTTGTTTTGACGAACGTAAGGGTTCAGTTCGGAGATTCGAAGAAAATCAGCGAATAGAAATGAAATGAGCATAAATCATGGGACATTTTTGGAATGGAAAGATTTGAGTAGTTGAAGGGAGAGGCACGACGAAAAGTGTTTCGGAAGGGAAAAGACTCCACCTTTGGGGAGCTCAGAAGACGTTGAGGCAGTTGCTTGCGAGATCCCGGGGATATCAGCTCGTGGTTATTTGGAGGTACCAAGAAGGGTACAGAACTTGTAGCTTCGGTTTTGAGAGTCCAGTGTTGGGATAGCTCATGGTAGAAGATTTGTTATTTATTATTTAGTTTTGGTTAGGTTAGCTTAACTTAGAACAGTGTTGAAACAATTCTCAAAATTAATCAATATTTAGTTAAGGTTAGGTGAGGTTTGCTTAAGATAGGATATTGTTGAAACAATTCTTAAAATCATTCGATATTTAGTTTGAGTTAGGTTGAGTAAGCTTGAGTTAGGACAGTGCTGAAACAATTCTCAGAATTAATTATGGCTGAGAATCTCCCCCGGTTCACAGGACTTAACTGGACCACGCAACGCGTTGTCGACGTTCATGACAGACAAAACACAACCCTGGACAACCTGAAATCAATCATCGATATAAATTGCAGAAACAATCATCCCAACCTCACTTTTCACGCACCTCTCGGAGCCGAGGCCCCCATAAATTTCGGACGCCTGCGCCAAAGACTCCCCCGAGCGCCGTTCCGCCACTTGGCACTTGGTCCAGCGCGTCTGAGCCAGCGGCGGTCTGGCATCCCTCGCAGCATCCGAGGTCGGTTCGAGAGCGTCGCGACGGTCCTTCCCCGCACGGGACGACGTAGTACAGGCGTCCGGCGCGCAGTGTTGAACGTTCCAAGAACGACCGTTTAATGTGCGAGACGTCGTTTCGATTCGCCGAATAGTTTCTGAACTTTCCGAGCCCGGAGACCGTTTGATGAGGGGATGTGGTGAACTGGGCCGTTCGAATATGGGATTTTTCGGGAGATTCGTCGCTTTCTTTGGCGTTTTGGTTTTCGGCAGAGGTGAGTTTGGAATTTTTTGAATTATTCGACGAGAACCACTGAACAAAAAAAAACATCTCCTCTTCAAATTCCACTTCATTGGTAGGACACAGGGTGTTGAAATTTAATTGAAAAATATTTTTTCTGTCATATCTTTGGAACGTTCAATGAAAAACGGGGTCAAGAAGGCTAGGAAGTTTTCAAAGTATGTTTGAGCCCTGAATAAATCAATGAAAATTACCTCTGAATTTTTTCAGGAAATTATAAACAAAATATATATATATAATTACATAATCCAAACCCCATATCCTCCGATGAGCTATTTATCTCATATTCATTTAGAATGTATATAACAATGTTACATTATGCAAGATTGCAATGTCTATCTACGTCAATCACCTTGAATATTATTTATTTGTTATTTCCCTTCTAGAAAAGGCTAGGTAATGAATACCTATTTGAATAATTGTGCTTCAATAAAAATTGTAGTTCGATCTTTACTGCAGATAGGTGAGATAGGTCAGATAATCATCCGTTGTAAATCAAGTTTTTCTTTTAAAAACTTGGTTTTCAATTTTAAAAATATAATTATATATAGATATAGGTATATATATTTTTTGGGTAAGAGCAATTCAAAATTTCAAAAATCGAACAATTTACACGATGTTTGAGAAAATGATGAACGTCCTCTGAAGAAAGTTATCACTAAGAAAACAGGTTCATTACTGCGAATTGAATTTTGTGCCCTATGAACATTGCCATTCAATTCGCGAATTTTCCGTCCTGTTCCATATTTGCGTTTCATTCGGTCTGTTTACTTTCGTTCTTCGTTAATTGGTTCAAACATTATGGCTGTGCACTTATCGCTGGCGGTTGTTGACAATGCATGAAATGAATATTGCAATATTAAAGCTATACGTTCACTAAAATACAACATGAACGATTTGATATGAATTCGACCTTTCAATTATGAAACTTATATTTTCGATTCTAATTTTGATGAAAGTTTTGTGAACAAATAAGAAACACAATATTGACAGAAATATACAAAAGAACTCTTGAAAAAAGCTACAAAACCATTGTGACTCAGATTTATGAACTTATAATAAACTTCAATAATAAAAAAAAAATAAATAATAAAAAAAAAATTATGGTTGAAAAAGCGGAAAGTTAAAGTATAATATAGGGTCTCACAGAAGTCACTCTTGTGGAAGAATCATCCGTAACATTCAGAAATTAAACCTCGAATTTCAAGTTAATCAAAAAGCTCGCTCATAATTTCGCAACATCCCTTGATGAACCGCATTATCATCGGGCACTGAAAGATTCGCCCTGTTCATCAGTGCGTTAATCATTTCAAAGGATCAAAAGTGGGTTAGTGCATCGCCGGGGGGCGTTTGACAGGACCCCGAGAAATTTGCCTAATTACATAACTACTTACCGGGTTAAACCGCTTGAGATAACCGTGTTAAATTATATGGAATCGCTCATCCCTAGGGAACCCCGGCCAATCTAATCTGAGGCGAAGAGATCGGCGCGGTACCCTTTCCGCAGTAGATGGCAAACAAGGGGGGAAAAATATAATTTACTTTCGATTCCATTCCTCGTCCGGTTCGTTAACCGTTTCTATTCGATTATGGTCCATTATATCGAAATGTCCATCTCAATTTTGAAGGTCGAGTGCCACTTGGTTGAACTGGTTGGTATATCAGTTCATAACTCTCTCAAAGTTATCGAAAACCCCCAAGAATGGCTTTGAAAAGTTGCAAAAGGATCTATTCAATCGTTTTTACCTCATTTCAGACCTCGGAAGGGTCTATAACCTCCGGACACTTTGGCAAATTTCGAAGTTTTATCAAAATATTTTTGATCTCTGAGATTCTTTGACGGTCTCAGTGAGAAATAGAAAATACTACTAGATCATTGTATTTTAAGCTTCCCCTTATCGCGTATACAGGGTGTTTTTCAAGGTGAGACTTAACCAGCTCCTTCGCCATTTTGTAAAATTTTTAGTTTCGAGATCAAAGCGATATGGTATTGGCATCTCAACACTTTATTCATTAAAATCTTTCCATGGATATAATTCATGCATTACTGCAAGAATTATGAACAGTGGTGTAATATTTGTACAGACAGAATGATATCTAGGTAGAATTTCGTTTATAACTGCCTGAAAATTATCTAAAACCCCCAAAAAGGGCTTTCAGAAGTTGCAAAAGGATCTATTCAATCGTTTTTACCTCATTTCAGACCTCAAAAGGGTCTACCACCTCCGGAATCTTTGGCAAATTTCGAAGTTTTATCGAAATATTTCTGATCTCTGAGATACTCTGAAGGTCTTAGTGAGAAATAGAAAATACTTTATATGGTAATTATTGTATTTCAAGCTTCTCCTTATGGCGTATACAGAATGTTTTTCAGGTGAAGCTTTATCGCATTTTTTTCATAATTCAAATCGGAGAACCAGCCCCTTCGCCATTTTGTAACAATTTAAGTTTCGAGATCTAAGCGATATGGTATTGGCATCTCAACATTTTATTCATTCAAATCTTTCCATGCATATAATTCATGCATTACTGCAAGAATTATGAACAGTGGTGGTGTAATATTTGTACAGACAGAATTATATCTAGGTAGAGTTTCGTTCATAACTGTCTGAAAATTATCTAAAACCCCCAAAAAGGGCTTTCAGATGTTGCAAAAGGATCTATTCAATCGTATTTACCTCATTTCAGACCTCAAAAGGGTCTACCGCCTTCGGAATCTTCGGCAAATTTCGAAGTTTTATCGAAATATTTCTGATCTCCAAGATACTCTGAAGGTCTTAGTGAGAAATAGAAAATACTTTATATGGTAATTATTGTATTTTGAGCTTATCCTTATGGCGTATACAGGATGTTTTTAAGGTGAAGCTTTGTCGCATTATTTTCATAATTCAAATCGGAGAACCAGCCCCTTCGCCATTTTGTAAAAATTTTAGTTTCGAAATCTGCGATATGGTATTGGCACCTCAGCACTTTATTCATTAAAATCTTTCTATGCATATAATTCATGCATTACTGCAAGAATTATGAACAGTGGTGGTGCAATATTCGTACAGACAGAATGATATCTAGGTAGAATCTCGTTAATAACTGTCTGAAAATTATCTAAAACCCCCAAAAAGGGCTTTCAGAAGTTGCAAAAGAATCTATTCAATCGTTTTTACCTCATTTCAGACCTCGAAAGGGTCTACCACCTCCGGAATCTTTGGCAAATTTCGAAGTTTTATCAAAATATTTTTGATCTCTTAGATACTCTGGAGGTCTTAGTGAGAAATAGAAAATACTTTATATGGTAATTATTGTATTTTAAGCTTCTCCTTATGGCGTATACAGGATGTTTTTAAGGTGAAGCTTTATCGCTTTTTTTTCATAATTCAAATCGGAGAACCAGCCCCTTCGCCATTTTGTAAAATTTTTAGTTTCGAGATCTAATCGATATGGTATTCGCATCTCAACACTTTATTCATTAAAATCTTTCCATGCATTTAATTCATGCATTACTGCAAGAATTATGAACAGTGGTGGTGTAATATTTGTACAGACAGAATGATATCTAGGTAGAATTTCGTTTATAACTGTCTGAAAATTATCTAAAACCCCCAAAAAGAGCTTTCAGAAAGTGCAAAAGGATCTATTCAATCGTTTTTACCTCATTCCAGACCTCAAAAGGGTCTACCACCTCCGGAAACTTTGGCAAATTTCGAAGTTTCATCAAAATATTTTATATCCCTAAGATACTCTGAAGGTCTTAGTGAGAACTAGAAAATACTTTGAATGGTAATTATTGTATTTCAAGCTTTTCCTTATGGCGTATACAGGATGTTTCTAAGGTGAAGCTTTATCGCATTTTTTTCATAATTCAAATCGGAGAACCAGCCCCTTCGCCGTTTTGTAAAATTTGTAGTTTCGAGATCTAAGCGATATGGTATTGGCATCTCAACACTTTATTCATTAAAGTCTTTCCATGCATATAATTCATGCATTACTCAAAGAATTATGAACAGTGGTGGTCTAATATTTGTACAGACAGAATGATATGTAGGTAGAATTTCGTTTATAACTGTCTGATAATTATCTAAAACCCCCAAAGAGGGCTTTCAGAAGTTGCATAAGGATCTATTCAATCGTTTTTACCTCATTTCAGAACTCAAAAGGGTCTACCACCTCCAGAATCTTTAGCAAATACCGAAGTTTTATCAAAATATTTCTGATCTCTAAGATACTCTGAAGTTCCTAGTGAGAAATAGAAAATACTTTATATGGTAATTATTGTATTCTTAGCTTCTTTTTATGACGTATTCAGGATGTTTTTAAGGTGAAGCTTTATCGCATTTTTGCATAATTCAAATCGGAGAACCAGCCCCTTCGCCATTTTGTAACATTTTTAGTTTCGAGATCTAAGCGATATTGTATTGGCATCTCAACATTTTATTCATTCAAATCTTTCCATGCATATAATTCATGCATTACTGCAAGAATTATGAACAGTGGTGGTGTAATATTTGTACAGACAGAATGATATCTAGGTAGAATTTCGTTTATAACTGTCTGAAAATTATCTAAAACCCCCAAAAAGGGCTTTCAGAAGTTGCAAAAGGATATATTCAATCGTTTTTACCTCATTTCAGACCTTGAAAGGGTCTACCACCTCCGGAATCTTTGGCAAATTTCGAAGTTTTATCAAAATATTTTTGATCTCTTAGATACTCTGGAGGTCTTAGTGAGAAATAGAAAATACTTTGAATGGTAATTATTGTCTTTTGAGCTTCTCCTTATGGCGTATACAGGATGTTTTTAAGGTGAAGCTTTATCGCTTTTTTTTCATAATTCAAATCGGAGAACCAGCCCCTTCGCCATTTTGTAAAATTTTTAGTTTCGAGATCTAGTCGATATGGTATTCGCATCTCAACACTTTATTCATTAAAATCTTTCCATGCATTTAATTCATGCATTACTGCAAGAATTATGAACAGTGGTGGTGTAATATTTGTACAGACAGAATGATATCTAGGTAGAATTTCGTTTATAACTGTCTGAAAATGATCGAAAACCCCCAAAAGTAGCGTTGAAGTTGCAACGGTAACTATTCGAACGTTTTCATCTCGTTTCAGACCTCGAAAGGGTTTAAACCTCCGGATTCTTGAGTTAATTTCGAAATGTTATAAAAATATTTTTGATATCTTAGATTCTCTGGAGGTATCAGTGAAAGAATGACAATACTTTGTTGTAATTTTATTTTAAGCTTTCTTCATCACGTTTATTTTATGATTTAATCCAGAGAACCAGCATCTCCGCCATTTCGTAACATTTTTATTTTCGAGATCTAGGCGACATTGTTATGGTATTTCAACACTTCATTCATTGAATATTTTCCATGAATATGATTCATACATAAATGTCTGAAAATGACCGAAAACCCCCGATAGTTTCGAAGTTTTATAGAAATATTTTTGATATCGTCGATTTTCTGAAGGTTTCAGTGAGGGAAAGATAATACTTTGTATGGTAATTATTGAATTTCAAGCCAACCAGATGTGGTGTAGTATTTGAAAAATCGCATAAATCCTATGAAAACACAACTCCACTTTTCCAAATCGGTTGGCGACTTAAAAAACTAAAATAATAAAATAACTTCAGGAATTTAATTCTGATATAGATGAATCCTTCTTCAGGCATCATTCTGTTCGGAATTTTTTTTTTAACTGAGCCGGTTATCTTTTCATGTGAAGATCTTCAGGGTTTTATATGTTCACATAGAGGAATTGTATGCAGAAGTTCGAAGGTTTAAACTGCTTTTTTTTTCAATTCCACTCCACATATGTGATCCTATTTCAGAACATCCATGTGAAAATCGTGTATTCGCTGCTTATGTGAGAGGCGCTTTATTCTTCTCAAAAAACTGGTGAATGAATTACGAGCCGAGGACATGAAGAAGGTGCAGTGAAAAATAAGGCTCTAGGATATTTAATCGAACAAACATATTCAATGGAATAAAGGAACTTCAACCTTATAGGTGGTTGAAGAAATATTTTCATAAACGATTTTTATCATATTTTACAAGGGAAGGCCTAGTTATCTCGTTGTGGCTAATGAGATCACAGATTTCCCAAACTGAAAAAACCCTTTTGCCAGGAGGGAAACGAGCATGTTGAAGGGCTTTATGAGAAAAATAGGGATCATTCATTATTCTTGATTCTCTCTCAGATTGTTCCGAGCCAATTCATTATTATTACGAGGATATTAGTGGAAGATTATTATTCTGAGGGATTTCACAGTCCTCGAATATATTTTATTGATCGAGTGTGGAAGTTTTCCGAATGGGGACTAGATATTGTGCCATGAACTTCAATGGTTCCATAGAATTTGTACCACCCTGTACATTCTCAAAGAACATTGGAAAAATATTGAAAATTGAAAAAAAAAATTATATGATGGAAATAATTCTGAAATAAACAAATTAACAGTAACTCATATTTTCCCTTGAGCTTGGCAATTGTCGTTTTCTTTTTTACTTTTGGACTTTTGTATGCATTTTTCTTCTGATGCTATTGCTATGACAAGATGTATTCTTGTTAGACCTATAATATATTCAGGAACAAATTATTCGACGAACTTGGATCTTGATCAACGTGTACCCTGTACATCCCCTCATACAAAAAAGAACTCAGATATATTTAGGTGAAGCCGAGTACGTTATCAGATGTCGTATAAAACTCCCCGGAGCACTCTGTTGTCGAATCAAGTTCGGCGAATCTAATTTTGAAGAAATATCAGATTTCGTATAAAGCCCTCTTATCCTCTGGTTTTTAATGAATGAAACTGCCTGGAGCCATCATTTCTAGGCGTTTTTACTTTGGATAACATCGTTGGAAAATTCTGAGTATTTTGATATGTGAGCCTGAATTTTATTTATGGATAATAGGAGAGTGGCTTCCCACTGATCGAAGGCTTCGTTAGAAATTTCCATACTAAAATATATTGAATAGATAAAATGAGAACTCCTAGCAGAATTTGAGGTATGTTGATACGTATGGAAGAATTGCATCGAATTAAGAAAACTCGTTAAATTTCGGATATGAAGACGCGCTCAGCAAATCCGACAATTCTTTCAATTCTCAGCATTCTCCCCTCCCTCCGGTTCCGGGGTTCAAAGGGGAAATATGACGGAAATCCCAACATCAGAGCTGGATTCGAAGGGTCCCCAGAATTTAATCAAAGTCCGAATGGACAAATTAAAACTGACATAGTTGAGCAGGTCTGAAAAGAATTTAATCCGGATTGTTCTAATTGTGAATCTATTTTCTCCACTTCTTCTTGCTCCGGACGTCACGAATCTCAGTCTCCGAGAAGGGATTAATTCGTCAGTTTCTTTTAACGGATTATGCTAAAGAGTTCCACTCGAAATGAAAACCTACTTAAGAGGATAAGTCTGCTAGTTTCATTTGGACGTGGATGTAGAATTTGGCGTTCACACTTAATTAATTCCTCCGCTCTGTTTCGCGATGCGATAAGAATGACACTTTTGTCAGGACTTAAGATCTGCAAACAGAGAAATGTGAATATGCCTACTTTGGGGTTAGCTGATCTCATTTTATCGCCCTCAAATCGAAAATTAAGACAACGCACTGTTCTACCCACTGGCCATTGCGCTTTTGACCATAGAGGATCCAAGTGGGAATTCCGATGATTCTTCTTCCTTGGTTGCGTTCCGAAATATTTTGGCCTCAGCAACTCGATTTCAAGTTTGTTTGACTCACGTCTTTCTGGTATTTCCATCGCGAGCGCCGTTATAAGAGTGTCTCTGTTGATAAAGTGGATATCCTCGTACATTCGAATGTCACGAAATGCGATACACGCACAGCAGCGCCTCCAGTTCGAAACTTAAGCGTTTTATCTCGACGAACAAAGAGATACGGAATATTTCGCAGCCTGGGAGCGGACGTAAAGTTCGCTGTTTATGTAACGCCTCCGTGGCATTTACATATCAATGTCTGCAGGCAAACCCACAGTCTGCAACGTACTCCATCATCGCAGGGATATTATGCCCCGCGAAACCAACAATTCACATAAATTCCCCACCGCCAAAAGTTCCTAATCAGTCCGGAACTAGGTCAACGGCTATAACTCAATCGCGCCTTACCATAAAAATATTTTACCTCTCGAGAGTTAGAAAGTTTAAGTGCTTTCCTTGATCAGCGGAATCCCGACTGCCGTCAAAGGGTGTGTGGAACTTTTCAATTGGGGTATTTTTATCGCCCTCATTTTCGACAGGGCCGAGAATGGACGGAATGGTTTCAGAATGGATTTTAACGGGTTCAACTATAAAACTTTCATCGCCTATGAATATATTCGAAGTGATACCCGATGAAAATTTGATGGAGCTCGAAGAAATTTGACACGTGAAGAGAATAGCAGAGTTGCAACAATTTTAAGTTCACATTAAACTAACTTAGAGCAACGTTGGCCAAATATAACAAGTTCATTATTTAGTATTCAATAATCTAGAGAGTTTCACTTAACTACGACACGTGCTTCGCCATAACCTTGGCTTCTCCAGTTGAGATGTACTAGATTTATCGTTGCATCTGCTCGAAATATATCCAGAATTCCTAAAAGGGGAGAGAAAAATAACTAAGGTACGTATCTGGTCCTTGAATCAGATGAACCTTTTTGTTTATTTATTTCCATGCTCTCCAAAAGATTGAGTTTAATATCTTCAGCAATGCTTTTCAGTCGAAGACTGTTCTGCGAAATTTGAATTTGTTTTTCCGTTGACGAAAGAACTTCTATGTTCCTCAATTTTTTCTCGAAAATTCTACCAGTTTCAACGATATAGAAACCTGGACAATCTTTTTGGTCCATTTATCTTCATTATTTTCACGAATAATATTAGATGGCATGACAAACAGAAGATGACGCCCTCCTCTGGTGGGACTCGAGAAGTTCAAATAACTTTTCATCATTTAGCAATCAATGATTTTAAGAGTTTCATTAAACTACAACATATGTTTCGCCATAACCTTGGCTTCTTCAGGTGAGATGTACTAGATTCATTCTTGCATCTGCTCGAAATATATCCAGAATTCCTAAAGGGGGAGGGAAAAATGGATAAGGTACTTATCTGGTCGTTAAAAAAATTAGGTAGACCTTTATGTTTATTGATTTCCATGCTTTCCAAAGGACTGAGTTTTTTACCTTCAGCAATGCTTTTTTGTCGATGAGTTCTCTGCGAAATTCAAATTAGTTTTTCCGTTGGCGAAAGAACTTCTATGTTCCTTAATTTTTTCTCAAAGATTCTACCAGTTTGACCGATATAGAAACTTGGACAATCTGATTGATCCATTTTATCTTTATTATTTTCACAAATAATATTCGATAACATGACAAACAGAAGATGACACCCCACTCTTGCGGGATTCGAAAAGTTCGAATAACTTTCATAATTTAGTACTCAATAATCTTGAGAGTTTCACTAAACAACGACACTTGTTTCGCCGTAACCTTGGCTTCATCAGGTGAGATGTACTAGATTTATTGTTGCATCTGCTCGAAATATATCCACAATTCCTAAAAGGGGAGGGAAAAATAGATGTACGTATCTGGTCGTAAAAAAAATTAGGTGAACCTTTTTGTTTATTGATTTCCATGATTTCCAAAAGATTGAGTTTTATACCTCCAGCAATGCTCTTCAGTCGATGAGTGTTCTGCGGAATTTGAATTTGTTTGTCCGTTGACGAAAGAACTTTTATGTTCCTTAATTTTTTTCTCGAAGATTCTACCCGTTTGACCGATATAGGAACTTGGACAATCTGATTGATCCATTTTATTATTTTCACAATCAATATTTGATAGCATGTATTGTACTGGTACTTTTGAAATTATAAAATCTTACCGACATTACAGTTTTCTATTGAAAACCGTAAAGAACTAGAACTCTACCTTACAGGCGTCCCTTTTAACTTGAAATTATTACTCTAGATAATCTTTGGCCAAGATCGTGATCGTATAGTGGTTTTAAAGGACTCTACGTTGTGCATTTAAGTATGTTACCCAAATTACGCTTGATTCAATAGAAGAGATTGACGGTTAAATAGGAAATTCAAAACACATAGTTTAGCACTCAAAACAAGAAAATAACAAGTTTATTTCAGAGTGCCAAAATTTAGACAGGAAAAAAACACAACCCTGAAGGGGAAGAAAAAAACAACCTCCCTCCTTTTCTCGTTCATATACCATTAACTCACAAGTAAAGAATATTCATAAACAGGTTGACCGGTGAGAATTCTCTCAAATGGTGTTTAAAAATGATTGAGTAGATTAAAGGCGGTAAATTGGTCAAACTATCATTTGACGATTGATGATTGATGAGCTCCCACGGTGCAAGGAGAGGGGAATGCGACCGAAGGTCCTCGTTATATATATATTTCCAAACGTTGGGCAAAGCCTTAATTAAGTTTTAGATTGCATCATCCGATAGTTGTCTCCCTGGTAAATAATCCCATCAAGTATTAGATAAACCATATAAGCTAAACGATATAACCAGTAAATGCTATAGACAGTAAACGAAATAAACAATAAACGATATAAGCAGTGGATGATATAGATAGTAAATGATATAAGCAGTCAATCATATAAACAATCAACAAGAAGTCATAACGGATAATAATGCGTGGAGAGTAGCTTCTTAAAATGCTCAATCAATATAAGATGATGAAACATAATGCCGACAATGGTGCGTATGAATATCCTTGATATTTGCTGAAAACTACAACGGTTACATATAGTATCATTTGAAGAATATTGCAAAACCTTATAATTAAGGTGATTATTAAACATTCGTTTATACAAGCAAATTCTTGTGAGGAGTACTTAGGAATTCAATACATATGGTCAGTTAGAATCATTAAATAATATGGAATAGACTTGATAATGAAGTATGAAAAATGGATACAAAACAATACACAAGAAGCAAACCAACATGGTAAAATACGTTGAGTAACAGCGAATTGTCTCTTGTGAATTGAGGGTAAATGATATGAGATAAACACATGAGGTAAATGATGGACACTGTTGAAGACAAGTGCAGCAAATTGAGAGAAGCCTAGATATAAATGATAACGTTGTAATTATAAAATATTGTTACTCACATGACAAACCCAAAGTATCTCTTCCACCCTCGAAGGTTTCAGATCAACCTACTCACCATCCCACCCTGTTTTACCTTCACGAAAAATGAGCAGCCAGTTCAAGCCAACCCCAAAACGAGAGAGCTCTAGATTTCGAGGTTAGCATCGTACTTCGATTCGTAGAAAAGGATTCTGTGGTTATTCTTCTCTCGGACGGACTCAGCAATCCGACTCATATCATTGAGTATTCAATAATCTTAAGAGTTTAACTAAACTACGACATGTGTTTCGCCATAAGATTGGCTTTTCAGGTGAGATGTACTAGATTTATTTCTGCATCTGCTCGAAATATATCTAGAATTCCTTGAAGGGGTGGGGAAAATTGACAAGGTAAGTATCTGGTCGTTGAACAAATTAGTTCAACCTTTTTGTCTATTATGGGGGCATATGGGGGTTCATTGGAATGTTTTCATCGTTGGGGCACCGTGTTTGACGTCAATACGACTCTTCTCGAACATTCCGTTCCCGATTAAGCCAATCAATTATCCGCGGCCCAGAAACGTATGCGATTCCCATCAATTGGGGGCAATCTTCGACCAACACTCTATTTCATGAAGTGCATCCCCAAAGAGCAACATAATAGAGGTATATCCGAAACAGCAATTCTAATTATTATTGTGCGGCCAGGCTGCAATGAACTGAAATTGCTCCCGGGCCAGAAATGATTCAGCGCGCCGGGGCTTTTTAAACATAATACAGTTCGAAGTTAGAGTGCTATTCCGGATCCGGTTAAGCCTAATATCAGGAGTGGCTCAAAGTTCCCATTCCCGATTACTTTTCATTCTTCCCGATTGCACCCCGATGAGAATCGAAGAACTTGATTTTATTACGTTAATAGCGCCCTCTGTCTATCGGTGCGATTTCGGTCTGGGAAGTTTCGGCGAATGCGTTTACTTGCGGAAGAATGACGGACATTTACGTGGATTAGGATGTGGGAGTTTACATTCAAGGTTGTTCCTGTAATTGGGGTAGTTCAAAGTGGGGAAGTTTGCCCTGTCGGTGAAAGGTAGGAGATGTGTGCTGGAACAGTTTGAGCCTCGGAAATGTGTGTCAGTGTTATTTGCTCGGTTTCGTGTTGATTTCAGGAGGCCCTTCCGTGGAATTTTCTCGAGAAAGTTCGTTCCATGTGCTACGTTGTCCTCTGAAGAATTTGATTATTGTACCTGATTCCGATGTGTACTTGAAATAAAATTCACTCACTCCGAAAGTGACCCATCTTTTTCGCACTCCAGATACGAATTCGCGTTCAGTCTCAGTGCGACTCTAAACTATACTCAAACAAAAAATACTAACGCCACTTTCATACCATCTCCTCTTGTCCCTAACACGGACTCGCAAAATGAACATATAAGTTTCGTACCCTTCTTGGTACTCCAAAGCGAAACTACGAGCTACTATCCCCGGGATCTAGCCAGCAACTGTCTTGACTTTTTCTGATCTCCTCAACAATGGAAAAATCTGGTGGTCGTTATCTCCATATGAATATCAGAATATGCCGTTTTTCCTCGGCAGTTTATCAGAAGTGATTTCAAACTTGCTCCCACATAGCAATTCGAGTTCATCCAGATTCGACGACTCGAGAGATACCTATTCCAGCATAATATATTCGTGTTTTCATACCCTCAACTTCGCAATGAACGAAACGGCAATAACTTTTTTCCGGACATTTTTTCACTCCGCCAGAATGTAATTTATACAGTTTTCATTGTGGAGATTGCCTCGCAACTATGGAAATGGGAGTCTGCTCGAAATGGTCGCGAACGATCGATCAGGGAAAAGCTGGCACATCTCAAAACACGTTGTAATATATCACCGCTTGATACCTCGATGTGTGCGACTTTTTCTGTTTGTGTTTTTTTCGCAGATGTATCGTATCGACATAGGGTGAGCAGAGTTGTAACACTCGCACGTGAAGTGTAAACAATGCGACGGGATGTTTCGGAATAAGAGTCACTTTTATTTGAATTGCGTACTGTTTTGATCCAATTATATTATTATAAGCGCGCTTGTTGATCCTGACTTTCATATCTAACTTCACTGAGTATAAAATTATTTGTTTTTGTCGGGATGAACGGTCGCAAATGGTTTGCGACCACCCTCAGATGAATTTACTGTGAAATTGAACACTTTAAGCAAAGCAGAGTAATTACACCAAGGGTAGGAAGCGGATGAACCTTCTTTCTGTACAGTTCCGGGGCTGTCACCTTCTTTGGAAAAGCTAAAAGGCGCTTAACTCAAAGTTGCTCAATACCACTTTTAGACAATACAATGGTGCGATAAAAACGCGACGGTTAGTATCGAGTATCAGACGAATCGGGTTTTCTCGAATATGCGGCGATATTTCACAGAAGACGAATAACTCGGCGTTAATTTAGAAGATTTTTTTCTGCAACGATACTTGCCTCTGTCAATGACTTACGAACGACGTGACACACGAACTTGAAAATAAGAGATTTGGGGTTCCAAGTTTCAAATCCGAAATTTTTCACTAGAATATTCGAAAGAAAAAACTAGACGAACAGCGATTTAATTCCTGGCTAAGATTGAGAATTTCATTTCATGCCATCAACTCCATTCTTAGAGGGACCTAATGAGTCACGAAGTTTTTTCTCGGTGAAAAAACGAATTTAATCCGAGTTTTTCCCAATGAAAACCTCGAATATGAACCGAGAATATCTCCGACGAGACAGCAAAACGAAAGGCAGAAAAACTCAACGATCAATTTATGTGGAAATGTTAGATGTTTATTCGGTGAAGTACAAGCGAAAAGCTCTAATTGAGTGAAAATAAAGAGAGTTGAATTATCTCAAAGGGAGTCATTTCGAACAGAATTTCCATTTGAATACATCAGTTACATTCAGCAAGAACCAAAGCTTTGGAGTTTTGTGGACGTCCGTAACGTGTTATCGCAATTATTTCTTTGAAGTTTTGATGTTTGCTGCTTTGATGGGTTAGTTTCATCTGGATTTGGGGGTTTTGGAGCCTCACAAGGACGTGTATGGAAGAAAGTACAAGAGCCACAATTATGGAGTCCAATTGTTGAACTTTATACAGCCTGTAGCCTTCGTCTTTATAAATGATTTTAACATAACAGTCGGCTTTGGATTATTGTTTGCCATTCCTCACTTAATGTTCCGAACAACAGGTATCAAAGAATTCCGAAACTAACAGCCATTATTTTAATGTCAATTTTCTGTTTCCAAAACCGTGAGAATTATTGAAATCTGCAATGACTTATGATTAAAAAAAAACACATTTATTGTGATCAATGGTCAATAGATTTATTCTATACAGGAGTGTACAAATGAATATCTGTCGAAATATTTAGTTTATTCAAAATAAATTCATTTTTTAATATTATCATTATATCCCTATGTTCTGATTCAAGAATCCTCTCTGAAAGCCAACACCAGCGCTGTTATAAAAATTACGAAAAGCACTGCCGTGAAATCAAGAGCTTTTGAGCGCTCGTACATCCACCATGTAGGTAGATTCGCATTTTCCAGTTTTAGAAATCAATTGAAGGAATTTTCGACAGCAGTCAAAAAAATTCTGAAACTTAGGCGAAACTCCAGACTTCATGTCAGTGCTTCACCTGACCAATTTTTTTTCGATCATTCGTTAGAATTTTCTACGGAATCTATGGTCTTGGTGATGCGATATGGACAAAATTTCGCACGTAGTTTGAATACATTATTCCTCAGCTAGGTGCAAAATTTCATTTCAATCCAATCAGTAGTTCCGAAACTATCAGGAGAAAAATATTTTGAACGGCCATAATTACGGAACCCCTACTCTAATTTTGCTCATTGATGAACGTGACCGCGAGATCCGCTATCCAAATCTACCCTGAAAATTTCAAGTTCCTAGGCCTTTCCGTTCAAAAGTTAAAATTTTCTATGGTTTCTATGGTTCTGATCATGCGATCTGGACAAAATATTGCTTTAATATATCATTCTCGATTAAAATTCAAAATTTCATCTCGATCGAATCCGTTGTTTCGAAATTATCGAGAAAACAAAATTTCAAACGACCATATTCACGGAACCCCTAGTATAATTTTGCTCATAGATGAACGTGATCACGACATTCGATATCCACACCTATCCTGAAAATTTCAAGTCCCGAGGCGTTTTCGTTAAAAAGTTACAATTTTCTATGGTTTCTATGGTTCTGGTCATGCGATCTGGACAAAATTTCACATGTAGCTTGAACACCTCATTCTCCATTTGGGTGCAAAATTTCATCCCGATCAAATCTGTAGTTTTTGAGTAATCAGGGGAACAAAACTTTGAACGGCCATATTCACGGAACCCCTCGTGGAATTCTGCCCATTAACGAACTTAACCGAGGCATTAGGGATCTGAATCTATACTGGAAATTTCAAGTCTCTAGTTCGTTCCGTTCGACAGTTATCATGCTTACGGCCGGCCGGACGGACAGACTCAAATATTTCGACGGATTCGTCATCAGTGAGTCGAACATAGTCGATTGAGACCATTTTCGGCTCAAAATTCGAAAAATACAGACATTGTGACGAAATGATATAGCCCTCGTGTAAGTAGTACGAGCGCTCAAAAAATGGAAATCAGATCATATCTGGGGAGATGACTTATTCCAGAAGATGAATATAGGTTAGCTTAAGGACAATGTTGAAACAATTCTTGAAATGAATCAATATTTAGGTTAGGTTAGGACAGTGCTGAAACAATTCTCGAAATAAATCAATATTTAGGTTAGGTTACGTTAAGTTAGGGCAGTGTTGGAACAATCCTTGAAATGAATAAATATTTAGGTTAGGTTAGGTTCGGTCAAGTTAGGACAGTGTTGAAACAATTCTTAAAATGAATCAATATTCAGTTTAGGTTAGGTTAAGAGTGTGTTGCAACAATTCTTAAAATGAATCAATATTTAGGTTAGGTTAGGTTAAGTTAGGACAGGCTTGGAATAATTCTTAAAATGAATCAATATTTAGGTTAGGTTAGGACAGTGTTGAAACAATTCTTGAAATGAATTAATATTCCGTGCTTTCAAAGGGCAAAAAATATGCGACACGTACTTTTGGGAAATATATAGTTCCTTTCGATTGAACCCATCCGTTAAAGCTCTGTATTGGAATTGTTTGAAAAGAATTTTATAATATCGGTAATTCGTACTACACTTTTCATTTTTAATGAAGGTGAGCAACGTGGCAACATTATGCGTGACGATAACCCAGTTTTGAGACTAACATCTGGAAATTAAATGCGTCGTTGTTTATTGCACAATAGAGAAAGACCCTCTAAGTTGTGTTGTTACTGTTATTAGTGTGCAGTTTGTTTTGAGAAATTTAGTGAATTCGAATGTAAGTAACTAACGCCACTTATCTATTATAGTTTCAATTTTCAAATGTTTTTCATTGAAATTCTAGAATGATTCTTGATGGTTTTCAATAATGGCAAACTAGTTTTCATGAAGATTTTTTGAACGGGATCAGGAGTGAACAGGGTTGCTGGGTGGGAATTAAAAAAAAAGGAAAATAGTGATTTCAAAGCATCTGATTATTATTAACTATGTAGTCATCGAAAACAAGTTTCTCTTTCGAACCTGGGTACAAAAAAAATCTCACGCTGTCACTGCAACCCCCTCAGGAAACCCACCTATGAACGAATCAAACTTCCCACAATTTATTCCAGGAAAGTGACAATTTTCAGGTGGCCGAGAGCTGCAAGTCACGAACTCGAAGATGACGAGTCTACATCCTCCCCCAGGGATCTCGCCGTTGCCCCATAACGATAGTTCACCCCTCCTCGCGTCTCACGTGCCGGGCCTCGTCAGACGGTCTGCGGAAGGATTCAGAGTCTGTCAGCTCCGATATATTCAACTTTCGATTCCCGGGGGTCCCTACGATCTGATCCACGAGGAACCCAAAGGCGATACGTCTGAATTTCGCGTCGTTCCCCGTAATGTTTGGCGTCGGAGGTGTCTGAAAGGAATCACGTGCGCCGGAAGGAATCGTGTTCCCATCCCCCTTCGGCGGCCAAACGGAGTTCGCGTTATTTTCTTCGCCTCGGAAAACGTTTGGAGGAAATATTGGGAGAAAATAGAGCCTTGCTATCGATTCGGATTTATGTCTATGTTTGAATATTCGAGGCGACATTCGGAGGAGTTTATTCCAATATTTTCCAGTATACAGGTTTGGTGAGGATATTTTATCCTTTTTAGTCCTTTTTTGAAAACTTTTTTTTTATTTGATTATCATTTCAACTGTGTTAACTGAATTAATCTTTCTATAATATTTCTCTGATAACTTCAACTAATTTCTCTGTTTGAGTCTCGTCCGAACAATACCCCAAGATAAGTGCTGTTGTGTTTCAAAAAAATTACATTGCTCCCAGAAATCAAAAACAAACCTGAACGTGAAGAATGAAAAATAAATTCTAATAGAATTACACCTCATAATCGCTCCCAAATTCGAATCTCCACCCAGAAAAGCCGGCAACAATCCGACCGAAAAACGCACAAAAGAAAACCCACGGATTCAGGTCCCAGAAGCCCTCACTTAGGGGTTGATGAGAACGAACGCCGTCGTTGGAAGTGAAGTTCCATTCACGCAACGAGGCGCATTCAAATGTATATTCCATTAAACAGAATATTTTTTCGAGTTCTTCTCGACAATCCATTCAGACGTGCTCGTTTCTGCAATCAACCGCAGCTACCAGCCCGATGGAAGAGGCCATTGTTCCCCTATACAGCGCTAAGTACATATTCCGAACAGTAACAATACAAATAGGATTGTGGCACAATAATTGACGATGTCGAGGACAAAGAAAACATATTCCTGGATGCAAGGATATGTGTTCTGTCTTCGAGCTCACGGAATGTTCAACCCCTTCTATTATCCTTTTGAGGCGGTTCTTGAACCAATTATTGGTCTGAAACCAATCACCTCTCACATTTTCGATAGAGGTGGTGAGATGTGGAAATTTCCATCTGAACACTTGGGAGCTTAATTCGTGAAATCGATGAAGGAAATTATAAATCTCACAACGCTTAATTTTTGGTCATTAAACGAGCGTTAGGAACTATATTTATGGGTCCTTTAAAACTCTTGAGTTTGGGTTATCAAAATTTCAACGCTGGGCGTGTAGACTGAACAAATACTTAATCAATATATTAATTCTTCACATCTCTAGGCGTTCTCACGACTTCGTTTTTTCTCTATTTCCGACTATTTGAATTAATTCTACATGTACCGAAATGTTATTTAGTCTTTTAATTTATTACAGTTTTATTCTATAGAGAAGAGTGAAAATGAATATCTGGCGAAATATAAGGATGTTCATATTCAAGTTTCCTCTATGAAAGCCCAAATCAGAGCTGTTATAAACAGGTTTATTCAGACTGGAAATGTCGACAAGGGAAAATCGACAAGAAAATCTCAAGTTTCTGAAGAAGTTGTTGAAGATCTAAGAACACGAGTTGACCAAAATCCTCAAATTTCTTCGAAAAATGATCTCTGCAGTCTGATGTCCCCTTAGGTACTTGCCACAAGGTGGAAATATCTTCCTGGATGCAACAATATGTGTTTTGTCTTCGAGCTCGCGGAATGTTGGAGCGATTGTTACCAGTTTCAAGAACCTTTTTCGACCGAGTCCCCATAAACCACCGCCTTTCTCCGATCATTATTTCGTCTTCAAAAATTTCCAACACTTTCATTATAGGTGGTTCCAAATGATGTTAAACCCTCTTCTATTACCTTTTTGAGGCGGTTCGTGAACCAAATATCGGCAATTATTGGTCTGAAACCAATCACCTCTCACATTTCCGATAGAGGTGGTAGGATGTGAAAATTTCCATCTGAACACTTAAGAGCTTAATTCGTGAAATCAACGAAGGGAAAATATAAATCTCACAACGCTTTATTGTTTTGGTCATTGAACACGCGTTAGGCACCATATTTATGGGTCCTTTAAAACTGTTGAGTTTGGGTTATCAACATTTCAATGCTGGGCGCGTAGACTCAACAAATACTTAAATTAATATATTAATTCTTCACATTTTAAGGCGTTTTCACGACTTCGATATTTTCTTGTATCGACTAGGCCAAAAGAAATAATCTCTGTTCCCGACTATTTGAATTAATTCTGCATGTACCGAAATGTTATTGAGTCTCCAATTTATTATAGATTTATCGTAAAGAGAAGCGTGAAAATGAATATCTGGCGAAATATACGGATGTTCAGATTCATGTTTCCTCTATGACAGCCCAAATCAGAGCTGTTATAAACAGATTTATTCAGACTGGAAACGTCGACAAGGGAAAATCGACAAGAAAACCTCAAGTTTTCAAAGAAGTTGTTGAAGATCTTAGAACACGAGTTGACCAAAATCTTCAAATTTCTCTGAAAAATAATCTCTGCAGTTCCCCTCTGAGTACTTGCTCGTGGAAATATCTTCCTGGATGCAACAAAATGTGTTCCGTCTTCGAGCTCGCGGAATGTTGGAGCGATTGTTGGCAGTTTAGTTGTGAGGGCTTTTATGATTATTTGAGCCGGTTTCGAGAAGTACACTTCAAACATAGAACGCACCCATATTATATTGTTACGTGATAACTGCTTTAAGGAACTTCACACAAAGCACATTCCTGGAAACTAGCGGAAACCGTGCGAATAGTGCAAGCTCGCGTATTATCTCGCATAGGAACGGTAGTTTAATTTTTAAGAAACATACTTTTAGAAGCACATTTCGTATTATAAGCTCTTACCATCAACTTGTAATCAACTCACATTTTCTGTATTCTAATCTTTAGATCTAGTAATCATTTATCTCATAGCTGTGATTATCGTTTCGGAAGGAAATGAAGTTTCATTTTAAAAACGGATTTTTAAAACGGAAAAACATAATTATATGTTATTTGGACAGCTGGAGGTTTGCCATTTATAAGGATGGAGTCGTGTACATAACAACAACGTATTGAGATTAGTGATTTTTTTTATGGAAATGGTCGTTCTGTAAGGAATATATGAAAAAGTTGATTATTGAAAAAAGAAGACAAAGGTCTATTGAATTTCCGGTGCAGAATGTGTGAATGAAATCAAGTTTCCAATTTGGGGAAGATATAATTACGTCGTAAACCAAACTCACATCTCGTCTAGGATTCCCTTCGATATTCACCGACTGGCAGTGGAAAAAACCCCGAATTCGACTTTTAATTAAAGAATTAAAGGTCGGGAAACCGAATCCGATACGATATCTCCGGTCAGAAAACCAAATCCCGCAGTTTAAACCTCCGCAGGAAATTTAAGGTCCAATAAATCAAGGTTTCCGAAAATACACCAGATAATACCTGAAATTAATTGTGGTTTTCTGGCTCACGCGGTATCCAAGACTGGCCCGAGCAATAATCTGGCGTTTTCCGAACGGATGCAATCAGGATTTTCGGAGAGATTAGGCTGAAAAAACGAACGTTGGAAATTGGGAGACGATATGGGTGGAGGAAAAACTTGCTGGGGTTGGGGTTTTTCCAACGATTGGGAAAATTGTTGTTGCCTTCAGAATTGGTTTCGTTATTGGGGGACTCTCGATTATGGTGCTTTCTCCTTTAATATTTCCTTTATTTTTACAGACGGAAAGTATCAATTGATTTTTGTTCGAAATCAAGCAACGTTCAAACTCTCAATGTTGAAAATTTGTCTATAGGTTTCTGACCTTAGCACCAAATTCGATAGATAAGTGTGTGCTTATTGAGATTTACCTACAGGGTGTCACATTATTCCTTATATTCAGTACATTCGACAAGGCTAAAAGCAATCGAACGAAGGATGCACGAAAATACAGTCCATTTAGCAGTTTCGCATATGGAAGCCTTTTCGACGTCCACAAAAGGGTTTCATTGCACGCTAATCACCCACTTGAAACATGCCACAAATTGACCCTAATTTCGGCGTACTCCGTGTGGGATGAATTCGCGTGGTGCGTTTGAGATTAATAAACACGAATCCCTTGACATATTACTGGATGGTCGGTATTCGAACAGGATTAGTCGAGTTGTCCGCCGCAGTACTCGTTATTTAATCGGGAACGGAATGAACTGTTTGATTTTCATGGAATGCATGATATGTCGAATCTATTATTCGGAACGATCTCTATTGTCCCCGGTCAGTGAGTAATTTCTGCACCAGAACGGTTGGTTTTCGTCGATGAGCGAATAGGTGGCGATAAGGTGTGAGTTGGAGTACCGCGAGGGTGTATGTTGTGCCTGGTGATCTTAATCGTATGAAGGTTAAACTGGAGAAGCTAATCTTGTTCACAAATTCAAGGTAAAACTTGTGCCACCTCTATTTTTGATGTGAAAGATTCAATTATTCATGGAATATCCTTTTCTCCCTACTTGGTCATCAAGAGTTACAAAAAAAAACAGTATTTGTACACCATTCACTATATTGAATAACATTACAAAAGCCCCAAGATACATACGACTCACTTCTCACACTTGCACTTATTATTGCGAAGTCTGTCGGATTCTTCGGCCTTCCAGTGACGTTGCATTTTTGTCGTGTTCCTGTCTCTTCTTAACCTCAACTCAGTGATTATTTACTCAGCCCAAACTAACTTGTTGATCTACCTATTTTATATTCAACATTTTTGTTTTCTTTCTGGTCTACAGTGTGGTGTGAATATATTTAATTTTTTTCTGCAAAATTTGATAGTTCCTGAGAACTTTCATTGCAATCAGTTTATGATGTCGTATCCCTTTTGTAGACAGTTTGTATTTTTTTTCTTGATTGATTCAATCTCAATGTTATGTTGTATTATATTTTATACTTTCTGCAAATAAATGTTTACTTACTTACTAACCTAATTACTTCTAACGAAGCATCACCCCAAGCCACAATCCTAATTTTAATGATTTTTCGACATTTTCAGCTTGAACTTACTTAGGCTAACCTTACCTAAATATTCTAAGCTCTAACATAGTATCTTTCAGGTCTTTATGTTGTTGTTCTGCCTTATATATTGGTAAATTTGACTGTCATATCTGAAGTATTATTGAAAATGTCAATATTTTCAAGTTTTGATTTTATGAAAAACATGTCGATAAGATCCAGCCTTGGAACTAGAGTAGAAATAGGCTCAAAAATGTGTTTATCTACTCCTATTGAATTACATATTCATTATCCAACTACTTTTGGGCAATTAATAGTATCTGTGAACAAACACCGTGAGTTATAATAACTCACTACTATAACTCCCTGTCTCTGTGCTTCTGAACAAGCCGATTGGCCGAAAGGAAACAGTCCATTATTGGTATTGAGGGGGAGGTCATTTGAATAATTTTGACTTTTTCTCAAATTAAGTTGATACCTAATTATTGTTTTGAATGTTTTGCTGAAAAAGATGAATTCAGATAGTGAAGATGAATTATTATGTACTACTTCAGAAATAAGACAATCAGCCAATGTTGCCATACAGAATTCATTGTGCGACAAATATAAAGGTGTATACAAGATTGGTGTAGTAGTAAGAACATTAAGTCATCGATTACAGATAATTATATTGGCATATTTTAGAGAACTTAGCACTTAACAGTTTTCTATTGAAAACCGTAAAGAACTAGAACTCTACCTCACAGGCGTTCTTTGAAAATATTACTCTAGATAATCTTTGGCCAAGATCGTGATCGTATAGAGGTTTTAAAGGACTCTACGTTGTGTATGTGAGTATGTAACCCAAGTTACGCTTGATTCAATAGAAGAGATTGACGGGAAAATAGGAAATTTAAAACACATATTTTTAGCACTCAAAACAAGAAAATAACAAGTTTATTTCAGAGTTCCAAAAGGTAGGGAGGAAAGAATACACAACCCTGAAGGGGAAGAAGAAAACAACCTCCCTCATTTTCTCATTCATACACCATAAACTCACAAGTAAAGAATATTCATAAACAGGTTGACTGGTGAGGATTCTCTCAAATGGTGTTTAAAACTGATTGAGTAGATTAAAGGCGGTAAATTGGGAGTTATACATCGCAGGGGTCAAACTATCATTTGACGATTGATGATTGATGGGCTCCCATGGTGCAAGGATAGGGGAATGCGACCAAAGATCCTCGTTATATATATTTCCAAACCTTGGGCAGATCTTTGATTAATTTTTAGGTTGCGTCACCCGATAGTTGTCTCCCTGGTCAATAATCCCATCAAGTATTAGATAAACCATATAAGCAGTAAACGATATAACCAGTAAATGCTATAGACAGTAAACGAAATAAACAATAAACGATATAAGCAGTGGATGATATAGATAGTAAACGATATAAGCAGTCAATCATATAAACAATAAACAAGAAGTCATAACGGATAATAATGCGTGGAGAGTAGCTTTTTAAAATGCTCAATCAATATAAGATGATGAAACATAATGCCGACAATGGTGCTTATGAATATCCTTGCTATTTGCTGAAAACTACAACGATTACATATTGTATCATTTGAAGAATATTGCAAAACCTTATAATTGAAGTGATTATTAAACATTCGTTTATACAGGCAAATGCTTGTGAGAAGCACTTAGGAATTTAATACATATGGTCAGAATCATTGAATAATATGGAATAGACTTGATAATGAAGTATGAAAAATGGATACAAAACAATAGACAAGAAGCAAACCAACATGGGAAAATACGTTGAGTAGAAGCAAATATAGGTCTCTTGTGAATTGAGGGTAAATGATATGAGATAAACACATGAGGTAAATAATGAATACTGTTGAAGACAAGTGTAACAAATTAGGAGAAGCCTGGATATAAATGATAACGTTGTAATTATAAAATATTGTTACTCACATGAAAAACCCAAAGTATCTCTTTCACCCTCGAAGGTTTCAGATCAACTAACTCACAATCCTACCCTGTTTTACCTTCACAAAAGAACCGAGCAGCCGAAGAAAAATCAACAACCGTCCAGAGCCAAAAACCCAAGCAAAAAAGACCGCTATATTTCGAGGTTAGCGTCGTACTTCCATTTGTAGAAAAGGATTCTGTCGTTATTCTTCTCTCGGGCGGACTCAGCAATCCAACTCCCTAAGTTCATGATAATATGAGTTTTTGTACGGATAATAAAAATGGCGGGAGCAGCCGCCAGATTGGTTCAATATGAATAATGCATTGTTATAGGTAACTGTTGAGATTTGTAAATAAAGTTCTTTCTCTGTACTTGTATCTTAGTATTTATTGTTATAGTCGTAAATAAGGTATAATATTCAACTTGCGGTGATGGCCATAACTCACTTGATGAATTACAGCACTCGCCTTCGGCTCGTGCTGCAAACTTCATCTGCGTGAGTTATGACCTGCATAACCGCTCGTTAAATGATATACTAATACAGGATGTTTTCAGATTGTTGTACAATGACACATGATGTTTTTCATTACATTCTGGAATTCTGCATGAAAATCTGGTATACTTCGCTTCTCCAATTTAGGAAAAAAACATTTTTTTTTCTTCGAACGATTCATCCTTTTTGTTCTTATGAGACAGGGCATTTTTTCCATCCCCCAATTAGTTATGATCTTCAGTTCAGATATCACGAATCCAATTTGAGAACTGTCGGAGCTTCGGCTCCCCCTCCTACAAACTAATTTCTCTGTCAACACCATTTTTCCGAGAAGACAACTTCATTATTTCATCTCGATCCCCAATAACTTGGGACAGTTCACAGGAAGGTCAACCAGAAGCAAGGAATTCTCTCCAGTTTCCATTCGACCTTTGGACACACTCTGTTTTTTTCATATTTGTGAGAAGAGTGAAGTTTGGGTTTTCCTCATTTCAAATGCAATTCGCAGCAATCAGCGGGTCCACCGAGTGCGTTAAAATCGTTACTACCCCCCTGTGCCACATGCTGATCTTCCTCCCTGGCATCAAGTATGTAAACTTATCCTGCAAGTGTCGTTGTGGAGGCGTTAGGACATATTATAATATATCGTTATTGGCGGAGCAGCTGGTAACTTGCCGATATTGAATATATTATGTCGATGTCATTTCTCTCGACGATCGTTATATGTGACTAAGCCAGGTCGTGCAAGAATAAAGGGGGAATTTAAAAGTGGAAATTGCAGTTCCAATATGAAGATCGATCATGAAGTGCTTCGCCGATATGGAATGAATGCTTCTGAAAGTTTCGACCTGGTTTTTATGGAACTGTGGATGGTGGATGTTAATGACGTAGGGGTTGAGGTTTATACATCTTCCTATCTTGAAGTATATGGGGCGATGAAAACTCTTTTACTGCTCTTAACGATTCAGTCACCAAGTCTGGTGTTCGAAGTAGCTACTGGTAATGTCTCTATATGATAAAACTGATTGCACCAATTTTGAATTGATTTTCATCTGATCCAAAGATTTCCATTCGAAGCCGAAGATTTGAAAGTCGCAAAGGATTTCGACCACTTTCAGATGATCCTATTGTAATGACGGAGTCTCGGCGAATTCCCACGGGCTGGTGCTGAAATAGGGTTTGAAGAATAGGAAAAACAGAGGATGAACCTTCTTTCTGCACCGCTTCGGGTTGATGGAAAACTAAAAGCACTTCACTTAAAGTTGCTCAATGTCACATTCAGAAGAAACAATGGTGCGATGAATATGGCGATATTTATCAGAAGATTCGGTTTTGCACGACAACTCGGTAATAATTCGGAAGATTTTTGACTTTTTACGACGGTACGTGACTCACTAACGAATAGCGAATTTTTCGGAATGTGTTGATGTATTATTCATGAAATAAAGAAGAAAACATGAGGTGGAAATAATAAACCTCTATTCAACAAAACTTGAAAAAGTGGTGGTTTCAAGGGTCTGTTACCGGAAATAATGACCCAGATCTCACTAGGAGAAAACAAACCACGTTCCAGACTGGAAACAATTCCTCACAGGAAAAAACATTTCTATTCAGACCTATTTCATCCAGACTCAGTCACTGCTAGCCGCGTATGATTATGAAGTTTAAGCACACTTTATTTTGCATAATGAAGTCGGAGAGGAACAAAAGCAACTTGGCTTGCCGAATGCACCAAATTTTGCTTTTATGAATCTAACGTAACGCCAAACTCCACCGCACAACACCTTGAATGGCCTCATTAGTTGAAACAAGGCACGAGCTCCATGCGATGCATACGAATTCTTAGCTGGTGATTATAGTTGGAGTTTTATTTTCCGGTTCACTTTGTGCTGGGAAATGTACAAACAACGTTTGTTGGGCGGTTAACGTGAAAAAAGACCTCTTTACGTACTGGATTCTCACTTGGTATTGCCGCTTTCGTACAATCTCAGTCGTATAATTCCTAACGCGGTAGTAATAAGGAAATAAAGGGAATCATTTGAGGAAAATCAATTTTCAGAGCTTCTCCTGAAAGCCATACCCGTTTATGCATGACGTTAAACGAAAAGCGCACAGCTTCCACTCCATCCTTCCATATCAAAAGACTGCTCTGCCAGATATTTTTCAGCATCAACTAGATCCCACGAAATGTGGTCGTATATCATTGAAACACCACATTCACTCAGTATCAGCTGATAAACATACATTCTTCACGGTGAAACTCCCACTTATAAATCTCGACTCTGACATCTCCGGCAGCCAGTATACACCCACGTCCTGGGTATAAAAAGTATTAAATTACTCTGGATTAGGATAATTCATACGCTACGGTGTCCGAGTTGATTTAGATCGCCCGTTCTATTTGGCGCACTTTTATTATGGCCATAAACTCGGTGGAAACGCAATCACAGATGGACGTAAGCAAGATGAGTTAGACTTTCCTTCCACACAGGTTCTCAACATTCCAAGCTCCCCCCAACTTCAGAGAAAAAATCCTCGTCACCTTATATTTATCCGCCTGAATGTACCTATCTGATAGTCCCAATTGACAATATCACAGAGCAGCTATATAACAGAAACATATCCTGCAATGTCACAGCTATATCACAAGAAGAATGCGGATGCATAGTTGCATGGTTGAGATATAACTGTATTAGTTTTCTAAACTCTAAAGCTACCTACTGATACAAACTAATATTATCACTAGGTTGGGGTAATGGTCAATCCTGGTGATATATCAATGACGCTTCCAAGGAAGAAATTATGCCTATCTTACCGCCATTAAGTGAGAAGATCTGTTGACTGTAGTTTTTTTCCACAATTCAGAAGAGAGACATAACTTTTTACTTCAGAAAAGATTCAATAATGGTGAATTGTTCAAGTCTTCTTGATCGTTCTATAAGAAAACAGTAGATTTGTGTTTATTTATCTCAAAGCTCTCCAAAAAGTTCAATTTTTTACTTTTATTTTCCGTATGCAAAATTTTAAACACTTCTTCAAATGCATGATTATTGATTATTAAATGATCCGCGTATGCCGAATGTCCTCTACCTTCAATGCAAAAATTTTTCTGTTCTAGTACTCTTGTTTTAGAATTTCTAACTGTTTGTCCTATGTAGAAAAATGAGCAATCTCCGCGAGTTAATTTATATACCCCACATTTTTTCAATTTATCCGTTTTATCTTCATTGTTTTTAATATATCTGCCTGAATTGTTCGTGGTCTTATATGCAACTGAAATATCCTTCATTTTTAAAAATGAGGAATTCTTTCCGAACTTTTTCCCGGATAAGTCGAAACTTTATGATGTCGGTCTTTTTCAAGATACGTTGGGTATACTGCCTTCAAAGTGTTGTTGGTAATTTTTCATTTATTTTTTTAATTTTTTTAAATTTATTTATTTTTTTTCAAGAGTATTGTTTTAAATATATCTGCACAAATTGTTCTTATATGCAACTGAAATATCCTTTAATTTTAAAAAATGAGGAATTCTTCCCGGAATTTTTCCCGGATAAGTCAAAACTTTTCGATGTCGGTATTTTTCAAGTTGCATTGGGTATACTTCAAAGAGTCCTTGAAAATTTTTTATTTATTTTGAAAATTTTTTTTATCATTAATTTATTTTTTTTCAAGAGAATGGTTTTATATTTATTGTTTATTTTTTTTATTATTATCTTCATTGTTTTCGATATATCTGCCTAAATTGTTCGTGGTCTTATATGCAACTGAAATATCCTTTATTTTTAAAAAAATGAGGAATTCTTTCCGGAATTTCTCTCGAATAAGTCAAAACTTTATGATGTCTTTCTTTTTCAAGTTGCGTTGGGTATACTGCCTTCAAATTGTTCCTGAAATTTTTTCATTTATTCTTGAAATTTTTTCTATTCACTAATTTATTTTTTCGAGAGAATTGTTTTATCTTTATTGTTTTTAATATATCTGCCTAAATTGTTCGTGGTCTTATATGCAACTGGATATCCTTTAATTTTAAAAAATTAGGAATTCTTTCCGAATTTTTTCCCAGATAAGTGTCCTTGAAAATTTTTTATTTATTTTTAAAATTTTTTTTATTCATTAATCCATGTTTTTTTCAAGAGAATTGTTTTATCTTTATTGTTTTTGATATATCTGCCTAAATTGTTCGTGGTCTTATATGCAACTGAAATATCCTTTATTTTCAAAAAATGAGGAATTCTTTCCGGAATTTCTCTCGAATAAGTCAAAACTTTATGATGTCGGTCTTTTTCAAGTTCCGTTGGGTATACTTCCTACGAAGTGTTCTTGAAAATTTTCATTTATTTTTAAAATTTTTTCTATTTATTAATTTATTTTTTCAAGAGAATTGTTTTATCTTCATTGTTTTCAATATATCTGCCTGAATTGTTCGTGGTCTTATATGCAACTGGAATATCCTTTATTTTTAAAAAATGGGGAATTCTTTCCGGAAGTTTTGCCGGATAAGTCAAAACTTTATGATGTCGGTCTTTTTCAAGTTGCGTTGGGTATACTGCCATGAAAGTGTTCTTGAAAATTTTTATTTATTTTCAAATTTTTTCTATTCATTGATTAATTTTGGTTTTCGAAAGAATTGTTCTATCTTTATTGTTTTTAATATATCTGCCTAAATTGTTTGTAGTCTTAGGTGCAACTGAAATATCCTTTATTTTTGAAAAATGGGGAATTCTTTTCGGAATTTTTCCCGAAAAAGTCAAAACTTCATTATGTCGTTTTTTCTCAAGTTGCGTTGGATATACTGCTTTCAAAGTGTTCTTGAAAATTTTTCATTTATTTTTAATTTTCATTTATTTTTTTTTTCTCTTTTTTTTTCGAAAGAATTAATTTAGTTATATCTTAACCACCTGGAGATGATGCTGTGATATCGTCGTGGAATTTAACCCAATGTAGTGGAAATCATATTTGTTATTCTATTGTAAGTTTGATTTTATATATGACTGTACAAGAAATCTGTTTATTCGTATTCCGTTCATTTTCAAGACGACGAAGCATAAAGACGACCTTGCTAAGCTGGACAGAAAACTGTCAATCGAGTGAAAAGACCAGCTCAATGATTTGACAACTATCAGGTATATAATTCAAACCGCTTTTCGTCCTTCGACGAAGAATGAATTATCTCCGAGCCGAGATTGCAATAACGACCGACTCAAACCTCACCCGAAAAAACAGGGATATTTGCATGAATTGCAATTTATCGTTGGGCTTAATTAAAGTTCATTCCACGACCGTCAACAGATGCAACCCAAATTAATTATTCCCTGGAAAGTATGCCTGTGTTTCGTGAACGACAGATTTCATGCGGAATAATGAATTGGTAGCTCCGAATTCTTTACGGGAAACGGGAGATTATATTAAATGCCCGACGATTCACACAAAAAAAGGTTTTTTTTCTGCGCTGTATGTCATAATTTTTCATCAAATTACCTGGAAGCGGGGGATTAAAGGACGTTTTTCTTCGCGGAATTCGTTTGAAACATAACGTCAATTTTTCAACTCTACTCATAAACTCTGTCCTTATCAACCCTTCCCACGCTGCGATGTAACAAGGATGCTTCTATAACCTACTCAGCGCACGCCCACATTCTATAGACCATAAGTTGAATCATTAATTCGTGAGTCATTGACAGAGTCAGGTATCGTCGTGAAAAAACCAAATCTTCTGAGTTAACGCCGAGTTATTCGAGTCTTCTGTGGAATATCGCCGCATATTCGTGCAAAACCGAGTCTTCTGATCGTTTTTATCGCACCATTGTATCTTCTGTTGAAGTGATATTGAGTAACTTTAAGTAAGCTGCCTTCAGCTTCTCGAAAACCAAGTCAGCACCCCTTAGGGGCAAGTACTATGTTCTTCTTAAAGTGTTCAAATTTACAGTAAGTTCATCTGAGGGTGATCGCAATTCAATTACGAGATAGGACGTTATACTGTACTGGTACTTTTAAAATTATAATCTCTTACCGACATTACAGTTTTCTATTGAAAACAGTAAAGAACTAGAACTATACCTACAGGCGTTCTTTTTAACTTGAAAATATTACTCAAGATAATCTTTGGTCAAGATCGTGATCGTATAGTGGTTTTAAAAGGACTCCACGTTGTGTATGTAGGTATGCAACCCAAATTACGCTTGATTCAACAGAAGAGATTGACGGGAAAATAGGAAATGCAAAACACATAGTGTAGCACTCGAAACAAGAAAATAACAAGTTTATTTCAGAGTGCCAAAAGGTGGGGAGAAAACCCCGAAGGAGAAAAACTCCCTCCGTTTCTCGTTCATATACCTTTAACTCACAAGTAAAGAATATTCATAAACAGGTTGACTGGTGAGAATTCTCTCAAATGGTGTTTAAAAAATGATTGAGTAGATTAAAGGCGGTAAATTGCGAGTTATACTTCGCAGGGGTCAAACTGTCAAACTGTCATTTGACGATTGATGATTGATGAGCTCCCACGGTGCAAGGAGAGGGGAATGCGACCAAAGATCCTCGTTATATATATTTCCAAACGTTGGGCAAAGCCTTGATTAATTTTTAGGTTGCGTCATCCGATAGTTGTCTTCCTGGTCAATAATCCCATCAAGTATTAGATAAGCCATATAAGCAGTAAACGATATAACCAGTAAATGTTATAGACAGTAAACGAAATAAACAATAAACGATATAAGCAGAGGATGATATAGATAGTAAACGATATGAGCAGTCAATCATATAAACAATAAACGAGAAGTCATAACAGATAATAATGCATAGAGAGTAGCTTTTTTAAAATGCTCAATCAATATAAGGTGATGAAACATAATGCCGACAATGGTGCTTGTGAATATCCTTGCTATTTGCTGAAAACTACAACGATTACATATACTATAATTTGAAGAATATTGCAAAACCTCGTAATTGAAATGATTATTAAACATTCGTTTATACAGGAAAATTCTTGTGAGAAGCACTCAGGAATTTAATACATATGGTCAGTTAGAATCATTAAATAATATGGAATAGACTTGATAATGAAGTATGAAAAATGGATGCAAAACAATACACAAGAAGCAAACCAACATGGTAAAATACGTTGAGTAAAAGCAAATTGCCTCTTGTGAATTGATGGTAAATGATATGAAATAAAAACATGGGGTATATAATGGACACTGTTGAAGACAAGTGTAGCAAATTAGGAGAAGCCGGGATATGAATGATAACTTTGTAATTATAAAAAATTGTTACTCACATGACAAACCCAAAGTATCTCTTCCACCCTCAAAGGTTTCAGATCAACCTACTCACAATCCCGCCCTGTTTTACCTTCAAGAATTCAAAAAGCCAGAACCCACAAAAACCGCCAGCCTCTCCCGAAGCCACTTTCAAGAGACCCTCATATTTCGAGGTTAGCATCGTACTTCAATTTGTAGAAAAAGTTTCTGTGGTTATTCTTCTCTTGGGCGGACTCAGCAAACCTACTTCCTAAGTTCATGATAATATGGATTTCTGTACGGATAATGAAAATGGCGGGCGCAGACGCCAGATCGGTTCAACGTATAAGTCAGCTTTCCCTGAGAAGATTACATGGGCGTCTCCGCTTCATCGCAGCTCTGTATTCGCGCTCTTCTCGTGACATATCTGTGGCATACACTTGGGATCCGTTATTATGTCTGAATTCAACGTATCAATTCGGTTAAAACTACCCCTGTGCTCATACTAAAGGGTGTGTACCCTTCAGAATAAACCACATCTTCCAAAGTAGCCGGATGAATCGAAAAATGTCGCCCTTTTATGTCGCGTTTTCGTGTGAGGAGGTAACAAAGCACATCAGCTGACGCATTGAAGTCTGCCGCTGCCTCCGCGATTATAATAAGCTTTTTGCCATGTAGCGCCCCCGCCGAGCTGAAATTAATAGGAAGCTGTCATGGAATTTGCCGCTCTATATCTTCGTAATAAGAAAACGAACGGCCTTTTTGCGCACGCTAAGAACTTGTTATAGGGAACGATGCCGCTCGCGTCTAAAATGACATTTTAAGTCGTAAAATTTGGGTTTCTTTATGGTCGGTTCAGCAGCTTCGGGAAAGAAAAGATAGTTATTTTTTCTTGGATGTTATTTCATAACGGGTTGTGATAGGGAAGCAGAGGGATGGATGGAATGGAATATTGCTGACGCAGGGGTTTTGGCTACGGTCCTGACTTATTGGATGTGAGGGGGGACAATCGTCGATGAATGTTCTGAATGAAATGCACGGACGTGTATCTAGATACTTAAAAATAAAAAAATAAGATATCTTTGATGAACTTGTTGTGGTATACCAACCCTATTCCAATCGAGGAGTTAATTGGATAGGGCCTTGGACTCGAGCCTTGAGCAAAGTAGTGACTTCGGTTGTATCTTCCCTGGAAACTGCAAGTTGTGAATGGAAATAAAACAGAAATAAACTTTCAAAAAGTATATATTGAAAAAAAAAACCGAATGATTCTTTACAAACTGTACACTAATGCATCAAAGACACGCATTCTACCTCCACCGGAACGATAAATATCGACAATTTTGTCAAATGTCAAATCAAGGTCCGATTAGTTATCTCAGGATAACAATCATCCAATTAACTTTAGATTTCAAGAGTAATTTAATCATGAGTGAGAGATTTCAATACTTGGGACTAGTAAAACTCAAATAATCTCATGCATAATTTGAGAATTTCCTTTTCTCATGCTCCGCCACTGGAGGGGGGAAATCCTGCCCTTGTCGAAATCGTGTTGTTCACACTTAATAGAGCCAAGAGTTCACTGCGACATAGAACACACCCGTAGTTCCTATCGGCGTCTCGATATAATTTTGTTCATTTCTCAACTCAACTAAATTTCCGATAGATTCCGAGTTATTTTTCTGAAAGACCTATTAGAGCCTACTTCTCGAAAACTACTTTCTGCCTGATCCCCGAAAATGTATTATTAACTCGAAATATTTATATTCTATTCTATGGGTCCTTTGAAACTCTTGAGTTTGGGTTATCAACATTTCAACGTTGGGCGAGTAGACTAAACAAATACTTAAATTAATAAATTAATTCTTCACGTTTCTAGGCTTTCTCATGACTTCGATTCTTTCTTGTATCGACTAGGCCAAAGGAAATAATCTCTATTCCCGACTATTTGAATTTATTCTGCATGTACCGAAATGTTAATTTTTACAGTTTTTTACATGAAGACGCTCTGAGGACACCAGAAGAGATGGATTGGGGCCTCGGGGTCCCGAGCCATCCCTATCCAATCCCTCGACTTCTAACAATCTTATTCACCTTCAGTCTTCTGAGACCAGAAGAGGCAACACCCCTCCTAGAGGGTTTATTGACAGCTTACTTTTATGTCTAATAATTCCACGAAGTGTTGATGAGTTTAGGAGACATTGAAACGTTATAATTTACCGTATATATTCAGGGCATGAGAATAAATTCTTTATTAAAAACTTGATGATCCTATCAACAACAATTCTGGTCGGTTTTTAACAATGTATCAAAAATGAAATGTGAGAGAAATTATCCAGTTACAATATCAATTAATGAAATTTCATCTCGAATCTCTAAAAACTACACAATTCCTCATCTTATTATCTTAATCGAATAAAAGTCCATCGAGGTCCTCGAATCCAGAGATAAATTTGAGAAGGAAGATCTGTTTCAAGTGCACTATTGAATCGAGGGGTATTCACTGTTCCTCGAGCAGAATGCTGCAGGACTGCAAAAAACTTCTTGTAGATGTTGGTGAGAAGATTCTCAAACAGGACTGATTTCCAGGCAGAGGCAAAAATCTCGGGCGGTTTTTCAGGTACGAGCCAATTAGCTTTATGCACAAAATCCAACATGACTCATAGTTCTGGGATATAAAATGAAAAAAAAATCCGGTGCTAGAAACACGTGCAAAACAACCAAATACAGACAATGATAACTCAGGAACAGATTTTGTCCAAATTAAAGGAATAACGACTTACCGAGAATATGAGGTTATAAATCTCGCCAACTTTAATTGCGGAAAGTAGACGACTGCAGATAAGATCATCCAAGGAACGATATGTGCTTCCTGCTTCATCTCACGCACATCAAAGAAGTCATCTGTCAAGTTGACCGAAGCGACATAATGTCACTAAAATCGACTCTGTTGACGTCAGCGAAGACCTTCTGACCTAGATTGTCCCCTTCCCTGTCGAACGCCCTAATCGGCGTAGAGGAAACACCCTCTGAAGACATTCCAATCATAAAATATTTGCCTGGATTTATTTCCACTTCCAATGCTAATTTTCATGGCCAATACTGATTGAGTAATCGAACGAGGTTGAAACTTGTAAATATCATTCAAATGAGTTCAATTCCTGCACAGGTTCAACCAACCATGAAACTACACAAACAGGGGGGCAAAACCAGCAAATATTTAAATGAAAATAAATACGTTGATTAATAATGAATCAATAATTGTTTTCGATTCGTTGCCAGAATCGAACAATGATTTGAAAGCGGTATTAGCTCAAACAAAAATTCAGATAATTCAAAATTGTGGGTTCAGTGAGGCACACGAATTCGAAACAACAAATTCTGCGGTGGTTAGTATTCATTCGTTGCTCTATGAAGTATATTTTACCTCGTAAAATTCCGACGAGAATCGATACCTTATTAAATTCGGAAACAGAAATATTCCCGGATATCGAAAAGCCATATTTCACATCGGATTTATCTTTTGTTGAAAACCAACAGTGTTATCAATTACTTCGCACTTTTCACACCAATTCAATTGCCGACCATTAGCGTAGCTCACATTTTAATCGAACAAAGAAAGGATGATAAATGTCTAGCTGGCCATGGACAATTGCCCCACTGATTTAGAACCCCTTTTTCTATTATATCAAGACCGCGATCTTTATTAGCCTGATGGAATTGAAAGCCAGCTAGCTGAATAGACTAATCGGAGTTAGTTTTAATCAATGGGAGATCGTAAATTTTCGGTCGTATGAAGCTTAGGGGGGTATTGTTGTTGATTGGTCATATATGAGGCTTTGGTGGAAAGATATTGATCACCCATGGAGGAATATAATCCAGTACCCCTTTTCCAGAAATTTGCTCTTCCGAGAAACACCCAGTTACTTATCGAAATATACATAGTCTGAGGTATGTTCGTGATCTAAACATCGGCAATTATTGGTCTGAAACCAATCACCTCTCACATTTCCGACCGTGGTGATAGGATGTGAAGTTTTCCATCTCAACTTTTGAGTGCTTAATTCGTGGAATCGACAGAGGGAATCATAAATCTCACAACATTTGGACGCTGGGCGAGTAGACTGAACAAATACTTGAATTAATAGATTAATTCTTCACATTTCTAGGCTTTCTCACGACCTCGATTTTTTCTTGTATCGACTAGGCCGAAAGAAATAAATGTCTATTCCTGACTATTTGAATTAATTCTGCATGTACCGAAATGTTATTGAGTCTTCCAATTTATTACACTGTGATTTTCCTCATTCTTCCACAGTTAAATGAGATGGCAACAATTTCAAAGGTGGTCATCTGCGTTGCTTGATCACTCATAAAGGAATATAATCCAGTTTTCCCATTCCAGAAATTTGCTCTTTTAAAAAACACTCAGTTACTTATCGAAATATACATAGTGTAAGGTATGTTCGTGAACCAAACATCGGCAATTATTGGTCTGAAATCAATCACCTCTCACATTTCCGATAGTGGTGATAGGATGTGAAATTTTCCATCTAAACTTTTGAGTGCTTAATTCGTGAAATCGACGAAGGGAAATTATACATCACACAACATTTGGACGCTGGGCGAGTAGACTAAACAAATACTTGAATTAATAGATTAATTCTTCACATTTCTAGGTTTTCTCACGACCTCGATTTTTTCTTGTATCGACTAGGCCGAAAGAAATAAATCTCTATTCCTGACTATTTGAATTAATTCTGCATGTACCGAAATGTTATTGAGTCTTCCAATTTATCACACTGTGATTTTCCTCATTCGTCCACAGTTAAATGAGATGACAACAATTTCAAAGGTGGTCATCTGCGTTGCTTGATCACTCATGGAGGAATATAATCCAGTTTTCCTATTCCAGAAATTTGCTCTTTTAAAAAACACTCAGTTACTTATCGAAATATACATAGTGTAAGGTATGTTCGTGATCTCAACATCAGCAATTATTGGTCTGAAACCAATCACCTCTCACATTTCCGACCGTGGTGATAGGATGTGAAATTTTCCATCTAAACTTTTGAGTGCTTAATTCGTGAAATCGACGAAGGGAAATTATAAATCTCACAACATTCGGACGCTGGGCGAGTAGACTAAACAAATACTTGAATTAATAGATTAATTCTTCACATTTCTAGGCTTTCTCACGACCTCGTTTTTTTCTTGTATCGACTAGGCCGAAAGAAATAAATCTCTATTCCTGACTATTTGAATTAATTCTGCATGTTCCGAAATGTTATTGAGTCTTCCAATTTATCACACTGTGATTTTCCTCATTCTTCCACAGTTAAATGAGATGGCAACAATTTCAAAGGTGGTCATCTGCGTTACTTGATCACTCATGGAGGAATATAATCCAGTTTTCCTATTCCAGAAATTTGCTCTTTTGAAAAACACTTAGTTACTTATCGAAATATACATAGTGTAAGGTATGTTCGTGATCTAAACATCGGCAATTATTGGTCTGAAACCAATCACCTCTCACATTTCCGACCGTGGTGATAGGATGTGAAATTTTCCATCTGAACTTTTGAGTGCTTGATTCGTGAAACCGACGAAGGGAAATTATAAATCTCACAACATTTGGACGCTGGGCGAGTAGACTAAACAAATACTTGAATTAATAGATTAATTCTTCACATTTATAGGCTCTCTCACGACCCCGATTTTTTCTTGTATCGACTAGGCCGAAAGAAATAAATCTCTATTACCTAACTATTTGAATTAATTCTGCATGTACCGAAATGTTATTGAGTCTTCCAATTCATTACACTGTGATTTTCCTAATTCTTCCACAGTTAAATGAGATGGAAACAATTTCAAAGGTGGTCATCTGCGTTGCTTGATCACTCATAAAGGAATATAATCCAGTTTTCCTATTCCAGAAATTTGCTCTTTCAAAAAACATTCAGTTACTTATCGAAATATACATAGTGTAAGGTATGTTCGTGAACCAAACATCGGCAATTATTGGTCTAAAATCAATCACCTCTCACATTTCCGATAGTGGTGGTAGGATGTGAAATTTTGCATCTAAACTTTTGAGTGCTTTCGTGGAATCGACGAAGGGAAATTATAAATCTCAACGCTTCATTGTTTTGGTAATTAAACTAGCATAATATATTAATGGGTCCTTTAAAACACTTGAGTGACATTTCAACGCTGGGTGAGTAGACTTGACAAATACTTAAATTAATACATTCATTCTTCACATTTCTAGGCGTTCTCACGACTTCGATTTTTCTTGTATCGACCAGGCCAAAAGAAATAACCTCTATTCTGGACTATTTGGATTAATTCTGCATGAACCGAAATGCTATTCAGTCTTTCTTTTTCTCATTCTTCCACACTTCAATAAGATGGCAACAATTTCAAATGTGGCCATCTGAGTTGCTCCACCCTGCATTTCGATGTATGTCAAGGATAATCGAAGTGACTTTCGAAAATTCCTTCTGATCTTCAATCAGAAAAAGCACTCTGGAAATTTTGGGACAATTTTCCGCAAGCTCAGATCCCCCACGAAGGTGCTTCCTAATATCGTCGACTTTGATGCCACCCACGTAAGCGTACAATATCATATTACGGAACCCCCCGAATCCGAATACAACATACATAATCCGAATCCCCCGAAATGGCATTGTGGAATTTTACTCACCGTTCCAAGTTCAAGAGAGAACCTCATCCCATTATCTCAACAGTCAGGAACGAATCTGCAATCGATTCAAGTTGCCGTGCAGATACGAAGAAGAAGAATAAAGACCTTGCGAATCGCGTTTCGCCAATTGGATACGAAGGGATGCAGCTCCTTTATGTCCTCTTGCTTCGGATACTTTTTCCCTGTAAAGTAACAAAAAAGTCCATCATATCTAAGATGAATCATTCTTTGATAAAAGCGATGTGGCTACAGTTTCGGGGCTCTATTGGATTTCGCTTTTGTGTGTTGCGATACTGGGATGGATGGGGCCGGACCGAGGGTGGTTGGAAATAAAATTTCGATAGTTTCGGGTCATTGAGCTTCGCCGTTCGCGTACAGGAGACGGAAGTGCTATGCATCCGAGACGGAGAAGTTTACGGTTATTATATTTCAACCCAAAGTACTTTCGTCTAATTCCAATAAAATTCTTACTGGCAAAATATGGCCTATTTGCGATGGGATTGAACAAAAGATTCTGAACTTTAGTTAGAGGAAAAATCCAAGAATATTGAATTCCCACTACCCAACAAGAATGCCAGGCCAGGCCCATTTAGTGTTCCTCCCACCGACCTGCATCCCTCCCGCTCTCCAAGGCTGCCACACTCCAATTGATACCATCGGTATCATCAATCAACGTTTGGTAAAAGCAACCGTCTCGATCCATCCTCCAATTCCATCCGAGGTTCCCATAATAGGACTTGCCCAATTCTCGATCGCATCCAGATCCCCCGGATTCCACCCCCCAAAGCGAGCAGGCAGATCAATTATGAAAGTGAAAATCGGATTTGCGAAATCCCATCGAATCTGGGAGACCGACGTTCGCGCCGATATAAACTAATTTGCGAGGCAAAAAGCGCTATTTGTTCTCGTCATCGCTGAGGGTCCCGTCCCGACGCTCACTCCATATCGGACATGTTTTATTGCTACATAATTTCACGGTACATTTGCGCCGCAACGATTTGATTAATGTCGTGGCGCTGAGATACAGAATATGGGCGGCGCAGGTTGGTGGAAAATCAAACCTCAGGGACCGTTGAACTGGCTGTGCTCGGGCGACGAGATGAGAATTGATATGTAATAATTGGGAATATGAATATTTAATTTCAAATTCGGTGACCTACCTCGGAGAAGAGTCTGTATATTCGAAGTCCGGCATACATTGTATTATTTATAATCAACGGATGTCGTTAATTTTGGAGCTGTGTGACTGAGATTTGATACTTAAGTCATAGATAAGGAAAGCTTTGTTTTGACAAACGGAGGTAGACGACAAATAAAATTTGTATTGACGATTGAAGTCCTCGATAAAGGGGAAGAGACGCAACATCGGTTGACCATGAGAAAATTTCGGAGAAAGAATTTAAGAGCGTGGGTGTCTCCAAGCAATGGAAGTGAGATGCACTACGAAAAATGTCAACTCAGGAATTATGTTTTTAAAGGGGGAAAAAGTTTACCTTTGAGGGACTCTGAAAGTTTG
Organism: Aphidecta obliterata; assembly: GCA_963966015.1. NCBI lineage: Eukaryota > Metazoa > Arthropoda > Insecta > Coleoptera > Coccinellidae > Aphidecta > Aphidecta obliterata. Next base: position 6,708,987 of record OZ014435.1, read on the forward strand.
GAGAAGAGTCAGTTGTTACCGTTCTGGACCGAGGGTGAGTTGTACGGAAGTAGAGAACTCGAAAGAGTTAGTTGTTTTGAGTCGGGGACTCGCATTAGGGCAGCAATTGTGACAGTCGGGAAGGTACCACGTTAGGTAAAAAATTTTAGGTTCACTTTTCGATAAGGAAGTAGTTGTTCGCTCGCAAGTAGAGAACTCGGAGTAAGTTGCACGGGAAATCGGTTTCCGGTTAGAGGCCGGTGTAGTTGAAAGTTGGGAAGGTATCAAGAATTGTATGTTCGGATTAGGAAAAAATCTGTGATAGTTTGAACCGATCTGGCGTCTGCGCCCACCATTTTCATTGTCCGTAGAGAAATCCATATTATCATGAACTTAGGGAGTCGGATTGCTGAGTCCGCCCGAGAGAAGAATAACCACAGAATCCTTTTCTAAGAATGGAAGTACGACGCTAACCTCGAAATCTAGAGCTATCTTAGTTTGGATTTTGTGCTCGGAACGGTTGTTATTTTTTCCTGGCTGCTCGTTTTTCGTGAAGGTAAAACAGGGTGGAATTGTGAGTTAGTTGATCTGAAACCTTCGAGGGTGGAAGAGATACTTTGGGTTTGTCATGTGAGTAACAATATTTTATGATTACAACGTTATCATCCATATCCAGGCTCTCCTAATTTGCTACACTTGTCTTCAATAGTGTCCATTATTTACCCCATGTGTTTATCTCATATCATTTACCATCAATTCACAAGATGCAAGTTGCTTTTACTCAACGTATTTTACCATGTTGGTTTGCTCCTTGTGTATTGTTTTGTATCCGCTTTTCATACTTCATTATCAAGTCTATTCCATAATATTTGATGATTCTAACTGACCATATGTATTGAATTCCTAAGTGCTCCTCACAAGAATTTGCCTGTATAAATGAATGTTTAATAATCACTTTAATATTAAGGTTTTGCAATATTCTTCAGATGATACTATATGTAATCGTTGTAGTTTTCAGCAGATAGCAAGGATATTCATAGGCACCATTGTCGGCATTATGTTTCATCACCGTATATTGATTGAGCATTTTGAAAAAGCTACTCTCCATGCATTATTATCTGTTATGACTTCTCGTTTATTGCTTATATGATTGAATGCTTATATCGTTTACTATCTATATCATCCACTGCTTATATCGTTTATTTCGTTTACTGTCTATAAAATTTACTGGTTATATCGTTCACTGCTTATATGGTTTATCTAATACTTGATGGGATTTTTGACCAGGGAGACAACTATCGGATGACGCAACCTAAAAATTGATCAAGGCTTTGCCCAACGTTTGGAAATATATATAACGAGGATCTTTGGTCGCATTCCCCTCTCCTTGCACCGTGGGAGCTCATCAATCATCAATCGTCAAATGATAGTTTGACCCCTGCGAAGTATAACTCCCAATTTACCGCCTTTTATCTACTCAATCATTTTTAAACACCATTTGATAGAATTCTCACCAGTCAGTGTTTATGAATATTCTTTACTTGTGAGTTAATGGTATATCAACGAGAAAAGGAGGGAGGTAGTTTTTTCTTCCCTTTCAGGGTTGTGTTTTTTATTATTCCCCACCATTTGGCACTCTGAATTAAACTTGTTATTTTCTTGTTTTGAGTGCCAAACTATGTGTTTTGAATTTCCTATTTTACCGTCAATCTCTTCTATTGAATCAAGCGTGATTTGGGTAACATACTTACATACACAACGTAGAGTCCTTCAAAACCACTATACGATCACGATCTTGGCCAAAGATTATCTAGAGTAATATTTTCAAGTTAAAAAGAACGCCTGTAAGGAAGAGTTCTAGTTCTTTACGGTTTTCAATAAAAAACTGTAACGTCGGTAAGAGTTTTATAATTTCAAAAGTACCAGTACAGTACAATGAAGTAGGTGTCGAAGAAGTTGCGTTTTGAGTTAAGTCGGAAGTCGTATTAGTTACGTGAGTGCGAACAAAAAGGTTAAGGTCACTTTCGGAGTGAGTGAATTTGTTTTCAAGTAGGTACAAAAAGGGATTAGGGGGCTTGAAGATCAAGGTAGGAAAGTTCAGTTCGGAGTTTTAACCCCTATACATGTAAATGGTGTTATTGTAATCTCCAATATTATTGATAACTCGACCCGAGATTTGATGTGTTTCAATTATGTACGGAATGTGGAAATAATTGTATTTATTTTGTATTGAGTTAATTGACCCCCTCTCTCATTTGGATTAGTATGTTTGTAAGAAGTAGGGAACGTAGGAGTTTAATTGTCTGATTTAATTATGATTATGCGGAACTAGATGAATGATAGATGTTTTTATTTTGATGTTTTTGTTGTTTGTGAAAAGCTCGATTTTATGTACGCATTTTATAATATAATATGTTCTTTTGAATTTCTGGGTTTTTTTCCTTAATACCTATTTCTCAGAAAGGGTAAAACAAAAGACTTCCTCTTCGTGCAAGAAGCACGAACTCAATTCTTTTCGGACAATAGTTTATGAATGGTGACAGCGGGTAGAAATATGAAATGATACGAATATTCCAAAATAATAACTTGTACCATTATTAAGGGTACAAGTCGCATTATTACAGATATTTTGGGATTTTTTATTTTTAGAATTTGGATAGCGGTTGGGGGGTGTGAGATTTAGCTTTAATCAGGCTCAGATTAGAGCATAACTTCGTGGAACCTGGAACTGTTTGAAAATGGTAACATCCTTTCAAGAACGTCAGTAACCACCGAAGAAGCCTGTTGTTTCTATCTGATAAAATCAGCGATCAGGTCGTAAACCTTGCATGGTCGTTTAAATGGTTAGAATATCACCTACCAGAGGGCTCTGCAATTCGTGGAATATCTTCAACATCCCAACCTTAAATCGTGGGACTTCGTTCCGCCCCTGTTCTTAGTATATCGTCTCTTTATCGCCCCAACCAGATAAAAAGCGATCCCATAAATCACTTTGAGCTCGCGAACGGGGTTAAAATTCGACTTAAATAAGGGACATATCTCACACATCGTGGAGCTGTGGAGTATCCAGTGCATCTTGCAGGGTCATTCATCATCTCCATGCATTGTTAACAAAAAACGCCACGAAGCCCTGCTTAGCTGTTCCATCTAGCCGAAAACACCACAACCTCCCCGAAACCAACACACAGTGATGCTGTGACGAGTTCATCACTTATTCAAGCCAACTGATTCATCCCAGACTCCGAAAAGGCGGGGATGGAAATCTTAAGAAGGTGTAGGTAGACAGCGGATCCGCCGGCTTTCTGGAAGATTAAGTGTCCGAATTATATTTATAGTGGTTTTATATTAAATTTCTTGTGTAACGTGAAATATAACGTTCGCCGTTCGGGCTATAAATTTTTTATTATGGCGGAAACGTGCAAACTAGGAAATTACGATGAACATGACACGTGAATTTGTATGAAATGGAGTGGTTTATAAGACGGCTATTTCGATGCATGGATGGCTTTTACGAAGGAGTTTATGGTTATGTTAGTTATCGTGCACATTAAATTATGAATTGTTATGAAAGAGCCACTATAGCTGGGTAATTATAGAAGGGCATTCTCGTGGTCTCATTTCATGAAATGAAACTTTCAAGAAAAGCCACTGAAGTGTCCCATTACGAAACTTTCGTTAGTACTAGGAGCGCCCTCTAAGAGCGAGACATCTTTCTGCTCAAGAAGGATCCAGTTGGAAATTTTCAGAGCAGAGGTCTAGAGGCAATTATTACTTGTACTCATTTTCTCTGAATTTCAAATAGAATACATCGTCTTCCATTCACGTTCCATACGTTCCTTCCCGCCATCATCGCTGACTAAATTCTCTTTCTTCTCTTTCCAGTCGTACATTCGCTCAAAGATGTGGTTTTGGAGATAGAACCACGCGTCGTTCACCTCGGCGCCTACTCCACTCTCAGCTGCAGATACGACCTGGAAGAAGCCCCCCTTTATACAGTGAAGTGGTATCGCGGTCACCACGAGTTCTACAGATATACGCCGAAGGAATTACCCAGCACTAAGATATTTCCATTCGACGATCTGCACGTTGACGTAAGTAGAGAATCAATGAATATAGTTGTATAATTTGAAGGGTGAGCTTATAGGGTAACTTCGATAAAAGAATTCAAACCTACCTCATTTGACGGCACACTTTTTTTCCAGAAAAAAATAAAATAATATAATTCACCTTGTCTCAACCCATGAAGGTTCCTGAGGCAATACAAGAGAATCGAATTACACCAAGCCATTCCAGCCCTCGTGACGATACTCTGAAATAATAAAACAGATTCCCGTCACCACATTCTAGCCGCAAACATAAATATGCTTTCGAAAGCCGATGCATGTTTTTTCAAGTCCACCAAAAAAACGCCCCTTGACATACTTTTCCACCCCACACACACACACATACAGAATAATCCATCAGCCCTGTGGCACGGAGCATACCCCTGCTTTTAATGCCGCAACACTTTCTGCGGAATATTATTCACCCGTAAAGGGCGCCCATATCTCTAATCCGAACTCTGCGGAGATTTATGTAGCAGTTCAAACGTCAACCTTGGACAGATGCGATGACCTTTTCTTTTTCTCTCGAACCTCCGACGGCTCGTACGAAAGTCTTATACTATTTGGATGTTTGTGAGGCGAATGCATCAAGACTGTACGTTAAAGTGCACTCAGGTGGATATAGTGTGTAGTAAAAGGAAAGAATCTGGCGTTTACTGGTGTGTGAATCCTTCATATTGAGGTCATATTAACCTGAGACCACAAGAGTCCGAATAAGAAGAGAGTGTATTTTGTGTTCCATGAAAGCTCAGTGTGGCTTTGCAAGGTTAGATCCTTCAAACTATTATATTCCAACCTATTCTATTGCACCAAGTGTATTCATATTTTTTTCTTTTTGTTTATTTTGTAATGGAGGGAGTTTTCTCAATATTCTTCTTGGAAATCTAAGTCCAATTCACTGAGAAAAACCTCGACACATTGCTATTAAGATAAGCTATTCCAGCGATGGAAGATCAAGAAGGGTGTGTATTACAACTATTGGAATTGTTAGGTTTAGTTTCAATTCTAGCATTCATGATGTAATCTTGAGCTGATATGCTTTTTTTGAAAGGTGTGAAATTAAGTGAAGCAACTTCAGACTTGTCATGTTCGGTATCGCCTCCAAAAAAAACTTCTTCTACCTGCCCAAGTACATTTTTGCCAAAACAAGCGATCATTCTGGCAACTTGAAAATATGTGCACATAACCCCAAAAAAATTATTATTGTAAATATTCTCTCAATCCCACAGAAATTTATCAAATGTCAAATCAAGGTTCGATAAGTTATCTCAGAATAACTTTGAATTTCAAGAGTAATTCGATGTTGAGTGAGAGATTTCAAGACTCGGGACTAGTGAAACCCAAATATGCCATGCGTAGAATTACCTTTTCCTATGCTCCGCCACTGAGGGGGAGGGGAGTCCTGTCCTTGTCGAAAACGTGTTGTTTACACTTAATAAAGCCGATAGTTCACTGTGACATAGAACACACCCGTACTTCCTTTCGGCGTTTCGATATAATTTTGTTTACTTCTTAACTCAACTGAATTCCCGATAGATTTCGTGTTATTTTTCTGAAAGAGCTATTTGAGCCTACTTCTAGAATACTACTTTATGACTGATTCCCGAAATTTATTATGAACTGGAACTTTTTTCGACCGAATCCACAAAGACTACTGCTTTTCTCCGATCTTTATTTCGCCTCAAAAAAATTTTCAATCCTTTTATTCAAGATGGTTCCACATGATGTTCTCGTTTTCGTTAAACCAGCCACCCCCTTCTATTATCTTTTTAAGGCGGTTCGTAAACCAAAGATCGGCAATTATTGGTCTGAAACCAATCACCTCTCACATTTCCGACCGTGGTGGTAGGATGTGAAATTTTCCATCTGAACACTCAAGTGCTTGATTCGTGAAATCGACGAGGGGAAATTATAAATCTCACAACGCTTCATCTTTTTCGTCGTTAAACGCGAGTTAGGCACTATATTTATGGGTCCTTCTTGAGTATGGGTTACCAACATTTCAAAGCTGGGCGCGTAGACTGAACAAATACTCAAATCAATACATCAATTCTTCACATATCTTCTTCTCACGACTTCGATTTTTTCTGCATGTACCGAAATGTTATCAAGTCCTCTACCTTTCATTCGTACTGAGCTCATTCGAATGAGGATCTTCAAAAAATTATATTTTACCTCCCCAAAGCAGAGTTATATTTTCAGAAATGTACAATCTCTAACTAACATTTTGGATTTGTGCAGAATACTCAACATATGCCTTCATTATTTGGAATTCCTCCTAAACCAGTAGAATTGAACGGCATTCCGGGTCGGATCCTGAGAGGACTCTGCAAACTGCGTCTTCAGCCAGACCTCTAATGAGTTATCAATTTCCCTTCTTCGAAATGATGTCTTAGAAAGCCTCGGTCACATACAGGGATAATGATTTCGTGTCTTAATTAATAGAGCTCGAGAGTACCTTCACCTGTTGAACCATCATAGACAAGGTACAATTAAGTCACTTGACATCGACGAAGAACACCCTTCAAACTCTCAGAACAACAAAGGAGAAGGAATCACCGGTTTCTCACTTGTTGCAGATACAAGGTTGGAACATTATACCTAGTCCTATGGCATCGATTTAATTCCATTCCAACCCATATTGAGAAATTATTTCACACTTTTAAGTGTATTCTTGCCTGTAATAGTTATTTAATCAACTAGTTTATTAATGACTTCGATTAATGGTTGAAATATTTTAACGCGTGAGCGGAGCGAGCGCGTTTATGTTTGAGACCATTAATCGCTGAATTAATAAACGAGTTGATTACAAGATTTTTCTGTCGACCTCATCAGAATTGAATATAAATTCTAGATCGAAACCAATTTTTATTTTGCATGATATAAAAATTTGACGTAATACAAATTTCTATGTTCATTTCGATATATTAATATTTATGCTTCCTATAGAACAATTCGAAAAATTCATAGAGGGAATATTGGACATGTTGTGACATTCTGAATAGTTTACATTTATTTCATTTCCTATGATGTCCGATAAGGAACGTGTGGATGAAGTGGAGGTTGAAGCATTATTTACTTTGGAACTATTATGCCATACATTTTTTTCTGCAGTTTCTATGTGATTCTGAATGGAGTTTTCAATATACCCTTCTGCAACAGAAGTTGATTTCCAACCACCAAGTCTTTTGATGGCTGAAAAATCTGCACCACTGTCAGAAAGAATAGACGCAGAAGAACGCCGAAAACAGTGACCTGTATACAAATGTGGTTGCTCTAATTTAAGAAAGTTTGCAATCATTGACGGTAATTTAGAAAATGTATTAATTCCAACTGGTTGTGTTGAGCATTTTTAGTTCTTATAAAAAACGAAAAATCTTTCGTGTGGAGTGTGAGCTGGCCTCAAGGATATATATCTCTTTATTATGTTTGAAAGTGTATGCTCATCATTATCCACCACAGTGAACATCCTGTTCGAATGTGTTTTCGATGAATTCACTGTCACCAAAAATTTCGATTCCATATCTTGTACATCCTTTCTCTGCAACCTGAACAATTCATCTTTTCTCAATGCACCCCTCTACTCCGAATATCAAAGCGACCTACAAATCAAACAATGATAGTTATTTCACTATAACAAGATAATGAGAATAAGTTGGAATAACGATTCAATTGAGTTTTATTTTTACCTTCGACATCAAGAAAACACTATCACGAGCATTCGCTATGAACTCTCTCACATGTTCTTTTTCGAGAACTTTTTTGGGATATATCCCTCTTTTTGCCGTTTAATAAACATCACCAGTTTGTGGTATCTGCTTATATCAGTATTGTCTTTCACATTTAGTGTTGATTTCAGCATCGAATATTCAGGCCACCAACTCGCTAGATGCCCCTTTTCTGCAATACCCGTATGCCAAGTATGCCAACAAAACCGTTTCCGTAAAGTTCCGAACCTTCTTGTCCTTGCACCAAGATCTGAATTCAGCATAGGTTTTCTCATATAAATGGCGGCTCTTTTCAGGAAGCAGACTCAAAGTTGCTGCTTCAGCAGTTTTTGTCACATCTGGCGGTGTCAAAGGGATATTTTCTTCGTTATTCATTATGTAGTAGCGTAACTGATAAAATCAGATTCTGATCGAAAGCGAATAAATAAATTTGACAGCTCGATCGTGCTCCGACATAGATGCATCTATGCTCCGACTGAATATTTTATATTCGGTTGCCATGATAATCATGCATTAATACAAGAAATCATGCATTAATAGGGGTCATTAATGGATGATTTCGAGTGCGTTAAAATGAGCTTTTATTCTATGGTCGACGGAAAATAAAGTTTCATCACTTGCTAATATTTCCTAGTGGACGATTGCTATAAATAACCATCGATTTTTCTTGAAAAATAAAATGTACCTTGATCATAACGCTCCTCAAGCAACATATATCCCTCGGGCCAGAGACCCTCAAGCTTGATGTTACCCTGCGGTCGCAAGATCTATACAACACACTTAGCTCATAAATAACTTCCATCCATTAAAAAGTAGATTGAAAAAGAAAAAACCGAGTCAAAGTAATTTATATCGAATACTCTGCAATTGTTACCGAAAAAGACTGTTGCGTCTCGAGAGAACCCCGTGTCGCAACGACTCGAACTCTCCCTAAGGAGGCAACAAAAAGACCTCGAAAAATTAAGTCTCCAACGAACGACGGCGATGAGAAAGGAACTTTATATTTCGACATTAGAATTCCTTCTTTTCTTGTTTATCTCGTGCTGCACCGAAATAACAAACTAGTCATAATGGAACAGCACTCTTTCCTCATTAATATTTGTTTTTTTTGTACCTGTGCCATTCTCAGGAATACCTTTATTTTCTCCTATTCTCCCGTGCTGAAAGCGAGCATCTAATCAAGTTTGTTTGTCTGAGTTCGCTGAATTCGTTTTCAGGACCATTTTCGGGATTTCCGATGAAAAACCACCCTTGATGGAGGTATTGTTCGCTGTAGTTATTTATGTTCAAATTGCTGGTTCTGGATAGTCATTAATGGAACTCGTTCGATATGAACACTATAATGTAAATTCAATATTTTTCCGTGTAATCCAATCCATCCAAGGCGATTTAGAAGATAAATTGAAATTATTTTCATTATCGAAAAATTGTTCTCATGGATAATTTAAACTTACTCCAACAATAACTGGCGATTAAGATTTAATATCAAAAAATCGTTCTCATTAGCCATCAATTTGTTAATCTGATTTTAATCCATCAATCGAATCAACAAATCAATGGCTAATAAAAACGACTTTTTGAATATTTCTTCTTGATCGCCAGTAATTGTTGAAGTTAGTTTGAACCATCCGCCTTGGATGGATCGGATTACACGGAAAAATATCTCAATTCGATTCATTTCATTTTGGTCTGGTTTGTATTTTGAATGAAATTTCACGAACCCATAATGGCACTGATTGTTATAAGGGAGCCATAACGCCACCCAAATGAGTACATGCATATTTTAGTGAGGGGAGAGCCGATCGAAGCGTCGATAAAGAGAATAATTTCTCTTCTGATTTATGGTTCCACGTTCGCAGCTCCAGCAGGAGGACCGACGGAACTGGAATTAATCCCTCAGTGTCTGATTGACGAATCCGATTTTCACATAATAGGATCGTCTGTCGAACCAGGTGAAATATAGCGCGCGCTAGGGCTGCAGCTAGAGACCAAGCTGTGCCGGAATAAACCTTATTGCAGGAGTTCACTTTTCAAACAAAATAGGCGTTCATTTTTCACTGCATTTTCTTTGGAACCTACCTTTTTTTGCGTTGATGAAATATCTATTGGTTGCTGTGCAATGGGTATTTTGTAAGGCTACAAATTGAATTTTTTCTTCAACACTTCGTGTTCCTCTCAGGGAAACACCAGACTCTAGAGATAATTTTTTTGAAGGCATTTGAGGATTTTGTTCAACTCGTGTTCTAAGATATCTAGATACTTCAAAAAAAAAAAAAAACTGAAAACAAAAAACAACAAGAAAACAAAAGAGGACAAAAAAAAATGAAAAAAAAAAAACAAAAAAAATCTTTGTTAAACTTTTTGTGGGCAACTGACCCCAATCCAATCGAGCGGTTAATTGGATAGGCCCTTGGACTCGAGCTTTGAGCAAAGTAAGGACTTCGAGTTCACTGAAATTTCCCTGAAAACTCCAACTGATGAAGACAAATAAAACAGAGATAAATTTTCAAAAAGTATATATCAAAAAAAATTAAATGATTCTTCACAACCTATACACGAATGCATCAAAGATACGCATTCTACCTTCACCAGAACTAATAGATCTCGACAACTTTATCGAATGTCAAATCGAGGTTTGATTAGTGCACAGAATAGCAATTATCCAAATAACTTTGAATTTCAAGAGTAATTCAATCTTGTGAGTGAGAGATTTCAGTACTCGGGACTACTAAAACTCAAATAATGCCATGCGTAATTTAAGAATGACCTTTTTCTATGTTCCGCCACTGGGGGGAGGAAATACTGCCCTTGTCGAAATCGTGTTGTTCACACTTAATGAAGCCGAGAGTTCTCTGCGCCACAGAACTCAACGTAGGTACTCACTTTCGGCGTTTCGATATAATTTCGTCTTCTTAACTCAACCAAATTCCCGATAGATTCCTTAATTCCTTAATTCCTATAGTTCCTAATTATCGAAAACTACAGAAAATTCCTGAAAATTTATTATAAATTCGAAGAAGTTCTCGAATTACGTGTTATTTCGCCTCGAAAGAACTTTATTCCTCCGACTCCCCAAAAATCTTTTTTGACCGAGGTCCCAAAAAGCACTGCAGATAGAGTTCCAAAAACCTTTTTATACCGGGTCCCCCGAACCACTGCCTTTCTTCGATCTTTATTTCGTCTCAAAAACATTTTCAACCCCACCATTCTAGGTGGTTCCGAATGGTGTTTTCGTTTTCGTTAAACCAATCACCCCATTCTATTATTTTTTTATGCGGTTCCTGAACCAAACATTGGAAATTATTGGTCTGAAACCAATCACCTCTCACATTCCTGACAGTGGTGGCAGTATGTAAAATTTTCTATCTAAACACTCAAGTGCTTAAGTCGTGAAATTGACGGAGGGAAATTATAAATATCAAAAAGCTTAATTTTTTTTGTCTTTGAACGCACGTTATTCACTATATTTATGGGTCCTTTAAAATTCTCGATTTGGGGTTATCAACATTTCAACGCTGGGCGCGTAGAATAAACAAATACTCAAATTAATATATTCACATTTCTAGGCGTTTTCACGACTTCGATTTCTTTCCGTATCGACTAGGCCAAAAGAAATTATTTCTATTCCCGACTATTTGAATTAATTTTTATGTACTGAAATGTTATTAAGTCTTCCAATTTATTACTGCCAGTCTTAATAGATCAGTTATAACAGCTTTTACGTGGGCTTTCATCCATTGAGCATTGGTGAATGTACCGTTACGACAATAGGATATCACAATCATGAGTTTTGTCCTAAATCATAAGTCATTGCAGATTTCAATGATTTTTACAATGGAATCAGAAGGTTGACGAATTTGAAAAATAATTGACATTCAAATAATAATGGCTGTCAGTTAAAATTATATTAACATTGAGTGAGGAGTGGCTAACAATAATCCAAAGCCGACTGTGATCCTTCATAAAGACCCTGTAGATTATACCATGCTAATATAATTCATCGCGCGCCCTTGCAGACAGCTTCCAGAGTCGAGACGTCAGAAGGATGAACACAAACAGATTCCAAGAGCTATATCCACTTACTGAATCCCGAAAAAAAAACGCGCCTATACAGCTGTGTGCCGGCGTAATGAAACCATGTTTATGATAAACTACTCCCTAACATTTCCACCGAAGAAATTGCATTTCCTCCTTCTCCTTGACACGTAATATGCAATTTACCCCAGTGCTAATATGTACGTTGCGTCATCCTACAAATTCCTCAACTGCTTTGACTCGCATCTTCTCGAGGAAATACGGCATCCCGGAGAGCATTGAGAATTTCCCCCGGCGGTTCCCGGTTGACGTGCACGCTTGAATATTTGTATTATTAACCTAATTGGTGTTAGAGGAACACATAATACAATCAGTCTGGTTCTATCGTGCTGGAACTGGAAGATCAGAATGAAATGCACAGATGGGATCTCTTTGATTTCAGCAGCTCTGGAAGATATTTTTATAGTTATAGTTATAGTTAGGAAGGGGGTTACGTTCCACTGCGACCTCAAGGTCTATTGTGCCCCCCATCAGAGCCGTATTTGCAACTGCGCTACCTACAGCTCGCCCTCCAGCTCCAGAGCTCCAATGAACTCCAGTATCTGAGAGGGCTTCAAGGTCCTCATTCCTCCTGTAATTCTCTTGTCCAAGACATTTTTTGCGCTGATTTGCAATGGCGAGGCATTCTGTAACCAGGTGAACAGGAGTCTCCTCCTCTTCACCACAGAATTTACACTCGTATGTTTCTGTTAAGCTCATTCTCATCATATGCTTCCTAAGGCGACAATGTCCTGTGAGGAAGCCAGTGAGTAGGCGTAACTTGTTCTTACTGAGATCCAAATACTTTTTGGATCTTGAACTTTCAAAGTTCCAAATAAACCTTCTAGAGTGGTCCATTCCTGGAAGGTTCCTCCAGAGTGCTTCTCTTTCGGTCTCTTCCTTCTCCAGAAACTCTTTCTTATAGGTGCGTTTACCTATGCCACAGAAGGGTTCTGGGCCAGTAAGTGGCGTTTGTGCTCCCTTTCTGGCAAGTGTATTGGCCTCTTCGTTTCCTTTGATTCCTGAGTGACCAGGAACCCAGACTAAAGAGACCTTATTTTTCTTGCCTACTACATTAAGTTTCCTCCGGCACTCCCATATCAGCTTTGAGTGGATGATATAGGAGTTCAGTGCTTTGATAGCAGCTTGACTATCCGAGTGGATCACAATGTCCCACCCTTGATAGTTTCTTTCCAGGTTTATATGTATGCATCTTTCGATTGCAAATAAAGGCGATTGCTGAAAGGCACTCGAGTAGGAGCCTAACGATAGTGTACACTTGGGTCTTGCCCCGTATACTCCAGCGCCGGCCCCCATCGTGGTTTTAGAACCATCTGTATACCATTTAATGGTATTCACTTTGAAGTTTTGGGTAGTGTATTCCTTTTCCCATTCTTCCTTTTTACATAGCATAGTGTTGAAGTTCTTCTCAATGCTTACTTTCTTAATCATAACATCACTAGGCAGGTTCGCTGATGAGATGTACTTGTTCAGAGAGGACCAGGCTCCTTGTTTTTTAATTCTCTCATTCCCTGTACCTTTCCTAGATATTCTAAGGATAGCCTCATGGGCTACCCTGTTGATCACTAGATGTAATGGAGTGAGATCTGTGATGACCTCAAGTGCTCTTGTCGGGCACGTTCTCATAGCTCCAGTGATGCAAACGCAGGCAAGCCTTTGTATCTTGTCGAGTATTTTCCTCGTGCTTGTCTGCCCTGTCTTAGCAGACCAGACTACTGCCCCATAAGTTATTATTGGTCTCACAATCATGACATACATCCATACAGTATTTTAGGGTTACAGCCCCAGGTTTTACCGGATAGGCTAGCAGTGTTTTTAACATGCTTATTCCATAGAAGCTTATTGTCTAGGGTAATTCCCAGATATTTGGCTTCATAATTCCATTCTACGTTATCTCCATTCACCGAGATGGGCTTCATGGCTGGAAGGTTTCTTTTCCGGGTAAAGGGAACCACTGTGGTCTTGGCTGGGTTGATGTTGAGCTCCACTGACAAGCACCACTGCTCGATAATTTTGAGGCCCCTCTGCAACAAATCACAGAGGGAACCCTCGAATTTACCCTTACTATTAGGACTATGTCGTCGGCATAGCCTATACATTCGAAGCCAAGCTCCGTTAGCCAGTGCAGTAGTTCATCCACTACCAGACTCCAAAAGCTCTGGAAGATTGTTGACGTTGAGAATGATATGCTACATCTAATGAGAGGTTTCCTTACTGGGCAGATACAGAGAATTTAGACCACTGACATTCTGACCTTTTTCAAAACGACCACAGAAATTTGTGTTTTACCGCCAGGTTAATTCATGTAGAGTGGTTGGCGTAAGCGATACTTCATTGACAGGAGTGGAGGCTAGTTGATCCATCCTCAAACTCTTCCTGGAATAACCTTCCCGAACAAAGCGTGTCCACAAAAAATGAACCTCAAACAGCATGGACCCCGCTGTTCTACTTCTTCCTGAAACTGGATTAATTTTGATCAATTGTCCCTGCCGAATTCGGCGAAACGAAGCAGTCGGAAAAACCGCGAGCAGGCTGCCAACTGGAGGGCATGAAAACGGCGACAATATTATTCAACTACCCTCATTGAATTAATGTTTCAATCCAGAACAAAAACCGGCAAACAGGTAATTTAAAGCAAGCCTGTTCATCATAATCCCGAAATGGCGGTAATAAAGGGAACGACCGTGGAAAGAAACAAAATGAAAATCGGGGTCTATTATTCAAATTACTCTCGGTATAACTCAGGGGGCTGCTGCTTTGAATTTAGACAAATATTTCTGTCTTTTCAGTTTGTTCTCTTTCATAAACAAGGACGAATGGAACTCTTCATTTGGGTAAGTGCCCATGGAAAACACGGCGAAGTGGCGATATGCTTTTTGCCAATTATCCGGAACATGTAATTATGGAGAGTTCTAACTATTGTTTCACGCTGTTCCGTCCTATTTTAAGCGACGCGGTACAGGGGAATATATTATTTGGAAGGGATGTTATGAACGTTATTCTCAGAAGCTGCTTCTCTAGAGCTAGCGGGGTTATTAAATTGACTTGGGTTCATTCCCGAAAAAAACTCCATTTTGATGAGAAACGAGAAAACGTCTGGGGGCATCTACAATATTTTTGAAGGGAAGTAAATGAATTCTTCGCTTCGGGGCTTGTTGCTCCGATATGCTTCACACCAGTTTCAGAAAAAGTGGGTTGCGACATAGCCCAAAACCTATTGTGGTCCTGACAATGGCCCCTCCACATTTATCCATACGTTAGATATTCTAGGATTTCCAGTGAAAATCTTACCTTAGGGAAGCACATAATTTGATTTGGAGAGAGGTCTCATCTTCTGTCTGGCAAGATCGCCATAATGTCAGGCCTATGTTGCTCTCGTGTTTGCTGAGCTTGCAACGGTTTGTAAGAAGGCGCACTTCAGTCTGTAATACTCGAAATCGTATCTAGATACTTCAAACAAAAAAATACAAAAAAATCTTTGCTCAACTTTTTGTGGGATACTAACCCTAAATCCATCGAGCGGTCAATTGGATAGGGCCTTGGACTCGAGCCTCGAGCAAAGTGAGGACTTCAAGTCCACTGTTTTTTCCCTGAAAACTCCAACTGGCGAATATAAATGAAACATGAAACCACTGGGGGTGAAATCCTGCCCTTGTCGAAATCGTGTTGTTCACACTTAATAAAGCCGAGAGTTCACTACGACACAGAACACACTCGTACTTCTTTTCGGAGTTTCGATATAATTTTGATCACTTCCTAACTCAACTAAATTCCCGATAGATTCCGTGTTATTTTTCTGAAAGAGCTATTCGTGCCCACTCATCGAAAACCACTTTCTGACTGATTCCCGAAAATTTATTATGAACTCGAATAAGTTCCCGAATTACATGTTTTTTTCCTCGAAAGAACAATCACCTCTCACAATTCCGGCACTGGTGTCATGATGTCAAATTTTTCCATCTAAACACTCAATTGAGTGCCCAATTCGTGAAATCGACGAAGGGAAATTATAAATCTCACAACTCTTCATTTTTTTTTGGCTTCAAACGCCCGTTAGGCACTACATTCATGGGTCCTTTAAAACTTTTGAGTTTGGGTTATCAACATTTCAACGCTGGTCGAGTGTAGACTAAACAAATACTTGAATTAATACATTAATTCTATTTTCTAGGCTTTCTCACGACTTCGATTTTTTCTTGTATGGAGTAGGCCAAAAGAAATAATCTCTATTCCCGACTATTCGAATCAATTCTGCATGTACCGAAATCTTATTGAGTCTTCGCGGATTTACTATATTGTCGCAAACTTATACAATTATCCTTTTAGGAATCTTTGCCTAGAGATTTTATCCCACCAACACTGAGCCTTCTTTGCTGCCCATTTCTTGATGGTCTGTTTATTTACTGCTTTTGCTAAATCGCATGTGGGTTTGGCAAGAAGCCATCGATGAACCTTGATTGGCCAGTGCTTCGATTCTCTCATTTCCCTGATACCTTATGTGTCCTGGAACCCTCGCGAGGTTACTCTAGTAAGGTATTATCTCCTGATGGAAACTTTTCAGAGGTAGTTATTCGAAGAAAATGCTATCTCGTGGTCCATAAATCTGCAATCAATAGTTTTATTGAAACACTTATCCAATTGAGGCTCAAGTTACAATCACAATTCTGAAGTTCTTGTTTGAGATCAGTAAATTTGAAGGTTTTAAAATAATAATAAATATTTTTATTCCAACAACTGAATCAATGCTTCAAAAATGAAACAAGTCGAATACATCAATTAATTACAAGAACTGAAGAATTCTATTCATCTTCATCTTTTCCCCTATCTTCAAATTTCCTATATAATATATAACTAAAAAATGAAATGGAGTCACAAATAAACTAAACTAAATTCCCACAACTAAAATAGTTGTGGTAGACAATGAATATGGTTCCAACTAAATTGATAATATTTTTTATAAATCTTTTGAATTAACCCGAATTATTACAATTTTTTGAATTAACAGGTAATTCATTATAGAATTTCAAGCCCATATAATGAGGTCCCTTCTCTAGATAACCTATGTTGAGAAAAAATTAAATGTTTTGTTTTTGTATTATAATTATGTGAATTCATCTTTGTTTTTGAAAACAAAAATATAGATTGTTCATATAACATATAAATAAAAATTATGTATTTGAGTCTAATAATGATTTATAGAATACTAATAATAATAATAATTTTCATATTATGACCAAAAACAGAGATTATATTGAGAATCAGAAATTTGTATGTAACGTTCGACAGTTATACGAATCACCATTTAGATTAATTCCTATTAGAAATGCATGCATGAATCTGAAAGAAATCATAGGCCATAAGATTTGAGTAATTATTTTCAGATATGTTGAATAATCCGAATCCAAACAAATTTTTTCTATAGAAATAAGGAGAATTGACATTCAATTCAGAATTTCCATGAATCAAGCTACATGCAAAATTTTGTCCAGATCGCATGACCAGAACCACAAAAACCATAGAAAATTAAAACTCTCGAACAGAAAGACCTAGGGAAATTTTCAAGATAGGTGTGGATCTTGAATGTCGCAGTCACATTTATCGATGAGCAAAATTAGACTAGGGGTTCCGTAAATATGGTCATTTGAAATTAAGTTTCCTTGATTATTTAAAACAACGGATTCGATCGTGACGAATTTTTGTATTTTAATGGAGAATGATATATTCAAGCTACATTTCTCCAGATCACATGACCAGAACCATATACATCATAGAAAATTAGGCCTAGGGACATGAAATTTTCAGGGTAGGTTTGGATCTCGAATGTCACGGTCGCGTTCATCAATGAGCAAAATTAGACTGGGGGTTCCGTAAATAAAGTCGTTTGAAATTTCGTTTTCTTGATAATGTCGAAACAACGGATTCGATCGTGACGAAATTTTGTATTTCAATGGAGAATGATATATTCAAGCTACATTTTGTCGAGATCGCGTGACCAGAACCATAGAAACCAAAGAAAATTATAACTTTCGAACGGAAAGGCCTAGGGACTCGAAATTTTCAGGGTGGATTTGGATCTCGAATGTCGCGGTCACGATTTTCAATGAGCAAAATTAGACTAGCGGTTCCGTGAATATATCCATAAAAAATAAATTTTTTTTCCTGATAATTTCGAAACTACTGATTGGTTTTGCAATGAAATTTTGCCCATAGGTGAAGAATATTGTATTCAAACTACGTGCGGAATTGTCCAGATCGCATCACCCAGACCACAGGTACCGTATAAAATTCTAGCGAATTATCGAAAAAAAAATCGGTGACCTAGAGCACTGGCGTGGAGTCTGGAGTTTTGCCTTAGTTTGGAATTTTTTTGACAGCTGTCAAAAATATCTTCAATGGATTTCTGAAACTGGAAAATGCGAATCTACCTACAAGGTGGATGAACGAGTGCTCAAAAGCTCTCGACTTCACAGCAGTGCTTTTTATAAAGTTCTCAAAATAAAATCATAAATAAAAGGAGTCTCTTATACTTTGAAATATTCTCTCGTTCGAAACGTCGAAACAGCTCTTGTATCTGCATGAAACCCTGTATTTTTCTGGTACATCCATCATCAATTCAACGCAATAATCCGAGCTTGGAGGGGAATTAACAATTTTCGAATTTGCCCACAGCTGGTCCATTCCAACGAACGCCAGGTGGTCCTGACGGAAGTTGGCTTCAACCTATCTGGAAACTTCAGTTGCGAAGTGACCACAGATGCTCCCAGCTTCTCTACCCGAGTGGTCTCAACGGATATGTTAGTTGTTGGTAACTATGCTCTTATATCGATAAAGTGTTAAGCATGTGCTCGTAATTCGCGAATTTTAAGCTTGGATTTTGAGAGGAAATTCCTCAGGCGAAAGTTGAGTTGTCCCTGGAGGAATAAGAGGCGTTCAAATTTCAACAGATCGAATGTGTAGTTGTGAGGTCATTAATGCTAATAGCTCAAGAATGCAAATACGACATGCACTAGACCAGATTCGCAAACAGGGCGATCCATCAACGACAACTACAGAGATGCATTTAATAATCCGACATTTTCACATTCGATTAGATCCCATACGACCTTGTTCCAGCCCCGAATCGATAATTCTGCCTCGGAGCTCTGAATTCCGATATTTCCCTCCAGCGATAAAAAATTTTCGACGAGAGCACCGAAGCGTTCTTGTGGGTGTCGGTTGATGGATTCGGGGAATTCCGAGAGTTTCAGATCGCGACAACTTGAGTTAGCAACAGGGAAAATGATTTCGGTTCCCTCGGGTGTGCACAATTGGAAATTCTCCCCAATTTTGATTATGCTGGCGCAAGTTTGAACTTAATGATTTAGTTTCGTTTATTTTCGAATTTACTGCTGGAACCCCACAAAAGTTGGAGAAATTCAGGAATATTGAGGCTGTTTCTAAAGTTTCCATTTGTTTCCACCGATTTTTTGAATATATGAAAAATCTGAATGTTCACTTACTTACCTTACTCATCTCTCATAACATAAAAGTGCTTAAGTTCGATCGATTGAGAGGTCGCACCCGCGTTTTCGAGAAGAAGAAAGCGGCTTTCCGACGGTACGCGGAACGTCCCCTATTTCGACTCGCCAATATATGGAAATAACGTTCGGAAAAGATCGAGAAACGACGAAAACGTCATTGGGATATCATTAAATATTCATCCCATACAAGGTGTTGGGCATAGGATTGACCATTACCCCCACCTAGTGATAAGATTAGTTTGTATCAGTAGGTAGGTTTACAGTTTATTTTATTTTATCGTAAGTTTGATTATGGATTCCATCAAGTATCGGGTAATACTATTGGGACTTTTCTCTGCATGATTTGTTTAACCCTCCGAATAAAAAAATTCCCCGATTCATCGATTTATTTCCCAATTGGACAAACTCGACGTCGAACTGTATAACTAGAAATAACCGTTCGCTGGTGAATGTTTGCAATCAATCAATTGCTCGTTAAAAAGCTCTGAAATCCTCCACTTTTCTGTTTCAGTGCTCCCGTCTAATCCTCCCACCCTAACGACTGAGAGGACTTTTTACGATAGTGGAGATGTGCTGAGGGCTAATTGCAGTTCACCGCCATCTAGGCCGGCTTCAACGTTGACATTTTATTTGAAGGGTGTACAGGTGAGTGGATTTTATGCCTATTTGAGTGTACACAACGTGGGGAAGAATTCAAGTACTTGTTTGTGGAAAAAACAGCATCGTTAGGTGTGGAGGATTGGTATCAGAATTCATTCCTGACATTTGTTTGAAATTTAATTCTGCATCAGAATCCAAAATATTGCACACAAAAGAGGGAAAATCACTCGAATGTTTTCTTCGAATGCCAACATCCAACAAAGGGTCCATATGAAACTGGGTTTAATCCCATTTGATCTCAAAAGCTTTCATTTCACAAACAAGAAGCTTCCTTATGGTGCCCCTCTAATGTTAATTAAAATGAAATTGGAAAAGAGCCACTCATTGCGCACTGCAGTATCTTAAATGGGCTATCCCGAAAAATTGAATGAAACTCCCACCGGCACATGCTCAGTTTTGTGGCCAATTTCGAGTCCGAAACTTGAACTTTATAATTGAGATAGTTCATCGCCATTATCCTAATGGTATTACATCTCGAGGGGGAGGCCAGGAATTTCTTGATGCCATGTTGGTGAACGATTCGAAATCCGTTTAGGAGTGAGCTAATAATGATCTAGGATCCCTGGGACGACTTACTCATTTTTTCCTCTATTACAATACGAGTATCATTCAATTTTTACTTCTCTGAATGAAAAAACGATAATCGAATTTTCCATACAATCAGCGGCGATCGATCGCAACGAAAGCTTTCAATCAGAATTTACGTTCTCGCTCCATTTCGAGCTTTTCGGTTCGTTCGGTTTGTTTCTGGCATCGAAATTATCTTCGCTGATCTATACTGATGAGAAGGTCTATTGTTGCTGATGATGGATTTGGTGTTCTATGGGGTTACATGGATCGATTTGTTGTCTTGCTTATTAGTTTATCTAGAACAATTAATCTTATTCCATTACATGTTATGTTAATAACAGCTCTGAAGCGGGCTTCCAGAGAGGATTATTGAATCTGAACATTTCATAGAATATATCCATTTGCATAAAATTGGCCGTTTCACCGGAAGTGGATTAACTTTTTATTCAACTTCCAATATCTCCGATTTGCTTGATTCGATCGATTCAAGTTTAGTGAAGAAGTTCATACATCTCAACTAAATGAAGTTTCCAATATTCACCTAACGCATGAAATCGGCATTTTCACCAGAAATGGAGAAATATTTTTTTTCAATTTCCAATATCTTCGATTTGCCTGAATCGTTCGATTCAAGTGTAGTGAAGAAGTTTATACATCTCAACTAATTGAAGTTTTCAATATTCACCTAACGCATGAAATCGGCAGTTTCACCAGAAATGCAGAAAATTTTTTTTCAACTTCCAATATCTTCGATTTGCCTGAATCTTTCGATTCAAGTGTAGTGAAAAAGTTGATAGAGCTCAATTGAATGAAGTTTTCAATATTTACATAATGCATGAAATCGGCCGTTTCACCAGAAATGGAGTAACTTTTTTTCAAATGCCAGTATCTTCGATTTGCCCGAATCGATCGATTCAAGGGTAGTGAAGAAGTTCATACATATCAACTAATTGAAGTTTTCAATATTCACCTAACGCATGAAATCGGCAGTTTCACCAGAAATGCAGAAATTTTTTTTTCAACTCCCAATATCTTCGATTTGCTTGATTCGATCGATTCAAGCGTAGTGAAAAAGTTGATACATCTCAACTAAAAGTTTTCAATATTCACCTAGTGCATGGAAACGGCCGTTTCACCAGATATGAAGTAACTTTTTTTTTCAACTTCCAACATCTTCGATTAACTTGAATGAATCGATTTAAGTTTAGTGAAAAAGTTGATACATCCCAACTAAATAAAGTTTTCAATATTTACCTTATGCATAAAATCGGCCGTATTACCAGAAATGTAATAACTTTTATTTCAACTTCCAATATCATCGATTTGTCTGAATCGATCGATTCGAGTGTACTGAAGAAGTTCAAACATCTCAACCAAATGAAGTTTTCAATATTCACCTATCTCTATCTGACCGTTTCACCAGAAATGAAGTAATTTTTTTTCTAATATCTTCGATTTGCCTGAAGTGATCTATTAAAGTATAGTGAAGAAGTTGGTACATCTCAACTAAATGAAGTTTTCAATATTTACCTAATGTATAAAATCGGTCGTTTCACCAGAAAAGGGGTGATTTTTTTTCAACTTCTAATATATTCAATTTTCCTGAAGCGATTGATTCAAGTGTCGTAAAAAAGTGTATACATCTCAACTAAATGAAGTTTTTAATACTCACCTAATGCATCAAATCGGCCGTCTCACCAGAACTGGAGTAACTTTTTATTCAACTCCCAATATTTTCGATTTGCTTGATTCGATCGATTCAAGTGTAGTGAAAAAGTGGATACATCTCAATATAATGAAGTTTTCAATATTAAACTAATGCATGAAATCGGCCGTTTCACCAGATATGGAGTAACTTTTTTTCAACCTCCAACATCTTCGATTTACTTGAATCAATCGATTTAAGAGTAGTGAAAAAGTGGATACATCTCAACTCAATAAAGTTTTCAATAGTTACCTAATGCATAAAAACGGCCGTTTTACCAGAAATGGCGTAACTTTTATTTCAACTTCCAATATCATCGAATTGCTTGAATCGATCGATTCAATTTAGTGAAGAAGTTTATACATCTCAACTAAATGAAGTTTCTAATATTCACCTAATGCATCAAATCGGCCGTCTCACCAGAACTGGAGTAACTTTTTATTCAACTCCCAATATCTCCGATTTGCTAGATTCGACCGATTCAAGTGTAGTTAAAAAGTGTATACATCTCCACTAAAAGAAGTTTCCAATATTCACTTAGTGCATCAAATCAGCAGTTTCATCAGATATGGAGTAACTTTTTATTCAACTTCCAATATCTTCGATTTACTTGAATGAATCGATTTAAGTGTAGTGAAAAAGTTAATACATCCCAACTAAATGAAGTTTCCAATATTTACCTTATGTATGAAATCGGCCGTTTCACCAGATAAGTCATTGCAAATTTCAACATTTTTTACTGTTTTGGAAACAGAAGGTGGATGAATTTGAATTACAAATTGACATTCAAATAATAATGCACTCCAGTTGAATGAATGCGTATCAAAAGTTCCTCCACCAAATTCTCCTCTATCCAACCCGATACAACTCCCATTATACCGAAATCCACCCCGAAAAAAAAATCTATATATACGCTGCCGAAACCGATTATCGCATTTTCCAGACAATCAGCCGCGATCGACCGCAACGATTTGTTTGCGTTTTTCGTTTTCCGTGAGAGCGTTTAATCAAAATTTACGTTCTCGCTCGATTTCGAGCTCCCCGGTCCCGTCCATCCACCACCCCTTTTCTTATTTCACTGCGAGTATCATACAATTTGGAAAACTCGATTCGGAAACTTCCGTTCCAGGCTTTGGAGTCCTTGGAATGTACGCTTGATTGGAGTTTTTCTGGGGGGGAAAACACGATCACGCTCAATCAACCCTGGAAAGATCGGCGAATATCGCTCACGAATCGGGGGGTTGTTTTCATTTTCATTCCGGAGTTTGGAATCGTTTGGTTTGTTGATATGTCGTGGTCGTTTTTTATACTGCCAATGAATTTGTTAGGGTGGTATGAAAAATGGTACGAGTTGAGATTTTCAATGTTTTTATATTTTTCGTGGAACTATATTTTATCTTTGCAATTTGTTGATGAAACTATTTCGTAATTGCTGTCAAATATCCTTTGCTGATCGAAAAAAACCTATTTAGTTCCCCATATTCGATACGAAACAACATTAAACTTTTCGTTTTAAAATTGCAATATTTTCATCGAATCTCACAAACTTTTCAATTAATTCCGTCACGCAGGTTTTCGATTGGTACCACTGATTTTGCCATAAGTCACTCGAACCGTGTCATGATCGAGTTTTCCTAGCAAATATCATTATTTTGTCATTGGGGGGAAATTCTTTTTACGGGACAATAAACAACAAGCCCAAAATAATTTGTCTCATTTCCACCGAACCGATTTCCAGCTAATTACTTATGAAATCATTCCAGCGTGTCAACAATGATATTGGTGCGTTTTAATGAACTTATAATTTCAATTATCTCTATGTAAACTTTGACGAGGCCGCGATGGATATTGCGTTAAAATTATAACACTCAAATGACGTTACGTCAACAGTTTTCCAACTTTATAATTTTTCTTCATTTTGCACTCCAATTCAAGTTTCAACTTCCTTATCGGCAAAACAAATAATTTCCCCATCTTACTCTTCAATGATTCTCAAATTCCAATTTTATCAAATTCTTTTCTTTCTTCTGACTTTCTATAATTTCCAACACACTGTATTTCTTTAAATACGTACATAATATTTCAACTCATTTTTTTGCTCGATACATAACAACTGAATGGAGTTTTCGATATTCACCTAATGCATGAAATCGGCAGTTTCACCAGAAATAGAGTAACTTTTTTTTTAACATCCAATAACTTCGATTTGCTCGATTCGATCGATTCAAGGGTACTAAAAAAGTTTATACATCTAATCTAATGCATGAAGTCGGCAGTTTCACCAGAAATGCAGTAAATTTCTTTTCAACATCCAATATCTTCGATTTAACTGAATCTTTCGATTCAAGTGTAGTGAAAAGTTTAGACAGCTCAATTAAATGAAGCTTTCGATAATTACATGATGCATAAAATCGGCCGTTTTACCAGAAGTGGTGTGATTTTTTTTTCAACTTCCAACATCTTCGATTTGCTTGAATCAATGGATTCAAGGGTACCTACTGAAAAAATTTATACATCTCAACTAAATGAAGTTTTCAATATTCACCTAACGCATGAAATCGGCAGTTTTACCAGAAATGGAGTAACATTTTTTTGAACTTCCAATATCTTCGATTTGCCTGAATCTTTCGATTCAAGTGAAAAAGTTGATAGAGCTCAACTAAATGAAGTTTTCAATATTCACCTAACGCATGAAATCGGCAGTTTTACCAGAAATGGAGTAACATTTTTTTGAACTTCCAATATCTTCGATTTGCCTGAATCTTTCGATTCAAGTGAAAAAGTTGATAGAGCTCAATTGAATGAAGTTTTTAATATTTACATAATGCATGAAATCGGCCGTTTCACCAGAAATGGAGTAACTTTTTTCAACTGGCAGTATCTTCGATTTGCCTGAATCGATCGATTCAAGGGTAGTGAAAAAGTTGATACATCACAGCCAGATGAAGTTTTCAATATTCACCTGATGCATGAAATCGGCAGTTTCACCAGAAATGCAGTGAATTTTTTTCAACTTCCAATATCTTCGATTCACCTGAATCTTTCGATTCAAGTTTAGTGAAAGAGTTTATACAGCTCAATTAGATGAAGCTTTCAAGATTTACATGATGCATGAAATCGGCCGTTTTACCAAAAATGAAGTAATTTTTTTTTCAACTTCCAACATCTTCGATTTGCGTGAATCAATCGATTCAAGTGTACTGAAAAAATCATACATCTCAACTAAATGAAGTTTTCAATATTTACCTAATGCATGAAATCGGCATTTTCACCAGCAATGGAGTAATATTTTTTTTCAAATTCCAATAGCTTCGATTTGAATCGTTCGATTCAGGTGTAGTGAAGAAGTTCATACATGTCAACTAAATGAAGTTTTCAATATTCACCTAACGCATGAAATCGGCAGTTTTACCAGAAATGGAGTTACATTTTTTTGAACTTCCAATATTTCCGATTTGCTCGATTCGATCGATTCAAGGGTACTGAAAAAGTTCATACATCCCAATTAAATGAAGTTTTCAATATTTACCTAATGCATGAAATCGGCAGTTTCACCAGAAATGCAGTAAATTTTTTTTCAATTTCCAATATCTTCGATTTGCCTGAATCTTTCGATTCAAGTGTAGTGAAAAAGTTGATAGAGCTCAATTGAATGAAGTTTTCAATATTTACATAATGCATGAAATCGGCCGTTTCACCAAAAATGGCACGTTAGTTTAGTAGTTCGCGGTTCGTCATGAGGCCACGCGTCGAATCTTGTAGATTGTTCGGTCACAACCGATTTTTTAGGTATATGTTAACTAATGACAAAATTTTTTGGAACACCATACAAAAATAACATATTGTTTCCTTTGAAATGGCAATTATATTTCGAATTTGAACCTCAATAATTGCATGGATTTGAGATGAGTATTTCGACAAAGAGGATTAAATCCTGACATAGGGACTTATCGAACTTTGTTATTTGAGAAATAATGATGTGGTTTGTGCTTTAACCTCCGATTTCATCCCCATACCATTTAATCTCATCGATGTACTCCACATGTTGCAAAAATAAGTAAATCCCAGGACATGAGGAATCCAGATATATAAAAAAAGAATTATTTTTCATTCCTTAGCTCAGTTATTAGCTCAGACCAGGTCTCTGCTGCAGTTGATGTTGTAACAGATGTGGTACTAGACATGGAACTCTTATAAGATGATTGATATTTTTCGAAAAAAGATGATGTTACCCTTAGACCTGCAAACATCTATGTGTATACTCTGATAACAACCAGTCCTTCTGAACTCATTTCTATCGTTCCAGGTTTGCGAAAAATGCACCACAAGAAAAATAGGAGCCGGAGATCTATTCCACAGCGAAAATTACCTGGAACTGCCGCTGTTTCCGTCTCATTTCCAGCAGAACCGGCTAACGCTGAAGTGCGTCGCCGAGATTGGGATTTTATATCAGCAGTCTGCTGAGCTCAACCTATATAATGTCAACGATCCTATCCCTGCCCGAGGTAAGCGTTTTGATTTATTTCGACCAGATATAAACCGTCCTGTTACTGGAAAATACCACCAACCCGGTTGTGTAGCCCTGAACGTATCGATAAAAAGCGGACACTTTACATAACCTGAGATTTAGGTTGATAAACCGCGTGTTTTATCATCTGGAGGTCTAATTCATGGAGTTCGGCTTACGTTTGAAGGGCAGTATATTCTGTTCTCGAATAATGGTCATGATTAATTCATTCGAGGTTTCAGGAAAAACTAATTGTTGTTTTATTCCGTTTGAAAAATTCATGACTTATGTGAGGAATTTATTGAATATGTGAAAAGATTGGCGCGAAAGATGATATTGTTGGCAAACCCTAAACAATAGATTCTTTCATTAACCATTTCTGCTTATGCTTTTTTTTTTTTTTTAGTCAGGGGTTATCCTCATGGACGAACTATCTCCGATAGATAGAACAGTGTGAGACCTAACTATACCTTACCTGCTGTTTTAGATTCCGGGCATTTATTACCTATAAACCTTTTGTCTCTTCTTGTTCGTATCTCTATCACGATCTTTGTCGTGTGATAATTGTGTTACCTATGAATTTGAATTTCATAGGAGTCTCTTCTTCTGGATAATTTAAATTGAGATTACTCAATTTCTGTTTCTACGTAGTTGATCTCTGGGTGTTCTGTGATAGGTGGGTATCCTAACCACATCTTCTGCGGGGTTGTAGTCAACAAGTCTTCTTAGCTCATCATTTGGGTATTGACTTGCTTTTTCAAATATCTTCTCGGCCTTATTTTCAGGAAATTTGTGCAGTTTCCCATTCTAAGTCTCTGTGGATTTGTTGGTTTCTTACGAACCACGGCATATTCATTGCTGCTCTGAGCAGTTTGTTTTCTGTTGCTTGAATCTTCTTTATATGGCTGCCATATGTTAGTTGGGGTCTTGCAATTGACTTGATCATTCGTAGCTTCGTGCTTTGGTTCATTTGGCTTCTTCTTCCTAGCAGTGGGTAAAGTCTACTCATTGCTGAGTTTGTTTTATCCACTGCATATTTTATATGGTTTTTCCATGTTAGCCTTTTATCTAGTTTTACTCCTAGATATTTGACTTCATTTTCCCATTTTATTTCTTCTCCATCTATCTGTAGGTTGGAATTCATTTCAAGTCTCCGCTTCTGTAGTAGAATAGCTTGGCTCTTTTTGCTATTTATTTGAATTTTCCATTTAATGAACCATTCTTCTAAATCTTCTAGTGCTTCTTGCAGTCTTCTGTGTATGACATCTGGTCGCCGATGTCTGAAGGCTATTCCCGTGTCGTCTGCATAAAGGACTAGCAGATTCCTTGGGTTCTTAGGAATATCGTAGATATATGATGTAGAGCAGAGGTCCTAGAACTGATCCTTGGGGCACTCCTGCTTCTACTTGTCTGGTGGTAGATAATGTGTCGTCTATTTTGACACAAAAATTCCGGTTCCTCAGGTAGTTTCTTATTATCTTGCAGGTTTTGCTGGTGTAGCCTGCCATCATCATCTTGTAGGCAAGTCCTTCGTGCCAAACTCGGTCGAAGGCTCTCTCGAAATCTGATAGCACTAATCCTGTGGCTTGTTTATTCTTAAATCCTTCAGTGACATATGCAGTTATCCTTAACAGTTGAAGTTCTGTGGAATGATTTCTTCTGAATCCAAATTGTTCCGGTGATTCAGCGCTTCTGTTTCTTCATTGAGTCTTTTTGCAATGACTCTTTCGACAATTTTTCCAAGTGCTGAATTTCCGTTGGTGTTGTTGGGATTCTGCTTATGCAGCATTTATCGTAAGATTATATAAGAAGCAGCGCTCCGCCATAAGCTCAGGTTTAATCGAATCCCAGAACCATTCAAATCGTGCTATTCGTATCTTTATTCTCGTGAACCAACAATAATCAATTTCGTTTATTTATAATCATTGAATGAATCGTGATAGACAGTTTTCAGGAATAATAATTCAGTTTCCAATAAATGAGATTTTCATATTTCTATTTTTTTTTCAGTAATGCAGAGCTCCGCTGTCAGTTACAATGTGGCCATATTGAATTTAGTGATGATATTACTCTACCTATTTACGTAAGTGGATGTTCAGAATTTGTGTTAAATGAAATTTATCAAAAGGGACAATGCCCTATTGTGATCGACTGAATGGCAATTATTATAGTGAATATTTAAGGACATTTTGTAAAAATTTTAATGCAATATTGAATTTGTATGTTGATGGATGGTTGATTAAATTGAACGTTGAATTATATTCTTTTTATTCGAACACCATTCACAAGGTATTGACAAAAAACAGTTTGGCATATTCATGAGGCCATCATCATTTTTCTATTATCAGAAGAATGTGTCGCTCAACACCCTCTGGGATTCATGTTAATTGAAGAAAAATATTTTCCATTTCCTATTCGTCCGGCAGATTGCATCTGACGTCCTACTAAAGATAAACGTAAACAAACGAAACGAAAAGCTCCGTCCTTCCTTATATCAATATAAATCTTCCAACAGTCCCAAGAAAAACATCCGTTTCGATATTGAATACAGAAAGCATATGTAGTTGAACAATGAGAGGCAAAGTTTTCCTCCTACCATCCGCAGTATTTTCGCTGCTCTTCCTCTCCTATTGTTTTCCCAAACAAACGATACTCGGACGTTTCAAGTAGCCGGAGTTTACACACAAAAAACTTCCAGTTCATCTTGTATGCGCGCCATTGCAATAGAAACGAGGGTGTGAAGACAATAAAACTTTTTTTGCAGGTGTTTTGTTGAATTTTTATTTATCTGGTCTTCTCATCATGGATTCTTACTCCGATGAGGCAGGGTCAGAGGACAATGGGGATTTTTTACGCCATGGACAATGGAAGTGCTCGAATTGCGAGAACACAACGTGTCGCAATTCTGCTCTTCGCGTGGATTGTGTTTCGAGAATAGAAGGATTTG
This sequence comes from Aphidecta obliterata, assembly GCA_963966015.1. Lineage (NCBI taxonomy): Eukaryota > Metazoa > Arthropoda > Insecta > Coleoptera > Coccinellidae > Aphidecta > Aphidecta obliterata. The sequence goes on from OZ014435.1 coordinate 6,738,801, forward strand.
ATGAGGACTGTGTCAATAAAAATGTTAAATTTTCGTATGACGTGAGTCTGATATCGATTCCAGTCGAGGAATTCGTTATCGCTCAGTCACAGCCGCAAATGTCTCCTTGCTTTGATGGGCGCCCCGTCAAAGCCGATCTATTAACCAAGAATCGGTAGATTCCTGAAATTGTTTGCTCAGTTCTCAATTACGACAGCCCGAACGTTGTCGCATATTCCGGGAATATCTTCTGCTGCAGCCGAACAAACACGTCCGTCCATGTGTCTGTATTGAACGCATCAATTTGTTTGGGGAAACGTGTTCGGACACGGCAAGACATTGGCCGAGCAATAATGGCGCTCATTGTATTTACAGGCCGCTCGGTTGGGGAGGGAACAGCGGAGGCTGAATTGAACACATTCAGGCGAAAATAAGGTTTACGTACTGTGAATATTGCGTTTTGTGTGATCATCTGTTGCGTTGAGCGTGCTCCTAGTGGCTCAACCGTTGAGTGGGTGCAGAAGAGCTGACACTCAACAGTTGGTGGAATCTGGAGCATTGAAGCTGTTTCCGATGACGTGAAACGAGAGAACTTTGTCTTGATTTAGTTTGAATGCTTCGAAACAATAATAATACAAAAAAATTCTTCGATTACTACCCGATCCAGTCGAGCAGTTAATTGGATAGGGCCTTGGACTCGAGCTTTGAACAAAGTAAGGACTTCGAATTTACTGTATTTTTCATGAAAACTCCAACTGGTGAATGTAAAAGAAACAGAGATAAACTTCCAAAAATTATATATTGAAAAAAAATTGAATGATTCTTTACAAACTATACACGAATGCACCAAAGACACGTTCTCTAACCAGAACGACTGAATCTCGACAAATTTATCGAATGTCAAATCAAGGTTTGATTAGTAATCTTAAGATAATAATTATCCAAATAACTTTAAGTTTCAAGAGAAATTCAATCTTGAGTGGAAGATTTCAAGACTCGGGACTAGTAAAACTCAAATAATGCCATGCGTAATTTAAGAATTTTCTTTTCTCATACTCCGCCACTGGAGGTGAAATCCTGCCCTTGTCGAAATCGTGCTGTTCACACTTAATAAACCCGAGAGTTCACAGCGACACAGAACACACCCGTACTTTCTTTCGGCGTTTCGATATACTTTTGTTCGCATCTTAACTCAACTAAATTCCCGATAGATTCCGTGTTATTTTTCTGAAAGAGATATTCGTGTCAACTTATCGAAAACAACTTTCTGAATGAATTTCGGAAATTTAATATCAACTCGAACAAGTTCCCGAATAACGTGTTTTTTTCCATTGAAACAACTTTTTTTCTTCCCAAAAACCTTTCTCTATCGAGATTCCTGAACCATTGCCTTTCCCCGTTTTTTTTCGTCTCAAGAAAATTTCCATCTCTACCATTTAAGGTGGTTCCGAATGTTTTTTTTTCGTTAAACCAATCACTCCTTCTATTATCTTTTTAAGGAGGTTCGTGAACCAAACATCGGCAATTATTGGTCTGAAACCAATCACCTCTCACATTTCCTACAGTGGATGCGAAATTCTCCATCTTAACACTTAATTGAGTGCTTAATTCGTGAAATCGACGAAGGAAAATTATGAATCTCACAACGCTCCAATTTTTGAGCGCTCGTACTACTTACACGAGGGCTATATCATTTCGCCACGATGTCTGTATTTTTCGAATTTTGAGCCGAAAATGGTCTCAATCGACTATGTTCGACTCACTGATGACGAATCCGTCGGTAAATTCGAGTCTGTCCGTCCGTCCGGCCGTCCGTTCGTAAGCACGATAACTCTCGAACGGATCAACCTAGAGACTTGAACTTTTCAGTGTAGGCTCAGATCCCAAATGACTCGGTTATATTCGTTAATGGGCAGAATTCCACCAGGGATTCCGTAAATATGGCCGTTCAAAATTTTGTTCTCCTGATTACTTCGAAACTACAGATTCGATCGCACTCAAATGGAGAATGAGGTGTTCAAGCTACATGTGAAATTTTTTCCAGATCGCATGAACAGAACCATAGGAACCATAGAAAATCATAACTTTCGAACGGAAAGGCCTAGGGACTTGAAATTCTCAGGATAGGTGTGGATCTGAAATTTCGCGTTCACGTTTATCAATGAGAAGAATTATACTACGTAAATACGGTAGTTTGAAATTTTGGTTTCTCGATAATTCCGAAACTACGGATTCGATCGAGATGAAATTTTGTATTTTAATCGAGAATGATATATTAAAGCAATATTTTGTCCAGATCGCACGACCAGAACCATAGAAACCATAGAAAATTGTAACTTTTGAACGGAAAGGCCTAGGAACTTGAAATTTTCAGGGTGGGTTTGGATCGCGAATATTGCGGTCACGTTCATCAATGAGCAAAATTAGATTAGGGGTTCCGTAAATATGGCCGTTCAAAATATTCTTTTCCTGATAGTTTCGAAACTACTGATCGGATTGGAATGAAATTATGCACCTAGCTGAGGAATAATGTATTCAAACTACGTGCAAAAGTTTGTCCAGATCGCATTACCAAGACCATAGATACCGTAGAAAAGTCTAGCGAATTATCTAAAAAATTGATCAGCTGAAGCACTGACATGAAGTCTGGAGTTTCGCCTAAGTTTCAGAATTTTTTTGACAGCTGTCGAAAATTTCTTCAATTGATTTTCGTAATTTTTTGGTCATTAAACGAGCGTTAGGCACTTTATTTATGGGTACTTCAAAAATCTTGAGTTTGGTTTATCAACATTTCAACGCTCCGCGAGTAGACTAAACAAATACTTGAATTAATACGTTGATTCTTCACATTTCTAGGCATTCCCACGACTTCGATTTTTCTTGTAACGACTAGGCCAGAAGAAATAATCTCTATTTCCGACCATTTGAATTAATTCTGCATGTACCGTAATGTTATTAAGTCTTCCAATTTATCACATAAATATGGTTGAGTTAATTAAATGCTGCACTAATAACTCCTTGATCGATAATGATTAGAGAATCACGTGATGTGAGGTTCTTCTCAAGAATACAACTGTCATTAGACGAGGATGCTCCATAAAACAATCCCATTCCAAAGGTGAAAGAAAGCCCTGGGTACATTTCCCCTTCGAAGAGTAATTTCAACGGTGGACGATAGTAATAAGCGTGATAAAGTTGCGTTCACTTCACACTTCATTCGAACACCTCAATTTGAATCCTCACCTTTCATTTCTGGCTCGCATCTTCGTCTCCCTGGACTTCTAGATCGAAACAAGATCCGCATTCTCAAAAAATTGTCCCCCACTGAAAAACTCATTAACACAGATAAAGTCAGATCTCGGATCCCCTCGAGGGGATCCTCGAACCGTTCATCTACAGCTCCGCCCAAATTGGAATTGAAGGTATTCCACCTTTCCTAAATTCATATAATTAGCTTGATGGCAGACACAAACTTCCACTCAGTATTACACTGTTTAATTAATTTGAAGTGCAAATTCGTAACAAGATTATGGAAAATGTGTAGGCCAAGTTGCCAAACTTGATGGATCCTGTTAAGGAGTTAGCCTCTGACGCGGGGGGGGGGGGTTTGGAAGCGAATTATTCGCCCTGTCATTGTGATGATGATGACGGTGCTAAGTTGGACCCATCGGGATTTGTTACAGATGAGGAGAGAAACGGAATTATCGAACTACAACAAAGTTTATTTTCGGGACCCAGGGGAGAAACATGAAGAACTTCAAATGTGAGTATCCTTGAATCTTTCATCTTTCAGGGGTTTTGAATGCATCATCGGCGGACCCAATATCGAGTTCATGTTACCAAAACGATCTTCCTCTTTTTTTTTTCGAGGGAGAAGGACAGAGTCGAACATCCAATCACACTGATTCTTTTCAGTTCCAAACCCTCAGTTCGCCTTAATGATTTCTAACGAAGATTCCCAATTACTTTCGCATCATAATCAATCATTGGAGGTTTCAATGTGTTGAGCTTTTTCCCCTCTTATTCTCGTTATTGAAGGCTCCTTTTTCCGCGGAATCAATATTATTGCTCCACGTCTAGGGCGTTCCACTTCTTCCTTCGCAATTGTCGCTGTTGTATGATTGATTGTCGTAATCGGATGTTCAACAAAAGTGCAACAGAAAAGTAATAACAAAAAGCAATTTCGAATGAATCAAACAACGTTCATTGTTCGAGAAAAAAACACCATCGTTTTGAAAAAATGCCACACTGTTAAATAATATGAATCAAGAAGTATTCGATGGATCACCTGTGAATTCAATGATAGAAAATTCTAAGTGTAAGACTTATCTTTGATTTGTAGTCCTCTCCAATGGAAGCACAAAAAATGGCACTGTCTCTGGTGTAATGTCCCAGAACAGACATTGCCTCTGAAATGAAAATATTATCATTAATTCGAAGGAAATTCAGTAGCCCTTTCCCTAAAGAGCTCATTCAATGGCTTGTTAGTGTAGTGTTAGCATCCAAACCTTCGGAATTCTCAGACCCAACCTGCTCCAGTCCAGAGCACTCGTTCAGCAGTTTCCTGCCAATGTCGATTAGCTTCCTGACAAAGTAACTCCATCATAGCGGAATGAATAATTTCATGGAATTATCTAAATTAGCCCTTCGGAAGATTTTCGTGTACAGCTGAGGGAACTCTGCAAGGTGAGCAGTTAATTAAGGAATTGCATTAATTATGAAGAGGGTTCGAACTTGTTGAACGACTGGAAAGGTGGGACTTTCAATATTGAATCCATGTGGAACGAAATATGAATTGATGAGTTAGGAAATAATATTCTCTTGATGGTCTATGGGATTCATACGTTCCAATGTTTTGGTCTGATTACCTTGAACATATTTAGGGTAGACCCAAGGAAAGCTGGTTTTCGCCAGATTCATTTTTTTACGGAATCCAAACAAAAATATGTATACTGCGTAACCAACCTGATGTTTGCGACAGCCAAGGGACTCGTTGCAAGTTTATTTCTTTACCTGATGCCAAAAAATCATTAAGACCAACCTGACAGCGTTCAAAATTTCCACCTCATAAATTGCGATTGCTCGCTCTTAAAAGCGAATCGAGTGGGCCCCGAAGAACACTCAAGTTTTTTCGCTGCATCTGTAGGCGGCCAATTGGTCTTGTTAGTTTTAGTTCGTTGCCATCGTTTTTATGCAAATATCCGATCGATCATGCCTTTGGTGCCGTTCCAGGGAACGGCCCAAGGCATCAAAATTTATAATACATCGATTCTATCTCGTATCGCTGTTATTCGAGAGCCAAGTTGCCGGATGAATTCGAAGCAGTTCGGTATTTGAGCCGATCTGTTATATATTCCGGAGAATGTGTTCCTCCAGGAAATATTTCCATATAAGGGAGAGAAGGGTGAATTCTTTCGGTAAAAGTTTCAATCACATCTTCGTTATATCGAGCGTTCAAAAAAACAAGGTCGAGTAGGCCAGGGACTTTTATATGACCGGGGGAGGAACTGAGTAGAGGATTATAGGGCATATATATTTTATTCTAGACTTGGACTCTGATTGAGAGAAAAATTTTGAATCCGCATGATTGGACCCAGATGCAGAAGATCTCTGGATACACTGCTTGCAGATGCTGACTCAAATGGAGGTTGGAGGAGTTCTAGCATACTCGTATATGCGTTTGGACAAGAAGTATGTCCACGTAGGGGGTTACATTTCACTGTGACCTCAAGGTCTATTGTGCCTCCCATCAGAGTTGTTTTCGCGAATGCGCTACCTACAGCTCGTCCACCAGCTCAAGAGCTCCAATGAACTCCAGTATCTGAGAGGGCTTCAAGCAGGTTGAATCCTCGTTCCTCTCGTAATTCTCTTGTACAAGACATGCTTTACGCAGGTTTGCAATGGCGAGGCATTATGTAACCAGGTGAACAGGAGTTTTTTCTTCTTCCCCACATAATCTACACTCGTCAGTTTCTATTAAGCTCATTCTCATCCTATGCTTTCTAAGGCGACAATGTCCTGTAAGGAAGCCAGTGGGGAGGCTTAACTTATTCTTACTGAGATTCAAATACTTTTTGGATGTTGCACTTTTGAAATTGTTGGAGTGATCCATTCCAGGAATATTCCTCCAGAGTGCTTCTCTTTCAGTCTCTTCCTTGTCCAAAAACCCTTTCTTATTGGTGCATTTGCTTATGTATCAGGAAGGTTCTGGGCTAGTAGGTGGTGTTTATACTCTCTTTATGGCAAGTGTATTGGCCTCTTCGTTCTCTTTGACTCTTGAGTAGCCAGGATCCCAGACTAAAGAGATCTTGTTGTTCTTGCCTACTTCTTTAAGTTTCCTCCGGCACTTCCATATCAGCATTGAGTCGATGATACAGGAGTTCAGTGCTTCAATAGCAGCTTGACTATCAGAATGGATCACAATGTCACACTCTTGATAGTTTCTTTCCAGGTTTATATACAAGTAACAACAATGAGGGCTTATTTGGGAAAATGTTCATCGAACCCTACAAGTTTATATTCGAGTTGTCACACCTGATGTTAATCCCACAGTCATGAACAACTATTGCGAACGAGTAGATCTCATAAAGATACGAAACACCCTTCAATCCAAACCCGTAGAAAACCTCCTCCACCCCTAGTTGCCATTCCCTAGCCTATCCCCCAGCCGCTACGTAAACGAAGAAAGTGTACTTTCTAGAGCACCGTATAAATTACCTCCTCGAATAATGCCTCAAAGGGCATAAATAGTTGACGGTGTTTACTCTTTCCACAATGCCTCCTACCAATTACAAATAGACGCTTCATAAATGCGAATCAAGTCAGCCTAGGCTCAGAATTACCGAGTGGTGAATTTCTCGCTCGTGTAATAATAGATCCTAATTAGATTGTGGCGAAGTCGGAATTGACTCGGGGAGCAAACTGTCCTTTCGAGTCGCTCCCGTCTAATTGCTCGAGGTATCTTTCGTATTCGGTCTTTCGCATAACAGAAATAAACTAAGTTGTTCTTCCCCGTTACATCGTTTGAATTCGAACAAGTTTCAACGAGATATATGGCGAGAGGAGAACGGAACCTCCCCTGGGTGCCCCCGTTTTACTACTGTATTAACAGATCGTGACGGTTCGATTTAACATTGCTCGTCTCAAGAAAATTTTTAACCCTAACATTCTTGGTGGTTCCAAATGATGTTTTGGTTTTCGTTGAACCAATCGACCCTTTCTATTATCTTTTCAAGGCGGTTCGTGAACTGAACATCGGCAATTATTGGTCTGAAACCAATCACCTCTCACATTTACGACAGTGGTGGTATGATGTGAAATGGTCCATTTGGACATTAAAGTGCTTAATTCGTGAAATCGACGAAGGTTAATCATTCATCTCACTACGCTTCATTTTTTGGTCGTTGAACGCGCGTTAGGCGCTTTATTTATGGGTCCTCCAAAACTCTAGAGTTTGGGATATCAGAGTGCGTAGACTGAACAAATACTCAAATAAATACATTGATTCTTCACATTTCTAGGCGTTCTCACGACTTGGATTTTTTCTTGTATCGACTAGGCCAAGAGGAATAATCCTGACTATTTGAAATAATTCTGCATGTACCGAGATGTTATTCAGTCTTCCAATTTAAAACACATGCAATGAAAACACTCAGAACTATCTCTCAAGAAACATCGAATCAGAACTATTTTTAATATTATTTTTTTTACCCAGGGGGAATTCTCAGGGACGAACTATCTCAAATAGATAGAACAGTGTGAGACTTGAATATTCGAGAGAATTGCTGCGTTCCTATTTTCATACGATTGCACGAGCTTGAGATTTCCCAATTGGTGAGATCTTTCGATACTGTTACGATACTGGACCGCCTTGTTCATTCCACCCTAAATTCCACCCTTAAAATAATTGTTTGTAGGAGTCGCAAAACCCATTCAATTGAGAAATCGGCCAAGTGTCGCCCCGAATTAAATCACTTTCACGTCCTCGCAACTTAATGAAATTCAAATGTGCAACAACATTTGCCCGAAATGTTCGGGCACAAAATAGCTAAAGTTGGTTACATCTTCATCCCGTTAATAATTGCGCGATAAGTTTCCTCGTACTGAAGTTGTTAACAAACTTTATAACTACAGGTAATTGCTATAATTCAACGCTAATGTAGTATGAAATACTCTGGGATGATATATACGTAAACTTAATTTCATCTCGGTGGATTATCAACGTTTAAGCATTTACCGATCTCCCTCTTCGTTTCCAATTCGAATTTAGAAGAACACTAAGTTTCGAAAGGAACTCAATATAAAATGTTTGAAAAATTAAATTAATTGCAGAGACTATCCAGAATGTCATAATAAGAATCGAAGCATTGAAATGAATGAAAATATAAGCGTTTTTTGTCTACAAGAAAACTTTCATCTCAACGATTGCTGAGTTAAGAGGAGAATCAGGAACATGTCTTGTGATTTTTCAGGATTCATTGGACAGAGGGAGTGAAATAATAAACCTTGATGTGTATTTTGCAGGGTTTCCATCTCATTTGGGACAAGGTTTCATCCTTGTTTTTCTAACATTCCTTTCGTTATTCCTAACAAAGCCCAACTGTAAAAAAAACAAGAAAACTTCCACGGTTATGTAAATTGGATAAGGCGAATTAAAAGTTAGAACACGAATGGCCCAAAAGAACGAAATAATCACCGGTGAAGATGATTCCAAGAAAAAATTCCAATTGTACGACAAGCTATACGAGTCCGAGAAAGTAAAACACAATAGAACGGAACTTCTTGTACCCGAGAAAAAGTCGGTGTTAATTTATTTTAGCGCGCTATGTAAGCGAATAAGTTTGGTGTTTCGTGAAGGATCTAGGAGGTAAAATTTCATTGGAAACAGCAAAAGATCTTCCGACTTCAATTCGAAGCGCTGAATTGCAATCGGGAATTTCACCTAAAAATCCGGAAGGATATTTTCGGATGGAATCGCATTAAGTTCTCATGGCAACCTGGGAAATGGGAAATGAGAAATTTTTAGGTTTTATCGCAGTAAATATTCATGGTATCGGGTATTCGGAAGGAAAGGAAAGACATTTTCTTCTTTGCCAACTTGTGCTAGTTTCAGAAGTCTCCAAGAAAAATACTCTTCTAAAAAATTATTTATACTTCAATACTATATTCGAAATTATAACGAAGAGTAAACTGCAAGGAAAACCCATTCCTTCATCATATCCGATGGAGTTATCCTCACTTCGCTCCGTTCAATAACAAATTTAATAAAAAAACAACTATCCGATTAGTTCAGGAATTAACGTCCAATTGATTGCGGTCTTCGAAGATGAAGGTAGGAGGAGGAAATGGTGAGCGCCACCTGATAACGATTCAAGAAATTTATAGCAACAATTAATGGAAAGCTTTTTGCTGTTACGGTTAAACCCTCGAACAGAGGAGAAGGAGATATTAGATCTGAGAAGCAATTAAGAACAACATTCGAAAGTAATTACCTGCATCGACAGTGTTGCCGGCAAGGTCGAGCTCGAAGTCACTGAAGAATGATCGAAATATAAACGTGGCAACGCCCATTTGGACCTAGAGATGAAGCAGAAAAAAAATGGGGAGGTAGAGGTCTTTCTTTCCAGAGAAGTAGTCGTCGAGGTTTTCATAAAGTCATCTATGGAAAAGTCGAAAGATGGTTGAGGTTCAGACCTACTTGAACGTAAGAGGATTTATTGTAATGACTGAATAAGAGAATATTACAAATCTTCCTGTCACCAGATTTATCATTCAGATACCGGCTTCTCCTTATTTGCTACACTTGTCTTCAACAGTGTCCATTATTTACCCCATGTGTTTATCTCATATCATTTAACATCAATTCATAAGAGGCAATTTGCTTTTACTCAACGTATTTTACCATGTTGGTTTGCTTCTTGTGTATTGTTTGTATCCATTTTTCACACTTCATTATCAAGTCTATTCCATATTATTTAATGATTCTAACTACCCATATGTATTAAATTCCTAAGTGCATCTCACAAGAGTTTGATTGTATTAACAAATGTTTTGAGAATCACTTTAATTATACCTGTGTTTTGCAATATTCTTCAAATGATACTATATGTAATCGTTGTAGTTTTCAGCAAATAGCAAGGATATTCATAAGCACCATTTTCGCCATTATGTCTATCTATTGAATCAAGCGTAATTTGGGTTACATACTCACATACTTACATACACAACGTAGAGTCCTTTGAAACCACTATACGATCACGATCTTGGCCAAAGATTATCTAGAGTAATATTTTCAAGTTAAAAAGAACGCCTGTAAGGTAGAGTTCTAGTTCTTTACGGAATTCAATAGAAAACTGTAAATTTGGTAATAGTTCTATAATTTAAAAGTACCATTACAGGACAATATTAAGTGCTAAGTTCACTGAAATATGCCAAAAAAAATATTCCCTGTAAACGATGACTTAAAATTCTTACTGCTACACCAATCTTGAAAATTGAGGTATACACCTTTATATTTGTTTTGGGATTTTTCGGGCAATAAATTCTATATGGTAACATCAGCTGATTGTCTTATTTCTGAAGGTGTACATAATAATTCATCTCCACTATATGAATTCATCTTTTTCAGCAAAACATTCACAATAATAATCAGGTATCAACTCAATTTGAGAAAACGTCAAAATTAGTTGACTTCCCCTCAATACCAATATGGGACTGTTTTCTTTCGGCCAATCGGCTTGTTCATAAGCATAGAGACAGGGAGATACTATTAATTGCTCAAAAGTAGTTGGTTAATGAAAATATAATTCAATAGGAGTAGACAAACAGTCCTCTCGTATTAGGAAAACTGAGCAGTTCTCCCAAATTATATTGGCATCTTTATATTCCCAGGATCTCATCAGATGATATGTGTGCATGGGATTGCGTTGAGAAACACCCCCTGTATCAGTTGCAGCCGCGACAGAAACGAATAACAGAACGCTGTCGAAAACATTAATCTTATTCCCAGGGAACATCTACCGAATTCGACCCCTTCAACAACAATACCCCGCAAGGCCGCAGCATGATACGCCGTCCAAAATTATTATTCATAGTGTATATTTAGCTGAATACACAAAGCGAACTGTCAACCCCGTCCTCGGCCAGCTCAGAGTGGGGCAAGGTCCGGAATTCAGAAAGTTGCAAATATGCATTTCCAATTGCCATCAATTAGATCCGGCAAATCGCGGATACATTCCACGTTCATCCAGACCAAAATTTGGGGCCATTATTCAAATTCTGACCAAAATTAATCCACTAAATCATATTGTTGTTGTGTCCGATTGTAACGTGAACCGTCCGTAAATTGGATAATTAAAAGGAAAGGGTCAGATGAGCGAGCCGATCGACGACCAATTCGACGAAAGTAATAGGAGACGGCTCGGAGTGTCCTCGAGTAGCGAGAACGGCCTAGATCGGGATTATTGCTGGGGACTTCTGGGTCAGTAAGATAGCATGGAAAGTAGTCACTTCTGGATCTTCGTGGATACGGGCCTGGCAAGAGGTAGCATATTGAGACACACTCTTGTCTATGTCCGAAGAAGAAGAAGATATATTGGTTTGAATTCTATACAATTCAATATGTACAGTATCAACGATCGAATGCAATCATACAACTTCCAAATAAAAGTTAATCCTATCGTCTACTGTCAATAGACTGACTTATCAAATTCAGGAGTGAAGTTAGAAAAATTATACTAGATCAACTAATAGCAAGCCAACCAAAACTTCATGTATCCCAGAGACCAACAAATGTACCATTTGCACCCGTGGCTCAAATATCTGCAGATCATGAATCGCTTTAACAACTCCCCAAGAAAAAGACACATGTTTGACGCGTCGTAAACATTACGAGCATATACGGTTATCCATGGAAATTTTCTCAGATCCACGTTGCCGTATGTTTCAGAGGTTTTCTGTTTCTCACATCGAGTTTGTCATTCTGCCAACCGTACTGACGAGATCTGATATGGATAGAAACCGGTCTACGGGTACAAATGATAAATTTGTTGGTCTCTGGGATACATGAAATGTTTTGATGGCTTGCTATAAGTTTATCTAGTATAATTTTTCTAATTTCATTCCTGCATCTGATAATTTCAGACAAACAGCCGTATATTATTCTAGTCAATTATTGAGACGAATAAGGTTGAATCTTGAACTCGTAATTTCCATGTGTGACCTTATATGCTCGTAATGTTCACGGCGCGTCAAACATGTGTCTTTGTCTTGGGGAGTTGATGAAGCGATTCATGATCTTCAAATATTTGAGACAGTTGCTTTTGGAATGGACAGGTGGCGTGATTTGTGGAATTTTCTCAGATCCACGTTGCCTTATCCTTTGAAATTTTCTGTTTCTCACATCGAATTTGTCATTTTGCTAACCGTACTGACGAGATCTGATATGGATCGAAACCGGTGTACGGGTGTAAATGATGAATTTTTTGGTCTCTTGGATACATGAATTGTTTTGTTGGCTTGCTATCAGTTTATCTAGGATAATTTTTCCAATTTCATTCCTGAATTTGGTAATTTCAGATAAACAGCCGTATATTATTCTAGACTGATTTATTTTCAGGTGAATAAATCGTCTTACGTTCACGTACGTCTGAAAGAGTTCACTAAGAAAATATCCCCAACTTTCCATTTTCGCTTTCTTCTGAACATTCTCAGAAAAACAGCTTCAAACTATGTGTAAATACTTCATCCTGAGAATTTCCATAAGATTGTTTCCTCCCATTCTGACAGAAATAGAACTCTCCTTCTATCACTGCTCCATCCAGTTGTTTTCGTTTATTCGATCAGTTGTCGTCTGAAAACTCCCACCCCTTTGATTAAGTAGCTAACCGGCGTATCAGACATTGACAAATGCTTGTCACCCAAATCCAGTTCACGAGATTCTTCGAGGTCCAAGGGTCGTATTTCAGAAACCTCCCCAGTTTTAATCTTACCCCAATATCGTAGATTCCCTCTAATCCAGCGTGGGCTGGAAATATTCGGAGGTGTCTGAAGTCTTCATTTATCCAGACTTAATTGGAGATTAGCGGCCTTTTTATTGGGAAGTAGAGCAAGTTGAAAGGAAGTCAGTAATTGAATCTTTTTTGAAGTGAAACATTTTTATCTCTCTTCTAAATTATAAAAAAAAGGAAAGAAAAAAGAAAAAACAGATCTTCCAGTCAATGGCTTCAAGATAAGCTTAATTTCATCCTTTGAAGTGTCATTAAGATATCATTAAATATTCTTTCCCCAGAAAGAGTTGCGCATAGGATTGACCATTACCCCCACCTAGTAATGAGATTTGTTTGTATTAGTAGGAAACTTTACAATTCAGAGAATATATTAAGTTATACTTCAACCACCTGATGATAATGCTTTGCATCGAAACACTTGTCGTGGAATTTAACGCAATGTAGTGGAAATCATATTAGTTATTCTATCGTAAGTTTGAAGTCAGTAATGTATAATTTTGATAATCAATATGAAGCTCAATCATCAGACTGAAATGATTAACTGTTTTGTGGTCTCTTTTTCTTCCATATTTTCTATCAGTTGTTGGTGGACTTAGATAACTATAGATCGAAAGAGGGTGACACGGTTGCGTGTCGCCCGTGGGAACGCCATCTACCGGATGTGCGGGGAGCCACCACAAAGATCAAATCAAAATGATGTTAATCATCCACTGGGAAATGCTAGGAAATCGGCTGGTCCATAAATTAATTCTCGGAGATCAGAAGCCTGTGTCAACTTCGAAATTCAAACATTTGCGCTTTCGCTGCAGGATTAATTCATCCCCATCAAAAGAAACCGCAGGTCAAAATCGACCGTGCTGTTCCTGCAGTAGAGAGAAAGGTTTCATTAACAACGCAAATTTTAATTTCACCTCGAGACTGCGACTCATTATTAAACATTTGGGTTTGTTTCGGACCGTCGTCGTCTATTTTCTTTCGCCCGATTCAGTTCACACAACCTTGGTTGGCGCGTTTAACAATTATTCCGTACAGAACAGCTTTTCTTCTCTTCATTAAAGACCACTCTCGGGATACCGATTCTAGGGTTTCATTTATTTAGTATATGATAAATTAATTATTTTATCGTGATATCATCATAATGCTAGAAGAAGTCGGTTGATAATACTAGCCAACCTAACCTGACCTAAATATAAATTGAATTCAAGAATTATTTTCAACTCTGTCCTAACATAAGTTAACGTAACTCAAACTGAATATAAATTCATTTTTCCGTCGACCATAGAATAAAAGCTCATTTTAACGCACTCGAAATCATCCATTAATGACCCCTATTAATGCATGATTTTTTCTTGTATTAATGCATGATTATCATGGCAACCGATTATAAAATATTCAGTCGGAGCATAGATGCATCTTTGTCGGAGCACGATCGAGCTGTCAAATTTATTTATTCGCTTTCGATCAGAATCTGATTTTATCCGTTACGCTACTACATAATGAATAACGAAGAAAATATCCCTTTGACACTGCCAGATGTGATAAAAACTGCTGAAGCAGCAACTTTGAGTCTGCTTCCTGAAAAGAGCCGCCATTTATATGAGAAAACCTATGCTGAATTCAGATCTTGGTGCAAGGACAAGAAGGTTCGGAACTTTACGGAAACGGTTTTGTTGGCATCCTTTACGGGTATTGCAGAAAAGGAGCATCTAGCAAGTTTATGGCCAAAATATTCGATGCTGAAATCAACACTAAATGTGAAAGACAATACTGATATAAGCAGATACCACAAACTGGTGATGTTTATCAAACGGAAAAGAGAGGGATATATCCCAAAAAAATCAAAAGTTCTCGAAAAAGAACATGTGAGAGAGTTCATAGCGAATGCACCTGATAGTGTTTTCTAAAACTCTATTGAATCGTTATTCTAACATTTCCCATTATCTCGTTATAGTGAAATAACTATCATTGTTTGATTTGTAGGTCGCTTTGATATTCGGAGTAGCTGGTGCATTGAAGATGAATTGTTAAGGTTGCAGAGAAAGGATGTACAAGATATGGGATCGAAATTTTTGGTGACAGTGAATTAATCGAAAACACATTCGAACAGGATATTCACTGTGATGAATAATGATGAGCATACACTTTTGAACATAATAAAGAGATATATATCATTGAGGCCAGCTCACACTTCACACGAAAGATTTTTCGTTTTTTATAAGAACTATAAATGCTCAACACAACCAGTTGGAATTAATACAGTTTCTAAATTACCGTCAATGATTGCAAACTTTCTTAAATTAGAGCAACCACATTTGTATACAGGTCACTGTTTTCGGCGTTCTTCTGCGTCTATTCTTTCTGACAGTGGTGCAGATTTTTCAGCCATCAAAAGACTTGGTGGTTGGAAATCAACTTCTGTTGCAGAAGGGTATATTGAAAACTTCATTCAGAATAAAATAGAAACTGCAGAAAAAATTGTGTCATAATAGTTCCAACATTAACATTAACGCGCTCGCTCCGCTCACGCGTTAAAATATTTCGACCATTAATCGCTGTCATTAATAAGCTAGTTGATTGAATGACTATTAAGAACCATTTCCAACACTGTCCTAACTTAAGCTAACCCTACCTCACCTAACCTAAATATTATTTCATTTCAAGCATTATATTTATTACTTTCCTAACGTTAACCTGATGAAGGCTGGAACAATGTCTACCATTGACTGAATGGAGCAACACATAATGAGTGATCAGAAAATTTGGAAAACTGACCAAAACTGTGTATTCTCCCCTCAAAAGCCACTGACTTCGTTTCCAGCGGAACAAGAAACAAGGTCACTCAATTGCATAAAGTTAAATTTTCACAATCCATGTCAATTTTATGCAGTAATCGCTGGGCGCCACTCCGTTTCCCCTTTAATTGCACCTATGAAACATGCGCGCCACTCTCGGCTGTCCAACGGGGGTAGTATTCGATTACGTTGAATTTTTAGCTACACAAAAGCACTCAGCGAACAGTTAACTGAATGTTCATTATCCCCATTTAATTCAGCGTCGAAAAAAAGTTGTAATGGTTTCCTCTTCCAAATTTCCACAAAGGTGTGGCCCGACAATTAATCACTGGACGGATGAGGGATTCTTTTGGTCCATTGTTTCGAATCGGACTAACTCCGTGGCGGGGATGAACTTTTTTGGGGAAGAAACGGAATTATTTATAAAGGAGAGGATTAGAGCATTTATTCCAGACATTAGTATTGCATACTTTCACTGGAAAGAAATGATATCTGTGTAGAGTTCCATGAAAAGAAGGCTACAAATTTTACACGCGTCACTATCTTGATGTCTTATTTTCTAAATGAGAAATTTACTCCACTGAGCATCGAAGCAGTAAAGAAAATTGTAACCTCCACCAAAATGAAAAATTATATGAAAATAAATACTAAGGAGTTCTGAATATGAACCAAACTTTTGAGATGAGATGAGAGAAAATGCAAGGCATGACAAGACATAAAAAGATATAACAAATATTCAAAGAATAAAAAGATTAAGAAAAATGATCAATACATATATAACAAATTGTATAAAATGGTTGGTCAAATAAAAGAAATGATAAACAAAACTAACCGTTAAAAGATAAAAACAAATCACAAAATGAATAATAACTAAAAAGTTTCATCAAACAGCCATCAAAGCTTTTCATCATAAACACAAGTAGCTCCCAAGTAATGAATAATGTGTTCAACATTCCCTTACCTCTCGCCATGTTAAAATTTATCGCCACAAAATGAAATAGTAATTCTCAATCTATATGAGAAAAATGAGTCTGATAAACTTTTCTCCATGTGTTTACTTATTTGCCCCCAGATATGCTTTCCTAGAATTGATAAAATCCCACCGGAGTCTCCAGCAAACCTACCTGATCTTCACCCAACCCCTAACACTGCCAACTTATCAACTTTTCCGAAGAATTAACACTCAGGACGACCGTAAAAACTCCGCTCATTACCCTGCACCCCCCACCCCTCTGCCGCCGAATGTGTCACTGGAGAATTACGGTTGAAGTTCTCCCAGAAAAGAATTGCGCTAACGGCGTTTCCACCCTTAGGATGTGGTGAAAATAATAATTTCACCGTGAAGAATTTATTCGGGGTGGTTTGACATTACGCAGGAAAGACACTCTGAATTTTAATGCGGTAATAACTAATTCGCTAACCCTTAAATTCATTTTGAATTTTTTTTTAATAATGGATTCACCGTGGCAGGATTTATGATTGGAGGGAAAAGATGAAGAAAGAGGGAAAGAGAGGATTTGAGAGAAACCTTGATAGTACATTGAAAGATCCGCTTTTTCAGGGAAATAATGAAAATTTGCGTTGATAATCAAATTTTCTCTGAGTTTGAGATTATCACCAATCACTTCTTTATGAAAAAGTGCATTCATAAATTTTTTTTCATAAAATTTGATATTGATCTTCTTCACTTAGTCAAAATACATAATGTTTAGACATTTTGAATAAATACTATTTCACATTGTCTGTAATATGTGCAGTATCGCTCCTTCGCCATTTTGCAACATCACGAAATGAGTAAAACCTAATTGCGAGTTTATGAAATCATATAAGAAACTTTCAGACTGCAGAAAGTTAACAACCAGATCTCAATTTCTATTACCATGTAACATGTACACTGCTTTCACTCGAAAAATACTCATTTGAGTAAAAAAAAAACTGACCTGAGCACTTCTTTTTCTTCTCTCGGTCCTTGATAGTACATTAAAAGATCAGCATGCATAATGTTGGAACATTTTGAATAATAACTATTCAATCACATACATTCACAGTATCGCTCCTTCGTCAATTTGCAACATCGCTCCTTCGCCATTTGGCAACATCACGAAATAAGTAACACCTAATTTCAGTTTTATAACATTCAATAAAAAACCTTGAGACTGTAAAATGTGCACTGCTTTCTCATGGAACATACCCATTTGAGTAAAAAAAAAAAACTGCTCGAGCACTTCTTTTAGTCTTCTAGTTCCTTAAAAGATCAGCTTTTTCAGAGAAATATTTAAAGTTTGCGTTGATAATTAAATTGTCTCTGAGTTTGTTCATAATTTTTTTTACAAAATCTGCTATTGGTCCTAAAGTGAAGTTTCACTATAATTAGTTATGTGTCACAGGCGAAAGAATCAATGCAGATATTATTCAAAATATTCAGACATTACTTGCAGAAAACATGCAATTTAGACAGGATTCCCAAAAAAAAATGAGATCACATTATCACCTTCATTTAGTCAACATAACTCTTTCACCATTTTGCAACATCACAAAATAGTAAACCTAATTTCGGGTTTATGAGATCCAATAAAAAACCTTTAGACTGTAACATGTGCACTGCTTTCTCATGGAACATACTCATTTAAGTAAAAAAAAAAACTCACTCGTGCACTTCTTTTTCGTCTCTCGGTCCTTGATAGTACATTGAAAGATCTGATTTTTCAGAGAAGTAATAGAAATTCCCGTTGATAATTAAATTTTTTCTGAGTTTTAGATTACTACCAATCACTTCCTCATAGAAAAGTGCATACATAAATTTTTTTTACAAAATCTGATATTAGTTCTAAAGTGAAGTTTCACCATAATTAATTATATGTCACAGGCGAGATAATCAATGCAGATATTATTCAAAATATTCAGATATTACTTGCAAAAAATATGCAATTTAGAAAGAGATTCTTGAAAAAAAATTAGGTAATAAGTAATTTATTTCCATCAATATAAACATATTGATTTATCACATTATCTTCTTCATTTAGTCAAAATACATTATGTCCAATCATTTTGAATAATTACTATTTAATCACATTGTCTATAATATGTGCAGTATTGCTCCTTCGCCATTTTGCAACATCGCTCCTTTGCAATTTTGCAACATCATAAAAGAACTAAAACCTGATTATAGATTTATAAGATCCAATAAAAAACCTTCAGACTGCAGAAAGTGAACAACCAGATCCCAATTTCTATGACCATGTAACATGTGCACTGCTTTCTCATGGAAAATATTCATCTAAGTAAAAAAAAAACTGACTAGAGCACTCCTTTTTCTCCTCTCAGTCCTTGATAGGACATTAGAAGATCTGCTCTTTCAGAGAAATAATACAAATTTGTGTTAATTTAATTTTCCCTGAGTTTGAGACTATTACCAATAACTTCCTTATGGAAAAGTGCATTCATAATTTTTTTTTTCAAAATCTGCTATTGGTCCTAAAGTGAAGTTTCACCATCATTAATTATATGTCACGAGCGAAATAATCAATGCAGTTGCAAAAAAATATACAAT
This sequence comes from Aphidecta obliterata, assembly GCA_963966015.1. NCBI lineage: Eukaryota > Metazoa > Arthropoda > Insecta > Coleoptera > Coccinellidae > Aphidecta > Aphidecta obliterata. The sequence goes on from OZ014435.1 coordinate 6,758,129, forward strand.
TCAGACAGACAGAGATTCTGAAAAAAAAATTGATAAACTCATTGATTTATCACATCATCTTCTTCATTCAGTCAAAATACATAATGTTCAGACATTTTGAATAATTACCATTCAGTCACATTGTCTATAATATGTGCAGTATTGCCCCTTCGCCATTTTGCAACATCGCTCCTTCGCCATTTTGCAACTTCACCAAATAACTAAAACCTAATTTCGGGTTGATAAGATCCAATAACAAACCTTCAGACTGCAGAAAGTGAATCATCAGTTCCTAATTAAAACGATCATGCAACATGTGCACTGCTTTATCATGGAAAATACTTATTTAAGTGAAAAAAAACTGACTCGAGCACCTCTTTTTCGTCTCACGATCCCTTATTTCATTCTATGTACCTAAATAAATTATTTCCCAGTCCACGATTCCGTTCCGTGCCTCAATGGAAGACTCTAGTTAGATAAATTTCAAAAAGCATCCTACCATTCAAAAATTAAAGAGCGGAATTAAATTCAAAACTCCTCCAGTGTTTTTCTGCTTTCTTTGATCTTTCCATAAAATAGCTCGGAACCCCCATATTTTTACCGAGAAGATATTCTCGTTGCCAAGTCTGAATATGGTTACCATTATTCCTAATCCTTTGAGTGTTTGCCGTTTAGTATTTTACTTTTATGCCCCTGAGAGGTACGACATGCCGAGCGACGTAAACTCTTCCTTTATTTGGCTGAATCATTTATGTTTCCTTATTTGTCTCTGAAATATGTTTGTTTATGCTTCACGTTTGTGATGGTTTATTTCCATGTTTCACCTAATTGAATTGGATGTTCGGTGAGGAGACATAAGTTTTTTTTTTCCAATTCATTTTTATTGAAATTCATGAGACATTTTCAGTTTTGGAGGGGGCCCCAAAGTTATTTTCCCCGAACGATGCCAGAGTTTTATCATTGTAAATAATGCACCAAAAGCGAATCGAGCAAAAACCTGAACACCGTCTGTGAATCCCTGCAGACTAATATAGTTATACGTCACACAATTCATGAATTTATGCAGGAGATAAGCAATAACGTGTTGATCATCGTTTTCACTGGGACAATAAACCTTTCATTACAATATTATCTGAAACCGTTGGCTCTAAATCAGTATTGCAAATGCCGGGCGCCGTTACCGGGGATAAATTGCAGAGGAGGTCTTTCCGGAAGACTCATAAATTCGGTATTGAATCGACTACCTGCTATTTGTTTGTGTTTCGCGCCGTGGGGGTTAAGCTACTGTTTAGACTTGCTACAGCCTCCTAGGTACACATTCCGACGTTATGAATGGATTTCCCCCCAGTAAACTGATGAGGAAAACACGTTGGGAAAATATTTGTTGATCGCACATATGTTTCTCCATGAACAAATGAAGATTTATGGCGGTTATAATGGCACTGATACTTTCAGATATCGGAATTAATAAGGAAATTCTTACTTCGTTGCAAAATATCACACTAATATATAATTACATAATGCCAACCCTGTACATTTCAGATGAGCTCTTTATTTATCTCCATTTAATATTGAATATGACCGTGAAGAGTCGGGATATAAACAATATACAATATACAATGTATTATTGTGATTACTCATTCGATTTTGCCAATGACGCACATTGCAGCTGTTATTTGTTTGTTACATTCCTTCTGGAACTTTTGGATGAGATAATGTTATAAATACCTCTGAAGACAAATCAGTCGTTTATAATTAAAGTAGTTCCTTCTATACTGTATGATAGATAGGTCGGATAATCGTCCGTTGTTAATGAATAATTTTTTTTTGAAGTTGGCTTTCCATATCAAAAACATAATTATATATTTTTAGTGTTGTTCCCGAATTCGAAAACTTGTTGAAGATTCGAGGTGTTTTGAGTCTTCGAATAAATTTGAAGTATTTTTGAAGAATATCATTGAAACGTCGTTGAAGAGTTCTGGGTATATGAAGATGCCAATATAATTTGGGAGAAACCCTCAGTTCTCACAAAACAGCATTCTGAAGATGACAACGCCTTTTGTAACCCTCTGTTCTCATTTTAGTTCAACATTTATCTTCCTCAATCTCTTTATAGAACGTTATTTACCTGAAAATCAACAACAGAAGAACCGTATCCATCTGTTAGAATATCTTCACAGAGCAAAGACTCAATTTTCCCCGAAAACAACATCCCTTGTTCGTGAAAAGAAAGAACGTATTTGAAATCTTCATCATCAACTCGAATAATTGAAATATATTTTCTCTTTCATACTAAAGAATTAATTGTTTACCTAATTTTCTTTATAATAGGTAAATTTTTTGTTGAAAAAATTTTATGCGCCAATCTTCTTGAAAATTTCCTCATAAGCGAATTCGACCACGTGTATTTCGAATATTCAGTCGTTTTTTTCAGGAATCTGCCCTTTTTGAGCGCTCGTACTACTTACACGAGGGCTTTATCATTTCGTCACGATGTCTGTATTTTTCGAATTTTGAGCCGAAAATGGTCTCAATCGACTATGTTCGACTCACTGATGACGAATCCGTCGGAAAATTCGAGTCTGTCCGTCCGGCCGTCCGGCCGGCCGTAAGCACGATAACTCTCGAACGGAACAACCTAGAGACTTGAAATTTTCAGTGTGGGTTCAGTTCCCGAATGGCTCGGTTAAGTTCGTTAATGGGCCAAATTCCACCAGGGGTTCCGTAAATATGGCCGTTCAAAGTTTTGTTTCCCTGATTACTTGAAAACTACAGATTTGATCGAGATGAAATTTTGCACTCGAATGGAAAAGGAGGTGTTCAAGCTACATGTGGAATTTTGTCCAGATCGCATGACCAGAACCATAGAAACCATAGAAAATTGTAACTTTTGAACGGAAACGCCTAGGGACTTGAAATTTTCAGCATAGGTGTGGATCTTGAATGTCGTGATCACGTTCATCTATGAGCAACATTATACAAGGGGTTCCGTAAAAACGGTCGTTTGAAATTTTGTTTTTTCGATAAATTCGAAACTACGGATTCGATCGAGATGAAATTTTGTATTTTAATAGAGAATGATATATTGAAGCAATATTTTGTCCAGATCGCATGACCAGAACCATAGAAACCATAGAAAATTCTAACTTTTGAACGGAAAGGCCTAGGAACTTGAAATTTTCAGGGTGGGTTTGGATCGCAAATTTCACGGTCACGTTCATCAATGAGCAAAATTAGACTAGGGGTTCCGTAAATATGGCCGTTCAAGATATTTTTTTCCTGAAAGTTTCGAAACTACTGATCGGATTGGAATGAAATTATGCACCTAGCTCAGGAATAATGTATTCAAACTAGGTGCAAAATTTTGTCCAGACCGCATCACTAAGACCATAGATACCGTGGAAAATTCTTGCGAATTATCGGAAAAAAATTGATCAGCTGAAGCACCGACATGAAGTCTGGAGTTTTGCCTAAGTTTCAGGATTTTTTTGACAGCAGTCAAACATTCCTTTAATTGATTTCTGAAACTGGAGAATGCGAATCTACCTACAAGGTGCATGTACGAGCGCTCAAAAGCTCCTGCCTTCACGACGAAAATTTCGAAAAAATTAGTTTTTCGGCGAAAAAATCATAAAATTTTGTAGAAATACTCTGAGAATACTCAAATAATACTTTTCGCTACTCAAAGCATGCAGAAAAGAGGAAAAAAATCAACAACATATAGAGTCCATCCATTTCCATATACAATAACCTCAAATTTGGGCATGTAAAATATGCAATTTCAAAAATTTCCAACTTCAAAGCGCCTTAGCGATCAGAAAATTTTTTTCTCGTGAGAAAAAGAAAGTTTGTGAGATCTCAATTTTCAACTCATAAAGATAGCATATATACATGTACATAAATACATTTTTTGTTGAAAAAATGTTATGGGCCAATCTTCTTGGAATTTTCTTCGTTAGCGAATGCGACTACGTGTATTCAAAATATTTAGTCGGGTTTTTCAAGAACCTCATCGTTTCTTTGTAGCACACGTCGAAAATTTCGAAAAAATTAGTTTTTCGGTGAAGAAATCATAAAATATTGTAGAAACACTCTGAGAACCCTTGAATAATTTTTTTCGCTACCCAAAGCATGCAGACAAATAGACAAAAATCCACAACTCATAGGTCCATCCATTTCCATATAGAAAAACCCTAAATTTGAACATGTAAAATATGGGATTTCAAAAATTCCCAACTTCAAAGCGCCATAGCGATCAGAAAAATTATTTCTCGTGAAAAAAAACGTATTTAGAATCTTCATCTTCAACTGATTTCATTTCCTTGCCACACTGACGAATTGATTCTTCACCAAATTTTCATATGTACATACATTTTTTGTTGAAAAAGTATTTTTGAAGAATATCAGTGAAACGTCGTTGAAGAGTTGTTCAATTGAATGACAATCATTTAGGGATATCCCGATAATACTATTTGATAAGGTTCTGGATATATGAAGATGCCAATATAATTTGGGGGAACCCCTCAGTTTTCCCAAAATTTGAAGACCAATAACATTTTGTTATTGACCTCTGTTCCCGTTTTAGTATCGAATGCAACTTCCGCAATCTCTTTACAGAACGTTATTTACCTGAAAATCAACAACAGAAGAATCGTATCCATCTGTTAGAGTATCTTCAAAGAGCAAAGAATCCATTTTCCCCAGAAAACAACATCCCTTGTTCGTGAAGGCAGTTCGAGTAGCAGAAATTGGAACTGCGCAAGAAACGCCGAATATAAATTGAAAAGACCACCTGCCTGGATTTGGAAATGAAGCTGTGCTTATACGAAGCTCATTATTCTGAGAAGGCTGTCACACCAAGGAAAAATAAATTCAAGGTACTCCTTTGAATATCAACGAATGGAATTATTGAGAAAGCGTCATTCAAAATGATTTATTGGGGACTGCCAATCGGGGGTTGCGCAAGAAATCTCTCCCCTACTGGGAGTTACTTCATCGGCTATGGAGTGTTTAGAATTCTCGCTAAAATGGGTTTTGATGAATTTCTCAGCTAAATCAAGACCAGGGATTTTCGGGTTATTACATTACGACGAGTTCATTCAAGTAATAAGGGTCGTAGTTTTCTGTTTCTGAAGGAGATTAGTCCTCCAATCTGTATTTTCATAATGGATGGGTTTCATTTTTGAGGAAGATATTTCATTTTCAAAAAGGTCCAGTGTAAAATAATGCACAGTCCTGGAACTCTAGTCCAACAAATTGTGGAAATAACCGCCTTTCATTGTATATCTTGAACTACCATCAAAAACCTAGATCAACAAGGGTGGCTTTCACAATATCGCATAGCCATCCCTTCCTTCAAATATAATTTTTATGAATCGAGCTCGAGCTCCCAAGACAACCTCAATTTGGCTTGTCATCTAAAGGACCATCATACCTCAAATTGAATCACTATCCAAAAGTCGCAGTGAAACTATAACAAAATTTAAAAGTTGCAAACTCCAAGCACAGATTCGATTCCGTTTCCCACTCATCATCTCGTAGTTTCCATCGAAACGCACTCCATCATAATCGAGAGGTTTCGTATTTCCGGTGCCAGAAACCGATACGATACGTTCATCATTAGATCCGAGATAATGAATTGGCCGTAAGTTTCCATCGGATACGTCGAAACGCTGGCATGTCTTGATTAGAGATGCTCGCAGAAAATAGCGAATTCTATCAACAACAATGCTGAATCGTCGTATGAAATTTGAACGCATCAATTTATGCCTGATTGATCTGATACGAGATTCGAGTCTATCTCACTAAGATACTGGGTGATCCATTAAAAGCGTTTATTTTTTTGTCATACTGAACAATTAATTGTTTACCTAATATTCTTTATAATAGGTACATTTTTTGTTGAAAAAATTTTATGCGCCAACCTCCTTGGAATTTTCCACGTTAGCGGGTGCGACCTAGTGTATTTAGAATATTCAGTCGGTTTTTTCAAAAACCTAAGCGGTTCTTTGTACCAAATACCAAAACTTTGTACCAAATACCAAAACGTCGAAAATTTCGAAAAAATTAGTTTTTTCGCGAAAAAATCATATAATTTTGTAAAAACAATCTGAGAACTCTCGAATAATTTGTTTCGCTACCCAAAGCATGCAGACAGATGAACAAAAATCCACAACTCATAGAGTCCATCCTATTCCATACGAAAAGCCTCAAATTTGGACATGTAAAATATGGGATTTCAAAAATTTCCAACTTCAAAGCGCCATAGCGATCAGAAAAATTATTTCTCGTGAAAAAACCTATTTGGAATTTTCATCTCCAACTCATATAAATAGCATTTATTTCCTTGCCATACTGAAGAATGAATTTTGTATCAAATTTTCTTTATAGGTACATAAATACAACTTTTGTTGGAAAAAAATTGTATGCGCCAATATTCTTGAAATTTTCCTCGATAGCGAATGCGACCACATGTATTCGGAATATTCAGTCGGTTTTTCCAAAAACTTCAGCGTTTTTTTAACCACATGTCGACAATTCCGAAAAAATGAGCTTTTTCGCGAAAAAATCATAAAATTTTGTAAAAACATTCTGTGAACTCCCGAATAATTTTTTTCGCCACTAAAAGCATGCAAACAGATGGACAAAAATCCACAAATCATTGAGTCCATCCATTTCAATATGAAAAAACCTCAAATTTGGACATGTAAAACATGGGATTTAAAAAATTTCCAACTTCAAAGCACCATTGCGATCAGAAAAATTATTTCTCGTGAAAAAAGAACTTAGTAAGAATCTTCATTTTCAGCTTATATAAATAGCATATATTTCCTTGCCTACTGAAGAATTAATTTTTTACCAAATTTTCTTTATGAGTACATAAATACTTTTTTTGTTGAAAAAATTTTATGCGCCAATCTTCTTGAAATTTGAATCGTTAGCGAATTCGACCAGGTGTATTCAGAATATTCAGTCGGTTTTTCAAAAACCTCAGCGTGCCTTTTTACCACACGTCAAAAATTTGGAAAAAATTAGCTTCTTCGCGAAAAAATCATAAAATTTTGTAAAAACATTCTGTGAACTCCCGAATAATTTTTTTCGCTACCAAAAGCATGCAAACATATTGACAAAAATTCACAACTCATAGAGTCCATCCATTTCCATATAAAAAAACCTCAAATTTGGACATGTAAAACATGGGATTTAAAAAATTTCCAACTTCAAAGCACCATTGCGATCAGAAAAATTATTTCTCGTGAAAAAAAGAACTTAGTAAGAATCTTCATTTTCAGCTTATATAAATAGCATATATTTCCTTGCCTACTGAAGAATTAATTTTTTACCAAATTTCCCTTTTTTGTTGAAAAAATTTCATGCGCCAATCATCTTGAAATTTGAATCGTTAGGGAATTCGACCAGGTGTATTCAAAATATTCAGTCGGTTTTTCAAAATCCTCAGCGTGCCTTTTTACCACACCTCGAAAATTTGGAAAAAATGAGTTTTTTTGCGAAAAAATCATAAAACATTCTGAGAACTCCCGAATAATTTGTTTTGCTACCCGAAGCATGTAGACAGATGGACAAAAATCCACAACACATAGAGTCCATCCATTTCGATAAAAACAAACCTCAAGTTTGGACATGTAAAATATGGTATTTCAAAAATCTCCAACTTCAAAGCACCATAGCTATCAGAAAAATTATTTCTCGTGCAAAAAAACGTATTAACAATCTTGATCATCAACTCATATAGATAGCATATATTTCCTTGCCATACTGAAGAATTAATTTTTTTACAAATTTTCTTTATAGGTACATAAAACATTTTTGTTGAAAAAATTGTATGCGCCAATCTTCTTGAAATTTTCCCCGTTAGCGAATACGACCACGTTCATTCAGAATATTGAGTCGGTTTTTTCATTGACCTCAGCATTTCTTTGTAACACGCGTCGAAAATTTCGAAAAAATTAGTTTTTTCGAGAAAAATTCATAAAAATTTGTAGGAACATCCTGAGAACTCCAAAATAATTTGTTTCGCTACCCAAAGCACGGAGACATATAAACAAAAATCCACAACACAAAGAGTCTATCCAATTCCATAAAAACAAACCTCAAATTTGGACATGTAAAATATGGGATTTCAAAAATTTCCAACTTCAAAGCGCCATAGCGATCAGAAAAATTATTTCTCATGAAAAAAAAAGTATTTAGAATCTTTATCATCAACTTTTAAAGATAGCATATATTTCCTAGCCATACTGAAGAATTAATTTTTCACCAAATTTTCTTTATAGGTACATAAATACATTTTTTGTTGAAAAAATTTTATGCGCCAAACTTCTTTAAATTTTCCTCGTTAACGAATGCGGCCACGTGTATTCAGAATATTGAGTCGGTCTTTTCAAAAATCTCAGCATTTCTTTGGACCACACGTCGAAAATTTCGAAAAAAGTAGTTTTTTCGAGAAAAAAATCATAAAATTTTGTAGGAACATTCTGAAAACTCCAAAATAATTTATTTCGCTACCCAAATCATGCCGACAGATAAACAAAAATCCACAACTCAGAGTCTCATCCATTTTTATATAGAAAAACCGCAAATTTAGACATGTAAAATATGTTATTTTAAAAATTTCCAACTTCAAAGTGCAATAGCGATCAGAAAAATTATTTTTCTTGAAAAGCCGTACTGAAGAATTGTGTTTCACGTAAGCGGGTCACTGGATTTTGTTTTTGTACATGGGTACATTTTTTGTTGAAAATGTTTATGTCATTATTGTTTCAGAATTATCACTTCTTCCTTTCTCTTCGTTCATTTTTTTCATCTGATTCATTTCTCAATTGTTAATAACTTGTGAATGTTGAAATGAATGAAGGAATTATTATTATAATTGTTTTTATCATTATTACGACTGATTTAAATTCATTACTTATAATAGAATGGTCACAAAATTGAAGCAACAACATACAACACATAAGAAAAAAAATGTCTGAAATGGTTTGGTCAGTGGCCCACTAAGAAATGCTTTCATCTCGAAACCTTCTTCCTCCACACAAACTTCCCAACCCTCTGTTCCCCCCATACTTGTATCAACAAACTTCACCAACTATTCCGTACAATTTGTAGCGTATCCAAGGAGTTTATGAACTCACGGAGACAGTTCTGCGGTACTCTTCTCCCCCGTATCCCCCGACTCCCTCGTCTCCCACTGGACGGCATTATGTACCCCTTCAATATCTCATCAAAACACGTGTCGCCATATTGATAGCATCTACGAGGCGCTACTCTGTGGGAATACTCCGCCGATGTTGTAATACCGTGACGAATCAATAACTTCGAAACTTGATTTCACACCATGAATACGACGGCATGTGGCGCACCGTGGGTCCCGCGAGCAACCTGGTCGCGAATTAGGGACCGTCACTCTGTCGGACGATTTCGGAGACGACGTTGCCGGCTTTATGCGAAAATATAAAATTGATGGCCTGCCGTCGAAGGTTTATAAGGCCGAGAGCAATGAAAAATGATTGAATACGGGGGTATGCAATAAGCGAGCGTGCTTGCACAAGGGCTCGTACGATATTATGGAGTGGCTATATTGGAAGTGGGAGTGTGGTGGTAACTGAATCAAAAAGAAACTGAAAATATCTATTATCAATTATGAATGAACACACATTCGAACAAAGAAACATGCACACACGAACTCATACATACATAAACAAACATATAAACACAAACACATATATAAACAAACACATGCATAAACACAAAAACGTATACACATGCATAAACACCAACATATTAAGGGTGTTTCAACGGTGAGGCTTTTTTTTTACCAGCAATAAAACACATCAAAATGAATCAATATACCAAATATCGTTTACCAACTTCAATAGCGATCAGAAAAAATATTTCTCGTGAAAAGAAAGAACGTATTTGAAATCTTCATCTCCAACTTATATGAATAGCATATATTTAATATTGAATATGACCATGTATTATTGTGATTACTCATTCGATTTTGTCAATAACGCACATTGCAGGTGCTATTTTTTTGTTACATTCCTTCTGGAACTTTTAGATAAGATAATGTTATAATTACCTCTGAAGACGAATCAGTCGGTAATGATTAAAGTAGTTTCTTCTATACTGTATGAAAGATAGGTCGGATAATCGTCCGTTGTTAATAAATAATTTTTTTTTTAAAGTTGGCTCTCCATTTCAAAAACATAATTATATATTTTTAGTGTTGTTCCCGAATTCGAAAACTAGTTGAAGATTCGAGGTGAGTCTTCAAATAAATTTGAAGTATTTTTGAAGAATCTGGGTATATGAAGATGCCAATATAATTTGGGAGAAACCCTCAGTTTTCCCAAAACCAATAACCAATAACATTTTGTTATTGGTCAGCATTCTGAAGATGACAACGCCTTTTGTAACCCTCTGTTCTCTTTTTAGTTTAACATTTAAACTCCTCAATCTCTTTATAGAACGTTATTTACCTGAAAATCAACAACAGAAGAATCGTATTCATCTTTTAGAATATCTTCATAGAGCAAAGACTCAATTTTCCCCGAAAACATTTGGAATCTTCATCTTCAACTCGAATAACTGAAATATATTTTTTTTTTCCATACTGAAGAATTAATTGTTTACCAAATTTTCTTTATAATAGTTACATTTTTTGTTGAAAAAAATTGTATGCGTCAATCTTCTTGAAATTTTCCTCATTAGCGAATTCGACCACGTGTATTTCGAATATTCATACGGTTTTTTCAAAAACCTCATTATTCATTTGTAGCACACGTCGAAAATTTCGAAAAAATGATTTTTTCGGCGCAAAAATCATAAAATTTTGTAGAAATACTCTGAGTACACTCAAAAAGTTTTTTTCGCTACCCAAAGCATGCAGACGAATGGACAAAAATCCACAACTCATAGAATCCATCCATTTCCATAAAGAAAATCCTCGAATTTGGATATGTAAAATATGGGATTTCGAAAATTTCCAACTTCAAAGTGCCATTGCGATCAGAAAAGTTATTTTTCGTGAAAAAAAAAACGAATTTGGATCGTTATCTTCAACTAATATAGGGTGTTGCTAAATTGGAGGTTCCTTGAGTAATTTCGAGAAAAAAAAGTTCCATAAACATGGAATCGCAATTGTTTCGTTTTCAAGGGTGTTGAAGTTTTTTTCTCATAGTATCTACACTTCGAAACATATCCAACTGAAATTCGGCATAGATATTACAATTGGGAGTTTACACCAGTTTTTATGACAATTCGGATTTTTCTGAGGGTTTCGTGAAAATATTACTCAAATTTTTTCTCGAAATTGGTAACACATAACTACAGGGAACTATGAAGTTTAGTATAACAACAAAGCTGCTTTTTACATTTTTTAAAAATAACAGTGGCTCACCAAAAAATGTTCTGGAGGAAAACACAACTCATAGCGTACATCCATTTCCATATAAAAAAACCTCAAATATGGGATTTCAAAAATTTCCAACTTCAAAGCGAAAAAATCATGAAAATTTGTAGAAACACTCTTAGAACACGCAAATAACTTTTTTCGCTACCCGAAGCATGCAGACAAATGGAAAAAATCCACAACTCATAGAGTCCATCCATTTCCATATAGAAAAACCTCAAAGTTGGACATGAAAAATATGGGATTTCAAAAATTTCCAACTACAAAGTGCCATAGCGAGCAAAAAAATTATTTCTCGTGAAAAACACAACGTATTAAGAATCTTTATCTTCAACTCATATAGATAGCATATATTTCCCTGCCATACTGAAGAATTACTTTTTTACCAAATTTTTTTTAGGTACCCAAATACATTTTTTGTTGGAAAAAGTTTGAAAGAGAATATACAAATTTGCGATAAATTCTTGTCGAGCACTTCATTTACTTTATCAGGAAATGCACACAGCATAGTGAGATAACACGATCCAAAATCGTATTAAGATATTGATACCAAAAATTTTTTGCACTTTTTTACAAATTGAATATTGTAGATATATGATCAACATCCGACGAAATATTCTCTTTCGTTGAGTTCTAGCACCTGTCAAAAAAAGCCTCACATTAAAAAACACCCTCTGTAAACAAACACACACTTATGAAAACACTCACAGCTTCACAAAAATTACATATTCCTAATAATTTCTATCTTCTTCAAGGGATTACTACGAGCTCGCAACAGTGTATGATCTGGTGATAAAATGAGGATTATAATTTTCTAACAAAGTGGCCTCTCGATAATTCTCGTTTTATTGGAACATGAGGATTCTATATTCAAGTACTTTGTCAGGAGGTTCGAAAATTTACTACGTTCGTCAGATTTTATGCATGTCGTAAATTTCCAAGAAGCCATGCCGTAAAGTTCAAGTGAAGAGAACTCTGGATATTTCCTTTTCATGATGACGAGCCATCAGGAAATCCACCTAAATTAACATCAGAATCGCTCGGTCTGGTAATAATCTTTTCCAAATCCGTATTTCGCGTCAAATTTTGCATTCAATGTTCCCGATGGAGGTGATTTGGGTTGTTTCAGGGAGTTTTGTTCGATTAGGAGTTTGTTGAATTGCACCGTCGAATCATGAAGTTATTAGTACTAATTTCTAATAATGGAGGATCGAACCTGACCCAAAACAATTATGGAATAAATCAAAAAATTAATTTTATTTTTATAAACTTCAAAAGATGGAATTTTCAAATTATTCTGAACAAAATTCTAATAGAATTAACCGATACTCGTTGAAAATCGATAATCAAACTTACAATAGAATAACTTATATGATTTCTAGAACATTGGGTTAATTTCCACGACATGCAAAGCATCATCTTCAGGTGGTTAAGGTATAACTAAATTAATTCTCTAAACTGTAAAGCTATCTACTAATACAAACTATTCTTATCTATAGGTGAGGGTAATGGTCAATCATATGCGCAACTCATTGCATTAATTCTTTGGAGAAGATTGAGATAAATGAACAAAAATCGTCTGTTTTCTTATCGACAAGTAGACTTATTCAATATTTAAATGAAAAAAATGTTTCTCTTTTTAATTATGAGCAAAAAAAAGCTAACAAAAAATCTTCTCACTTAATGGCGATACTAAGTATATTTTCTTCTTTGGATGTGTCATTGAGATACCATCAAATATTCATCCCGCACAAGTTGCGCATAGAATTGACCATTAGCCCCACCTAGTGATAAGATTAGTTTGTATTAGTAGGTAGCTTTACAGTTTAGAGAATTAATTTATTAACCTTAACCACGTGAAGATTATGATTTGGATCGAAACACGTGTCGTAGACCCAATGTACTGGAAATCATATTAGTAATTCTATTGTAAGTTTTATTTTGAATATAACTGGAATTTTTTTTTCAATGGTGCCCCAATTGTCTTATTGGAGAAATGCAACATCAACCATCCGAGAAACGTTAGTATCTCATACTACCTGAATTATAGTTAACCCAACAATCTGCAACTGCATGCAAGTTTCTCACATAAACTTCACGATACAAATAGCATCCAAAGTACTTGGCCGGTTTCTCTGGAAACCTCATCTATTCCTCCAACTCCCTCCCGCATCGAAGCAGGATATAGATAATGATTAGTGAAGCATCACTGCAAGAGTCGGTATCCAATCGACCCTTTTTGCTCGCCGCCCCATAAATCATATCTCCAGAACGAGCCCTATCATTTGGATACATTCTAATGAGTATTAACCAGCCAGCTCTGGCAAAGAATTGGCATCCCCATCAGCGGATTATTTATCGAAGGCGGTCGTTGTGTACATTTATGTTGTTCTAGATTCAAACTTTCTATGGGTTTTGCACACTGGGCGAATACAAATGCGTCGAGTGGCGTCTGCCCTCCGAACCGTCCGTGGCGCCACGACCCCGCTTAATGACGTCATCCAGAAAGACGACTTCCGAAAAACGCCCCTCTCTCATCGGATACCGTATATTTCAGGTTATTTTGAATCGGGGGAAATGCGCGATAAATCTGATCTTGGTGCAGTTCGGCCCAGACGGATGGGGATATTTCCTGACCCACCTGTCTTGGAAAAATTGCCGGAATGGGGCCTGAATGCTGATGGGGGATGAGGGGGAGCCGTTACCAAACAATCTTCGAGTTCCCCCGGCTTAGCAAATAAAAACTGGAGCATTGATTTTTATAGGGATGAAGATTTCTAACCAGGTTGGGATACTCTCACACGATTAGGCTAGATTCACAGATGAGGAATTCTGCCCATCCGGCCGTCAAAGCTTTTTTTGTTTTGAAGTATCTAGATACGCGTCCATGTATTACATGACTACTGAGTTGATGAAGAGGAGAAGAGACGAGATAAAAAGTAGATTCCACCCATATCTACCAGGAGTTCTCTTGTTTGAGTTGATTCAGTGAGCGGTGAGTAGAATCCCGAATCCGAATCGCACGGATGCTTTCAGAGTTGACTTCGAAGGTGTCGTTGGATTCGTGATTTATGAACACTGAATATATAGTATTCCTTCGGCAAAGTGAATCCACTCAGTTATTCAGTTGAAAAAGTAAAAAAAAAAGATGAATGAAACGCGTCTCAGTTTCAGCAGGTGCGAAAACTTCGCCACCAATAAAACTCCCCCAACCTTCGACCTCTCCACCCTGACGCCGAAGGATTCGAGGATAAAATACTGCATAAGGTGACTGGATTCCAGATATTGCACCCTACACATGTACCACGTAACGAATTCCCATGCCCCGGGCGTCTGTAGCTGCGCCATCCCCGACTTATGGGTTTATGTGTTGTCTTAGGCTTTTATCTTGATACCTCATTCGGTACATCCCGCGCTTGTAAAGAGCCAGGGGGATTCGACAAAGACGTGACGTGAATTAGCACACTCGAATCCAATTAGATAACGGGTGATGAAAAGGAGCTTTGTGTCTCGTGCCGGGTTTATGAAGCATTAACATAAGTGGTGCATGCGAATAACTGGGAGAAAATTGGCCGACAATGAGTTGGTGAAGTTGGAAGAATATGGTTTGCGAAACGAGAATGCATGTCGGCCCTTGTTATTCGTTTAACTAGGGGTGCAATTGGATAAACTCGCCCTTGTCGCCTTCCACAGGCACTGTTATATACGTCCGCGTATCTAGATACTTCAAAACACAAAAAAAAAAAATCTTTGATGAACTTTTTGTGGGATACTAACCCCAATACAATCGAGTGGTTAATTGGATTGGGCCTTGGACTCGAGCTTGAGCAAAGTATGAACTATCAGAAAAGTATATATTAAAGAAAAAATTAAATGCTTCTTCACAAATTATACACTAATACATCGAAGACACGCATTCTACCTCCACCAGAACGACTAAATCTCGACAAATTCATCAAATGTCAAATCAAGGTTTGATTACTTTTCTCAGAATGACAATTTTCCAAATAACTTTGAACTTCAAGAGTAATTCAATCTTGATTGAGAGGTTTCAGTCTCAGGACTAAAAACTCAAAAAATGCCATACGTAATTTTAGAATTACCTTTCCTATGCTCCCCCACTGGAGGAGGGGAGGGGCAATCGTGGTCTTGTCGAAATCGTGTTGTTCACACTTAATGAAGCCGAGAGTTCACTGCGACACAGGACACACCCTTACTTCCTTTCGGCGTTTCAATATAATTTCGTACACTTCTTAACTCAACTAAATTCCCGATAGATATCGTGTTATTTTTCAGAAGGAGCTGTTTGTACCTACTTCCTGAAAACTACTTTCTGAATGATTCCCGAAAATTCATTATCAACTCGAACAAATTCCCTTTCTCGACCGAGTCTCGAAAAAAAAAACCACTCCTGATAGAGTCCCAAAAACCTTTTTCGACCGAGTCCTCAAAAACCACTGCTCTATCCGACCTTTTTTTAATCTCGAGAAAATTTTCAACCCTACCATTTTGAGTGTTTCCAAATGATGTTTCCGTTTTCGTTGAACCAATCACCCCTTTCCTATTTTTAAGGCGGTTCGTGAACCAAACATCGGCAATTATTGGTCTGAAACCAATCACCTCTCACATTTCCGACATTGTTGGTAGGATGTGAAATTTTACATCTGAACACTTAATTAAGTGCTTAACTCAAGAAATCGACGAAGGTAAATAATAAATCCCACAACGCTTCATATTCTTGGTCATTAAACGAGCGTAAGACCCTATATTTATGGGTTCTTTGAGTCTCTTGAGTTTCGGTTATCAACATTTCAACGCTGGGCGAGTATACTGAACTAGTGCTTAATAATTATTTAATCAACTAGTTTATTAATGACAGCGATTAATGGTCGAAATATTTTAACGCGTGAGCGGAGCGAGCGCGTTAATGTTTGAGACCATTTAATTAATTTCCTATAATGTCCGATAAGGAACGTGTGGATGAAGTGGAGGTTGAAGCATTATTTACTTTGGAACTATTATGACATAAAATTTTTTCTGCAGTTTCTATTTCATTCTGAATGGAGTTTTCAATATACCCTTCTGCAACAGAAGTTGATTTCCAACCACCAAGTCTTTTGATGGCTGAAAAATCTGCACCACTGTCAGAAAGAATAGACGTAGAAGAACGCCGAAAACAGTGACCTGTATACAAATGTGGTTGCTCTAATTTAAGAAAGTTTGCAATCATTGACGGTAATTTAGAAAATGTATTAATTCCAACTGGTTGTGTTGAGCATTTATAGTTCTTATAAAAAACGAAAAATCTTTCGTGTGGAGTGTGAGCTGGCCTCAAGGATATATATCTCTTTATTATGTTTAAAAGTGTATGCGCAGCATTATCCACCACAGTGAATATCCTGTTCGAATGTGTTTTCGATGAATTCACTGCCACCAGAAATTTCGATCCCATATCTTGTACATCCTTTCTCTGCAACCTTAACAATTCATCTTTTCTCAATGCACCCGCTACTCCGAATATCAAAGCGACCTACAAATCAAACAATGATAGTTATTTCAGGAGCATTCGCTATGAACTCTCTCACATGTTTTTTTTCGAGAACTTTTGATTTTTTTGGGATATATCCCTCTCTTTTTCGTTTAATAAACATCACCAGTTTGTGGTATCTGCTTATATCAGTATTGTCTTCCACATTTAGTGTTGATTTCAGCATCGAATATTTTGGCCATAAACTTGCTAGATGCCCCTTCTCTGCAATACCCGTAAAGTATGCCAACAAAACCGTTTCCGTAAAGTTCCGAACCTTCTTGTCCTTGCACCAAGATCTGAATTCAGCATAGGTTTTCTCATATAAATGGCCGCTCTTTTCAGGAAGCAAAGTTGCTGCTTCAGCAGTTTTTGTCACATCTGGCGGTGTCAAAGGGATATTTTCTTCTTTATTCATTATGTAGTAGCGTAACGGATAAAATCAGATTCTGATCGAAAGCGAATAAATGAATTTGACGGAGGTACTTCATGTTATCCATGTGTTTTCCTGCCAGTAATAGCTGACCTATAAGCACGAAAAGGGGTTTATAATTGGTATTATATCAATTCACAATAAGTAAGCTCATCTCAAAGGTGTTGGACGATCAGAAAACGGTTGAGTTTTTTTTGTTGAACCCATGTTTCTCATATCACAAAACGATTCCACATCTTCCTTCGACGACTGACACCAATTGCAGGATCATGCCTCATTCCGCTCGAGTAGGAACGGGTAGCAAAAAACAAACTGCACAACCCCCCCGACCCCAGATAGAGAAAGACGAGTATCAACTCTGCACGTGACAAGAATCCACCTCCGGGATCCAATATAGAACACAAACCGTTCAGACAGCCACGTTTTTCTTCTTGTCAGGTCATAATTAATAGCTCAATTCTGGGACTCTGTCAATTCCGTTGGATATGTTTCTATTAACGAACTCCTCAAGCAGTCCCTTGATGAACCAGTTGATAATGGAATTATTGGAGAGAATGCCTGGGAGGGATGGGGTGACGTGATATAATTTCGAGAGATCTTGGAGCTCGTAATTAGGGGCGAGAAAAAATTGTGGAAATCAGTTTTGAAGATTGTTTCGTTGGGAAACTAATGAAGGGTTGCTGTTTCAGACATTCCACATCACCCAAATACATCATAATATTCCAAAGACAGTAAATCCCATAATACCGATGTATCGATAATATCAACCCCCATAAAAACTTCCCCACCCTTGCTACATCTCGATTTATACTCGATTGTTTTTTTATTTGCATAGGATCTTCTCCCACTATAAGACGGGTTCACAGCACGATGGACGATATCAGGATCGGATCGGATGTTTTTTGGAATGTACAAATTATTTCATCATGAAATTGTTCTGAAATATCATTCTGTTGGAAACGGCTCAGAGATGGAATTATCCAACTGGTCAGAACAATGGATCACAACTAATCCTCCAATCAACGCATTGCAGTAAACATAATCACTTAATCCACTATAATGTTACAGCCATCCGAATGTACTCAGGAAAAAAGAGATCGATATTGATGAGGTATTTTAGAAGCTCTTTTCTGCAAAGGTTTCGATGATTCCCCTTGATTGTATTGACAATTAGAGATCTCCATAAAGGGAAATTCATAAAAGGTATTTCGTCGATCCGATAGCTTTGTGAAGCATGTCAAGGTTTCATCAAAGGATAAATAGTCGGACCTGAATTGAAACATCACTATTTATGTATATATAATATGAAATTTGACTAATGTTCAATAATCTCCCACATTTTTCCCACAAAATGTCGATCTCCTAGTGTAATAAATTGGAATAATTAATAACACTTCGGTACATGCAGCATTAATTCAAATAGTCAGGAATAGAGATTACTTCTTTCGGCCTAGTCGATACAAGAAAAAATCGAAGTCGTGAGAACTCCTAGCATTCAATGTTTCAATTTGAGAATTTGTTCAGTCTACGCGTCTAGCGTTGAAATGTTGAGAACCCAATTCAAAGGATCCATAAGTATAGTAACGCGCGTTTAGGTGGAAAATTTCACATCCTACTACCACTGTCGGAAATGTGAGAGGTGATTGGTTTCAGACCAATAAAGTCTACAGCCACCACATCCCGTGTGGAATTGAGGGCAATGTCTTCTGCAGGATTCTGTCAACCGTCTTTTCAAGGTAGTCCTGCTAGGCCGTTACTGATAGGGGATATATCGGGGCGCCGATAAAAACACTATTAAATAAAATACCGAGATAACTTTTATGTATCAATCCAATTTGACCCTCGCATCATCCCCTAGCGTTCGAATAATACAAACAAACAGCTCCTATTTGCTCTGGGTTTCTTCGAATTCGACCCAGTAATAAAACGATAAACGGTAAATAAAATTTCAGATTCAAGCTAGGGGGGAAGTTCACTAAAATTCAGAGAACACAAATGGAAAACTATATCAATAGGAATCAAATTATATGCATTTTATGTTGAGTCATGGTTTGTTTCGGTGAGTCGATTCAGCGAGTCGAGTCGTTTGTATCGAGACAATAAATTGAGCGATTCTGCTCATCCCTGAACTTTCAAGTCACCGAGCAGTAATAATAATAATAAATCAGAATTTTCCGTGTCAAGATAGTACCTATCGCATTATTTCTATCCCCGAGTCTATTGAGAAATATTCCTCAAATCCGCGTATTGATTTTATAACGCGGAAGTTCATACCTGTGATTGATTGAGGCATTCGCCCCAATTATTTCCATTGTCGTCATAAAAAAAAAATTGATGGACGATAGATATCAGATAGTATAAAACCAAAGGTGTCGCCTATACTTTAATACTGAAATTGTTAAATTGGTCGAGTTTGTGACATCGAACTTTCTCCGGAAATGTCTAGAGGTTCGTATTCCTCTTCGTCTTGCTCATCCAGGAGCAGGTGAGTAAACAAACTGTTCATTACATTGCCACTCTTCCTGAGAATATTCAAAAAATTTCAAAGGACATTTCCCTTCTTTCTATTGAATGTAAATATTTCTTTTGAAGTGTCCATTTTATGAAATGGCATTATTTGTCACACTGGAGGCAGCAGTGGCACATCATGGCGAATAAAAATATTCATACATATATTTATTTTTCACTAAACAACAATTCAAAAACTCAAATTGGTTTCAAATCGTAGTCAAGGGGTGAGTTTGATAAGACTTGAAGCTAAGCAGCGTAGTATTGGTTCAATATCTAGATGAGTAACCATTTTGGCGATGAATTCGAATGAGCGCTCAAGAACCACTGACTTCACGTTAGTGGTTTTAAAATTTTGTTCCAAGAATATCTTGAAAAAACTGAAAATTTCTTTGTTGAATAATGAAATATACACGTTTCATTTTTAACAAAATTATTTGCCCACCGCAGTACCCTTATCCATATTAGGGGCATATTCATTCATTGAAATGATCGTGCAAAAGCTCATGTATCCATGTCGATGCTTTAAGAATTTTGTTCCAAGAATTTCTTGAGGGAAAAACTGTAAAATTTTTTGTTGAATAATAAAATTATATACTGTTTAATTCTCAACAACATTATTTGCCCACCACAGAATACTTATCCATAGTAGGGGCATATTAATTCATTCAAATAAGTGCGAAAAAGCCCCTGAATTCCTGTGAGTGCTTGAAATTTTTTTTCCAAGAATTTCTTGAAAAAAAACCAAAAATTTTTTTGTTGAATAATGAAATGAATATTGTTTTATTTTCAACCAAATTATTTGCCTACTGCAGTATACTAATCCAATTCATTCATTCAAATAAACGCGCAAAAGCTACTGAATTCCTGTGAGTGCTTCAAATTTTTTATTCCGAGAATTTATTTACTTCACGACGGTGCTTTTGAATTTTTTTCCGAAAATTTCTTGAAAAAAACATTTTTTTTCTTTTTGAGTGGTTAAAAGTATATTGTCCCGTTTTTAATCACATTAATTGCCTACCGCAGTACCCTTATCCAAATAAGAGGCATATTCATTCATTCAAATAAGCGCACAGAAGCTCCTGCACTCACATGAGTGCTTTCAACTTTTTTTTCCAAGAATTGCTCAAAAAAAAAAACCAGACAATTTTTAGTTGAATAATAAAATATATACTGTATCATTTTTAACCACATCATTTGCCAACCGCAGTACCCTAATCCATATAAGGGGCATATTCATTCATTCAAATGAGCGCGCAGGAGCTCCTGACTTCACGTCAATGCTTTTGAATTTTTTTTTCAAAAACTGAACTTTTTTTCAAATGATAAACTGTATATTGTTTCATTTTCAACCAAATTATTCGCCTACCGCAGTATCCTCATCCATTTTAGGGGCATATTTATTCATTCAAATAAGCGCGCAAAAGCTCCTGAATTCCTGTAAGTGCTTTCAAATTTTTTTTCCAAGAATTTCTTGACAAAAGAAACTATAAAATTTTTAGTTGAATGATAAAATATATACCGTTTTATTTTCAACCACATTCTTTGCGAACCACAGTGCCCTTATCCCTATTATCGGCATATTCATTCATTCAAATAAGCGCGCAGAAGCTCCTTACTTCACGTCATTGCTTTTAAATTATTTTTCTGAGAATTTATTGAAAAAAAAAACCTGAATATTTTCTTCTTGAGTGGTAAAATGTATCTAGTTTCATTTTTAACCACATTATTTGCCTACCGCAGTACCCTTATCCATATTAGGGGCATATTCATTCATTCAAATGAGCGCGCAGAAGCTCCTAACTTTATGTCAGTGCTTTTGAATTATTTTTCCGAAATTTTATTGGTGAAAAGAACTGATTTTTTTTTGTTGAGTAGAAAAATGTATCTAGTGTCATTTTCAACCACATTATTTGCCTACCGCAGTACCCTTATCCATATTAGGGGCATATTCATTCATTCAAATGAGCGCACAAAAGCTCCTGAATTCCTGAGTGCTTTTAACTTTTTGGTGCAAGAATTCTTTGAGAAAAAACTAGACACTTTTTTGTTGAATGAAAAAATATATACTGTTTTATTCTTGACTTCATTATTTACCTACCGCAGTGCCCTCATCCATTTAAGGAGCATATTCATTCACTCAAATGAACGCGTAGAAGCTCCTAACTTCACGTCAGTGCTTTTGAATTATTTTTATAAGAATTTATGGCAAAAAAAATGGATTTTTTTTCTGTTGAGTGGAAAAATGTATCTAGTTTCATTTCAACCACATTATTTGCCTACCGCAGTACCCTTTTTCATATTAGGGGCATATGCATTCATTCAAATGAGCGCGCAGGAGCTCCTGACTTCACCTGAGTGCTTTAAACTTTTTGGTGCAAGGATTCTTGAAAACGTTTCAATTTCTCCTTCTCTCCTTTACTTGCCAAATCAATTCCAACAACTCAATCTACGAAAATCCACTCTTGACCAGCTTCCAAATACCATTCATTCTATTTTTCTTCTTACAAAACCAATCTTTCTGTCAATTTTTTGGAAATTATCGAACTTTTTTACTTTGTGACAAAATGCAACTCCATTCTTTGACGTTTCTATCAATTGTCCCAACCGGCTTGCTTAATTCTAATTTTATAATTTATATGGTAACATTTAAATAAAATGAACCCTCTTTGAAAAAAATTCATATTTTAATCAAATTTACTGAATTTACTACGATGTTCGAAGGTTCTCGACTTTGGGTGATATTATTTGAATTTATTTTTCATTTTTGGATTTCCATGACAATATATTCTGTTTTATTTTTGAACACATTATTTGCCTACCGCAGTGCCCTTATCCATTTAAGGGGCATATTCATTGATTCAAATGAGTGCGCAAAAGCTTCAGTCAGTGCTTTTGAATTATTTTTCCAAGAGTTTATTAAGAAAAAACTGAATTTTTTTCTGTTGAGTGGTAAAATGTATCTAGTTTCGTTTTCAACCACATTATTTGCCTACCGCAGTACCCTTATCCATATTAAGGGCATATTCATTCATTCAAATAAGCGCACAAAAGCTCCTGAATTCAACTGAGTGCTTCTAACTTTTTGGTGCAAGGATGCTTAAAAAAAAAACTAGGAAATTTTTTGTTGAATAATAAAATAATAGTGTTTTATTTTCAACCACATTATTTGCCTACTGCAGTACCCTTATCCATCTTAGGGGCGCATTCATTCATTCAAATAAGCGCGCAAAAGCTCCTGAATTCCTATGACAGCTTTCAAATGTTTTTTCCAAGAATTTCTTGAGAAAAAAACTAGACAATTTTCAATTGAATAATAAAATATATACTGTTTCATTTTCAACCACATCATTGGCCTTCCACAACCACAGTATATCCATATTAGGGGCATATTCCACATAGTTTTTCTAGGATTCAAGTTACAACATTCCTCATTATTATTGTTCAAAGCTACCAAAAAAAACTACTAAAATATAATATTGAAAAACACGAGAACCTACAAAGCAAAAATAGAATGATGTTCCATCCTCAACTGATCGAGACGACTGAAGCGAGTTGTAGCCCCAAATTCGAACAAAGCCTTCATAACTATTGACTAATCAATTGTGATGTATAACGAGCAATACAGAAATTTCATCCATTATAATATAGGTACTCAATTGAAGTGGGTTCGATTGCGAGATAAAATTCCCTAGCAACAATGAATACTCGAAAAATTCAAGCTTCCATCCGAATAATAATATTCCGAAATAAATGCGGAAAACTATTCATTAAATGTCTTTTGACTAGACTTCACGAATAGGCCAATACAATCAGAACGATATCATAAATATTTATGCAGAATTCCATTTCGAATGCGATTAAACTGGTCACTGTTTGTATTGCAAAATCGAGTCGTATTGCTTCAAGTAGCGATAAAGATAAGATGGAACGACGATAAGGAAAACGTATAAAATTGAGATTTTTCGAGGGGAAGAGTCAGTCACGACCACTGTCAGTGTATAGTGTTGTGTCTGAAAATGCCTGAATACATCCGAATTGATTCTGGCTCCTCCAGGTACATTTCTGAAATTTTATTTGAATATTCGAGATATTCCAGTGGAAAACGACCAGGCATATCATGAGAAGAGAGCTAAAACACTCCTATGTTTTACCCAGATAATGTATGGATCTACATCGAGGGTAAACATTCGATCAGAACTCAACATTTTTCAATCGGGGTCATATTAACCTCGTTTTGAAAAAACAATATTGATTTAGTTTTACCCGGGGCAATTATAAGCCTGAATCAATTCAACAGGGGCCAATGTTTGAATTTATCATGCAATAAATACTCAGTCGTTTCATGTCCGAAGAATTGCCCAATTGAATTCGATTTTTTCAGTTCATCATGGGGATCGCTCACTGGTTTGGAGAAAAAACTTATTCTTTTGAGCGCGATACTTGGCATACTGCTCATGGTTTTTATGGTTCTTTTGGGACTGAGTGGAAAGCGATGTGGTGTGTAACGAAAGAACATAAAAAACTGAAATGAAGGAATTTTGATTTTTATTTTCACAGATGATCCTATTCCTTCGAACTCTACAACGATTGCACCTTCATCGAATGGAACTACCACAAAACCAACAGGTGAGTAAATATTGACATGAAATTTTCTTCATGCGCTAAGAAGACTCCAAGCACTTAAGTGTGAACTATGAAGTGGTTAGGTTAGCATAACAAGGTGACCATATTACAGAGCAGCTATGTAGCAGAGACATGATAGTCACAGCTATATCACAAGAAAAGCGCGGATGCATAGCTGCGATATCGCCGATACGCTTCTAAAGAAAAAGAGCTGCAACGTCCCGAATAAGCTTTAATTAGGGAGTCGTTCCACATATCAGCTATATCACTGATACATAATTGTGATGTCAATACTAAGGATTTGCTTCATAACGTATCTGTCTGTGATATAAAATCGTTTCACTTTTGTTATATCTATGGTGCATATTGGTTCTGTTGGCGAGACGTAAAATTATTAGTTCACAGATTTTTTTTATGAGTTGATGCTACAAAACTAATTTTTTTTCGGGCAAACCATTCTTGAGACATATTCTAATACAATAACAGAAAAATTTCTGAAATATTGATATTTGTTTATAAAAAGAAAAGTTTCAGATGTAGTGAAAAAGATATACATACATCCAAATTTATTCTCTCTTATTTATTCTATTTATTCAGTCATATTGATAAATATTTTTCGTCTTTTGAAAAAAGAGGTGAATTTTTTAGGTATTTTAATTGTATCCATTTTCTGACCTGCGAAGGCAATTCTTGTTATTGTAAGAAACACCAATAAACTCTCTCTCTTTCTCTCTATCTCTCTCTCTCTATGCGAATAATGGGAAAGTATATTTATTCATCAAAATATTCCCAAAAAAAATTAATGAAATCTCAAAACAATGAATAATTCAAAAAAAATAAATTTCTGTAATGAATATACCAGAAGGGAGACATAACGTTCACAATAAAAAAAATTGTATGAATATGAATATAACTACAACAAGAATATTGCAAAAGAAAAAATATGTAAGTACTACAGACTTCAAAAAATGGACCAATTCCAAGTGAAAAAAACCAAATGAGAAAAAAAAACAAGGAACACAGAATTACTGACAGAAGGAAGTATATTTCTGAAAGTAACAAAAAACAAAATCGTCATATAGTAATTTTTTTATGAGTTAATGCTAGAAAACTAATTTTTTTTTGGGTATGGCATATTCAACTCGAAAACATTTTTGAGACATATTCTAATACAATGAGAGGAAAATTTCTGAAATATCAATCTTTGTTTAAAAAAAAGAGGATAAGAGGTAATGAAGGTGAATAAGATATACATCCAAATATATCTATTTATCCAGTCATATTAAGAAATATTTTTCGTCTCCTGAAAAAAATGGTGATTTTTTTTTATGCGAATAATGGGAAAATATATTTATTCATCAAAATATTCCCAACAAAAATTAATAATATCATAAAACAATGTATAATTCGAACAATAAATATTTTTGAAATGAATATACCAGAAGAAAATCATAACGTTTACAATGAAAAAAAAATTGTATGAATATGAATATAACCACAACAAGAAAATCGCAAAAGAAAGAATATATAATTACTACAGACTTAAAAAAATGGACCAATTCCAAATGAAAAACAACCAAATGAGGAAAAAACATAGAACACAGAATTATTGACAAAAGGAAATATATTTCTGAAAGTAACAGAAAACAAATCACAATCATATAGTAATTTTTTTATAAGTTGATGCTACAAAACTAATTTTTTTTGGAGCATGGCATATTCAACTGGAAAACATTCTCAAGACATATTCTAATACTATAAGAGAAAAATTTCTGAAATATTAATATTTGTTTATAAAAATTACGAAAAGCACTACCGTGAAGGCAGGAGCTTTTGAGCGCTCGTACAGCACCTTTTAGGTAGATTCGCATTCTCCAGTTTTAGAAACCAATTGGAAAGATTTTAACAGCTCTCAAAGAAAATTTCAAACTTACGCGAAAATCTAGACTTCACGTCAGTGCTTTGGTGACCATTTTTTTTTTCGATAATTCGCTAGTATTTTCTACGGTATCTATGGTCTTGGTAATGCGATCTGGACGAAATTTCTCACGTAGTTTGAATACATTATTCTTCATATATGTGCGAAATTTCATTTCAATCCAATAGGTATTTTCGAAATTATCAGGAAAAATATAGTTTGAACGGCTATATTTACGGAACCCCTAGTCTCCTTTTGCTCATTGATAAACGTGAACGCTACATTTCAGATCCACATCTATCCTGAAAATTTCAAGTCCCTAGGCCTTTCCGTTCGAAAGTTATGATTTTCTATGGTTTCCATGGTTCTGATCATGCGATCTGGAAAAAATGTAGCTCGAATATATCATTCTCAATTCAAATACAGAATTTCGTCACGATCAAATTCATAGTTTTGAAATTATCAAGGAAACGGCCATATTTACGGAACCCCTAGTCTAATTTTGCTCATTGGTGAACGTAACCGCGAAATTCGCGATCCGAACCTATCCTGAAAATTTCAAGTCCCTAAGCCTTTCAACTACAAAGTTATAATTTTCTATGGTTTCTATGGTTCTGGTCATGCGAGCTGGACTAAATTTTGCATGTAGCTTGAGTACGTAATTCTCCATCTGAGTGCAAAATTTCACCTCGATCGAATCAGTAGTTTCGAAGTAATCAGAAAGAAAAACAAAATTTCAAACGGCCATATTCACGGAATCCCTGGGCGAATTTTGCCGAATAACGAACCCTGAAAATTTCAAGTTTCTTGGACATTCCGTTCGAAAGTTATCGTGTATACGGACGGCCGGACGGACGGACAGACTCGAATTTTTTACGGATTCGTCATCAGTGAGTCGAACATAGTCGTTTGAGACCATTTTCGGCTCAAAATTCGAAAAATACAGACATCGTGACGAAATGATATAGCCCTCGTGTAAGTAATACGAGCGCTCAAAATTAAAGGATTAGAGGTAATGAAGGTGAAAAAGATATACATCCAAATATATCTATTTATTCAGTCATATTAATGAATATTTTTCGTCTTCCAACGAAAGAGGTGAATTTTTTTAATCGAATATGAGGAAAAATATTTATTCATCGGAATATCCTCAACAAGAATTAATAAAATCACAAAACAATGTAAAATTCGAAAAGATATATATTTCTGGAATGAATATACATGAAGAAAAACATAATGTTCACAATAAAAAAAATTGTATTAATATGAATATAACTACAACAGGAATATTGCAAGAAAAAAAATATATAAGTACTACAGACTTCAAAAAAAGGACCAAATAAAAAAAAATTATGAAACACAGAATTATTGACAAAAGGAAATATATTTCTGAAAGTATCGAAGACAAATCACAATCATATAGTTATTTATAACGGTAGAAAGTAACACCTTTCACTGGGAACTTGCAAGATGCAAGATGAAATCCATAATCTGAACTTGTTCTCTAAATATAATTATGTTTTTCCTATTGAAGAGTCGTTTTCTGATAAGAAACTTTATTTCTTTCCGGAATGATAATCAACTACGTGATCAAGGATAACTAGATCTACAGATTGGAATACAGAAAAATGCGATTGATTACAAGTTGATGTTACGAGCTTATAATACGAACAATGTCTTTCTACTGTTCCTATGTATGGGAATACGCGAACTTGCACTCTCCGTAAGGTTTCCGCTAGTTTTCTAGGTATGTCTAGGAATGTGCTGAGCTTCGTGAGGAGTTCCTTGCAGTAGAGATCCAGGAATATGCTGTGCCTCGTGTGAAGCTCCTCGAACTAGCGATCACATGAAAATGTAATTGAACTTACATTGGCTAATGTGGATGAGGATGCTTCAAGTTGTAGCTGACACAACGAAGCATGGATGTGTTTCGATACATCGAAGATTTGTCACGAATTATGGATCAGATAAGAAATGATACATTGCAATGTTCCTTCCTTGATCTCCCTAGGGTACATCACAGATATGAAACTGAAATAATTTCAATTTGTTGACCACACCATAACCCAATTTTAAACTGTTATATTTTTCTATGAGTTTCGCAATTATAACTCGAGAAGTTAATGGAAATATGTTGAACAAAACTTTTTCGTATGTTTTAGATGCGACAACTCCACTCACGTCTAAAACTCCACTCACGTCTACAACTCCACTCACGTCTGCAACTCCACCCACTACAACCATACATCCTACAGATACTTCTGTAGCAAGCACCACTGGAGCATCATCGTCGAGTAAGTTGATTTTCGAAGGAAAAATAATATGTTATTTCATTATATTGGAAGTACAGGTTTTATTCATTTTACCTGCATAATGTTTCACCACATACCCTTGCAACTCCAACGCCTGAAATATTGAATGGGGTGAGTGGAATTTCATAAGAGAGATTTTACTCCCCAAAATAGGTACAGCAAAATGTTACAGATGCTACTTCGACCAAATGACTTTATTTAAAACATGCAATGAAACACTTTCGATGTTCCATCTCTGATATTTTTTTTGGAAAGGAAGATTGTATCTCTGTTTTTCGTGAAACAAAAGTTGGAAATTGATTTTTCACTAAACTACTACTACTAGTACTATGGTGGAAAAATTTTCATTCGAACCAATAATAGCCTATATGTTCTCATGGCATAAAGTATTATTATCTTGAAAACATGGAAATTAAATAAATTTTTTTTTCAGCCACGGGTAAAGGGTTCTTTGATTAATCAAGAAGATTGGGTCCAATAGCTCTGCTGAACTCTGTTTCTGAGCGGAAATGTATATAAGTATCACCTAAAGAATGCGAATCTGATGTCATTTATATTCTATATAAAGTGATTCTGTTGGATATGATGGATTTGTTTCAATGATTTCAATCCGATGAATCCATGGATCCTCTTTCAAATCCTTCAATCCTCTGAAAACAGTTTCTGACCGTGAAGAAACTCGCAGAATAAGAATTTTCTGAAAAAATGACCAAAAAAAAAAATCCTGAAGCTCTTCTATTCTGTGCTGGACACTTTGTATACTTGAGCAGCAGCTGCCTTGGTGAAGTTGCAGATACGAGATCTGTGGATTGCAAATAACTCTGAAATACTCAGATATAACGTAATTAACTAATTTCCTTTTGGGAATAACCAGAAACAAGATAGCCAGATATAACCATCATCTAAGTTCGAAGCCCTGCGGAGGTCACCGCCGCACACCAACACAATCTGAATTTTTTCAACATTAACGCCGGGAGCAAAATATCGTTCATATTTATCTGTTTCTCGAACCGTATGAAAAACTTCCCGCAGTATGTAAATCGGTAACTCGGGGAGCTATACAGTCGAAAAAAAAGTATAAATATTTGGATCATATTTTAGTGTTGAGTAATGATGCAGCAGATAAACAGAAACATAGTTTCGACTCGGAAAAACCTCCTGAATCCGTGAATTATCGTCACCCATAAAAATTTCGCTGCATCGCCGAGCGACTAATGTTCCTTTAAATGTTTCCTCTATCCATAAATAATATCGGATGAGGGGATTCTTCTTCCCATTTGTTGGTTGAGATGTTGCAGAAAGCCAAGATCAATTGGGGGAAAGATGAATTCCTCGTAAACCTACGTATGGACTGAATTTATCAAGAATTAAGGAGGAATTATGTTATTGTGGCGCGCTGTGGTGTATGGCGCTCTGTCGTCAGGACTGTTGTGGTGTGTCGGGGCGTTCGGAACAGACGCTATTTCGAGTAAATACAGCGGTGGATACCTTCCACCTTTATTCGTGGATCGAAAATAACCAAAGAATATGCTCAAAAATATTTGAAACATAAGTTTTCATTTTATTCGAATTCAGCAACTAATATAACTAGTATTATCTTGTAGTTGGCAGTTTCAGTAGAATCGGCGATATATCCAGCTCTCAACTCGAAGGGAGGTCGAACAAATATAACCCCCACGTCGAACGCAACCGCAGAAGATCATTTTCTCGCTGCTCGGGCGTAACACGGATCGCGAACGTGTTTTGACATAAATTAGACTATTAATTGGGGGACCGCAGCGATTTCGATGACGCGATGCCCGCTATTTGATCATCTAACCGATATATTGTTTGTTGAGATTGTTGCAAATTGATGAACGATGAATCCGGACCAGCTCATTAATTCATGGCTAAAGCGAGCAGTTCTCGGCGGTCGGACTTGCCTCAGCTGAATTGTTGGGCATGGTTGAATATCTTCTGATATTTGACGCAGAAAACTCCAACTCTTTCTGAGTCCCCTAAAGGTAAAATTTTGAGTTGACACTTTTCGTAGTGCCTCCCACTTCCATGGCTTGGGGACACCCACGCTCTTAAATTCTTTCTATCAAATCTTTTCATCGTCAACCGACGTTGCTTCCTTTCTCCTCATTGGCCTCATCTTGACGCGCTAAGCACATTCGACACGGTCTAGCCATAACATCCGTCCTCAACGATGGATACAAAATAATCGATGTATGACTCGCATATACTCATTCCTTGTACAGGGTGATTCCAAATTCGACGTGAACCTTGAAGGACGTGTTAGTATGAGTCATTTGCTGTCATTTGAGCCATATTTATTGATTTCCAAGAATCAACAGTTTACGAGTTATTTGAGTTTTTGTGTTTTTTGAAAAATTACTCATCTTAGTTCATTTTTCGTCAATTTTTTTTTTACGTTGAGCAAGTTTGATTATAATATGGATTATTTTTATCAGAGTAGGATATGATATGTATGAAAAAAGCGAAAATATGCTGTAATAGATGTTGAAAAAGGATTCGTATGATTTGAAAGTTGGTGTATACAGAAAAGAATAGTCAATTTCTAATATAAATTTCGAAAAAGGGTTTCGTTAGAATGCAGGCGTTTCACCAGATTTTGGAGCGCTCGTACTACTTACACGAGGGCTATATCATTTTCGTCACGATGTCTGTATTTTTCAAATTCTGAGCCGAAAATGGTCTCAATCGACTATGTTCGACTCACTGATGACGAATCCGTCGGAAAATTCGAGTCTGTCCGTCCGTCCGTAAGCACAATAACTCTCGAACGAAACAACCTAGAGACTTGAAATTTTCAGTGTGGGTTCAGTTCCCGAATGCCTCGGTTGAGTTCGTTAATGGGCCAAATTCCACTAGGGGTTCCGTAAATATGGCCGTTCAAAGTTTTGTTTCCCTGATTACTTGAAAACTACAGATTTGATCGAGATGAAATTTAGTACTCAAATGGAAAATGAGGTGTTGGAATTTTGTCCAGATCGCATGACCAGAACCATAGAAACCATGGAAAATTGTAACTTTTGAACGGAAACGCCTTGGGACTTGAAATTTTCAGGATAGGTGTGGATCTCGAATGTCGTGATGACGTTCATCTATGAGCAAAATTATACTAGGGGTTCCGTAAATATGGTCGTTTGAAATTCAGTTTTCTTGATAATTTCAAAACTACAGATTCGATCGTGACGAAATTTTGTATACTAATGGAGAATGATATATTCAAGCTACATTTTTCCAGATCACATGACCAGAACCATAGAAACCATAGAAACTCATAACTTTCGAACGGAAAGGCCTAGGGACTTGAAATTTTCAGGATAGGTGTGGATCTGAAATGTCGCATTCACGTTTATCAATGAGCAAAATTATACTAGGGGTTCCGTAACTACGGTCGTTTGAAATTTTGTTTTCTCGATAACTTCGAAATTACGGATTCGATCGAGATGAAATTTTGTATTTTTATCGAGAATGATATATTAAAGCAATATTTTGTCCAGATCGCATGACCAGAAGTTACAGGCGAATTAATATTAGAAATTGACTATTCCTTTCTTCATATTCCAACTTTCAAAGCATACGAATTGTTCTTCAACATCTATCACAGCATATTTTCGCTTTTTGCATACATATCATATCCTTCTCTGATGAAAATAATCCGAAATTATAATCAAACTTGCTCAACGTAGGAAAAATTGACGAAAAATGGAGTAAGGTGAGTTATTTTTTGAAAAACACAAAAACTCAAATAACTCGTGAACTCTTGATTTTTTAATATCAATAAATATGGCTCAAATGAGTCATACTTTCACGTCCTTTGATGTTCACTACGATTTCGGAATCACACTGTATATGGCTTAGGTATCAATCCTTAATCACTCGTCTACAAAATTAACGACATCCGTTGATTATACAAAGTAATACAATGTATGCCCGACTTCGAATATACAGACTCTTCTCCGAGATAGTTGAACGAATTTAAAATTGAATATTCGTATTCCCAGATATTACAAATTCATCAACTCACCTTACATTCTCATCGAAATAATTCCAACGAACGATTAATTTCAGCCTCCTACGGCAAATTACACGAAATTCCTAACAGAATGCGTCGAACGAATATATCGAGGGGTCTAATGGTGCCTTCACACAATAACCACACGATAAATAGGCTACCAAGGCCCTCGAACGTTCCGCACCATTCTTCTCCGTCGCGAAATGTTCACCTGTCGAATGGTACGTTGATGGTTATTTACAATAGGTGATGTTGAACCGATTCCGCCGATTGATGTTCGAAGTGATGTTGGGAGGAATAATCAATAACATGTCTGTAATGAAGAGTACCCTTGGAGTTCTTTGAATAAAACCCTTTATTTACTACTATTGAATTATATATTCAATATTCAAATACTTTTGAGCAATTCATAGTATCTGTGAACAAACACCGTGAGTTATAATAACTCACTACTATAACTCCCTGGCTCTGTGCTTCTGAACAAGCCGATTGGCCGAAAGGGAACAGTCCATTATTGGTATTGAGGGGAGTAATGTCACTTGAATGATTTTGACGTTTTCTGAAATTAAGTTGAAATCTTATTGTGAATGTTTTGCTGAAAAGGATTAATTCAGGTAGTGAAGATGAATTATTATGTACACCTTCAGAAATAAGACAATCAGCCAATGTTACCATACAGAATTCATTGCCCGAATAATCCCAAAACAACTATAAAGGTATATGGAACAATTTTCAAGATTAGTGTAGCAGTAAGAATATTAAGTCATCATTTACAGAGAATATTCTTTTGGCATATTTTAGTGAACTTAATATGAAGCATCGCCCCCATGGACCTTCTACTCCATTCTAAAAAGCACAATCAACATAAATAATGCATTGTTATAGGTAACTATTGAGATTTGTGAATAAAGTTCTTTCTCTTTACTTGTATCTTAGTATTTATTGTTATAGTCGTAAATAAAGTATAGTATTCAACTTGCGGTAATGGTCATAACTCACTTGATGAATTACAGCACTCGCCTTCGGCTCGTGCTGCGAACTTCATCTACGTGAGTTGTGACCTGAATTACCACTGGTTGAATAATATACTGTATCGCGATCAATGGGAGAGTGGCTTCCACTGATCGAGGATTGTCTTTACTTGGGCTGTTGCAAAAAAACGTATGCTTTATGGACCCACAGTGAAAAAAATCTTAATCTTTCTGCCTCTCCTTTTCACGTTGGATCTACCCTTAAAACATTTATGCTTTCTTCACTACCGCAGATGCAGAGGAACATTATCTCCCACCAGAAAAATGTTCGCCATCAATTTTTTCTGTTCATAACTCATAACCTAAGAATCAAGGAGCTTACGTTTCATCCAATATACGAGGAAAATTCATGGATAGCTATTAGTCTGTTAAATGACCAGGACAGCCTCGAAACCATCAGAAACTTTTCAGCTGGCAGCAGACAATCTTCCAGATATAAAACTCACCTCAACGACCTCAGAATAAACCACGGCCAATTTATTCTGCATCTTCACCCAGTTCCCTGACCGATGCTCTGCGGAGCGGAATGCGAATAACAAACTAAGTCAGCAGGAAAGCCAAAGCGACTTCCAACTTATTTCATTTTATTGCCGTTCCTGCTCTCTGACAGAATATTCCGACCGCTAAAGAGAATAATTTACTGGTATTGTTATTGATAATGCTTTTGTCGCCAGTTGCCGGGAATAAATTCGGACTCAAATTACCTAGACAAACATCAGCAGCGAACTTCCATATAAAACTAGCTGGCACAGTTCAGAAAAGCCATTAATAAATAATTCCAAGCTGAAAGGAAAACATATTGCGAAAGTTTAAATTTCCACAGTTTTCCCCTCTGGCTTTCAGTCGAACAGAAGAATCGAAATATATAGAATGTTATCTATCGCGTCAGGCTAGATTTATTATTTCAGCTAGTCTGGAAAGTTTTATGACGGGATCCTATGGCATATCCCTAGGTCGAGGAGACCGTACGTAGTACGGTGTCATGTTCGATAATGTGGAGGATGGGTTGCCTCATGTTATTAATGTTGGTGGTATTGACAAGAAAAATGTCGAAGATGGGGAAAACAATCCGCTTGATTGAATTACTATATCGGATAGGAAACTTCAAGCGGAAGGAAAAAACATCACAGTTCGACACAACAAGAGCAAATACCCATCTTTTCCAGTGCAATGAAAGAAAAAAGGTTGAGATTGTTGGGAAATCAGGTACGCAAGCTCGAGTTCCTTATCGTTATGGAAATCTCGAAGTTTGTTTGGAAAATATCGAGGTTTTTCTGTGTTGTGACTCTACGTCTGGGGCAACCTGAAACATATATTAAGGAGGTTAGGTTTCTTGTTTTGTTGGACGTTTCATCCATTTTCTGAAACATCTCTTCAATGATTAGTGCGATTAAATTTAATGAAAGCAGGACGGTCGCTAATGGTTTGCGACCACCCTCAGATGAACTCAGATAAAGAATTTGAGAGCGTGGGTGACCCCAAGCCAAGTGAGAGGCACTACGGAAATGTCCACTCAGGAATAAGGTTTTTGAAGGGAGAAAAAGTTCACCTTTGGAGGACTTTGGAAGAGTTAGACTCAGTTGTTCGCATGTCGGGAACTCGGGAACAGTCAGTCGGGGACTTGAGTTAAGTCCGTTGTTCGGAAGTAGGGAACTCGGGATGAGCTAGTTATTCGGTTGTCAGGGACTCGGTTTAGGGTAGTAGTTGAAAATTCGGAAGGTACCATGATAGGTACAGAATTTTGGGTTCGCTTTTTGATTTAGAGGCCGGTGTAGGGACTAAATCGAGGTAAATGATTGAACTAACTGTATATATTTCGTGAATTGGAATTTTGCTGACTTGAGCAGTAAATGACCGGCCAGTGAATATCACACGACACGTAATGGTAGACCGAGTGATGCGGTACCGAATGTAGGTGAAATATGGAACATATGTTCGATGAGTTGGTTCACATCTCATATTAGATAATATTATATAGAAGGGAACTAGTGAATTCAAGAAAGGACTTTGGCAACACATTGAAGTTTACTTTATTCACTTAATTCCAAAAGAAGAATAGAAAGATTAATCTTATAAATATAATATGATCCTTAAATTTTAGGGTTTTTCTCCTGAATACCTGTTCCTCAGAAAGGCTCAAACAAGAGATTTCCTCTTCGTGTTGGAAGCACGAACTCAATTCTTTTCGGACAATAGATTATATGGTGACAGCGGGTAAAAATATAAAATAATACTAATATTCCAACTTTATGAATCTTACTTTTATGAAGGCTTCAAGTCGTATTATTACAAGGACACTTAACTAAAAAGTGCTCAATTTAACATTAAAGAAGGCACAATGACGCGATGAACACGTTGAAAGGTATCAGAAGACTCGATGGCGTCGATATTTGATGAAATTCTCAGTTTTCTACAACGATGATTTTTTCTCTCGGCGACTTGCTGATTAATTGTGGTCAGACAGATGACAAAACCTCGCAGCGCGGGCGCAAGAAAACCACTATACAGGACATACTGGTGGTCGTTTACGTTCACGACGTAACACAAGGTCTTAATAAATTATTTTAACATCACAGTCAGCATATGAAGCGGCAAAATGAGAATATTTCCAAGCCCACTGCGATGTTACATATCGATGTATAAGTAGAATGACAAAATGTCTATGAATTTATGAGCCTTGAGTAAGCATAGATCAATAACAGGGCGCGAAATTTCTCCTGGCAGAAAGACACATATGATATAAAAGAAAAATAATGATTGTTATCTCGTACTCCCAAATTCGACGGATTTCTGAATTCTACAATACATGTATCCCAGAGACCAACAAATTTATCATTTGCACCTGTAGACCGGTCTCGATCCATATCTATGTGCCTTCTCTTGGGAAGTTGATAAGGCGATTCATGATCAACTGATATTTGAGAAAGTTGGTTTTGGAACGGACAGGTGGCATGATTTGGGAAATTTTTTCAGATCCACGTTGCCTTATGTTTCAAAGGTTTTCTGTTTTGCACATCGAATTTGTCATTTTGCTAACTGTACTGATCAGATCTGATATGGATCGAAACCGGTCTACTGGTGCAAATGATAAATTTGTTGGTCTCTGGGATACATGAATTGTTTTGTTGGCTTGCTATTAGTTTATCTAGAATCATTTTTCTAATTTGATTTCTGAATCTGATAATTTCAGATGAACAGCCGTATATTATTCTAGTCGATCATTCAGACGAATAAGGTTGAAGCTTGAACCCGCAATTCCCATGTGTGACCATATGCTCGTAATGTTCACGGCGGTTCACACATGTGTCTTTGTATTGGGGAGTTGATAAGGCGATTCATGATATACAGATATTTGAGACAGTTGCTTTTGAAACGGACAGGTGGCGTGATTGGGGAAATTTTTTGGGATCCACGTTGCCTTATGTTTTGAAAGTTTTTTGTTTCTCACATCGAATTTGTCATTTTGCTAACTGTACTGACGAGATCTGATACGGATCGAAACCGGTCTACAGATGCAAATGATGAATTTGGTGGTCTCTGGGATACATTAATTGTTTTGTTGTCTTGCCATTAGTTTATCTAGAATAATTTGTGTAATTTCATTTCTGAATTTGATAATTTCGATATTGACTGCGCCAAAATGTTTTTTTATTTTCGAACTCGAAATTGTTTCTTGGAACGTTAATCCTACAATGTAACAGAAAACCGCATTTATATTGTCCACGCAAAATATTCTCGAGTGGCTCAAAATTGAAGATATTCAATTCTTTTTAGCAGGGAATCCACTTGACGAAACTGCTGGCTCCGGCGAGAAAAAGACATCTTCGTTTTTCTAACCATCCCAGTATTAACTTCATTGGGATGATAAACGATTGCATCGAACCCGCTTTTTCCCAGAAGGGTACTCTAATATATAAAGCCCGTTGTCAGACTATGGAAATGATCGATCGCAATGACACATTTTATGGCTATATAATGCCGGCGTCAATTTAACAACAATATCTCTCTCGTCAACTCGGCGGCGTCGCAAAAATCCTCACCGACAATGATAAATCACTCTTTTCGGACGTTTATGAAGAAGTGACATTGCAACAAAGATGGAGTCGGTTCGGCATGAAAGGGAGCACGGGAGTTGTCTTCTTACTGCGAGAGATATGAACTCTAATCATGTATGGTGAAAGCATTTTTATGAACTGTCGTCTTGTGGGTAACGCTCCCTCATTGTCTGGCTGGAATAGAACACATGTTTCTTCTTGGGGGTCCTTTGTTCCGCCGTTGGCTGTTTGCAGCTTCGTCTTTTCTGGCTTTCCGAGGAGTGGGAGGGTGGAGGATGAAAAATCCTTTCATTCGAAGAAGTTTGTTTCACTGGTGTAGAATTGATGATTCTCGTTCATTATTTATATAGGTTTCATTATTCTTATTCGCTTCTTATTTGGGCTGAATTGAAACGAAGGGTGACGCCAAGATGTCAGCACAGATGGTTCTAAAACCACGATAGGGTGTATACGGGGCTAGAACCAGGTGTACACTATCGTTAGGCTCCTACTCGATTGTTTTTCAGGGAGAAATACTTGCGATCGAGAGATGCATAGATATAAACCTGGAAAGAAACTATCAAGGGTGTGAAAGCAGCTATCAAAGCACTGAACTCCTATATCATCGACTAAAGGCTGATATGGAGTGCTGGAGGAAACTCAATGAAGTAGGCAAGAACAACAAGGTCTCTTTAGTCTGGGTTCCTGGTCACTCTGGAATCAAAGGAAACGAAGAGGCCAATGCACTTGCAAGAAAGGGAGCACAAACGCCGCTTACTGACCCAGAACCTTTCTGTGGCATAGGTGGATGCACCTATAAGAAAGAGTTTCTGGAGATATGAGAGACTGAAATAGAAACACTCTGGAGGTATCTTCCAGTAATGAATCATTCCGGAAAGTGCACTCGGAACTTTGGAAGTTCAAGATCCAAAAAGTATTTGGATCTCAGTGAGAACAAGTTAAGCCTCCTCATTGGCTTCCCCACAGGACATTGTCGCCTTAGGAAGTATATAATGACAATGGACTTAACAGAGACTGACGAGTGCAGATTCTGTGGTTAAGAGGAGGAAACTCCTATTCACTTGGTTACAGAATGCCTCGCCATTGCAAACCAACGCAAATAATGTCTTGGATAAGATAATTACAGAAGGAACGAGGACCGAACCTCCTTGAAGCCCTCTCAGATACTGGAGTTCATTGGAGCTCTGGATCTGGAGGGCGAGCTGTAGGTAGCGCATTTGAGAAAACAGTTTTGATGGGGGCACAATAGACCTTGGGATCGCACTGGTCGCAGAAAAGTGTAACCCCCTTACTTTACTATAACTATAACAAAAAGATGTCAGCACTGCAGCCTGGATTCCCCCGCGTATCGCAGACATAAGTGTGGTCTCGCAAGTAGCAATCAGTGATCTTACCAAATCAGAGCCATCGGGATTCCGAACGAGAAGAAAAATTTCAACTACTATGCCTAGAAGATTTGAAGTTCACTGATCTCCAAGTATCGATTTCCCTTATCAACCATTCAACGAAAAAAAAGAAAAACAACAAATTGATCGAAGAACGGAATTGTTGCGAATCCAATTATCCGAGGAACCCGAGCTGTCGAACGCTCCAAATTAAGAATAAGAAACCGTTCCATCACTACCTGACCGTTTCGTACGTCGAAAATTCGGGAAAAGATAACGAGGAATTGGATTTTCTCACTGGAAGAATCCCTCGCAAGGGGCTGCTGAGCGATCGCCAGATCCGAGATCGTGCCACATCGGTTTTGTTTCATTCAATGACACCGGAGGAACTGGGAAAGAGAAATCGCATGTTTACCTAAAATGGCAGGTTGATTTATTGACGGAGTTTCGGGGAATTCCACCGGCAGGATCGGAGGAAGCGTAGATACAGGGATGGTTTGTCAGGGTGATAGCCAGTCATACCTTCTTTCATGCATTTCCCGAAAAAAATTGTTCTTCAGTTGACAAGAAAAGATGGTTGCACACTGCTCGACGCTCACACAGCTCGCTCAGAGAGTTTTATAGTGCGACGCAACTTATGTCCCTCCCCCTCAGTTGAGCTCGAGGTTAAGGTATGAGGAGCATCCCCAAAATGTTCTCTTTACCTCCCTTCAGAGGGATTCTTTGAACTAACTACCATCTCAAATTCGGTTACCCATCTCGGAAAAGAGTTTGGGTATTCGAAGTCGGGCAAACATTGTATTACTTTGTATAATCAAAGGATGTCGTTAATTTTGGAGTCGTGGGATTGGGGATTGATGCCAAAGCTATAGATAGGGAATTAGAATATGAGAGGCATACATTGATTACTTTGTATCAATCGTTGAGGTCGGATGTTATGGCTAGAGCGTGTCGAATGTGCTAAGTCGACCAAGATAAAGCCAATAAGGGAAAAGAAGCAACGTCGGTTGACCATGAGAAAATTTGGCAGAAAGAATTCAAGAGCGCGGGTGTCCCCAAGCCATGGAAGTCTCCCTACCCTTCAGTTGAGCTCGAGGTGGAGGTCAGAGGACACCCCCAAAATGTTCTCTTACCTCTTTTCAGAGGGATTCTTTGGACTAACTACCCCAGCCTGTATATAACAAAACTTCTGCCTCCCTCTGTATTTTACGTGAATGTGTCATATATTTCGTACTGAATTACTACCCTTCAATACCGAGAGTATGTTGCTTTTTCATATAGCATTACTTCCAGACATTCCTCAATGTATACACTCGACTATTCATGTCATAATTCTGAATGGAAATTTCCCGAATCGTAAAAGCAG
This sequence comes from Aphidecta obliterata, assembly GCA_963966015.1. NCBI lineage: Eukaryota > Metazoa > Arthropoda > Insecta > Coleoptera > Coccinellidae > Aphidecta > Aphidecta obliterata. The sequence goes on from OZ014435.1 coordinate 6,798,730, forward strand.
ACCATCAACTTCGAGCCCGAATTCCCAGCGCCGAAGTGGATATTAATTTTATTTCGAGTCGCCGAGTCAACAAAGCGAAATGAATTTATAGAAGGAGAGCCCGGTTTCGTTTAAAAAGGCTTCGCAGTGACTTCGGTGAATAAACTTTTTCGTATACAAAGTTACTTATCTCCCGCGACCCATGGCGAAGCGTTCCAAGTTGAAAACAAACAGACGATTCGGAATAGACCAAAAAGTATTTAAAAGCATTTTGAGATTAAACAATTAAGATAAAAGATTGTTGGCCCTTCCAGAAGTTTGGACAATAAGCTGATGTGATATAAGAATTAGCCCGGGCCGGCTCGGGGCATTATTTAGGGGTGACGGGGACGTGCGACCCGGAGTTTCTTGACGATTAACTTTTCCGGGCGATGGGAAAACGCCGTTTGATGAATGACCCATTTTTTTTTGTTATTTGCATGGTGATGATCATTCGTTGTTAACATACTCGATGGTTTTCTGACTTTATTGTGAAACTATATAACAACCCCTATGGAATAAATAAAACTATTTTTCGAGGCATTCTTTGTATGATGCGACGAAACGATAGGGTATAATCACAAATCGAATATAATGTGGCGGTTCTCCGCATATCCGCAAAATGGCGACAAACTGCTCGACGCTCACCTACAGCTCGTTTAGTCCAGTCCATACCGTGTCAGGCGGTTCCTGGACGGACTAACCGAAAACCACTCCATCATTCGCAGATCCCCCCACATCTCTCAACATATATAAATATTGATGGGACCAAGTGAAGGTCATGACCTGAGCCGTTACATCCGCTGTATATTTGTACATCGGTCCCGATATAATATATTCAGAGATCACAATGTTCAATGCGATTTTCATAGTTAATCTCTGGTTATTCATCCTGGGGAGCACTCGGAGGCCTGAGTTTACCGACCGGAGATAAGGGTCGGAGTGGATCTTCGTGCAAGCGACCCGAATATACAAATGAAGCGGTCGGACTCTATGGTTTCCGCCATATCTGAAACATCGTCGAGATATGCATAAGGAACGCGTAATTGCGGCAAATTTATCGCAATAAATGGCGGGCTTTGTTGGCTGGCGATCGGATGGGAGGATGGAAATTTAGATGATTTTTCCTCGGTAGCCATCTGGATCCACACAGGACGACACTTGATTGGGTATTGTCATCGTTTTTCATTTATTCGTAGGAAAACTTTCCCACGTGCCCCACGAAAAATCGGTCAGATGCAAAAGGCTTTTTCCCAAGAGGAGCAGGGTCGCGGCCGAAGGCCGCGATCTAATTTGGATTGCCTTAGGTCTCAATTATCTGTAAAGCATTTCCATTCCTCTTAACTTTTCTAGATTTAGCCGATACTTGATGGAAATCCATAATTAAACATACAATAAAACAACTAATATGATGTCCACTACATTGGGTCAAATTCCACGGCACGTGTTTAGGTAGTTAAGGTATAACTAAATTATTACTCTAAACTGTAAAGCTACCTACTGATACAACTTATCTTATCACTACAGTCAATACTATGCGCCCCTCCTTGTGCGGGATGAATATTCAATGATATCTTAATGACGCTTCCAAGGATGAAATTATGCCTATCTCACCGCCATCAAGTGAGGAGATCTGCTGGAGTTAACTTTTTTTCCAAATTCAGAAGAAAGTTGAAGTAAAAATTTTGTCTCTTCTAAATTAGGAAAAAAAATTACGTCAACAGATCTTCTCACTTAATGACGGTAAGATAAGCATAATTTTATCCTTGGAGGTCTATGTTGTGACTTTATATCTTATACCGTATAGATTCAGAGAAGCAGAATCTAATATTAATTTACCAGGGAAGGCTTCATATTTCCAGCAACAAAATTCTTTGTTGGTTTTCAACAATGTATCAAAAAAAAAATTACGAAAAGCACTGCCGTGAAGGCAGGAGCTTTTGAGCGCTCGTACATCCACCTTGTAGGTAGATTCGCATTTTCCAGTTTTAGAAATCAATTGAAGGAATTTTCGATAGCTGTCAAAAAAATTCTCAAACTTAGGCGAAACTCCAGACTTCATGTCTTCAGCTGACCAATTTTTTTTTCGATAATTCGCTAGAATTTTCTACGGTATCTATGGTCTTGGTGGTGCGATCTGGACGTTGCACGTAGTTTGAATACATTATTCCTCAGCTAGGTGCATATTTTCATTCCAATCCGATCAGAAGTTTCGAAACTATCAGGAAAATAATATTTTGAACGGCCATATTCACGGAACCCCTAGTATAATTCTGCTAATTGATGAATGTGAACGCGAAATTTCAGGTCCACACCTATCCTGAAAATTTCAACTCCCTAGGCCTTTCCGTTCGAAAGTTATGATTTTCTATGGTTTCTATGGTTCTGGTCATGTGGTCTGGAGAAATGTAGCTTGAATATATCATTCTCCATTAGTATACAAAATTTCGTCACGATCGAATCTGTAGTTTTGAAATGATCAAGAAAACTAAATTTCAAACGACCATATTTACGGAACCCCTAGTATAATTTTGCTCATAGATGAAAGTCATCACCACATTCTAGAACCTCACCTATCCTGAAAATTTCAAGTCCCTAGGCGTTTCCGTTCAAAAGTTACAATTTTCTATGGTTTCTATGGTTCTGGCCATGCGATCTGGACAAAATTTCACATGTATCTTGAACACCTCATTTTCCATTCGAGTGCAAAGTTTCATCTCGATCGAATCTGTAGTTTCGATGTAATCAGGAGAACATTTTGAACGTCCATATTTACGGAACCCCTGGTGGAATTTCGCCCATTAACGAACTTAACCGGGGCATTTGGGATCTGAACCTACACTGAAAATTTCAAGTCTCTAGGTTGTTCCCTTCGAGAGTTATCGTGCTTACGGACGGCCGGACGAACGGACGGACAGACTCGAATTTTCTGACAGATTCGTCATCAGTGAGTCGAACATAGTCGATTGAGACCATTTTCGGCTCAAAATTCGAAAAATACAGACATCGTGACGAAATGATAAAGCCCTCGTGTAAGTAGTACGAGCGCTCAAAAATGACACGAATACGAAACTTCCTATTTATAACTAGAAGACTCGGTCACGCGTTGCTGTGACTAAAGTATTCAAATCAGTGAAATTATTATTATAATTAACCCTAACCTAACCCATCCCTACCCTAACCCTAACCCTATCCTTGAATTTTTTAGAGTTTCAACCCAGTTCTTAAACAGTTCGAAATTTCTTCAGTTCTAGGAAAGACCCAGAAACTTGGCATCACTCCTCGCACGTTATCGGTTTTGTCGAGTGATCGGCTGTAGTGGGGACGCGATGACCTGCCGTCGATCTGAGACCCAGGTTGCCGCGTACTTGTCATATATAATAAAAAAATAATTTGCAAAAAACAAAGCTGCAACTATAGATTGAGATATAAACTATTCTATGTTTTAAGTTGGATCAAACTGCATACAGTGTGCAAAATTCGATTGAAATCGGATCAGTAGTTTAGGAGTTTATTCCGGACAAACAACGTGACACGTAATTTTTATATATAAGAAGATATCAAAAAAAAAGCGAATGCAAGAAACATCTACAGGAGGACAAAATGGGGGTACGATACGTGCTTCCTCCTTCAAAAGGAAAAAAAGGCTTCATAGTTTTTGAGCGCTCGTTCTGCTTACAAGAGGGCTATACCATTTCGTCACGATGTCTATTTTTCGAATTTTGAGCCGAAAATGTTCTCAATCGACAAGGTTTGACTCACTGATGACGAACCCGTCGGAGAATTCAAGTCTGTCCGTCCGGCCGTAAACACTCTCGAACGGAACAACCGAGAGTCTTGAAATTTTCAGGATAGGTGTGGATCTCGAATTTCGTGGCCACGTTCATCTATGAGCAACATTTGACTAGGGGTTTCATAAATATAGTCGTTTGAAATTTGGTTTTCTTGATAATTTCAAAACTACGAATTCGATCGTGACGAAATTTTGTTTACTAGTGGATAATGATATATTCAAGCTGCATTTTCTCCAGATCGGATGATCAGAACCATATAAACCATAGAAAATTATAACTTTCGAACGGAAAGGTCTAGTGACTTGAAATTTTCAGCATAGGTGTGGATCTCGAACGTCGCGTTCACGTTTATCAATGAGCAGAATTAGACTAGGGGTTCCGTAAATATTGTTGTTTGAAGTTTAGTTTTCTTGATAATTTCGAAATTACGGATTCGAACATGAAGAAATTTTGTATTTTAATGGAGAATGATATATTAAAGCTACATTTTGTCCAGATTGCATGACCAGAACCATAGAAACCATAGAAAATTTTAGCGAATTATCGAAGAAAAAATTGGTCATCTAAAGCACTGACGTGAAGTGAAGTGTAGTTTCGCTTTAGTTTGATTTTTTTGAGAGCTGTCAAAAATGTTTTCAATTTGTTTTCAAAACTGGAAAATGCGAATCTTCCTACAAGGTGCATGAACGAACTCTCAGAAGCTCTCGACTTCACTGTAGGTCTCTTTATAATTTTTTAAAGCGGTTTTCGATGGAATGCGAGAAGAAGTTCTAACTTCTGGTGAAAGACACACCCTGTATAAGCAGAGTGAACCAATCAAGATTACACATCAAAGGTCAATATCTATTAAGAGTGGAGAATCAGCCCATCCCAAGTACCAACAGTGCTGTCAACTCATCTTCAGAGGAGAAAGATCTGGAAAAAATCAACATCGTCCAGTGTATCGCATAAATTATCGCTCGAACAAACTGAACCTCCACCAAACCCAAACATAATCTCGCGTCACTGAAAAATGAATTAATGTAAATTTGTCAGACAGAAAATCTGAACGGGAAATCTTGAGCTCGAGCAGTCGGTTGAAGTTGCTCCTAAAATATGAATTATGGCAACAGTAATTAGAGCGAAGCCGGCATCTCAGGAGGGTTACTCAGATTCAGATCGAGATTAATTCTACCTTTGAAAGCATTGACGACTTCCTCGTTTAATGCATTTAATGGTGGTTACAGGAAGCGACTTTAACTTTAGTTGTAATCGATTCGAGGAAATGTTCGTCACTTCAAGCTGTGAAGGAAGATCGAGTTCCTCAACTAATGCAATACCAAATACCACCAATTTTTTTTATTTGTTTTTGAGAACCATAACCCCAGTTTCCCAACTCTTATTTATCTCATCCGATTTTCACTTAAAGTTTCCCCTTCATACGTTCTGAAAACATAAATTGTTCCCTAATGTTTTCAGTCATTGTGAGCTTAGGACGATCTATGGGGATCAATGAGAAAAGTTCCTGAATAATTTATCCGGATTATCTTGTACCTACCAGGTCCCAAATGACAGGAACTTCTCCAAACATACTTTGACATCCTTCTTGTTCAACCGAGGTGTATCCTAGTTCAACATCCTTCAGGTTAACGTGGTTTAATATCAGCCCTGGATCCTTGCAGTGGAACGAATCGAATTGTTGTGGGACTTTGAAGGTACGATAATCGGCGGAGAGTGGCTGTTGTAGGCGGTAGAAGTTCATTCGATTATTCAAATTTTGGGTGAATGTTCGATTTTATATTAAAATGTGTAGGTTTGGGTGTGAGACAGTCAAGGTGTTCAAACTCAATTTTGAAGTTCGACGAAGTTCCTGAGTTTCCCTGCTTAATGAGCTTTTCTTCTTTTGCACTTGGGGAGTTCGAATGCAATCAAATTATCGAATTTGAAAAACTCATTATCATTTCATGAGAGACTCGCTTTATGTTGGACGACAAATCTCCCCTCCCAGAGGAGGAGGAAGATGCAGCGAAGGCCCAGAGAGCACGTACGCTATGAATCAGGGAATTCTGCCTGGGCAAGCTGTATGTGAGCGTCGAGCAGTGTATCGCTTCGAGACGCTCTTTACCAGCTGCAGATCTAGGAGACTTCGTTCACCAACTTTACCAGAATTGACAACCTTACCGAAGATTCAATGAGCGGTTGCAGGACCTAGGAGTACGGTTAGTCCTTCTCAACTCGTTATACTAAAATTATAAACAATTCTCAATGCACTTGTGACATTTCCACCGACAATATACTTCATATTCCCAGAATTGACATTCTGAAAGAACGATGACATTTTATGTTTTGATGATGACATGTAAGCTTGAATTAGTCAACGAACAGCCCTTTTATATACCCGGTTCCTACATAGAAGGTAAACTGCATTGTTCCTTCGGCAAAGCGCGAGAGGTTCAGTTGATTGAAGTGAGATTCTTCGGAAGGGAGTCTGCAAACGTTAAAGTCACCCATGAAGTCTTATTCCACTCTGATGAGAGTATTTGCTACACTCATGTGGTTGTTCTGAAGAATTCTTCAGTGGAAGGTGGAAAAAATGTTTTCAATTTCAAGATTCAAATACCAAGCCATATCCCTTCCACCTATGTGAGTAAGTTTCAACCAGATTATCCTGATTTCTTATACTATCGATAATTCTTCCTGAAGGCCGATATGGAACCATAAGATACGACCTCGAAGGTCTTCTGATTCTGACTCAATCGAAAGAAGATCACTCGCAAATATCGATCCCGATCTTCGCTCCGATAGATATGAAGAGTTTTTCGAATGAACTACATAAGCCTGCTAGAGTCACCGACCAGAAGGATCTCCTAGGTATTTGTGGAAGCGGAGGTCATCTTTCTTCATCTGTGTCAGTTCAGAAGAAGGTGTTCATGTGCGGCGAATCGATAAAGATGAACGTGACAATAAATAATTCTTCTGGTGAGAACTAGATTCTCAAAAAATTATAATGTCTGAATTGGCCAATTTTTAGGTGTTCATGTCAGGAGGATTATGGCCCGATTGATGCAATCTGCCTCTTGCAAATTAGCCGATGGGGAGTATGCCGTGAGTAAGCAAAAAATCATAACCAGCAGCAGGTTCAAAGCGCACGTTGGTAAAGGCGAAGAAAAAGCCTTCGACATAGAGCTCAAAGTCCCCGATGATTTCTTTCTACCCAACTTGAAGTACAGCAAATTGTTCAAGATCAAACATTGGATACACGTGTATATTATGTTTCCGAATTTTTGGCACAGACCGCTTGATATTCATTTCAAGGTGTTTTTGGGACATATACCTCTCAATTTCTGACCAGAGTTATCTGCTGGAGGGTACATTTTAGAATCTGTAATATGTACACCAATCATTTATATGAGTATACGTGAAAGAAATTCATTCTCTTCAATCTAGGAAAGAATCTTTTTCTGGGATAACAAATAAATCGAAAGGAAAGGAAGTATAATATACGGCTGTTCATCCGGAATTATCAAATTCAGGAATGAAATTGAAAAAATTAAACTAGATATACTGATAGCAAGCCAACAAAACAATTGATGTATCCCAGAGACCACCAAATTTATCATTTGCATCTGTAGACCGGTTTCGATCCATATAAGACCTCGTCAGTACAGTTAGCGAAATGAAAAATTCGATGAGAGAAACAGAAACCTTTAATACATAAGGCAACGTGGATCTGAGAAAATTTCCCAAATCACGCCACCTGTCGGTTCCAAAAGCAACTGCCTCAAATATCTGTATATCATGAGTCGCCTTATCAACTCCCCGAAACGAAGATACATGTTTGACGCGCCGTAAACATTACGAGCATATATGGTCACACATAGAAATAACGGGTCCCAAGCTTCAACCTTATTCGTCTGAATAATTGACTGCAATAATATACGGCTGTTTATCTGAGATTATCAAATTTAGGAATGGAATTGAGAAAAAACTATTCTAGATAAACTGATAGCAAGCCAACAAAACAATTAATGTATCCCAGAGACTCCCAAATTTATCATTCGCAACTGTAGACCGGTTTCCATCCATATCAGATCTCGTCAGTGCAGTTAGCAAAATAACAAATTCGATGTGAAAACCAGAAAACCTTCAAAACATAAGGCAATGTAGATCTGAGAAAATTTCCCAAATCACGCCACCTGTCCGTTTCAAAAGCAATTGTCTCAAATATCTGTAGATCATGAATCGCCTTATCAACTCCCCAAGACAAAGACACATGTTTGACGCGCCGTAAACATTACGAGCATATATAGTCACACATGGAAATTACGGGTTCAAGCTTCAACCTTATTCGTCTGAATAATTGACTAGAATTATATACGGCTGTTAATATAAAATTATCAAATTTAGGAATGAAATTAGAAAAATTATACAAGATAAACTAATAGCAAACCAACAAAACAATTCATGTACCTATCTCAGAGACCAACAAAGTTATCATTTGCACCTGTAGACCGGTTTCGAACCATATCAGATCTCGTCAGTACAGTTAGAAAAATGACAAATTCGATGTGAGAAAAAAAAAACCTTTGAAAAAATGGCGCCGTGGATCTGAGACAATTTCCCAAATCACGCCAGCTGTCCGTTCCAAGAGTAACTATCTCAAATATCTGTAGATCATGAATCGCTTCATCAACTCCCCAAGACAAAGACACATGTTTGACGCGCCGTAAAAATCACGAGCATGTATGGTCACACATGAAAAATACGGATTCAAGCTTCAACCTCAATCGTCTGAATAATTGACTAGAATAATATACGGCTGTTTATCTGAAATCATTGAATTCAGGAATGGAATTCAACAAATTATACTAGATAAACTGAAAGCAAGCCAACAAATCAATTCATGTATCCCAGAGATCACCAAATTTATCATTTGCACCTGTAGACCGGTTTCGATCCTTATCAGATCTCGTCAGTACAGTTAGCAAAATGACGAATTCGATATGAGAAACAGAAAACCTTCAGAACATAAGGCAACCTGGATCGGAGAAAATTTCCAAAATCACGCCACCTGTCCGTTCCAAAAACAAATTCTCTCGAATATCTGTAGATCATGAATCGCCCTATCAACTCCCCAAGATAACTAATTAGATTTCATAAGAAAAGCAAGTGCAAGAAACATGTGCCGGAAGCTCCTTGTGAGATATTGTTCAAATAAAAGAAATTACGACTGACCGAGAATATAAGGTTATAAATCTCGCCAACTTTAATTGTGTAAAATTCACTTATCATTGGCGAGCAAGTCTTTACAATGTGAATTATATAAAAATAGGAAAAAAATTGTGAATCCTTTTTGGGGAAGACGCTCAATGACACCCAGGGATGCCAGCGCAATAATATCAAATGTGCAACGAAAACGAGTCTTACCCGATATCCACTGTATTCGTATGGTTTCGCATTTCTGCTCTTATTTTCGGGTCACAAGGTCGATGCCGTCAGTTCCGTTTTGATAAATGTACGAAGCAACAGGTCGTCTGCACCAAATGTGGTGTTCCGGCCCTGAAGCATCGCCGTGAATTGAACCAACGTCCAATTGGTTCTTCGAATCACTCCATTAGCCGAACCTCGGGAAGAAGCACCCCGCCAACCTGACGAATCGAACGCAATTTTCGCAGTAAATACTTTACAACACCAAACATGTTAATCACCGCAACATGAATTATGACGCCATTAGTTCTAAGAGCAACAATATCGGATGAAATTTCTCTTTTCCTTATTGATGACCGTAATAAGTCACATCGGGTGCGTTCCCCACCGGCCGGGATAAACTGCCCTGCGCGCGATTCCATATATTTCGCGAATTTGAAGTAGAACCGAAAACAACGCAGAGAGAACTTTATTTGATTACCAGATTGGATCTAGTGAGCCCTGCATCGGAGGGATCGTTTGTTCTACAGCCGTGTTAGTTCCAGTTGTCGGCCATTAGGTTGATCAAAATTTAATCCGTTTATAGAACGTATCTATCGATTTTGTTTCCATTAAGGAATAAGTGAGTCGACGAAGTGACAAATTACCATATGTGCGATGGGGCGATGTGTGATGTTATGGGCGAAGGGATGGGATTCGTGTTGACGCCAGTGATGTTGATGTTCTTCGCTGTACGATGAGGAATGATTAGTTATCAGAGTTTTGTTAACTTGATTGCGTATCCTAATTGAAGTAGTGTTTTGGGGGAGTTCGTGATGACAGAAGGGGTTGTTTCAGGGTTGAATTTTCAGGCAGATATGACCGTAATGGTAACCCAATTCAGTTATGTCTTTCGGACCAAACAAATGAAAAACGAGAGTCTTGGAGCCACCATGAAGAAACTACGAGAAAAAGGATAAAGTCTGATGAAATGAAATCAGAAAGAGCTCGAAGTACAATGGAACTATCTGAATACATCGGTGTCGTCACGAATTTCGGCGATAGGAGGTCGACCTTGCAAAAATATAACTTTCGTAGAACCATTCGATGCTATTCAAACTGAACAACTTTATATTCAGGTCCTTTTCCACAATTATTCTAAATTTCAACTTCTTAAGTCTTACCCGATTTCCTCCTCCTTTCGACCGTCCTCAGCAACCCAGTCTCGCATTGATATATTAAAAATTACGAAAAGCACTGCCGTGAAGGCAGGAGCTTTTGAGCGCTCGTACATGCACCTTGTAGGTAGATTCGCATTTTCCAGTTTTAGAAATCAATTGAAGGAATGTTTGACTGCTGTCAAAAAAATCCTGAAACTTAGGCAAAACTCCAGACTTCATGTCGGTGCTTCAGCTGATCAATTTTTTTCCGATAATTCGCCAGAACTTTCCACGGTATCTATGGTCTTAGTGATGCGATCTGGACAAAATTTTGCACGTAGTTTGAATACATTATTCCTGAACTAGGTGCATAATTTCATTCCAATCCGATCAGTAGTTTCGAAACTATCAGGAAAAAAATATCTTGAACGGCTATACGGAACCCCTAGTCTAATTTTGCTCATTGATGAACGTGACCGTGAAATTTGCGATCCAAACCCACCCTGAAAATTTCAAGTTCCTAGGCCTTTCCGTTCAAAAGTCAGAATTTTCTATGGTTTCTATGGTTCTGGTCATGCGATCTGGACAAAATATTGCTTCAATATATCATTCTCGATTAAAATACAAAATTTCATCTCGATCGAATCCGTAGTTTCGAATTTATCGAAAAAACAAAATTTCAAACGACCGTATTTACGGAACCCCTTGTATAATGTTGCTCATAGATGAACGTGATCACGACATTCAAGATCCACACCTATGCTGAAAATTTCAAGTCCCTAGGCGTTTCCGTTCCAAAGGTACAATTTTCTATGGTTTCTATGGTTCTGGTCATGCGATGTGGACAAAATTCCACATGTTGCTTGAACACCTCATTTTCCATTCGAGTGCAAAATTTCATCTCGATCAAATCTGTAGTTTTCAAGTAATCAGGGAACCAATACTTTGGACGGCCATATTTGGAACCCCTGGTGGAATTTGGCCCATTAACGAACTCAACCGAGCCATTCGGGAACTGAACCCACACTGAAAATTTCAAGTCTCTAGGTTGTTCCGTTCGAGAGTTATCGTGCTTACGGCCGGACGGCCGGACGGCCGGACATCCGGACGGACAGACTCGAATTTTCCGACGGATTCGTCATCAGTGAGTCGAACATAGTCGATTGAGACCATTTTCGGTTCGAAATTCGAAAAATACAGACATCGTGACGAAATGATATAGCCCTCGTGTAAGTAGTACGAGCGCTCAAAAACTCTGTTGCTTGTTCGAAAGGGTCCTGTATTACCTGCCACTCATAGCGTGGAAACTCTTGGGATAAGAGATGATGAAAGTTTTGACCCTCCACGAAGGTTGAGGAAGTTCAGAAATTTTGAGACTTTTTCAAAAGCTGAGCTGTGCATACCTTTGACACTCCACCGTACATTGAACGATCCACAAATGTTGCTAAAGTGTACGTCTTATTATATTGTAGTGAAGTATTCAAACCAGTGGAAATATTATTATTATTAACCCTAACCTAACCTAACCCTACCCTAACCCTAACCCTAACCCTATCCTCGATTTTTTTGAAATTGTAACCCAGTTCTCGAACAGTTCCGAATTTCTTCAGTTTTGGGAAGGACCCAGAAACTTGGCATCACTCCCCGCACATTAAAGCTCTCGTCGAGGGGGAATTTTCTTTAGAACGAACCGAATTCCTGTTGTATTACATATCCTGGAAAATTTCTCTGAGTGTAATCCGTGATATTTCACTGTCATGGTAGAAAAAGTGCGAATAAAATTTTTGACAACTTGTAAAACTACTCATACTCGAATACTTGCGTTAGGTTAGGTTAAGTAAGGACAGTGTTGAAACAATTCTTGAAATTAATCAATATTTATGTTGGGTTTAGTCAAGTTAGGACAGTGTTGAAACAATTCCCCGAATGAATTGATATTTCATGCTTTCAGAGAGCACAAAATATGCAACACGTGTGTTCAGGAAGTCTATTGTTAATAGTAATAACGTCTGTCTTTGATTTGTTCAAGAAGAATTTCATAAAATCGGTTCTTCGTACTACACTTTTCATTTTTGATGAAGACAAACAACGTGGCAGCGTTATGCGCGGCGATAACCCAGATTCGAGACTAACATCTTGAAATTGAATGCGTCGTTGTTTATTGCTCAGTATAAAAAGATCCTCTACGTTGTGTTATCACTGTTTCAAGTGTGCAGTTTGATTTGAAGAAAGTGTAGTAAATTCGAATGTAAGTGACTAACGCAAATCATCTATCATAATTTCTATTTAAAATTTTTTTCATTGAAATTCAAGAATGGTACTCGATGGTTCTCAACGATGACAAACTAGTTTTCATGGAGATTTTTTAAACGGGATCGGGAGTGAACAGGGGTGCTGGGTGGGTGAGAATTTGAAAAAAAGGTTAGAAAAATAGTGATTTCACAGCATCTGATTGTTGATCATTATTATACCGATTACAATAGGAACATGTAACGACATAGGCAACTATGTAGGTGTAAATTGAATTCAGCCCCGGCTTCAGGTTCGCCCATCTTAATTAACTGTTATAATTTTTCAAATTTTTTTATTTTTCATTTCTGCTCCCATACTGATACACAGGTGTGAAGTTAGGTTAGGATAGTTACAATTTGAAATTTCGTCAAATTTTTTTTTTAACAAAAAAAAATATTCTTGAAGGATTCTCTATGTTTTTCAATGATGGTTAATTATTTTTTATGTAGATCTCCACAAACATTTCAAAAATAGTTTTCGATTGTTTTTGAGAGCGACATCAGCGATCTTTATATTTTAGACATTTCCAAGAGTGAACGTGATTTGAAATCACTGAATTTTCCTGCTGTCGCTTATAGGGGGAATTTCCTGTAGAAGTAACCGAATTCCTGTTGTATATCCTGGAAAATTCCTTTGAGTGTTGAACCGATCTGGAGTCTGCGCCCGCCATTTTTATTATCGGAGTCGGGAGTCGGATTGCTGAGTCCGTCGGTTGTTTTTTTTCCTCCCTACCTTTTGGCACTCTGAAATGAACTTGTAATTTTTTTGTTTTGAGTGCTAAACTATGTGTTTTGAATTTCCTATTTTCCTGTCAATCTCTTCTATTGAATCAAGCGAAATTTGGGTTACTTACATACACAACGTAGAGTCCTTTTAAACCACTATACGATCACGAACTTGGCCAAAGATTATCTAGAGTAATATTTTCAAGTTAAAAAGAACGCCTGTAAGGTAAAGTTCTAGTTCTTAACGGTTTTCAATAAAAAACTGTAATGTCGGTAAGAGTTTATAATTTAAAAAGTACCAGTACAGTACAGTGTCATCCGTGTTATTTCACTGTCATGGCAGAAAAAGTGCGAATAAAATTGTTGACAACTTGTGAAACAACTCATACTCGAATACCAACACCGATTCCCAGAAGTAGAGTCGAAACATCCGATCTGAAAAGACGGCAATAGCGACAGTCTGAGCTCCCTTGAAGCGTATATGGAAAACAGATCCGGTTAACGTAACCATGGAAAAAACCTCGCATAAACGCTCGACTTCGCCGATATAACCCCGTTCCACTCCATTCGCAGCCGGAATTTCCACGACTTTCATTGCCAAATATGAGTTTCAATCCGATTCGTAATCGATTAGGATTTTAACGGGTTCCCGCGGCAGCAGCAATACCTCTCGAATGGAAATATTCGGGGGTATCCGTGCGAAATAATCCCCTAAAACGCTCCCGATTTCCCATTATCGCCGGGGTATGACTCTTACTTTCCTCGCGGAGTTTCCCCGGCCGAGGTATCGAACTTAAGTATCCTTCCCTCTCTTTCAACATTAATTTCCCGGCGTTTCTCCTTATTACGAATACCGGAGGAGATGTGCATTGTGAAGGGACACAATGTCGGATCGGAAACTCAAATGCGGGAAAATGCGCCGACTATGGAAGACCGTCAAGGTGTGATGAACAATGATTTATCGCTCTGGAGTAGAGGGTTTTTGCCATGTTAGAATTTGATTTCCTCGTCCCGTGGAGGGAAACAGATTGGGGAGATAGTGAAGGATTCACAAATGGTGCACTGGTGTGAAAAGAGCTACGGTCGCACTGAATGGAAACATGCACCGTTACTCGAGCCTGAAGTTTTGTCTGCGATCGGATATGAATTGCATTTTCTTCAGAAGCGTGTGTACAGAAAGATAATTTCACTTGTTTCAATTCCGTATAACTATATACACAAAGTACACACACTGAAACATGTTGCGATGCAAGCATTGACTCTGTTTCATGAAACAAATTTCAGTGTGTGTGGTTCTGAATCACGTATCTGGTATCAGTTGCGGCTTCAAGCGAGCGAGGCAGAGTCTGGAATCCCATTCGGGTCGGCGAGCTACGAGGCAGAATCGGTGATACTGATGCAAGTTTCAGTGTGTATGGGGTTGCATCGATGCGAATTCGAGAGACGATATTGTTGAGGTTACTGTGATTATTATGCCAACTTTTGCTATTTGTTGTGGTTACTATGGATTTGGATGAAGTCAACAAATACATATATTTATTATTGATGTGATTTGTATTGAGCCGATTCAGGCATCGCAACAAGTTTCGATGTGAGTGGGCGCTAATGCAACTGATGCAAGTTTCATGAATCCTGGAGTCGATACAAGGTATCGCAGCATGTGTGGGGTCTTAAGGAATTACGACTCACCGATAATATAAGGTTATAATACTCGCTACCTTTAATTGTGGAGAATTCACTTTTGAAAAGTGGATGACAGCAGATGATATTATCCGAGGTATGATACGTGCTTCCTCCTTCAGAAAGAAAACGGATAATATTACATAACAATTACATTCTGTTACAAGTAAATCTGTGACGAATCGAGAATATAAGGTTATAAATTTCGCCATCTTTAATTGCGAAAAATTCACTTTTGAAAGTGGATAAATCGGAAATCACCAATCGATTTCTTCGTGTTGGCATTCATAAACATTTGTCATTAGTGTCAATTGTCATTCATTTGAAGTGTCTGACATTTACTACCCCAATTTATTCATCAGTAGTTTCGAAACTATCAGGAAAAAAATATTTTGAACGGCCATATTTACGGAACCCCTAGTCTAATTTTGCTCATTGATGAATGTGACTGCGATATTCGCGATTCAAACTCACCCTGAAAATTTCAAGTTCCTAGGCCTTTCCGTTCAGAAGTTACAATTTTTTATGGTTTCCATGGTTCTGGTCATGTGATCTGGAGAAATGTAGCTTGAATATATCATTCTCCATTCAAATACAAAATTTCGTGACGATCGAATCTGTAGTTTTGAAATTATCAAGAAAACAAAATTTCAAACGACCATATTTAGGGAACCCCCATAATAATTTTGCTCATAGATGAACGTCATTACGACATTCCAGAACCTCACCTATCCTGAGAATTTCAAGTCCCTAGGCGTTTCCGTTCAAAAATTTTCTATGGTTTCTATAGTTCTAGTCATGCGATCTGGACAAAATTTCACATGTAGCTTGAACACCTCATTCTCCTTTTGAGTGTAAAGTTTCATCTCAATCGAATCTGTAGTTTCGAAGTAATCAGGAGAACAAAATTTTGAACGGCCATATTTACGGAACCCCTGGAGGAATTCTGCCCATTAACAAACTCAACCGAGGCATTTGGGATCTGAACCTACACTGGAAATTTCAAGTCTCTAGTTTGATCCGTTCGAGAGTTATCGTGCTCATGGACGGCCGGTCGGACAGACTCGAATTTTCCGACGGATTCGTTATCAGTGAGTCGAACATAGTCGATTGAGACCATTTTCGGCTCAAAATTCGAAAAATACAGACATCGTGACGAAATGATATAGCCTTCTTGTAAGTAGTACGAGCGCTCAAAAACTTACTCGACACTTGGGCACTATATGAAGGTTATTGCGTTTCACTTTTTTCCATTTCTTGAAGGAAATAAGACAGTGTTGAACATTATTCTTGAAATGAATCAATATTTAGGTTGGGTTTGGTTGGGTTAGCTGAAGTTAGGATAGTTTTGAAAATAATCCAGAAAATGAATCAATATTCAGGTTAGGTTAGGTTATGACAGTGTTGAAAATAATTCTCGAAATTAATTGATATTTAGGTGAGCTGAAGTCAGGACAGTGTTGAAAATGAATCTCGAAATGATGTTATCAAAGTGTTAGTATAATTCTCAGAATAGATCAATATTTAGGATAGGTTAGGACAGTGTCGAAAATAATTCTTAAAATCAATTGATTCAGGTAAGGTTATGTCAGGATAGCCTGTACCTCTGAGAATATTGATACAGTGGGGTTTTATCTGTGCTTTTGTATGATACAAGAAAATGTATGGTTCTCCGTTCAAATACTTCTGCTTATGCTCATACTGAATATTACTTCAAATTTCCTTCTCTTCAGTATTATAAGCTTCATTTTTTTGCCAATAACTTCAGTTCTATGTTGAGGTCGATTTTCAAGTTCAGAGAAAATCTCACATTTTATCGGTATTTGGTCACCTGTTATTTGAGTCCACACCAAGGTTTAATTGATTCATTTTCGACGAAATTTCCCTTTATTGTGAGAATTTTCCGAGTAATGTGTATGGAATATCAGGGAAATTGCTCTAATATTTTCTGTATGTTTGTTGACGAAATGGATATGGTATTTTTATCCCTCCCACTACAACCAAGCATAAAATACTCACTTGACACTTATGCACTCTCTGCTGGTTAATGCGTTCCCCTTTTTTATTTCCTGAAGGAAATAAGACAGTGTTGAACATTATTCTTGAAATGAATCAATATTTGGGTTGGGTTTGGTTGGGTTAGCTGAAGTTAGGATAGTTTTGAAAATAATCCAGAAAATGAATCAATATTCGTTAGGTTAGGTTATGACAGTGTTGAAAATCATTCCCGAAAGTAATCGATATTTGGGGAAGCTTAAGTCAGGACAGTGTTGAAAATGAATCTTTGAATGAATTAATATTCAGGTTAGGTTAGGTCAGCTAAAGTTAGGACAGTGTTGAATCAATTTCTTCAAATGAATACATATTCAAGTTAGGACAGTATTGAGAATACCTCTCAAAATGAATTAATATTCAGGCTAGGTTAGGACAGTGTTTCTATAATACTCAGAATGAATCAATATTAAGGTTAGGTTAGGACAGTGTTGAAAACAATTCTTAAAATCAATTGATATTCAGGGCAGGTTAGGTCAGGATAGCCTGTACCTTTGAGAAGATTAATACAATGGGGTTTTATCGGTGCTTTTGTATGATACAAAAAAATATATGGTTCTCCGTTTGGATTCTTCTGCTTATGCTCATACTGAATATAACTTCAAATTTCCTTCTCTTTAGTGTTATAAGCTTCATTTGTGTTTCCAATAATTTCAGTTTTTTGTTGAGGTCGATTTTCAAGTTCGAAGAAAATCTCACATTTTATCGATATTTGGTCACCTGTTATTTGAGTCCACATCAAGGTTTTAATGATCCATTTTCGACGAAATTTCCCTTTATTGTGAGAATTTTCCGTGTTATGTGTATGGAATATCAGGCAAATTGCTTAGATATTTCATGTATGTTTGTTGACGAAATGGATATGGTATTTTCATCCCTCCTACTACAACCAAGCATAAAATACTCACTTGACACTTATGCACTCTCTGCTGGTTGATGCGTTTCCCTTTTTTTATTTCCTGAGGGAAATAAGACAGTGTTGAAAATTATTCTTTGAACGAATCAATATTTAGGTTGGGTTTGGTTGGGTTAGCTGAAGTTAGGATAGTGATGAAAATAATCCTGAAAATGAATCAATATTCAGGTTAGGTTAGGTTATGACAGTGTTGAAAATCATTCTCGAAATTAATTGATATTTGGGGAAGCTTAAGTCAGGACAGTGTTGAAAATGAATCTTTGAATGAATTAATATTCAGGTTAGGTTAGGTCAGCTGAAGTTAGGACAGTGTTGAATCAATTTCTTCAAATGAATACATATTCAAGTTAGGACAGTGTTGAGAATGCTTCTCGAAAGAGGCTAGGTTAGGACAGTGTTTGTATAATACTCAGAATGAATCAATATTAAGGTTAGGTTAGGACAGTGTTGAAAACAATTCTTGAAATCAATTGATATTCAGGGTAGGTTAGGTCAGGATAGCCTGTACCTTTGAGAAGATTAAAACAATGGTGTTTTATCGGTGCTTTTGAATGATGCAAGAAAATGTACGGTTCTCCGTTCAAAATCTTCTGCTTATGTTCATATTGAATATTACTTCAAATTTCTTCCTCTTCTGTTTTTCGAGCTTCATTCGTTTTTCCAATAATTTCAGTTACATGTTGACGTCGACTCTCAAGTTCGAAGAAAATACACGAACCTCTTCAAGCTCCGAAGGTATTTCAGCCCAACGCCATACATTAAATATGAGGAGCCATAATAGGAATTCTATCATGGCAACTGCAACAGAAAACCTTTTCCACTTTAAGCCATAAATATCTGCAGTAAATCGAGGTTCAATACTTTTATAGCTGCTGACAACTATTCGGCTTCTGAGATAAGCTTCACAATCGGCTGCTGGAATCCCGAAAGGTTGAAATTCATAAATAAAGAGCGCGCGCTGTATAACCGTCAGAAACATTTCCACTGTTCCAGATACACCACATATGCCGGAACATAAAAATGCGGACGCTCGGCGACAATAAATCCCGGGACATATTTTTTACCAACCTTTACATATGTATCGTTCCTTTCCATCTAGCATTACATCCATTTCTGTGCGCTTAGGTGAACATGATGGGTTTTTGTTATTGTCCCTGTTAATTCCGAATAGCCGACGGCAACGTTGCGGAGGGGAACTATCGCCTGTTTTCGGGCATGCTGTTATTTTTGTTGGGACCGCTGCTGATATGGGTACATTCGACTCTACAAGTTTTGGGGGTGGTGGAATGGACCTTATCGGATGAGAATCGATACGGCACATTTGATGTTCTTGCGTTGGCATCCCTGCGGTCATATAAGATGACGACCGTTGAATCAAATGGTGGAGCTTGTGATAAATATCAGTATAAATCATTAAAACCTTGGTGTGGACTCAAATAACAGGTGACCAAATACCGATAAAATGTGAGATTTTCTTCGAACTTGAAAATCGACTTCAACATAAAACTGAAATTATTGGAAAAGCAAATGAAGCTTGTAATACTGGAGAGAAGGAAATTTGAAGTTATATTCAGTATGAGCATAAGCAGAAGAATTTAAACGGAGAACCATACATTTTCTTGTATCATACAAAAGCATAGTTAAAACCCCACTTTTTTAATCTTCTCAAAGATACAGGCTATCCTGACCTAACCCAACCTGCATATCAATTGATTTTAGGAATTGTTTTCAACACTGTCCTAACCTAACCTAAATATTGATTCATTCTAAGAATTATACTAACACTGTCCTGACCTAGCAGGAATATTAATTCATTTCGAGAAGTATTCTCAACACTTTCCAAATTTGAATATGGATTCATTTGAAGACATAATTTCAAGAATATCCTAACTTTAGCTGACCTAACCTTACCTGAATATTAATTCATTCAAAAATTCATTTGCAACACTGTCCTGACTTAAGCTTACCTAAATATGGATCAATTTCGAGAATTATTTTCAACACTGTCATAACCTAACCTAACCTGAATATTGATTCATTTTCAGGTATTTTTTCAACACTATCCTACCTCAAATAACAGGTGACCAAATACCGATAAAATGTGAGATTTTCTTCGAACTTGAAAATCGACCTCAACATAGAACTGAAATTATTGGAAAAACTAATGAATCTTGTAATACTGAAGAGAAATGAATTTAAAGTAATATTCAGTATGAGCATAAGCAGAAAAATTTAAACGGATAAGCATAATTTTTCACGTATCATACAAAAGCACAGATAAACCCCCACTGTATTAATCTTTTCAAAGGTTCAGGCTATCCTGACCTAACCTTACCTGAATATCAAGTCATTTTGAGAATTGTTTCTAACGCTGTCCTAACCTAACCTAAATTTTGATTCATTCTGAGGATTATACTAACAGAAGTATTCTCAATACTGTCCTAACTTGAATATGAATTCATTAGAAGAAATAATTTCAACATTGCCCAAACTTTAGCTAACCTAAATATCAATTAATTTCGAGAATTATTCTCAACACTGTCCTAACATAACCTAATCTCAATATTGATTCATTTTTAGGATTATTCTCAAGACTGTCCTGACTTCAGCTCATCCAACAAACCCAACCTAAATATTGATTCATTTCAAGAATAATTTTCAACACTGTCTTATTTCCTTTAGGAAATAAGAAAAAGGGAAAAGCAATAACCTGAATAGAGTGCATGAGTGTCGAGTGAGTATTTTATGCTTGGCTGTAGGATGAAGGATAATAATTTCATATCCATTTCGTCAACAAATATACAGGAAACATTCGAGGAATTTGCATAATGTCCCATTCACATTCATCGGAAAATTCTCACATCAAAGGGAAATTTCTTCGAAAATGAATCATTAAAACCTCGGTGTGGACTCAAATAACAGGTGACCAAATACCGGTAAAATGTGAGCTTATCATGAAATAACGATTTAGATTCGGCTGCGATTTATATAACGGCTTCTCTGGAATGGGGTGGGTTTCTAATAATCGTGAACCTTAGTTCAACGTGCTCGAATAACTTTATCGTGAATAACATCCACTGAACGCAAACAAAAAAATATTGAGAAACAGAGTCTCTTGAGATTTAGGTCATCCATTGGTTCTCGCCAAATCCATTACAAAGCAGCGAGAAACTGAATTAAATGGCCCGCAGTGAATACGAATTAATTGCACACTTCCTCCTTTAATTAATTGTCGCGTGTTGAGTATTCTTTAATTCTCCTAACAGCTCCCAGGTTGGAAATCGGGGACAAAAAGAGATAGATAGCACCACACGTTCCCTTACAGCCGTAGGAACACGAAAAGCCGTGTATTTTAAATTTACGCATTGCATGCTCAGCCGGCGCTGCAGGGAGCGCTACAGTCCGAATTAGGGGTCTGACGATTAAGGGTGTGATATCAGATCTCAGCAATGTTATAATGATGTATATTTTACGTTCGGTTCCCTGAAATTTGATTTCGCGAAAAATTGTAACTGACGTAATGACTGGCCTCTGAAAATATCAATTTTGAATGGGGTTTTCGAACTCTAAGAGGGTATGTTTAATGGTTATATAGACAGGACGGGTTCCAAGGTATTCAATCTTGGCAAAGCCTCAAGTCCCTGAGCCTGAGGGTGGCAGAGGTAGGACCAAATAAAAAAAAACTATGAAGAGGGCCCCAAACCCATTTCTACCCCTGGGCCACTTGAGCCCACGTTCCGCCTCTGGTGGTAAGACTTCTCGGAAATATGGTTTTCTGAAATCGTCAGATAGAATTGATCAAAGGTAAGAGAGTAAGAGAGTTTGCAGAAAACAGTGGGTAGTCTCGAGACTATGGAATGCGGTGTACCACAAGGAACGGTTTCTGATCCCATCCTATTCATCTCATATTCTAGTTAAAGTAGGGAGCAGGAATAAATTCAGTTATACTCTCCTGAATCTATAGGTCTTACATGATTTCTGAGTACACAAAGAAAAACATTTCATATTTCCTCAACGCCTTCACGTCCACCATTCCCCTCAACGCAGGGACATGTCATTCAGTTTCCTCAAAATTTCAAATTTCCATTCTCACCACCGCCATCAGGAACGAACTAACATTAATTTGTCAGCACAAAACCCCTTCTCGCTACCCCGCATTTCCCCACTAATGAGAACCAGGTTGAACAGGGTTAAACTATAATAACTTCAATATTACCACTGGCTCGTTTTGATTTACAATTCGCTCATTCCGTTTTCACGTAATTCTAGCCTCTAATAGTAGGTAGCTTTTCTTGGTGCCGAGTTTATTCGTTAACCCCGTTCTTCGTCGTAGCCTTCATTAAAGCCCTCCGCCGACTTTTACACTTCACATTGGGGATGTGCGAGACGAGGAGGGGATTAGATTTCAAGGGGCGTATTGAGAAAGGATATATGTGTTTGTTGGTAGTAGAAGATGCCCATATTTTTCAAATTACACAATGGTTTGGATAAAATGATTCACGAACTATGATCACCCATACAGCATACATTCCTCCATGCTTGCCTCGACAAGAAAGATAGCATGATCGTGCATCTGTAACTCCAACTTCGAGTTGCCAGTCTCGAAAAGTCATCTTGGTTTCCAGATTTCTTAAGTGATCGTACCTTCATTTTTCAAACAGCGCCTTCGCCATTTTGCAACTTTTTAATGTTATAGTAGAAATTTATTTTCTTCGAACGATTCCAAAGTACAAGTTGGGAACAATGAATATTCAGATTCAATCAAAAGCAGTATTTTTCAGATAGATAGCTCCTTCGCCATTTTCGATTCCAAAGTAACAAGTGACTTGAGAATAATGAATATTCAGATTCAATCAACAGAAGTATTTTTCTTGCAGGTATTGACAGGTATTTTCAGATTTCTCCGGTGATCGTACTCGTTTCATAATTTTATGTTGGATAGTTTTGAATAATGAAATTTCAATGAATTGGATATCTCGTGTTTTAGCATTTTAAATTTTTGAACTGGATTTTGAGGATCTGAGGATTGATGCCGTGTGGTAGCTGATTGTGGTCCTCCTTTCAATGCAATTATCTTCGCAATATTTCTGATGAAATTTTTGTCAGTGAACACCCTCATTTTTCAAACAGCTCCTTCGCCATTTTGCAACTTTTAATATTTAATTTATTTATTTCTTTTCTTCGAACAATTCCAAGTTGAAGTGACCCGGGTGGAAAAAATAACTATTCAGATTCAATCAACAGCAGTATTTTCCTTGGAGGTATTGACCAAACTGATCCCTGAAAAAACACGTGGCCCCGAAAAAAACTAAAACATCGACACCTAGAAAAAAAATGACCTTTACAATCTCCCTTCATGGAGTAAAAATATTACAGAATTCAAATTCGTGCCACTTCATCTTGGTCAAAGATTTCTTTGGTGATCGTACTTGTCCGATAAATTTCTCTTGGATAGTTTTGGATAATGAAATTTTAACAAATTCGATATCTCGTTTTATGGCATTTTGAATTTTTAAATGGGATTTCGAGGCTCTCAGGATTGATGCTGTGTGATAGCTGATTATGGTCTTCGATTCAGTGCAATTATCTTCACAATATTTCCAATGAAGTTTTTGTCAGTGGACACCCTCATTTTTCAATTAGCTCCTTCGCCATTTCGCAACTTTTTTTATATTAGAGTTGAAATTTATTTTGTTCGAAACATTCCAAGGTAACAAGTGTACTGGGTGGAAAAAATGAATATTCGGATTCAATCAACAGCAGTATTTTTCAGATAGATAGCTCCTTCGCCATTTTCGATTCCAAAGTAACAAGTGACCTGAGAATAATGAATATTCAGATTCAATCAACAGAAGTATTTTTCTTGCAGGTATTGACAGGTATTTTCAGATTTCTCCGGTGATCGTACTTGTTTCATAATTTTATGTTGGATAGTTTTGAATAATGAAATTTCAATGAATTGAATATCTTGTTTTTTAGCATTTCAAATTTTTGAACTGGGTTTTGAGGCTCTGAGGATTGATGCGGTGTGGTAGTTGATTATGGTCCTCAATTGAATGCAATTATCTTCACAATATTTCTAATGAAGTTTTTGTCAGTAGACACCCAAATTTTTCGAACAGCTCCTTCGCCATTTTGCAACTTTGTTATATTATAGTTGAAATTCATTTTCTTCGAACGATTCCGAAGTAACAAATGACCTGGAAATAATGAATAATCAGATTCAATCAACATCAGTATTTTCCTGCAGGTATCGACCAAATTGATCGCTGACAAAAAACGTGGCCCCGAAAAACACCGAAACCGAGAAAAAAATAACTTTTACAATCTCCCTCCATGGAGTCAAAGTATTACAGAATTTCCAGTCTTGCTACTTCATCTTGGTATTTTCTGATTTATTCGGTGATCGTACTTGTTTCATGATTTTATGTTGGATAGTTTTAGATAATGAAATTTCAACAAATTTGATATCTCGTTTTTTAGCATTTTGAATTTTGGAATTGGATTTTGAGGCTCTGAGGATTAATGCCTTGTGGTAACTCATTATGATCCTCAATTAAATGCAATTATCTCCACAATATTTCTAATGAAGCTTTTGTCAGTGGACACCCCCTTTTTTCAAAATTCTTCTTCACCATTTTGCAACATTTTTCATATTATAGTTGAAATTTTTTTTACGAACGACTCCAAAGTAACAAGTGACCTGAGAATAATGAATATTCAGATTCAACCAACAGCAGAATTTTCTTGCAGGTATTGACCAAACTGAACCCTGAAAAAACACGTGGCCCCGAAAAAAACTAAAACATCGACACCGAGAAAAAAAATGACCTTTACAATCTCCCTCATGGAGTAAAAATATTACAGAATTCAAATTCGTGCCACTTCATCTTGGTCAAAGATTTCTTTGGTGATCGTACTTGTTCCATAAATTTCTGTTGGATAGTTTTGGATAATGAAATTTCAACAAATTCGATATCTCGTTTTTTGGCATTTTGAATTTTTAAATTGGATTTTGAGGCTCTCAGGATTGATGCTGTGTGATAGCTGATTATGGTCTTCGATTCAGTGCAATTATCTTCACAATATTTCTAATGAAGTTTTTGTCAGTGGACACCCTCATTTTTCAAATAGCTCCTTCGCCATTTTGCAACTTTTGTTATATTATAGTTGAAATTTATTTTCTTCGAAACATTCCAAGGTAACAAGTGTACTGGGTGGAAATAATGAATATTCAGATTCAATCAACAGCAGTATTTTTCAAATAGATAGCTCCTTCGCCATTTTCGATTCCAAAGTAACAAGTGACCTGAGAATAATGAATATTCAGATTCAATCAACAGAAGTATTTTTCTTGCAGGTATTGACAGGTATTTTCAGATTTCTCCGGTTATCGTACTTGTTTCATAATTTTATGTTGGATAGTTTTGAATAATGAAATTTCAATGAATTGGTTATCTTGTTTTTTAGCATCTCAAATTTTTGAACTCGGTTTTGAGGCTCTGAGGATTGATGCGGTGTGGAAGTTGATTATGGTCCTCAATTGAATGCAATTTTCTTCACAATATTTCTAATGAAGTTTTTGTCAGTGGACACCCAAATTTTTCGAACAGCTCCTTCGCCATTTTGCAACTTTGTTATATTATAGTTGAAATTTATTTTCTTCGAACGATTCCAAAGTAACAAATGACCTGGGAATAATGAATAATCAGATTCAATCAACATCAGTATTTTTCCTGCAGGTATCGACCAAATTGATCGCTGACGAAAAACGTGGCCACGAAAAAAGTTAAACACCGAAACCGAGAAAAAAATAACGTTTACAATCTCCCTCCATGGAGTCAAAATATTACAGAATTTCGAGTCTTGGTACTTCATCTTGGTATTTTCTGATTTATTCGGTGATCGTACTTGTTTCATGATTTTATGTTGGATAATTTTAGATAATGAAATTTCAACAAATTTGATATCTCGGTTTTTAGCATTTTGAATTTTTGAATTGGATTTTGAGGCTCTGAGGATTAATGCCTTGTGGTAACTCATTATGGTCCTCAATTAAATGCAATTATCTCCACAATATTTCTAATGAAGCTTTTGTCAGTGGACACCCCCATTTTTCAAACAGCTTCTTCACCATTTTGCAACTTTTTTCATAATAAAGTTTAAATTTTGTTCACGAACGACTCCAAAGTAACAAGTGACCTGAGAATAATGAATATTCAGATTCAACCAACAGCAGTATTTTCTTGCAGGTATTGACCAAACTGAACCCTGAAAAAACAGGAGGCTCCGAAAAAAACTAAAACATCGACACCGAGAAAAAAAATGACCTTTACAACCTCCCTTCAAGGAGTAAATATATTAACGAATTCAAGGTCTTGCCACTTCATCTTGGTCGAAGAATTCTTCGGTGATCGTACTTGTTCCATAAATTTCTGTTGGATAGTTTTGATAATGAAATTTCAACAAATTCGATATCTCGTTTTTTGGCATTTTGAATTTTCAAATTGGATTTTGAGGCTCTCAGGGATGATGCTGTGTGATGGCTATGGTCTTCGATTCAGTGCAATTATCTTCACAATATTTCCAATGAAGTTTTTGTCAGTGGACACCCTCATTTTTCAAATAGCTCCTTCGCCATTTCGCAATTTTTTTTATATTATAGTTGAAATTTATTTTCTTCGAAAAATTCCAAGGTAACAAGTGTACTGGGTGGAAATAATGAATATTCAGATTTAATCAACAGCAGTATTTTTTAGATAGACAGCTCCTTCGCCATTTTGCAACTTTTTTCATATTATAGCTGAAATTTATTTTCTTCGATTCCAAAGTAACAAGTGACCTGAGAATAATGAATATTCAGATTCAAACAGAAGTATTTTTCTTGCAAGTATTGACAGGTATTTTCAGATTTCTCCGGTGATCGTACTTGTTTCATAATTTTATCTTGGATAATTTTGAATAATGAAATTTCAATGAATTGGATATCTTGTTTTATAGCATTCTAAATTTTTGAACTGGGTTTTGAGGTTCTTAATATTGATGCGGTGTGGAAGTTGATTATGGTCCTATATTCGATGCAATTATTTTCACAATATTTCTAATGAAGTTTTTGTCAGTAGACACCCAAATTTTTCGAACAGCTACTTCGCCATTTTGCAACTTTGTTATATTATAGTTGAAATTCATTTTCTTCGAACGATTCCAAAGTAACAAATGACCTGGGAATAATGAATAATCAGATTCAATCAACATCAGTATTTTTCCTGCAGGTATCGACCAAATTGATCGCTGACAAAAAACGTGGCCCCGAAAAAAGTTAAACACTGAAACCGAGAAAAAATAAGTTTTTCATTCTGCCTCCATGGAGTCAAAATATTACAGAATTTCGAGTCTTGCCACTTCATCTTGGAATTATCAGATTTCTTCGGTGATCGTACTTGTTTCATAATTTTATGTTGGATTGTTTTAGATAATGAAATTTCAACAAATTTGGTCGTTTTTTAACATTTTAAATTTTTGAATTGGATTTTGGGGCTCTGAGGATTGATGCGGTGTGGTAGATGATTAGGTCCTCAATTCAATGCAAATATTCTCACAATGTTTCTAATGAAGTTTTTCTCAGTGGACACCTTCATATTTCAAACAGCTCCTTCGCCATTTTGCAACTTTTTATATTATAGTTGAAATTCATTTTCTTCCAACGATTCCAAATTACCAAGAGACCTGGAATTATTGAAAATTCAGATTCAATCAACAGGTTCCGGGAAAAGCTATTGACAGTGTACTAGCTCCTTCGCCATTTTGTAGTTTTCTAAAAAAGGCGTTGTACGTTTATAATTCCAAATATTCTTATGTAAGAAGAGACCTGGAGATAATGAACGTTTGAATTTCATAAACAGCTGTTTGAGAAAAACTTCCATTGGCGGCGACTACAATGGAAATTTGGAACATTGCATTTCATCTGCTCTATCATGATGAATAAAATGAATTGGCTAATGAGTATGCGAGTTCAATCTGCTGCTAATGAAGACTCACCCTCCATGTCGCCACATGAAGACACGAGATTTTCGAAATACGCATCGAGAGGCCGGAGTTAACCAGACCCGAGACCCAGTGAACCCAAGAATTCCTCGCGAAATGTCACCAATTACGAATCAACAATGTTGGAATAATTAAAATTGAATGGCGGCCCAGAACCAACTACGATTGCGGTATGAATGTCTATGTCGAAATAATTTCGCTTCGTTTGTACGCTTTGTAATTATCGCACCGCTCTCCACACGGCGGAACGTTTCAAAGGGAAGTGGTTGTTTGAGCGGCATTCTTCAACCGGATTCAAATTCACTACGGAATACGGTGATTTTTTTTTGCGCGCGGAATTGAAGGTGCAGCGGAGTTGATTTGATGGTTGAAACGTTATTATAAACGAGGACGTGTTTCTGCTTCTGTGGGATTAATGAATTGTAACGGTTGAGTGATCCGGTCAGGTTATGAACCTCTTTAAGAGTCCTAACATCGTCGTCGAGAGGCCGCGTCTTTTCTGCTGGCCTCAGTTGGATATATTTGTCACCAAAAAAATTTTCAATAGATAAATTCGAGTTCATCGGTTAATTTAATGCATTTTTTTTGATAAAAGCGCCTCCTCATTGGTTCCCAATTAGGGCCCTCAAATATTTCTCAAATATCAGCTATGTATTGTTAGTTAATTGCTGGAAATTCAGTACAAAAGTCATTGATCCTTCTCGAGAATCCGATTCGTGAATTTCAAAGGTACTCAATCAAAAACGTATAATAATGAGCTTTATTAATTGAACTTGGAGCGAACCATTGAAGGCTCAATCTTACTGACGGTGGTAGAAGAAGTAAAGAGAAAAACCTATCGAGTGCGTCATATTTTCATAATTGGTGTTGTCGGCGATCATAAGATTTAAATTAATTTTAAATCGTATTTATGGTTCAGGTTTTATGCAGCATTGAGATGAAATATCTAATCTTTGATTGAATCGAGTGTTGAGATGAAAATCAGAGGCAGAACGCTTGCAGATCTCGAGTTTGTATTTAATAAAAGGCTTGTGAATCGAAGTCGAATTGAAAATTCCCCATTGATATTGATGAATACAGACTGGAAGTAGAAATAGAGGGGGTATGATAAGGTTATATTCCAAGCTTAGCAGTGTCGCGGCCGAAGGCCGCGGTCGGATTTCGATGAACCCTAGGTCTCATATGGTTTTTCGAACTTCCACCAATTCTCGCTACGATTGTGAAAAACTCTGATAAATGTTGAAACATCGTCGAAGCCCCACCCACGCTCTTTTCATTAATTCGGTCAAAGAAAAATGACTCGAAGTAAGAAATTCTGTATGACAAAAACTGTCCATTCAGTTTTATAAACTTCAATGAATGCAATCAGAAAAACAATTTTTTCTCATCGGTGCCCTAGTTTACCTATTTGAAATATTGGATTGATGTGTTCGATACTTGATGAAAATACATATTCACCCAGTATTCACTAATCGACTTAGCGTACGTTTTTCAGTAATTGAGAGTCTTACAACTAGTGGTTTTGTGAAAATCTCGTGTTTCGCCATTACCATGAGATATACTCCATCAACTAATGAAGCTATGGTAATGGCGAAACACGTGTAGTGGTTTTGTGGAACTCTCAATTAGTGAGAGGAATAATGAGTTATATATTTGAGTAATGCCAATGTGGATCTCGAATGTCGTGATCACGTTCATCTATGAGCCACATTATTCTAGGGGTTCCGTAAATATGGTCGTTTGAAATTTAGTTTTCTTGATAATTTCAAAACTGAAGATTCGATCGTGACGAAATTTTGTATACTCATGGAGAAATTTATATCCAAGCTACATTCCTCCAGAGCACATGACCAGAACCATAGAAACCATAGAAAATCAAAACTTTCGAACGGAAAGGCCTAGGGACTTGAAATTTTCAGGATAGGTGTGGATCTGAATTGTCGCGTTCACGTTTATCAATGAGCAGAATTATACTAGGGGTTCCGTAAGTACGGTCGTTTTATTTTGTTTTCTCGATAATTTCGAAACTACGGATTCGATCGAGATGAAATTTTGTATTTTAATCGAGAATGATATATTAAAGCAATATTTTGTCCAAATCGCTAGACCAGAACCATAGAAATCATAGAAAATTGAACGGAAAGGCCTAGGAACATGAAATTTTCAGGGTGCGTTTGGATCGCGAGTATCGCGGCCACGTTCATCAATGAGCAAAATTAGACTAGGGGTTCCGTAAATATGGCCATTCAAAATATTTTTTTCCTGAAATTTTCGAAACTACTGATCGGATTGGAATTGAATTATGCACCTAGCTGGGGAATAATGCATTCAAACTACGTGCAAAATTTTGTCCAGATCGCATCACCAAGACCATAGATACCGTAAAAAATTCTAGCGAATTATCGAAAAAAAATTGATCAGCTGAAGCACTGACATGAAGTCTGGAGTTTCGCCTAAGTTCCAGAATTTTTTTGACAACTGTCGAAAATTCCTTCAATTGATTTCCAGAACTGGAAAATGCGAATACACCTACGCATGTACGAGCTCTCAAAAGTTCCTGCCTTCACGGTAGTGCTTTTCGTAATTTTATTCATTCAATTCATTAATTCATTTTATTTATTTTATTCATTTCATTCATTTTATTCATTTTATTCATTTCATTAATTTCATTCATTTCATTCATTTCATTTATTTCATTAATTTCATTCATTTCATTCATTTCATTCATTTCATTCATTTCATTCATTTCATTCATTTCATTGATTTCATTGATTTCATTGATTTCATTGATTTCATTCATTTCATTCATTTCATTCATTTCATTCATTTCATTCATTTCATTCATTTCATTCATTTCATTCATTTCATTCATTTCATTCATTTCATTCATTTCATTCATTTCATTCATTTCATTCATTTCATTCATTTCATTCATTTCATTCATTTCATTCATTTCATTCATTTCATTCATTTCATTCATTTCATTCATTTCATTCATTTCATTCATTTCATTCATTTCATTCATTTCATTCATTTCATTCATTTCATTCATTTCATTCATTTCATTCATTTCATTCATTTCATTCATTTCATTCATTTCATTCATTTCATTCATTTCATTCATTTCATTCATTTCATTCATTTCATTCATTTCATTCATTTCATTCATTTCATTCATTTCATTCATTTCATTCATTTCATTCATTTCATTCATTTCATTCATTTCATTCATTTCATTCATTTCATTCATTTCATTCATTTCATTCATTTCATTCATTTCATTCATTTCATTCATTTCATTCATTTCATTCATTTCATTCATTTCATTCATTTCATTCATTTCATTCATTTCATTCATTTCATTCATTTCATTCATTTCATTCATTTCATTCATTTCATTCATTTCATTCATTTCATTCATTTCATTCATTTCATTCATTTCATTCATTTCATTCATTTCATTCATTTCATTCATTTCATTCATTTCATTCATTTCATTCATTTCATTCATTTCATTCATTTCATTCATTTCATTCATTTCATTCATTTCATTCATTTCATTCATTTCATTCATTTCATTCATTTCATTCATTTCATTCATTTCATTCATTTCATTCATTTCATTCATTTCATTCATTCCATTCATTTTATTCCTTCCATTTATTTCAATAATTTTATTCATCTGATTTGTTTCATTTATTTCATTTTTTTCATTCATTTCATTTATTTCATTTTATTAACCTCGTTTATTTCATGTATTTTATTTATTTAATTCATTTCATATATTCTATTTATTTCATTCATTTTATTGACCTCATTCATTTTATTTATTCCATTAATTTTATTTATTTTATTCATTTTATTGATTTTATTCATTTTATTGATTTCATTTATTTCATTCATTTTATTTATTTCATTTATTTTATTTATTTCATTTATTTTATTTATTTCATTCATTTTATTTATTTTATTTATTTTATTTATTTCATTCATTTTATTATTTTATTTATTTAATTTATTTTATTCATTTCATTTGTTTTATTTATTTTATTTATTTGAGAGAGAGATACAGATGAAGAATTGGCTAGCAACCGAAGTCTTCCTGCCAGTTACATATTACATTTGTTAAAAAAAGAAGAAAAAAGTTTCATATAAAAGCTATTCTATAGATATAAGGTGTTCATAGTGAGATGTATCAATGATTCCATAGTGTCCTTGTTTATCTGCTTCCCAATGAATTTCTGGCCCAGTTTCTCGAGTCACCTCAATATTTATTTAATTTATTTATTTCATTTATTTCATCAATTTTATTTCTTTCATTTATTTTATTGATTTGATTAATTTGATTCATTTTATTTATTTCATTTATTTTACTCATTTCATCCATTTCAATTATTTTATTCATTTTATTCATTTTATTTATTTCATTTATTCTATTCATTCCATTTATTTTATTTATTTGATTCGTTTCATTCATTTATTTCATTTATTTTATTTAGATATACTAAAATTACGTGTCACGTTGTTTGTCCGGGATGAACTCCTAACATACTGAACCGATTTCAATCAAATTTTGCACACTGTGTGCAATTTGATCCAACTTGAAAGATAGGATAGTTCATATGTCAATTCACATTTGCAATATTGTTTTTATTGCATATTATTTGTTTATTATATATGACTCCACCCGATCATTCTAATTAGCGATAACGTGCGATGTGTGATGCCAAGTTTCTGGGTCTTTCCCAAAAATGAATTTGGAACAGTTTGAGAACTGGGTTATAACTTTCGAAAATTCAATGATAGGGTTAGGTTAGGTATGGGTTAATAATAATAATAATTTCAATGCTATGAATGTTATTAGACTTATAAATTAGCCAAAGCAAGGCGTGGCCGAGTCTGCTATTTCATTTTATTCATTCCATTTATTATATTCATTATTCAATTTTCTTATTCATTACATTCATTCCAATTATTTCATTCATTTTATTCATTTTATTTATTTCATTCATCTTATTTATTTCATTGATTTTATTGATTTCATTCATTCCATTTATTTTATTTATTTCATTTTTCTTAATCATATCATTTATTTCATTTATTTCAATTATTTTATTTATTTCATTTATTTCATTTATTTCATTGATTTCATTGATTTCATTGATTTTATTCATTTTGAGCATTCTATTTATTTCTTTCATTTATTTTATTCTATTAATTCATTTTATTTATTCTATTTATTTTATTTATTCTTTCTATTTTATTTATTTCAATCATTTCATTCATTTTATTCATCTTATTCATCTTATTTTTTTATTCATTTTATTTATTTAATTCAACAATCATCATATTTATTTTATTCATTTCATTTATTATTTTTATTTTATTTATATCACATGACGACAACAAAAAGAATCAAAATTCAGATCATATCAACCTTCTAGTTCAAATGCTTTTCTGCGGGTTGTTAATTATTAATAAAAATTATAAAAAAATAAACGCCATACAGAAAAATCAATACCGACTCTAAAATAACTTCCATGTCGTCACGCAACCAATCCCAGAAATCTCCCTCTGAATCCACATCCAAAAACACTGCCTCGCCACCCAGGAAACAGCTAATATAATACCGACACACTAACGGCCGCGACTGATATTTCAAACAATTAATCACCCAGAAGAAAAATCTCCATGCCCAAATTTACAGCAGCTTTTATATTAATTTAATTAATTAAGATGTGATACGTAACGTTACCCCGTATTTATAACGAGGATAACGTCACCGAAACGGCGTATCTCATTAATTACTTTTATTCGCCGCTGTACCTGCCTAGCATGGACTAATTTGCGGGCGAAGCCACCCTTGTTTGCTGATATGACGCGTGTCACACGCTACGCGAGTTCATCGGGGGGAGAGAAGTACCATCATCGATACGAGTAATTCTCAGGTTATACACTGCGAGTTTATCGACAGTTCAACCTGAAATGTCATCGGGGATTTGGACAACTGCTAGGGCATGTTTGGGGAGAGTTTTCGTGTGTAATGTTGATTTTAGTTGGGAACGACCCCTGGAGGATAGACGAAAAAATTAGTATCCACCTCATTTATCTTTATGTTTTGTATTCAGTCGTATTTACCTCATTGCAGACCCTGAAATGGAATTTTCTTCAGGAGTGCAGCTTTTAAATAAGGAACTCGAACCTCAAGAAGTGACTGAAATCAAGTTGTACAAGTCCGAGAACACCCAGTGCTACCCTTTTCCTAATTGCTCCTTCAGTGGAAGAAGGTCCAAACCTTCTTCGAACGTTATTCAATTCGTCGGAAACAGCGCCTTTCATAACCACCCTCTTGCAGCCAACATAATAATACAGTAATTTCCCGGTTCATTGCCCGACCTTCTTCAAGAACTCACGAGATAATTCCTACTCAAGGGCCCCGTCAAGTCCCAGACGATATTCCGCCGAAAGTAATCATATTGTCGACCTGAAGATCATTATGCCCAGATCCACAGATGATTCGATTAAGACGTAAGGAAGATTTACGACAGACGGGAGAACTATCAGTTTTCCCCGCGTTTCATAACGTGGGAATTAGATTTCGGGCCGGCTCGACGAAGCGGGTGAGCAGGAAGACTCTGACACCTTGGATAAGCACTCGCATCACGGCTTGTATGATGATTGACAAAGGTTCATCGGAAATATGATTCAATAGATGCTCGAGTTGTGTGTTCTCGATCAGATGGAGCCGAACTGAATTTCCCACCAGGGAGCTCATACGTGCGGCGCAAATCTTTGATGGGAATTTCGATGGGTGCCAATTGCAAGTTCTGGAGGAATTTGATGCCCAATTCAAATTCGAGAAGAAATTCGGAAAATTGAAAATTAATGCTCATGATAGACAAAATTTGAGTACCAAGTTTGTTGTGAAGGTAAAACACAAAAAGTCGTATATTTCATCCAACTGGTTGAATAGAGCTGGACACACTTCTTGATTGGGATTACTAGGGAGCTGAAACCTGTTGATTTATTGTGCCTCCCTTTCTCAAGCTAACCAAGGTCTATCAGAAGCTACAGCTCGCCATCCAACCTACTCCAGAGCGGAGAAGTCTTCAAGGTGAATATGTCTCCATCAATGATGATTTTTTTTTTATCCTTTGCGTCCAATGGTGAGCCATTCTGTTACAAGGCATTCAGGAGTTTCCTCTCTGAAAAATACACATTCGTTATATTCTGCTTACCCTTTTTTTACTAGATGTTTTCTGAGATAACAGTGCCCCACAAGGAAGCCTGTTAGAAGATGTAGTAATAAATTGGAAGATTGGGTTATTAATATTTCAACGCTGGGAGAGTAGCCTAAACAAATACTTAAATTAATACATTAATTTTTTACATTTCTAGGCGTCCTCACGACTTCGATTTTTTTTTGTATCGACTAGGCCAAAAGAAATAATTTCTATTTCCGACTATTCAAATTAATTCTGCATGTACCGAAGTGAGTCTTCCAATTTATTCCAATGTGGCATATTCTTACTGAAAACATGATGAGTTTTTGTTTTCTCAGGGTTCCAAGATCCAAACCTGGAAATTCCGAAAATCAATCTTCTCTTGCTTCCAGGAATGTTTCCTTCAAATGTGCTTCCCTGAGGCACAGGAAGGCTCTGGTCCTTCAAGGGGAGTAACGACCCTTTTTCTGAGCAGTGCATTGGCTTCCACATTCCTTCTGATTCCCAAGGTTCAGGAATCTAGACAGAGCAGACTATTCTCGCACTCCCATACCATGTAAGAAATAGCTGAGAAGTCTTAAAGGAGAATATGTCTTCATCATTGATAATTTTTTCATATATTTGCGTTGGCTCTAACAGTGAGGAATTTTGTTTTGATGCATTCAGAAATTTACTTCCTACAGGTTCACATTCGTTATTGTCTGCTAAACCTCTTTTCACTAGACGTTCTCTGAGATAACATCGCCCCATGAGGAAGCCGGTTAGAAGGCATATTCTCAGTGAGATCGAGATGAGTTTTTGATTTCTCAGGGTTCCAAGATCCAAACCTGGAAATTCCGAAAATCAATCTTCTCTTGCTTCCAGGTATGTTTCCCTCAAATGTGCTTCCCTGAGTCACAGGAAGGCTCTGGTCCTTCAAGGGGAGTAACGACCCTTTTTCTGACCAGTGTATTGGCTTCCACATTCCTTCTGATTCCCAAGGTTCAGGAATCTAGACAGAGCAGACTCCGTTATTCTCGCACTCCCATATCATGTAACAAATAGCTGAGAAGTCTTAAAGGAGAATATGTCTTCATCATTGATAATTTTTTCATATATTTGCGTTGGCTCTAACAGCGAGGAATTTTGTTTCAAGGCATTCAGAAATTTACTCCCCACAGTATTCACATTCGTTATTGTCTGCTAAACCTTTTTTCACTAGACGTTCTCTGAGATAACAGTGCCCCATAAGGAAGCCGGTTAGAAGATGTGGCATATTCTCAGTGAGATCGAGATGAGTTTTTGATTTCTCAGGGTTCCAAGATCCAAACCTGGAAATTCCGAAAATCAATCTTCTCTTTCTTCCAGGAATGTTTCCTTCAAATGTGCTTCCCTGAGTCACAGGAAGGCTCTGGTCCTTCAAGGGGAGTAACGACCCCTTTTCTGACCAGTGCATTGGCTTCCACATTCCTTCTGATTCCCAAGGTTCAGGAATCTAGACAGAGCAGACTCCGTTATTGCCGCACTCCCATACCATGTAAGAAATAGCTGAGAAGTCATAAAGGAGAATATGTCTTCATCATTGATAATTTTTTCATATATTTGCGTTGGCTCTAACAGTGAGGAATTTTGTTTAAAGGCATTCAGAAATTTACTCCCTACAGGATTCACATTCGTTATTATCTGCTGAACTTTTTTTCACTAGATGTTCTCTGAGATAACCGTGCCCCATAAGGAAGCCGGTTAGAAGATGTGGCATCTTCTCAGTGAGATCGAGATGAGTTTTTGATTTTTCAGGGTTCCAAGATCCAAACCTGGAAATTCCGAAAATCAATCTTTTTTTTTCAGAACATACTGTTTCCTTCAAATAAGCTTCCCTGAGTCATAGAAAGGCTCTGGTCCTTCAAGGGGAGTAACGACCCCATTTCTGACCAATGCATTGGCTTCCACATT
Organism: Aphidecta obliterata; assembly: GCA_963966015.1. Lineage (NCBI taxonomy): Eukaryota > Metazoa > Arthropoda > Insecta > Coleoptera > Coccinellidae > Aphidecta > Aphidecta obliterata. The sequence continues at coordinate 6,835,951 of OZ014435.1, forward strand.
TCCTCTGATTCCCAAGGTTCATAAATCTAGACCAAGTAGACTCCGCTATTCTCAAGTATACTCCGCTTTTCTCGCACTCCCATACCATGTAAGAAATAGCTGAGAAGTCTTGAAGGAGAATAAGTCTTCATCATTGATAATTTGTTCATATAGTTGTGTTGACTCCGATAGTGAGGAATTTTGTTTTGGTGTATTCAGAAATTCACTCTCCACAGGATTCACATTCGTTTATTCTGCTAAACCTTTTTACCTCATTTAATTAGATGTTTCCGAGGTTACGGTGCCCTATGAGGAAGCTAGTGAGAAGATGTAGCATATTCCTGCTGAGATAAAGATAAGTTTTCGATTTCTTAGATTTCCAAGATCCAAACCTGGAAATTCCACTACTCAGTCTTCTTTTTCTTCCAGAACTGTTTTCTTCAACTGTGTTTCTCTGAGGTGCGGGAAGGTTCTGTGTGGTGACGACCTCTTTTCTGGTCTGGTCATTTGCTTCCTGAATCCCTCTGAATGCCAAGGATCATGAATCTAGACCAAGAACACTCCGTTATTCTAGCACTATACCATGTATGAAATACCTAAGACGTCTCCATCAGAAATAATTTCCTTATATATTTGCGTTGGCTTCCAATGGTGAGGAATTTTGTTGTTAGGCATTCATGAATTTACTCCCTACAGAATTCACATTCGTTATTTCCTTATAAACCTTATTTCACTAGATGTTTTCTGAGGTATCAGTGCCATATAAGGAAGTTAGTGAGAAGATGTATATGCTTGGTGAGATCAAGATGAGTTTTTGATTTCTCAGGGTTCCAAGTTCCAAACCTGGAGATTCCGCCAATTATTCTACTCTTTCTTCCAGAACTGTTTTCTTCAAATAAGATTCCCTAAGCCATAAATCAGCTCTGGTCCTTCAAGAGGAGTCACGACCCTTTTTCTGGTCAGTGCATTGTCTTCCCTCTGATTCCCAAGGATCATTAATCTAGAATCTAGACCAGGAAGACTCCGTTATTCTTGCTCCATACCATGTAAGAAATAGCTGAGACGTCTTGGAGGGAAATATGTCTCCATCATTAATAATTACCTTATAAATTCTCTGATTCCCAAGGATCATTAATCTAGAATCTAGACCAGGAAGACTCCGTTATTCTTGCTCCATACCATGTAAGAAATAGCTGAGACGTCTTGGAGGGAAATATGTCTCCATCATTAATAATTACCTTATAAATTCTTGCGTTGGCTTCCAATGGTGAGGAATTTTGTTGTGAGGTATTCAGAAATGTACCCCCTACAGAATTAACATTCTACTGAACCTTATTTCACTAAATGATTCCTGGGGTCTCAGTGCTAAGATTAAATGAGTTTTCAATTTCTGAGATTCCGCCACTAAGTCTTCTCTTTCTTGCGGAACTGTTTTCTTCAGATTTGTTTCTCTGAGCCACATGAAGGTTCTGGGTGGTTACGACCCCTATTCTGGCCTAGGCATTGGCTTTCTCAAGGTTCAGGAATCTGGACCAAGAAGACCTTGTAATGGTTGCCTAGGCATCCCATACCAGGCATTGGAGTTCAGCGCTCATAACAACTTGAATGTAAACAAGTAAAAATTGCTCGAAATGAACCCAACAAAGCAAAAACAACCGATAACACTCCGATGAACAGTTCTCCATTCTTCAAACGAAATTTTCCCGACAAAACAATGCCGGTTGAGATAATTCATTCGGCGCTCTGCATAATTACTTGCAAACGGCCAACTCCGATAGTAACGCGTAATTTCTTCCGAAATTTTATACCTAATTAGAGGGGAAAACACTTTCACGTCTGAGATGAGTTTTCCACTGATGGCTCCATCGGAACAATAACTTCGTTATTCCAAGACCTGCCTGCTTTTGTTTGCCAGCACTTGACCTCGGCTCTTAAGCCAATATTTGAAATTCAAAGGAGCGACTTTTTCGGAGCTGTCCGGATGAGACGTCGCTTCAATTATTGCCTGTCGAGAGATCCGTTTGATACATAAGAAATAAGGAAACTTTCCATCTTACTGCAAATGAGGTTGCCAGTGAAGTGTAAAATTAATTCTCTACCCCACCTTATTGGGCATTGTTTCTGATGGAACTGGTAGTTTTCATTGAACTATTTCTATCGAATAAGCGGAACGGTTTCACATTTAGAACAACGATAAAACTTCCATACCAATTTGTCCCGTAAATATAATATAACGCCTATACCGACACACGCAAGGGTGGAGTGGCTGATATTGGATAACTTCAGAGTAGAAAAACTTTGGGAACAATTCCAAACTATAAAGCAGTTGGAAAAACGAATTTTTCACTGATGTGGTGGGAAAACGCTATACCTACATTCGGCAATTAATCAAATGTGTGCATGCATGTGGAAAAAGAAGCTTATATATATATACAGAGTGTCTTTCACCAGAAAAATAATTCTTGATGAAAAGTTTTGCATGGCTTGAAACACAAAATGAAATTATCAGACATCAATTGTTGGCATTCTTGTACGAAGTTGATCGAGAAAGTTAAATTTTGCCCAAGACTAGAATATCTTCATTTTTCACACTTTCGACATTTTTAGGCTACATTTTTCGTTGGATCGCCTACCAAGATCCAGACAAATTCACGTCCACCCGGCGCATCTGCAGCATTATAAATCTGAATAATCCGCACCAGGAGGGCAAGTGAACCCCTATTTACGTTGGCAGATAAAATATAGATGTCTATACCTATCATTTTTTCCCTGGAATCCAAAGTATTTTTCCCAGTTCATCTGAATAGACGACTTCCGTTCCCAGGAGTCTAGACATCCCTGAACTTTATTTACCGCTTTCCTTGGAATGGCTTTTCATCTGGTCGTCCTCCTCGTACATGTTACCCTAATAAATGTTTCAGGAACAGAGTCTTCCCGGCTGCAAGTGGAGGAAGTGGGATCTCGGCCGCAGACTGATAAAGGCTTCTCTTAGAGGGATCGTCTGCATTTTTCACAGATTTATTCCGATGGGATTGATGCCCATTTCATATGAGATCATTGCGTACCGATGAATGGGAGGCTTGGGATGGAAATAGTGAAGAACTTAGGAAGATAGATACGGGGGTTGAAAATTTTTCGTATAGCAAGACACATAAAATGAAAAAAAAATCATATAGAGGTAGAAGAAATGTAGGTCAACTTCTAAAATTGGCCTTAGTATCGAATAATTCTTTTACGTCAAATAAATTGGAGGTCCATCGTTGTTGACTCAGCATTCGAAATTCACAGACATTTGGACGAAATGCTAACGCTATTGTTTGTACAAATAAGCGCGCAAAAACGTGATGATATGGTTGAAATGATCAATCATCGAATCAGTTCATCAAGTTATTAAAGAAACAAGCGGAAAAACAATAATTGTTAATTCAGACGTGACGATCTATTTTATTTGTCTTTATCACATCACCAAACAATCGACCTAATTTCATGGCGATTTGGTGGAAACAAGGTTATATGCTCATTTCTGTTCTCTCATGATTTCTTGATATTAACGAGACGCATCAGTTAAAACCTAACAATGGTAGTGAATAAATTACTTGTGTCGTTCACTGTGTTGATGTTGAATTCACCTTCGACCATTTCGACAGGTAAACCACAATATTCCTCCTCGCCCATCTACAACGCATCTTTCACAGGTAACCGTCGCTTATGTCATTCTTGCTTCGGCGCAGAAACGAGAGGCGCCTGCGCAGCAGGCGGGATGAAGTTGATTTCCGGAAAGTGCAACAGTTCTGAAGATGTGTGTTTCTCATTGTCTTGGACCGAAGAACACCTCATCGTGTCCAGGACCCTTTTTCTGAGAGGCTGTGGGCCGAGATGGATCTGCGACAACGCACAAGAAAGACCAGAAATGATAAGTTGTATCGCTTGTTCGCGAGATTTCTGCAATTTTAGATCACTAGTGACAGAATGATGTTGTGTTGGGATTTTTTAATAAATGTGGAGATTAATTAGAGTGTAAGAATTCACAATGCACATAGGTGGACCCTTATCCCATGTTGCCAATTTTCTTGTACACTTCTCGGAGTTGTGAAAATTATTATTCGAAGTGCAAGTTTCACTTCGAGGGATGTTTTATAACGTTTCAACTTCTTCATCCGATCTATTCAGGTTCGGCATTTCTATAACTATACCGAACTAATCCCCAACGGATCCCACTGCTCTCCTTCGTTGAGGAATCTACTTAGACCTAATATAACTTTCAGAACAATATCTCACTTCTGCTCGAATAATCGTGAAGTTCCACCGATACCCATTACAAGTTTCTTGTGGATTAGTACCATTAGAATAAACCTCTAAGACCAGCTAATTCGCATTGCCTTAACGTACACGTTATTATCGCTTATCGGATCAAAGCGAAACTTCTGCGAGGCCGATAGTCGGTTGGAAATTCGGTCCAAAAGCTTTTTTTCCGGAGGAAACTTCCGAATGAAGGTTAATCAATCTGGGGGCCGATTGAACAGAACACGCCGATCTTTGTATCACTGAAAAAATGATGAGATTCGCCCTGCTTAGGGTCCTTTCAGACGTGTGATCCTTTCATGTCGTCGATGATGTTTTCGATCCACTTCTCATGGTCATTTGGATGTCATTATTTTCCAGATAATTGACATCATAATATCCTAAGATTGCGAATGAGTGAGTACAATGCAGGGATTCTTCAAACAACTCACCTCTCAGAACACCCTCTATAAGAGGCCCAAGGAAATTTTAAGGAAAGGTAAACTCCCCTCCGGCTCATGCTACTGTATAAATGTTAGGGGGTGGCCAGCGAATTCCGAAATCAGTGGTTAATAATCAACGGCAAACTTGGCAGCGAAGTTTGGCCACCAGCGGACCAAACCAAACCCAAGTATTAATAATTTACCGATTACAAAGTTTTAATTTCCGCCCTCGTGAAATTTTCAGGAGACTCGCCCCCTCCCTCCTTTCATGCCGAAACAGAACACTCCTTGATTAAGTGGAACGATAGCAGCAATTATAACGTGGAATGTGTCAGGGGGTGTAATTAGGCAACGTGGCGGAGGCGTGGCAACAGCGGATCGCCGTACAAAAGGTTCCGAACGGCGGTTGCAGGTTTTACATTTTTGGCGGGATTTATGCTGTACTTCCAGGAATTATGCAAATTAATATGGTGGGGAGAGCATTATCCAAATTGAAACAGGGGCTGTTTCGGGGTAATTACGATGGGTTCAACACCCATGAATGGATGAATCACGAACTTGTCGATCTTTGTCCCGCGGGCGTTTCGTGGATTATTCGTTCTGATATTCCAGATCATTCCGATAATTCTCATACCTTGAGGAGGCAATTCGTCGAAGTAAAACGAGAAAAGACTAATGGCCCGGCTAGACCTGAGAAATTATTTAAATTAGCCCCTCCTCTTTTCGTCAGCACGATTGATGAAATGAACATGAAGTGTGTCGTGATAAATAAATGAGCAATATGGCATATGTCATATGACAAATCATTTTGGGTTCCTGGAATGTTGTTCAGTGGTTCAGTGACATGTGGTAATCTTGTGGGGAGACTATCGAACCAAAGATTATTGAGATTTTTTTAAATTTTTCAACACCAGATCTGAAAAAGTCGATTTTCTCACATGGAAACTTAATAGGGATCGTATAACAAGCAATAGGCACGAGAAGTGGTGACTCATGGTCATTTGAATTGAGTTCAAAAATATACCCTTCTTAGTAGATGAATTTTAGTTTTTCCAAATCAAAAATGGGATAATCCGTTGAAACAAATTTTCATTAAATATAATGTGTAAATCAACTATTTTGTAAACCATAAAGTTCAATTTTGCAAAAAGAAGCAATATTTTTATGTCTTACATCGAGGAACTTTACTCGAAACAAGCACATTCCTGGAAACCGTGGGACTAACGGAAACCATGCGGATGGTGCAAGCTCGCGTTTTCTTTCGCATAGAAATAGTAGTTTACTTATTTAGGAAGACATCATTATGAGACAGTTCGTATTATAAGATCTTTCCATCAACTACAAATCAATACCCATTTGGTTGAATTATTACTTTAACGCCCAGTCACCAATTTAGAATATTTTGCATAGAGATTCGTTATGATGTTTTCATACTACAGTTCCGATTAGAGCACTGGTGAATCAATGTTCTAGGTTAGATTAGGTTAAGTTAGGACAGTGTTGAAACAATTCTTGAAATTAATCGATATTTAGGGTGGGTAAGGTAAGGTTAGGTTAAGTTAGGACAGTGTTAGAACAATTCTTAAAATGAATCAATATTTAGGTTAGGTTGTGTTAGGACAGTGTTGAAACAATTTTCAAAATGAATCAATATTTAGGTTAGGTTAGGTCATATTGAGTTAGAACAGTGTTGAAACAATTCTTGAAGAATGGGTGTTCTAATCTGTGGATTATAGATTTCGGAAAGAAATAGAATTTTTTTTTGAACAGACTTTTGAAACGGAAATACATACCTAGCCATATGTTCACGATGTTTCCACGTCAAGATCACGTATCGACCTGGCAGTATCTAATAAGCGAGGGTAGGGTAGACATGTGGGTAGAAAGCATCGAAATTAATATCCTCGGCAACTGTCAATTTGCAGTTCTATAAACGCAATCAACCGTTACATATGACGTGAGTTTACAGACTAATTAATTTGCAATCAGGCCCAGTTTCGGTATATCGTCTGAATTAATACAACATTGATGGAACTTTCGGTCCGTTAGGTTGTGCAGACGCTTCAACAATTTGAGGTTATCGGCTGATTCATCATTCGTGCATTGGGAATGGGAATTTTTGTCTGAAGATCTCGAATTAAAACCGTTGGAATGAAAAATTAAGGGTGTGTGCTTGAAGCTTACAAGTGTACAGGAGGGAAGTGATGAATTGTAACGTTGGGAAATAACTCTGTACATATCACAAACGAACTTTTCTGTCGAGGCAAACCTAGAACAAAGTATTGCGTATGCAAGGGTGCTTCACTTGCGACGAACAGAGGAAAAACTGTAATTTGAAGGCCTTCGTCTTCTTAAAACATCGACCAAGGAATTTCCTATATATCAAACAACAACTCTGATCCAAATTTAATTTCTGCTTGACCTCCTCCCCACGTGATTTATCGACCATTTGACCAGCCCGTTACCATGTCATATTAGGGTCGTTATTTCGCATATATGATAGTTGTTCATAAACCACCCCATGGGCATGTTTGAACCGCAAGCTCGTAATCTATGAGACCAATTGCAATATTGCAGACAATAGAAACTGCAGTACGTAACCTTTTATCAACATATGGTCGGCTTTCAGGATGCGATTCTGCTACGTGATACGTCTCGGTGGGCAATTCTCCATGCACAATGCTTCTGTTTCTCATTTCATTTAATCCGTGGAATATATTGGAGGGTTTACTCCAAAATTGTATTTTATGGCGATTTTTCCAGAGGATATTGCACCTGGAGCGTGGAAGTTTTTATATTCTTCGATTGGAGGGCTGTTTCTCCTCTCCGAGCTATGGAAATTTGTGTTTCATTTTCGTGGTTGGAATGTGATTTCGTTTCTAAAAACTGAATTTGTATGTATGCCCTAATCTCTCACTTACCCTCATTATCTGAGCAAAAGTCTACTTTTATCTGTTGAACGAACTTATTGCCAAGAGAACGAATAAGTCCTCTTCTGATGCAGAACTACATTCTCCATTGCGTTCAACCCCTTGATGGGAAAGAATAAAGTCTTCAAAATGAAATATCCTCCCATAGTATAGATTCCCAATTGCTATCAAATGGAACTCAAGGTATTGGCCTTATCTTCCCTTGTTTACAGTTGCACCTGATGCTTCTCAGTTGATTGGATTGAGAGAACTACACAAAAGTGCTCCGGAGGATATATTGATCCTTATGCTACTTGATTCATACACGAAGAACTTAACGAAGACCATAATCGGTTATTTCTACTTTTATCCTCTAACAAGACAAGATGCCCATCAGAGGGGCCAAGGAAGGCTAAGCATCCCCCGAAATTTTTATTGCTGCTGTTCTGTTCTCGATCTGAATATATAAATGGAAATAATATTTTTTTTGTCTGAACTTGCCACTTTCTATATATTCAGAGCTGAGAGGCGGTTGCTTCGACCGCTCGAACTTTCATGCTTACGAGAAAGACAGGACAGGAGACAAATCTCCGGTAAAATCGTTAACCGCGCCAAACATGGCGAATACACTGAGACAAACGTACGCAAAAAAATGATGAAAAGCACTGCCGTGAAGTCAGGAGCTTTTGAGCGCTCGTTTATCCACCTTGTGGGTTGATTCGCATTCTCCAGTTTTAGAAACCAATTAGAAAAATTTTGACAGCTGCATGACCAGAACCATAGAAACCATAGAAAATTATAACTTCCGAAGGGAAAGACCTAGGAATTTGAAATTTTCAAAGTGGGTTTGGATCGCGAATTTTACGGTCACGTTCATCAATGAGCAAAATTAGACTAGGGGTTCCGTAAATATGGCCATTCAAAATATTTTTTCCTGATAATTTCGAAACTGCTGATTTGATTGGAATGAAATTTTGCACCTAGCTGAGGAAAAATGTATTCAAGCTACGTGCGGAATTTTGTCCAGATCGCATCACCAAGACCAAAGATACCGTAGAAAATTCTAGCGAATTATTGAAAAAAAATTGGTCAGCTGAAGCACTGACAAAGTCTGGAGTTTCGTCTAAGATTGAGAATTTTTTTGACAGCTGTCGAAAATTTCTTCAATTGATTTCTAAAACTGGAAAATGCGAATCTACCTAAAAGGTGGATGTACGAGCGCTCATAAGCTCCTGACTTTTCGTAATTTTTTTTCAAATTCTCACCAAGCCAGCACCCCTGTTCACTCTCGCTCCCGTTCAAAAAATATGCATAAAAACCACTTTGCCATCATTGAAAACCATCAAGAATTCCAATGAAGAATAACAACGTAGAGAATCTTTCTATACTGAGCAAAAAACAACGACGCATTTTATTTCCAGATATTAGTCTCGAATCTGGGTTATCGCCGCGCATAACGTTGCCACGTTGTTTACCTTCATTGAAAATGAGAAGTGAAGTAAGAATAACCGATATTATAAAATTATCCTCCAACAATTCCAAGACCGACGTTATTATTGAACTTCAGCGGATAGGTTTACTCGAAAAGAACTATAGATGTCCTAAAAACACGTGTCGCATATTATGTGAAAACATGAAATATTGATTCATTTCAAGAATTGTTTCAACACTGTCCTAACTCAACATCAACTAACCTAACCTAAATATTGAATCATTTTAAGAATTGTTCCAACACTGTCCTAACTAAACCTAACCGTAATATTGATTCATTTTTAGAATTGTTTCAACACTTTCCCAACCTAACCTTACCTAAATATTGATTCATTTTGATAATGGTTCCGAAACTGTTTTAACTTAACCTCACCTAACCTAACCTAAATACTGATTCATTTCAATAATTGTTCCAACACTGTCCTAACTTAACCTAACCTAACCTAACCTAAATATTGATTCATTTTAAGAATTGTTTCAACACTGTCCTAACTTAACCACGACTTGGAGTGCAAAAATCAAAATTGATTTTCCACCTATCTATTCTATTATCTAAATTATTTGAGCCAATAGAAAGCATAGCTTCCGTAGTTCAAATATGCCAAGAAGTTGCCGTCGTCGCGGGATTCCCTCCCGGATATTCCTCCCCGATGCTGCCGAAGTCGCAAAGTATCTAAATTATTATATTACAGGGGTGTACTAACGACCTCATTCCAGACCAATATAACCAAATTTTGTTGACTCTCACATTTCGCGCAGCGAGCTCAATTTAACGTTCTCTGTCGTCGCGATAGCTGCGAAAATGCTTCCTCGGCGTCTTTTCCGACCCGACGCGACGCTCCTTCCGCAAGTTTTATTAAGTGATTATCACGTGACTAACAGTCTTTGCTATATGGTTATCACGTCCATTAAAGTTAACATGATTTCGGGGTGGGTGTTCTTACCTGTGGTTCGAGTTTGAGGGTGAATCACTTCGGAGAATAGATGGTGTTATTAATCAGCGAGAAGGCTATTTCTTCTTCGGATCATCCCTTCTCTACCTGCATTGGTGGAAAGTTTTTTCTTAACAGTTTCTGGAGAAGATGCCGTTTTTATGAGAATAATCTGTAGGCGTCATTAAGTTGATTCTGAATAACCTATGTGTTTCTCTGCCAGGAATAGTTCCACGACATGTTATTGTTTTGAGCTAGACTAAACACCGTTTTTCATTTCGAACTAATGACATCAAGTTCATTTTAGATTGAAGGAAATTGTGAGGAGCTAAGAACCCAATGGAGCTGATCATCGTCCATTGTCCAGTTCCCTCGATTCTAACCTTACGGTTGGGATTTGGTGAATTTCATACGGCATCTCATCCAGAAATATCGGGTCCTCTTCTGAAATTGGAGAATTTCCTGCTCGACCTCCATGTCCGGAGTCTACGACGTCTAGGACCCTCCAAAGACGACTGGTAATCGGATTGTTCCCAGTATTAACGACCAGGCCAGAAATAATACCATATAAAAGAGCAAATAGTCGTCTGATCCCGGCATTATCCTTAAGTCCCGTTGCGGATGTCTATAATAAAACAACATCCCGTCATCTCTCTAACAAAATTGAACACGCCGTGCTACGTGAGCAGAATTCCCATATTATGTTCTGATGGCATGGACGTATCCCCAACTCGCTGGGGGTACGCTCTGCAATAAACATTGATAGGGTTAACATTTTCGATTGATTCAATCCTCTTATTTTCCCTCTTCCACTTTGATACTTCGATGACTTTCTCGGAGATCGTACATGCATAACTGAGGGGGGAATGTTCAATCAGACGAAGGAACAGTGTCGAGACGAGTTGTTGGGATGATATAGTTGTGAGTTTCTAGTGGAGTCTACCATGGTTCACAATTCACGGTAGAGTGAATGTGTGTCTTTCATTATTTGGTTGGTTGCAGCCTCTGAGTCAATCTGAATGTCCTGGAGATCCCTTCATTCCCAATGTCGTTTCCTGCAAAGAGGCTACGAGAACACTTTATGACTCTAAAAAACTGTAAAAGACATCTGTTCATTCGAATTCCGGATATACGAGGATGGCAAAACATATGACTCTAACTATTTCTGAGTCTCCCAAAGATGAACTTTTTCCCCTTCCGAAACCTAATTCCTGAGTTGACATTTTTCGTAGTGCCTCTCACTTCCATGGTTTGGGAACACCCACGCTCTTAAATTCTTTCTGCCAAATTTTTTCATGGTCAACCGACGTTGCTTCTTTTCCCCCTATTGGCCTTATCTTGGCCCGCTCAGCACATTCGACACGGTCTAGCCACAACATCCTTCCCCAACGATGTATACAAAGTTATCCGTTTATTATACAAAGTAATACAATGTATGCCCGACTTCGAATACACAGACTCTCTTCCGAGATGGGTAACCGAGTTTAAGATCGAATATTCGTATTCCTAGATATTACTGGTACGTGATTTTCTCGGTGACACACTAATTAATGGTGAAATCTGAAGTCATTGTTGCGTGTTGTGCTCAAAAGATGTCACCAGTGAGCAGGACGAACAACCGCCAAACGTCCTCACGTCAGCATTCATCTCCGAATAGGAAAACATTTCATGAAACATGCAAAAAGAGCACCTAAAAATTTCCTGAAGCTTTGATGACAAATTGAAAATTATGCAGAAGATATAAATATAAATATAAAGAGATGAAGACTAAGAGGATGGAATGAATTCTTTTGTGAAAAGATTTCGCACAACATAAATTTAGGTTTTTCATTATGTCTCAGTGAACAGTAGACGTACTCGCAACGCGCCCATTAATTTTATTTGAATTCCAAATGAAATATGCAATCAATCCTTCTAGTTTATCGAAAATGGAATCGATTAAAATTCCCATCAGATACCAAAAAAAGCACTGTGAAACGGAAGAGTGAACTATTTCATCATAAAAGTTATTTTATAATTCATGTATCTACATGACAGTTAATAACTCCTTTTGCAGAGGTGAATGCCAGTGGATGTTTCCGATTGAAATACGTTTTGATGAGATAATGTTGTACCGCCATCTGGTTTATAAATCGTTCTATTATCCAGTGAGAGGTTAAAATAGGCTAAATGTGCTGAAAGTTTGCTTATTTTCAACACTTCATGTGTGTAGATACTTTTTATTCTAATACTGATGTCATAAGCATTATCAGGATTATAGTATTTTATTCAACGAGCGGTAATGCAGGTCATAACTCACGCAGATGAAGCTTGCTGTAAATCACCATTACCGCAAGTTGAACACTATACTTTATTTACGACTATAACAATAAATACTAAGATACAAGTACAGAGAAAGAACTTTATCTACAAATCTCAATAGTTACCTATAACAATGCATTATTCAAGTTGATTGTGCTTCTTAGCATGGAGTAGAAAGTCTATAGGCGCGATGCTTTATATTTAGTGCTAAGTTCCCTACAATATGCCAAAAGAAAATTCTCTGTAGACGATGACTTAATATTCTTACTGCTACACCAATCTTGAAAATTGTTTTATACACCTTTATATTTGTTTTGGGATTTTTCGGGCAATAAATTCTGTATGGTGACATCGGCTGATTGTCTTATTTCTGAAGGTGTACATAATAATTTATCTTTACTATCTGAATTCGTCTTTTTCAGCAAAAATTCAAAATAATAAATAGGTATCAACTTAATTTGAGAAAACGTCAAAATTTCAAGTGACATTACCAATAATGGACTGTTCTCTTTCGGCCAATCGGCTTGTTCAGAAGCACAGAGCCAGGGAGTTATAGTAGTGAGTTATTATAACTCACGGTGTTTGTTTACAGAAACTATCAATTGCTGAAAAGTAGTTGAATAATGAATATACTTATAATTCAATAAGAGTAGATTAAGATATATATCAATGGAGAGGCTAATGTCTTCCTTTGAGCGGACATATACGAAACTGCTTCCACCACTATATTCCAATGAAGGAAACAATGTCCATTTATCTGGCGGAAGCTACAATGAACCAGACTGGCTTTATCGCAGATAGAATTGCTGTGATTTATTTGACTTCCTGATCGAAGACTTACAATCTCACCCCGATGTGAACCCATCCCTTTGTGACTGATGTATTGCACCTAACTATCTTGTTGCAACTCTCATCGATCCGGAAGATGGCGAGATGCACTCAACAAGCACAGAGTTCCACTTCTCATTTGGGAGTGTCAAGGGCAACAAAATCTCGAAGAAACTCAGTGCTCGACGCTCACTCCCAGCTCGCCACATGGAACTGTATGGTAATTAACCTACTCTTCGTGATTGTGGCGGCACTTTAACTGGAATCTGTTGAATATTCTGATCCGCTACAAATATCCAGTTTCGACCAACAGGCGTATTTTATCTCCTAGAATGACAGCAACTGAATGGTAATTCGATTTAATGGCCAGCTTATCTGGCCCGGCATAATATGACGTGGACAGTCGCGTACACCCTTGGATTCCAGTTGGAACAAGTGATGTTTGGCCACTTTCGAAAATGATAATATACAACGGAGTAATCTGCATAACGGCGTTTCGCATTAACCAAATTGGATTTGGGAAATTTATTATGAGCTTTTGGAGAATATCAGAATGAATTATTTATAATATTTTGTAATTATGAACCGAGAGATAAATTCCGGATTATAACTTCATCTCGTGGGGTGATAGGTGGGGCACACTCTGATCTCATCCATCTCGCAATACTTGGGATGTTGTGGAATGTGGCTCCCTCGACGATGATCCCGAGGGAATTCGTGATATTCTTAGATTTGTTCGTTTTGGTTAATTATCTTCAGGGACCACCCATTCGAATCGTTCCAGGAAAACATTCATCGAAGTTTTCAATTAATTGTTTAGCAGGGCGTTGTTTTTCATTAAATAGGTAGCTCTGAAAAAATTTCAAGTAACTTAAAAATGTCATGTTATGAAAAATTTCTTCTTCAGGAAAAGCCAGATGACTCCCCTCCCATTGACTTCGAAGAGGAAAAACGATGCGGTGAAGGCTCAAACAGCGCGTAGCTCTGGAGCAGGGGTCTGACGCCCGCCTGGACGAGCTGTATGTGAGCGTCGAGCAGTGTGGATCCAGATCAATAACTACCTGCCTTATCAAGCCAGGATCACCACGAGGTGTTCTCTCGCTTTGACTACGAATTATTCAGCTCCGACTCTAACCTAGTCTCATGTTCATAAAACGAAACAAGCGCGCAAAAATCGATATAATCCCTAATTAATTTCGACTGCGAAATACCCTTTGACAGATCCAGCCAAATCGAATTACCCATCGCTAATCAATGTTTGGAAGAGAAAATCATCAAAACTCGCAACTATCCATCAGATCCAACCCGATGCAAATAATCCCGATCGGGATAATAATTATAAATTCCGGCGCGTTCGTTACATCGCCCTGTAAATTCAGATACAGGGACAGATGGCTGGCATTGATTTGCAATTTCATTAGTCATTATGCTGAATGCTAAATGCGTGGGTACTTGGATGATTCGCAAATCGCGTTAAAAACAAGCCATAGATTCACAAAGCAGACGGTCTGTTCGATTGGCGAACGCGTTTTCGAAATGAATACCTCGTCGTCACATGTCGAACGTAATTGGTTTATAGATGCCACATCCTTTGGGATTTTTGGGTCATGATGAGTGCGATGTCCAAGGGGCATGTTCGGGGTTGTAGTCCTCCGGTCGTAATGAATTTTCCATTACCCTGTACGCGGGGTTCTCGATAGAAACTGTAACGATCGCAAGTTGGTAGCGATTTGACAACCCCTCGAAATCGCCGACAATGTTTGAGACAACAAGGCGTGAAAATCTTCGACCTACGAGCCATTTTTGACACTGTTTCCAAGATATGATTGTTTGGAATTCATCGATTTGAATTATAAATACAATTTTTCATTAAGATTATTATGGAACTGCGGAGATGCTAGACAAACTTTGTCCGATAACTCAAAATATTATAATATCATCATATTTTTTTTTCAATTCGCCTCACCATCTAATACGTACAAAAGTCCTATTGAATCTAATTGTGATTTCAAAGCATTTCAAAAATGTTTGTGTCTTACTGTCAGGATAGTCTGTGTGTTAATGAATTCAATTCAAGAATTTTATCAACACTGGCCTAACTCAATCTAACCTAACCTAAGCTAAATATTAATTTATTTCAAAAATTATTGTCAACACTAGGGCTAACCTAACCTAACCTCAATATTAATTCATTTTAAGAATTATACAAGTTGTTGAGGTTTTTTTTTACCGATGCCAGAACTCATCAAAGAGATCATTTCGCCAGAAGTTGACCATATAAAATTTTCAATTTGAAAAAAGTCCAAGAAATCTTGGGCATCATCATCTTAATACGACTCTGTTTGGAGATCTGCCATGAATCACGGTGGCATATGCATTTCAGCAAGTAAATAAAGTGCTGGATTTATCGCAAATTTGTATATTTTTTTTCAAATTTCATTAAGGAATTTTTCAGGAACGGTTTAATTCTTAAAGTTCCCACTAAGGTGAGGAAAAATTACTGATTGAAAAGGTTTTATAAAAATTACGAAAAGCACTGCCGTGAAGGCAGGAGCTTTTGAGCATTCGTACATGCACCTTGTAGGTAAATTCGCATTTTCCAGTTTTAGAAATCAATTGAAGGAATTTTCGACAGCTGTCAAAAAAATTCCGAAACTCCAGACTTCATGTCAGTGCTTCAGCTGATCAATTTTTTTTTGATAATTCGCTAGAATTTTCTACGGTATCTATGGTCTTGGTGATGCGATCTGGACAAAATTTCACGTAGTTTGAATACATTATTCCTCAGCTAGGTGCAAAATTTCATTCCAATCAAATCGGTAGTTTCGAAATTATCAGGAACAGAATATTTTGAATGGCCATATTTACGGAGCCCCTAGTCTAATTTTGCTCATTGATGAACGTGACCGTGAAATTCGCGATCCAAACCCACCCTGAAAATTTCAAGTTCTTAGGCCTTTCCCTTCGAAGGTTATAATTTTCTATGGTTTCTATGGTTCTGGTCATGCGATCTGAACAAAATCTTGCTTTAATATGTCATTCTCGTTTAAAATACAAAATTTTATCTGGATCGAATCCGTAGTTTCGAAATTATCGAGAAAACAAAATTTCAAACGACCGTATTTACGGAACCCCTGGTATAATTCTGCTCATTGATAAACGTGAACGCCACATTCCAGATCTACACCTATCCTGAAAATTTCAAGTCCCTAGGCGTTTCCGTTCAAAAGTTACGATTTTCTATGGTTCTGGTGATGCGAACTGAACAAAATTTTGCATGTAGCTGAACACCTCATTTTCCATTAGAGTGCAGAATTTCATCTCGATCGAATCTGTAGTTTCAAAGTAATCAGGAAAACAAGATTTCGAGCGGCCATATTTACGGAACCCCTCGGCGAATTTTGCCCAATAACGAACTCAACCGCGGCATTCGAGATTCGAACCTACCCTGAAAATTTCAAGTTTCTAGGACATTTCGTTCGAGAGTTATCGTGTATACAGACGGACGGACGGACAGACTCGAATTTTTCGACGGATTCGTCATCAGTGAGACGAACATAGTCGATTGAGACCATTTTCGGCTCAAAATTTGAAAAATACAGACATCGTGACGAAATGATATAGCTCTCGTGTAAGTAGTACGAGCGCTCAAAAAAGAATTGAAGGTTGAGATCCGAGGAACGTGAATTTTCACTAACTTCGCGAAATTCGGAAGTCACAAAAATCATATGGTTTTCCGTAAACTGAACGCATTCAATAAACACATTCAGATCTCAATACGTACCTAAGTCAGGTCCGTGCTGGAAATTTCTCAGATTCGCGGGTAACTTTGATTTCGAAATAATAGGCCCTGGTGATTATTTTATGTGAACGATTCCTGGATTTTTGAGTCATTTTTATGAGTTCTAACACCTGTCCAAAAAACAGCCTTACTTTTGAAAACACTATGTATATAGTTTGGAGACAGATCTTTTTTGGGAGCATGTAATATGCAACTCGAACATATTCTTGAGAAATATCACAAATATATCAGGAATAAATTTGCGATATGTTCATAATGTAAATACATATAGGAAAGAAGTGAAGGTGTAATAAAGATTAACTAGACAGACATCAAAATGTATTAATTTCTGAGATCAATTTATGAACATTTTTCGTCTTTTACAAGAACAAGGTAGGTTGTTTTTCTTTCCAATAATAAGAAATTATATTTATTCATCGAAATGATTTCAACAAAATGATCCGAATCAAACAACAAAGAATCATTGACAAAAAAATATATTTCTGTAGTGAATAAACCAGGGAAAAAACGAAACGATAAAAATGAAAAAAAATATTGCAGGAAAATGAATATGAATACAACATACAACATGAATACAGCATAAAAGAGAATATCCCACTGCAATGAACTACAAAAAAAATTGACTAATTGAAAAAAATATATATAATAAAACCGAATAGAAAAAATGAACAACAGAATTATTTACAAAATAAAGAAAATTATAAAATGAGTTCTAGCACCTGCCAAATAAAGCTTGTATATAACACTGTCCCAACTCGATCTAACCTAACCTAACCTTACCTGCATGTCGATTCATTTCGAGTGTTATTTTCAACACTGTCCCTACTAAACCTAACCTAACCTAAATATTATTTCTTTTCAAGAATTATCTTCAACACTGTCCTGACTTGAGCTGACCTAACCTAACCTAAATATTAATTCATTTCAAGAACGTACCCAAATATTAATTACAGTTATTCCTATATAAATGGTCTCAAAGTGGTGAATCTTCCTTCTGAATCTGTTTCTGTTAACATCTACATTGTCCATAAGCTCAAAGCCTTCGGAGTTTTTCTCATGTGCTGAAATTGATGAATATATATTCAGATTTTTTAGATGTGATCCCATCAAAGGCATCGAAAGGAGACTTGAGAAGTACATATTGATTTACTGAAAGATACAATATCCTTGGAGATTCGATATTGAACCTCAAAGAATATGCCTCTCAAAGTAGAGTCGAATAGAACTGTTGATCGGGGAGTTACATACGTATATTGGTGATGATGTAGATCGCAGTTTCATGTCATTTTCAATCACGATATATCCTTGTTTTTGTGTGGAAATCTGTTGAAGTCCTTCCGTTTCTTACTGCAGATTTGTTTCGTATAAAGAAAAACCATTTGTCGTCCAATGGCTAGAGCTTGAAATTTTTAGTTATCTGATTTGGTCAAAAAAAAATTCAGAAAATTAGGAAGAATTATATTTAAAAATTTCATTCTTTATCAGCTATATTGGAAAACAGATTCAGACAGATGGAAACTTCCCAGCCGATAGTCTTCATGCATTTCCTAATGAAGAAGTTGAAATGCGCCATAACTTACTTCAGCTTCATTAAGAAATCCCAGAGAGTCAAGAGGGGTTTTCTTCACGTAAACAAAAAGGATACTTCGTCCATATAAAAGTGTATAAAAAGCAAAAGAACCCATTAATCTTTCCGGTCCCTTTTCTACTGAAATCCGAACCCAATAATGTTTGATACCCCTCCTTCGTTCTAGTGGAGAAAAAAGCGCATCTGAACTCTTTTGTTTTTCCCTTGTAAATTACAGCATAATAAATAAAAGGCAGCTAAACATATCTGGATATGGCATCAAGTGCTGCGAGAGTTATGGTAGGGCGAGGATGTTTACTGATGTTGGAACGCATAGCGTTGGGTTGGGCGTTGCTTAATATTTTATGCCCATATAGGAGGACTTGGGGGGAATTAGGAGCTCCCGAACAGATATGAAACGGGAGTGTGATCGTCTGATAAATATCAGGGAGAGTTAGGTGTATACTATTTTTTTATCGTCGATGATAAATTCTAGGAATTGGGTATACTCAAGAACAGTGTTATTCTCAGTTATGATTAAGCATGGAAGAGGGCGTTCCTTCGAGAGATTTGCAGAAAATAAAACATTTAAACTTCTTGCAGTTATTACCTTATCCGCCACACCTGTTAATTATCAAATGTGCATTACGGCCGAGGCCGATATTATCTGGGAGCTTAATTGCTCTCAAATGTTATCCACTAATTTATTCTTTGCATGCTATGACTGCAACGATGGAAATGTGTATCTTGGATATCCGTCAAAACTGAAACCTCCAAAGGGTTGGGCAAGCGGAGGGGTGAATATTAATTAATGGACCCATATAAGGTTTATCACTTGTTTTTATAGAATTCTTTATAGAACACTGAATAGTTGAATAGTTTCTGGACTGGGAATACTCATATTCGGCGATTTTAGTTTATAATTCTACAACCTGACTTTTTACAACACAGTATAGAAATAAAGAAGAAAAATATCACTTGAATAATTTCTACGGTTTTTCAAATTGAGTTCATACCTGATTATTATTGTCAATGTTTTGCTGAAAAAGATAAATTCAGATAGTGAAGATGATTTATTATGTACACCTCCAGAAATAAGGCAAGCAGCCAATGTTACCATACAGAATTTATTGCCCCAAAAATCCCAAAACAAATATAAAGCTGTAAACATCAATTTTCAAGATTGATGAAGTAGTAAGAATATAAAGTCATCGTTTACAGAGAATGTTCTTTTGGCATCTCCATGCTGGGAAGCACAATCGACATAAATAATGCATTGTTATAGGTAACTATTGAGATTTGATATTGAAGTTCTTTTTCTGTACATGTATCTTAGTATTTTTTTTTGTTGTAGTCGTTGTATAGTATTCAACTTGCGGTAATGGTCATAACTCACTTGATGAATTACAGCACTCGCCTGCGGCTCGCGCTGCAAACTTCATCTGCGTGAGTTATGACTTTCATTACCCCACGTTGAATAATAAACTATCACGATACTCTTGAAAAAATTCATCCATTTATTGCCATGTTAAACAAGGGAATCACAAAAAAGAATTGACGTTTTCATAGCCCACCCAAGTATGGAACGATCGTTAATGTATTCAGAACAAACAATCCGAATGTTTTCCCTTGAATTAGCTGATGATTGCTCGCTTCCGATAGGGAGAAATTTGGCGGAACTCAGCACAACTTCAATCAGTAACTGAACGTTGCGCTGTTTGTTTTTCGCGGTGCAATAAAAAGTTATTCCACTTCTTGCAACTGGCGGAATCGATCCAATTAATAGGAGCGTCATGCCAAGCTATCAGGCGCTGAAACAACATTTGGAGAGGTAAAACTTTTGATCAGAAATAGATTTTTGTCTTCAATATCCACCTTCGAATTTGATAAGAGATTTTTTCCGTCGACCATAGAATAAAAGCTCATTTTAACGCACTCGAAATCATCCATTAATGACCCCTATTAATGCATGATTTCTTGTATTAATGCATGATTATCATGGCAACCGATTTTAAAATATTCAGTCGGAGCATAGATGCATCTATGTCGGAGCACGATCGAGCTGTCAAATTTATTTATTCGCTCTCGATCAAAATCTGATTTTATTCGTTACGCTGCTACATAATGAAAAAATATCCCTTTGACACCGCCAGATGTGACAAAAACTGCTGAAGCAGCAACTTTGAGTCTGCTTCCTGAAAAAAGCCGCCATTTAAATGAGAAAACCTATGCTGAATTCAGATCTTGGTGCAAGGACAAGAAGGTTCGGAACTTTACGGAAACGGTTTTGTTGGCATACTTTAGGGATATTGCAGAAAAGGGGCATCTAGCAAGTTTATGGCCAAAATATTCGATGCTGAAATCAACACTAAATGTGAAAAACAATACTGATATAAGCAGATACCACAAACTGGTGATGTTTATTAAACGGAAAAGAGAGGGATATATCCCAAAAAATTCGAAAGTTCTCGAAAAAGAACATATGAGAGAGTTCATAGCGAATGATCCTGATAATGTTTTCTTGATGTCGAAAGTAAAAATAAAACTCAATTGAATCGTTATTCCAACTTATTCTCGTTATCTCGTCATAGTGAAGTAAATATCAATGTTTGATTTGTAGGTCGCTTTGATATTCGCGGTAACGATCATCGATGAGCCAAATCAGACTAAGGGTTCCGTAAATTTGGTCGTTTGAAATTTAGTTTTCTTAATAATTTCAGAACTACGGATTCGATCGTGACGAAATTTTGTATTGTAATGGCTAATAATATATTCAAGATACATTTTGTCCAGATCGCATGACCAGGACAATAGAAACCATAGAAAATTAACTTTCGAACGGAAAGATCTAGGGACTTGAAATTTTCAAGAAATATTATGTGGATCTCGAATATCGCGGTCCCGTATATCGATGGGCAGAATTAGACTAGGGGTTCCGTAAATATGGCCGTTCAAACCTTTTTTTCCTGATAATTTTGACACGAATGATTGGATCTGAATGAAATTTCGCACAAAGATAAAGAATAATGTATTCAAACTACGTGCGAAATTTTGTCCAGATCGTATCGCCAAGACCATAGATACCGTAAAAAATTCTAGCGAATTATCGAAAAAAAATCACCTAAAGCACTGAAGTGAAGTCTGGAGTTTCGCCTTAGTTTGAAAATTTTTTGGACAGCTGTAAAAAATTTGTTGAATTTGTTTCTTAAACTGGAAAATGCGAATCTACCTACAAGGTGGATGAACGAGCGCTCAAAAGCTCCTGATTTCATGGCAGTGTTTTTATAATTGTCGTTCTATAATGGCTGTTTTTCAATGTGATTGTTTTTTGTTATCTCGAGGAATGTTTATTCGAATAAAACAAAGTCTACAGAATATAAACTTTATTTTTATAGTTTATGATAGTTTTTATTTTGTGAATAATTCTGCGTTCTACAATTCTTTCATTTTTTCTATTTGGTTTCGATATATTCTTTTTCCGGATTAGTTTTCTTTTTGTTTTTCATTGCAGTCAGATATTCTCTTATGTGCAATATTTTTTTTGTATTGTGCAATATTTTCATCATGTAAACGTTTCGTTTTTTCTCTGGTATATACTCTACAGAAATATATTCTCTTGTTAATGATTCTTTTTTCTATGATTTGGATCATTCTGTTGAAATTATTTCTTATTATTGAAAAAAAAACTTACCTTTCTCCTCGTAAAAGACGAAAAATATTCATGAATATGACTCAGAAATTAATACATAATACATTTTGAGGTATATCTTGTTGATCTTTAGTTCTCTACCTTTACTTCTCTCCTTTATGTATTCACATAATGAACATATCTCAAATTTATTTCTGATATATTTGTTATATGTGTCAAGAATTCAACCGAGTTCAATATTCCATGATCCCTAAAGAGATCAGTCTCCAAAGTATATACAGGGTGTTTTCAAAGGTGAGGCTTTTTTTTGACAGGTGCTAGAACGCATAAAAATTAGTTTAAATTCCAAAAATCTTTTATATAAAATATTCACCAGGGTCGAGTATTTCGAAATAAAAGTTACCCGCGAATATGAGACATTTCCAGCACTGACCTTACTAAGGTACGTATTGAGATCTGAATGTGTTTATTGAATGCGTTCAGTTCACGGGAAATCATATGACAGAGCGTATGATTTTTGTGACTAGGTGGATAGGACGTGGTAGGTCGATTTCTTGGCCTCCTCGGAGCTCAACCCCTGTGATTTCTTCTTTTGGGGTCATTCGAAAACATGAGCGTACAGTAACGGTGAGTCCAATAGTGTTCAAGAACTAAAACAACGCATTAAAACTGTTTGTGACATTATTCGTGAGCAAACTGATGTGATGGTTGCTGCATAATTCGTTATTACGCCGGGCAAGACTTTGTGCACATTAAACAAATAGTGACCATTTGGAACAATTTATGTAAACAATTTAGATCAATTTTATCGGTGAGTTTGTGAACTTCCTGACTCTTTTTCTAGGAACTTTCAAATGAGTAATTTTTTTTGTTTTGAACTTTGAGCATTTTACCGTTCAGGAAAAATCTCCTAATGAAAGTTGAAAGGAAATATAAAAATTTGCGATGATAACCCAGCACTTTATTCACTTGCTGGAATTCATATGACACCGTTATTCAAAAATATTTCCTAACAGAATAGTATTAAGATGATGATGCCCAAGATTTTTTGCACTTTTTCCAAATTGAATAATTTATATGATCAACTTACGGCGAAATGAAGTCTTTTGATGGGTTTTAGCACCTTTTAAAATGAAGCCTCACCTTAATTATTAGATATCACCAACATAACAAATATGCACCATAGGTATCACTTATGTGGAACAAATATATCATCACAAACATGTATCAGTGATAAAACTGAGATGTGCAACGACTCCCTAATTGAAGCATGTTTGGGACGTTGCTGCGCTCTAGAATGCAGCAGTGCTCTCTTCCTGAGTAGGATATAGGAACAAGGAAAGGGAGAATCCTCTCGTTTATATTTTTTTTAATCATTTACCTTCAGAAGAGCGCCGTATATTGCCCTAGCTAGAGCGCAAATACATGGTTTCGAAATTCTACTCGACAATTCCTCTTTCTAGGATCTCGAGATGTCGAGAGCTATCCAACGATGACTCACCTCCGTATGAAATTTTCCTACAGAATTCCTCAGACTTTGATCCTGATAGCGCACTGGCTTATTTACTCGAAGAATGCTCTCCAACTGAATTATGCTGCAAATATCAGAGGCTTGGCAATTCAGTGTACGTCGGTAAACTCTTCGAGAACACCCCATTTCCGCCATGGAGGTTTATTTTGCTCGTTATTTGAACTCAACGGAGCGAAGATTCAGTGATCCATCTGTTATTCAAGCGGCCGAGAGGTCGGTTGGTTTGGGTCAGAAATGAGATTGAAGCATCAACGATAATTCATTTTATTATCACAGGATACTTTCGTACAACTATCTGATTTTTCGACATGGCAACGGAATTTACATTTGGTACCTACAGAGTGTCCCATCCCAGGAAAAAGGATGGGACACCCTGCACATGATATTCAAAAGCTGACAACATGAGAATTTTTCATGATTTCATCATTTCATTCAATATCAAGTTTATTCCAATGTTGTCAGCTTTCATGCTATTTTTATTTTGTCTCTTCATCACGACAAAATACTGACACATACATGGCCAAATGTGGAAAAGAGATACATTCGAATGAAAATATTTTCATATCTGAAAAAATTTTTGAAGAGAACTTCTATATACATTAAAAAAAAATTGAACGAATCAACTACATGTAGCATGATAAGGACCAGTGAAAAATATGCATAAAAAAAGCGAGTGATTGTCGTTATAATCAATGTCGTTATAATATGGTGGTTAGTTGTATAAAATTCTAAGATTAAATATATTACATATATATCAGTTTTCCACATAGAATCTATTGTTCACAGAAATGTATAAAATTATATGTCCATGTTTCAATATTCTCTTTATTAATTCGATTCAGAATACGTGATGACGATTGATGCTAAATTCATTCTCGTAATTAAAGTTTCCCTGTGTGTTTGAACAATCGAAAATTCGAAATGAAATATAATAATCGGTCATAAATATAAATGAATGACTACCGCTAAATAAATCACAATATAATTTATCAGTTTTTATTTTTTTGTGATTAGGACTCAATTTTTTTTATAGTCAATAAATTGATTGACCTTCATCCCAATTTTCCCCTTTGTTCAGTGAAAATGTTTTGAGGCATATTTTCCATGTTTTTCTCCTCGACAATTTTTTATATAATTGTGGAGGTAAATGGATGCTGAGTCTTATATATCAGGTATACAGGGTGTCTGACCATCAATGAGAATATCCTCAGGATTTTTGGTTTCGAGATACAAGGTGTTTTCCAAAAATTCAAAAATGGAATGATCAACCGATTTCTACGATTTGTTCGATGAACTTTTCTTTTTTTTCTCTAACTGAATTCAAATATTTTCTAACATTGAGTTGATTTTTGAAACTTTCAATAATAATGAAATATCTGATTACGGATATGGAATTTCGACCAAAAAAATCTTCACGAATGCAAATTCTAACAATCGTACAAAAACTCATCTGAATCTGTTGAATATTTCTGAGGTTATAATCTCTTCCTCGTAAAACTCCGTTCCATTCATCATGAATGAGAGACTTGTGAGGTCAGGTAACGACGATGTAACTTTGTGACATCTGAGAATTTTTTCGGCTCTATCGATTTTTGGGTTCAAATATTCTCGAACAATCATACATAGTGTTGATTCTCGAAGTTTTAAGGAAAACCGAGATATCTGAATACAGAACTGCAATTTCTGCAAAAAATAACCAATGAGCTTGATTCTGCAATGCTACCAATTGTAGGAAAAAAGATCAAAATCAGTTGAATTTTTCTGGGGTTATGATCACTTCCCCGTAAAGCACCATTCCATTTCTTACAAATGAGGGACTTGTGAGGTCAGGTAATAACGATGTAACTTTGTAACATCTGATTTAATGACTGAATCGAGGAGCATCTTTTCTGCTTCATCGATTTTTGGTTCGAATATTTTCAAACGAAAAAACATTTTGTCGATTTTCGAAGTTTTCAGAAAGAATGAAATTCCTATTACAGACCTATCTAGAATTTGAGCGAAAAAATTTTTTTCACGAATTAAAATCTGTAATGCTACCAATCGAACAAAAACTCATCAAAAGCGGTTGAATATTTCTGAGGATATAATCTCTTCCTCGTAAAACACCGCTCCATTTCTTACAAATGAGGGACTTGTGAGGTCAGGTAATAACGATGTAACTTTGTAACATCTGATTTTATGACTGAATCTCGGAGCATTTTTTTAGGCTCTATCGATTTCTGGGTTCAAATATTCTCAAACAATAATACATAGTGTTGATTTTTGGAGTTTGGAGGAAGACTGAGATATCTGAATACAGAACTGCAATTTCTGCAAAAAAGAACTAATGAGCTTGTGATTCTGCAATGCTACCAATTGTAGGAAAAAAGAACAAAATCAGTTGAATTTTTCTGGGGTTATGATCACTTCCTCGTGAAGCTCTGTTCTATTTTTCACGACTGGGACACTTTTGAGGTCGGGTAACGACGATGTAACTTTGTGACATCTGATTTAATGACTGAATCGAGGAGCATCTTTTCTGCTTCATCGATTTTTGGGTTCGAATATTTTCAAACGAAAAAACATTTTGTCGATTTTCGAAGTTTTCAGAAAGAATGAAATTTCCATTACAGACCTATCTAGAATTTGAGCGAAAAAATTTATTTCACGAATTAAAATCTGTAATGCTACCAATCGAACAAAAGTCATAAAAGCGGTTTAATATTTCTGAGGATATAATCTCTTCCTCGTAAAACACCGTTCCATTTCTTACAAATGAGGGACTTGTGAGGTCAGGTAATAACCATGTAACTTCGTAACATCTGATTTCATGACTGAATCTCGGAGCATTTTTTTTCGGCTTTATCGATTTCTGGGTTCAAATATTCTCAAACAATAATACAAAGTGTTGATTTTGCAAGTTTTGAGGAAGACTGAGATATCTCAATACAGAACTGCAATTTCTGCAAAAAAATTCTAATGAGCTTGATTCCGCAATGCTAAAGATTGTAGGAGAAAGGATCAAAATCAGTTGAATTTTTCTGGGGTTATGATCACTTCCTCGTGAAGCTCTGTTCTATTTTTCACGACTGGGACACTTTTGAGGTCAGGTAACGACGATGTAACTTTGTGACATCTGATTTAATGACTGAATCTAGGAGCATCTTTTCTGCTTTATCGATTTTTGGGTTCAAATATTCTCAAACGAAAAAATATTTTGTCGATTTTCGAAGTTTTCAGAAAGAATGAAATTCCCAGACAGAATTACAGACCTAGAATTTGAGCGAGAAAATTTTTTTCTCGAATTAAAATCTGTAATGCTACCAATAGAACAAAAACTCATCAAAATCGGTTGAATATTTCTGAGGATTATAATCTCTTCCTCGTAAAACACCGTTCCATTTCTTACAAATGAGGGACTTGTGAGGTCAGGTAATAACGATGTAACTTTGTAACATCTGATTTAATGACTGAATCTGGGAGCATTTTTTCGGCTCTATCGATTTCTGGGTTCAAATATTCTCAAACAATAATACATAGTGTTGATTTTTGAAGTTTGGAGGAAGACAGAGATATCTGAATACAGAACTGTAATTTCTGCAAAAAAATTCTAATGAGCTTGATTCTGCAATTCTCACAATTGTCGGAGAAAAGATCAAAATCAGTTGAATTTTTCTGGGGTTATGATCACTTCCTCCTAAAACTCTGTTCTATTTTCCACGACTGGGACACTTTTGTGGTCAGGTAACGACGATGTAACTTTGTGACATCTGATTTAATGACTGAATCTGGGAGCATTATTTCTGCTCTATCGATTTTTGGGTTCGAATATTCTCAAACAATAATACGTAGTGTTGATTCTTGAAGTTTTAAGGAAGACTGAGATATCTGAATACAGAAATACAATTTCTGCAAAAAAAATCTGATGAGCTTGATTCTGCAATGCTTCCAATTGTAGGAGAAAAAATCGAAATCAGTTGAATTTTTATGGGGTTATGATCACTTCCTCGTAAAGCTCTGTTCTGTTTTTCACTACTGGGACACTTTTGAAGTCAGGTAACGAAGATGTAACTTTGTGACATCTGATTTGATGACTGAATCTGGAAGCATTTTTTATGCTCTATCGATTCCTGGATTCAAATATTCCCAAACAAAAATACCTATTGTTGATTTTTTGGGTTAGACTGAAATATCTGATTACAGAACTGGAAATTCTTGGAAGAATTTTTTTGACGAATTCGAATCTGAAATGCTACCGATCGAAGAAAAAATTCATTGAGATCGGTATGATATTCATGAGTAGTTTCAAATTTTTCCAATTTTCGAAAAAAACCTTGTATCTCGGTAACAATAAAACGAAATATCTTAATTCAATGATTTGTAAATCATTGAATGAATATCTAGTAGGTTGGGTACTCTAAATCAAATTATCGAAATATAAAGCGGCAAAAACTAATATATTTCTTATGAAATGTGAATAACGAAAGGAGTCACCCTGTATAATTCGGCCTGTCCAATAATAACCAACCAGAAAACGAAAACTGACGACTTCCAAGGACCAAAACAATATCAATCATACCACTCCCATTACTTTCTTCGCCTTTCCCTGCGTCGCGGACTAACGTTGACAAATATTCATTTATCAACACCATCTCATCGTCAAAGAGGTTCATAAACCGCAATGAACAACTGCCAACTCGACATGACTGATGTTACAGATCTGTCATCGAGAAAGAAACTAACCATCTCTGAAATCCTGTATGACGAAATAAATTTTCATATAAAAGTTTTCCCATCAAAGTCCCATTCTTATCCCTCCACTTCTCGATTAAGTTGCCACCAAAATTCAAAGCTGCAGTGCGGACTCGATCCAATATTTCCCCGCTATATACCTCCCAAACGTATATTTTATATGGAAGACCTCACAGTGAATGATTGATATATAAAAACGATCCAGTAATAAATTCCAGGGTGAGATATTGGCCTCACCTATTTGAGAATATGATAGAACTTGAAATGCACCAGTCGTTAAATTTTATAGGTCTCGGAAGACAGGTTTTTCTGGGAGGTTCTATTGATTTCGCTGTGGGGGGCAAGAAGGAGATCCATTCGAATAGTTCGAAGTTGATGGTGTGTGATATTAGTGTTCTGATCTCGAAGTTTAAGGTTCACTCCGTGGTTAATATGGAGTAATCAATCCTTTTGAAGAAGCTGAGGATAATTTTGGAACGTCAAGGGCCTGGATCATTGTTGTGGTTTAGGTCCACCAATGTTGCAGATTCTATATCTGAACATCTATACAGGGTGTTTTGGAAGGCGAGGATAAAACTCATAAAAATAAGTCAAATTTCCTAACCCGCGAATCTGAGAAATGTCCAGTCCGGATCTGACGGTGCGTATTGAGATCTAAATGTGTTTACGGAATGCATTAACGGCAAATCATCTGACAGAGCGTATGATTTTTGTGACTTTTCGAATTTCGTAATGTGTTTCCAAACAGGTGGATAGGACGTGGTGGGTCGATTTCTTGGCCTGCACGCTCCCCGCTTCTCAACCCCTGTGATTTCTTCTTTTGGGGATTCGAAAACATTAGTGTACAGTTGAACAGGTGAATAGTGTTGAAGAACTGAAACAACGCATTGAAAATGCTTGTGACATTATTCGTGAGCAAACTGATGTGATAGTTGCTGCATGTAAGGAAACGTTATCACTTTGTGCATATCAAACGAATGGTGATCATTTCGAACAATTTCTCTGAACAATTCGGATCAATTTTATCGGCAAGTTTGTAATTTTTTTGTGGGACCTCTTCAATCGGTAATTTTTCCTCCGCTTAGTTTGAACTCCAAGAATTATACTGTTCAGGAAAGATGAAATGAAAGTTGAAACAGAATATATGAATTTGCGATCAATTCCAGCACTTTATTTACTTGCTGGAATGCATATGGCACCGGCAGATCTCCCAACAGAGAGATAACACGATCCAGAGTCGTCTAAAGATCTTGATGCCCAAGATTTTTTGCAATTTTTTCAGGTTGAATATTTTATATGATCAACTTCTGGCGAAATGATCTCTTTAGATGAGTTCTAGCGCCTGTCAACAAAAGTCTCACCTCAAAAAACACCCTGTATAATAAACATAAAGCCTTCGAGCAGGTACATCCTCTATGAAAAATTTCAGAAAGCCTATAGACCCATAGTGACCAAAAGAATGTGTAAACAAATTTTTGATTTTAAAAATTCCCTAGTATTCACTTACTAACTAAGTTTACGATTTTCACTAATCAAGAGTTCAACAAAACCCGCACACGTGTTTCGCCATCAGGTGACGAGATAAACGAAAACGAGATAAGATTTTTGAAAAAAAGCTAATACTAGCTTTTTGGCAGAATGTTATTTCAAATTGTTGCAGTTTATCTCATCACCTGATGAAGCCATGGTATGGCGAAACACGTGTAGTGGTTTTGTTGAATGAGTGAAGATCGTGGACTAAGTTAGTGAATAATAAGTTAACATGGATTTTCATCAAGTATCGGCCGCATCAATCAAATTTTCAAAAATTCCGACAATACATCGCTAAAAAAGGCTTCGACGATGTTTTGACATTCCTTGAGGTTTGTCAACATGTGTGGTTTTCAAATCGGAATTGAGAAAATGGAAAAAATAATCGCAATGCCATAGAGATATTGGAGATCCTTCGACCTTCGATCGCGGCCTTCGGCCGCGATCCAGCTATGCTGAAAAAAACGCGATTTTCAGGAATCGTACAAATATAATTGTTTTAGTCAACAAACTCATTATTTGTGTGATTAATTAACATTCAAATTATTTGGAAACTTCCATAGAACCGAATGAATTCGAACTTCAATCATCATCAAGCATTCTCATGACGCCTAATCTAACTCAAATATTTCAAAAGTAAAACTATTGTAAAAAATCTAAATACAAACATTCTCGCTCCCAGCTCTGGCGATGAATCTGTGGCACTCACTGAAACAAAGAGAAAAAAGTTGAGAGACTACAAAGAGAGTAATCGAATTGTAACAGTTTCAACTAAACGGACGCCTCGGACAAGCGTCTCGGCGCCTTTCCGTTTGTTTCCCCGTGTCGTAACTGCGATATTAGAATAGTTTCGAGAGAAAAACGAAGACCTATTATGTTGATTGTTTATGGAAACACGAGGGAAATTTGATATTTCGTGATTGGTTGTTTTGGAACGATTATTATTTTTATTCATTTCTCTTTGGGATACAAACAGGAGGAACCCAAAAAAGTATCGAGAATCCTATATCTGGAGAGTTGGGAAGGCGATTCATGATCTACAGATATTTGAGACAGTTGCTTTTGGATCGGACAGGTGGCGTGATTTGGTAAATTTTCTCAGATCCACTTTGCCTTATGTTTTAAAGGTTTTCAGTTTATCACTTCGAATTTGTCATTTTGCTAACTGTACTGACGAGATCTGATATGGATCGAAACCGGTATACAGGTGCAAATGATGGCAGGCAAATGATAAATTTGTTGGTCTCTGGGATACATGAATTGTTTTGTTGGTTTGCTATTAGTTTATCTAGTATAATTTTTTAATTTCATTCCTAAATTTGATAATTTTATATTGACAGCCCTATATAATTCTAGTCAACTATTCAGACGAATAAGGTTGAAGCTTGAACTCGTAATTTCCATGTGTGACTATATATGCTCGTAATGTTTACGGCGCGTCAAACATGTGTCTTTGTCTTGAAGAGTTGATAAGGCGATTCATAATCTACAGATATTTGAGACAGTTGCTTTTGGAACGGACAGGTGGCGTGATTTGCTAAATTTTCTCAGATCCACGTTGCCCTATGTTTTAAAGGTTTCCTGTTTCTCACATCGAATTTGTTATTTTGCTAACTGTACTGACGAGATCTGATATGGATCGAAACCGGTCTACAGGTGCAAATGATAAATTTGTGGATCTCTGGGATACATGAATTGTTTGGTTGGTTTGCTATTAGTTTATCTAGTATAATTTTTCTAATTTCATTCCTAAATTTGATAATTTTATATTAACAGCCGTATATAATTTTTGTCAATTATTCAGACGAATAAGGTTGAAGCTTGAACTCGTAATTTCCATGTGTGACTATATATGCTCGTAATGTTTACGGCGCGTCAAACATGAGTCTTTGTCTTGGGGAGTTGATAAGGCGATTCATGATCTACAGATATTTGAGACAGTTGCTTTTGGACGGACAGGTGGCGTGATTTGGGAAATTTTCTCAGATCCACGTTGCCTTATGTTTTGAAGGTTTTCTGTTTTTCACATCGAATTTTTTATTTTGCTAACTGTACTGACGAGATCTGATATGGATCGAAACCGGTCTACAGGTGCAAATGATAAATTTGTTGGTCTCTGGGATACATGAATTGTTTTGTTGGCTTGCTATCTAGAATAATTTTTCTAATTTAATTCCAGAATTTCAAGAAATTATCCACATTTTACATTCACAATATTACATCGAGTAAAAACAATAATGAAACAATAACTTGAAGCAGTAAAAAGTATGATAATACATATTTTTTTTTTATTGAATTTTTGAAAGATGCAGTCAAGTCAAGCAGCGTTATTGTTGAAAAAGTGAATAAATAGCGTTATAATTTTGTGCAAATGTCTGTAATTTTCGAATTTTGAACCGAGAATAGTTGAAGAAGAATCAGAAAAATCATTGGGCCATAATTCATTTACGCAGAACTTCAAATGAAAATGAAGAAATAAAAATAAATATAAGAATTAAATTCAACAATAACCGTTTACAAAACGGCTATATGAAATGAACATTAAAGCTTTAATAATCGCAATGAACACAAAAAGTAAACTCTTGAATCCATAAAACAAAACCGGGCTTACGCCTGCATGGAAAAAGCAGCGAACAATCAAATAAAGCGGGGATATTGAATGCGAAAAAAAAGATAATGTTCTCCCCGCAAACGTATGGGGTACAGACCCAGCGAAATTAGGAAATATAACGCACTTAAGCGTGCGGCAAAACGTTAACACACAATTGCGAGTCTTCGTACCGCTCCCGCACGGGTTTCATGGCAGGAAACAGGGATGAAAGTGCTGTCAGAGGCTCCAAGGTTATGCGGATTCATGTTTGAAAAGGGGCCTCCGCTCTTTCGGCTGATGTTACACAAATGATTCCTACCTCTTTTGCATCATCACGACCGGGAGAATCTCCGCTCTGATTTCAGGGGTTTATGCCCCCGGGTTGTTATATCGATGGTGGGGATTTTTTATCGAGTTTCGACGATTTTTCGGGTCAGTTCACTCGTACGTTTATCTGGATGACTTGCTAACGAATGATATTTTCCATAGGAAAATATGTGTGTCGTTGGGTTCTTCCAAAGTGCTCGATGATCCGTTAAATATGGATGGATTTTATCGTCTCTTTCAATATGCCTCCGGTCCGCCAAGAAGCACTGCATTCCAGGGGATGGAGAAATTTTGGAATGGGATAAACCCATCCGTGCGATTATGGCGGTGACTAGATCGTTTTTTGCATGTCTACCAAAAAACATAGGAAAATGAACCCCTCCCTGAAAGATTCCTTGAACATTCTTTGTTTTTTCTCAGAATTAAAATTAATCAAAAATATTGTGTGATGACATCAAAAAGAAGGATATAATTCCTTTGTTGGAATGAAGTAATTCTTCATGCATATTCATAAAAAATCGAGGGCAGTGTCTACGTAGGCTACTTCAACCCCCGAATTAAATATTTAGCTCAACAGATAGAAACTTTCGAAATAACTACATGCTGAAAACAATAATAAATGTAGGCAACCCAAATCAAAAACAACTTTCATGAACATATAATTGAAAACTACGACAACCTCCAAGATGAAGATAACAAAAATAAAAAATTAATTCAATCCAGATTAAATACAATATTAAATGAACAAAAATTCAAATAAGTTTCTACGAAAAATAACAACACAAATAAAACAAAAATTGAAATAATAAAGGAAATAACACAAATATCAATTGACAAGAAAGAGAAACCTATCAAACATTCTGAGGAATTCAATTCGTACCTCTCTCATGGACGGGACTCTTCACAGTGTTCAATTCCAGCCTCGCGTTTTCTTCATATATATCATCTATTTTCGCCTGGCACTGCAGTATCAACTTTCCCATGGAGAAATGGATGTCCGATAGGACTATTTCGAGGGAAAGGTCACTCCACGCCATCTCCTGGGTCTGTCGTGAAGTCAGAGCGTCACTCCTTGCGACCTGCGAAACAGAATTAAAAAGAGTTCAACACAACGAATTTGAGAGTAATGAAGGGAGATGCATGTAAGCAAATAATGAGGAAAATTTTATATGAACATAAACCTCGTTGAAAAATATTCAATCGATAATGACTGCCTCAACTCAAGTAACAGTCTCACAGATATATAACAAGAAGATCACGGATACAGAGATGCGATGTAACAAAGATGCTCTTATGTCCTACTCAGTACAAGCGTACGTCGAAATAATATCTTAGAAAAATACATTATGAAACGAATCCTCAATTTTCATTCCACAAACATTTATGAGTGAAAGAGCTGATATGTAGAACGTCTGTCTAATTGAAACGTTGCTGTGTTCTATAGAATGTAGACGTTCGATTTGCTCAGAGCCTCTCTCTTACATCTCCGCTCTGTATCCGCTCCCTTTTTGTGATATATCTTGAAAATTTAACTTGGTTCATTATACCCACTGAGGAAAAGCGCAGGTCTACATTATATCTCAGATACGTCAAAAAAACCAATCCTCAATGTTCATATAACAAACATGTATTAGTGATAGGGTTGATATGTGGAGAGTCTCCCTAATTAAAACGTTGCTGTGCTTTATAGAATGTAGACGCGTGCTTTCCTAAGATCGCCTCTACATCGAAGTTCTGTATCCGCGCTATTCTTGTTATATATCTGTGACATAGTCACTTGGCGGCTATTATCTACTCAGAAGAAGCGCACGTCCACATTATTTTTCAGACAAATACGTTATGAAACAAATCCTTAATTTTAATATCATAAATATGTAGCAGTGATAGAGCTGATATGTAGAACGTATCCATAATGTAGAATGTAGAAATGCGCTTTACTAAGAACGTCTCTACGACATCTCAGCTCTGTAGCTGCTCCTTTCATGTGATATATCTGGAACAAAGTCACATGGGTCCTTTTAACTTCTCGGAAAAAGTGCACGTCTACATTATATGTCCGATAAGTTACGAAAAAAATCCTTAATTTTTATATAACAAACATGTATTAGTGATAGGGTTGATATGTGAAGAGTCTCCCTAATCAAAACGTTGCTGTGCTTTTCAGAATATAGACGTGTGCTTTTTTGAGATCGCCTCGGCTACATCGCAGCTCTGTATCCGCGCTCTTCTAGTTATTCTGTGACATAGTAACTTCGAGGCTATTACCTACTTAGAAAAAGCGCACGTCTGAATTATATCTCCGATAAGTTATGAAAAAAAACCCTCAATTTTTATATAACAAACATGTAGCAGCGATAGGGTTGATATGTGAAGAGTCTCCCTAATCAAAACAATGCTGTGCTTTTTAGAATGTAGACGCGGCTTCCCTAAGATCGTCTCGGCTACATCGCAGCTCTGTATCCGCGCTCTTCTTGTTACATATCTGTGACATAGTCACTTGGAGGCTATTATCTACTAAGAAAGAGCGCACGTCTACATAATTTCTCAAACAGATACGTTATGAAACAAATCCTCAATTTTAATATCAAAGATATGTAGCAAGGATAGAACTGATAGGTAGAACGTATACATAAATGGAACAATGCTGTATTCCATGGAATGTAGAAGTGCGCTTTCCTAAGTGCGTATCTACTACATCTCAGCTCTGTAGCCGCACCTTTCATGTGATATAACTGGCACAAAGTCACATAGGTCCTTTTAACTACTCGGGAAAAGCGTACGTCTAAATTATATCTCCGATAAGTTAAGAAAAAAATCCTTAATTTTTATATAACAAACATGTATCAGTGATAGGGTTGATATGTGAAGAGTCTCCCTAATCAAAACGTTGCTGTGCTTTTTAGAATGTAGACGCGGCTTCCCTAAGATCGTCTCGGCTACATCGCAGCTCTGTATCCGCGCTCTTCTTGTTACATATCTGTGACATAGTCACTTGGAGGCTATTATCTACTAAGAAAGAGCGCACGTCTACATTATTTCTCAAACAATTACGTTATGAAACAAATCCTCAATTTCAATATCAAAGATATGTAGCAAGGATAGAACTGATAGGTAGAACGTATACATAAATGGAACAATGCTGTATTTCATGGAATGTAGAAGTGCGCTTTCCTAAGAGCGTATCTACTACATCTCAGCTCTGTAGCCGCACCATTCATGTGATATAACTGGCACAAAGTCACATAGGTCCTTTTAACTACTCGGAAAAAGCGCACGTCTAAATTATATCTCCGATAAGTTAAGAAAAAAATCCTTAATTTTTATATAACAAACATGTATCAGTGATAGGGTTGATATGTGAAGAGTCTCCCTAATCAAAACGTTGCTGTGCTTTTCATAATATAGACGTGTGCTTTCCTGAGATCGTCGTTGCTACATCGCAGCTCTGTATCCGCGCTCTTCTTGTTATATATCTGTGACATAGTCACTTGGAGGCTATTATCTACTCAGAAAGAGCGCACGTCTACATTATTCCTCGAACAGATACGTTATGAAACAAATCCTCAATTTTAATCTCACAAATATGTAGCAGTGATAGAGCTGATATGCAAAACGTATCCATAAGTGAAATGATGTTGTGTTTTATGGAATGTAGCAGTGCGCTTTCCTTAGAGCGTCTCCCTACATTTCAGCTCTGTAGCCGCGCCTTTCATGTGATATATCTGGGACAAAGTCACATGGGTCCTATTAAATACTCGGGAAAAGCGCACGTCTACATTAGATCTCCGATAAGTTATGAAACAAATCCTTGATTTCCATACAACAAACATGAATCAGTGATAAGGTTGATATGGGGAGAGTCTTCCTAATTATAACATTGCTGTGCTTTATAGAATGTAGACGTGTGCTTTCCTAAGATCGTCTCTGCTACATCGCAGCTCTGTATCCGCGCTCTTCTTGTTATTTATTCGGAACATAGTCACTTGGGGGCTATTACCCACTCAGAAAAAGCGCACGTCCACATTATTTCCCAGACAGGTACGTTATGGAACAAATCCCCAATTTTAATATCACAAATATGTAGCAGTGATAGAGCTGATATGCAGAACGTATCCATAAGTGAAATGATGTTGTGTTTTATGGAATGTAGCAGTGCGCTTTCCTTAGAGCGTCTCCCTACATTTCAGCTCTGTAGCCGAGCCTTTCATGTGATATATCTGGGACAAAGTCACATGGGTCCTATTAAATACTCGGGAAAAGCGCACCACTACATTAGATCTCCGATAAGTTATGAAACAAATCCTTGATTTCCGTATAACAAACATGAATCAGTGGTAAGGTTGATATGGGGAGAGTCTTCCTAATTATAACATTGCTGTGCTTTATAGAATGTAGACGTGTGCTTTCGTAAGATCGTCTCTGCTACATCGCAGCTCTGTATCCGCGCTCTTCTTGTTATTTATTCGGAACATAGTCACTTGGGGGCTATTACCTACTCAGAAAAAGCGCACGTCCACATTATTTCCCAGACAGATACGTTATGAAACAAATCCCCAATTTTAATATCACAAATATGTAGCAGTGA
Organism: Aphidecta obliterata; assembly: GCA_963966015.1. Taxonomy (NCBI): domain Eukaryota; kingdom Metazoa; phylum Arthropoda; class Insecta; order Coleoptera; family Coccinellidae; genus Aphidecta; species Aphidecta obliterata. Next base: position 6,873,430 of record OZ014435.1, read on the forward strand.
TAGAGCTGATATGCAGAATGTATCCATAAGTGAAATGATGTTGTGTTTTATGGAATGTAGAAGGGCGCTTTCCTAAAAGCGTCTCTACTACATCTCAGTTCTGTAGCCGCTCCTTCCTTGTGATATATCTGATACAAAGTCACATGGGTCATATTAACTGCTCGAGAAAAGTGCACGTCTACATTATATCTCCGATGAGTTATGAAACAAATCCTTAATTTTTATATAACAAACATTTAAAAGTGATAGAGTTGATATGTGGATTGTGCAAGTTGATATGTTGATAATTTAAACGTTGCTGTGCGAATCAAATATACACGGAGAGCATCCCTACCACACCGCAGCTCTTCTTGCGATATATCCGTGAAATGGTCACTTAGGTCAGGAATAAAGTTCTATTGGCACTGTTTGAAAAAAATTCGATTGAAGGGTGTCTTTTGAACCTTTGTACGAGGTAGAAATGAGATTACAGAAAAAAGTAAGAGGAAGTGTTCGAAATATGTAACAGAGCGATCAAATAATTCCAATGCATCCCTTGTCGAGAAAGATGAAAATCGCCAACTCTTCGCCGGATTTTTTTCCGCAACCCACCCCGAACCATAAGCCTCCCTTCATCCCCTACATATGCTTTCACATTCTAATATACTATCGAAAGGCGGATGGACAAATTTTTTCATCCTGCGAACGTATCTTGGCCGATTACTCAGGACCCATCGGTATTCCGTGAACGTTTTTAGGGATGTCAACCCTCGTCTCCCGAAAGGTGGGGAGATCGGCCCTTGACCTTCTTGATGCCAAACAATACATCACTCCAAATTGGGTCGATTGGGATTCGGATCTGAAGATTTCTAAGATTTATAGATTAATTATTTATGTCGTCGGGGATTTATGTCGAGTCCAAATTTGCATTTTTCGTGGGGGTTTTCACCTGGAAGATTTTTGAAGTGGAGGTGATTCACTGTTTGTGGAATGGTGAAACCATGATTGTAACTATTATTTGTCTTCATATCTTCGAGGTAACACAATCTCTCTTCTTTCCCTTTCCCAGGTGCGATCATAGCGAAAGAAACCCATCCAACTCGCATAACAATAACCGTTATATCCGCGCAAGATAAGTTTCCACGAACATGCTGATAGCGGAATTACACTTACCACCAGATCGTTGAGGAGGAAGGTGAGTCTGGCAGGCGGCCGAGCGGGCTGCGAGGTGCAATTGGCCCTCAGGGTATGTCCGCAATCTAGCGGCTCACCCTCGACACTTATGGTCGGTGGGAATTCCGGCAGTTCTGGAACGAAACGTTAAAATTAAGACCGTCAGACGTCGGAGGGAAATATCATTATGCTCGATGGGCTTCATCCAGGAATAGGAGTTGAGGGGGGTTCTTTGTTGTTTGTGTGGGGTTTGAATGAGATAAGGGTTCTGGGATTAATCTCGTCAAAGAAAATTGATCAAATTAAAAAAAAGAAACAGTTAAAGCCGAATGGAGACAATTGAGTTAAGAATGAATTTGAATCAAATATCTCCCCGGAAAATGTCACTCAGGCACCTCAAGATATTCGGTTCAGGATACACATTCTCGACTTTATCGCACACCCAGAGACGATGTCAGTTGTCCGTAAGTGCCCATTACATTATCCGGAGCGTGAAAAATTCCAAATTTATCTCCAATAAAACGATGATATATCGCTTATAAACCACAACGAGCGAGGTTAGCTGCGCGATTTATATTGGCAATTATTTTGAGGGATTGTGGGAGTGATTTTTCTTTCCTCGCTGCAACGGCCACGTTTTGATTCATTTCGGACCGGTGCAAGGGACAAATGGAAAGAAAACAGATAGTATTCGGGTTGAAGGATGGTTCTTCACTTCAGTTCCACGCCATCATTCTTGTTTTCTCGGAGTTAAGGGAACGAACGAACGAATGACCAATGACTCCAAGATATTGTAGTGTACGATTCAGATTCCATCTATAAATAGTATACATAGAAATTGTCGCGTATGGTACGCTTTAGCTAGCATAATTCGTCTGGGTTTGAGAAATCGTACCATAAAGAAGCATCGTACCATTAATTCGGAAATTGGATAGAAAAATAGAAACCTTTCGGACTTCAGGATGTACCACACGTGTAAGATACACCCGACGAAGTTCAAAATTTTATTTTAAGAGATGATGACTCTGACCTTAACTATGACTATTTTGAGCTAATTGCGAAAGTCACATGAATATTATGTAAATATGTAACATTCATTCAAGTTTGTTACATCGTTCACGTAACATTTATTCAACTTCTACATAATAGCGATGTAAATTTTACATTACATCTAGATTATGCTACGTCATGTGAATGTCAGTTTGTTATATTTGTGCCATGATATTCACACAATAAAATGATATAGAATATATGTGAACAAATGGAAAATATAAAAATAAGGTTGTTATTTTGGCGGAAATTTGCCATAACAGAGAACGACGAAGTTTAATTTTATTTTAAGAAATGATAATTCTGACGTTAACTATGATTATTTTGAGCTAATTCCTTACAGATCCTGCTGAATATTTCTGTCAGATTGTGTATCCCACATATTGATTTTCTATGTATTTTGCGTTTCAAATTCTTATAATTTTTTGTGTTCTTTATTCTTTATCTCTTGTCTATAATTTCAGTTGCTTCATTTTGTTTATTATGTAAGTACTTTTTTCTGTGGGACCACAGATTTGAATGATAAGTCTATTATTTCTTCACAAATTTTAAGTTCCACTTCAGTTTGCACAATCTGTCGAGAAAAGCGGATATGGCCAACTGAAGAAAGGGAGAAATAATAAAGCATTCAACTGGTATATTCTGGTCTGAATAGAAATGTAACAATATTCTTGAATAGTTGTGAGGGAAAAATTTTTCCGGAACATCCAAGACTGTAGTCTGTGTAATTTTTGAACGTCTACAAACAATGATGTGAAAGTAACATAAATCTTATGTAAATATGTAACATTCATTTCAGTCAATTATGACTACCTCGAGCAAATTAAGCACTGGTTCTTCTGGATATTTCTTTCAGATTGTGTATCCTACGTATTGACTTTTTATATCTCATTTGCGTTTTGAATTCTTAAAATTTTTTCTGTTCTTTGTTTTTAATCACTTGCCTTTCGTTCCAGTTGCATCATTTCGTTTATTATGTTCGTACTTTTTTTCTTTAGGACTACACATTTGAAGGATCAGTCTATTATTTCTTCAGAAGTTTTTGGTTCTTCTTCAGTCCGCACAATCTGTCGTGAAAAGCGAATATGGCCAACTGAAGAAAAGGAGAAATGATAAAGCTTTCAACTAATCTGCCTGGAACATTTTGGTCTGGATAGAAATGTAACAATATTCTTGAATAGTGGAGAAGGAAAAATTTGTTCGGAAAGTCCAAGACTGTAGTCTGTGAAATTTTTGAAAGTCTACCAACAATCATGTGAAAGTAATTTAAATCTTATGTAAATATGTAACATTCATTTCAGTCAATTATGACTATTTCGAGCAAATGTCGCACAGATTCTTCTGGATATTTCTCTCAGATTGTGTATCTCACGTATTGACTTTTTATGTTATTTGCGTTTTAAATTTTTATAACTTTTTCTGTTCTTTGTTTTTGATCACTTGCCTCTCGTTCCAGTTGCATCATTATGTTTATTATGTTAGTACTTTTTTTTCTTTGGGACTACATATTTGAATGATCAGTCTATTATTTCTTCAGGAGTTTTAAGTTCTTCTTCAGTCTGCAAAATCTGTCGTGAAAAGCGATTATGGCCAACTGAAGAAAGGGAGAAATAAAAAAGCATTCAACTGATCTGCCTGGTACATTCTGGTCTGAAAAAAAAATAACAATATTCTTGAATAGTTGAGAAGGAAGAATTTATTCGGACATCCAAGACTGTAGTCTGTGTATTTTTGAAAGCCTACAAACAATGATGTAAAAGTAACATAAATCTTATGTAAATACGTAACATTCATTTTGTTAACTATGACTATTTCGAGCAAATTTCGCACCGGTTCTGCTGGATATTTCTTACAGATTGTGTATCCCATGTATTGTATTTTTATATCTTATTTGCGTTTTGAATTCTTATAATTTTTTCTGTTCTTTGTTTTTAATCACTTGCCTTCCGTTCCAGTTGCATCATTTTATTTATTATTTTAGTACTTTTTTTTCTTTCGGACTACATATTTGAATGATCAGTCTATCATTTCTTCAGAAGTTTTTGGTTCTTCTTCAGTCTGCACAATCTTTCGTGAAAAGCGAATATGGCCAACTGAAGAAAGGGAGAAATAATGAAACATTCAACTGATCTGCCTGGTATTTTCTGGTCTGAATGAAAATGTAAAAATATTCTTAAATAGTTGAGAAGGAAGAATTTGTTGGGAACATCCAAGACTGTAGTCTTTGTAAATTTTGAGAGTCTACAAACAATGATGTGAAAGTTACATAAATCTTATGTAAATATGTAACATTCATTCTAGTTAATTATGATTATTTCGAGCAAATTCTTCACAGGTTCTTCTGGATATTTCTTCCAGATTGGGGAAATACCATTGAATTTCTATATCTTATTTGTGTTTTAAATTCTTATAATTTTTTCTGTTCTTCGTTCTTTTTCACTTTCCTCTCGTTCCAGTAGCATCATTTTGTTTACTATATTGGTACTTTTTTTCTTTGGGACTACATATTTGGATGATCAGTCTATTATTTCTTTAGCTGTTTCTATTCTTCTTCAGTCTGCACAATATGTCATGAAAAGCGAATATGCATTTAATTAATCTGCCTGGTACATTCTGGTCTGAATAGAAATGTAACAATAATCTTGAATAGTTGAGAAGGGAGAATTTGTTACAAAACTGTGTAACTTTCTAAAGTCTACAAACCATGATGTGAAAATAACATAAATCTAATGTAAATATGTAACATTCATTTTAGTTAACTATGACTATTTCGAGCAAATTCCGCACAGGTTCTGCCGGATATTTCTTTCAGATTGTGTATTCCACGTATTAACTTTTTATATCTTATTCGCGTTTTGAATTCTTAGAATTTTTTCTTTTATTTTTGTTTTTAATCACTTGCCTTCCGTTCCAGTTGCATCATTTTGTTTATTATTTTATTCCTTTTTTTTGGGACAACATACTTGAATGATCAGTCTTTTATATATTTCTTCACAAGTTTTTAGGTTTTCTTCAGTCTGCACAAACTGTCGTGAAGAGCGAATATGGCCAACTGAAGAAAGGGGGCAATAATAAAGCATTCAATTAATCTTCCTGGTACATTCTGGTCTGAATGGAAATGTAACAATATTTTCGAATAGTTGAGAAGGGAGGATTTGTTCGAAATAGCCAAGACTGTAGACTATATAATTTTTGAAATTTCAGAAAAAAATTATGCGAAAGTTACATAAATCTCATGTTAATATGTAACATTCATTTTGGTTTGTTACATTATTCATTTAACATTTTTTCAACTTCTACACACTTCTATGTAATATGAATGTCAGTTTGTGATATTTGTGCCATAATATCCACACAATAAAATAATATAGAATATATGGGAAAAAGCAACATCAATGGAAAATATAAAAATGGGGTTGACATTTCGCCATAACAGAGATGTAAATTCTACATAACATTCGGAGATATTAAATATACTTACTCACTACTGACATGGTTTGTGTGTCAGATAACGTTGAGAATGTCAAATCTTTGGTTACTTCACAGGTGAAATTTCCTGCAAGGTTGAAATCTATATCCGCCAGAACTACTTGAGTACTATTTGACCTGTGTTCCTGAAACAAAAGAGTAATTTTTATTTTATTGTCATGATGAAATCTTTCTGAAGTTAACAATTATATTTTCGAATTAACTTTTTTCCCAGCCGTTTAAATATTTTGAAATCCGATGAAAAAAAATTTCGAACAAAATTTCTTCATGAAGAATAAAATACTGTGCCAAAATATATATCTTTCCATTCAAAAAAATCGAGTTGACCTTGAAATAACCTTGAAGTCAAGGTCAAGGTTAAAACAATATAAGGTCAATTTCTGCCCTCCTTGTTACCTAACAATTTTTACTAGAAACATTTACTTCAAAAGGACATAGTTTTTGAGATAATTCACCGTCCCAAGTTAAATACCGCATCCTGTATATCTTCGTCGATACGAATATCTCCAAGGATTTGTGTGAAGCAACACGTGCCGACCCCAAAGATCATATATCAAATTGATATTTTTCACGTCAGGTTGGTAAGTACTCTAATATTTAATGGTATATCCTGTTATGTCGAATAAATAATGCATTTTTGACATTACGTTATTACTCTTGGAGTTGACATCCCCAACTGTCAGCCAAGTCCCCCCCCAAAGTGATATATAATTCACCCAGACATTAGTAAATAAAACTGGAGAAAAAGAAGTGTTATATTTTGTGCTTCTAGCGTGGCTCATATAGTTTATACTCTTCTTCCTTCAGTCCTCATCTATGTGTATTATTCTTCATCCCAAATGAAAATTCACGTCTGATTGTTACGATGCGATGTTGCCACTTTCGGAGAAGAATACCTACGTTGATAGTCGAAAAAGGTCAGATTTGAGGCCAATTATTTCGGCGTTTCGCGATTAATCATTTCGTCCCATGGACCGTGCTCGGAATAATTCGGGGCCAAATTCCAATCCGGATCTCGAGATTAATATAATGAATTCCGAGAAATTATAGAACATAATTCTGAAAACATGCCCTGCTGAAAATTCATTAGTCCATTCTTCGCTCCTAGGATCAACAATCCATTTTGTAGCTAATTAATTCGCCCAGGGTCTGTTGTTTTATGGAAGTCATAAAATGGCGCCGAGGTAATGGAAGGAGCGTTTTCATTGAGCACTTCGGTCCCACACGTTTCCTTCTTATAAATCTATTGCAATTCTTGAAGTTTAAACCAATTATTTTTTGCCACGATGGTCATGGCTATGGTAGAGTAACTCCGTGTTATGTTCGGTTCGTTAATTTTATTGTGAGTTTTTTTCTCCTGTGAATGAATGGGGCTATTTGAATTTTTCATCAGGGAATATATTATCGTCTAGAATTTCAAAACACTCGAGTGGTCAGCTACATCTATTTGATGTAATCTGGGGAGATCAAGGAAGGAACAAAACGATGTATCAGTTCTTTGCTCCAAATACGTATCTGGTTCGTAATTTGTGAGAAATCTGTGATGGCACTTCATCCATGCTTCGTATTGGCATGTATCAGCTATACAGGGTGTTTTCAAAGGAGAGGTTTTTTTTTGACAGGTGCTAAAACTCATCAAAATATTCACCAGGGTCGAGTATTTCGAAATCAAAGTTACCCACGAATCTGAAAAATTCTCGGTCCAGATTTGACGGTACGTAATGAGATCCAATAGTGTTCATTGAATACGATCAGTTCACAGGAAATCATCTAACACAGAGTATGATTTTTGTGACTTTTCAGAATTTCCAAATGGGTCGATAAGACGTGGTGGGTCGATTTCTTGGCCTCAACGCTCCCCGGATCTCAACCCCTGTGATTTATTTTTTTGGGGTTAGTTGAAAACATAACTCTACAGTAACGGCGAGGTGAATAGTGTTGAAGAACTGAAACAACGCATTGAAAATATTCAAATAACTCTTGAGCAAACTGATGTGTTGCTGCATGTTACCATTCGTTATTACGCCGGACAAGACTTTGTGGACATCAAACAAATGGTTACCAATTCGAACAATTCCTCTTAACAATTTGGATCAATTTTATCGGTGAGTTTGTGAACTTTCGAATTTTTGTATGTATGGCAGATCTCCCTACAGAGGGATAACACGATCCAGAGACGTCTTCAGATCTTGATTCCCAAGATTGTTTGCAGTTTTGTCTAATTGAATATTTCTATGTTCAACTTAAACCTAATGATGAAGGTTTGAATTCTTCAATTCCTCTTCTGGCATATACATCGTTGAATATTGAATATTGTTGTTGCGTTTTTCGAAAATTCGAGTGTATGCGAACATGTTACAAAGAACAGATGGTTCGGGTTAAGCTTCAACAGCTGGTTGAATTTCAATCGAAATTTATCAGAAAAATTCCATTGTCATCGCATAATCGACTGCGTTTTAACCGGAAACATATCAATGCGTGTATACTTCGAATTCCCCAATAATAAAATAGTCATTAACGAATTCGGGAAGTCGATCGGAAACTATTCCATTACAAATTATATACCATTCCATGTTTTTTCGTCCGCTTGTTTTTTATTAATGCACAAAGCGAATCTAGGTTGACTGACCACAATTTCGATGATTTTACTGATGGCCAATCGAAATTATTCACGTTGATTCGACGTTTAATTCAAATGTGAAGCGAGTTCGATCTATCGAATATTCGCGAATATTCATCTGACTGCATGTTTGTCGATTGGAATTCTTTTAAATATTCTTTAGAAGTTGGTGAAATGATAATCGATGGTGAAAAGGATTTCACCGAACATTTCACGATTTTAGATTACCAACGCGACCGCTACGCGGTCGTATTTTACAAAAAACAACTCGGTGCCTCTGGCAACTCGACCTCCACCATTTAGAATTTTTTGTATGGACATTAGTCGCTTTAGTATATAATAAATGATAAATGGAAAATAAATGAAAATTCATTTTAAGAATTAATTCAACACTATCCAAACTAAACCTAACCTAACCTAAATATCCCCACATATGATCTGATTTCTGATTATTTCCATGAATTGAAAGAAACCAATCGACTCCTTCCCGAGAGTTGAAAGAAATGAAGTTCCCTTCTTTGGACCAAAATATATTCTTGAAGTACTTGTCGATTTGGAAGAAGGATATTGATGAAATTCATTCATGTCTGATTACAGTCTAATCTGTAAGTAAAGGTCGAAAGTGTTTCACAAGAATGGATAAGACTTCTTTCCGCAGCATCTTGAGGGCTGCAGAAATGTGGAATCGATTCTCAAAGAACCGGAGGTCGACTACAACAGATAAATTCGCCATTTTCAGTGACTTTTGAATACCTCCAAGTCTTAAGATCTTAAGTCTGGGTACCTGGTCACTCAGGAATCAAAGAAAACGAAGAGGCCAATACACTTGCCAGAAAGGGAGCACAAACGCCACTTACTGGCCCAGAACCTTTCTGTGGCATAGGTAAACGCACCTATGAGAAAGAGTTTCTGGAGAAGGAAGATACCGAAAGAGAAGCACTCTGGAGGAACCTTCCAGGAATGGATCACTGTAAAAGGTTCATTCGGAACTTTGAAAGTTCAAGATCCAAAAAGTATTTGGATCTCAGTAAAAACAAGTTACGCCTACTCACTGGCTTCCTCGCAGGGCATTGTCGCCTTAGGAAGCATATGATGTTATGAAGAGAATGGGCTTAACAGAAACTGAAGAGTGCAGATTATGTGGTGAAGAGGAGGAGACTTCTGTTCACCTGGTTACAGAATGCCTCGCCATTGCAAACCAGCGCAAAGAATGTCTTGGACATCTCAGATACTGGAGTTCATTGGAGCTCTGGAGCTGGAGGGCGAGCTGTAGGTAGCGCATTTGCGAATACGGCTCTGATGGGGGGCACAATAGACCTTGAGGTCGCAGTGGAACGTAACCCCCTTCCCAACTTTTACCTATTTACTAAGTCCTAAGACACCACCACCCTTGAATTTCATGATAATTATATTTCCATGTTTAAAAATACTCACATCCACTACTATTCCTGGATAAGGGAACACCTTCGTTTTCGGGGATTCCTTCGGCACGAACCTGTAGAACTCGTAGGGGCCCCTGTACCATTTGACCGCATACAGGGCCGGTTCGTCTGTGTCGTGGGCACAACGTAGCGTGGCCGATTGGAACCGTTTCACCGTCTTCGGCTCTATTGTCAATTTCACACTGTTCGCACTCGAAACACTCATCGCATCTGAAACGAAAAAACAAAAGGATTTAGATAATACTTTCAACAGACGTATTTAAGTCATTCAACGTTAAAATCAAGTCTTCTCGAAGAATTTATCTCAGTTTCCCTCCGACATCCCCAAAGAACAGAATTAACCTGAGAAGCACTTCGCGACCAGACATAAATCTCCGGAGTTCCCGCCCACCTATAAAGAAACAGGAGTTATGTGCGGCATCTTTTTTGTCAAAACTCTCGATACATATACTTTCTCGACTGCGAAATAAATAGGACCGCAGCTTTTTGTTGCCCTCCGCAATCCGGCGGAGGGGCCGAGCAGACAGAGTGCTGGAAACGGACAAACACTTCCTGACTACTTATCTCGTCTTCTCCCGGCCCATTCACCGCATTGTTAATGTGAAGACTCCAGATCGACTCCTATGTGAAACAATGGAAAGACACACGGGGGTTTTTTGCCTTCTGCACTCCCGCCGCTCGATTTCGTTACGAGGAGAAGGGGAGAAGTGAGCCGGAATCGCAGACTCCCAGGAGATGGAAATGGACCAAGCAGGTCTGTGATGATTTCTATTCAACGATGATGTTGGTCTTTTGTGCGGTTAACTGGGGCTATTTATTGAGACTGTGACGTGTTTTTGTTACGGACAGAAGGAGAATAACTCCTACACGATAACTATCAATACTGAGTAAATTAGGAATATTCACAGAATATATAAAAGTCACACAATTCGAATCATGACAGTGAGAATAAAACTATACTAAACCGATCTGGCGACTGCGCCCGCCATTTTATTTATCCGTACAGAAATCCATATTATCATGAACTTAGGATGTAGGTTTGCTGAGTCCGTCCAAGAGAAGAATAACCACAGAATCTTTTTCTACAAATTGAAGTACGATGCTAACCTCGAAATATGAAGTTCTCTGGAAAGTGGCTTCGGTGAGGCGGGCGGTTTTTGTTGGCTCTGGCTTTTTGAATTCTACAGTGATATCTTTTTTTTTTGAAGGTAAACCAGGGTGGGATTGTGAGTTAATTGATCTGAAACCTTCGAGGGTGGAAGATATACTTTGGGTTTGGCATGTGAGTAACAATATTTTATAAAAAAAACTTCATCATTCAGATACCGGCTCCTCCTAATTTGCTACACTTGTCTTCAACAGTGTCCATTATTTACCCAATGCGTTTATCTCATATCATTTACCATCAATTCACAAGAGGCAATCTGCTTTTACTCAACGTATTTTACCATGTTGGTTTGCTTCTTGTGTATTGTTTTGTATCAATTCTTCACACTTCATTATCAAGTCTATTCCATATTATTTAATGATTCTAACTGCCCATATGTATTAAATTCCTAAGTGCATCTCACAAGAGTTTGATTGTATAAACGAATGTTTAAGAATCACTTTTTGCAATATTCTTCAAATGATACTATATGTAATCGTTGTAGTTTTCAGCAAATAGCAAGGATATTCATAAGCACCATTGTCGGCATTATGTTTCATCATCTTATATTGATTGAGCATTTCAAAAAGCCACTCTCCATGCATTTTAATCCGTTATGACTCCTTGTTTATTGTGTATATGATTGACTGCTTATATCGTTTACTATCTATATCACCCACTGCTTATATCGTTTATTGTTTATTTCGTTTACTGTCTATAACTTTCACTGGTTATATCGTTTAATGCTTATATGGTTTATCTAATACTTGATGGGATTATTGACCAGGGAGACAACTATCGGATGACGCAACCTAAAAATTAATCAAAACTTTGCCCAACGTTTGGAAATATACATATAACGTGGATCTTTGGTCGCATTCCCCTCTCCTTGCACCGTGGGAGCTCATCAATCATCAATCGTCAAATGATAGTTTGACCCCTGCGAAGTATAACTCCCAATTTACCGCCTTTAATCTACTCAATCATTTTTAAACACCATTTGAGAGAATTCTCACCAGTCAACCTGTTTATGAATATTCTTTACTTGTGAGTTAATGGTATATGAACGAGAAAAGGAGGGAGGTTGTTTTTTTCTTCCCCTTCAGGGTTGTTTTTTTCCTCCCTACCTTTTGGCACTCTGAAATAAACTTGTTATTTTCTTGTTTTGAGTGCTAAACTATGTGTTTTGAATTTCCTATTTTGCCGTCAATCTCTACTATTGAATCAAGCGTAATTTGGGTTACACACTTACATACACAACGTAGAGTCCTTTTAAAACCACTATACGATCACGATCTTGGCCAAAGATTATCTAGAGTAATATGTTCAAGTTGAAAAGAACGCCTGTAAGGTAGAGTTCTAGTTCTTTACGGTTTTCTATAGAAAACTGTAATGTCGGTGAGAGTTTTATCATTTCAAAAGTACCAATTCAGTACAATACTTCCTTTCAGATTTCCTCAACAAAAACATAAACAAATGACAATGTCATTAACGCTACGTTGGTATCTGAGATTTATTGCATGAACTATGATCTAAACTTATTCCAGTCCCGACTTCAGTGTCGCCCTTCTCGATTTACTGTAATGATTTATTCGATTTTTTTTCCAATTTATGCTTTCATACTGATGGAAACAGATGTGTAGTTAGGTAGGATGAGTTCCAATTTGAAATTTTGTTGATTCCTTCAAGTTTTCAACAAAAACATTCTTCAATGATTTTTTATGCCTTTCAATGATGACCCACTTTTTTTATGCAGATTTCCTGATACATATTGCTGAGTGGTTTTTATTGGTGTGCCAAAAGCATTCATTATCGAGTTATAATACGAGAATAGATGGAAATTTGATGTTGTATTTCATGGAAGAATGTCAAATGACCAGAGATGACCACTCTGAAGATGAATTAAAACCGCCCTCATCACATTTTCGTTTGAACGCATTTCCAAGTTCTAAAGAATCAGATCCGATTCCAATGTTTTCACAACTCAAACAACCCAGTGTGGCGCTGTTGAAAAATCACACAACGCGAAAACACTGCCATGTCTTCCCTCCAAACAGAAAATAACGCTCCCTCACGTTCCCTTGAACGCATAAATTTGAATTCGCAAAAAGCTGAATTAATTGAGTGAATTAATTTTCGCAGGAATTTTCCGCATTTTATTTTTAATCTTGTTAAACAAGCCATGTTCATCCCGATTTCGAAAAGTTCCACTTCCATCGAATGAGGAGGGTGGAAAGCTTTCAACTTTCTTTTTTAATTTATGTGGGAGATGTTTGGCGATGGGGGTTGTGCACATGAAAACGCGGAAATTTCAAAGGTAAATTTGAATTTTGGACTAAATGACCTCAGTCAGTTGGCTGTGAAAACAAAAAAAATTGCTGAAGAATTATTATTCATGGAATTAGTTGGGTTGAACTCAAATATAGACTTTTCTGTTTGAACATGGTGTTATTCTGTGTGAAGTCATAATGTTATTCACAAAATCTTCGAGTACGTCGAAATGAAAGCGTTCAGCTAGAACTTACTTCTACTATAATAAATGAATTTCTAGCCAAGAATTTCAATTAGTCGTTCTACTACTCCCAAAACTCATCCCAATTCTCATTAAAAGTAGGTAAGGATCGGGAGAAACAAGACTTATTAGCCAAACATGACAAAGTGCTTTATTTATAAAACATGAATGGTATTAATGTACGGAGCAGTACAATTTTAGAAGACACCGTTGTCTCTATGTACATCTGGAACCTTATAAATTATCTCAAAGTGGGCTGAAAATAACCCGACCGAGCATTTGTCGCTCCTACTACACCTGCGGAAGATAATGACAATCTTGTGAAGATGCGGTTGTGATATTTCTGACATCGTTGGCGGCTGGCCTTATTATTAGATCCATGTTTTTTGCTCGAAAATCGTGTAAAAGTTGAAATATTGTAGTAAAGCAAAATGTTTGAAGTAAAGAGATATATCACAAGGAGAGAGCAGATACAGAGGTCGTTTGGTGGTTTTCAGTTCTGATCACTAGCGAGTCCCCAAGTGGTCCCCCAAAACAAAATCGTGCCGAGTTATCGTGCACAATCAAATCGTCTGCTAGATATCGCAACATTCCGTGCAAAACCGAATCGTCTGATCCTCATCGCCGCATTTAATCGCACCATTGCGTCTTCTGAATGTGACATTGAGCAACTTCAAGTGAAGTGCCATTAGCTCTTCAATCAACCAGGTGACAGCCCCGGAACTGTACAGGAAGAAGGTTCATCCTCTGTTTCCTATCCTTCAATCCTATATTTCCATACCAAACTTGCCAATATCTGCCGTAGTTTTCCCCAAAAAAATCATTCAGTTTTCCAACTTTCATTTTCGAGTTGCGTTTGAAAAACTGTACTGGCGCGCATATCACTATGAATAGTCTACTGAGTGTTTTTGTGGAATTCACTCAGTTGGTTTCATTACTTTCATATATGAAAATTATTATAGGTTCCCTTTATTATCTCCGAGAGAAGCAAGTATAGCTTTTTTGGAGTTAAAAAAAAAATTTGCAGAAAGGGCTGCGATTTTATTTCCATCGGATTGCGCGACCTATATTTCCATTTCAAACTTAACATTCATGATCAGAAAAAGCGCCGATCTGAATTCCAAAGAGCAACAACTACGTTCCAATTGAAGATTTGATGCATGAATTATCTCTCTGAGACGTGTGCTTTCTCTGAGCAGGACAATGAGCCTATCTGCTACATCGCATCTCCGTATCTGCGCTCTTCTTGCGATAAATATGTGACATGGTCACTTGGAGATAGGCTCAGAACAAAAAATATCGAATCTATGGATGCACTTGAATAATAATGACATCTCTAATATTCTGTCATGTTGACCACATTGAGAAAAAACTTCCTGGATAAACAGCATGCACGTACGACGGCCAAATTCCTCAACATCCTTTCCGAAACTGAACACTATAAAACCCCTATACCTCAAAAGGTCGAGTTCCTTCCACTGCCCCTCTATGGGGGCAAATACATGGTTACGCTCCTCGTAGGTAGTGGAGTTGGAGAAGAACTCATGAAATACTTGAAAGAAGTCGTGGATGTCGGCCGTACCCCCATAGAATTCGAGGAGATACCGGCACCAAAATCGTCGAAGGGCTCTGAGGGAGATCTCCATCATATCAAAACGTCCATACGAAGAAATCGTATTGCTCTGAAGGGATGCATCGAGACGAAAGAAGGAGGTCTCGACAAGAGTCAATTCAACCTGAACATTAAATCTGAGCTTGACCTTTACATCTCCATAGTTCACTGTCGACCCTACCCAGGGGTGAGATGTTTGAACCCAAACGTTGACATAATCTTAGCGAGGCAAAACACTCAAGGTGAGTACCTCATGCTTGAACACGAGACAGTTAGAGGTAACGTTGAGTCGCTGAAGGTTATCACGAAGGAAAAGACAGAGCAGTATGCCAAGTGGGCTCTCCATTATGCTAGAGCCCATCATAGGAACAAAGTGACGATCGTACATAAAAGAGATGTTTATCCGTTGGCTGATGGTATCTTCGTCGACACCATCAAGGAACAAGCCAGAGATTTCAAGGATCTAAGGTTTGATACAATGGGGTTGTCACATTTCATAGAGCAACTGCTGAAGAGGCCTGAAACCCTGGATTTCGTGATGATACCAAACTTGTACGGATGCGTGGCAACGAATATAGCTTGTGGTTTGATAGGTGAGGCTCCTGGTTTGACCAAACTAACCCATTAGCAATCATGCTACTCTCTAACCTCTCTTCTGGGTCTTCCTAACTTATTTATTATCATGAGGACCTTTTTCAGGGGGGCCTGGACTGTTCTCGAAAAAGAGCTACAGCGATTACTATGCAGTTTTCGAGCCAGCTGTTGGTTCTCTGGCCACAAAACTGGAAGGTAAAGACATCGCCAACCCTGTAGCCATGTTGAACGCCCTCAGAGATATGTTGGTTTATCTGAAGATGGAGAAAGATGCAACTGCCATTGATTGCGCCGTAAGAAGAACCCTCAGCCTCGATAAAATCCACACTCCAGATATTGGAGGAGATCGAAAAACTTCAGAGTTTATGGGCAGGGTGAAAGAACACGTGAGGAATTATTTCTGCATCTAATTTTGAAATACTCGAAGATGATGTTAATTAGTTCTTCTGATGAGAGGGGATATTGCTGAATAAAAGTTTAATTTTTATGTTTGATTTCGAAAATTTATTATAACTCAATAGCGAATAATTCAAACTACCACCAAACATAAAAACGAAGGTATTTAAAAATATCGAAATTGAATATAAAAATGGTTATTGGAAGGAAAATATAAAACAATAAAGGAGTTGAATGTTGAAACACAATGAAGAAATATATCGAATGCGAGAATATGACCTATCGCAGTTTGGAAACGATTTCGCTTCAGGCATGGAAAATCATATGGAAAAATCATTCCCCCATATTTTCCACAAAAATTTCCGAAATGCATGTGAATTAGCGGCCTAAATCGCCAATTTCGAATTCGATTCCCCGTATCTGATGATAAACGTTTCGTAAATGAAGTTCTTCGTGTGGCGGAAATATGCAAATTCTCGATATTTCCTTGCAGGTAAACGGGGGTGGAAAAATAAGATGCGCATTATACGAACGTCAATTTATTTTCGATAGGAACGTGTTGTAACACGATTTCAGTTAACGGTGAAAATAGGGGGAGCCACACGACCGCCATTGAGTGAAACGAGATGAAAAAAATCGAATTTATCACAATTTTCGAAATGTAGCCTTTTAAGTTTGTAAAATACTTGTGTTGAAGTGTTTTTCACAGATTCAACCCTTGGGAAACTACTCGGAAAAATCCGTAATGAGAATTCTGAAAGAACTCAATTCTAAGAAAGATGAAGGCTTCTACAATTATTATTGTACCAAAAAGAGAATTCGCTAGTTTCGACAAGCAAGCTTCGTTTGAGTTCAGAAATAATTACTTGATAAAAACTTCACTTGAAGTGAAGATCGCTCTTTTGAAGAGTTTATTGGCCCTTTTCATATTTTTCTATTCGTTCCAGAGGAAATCCGAGTTGAATGGCGTGCTACTCAACTTGGACTCCAAATAAAATTGTTTCGTGAAGAGGTATATTGAAGAAACTGTTGGAAAGTCCTCGAGAGCTCATCATTTGATTGGGTGCCTACCATGTTCCAAGCCAGCAAAGCTAACTGTTGCCAATTTATTTGAGAGATCTTATCAACTTACATAATGATATTCTACTATTCCCTGATCTAAAAAAACATGAATAAGTATTTAGACATCGAACTTCGACGGAAGTCAAGACAAATTTACATTTTTCTCTAAATAACTAGCAAACTAGATTTTTTTATCTGATGTGCTGAAAACCTTTCATTGAGCTGGACTCCAGGAATGGATTAAAAATTGAAAATTTTTCGATTAGTTAAAAAAAAATTCAGAGTGTACGTCATAGATAATATCAGTAGAAAAGCGCATATACATAGCTGCGATGTAGCAGATAGGAGAACTTATAGGAGAACGTACGTTCGGTTCGGTGATAGAGCTGAAAAGTGGAAGGTATTCCCTATCGAAACATTGATGTGTTCTACAGAATGTGAACGTGCGTTTCCTAAAATTGTCTCTGCTACATCACAGTTCTTTATCTTCTTGTGATATATCTGACACATAGACAATTTAATACTATCACCCACTCAGGGAGAGTGCATGTCTACATTATTCCTCAGACAAATATGTTATAATAAAACAAAAATTCAATTATTATATCACAAATATGTATCAGTGATAGAGCTGATATGTGAATAATCTCTCTAAGTGAAGTGTTTCTGTGTTCTGTAGAATGTCGACATACGCTTTCCTAAGAGGATCTCCGCTACATCGCAGCTCTGTAAACGCGCTATTCTTGATATATCTGTGACATAGTCGCTTTAGTGCACTTTCACATAATTTTTCAGGCAGCTACGTTATAAAACAAATACTCAATTTTTATATCACAAATATGTATCAGTGATAGAGCTGCGATGTAGATAATTTCCCTAAGTGAAATAATGCTGTGTTCTGAATAATGTCGACGTGAGCTTTTCTGAGATTGTCTCTGCTACATCGCAATTCTGTATCTGTACTCTTCTTGAGATAAATCTGTGACATAGTCACTTTAGTCCTATCCCCTACTCAGGAAAAATGCACCTTCATATTATTTCTTAGACAGATATGTTATGAAACGAATACTCAAATTTTATATCACAAATATGTATCAGTGATAGAGCTGAGATGTAAAAAATTTCCCTAATTAAAATAGTGCTGTGTTCTAAAGAATATCGACGTGTGTTTTTCTGAAATTGTCTCTGCTACATCGCAGTTCTGTATCCGTACTCTTCTTGTGATATATCTGTGACATAATCACTTTAGTCCTATTACTCACCCAGGAAGAATGCACATTCACATTATTTCTTAGACAGATATGTTATGAAAAGAATACTCAATTTCTATAGCATAAATATCTATCAGTGATAGAGCTGAGATGTAAAAAATTTCCCTAATTGAAATAATGCTGTGTTCTAAAGAATGTCGACGTGCGTTTTTCTGAAATTGCCTCTGCTACATTGCAATTCTGTATCCGTACTCTTCCTGTGATATATCTGTGACATAGACGCTTCAGTCCTTTTACCCACTCAGGGAAAGTGCACTATTTTTCAGGCAGCTATGTTATGAAACAAATACTCATTTTTTATAACACAAGCATGTATCAGTGATAGAGCTGAGCTGTAAAAAATTTCTCTTATTGAAATAGTGCTGTGTTCTTAAGAATGTCGACGTGCGTTTTTCTGGAATTGTCTCTGCTACACTGCAGTTCTGTATCCGTACTCTTCTTGTGATATATCTGTGACAAAGTCATTTTAGTCCTATCACCCACTCAGGAAAAATGCAACTTCACATTATTTCTTAGACAGATATATTATAAAACGAATACTCAATTTTTATATCACAAATATGTATCAGATATATAGCTAATATGTGGAAAAGAGCCCTAATTGAAATGTTTCAGTATGCAATAATTCTATATCGACGTGCGCTTTTCTAAGAGCATATCTGCTACATCGCAGCTCTGTATATGCGTTCTTCTTGTGATATATCTGTGACATAATCACTTTAGTCCTATTACTCACCCAGGAAAAATGAACATTCACATTATTTCTTAGACAGATATGTTATGAAACGAATACTCAATTTTTATATCACAAATATGTATCAGTGATAGAGCTGAGATGTAAAAAATTTCCTAATTGGAATAGTGCTGTGTTCTGAAGAATGTCGACGTAGGTTTTTCTGAAATTGTCTCTGCTACATCGCAGTTCTGTATCCTCACTCTCCTTGTGATATATCTGTGACAAAGTCATTTTAGTCCTATCACCCACTCAGGAAAAATGCACCTTCATATTATTTCTTAGACAGATATGTTATCAAACGAATACTCGATTTTTATATCACAAATATGTATCAGTTATAGATCTAATATGTGGAGAATATCCCTGATTGAAATGTTTCTGTATAGGGTAAATACTACAGTTATTGACACCTTAAGCCAACTGTCCCAATAGAATATAAATAATTTGTTATTTGGGTATAAAATGAAAATATTTCTTTTTCGAGGTTATGTGTTGGTTTATACTCGATTGAAATTAACAACCGAAAGTGGAAAAACCTTTTCAGAAGAAGCTTTAAAACACATCGTTAACATCATGTGTCAATTTTCAGTGATTGACACTGTAAAATCTATTGTTGACACCACCTGATACAGTTATTGACATACTGTTGTCTCTCATATTTTCAATCAGCTGAACAAGGATGTGGATAGGTATAATGTATAGTAATGGATCGTTCATTATAAGATTTATTTGTAAGTTTTGCATTGAAAAATATTCGAAATGGAAACCTTCTCTATGCAGACATATTTCAATAAACATTAAACATGGAATTTTCATGCACAGGAAATGCATTTAATTATTTAATACCATTTAAATCCAAATTCTTTTTGCAAATAGGACACAAGCCCTGGCAGTTGGTTCTCCAGTAGCCGTTTATAGCAACTTGGTTTTCATTGTTATCACAGATTGTGTCTTCAGATGTACAATCCATGTCCATATTGGACTGTTTCATGACTGTATAAAGGATTCTTCATGAATTTCATCATCAAGCTTTATGTTTGAAATAATTTTTTTTTTATTTTTTTGGCACACCCGTCTATTCTATCACATAATTTGAGATCTTCTTCATAGGTTAATACAGGGCAAGGTCCGTGATTTGTTGAGCGCTCGTTGGAATTACAACAGGGCTACATCATTTCGTCAAGATGTCTGTATTTTTCGAATCTTGCCGTAAGCACGATAACTTTCGAACGGAACGACCTAGAGACTTTAAATTTTCAGTGTGGGTTCAGTTTCCGACTGCCGTAGTTGAGTTGGTTAATGAGCAGAATTCCATCAGGGGTTCCGTAAATATGGCCGTTCGAAATTTTTATCTCCTGATTACTTCTAAACTACTGATTCGATCGAGATGAAATTTCGCACCCAGATGGTGCGAATGACGTGTTCAAGTTACATGCAAAATTTGTCCAAATCGCATGACCAGAAGAAAATAATAACTTTCGAACGGAGGGGCCTAGGGACTAGACATTTTCAGGATAGGTGTGGATCTCGAATATCGCGGTCACGTTTATCAATGAACAAAATTATCAATGACCAAAAGTGGATGTTCAAAGAAATTTTTTTTAGGAAGATTCTACCTACTAGGTAGATGAAAGAGCGCTCAAAAGCTCCTGACTACACGTCAGTGCTTTTCATTTTTTCAACAAGTTTTCCACTCAACCAAAAAATTATTGTAGAACGAGGAACGCCATAGGTTTGGGAGGCAAGTTTTCTGGACATTCCTTCTGATTTTACTGCTGATAAGGCAGAAATAATAGCATCCTCCGTGTAATTTTTCTTATAATTGCTTCCTTCTTTTGCTTTTGCCATGTTGTTGAGAATGAAGCGTGGAAAATCGATTCAGGGGGTAGGGACAAGAAGTAGGAACTAGTTGAACTTGCAATATAGTTATTGACACGTGGAAATTCACAGAGATTGACACTGGTGTCAACAACTATCTAGAACCAAATTAGATAAAGTTCAATCATTTTTCAGTATTCATTGAGAAATTGAGGCCTGAATAGTAGGCAATACGGACTAATTTTGCAAAATTTGAATACGACAGTTATTGACATAGTATGTCAATCACTATTCATCCACATATTTTCAAAGGCAATTATTGACACCCACAAAAAAACTCGAAACCTTCAACCAAATAGATTTTAAGTTATGAAAAAGTATTTATTGAACAGTTTCAATAATTCAAACAAAAATTATGCTTCAGACAAAAATTAGAACAATTAAAAAAATGTTATGAACTTGAGTTAAGTACCTTGAGAAAATGGCAGTATTTTTCTAATTGCAATGATCGTCAGCACGCTGCACATTGATAAATATATGGTGAATTAGGAATGCAAACCTAACCCAAATTAATACTAACAGTCCAAACTTGAAAAATTGAAATATTTTTTTCAAAGCTCCATGTTTTTAAGGCCTCCATCCAATTCTTATAATTCAAATATGAAAATGAGGGTGTCAATCACTGATAGGGTGTCAACAACTGTACCTTTTACCCTACCTACTACAGAATAAAGACGTGCGTTTTTCTGAGAGGATCTCTGCTACATCGCAGCTCTGTATACGCGCTCTTCTTGTGATATATCTATGACATAGTCGCTTTAGTCCTTTTACCCACTCAGGGAAAGTGCACTTCCACATTATTTTTCGATCAAATACGTCATGAAATAAATACTCAATTTTTATATCAAAAACTAGATGACCCGGCAAACGTTGTTTTGCCATATCTCTCCCTTTTTTCGCAATTTCAAAATTGCTCGAGGCCTTCGGCCTCTCTTACCTTAGGAAAGCCCGTTTCTCCCTCTCGAAAACGCGGGGGGCGCTTCGCGCCCCCGGTCTCTCCGTTTTTTCGCAATTTCAAAATTGCTCGAGGCCTTCGGCCTCTCGTGGTTCTGGCTATTAAAAAATAAGGGTTGATCGTAGAAGGGTGAAAATTGGGGATTGTATGTATTTTTGTATGTTGTATCATAAAAAAATAGAAATCAGAAATTTTGTCTAAAAAATAAAAAAAAAAATTTAGGGGTGGACTACCCCTAACATTTAGGGGGATGAAAAATAGATGTTGGCCGATTCTGATAGATACCGGATAAGCACAAAAAATTTCATCAAAATCGGTTGAGCCGTTTCGGAGGAGTATGGCAACGAACACTGTGGACACGAGAATTTTATATATTAGATATGTATCAGTGAGATGTAGAAAATTTCCCCAATTGGAATGTTGCTGTGTTCTAAATAATGTCGACGTCGACGACACATGGTTCCAACAATGTTTTCCGTATGGAGACGTTTCATGTTTGCCCATGATATTGCTAAACTGAATAAAGCAAGGATGCAAATTTCTCCACCCCATCGAACTGCCAGTGTCAAACATCCAGGGGTGCTATGGGCACATTGACAAATCGGGCAGCCTCATAAATCTGGAGATGACAAATCGCCCGAACTGATTATGAATTCTGGAACGAGGCCTGACCCACTGGTTCCGAGTTGAGAAGTTTCTTCCAGCTTGTCATAAATTTCCGGAAGGGATTCATAAGGAAGAGGGGTGGGTGGAATAAGGTATCCGACATCCGCGACTTATTTTCGGGGAAACGGAACGTGGAAAATGGGAAAAATGGAGCTCTGGCATTGAGACATTATCGGGATATTAATTCCGAAGGGGAAGGGCGTTGGGGGTTGGAAAATACCGAGGGGATATTTGTTGAATACGGCATTTCCTCTGAGACGAATGTTCGGTCGGAAAATTGATTCCAGAGAATCGTTTTTTTTTTTTCGATGGAAAATTTTACGTACCTATATTTCGAGTGTATCCACAAAAGGGGTTGAAAATGCAGTAAAAAATGGGGTAAAGTGATGAATTTCAGAAAATTATGATTCAGATTATGATGAAAAATTATATTTTCTGATTGTGAAAATATGACGATTTCAATGAAATAATCACATTTTGGCTTTATCTCTTAGGGGTTATCTCCTCAATTCAATTTGTTTTCTATTCTTATTATCGGTAAGAATTGTTATCGAACATAAATTTCATCATACAAAATTATGTACAAAAATTAATGGCAATCTTCTCGTATCAAATGTTCGCTACTCCTCAGTTTCGTTAACGAAAAATCTCGTCCTGCTTCTGTCGAAGAAGAAAATTTCATATCTTTCTGGTAGCGAACGTCAAGGCCATACCTTGCGCTCCTGTCCGGGAAAACGCAGCCAATATCTACGGAAAACGTTGCGCGTTTCAATTTTCAATTTCATGAAATTTCCAATTTTCCATTCCTTCGAATACAAAACACGGACGGTATTCGCGTTTCTGTGAGTTCCTACTAGAAAAACCCATTCAGAAAAATTTCATTTCGTTCCCGATGAAATTAATTTCATGTTTGCCTTCGAATGCTCTGGAATTTCAGGTTCATTTCTGTAATAATTGACAATGTTGGTCAAATATTGCCTGTGTTGAAATTTTCAACGATGAACTTTCGGGATAGCTCGGAAAAAACCATTTCAAACAAAAATCATAGAACATCATAGCTTCAAAATTCGATCCTCGAAGATTTTAGTTTGAAAAATCATTGTTTCAAAAATATCCATATTTCATCGGAAATTCACACCACAGTTTTTCATCATTAATTTAGATATTCCATTGATTCTGAATGAAGAGCACAGGTTGATGTTGAAATAACCTTTCTGTTAAATTTCGCAGCGTTTTCGAGTGATTAACACTTTACGGGTCGCCGATTGTTTTGTTGTTGAGCTGATATGACCCCGTTTTTCAGGAATTTTATCGAGTCAAAAATGCTGATGATGTTCGACCATGAAGTTCAGTATTGAAAACTTCCTGAATTTTCTGATCACATGAATCTGACGAATACATCTACTTCGAATGCGAACGAAATGAACCGTTTTTTTTGTTCATGGACAATACGACAAAAATACAAAAGTGGCTGACTACTCGTCAGAACACGCATAGTTGAGAGTTCTGTGGTAAGAGCTGACCGAAAATATTCAATAACTCAAAAACCTAATAACATAATGAGTATAATATTTGAACCAATTTTCGTACAAAAAATTTTTGAGTTGTAATAACAATTTATAGTTTAACTAGTTTTTTTCATTCCTCAGTTTCATAACTGATTATGTAATGGAACGTTACATCGTGTTTGGAATTTCGATAGAGGATGGAAATAACCGAATAAAATCAACAGTATCATCAATAGAATGATTATCTTCCCAACTAACTGAATTCTCAAGGGTTGAATGTCATTTTAACTGCGATAATAGGAAACAAGATTAAGTAATATGAGCGATTTCATCAGAACTGAGTTTTTTTGCGATATTACTCAGGAAAAAATGCGATTTTATTTTCATGAACTTCAAGAGATGGAATCATTGATTTATATTGAATATTGTCATTTTATTTTTATAGTATTCGAAAGATTGAACAAAAGAATCATATTAAATATATTATCAGAACAATCTTATTTTTCTGGGTACTAAAATGGCCTTCAGTTAGACAAGTACTGTTATTCTTAGCTTATAAAATTCAAAATATAGAACCATGGAATTATTTTGAATATACCAGAAAAACTATTTTTTTTTCTGTGTACCTAAATGGCCTTCAGTTGTCAGTATGACAGATACTGTCATGTTATTTTCATGAAATTTGAAAGATGGAATCAACGATAATATCGAATATATAAGAGCACTCTTATATTTTCTGGGTTCTAAAATGGCCTTAAGTTTGACAAATACTGTCATTCTAAGTTTATAAAATTCAAAATATAGAACCACTGAATTATATTGAATTTATCAGAAAAAATATTTTTTGTCTGTGTACCAAAATGGCCTTCAGTTGTCAGTATGACAAATACTGTCATTTTATTTTCATAGAATTCGAAAGATATAACCAACGAATCATATTGAATATATTATCAGGACACTCTCATTTTTTTTGGGTACTAAAATGGCCTTCAGTTAGACAAGTACTGTTATTCTTAGTTTATAAAATTCAAAATATAGAACCATCGAATTATTTTGAATATACCAGAAAAACTATTTTTTTTTCTGTGTACCTCAATGGCCTTCAGTTGTCAGTATGACAGATACTGTCATGTTATTTTCATGAAATTTGAAAGATGGAATCAACGATTATATTGAATATATCCGAGCACTCTTATATTTTCTGGGTTTCAAAATGGCCTTCAGTTTGACAAATACTCTCATTCTAAGTTTATAAAATTCAAAATATAGAACCATTGAATTATATTGAATATATATGAAATAATATTTCTTTTCTGTGTAACAAAATTGACTTCATTTGTCGGTATAACAAATACTGTCATTTTATCTTTATAGAATTCGAAAGATATAACGCACGAATCATATTGAATATATTATCAGGACACTCTTATTTTTTTTGGGTACTAAAATGGCCTTCAGTTTGACAAGTTCTGTTATTCTTAGTTCATAAAATTCAAAATATAGAACCATCGAATTATTTTGAATATACCAGAAAAATTATTATTTTTCTGTGTACCAAAATGGCCTTCAGTTGTTAGTATGACAAATACTGTCATTTTATTTTTTTAGAATTCAAAATATATAACCAACGAATCATATTGAATATATTATCAGGACACTCTCATTTTTTTTTGGTACTAAAATGGCCTTCAGTTTGACAAGTTCTGTTATTCTTAGTTCATGAAATTCAAAATATAGAACCATCGAATTATTTTGAATATACCAAAAAAATTATTTTTTTTCTGTGTAAAAAATGGCCTTCAGTTGTCAGTATGACAAATACTGTCATTTTATTTTCATAGAATTCGAAAGATTGAACCAACGAATCATATCGAATATATTATCAAAACACTCTCATTTTTTTTTGGGTACTAAAATGGCTTTCAGTTAGACAAGTACTGTTATTCTTAGTTTATAAAATTCAAAATATAAAACCATCGAATTATTTTGAATAAACCAGAAAAACTATTTTTTTTCTGTGTACCAAAATGGCCTTCAGTTGTCAGTATGACAAATACTGTCATGTTATTTTCATGAAATTTGAAGAATGGAACCAACGAATTATATTGAATATATCCGAGCACTCATATATTTTCTGGGTTTTAAAATGGCCTTCAGTTTGACAAATACTGTCATTCTTAGTTGTCAGTATGACAAATACTGTCATTTTATTTTCATAAACTTCGAAAGATTGAACCAACGAATCATATTGGATATATTATCAGAACACTCTTATTTTTTCTGGGTACTAAATGGCCTTTAGTTTGACAAGTACTGTTATTCTTAGTTTATGATTTTCAAAATTTAGAACCATCGAATCATTTTGAATATACCAGAAAAACTATTTTTATTCTGTGTACCAAAATGGCCTTCAGTTGTCAGTATGACAAATACTGTCATGTTATTTTCATGAAATTTGAACGATGGAACCAACAAATTATATTGAATATATCAGAGCACTCTTATATTTTCTGGGTTCTAAAATGGCCTTCAGTTTGACAAATACTGTCATTCTATGTTTTATAAAATTCAAAATATAGAACCATTGAATTATATTGAATAAATCAGAAAAAATATTTTTTTTTCTGTGTAACAAAATGGCCTTCAGTTGTTTAGTATGACAAACACCATCATTTTATTTTTATAGAATTCAAAAGATAGAACCAACGAATCATATTGAATATATCATCAGAATATCAGAAAAACTATTTTTTTTCTGTGAACCAAAATGGCCTTCAGTTTTCAGTATGACAAATCCTGTCATATTATTTTTATGAATTTGAAAGATAGAACCAACTAATTATATTCAATATATCAGAAGAACAAATATTTTTTAGTTTACTGAAATAGCCTTCAGTTGTAAGTATGACAAATACTGTCATTTTATTTTTTTTAAATTCGAAAGATAGAGCCAACGAATTATATTGAATATATCAGAGAACTTTCATTTTTGGTGTATACCAAATGGCCTTCATAATGTCATTTCATTTTTGAAAAATTTGAAAGATGAAACCGACGAATTATATTGAATATATCAGAAAAACCTAATTTTTTTCTGTGTATTAAAATGGCCTTCAGTTGTCAATATGACAAATACTGTCATTTTATTTTCATGAAATTCGAAAGATGAAATCGTCGAATTATAATGTATACCTATATCAGAAAAACTGATTTTTTTTCTGGTTACCAGGTCCTATAGTTTTCAGTGAAATACTGTCATTTATTCGTGAAGAAATCGAAAGATGGAATCATCGAACCAGATTGAATATATAAGAAAACTCAATTGTTTTCTGTGTTCCAAAAAGGCCTTTTTTTGTTAGTTTGATGAAAGCTGTATTTCCACATACATAATTTTCTCCATATGGCGAATAGTTTGTGTGATACCGAAGTATCAAAAAAGAATATTTTTTCATCTTTTCGTCATATAACACTAAGTTTTATGTGAAATTTCATGAGGATTGTATTACCAAAAAAATTAAGAGAATATTTCGGCCTCTCAGAAACCCTCCACCATAAAATCAGTGCTACAAATATTCAGCTTCACAGCATTTTTGAGTGAGAAGAAAATTGAGTTTTTCTGATCTGGTGCGAAAAACGATTATTTTGTTGAGCAATTTGATATATTTCATATGATTCCATCTCTTGAAATGTAGATTTTATAAAATGACATTTTTTTTCTCACGGGCTCTGATAAGAATGGAATCCAAGAAGCTTTGTGTGGGTTCAGTACCTGGATGGGTAACTTCACATCAGTGCTCTTTTCGAATTTTTTGTTTTAAAACATTGGAATTTGGAAAGAAGAACTATGAAGTAATGAGGAAATTAATCGATGAATTTGCCTCTACGAATACAAAAAAATTGGCTGCAGAAAATCATACAAAATTGAAGCATATACTACAAAATTGGACGTTTTCATAGTGATTTTGGCCCTTTTGATTGGTTAAAATCCATGGTTCAAAAATAACATGGATACTTTCTGAGTATCCAAATATTTTTCGTCACCAAATATCCCCTGACAGAGAAATTCATTTATCGAAAATAGCTCTTCTGCTTCAACTGTTGATTAATGAACTTTTTTCTAGGAAAACTTCAAAGTATTTTTTATGATCATGTTATACAAAAGTTTTCCAATTATTCAGCCAATAAATGAGAAAATTGAAACTTCGCGATGTACCTTTCAATAAAAAGAAGAAGATGACGCAGAGTCGCGCTGCCCATCGAATCCAGATCATCGTAACGTAATCACATCACTTCCATCAACGTTCATTACAGTGTCAACGTTCACGCATAGAAATAAACATCAGCGACTGACCACGTTTTCGACGTCGAGTCTTAACGCGCGGATGCGTTCAGGAAAACAGATAAATTCGCAACATTCTCGTCAACGTCACGGCGTCGGGGCGCGCTCTGCGTCGCGCTCGGCTCGGCGCTGTGAACTTTCGGGGTATCTTGGGAAGAATACTGGATAATTTCGGGAGAGATCTTGGACGCGGGCATTGCGCAAACGTGGGCTGTTGCGAGATCAGGAGTAGGTGTTGCGTTTTTAGATTGATATGGATTGATGGTAATTAATCGGGGGATTTAACTGATAACTCGATGTGACAGGGTTGTCGAGGGTGGACTGGATATCGTACCAACATTTCAGTGTCGTAAGTATACGAAATTAAAAAAATTACGAAAAGCACTGCCGTGAAGGCAGGAGCTTTTGAGCGCTCGTACATGCACCTTGTAGGTAGATTCGCATCTTCCAGTTTTAGAAACCAATTGAAGGAATTTTTGACAGCTGTCAAAAAAATTCTGAAACTTAGGCGAGACTCCAGACTTTATGTCAATGCTTCAGCTGATCAATTTTGTTGCGATAATTCGCTAGAATTTTCTACGGTATCTATGGTCTTGGTAATGCGGTCTGGACAAAATTTTGCACGTAGTTTGAATACATTATTCCTCAGCTAGGTGCATAATTTCATTCCAATCCGATCAGTAGTTCCGAAACTATCTGGAAAAAAATATTTTGAACGGCCATATTTACGGAACCCCTAGTCTCATTTTGCTCATTGATGAACGTGACCGCGATATTCGCGATCCAAACCAACCCTGAAAATTTCAAGTTCCTAGGCCTTTCCGTTCAAAAGTTACAATTTTCTATGGTTTCTATGGTTCTGGTCATGCGATGTGGACAAAAAATTTGCTTCAATATATCATTCTCGATTAAAATACAAAATTTTATCTCGATCGAATCCGTAGTTTCGAATATATCGAGAAAACGAAATTTCAAACGACCGTACTTACGGAACCCCTTGTATAATGTTGCTCATAGATGAACGTGATCACGACATTCGAGATCCACACCTATCCCAAAAATTTCAAGTCCCTAGGCATTTCCGTTCAAAAGTTACAATTTTCTATGGTTTCTATGGTTCTGATCATGCGATCTGGCCAAAATTTCGCATGTAGCTAAAACACCTCATTTTCCATTTGATTGCAAAATTTCATCTCGATCGAATCTGTAGTTTTCAAGTAATCAGGGAAACAAAACTTTGAACGGCCATATTTACGGAACCCCTGGTGGAATTTGGCCCATTAACGAACTTAACCGAGGCATTTGGGATCTGAACCTACACTGAAAATTGCAAGTCTCTAGGTTGATCCGTTCGAGAGTTATCGTGCTTACGGCCGGACGGACGGCCGGACGGACGGACGGCCGGACGGACGGACAGACTCGAATTTTCCGACGGATTCGTCATCAGTGAGTCGAACATAGTCGATTGAGACCATTTTCGGCTCGAAATTCGAAAAATACAGACATCGTGACGAAATGATATAGCCCTCGTGTAAGTAGTACGAGCGCTCAAAAATATGCGAGATCAGAATCGCGCGAATTTGGTTCATGTGCTTGTAGTTAAGATGAAGTCATGAAATATTCGAATTGATGACGCTTCGAAACTCTGATTGGCAAATCAGCGAACATCGTTCGTTCAAGTGATCGGTTCAGTAAGCGGCGCTTGGTCAGTAATGGTTAAGTCACATACTTGAAAACAAATTCACTCACTCCGAAAGTGACCTTAACCTTTTTGTTCGCACTCCCGTGACAAATACGACTTCTAACTTTACTCAAAACGCGACTTCTTCGACACTCACTTCTACGATCTAACACAGATTGTTTCCCTAATCCCGAATCTAAAAGTTCTCGACTGAAAATACTAGAGCTATTTTCCTACAACGGAATACTACCTCAATTTTAGTTCCTACACCGGCCTCGAACCGAAACTTACAATTCTGTACCTATCTTGGTACCTTCCTGACTTTCAACTAGACCTCTAACCAGAAAACCGACCCCGTACAACTGACTCTTAGTGAGTTCGCTACCAGCGAGCAACTGCCTCAACTCTTCCAGAGTTCCCCAAAGGTAAAATTTTTTTCCCCTTCGAAAACCTAATTCCTGAGTAGACATTTTCCTTAGTGCCTCTCCCTTGGACACCCACGCTCTCAAATTCTTTCTCAAATGTTCTCAAATGTTCCAATAATCAACCGTAGTTGCATATTCTTCCAATTTATCACATAATCAATATTATGTGTAAAATTGTCCGCTTATCCAGGAACCACCCTGTAGAGCCCAGACGTGTGTCTAGACTCCAGAATGAATTCGCCGGAGTCAAAATTACCGTTTTAATTGAATTTTTCCCGCACCTCCGACGCCCGCTTATCCGGGCTCTAAATATCAATCCGCCATAGTTCCTTTACCTCTTCCATCTTCGGAAACCATTTTATCGCCGAGCCAAAATAATTGTGGTGTTTCCGCCTCTCTTGTCGTGAAAAGAGGAAGCCGCCGTCTCCTTCCGTTCCCCAAAAGTATTAATCCGAAATGGAGAACTCCTCCCGAAGTTCGATAATTGGAATTCTAATGGATTTCCAGCAAATTTGAAAGAGTGAGTCGCACGAACGGTGTAAAGTTGCCATTGAATTACGCCTTTTGGTTATGATAGGGAATTATAACAGGAGGACGATGTGAGGTCCTTTGAAGCGGGTCCTGATTGCATTAAAATTCATCTCACGGCGAAGGGTGTGTTTTCTAGAATATGGTTTAGTAGTATATTGAAAAACTGAGACGTGTCGTTCGGCTCATGTTGTTGGGGTTGGTGATTGGATGGTTATTTTGGTGGTCGATTCCTGGAAATGCAGAAGGTCTCTAAAGCAAGGACCACCAAACGAGAATGTGAAGAATTCAAGAATTTCAGGGTTTCCCTCCCAAATTGGAAATTCGTGAATTGCCAAAATTACGGAAATTTGGGTTGAATGAGAACCTCACCGTCAATCCTCCACCCTCACTCATATCAAAAAATATCGAGGTTGGAATGATATGAGATAAATCCGAATACCCCGTCATCCAATTCATCAAATTCGAGCGAGCGCCCATTCAACAGTTGAAGGACGTTGCGCAGACGACCGAGCTCTGGAGCACCCTCCAACTCTCGTGAATGACTGCAAGACTGTACACGAACTTTTTCACTAACAACCTATCGAGAATAAGCAGAACGGGCGGGCATTCATGATATTCCAGGCGTTTCGCGCTTTATACGCGAGAGTTAACGATGCCATACGCGCAAAAGGATATTCCAATAAAGCCTCAAACTTCAGCCTTCCCCGTCTCTGTCGTTGAAGTTTGTCGAAATAATTGAATAGTCCCAGATTCCTCCTGGTGGAGGTATTCACTTTAGCTACGGTTAATCATATTTTCTCGAAGTTTGGGGTAGTCGCTGGACAGAGGATGGCGTTAACGAGAATACCAGGTATCCTCTGATTTCTGGAAAGTTCTGGATGCATTCAGGAGACCTGATACTGAAACAATATGTGCACTTCAAATTGATGGGGGTTGGTGAATATGCGGACTGGCCGGGTGGTCTGCAATGAATTTAATTTGATAGGGAGTTTGGACGGCGTTGGATGAATGAAGGTTCGGTTGTTAGCCAGTTGAGAGATCGAAATTTTAGCTTCGGGAACTGATTGTTGAATTGTGTTCATGGACTGCCCTCGTGGAGGATATTACGAATATACTTCAGCTTTGAACAATGCACCAGGTCGTCCAGATCCCCAGAGCTTTGACTGAGAGCTATAGTCTGAAAGCGACCTTAGGAGCTGAGGGTTAGTGCTTGATGAAGGGAACTCCCTCGGTAGGACCAGAGCCTTCTTATGGCTTAGGGGAACACACATTTAGAAAACAGTTCGAGAATATGAAAGCAATTAAGAGGCAAGCACTCCAGAACTTTAGCAGTGACCAAACAAAAACTCGTCTTGACCGTAGCTACATAATTTTTCAGGCTTCCTAACGTGGCACTGTGGTCTCATAAATAATTAGTGAGAATAGGTTAAGCAAAAATGGCTAATTAAGATTTTGTATGGAGGAGGAAACTCCTAAAGATCTAGGAACGAAATACCTCGCCAATGGAAGCCAGCGTTTGAGTCACTAAATTCTCACTGATAAAGACACATCTTTCTTGGTACAGCCTCAGGTACTGTGTTTAATCAGAATTCCTCCTGGTAGAGGTATTCACTCTTGCTACGGTTAATCATATTTTTTCGAAGTTTGAGGCAGTTGCCGGACAAGGGAAGGCGTTAACGAGAATACCAAGTATCCTTTGATTTCTGGAAAGTTCTAGATGCATTCAGGAGACCTGATACTGAAACAATATGTGCACTTCAAATTGATGGGGATTGGTGAATATGCGGACTGGCCGGGTGGTCTGCAATGAATTTAATTCGATGGGGAGTTTGGACTGCGTTGAATGAATGTAGGTTCGGTTGTTAGCCAGT
This sequence comes from Aphidecta obliterata, assembly GCA_963966015.1. Taxonomy (NCBI): domain Eukaryota; kingdom Metazoa; phylum Arthropoda; class Insecta; order Coleoptera; family Coccinellidae; genus Aphidecta; species Aphidecta obliterata. The sequence goes on from OZ014435.1 coordinate 6,906,367, forward strand.
TGAGAGATCGAAATTTTACCTTCGGGAACTGATTGTTGAATTGTGTTCATGGACTGCCCTCGTGGAGGATATTACGAATATACTTCAGCTTTGAACAATGCACCAGGTCGTCCAGATCCCCAGAGCTTTGACTGAGAGCTATAGTATGAAAGCGACCTTAGGAGCTGAGAGCTTGACGAAGGGAACTCCCTGGGTAAGACCAGAGCCTTCTTATGACTTAGGTGAATACACATTGGAGAACAGTTCGAGAATATGAAAGAGATTAAGAGACAAGCACTCCAGAACTTCAGCAGTGACAAAACAAAAACTTGTCTTGACCCCAGCAAGAATATGCTAAATCATCTTGCAGGCTTCCTGACGTGACACTGTGGTCTCAGAAAACATCTAGTGAGATAAGGTATAGCAAAAATGGCTTATGTAGATTCTGTGTGGAGGATAAAGAAACTCCTAAAAATCTAGGAACAAAATACCTCGCCAAGGGTAGCCACCGATCGTGTCACTGAATCCACACTGATGGAGATACATCCTCCTTGGAGTAGCCTCGGCTTCTGGATTCCATCAGAATCCTGAAAAGGGAGCTGTAGCTTAAAACGTACTTTTAGTAACACCTGACTCGTTAGAATAAAATGAATGAATGAATGCATCGGAGCCTTTTATGGAGTTATTCGCATATAGTGGTGGTACTTAGATCAGGCTTTGAACAAGAATTCATAGATGGTTTATCTGTTAAAACGTTGTTTCCTACGTGCCTACGTGATGGTTGATATTACGAGTATTCTTCAGCTTTAAACAATTCACCAGGTCATCCAGATCCCCAGAGCTTTGAATGAAAGCTAAAGTCTGAAGGCTACCTTAGGAGCTGAGGGTTAGTGCTTGAAGCTGGGAACTCCCTGAGTAGGATCAGAGCCTTATTATGGTTTAGGGAAACACACATCTAGAAAATAGTTCGAGAATATAAAAGAGATTGAATGGAGATCACTCCAGAGCTTTAGCAGTGAAAAAACAAAAACTTGTCTTGACCCCAGCAAGAATATGCTACATCATTTTGCCGGCTTCCTAACGTGACACTGTGGTCTCAGAAAACATCTAGTGGGATAAGGTTACGAAAAAATAGTTAATGTAAATTCTGTATGGAGGACGTCGAAACTCCTAAAGATCTAGGAACAAAATACATCGCCAAGAGTAGCCACCGCTTGTGTCACTGAATCCACACTGATGGAGACACATCCTCCTTGGAGTAGCCTCAGCTTCTGGATTCCAACAGAATTCTGGAAAGCTGTAGCTCAAAATGTATCTCGGACAGCTTGAGAAATGGGGCACAACAGATCTTCAGGTAACTTCAGTAACACCTGACTCGTTAGAATAAAATGAATGAATGAATGCATCCAAGCCTTTTATGGAGGTCTTCGCATATAATGGTGATACTTAGATCAGGCTTTGAACACGAATTCATAGGTGGTTTATCTGTTAAAACGTATCCTACGTGCCTACGTGATGGATGATATTACGAGTATACTTCAGCTTTGAATAATGCACCAGGTCATCCAGATCCCCAGAGCTTTGACTGAAAGCTATATTCTGAAGGCGACCTTAGGAGCTGAGGGCTAGTTCTTGAAGCAATGAACTCCCTGAGTAGGACCAGAGCCTTCTTATGGTTTAGGGAAATACACATCTAGAGAATAGTTCGAGAATATAAAAGAGATTGAGAGGCAATCACTCCAGAACTTCAGCAGTGACAAAACAAAAACTTGTCTTGAGCAAGAATATGCTACATCATTTTGCAGGCTTCCTAACGTGACACTGTGGTCTCAGAAAACATCTAGTGAGATTAGGTTAAGCAAAAATGGTAAATGTAGATTCTTTTTAGAGGATGAAGAAACTCCTAAAGATCTAGGAACAAAATAACTCGTCAAGAGTAGCCACCGCTCGTGTCACTGAATCCTCACATCCACATCCGCGTCAGAATTCTGGAAAGGGAGCTGTAGCTTAAAATGTACATCGGCCAGCTCGAGGAATAGGACAAAACAGATCTTCAGTCAGTAACACCTGACTCGTTAGAATGAATGGAATGATTGAATGCATCCGAACCTTCTATGGAGTTCTTCGCATATAATGTGTGATAGTTATACTCAGATCAGGCTTCGAACAGGAATTCATAGATGGTTCAGCTGTTAAAACGTTGTATCCAAGTCCCCCATCGAGGCATCTGCACGTATGGAATTATCGATCCGAACAAGTGGAACACACGACGAGAGGATCATCTCCACCAAACACTGATTAATATTCGTGGATGGTTGAGATTATAATCGTATATCCTACTCCCATCCAGTATGTGTCCCTAATAGGGGGATGCTCTTAGCCTTCGTCATACACATTGCGACGTGAAATCAGGACGTGTCGCCTACCTAACCCAACTCTGACGCCGTTTGATATCTTGTTCGCCACGACACCGAACATTGATATCGATGTTATGCTCTCGAACACAAGGATCATCGTGGTGATCAGTTCGCTGATGCTGGAGGTATAATTGTTGGAGTGAGTCTGTGCTGCCGTTCGGAAGATGTACTCCTGTTTTGGATAAGTGAAGCTTGGAATGTACTCGATATGCTTTCTACGAACACTACAATTTAAGGATAGCCATTGGATCTTATTAATATAGTGTTTATGTGTATATTCTCGGATTTGTATCATTTTAATTTCAATATTTGTTGTAGATTCATCGCTCAGGTATCTTATTTACATTTTCATTCAGCAACTTTCACAAACCTTTCTGGAGCACAAGAAATAAAATCACTCACGACAAATGTTAGAGGCCCAGAGCTCGCAGCATCGCTTAACTCGATATGCCAATAGAGACATTCAATCCGCTAGTTACGAAAGGTGTTGCTACAATCGGAACGTGATATCTCCTATTTACAATACTTGAAGATATCATATTTTGAAATACCTTCCAGGTGTCTCCGTTTCCACGAAACATTCTCCGGATTATTGTCATTTGTGTCGACCGCAAAGCGTGGAGCAGCACGTGGCCGAACACAGAGAACACTCGGGATGCCTTCCGAGTGTCGTGACATCCGAAGGCCGGCTGGTAGCACGTTTCCAGGACGACACGTATAAAGTGGGCCTTATTGCCAAATATGCGGGATAAGCCGTCACGCCCAGGGGTTGCAGGGGTTGGAGGGCATAAAGATGTAGTTGACAGCGGATTATGTGGAGTAGGATTTGCTGTTTATACACCTCTCGACTTGCTCCAATTAGTCGTGGAATTTCATTGCACTGGCAACACACATTTCATATTCGGATTGCAATTTGAAATCCTTCGAACCCATACTGTATAATTTTTTTCCAAGATAAAAAAAACGCGTCGCAATGTCGAACAAATCTATTCATTCCATCAAGAATGCGACGTATGAATCACCAGTCAGCAACGCAGATAATCCGTCTGCACCGATATGTCTTCCAGCGACATGTTTGTTGAATCCCATCCGAAGAGAAAACCGTTTACAGTCTATCGAAATAGAAGCAGATGCGATATCCCCTCATCAGGTGGAACTGATCTCGGATATTCCCGATAAATAATGAAAAAACATATCGTTGAGTATTTAAACAATGTAAACATTGAGACAACTCCTTGTTTTAACGTTCGGAGAATACAAACAATGAGGAGCTTGGCCGCAGCTGTGGATTAATCGGATGTGTGTTTACATGTTTCGATTTGGGACGGAATGAAGATCGTTTATTTCGGTGTGGTGTGTGTTCCTGAGATTTTATTGAAACGGCACTCGGCGTTTGGAGTGTCGACGACATTTGTAAATGACAGACTGATGTAGGTTCGTTCAGGACTATCTCAGAATTACGTTGAAAGAACTTCCAATAATTCCCAATTCAATAAATGTAACCTCTCGAATCGTTAGATTTTTCGAGAAATACAAGAAAGTTTTAAGATGTTTCCAGAACAAGGGTTATTCTTTTATAATTTAACGCAAGAAGACCTCAGAGGAATTCCGTGATCGGACTTCTTCAATATGTCTCTCCCTGATTTCCGGATTGAACGTGAAACTCTCAGGGACAATGAAGTGAGTAATTTTCATCCCATGAAACAGAGGTCAGCGAGATCATCAAATGACGATCCTGCCAATTATCCAGATAATCAAATGGTGATTCTGCCAACTACCGAAATCATAAATTGGCGATCCTGCCAATTACCCAGATCATCACACGGCGATCCTGCCAATTAAAACAATCATCACATGGCGATCTTGAAATTTTCCAAGATAATCACATGGCGATCGTGCTAATTACCGTGATCATCAGAATATTTTCCTAATCTTGAAAACATTGAAGGCAATTTTCTGTGGAATATTTTATTTTGATTGGTTCTACCCCCTGACAGAAGAAGAATCACTTTTAAAAAAATTTCTTTGAAAAATGGATAAAAACGATTTTCAAAAACTCAACAATTGATTTGAATTATTGTTATTTTTCGAGATGTGAAAATTCATTAACTATCATTTCATCTCGCGTCAAATCAACGAGCTATATCAATTCGTTTGGATTGTTGACAGAAAATAAAACGATCAGTGACTGGGATCACAAATTGATGGCACTTCGAATGTCCCTTCAACCTGCAACATCACATGGCGATCGTGCCAATTACCGAGGTCATCAGATGGCGATCCTGCCAATTATCAAGATAATCAAATGGCGAACCTACCAACTACCGAAATGATCACTTAGCGATCCTGCCAATTACTCAGATCATCACATGGCGATCCTGCCACTTACAAAAATCATCACTGGCGATCTTGCTTAATATCAATATAATTACATGGCGATCCTGCCAATTACGGGGATCATCACATAGCGATCGTGTTGATAACCGTGATCATCACAATATTTTCTTTATCTCGAAACCTTTATATGCGATTTTCTGTGGAATATTTTATTTTTATGGGTTCTACCCCCTGACTGGAGAAGAATCACTTTTTAAAACATCTCCCTAAGAAAATTGATGATAAAGATTTTCAAAAACTCAACAATTGATTCAAATTATTGTTATTATTCGAGAAGTGAAATTTTATTAACTATCACAACTTTTTCTCACAGAATTATTATCACTCCATCTCGTCTCAAATAAAACGAGCTATATGAATTCGTTTGGATTTTTGACGGGAAATGAAACGATAAGTGGGTTTACAAATTGATGGCAACTTTGAATCTCCCTTGAACCTGGAACATCACATGGCGATCTTGCCAATTAGCGAGATCATTACATGGCGATCCCACCAATTAGCGAGATCATCACATGGCGATCCTGCCAATTATTAGGATAATCAAATGGCGATCCTGCCAACTACCGAAATTATCACTTTGCGATTCTGCCAATTACTCAAATCATCACATGGCGATCCAGCCAATTACAAAAATCATCAAATGGCGATCTTGCTAATTATCAAGATAATTACATGGCGATCCTGCCAATTACGAAGATATTCGCATAGCGATCGTGTTGATAACCGTGATCATCACAATATTTTCTTTATCTTGAAACTTTTATAGGCGAGATCATCACATGGCGATCCTGCCAATTATTAAGATAATCGAATGGCGATCCTGCCAACTACCGAAATTATCACTTTCCGATTCTGCCAATTACTCAGATCATCACATGGCGATCCAGCCAATTACAAAAATCATCAAAAGGCGATCTTGCCAATTATCAAGATAATTACATGGCGATCCTGCCAATTACGAAGATCATCGCATAGCGATCGTGTTTATAACCGTGATCATCACAATATTTTCTTTATATTGAAACTTTTATAGGCGATTTTCTGTGGAATATTTTATTTTGATGGGTTCTCCCCCTAACAGGAGAAGAATTACTTTTTAAAACATCTCCATAAGAAAATTGATATCAAGGATTTTCAAAAACTCAACAATTGATTCAAATTATTGTTATTATTCGAGAAGTAAAAATTTATTAACTATCACAACTTTTTCTCACAGAAATGATTATCACTTCATCTCGTCTCAAATAAAACGAGCTATATGAATTCGTTTGGATTGTTGACGGGAAATGAAACGATAAGTGGGTTTACAAATTGATGGCAACTTCGAATCTCCCTTGAACCTGCAACATCACATGGCGATCCTCCCAATTAGCGAGATCATCGCATGGCGATCCTGCCAATTACTGAAATCATCACATGGTGATACTGCCAATTATTATGATCATCACATGGCGATGCGACCAATCAGCGAGATCATCACAACGCGATCCGGCCAATTACCGAGATAATCACATGGCGATCCTGCCAATTATCAACATAATCACATGGCGATCCTGCGAATTATCAAGAACATTACATAGCGATCCTGCAAATCATCGAGAACATCACAATGACCTGCCAATTATGGGTATCCTAATTACCAACATAATCACATGGCGATCCTGCGAATTATCGATGAAATTGTTTATTTGATGAGTTCTTCATTCCGTTGAAAAGAAAACAACCTTTATTTTTTGAGGAGTGAAAGTTTATGACTCGAATATTTTCGCAGGTTGTTAGATGCCATTCAATATCTCCACCGTCCATACGATCATCATTTCTTCTCCCTGACAGAATATCAAACAACCAACACGAAACTTTAAGATTCTGTCCGCCTACCCTCACCTCCTCGTCTCAAAATTGTACCTCACGTCCCAAAGAAAATTCCCCAGTCCCGAAGTTTATGAGGGGCATATATTTTTTCATTCAAAGATACCAACTCACGTACATTTCGAACACAGACCCTCTCCGGTATCAACCCCGAACTGTCGGGGGCGAATAGTAAATTCGGAGCGACGGATAGCTGTGCGCTTTTTTTTTTCAATATTCCGTAACAATTTCGAAATAATTTTCTCCAGGGGGGGTGCCAGACCTGAATATTGTGGGCTTTTGATCGAGGAAGCTGCCTGTGGATATGGATTTGTCTGGAAGAGGAGATTGTTATCACGTAGGCTTTCCTGTGTCACTTTCAGGAAGTCTCAGCTTCGAGGTTCATTATGGGTTTATTGAGCGAAAGTTTGATGGATACTTTTCTTCTCTTATGGAATTATGTTAGCTGCTTTATTTTCGCATTTTCCAGTGTTCCTCCAGGTGGTCTTCTTCCCAAGGTAGGAAAAGTCGTCCTTGGGTTTTCCCTTTCTCCTAGCCCTGTTGATTCTTGGTGTTTTTTTTTTGTTTAGTCAGGGGGAATCTCATGGACGAACTATCTCCGATAGATAGAACAGTGTGAGACTTCGTGTGGAGCACGACCTACTCTAACTAAACCTAACCTGCTGTTTTAGATTCCGGGCATTTATTACCTATTAACCTTCTGACTCTTCTTGTTCGTATCTCTATCACGATCTTTGTCGTGTGATAATTGTGTTACCTATGAATTTGAATTTCATAGGAGTCTCTTCTTCTGGATAATCTAAATTGAGATTACTCAATTTCTGTTTCTACGTAGTTGATCTCTGGGTCTTTTGTGATAGGTGGTTATCCTAGCCACATTTTCTGCGGGGTTATAGTCAACAAGTCTTCTTAGCTCATCATTTGGGTGTTGACTTGCTTTTTCAAATATCTTCTTGGCCTTATTTTTCAGGAAATCTGTGACAGTTTCCCATTCTTTATCTCTGTGGATTTGTTGGTTTCTTACGAACCACGGCATATTCATTGCTGCTCTGAGCAGTTTATTCTCTGTTGCATGGATCTTCTTTATATGGCTATTGGCTGCATGGCCATGCCACCGAACTATATGTTAGTTGGGGTCTTGCAATTGACTTGGTCATTTGTAGCTTCTTGCTTTGGTTCATTTGGCTTCTTCTTCCTAGCAGTGGGTAAAGTCTACTCATTGCTGAGTTTGTTTTATCCACTGCATATTTCATATGGTTTTTCCATGTGAGCCCTTTACCTAGTTTTACTCCTAGATATTTGACTTCATTTTCCCATTTTATCTCCTCTCCGTCTATCTGTAGGTTGGAATTAATTTCAAGTTTCCGCTTCTGTAGTAGAATAGCTTGGCTCTTTTTGCTATTTATTTGAATTTTTCATTTAGTGAACCATTCTTCTAAATCTTCTAGTGCTTCTTGCAGTCTTCTGTGTATGACATCTGGTCGTCGATGTCTGAAGGCTATTCCCGTGTCGTCTGCATAAAGGGCTAGCAAATTCCTTGGTTCTAAGGAATATCGTAGATATATATGTTGTAGAGCAGAGCTCCTAGAACTGATCCTTGGGGCACTCCTGCTTCTACTTGTCTGGTTGTAGATAATGTGTCGCCTATTTTGACATAAAAATTCCTGTTCCTCAGGTAGTTTCTGATTTCTTGGTGTTCTGCTCCTTGCCTCCTTTATGTATTTTCGACCACACTCACAGGGTATTGAGTCTGCTTATTCTCCTTTTTTGGTTTTTCTTTCATGAGAATCGATCTTGTGGTGTTAGAGGACTCTTGTTGTTAGAACACTCCTTCTCATTAGGGGAAGAAATAATTTTGTTATGTCCCAGAAAAACGGATGGGGTCCTTCGCCTATTCTCGCAGAAAAAACTTATTCACGGAAAATTTCCATCCATGCCTCCATTCTCTGGAACTTCCCGAATTCCACAATCAAATTCATCAACTCCGGCATTCGTTAATGAGTAACAGCAGGGGATAGAACAAGAAGAACTCAACTAGCCCCATTCCTGGAACCGCAGAAAGAACCCGCCGTCTAATGCACACATGTTAGAGGACCGCCAAAACGTCTGCAATCTAATTTTCCCCGGCCTGATGTATTCAGCGCGTCGGGCCCTATTTTTCCATCGACCTACGCAACCGAAGAACTTTTGGCTTAAACTTTCTTCCATATTGAATTTTTTGCGGAGATGGGAAGTTCCCCTCTTAACGGGAATTTTCTATTTCATTGTGTGTAGCGAGGAGGGATCTCGAAACTTTGGTCTTGTCGGGTTCGATTCGGAATTTTTTGTTTCGTTTTTTTTCTATCGTCATCATTGATACTGAGTTTAGTTTACTAATATATTCCATTTTATGGATATTGTACATGAATTTGAGGTCAAAATGAAAAAAACAACTCTCATTGAAAATTTGATTGATTCGGCTGATACTTGATGAGAATACAAATAAACAGTATTCACTAATTAACTCAGTCTACGATTTTCACTAATTGAGAGTTTAACAAAACTAGGACACGTGTTTCGCCGTACCATGGCTTCATCAGGTGACGAGATGATTTGTGAGAAAGCATGGAAATCAACAAAGAAAAATGGTCAACTAATTCGCTTAACGACCAAGTAGAGTTAAATAATCCTTCTCTGTTGAATTTGTTCAACGTTTGACGAGAACCTAATCATACAGAGATCAAGTATGTAGATTTCAACCCTTATCTTTACCCTTCATCTATTTCCCCTACCCTTCAGGAAGTAGGTATTTATTCCGAACAAGTGCAACAAGGAGCTCAGTTCATTTCGTCACCTGATGAAGCCATGGTATGGCGAAACATGTGCAGTGGTTTTGTTGAACTCTCAATTAGTGGAAATCGTAGACTAAGTTAACGAGTGAATACTGAGTTTTTATTGAAAAAGGTGAAAAACATTATACAGTACTGCCATCTAGACATCACATTGGAATGAAGATGTGAATTTTAGACAGCATCTGAATGAAGAAATTCCAACTCAATTAAAGTGGACTGCTGAGTCTCTTCGATTTTTATCAACGAGAGGCCATTTCTTCTACCCTTCAGCATTTTCAAGAAAAAACTTCGACTTCCACGCTAGTCTTGAATTTCATAACGAATGATAACAGAGAACGCTACCGGCTTAGCTTTCGTGTCGCAATGCCACTCGGCCAGTGAACTGATTACAAATGCACCTTTATACCATTATCGTCTAAAAATTGCAGAATAACAGACATTTGGGCAAAATGGTAACGCTCTCGATCCTAGAAACAAGTGGAACATCAATTTGCGCTTCCAGAATTTTTTGTAGAAAAAAAAAAGTAAGGTCGCTGAGTAATTCACCGTATTAATTGTTCATTATTACGAATAATTTCGTCAGGTCTTCTGTGCATAGGTCGACCGTATTAAATCCCAAGAAATTAGAACAACAGACGAAAGTACATATTTCTTGAATTGAACTTGACGAAACCAAGGCTTCATCTAACACAGGTACAATTTAATTTTCGTGTTCACCTACGCGAACAAATCCTCATCGCGAAAGAAACAGCGGGTAGCCGAAACTCATAACCGAAATCTCAACCCGCAAAGAAATTTCGCAGCGAAGGACGAGAGCCTAAAGCCCATTACCCACAACGTTTGAACTCGTATTGTGAAAGGGGGGGGGGTTTACCGCCTAATCCCCGTGATCCTAATGTATATATGTATGGCACCCGCGTATGCTTATCCTTGATTAGAGCCGAAACTCAAAGTGAGTATGAATGTAGCGTGGAAACGTGGAGAAATTGCTTTCGTTTCCACCGGAGTCAACTGGTTCGCTGGATTTGACGTGACTTATCAACTCGGCCTTATTCCACTGTATTGTTTGTATTTTCGGATTCATGATGTGGTTTCATGAGAGCTGTGACCGATGTAAACACAATTGAACATGCGGAAATAATAATTGGAGTTTGTCAAAAACACCATCAAGGAAGAAATAATCAAAATCGTCGGTCACAACAACCCATGGTTTCAGATTTATTGCCATATCGTTCCGTCAAGTCGGTGATCTGGAAGATCATCATTCGTCTTGGTAATTTGGAGTGCAATTTATTTTCTTTCGCCTTCAATATAATTTTTCCATTTTACCTCTGTTGTTTACTTAGACAGGTCCTCCTTTCTTTTGCATGATTCTTTGCTTTTCGTCTATTGGCTCCTCTGCGAGATGTTTTTCCTCTTGTCTTTATTTCTTCATATAAGTGAGTATCATCGTTTCGATTTTCGTCTTTGTTTGTTTTTTCTTCGTCTCCTAACTTCACGTCAGTGTTTTTGAAATGTTTTTATTGAGATATTCAACATAATAATAAACTATTTTGCTATACCTTAAAATTCTGGGTTGATTTTTATTTTAGCGCCCTCTCACCAATTTTGGAAATATTTTGCATAGTGATTTGTTATAAGGTTTTCATGGCTCAGTTTCAATAAGAGCACTGACAAATTAATATTTCCTGAGATATTCGTAAAAGAAATATTGATTAACAATTCTTAGAATGAATTGATATTTTGGTTAGTTTGGACGGTGCTGAAACAATTCTTAAAATGAATTAATATTTAGATAAGGTTAAGTTAGGACAGTGTCCCATATACTGAAGCGAATAATGTCCAAAGAAAAGAATTCTTAATAGTTTGATTCGAGTCGTATTCTGTAAAATACGACCGCGTAGCGGTCGAGAAAGCGGGGGCGCTTCGCGACCCCTTTTTTTCTGTTGACTGAAAAGGCTTTTTTGATAGTAATCAAAGCGAAATATATGAAAATAAAGTTCGTAGAAGGTTTAAATGAATGTTGTCTGGGAAGAATTCAGACCCCGAAATATATTTGAAAATATTGTTCGGAAAAGGTCGAAAAAAAGCGATAACCCATAAATGTTGTTTTTTCCTTTCTTATAGGCTTTTTTTGGCGTCCTTTCAGGGGTCGCTGCTACTACTTGAAAAGTTGGCCGATTTTGGACAACCTTCGATCATGATCACAAATATTACTTCTTGTTTTGTTGCTTGGTTTCAAAGATGTCATTATTCGGGCATTTTGAATCGAAATCATTCATTGTAGTTAACTTCTGCGAAAAAACCTGTTTAGGTGTTTCAAAGTGTTGTTGCCTCTTTCGTGGAAACTTTTATGGTCTGACGCATCTCAAATTGGAAAAAATGTCCCCTAGAATCAGGATCTTCCAGCTGATGTTTTCTTCAGATATATGGCTTCTAAATCTTCCTTTTTTCAATTTTTTTTCTTTAATTTCCTGCGTTCAGTGTTATTCATAAAGTTGTGAATTCAGGTTAGTCTAGTTTTTCGAAAGAGAAAACATTCTTCAATGATTCTTCATGATTTTATTTGACGGCAAACTATTTTTTCGCGTTATTTTATTTTTCCCAAAAAAAAAAATATTTTCTATATTCTCAACTGATTTTCAGAGTGACGTTATCGATATTTATATTTTCTCCATTTCCTCGAGTAAACGTGTTTCTAAATCACTATTCCTCCTAATTTTTTTCAGATTGGATCAATTGAGGACAATGCAGAAATGAAATGAATAGAATGTTGTTTATAAAGACGAAAACATCAATACTTCAAACTCAGTTAGATGCTACCAAGAATGAACGAAGATTAAAGATAGAAAATTGGATAAGGTAATATATATCGAAATTAAAACAATGAAAAAATCAGTATAGAACTAAAATTGAAGCAATCGAAGATAAAACTTAACAACATACTAATACAGACAACTTAAATAGAAAGACTTGAAGATGAAAATACGAAACTCGAAGAACATCATAAATATTACAACTTTACGAAAACTGCGATAGGAAACTAACCATGATAGACAAACTTTGAACGACCAGAAAATTAAAATCCTGTAGAGAATCTATCATAACGTTTACTGCAATTTCCTTGCAGCAACTGTCCAAAAATTTTGGGTGATGTTTGAAATTTTTCAAAAATTATTTAAAATCATTCTTATGAAACTGAGAGTAACAATAACGAACAAAATCACCCAGTAGAAAAATTCCAAAAATTGCAAGTTTGTTTTTGAGAAACGAGGAATGTTCAGATACAGTTCCAGAAAAACTAAAACAGTCATCATAATAAAATAATGATTCATACAATCAATGTCCGAACAATTCACTCTCATTAACCAGAAATAATCATATTTACTTCGGGAATAGTAGAAGTATCGTCCGATGAATCCGAACGAATACCTCATACCATTATCAATGATTCGCTCAACAAAGAACCTGGAAGATATAATTCACGATAGACAATCATTTCAATGATTAAAATATTGGTAACGCGTAGATAACATTGAAAAACATGGAGAAAGATAATTTTTTGTTATTCACGCTAGTTTCCACTTTGAAATATGCAGTTGATGTGAAATTTTGTGCGATAGAAGAATGGATCCGAATTTTCACGTGATATCTGCGACGTTCAACCACAAATTCACCAAATTCAGTCAACTTCGCGTGAGTTTCAATATTTATAAATGCTCTTTTAGCTTCTGGAAGTAATCTGTTATTTTTTTCACTTTTTTAATCAATAATGTTCCACCTGGTGTCATAAACTTGTGAATAAAATGAAATGAAAATAAGAAATAAATCACCCGATAACTTCCGAATTAAAATTCACAAATATTTCGTTACAAACTGAACCAGCCGATCTAATTTTTCAGCTCTGTTTATTTCCCTATATAATTTTCATTTCCTGCAGCAACTCACTCAGTCACCAGCTTGTTGGATTCAAAATTTACCATGGAAAATCTTCATAGAACCCGTCTTTCAATACAACAAGAAATATCTTTCTATCTTTGTTGGCTGCGCCCCACCAATCACCACACACCCTTGGTCCTGTCGAGCTTCTGTCAGAACGTACAAACTAGATGGTACAAAGCCAAAAATCATAAGAACCACGAAGTTTTTAGTGTTTGACAGCGAAGCCTCCACCAGTTGGGGGCATGACAATTTTATATTATGGGACACTGTACTCAATCCAGCGAATGGTTTCATCAAGAACGATACCATCACCATTGAGATAAGCATTGATGCAGAGGTTCCTGTTGGCATCAAATTGACAGAAAAGTATTTCACAGGTAGGTAAAAGAATATTGAAAGAAGATTAAAGTATTAATTTCGACATGATTTATATGAATTGTATTCCAGATGAAAGAGCAAATAGTGCGATAAAACTGCGTGACCAAACAATCTCCAACCTTCAATCAAATATTCAAGGAATCACAGAACAAAACGCCAATTTACGGAGTACCAACCAAACATCATCAAATGAAATTGAGGAGCTAAAGAATCTTCTGAATTTTTCACAGAAAAAATCAGCCGACCTTGAAAAACAATACAAAGATGAACAAAATCTAAATAACGAACTGAAAAAAACGACCGAAAATCAGTTGAAATTAGAAAAAGACAAAAATGATACTCTCACAAAAATATCGAAAGAGAATAACGCAACAATCGTTACATTAACTGAAAGAATAAAAGTGTTAGAGGAAAATGAAGACAAACTTACGAATTGCAATAATGAAAAGGAAGACATCCAGAAAAAGTATTCATCTCTTTTAGATGAATTCGAAAAGTACAAAAGTACTATATCCAACAATGAATCTCAGAACGAAAAAGTACTGAAAACAGAAATAGAAGCACTAAAGAAAAAAAATGCAGAAATCCAAAATGCACTGAAAGATGCTAGTACAAAATTGAACCAAAATGTGGAAGAGCAACTAAAGATTCAAACTAATATCGATTCAATTTCTAAAGAACTAACTGAGGCTAAGTCGATAACCGAAACGATAAAAAAGGAAGCAACGGATGAACACCAGAAAATACAGGCGGAAAAAACTGAATTACAAACGCAAATACAATCTCTCAAATCCCAATTGTATGAATCACTGGTAAAACACAAAATATCCCAAGACATGAATGAAGAAATGGAAAAACTTAAAACAGAAAATGACAAAATTAAGAACCAAATGCAAATAGGCTACGAAAAGTACAATAAGTTGAGACAGGAAGAAGTTACACTAAAATCACAGATTGAAACTCTAAATAAACAACTATCTGATGCTAATGATATTAATAATCCGACGACCAATACAAAAAAACTTCAAGTTTGCAAGGATGAACTTGCTCAATCTAAAGCTAGTAATACTGAATCACAGACAACCAATGAAAATCTGAGGGTAAATTCGAATGGAACTCATTCCAAAATGAAGTATTTCGTAAACATCAAGGAACACAATCAACTCAAAACACATCTCGAAGCAGTTGAAAAAGAATTGAAGGAACTGAAAGAAACAAAAACAGACTCAGTTTTTGCTGAATTGAGTGCAGAGAAGTTACAACTAGAAAAAAAATTAAATGAGGTCAATATAGAATTAGAAGATAAGAAAGTTCAATTATTGAAATCCAAAAATGAAATAAATAAAATGTTGGATATGAAGCAGAATATATCAATCCTTCAAACACAGTTAGATACTACCAAGAATGAACTTAAAAAAATTAAAGATAAAAAATTGGATGAGGTTATATCGAAATTAAACAATGAAAAAACCAGTATAAAAAGAGAATTGGAGGACTCGAAAATGAAACTTAACAACACACTAATACAGACAACTCGAATAGAAAGACTTGAAGATGAAAATGTGAAACTCAAAGAACATATTACAACTTTACAAAAACTGCGAGAGGAAACTAACCATGATAAACAAACTTTAAACGACCAGAAAATTAAAAATGGAAATGGTGATAAACGAAAAGTTCGAAATAAAGGTCCTGATTTCGAGGTCGATTTGGTGAAAGGTACGAACAATAAGAAGCAAGAACCAATACAGAAAATACAAGTTGGAAAAACAACACGATCCAGTGGAGAGGAGAAGGTAGATGATTTCAAGATGCTTCAGAAGAAAAATCCAATCGAAAGAAGGATAGAAACATTGAGGAAACAATTCGAAACAGATATAAAAGAAGCAGATAACGCATTGCATTATGAGAGAGAATATTTGTCGAAGAAAGTAGATGAACTAATGAATCGACTTGGGGTGGAGAAACAGAAACTCGAGGATTCGAATGAGAATCAATCCGAATTCAAAGGTAATTCAAGATCACATTATTAATTTTTGGTTGAAAGGCGAAGAAATAACTGAAACGATGAATTTTTCAGGAGAAATATCCAGGTTGAAGGAAGAAACTAATACACTGAAAGGCCTCAAAGACAAATCATACGATCAACTGAAAACTATACAGAATATATGTGTCGAATTGTTTCATCTAATCCTTCATATTTTAAAAAATATGAAAACTTCGGGTAAACTGTCATGTTCTTTAGAAGCCCATATTATTTATTCTTTCACTACCATGAAACAAAATGGGCTTTGGAGTCTCGCGAACCACGAAGAATTCTTCGATAAAATCGAAAACCAGCAACATGAGATATCCACAGATACTCTGCGAACCAAATTGGTCCAACTCCAGACCCATTACGAAGTAAGAATTAGTATTGCCAGGATTAATCAAGTGATAAAAAATTGATATCATGCAATTTGTCCTCATACATCTTGTTATTATTTCCAGGAGAGTCTAGACATCATCAGGAAAAATTGCGCACTCGAGAATAATGAGAATACAAATCTGAGAACTGCAAATAAGGAACTGCTTGTTATCGTCGAGAATGAGAAGAATATGAATAAACTGTACAAGGAAATGCTGAATATGGCGAACTCCAGGTTGGGAGATTTCCGGAAGCAACTTACTCTCGTTGGTAATCAATTCCTGGATGAGAAGGTGAAGAGGTACGAGTGCGAAGAAACGAGTCGAACGTCGAGAGCATCCAGCGAAGGAAATGAAATGCTGTTGAATGACTTGAAGGAGAAATTGTTGAGGTGAGTTCATGTACAGGGTGGCAGATACTTGATGAACAAATTTTATATGTTCTTCCAGACATGCAATCAAATTATCGGATATCAAGGATATTGATCTTCCTGAAATGTTCCACCAAGACAGCGGAGTTTCGAGAAATATCTTTGGAGCTACAATGGACACCTCAACGAATACTGAACCTGTCGAAATTGAGTCACTTGAGGCTCAAACACAGACTGCACCTAATACAGTGGAAAAACTCGAATTGAAGAAGAAGGATGAAATTCAGCCAGATAGAACATCGTCAGGTTTGGAGGGTTCAAATTCTTCAACTGAAAGTGAGAATTTCTCAAACTCAATGGCAGAAACAAGCACCAGCAAATCTGGATTGGGGAGTTAAAAAAGGGCCTTTCAACAAACCACAGCGAGTTCAGATTGAAGAATAATTGAAGGCAGAAAAGAGTTTGCAGAAAAAGCGATGGAGGTTGAAAATGTGTACATTTCACTTAATGCTCGATCTTAACCAGTGTCATTCTCCCAAACTGTAAAATAAAATAGAATTTTATATTTGTGTGAGAAAAACTCAGATATCCTTTTTATTATTATTGTTGTTTTTCTAAATGAACAATATACCACAGAAAAATTCAATAATGTGGAGTTGATTTTATCATGTATTGTGTATAATTATTTTCTACTTATTACTCTTATATGTGTGGAATTTTGCATCAAGATGTGCTAATAACCAAGACTTATTTCAAATTCTTTCATGGAAATAGACTTCCAATGTGAACGCTCGAAAATGGTTTGCAACTACCCTCAGATTAACTTGTACTAAAACCTGGGGTTTTTACCCTTATTAATCGTATTTCGCTGTCACCAATTTTCTTATCTATTTTCCGAAAAGGTCTAGGTTCGTGCTCTCTGCACGAAGAGTGAGTCTTCTGTCTTATATTTTCTGAGGAACAGGTATTCAGGAAAGGAAATACCGAAACTTTAAAAGAACATATTATATTTACGAAAAATGATGGTAAAATACGTACACAAAATTGAAATTTTCACAGACATAAAAAAAACCATCCAAATAAAGCATCTATCATTCACTTAGTTTTTCACAATCGTAATTAAATCAAACAATGCAACTGTTACTTCCCATCAACATACCAATCGAAATATACGAGGGGTCAGATAATCAACTACAACTAATATTCAAATATCGTACGTAAAATCAACTTCGGATCGAGATACAATAATATTGGGGATTACAATAACACCATTCACATTCATAGGGGTTAAAGCTTTGAACTTAATTTTCCTACCTTGGTTTGCAAACCACCTAATTTCTCTTTTGTACCTATTTGGAAACTAAACCACCCACACAAGATATTGGCCTTTATTTTTATTCGCACTCGAAACACAAAATACGGCTTTCAACTCTACTCAAAATAAAGTTCTTAAAAACTTATTTGCGTGATCTAACACAATTACTCCCTTAATCCGAAATCTAATAGAATCCTCAACTGAAAATTACAACACTAGTTACCTACACCGCCCTCGAAACCGTCGTCCGATTTTACCCTTCGTGGGTCCCATTCTCCGAGCAACTCTCTATTCGCCGAGTAACTCCCTTTTCGTCGAGTAACTGCCTCTGAATTTCCCTTCTTCTCCAAAAGTAAACTCTACCCCCCTTTTCAAAAAGAATCCACAACTCCAGAGTGGGTGCCTAAATGCTTACAGTGCAGCATTTTCTTGCATCAAAACTTTCCCGTGAGACCGAATGTTCGTAATCTACGGTAACATAAACAATTTCAACGACTGCGAATTCTAGGCGAAGATTATGGTGTCCATGGGTGGTCTTTCTCGAACTTATTTTGCCGATTAAAATTAACGACATCCTTTCTGATACCTACAGACTGATTCCTTGCATAAACGAAAATCTGGAGTATTTTCCACTCAAGCAATGCATTTGAATTCAAATAATCCATGTAATTTTGAATAAGTATTCCCAATTATTACAAACTTACTGTGAAATCGAACTCTTTAAGCAAAAGCAAAGTACCTATACACAGGGGTTGATGACGAAGTCTCGGCGAATCACTACGGGCTGATACTGTAATAGGATTGAAGGATAGGAAGAGGAGGATGAACCTTCTTTCTGCACAGTTCCGGGACTGCCACCTGATTGTTGAAGAAGCTAAGGCCACTCGAAAAAAATTCCTGCTGCCGCTCATATAGGGGTTATTTCCAGTGAAAATAACCGAATTTCTGTTGCATATCCTGGAAAATTCCTTTGAGTAGAAACTATTCAAGTATTACTTGTCGAATTTGGTTCTTTCCTTCTATGAAATCGGATTCAGAATTGAATCTCGGAAAAAATTCTATAGAGACTCTGTCATCACGAAAGGGAGTTCGAAAAGTGTTAAAACGTAATTTCAACCCTCAACTATTCCTCGGTTCTAATAAAAAACGACGCCAAGCAGATTCTTTCTCAACTTCTCAGCCCACCGAACATTATGAAGTTATGAAGAGTGTTCAAGTTCTTGAAAGCGACAGTCGAAGTAATATTTCAAATATCGAGGCGTAGCGCAGAGTTCGGTTTAAGGGTGCAGCTGTTACTCCGCACTGAAAAGAAACGTTTTTTTATTGTGATCCAAGTTTTTATTGAACCCTGGGAATATTGCGTTATTGAAAGGGGGCGAGTTGATTCGGATTTCCGGGGTCTGGTCGCGATAGAAATTCTATTTTGCGATTCCGAAGAAACAACACCGATTTCCGCTTAGCGTTGCTGTATGGGTTACGACCAACTTGCCGAAGTTGTAGCGGGCAGATCATAGCCAGGAAGTTTGTTCTGGCGGTAGAAATACAAAACACGGAAAATACATATATCTTATTTTCTTTTGAAACAGGCTCGAGGGAAATCGGAGGAAGGTCTATAATCCTGGGTCTTCGATGTTAAGTCTCGATTTCTCCATTGAAACTTCAAAGTCCTCCTCGTTAGCTCCCTGGGCTTTTTGTCGATGTTGAATTTTCGTGTACAAAAAAAGAGTCAGCTCTTCTTGGTGCTCATAAAATTGCAATTACCACAGCCAGCCTCCATATAAGGCGCAGGGTCTAATGGGATCTGCAGAACGTCCACCGATCCGGAGGAAAGTAAAGACTAGCCAACTATAGGGTAAATCGCTTTAAAATTACTCGTAGCGGCAGTTGTCCAGAGTTTTCGTATACTAATGAAATAACAATTGGGGAAATCCTTCGTGAATACCTAGGTCGTGATCGATTATGTCCTGAACAGGCCCGAAACCATTAGGGGCTCTGGTATATTTAGATATTTCGATTTGCTTCCACTTACAGTTCAGGATATCTCCAACTGATGAATAATTCTGATAGTTCAGAGGGGGTTTATTGAATAGATGCGGTCAGTGACGATTTATTCGCAATGATCCCAGAATCGTACGAAGCCATATCGCATTTCGAACTAAATATTGTAGCATTTATAGCCAATTATAAAATAATAAGAATATGTGAAGCCTTGTCATGATTCGGACCTGGAATCCCTTCTACACGTGTTATAAATCGGAAAACTTAATAACATTTCGGTATATGCAGAATTAATTCAAATAGTCGGGAATAGCGATTATTTCTTCTGGTCTGGTCGATAAAAGAAAAAATCGTATTCATGAGGACGCCTAGAAATGTGAAGAATTAATATATTAATTCAAGTATTTGTTTAGTCTACTCAACCAGCGTTGGAATGTTGAAAACCCAAACTCAAGGGTTTTAAAGGACCCATAAATATATTGCCCAATGCGCGTTTAATGACCAAAAAATTAAGCGTTGTGAGATTTATAATTTCCCTTCGTCGATTTCACGAATTGAGCACTTGCTTATTAAGTGTTTAGATGCAAAATTTCACATCCTACCAAATGTGAGAGGTGATTGGTTTCAGACCAATAATTGCCGATGTTTGGTACACGAAATGCCTTAAAAAAGATAATAGAAGCGGGTGATTAGTTTAACGAAAACAAAACCATCATTAAGAACCACCCAGAATGTTAGAGTTGAGAATTTTCTTTTCGGGGCTCTATCAGGAGTGTTTGGGCGACTCGGTCGAAAATGGTTTTTGGGAACTTTTTCAGGTGTGGTTTGCGGGAGTCGGACGAAAGAAGTTCATTCGAGGGGAACTTGTTCGAGTTGATAATACATTTTCGGGAATCAGTCAGAGAGTAATTTTCGAAAAGTAGGCACGAATAGCTTTTTCAGAAAAATAACACGAAATCTATCGGGAATTTAGTTAAGTTAAATAAAAATCACGAAAAGCACTGCCGTGAAGTCAGGAGCTTTTGAGCGCTCGTAAATCCACCTTGTAGGTAGATTCGTATTTTCCAGTTTTAGAAATCAATTGCAAGAATTTTCGACGACTGTCAAAAAAAAATTCAAACTAAGGCGAAAATCCAGACAGTCAGTGCTTAAGCTGACCAATTTTTTTCGATAATTCGCTACAATTTTCTACGGTATCTATGGTCTTGGTGATGCGGACTGGACAAAATTTCGCACGTGGTTTGAATACATTATTCCCCAGCTAGGTGCAAAATTTCACTCCAATCCAACAGGTAATTTCGAAAAAACAAATTTGAACAGCCATATTTACGGAACCCCTAGTCTAATTTTGCTCAATGATGAACGTGACTGCAACATTCGCGATCCAAATCTACCCTGAAAATTTCAAGTTCCTAGGCCTTTCCGTTAAGAAGTTACAATTTTCTATGGTTTCCATGGTTCTGGTCATGCGATCTGGACAAAATATTGCTTCAATAAATCATTCTCGATTAGAATACAAAATTTCATCTCGATCGAATCCGTAGTTTCGGAATTATCGAGAAAACAAAATTTCAAACGACTATATTTACGGAAGCCTAGTATAATTTTGCTCATAGATGAACGTGATCACGACATTTGAGATCCACACCTATCCTGAAAATTTCAAATTCCTAGGCGTTTCCGTTCAAAAGTTACTATTTCCTATGGTTTATATGGTTCTGGTAATGCGATCTGGACAAAATTCCACATGTAGCTTGAACACCTCATTCTCCATTTGAGTGCAAAGTTTCATCTCGACCAAATCTGTACTTTTCAAGTAATCAGGGGAACAAAACTTTGAACGGCCATATTTACGGATCCCCTCGTGGAATTCTGCCCATTAAAGAGCTTAACCGAGGCATTTGGGATCTGAACCTACACTAAAAATTTCAAGTCTCTAGGTTGTTCCGTTCGAGAGCTATCGTGTTTACGGCCGGACGGCCGGACGGACAGACTCGAATTTTCCGACGGATTCCTCATCAGTGTGTCGAACATAGTCGATTGAGACCATTTTCGGCTCAGAATTCGAAAAATACAGACATCGTGACGAAATGATATAGCCCTCGTGTAAGTAGTACGAGCGCTCAAAAATAGATAAAATAGATAAATTTTCGGGAATTAGTCAGATGATATTTTTCGAGAAGTAGGAACGAACAGCTCTTTCAGAAAAATAACAAAGAATCTATCGGGAATTTGATAAAGTTGAGAAGTAAACAAAATTATATCGAAACGCCGAGAGAAAGTACGGGTGTGTACAGTGTACCAGTGAACTCGGCTCCATTAAGTGTGAACAACGCGTTTTCGACAATTGCAGGATTTTATCCCTTCAGTGGCGGAGCATAAAAAAAGTAATTCTAAAATAACGTATGGCATTATTGAAGTTTCACGAGTCTCAAGTTTTGAAATCTCTCACGCAAGATTGAATTACTCTTGAAATTTGAAGTTATTTGGATACTTGTTATTCTGAGATAACTGATCAAACCTTGATTTGACATTTGATAAATTTGTCCAGATTTATTCGTTCTGGTGAAGGTAGAATTCGTGTCTTTGATGCATTAGTGTTAGTTTGTAAATAATCATTCAATTTTTGTTTACTATTTACTTGTTGGAAGTTTATTTCTGTTTTATTTCCATTCACCAGTTGAAGTTTTCAGGGAAAGTACAGTAAACTCGAAGTCCTTACTTTGCTCAAAGCTCGAGTCCAAGGTCCTATCCAATTAACCGCTCTATTGGAGTTGGGTTAGTATCCCACAAAAAGTTTATCAAAATTTTGTTTTGGTATTTTATGTTTTGAAATATCTAGGTGCGCATCTGTGTATTACACACGATCACACCAGTCGAATACTCGATACCATTGTTTTAGTTCTCCCCCTGGGAAAATTGGTAGATAGTCTGTTGGTATTTTGGATTCTTGATACTTTATGAGAACGATGTGTGCCAGCTTAACATAATAACTCGGTGCGGAGGCTCCCTATAGAAGGAACCTTCCCGCCAAACGGATTTCCCGAAAAAATCTCCATATTTCACTGGCAACAACGTAAGGCGCCTTTCGTAACGTCTCAAGCTATCGAGTTGAATAATAAAACAGGCAAGGATGTTCAAATTTGACCTGACACAACCAAAACCCCCCACGTACAAAACATTCGAACCCTTAACTTCGACAAGTAAATATTTTTCCATATCGCGAAGTGCCTCCACAGTTCACCCTATTGATTGCCCAAAGAAAATCTCCCATAAATTTGTCGGCGAATAGAGGTTCAGCCCACTTCGAAATATATAATTCAGTTTTACCCATAAGTTCCGCGAATACTTTCTGTTAACTACACAACATCGGCCATATATGGCCGTATAAATCACCGGAACTAAGCCAGTCGGTGACAAGAGCAGATTTCTGGGATACGAACTACCCAAAATACATGTGATGCGATAAAATCCCGCCGAAGGAGGAAGGAATAATATAGAGGGACCTACAGTTTTTGTTGCTCTTCGGATCCAGATTCCAGGGATTGAAATTTATAAAGAGCGTTCTGGGCGGGTCCCCGGAGAACTATTGGGAGGTTCGATTTCGTCTCCCGCGTCCTATGCCATTCCTGTTTTTCGATGTTCCATTTGTGATTTACACACACGCGAAGAACTGAATTTCAACGAGATTATTCGATCACTGGTGGGGCGAGGTTAGAACTGAACTGTTCCGCGAAACGGAACAGGAAATTCCCCCTATATAAGCGACAGCAGGAATATTAGTTGATTTCACGTGACAATTCCGGTCGTTTAATTCCTCTAGAAATAACAAGTTTCACATTATTTGATGCAAACAAACTGCAGTTTGTCATTTCAACAGGAAAATCATACTGTGACGAAAACCGGAATATGCGTGACTACCTACAGGAATTTCCGGTTTGATAAACAAGCTAGATAGTTGTATTCCAAGCTTCAAACTTCAGTTTCTACAATAATGAACAAAAAACTAACACAGGAATTACTTTACTTATAACGCAGCTGTAGATTAGATTCAACAGAAATTTTCCTTTGAATAAAAGAAATATCGTTCATATTGAACCGATCTGGCGTCTGCGCCCGCCATTTTTATTATCCGTACAGAAATCCATATTATCATGAACTTAGGAAGTAGGTTTGCTGAGTCCGTCCAAGAGAAGAATAACCACACAATCTTTTTCTACAAATTGAAGTACGATGCTAACCTCAAAATCTAGGCTCTCTTGCTTGGGTAGTTTTGCTCTGAACGGTTGTTGATTTTTCGCTGGCTGCTCAGTTTTTCGTGAAGGGAAAACAGGGTGAGATTGTGAGTTAGTTGATCTGAAACCTTCGAGGATGGAAGAGATACTTTGGTTTTTTCATGTGAGTAACAATATTTTATAATCACAACTTTATCATTCAGATACCGGCTTCTCCTAATTTGCTACAATTGTCTTCAACAGTGTCCATCATTTACCCCATGTGTTTATCTCATATCATTAACCCTCAATTCACAAGAGACAATTCGCTGTTAGTCAACGTATTTTACCATGTTGGTTTGCTTCTTGTGTATTGTTTTGTATCCATTTTTCATATTTCATTATCAAGCCTATTTCATATTCTTTGATGATTCTAACTGACCATATGTATTAAATTCCTAAGTGCTTCTCACAAGAATTTACATGTATAAACGAATGTTTAATAATCACCTTAATTGTAAGGTTGTGCAATATTCTTCAAATGATACTATATGTAATCGTTGTAGTTTTCAGCAAATATCAAGGATATTCATACGCACCATTGTCGGCATTATGTTTCATCATCTTATATTGATTGAGCATTTTAAAAAGCTACTCTCCACGCATTATTATCCGTTATGACTTCTTGTTTATTGTTTATATGATTGACAGCTTATATCGTTCACTATCTATATCATCCACTGCTTATATCGTTTATTGTTTATTTCATTTACTGTCTATAGCATTTACTGGTTATATCGTTTACTGCTTATATGGTTTATCTAATACTTGATGGGATTATTGACCAGGGAGACAACTATCGGATGACGCAACCTAAAAATTAAATTAAGGCTTTGCCCAACGTTTCGAAATATATATAACGAGGATCTTTGGTCGCATTCCCCTCTCCTTGCACCGTGGGAGCTCATCAATCATCAATCGTCAAATGATAGTTTGACCCCTGCGAAGTATTACTCCTATTTTACCGCCTTCAATCTACTCAATCATTTTTAAACACCATTTGAGAGAATTCTCACCAGTCAACCTGTTTATGAATATTCTTTAATTGTGAGTTAATGGTATATGAACGAGCAAAAGGAGGGAGGTTGTTTTTTTCTTCCCCTTCAGGGCTGTTTTTTTTTTCCTCCCTACCTTTTGGCACTCTGACATAAACTTAATATTTTCTTTTTGAGTGCTAAACTATGTGTTTTGAATTTCCCATTTTCCCGTCAATCTCTTCTATGGAATCAAGCGTAATTTGGGTTACATACCTACATACACAACGTAGAGTCCTTTAAAACCACTATACGATCACGATCTTGGCCAAAGATTATCTAGAGTAATATTTTCAAGTTAAAAAGAACGCCTGTAAGGTAGAGTTCTAGTTCTTTACGGTTTTCCTATGCGATTCATCAATATTACACCAATATTTTTTTTTCGATTCAGTTAACTCTTTCCGACCTGTAAAAAATTCTCCTCCACACATTAACCGTTCCAGATTGGCGTTCGTTCACGCGGGTTCCGTTACAGCCCGAAACTCCGGGAACCCGAAGGGAAAATTATGGAAATCCAATACTGGGGATGGCGGTTATTGTTTTACGAAGGATTATTTATGGGACTTGAGAGGTTGTCGAGGCAATATGAAACCGCCAGCACGACACTTGAGAAATATCTCAGGCCTGTTTCGTCCTGCCTTTCGTCGCATCAGAGATGATTAGTTAAGGTTCTTTCGCTCCAGTGTTTAATAAAGATGGCGCATTCTTTTTTGATAGAAACCGACTCTGACACTCCACTCCATTATGCTGGGGGTTTATAGGAGGCCTTGGGGAAGTCTTGAAGTGTTGAGGCTGATCATCCACATATCTTCAGCTCTAAGGATATCAACACTTGTTACCTCAAAAAAATCTTCCTTCATTGTCGACAACGCTATATGCCGGGTATGGTAAGAACCCTTTCACTTTTTCTTGGTGACATTTTCTAACCCCGTACTGTTTACCAAATCAATACGAAGCAGAAACGAGTCCCCTAATCATCATTTATTATTCCGAGACTTCGTGGAAGAGGAAAGTGATCCATGTATAAAGAATAACTTTTCTGTGGGAAAACGTCACACTCCAAGAATCTCGCAGGAAGTCGACTATACATCTCCCCCATATTACAGGAAGCGATATACGAAAAACATTGGGCGGTATAAGGAGCGAATTGGGATCATTTACTGAAGAAACATTCTGCCAAAGTTTATACATAACAAAACAAACGCTCTGCGGAAGTGGGTATAAGAGGTATGAGATGCCAGTTAAGTTTCCAGACTCGAAGCGAATGAAGAACAAAACGGGGGGATTGGAGTGTAAGGAGGAGCTTCCAGCTACAAAAGAAGAAATGTTTATTTTTTGAAAGAACGGAATTTAATTCAATGTAGAAGCTAGATCCTTCCGCAAAAATTAAAATCTCTGGTTTTGGTCCTAGGGAAGAGGCGAGCAATTATCATAAATCATAAAAAACATAAATTTTCAGTTTCTCAGAAATAATGAGTTAATGAAAATAGAGAGATTGGAGTGAAATGAATAATGCGATGATCTGTCAGAAAGACTTGTCAGAACATGATTAACTCTGAATTTGTTGGCAGAAATATTGAAACAACCTACTGCAATACCTAAGGAAAACGCTTATATCCTATAAATCGCACAATGAATTACTCGATGAGGGTTTCGATCCTGGTTGAAAATATCCGTCTTATGTGATGCACGGTCGCGTATCTAGATACTTCGAAACAAAAAAAAAACAAAAAATTCACAAACAATGAATAATACTGAACCGATCTGGCGTCTGCGCCCGCCATTTTCATTATCCGTACAGAAATCCATATTATCATGAACTTAGGGAGTCGGCTGGCTGAGTCCGTTCGAGAGAAGAATAACCAAAGAATCTTTTTCTACGAATCGAAGAACGATGCTAACCTCGAAATCTAGGCTCTCTCGTTTTGGGGTTTGCTCGGAATGGTTGTTGATTTTTGCTGGATGTTCGTTTTTCGTGAAGGTAAAAGGATTGTGAGTTAGTTGATCTGAAACCTTCGAGGGTGGAAGAAATACTTTGGGTTTTGTCATGTGAGTACAATATTTTATAATTACAACTTTATCATCCAGATACCTGCTTCTTCTAACTTCCTGCACTTGTCTTCAACAGTGTCCATGTGTTGATCTCATATCATTTACCCTCAATTCACAAGAGAATTTGATTTTACTCAACGTATTTTATCATGTTGGTTTGCTTCTTGTGTATTGTTTTGTATCTATTTTTCATACTTCATTATCAAGTCTATTCCATATTTTTATTGATTCTAACTGACCATATGTTTTAAATTCCTAGGTGCTTATCACAAAAATGCTCAATAATCACCTTAATTATAAGGTTTTGCAATATTCTTCAAATGATACTATATGTAATCGTTGTAGTTTTCAGCAAATAGCAAGGATATTCATGAGCACCATTGTCGGCATTATGTTTCATCATCTTATATTGATTGAGCATTTTAAAAAGCTACTCTCTATGCATTATTATCCGTTATGACTTCTCGTTTATTGTTTATATGATTGACTGCTTATATCGTTTACTATCTATATCATCCACTGCTTATACCGTTTATTGTTTATTTCGTTTACTGTCTATAACATTTACTGGTTATATCTTTTACTGCTTATATGGTTTATCTAATACTTTATGGGATTATTGACCAGGGAGACAACTATCGGACGACGCAACCTAAAAATTAAATAAAGGCTTTGCCCAACGTTTGGAAATATATATATATCAAGGAAACTGGTCGCTTTCCTCCTCTCCTTGCAACGTGGGAGATCATCAATCGTCAAATGATAGTTTGACCCCTGTGAAGTATAATTCCCAATTTACCGCCTTCAATCTACTCAATCATTTTTAAACACCATTCGAGAAAATTCCCAACCAATCACCTATTATGTTTTTAAGGCGGTTCGTGAACCAAACATCGGTAATTATTGGTCTGAAACCAATCACCTCTCACATTTTCGACAGTCGTGGTTGAAATTTTCCATCTGAACACTTAAGTGCTTAATTCGTGAAATCGACGCAGGGAAATTATAAATCTCATAACGCTTAATTTTTTGGGTCATTCAACGCGCGTTAGGAACTATATTTATGAGTCCTTCAAAACTCCTGTGTTTGGGTTGTCAACTTTTCAACGCTGTGCGCGTAGACTTAACAAATACTCAAATCAATACATGAATTCTTCATATTCCTGGGCGTTCTCTCGACTTCGATTTTTTCTTGTATCGACTAGGCCAAAAGAAATAATATCCATTTCCGACTATTCGAATCAATTCTGCATGTACCGAAATGTTATCAAGTCTTCCAATTTATTACACTTATACTCCTTGTATAATGGAGTATATTTATTTATTTCAACTAATAACTACCTGGAATATGCTCGAGGTTTGCCGTTCGTATATTCCTGAAGAATAAACAGCTTAATCTTTCGAACGAAAACTAATGCTGAATGCAGCGAACGCTTCGTCCCCGCTAATTGACAACTCCCACTGCAGCTCAGCGAAACCCCCATCTTATTTCCTGAAATTCTATTCAATAAATTCGTCATTTCGTACGAATTACACACCAATTCCAAACTTCTATTAGCGTGGAAATTGCGAAGCTAGCAGTCTTCACATGCTGTTGTACCGAACAAGTTTAGGAGTAATTAAGTTGATGAGATAAGTTGGGAATGATGACGAATATTGTATACGACACGACAAACTTGTAGAACCAACATTGTGGAACTGGAGGAACTAGGAGCTGGTGTTATGCAGGGACGAGTATCTAGATACTTCAAACACACAGAAAAAATCTTTGTGGGATACTAAACCCAATCCAATCGATCGGTTAATTGGATAGAGCCTTGCACTCGAGCTTTGAGCAGAGGACTTCGAGTTTACTGTATTTTCCCTGAAAACTTCAACTGGTGAATAGAAATGAAAAGAGATAAACTTTCAGAGAGTAAATATTGAAAAAATTGCATCAAAGACTCGCATTTCACCTTCACAAGAACTCTCGACAAATTTATCAAATGTTAAATCAAGGTTTGATAAGTTATCTCAGAATAACAATTATCCGAATAACGTTGAATTTCAAGAGTAATTCAATCTCGAGTAAGAGATCTCAAGGCTAGGGACTAGTAAAACTCAAATAATGCTATGCGTAATTCACCTTTTCCTTTGCTCCGCCACTGCAGAGGGGGATATCCTGCCCTAGTAGAAATCGTGTTGTTCACACTTAATGAAGCCTAGAGTTCAGTGCGACCCAGAACACACCCGTACTTCCGTTCGGCGTTTCGATATCATTTTGTTCACTTCTCAAATCAAATAAATTCCCGATAGATTCCGTGTTATTTTTCTGAGAAAGCTATTGTTGCCTACTTCTAGAAAACTACTTTCTGAATGATTCCCGAAAATTTATTAAAAAATTCCCAAAAACATTTTTCTACCGAGTCCCCCAAACCACCGTCTTTCTCAGATCTCTATTTCGTCTCAAGAAAATTTTCAACCCTACCATTCTAGGTGGTTCCAAATGATGTTCTAGTTTTCTTAAACCAATCACCCCCTTCTATTATCTTTTTAAGGCGGTTCGTGAACCAAACATCGGCAATTATCGGTCTGAAACCAATCACCTCTTACATTTCCGACATTGGTGGTAGAATGTTGAATTTTCCATTTGAACACTTAAGTAAGTGCTCAATTCGTGAAACCGACGAAGGGAAATTATAAATCTCACAATGCTCCATTTTTTTGGTCATAAAACGCGTGTTAGGCACTATATTTATGGGTTCCTTGAAAATCTTGAGTTTGGGTTAACAAAATTTCAACGCTGGGCGAGTATACTAAACAAATACTTAAATTAATACATTAATTCTTCACATTTCTAGGCGTTCTCACGACTTCGGTTTTTTCTTGTATTGAATAATCTTTATTATCGACTATTATCAGCATTGAAGAATGTGAGATGATCAGAACTCCCAGTATTCCCACATTCTTCACCGCTCTGGAGAATACGGAGCAAATCAAGCTGTACCCTTCGACACGAAAACATCGAAAGAGATCAAGACCGTAATTCTACAATAATCCAATGTTGCCTCTTCATTGTCGAGAACCACGCAGACGACTTCATTTCATCCCGATACGTTTGGAAGTTGGTAATTAGTTGCGTTTCTACTTCGGCCTGTCTTTCACAAAGAAAGGACCTCAACTTCACGCCGTTTGAACTGCTAGTCTACGTCGAAATCAATTGCTTTTCCGCTTGACGAGGCCGAGTGTCTTTTGAAGACGTTCAGGCAGTTAAATTGGTTCTGTACATGGAATTTCCACGAGGGATGTTCCGATGAAAGGGTTTTTTTCTTTGTTTACGCCCTCGCCGTGGCGGTAATTGCTCCGTGTATGGCCAAAGAGTTTCGTCTCTAATTTTATCGGGGTTCTTTGAAATATGACTGGTTTTTCCAGGCTGGGTTGTGCATAATGGACGCAATGAGCTCGTTAAAGGTTTCTCGGGAATTTTTCGTCGATATGGAGTCAAAGAGGGGCGCTATGGCTCTAGATCGTTCGATACCCATCGAGGTGGGCGTCTTTTGATGAATATGATTGGTGAACTGAATATACAGGGTCTATATAATACAACCCTACTAACAATGAATTCTGGCAACCCAATAGAACTCAGATTGGGACGCAGACCGATAACAGAAGAACTTCAAACGAAAGACTTCACAGACTGGAAAAAGTACAGTGAAATACTCCAGGAGAAAATTACAGAAATTCCGCAGATAAGAACCCCTGAAGATCTAGAAGATGAAGTTGAAAAATTAGAAACCCGAATAAAATAAGCCTACGAGGAATGTACCAGAAGAATTGAAAGGCCAGCCCCAAAACATTCACATGGTGAAACCCCAAAAGCAATAAAAGAGCTTATAAAGAGGAATAGAAAACTCAGGAAGAACTACAGAACTTCACATCGGGAAGAAGACAAGAAAGAGCTGAATAAACACAGTCAAGTGCTGAAAAATGCACTGAGAGAACTGAGAACAGACAGATGGAACCAAAGAGTTAGAGAGCTAAACACCATAAACCACTCAGCAAAAGTGCTTACGACGCGAGAAAACCGAAATTCCCCCTCTACATGGAGCTAATGGCATGGCCTACTCAAAGCTTGAAAAAGCCGAAGCACTGGTCGACGCAATAGAACGAGAAGC
Source organism: Aphidecta obliterata (assembly GCA_963966015.1). NCBI lineage: Eukaryota > Metazoa > Arthropoda > Insecta > Coleoptera > Coccinellidae > Aphidecta > Aphidecta obliterata. The sequence continues at coordinate 6,937,784 of OZ014435.1, forward strand.
CAGAATCAACTACAGAGAAGACGATGACAATGAAGACTTAGAAGAAGAAGTCGAAGGAAATGAAGTATTGATGTTGGAACCGCCGGAAGGCGATACTATCCCAAACCCAACAACACCAACGGAAATTAAAGAAATCATCAAGAAATTGAAGAACAGGAAAGCTTCAGGGAAGGACAAAGTAACAAACTTTATGTTACGGGAATTGTCCATAAAAGGAAAAGCAGCGCTAACCAATATAGCAAACGCAGTGATGAGAACAAAATACTATCAGAAAAGATGGAAAACAGCAGAAGTAATTGTGTTCAATAAGCCAGGAAAAGATAGAAAATTCCCACAAAACTACAGGCCGATAAGTCTACTGTCAGCACCTGGAAAAATTGTCGAAAGAATCATTGCAAAAAGACTCAATGAAGAAACAGAAGCGCTGAATCTGATACCACCAGAACAATTTGGATTGAGAAGAAATCATTCCACAGAACTTCAACTGTTAAATATCACTGAATATGTCACTGAAGGTTTTCAGAATAGACAAGCCACAGGATTAGTGCTATTAGATGTCGAGAGAGCCTTCGAACGAGTTTGTCATGAAGGACTTGCCTACAAGATGATGATGGCAGGCTACACCACCAAAACTTGCAAGATAATAAGAAACTACCTGAGGAACCGTAATTTTTATGTCAAAATAGACGACACATTATCTACCACCAGACAAGTAGAAGTAGGAGTGCCCCAAGGATCAGTTCTAGGTCCTCTACTCTACAACATATATATCTACGATATTCCTAAGAATCCAAGGAATCTGCTCGGCCTTTATGCAGACGACACAGGGATAGCCTTCAGACATCGACGACCAGATGTCATACACAGAAGACTGCAAGAAGCACCAGAAGATTTAGAAGAATGGTTCATTAAATGGAAAATTCAAATACATAGCAGAAAGAGCCAAGCTATTCTACTACAGAAGAGGAGACTTGAAATTAATTCCAACCTACAGATAGATGGAGAAGAGATAAAATGGGAAAATGAAAGCAAATATCTAGGAGTAAAACTAGATAAATCCACAGAGACTTGGAATGGAAAACTGTCACAGATTTCCTAAAAAAGAAGGCCGAGAAGATATTTGAAAAAGCAAGTCAACACCCAAATGATGAGCTAAGAAGACTAGTTGACTACAACCCCGCAAAAGATGTGGTTGGGATACCCACCTATCACAAAAGACCCAGAGATCAACTACGTAGAAACAGAAATTGAGTAATCTCAATTTGAATTATCCAGAAGAAGAGGCTCCTATGAAATTCAAATTCATAGGTAACACAATTATCACACGATAAAGATCGTGATAGAGATACAAACAAGAAGAGTCAAAAGGTTAATAGGTAATAAATGCCCGGAATCTAAAACAGCAGGTTAGGTTTAGTTAGAGTAGGTCGTGACGAAGTCTCACACTGTTCTATCTATCGGAGATAGTTCGTCCATGAGGATTCCCCCTGACAAAAAAAAAAAAAGAATTCTGGCAGAAACGGTACCCCGATATGCAGATGGAACGATCGATACCTCCGGTAGTTCTACCGGCAATACAGGGGACGCAGAGGATGAACCTTCTTTCTGCACAGTTCCAGGCTTGCCAGCTGGTTTTTGAGAAGCTAAGGGCACATAACTCAAAGTTGCTTGATGTCACTTCAAAAGAAAGCACAAGGGTAAGATAAAACCGCGGCGGTGGAGATCAGACTACTCGGTTTTGCACGAATATGCGACGATATTTCTTCTTGTTTTTCTACAACTATGATTTTGGCTTAGACTTGCTGTTTAATTAATGTTCGACTCGTGGTCAGACAGATGACAAGATCTCGCAGCGCGGGCGCTAGAAAACCACTATACAGGTGATCGTTTACGTTCACGACGTATCAGGGGCATTTTAGACAAAGTTCAGCCTCTAGCTGGTGATATGTTCAAGGGGTTTCATGAATGTTGATCGGTTTCCCCAAAGACCCCAGCGTTTCACGAAAAAACTTGTTGAGAAAAAAGTACCCCTCTTATCTCCAGTAAAATTCCATAATAAACACAGCTACCCCACGAGCTCTTTTGTGTTGCCTACTGAAAAAAAAAATAAGGGACGTGTGACCATGTTCCGCTTCATTGATTCCGCACCCCAATAACAAAATGAACGCTTTCAATTCGTCCGACTTCATTCGACCGAAAAAAGTTACGATAACCGTAAATAACCAGCGTCGTAGCCCGGGGCCAGATTATTTTTTGGGGCCATACCTTTCGGCCGGGTGGAAGTACACAAATACGGGGTTCTCGCAATTCCATTAAAAAATTCGTTATCAACTTTTGCACGGAAAGTGAATAACTAACTCCGTCCGAGTAGAAAAATTCCATTAGACAGTCGGAATGAAATAAAGTAAAAAATACACGAATTCAAACGCAGGCTGGTTACGAATATTCGCCCCCGCCGTTGTGCAGGACCGGAATGGAGGTTTTTTTCCAATTTATGGTCGATTCAGACGGTTGTACGCAAAATCAAAAATATTTCTGAAATAAAAGAAAAATTAGTTATACTCGACGCTTTTCTTGCGCGATTTTGTATGGACAAGATCGTAATTATTTTGCCCATTGTAGTTAAAATGAAATTCATAAATAATCAAAAAGTTATATACAACTACAATTAGTGCAGAGCCTTTTTTCCACAATCTGATAATTTTTTGCTCCTCATCCTTGCATAGTCTGTAACTATCTACCAGACGTAGTGAACCTTTCGTTAGTTTACTACTCTTGACTAACTTAGGAAACTCCTGCCAAAATTAAATTATAATCTTCCGTCTTATTAGCCCATCGCAACGTACGATTTTAATATAAGCTAAAGAGCGATGAGATATGCAAAAAATTCTTCCTTGAGTCTTGATGAAAAACGCATCAAATCTTAATATGCATATTTCGCTGATGCTGAGACGATAATAATTTAAGGATCGACCCTGTTATGGAAAACGCAAGAGGTTTTCATTATTTCCACGTTACTTATTACTAACATACAGAATCAATTAGGTTTTTTTTTTCAATAATTTCAAGTATATCTCTGCACATTCATTAGAACTAGTTATTATACTTGTATCCATAAATTATGAATCATCAAGTATGGTCAATTTCCGAAAGGAACTGATCTTAACTTAAAATTCCATGCCAGTACCTCTTATATTTTCTAAGAAAAGCTATGAATGGAGAGAATAATAGAAACTTTGAACAAGCACCACCTTGTGAGTATATTCGCATTTTCCAGTTTTAGAAACCAATTAAAAAAATTTCTGACAGCTGTCAAAAAAATGACAGCAGCTCTTTGTCAATTATGCCGAATCAGCTGTTACAGAAATATAAGTGTTTTTGATGTTCGTTGGAATTTGAAATGGTTCTGGTTATGCGATCTGGAAGAATGTAGCTTGAATTTATCATTCTCCATTCAAATACAATTTTGCTCATTGAGGAACGTGATCATGACATCGAGATCCACACTGAACCTGAAAATTGTGCAAAATTCCATGATCGAATCAGTAGTTTCGAAGTAATCAGGGTAACAAAATTTCGAAAGGTCATATTTACGGAACCCCTGGTCGAATTTTGCCCAAAAACGAACTCAACTGCCGCATTTGAGATTCAAACCTACCCTGAAAATTTCAAAATTCTAGGTCCTTCCGTTCGGGAGTTATCGTGTATACTGACGGACAGACAGATTCGATTTTTTCGACGGATTCGTCATCAGTGAGTCGAACCTTGTCGATTGTGACCATTTTTCGGCTCATAATTTGATCGTGACAAGATTCCTCTCTACTAACGCCATCTGGAAAAGAACGACGAAATGTGGAAGTTATCTAATTTCTCCTTGAAGAGAAACTTTCGTATTACAAACAACAGATGGAGAGATCTGTTCTGAAATGAACCAGACTGTGCGGAAGAAACCTACCCTGTGTGGTCTGTTACTGGAGAGAGCGTTGAAGAGATGGCGCTGATATTCCACATTCTAGAAAACTACCCCATTGTTGAAAGATGTATTAGTTCAAATGCATCTTGTTGGAGGGCTCTGATGATGTTTTCTTTCCATTAAATGAAGTGTGTCTTCTATTCTGAATCTCTGCGATCATTCCATTAAATATTATGTTTTTTTTTCGTCTCCGTGAAATTCTCAGGAAATTGGGATTCCTTCGATTGTTGAAGCTAGGAAGAACTTTGATATATTTTCAGACACAAAAAAATGTCGAGAAAATCACTGATGTTGAGTGAGGAGATATTGCGCGCTTTTTTTCTGTGAACCAATCGCTCTTCAGTGTTCATTGTTAGTCTGACAAATGCAAAGGATAAATTTGTTGTTCTATGGAATACGTACATCGATTTGTTGGCTTGCTTTATTAGCAGGGTCATAGAAACAATCATAGAGCTCGTCTGACGTTTCTTGCGTCAAATTATGACGGAATTGGCCTTGGTCTTGAGATACTCTGGAACCGTTAAATCGAGTGATATAGGAATTGAATTTATTGTATTAGGTATTGTTGAACGTTCTTCCAAACCCTTTTGGTTTCCTGATATGTATTCAGAAGAGACGTTTCCTGATAATACCGAACATAGAAATAAATAGATCAATAGACAAGTGGTTTTTCAAGCGTCCTTTAAAGCCAATCTGCGACTAGAAGTTTCTAGTTTTACCTCTACCATAACTGCAGGAAGCGTTTTTCCCCACTTCCCAAGACCAACCCCAAAGTTATTCACTGTAATTCTTACTCTCGCCCTCTAACAACTAACGGCAGGGTACCTCTTCAACGAAAACGAAATATTTTCTCGTGTCCGAGCTTTAACCCAATTTATGGCACACCCTCCGCAATAAATTGGCGTATTTGTTGGTCGCAGGGGGTTAGTTTGGAGAGCGTTATCAGTTTGAGGTCCGTAGTTCCGGCCAATGGCTAGGAAACCCAGGTGGCCCAGCTGCTAATGACGTCTGAATGTTGGGGCCACATTCGAAATATATTTCCTACACGGCGACCGAGATAAAATCTTCAAATACATTCTTGGAGCTATTCGAGGGGACCCTTATGGCTTAATTGTTACTATTACGCTACATAAATTGGGCGCTTGATTGCGGCGTTGAGGTGGAGGATGAAGGTTGTATTCTTTGCGAGTGTGTGGCGATGTTTTTCCATTCGAGAGATTTTTCCAGGAAGTAATACTCAGAAGCTGTATCTAAAGCTGTGTTGATTCTTCTGGACCTGAAGCTGAAGCTTTCCGATATTTTCTGGAAGTGTAGCAGATATCTCTCCTTTAGAGAACCCTTTCATCATCATGTTGATGGAAATCTTCCTGCAGAAAAAAACGAGCTTCAATGGCTTACTGAAGACTTCGACCAAGAACTGCTGTATTGCCACAATTATTAAGGATATTCAACAAATATTGCAGTGTTGAGGTGGAGAATAGAGGTTGTGTTCTTTTCGAGTGCCTTGCGATGTTGCTCCATTCGAGGCATTTTTCCAGGAAGTAATAATCAGAAACTGTATCTATACCTGTGTTGATTCTTCTGGACCTGGAGCTGAAGCTTTTCGATATTTTCTGGAAGTGTAGCAGATATCTCTCCTTTAGAGAACCCTTTCACCATCATATTGATAGAAATCTTCCTGCAGGGAAAAACGAGCTTCAATGGCTTACTGAATACTTCGAACAAGAACTGCTGTATTGCCACAGTTATTAAGGATATTCAACAAATATTGCAGTGTTGAGGTGGAGAATAGAGGTTGTGTTCTTTTCGAGTGCGTTGCGATGTTGCTCCATTCGAGGCATTTTTCCAGGAGGTTATAATCAGAAACTGTATCTATAGCTGTGTTGATTCTTCTGGACCTGGAGCTGAAGCTGTTCGATTTTTTCTGGAAGTGTAGCAGATATCTCTCCTTTAGAGAACCCTTTCATCATCATGTTGATAGAAATCTTCCTGCAGGAAAAAACGAGCTTCAATGGCTTACTGAAGACTTCGACCAAGAACTGCTATATTGCCACAATTATTGAGGATATTCAACGAATATTGCAGTTTTGAGGTGGAGAATGGAGGTTATGTTCTTTTCGAGTGCGTTGCGATGTTGTTCCATTCGAGGGATTTTTCCAGGAAGTTATAATCAGAAGCTGTATCTAGAGCTGTGTTGATCCGTCTGAACCTGGAGCTGAAGCTGTTCGATTTTTTCTGGAAGTGTAGGAGAGATCTCTCCTGTAGAGAACCCTTTCATCATCATGATGATAGAAATCTTCCTGCAGGAAAAAAGGAGCTTCAATGGCTTACTGAAGACTTCGACCAAGAACTGATGTATTTCCACAATTATTAAGGATATTCAACAAATATTGCAGAGTTGAGGTGGAGACTGGAGGTTGTGTTCTTTTCGAGTGCGTTGTGATGTTGCTCCATTCGAGGGATTTTTCCAGGAAGTAATAATCAAAAACTGTATCTATAGCTGTGTTGATTCTTCTGGACCTGGAGCTGAAGCTTTTCGATATTTTCTGGAAGTGTAGCAGATATCTCTCCTTTAGAGAACCCTTTCATCATCATGTTGATAGAAATCTTCCTGCAGGAAAAAACGAGCTTCAATGGCTTACTGAAGACTTCGACCAAGAACTGCTGTATTGCCACAATTATTAAGGATATTCAACAAATATTGCAGTGTTGAGGTGGAGAATAGAGGTTGTGTTCTTTTCGAGTGCGTTGCGATGTTGCTCCATTCGAGGGATTTTTCCAGGAAGTAATAATCAGAAACTGTATCCATAGCTGTGTTGATTCTTCTGGACCTGGAGCTGAAGCTGTTCGATTTTTTCTGGAAGTGTAGCAGATATCTCTCCTTTAGAGAACCCTTTCATCATCATGTTGATAGAAATCTTCCTGCAGGAAAAAACGAGCTTCAATGGCTTACTGAAGACTTCGACCAAGAACTGCTGTATTGCTACAATTATTGAGGATATTCAACGAATATTGCAGTTTTGAGGTGGAGAATAGAGGTTATGTTCTTTTCGAGTGCGTTGCGATGTTGTTCCATTCGAGGGATTTTTCCAGGAAGTTATAATCAGAAGCTGTATCTAGAGCTGTGTTGATCCTTCTGGACCTGGAGCTGAAGCTGTTCGATATTTTCTGGAAGTGTAGCAGATATCTCTCCTTTAGAGAACCCTTTCATCATCATGTTGATAGAAATCTTCCTGCAGGAAAAAACGAGCTGCAATGGCTTAGTGAAGACTTCGACCAAGAACTGATGTATTTCCACAATTATTAAGGATATTCAACAAATATTGCAGAGTTGAGGTGGAGACTGGAGGTTGTGTTCTTTTCGAGTGCGTTGCGATGTTGCTCCATTCGAGGGATTTTTCCAGGAAGTAATGATCAAAAACTGTATCTATAGCTGTGTTGATTCTTCTGGACCTGGAGCTGAAGCTTTTCGATATTTTCTGGAAGTGTAGCAGATATCTCTCCTTTAGAGAACTCTTTCATCATCATGTTGATAGAAATCTTCCTGCAGGAAAAAACAAGCTTCAATGGCTTACTGAAGACTTCGACCAAGAACTGCTGTATTGTCACAATTATTAAGGATATTCAACAAATATTGCAGTGTTGAGGTGAAGAATGGAGGTTGTGTTCTTTTCGAGTGCGTTGCGATGTTGTTCCATTCGAGGGATTTTTCCAGGAAGTAATAACCAGAAACTGTATCCAGAGCTGTGTTGATTCTTCTGGACCTGGAGCTGAAGCTGTTCGATATTTTCTGGAAGTGTAGCAGATATCTCTCCTCTAGAGAACCCTTTTATCATCATGTTGATAGAAATCTTCCTGCAGAAAAAAACGAGCTTCAATGGCTTAGTGAAGACTTCGACCAAGAACTGCTGTATTTCCACAATTATTAAGGATATTCAACAAATATTGCAGAGTTGAGGTGGAGAATGGAGGTTGTGTTCTTTTCGAGTGCGTTGTGATGTTGTTCCATTCGAGGGATTTTTCCAGGAAGTAATAATCAGAAGCTGTATCTAGAGCTGTGTTGATCCTTCTGAACCTGGAGCTGGAGCTGTTTGATTTTTTCTGGGAGTGTAGGAGAGCTCTCTCCTGTAGATAATCCTTACATCATCATGATGATAGAAATCTTCCTGCAGGAAAAAACGAGCTTCAATGGCTTACTGAAGACTTCGACCAAGAACTGATGTATTTCCACAATTATTAAGGATATTCAACAAATATTGCAGAGCTGAGGTGGAGACTGGAGGTTGTGTTCTTTTCGAGTGCGTTGTGATGTTGCTCCATTCGAGGGATTTTTCCAGGAAGTAATAATCAAAAACTGTATCTATAGCTGTGTTGATCCTTCTGAACCTGGAGCTGAAGCTTTTCGATATTTTCTGGAAATGTAGCAGATATCTCTCCTTTAGAGAACCCTTTCATCATCATGTTGATGGAAATCTTCCTGCAGGAAAAAACGAGCTTCAATGGCTTACTGAAGATTTCGACCAAGAACTGCTGTATTGCCACAATTATTAAGGATATTCAACAAATATTGCAGTGTTGAGGTGGAGAATAGAGGTTGTGTTCTTTTCGAGTGCCTTGCGATGTTGCTCCATTCGAGGCATTTTTCCAGGAAGTAATAATCAGAAACTGTATCTATAGCTGTGTTGATTCTTCTGGACCTGGAGCTGAAGCTTTTCGATATTTTCTGGAAGTGTAGCAGATATCTCTCCTTTAGAGACCCCTTTCATCATCATGTTGATAGAAATCTTCCTGCAGGAAAAAACGAGCTTCAATGGCTTACTGAAGACTTCGACCAAGAACTGCTGTATTGCCACAATTATTAAGGATATTCAACAAATATTGCAGTGTTGAGGTGGAGAATAGAGGTTCTGTTCTTTTCGAGTGCGTTGTGATGTTGTTCCATTCGAGGGATTTTTCCAGGAAGTAATAATCAGAAGCTGTATCTAGAGCTGTGTTGATCCTTCTGAACCTGGAGCTGAAGCTGTTTGATTTTTTCTGGAAGTGTAGGAGAGCTCTCTCCTGTAGAGAATCCTTACATCATGACGTTGATAGAAATCTTCCTGCTGGAAGATTAGAGCTTCAATGACTAACTGAAGGCCAGTATGACCAAGAACTGCTGTTTTGCCACAATTATTAAGGACATTCATCAAAGATTGCGGTGTTGAGGTGGAGGATGAAGGTTGTGTTCTTTGCGAGTACGTTGCGATGTTGTTATTTCGAGGGATTTTTCCAGGAAATAATAATCGAAGTTGTGTCTAGAGCTGTGTTGGTTCTTCTGGGCCTGGAGCTGGAGCTGTTTAATTTTTTCTGGAAGTGTAGGAGAGATCTCTCCTGTAGAGAACCCTTCCATTATTATGGTGATAAAAATCTTCCTGCAGGAAGAATCGAACTTCAATGACTAACTGAAGACATCGACCAAGAACTGCTGTATTGCAACAATTATTAAGGACACTCATCAAAGATTGCGGTGTTGAGGTGGAGGATGAAGGTTGTGTTTATTGCGAGTGCGTTGCGATGTTGTTATTTCTAGGGATTTTTCCAAGAAGTAATAATCTGGAGTTGTATCTACAGCTGTGTTGGTTCTTCTGGGCCTGGAGCTGCAGCTGTTTAATTTTTTCTGGAAGTGTAGCAGAAATCTCTCCTTAAAAGAACTATTTCATCATCATGCTGATAGAAATCTTTCTGCAGGAAGAATCGAGCTTTAATGGCTCACTGAAGACATCGATCAAGAACTGCTGTATTGCACATTCATCAAAGAGGACAAAATATTTTGGTAGATGGTTATAGAAGTTTCAATAAAAAAACCCTTGAAATGATTGAAATCTCATTTCACCCTTTGAATCTTATGAAATAAAGCAGCAAAGATCAAACCATACGGCAAGAACTATCCCCGATAATACTTTTCAACTCAAAAAATTCTTCCCCACTAATCTAATTTTTTTTTATTGGCCCAACTCCAAGACCATCGACTATGAAAATAGATTCCATTAGAAGGCCAATAATAGGTTTTTCGCAAGGCGCCCTTTCTCTCCACCTCCCGCGCCACCCTCCGAGGTGGGGTCCCTCCAAATGAACGCGGGCGTAGAGTGTTATACGGCCACTCGTACAAAATTGAATTTTGCGCACGCGTGACAACTGATTGCTTTTCGAGTACTCTTTCCGATCCCCGCGCGATCCGGAGTGAATAAAAAACATGTTCCGGAGGCTCAAATATGCGGAGCCCCCATTGAAGCAGATAAATCTTCGATTACGGAGGGAGGAGATTGGGGGATCCTGCGGAAAATTGCCGAATAAAATCATATTATTTTCATGAGCACTCTATGCACTCAAGTTTGGAGTGGAGGGCCGAGGGACAATATTTGAATTTTCTGGCGGGGTGAGAATCAACCCTTACTCTACCCGTCTTGGAGAGATCAGAATTGGTAGGATGCTTGAACAAAAAATTATTCTTTTATATTTTTAAGGTGGTTCGTGAACTAAACATCTTCAATTATTGGTGTGAAATCAATCAGCTCTCACATTTCCGACAGTGGTGGTAGGATGTGAAACTTTTCATCTAAACAATTGAATCAGTGCTTAATTCGTGGAATCGACGAAGATGAATCATAAATCTCACAACGCTTCATTTTTTGGTCATTGAACGCGCTTTAGGGACTATATTTATGGGTCCCTGAAACTCTTGAGTTTGGGTTATCAACTTTTCAATGCTAGGCGCGTAGACTAAACAAATACTTAAATTAAAATATCAATTATTGAAGAGATGGCGATGATACAGCACATTCTAGAAAACCACCCCATTTTTGGAAAATGTATTAGTTCGAGTGAATTTTGTTTGAAATCTGTCTTTGATGCCGAATCTCTTTGATCGTTTCATTAAATATTATGATCCTGTTTTTTTTTTACGTCTGTGAAATTTTCTGGAAATTGGGATTCGCTCACATGGTGAAATTAGGAAAACCTTCGAGATATATTTTCAGTCTACACCTACAGGAGAGGGCGAAACAAATTTTACATACTCCTCGTGTTACAAATTTCAATTTCACAGTCGAAATTACAGTATGATCCAAGAACTCAGTTTCTCCTCCAGTGGGGAATATTTTATTCATCGCCTTTCCACGAACGTCGCCCTGTATTATTCAGAATCATCATCCACGTTCACGTCAGAACGAAACCCTAGAAAGTTGATCCAGAAAGGGGGAAGAACATCAATAGGCTGCCTTCGAAAGAACTTTATCTCGGAACCTGACTTTAAAACTCGATACGTCGTTACCAGGGAAAAGTTGCGAGGAGTTTCTGTTGCCTCTCCGTCATCATTATCTGGTTCAAGCTCTCGCATAATTCTGTAAACACATATTACTTCCACTTCCGCTGATACAGGCGAAGGAAGTAGGACCATTAAAGGTATTTATATCACTTCAGTTAACTGCTGAAGTGGAAAAGTTGTCGCGAAAACACATACAACATACGAACAGACGATCCAGGAATTCCCTGATATTTTTTATAACAAAAAAAATTTAGGGTTCTCATCACTGACGCACCTTTTTTGGAAGAACAAATCTGACCACCCTCCATGCCATTTTCATCGAAAGCTCTTCAGACGTCATCATTTCGCGAAATCTATCTCGAATGCTTTCAAGCAGGGAGGTTCCTCCACTTATTTTGAAATATCGCCCCCATTCATCTCGGCCCTCCCATCAAAAGCTTTCTATGTGAAAGTTCAAGTATCTCCCGAAACCCCGTTTTTGTCTGGGAATAAAATCCCCTTTCTCGAAGGAGAGTGTATAATAACGAGTTTCGCCGTTTCCAAGGTTTATTTAGCAGGTTTAATTTATTGATGAGCTTATTATAAACACCCCAAATTTCTGCTTTACGGGACCCCGGGGTTTCGGAATTCCGGGCTTTTATTCATTGCCCTACAAGAAGGAGTTCCGCCTCTTATGCTCCGGTTCAGTTTCATAAAAAGGTGCATTAGACAGATGGGAGTTGAGGAGGCGTATCGTGATTTCGCTATATCTCACTTATTCCATTACCACGATAAAGCCGGTTGATGATGAACGTCTGCCTTTTTATTATATCAGAAAATATATTCAGAATACAAGAAGTTTTATCAATTATGAAATTCAATGTTTGCAGGTAAATTTATTTCCTCCGTTTGTTCGTCAAAAATTCATTAAGTTTCCTGGTCCAGGTGGAAATCCCTCAGATATTATAAGGACAAGTTACGTCCGATCGACGGTTTACTCCAAACTCTCCGTTCAGTAATTACATGCAGAATAGTGGGGAATGGAGATTATTTCTTTCGGCCTAGTAAATACAAGAAAAAATCGGAGTCTTGAGAACGCCTAGAAATGTGAAGAATTAATGTTGTATTAATATTAGTATTTGTTTAGTCTTCTCACCCAGCGTTGAAATGTTGATAACTCAAATCCAAGAGTTGTAGTGAATTCATAATTTTCCTTCCTCGATTTCACGAATTAAGCACTTAACTGTTTAAATGGGAAATTTCACATCTTATCGCCACTGTCGTAATTGTGAGAGGCGATTGGTTTCAGTCTAATAATTGGCGTTGTTTGGTCCACAATGTACTGTAATGGTACTTTTGAAATGATAAAACTCTTACCAACATTATAGTTTTCTATTGAAAACCGTAAAGAACTAGAACTCTACCTTACAGGCGTTCTTTCTAACTTGAAAATATTACTCTAGATAATCTTTGGCCAAGATCGTGATCGTATAGTGGTTTTAAAAGGACTCTACGTTGTGTATGTAACCCAAATTACGCCTGATTCAATAGAAGAGATTGACGGGAAAATAGGAAATTCAAAACACATAGTTTAGCACTCAAAACAAGAAAATTACAAGTTTATTTCAGAGTGCCAAAAGGTAGGGAGGAAGAAAAACCTTGAAGAAAAACCAACCTCCATCTTTTTCTCGTTCATATACCATTAACTCACAAGTAAAGAATATTCATAAACAGGTTGACTGGTGAGAATTCTCTCAAATGGTGGTTAAAAATTACGAAAAGCACTGCCGTGAAGGCAGGAGCTTTTGAGCGCTCGTACATGCACCTTGTAGGCAGATTCGCATTTTCCAGTTTTAGAAATCAATTGAAGGAATTTTTGACTGCTGTCAAAAAAATTCTGAAACTCAGGCGAAACTCCAGACTTCATGTCGGTGCTTCAGCTGATCAATTTTTTTCCGATAATTCGCTAGAATTTTCCACGGTATCTATGGTCTTGGTGATGCGATCTGGACAAAATTTTGCACGTAGTTTGAATACATTATACCTGAGCTAGGTGCATAATTTCATTCCAATCCGATCGGTAGTTTCGAAACTATCAGGAAAAAAATATTTTGAACGGCCATATTTACGGAACCCCTAGTCTAATTTTGCTCATTGATGAACGTGACCGTGAAATTTGCGATCCAAACCCACCCTGAAAATTTCAAGTTCCTAGGCCTTTCCGTTCAAAAGTTAGAATTTTCTATGGTTTCTATGGTTCTGGTCATGCGATCTGGACAAAATATTGCTTCAATATATCATTCTCGATTAAAATACAAAATTTCATCTCGATCGAATCCGCAGTTTCGAATTTATCGAGAAAACAAAATTTCAAACGACCGTATTTACCGAACCCCTTGTATAATGTTGCTCATAGATGAACGTGATCACGACATTCGAGATCCACATCTATCCTGAAAATTTCAAGTCCCTAGGCGTTTCCGTTCAAAAGTTAAAATTTTCTATGGTTTCTATGGTTCTGGTCATGCGATCTGGACAAAATTTCACATGTAGCTTGAACACCTCATTTTCCATTTGAGTGCAAAATTTCATCTCGATCAAATCTGTAGTTTTCAAGTAATCAGGGAAACAAAACTTTGAACGGCCATATTTACGGAACCCCTGGTGGAATTTGGCCCATTAACGGACTTAACCGAGGCATTTGGGATCTGAACCTACACTGAAAATTTCAAGTCTCTAGGTTGATCCGTTCGAGAGTTATCGTGCTGACGGCCGGACGGCCGGACGGACGGACGGCCGGACGGACGGACAGACTCGAATTTTCCGACGGATTCGTCATCAGTGAGTCGAACATAGTCGATTGAGACCATTTTCGGCTCAAAATTCGAAAAATACAGACATCGTGACGAAATGATATAGCCCTCGTGTAAGTAGTACGAGCGCTCAAAAATGATTGAGTAGATTAAAGGCGGTAAATTGGGAGTTATACTTCGCAGGGGTCAAACTATCATCTGACGATTGATGATTGATGATCTCCTACGTTGCAAGGAGAGGGGGGGAGTGACCAGTCTCCTTGATTTATATATTTCCAAACGTTGGGCAAAGCCCTAATTAATTTTAGGTTGCGTCATCCGATAGTTGTCTCTCTGGTCAATAATCCCATCAAGTATTAGATAAACCATATAAGCAGTAATAGATATAACCAGTTAATGCTATAGATAGTAAACGAAATAAACAATAAACGGTATAAGCAGTGGATGATATAGATAGTAAACGATATAAGCAGTCAATTATATAAACAATAAACGAGAAGCCATAACGGATAATAATGCGTGCATTGAGCTTTTAAAATGCTCAATCAATATAGGATGATGAAACATAATGCCGACAATGGTGCTTATAGATATCCTTGATATTTGCTGAAAACAACAACGATTACATATAGTATCATTTGAAGAATATTGCAAAACCCAGGTATAATCAAAGTGATTATTAAACATTCGTTAATACAAGCAAATTCTTGTGAGAAGCACTTAGAGGTTTAATACATATGGTCAGTTAGAATCATTAAATAATATGGAATAGACTTGATAATGAAGTATGGAAATGGATACAAAACAATACACAAGAAGCAAACCAATATGGTAAAAAACGTTGAGTAAAAGCAAATTGTCTCTTGTGAATTGAGGGTTAATGATATGAGATAAACACATGGGGTAAATAATGGATACTGTTGAAGACAAGTGCAGAAAGTTAGGAGAAACCTGGATATGAATGATAACGTTATAATTATGAAATATTGTTACTCACATGACAAAAGTATCTCTTCCACCCTCGAAGGTTTCAGATCAACTTATTCACAATCTCACCCTGTTTTACCTTCAAAAAAAAAACTTCGTGAAAAACGAGCAGCGAGGAAAAATCAACAACCGTTCAGAGCAAAAAACCCCAGCCGAGAGACCGCTTGATTTCGAGGTTGGCATCGTACTTCGATTCTCTTCTCAGAGATTCTGTGGTTATTCTTTCCTTGGTCGGACTCAGCAAACCTACTTCCTAAGTTCATGATAATATGGCGGGCGCAGACGCCAGATCGGTTCAACGAACCGCCTCAAAAAAATAATAAAGGGGGGTGATTGGTTTAACGAAAACGCAAACATCATTTGAAAACACCTACAATGGTAGGGTGGAAAATTTTCTTGAAACAAAATAGAGATCTGAGAAAGGCGGTGGTTTTGGGGACTTTATCAGGAGTGTTTTGGGGGACTCGATCGAAAAAAGGTTTTGGGATTCTACCAGGAGTGGTTTTTGGAACTCGGTCGAAAGAGTGGTTTTTTAAGGTCTCAGTCGAAAGAGGTTTTTGGCACTCATCAGGAGTGGTTTTTGCGGGAGTCGAACGGAATAAAGTTCTTTCGAGGGGAAAGAACACCTAATTCAGACACTTGTTAGAGTAGAATTTTTGGGAATCAGTCAGATTGTAGTTGTTGAGAAGTAGGCACGAAAAGCTCTTTCAGAAAAATAACACGGAATCTATCGGGAATTCAGTTGAGCTAAGAAGTGAACCAAATCATATCGAAACGCTGAAACGAAGTAAGTGTGTGTTCAGTGTCGCAGTGAACTCTCGGCTTTATTGAGTGTGAACAACACGAATCGACAAGGGCAGGATGATACAAAATTCTTCCTCGCTCTAGTTTATTCATGCTTAATTTTGATCGAAATCCATTCAAGTTATCTCGCCAAAACGAAACAAGATCGAAATGACCCCCAAATAAAAATTCCAAATCGCAGAGGCCATTATGTAATCGGGAGAACGGGACAAGACGAAGAGCACCGATTTTTCTGTATCTCGAAGCGTTATCAACTCGAACCTGAAGAAGACTTCCTCCTTTCTTCCGATAAATCAACAGCCGGCCATCTTATTTATAGAAGACTCAAACATGTTTAATGCGATCCTCATGAACTCGCCCCATAAATCAAACCGTTTCAAATGGAGAGGAATTCTGCCTTTCTACCCCACTTTGCCGAGAATGTCTGGACTCGTTCGTGACGGAAACGCGGATTCTTGTTGTGTTTTCATATTTTCGCGGAGGCGAGTCACTGGAGGAATAATGGAGTTCGACGTTTATGATCTGGAAGTAATGGGAGTCGAAGAAAACGAAATTCCTCACATTGAAAGATTGGAGCGAGGAGCATTGCAATCTTCTTCGGCTTTTGTACGGTTTTTCGAGAGATCGATGAAGATGAGCTGTGTTTGTATTGCGTGAGGTTTTGGGTTTTATGAACAACAATGAGAATGTGTGAATTCAATACTGGATACTGGAAGAGGGAAACACTAACAATACATGTTTTCTCGACTATATCCTAACTGAGTTGCAATTTAGCGGAAAGGAAAGCCCACAATGGATCAAAGCTGCCAAACGGCGTCGTCCCCACCGATCAGCGTCAACCTGTAAATAATTCAGTTCAAGAACCCCAGGTAACACCTCCACAAAAGCATTCCCATTCGGCGGAGTTAAAAACCGACACCCTGGACAGAATCCCAAGAAATGCCGAAACCTCCGGCGACAAAAACCCGACCGAAGGGCTCTCAAAGGAAATGAAGACGCTTCGAGATGACGTTAGTGGCGATATTTCAAAAGAATTATGTTCATCCGAGTTGATGGAGCAATCTTTAGCGGACAGGGCCGTGGAGCTTCGGGGTAATGGATGAAATTACAGAAAGTACGTGATTTCGAACAGTAATAGAAGGCTTAGCGAGACCGCATGTTTTCTTTATGAGTCACGTACCTCCCTTGCGGGATCCGGTCCCGGGTAAGTCACCTGGATATTTCCTGGATCGGGTTCGCCTCAAAATAATTAATTGGTAAATCAGTTCTGTAATAACTGATTCAGCTGAAACCCTTCCTCGTGTGGGTTGCCTTTCGGAGCTCATCTCCTGAGTGTAATTATGTGTCGGTGGTTGATGGACGAACTCCATACCGCAGATTCTGAAACTAATCGGAGGAGAATATACAGGGTATATTCTGTCACTGCAATTAACCCAAGCTGTGGGTAAATTTTTACTTTAACGCCCACTCGTATTTTTCAATTTTCAAAGTTTGTTCATTGAAAATGAGCATTCCGAAAATATTGTTGTATTGATGGTTTTCAACGATGTAAAACTAGTATTTATGTTGATTTTTCAAACGGAAACTGGAGTGAGGCGCTGTGCGGATAAGAATCTTAAAAAAAAATTCGGAAAGCACTGCCGTGAAGTAAGGAGCTGTTGAGCGCTCGTACATCCACATTGTAGGTAGATTCGCATTTTCCAGTTTTAGAAATCAATTGAAGGAATTTTCTACAGCTGTCAGAAAAATTCCCAAACTTTGGCGAAACTCCAGACTTCATGTCAGTGCTTCAGCTGACCAATTTTGTTTCGATAATTCGCTAGAATTTTCTACGGTATCTATGGTCCTAGTGATGCGATCTGGACAAAATTTAGCGCGTAGTTTGAATGCATTATTCGCCAGCTAGTTGTGAAATTTCCTTGCAATCCAATCAGTAGTTTCGAAATTATCAGGAAAAAATATTTTGAACTGACATATTTACGAACCCCTAGTCTAATTTTGCTCATTTATGAACGTGACTGCGACATTCGCGATCTAAGTCTTCCATGAAAATTTCAAGTTCCTAGGCCTTTCCCTTCGGAAGTTATAATTTTCTATGGTTTCTGTGGTTCTGGTCATGCGATTTGGACAAAATGCTGCTTTAATATATCATTCTCGATTAAAATACAAAATTCTCGATCGAATCCGTAGTTTCGCAACTATGAAGAAAACAAAATTTCAAACGACCGTATATACGGAACCCCTAATATAATTCTACTCATTGATAAACGTGCACGCGAAATTTCAGATCCACACCTATCCTGAAAATTTCAAGTCCCTAGGCCTTTCCGTTCGAAAGTTATGATTTTCTATGGTTTCTATGGTTCTGGTCATGTGATCTGGAGAAATTTAGCTTGAATATATCATTCTCCATTAGTATACAAAATTTCGACACGATCGAATCTGTGGTTTTGAAATTTTCAAGAAAACTAAATTTCAAACTACCATATTTACGGAACCCCTAATATAATTTAGCTCTCAGATGAACGTGATCACGACATTCGAGATCCACACCTATCCTGAAAATTTCAAGTCCCTAGGCGTTTCCGTTCAAAAGTTACAATTTTCTATGGTTTTTATGGTTCTGGTCATGCGATCTGGATAAAATTCCAAATGTAGCTTGAACACCTCATTCTCCATTAGAGTGCAAAATTTCATCTCGATCGATTCTCTAGTTTTGAAGTAATCAGGGAACTAAACTTTGAAAGGCCATATTTATGGAACCCCTGGTGAAATTTGGCCCATTAACGAACTCAACCGAGGCATTCGGGAATTGAATTCACACTGAAAATTTCAAGTCTCTAGGTTGTTCTGTTCGAGAGTTATTGTGCTTACGGACGGTCGGACAGACTCGAATTTTCCGACGGATTCGTCATCAGTAAGTCGAACATAGTCGATTGAGACCATTTTCGGCTCAAAATTCGAAAAATACAGACATCGTGACGATATGATATAGCCCTCGTGTAAGTAGTACGAGCGCTCAAAAAGTTCGGAAAATAGTGATTTCAGAGCACGTTCACTCGTTGAGATGTCAAAAATACAAATTCGATGATACCACCCTCAAAAACAATTGAAAAAACTTTGAATTTAGAAAAAAACCTGGAAATCTGCGAAAAAAAAATATTTGGCAATCATTGAAAATAAAGAGAATCATTCAAGAATGTTTTTTAAGTTAAAAAAAAATTCAACGTTTGATCGAAAGGAACTATTGATGTCCTTAAAACACTTGTCGCATATTTTGTACCCTTTGAATACATGAAATATTAATTCATTTTAAGGATTATTTCAACACTGTCTTAACTCAACCCAACCTAACCTAACCTAAATATTGATTCATTTCAAGAATTGTTTCAACACTGCCTTACCTTAACCTAACCTAACCTAACCTAACCTAACCTAAATATTGATTCATTTTAAGAAGTGTTTCAACACTGTCCTAACCTAACCTAACCTAAATGTTGATTCATTTTAAGAATTGTTTCAACACTGTCCTAACTTGAGCTAACCTAACATAAATATTCATTCATTTTGAAAATTGTTTCAACACCGTCCTAGCTAAACTAACCTAACTTAACCTAAATATTGATGCATGCTAAGAATTGTTCCAATACTGTCCTTACCTTTGAATAAAGAACCACAGGAAGGAGCATTCAACTACTTTTCTTCGTATAGAAGCGAGACCATATCTCAACCTAACTCAACCTCAACCTAACCTAACCTAAATATTGATTCATTTTGAGAATTGCTTCAACACTATCCTAAGCTAACCGAACCTAACCAAACGTTAATATTGATTATTTTCAAGAATTGTTTCAACACTATTCTAACTTAAGCTAACCATAAGTCATCTCCGTAGATACGTAGATCTGATTTCAATTTTTTAAATTGTGACTAGTAGAATTAATCGACTCCGTATCCGATAGTTTCAAGAATTAAAGTTCGCAATTATGTGGGTTATTAACCACTGTATTATATCCATATCGACCAATAAGTCCAAAAATTACAAATTTCACGTGGCAACATTGTACATCTCCTACGGTGTGAACCACACGTAGTATTATTAGATTATTATTCCTCGAATATTAGGCAAGTATTCAGGAAAAGTTTTCCTGAAATACCAATTTTCTTTTTCGATGTTCTCGGAAAATATTCATTTACCAGTGCTCTAATTGGAACTGTAGCATGGAAACATAATAACGAATCTCTATGCGAAATATTTCAGAAATTGGTGAGTGGGCGTTGAAGTAAAAATTAACCGAAAAAGATAATATCAAGCCAAAAAAGATGACCCCTCATAATATAAAAATCATCGATCATAACTGCAGACCATGGTTTCGGGCTTACTGACTCAGTGCAGAGACGATGACTCTGTTGAGACAAGTTCTCAAGCAAACAAATTACAGAGCATCTATATATGTAGCAGAGACATACCCTGTGATCCCTATTATGTCATAGCTATATAACAAGAAGGGCGCGGATGCGTCCTAACTTATACGGAATTTTAATTTTCAATGACAGTGTTTCTCTGATCCAATTGTCCCCAATCCAGTTCTTTTTCACCACGACCTCTCGACTTGAACAGTACAAAATAAATGAACGAGACTGAATCAGCATCGAACCAATCGATACCGCAGGAAATCGAAACCTCGACAAAAATAAAAGAGAATCAAGAGTATAACCTCCAATGAGATCGGTTCCAGAAAACTGGCAAACTTTGTTAACCAGTGAAATTGAAGCAAGGAACAAGATGTCGTAAATGAAGATTTATGAGGGACGTCAGGCTCGGTGTGTTCCATTAATCTGCAAATGGGTGTTGATACATCTCTCCCTGCTCCTGACCAGACTTCCATCATTGGGATTCAGAGCCGGATCCGGGACAAAGAAATTCCCGACTAATGTCAAGCTAATGAGGGGAGATGGAGGAATATAAATCTAACTTTTGGAAGCCTTCGCGTGGCAGAAGGGGGAAAACAAACAAATCATCTGATGATTTAAGTCGTAGCACAAAAGGAGAAACTTATGATACTGGAGGGTTTCGATCGCTTCTGCGACACTTCGAACAAAAAAGTGAAGATATTCAGCTAATACAGCATAACCGAAAAGAAAAATAATTAATTCATATTCACTTCATTACACTAGATAGAAGCTGTCGATGAAAATATTGAAGATTTGGACGGTTAATAATCTGCCTCCAACAAACTGGGTATGGTTCCTCCTGAAGCTACGCCCCTGATTTCACCCGCCTTGTCGTCCATGAACCACCCTTCTTGACTGATCGTCTTAGAGCCACAAGCTCGAATATTAATTACAACACTTCGTGAACCGCTTTCTGGCAGGGGTTTGATAATAAATGGCGAAGCGTATTTTTCTCCACCTTGCTCATCCTAGATTGGATCCTTCTAACTTCGTAGACGTTCCGGAATTTCTGTGCCAAAGACAAATCCTGAAGGTTTTCGATGGTGAGGAAACATCTGATTTTTTTTGTATTCGTCTGATTTTATATGGTTAGGAAATGAGATGGGAAAATTGCTCTTGGTGAAAATGTTATTTGTTCAGGAATAGAAAAAGCACTTTCAAAACGCTGGCAAACATTTTTGGAAGGGTCTGGGTGAAATCAAAGAGCCTGCTTATTCTCACTGACGAACCAAGATTTTGAAAGCTTCTTCAACACAAAGTTTAGCACCAAGAAAGAAAACCAATCTTGGAGCCAGGCAAGGAGATGGCTGCTCAGGTGAACACCAATGGAGAAACGACCAGTTAGAAAGAAAATCATTCTTCCAGGTTCGAAACTTTCTTCAAAACTCCAACAATGAAAGATCCAAGACCCCTACAGAACTTAGTGAAGAGCTGCTGAGACTTTTCATGGTTTCACCCTATGGCACTTTTTCGAGAGGAAAGGGATATGATACTCGTATTCACCATTTAGCCGAATACAAAAAATTCCCCAGGCTATAAAAACAGAGATAATGAAGCCATCTCAACTAGTGGAGTTCATGAAAAGTTTGGAGCTAGATCATCAAGTTCTACATTACGGATTTTTCTCTTCGATTCTTCAAGTTAACAACTACTAACAGGTTCCTCCTCGAAAGACCCTCATCCCACACTTCCCCCCAACATCTCAACCTTTGAATATTCAAACACACAGTGACATTATTCGATACAGAATCCTGATACGTCGAACGAAAAACTGGGTCACCGCCAACAAAACCCCCTGAACCCTCATTACAAACAGCAAGAAGGGAGTATCGAGATACTCCAAGCTCCATCCGAAATTTGATCGGGACAAGATACCTTTCGTGTATGTTGTGAGTAAACAAAATGAACGATGAAGTAGCGTTCGATAAAATTCAAATCCACCCACCAGGCTATTTTTTTTCTTGTTTGTGAACGGAGGAATCCGTCTCATTGGAACGCCGAGGGATATTTGTGCTTTACGCAACATATAGAGCGGAAAGAACATCCTATCGGAGTATGAGGTATCGTTCCTATGAGAAACCTACGCGAACATGCAATTATTTCTGTGAATACCAGTCGGTGGAAGGTACAACACTTTTATTACGAACGCGCCGAAGACGAAGAACGAATGTGGAAGAAACGACTCGGTGGTTAGTTATTGCGACTTTTTATGTTTAAACATGCATTTGATCAGAAATTCACTTCTAGATGAAATATTGTCGATTTTGTTGAAGAACATTGCCAAGTCTGAGTGGATTGGTTTCCCTCAAAAAGTGACGACCACCATAATTTGAATGTTGTTTACTACTTTGCTCATGCGCAGGGCGTTACGTAAACTTTTGGGAATCTGCAGTTCAATCCAAATATTCCCTGAAAATTCCATCAGGATCAGATGAAAATTGTGGAAGTTATGCACTCTCAAAGGAAACTTCGAAATTCTGCATACGGAAAATAGAAGAAGAAAATTGAACCTTTTGGAGAGCCTTGAGATAAATAAACAAAAGACAGTTGTTTCTTCATGAAACAATCAAGTAGACTTGAAAAAATTACCTTTATTGAATCTTTTTTTGAAGTAAAAAAACTTCTGCCTGTCATATAAATAAATGAATAATGTCAACAGATCTTCTCACCCAATGGAGGAAAGATAAGCATAATTTTATCCTTGAGAGCGTTATTAAGATATCATTAAATTTTCATCCCACACAAGGAGTCAAGCATAGGATTGACCATCACTCCAACCCAGTGATAACACTGGTTTCTATTGGTAGGTAGCTTCAGAGTTAGAGAATTAATTTAGTTATATCTTAACCTCCTGAGGATAATGCTTAGCATAGAAACACGTGTCGTGGAAATTAACACAATGTAGTGGAAATCATATTAGTTATTCTAAATGTTTGAAATGATGTTAACTGAAAGAACCGTCTAACTCCCAAGTTCTCATTGAAATTGTTCCTCGAATTCGATGTGCAAAAAGCTATCAGTTAAAAATTCTTTATTTACAATTGTCAATGCATTCATTAAAAATTTCAACTTCACAAAGTTTATGAGGTACTGAAATATCTTTTCATGAAGTTCAGAACGTGGATGTACAGAAGCTGCCCTACGTTTTTATGGTAGACAAAATCAAAATGGTTGAACTTGTCATCTTCCACGACGAACTTGTAGACGCAGTTACCCAACTCTTCCGACAGATCTTCCATGTCCTGAAATGGGTAGAATATATGGATGAAAAAAAACTATTTTTCCAACCAAGAAATGACCGTTCCTACCTGCACTCCATAACATGTGTCATTTTTAGAAAAGAATAAACCAATGGGTACAGAAATCTTGGAGATATCATAAGGTGGCGGTGTTTCCCTCTTGTATACATTCATATTTCTTTTTGGGCCATAATCATACATAGTAAATCTAAAACCTGAAAATTGAAATTTTTAATGAGTAAAATAGATTTGAAACAATGATTACCTCTGATTATCTGGGAAAAATGGACTATTTGCTTCAGTGAAACAGTGTTTGGAGATGTTCGACACAAAAGCTGAGGATTAATCTATAAAAAAAATTATTTCACCTCATTCTATGATGACGATCATGACTAGTCCGGACCGAGCTGTATCTATCGCAGCGCCGCGGACGGTGATAGTTGAACTCAAGCTATGGGCCATTAGATTTAGTCAATTAAGTGGTTAGGTGAGGTTAGGTAAGGTAAGGTTAGGTTAGTAGCGTTGTTTGTTATCAGATTCGTTTCATTCCATCGGGAAATAACTGTTGTAGACTGATTAACATTGTATTGTTATTGCTCAGTTACGTTATACCATCCGAACATGTAATTTTTATTGGGAATTTGCCTCATACGAAGCTCTCATGAAGTGAAACATTCAGGTGGAAAATGAGATAAAAATTGAGGCAACGGAAAACACGATGAATGACAAATGCCAATGGCCCATAACTCAGTTACCTGAACGTCCGACAGGGGGCGTAGAGCTCATCCCAAGAATGAAGATGGGTCGTAAAACTTACGTCTTTACTGGATTCTCCGATTTCATAGCCTCCTATATAATTCCAGAATAAACTGAATATCGAACGCCCCATCTTGTACTTAGAAGCTTCCAGTCCGAAAACCCTGGTCAAATATAATAAAATATCTCCTTGCAGAGGTAGATGTAAGTTATCAGTTACCCACTATGAACAGGAAGAAAAATCAATACAAATATTAATTCTACCTATGAATACATTCTACCTGTAAACAAGGTGAGACAGTGAAGAAGAAAAACTTCAACAGTGACAGTCTTGTGTGTTTGTACTTCATAGCTGGGCATAAAAAACACGCAACTTCTATTTTATCATTGTATTCCAACCTGGTCGATAATAATATCGATAGTGCTATACATCCCTGTGAAATTCCGATATAATATAGTTTGTCATTTTGTGTCTCTTCCAATATGAAGTTGATGAATTTTGGTAGGTCGTAGAAACCGATTTCGTGGAAACTGAAAAAGTTGAATTAACACCAGAATTAGACAGACAAATTATCAGTTTCAAGGAAAAATTCTTCGAAATCGCCAGTTTGAATTGACAATTACAAATGATTGGTGTTTTACCTGGCAATTATTGATAATTGCCAATCTGAACTGGTAGTTACACATATTTATTCTCAATTGAAACTGACAATAACACATAATTGTCAGTTCGAACTGGCAACTTTTTAAAGTTTTCTGTTCAAACTGGAGATTATTCATAAATTTCAAATTTACTGGCGATTATGAATAATTCTCAGTTCGAACTGACAATTACTAATCATGTATAATTATCAGTTTCGAGGAAAAGTTATTCGAAATTGCTAGTTTGAATTGACAATTACAAATGATTTTTATTTTCACTGGCAATTATTGATAATTGCCAATTCAAATTGGTAGTTATACATAATTTCCAATTAAAACTGACAATAAAACATAATTGTCAGTTCGAACTGGCAATTTTCTGAGTTCTCAGTTCAAACTGAGAAATATTTATAATCTTCAAATTAACTGGCGATTATAAATAATTCTCAGTTACAACTGACAATAATTAGTCATGTATAATTGCAAGATCTTATAAAAAATCATACAAAATTGCTAGTTTGAATAGGCAATTACACATGATTGCCAGTTTTACCTGATAATTATTGATAAGTGCCAATTAAAACTGGTGGTTATACATAATTGCCAATTGAAACTGACAATTTCACATTATTTCCAGGTCAAACTGGCCACAACTTATGATTTTCAAATTTACTTGCAATTATTAATCATGTGTCATTGCCAGATTGAACTGAAAATTATATGTTATTGATAATTACCCATCCGAACTGGAAATTATTCATTATTTTCAGTTCGCACAAAAAATTATCAATAATTGCTAGTTTGAATTGACAATTATACATAATTGCTAGTTTTAACTGACAATTATTGACGAGTGCCAATTAAAACTGGCAATTATACATATGTAATTATCAGTTCAAACTGGCATATGAAGAATATTTTTCTGCATGTCTGTAATAAAATATCAATCATGAAAAACATATGAAATTTCATTAAAAATATAGAGAATACCAATTTTTCTTCCTGAAGACATTCAAATATTCCTGAATACCTACCTGTAATCCCAGTATTCGTTCGAATCCTCCTTGTATATCTTATGTTTCCTCGAATACGTCGTTCCTCTGCAGTTAGCAATCCACACATCCAACCCAAAATCTGCCAAAAAATAGCCAAGTTGGTGTTTTTCCATCACCGATTCAGCAACACTTGCAGTGAATCCATGGACGATGAGTACTGGTTTTTTTGGTCCATTTTTGCTCAGAATTTTGTCCCTTCTTATTCGGAATATGGTAATATAATATCCGTCTTCAGTACATAATTCGAATATGTCCGAATGATATCCATTCTTCTTTATAACATTTTGCTGGAAAATAATATTTACATAAACTATAAACTTATAGTTGCTGGAACTGAAACTTGTCATCATATGTCTGAAAGTTGACAGTTTGGTTATGTTAGGTTAAGTCGTTTCTGAACTGAGTTTCGGATTTGATGAGGTCGACTCCTCATAGAAAAGTTTGTTTATAGAAAGATCAATAAGAATTTGAGGTAAACTAAATTTTCTACAAAGTGTTTTATTATAGATAATTTTGGGGCAATATCTTCACAAAGATAGACTCACTTACTGTATATCTTGTTATATCTTCACAGCACCTATTTTTGTTAACGAACTTGTACTCAGTTTCATGTTCCATATTGTGAATCTCACCAAATGCATGGACCAGGAAATCCAACAACAAAATCAGTTTAATGAACTGCTCGCCAAGAAACACAAAATGTTATCGCGGAATTTTTATCTCCGTAGTGATAGCCACTACCGTATTCAGATCAAATCGAAGACGTGCAGAGCAGGATTCAGTACAGGTGGAATCATCACGAATTATTTCATATCTCTATAGAAATGAATTGAAAATTTTACTATCTTTTTTTGGCAGAGGTTATTTATTAGGTTATCGTTATTTTTATCGCTGATTTTGATGTTGCTTTTCTCTATATAAAATTATAAAAGTCGCATCCGAAAAATTTTCAATGAATTAATAACGATGGTTCGACTCGATCTACAAATGGAAGATAATAAACACTGAAATAATTTCTGGCCACTAATTAAAGACCGATAAGCAACGTTAGTTTTTTTGGAAAGGATCATCACCGAAGTTAAAACATAGCAATTAAAGGGGAAAAAGTATGTTTGTGTTAAGTAGAAACGATGTTGGTGCCAAAGCTGAACCCTGAGGAATACCAGAAGTGCTTTGGTGGAAAAAATGAAGGTTCTTGTCGTCTCCAACAGACTGGGAGATTATCGGATAATTCACTCTGGGATTATCGGAGAATACATTCCATTCTTCCATGAGCGTGTGCGCAAACGGCGTCCTCCAACGAATTATGACACTTCAGTCGATCTTTTTAATTATTCTTCCTCGTTGATGGAAAGTCACGACCTGCTAATGCTACTTGAGGTACAGAAGACACGTCGCCACGGAAAATTAATTAACTTAGAGTCGGATACAGGGACAAGATAATGAAAGTCTGGGGATGAACTGACAAGGATTTCCCCTATAAGTTAATCAGAAGGATGAATATGTATTGAGTTTGACGATTAAACTTTGGCGCACCTTTTCGGGTCGCATTTTTAGATTGATCTCTAGCACTTTCCATCTGGCCGACCGGCGGGGGTTAACTGAACCGTTGGAACTCGGGTTCATCGGGGTAAATTAGATCCTGTTTTCTCAGGATGTTCGGGGTGGTCCGAGGAACTCTTCCGGAATACTGATTCGTGGTATTCCAGCTTTACGCAAGATGAACGGACCTAACAAAATATTACTTCATTTCCTAGATCCGATAATCCGAAATTTTTGAGTTCCAGTTGGTTGATTGGAACTATGAGAGATTGAATGAAAAGGAGCCGAATGGACTGTTATAGCAATAATCTGAATATCATTCTCATATTATACGTAAAAATTTCATTGAAAGCATAAATATAAAAAAAAAGATATACACTAAATACAAAAGATAAGAAAAGCATTAAAATGTATTATAATGAAATTGGTCTGAGTTCGACTGTTGGTGTTCCCTTCCTTAATGTAACTGCTCAGGGATAATGAACCGTCTATATTTCCAATCTCATTGAATGATTCCCGAGAATAATCCATCCCGAAATCTTCCCATTTCCACAATCTCGGAATTAGATTCGCATAATGCCGTCATCGAGCCGCTCTCCTCGAGCAACCCGGATTCTATTTAGATCATGGCAATTCCGAAGTTTTATTGAAAGTAATTTTCAGTTACTGAAAACGGATTTTACCGATCTAAATTGACACGATAAGATACCGGGAGAGTTTACCAGAGTCTCTGAAATTGAAATTCTTATTACGAGAGAGGCTCTCTCTGCCAACTTTTAACGGACCCTCGATCTAAGGATGCTAATAAAATATTACGGTTCCAGATTACGATCTGCACTTTGGCGTTATGGACTTTTGAAGCTGAATTTACAATGAGGATTTCGCTCGCATATTGAGCTATAACGGCCGAAGAATATTCGTGGCAGGTTTTCTTCATTCGATTCGCACCTTTTTCGTTTCATCACTCGAAAAATGCATGAATTATATTGTTTGGATTTTTGTCTCGATTACTGATGTGATATCTGGGAAAACGAATATTTAATCTTAAATTTGATTACCTTTTTTTTTTTTTTAGTCAGGGGGAATCCTCATGGACGAATTATCTCCGATAGATAGAACAGTGTGAGACTTCGTGTGAAGCACGACCTACTCTAACTAAACCTAACCTGCTATTTTAGATTCCGGGCATTTATTACCTATTAAACTTTTGATCCTTCTTGTTCGTATCTCTATCACGATCTTTGTCGTGTGATAATTGTGTTACCTATGAATTTGAATTTCATTAGGAGTATCTTCTGGATAATTCAAATTGAGATTACTCAATTTCTGTTTCTACGTAGTTGATCTCTGGGTCTTTTGTGATAGGTGGGTATTCTAACCACATCTTCTGCGGGGTTGTAGTCAACAAGTCTTCTTAGCTCATCATTTGGGTGTTGACTTGCTTTGATTATTCGTAGCTTCATGCTTTGGTTCATTTGGGTTCTTCTTCCTAGCAGTGGGTGAAGTCTACTCATTGCTGAGTTTGTTTTAACCACTGCATATTTTATATGTTTTTTCCATGTTAGCCCTTCATCTAGTTTACTCCTAGATATTTGACTTCATTTTCCCATTTTATCTCTTCTCCATCTATCTGTAGGTTGGAATTAATTTCAAGTCTCCGCTTCTGTAGTAGAATAGCTTGTCTCTTTTTGCTATTTATTTGAATTTTCCATTTAATGAACCATTTTTCTAAATCTTCTAGTGCTTCTTGCAGTCTTCTGTGTATGAAATCGGGTCGTCGATGTCTGAAGGCTATTCCCGTGTCGTCTGCATAAAGGGCTAGCAGATTCCTTGGGTTCTTAGGAATATCGTCGATATATTTTATGTAGAGCAGAGTTCCAAGAACTGATCCTTGGGGCACTCCTGCTTCTACGTGTCTGGTGGTAGATAATGTGTCGCCTATTTTGACATAAAAATTCCTGTTCCTCAGGTAGTTTCTTATTATCTTGCAGGTTTTGCTGGTGTAGCCTGCCATCATCATCTTGTAGGCAAGTCCTTCGTGCCAAACTCGGTCGAAGGCTCTCTCGACATCTGAAAGCACTAATCCTGTGGCTTGTTTATTCTGAAATCCTTCAGTGACATATTCAGTGATCCTTAACAGTTGAAGTTCTGTGGAATGATTTCTTCTGAATCCAAATTGTTCCGGTGGTATCAGATTCAGCGCTTCTGTTTCTTCATTGAGTCTTTTTGCAATGACTCTTTCGACAATTTTTCCAAGTGCTTACAGTAGACTTATCGGCCTGTAGTTTTGTGGGAATTTTCCATCTTTTCCTGGCTTATTGAACACAATTACTTCTGCTGTTTTCCATTTTTCCGGATAGTATTCTGTTCTCATCACTGCGTTTGCTATATTGGTTAGCGCTGCTATTCCTTTTCTGGGCAATTTCCGTAACATAAAGTTTTTTACTTTGTCTTTTCCTGGAGCTTTTCTGTTTTTCAATTTCTTGATGATTTCTTTAATTTCCGTTGGTGTTGTTGGGTTTGGGATAGTATCGCCTTCCGGCGGTTCCAACATCAATTCTTCATTTCCTTCGACTTCTTTTTCTAAGTCTTCATTGTCATCGTCTTCTCTGTAGTTGATTCTGGCTTCTCGTTCTATTGCGTCAACAAGAGCTTCGGCTTTTTCAAGCTTTGAGTAGGCCATCCCATTAGCTCCGTGTAGAGGGGGAATTTCGGTTTTCTCGCGTCGTAAGCACTTTTGCATCTTCCATGCTGAGTGGTCTATGGTGTTTAGCTCTCTAACTCTTTGGTTCCATCTGTCTGTTCTCAGTTCTCTCAGTGCATTTTTCAGCACTTGACTGTGTTTATTCAGCTCTTTCTTGTCTTCTTCTCGATGTGAAGTTCTGTAGTTCTTCCTGAGTTTTCTATTTCTCTCTATAAGTTCTTTTATTGCTTTTGGGGTTTACCATGTGAATGTTTCGGGGCTGGCCTTTCGATTATTCTGGTACTTTCCTCGTAGGCTTCTTTTATTCGGGTTTCTAATTTTTCAACTACATCTTCTAGTTTTTCAGGTTTTATCTGTCGGATTTCAGTAATTTTCTCCTGGAGTATTTCACTTTACTTTTGCCAGTCTGTGAAGTCTTTCATTTGAAGTTCTTCTGTTATCGGTCTGCGTCCCAATTTGAGTTCTATTGGGTTGTGGTCTGATGTGCCCTCTTCTAAAGTATCAAGTGTGAAATCTTGGGTAATATCTTTCATTATGACGATAACTGAATTTTATATGATATAATTTCCTGTAGTGGTCGTCGAACATCTGAAGTTAGAAAAATTGATGTTAAGTAGTTTCTGCTTCGATTTTCAAGAATTTTTGATTTTACGCCAAGGCCTCAATCTGTCTACTCCCCAGATTTCACCAAGAAAGGGCCGAGGATTTTCGCATGTTCGCATTCAATCGTTTATCGCCGAACACATCCCCCGTCGTCAAAATCGACCGTAATCCCGGCCTAATACGTCGCAGACATCACGAATCGTGTAATTCAATTCGTGCGGTTTAGAGGAGCAGGTATTAGCTATCTTTCCGGTGCAGCAAACGTGTTTCGCCAAAGTAATAGCTACCGGAGAATAGCAGTGCACCCTATCGCATATTCACGATCATGTCTTATTCATGGAGCATTTGTTACGGTCAACTGGATACTCAGATAGTGGCTCCGAGGTTGAACGTGCATATCATCGGGCCCCTGCAATAAAATGTCGATGAATCAGCCGTGTGATTCCGTTTTAGAGGAGATATATGGGATGTATGAACATTGAATTGAGGATGTTCCTACTCCAGATTTTTGGTTTCGGTGTTTTTTTTTCGAAGTGGGGAGATATTGGGAATTGTTGTGGGGTTGGACTTCAAGAGCACTTGAGGTCATCACATATCTCACTCCTCTGCATCTAGTGATCGATAGGGTAGCCCATGAGGCTATCCTTAGGATATCTAGGGAAGATACAGGAAATGGGAGAATTCGAAGTTAGGAAGCCTGGTCATCTCAAAACAAGTACATCTGATCAGCGAACCTGCCTAGTGATGTTATGATTAAAAAAGTAAGCATTGAGAGGAACTTCAACACTAAGCTATGTGAAAAGGAAGAATGGGAAAAGAAATACACTACCTAAAACTTCGAAGTGAAAACCATTAAATGGTATACAGATGGTTCTGAAACCACGATAAGAGCCGTCACTGGAGTGGGGCAGAACCAAGTGTACACTATCGTTAGGCTCCTACTCGAGGGTTTTTCAGGCAGAAATACTTGCGAAAGAGAAATGCATAGATATAAACCTGGAAAGAAACTATCAAGGGTGTGACATTGTTATCCATTCTGATATTCAAGCTGCTATCAAAGCACTGAACTCCTATATCATCGACTCACAACTGATATGGGAGTGCCGGAGTAAACTTAATGAAGTAGGCAAGAACAACAAGATCTCTTTAGACTGGATTCCTGGTCACTCAGGAATCAAAGGAAACTAAGAGGCCAATACACTTGCCAGAAAGGGAGCACAAACGCCACTTACGGGTCCAGAACCTTTCTGTAGCATAGGTAAATGCACCTATAAGAGAAATTTCTGGAGAAGGAAGAGACTGAAAGAGAAGCACTCTGGAGGTATCTTCCAGGTATGCATCACTCCAAAAAGTTCATTCGGAACTTCGATAGTTCAAGATCCAAAAAGTACTTGGGATCTCAGTAAGAATAAAATATGCCTCCTCACAGGGCATTGTCGCCTAAGGATGCATATGATGTTATGATGAGAATGGGCTTAATAGGAACTGACGAGTGCAGATTCTGTGGTGAAGAGGAGGAAACTCCTGTTCACCTGGTTACTGAGTGCCTCGCCATTACAAACCAGCGCAAAGAATATCTTGGACGAGAGAATAACAGGAGGAACGAGGATCTAACCTCCTTGAATCCCCCTCAGATACTGGAGTTCATTGGAGCTCTGGAGCTAGAGGATCACAATAGACTTTGAGTTCGCAGTGAAATGTAACCCCCTTTCAATACTGATACTGATACTGTGGGGTTGGACAGATTCTACAATAGTCGGATGAATTACTGATAAAGTGCACATGAGCTCAAGACCATTTCAATAACACTAATGGAACTTTCAGCTGCTCCAAACATCCACCTCCCCTTCTATTCCTCACATACGCATTCCCAATTGCTATTCGAACCGCACGAACTGCTTCATATTCCGGCAGCGACAGTCAAAAATCGCTCGAATATAAGAAACCCACCGCGGAACACGTAGAGGAAACTACGAACTTCGAGTCGACTTCACCCCAGTGGGGTATTTATTCTGAATTGAACGCGATACAAACAGACCAATTGGCTAGATTGCCCTATAACTTCCGTTTCGATAACTGCGAATCGTAAATCAACGAAATTGCTTTTGCATCCCAGAAATAAATTGAATTTTCCTTGTAACAATGTCATATGCAGTCCATCGAACGATTGCTCACTGTAGGATACAAATCCCTATCTGTAATAGAAAGTCAATGCAGGTTGTTGAATTTGTTTTTTCGACGAGCGTGCAAATAGAAGTGTTCGGCAGAACAATTTGATATTGAAGGCGGATGTCGAATAGGTAAACATGAGCTTCAACATCGAGGACAATTTTTGAAATGCACCATAAAGAATTTTCCTCTCCTGAATATCATTCAGAAAAATGTATGCTGTTGTATGCTCTTTGTGATCTGCATCGGCAATTATTGGTCTGAAACCAATCACCTCTCACATTTCCAACAGTGGTGGTAGGATGTGAAATTTTGCATCTTAACACTTAATTAAGTGCTCAATTCGTGAAATCGACTGATGGGAAATTATAAATCTCACAAGGCTTTATTGTTTTTTGGTCATTAAACGCGCGTTAGGCACTATATTTATGGGTTCAAACTCTTGAGTACTAACAAATACTTAAATCAATACATTAATTCTTCACATTTCTTGGCCTTCTCACAACTTCGGTTTTTCTGTATCGACCAGGCCGAACGAAATAATCTCTATTGCCGACTATTTGAATTAATTATGCATGTACCGAAATGTTATTAAGTCTTCTGGTTTATAACAGTTGCCAGTTGCCTATTTACCTTTTGACACTTTTTGTCTGTATTTCTTTCACGATCTGTGGAAGTGTGATTATTGTGTTAACTATGTCTTTTATATAAGAGTCTCTTCTTCATGATATTTGAAATTGAGTTTACTCAATTTCTGTTTTTACGTAGTTGATCCCTGGGTCTTTTGTGATAGGTGCTTATCCCAAGCACATCTTCTGAAGAGTTGTATTCAACTAGTCTTTTAGCTCATCATTTGGGTGTTGACTTGCTTTTTCGAATATCTTTGTCGGCCTTCTTTTTCAGGGAATCTGTGACAGTTTCCAATTCTAAGTCTCTGTGGATGTGTTTGTTTCTTACGAACCAGGGCATTTTCATTGCTGTCCTCAGCAGTTTGTTTTCTGTTGCTTTTATCTTCTTTTTATGGCTATTGGCTGCATGGCCTCATGCCGCCGAACCATAATGTTAGTTGAGGTCTTGCAATTGACTTCATCATTCGTAGTTTCGTGCTCTGGTTAATTTGTTCTTTCTTCCTAGCAGTTGGTAAAGTCTACTCATTGCTGAGTTCGTTTTATTCACTCCATTTTTTTTTCATGTAAGCCCTCCATCTAGGTTTACTCCTAGATGTTTAACTTCATTTTATCTCTTCTCCATCCATCCCTCAAGGTTGGAATTCATTTTGAGTCCCCGCTTATGTAGTAGTATGGCTTAGCTTTCTTTGCTCTTTATTTGAATTATCCATTTAATGAACCATTCTTCTGAATCTTCTAGTGCTTCTTGCAATCTCTAATCCATGGCTGATGACAAAAGATGTGTTGTCTAGATATTACTGAAGACTGTGTCTTTTCCATTGAGACAGATCTCAGCTTCAACATTTATTGCAACCTAGCAAAACCCCATCTCTCGCTCTTCGAAACAAAGTGTCGCCAACATCACAATTCGACTTCCGCGCTGACACAGCGACACGTCATCCTGGCCAGCTTCTAAGGAAAACAATGTTCTCCGTTTCAACGCTCCTGAAATTTAACACAAAGAATTTCCTCCGGTTCGCGTTTCCGCTAATTTATGTCCGGGATCCCAAATGGCCAGTCATAAAGTTCCTCCAGAAAAGTTCCGATAGAGTAGCGCGTCGCTCGCAAGGTCGCAGCCTCGTTGATATTTACTGTTATGGATTTCGAGGTCCCGAACTGCCCTCCTAACGGCACCAACTGGCCGATTCTAAACTCGGTTAAGAGACAAACTTCGATATAAAATAGTGCCGGTGATCGGAAAACGGGAGGAAGGGAGGGAAAATGTTTGATAGGTAAGGATTTGGGAGTTGGGAAAGTTTTTTTAGGGTCCGTAGTTAAATGGGGGTGGTTTGGGGGCTCACTCGAAGTTGGTATTCTTCTCGGTGTCGTTTTATCTCGAAGGACGATATTGTTCCCTGCGCTCTCTCGATTTATTGTTTCGAAGAATTAACTTTCGAGGGTCAGCAAGGGACAAGATTGTCCTCTCATTTATGAAGTTTTGTGTTTTAAGATGAATTGGTTGGGGAGGCATAAAGATATGGAAGAGAATTTTCGAAAATGGAGACCGATAAGGATTATTTGGCATTACACAGGTTCCAAAACTGTTGTAATGGGCATCGTATTTGGGTCACCACGTGCTGAGGAAGTTGTCTAGTGGCAGGATCCTCCCCCTGCTGATATGCCAAGTTATTGGGACACTTCATTCAACCATCCCCATATAACACCAGTCAATGAACGAAGTTCGACCTACTCCCTGAACACCCGGTACAGTTCCAGACCGTCATGAATGCAAAACTTCCCTCAAAACCTTCAAGATAATTCCGCTGCAAGAGGACCGCAACTTTCAGATAAGGACGCATTCAAAGCCAGCGCGAGCCTCCATACAACACGTCATTATATGACTCGGGTGCTCTGAAGATAAACGACTGAGCACGGATATATTTCAAATGAACATCAATTCGACCGGTCCTGACTTCAAAGGGTCCCGTTTCAAAGGGCCCATTCAGTTCGTCCCTGCAATTAACATAACTATCAAGGACTCTCACTAAGAGGATACTGAGGGGCTGGCGGAGTAGAAAGAACGGGTTGTGCTCGATTAACGAAAGGGTTGTGCTTCTTGTACTACTACGGAAGATTCTGGGCGTTCAATTTGTTGTAGATTTTGATTCAGCAGAATTAAAGGCCTGGGTTTGCGGATACAAACATTTCCTCACATCGATGCTCGAGATACAAATTGACGAAATGGTAAGGATAATATCTCAGAACTTCAATTCTGTGAAGCAGCGATGCGTGAAGGAGAACATACACTGATTGGACACTTTGAAGTCAGGCAGCCTGATCCTCTCTGAACAAGTACATCTCTAGCGAGTCTGCCTATTGATGTTATGATCATAAATGTAAGCATTGAGAATAATTTCAACACTATGCTATGTAAAAAGGGGAAATGGAAAAAGGAATACACTACCCAAAGTTTCAAAGTGAATACCATCAAATGGTATACAACTGGTTCTAAAACCATGATGGGGGCCGACGCTAGAGTATACGGGGCAAGAATCAAGTGTACACTATCGTTAGGCTCCTACTCGAGTGTTTTTCAGGCAGAAATACTTGCAATCAAAAGATGCATAGTTATAAACCTGGAAAGAAACTATCAAGGGTGTAACATTGTGATCCAGTCTGATAGTCAAGCTGCTGTCAAAGCACTGAACTCTTGTATCATCGACTCAAAACTGATATGAGAGTGCCGGAAGGAACTTAATGAAGTAGGCAAGAAAAACAAGGTCTCTCCAGACTTGATTCCTGGTCACTCAGGAGTAGAAGGAAACGAAGAGGCCAACACCCTTGCCAGAAAGGAAGCATAAACTCAACTTACAAGCCCAGAACCCTTCTGTGGCATAGGCAAATGCACCTATGAGAAAGAGTTTTTGGAGAAAGAAGAGACTGCAAAAGAAGCACTATGAGGAATCTTCCAGGAATGGATCACCCCAAAAAGTGCAAGATCCAAAAACTATCTGGATTTCGGTAAGAATAAGTTACGCCTCCTCACTGACTTCTTCACAGGACATTGTCGCCTCAAAGCATATGATGAGAATGGGCTTAACTGAAACTGAAATAATCTGTGGGGAAGAGGAGGAAACTTCTGTTCACCTGGTTACAGAATGCCTCATCATTGCAAACCAGCACAGAATGTCTTGGACAAGAGAATTACAGGAAAAACAAGGATTCAACCTCTTTGAAGTCCTCTCAAATACTGGAGTTGATTGGAGCTCTGAAGCTGGAGGGCGAGCTTTAGATAGCGCATTTGCGAAAACAGCTCTGATGAGAGTCCCAATAGACTTTGAGGTCGCAGTAAAATGTAACTCCCTTACCTAACTATAACAATAACTATAACTATCGATGTCCGAAATCCAAATTGACGAAATTGTCAAAATAATATCGCAGCACTTCATATTCTATGACGCAGCGATGCGTGAAGGAGTACGAACAATGATTGGGCAATTTGACCGTTACTTTTGTTATATAAGGTTAGTTGAGAATGAATCATTCACCCCCTCTGAGAATTCCCAGAACCTACAAAGTAGGTTATATATCTCAAATTGTATCGAGCTGTAACAAAATAATCATCCAATATCACTTTCCAATTTTTCCCATCTCCCTCTGAACCGCTCCGTTTCAAGGTACTCAGCTGATGTAAACCCCGCGTTTTCCACCGAAACTCGTGAAATACAAATATCTCTTAGACCACTCGCATCCCAATGCTTCCACCTCAATTTTCGAACCTGAAGCGGATAACAGCGCCAAACTAGAATCCCATCCACCGCCATAAAATCCGAACCAAAACAACGGAACACCGAGATCATTCCGTGTTATTCCATCTTCTAGAAGAACCCGATACACTACATCCGTTCGAAATGCATCGCTGATATAAAACGAGTCCTCCTCCTCGGATTTCGGTCTCGGTTTTATGAGGGAAGCGGCACGTATAAATACGAAAGGAATAAAACGCAAGAATTAGGGATTCAGCCTGCATTCCCGTTGAACTTTGACTCGCTCTGACAGGGGGCATGGGACTGAAAGAAATTGGAGGGAAGAATGTATGAGTTTCGAATAGAACAGCGCCGCAGGCGTGAAAACAGAAAAGAAGAAAATACGTGGAATCATGAGGTTTCCAATTAAAGACAGTCGGGGTTGAATACTAAGCTGCTCGCTTTCGGGTAACCTGGTTTATGTTATCTCGAAAGGACAGGAGGGGCTGGAAATAGCATTCATTTGGCCGAAGATGCTTTCTTTGGGTGTCGAATTTGAGTTTCCTATCATGTCTTAACCTAGAAGTTTTTGTCAACTGTATCAGCTTGTTCCAATTGCAAGCCAGATCGGTCGCAATGGTGGTCTTCTACGCTGGGCATATTTTTCGGATCTGATCAAATTATGGCACAACTACTTACTTGACTATGCAATTTTACGCCTTCAAGGGCTCTCAAGGTTTAGATGTCTCCACTCCTCATTAGCTATTTGGTGAGTCTCCTTTCATCTCGAGTTCAAGATGCATGGTTATAGTTATAGTTAGGTAAGAGGGTTTCATTTCACTGTGACCCCAATCAGAGTTTTTTCGCAAAGCACTACCTACATCTCGCTCTCCAGCTCCAGAACTCCAATGAACTTCAGAATCTGAGAGGTCTTCAAGGAGGTTCAATCCTCGTTCCTCCTGTAATTCTCTTGTCCAAGACATTCTTTGTGCTGGTTTGCAATGGCAAGGTATTATGTAACCAGATGAACAGGAGTTTCCCCCTATTTTCCAAAGAATCTACACTCGTCAGTTTTTGTTAAGCCCATTTTCATCAAATATGCTTTCTGAGGTGACAATGTCCTGCGAGGAAGCCATTGAGGAGGCGTAACTTATTCCTATTGAGATCCAAATATTTTTTAGATGTTGCAATTTCAAAGTTCCAGAGGAACTTTTTGGAGTGATCCATTTCTGGAAGATTCCTCCAGAGTGCTTCTCTTTCAGTCTCTTCCTTCTCCAAAAACTCTTTCTCATAGATCTTTTCCTATACCACAGAAAAGTTCTGGGCCAGTGAGTGGCGTTTGTGCTCCCTTTCTGGCAAGTGTATTGGCCTCTTCGTATCATTTGATTCCTGACTGACCAGGAACTCAGACTAGAGGGACCTTGTTGTTCTTGCCTACTTCATCGAGTCTCTTCCGGCACTCCCATATCAGCTTCGAGTCGATGGTATAGAAGTTCAGTGCTTTGATAGCAGCTTTGCTATCAGAATGGATTACAATGTCAAACCCTTGGTAGTTTCTTTCCAGGTTTATATATATGCATCTTACGATTTTAAGTATTTCTGCCTGAAGAACACTCGAGTAGGAGCCTCACGATAGTGTACACTTGGTTCTTGCCCCGTATACTCCAGCGCCGTCCACTATCGTGGTTTTAGAACCATCTGTATACCATTCAATGGTATTCGCTTTGAAATTTTGGGTAGTGTATTCTTCCTTTTCACATAGCATAGGGTTGAAGTACTTCATAATGCTTACTTTTTCAATCATATCATCACAAGGCAGGTTCGCTGATAAGATGTAATTGTTCAGAGAGGACCAGGCTCCCAGACCTTCAATTTTTTCATTCCCTGTAAATTCCCTAGATATTCTAAGGAAAGCCTTATGGGCCATTCTTCATCGTTGGCTCATTTAAAACGAAGGCCTCTCAGATATTATACTGAAGACTGTATTTTCTTTTGAAAGACCTTTCAATCGAAAACAGGGAAGCAAACCATTCTATTTACCCTTGATGGAAAAAACTGTAACCTTCGAATCAACTCCCTCTCTCTTATGTGGCCACGAAATGGCAACCAGTTCCTCCGATAAACTACAAATTCTCAATGAAATTAATGGAATCTTCCTTCAAGATGTTACCAAAACTCAACAAACTAATCCGTCCCGATTGGATAGAATCGGTTCAACTTCGATATTGTGGAACGCTCCATCACCTCGACCCTCAGGATGTTGCGAAGCTGCTCGCCTCTGAGGCTTATATCTGTTTGCAGCCGGAAATTTCTGGCTGTTCTCGATACAGGAACTTTATATCTTTCGGATTAGCCCCCACAATGTATTGCAGTTTATTGTTGCTTGTAATAGATACAGGCGGCAACAAGTTTGGGGCACCTCGAGCTTATCGAACATGTTGGGTACTCGAGGAGCCTTTGGCCTTCCGGATCGATAGAGATGGGAAATAAAAACCAGGACCACATTCTAAGGCATATTCTCTAACAAAGAATTAACAGTAAGGGACTATGGTCCCAGAAAATTAGAAGTATTGAGGAAAATTCACATTGCTATATTGTATACGGAATTCTTCGGTGGATTTCCCAGAGTGTCTCTCCTTTCAGTTTCGTTCGAGGTTGATGATCAAACCAGTCTTCCACTTCTTTCCATTTCCTAAAAACTCCCCACCGACAGTGTGCAGCACCCACCACACCGTCAT
The DNA here is from genome assembly GCA_963966015.1 of Aphidecta obliterata. NCBI lineage: Eukaryota > Metazoa > Arthropoda > Insecta > Coleoptera > Coccinellidae > Aphidecta > Aphidecta obliterata. The sequence goes on from OZ014435.1 coordinate 6,977,900, forward strand.
TTCCTTCACGTTTTCGACAACTCGTAGGTGGATATGAAGTGAATATTCATGTTAACATCCAACGCTTGAATATATTATTCAAATTCTCGGTATATAAAATCGCTACAGCAACATATCGAAAAATACGTATCTTCGTATCAGCATGTACCTAACAATATTCAAAACCTGATTCGGCTCTGATATGTATATTTATAAGTAGATATTACGCCACAGGAGCTTTTCCATTAGCCGCGATTTGCATCGAATATACACGGTGTCGCGATGTATGCAAATGCAGTCTGTTTGCATTTCCCGAAAGGAGCACTTCAATGAAAACCCACTTTTCCAATAAATGGCGTTATTCCGCGAGAAGTATTGCTACGAGTATTTGCCACAATCCCGCGAGGCTGAACAGTTACGCGATCGAACCAGTGTCGTGGCACGTATAAACTTGCTGAGGATGCTGATGTAATCGAATCTTTCGGCCGTTTTCACTTCGAAGTTCATTCAGAACAACGAACCACTTAAATCGTTGCAAACCATTAAAAACATGATTGAATGATAAAAATCATTAATATCCTGGCAGTAAGACACAACAGTTTTTGAAACCTATTTGAAGAGATGCTTGATGGATGAATCGAAAAAATCAGAGGAATGTCTTCCTCAACATACCTCTCAGACATTCTACACATTGATGTCAAAAATGAAGAAACAAAGTTTTCCAAGTAATAATCAGATAAAAAAAATTTGGAAATATAGAAATGGAAACTTGGCAGACCTACAGAGAAGAGAAGATTTGGAGAAATGTGCTGACTTGTTTTCAGTTTTCATGTCAGTATGACAAATGTGTCAATTTATTTTTCATAAACTTTAAAAGATGGATCTATTAGAAAAACTGAATTTTCTTTCCACATGGATCAGCTTGAAAGCTAAATTCCTCAATAACACATTTTATCTATGCCTAATATGTATTCATCAAATTTCAGCAGGATGGGGCGAAAAGTTTCTGTGATACTGAAATTTTGAAGAAAAATTTGAAGAAAAATCTTTGAGTGATACATGAACCTTCTTAAAACTAACTAAAATTCGATGAGATTGAAATTTTTTCGAAATACCGATAAGAAATTTCAGGGTCTATACAGGTTGTTTTCAATTGTGAGGCTAGAACTCATCAAAATAAGTCAAAATTCCAAAAATCCTCTTTATTAAAAATTCATCAGGGCCGAGTATATCGAAATGAAAGTTAACCACGAATCTGAGAAATTCTCAGTCCGGATCTGACGGAGATCTAAATGTGTTGATTAAATGCGTTCAGTTTACGAGAAATCATCTGACAGAACGTATGATTTTTGTGACTCTTCAGAATTTCGTAACGTGTTTCCAGGTGGACAGTGGTGGGTCGATTTCTTGGCCTGCACGCTCCACGGATCTCAACTCCTGTGATTTCTTCTTTTCGGATAATTTGAAAACATAAGTGTACAGTAACGGTGAGGTGAAAAGTGTTGAAGAACTAAAGCAACGCATTGAGAATACGTGACATTATTCGTGAGCAAACTGATGTGATAGTTGCTGCATGTAATAATTCGTGATAACGCCGACAAGCCTTTTTGCACATCAAACGAATGGTGACCATATCGAACAATTGCTGTAAACAATTTGGATCAATTTAATCGCTGAGTTTGTATACTTCCTTATTTTTTGAGCGCTCGTACTACTTACACGAGGTCTATATCATTTCGTCACGATGTCTGTTTTTTTCGAATTTTGGGCCGAAATTGGTCTCAAACGACTATGTTCGACTCACCGATGACGAATCCGTCGGAAAATTCGAGTCTGTCCGTCCGTCCGTCTGGCCGACCGGCCGTAAGCACGATAACTCTCGAAGGGAATGTCCTAGAAGCTTGAAATCTTCAGGGCAGGTTCGAATTTCGGATGCCGCGGTTGAGTTCGTTATTGGGCAAAATTCGCCCAAGGGTTCCGTAAATATTGCTGATCGAAGTTTTGATTCCCTGATTACTTGAAAACTACAGATTTGATCGAGATGAAATTTTGCACTCAAATGGAAAATGAGGTGTTCAAGCTACATGTGAAATTTTGTCCAGATCGCATGATCAGACCATAGAAACCATAGAAAATTGTAACTTTTGAACAGAAACGCCTAGGGACTTGAAATTTTCAGGACAGGTGTGGATCTCGAATGTTATGATCATGTTCATCTATGAGCAGAATTGTACTAGGGGTTCCGTAAATATAGTCGTTCGAAATTTAGTTCTGTTGATAATTTTAAAACTACAGATTCGATCGTGACGAAATTTTGTATACTAATGGACAATGATATATTCAAGCTACATTTCTCCAGATCACATGACCAGAACCATAGAAACCATAGAAAATCATAACTTCCGAACGGAAAGGCCTAGGGACTTGAAATTTTCAGGATAGGTGTGGATCTGAAATGTCACGTTCACGTTCATAAATGAGCAGAATTATACTAGGGGTTCCGTAAATACGGTCGTTTGAAATTTTGTTTTCTCGATAATTTCGAAACTACGGATTCGATCGTGATGAAATTTTGTATTTTAATCGAGAATGATATATTAAAACAATATTTTGTCCACATCGCATGACCAGAACCATAGAAACCATAGAAAATTGTAACTTTTGAACGGAAAGGCCTAGGAACTTGAAATTTTCAGGGTGGTTTTGAATCGCGAATACCGCCGTCACGTTCATCAATGAGCAAAGTTAGACTAGGGGTTCCGTAAATATGGCCGTTCATAATATTCTTTTCCTGATAGTTTCGAAACTACTGCTTGGATTGGAATGAAATTTTGCACCTAGCTGGGGAATAATGTATTCAAACTACGTGCGAAATTTTGTCTAGATCGCATCACCAAGACTCCTAATAGAGTGATAACACGATTCAGAGTCGTCTTAAGATCTTGATGCCCACAATTTTTCGCACTTTTTTCAATTTGAATATTTTAAATGATCAACCTCAGGCGAAATGATCCATTTTTATGAGTTCTAGCACCTGCCAATAAAAAGCACCCAGTATCTCAGAAACTATTCGACATATTCTACTGAAATTTTTTGTCTACATGAAGAGAATGAAGTGAGTAATATAAAAATTCACCTCCACAGCTCTTCCATGTGAAAAATAAATTGAGTTTTTCTGATTAGGTGTGGAAAATTTTGATATACTCCACAAAATTCTCTGATTCCTTCTTTTGAATTGTCGATTCTATAAATTAACATTATTTGTCACACTGACCGGTCTGCTTAAGAGATTCTGTGGTTCGTTTTATGATCTTCGGTTCGATAGTCTCGCTACAATTTCACCAGATGTCAATGTATTCAAAGTATATTTTCAAACATCTCTAAACCTGAAAAAAACACAATATTCGGTTCGATAGTCTCGCTACAGAGTAACCTCATGTAAATGTTCTAAAAGTTTCACTCTCGAATTGTTCATCGTAGCATATCGTCGAAACATTGCTCAAACCCCAAAAAAAAACCATCTGGGAAAGTCACAACAGTTCTAGCGGATACGTTGGGAGATACAAAGCTGCAGAATCAGCAAGATGATATAAATTGTCGTGCATATTAGATGGGCGGATAACAAACTTGGGCAATAAATCACGGCGCGTTTAATTTAATTACAATTAGAAACACAAGTTGGCGTTGACTGTGAGAGATTGTGCAATGCCACAGCGGAAAGTGTAGAACTCCAGAATGGGGGGAGGAAGGATGATATGAAGGATGATATTATAATTTGCGATATCGCGGAAAATTCAACAATAAAAGATTCAGATTCTCGCATCACGCGGCATCAGCGTTTCTATCAATCATTTCGACGATCCGTCGGTTTTAGACGAACGAAAGATTCCATTTAGATTAGGAAAATCAATCATGGGGTTGAACAGTGACTTATAGAAAATCTTCTTGAATTCTGCATACAATTATAAATCAAAAGGTGTTTGATTAGACCGACATGAGAACTTCAAGCCCATACAATTGCGACAGACCGGTCAGTATTTAGCAGTCTGGACGAACGGTACTAATGCTGTAGGCACCGGTCAAGTTCGTTATCTTGCTGGAAAAAAATTAGTTGTGCATAAACCTGATTATAGTATAGAGGAATAAAGTCAATGATAGTTGATCCTTCCAAATTTCACCCCCTCATGATAACCAAGGTAGCATCGTCGTGAAAAGAGCAAAGCACACAAAGATGAGGCAATATTTGATCGAACCATCGGAATCTATGTACACTTAACGACGAAGACTTTCAATATTCAGGAAGCTGATGATATATTCCACCCTCCGTCGATAGGACGGATTGGAACACGGCATCGAAAGCAGGTGGAAATAATGATTGCATGCGCATGATATCAATGTCAAAACAGTCTGCATAAAAATTGCCGGGCTCTTCTCCGAGATTGAGAGGACGTGGAGGACCGAATGAGTGGAAAAACGGAAAATTGGAGTGCCCTAGTCGCTATGAAATTAAATCGCACCGAACATTGATAAGCAATATGCTTTGAGGGCGCATGAGGGGTGCGTTTATTTAAGTTTTACGTTGGAGGAGTCTGCAAGCTGGATGATGAATATGGGATTTTTTATCATCATTTTTCATTGTCATGTTGTACTCTACTGGTACTTTTGAAATTATAAACTCTTACCGACATTACACTTCTCTATTGTAAACCGTAAAGAACTAGAACTCTACCTTACAGGCGTTCTTTTTAACTCGAAAATATTACTCAAGATAATCTTTGGCCAAGATCGTGATCGTATGGTGGTTTTGAAGGCCTCTACGTTGTGTATTTAAGTATGTAACCCAAATTACGCTTGATTCAAGAGAAGAGATTGACGGGAAAATAGGAAATTTAAAACACATATTTTTAGCATTCAAAACAAGAAAATAACAAGTTTATTTCAGAGTGCCGAAAGGAGGGAGGAAAAAAAACACAACCCTGAAGGGGATGCAAAGAACCACTTCCCTCCTTTTTCCGTTCTTATACCATTAACTCACAAGTAAATAATATTCATAAACAGGTTGACTGGTGAAAATTCTCTCAAATAGTGTTTAAAAATGATTGAGTAGATTGAAGGCGGTAAATTGGGAGTTATACTTCGCAGGGGTCAAACTATCATTTGACGATTGATGATTGATGAGCTCCCACGGTGCAAGGAGAGGGGAATGCGACCAAAGATCCTCGTTATATATATATTTCCAAACGTTGGGCAAAGCCTTGATTAATTTTTAGGTTGCGTCATCCGATAGTTGTCTCCCTGGTCAATAATCCCATCAAGTATTAGATGAACCATATAAGCAGTAAACGATATAACCAGTCAATGCTATAGACAGTAAACGGAATAAACAATAAACGATATAAGCAGTGGATGATATAGATAGTAAACGATATAAGCAGTCAATCATATAAACAATAAACAAGAAGTCATAATAGATAATAATGCATGGAGAGTAGCTTTTCAAAATGCTCAATCAATATAAGGTGATGAAACATAATGCCGACAATGGTGCTTATGAATATACTTGCTATTTGCTGAAAACTACAACGATTACATATAGTATAATTTGAAGAATATTGCAAAACATTTTAATTGAAGTGATTATTAAACTTTCGTTTATACAGGCAAGTTCTTGTGAGAAGCACTTAGGAATTTAATACATGTGGTCAGTTAGAATCATCAAATAATATGGAATAGACTTGATAATGATGTATGAAAAATGGATACGAAAACAACGCACAAGAAGCAAACCAACATGGTAAAATACGTTGAGTAAAAGCAAATTGCCTGTTTTGAATTGATGGTAAATGATATGAGATGAACACATGGGGTAAATAATGGACACTGTTGAAGACAAGTGTAACAAATTAGGAGAAGCCGGTATCTGAATGATAAAGTTGTAATTATAAAATATTGTTACTCACATGTTAAAACCAAAGTATCTCTTCCACCCTCGAAGGTTTCAGATCAACTAACTCACAATCCCAATCTGTTTTACCTTCAAAAAGATAAGATATCACTGTAGAATTCGAAAAGCCAGAGCCAATCAAAACCCGCCAGCCTCCTCGAAGCCACCTTCAAGAGATCTTCCTATTTCGAGGTTAGCATCGTACTTCAATTTCTAGAAAAAGATTCTGTGGTTAATCTTCTCTTGGACGGACTCAGCAAACCTACGTCCTAACTTCATGATAATATGGATTCCTGTACGGAGAATGAAAATGGCGGGCGCAGAGGCCAGATCGGTTCAATGTATTCTTTTATTTTTCTGTTTTAAAGATCTTTATTTTATCATTTAAAGTTCAATCGATAATCATTGAACGAATGATCATACATTACTCTTTTCTTGTATTCACAGGGTGTGCCACAAACCAGCGCGGATTCCACCGTTGAGTTCATGTCTCAGAGGTCGCCGGGGTCATTACCGGGTCCATTAGAACAATTTTCCAGAAGCATGGAGGAATCGAATCAACGACCTGTGACAACGCTAGTCGAAGCTCAGCGGTGCGGAATAGGGGTTCGCCTGCGGCTTTGTTGATGTTTGGTTTGGTGCTGTTTCGTGACTAGGCAGGAGGGCCATTCACGATGTTTGGGGACGTTCGGTCGTGAAGAGTGAGATTGGTTGCTTTTCCTATGTTGCGGAAGGGTTTAATGACAGAGAAGGATCGAGATATTTTTAATCGCATCACATTTGCATTCTATAATTTTCTTAATTTTAGTCTTCCAGCTATAATATCTCTTTAATTTTTTTCTCGAATTTTCAGATCGAAGATGTTTTGTTGAAATTGCAAAGAAAAAAAATATCGGGGCCGCAAAGCCGAATTTTCATCCCAAAGGACGCGAGGTCTCCTTAAAGTATATCCAGCTCGATCCCACCGCCGGTTTACGCAAAAAAACGATCGAAAAAAGGCCGATTTTGACACCCCGTGATAATCCGAAATGAATTACGTCGGTCATAGATATTTTGTGACGGTTTTCCGGAAATTAAATTATTCGTCGTTTGACACATCGTCGAAATTTTTCGAAACTCGATCATTACAAGATGAATTAGAATGAAAGCGAGAAATGGAGCATGGTTTCACCATTCACTGTTAGGTAAACAATTAACAGTGATGTGCCTTAGGTGGCATAAGGACACAGTAACAAAGCCTACACTGAAGACAACCCTCCAGGTCTCCTAACTCGCACAAGCTCTGAGCTTTTGAGGGGTCTCACAAAGACCTACAAGAGTCTGGATAAAAAAAATATATCAAACCCTGTATCTTATTCGCCAATTCAATGTTTCTTTCTGTGGAACTACCGGAGTGCCCTCACAACCCCTAGATAAACAAGAGAGTCCTTATGAATTCAGCTTCCGTGCTATTTTGCCGCAATTTGAAAACAGCAGATGCACCATGGAAAACACTCAAGAATTCCGAGCAATGAGGAATTTACCACGAAAGGCGAAATTTGTAATCTAATTTTACACGATGGAGTGTTTCACAGTGGTCCAGACTCGGGGGTTAATAATGAGAAAACAAATCCCGAACCACTTACAATTGGGAATCACGAAGTCGCCTGTGAAAGAACAGGGTAGCGCGTTGCATTTTAAAACTTTTTATCCCTCTGTGAATTTCAATTTTCCCCACTGTGGATCAAGCTGCGGAAGATTCAATCTGGAGGCCAGTATCTCCTCCTTGGATTAGATGGTGATTTAATTCGTTGTTGGCGGTAATTGCGACCATTGGATTCTTCTGTTGGTGATATCTCATTCGACTTTGATTTATCTTACCCCCTTTTTCCAACCAAAAAAAAAACACTTCTACGATTATTCGGATGACAATTTTCAGTTTCCAGTTGATGACTTATAAGAAAATAAGAAACACTAAGCTGGCAACGAAGGATGATCCGAGTAGAATATATTTCTGAAGTGAATATCAGAAAAAAAAAACAAATATAATAAAACCACATAAAAAATGAACAGAATAATAGAACAAAGAATCATAAAAAAATACTCCTCCAAAGATAACAAAAGACGAATAACAATAACTCATAAGAATTGAGATGAGACTTCTTGGCTGCCTCATGAACATCATAAAGAAAATTGTCATTTGTGGTTTCACGAAATCCAACATGGTTACAAGGCGCTTTTACATGTAAACTCAGCAGGGTATTTCGGGAATCACAAAGGGAATTGTATTCAGTTTCCTGGATATAGATGTCGAATTTCTGGGGATCCATATTAGGAAAACTAATAATTCATTCATACAACCGAGCCCTGAATTAGTGAGGATTCACTGCTCTTAGACCTCGCATAATTCTGAATAATGTAGGAACAATGGGCACAGTATATGCAGATTAAAACGAGGTGTGGAACAATCGCCAATTACTGAGGGAATTGGGGAATATAACATGATGAATTTGAGATATTGCACGAGGTTTTAATCGGTACGGAATTCGGGAGAATTATTTTCGGAGGTACTATGTCGTATGATGGAACAGCCTGTACATCGGGCCGTCGAGTTGATTTTTAAATTGGCCCCGAATGAATTTTTTTCTTCGACTGATGAGTAGTTTTTCGAATTAATGAACCGTCTAACTTCCGAAAAAACCTTCACATTAACTCGGAAGATTATCACAGGTGAACAGCTACAAATCTGTGAGGTAACTCTATCACAGCGATATAACAACAATTTTTTTCCTAAGAGTAAATCTAACTATTCAAATTCTTCATCGTGGAATGTATTCTGGAAAAGATTTTCAAAATACCCAGGTGACCAGCTACATCACTGTGATGTAATCTGGAGAGATCAAAGATGGAACATTGCGATGTATCATTTCCTTGCTCCAAATAATTATCTGGTCCATAATTTGTCACAAACCTGTGATGTATTAGAACCACATCCATGCTTCGTATTGGCGATGTGTTAACTCTATAGTTACTATGTAACATAAATGATACTTCGCTGCATAACTATAATTTAATAATTCAAGATCAGGAAGGCAATATGACTACGACTATGACAATGATACATCAATATTTCATTTGGGCTATAAAGTTACTCTATCACAGCAATATAACATGAATGCAAATTTGTGATTTTTTTTTTCTGAGAATAAATGTGAACATTCAAATTCTTCATCGTGGAATGTATTCTCGAAAAGATTTTTAAAATACCCAGGTGATCAGCTACATCGCTGTTATGTAATCTGGAGAGATCAAGGATGGAACTTTGCGATGTATCATTTCCTTGCCAAATACTTATCTGATCTATAATTTGTGACGAACCTGTGATGTATTGAACCACTTATATGCTTCGTATCGGCGATTTGTCAACTCTATAGTTACTATGTAACATAAATGATAGTTCGCTCCATATTTGTGATTCAATAATTCAAGATCAGGAAAGCAGTATGACTACGACTACGACAATGATACATCAATATTTCATTTGGGCTAAAAAGTTACTCTATCACAGCAATATAACATGAATGAAAATTTGTGAAATTTTTTTCCTGAGGATAAATGTGACTATTCAAATTCTTCATTGTGGAATGTATTCTCGAAAAGATTTCCGAAATACCCAGGTGACCAGCTACATCACTGTGATGTAATCTGGAGAGATCAAAGATGAAACATTGCGATGTATCATTTACTTGCTCCAAATACTCATCTGATCCATAATTTGTGACAAATTTGTGATGTATCAGAACTATATATATATTATCACAGCGACATAACATGGGTGCGAGTTCGCTACAAATTTGTAGCGATTTTATCTAATATATAAAATTCTCGTGTCACAGTTTTTGTGGCCATACTCCTCCGAAACGGCTTAACCGATTTTGATGAAATTTTTTGTGCTTATCCGGTATCTATGAGAATCGGCCAACATCTATTTTTCATCCCCCTAAATGTTAGGGGTAGTCCACCCCTAAAATTTTTTTTTTTATTTTTTAGACAAAATCTCTAATTTCTATTTTTTTATGATACAACATACAAAAATACATACAATCCCCAATTTTCACCCTTCTACGATCAACCCTTATTTTTTAATAGCCAGAAAAACGAGAGGCCGAAGGCCTCGAGCAATTTTGAAATTGCGAAAAAAGGGAGAGACCGGGGGCGCGAAGCGCCCCCCGCGTTTTCGAGAGGGAGAAACGGGCTTTCCTAAGGTAAGAGAGGCCGAAGGCCTCGAGCAATTATGAAATTGGGAAAAAAGGGAGAGACCGGGGGCGCGAAGCGCCCCCCGCGTTTTCGAGAGGGAGAAACGGGCTTTCCTAAGGTAAGAGAGGCCGAAGGCCTCGAGCAATTTTGAAATTGCGAAAAAAGGGAGAGATATGGCAAAACAACGTTTGCCGGGTCAGCTAGTATTTTATAAAAGTTGCATACATAATCAGAAATGAATGATTTATTCACAATAGTATCAATCTCTTAAATCGAAGCATATTTGTGGCGTTGCTGCGCTCTATTAAATTGAATCGTGCGTTATCTGAGTAGAATATAGCACAACTCTGTGATATCGCAGCTATGCATCTGCGCTCTTCTTGTGATATAGCTTTGACATATCGAAGATTACAGGATATGCTTTGCTATATAGCTGCGCTGTCACATGGTCACTTGAAGGAAAAGACGTCGTAAATTTCCAGCGAGCAGATTTCTGATTTGGCTCCAAACAAATTTCCTTCATGATGTTGCTTTGGAGGCCAGACCACCCTGTCAGTGTCTTGCGAGCAAAAGCGCACCATATAAAACAAGGAGAAAATCCTTCATTTTTTCGTGATGTACGCATACCAAAAAACATCCGGGGATATTTCCATCTCCTGGGATATTCGTGAATGCCCCAGACGCTGAGTACGGGACCTTTCGGAAACGTAAACAGAGCGGGAACGACACAAACAATCGATATTTCAATCAGCGTTAGTCGCGCGGCTCAAAAAAAAAAAAACGCCAAACCATCAAAAGCAAACCTCGGAGGTTCGAGCGGAGCAGAACCGGAATAATTCATGTCGGCATAAGTAACTCCGATTGTTAAATTACGCCGGTTCATTGCTTTAATACACTCGCACCGGCTGAATTATGAATGAGCAGTCGGTGTCGTATACGCGGGTTATTATGGGGTGTAAGACAATTACACGACTGAGAGGAAGGAACTCAATAATTCATACTGTGTCTCGAGCATTGTGCCTAAGTATGGGTACTTAAAGCTCGCTGGATGACAAAGTTGCCGTTACGCCGTCGTCCTTGCTACGATAATGTTTCGTGAATTACGAGGGTGTATCGCGTTAAAGTTTAATTCTGCTTTAATACGCGACGTTTGTGCGAACGTCGGCGGGGGCCGAATCAATTTTTGGGGCTGTTGAATCTCACCACTCCACAAGATCCAGAAACCGACGGAAGACTGTGGCATAAAAGTCTTCCACGAAATTAAGATATACTAGATCAATGAATATGTTTGTATGTCTGTGGTTATCTTCAAAATGACTGCACCGATTCAGACAAAACTTTCACAGTTTGTTAGAAGACTCTACAAAGAAGGCTATAGGCTGTATTTTGTTCCAGAACTCCCAACTGTATCGCAAATATACAGGGTCTTTGTTTATGATGGTCACATCGCAATGGGCTTGGAAATATTCCTTCTTTGCCGCTTTATATGCATACACCCAAAGAAATTTTTCAGGATATACAACAGGAATTCGATTACTTCTACATGAAATTCCCCCTATAGGGCGACAGCAGAAATATTTGTTGGTTTTACGTGCCAATTCCGGTCGTTCGATTCCTCTAGAAATAACAAATTTTATGTTAGTGGATGCAACCAAACTGCAATTTGTCATTTCAACAGAAAAATAATACTGTGACGGAAACCGGAATATGCGTGACTATTTACAGGAATTTCCGGTTTAATAAACAAACTGAATAGTTGTATTCCAAGTTTCAAACTTCAGTTTCTTCAATAATTTCCAGTTACGAACGCTAAACTAAAACTGGAATTACTTTACTTATAACGGAACTGTAGTATCAATTCAACAGAATGTTTCCGTCGAATCAAAGAACCATCATTCAGATACTATAGTTGTAATCGAAACTTAAAACCTACGATATTACAGGAATTTCTATCTAAAGATAAAGAGTGACTTTGCGAATACGTGTATGGAATTTGGATAAAGTATCATTACATTATCCTAACGAATAAGAGAAATAATATACAAAAAGACATATTTTTCCCTCATTCCGGACTCATATTAGCGAATTTGATCACAAAATTACTGTATTCGAATGCTCACACCTTTTCTGTCACTTTTTAATCCTTTGGGTAGTATCTTTTGAGTCTTTCTATTCGGTGGCACCCTCTGTTGAGCGGTACGGTAAACGTTGGGCCGTCGGTGCAGGTCACTACACATCTAATCTTTCTTCCTTCATCTGATCTGATCTAACCTGACTTTAACCTCTGTTATCTTGTTAAACCACTATTTCTCTGTTCCCTCCTATACTATGTTTCTTGATCATATACTAACCCCTCTTTTTTTGTATTTCCTAGGAAAAGTTATTCAAGAGTTAGTATCAATCGTAGATCGAAGAGAATGAAATTTTCACGTTTCCTTCATTATACATATGGAATTGCCTAGTTTGTGTTCACTAGAATTTGAAAAAACTTAGAACATGTACAGAGTTTTTGAGCGCTCGTACTACTTACACGAGGGCTATATAATTTCGTCACGATGTCTGTATTCTTCGAATTTTGAGCCGAAAATGGTCTCAATCGACTATGTTCGACTCACTGATGACGAATTCGTCGGAAAATTTGAGTCTATCCGTCCGGCCGTCCGTCCGTAAGCACGATAACTCTCGAACGGAACAACCTAGAGACTTGAAATTTTCAGTGTGAGTTCAGTTCCCGAATGCCTCGGTTGAGTTCGTTAATGGGCCAAATTCCACGAGGGGTTCCGTAAATATGGCCGTTCAAAGTTTTGTTCCCCTGATTACTTGAAAACTACAGATTTGATTGAGATGAAATTTTGCACTCAAATGGAGAATGAGTTGTTCAAGCTACATGTGAAATTTTGTCCAGATCGCATGACCAGAAGCATAGAAACCATGGAAAATTTTAACTTTTGAACGGAAACGCCTAGCGACTTGAAATTTTCAGGATAGGTGTGGATCTCGAATGTCGTGATCACGTTCATCTATGAGCGAAATTATACTAGGGGTTCCGTAAATATGGTCGTTTGAAATTAAGTTTTCTTGATAATTTCAAAACTACAGATTCGATCGTGACGAAATTTTGTATACTAATGGAGAATGATATATTCAAGCTACATTTCTCCAGATCACATAACCAGAACCATAGAAACCATAGAAAATCATAACTTTCGAACGGAAAGGCCTAGGGACTTGAAATTTTCAGGATAGGTGTGGATCTGAAATGTCGCGTTCACGTTCATCAATGAGCAGAATTATACTAGGGGTTCCGTAAATACGGTCGTTTGAAATTTTGGTTTCTCGATAATTTCGAAACTACGGATTCGATCGAAATGAAATTTTGTATTTTAATCGAGAATGATATATTGAAACAATATTTTGTCCAGATCGCATGACCAGAACCATAGAAACCATAGTTCCAGCCACATAATTCATTTTCCGCGCGCATAACAAACATAACCTCACTTCATTAGTTATTTACATTAATTTGCAATAATAGATGTACAAATTTGATTCTTCTTCCAAGCCTTTGTTGCAAGTACTCAGAGGAACACAAGACTGCAGAGATAATTTTTTCAGAGACATTTGTGGATTTAGGTCAACTCGTGATCTAAGATTTTCAACAACTTCTTCAGAAACTTGTGGTCTTCCTGTCGATTTCCCCTTGTTGTTATAACAGCTCTGATGTGGGCTTCCAGAGAGGATTCTTGACAACGAACATCCGGATATTTCGGCAGATATTCATTTTCACACTCCTCTATAGAATAAATCCATCGACCATGCGCGAATGTACCGTTACGATAATAGAACATCACAATAAATGTGTTTTGTTCTAAATCATGAGTCATTGCAGATTTCAATAACTTTTACGGTTTTGGAAACAGAAGGTTGACGAATTCTTCATCTGTCAGACCAACCTAACCGTTGGAAGCCATTCTCGGCTCAACTTTCGAATAAATTTGGAAAAATGATAAGGCTCTTTTTCTCGAAGAAACGCACATTATCAATTACTCCAAGCACAATAACCACATTGTTGCTCATTCCGAAGGAAATAGTTCAGATTCATCTGCCAGATTTCGAACGGTTTCCGTCGAAGCTTAGGGCGCGATTATACGTGGCTTTTGTGCGTCGCCAACCGAACCTAACGACGACCCGTCCCCGATGAAGTTTGAATCCGCGATTTTCCATGTGTATATGCCATCTATATCGAATTCAATTAAGGTCGAGTTAGCTGAATCCCGACGTGTACATGAAAAAACGCTCAGGGCTTAACGGTAACGAGCGGTATTATGCTCGGGATTCACATCTCTCAAAATACGTGTGTAGGCGAGATAAGGGGGGCGCAGCTCACCCTTTTGCGCGCTCGCGCGTCGTCACTTCAAAGGCCTTCTTTCTCGAACAGGTATTTCCACTAGGATTGAAAGAAATTGATTTATTATCATGGTTTTAAATATATTTACAATAAATGTATTCACAGCTTGATTAATATTTTCCGTCGTTCTTCTGCATCACTCCACTTCTTCGAATTTTGTAATGAAAAAAAAATAATAGTGAATTATTCCACTTCGCATACCTTTTTATAATTATAGCAATAACTCGAAAGAAAATTATTAGAACAACCACCACATAGGAGCAGACAAAACACATGCATGTCGTTAAAGTTGATGGCATGCACGTTTAGGACTCTCGCTCAACTGCGCAGGTTTCTAGGATATTCCCATAGTTCTGTATCGGCGAAATGGCGCATGACAACAGGAATCTGCGACATGTAAACGCTGAAAGTAAAGAAATAATCATTTAACGTTGGTTTTAGAAAAATTATTTTCATTACCCATTTGAATACCTGAACTCATGCCTCAGAAATTCTACATCTACATCATCCAGGCTCCAGGCCTGTTATAACTTTTCAAATATATACTTCAAACACATTTCAGACCAGTCGCATGCGACAATGCTGATTCGTGCCATTTTAATTAGTGAGACAGTGTAATTTGCTTTCAAAACATCCGAACGTGGATTAATTTAAAGTTCGAAATTGGCTTAACAAGAGGGACTGCAGGGGATGAAATTAAGAAGCTCGATTATTCGAATGGTGGGCGTTTGAATGAGGAAGCGTTGTTTATTTTGATCCGGAACCATGGGAATGAACCCCGATTCTTCAGGTGTACATTGGCATTTCTAATTAAGAAACCTGATTCGTATATTTATGTATATGGATGAACTGCCTTAGATTTCAAGACACCTTGGAAGAAAATATGACCAATCAAGTAATCATATCTCTCACTTGGTCCTTCGAACGTTGATGTGAATTTGAATGTTGAAGGGCAACTCGTCACTGCTCCCCCTCGCCATTCCACACCAAATCCTCCCCTGGCAAGAACGAATTCCTGCCAAACAGTAATGTGTCTTAGTGCAACTGTCGGATTCGAAATTATTGGCCCCCCTTGGGCCATTTACTGTTAACGCGGACTCGACTTCGCAATCTATGGCGACGTCAGATGCGGCAGTATTGGCCGGCTAGATTGAATTGGAAATTGATTGCTGCAAACATTAGATCATCGGCCTTGATGATGCTGGGCGAGAAGAGAATCCCTGCTGGAATGGTCCACACCAGTTATAAGTCTTTTCATTTAGGTGCTATGGTGTCTGGAGGATATTCAGAGATTTGAAATGATTCTATGTCAGAACTCGAAAGTCATGAAGTTTTTAACTCTAGAAATCGTCCCCCATGAAACTATCTTGAGAGTCAATAGGTCCTCTTATGAAGGTTTTCAAGATTGTTATTGAAATCATTTATAAAACTTTTTTATCCAAATTTGACCACTTGATGACGTTATTGGGACTTTCTTAAAACTATTTTCTAGTATTTCCTAGAACAACTCTCTTAACAATATTAGGATATTATTATATTCTCAAGAAAAAATTCCAGTTTCTTTATGAACTACAAGAGTACTTCAAGGGTGAAAAGTCATGAAGCCTTCAACTCTAGAAATCGCCCCTCATGAACCTATTTCAAGAGACAATTGGTCCTCTTATAAAGGTTTATAAGATTGTTATTGAAATCATTTATAAAACTTTTTTATCCAAATTTGACCACTTGATGACGTTATTGGGACTTTCTTAAAACTATTTTCTAGTATTTCCTAGAACAACTCTCTCAACAATATTAGGATATTATTATATTCCCAAGGAAAAATTCCAGTTTTTTTATGATCTACAAGAGTACTTCAAGGGTAAAAAGTCATGAAGCCTTCAACTCTAGAAATCGCCCCTCATGAACCTATTTCAAGAGACAATTGGTCCTCTTATAAAGGTTTATAAGATTGTTATTGAAATCATTTATAAAACTTTTTTATCCAAATTTGACCACTTGATGACGTTATTGGGACTTTCTTAAAACTATTTTCTAGTATTTCCTAGAACAACTCTCTCAACAATATTAGGATATTATTATATTCCCAAGGAAAAATTCCAGTTTCTTTATGATCTACAAGAGTACTTCAAGGGTAAAAAGTCATGAAGCCTTCAACTCTAGAAATCGCCCCTCATGAACCTATTTCAAGAGACAATTGGTCCTCTTATAAAGGTTTATAAGATTGTCATCGAAATCATTTATAAAACTTTGAATCCCAATTTGACCTCTTGATGACGTTATTGAGAGTTACTTAAAAATATTTCCTAGTATTTCCTAGACCCTAAAGTTTTATAACACTCTTAACAATGTTAGGATATTATTATTTTCTCAAGAAACAATTTCAGTTCCATTATGATCTACACGAGTATTTCAAGAAGAAACTGTCATAAAGTCTTTAACTCTACAAATCGTCCTCCATAAAACTATCTTGAGATTCAATTGGTCCCCTTTTGGAGGTTTTTAAGATTGTTATTGAAATCATTTATAAAACTATTTTATCTCAATTTGAACTGATGACGTTATTGAGACTTTCTCAAAACAATTTTCTAGTATTTCCTAGAACCTGAAGTTTTATAACACTCTTCACAATGTTAGGATATTATTATATTCCCAAGAAACAATTCCAGTTTCATTTTGGACTACAAGAGTACTTCAAGGGTAAAAAGTCATAAAGCCTTCAACTCTAGAAATCGTCCCCCATAAAACTATCTTAAGAGTCAATTGGTGCCCTTATGAAGGTTTTTAAGATTATTATTGAAATCATTTATAAAGTTTTTTTATCCCATTTTGACCTCTTGATGACGTTACAGGGACTTTCTTAAAACTATTTTCTAGTATTTCCTAGAACCTAAAGTTTCATAACACTCTTTACAATGTAAGGATATTATTATATTCCCAAGAAACAATTCTAGTTTCACCATGATCTACAAGAGTGCTTCAAGGGTAAACAGTCAGAAAAGTTAACTCTGGAAATCGTCCCCCACAAAACTATCTTGAGAGTCAATTGGTCCGGTTATGAAGGTTTTTAGGATTGTTATTGATTGAAATCATTCACAAAACTTTTTATCCCAACTTGACCTCTTGATGACGTTATTGAGACTTTCTCCAAACTATTTCCTAGTATTTCCTAGAACCTAAAGTTTTATAACACTCTTAACAATGTTAGGATATTATTGTTTTCTCAAGAAACAATTCCAGTTTCATTACGACCTACAAGCGTACTTCAAAGGTAAAAAGTCATAAATCCTTCAACTCTAGAAATCGTCCTCCATAAAACTACCTTGATTACATTTTGGTACATGCAGAATTAATTCAAAATATAGATTTTTTTTGTCTAGTCGAAACAAGAAAAAATCGAAGTCGTGAGAGCGCCTAGAAATGTGAAGAATTAATGTATGATATTAAGTATTTGTTTAGTCTACGCGCCCAGCGTTGAGATGTTGATAACCCAAACTCAAGAGTTTCAAAGGATCCATAAATATGGTGCCTAACGTGCGTTTAATGACCAAAAAAATGAAGCATTGTGAGATTTATAATTTCCCTTCGTCGATTTCACGAATTGAGCACTTAAGTGTTCAGATGTAAAATTTCAAATCCCACCACCATTGTCGAAAATGTGAGAGATGATTAGTTTCAGACCAATAATTGCCGATGTTTGGTTCACGAACCGCCTTAAGAAGATAATAGAAGGGAAAGATTGGTTTAACGAACACATCATTTGGAACCACCTAGAATGGTAGGGTTGAAAATTTTTTTCAGACGAAATAAAGATTGGAGACAGGCAGTGGTTTTTTTGAGCTCTATTAGGGACTCGGCCGAAAGAAGTGTTTGGAACTCTATCAGAAATGGTTTGCGGGAATTGGACGGAAAAGGTTTTTTCGAGGGGGAAAAATATGTAATTCGGGAACTTTTTCGAGTTGATAATAAATTTGCAGGATTTAGTCAGAAAGTTGTTTTCGGGAATTAGGGACGAATAGCCCTTTCAGAAAAATAACACGAAACCTATCGGCCATTCAGTTGAGCTGAGAAGTGAACAAAATTATATCGAAACGCCGAAAGGAAGTACGGATGTGTTCTGTGTCGAAGTCAACTCTCGGCTTTATTAAGTGTGAACAACACGATTTCGTCAAGGGCAGGATTCTCTCCCCCCAGTAGCGGAGCATAAGAAAAGGTAATTCTAAAATTACGCATGGCATTATTTGAGTTTTACTAGTCCATGGTGTTGAAATCTCTCACACAATATTGAGTTACTCATGAAATTCAAAGGTATTTGGATGAAAGTTATTCTGGGATAACTAATCAAACCTTGATTTAAAATTTGATAAATTGGTCGAGATTTATTAGTTCTGGTGAAGGTAGAATGCGTGTCATTGATGCATTAGTGTATAGTTTGTAAAGAATCATTGAATTTTTTTTCAATATGTACTTTTTGGAAGTTTATCTCTGTTTTTTTTTTCAATTCACCAGTTGGAGTTTTCAGGGAAAATACAGTCAACTCGAAGTCCTTACTTTGCTCAAGGCTCGAGTCCAAGGCCCTTTCCAATCAACCGCTCGATTGGATTGGGGTTAGTATCCCACATTAAGTTTATCGAAGATTTTTTGTTTGTTTTGATAGTATCTAGATACACGACCCTGTATAACAAGTTCTCGAAGGATAATTCAAGGTCAAGTGTACTTAACGATAATTGAGAAACGATATTTTTCGAAAATCATAATTCAAGGTGAAAAATTGACAATTTGATCAGCTCTTGTTGTGATTGGAACTTTTCGGAAGCTTATGTCGCTGAAACAACCCCAAGTCTACTGAAATTCCCGAATCCGACATGTCATCCGGAATTTTTCGCTCAAGGGAGGAATTCTGGGAGGCGCTACCACGAAACCACCGGGTATTGAGATTATCAGATTTTTGTTCACGTCTTTCCGAATGTCAAACCGACGACTCGAAGCCGCGTATTTCCGGGATAGAAAACGGGACATTCCGCCTGTCTCTTCGCCGATCATTTTCAATGACACGTCCCGCTCCGTCGTCTCCAATTTTCCGATGCGGGTAAAAACAATTTGGCCCTCGCGTGCACTTTCTTTTCTATAGTTTCGACACAGCGAGATGAAAAAACTTGGTATTGCTCTTATTCAAAAATATATAAATACTCTACTTACCGATTTTTATCTTCGTATGAATGTCTACATGAGAAAAAAAAATTTAGAACAAAAAAAAAATATATTTTCACATGAGATCCTACCACATTCATAACTTTGTTTGTTCTACAAGTATGTTTTTGAATCATGGGTCTGCCTGGGATTGACCGAAGTGAAGATTAATGATTTATTTTCACGAAAAAAACTCCTTGAAGTTTCCCCGAATTCGTATTCGCCTCGCCGAAAAACACCGCGCGAAAAAATAGACGAGACAGGGGGTACACAATCAGCGAATTCACAAGGCATAAAACCAGCTAATTCAAATAATTACGCAGCTCCGAATCGGGAAAATCCATTTTCGAGCAAGTAAAGCAATTTATTCAAACAGAAAATCTGCATATTTCATTGAAAGCCATGAGAACTTTTAATTGGATCCGGAGTTACTAAAAGGACGGATAACTAAGAAGAAACTCCGGTAAAAATGGCTCAGCTACTTATTAAGTGTTTAATTCGACCCAATCCAGAAGGGGGGGGCCTCCCTTTGAAGACGAGAGGCTGCAGAGAGAACTGATTAGATTTTGAGGCAGGACGCCACGTTTTGTCCGTTTCACTTGTTCATCGATTTTTCCGGGAGATTCAATTTGCTGGGTGAATAATGTCAGATCCTTTGTTTCGAGTCAGACCTGACGGAAGATGGGGGAGGACAGTCCGAAAGAATAAATTGGAAATGTTGAGTCCTCCTCTATTACAGGTATATTGAACAGGTTATCAATTTTCAGTGTTTAACTCGCGAGGAACAATGTCACACAACAAAGAATGATTCACGAAAAAACCTATTTCTGAAGTGAATTTATCAGAAACATAAAGATTACAATGGAAGAATATCATACCAATATGAAAATGAAACCAATATGAATGATTATAGAACACAGAATTATGAACAAGATGGAATATATCATTGAATATAAATAAACAGTCCACATTCCTGAGAGTTTGTTCAATTCAATAAAATATATTTTTGAACTAATTGAAGATGAATGGCAATCACAGTAAAAAATATAGTGAAATGTAAAAGAGGAACTGGTGGAAGATATGAATAGATAGTATATTGAACATAGGTTTTCAGTATCTAACTTGCGAGAAACAATATCATAAAATAAAGAATGATTCACGAAAAAAATATTTCTGAAGTGAATCTATCAGAAGGAAAACATGAAGATTACAATGGAAAAATTTTATACAAATATGAATATGACTACGACGAAGTTATTGCACGAAAAATAATAGATGAGTAGGTACTTCAAATGAAAAAAAATACCACATCCCAAAGAAAAAAAAATATGCTAAACCTACATAGAAAAAATGAACAAAGTTATAGAACACAGAATTATGAACAAGATGGAATGCATCATTGAATATAAATAAACAGTCCACATTCCTGAGAGTTTGTTCAATTCAATAAAATATATTTTTGAACTAATTGAAGATGAATGGCAATCACAGTAAAAAATATAGTGAAATGTGAAAGAGGAACTGGTGAAAGATATGAATAGATAGTATATTGAACAAGTTATAGGTTTTCAGTATCTAACTTACGAGTAACAATATCATAGAACAAAGAATGATTCACGAAAAAAAATATTTCTGAAGTGAATCTATCAGAAAGAAAACATGAAGATTACAATGAAAAAATATTATACAAATATGAATATGACTACGACAAAATTATTGCACGAAAAAGAATAGATGAGTAGGTACGACGAATGAAAAAAATACCGTATCCGAAAAAAGAAAAAAGTTAATAAACCTACATAGAAAAAAATGAACAAAGTTATAAGACATAGAATTATCAACAAAATGAAATATATCATTGAATATTAATATACAGTCCACATTCCTGAGAGTTTGTTCAATTCAATAAAATATATTTTTGAAAATAACTGCAGATGAACGACAATCACAGTAAAAAATATAGTGAAATTTGAAAGAGGAACTGTTGGAAGATATATATAGATAGTATATTGAACAGGCCACAGGTTTTCTGTATCTAACTTGCGAGAAACAATATCACAGAACGAAGAATGATTAACGAAAAAACCTATTTCTGAAGTGAATTTATCAGAAGGAAAACATGAAGATTACAATGGAAAAATATTATACAAATATGCATATGACTACGACAAATTATTGCACGAAAAAGAATAGATGAGTAGGTACTACAAAAAAAAATATCACATCCTAGAGAAAAAACAATATAACAAATCTACAAAAAAAAATGAACAAACTTATAGAACACAGAATTATCAACAAGACGGAATATATCATTGAATATAAATATACAGTTCACATTCCTTAGAGTTTGTTCAATTCAATGAAATATATTTTTGAAAATAACTGAAGATAAATCACAATCACAGTAAAAAATATAGTAAAATTCAAAGAGGGAACTGCTGGAAGATAATTGTGCTGATAAATTTTTTGGATTTTCTAGATTGTAGCTAATATCCCCATAATCCTTCGGAAACTAAGAACATATTTCAACAATTTTAATTAACTATAACTTCAGGCAAGGAGAAAATTCAAATTCTGTCAAGTATGATTTATAATTTATCGATAAAAACTTATACCTGATAGTACAACAGAAGTTTCTCAATCTTCATTCCTTGTTGATATGACTTCGTTGGATTGAAAAGAAAAGAGAAACGATCACGAAAAAATGAATGAATTATCACAATAGTTACTTATATGACAAATTAAAGAGTTCCCACTCAGAACTATGCGAGGTGTACTCCATAATTTGAGGGGCTGAATAATTCATTGTGGGGATATAATTGAAAATTAATTACGACTACAATGGCCAATGTGAATAGGGTAGTTTCAATATTGCTCTATTAATATTCTTTGATGGCTGATGACGGGTTATTATTGGAGATTATTCCTGGGTATTTTCTAGTTTTTGCCATTTTTCGGTATATTGGTAATTCATAAACCAGAAAAACTATTACAAAAAACTTTGAGCACACAACACTGAGTGAATAATATATTCAAGAATAAAAAATTCGTAGAAGCCCGAAGTTAGTTTCTGTAAGGAGCGCAAACGAAATAAAGGCTCGAGAGATTTTATTACCATGGCCATAAACTATAAAAGACATATGTTTGTTCGGATTATCTTAAAGTAGAATATAGATGAAGTTATTATGAAGTTTGGTTGAGAAACTTCGCCTATATCTTATTAAAAGACGATCCAGCAATTCCCTGATTAATTTGATGTCAAATAAAACATAAAATATTCACCAGGGCCGAGTATTTCGAAATCAGAGTTACCCGCGAATCTGGGAAATTTCCAGTCCTGATCTGACGGTACATTTTGAGATCTGAATGTATTTATTGAATGCATTCATTTTACGGGAAATCATACGTGTTTCCGAATGGGTGGATAGGACGTGATGGGTCGATTTCTTGACCTGCACGCTCCCCGGATCTCAACCCATGTGATTTCTTCTTTTGAAACATAAGTGTAAAGTAACGGTAAAATGAATAGTTTTGAAGAACAAAAACAACGCACTGAAAATTTTTGTGACATGTTACATTATTCGTGAGAAAACTGATGTGATAGTTGCTGCATGTAATAATTCGACTTTGTGCACTTCAAACGAATAGTAACCATTTCGAACAATTTCTGAAAACAATTCTGTGAGCACTTTATTTACTAACTGGAATGCATATGGCACTGTGATTCATGGCAGATCTCCTTACAAAGAGATAACACCATCTAGGGTGGCTTTAAGATCTTGACGTCCAAGATTTTTTGTCACTGATTATGGATCATATACGAATTTAGAAGAAGAAAATGATACAACGCAATGTTCCCTACTTGTTGTTCTCCCAAGATTACATCACAGAGATGTAACTGTTCACCTAGGAAGAAGCTTAAATTTGAAAACGTTAGACACTTTCCATCCACAAGAGTTCATCCCAAAGAGTTCATCGTTCCAAAATGAAAGGGGTCCAAACAAACCTCTTTCTTTATCCCTTTCTGAACCACATAACTCAACTGAGCCATAATGCGGATCAGAACATAATCATCAAATCAGTCATGGCGACCCACTCCATGTTCGTTTTCCTAATGGTCGATCAAGAACTCTTCCGAACCCCGCTCTCTTATTTATATACGACATTCGTCATCTCCTCCTTGTCTCCATTAATCCAATCTATTCACAATAAACCCCTACGTTCCTCATGTAAATAAGGAGCTTCGGGAAGAGAACAAGATTTACCATGACTGATTCCCATGTCAAGACATCATTTTGTCAAGGACCGTCGTTTTGATGCCGACTTTTTCAGCAATTTTCGTCACGGAGGACGGTATGTGCCGCCGACCATGCCGCAGCTGTCCGAGGGACGAAATTTATTGTTTATTCTTTTCTTGGGAAGTGAGAGGATGGGAGACCTCCCTCCCCCAGTCGACCGACTGCATAGAAATTTCATGCGACTGCTTATTTACTCGCATGTAATAAGGACATTACTTAATGTCTTGTAATATTTGGGAATATGAATATTTGATTTCTTGTTCGACCTACCTCGGTCTACATATTCGAAGTCGCGCATACATTGTAGTAATCAACGGATGTGGTTAAGTCTGGAGCTGTGTGACTGTGATAAGTAAAGCTTTGGCTTCAAACGAAGCTTTGTTTTGACCAACGGTGGTAGACGACAAATAACACTTTGTATGGGCGACTGAAGGAGTCCTCGATAAGATGAAAAGACGCAACGTAGGTTGACCATGAGAAAATTTCGGCTAAAGAATTTGAAAGCGTGAGAGAAGCTAATATGGGGACAGCGGAATAATTCAGAGAAATAATAGAATTCCATCTTAATAACTCGTACTATTTATAAGACTACAAGGCATTGTATTACAAGGGTATATACAAAAATATAAATAATATATATACTTGATCATCTTCTACGATGAAACAGAAAGCTTCAGGTTTGAATAAATTGGAAAAGAATTATCGTGACTGATTGAGAAATATGAAGATATAAAGAACAAGAACTATATAGTAAAATCAAAGAAGAATAAAAAGAGGACAAGTACTTCAATGAAGGTTTTCTGTACAGTTTCTCCTGGGTGATTCCAGCGTATCTTCCTCGCAAAGCGAAATTCCTCCTCCATTTCCCCTTGGAGTGTTTCCCATGATTCCTCCCGCGCTCCGATCCCAGAAAGGCAGACGCCGCAAGGCATGAAAAACAAATTCGGCCTCTCATAATGCCAGTGAAATATTTCGTCCGAGAATTTCCTAATAAATAACGACAGCCGAGCGACGCAATTCGTATAATTTTCATTGGAGGAACGAGGGGAGGGGGCCATTCCTGAGATTTATTCCCGCGAATCTGAGTCGAAATTCGGGGGGGTAGCGCCGTTATTCATTCGAGCGGGGTTAAAATACTGTTCGGGTATCATTTTTTCGGTGATGAGTTAGTTTTTGATGTTAGGCCTTTGTTACGAAGGAGAATTCACATTTCGGCTGCGCTATGTATCATGAGAATAATAGAGCTGTTTCTGTTTCAAGGGCGAAAAATGCTCAGAGAATATGGAAAAGATTTGTTGTGACCTTGGTCAACTGGAATATGGATGCGAAGGTTGGAAAAATACTACCAGGCATGTCCCAAAAGTAAGTGAATGATCGCAAATATTCTGCGACTACCCTCAGTGAAATTGCAAAATAAGCAAAACGAAGTACTCACCCAAAGGGAGTAATGCTGAAATAAGGTTGAAGGATAGGAAGCAGAGGATAGACCTTCTTTCTGCACAGCTCCAGGACTGTCACCTGGTTTTTTAGAAGCTAGGGGCACTTAACTTGAAGTTGCTCAATGTCACTTCAACGAAGGACACGATGGTGCGATAAAAACGCGGTGGTGAAGATCAGACAACTCGGTTTAGCACGAATATGCGGCGATATTTTACAGAAGACTCGATGGCGTCAAAATTTAACAGAATTCTCGGTTTTCCACCATTATGATTTTCTCTCTCGGTGACTCGCTGATTGATTTTTCTGACTTATGATCAGACTGATGACAAGACCTCACAGTGCGGGCGCAAGAAAACCACTATACAGGTGGTCATTTACGTTCACGACGTAACAGAAAGTTGTTTTCACAAATTTATAGGTTTTCTTAAAGGAGTAATTATAGTTTTTTCTTAAAGGAGTAATGGGCCTAATTTCATCAGTCTATTATGAAGTTCATTTTCTGGAAATTTTCATTCATTCTTGAAGTAAAACGGATTTGAAAAAAAAAATTAGAGTTATTTAAAGGCGGAAATGGGGGTAATCATTTGGATTAACCTATCAGTTTGTAACGTAATCTTGATATTACCTTTGTGCTGATCCCCTTTGTTACGAAAGGCATCAACCTGAATGAGCAATAAAATCCTCATGTCAGGGTTCCTGACGAAATTAATGACTCCCTTCAGGTTTTACAATTATAATAAAAATTCAAACCTACAATTGTTTACAAAAGTTGAGATCGACCTATGAACAAATGAATTTATACAATGTTAGTGTTGCTTAGCTTAATCATTTCTCTCAGATCTTTAGGGGTATTTCCTTCATAAAATATCGTTTTTCAATGCTTAAAATATGTCCAGCTCCAAGGGTGTGAAACAACCAGAACCAGGGATTTGCAGATACGGTGCAATTTGCCAACAATCCAATTCCAGGGAAATGTCTCCCTCTCGATAATATTCAATGATTGGAAGTCTTGAGGAAGCGGTGCTAAATGTCCCAATCTCAGAGGAAGAAGATCTTCAAATCCCAAGGAAACAAATTTTCGGCACCTAGGGCACAAACCTCTCTAATCCCAGGGGAAGAGCTTCTTGTCTCAGGGGAAGAACTTTTCTAATCCCAAGGGAAGAGCTTTGAATTGTTCAACATTCATTAGAGAAGGTTACAGTTTCCCAAGCACTCCTTCAGATCTAAATACGTCATTAAAGGAACCAAAGTTTACAGAAAAGATAAACTGTAACTTGAAGGAAGCTTTGAAATAATAAAAATACAACATACAACATATAAGGCAAATAAAATGCAAAATATAAGATAGATACTTAAGCCATGGATCTAACCTAAAAGAAAACGTGCACAAGAATATCTACGGTCTCTGTGAATTATTCCAAAAAAAATCTTAGTAGACAATAGGGAAGACTTACCGTGAGAGAATTTCACGCCGATACAAATTTGGATGTATATTTAACAGTTAAACATCGAATGATTGAAAGTGACAATTTCACTGTTCACTTCAATGCGAAATCGATATTATCGAATCAATACTCGATCTCAAAATGGCGAAACGCAAAGGTGCAGATTCGAATCAAGCGCAACGACTTGCGCGCTGCAGGGCGCAAAGGTTCAGAGACAGTGGCGCCCCAAGGAGAGGGCTGAAGGGAGGACTGTTAACATGTTACAAGTTCCAGGCGATGGATTTGAACGAATTTTTGTGGTATATCTTCCTCCGATTCCTATGAAAATTGGCTGCAAGGACATGCTTCGTAGGAATAGGTCATATGTATGAACCACAAAATATTATTGATTCATCACTGTGTTCAAATATTCAAATTAAGATACTCGAGGAATCCAAATTGAAACCGATATGCTTATGACATTGCGCTAGAATTTTCATTTCTACAATTCCAAACACTCGAGGAGCAGTCGTTCGAATAATGCAATTTCCCTACTTGAAGATTCAAACGAAGAAGCATAAAAGGATCCAACGACACTCATTCTTCCACAGTTTCAAGTACTTTGCAAGGGATATTAAAGAGTTTTGAATTTTATTGCTTTTTCGGTTTAAAATTCTTGAATGAAAACGCAGCAAGTTCCACACAAAGATTTCTTCCTACCCCACATTGTTTTTCCCATTCAAGGAATATTTCACAGAATATACGAACTTATAAAAAAAAATTCTTCAACGTTACCATCTGATGACGATACAGTGCTTTTCTGCCAAAATCACTGGTAGCTCCAGGACGGAACAAACCAAAGTTTTCCCATGCGATAACCGTAAATGTCCAATAACTCAAAATCCATGAGATTTCCTTTTCTTAGGCCCTGGGTAGAACCTACCACGTTTTATTAGGAACATAACACATTGTTGAGTTCAATCGTTCGGAATCACTACCCCTTCCCCCTTCCCGAAGTTCCTGATCCTGGACGGTATAATTCAAGTCTTGCTTCAACAGCGGCAATTGTCAAAAGTAATTTCACGCTCGCGTTGCTCTGGCATCAACAATTTGGGTCATTCAGAACAGCGAAAAACCACTCTCTAGCCTTCTGTCCCATCGCCCCCGACGGAAATCTCTTTTATAGTTGTTACCCAACCGGTAACCTCAATTATAAAACCGATATTTCAACGTCCTTCGCTTTTATTCCACACGGTCCACGGGATCCTGGAGATTCCTGCGAGTGGAAATTGTTGTTTATTCTCCAACAGGTTTGCTTTCTATTACTTGCAAAAATTTTAATTCACCGGAAACATTGCGAAGTTTCCTTGGAGATATTTGAATAAATTTCCATTATTTTTAAGAACATGAATTCTGGAACATCTTGACAAAGTGTGATCACTGAAAAAAGTAGGAGCCCCTGGAACAGGAGCATGGCGCGGTGTGACGTTTGCCTGGACGAGCTGTATGTGAGCGTCGAGCAGTGTGCCGCTTCGAGAAGCTGGTTGTTAGTTGTAGATCCATATGTATACATGATAAACCAACCTGTCTTAATTTAGCGAGTTCTCGCAATATTGAAAGATTCACAACTTTCTGGTTGAGGACCCAACAGAGATGTATTGTCTCTGAGAGTGATCGCAAAAAATTCAATTTTTTTCGTGTAAAAATCGAAATTTTTTTCTGCATCAAGTTCGATGGAATTCACGAATTTTAATAAAGGAAGAGGGGATGTTGAAATTTTATCAAAGCAGTGTTAGGAGCATTCACCAATGAGTTATAGCCTCGAAGTAGATTATTAATTGAAGTTTTGGAGGATGATATACTGCAGCTTGGGTATGTATAGTCGAATCATTCAATGTCAACTTCGGCTTGTTTCTCGAGTTACAAGGGAGAATAATCATTATAACTATCCATCAATATATATTTGAGGGATGGAACAGTGTCCTTCTATTTATTCATGAGAGAGACCTTCACGAGGAAACTCATGTCGATTCATAACAATTCGAGTTCCCCTAACTCCTAGGGGGTTTTTGGAGAATCCTTGTGGGGAAATGAAGTAGGTAAGGTTGAATAGGATAAAAAAGTTTCAAAAATGATTTCAATAACACTCTTGAAAACCTCCATAAGAGGTCCAATTGAGACTTAGGATAGTTTCTGGAGGACGATTTCTAGAGTTGAAGGTTTTATGACGTCTTCCTCTTGAAATACTCTTGTAGATCATAATGAAACTGTAATTGTTCCTTGGGAATATAATAATACCCTAACATTGGAGTGTTATGAAACTTTAGGTTCTAGGAAATACTAGAAAATAGTTTTAAGAAAGTCTCAATAACGTAATCAAGAGGTCAAGTTGGGGTGTACTGAACCTGGGATCTCTACCCTAATTGATCGTATTCCGCTGTCACCATATTTCATATATTTTCCGAAGAAGTCTAGGTTCGTGCTCTCTGCGCGAAGAGAGAGTCTTTTGTCTTATGTTTTCTGAGGAACAGGTATTCAGGAAAGAAAACCTCGAAACTTCAAGAGAACATATTATATTTACGAAAAATGATGGTAAAATGCGTACATAAAATCGAAATTTTCACAGACATCGAAGAGAACATCCAAATAAAGCATCTCTCGTTCACCTAATTTCTCATAATCGTAGTTAGATTAAACAATTCAACTGTTACTTCTTATCAAAATACTAATCGAAATGTAAGAGGGGTCAAATAATCAACTACAACTAATATTCAAATTTCGTACGTAAAATCGAACATACATTAAATCGACTTCGGATCGAGATATCAATAACATTGGGGATTACAATAACAACCTTCACATTCATAGGGGTTAAAACTTTGAACCAAATTTTCCTACCTTGGTCTGCAAACCACCTAATTTCTCTTTGTACCTATTTGGAAACAAAACCACCCACACGCGATATTGGCTTATTTTTATTCGCACTCGAAAAAAAAATACGGCTTTTAACTCTACTCAAAATAAAACTCATTAAACACTGATTTCCACGCTCTAACACAATAACTCCCTTAATCCGTGAAGTCTAATAGAATCCTCGACTGAAAATTACAACACTCTTCTCCTCTAACCGAAACCGTCGTCCGATTTTTCCCTTCATCGTGATGAGTCCCCGTTTTCCGAGCAACTGACTCTAATTTCACCTTCTTCTCCAAAGGTAAACTCTACCCCCCTTTCAAAAAAAATCCACAACTCTAGAGTGGACGTCCAGACGCTTACACAGCAAAATTCTTGCTCCAAAATTTTCCCATGAATTCATTCTTCGCTGGCCCTATCTACCGTAGACATAAACAATTTCAGCCACTACAATAATGCAAATGGACAACTTCGCCTTTTAGACATAAATTATCAAGGCTATGGGTGGTCTTTTTCGAACTCATCACGCCGATTAAAACTAACGACATCCTTCTTGATACCTACAGACTAATACCATGTATATACGGAGGTCTGGAGTCGTTTTCCATTCGAGAAATGCATTTGAATTCAAATAATCCATTTAATTTCGAATAAGTATTCCCCAATCATTACAAGGGTAAAATTGTTTTATGAAAGATTTCAATAACAATCTTAAAAACCTTCCTAAGAGGACCAATTTACTCTAAAGATAATTTTATGGGACACGATTTCCAGAGTTAAAGGCTTTGACTTTTAAAATTCATTACAGACTGAACCAGTGAGATGTCAACTACATTCAGAAATCTTTCAAATCCTCATTTCAGGGTACGGTACGGTAAATTCAAAATAGTCTTGTGGTATCAAATTCGAAATATTCTGAATCGGCAAATAGACGGTTAAAGTTGAAATTTTAGTTTACATCTCAACTTCATCGATTGGAACTTTCCCTATTTTATTTTCAACAAAAAGATACATCATGATATATTGAACAAATAACAAAAAGACTCAAATTTTGTGAATACTGATCATTAAAACATCTAAAAAGCTCTGATCACCGAGATATAAAAGCCTTTTACGTTGCTAATAGGAAGTTGATATTTATATAACATCATTTTCCCGAAGAAATCACCACAAACGAAGCCAATAAGGCTGAAATCAAAGTGAACATAACAAGATTATCCTGGAATAATTTGCTTTCATCAGTGTCGATATACAAAGCTCACAAAGGAAAATATTCTCCAATAACATATATCGAAATCAATGATTTTCATTTTTGCTCGCTGGTTTCTACGAACCCCAAAATTTTCCAACATAATCGAACCGCCCCAAACTAAACGCCATTCAACCCTCCCCGATTACCCCGTCGAACTTAAACTGCCCCGTCCAATAAAAAATTCCCGCCAAATCCCAACAAATGTTTCATTAAAACGGGAAATCTTGACAAGAGAGCCGGATCGTGCCGGTCAATAATTAGATTTCATCCCTCGCCCCAGATAAGACAGCTGTCCAGAAACTGACCGACATTCACGAGATCCTCGACTGTAAAAGCTGGGACCGTTGAGGAGGACCCCATCAGGCCACTCGGTTATCCAAAAGATCCTGTAACTCGGCCAATAACATCACTTTTGCAGATTACAGCGTTTCGGCCGGGGACCCGGGGCTGTTACTTCCCGAATATACGACACACTTAAATTTTTTATACGGACACATCGAGATCGTATCGTATAGGAAAAGTTTTCATATATACGGTGGATGGGCGGGAAAGAGTGGAAGTCGAGGATTTGGGTGGGTCTTATGTATTTTACCTGGAACTACAAACATAACAAGTTGTGGAAGTAGAGGAGTCGTGGTTTTAACGTCTGATTTAGACGGGTTTGGAGTTTGGAGAGATTCAGACACTGGGGATGTGTCGAAGAGAAAAATCCGATTTGGCTTTGTATGGATGGATAGGGCTTCTCGATGTTTCCAGTCTTGAATTATTTTCGCGCGTTTGTTTCTACACTCAAAGAAGTTTTCCAGGATATACAACAGGAATTCGGTTTCTTCTACAGGAAACTACCCCTATATAAGCGACAGCAGGAATATTTGTTTTTTTTTCACGTGACAATTCCGGTCGTTTAATTCCTCTAGAAAAAACAAGTTTTACGTGCAACCAAACTGCAGTTTGTCATTTCAACAGGAAAATAATAGTGTGACGAAAACCGGAATATGCGAAACTAGATAGTTGTATCCAAAACTTCAAACTTCGGGGTCTACAAGAATCCCCAGTAATGAACACTAAAATAATACAGGAATTACTTTACTTATAACACGGATACTAGTTAGATGTATTCGAAGCTTATCATCTAAGCTTTCACAGGAACTTTCTGAAGTAACCTAGTATTTAAGTGAAATTTCTCGCATTTCCTATTAAATTAACCACTTGGTTTTGGCAGTAATTTCCATGTATAGTCGACATTTTTTTCCTTAGAATTTTACTGGAAGTTTCCGGTTACTTCTACCGTAGATCATTGTTGTAATTTGGAATACTTCCTGTCAGAATTCGAGTATTATTTTTTTATTTTTGTGGTGCTCTATTTTTTCAATTTCTGTTTTTCGAATAATATACCTACTGCTGTTTATCTGAAATCATCAAATTCAGGAATGAAATCTAAAAAATTATACTAGATAAACTAATAGCAAGCCAACCAAACAATCAATGTATTTCAGAGACCAACAAATTTATCATTTGCACCTGTAGACCGGTTTCGATTGTTATCAGATCTCGTCATTACAGTTAGCAAAATGACAAATTCGATGTGAGAAACAGAAAACCTTTGAAACATAAGGCAACGTGGATCTGAGAAAATGTCCCAAATCACGCCACCTATCCGTTCCAAAAGCAACTGTCCAAGGCAAAGACACATGTTTGACACGTCGTAAACATCACGAGCATATATTTGGATCAATTTTATCGGTGGGTTTGTGAACTTCCAAATTTTTTTCGAAGGATCTTTTCAATCGGTAATTTCTCATCCCCCCCTTTAGTTTTAACTTTGAAAATTATACCGTTCAGCATCTCCTGATGAAATTAGAAAGATAATATACAAATTTGCGTTAAATTCTAATGCCGAGAAAAGATCGCAGACGAAGTTCAGTACTTTACTTGCAGCAGAACATTATGAGGGAATACATATGGCGAAGTGATTCATCACAGGTCTCCTTATAGGAAGATACATCGATCCAGAGTCGCATTGAGATAGTTATGGCCAAGATTTTTGGTACGAAATTTCATCTCGATCGAATCCGTAGTTTCGAAATTATCGAGAAACCAAAATTTCAAACGACCGTATTTACGGAACGCCTTGTATAATTCTGCTTATTAATAAACGTGAACGCGACATTTCAGTTCCACAACGTTCGAAAGTTATGATTTTCTATGGTTTCTATGGTTCTGGTTATGTGATCTGAAGAAATGTAGCTTGAATATATCACTCTCCATTAGTATACAAAATTTCGTCACGATCGAATCTATAGTTTTGAAATTATCAAGAAAACTAAATTTCAAACGACCATATTTACGGAACCCCTAGTATAATTTTGCTCATAGATGAACGTGATCACGACATTCGAGATCCACACCTATCCTGGAAATTTAAAGTCCCTAGGCGTTTCCGTTCAAAAGTTACAATTTTCTATGGTTTCTATGGTTCTGGTCATGCGATCTGGACAAAATTTCACATGTAGTTTGAGCATTCTCCATTTGAGTGCACAATTTCATTTCGATCAAATCAGTAGTTTTCAAGTAATTAGGGGAACAAATCTTTGAACGGCCTCATTTACGGAACCCCTGGTGGAATTTGGCCCATTAACGAACTCAACCGAGGCATTCGGGAACTGAACCCACACTGAAAATTTCAAGTCTCTAGGTTGTTCCATTCGAGAGTTATCGTGCTCACGGACGGCCGGACGGACAGACTCGAATTTTCCGACGGATTCGTCATCAGTGAGCCGAACTCCGTCGATTGAGACCATTTTCGGCTTAAAATTCGAAAAATACAGACATCGTAACGAAATGATATAGCCCTCGTGTAAGTAGTACGAGCGCTCAAAAAGAAAAATGCGAGAGCAAAAAAATCAACAAGAAAAAATATTATTTAAAATATAATAAAAAATTGACAACCAATTGCAAGAATTAATCAGACATATAACATAACCTCATAGAACACTTCTTTTTTCTGTTTCTGTATGAGTCCCTTGAAGGAGAAACACCTCCACACCATCCTAATTTCGAAACATAATCGCTTCTGTTCTCCGAAATTCCTTCAATATTTCAATTTATAATTAGAATCTTGTTGCTCTTCGACCATGAGGTTCTTCAACCAGATTCGGAAATCCAAGCGATTATTTTTGAAACTTCAAATGTTCGAAGACCACTACAGGATCTTCAATGAATTAAATCTTCAATCTTCAGTATTGGTATAATGTTTCTGGATCAAATATTATTTACTTGAAGCATATAAAGTTCTCTGCTTGTGTATTCTCTATTCTTAGCAATTTAATGGAAAAGTTTTGGATTAGTAGGCTTTGAAATTAGGTTCGATTCTTATATCGGTATTCTCTCCTCCGACTGTGTGCTTATGATGCTTGTGAGAGAAATTCGCTATGAATCAGATCAAGGCACATGTGCTTTGCATTTCGATTCGTATCTAGAACGTTTAAGTTTTTATCAGTCTTTCGAAAGGTATTTCGAGGTATTTCAATAATGTGAAGTGTAAATGATTCAAAATTATGAACACGGGAAGTTTTTAAAATTTTTAACACAATAATTGACATAAAGTGAATAGAAAGTGTGATCAGTTCGAATGGGATGATTCGAGAGATTCTCATTTGAATAAGGTTAGTAAGAATTTCCTACATTCAGTCACTTATTTTATATAATATACTATAATAATATAATATTACTTATAATATTATACAGTGTGTCTATGTTAATTCCACCCGAAGGTGAAGTATCTTATTATTATATCATTTTGAATGAAGAAATTTCCACCAGGAAATACTTTTTCTCACGAAACAAATTATAAAAATGTTGTCCATATGTCAACAACTAAATCCGACACAATCTATATTAGTATTCGTATAGCTTTCAAATATCAGAAAAAGGAAGAATTTCCCAGTTGTATTACAACTTTAGAATATAAATGGTATTTTGAAGTACCAATCGATTTTCCATCAACGCCATCTACGAAATATCGGACAAAAAATCTGTAGCTCGTCTTTTGTTCAAGAAAATAACAGATTATTTTTCCGATGCAGTTCTAAATGAAGAAGAGGTTAAGAGAATATTTAATTTTGAGAGTTGGCATATTTTTCTAATGTCTCACACTTGTCAAGTCAGAAACTTAAAAAGTTGCCCGAGTAATTTTTTTTTGTCGAGAGTTGTGCAAATAATTTTTTTTTTCAATAACTTGAACGTGAAGGCTTTTTTACTGTGTCCTTACGTCCCTTGAGACACAGCACTGTGGGTCAAATAAATGGACTCACAGAATATGTTGAATATCTCAACACCAGATAAGAAAATTATTAAAAGCACTGACGTCTAGTCAGTAGCTTTCGAGCGCTTGTTCATCCACCTTCAATTGAAAGTATTTTTGACAGCTGTCAAAAAAGAGAAAGCAGCTCTTTGTAAATTATGCCGAATCATCTGTCAAGGAATAAAAGGATTATTATGAAGTAGAATCTTCTACTGTTTCCATGATCTTGGTGATGCGATCTTGAACAAAATTTCGCACGTAGTTTGAATATATTATTCCTCATCTATGTGCGGAATTTCATTCCGATCAAATCAGTAGTTTCGAAATTATCAGGAAAAAAATATTTTGAACGTCCATATTCACGGAACCCCTAGTCAAATTCTGCTCATTTATGAAAGTGACCGCGACATTCAAGATCCACACCTATCCTGAAACTTTCAAGTCCCTAGGCCATTTCCTTCGAAAGTTATAATTTTCTATGGTTTCTATCATGGTCATGCAAGCTGGACAAAATTTTGCATGTATCTTGATCACGTCATTTTTCATTTGAGTGCAAAATTTCATTTCGATTGAATCGGTAGTTTCAAAGTAATCAGGAGAACAAAATTTCGAACGGCCATATTCACGGAACCCTTGGCGGAATTATGTCCATTAATGAACTCAACTATGGCATTTGTGAACTGAACCCACACTGAAAATTTCAATTCTCTAGGTTAGGTTCGAAAGTTATCGTGCTTACGGACGGAGGACAGACTGGAATTTTTCGGCAGATTCGTCATCAGTGAGTAGAACCTAGTTGAATACAGATATCGTGACCAAATGATATAGCCCTCGAGTGGGTAAAACGATCGCTCAAAAACTCGATGTTTTTTTCACGTGGCTGTAGCGTTGAATTTTTGTGTAACTCATTTTATCGATTCAAAATGTCAGCAGGATATGGCGAATAATTTCTGAATGCCCTAAGTTATCAGACAATGGTTTTTTATTCTTCCAGTCCCCACGAAGTTCCACATGAACCTTCTTGTCGTTATGCTTCAACTCACTACATAGTTTTGACCAGCATTTTTCGTATTACTGAGAGGAATAAAGTTGAGGTGGCTATATCTACGAAACCCTTCGACGGATTTTTCCCATTCACGAACCCAACCGGCGCATTCGGACCTCGACCTCACTGTTTCTTTTTAAATAATTCAAATTCACCCCGAATCCTTCATCTGTGCGTCCAACCTAATCGTTTGAGTATATTCTTGACTAAAAATTCGTCATATAAAGAAGCGAAAAAAATCACGTCCTTGAGATGTCCCCCGCCTCTCCCCCCTCGAATCGTCCATAATCCTGAACCCGAGGCCATCTCGCCACATTCGACCAGAAAATTAGTTTTCACCGAGCGTCGCAGATCTCTCGGTCTGATATTTCTCCCAACTTCCCCGACACACAAAGGCCGGTATCGACATATTAAAGACCGATACGATTTCGTAACATTTCTAAAAACACAATAAAACGGCAACTCCGGACCGACTGAATTAAATTTGTAGTCGGAGTGAAGAAAAGAAATGCTTTCAGTAGTCGGCTCCACGTTGCGTATACCCCAATCCATTACGTCGTCCCCCCTTTGGAGGGCCAGAACGTGCGCATTGTCATTGATTGGCCATAACTCCGCTATTGTCGCGACCAGCGGAGGAAGTACGGTAATGGACCTTTTACGCCCGAATTTTTTCTTGGTCAAGAGCTCCGGGGTCGATGGAAATGAGTTTTCCCAAAGGTGACATTGGAAACACCGAGGAGGGGTAGGAGTTTTCCGAACAAACTTGGAAGAAACAATGAACTACCAATTATCAAAGAATAAGAAGAAAATATAATAGTATATTATTTAACGAGCGGAAATGTAGGTCATAATTCACGCAGATGAAGTTTGCAGAGCGAGCTGCAGGCGAGTGCTGTAATTCATCGAGTGAGTTATGACCATAACCGCA
This sequence comes from Aphidecta obliterata, assembly GCA_963966015.1. NCBI lineage: Eukaryota > Metazoa > Arthropoda > Insecta > Coleoptera > Coccinellidae > Aphidecta > Aphidecta obliterata. Next base: position 7,015,260 of record OZ014435.1, read on the forward strand.
AGTGAAATACTATACTCTATCTATCACTATAACAATAAATACTAAGATGCAAGTACAGAGAAAGAACTATATTGGCAAATTTTAATAGTTACCTATAACAATGCATTATTTTTGTTGGGTGTGCTCCTCAGCATGGAGTAGAAATTACATGGGTACGATAATTCATATTTAGTGCTAAGTTCACTAAAATATTCCAAAACAACATTTCTGTAAACGGTGACTTAATATTCTTACTGCTACACCAATCTTGAAAATTGTTGTATACACCTTCATATTTGTTTTGGGATTTTTAGGGCAATTAATTTTGTATGGTAACATTGGCTGCTCGTCTTATTTCTGGAGGTGTAAATAATAATTCATTTTCACTATCTGAATTCATCTTTTTCGGCAAAACATTCACAATAATAATTACTATTAATTGTTCAAAAGCAGTTATAATAATGTATAATGAATATAGAATTTTATAGGAGTAGATAAACATAGTTTATCTGATGGTATGTCATAATGACAACGTTATGTCACTCAATTTTGATGAAGTAAGGAAGCTCTGTATGGTACTCAAAAACTTTGTGACATCTTGTTTAGTGAAAATTTTGGATTTTTTAGCTCTGTAACCTTCTGAATTACGTTTTAGTAATGCAGCTGTAGGTACTCGCTAGTATCGACGTTTTTTCTTGTTGATAAAACACTTCTTATCATCGAATAATAGGACCAGAATCAAGATGGTTTTGTTTCCCTAGATAAGCATTCAAAGAAAGCCAACAATACTTTTTGAGCGCTCGTACTACTTACACGAGGGCTATATCATTTCGTCACGATGTCTGTATTTTTCGAATTTTGAGCCGAAAATGGCCTTAATCGACTATGTTCGACTCACTGATGACGAATCCATCGGAAAATTCGAGTCTGTCCGTCCGTAAGCACGATAACTCTCGAACGGAACAACCAAGTGACTTGAAATTTTCAGCGTAGGTTCAGTTCCCGAATGCCCCGGTTGAGTTTGTTAATGGGCCAAATTTCACCAGGGGTTCCGTAAATATGGCCGTTCAAAGTTTTGTTCCCCTGACTACTTGAAAACTACAGATTTAATCGAGATGAAATTTTACACTCAAATGGAGAGAGAATGAGGTTTTCAAGCTACATGTGAAATTTTGTCCGGATCGCATGACCAGAACCATAGAAACCATAGAAAATTGTAACTTTTGAACGGAAATGCCTAGATACTTGAAATTTTCAGGATAGGTGTGGATCTCGAATGTCGCGTTCACGTTTATCAATGAGCAAAATTACCCAAGGGGTTCCGTAAATACGGTCGTTTGAAATTCTGTTTTCTCGATAATTTCGAAACTACGGATTCGATCGAGATGAAATTTTGTGTTTCAATCGAGAATGATATATTAAATCGATATTTTGTCCAGATCGCATGACCAGAACCATAGAAACCGTAGAAAATCATAACTTTTGAACGGAAAAGCCTAGGAACTTGAAATTTTCAAGGTGGGTTTGGATCGCGACTATCGCGGTCACGTTCATCAATGAGCAAAATTAGACTAGGGGTTCCGAAAATATGGCCGTTCAAAATATTTTTTTACTGATAGTTCCGAAACTACTGATTGGATTGGAATGAAATTTTGCACCTAGCTGAGGAATAATGTATTCAAACTACGTGCGAATTTTGTCCAGATCGCATCACCAAGACCATAGATACCGTAGAAAATTCTAGCGAATTATCGAAAAAAAATTGGTCAGCTGAAGCACAGGCATGAAGTCTGGAGTTTCGCCTGAGTTTCAGAATTTTTTTGACAGCTGTCTAGAATTCCTTCTATTGATTTCTAAAACTGGAAAATGCGAATCTACTTACAAGGTGGATGTACGAGTGCTCAAAAGCTCCTGACTTCACGACAGTGCTTTTCGTAATTCTTTAGCTCTGGAACCTTCTGATTTACGTTCAAGGTACTTGCTAGTATCGACGTTTTTTCTTGTTGATGAAATACTTCTTATCATCGAATAATAGGACCAGAATCAAGATGGTTTTGTTTTCCTAGATAAGCATTCAAAGTAAGCCAACAATACTTTTTCATGAGTGATATTCTTGATTTGCTTAGTAGGACACCATTCTTCGTATCGATTGAACGCTATTCCATATACACTCCGTGATTTTTCCGGCAAAAGGTGTCCACGATATTTCGCGCCATTTCTTCCAAATCAGAAGGCGAAATACCAGTCTCAGAATCGCTCATTATTATTCGAATTATATTCAATTCTAAGTGACAATTGTTTGATAGCAGATAAATAAATATTGCCGTTACAAGGAAATGGCAAATCACAGCTCACTAACCTACTAATATTTGAAAATACACATATACTTACTCCTTTGAAAATAGTTGTCATTGTGACATGTCAAAAATGCAGTTTTCAATTTTTCGAAAATGTATTGATATAAATGCCATCAGGTAAAATTTTGTATGTAATACGAATCATAAACAATCACAATGGCACAGGTCATGTTATCGGACTCGGCTGCGCCTCGCCCTCGATAACATTCACGACTTGTACCATAATGATCGTCTTTATGATCCTAATGACATAAATAACCATTATCTTAATAGTGGGTAGGAAATTACAACAGACATAATCAGAGAAGAATATTCTTTTGGGTGTAATAAAATGTTCGATTCATTGTTGACGTTACTGGATTATTCATGGACTCCTTCCTCAGCTTGAATAAGGATAAATTTAAATGTTATAGGACAACTAAGAAATTGTTTATGTTTTCATTTGTACATAACGAAACAATGAGTTGTCGGATTTGTCAATAATTAGTGTCTGCAAAATTCTAAAAATCCGGAACCTTTCCTTATATGCATAATTCAAATTTTGGGGGTAGAAAACACCCCGTCGCCAGTTTTTTCTGTCATTTCCCCGACGAAATTTCTCATTTCGATATTAAATTTTATCCTCTCCCTCACCTTAATACAATTGGGAAATTTTAATCAACGAGAGGGCAATTCCTTCGCAGAATTGCATTATAAATTTTGGCATTCGAGACCTGTTTCGCGGGAGGAGATCAGGACTGGCGGTGAAAAAAAATCGATTTTTGCAGCAAATGATGCCACAAAAACCAGGTCGCGGATGAAGCCGTTTTTTTTTTACGATTCCGTTCGCAATCTGGTCACGATCCGCTACTTTCAATGAACTTTATCCTCGCGGCGGAATCAGCCCCTTGGACCGGGAATAAAATATGATAATTTTTCAACTATATCACCGAAATTCGCAGTTGCATTTACCGGAGATTTCTCTGAGGAAGTTCACATCTGGGGTGTTATTGGAAGTTGAAATTACGTTTCGTCGTTCGGGAATTTATCGGCGTAATGTGCACGTTTTGATGGATATTTGAGGAAGTTAACGGTTCGGAGAACACGATTGCAAATTTAACACAAGGGTTCATTGATTCCTTTCCACTTCCCTTTCTCTGCCTAGATTTAAGGGAAAATACCGAACAAAATTTGGTATTTATATATTTTCTAGAAAATTTTTATTTTCCACGGGGGTTCGAACCTTTCTCAACCTTCTAAAATCCTGCACTTAGATAGTCATTCTGTTATAAGAATCTCATACTAATCCCACCCTTTTTTTGCCAGTGCAATGATCTAGTAGTAAGGATTTTACGTTTCGTAGATACCAGAGAATTTTCTCGCTCCTACTAGTGAAAATGGCGGGGAAGTGTCAGGGAATTAAAAAAAAAGGTAGGAAGCGGAGGATGAACCTTCTTTCTGCACATTTTTGGGGCTGTCACCTGGTTTTTGAGATGCTAAGAGCGCTTCAATTGAAGTTGTTCAATCACTTTAACAGAAGACACAATAGTGCGATAAAAACACGGCTGTGAAGATCAGACGACTCGTTTTTGCACGAATATGTTGCGATATTTCACAGAAGACTCGATTGCGTCGATATTTAACAAATTCTCGCTTCTCTACCACGATGATTTTCCTCTCTCGGTGACTTCCTTATTGAAATTGAGTAAAATTCAAGTTTAACGCCCACTCGTATTTTTCAATTTTCAAGTAATTTTTATTGAAAATGAGCTTTCTAAATGATTCTTGATAGTTTTCGAAACTAGTATTTATGCAGATTTTTCAATCGGAAACTGGATTGAACTGGGGTGCTGGGTGAGCAAGAATCTGAAAACAATTTGGGAAAATAGCGATTTTAAAGCATGTTCACTCGTGGGAATGTCGAAAATATGAAGATCGATGACGTCACTCTCAAAAAGAATTGAACAATTTTTTTTTTTTAAATTGAAAAAAAATATAAAAGCACTGCCGTGAAGTCAGGAGCTTTTGAGCGCTCGTACATCCACCTTGTAGGTAGATTCGCATTTTCCAGTTTTAGAAATCAATTGAAAGAATTTTCGACAGCTGTCAAAAAAATTCTCGAACTTAGGCGAAACTCTAGACTTCATGTCTGTGCTTCAGCTGACTTATTTTTTTTTCGATGGTCTTGGTAATGCGATCTGGACAAAATTTCGCACGTAGTTTGAATACATTATTCTTCAGCAAGGTTTGAAATTTCATCCCAATCCAATAAGTAGTTCCGAAATTATCAGGAAAAAAATATTTTGAACGGCCATATTTACGGAACTTCCAGTCTAATTTTGCTCATTGATGAACGTGCCGCGACATTTGCGATCCAAATCTACCCTGAAAATTTGAAGTTCTTAGGCCTTTCCCTTCGGAAGTTATAATTTTCTATAGTTCTGATCATGCGATCTGAACAAAATGTTGCTTAATATATCATTTTCGATAAAAATACAAAATTATAACTCGATCGAAGCCGTAGTTTCGAAATTATCGAGAAAACAAAATTCCAAACGACCGTATTTACGGAACTCCTAGTATAATTCTGCTCATTGATAAACGTGAACGCGACATTTCAGATCCACAAATATCCAGAAATTTTCAAGTCCCTAGGCCTTTTCGTTCGAAAGTTATGATTTTCTATGGTTTCTATGGTTCTGGTCATGCGATCTGGAGAAGTATAGCTTGAATATATTATTCTCCATTAGTAAACAAAATTTCGTCACGATCGAATCTGTAGTTTTGAAATTATCAAGAAAAATAAATTTCAAACGACCATATTTACGGAACCCCTAGTATAATTTTGCTCATAGATGAGCGTGATCACGACATTCGAGATCCACACCTATCCTGAAAATTTCAAGTCCCTAGGCGTTTCCGTTCAAAAGTTACAATTTTCTATGGTTTCTATGGTTCTGGTCATGCGATCTGGTCATTTCACATGTAGCTCATTTTCCAATTGAGTGCGAAATTTTATCTCGATCAAATCTGTAGTTTCCAAGTAATCAGGAGAACAAAACATTGAACGGCCATATTTACGGAACCCCTGGTGGAATTCGGCCCATTAACGAACTCAACCGAGGCATTCGAGAACTGAACCCACACTGAAAATTTCAAGTCTCTAGGTTATTCCGTTCGAGAGTTATCGTGCTTACGGCACATTTTCAGTTCAAAATTCGATGAATGTAGATGTCCTAGAAACACGTGTCGCACATTTTGTGCCCTTTGAGAGCATGAAATATCAATTCATTTTGAGAATTGTTTCAACACTGTCCTTACTTAACCTAACATAATCTAACCTAAATACTGATTCATTTTGAGAATAGTTTCAACACTGTCCTAACTTAACGTAACCTTACCTAGCCTAAATATTGATTCATTTCAAGAATTGTTTCAACACTGTCCTAACTTAGCCTTACCTAACCTGAATACTGGTTCATTTTGAGAATTGTTCCAACATTTTCCTGACTCAACCTAACCTAACCTGACCTGAATATACCAATTTCTTTATGCCAAATATTCTCAAAATTGGTGAGTGGGCGTTAGAGTAGAAATCAACCTAGAATTCTTCTGACTTATGGTCAGACAGATGGCAAAACCTCGCAGCGCGGGCGCAAGAAAACCACTATACAGGTGGTCGTTTACGTTTACGACTCAACAGTGTTTAATTATTACATTCAACAATTTGGTAGTTATTTCAGAAACTTTTCAACATTGGGGATACATATGGTGCATCGATAAATGAGCGAAATAAAAATTCAGATCTTGAGCTGCTCCACGTGAAGAAAAAATTGAGTTTTTCTGATCTGACGTTGAGGTAATTGATATACTCTGTCCTTGAAGTATTAATAACTATTTCACTGGTGCATTTATTCTTGAGCAGTCCATACCTTATTCTAGACCACAATAGACCTCCGAAGGACCAAGACCTCTCCCATTTCAACCCGCATCGAATGAACTCCCCTTTTCAATATATCCCGGTCCTTTCTCCGGGAACGTTTTGCCGATCCGCAGATATCTCGGCTACAAATCCGACGTCTCCGGCCGCGAACCTGCGACGACAGGTCGCATTCCTCGAACTTATAAATCACGGCGAAAGGTCGACCGACCTTCCGTCCGTTTTCCGCGATAGGGAGAAATTCCTCGAATTTTTCCCGAACAAGTCCAATTATGTCGACTTCCGCGATCCGGAAAATCGGATACGCCGGGAACAGTGGCGGGTGAATGCGGGGCGAGGTCTCTGGGGGGTGGCTCTGAAGGTCTGGGAGAGGGGAAAGGTGACGATGACGAACGCGGGGGACGGCGGATGGTCCATGATAAAATTATTTGGAAAAGTTTGGATGGGGCTCTGGGGAGTTGCGGAGGTTGGTATGGTCGTTATCTAAACGCTTTGTCGTTTAGATCATTTTCAGGCCGTTTTCAGTATGTTTAAAGAAGAATAGAAAAATTGTCGTTCATCACCGACTTTCTCAACAGTTGCATGTGGTTTCTGCGAGGCGTAGAGACATTTACATTGTAATAGAAACCGGACAGTGACTATCCTGGAATTGAGTGAAGTGCTTTGTGAGTTTTTCATCAACCTAAATTACAAAGAAATATCGACAAATAACTCACCGAACAATTTTTCATCATCCGGCCACAAAAATTTGTATCCATCGCGCACCCAATATTTTTCCTCGAAGACACGTAACAGCATCCCTCATCTGAAATTGAAAAAGATCTCCCACGATATTTCCCCGATTCAATTTATAAGACCTTTCATTTCGGAAGCTCAGAAATAATAGGACTTCTTAATTAAAGGAGGAGCCCGTCCGCCTCGATTTCTTGTTTCGAAGCGATGAAAATATCGCAGTGAAATCTCAAAAACCACGAAGACAAATATCGCCATAAATAACGTGGCCCTTCATTACTTCCATTCAAATGGTTTTGGGACTGCCTCGCCTCGGTTCAGGTGAAATTATTCATGGTCATGATATTAAAGTATGAAATATTGAGTGAAAGGTGGGAAGGTGAAGGATAGGCGGTGTATAAGTGGAATATATACTGGACCATCCGTTAATTTTTATTATTTTAGATCGTCGTTTACGTAGTGTTAAGGGTTTTCGTCGAACGAGAGTGTTTTAGTTGAGTCTCGAAGACGACAAATCTGCGCCACATTTCCCTAATTTTCCGGTCAATTGAGAGTGTAACGAAAATTTAGGAAAAGACAATTTTTTTTGACAATAATCTCAGAATTTCGAGGAGGTTAACATACTCACAGTTCCAGCAGCTGAGTTAAGAGGGAAGAGACAATGGTACCAATTTTTAGTTTTTTGCTCATATCTCCCTTACGATACGTTATACAGTAAAACTTATTATATACGAACTGAAAGCTTATTAAATTCTCTATCAGAAAAGTTTGATCACTTTACCTGAAACTGAAACAGTTTCTGAGATATCTCAAGCCGAAAATTGCTAATCAACGAAAATTTTATTTTCACTCAACGTTTTTGACAATAATTCCCTTACAGCCCCGCAGGCTTCTTCTTTTTTGCTATATTCATCAGAAAAAAAAATTAAGAACATTGAATTTCTTTTCCAATGAGTTTTCGATTAATTTTGTATCATTGAGTTATCCAAAACTACTGAATTTTTCAAATTTGAGATCAATTTTTGGAGAAAACTCCCTACTACCTCATTCTTTCTGTATGTGATGCATCTGTCGAAAAATGAGTTTTTCGAACATGTGCATCCCTTCCATAGTTATTCCATCAATATGCAGCCAGTTTCGATCGATGTAGTCCTTCAAGGGGAATAGGGGGCCATCATCAAAAATTGACAGCGAATTTGAAAAATTCAATAAGTTTGAAATTGTTGATGATTCAAGATTGAAAAACGACCCATTGTGGGAGATATTTCATTCTCTTCAACTAATTTTGTCATTTGTATAGCAGAAAATTGAATGACTGAGGCACAAAAAGGAAATATTTGTCAAAAAACGTGACGTTGAAATGCATTTTCTCCAATCAGAGACATTTGGCTGCAGATATTTGATAAACGTATTGGGTTACAAAAATAAAATCGAAGACGACAAATTTGCGCCATATTTTCCTAATATTCCAATCAATAAAATATGTAAAGAAAATTTGGAAAAGAACAATTTTTTTCTCGAGAATTTTCCCAGAATTTTGGGGAGGTTAAGATGTTGACACTCCCAAGAGCTTTGGTAAGAAGGAAGAGAAAATGGTCCCAATTGTTAGTTTTTTGCTCATATCTCTCAAACAGTATAATACAGTAAAACAAACTTATGGTATAAAGACTGAAAGCCTATTGAATTCTCTATCAGAATATTCTGATCACTTCATCTAAAACTGGAACCTTTTCTGATATATTTGAAGCCGAAAGTTTCTAATCAACGAAAATTGTATTTTCACTCAACGTTTTTCGACATTAATTCCCTTCCAGTCCCTCAGGCTTCTTCTTTTTTGCTATATTCACCAGAAGAAAAAATTAAGAAAATTGAATTTCCTTTCCAATGAGTTTTCGATTAATTTTGTATCATTGAGTTATCCAAAACTACTGAATTTTTCAAATTTGAGATCAATTTTTGGAGAAAACTCCCTTTTACCTCATACTTTCTTTATGTAATGCATCTGTCGAAAAATGAGTTTTTTCGAACATTTACATCCCTTCTATAGTTATTCCATCAATATACAGCCAGTTTCAATCGATGTAATCCTTAAAGAGGAATAGGGGGCCACCATCAAAAATTGACAGCGAATTTGAAAAATTCAATAAGTTTGAAATTGTTGATGATTCAAGATTGAAAAACGACCCATTGTGGGAGAAATTTTATTCTCTTCAACTAATTTTTTCATTTGTATAGCAGAAAATGGAATGGCTGAGGCACAAAAAGGAAATATTGGTCAAAAAACGTGACGTTGAAATGCATTTTCTCCAATAAGAGACTTTTGGCTGCAAATATCTGATAAACGTATCGGGTTACAAAAAAAAAATGTTGACATTAATTTCGAAGGGAATTAAAAATGTTTTCATCCTATATACCTTTAGCTTCACTGTAGGAGGCATTGTTTGGGAGATTTAACGAAAAACTGAAAATAGGGATTTTAAGCTCCAGGTCTAGGTCCCAGGACTTCAAGTATGTTCACCTCCTGATTACACTGAATAAATTTCCGGTCAAGAGAATTCTGGCCTTCGAAATATTTCCTACAAACCCTTCATTAGTTGGACAATCAGGCGAATTTTATCTCAAAAATTTACATTGGAATCCAATTCCTACATGATTTTTTATCAAATATTATCTTTCAGCACTACGCTCAGTTCCCTTTTATAAGAAAAATTGATCAGTATACTCTTATAGGGGGTTTATAAGTGGAATACATACTAGACCAATACTTAATTTTTATTATTTTCGATCGTCGTTTTAGTAGTGTTATGCGTTTTTGTCGAGCGAAAGTATTTTAGTTCAGTCCCGAGGACGACAAATTTGCGCCACATTTTCCTAATATTCCAGTCAATAAAATATGTGAAGAAAATTTAGAAAAGAACAATTTTCTTCTCGAGAATTTTCCCAGAATTTTGAGGAGGTTAAGATATTGACACTCCCAAGAGCTTTGGTAAGAAGGAAGAGAAAATGGTTCCAATTTTTAGTTTTTTTGCTCATATCTCTCAAACAGTATAATACAGTAAAACAAACTTATGGTATACAGACTGAAAGCCTTTTGAATTCTCTATCAGAATATTTTGATCACTTCATCTAAAACTGGAACCTTTTCTGATATATTTGAAGCCGAAAGTTTCTAATAAACGAAAATTGTATTTTCACTCAACGTTTTTCGACAATAATTCCCTTCCAGTCCCTCAGGCTTCTTTTCTTTTTTGCTATATTCACCAGAAGAAAAAATTAAGAAAATTGAATTTCCTTTCCAATGAGGGTTCGATTAATTTTGTATCATTGAGTAATCCAAAACTACTGAATTTTTCAAATTTGAGATCAATTTTTGGAGAAAACTCCCTACTACCTCATACTTTCTGTATGTAATGCATCTGTCGAAAAAATGAGTTTTTTCGAACATTTGCATCCTTTCCATAGTTATTCCATCAATATGCAGCCAGTTTCGGTCCTTCAAGTCCTTCAAGGGGAATAGGGGGCCATCATCAAAAATTGACAGCGAATTTGAAAAATTCAATAAGTTTGAAATTGTTGATGATTCAAGATTGAAAAACGACCCATTGTGGGAGAAATTTCATTCTCTTCAACTAATTTTTTCATTTGTATAGCAGAAAATTGAATGGCTGAGGCACAAAATTGGAAATATTTGTCAAAAAACGTGACGTTGAAATGCATTTTCTCCAATCAGAGACATTTGGCTGCAGATATCTGATAAACGTATTGGGTTACAAAAATAAAATCGAAGACGACAAATTTGCGCCACATTTTCCTAATATTCCAGTCAATAAAATATGTGAAGAAAATTAAGAAAAGAACAATTTTTTTCTCGAGAATTTTCCCAGAATTTTGGGGAGGTTAAGATATTGACACTCCCAATAGCTTTGGTAAGAAGGAAGAGAAAATGGTTCCAATTTTTAGTTTTTTGCTCATATCCCTCAAACAGTATAATACAGTAAAACAAACTTATGGTATACAGATTGAAAGCCTATTGAATTCTTTATCAGAATATTCTGATCACTTTATCTAAAACTGGAACCTTTTCTGATATATTTGAAGCCGAAAGTTTCTAATCAACGAAAATTGTATTTTTACTCAACGTTTTTTGACAATAATTCCCCTCCACTCCCTCAGGCTTCTTTTCTTTTTTGATATATTCATTAGAAGAAAAAATTGAGAACATTGAATTTCCTTTCCAATGAGTTTTCGATTAATTTTGTATCATTGAGTTATCCAAAACTACTGAATTTTTCAAATTTGAGATCAATTTTTGGAGAAAACTCCCTACTACCTCATACTTCCTGTATGTAATGCATCTGTCGAAAAATGAGTTTTTTCGAACATTTGCATCCCTTCCATAGTTATTCCATCAATATGCAGCCAGTTTCGATCGATGTAGTCCTTCAAGGGGAATAGGGGGCCATCATCAAAAATTGAATGCGAATTTAAAAAATTTAATTAGTTTGAAATTGTTGATGATTCAAGATTGGAAAACAACCCATTGTGGGAGAAATGTAATACTCTTCAACTTCTTTTCTTATTGGTATAGCAGAAAATTTGGATTGCTGAGGCACGAAAAGGAAATATTCGTCGACAAATGTGACGTTGAAATGCATTTTATTCAATTAGAGACTTCCGGTTGAGTATTTCTGATAAAATAATTAGGTGACAAGAAAAATTTGGAAATTTATTTTGTAGGGAATTCAGGAATCTTTCATTCTGTAAACCCTCAGTTTTACTGTACTAGGCACTGTTTGGGAGATATGAACGAAAAACTGAAAATTTTGAACTTAAGCTCCATGTCTAAGTCTCAGGACTCTGAGTATGTTCACCTCCTAATTAAACTGAATAAAATCCCTGTAGAGAAAATTCTTTCCTTAGGAATGTTTCCTACGAAAACTCACCATCAGCTGGGCAATCAGACGAATTCTATTTACAGAAATTTACATTGGAATGTAATACCTAAATAGTTTTTTACCGAATAGAGAAAATTCCCTACTAACTCATACTTGCTGTATGTAACGCATCTGTCGAAATATGGGTTTTTCCGAACCACTGCATTCCTTCCATAGTTATTCCATCAATATGCAGCCAGTATCGAACGATATAACCAATCTATCATCTATCATCAAAAATTAACAGTGAATCTGAAATTCAATAAATTTGAAATTGTTGATGAAACAAAATTGAAAAACAACCCATTGTGGAATGAATTTAGTACTCTTCAACTTCATCATGTATTAGTATGGCAGAAAATTGGACGGCTGAGACACAAAAAGAAAATGTTTTTCGAAAAACGTGACGTTGAAATGCATTTTCTTCAATGAGAGACTTTCGGCAGCGTATATCTCATTGATTAATTGGGTTACAAAAAAAAATTTAAACAACAATCTTGTTGGGAATTTAAAATTGTTCCATTCTGTTTACGTACTGTTTTACTGTACGAGGCTTCATTCGGGAGAAATGAACGAAAAACTGAAAATTGGAAACTTAAGCTCCAGGTCTAGTCAGGACTTTGAGTATGTCAACCTCCTAATTACAGTGAATAAATTCCTGGTGAAGAAAATTATTTCCTTCGAAATGTTTTCTACGAAAACCCTTCATTAGCTGGACATTCGGGCGAATTCTATTTACAAACTATTGACATTACATCACAATTCCTACATAGTTTTTTCACCGAATAGTATCTTTCAGCACTACTCTCACTTCCCCTTTATAAAAATAAAAAATATCTGTATACTCTTCTTCCGTTTCTTCACCCTCTCTTCCCTCGGGATCTATTCATTTCCATTTTTCCGAAGCACAGAGGCTGATAACGCACTCCTCCATCTGGAATATTGTGTCCAAGTCATGTCTCATTTTCAGCACATCTGTCCAACTAGGAGCAAGTTTATTCTTTCGTTCCCAACGGAACATTGTGAAGTTTGCTGAAGTTTTATACGGCCTTAAGCGTTCTGCCCGCCTTTGTTTCAGGAAGAATGTTCAGAACGACGTTACATTGATATATCTCCGGGACATTTTGTATATTACTCGGATCTGGTTACACTTCTCTGCAATGGATCACTTTGGGTTCGGCGTTTTTATACAGGGTGTGCCAAGTTCGGGTGCCTACTAGACGTTTCTTGAGAACCGGTCCTATTTGTATTCTGAGAGTTGGGATTTTGATACCGAGAAAACAAACTTTCAAACGACCGTATTTACGGAACCCCTAGTATAATTCTGCTCATTGATGAACGGAACGCGACATTTCAGATCCGCACCTATCCTGAAAACTTCAAGTCCCTAGGCCTTTCCGTTCGAAAGTTATAATTTTCCATGTAGCTTGAACACCTCATTCTCCATTTGAGAGCAAAGTTTCATCTCGATCGAATCTGTAGTTTCGAAGTAATCAGGAGAACAAAACTTTGAACGGCCATATTTACGGAACCCCTAGTGGAATTCTGCCCACCAACAAACTTGACCGAGGCATTTGGGATCTGAACCTACACTGAAAATTTCAAGTCTCTAGGTTGTTCCGTTCGAGAGTTATCGTGCTTACGGACGGACGGCCGGACGGACAGACTCGAATTTTCCGACGGATTCGTCATCAGTGAGTCGAACATAGTCGATTGAGACCATTTTCGGCTCAAAATTCGAAAAATACAGACATCGTGACGAAATGATATAGCCCTCGTGTAAGTAGTACGAGCGCTCAAAAAAGGGTTCTATTTTAAAAAACAAAAGTTATGGGAAAATGCTGATCACAATTTTTGACAAATTATTTGAAACACCCTGTGACGAGTTTTTCAAAATTTAGGAGATGCACTTTTTTCCCCCATTCTTCTATTTCGAAAATCTAAATACAGTTTATGCTCGAATATTAATAACGAATATAATACTGACTACGCATATTTCCCTTTCTTTCCAGTTCCTTTCTTTTATTTTGAAAACTATTTCGACGAATGCAACGATTCGAATAGAATATGTTTAAAATTGAATAATAAGAGACCTAGGAGAGTCGGGATATAAACAATATACAATACAATACAATACAATACAATCGACCATAAAAGGAAAGAAAAAATGAAAAAAAAATTTTTCGAGAAATTTATTTTCACTCCCTGTATAACTGAAAGTGTTAAGGCTTCAAGAATATTTTAGCTCAGTAGATAAAACCGAAGAATATCATAAAACCAATTTTCAGATTTCTAATAGGTCCGGTTCTCAAGAAACGTCTAGTAGGCACTCGAACTTGGGACACCCTGTAATGTGCACGCATTTTTCGATTTTTGGTGCAGTTATTGTTATACTGTTTTGAGGTTAGGTTAGGTTAGAGAAACTTCACTATTTTCTGCTCATCCACAGTGGAACACTTCTTCAAAGATAAATAAAACTTATTTCGATGGACTGTGAAAAGTGATTTTATTTGATTGAAAACAAATGATAAAACTTTATGATTTGCATTAACTGAAAAATGAATTGAAACAATAAGTCAATCCTTATATAACACAATAGTGAATGAAAAAATAAACTATACCTATATGAAGGTTTTTTTTAAATTTTATCTGAGAATATTGTTTGTATTGGCCAAATTTATTTATCATTTACTATTTCTTTATTTATTGTTTATTTCTTCTTCGGGTGACAATTCAATTTCAGTTTGTTTTATGTTTTATATTTGAATTGCTGTTATGCTATGTATATAAAGACCTGAACCGAATTATTGTTCACAATAGTGAATAAGAAAAAACGTTTTGTGCTTGCTCAGAGCTATTCCTGACAGGGAAACACAAAGATATTTCAAAATAAATATAATGATGATGTTCGCGTTAAGTGAGAACGCAGAGAGACCGAGTCTTATTTAACTAATTTCTTTCTCAGAAGACGACAAGATCGCGATTACAAATTCACTAATTCCACTTGTATCATTGATGACTCAAAACGATTTTCTTCGTAGAAAAAAGCATCAACTTCCAGTTCACTCAAAGAAACCACATGGCCAGTAATTACCCTGTGCCCCAGCTTCCACCCCTCCAAAATCCATCTCCCCATTCCCCATCAGTCGAGGGCCATTGACGGAATGAATAAAGATTGCAGATGTTCGGTGCCGATACTTCTGCGGTATCTCCCGCCACTTACCCCCCATAAACTGATAATGTGTGCACAGAAACCAATTATAAGGACCTGCAACAACGTCGCTTTCATTCCCCAAATGGAAAGTTGATGTAACTGGAATTAGCCAGGGGGTGGAAATTGCCTGACAACTTCATTTCTGGCGCGAACCGAAGGAAATGGTGTTGAGTCATCCATTGAGTTCAGACGGGGGACTGGGGATGAATTTTTTCGATACATCAGAACCGATTAGTTTTTGATTTTGCGGAAAATATCCTTACCCAGTGATGTTCCTGATAGTATCTTGATACTAGATAAAAGTCTAGTGAGCGAATAAATTGTCTTACGTTCAAGTACGTCTGAACCTAACTGTCTACATTAGCTGCTCTCAACGTTTAACTATCTCTTCAACTAACTATATTGGATGAAGTCAGGGAGCCTGGTACTCTCTGAAAAAGTACATCTCATCAGCCAACCTGCCTAGTGATGTAATGATTAAAAGAAGTAAGCATTGAGAAGAACTTCAACACTATGCTATTTGAAAAAAAAAGAATGGCAAAAGGAATACACTACCCAAAACTTCAATGTGAATACCTTTAAATGGTATACAGATGGTTCTAAAACCACGATAGGAGCAAGAACCAAGTGAACACTATAATTAGGCTCCTACTCGAGTGTTTTTCAGACTTGCAATCGAAAGATGCATGGATAGAAACCTGGAAAGAAACTATCAAGGGTGTCACATTGTGATCCATCCTGATAGTCAAGCTGCTATCAAAGCACTGAACTCTTGTATCAGCGGCTCAAAGCTGATATGGTAGTGACGAAGGAAACTCAATGAAGTAGGCAATAACAACAACAACTCTTTAGTCTGGGTTCCTGGTCACTCAGGAATCAAAGGAAACGTAGAGGCCGATACACTTGCCAGAAGGGGAGCACAAACGCCACTTACTGGCCCAAAACCTTTTTGTGACATGGTTGAATGCACCTATGCGAAAGAGTTCCTGGAGAAGGAAGAGACTGAAAGAGAAGCACTCTGGAGGTATCGTCCAAGAATGGATCATTCCAAAAAGTTCATTCAGAACTGTGAAAGTGCAAGATCCAAAAAGGATTTGGATCTCAGTAAGAATAAGTTACGCCTCCTCACTGGTTTCCTCAAAGGACATTGTCACCTTAGGGAGCATATGATGAGAATGGGCTTAACAGAAACTAACGTCTCGGTGGTGAAGAGGAGGAAACTCCTGTTCAGCTGGTTACATAATGCCTCGCCATTGTAGACCAGCGCAAAGAATGTCTTGGACAAGTCAATTACAGGAGGAACGAGGATCTAACCTCCTTGAAGCCCTCTCAGATACTGGAGTTCATTGGAGCTCTGGAGCTGGAGGGCGAGCTGTAGGTCGCGCATTTTCAAATACAGCTCTGATCTTTGAGGTCGCAGTGAAATGTAACACCCTTACCTAATTATTAATTATCAACTATATTGGATGGAAGATAGTCTTCTTGAACCTGTATGAGATCGCTATCTATTGAAAAATATTGACTAGAAGCTCTATCACACTGGAATATTCCACGTGCACATCCACTAACGTCCCAAACGGGCAGAAACGCCAACCTGCAAAGTTCAATTTTCGGCATCGTCGGCGTATTTACAATTCTGATCGAAACGATTCGGCTCGATTTCCATGGAAATTGAATTATATCTCTAATTGAAAAACACGAAGAGTGCCGTCCGTAATCAATACATGCCATTCTGGGCATGGCGGAGGGGCCTCGAAATTGAGTTTTCGAAAAGAAAATAAATAACCGGAGGGCGATATTGATGAAGCTTATTAGGGACGTACTGTTTGTGGCAAGCTGACAAAGCAACACCCCCGCACTAATCCTTTCCACCGAACCTCCATCGGTTGGGATCAATGAGTCGATGTTGTATGTAGAAGGAGAATCGACAGTGACGAGCGTTGTACAGGGTGTCCCATCGTTGATGGAAAGTTGAATTAGTTACGTCAACTCAACATTAATGCCAATGCAATTCTTTGCAGTTGAACGATTCTCTTCTTCGAAACCGAAACCTGTCGTGACCTCTTCCAACTTGCTGCGTGCTTGCGAATTTAGCGAACTCCGTTTCACCTCCATCAGGATTTTGGTGGAACCGCAATCTACAAGGTACCGTTTGTTTCCGACGCAATCTGGGAAGCAGCTGCGATTTTCATTAAACAATATCTCGCCTCCAAGAGTCGCCACATTATCGGAAATGTTGTAACCCTTAGTTTGAGATTTCTGCTCGAAATTCGTGGGAATTCTTGAAGTTTCTCTATCATATCGAAGTGATGAATTAATTTGCTTGACATTAGCAAAAGTCAAAAATTTTTCGGAAAATATCGTTTTCCACCAAGAGAAAAATATGAGAACCTGGATACCCCAGTGAAAAAAATCTGAATTCACGTCGCGATTCCTCTGATAAATTGAAGGAGGGGTCCGAAACCCACGTCAATATTTGTATCTTCCTCTTTTTTCTTCTGCCAAACATAAATAGCACTCAGCGGTCTACTTTCCATTCAAATCGAGAAATGGAGAGGGATTTGACACACCATTAGGGAGATATATGGCTCTATTTGCCGAGATAATCTGGTCCAGCATTCTACCTTCAGTTATTATTCAGTGGTCGTCCTTCTTACAAATAGAGTATTCGGGTTTGGAAGGCCCGTATTTTTTCATGTATTAGAGACTTTTTTTTCGTTGGCTTTTTCGAGATGGAGAATGTTTTAGACGTCCATTTATGGGGGTGAAGGTGGAAGAATTGTGGAAACCTAATCCGTGGTAAATTTTCATCCAGGAAAATAAAAGACTAGGGGGAGTAATTCAATTTTTGAGTCGATGCATAAATCCACCAGAAAACCAACAAGAAGTATTTTTTTTTTGACGCTCTGTTAGGTGCTGACAATTAAGAAGAGTTTTGAAGGTGCTCAACGTGGGAAATTGAGTTTACGGTTCATGGAATTTGTCGGTGAAGAACTTTTCAATTGAATGACCATTATTTAGGGATATCCAGATAATATCTGATGAGGTTCTGGGATTATAAAGATGTCGATTTTATTTGGGAGAACCCCTCAGTTTTCCCAGAACTTGAAGACCGATTATATTTTGGTATTGATCTATATTCTGAATTTGTCAACGCCTTTTTGTATGGATAGTGGGAGAAATAGTTGACCTCTCACATAAATTTGTTTTCAAGTTACATGTAGTGAAACCAAAGGAATATTGTTAGATATGAAATTATAAGCAAGTCAACAAATCAATCCATTTAACCCCAGAGAACTCCAAATCTTCAAATCGCAACTAGGTATGGTTTCGACTTATTCAAGTCTCATCAGTATAGCTCAGCGAAGGTGGATTCGATGCAGAAAACGAAAGACCTCAAAACGAAACGCAGCGGCGATCGGAGAAAATTTCCCCATTCGCGCCACCTATATTCTCCAAAAGCTTTGATAAACGCGGATTAACTGAATTGAAGAGGCTTCGTTTATAAAATCAACTCTCTTCAGTCAATGAAATATCCTTTCCCCAAATTTCAAAAAGTTTTATGCTTCAAAATATTGTGAATAATTATAATTCATTGTCCAGCCAAAACCAACCAACTATTTCGTTTGTCAATAAGTTGAATTATGCAAGATTATGCTATATTATGTTTCTTTGATTTAGTATGCCTTTCAATTTAGCGCGATGAATTTTTCACATCAAAGAATTATTTTCTCGATCATGTTGTTTAATCGGTCTGATGCGAAAAGAATGAAAAGGACTAACAATAATTCTATCAAAATTTGTTTCTCTTTTCTGCGTAGGTACGTATCTTGCCAGTATTTTGCATGTTTAGCGCGAAAGATTTGCCTCCTGTCCTGTCTGACCCGTGGAGACCAAATACTGGATGGCAGTGAGGAATTGAAAGGAGTGATGCATCCTCGCAACTCTGAAGTCATAGGACATAGCAAGTTTAGGCAAAAGTGCAATTTTATCAATATTTGTTTGAGAAAACTATGTCAAAAATCCGGTCTGTATACATGGTGTTTTTAAAGGTGAGGTTTTTTTTTGACAGGTTCTGTATAAAAAATCCACCAGGGCCGAGTATTTCGAAATCAAAGTTACCGGGAATCAGAGAAATATCCAGCACGGACCTGACTTAGACTGAGATTTGAATGTGTTTATTAAATGCGTTCAGTTTACGGGAAATCATCTAAAAGAACTTATGATTTTTGTGACTTTTTCGAATTTCGTGATGTGTTTCCAAATAGGTGGATAGGAGGTGGTGGGTCGATTCCTTGGCCTGCACGCACTCCAGATCTTAATTCTTGTGATTCCTTTTTGAGCGCTCGTACTACTTACACTAGGGCTATATCATTTCGTCACGATGTCTGTATTTTTAGAATTTTGAGCCGAAAATGGTCTCAAACAACTACGTTCGACTCACTGATGACGAATCCGTCGAAAAATTCGAGTCTGTCCGTCCGTCCGGCCGGCCGCATACATGATTACTCTCGAACGGAATATTCTAGAAACTTGAAAAAAAAATTCGATTGAAATGAAATTTTGCACTCAGATGGAGAATTGCGTGTTCAAGCTACTTGCAAAATTTTGTCCAGCTCGCATTACCAGAACCATAGAAACCATATAAATTTATAACTTTGTAATGAAAAGGCCTAGGGACTAGAAATTCTCAGGATAGGTTTGGATCTCGTATGTTTCGGTCACGTTCATCAATGAGCAAAATTAGACTAGGGGTTCCGTAAATATGGTCGTTTGAAATCCAGTTCTCTTGATAATTTCAAAAGTGTGGATTTGATCGTGACGTAATTTTGTATTCTTTTTTTTTTTTTTTTTTTTTTATCGCTTTTATTGGAATTTACAATCTACTTTTATAAAGTATTGAGTAAATATTATGTATGTGTAGACTATGAGAAGATATTAAACATATTAATACTTCATTATATTACTTTAAAACAAGTCGTTTGGCCAGATTCGTTGTAATCTTCGAAAGTTGAATGGATTTTCTGTCAGTTGTTCAATCAATTGGTTAGCGTGCCCTTCCAGCCTCTGGTGGTATTTTCTTGAGTAATTTTCTATTTCGGTGGTGACGTATGGGATTCTTAGATCATTATGGATGGTGAGGTTGGAGACGTACCAAGGTGCATTTATTGATGAACGTAGTATTTTAGATTGAAGTCTTTGGATAATTTGTATATTAGATGGTTTAGCGCAACCCCAGAATTGGATGCCGTATGTCCATATCGGTTTGATGATTGCCTTGTATATAAGTAGTCTGTTTTGGATATTCAACTTAGACTTTCTACCTATCAGCCAGTACATTTGACGGATCTTCATATGTATTTGGTTTTTCTTGGCTTGAATATGTTGCTTCCAGTTGAGGCGCTGATCTAAATGTATACCGAGATATTTGGCTTTGGTATCGACTGGTAAAACCTTTTCAAACATTTTGACAGGAGGACAAGTGGTTTTTTTGGTTGTGAATGTTACTTGAACTGATTTGCTTTCATTGATGTTAAGTCGCCATTTTCGATGCCACTGTTCAAGTTCATTCAAGTGTTGTTGCAGATTTTCTGAAGCTGTTTCGGCATTCTCGTGAGATGAAAGTATGGCTATATCGTCTGCAAAAGAGGCTATTGTGGTGTTCCTGTTTTCTGGCATGTCTGAAGTATAGAGGATGTATAGAAGTGGTCCTAATATACTTCCCTGTGGGACTCCCGATTTGACCTTACAAGGGGTGGATGTTGCCTCTCCGAATTTCACGGTAAAATAACGGTCTGCTAAATATGATTTCAGAATCATGTAATAATGTTGTGGGAGGAGTTTTTTCAGTTTGTATAGCAATCCTTTATGCCACACCTTGTCGAATGCTTGGGCCGAGTCCAGAAATACTGCTGA
This sequence comes from Aphidecta obliterata, assembly GCA_963966015.1. Lineage (NCBI taxonomy): Eukaryota > Metazoa > Arthropoda > Insecta > Coleoptera > Coccinellidae > Aphidecta > Aphidecta obliterata. The sequence continues at coordinate 7,036,311 of OZ014435.1, forward strand.
GCAAAGTTTTTTTTCCTCTAGGCTTGCTGAGATGGCGTTTACAATGCGGTGGATTTGGTGTACTGTGGAATGATTCTCTCGGAAACCTATTTGATGGTCAGGTACTAGTTGATGAATGTCCATATCTTCTTTCAGCCTTTTCAGAAGCAGTTTCTCGAATAGTTTACCCAGGATTGGTAGGAGGCTTATGGGTCTATATGATCCCACTTCATGGTCTGGTTTGTTCGGTTTAGCTATCATTATAATCTCAGCATACTTCCATATGATAGGGAAATAGGATATACTCATCATCCTATTGAATATCGTGGTGATCAGGACGATAGCTTTTTTGGGTAGCTTTTTCAATATTTCTGCCGTTATAAGATCGTATCCGGGTGCCTTCTTGTTTTTTAGCCTTCTTATCTCAGTGCTCACTTCACTCGGCGTAAAAGATTTAAGTGGAAGGGACAATTTTGTATTCGAATTGAGAATGATATATTTGAGCTACATTTTTTCCAAATCGCATGATCAGAACCATATAAACCATAGAAAATCATAACTTTCGAACGGAAACGCCTAGGGACTTGAAATTTTCAGGATAGGTTCGGATCGCGTATTTCGCGGTCACGTTCATCAATGAGAACCATAGATACCGTAAAAAGTTCTAGCGAATTATTGAAAAAAAAAATTGGTCACCTAAAGCAATGACGTGAAGTCTGGATTTTCGCCTAAGTTTGAAATTTTTTTTGACAGCTGTCAAAATCTTTCCAATTGCTTTCTAAAACTAGAGAATGCGAATCTACCTACAAGGTGGATGAACGAGCGCTCAAAAGCTCCTGACTTAACGGCAGTGCTTTTCGTAATTTTTTGAGGTCATTTGAAGTAACGGTGAGGTGAAAAGTGTTGAAGAACTAAAACAACGCATTGAAAATGCTTGTGACATGATTGGTGAGCAAACTGATTTGATAGTTGCTGCATGCAACAATTCGTTGTAACGCCAGGAAAGACTTTGCATATCGAATAAATGGTGACTATGTTGAAGAATTCCTGTAAACAATTTCGATCAATTTTATCAGTGAGTTTTTGAACATCCTGAGTGTTTTTGAAGGACCTTTTCAATCAGTAATTTTGCCTCTACTTAATTTAAACTTTAAGAATTATACCGTTCAGGAAGAATCTCTCAAATGAATGTTGAGAGAGAATTTACGAATTCGCGATAATATCCAGTAATTTAATTTACTTGCTGGAATGCAAATGGCACCATGATTAATAGCAGATCTTCTAACAGAGTCGTCTTGAGATCTTGATGCCCAAGATTTTTTGCACAGAGAACACAATATCACGAATATTTATTCGAAAACAGTCATATTTTCTTGGCTGGACCTATTGTCGCAGATTCACCCTGGATGATACATTTTTCAGACGAAATGAATATCTATCGAAGAAATCCACCAAAACACCCCCATGAATTTTTTTCCACCCGCCAACTAATCAACGTTCTCGAACCCGCTGAATCGCGAAATTTTTTTTCTCGTCTGACAGGCATCGAACCGCACTCTGCGAAAAAACCCCCGAACAATTCGTTCATTATACGCTCAATTTACATCGATATCGGGCAAACATATCAAAATAAACAGAAGGGAAAATAACCACCCTCTGTTTATCGTTTCGTCTTGGTCCTCCGAGCAGCTTTGCGGTTCGGCCGAATCCATCAATTCGCTCGAATTTCTTCAAATATTTGTATTAATAAAGTGTACTGTCATCGGTTCTCGAGATCGTGGCAGTGTCTTGGAGTTCATTTCTTCGGAAACATTGACGACGGGAGAAGGCCGAGAAGGGTTGGGACAGTGGCGGCTCCTAGGGATCGTCCAAGAAAGTAAACGCTCAAAAGAGGAAACAGCACTGTTTACAGACTGAGCTGATGTATTTATATTGATTGCTTTTTTTTCCACCAGAAACGAAATTTATTTTTCCGTCGACCATAGAATAAAAGCTCATTTTAACGCACTCGAAATCATTCATTAATGGCCCCTATTAATGCATGATTTCTTGTATTAATGCATGATTATCATGGCAACCGATTATAAAATATTCAGTCGGAGCATAGATGCATCTATGTCTGGGCATGATCGAGCTGTCAAATTTATTTATTCGCTTTCGATCAGAATCTGATTTTATCCGTTACGTTACTACATAATGAATAACGAAGAAAATATCCCTTTGACAACGCCAGATGTAACAAAAACTGCTGAAGCAGCAACTTTGAGTCTGCTTCCTGAAAAGAGCCGTCATTTATATGAGAAAACCTATGCTGAATTCAGATCTTGGTGCAAGGACAAGAAAGTTCGGAACTTTACGGAAACGGTTTTGTTGGCATACTTTACGGGTATTGCAGAAAAGGGGCATCTAGCAAGTTTATGGCCAAAATATTCGATGCTGAAATCAACACTAAATGTGAAAGACAATACTGATATAAGCAGATACCACAAACTGGTGATGTTTATTCAACAGAAAAGAGAGGGATATATCCCAAAAAAATCGAAAGTTCTCGAATAAGAACATGTGAGAGAGTTCAAAGCGAATGCTCCTGATAGTGTTTTCTTAATGTCGAAGGTAAAAATAAAACTCAATTGAATCGTTATTCCAACTTATTCTCATTATAGTGAAATAACTATCATTGTTTGATTTGTAGGTAGCTTTGATATTCGGAGTAGCGGGTGCATTGAGAAAAGATGAATTGTTAAGGTTGCAGAGAAAGGATGTACAAGATATGGGATCGGAATTTTTGGTGACAGTGAATTAATCGAAAACACATTCGAACAGAATATTCACTGTGGTGGATAATGATGAGCATACACTTTTAAACATAATAAAGAGATATATATCCTTGAGGCCAGCTCACACTCAACACGAAAGATTTTTCGTTTTTTATAAGAACTATAAATGCTCAACACAACCGGTTGGAATTAATACATTTTCTAAATTACAGTCAATGATTGCAAACTTCCTTAAATTAGAGCAACCACATTTGTATACAGGTCACTGTTTTCGGCGTTCTTCTGCGTCTATTCTTTCCGACAGTGGTGCAGATTTTTCAGCCATCAAAAGACTTGGTGGTTGGAAATATTGAAAACTCCATTTAGAATAAAATAGAAACTGCAGAAAAAATTTTATGTCATAATAGTTCCAAAGTAAATAATGCCTCGACCTCCACTTCATCCACACGTTCCTTATCGGACATTATAGGAAATGAAATGAATGCAAACTATTCAGAATGTCACAACATGTCCAATATTCCCTCTATGAATTTTTCGAATTGTTCTATAGGAAGCATAAATATTAATATATCGAAATAAACATAGAAATTTGTATAACGTCAAATTTGTATATCATGCAAAATAAAAATTGGTTTCGATTCAGAATTTATATTCAATTCCTGATGAGGTCGACGGAAAAATCTTGTAATCAACTCGTTTATTAATTCAGCGATTAATGGTCTCAAACATTAACGCGTGAGCGGAGCGACCATTAATCGCTGTCATTAATAAACTAGTTGATTAAATAACTATTTCTCTTCGATTTCGTTAACGAGCAACTCCTTGAAGGAACCCCGAAAACCGATCTGAAAAAAGAGGCGAAAGCAGACAAAATGAGCGAAAATAAAAATTATCTATAATATGTTCAATCTAGTCAAAAATATAAACTTTTGAAACACCTCTTGTGGGAGAATCACCTCTACAATATACTAGTTTGCTAATTTTGAAAAATGAATGCTTCTGTCCTTCGAAATTCCTTCAATACTTAAGCTGTTTATGGGCCTCCAACAAACGGTACCCAATGGAACCATGGTTCTTTGTTGTCGGTTCACGGAATTTTTCGGTGCAGAACTGTTAAATTGAATGACCATCATCTAGGGATAACCAGATTTTATCTTTTACTTCTAGGAATATAAATATTTATTTATTTATTTATCTATTTTGTTCATATCCCGACTCCTCTAGGACTCTGTGAGACCCCTCAGAAGAAGAAACGGGCTTTCCGACGGTACCCGAAAAGTTCCCTATTTCGAATTCCAAACGTACGAAAATAACGTCCAGAAAAGGTCAAAAAAACGACGAAAAAGCAAAAAAAGGCCTTTGTCCTTTACTATAGGCTTTTGATCCACGGCGTCTCGGGGGTCGAACGTGGTCGAATTTTCATCCAAAAGGACGCGAGGTCTCTTCAAATGTGAATCCAGCCCGATCCCACCACCGGTTCACGCAAGAAATCGATTTGAAAATGGTCGATTTTTTGACTCCCCGAGAAAGTCCGAAATAAATTACGTCGATCAATTTAATTTGGATGGATAGCGGGAGAAATAGTTTACCTTCGATACAAATTTGTTTAAGTGAGATTAGTAAATACGAATCAACTGTAATAGAAGAAGAAATTCCTTCAATACTTGAATTCGAAACACTTTGGCTCTTGGACCGGATTCGTCATCCAAGTGATGATTTTTGGAACTCCAGATTTCGAAGACCAGTACAGTACCATAATGAACGGCAAACATCTCCCATAGATCAATCAGAAAGCTTCAGTCTTAAATACATTAAGAAAGTTCGTCGAAATGAATTTTCGTGACTGGTACTGAAACAGAAACTTGACAATAATAAACCACTGGAATCGTTCGAAGAAAATAAAAAAAAAAACGGGTGGGACACGCAAAGTGACGAACACGCCGTAGAAGTATCACTTCAAGCGTCCTGTTTCCGCCATAACTCTCCCGGTCCAAAGTAAAAACCCGAAATGTACAGTGGGAGACGTCGGACCGTCGCGCGGTCTGGCCGGGCGTAAAACGCAATAACTTCTTTCTTCTAATGGAACGTCCGCGCGGAAACACATAAATTTTCATATACTTCTAACTCTGCGTGAACCCGAATAGGGTGTAAATCCCATTCCGCCACTTAACGCCACTACCTTAGATAATTCCTCATTGTGTACATTAGGATGGAGTGGTTCTTCTGCGCCGCCAGACGCGATAGATTTCCCGGAAGTCGGGGCCGGGGAAGACGCGCTCTCGAGGACCTGACAGATCGTCAACGTTTGTTTGGTTTGGGTCCGGCGAAACGATCAATTCAAACTTTTCTTGTTCGACAACAGAATGACACTTTGGTATTCTCTGGTGAGTGTTCATGAAAGATGTTCCTTTAAGAGATCCCGAACGCCTTCAGTGTTCATTGTCAGTATGAAAAAGTGTCATTTTATTTTCTATAAACTTCAAAAGATGGAATGGGAATGCTTCGAAATTATCGTTGCTCCCTGGACCATCTGCTCCAGATGCCTGGAGAACTGGGAGGCCGAACTTCATCATCGAGCACCTCACCGGATCTCATCCCCCCGAAAGTTTCCGATTGCGAACTTAATCAATCCCAAAATCGCGAGAGATGAAAGACAAAGAACGCCCAGGGAGCTTGGCGCGAAAGGGAAATCTCGAGGCAACTTCATAAATATGTTTATTAAGACTTTGTAATTGGAAAACTTGATCAAATTCAATTCTGGAACTCCTCCACGCCTTCCATCCGAATATGACGGTTAATCTTTTATCGCGTCGAGATAAGATTTGCAGCGGATTGTTGTACCTAGACGTCGTGGAGGTTTCGTCATGCGATCCCGGTTGGACAGACAGATGGCACGACTAGCGTCATCTACGTGCAGAACGAGAGGAAGATGGATTGTTCTGTTCGGCAATTGAAGGATGAGTTCGTGGAGTTCTAGGGATTTGAGAAGACAAGTTTGGAGTTCAGCAGCATGAACCAATCGGAGCAAATGGGATAGCTTGATCAAAACTTGAGAAGGCCGAAGCCCTGGCCGAAAGATGGTAATGACAATGGAGACTTGGAAGAAGACGTAAAAGAAAATGAAGATTTGATGTTTGAAACTCCGGAGGGTGATGCCATCCCAAACCCAACAACACCAAGGGAGATTAACGAAAACATCAAGAAATAGAAAAGCTCCAGGGAAAGACAAGGTAACAAACGGAAAATGTCCCGAAAAGAAATAGCAGCGCTAACCAATATAGCAAACGCAGTGATGAGATGGGAATACTATCCAAAAAGATGGAAATCCGCAGAATCAATTGTGTTGAATAAGCCAGGGAAAGATATGAAATTCACACAAAACTACAGGCCAATAATTCTACTGTCAGCACTTGGAAAAATAGTTGGGAAAGTCATTGCAAGAAGACTATAGTTAGAAACAGAAGCACTGAATCTAATACCACCGGAAAAATTTGGATTCAGAAGGGATCATTCCACAGAACTTCAATAGTTAAAGCTCACTGAATATGTCACTGAAGGATTTCAGGATAAACAAATCACAGGATAAGTGCTATTGGATGTTGAGAAAGCCTTCTACGTGTTTGGCACGAAGGCCTTGCCAAGATGATTATGGCAGGATAGACTACCAAAACCTGCAAGATAATAAGAAACTACCTGAGAGTCAGGAATTTTTATGTCAAAACAGATGACACATTATCTCCCACCAGACAATTAGAACAGGAGTACCCCAAGGTTCAGTTCTAGGACACGAAGTCTCACAGAGGGGATTCCCCCTGCTTATAAAAAAGAACCAATGTCTCAACCTCTCAGGCAGTTATGAGTATGTCGCTTAACAGATAAATGTAACATTGTGTTATGTTGAGTCATGCGCACATGGACCATAGCTTCGTGATCGCAGAGGATGAAATATCTTCAGAACTTCAAATTCTGATTAAACAAGTCGTATGTACACATCATTGAATTTTATTCTTATTTGAAGGAGAACAGTACTAACCAGATGACCTTCCTTTCCTGTACCAGTATTGTACAGTATTTCTTCCTGAACCAGGCAATTCGAATTTCATCAACGGTGATTAGTCGACCCAGCAGGATCGTTAAAGTGATGCTGGAAATGACCACACATTCTTATAGTGAAGTTTTATGGTTTGCACCCGTTGCACAACGCCATAACTATTTATGATGACCGTAGTTGTCATAACCTCTAAATTCGACAGCTGTATCTACGCCAACATGGGTGTTTTTTGAGGTGAGGCTTTCTTTTTGACAGGTGCTAGAACTCATCAAAAGAGATCATTTCGTCGGAAATTGATCATATAAAATATTCGATTCGAAAAAGTGCAAAAAATCTTGGCCATCATCATCTTAATGCTGCTTTGTTAGCAGATCTGCAATGAATCAAGGTGCCATATGCATTCCAGCAGAAAAATAAAGTGCTGAATTTCATCGCATATTTTTATATTCTGTTTCAACTTTCATTAGGGGATTTTTCCTGAAAAACTAATTCACTTAGCCGAAAAAATTGCACTTCCTTTTCAGTGTTCACGAATCACGTTTGTCTATGATCACGCATCCACCGAAACTGTCAACGTCAAATCTCAAAGCTTCCGTGCGAATCAAACTCGGGATTCTACTCACTGAATCAACACGAACACGAGAACTCCTGAGTAGAGATAGGTAGAATCTTATACTCTTCTCGTGAATCCTCCTACTCAACAACTCGGTAGTCCTCTGACTAGGTAATTTCCACTTGTTCGGCCAGTGGCGCCGGTAAAGTATTAAGTTTTGGGGATTGTTTCAGAGTACATACCTAAGTAGATTCAATTCGCATACAGTGGGATAATTCCATCCATCTCTAGTAGCGAAAATATTGAATCATAGAACATAAAAGTTCGTGTAAGAACTAAAAAACTGAATATCTACATAACTCATTTTATCCATGACCTATACAGGTGTCCCAAGTTCGAGTGCCTACTAGACGTTTCTTGACAACTGGTCCTATTTGAAATCGGATAATTTGGATTATGATATTGTTCGACTTTATATACTAAGCTAAATTAATCTTGAAGCCTGAACACTTTCAGTTATACAGGGAGTAAAAATGAATGTCTCGAAATTTTTTTTTCATTTTTACTACCTTCATTTGGTCGATTATTAAATTCTAAACATTTTTCTTTTCGAACCGTTGCATTCGTCGAAATAGTTTCCAAAATATAGAAAAAAACTGAAGAAAAGGGAAGATATTATGCATTATGTTTCTCAATAGAAATATTAAGTTCATGCTTGAAAAAGCATGAACTATTTTTATATTTCCAAAGTAAAAGAATGGCGGAAAACTATGCAACGCCCAAATTAATATTTTGTGAAAAATTGTGATCAAAATTTTCCCATAACTTTTGTTTTTTGAATTAGAAACCTATTTTTTTATGATTGCGTTGTTGGATTCTGCGAAGAAAAATAATGATATTGTTAGAAGTAGTTTATGCTCCTAAATTGCATGATTCCTTAGTTTTTAAGAATTTTCTGAATTTATGTCGTACGTAGAGATAAATTCATAAAAACTGTTTTATAATAATATTTTGTGTTGATAGGGAATCATTGGGATAATTTATCTTCTATGAACACAGATTATTGTTATAAAACAGATTTTATGAATTTATCTCTACGTACGACATAAATTCAGAAAATTCTTAAAAACTAAGGAATCATTCAATTTAGGAGCATAAACTACTTACGTAGGACATAAATTCATAAAATCCCTAATAACCCAGTAATTATTCAAATTAGGAGCATAAACATCTCTGAACACTATCATTATTTTTCTTTGCAGAATCCAACGCAATCATAAAAACAAATAGGGTTCCAATTTAAAAAACAAAAGTTATGGGAAAATTCTGATCACAATTTTTGACAAAATATTTGAAACAGCCTGTGACGAGTTTTACAAAATTAGGGACATGCACAATATTCCGCGATTTTTTTACTTCAAAAATGTGAAAACAATTTATGCTCGAAATATTGAGAATAGGAATGACGAACATAATACTTACTACGCATATATCCTTTTTTTCGATATTTTGAAAACAATTTCGACGAATGCAACGATTCGAATAGAAATATATTCAAAATTGAATAATCGATCATATAAAGACGAAAAATGCAAAAAAAAATGTCGAGAAATTTATTTTCACTCCTCGTATAACTGAGAGTGTTCAGGCTTCAAGAAGATTTCAGCTCAGTAGAAAAAGTCGAACAATATAATAATACCAATTTCCAGATTTCAAATAGGTCCCGTTCTCAAGAAACGTCTAGTAGGCACTCCAACCCTGTATTTAAGTACCAAATTTCAGCAGGATATGGAGATTAATTGTTCAGATATCGAAGTTCTCGAAAAATTTTATTTTTATTTTCTAGAGTTACGATCTTTACATAAACCTACGTGTCTTTATGGATTAACGATAAAATGAGTTATTCAGAAGTTTTGCTTCGCACGTGAAAAGAAAATTGAGTTTGTCTGATCTGGTGTTGATAATTGTGTGATTCCATCCTTCAATGTTCATGAGAATGAAATGACATTATTTGTGACACTGATGGCTAATTCGGTTCACATTATCTGTGATTCGTTTAATGATCTTCGGTGTGAGGTTTGGGTGAAAAATAAATCAACAATATTGTATTAACAATTATTTATTTCAGCCTGGGATTTACAGTGGGTAACAAACATTTTTACATATTACAACAATATAGTCCAATTTTCATATAGCACATTCAACGGTGTCAAATACAAAAAATGTTGTTTTCCACAGAGATATTTCTTCCGCTAAATAATTTCACGAAGATCATCGAAGAAAATTGAAAAATATACATCATAATCAACTAAATTTTCCTATAGTTCGATCGAGTCATAATTCATATAAAGAAAAAAGGAACGAGACAATAAAACGAAATGTTTACGACTTGGACGAAGACGTAAAAGAAAATGAAGATTTGATGTTTGAAACTCCGGAGGGTGATGCCATCCCAAACCCAACAACACCAAGGGAGATTAACGAAAACATCAAGAAATAGAAAAGCTCCAGGGAAAGACAAGGTAACAAACGGAAAATGTCCCGAAAAGAAATAGCAGCGCTAACCAATATAGCAAACGCAGTGATGAGATGGGAATACTATCCAAAAAGATGGAAATCCGCAGAATCAATTGTGTTGAATAAGCCAGGGAAAGATATGAAATTCACACAAAACTACAGGCCAATAATTCTACTGTCAGCACTTGGAAAAATAGTTGGGAAAGTCATTGCAAGAAGACTATAGTTAGAAACAGAAGCACTGAATCTAATACCACCGGAAAAATTTGGATTCAGAAGGGATCATTCCACAGAACTTCAATAGTTAAAGCTCACTGAATATGTCACTGAAGGATTTCAGGATAAACAAATCACAGGATAAGTGCTATTGGATGTTGAGAAAGCCTTCTACGTGTTTGGCACGAAGGCCTTGCCAAGATGATTATGGCAGGATAGACTACCAAAACCTGCAAGATAATAAGAAACTACCTGAGAGTCAGGAATTTTTATGTCAAAACAGATGACACATTATCTCCCACCAGACAATTAGAACAGGAGTACCCCAAGGTTCAGTTCTAGGACACGAAGTCTCACAGAGGGGATTCCCCCTGCTTATAAAAAAGAACCAATGTCTCAACCTCTCAGGCAGTTATGAGTATGTCGCTTAACAGATAAATGTAACATTGTGTTATGTTGAGTCATGCGCACATGGACCATAGCTTCGTGATCGCAGAGGATGAAATATCTTCAGAACTTCAAATTCTGATTAAACAAGTCGTATGTACACATCATTGAATTTTATTCTTATTTGAAGGAGAACAGTACTAACCAGATGACCTTCCTTTCCTGTACCAGTATTGTACAGTATTTCTTCCTGAACCAGGCAATTCGAATTTCATCAACGGTGATTAGTCGACCCAGCAGGATCGTTAAAGTGATGCTGGAAATGACCACACATTCTTATAGTGAAGTTTTATGGTTTGCACCCGTTGCACAACGCCATAACTATTTATGATGACCGTAGTTGTCATAACCTCTAAATTCGACAGCTGTATCTACGCCAACATGGGTGTTTTTTGAGGTGAGGCTTTCTTTTTGACAGGTGCTAGAACTCATCAAAAGAGATCATTTCGTCGGAAATTGATCATATAAAATATTCGATTCGAAAAAGTGCAAAAAATCTTGGCCATCATCATCTTAATGCTGCTTTGTTAGCAGATCTGCAATGAATCAAGGTGCCATATGCATTCCAGCAGAAAAATAAAGTGCTGAATTTCATCGCATATTTTTATATTCTGTTTCAACTTTCATTAGGGGATTTTTCCTGAAAAACTAATTCACTTAGCCGAAAAAATTGCACTTCCTTTTCAGTGTTCACGAATCACGTTTGTCTATGATCACGCATCCACCGAAACTGTCAACGTCAAATCTCAAAGCTTCCGTGCGAATCAAACTCGGGATTCTACTCACTGAATCAACACGAACACGAGAACTCCTGAGTAGAGATAGGTAGAATCTTATACTCTTCTCGTGAATCCTCCTACTCAACAACTCGGTAGTCCTCTGACTAGGTAATTTCCACTTGTTCGGCCAGTGGCGCCGGTAAAGTATTAAGTTTTGGGGATTGTTTCAGAGTACATACCTAAGTAGATTCAATTCGCATACAGTGGGATAATTCCATCCATCTCTAGTAGCGAAAATATTGAATCATAGAACATAAAAGTTCGTGTAAGAACTAAAAAACTGAATATCTACATAACTCATTTTATCCATGACCTATACAGGTGTCCCAAGTTCGAGTGCCTACTAGACGTTTCTTGACAACTGGTCCTATTTGAAATCGGATAATTTGGATTATGATATTGTTCGACTTTATATACTAAGCTAAATTAATCTTGAAGCCTGAACACTTTCAGTTATACAGGGAGTAAAAATGAATGTCTCGAAATTTTTTTTTCATTTTTACTACCTTCATTTGGTCGATTATTAAATTCTAAACATTTTTCTTTTCGAACCGTTGCATTCGTCGAAATAGTTTCCAAAATATAGAAAAAAACTGAAGAAAAGGGAAGATATTATGCATTATGTTTCTCAATAGAAATATTAAGTTCATGCTTGAAAAAGCATGAACTATTTTTATATTTCCAAAGTAAAAGAATGGCGGAAAACTATGCAACGCCCAAATTAATATTTTGTGAAAAATTGTGATCAAAATTTTCCCATAACTTTTGTTTTTTGAATTAGAAACCTATTTTTTTATGATTGCGTTGTTGGATTCTGCGAAGAAAAATAATGATATTGTTAGAAGTAGTTTATGCTCCTAAATTGCATGATTCCTTAGTTTTTAAGAATTTTCTGAATTTATGTCGTACGTAGAGATAAATTCATAAAAACTGTTTTATAATAATATTTTGTGTTGATAGGGAATCATTGGGATAATTTATCTTCTATGAACACAGATTATTGTTATAAAACAGATTTTATGAATTTATCTCTACGTACGACATAAATTCAGAAAATTCTTAAAAACTAAGGAATCATTCAATTTAGGAGCATAAACTACTTACGTAGGACATAAATTCATAAAATCCCTAATAACCCAGTAATTATTCAAATTAGGAGCATAAACATCTCTGAACACTATCATTATTTTTCTTTGCAGAATCCAACGCAATCATAAAAACAAATAGGGTTCCAATTTAAAAAACAAAAGTTATGGGAAAATTCTGATCACAATTTTTGACAAAATATTTGAAACAGCCTGTGACGAGTTTTACAAAATTAGGGACATGCACAATATTCCGCGATTTTTTTACTTCAAAAATGTGAAAACAATTTATGCTCGAAATATTGAGAATAGGAATGACGAACATAATACTTACTACGCATATATCCTTTTTTTCGATATTTTGAAAACAATTTCGACGAATGCAACGATTCGAATAGAAATATATTCAAAATTGAATAATCGATCATATAAAGACGAAAAATGCAAAAAAAAATGTCGAGAAATTTATTTTCACTCCTCGTATAACTGAGAGTGTTCAGGCTTCAAGAAGATTTCAGCTCAGTAGAAAAAGTCGAACAATATAATAATACCAATTTCCAGATTTCAAATAGGTCCCGTTCTCAAGAAACGTCTAGTAGGCACTCCAACCCTGTATTTAAGTACCAAATTTCAGCAGGATATGGAGATTAATTGTTCAGATATCGAAGTTCTCGAAAAATTTTATTTTTATTTTCTAGAGTTACGATCTTTACATAAACCTACGTGTCTTTATGGATTAACGATAAAATGAGTTATTCAGAAGTTTTGCTTCGCACGTGAAAAGAAAATTGAGTTTGTCTGATCTGGTGTTGATAATTGTGTGATTCCATCCTTCAATGTTCATGAGAATGAAATGACATTATTTGTGACACTGATGGCTAATTCGGTTCACATTATCTGTGATTCGTTTAATGATCTTCGGTGTGAGGTTTGGGTGAAAAATAAATCAACAATATTGTATTAACAATTATTTATTTCAGCCTGGGATTTACAGTGGGTAACAAACATTTTTACATATTACAACAATATAGTCCAATTTTCATATAGCACATTCAACGGTGTCAAATACAAAAAATGTTGTTTTCCACAGAGATATTTCTTCCGCTAAATAATTTCACGAAGATCATCGAAGAAAATTGAAAAATATACATCATAATCAACTAAATTTTCCTATAGTTCGATCGAGTCATAATTCATATAAAGAAAAAAGGAACGAGACAATAAAACGAAATGTTTTGGTATGAAACGACGAGGAGTAATTTATTGATTCGTTAATTGTGGGAATACAAAAAATTCGATATCGGAATTTGGTTGGTTAGTATGTACCCGAAATAATTGAAATTCCATTAAACAATGTCCTTCGGTTCTAATAAGTTCCTGGCAGTGTGCAGTTTAAATCGAATTGAATGCCTGAAATAACAACATTTACCGACAACAGAATATCTAATGAATGTGTTTCACGGGTCCATTATAACTAGAATGGAATCCGAATGGTTATTAGTAAAATGGAACAATATTAGGTATATTCGTTTGAGATCACAAATGAATTTAATACGCGTATCCGCATCGATGAATAACTTGCAAATCCGGTATAATTGAGTAAACCTAAAAATTCGAGTTCTGGCGAAATGGTCTTTTTGGTGGAACCACTGTGAAATTAACCCAGGAATTGAAAAACACAATTCGAAATAATTATGTTAGAAATAAGTGATGGGCGACATCGACTTTTTGTAGGTTCATCCGGTCAAATCAAAACAGAAAAAAGACATAACAAAATTAACAGAATTTATCACATAATTCAAACAGCAATCAAATATAATCACAAAATATACCAAAACTAAAATCACTGTTGAATGTGAATTTATGTATTATTCAATTTTCTGTGAAATTTTCTTGGATATCGACTCTATAGGAAAATTTCAGAAATTATCATTCCAATTGATTAAATAAGATCTTTTTCATTCAAGAATGCTTGGGGAATAAATATTCATTTACAGAAATCAGCATATAAATCGAAGTATTATAGTCTTGAGGGGATCGAACATATCTAAAGGAAACGAGACCTTTAAGTCCTAATACCTTATTTAATCCTTTCACGAAATGAATTTCGTTAGACGACAATAACAATATTTGTTGAGTTGATCTTCAGGTTTTAATTGTAAATGTACATTCATTTATTCTAAAATTTTTGATTCCATCTTGAAGTCATCATATTCACCTACATATTTACATTCATATCTCCCTTCGATTTTTCAGTATCTACAAATCTCCATTTTTATCACAATATCATACCCTTCATAAAATTATCTTAGTTTTATCATTTCTACATCGTTTTGAATATTTTCAGAGTCCATTTTTCGGAATTTTTTACGTTTTAGGTACAAAACAATTCACATCTAATCGTCTAGATCCTTATGGAGTATGTACAGCCTCTTTTTTCGCTATTTACAACATATGATTGTTCTGCGTTTTCAACATGTCACAGTCTTATTGTTACCGCAATCTGAAGGAGATCATGGCGGCCACCAGGACTACGTAGAGCTTCAGGTTGGCAACTGGAATAGCTGAAACGAAAATTAAAAAAATTAGCTTCATAAACAAAAACAAGCCATTTATTTTAGAATATTTCCAATATTGGTATCGATATTTGATATTGAATTAGTTAGACAGGTGCTAGAACTCATCGAAATAAGTCGAAATTTCCAAAATACTTTATAAAATATATTCAACAGGGCCAAGTATTTCGAAATCAACATAATCTGCGAATGTGAGAAATTACCAGTCCGGCTCTGGTGATACATATTGAGATCTAAATGTCAGTTTACGGAAAATCATCTGATAGAGCGTATGATTTTTGTGACTTTTTCGAATTCGGTTATTTGTTTCTAAATAGGTAGATAGGACGAGGTGGGTCGATTTCTTGGCCTGCACGCTTCCCGGATCTCAACCCTTGTGATTTTTTCTGTTGGGGTAAAATTTATTTCGCTTTTGAAAATAATTTATATACAATGAAAATTTTGTTCAGTATTTTAATTGATTCGCCCGCGACTGTTTTTCAAGGAGGGTTCTTAAATGAAAAATTAAAACAATGTTCACAGAATTATATTTATAACAATCAAATTCAATTAAACTAACCCTAACTATTGAATGATTTCAAAATTGATAAATCCTATTAAACTAATGATCAATGGGTAATGTGGCCACTCACAGAGGAAAACTCCAAATATATTTCTTCAATTTACCCTGGCTTGTTTCTTTATGAAAACAATAGAACGCTGATCTTTATACCACGTCAACTCGCACGTTTAATTTTTCTGCTTTCAAATTGCACAAAGTTCCACTTGGTAAGTTTATCAACAAAAATTCTCGATGATTTTTTTTGACTCTGAATTGAAACCAATTTTTGGAAGGATCAATCTGGACCGACTTCTCTCGATCAACTTTCTCTATACTTTTCACAAATAAATTTTTTTTTCATATTTGCCTTGATATAGCAGCATTCTCGATGCTCTTTGTTTAGTTTCCAATATTGCATTTTTACAGAATTTCTTGCATAAACTTCAATTATATACTATGTGATTAATAATTTCAACAATTCATATTTTCATTATGTGAACCATCTTTGAAAATATGATAATGTTATAGGTAATTGATATTGGAAGGTTGAATTTCCTGAATCGACTTAGAAGTTAGAAAATTATTTTTTTTGAGCGCTCGTACTACTTACACGAGGGCTATATCATATCGTCACGATGTCTGTATTTTTCGAATTTTGAGCCGAAAATGGTCCCAATCGACTATGTTCGACTCACTGATGAAGAATCCGTCGGAAAATCCGAGTCTGTCCGTCCGGCCGTAAGCACAATAACTCTCGAACGGAACAACCTAGAGACTTGAAATTTTCAGTGTGGGTTCAGTTCCCGAATGCCTCGGTTGAGTGCTTTAATGGGCCAAATTCCACCATGGGTTCCGTAAATATGACCGTTCAAAGTTTTGTTTCCCTGATTACTTGAAAACTACAGATTTGATTGAGATGAAATTTTGCACTCAAATGGACTCAAATGTCGCGTTCACGTTTATCAATGAGCAGAATTATACTAGGGGTTCCGTAAATACGGTCGTTTGAAATTTTGGTTTCTCGATAATTTCGAAACAACGGATTCGATTGAGATGAAATTTTGCACTCAAATGGACTCAAATGTCGCGTTCACGTTTATCAATGAGCAGAATTATACTAGGGGTTCCGTAAATACGGTCGTTTGAAATTTTGGTTTCTCGATAATTTCGAAACTACGGATTCGATTGAGATGAAATTTTGTATTTTAATCGAGAATGATATATTAAAACAAATTCTCCTATAGAGAAATAATTTCATGTTGGAATCGCTAAGATATTAATGAGATGAGTGGAATTATTATTAACCCTAACCTTACCCTTCCCAAACCTTAAACTTGATTTTTCATAAGTTCTTCTTCAGTTCTCAAACAATTTCATCAGTTTTGGGAAAGACCCAGAAACTTGGCATCGCTCCATCGCTATGTTCGAGAGATCGGATAATAAACAAATAATTTGCAATAAAAAAATATTGCAACTATGAATTAAGATATTAACTATCCTATCTTTTAAGCTGGATCAAACTGCACACAGTGTGCAAAATTTGATTGAAATCAGTTAAGTATTATAGGAGTTCATCCCGGACAAACAACGTGACACTTTCATACTCTCGCCATCCGACCTATTTTATTTGAAATTTCAGATAGACCACAGGACCCTAATAAAAGGCAATCATCTTCCATAGACAGGTAAATCGGAAAGCTTCAGTCTTAAGCATATTGGAAAAAAATTATCGTGACATACCCAAATTGTCAATTCATAATATTATACAACAACTATGATTTATTGGTTCGCATTATCAGAAATAAATTAGGTATTTTCGAAAAATGGTATTTTATAAAGTTATTCGATTCCACCTTCATTTCACATCGAAGTATTTCAATATAGTTCATTGATGAATATTCTGTTTTTATTATCGTTCAGATCTTCGATCCTCCCTAATAACAATAAATATTGGATAGCGACACGAAAATATTACCCCACTTATTCTTGCTTCGGCAATGACTCTTCACGAAATACAGGAGGGTATTTATGATATTCTAGAAATTTTGCCAGTGTTTCCCAAACTTTGGTTTTTTTGTCAACCAGCATTTTCATAAAAATTTACCAAATAAAGAAACGGCAACCTCCTTTCTGATTGCGAAGTACGAAAATGTTTCCATATTTATCATAAAGGAAAGTCGAGAAACATATGGGAGTTAATCCCCCATTTCCCCGATCCCCAGGTACCATACTTCTTCATTCATATCTGTCCCCTCTTGCCGGAGCTCTTCCGGAACAGTTAGTTGACATAAACAAGTGTTTATTCCCTAGAAAATGTAACGAGTTGAGAGTTGTCTCGGTTTTCCGCTACACTTCTTTTTTGCCTCGCGATAAGGTGTTATTAAATATTCAAACAGACGTGTTCATTTTCTTGCCCGCTCATCGTGCTGCTCTCCGCTCCGAGTGATTCTAACGTTTCGAGTGTTTCTCATACGAGCGTGTTGGAATTTTCGAGTAATTTACATGATTGCATCAGGATGGGGAATTGTTTGAGATTTGAAGGAGATCCAATTTGGGATTGGAGAATTCTTGGAGGGATATTTGATGTGGGTATATCAATTATGGAGATGGTACTGTTACGTCGTGGAAGCAAAAGACCACCAGTATAGTGGTTTTCTTGCGCCTGCGCTGCGAGATCTTGTCATCTGTGTGACCATAATTTAGAACAATCAATGAGCAAGCGCCGAGAGAGAAAACCATCGTGTTAGAAAACCGAGAATTCTGTTGAATATCGACGCCATCGAGTCTTCTGTGAAATATCGCCGCACATTCGTGCAAAACCGATTCGTCTGATCTTCACCTTCGCGTTTCAATTGCACCATTGTGTCTTCTGATGATGTGACATTGAGCAACTTCAAGTTGAGTGCCCTTAGCTTCTCAAAAAGCAGGTGAGAGCCCCAGAACTGTACAGAAAGAAGGTTCATGCTGCTTCCTATCCTTCAACCCCCATCTTGGTGAAAGGAGATAACGTAGAATGGAACTATGAAGTCGAATATCTGGGAATTACCCTAGACAATATTCTTCTATGGAACAACCATGTTAAAAATACTGCTAGTAAAGCAACAAGAGCTCTAATGGCGTGCAGAAACCTATCCGGTAAAACCTGGGGCTGTAACCCAAAAATACTGCGATGGATGTATGTCATGATTGTGAGACCAATAATAACTTATGGGGCAGTAGTCTGGTCTGCTAAGACAGGGCAAACAAGCACGAGGAAATTACTCGACAAGATACAAAGGCTCGCCTGCGTTTGCATCACTGGAGCTATGAGAACGTGCCCGACACCTATGAGAAAGAGTTTCTGCTGAGGGAAGAGACTGAAAGAGAAGCACTCTGGAGGAACCTTCCGAGAAAAGATCACTCTAAAAGGTTCATCCGGAACTTTGGAAGTTCAAGATCCAAAAATATTTGGATCTCAGTAATAACAAGTTACGCCTACTCACTGGCTTCCTCACAGGACACTGTCGCCTTAGGAAGCATATGATGAGAATGAGCTTAACAGAAACAGACGAGTGTAGATTCTGTGGTGAAGAGGAGGAGACTCCTGTTCACCTGGTTACAGAATGCCTCGCCATTGCAAACCAGCGCAAAGAATTTCTTGGACAAGAGAATTATAGGAGGAATGAGGATCTAACCTCCTTGAAGCCCTCTCAGATACTGGAGTTCATTGGAGCTCTGGAGCTGGAGGGCGAGCTGTAGGTAGCGCATTTGCGAATACGGCTCTGATGGGGGGCACAATAGACCTTGAGGTCGCAGTGGAACGTAACCCCCTTCCTAACTATTAACTATAAACTATCCTTCAACTCTATTTCAGTACGAGCCAGTGGTGATTCTCCGAGACTGCTTCGCTTAAAATAAGTTCATCTGTTGAAAAGCACCCTTTCAATTTTTTTGTTGATTCCTTCGAAGTTTATTTATACATAAATGATTTCTGGTCCCCCTTCGGATTAGACACACACGATGCATGTAAATTACACGGCCTTTCAAACTTTTCAACGCCACTTCTCATCGCGTGATTCGAAACATTCATCCAGAGTCACGTCATTCCCACCAATCAATCTCCCATGATTTTTTTTTTAACGCCCGGACAGCATTCAGAGGTCGAACTCGTTCGGAAAAGTATGGAACGGAATATTAAATATTTAGGAAAAGCCAGAAAATGGTCAGCGCGCCTTTATCATGGAAATAAGTTCGTCCTTTGAACCGACATCATTTCCAGACTCTCCAATAACTCCATCTCATCAATATTCACGATATGCCTTTGGCAGCCATTTTGTTTGGCTTGTTTTTGCCGGACGCTTTCATCGGGCAGCCGTTTTCGTTCGGGAAGAATGAAAAGTGAGTGGGATTCGACGGTTCGGTGCATTTTCACTGCGGGAAATCAACCGTGGAAATGCGTTCATTTCCACGAGGATTATTGTTCAGTATTGGGGGTTTCAGGATTCTTGATTGGGAATTTCTATGCGTCGATGTTGGGGGATCCCCTCGCCAGATTCATTTCATAAGCCAAGAAAATCATCATTGGAAGTGGAAATATGTCCATGATGAGAATATCTTCAGTTAGAGTCAAGCATGACCCCTCAAGGCACTCAGGAATCAAAGGAAACGAAGAGGCCAATACACTTGCCAGAAAGGGAGCACAAACGCCACTTACTGGCCCAGAACCTTTCTGTGGCATAGGTCAACGCACCTATAGGAAAGAGTTTCTGGAGAGGGAAGAGACAGAAAGAGAAGCACTCTGGAGGAATCTTCCGGGAATGGATCACTCTAAAAGGTTCATTTGGAACTTTGGAAGTTCAAGATCCAAAAAGTATTTGGATCCCAGTAAGAACAAGTTACGCCTACTCACTGGCTTCCTCACAGGACACTGTCGCTTTAGGAAACATATGATGAGAATGAACTTAACAGAAACAGACGAGTGTAGATTCTGTGGTGAAGAGGAGGAGACTCCTGTTACCTGGTTACAGAATGCCTCGCCATTGCAAACCAGCTCAAAGAATGTCTTGGACAAGAGAATTACAGGAGGAATGAGGATCTTACCTCCTTGAAGCCCTCTCAGATACTGGAGTTCATTGGAGCTCTGGAGCTGGAGGGCGAGCTGTAGGTAGCGCATTTGCGAATACGGCTCTGATGGGGGGCACAACAGACCTTGAGGTCGCAGTGGAACGTAACCTCCTTCCTAACTATAAACTTTAAACTAACCAGGATACTAAGGGCGAATCATTAACAAACAGTCATCCCCAATCGAATCAGAAGGATACTCCAAGCGTCGAATTGAGATTCAAGGGCCACTCCGAGGATCCTCAACATCCTTCAGAACGGCAGAAAGATCAACTGCTCCCAAGCGAATGTTTCAATTCGACCAAGACCCAGAAAGGCCCATCTCATTAGACGGATATCCGTGCCGAACGAATTGAACCTGTTTATGCATTCCGGTTGCCGGAATCGACCGGGAAAGACAAAAATGGAAATGATTTCCCACGAGATACAACTCATCTATGGCGTCGTATGCACGAGCACGAGGAGATATCCAACGTTGGATCTCGCATACCTGGATCTCTATGTAGAAGCCGCAGCGTGGAAACCACTTAGGTCGGCCTTTCGCGATTTAACTTCAGCGGCAGCTTTGAGCTCATGTCCTGATTGAAGTCGAGGGACGATTGCATGTCGATGTTGACGATTCGGGATCGAATTTGATGTGAGGGTTTGCGGGAAGATCTGAGTGCGTCCTATCTATATGGTGGAATTCGTGGAAGGTACGTCAACCAGAGGTATCGATGTTAACAGTAAACAAGGCGTCATCGACTTCAGCTCCACATTTTTACAATGTTTAGTATATTGCCTTATTTTGATTTCACATTCAATATGAATGAAAGATGGAATTAGAAGATTCATTTCCTAGACATCGTTTTAGTTCAAGTGGTTCAAAAATCTTTTTTTCTCGAGGTGTCAAAGAATCGACCTTTTTCAAATCGAGTTCTTGCGTAAACCGGCGGAGGGATCTGGCTGCAATTACTTTAAGGAGACCTCGCGTCCTCTGGGATGATGATTCGACCGCTTTCGATCCTCGAGACGCCGCGGATCAAAAGCCTATACAATACTTTGGAGCTAACTTTTCGCGTTTCCGTCGTTTTCGTCGTTTTTCGAAAGTTATTTTCGTACGTTTGGAATTCGAAATAGGCAACTTTTCGAGTACCTTAGGAAATTCCGTTTCTTCCTCCGCGGTCTTTTTTGAAAAGCCAGCGTATATAGGAACATCTCAACAATCTAAAAACAGATAGGACATTTTCCTTAGACACCGACCGTCTCTATTCGAGATTCTCAACAGTTATATCGAAATCCATTTCGGGATTCTGGGGAGACGCCGCAAACCGGCTTCGCTTGCGCTGACGCCGCCGAAAAACTCTAGCTCCCAAATTGAATTATCGAATCCTTCAAATCGCCCCTAGGTCTGCATCCCTCGCTCCATGGAGACGTTCGAAAATTAAACTTCCTTAACAAATTTCAAACCGTCGTCGTCTAATATAATTCGTGTCTGCCTAACGCAGTGTTTTGATGTGATTTACGGTTCTTGGGGGGTGTCAGTTGCACACCCCGACGCGCTGACTTTATGACTCTGTTAGTGCGAATGAAACACGGGGTATTATGATGTTATTCCGTCCTTGATGTATCAATTGCAAGGGTTGGATCGGTCGAGGTCGGAATCTTCTTGCGAGATGAACTCTCCCATTTATTTCATTGTAATTAGTTGAGTGCCTCATGGGTGGCTGTCAAATAGAAAACTTTGGATTTTTCTATTGCCTACAAAAATTGTTTTTACCTGGCTAATGGAATAGAAGAAAAAGTTCGAACGAAAGACAAATAAAACTTGTTTTTATGCAATCAGAAGACTTCGGGTTGCAAAATGGCGAAGAAGCCACTATATAGTGCGTTTGAGAAAGGACTGTATATTTGGGATAGTCTTCATTGGCTGAGCGCGCAGTGTCCTGATTTCGAGAGAGAAAAAACTAGCCTTTCCATTTATGTGCCAAACGTCACATTTTTCGACCTCCAAGTGGTCGAAATTAGGCCTTGAAAATCGAATGAGAAAAGCGTAGAAAGCTTCTCGCGGTGATGTAGAAGGTTATTCTTTCAACGCAATGAGATCGCGGCCTTATTCTAGAAGAATACTAGAAAAAAAATAAGGTAAAAGTTCTTATGGTAAATGGAGGAAATTTCTGGATGCAAAATGGCGAAGGAGCCACTATCTAATAGAGCTTTTCTGAATGAAATGAATTATTTGGATATCTTTGATAGGGCATCGCCTGAACCACGAAAGGAAATTTAGGGGCCTCTCTCCCACAAATCCCTTCTTTATGAATTCGGTGTGATTGTGAACTAATTTTGATTTATCATTTCCAATCATCAGATTTCAGGATCCTCAGGCGAAACAAGATTCGGATGTCCCTTAATTTCCAAGTTGAGTTCTGGGTTGATTTGAATATTCAACTTCTACGAAAAATTTCTAAAAGCACTGCCGTGAAGGCAGGAGCTTTTGAGCGCTCGTACATGCACCTTGTAGGTAGATTCGCATTTTCCAGTTTTAGAAATCAATTGAAGGAATGTTTGACTGCTGTCAAAAAAATTCTGAAACTTAGGCAAAACTCCAGACTTCATGTCGGTGCTTCAGCTGATCAATTTTTTTCCGATAATTCGCTAGAATTTTCCACGGTATCTATGGTCTTAGTGATGCGATCTGGACAAAATTTTGCACGTAGTTTGAATACATTATTCCTGAGCTAGGTGCATAATTTCATTCCAATCCGATCAGTAGTTTCGAAACTATCAGGAAAAAAATATCTTGAACCGCCATATTTACGGAACCCCTAGTCTAATTTTGCTCATTGATGAACGTGACCGTGAAATTTGCGATCCAAACCCACCCTGAAAATTTCAAGTTCCTAGGCCTTTCCGTTCAAAAGTTAGAATTTTCTATGGTTTCTATGGTTCTGGTCATGAGATCTGGACAAAATATTGCTTCAATATATCATTCTCGATTAAAATACAAAATTTCATCTCGATCGAATCCGTAGTTTCGAATTTATCGAAAAAACAAAATTTCAAACGACCGTATTTACGGAACCCCTTGTATAATGTTGCTCATAGATGAACGTGATCACGACATTCAAGATCCACACCTATGCTGAAAATTTCAAGTCCCTAGGCGTTTCCGTTCAAAAGTTACAATTTTCTATGGTTTCTATGGTTCTGGTCATGCGATCTGGACAAAATTCCACATGTAGCTTGAACACCTCATTTTTCATTCGAGTGCAAAATTTCATCTCGATCAAATCTGTAGTTTTCAAGTAATCAGGGAAACAAAACTTTGAACGGCCATATTTACGGAACCCCTGGTGGAATTTGGCCCATTAACTTAACTTAACCGAGCCATTCGGGAACTGAACTCACACTGAAAATTTCAAGTCTCTAGGTTGTTCCGTTCAAGAGTTATCGTGCTTACGGCCGGCCGGACGGACAGACTCGAATTTTCCGACGGATTCGTCATCAGTGAGTCGAACATAGTCGATTGAGACCATTTTCGGCTCAAAATTCGAAAAATACAGACATCGTGACGAAATGATATAGCCCTCGTGTAAGTAGTACGAGCGCTCAAAAAACAAGATAAAGGTTCGTATGGTTGGTGAGGGAAATTACGGGTTGCAAAATGGCGAAGGAGCCAGTATCTAGAGATTTTCCGAATGAACAGAATAGTTTAGATACTTTAGATGGAGCAGCACTCTGATCTCGAAAGTAGAACTGAAGGAGTTTATCTTTCATCTGTCATACTTCTCATTTTCATGGATTTGGTTCGATAAAAAAATAATTTTGAATAATTATTCTCATCAATCAGATTTGAAAATACTTGAGCGTAAAAAATTTGAGGCATTCCAGAATTTTCTGGTTGAGTTCTGGTTCGATTCGAATATTTAATTTCAACGAAAAAAAAAAACAAGGTAAAAGTTCGTATGGTATGTGGAGGAAAATTTGGGTTGCAAAATGGCGAAGGAGTCAGTATCTAGAGCTTTTTGGAATGACCTGAATCATTCAGATACTTTCGAGGGCGCATCGCCTGGATTTTGAACTAAGGGTTTTTTGAATTCATCTCCCACATATCTCATTTTCATGAATTCGGTCTGATTGAAAACTAATTTTGATTTATTGATTCCAATAATCTGATTTCAGAATTCTTGGGCAAAAAAAATTCGGCCATCCCTGAAGTTCCTAGTTAAGTTTTGGGTTGATTTGAATTCTCAACTTCAACGGAAAAAAAACGAGATTTAATTTCTTATGGTTGATGAGGGAAATTACGGGTTGCAAAATGGCGAAGGAGCTTATATCTAGAGATTTTCCAAATGAAATGAATAGTTTAGATACTTTAGATGGAGCAGCACTCTGATCTCGAAAGTAGGACTAAAGGAGTTTATCTTTCATCTGTCATACTTCTCATTTTCATTAATTTGGTTCGATAAAAAAATAATTTCGAATAATTATTCTCATTAATCAGATTTGAAAATACTGAGCGTATAAGTTTGAGGCATTTCTGAAATTTCTGGTTGAGTTCTGATTCGATTCGAATATTTAATTTCAACGAAAAAAAAAACAAGGTAAAAGTTCGTATGGTAGGTGGAGGAAAATTTGGGTTGCAAGATGGCGAAGGAGCCATTATCTAAAGATTTTTCGAATGAACTGTTGTGATGTTGTGATGACTTGAAAATGAAGCACGATCATGATAGACAGCTTTCAATTATACGAAACTAGAAGTAAGTCTCACCCTTGTGAGAAAATAGCTCGTCACAATGATAATTCGAAAAATATATCGGATTTCAACGTATTGTATCGAAAAATCCTAATATAACTCCAAATAACCCTATATTCACAGATTTATCTTTCTCTTTCAGAAAACAACGTCCGAACAAATTCGATACAAACACTTCCGCCCTCTCGAATCAACGGGACGCCTCAGTTTCCCCGTCGAACCAATTCCACGCAGAGCGGTACTTGGCATTTTTCAATTTCCCAATCTACGCGCGACACGTCCATATAAAATATGCATCGAAATATCCCGGGCAACAAGTAGTCGACAAACTTCCCGTTCGGCGACATCGTGGACATAAATCAATTCCCACCGAATGCGGGACGATGTATACGACTACTCCGCCATTTTAATTTCATCGCCGACAACATCGGCGCGGCCCTCAAAAACAGCCACCGTCCATTTGTCAGGTCTCGTTACATATTCCATCAGGGTCTCCAGACGACGCTTAATCCCTGCACGTTGGTCCCTAACGCAATCAGCGGCAGCCAACAGCTGACCGTTGACACGATTGCTTCATTAAGATTAATATTTTCCCTTTCCCGGGATCCGCAAACAGAACCCTGAGGGATTGTCCCCGAAGTGTTTAACCTCTCGAACAGCACGCGGGGTAGGTTGACCGAAGGAAAAACTAATTGGACCCTGATGAGTGGTTGACCAGCCATCGGGAGAAGGTGGGATTTCGATTGGTCAGTTAAGTACAACAAAACGTTGCAAATTGACACAGTGGTTTATTATTTCCACATTACATCAGTTTCTTCATATTTCTTCAGTTTCTTCAATAGATGTGGTAACATCATCATTTTGTTCATTACTAGTGAGCAGGTAGGCCGTTATTCGTTGCATCATCTTTGGTTCGGTAGTCTCGCTACAGTGTCACCTCATGTCGAGTCAAAAGATCATAGGTTAGTTAATTTTTCAGTGAACAACATTTCAAAATTGATGTGACATAGCCATCAAGTTGAATGATGTGTCAGTTCAACAACCGTTCGATCACTCTCTCAGAAACCAGGAATGAGTTTGATAAGTTGGAGGGGTTCAGTACTTGGATAGGTGAATGTGCTGGCGATGAATTCAACAAGCTCCTCACGAAAATTGCCCATAATCCGACCCCGAGAAAATCCCGAAATGAAATCCCAAGTGGCCCATATTTCATCAGAATCAAACATTCACCGAACATTCATTTCGCTAATTTTTTTCTCTTTTTCAGGTTCCAGACTGGGAATATCCGGAACGAAGACGACGAGGCGAAATGGATGAACGTAAGTCTCTCTCTCTCTCTCTGTCTTTCATGTTGTATTCAATATCTCAGGCACGTGGCTTTGGTTTAATTCGGAATTTCCATAATTTTCATAGCACGGATTCCGGACTCTCGGCTGCATATTTCTTCGACGTAACTTCCTGCGAAGTTCCGGAACCCGGCGGAAATTCTCCGCTATATTGCCCATACAATATCTCCTGGGAGCGGTGCGGGTGTGTCGGGTTCCTTCGGAGCGGAATTTCGGCGAATTTTTCAATCGGGATTCCTTGATGGATATCCAGATTTTCAATATCTTCGGATAATTTTGGCGTCATTTGAGAGAAAAAGTGACAATGATTTCGACTTTTTGCATCCATAAGCATTCGAAGTAAAATTTTACTTCAATGGAGACGCTTTTCTAGTCCCAACACCTAATATTTCGCCACGGTCGTTCACGGTTCTAGGCGATCCGAAGTTTGTCGGTATTAGAGCGCGTGGCAAAGGGATTCTAGGGTCATTATATTGAATTTTTCATTTGGTCGAGCTCATTTGCGACGGTTCTTTGATCTTTTGAAGCGAAGTGATGAAGTTGCGAAAAAGGATTTTTTTTTTGGAAACGTTTGGTTGCCAAAGGCACTGGCGTATCAGTTTCTTGGATTTCTTTCAATTCCATTAAAGTTCGTATGCTTGCTGAAGGAAATTTCAGGGGTGCGGAATGGCGAAGGAGCCTGTATCTAGAGATTTTCCGAGTAGTTTGGATACTTTTGATGACGCAGGGCCCAATTCTCGAAAGTAGAACTAACGGCCTTTTCATTCATCTGCCACACTCCTTATTTTCATTGATCTGGTGCGATCAAAAACTGATTTTGATTTATTATTTCCAATAATCAGATTGCAGAATCCTAAGGCGAAGATAATTAGAGCTATTCCTAAATTTTCTAGTTATGTTCTGGGTTGATATGAATTTTCAACTTCAACGGAAAAAACGAAGTGGAAGTTCGTATGCTTGATGAAGAAAATTTCGGGTTGCAGAATGGCGAAGGAGCCAGTATCTAGATATTTTTCGAATGAACTGAATAGTTTGGATACTTTTGATGGCGCAGCGTCCAATTTTTGAAAGTAAAACTAACGTCCTTTTCATTCATCTGCCACACTCCTTATTTCCATCAATCTGGTTGGATCAAAAACTGATTCTGATTTATTATTTCCAATAGTCAGAATTCAGAATCCTAAGGCGAAGAAAATTTGAGCTATTCCTAAATTTTCTAGTTATGTTCTGGGTTGATATGAATTTTCAACTTCAACGGAAAAAACAAAGTGAAACTTCGTATGCTTGATGAATGAAATTTTGGGTTGCAGAATGGCGAAGGAGCCAGTATCTAGATATTTTTCGAATGAACTGAATAGTTTGGATACTTTTGATGGCGCAGCGCCCAATTTTTGAAAATAAAACTAACGGCCTTTTCATTCATCTGCCACACTCCTTATTTTCATCAATCTGGTTGGATCAAAAACTGATTCTGATTTTTTATTTCCAATAGTCAGAATTCAGAATCCTAAGGCGAAGAAAATTTGAGCTATTCCTAAATTTTCTAGTTATGTTCTGGGTTGATATGAATTTTCAACTTCAACGGAAAAAACAAAGTGAAAGTTCGTATGCTTGATGAAGGAAATTTCGGGTTGCAGAATGTCGAAGGAGCCGGTATCTAGATATTTTTCGAATGAACTGAATAGTTTGGATACTTTTGATGGCGCAGCGCCCAATTTTTGAAAATAAAACTAACGACCTTTTCATTCATCTGCCACACTCCTTATTTTCATCAATCTGGTTGGATCAAAAACTGATTCTGATTTTTTATTTCCAATAGTCAGAATTCAGAATCCTAAGGCGAAGAAAATTCGAGCTATTCCTAAATTTTCTAGTTATGTTCTGGGTTGATATGAATTTTCAACTTCAACGGAAAAAACAAAGTGAAAGTTCGTATGCTTGATGAATGGAATTTCGGGTTGCAGAATGGCGAAGGAGCCAGTATCTAGATATTTTTCGAATGAACTGAATAGTTTGGATACTTTTGAAGGCGCAGCGCCCAATTTTTGAAAATAAAACTAACGGCCTTTTCATTCATCTGCCACACTCCTTATTTTCATCAATCTGGTTGGATCAAAAACTGATTCTGATTTTTTATTTCCAATAGTCAGAATTCAGAATCCTAAGGCGAAGAAAATTTGAGCTATTCCTAAATTTTCTAGTTATGTTCTGGGTTGATATGAATTTTCAACTTCAACGGAAAAAACAAAGTGAAAGTTCGTATGCTTGATGAAGGAAATTTCGGGTTGCAGAATGTCGAAGGAGCCGGTATCTAGATATTTTTCGAATGAACTGAATAGTTTGGATACTTTTGATGGCGCAGCGCCCAATTTTTGAAAGTAAAACTAACGGCCTTTTCATTCATCTGCCACACTCCTTAATTTCATCAATCTGGTTGGATCAAAAACTGATTCTGATTTATCATTTCCAATAATCAGAATTCAGAATCCTAGGGCGAAGAAAATTTGAGCTATTCCTAAATTTTCTAGTTATGTTCTGGGTTGATATGAATTTTCAACTTCAACGGAAAAAACAAAGTGAAAGTTTGTATGCTTTATGAAGAAAATTTCGGGTTGCAGAATGGCGAAGGAGCCAGTATCTAGAGATTTTTTTGAATGAACTGAATAGTTTTGATACTTTTGATGGCTAAACGCCAGGATATCAGAGGAAGTACAAACGGCCTTTTTCATCTGCCACCCTCCTTTTCTTTATTAATTTGGTTCGATCGAAAACTGATTTTGATTTATTATTTCCAATAATCAGATTCCAAAATTCTCAGGCAAAGAGAATTCGAGCTATTCCTTAGTTTTCTAGTTATGTTCTGGGTTGATTCGAATATTCACCTTCAACGGAAAAAACAAATTAAAAGTTCGTATGCTTGATGAAGGAAATTTCGGGGTTGCGAAATGGCGAAGGATCCAGTATCTAGAGATTTTCCGAATGAACTGAATAGTTTGGATACTTTTGACCTCTTTTCTCCATCTGTCACAATCCTTTTTTTTTATTAATTTGGTTCGATCGAAAACTGATTTTGATTTATTATTTCCAATAATCAGATTCCAAAATTCTTAGAACAACCTTCTACATGAGAAAATGGCTATTGATTCTTAGGGGGCTTGAGACAAACGTCATGAAAAATATCTGGGAAGGTGTTGAGGTCATAATAAAAAACAATTTTTTCCTCAAAACATCAACACCCTTTGGCTCGAAAATTGAACAGTTGAGGACACAGTTCTATGAACTCTTTTTTTTTATCAACTAGTTATTCACACCCTCAGTGATCAGCATCGTATCCTGCACACCATATACATCAAATTGAAGGAGATATGAATTCATTGGATCGGTTGTCAGATCTTATACCAGATGGCAATATAGACACATTCTGAGAAAATTTTAAATTACGATGTTTCATGATTAGGCCGACGCTATGAACGCTCTAGAAAGATGAATTGGTTTAGAGTTTGCCCATCCCTAGCTCGAACAGTGTTCGGGGGTCGGTCGTGGGCGATGAATTTGTATCTTGGTACTGTCAGGAGCCCTGTCTAACAGTATATCATTAACAAAAAGCAGGCAAGAGTTTTCGATTTATGATGGGACCGCTTTTGCGACGTTGCCACTAGCGAGGCGCTAATTAGACGATAGGATTTCCTATCAGTTTTGAAGAAAAATCAAGAAGACGAAGAAGTTTCTCTCATTGTGATAATGAATATATACAAACGGAAACATACGTCCAGTTTTATCATGAAGATAATTCCTTCGTTACAAAATTTCTTACCACGATGTGCAGATGAATGCCGTTCCTAATCTCGCCCATCCCAACATCTCATTATTCATCCTAAATACCCTTTCAGAACCGCTGAAGTGATATCCGAAAGTATCAGAACGGAGATGTTAATCATCCCCATTCATCCCCTGCGTTTTCCCGGACGAAGAAAAGATACCCCATTGTCTAACCGAAGTTCCGAGGCAACATTTTAAATTCTCCAACCTCTAAATAAGTGTAAAACATGCATTTCCACGACCATCAATCACCGGGGCCTGAATGCCCTGCGGGGTTTTATCCATGTTGCCTTGTTATTGTGTCGAGATCTCCATGAAACGAACTAGAGCAGGCAAGATTGCGGGGAACAATATCTGGTGTCACGTATTATTAATGGGAATTTCATAGGTTTGATGCACTCTCGGCGACTGAGGGATTGGAGTTGAATCCGCCCGAGCTATCAGCGAAAGAAGTCCATCTTTCATTCGAGAAATGCAGTTGCGGGGTGCCCGGAAGTTTGTTCCACACAAAGGTTCTTTTTCTACGTCTCCACATATTCCAGCTACATCTTCATTTGTATGTCGTCTTTAATGAAAAAGTTGGAGAAATCTGTTTATCTGGCAAGAACCAAGTGTACACTATCGTTAGGCTCCTTCTCGAGTGTTTTTCAGGCAGAAATACTTGCAATCGAAAGATGCATAGTTATAAACCTGGAGAGAAAATAACAAGGGTATGATCCATTTTGATAGTCAAGCTGCTATCAAAGCACTGAACTCCTGTATCATCGACTCAAAGCTGATATGGGAAACTTAATGAAGTGGGCAAGAACAACAAGGTCTCTCTAGTCTGGGATTCCGGTCACTCAGTAATCAGAGGAAACGAAGAGGCCAATACACTTGCCAGAAAGGAGCACAAACGCCACTCACTGGCCTAAAACCTTTCTGTGGCATAGGTTAATGCACCTATACAAAACAGTTTCTGGAGGAGGAAGAGACTGAAAGAGAAGCACTCTGGAGGTATCTTCCAGTAATGATTTACTCCAAAAATTCATTCGGAACTTTGAAAGTTCAAGATCCCAAAAGTATTTGGATCTCTGTAAGAATAAGTTACGCCTCCCCACTGGCTTCTCCACAGGACATTGTCGCCTTAGGAAGCATATGATGAGAATGGGCTTAACAGGAACTGACGAGTGCAAATTCTGTGGTGAAGAGGAGGAAACTCCTGTTCACCTGGTTATAGAATGCCTCGCCATTGCAAACCAACGCAAATAATGTCTTGGACAAGAGAATTACAGGCGGAACGAGGATCCAACCTTTTTAAAGCCATCTCAGATACTGGAGTTCATTGAAGCTTTGGAACTGGAGGGCGAGCTGTAGGTAGCGCATTTGCGAACACAGCTCTGATGTTGGGCACAATAGATCTTGAGGTCGCAGTGAAAATGTAACTATAACTATAACTTACACCGTATGAACAATTCAAATTTCAGGTAATGTTGATGTTATTCAAGGTGAGGTTTTACGTTTTCGTATGGATACTGAGTTATGTGGTTACCTGATGCAGAATCTCTGGTTCCCAGTACTGACGAAGGTCTTGGTCTTGGTCTCTCCTCTTCCAGGACTCTCTCCACCGTTCTTCTGTATATGTTGAAAACAGTAGCGACACATTCGACCTTTGCCCTGCCACCTTGGAAGGTCTCACCATCGATTTCGGACTCCAGGATCGAGGTGGTTATCAAGGGTTGGCGTCTGCTGAAGCTGGAGATCGCGTTGGGGTCTTGGTGGTGGAACGATGAACTCTCGTTGATCTGAAAGAAAACAGTAATAATGAATTTAAGGAATTCGAGAAGGTTTAAGGTGAGGGTATGAGTCAGGCTCTGCTCTCCGTATCTTCAATGTAGACGATATAAGCTTCATATCTCCATAATGGCCACAATCTGCAACCTTCCCTTATTCAAATGAGTTAATTTCGTCGGTATTTTCTCCCCCAGAGATCTCGATAAGATGTTCAGGGAAGTTAAACCCTGAAAATTCCGAACGACCCAAGTTCTTGTGCGACGAACTGCCGCAATATGTAACACTTAGCATCCTGCAGGTGTTCTCCGCCTACTAGAAAAATTATTACAGTCACTGTGTTGCCGTGGAAAAAAATCCCGTGGAAACTTTTTCGACGCGGAAACTTCATAATTGAAAATAGTTCCGTATAAATTGCGTCCCCGAAGCGAAGCATTAAATTTAAATTATGTTTACGGTGACTTCGCCGGCGGAACTTCATGTCCCCGAGTTATTTCGGAATGTCGCGGTTTAGCATCGACATGGTGTACAGCGTTTGCTGTGAGTTGAAAAAAATTGATTGCTTGGGGGTGATGGCGTTCCTTTCGCGGTCGGATCAACAAAACAGGAATTTTAAAAAAAGCTGCGAAATTTTAAATTAGACGAAATTATTTCCGCATCACTTCGTTTCCTCCGCAGGTATGTTTTGCGAAATATCATTACTCCTTCTGATTACCCAAGGGGTATAAAATCAAGAATGGTCATGATTCTGAGGATCGAATATAGAAATTTTTAAGCACTGACTTAAAGTCAGGAGCTTTCGCGGAATTGTTTGAATTCATCGTCAGATCTATCACCCTTCCAGGTACCGGACACTGCTTGAATTCGAGTCTTATCGAACCCACCTCCAGTTTCTGGAAGCGATGTTGTCTAGTGGAAAATTAACCTATGATCATTTTGGTTTGACATGAGGTGAGACGATTGCGATACTATCGAACTGAAGATAAAGAAACGAACCACAGATTATGCGAAACTAAAATTGACACTTCAAGAGGTGGAATCACAGAATTATATGGAATATAAATAAATTTTTCACCACCAGATCAAAAAATGTCAATATTCTTTCCACAGCTGTAGAGCTCATTCGAGGTTTGAGCAATATATTCGAAGAAAAAAAAACAACAGATCTCCTCACTTGATGGCGGTAAGATAAGCATCATTTCATCCTTGGAAGCGTCATTAAGATATCATCAAATATTCATCCCACGCAAGGAGTTGCTCATAGGATTGACGATTACCCCCACCTAGTGATAATATTTGTTTGTATTAGTAGGAAGCTTCACAGCTGGCTTAGACTGCTTAGGGAATTAATTTAGTTATATCTTAACCACCTGAAGATGATCGTTCGCATTGCAACACGTCTCATGGAATTTGAGCCAATGTTGTGGAAATCGTATAAGTTATTCTATTCTGAGTTTTATTCGAAGAATGCTTTTTTCTAAAGTTCTCATTGAAAAACTGAGAGATATTTCGAAGTCTAAATGAATAATTTCGCATTAGCCTCCATTATCCATCAAAATCTGGTAAATTGTCTATTGGCATGAAATCTCGAGGAGTCTTCTTCACAATCCACATATCTGTATTCTTAAAAAAAAAAAACAGCGAACTAACCGGGGACACGAAAACGTGTTCCGTTTTCCATGTAGTTGCATGATGGAAAAGTTAAATACACAATATATTCGAGACATGCGAAACAATACTTAGAATACGATTAGAATGATAAAGTTTTCCAGTCTTGCAGTTCAAACATTATGTTATTTACGTAATCCTGACGAATGTGTGGAATAAAAAAAGCCATGATATTCAAATAGTGGTTATCCAAGATATACAGGGTGTGTTTTGAAGTGGGCTTTTTTCTGAAGGTACTAGAATCCATCAAAAGAGATCACTTCGCCGGAAGTTGATCATATAAAATGTTCAATTTGAAGAAAGTGCAAAAAATCTTAGGCATCATAATCTTAATACGACTCTGTTGGGAGATCTGCCATGGATAACGGTGCCATATGCATTCCAGCAAGTGAATAAAGTGCTGGATTTCATCGCAAATTTGTATATTCTCTTTCAACTTTTATCAGGAGATTCTTCCTCAACAGTATATTTCTCAACAAAGGAGAGGATGAATTACTGATTGATGAAGTCCTATGAAAAAATCAGGAAGTTCACAAACTCACCGATAAAATCGATCCAAATTGTTAACAGAAATTGTTCGAAATGATAACCATTCGTTTTATGTGCACAAAGTCTTGCCAGGCGGAATAACGAATGGTTAAAATAGTAATCACATCAGTTTGCTCACGAATAATGTCACAAGCAATTTGAATGCGTTTTTTCAGTTCTTCAATACTGTTCACCTCACCGTTACTGTACACTTATATTATCAAATGACCCAAAAAAAAAAATCACAGGGGTTGAGATCCGGGGAGCGTGTAGGCCAAGAAATCGACCAACCACCTCCAATTCACCTGAAGTCACAAAAATCATAGGCTCTGACAGATGGTTTTCCGTAAACTGGACGCATTCAATAAACACATGCAGATCTCAATACCAGATCCGGACTGGGAATTTCCAAGATTCGCGGGTAATTTCGATTTCTTGATACACGGGCCTTGTGACTATTTTATATGGAGGATTTTTGGAATTTTGACTTATGAATTCTAGCATCTGTCAAATAAATGCCTGACATTCAAAAACACCCTGTTTAATTTTTTAAACCGAACTGGCCGTCAGTGTGTCAAATAATGTAATTTCTCTGAAAATCGACACAGAGTTCTATGGAATATAAAATAAAATTTCTCAACATCAGATCAGAACAACTCAATTTTTTGTTCAGGTTGATCAGCTGTGAAGCTAAATTCTTTATATAACTCCTTATGAAGAAACAAAATAATAGCAGGATAATATGGCGAATGGTTTTTTGTTTTTTAAATCATTCGAGAGCTATGATCGTCATAAAATTCCACATGAACATTTTCATCATTATAAAAAAATTCACATGACGGTTTTTGCCATTTACTTACTTAATTGACGCATCCAGGATTCGAATGGATCCTGAAAATTACAAAACTCGAAATTTATCATGTTTACGGACGGACGGTCAGAATTGAAATTGACCACGACTTCTCCATCTGTGAGTCGATCCGAATCGTTTAAGACTATTTTGAGCTAAAAATTCAAAAATTTCAGCCAGAAAGATAACTTTTTTTTCCGATAAAAACAACCTCAATAAAAAACCAAATTGGAGACAATTGATTTGTCAATTTTTGAGCACTCGTTTTATATACACGAGTGTGATTACCACGAAACAACTGATTCGATCGAGATGAAATTTTGCACTCAAATGAAGAATGACGTATTCAAGCTACATGCGAATTTGTCCAGATCGCATGTCTAGAACCATAGAAACCATATAAAATTATAACTTTGTAATGGAAAGACCTAGGGACTTGAAATTTTCAGGATAGGTGTGGATCTCGAATATCGCGCTCATGATCATCAATGAGAAAAATTAGACTATGGGTTCCGTAAATATGGTGGTTTGAAATTCAGATTTCCTGATAATTTCAAAACCACGGATTCGATCGTCACTAAATTTTGTATTTTAATGGAGAAGGTATATTTAAGCTATATTCTGTCCAGATCGCATGACCAGAACTATAGAAGATTATAACTTTCGAACGGAAAGGCCTAGGGACTTGAAATTTTCAGAAAGGTGTGGATCTCGAATGTTGCGCTCAAGTTTATCAATGAGCAAAATTAGACTAAGGGTTCTGTAAATATGGTCGTTCGAAATTTGGTTTTCTTGTAATTTCAAAACTACGGGTTCGATTGACGAAATTTTGTGTTTTAATGAAGAATGATATATTCAAGCTACATTTTGTCCAGATCGCATGACCAAAACCATAGAAACCATAAAATTTCGAACGGAAAGGTCTAAGGACTTGAAATTTCCAGGGTAGGATTTGATCTCGAATTTCGCGGTCAGGTTCATCAATAAACCAAATAAGACTAGGGGTTCCGTAAATATGGCCGTTCAAAATATTTTTTTCTGATTATTTCGAAACTGCTGATTGGATTGGAATGAAATTTCGCACATAGATGAAGAATGACGTATTCAAACTACGTGCGGAATTGTCCAGATCGCATTACCGAGACCATAGATACCCTAGAAAATTCTAGCGAATTATAGAAGAGAAAATTTGTCACCTGAAGCACTGACGTGAAGTCTGGAGATTCGCCCCAGTTTGAAATCATTTTCGACAGCTCTCAAAAATGTTTTCGATTTGTTTCTCAACCTGGAAAATGTGGATCAACTTACAAGGTGGATGAACGAGCGCTCAAAAGCTTCCTGACTTCACGGCAGTGCTTTCTATAATTTTTTTCTGAACCAAATGAACGAACGATTCCCAGCCAGCTTCTCGAGTCAATAAATGTCCTTTCGCAACCGTTCATTCGACATCATCCCTACCAACCAGGGGTGTATTCCCCAATCGTTCCTCCAGAACCTCCGGTAGAAAGAAGGGTTCGCATAATCTAATAAGATTTTTTCGAACACCTTTCACCGTTCCATCCACCTGAAAAAGCCGTATCATCGATCCGGCCCGAATACGATTTAACCTTTATTTTTAGTGCCCGACCCTCTTGGATATCCCCCTTTTCAAACCAAACATATCCATTTCCATGATATAGACGTCCGACGATATTGCCTTTTTCTTCCGAGGGCATCACGAGCCGAATGATTTTTCATATAGACGCGCCCACCCCCAGGTTCTGACGGGGCTCTACCCGGATTTATGCCCGCCATTGGTGCATGGGAATTTATCGCTATTTTTCGTACGATGAAAAATGGATCGGGGATAAGTATCAATTTGAATGACCACCAGAGATTTTAAGTCTTCTGGATGTGTTTTCCGGGGGAACAGTCTATGGCGTAATGGATTGCCTATTCGCGAGATATATTCAGATCTACCTCGTCGAGCCGAGATATTCTTTATGCTGTTTATGGCCCGTAAGAGACGTTCCGGAGCGTCCTATTCTCCGAAGGGGTGGTCCGCCTATCTGGAAGGGTTGATGCGGTCTATTTTTCTACGACGCCTGGAAACTTCGGCACATTCTTCATGACGAATGAGATGGGATAATTTGGCTGGGATTATGCGGGTTCGAACATTTTTGTCATGTTTGGTCGAAAAAATCCTACACTCAAAGAAATTTTCCAGGATATACAACAGGAATTCGGTTACTTCTACAGAATATTCCCCCCATATGAGCGACAGCAGGAGTTTTACATTAGGTGATGCAACCAAACTGCGGTTTGTAATTTTAACAGGAAAATAATACTGTGATGAAAACCGAAATATGCGTGACTGTTCACTAAAATTTTCTGTTTGATAAACAAACTAGAAAATTGTACTCCAAGCTTCAAACTTCAGTTTCTACAAGAATTTCCTGTAATGAACTAAAAACTGAACTAAAACAGGAATTTCTTTACTCATAACGGAACTGTAGTATCGGTTTAACAGGAATTTCCATTCTTCGAATCAAAGAACTATCGTTTATATATTACGATACTAGTCAGTTGTATTCGAAGCTCATAACTCGAGATCCTACAGAAATTTTCTGTTGTAATGCATTCTATCTAAGGATAAAGAGTGACTTCGCGAAAAGGTGACTCATATTAGCGAATTTGATCACAGAATGACTGTCTTCAAATGCTCACACCTTTTCTGTCGCTTCTCAATCCTTTTGGTGGTATCATTTGAGTTTTGTCTATTCGGTGGTGACCTCTGTTGAGCTTTACGGTAAATGTTGGGCCGTCGGTGAAAAAAGGATATTGTTGAAAATCAGAGACGTTCTCGAAAAATTATGAGATAATACTGGAAATTGATATTAAATGTGGAAATTAAAAATAACTGAATGAAAATAAATTTTGAAATAATTCTGAGAACTGAAATGAATACATGAATTAAAATAACCGCATTAAAGTGAGTAATCAGAAATATTTATCGAGCTTCGCACCCCTCGAGGGAACGAAAAGACAACGATTCAGAAATTTCGAATTTGTCAAACCTAGAAAGAAGTGGAAAAAAGATAACGTAAAAAATTAGACACGTTCTCTGAAAATTATGAACTAATACAGGAAGTTGAAAATAAATATTGAAATAATTCTGGAAAATAAAAATAACTGAATTGAAAATAAATAGACAAATTAAAATAAACTCATAAACTCGAGCTTCGCAATACCGAAGCCCGAAGAGAAAACCATTCAAAAAATTTGAATTCGTGAAACTCGAAAAAAAAATAAAAAAAGGATATTGTAAAAAACTACATACTTTCTGGAAAAATAAAAAAGAACTCCTGGAAACTAGAAATTACTAAATGTAAATATTTCTGGGAATTGAATATTAACAAAAATAAATTTTTGAGTAATTCTGAAAGTCAAAAATGAACTCATAAATGAAGAAATCAAAAATATTGATATCATGAAAGAATTGTCGTTCTTGGTTCGACTATCTATATGCATTTCTTTCCAATGCATAAATATTGTTTCACTAAGATATATCCTTGCCAGAAATGTGTATCTGAAAGATATAAAACATAATTCTATTTTTGAGCGCTCGTACTACTTACACGAGGGCTATATCATTTCGTCACGATGTCTGTATTTTTCGAATTTTGAGCCGAAAATGGTCTCAATCGACTATGTTCGACTCACTGATGACGAATCCGTCGGAAAATTCGAGTCTGTCCGTCCGGCCGTCCGTAAGCACGATAACTCTCGAACGGAACAATCTAGAGACTTGTGTGGGTTCAGTTCCCAAATGCTCGTTAATGGGCTAAATTCCACCAGGGGTTCCGTAAATATGGCCGTTCAAAGTTTTGTTCCCGTGATTACTTGAACACTACAGATTTTATCGAGATGAAATTCTGCACTTAAATGGAGAATGAGGTGCTCAAGCTACATGTGAAATTTTGTCAAGATCGCATGACCAGAACCATAGAAATCATAGAAAATTGTAACTTTTGAATGGAAACGCATAGGGACTTGAAGTTTTCTGGATAGGTGTGGATCTCGAATGTCGTGATCACGTTCATATATGAGCAAACTTATACTAGGGGTTCCGTAAATAGAGTCGTTTGAAATTTAGTTTTCTTGATAATTTTAAAACTACAGATTCGATCGAGACGAAATTTTTCATCCTGGTGGAGAATGATATATTCAAGCTACATTTCTCGAGATCACATGACCAGAACCATAAAAACCATAGAAAATCATAACTTTCGAACGGAAAGGCCTAGCGACTTGAAATTTTCAGGATAGGTGTGGATCTGAAATGTCGGGTTCACGTTTATCAATGAGCAGAATTATACTAGAGGTTCCGTAAATACGGTCGTTTGAAATTTTGTTTTCTCGATAATTTCAAAACTACGGATTCGATCGAGATAAAATTTTGTATTTTAATCGAGAATTATATATTGAAGCATCTTTTTGTCCAGATCGCATGACGAGAAACCATAGAAAATTATAACTTCCGAAGGGAAAGGCCTAGGAACTTAAAATTTTCAGGTTGGGTTTGTATGGCAGATGTCGAGGTCACGTTCATCAATGAGCGAAATTAGACTAGGGGTTCCGTGAATATGGCCGTTCGAAATATTTTTTTCCTGATAGTTTCGAAACTACTGATTGGATTGGAATGAAATTTTGCACCTCGTTGAGGAATAATTTTGACCAGATCGCATCACCAAGACCATAGATACCGTAGAAAATTCTAGCGAATTATCAAAAAAAAATTGGTCAGCTAAAGCACTGACATTAAGTCTGAAGTTTCGCCTAAGTTTCAGAATTTTTTTGACAGCTGTCGAAAATTCCTTCAATTGATATCTAAAACTGGGAAATGCGAATCTACCTACAAGGTGGATGTACGAGCGCTCAAAAGCTCCTGACTTCACGGCAGTGCTTTTCGTAATTTTTTGAATATTTCATATCTCAATATTTCGTCTAATGAAAAATGGATCCATTTTTCTTCTGTTTCAATAATCATTACTCCTGTATTCGTTCAACTGAGGAAAATATATTTGAGAAATACTGGAAAAAAATAAATGCAAATGCTTCATTGAGTTCTTCCATTGAGTGGATCTGAATGTTTTGAAGGTTTTCTGTTTATTACATCGAATTCATCATTTTGATAACTGCACTGATGAGATTCGATATGAGTCGAAACCGGTCTGCAGGTGCAAGTGATGGATTTGGTGATCTCTGGGGTAACATGAATAGATTTCTTGGCTTGCTAGTTTATCTAGAGTTATTTTTCATATTTCATTACTGAATTTTCTAATTTTTCCTACTCCCTCCGATCTGATCTAACCTGACTCTTACCTCTGTTTTCCTGTTAAATCCCTATATCCCTTTTCCTCCCTACGCTATGTTTCTTAATTATATACCAACCCTCTTTTCTTTTTCTTGAATTTATCAGGAAAAGTTATTCAAGAGTTATTCAATCGTAGATCGAGAATATTCAATTCCAGGTAGGAGGCCATAAAATGCTAAAAATTATCGAATCGCTGTTCATCATGTTCGTTCCTTCGTCGGAAACCGATATTTTATTCCAAACAACTTCAACCGTACGGAACAACATAGATTGGAATAATGTTAGTTAAACAAGATTTATTCCGGTAGAATAATCTGACTTTCTGAGAAATACCAAACATTCCTGTTGAATTTAATGTGTCCATACTGTAAGTCGTACAAACTATTGTTGGGTGATACTTACAAAATAATTTTATTTTACTAAATATTCCTTATCGAAATATTCCTTTCAAAATAAAAGTACCTGATCACTGCTATACTTAAGTTTTTCCTGTTCATAGGACTCAAGTTACTTAAACCGGAATCGGCATGTTAGATTGCAAGTGTAGATTGTTCTCAGAACAGTATTTTTTGTGAAAACAATAGTTGAGTTCAAACAACAGGCATTCATTCAACCGGAAATTCCCCTGATTCGTTTTTTTCAGTGCGACGACCAAGCAATCGAATAGGCATTTCCACTAAGCACCCAAACATTGAGGGTAACTAGTTCAGTCATAACTTTTTCCCAGTGAATATTTCAAATCCACAAATGAACTTAGGGTTGGGTATCATCAATTCCGGAGTGATAGATACAAATTTCAGGAAGGACTCGTCCCGCATTGTACCCCGAAGGTAATTTTGGCGTCATGCAGCAGCAGCAGCTCCTCGTTCGCATTCATCGCGCAACTCTGCCATTAATCTGCAGCCGACTGAACGTATTGCCCAGATATGACGGCGGAGTAATTTCGAGACCCACGTTTGACACACAATATACAGAGTTTCAACCCGTCCATTCATCACCGCCAGTACTGAATTTATAACCGAAAATATTCGGCATTCGACTCCATAATTCCGTACATCCAATTCATTAGTTATTATTAAAGTGGCACGATATATTGTGCCTTGCCCGTCGCGCCGTTATTAAATTCGGATTTATGAGGGCAATTGCGTTTGTCGTTTTAATTGTTGCATACTTGCTTTTGCGTTTGCCGATTCAAGTGGCTGGTAATTAATTAACAAATCGAATTGATGGCGGTGTACGTGTACCGGCCATGATGATCGGGCGCGTTGCGAGCCGGTTCGATGTTGGCTGCATTGTTGGAGTGCGCCCAACGTCGCTGCGATTCGTGTTCCGTTGAGTAGGTAGAAAGCAAGGAACACGCTGGTCCACGTGTAGATTTAAACAACAATGTTATGGTTATGACGTTGAAGCGAGGTCTAAAAGTCGATACCTAAAGCAAGTACGCTGTGAATGGTAACCCCGGAACGCAGCCCCTGGAGAAGTTCTATGGACAATCGATCCCCACTAGACCTTAAGGTC
Source organism: Aphidecta obliterata (assembly GCA_963966015.1). Classification (NCBI taxonomy): domain Eukaryota; kingdom Metazoa; phylum Arthropoda; class Insecta; order Coleoptera; family Coccinellidae; genus Aphidecta; species Aphidecta obliterata. Next base: position 7,078,522 of record OZ014435.1, read on the forward strand.
TATTGTGCCCCTTATCGGAGCTGTTCACGTCATTACGTAGTCTACAGCTCGATCTCCAGTTCCAGAGTTCTCCAGTATCTGGGATGGTTCCAAGGAGATTACCTACTCACTTCTACAAGTCTCTTGTCCAAAGCATTCTTTACGTTGGCAAGCGATGTCGATGCATTCCGTCACCAGGTGATCCGGAATTTCTTCCTCCTCCCCACAGAATCTGCACTCGTCGTTTTCTGTTAGACCCATTCTTATGAGGTGATTCCTGAGACGGCAATGCCCTCAGAGAGGTGAGGAGGTGAAGCATATTTCTGCTGAGATCCAGATACTTCTTAGATCTTGCAGTATCAAAGTTTCGAAGAAACTTCTTGGAGTTATCCAACCCAGGAAGATTCCGCCATAGTATTTTCCTTCCTTTTTTTCCTCCTCCTGAAACACTTTCTTGTTGGTAGATTTTCCTATATCACAGAATGTTTCTGGGCCAATAAAAAGAGTTTGTGCTCCTTTTTTGACAAGTGCGTTGGTCTCTGAATTTCCTTTGATTTACCTAATGCATGATAGTAAATATTGGAAGCTTCATTTGGTGGAGATGTAGCAACTTTTTCACCACACTTCAGTCGATCGAATCAGACAAATCGGAGATAGTGGAAGTTGAAAAAAAAGTTACTCCATTTATCGTGAATCGGCCGATTGCATGTATAAGGTAAATATTGATAACCTCATTCAGTTGAGATGTAGCAACTTCTTCACTACACTTGAATGAATTGATTCAGGCAAATGGCAGATATTGGACGTTGAAAAAAAAATTACGAAAAGCACTGCCGTGAAGGCAGGAGCTTTTGAGCGCTCGTACATGCACCTTGTAGGTAGATTCGCATTTTCCAGTTTCAGAAATCAATTGAAGGAATTTTCGACAGCTGTCAAATAAATTTTGAAACTTAGGCGAAACTCCAGACTTCATGTCAGTTCTTCTGCTGATCAATTTTTTATCGATAATTCGCTAGAATTTCTACGGTATCTATCGTCTTGGTGGTGCGATCTGGACAAAATTTTGTACGTAGTTTGAATACATTATTACTCAGCTAGGTGCAAATCCACTCAGTATTTTCGGAACATATTTACGGAACCCCTACTATAATTTTGCTCATAGATGAACGTCATCACGACATTCGAGATCCACACCTATCCTGAAAATTTCAAGTCCCTAGGCCTTTCCGTTCGAAAGTTATGTTTTTCTATGGTTTCTATGGTTCTGGTCATGTGATCTGGAGAAAATTCACATGTAGCTTGAACACCACATTCTCAATTTGAGTGCAAAATTTCATCTCAATCAAATCTGTAGTTTTCAAGTAATCAGGGGAACAAAACTTTGAACGGCCATATTTACGGAACCCCTGGTGGAATTTGGCCCATTAACGAACTCAACCGAGGCATTCGGGTACTGAACCCATATTAAAAATTTCAAGTTTCTAGGTTGATCGTTCGAGAGTTATCGTGCTTACGGACGGACGGACGGATAGACTCGAATTTTCCGACGGATTCGTCATCAGTGAGTCGAACATAATCGATTGAGATCATTTTCGGCTCAAAATTCGAAAAATACAGACATCGTGACGAAATGATATAGCCCTCGTGTAAGTAGTACAAGCGCTCAAAAAGTTACTCCATTTCTGGTGAAACGGCGGATTTCATGCTTAAGGGTATACACTACTTCACAATAATTGTTTCAATGATTTCTCATAAACGGCATGTTGAATTCTTTTAATTTTTTGAATATACATTCGGGCGTGTATGTACAACACTTTCCTCGATCGTTTTCGAATAAAAATTCAATATTTTGCTGTGTTATCCAATCCATCCCAGGCGGATAATTCAAGTTTACTTCAACAATTACTGGGGATGAAAAAGAAAAAAAATCAAATTTCTTTCTATATCAAAAAGTTGTTTTCATTATCCATCAATTCGTTAATTTGATTTCAATCCATAACCTTTCAAATATTTATACATGAACATATATCTGATCTGAAAGGTATTGGATTATAATCAAATTAAGGAAGCGATAAGAATAACTTTCTGATATTGAAAGAAATATCAATTTTAAATCTTTTTCTTTTTTATCGCCAGTAATTGTTGAAGTAAGTTCAAATTATTCGCCTTGGATGGATTGGACTACAAGCAAAAATATTAAATTTTTTTCGAAAATTCGATAATACAAACTCACTTCATCAATTACTGGCGATTAAAAAGAAAAAAATTGAAAATGGATTTTTCTTTCAGTATCAGAGAGTTGTTCTCATTGCTTTCTCAATTTGATTTTAATCCATCACCTTTCATATCGGATATATGTTTATGTATAAATATTCGAAAAATTATGGGTTAAAATTAAATTAACAAATCGATGGCTAATGAGAACAACTTTTTGATATTGGAAGAAATTTCCATTTTCTTCTTTTTCATCGCTAGTAATTGTTGAAGATAGTTTGAATTATCCGCCTGGGATGGATTGGATTACACCGAAAAATATTGAATTTATATTCGAAAACGTTCGAGGAAAGAGTTTTGCATACACGCCTGAATGTACAGGGTGATTGTTTATGTTTTACTCAATATCTATCTCAGTAAATATTGGTCCAACAAAAACGTTTGAATGGGCAAATATGAAGTATTTTTTATGGGCATTCAGAATTCAGTACTAGAAAATGCAAAAAAGCCCTCGAAAACTGAATAAAAAGATATAGATTGTGTGTAAGTAAATGGGGGCCATTTGAACACTTAATTCAAATTTTTGTTGATGAATTGATGAAACAAAGACCAGCTGTTCTATTATCCACGGCTACTTCGATATAAAAAAAACGCAGGAGCGTCACGTGGCGTTCTACAGCTGCCTTAGATATTTTCCAAAAACTGACGAAGATAAACTGAATGAAGTATATTTATTTGAAATATTTATCAGAAGAAAGAGCTTTACCGATTAGGAAGATGAAATACAAGGTCGATCGATTCAGGCGAATCGAAGATATTGAAAGTTGAAAAAAAGTTATTCCATTTCTCTTGAAACGGCCGATTTCATGCATTCAGTAAATATTGAAAACTTCATTTAGTTGAGATATATCAACTTTTTGATAACACTTGAATCGAAAGATTCAGGCAAATCGAAGATATTGGAAGTTGAAAAAAAAGTTACTCCATTTCTGGTGAAACGTCCGATTTCATGTATAAGGTAAATATTGAAAACTTCATTAAGTTGAGATGTATCAATATTTTCATAACACTTGAATCGATAGATTCAGGCAAATCGAAGTTATTGGAAGTTGGAAAAAAGTTACTCCATTTCTTGTGCAACTGCCGATTTCATGCATTAGGTAAACATTGAAAACTTCATTTAGTTGAGATGTATCAACTTTTTCATGACACTTTGATCGATGGATTCAGGCAAATCGAGGTTATTGGAAGTTGAAAAAAAGTTACTCCATTTCTTGTGAAACTTCCGATTTCATGCATTAGATAAATTTTGAAAACTTCATTAGGTTGAGATTTTTCAGCTTTTTTATTTCCCGGAAGTGTGACCAGGAACCCAGACTAAACAAACCTCTTTTCTCTTTCTTATTTCGTTGAGTTTTCTTTGGCACTTCAACACCATCTCAGAATCGATTATATCAGAGTTCAGTGCTTTAATTGCAGCCTGACTGTCAGAGTGTATCGCTATGTCACATTTCTGAAAGTTTTTTTACAAGGTTCATTTCCACACATCTTTCGATGTAAGCATTTGGTGCCAGTCCCGAAAACTCCAGTGCCAGTCCCCGTCGTGGTTCAAGAACCATTTCGAAGAGAGAACTCTTCGAGAGCTGGGCTGTGGGCTTCCGTTTTCAATCTTCTTTGCTACTGAGCATCGTAGTGGAGTTTTTCTCGATGCTTGTTTTCTTTTTCATCTCCTATCGATCATTAAGGTACTCTGTTGAACAGACCATGAAATATTTCTCAAAGAAACCTCCAAAGACTTTTTGGACTTCGAAACATTTTTCGAATTTTTTTCAGAGTTAAGTAATTCACATTTGCTCAAATGTTTTACTCTGGAAGTGCTCCAGTGGATCATAATGAAAGTGATATCATTGATTGGGTCATCTCGCACTTTTGATCTATTTCGACCGTTTTCCGCCAGATCCTCGAAATACGATGCAGCCAACACGACTCCAAAAATCCAATTGCCCCAATTGCAGCAGCACCCCAACCGAATCGATCTCTCATTCGACCCCCGCTCAGGTGAGGCAGAATAGGCAGAGCCGCGTTCACAGCTCGCGGTCGAACTCCAGCATCCCATCCCGATCCCGCCATAAAGGAAAATAGACACCAATTTGCACATGCAATCAAGTCGACCGGAGAACGAACACCTTGATTAATTATTGACCGACGCAACGGTTTCGGAGATACGTTAGCTCGCATCCCCTAATGAGTATTATTCTGCGGAATCAATTGGGACCTTCGTCAGACCCATAAAATAATCAGGGCATCGATGCGGAGGCGGTTGCGTCAATTGGGACAATTGCGAGTAATGCGATTCTGGAAGGTGGCGAGGCTGAAATTATTGTTGCCGATTACGGTAAATGTGCAATATCGGTCGGTTGTAATCGGGAAAATACGATACCGAACATGTTTGGTTTTCGCCATGGTCGGAAGTAGTGGAAATGGATCGGAGAATGCTGGACGCACATTAATCGCACCACCATATCAGTGCGATCAAAAGATTTGGCGTCCCACAAGGTTCGATATTCGGGCCATCATTATTTCTGCTTTGCCTCAGCGAATCACCGGGTAACGATTTTGCCTGCGTTATGATCCTCACCTGGAGTATTTGCATTATTGACTGAACGGTACGAAGGCAGGAGGGGTCCCAAGGGATGGCAATTTCGATTTATGATAATTGGTTGATCGAGCAACAATTTGTCACATAGCACAACGTTATTTCGGGAAGGGCATTGGCTTGAACGTGCGACAGCCTGTACCATTCCCTCGAGTTATTCATGACCTAAAAATGACGCCAATAAGAAGGATTCCCAAAAAACCCCACCAGCGGCTGCGAAATAATTGTGTGTACTCATATTGTCATCATCCACCTTCCTCAAATAATAATTCCGATCGTAAAACCTCCACGTACATTCTATCTTATACAAATTTCGGGGCGTTCAGCTGTGATGGCGGGGTCGTATAAAAATGGGATCGACAAAAAGTCTCATAAAAGTTCGTCGAGTGCACGGGAGATCCTACCTTCTTTCCATTAATCAGCCATGTGATATTGGCTGCCGGGTAGCTCGGCGGCGTGGAGCAATTTCCACGTATGGAATATCCAATTTCGGGGAAATCGGTCTCGACCCACATGGTGGGATCCTCCTCACGTGTGTCTGAAATCAAACGGAATTCATTAGCTTTCAAACTTGAACGGATCATCATGCTCGGTCGTTAACGCATGGAGAGATTGCATGCTCATCTGACTTCCCCATAATTGTACATTTATGTTCTTTTAAACATTGCTGTGTTTAGATTAACTATTCAGAACTTTTAGTAGGAAAATTCCCGATAATCCTCATAAACTTTACTACTAGAGAAAAAAAAGTTTCTCCATTTCTGGTGAAACGGCCGATTTCATGCATTAGGTAAATATTGAAAACTTCATTTAGTTGACATGTATAAGTTTTTTTATAACACTTGAATCGATCAATTCTGGCAAATCAAAGTTATTGGAAGTTGAAAAAAAAGTAACTCCATATTTCTGGTGAAACGGCCGGTTTCATGCATTGGATGAATATTGAAACCTTCATTTAGTTGAGATGTATCAACTTTTTCATTAAACTTGAATCAATCCATTCAGGCAAATCGAAAATATTGGAAGTTGAAAAAAAAGTTACTCCATTTCTCGTGAAACGGCCGACTTCATGCATTAGGTAATTATTGAAAAATTCATTTGGTTGAGATGTAGCAACTTTTTGGGTGGCACCCTTAATAATAACTATTCAGACCTTTTAGGAGGAAAATTCCTGATAATCCTCATAAATTTTACTACTAAATGAAAATTGCCCAAATTATTTCACATCCAAGAGAACATATTTAATAACGCCAAAAGAACGTCAGTGTTATTGTGTCGCAAATATTTTCAAAGAACTGAAGAAATATCAACATCAGCCAACCAAAAAGTTTCGATCGCAAACATAGCCGTATCCGCTCCAGTGTTACTAACTTTATAAAATTTCCGGTGATGGGGATCGGTCAGTCCGGAAAGTTCCCCGTTTTCTATTTGTCAGATGGGCCAGACGAAATTGCGACGGGATCGACATATTATGTGGTGCATGAAATGGAAATTCAAAGGCATTCAACTTTGGCAAATTGGGAAATCGTGTAAAGTTATTCCCGGACCTTTCGGTTCGGAAATAATCGTCGGCAGAAAGTTTCTATATCGATCGCGCGGATCCCGGGGACGGAGGAAATTCTTCGATATTTCGAACTAAAGGAACAATGATATCAGAAAAATTTTATTTCGAAGTGACTTCATAAGTCGAAATTTCGTTTGGTTTCTCTTATTTCAGTTTCACTGGTCTCCGAGTCACATCAACAAGCGCCAGTTTCTAGCATGAAGTGAGTAGAATGTAAGTGACAGTGGGAGTGAGAGTGGGAGTAATAGTGGAAGTGGAATTGCAAGTATGAGTGAGAGTGGAAGTGAGAGTATAAGTGAGCGTGGAAGTGGAAGTGGAAGTGCAAGTGGAAGTAAAAGTGAGAGTATAAGTGAAAGTGGAAGTGGGATTGGACGAGGAAGTGGAAGTGGAAGTAACTTGATAAGTCGAAATGTCGTTCACTTTTTGAGCGCTCGTACTACTTACACGAGGGCTATATCATTTCGTCACGATGTCTGTATTTATCGAATTTTTAGTTGAAAATGTGCCGTAAGCACGATAACTCTCGAACGAAACAACCTAGAGACTTGAAATTTTCAGTGTGGGTTCAGTTCCCGAATGCCTCGGTTGAGTTCGTTAATGGGCCAAATTCCACCAGGGGTTCCGTAAATATGGCCGTTCGAAGTTTTGTTCTCCTGATTACTTGAAAACTTTTGCACTCGAATGAGGTGTTCAAGCTACATGTGAGATTTTGTCCAGATCGCATAACCAGAACCATAGAAACCATAGAAAATTGTAACTTTTGAACGGAAACGCCTAAGGACTCGAAATTTTCAGGATAGGTGTGGATTTGAAATGTAGCGTTCACGTTTATAAATGAGCAGAATTCTACTAGGGGTTCCGTAAATAAGGTCGTTTGAAATTTTGTTTTCTCGATAATTTCGAAACTACGGATTCGTTCGAGATAAAATTTCGTATACCGATCGAGAATGATATAATGAAGCAACTTTTTGTCCAGATCGCATGACCAGAACCATAGAAACCATAGAAGATTATAACTTCCGAAGCCTAGGAACTTGATATTTGCAGGGTAGGTTCTGATCACGAATGTCGCGGTCACGTTCATCAATGAGCAAAATTGGACTAAGGGTTCCGAAAATATGGCGGTTCAAAATATTTTTTTCCTGATAATTTCGAAACTACCGATTGGATTGGAATGAAATTTCACACCTAGCTGAAGAATAATGTATTCAAACTACGTTTTTGTCCAGATCGCATCACCAAGACCATAGATACCATAGAAAATTCTAGCGAATTTTCGACAAAAAAATTGGTCGCCTAAAGCACTGACGTGAAGTCTGGAGTTTCGCCCAAGTTCGAGAATTTTCTTGACAGCTGTCGAAAATTCCTTCAATTGATTTCTAAAACTGGAGATTTTGAATTTATCTACAAGGTGGATGTACGAGCGCTCAAAAGCTCCTGACTTCAAGGCAGTGCTTTTATAATTTTTTTTATTTTAGTCTCACAGGTCTCAGAGTCTCGTCAACAAGCGCCTGTTTCTAGCTGGAAGTGAGTATAGTGCAAGTGAGAGTGAGAGTGGAAGTGAAAGTGAGAGTATAAGTGAGAGTGAAAGTGGAAGTGGGAGCTGAAGTGGAAGTGAGAGTGGAAGTGGAAGCTGAAGTGGAAATGTGAGTGGAAGTGGGAGGCTAAAGGTTTTATTTCTGACTGGTTCTTCATCAATTGCTTCGGAGAAAAAGTTCAATCACCTCTCGGTTACCACAAAATTCTCAAATATACATTTTGACCAAAAATATGAGGAATTATGAATATAATGGATGAATGCGTATGTTGTTGACATTTCAATGAATTGTCTCCAACACTTCCACCCCGAATCATCGTTGAAGAAAATTGAAGGGAAGCAATTCTAAATACATGTTGGTATTACCGCAAAGCATATTATAATATGGTTTCTTTGCACAAACAACCCCTTCTTCTCCCGACCGCTCATCCGTGCAAATCCGCTCCGCAACTACCTCAAAGCCGTTTTTCAAGAACTCCGCCCGGAAGGTAGAGCCCCGACCCCCGAAACCGGATTGGTACGGCGCCGGTCCGGTCGAATGATCATAATTTCCTTGATCCCGCACATTTCTTGCGAATTACCCCCGGGGAGGATAACCATTTACGGAGTTAGATATGCCCGAAGGATCGCGCCCTGATACTTTCTCCACAAAGAGGCCGCGGTGTAGATCCACGGAATCGACCTTGTGTTGTGCCTGCCGGAGCGAAAGGATACGATGATATCGCTTTATGCAAATACCGGACCTGGCCACAGTCCGGGCCACAAAGTAAACGCAACAGGCCGAAGACCACAGCTTTAATGCTAACAATTTCGTAATGGAAATCTAAAACTGGGACAGACCGTCGGCTCTCTTATCAGGGAGCTTTAATTTGAAAGTGGCGATAGCGACATGACGGTTTAATCGAGATTATCGATGGGATGTTTGAGTTCTGACATACTTGAACGTTGGACGGTTTATTCATTCGAAAGAAGTTGATCTGTAGACGATAGTTATAGTTATGGTTATAGTTAGGAAGGGGGTTTCGTTCCTCTGCGACCTCAAGGTCTATTGTGCCCCCCATCAGAGCCGTATTCGCAACTGCGCTACCTACAGCTCGCCCTCCAGCTCTAGAGCTCCAATGAACTCCAGTATCTGAGAGGGCTTCAAGGAGGTTAGATCCTCATTCCTCCTGTAATTCTCTTGTCCAAGACATTCTTTGCGCTGGTTTGCAATGGCGATGCATTCTGTAACCAGGTGAACAGGAGTCTCCTCGTCTTCACCACAGAATCTACACTCGTCGGTTTCTGTTAAGCTCATTCTCATCATATGCTTCCTAAGGCGACAATGTCCTGTGAGGAAGCCAGTGAGTAGGCGTAACTTGTTCTCACTGAGATCCAAATACTTTTTGGATCTTGAACTTTCAAAGTTCCGAATGAACCTTTTAGAGTGATCCATTCCTGGAAGGTTCCTCTAGAGTGCATCTCTTTCGGTCTCTTCCTTCTCCAGAAACTCTTTCTTATAGGTGCATCCACCTATGCCACAGAAAGGTTCTGGGCCAGTAAGTGGCGTTTGTGCTCCCTTTCTGGCAAGTGTATTGGCCTTTTCGTTCCCTTTGATTCCTGAGTGACCAGGAACCCAGACTAAAGAGACCTCATTTTTATCTGTAGACGATAGAATACTCGCTTTTATTTAGACTTGGGATGATGCGAAGAGAGTGTTTATCCAAGTATTATCGTGGACGATTTTGTATAGACAAAGCTCTCAAATTTTCTCCATCCATAAAAAAATCACGAAAATCCGCCAAATGCCCTGTCTCTTTGGAAGACCCGAGCGATTAGGAACATCCCTCCATATCCTCCTCAACACCGAAGGGGGCATTAAGCGACTTATGGCTGGCCCCCCATTAGGCCGAATTTTCCCTACCGCTCGGGAGATGTTAATCCCCCTTCTTACGGCGTAGACTCGCAGCCACCCTGACGGATGGGCTGTCCGGAATTCGCCATAAATCTCAATCAGTTTGTTTTTCACGCCGAATTTTTCCAATTGATATATGCGTCTGGCTCTCGACGCAATTGCTTTCTGCACTAAAGTTCCATTTTCCTCACGCCGCGTCAAGTTTGGGTAACAAATAGCTAATTTCTGATGGCTGAATTGGATGAAATGGAATAAAATATTGTTTTCGAGCGAGGCACTCTGAAAATTGAACGTAATCGTGGGTTGGTCGAAAGTTCACAATGTTAAAATAGCGAAATTATAGGGGTTCAGGGTCGCTTTCCACCAAAAATTGACCGTATAAATCCTTCAAGACGACGAAACTGAAAAAGTCACCAATGAGATACATCATTATACTACCCTGGGTTATGTGGTTTTTCATCTCGTGAAATTGAGTGTTTACTTTATCTCGCGATGAATCAATGAGCCATATTGCTGTTTCTTTTTGGTTTTTGATTTTTGTTTCTTTTTTTTTTGTTTTATTCAGGGGAATTCTCATAGACGAACTATGTTCTATCTATCTCCGATAGATAGAAAACCACGACCTGCTCACTGAACCTAACCTGCTGTTTTAGATTCCGGGCATTTATTACTTATCAACCTTTTGACTCTTCTTGTTCGTTTCTCTATCACGATCTTTGTCGTGTGATAATTGTGTTACCTATGAATTTGAATTTCATAGCAGTCTCTTCTTTTGGATAATTCAAATTGAGATAACTCAATTTCTGTTTCTACGTAGTTGATCTCTGGGTCTTTTTGGATAGGTGGGTATCCTAACCACATCTTCTGCGGGGTTGTAGTCAACTTAGGTCTTCTAAGCTCATCATTTGGGTGTTGACTTGCTTTTTCAAATATCTTCTCGGCCTTTTTTTTTCAGGAAATCTGTGACAGTTTCCCATTTTAAGTCTTTGTGGATTTGTTGGTTTCTTACGAACCAAGGCATATTCATTGCTGCTCTGAGCAGTTTATTCTTTGTTGCTTGAATATTCTTCATATGGCTGAGCCATATGTTAGTTGGGGTCTTGCAATTGACTTGATCATTCGTAGCTTTGTGCTTTGGTTCATTTGGCCTCTTCTTCCTAGCAGTGGGTAGAGTCTACTCATTGCCGAGCTTGTTTTATCCACTGCATATTTTATATGGTTTTTCCATGTAAGCCCTTCATCTAGTTTTACTCCTATATATTAGACTTCATTTTCCCATTTTATCTCTTCTCTATCTATCTGTAGGTTGGAATTAATTTCAAGTCTTCGCTTCTGTAGTAGAATAGCTTGGCTCTTTTTGCTATTCATTTGAATTTTCCATTCGATGAACCATTCTTCTAAATCTTCTAGTGCTTCTTGCAGTCTTCTGTGTATGACATCTGGTCGTCGATTTCTGAAAGCTATTTCCGTGTCGTCTGCATAAAGGGCTAGCAGATTCCTTGGGTTCTTAGGTATATCGTAGATATATATGTTGTAGAACAGAGGTCCTAGAACTGATCCTTGGGGCACTCCTGCTTCTACTTGTCTGGTGGTAGATAATGTGTCGTCTATTCTGACATAAAAATTTCTGTTCCTCAGGTAGTTTCTTATTATCTTGCAGGTTTGGGTGGTGTAGACTGCCATCATCATCTTGTAGGCAAGTCCTTCTTACCAAACTCGGTCTAAGGCTCTCTCGACATCTAATAGCACTAATCCTGTGGCTTCTAGTTACTCTAATGCTTTCATTTTTCTTCTGGGGTTTATCTTCTTCGACTAGATTGATATTAATGATCTGCAACATTCGAAGATTGAAGATTCAAAATGAAATAAAAGTTAATTTTTTTTATTGTTTTTTTGTTTTATTCTCTCTAATGCTTTCATTTTTCTTCTGGAGTTTATTTTCTCCAAAGAGGTAGCTTCATTATTCTGGGATTAATTAAAGATTCAAAATTAAATAAAATTAGATTTTTTTCATTGTTTTTTATTGAAGGTTACTCTAATGGTTTCATTTTTCTTCCGAATACTTTGTCATCTTGGAAGTACATATGGGGGAAGATAGCTGATACCCATGACACTGAAATTTGCCATGCGAGCTTTGTAAATCATCCGAATGAAAACACCGATAATTCTCACCCATGAATCAGCAAAAATCCCACCACCATTAATCTCAATCGGGCAACTTCTCCGAACAGCAAATCGATCACCATCGTTGGAGATCTCATAACTCACGATATTTATGCCCTCAATGGTGGCAAATAACCATTCAGTCCTCTCCTCTACTCCTTATTTTTTCGGTCCCACTCGTGTTTTTGTTGGGGCGTTCGTCTGCGTCCTCCTCCAGAAACGTAAACAGATCCATCTTAACGTCGTAATACAAAGTCGATTAATGCCCCGTCCGCGTGATTGATGCGAGTTATATTTTCTTTTTACGGTTTCGCTCAAAATTTCGGTACCGTTCGATCGTGCGAATTGTTAACGCCGAAAGATTGATCATAATTTTTTTCGTTAGGCGATGAGACTAAATTTGAATTTGGAAGAATTACATTTGACAGGTAGAAAGCTAAACTCTGGTAGATGAGGCTCTGAAATCCAATATTCTTCAATCAATACAAAAGGAAGTTCAGAATACTGACCAATGATAAAATGTCATTGCTGTTCAAGTTTTGGGAAGACTGATGATAAATTTATATTATCAGAAGTAAAAAAATATCTGACTGAATCGGATAAATATCTCTACTCTACTCGTATAAGTTTAATATAAAGAGGATCGAGTTCAATTTCCAAGAATATTCCTATTGTTCGGTTTGAATCTCGAATAAACGGAGCATATTGTGTGGAGAATATTCAATAAGTAAGCCATAATAAATTTTTTCAGGCACTTTCTGAGTGTGAACACTCGTTTTAATACGCAATAAAAATCGTAAAATGCATTTATACCGGCCGTTCCGAACAGAATGGGTTATACATGAGCGATGTTGATGCTTCTTGCCCATTATTCCTGGCATTTCATAAATATCTTTATTGCCAGTTTTAGTGCTTTTTCGGTTGACAAAAATGAGTTTCTTAAATGAATGTCTCTAGTTGTTTCGAACAAAGAGACCATCATTCACAGGAGAATGGCTTCTTCAAGCAGCCGTAACAATTTTGACCTAATTCGGCTGTTCGAAAAATATTTAGAATTTGAATCAAACTGGCGTATTTGAACGGTTTTTGGTAGGGAAAAAACTCATGGATTTGCGTCGGCGACATACGTATTGCGCTAAACTGACAAGATAAGAAGTGGTGTGGCCGAAGGCGACTCGGCAATCTTAAAATGTAGTTATAGTATTGCCTATAACCTCTTCTCATCGATTTGAGCAACCCAGAGAACAATGATTTATCGTAACGGGGCGCCACTGTATTTCATTCCTTTCATAATACAGTTCCTCCAGTGAATATTTTATGATAATTTCGAGAGAATGGCAGACCCGAAATGCAGGAAGATTCCGGGAACGTTCCAGTCTCTCCTCGCCATTATTCATCGAAAATTTATATATTTCACCCCCTTGTCAACATACCCTCCTCGATATTTCCGAAGGCGTTGAATTGGGGAAATTTGGGGAGAAAGGATAATTTGATTACTTTTCGAATATCCATCGGATTCAGCGATTTCGTTAACCATTTTTGTGTGTATCGGTTGAAAGTTATTTTTTGGAGGAGATACATCTTATTTACGTATGTAATGAATTGGAAGCCTCAATAACGTTTCGGTACATGCAGAATTAATTCAAATAGTCGGAAACAGGGATTATTTAGTTTGGCCTAGTCGAGCAGAAATCGAAGTCGTGAGAACGCCTAGAAATCTCAAGAATTAATGTATTAATTCAAGTATTTGTTTAGTCTAGGTGCCCAGCGTTGGAATGTTGATAACCCATACACAAGAGTTTTAAAGGACCCATAAATATAGTGCCTAACGCAAATTCAATGGGCAAAAAAGTGAAGCGTTGTGAGATTTATAATTTCCCTTCGTTCGAGTTCACGAACCGCCTTAAAAAGATGATAGAAGGGGGTGATTGGTTCAACGAAAACGAAAACATCATTTGGAACCATCTAGAATGGTAGGGTTGAAAATTTTCTTCCAAACGCTTAATTAAGTGGTCGATTCGTGAAATCGACGAAAGGAAATTATAAAACTCACAACGATTAATTTTTTTGGTCATTAAACGCTTAGACTTAACAAATACTCAAATTAATACATCAATTCTTCACATTTCTAGGCGTTCTCGCGACTTCGATTTCTCCTTGTATCGACAAGGCCAAAAGAAATGATCTCTATTCCCGACTATTTGAATTAATTCTGCATGTACCGAAATGTTATTGAGTCTTCCAGTTCATTAGAAGTAATTTGGTTCATTCGTATGAAGGAAGATAACCGATTAATTAAATTTCATCCTATGGTTGTTATTTCGACCTAACCCTGTATTTTTGCACTGAACTATTCCAATTAATTTTTCAGGATGCGAAACTTGCGGAACCTCCTCCAGAGATCTTAATGGTGAGTTTGATAAGTTTAATTCGGAAAAGAATAACTCTGGTGGCAATTTAATATTTTTGCGTTGGCATCTCTGGGTTGGGTTGAACTATCAACATCAATAATCATATTCAACAGATAACCACAAAGTCTTGGCAAACACTCAAAAAAACCACAGAGTGCATAACAGACACTTCAATTGGGTGACAACTGACACTGATGACATGTATTCAAGGATGCCAACCCAAAAACAATGAAAATGTCACCAAATTGTTTCTTATTCGAGATGGTCCATTGTAGAAACTAATTCCAAACATTATTATGTCGAACTATACCCAATCTTTCAGCAATTGCCAATTTTCTGCCTTCATAGCTTCCTTCTGGTTCTGGGAATCCAAATTTCAGATCTATGAATTGAATTAATTAAAAATTCCTCTAGAGAAGCTAGAACGAAGGAGAAGGCAGCATATAATCCCACGTCTGTCGCAGACATGGGGTTGGTCCTTCGAGTAGCATTTAATCTATTCTTGTGGCATTTCATCTCGTTTTGTTGAATTTTATTCCAATAAGCAAAAGAGTTTCACATCAAAACTTTCACGGCTCTCAACATATGCATTTCGTCGGCGAAGACAATAATTTTCTAGATTATTCGGGTATGCGGGATTGTCGGGATTGTGATGAGACGCTGTCGCAGTAATTAAAATCGAGAAGTTTTTGCCCGCCTGAAACTTTTTGAGGACCGGATGGAACATCGATGAAGGACGGAGGAAGTTTCAGCGTGGTCAATTTGTGGAACATAAGATGGAGAGAAGTTGGGCTTTGGAAGATTCAGATGGTAGACTGTGAATCCTGTGGTAGATCGTGGAACTTCCCATAAAGGTTCAGAGCTGAATGGGGACGATATCGTCGAGGAAAGTTTTCCTCTAAAGAGGTGGAACTTGAAGGTTCAGTTCTCCTGAACTATATTAGATAACAACCTTTCAATAGATAGTTGGAGATTTTGCAGGAGGTTTCTGAGAAAGTGGCTTTTTAGCTGTTGTAATAAATCGGAAGACTTAATAACATTTCGGTACATGCAGAATTAATTCAAATAGTATGGAATAGATTATTTCTTTTGGCCTAGTCGATACAAGAAAAAATCGAAGTCGTGAGAATGCCCAGGAATGTGAAGAATTAATATATTAATTTAAGTATTTGTTTAGTCTACTCGCCCAGCTTTGAAATGTTGATAACCTTAACTCAAGAGTTTCAAAGGACCCATAAATAAAGTGCCTAACGCGAGTTTACCACTGTCGGAAATGTGAGAGGTAATTGGTTTCAGACCAATAATAAAACTAATTCACTAAACATTACAAAATATGGGTTTTGTTTCTGTCCAGAAACCGAAATGGAATAGGTGTTTCATGAAATTCATGGAAGCGTGCCAATCTCGAACGAATCGATGAAAAAGCGATACCCTCCGAAAAAAATATTACGTATCCGAAAAATTTCCATAAAATGCCCCTCTTTACCAAATTACATTCATGAGCTCGAATCGAATCAATACCCCGGAGCCTGCTTCAAAGGCTTGTTTGGAATAATTGTTTATGGAGCAGATTCAATCTAAAAAGCCTTCTAGCTGGATGAGGTTGCGTCTTCGCTGTGAACGCAAATCTTTGTTATGAGCCAACTTCGACCCCATCGGGTGTTTCGAAAGATATTTATTTATCGGGTTGAAAAACAGGGTCCAGAAGGGGTATTAGATGTTATGCGATACGCATGAAAAAACGCTTGTTTATTAAGTTCATATTACTTCGTATCTCGTTCAGATCTTGTCTTCACCCACGACCTGAACTTTTTCGAGGAAAACTCCCCGAAAGCTCAGTTGTTGATTGAAACGCGAGATATTCTGTTTTTCCGAGTAAAAATTTCCCCCCTTTGTATGGAACGAAGTTTCGGTTTGTTGAAGCATAAAGAATGGCGTCATTGAAAGAACGGCCGAACTGGATAGTTCCCATAACAGTTGTTTGAGGGTTCTTTATTCATATTTTTCTTTTTTCCGATAGTTCGGGTCTGTATAGCTCGCAGATATAGTTTTTTGCACTGCTTCGTTGCGAGTGCACACTTCACTTGAGTGTTTTCTCGGTAAATAACTGTTCCAGTCGTTGAATATTTCGAAAAGTGAATACACGTTAGACAAAAATGATAAGTTTTATCAGTTATTTCGCATGATTGAAGAAAGTCCAATCAATGAAGGGTTCGAAAAAAACATTTTGAAGGAGCAATTTTTATTTCAATAATGTATTCGAATTGTTTAAGGGGTGAACATACTAAAAGTTCTGTGACCTAGACTTGGGGATCAAGTGGGGATTTTCATTTTTACGGTCATATCTCCCAAACGGTGCGTCGTACAGTAAAACATATAAATATAGGGTGAAAGTTTTCTGTATTGCCTACGAGATCATTTTCATTACTTTTTTTGCAACACGAACAGTTTTTGAGATATCCGCATCTGATCTCGCTAATTAACGAAAAGTACATTTTCCGTCGACCATAGAATAAAAGCTCATTTTAACGCACTCGAAATCATCCATTAATGACCCCTATTAATGCATGATTTCTTGTAATAATGGATGATTATCATGGCAACCGATTATAAAATATTCAGTCGGAGCATAGATGCATCTATGTCGGAGCAAGATCGAGCTGTCAAATTTATTTATTCGCTTTCGATCAGAATCTGATTTTATCCGTTACGCTACTACATAATGAATAACGAAAAAAATATCCCTTTGACACCGCCAGATGTGACAAAAACTGCTGAAGCAGCAACTTTGAGTCTGCTTCCTGAAAAGAGCCGCCATTTATATGAGAAAACCTATGCTGAATTCAAATCTTGGTGCAGGGACAAGAAGGTTCGGAACTTTACGGAAACGGTTTTGTTGGCATACTTTACGGGTATTGCAGAAAAGGGGCATCTAGCAAGTTTATGGCCAAAATATTCGATGCTGAAATCAACACTGAATGTGAAAGACAATACTGATATAAGCAGATACCACAAACTGGTGATGTTTATTAAACGGAAAAGAGAGGGATATATCCCAAAAAAATCAAAAGTTCTCGAAAAAGAACATGCGAGAGAGTTCATAGCGAATGCTCCTGATAGTGTTTTCTTGATGTCGAAGGTAAAAATAAAACTCAATTGAATCGTTATTCCAACTTATTCTCATTATCTCGTTATAGTGAAATAACTGTCATTGTTTGATGTGTGGGTCGCTTTGATATTCGGAGTAGCGGGTGCATTGAGAAAAGATGAATTGTTAAGGTTGCAGAGAAAGGATGTACAAGATATGGGATCGAAATTTTTGGTGACAGTGAATTCATCGAAAACACATTCCAACAGGATATTCACTGTGGTGGATAATGATGAGCATACACTTTTAAACATAATAAAGAGATATATCCTTGAGGCCAGCATACACTCCAAACGAAAGATTTTTCGTTTTTTATAAGAACTATTATAAATGCTCAACACAACCAGTTGGAATCAATACATTTTCTAAATTACCGTCAATGATTGCAAACTTTCTTAAATTAGTGCAACCACATTTGTTTACAGGTCACTGTGATAGTCATAGTGATTTTTTGCGATTTTTAACTTGCAAAGTTTCCACTTAACCTAACCTAACGGAGCTTAACCTGGGGCTTCACCTCTTATTTCTATTTTCTCTTGAGATTTGTAACTTTGATATTCTCTGCTTCATGCTTTCACCAGATGATTCTGCTCTTTGAATGTCCAAATAAACTAGGAACTTCTTGTGCTTTATACAGGTTTTGTTTTGAGGTAAGGCTTTTTTTTTGACAAGTGCTAGAACTCATCAAAAGAGATCATTTCGCCGGAAGGTCATCATATATATTATTCAATTCGAAAAAAGTGCAAAAAAAATCTTGCCCATCATCATCTTAATACGACTCTGCCATGAATCACGGTGCAAAATGCATTCCAGCAAGTGAATAAAATGCTGGATTTTATCGGTAATTCGTTAATTCTCTCCCAACTTTTTAGCACCTGTCAAAAAAGCCTCAACTTCAAAACACCCTGTATATTGTTAAACCTGACTGTCATGTGTCAGAAATTCTATCACATAAATTTTGAGTCGTAAGTGACGAATGACGTTTCTCCTTTGTACTCACCAACTACGGAAAGGTATCCTGCGACATATAATGTGTAGAAGTTTGGAGCATCCGAAGAAACTTCACACTTGTACTTTCCGGTAACTTCAGGCTGCACGTGTCTGAGAACAACCTCGTTCGCGTTCGACTTGCTCAACTGAAACAATGAGAACATGGCTATATTGTTCGGTAATATCCGTGTTGAATCTTCTTCAGTTCAGACATTTCGTTTCTGTTCCAGAAGATTCTGAGAACGTCATTGTACTCACATCGACGTCGATGCCGGGTAGAGGGAACACCTGTGTGTTCGGCAATTCCTTCGGGATGAATCGGAAGAACTCTTTGGTTCCCTTGTACCATTTGACCGTATACAGGGGTTCACCTTCCAAATCGTAGCGGCATTGGAGCGATACCGTGTCCATTATCCTTGCGGCCTGGGGGATTGTGACCCTCACGTCTCTCAAGGCGTGCGTCAAACCTGGAAAAAAGATACAGAATGAGATAAATTTCGAGAGATTTCAAATTTCTTATCGCCTTTTCAAAATCACCTCCTGTGAAATTCGATTTTTAACACTCGAAATTCATCTGAAGATCAATTCAGGACGCCGGTGAAGCCGCAACCGAAAATACACCGTCCATGATCTTGTGCAGTATTCTCTGTAGGCAGCGCCTACAGAGGTTTCGAAAAAGCCAGTGTAAGCTGTAGAAATCGGCCTTTTCTTTCTTTTATATAAAGCAATATATCTTTAGTTGATTTTCTCGTAGTAATTTTATTCCCATTCAATATATGTTCTTCCTTTGATAGACTAGAGTTTGAAATGGTCATTATTATCGCTACCATCACAGATAAGCCGAACTCTGTCTCCGGCTTGGCAGCTGCCTGGTGGTTTGCTATAATTATCCACTTTCAAAAATATAGCTGGCGCCCGAAAAAACTTAAAAAAAGTGGAATTTATCGTATTTCAAAATCATCAGCAGCTCACCCAATGGTGGAGGAAACCCCGTTACAGTAGAGATGAAGACACGTTATTGTTTAGTCTGAGGTTACCCAAGCAGGTACAAACACCCCGTCGATTCCAGAACCCCCTCCCCGCTTCCCTCAAAACCAATTTCAACGACTGGGATGGCGAACATGCCACCTCACGTTGCCGTAACTTGTCGCCGATACGTTCACATCAAAGCGTCGAAACGCCGAAAAAATACATCAAACTCTCGACGACGTTCGATCGAAACCAATCCCCCAGAACTTCGGCATCCTGCATTCGCGAGATTACGATGCTTTATGGAAACTCCATAGAATGTGGAACTTCTTCGAACCGATCGATCTGAACGGGCAAAGTTAAGTCTCGGCCTTTTCATTGTCGCCAGCCGAGCATTGTGGCTGGGTCGAACATGTTTACCCCCCCACTCCCCGTATCGCTTAGAGCAAACTGTTGAGTCGCAGTTTGTAGTCGAGATTGAGACTCGGCTGTGTATGCACCATTGATATTGCGTCAGTTACTGGAGTTTCGAATTGAGTCTGAGTATAGGGAATAATGAACAGAGAGGGCCCTATTCTGTTTGATTCATTGTATTGAGGGGTTTATCAGGTTAGGTTAACATAAGAAGAGTAATGGATATAATTCTTGATATGAACTATCATTTACGTTAGGTTAGGTAAGCTTTAGTTAGGACCACGTTGAAAATCATTCTTGAAATTAATTTAAATTTAGGTTAGGTTAAGTCAGGACAGTTTCAAAATAATTCACGAAATGAATTTAAATTTAGCTCAGGTTAGGTGCTCAAATCAGGACAGTGTTGAAAATCATTCTTTTTTATTTAGGTTAGGTCAGGTTGAATTGAGTTAGGACTGTGTAAAATATAATTCTGATATTCAGATATTTAATGGTTATTGCCCAGGTACTTCCACTCAAATTTGGAGTTTTATGGAGCTCACCTAGAAACCTAAGCTCACAAAGCTGAGTGTCCTACAAGTTGAAACTCGCCCCAAAACATCTTATCTTTGGAGTAACTTATTTGAGATTTATTTTACCTTCCACACTCTAGGCCCTTCCAGGTATCCCAGAACGTTGATTGAAGAATTTTGGGAAGATATCCGACCTATGTATTTACAGTTCCCTTTTCCTTTCCATGCCTTGCCCTACATTTCGCACCCGAACTACGGCGACCTCTTCAATAATTTCCCTGGGTGTGGAAGAACTAGAGATTTCTGTTTTTGAAATATCAGGCAATTTGGAGACTGGAGAGTTCACAGCTGAGTCATAATTAATGCCAGATGTTGAATTATTCAACATCTGCAGATATTCAGAGTATTTTTCCATATTATATATGAATTCTGTTTACGGACACTAGGCGCGATATTTTGTTGATCTGATTCTAGGAATAATTGGAATATTTTATGAGAAGCTACTTGAGCGCTCGTACATGCACCTTGTAGGTAGATTCGCATTATTCAGTTTTAGAAACCAATTAAGAATATTTTGACAGCTGTCAAAAAAAATTCAAACTGAGGCGAAAATCCAGAATTCACGTCAGTGCTTTAGGTGACCAATTTTTTTTTTCAATAATTCGCTACAATTTTCTACGGTATCTATTGTCTTGGTAATGCGATCTGGACAAAATTCCCCACGTAGTTTGAATATATGTCATTCTCCATCTATGTGCGAAATTTCATTCCAATCCAATAGGTGGTTTCGAAATTATCAGGAAAAAACGGCTGAACGGCTATATTTACGGAACCCCTAGTCTAATTTTGCTCATTGATGAACGTGACCGCAAAATTCGCGATCCGAACCTATCCTGAAAATTTCAAGTCCCTAGGCCTTTCCGTTCGGAAATTATTATTTTCTATGGTTTCTATGGTTCTTATCATGCGATCTGGACAAAATGTAGCTCGGATATATCATTCTCAATTCAAATACAAATTTTCGTCACGATCAAATCCATAGTTTTGAAATTATCAAGAAAACTGAATTTCAAACGGCCACATTTACGGAACCCCTAGTCTAATTCTGCTCATTGATGAAAATGACTGCAACATTAAAGATCCAAACCTATTCTGAAAATTTCAAGTCCCTAGGACTCTTCATTACAAAGTTATAATTTCCTATGGTTTCTATGGTTCTGGTCATCTGAGCTGGACCAAATTTTGCATGTAGCTTGAACACGTAATTTTCCATCTGAGCGCAAAATTCCACTTCGATCGAATCTGTAGTTTTGGAGTATTCAGAAAAACAAAATTTCGAGCGGCCATATTCACGGAACCCCCGGGCGAATTTTGCCCAATAACGAACTCAACCGCGTCATTCGAGATTCAAACCTACCCTGAAAATTTCAAGTCTCTAGGACATTCCGTTCGAGAGTTATCGTGTATACAGACATACGGCCGGCCGGACAGACAGACTCGAATTTCTCGACGCATTCGTCATCAGTGAGTCGAACATAGTCGTTTGAGACCATTTTCGGCTCAAAATTCGAAAAATATAGACATCGTGTCGAAATGATATAGCCCTCGTGTAAGTAGTACGAGCGCTCAAAAAATATGACAAAATATTATGAAGTATATTTGCAAGTTTAAATCAAGGAACAATTGGTGAGAAATGGTCTATTGACCTTATTTTGGAAACCAGCCAAATATGGAAATTTTTTTTTCGAAAAACGGTTTTTCCTCAATTACTTTTTATGCTTTGGTTCGATAGTTTTTTCGATAACATATTAGGATTGCCCTCAGAAAATACTATCATGCTGATTAGTCACTTTTCAATTTTGCCGAAAGGATTAGTCACAAAATTCAGTGACCTGCTTACGTGAAACATCCTGTACATCATTTTTCATTATTTTCTGAAAATATAAAATCAATAATATACATTCATTGCTAAATTTGACGAGTAGCTTCTCATAAGAATATTCCAATTATTTTCAGAATCAAATCAACAAAATATCGCACCTAGTGTCCGTAAACACAATTCACATATGATATGAAAAAATACTCGAATATCCCCTAAATAATTTGAGGCCAGATCAAAGATCCGCTTCAATCAACGTTCATATTATGTCCCTTACTACTTGGACAGTAGAAACAAATTCCACGTTTCCTTTCTTCAGGGACATTATTCTCATTATCAACCTTGAGAATATTACAGATATCGTCACGGAGATTATTTCGACGTTAAGGTTTATAGAAATCTCCTCAGCCCCTACCGAGTTACAGTTATCTGTATCTACTGAAATGAAAAATCGACGAGAACCACGACCCCTGAGTTTGACCAGCTCGAACTACAATTTCGATCCCAGCGCCATCTAATTCTCATTCCAATTTTTGATCTCGTTTACTCTCGCAAGGGTATCTTCCCAAAATACTTCAATCAACGCTCAAAGTTCAGGTGTTTACCGTACAAAACTATTCCGAAGAACAGGAAGGAGTTGCAAGTCTGGCAAATTGAGAGGAGGAAGATTTAGGTTGTATAACTTGAAGACAATGTTATTTCCCGACAATATTACACTCAAGGTAGTTAGTGTAAAGTTGGGGTGGTAATTTTATATCCTCATTCGGGAAGTTTAAATATTTGCAGGAGGTGCACCACCAAAACTCAACGTCGTTTCTTGGGGAATTGCAGGATATGGAGTAATTAGGGTGGGTTCTTGCTCGAAGCGGACACCAATGGAAGGTTGTTGGAGTCTGATTCATCCAAACAGAATTGGAGTGAGAAGATATTCAGTTTCACAACTGTTTTCAGTTTCTGACTTTTTTGATTAGATCTCATCCCAATAGAAAAGACTCAGTCTTCAGTGATATCTGAAGAACTCTTCCTTTGTGAAAAAGCCATCGATGAGAATGCTGTAGAGCAGTTTATGGAATTCAACCACTGTTCGATGAATTCAGCAGCACAAGACCCCCGTAAGACTAATTCTTACGTATGCATCCGAAACTTGAGCAACAAGCTGATGAAGAATGCAGAAATGTGAACCACGATCCTCAACAATGAACTCTCTGCGTACCTGAATTGAATGAGGAAAGAATTAAAACGAAGAATTTCCGGTCCCAAAAAAAAATGTTGGGTCGGAATCCGCCGGAATCTGGACCGCCGCGGAACGTGAGAAGCCCATAAATTACCGGCAATTTTCGCGAATGCAAATCGGGGATCGCCTTAAGACCGGAATTATCAAGTCGGGTGTGAAATGGCCGAAATGAATTCTTTATGAACCTCAGGATTTCGGGAATAATGGCTCCTCGGGGGGAAACACGTCCGAAGAGCTCCTGGCGAGCGTCCTACATCCCGAAAGATAATGCCGGAACATTCCGCAGGGAAGCCGAACAGGAGCCCTGGTCGTTCTGGAAGGGTAAAGCGAAGGGAATTATGCCGGATGTCTCTAATTTCTATTCGGTGGGTTATGGGGTTTTGGTATGCGGTGTTTGTTCTAAGGGTTCGAGATTCTCTGTATGTAACGGGTGATTTTTTTGAAGTTAGGATTTTCATGCATTAGTATTTGCTCAGATTTTTTTGAGGTTAGGATTTTCATGCATTAGTATTTGCTCAGTATGCTTTGACATTTCATCATGAATAGACTTACTAACGAGCAACGCTTGCAAATCATTGAATTTTATTACCAAAATCAGTGTTCGGTTCGAAATGTGTTTCGCGCTTTACGCCCGATTTATGGTCTACATAATCGACCAAGTGAGCAAACAATTAATGCGATTGTGACCAAGTTTCGCACTCAGTTTACTTTATTGGACATTAAACCAACCACACGAATGCGTACAGTGCGTACAGAAGAGAATATTGCGTCTGTTTCTGAGAGTGTTGCTGAAGACCGTGAAATGTCGATTCGTCGCCGTTCGCAGCAATTGGGTTTGTGTTATTCGACCACATGGAAGATTTTACGTAAAGATCTTGGTGTAAAACCGTATAAAATACAGCTCCTGCAAGAACTGAAGCCGAACGATCTGCCACAACGTCGAATTTTCAGTGAATGCGCCCTAGAAAAGTTGGCAGAAAATCCGCTTTTTTATCGACAAATTTTGTTCAGCGATGAGGCTCATTTCTGGTTGAATGGCTACGTAAATAAGCAGAATTGCCGCATTTGGAGTGAAGAGCAACCAGAAGCCGTTCAAGAACTGCCCATGCATCCCGAAAAATGCACTGTTTGGTGTGGTTTGTACGCTGGTGGAATCATTGGACCGTATTTTTTCAAAGATGATGTTGGACGCAACGTTACGGTGAATGGCGATCGCTATCGTTCGATGCTAACAAACTTTTTGTTGCCAAAAATGGAAGAACTGAACTTGGTTGACATGTGGTTTCAACAAGATGGCGCTACATGCCACACAGCTCGCGATTCTATGGCCGTTTTGAGGGAAAACTTCGGAGAACAATTCATCTCAAGAAATGGACCGGTAAGTTGGCCACCAAGATCATGCGATTTGACGCCTTTAGACTATTTTTTGTGGGGCTACGTCAAGTCTAAAGTCTACAGAAATAAGCCAGTAACTATTCCAGCTTTGGAAGACAACATTTCCGAAGAAATTCGGGCTATTCCGGCCGAAATGCTCGAAAAAGTTGCCCAAAATTGGACTTTCCGAATGGACCACCTAAGACGCAGCCGCGGTCAACATTTAAATGAAATTATCTTCAAAAAGTAAATGTCATGGACCAATCTAACGTTTCAAATAAAGAACCGATGAGATTTTGCAAATTTTATGCGTTTTTTTTTTAAAAAAAGTTCTCAAGCTCTTAAAAAATCACCCATTATAATCTGAGTTTTTGGATTCGAGTTTTCTGTCTTTTGTGTTGATGCTGATTCGTCTCGGTTGTTGTTCTTGAGCTTAGTCTTCTGATGCATAATTCAAGGAAGGCCATTCTCAAAAACGTGAACTGGTAAATCCTAATCAGTTTATTGGAGCACGAAACTTGAGGATGCTGGGCCAATTTTCAATCGAATCATCCTTTTGGTATTTCGGCAATTTTCTTGATGAAGAAAAACAAAAAAAAAACAAGCAACAAAGGTATCATTAATATCAGGCTAGCTAAGATAGCAAAGGAAAAAAAACCCAATACACGCAGACCACCTGGACGACCACCTATAAGATGGTACGAAAGCTGGTCTTTATCATCCCAATAGCGCCTTGGAAAACCATTGATGCAGACACAGGACCTAGTCCTAACGTAAAGGGAAGAAGAGAAGAAGAAGATCGCAATTGGGATAGGGATAACAAGACCTCACCGAAGGCAACCTTTATTAAGGTTGGGAAAGGAAAAGGTCCTCGAACATCTGGTTGAGAACCCTCCACTTTTGAATTTTAAATTCAAATATTGAATAGAATAATATAATGCTGTTTATCTGAAATTGTCGATTTCAGGAATGAGAATAGAAAAATTATACTAGATAAACTAATAGCAAGCCAACAAAACAATTCGTGTATCCCCGAGACCAACAAATTTATCATTTGCAGTCGTAAACCGGTTTAGATCCATATCAGATCTTGTCAGTACGATTAGCAAAATGACAAATTCAATGTGAGAAACAGAAAACCTTAAAACTTAAGGCAACGTGGATCTGAGAAAATTTTCCACATCACGCCACCTGTCTGTTCCGAAAGCTACTGTCGCAAATATCTGTAGATCATGAGTTGTTTCCGTAAGCACGATAACTCTCGAACGGATTGACCTAGAGACTCGAAATTTTCAGTGTAGGTTCAGATCCCGAATGCCTCGGTTGAGTTCGTTAATGAGCAGAATTCCACCAGGGGTTCCGTAAATATGGCCGTTGAAAATTTTGTTCTCCTGATTACTTCGAAACTACAGATTCGATCGAGATGAAACTTTGCACTCAAATGGAGAATGAGGTGTTCAAGCTACATGTGAAATTTTGTCCAGATCGCATTACCAGAACCATAGAAACCATAGAAAATTGTAACTTTTGAACGGAAACGCCTAGGGACTTGAAATTTTCAGAGTAGGTGAGGTTCTGGAATGTCGTGATGACGTTCATCTATGAGCAAAATTATACCGGGGGTTCCGTAAATATGGTCGTTTGAAATTTAGTTTTCTTGATCATTTTAAAACTACAGATTCGATGGTGACGAAATTTTGTTCACTAATGGAGAAAGATATATTCAAGCTATATTTCTCTAGATCACATGACCAGAAACATAGAAACCATAGAAAATCATAACTTTCGAACGGAAAGGCCTAGGAACTTGAAAGTTTCAGGATAGGTGAGGATCTGAAATGTCGCGTTCACGTTCATCAATGAGCAGAATTATACTAGGGGTTCCGTAAGTACGGTCGTTTGAAAGTTTGTTTTCTCGATAATTTCGAAACAACAGATTCGATCGAGATGAAATTCTGTATATTAATCGAGAATTATATATTAAGGCATTTTTTTGTCCAGATCGCATAACCAGAACCATAGAAACCATAGAAAAGTGTAACTTTTGAACGGAAAGGCCTAGGAACTTGAAATTTTCAGGGTGGGTTTTGATAGCGAATATCGCGGTCACTTTCATCAATGAGCAAAATTAGACTAGGGGTTCCGTGAATATGGCCGTTCAAAATATTTTTTTCCTGATAGTTTCGAAACCAATGATCGGATTGGAATGAAATTATGCACCTAGCTGAGGAATAATGTATTCAAACTACGTGCAAAATTTTGTCCAGATCGCACCACCAAGACCATAGAAACCGTAGAAAATTCTAGCGAATTATCGAAAAAAAATTGATCATCTGAAGCACTGACATGAAGTCTGGAGTTTCGCCTAAGTTTCAGAATTTTTTTGACAGCTGTCGAAATTTCATTCAATTGATTTCTTAAACTGGAAAATGAGAATCTACCTACAAGGTGCATGTACGAGCGCTCAAAAGCTCCTGCCTTCACGGCAGTGCTTTTCGTAATTTTTTTTATTGAATGCGTTCAGTTTACGGGAAATCATCTGAAAGAGCGTATCATTTTTGTGACTTTTCCGAATTCCGTAATGAGTTTCAAAATAGGTGGATAGGACGTGGTGGGTAGATTTCTTGGCCTGCACGCTTCCCGGATCTCAACCCCTGTGATTTCTTATTTTGGGGTCATTCGAAAATATAAGTGTCTAGTAACGGTGAGGTGAATAGTCTTGAAGAACCAAAACAACGCATTGAAAATGCTTGTGACATTATTCGTGAGAAAACTGGTGTGATAGTTGCTACATGTAATAATTCGTTATTACGCCAGGCTAGACTTTGTACACATCAAACGAATGGTGACAATTCCAAACAATTTCTGTGAACAATTTGGATCAATTTTATCGGTGAGTTTGTGAACTTCCAATTTTCTATAGTACCTTTTCAATCAGAGTTTGAGCTTCAAGAATAATACCGTTCAGGAAAAATCACCAAATAAAAGTTGAAAGAGAATATACAAATTTGCGATAAACTTCTGCACTTCCTTTACTTGAAATGCATATGGCACCGTGATTCATGGCAGATCTCCTAACAGAGAGATAACACGATCCAGAGTCGTCTTAAGATCTCGATGACCAAGATTGTTTGCACTTTATTCAAAATGAATATTTTATATGATCAACTTCCGGCGAAATGATATCTTTTGAGTTCTATCACCTGTCAAAAAAAAGCATCACCTCTACGTATATCATCAAATGATGAAGCCATGGTTATGGCGAAACACGTGTAGTGGTTTTGCAATACTCTCAATTAGTGCAAAGCATAGGCTGAGTCAACTTGTGGATACTGAGTTAAGTTGGAACTATTCGAACTCAATTATATCGTCGATCCAGCAATGGACATAGAAGAGGAAAAATTTCGGCGGGCCGCAAAACCCCATTGTGTCGAACCAGCTTGTTGCTCGGTCGCCCCCCACTCCCCCTCGCGTCCGCACTTGGAAATTTCGTATTCCCACGTCAGACCGTCGTTCAATCATTCATCGGACCCGTTCTGACCAGAAGGACAATGATTTATTCCAGTCGACTTTGTCGATGTACTCGGTTCACATAATGAATGAATTTCGCATATATCAATGTCGGCGGGCGCGGTAGCTTCCTCCCCATCCCCGGGGGGGCCATACCTGGTTTAGCGTCCGTCGGTGACGGATGAACAGGAAAAAGGACTCTGTCAATATTTCGCATTGTGTTCGGTTCCTGGACGGTCGCCAGGGAGGAACAAATGCGCGGTATGAATTTTTGATCGGGTGGAAATTGAAACACCGAATACACAAGGGGGATTGGGGGGAGTTGATTCGGTCGATTTTGGGGCAGACTCGGTTGGTTGGAAAAGGGAGAGATTCGCGTTGGCAGTACATGTAGAATTATTTCAAATACTCGGGAATAGAGATTATTTCTTTTGGTCTAGTCGATACAAGATGAAATCGAAGTCGTGAGAACGCCTAGAAATGTGAAGAATAAGTGTATTAATTTGGGTATTTGTTTAGTCTACGCGCCCAGCGTTGACATGTTGATGACCCATACTCGAGAGTTTTATAATTTCCCTTCGTCGATTGCACGAATTGAGCACTCAAGTGTTTAGATGAAAAAACCACTCTCGGAAATGTGAGAGGTGATTGGTTTCAGACCAATAACTGCCGATGTTTGGTTCACGAACCGCCTTGAAAAAGATAATAGAAGGGGGTGATTGGTTTAACGAAAACGAAAAAATCATTTGGGACCACCTAGAATGGTAGGGTTGGAAATTTTCTTGAGATGAATTAAAGATCGGAGAAAGGCAGTGGTTTTTGGGACCCTATCAGGGGTGGTTTTTGGGACTCGGTCGGAAGAGTTTCCTGGGACTCTATCAGGAGTGGTTTGTGGGAGTCGAATGAAAAAAATTTTTTCGAGGGGAAAGACCCCGTAATTCGGGAACTTGTTCGAGTTGATGATGAATTTTCGGGATTCAGTCAGAAAGAACTTTTCGAGAAGTAGCTCTTTCAGAAAAATAACACGAAATCTATCGGTTATAAGTTGAGCTAGGAAGTGAACAAAATTATATCGAAACGCTGAAAGGGAGTACGGGTGTGTTCAGTGTCGCAGATAACTCTCGGCTTCATTAAGTGTGAACAACACGATTTCGACAAGGGCAGGATTTCTCCCCATCCAGTGGCGGAGTATAAGAAAAGATGATTCTAAAATTGCGCATGGCATTATTCGAATTTCACTAGTCCCGAGTCCTGAAATATCTCACTCAAGATTGAATTTTCCTTGGAATTTGAAGTTAGGTATTCAGATAATTGTTATTCGTTCTGGTAAAGGTAGAATGCGTGTCTTCGATGCATTAGTTTATAGTTTGTAAAAAATCAATTGATTTTTTTTTATATATACTTTTTGAAAGTTTATCTCTGTTTTATTTCTATTCACCAGTTGGTGTTTTTAGGAAAAATGCAATGATCTCGAAGTAGAAGTTTGGTCAAGGCGCTATCCAATTAACCGCTCCATTGGAATAGGGTATCAAGTATCAAGTATCCCACAAAAAGTTTATCAAAGATTTTTTTTTATCTTTTTTTTTCGTTTTGGAGTATCTAGGGACGCGTTCCTGCATTAAAGCAAGATTCAGAGGATTCGAAAAAGTACAATGCCATTGCAATTCCAGATTAATACATCCCTGTATTTTCGTTATTTTGAAATTTGATCCTGCAAGGACGTGTACTAGGTCAAGTTGACAATTTTAGTATTAGTCGACATTACTTATTTCGAAGAATTTCATTGAAATTATTCAAGGCTGAAGCTTACTGATAGATCCTCAGGAAATGATTGCCTTTAATTTAGTTCCTGTAGTGGTCTTCCAGTATCTGAAGTTCCAAAAATCATTCCTTGGATGGCCGAACCTGGTTGAAAAACCCCCTGGACAAAGAGCGAGTAGTTTTGTCACCATTGAATAAGGGTCAAGAACACTACACATGAGGACACATATGAAATTTGAGCGGAAAAGTGTGCCTCATAGCCCAAGAAGACTTCATGTTGGTTGGGGAAGACTCTGGAGGATCACAAAGGTGGCTCAACTACAAATAACACTCAATCTGTTAAATCGACGATTCCCGAAGAAAATATTAAGCTGGGAACCACTCCCTTTCGAAATGACTCGCTCAACTCTTCAGAGGTTTTCTCAGGTCTGTTTATCCAGCACGAATTTGTATTGTTACAGATGGTTGAGTGGCTTACAACTGAATGTCCGAAAACGTCTGGAACTCCTAATAATGACTCATCCAGCTGGCAGAGAGTAACAAGTAGTTCATCTTGCGGTTGAATGGTTATGAAGAGAAACATGGTAGGGGATGACGTCCTCCCATATAAGGTGAAGAAAGGCTCCTTCGAGGTCGAACGACCACCTCTATTCCAATTTTAATGCCTATTCTGCGTCTTAGAGAGATTCAGTTGTTCATGAAGCTTTATTCAAACGTCTCATCATGTCTCGAATGAGGCCATTCAAAGCGAGAACACAAAGGGAACATAGCTCCATCCTCTTCCCAATATCTGTCCGAAAGAGGTAATTTGGATAAGTTCATTATTCCCAATCGGATCACTACGACGCTTCCGAAGACTTTCGCAGTCGCTTCTTCCAATCCTGTTTTTTTCGTATCTGATTACGAGATCGATGCCGAATCGGGGAATAAAGTGAATTAGGATTCTTTCTAGGCCAGTGGACTCTTGGACGATCAACGGAGGATGCCTACTTGGCAGTTTTGGAGTTTTATTGGCATCCACTTTACGTCATAACTTTACATCGTTGGGACGACGACTTGGTTCGGATTGGTTTAGGGGGATCCAGTGAAGCAGCTGAATAATTGAGGGGCTTCCAAAGATTCACGAAACGTTCAATGTTTCCACCTGAGTCCATTCAATTGAAAATTACTGAAAAAGCAGGGAGTCAACCTGGAAGATTCTTGAGAGGATCACTGTCTTAGTTTACCATAGACCTTCTGAGTATGAAAGGGTGTTCCTGAAGACTATAGTGGTCTATTGTTGATGAGCCTTTGCGAACTCAGCAAACCCATAGCCCAAACCCTAGCTGAGCAAGCTTTAAATATATTTTGGCAGAGAAGAGGAAAAATCTCTTCATAGTCTAACCCTTGCATGTAAGATTTTCACTGCTAGAGCTAATCTAAAGGATCGAACTGATGCAGATCGTCGAAAAGAATTGTACAGACTCAGTTCGTTGAACTGGAAAATAGCCTAAAAGAATAAAGGGCGATAACTCAATACGAAACAAACTAATCTCGCTCCGTCAGAATCGAATATCAACTCGGCGCTCAAATATTGGTTTATATTACATTCGGAAATCTGCCCCTTTTTCCATATGACGCGAATTTATAACCGGAAGGAGAATACGAACTCGCATATCGGATCGGAAATGTCGACAAGAAAAAAAAATTGCCTCTTTCCATTCGCATATTTGGACGCATTGAATTTCAACAGATATATAACTTCTTCGGTATCGATGTCGGCCCGCGATCGACGACGATACACGCGGAAAATGCAAAACATAATACGTATGGAAGACGTAAAACATAGGGAAAATAAAATAAATCGATGTTTGGCTCATAGGGGGGTATCATGGCACGCTAGAAACTGATTTGCCATTGGTTGCTACCAGATGTCGCGTGTACGAAACGAATTTAACATCGATCTCCTTGATAGATGAGATATTTCCTTGGAAAAATTATTGTTTGGCGTATTTTTCACCTAAACCACACAATTTCTTCGTAGAATGTATAGAATTAGAAGGAGAGTTTATGTGAGATGTATGGAATTATTATGAGTAGACAAGATTTTTCGTTGTTGTGAAGTGAACATCAACATTGTTTGAACATTTCCGAGCTGGCAACGCTGTAATAAATTGCATGTTTACGTTATTTCTCAACTCTGATTGATTGCAGAGCTTATAGCACCAGCTAGAAGACGCGTATCGATACAATGTGAAGAGCCATTCTAGAAGAATGGGTAATTGGAATTCGCCAAAAATGGATCAAGAATCTCTACTGAGTTAGGATAACAGTCGAACCTTCCACAATATTGGTCAATTTTGTTGAACCATTTTTTTTTTGAGACCTTATTCTTCTATTGAGCGCACGTTATTTACAGGAGAAGAGCAAAACGATATCTCGAAACATAAAGTAATGACATTCGTTAAAAAGCTTCTGAAAAACGGCAATCTTATGTGAGATGTATGGACCTATTATGAGTAGGCTGAACACAACTCTGTTGGGATTTTGTTTGTTGTGAAGTGACATTTCCGCGCTAGCACCGCTGTAATAAATTGCATGTTCACAATATTTCTCAACGTTGATGATTGCAGAATTTATATCACCAGCCAGGAGACGCATATCGATACAATGTAATGAGTCATTCAAGAAGAATGGGATAATTGGAATTCGCTAAAAACGGACTGGAAATCTCTTCTAAGTTAGGATAACACTCGAACCTTCTACAATATTGATCAATTTTGTTGAACCACTTCTTTTTGTAGACCTTCTTTTTCTATCGAGCGCACGTTATTTACCGAATAAGAGCACAAAGATATCTCGAAACATAAAATAATGACATTCGATAAGGAGCTTCTGAAAAACAGCAATCAGGATTTGTTCACAGTCGCCTGGTTCTCGACTCGAAGAGATATCCTTGCAGGAGACGAAAACACTCCCAGACAAATTGCACACGTTCCGTACGGATCCAAGAAGATCCAAGACGAGCACTGCGAATAAACAGCGGAAAAGTCCATGAAACTTCCGCCAAATCCGAAAAGTGAAATATAGCGAACGCCGAAGTGAACTCGGGTTTCGGTTCAGCAAACCCCAGTCGCATTTCCCTGGCATCTGCGATGACATTTGCCGTTTCGTTCACATAATTTCGCGGAGCGCCGGATGCAACGGAGTCAACAGTTTTCTGACCGTGCGGGAATAAAACGTCGTTCCCGTTGTCCCATAGGTGGCGACACGTGCGACGCGCATCTGTATGCTGCCCGCTCCATCGGATATATGTAAATTAGTTGGTATTGGGACATTGAGAAGAGTCAAAAGGTTAATAGGTAATAAATTCCCGGAATCTAAAACAGCAGGTTAGGTTTAGTTAGAGTAGGTCGTGCTTCACACGAAGTCTCACACTGTTCTATCTATCGGAGATAGTTCGTCCATGAGGATTCCCCCTGACTAAACAAAAAAAAAAAAAAAAAAAAAAAAGGGACAGGGAAACTTCCTTGGCTTTGTAGAGACGTCGTCGTGATCAATTTGATTTGTTCAAAATAACAAGGAGTATATTTGTAACTTTTCATTTTCGAAAACTTCCCCCATTGAAGCTGAGATCCTCATTCTGAAACCCTCATAACGAAACTCATTCATAAAAGGGCGGTTAAAGGGTTCATCAAACAATCAGTATCGTTCTTAAGCGTGGGGAAAAGTAATCTCTCTACAAAGAGTCCCCAGCAATCACAATTCCTCCCCCACGTACAAAATTACAAAACAAGAATGTGTTAACTGTATGTATCCTTCCCTCCGCATTCCGACGCTGATGGTTGGGGTCAGAAAACGAGACAACTGGCCCACGCATTTTGGGGATGTTGCGGCTTTGAAAGCCCGAATTGTTGGCGAGACCCCGGCTGCGCTACCCCAGCGTTATCCTGACCTGTACCTGGTTATAACAATTACGCAAATTACGACCGCTCTTGTTTAACTACCGACCATCAGAACAATCCTCGAGTATTTGCAGAAGATCCCCCTCATTGCTGCTTTCGGGATTTAAGGCCGGCGTAACGTATTTCGTTCGAGTGGAAAAGGGCGGGTTTTTTCGGTTTCTTCTGGGAATAATTAAAGCGGGCAAGCTGCTATGATGCGGTAAATTTTTCGTGTAATTCGTGAACGGGCGATTTTTTTGTGGTGATTCGCTCGACGGAAACTGCCCTCGACGCTACTCTGCAGCAGTTACAGGTTGAATATTTGTTCCCTCTGGAAATATTAGATACCTGTTTTTTTCTTCTTTACCCCTCAGTCTTTCGACTGGAACATAGGCCGTCAGCGTCTTCTTGTCCATTATTTTCAATACCTAAAATAATTTTATTCGAGGTGCAAGGATACATCTTGGTATAACAATATTGACGCATGAAGGATTTGAATTCCATCCTTGTTGCTTAGAATATATTGTCCTCCAGAAAGTCTACAGCATTATTCGAATTGTCCACGATTTCCAAGAAAGAATTGCATCCGCTATAATCTGCAACATATCCTTACATTGTTCTTCTTCCAACAACAGCATCAAAGAACCTTAACACAATGGAGGTTACTCTAAAAAAGTCGATCGATTCAAACTCGCTCTCTCTCTCTCTCTCGCCACTGTAAAAATCACAATGAAAAGTTGGGGATTGATAAATCGCGCGAAAAAACGTTGATGTCGCCTATAAATTCCCGTCGTGATTTCATAACTTTCATAGATTGATTATGTCAGCGGGTTTCGTATAGAGCTACCCGTGTCGGAAGATAGAAAGGAGGAAGGGCTGATGGATGTTTAGCCTGGGGCTGGACAATTGTGGTTTTATCTTTCGTCTAGGTGAGCAGACTTTTTATTTCTAACGCTTGTCGTTCGAGAATTGCACAGACCACAACCTATAAAGATTGCTGCCTGCGAGAGGGCAAGGCTCATATTATTTCAAACTGGTGTACAGATGATTTTATGGAGGAGAGTGTCAGGAATTCGAAAATTGTAGATATGAACTTCTACGTCAGGAAAGATGGGAGGATGAAGCAGGAGTCAATCTAAGACCCTCTCATTATATTGGAGGTTAGATGTCGTACTCTAGAGACTTCAAGATGCTCCTGGAGGAATACATAAGAGGTGAATCAAAACAAAAACTGGAAGATTGAATAAAGAAATTGTAGAAGAGCAAACTGAGAGTAGATACAGATATACCGATAGAAAAATCAGAGAGAATGGCTTAGCGAGGTCCAGATATCTGGATGTGAACTAGATAAAGCACTTGCTTGGGACAAACAGACTGTATTTTATGAGACAGCAAAAGCCAAATGAATTGGACCAACAAGCTAGCGAGGAAAGTCAGCAGCGTTGGGCTTAGCAGTTACAGGCCACATAAAGAGGATACAATAAATGGGTTGTATAAGGCAAATGACTCGGTCTGCTTTGTACCTGAAAATGGAACTGATCACAACTTCAATGAAAAGATAAGCAGGAAAGATATTCAAGATGGGAAAACACAACGAGTAAGGTTACTTGACCACGATCCAGCCGAAAATGCAGAAGAATTATAATCCACCCCATAATTCCCTGGGATCAAACACCAAGTTGGAACAACTTGATTTTCACCACCATATATGAGATTAGAGAAGAAAATACAAGGTCTTGAATTATTTTAACATCGCAGTGGGCTCGAAAATATGATTATTTTTCCGCTTCATTTATGCATACTGCTCACACTCGCAATTCCAGACACATCAATTTATTATCTGCGTTCATGACAAACATAACCTTTTCATTGTTAATTTACATTAATTAGCAATAATAAATGTCGTTTCTTCATAATCTGCCCCCTTGTGCTTTAATGGAACCGTTTTGCAATTCCTGTCTAGAATTTTGATGGAGTATTATTATTATGTTGTTAACTGTATGCATACAGTTGAATTTTTTTTTAAATGTAGGTGATTCATTCCCAAAGAATGAATGAAAGATGGAGAGGCTGGATTCCTTGTGTCATAACAAGGTTGTCAAAAAATAGCAGCGTACAATAGCATGATCCATGGATTAGTTAGTGTCCCTTTGAGTTAGAAGAATTTCAATGTAAAATTGAATTTAATCAAAAAAATGACTTTGGATAACGGATACGATGCAGAAAATAGAGAGACTGTTATGGAAAAAAATTTTCGAGTTCATTTTGAAGGAAGTTTACCCAACGCAACTTGAAAAAGACCGACATTATAAAGTTTCAACTTATTCGGGCAAAATTTCGAAAATAATTCCTCATTTTTGAGCGCTCGTACTACTTACACGAGGGCTATATCATTTCGTCACGATGTATTTTTCGAATTTTGAGCCGAAAATGGTCTCAATCGACTATGTTCGACTAACTGATGGCGAATCCGTCGAAAAATTCGAGTCTGTCCGTCCGTCCGTATACACGATAACTCTCGAACGGAATGTTCTAGAAACTTGAAATTTTCAGGGTAGGTTCCAATTTCGAATGCCGCGGTTGAGTTCGTTATTGGGCAAAATTCGCCGAGGGGTTCCGTTAATATGGCCGCTCGAAATGTTGTTTTCCTGATTACTTTGAAACTACAGATTCGATCGAGGTGAAATTTTGCACAGATGGAGAATTACGTGTTAAAGCTACATGCAAAATTCTGTCCAGCTCGCATGACCAGAACCATAGAAACCATAGAAAATTATAACTTTGTAATGGGAAGGCCTAGGGACTTGAAATTTTCAGGATAGGTTTGGATCTTTAATGTTGCGGTCACTTTCATCAATGAGCAGAATTAGACTAGGGGTTCCGTAAATATGGCCGTTCGAAATTCGGTTTTCTTGATAATTTCAAAACTGTGGATTTGATCGTGACGAAATTCTGTATTTATATTGAGAATTATATATTGGAGCTGAATTTTTTCAGATCGCATGATCAGAACCATAAAAACCATAAAAAATCATAACTTTCGAACGGAAAGGCCTAGGGACTTGAAATTTCCAGGATAGGTTCGGATCGCGAATTTCGGGTTCACGTTCATCAATGAGCAAAATTATAATAGGGGTTCCGTAAATATAGCCTTTCAAACAATTTTTTTCCTGATAATTTCGAAACAACTCATTGGATTGCAATGAAATTTCGCACATAGATGAAGAATAATGTATTCAAACCACGTGGGAAATTTTGTTCAGATCGCATTACCGAGACCATAGATACCGTAAAAAATTCTAGCGAATTATCGAAAAAAAATTGTTCAAGTCTTGATTTTCGCCTTCGTTTGAAATTTTCTTTGACAGCTGTCAAAATCTTTCCAATTGTTTTCTAAAACTGGAGAATGCGAATCTACCTAAAAGGTGGATATACGAGCGCTCAAAAGCTCCTGATTTTTTTTAAAAACGAAGGATATTTCAGTTGCATGTAAGACCACGAACAATATAGGTAGATATATTGAAAACAATAAAGATAAACGGATAAATTGAATAAATTAACTTGCGAAGATTGCTCATGTTTTTACATGGGACGGATAGGTAGGAATTCCAAAAGAGAGTACTAGTACATGGACATTGTTTCATTAAAGGTAGAGGACATTCAGCATACGCGGATTATGTGAAACTTAATAATCATGCTTTTTAAAAAATACTCCAAAATTTTGCTAGCGGAAAATGAAAGTAGAAAATTGAACCTTTTGGAGAGCCTTGAGATAAATAAACAAAAATCGTCTGTTTTCTTATTGAACGATCAAGTACACTTGAACAATTCGCCATTAGCGAATCTTTTTGAAGTAAAAATGTTTGTCTCTCTTCTAAATTATGGAAAAGAAAACAAATATCAATAACCAACGTCAACCGATCGTCTCGCTCAATAAGTGTAAGATAAGCATAATTTCATCCTTCGAAGTGTCATCAAGATATCATTGACTATTTAGTTATTCTATTGTGAGTTTGATTATGGATTTCCATCAAGTATCGGCTAATTCTATTAGAATTTTAATTTTTTCTTCAATACTTCAAGGTCTTTCTGTCAATTTTCCCTTGTTGACGTTTCTAATCCGAATAAATTTGTTCATAAAGGCTCTGATTTGGGCTTTCAGAGAGAATTCTTGATTCTGAACATCCGGATATTTCGGCAAATATTCATTTCCACACTCCTCTATAGAATAAATCCATCCACCATTGGTGAATGTACCGTTACTATAATAGGAAATCACAATGAATGTGTTTTGTCTTAAATCATAAATCATTGCAAATTTCAATCGTTTCCACAATTTTGGAAACAGAAGGTTGATGAATTTGAATAAGATTGGAGATTAAACTAATAATGGCTCTCAGTTTAGAAATTCTGTGATGTGATACCTATAGTTCACATCGAGTGAAGTAGCGTATTCCAAAGCCAACTGTAACGTTATAATATTTCATGATGACTCCGTATAGACAGGGTGTTTTCAAAGGTCAGGCTTTTTTTTTGATAGGTGCTAGAACTCGAAATTAGTTACCCGCGAATCTGAAAAATTCTGAGGCCAGATCGGTAGTTATTGAGATCTACATGTGTTTATTATGCGTTCAGTTCACAGGAAATCTTCTTACAGAGAATATGATTTTTGTAACTTTTTAGAATTTCGTAATTTTCGTGTTCCCAACTAGGTGGATAGGACGTGGTGGGTCGATTTTGTTGGCCTGCGCGCTTCCCGGACCTCAACCCCTGTCATTTTTTCTATTGGGATTGTTGAAAACATTAGTGTACAGTAACAACGCATTGAAAATGCTTGTGACATTTTTCGGGAAAAAACTGATGTGATAGTTGCTGCATTTAATAATTCATTATTACGACAAGAAAAACTTTGTGCACATCAAACGATTAGTGACCATTAGGAACAGTTTCTCCGAAAATTTGGGTTTGTAAACTTCCGAATTTTTGTATAGGAACTTTTCTGTCAGTAATTTTTCCTCTCTGCAGTTTGAACTCTGAGAATCATATCGTTCAGGAAAAATCTCCTAATAAAAGTTCAAAGAGAATATACAAATTTGCGATATGATCCAGTACTTTATTCACTTGCTGGGATGCATATGGCACCGGGATTCATGGCAGATCTCCTTACAGAGATATAACACGATCCAGAGTCGTCTTAAGATGTCGATGCCCAAGATTTTTTGCGCTTTTTTCGAATTGAATATCTTATATGATCAATTTCCGGCGAAATGACCTTTTTCGATGAGTTCTAGCATCGCTCAAAAAACCCCTGGCCTCAAAAAACAACCTGTATAAGATCGACCTCTTCCAGGAGTCCACTGCTGGTTGACAACTGCTGTCATCAGCAGAAACCCGAAATACTTCGAGAGGTAGTTATACTCGCCGGAAAACGGTTACGACATCTCCGACTTTCGCGATATTCGGAATCGTGTAAATTTAACATGGAACACGCAATTAGCGCGCCCACGCGAGCGTGTTGATAAATTTGACGCGTCCGCAACGGTCGCCCGACCGCGAGTACCCGATTCCGCACTCGCGGGGGATAATTTTAAAACCGACGAAAGGTCGAAACAGGAATACCAGTTTCATTCAGGGATCGCGGCAACGGATTTTATTTATGTAGCGCATCTGGAGAGTTTTCGGGATCGCTCATTCATATGTGAAATCCACTTGGCAACTCGACAGCGGGCGGGGAGGCGGCAAGAAATGGAGGAAATGCGGTGAATGAAACTTCGTTACGTCAGACAAAGGAGGTTCATTTCGTGTTGAAATTGCCGGATGGAGTTGATTGAAAAATATGGAATTTGGGGGAGTCGTACAAAGGCGTGTTTTTGCGGCATAAGCGTGACCTTGGGAGTGATGGGTTCGAGAGGATGCTACTCGACTGTCGAGCTCGTGTTTAGGAGATATTATGCAATCACTTCCACTGAAATATGAGAAAATGTTGCCTTTAAGGTTTAGTCATCAATTAAAAATACTAGATAAACTAATAACAAGCCAACAAAACAATTCCTGTATCCCAGAGACCAACAAATTTATCATTTGCATCCGTAGACCGGTTTCGATCTATATCAGATCTCGTCAGTACGGTTAGCAAAATAACAAATTCGATGTGAGAAACAGAAAAACCTTTGAAACATACGGCAACGTGGATCTGAGAACATTTTCCAAATCACGCCACCTGTTCGTTTCAAGAGTAATTGTTTCAAATATCTGTAGATCATGAATAGCTTTATAAACTCCCCAAGACGAATGAATTTGTTGGTTTCTGGGATACATGAATTGTTTTGTTGGCTTGCTATTAGTTTATCTAGTATAATTTTTCTAACCTCATCCCTGAATTTGATAATTTCAGATAAACAGTATATTATTCTAGTCAATTATTCAGATGATTAAGGTTGAAGCTTGAACCCGTAATTTCCATGTGCGACCATATGTGCTCGTAATGTTTACAGCACGTCAAACATGTGTCTTTGTCTTTGGGAGTTGATGAAGCTATTCACGATCTACAGATATTTGAGACATTTGCTTTTGGAACGGACAGGTGGCGTGATTTGGGAAATTTTCTCAGATCCCTGTTGCCTTATGTTTCAAATGTTTTTCTGTATCTAATGATAAATTTGTTGGTGTCTGAGATAAATGAATTGTTTAGTTGGCTTGCTATTATTTTATCTAGTATAATTTTCCTAATTTCATTCCTTATTTCGATAATTTCAGATAAATAGCTGTATATTATTCTAAAAATGTTCGGGGTTTCTGTAACTGTCAGGTTTATTCACACGTCAGCAGTAAAACTGAAAATTCGTTCTTGTCATTAGCATGTCAATTATGCACCCTTATTTCCTCCTTCTCCCTCATCCGATTCGAAATCTAATCAAGTTGCGCCGGTGCGTGAAAGGGGGCCTAATTTTTCAGATTTCAAACGTAGAACTCAATCTAAATGCTAAGGAGTTATTGTTCGTAAACTAATTAATGAATTACGTGCAGATTCGACAAACGTAAAACGAATAAACACAAGTGGAAATTAATTAAAGAAATTAGGTGTTTCTCCCCGCCTGGACGCTGCAGCTTCTGTTCTGAAGGATTAATTAAGAGTTTTTATCATTGAAATGCAGGATGTCTTTGAAGAACTTCATTTCTATTTCGATGAAATGGGTCGAAATTTGTTGTAAATGAGTTTGGCGGAGAAAAGTAGAATATATAATTAAAATTTTTACATGATTAAACTTCCAAAACAGATATCGAATTCAATTTGTGTTTTTGAAAATCTGAACCATTTTCTGATATTTTCAACAACAGAATTGTAGAGACGAAGAAAATGAGTGCTAGTGCAACTCAATCGGGTCATTACTACCTGGATCATTACTGGCTGGATGCATCGGAAATTGTGCGATTTTTATTTACAAAACGAATTTCGAACGTAAAAGGATAGTACTACAAAACGACAATCTTGATTTTCCGGTGAAATGTTGCGAAATAGCTGAAAAATACTTGGGAACATGACCAAAACCGGCTCAGCGCTCGATCGCGGTCGAATAGTAGGGATAGCCGGACGACGCATATTTGCATATTTCGATAAGAGCGCGCTGCAGCTGGGCGCGAATCTTTA
Source organism: Aphidecta obliterata (assembly GCA_963966015.1). Lineage (NCBI taxonomy): Eukaryota > Metazoa > Arthropoda > Insecta > Coleoptera > Coccinellidae > Aphidecta > Aphidecta obliterata. The sequence continues at coordinate 7,120,302 of OZ014435.1, forward strand.
TATTTATACCCCCACTACTCCACCGCAATCGAGCGTTCGGCCGGTTTTATTTTTTCACCTATTTTGCAACATTTCAAAGAAGATTAAGATTGACGTTTTGTAGTACTATACTTTCACTTCCAAAATCCGTTTTGTAAATTAAAATCGGATAACTTCCGACGCATCCAGCCCTTCTGGAAAATAGTGCCTAAAACAATTCAAATTGCAAATACGCGAAAACTATTTATCCGACAACGTCTGGGTTGTGCACACACAAAGTACCTATGAATCACTACTTTTATCCGGAAAACCAGCGATGTAACTTCCAAAATCGCCGAGTTATGAATTTTAAAAAATTCGCTGATTTTTGTCACGAAAAAATCTCTATTGCTTGGTCTAAAATCACAAGGAAATAGTTGAATATCTGTATTTCACTTCTTTCAAAATCGGATGGTGGTTTTGAATTTTCCTCTTCCTTGTCCACATATGTAATTATTTCATGGCCTTATTTTTCTTATTCTCTACCAATCTCATTAACAGGGTTTTATTTTCTTCGGAAGATCTATTCATGTTGACACAAGTTCGGAAATAGTTCACAATCCAAGCACTTATCTCATCAGAAATATTCCCCCAATATTGCCATGATTTATGAGGGAACAAAAATAATATGTCAGATATAGAGAACGATAAATAAAAAGTTGGATAACACGTGTTCACTATGTCATAAGTGGGACATTCGGAAAAATTAATATGATGAACTGGGATGACAGAAGTGTCGTTGAGTTAAAAGTAGGTGTCGGCGTTAGAAGATCTTTTTCATGTACAGGTTGGTCATTTACTTGAGACCAAATATTATTGCCCTAAACGACACGGTTTTTTCATTCACTTTTTCGGTTTTATTGTTCGGTCAAGGTATAAATCCCTTTAAGATTCCTAGAATCGTGAATGTTCACCGATTTTTTTATTTCTTTTTTGTTTGATAGAGGCGCTTCTTTGACAGGATAACACCTGTTGGCTGAGAACCAAAACAAAAAACAGTTATTTCCTGGGACCTAAAACCAGAGACAATACTTCTCTGCTGGGACCAGACCAGAGAGTTCACAAGGATGTAAACCAGAGATCATACCTTTTTTCTAGGAGTACACTCATGTGTTTCCCTGCCAGGAATAACGCCCTGTTTTTGTTCCAAGCTATCACAAAAAAGGGACATTGTAAAAATCTTAAGAGCCATAGACCTCCCTGTCTTTCATTTCACAAACCAACCTCACGTTTCATAATGGACCAAATCTAATTCAACCTACAAAAAAATCATCGTGATCTCCATTCATAAACGGTGCCAAATCAGGTTGCGTCAACTCGACATCGATCTTCCGGAGTTAAAATAACCACGGTGATTAACGGCGAGGACGTTGATGGCCAACGCGTTTTTGCAACCACCATTTCCGGTGCAAGAGATGCACCTGATCGGGCTTGGTACAAGTGACAGCGAGGTTTATTTTCGGACAGGAAGAGCTCACTTGTTTCGTTCTATAACGAGATGCTACGTCGAGGATTAGTCTTCGGGATGGAAACAGCTGGGGCTTTAGCAGATGTTGATGTGGTGCTCAAATTGTGAAAAGTGGGATTTTCAGGGTGTTCGAGGAGTGGGATGATTGATCCTAGCAGCGACATTGGATGTATTTGAGAGGAGGAGCCATAGGAATTTTTATTGGAAACCATTCGTCGCAGGAAAAAATTAAATGTTCAACTGCCTTTGCCAACAAACTTCTGGATGAAGAAATCGAACAATCGTCCAAAAAAATGAGGTTGATCAAGTTAAATTTCATGACCCAGGATCCCTTAGCCGCGCACTCAAATGTCCGACGAGTTTCAGATCGCCTCGCACCGTGTTCGACCGGAAAACCTAGCTCTTGGCAGTTAATCCCCACATTTGGATTATGATATTGTTCGACTTTATCTACCGAGCTAAAATATTCTTGAAGCTTGAATACTTTCAGTTATAAAGGGAGTGGAAATAAATTTCTCGAAAATATTTTTTTTTTTTCTTCCTTTTCCTTTATGATCGATTAGTCAATTTTGAATATATTTCTATTCGAATCGTTGCATTCGTCGAAATAGTTTTCAAAATATAGAAAGAAAAAACTTTGAAAAAAAATTTCGAAAAGCACTGCCGTGAAGGCAGGAGCTTTTGAGCGCTCGTACATGCATATTGTAGGTAGATTCGCATTTTCCAGTTTTGGAAATCAATTGAAGGAATGTTTGACTGCTGTCAAAAAAATCCTGAAACTTAGGCAAAACTCCAGACTTCATGTCGGTGCTTCAGCTGATCAATTTTTTTCCGATAATTCGCTAGAATTTTCCACGGTATCTATGGTCTTAGTGATGCGATCTGGACAAAATTTTGCACGTAGTTTGAATACATTATTCCTGAGCTAGGTGCATAATTTCATTCCAATCCGATAGTAGTTTCGAAACTATCAGGAAAAAAATATCTTGAACGGCCATATTTACGGAACCCCTAGTCTAATTTTGCTCATTGATGAACGTGACCGTGAAATTTGCGATCCAAACCCACCCTGAAAATTTCAAGTTCCTAGGCCTTTCCGTTCAAAAGTTAGAATTTTCTATGGTTTCTATGGTTCTGGTCATGCTATCTGGACAAAATATTGCTTCCATATATCATTCTCGATTAGAATACAAAATTTCATCTCGATCGAATCCGTAGTTTCGAATTTATCGAAAAAACAAAATTTCAAACGACCGTATTTACGGAACCCCTTGAATAATGTTGCTCATAGATGAACGTGATCACGACATTCAAGATCCACACCTATGCTGAAAATTTCAAGTCCCTAGGCGTTTCCGTTCAAAAGTTACAATTTTCTATGTTTTCTATGGTTCTGGTCATGCGATCTGGACAAAATTCCACATGTATCTTGAACACCTCATTTTCCATTCGAGTGCAAAATTTCATCAAATCTGTAGTTTTCAAGTAATCAGGGAAACAAAACTTTGAACGGCCATATTTACGGAACCCCTGGTGGAATTTGGCCCATTAACGAACTTAACCGAGCCATTCGGGAACTGAACTCAGACTGAAAATTTCAAGTCTCTAGGTTGTTCCGTTCGAGAGTTATCGTGCTTACGGCCGGCCGGCCGACTCGAATTTTCCGACGGATTCGTCATCAGTGAGTCGGACGTAGTCGATTGAGACCATTTTCGGCTCAAAATTCGAGAAATACAGACATCGTGACGAAATGATATAGCCCTCGTGTAAGTAGTACGAGCGCTCAAAAAGGGAGATATGTATAGGCAGTATTATGCATCTCCTTCATTTCGAAAAACAATTTTTGACGCAATATTTGAAACACCCTGTGACAAGTTTTTCAAAATTTAGGAGATGCACAATATTGCGCCATTCTTCTACTTCAAGAATGTAAAAACAGTTTATGCTTGAAATATTAAGAATAAAAATAACGAACATAATACTTACTACGCATATCTCCTATTTTTTTTTTATTTTTTTTTCGATATATTGAAAACTTCTTCGAAGAATGCAACGATTCGAATACAAATATATTCAAAATTGAATAATCGATCACATCAGAGACGAAAAAATGCAAAAAAAAATTTTCGAGAAATTTATTTTCACTCCCTGTATAACTGATAATGTTCAGGCTTTGAGAATATTTCAGCTCAGTAGATGAAGTCGAACAATATCATAATCCCAATTTTCAGATTTCAAATAGTTCCGGTTCACAAGAAACGCCTAGTAGGCACTCGAACTTGGGACACCCTGTATGTCGTGAAGAAAACATAATTGCAACATTTTTCTATCTCCTGTGTTGTTTCTGTGGAAGCAATAGTTTCCCAATAGGAAAATAAAAAGTATATGAGAAAATAGAAAAAAAAAAGTTGATATTTCGAGAAAATTTAATTCATTAACTAAAAAATTGGATTTGTTTATAGTGTGCATTGTTTGAATTCAATTTCTGATTGTTGAATTTCTGGGAAGTACAAAAGTTGGTACTGATTATGCAATCTTCAATATGAAGAAAAATGAATAACAAAATAAAGCATAAATTCTCGAATATTACCAATTTTGTTATTAATCAATATCTGCGTTGAAAAATTTGTTATGATAATAAAGTTTTCTGAAATTTGACATCATGAATTAAATATTTCATTTTTTTATCTTCCTTGCGTAGTAAGCCAGATTTTTAGTTGTTCGATAATATTTTTGTGGTGTTTTAAAATAAAAAATTTATAATATTTTATAGTAATATCGTGCTAATAGACTAATCTACAAACGATGAAGTTTCGAATATTCATACTGAACTTGATTTTAAAATTGAAAAAATAAGTTATTGAGTTTTCATTTCTGTCGTCATTCTCATAACTAACTTTGAACCTATTTTCTTCACTGATTTTAAATCTGCTTCCTCTGAAACGGATTTCATGATTTTATCTTCTCCGATGTTTCCTCGTTTGGCCACTTCCGACTAATTTATGTCTTCCTGCGGTTGGTGGAAAATGGAAATGTCCTTCGTTACCCTTTCCCAACTACACAGAATTTTCCCGCAAGGTCCGTCGAATCAAAACCAATACACTAACTAGTTCGGAGCATGGCGTTGATGAGTTCGTTGCAACTACAAACAACCTAACCACGACCTGATTACCAACGCGTTCAGATCAATGCAGAACAAATTTGCACATCGGTAAGATCACTGCATACGAATCTGATACGTCTATTTATTCTGCAGCATCTGTTTCAACTCGTCTGATTGACTAGGGACCTTTAGGAATTGGTGGGCATTGGACCTAAGCGGATTATCTGTGATGTTCGACGATCGGAGGAGACTAATTTCATTACAGTTATGACGAATATGAGAATCACTTGGGTATTGGATTGATTTGACTGATACTTGATGAAAATCCATATTCTCAGTCCACGATTTTCACTAATTGAGAGTTTTATAAAAATTACACGTGTTTCGCCATTACCATAGTATATCTCATCACGTAATGGCGAAACACATGTAGTGGTTTTGTAAAACTCTCAATTGGTAAAAATCGAAGATTTAGTTAATTAGTGAATACTCAATCACTTGGGTGCCAGTGGTACTGAAATTAAATGATATGAGAATCAGAGAAAAGAGATCGATTAATAAATACCTCCAACAACTTTCATGTTGATTTCATAATTAACAGCTTCAAACACCACGAAGGCAATCCCATTCTGGTTTTGTTAATTCCCGAAAGCTACTTGGTCATGGGGATTGGATGTTCACTGATAATCGCGTTCGGCGAGTGGAGTGTTTACCTTTGTGCATGGTTATTCGCGTTTTACGAAACACGAGGAAAATAAACATCATACGTTGTCCCCGAACAAATGGGATTTACTATCGATAAAACTTTCAACACTCCGTCATCATTCTGCGACTCAATGGATTGATGGGTAAAAAGTAGAACAACTACAGTTCGTTTCGGCGAATGACATTCAACACCACTCATAAACAAAGCGTTTAATTGAAAGCTGGAACGGCATCGAGGACGCCCGAGGATATTGGATTCTCTTTCAGCAGATTTATTGGGCTCCGTTATGACCGGGGTTCAACCTGTGTGAACTAGAGGGCGCCAGTGGATGTCGAAAATTGGTATTCAAATTTACATAACTGGCAAGGATTCATCTTGGCATAGCATAGGAAAATAAGGCATAACAAGAAGTCAAACAGAGGACAACGGTTCTTTCCAAAGTCAAACTTCATCTGAGAAGAGAAACCAGAGAGGCGGACACCGACGTTAAGAGGTAGCCAGGGGCATTGTGAGGGCGTGAAGTTTTATGGTAAACTCGGATTTTTGATCAGCAAAATTCAATTTATTTATTCATTCTTGATTTTCCGGATAATTTCAATATTAGTTTCCAATTATTCATCTTTAAATTTCAGTATTATTCCATATTGACATTCTTGAGATATGATTGTAGAGGAAATCTTCAACTCCTCGATGTAATGGCTCATCATTCTTTTTTTATTCAAATAAACGTTGAATACTGTTCGTGATGTGGATGGAAATATGTACCGATTCCTCTTGAACCATTCTTCAATTCTACCTCGAATATTGACTTGCGAGGCATCAATGTTGCCGCGATCCAAAATTCGTCGGACATTTGAGTGCGCGGCGAAGGAATTCTGGTTCAAAAAATTGAACTTGGTCGAGCTCATAATTTGAGGAGGTTGTTCGATTTCTTCATCCAAATGTTGGATGCCAAACGAACTGGCACATTTGAGGAGAGATCAATGATTGTTCAACCAATTTCGAATATCAGAATGTTATTTTCAAAACAGCAATTAATTTTTCCGTCGGGACAAACAATTTTTTTTTGTCCACCAAGCGGTTTTTAATTTAAATTCCTATGACTTCTCCACACAACTTCTAGTGTTGGGATTAACAGCACAGTGTTAGAATTCGCGATCAAACACGGTTCTAAGCGATCTGAAATTCGTCGGTAATTCGAGTGCGTGGCGAAGGAATTCTGGGTCATAAAGTTGAACTTGGTCGAGCTCATAATTTGAGGAGGTTGTTCGATTTCTTTATCCAGATGTTGGTTGCCAAACGAACTGGCACATTTGAGAAGAGATCAATGATTGTTCAACCAATTTCGAATATCAGAATTTTATTTTCAAAACAGCAATTAATTTTTCCGTCGGGACAAACAATTTTTTTTTGTCCGACGAGCGGTTTTTAATTTAAATTCCTATGACTTCTCCACACAACTTCTAGTGTTGGGATTAACTGCACAGTGTTAGAATTCGCGATCAAACACGGTTCAAAGCGATCTGAAACTCGTCGGTAATTTGAGTGCGTGGCGAAGGGATTCTGGGTCATAAAGTTGAACTTGGTCGAGCTCATAATTTGAGGAGGTTGTTCGATTTCTTTATCCATCTTTGGTTGCCAAACGAACTGGCACATTTGAGGAGAGATCAATGATTGTTCAACCAATTTCGAATATCAGAATGTTATTTTCAAAACAGCAATTAATTTTTCCGTCGGGACAAACAATTTTTTTTTGTCCACCAAGCGGTTTTTAATTTAAATTCCTATGACTTCTCCACACAACTTCTACTGTTGGGATTAACAGCACAGTGTTAGAATTCGCGATCAAACACGGTTCTAAGCGATCTGAAATTCGTCGGTAATTCGAGTGCGTGGCGAAGGAATTCTGGGTCATAAAGTTGAACTTGGTCGAGCTCATAATTTGAGGAGGTTGTTCGATTTCTTTATCCAGATGTTGGTTGCCAAACGAACTGGCACATTTGAGAAGAGATCAATGATTGTTCAACCAATTTAAAATATCAGAATTTTATTTTCAAAACAGCAATTAATTTTTCCGTCGGGACAAACAATTTTTTTTTGTCCGACGAGCGGTTTTTAATTTGAATTCCTATGACTTCTCCAAACAACTTCTAGTGTTGGGATTAACTGCACAGTGTTAGAATTCGCGATCAAACATGGTTCAAAGCAATCTGAAATTCGTCGGTAATTTGAGTGCGTGGCGAAGGAATTCTGGGTCATAAAGTTGAACTTGGTCGAGCTCATAATTTGAGGAGGCTGTTCGATTTCTTTATCCAGATGTTTGTTGCTAAACGAACTGGCACATTTGAGGAGAGATCAATGATTGTTCAACCAATTTCGAATATCAGAATTTTATTTTCAAAACAGCAATTAATTTTTCCGTCGGGACAAACAATTTTTTTTTGTCCGACGAGCGGTTTTTAATTTAAATTCCTATGACTTCTCCACACAACTTCTAGTGTTGGGATTAACTGCACAGTGTTAGAATTCGCGATCAAACAAGGTTCAAAGCGATCTGAAACTCGTCGGTAATTTGAGTGCGTGGCGAAGGAATTCTGGGTCATAAAGTTGAACTTGGTCGAGCTCATAATTTGAGGAGGTTGTTCGATTTCTTTATCCAGATGTTGGTTGCCAAACGAACTGGCACATTTGAGAAGAGATCAATGATTGTTCAACCAATTTCGAATATCAGAATTTTATTTTCAAAACAGCAATTAATTTTTCCGTCGGGACAAACAATTTTTTTTGTCCGACGAGCGGTTTTTAATTTAAATTCCTATGACTTCTCCACACAACTTCTAGTGTTGGGATTAAAAGCACAGTGTTAGAATTCGCGATCAAACACGGTTCTAAGCGATCTGAAATTCGTCGGTAATTTGAGTGCGTGGCGAAGGGATTCTGGGTCATAAAGTTGAACTTGGTCGAGCTCATAATTTGAGGTGGTTGTTCGATTTCTTTATCCAGATGTTTGTTGCTAAACGAACTGGCACATTTGAGAAGAGATCAATGATTGTTCAACCAATTTAGAATATCAGAATTTTATTTTCAAAACAGCAATTAATTTTTCCGTTGGGACAAACAATTTTTTGTTGTCCGACGAGCGGTTTTTAATTCAAATTCCTATGACTTCTCCACATAACTTCTAGTGTTGGGATTAACTGCACAGTGTTAGAATTCGCGATCAAACACGGTTCAAAGCGATCTGAAACTCGTCGGTAATTTGAGTGCGTGGCGAAGGGATTCTGGGTCATAAAGTTGAACTTGGTCGAGCTCATAATTTGAGGAGGTTGTTCGATTTCTTTATCCAGATGTTGGTTGCCAAACGAACTGGCACATTTGAGGAGAGATCAATGATTGTTCAACCAATTTCGAATATCAGAATTTTATTTTCAAAACAGCAATTAATTTTTCCGTCGGGACAAACAATTTTTTTTTGTCCGACGAGCGGTTTTTAATTTAAATTCCTATGACTTCTCCACACAACTTCTAGTGTTGGAATTAACTGCACAGTGTTAGAATTCGCGATCAAACGCGGTTCAAAGCGATCTGAAATTCGTCGGTAATTTGAGTGCGTGGCGAAGGGATTCTGGGTCATAAAGTTGAACTTGGTCGAGCTCATAATTTGAGAAGGTTGTTCGATTTCTTTATCCAGATGTTGGTTGCCAAACGAAGTGGCACATTTGGGAAGAGATCAATGATTGATCAACCAATTTCGAATATCAGAATTTTATTTTCGAAACAGCAATTAATTTTTCCGTCGGGACAAACAATTTTTTTTTGTCCGACGAGCGGTTTTTAATTTGAATTCCTATGACTCCTCCACACAACTTCTAGTGTTGGGATTAACTGCACAGTGTTAGAATTCGCGATCAAACACGGTTCAAAGCGATCTGAAATTCGTCGATAATTTGAGTGCGTGGCGAAGGAATTCTGGGTCATAAAGTTGAACTTGGTCGAGCTCATAATTTGAGGAGGTTGTTCGATTTCTTTATCCAGATGTTGGTTGCCAAACGAACTGGCACATTTGAGGAGAGATCAATGATTGTTCAACTAATTTCGAATATCAGAATTTTATTTTCAAAACAGCAGTTAACCTTTCCGTCAGGACAAACAATTTTTTTTCGTCTGACGAGCGGTTTTCAATTCAAATTCCTATGACTTCTCCTCACAACTTCTTGTGTGGAGATTAACTGCACAGAGTTAGGATTCGCGATCGAACACGGTTCCAAGCGATCTGAAATTCGTCGGTAATTTGAGTGCGTGGCGAAGGGACTCCGGGTCATAAAATCAAACTTGGTCGGGCTTATAATTTGGAACTGTTGTGCGATTTCTTCATCCAGATGGATACTGGCGGATTTTAAGGGAGGGCCGTGATTTTGAACCAATTTTGAATTTCCGAATGTTATTTCCAAAAAGGGCCATTAATTTTTCTGTTATCATAGAAAACAGATGTTACGATTTTGTGATATATTTCTGATATCTGGAGAACGCTTTCCACGCCGAAAAAATCCCATTTCCATTTCTCTCCTCGAAAGGATTCACCGTCGAACGTCGAGATTAGGCCGTAATGATCCAGCCTCCCCAATGCTTTTTTCTCATAATCATCCAGTCATCCATTAGGATCTGGTGCGGCGGCCTTGAATCTCCGAAAATCCCCCGGCCTAAGGGCCAGGACGTCAAACGTCCCCGCTAATAAATCCCCGACAAATCAGATAGAACGGAAAAATTCCCGAAAAACTTAAGTGGAATCCGGGGCGCGGTGCGGTTACACTTTTTTCCAGAATCCGACGACGTTCCATTGTTTTATAATCAATCACTGTAGATTTTTGTGCGCGCACTCTATAACGGACGGGAGTCCCCCGGATTCCATTAATCAAAGTCATTGTTTCAGACTTCCAATTTCGGTTCCTTTTGTTTGCCCTAATGTTCTCGGCGATGTTCTCGGCTGGTAGCTCCGCGTTCCTACGTACTTTTCGTGAAAAAGTTTCGTCTCCACTCGGATCTATTTGGCCGGGATTAATTCGAACGATTCCCTGGTAGCGAGCAGTTGAAACTTATATCACTTAGCCACCTTGAGGGACGTTCGCCGAGGGTTGATTGAAAAGAGCGAATTTGCGGAGGAATTGGTTCGGATCTGACGTCATCAATATTGATAATAACATTTACTTCAGAACTATCTAATCTATTTCCATGAAATAGTATATTGTACCATTAGTGGGAATGGCATAATATTCCCAAACGACTGTGATAATTACCAGACGAGGAGCGTAGCGACGAGTCTGGTAACACAGGAGTTTGAGAATATGCTTTTTCCACGAATTATACATACTATTTTTTTTTTCGATCGTTGATTTACATTTAAGAAAGTAATTAAGAAATATTACATTCAAGATGTAATCAAGTAAGTTTAAATAGGTTTCTCTATGTTCATATTGAATTATAGAAGTGGTAACCATGGAAGTTACTTTGTTATGACAAAAGTGATAGTTATTTAATCAACTAGTTTATTGATGACAGCGATTAATGGTCGAAATATTGTATTGAGACCATTTATCGCTGAATTAATAAACGAGTTGATTACAAGAATTTTCCGTCGACCTCATCAGAAATTGAATATAAATTCTGGATCGAAACCAATTTTTATTTTGCATGATATACCAATTTGACGTTATACAAATTTCTATGTTCATTTCGATATATGTATTAATATTTATGCTTCCTACAGAACAATTCGAAAAATTCATAGAGGGAATATTGGACATGTTGTGACATTCTGAACAGTTTACATTTATTCCATTTCCTATAATGTCGATAAGGAACGTGTGAATGAAGTGGAGGTTGAAGCATTATTTACTTTGGAACTATGATGACATACAATTTTTTCTGCAGTTTCTATTTTATTCTGAATGGAGTTTTCAATATACCCTTCTGCAACAGAAGTGGATTTCCAACAACCAAGTCTTTTGATGGCTGAAAAATCTGCACTACTGTCAGGAAGAATAGCAGAAGAACGCCGAAAACAGTGACCTGTATACAAATGTGGTTGCTCTAATTTAAGAAAGTTTGCAATCATTGACGGTAATTCAGAAAATGTATTAATTCCAACTGGTTGTGTTGAGCATTTATAGTTCTTATAAAAAACGAAAAATCTTTCGTGTGGAATGTGAGCTGGCCTCAAGGATATATATCTCCTTTTTATGTTTAGAAGTGTATGTTCATCATTATCCACCACAGTGAATATCCTGTTCGAATGTATTTTCGATGAATTCACTGTCACCAAAAATTTCGATCCCATATCTTGTACATCCTTTCTCTGCAACCTTAACAATTCATCTTTTCTCAATGCACCCGCTACTCCGAATATCAAAGCGACCTACAAATTAAACAATGATAGTTATTTCACTATAACGAGATAATGAGAATAAGTTGGAATAACGATTCAATTGAGTTTTATTTTTACCTTAGACATGAAGAGAACACTATCAGGAGCATTCGCTATGAACTCTCTCACATGTGCTTTTTCGAGAACTTTTGATTTTTTTTGGGATATATCCCTCTCTTTTCCGTTTAATAAACATCACCAGTTTGTGGTATCTGCTTATATCAGTATTGTCTTTCACATTTAGTGTTGATTTCAGCATCGAATATTTTGGCCATAAACTTGCTAGATGCCCCTTTTCTGCAATACCCGTAAAGTATGCCAACAAAACCGTTTCCGTAAAGTTCCGAACCTTCTTGTCCTTGCACCAAGATCTGAATTCAGCATAGGTTTTCTCATATAAATGGCGGCTCTTTTCAGGAAGCAGACTCAAAGTTGCTGCTTCAGCAGTTTTTGTCACATCTGGCGGTGTCAAAGGGATATTGTCTTCGTTATTCATTATGTAGTAGCGTAACGGATAAAATCAGATTCTGATCGAAAGCGAATAAATAAATTTGACAGCTCGATCGTGCTCCGACATAGATGCATCTATGCTCCAACTGAATATTTATAATCGGTTGCCATGATAATCATGCATCAATACAAGAAATCATGCATTAATAGGGGTCATTAATAAATGATTTCGAGTGCGTCAAAATGAGCTTTTATTCTATGGTCGATGGAAAAATAATATTCAAGCCGGTAATGATTGATTCGTTGTATTTTATAAGGAATTAAAAAAGAATAAGTAAACATGAGCACTGATAGTGATTATTCTTTACCTTGCACGCCTCCTGAACTAGTAGAAGCCGCGAACGCGTGAACGTGAATTTTTGCAGAAAAAACAACAGTGTATCCTTTTCTGAGTATGTACTTTGTTTCATTTTATTGTAATAATCCATTTGTAACAGCAGTGCGGTGAGAATATTACCCCACTGTTATTTTCTAATTGCTCAGCAACTGACCACTGTTCTGGAATGTTGAGCTTAGCGCATAGAAAGCAGGTCAAAATAGTGTCACTTTTCCCACGATCGGAGAAAAAAAATAGTTTTTTGGATGAAAATCTGGATGATTCTGACGAGTGGAAGACGAAATATGAAGGAAGGAAATTCGAAAAAACTCCTATGTGCAGTCGTGAAATTGGCTGTCGTGTTATCATGTCCAAAGAATTGATAAAAATCAAATTCCTTCAAGAAAATGTTGGCACCTCCAGTCTCAGAATCGAAGATGTTGAACCGTGTGGGATGCCTCTAATCAATTCCAAACCTGCCCTGGCGAAATTGATGTTCCCCCGCCTTGGGGGTCGAAAATACCCCATTTTGTCGACTTAGTTATGCATAGACACTCCCGTCAGCATCACCTCTTCCACCCCGATGCTTCATCACACTAAATAGCGACAGCCTCTTTTCCATGAGATCCAGATTCGCCACCACTTCCGGTTAACAACCCCCGAGGGAGGTTATTGAATCTCCTTATACCTATTTGTGGCTGGTACAGAAAAAAACATTACATTTATTCCCATATGTTCTGAAATATTCTCTATTGAGACATATCTCAATTCTTGAAGAAGGATTTCCGTTATTATTTGGGTCTCCGCATGTTCTCCGAACCCTCGTTTCTTTATGAGTCATTCATTTAAGAGGAAACGCTGATTGCAGAGGGATTACGGATTAAGATCGTTAAACGTCAGAGTAAATATTTACCCAACTTCTAGCGAGGTTATGGGCCCCTTCAATATACACCAGTGGAAGATTAAAGGTTACACCCACTCAGTTCATAAATAAACGCACCGGATAAACATTGGGATATAGGAAAATACGATATTGACGATGAGCAAAAAGGTTTCGAATTACTACGAAGTTTTTGCAGCTTGCGTTCTTGAATGGAGAGTGTCGTTTTGAGGAAGCACAAATGGTTTCGACATGAGCTGAAAATGTTTCACTCTCAGCCTTCAATAATTGATGAGTCATTGAAGAGTATATCGAGAAATTGATATTATTTGATCATTAGTTTTGTACTGAATTGGTCAGAAAAAAACATAACTGGAAAATTGTTCAACACGGAATTATGAAATTTAATGAGTTGATATTATATTCCTCCATGGTACTGTCACGCGAAGTTCTCTCAATCATTCGAGAGTTATGGAATTTTGAATTTCATGAAAATTGTGGTGAATTTCAGACAAAAAGGGTAGACGAATGAAGATATTTCGAGAAACCAAAATTGTTCTAGATAGAGACGTTTCGTCGTAGCATATTTCGGAATAATCGAAAAACTGGATGGTACGTTAAAAAAATTAAAAAATTTTGTGGAAATTCCCTAGAAAATCTACCATTTTTCTGTTCGACAGTTATGGAATTTTGGATTTAAATTTAAAATTGAGATAAATTACAGATACGAAGGGTAGGTGAATGAAGATATTTCGAAAGTCCTAGATTTTTCTTGATAGAGACGTTTCGTCGTAGCAAATATCGGAATAATCGAAAAAAAGAATGGTTCGTTGAAAAAAATTATAAAATTTTGTGGAAATTTCCTAGAAAATCTACCATTTTTTTGTTCAAGAGTTATGGAATTTTGGATTTCAATTGAAAATTGAAATGAATTTCAGATTCAAAGGGTAGGTGAATGAAGATATCTCGAAAAACCTAGATTTTTCCAGATAGAGACGTTTCGTCGTAGCAAATATCGGAATAATCGAAAAAATGAATGGTACGTTGAAAAAAATTATAAAATTTTGTGGAAATTCCCTAGAAAATCTACCATTTTTCTGTTCGACAGTTATGGAATTTTTGAATTCAATTGAAAATTGAAATAAATTACAGTTACAAAAGGTAGGTGAATGAAGATATTTCAAAAATCCTAGATTTTTCTAGAAAGGGACGTTTCGTTGTAGCAAATGTCGAAATAATCGAAAAAATGAATGGTACGTTGAAAAAAATACTAAAATTTTTTAGAAATTTCTTAGATAATCTACCATTTTTCTGTTCGGGAGTTATGGAATTTCGAATTCAAATTGAAAATTGAAATGAATTTCAGATTCGAAGGGTAGGTAAATGAAGATATTTCGAAAAACCTAGATTTTTCTAAATAGGGACGTTTCGTCGTAGCAAATGTCGGAATAATCGAAAAAAAGAATGGTACGTTGAAAAAATTACTAAAATTTTTTGGAAATTCCCTAGAAAATCTACCATTCTTTTGTTCGACAGTTATGGAATTTTGGATTTCAATTGAAAATTGAAATAAATTACAGTTACAAAAGGTAGGTGAATGAAGATTTTTCAAAAATCCTAGATTTTTCTAGAAAGGGACGTTTCGTTGTAGCAAATGTCGGAATAATCGAAAAAATGAATGGTACGTTGAAAAAAATACTAAAATTTTTTGGAAATTTCCTAGATAATCTACCATTTTTCTGTTCGGGAGTTATGGAATTTCGAATTCAAATTGAAAATTGAAATGAATTTCAGATTCGAAGGGTAGGTGAATGAAGATATTTCGAAAAACCTAGATTTTTCTAAATAGAGACGTTTCGTCGTAGCAAATGTCGGAATAATCGAAAAAAAGAATGGTACGTTGAAAAAAATACTAAAATTTTTTGGAAATTCCCTAGAAAATCTACCATTTTTTTGTTCGACAGTTATGGAATTTTGGATTTCAATTGAAAATTGAAATGAATTTCAGATTCGAAGGGTAGGTGAATGAAGATATCTCGAAAAACCTAGATTTTTCCAGATAGAGACGTTTCGTCGTAGCAAATATCGGAATAATCGAAAAAATGAATGGTACGTTGAAAAAAATTATAAAATTTTGTGGAAATTCCCTAGAAAATCTACCATTTTTCTGTTCGACAGTTATGGAATTTTGGATTTCAATTGAAAATTGAAATAAATTACAGTTACAAAAGGTAGGTGAATGAAGATATTTCAAAAATCCTAGATTTTTCTAGAAAGGGACGTTTCGTTGTAGCAAATGTCGGAATAATCGAAAAAATGAATGTTACGTTGAAAAAAATACTAAAATTTTTTGGAAATTTCCTAGATAATCTACCATTTTTCTGTTCGAGAGTTATGGAATTTCGAATTTAAATTGAAAATTGAAATGAATTTCAGATTCGAAGGGTAGGTGAATGAAGATATTTCGAAAAACCTAGATTTTTCTAAATAGAGACGTTTCGTCGTAGCAAATTTCGGAATAATCGAAAAAAAGAATAGTGCGTTTAAATAATTTAAAAAATTTTGTGTAAATTTCCTATAAAATCTACCATTTTTTTTATCTAGAGTTATGGAATTTTGGATTTCAATTGAAAATTGTAATAAATTACAGATTCAAAGGGTAGGTGAATGAAGATATTTCGAAAGTCCTAGATTTTTCTTGATAGAGACGTTTCGTCGTAGCAAATATCGGAATAATCGAAAAAATGAATGGTACGTTGAAAAAAATCATGAAATTTTGTGGAAATTTCCTAGAAAATCTTCCATTTTTCTGTTCGAAAGTTATGGAATTTTGAATTTCAATTGAAAATTGAAATAAATTACAGATACAAAGGGTAGGTGAATGAAGATATCTCGAAAAACCTAGATTTTTCTAGATAGAGACGTTTCGTCGTAGCAAATATCGGAATAATCGGAAAAATGAATGGTGCGTTTGAATAAATTAAAAAATTTTGTGTTAATTTCCTAGAAAATCTACCATTTTTCTTTTCTAGAATTATGGAATTTTAGATCTCAATCGAAAATTGAAATAAATTACAGATTCAAAAGATAGGTGAATGAAGATATTCAAAAAATTCTAGATTTTTCTAGATGGAGACGTTTCGTCGTAGGAAATGTCGGAATAATCGAAAAAATGGAGAGGCGTTTGAAAAAATTATAAAATTTCGGGGAAATTTCCTAGAAAATCTACCATTCTTCTGTTCAAGACTAATGGAATTTTGAATTTAAGTCGAAAATTGAAATAACTCAACCCTCAAATGGTTGGTGAA
Organism: Aphidecta obliterata; assembly: GCA_963966015.1. Taxonomy (NCBI): domain Eukaryota; kingdom Metazoa; phylum Arthropoda; class Insecta; order Coleoptera; family Coccinellidae; genus Aphidecta; species Aphidecta obliterata. The sequence goes on from OZ014435.1 coordinate 7,137,032, forward strand.
TGAAGATTTCTCGAAAAACCTAGACTTTTCTAGATAGGGAAGTTTCGTCGTAGCAAATGTCGGAATGATCGAAAAAATGAATGGTGCGTTCGAAAAAATTATACAATTTTGTGGAAATTACCTGGAAAATCTACCATTTTTTTTCAAAGCCGAAAGGTTCCCAAATAAGGAAACATTCAGTTCCATATTGAAAAACCACATACTCAATGATATCCAAAAAAATTTGAAAAGCTTTTCTGAGCTTCTTAAAATTCATTGCCAAAGCGGTCACCCATTCAGGTACTACAAAATCATCAAAAATTTATTTGAAATTATCGAAAGGCTAAAGGAAACGTTTTTCATCATATTAACCTAGTTTACACCTCTAACTCGGTATATTCCACGATTATTTCATCCGAAATTAACGAAAATTCAAAGAATTCAAAAATTCCCCGACAACAAGCCAGAACGTAGAACCGCTGAAAACCAGAATTTCTTCATAACTCATTTCATCCATTTCTTATGTCTTATATTATGTCGACACACAAATTCAGCAGGATTTTTTTTTTTTTTGAATTTTTTCTATTTCTCTGATGATATGATCCTTGTGAAGTATCACATTAATCTTCGTATTGTTATCTTAGAACTGAAAACAAAATTTTAATTCGATCGAATTTGTATTTTCCGAGTTATTAAAAAAAGTTTCAGATGGTTTTATCCACTAAACTGACGCATCGAGACCTCCTGGAAATAAAAAAAACTGTAGGCCTCATATCTCGAATGCAGTTGTGTTAACGGACGGACAAAATTGAATTTTGGTTATGTAAGTTAAACTAATTCGATTGAGATCATTCTTGGCTCAAAATTCGAAAACTGGAGACATTTGGACAAACACATTTTTCTATTTTTATTTCTAGGACCAAATTTTTGCCAACTTTATGTCTTGTATGTACAGGGTTATTCTTTTCAAATTGAGCACCTCTCATCATACCTATTATTGTCAATAAAAAAAAAGGTTGAATGTGAAAGTTGTGTGTACCCACAACTGAAGACCTATTCAGAATCTGCACCCTTGAATTATTGAGAAAACATTTTTTTTTATACATCTGAGATCGAATTTTTCCCAAATTGTGCCAAATCTCGATGGATACAGATGATTTGTGATGATTTCGTGGTAGGTCGGAAGTGAATTGCATAAGCCTGGCCGATATTGGCGACAGAGGATTTCGGCGAAAAAATAACCAAAATCTGAGAATCTGGAAATGCGGCATCCACAAAAAGTACAGAGCGTCTTCAATATCAGCGACGTCAATTAAAAACGAACCCGACACACACGCACTAGAACCAACTCATTATAACGCCATGATGCCGAAACACAAAACCGTATTCGTTAACTAGAATTTCCTCCCTTATCGCTAAATGAGACCGAACGCAGATGTTGCCACAGTTTCGCCCCGACTATCTTTTAAATTGCGCTCCGCGACGAGAACGTTATGTCGCCCCACGAAATGCCACGAATGTGTCGCCAGCCGTAAAAGTGAAAACCTCATAAGAATTTTCCGCGAGAGTGACATAAAACGACGTCACCGAATTGAAACGTTTCGCGTACTTCGTGCTTTTCATTATTTCCGAGCTTGGAAACGGCAATTGGAATTCTTGCGGGGATGCCCGTGGAGGTGAGTGGGGTTATTTGCCCTACGTGGTGTCAACGAACGAGAAAGCCGACCAAATGCGGAAAATGAATAAAAAATTCAATACTTCTGCGAAATTTCCGTGAATACTAGGAGCGCTTTCCAAGAGCGAGAACTCCAGGCTTCGTGAAAATCATCATTTCCGTCGACCATAGAATAAAAGCTCATTCAACGCACTATAAATCATCCATTAATGACCCCTATTAATGCATGATTTCTTGTATTAATGCATGATTATCATGGCAACCGATTATAAAATATTCAGTCGGAGCATAGATGCATCTATGTCGGAGCACGATCGTGCTGTCAAATTTATTCATTCGCTTTCGATCAAAATCTGATTTTATCCGTTACGATACTACATAATGAATAACGAAGAAAATATCCCTTTGACACCGCCAAATGTGACAAACACTCCTGAAGCAGCAACGTTCAGTCTGCTTCCTGAAAAGAGCCGCCATTTATATGAGAAAACCTATGCTGAATTCAGATCTTGGTACAAGGACAGGAAGGTTCGGAACTTTACGGAAACGGTTTTGTTGGCATACTTTACGGGTATTCCAGAAAAGGGGCATCTAGCAAGTTTATGGCCAAAATATTCGATGCTGAATTCAACACCAAATGTGAAAGACAATACTGATAAAAGCAGATACCACAAACTCGTGATGTTTATTAAACGGAAAAGAGAGGGATATATCCCAAAAAAATCAAAAGTTCTCGAAAAAGAACATGTGAGAGAGTTCATAGCGAATGCTCCTGATAGTGTTTTCTTGGTGTCGAAGGTAAAAATAAAACTCAATTGAATCGTTATTCCAACTTATTCTCATTATCTCGTTATAGTGAAATAACTATCATTGTTTGATTTGTAGATCGCTTTGATATTAGGAGTAGCGGGTGCATTGAGAAAAGATGAATTGTTAAGGTTGCAGAGAAAGGACGTACAAGATATGGGATCGAAATTTTTGGTGACAGTGAATTCATCGAAAACACATTCGAACAGGATATTCACAATGGTGGATAACGATGAGCATACACTTTTAAACATAATAAAGAGATATATATCCTTGAGGCCACACACTCCACACGAAAGATTTTTTGTTTTCTATAAGAACTATAAATGCTCAACACAGTTGGAATTAATACATTTTCTAAATTACCGTCAATGATTGCAAACTTTCTTAAATTAGAGCAACCAAATTTGTATACAGGTCACTGTTTTCGGCATTCTTCTGCGTCTATTTTTTCTGACAGTGGTGCAGATTTTTCAGCCATCAAAAGACTTGGTTAAAATATTTCGACCATTAATCGCTGTCATTAATAAACTAGTTGATCAAATAACTATTATACTTCTAAGAAATTTCCGTAAATACTAGGAACGCCCTCCAAGAGCGAGAACTCCAGGCTTCGTGAAAATTATCATTATTGATCAACGACTGTCGCCCTCACTGGCAATTCGTTAAGAGAACCCTATACAGATCACTGATTTACCCCACCAGCTAATGCAGCGCCGAGAATCGATCGATGAAGCATCGATGGGACTAATCGACCAATAAAACTCCAAGAAGTCATTACAACGAACTACGTGAACCGGGACGGGAGCAATAATTATGGTGAATACCTCATTAGTTCGGGAACGTCCTGGATGCCTCGTAAATCACGGCTCTCAATAACCGTGGAAGTGGGCCCCTGAAATCCTGCAGAGTATCGGGACGTTGGACTGAATCGATTTCGGGACGTTTGGGACAATGATTGGAGGCGGTCTAGATGGGAGAGCATAGATTAGGACGGATGCTGTGCATTCGCTGTGTTCGCACGCAGATCTTATCTTCGAAATGGAGCCGGGGAACTTCTTCGCAGCGATGGATTTTCACGTGGAGCCACCAGAAATGGCGGGTGGGAGGTGGGGTGTGTTTTTTCGCTGTAATCTTCACGTGTAAATGCATCGCATCTGACGATTTTATCCTCTTGGGAGTAAGTTGAACAAAAACTGAACTTTGAGAAGGAGTTCAGTTTGTGCGAGGTATTCCATTTTCAAATTAGCAACTTCTTTAATTCACAACCTGTTAATCTGCGTTCGTAATCAATTCGCTGGACGAGTGGCAACTCGGCACGAAACTTGTTGTTGCGATAAACTTCGGAGTTCGATTGAACGCATACGCATACATATTCCGTTTAAATTTTCAATATTTCTGTTCCTTGTGTTTTTGAAGTTGGGTTTCTTTTGTTATGACAATGACAGCACGAAATTTAATGCTGAAGTGAGAGTTTGCTGCTTGCAAGAAATTTTGCCGGCATCAACTTCTGTGTTGAATTTGAATTTGATTACGAATGGTGACAGATAACGCCGTCTTCAAGCTTGCGTGTCGAAGTGCAACTCGGCCATGGAATTGATTACGACTGCTCCTTGGGATCTTGCCACACTGTTGTCAAATTTCTTCTATATGGCTTGTGTTTCAGATGGCTGTGAGACTACAAGTGTTTTTTGTGAATATAACCCTTTTTTGAGCGCTCGTACTACTTACACGAGGGCTATACCATTTCGTCACGATGTCTGTGTTCAAGCTACATGCAAAATTTTATTCAGCTCGCATCACCAGAACCATAGAAACCATAGAAAATTGTAACTTTTGAACGGAAACGCCTAGGGACTTGAAATTTTCAGGATAGTTGTGGATCTGGATTGCCGTGATCACTTTCATCTATGAGCAGAATTATACTAGGGGTTCTGTAAATATGGTCGTTTGAAATTTAGTTTTCTTGATAATTTCCAAACTACAGATTCGATCGTGACGAAATTTTGTATACTTATGGAGAATGATATATTCAAGCTACATTTCTCTAGACCGCATGACCAGAACCATAGAAACCATAGAAAATCATAACATTCGAACGGAAAGGCCTAGGGACTTGAAATTTTCAGGATAGGTGTGGATCTGAAATGTGGCGTTCACGTTCATCAATGAGCAGAATTATACTAGGGGTTCCGTAAATACGGTCGTTTGAAATTTTGTTTTCTCGATAATTTCGAAACTACGGATTCGATCAAGATAAAATTTTGTATTTTAAACGAGACTGACATATTGAAGCAACATTTTGTCCAGGTCGCATGACCAGAACCATAGAAACCATAGAAAATTATAACTTCCGAAGGAAAAGGCCTAGGAATTTGAAATTTTCAGAGTGGGTTTGGATCGCGAATTTCACGGTCACGTTCATCAATGAGCAAAATTAGACTAGGGGTTCCGTGAATATGGCCGTTCAAAATATTCTGTTCCTGATAATTTCGAAACTACCGATTTGATTGGAACGAAATTTTGCACCTAGCTGAGGAATAATGTATTCAAACTACGTGCGCAATTTTGTCCAGATCGCATCACCAAGACCATAGATACCGTAGAAAATTTTAGCGAATTATCGAAAAAAAAATTGGTCACCTAAAGCACTGACTTAAAGTCTGGATTATCGCCTATGGAAATTTGTTTGACAGCTCTCAAAAATTTCCTCAATTGGTTTCCAAAACTGGAACATGCGAATCTACCTACAAGGTGGATGTACGAGCGCTCAAAAGCTCCTGCCTTCACGGGGGTGCTTTTCGTAATCTTTTTTGGCTTGTGAACAGTATTCTTTCAACAAAAGTAATTTATTTTGAATCTACTTCATTGAACACTTGAAATTCGATGGGTTTATATCGCATATTTCGTGATCCCCACAAATTTCACAAATCGGTTTATTTCACGAAATTTCGTGCTCCTTGTCTTGTAGGGATCACAAAATATTCGATATAAAAAATTAATTTTCAAGTGGGTGGGAACTGGTTGAATACGATGCAATATCTTCCAATAATATCCGAACTTTTTCATAAAAAATATCGGGAAATGCTGCAAAAACGATAGTTTTGGAATAACTTGGTTCGGTGACGTATATGAACCAGCTTTCTATTTTTTTTTCACCTTTGCTCATTCTTCGAATTTCAAACTACCATATTTTTTTCACGTACCCTCTCGAGAAAATTCTTCAGGAAAAAGGATTGAAATGAATGAAAAGTTTCGAAGACACTTTGTGTGTTCATTAATTTTTCTATGAGCATGCGCAAATTAGTATTTTCCCGCATGTATCTGCGTGCGCAAAGTGACAATTTCCGAACTTCGTGTGGACATGATTCAAGCTTCAACAGAGTATTGTATCATCATAAAATGTCGTGAATACTAAGTCAAACAACATTTCAGTTATTGACAGCTTTTTAATTTTTTTTTTACCTTTGCTCGTTCTTTGAATTTCAAATTGACACATTTTTTTTCACGTAGCTTCTAGAAAATTTTTTTTAGGCAAAAGGATCGAAATGATGAGTTTTGACGACACTTCGTGCGTTCATTAGTTTCCCTACAAGCATGCCCAAAATAATATTTTCTCGCATGCATCTGCGTGCCCGAAGTGGAAATTTTCCGAACGTCGTGTAGATATGATTTAAGTATTGTATTATCATGAAATGTCGACACTTATTTAAGGTTAATTATTCGTAAAGATATTCTTGGACCTTCTGGAACAACTCAGATATCTTCGGAATATATTTCAACAATGGAAGATCCTGAATAACCCCAGCCACCCCCTTCAGATAGCCCATCCACCATAACCCACCTCTTCGTCCCGACGACGGTACGGATCGTTTACTCTGCATTGAAGAACACGAAACCGTCCTACCGGACTCGTTAAGTCGACGATTTGTCGGACAATGGCCATCCGACCGGCCGAATGACCAACTGGGTTGTTTGCGAAGATAACGAGTCGATTGCTCTAACGACAACCGCGGGATCCATTCAATCCTTTATCCGTCCCGAATTACTATCGGAAGGGTGCCCCGATTGCACAATGTACCCCCGAATGGAGTCTTCAGATAAGGCTGACTCGGTGCATAATCCGAGATGTGGCGGATGCGCCGGGTAATAATGGCGAAGGAACCTGAGGAAATTCGATTCGAATGAATAATATACGGCTGTTTATCTGGAATTCAGGAATGAAATTAGAAGAATTATACCAGATAAACTGATAGTAAGCCAACAAAACAATTCATGTATCCCAGAGACCAACAAATTTATCTGTTGCATCTGTAGACCGGTTTCGATCCATATCAGATCTCGTCAGTACAGTTAGCAAAATGACAAATTCGATGTGAGAAACAGAAAACTTTCAGAACATAAGGCAACGTGGATCTGAGAAAATTTCCCAAATCACGCCACCTGTCCGTTCCAAAAGCAACTGTCTCAAATATCTGTCGGTATATCCTGACTGCAGTTTGAACATGGGAATTCGTGTTTGAAAGCGCAAAAATATCGTGGAATGCTTTCATATGAAATAATCTGGACCAAGCAAGTCGTTGTGTTGAGATATCGTTCATATAAAGTCAACCATGGAAAATTGAAGATCATTAAAATAAATATTTATTTTCACTCAAGACCATGCAATCTTTATTGGTATTGGAAATCTTGCAAAATGCTAACCATACTACTATAAGAGTACCATTTTATGTCAGGATGCAAGAAAGATAATTAATGGAATTCTAAAGGTAGCTTAAGTGATGACAAACAAAAATAGTTATTTAATCAACTAGTTTATTAATGGCAGCGATTAATGGTCGAAATATTTTAACGCGTGAGCGAAGCGAGCGCAGTAATGTTTGAGCTAAATGGCTGAATTAATAAACGAGTTGATCACAAGATTTTTCCGTCGACCTCATCAGGAATTGAATATAAATTCTGGATCGAAACAAATTTTTATTTTGCATGATATACAAATTTGACGTAATACAAATTTCTATATTCATTTCGATATATTAATATTTATGCTTCCTATAGAACGATTCGAAAAATTCATAGAGGGAATATTGGACAATGTTGTGACATTCTGAATAGTTTACATTTATTTCATTTCCTATAATGTCCGATAAGGAACGTGTGGATGAAGTGGAGGTTGAAGCATTATTTACTTTGGAACTATTATGACATAAAATTTTTTCCGCAGTTTCTATTTTATTCTGAATGGAGTTTTCAATATACCCTTCTGCAACAAAAGTTGATTTCCAACCACCAAGTCTTTTGATGGCACTGCACCACTGTCAGAAAGAATAGCAGAAGAACGCCGAAAACAGTGACCTGTATACAAATGTGGTTGCTCTAATTTAAGAAAGTTTGCAATCATTGACGGTAATTCAGGAAATGTATTAATTCCAACTGGTTGTGTTGAGCATTTATAGTTCTTATAAAAAACGATAAATCTTCCGTGTGGAGTGTGAGCTGGCCTCAAGGATATATATCTCTTTATTATGTTTAAAAGTGTATGCTCATCATTCTCCACCACAGTAAATATCCGGTTCGAATGTGTTTTCGATGAATTCACTGTCACCAAAAATTTCGATCCCATATCTGGTACATCCTTTCTCTGCTATAACGAGATAATGAGAATAATTTGGAATAACGATTCAATTGAGTTTTATTTTTACCTTCGACATCAAGAAAACACTATCAGGAGCATTCGCTATGAACTCTCTCACATGTTCTTTTTCTATAACTTTTGATTTTTTTGGGATATATCCCTCTCTTTTCCGTTTAATAAACATCACCAGTTTGTGGTATCTGCTTATATCAGTATTGTCTTTCACATTGAGTGTTGATTTCAGCATCGAATATTTTGGCCATAAAGTTGCTAGATGCCCCTTTTCTGCGATACCCGAAAAGTATGCCAAGAAAACCGTTTCCGTAAAGTTCCAAACCTTTTTGTCCTTGCACCAAGATCTGAATTCAGCATAGGTTTTCTCATATAAATGGCGGCTCTTTTCAGGAAGCAGACTCAACGTTGCTGCTTCAGCAGTTTTTGTCACATCTGGCGGTTTCAAAGGGATATTTTCTTCGTTATTCATTATGTAGTAGCGTAACGGATAAAATCAGATTCTGATCGAAAGCGAATAAATAAATTTGACAGCTCTATCGTGCTCCGACATGCCATGATAATCATGCATTAATATAAGCATATTAATAGGGGTCATTAATGAGTGCGATAAAATGAGCTCTTATTCTATGGTCGACGGAAAAAATTTTTTTATACTTCGCAAGCACAGGGCCAAGTGAGAGAATTGAAAAAACCGTTATATATATTAAAAAATTAGAGAGAAACAAAAATTAGGAATCTATTTAGTAAATGAAGAATTTTGAAATAAAATTTGTACTGTTACTATCATTTTATGAACCGATTCGTGAATTATTTAGTGTTTCTTGTAGAATACTTTGAGAAAGTCAATTTTTATTTTTATGTATTAAAACTGTCCATGAACTATTGGAAATATTATAATTGATGAGCAATTTTATTATTTTTTTTTTTATTCAGTATACTTTTGAATTGTGAACAATATAGCATCTGTTCAGTGTCAGTATTATCAGAGGGAATGTGAACAGGGTACCATACAGTATAAGTTTAAAAAATAAACGTAAAATATCTACGAATGATGCAAGAGCAAAGATAAAAATCTCATTGCAAACTTTGTTTTCACGTATGTATGTGTAGTGATTTCGATGTGTTTATTGAATAAGCTGACATAATCCTATTCATGGGCATCCTTTTGCAGGGAAGGTTTTAATTTTTCAATAACCCATTCATGAAATAATTCACCATTCATAGTTTTATGGTAATCCTTATAATTAATACCACTGTCAAGAATAAGATCACATCCACACATCCCACAGATCAACAAATTTATCATTTGCATCTATAGACCGGTTTTGATCCATATCAGATCTCGTCAGTACAGCTAGCAAAATGACAAATTCGATGTGAAAAACAGGAAACCTTTAAAACATAAGGCAACGTGGATCTTAGAAAATCTCCCAAATCACGCCACATGTCCTTTCCAAAAGCAAATGTCTCAAATATCTGAAGATCCTGAATCGCTTTATCAACTCCCCGAGACAAAGATGGATCGAAACCGGTCTACAGATGCAAATGATGAATTTGTTGGTCTCTGGGAAACATGAATAGTTTTTAATTTTTTTAATTTCATTCCTGAATTTAAATTCGATCCAGATCTGATTTCAGTTGGTGAGGATATCTCATGAATAGGAATGCCACGAGAAACCTCAAAAAGTGCAGTCTCGAAAATAATCATAAAAGTGAGTAAACAAGAGAAGAGTACTCATTAATCCTTATATTCTTCCAAACTATACGTCTGCGCTTCCGCCCCCATTCTCCCTTTGTTGCAGAGGCAGGGGACGTCATAATCCCCTACATGATGCTCATTACGCGCGGACGCAAACACAACAATAAAAGCAGCTCAATTTTACAACCGCGAATACGGAACGTTCGAAGTTTCCAGTATAACGAAGTCCAGAAAAACCGGGGGTAATTCTCCCGGTGGAGCGTACACCCGATCCCGCAATCGCAAAGACAGCCTTTATTTGCGGTTGCATGCAAACAAACGGGCGTAATGCACCTTAATGGAATTCCTGGGAACATCGTGCACTTATTAATGTTTCCGGGGATGGAGGTCGGCGCCACTGTTCGGTCTGATATTCCCATCGCCGGGGTTCTTATTTTTCATCATGGAAAATAATGAAATCCGCGCTGTTGGAATGGAACCACGTATACGATCCGCCAACGGTGGATTTGCGATGTTAACGGGGAGTTTGTTTGCCGTGGCGGGTTTCCAAGGGTGGCGGAGAGTCGTTGGGGCGCTTTTGAAACTGTTACAGTTTAACGATTTGGCGGGGGTTTTTTCGAGCGTCCACCTCTGGTTTCAGGGATGTAGAAAATTAAACATAACTAGCAAATATGAAACGAATTACAGCAGAATGGAACTGAAGAGTTCGATGATCATGACGTAAAGAAATACGGCGGGGTTAATTGACAAAAGTCATTGTTAAGATTTTGGTTCTTATATCAGAAGCCGTTTTAGTATTCCGGCGTATTTCAGCTCTCAAAAGTCCATTCAATTAGATTCAGGGTAAATTCGGAGGAGGAGAAAAATATTTTTCCGTCGACCATAGAATAAAAGCTCATTTTAACGCACTCGAAATCATCCATTAATGACCCCCATTAATGCATGATTTCTTGTATTAATGCATGATTATCATGGCAACCGATTATAAAATATTCAGTCGGAGCATAGATTTATCTTCTATGTCGGAGCACGATCGAGCTGTCAAATTTATTTATTCACTTTCGATCAGAATCTGATTTTATCCGTTACGTAACTACATAATGAATAACGAATAAAATATCCCTTCGACACCGCCAGATGTGACAAAAACTGCTGAAGCAGCAACTTTGAGTCTGCTTCCTGAAAAGAGCCGCCATTCATATGAGAAAACCTATGCTGAATTCAGATCTTGGTGCAAGGACAAGAAGGTTCGGAACTCGACGGAAACGGTTTTGTTGGCATACTTTACGGGTATTGCAGAAAAGGGGCATCTAGCAAGTTTATGGCCTGAATATTCGATGCTGAAATCAACACTAAATGTGAAAGACGATACTGATATAAGCAGATACCACAAACTGGTGATGTTTATTAAACGGAAAGGAGAGGGATATATCCCAAAAAAATCAAAAGTTCTCGAAAAAGAACATGTGAGAGAGTTCATAGCGAATGCTACTGATAGTGTTTTGATGTCGAAGGTGAAAATAAAACTCAATTGAATCGTTATTCCAACTTATTCTCATTATCTTAGGTTGAAGAGAAAGAATGTACAAGATATGGGATCGAGATTTTTGGTGACAGTGAATTCATCGAAAACACATTCGAACAGGATATTCACTGTGGTGGATAATGATGAGCATACACTTTTAAAGATAATAAAGAAATATATATCCTTGAGGCCAGCTCACACTCCACACGAAAGATTTTTCGTTTTTTATAAGAACTATAAATGCTCAACACAACCAGTTGGAATTAATACAGTTTCTTAATTACCGTCAATGATTGCAAACTTTCTCAAATTAGATCAACCACATTTGTATACAGGTCACTGTTTTCGGCGTTCTTCTGCGTCTATTCTTTCTGACAGTGGTGCAGATTTTTCAGCCATCAAAAGACTTGGTGGTTGGAAATCAACTTTTGTTGCAGAAGGGTATATTGAAAACTCCATTCAGAATAAAATAGAAACTGCAGAAAAAATTTTATGATATAATAAATCCAAAGTAAATAATGCTTCAACCTCCACTTCATCCACACGTTCCTTATCGGACATTATAGGAAATGAAATAAATGTAAACTATTCAGAATGTCACAACATGTCAAATATTCCCTCTATGAATTTTTTGAATTGTTCTATAGGAAGCATAAATATTAATATATCGAAATGAACATAGAAATTTATATTACGTCAAATTTGTATATCATGCAAAATAAAAATTGGTTTCGATCCAGAATTTATATTCAATTCCTGATGAGGTCGACGGAAAAATCTTGTAATCAACTCGTTTATTAATTCAGCGATTAATGGTCTCATTAACGCGCTCGCTCCGCTCACGCGTTAAAATATTTCGACCATTAATCGCTGTCATTAATAAACTAGTTGATCAAATAACTATTAAAAGTTTCTGTGTACCAAAATGGCCTCAAGTTTTCATTGTCACTATGACAAACACTGTCATTTTCAAAAACTTCGAAGGATGGAAACACCGAATTATTTTGAATATATCAGAAAAACTCATTTTTCTATCTGTTAACCGAAATATTGGAAGTTGAAAAACAAGGTACTCCATTTCTGGAAAACCGGCCGATTCGTTGCATTAATTGATATGTTGAAAACTTAATTCAGTTGAGATGTATCGATTTTTTCACTACACTCGAATCAATCAAATCGTAGATATTGGAAGTTAACAAAAAAGTTACTCCATTTCTGGAAAAACGACGGATTCGGTGCGTATGCAATATGTTGAAAACTTCATCTAGTTGAGATGTATCGACTTTTTCGCTACACTCGAATCAATCGATTCAGGCAAATCGGAGATATTGGAAGTTATTATTCGAAATATACACAGGATATAACAATATGAATGAAAATACTGTCAGTAAAGAAACTGACATCAACCAATTATATAATCTCTCATACAGTTGGGTTCTTTATTCAATAGAAACTCAAATACTTTTCTCTTGAATAATTTAAAATAAGGTTCTCCCTGAATCTCATCTGGCAGAATATTGAACATTTTCAGGCATCTATATTGCATTTGCTTCTGTGTTGTGGTCAGTTTACATTTAGGAAGATTCTAATCTTGAATCTTGAAAAAAAAAGGTTTTCCATTTCTGGAGAAACGGTCGATTTCATGCATTCGGTAAATATTGTAATCTTCATTTAGTTGAGATGTATCGACTATTTCACCAAAGTTGAATCGATCGATTCAGGCAAATCGAAGATATTGGAAGTTAACAAAAAGGTTACTCTATTTCTGGAAAAACGGCCGATTCGGTGCTTATGAAATATGTTGACAACTTCATTCAGTTGGGAAATATCGATTTTTGCACTAAATTTGAATCGATTGATTCAGGCAAATCGAAGATATTAGACGTTGAAAAAAAGTTACTACATTCCTGGAAAAACGGCCGATTCAGTGCATAATATGGAATATGTTGAAAACTTCGACTTTTTCACTACACTCGAATCAATCGATTCAGGCAAATCGAAGATATTGGAAGTTGAAAACAAAATTACTCCCTTTCTGGTTAAACGGTCGATTTCATGCATTCAGTGAATATTGAAAACTTCCTTTAGTTGAGATGTATCGGCGACAAATCCTGCGCAGATTATCATGGGACGTACAAAGCTGTTTTTACTTGGGAAACTTATCAGGACAAAACCTTTGAACCTTCAACAATAATATCCTGGTATCATTATCACCGTGTAAAGCCCGAAATTTAACAGCACTGAACGATGTGTTTCAAGACCAAGTATTCCTCATAAGTTGGAATCGCGTAGGCCGTAATAATACCCGACAAAGGCCCTAATTATGACACTGAATGAGCATCATGAACACCGAGCTGACTGCATCAACAGAACGGAGAGGATGCTAATTGGCGTTTATTCGAAATTACCCTTAATAAGATGTTGATGAAGTCATACCGGGGTCATTTACGCGTTAAGTGAAATTTAAAAATCGCTTACTCCCGACGATCGTGTAGTTGTGGAACGAGGAATCCTAACACGTCTTGTTATTTGTTTGTGATTTTGCTACAACCACCAACCCTCGAATGCAGATTCTCAAACGCCGGGTCTCGACAATTTCCAATCGATAATTGAACCGACGCTTTCATCTCCGAGATGTACGATGACTGTGTGCTATAAATTCAAACTACGTTATTTATAATCAATCAATTCCGTCCTGTCGTCTACGTCATTAATAATGCTCGAACGCGTTTTCCTATTCATTATTCAAGTCTGCGCGAGTTCTGTTTTTACCTTGATAAATTTTTTTGCCTGAAGGTAGTTCCTGTGAGTTTTTCGCGTGTTTGATTCAGTTGAATTTCATGATTGGAATTGTTGCTTTTTGTTTAAGAGTCGTTTCTTTTCGATTTTTTTTTTGTATATACCCAAGAAAACTTGTTTAGGAGGAAGGATTTTTCGAAAATTGCTTAGAAAATTTACGAAAAGCACTGCCGTGAAGGCAGGAGCTTTTGAGCGCTCGTACATGCACCTTGTAGGTAGATTCGCATTTTTCAGTTTTGGAAACCAATTGAGGAAATTTTTGACAGCTGTCGAACAAATTTTTCAAACTAAGGCGATAATCCAGACTTCATGTCGATGCTTCAGCTGATCAATTTTTTTCCGATAATTCGCTAGAATTTTCCACGGTATCTATGGTCCTGGTGATGCGATCTGAACAAAATTTTGCACGTAGTTTGAATACATTATTCCTGAGCTAGGTGCATAATTTCATTTCAATCCGATCAGTAGTTTCGAAACTATCAGGAAAAAAATATTTTGAACGGCTATATTCACGGTACCCCTAGTCTAATTTTGCTCATTGATGAACGTGACCGTGAAATTTGCGATCCAAACCCACCCTGAAAATTTCAAGTTCCTAGGTCTTTCCGTTCAAAAGTAAGAATTTTCTATGGTTTCTATGGTTCTGGTCATGCGATCTGGACAAAATATTACTTCAATATATCATTCTCGATTAAAATACAAAATTTCATCTCGATCGAATCCGTAGTTTCGAATTTATCGAGAAAACAAAATTTCGAACGACCGTATTTACGGAACCCCTTGTATAATGTTGCTCATAGATGAACGTGATAACGACATTCAAGATCCACACCTATCCTGGAAATTTCAAGTCCCTAGGCGTTTCCGTTCAAAAGTTACAATTTTCTATGGTTTCTATGGTTCTGGTCATGCGATCTGGACAAAATTCCACATGTAGCTTAAACACCTCATTTTCCATCTGAGTGCGAAATTTCATCTCGATCAAATCTGTAGTTTTCAAGTAATCAGGGAAACAAAACTTTGAACGGCCATATTTACGGAACCCTTGGTGGAATTTGGCCCATTAACGAACTTAACCGAGCCATTCGGGAACTGAACCCACACTGAAAATTTCAAGTCTCTAGGTTGTTCCGTTCGAGAGTTATCGTGCTTACGGCCGGACGGCCGGCCGGACGGCCGGACGGACAGACTCGAATTTTCCGACGGATTCGTCATCAGTGAGTCGAACATAGTCGATTGAGACCATTTTCGGCTCAAAATTCGAAAAATACAGACATCGTGACGAAATGATATAGCCCTCGTGTAAGTAGTACGAGCGCTCAAAAATTCAACAGTCTTGAGACTTGAAGCCAAGCAGCGTTGTGTGGATTCAATACCTGGATGGGTGACCGCTCTGGTGATGATTTTACCAAGCATGGTGATTCCAAATTCGACGTGAACCTTGAAGGACGTGTTAGTATGACTCATTTCCTTCAAGATTCACGTCGCATTTGGAAACACCCTGTATATCTTCAGTTGCAGTTGGTGTATAATTCAAATAGTGAACATTCGGTGGTGAAGCTGGAGAGTGCTTCATCTGCGTACGAATAACCGAATGGAACACGATGTAACTAACGAACCCTCGGACGCAACAACGAAACGTTAGAAATCATCCCCAGGCAATCGGTATCGACCTATCCGAAAAAACGCGAAACCTATATTTGCCGGAAGCCAATATTTGGAAACGATATAACTCCGGTGTTCGCTCAGATTAAACGACACGTTGCGATACGATAAAGGCAGGCCCAGAAGGTGCGATAAATCGTGAGGAAAAACTGTACAGTTCGAACGGTTGGTATTTTGATCGAAGCTCCGAAGGAGATATACCGAAGTATGGATTCGACTAGCAGATCATCCATCAGAATAATCCCTTAATAAGGGAAGGTTATGAAGTTTACCGAAAATTTGTGTTGTGCATGTCAAAGTTGTCCTAACAAGCTGTCAGGATTCCTCGAGAGACGCTACCCTTGTTGGGGATACAAGACACGTCGGAACTGGGATGAATTTTTCAGTGGATGTTCAGGTGGGACGTAATAGATAATATGAGAGGTAGGAAGGTGTTTGACTTATTAATACTATATTATGCACAAAATGGGAAATATGCCTAGCGGTTAAATCTTCGAATTATTTCCATAATTCGACTGTTCGAAAGGGCTACCACCTGTATAGTGTTCTTGGCATCTGTTTGTCCATAAGTCAAAACAACTAATCAGCAAGTCGCTGAAAGAGGAAAAATCATCATGGAAGAATAAAAATCTTCTGAATTAACGCCGAGTTATTCGTCTCCTGTGAAATATCGCCGCACATTCGTGCACAACCGATTCGTCTGATCGTTTTGTCGCACCATTGTATCTTCTGAAAGTGATATTGAGTGACTTTGAGTGCCTTTAGCTACTCCATAACTAGGTGACAGCCCTGCACTGTGCGGAAAGAAGCTTCATCCTCTGCTTCCTATCCTTCAACCCTATTTCATTATGAGTCCGTGGTGACTCTGCTTTGCTTAGAGTTCAATCCCACATTCAGTTAATGTGAGAGTGGTCGCAAACCATTTGGGACCTCAATAAAATTATTCGTTTTCATTAATCGAAGTCGAGGATAAATTCAGAAAAGAAAGCCATAATGGATATTATGTTTAAGGGGTGAGATGCAATAAAGTAAGTCAATAAACTGTCGAAGTGACGATAAGGTAAGAACATAATTATACAGGATCTTTATAAATGATTGGAATATCGCAGTGAGCTTGCAATTATTCTTATTTTGCTGCTGCATATTGTAATTTCCGCCACATAATTTTGTCGCGCATGAGAACCATAACCTCACTCCATTGTTCATCATTAGCAATAATAAATGACGTTTCTTCATAACCTACCCCCTCGTGGTTGAATGGAAGAACTGAACAGAATTTATTGAAAAACTATGGAATGGTTTATCAAATTCATGTTCAAAATGTTCAAAAAGTCCTCCGTTATTCTCTAGGTGTTTATGAATTCTTCTCCTTTTTTTTTGTTTAGTCAGGAGAATCCTCATGGACGAACTATCTCCGATAGATAGAACAGTGTGAGAAGCACAACCTGCTCGAACTTAACCTAACCTGCTGTTTCAGATTCCGGGCATTTATTACCTATTAATCTTTTGACTCTTCTTTTTCGTATCTCTATCACGATCTTTGTCGTGTGATAATTGTGTTACCTATGAATTCAAATTTCATAAGAGTCTCTTCTTCTGGATAATTTAAATTGAGATTACTCAATTTCTGTTTCTACGTAGTTGATATCTGGGTCTTTTGTGATAGGTGGGTATCCTAACCACAGCTTCTGCGGGGTTGTGGTCAACTAATCTTCTTAGCTCATCATTTGGGTGTTGACTTGCTTTTTCAAATATCTTCTTGGCCTTCTTTTCGAGGGAATCTGTGACAGTTCCTCATTCTAAGTCTCTGTGGATTTGTTGGTTTCTTACGAACCACGGCATATTCATTGCTGCTCTGAGCTCTTTATTCTCTGTTACTTGAATCTTCTTCATATGGCTATTGACTGCATGGCCCTATTCCACCGAGCCATAAATTGGGGTCTTGCTATTGACTTGATCATTCGTAGCTTCGTGCTTTGGTTCATTTGTCTCCTTCTTCCTAGCAGTGGGTAAAGTCTACTCATTGCTGAGTTCGTTTTATCCACTGCATATTTTATACGGTTTTTCCATGTAAGCCCTTCATCTAGTTTCACTCCCAGATATTTGACTTCATTTCCCCATTTTATCTCTTCTCCATCTATCAGTAGGTTGGAATCAATTTCAAGTCTCCGCTTCTGTAGTAGAATAGCTTGTCTCTTTTTGCTATTTATTTGAATTTTCCATTTAATAAACCATTCTTCTAAATCTTCCAGTGTTTCTTGCAGTCTTCTGTGTATGACATCTGGTCGTCGATGTCTGAAGGCTATTCCTGTGTCGTCTGTATGAAGGGCTATCAGATTCCTTGGGTTCTTAGGAATATCGTAGATATATATGTTGTAGAGTATAGGTCCTAGAACTGATCCTTGGGTCACTTCTGCTTCTACTTGTCTGGTGGAAGATAATGTGTCGTCTATTTTGACATAAAAATTTATGTTCCCCAGGTAGTTTCTCATTATCCTGCAGGTTTTGGTGGTGTAGCCTGCCATCATCATCATCTTGTAGGCAAGTCCTTCGTGCCAAACTCGGTTGAAGGCTTTCTCGACATCTAATAGCACTAATCCTGTGGCTTGTTTATTCTGAAATCCTTCAGTGAAACATTCAGTGATCCTCAACCGTTGAAGTTCTGTGGAATGATTTCTTCTGAATCCAAATTGTTCCGATGGTATCAGATTCAAAGCTCCTGTTTCTTCATTGAGTCTTTCTGCAATGACACTTTCGACAATTTTTCCAAGTGCTGACAGTAGACTTATCGCTCTGTAGTTTTGTGGGAATTTTCTATCTTTTCCTGGCTTATCGAACACAATTACTTCTTCTGTTTTCCATCTTTCCGGATAGTATTCTGTTCTCATCACTGCGTTTGCTATATTGGTTAGCGCTGCTATTCCTTTTCTGGGCAATTTCCGTAACGTAAAGTTTGTTACTTTGTCTTTCCTGGAGCTTTTCAGTTTTTCAATTTCTTGATGGTTTCTTTAATTTCCGTTGGTGTTGTTGGGTTTGGAATGGTATCGCCTTCCGGCGGTTCCAACATCAATTCTTCATTTCCTTCGACTTCTTCTTCTAAGTCTTCATTGTCATCGTCCTCTCTGTAGTTGATTCTGGCTTCTCGTTCTATTGCATCGACCAGCGCTTTTGCATCTTCCATGCTGAGTGGTCTATGGTGTACAGCTCTCTAACTCTTTGGTTCCATCTGCCTGTTCTCAGTTCTCTCAGTGCATTTTTCAGCACTTGACTGTGTTAATTCAGCTCTTTCTCGTCTTCTTCTCGATGTGAAGTTCTGTAGTTCCTCCTGAGTTTTCTATTCCTCTTTATAAGCTTTCTTATTGCTTTTAGGGTTTCACCATGAGAATGTTTCGGGGCTGGCCTTTCGATTCTTCTGGTACTTTCCTCGTAGGCTTCTTTTATTCGGGTTCCTAATTTTTCAACTCCATCTTCTAGTTCTTCAGGGGTTTTTATCTGTGGAATTTCAGTAATTTTCTCCTGGAGTATTTCACTGTACTTTTGCCAGTCTGTGAAGTCTTTCGTTTGAAGTTCTTCTGTTATCGGTCTGCGTCCCAATCTGAGTTCTATTGGGTTGTGGTCTGATGTGCCCTCTTCTAAAGTATCAAGTGTGAAATCTTAGTAATATCTTTCATTATGACGATATCTAATACATCCGGTAGGCCATTACTTCTGGGCAGGTAGGTCGGAATTTCAGGTCCTAATACTATGGCATTTAGTTTTTCGGCGTACTTCTCGAGCTTCTCAACCGTGGAGTCTGAGAACTGGACCTAATCCAGTTCCGAACCGATTCGTTACGCTGTTTAACATCGAGGTTTAAACCACGACGTACCATATGCGACCTATTCCACCTCAATTGTTGCAACAAGATACGCGACTTCCCATCATCAATTTGAAGCAAATAGGCAATCCAACCGGAGAAGCTCTGAGATAATCGAATGTAGACCCTCGAAAACGCGTTAAGACGTTCTGGGGAGCACAGAGAGCGGGGGCGGATTTCCTATCTGCGGGCCACCGATGAAAGAGGAGATCCGAATCTCTGCTCGACTGGATGTTTTGCGGCCCAGGGCTCCGCACAGATAAGGCTCGAATTTCTGTAGCGCTTCTGCCCTTTCTGTCGTCAACTCCACGCCCATCCGGGCTCGAAATCTCGCGAAATGTTCGCCACTCGGGGGCCCGTTCTTGACGGAAATAAAATTTTCTCGGGACGAAGATGGGAAATATTAAGTTCGGTGTTCCAGATCGAGTTTGTTGGTGCAAAGACGATGTCGATGGGCGAAGAGTGTTTGGTTGGGCGGCTGAAAATTGCGTTATGGGCTATTTCCAGTGAATGGAGTGAAACAACGCAGGATCCTCCAGATATAGTTCAGGGTTGACATAAAAAATTCGAAAAGCACTGACGTTAAGTCTTGCGCGTTTACCAAAACTGCCTTCAGTGTTCATTATCAGTATCGAATACTGTAGTTTTATTGTATAAGCTTCAGAATATGAAATCAACGAATAATATTGAATATATTAAGGGGACTCAATCAAATTCTTACGTGGTACTGCTAGAAAGCAGAGATTCCACATAACCTATTTCAGCATTTAAAAAAAAATCTTCTAGTTATACGATTCTCACAAAATTTCACATGAACCTTTATACTAATATCTTCCATCGAACTAAAAAGTTTCAGTTTGATCAGATCATTTTTCTTCGAAGAATTGAAAAAAGTGTTTTCGACAGCAAAAGAATTTTCAGTAGGATATGGCAGATAGTTTCTGAAGTACTTATGTTTTGTGGAAAAAAAAATCGAGAATCTTCAGTGAGAGTTTCCCTACGAAATTTGATATCAGCCTTCGAGTTATTATTTCACCAAAAACTACATAGTTTCAATTCGATCGTATCGATATTTTTCGAGTAATTGAGAGGAGAACATTCAGATGACTTCACCTACGGAACTCTTCGGCGGATTACGCCCATCAATGAAGATATTCCTAACTGTAGGCCTCTCCTCTCGGAAAAAATTCACCAATGTCATTTCAAAATAATCATTTGAGACCAATCTTGGCCTAAAAGTCGAAAATTACAGAGAGACTGTAAAAATGTTAGGTAATGATCTTGTAGATAATACGTTCTAGAACTGAACCTTGGGGTACACCTGTTTCTACTTGTCTGGTGGAAAATAATGTGTCATCTTGACAAAAAAATTCCTTTTTCTCAGGTAGGTATTGTAGCCTGCCAGCATCATCTTGTAGGCATGTCCTTCGTGCCAAACTTGATCGAAGGCTCTCACATCTTATAGCTCTAATCTTGTGCCTTGTTTATTCTGAAATCCTTCAGATACATGTCAATGAGCCTCACAAGTTGAGGTTCTGTGGAATTATTTCTTCCGAATCCAAATTGTTTCGGTGGTATCAGATTCGGTGCTTCTGGTTCTTTATTTATTCTTCTTGCAATGACTATCTGAACCATTTTTCCAAGTGCTGACTTATCGACCTGTAGTTTTGTGGTAATAATCTAGATTCTCCTGGCCTATTGAACACAATTTTCTCTGCTGTTTTCCATCTTTTTGGAGAGTATTCTTCTCTCATCACTGCGTTTGCTGTTAGTGCTGGTCATTTTCCGCAACATAAAGTTTGTTACTTCGTCTTTCTCTGGAGCTTTTCTGTTCTTCCATTTCTTGATGATTTCTTCATCCTCTGTTGGTGTTGTTGGGTTTGAGATGGAATCGCCCCGCCGGAGGTTTTAACATCAATTCTTCATTTTCTCTTCTTCTTCTTCTAAGTCTTCATTGTCATCCTCTTCTCTGTAGTTTATTCTGGATTCCCTATCTATTAATGATTTGCTTCATCGCCAATCATCTGTTTCTCCAGAAGAGACCATCCTTCCAGGAAGAGAAAAAGGAAAACGAAACTGTAAATGGCCCTCATCTCACTCCTCTTCCGGTTCATGCAAAATGCAGGGATCCCGACGAAAAAACGCCGATCTTATCTTCGGTCCCCGGTCCCAGCGCAGCAGATTGAACCGAGACGATTCAATCGTCGTTCTCATAGTTCCCGAGGGAGGCCCGTTCAACCGGGACTCCATCTGGATATTCGAGACGTATTTCGACAATATCCAAAACATTATTATATTTCGTCTGTTCCAGCCCCGGTGAAATTGTATTCGTTTCGAGTTAACGACATCGAGGACGAGGGTTCATTATTTTTCAATTCAATCCTTGGGAATATCGACGGTCTTCACTGATGTATTCATGAAAAAATTGAGGCCTTTCGATGGAATTCGTGGGTTTCAGCAATTTATTATAGGGTGGCAGATGCGAATTTCGCATTTTGGAAAAAAAATTCCCTGAAATTGAACGAAAAGCCAATCAACCGTCGCTTTAGGGAGTATCTGTTTGTTGGCCCTGAATACTGCAGAATTCTAAATTATTTAGGTTAGGTAAGGTTAGCTTAGGTTAGGTTAGGTAAGGTTAGGTCAGGTTGGGAGATTAGCAAGATGAAATGAATAATCACAAAGGTCAAAGGAAAGCAATCGAGGAATTCAATCACTAATAAAACTACGTGGCTTCGTATTCCCCTACGAAACCCAACAAGAAGTGATCTCCCACATTCCCCCGCCCGCCGGACCCTCATAAAACTCCATAATAACCTCCGATCTTCCCCATAAAAGAATTAAGAGAGAAATCATATACTTCTACCCCAAGCCCCCCACCCCAGTGGAAGTGGGAAGGATATCAACGTGTCAGTTCCGGTTCGAGTGTCCACGGAACTAACGCCGTCTCCAGTAGAAATTTCATCCAATCAACGACTGGGTTTGTTTTCGGATCGGGAGGCGAAGAAAGGACGCCGAAAGAATTCAGAACGAGTGTAGGACGTCGTTCGAGATTAATTAGAAGTATAGCGCCAATTACTGCCCAACTGTCGCAATTAAACGCGTATTCAAACGAACGTTCGGGGAGAGTATATTGACACTATCCGGTGTCGGGATACTCCGTTGGATATACGAGGGGGCTCGAAATATATCTCTTGTTTATACCTCAATCAATCAGATTTTTTCTGAATCGTTGTGTTGACATGGCATTTTCATAATATTATTATGGTTCTAGAGAACCTTTAAATTCAGAATTCACGAAAAAAAAACAAAAAAGAAATGTAGGTATATTTTTCCCATAATTTCCTCAATGAAAAAAGATTTCCTGCAACATGTGAGCAAAAAATATTCACTCGAAGAAATTGCCAACTTTTTTTTCTTGAAGATAACTAAGAAAGAAACTTTTTTCAGTGGTTCTCAAATTTCTCAAAAACTTCATTTAGTTGATACATCTCAACTAAATGAAGTTTTCAATATTTACTGCATGCATGGAATCTGCCGTTTCTCCAGAAATGGAGTAACTTTTTTGAGCGCTCGTACTACTTACACGAGGGCTATATCATTTCGTCACGATGTCTGTATTTTTCGAATTTTGAGCCGAAAATGGTCTCAATCGATAGAGTTCGACTCACTGATGACGAATCCGTCGGAAAATTCGAGTCTGTCCGTTCGGCCGTCCGTCCGTCTGGCCGTAAGCACGGTAACTCTCGAACGGAATAACCTAGGGACTTGACATTTTCAGTGTGGGTTCAGTTTCCGATTGCCTCGGTCAAGTTCGTTAATGGGCCAAATTCCACCAGGGGTTCCGTGAATATGGCTGTTCAAATTTTTGTTCTCCTGATTACTTGGAAACTACAGAATTGATCGAGATGAAATTTTGCACTCGAATGGAAAATGAGGTGTTCAAGCTAAATCTGAAATTTTGTCCAGATCGCATGACCAGAACCATTGAAACCATAGAAAATTGTAACTTCTGAACGGAAAGGCCTAGGAACTTGAAATTTTCAGGGTGGGTTTGGATCGCGAATATCGCAGTCACGTTCATCAATGAGCAAAATTAGACTAGGGCTTCCGTAAATATGGCCGTTTAAAATATTTTTTTCCTAATAGTTTCGTTTAAATTGATCAGCTGAAGCATGATGTCTGACATGAAGTCTTGAGTTTCGCCCAAGTTTCAGAATTTTTTGGACAGCTGTCGAAAATTCCTTCAATTGATTTCTAAAACTGGAAAATGCAAATCCACCTACAAGTTGCATGTACGAGCGCTCAAAAGCTACTGCCTTCGCGGCAGTGCTTTTCGTGATTTTTTTATTATTATTTTGGTCGTAGAGACCCTTCAAATTCAGAATTCATAAAAAAAAACATAAGAGAAATGTAGGTATATTTTTCTCGATCATTTTCTCGAGTGAAAAAAGATTTCCTGCAACATTTGTGCGAAAAGTATTCACTCAAAGGAATTGCCAATTTTTTCTTCTCATAGATAAACAAGAAAAGAATTTTCTTCAGTGGTTTTAAAATTTTACAAAAAAATGAAAACTTCATAAAGTCGATACATCTCAACTAAATGAAGTTTTCAATTTTTACTGAACGTATGAAATCGGCCGTTTCTCCAGAAATGGAGTTACTTTTTTTTCAACTCACCAAATTTTCGATATGCCTGAATAGATCGATTCAAGTGCAGTGAAAAAGTCGATACATTTCAACTAAATGAAGTTTTCAACATATTCCATATGCACCGAATGACAGTTTTTCCAGAAATGGAGTAATTTTTTTTTCAGCTTTTGAGATCTTCGATTGTCCTGAATCGTTCGATTAGAGTGTAGTGAAAAAGTCGATACATCCCAACCTAATGAAATTTTCAATATTTACTGAATGCATGAAATCGGCAGTTTCTCTAGAAATGAAGTAGTTACTTTATTTTCAAATCGTTGTGTCGATGGCGCTTTGATATTCTTATTATAGTCGTAGAGACCTTTTAAATTCAGAAATCACAAACAAAAACAGAAAAGAAATGTAGATATATTTTTCCCAGTAATTTTTTCGAGTGGAAAAAGATTTCCTGCAACATGTGAGCGAAAAGTATTCACTCGAAGGAATTGCCAACATTTTTCTCTTGTAGATAAATGAATTTCAAATCTCACCACCACTTAGTCGAACCACTGTCATTAATTAAATAACATATTGACTCACCGTTTCACCCACAACGGGTCACGACGGAGGCCTTCTTTTTGGAAAAAAAATTTGGAAAATTAATTTCTGTTCTCCAGTCCAAACGACTCGAAAAAAAAATGTTCAATAGGGTCTGGTTGGAAAAGGCGTCGAACTTTCGATTTTCGTAACTGTCATCGGCGGAGGAGTTTCGGAATCCTGAAGAAGGTCCGTGCAGGAGGCTGTGGCATCTAATCCTATTGGAACTTAACAGATCGTGAATTTCTTATGAAAGGCTTTCCAACGAGCCAGCTGTATCGATTCTCCCGACACCATTCATCTCCCAGATCTTCCGAATGATGAGGAGCGGAACGATACAGGAAAGATGAAAAGATAAGCATCAATTTTGCTCCACTTTCGTAGCTGAGATAATGACTCTCAGAAATGATCGAACTTCAGTTGATGGTACTCCACTTCCGAAAAACAATTATAAAACTGTTTTAAGGACACAATAACGTTATTGAGACCATTTCACAACTACCCTCTAGTATTCCATAGAACCTCAAGTTTCATGATACTATTAGTCGATTCAAAATTGACGACCCATTCCAAGAATAATTGAAGAATAGCCTTTAGGACACCTCTTTTGCCAAGAACTGAGAACAGACAGATGGAACCAAAGAGTTAGAGAGCTAAACACCATAAAAACACTCAGCATGGAAGATGCAAAAGTGCTTACGACGCGAGAAAACCGAAATTCCCCCTCTACACGGAGCTAATGGGATGGCCTACTCAAAGCTTGAAAAAGCCGAAGCTCTTGTTGACGCAATAGAACGAGAAGCCAGAATCAACTACAGAGAAGACGATGACAATGAAGACTTGGAAGAAGAAGTCGAAGGAAATAAAGAATTGATGTTGGAACCGCCGGAAGGCGATACCATCCCAAACCCAACAACACCAACGGAAATTAAAGAAATCATCAAGAAATTGAAAAACAGGAAAGCTCCAGGGAAAGACAAAGTAACAAACTTTATGTTACGGAAATTGTCCAGAAAAGGAATAGCAGCGCTTACCAATATAGCAAACGCAGTGATAAGAACAGAATATTATCCGGAAAGATGGAAAACAGCAGAAGTAATTGTGTTCAATAAGCCAGGAAAAGATAGAAAATTCCCACAAAACTACAGGCCGATAAGTCTACTGTCAGCCCTTGGAAAAATTGTCGAAAGATTCATTGCAAAAAGACTCAATGAAGAAACAGAAGCGCTGAATCTGATACCACCGGAACAATTTGGATTCAGAAGAAATCACTCCACAGAACTTCAACTGTTAAGGATCACTGAATATGTCACTGAAGGATTCCAGAATAAACAAGCCACAGGATTAGTGCTATTAAATGTCGAGAGAGCCTTCGACCGAGTTTGGCACAAAGGACTTGCCTACAAGATGATGATGGCAGGCTACACCACCAAAACCTGCAAGATAATAAGAAACTACCTGAGGAACAGGAATTTTTATGTCAAAATAGACGACACATTATCTACCACCAGACAAGTAGAAGCAGGAGTGCCCCAAGGATCAGTTCTAGGACCTCTGCTTTACAACATATATATCTGCGATATTCCTAAGAACCCAAGGAATCTGCTAGCCCTTTATGCAGACGATACGGGAATAGCCTTCAGACATCGCCGACCAGATGTCACACACAGAAGACTGCAAGAAGCACTAGAAGATTCAAATAAATAGCAAAAAGAGCCAAGCTATTCTACTACAGAAGCGGAGACTTGAAATTAATTCCAACCTACAGATACACGACAAAGATCGTGATAGAGATACGAACAAGAAGAGTCAAAAGGTTAATAGGTAATAAATGCCCGGAATCTAAAACAGCAGGTTAGGTTTAGTTAGAGTAGGTCGTCTAACCTCCTTGAAGCCCTCTCAGATACTGGAGTTCATTGGAGCTCTGGAGCTGGAGGGCGAGCTGTAGGTAGCGCATTTGCGAATACGGCTCTGATGGGGGGCACAATAGACCTTGAGGTCGCAGTGGAACGTAACCCCTTCCTAACTATAAACTATAAACTAGAGTAGGTCGTGCTTCACACGAAGTCTCACACTGTTCTATCTATCGGAGATAGTTCGTCCATGAGGATTCCCCCTGACTAAACAAAAAAAAAAAAAAGTTTGCACAAGGTCTTTTCCACAGAGTTAATGATGACCTTGAAATAATTTCAAAGGAAATGCGTCCGAAACATTGAAAAAGTTTGGATAGATTAATAATTCTAAGAGCAACATAACCGACATAATTCCTCCACTGCAGCGTTAAATGTTAATCATAATGTTTAATCTACGAAACGAGGACAATCCCCATTGTAACTCTAGCGGCGGGTTATTCTTCCGAGCAGTCGCAGGTTCAGATTTCCATTACAACGCCTCCGACCCATCCAACGGTCCTCTCCAGAATATAAAACGTTCAAGAACATGCGGTACTCCAATTATTCCGCATATAAAGGGCATTATTAAAAAACACAAGCGCTTTTTTGAATGCGCCGTATTATTCAGTCGGTCCCGTTTCGAAAATGCCGCCGTGAAAAAACATTGCCAGGCATATCCGGCGACCGCCTTATTTTATGCGTTTTTATCGGGGTTGATGTTGTTGATATTTGCATACATTCGGGCCCGTTGTTCTCGCAGGACACGGGGTAAATAAATTTTTTTTCTCCGTTGATTTCTCCTGGGCGTTGCTACCGCGGCGTGTGCAAGTAACTGGGCTGGCGTTGTTTGTAATTTATTCGGGCAGTTGAATTACACGGTGTGCCGGTAATTCCTTGCTTCCGCCGATGCAGAATGAAAATGGTCCCTTTATCATGTATAGTTCTTGTTGAGGGTTCAGCGCTTAGAGTGACTACAAAGTCTACATATAAGTAAAAGAAGTAAAATTACGAAATAACAATCAACAATACTATGTAATTCTAGAAGATACTACGTTTTCCACTTTTGAATACATGTATGATGAGGATTTTGAAAGGACCCATGATAATCTTCAGGAGCTGCAAGTGGCAATAACAAGGTATTGGCCCAGAAATGTTATAAAACATATTTGACCACAAAAACAGAAGAATTAGATTGGGACGCAGACCGATAACAGAAGAGTTTCAAACGAAAGACTTCACAGACTGACAAAAGTACAGTGAAATACTCTAGGAGAAAATTACTGATATTCCACAGATAAGAATCCCTGAAGATCTAAAAGATGAAGTTGAAAAATTAGAGACCCGAATAAAAGAAGCCTACGAGAAAAATACCAGATGAATCGAAAGGCCAGCCCCGAAACATTCACATGGTGCAACCCCAAAAGCAATAAAAGAGCTTATAAAGAGGAATAGAAAACTTAGGAAGAACTACAAAACTTCACATAGAAAAGAAAACAAGAAAGAGCTGAATAAAAACAGACAAGTGCTGAAAAATGCACAGAGAGAACTGAGAACAGACAGATGAAACCAAAAAGTAAGAGAACTGAACACCATAGACCACTCAGCATGGAAGATGCAAAAGTGCATACGACGCGAGAAAACCGAAATTTCCCCTCTACACGGAGCTAATGGCATGGCCTACTCAAAGCTTGAAAAAGCCGAAGCACTGGTCGACGCAATAGAACGAGAAGCCAGAATCAACTACAGAGAAGACGATGACAATGAAGACTTAGAAGAAGAAGTCGAAGGAAATGAAGAATTGATGTTGGAACCGCCGGAAGGCGATACCATCCCAAACCCAACAACACCAACGGAAATTAAAGAAATCATCAAGAAATTGAAAAACAGAAAAGCTCCAGGAAAAGACAAAGTAACCAACTTTATGTTATGGAAATTGCCCAGAAAAGGAAAAGCAGCGCTAACCAATATAGCAAACGCAGTGATGAGAACAGAATACTATCGGGAAAGATGGAAAACAGCAGAAGTAATTGTGTTCAATAAGCCAGGAAAAAGTAGAAAATTCCCACAAAACTACAGGCCGATAAGTCTACTGTCAGCACTTGGAAAAATTGTCGAAAAAGTCATTGCAAAAAGACTCAATGAAGAAACAGAAGCGCTGAATCTGATACACCCGGAAAAATTTGGATTCAGAAGAAATCATTCCACAGAACTTCAACTGTTAAGGATCACTGAATATGTCACTGAAGGATTTCAGAATAAACAAGCCACAGGATTAGTGCTATTAGATGTCGAGAGAGCCTTCGACCGAGTTTGGCACGAAGGACTTGCCTACAAGATGATGATGGCAGGCTACACCACCAAAACCTGCAAGATAATAAGAAACTACCTGAGGAACCGGAATTTTTATGTCAAAATAGACGACATATTATCTACCACCAGACAAGTAGAAGCAGGAGTGCCCCAAGGATCAGTTCTAGGACCTCTGCTCTACAACATATATATCTACGATATTCCTAAGAACCCAAGGAATCTGCTAGCCCTTTATGCAGACGACACGGGAATTGCCTTCAGACTTCGACGGTCAGATGTCATACACAGAAAACTGCAAGAAGCACTAGAAGATTCAGAAGGATGGTTCATTGAATGGAAAATTCAAATAAATAGCAAAAAGAGCCAAGCTATTCTACTACAGAAGCGGAGACTTGAAATTAATTCCAACCTACAGATAGATGGAGAAGAGATAAAATGGGAAAATGAAGTCGAATATCTAGGAGTTAAACTAGATAAAGGGCTAACATGGAAAAACCATATAAAATACGCAGTGGATAAAACAAACTCAGCAATGAGTAGACTTTACCCACTTCTAGGAAGAAGAAGCCAAATGAACCAAAGCACGAAGCTACGAATGATCAAGTCAATTGCAAGACCCCAACTAACATATGGCTCGGCGGCATGGGGCAATGCAGCCAATAGCCATATAAAGAAGATTCAAGCAACAGAGAATAAACTGCTCAGAGCAGCAATGAATATGCCGTGGTTCGTAAGAAACCAACAAATCCACAGAGACTTAGAATGGGATACTGTCACAGATTTCCTGAAAAAGAAGGCCGAGAAGATATTTGAAAAAGCAAGTCAACACCCAAATGATGAGCTAAGATACCCACCTATCACGAAAGACCCAGAAATCAACTACGTAGAAACAGAAATTGAGTAATCTCAATTTAAATTATCCAGAAGAAGAGACTCCTATGAAATTCAAATTCATAGGTAACACAATTATCACACGACAAAGATCGTGATAGAGATACGAACAAGAAGAGTCAAAAGATTAATAGGTAATAAATGCCCGGAATCTAAAACAGCAGGTTAGGTTTAGTTAGAGTAGGTCGTTCTTCACACGAAGTCTCACACTGTTCTATCTATCGGAGATAGTTCTTCCATGAGGATTCCCCCTGACTAAAAAAAAAAAAAAAAAAATGAGGAGCTCAGAAGAAGTGAAGAGAGTGACTGGCTAGATCCCAGGGATAGCAGCTCGTGGTTTGGCTGTGAAGAAGGGTACGGAACTCATGGGTTCGTTTTGAGAGTCCGGTGTGGGGATAGCTCGTGGTAGGAAAGTGCCTTTGGTGATTTTTGTTCGAGTTGGAGGTGGAGGGAGTGCATATTATTACACTACCACCTATATATTGATTTTTCAAGGAGTGTAACTCAATTGAAAATCCAAGTTTGTTTCCCTTTGTACTCAATCTGGAATGTGGGGATGCATGGCATCTAACGTAGAGTACCAAAGTGAGTGAAAGAGTATATTCTTTTCGGGAAAATCCAAGAATCTCGACACGACCAAGAAATCAAGGAAATTCACCCAATTCTCCCAGAATTGTATCCGGACCCCGTCGATAAATTCCCCAATCAAACAAATCCCCCCGGTCATCAATTCAACCGAATCTATTTCCGAATCTAATCTCCTTACGAACCGATCCAATCACTCAGAACACGCTGCTACCAATTTTCCATAGACGGGGCAGGCCCAACCAGCGGCAATCCCTAATTACCCAACACAAACACTAAGTCGAAGGGCGAAGGAATACGTTTTTGAGAGTCGTCTCCGCTTCCCCTCAGGGATGCGCGCCTCCGGGGTCGAGATCTCCGATGCTGATGAACAATGTGTAACTCGGGCATTAATCAGCTTTCCTCCAGTTGGTCTCCAAACGCTTGTTTGGATGCAAACCGTAGTTTCTGCGCTGATTCGGCAGCTAGCAATGCATGTTCAACTAACCGTTCAAGTGCTCAAGATAATGGACCCGGGAGATGGATTCGGGGCGCGGATCAAGTGAGATGCTGCTGTATCAGGAAAATGAATTATTCCATTTGAGGTCGGTACGAGAGAACGATGTGAGGGTACAAGATGATGTGTATGTCTGAATAAGAGATGATTCGGTAATGGCCTTGGGAAGGAGATGCATCATTGAACCCTCGGGTAGGAAGGAGTAATATTTTTCTTCAGATTTGGATATGATTAGTGGTAGTAGTGGTCGTTTCGCATTGTATAAATTCTATAACTAATACCCCACTTCTTCACTGGAGTCGATGATTTCCCTAGGAGACTTTTTTGTGTCAATGTTAAGCATTTGCTGGTTTCGTCTTCTGGTTTGCGTAACTTTCGAAGAATTGAGCTCTCGATGATCAGTTTGTGTAGTCAGTCGTCTTATTTCTCATTGATCGTCATTTGAGCTCCTGTTTGGGCGAGGGCATCTGCTTTAACATTTTCTTCGATACCTCTTTGAGCAAATATCCAACCTGAAATGAGTTTCTTTTTCTCTCCCATCTATACTAGAAACTTTTTACAGTTTCATATGGTTTTTGACTCCGGTCAGTGGGTGCCTAAGACCTTAGGGGTAGCTTGTTGTCTGTGGAAATGCACTTTTTTGCTCCATAATGAGTCCTGGAGGAGCAGAACTGGGAACATCTATCCTTCACCAGGATTTCAGTCCGAAGACTTGGGAGGGGGAAAAAATGAACAAAAACAATTCGATTCAAAAAATTTACCATACATTCAAAAATTCAATCATGAATATTACCTCACCTCCTTCACGAAAATTTTCATCTATTTTCGTATGGGTCTCTCAAAGGAGAATCACCTCTTCACCATGCTAATCTGCTGATTTTGAAACATAATTTTTTCACTTGAAATTCCTTGGATATTGGTATTTAAAAAATAAAACTTGTTGCTCTATGGCCGAGAGGGTTTTTTCAACCAGATTCGGCCATAGGAACGATGATTTTTGTAACTTCAAATGTTCGCGGACCACAACAGGACCTCAATTGAAGGCAATTATCTCCCATAGATGTCCACTCGAAAAGGGATGGAAGGTGAGGAAGGTATCAAGAATAAAATTCGCCAGGGGCCACGAACGATTCGTTTTCGAGCTACAGGCTGTGAAAGTTGAAGTTTTTTTCCCGAGCATCGGAATTTTCCAATATTTTCAGCTGAAATTGGGTGAAAATTTTCATGACACTTCAAGGTTTTTCATTATATGACATGTTAATTGCTCATGAAAATCTACAAAGTGATATTTTTCCTGAAACAATGTCCTTTTTTTCCTTCAGAATTTTTTGTGATGCGCCACTTTTCATATGAAAAAATTACGAAAAGCACTGCCGTGAAGTCAGGAGCTTTTGAGCGCTCGTCCATCCACCTTGTGAGTAGATTCGCATTTTCCAGTTTTAGAAATCAATTGAAGGAATTTTCGACAGCTGTCAAAAAAATTCTCAAACTTAGGCGAAACTCCAGACTTCATGTCAGTGCTTCAGCTGACCAATTTTTTTTCAGATAATTCGTCAGAATTTTCTACGGTATCTATGGTCTTAGTGATGCGATCTGGACAAAATTTCGCACATAGTTTGAATACATTATTCTTCAGCTAGATGTAAAATTTCATTTCAATCCAATCAGTAGTTTCAAAATTATCAGGAAAAAAATATTTTGAACGGCCATATTTACGTAACCCCTAGTCTAATTTTGCTCATTGATGAACGAGACCGCGAAATTCGCGATACAAACCTACCCTGGAAATTTCAAGTTCTTAGGCCTTTCCTTTCGGAAGTTATAATTTTCTATGGTTTCTATGGTTCTGGTTATGCGATCTGGAAAAAATTTTGCTTTAATATATCATTCTCGATTAAAATACTGAATTTTATCTCGATCGAATCCGTAGTTTCGAAATTATCGAGAAAACAAGATTTCAAACGACCGTATTCACGGAACCCCTAGTCTAATTTTGCTCATTAATGAACGTGCCCGCGAAATTCGCGATTCGAACCTACCCTGAAAATTTCAAGTACCTAGGCCCTTCCGTTCGAAAGTTATGATTTTCTATGGTTTCTATGGTTCTGGTCATGCGATCTGAAGAAATGTGGCTTGAATTTACCATTCTCCACTAGTATACAAAATTTCATCAAGATCGAATCTGTAGTTTCGAAATTATCAAGAAAACTAAATTTCAAACGACCATATTTACGGAACCCCTAGTATAATTTTTCTCATAGATAAACGTGATCACGACATTCAAGATCCACACCTATCCTAGGCGTTTACGTCCAAACGTTACAATTTTCTATGGTTTCTATGGTTCTGGTCATGCGATCTGGACAAAAATTCACATGTAGCTTGAACACCTCATTCTCCATTTGAGTGCAAAATTTCATCTCGATCAAATCTGCAGTTTCCAAGTAATCAGGAGAACAAAACTTTGAACGTTCATATTTACGGAACCCCTGGTGGAATTTGGCCCATTAACGAACTCAACCGAGACATTCGGGAACCGAACCCACACTCAAAATTTTTTCAAGATTTCAAGTCTCTAGGTTGTTCCGTTCGAGAGTTATCGTGCTTACGGCCGGACGGACAGACTCGAATTTTCCGACAGATTCGTCATTAGTGAGTCGATTGAGACCATTTTCGGCTAAAATTCGAAAAATACAGACATCGTGACGAAATGATATAGCCCTCGTGTAAGTAGTTCGAGCGCTCAAAAAATGTTGAAAAAATTTGTTTCATTCGTAAACTTCTGTATCTTTTGCAATCCTTTTGTATCTGCTACCGTTCCGAAAAAAAATTCAAGAAAAGACTTTTTTTCGTAAACCGTGGCAGCTGCGCAAGAATTGCAAAACATCGAAACGTTCATGGAGGTAACAGAGATTTTCTCTCATATTATTTGAACTAGCAGTGGCGCATAAAAAAAAATTCTGGGGGGAACAATGGGACATTGCTCTATGAATAAAATATCACCCTGTGAATTTTCACGGACAATTGATATGTCATATGATGTAAACCTCAAAGAGTAATATTGTCGTCGGATTTCAGCTGAATATCTGAAGAACTGCACTATGAGGGAAAAACTTCGAAAAAATTCGAACTTCAACACCTTGTGCCGAATTTTGGCATTTTTTCTCCGAAAAATGTAGCGAATATAAAAGAATTGCATAACACCAAAAAGGTTTCGAATGGAACAAAGATTATTTTCCGTATTTTCCATACAAACAGTGATGCGACACAAAAAAAGTTGAGTACGGAAAAAGAGGTCATGCTCGAGGAAAAATATCACCCTGTAGATTTTCAATTTTTTTTCATATTTAGAATATTCGCATATGCACAAAGAATACTCGGTATATATCAAGTTGGAGAAAAAAGAAGGAGATAAAAATATCTGAAAAAGGTACACAAAAAAACGTATTTGCTAATCTCAACCTCACAAGGTAGCCTCAGCTTCACGAAACATTTCGGGCTCACTTTACGTAGATATGAAAAAACCACGAAATGTCCCCGGATGGAACAGTCGCCTGAAGCTTTCTAAATCCCACGTTTTTTGTCAGATGCCCAAACAACCGTCGTGTCATCCTCTTATTCCATCCTAACTGTCACCGTTTGTAAATAATAATTCAGCGAAACTGAATTTCACTCGGTTCATTTCTCCGAATTAAATTCTTTAAATGGCGTTGCCGAAGAGGGAGCTCCTTACTCGGAGGTATGGCGGAAAAATGGGTTGTATCGTATTGTGCCCCGCCGAATTCGGCGAGCTTCTTATTACGTAACCGGATTAATTGAAACAGCTCTGTGGCTTTTCCCGGGGTCGGTTGGGGGTATTTTAAACGGTCCCTTGAATTCGGCCAATTTTCTTGGAGGCGTATCATTATCTCGAGGGGCTAATGTTGCGAAATTCATTCGAAATGATTTGTAGGCAGAAATCCCCAAATTGGTTTTTTTCGCTTAATTTATTTTCGGAGAGAAAACTTCTATGAATGTTTATTGACATGGAAAAAGTTTTGAATTCGCGTCACTGACCTACTAATGTGACGTTTTTCGCCAGAAATGAGCAATTTCAAAAGTACAATTCTAGCATTGTTTGAGGCTGGTTCTTCATGCTTCACCATGAGTAGCTGTTGATCATAAAATATACTCAGTGACACGAAAAACACCCAGAGGAAATAATTTTTGTGGCATAATCGTAGCCTTATATCAAGAATGACGTTTGTGTACGTCCAGGCAACGACAAAATGAGATGGTCGATGTCTTCTTGTGACACCTTGAACTTCACGGACCAACTGTGTCATTGTGTGGAGGAGTGTGTAATTTAAACAAATTCACGATATTTTTTGAGCGCTCGTACTACTTACACGAGAGCTATATCATTTCGTCACGATGTCTGTATTTTTCGAATTTTGAGCCTAAAATGGTCTCAATCGACTATGTTCGACTTCCTGATGACGAATCCGTCGTAAAATTCGAGTCTGTCCGTCCGTCCAGCCGTCCGTCCGTTAGCACGATTACTCTCGAACGGAACAACCTAGGGACTTGAAATTTTCAGTGTGAGTTCAGTTCCCAAATGCCTCGGTTGAGTTCGTAAATGGGCCAAATTCCACCAGGGGTTCCGTAAATATGGCCGTTCAAAGATTTGTTCTCCTTATTACTCGAAAACTACAAATTTGATCGAGATGAAATTTTGCACTCAAATGGAGAATGAGGTGTTCAAGCTACATGTGGAATTTTGTCCAGATCACATCACCAGAACCATAGAAACCATAGAAAATTGTACCTTTTGAACGGAAACGCCTAGGGACTTGAAATTTTCAGGATAGGTGTGGATCTCGAATGTCGTGATCACGTTCATCTATGAGCAAAATTATACTAGGGTCGTTTGAAATTTCGTTTTCTTGATAATTTCAAAACTACAGATTCGATCGTGACGAATTTCTGTATACTAATGGAGAATGATATATTCAAGCTACATTTCTCCAGATCACATGACCAGAACCATAGTGGAGAAAATTGCAGCGCTCTTTCATTTGCTGTTATTGTTGATTTAAGCAGTGGATGGCGCTAGCTTACATCAATATTTTTTATTTTATGTTTATTTCATTTACATATGGTTATTTTTCTCTATTTCAGTTTGTTTACTTCATTTCAATCATTAATTTTAATTTATATTTGTTAAATGTTTAATTGTCAATTCATTTACGTTATCAGGAAAAGAAGAATAACCAAATGCATGATATTCTATGTAAATATTTCACGCCTAGATGCAACTCTGTTTTGCTTTCTATTCGCTCGTTCCTTGTAACATTGTACACGTAAGATAAACAACATAACCTAATTTGGTTGTGTATATTTTTTATTGAGTGTTTATATTTGTTGATAAATTGTTCTACATTTGACCAACGAAGTTTTAAATTAACCAGTGCAAAGAATCAATACAGTCCACTCGAAAAATTCCACATATAAACCATAGAAAATCATAACTTTCGAACGGAAAGGCCTAGGGACTTGAAATTTTCAGGATAGGTGTGGATCTGAAATGTTGCGTTCACGTTTATCAATGAGCAGAATCATACAAGGGGTTCCGTGAATAGGGTCGTTTGAAATTTTGTTTTCCCGATAATTTCGAAACTACGGATTCGATCGAAACAAAATTCTGTATTTCAATCGAGAATGATATATTAAAGCAATATTTTGTCCAGATCGCATGACCAGAACCATAGAAACCACAGAAAATTTTAACTTTTGAACGGAAAGGCCTAGGAACTTGAAATTTTCAGGTTAGGTTTGGATCGCGAATATCGCGGTCACGTTCATCAATGAGCCAAATTACACTAGTGGTTCCGTGAATATGGCCGTTCAAAATATCTTTTTCCTGATAGTTTCCAAACTACTGATTGAATTAGAATAAAATTTTGCACCTAGCTGAGAAATAATGTATTCAAACTACGTGCGAAATTTTGTCCAGATCGCATCACCAAGACCATAGATCCCGTAGAAAATTCTAGCGAATTATCAAAAAAAAATTGATCATCTGAAGCACTGACATGAAGTCTGGAGTTTCACCTTAGTTTCAGAATTTATTCGACAGCTGTCGAAAATTCCTCCAATAGATTTTTAAACTGGAATATGCTAATCAACCGACAAGGTGGATGTACGAGCGCTCAAAAGCTCCTGACTTCACGGCAGTGCTTTTCGTAATTTTTATTTAATGAAAGAAAACACCCTGTGTAGAGATTGTAATTAGGAAAACGAGAAGCAATACGAAAGCAAATTGGGAATGGCGCAGATACCTCCTATTATAACGATCCTAATGATGTACGGACGTCGAAATTGGATAACTTTCTCTTATTCCAGGAATTCCCCACTCATTTTCAGATTTTTATATAGGGGAATATTGAAATCTACACGTTAAAACAGGAGATGAATTCCGTTCGTATCATATTATCCGTTTTTAGCTGAACGAAAGTGGTTATTAAATATTAAAATACCATTATGAATTAGCTGTAGCGAAGAAAAAATCTCCATGAATGATGGATACATTTAGAACCTTATCTGTCCTGTTCAGTGTCAACCCCTGACAAAAAAAGGAAATTTGCTTCAGGGGCAGCGTATAATCCCTCAGGTTTGCAGTTTTAATATTTAAACAAGGGCGAATTTGTTCGGGGCTCGAACTTCATGGAAACATGGGTCAATAAAACAGCTACAGACTGAAATGTGTACATATTTTTCCGACGGTTCTCAGGGGAGAATGTGGACATTCAAATGTTCAGAGGAAAAAAATTGATGTTATATTATTCTTCAGGACATCCTTGAGGTACCTCCCGGCTCATCGCATAATGAACGGAAAATTTCATTCATACAATTTGGAATAAATGTGAAACGTATTATTCGAGAATTATCGAAATGCAATCAGCGTTTTTCGGCAACTATGATGGCACTCGACAAAGGAATCCCGATAACTTTGTAGTCCACAGGTGGAAAACAATATCCTGTTTTATCGGCGCATAACCATCAGCTTCCGTTCTGGAATAATGGCGAACGAATAATGGGGAAACGATGGTTTCAATTCATGCGTTCCGGCAATAAAGCGATCAGAGCACTGTGCGTGAACTAGGCAGACTGCGTTTGTCAGCACCCTCATGAACCCAGTTTATTATCAATAACCTCAATATTTTCCAAAAACGGCTAGATATTGTAGGGACGGACGAAAGTAAAAAAAAAAACTTTACTACGATTGCCCATTCTTCTACCACGAAGCGCTCGAAAATAATTCTTGAATATCATTAGAAGCGGTCCATGCCCAGATGGGTCGCGGCCGAAGGCCGCGATCGAATTTTATTTTCAGACATTTATATGGATTTTCGATCCTTTTTTCCATTTTAGCAACTCCTTGGAATGAATATCATCAATTTTTCCTACCAGTGTGAACAAACCTTGCTAAATATCAAAACGTCGTCGGAGCCCCGCCCAAGTCATTTTCATTGAGCCCTTCGAGAACGCTTCGAAAACCATCTAAAAAGGAGCAATGGAAATGTGAAATACGATAAAATACGAATAAAAGTTAAATACTATGAAAGTAGGTAACGATTTTCCAGCGTGACAATATTAGTTTTCCACATTTTCGGGCTTATATGAGGTTATTTCGTGAATGAAAAATACCTGTCGCCTTCAGAGACAAGAAAAACCAAATCGCAGTCTGAAACGAGATAGATCAAATAAATATTTTTTTCCATAACACTTCCATCGGTTTTTGACGATTTTGGGAAAGTAAATAACAAATTGTACTCTAATTCATGGAGGTTATACGGTACTAATGAACATTGGATAAAAAAAATCAGGAAAATGATCATTCCATGGTCTGAAATGAGATAAATATGACCGAATAGATCCTCTTGTCACACCACTTTTCTAGGTTTCCGATAATTTTCAGGGATTTATGAAGAAAATTCTACCTCCGATATATTAACAGTACCAGGTCGAAGAGAATGTAAATTAAAAAAATTTATTCAAAAACGGTTCGATAGAACTCTGTACCCCAGTAAGTAAGTATTCGAATTGAACCTTTTTGGACATTAAGGATTAATTTCCTTTGATTTTGAATGTTAACATGAATTTATTTCTGAAAATATCATTCCATTCCATTGTGCTTTCCGAAGGAAAATCAAAATTATAATATAAACAAACAAACAAGAATCATGTGGAGGATTTGAACAAATATAAGAAATGGATAGTTAGAAACACTAATAACGGGTGATTTTTTAAGAGCTTGAGAACTTTTTTTAAAAAAAAAACGCATAAAATTTGCAAAATCTCATCGGTTCTTTACTTGAAACGTTAGATTGGTCCATGACATTTACTTTTTGAAGATAATTTCATTTAAATGTTGACCGCGGCTGCGTCTTAGGTGGTCCATTCGGAAAGTCCAATTTTGGGCAACTTTTTCGAGCATTTCGGCCGGAATAGCCCGAATTTCTTCGGAAATGTTGTCTTCCAAAGCTGGAATAGTTACTGGCTTATTTCTGTAGACTTTAGACTTGACGTAGCCCCACAAAAAATAGTCTAAAGGCGTCAAATCGCATGATCTTGGTGGCCAACTTACCGGTCCATTTCTTGAGATGAATTGTTCTCCGAAGTTTTCCCTCAAAATGGCCATAGAATCGCGAGCTGTGTGGCATGTAGCGCCATCTTGTTGAAACCACATGTCAACCAAGTTCAGTTCTTCCATTTTTGGCAACAAAAAGTTTGTTAGCATCGAACGATAGCGATCGCCATTCACCGTAACGTTGCGTCCAACATCATCTTTGAAAAAATACGGTCCAATGATTCCACCAGCGTACAAACCACACCAAACAGTGCATTTTTCGGGATGCATGGGCAGTTCTTGAACGGCTTCTGGTTGCTCTTCACTCCAAATGCGGCAATTTTGCTTATTTACGTAGCCATTCAACCAGAAATGAGCCTCATCGCTGAACAAAATTTGTCGGGCGTAAAGCGCGAAACACATTTCGAACCGAACACCGATTTTGGTAATAAAATTCAATGATTTGCAAGCGTTGCTCGTTAGTAAGTCTATTCATGATGAAATGTCAAAGCATACTGAGCAAATACTAATGCATGAAAATCCTAACCTCAAAAAAAATCTGAGCAAATACTAATGCATGAAAATCCTAACTTCAAAAAAATCACCCGTTATAAAGGGTGTTCCAAGTTCGAGTGCATACTAGAAGTTTCTTGAGAACCGGACCTATTTGATATCTGAAA
This sequence comes from Aphidecta obliterata, assembly GCA_963966015.1. Taxonomy (NCBI): domain Eukaryota; kingdom Metazoa; phylum Arthropoda; class Insecta; order Coleoptera; family Coccinellidae; genus Aphidecta; species Aphidecta obliterata. The sequence continues at coordinate 7,177,375 of OZ014435.1, forward strand.
ATTGGGATTATGATATTGTTCGACTTTATCTACTGAGCTAAAATATTCTTGAAGCCTGAACACTTTCAGTTACACAGGGAGTGAAAATAAGAAAAATAAATAAATAAATAACTGTATTTAAGGCCATTGAAATAAATTTCTTGAAATATTTTTTTTTGCATTTTTTAGTTTTTTACATAATCGATTGTTCCCTTTTAAATATTCTATTCGTATCGTTGCATTCGTCGAAATAGTTTTCAAAATATCGAAAAAAAAACTGAAAAAAAAAGGAGATATGCTTAGTCATTATTATGTTTGTTATTCCTATTCCCAATATTTCAAGCATTAACTGTTTTTGAGCGCTCGTTCTACTTACACGAGGGCTATATCATTTCGTCACGATGTCTATATTTTTCGAATTTTTAGCCGAAAATGGTCTCAATCGACAATTCGACTCACTGATGACGAATCCGTCGGAAAATTCGAGTCTGTCCGTCCGGCCCTCCGTAAGCACGATAACTCTCGAACGGATCAACCTAGACTCTTGAAATTTCCAGCATGGGTTCAGTTCCCGAATGCCTCGGTTGAGTTCGTTAATGGGCCAAATTCCACAAGGGTTCCGTAAATATAGCCGTTCAAAGTTTTGTTCCCCTGATTACTTGAAAACTACAGATTTGATCGAGATGAAATTTTGCACTCAAATGGAGAATGAGGTGTTCAAGCTACATGTGAAATTTTGTCAAGATCGCATGACCAGAAGTATAGAAACCATAGAAAATTGTAACTTTTGAACGGAAACGCCTAGGGACTTGAAATTTTCGGGATAGGTGTGGATCTGGAATGTCGTGATGACGTTCATCTATGAGCAAAATTATACTAGGGGTTCCGTAAATATGGCCGTTTGAAATTTAGTTTTCTTGATAATTCCAAAACTACAGATTCAATCGTGACGAAATTTTGTATACTAATGGAGAATTATATATTCAAGCTATATTTCTCCAGATCACATGACCAGAACCATCGAAACCATATAAAATCATAACTTTCGAACGGAAAGGGCTAGGGACTTGAAATTTTCGGGATAGGCGTGGATCTGAGATGTCGCGTTCACGTTTATCAATGAGCAGAATTATACTAGGGGTTCCGTAAATACGGTCGTTTGAAATTTTGTTTTCTCGATAATTCCGAAACTACGGATTCGATCGAGATGAAATTTTGTATTTTAATCGAGAATGATATATTAAAGCAATATTTTGTCCAGATCGCATGACCAGAACCATAGAAACCATAGAAAATTATAACTTTTGAACGGAAAGGCCTAGGAACTTGAAATTTTCAGGATGGGTTTGGATCGCGAATATCGCGGTCACGTTAATCAATGAGCAGAATTAGACTAGAGGTTCCGTAAAAATGGCCGTTCAAAATATTCTTTCCCTGATAGTTTCGAAACCACTGATCGGATTGGAATGATATTCTGCACCTAGCTGAGGAATAATGTATCAAAACCTCGTGCGAAATTTTGTTTTGATCGCATCACCAAGACCATAGATACCATAGAAAAGTCGGGTTGAACTCATTATTTGATTCGGAAGCAAAGACATCTTTGAACACTATTATTATTTTTCTTCGCAGAATCCAACGCAATCATAAAAAATAGGGTTCTAATTCAAAAAACAAAAAAGTTATGGGAAAATTCTGATCACAATTTTTGACGAAATATTTGAAACACACTATGACAAGTTTTCCAGAATTCAGAAGATGTACAATATCCTGCCATTTTTCTACTTCGAAAATCTAAAAACAGTTCAAGCTTGAAATATTGAGAATAGGAATAACGAACATAATACTGACTACGGATGTAGTTTTTTCAGTTTTTTTGTCGATATTTTGAAAACTATTTTGACGAATGCAACGACCCGAATAGAAATATGTTCAAAATTGAATAACCGAACAGATAAGAAACGAAAAAAAGCAAAAAAAAATTTTTCGAGAACCTCATTTTCACTCCCTGTATTCTTGATAATTTAAAAACAACGAATTCGATCGTGACGAAATTCTGTTTTTTAATGGAGAATTATGAATTAAAAATCCTTATATTTCTGTAACACCCAATTCGGCATAATTGACAAAGAGCTGCTGTCTTTTTTCGACAGCAGTCAAAAAATTCTTCAATTTATAAAACTGGAAAATGCGAGTCTACCTACAAGGTGGATGAACTTCAAGGCAGTGCTTTTTAAAAACTTTTCTTCACCTCATATGAGCAAGGAAACTGTTATGTTTATTGTTCTCAAAACAAAAGCAATTGAAGAAGAAATTTCACAACACTGTTACAAGATCCATCATTCCTACCCTCACTTTGCGAAATTAAACGATCAACAAGTCATAAGTTGAGAATTTTCATCTGCTGTTCAGTGCTCATATTGTCATTCTTTTGAAAGAGTGCAAATGTGCCTTTAGAGTGTATAAGTGCAGTTTTTCTTGGGCACTTGAAAAGTATGCGAAGTTGCCTTTCTCTGTTCATGGCTTGTGTTATACGAAGACACTCGATTTACATTTGTATCTGTTTTAACCAATTCAGCTCGAATCGAAGTTAATCGAAAATGTCGAGTCGAAAGTTTATTAACAACGCATTCTTCCCATGGACCATCATGAACCGAACGGCAAATAATCCATCAATTTCCTCTCCAGATTTCTTCATCCGTTTTTCCCCGTTGACAATCTTCGTTGGCATCCGGGGCCACCCCCTCCCCCCCTGCCCTCTGCTCCATCTGTTAATTTTCCGCAGTCCGAAAAACAAGGAGAAGCACGTTGGAGGGAAAAAGTTAATTTAAATTTTGCAGACTCCTCCGAAACTCATTCAATATCCGACGGTTGCGCCCCCTTTCTCGTTTTTCATCGTAATGACGCCGATCATTAAAATGTTTTCAGGTTCAATATTTCAGTGCCGCTGCGCGCTAATTAATATTTGTTTACCGAAAACCCTTCACAGGCGAAAATTTTTAATTTTAATTTGATGAAGTACGTTCCTTAGGTACTCGATTTTATACTTAACGAGGAGGATTTTCGCGAAAAATGTAATTAATTGTTAGTTAACACGTCTTTTGACGCTCCGGGCCCCCGAGATGATAAATATTCATTAGGAACACCTCTCGACTGTCTTCAACGTTCTTGCGTTGATCAGAGGATGGGCTCATTTATTTCCGGTGAAATAAAAATGTTACCATCATTCATTAATTCTAATAAGTCGATTTATTCATATTTCCCTCGAACATAGAATAAAAGCTCATTTTAACGCACTCGAAATCATCCATTTATGACTCCTATTAATGCATGATTTCTTGTATTAATGCATGATTATCATGGCAACCGATTATAAAATATGCAGTCGGAGCATAGATGCATCTATGTCGGAGCACGATCGAGCTGTCAAATTTATTTATTCACTCTCGATCAGAATCTGATTTATCCGTTACGCTACTACATAATGAATAACGAAGAAAATATTCCTTTGACACCGCCAGATATGACAAAAACTGCTCAAGCAGCAACTTTGAGTCTGCTTCCTGAAGAGAGCCGCCATTTATATGAGAAAACCTATGCTGAATTCAGATCTTGGTGCAAGGACAAGAAGGTTCGGAATTTTACGGAAACGGTTTTGTTGGCATACTTTACGGGTATTGCAGAAAAGGGGCATCTAGCAAGTTCATGGCCTAAATATTGGATGCTGAAATCAACACTAAATGTGAAAGACAATACTGATATAAGCAGATACCACAAACTGGTGATGTTTATTAAACGGAAAAGAGAGGGATATATCCCAAAAAAATCAAAAGTTCTCGATGAAGAACATGTGAGAGAGTTCATAGCGAATGCTCCTGATAGTGTTTTCTTGATGTCGAAGGTGAAAATAAAACTCAATTGAATCGTTATTCCAACTTGTTCTCATTATCTCGTTATAGTGAAATAACTGTCATTGTTTGATTTGTAGGTCGCTTTGATATTCGGAGTAGCGGGTGCATTGAGAAAAGATGAATTGTTAAGGTTGCAGAGAAAAGATGGACAAGATATGGGATAGAAATTTTTGGTGACAGTGAATTCATCGAAAACACGTCCGAACAGGATATTCACTGTGGTGGATAATGATGAGCATACACTTTTAAACATAATAAAGAGATATATATTCTTGAGGCCATCTCACACTCCACCCGAAAGTTTTTTTGTTTTTTATAAGAACCATAAATGCTCAACACAACCAGTTGGAATTAATACATTTTCTAAATTACCTTCAATGATTGGAAACTTTCTTGAATTAGAGCAACCACATTTGTATACAGGTCACTGTTTTCGGCCTTCTTCTGCGTCTATTCTTCCTGACAGTGGTGCAGATTTTTCAGCCCTCAAAAGACTTGGTGGTTGGAAATCAACTTCTGTTGCAGAAGGGTATATTGAAAACTCCATTCAGAATAAAATAGAAACTGCAGAAAAAATTTTATGTCATGATAGTTCCAAAGTAAATAATGCTTCAACCTCCACTTCATCCACACGTTCCTTATCGGACATTATAGGAAATGAAATAAATCGCTCCGCTCACGCTCACGCGTTAAAATATTTCGACCATTAATCTCTGTCATTAATAAACTAGTTGATCAAATAACTATTAACAAATCTAACACAAAACGAAATCTGCATCGAGCAGATGGAAATATGCACGGGCCAAGCGGGAAATGAAGGTCGGTGCGTTACTTGTTAAGCTCCGGTTGTTTCTAACACTTCTTCTTGGATATCTATCCTTAATGGTTCAAGAAGACCAACCTAATATCTTAATCGATCGATCGGGTCCATTATGTGTTAATACACAATCCAAATGTTGATAGTTCAATACGTCATCCTAGGCGGTCGTGGTCCTTGAAACGTTAATTAACCCGAAGCGTGGATCCGAATTTCATACAGCTTTAGGCAATCTCGGAGGACACCTCTCAAGTGCCCGGAGATGTTAATCCACACGTCGCTTAAATATAATTAAGCACAAGATGAACGGTCCTCTCGCTGCACAAAATACTTGGGGCAGAATTGGGGGATTTGCCCTCAATGCTCCAGGGAATGATAAATATTGCAATGATCGATGAACCTTGTTGTAAAATACGTGCTCTCGTTGAATATTTATTAATTTATGGACTTTAGAAAGTTCATCAGTCATTGATTAGTTTTCTACTGAAATCTTACTGAACAGTGGTGGTCGACTTCAAGGACGTGAGTAGACGTTGACACGTGAGTCGAAGTTGAGACGTGAATAGAAATTGAAACAAGTGTGACGAGCGTACAATCACGAACTAAAAAAACTCAATTACAATAACAAAACGAGTAAAAATTCCTCTAGATAGACTAATAAAGCAAGCCAACAAATCAATACACATAAACCCAGAGAACACCAAATCCATCCTTTGCATCTGTAGACAAGTTTCGAAATACATGTCTCATCAGTGAAGCTGGCGCAGGTTAAGCTCGGTGAAATTTTCTCCGATCGCCGTTGCGTTCCGTTGTTTGGGTAGCCTGTGAACCAAATCGAGTTTATCCTGCGCCAGCTTTACAGACGAGACATGTATGTCAAAACCGGTCTACAGATGCAAAGGATGGATTTGGTGTTCTATGGGGTTACGTGTATATATTAGTTGGCTTACTTTATTAGTCTATCTAGAACAATTTTTCTTGTTTTTTGACTGTAATTGAAAACTTTAGATAGACAAGCATTATATGTTTCAACAAAACTTCGCGGTTTATTCCTCATCAGGAATATTTATCTCATGAAGGATTTGAATATTTGTCTCATTCGTACTTTGTTTTTTTTTTTCATCAGGCTATTTAATTAAAGTCTTTTCAGTCGAGTGAAGGGCGGTGGAGACTGTATGATTGAATATCGACAAGCACCATGTTGATGGTAATTTCCAGTATTCCAACATAAAAAAAAAAAATATTTACGGAACCCCTAGTCTAATTCTGCTTATTGATGAACGTGACCGCGAGATATTCGCGATCCAAACCCACCCTGAAAATTTCAAGTTCCTAGGCCTTTCCGTTCAAAAGTTAAAATTTTCTATGGTTTCTATGGTTCTGGTCATGCGATCTGGACAAAATATTGCTTCAATATATCATTCTCGATCAAAATACGAAATTTCATCTCGATCGAATCCGTAGTTTCGAAAAAATCGAGAAAACAAAATTTCAATCGACCTTATTTACGAAACCCCTAGTATAAACCTGCTCATTGATAAACGTGAACGCGACATTTCAGATCCACAGCTATCCTGAAAATTTCAAGTCCCTAGGCCTTTCCGTTCGAAAGTAATGATTTTCTATGGTTTCGATGGTTCTGGTCATGTGATCTGGAGAAATGTAGTTTGAATATATCATTCTCCATCAGTATACAAAATTTCGTCACGATCGAATCTGTAGTTTTGAAATTATCAAGAAAACTAAATTTCAAACGACCATATTTACGGAACCCCTAGTACAATTTTGCTCATAGATGAACGTGATCACGACATTCGAGATCCAAAATTTCAAGTCCCTAGGCGTTTCCGTTCAAAAGTTACAATTTTCTATGGTTTCCATGGTTTTGGTCATGCGATCTGGACAAAATTTTACATGTAGCTTGAACACCTCATTCTCCATTTGAGTGCAAAATTTCATCTGGATAAAATCTGTAGTTTTCAAGTTATCAGGGGAACAATACTTTGAACGGCCATATTTACGGAACCCCTGGTGGAATTTGGCCCATTAACAAACTTAACCGAGGCATTCGGGAACTGAACCCACACTGAAAATTTCAAGTCTCTAGGTTGTTCCGTTCGAGAGTTATCGTGCTTACGGCCGGACGGACGGACAGACTCGAATTTTCCGACGTATTCGTCATCAGTCATTCGAACATAGTCGATTGAGACCATTTTCGACTCAAAATTCGAAAAATAAAGACGTCGTGACGAAATGATATAGGTAGCCCTCGTGTAAGTAGTACGAGCGCTCAAAAATGGAATCTAAACAATCGTTGAATAATTCGACATTTAAATCTGGTTAGAGGACGAGAAGAAGTTGAATTTGAAATCCTTCAACGTGTTCAACTTGAAAGTTTATTAAAAACCACCCTTACTCAAGAAAACCTCAATAATAGAGTCAATGATTTCGAATTAACATATTTTACAATTTTTTTTATGACAATTACGGGGTGTCCCAAGCTCGAGTGATTTTTTTTTACCGACCATCGAATTCATTTCTGGCAGTCTGAATTGTCAAGTTGCTATCGCAGAACTTCATACTCCTTGACGCAGCAATGCGTGAAGGACCGGACAATTGAACCGTCTCAGTTGTCAAATTGACGCTTCTGATTGAAGATTGCAATTATTATATGCATTCGTTATAGAATCTCCCAAATGCTCAACAATTTTTCGATATTATTCTTCGCCCTAATACGTCTTCGTCAATTTTGAAAATTAATCCGGTCGGCTGCTACTCCGTCTTATTTCAGAGTCAGACCTGGAAACGTCGCGAGAAAATCTAATTAAACTAGATCTATCTTCCTCAATTCGTAGTTCACTTCCAGACTATTCGTATCATCTCCAACATGCGATCATACTGAGAGCAGAATGATAAGATTCTTCAACAATTCGTTTTCAGGAGAATTTTTCAATAATATCTCCTAGACGGATGCGGTGGTATATGAAACTTTTTCGGGGTAGATTCAGACGGAAACGACAAAACTCTGTTCACTAGTTGAGGATTTCTTCACAGTAAATTCTCAGATATTTATAGGAAATAACTCATCATACCATACACGAATGAGTGTCTGACATAAATATCGTGCAATAAGTGTCAGATTCTTGAGGAATACATTATTAACTGGCGTAAAAGCCAGTCTTCGTATACAGAGTGGACCACTCATCTGTAGATTGACATCAATAGCCGATAGAATGTTCTATTTCTTCGACGTAATTTATTTCGGATTTTCTCGACGTGTCAAAAATCGGCATTTTTCAAATCGAGTTCTTGCGTAAACTGACGGTGGGATCAGGCTGGATTCACATTTAAGGAGTCCTTCGGTCCTTTGGGATGGAAATTCGACCGCCTTCGACTCCCGAGACGTCGCAGATCAAAAGCCTATGCGAAAGGAAATAGGCAACTTTTTGCGGTTGTCGTCGTTTTTCGATCTTTTTCGAACGTTTGGAATTATAAATAGGGAACGTTTCGGGTACCGTCGGAAAGCCCGTTTCTTCTTCTCGAAGACGCGGAGAATATAGGAACACCAACGTTTCATAACCAAGCTGGAGGGTGTTCAAGTTTCCAATTTTTTTATTTAAATTTCTTGAGAATGCTAGTTGAAGAAATTATTCCTTCTGGGTGTACCACTCCTGTATATTTTCTAACAGTGCTACATTCAGGTCACTTCTCTCAATCTCTCAAAAACTTCCGCCTTCCCGATATCATTATTCAACTCGATCTAGTATAAAATAATATTCTGGCAAAACTCGAGCAACTCGGAAGAATCTTATCTAGTCGCAGCGCTAATTCGAAAAGTTCTAGTGCTCATTTGATGAACAGTGCAGATATCAACGAGCACTCGAGGGAGCATTATAACGATGTTAAGTATTTTATGTTCAGATCGTTCTTTCAATTTCAGTTCTTTATGACGGAATGAAATAACTACTTTCTTTTGTGCGAGGAATCTCTGGTTATGTATGTACTTTTGTGTCTGTTGTAAAGAACGTCCTTATTTGCATTTTAAGTTGTGTTGTAATATTACATTTCCGTCGTAACTTTGCGCCTCCAACGGGTGTTATATTTCAACTCGAAGCGTATCTTCATCAGGAATTATATATGCAGTTAGGGTCGGAGTTTGTTCTAGGAAGATAACACCATGAAGTTACAGGATCATTCAACAGTGGAAGTTTTATTGGACCTGCACTTACTTAGAAGAGGACAAAGAAGAATATACTTTAACGTACTAGATGCAGAGGGTTTCTCATGGATCTCATTAATTTCCAGAAGAAACCGAATATAAATTTTTCAACCGAAAATTCATGGACCACATTTGGAAAAAAAATTTCGAACTTTTTGGGTGAAGGAAAGAAATACATGGTATCCATATAATTTCAAAGGTGTATATGTTGAATAGAAATGAATTGAGATTAGGTTAGGTTTGCATTAGGACAGTGTTGAAACGATTCTTAAAATAAATCAATATTTAGGTTAGGTTAGGTTAGCATAAGTTAGGACGGTGATGAAAATAATTCTTGGAATTAATTAATGATTAGGTTAGTATGAGTTAGGACAGTGTTGAAAATAATTCTTGAGGTGATTTATTATTTGGATTAGGTTAGGTAAGATTGAGTTAGGACAACGAAAAAACGATAGGCGATAAGCTTTTCCGAAATCAGCGTGGTCGAATGAGTTTATATGAAAATTTGCTGAAGATAGCCGAATAATAGATAAAATACCTAGTTTTCGAATGCAAAGTATCCGAAAAACGACGAAACATAAGTATGTCTTCAAAATTACATTCTATTTTTTAAATTAATCCAACCATTGGTTTTCATTGGATACATAATAAGTAGTGGAGCTACAGTTTGACGATTTACCCTGTTCATTCACCCCTTCCATGACTACATGGAACAAATTTTTTTCTGAATTATTCGAATTTCCTGAAAAGTAAGAATGGTGGGAGTAATGGGTTTGCTTAGAAAAGGACCAAGAACAAGATACTTGAATTATCAAGATGCAGAGGGTTTCTCGTAGAGCACAGAAATTTCCAGAAGAAAGCGATTTTAAAATTTTCAAGGTATAGATTCTCAATTGAAATGAACTAATATCAGGCTGGGTTAGCTCAAGTTAGGACAGTGTTGAAACGATTCTTGAAATAGAATAAAAGTTAGCTTAAAGTAGACACTATTGAAAAAATGTTTCGAAATGAATTAATAATTAGGTAAGGTTAGGTTAGCATAAGAAATGACATAGGTAGTTGGAAATTATTCTTGAAATGAATCAATATTTAGGTTAGGTTGGGTTAGGTTAGACTGAACCACGCGAACGCGGATATAGAAAGAGAGCGAAATTATTCAATAGCTTTTCACTGAATGCGACTAAAAACATATAATTCAAGGATTATCCACAACCACCTATACACTCTTCGGCTCCGCTTCCTGCGTGAACACCGGAAATCCGGAAAACCCCGAAATGAGAAGGTAATAAATAAAGGTGAATGTACATTTTCGGGAACGGACCGACCCCGGCATCAAGAAGTTTCGACCATTATTCCCAAAAGTGTCATGAACTGTTAGATCGATACAGGGACCGTTTCCATTTCCAATCCACGCGTGTTTATACGGCATTATTTATTATCTTATTATGTGTTCGTGGCATCCTACACGGAGTCGCGGACCTCCCGGCTGAAGGGCTCGCTTAGGGGTTGAACCGATATATTTCCAGGAGGTGAATTCGACGTAGAGGACTTTTACGGCCGTGATTCATGGGTCTTTCGGTGTGAATTGGAATTGAAACAATAACTGTGGTGTAAGGGTGTTATACGGGGTGGCTCGATAAAACTAGACGAAAAATTACACCCACCTTCAGGTGGTAGAAGTTGAAACTCATTGGAACAAAGCGTTTGAGTTATTCAAAATCATTTTGTGAATGGACACAATCTTCAATAATGAAAACATTATTATTGAATAATTGATATATTGTAATAAAGAACACAAAATATAATGTCGAATCACTAATTGAAAAAAACGTTTTCTCTTCATCGCTTCAATTCCCAATTCCATATTTAGTTACCAATTAATTTCAGAAATTTCGTCAAAAAAATCATGATAATTATTGATGGAATCCTTCCTATAATTACAAATTTTATTCCACACCCAACCTATTATTTCGTGAATACCAACCCCATACACGTGAATTCATAATTTATTCTCCACGTCATACATTTTCCGACATAAAAAAAAAGTTTCCATTGACAAAGAGTGGTATCTCCTAATCAATCGAGTTCGGTTATATATTAAAATATTGCATCTGTTATTTCTCGAACGCTTAATCGATAGATATAATGGAAGCTTTGTTCTTGTGTATTGAATAATCCGTTTCATGCAAATGAATTCGAGTTAACTAGTGCATGTTTTCTCTTGAACGGAAATTCGGAACAGAATATGACGGAAATTCTAAAACCCGGGATTTAATTTTTTTGTAGTTTTTTTTTACTGTATTCCAGTTTATTTAGATTGGATTTCTTTTATGAGTGTTGTACTTCGATTATCCCTCTGTTCCAGTCTCTTCGATAGAGTGGTGAATTCATTGAACCATTGAAAAATGAACTTCCGGCTTTTTGCTAGAATAGTAAATTGATGGTGGACTAATCAGTGAAATTTTCACTTGTTTCGAAAATTTCGAGAAAGAAAAACTTTTCCGATAATTTCATCGGAAGAAAAAGTTTTCTTCGAATTAATCAATAATTAGGCGAGGTGAGGTTAACATAAGTTGGGAGAGTGTTGAAAATAGTTCTTGGAGTGAATATTTAGGTTAGGTTAGGTTAGATTGAGTAAGGACAACGAGAAAACGATAGGCGATAAGCTTTTTTGAAATAAGCGTGATCGAATGAGTTTTTATAAAAATTTGCTGAAGAAACCGAATAAGCAGATAACATACCTGGTTTCCGAATGCAAAGTATCCCAAAAACGGCGAAACATAGGTGTGTCTTCAAAATAAAATTCGATTTCTGAAATTAATTCAACCATTGGTTTCCTTTGGAAACATAGTAACTTCGATAGTGAAAATTAGTGGAGGTACAGTCTGACCATTAAGTGACTACATAGAATAAATTTTTTTCTAACCAGAATTATTCGAATAGCTCTTCACTTAATGTTGTGGAAAACATATAATTCACGGATTATCCGCAACCAAATATATCCTAAATTTTAATTTCCATATAGTTCTTGTTTTTGTACTGTATTTCAGTTCATTCAGATTAGATTTCTTCTATTAGTGTTTTTATTCTATTATCTCTCTGTTTGAGTTTCTTCGATATAATCGCGAATTTATTGTTTTGTTTCACTTTATTATCATCATTATTGTTTAATTTTTTTTTTATTACTAAACCATTGAAAATGAATTTGTGTTCATTTGCTAGAATAGTAAATTGATGGTGGACTCTATGATTGTGGAATTTTCACCTGTTTTGAAAATTTCTAAAGGGAGACACTCTTCCAATAATTCCATCGGAACAAGAAAAGATTTCTCGAAATAATCAACGCAGGTGGCGATAATTTTCTGATCTTCTTTCATTTGAGAACTTGGTATATAAGTCCATCTCCTATTGTTTGCAACCAAGAAAGTGTTTTGATTAGATTTTCGATTATAGTTCACTCTAATATTTAGGATTTCTTTTTCTTTGCTTTGAATATTGGGCTATTTCATTATATTGATTTATGTAGGAAATCATTTCTTTTTAATCAAAATCCATATTGGCTTTCCTTATTTCCATTTCAGTATTCATAATTGTTATATAGGGACTTTAGGGGATGTTATATAGGGACTTTATTCTGTAAATCAATAATTCTTTATCATTTTACATAACCTTACTCAACCACAAACCTAATTCTAATTCTTCAACTAGCCTTAGCATTGTGCTAACTTGAGGTAACCTAACCTAATTTTTCCTAATCTTCAACTGATCATAGAGAAAGATTATGTCTTCTTGCTGCTCCACGCTTTCAACAAATGTTTACATTCGTCAAATAAAAAACTTTCGCGATTCGTAGTGCGTTTCTGATTCTCAATTTTGAATAACTTTCAAAAGACAGGATCTTTCAGTGCCTTATATTACTGCTTCATATATTGGTAGATCTGTCACGTGTCAATGTCAAATTTACGTATTTTAATGAAACTTTCGAAAAAACATGTATCCCAAACTTGAAGTTTCCTGGACTGGAGACTTCAGACTTGCACAAAAAAAAATCGGGGGTGACACTAAAGTTAACATGAAAATCAGAGCATTGGGTATAATTGATTTCCGAATTTTGAGCCTAAACGATGAATAATTCGAGGTTGAATTCAATTCTGCCCGTCCGTCCGTAAACATGACAACTGTCGAAAGAAGAGGCCTAGAGTTTCGAAATTTTCAGGGTACGTTCGATGTCTTCAATATCTGTAGCTGTACCACGTGATAAGAAAATTGACTATTCCTGATATATTGGGTGATGCCATTTCTTGACTTTACGTCAGTACTTTTCAATTTTTTTAGAATACCCAGCAATCAGAGAAATGCATACTATAAGTTCAAATCAATAGGCACTAATTTTCACAAAAAAAAACTTGAAAAATTGATTTTCATCAATTTATAGTTTAATTTTTTTTTACTTTTTTTACCTGGGAGCGGTTTTATTTGAGATGAATTTTCAGGTAGCTAGAACAGTGTCGTTTTTTTGTCATGTTGGCTATTCAAGACGAGGTGTAGTTCTTATGCTGAGTATGATTTTTGGTAATGTTAGAAAAACTCCTTCTCTCTTCGTCGATGAGAAACAATACAGAGAAAACATCGTCTTTTGAACCTTTATGCAGTTATTTATTGCACCAAAAGCACTTCTTAGAACTTGCCTAGAAGGCTCTTCGACACCAACCTAAACGTACAAATTTTGCTTGGAGGTTGGTCATCACACAATTTTTTTACATGCATAACAATACAAGCCAAGGTTTCTTCTTCGATCAATTTTGTAGGTTGGTTCAAATTAAATATTCTGGTTCCAAAGTGCGAAAATCCTTAATGGACTGTGTTATCATCAATTTGAAGGTGACTCAAGAGCTTCTTCGTATCGATAAATGTCAAGGGTCAACCGATGTAATTTCTACTTTGTACTTGTTTTTGTTGGATGATCTGGCAAAGGGAGATTTTGGATGAAATGTTAAAAATACAATTCATAAAGTTCATATCCGCCGCGAACTTTCCGATGTTTTCGTTTACCCAAAAAACATGGGAATAATCATCGTCCACCATCTGACAGACCAGCAAATTTATGCACATTAATTTCCAAGGTTCAATTCGCATCGCTCCATATCCTCTAACACGCGTATATACACCAGCATAATTGCCTATTAAAACAGCGAACTTCCCAAAACCGCCGAACCCATCGCTTGACTCACCGTTCGAAAACACCATCAGGAACAAAAACTGCAGGGTCAGAGTCTTCCCATCGCAAAAACCACCCTTCGCACAACTCCCCATCTTCGTTTCACTGATACGGAACATCATCAACCACCGGCTCCTGGAAAACTGTTGGATCTGTTTTTACAAGAGATCACACGGTTCACTCGACTTCACCAAGGGTCTTCATAGTCACTAACGACGGCACCTTAGACGAAAAGAATTAAACCGACTTATTAAAATCGCCTTATTTCCTACCCATGCGTGTCCTCCACCGTTTATTAACTGGCCCGAATGTGTGACATCCGAAACGGCCGGCTATGACGATGATCACGACGTCCCGACGTCCTTCGACGGGTGAGAACGCGCGGAAACTGGAGATTGGGCTTCAGCGATGAAGCTGCGCGTCGCGCAGCGTCGTTCGGACGACGGCGACGGACGCCACTCCCACATCTCGGGACTTGGAGAATTTGCGCCTGGGTCTCTGGGGGGCTCTGTGACAGTATTTTCGATATGTCGTGTGAGAATGGGGGATGCCAACAGGTTATAACGGCGGTTTTTTCAATTATTTACATGTTGTACTTGGGGCGCGATGCTGGGTCGCGGGTGTTCCCCATGGCGCCGGTCGCGGTTGTTTTCACTTCTGGAGATCGCCCGGAGATGGTCGCGGCGTTGAATTTGCGATGATGTAGTGGTAATTTTTTTTTTTTGAATAGGTGGATTAATAAGAGTTTATCGTGAAGTGGATTTTGAAGGACCTTCTTGTCAAAATGTATCTTGAATTATTCTGGAAGTTGCGAGGAGTTTTGTGTTTTCCAATATTTCATTTGAATTCCTGCGATTGGATTCGTTTTTGTTAAGTTTCCACAGTGTGAACGTTATATTAATTTCTTTTTCTCCTTCTTCCTTGCAGGGATGTCGCTTATGTTTCCAGAATTATCACCTTTTGCAGATCGCGTCTATTTTGGTTGAAAGACATTTTGCGAATGATCAAACCAGTTTTTGAGGTAGTTCCATTGTGAGGGTACATATTAGATTGAAGGACTTTCTAGAAAATATGGGAGTTGTAGAAGATGGCCAAGATGAGGATTATTGAAATAAATTTGACATTTCGCGATGGCCAATAGGAATTTATGCCGATCAGAAAAAGTCTCCCTGAATATCTGTGATTGGGTAAAACGAAAAAATTTCAAAGTTCAAAAATTGTATAATTCATGGAAGACAGAATATTTTTGATAGTGATTTATCCTCGAGGGAATCTCGAAACTGGTTTAGAAATTCTAGAACCCTGAATTTTAATTTCTTCGTATTTTGTGTATTTGTACTTTATTTCAGTTTATTTAGATTGGATTTCTTTTGTTAATGTTGTTTTTTGATTATCTCGCTGTTCCAGTTTCTTCGATAGAATGGCGAATTTATTGTTTTGTTTCACTCCATTATCAACATAATTGTTTAATTTTTTTTTTATTTCAAACCATTGAAAAAATGTACTTCCGAAAAAAATGTTTTCTTCAATAATCAATGTAGGTGATAATAATTTCTTTAAGTCCTCTCAATCGAGGAATTGCATATAGTCCTTTTCCCTTTGTTTGTGTTTGAAGTGTTCTAGTTGAATTTTCGATTATAGTTCACTCTAGTATTAAGGAAATTCTTTTTTTGAGCGCTCGTACTAATTACACGAGGGCTATATCATTTCGTCACGATGTCTGTATTTTTCGAATTTTGAGCCGAAAATGGTCTCAATCGACTATGTTCAACTCACTGATGAAGAATCCGTCGAAAAATTCGAGCCTTCCGTCCGTCCGGCCGTAAGCACGATAACTCTCGAACGGAAACGCCTAGGGACTTGAAATTTTCAGGATAGGTGTGGATCTCGAATGTCGTGATCACGTTTATCCATGAGCAAAATTATACTAGGGGTTCCGTAAATATGGTCGTTTGAAATTTAGTTTTCTTGATAATTTCAAAACAACAGATTCGATCGTGACGAAATTTTGTATACTAATGGAGAATGATATATTCAAGCTACATTTTTCCAGATCACATGACCAGAACCAAAGAAACTATAGAAAATCATAACTTTCGAACGGAAAGGCCTAGGGACTTGAAATTTTTAGGATAGGTGTGGATCTGAAATGTCGCGTCCACGTTTATCGATGAGCAGAATTATACTAGGGGTTCCGTAAATACGGTCGTTCGAAATTTTGTTTTCTCAATCATTTCGAAACTACGGATTCGATCGAGATACAATTTTTAATTTTAATCGAGAATGATAAGAATGATATATTGAAGCAACATTTGGTTCAGATCGCATGACCAGAACCATAGAAACCATAGAAAATTGTAACTTTTGAACGGAAAGGCCTAGGAACTTGAAATTTTCAGGGTGAGTTTGGATCGCAAATGTTGCGGTCACGTTTATCGATGAGCAGAATTTGACTAGGGGTTCCGTAAATATGGCCGTTCAGAATATTTTTTTCCTGATAGTTTCGAAACTTCTGATGGAATTGGAATGAAATTTTGCACCTAGCTGAGGAATAATGTATACAAACTACATGCTTTTGTCCAGCACGCATCACCAAGACCATAGATACCGTAGAAAATTCTAGCGAATTATCAAAAAAAAATTGGTCAGCTGAAGCACTGACATGAACTCTAAAGTTTTGCCTAAGTTTCAGAATTTTTCTGACAGTTGTCGAAAATTCCTTCAATTGATTCCTAAAACTGGAAAATGCGAATCTACCTACAAGGTAGATGTACGAGCGCTCAAAAGCTCCTGACGTCACGGCAGTGCTTTCCGTTTTTTTTTCGAATATTAGGTTATTTCATAACATTGATTTATGTAGGAAATCATCTATTTTCTCAATAAAAATGTTCAACTCTTTATTGGCTAATCTTAATAGTTCTATCGAATTTCCTCATTTCTAATTAAGTATTCATAATTCTATCTTATTTTACATAACCTAACTTTACCACAACCCAGTGTGTATGTTTTGTGATTTTTTAAATTGCAATCTGCTAACTTGAGTTAAGCTAACCTAACCTATCCTAATCTTCAACTGATTACTGGGATAGATTATGTCTTCTTGCTGTTACACGCTTTCATGAAAGACAAAATATTTTTGATGGTGAGGGTCTTTTTGTCCTCGAGGGGATCTTGTTCAACTGGTTTAGGAATTCTAGAACCCTGAATTTTATTTTTTTCGTAGTTTGTGTTTTTGTACTGTATTTCAGTTTATTTAGATTGGATTTATTTCATTAGTGTTGTTTCTTTTATTATTTCTCTGTTCCAGTTTCTTCGATAGAATGGCGAATTTATTGTTTTGTTTCACTCCATTATTATCATAATTGTTTAACCTTTTTTTTATTCTGAACCATCGAAAAAAGGAACTTCCTTTGATTTGCTACAATAGTTAATTGAACTCCATTCTATAATAAGTGAAATTTTCACTTGTTTTGAAAATAACAAAAAAATAAACTTTTCTGATAATTTCATTGAAAGAAAAAAAGAGTTTTCCTCAAATAATCAACACAGGTGGTGATTATTCTTTCATTTGAGAAATTGGTATATAGTCCTTTTCCCTTTGTTTAAAACCAAGTGAAGTGTTCTAGTTAAAATTTCGTTCATAGTTCACTCTAGTATTTGAGAAATTCTTTTTTATGTAGGAAATCATTTCTTCTTTCAATAAAAATGTTCAACTCTATATTGGCTGATCTTAGAAATACTTAAGAATTTCCTTATTTCCAATTCAGTATTTATAATTCTTTATCATTTCACATAACCTTACTTTACCACAACCCAGTGATGTATTGTGATTTTTCAAATTGCAATGTGCTTACTTCAGTTAACCTAACCTAACCTATCCTAATCTTCAACTGTAACTGAGATAGATTATGTCTTCTTGCTGCTCCACGCTTTCATGAAAGACAAAATATTTTTGGTCTATTTGTCCTCGAGGGAATCTTTCTCAAATGGTCTATCGAAATTTCAGGATTTTTCGAATGAATTGTTTGGTTTTTGCAGGATAAATCAATCATCTCTTCACGAGTTTATCAAATGATCCGACCACATTTTTACTATTTCCATTTGAGTTTTCCTCATACATCGGTGTTCAAATTTTTTGTCCCCTTCGCAAAATACCTACGTAATTCGAGGGCACTCAATTTTAACCACTGCACCCCCTGATGAGTTTTATTGACCGTTCGGATGATATGGTTGCTGCATAGTCAATTGTCCGTGAAGAAGTAGTTCGGAGTTCAAGCCACCCTATCATCTTCACTGACAACATCTAGAGGGGGAGATTGAATTATGGCAGAATGGAAAGATGCAGACATTTTCATTTTATGAATTTTTTGTATCTAGTATTCAAATTTTTTTGCTGCCAGAGAAATCACAAGTTGATTTCATCAAAAGTATTTTTTTATTGCATGAAATTCTGCGAAAGAACATATCGCTCAACAACTTATGCCTCTCAACAGGTTCTTCGTGTCGGTGTTGATGACACCAGAGATCTCATATGACCTAAAATTTGTAGGGGGAACAGATCCCTCACAACATCTGTCACATTCTTACATCTCAGGCTTCCTCTCAAGCGATGCGCGACCAACTAATTGCTGTTAAAAACCAGAAAAGGCGTTACGAACGAATGACACCGTTGACGTGAAATGCGACAAAAAAATCAATGATGAATTTCTGCCAGTTGAAAAATTGGGATATCGAATTTCGGTTGATTCATCCATCAAAAAGTATCGAACGTTTAGAACCAATAACGAAGGAGATTTGTTCATACAGTTTATGGAGAATAACTGAAAATAAAACACAATTATAGTAGTTCGCAGAATGAGAATATATTGAAGAGGAAAATATCGAGAGTTCGATGTAAAAAAGTTGGACTGCGAGATTTGGAGGAGTGTTTCCAAATACATATACAAAAATATATGTACCCGAATAAATAAATTTAATTCATTTTATGAATGATTTTCAACACTAACCTAACCTGAATATAAATTCTTTGTGAGAATGATCTTCAACATTGTCCTAACTTAAGCTAACCTAACCTCAGAGCTGTGCCAAAGCATTGTGCTTGGTAATTGTGAAAGCACTCGAAGCCCTTTTGTGCTCCCAAGCACTGTGCTCCCGAGCACTTTTTAAAAGCAGTGCTTAGTAATTGGAGCACTTCAGGAAAAAGCCTAAGTGCTTAGTAATCCCTAAAGTGCTCCCGAGCACTTCTGCGGATTACTAAGCACTGAGCCCTTTCCCAATCTTGTCGTAACACGAATACAGGGTGTCCTAGAATGAATGGATAATCCTTTAACACTTTATAGAAGAGCTATTGGACTCTCTGAAAAAAATAAAAAATAATTATTTCTTGCACATCACGTTGCGTTTCTGTGTATCACGCTCACAAGTGGATCAAATACATCAGTTTTTTCCTCGTGAAATATTCTTCATTGAAATACCAATAGATATGCTGAAAACCGTATAAATATCTGTTGTAACTTTTTTGGAAAAAAATATCCAACTTCAAAGTTCATCATAAATGTGATGAATATTCCATAATGTGAAAGTTTAATCGTTCATGGTGAAAAAAAGTGAGTAAGCCTGAGTGGCCAACTCAAAAAAAAATATGCGCCTTTCATACAGAAATACAAAAATTCGAATAGTTGGCGAGCGGTTCTCGACCAATGAAATGATACGGTTGCCATGAGGCACTGGAAAATGTTTGGCTTTCAAATAATCTCAGTTTCAACATAATCGTTTCGCTTACTGATTTTACTTCGAAATTTTGGTGATTTCGTTACGATTTGGTCTTTATCTCAACTCTGAACATGCCAAGAAATAATTACACAGCCAAGGAATATGCCAACTATTCGAATTTTTGTATTTCTGTATACAAATAGCAATAAGTTCGGAATTACATAAGTTATGAAGATGTATTTTACCATTTTGGAATCAGTATGAAAGGCGCATATTTTTTTTGTGTTGGCCACTCAGGCTTCACTCACCTTTTTTTTCACCATGAACGATTAAACTTTCACATTATGGAGTATTCATCACATTTTATGATGAAATTTGAAGTTGGATATTTTTTTCCAAAAAAGTTAGAACAGATATTTATACGGTTTTCAGCATATCTATTGGTATTTCAATGAAGAATATTTCACCATGAAGAAACTGATTGATTTGATTTATTTGTGAGTGTGTTACATAGAAACGCAACGTGATGTGCAAGAAATCATTATTTAGAAAAAAAAAATATTTCTATTGGGAATAGATTTTTTTTTGTATCTTTTTCAGAGAGCCCAATAGCTCTTCTATACAGTTTTACAGGATTATCTATTCATTCTGGGACACCCTGTATATGCGAACGACGCCAAAACCTTGATACCTTGAGATCTAGTATTGATATTCAGTCCCGTGAAAATGAATCGATATATTTATGAATATATATTATTTCAACCAAAGAGATCCGGAGTCCTTGAACATTTTCTTCCAACACATGCTCAAAGTGAGCATTGAATTCGGTACACCCTATACATCTTTTCTGACCTGTCAATGATCTCACGTATTATCATATAACAGCTTAACTAAATAGGTACAATTTTTGAATGAATGATTGAAATGACCTCACCTCAGCAGTTCTTGAAGAAAGTGCTTAGGGCTTAGTGCTCGAAATATCGAATTACTTCCACAAAGTGCTTTGTAATCGCGAGCCTTTTGTGAAAATTGGTGCTTAGTGCTCGCGACTCGGGAGCCCTTCTTTCCAAGTGCTTAGTGCTTAGTGCTCGAAGCACTAATATTCAGTGCTCGGCACAGCTCTGCCTAACCTTAATAAAAAAATTACTGATGAAGGGCCTTTCTCAATTAGGCTATTCGGCTATTCGAGACCAAGTTGCGCCCCTGTTGAATACTCACCCGAAATTCGCAGCGCATAACTCAAAAAAGCAACCCCTTTCGTCCTTTCCACCTGGTGCATATTCCTACCAGTCTTCTTCTGTTCAAACCTCGCCCCGTGGGGCCTCCAAATTCAATACATCAGTCCCCACGAAAATAATGAATATTGATGTCGTGCACGGCAAGCAACCGCGCCACCCTCAGGAAACCTCATTCAACGTGGCCGCCCGCCTTCTAGCAGCTGAAAGCGGAAACAACCCCAAATGAATTAGTATCAATTAATCTGATGGGTCCGATGAATGAGAACTATAAATTTATATTCCTTCCGCGGTGTGTACCGGCGAGGTCGCGTGAGTGCGTGCGCGGCATGCCCGGCGTACACGCGGTAGTGTAAAAATCACTTAACGAGGGCGACGTAGACATTGGGGGGTTGTGCGGTGAAAAATCTACCCACATACGGGGACATCATTTTCCCTTTATCTGCACGCCGCACTGTCTGGCACCCACGAAATTCCATTGTTTAACGTGCAACTGCTGGACTGCGGAGTCGCGTTGGGGGTTCCGTTGAATGCGTTTACGCGCGAGGCGTTCCGAGTTAGGTGAACGAAAACGAAGTCGACGATGGACAAAGAATTGTTTGAAATTTCTTAATTCGAAATTTTACCGATAAAAACCCCTGCAAGAAACTCTGTCTTCAGTTTGAATGTAGGGATTGCTTTTGAATTGGTTCACAGAATAAGCTGTTATATTCATATTGAAAGGCTTATTTTCATTGAAACAGAAAAAAAAGAGCGAAAATAAAAATTAATTATAATATGTTGAATCGATTGAAAATTGACCACTCATCCCAAAAATGAATCAGAAAGAATACATAACATTTCAATACAGCACTTGTCCTGAAAAAATGTTTGGCACTATCATTCATACAAATTATGAATGTATTGTTGAATAAAAAAAATGTTGACATCAATTTTTCAACAAGCTAGATTGCTATGACAATGCTTCGCCAATTCCTATATCCTGCAACTATTCAGACAAAGAACAACGTTATCAAAAGATAAAAATTACGAAAAGCACTGCCGTGAAGTCAGGAGCTTTTGAGCGCTCGTACATCCACCTTGTAGATAAATTCGCATTTTCCAGTTTTAGAAATCAATTGAAGGAATTTTCGACAACTGTCAAAAAAATTCTGGAACTTAGGCGAATCTCCAGACTTCATGTCAGTGCTTCAGCTGACCAATTTTTTTTCAATAATTCGCTAGAATTTTCTACGGTATCTATGGTTTTGGTGATGCGAGCTGGACAAAATTTCGCACGAAGTTTGAATAGATTAATTCTCAGCAAGGTGCAAAATTTCATTCCAATCCCATCAGTAGTTTCGAAAATATCAGGAAAAAATATTTTAAACGGCCATTTTTACGGAACCCCTAGTCTAATTTTGCTCATTGATGAACGTGACCGCAACATTCTCGATCCAAATCCACCCTGAAAATTTCAAGTTCCTAGGCCTCTCCGTTCAAAAGTTACAATAGTCTATGCTTTCTATGGTTCTGGTTATGCGATCTGAACAAAATTTTGCTTTAATATATTATTCTTATCATTCTCGATTGAAATACAAAATTTTATCTCGATCGAATCCGTAGTTTCGAAATTATCGAGGAAACAAAATTTCAAACGACCGTATTTCCGGAACCCCTTGTATAATTCCGCTCAATGATGAACGTGAACGCGACATTTCAGATCCACACCTATTCTGAAAATTTCGAGTCCCTAGGCCTTCCCGTTCGAAAGTTATGATTTTCTATGGTTTCTATGGTTCTGGTCATGCGATCTGGAGAAATGTAGCTTGAATATATAATTCTCTATTAGTATACAAAATTTCGTCACGATCGAATCTGTAGTTTTGAAATTATCAAGAAAACAAAATTTCAAACGACCACATTTACGGAACCCCTAGTATAATTTTGCTCATAGATGAACGTGATCACGACATTTGAGATCCATACCTATCCTGAAAATATCAAGTCCCTTGGCGTTTTCGTTCAAAAGTTACAATTTTCTATGGTTTCTATGGTTCTGGTCATGCGATCTGGACAAAATTTCACATGTAGCTTGAACACCTCATTCTCCATTTGAGCGCAAAATTTCATTTCAATCAAATCTGTAGTTTTCAAGTGATCAGGGGAACAAAATTTTGAACGGCCATATTTACGGAACCCCTGGTGGAATTTGGCCCATTAACGAACTCAACTGAGGCATTCGGAAACTGAACCCACACTCAACATTTCAAGTCCCTAGGTTGTTCCGTTCGAGAGTTATCGTGCTTACGGCCGGACGGACAGACTCGAATTTTCCGACGGATTCGTCCTCAGTGAGTCGAACATAGTCGTTTGAGACCATTTTCGGCTCAAAATTCGAAAAAAACACACATCGTGACGAAATTATATAGCCTTCGTGTAAGTATTACGAGCGCTCAAAAAGGAAAAGAAAGCCAATCTGAAAAAAAAGGTTGAAATAGGAAAAATGAGCGAAAAGAAAAAAAAATGTTTATAATATGTTGAATCGATTCAAAATTGACCACCCTTCCAAAAAATGAATCAGAAATAGTACATAACATTTCAATACACCTCTTGTACAAAAAAAAGAACATTGTTTGGCACTAGCATTCATACAAGGTGATTATGAATTAATTGCTGAATAAAAAAAAAAATCTTGACTCCAATTTTTCAACAGGCTAGATTGATATGGCGATGCTCCACCAATTCTTAACGTTATCAAAAGATGAAAACGAATTGTGTAAATTTTTCACGTTCGTCAACCCACGTGGTCAATTCAATTCAATTGAAACAATAAGGCACTTTCGGAGAGTATACTTGAAAGGGACGTTCTCCTCTCCGCCGTCCCCGAAGAGTTTATCGGATCAGGGAAACACATAATAATAGAGCCGTTATCTCGGTGCACTGACTCATCAAAAACGCTCGGAAGGGGTCACTTAGAGGGGCGAATAAAAATGATTGGCACCCTCCTACAACACTCAGCGCCCGAGTCGGGTGACTGACTCGTTGACACAGTTCACGGAAATGCCAGCGAGATTTCGGGGTTAGGGATTATTCCTCTCATATACAGGGTGCTCCGTGTACCACGACGTATTTTCCGTTCGAAGAAAACATGACTCAGTTGGAATTTGGAACTTGTTTGTTATTATAACAAGTCTTCAGATTCAATTTCTCAGAATTTTATATACAGGGTGTGGCTCAATGAATGGATCATATGTTACCTGCGGGAAGACGTTGTGGTGGTTCAGAAAAATATGTTTTATGTTTAGTTTATGTTACTATCTTTCCGAGATATTCGACATTTTCGAAAATTCACCCTTCGCCACTCTTTTTGGTGGCAAGATTCCAAATGAATCTGTTTTTTTTTCCTTAATAGATGCGCTATCGAATGTAAGCAATGATTTTTGGGTCGGATCCATAGTTTTTTTTTCAACAATAATTTAACTCAAACCTAATGTTTTGACAATTCAATTTTTTTTGAGCGCTCGTACTACTTACACGAGGGCTATATCATTTCGTCACGATGTCTGTATTTTTCGAATTTTGAGCGGAAAATGGTCTCAAACGACTATGTTCGACTCACTGATGACGAATCCGTCGGAAAATTCGAGTCTGTCCGTCTGTCCGTCCGTCCGGCCGTAAACACGATAACTCTCGAACGGAATGTCCTAGAAACTTGAAATTTTCAGGGTACGTTCGAATCTCGAATGCCGAGGTTGATTTCGTTATTGGGCAAAATTCGCCGAGGGGTTCCGTAAATATGGCCGCTTGAAATTTTGTTTTCCTGATTACTTTGAAACTACAGATTCGATTGAGATAAAATTTTGCTCTCTGATGGAAAATGAGGTGTTCAAACTACATGCAAAATTTTGTTCAGCTCGCATCACCAGAACCATAGAAACCATAGAAAATTGCAACTTTTGAACGGAAACGCCTAGGGAATTGAAATTTTTAGGTGTGGATCTCGATTGTCGTGATCACTTTCATCTATGAGCAAAATTATACTAGGGGTTCCGTAAATATGGTCGTTTGAAATTTAGTTTTCTTGATAATTTCCAAACTACAGATTCGATCGTGACGAAATTTTGTATACTTATGGAGAATGATATATTCAAGCTACATTTCTCTAGATCGCATGACCAGAACCATAGGAACCATAGGAAATCATAACTTCCGAACGGAAAGGCCTAGGGACTTGAAATTTTCAGGATAGGTGTAGATCTGAAATGTGGCTTTCACGTTTATCAATGAGCAGAATTATACTAGAGGTTCCGTAAATACGGTCGTTTGAAATTTTCGTTTTCTCGATCATTTCGAAACTACGGATTCGATCGAGATAATATGTTGTATTTCAAACGAGAATGACATATTATTGTCCAGATCGTATGACCCGAACCATAGAAATCATAGAAAATTATAACTTCCGAAGGAAAAGGCCTAGGAATTTGAAATTTTCAGAGTGGGTTTGGATCGCGAATTTCACGGTCACGTTCATCAATGAGCAAAATTAGACTAGGGGTTCCGTAAATATGGCCGTTCAAAATATTCTGTTCCTGATGATTTCTAAACTACCGATTTGATTGGAATGAAATTTTGCTCCTAGCTGAGGAATAATGTATTCGAACCACGTGCGAAATTTTGTCCAGATCGCATCACCAAGACCATAGATACCGTAGAAAATTTACGCGAATTATCGAAAAAAAAATTGGTCACCTTAAGCACTGACTTGAAGTCTGGATTACCGCCTTAGTTTGAAAATTTGTTTGACAGCTGTCAAAAATTTCCTCAATTTGTTTCCAAAACTGGAAAATGCGAATCTACCTACAAGGTGCATGTACGAGCGCTCAAAAGCTCCTGCCTTCACGGCAGTGCTTTTCGTAATTTTTTTTATTTAAATTTTTTTATGTTTCTCGTTTTTCTGGAACGCCATAACGTCCTGGAATTTGCACCTATTTTGATGAGTTCTATCATCTGTCAGAATAAAGCCCCACTTTTGAAAACGCCCTGTTTATATATACAGGGTCTTTCACGAGGAACCTCACCCATATTTATACGGGAAACTACTGAACGTATTTTCATGAAATTCAGCACTTATAAGTATTTCACGATGCTGATGAAATCTAAAATATTTTCAAGGCATGAGCACCTCCGGTTTTTCCGGAAATGACGTCAACTTCCGTTTTTCAAATTAGAACACCATTTTTTTATTGCAGAAATAGATTCCTTAGAAAATTTCAAGTTATTTTGATGTAACATTTTTCAGTTTTGGTTGGAAAATTCTCTCTGAGCGGGAAAATTCGAAAAAAAAATCGAAAATAGAGCTCCGCTGAAACAAGAATAACTTCGAGGTTTTTGGATGGAAAATTTTCATTTTTGGGATTTTTCAAGATGTAAGATTGATGTATCCACTTTAAAAATCGAAATCGCGATTCATGATAGGGGGTGAAAAAAACGCTTTCAAAGTTAGGGATGACAAAATCGTGAAAAATCAATTTTTTCGAATTAGAACCCCATTTTTTTATGGCAGATATTGAATCTACGTTAAAAAATAATGTGAGTGTATGCATCACACCCTTGCCCTAAAATGGATATTTTCTGAGTTATTCACAAAAAACTGTTTTTCGTCTTGAATTTTCAGCTATTTCTTTTCCCTTCACGCCAAAAAGATGAAATTTTCAGGAACTGTTACTTAAACCATGTTTTAGATTTTACTACCCTAATATGCGAGAGAAAAAAGTTACAGGTTGTTCCTAAATAGATGGCGAATTTGGATTCGAATTTGTATCGGAAACCTCTTTATTTCAACTAATCGGCCATCGGTTTTCTCTCCAGTGATAAATAAATAATTCCGAACAATGGTCGACATTTTTGGCCACCACGTTCTCCCGATTTAACTCCTTTAGACTATTATGTTTGGGGTAGGATAAAAAATATTGTCTACTCA
This sequence comes from Aphidecta obliterata, assembly GCA_963966015.1. Taxonomy (NCBI): domain Eukaryota; kingdom Metazoa; phylum Arthropoda; class Insecta; order Coleoptera; family Coccinellidae; genus Aphidecta; species Aphidecta obliterata. Next base: position 7,204,428 of record OZ014435.1, read on the forward strand.
ACTCCCCTGACTGATAAAGAGGACTGCATAGAACGAGTCAGAAATGCGTTCAGGTTTGTTTAGATTTTTAGATTCATAGTTTTGAAACTCAATTTGGTTTTTAAACACTTTTGCAGATCTCTTCCTCCCGATGAAATAAGAAGAGCAACGCACGAAGCATTCCTGAGACGTATAAATAATGTCTAGAAATTAACGGTCAAAACTTTGAGCATCTTCTCTAGTTATAACTGCGAGAGTTTGCCATGGTTCTCCTAATAGTAACTTGAAGTCGGTTTCAAGAAGGGGTGAAAAATCTACAGCATTGTTCAAATAACAGTTCCTGAAAATTTCATCTTTTTGGCGTGAAGGGAAAAGAAATAGCTGAAAATTCAAGACGAAAAACAGTTTTTTGTGAATAACTCAGAAAATATCCATTTTAGGGCAAGGGTGTGATGCATACACTCACATTATTTTTTAACGTAGATTCAATATCTGCCATAAAAAAATGGGGTTCTAATTTGAAAAAATTGATTTTTCACGATTTTGTCATCCCTAACTTTGAAAGCGATTTTTTCACCCCCTGTATCATGAATCGCGATTTCGATTTTCAAAGTGGATACATCAATCTTACATCTTGAAAAATCCCAAAAATGAAAATTTTCCATCCAAAAACCTCGAAGTTATTCTTGTTTCAGCGGAGCTCTATTTTCGATTTTTTTTTCGAATTTTCCCGCTCAGAGAGAATTTTCCAACCAAAACTGAAAAATGTTACATCAAAATAACTTGAAATTTTCTAAGGAATCTATTTCTGCAATAAAAAAATGGTGTTCTAATTTGAAAAACGGAAGTTGTAGTCATTTCCGGAAAAACCGGAGGTGCTCATGCCTTGAAAATATTTTAGATTTCATCAGCATCGTGAAATACTTATAAGTGCTGAATTTCATGAAAATACGTTCAGTAGTTTCCCGTATAAATATGGGTGAGGTTCCTCGTGAAAGACCCTGTATTGTGTTTGCTGTTCTGAAGGTGGCACTTCTTCCTAATTCCCCATGCACTCGTCATTTTCTGCTAGATCAAATCTTATCGGGTGCTGTTGTTCTTGCCTACACCTAATTCATTTCAGAGCCCCATTATATTCCAATGTAAGCATTCATACACGCAACACCCTTGAAACGTGAACATCCGCTCGCTTCCGGGCGACTGAAAGGGTAAGTTGCTGTTTTTTTGCCCAGATTAACAAAACATTTTGGACAACAAAGAGTCCTTCAAGTCGTTCCATTATCAAAGCGGATATGGAATAAGGAATACAACCAAACTACAATTGCAATTATAACCGACCATTGTCAATCGTTTATCCACAATCGGTTATTGCACAAGGTCCTCGATCCATTGTCGCCTACTGGCGTAATTGTTGCAGCGACAACTCACTTATAGACTTGAATACACACAAGTCGATCGAATTATTAATTTCCAATAGTTCGGACAGCTCGGAACGATCCGTCCGTCCTGTCTGTGGCCCGTCTAGTGTGTTTCCCCACGCGAAATCGGCCCGGCCGATAGTGAAGTTAATTAATTAAATTGTTGTAATTGACGAGTGGCAGCGTCTGTTGGGGCCGAAACGGTAGTCCACATACCGGGTGTTCGTTAAAATCGCTTTAGTTGTCGTTCGGAATGCGGTAGACCGATAACGAATTGAATCTATGATGAACGAGTCGACGATGAGCACGCGGTGGTGGTGGTCATGGGAGTGTGACCGTTTTATAGTGATAATATATGTAGGATTTGGATTTCAATGTTCATGGTGTAAAACATGGATTTTCGTTCATCACACGATTTATATCGCATTATTGTTCTAGGGTGGTTCGGAAATGTAGCATTCAACATACAGTAGATCCAGCCAATATTTCTATTGGGGATCAGCAATATTTTTGTACTGGACCTGGGGATTCTACCCTTATTAATCGTATTCCGTTGTCACCAATTTTCTTATCTATTTTCCGAAAAGGTCTAGGTTCGTGCTCTCTGCACGAAGAGAGAGTCTTTTGTCTTATATTTTCTGAGGAACAGGTATTCAGAAAAGAAAACCTCGAAACTTCAAAAGAACCTATTATATTTACGAAAAATGATGGTAAAATGCGTACATATAATCGAAACTTTCACAGACATCAAAAAGAACACCCAAGTAAAGCATATATCATTCACCTAATTTCTCATTATCGTAGTTGAATCAAATGATTAAACTGTTACTTCTTACAAACATACTAATCTAAATGTAAGAGGGGTCAAATTATCAACTACAACTAATATTCATATTTCGTACGTAAAATCGAACATACATCAAATCAACTTCGGATCGAAGTATCAATAATATTGGGGATTACAACAACACCATTCACAGTCATAGGGGTTGAAGCTTTGAACTGAATTTTCCCACCTTGGTCTGCAAACCACTTAATTTCTCTTTTGTACCTATTTGGAAACAAAACCACCCACACACGATATTGGCTTTATCTTTTATTCGCACTCGAAACACAAAATACGTCTTTTAACTCTACTCAAAATAAAACTTCTTAAACACTTATTTCCTCGCTCTAACACAATCACTGCAAATTTACAACACTAGTTTCCTACACCGCCCTCGAAACCGTCGTCCGATTTTACCCTTCGTGGCTCCCATTTTCGCCGAGCAACTCCCTTTTCGCCGAGTAACTGACTCTAATTTTTCCTCCTCCTCCAAAGGTAATCTTTACCCCTCTTTCAAAAAAAATCCACAACTCCAGAGTGGGTGTCCAGACGCTTACTCCGCAAAAATGCTTGCTTCAAAAATTTTCCGTGAGACCGATATTCGTAATCTACGGTAGACATACACAATTTCCGCCACTACAATGTTGCAAATGAATGGCCCACTTGAAACTTTGTTATCGGAATCTGCAGGTGGTCCAAATTATCCTCCGCTCGAAATTGACGACATCCGCCGACTGAATATAATGCAGATACGAAAATCTGGATTCTTTTTCATTCGAGAAATGCTTTTGAATTTAAATAATCCATTCAATTTTGAATAAGTATTCCCCAATTATTACATTTTTAATAGGGATCTTGCCATCACCACATTCAGTCACAGCGTTCATGATGGAGAATAATGAAATACACCATCGTGTGAAAAATATTAAAAAGTTCCCGAGCGTCGGAGGGAATTAGGCCCACCAATATTTCAATAAGGGATCAGCAATATTTTTATTGGGGATCAGCGATATTTTCATTAGAGATCTCACCACCACTACTTCAGTTGCCAGCGTTCATTATGGACAATATTTGAATTAGGGATCCTGCCAGCACCATTTCATGTCACGACGTTCAAGAAAATGATGAAAGATTCAGTTTCATTGAAAAAAGCACTGCCGTGAAGTCAGGAGCTTTTGAGCGCTCGTACATCCACCTTGTAGGTAGGTTCGCATTTTCTAGTTTTAGAAATAAATTGAAGGAATTTTCGACAGCTTTCAAAAAAATTCTGAAATTTAGGCGAAACTCCAGACTTCATGTCAGTGCACCAATTTTTTTTCGATAATTCGCCAGAAATTTTTACAGTGTCTATGGTCTTGGTGATGCGATCTAGACAAAATTACGCAAGTAGTTTGAATACATTATTCCTCAGCTAGGTGCAAAATTTCATCCCGATGCAACCAGTAGTTTCGAAACTATCAGGAAAAAAATATTTTGAACGGCCATATTTACGGAACCCCTAGTCTAATTTTGCTCATTGATAAACGTGACCGCGAAATTCGCGATCCGAACCCACTCTGGAAATTTCGAGTTCCTAAGCCCTTCCCTTCGGAAGTTATGATTTTTTATGATTTCTATGGTTCTGGTCATGCGATCTGGACAAAATATTGCTTTAATATATCATTCTCGATTAAAATAAAAATTTTTTGTCGATCAAATGCGTAGTTTCAAAATTATCGAGAAAACAAAATTTCAAACGACCGTGTTTACGGAACCCCTGGTATAATTCAGCTCATTGATAAACGTTAACGTGACATTTCAGATCCACACCTATCCTGAAAATTTCCGTTGGAAAGTTATGATTTTCTATGGTTTCTATGGTTCTGGTCATGTGATCTGGAGAAATGTAGCTTGACTATATCATTCTCCATTAGTATACAAAATTTCGTCGCGATCGAATCTGTAGTATTGAAATGATCAAGAAAACTAAATTTCAAACGACCATATTTACGGAACCCCTTGTATAATTTTGCTTATAGATGGAAGTGATCACGACATTCGAGATCCACACCTATCCTAGAAATTTCAAGTCCCTAGGCGTTTTTGTTCAAAAGTTACAATCTTCTATGGTTTCTATGGTTCTGGTCATGCGATCTGGACAAAATTTAATATGTATCTTGAACACCTTATTCTCCATTTGAGTGCACAATTTCATCTCGATCAAATCTGTGGTTTTCAAGTAATCAGGGAGAAAAAACTTCGAAAGGCCATATCTACGTAACCCCTGGTGGAATTTGGCCCATTAACGAACACAACTGAGGCATTCGGGAATTGAACCCACACTGAAAATTTCAAGTCTCTAGGTTGTTCCGTTCGAGAGTTATCGTGCTTACGGCAGGTAGGCCGGACGGACAGACTCGAATTTTCCGACGGATTCGTTATCAGTGAGTCGAACATAGTCGATTGAGACCATTTTCGGCTCAAAATTCGAAAAATACAGAAATCGTGACGAAATGATATAGCCCTCGTGTAAGTAGTACGAGCGCTCAAAAACTAATCGGTAATATTTTAATAAGGAATCAACATTTTCTTTTATCAGCAATATTTTCAGTAGAGATCTCGCAAGCACGATAGGGATCTTGCCATTACCACATTCAGTTATAGCGTTCATTATAGAGAATAATGGAAAATTTCATAGATAGAGGCTCTGCAATATTTTTATTAAGGATCCTGCCCGCACTATAATTTTACAGGGCGTTTGTGGTGAGGAATGATGAACAATGTCATCGACAAAAAAAATCAACAAAATTTTTCAACGCGATTCAATCTTCTATTATTTCCCATCATAAGAGTTTTGACGGAAAATGGTGTTGGTGAGATCCCTAAAAAAATATTGCTGATCCCCAATAAAAATATCGTTGAGCTCAACTCTCCCAACGTTGAGAGTTGAGAACAATATTTTTATTAGGGATCAACAATATTTTTATTAGGGATCCTGCCAGCACCATATTTCGTCGAAACGTTTATGATGGGAAATAATAAAAGATTCAATCGCGTTGAAAAATTACCCTGCGATCTTTTGATTAGGGATTACAATTGTTTCCATTGGGGATCATCAAACTTTTATCATGTGTCCTGCAATCACAATATTTTTTTACAAAGTTCATGATGGAGAACAATAAAAGTTTCGAACGCTTTGAAAAAATTAGTCAGCAATAATACTGATAGGGATCAGAATAATTTTCATTGGGGACCAGCAATATTTTTATTATGGATCCTGCAATCACCTTTTGACAACATTCATGATGGAGATTCAAACGATATTTTTATAAGGGATCTTGCCATCACCACACTCAGTCATATAAAGAATAATGGAAAATTTCATAGATACAAAAAAATTACAGAGGCTCTGCTATATTATTATTGGGGATCCTGCTAGCACTTTGATTTGTCAGAGCGTTTGTGGTGGGGAATGATGAAACATGTCATCGACAGAAAAAATCAACCGAGCGTTGGGCAGTTGGGCTCAACGATATTTTTATTGGGGATCAGCAAATATTTTTATTAGGGATCCAGCCAGCACTATATTTCGTCGAAAGAATTTTGATGGGGAATAATAAAAGATTCGTGTTGAAAAATTTTTTTATTGGGAATCAGCAAATTTTCGATTTACGTGTCCTGCAATCACAATATTTTTTCACATGCCATCGACAAACCTTACCGAGCGTTGGAGGGGTGTTGAGCACGATATTTTTATTAGGGATCAGCAATATTTTTATTAGGGATCCGTTTTTGATGGAGAATAATGAAAGAATCTACTTCTTAAGCGAAGTAAGATGATTGTTATTTGCGGGTCTTTTTCGTTTGCCGATTTGGATGAGCTCTTTATGCCAAGTTTATGTTGGTGATATCTCTCTCCGCAATGGTCAGTGAAAGAGCAGTAAGTGTTCTCAATAATTAATCAACACTTGAAGAGTGGTTTATTGAGTTTCCATTCTTTTTGCAAGTAAGCAATGAGTAAGACCACATGGTCTTCAGGGGGCAAATGTCTTTATTTTCTTTGCAAAGATTTCTGTCTGGAGGGTTTAGAGGGGCTGTTGAAAGGGGCAGTGAATTCCTGAACTCCGAGCCCTAAAGCCTTTCCCAGCTGCTCCTTCAGTTGGATCAAACATCAAACCACAGTGCAAAATCTGAAAGTTCCGAAACTTTTGATGGACATCGAGCTGCATATTCACATTTTCATCGGAGAATAATATCTGAAAACCCTTATAAAAACACTTATTCGTTTTCCCAAGACCAAACAATCATTTTTCCCGTCAATCCCTCACCCTCCCTATCCAACATAAACCACGAATTCTGATCACAATGGAAATCGTCAAACTAACGTCCGGTGCTGAGCAGCCGAACCTCCCCTGCCGCCGCCATCTACAAACCTATCAACAAACAATCCGCTCAGTCGGCAAAACCGAAATGTACACATATAAATCTGACGGAATCCAGGTCTACCGTCAGCAACATAATGGCCCCCCAGCTAATTATGAGAATGGCCGGCACGATATCGGAAATAGATTAAATAGACCTAATCGATTTTACAGCACATGTAACTTAGTTAATGGAATGGAGGAGAAAGTGTGCGCCCTCGCCGAAGGGATAAACTCGCCCTCTATGACGGCGATCCGCGAAAAAATTCGGGTCGTTGTGGATCGGGGTCCATTAGTTTTGGGCCCCCCTTTGGCTCGACGTCTCTCCGCTCTTTGATCTATCGCGCGCTGGGTGGACCGTTGGGGGAAGGGAGACAAATCGGTGGATCAAAATGGATGAGAGTCTGATCCTAAGTGAGATGGAGGTTATGGTATGGCAGTTTTCCCCAGACGTGTGCAGTTTTTTCTTTTCATCTCTCTAAAGATATCACAGTCGAAATTGAAGAGATCGGTTTGTTTACGTTTCATATTGACGCCAACATCAATCTGGTGGAGCTTGTACCTGATTTATCTTTAATCGGTTGGGGGCTCTGGAAAGTTGAACAAGCTATTTTTCTAGTTATCCAAGAGAGAGAATTTCATGTATATACTACCACATGTGCAAAAAAATCTGAAAGAAGGTAATCCATTAATGCAATAAATAAGTTTGTCGGCAAGCTTCGAACCCAACAAACCGATAATCTTGACGTACCACGCTCCGGTTGTTTCAGTGGTCGAAGATTGATGCTGCATGGATTGATTTCATCCATCAAATCGAAGATTAATTCTGTGGGTGAATTCATATTTTCGACCTGTCTACTTCGCGCTACGACAAGTGCGGCGATACTCTGTCATTCTCCACGTTACTTTTGATTAGGTGGAAAATATCTCGAGATGCGAGATGATGGAGTGCTTCCGTTCTAAGAAATTTCGTGCATCATGAAGAGGGAAAGTGGTTTTACTGCCTTTTGTGCGCGATGAGGCTGTCTGAGGAGTTTCTCCTTTCTTCTTCCGTTTCATTGTGCGCTTTTTGCGATAAATGTCTAGGATGAAAAAATCAAAAGAGTAATTGAAAAATATACGAAACAACAAAGCTATAATAAGAATGATGGAGAAACATGATACCCACAAACGAACTTTAGGAATCGATTAAGAACTGAAGGCTGTGAAAGACTCATAAATTAAGGATCACACCAATAGACCACTAAATAAATTCGAAAAAAAGAATAAGAATAGTAAATAAAAAAATCAATCGAGAGGAAGATAATCGACCCACGACGCGTCGACTACTTTATGGGCCGGGAAAACTTCCGAACTCTCCGGATTAAATGGATGGACACGACGGAAGATTCCGACTCTGTTAATTCTGTCGAAGGCCACGACAAGCAGCGTCCCCGATAGTCTTTATAATGCTCGATAAATATTAATGAGAATTGCAGATTTCCTCCCATTTTCACAGCATGCTGCATGTTTTATTCGGAAAACGAGAATGGAAATGAGCTTTTCGGAGTGGGCAACTTTTAGTATGGCGGAAAACTTAATCTTAACTACTAATTCAGCGACTCCTTTGTCCCGGAAATATTCATGTTTAATGCGCTTTGTTAGTTCAATATTATTTATCGCAATTCGCGAACGAGATTCGAACCGAAAGGGGATTGAGGCCAGAAATCTTCGTTTTCTTCGAAAACTTCGTCTCGCCTGCCTTTGTCTCAATACAATTGGTATTTATTGGTTCGGTGATCAAAACCTCCGCTAAGAATAGAGAGCGAGCCAAGAAAGTGGTCAGCGTCAGTCTAAAGTGAAGATGAAGAAGACTATTTTCAAGGCCCCTTCTCTGGGGATGGGAAATATCCCTTGGCTTGTAATAGATCGGTCCTAGATTATCATCCAGCGAATGAGGAAGTTTCCTATAAGAAGAAGAATATTATGTACTCCTTAGGTCATTTTTATTCGATGGTTATTCTATACTGAAAGGTTAGAAAGAGGTTGTTGGTTACTCTTAGATATGAAGCCGAAAACTGTTGGGTAAGGTTTTTTAAGCAAGTAATTTAGTCTTCACGTTGATGATGAAATATATCGCCATTGTTGATAAAGTCGAAGTATTAGTCGTAGAAGCGAGAAATCAGAGAATTAACGAAACAAAGGGTTTCCAATATCACTAGTATAATATTACGGTTTCATTTGAGAATCTTTTTCACCCAAGTCCACTATTACTATTTCTTTATATTGAAACATTACTGTGAGATTATTCTTTGTTGTCTATCCCCTGTGTTGATGAATATCTAGGTACCACGTGTTATAAGTTCTTTTCAAATTCATTAGTATTTTGGATTATTGATACTCGGTTAGAACGATATGTGCCAGCTCAACATGATAACTTGGTGCGGAAGCTCCCTATAGAAGTAAAAAGGATTGTGCCTCTTTTTGGGGTAGGTAGTATTTAGGTACTTTCTTCCTGCCTGTAGACAGGACTCCGCACAAATTACACTGGGATTACAGACTGTCGAGACGTATTAGATATCGTCATAATAAAAGATGTTACCCAAGATTTCATACTTGATACTTTAGAGGAGGGCACATCAGACCACAACCCAATAGAACTCAGATTGGGACGCAGACCGGTAACAGAAGAACTTCAAACGAAAGACTTCACAGACTGGCAAAAGTACAGTGAAATACTCTAGGAGAAAATTACTGAAATTCCACAGATAAGAACCCCTGGAGATCTAGAAGACGAAGTTGAAAAATTAGAAACTCGAATAAAAGAAGCCTACGAGGAAAGTACCAGAAGAATCGAAAGGCCAGCCCCGAAACATTCACATGGTGAAACCCCAAAAGCAATAAAGAGCTTATAAAAAGGAATAGAAAACTCAGGAAGAACTACAGAACTTCACATCGAGAAGAAGACAAGTAAGAGCTGAATAAACACAGTCAAGTGCTGAAAAATGCACTGAGAGAACTGAGAACAGACAGATGGAACCAAAGAGTTAGAGAGCTAAACACCATAGACCACTCAGCATGGAAGATGCAAAAGTGCTTACGACGCGAGAAAACCGAAATTCCCCCTCTACACGGAGCTAATAGGATGGCCTACTCAAAGCTTGAAAAAGTCGAAGCACTGGTCGACGCAATAGAACGAGAAGCCAGAATCAACTACAGAGAAGACGATGACAATAAAGACTTAGAAGAAGAGGTCGAAGGAAATGAAGAATTGATGTTGGAACCGCCGGAAGGCGATACCATCCCAAACCCAACAACACCAACGGAAATCAAAGAAATCATCAAGAAATTGAAAAACAGAAAAACTCCAGGAAAAGACAAAGTAACAAACTTTATGTTACGAAAATTGCTCAGAAAAGGAATAGCAGCGCTAACCAATATAGCAAACGCAGTGATGAGAACAGAATACTATCCGGAAAGATGGGAAACAGCAAAAGTATTTGTGTTCAACAAGCCAGGAAAAGATAGAAAATTCCCACAAAACTACAGAGCAATAAGTCTTGTGTATGCACTTGGAAAAATTGTCGAAAGAGTCATTGCAAAAAGACTCGATGAAGAAACAGAAGCTCTGAATCTGATACCATTGGAACAATTTGGATTCAGAAGAAATCATTCCACAGAACTTCAACTGTTAAGGATCACTGCATATGTTAGTGAAGGATTTCAGAATAAACAAGCCACAGGATTAGTGCTATTAGATGTCGAGACAGCCTTCGACCGAGTTTGGCACGAAGGACTTGCCTACAAGATGATGATGGCAGGCTACACCACCAAAACCTGCAAGATAATAAGAAACTACCTGAGGAACCGGACTTTTTATGTCAAAATAGACGATACATTATCTACCACCAGACAAGTAGAAGCAGGAGTGCCCCAAGGATCAGTTCTAGGACCTCTGCTTTACAACATATATATCTACGATATTCCTAAGAACCCAAGGAATCTGCTAGCCCTTTATGCAGACGACACAGGAATAGCCTTCAGACATCGACGACCACATGTCATACACAGAAGACTGCAAGAAGCACTAGAAGATTCAGAAGAATGGTTCATTAAATGGAAAATTCAAATAAATAGCAAAAAGAGCTAAGCTATTCTACTACAGAAGCGGAGACTTGCAATTAATTCCAACCTACAAATATCTCCTCCACGTTCTCAAGATACTTAACCAAATCACCGTCACACAGAATATCACATTGACACCTCATTCCCAAAGTTCACACAGAGACACCAACTGCCGAATTTGACTACCAAGAAAAAGTAAATTCAAATTCATGGTAACGACTATAAGTCCGGAAATCATACGTAGAGGCCAAAAAATCTTACCCGTGACATGGAAGCTAACGGAACGACAATGACGCACGCTACAGTTAACCTCACAAATTCCAAAACAAAACAAACAGAAGGAACGAATTTCAGCAATTCAAGCACGGAAATATCATATTACATTAGCGAGATGATAAATATATAATGTACCAAAGAGGAAGGAATTCAAACAGTGACAACAGAAACGATAGCGGTTGGTAGAATTTCGCAATTTTCCATAGTGCATGGTGGAAATAAACAATGATGTGAAATTATAACGTTACAACGTTTGATTTTGTTTACTTCATGATAAGAATAGATCTGGCTAAAACAATCCCTTCTAAAGACTATCGTGTAAACCATTCAAGTAATAAGACCTAAAAGTTCGAACGAAGAAATCGCTAGGAAATGCTACTCAATTATGAACATGAGGTAGAGTGAACCCCATTTTCCTCCAAGAAACACAGACTCCCTTCGAATGATCCTCGCATTCGAAGAACCATCCGTAACAACACGAGCAGGTATGGGACAAAGAAATCCCTGCTACCATCTCGCCGAACCAACCGCGAAAGTAGGACGACAATAACTCAATGCTTTTGTATCTGGAAGCCCCTAATTCAGTGCGGAATCCAGTTTAAGGTCCCGAACTACCGGGGGAGAACGAAGAAAAGTAAATGTGGCGGAAGTAGACGGGATCTAGGAAGCCACCAGGAAGCGGCAAGAACGCCGTCATTACTATAAACTCGTATGACGACGTTTTAAGCTTCGACCAAGCCGTAACGCGTGTTTGGCGGCAAGGTGGCTGTTGATCCTCCTGCGTCGAGATTAGGGTCTTCCTGCCGATGCAGCCGGGATGAGCGAAGGGGGTAATGTATGCGACATCAACTGTAAACAATGTGGAAGAATTGAATTCGAAGTTTTCGGCGTGGATCGATAGTTCTAGGCGAGGTTGGAAGTCGCGCCTCGCGTTTTATAGGTGGGATTCGGAACGAGGTACAATCTGGGTTGCTCGAGGGGCTTTAGAACTGGAGGATTTCCGATGAAATGTAGGTACAAAGTGGGTAATACGAGGAATGTTGTTTGGGGCACGGAGTTAGCGATTGCTTCGTTGTCAGGTTGACTCATGTGACTGGGCCTGAGAGCCATCACAGGAAGGGGGAGGTTCATCAATTATTTTGCTTTTATGAGTCACAGTAGAAACTACAGGAGATACAAAATTTTGATAGAACTAGTTGTGAATTTTAATTGAGGAAATTTTGTATGAAAGTGGAGTGAATCTAGAATTCCATTTGAAATAATATATTTAGACAATTTTTTTATTGCCTGTTGTGTCACTCACACTCACACTCGTTGATATCCAACGACGATAGTTGGCTGAAAGTATGCCTACACTCAAAGAAATTTTACAGGATATACAACAGGAATTCGGTTACTTCCACAATAAATTCTTCGGAGGGGACAGTTCTCATTGGCTTTCCCCACACGATCAAATATTTCGAAACAATGAAGTAGTGATGTTTTAGAAGAGTAAGTCTTCACGTGAGTGTTACAGAGAGAAACACTGTGTTAACGACTCAATATGTCAACATGCCCAACGACTTTATGGCGCGATACTCTTCAGAAGTATCGATGAAACTGATGGTATATGAAGAATATGAAAGGTACACCTCTCGCAAAATGATCCCACGCACTAGAAAACTTCACAGCCAGTCTCTTCATTACGACTCCCATCCGTCTAAGTCATCTCCGCGAGAGCTCCATCCCTGAAAGTAAAAAGATGATTCATAATTCACCCCAACAAGCTCATTATCCGTCTCATTTCTCGACGAACCCCGGCGACATCAGAGCCGCCATCAAAGAGCCTCTTCTGAATCCAATTTGCGTTAGAGAATATCCTTTCTTTCCTTATATACTTTTCTATATAATTAAACATCTGAAACTGACTCGAAGTTTTTTTTCGCTTTTTCAGGCAGTCCCGCAACCCTGGCAGAGGTAAGGAACATATTTCAGTATGATTGCGCAAAGTTATTTCGTGCTGTAATGCGAAAACAAATGACATCCCGAAGGAGAATTTCTGCGACGGACGTAAAATCGATGCTACTACGCGCAATTGTAACGTGGTCCCTCTTTCTGTTACGTCTCCTGGAAAATTGGGAATGACGTGTTTTTGAGAAGCATGCGTCAGTTCGCCATTCTACGCAGATTATTAAAATAAAATATTATTATTGAAACGCGCTCCCTGATGGCGAAACTGTGTGTGTTTCGCCCCACAGTTCTTGGTGAACAGTAACCAACAACGCCATCTTCCGGACGTGCGGAGAGGCGTCATATGGCTCCCCATCCAGTGACCTCGAAGAGGAGGAGAACGATGGGTCGAAGTGTCATAGAGCGCGTACGCTCTGGAGCAGGGCTCTAACGAGCTACATGTGAGCGTCGACCAGTGTGTCGCACAGAGACGCAGTGTGGCGTAGCCGATAACTCCATCTTTCGGATGTGCGGAGATGTAGTTATTTCATTGTTGAACGGTTGAATGTTCAGCAATCTACTCAAATCCTGTTCTTCGCAGGATAAATATCCAACGTTCATGTTTTCGTAACGATTTCTCCGATTCTTATGAATTTCTTTCAGAAGATTACGACTGCCCCTTCCGCCTCGGAGACGTGATTGAGTCGATCCTCCTCCGAAAAAGCTCGTCATACTTCCATTGCATCCGAACGTGTTATTGCGGGGAAACGACCCTAAGCTACCAATTACCGTCAGCGAGTTGTAAACAACTTCAATGGTACAATTCGCCCGACTGGCTTCGTTCCCCGGCAACTTTAAAAATTTATCGGGCAATATTCAATCATATTTATCATGATCGCGAACATCTTCGAGAGAGGACGCCCCCCTTTATTGCCTGACGGGGACGGGAGGTAATAATTCCGCGACGGATTTTCGGGAGGTGGTTGTTTGTGTACTTCTTATCGCGAAGTTTTAGGTGTTTTCCAAGTTTGGCGAGGGCAGGTTTGTTTTTCCGAACGTCGGGTTATGTTAAGCCAGCCAAATACCACGAGATATAGCTCCATTCCTCCTGATATTTTCTCAGTTTTCGTTTCGAATTTCGTGCAAACTTAAAAATGCCAGAAAAAAATTTCAAATTCAGGAATGAAATTGGAAAAATTATACTAGATAAACTTATAGCAAGCCAACAAAACAATTCATGTACCTATCCCACAGACCAACAAATTTATCATTCGGCCGGTTTCGATCCATATCAGATCTGGTCAGTGAAGTTAGCAAAATGACAAATTCGATGTGAGAAACAAAACCTTCAAAACATAAGGCAACGTCTGAGAAAATTTCCCAAATCACGCAACCTGTCCGTTCCAAAAGCAACTGTCTCAAATATCTGTAGATCATGAATCGCCTTATCAACTCCCCAAGACAAAGACAGACAGACATTCCAGATATATAGCCGTATATTATTCTAGTCAATTATTCAGACGAATAAGGTTGAAGCTTAAACCCGTAATTTCCATGTGTGAACATATATGCTCGTTATGTTTACGGCGCGTCAAACATGTGTTTTTGTCTTGGGGAGTTGATGAAGCGATTCATGATCTACAGATATTTGAGAAAGTTGATTTTGGAACGGACAGGTGGCGTGATTGGGAAATTTTCTCAGATCCACGTTGCCTTATGTTTCAAAGGTTTTCTGTTTTCCACATCGAATTTATTATTTTGCTAACTGTTCTGACGAGATCTGATATGGACGGAAACCGGTCTACAGGTGCAAATGATAAATTTGTTGGTCTCTGGGATACATGAATTAATTTGTTGGCTTGCTCTTAGTTTATCAAGCATGATTTTTCTAATTACATTCCCGAAATCGATGATTTAATATAAATAGCCATTTATTATTCTAGAAAAAAATTAGCCCTCTATATTCAGTTGACGGTGTTTTTTGAGCGCTCGTACTACTTACACGAGGGCTATATCATCTCGTCAAGATATCTGTATTTTTCGAATTTTGAGCCAAAAATGGTCTCAATCAACTAAGTTCGACTCACTGATGATGAATCCGTCGGAAAATTCGAGTCTGTCCGTCCGGCCGTAAGCACGATAACTCTGGAACGGAACAACCTAGAGACTTGAAATTTTCAGTGTGGGTTCAGTTCCCGAATGCCGCGGCCAAGTTCGTTAATGGGTCAAATTTCACCAGGGGTTCCGTAAATATGGCCGTTCAAAGTTTTGTTCCCCTGATTACTTGAAAACTACAGATTTGATCGAGATGAAATTTTACACTCAAATGGAGAATGAGGTTTTCAAGCTACATGTGACAATTTTGTTCAGATCGCATAACCAGAACCATAAAAACCATAGAGAATTGTAACTTTTGAACGGAAACGCCTTGGGACTTGAAATTTTCAGGATAGGTGTGGATCTCGAATGTCGTGATCACGTTCATCTATGAGCAAAATTATACAAGGGGTTCCGAAAATATGGTCGTTTGAATTTTAGTTTTCTTGATAATTTCAAAACTACAGATTCGATCGTGACGAAATTTTGTATACTAATGGAGAATGATATATTCAAGCTACATTTTTCCAGATTACATGACCAGAACCATAGAAACCATAGAAAATCATAACTTTCGAACGGAAAGGCCTAGGGACTTGAAATTTTCAGGATAGGTGTGGATCTGAAATGTCGCGTTCACGTTCATCAATGAGCAGAATTATACTAGGGGTTCCGTAAATACGGTCGTTTGAAATTTTGGTTTCTCGATAATTTCGAAACTACGGATTCGATCGAGATGAAATTTTGTATTTCAATCGAGAATGATATATTAAAACAATATTTTGTCCAGATCGCATGACCAGAACCATAGAAACCATAGAAAATTGTAACTTTTGAACGGGAAGGCCTAGGAACTTGAAATTTTCAGGGTGGGTTTGGATCGCGAATATCGCGGCCACGTTCATCGATGAGCAAAATTAGACTAGGGGTTCCGTAAATATGGCCGTTCAAAATATTCTGTTCCTGATAATTTCGAAACTTCCAATTTGATTGGACTGAAGTTTTGCACCTAGATGGGAAATAATGTATTCAAACTACGTCCGGAATTTTGTCCAGATCGCATCACCAAGACCGTAGATACCGCAAAAAATTCCAGCGAATTATCGAAAAAAAATTGGTCAGACAAAGTCTGGAGTTTCGTCTAAGTTTGAGAATTTTGTTGACAGCTGTCGAAAATTCCTTCAATTGATTTCTAAATCTGGAAAATGCGAATCCACCTACAAGGTGGATGTACGAGCGCTCAAAAGCTCCTGACTTTACGGCCTTGCTTTTCGTAATCTTTTTTATCATGAACTAGAGGAAATATTTGCATGAGAGTGGGTAACTGAATGGATATTCTTAAGACTCAAAATGAAAACATCAGTTTGGAACAAATTTTTGGACGATCTGTATGGGATCAGAATTTGATTCCTTCTAGTCCATTTTGAAAATATGAAATAATAAATCATCATAGGTCCTGGTTTTTGAAAAGGACTGGAATTTACTTCCCTTCGCCTTTAATATAATTTTTCCTTTCTTCTTCTATTGATTATTTAGAGAGGTCCTCCTCTCTTTTGCATGGTTTTTTGCTATTCGTCTATTGGCCTCTTTGAGGTATTTCCTCTTGTCTGTGGTTCTGACGAAATAATAAAAATTTTTCTTTCAATCTTATAATTAATCCAATAATAAGAGAGGGTATAGAATAGGGTTCACTAAGGACATTATCGTGATTTCCATTCTCAACTCGAACCTCTCCACTCTTTCTCCGTTATCGGCGCCTTGACAGCTATTTACACGGGTCGAAAACGGTGTCGACACCCCTAACGGAACGCCACCCCAGTAAATAGCACCTGCTTGGCTGCACATAATTCATTAACTTCGGAAACATTAATTCTATTCCCTGATCCCTGGGCGCGCAGCCCCACACGCCCGGCATTATACTCTTCACTTAAACTTCGCGCCCCTGGATACCGTTCAAGAATTGACACTGAATTTTAAAGTGGATTTTCGAGTAGAGTTTCCTGTCTCCTCAAATGAAAGATGTAAATTTAATATTTCTCCAGAAGAGAGGCTCAACTACTCGGCTTTTCTAAGAGGCTTACGTCGCTGAAGTTGATGGTGTGTTTCTCCGTCTCTCCCCGTCTTGGGTTTCGTTCTTTGCGTGTTTGTTGCGAGTCCCGAGACAGATCTTCGGATTGACAGTTGTCAGGGTGGAAGATCTGCGAGGGGTATGGATGGCGTTGTTGCACGTCTGTTGGTAGGGCGGTGATTTCCGCGATTCCGGATGTCCCTAACGATGTGTAAACTCCTTTGAACGCAATTGGAGCCCCTTGCCTATATTTCCACCAGAAGGGGTGGTTTTAGCCAGATTCCACATTTGATCCCTACCATTTAATTTCTATCATACTCGCAGGCTATTCAAAATAATTGCTTATTCCTTTACATCCTGGTTCTCTCTATCTTTCATTCGAGTGATTCTGTATTTTATATCATGATGTTTGTAACAATATTCGAACTGAAAAAAACGAACGCTGGGAATTTCCGGTTAGATGAATTCTGGTAATTTGAGTTCAACTATTGTTATCACAACAAGAAAAACCCGTTCTGAGAACAATCTGTACTTGCAATCTAACATGCCGATTCCGGTTTGAGTGACTTGGGATCTATGAATAGGAAAAACGGTAAGTATAGCAGTGATCAGATTTCCTGTGTAAAATAATATTCTGCTAAATTAACAAGACAAATTGAATTCAACAGGTATGTTTGGAATTTCTCACAGAAATTCAGATTATTCTACCGTATCAATCTTGTTTAGCTTACAGTATTTTAATCCATGTTGTACCAAATGGTTGAAGTATTTTGGAATAAAATATCGGTTTTCGACGGAGGAACGAACATGATTAAACTGCGAATCGATAATCATATCGATGATTTCGAATTTTGAGCCGAAAATGGTCTCAATCGACTATGTTCGACTCACTGATGAGGAATGCGTCGGAAAATTCGAGTCTGTCCGTCCGGCCGTCCGTAAGCACGATAACTCTCGAACGGAACAACCTAGAGACTTGAAAATTTCGGTGTGGGTTCAGTTCCCTAATGCCTCGGTTGAGTTCGTCAATGGGCCAAATTCCACCAGGGGTTCCGTAAATATGGCCGTTCAAAGTTTTGTTTCTCTGATTACTTGAAAACTACAGATTTGATCGAGATGAAATTTCACACTCAAATGGAAAATGAGGTGTTCAAGCTACATGTGGAATTTTGTCCAGATCGCATGACCAGAACCATAGAAACCATAGAAAATTGTAACTTTTGAATGGAAACGCCTAGGGACTTGAAATTTTCAGGATAGGTGTGGATCTCGAATGTCGTGATCACGTTCATCTATGAGCAACATTATTCTAGGGGTTCCGTAAATACGGTCGTTGGAAATTTTGTTTTCTCGATAATTTCGAAACTACGGATTCGATCGAGATGAAATTCTGTATTTTAATCGAGAATGATATATTAAAGCAATATTTTGTCCAGATCACATGACCAGAACCATAGAAACCATAGAAAATCGTAACTTTTGAACGGAAAGGCCTAGGAACTTGAAATTTTCCGGGTGGGTTTGGATCGCGAATATCGCGGTCACGTTCATCAATGAGCAAAATTAGACTAGGGGTTCCGTAAATTTGGCCGTTCAAAATATTATTTTCCTGATAGTTTCGAAACTACTGATCGACAGACCTATATTTTTTCTAAGGCAATGCCCCCCTTTTCCCTCGAGAGTTTTTTCTAGTATGCAAATGGTTATATGAAAATGGAAAAACTATCCTTCGTCATATTTCAAAACTTTTTGATTCCCTGCAATTTTATAATATCTGCTACCGTTTTCCAAAAAAAAATTGATCAGGTCTATCTGAATCGTCAGGGTAAAAGTTTTTCAATATTTCCCGGAAACGGTAGCCGAAACGGAAAAATTCCAAGGAATCAAAAAGTTTTGAAACAAAATAAAGATGTTTAGTCGTATTTTTTAAACTACCAGTGGCGTACCGCAACAAAATTCTGAAGGGAAAAGTGGGATATTGTTTCAGAAAAAATTACCACCCTCTGATATGATGTAATCCTGAAAGTGTAATATCGTTGCCAAATTTCAGCGGAATATTTCGTGAAATGCTGATGCTATGAGGAAAAAACTCCAAAAATTTAAAAGAAAGTCAATGAATGGACTGGTGAAAATCCAAATTAAGAAGTGAACTGAATGGATGTCTGGCTCGTATGTCGTCATCATGCATAACTAATTCGATAATGAAGACCAACATGAAATTCAGAACTCATATTCCAAGCCAGAAGATGCGGCTCTTTCCATTGTACCGAGGCGCGACTTCTGGCTTGGAATATAAGTTCTGCATTTCATGTTGATCTCCGTCGTCAACTGAGTTATGCGGTAACTTTTGACTAAACAACAGTTAGAAATAGGGGTAAGTAATGATTTCCCACCTATTTTTCCAGTTTCCCAGAATTTGACGTGAAATTCGTCGGAATCGAAATGGACGAAATCGCATCACTGCTTAGTCCAAATGGGAGAAACAATGAAACAAATGGCCGACGCAAGCATGAAATGTTATCAGCGCTATTATTCATAAAAAAGCTGGACCGTAACTTATTCAACAATGTATCTGGTCGGAACGGAAACTCGGAGAAAATTACTTCGATCATAAAAAATGCACTTAGGAAGTTATTTCATAACGGAAGATTTCATGTCTGTGTATAAAAATACAATGTATAGGAATTCGGAAGTTTGAATTGTTCTTTATTCGTTTTCCGTCGAAACACTCGAATAACTTTCAATTCTTAGATGAGTTGTTCGGAAGGAGTGGTTTTAACCTTCGTGCTCTGGGAACTTTCAGTTGATACAAGGCGGATTGCCCGTTTGTCTCTCTCTCTGATGTGAATTTGTATTCGAAAGTTTCCCATGAGTTATTTTTTTTATTCCATCGTCTGGCCGTAAACACCCACGTTAGTCCAATGACCAGTGAAACGGATTCGAAGAAAGAATAGGTATACGGTATCCCATAGATACAGAAGCTGTTTCAAATGTAACTGAACTTTTTGTTGACCCCCCTCCTCCTACAAGGCGGACACCCTCCCCTCATATCCAAAGCCGCAGAGGAATGGTTTATTGAAATACTTTCCGAAGCCAATATCGGTCGCAGCCCTCTAGATTACAGGGGGTTATGCGGGACCCTGACTGCCTCCTACACAAACGGGCGAAGTGGGTATCACTTTTGTCGTCGTTCGGCCAAGTTCATAACCGAACGCCAGATGTCGCACATTGCGGTCACTTGTTACGGCGCTGACGTTTATCCTCGCGCCACTTCACCCTGCATAACATTAAAGTATGCGAATGCGCCACTCTGTTCCGGCCCGAGCTTATATAACTTCGACAACTGCGATAGTTTTGGGGTGGGTCGATTCGGTAATTCCGAATTGGGGTTTTTTTTTTTGGTTGGGAGTGAAATGAAACATCGGGTCTGGAGGTTTGGCTGAAATTGTGGAATAAGTCGAAACTTGTAGTGTCTTCATAATGGGTTTAATTATATTAAATGAACGCAAAGGGCTTGCGGTCACCTTCAGATGAACTCAGTGTGAAATTGAACACCTTAAGCAAAAGCAAAGTAGTTACCCACAGGGGTGATAATAGTTAGGAAGGGGGTTTTCCACTGCGACCTCAAGGTCTATTGTGCCCCCCATCAGAGCCGCATTCGCAACTGCGCTACCTACAGCTCGCCCTCCAGGTTCAGAGCTCCAATGAACTCCAGTATCTGAGAGGGCTTCAAGGAGGTCAGATCCTCATTCATCCTGTAATTCTCTTGTCCAAGACATTCTTTGCGCTGGTTTGCAATGGCGAGGCATTCTGTAACCAGGTGAACAGGAGTCTCCTCCTCTTCACCACAGAATCTGTTAAGCTCATTCTCATTATATGCTTCCTAAGGCGACAATGTCCTTTGAGAAAGCCAGTGAGTAGGCGTAACTTGTTCTTACTGAGATCCAAATACTTTTTGGATCTTGAACTTTCAAAGTTCCGAATGAACCTTTTAGAGTGGTCCATTCCTGGAAGGTTCCTCCAGAGTTTTTCTCTTTCGGTCTCTTCCTTCTCCAGGAATTCTCTCTTATAGGTGCGTTTACCAATGCCACAGAAGGGTTCTGGGCCAGTGAGTGGCGTTTGTGCTCCCTTTCTGGCAAGTGTATTGGCCTCTTCGTTTCCTTTGATTCCTGAGTGACCAGGAACCCAGACTGAAGAGACCTTATTTTTCTTGCCTACTTCATTAAGTTTCCTCCGGCACTCTCATATCAGCTTTGAGTCCATGATATAGGATTTCAGTGCTTTGATAGCAGCTTGACTATCCGAATGGATCACAATGTCACACCCTTGATAGTTTCTTTCCAGGTTTATATGTATGCATCTTTCGATTGCAAGTATTTCTCCCTGAAAGGCACTCGAGTAGGAGCCTAACGATAGTGTACACTTGGTTCTTGCCCCGTATACTCCAGCGCCGGCCTTTATCGTGGTTTTAGAACCATCTGTATACCATTTAATGGTATTCACTTTGAAGTTTTGGGTAGTGTATTCGTTTTCCCATTCTTCCTTTTTACATAGCATAGTGTTGAAGTTCTTCTCAATGCTTACTTTTTAATCATAACATCACTAGGCATGTTGGCTGATGAGATGTACTTGTTCAGAGAGGACCAGGCTCCTTGACTTTTAATTCTCTCATTCCCTGTACCTTCCCTGGATATTCTAAGGATAGCCTCATGGGCTACCCTGTTGATCACTAGATGTAATGGGGTGAGATCTGTGATGACCTCAAGTGCTCTTGTCGGGCACGTTCTCATAGCTCCAGTGATGCAAACGCAGGCAAGCCTTTGTATCTTGTCGAGTATATTCCTCGTGCTTGTCTGCCCTGTCTTAGCAGACCAGACTACTGCCCCATAAGTTATTATTGGTCTCACAATCATGACATACATCCATCGCAGTATTTAAGGATTACAGCCCTAGGTTTTACCGGGTAGGCTTATGCACGCCATTAGAGCTCTTGTCGCTTTACTAGCAATGGTTTTAAAATGCTTATTCCATAGAAGCTTATTGTCTAGGGCAATTCCCAGAAATTACCCTTCCACCAACAGTGTTGAATTGAGAGTTTCGACGATTATTCCAATATTGAATTTATTAATGGTCTATAAAGGTACAAATGTTCTCATCAACAAAAATACAGTCCACTTATTTTTATATCGAGCCACAAAAAAAATTGTAGTCATTCAAAATATTAGCAAGTTTTTTTATATCTTTTCATCTCCATAACACATAGACGGTCCGTCATAATCTCAATAAAGACAAGCAGATTTTTACAGCGCAAACAGCAACTTCCGATAAATCCGACCGATACATCCACCCTCATAAATATGATACACTTGCACATTATCAGTACCACTCCAAGCAGCATACGCCCCGGCGAACTTAACACTCTTGTATCGGAAATCCCACATGCCCGGTGAGTTATGAACCCCGTATCACCCTTCGGCGAACCTCTCTTCCGGTCCATATGAACCCCCCCGTATTTACTCCTGCAAGGGCTAATCCTCGATTTATTGAATCGCAGCATCGCGATTTACGCATTCCTCATGTTTTATTGATGAGCTCGATATCCACTAGGGGGCGCCACTCTAAGATATCAATATGTAGGCGCTCGCAAAAAAGCAAAGAGCCAGAAGGCTCTCCGATATTGGTTGCGAGACCCGATACTGCAGGAATTTGCGTGAAGGAAGTTTCGGGATGTAGCAACATGTTTCCGTTTGGCTTTTGGGGATGAAAGGGTCGGGTGGTGGTTTTTTCGTACCGCGTCATATTGGATTAGGTGGATATATTTTTCGGGGCGGAAGGAAACTAATGTCGGATTTCAGGGACGTAGTCAAATCGTACCGAAGGAAAGGAACATTTTTCATCCTGTCTGGTATCAAGGGCGAGATATGGTCCCCTAGGGCATGATCGAGTTCGCAACTCTCCAATTATTAGTGGATATTCGTCGTCGTGTTATCGAGATCGTCGGTGCGATCCTGCGAGTTCGAGAGGGTAACGATGTGCACCATCCTCCAAGAACTTTAGCTTCGAGTCTGGAAGACTGGTTCACGCCCCTCTTTCCTTCCCAGAAATCCATAAGAAAAGAAAGGAAGAGAGGAGCGAACACCGACGACACCTGGCAGCACTACAAATATGAGGTATTGCAAACTCGATAACACCAAAGGTATTGTCGAACTGGACCATTCCGAAGGTTTATTTTCTGGAACAGTAACTCCAAAAGACCATTCCCAGGTACGGAACCCTCCACAATACTTTCCGCGAACAAAGATCGATCGAAAACAATCATATCGGTTCCAATTCCGAGTCGGATCCGGTTAACAGCGGACCGAAGTGCCGTTGTCACCTCGTTTCCAGGAAAAGCTATTGGTTTTTCCGCATTCCGGGAAAAATATTTAACCCCGTAGCTGCGGCAATGACGCTACATGGACAAACAAATTGCCGTTGAACGGCCATTTCGAAATACGCCGCCCCGCGCCAAAATTGGAAATTGCCACATCGGGGCCGTCGTTACGCCCCCCGAAATGTTAATTTCGATCCAGGTTGAGAGGGATCTTTGGGGGCGACGCCGTCTGATGGTTTTGTTTTTCGGACGCCGATATGATGGGACGATGCCTCGGCACGATTTTACCGAGTAACACAAAAAGTGGAAGTAACTAAACGAAAAGACGACTATCCGTAGTGACTTTCGTAAGTTACGCCGATGGCCCAACCATAGATAGAAGAGAGTCTTTATAAAGGATTGTTACATAACAGTCGCCTCTGGATTATCACACTCAAAGAAATTCCAGATATACAACCGGAATTCGGATACTTCTACTGGAAATTCCCCCTATATTAGCGACAGCAGGTATATTCGTTGATTTAACGTGACAATTCCGGTCGTTAAGTTCCTCTAGAAATAATAAGTTTTCCATCAGTTGATACAACCAAACCGCAGTTTGTCATTTCATGACAGGAATTTCCTGTTTGATAAACAACTAGATAGTTGGATTCCAAACTTCAAACTTCACTTTCTACAAGAAACGAATTTTCTTGATCTTGATCGAGAACCCCTCATTCAGATTCATTGTCTCGATCATTACGAACTCGTCTATTTGGACACCTCACTGATGGCATTTTTAACAATCACAATAAATATCCCACAACACAACGATATAAATAAAACACAGTGATAAACTTCTAAGCAATTTCTAGAAACACGATAAACTTCACTTTTTGTCTAAGGGTCAAAATCCTCATCAAATATAAGTAATCTATGATTGTTCGCTTGGTTGGAGGAAAAAGGAAAGCCTTTTTTGAGCGCTCGTACTACTTACACGAGGGCTATATCATTTCGTCACGATGTCTGTATTTATCGAATTTTGAGCTGAAAATGTGCCGTAAGCACGATAACTCTCGAACGGAACAATCTAAAGACTTGAAATTTTCAGTGTGGGTTCAGTTTCCGAATGCCTCGTTTGAGTTCGTTAATGGGCCAAATTCCACCAGAGGTTCCGTAAATAAGGCCGTTCAGAGTTTTGTTCACCTGATTACTTGGAAACTACAGATTTCATCGAGATGAACTTTTGCACTTAAATGGAGGATGAGGTGTTCAAGCTACATGCGAAATGTCCAGATCGCATGACCAGAACCATAGAAACCATAAAAAATTGTAACTTTTGAACAAAAACGCCTAGGGACTTGAAATTTTCAGGATAGGTGTGGATCTCGAATGTCGTGATCACGTTCATCTATGAGCAAAATTATACTAGGGGTTCCGTGAATATGGTCGTTTGAAATTCACTTTTCTTGATAATTTCGAAACTACAGATTCGACCGTGACGAAATTTTGTATACTAATGGAGAATGATTTATTCAAGCTACATTTCTCCAGATCGCATGACCAGAAACCATAGAAAATCATAACTTTCGAACAGAAAGGCCTAGGGACTTGAAATTTTCAGGATAGGTGTGGATTTGTAATGTCGCGTTCATGTTTATCAATGAGCAAAATTATACTAGGGGTTCCGTAAATACGGTCGTTTGAAATTTTGTTTTCTCGATGATTTCGAAACTACGGACTCGATTCAGAAATTTTGTATTTTAATCGGGAATGATATATTGAAGCAACATTTTGTCCGGAACGCATGACCAGAACCATAGAAAATCATTACTTCCGAAGGGAAAGGCCTAGGAACTTGAAATTTTCAGGGTAGGTTTGGATCGCGAATGTCGCGGTCACGTTCATGAATGAGCAAAATAAGACTAGGGGTTCCGTAAATATGGCCGTTCAAAATATTTTTTTCCTGAAATTTCGAAACTACTGATTGGATTGGGATGAAAGTTTACACCTAGCTTAAAAATAATGTATTCAAACTACGTGCGAAATTTTGTCCAGATCGCATCACCAAGACCATAGATACCGTAAAAAATTCAAGCGAATTATCGAAAAAAATTGGTCAGCTGAAGCACTGACATTGAACCTGAAGTTTCGCCTGAGTTTGAGAATTTTTTTGAGAGCTGTCGAAAATTCCTTCAATTGATTTCTAAAACTGGAAATTGCGAATCTACCTACAAGGTGGATGTACGAGCGCTCAAAAGCTCCTGACTTCACGGCAGTGCTTTTATAATTTTTCTTTTCCGTACGGTTTTTTCGGGAATATTTCGTTGTATAAACCTTGTCCTGATAATAATGAACACAACTAGAGAAGAATGATCGAATTTGGTGCAGTCGTTTGAACGAAATGCCGGCACATTGGTAAACCATAGATCCTCTTTTATTGAGGATATAAAGAAATTTTTGCCCTGATTCCGGACTCATATCAGCGAATTTGATCACAGAATTTCTGTTTACAAATGCTCACACCTTTTCTGTCGCTTTTCAATCCTTTGGGTGATATCTTTTGAGTTTTGTCTATTCGGTGGTGCCCTCTGTTGAGCGGTACGGTAAATGTCGGTCTTTCTTCCTTTCTCTGATCTGATCTAACCTCACTTCAACTTCCGTTTTCTTGTTGAACCCATATTTCCCTGATTCTTACTACAGTATATTTCTTGATCATAACCTTCTATTCTTTTTTTGTATTTCCTAGAAAAAGTTATTCTAGAGTTAGTATAAATCGTAGATCGAAAATATTCAATTCTAGGTCAGGGGCCAAAAAAAGCTAAAACATGCAATATGCTAAACTCGAATTCAACATGACTGAGACGAAAATATGTTATATTTAGTATTAAAAACGCCAGATCGGCAGCAGTGCGTTCGATATCATCGAGATGATTATCGATTCGCTGTTTCATCATGTTCGTTCCTTCGTCGGAAATGGTACAACATGATTTAAAATACTGTTAGCTAAAAAAGATCAATCAGGTAGGATAATCTGAATTTCTGTGAGAAATACCAAACATTTTTATCGAATTTAATGTGTCCATACTGTTAGTTGTACAAATATTTTTGGATTATACTCATAAAATCATTATATTTGACTAGATATTCCTGTACTATTCACGGTGGCTTGTAAATATAACAAAATATTATTGTATTTTCACAGGAAATATTCCTGTAAAAATTGAAGTACCTGATTACTGCTATACTTACCGTTTTTCCTGTTCATAGGACTCAAGTTAGTTAAACCGGAATCGGCATGTTAAATTGCAAGTACAGATTGTTCTCAGAACGGTCTTTTTTGTTGTGATAACAAAAGTTGCGTTTAAACAAAAGGAATTCATTCAACCGGAAATTCCCTTGATTCATTTCTTCAGTGTATTCCTAACTTAATAACTAACTAATAAAGGTATCATAGAATTTCGAAAAATAAATTTGTACCCTCATAAAATCACTATTGTACAGCAACTTCAACCAATAGATATTAAATTCCCGGGATTCGTTTTTTCAGTGTATTGTGAAACTCATCCGATCGCGGAAGTTCCGAAATTGGCAACAAAAAACGAAAACATCACGTTAATCGAGAGTGGAAATTAGCCCCGATCGAAATTCTCAGAAGATCCCCCTCTTCCTGGAATGAAAGCACTTGTCTGAAGATCATCAAACGCCGGCTGGAGTGTTGAAAACCTTGCTGCCAGATCCCTTTTGATCGGTCCGCTACATAAAACATGGGAATAAAGACGGGACGGAATTCAATTTACCTTAAACGTTGTTAATCTTGAGTTAATTAAAAATTACATCTACAGAGCCGGCGCGCCATCGTCAAACCCAGAACTTTGATCAGGACCCATTTAATTATCAATGAAAGATTAAGTAATACATCCAGCTGGCCTTTTTGCGCCCTCGAAGAGGAAATTTTATCAAGGTTCATTCATTTCATGAATCGATTGCAGATGTAGACCTGCTCGCTACCTTTTACATAATTGGGTCTGGGAAACGGAAAATGGCATGTTTCCCGACGCTTCACGCTCATTTCCATCGGGGTGGATCTTCGCGAGAAATCAAGAAATGTTCCATAATGGACCTGAATAATTTCGATCCGAGGAAATATTCGTTCAACGAGTTCTTCAGTTTTAACGAAGCAGGTTTTGAAAGAATTATATAAAATAATTGATTTGAAAAAAGAGCAGAGAATCTCGGGCATCAATATCTTGATACGACTCGTGTTATCGGCACTAGAATTGATCGCAAATTTGTATTATTCTCTTTCAACTTTTATTAGTAGATTTTTCCTGAACGGTATAATTCTTGAAATTCGAACTAAGTAGTGAAAAAATTACTGTTTGAAAAGGTCCTATAAAAAAAATAGAAAGTTCACAAACTCACCGATAAAATTGATCCAAATTGTTCACAGAAATTGTTCGAAATGGTCACCATTCGTTTGATCTGCACAAACTATTGCCCGGCGTAATAAAAAAAATGGTTACATGCAGCAACTGTCACATCAGTTTGCTCACGAATAATGTCTTATTTGGGGAAAAAATATTTCAATTCCAATTGTGATGGGATATTCGGTTAATTATAAATTTCCATCGAAAAATATTTTTCCGGCGACCATAGAATAAAAGCTCATTTTGACGCACTCGAAATCATCCATTAATGACCCTATTAATGCATGATTTCTTGTATTAATGCATGATTATCAGGCAACCGAACATAAAATATTCAGTCGGAGCATAGATGCATCTATGTCGGAGCACGATCGAGCTGTCAAATTTATTTATTCGCTTTCGATCAGAATCTGATTTTATCCGTTACGCTACTACATAAGGAATATCGAAGAAAACATCCCTTTGACACCGCCAGATGTGACAAAAACTGCTGAAGTAGCAACCTTGAGTCTGCTTCCTGAAAAGAGCCGCCATTTATATGAGAAAAACCTATGCTGGATTCAGATCTTGGTGCAAGGACAAGAAGGGTCGGAACTTTACGGAAACGGTTTTGTTGGCATACTTTACGGGTATTGCAGAAAAGGGGCATCTAGCAAGTTTATGGCCAAAATATTCGATGCTGAAATCAACACTAAATGTGAAAGACAATACTGATATAAGCAGATACCACAAACTGGTGATGTTTATTGAACGGAAAAGAGAGGGATATATCCCAAAAAAATCAAAAGCTCGAAAAAGAACATGTGAGAGAGTTCATAGCGAATGCTCCTGATAGTGTTTTCTTGATGTCGAAGGTAAAAATAAAACTCAATTGAATCGTTATTCCAACTTATTCTCATTATCTCGTTATAGTGAAATAACTATCATTGTTTGATTTGTAGGTAGCTTTGATATTCGGAGTAGCGGGTGCATTGAGAAAAGATGAAATGTTAAGGTTGCAGAGAAAAATGTACAAGATATTGGATCGATATTGGATCAATGAACTAGTTGATTAAATAACTATTTTGTGCAGTTACAACGTTATTCGATCAACCTACCGAGATCCACAGTGGGCTTATCGAATTCGCGGAAAATCGTCAGAAATCGCCGTAAAACTGATAATTTCCACCTCCGCCAGTCGAAATCACGGTGCGGATATCCCTCCACCTTTGCCGAAATCTATAAAATGGAATCGGGGGTAGGTAGGCAGTAACTTCCGCCTAACGTGAGATTTGCCGCCGCCGGAACCGGATTCTATAATGGAAATTGTGACGGAAGGCTTGCGTGATATACACATCTAATGTAATCTCTTGTTCGCAGTAATTCCATTAGGGATATCTGCATACCCAGACGTTTTGGTTCGGGCACTCTCGGATGTCGTGACTCGTGGAGGCCAAAATTGATAAAACTTTGCCGGCTGAAAAGGGACGAAACAAATGACTAGTTTCCGTGGGTCGGGGGAGGGGGGGTGATTAGAAAGATTTATGATATTCGGGTTTGTCGAATTATTTCTGGAAAACGGCCAGAACTAATGTTTGCTATTCGGTCTCTGCTGCTGGAAGGTAATCCAAGATAAAAGGTGTTGAAAAGCGTTTGGTTGTTTGGTTTGGATTACTTGAATATATTCCGACCGGTTTTTTGATATACTTATACATATAATTCATTTCAGTTATCAGGGGTTGAAAGTTACAAATTTTCAAAATATATTCGCAGAAAATTGGGAGAATACGAAATGATTTTATTGACTTGAGCAAAATAGCCAAGAACCAGAGAATTTTTTGGTTCTTGAGAAAACCAAGACATGTTTGTGTTATCACAATAGGCGATTATGAACTTTTTAACCACAGTAAGCATTGGAGTTACGTACAGTATATTTCGAAGTATCCCAAAGAAAACTGAACTGAATTCCACTCCAAGCAGAATATCCCTGGCAATTGTCGATGATTCAAGGAGAAAGGAGCAATCTCCCCGTCAAACATACTGAATACAAGCGGCAATAAAAAACGAATAAAGAGGAAAAACAGCAATCGAGGAAAGCACATTATGTTGTCTGGTGTCGGAATGATTTGGGAGGCCATTTGGTGTCGAGACGCTACTTGCTTTGCAAATAATGGGGAAATTTCCGCTCATTTGGGTATGAAATGATCATATAATTCGGGAATGCCGCCAAAATATAGTCTATATATTTCGTACATCGATGTTGTGGCTTCCCGAGGGAATTTCCCCTCGTAAAGGATTCCTTTGTTTCGTTTATTCTTGTCGAGACATCCATCATTGTTAACATTGAATATTTTTCTGTATTCCTCGATTTGCAGTAGGTCAGCCTAGATCGAGAGCCTCAAAAAGCCCTTTCCATGTAAATAAATATTTTTTTCCGTCGACCATATAATAAAAGCTCATTTTAACGCACTCGAAATCATCCATTGATGGCCCCTACTAATGCATGATTTCTTGTATTAATGCATGATTATCATGGCAACCGATTATAAAATATTCAGTCGGAGCATAGATGCATCTATGTCGAAGCACGATCGAGCTGTCAAATTTATTTATTCGCTTTTCGATCAGAATCTGATTTTATCCGTTACGCTACTACATAATGAATAACGAAGAAAATATTCCTTTGACACCGCCAGATGTGACAAAAACTGCTGAAGCAGCAACTTCGAGTCTGCTTCCTGAAAAGAGCCGCCATCTATATGAGAAAACCTATGCTAAATTCAGATCTTGGTGCAAGGACAAGAAGGTTCGGAACTTTACGGAAACGGTTTGGTTGGCATACTTTACAGGTATTGTAGAAAAGGGGCATCTAGCAAGTTTATGGCCAAAATATTCGATGCTGAAATCACCACTAAATGTGAAAGACAATACTGATATTAGCAGAGACCACAATCTGGTGATGTTGATTAAACGAAAAAGAGAGGGATATATCCCAACAAAATCAAAAGTTCTCGAAAAAGAACATGCGAAAGAGTTCATAGCGAATGCTCCTGATAGTGTTTTCTTGATGTCGAAGGTAAAAATAAAACTCAATTGGATCGTTATTCCAACTTACTCTCATTATCTCGTTATAGTGAAATAACTATCATTGTTTGATTTGTAGGTCGCTTTGATATTCGGAGTAGCGGGTGCATTGAGAAAAGATGAATTGTTAAGGTTGCAGAGAAAGGATGTACAAGATATGGGATCTAAATTTTTGGTGACAGTAGATTCGTCGAAAACACATTCGAACAGGATATTCACTGTGGTGGATAATGATGAGCATACACTTTTAAACATAATAAAGAGATATATATCCTTGAGGCCAGCTCACACTCCACACGAAGGATTTTTCGTTTTTTATAAGAACTATAATACTCAACACAACCAGTTGGAATTAATACATTTTCTGAATTACCGTCAATGATTGCAAACTTTCTTGAATTAGAGCAACCACATTTGTATACAGGTCACAGTTTTCGGCGTTCCTCTGCGTCTATTCTTTCTGACAGTGGTGCCGATTTTTCAGCCATCAAAAGACTTGGTGGTTGGAAATCAACTTCTGTTGCAGAAGGGTATATTGAAAACTCCATTGAGAATAAAATGAAAACTGCAGAAAAAATT
The DNA here is from genome assembly GCA_963966015.1 of Aphidecta obliterata. Classification (NCBI taxonomy): domain Eukaryota; kingdom Metazoa; phylum Arthropoda; class Insecta; order Coleoptera; family Coccinellidae; genus Aphidecta; species Aphidecta obliterata. The sequence continues at coordinate 7,235,949 of OZ014435.1, forward strand.
TTATGTCATAATAGTTCCAAAGTAAATAATGCTTCAACTTCTTCTTCTTCAACTAATGGTCTCAAACATTAACGCGTGAGCGGAGCGAAATATTTTCGACCATCAATCGCTGTCATTAATAAACTAGTTGATTAAATAACTTTTTCGTTTTCTGATTTGGTTCAAGAAATTATGTGAAATTTTATGAAATTATATGGAATTATATCCAATTACATGAAAATATATTAAATTATAATAAATTATATCTATGGATTTATATAAAATTATATGAAATTATATAAAATTATATAAAATTATATAAAATTATATAAAATTATATGAAGTTATATAAAATTATATAAAATTATGAAAAATTATATGAAATTATGAAAAATTATATAAAATTATATAAAATTATAAAAAAATTATAAAAAATTATATAAAATTATATAAAATTATATAAAATTATATAAAATTATATAAAATTATATAGAATTATATACAATTATATGAAATTATATAAAATTATATGAAATTATATGAAGTTAAAATTCTATAAAATCATATGAAATTATATAAAATTATATTGAACTATAAGGAATTATTCGGTAGTATATAGAATTGTATAAAATTATACAAAATTATATGAAATTAAATGGAATTATATAAAATTATCCAAAATTGACGACGTTATTTCAATAATATATCGCTAACTGAACAGAACAGAATCTTTCGAATCCACAAAATTTTCTGACAGCTATTCGCTTCGAGTTACTCATTATCTCTCATCAAAAGGACAACTTCCATCGCTTGTACCAAACTCGTCGAATCCGACGAGTCATTTCACCTGGTACGAGGGGATTATTCCATCATGGAAATTTAATTTTCTCTGTTGCTGTCCCGACCACCTGAACAACCCCTGTTCGAATATTCGTGCAGGGGGTTGTTGCAGCCGCGATAATGGATAATAATTGATTAATTAAATTACAGTCTGATGAGCTGTTTATGCTGGATAAGTTGCATGGCGGCGTTGTTTTGTTGTACCTATTTTCATTTAGTTATGATATCGTGAAGCATGATATTCGTCCGTAAATCCATCGTTTTGTTGTTCACCATGCTGGGGGTGAATTGTACGAGCTGGAGGGGAAATTTCAGGTGCGGTTGGGGCATTAACAATAATTGAGTTTAACATGAGTTATTTATATCGAAATGAATTGGTAGATGCACCTTTTAATTAACACGGAGGGTAGGGTTGATATATTCATGGTGTTGCGTCAATTATTTTCTTGAGTTTGGGGTAGAATTCTTGGGAAATGAAAATTCACATATGGAGTAAATTGAATTGATGTGGCCAATGCTTGACGAGAATCCATAATTGATTAGTCACTAATTAAGGGTTGCACCCAACCACGACACGTGTTTCGCCACACCAAGATCAAGAATTCCTAAAAGGGGGAGGGAAAATGGATAAGGTACGTTACCTGAGGAACTATATCCCTACTATTAGAATTATTAGTGTCCGATATAAATATCGTGCAATAAATGTCGGAAGTAACATCGCTTCCATTCAATATGCCTATACGGAAAGTTATTGTTTATATTCATAGCGTGTACTTCCTCGAACTCGGTTTCCGTGCGAAAACAATGTGCGAAGAACCAACTTCCTTCTCCCCAGAGAAACAGCAATTCCTTATGGGCTGAAACCAATTAGCGAAAGATATTTCTGTACTCCACATCAGTATACACAACATAGCACCAGTAGCTATTATCACAAACTCCCGCGAACTTTGGTAATGAGTTTAGTATTGGATTAATATAACTTCTGCCGGCTTCATCGTTCGGTCTGGTCGGTCAATATATATAGGGGTACGAAATGTGTCACTCTGGCATCCGACATCGGATCATTAAGCTTTTTGTTCTCGGTTTCCTCCGGTTGATGGGTGTTTAATTTGAGGGAATATTCGGGGGTGTTGAGGAGTATCGATCACTGGGTTTCTGGGCCGAATATCTACAATTAAAAGTCAGGGAGTCTGGTCCTCTCTGATCAAGTACATCTCATCAGCGAACCTGCCTAGTGATGTTATGATTAAGGAAGTAAGCATTGAGAAGGACTTCAACACTATGCTATGTAAAAAGGAAGAATGGGAAAAGGAATACACTACCCATATCTTCGAAGTGAATACCATTAAATGGTATACAGATGGTTCTAAAACCACGATAAGGGCGGGCGCTGAAGTATACGGGGTAAGAACCAAGTGTACACTATCGCTAGGCTCCGACACGAGTGTTCTTCAGGCAGAAATACTTGCAATCTAAGGATGCATAGATATAAACCTGGAAAGAAACTATCAAGGGTGTGACATTGTGAGCCATTCTGATAGTCAAGCTGCTATCAAAGCACTTAACTCCTATATCATCGACTCAAAGCTGATATGAGAGTGCCGGGGGAAACTTAATGAAGTAGGCAAGAACAACAAGGTCTTTTAGTCTGGGTTCCTGGTCACTCAGGAATCAAAGGAAGCGAAGAGGCCAATACACTTGCCCGAAAGAGAGCACAAACGTCACTTACTGGCCCAGAACCTTTCTGTGGCATAGGCAAATGCATCTATAAGAAAGAGTTTTTAGAGGAGGAAGAGACTGAAAAAAAACCACTCTGGAGGTATCTTCCAGGAATGGATCACTCCAAAAAGTTCATTTGGAACTTCGAAAGTTCAAGATCCAAAAAGTATTTGGATCTCAGTGAGAATAAGTTATGCCTTCTCATTGGTTTCCTCATAGGACATTGTCGCCTAGGGAAGCATATGATGAGAATGGGCTTAACAAAAACCGACGAGTGCAGATTCTGTGGAAGGCAGGAGTTTCCTCCTCTTCACCTGGTTACAGAACGCCTTGCCATTGCAAACCAGCGCAAAGGATGTCTTGGACAAGAGAATTAAAGAAGGAACGAGGATCTAACCTCCTTGATGCCCTCTCAGATCCTGGAGTTTATAGGAGTTCTGGAGCTGGAGAGCGAGCTGTAGATAGCGCATTTGTGAAAACAGTTCTGATGGGGGACACAATGGACCTTGAGGTCGCAGTAAAATGTAACCCCCTTCAAATACTGAATACTGAATCTACAGGATGGACCGGTTCCGGAAAAATATTTGGTTTTCCCTTCGGGCTGAACAAAATTTGAACTCACAAACTCGCGTCTGAAACCGAACGAACAAATAAACGGAAATCACAGCAAGGACCTCCGGACATCAATATCTTCGAGGGGATCTCGTGTTATTGAAACAAATTGCGTTATACTCGACCCAGTATGAAGCGGAGGATCCGATCCATCCTCCTCCCGACGTACATGAATAAAGATCCGGGTCGTCGCTTAGTAGTTTGAATGCCAGAAAAATGAGGAAATATCCCACACTCGAGCGGACCCCGCATGAATAAGAATTCTTCGGGAAAATCCGTCCGGATTGGGGCTGCTGACCAGAGGTTGGATATTGACCGAGCCATCCGAGCTGCTTAAGGGGATCTCCTATCTGGCTCGACCTTAAAAATTGTGTTCCATTAGATCCCTGCGCCGCGGAAAACCCGGATATGAATTTATGATCCGACTCGAAATTGGTTTCGGATCAATGGTCATCGCCTAATCTATCCGTATCTCTTCAGTCGGCCTACTGGCAAAACAGGGTCGGCCATTGAGTGAGATGGATTTCAAACAATTTTCGTTTGTCAGGAAATACAAGTATTAGGCTCCGACAGTGAACAAGTACTTTGAAGGTGCTTAACGTGGGCAAATAAGAGAGTTTATAACTCCAACAAACCTGTTCACAGAATTTATCGGTGAAAGAAATATCCAATTGAATAACCATAATCGAGGGATATCAAGATAATTTCTCTTGAGGTTCTTGGAATAAAGAGATGCCAATGTCATTTGGGGGGAAAACTTGAAGACCAGTAACATTTTGTCATTGGTCAATATTCTGAACTTGAGGTTCACATTCCACACAAGTTCGTTTAGTAAGATCAGTTAACCACGATATCTTGGTGAAATATCAACGAACCAACTGTAATCGAAGGAGATATTTACAACATCTTTTCGAAGTGTACAGTCAACAAGATATTCTGGTAAAAAGACAACGTGCCAATGGCGATGAAAAGATATTTGTAATATCTTTCTAAGAGTTAAGGTAACTCAGCTTACAAACTTACAATATGATAACTTATACGATTTCCAATACATTGGGTTAAATTCCACGACACGTGTTTCGATGCAGAGCATCATCTTCAGTTGGTAAGTGTATAACTGAATTAATTCTCCAAACTGTAAAGCTACCTACTAATACAAACTATTCTTATTACTAGTTGGGGGTAACGCAACTCCTTGTGCGGGATGAATATTTAATGATATCTTTATGACGCTTTCAAGGATGAAATTATGCTTATCTTACCGCCAGTGAGTAAGAAGATCTTTTGACGTTAGTAATCTTCTCTTCATAATTTAGAAGAGAAACAAAAATTTCTTTCTTCAGTTGTATTAGAATTTTAACTCAGTGTATGTTGTAAGAGTTGTTGCAATCCATACAACCAGACGAACAGATGTGTATGTATAATTTTTGAAGAGATCGAAGAAAGCATATGCGTCGTTCATTCATCAAAGGGATCTTTGATTAATTTGAGAAACCCAGTCCGTTGAGAATCGAAAATTTTCAGATGAAATAATTTTTCTCGGGTTGCGAAATGGCGAATTCGCCACAAAATCTACATACAATTACTACTCTAAATAATATGTTTCTCTCAATTTTATGGACCACGACCTTGTTTCATTATCCGTACAGAAATCCATATTATCATGAACTTAGGGAGTCGGATTGCTGAGTCCATCCGAGAGACGAATAACCACAGAATACCTTTCTACGAATCAAAGTACGATGCTAACCTGAAAATCTAGGCTCTTGCTTGGGTAGTTTGCTCTGGTTGTGGATTTTTCCCGGCTGCTCGGTTTCTTCGTGAAGGGAAAACAGGGTGAGATTGTGAGTTAGTTGATCTGAAACCTTCGAGGGTGGAAGAGATACTTTGGGTTTGTCATGTGAGTAACAATATTTTATAATTACAACGTTTTCATTTATATCTAGGATTTTCCTAATTTGCTACACTTGTCTACACACAGTGTCCATCATTTACCCTATGTGTTTATCTCATATCATTTACCCTCAATTCACAAGAGATAATTCGCTGTTACTCAACGTATTTTACCATGTTGGTTTGCTTCCTGTGTATTGTTTTGTATCCATTTTTCATACTTCATTATCAAGCCTATTCCATATTATTTAATGATTCTAACTGACCATATGTATCAAATTCCTAAGTGCTTCTCACAAGAATTTGCATGTATAAACGAATGTTTAATAATCACCTTAATTATAAGGTTTTGCAATATTCTTTCAAATGATACTATATGTAATCGTTGTAGTTTTCAGCAAATATCAAGGATATTCATACGTACCATTGTCGGCATTATGTTTCATCATCTTATATTGATTGAACATTTTAAAAAGCTACTCTCCACGTTGGGCTTTGCCCAACGTTTGGAAATATATAAAACGAGGATCTTTGGTCGCATTTCCCTCTCCTTGCACCGTGGGAGCTCATCAATCATCAATCGTCAAATGATAGCTTGACCCCTGCGAAGTATAACTCCCAATTTACCGCCTTTTCTACTCAATCATTTTTAAACACCATTTGAAAGAATTCTTACCGGTCAACCTGTTTATGAATATTTTTTACTTGTGAGTTAATGGTATATGAACGAGAAAGGGAGGGAGGTTGTTTTTTTTTCTTCCCCTTCAGGGTTGTTTTTTTTTCCTTCCTACCTTTTGGCACTCTGAAATAAACTTGTTATTTTCTTGTTTTGAGTGCTAAACTATGTGTTTTGAATTTCCTATTTTCCCGTCAATCTCTTTTATTGAATCAAGCGTAATTTGGGTTACATACTTACAAACACAACGTAGAGTCCTTTAAAACCACTATACGATCACGACCTTGGCCTAAGATTATCTAGAGTAATATTTTCAAGTTAAAAAGAACGCCTGTAAGGTAGAGTTCTAGTTCTTTACGGTTTTCAATAGAAAACTGTAATGTCGGTAATAGTTTTAAAGTTCAAAAGTACCAGTACAGTAAAGTGTTTAAAATGTTATTGAATAAATCTGATGATGGTCAAGAACCAAATTTTTTCGGATCACTACTGAAGAGCCTGTAATAATCTTGGACCTAATGCCCTCAAGGTAAGAGGGTTGGATGGAAAAGGCTCTGTATCGCGAAGACAATCGCTGAACAATAAAATTATCCCGGGAGATGGGACACTCCCCACCCTGTATAACTCTAGAATTCCCCAACAAACGCTCTGGCGAAATCTGTTAATTTCCTTTCAGTTCCTTCCGGTTGAACGCAGCTTCATCCAAAACCTCCGCTCACGCCTTCCCTTATTCGATCGAAAGTCAGCAGGCGCAACCCCAATAACCTCGAATTCGCGTCAACAAAAACCGCCCGGCGACGTCAGACAACGTTGCAACATATGTCACCAAACCCCCCTCGCCCCCCTCATCTAGCAACTTTCCGCGGAGCCGGGGAAAAAACGACTAATTTGTTACCGAACTCAATTCGAGTGAAACCTAGCAGGTTTCGGGCCTCGAGACCTGTCACGGTAAAATATGTCGCCACCCCGTCCGCTTATTTTTCCAATAAAGTTGCGGGCGTGTATACTGCAGAAAGGAGGCAGTTCCCGCGAATGAAGATGTATGGAGACTTTTCCCGAGAAAACTCGGTCGTTTATCTTGGCCTAAATGCTATTTACAGGTGGAGAGCGCCGACCGTTCGGACGGCCGAGGGGGGGGGGTCGGAACGGCAAAGATTGAGGAGAACCCGAACTTCTCAATTATTACAATTCCACGAGTTTTCCGGCGACATTATCCGGGGTTTCGGGACGTTCCTCGAACGTGCCGGAGCGTTTTGAATATCCCCCGAGATTGGGGGCGATTTTTTGCGGAATCTTTATGGGATCCTTGCTTGTGTTGAATCATGAATCTGTGTCTTGGAACACTTGTAAGAATTCGTTTAAACTCTTTGATTTTCTAGAACCCACCATAGCACCCTTTTCATCCAAACGTCACATTCATTCATGAAAAAAGTGGATATCTCCAACGACACTATAGAAATTCTGATTCATGTAACTAACATTGGAATTGAAGTCGAGATTCGAATCAGTAAAATTCGAAACGTGTCGCGGTTAAGACCAAGCACAGTTTTTGGTTTGATTATGGTTCAAATCATGGTATCCTTCCACCAGAATGAGATCGGCAGTGATAATGACTTTTTGACTATAGGGCGAAATTCGTGTCGGATCAAGAGTTTTGATCCTAAAAAATTTTAGGAAAAATGTAAGTACCTACACTGTCGACCATAGAATAAAAGCTCATTTCAACGCACTGGAAATCATCCATTAATGACCCCTATTAAAGCATGATTTCTTGTATTAATGCATGATTATCATGGCAACCGATTATAAAATATTCAGTCGAAGCACGATCGAGCTGTCAAATTTATTTATTCGCTTTCGATCAGAGTCTGATTTTATCCGTTACGCTACTACATAATGAATAACGAAAAAAATATCCCTTTGACACAGCCAGATGTGACAAAAACTGCTGAAGCAACAACTTTGAGTCTGCTTCCTGAAAAGAGCCGCCATTTATATGCGAAAACCTATGCTGAATTCAGATCTTGGTGCAAGGACAAGAAGGTTCAGAACTTTACGGAAACGGTTTTGTTGGCATACTTCACGGGTATTGCAGAAAAGGGGCATCTGGCAAGTTTATGGCCACAATATTCGATGCTGAAATCAACACTAAATGTGAAAGACAATACTGATATAAGCAGATACCACAAACTGGTGATGTTTATTTAACGGTAAAGAGAGGGATATATCCCATAAAAATCAAAAGTTCTCGAAAAAGAACATGTGAGAGAGTTCATAGCGAATGCTCCTGATAGTGTTTTCTTGATGTCGAAGGTAAAAATAAAACTCAATTGAATCGTTATTCCAACTTATTCTCATTATCTCGTTATAGTGAAATAACTATCATTGTTTGATTTGTAGGTCGCTTTGATATTCGGAGTAGCGAATGCATTGAGAAAAGATGAATTGTTAAGGTTGCAGAGAAAGGATGTACAAGATATGGGATCGAAATTTTTGGTGACAGTGAATTCATCGAAAACACATTCGAACAGGATATTTACTGTTGTGGATAATGATGAGCATACACTTTTAAACATAATAAAGAGATATATATTCTTGAGGCCAGCTCACACTCCACACGAAAGATTTTTCGTTTTTTATAAGAACTATAAATGCTCAACACAACCAGTTGGAATTAATACATTTTCTAAATTACCGTCAATGATTGCAAACTTTCTTAAATTAGAGCAACCACATTTGTATACAGGTCACTGTTTTCGGCGTTCTTCTGCGTCTATTCTTTCTGACAGTGGTGCAGATTTTTCAGCCATCAAAAGACTTGGTGGTTGGAAATCAACTTCTGTTGAAGGAGAGTATATTGAAAACTCCATTCAGAATAAAATAGAAACTGCCGGACGGACAGACAGACTCGAAATTTACGACGGTCAGTGAGTCGAACCTTGTCGATTGATATCATTTTCTGCTCAAAATTCGAAAAAATACAGACATTATAACGAAATGATACAGCTCTCGTGTAAGTAGAACGAAATTTCGAATTTTGAGCAGAAAATGATATCAATCGACAAGGTTCGACTCACTGACCGTCGAAAATTTCGAGTCTGTCTGTCAGTTCGGCCGTTTACACGATAACTCTCGAAAGGAACGACCTGAAACTTCGAAATTTTCAAGGTAGGTTGAACCAGGGGTTCCGCAAATAAGGTTGTTTGAAATTTTGTTATCCTAATTACTTTGGAGCTACTGATTCGATCGAGATGAAATATGGCACTGGAATGGGAAATGACGTGTTCAAGGTTCTCGCGAAATTTTGTCCAGATCGTATAACCAGAACCATGAAACCATAGAAAATTATAACTTTCGAACGGAAAGGTCTTGGGACTTGAAATTTTCAGGATAGGTGTGGATCTCGAATGTCGTGGTCACGTTCATCAATGAGTAAAATTAGACCAGAAGTTCCATGAATATGGCCGTTCGAAATATTTTTTTTCTGATGATTTCGACACCTCTGCTTGGATTGAAATGAATTTCTGCACATAGATGAAAAAATATATATTCAAACCACGTGAAAAATTTTGTTCAGATCGCATAACCAAGACCATAGATACAGTAGAAAAGTCTAATGAAATATCGAAAAAGAATTGGTTCGAAATTTTTTTTCACAGCTGTCATATATTTCTACAATTGGTTCCTAAAATTGGAAATTGCGATTACAGGCGATGTTGCTGAGTGCTTGTACTCTACTAAGTATTCACAATTTTTTTTTATTGACGTGAAAACAAATTTCTTCAAAAAATTGTTCAAGTTTCGTCGGCATAGTTGATCTTCTTGACCTGTTCCATAAAAGTCACGACACGAAACTGATTAATCAACAATTTCTTTCCATAGCCGAGACACCCCTATGATTTTCATCATCTGAAACTTTATCAATATTATGAGATACTTACGTCAGATCAACGTCTCGGAGGAAATACGTCATTATAACTTTTAATTAGGAAAGATCAGTGGAAAAAGTCCGCAACTGTTCCTGAATGAGTCCCATATTTCTTCGAGCTCGTTCCAACCTGATGAAACTTGCCGGTCTCTGGTTCCCCTGAGAAATCTGCCTCTTCCCTCTTCTCCCTGAGGACTCTCACTCAATTAAATTGCATCGTCGTTTTTCGTCGGGATTATTGTCTTAGTTGCGTTGTCCCATACTGAATCCAATTAATTTTTTTTTCGAGATTTTTTTTCTCGGAATTTCCTTACCCACGAACTCGAGGAGAATACGATATCGCACTTTTGCAGGATCCAGAATTACACTAGAAGATTGTAATGAAAAGGTCCGATCGAATTTTCATCTGAATCGAAGCTATTCACTTTGAACAAGGTCATGGTCCATTACATTGAGAGGAACAGATTATTTAGAGTAGTAATTGTATGTAGATTTTGTGACGCATTCGCCATTTCGCAACCCGAGAAAAATTATTTCTCAACGGACCGGGTTTCTCAAATTAATCAAAAATCCCTTTGATGAATGAACGACGCATATGCTTTCTTCGATCTATTTAAAAATTATACATACACATCTGTTCATCTGGTTGTATCGATTGCAACAACTCTTACGACATACACTGAGTTGGGATTCTAATTGAATTGAAGTGAAATTTTTTGTTTCTCTTCTGAATTATGACAGAAAAATTAATAACGTCAAAAGATCTCCTTACTTAATGGGGGTAAGGTAAGCATAATTCTTCAATCTTGATTCTTCGTTAAAATGTAGCCAAATAGGTGAAAAAAAAACGTGCAAACATGACCAAAACCGGCCGAACGCTCGATTGCGGTCGAGTAGTGGGGGTATAAATGTGAATATTCGTGCCCGTTTGATTATAATACGCGTCGGCCGCCTTCCTCCAATATTCTTCCGCGATCGAGCGCTGGGCCGGTTTCGGTAAGGATTCCACGTATTTTTCACCTATTCTGAAACATTCAATAGAAAAATCAAGATTGTCGTTTTGTAGTACTATATTTCTACTTCAAAAATCCGTTTTGTAAATTAAAATCTGACAACTTCCGATGCATTCAGCCCTTCCGGAAAATGGTGCCTGATATAATTCAAATCGCAATTACGCAAAAAATATTCATCCGACAACGTCCGAGTTGTGCACACCCAAAGTACCTATCAACCACTTCTTTTATCCGGAAAATCAGCGATTTTCGAAAAAAAATCTGATTTTCACGGGTTTTCCGGCTTTTCTACAGTAGTAATGACCCGATTTAGTTGCACTAGCACTCATTTTCTACGTCTCTTGATTCTCTACAATTATGTTGTTGAAAAGGCAGCATTGCTTTATTGGTTCAGATTTTACAAGCAGAAAACTAAAAAAACGCCATTTTTCCGAAATTACAAGAAAAATCATCATATTTGCGAGTCGTAAATTTATCACTAAACATCTACGGACCATCCCACGTACCCCCACACTCGCGGTTTTCTTCTACGATTTTTGTCACAAAATGACCCTTTCTTTATCGGATCTACTATGGGAGATAATTGCCTTCAATTGGGGTAATGTAGTGTTCATCATGATGATGAAAAAAAAATTTGGTTCATTGTGGAACAGTAGTCTGGAATATTTTCATAACTCAATCTCCAGGTCATCGGATCTGAATCTCAAATAGCGCAAGGGTGCGTGAAATGAAAATCTCTCATTATGCCTCCAATAACTCGCCCCAGCATAACATCTGCAACCAACATAACGGACCAAAGTATCGAGAGCACAATACCAACACCGTCCTCGTCGCAAGAGTTTGGGAGCGTTCTTCGAGTCAATTAAACACTTCTACAACCTCCGCAACTTACGTTACGCCAAGTTGGCACACCTGCCGCCTATTTACAGCCACTTAGGGGCTTTTAGGAACCGTCTACCCGAATCATCCTAAAGTTTATACCGCAGAATCGACTCCTTATATCAGGACGGTTATGCAAGTTTGTTTTTAAGGCACAAAAGGGCACCCCTTTGCATTATTTATACACTTTAAAAGGATACTACCTCTGGCCATAATGCGCATAAAATATTATATCGATAATCGCAATTTATGAAGTTTCTTGGAAAAAGTTTTCCCTGGCTACGAGCTAAATGTTGCATCCGCCATAAAGTTTGCCGGGAAATTCAACATGACGAATTGGTGTTTGAGTTCGAGAAGGTACACAGGGAGGATCTTGTCGAGTATTCGGAAGAGCTGGAATAATTCAGATGATTTATTTTGGTTGAGTGTTTTTCATTTCATTCCTGAAAATTCGATTTGGATTTGGATTTTTGAGGCATAATAAAACCATATGAATTGACTTTCAATGAAATTGTTCTTTATTGTTACAACTGGAAAATATTACACGATAAATCACAAAAATTTCAATTATGTGTTGAATGTCAGAACGATGTAAATTTTTTCAATTATCCCACTTCCAAAGGCACTGTAGGGTACATTTATAGGTTTGGAAGCCAAACGTCAGAAATTTCAAAATTTACAAGAAAATTTATACATTTGGGAAATTCACAGTTATACTCCTCGATCATACGAATGTACAGACACGATCATACAAATGAGATAATCTACAAAATATCGATTCTTAATTCTGTATCACAAAAAATAAAAATCACCATTGTATTCGGAAATAATATACAGCTTTCGTACAGTATATTGACGTGATGAATATTTGGTTATGCACTAATCAGAAATAAAAATTTACCCTTTTTTCATATATAGACATCTCGTTTCAATCGAAATAACTTCAATGGAGATTAGTGAACGTATTTGTTCGTGATGCTTATTTCTAATGTTAGTTCCTGGAATTATACAAAAAAATCGTTGAGATTTTCCTCAACTTGAACATCATTGGTCTCCCCATACGATCAGTTTTTTGGATCGGTCCACCGTTGCCAAGTAGGTGCCGTAGGGTTGCCAAGCCGTCGCCGTCACCGCGGACCTGGAGAAGAGGCCAACAGATCTTCAGGGTTCATGTAAACAAAAATAATAACCAAGCTCGCATAAAAAAGCAAAAATAAAAAAAAATAATCACATTCATGCACATCGACCACCTGTAATTCGGGGAAATTGGTTTTTACTGAATTATTAATATCGCCGCGTAAAATACATGCACAATGCATATTCATCGTTTCCGCCGATAACGACGAGTCGGGAAAAATTCACGTTACTGTCGAAACACTCGGATCCATTAGTTGCCGGCATTCATGAATGGATGATATTTCATAATTAATTGAAATAATTCAATGTTAAAAACGTTTCTGATGGGTGGTTGAACGTGCGTGTTACGCCGTTAACGAATTTAATTGATGGATGCGATTGAATTCCGTCGGAAATTCCGCGGTTGCCGGTCTTCAATTAGAGCGATTTTTGTCCTGAAGAGACGAGACAATCTGGCATAGTGAACTGTCAAATTCATCACTGTATTAGGTATGTATTAATATAAAAAAAATCACTGAATCAGTGGTAGAATGTAGTGGAGTTGCAAAATGGCGCAGGCGCTGGTGCTTTTTGAAGCATTGATTCTCGGTTGATTAAATTTTTGCACGAATTCCAACATCACAAAATTGATGAATTAGTTGACACTCATTCAATTGATTTCCGACTGATATTCCCGACGATTTTTTTGCAGTTGAGTAAAAGCCTAAGGGGAAATTAATACAGTTGACTTATACTCTTTCCTCAGACTCTACTAGTAACCAGTAGGAGGACGAAACTAAACTAACAAAACAGAGAAAAAAGTGCGGTATTTGAGCCTCAAGCAGTTGCCATAACAATCATCAACCAACAAAACTGTTTTGATCCAATTATATAGTTCAATTAGAAATTAAAAATCAATGCAAAAGTAATATGAATTCAAAGAGACATTCGAGAGGTAACGACATTGATTTTTCAATCTGATATATTCTGACAGTAAAATTATTCCAGTCGATATATCAACGCCGGATATGGTGAAAATATTCTCGAAGAAATTCAAATCTGATGTCAATTGGGAAATATATAGAATTGAAAGCGATGGATAATATAAAGTAAAATAGAGAAAATATATTTCATCCGAAATTTTTTTTCTAACCCCCAATTTGAAACATATAATTGGAAACTAAGAATGACCTGAACCATATCAATACCTACAAACTTACAATAGAAAAACTAATATGATTTCCACTACATTGGGTTAAATTCCACGACACTTGTTTTGATGCAAAGCATCATCTTAATGGATAAGGTATAACTGTATCAATTCTTGAAACTGTAAAGGTACCTACTTATACAAACTAATCTTATCACTAGGTGAGGGTCAATCCTATACGCAAATCCTTGTGCAGGAAGAATATTTAATCTTAATGACGACTTTCAAGGATGAAATTATGCTTAACTCACCGTCATTAAGTGAGAAGATCTGTTGACGTAAATTTTTTGTCCATAATTCTGAAGAGAGACAAAATTTTTTTACCTCGAAAAAGATTCAATAATGGTGCCTAATTGATCGTTTAAGAAGAAAACAGCCGATTTTTGTTCATTTATTTCTAGGCACTCCAAAAGGTTACATTTTCTTCTTTTATTTTCCTACCTGTTTGTCCTATGTAAAAACATGAGCAATCTCCGCAAGTTAATTTATATACCCCAAAAAACTTCTCTCTTCTGAAATATGAAAAAAAAATAACGTAAACAGATTTTCTCACTTAATGGCGGTAAGATAAGCATAATTTCATCCTTGGAAGTTTCATTAAGATATTCATCCAGCACAAAATTTGCGCATGAGAGTGAGTATATTAGTTTGTATGAAGCTTTAAAGCTTAGAGAATTAATTTAGTTATACCTAAACCACCTGAAGATGGTGCTTTGCATCGAAACACGTGTCTGGGAATTTGACCCAATCTAGTGGAAATCATATCAGTTTTTCAATTGTGAGTTCGATTATGGATTTCCATCAAGTATCGGCTAATTCTATCAGAATTTTCAATACTTACACATGTTCCTTCAGTATGCTCTCAACTTTGGCGGTGTTGACGCCCCACAGATAGACGCTGCCGTCTGCGGAACCCACCGACACGTACTGTCCGTCTGGGCTGAAGGTCGCCCTCGCCCAGTCACAGCCCACTTTGAATCCATCACAGCTGCAATAAGAAAAACGAGAATATTCATCGCTTCACAACATCTGTTGATCTCGATATCTGAATTTCGAAACTTTGAATTGGCGGAATTTGCGACGAAGTTCGTGGGGAAACTTCGGCCAGAGAAATATGCTGGTCTCATTCGGGGAAATTACGATTTGGGAAACTTCATCCGGAGTCGGGTATCTTTTTAGAACCAAGTGAAGCGGAAAAAGCAATACACCATGTTGACTGTTTGACTGTTGGAAGTTTTGATGTATCTCCCTTTTTGTATGAGGTGGTGAAGGAAGGGGTTGCAATCGGAATGAGATCATTATCTGGGAATCCCCACTGCTGGCATCATATTTTGAAGAAGGGGTTACAAGAAAAAATGCACCACAAGTAAACGACTCATCCTGATCACACGTAGAATCGAAAAAAAAGCTTCAGTTCTTCGGCGTAGGATTACAACCCCATAGGAGGGAGAAAATAAGAGAAGATAGTAGTGAGTTGTACTAGTTATGATAAGGTTAGGGGGTTACATTTCATTGCGACCTCAAGGTCTATTGTGCCTCCTATCAGAGCTGTTTTCGCAAAGCACTACCTACAGCTCGGCCTCCAGCTCCAGAGCTCCAATTACTCCAGTATCTTCAAGAGGACTTCAAGGAGGTTAAATCCTTGTTCCTCCTGTAATTCCCTTGTCCAAGACATTCTTTGTGCTGGTTTGCAATGGCGAGGCATTCTGTAACCAGGTGAACAGGAGTTTCCTCCTCTTCCCTACAAAATCAACACTCGTCAGTTTCTGTTGGGCCCATTCTCATCATATGCTCTCTAAGGCGACAATGCCCTGTGAGTAAGCCAGTGAGAGGGCGTAACTTATTCTTGCTGAGATCCGAATACTTTTTGGATCTTGCACTTTTGAAGTTCCGAAGAAATTTTTTGGAGTAATCCATTCCTGGAAGATTCCTCCAGTGTGCTTCTCTTTCAGTTTCCTCCTTCTCCAAGAACTTTTTCTTATAGGTGCATTTGCCTATGCCACAGAAAGGTTCTGGGACAGTACGTGGCGTTTGTGCTCCCAATCTGGCAAATGTATTGGCCTCTTCGTTTCCTTTGATTCCTGAGTGACCAGGAACCCAGACTAAAGGCCCCTGTTGTTCTTGCCTACTTCATTTAGTTTCCTCCGGAACTCCCATATCAGCTTTGAGCAGATGCTACAGGAGTTCAGTGCTTTGATAGCAGTTTGACTATTAGAATGGATCACAATGTCACCCTTGATAGATTCTTTCCAGGTTTATATCTATGCATCTTTTGATTGCAATTATTTCTGCCTGAAAAACCATCTAGTAGGAGCCTAACGATAGTGTACACTTCGTTCTTGCCCCGTACTCTCCATGGCCGGCCCCTATCGTGGTTTTAGAACCATCTGTATACCATTTAATGGTATTTGCTTCGAAATTTTGGGTAATGTATTCCTTTTCCCATTCTTCCTCTTCACTTAGCATAGTGTTGAAGTTTTTCTCAATGCCTACTTTTCTAATCAAAACATCACTAATTAGGTTTGCTGATGAGATGTACTCGTTCAGAGAGGACCAGGCTCCCTGACTTCTGATTCTCTCATTTCCTGTACCTTTCCTAGATATTCCAAGGGTAGCCCAATGGGCTACCCTATTGATCACGGAATGTAGAGAAGTGAGAGAAGATTGGTTCGCAGAAAAGAAATTCCATTGAAAGCCAACACACAGATGGAGACACATCCTCCTCGAAGTCGTCTCAACCAAAACTTAAGGGAGATTTGTTACTTGGGGTATACGATATATCCTCAGGTCAAATGGCACTGGTAATCCCTAATCAATGTCCGTATGGATCGAAATTTCCGAATTGATGAAGCACCCTCATTTATCAGCCATCTTCATACAACCACCACTAGCTTGTTCCTCATCGAGTAGGGCAATTTTTCTGGCAGACACTTGCATCAATTCCTCGATGGCTCGAACCTACCCCCACCCTATCCGTCTGGGCCGGGAACCGATCGAAGAAAATAATTCATCAACCCATAGCGCCCGCGTAATCTCCAGATTCGACGGCTAGAGACGTTTTTGAAATATCGCTCGAGCAACGCGAAGAAAAAATAACTCTAGAGCCAGAGACGCGCGGTGCATCCCGACTTGAACAAATCACCTCCGAGAATTCAATCGGGGTTTATCTGAATTTCATCTGAATAAAACAAATAGTGGCCGCAGTTTGAGCGAAGCATTAATCTAGATCTGGCTGCGACGCTCGCAAATCCAGACAAATGTTCCCATCAAGGGCCCGAACGTGTTTGTCCTCCCTTTTGATAAAATTCCGAGGAGGGGCATTATTGTTTCCTGTTTGTAATTATCCCGCTAGACGGGGCTTTCATAAAGTCGGGCTTAGTTTTTGCGCTGTATTCGTTCATTTTTCAGGGTAGACATAAATCTGGCTTTTTGTGGCGTCGAAGGAATTTCTGCAGCATTTTAATTGCCACTAGAGATCTTTCATCTGTAGTTCGGCGTCTTGTTTCTCAACTCGTTTATGCCTCAATTGCACCTTAATTTCGTTGTTGCTTTCTTAATGCCTTCTTAATGCACTAACTGGCCCAGAACCTTTCTGTGGCATAGGCAAATGCACCTACAAGAAAGAGTTTTGGAAGAGGGAAGAGACTGAAAGAGAAGTACTCTAAAGGAACCTTACAGGAATGGATCACTCCAAAAGTGCAAGGTCCAAAAAGTATTTTGATCTCAGTAAGAATAAGTTACGCCCCCTCACTGGCTTCCTCACGGGACATTGTCGCCTTAGAAAGCATATGATGAGAATGGGCTTAACAGGAACTGACGAGTGTAGATTCTGTGACAAAGAGGAGGAAACTCCTGTTCACCTGGTTACAGAATGCCTTGCCATTTCAAACCAGCGTAAAGAATGTCTTGGACAAGAGAATTAGAGGAGGAACGAGGATGCGACCTCCTTGAAGCCCTCTCAGATACTGGAGTTCATTGGAGCTCTGGAGATGGAGGACGAGCTGTAGGTAGCGCTGTAATATTTGGGAATATAAATAATTGATCTCAAATTTGGTAACACATCTCGGAGAAGAGTCTGTATAATCGTACAAACATTGTGTTACTATGTATAATCAACGGATGTCGTTAATTTGGGACCGGGTGACCGACGGGACACCTGCAACTCAGATAACAAAATTTAATAGAAGCAAGTCATTAATCGACTACATTGCAGTCGATGGATGTTGTGACTACAGGGCGAGATGAGGTTGAGAAAAGGAGAAAATGTGCAATTACGATTGATTAGTGGAAAAATTTCGGAGAAAGAATTTAAGAACGTGAGTGTCTCCAAGCAATGGAAGAGAGGCACTACCAAAAATGTCCACTCAGGAATTAGGTTTTTGAAGGGGGAAACGTTCACCTTTTGGGGACTCTGGAAGAGTTAAGGCAGTTGCTCGCGGGTAGAGAACTCACTAAGAGTGGGGGTCGGTTTTCCGGTTAGGGGCCGGTGTAGTTGAAAGTCGGGAAGGTGCCAAGATTGGTACAGAATAGTAAGTTTCGGTTCGAGGCGTTGTAGGGACTAAAATTGAGGTAGTAGTTCGTTGTAGGGAAATAGCTTTAGTATTTTCAGTCGAGAACAAAGACTTCGCCGCTTTTGAAACACAACGCCAGAGCGCACGGAACATCGCCGCGGCGTCTCGTCCTCCGACCGAAAAATACGAAGCATAAATCAGCGCCGAATTGCCGCAAGTTTATGGACCCATTCGGCAAAGTGCGAAGTCCCATAATCGTCGAAGTTTCGCCAAACAGGCGCGGCGGGCCCCTCGGCCGTCAAACCCCCGATAAATCATGCGGGGGCCCCGCTCATTTTCCTGCGTACTTAACGCGTTAAACACTCGGTTCTTTTTTCCCTCGCATCCCGCCGGAAAGGAAGAAGTGGGTTAAGTGGCGACGCCAACAGGTCCCTCTTCGAGCGGGCGTTATTCGATAAGTTCAGGCCGGCGATATAACGATATCAGGTCGTTTTTATCGCGGGTGATCCATCTTGCGTTCGGACGTTTATGCGGTTTTTTCATTGAGAGAGTAGCGGCTTGCCCAGATTTGAAAATAAAGAAAAGAGAAAAAAATTCAGTTTTTTGTTCATATGTATCTCCCATACAGTATGTCGTACGTTGAAATCCAAAATGTACAGAATTATAGATTTTCATATTTCCTACAATATTGTTTACATTTTTTAATTGGATTTCGATCAGTTTCGGAGATATCCGCAGTCAAAAGTCGCCAATTAACGAAAAGTGCATTTTCACTCCACGTGTTAAGACATAATTTCCCTTCTGACGTATCAGCCTTTCAATTTTCTGCCATACCTATCAGAAAGAGAATTGAAGAACATTGAATTGTCTTTTCAATGATTGGCGATTCAATTTTTTATCATGGACAGTTCCAAACTCACTGAATTTGATGATTTACTGTAAATTTTTCAGGAAAAACCCCCAACCTACTTATGATTGTGCATCTGTCTGAAAATGTTATTTTGTCAAAAATTGCCTTGTTCCTGTTAATTTTTCATCATAAATCGCCCAGTATCAAACAATATGACCCCGAAAATACGACAACATGGAATAGGGGATTTTTTCCAAAATATAACAGTGAATATTACAAATTTATCGATTATTGACCTGTTAACAATAAGCAGGTAAATTTTAAAACATTGTGAAGAAAATTTGATATTCTTCAACTTCTTTCGATATGAGTATGGCAGAAAAGTGTAAGGCTGGGAAATGTTTGGCGAGAAACGTGAGGTGAAAAAACACTTTTCGTTAATTAGCGACTTTCGGCGGTGCATTCCTCGGAAACTTTTCGAGTAACAAAAATGGTAACTGGAACAATCTTGTAGATAATTCTGAAGGCTCTCATTCTATATCTGGCATGTTTCACCGTAAGATGTTCCGTTTGGAAGATATGAGTGAAAATCTGAAAACTGGGATTTTGTCCGTCTCCCTTTAGCTTCAGATTTAGATGCCAAGATTAGAAATTTTACGTCATAACAACCCCTTTATACTTCAGCCGAGAAAAAATACCCCCTCTAAAAAGTTTTTCACAAATCTCATTGATTGAATATGGAAGAGGTTGAAATGACGACCCACCTGGAAGAATTGACGATTTGATTCAACAACAGTGAATCTTATATATTTATTGAGTTTTGACCTGTTTACAATATAGAAGTAAATTTGAAAAAACTGTGAAGAAAATTTAATATTCTTCAACTTCTTTCAAAATGGATATAGCAAAAAGTGCAAGGTTGGGAAATGTTTGGCAAGAAACGTGAGGTGAAGAAAACACTTTTCGTTAGTTAGCGACTTTCGGCGGTGCATTCCTCGGAAAGTTTTCGAGTAACAAAAAAAGTGATTGAAACAATCTTGTGGGAAATTCGAAAGACTTTCATTCTATATTCGGCATGTTTCACAGTAAGGCGCACCGTTTGGAAGATATGAGTGAGAATCTGAAAATTTGGATTTTGTCCGTCTCCCTTTAGCTTCAGATTCAGGTGCCAGGTACAGAATTTTTACGTCATAACAACCCCTTAATACTTCGGCGGAGAAAGAATACACCCTCTAGAACGTTTTCCACAAATCTCATTGATTGAATATGGAAAAGGATGAAATGACGACCCACCTGAAAGAATTGACGATTTGATTCAACAACAGTGAATCTTACATATTTATTGAGTTTTGAGCCGTTTACAATGAAGAAGTAAATTTGAAGATACTGTGAAGAAAATTCAATATTCTTCAACTTCTTTCAAAATGGATATAGCAAAAAGTGCAAGGTTGGGAAAAGTTTGGCAAGAAACGTGAGGTGAAGAAAACACTTTTCGTTAGTTAGCGACTTTCGGCGGTGCATTCCTCGGAAACTTTTCGGGTAACAAAAAATGTGATTGAAACAATCTTGTGGGAAATTTGAGAGGCTTTCATTCTATATCTGGCATGTTTCACCGTTAGACGCACCGTTTGGAAGATATGAGTGAGAATCTGAAAATTTGGATTTTGTCCGTCTCCCTTTAGCTTCAAATTCAGGTGCCAGGTACAGAATTTTTACGTCATAACAACCCCTTAATACTTCGGCGGAGAAAAAATACACCCTCTAGAACGTTTTCCACAAATCTCATTGATTGAATATGGAAAAGGTTGAAATGACGACCCACCTGAAAGAATTGACGATTTGATTCAACAACAGTGAATCTTACATATTTATCGAGTTTTGACCTGTTTACAATATTGAAGTAAATTTGAAGAAACTGTGAAGAAAATTTAATATTCTTCAATTTCTTTCGAAATGGATTAGCAAAAAAGTGTAAGGTTGGGAAATGTTTGGCAAGAAACGTGAGGTGAAGAAAACAATTTTCGTTAATTAGCGACTTTCGGCGGTGCATTCCTCGGAAACTTTTCGAGTAACAAAAAAAGTGATTGAAACATACTTGTGGGAAATTCGAGAGGCTTTCATTCTATATCTGGCATGTTTCACCGTTAGACGCACCGTTTGGAAGATATGTGTGAGAATCTGAAACTTTGGATTTTGTCCCTCTCCCTTTAGCTTCAGATTCAGGTGCCAGGTACAGAATTTTTACGTCATAACAACCTCTTAATACTTCGGCGGAGAAAAAATAACCCCTCTAAAACGTTTTCCACAAATCTCATTGATTGAATATGGAAGAGCTTGAAATGACGACTCACCTGAAAGAATTGACGATTTGATTCATCCTGAGATCCAGTAGTTTCAAGGTATCATCTCTCACACAGCACAGTAAATATTTTGTATCTGGAAGAATGGAGAGAAAATTCATCAATCTCGACATAATTAAATGAGGTTCATCTATTGAAAAATGTTGTCTGGTGTTTATTCGAAGTCCTCATTGACTTGAGTAAGAAAGTGGAAGAATCGATTTCTTGTTCCGATTTGTTGAATATAGGCGTTTTCCTACGGGATTACACCCGGCTGTGGGACTTTGTCATTTCGTCGAATCTAGGCGATAGGAGGTCGCCCCGCGAGGTGTATCATACAATAATTTCGAGGATTCAATTCGCCACCGTGAGAAACGCTTTCCTTACGGAGTATGAGTCCGAGACAAAAACCGCCAACACAGCTCCTTCTTGGAATTTCGCTATCAGAAAAGGAGGACTCCTCCAGTGTCCCTCAGGCGACCGAGCGTTCGTCCGCGCCATTCCACACGCCGAACAGAAAAAAAAACGGCCGATCGAACATTATTCAACGATTACGACACCGAGGCAGGGGTGTTGAAGACATGACCGATAAGCCGAACGCTTTCGATGCCTAATTAATGCAAACAGAGTAGAACGACCTATAAATCACCGGAGGCGTCACAATTAGATTCGCTGGGACTTAATGCAGCGAGCAAGGTGTTAATGAGGAGACAAAGCTAGGAATGGTAATGGCTTCGATTTGTTTGAATAATTCAATTGTTGTGCTGCGGGGGAGAGGTGCGGCAGCGAGAGGGAGGGGGAGGAAATACAATCGCGGAAATAATGGAACAGATCAAAGTTGGAACTGGAATATCGAGAGGAATAATTGGCAACTTCTGATTGAAATTCTGCATCAGTGCCAACGCATCGGTTCATTTTTTTCATTCGGTTCTTTTTTGATTTCGCAGGCTCTCCTCGAAATTTCAGTTGTTCAAGGCTTTCAACGATGGAAAAAAAATTCCATCCGAATAAATGTATTTCAAATAACCCCCATTATTTATTAGACTACTTCAAGCACTTGGTCCTTCGAGCCATCTCTTATGGAATTAATGTTTTCCTTAATATTTCACTTTTCGAATAACATTCCCATTTATCGCTTCTGCACCCAAATCGACCCCTACCTCTCAACTGATATAATCATAAAATTCCGTCGCGTCAAAACGAACCGCTTCGATATGGGAAAATGTACACGAGGACAGAACGGGAGAACGGGGAAAAAAGAAACGGCACGAAAGAATACTGGAACGAGCTAATTGTGAATGTAAATTCCCCCTAATGCTGAGAAAACTTTGCAGTTCTAGAGGCGACCGAATAAAATCGCCATTATTGGAGAGCTCATTGTCTGTGTTTGGAAGGGAGGAGAGGAACTGCTTCCAGATTCCGAATCTAATGCAAACCAATTATGTAAATATTGTCACCTGATAAAATAAATCCTTCCTCGGGCGTCGTCCTGGGATTTCGAGGAGGGATGGGAGATTGAGACGAGGAGGATTTTGAGAATAATACACTGGAAGAAAATCAGGGATGTTTATTGTTCGAAGAAATTATATTTTTTATATGTTTGAGAAGGAATTGAATGTTTGCAAAATTGAATAACACGTTTTCATTGTGAATTAATTACTGTCATTGTCGGTATAAGTTTTCGCTGAGGTGTTTATATCTGCTTTTGTATTAGACCAGGCAATAGAGATTTTGTTGTATTTGTTCAGCGCGGGAATCTGGAGATTTGCACCCTGTTCTGTCTGTCTCGTATGATGGTAGACGTAGGGCGTGAATACTCTTCAGTGAAAACGAATACTGGATGGACACATGCCGATGAGTTTGAATTTTTACTAACGTTTTTGAAGTTCTGGCAAATGAGAACATTTTTTCATTTTTTTTTTCTGAAAATTATATCGAAATTAAGTCTCATTGCAAAATCGAATACACTATACTAGGTTTTTCCAAATTCGACGTGAACTCAGGTGGAAGTGTTAGTGTGATTCATTTGCTGTCATTAATACCATATTTATTGATATCCAAAAATCAACAGTTTACGAGTTATTTGAGTTTTTGTGTTTTTTGAAGAAGAAACTCACCTTACTTCATTTTTTGTCAATTTTTTCTACGTTGGGCAAGTGTGATTATAATTTCATTAAGGATATTATATGTCTGAAAAAGCGAAAATATGCTGTAATAGATGTTGAAAAAGACTTCGTACGATCATTCTCTGATAAGAATAATCTGAAATTAAAATCAAACTTGGTCAACGTAAAAAATAATGACGAAAAATGAAGTATGGTCAGTAATTTTTTGAAAAATTGAGAAGAGCACTGCCGTGAAGGCAGGAGCTTTTGAGCGCTCGTACATGCACCTTGTAGGTAGATTCACATTCTTCAGTTTAAGAAACCAATTGGAAAGATTTTGACAGCTGTCTTGGTAATGCGATCTTGACAAAATTTCCCACGTAGTTTGAATACATTGTTCTTCATCTATGAGCGAAATTTCATTCCAATCCAATAAGAAGTTTCGAAAATATCAGAAAAAAAATAGTTTGAACGGCTATATTTACGGAACCCCTAGTCTAATTTTGCTCATTGATGAACGTGACCGCACAATTCGCTATCCGAACCTATCCTGAAAATTTCAAGTCCCTAGGCCTTTCCGTTCGGAAGTTATAATTTTCTATGGTTTCTATGGTTCTGATCATGCGATCTGGACAAAATATAGCACGAATATATCATTTTCGATTTAAATACAAATTTTCGTCACGATCAAATACATAGTTTTGAAATTATCTAGAAAACTAAATTTCAAACGACCATATTTACGGAACCCATAGTCTAATTTTGCTCATTGATGAACGTAAGCGCAACATTCAAGATCTACACCTATTCTGAAAATTTCAAGTCTCTAGGCCATTCCGTTCGAAAGTTATAATTTTCTATGGTTTCTATGGTTTCTATGGTTCTGGTCATGCGAGCTGGACAAAATTTTGCATGTAGCTTGAACACGTTATTCTACGGCCGGAAAGACTCGAACAGACTCGAATTTTCCGACGGATTGGTCATCAGTGAGTCGAACATAGTCGTTTGAGTCCGTTTTCGGCTCAAAATTCGAAAAATACAGACATCGTGACGAAATGATATAGCTTTCGTGTAAGAAGTACGAGTGCTCAAAGACACAAGAACTCATAAAACTCGTAAACTGTTGGTTTTTGGATATAAATAAATATGGCTCAAACTACAGCAAATGAGTCATACTAACAGGTCCTCGATGGTTCACGTCTATTTGGAAACACCCTGTATATTTCTTTGTGGTGAGGGGAAAATCGTGAATATTATCGCGAATTCTCGAATCAAACTCTTTCCCCTCTGATTCGTTATGCTGCACGAAAAGGGATGGAATAAAATGACGCTTTCAGCCACCCCAGGATCAGTTATCGAAAAAAATCGCGGGGTAGGTATTAACGAACCGTTTCGGTTCGCGTCTAATACAGCCAAAATCGCTAAATTAACCGTAAAGATCCAATTTCGAGATGGAATCAGTCGAGTTGATTTAAAATGTAAATTTCGATAATGCTGTATAGAGAACGAATTTTCGAGAATAGACTTGTAGGATGATTTTCTGGAGCGTGAACTTTCTTTTCGTTCCATTTTGTAGTTTGAGCCTAATATGTCATACTTTTTCTAAATCATCTATATGAGGACAACTCACCTCTAGTA
The DNA here is from genome assembly GCA_963966015.1 of Aphidecta obliterata. NCBI lineage: Eukaryota > Metazoa > Arthropoda > Insecta > Coleoptera > Coccinellidae > Aphidecta > Aphidecta obliterata. Next base: position 7,261,254 of record OZ014435.1, read on the forward strand.
AGATCCAGAGACGTCACTTTTCCATTGAAAATGATACTATTGGAACATGCTTCACCTCTGGTATCCCAGAATCGTATGCTCTTATCGAAATGCCCGCTTATGATGGTGGAACCGCTGCTGTCCACAGTGACCAAGTCGTTGCAACTTGACCCAGCGAATTTCGTCTCTGTACCTGTAAATAAATCAGACATAAGAACTAGGGAAATCTTATTGCCTCTTATGATAAGCAGGTCGAGAAGTCAGTCTTATTATCCCCAGAGAACATCAAAATAACCATTGGCAATTGTAGTCAAGTTTCTGCTTCCACGTGTCTCGTCAGTGCAGTGTAGCTATGATGAATTCCTTGCTTTGAAACGAACAGCTGTGTGAATCAGAAAAAATTCTATCATTGACTACAACCATTGCCATTCCTTTGCGGGTCAAATTCATCGTTGCTTCACTGCACTGATGAGGCTCGTGAAAGGCGAAACATGTCTAAAGTTGCGAATAATGATTTTTATGTTCTCTGGGCTCCACATCTAGTGATGTCCATGTGGCTATCCTTAGAATATCTAGGAAAGGTACAGGTAATGAAAGAATTAAAAGTCAGGGAGCCTGGTCATCTCTGAACAAGTCATCTCGTCAGTGAACCTGCCTTGTGATGTTATGATTAAAAGAAGTAAGCATTGAGAAGAACTTAAACACTATGCTATGTGAAAACGAAGAATGGGAAAAGGAAAACACTAGCCAAAATTTCGAAATGAATACTAATTGATCGTATACAGATGATTCTAAAACCACGATAGGGGGCAGCGCTGGAGTATTCGAGGCAAGTACCAAGTGTACACCATCTTTAGGCTCCTACTCCAGTGTTTTTCAGGCAGAAATACTTGCAATCAAGAGATGCATAGATATAAACCTAGACAGTAACTATTAAGGGTTTGACTTAATGAAATAGGCAAGAACAACAAGGTCTCTTTAGACTACGTTCCTGGTCACCCAGGAATCAAAGAAATCGAAGAGGCCGATGAACTTGCCAGAAAGGGAGCCCAAACGCCACTTCCTGACCCAGAACCTTTCTATGGCATAGGCAAATGCACCTATAAGAAACAGTTTTGAAGAAGGAAGAGACTGAAAGAGAAGCACTCTGGAGGAATCTTCCAGGAATGGATCACACCAAACAGTTCCTCCGGAACTTTGAAGGTGCAAGATCCAAAAAGTATTCAGATATCAGTAAGAATAAGTAAGGGCTCCTCACTGGCTTCCCCACTAGACATTGTTGCCTTAGAAAGCATATGATGACAATGGGCCTAACAGAAACTGAAGAGTGTATCTTCTGTGGAAAAGAGAAGGAATCTCCTTTTCACCTGGTTACAGAATGCCTCGCCATTGCAAACCAGCGCAAAGAATGTCTTGGACAAGAGAATTACAGGAAGAACCAGGATTCAACCTACTTGAAGCCCTCCCAGATACTGGAGTTCATTGGAGCTCAGGAGCTGTGTAGGTAGCGCTTTGCTCTTATGGGGGGCACAATAGACCTTGAGGTCGCAGTGAGATGTAACCCTAACTACAACTATAACTGTTCTCTGGGAAAACTTAGATTGACTTTTTGATCTGATCAACATGGAAATGGATTTGGGATGTCTTCCGAAAGTTCTAGTCACATAGGAAGGAAGCAAGCAAAAACGGCACACTGATAAAAAATAATTTATTCCCCTTCACAACTCCTCTCCAGAATCTGTTCGCACCGAACGTCCTCTAATCTTCCAGACTCCCAACCACAAACGGAACCTACCCAACCACCGAATCATCCCCGATCGCCGCCGAAGAAATGCAAATTGCGTCCGCTCGTTTTCCGACCGTTCTGCTTTCATATTCGACCTCCCTCCGCAAGTCGCGGAAAAATTAAGAGTGAAGAAGTGGAAATTGTCTGGTTTTCCGACGACGGGGCCCGCTCATCGCCCGGCTTTGTGGGGCTCTTCCGGCGACCGGATACGTCTCTCGGTTCCCGTAAAAACTTCGGGATCTCCCGAATGTCTTTTGTATGTTAATCTCGAGTTTTCGAAACTATACGTTATTCCCTTCCCTCAACCTTTGTGCCGTGAAATATCGTCGCGGAATTGAAAAAAGTTGTCCGTGCTTTCTGGTTTGAGGGAAAGTCGGAGGGGGTTGATGAATTCAGGGAGCCCTAGATGAAACTCCACTTGGTCGAAGTTCTCGCTCCTTCATTGGAGGACTACGTTCGTCTTCTGACTTCTGACCATTTATTAATTATTTTGTAGCTTCCACCTTTGAACGAGTGCTTTGTCATTTTCAGCCAAATTCTGCTGAAATTTTATCGTATGAGATATCGATAAAATGAGCTCCACAGTTGTTTCACGTGAAAATAAAATTTTATAATCCTTGGTTCGATAGCCTCGCTACAGTGTCACCTCATATCAAATGGAAATGATCGAAGGTTCGATAATTTATCACTTTTCAACATTTCAGAAACACAAATTGATTTGACATCACTTGTTAGTTGAATGTTGGTCTTTAAAAAACCGGGGTGAGTTTGATAAGACTTGAAGTCAATTTGCGGGCTCTGTACATGGATGGGTGACCGCTCCGGCGACAATGTTAAAAATTTCCTCCTTGTGGTGAACTCCAGTTCTTAGTCGAGAGTCCTAATTGAGCTCACAGTGAAAACCGAGATTATTATTACCTTACGATCCCTCACTTAGCGCAATTTTTGTCGATGTTGAGACAGCTGAATTTGCGCGGAATGCAGATTAGAGGGTCATTTACGTAATAACACGGTGAAAATGTTCGCATTCGCTATTTTTTCGCAACATGCAAGAACAATCTCGTACTATATTAAGCTGTCAAATGATAATTGCATTCTCTGACGAACGGAATTCCAATATTTATTGCGTTAATGTGCTACATCCGACAGTTGCTTAATTAACAGCGGGAAATTCGAAAGAGCTGGAAAATATAATGCGACAATCGAATGGCAGGGGCGGCTCGTCACCCTGAATTGTTCCATCGAAAAATATCATTTTCCACAATGAACAACTAAATTTTCTCTCTCTTTGGATCTGATGAGGCCTTATCTGATGAATATGGAAGGCGTGGAAGCAATTCGAATCATAAATCTTTCAATTCTCCCACAGTTTTCACCGATTTGTGGGCCAGTGCATTATTTTTGTCCAATTTTTTTCATTTATTTGAGCAGGGGGAATCCTAATGGACTATCTCCGATATATAGTTGAGGAAACAGCTTTTTTTCATTTTGTATGTCAAGCATTTTCTGCTCGATTGCTTCATTCAATCGATTCCATAACGCAATGTAGTAGTCGTTTTTGATCATCTGGCGTTTCCCAGAAAACCAGGCGATGCTATGTCTTCGAACCAGAGAGCCTGATCCTCTCTGAAGAAGTACATCGCATCAGCGAACCTTCCTAGTGATGATATGATTAAAAAGTAACCATTGAGAAGAACTTCAACACCATGCTATGTAAAAAAAAAAGAATGGGAAAATACTGGACTGGAAAGAAACTATCAAGGGTGGGACATTGTGATCCATTCTGATAGTCAAGCTGCTATCAGTCAGTATCATCAAAGCACTGAACTCCTGTATCATCGACTCAAAGCTGATATGGGAGTGGCGGAGGAAACTTAATGGAGTAGGCAAGAACAACAAGGTCTCTTTAGTCTGGGTTCTTGGTCACACAAGAATCAAAGGAAACGAAGAGGTCAATACACTTGCCAGAAAGGAGCACAAACGTCACTTACTGGCCCAGAACCTTTCTGTGGCATAGGCAAATGCACCATAAGAAAGAGTTTTTGGAGCAGGAGGAGACTGAAAGAGAAGCACTCTGGAGGAATCTTCCAGGAATGGATCACTCTAAAAAGTTCATTCAGTACTTTGGAAGTGCAAGATCCAAAAAGTGTTTGGATCTCAGTTAGAATAAATTACGTCTCCTCACTGGCGCCTCGCAGAACATTGGCGCCTCAGAAAGCATATGATGAGAATGGGCTCAACAGAAACTGACGAGTGTAGATCCTATGGAAAAGAGGAGGAAACTCCTGTTCACCTGGTCACAGAATGCCACGCCATTGCAAACCAGCGCAAATAATGTGTTGGACAAGAGAATTACAGGAGGAACGAGGATTTAACCTGCTTAAAGCCCTCTCAGATGCTGGAGTTCATTGGAGCTCAGGAACTGGAGATCGAGCTGTAGGTAGTGCTTTGCGAAAACAGCTCTTATGGGGGGTACAATAGACCTTGAGGTCACAGTGAAATGTAACTCCCTCACCTAACTATGTCTTCGGATGCTCTGGCCAGCTTTCGCCCGCTCCTCTCCAATCGTTCTTCGACTAAGAAATACCACGTCGATTATTTCCTTAACTCCGTTCAACTTCGCCAGTAGATTAAACACTGCTTCCGGGAATGGTAAGGGGGAATATCTTTACACCCTACATCTATAAACTCACTATATTAGAGCTCGATATAATGGCAAGATCATTTTATTATTGAGAGATGTTAATGTGCGAGTAATAACGAATGGGCGACATGGATATCGTTTGAACTCCCGCTTTGTTACTTAATGGAATTCTTTGGGGTGTTTTCAGACATAAGAGAACGGTACAACTGTTGAATTGGAAAATATATTGGCTGTTCATCTGAAGATTCAAGACAAGTAATGATTCCAAATAAGCTAATGTGGAGTGGAGAAATTTTCTCCGATCACTGCAGCGTTTCGTTTCGGAGCATTCTGTTCCTCACATCGAATTATATATGCCCTTGATGTTCTAAATCTGTGCCATGAATTGAAAAAAAATTCCACTTTCGCTTCCAGCCGGGGTCCCCCTAGGTCGGGGTCCTCGGATGCCAATTTCCATTCTACACCAGCGAAGAAATTGCTCACAAAGAACCCCAACTCTTCATTGAATTGTATCAATAAAACTGGAAAATGAAATTCCGCAAAAAAAAATGTCACTTCCATAAAACTCTCGCTTATATTTCTTCCGCCAATTCCGTCGTAAAAAAGGTTAACTACTCAATCCCAAAATTCCATCTTGCCAGGTAGATATAGATGAGCAGCATGTGCGCCCCCTGACGCCCCCATTAATACCGTAATTCTCGCCCCCCAAGGGGGCGTCTGCCGCCATAATTCAGGATGAAATTGCAATAAGAGTCGCAAATCGACCCTTCTCGTTTTATTACGCCCGCGGGGGCAGATGGTGGCCGTTTCATTGAACTTTTATCATCTTCGAAATATTTCACGCCCCCTTCCCCCGACCCTGAGCCGGGCTGTAATAATTTGCATGCTCGGTGACGGACGTAAATATGGGAATATTATTGCTGGCGTTTTTTTTATATCTGGAGGATTCTAATTCCTAATTGATTACCTGGGGTTGCTTCGTGGGAAGTAATGGCTGTTTGGTCGTACCGTACGACTCTCGATTATCGCGAATTAATTAATTGGTCATGAAAATGCCTAGTGGAGGTGAGATATATGGTACTTGGAATATTTAAATCATAGGAGTTTTGTGAGAGTTTCAATCTCGTTTTATTGAATGTATTCGAGTGCACTTCCTGGTTTCATCCTCGATGATAGTTTCGGTTGATTATTTTCCAAAGTTAAACCTTCCCCATGGGGAATTTTTGCAATTATTGTCTGACCACAATAGCATCATCAGGTGGATGAGGTTTAACTCAATACTGTTGCATCGAAATTCCGTTAAGGAAAAGCCCCGAATGACTCCTTTTGGGTTTACCCATAGATTGCGGAAAAGGAGCTGAATGTAAGAATCATAGTGTTAGTTATATAGTTAGGTGAGGGGGTAACTGTTCACTGCGACCTCAAGATCTATCGTGCCCCCATCAGAGCTGTATTCGCAAATGCGCTACCTACAGCTCGCCCTCCAGCTCCAGAGCTTCAATGAACTCCAGTATCCGAGAGGGCTTCAAGGAGGTTAGTTCCTCGTTGGTTCTGTAATTCTCTAGTCTAAGACATTATTTGCGAACTTTGCAATGGCGAGGCATTGTGTACCCAGGTGAACAGGAGTTTCCTCCTTTCCATCACAGAATTCGCACTCGTCAGTTTCTGTCAAGCCCATTCTCTTCATATGCTTTCTAAGGCGACAATGTCCTGAGGAAGCCAGTGAGGAGGCGTAACTTATTCTCATTGATATCCGAATACTTTTTGGATCTTGCACTTTTAAAGTTCCGAATGAACTTTTTAGTGATCCATTCCTGGAAGATTCCTCCAGAGTGCTTCTCTTTCAGTCTCTTCCTTCTCCAAAAACTCTTTCTTATAGGTGCATACACCTATGCCACAAAAAAGGGCTGAGCCAGTAAGTGGCGTTTGTGCTGCCTTTCTGGCCATTGTATTGGCTTCTTCGTTTCCTTTGATTCCTGAGTGACCAGTAAAACCCAGACTGAAGAGAGCTTGTTGTTCTTGCCTACTTCATTAAGTTTCCTAAGGCACTCCAATATCAGCTTTGAGTCGATGATACAGGAGTTCAGTGCTTCGATAGCAGCTTGACTATCACAATGACACACCCTTGACAGTTTTTTTCCAGGTTTATATCTATGCATCTTTTGATTTCAAGTATCTCTGCCTGAAAAACACTCGGCTTACGATAGTGTACACTTGGTTCTTGCTCCGTATACTCCAGCGCCGGCCTCTGTCGTGGTTTTATAACCATCTGTATACCATTTAATGGTATTAATTTTGAAATTTTGGGTACTGTATTCCGTTTCCCATTCTTCCTTTCTACATAGCATAGTGTTAAAGTTCTTGTCAATGCTTACTTTTTCAATCATTACATCACTAGGCAGGTTCGCTGATCAGATGTACTTGTTCAGAGAGGACCAGGCTCCCTGACTTTTAATTCTCTAATTCCCTGTACCTTCCCTAGATATTCTAGGGATAGCTTCATGGGCTACCCTATTGATCACTAGATGTATAGGTGTTAGTGAGATCTGTGATGACCTCACGTGCTCTTGTCTGGGACGTTCTTAAAGGTAAGTTGGTGAAGAGAGTTTTTCCTATGGATGCAACAAGCATGCCTGAATTCTAGACCAGAGTATTGAAGTCTTCCCCAATTCAGTTGATGAACGGATTATCAATGATTGAGTTGATTGTTTTATGTAAGATTGAACATTGTGGAATGATGAATTGTTTTGGAATTATTTGAATTTGGATAGTGAGCATTGTGGTGACATATTTCGTTGAGATGAATGCTTGAGATTAAATCTTCGAGAAGACACTTTGGGCAGTCCAACTATGCGTATAAAAGTTTTTCAAATTCCTCAATACCAAAGGCTACTGAGTCTATTCCTCCATATTCTCCAGCGATGGAATAAACAAATCCCACGTTTATACCTCCATTTTTTTTTCCCACGTGTTCACATCAAGTGCACTCGTCGAACTATCAACTCTACCCCGGGGGGGTCTTCGATTACACCAGGAGAATGAACGTCGGAGGAGAATGTGACACTATTCCGGAGCAGACGCCGATTCCCGTGCGGGATCGATAGCGCCCACAAATCATCTTGTCACCGCTGTGTCATTTGCTCCCCGTAAATTGATTCTGAATTAAATTATGTGCAAACATTTTTCAACGCTTATCTGCACTCCCCACACGGACACTTCGGTGTCGCGAGTCCGGGTATTCAAATTAATTGTCTGGGAACGGACGACCTCCGATATTGGAATAGCCACCCTCTAGACTGAAGGGCGTGAAGGGTGCATTGACTGAAAAGTCCATACTTCATCGGAAATTTCTTTACATTTTGAGATGAACCAAACAATATCGAGGAAGGAATAAGGTCTTTCTTGGCTCTATTCATGATGTTTGGCAAAACCAATGAACAGAGGTGTTATGATCCCAAAAATGAGTCTAATCCCCTTTGATTCAATCGTTTTGTCAATGAAGCTGATATTAAAGAGAACGTTTATACTTACAAGCTCTACTTCTCAAGTCCCATATCTTCAAAGTTCTATCATGACTTCCTGTCACAACTTTCGAGGCCTCCCCTAGGAACTTAGCTGCCATCACTTTTCCGGAATGTCCAGTTAATGTGTGCTGCAACAAGAAATGAAGAAGTAAGGAAAAGTCATCAATGATTTTAATGAAATCAATAGAATTAAAATTGGACAGGAGTGTTCTCAGCTAGTTGAAGAAATTATTTATTCTAATGTCGTCGAGTATATTAATCTCATTTGGTGAATGATGGATGTACACATCTGCGTACGTGAAGATTATTTCCTGGTGCTAAAAGATCGAAAGCTAGAGGCAGATACGAGATCTTCATCCACTCGAGGAAACGTTCAATTTGCTTAATGAAGATCATATTTTCGTCAGCATTGATCTGGGCAAGTATGGACCACCCACGTTCGAAGTTCCATGGAGGAAGACCTGGTACTTATGCCTGCAGTGTTGAAAATAGCTAATTAGCTGGACTAATTACAAGTTATTTAGGTACAGGTGCGGTTCACTCTGTTCACAATACTACGGTTGACTCCGTTTGACCGGTACTTGGAGGGGTAAACAGTTCCTTCAGGTATCGACTACCACTAAGAAAGATGATCGATTAAGTTCACTTTGTTCTTCTGAAAAAATTTTTGCCTTCTTGAATTCATGGATCGATTTCTCGGAGCTCAAGTCTTTGGAAGGTGTTGTTACCCTTATTGACTTATACAGGGTGTTAACAAACGCAGTTAGAAGACTAGGTTTGAAATATAACTGCGGATATCTACTTGCAGTTTCATTCAGAGCATCATCTGCGGAAGGCAATTAATGCTAGTAATTGATTTGCCGGCTACAATAAAGACGGTCAACATCATAATTTACTGCTTCTTAATTGTTTCGAAAATCCCTCGCATCTGCCGCTAAAGAAAATAATTATTGCCTTTCAACGGATCTAATTTGAAGGTTCTACGGCTCATTCTGGCGATCGTATATCTGCCTACGTCAAAGTGCTAGCGGCAATTAGAACGATGTTAAAGTAACAGCTAAATTTTTCTTCCGATCTACATGGGGAAAGTAATGTGTAGAAATAGTATATTATTCAATGAGCATATAATGACTGCTATTATTCACGAGGGTGAAGTTTGCGACACGAGCCGCAGGCGAGTGTCGCAAATCACCCAAGTGAATAATAGCAATTATATGCGAGTTAAAAACTATACTTTGTCCATGACTTCATTGGAAAAATTGGAAATATTTTGCATTTTCAACATACCTAAAATAGAGCTGTCAGAATCGTCAACTTCATTTTCTGTGATTGCTGTAAATTGTCAAGCTTACGAGAAACGTCAAATCTTGATTCCGATTCTACTCATTTATCTCATGTTACTATTTTTGAGCGCTCGTACAACTTACACGAGGGCTATATCATTTCGACACGATGTCAGTATTTCTCAAATTTTGAGCCGAAAATGGTCTCAATCGACTATGTTCGACTCACTGATGACGAATCCGTCGAAAAATTTGAGTCTGTCCGTCCGGCCGTGAGCACGATAACTCTGGAACGGAACAACCTAGAGACTTGAAATTTTCAGTATGGGTTCAGTTCCCGAATGCCTCGGTTGAATTCGTTAATGGGCCAAATTCCAATAGGGATTCCGTAAATATGGCCGTTCAAAGTTTTGTTCCCCTTATTACTTGAAAACTACAGATTTGATTGAGATGAAATTTTGCACTCAAATGGAGAATGAGGTGTTTAAGCTACATGTGAAATTTTGCCCAGATCGCATCACCAGAACCATAGAAACCATAGAAAATTGTAACTTTTGAACGGAAACGCCTAGGGACTTGAAATTTTCAGGGTAGGTGTGGATCTCGAATGTCGAGATCACGTTCATCTATGAGCAAAATTATACAAGGGGTTCCGTAAATACGGTCGTTTGAAATTTAGTTTTCTTGATAATTTCAAAACTAAAGATTCGATCGTGACGAAATTTTGTATACTAATGGAGAATGATATATTCAAGCTACATTCCTCCAGATCACATGACCAGAACCATAGAAACCATAGAAAATCATAACCAAGGCCTAGGGACTTGAAATTTTCAGGATAGGTGTGGATCTGAAGTGTCGCGTTCACGTTTATCAATGAGCAGAATTATACTAGTGGTTCCGTTAATACGGTCGTTTGAAATTCTGGTTTCTCGATAATTTCTAAACTAAGGATTAGATCGAGATGAAATTTTGTATTTTAATCGAGAATGATATATCAAAATAATATTTTGTCCAGATCGCATGACCAGAACCATAGAAACCATAGAAAATTGTAACTTTCGAACGGAAAGGCCTAGGAACTTGAAATTCTCAGGGTGGGTTTGAATCGCGAATATCGCGGTCACGTTCATCAATGAGCAAAATTAGACTAGAGGTTCCGTAAATATGGCCGTTCAAAATATTTTTTTGCTGATAGTTCCGAAAATAATGAGCGGATTGGGATGAAATTTTGAACCTAGCTGAGTATTAATGTATTCAAACTACATGCAAAATTTTGTCCAGATCGCACCACCAAGACCATAGATACCGTAGAAAATTCTAGCGAATCATCGAAAAAAAAAGGTCAGCTGAAGCACTGACATGAAGTCTGGAGTTTCGCCTAATTTTCAGAATTTTTTTGACATCTGTCGAAAATTCCGGAATTTCGGAATGTTTGAATGAAGCGCAAGAGATCAATTAACCCCTAAAATACCAAGATGTTGAGAGTTCTTACACCACAATTTTCCACATAATATTTCAATAAGTAATTTTCCATTGAAATGGAATCAAATTTTTCGAGCTCCAATGATGAACCTTATCATACCATTCAAATCTCACATAAATTTTCCCGCTTACGTCAACGCTGGGATATAAGCGATAGCTCCAACCGGCCATTACTGAACCGAGAGTTTGGAGAGTACCTTCGCAACTTTTGTGGGGCAGTATATATAATCAATGACCTCTGGTTGTAGCTTTCAAAAATAATATTCTTCATAATATCACCGAAAGGATGGAAAAAATTCCATGAATACTAAGGGTCGTGATCGATTTTCCTTCGTTTCCATAATGGCCTGCGAAGCAGAACGTCGGTGATCCTTCAAAACGCCGAAACTCCTTCTCGGTTTCCGAAATAGGACGGAGAGTGGAAATTGGGAGCGTTAATGTTTCTTAATTGAATTTTCAAATCTCGCTCCACTCGTGAATCTCCTGATATACGACTAACCTGATTAAAATATGAAAGATGTACGATCCAATTTAGCCCCGGACGAATAACGACCCTGTGTGTTCGCCTCCAACGAATTTTTACAGATACGAGTATGTACGAGTGCAATAGAAAGAGTTTTGAGGATACAGTTTTTTTAATGCAAATCATTAAACTCGTTATTAAGAATACTCTCTTCGATGATTCACATAGAAAAAAAAATTATGATGATGAAAACCTACACGTCAGTGCTTTTCAAATTTTTTCAACAATTCTGTTGCTCGAAAATCCTGTTTATCTCATCGGACATCGTCCATCAAAAGATATCCAAATGCAGTCATGTACCAATTTCCTCCTTCGCGCGTTCTTCCTGTAATTTATTTTTACTCCATTTGCTGCGATGAAGACGCGATGCAACTTCCATAATCCGATTAATATTCATAGATTGCCTTGTTGAGGGACTTTTTTCGACAATGAAAAGACCCGTCAAACGGTACTGTTGATTGAACAAGCTATTCGAGAATATTTTCAACATACGAATTTTTTTCGTAGAAATCAAACAGCATCATTTCAATCACAGAGTGAGTGAGATGTCTCTTCCTCTGATAGTGTGAAGTTGACGACGACATTGTGTAGGAAAGGATGGAGTGATTAGTGGTGGGGTTACCCGTCTCTTTCTAGTCTAGGGACATCAGCATCATTGGCATCAGTTTTACAACTCAAACTTGATATAAAAGAGGGGATAAAATATTTAATGAAAAAAAAAAACTGCAGGAAGATTCTCGTTCACCGCCAGAAAACCGTTAGGTTCATCGCAAGGCGTTGGTGTTTGTTTTTTGCGACTCGGAAAATTAACCGGATAAAAAATTATTATTAATTGGCTGACGCATCATAACTTACCTCAAGTAATTATTGTTTTAAAAGGGTCTTATTTTATCGAGCATATACGTCAAAGTGGCAAGAGATGCATGTAATAGATTAGCTACTTATTTGTTGGTTACTTCAGATGGTGGGAATAGTGAGAAGAGGAAACTCTAGACGCCGTCCCAGCATAAGAAGCGGAATTAATGGATATTGCATTATGTACTTATGCGTGGAGCACTGAATCGTCTCGGTTTCCTCTCATATATACCATTATGCGAGTTTCTGAAGGGGCTGCAACGCGCTACCAATTGATATTCTTCATGGTGGATACAGGGTGATTACCCAGTTAATACTCCTTGTGTGTATAGAATCCATTGAAACTGGCAATATTTTGTGATAACTATATCCGAAAATATGAGAATGATAGGGAATCCTCAAGGACGAACTATCTCCGATAGATAGAACAATGTGAGACTTGGTGCGAAGCACGACCTACGCTAACAAAACCCAACTTGTTGTTTTAGGTTCCGGGCATCTATAGCCTATTATAATTCTTCTAATTCGACGAGATAATTTTCAACATTCATAGTGTTGGATTGATCATAACCTAAAATTGCCCGGCCTACACTCAACGCCTGCACAATAATTTCATAACGAAATTCAATTGCACGTTTCTTCGACACGAACTAATGACAGTCGCAGACACCTCGGACATTAGATTAAGCCCAATGCAAATGAAGAAATACCCGAGGAAAGCCGCATCTAAATCATCGCGAAAAGAAAGGATGCGTTCGCCTTTCTTCGGCATTGAGTCACGTAAGCAATTTGTTTACCTTGGGGCAGTCGTTTAATCAAAAGCTTCCAAAGAGACCTTAGGCAAGGTCGTCCACCTTGCATTGTATAGAGGTTGAACCGTTCAAAAAAGCCGACGACAGCTGCCGCTTTATTTGCTTTTGAATTATGATCTACTGTTAGAGGATCTCCGTTGAGTTTTCGAGGAAGGCGATATGTCGCGAACTTGAGGGCTTTCTTTCAATTACCGATAGAGGTTCTGGCTTCTTCGGATGTGAAGGAGCCTAATAGGAATGACAGCAAACTACACTTGAATACATTGTACTGGGTGTTCCAAATTTGTCGTGGACTATCGAGTTGGATATCCCGCCGATGGGACATGCGGCGAGGTGTATCACTGCCAGGAATAATGAATCATGAACGACCCTGATTTTTTTTTTGTTTAGTCAGGGGAATCCTCATGGACGAACTATCTCCGATAGATAGAACAGTGTGAGACTTCGTGTAAAGCACGACCTACTCTAACTAAACCTAACCTGCTGTTTAGATTCCGGGCATTCATTACCTTTTACCCTTTTGACTCTTCTCGTTCGTATCTTTATCACGATCTTTGTCGTGTAATAATTGTGTTATAATACCTATGAATTTGAATTTCATAGGAGTCTCTTCTTCTGGATTATTTAAATCGAGATGACTCAATTTCTGTTTCTACGTAGTTTGTCTCTGGGTCTTTTGTGATAGGTGGGTATCCTAACCACATCTTCTGCGGGGATGTAGTCAACAAGTCTTCTTAGCTCATCATTTGGGTGTTGACTTGCTTTTCCAAATATCTTCTCAGCCTTCTTTTTCAGGAAATCTGTGACAGTTTCCCATTCTAAGTCTCTGTGGATTTGGTTTCTTACGAACCACGGCATATTCATTGTTGCTCTGTGTATGACATCTGGTCGTCGATGTCTGTAGGCTATTCCCGTGTCGTCTGCATAAAGGGCTAGCAGATTCCTTGGGTTCTTAGGAATATCGTAGATATATATGTTGAAGAGCAGAGGTCCTAGAACTGATCCTTGGGACACTCCTGCTTCTACTTGTCTGGTGGTAGATAATGTGTCGTCTATTTTGACATAAAAATTCCAGTTCCTCAGGTAGTTTCTTATTATCTTGCAGGTTTTGGTGGTGTAGCTTGCCATCATCATCTTGTAGGCAAGTCCTTCGTGCCAAATCTCGGTCGAAGGCTCTCTCGACATCTAATAGCACTAATCCTGTGGCTTGTTTATTCTGAAATCCTTCAGTGACATATTCAGTGATCCTTAACAGTTGAAGTTCTGTGGAATGATTTCTTCTGAATCCAAATTGTTCCGGTGGTATCAGATTCAGCCCTTCTGTTTCTTCATTGAGTCTTTTTGCAATGACTCTTTCGACAATTTTTCCAAGTGCTGACAGTAGACTTATCGGCCTGTAGTTTTGTGGGAATTTTCTATCTTTTCCTGGCTTATTGAACACAAAAACTTCTGCTGTTTTCCATCTTTCCGGATGGTATTCTGTTCTCATCACTGCGTTTGCTATATTGGTTAGCGCTGCTTTTCCTTTTCTGGGCAATTTCCGTAACATAAAGTTTGTTACTTTGTCTTTTCCTGGAGCTTTTCTGTCTTTCAATTTCTTGATGATTTCGTTAATTTCAGTTGGTGTTGTTGGGTTTGGGATGGTATCGCCTTCCGGCGGTTCCAACATCAATTCTTTATTTCCTTCAACTTCTTCTTCTAAGTCTTCATTGTCATCGTCTTCTCTGTAGTTGATTCTGGTTTCTCGTTCTATTGCATCGACCAGTGCTTCGGCTTTTTCAAGCTTTGAGTAGGCCATCCCATTAGCTCCGTGTAGAGGGGGAATTTCGGTTTTCTCGCGTCGTAAGCACTTTTGCATCTTTCATGCTGAGTGGTCTATGGTGTTTAGCTCTCTAACTCTCTGGTTCCATCTGTCTGTTCTCAGTTCCCTCAGTGCATTTTTCAGCACTTGACTGTGTTTATTCAGCTCTTTCTTGTCTTCTTCTCGATGTGAAGTTCTGTAGTTCTTCCTGAGTTTTTATTCCTCCCCATAAGCTCTTTTACTGCTTTTGGGGTTTCACCATGTGAATGTTTCGGGGCTGGCCTTTCGATTCTTCTGGTACTTTCCTCGTAGGCTTCTTTTATAAGGGTTTCTAATTTTTCAACTTCATCCTCTAGTTCTTCAGCGGTTCTTATCTGTGGAATTTCTGTAAAATAATGAATCATGAACGACCCTGAAAGACCTTCGAGGTAGTCTTATGCAGTTTCGTGAACTGAAATCCAATCGGATCGGATCGCATTGAATCGAGGCGGAACCGATCGAATATCGGGCGATTTTCACGGTCGCCGTCTTCGCGGAATCCGGCCGACCCGACGCGGGCGCGGTGAATCGCCGCGACAATGCAGAAAATGTCGCCGGCCGCATCTCTTTCAGGAAATTCAATTCGAGGGCGCGATTGTCAACGGCGGGGCCTCTCAATTATTGCCGATCATCGGCCACACAGGTCGTCCCTTGATTGGCGTCGCAAAAAAGCGGTATCGCGATTAAATTAGCGCGCTCGCGTAGTTTACTTGACTAATTCGTCGGCGGGAGTTTTTGCGGGCGCGCGAGGCAGAACGGATCCCGCCGTTTCCGATAAAAATCAATCATTTTTTTCTCCGGGACATCGACAGATACGGGGCCATTGTTCCCGGCGTGGAAATCGGCGGGTTTTTGCCGGGGAAAAAGTTAATTCGTTTTCGGCGGTATAATGTGTGTCTGGGTGCGAGGAATGCGAAGCCATATTTTACATGAGGTCAGGAACGATTATTGTCCACAATCCTTCCACGTTGAGCTTCACCAAACGCTTAATCGATCGCGCCAACCTTTAGCAACAAAAAATGAGCGAATACGTGTCGGACCACGCACTATGAAAGTGGGAAAATTTCTCAGGAACTACACAACACATATTATTCGAAAAAAATTCTGCAATCAGACAGCTGGTAATAGTCAGATCCGGGCTGGGAATTTCTCAGATTCGCAGGTAACTTTGATTCCGAAATACTCGGCCCTGGTGAATATTTTTGGTATATTGACACATTTTGATGAGTTCTATTGCTGGTATAATTTTTGAAGGGCTGAGCCAGATAATCGAGTATTTTGCCAGAGTCCCAGCGGAATACAATTCAAATAGAGTTCGTGACGCAAACGTATGAATGAATAACCCTGTATATGTATCATCAATCCAAAATCCGGTGCTGAAAATCACTGTTCGTCCATAATACACATGCACAGATCCCACCCTTAATTCCGATCCGGATGCAACCGGTAATTCAGTTTGATTTGACGCGAAAACTGGTTCGTATTAATGAACAACGTTGGCACGTTTTGCCGTCGCGGCAAAATCGCTCCAGCTCCGGTAGTTGCCGATGGGGAATTCGGGGAATTATTTGTTATCATTTCTAATATAAATGTTAATCTCATTTCCGCCAATCGCCGAAATACGTCGATCCGATAGCGGAAATTGGAATCGCAACAAATCCGTCGCTGACGCAAAAACACGTTGAGGTTGGCGCACTGTTGCGAAGAGATTTGGTTCAAAATTCACATTACATTCACTTCGTCAATTCTTGATTTTTTAGGTTCTGTAGCCAAAGGCAGAAATGGAAATTTTTTTCATTTTATCGAAAATTTTTCGATTTGGAGACTATCAGCTTCATATGGAAAAAAAATTGGGGGTGGGTGTCTTCTTTGAATCACTGTAAAATGGTGTGGGTAGATTATTGAGAAATAATCCAGGCAGGCATCCGCCATACATGTAACTGAGGGATAAAAAAAAACCCCCATTATGCGTCGAAATGCAGTTTGCACTTTTTTCCCACTGAAACATTATATCGAAAAATTCCAAGGGAAGGATCATGTAGTAATGGTTATTAATACACGAGCATTAATCGGTATGGTTTTTGCGAGTGCATTAATATTATATTTATATTTGTATCAAACCCAATAACAGTAATTACTCGTACTTCTACATTCTACAAATTTGTTATCGATGGTATTACCTCGGGTATTACCTTGGACGTAGAGAAACTATAAACATTGTATTTATATTTATATTGAACATAATATTTCTAATCATTCTGATTCCTCAAAAATATTTAGATTTTTTTTTGTGCAGTTTGAAAATTTTATTCCAGGTCCCACTGATCTGGGTGTGGAAGGAATATTTACATTAATTCTATTATTCCTAGTCTCAAAAGAGTTCAATATTGTATTGGAAATGCTGATTTTATTCTGAACTAAGGCAAATTTTCGGCCGTAGATTCATATATTCTTTACTAATTTCGTAGTTTTTGCCAGTGATCGTAAATGTTCGTACTTTTGTTTAAGTTTCTACCACATTAACAATTAAGATTCTATTCATATCTTTGACATTTTCACATTTAGGGTCATGTAGTGCATGCCTTCGTTATGCTCGCATAATTATAAAACCATTGCTTCCTAAAACAAAATGATTAGGCAGAAAAATACAACAATGAGAAATGAAGAGAATGAAAAGCAGGAATGAAAAGCAGGTGTTTTCACAAAAAATAGCAGCATACAATAGCATGATCCATAGATTAGTAAGTGTCCCTTTGAGTAGGAAGAATTTCAATGTAAAATTGAATTTAATTAAACAAATAGCTTTGAATAGCGGATGAGATACTGAATTAATAGACGGACTATTATCGAAAAGAATTTTAAGAACGCTTTGAAGAAAGTACTTTCAACTCAACTTGAAAAATTACGAAAAGCACTGCCGTGAAGTCAGGAGCTTTTGAGCGCTCGTACATCCACCTTGTAGGTAGATTCGCATTTTACAGTTTTATAAATCGATTGAAGGAATTTTCGACAGCTGTCAAAAAAATTCTCAAACTTAGGCGAAACTCTGGACTTCACGTCAGTGCTTCAGCTGACCAATTTTTGAGCGCTCGTACTACTTACACGAGGACTATATCATTTCGTCACGATGTCTGTATTTTTCGAATTTTGAGCCGAAAATGGTCTCAATCGACTATGTTCGACTCACTGATGACGAATCCGTCGGAAAATTCGAGTCTGTCCGTCCGTCAGCACGATAACTCTCGAACGGATCAACCTAGAGACTTGAAATTTTCAGTGTAGGTTCAGATCCCAAATGCCTCGAATAAGTTCGTTAATGGGCCCAATTCCACCATGGGTTCCGTAAATATGGCCGTTCAAAGTTTTGTTTCCCTGATTACTTGAAAACTACAGATTTGATCGAGATGAAATTTTGCACTCAAATGGAAAATGAGGTGTTCAAGCTACATGTGAAATTTTGTCCAGATCGCATGACCAGAACCATAGAAACCATAGAAAATTGTAACTTTTGAACGGAAACGCCTAGGGACTTGAAATTTTCAGGATAGGTGTGGATCTCGAATGTCGTGATCACGTTCATCTATGAGCAACATTATACAAGGGGTTCCGTAAATACGGTCGTTTGAAATTTTGTTTTCTCGATAAATTCGAAACTGCGGATTCGATCGAGATGAAATTTTGTATTTTAATCGAGAATGATATATTGAAGCAATATTTTGTCCAGATCGCATGACCAGAACCATAGAAACCATAGAAACCTCTAACTTTTGAACGGAAAGGCCTAGGAACTTGAAATTTTCAGGGTGGGTTTGGATCGCAAATTTCACGGTCACGTTCATCAATGAGCAAAATTAGACTAGGGGTTCCGTAAATATGGCCGTTCAAAATATTTTTTTCCTGATAGTTTCGAAACTACCGATCGGATTGGAATGAAATTATGCACCTAGCTCAGGTATAATGTATTCAAACTACGTGCAAAATTTTGTCCAGATCGCATCACCAAGACCATAGATACCGTGGAAAATTCTAGCGAATTATCGGAAAAAAATTGATCAGCTGAAGCACCGACATGAAGTCTGGAGTTTCGCCTAAGTTTCAGAATTTTTTTGACAGCAGTCAAAAATTCCTTCAATTGATTTCTAAAACTGGAAAATGCGAATCTGCCTACAAGGTGCATGTACGAGCGCTCAAAAGCTCCTGCCTTCACAGCAGTGCTTTTCGTAATTTTTTTTCGATAATTCGCTAGAATTCTTTACGGTATCTATGGTCTTAGTGATGCGATCTGGACAAAATTTTACACGTAGTTTAAATACATTATTTTTCAGCTAGGTGTAGAATTTCATTCCAATCCAATCAGTAGTTTCGAAATTATCATGAACAGAATATTTTGAACGATCATATTCACGGAACCCCTAGTCTAATTTTGCTCATTGATGAGATACAAACCTACCCTGGAAATTCCTAGGCCTTAGCTTTCGGAAGTTATAATTTTCTATGGTTTCTATGGTTCTTGTCGTGCGATCTGGACAAAATGTTGCTTTGATATATCATTCTCGATCAAAATACAGAATTTTATCTCGATCAAATCCGTAGTTTCGAAATGATCGAGAAAACAAGATTTCAAACGACCGTATTAACGCAAAAGTTACAATTTTCTATGGTTTCTATGGTTCTGGTCAAGCGATCTGGACAAAATTCCACATGTAGCTTGAACACCTCATTCTCCATTCGAGTGCAAAATTTCATCTCGATCAAATCTGTAGTTTTCAAGTTATCAGGAGAACAAAACTTTGAACGGCCATATTTACGGAACCCCTAGGGGAATTTGGCCCATTAGTGAACTCAAACGGGGCATTCGGGAACTGAACCCACACTGAAAATTTCAAGTCTCTAGGTTGTTCTGTTCGAGAGTTATCGTGCTTACGACCAGACGGACGGACGGACAGACTCGAATTTTCAGACGGATTCGTCATCAGTGTGTCGAACTTAGTCGCTTGAGACTATTTTCGGCTCAAAATTCGAAAAATACAGACATCGTGACGAAATGATAGAGCCCTCGTGTAAGTAGTACGAGCGCTCAAAAATGGAATAATTTGGAGAGCCTTGAGATAAATGAAAAAGAAACGTCTGTTTTCTTATTGAACGATCAAGTAGCTTGAACAATTCACCATTATTGAATCTTTTTTGAAGTCTTTTGTGTCTTTCTTTTCAATTATGGAGAAAAAAATAACTAACGTCAACAGGTCTTCTTCACAATGACGGTAAGATAAGCATAATGCCATCCTTGAAAGCGTCATTAAATCATCCCACTCAAGGAGTTGCGCATAGGATTGAGCATTACCGCCACCTAGTGATAAGATTGATTTGTATAACTAGGTAGCTTTAGAGTTTAAGAATTAATTTAGTAATATCTCAACCATCTGAAGATGATTCTTCGCATCGGAATACGTGTCGTGGAATTCAACTCAATATAGTGGAAATCATATTAGTTATTCTAGTTTGATTATGGATTTCCATCAAGTATCGGCTAAATCTATCAGAATTTCGAAAAAAATTATGTTCATCACTTACATAGTATCGAACTGAACAATCGCCCAGTAAGACTAATAACACTCCTTCGGGCCATCGAACTAAAACAGCAGTCTTTTGTTATCGTAATAAGTAACATTCCTAATGTAATAGATTACATTATGCATTCTTCACCTGGGATCTTTTCAGATCATCGTCTAGTAATAGATATCGTACAACGCCACATTCCACGGCGTCACAATACACGATAGAACCCGCCAACGTGCCTGAAAAACGGAAAATAATAATTCCCGTAAAATTGAAAGTGAGCCACGGCTTTTTGCCAGACGACGCCTGGTTTTTTTGCGCGTCTTTTTCTTCGCGAACGTACGCGAAATTGACAGCTCATCTCATCCTATGTTCTATTCACTGTAGATCGTCTTCATTATCCTCGCAAGATGATACGGTGCGTTTCATTGGACGGATTCAGCAATTTTTCATATTAAAACGAAAGACAGAACAGACAGTTTTGGTGGTCACATGAGAGACATTATTTTTAGACGTCTCAAATATTTATCGAGAGGGGTAATTGCCCCTAGTCCCTCCCTGAATCCGCGCATGCCCAGTAAAAATAAAATGAGTCAATTCAATCCACTTCTATATCGAGACCCCATTTCTCCCCCATTCGATCATATCTTTCCTCAAACAGGCCGAAACACGTTAAATATTAACCTCTCGAACTCCAAAAGTTACAAGACGAGTCCCGAAACGACCGAACAGAACGGAAAACTACAATTTCAACATGATGAAGACAGATGCTCGCAGTGAATACCGTCGGGATATTCAATTCGAACAAACAAACTTTCGCAACTGCCCCGAAGTTTCCTCGGAAAAAGCCGGTGTCGACCGGGAGAACAAACGAAAAGGGGGAAAAAAAAAGTTGATCCGGCAAGGGCAGTTTCTTCGCGGACTCGGGCGGCGACTGCTTTGAACGTTATTTCATTGAAATAATTAATTTTTTCGAATTCTGCGCTTCGAGAATTCAATACTGGGGAGTGACTGCTGGAGGGGTAATTTTTATTGGGAAGGAATCGAATGCTGATGAGCAAAATTGGAAATGAAATGAAATATGGAATGCCTTTACTTATCTGTTTCGAGAAACACAAATTTCAACACATAAAATGAGAAAATTATACGTCGTGAACGTAAGAAACCACCTGTATAGTGGTTTTCTTGCGCCCGCGCTGCGAGGTCTTGTGATCTATCTGACCATAAGTCAAATTATTAATTCTTAAGTCATTGACAGAGTCTAGTATCGTCTTGGAAAAAAACAAAATCTTCTAAGTTAACGCCGAGTTATTCGAGTCTTCTGTGGAATATCGCCGCATATTCGTGCAGACCCGGGTAGTCTGATCGTTCTCATCGTACCATTGTATCTTCTGTTAATGTGAAATTGAGCAACTTTAAGTTAAGTGCCTTCAGCTTCTCAAAAACTAGGTGACAGCCCCGGCACTGTGCAGAAGGAAGGTTCATCCTCTGCTTCCTATCCTTTAACCCTATTTCAGTATCAGCCCGTGGTGATTCGCCGAGACTCCGTCAGCACCGTAAGTATTCTGCTTTGTCACAGTAAGTTCATCTGAGGGTAGTTTTAAACCATTTGCGATGGTTCAGTGTCAATTTTAAAAGGTACCACCCTAAATTTCACGACCCCCATGCAAAATGAGCTAAACTTTTTTTTTTTTTTTGTTTGTTGAGTCAGGCGGAATTTTTATGGACGAACTATCTCCGATAGATAGAACAGTGTGAGACTTCGTGTGAAGCACGACCTACTCTAACTAAACCTAACCTGCTGTTTTAGATTCCGGGCATTTATTACCTATTAACCTTTTGACTCTTCTTGTTCGTATCTCTATAACGATCTTTGTCGTGTGATGATTGTGTTACCTATGAATTTGAATTTCATAGGAGTCTCTACTTCTGGATAATTCAAATTGAGATTACTCAATTTCAGTTTCTACGTAGTTGATCTCTGGGTCTTTTGTGATAGGTGGGTATCCTAACCACATCTTCTGCGGGGTTGTAGTCAACAAGTCTTCTCAGCTCAGCATTTGGGAGTTGGCTTGCTTTTTCAAATATCTTCTCGGACTTCTTTTTCAGGAAATCTGTGACAGTTTGGATTTGTTGGTTTCTTACGAACCACGGCATATTCATTGCTGCTTTGAGCAGTTTATTCTCTGTTACTTGAATCTTCTTTATATGGCTATTGGCTGCATGGCCCCATGCCGCCGAGCCATATGTTAATTGGGGTCTTGCAATTGACTTGATCATTCGTAGATTCGTGCTTTGGTTCATTTGGCTTCTTCTTCCTAGCAGTGGGTAAAGTCTACTCATTGCTGAGTTTGTTTTATCCACTGCATATTGTATGTGGTTTTTCCATGTTAGCCCTTTATCTAGTTTTACTCCTAGATATTTGACTTCATTTTCCCGTTTTATCTCTTCTCCATCTATCTGTAGGTTGGAATTAATTTCAAGTCTCCGCTTCTGTAGTAGAATAGCTTGGCTCTTTTTGCTATTCATTTGAATTTTCCATTTAATGAACCATTCTCCTAAATCTTCTAGTGCTTCTTGCAGTCTTCTGTGTATGACATCTGGTCGTCGATGTCTGGAGGCTATTCCTGTGTCGTCTGCATAAAGGGCTAGCAGATTCCTTGGGTTCTTAGGAATATCGTAGATATATATGTTGTAGACCAGAGGTCCTAGGACTGATCCTTGGGGCACTTCTGCTTCTATTTGTCTGGTGGTAGATAATGTGTCGTCTGTTGTGACATACAAATTCCGGTTCCTCAGGTAGTTTCTTATTATCTTGCAGGTTTTGGTGGTGTAGCCTGCCATCATCATCTTGTAGGCAAGTCCTTCGTGCCAAACTCGGTCGAAGGCTCTCTCGACATCTAACAGCACTAATCCTGTGGCTTGTTTATTCTGAAATCCTTCAGTGACATATTCAGTGATCCTTAACAGTTGAAGTTCTGTGGAAAGATTTCTTCTGAATCCAAATTGTTCCGGTGGTATTAGATTCAGCGCTTCTGTTTCTTCATTGAGTCTTTTTGCAATGACTCTTCCGACAATTTTTCCGAGTGCTGACAGTAGACTTATCGGCCTGTAGTTTTGTGGGAATTTTCTATCTTTTCCTGGTTTATTGAACACAATTACTTCTGCTGTTTTCCATCTTTCCGGATAGTATTCTGTTCTCATCACTGCGTTTGCTATATTGGTTAGCGCTGCGATTCCTTTGTCTTTTCCTGGAGCTTTTCTGTTTTTCAATTTCTTGATGATTTCTTTGATTTCCGTTGGTGTTGTTGGGTTTGGGATGGTATCGCCTTCCGGCGGTTCCAACATCAATCCTTCATTTCCTTTGACTTCTTCTAGCTAAACTTTGTTTCATAGGGAGACATTTTATACGAATGGTTTTGATCATTTTGTGTCAACCCTGTTAGAGTGATGACAACAACCCCTAAAATCTTAAAAGGGAAGGCGGGTTGAGTGACACCTTAATCCAAAGATAATTCGATTCCCTTTTCAAAAATGCCATACATTTGACCTCGCTAAAAATTTTTCTAGTTTCTGAATTACCAATATACCCAAGAATGACAAGAAAAAGTGCCGGATTCGAGATCTACTACGGCGCGACAGTCGGAAAGAAATACAGCGCCGGTTTCGCCCGCAATAAAACCTAACAGCTCTCGCAAACTCTCAAAAACAATGCAGTCTGCAAGCTGTTTATCCACGAACACCTTATCGTTCGAATTGAAATATTCCGAAATGTGGAGTGGCACGGAGCGGGCGCGGGGGGGAAAACGATCTCTGCAGCAAGGTACTTCAACTTTATGCGCCCATTAACAAGGCACAGGGACAAGCTGGAAATGCCACAGATCCGGCTTATCTCGCACATATATGAATCTAACATCTTAATGTCGACTGAACACCATATTTAAAACAGATATGAGCCGGGCAATGACAGAAACGTTACGAATAGGAAGCGGTTCATAGAGATCGACCGCTTTGATTGCTACCTTGTAGCCGGCATAATTGGAAGGCGAGATCGGGGGTTTCGGGGAAAAACTCGGGATCAGATGATGGGGTGTACGACGTGGTGAAATCTGCAAATTTCGAACGTGACGAGAATTCCACGAATTTTCACTCAATATCTCTGCGACAAATCCATATTCTCAGCGAAGCGTTCGAAACGATAACTCATGAATATTCACAAAAGTATTATAGCAACTATTCACCTAAACGTTAGTCAGACACAATAGTAGCTAACTTCATTTTTTGTGAAAATTGTAAAATGTGAACCTTTCTTTGGAGGTGTCGTTAAAAGTTGGGAAACACTGGAAATCGAAAGTAGATCGAGGGAGCGAGTTATTCGAATGTTCTCATTTTATATAACATAAATGCGATTTTCACCCACTATATCAATGATAAAACGACTGAAGTCCAATCGTGTCGGGGCAATTTTCACGGCCCATTTAATAAGAGATATCTACAACTCGAGTTATTCCAATAGAGAAATATAACAGAGAGGTGTTTTCAACAATAACAAAGATAAACTCATTCACCTGATATCTTGGTATATTACAGTTCAGTTATTACTAGAAATGAAAATTATCGTAAAATATAAATACTGTGTTATCAACTAGGAGCTGAAATGTTTCAAGTTATCAACTTTATCACACACATGAAAAATGATTTGCTTTCAACTCCTCTGGAAATTCAATGTGGAATGGAGAAATTTCACTGGAACAACTCAATCTACTTTCAAATCATATACAGGGTATTTTCGAAGGTGAGGTTCTTTTTTAACTACCAAAAATCGTTTACATAAAATATTCACAAGGGCCGAGTATTTCGAAATCAAAGTTTCCCGCGAATTTGAGAAGTTCCCAGCCCAGATATGACATAGGTTCATATTTATATCTAAATGTGTAGATTTTACCAGCTGTCTGAGGTCAGTATACGGGAAATCATCTATGATACATATGATTGTTGTGAGTTTTCCGATGTCAACTCATGTTATTTCTTCCTTTGAGATCATTTGAGAACATTAGTGTATGAGTACGTTGAGGTGAATAGTGCGAAAGAACTGAGCATTGAAAAGGCTTGTGACATTACTCCGTGAGCAAACTGATGTGATGGTTGCTGCATGTAACCATTTGTTATTACACCGGGCAAGACTTTGTGCACATCAAACGAATGGTTACCATTTCGAACAATTTGGACCAATTTCATCGGTGAGTTTGTGAACTTTCAAATTTTTTTCGAAGAGCCTTTTTACTCTCCTTCGAGTACATTTCTCTAAACAACAATCCTAAACATCCCTCTCTCATCAACTAGAAATCCAACTACAACAAAAATCACTTCAGGATCTCATTGAATCCGGGGCATGCAAGAGGGTGGATAAGTGAAATAGCAATTATGCATCCAATAGATTTGGTACTCCTCCTTCAAAGGAATCCGACCCCGTCTAATCTAAGCATTATGACCTGGGGATTGAGCAAGTATTATTATCGTTGCTTTACACAGACTATCTCGCGATATTTCCACTTGGAATTTCGGAGCTTCCACATAACCACGTAAGAGGTATTATCTGGAAATGTTGATGAGCTTTCGTCATAAATGTACTGATATGGATTAGTTATATAGGGTGTTTTTCAAGGTGAGGATTTTTTTTAAAGGTGCTAGAACTCGTCAAAATAGATCATTGCGAAACATTCGATCAGAAAAAAGTGCCAAAATCTTGGGCATAAACATCTTGATACGACTGTTAGTGTTATCTCACTATGCCATGTACATTCCCTCATAATGTAAATAAAGTGCTCGACTTCCTTTGCGATCTTTTCTAGGCACTACAATTTATATTCTCCTTCTACTTTTAGGAGAGTTTTGCTGGACGGTATAATTCTAAAAGTATAATTCTGGAAGTTCAAACTAACTCGAAATGCCTCGGAGAGTTCAACTTTTTCAGTAAGATGACGAACGTCTCCGAATCGAACTACGGACTTTCCCCAAGAAGCAGGCGGTAAAGAGTTAAATCCCATCCACTATTTTGCAGTATTCTCATCAGACTTCGACACACTCAAAAACTGGTCGATGCGAATCTACCTACAAGGTGTATGAACGAGCGCTCGAAAGCTCCTGACTTCACGGCAGTGCTCTTCTCGATTTTCTATATCTTCAAAATCATCACCTAATTACCCAGTCCATTAACTTTAAATCGGCTCATTTTCTTGAGAAACTGTCCACAATTCATCTCGGGATTACACAGTTATTTTTTCGGAATAACAGCGATCAATCTAGTGATTTCAATAAAACAGAAATTCCAGGAGCATAATGAGGCAAACTTATATTTATCCTTCCATAGTTCCAATAATCTGATCGAAACCTAACTACTTTGTCAAATGAAAAAATGAGACACTTCTACTTTCCGGGCGTCCCTCCTAGATCATACTTCAATTCGATTATCCAATCCGACCTCAAACTTTCCACATTTTACCGACAATCCAACAATCATCATAAGCCCCTATTATGTTTCCCCTCATACTAGCCAATTGCCCCGTCCGGTGCTGGATCAGCGTTCGTCGAGGGAAGAACAAAAAAAAATAACCACGCTTCGTTCTAATCATATCCCGCGATTCCCAGGGGCAAGTTCGTGAGCATTTTATGAACGATTATACGTAATGTGTATGAATATGTTGGTCGAGGCGCTATTGGAAACATGCAGCGAAAACGCGACCGCAGGAGGTACTCGCGGGTAAACGCTCTTCGGGAGTGAAATTACCGCGTCCGCCGAAAACTAGCGTGAGTTGTTGGTTCGTCTTTCACTCCTGGGAACGCCAAGTGATCCCTTTCGGTTGGGATTTGATGGACATTTCCAGTATCGTAACTTCAGCAATTTATTTTCCAGAATTATTGACAATTGAACTGGACTCAAAGCTGATATGGGAGTGCCGGAGGAAACTTAATGAAGTAGGCAAGAACCACAAGGTCTCTTTAGTCCTCGCTCCGGGTCACTCAAGAATCAAAGGAAACGAAGAGGCCAATACACTTGCCAAAAAGGGAGAACAAACGCCACTTACTGTCCCAGATCCTTTCTGTGGCATAGGCAAATGCACCTATAAGAAAGAGTTTTTGAAGAAGGCAGAGACTGAAAGAGAAGCACTCTGGAGGAATCTTCCAGGAATGGATCAATCCGGAAAGTTCCTTCGGAACTTGAGAAGTGCCAAAGCCAAAAATTATTTGGATTTCAATAAGTATGAGTTACGCCTCCTCACTGGCTTCCTCACAGGACATTGTCGCCTCAATAGTCAATAGTTAGGAAGGGGGTTACGTTTCGCTGCGCCCTCAAGGTCTATTGTGCGCTACCTACAGCTCGCCCTCCAGCTCCAGAGCTTCAATGAACTCCAGTATCTGAGAGGGCTTCAAGTTAGATCCTCATTCCTCCTGTAATTCTCTTGTCCAAGACATTCTTTGCGCTGGTTTGCGAGGCATTCTGTAACCAGGTGAACAGGAGTCTCCTCCTCTTCACCACAGAATCTACTCGTCAGTTTCTGTTAAGCTCATTCTCATCATATGCTTTCTAAGGCGACAATGTCCTGTGAGGAAGCCAGTGAGTAGGCGTAACTTGTTCTTACTGAAATCCAAATACTTTTTGGATCTTGAACTTTCAAAGTTCCGAATGAACTTTTTGGAGTGATCCATGCCTGGTAGGTACTTCCAGAGTGCTTCTCTTTCAGACTCTTCCTTCTCCAGAAACTCTTTCTTATAGGTGCATTTACCTATGCCACAGAAAGGTTCGGGGCCAGTAAGTGGATTGTCGCCTTAGAAAGCATATGATGAGAACGGGCTTAACAGAAACTGACGAATGAAGATTCTGTGAGGAATATAAGGAAACTCTTGTTCACCTGGTTACAGAATGCCTCGCCATAGCAAACCAGCGCAAAGAATGTCTTGGACAATAGAATTACAGGAATAACGAGGATTCAACCTCCTTGAAGCCCTCTCAGATCCTGGAGTTCATTGGAGAGCTTGAGCCGGAGGGCGAGCTGATGGGGGGCACAATATATCTTGAGGTCGCAGTGAAATGTAACCCCTTAACCTATCCATAACTATAACTATAAGTAGCGAGTCTCGAGCTACCTATAGGGTGAACGACATCGTTGACTATCTCCCAAAAGACATAGAAGTATCGAACAGAGACTTCGAAGCACCTCTAATGCGAAACAGGAAACGAGCACAACCGCAAAAATCGTTAACACGGGATGATGGATCGCAGCCATTCGACGTGTATCATTGTGAAAACAATTTTCGGAAATGCATCCTAGCGACGCAGATACAATCGATCATCTCCAACCATTCGTATATAGCGGTCGACAGAAGTCGGACGACAACAAGATCTAATCTCGGCGTTTGCCCCAACATAATGAACTACTTCCAGAGTATGTGGTCTTCCATATCGATTCCTCAGAGTGTCGAATACCGATAAGGTAAAGCCTCCAATGGACAGATATGAAACATGTAACGTGTTAATGAACGATTAGATTAACGCGAACAATCTTTGATATATGTGGGAGTTTGTGGTTGCTCGTGATGCGTGATCTCAGTGAAATGAATTTCGCGGTTGAGTACCCAAACGGAATGAGTGATGTTGTCCTGGAATCTACAGTCGTTTTGAGACATCTGTGCTTGAAGTCAGGTTAGATAAGATGAGAGGAAGGAAGAAAGATTAGATATGTAGCGATCCGCACCTACGGCCCAACATTGACCGTACCACTCAACAGAGGGCACCACCGAATAGACAAAACTCAAAAGATACTACCCAAAGGATCGAAAAGCGACAGAAAAGGTGTGAGCATTCGAAGACAGTAATTCTGTAATCAAATTCGCTGATATGAGTCCGGAATTTCTTCATGGAGTCTCTCAATACTAGTTTTCAACGAATGTCTCTCTAATTCGTTAGAATAATGTGAAGATACTCTAAAATGAATATAATATAATATGAATTCTCCCTATTCCAGACACCTATTCGCGAAGTCACGCTTCATTTTTCGATAGAATGCATTACTAAAGAAAATTCCTGTAAAATCTCAGGTTATAAACTTCGGATTCAACTAACTAGTACTGTTATATATGAACGATAGTTCTTTAATTCAACGGATATTCCTGTCAAATTGATACGAAAGTTCTGTAGTAAAGTCATTCCTGTTTTATTTTGGTGTGGAATAACTGGCAATTCTTGTTGAAACTGAAGTTTGAAGCTTTGAATGAAACTATCTAGTTGGTTTATTGAACAGAAAATTCCTGTAAATAGTAACGGACATTCCGGTTTTCGCCACAGTATTATTTTCCTGTTGAAATGACAAACTGCAGTTTGGTTGAATCAACTAATGTAAAACTTGTTATTTCTAGAGGAATTAAACGACTGGAACTGTCACGTAAAATCAACAAATATTCCTGCTGTCGCTCATATAGGGGGAATTCACTGTAGAAGAAACCGAATTCCTGTTGTATATCCTGGAAAATTTCTTTGAGTGTTGTCCCACAATTTTCACATGAAAATACAAGTAAGACGAATCGTGAATTGATAGACCACAGTCATTGAGTGATTTATTACATATTATTTCATTCGATAGGGTGTGAGTTATCTTGCTTTTATTGAATTTTCACGCCAGGAAGGAACGAAATTCTATTATTTCAAGGTTGAACATGTTCCTCGTCTCTATATAAAATATTGAACGATTGGTGTTATTTTAGCTTTTTTATTTTCTTGATCGATTGTTGCTCGAAAGACCGCATGTTGATGTACCTTTAAGTCCTCTGAAGAATGTATGATGTTCGACATAAATATAAAAGACATCCTCTGAGTCACATGAATTAACTAGTCTCTTCCCCTGAGACCAAAACCAAAGACTGTACCTGTCTCAGGATAATATTTTTTCTTCGAACGATTCCGAAGGTTCTTTATAGGAAACAATACAACCAAAATGACAGTGCTTCCTATTGTATATGAACCTGTGAAGGATCGAAAGCATCGAATGAAACTGGAGCTCGAAAATATTCACATCGTGCAGACTCCAACGAGATCGTATATGCACCTTAACCATATCCTCGACTGCAACGTCGTAAAACTTGTAATGGAACACACTTTATCTTCAGAAGATGTGCGTTCTACCTCAGCCCCAGAGAATTTTATCGAGTTTTGCCAAACGAGGAAATTTTGTTCATTATTTGAGAAATTTCTCAACCGGAGAAGGAACTTCTGATTATGTATTGTGGTAATTACAATGCTTACCATTTCGGTACGTTGATCCCTTTGGTTGGAATACTCTGAAGTCAATGAAACAAAAACGTGAGGAAGAGATATCCTTGAAGGTTGAGTGTTTGGTAACTGGATGAAACGAACTTGAAGAGAAGACAAAATCAGGAAAAATCCTTCCCGGATGTGAAACTATAAAGGATGTGACATTGTGATCTATTCAGATAGTCAAGCTGTTATCAGAGAACTGAACTCCTAAAACATCGACTCAAAGCTGATATGGGAGTGCCGGAGAAAACTTAATGAAGTAGGCAAGAACAACATGGTCTCTTTAGTCTGGGTTCCCGGTCACTCAGGTATCAAAGGCAACGAAGAGGCAAATATACTTGCCAAAAAGAGAGCACAAACGCCACTTGGTGGCCCAGAATCTTTCTGTGGCATAGGCAAATGCACCTATGAGAAAGAGTTTTTGGACAAGGAAGAGACTGAAAGAGAATCACTCCGGAGGAATCTTCCAGGAATGGATCACTCCAAAAAGTTCCTTCGGAACTTCAAAATTGCAAGATCCAAGAAGTATCTGGATCTCAGTAAGAATAAGTTACGCTTCCTCACAGGACATTGTCGCTTCAGAAAGCATATGATGACAATGGGCTTAACAAAAACTGACGAGTGCAGAATCTGTGGGGAAGGGGAGGAAACTCCTGTTCACCTGATTACAGAATGCCTCGTTATTTCAAACCAACGCAAAGAATGTCTTGGACAAGAGAATTACAGGAGGAACGAAGATTTAACATCCTTGAAGCCCTCTCAGATACTGGAGTTCATTGGAGCTCTGGAGCTGGAGGGATAGCTGTGCGTAGCGCTTTGCGAAAACAGCTATGATTGGGGGCACAAAATACCTTGAGGTCGCAGTAAATGGTAACCCTCTTACCTAACTATACTGGAGTTAGAACTGGATTAGAACTATGGAGCTCTTCGAGATATACCTCGGTCAAGAAAGAAGGGCACAATATATCTTCAGATCGTGGTGAAAAAGTAAACCTGAACTAACAATAATGATGGAAACTTCGACTGGCCTAACACCAGAACCCGCGACATCCGGCAACGTCGCCTTCCACGAGCGAGAATACCTTCATCTCGGCAAAAACCCCGCGAATGCTTTCGGCAATAAAAACGAGAATATACGACCTCATTTTGAATATATGATTCGTAATTTGTTTCATAAAACCGGGAAGGGTTTTCAATTCAGCAGAAGTTTTTATCGTCGCTCAGTCGATGATATTTTCGCTTACTACCGCCGTCCGTTATTATTATTTCCTCCCTCACTTCTCCCATCGTAACCGAATATTGTTTTTTGCGGGGACTTCGACGGCGATTTTATGAAGTCGCGTAAAAAGTCGTCGGCTTCGTTACGACCGCCGCGATTGGCCATCGAGGGGGGGATTTTGGGTTCGCGCAGGGGGGCGATTCCGTTTTTTTTTTCATGAGGTTGGTTGTTCATCGATGTTGGTAGCACTTGTAAACGTTTTTTTTTTGGAGACGCCCCTGACAGCTATAGGCTTTGACTTCCTATAATAGTACGAGATAATCTCCTATAACCATAGAGAATGACATCCTATAATCATTATGAGAAGATCTCCTATAAATAAAGGAGACGACCTCCTATAATGATAGGAAATGACTTCCAATAATGATAGGAAATGACGACGTGTAATTATAGGAAATGACCTCTTATAATTATGAGAGGTGGAACTATGATCATAGGTAATGACCTTTTATAATTAATACGTTATGTGGATTTTGTCACATCATTAAGAGATAGGAAGGTCGAATAACTCTTCAACTTTCAACCCTTTTTTTTTGTTTAGTCAGAGGGAATCCTCATGGACGAACCTAACCTGCTGTTTTAGATTCCGGGCATTTATTACCTATTAACCTTTTGACTCTTCTTGTTCGTATCTCTATCACGATCTTTGTCGTGTGATAATTGTGTTACCTAGGAATTTGAATTTCATAGGAGTCTCTTCTTCTGGATAATTCAAATTGAGATTACTCAATTTTTGTTTCTACGTAGTTGATCTCTGGGTCTTTTGTGATAGGTGGGTATCCTAACCACATCTTCTGCGGGGTTGTAGTCAACTAGTCTTCTTAGCTCATCATTTGGGTGTTGACTCGCTTTTTCAAATATCTTCTCGGTCTTCTTTGTCAGGAAATCTGTGACAGTTTCCCATTCCAAGTCTCTGTGGATATGTTGGTTTCTTACGAACCACGGCATATTCATTGCTGTTCTGAGCAGTTTATTCTCTGTTACTTGAATCTTCTTTATATGGCTATTGGCTGCATGGCCCCATGCCGCCGAGCCATATGTTAGTTGAGGTCTTGCAATTGACTTGATCATTCGTAGCTTCGTGCTTTGGTTCATTTGGCTTCTTCTTCCTAGCAGTGGATTAAGTCTACTCATTGCTGAGTTTGTTTTATTCACTGCATATTTTATATGGTTTTTCCATGTAAGCCCTTCATCTAGTTTTACTCCTAGATATTTGACTTCATATTTTCCATTTTATCTATTCTCAATCCAGCTGTAGGTTGGAATCAATTTCGAGTTTCCGCTTCTGTAGTAGAATAGCTTGACTCTTTCTGCTACTTATTTGAATTTTCCATTTAATGAACCATTCTTTTAAATCTTCTAGTGTTTCTTGCAGTCTTCTGTGTATGACATCTGGTCGGCGATGTCTGAAGGCTATTCCTGTGTCGTCTGCATAAAGGGCTAGCAGATTCCTTGGGTTCCTAGGAATGTCGTTGATATAAATGTTGTAGAGCAGAGGTCCTAGAACTGATCCTTGCGGTACTCCTGCTTCTACTTGTCTGGTGGTAGATAATGTGTCGTCTATTTTAACATAAAAATTCCTGTTCCTCAGGTAGTTTCTTATAATCTTGCAGGTTTTGCTGGTGTAGCCTGCCATCATCATCTTGTAGGCAAGTCCTTCGTGCAAAACTCGGTCGAAGGCTCACTCGACATCTAATAGCACTAATCCTGTGGCTTTTTTATTCTGAAATCCTTCAGTGACATATTCAGTGATCCTTAACAGTTGGAGTTCTGTGGAATGATTTCTTCTGAATCCAAATTGTTTTGGTGGTATCAGATTCAGCGCTTCTGTTTCTTCATTGAGTCTTTTTGCAATGACTCTTTCGACAATTTTTCCAATTGCTTACTGTAGACTTGTCGGCCTGTAGCTTTGTGGGAATTTTATATCTTTTCCTGGCTTATTTTCAACCCTACCATTTTAGGTGGTTCCAAATGATGTTTTCTTTTTCACCAATCACCCCCTTCTATTATGTTTTTGAGGTGGTTCTTGAACCAAACATTGTCAATTATTGATCTGAAAGCAATCACCTCTCACATTACCGACAGTGGTGGTAGGATGTAAAATTTTCCATCCAAACACTTAATACAGAGCTTAATTCATGAAATCGACGAAGGGAAATTATAAATCTCACAACGCGTGATTTTTTTGTTCGTTAAACGCGCGTTAGGCACTATATTTATGGGTCCTTTGAAACTCTTGAGTTTGGGTTATCAATATTTCAACGCTGGGCGAGTAGACTAAACAAAAACTTAAATTAATATATTAATTTTTCACATTTCTAGGCGTTCTCAAAACTTCGATTTTTTTTTGTATCGACTTATAAATAATCTCTATTCCCGACTTTTTGAATTAATTCTGCATGTATCGAAATGTTATTAAATATTACAATTTTATTCTCTTTAGTTTCTTTTCATTAGAATCATTTTCTCTATCAAGTCTTGTGCGCTTGAAATTCTGGAATCGATTTCCTATAGTTTATGAAGGAGCATTTTTATTATTCCACACATCGAAGGAGAATCTCCCAACCCCCACGCCGAACCTTCCCGTCCCCGAACGTCCACACGCCCGCGTCACATCTGCAGGAAGCCGCCGCCTCATTTTTCTTCGCGCCAGTTCCGAAAAAAACCGCAAAACTCATAACTCAACGGAAAAACTAGACGGGCAGCACTTCATCACCCCGGAAACAAGACACCTCGGAATTCATTTCGGATATGCAGATGCCCGAATGATGTGGAATTTCGCCGAGGCCGAACTTTTTGTATTATAAACTTCGGGTCGACCTCCGGCGACATCTTTTATGCCGGACATAATATGAATATTCAAACTGCCGAAGGGGGGACGCCGAATCTCTGTCGCAGATGACGGGGGCCTTTGGCGGATCGCAAGAAGGGGCGAATCTGTGTTCGGGGTCGTTAATGTAATCTGGGCCGGGTCCGCCGTCTGGTTCGGGGCTGGAGGGCGACGAAAGAGTGGTTATGACGTGATCTGAGGTTGGGTTTGTGCGATTTTCGGACGCAGAGCCTACGTTTGGGAAGATGAAGAAAAAAGGTTCTTGTCGATGTGCCGTTCGAAGGGGATCCTTTCCTGCCATTCTTTCAGCTTGAAGTGGTTCCTGTCTGTTAGTTTCCTTGGTTTCAATTTCCCTTTCCTTTTTTTTTGGTCAGGGGGAATCCCCAGGGACCAACTGTCTCCGATAGATAGGACATTGTGAGACTTCGTGTGAAGCACGATCTGCTCGAACTAAACCTTACCTGCTGTTTTAGATTCCGGGCATTTATTACCTATCAACCTTTTGACTCATCTTGTTTTTATCTCTATCACGATCTTTGAAATGTTATGATTGTGTTACCTATGGATTTGAATTTCATAGGAGTCCCTTCTTCTGGATGATTTGAATTGAGATTACTCAATTTCTGTTTCTACGTAGTTGATCTCTGGGTCTTTTGTGATAGGTGGGTATCCTAACCACATCTTCTGCGGGGTTGTAGTCAACAAGTCTTCTTAGCTCATCATTTGGGTGTTGACTTGCTTTTTCAAATATCTTCTCGGCCTTCTTTTTCAGGAAATCTGTGACAGTTTCCCATTCTAAGTCTCTGTGGATTTTTTGGTTTCTTACGAACCACGGCATATTCATTGCTGCTCTGAGCAGTTTATTCTCTGTTGCTTGAATCTTATTTATATGACTATTGGCTGCATGGCCGCCGAGCCATATGTTAGTTGGGGTCTTGCAATTGACTTGCTCATTCGTAGCTTCGCGCTTTGGTTCATTTGGCTTCTTCTTCCTAGCAGTGGGTAAAGTCTACTCATTGCTGAGTTTGTTTTATCCACTGCATATTTTATATGGTTTTTCCATGTTAGCCCTTTATCTAGATTCACTCCTAAATATTTTACTTCATTTTCCCATTTTATCTCTTCTCCATCTATCTGTAAGTTGGAATTTATTTCAAGTCTCCGCTTCTGTAGTAGAATAGCTTGGCTCTTTTTGCTACTTATTGAATTTTCCATTTAATGAACCATTCTTCCGAATCTTCTAGTGCTTCTTGCAGTCTGACATCTGGTCGTCGATGTCTGAAGGCTATTCCCGTGTTGTCTGCATAAAGGGCTAGCAGATTCCTCGGGTTCGTTAGGAATATCGTAGATATATATGTTGTAGAGCAGAGGTCCTAGAACTGATCCTTGGGGTACTCCTGCCTCTACTCGCCTGGTGGTAGATAATGTGTCGTCTATTTTGACATAAAATTCCGGTTCCTCAGGTAGTTTCTTATTATCTTGCAGGTTTTGGTGGTGTAGCCTGCCAACATCATCTTTTAGGCAAGTCCTTCGTGCCAACCTCGGTAGATGGCTCTCTCGACATCTAATAGCACTAATCCTGTGGCTTGTTTATTCTGAAATCCTTCACTGCCATATGCAGTGATCCTTAACAGTTGAAGTTCTGTGGAATGATTTCTTCTGAATCCAAATTTTTTCGGTGGTATCAGATTCAGCGCTTCTGTTTCTTCATTGAGTCTTTTTGCAATGACTCTTTCGACAATTTTTCCAAGTGCTGACAGTAGACTTATCGGTCTGTAGTTTTGTGGGACTTTTTTTTATCTTTTCCTGGCTTATTGAACACAATTACTTCTGCTGTTTTCCATCTTTCCGGATAGTATTCTGTCCTCAACACTGCGTTTGCTATATTGGTAAGCGCTGCTATCCTTTTTCTGGGCAATGTCTGCAACATAAAGTTTGTTACTTTGTCTTTTCCTGGAGCTTTTCTGTTTTTCAATTTCTTGATGATTTCTTTGATTTCTGTTGGTGTTGTTGGGTTTGGGATGGTATCGCCTTCCGGCGGTCCCAACATCTATTATTCATTTCCTTCGACTTCTTCTTCTAAGTCTTCATTGTCATCGTCTTCTCTGTAGTTGATTCTGGCTTCTCGTTCTATTGCGTCTACCAGTGCTTCGGCTTTTTCAAGCTTTGAGTAGGCCATCCCATCAGCTACGTGTAGAGGGGGAATTTCGGTTTTCTCGCGTCGTAAGCTCTTTTGCATCTTCCATGCTGAGTGGTCTATGGTGTTTAGCTCTCTTACTCTTTGGTTCCATATGTCTGTTCTCAGTTCT
Source organism: Aphidecta obliterata (assembly GCA_963966015.1). Lineage (NCBI taxonomy): Eukaryota > Metazoa > Arthropoda > Insecta > Coleoptera > Coccinellidae > Aphidecta > Aphidecta obliterata. The sequence continues at coordinate 7,298,268 of OZ014435.1, forward strand.
CTCAGTGCATTTCTCAGCACTTGACTGTGTTTATTCAGCTCTTTCTTGTGTTCTTCTCGATGTGAAGTTCTGTAGTTCTTCCTGAGTTTTCTATTCCTCTTTATAAGCTCTTTTATTGCTTTTGGGGTTTCACCATGTGAATGTTTCGGGGCTGGCCTTTCGATTCTTCTGGTACTTTCCTCGTAGGCTTCTTTTATTTGGGTTTCTAATTTTTCAACTTCATCTTCTAGATCTTCAGGGGTTCTTATCTGTGGAATTTCAGTAATTTTCTCCTAGAGTATTTCACTGTACTTTTGCCAGTCTGTGAAGTATTTCGTTTGAAGTTCTTCTGTTATCGGTCTGCGTCCCAATCTGAGTTCTATTGGGTTGTGGTCTGATGTGCCCTCTTCTTAAGTATCAAGTGTGAAATCTTGGGGTAATATCTTTCATTATGACGATATCTAATACGTCCGGTAGGCCATTACTTCTGGGCAGGTGGGTCGGAATTTCAGGTCCTAATACTTTGGCATTTAGTTTTTCGGCGTACATCTTAAGCTCCTTCCCATTTTGGTTATCAGTTCTGCTATTCCATTCTCTTGATTTGCAGTTCATATCGCCAATAATGATGTTCGGGTAGTTTCCTTCAAGCATCTTCTTCAGATCTTCCTCTATTAAGTCGTTTTGGGGTGGTTTGTAGGCTGACGTAATTTTCATTTGTCCTCGATTCGTATTGACTATAATCGAGACGGCTTCTATTTTCCCATTATTCAGTATATCGTCAAAATAGTGGTCGATGTTCCTCTTGACTATTAGGGCTACGCCCTCTCCTGTACGATTTCTGTCATTTCTGTTTATTTCATGGTCGGGAAATGAAATTCTATTTCTTGTAGATAGTCTCGTCTCCTGAATGGCTATAATTTCCGGTTGTTTCTCGGATATTATTTCTTCTATTTCAGATCTACGGGCTCGTAGACCGTTTGTGTTCCATGAGACAATCTTTAAGTGGTTTTTATTTCCGTTAGTCACTAGCTCCATTAATTGGGTTTAGTGAGTTTACGGAACTTTTTGTCCATCTCTATTTCCAGGAATTTCATGAGCTTACTCATGATATTCTTGGTGAAGGTATCTAGATCCTCGGTGGTTTCGGGTCCTTTCTTGTTGGTCTCTTTTTTCTCCTTTTGGCTGCTCTTCTTGGATTTTCCATTTTTTGGGGCTTCTTTCTTCTGCTCTTGTTTGAGTGGTGGCGTTTTCTCCTTCTTATCTTCTTCCTTCTGTTCTTGTTGGACAGTAGGAATCTTTTTCTTTTCTTCTTCTTTTCTTGATTTGGTCGCAGTCTTCTTTTTGGTCACCAGTTTCCACTCGCTACATCCTTTGTAGCTGGCTGGGTGACCTGCTTTTCCGCAGAGCGCCCAGGTAGCATTTCTCTCCTCGTTTTCTCTTGTTAGCGTACAATCTTTACTATTGTGCGCTCCAGAGCATTCAACACATCTCCATGGGAATGTGCATTTACTTTGAGGATGTCCGTAACGTGGACATCTATGACATTGGCCAGGTCCAATGCTCTTTTTCTTCGACTCTACTAATAATCTCTTCTATTTCTGTTGTGAAGCAATAGAAGAACTTTGACATCCTTGCCAATGTGCGACCAGTAGGTTTGTTGGCTCCGCCCTGACCATATAATTTCCGATGGCAGCACTCCCGAAACTGATCGGAAACGACCGAACACCTACTGCCATTAACCTATCGTAGTATTATCGAAAATCAAATTATTGGAACAACCTTAAAATAGACCAAATTAAACAATGACTTCCAAGAAGAGAACCCAAGAAGCATACGCTACACTCACCATTTCCCATCTTCACCGGCACCAAGACATTCCAAGCTCTCCGGAGTAACACATCAGCCAGGAAGCATGCGACCAACTCTCTCCTCGCCGGTTGTAGATCCGTCGATGCGATCAGCGCCAGATAATCGAACAATGAGATTTTCAGGTCCCCATAAATTCTCTTTCTCTTCCTATCGGGCCGCCGCCGCCGCGACACGTCGTCGCGCGCCCTAGACACGCCGCGAGAGTGCGAACGCGGCCTTACTTTCCATTAGGGAAACATCTCGCGGAGACGGTCGCGTACAAGTAACTTATCCTGGGAAAACTGATGGCAAAAATGTGTGCATGCACTCGGACGGGCGTAAAAATGGCGCACTGCGATCTTGTAGATCCTTATCGCCATAATCGAGCCTGTACAATGGTGTGTAATTAGGGTGGGATGGCATCGAGATTAATTGCGGGTCTTATTTCTGTCTTGGCATTCGATCGGATTAGCGGTTGACTTCTGTATTGTGTGCTTTTGGCTCTCTAATTGAGAATTCACAGTACTAATTCTATAGGGATGAGTTCATAGAATTGAAATTAATATTAATACATGTTTGTGTGTGTGCAGGAAATGATGTGGCTTTTTGATACAAAAACGCTGAAAATTATACACTTCATAAAACAAAAAAAAGAATATTGAAAAATAATTCATTAGATCCTCGGAGGTGATGTGCTATGATCTTGAAAAATAAACTACTATAATTTTCATAGGAGATAATTTTGATCATATGATATGATCTCTCGAAACTATAGGAGTCCATCTTTTTCGATCCTCGAAGATAACTTTCTCTGATAATATCAGGTTATCTCTCCCGATTCGTCGAAAATTATCTCCTATAATAATAGGAGATGGCCTCCTTCAATAATAGAAAATTGGGGGTGGCCTTCTATAAAGAGTGGAAATATTTTTTTCAATTATAAATGTGCAGATATTATTTTGAAAGCGATCTCCTATAATTCATAATGAATTACTCTCCCCAATTAAAGGAGGTGACCACGAGTTGAACTCCTGTGATTGAAAAAATAATGACCCATTGTTATAGTAATAATTCCCTTTATTAATCGTAGTAGATACTTTACTACGATTATAGAAGGTGTGTTACTCCTATAATGTGAGGCTATTTTGTGAGAATTATAGCAGATAATCTGCTATTATAATAACCAAATCCGATTATAATTATACCATAATTGTGATATATGACCTCCTTTGATAATATAAGATGATCTCCTATAATTCTTAGGTGACATTCTTCGGTGGAAGAGAATCATTGCCTATAATCGAAGGCTCCAATAGCGAAAAAAAATTATCTCCTCTAATTATTAGAGGTATTCTAATCATAGAAGGTCTCTTTTAATTCGTAAAAAATTACGCAATTGTAGGAGAATGATAGGAAATCATTTCCTCAAATTTAGGGAGCTGGCCTGCTATAATGATAAGAATTTGCCTCTATAATTATGAAAGTTCGAGTCTCATAATTGTCGTATTATGGGAATTATCTCCTATAATTATATGAGATGATACCTTCAATTATGAATGGAAATTTTCACAGAAATATTATCAAGTTATATTATAGCCTACTCAAATAATATGTTCCATAGACATACTAAACGCCCTCTGATACCTAGTGATCCCCACAATCATAAGGAATGACCTCCTATAAATATTGTTGATCAAGTGAATGACATTCCAGATTTATAGGAGATTATCTTATAAGTGTAATTATATCACCTGTTACAATCATATGTGATTTGCTGAAATTTTGAAAAAATGATCTCCTATTATTATTACTGGCAAGGATCTTTTATTATAAAAGGAATTGACCTTCTTTCATTAGCGGGAATAACCTCTTATCAGCATTGAAAATGACGTGCTATAATTATAGGAGATGATCTGCTATAACATATTATATAATTACAAGATAAATTCCTATCATTATAGCAGGTCATCTCCTATCATTTCAGGAAATAATTTCCTATCATTCTCCTACAAATGCGTAATTTTCCACGAATTGAAAGATACCTTCTATAATTAAAAGACCTGTCATAATTATAGGAGATAATTTTCTTCCGCTATAAGAGGCTGCAGCCTTTTATTATAGGCAATGATTCTTTGTTAACAAAGAATGTCACTTGAGAATTATAGAATATCATCTAATATTATTATAGGAGGCCATTCATTACAATTATGGGTCATCATCTGGTAAAATTATAATTGGATATGGTTACGGTAATAGCAGATTATCTGGTATATTCCCCACAAAAAAGCCTCACATTATAGGAGTAACTTACCTTCTATAATAATTATAGTGAATTATCTACTATGATTAATAAAGGGGATTATTTCTATAACAATGGGTCATTATTTCTTCAATCGCAGAAGCTCAACTCCTGGTCACCTTCTATAATTGTAGAGGGTAATTTTTTATGAATTATAGGAGATCGCTTTCAATATGGAACTTGAACTTCTATAATTATAAAAAAAAAAAATTTCCATCATTTAAGAAGGCCACCACTAATTTTTGATTATTTATTTTTGATGAAATATTCGGTCAATTGTTGGACATTGTTGGTAGTTGCACAAGTCAAGTAGTTAACAATAGAGATTTCGAATGGGTTGGATTAAACTTCGAATTGTGGAAGAAACTGCAGGAGGTTAGCTCCTATAATTCGATAAGATAATTTCACATCATTATGGGAGGTCATCTCCTATAAATATAGGAGATTATTTCTAACTCTTATATGAGCACATCCCCTTAAACTTTTGGTGGTTATTTTCTGTGAATAATAGGAGATCATCTAATATCATTATAGGATGCCATCTTCTAGTATCAAGGGAGATCTACTTCTGTATTATTATTGCGTCCGGAGAGGAGAGAAGAGTTGAGCTTCTGCACCTTGATACTGAATACCTGGCAATACACTTCACGAGGAAATACTATAATCTCCCTATAAAAATTATGGTTGAAATAATGTTATCGATTCTTCTCATTTCAGCTAATTTTTGATGAAATATTCGGTCAATTGTTGAACATTGTTGGTTGTTGAACAAGTCAAGTTGTAAACTATCGAGTTTTCAAGTAGGTTGGATTAAACTTCGAATTGTGGAAAAAACTGCAGGAGGTCAGCTCCTATAATTTGAGAAGATAATTTTCAATTATTATAGAAGGTCATCTCTTACAATTGTAGAAGATGATTCTTTAACTGTTATATGAGCCCATCTCCTAAAATTATTGGAGGTTATTTTCTGTTGATAATAGGAGATCATCTAATATTATTATAGGACGCTATCTTCTAGTATCAAGGGGAAATTGGCCAAACTCAAGGATCAGTGAAGAACTTGCCTAGATATTTCAACTACTGACGTAGATGTATATTCAATAGTTCTCGTGTCTGCTGTGATGAAGAGAACCACACCTGATTATGACACATTTCAAGATGAATTCGTCACCATAATGTTCCTGTTCAGCGTTCAATATTGCCGTCTATCCTTAGGGGGTCCCCCATTCGAAACTCATTGAACTCGGTCGTTTAACCATTCGCCGTTTGTTCGAATCAAGACGGCCGGGATACCAAAACCGCTGACCATCGCCTACTGCTTAGCATAAACGTCCAAGTGAACGCCCGACAATGGGCGGCTGGCGTTCCGTAAACGTCCGCAATTTCAATTCGAATATACTTCCGTACAGCCGGAATCGGGCACCCTCGAAGGATCGGACAATAATCCTTGTCCTTATTATGGTCATGCGTGTTCTTTTATCAAGTCGACGGACGGGCCTGCTGAGAACCGCAATCTTCCATCTCGATTGAAAGTAAATTGGTTGTAGGTTGGAGCCGTTGTCATTATTGGTGGTATCGGCGAGTAGGAAGATGATTCGAGATGACTGCGGCGCCATTGTTCGAGCGGTGGTTGAATGGGGAGTCTTTTTCGAGACACGTTTCTGAACCTGCAGATATTTCCAGACGGACCTCTCAGAAGGATTGGCCACGAACATGGAGTGAAGACGGCGAATTGTGCAATCAGGAGTAACTTGAAAAAAATCCTCAATATCATCCAAGGAGTGACACTGAGAAAAAAAACTGAGTAGAATTCGTACCATCAAGAATCGAAGATACAACATCGCGCGTGCGCGCTCCCCTGAGAAACTTTAAATCCGACCATTCGGACCGCAGCTCCGCCGAGTGATGTTATTCCCCGCTGATGGCACCCATTAATCGCACTTCATGACGTTCTAATAGCAGAAGATGCAATGAATAGTCTGTCGGGCATTCTGCACAGGTGCATCAAGGCCTCACTGCGCGGACCTGCAGCTCAATAAGATCTCGTATTTAATGAGCTACTTGCCGGGTAGGAGTTCCTGGTTATGATCATGAAGTGCATACAATGAATGAGGTTGACAAATGAGATGCGGTTGTGTGGAGATGAAGGTATACGCGAGGTTTTAATCACTACCGCTTGTTCCGCGGAGATAATTAGACAGTTGAACGTCGTCGGGTCGAAAATCGGCGGCGGAGGTGTGAAGGGGGGGAAGGGAGTCGGCCGGTTGTTCCTTTCTCACGGGAGGATGGGAATATTTCGGTTCAGATTGCATACATCCTTTCTGCGGAGTGTTTCGGTGGAGAAAAAGGTGGTATTCCTTCATCAGTTTTACATTTGGTACACTGGGTATATCTGTTTCACAGCCACCCCCATAATTCATCGAAATTTTTATGAACATCCAATTGAATGTTCACGGACAGAATCGAATTTGACCACGAATTCTCCAACTATAAACCAACCTAATTATTAATAATTCGAAAATTACCGACATTGTTGACAAAATCTATTCGAAGAAACAAAGGTACAAAAAAAGGTTTATTCGATCTTCAGAGATGATCTCCTTCAATCTAAGGGGATGACCCACAATAATTATTTTATTTCAATTTTAATTTGGAGATTTTGGGAGATGAACTCCTACAATTATAGCATATCATTTATTTTACTGACAGGAGTTTATCTTCCTTGATCCTTGATTATGACATTCTATAATTATATTAGGTCTCCTATTATTAACAGAAAATTACCTCACATAATTTTAGGATATGACCTCATTCAACAGTTATGAATTATCTCCTATAATTATGGAAGATTATCTCCTATAACGATATGAGATTATCTTCTAAAATTATAGAGCTAACCCCCTGCAGCTTAGTTTTTTCACCATTCGAGGTTTAATCCAACTTACTTGAAATCTCGATAATTTACAACGTTACTTCTTCAACTACCCCCAAAATTCATCGAAATTTTCATGGACATCCCGTTGAATGTTTACGAAGAGAAAGACGACCACGATTTCTTCATCTATAAGCACAACCTAATTGTTCGAGGCTATTCGGATTCAAAATTCGAAAATTATAGACATAGTTGACAAAATGAAAACACTCTAATCAAAGAAAAAACGAACAAAAAGAGGTCTATTCGATCTTCAGACGTGATCTTCTATATTATGAGGAATTGACTCATAATTATTATTATTTTCATTTCATTTTAATTTCTATTTGGAGAATTTGGGAGATTAACTCCTACAATCATAGCATATCATTCATTTCACTAACAGGAGTTGATCTGCCTCGATCCTAGAAGATGACGTATCATTATATTAGGTCTCCCATTTTTAACAGAAAATAACCTCCAATAATTTCAGGATATGACCTCATTCAACAGTTTTCAATTATCTCCTATAATTATAGGAGATTATCTTTTATAACGATGTAAGATTATCTTCTAAAATTATAGAGCTAACCCCCTGCAGCTTAGTTTTTTCACCATTTGAAGTTTAATCCAACTTACTTGAAATCTCGATAATTTGCAACGTGACTTCTTCAACTACCCCCAAAATTCATCGAAATTTTCATGAACATCCAGTTGAATGTTTACGAAGAGAAAGACGACCACGATTTCTTCATCTATAAGCACAACCTAATTGTTTGAGGCTATTCGGACTCAAAATTCGAAAATTACAGACATAGTTGACAAAATGAAATCATTCTAATCAAAGAAAAAAACGAACAAAAAGAGGTCTATTCGATCTTCAGACGTGATCTCCTATATTATGAGGGGATGACTCATGATTATTATTATTTTCATTTCATTTGAATTTCTATTTGGAGAATTTGCAAGAATCATGGCAAGTCATTCATTTCACTAACAGGAGTTGATCTCCCTCGATCCTAGAAGACCTCCTATAATTATATTAGGTCTCCCATTTTCAACAGAAAATAACCTCCAATAATTTTAGGATATGACCTCATTCAACAGTTATGAATTATCTCCTATAATTATAGGAGATTATCTCCTATAACGATATGAGATTATCTTCTAAAATTATAGAGCTAATCCCCTGCAGCTTGGTTTTTTCACCATTTGAAGCTTGATCCAACTTACTTGGAATCTCGATAATTCGATAATTATTTTCATTTTATTTCATTCTAATTTTTATTTGGAGATTTTGGGAGAACTCCTACAATCATAGCATATAATTCATTTCACTAACAGGAGTTGACAGATCTCCCTTGATCCTAGAAGATGACGTTCTATAATTAGATAAGGTATCCTATCATTAACAGAAAAGAACCTCCAATGATTTCAGGATATAACCTCATCCAACAGTTATAAATTATCTCCTATAATCATGTAAAATTATCTTCTAAAATTATAGGTGCTGATTTCTTTCACAATTCGATGTTTAATTCAACCTTCTAGAAATCTCGATAATTTACAACTTGACTTGTTCAACTACCAACAATGTTCAACAATTGACGAAATATTTCATCAAAAATCATCTGAAATGAAGAGAATCTAGAACATCAATTCAACCATAACTTTTATGGGGAGATTATAGTCTTCCCTCGTGAAATGAATTTCCAGGTGTTGAGTATCAAGATGCAGAAGCTCAACCCTTCCCTCCACTCCGGACGCAATAATAATCCAGAACACGCTCCATAACTCCAACAACCCAACGAAATATCCTCCAATAAAACCATACATACGTGAGTTATAAGATGCGAAAAACACTTTACACGTTCCTACCGAATTTATAAAAGCGAGAGACACTCGCTGCGCCCGTTCGATCATTGACAGATCGACCATCTGTCACTCTGGTAGCAATGTGCGAGACTCATAACCCGGTCGCATGCGCGGCTCATTAGGGAAGACGATGGATGAAGGATGAGACAGGACGAGCTGCACCTGCGGGACGCGTGTAGTGGATGGCAATTTATGACGCAGTCGCATTCACATGCAAAAAAGACATTCGGAAGGTGCTGCGGAGTAATTATGGGGTGCAATGTGATGGCGCAATAAATATGGATCGAGATGTTCTGAATAAATATACAACTGGTTCACGCGTTGAGATGGAAGTTATAATAATATCCTTCTTGTGATTAACAGTGATTTGAGGTTCTGGGGTCGAAATAATTGGGAACGCAATTTCTGTTTTCGTAGAGAAGGTTATATTAATCAAAATTTTTCATGCTTCACTGGCCCCCGATGAGCATCTCAGCGGTCTGAGAAGTGCAATTCCCATTCAGAAACCTGCGAGTCTCGAACAGCCAATAAACGATCCGAGCTAACTCCCAACGACACCATTATCGCCCGTGTGAATGGAATAATTCAAAAGACGGGAAATACGGGAAATTCTCGACGTCAAAGTCGGCATCCTCGAGAAGGATCAACACCACAATGGGCGCCGACAATGGAAATCACCAGACCTTCGTAAGCAATCAGCGAAGGAGCAGCTTTCAACAGAAATATCAACAATAGATCATTCACGGAATTTTATTAAAGTCGTCGATTCTATCGACTCTCGAGAGAAGTTCTCCTCGAGCGTCCTAGATTCAATCCTCGACGTTTCGGGATGTGTTTCGCCTGCGAGGTTATAATGTATGCTCGAGAAGGTCTTCGGTGTTATGCAACAAAGCCCGTTTCGATGTCAACGACTCGACTTCGTAAGAAGAGAAACAAACTCCTGATTATATACGAATTTCAATTCATGTGGTCGGGAATAGAGATTATTTATTTTGGCCTAGTTAATAAATAACGAAGAAAATATCCCTTTGACACCGCCAGATGTGCCAAAAACTGCTGAAGCAGCCACTTTGAGTCTGCTTCCTAAAAAGAGCCGCCATTTATATGAGAAAACCTATGCTGAATTCAGATCTTGGTGCAAGGACAAGAAGGTTCGGAACTTTACGGAAACGGTTTCGTTGGCATACTTTACGGGTATTGCAGAAAAGGGGCATCTAGCAAGTTTATGGCCAAAATATTCGATGCTGAAATCAACACTAAATGTGAAAGACAATACTGATATAAGCAGATACCACAAACTGATGATGTTTATTAAACGGAAAAGAGAGAAATATATCCCAAAAAAATCAAAAGTTCTCGAAAAAGAACATGCTCCTGATAGTGTTTTCTTGATGTCGAATGTAAAAATGAAACTCAATTGAATCGTTATTCCAACTTATTCTCATTATCTCGTTATAGTAAAATAACTATCATTGTTTGATTTGTAGGTCGCTTTGATATTCGGAGTAGCGGGTGCATTGAGAAAAGATGAATTGTTAAGGTTGCAGAGAAAGGATGTACAAGATATGGGATCGAAATTTTTGGTGACAGTGAATTCATCGAAAACACATTCGAAGAGGATATTCACTGTGGTGGATGATGATGAGCATACAATTTTAAACATAATAAAGAGATATATATCCTTGAGGCCAGCTCTCACACTCCACACGAAAGATTTTTTGTTTTTTATAAGAACTATAAATGCTCAACACAACCAGTTGGAATTAATACATTTTCTAAATTACCGTCAATGATTGCAAACTTTCTTAAATTAAAGCAACCACATTTGTATACAGGTCACTGTTTTCGGCGTTCTTCTGCGTCTATTCTTTCTGACAGTGGTGCAGATTTTTCAGCCATCAAAAGAATTGGTGGTTGGAAATCAACTTCTGTTGCAAAAGGGTTTTTCGAAAACTCCATTCAGAATAAAATAGAAACTGCAGAAAAAATTTTATGTCATAATAGTTCCAAAGTAAATAATGCTTCAATTCACTTCATCCACACGTTTCTTATCGGACATTGTAGGAAATGAAATAAATGTAAACTATTCAGAATGTCACAACATGTCCAATATTCCTTCTATGAATTTTTCGAATTGTTCTATAGGAAGCATAAATATCAATATATCGAAATGAACATAGAAATTTGTATTACGTCAAACTTGTATTTTATGCAAAATAAAAATTGGTTTAGATCCAGAATTTATATTAAATTCTTGATGAGGTCGACGGAAAAATCTTGTAATCAACTCGTTTATTAATTCAGCGATTAATGGTCTCAAACATTATTTTTATTTCGACCATTAATCGCTAACATTAATAAACTAGTTGATTGAATAACTATGAAGTATTCGTTTAGTCTACTCGTTCAGCGTTGAAATGCTGATAACCCATACTCAAGAGTTTTGAAGAAAGATGAAGCAAACGTCCCGAATATTCCCCCATCAGTCCCACCAAAGTCACAGAACCGACCCTCGAGCTAGTCGCCATAAAGCACTCATCACTTCTTGGCACCATATTCCCTTTTTGCATATGTCAAATATCCAACTTTGCATCCGTATCCATCACGGAAAAGAAACTAAAATCATCGCAAACCACTAACCTCTACACCAAGTGACCCAAAAAATACTCAACGACACGTCTATGTTTGCGCCTACTGCTACAGATTTCATTGCAAGAGCGATATTTTCTGGATTATACCACCAGACGAAGAGAAAACCCCACATAAAACATCGAAAATCGCGTAACACCGTGATAAAGTCGAAATAGGCGATCCCGACCCTTTTCTTCTACCGCGCCCAGCGCATTCGCCAATTTGTATTATTTATCATGACTGGGCAGGATTAGCCGTCACTTCGAAATTTAATAAACGGACGGAACGACGACTAAATATCGGATCCCGGTGGGCGGGCACCGGCAAAAACACAACAATTTCGTAATAAACGACGCCAATAAATCGTGCATGTCCGTGACACGTTCGGCAAGGGGGATGCCGACCGAGAACAGTGGCGTAGTCCGCCGGTTCTGCGGTTTCGGGAGGGAGGAAGAGTGGAAAACGCCCGCTGGTGAATTGACAGTTTTTGTTAAAACGGAAAAGTTGGTTTTTCCAGCTGGTGAATTATGAAACTTTCAGAAACTTGGGGATATTGAATTTAGTGCATTAATTAAAAACGTGTAACCCTGGCGACATACGATTATCGAATTTTCAATCCCTCTCAAAAGTAAACTGTTAAAATTTCAGGTAGAGTATCAGAAATAAGGCTTTAATTTTTTCGTTATCTTCGAAAGTAATAAATCAAAGGCCCTGTTTTTGCCCCAGTTAAATTAGCGTTGATTTGTATCCGCAACTCGAACGATAACATCGCACGTCACCAGTCAAAATTTACACTTGTATCGTAATATACAGAGCGGAGGGGGATGTTTTTGTTCCTGCGGAAATAATTCATTGGAGCGACGGCCCTTTACAAGTATCCTCGACCTCTAACTACCGGAATAAATCAACCGACATGGGTTGCCTTGGTTTACATAGCGGGTACTCCACTGGAGTTTGAATGTTGGATTTTGGCAGACAACTTCGTGTTAAATTTGGGTTGCTGTTATTATGGTGATATTTACATTTGAGACTGAATTGCATTGTGATCTGCATCTATCTTTGTGTCCCCACTTCCAGGTCAGGAAGTTTTTTGATTTTGAGCCAGTGGAATACTTCTCAGTAGTCGTCGAATCGCAACCAAAACACCAGAAGCGTTCAAAAGCCACTATTGCATGATTCTACAAGTACTCGAAGGCTCTCTACGGGTAAACACTGTCAGAAACTTATCTTGTGCAAGATTGGTAGATCGTGGACGTCCACCTCTCGGTCTTTTGGTCACGTTTCAGTTTCTCGATATCGATGTGTAAATTGGGAGACTTAACAACATTTCGTTACATGCAGAATACATTGAAATAGTAGGGAATAGAGATTATTTCTTTTGGCCTAGTCGATACAAGAAAAAGTTGTTAGAACGCCTATAAATGTGAAGAATTAATATATCAATTCAAGTATTTGTTTAGTCTATCCGTTCAGCGTTGAAATGTTGATAACCCGAACTCAAGATTTTTAAAAGGCCCATAAATACCTAACGGTCGTTTAATGACCAAAAAAAATAAGCGTTGTGAGATTTATAATTTCCCTTCGTCGATTTCACGAATTGAGCACTTAATTAAGTGTTTAGATCGAAAATTTCACATCCTACCGCCGCTGTCGGAAATGTGAGAGGTGATTGGTTTCAGACCAATAATTGCCGATGTTTGGTTCACGAACCGCCTCAAAAAAATAATAGAAGGGGTTAATTGGTTTAACGAAAACGAAAACATCATTTGGAACCTCCTAGAATGGTAGGGTTGAAAATTTTCTTGGAGAAAAGATCGGAGAAAGGCTATAGTTTTCGGGATTCTATCAGAAGTGGTTCAAAGGACTCGGTAGAGAAAGGTTCTCGGAACTTTTTCAAGAGTGTTTTTTTTGGGAGTTAGTCGAAAAAGGTTTTCGTGAACTCAATCAGGAGTCATTTTTGCGATAGTCGGACAGAAAAAGTTCTTTCGAGAGGAAAGAACACGTGATTCGGGAACTTGTTAGAGTTGATAATAAATTTTCTGGAATCAGTCAGAAAGTGGTTTTTGAGAAGTAGGCACAAATAGCTCTTTCAGAAAAATAACACGGAAGTTAAGAAGCGAACGAAATTATATCGAAACGCCGAATGAAAGCACTGGCGAGTTCTGCGTCGCAGGGAACTCTCGACTTCATTAAGTGTGAACAACACGATTTCGATAGGGGCAGAATTCCAACCCCCTGTGGCGGAGCATAAGAAAAGGTTATTCTTTCCATTATTCGAGCTTTACTAATCATGAATCTTGAAATCTCTCAATCAAGATTGAATCACTTTTGAAATTCGAAGTTATTTGGATAATTGTTACTCTGAGAAAACCTTGATTCCTCATTTGACAAATTTGTCGAGATTTAGTCGTTCTGGTGAAGGTAGGATGTGAGTTTTTGATGCATCTGTGTATGGTCTGTGAAGAATAATCAAATTTTTTCAAATATATACTTTTTGAAAGTTTGTCTCTGTTTTAGTTATATTCACCAGTTAGAGTTCTCAGGGAATATACAGTGAACTCAAAATCCTTACTCTGCTCATGGCTCGAGTCCATTCAATTAACCTTTCGATTGGATTGGAATTAGTTAACCACGAAAAGTTTATCAAAGATTCTTGTTTTTTTTTTGTTTTTGAAGATTCTAGTCCGTGTATTACAGATCGACGAGCCGGGAAACTACGCTTTCACTAACTCGAAAGAAATTCGCAACATCTCTCTGATTACCTCCCGCCTCGATCATACCAATAGCCCTATTAGCTTCATCCGAACTAAGTTTACATCCTGGCATTATTGCAAAACAAATCAAAGTTGATTGTAAGAACGTAAAACAATACCCGATCCAAAATTCTTAGAAACGCAAACGACAAGAACTTGCCTGAAACTGGATGAGTTATCGAACGAGGAGCAAAAACACCATTAAGATATTAGAGAGTAAAAATTTGATTTCTCATAAATTAAAATTTGGTGGACAAGAATAAGCAACATTTGAAACGGTCACAAAATTTCTGAACCTTCTCAGCTTTTGTGGAGCAGTTTATTTCTTCCAGAAATAAAAGATGATAAGGAATTGCAAGAATTCTAAAAGCAGAGATTCCACATGAGGTGGTAGCGAGACAATCGAACCAAAGATTATGAAACGAACTACAGTCTCTGTGACACAAACCCGTCAGTGTGACAAATAATGTCATTTAATTTTCGTGAAATTCAACACATGGAATGCCAGAATATATATCAAATTTTCTCAACGCCAGATCAGAAAAAGTCTTTCTTTTCACGGTGAAACAGATTTAGAGCCGAATTTCAATAGATACAATTTGATCGATCCTCCATGTTATTGCGAATAGATCCTGGTATTCAAAAAAATATGTTTTTGAGCGCTCGTACTACTTACACGAGGGCTTTATCATTTCGTCACGATGTCTGTATTTTTCGAATTTTGAGCCGAAAATGGTCTCAATCGACTATGTTCGACTCACTGATGACGAATCCGTCGGAAAATTCGAGTCTGTCCGTCCGTCCGGCAGTCCGTAAGCACGATAACTCTCGAACGTAACAACCTAGAGATCTGAAATTTTCAGTGTGTGTTCAGTTCCCGAATGCCTCGGTTAAGTTCGTTAGTGGGCCAAATTACACCAGGGGTTCCGTACATATGGCCGTTCAAAGTTTTGTTCCCCTGATACTCGAAAACTGCAGATTTGATCGAGATGAAATTGTGCACTCGAATGGAGAATGAGGTGTTCAAGCTACATGTGAAATTTTGTTCAGATCGCATGACCAGAACCATAGAAACCATAGAAAATTGTAAACGCCTAGGGACTTGAAATTTTCAGGATAGTTGTGGATCTCAAATGTCGTGATCACGTTCATCTATGAGCAAAATTAGGGGTTCCGTAAATATGGTCGTTTGAAATTTAGTTTTCTTGATAAATTTGAAACTACAGATTCGATCTTGATCGAAATTTTGTATACTAATGGAGGCTGATATATTCGAGCTACATTTCTCCAGATCACATGGCCAGAGCCAAAGAAACCATAGAAAATCATAACTTTCGAACAGAAAGGCCTAAGGACTTGAAATTTTCAGGATAGGTGTGGATCTGAAAGGTCGCGTTCACGTTTATCAATGAGCAGAATTATACTAGGGGTTCCGTAAATACGGTCGTTTAAAATTTTGTTTTCTCGATAATTTCGAAACTACGGATTCGATCGAGATAAAATTTTGTATTTTAATCGAGAAAGATATATTAAAGCAACATTTTGTCCAGATCGCATGACCAGAACCATAGAAAACATAGAAAATTATAACTTCCGAAGGGGAAGGCCTAGGAACTTGAAATTTTCAGGGTGGGTTTGGATCACGAATGTCGTGGTCACGTTCATCAATGAGCAAAATTAGACTAGGGGTTCCGTTAATATGGCCCTTCAAAATATTTTTTCTCGATAGTTTTGAAACTACTGATTGGATTGGGATGAAATTTTGCACCTAGCTGAGGAATAATTCAAAATTCAAACTACGTGCTAAATTTTGTCCAGATCGCATCGCTAAGACCATAGATACCGTTGACAATTCTAGCGAATTATCGAAAAATAGTTGGTCAGCTGAAGCACTGACATTAAGTCTGGAGTTTCGCCAAAGTTTCAGAGTTTTTTTGACAGCTGTCGAAAATTCCTTCAATTGATTTCTAAAACTGGAAAATGCGAATCTACCTACAAGGTGGATGTACGAGCGCTCAAAAGCTCCTGACTTCACGGCAGTGCTTTTCGTAATTTTCATTTTTATTCTTTTAGTATTAAAACCTCACGAAGTTTTACATGAATTTTTTATCGTTATTTTGCAACTAACTACAAAGATTCAGTTCGATCAGATCGGTCTCAATAATAATTTAGATGGCTATATCTAAGTAACCCTTCTGCGGATTTGGTCCATTCACGAACTCAATCGGCGTATTCAGGTCATTTTTGTTTCAAGTTATGGTATTTACGGGGGGGTGGACGGACAGCCGGATCCACAGATAATTGAATTTGACCACGAGTTCTTCTGTAAGTCCAACCTTATTATTTCGAGGTGTCAAAAATCGGCCTTTTTCAAAACGCGTTCTTGCGTAAACCGGCGGAGGGATTTGGCTGAAATTACTTTAAGGAGACCTCGTGTCCTTTGGGATGATAATTCGACCGCTTTCGATCCCCGAGACGCCGCGGATCAAAAGCCTATACAATACTTTGGAGCTAACTTTTCGCGTTTCCGTCGTTTTCGTCGTTTTTCGAACGTTATTTTCGTACGTTTGGAATTCGAAATAGGCAACTTTTCGAGTACCTTAGGAAAGCCCATTTCTTCCTCTCGAAACAAACGCGCAAATCCCCCTCAGCCAAACTTATTTACCCTCCCGACCACCCCCAGAAATATCACCACACCCCCGAGCGGATAGAATAATTCCGCGTTAAGCCCCGCGCGCACACCGGAAGGTGAACGGCGTAAGCAGAATTCCCATAAAGGAGGTAAGAATAACGTCGAATGGAACGCCCGTGGGATCGGGTAGTTCTCCGCCGGGGCGGATCACGGCGGGCGACAATAATAAGGCGCCCGGGCGGCGTTTTCTCGCATGACTCAAACTTAATGAGACAACTCCTGAACTCCACGTCGCGTAATGAGTGCAAACCCTCTTTTCCATTTGCGCCGGGCCATCCGGCGTGAGGCCCCTTACGCACGCTTCGAGGGCACTCCAGGAGTGGATTGTTGGTCTGTTTGTATACTCTGAGAGATGGAAATCGCAACACCAAGAATGGGTGGGAATTTTTCACCGAAATTGTCAGAAACGTTCAATGATACTTGAAAGTAGCAATAGAGTTTTGAAATATCCGGGGATGAATGCGCCAGTCGAATATTGAGTTTTTCTGTTCTGGTGTTGAGAAATTTCATATAATTCTGTGAGAGTACCTTCGATACGTCGTTAGAGAACGTGCACCACGACATCCCAACATTCAATCCAATAGAAATGCCATTCTTAAATTACCTTATATGTTTGCGGAGCCAAGGGGGTCAAATGGAAGAAATGGGTTTATGGATTTCATGGTAGCGAAGAGATGACCTAGGTGCGAAATCATTCTACAGTTAGATGGAAGAATAGGACCGCGACTGTCAAATGTCCCCCATAAAGTCACAATACATACATCCTCGGCACAGCACTCGGACGTCACAAACTGTTATGCCGCCAGTGGCGTATCGAACGGGAAGATTTCAACGTGTAGGTTGGGAATTTTCAATTACCATCACTACGACAACGTCTCATCACAACCTCGTGGATGTCTCTGTTGCTCCAGGAAGAGTCTGATGAGGTGCAGCGAAGCGCAAAACATTGGAATTAAATTGCAAATATTCGAGAATTGAGGGGGTGCTCTTCAAGTAGCAACTTCTCGAATGTAGAAAATTATAAATAGAATCCAGCATTGACGGTGCCAGAATAACTCGATACGAAAGGAGAATGAGAATGAACTGAACTGAAATAGAACTGTGTTTCATTATAGCATAATTGAATAATGGAAGAAGGTCTTATCACCCGCCCAGCAAAAAGCTGTTTTTCTTCTGATTCATGCAAATTCAAAACATGAATTAGGACACAAGACTGTTTTTATTGAATACCATACATAAGAGAGACTCAAAGTCAGAGCCAAATAACTCCAAAATCAGAGGAAGAAGTCGTGGATGATTGAGTTCTTTTGGCATGAAAACCACAAAGGTGCAACGAGGAAAAGTTTCCATAATATCCAAGGATATCCAATCAAAAAAAAATCGTTCATTATCGACTGAAGGGGAATTACCCATTTCAGTGAGGAAGCTACAACTGACGATTGGACCAAAACAACAACAAGGCTCTTCGTGTAGGAAAAATTCTATTCTGGTAAATCCTTGTGGATATACCTTGCAATCAATCTAGATCAGAAAAATCAACCAATACCGTCAGGAATTTAAGCCAGGTGATCAAAGTCAAGGTCCTCGCTCTATTAAGACCCTTCACATCAATCGGTCGAGACCTCCAACAGGCAATTTATTTTGTGTCACTCCCGAACAGGCCAAAGATGAGAACATTCCGAACTTCCTCATCAATAGAACAACTGACTACGCTGCTGTTTCTATCCTGAAACGTATCGAAATAAATGTCCAAACGACCGTCGATCGAACTTTCAACACGGGCTGCTGCATTTGCTCAATCCGACAATGCTCACGATTGTCCCCTGCATAAATCCTCGGTGCATTCTTCAAATCCAGAACCTCCGACTGCCGGCAATTTACTGCGGAACACGGCTCGGTCCTTGTTGCGACCGGCATTATTCTCCAATATGGGAAATGAGCCGACCTATCGATGTGCATCGATGTCTCTGCATTTGGAAGAAGGAAGAATGGACCTTCGCGCATTCGACTCGAATCTCTATCGAGAATTCGTCGAACTTTAAACCCACTCTGTCCACGCGCAGAGGGTTGTTGTGACAAACTCGTGGAATCTTTATGACAGAAACCCACTGCTTGAATTGAATTAATATTAAGGTTAGGTTAGCTTGATTGAGCCAATATTTAGGTTAGAATAGTTTAAGATAATTCTTAAAATGAATCGATATTCAGGTTCGGTGAGGTTAGGTTAGCTTGAGTTAGGACAGTGTTGAAAATAATTCCCGAAATCAATCGATATTTAGGTAAGATAAGTTTGAGATAGGAGTGTTGAAAATAATTCTTAAAATAAATCAATATTCAGGTTTGGTAAGGTGAGGTTAGCTTGAGTTAGGGCTGGGCTCTCGCTTTTTCCCTGAGGCTGTAATTTTCACCTGGAGCTATAACTTTTTTCCTAAACCCAGAGCTGTATTCTTTTTCTTGGACTTGTAACAATAATGTATTTCTGGAGCTGGAAGCCTACTTTTTTTCAGCAGTTTGGGACAGAAATTCCCTTGCTGTAAGAATACAGCTGCTTTTTCTCACTGACAATCAGACAACGCTATGCTATCACAATGACAGGATTCATGGAAAAGAATATGACATCTTTCGAGATATTCTAGTCCATGAAATGAAGAGTTAGTAGAAAACATTTGGGGGAAGAATGTATTAAGAGTGGTTGAGATGCGAGATAACTAAAATTCCTGGAACCTAGACCAGAAGCTTGAGTAAGGGGATGATAAAGGTTTCAATTTGAAGATTTTCGCAAAATTTTGTATATCATCAGATAGGGGATGATCTCAAAAATGCTATGGAAAATTCATTGTTCAATAATTTTCTCTTGACTCATTCGTTAATTTCAATGAATAATATAATTGATATGACTCCTCATTTTGTAGTGCATGGTCACTACTTAAGTATTTTTGAGCGCTCGTACTACTTACACGAGGGCTATATCATTTCGTCACGATGTCTGTATTTTTCGAATTTTGAGCCGAAAATGGTCTCAATCGACTATGTTCGACTCACTGATGACGAATCCGTCGGAAAATTTGAGTCTGTCCGTCCGGCCGTAAGCACGATAACTCTCGAACAGAACAACCTAGAGACTTGAAATTTTCAGTGTAGGTTCAGTTCCCGAATGCCTTGGTTGAGTTCGTCAATGGGCCAAATTCCACCAGGGGTTCCGTAAATATGGCCGTTCAAAGTTTTCTTCCCCTGATTACTTGAAAACTACAGATTTGATTGAGATGAAATTCTGCACTCAAATGGAGAATGAGATGTTCAAGCTAGATGTTGAATTTTGTCCAGATCGCATGACCAGAACAATAGAAACCATAGAAAATTGTAACTTTTGAACGGAAACGCCTAGGGACTTAAAATTTTCAGGATAGGTGTGGATCTGAAATGTCGCGTTCACGTTTATCAATGAGCAGAATTATACTACGGGTTCCGTAAATACGGTCGTTTGAAATTTTGGTTTCTCGATAATTTCGAAACTAAGGATTCGATCGAGATGAAATTTTGTATTTTAATCGAGAATGATATATTAAAACAATATTTTGTCCAGATCGCATGACCAGAACCATAGAAAACATAGAAAATTGTAACTTTTGAACGGAACGGCCTAGGAACTTGAAATTTTCAGGGTGGGTTTGGATCGCGAATTTCGCGGCCACGTTCATCAATGAGCAAAATTAGACAAGGGGTTCCGTGAATATGGTTGTTCAAAATATTTTTTTCCTGATTATTTCGAAACTACTGATTGTATTGGGATGAAATTTTGCGCCTAGCTTAGGAATAATGAATTCGAACTACGTGCCAAATTTTGTCCAGATCGCACCACCAAGACCATAGATACCGTAGAAAATTCTAGCGAATTATCGAAAAAAAATTGGTCACCTAAAGCACTGACATGGAGTTTCGCCTAAGTTTCAGAATTTTTGTGACAGCTGTCGAAAACTTCTTCAATTGATTTCTAAAACTGGAAAATACGAATCTACCTACAAGGTGCATGTACGAGCGCTCAAAAGCTCCTGCCTTCACGGCAGTGATTTTCGTAATTTTTTATTCAATAAATCAATTCGCTTTCGGTGGAGTAATCAGTATAAAATAATTCAACGTTCTTTTTCCAACACAAAATGCAGAACCTCAAAGATAAGAAAAATATTTTATACCACTATCACTAACGAAAAAAAAATCACGAATATGTCAATATTTTTCCACGCGCATTCGCCATTTAGCAACCAAACAATAAACAACCAGTTCAAGAAATCTTGATATTAGTACAAATATTTCAATAGCATTTCAGCTTAAAAACACGATTATTATTATATTGATATATATGGCCCAGTACCCTCTTGTGGCAAGGCAGAAGAAGTCGTCCAATAAATCTTTGAAGAATGAGTAGAAAAGCAGTCTCAGTGCTGCAGGAGAAAAACCCCAAGAAGGGTCAAGCTAAAAGATTCCTTAAATGTCCCATCTTCAACTCTTCAAGACAGAAATAATATTCTGCTGTTAATCTGAAATTATCAAATTCAGGAATGAAATTAGAAAAATTATTCTAGATAAAGTTATAGCAAGCCAACAAAGTAGTTCGTGTATCCCTGAGGCCAACAAATTTATTATTTTCACCTGTAGACCGGTTGTCTTGGGGAGTTGATGAAGCGATTCATGATCTACAGATATTCGAGACATGTGCTTTTGGAACGGACAGGTGGCGTGATTTGAGAAATTTTCTCAGATATACATGTTGCCTTATGTTTTAAAGGTTTTATGTGTCTCACATCGGATTTGTCATTTTGCTAACTGTACTGACGGGATCTGATATGGATCGAAACCGGTCTACAGGTGCAAATGATAAATTTGTTGGTCTCTGGGATACATGAATTGTTTTGTTGGCTTGCTATTAGTTTATCTAGAATAATTTTTCTAATTTCATTCCTGAATTTGATAATTTAAGATAAACAGCCGTATATTATTCTAGTCAATTATTCAGACGAATAAGGTTGAAGCTTGAATCCGTAATATCCATGTGTGACCATATATGCTCGTAATGTTTACGGCGCGTCGAACATGTGTCTTTGTCTTGGGGAGTTTATAAAGCGATTCATGATCTACAGATATTAGAGACAGTTGCTTTTGGAACGGACAGGCGGCATGATTTGGGAAATTTTCTCAGATCCACGTTGCCTTATGTTACAAAAGTTTTTTGTTTCTCACATCGAAATTGTCATTTTGCTAACTGTACTGACGAGATCTGATATGGGTCGAAACCCGTCTACAGGTGCAAATGATGAATTTGTTGATCTCTGGGATACATGAATTGTTCTGTTGGCTTGCTATAAGTTTATCTAGAATAATTTTTCTAATCTCATTCCTGAATTTGATTTCTTCAAGACAGACCTCCAGAAAGAGGAAACCTCTGTACACTTTACACTTTGACGAAAGTTTGTTGGTGAATGAAAGAACTAGAATATCCAAATGCAGAGAAAGCTTTGTTAGGACTGTTGGAGCTTACCAAAAGGGTGAAGTTTCGGAAAATTACTTTATAGACCTGTTGGGCGGTGTTCTTTTGACACATTCAGCTAGCCCTAACGATATCCGAACACAGAGTTGCACAGAGTACCTTCTGCTTTAGAAATAACTTCGTCTAAGACAACTGTGAAACCCACAGTTCGAGTGTTAATCTTATTGAAGGATCTCAGTACATAATTTGAGGTGATCGGTCCAAAGTTTTGGTATAATAGGCAGTGCCTAAAAATGTGAGTTCGAAGCTTTAATGCAGGAGAGCTTAGTTACCTTGCGTGAAGAAGAAATAGGTCGAAATGAAATAAGACAGGTTTCATATTCACTCACCCAGATACCCAGATTATTTCGAACCAAAACCCCATTCACGATAAGATTTTAATCGGAGCTAATAAGGTAGAGCCTTGTGGTACACCATTCGTATATAAAGTGTCAAGACCGATACATACCTTCATTCAGCCAAAGAAATCAGTACTCACCTCTCTCTTATCCCTCTCCCAACGCAAAACAGACGTCTATGCATAGGTACTCACCTGAAACAAGAAGATACGTGAGAATTAACCATGAGTAACAAACGTATCATCAAGTAACACGAACTCAAATTACGGGACCCAACTGGGAGAAGACCACCGCGGGTAGATGGCAAATTGAAATTGTTATATTTATACGAATTTCTCACACAATTATCAACCTAACGGATTCGTATTATAGTATTTTAGCCAAACATGAATCTCCGGGAGGAATTGTCACGACCCACAATATCTCAGGATGGGTTCCGTGCCGTGTGTGTGTGAACGGGGTCACCCCCCCTCGGGAGTGAAGATTGCTTCAGTTTCATTTTTTATGGAGGAGATGAAGAGATCATCAAGGTTTAAACAGTGGGATGTCTTGAGGGTGACTGACACAATGATCAAAAAACGTTCGTTGAAATAAATGAACTAAAAGCCATGAAGATGAAGATTGCCATCATGAAACTCCTTAAGCTATCGACCATCGAAAAACTCGGTAGCCGCCGAGAATAAAAGAATCAAGAACACAAGACGGAAGTATCAGTTTCGAACAGACAGTCCAAGGAGTACGTGCCCGCCTCTACTTTTCATAAAACGTCTCGAGCGCCGAAGTGTCCCATAATACCCCCTATTAGCGCTAAAAGGCCTCCACGTAGTCCGCTTATTATTTACGAGGAAATTCAATTTGAGGCAAATTGAAACGATGCATCAAGTGCTGCGATAACGAGGCATCTTTCTCCCGAATAATGACTTATTAAAATGTGCAACTCATCGGCACTAATATCCGCCTGCGTGCAGAAGCGATGACGACCGTTTTGACAGTCATGACACCCACGTATTGTTGCGCCGACGATTCGATCGAGGTGTACGTGGGAAACCCTCTGCGGGAAATTTTTCATATGACTCTATAGATGGTAGTTTGGAACCTTGTCCTAACCACTTGCCAGTAAAAGGCAAAAAGTTGCCATTTTCCTTTTCCAAAGGCTTTTTATCCGCTGCGTCTCGGGGTACGAAAGCGGTAGAATTATCATCCCAAAGGACGCGAGGTCTCCTTGAAGTAAATCCAGCCCGATCCCATCGCCGATTAACGCAAGAACTCGATTTTTGATACCTCGAGAAATTCCGAAATAAATTACGTCGATCATAGATACCTATTACGTGACATTTCTCCCGGAATTAAATTATTACTCGATCATTTCGAGACGAATTCGAATAAAATCGACGAGAAATAGATGTTGGCGGCTAAATTTGAAGGCATATTCGAATTTCCGAATGTCGACAAGAAAAAAAAGTTGAGTGATGAATGAGAAAAGCCTCAAGAATATCCGAACTGATTTTTATAAAGATCGCAATATTATCCAGTCTTCTAAATAACCTCACTTTTTCTCCATGAAACTCACACTTTTCCATTCCTTTCGGAAAAATGGAAAAAACAGAGCATTGTCCCTATTTTCCTTGCAGCGACAGCGACAGCGTCAGAAATATCATAACGCCGCCTGACTAACTGTATAAATGATGCCGCAATTTATTTTATTAGTTTTTTCTACTTGGAGCGCCGCTAGTTAATGCTCGGTCCCAAATGAAATCTTGGAGTTGAGGAGACTTTTCCGGTTCATAAAATGGGGATATCATCAGAAGTGATGGATCCCTGGTTGTTTGTCGGCGTTAACAGAATCGTGGAAGAACGTAGTTTTTTTCTACGAAATGGTTCCCTATTAAAAACTTATTTTATGTTCATGATTCCGTCCTGATATAACCCAAGAAGTCAACTTTGTACGACGAGAAAGAGATTTTTTTCAGTCAGGAAAACCTCATGGACGAACTGTCCGATAGATAGAACAGTGTGAGACTTCTTGTGAAGCACGACCTACTCTAACTAAACCGAACCTGCTGTTTTAGATTCCGGGCATTTATTAATTAACCTTTTGACTCTCCTTGTTCGTTTCACTATCTTTGTCATATGATAATTGTGTTACCTATGAATTTGAATTTCATAGGAGAGTCTTCTTCTTGATAATTGAAATTGAGTTTACTCAATTTCTGGGTCTCTGGGTCTCTGGGCCTTTTGTGATCTGTGAGTATCCGAACCACATCTTCTGCGGGGTTGTATTCATCTAGTCTTCTTAGCTCGTCATTCGGGTGTTGACCTGCTTTCTCAAATATCTTCTCGGCCTTCTTCTGTGACAGTTTTCCATTCTAAGTCTACGTGGATTTGTTGGTTTCTTACGAACCACAGCATATTCATTGCTGCTCTGAGCAGTTTTTTTTCTGTTGCTTGAATCTTCTTTATATGGCTATTGGCTGCATTGCCCCATGGCGCCGAGCCATATGTTAGTTGGGGTCTTGCATTTGACTTGATAATTCGTAGCTTCATGCTTTGGTTCAGTTGGCTCCTTCCTAGCAGTGGGTAAAATCTACCTTTGCTGAGTTTGTTTTGTTCATTGCATATTTTATATGGTCTTTCCATGCAAGCCCTTTATCTAGTTCAACTCGAAGATATTTTACTTCATTTTCTCATTTTATCTCTTCTCCATCTATCCTTAGGTTGGAATTTATTCCAAGTCTCCGCTTCTGTAGTAGAATAGCTTGGCTCTTTTTGCTATTCATTTGAATTTTTCTATGATAAACCATTCTCCTAAATCTTCTAGTGCCTCTTGCAGTCTTCTGTGTATGGCATCTGGTCGTCAATGTCTGAAGGCTATTCCCTTGTCGTCTGTATAAAGAGCTAGCAAATTTCTTGGGTTCTTAGGAATATCGTTGATATATATGTTGTTTAGAAGAGGTCCTAAAACTGATTCTTGTGGCACCCCTGTTGCTACTTGTCTGGTGGAAGATAATGTGTCGTCTATTTTGACATAAAAATCCCTTGCCCAGGGGGTTTCTTATTATCTTGCAGGTTTTGTTGGTCATCATCTGTATGCAAGTCCTTCATGCCAAACTCGATCGAAGGCTCTTTTCACATCTTATAGCACTAATCCTGTGGCTTGTTCATTCTGAAATCCTTCAGTGACATATTCGGTGATCCTTAACAGTTGAAGTTCTGTGGAATGATTTCTTCTGAATCCAAATTGTTCCGGTGTTATCAGATTAGTTGCTTCTGTTTCTTCATCGAATCTTTTTGCAATGGTTTACTCAACAATTTTTCCAATTGCTGACAGTAGACTTATCGGCCTGTAGTTTTGTGGGAATTTTCAATTTTTTCCTGGCTTATTGAACACAATTACTTCTGTTGTTTTCCATCTTTGCGGATAGTATTCTGTTCTCATCACTGCGTTCGCTATATTGGTTAGCGCTGCTATTTCTTTTCTTGGCAATTTCCGTAATATAAAGTTTGTTACTTTTTCTTTTCCTGGAGCATTACTCTTTTTTAATTTCTCGATGATTTTTTTAATTTCCGTCTGTGTTTTTGGGTTTGGAATGGTATCACCCTCCGGGGGTTCCAACATCAATTCTTCTTTCCCTTTTGCTTCTTCTTCTAAGTCTTCATTGTCATCGTCTTCTCTTTGGTTGATTCTGACTTCTCGTTCTATTACGTCGACCAGTCGACCTTCGGCTTTTTCAAGCTTTGTGTAGGCCATGCCATTTGCTAAGTGTAGAGGAGGAATTTCGGTTTTCTCGTATCGTAAGCACTTTTGCATCTTCCATGCAGAGTGGTCTATGGTGTTCAGCTCTCTAACCCTTTGGTTCCATCTTTCTCAGTTCTCTCAGTGCATTCTTCAGCACTTGTCTGTGTATATTCAACTCTTTCTTGTCGTCTTCTCTATGTGAAGTTTTATAGTTCTTCCTGAGTTTCCTATTCCATCTGTCTGTTCTCAGTTCTCTCAGTGCATTTTTTACCCCTTGACTATGTTTATTCAGCTCTTTCTTGTCTTCTCCTCTATGTGAATTTCTGTGGTTTTCCTAAATTTTCTATTTCTCTTCATAAGCTCTTGTATTGCTTTTGGGTTTTCACCATGTGGATGCTTCGAGGCTGGCCTTTCTATTCTTCTGGTACTTTCCTCGTGGGCTTCTTTGATTCGGTTTTCTAATTTTTCAACTTCATCTTCTAGATAGGCAGAAATATGAGTCCTTAGGGTGGAAAATACGAAATTTGAAATGAGGTGTATGTATATGTGTTGAATATAGAGATTGGAAATAATTCACTTCTGCGTAGAATTTGCAGCGTTCCTTCTCCAACCATAATTACCTATAAGCATATGCTGTTGGTCCTTCGAGCCGGATACGCACCTCGAGAGTCGAGTTAGGAGGGTTGAATCCCAGCACCGATTCATCCGAAACTCGGTCGAGACGAGGAGCCACTAACCTGGATAACGGCATCATCTCTCGAGATCCTCGTCCTCCCCCTGCGCCACTCCACCGACTATCTACCCCCCTCATCTACCAACCGACAACGCTCCCGGTATAACTCATTACGGGAATACGTACTTAATAACATATTATAATTTTCTCGTCAACGCGGAACTCCATTTCATATCTCTTTTGTGCGATGGGACGCGGCGGCCCGGACGCGATTCTTCTTCCTTTTGTTTCGCGGCAATTTATCAAGTGCCAGCGCGGCAACGCTAAGAAGTAAATTGGACATTTTATGGTCATGCATTCGGGACGTTTATCGCTGTTCTGAAAATATGAGAGTGAAAAATCGCCCTGTTTATGTCCCATTCCCGCCAGAATGAAACAATTGAAATCGAATAAATCGGGATTGTTTTTTCGTTCGGGGCGTGCAGAGATGGTAAACATTATAGGAATTGAATTTGGAGTATTACTTTAGCTCAATCAGGTTGTTTTAAGAGGTGGGGCTTTCTTTGACCAGCAATAAAACTAATCAAAATAAATAGAAATACAAAAAATCCGTGATCGCACGCCTATGGCTCCTAACTGAGAGATAATACGATGCAGAGTCGTATTCAGATATTGATGTCAAAGACTTTTTGCACCTTTTTCAAATTCAATATTTTATATGATGAACTTCCGGCAAGAATGATCTCTTTTGATGAATTCTAGCACCTATCAAAAAAAGCCTCATCTTAAAAAACACCTGTGTAATAATCTTCAGAATCCGGCTCTCAAGGAAGAAACTTCTCATCGCACAAATGTGCAATTTCTCGCCGTGAAGGGTACTTGATCTCTTTGTACAACAAAAAAAATAAATAAAAAGTCAACATCAATTCCGAAGCCTGTAGTAAATGGTGATGTAGACAGCTTACATGAAGATAATAAAATCAGGCTGGCAATCTTCATACGTATAATTTCTGTGAAATAAAACACAATCAGATCGTTAATCCGGTCGTAATACTGAGAGAACTCATTTATTAAACGACCGTGTAGTGTCAGGAATTACGTATTGATGGTGCATTCCAAGGGATTCACCACTATTAAGATTTCTGTACAGTGGATACGTTCTAATCCATTGTATAGTATTCACAAAGAAATATTTTTGATCAGCATAGAAACAAGAGTCCGGAGCTTTTGAGCTTCCGTTCATCC
Organism: Aphidecta obliterata; assembly: GCA_963966015.1. NCBI lineage: Eukaryota > Metazoa > Arthropoda > Insecta > Coleoptera > Coccinellidae > Aphidecta > Aphidecta obliterata. Next base: position 7,326,790 of record OZ014435.1, read on the forward strand.
ATCTTATAGGTAGATTCGCATTTTTCAGTTTCAGAAAACAATTATTGAAGAAATTTTTGAGATGATCAATAATAAATCTGAGAAGGAATCTTGTTCTGGGATATAAAAACTAATAAATCAATAGTAAAGCAAGTGCAGGAAGACCAAATAGAAGCAAGTGATGACTCTGGAAAAAGCAAACCATTCAATGAATTCCCTCCCTGTGGTATTTTGTTTGAATTAAAGGAATTACGATTTCAGAGAATATAAGGTTATGAATTTCGCCAACTTTAATTGCGGATATTCACTTTTAGAAAGTGGATGACTGCGGATAAAATTATCCAAGGTACGATACGTGCTTCTTCTTCGGAAAAATCATCTCGAATAAATAAATGAAAATGAATTTTGAAATAATTCTCTTGAATCGAAAAAATTGAGTGCTTTTCCTACAAACCCGTCATATAACCTTCCCCTGCTGTCACCGCGTTATCGATACAATATCTGAATAATGAAATGACCAGAAGATTAGTGCCACGTTTCTTGTTTTTTCATGTGTTTGGAGAGGAAAGTGAGAAAGAGATTTCAAAGGGTTAAAGTATCAAGAAAATGTGGTAATAATGCAAGATAAATTACAATCCCGACAAATACTTCATAATACCACAATGTATCGAGTCGATATAAATCGAGTCCACCCATCCTAATGAACCGAATACACCATCCATTCAAATTGATGAACGTGGCAGCACCGATAAAATAGAATACCGTACCTTATTACGACCAATAAAAATAATCAGACCCGATCAAATATCAGTCGGTTCTAGATCGGGCGATCTAGCCGGCGCAATATATCTCTTTCGTATAATTACGGCCAAGATGGATGGTAATTGTGGCATTAGATCGGAATTATGTCCGATGAAATTGAATTAGTAAGACAAATACGTATCGATATTAACAACCTTTTAGATCACGCCCAATTAGGTTAGGAACGGTCGGTTGGGTCGGACGCAAAAATCGTAATTCATCCTCTGGGAAGATTGTAACAGTCCTATTATCTTGAGATGGTCAGAGCATCGGAGTTAATATGTCTTCCGGGTTGGATAAGGGATATATCGGAAACTGAGAGGCCAGTGAGATCATTTAAATCGAGTGATAGATCTCGTTTCGTTCATAACCGGTTCGGAACTGATCAGTCCAGTGCCGAATCACTGAATATGCCCAATAACCTTCATTACACCGAATAACTGCCCACCATAAACCATTCTTCGAGTTTCCCCGAGATACCAACATAATGGTAATGATTGATCGTCGTTTTTCGAAATTTCTTTTGGACCCCTCTCTGACGGATGTTCGTATCTCCGCTACGTGTGTTAAACACTATAATTACTTAGCCTAGCTCTTGATGTAGGGTCCAGTCCAAAGATGTGAGCAGTCAATTTATTGCTTCGCGGAGGTAAGAACCGGAGAACAGTGGTTGACACAGACGCACCACTTGATGGATTACAAAGAAAACCGCCCAACTATTAGGAGCTCATTATAGTCCAACGTGCGGTTTTTTAACGTTCGTTACCGATGCTCGTTACCCCGCGAGTGATTAATGCGCCAGCGATTGAGGAGTGAAAAATATTTCATTCATTTCGGGGATTAAGGTTGTAATTGGCTCCTTATTCCGTCATAAGTTTCGTGGTGGACGAAAGGAAATAATAAATCTCGCAACGCTTCATTTTTTGGTTACTAAACGCGCGTTAGGCTATATATTTATGGGTCCTTTAAAACTCTTGAGTTTGGGTTATCAACATCTCAACGCTGGGCGAGTAGACTAAACAAATACTTAAATTAATATATTAATTCTTCACATTTCTAGGCGTTCTCACGACTTATCCCAGAACAAGATTCCTTCTTAGGTTTATTATTATTTACCTCCATCATGACTATGTTTATATCATGAAGATCTGATATCTTTGTTCATTTCATATAGCTCCTTGGCTTTGACCTGAAAACCTGCCTGAGATATCTACCTCTGCTTTGAGTCAGCTTGAGAATTCACCAAATTGAAGCTTGATGGGAGCGATCCTGTGTGAGAACCTTCTCATCAACATCTGCAAGGAGTATTTTGGAGTCCTGAAGCATTATGTTCAAAGAACAGTGGATACCATTCAAGAATCAATGGTGCACTGGAAGCTTAACATCCTTTTCTAATCAATCCCTGGAATCGAGGACATCGATACCCTTCAATTTAGTTGGCATAAGTAGATATAAGATTGTGTAGTTTTGATCAATTGATATTATAACTAGAGAATTTTTCTCACGTGTCATTTCTAATACATTGTTGGAAAACCAGAGGGAATTTTGTAGCTTGAATAGACAACCCAGCCTACAATCTGAACCAATCTCACTTCCAAATAAAGTTCCGAAATAACCCAATCTCCTCTCGAAGGAGTCTTTGAACCTCGCCAAGACGATAATCGTCAATCCACCGAAACAGCCCCAGATCGTTCTGATAAAAACGAAATATCCCATAACGCCATCGACGAGTGTTATCAAAACGAATTTAAATCCTTCCTCGAACCCATAAGATATTCGGCTCTTAGCCGATACAGTTATACGTTGCATCGCTTATGGATGCAATGGTACACGTACCTCAAGATGTGGGTGGGATGTCCACTGAATTATTGCTGAATATCTGACCCTAATTCCGATCTGAGCATCACGAGCCGGTATTTTATTAGTCGCAAATAATTGAAACGTGGGAATGGCAGTTGCCCACTTTGTCGGTTATCGTCGGGGATAAGTCAGGATTCGCCGGGATCATCTCGATCCGAATTGGCGGAATTCCTTCTTACAACCGTCATAATTAACTTCTGGGATTCGAGGTAACTTCGAGTCGTATACAAGTAATCTTTGCAGGAAGTGTCTTCCGCGAGGTTTATGTGGAAATAAACCTCCCGTGAAATTCGCACCGTTCTTCGTTCCTTACTACCAATAATGAACCTTCTCCTCCTGTTTGGAGAACACGACCAACTCTAACTAAAACCTGCTGTTCTTAGGTTCCTTTCTTTTCAGGGGGAATCCTCATGGGCAAACTACCTATCTCCGATAGATAGAACAGTGTGACTCTTCATGTGAAGCACGACCTGCTCGAACTAAACCTAACTTGCTGTTTTGGATTCCGGGCATTTATTGCTTATTAACATTTTTACTCTTTTTGTTTGTTTCTCTTTCACGATCCTTGTCGTGTGATTTTTGTGTAACTCTCTTGATATTTGAAATTCCGGGCATTTATTGCCAATTAACCTTTTGACTCTTCTCGTTTGTATCTCTCTCACTGTCTTTGTCGTTGGATTATTGTGTTACCTATGACTTTCATAGAAGAGGCTCTTCTTTTTGATATTTGAAATACTCTATCCATCTCCAGGTTGAAATATATTCCAAGTCTCCGTTCCTGTAATAGAATAACTTGGCTCTTTTTGCTATTTATTTGAATTTTCTATTTAATGATCTAAATCTAAATATAAATCTTCTAGTGCTTCTTGCAGTCTTCTGTATATGACATTCGGTTGTCGATGTCTGAAGGCTATTCCCGTGTCGTCTGCATAAAGTGCTAGCAGATTTCTTGGGTTTTTAGGAATATCGTAGATATAGATGTTGTAGAGAAGTGGTCCTAAAACTGATCCTTGGGGCACTTCTGCTTCTACTTGTCTGGTGGAAGATGATGGCTCATCTATTTTGACATAAACATTTCTGTTTCCCAAGTAGTTTCTTATTATCTTGCAGGTTTTGGTAGTGTAGCCTGCCATCACCATCTTGTAGGCAAGTTTTTCGTGCCAAACTCGGCTGTCTCGACATTTAATAGCACTAATCCTGTGGCTTTTTTTTTCTGAATTCCTTCAGTGACATATTCGGGGATCCTCAACAGTTGGAGTTCTGTGGAATGATTTCTTCTGAATACTAATTGTTCCGGTGGTATCAGATTCAGCGCTTCTGTTTCTTCATTGAGTCCTTTTGCAATGACACTCTCTCAACAAATTTTTCAAGTGTTGATAGTAGACTTATCGGCCTGTAGATTTGTGGGAATTTTCTATCCTTTCCTGGCTTATTGAACACAATTACTTCTGCTGTTTTCCATCTTTTTGGATAGTATTCTGTTTTCATCACTAAGTTTGCTATATTAGTTAGCGCTGCTATTCCTTTTCTGGGCAATTTCCATGACATAAAGTTTTCTACTTTGTCTTTCCCTGTCAGCTTTACTGTTTTTTAATTTCTTGATGCTTTACTTAATCTCCGTTGATTTTGTTGGGTTTGGGATGTTATCACCTTCCGGAGGTTCCAACATCAATTCTTCATTTCCTTCGAATTCTCCTTCTAAGTCTTCATTATCATCGTCTTTTCTGCAGTTGATTCTGGCTTTTCTTTTTATTGTGTCGACCAGAACTTCAGCTTTTCCAAGCTTCGAGTGGGCCATCCCACTTCCTCCGTGTAGAGGAGGAACTTCGCTTTTCTTGCGTCGTAAGCACTTTTGCATCTTCAATGCTGAGTGGTCTATGGTGTTCAGCCCTCTAACCCTTTGGTTCCATCTGTCTGTTCTCAGTTCTCTCGGTGCATTTTTTACCCCCTGACTGTGTTTATTCAGCTCCCTCTTGTCTTCTTCTCTATGTGAAGTTCTGTAGTTTTTCCTAAACTTTCTATTTCTCTGTATAAGCTCTTCCATTGTTCTTGGAGTTTAACCATGTGGATGCTTTGGGGCTGGCCTTTCAATTTTTCTGGTAGTGTCCTCGTAGCCTTTTTTATATCTCTGTTGGTGTGGTTGGGTTTGGAATAACATCGCCCTCCGTAGGGCGAACACTTCATTTTCTCCTACTCCTTCCTCCAAGTCCTCATCTGTAGTTGATTCTGGCTTCTCTATATCGGATGCGCCGCCTATGCCTACAGTTCCCATATTCGAAAGAAGTTCTTTCCGAAGAGATAAAACCCCCAGATCCCCCCAACAATTTCAATTCCGCCAATCGGATCCATAATCTAACTCCTTCCGCATTACATCGGCACGGACGGAACAAAAAACGTCTTGTTGATGCGCGCCACCTAGTTCGTCAGATAGCAACAAAGTACGCTGAACTAATTGAGATTAGCAGACAGACGTTTATCTTTAATGGTTTCCATGTTTTGTATCTCGGGATATCTGTTTCAGATTCCTGTAACAAGATAACAAGATTGCGGAATATTTTCGCCTACAATACTCGTAATAAGCTGGGACGTATAGATTTAATCGGGTTGATGCTCCAGCTCTACATCGGCTTAATTAAGACATCGGATAGGCTGAAATGATCTCGGGAGAGGAGTTACGACCAGGGGCGGGAGATTGTGCAGGATACTTTTCTGGGAATCATGCAAATCGTGCGAGAAGGTCGTAGGTTTCAGATATTTATAGGAAGGCTGTTGGAGATGGGGAGGTGTATGGTGAATCATTGGGATAAATGTATGTGGTACATTCTTGGAATTTAGAATAAACATTTCGTGGAGGATTTTCTGTTTCTTCGATTCAAGCTTCTCCTTCCAGTTTTCTCTCCTACCCATTCTTCTCTTAGGTATTCGTACCATCCTTGAATTTTTCTTTTCTTCTTGTCTCTTCCATTTTCGGTGTTTTTTGGCACTAACTTTGATAGGGCTTTCGGTATTTCCTGTCTGGCTGAGATAAATTCACCCTTTTTCCCAAAAAACGAACTATAAGCTATGAAGAGTCTGTGCGAAAATTTCATTCTAATTTCCATATTCCATTATTTCCTTCTCCATATTCCACCAACTAATAAAATTTGGTTACTGCCTCTAGCAAGAATATCCAGGTAAACATCCCATTCCACCCGGTAATTCCTCCTTCCGAAAAAGTACAAACGGGCCGGAGTTCTTTGTGCTCCGGAGTTTTCCACGTGAGCAAAGCGTTCTTCCTCTCGGATAGACCCCCAATCAAAGAACGCCTCCCCTTTCAAAGCAAACTCTCCGGAGCTAAGAAACGCAAATAGGGCACGAAGTATTGTGTAAATATGGAGGAATCAGCTCAAGTCGTAACTGCGTCACTAATTAGAGTGAGTTATATAAAGCTCACTGAACAGTTGCCCAGGATTCCTGGCTTTCATGTTGTTGGCGAGATAGCTTTGGGCGGATTCGAGGTATCTCGCGAGGTATGCGTTGGAAAGTAACATATTAACACTGAAAAAATGATGGGAGTTGAGAGAAATCATCAAGAACATCCCTTCCATTCCTGAGGCAAGGCCGTTCCATAAAGGAAAGGAGAGTCAATAGTATTAATGTTAACTTATGCTCACTGGATCCAACTTTCCAGGCTTCCAGATACATCTCTGTGGTGAACTCTTGACTTTATTGATTGTGAACAACACGATTTCGACAAGGGCAGGATTTAGAATTGAACTCTCTCTCTGCGATATCGCAGCTGTGAATCTGCGCTATTTTTGTGATATAGCTGTGACCTAAATAACGGAATAGGTCTCTGTACCACTAAGGTGATTATATCAGTGAATATTATATTGAATCGTTAAACTACGAAAAACCTCAGTTTTTGTTCTCCTATATCGATCTAGATGAATTGACTCCACACATGAACAATTTCGCGGATGCTCCCAACAAAAATGAGACATTCTGAAGACATTCGTGTAAAACGAATCCAATTTCGAATGGCGACCATCAATATCTCCGTTATTCCGCTTCTTTCTCGCATAACAGTACTGTCCACACAAGAGTTACGAACGATACCGAAGACCATATTTTTCGAAACCATAGTGCTTCCCACTAGTCTAGCCATGCAAAAATTCCCCGATACCAATACCATCTGGTCATGCAATGGGCATTCATAAAAGCCGGGCGACCATTTGCCATTATGTTCCTGTGACAAACTGTCCATGGAATCGACCGGGAATTCTGTCGTGACATAACCTTACGTGTTTCTGTTGTTAACACAGAATGTATTACAACAGAACTGGAATATCAGGAAGTGGCAGATGCACGATGTCCTGGTGGCCATGTTTTAATATATTCGAAGGTTGATACGGCGTTTCAGCTACCATCGTGCCTGTTCGTCTTTCAGGTGTCGAAACAGGCTAGGGGGTGAGGACACCACGTGGAGTTCACTGAAAAAACGGATCCCGGGAATTTTTGGTAGAATGAATTCCTGTCGTTTGAACGCAACTATTGTTATCACAACAAAAAAGACCGTTCTGAGAACAATCTGTACTTGCAATCTAACATGCCGATTCCGGTTTGAGCGACTTGAGTCTTATGGACAGTAAAAACGGTAAGTATAGCAGTGATCAGGTACTTTTATTTCGAAAGGATAATTTTTTTCTCGAATGTTATAGGAATATCTAGTAGAATATAAGAATTTTGTAAGTATAACCCAACAATATTTGTACGATTAACAGTATTAACACATCAAATTCAACAGGAATGTTTAATATTTCTCACAGAAATTCAGATTATTCTACCGGAATAAATCTTGTTTGGCTTACAGTTTTTGAGCGCTCGTACTACTTACACGAGGGCTATATCATTTCGTCACTCACTTTCGATATAATGCATTACTACAGCAAAATCCTGTAAACTCTCTGGTAATAAGCTTCGAATACAACTAACTAGGACTGAAATATATAAACGAAAGTTCAATTTAACGGAAAACTCCTGTTGAATCGATACTACAGTTCCATTAAAGGTGAATTAATTCCAGATATCTAGTTTGTTTATTAAATAGGAAATTCCTGTAAATAGTCTTGCATATTCCGGTTTTTGTCACAGTATTATTTTCTTGTTGAAATGATAAACTGCAGTTTGGTTGCATCAACTGAAAACTTGTTATTTCTAGAGGAATCAAACGACCGGAATTGTCACGTAATAGTTATTTAATCAACTAATTTATTAATGACAGCGATTAATGGTCGAAATAATTTATTTTTTTTATTTTTAATGTCCGATAAGGAACGTGGAATTGGAACTATTATGACATAAAATTTTTTCTGCAGTTTCTATTTTATTCTGAATGGAGTTTTCAATATACCCTTCTGCAACAGAAGTTGATTTCGAACCACCAAGTCTTTTGATGGCTGAAAAATCTGCACCACTGTCAGAAAGAATAGACGCAGAAGAACGCTGAAAACAGTGACCTGTATACAAAAGTGGTTGCTCTAATTTAAGAAAGTTTTCAATCATTGACGGTAATTTAGAAAATGTATTAATTCCAACTGGTTGTGTTGAGCATTTATAGATCTTATAAAAAACGAAAAATCTTTCGTGTGGAGTGTGAGCTGGCCTCAAGGATATATATATCTCTTTATTATGTTTAAAAGTGTATGCTCATCATTATCCACCACAGTGAATATCCTGTTCGAATGTGTTTTCGATGAATTCACTGTCACCAAAAATTTCGATCCCATATCTTGTACCTCCTTTCTCTGCAACCTTAACAATTCATCTTTTCTCTCACATGTTCTTTTTCGAGAACTTTTGATTTTTTTGGGATATATCCCTCTCTTTTCCGTTTAATAAACATCACCAGTTTGTGGTATCTGCTTATATCAGTATTGTCTATCACATTTAGTGTTGATTTCAGCATCGAATATTCTGGCCATAAACTTGCTAGATGCCCTTTTTCTGCAATACCCGTAAAGTATGCCAACAAAACCGTTTCCGTAAAGTTCCGAACCTTCTTGTCCTTGCACCAAGATCTGAATTCAGCATAGGTTTCCTCATATAAATGGCGGCTCTTTTCAGGAAGCAGACTCAAAGTTGCTGCTTCAGGAATTTTTATCACATCTGGCTGTGTCAAAGGGATATTTTCTTCGTTATTCATTATGTGGTAGCGTAAGGGATAAAATCAGATTCTGATCGAAAGCGAATAAATAAATTTGACAGCTCGATCGTGCCCCGACATAGATGCATCTATGCTCCGACTGAATATTTTATAATCGGTTGCCATGATAATCATGCATCAATACAAGAAATCATTCATTAATAGTCATTAATGGATGATTTCGAGTGCGTTAAAATGAGCTTTTAATCTATGGTGGACAGAAAAATCAATAAATATTCTTGGTGTCGCTTATATAGGGGGAATTTCCTGTAAAAGTAACCGAATTCTTGTTGTATATGCTGGAAAATTTCTTTGCGTGTTGGGTGGTGGAACTACTGCAATTCTGCATCAATGGTTTGACTCGACTTTGTCATGCAAGCTCTTTAAAGAACTCAATTATTCCTCTTAATTAAAGAATGAGAAATAGAGTTTTCTGCCAAATAACACGAGGGTTCCACAAGGTATTTATCAGGGCCAATAATTTTTCTTCTTTATATTTCAGACTTGTCACTCACCTGCTTTATTATAATATTGTGACGCTGTCATGTTCTTCTCAGTTTTTTTTAATCTTCTAGTCATCCTACAAAATACTACAAAGTTTCAATTCCGGATCGGTATTGTCCGAATGATCGAGAAAAAAATTCAGATAGAAAATATACAAAACCCTATTGCGTATTCCGCTAATTTTCGAACTGAACCGGCGCATTCAGACCTCGAACCTCAAGGGTTCTACTTTCGAAACTTATCATGTTGATAGGTCGTAATTTGAACAGAATAATAACGCTCTCGCTCATAGAAACAAACGAGCAAAAAATAACGAGAGGGGTTATCATTCCAGTCAGTCGAATTTCGATCAGGGAGTGTAAACACTGGACTGAGATATTGTTCGAGATACTTATTATCCGTGGATGGCACGCAGGGTCGGCTATAGGTATATTTGAACAAACAAACTCCCCATTATTCCACGCGAAAAAAATCGATAAGCTACGAATGGATAGTGGTCAAAGCGTGAACGATGAAGCCGGCCGATAAAAGTGAAAATGTTGGTGACTACGTTCGTGCGCGAACCATTCGGACGACCCAATCACAAGAATGTTTATTTCGAGATCATTTTTATTTGTGGTTTATTGAGGTAGATTTATGAACAATTTCATGTAACTCTATGGTGATAAAACAACGGGATATAGTGGAAGAAAATGGTGAACTATGTGTTGTTTTGAGTTCTATCAACTCCATTCGTTTCATTTTATCGTTTATCTGGGAAGGCAACTCCTAAACGCGGTGGGCGCTCTTCGGACAATAATAGTGTACAATCACTTCGGATATCAGTTTCTATGGTCACGCCCACGCTCAGAGAGTCCCAGTCGCTCCGTTCACCTCGGGCGGCACAGCCGACGTCGGAAACGGGATAAGAACTATTTATCAATAACTAAATTCTAGAGGCGGCCAGGGTCTCTTGGCTCTCTGGGGTTATTCAGGATGCGCCGATAGTGTCTGGACTGGATCAAAACGATGTTTAGGCAGGCTCATATTGTCCTAGGTCGAACGGTCGATAAATAAGCACCCATGTCGTGTTATAATTTTCAGATGGGTAGATGGCGGTTTATAAACAACACTTAACCGCTTAAGTACAGTGAGTGGAGGAAATTGCACGTGGAATAATAGGCGTTATTTCGTCTTTGCGAGGATTTCGTTTATTGACTCAAGGTTTCGATGATGGTGATTGATCAATTGGCCGATGGTGCGAGATAGTCGAGGTGGAAATATTCCAACACATGATTCAAATACATACAGAGTGATTCACTAGGACTATTCGTTGGAAAATTGTGCCACAATGACTTTTTGATCATTTACCACAACCCAGTGAATTTCATTCGAACTGTATGTTTGATGCGCACATCAGTTTGCTCACGGATAATGTCCCCAACAAAGGAGGAAATCACAGCAGATCTGCCAGAGGGTTTAAGAGATATCACCAGAAAAATGTTATCTCAATAGTTCGAAAATGCTGATCCGAATAATCGTACTCGTGAACCACTGCCAACCTCTGAGAAGGCGAAAAATTCACAATTTCAGATATGAGTTCAACGGGGGCCACTCGGACGAACCTCATATCCTGTCCTACGACTGGATTTATTATTTTAATTTCCTGTCGTCGCTGAGGGCATTGTTTTTCCGCGGGAATTTCGCTCTCAACTCCGGAATATTTCATTTAGAAAATGTCATCAGGGGCAGGAGGCGAGTATAAAAGGGTCGTCTGATTCGAGGCCGGAGGTTCGAAGTTTGAAATGGTCCGAACGGATTTCGAACTCCATTTTCCCTTGTTCCTTACCTCCTTACACTCTGGTCATTATCGCCGTCTTCTTCGGATTAATGAATTCTGTAACAAGTTGAGATGCTGAGAGTATTTGACATCGAACAGTTTCCACAAATGTTCCATCTTGTTCATGCTTTCTCGAATTTTTATATCAACACTCTATGGGAAAAACCATGAAATATTCCTCAAGAAATTTTTTCTTGGTCCTGAGAAGTATATCTTCTGCTAAATGTTCCGGAATTATTACTATTTTTACCTATTCTCAAGGTTGCTCTGAAGACGATGGACATAGTTCGAATAACTCTCAATCACACTCAAAAAAATTTTTCAGGATATACAACAGGAATTCGGTAACTTCTACGGAAAATTCCCCCTATATAGGCGACAGCAGGAATGTTTGTTGCTTTTACGTGACAATTCCTTTAGAAATAACAAGTTTCACATTAGTTGGAGACAGGAAAATAATACTTACCGGAAAATGCTTGACTATTCACAGGAATATCCTGTACGCTAAAAAAACTAGATAGTTGTATTCCAAGCTTCAATCTTCAGATTTTACAAGAATTTCCAGTAATGAGCACTAAACTAAAACAGGAATAACTTTACGCATAACGGTACTGTAGTATCGATTTAACAGGAATTTTCCGTAGAATTAAAGAACAAACGTTTGTATATTACAGTACTAGTTAGTTGTATTCAAAACTTATAATCTGAGATTTTACAGGAATTTCCATGGTGTTATACAAAATTATTATATTTTACTAGATATTCCTGTAACATTTACGGAAATATTCCTTCTAAAATAAAAGAACCTGATCACTGTTATACTTACCGATTTTTCCTGTTCAAGTTACTTGAACCAAAATCGGCATGTTAGATTGCAAGTACAGATTGTTCTCAGAACGTTGTTTTTTGTTGTGATAACAATAGTTGCGTTTGAACAAAAGGAATTAATTTACCCGGAAATTCTTTGGATTCGTTTTTTCGGTGCAATCAGACCATCATCAATAAAATCAGGAAAGAAAATGAATATCATAAAGGTGCGAATTTTTTCATTTCTTGTAGATAACATAATGACTCTCAGAATATTTATGTGTTCAGAAAGCAAATTACCGAAATTGTTCGCATTCGCCATATTCGGATAATTGTTAACGTAATAAATGTGTACGGTACTCGACGTTTGGGAAAAAACGAAGTACCGATTTTACATTGTGTTTTCATTTTCACCTTAGAGAACGATCAATATTTGTCTACTTGTTAACTGTTCTCGTTGAAGTCAACGACATTTGAAACAATGTTCTGTATTTTTTACGATGTGCTTGTTTGAAGGTGTTCATTTAGTGGATAATTCGAGAACTTTCACAATCATATGATTTTCTGAATTATACAATATAAGGGGTTAGTTACGCCAAACGTTCGTTCAACAAAATTATTTAGAGAATAATTGAGGAACATAGAAGCTCTTCGAAGCGAATTCAACTTTGGGGGATCACTTTTCGACATAAATGATTTGCATGCGGAAAAAAAAGGATAAAAACTCAATCTTTTAGAAAGTTTCGGAATTAAAAATTACGAAAAGCACTGCCGTGAAGGCAGGAGCTTTTGAGCGCTCGTACATGCACCTTGTAGGTAGATTCGCATTTTCCAGTTTTAGAAACCAATTGAAGGAATTTTTGACAGCTGTCAAAAAAATTCTGAAACTTAGGCGAAACTCCAGACTTCATGTCGCTGCTTCAGCTGATCAATTTTGTTTCGATAATTCGCTAGAATTTTCTACGATATCTATGGTCTTGGTGATGCGGTCTGGACAACATTTTGCACGTACTTTGAATACATTATTCCTCAGCTAGATGCATAATTTCATTCCAATCCGATCAGTAGTTCCGAAACTATCTGGAAAAAAATATTTTGAACGGCCATATTTACGGAACCCCTAGTCTCATTTTGCTTATTGATGAACGTGACCGCGATATTCGCGATCCAAACCCACCCTGAAAATTTCAAGTTCCTAGGCCTTTCCGTTCAAAAGTTACAATTTTCTATGGTTTCTATGGTTCTGGTCATGCGATCTGGACAAAATATTGCTTCAATATATCATTCTCGATTAAAATACAAAATTTCATCTCGATCGAATCCGAAGTTTCGAATTTATCGAGAAAACAAAATTTCAAACGACCGTATTTACGGAACCCCTTGTATAATGTTGCTCATAGATGAACGTGATCACGAAATTCGAGATCCACACCTATCCTGAAAATTTCAAGTCCCTAGGCATTTCCGTTCAAAAGTTACAATTTTCTATGGTTTCTATGGTTCTGGTCATGCGATCTGGACAAAATTCCGCATGTAGCTGAAACACCTCATTTTCCATCTGAGTGCAAAATTTCATCTCGATCGAATCTGTAGTTTTCAAGTAATCAGGGAAACAAAACTTTGAACGGCCATATTTACGGAACCCCTGGTGGAATTTGGCCCATTAACGAACTTAACCGAGGCATTCGGGATCTGAACCTACACTGAAAATTTCAAGTCTCTAGGTTGATCCGTTCGAGAGTTATCGTGCTGACGGACGGACGGCCGGACGGACGGCCGGACGGACAGACTCGAATTTTCCGACGGATTCGTCATCAGTGAGTCGAACATAGTCGATTGAGACCATTTTCGGCTCAAAATTCGAAAAATACAGACATCGTGACGAAATGATATAGCCCTCGTGTAAGTAGTACGAGCGCTCAAAAAGTAGAGAAGATCACCGTCTTTACTGAATGGTTCTCCAATATTGAATTTTCTCCTCACTAATTTCAAGTTGCCTCTCTCGAATAATCCTAAAAAATTAATCGAAATGAGTATTGTTAATCAGAAAAATCTGACTTTTACGTACTTTTCGACCGACAGTATTGAATGTCATAGTTTTTGAGCGCTCGTACTACTTACACGAGGGCTATATCATTTCGTCACGATGTCTGTATTTTTCGAATTTTGAGCCGAAAATGGTCTCAATCGACTATGTTCGACTCACTGATGACGAATCCGTCGGAAAATTCGAGTCTGTCCGTCCGGCCGTCCGGCCGTGAGCACGATTACTCTCGAACGGATCAACCTAGAGACTTGAAATTTTCAGTGTAGGTTCAGATCCCGAATGCCTCGGTTAAGTTTGTTAATGGGCCAAATTCCACCAGGGGTTCCGTAAATATGGCCGTTCAAAGTTTTGTTTCCCTGATTACTTGAAAACTACAGATTCGATCAAGATGAAATTTTGCACTCAGATGGAAAATGAGGTGTTTTAGCTACATGCGAAATTTTGTCCAGATCGCATGACCAGAACCATAGAAACCATAGAAAATTGTAACTTTTGAACGGAAATGCCTAGGGACTTGAAATTTTCAGGATAGGTGTGGATCTCGAATGTCGTGATCACGTTCATCTATGAGCAACATTATACAAGGGGTTCCGTAAATACGGTCGTTTGAAATTTTGTTTTCTCGATAAATTCGAAACTTCGGATTCGATCGAGATGAAATTTTGTATTTTAATCGAGAATGATATATTGAAGCAATATTTTGTCCAGATCGCATGACCAGAACCATAGAAACCATAGAAAATTGTAACTTTTGAACGGAAATGCCTAGGGACTTGAAATTTTCAGGATAGGTGTGGATCTCGAATGTCGTGATCACGTTCATCTATGAGCAACATTATACAAGGGGTTCCGTAAATACGGTCGTTTGAAATTTTGTTTTCTCGATAAATTCGAAACTTCGGATTCGATCGAGATGAAATTTTGTATTTTAATCGAGAATGATATATTGAAGCAATATTTTGTCCAGATCGCATGACCAGAACCATAGAAACCATAGAAAATTGTAACTTTTGAACGGAAGGCCTAGGAACTTGAAATTCTCAGGGTGGGTTTGGATCGCGAATATCGCGGTCCCGTTCATCAATGAGCAAAATGAGACTAGGGGTTCCGTAAATATGGCCGTTCAAAATATTTTTTTCCAGATGGTTTCGGAACTACTGATCGGATTGGAATGAAATTATGCATCTAGCTGAGGAATAATGTATTCAAAGTACGTGCAAAATGTTGTCCAGACCGCATCACCAAGACCATAGATACCGTAGAAAATTCTAGCGAATTATCGAAACAAAATTGATCAGCTGAAGCAGCGACATGAAGTCTGGAGTTTCGCCTAAGTTTCAGAATTTTTTTTACAGCTGTCAAAAATTCCTTCAATCGGTTTCTAAAACTGGAAAATGCGAATCTACCTACAAGGTGCATGTACGAGCGCTCAAAAGCTCCTGCCTTCACGGCAGTGCTTTTCTAAATTTTTTAATCAGAAATTGTTATTTGTTCTCCAGTTTTTTTTTCATTTTATTTCGATGAAAATTGATAATCTGTAGAATAACATAATTCGTTTTCCTTTCCAACGGTTTGAATACAAACGAGTAGCTCCTATTTTTTTCCTGGAGACAGTTGAAAATACGAAAGTCGAGGCATCTTTTTCATTCCGAAGTGAGGAAAAATTAGGATATTATTCTCTTGTAAAAGCAGGGTTCATAATTTTTTCTCATCCTGCCCTTGTAGAAATCGTGTTGTTCACACTTAATAAAGCCGAGAGTTAACTGCGACGAAGAACACACCCGTACTTCCCTTCAGCGTTTCGATATAATTTTGTTCACTTCTTTACACAACTAAATTCTCGATAGATTCAGTGTTATTTTTCTGAAAGAGCTATTCGTGCCTGCTTCTTCGAAAACTCTCCTGATAGAGTCCCAAAAACTTTTTTCAATGAGTCTCAAATATCCAATTCTGATAGAGTCCCCAAAAAACACTGCTCTTCTCCGATCTTCATTTCGTCTCAAGAAAATTTTCAACCTTACCATTCTAGGTGGTTCTAAATGATGTTATCGTTTTCGTTAAACCAATCACCCCTTTCTATCATCTTTTTAAGGCGATTATTGGTCTGAAACCAATCATCTCTTACATTTCCAACAGTGGTGGTAGGATGTGAAATTTTCCATCTAAACACTTAATGCTCAATTCGGGAAATCGACGAAGGAAAATTATAAATATCACAACGCTTCATTTTTTGGTCATTAAACGAGCGTTAAGCACTATATTCATGGGTCCCTCAAAACTCTTGACTTTGGGTTATCAAAATTCCAAAGATGGGCGAGCAGACTAAACAAATACTCAAATTCATATATTAATTTCTCACATTTCGAGGCCTTCTCACCCTTTTTTTTTGTATCGACTAGGCAAAAATAAACTTCTCTCCCGACTATTCGAAATAATTACCATTTCGAAGCAAATTAAAGAAGTGTACAACCTTAAACTCGCGATGAACCAATTCCATCCGGCAAATCCGATCCTGCCTTCATATCTGAAATGGCACAATGTCCCCGCGCTCAGATTCATCTCACTTTTCCACCAGACGGAACCGTCTGAAACGATCTGACGTTGGATAAATGTGTATTTACATACAATAAAGTTGGGGCCACCGTTGAAACGTCAACGTTTTATAGTCGTAATTTACCTTTATAATCGTACCTTTAGCGGTCATGTCCAGTAGTTTCATGACTGAATTTTATGTCGATGTAGCATGATAGCTAGTAGTAGTTTTGTTACGACGCGATTTGATGAATTCGTCGCCGAATATGTATCCGGGCATTCGGATTTGTGACCCAGTGGAGGTTGGGACGGTTATTCTGCGATACTGAAACGTCCGTTTTATTCGCGTCGATCATCCTGTTTTATTTCATAATTCGGGATTATTATCGGGGTGAAATGAGATTCACTTCGACAAATGTCAAATCAAGGTTTGATTAGTTATCCCACAATAACAACTATCCAAATAACTTCGAATTTGAAGAGTAATTCAATCTTAAGTGAAAGATTTCAAGACTCAAATAATACCATGCCTAGTTTTAGAATTACCTTTTTTCATGCTCCGCCACTGGGCAGGGGAATCCTGCGCTTGTCGAAATCGTGTTGTTCACACTTAATGAAGCCGAGAGTTCACTGCGACACAGAATGAACCCGTTCTTCCTTTCGGCGTTTCGATATAATTAATTTTGTTCACTTCTCAACTCAACTAAATTCCCGACAGATTCCGTGTTATTTTTCTGAAAGAACTATTCGTGCCTAATTTTCGAAAACTACTTTCTGACTGATTCCCGAAAATTTATTATCAACTCGAACAAGTTAAATTACGTGTCCCTCAAACCACTCCTTATAGTGTCCACAAAAACTACTGCCTTTCTCCGATCATTATTTCGTCTCAAGAAAATGTTTAACCCTACCATTCTAGGTGGTTCCAGATGATGTTTTCGTTTTCGTTAAAACAATATTATCTTTTTGAGGAGGTTCGTGAACCAATCGTCAATTATTGGTCTGAAACCAATCATCTCTCACATTTCCGACAGTAGTGATAGGATGTGGAATTTTTTATCTAAACACCTAATAAAGTGCTCAATTCGTGAAATCGACGAAGGGAAATTATAAGTCTCACAACGCTCCATTTTTTTGGTCATTAAACGCGTGTTGGCACTATATATATGGGTCCTTCAAAACTCTTGAGTTTGGGTGATTCAACATTTCAACGCTGGGCGAGTAGACTGAACAAATACTTAAATTAATATATTAATTCTTTACATTACGACTCACGACTTCGATTTCTTCTTGTATCGACTATGCCAAAAGATATGATCTCTATTCCGGACTATTCGCATTAATTCTGCATGTACCAAAATGTAATTAATTCTAAACACCGGATCGAATTTTTTTTTAGACATGCAACAACTGCAGAGCTGAATTTCAACTCATTTTATCCATACATTTATGTGGACAAAAATTCATTTCTTATTTTTTATATAATGATGGCAGAAACCTGTCCTTCTCCGGGCTGCTATGATGACTGTTCGAATAATTTACCGAAACGTTGTAACAAATTAATTTCATAGAATCAAACTACAGGAGAAAGTTTCAATGAGTATAATGAACATTTGAACTCTGTCGAAAAAAAAATCGAGACACTACTGAATCACATTCCACTACTACTACCACTACCACTCTATCGAATCAAGCAATACACAGATTTTTTTCAAGTCGTCAATTCTTGCTCATTAATCGAATATTAAAGGAAATGGCCCCCGAAGGACGACACGCCCCTGTGCCGGAAGCATCCAGTTCCCTGTTCTAACAGCTGAATTAATTCTCAGCAGTTCCATTAGGAGGTTACGCCGGTTTTAGTGGCAATAAAACTGTTCCGTTCTCTTCCCATTCCTTTCAACAGATTCAACTACTCGAATGTAAGTAAATGGTACAGTAGTTCGATGGACGTTTAGCAGACCCCACAATAGGTGTTGTTATTGCTAGGGCAAAAATCGGTGGGGGCATGTGATATAACACATCAAAGATCAAATGCCACAAAAATGAGCCTAAACCTGTTATTTTCAGCCACTATAGAACCTTTATGAAAGGCAATCGTCTCCTATAGATCGAGGTCTTGAATAATTTGAAACAAAAATTTTTGATTCCACCACAATCCCTCTATGTCAAAGAAGTGAAATATGTTTCGGAGAAGAAAATGTCTTAATTGGTACCTGCATCAATATTGTCGAACACATAAACCCGAACACTCTCGTTTTTAGTGTGTACTGGCCTTCAATAAAACCGAATCATGGGCGTGGAAGACGTAACGCCACCAAGGTTCTACCATAAAACCAATACCTACAATAACGTTTTTATTCCCATTTTCATAGCGCAGAAGGAAAATGGGCTTGCAACGGTAATGACAACTTAGATTCGTAACACACGGTATTTACACTCGGTCAGTGTACCACATGACCCGCGGCGAGTCGCAATCAGTCCAAGTTGGTTTTTTATCGAGGAGAGTGAAAACGTCGTTTTATTATTCATAAAACTCAATACCTCGGAGCGGCGTTATAATAATAGATCTGTCGTCTCTGCTCTTGATCTAATAACACGATTTATCGGAATTTTTTCGAGCAATTTCGAGTACAGCTATTTCAGTCGAGAACTGTCCACAATCCGTGGAAACTGCTCGCTCAGTGGCACGAGCTACTCGGTTGCTAGACATTCGCAAAAAAAGCTAAATATACTGACATGAAAGTGTTACACTCAGGAGGAATCATTTTCACAACTAGGATTCTTGGAAAAGTGGTAGAATCACCACGGCCTGATACTTAAGTAGGGTTGAAGGATAGGAAGCAGAGGATGAACCTTCTTTCTGCACAGTTCCTAGGCTGTCACCTAGTTTTGGAGAAGCTGAAGACACTTAACTGCAATAAGAACGATCTGAAGACTCGGTTTTGCACGAATATGCGGTGATATTTCACAAAAGACGAATAACTCGGCGTTAATTTAGAAGATTTTTTTTCCACGGCGATACTCGACTCTGTCGATCCCTTACGAATTAACATTTTCAGACAAAATGAGATGGTAGATGTCTGCTTGTGGCACTTCCTTCCAGAGGCAACTCGAACTTCGTGGATCAACTGTGTCGAGCTTACGAGGAAACTCCAGAAATCTAGAATAATATAACGGCTGTTCATTTGAAATTATCGAATTCAGTAAAAAAATTAGAAAAAATTATACTAGATAAACTGATAGCAAGCCAACAAAACTATTTTTGTATCCCAGAGACCACCAAATTTATCATTTGCATCTGTAGACCGGTTTCGATCCATATCAGATCTGGTCAGAACAGTTAGCAAAATGACAAATTCGATGTAAGAAACAAAAAACCTTTGCAACGTTGATTGGAGAAAACTTCCCCAATCACTCCACCTGCCCGTTCCAAAAGCAACTGTCTCAAATATCTGTAGATCAAGCTCGTATTTTTTACGGCAGGTCACACATGTGTGTCTTTGTCTTGGGGAGTTGTGAAAGCGATTCATGATCTACAGTTATTTGAGACAGTTGCTTTTTAGAATGGACACGTGGCGTGATTCGGGAAATTTTCTCTGATCAACGTTTCCTTGTATTTCAAAGGGTTTCTGTTTCTTACATCGAATTTGTCATTTTGCTAACTGTACTGACGAGTTCTGATATGGATCGAAACCGGTCTACAGGTGCAAATGATAAATTTGGTGTTCTCTAGGATACATTAATTGTTTTGTTGGCTTGCTATTATTTTATCTAGTATAATTTTTCTGATTTCATCACTGAACTCCAGAGATCTATCGAAATATGAACTGACGTTGACCCGAAACGGAAGTAGTGCAGTACGAGATAGCGTGGAAATAAATTTAGGGGTGTAAATAAATAAGTATAGCGTATTTGGGATCTGGAAAGGAAAATTCGGACTTTTCATTACACTATATACGAATATACATGGTGTTCTTTAAGGCTTCGTTCCAACAGATGCTAGATCACATCAAAAGAGATCTTCGGAAGTAGATTATATAAGATATTCAATTTGAAAAAAGTGCAAAAAATCTTGGGCATCAAGATCTTAACACAAAACTGGATCGTGTTATATTTCTGTTAGGAGATCTGTCATGAATTACGGTGCCAAGTGCATTCCAGCAAGTAAATAAAGTTCTAGATTTTAAAAATTGAAAATTTGTATAATCTCTTTTAACTTTTATTAGGAAATTTTTCCGGAACGGTATAATTCTTAAAGTTCAAACTGAGGAGAGGAAGAATTACTCATTGAAAAGCTCCTATAAAAAAATTCACAAACCTACCAACAAAATTCATCCGAATTGGTTACAGAAATTGTTTTAAATGGTCACCATTCGTTCGATCAGCACAAATTCTTGCCTGGCGTAATAACGAATTAGTACATGCAGCAACTATCACATCAGTTTACTCACGGATAATATCACAAGCATTTTTAATGCGTTGTTTTAGTTCTTCAACACTATTCACCTCACCGTTACTGTCCACTAATGTTTTCAAATGACCCCAACAGAAGAAATCACAGGGATTGAGATCCGGGGATCGTGCAGGCCAAGAAATCGACCCACCACGTCCTATCCACCTGAATTCACAAAAATCATACACTCTGTCCGATGATTTCCCGTAAACTGAACGCATTCAACGAGAACATTTAGATCTCAATACCTACGTACCGTCAGATCCGACATGAGAATTTCTCAGATTCGCGGGTAACTTTGATTTCGAAATACTCGGCCCTGATCAAGATTTTATATGTTTATGTATACATAAATAATGATTTGAATTTTTTAATGAATTTTTATACATAAATAATGATTGAAATTTTTTTCGCCAAAGCTCAAGTTTCAATCACGCATTATTTACCCAGGAAAAATAATCAAAATATGTACATAACAAACGAATCATATTCAAATCCGTCCATCCGAAAAAACGCATTCGTATCCGAAAAACCGTATTTTTCCAACACACCGCGCACAATATCGTAAAACCCCGGTCAAACCGCGCGGTAAATGCACAAATTCCGCGCTTTTGCACTCATTGACTTTTATCCGATTTGTTTCTGTCCGCAACCGGTAATGGCGCAATTTGCAAAGCCAACTTCAATTAGCCGAATATTTCCGTTGTGAGTAGAACACAAATATCGGAATGCGTTTCAATAGAGTAGGGTGGAATTACCTCTACCGTATTGGCATTTCCGATGTTTTCGCGTTCGCGCTATTTTTCCGAGTCGAAAAATTTTTTATTAGCTCAATTTCAATTGGCGGTTGGTTCATGTTGTCGGGGGAGATTTGGAGCATTTTCCGAGTAATAGACTGTTTTTTTATCCACGTCCAAAAATATTTAACAATAAAATCAAATGCAGACCATAGACCATAGAATACCAATGCTATGTTTTCCAGAGATGATCGTCGAAGCCAAACTGAAATGGAACATAACAAACCATCCACATGGAGAGATCCGAAGACAAAGCGAGCTTACAGCACGAAATAATCGCGGCGTCTATTATTCCTCCTACGACTCCTGATCCCCATCGAATAAACTTCGCATAACCACGGACCACCAATGGTTTCTTCCACTTAGTGTTCGCGACGATCGTCATAAAACAAATATCTAATGGCCCAGTTTTCTGTATTTATTCGTCCTGACGAGGCCTTAATTCGTCGACCACGTTGTTGTTGTTGTTGTTGTTCTTCTAGCTGGTACCGTCGTTGTTGAATTCGGTTATGAATAATATTCATGGTGGATTCTCCGAAAACTGATACATATAACTGTAAAAAAGCGGAAGGAATAGCCAAAAAAGGAGAATTTGTGGAAGATCACTGTCCAAGTTAGGTAAGGACCTGCTTTGTGAGGATTGTAAGCTTAACAAACACATGAGTCATGGAATATCCGTTAGTACGTTAGTGCTGGGAGCGTCCTCTGAAAGCGAGAACTCCAGGCTTCAGGAAAAATATTATCTATGTTCATTACTCCTTCCTACTTCCTATATACTAAAGCAACTAACTGTCAAAAAACGAAACCACAGGAAAGTTGAGACAAAAACTATTTGAAGGACGAGAGGCCAACGGCCTCGAGCAATATTGAACTTGCGAAAATAGAAAAAACCGGGGGCACGAAGCGCCCCCGCATTTTCGAGGAGAAAAATCAGGCTTTCCTAAGGTGTCCGAAAAGTTGCCTATTTGTGAATCCAAACGTACGAAAAACGCGTTCGGAAAAGATCGAAAAACGACGAAAACGCGAAAAGTTACCTTCAAAGTATTCTATAGGCTTTTGATCCGCGGCGTCTCGGGGATCGAAAGCGGTCGAATTATCATCCCAGAGGACGCGAGGTCTCCTTAAAGTAAATCCAGCCCGATCCCACCGCCGGTTTACGCAAGAACTCGATTTGAAAAAGTCCGACGTTAATTTAACAAAGGAAAATTCGCAATCGGGGTTTCAAATGATAAAATAACGATGAAATAGGTCCTCCTAAACCGTTTCCAAGTAAGTCCAATCAATATCATAATAGTTGGCAGCAAAAATCTTGAGAACAAGAAAGAGGTTGAAAGCACCAAAAAAAGTCCAGTCAGTTTACGACAATATTAAAATGAAGGTGCTATGCATTCAGAAGATCAATACAGAGAAATCAAGGTAGGTGAATAAAACGTTCTTCTATCCTAATAATACGTATTTCATTACATTTCCAGTTGATTAGTACAAAATGAAAACGAAAAATCTTGACAGCTCCGAGACTTAAATTCTAACGAGGATGTCTTCATTGCTGAACCGGATTCCAGAATGATTTCGAAGCATTTAAAAGAATACAAGGTTGGTATACATTGATTTCATTCAACTAAAATTGATGATTTTCAATTAATCACAGAAAAACCTCCAACCTTGGAGAAAAAATTCTTCAACCAAAATCAAATCAAAAGCCAGTTTCGGGTAGAATAAAGGATCATCTGGGATGTATGAAGGGATTTCTGAGCTTCATTCAGTATATTTACATATTTTCCTGAATACTACATTGACTTAAGATGATCGGAATGCTGGATCTCGAGGAAATAGTTGATCGTTACTTCATGGGAGGACCTTACAGGATATTATCAATTTTCATTTAATCACAGAAAAACATCCAACCTTGCAGAATTCTTCAACCGAAACTTATCAAAAGCCTATTTCAGGTAGAATCACGAATAAACTGAGATGCCTGAATGGAATTCTGAACTAAATATCATATATCCACAAATTTTCATTCCAATACAATCAGTAGTTTCGAAACTATCAGGAAAAAAATATTATGAACGGCCATATTTACGGAACCCCTAGTCCAATTTTGCTCATTGATGAACGTGACCGCGATATTCGCGATCCAAACCCACCCTGAAAATTTCAAGTTCCTAGGCTTTTCCGTTCAAAAGTTACAATTTTCTATGGTTTCTATGGTTCTGGTCATGCGATCTGGACAAAATATTGTTTTAATATATCATTCTCGATTAAAATACAAAATTTCATTTCTATCGAATCCGTCGTTTCGAAATTATCGAGAAACCCAAATTTCAAACGACCGTATTAACGGAACCCCTAGTATAAATCTGCTCATTGATGAACGTGATCGCGACATTTAAGATTCACACCTATCCTGAAAATTTCAAGTCCCTAGGCCTTTCCGTTCGAAAGTTATGATTTTCTATGGTTTCTAAGGTTCTGGTCATGTGATCTAGAGAAATGTAGCTTGAATATATCATTCTCCATTAGTATACAAAATTTCGTCACGATCGAATCTGTAGTTTTGAAATTATCAAGAAGACTAAATTTCAAACGACCATATTTATGGAACCCCTAGTATGATTTTGCTCAAAGATGAACGTGATCACGACATTCGAGATCCACACCTATCCTGAAAATTTCAAGTCCCTAGGCGTTTCCGTTCAAAAGTTACAGTTTTCAATGGTTTCTATGGTTCTGGTTATGCGATCTGGACAACATTTCACATGTAGCTTGAACACCTCATTCTTCATTTATGTGCTAAATTTGATCTCAATCAAATCTGTAGTTTTCAAGTAATCAGAGGAACAAAATTTTGAGAGGCCATATTTACGGAACCCCTGGTGGAATTTTGCCCATTAACGAACCTAACCGAGGCATTCGGGAACTGAACCCACACTGAAAATTTCAAGTCTCTAGGTTGTTCCGTTCGAGAGTTATCGTGCTTACGGAAGGCCAGACGGACAGACTCGAATTTTCCGACGGATTCGTCATCAGTGAGTCGAACATAGTCGATTGAGACCATTTTCGGCTCAAAATTCGAAAAATACAGACATCGTGACGAAATGATATAGCCCTCGTGTAAGTAGTACGAGCGCTCAAAAAGAAAAAAAAATTCAATATGTTAAATCGAACAAAAACACTTATTCCAAAAGTGAATCAGAGATAGGACCTCTTTGAGCATTTTTTTCCGAAGAATTTCCTCTATTACCGAATGGGTCTCTGGAAGGGAAAGTAATCACTGAAAATATCACTGTCCAAGTTAGGTAAGGATCTGCTATGTGGGGATTGTAAGCTCAACAAACACATGAGTCATGATATTTCCGTCAGTACGTTAGTACTAGGAGCGTCCTCTGAGAACGAGAACTCCAGGCTTCAGGAAAACTATTGTCTATGTATATCCATTTGAATGAAAGCAAAAAAAAGTTTCGAATATTCAACAGTGAAGCGTGTGTTAAAAAAAACTAACTCAGTAGCAGATGAAAGTTAACAAGGCACCGTTTTAGTTTTGGCTTTGTTTTAAAATGAACAAAATTTCTTTTTCTTCAATTTCATAAACGAGAACTCTTCTAAAGTACCCTAAGGTCAAATATTGGACAATTCGAAAGACTAGAGAGAAAAGAAAAAATATTCACTGTTAAATCGAACCAAAATTTACCACTCATCCCAAGAATGAACCAGAGATAGGACATAACCTCTTTAAGCATTTCATTCCGAAGAATTTCCCCAATTATCGAATGGGTCTCTAGGAGCGTCCTCTGAGAGCGAGAACTCCAGGATGCAGGAAATTATTATCCATGTGTATTAATTTGAATGAAAGCAAAACAAACTTCGAATGTCGAACAATAAAGCGTGGGTTGGAAAAACTAACTCAGTAGCAGATGAAAGTTAACGAGGCACCGTTTTGGTTTTGGATTTGTTTGAAGAAGAACAAAATTTCTTTTTCTTCAATTTCATAAATGAGATTTGTCCATCCAATCTATGACTTTTGGAACTTCGGATGCTCGAAGACCACTACAGGACCTCAGTGAAAGGCAGTCATCTCCTGTGGATAAATCAGAAAAATGAAAAATAAATTTCAAGAATACATTATCGTGGGTGATACTCGAATTGTCAATTTGAAAATAAGATTTGAGGATGATAGGTATGTCAAAAAGGCAAATTTCGAATAAAGGCTGTTTCTCCGGGATCTAGATTGTCCGGTGCGCCCAGGAACACAGTAACTGGGAAGTTGAAGCGTATGCGCCTCGCCATAATGGCACTTACACAATAATCCCCACGGTGTGGGAGTTGAAAAATGACATATGTCGGCATCTCCGGCAGATAAGTATATACGTGCGGACGCCGCGTACTGTAAATTCCATTTAATTTCTTCCACGTTCACTTTTGCACATCGGTGTACCCGCTCTTGTTCAAACAAGCACGTTTATGTATTTATGGATGGCTACTATTCATTTTATTGTCCCCGTGTGCACAGATCGCGATTGGCCGAGGAGGAATATAACTCGAGGAGAATTCTTGCGGAAAACGGCGCGCATAAAAGTCCTCTTCCGCAAGTAATGAAACGGTGGTGCGCTCGTCTAGACGAATTCGCGATAGCGTTACGTTCAGTGGACAATGGTCCCTTCGGATAAACTCGCAGCGGCGATCCGGAAACTTGAGGGGGTCGAGAGGGACAATTGTTCTTCTTTACGATGCAATGGACACTTGGAGAGGAGTACACTTGGATAGGTCGGAGTTTTATACTTCAACTAGCCGGTACCAATAATTTGACGACTCGACACGATCCAAAATAATTTTTGCTTCTCCCTAACGTGCCAATTAACACTCTCTTTCTTACCTTGAACTCACTTTCCACATTCTATGGGTTGGCCCAAAAGAAATTATTCGAAGCATCTCCCTAAGTTACTAAACAACGTTTTTGGACTTGCATCCAGTCATCTCCTCCAAAAATCAACCGTGAATCCAAAAATTCAATGAGTTTGAACTCGTTAATGATAAAAAAATTAGAAAACACTAATTGTGATGGAAATTTTATGCTCTACAACTCAACTAAACTAAACTAAACGTTCATATTTTAATAAACGTTGAAAGATGAAATCAATGAATTATATTGAATATATCAAAAACCTATTTTTTTTCTCTGTGCCGAAATGGGCTTTAGTGTTCATTGTCATTATGAAAAATACTGTCATATTATCTTCATGAACTTCAAAAATGGAATCACCGAATTATATTGAATATTATTATATTATTATAAAAACTAATTTTTTTCCTCTGTACCGAAATGGCTTTAAGTGCTTAAGTGTTTATTGTCAGTATGACGAATATTGCCATTTTATTTTCACTAACTTCAAAAGATGAAATCACCGAATTATATTGAATATATCTAAGAACTATTTTTTTCTTTCTACCGAAGTGACCTTCAGTGTTCATTGTCATTATCACAAATACTGTCATTTTATATTCATGAACTTCGAAAGATGAAATCACCGAATTATATTGAATATATAAAAAAATTATTTTTCCTATCTGTACCAATATGGCCTTTAGTGTTTCTGTGTTTATTGTCAGTATGACAAATAATGTCATCATATTTTTCATTAACTTCAAAAGATCACCGAATTATATTAAGTATATCGAAGAATTATCTCATTTTCTCTGTACTGAAATGGCCTTCAGTGTTCATTGTCATTATGACAAATACTGTCATTTTATTTTCATGAACTTCAAAAAATGAGATCACCGAATTATATTATTGGATATTTTTTTATGAAAACTATTATTATTATTATTATTCTTCTCTACACCAAAATGGCCTTTAGTGCTCAGGTGTTTATTGTCAATATGGCAAATATGTATTGTCATTTTATTTTCATAAACTTCAAAAGATGAAATCACCGAATTATATTGAATATATAAAGAACTCATTTTTTCCATGTGTACCGAAATGGCCTTTAGTGTTTCAGTGTTTATTCTCAGTATGACAAATATTGTCATTCCATTTTCATAAACTTCAAAAGATAAAATCACCAAATTATATTTAATATATCAAAAAACTCATTTTTATTCTCTGTACCAAAATGGCCTTAAGTGTTCATTGTCATTATAAGGAATACTTCCATTTTATTTTCAGAACTTCAAAACATGAAATTACCATATTATATTGATTTTATCAAAAATCCGATCTTTTTTCTCTGTATCGAAATGGTCTTCAGTGTTTAATGTCAGTCTGACAAATGCTGTCAATTCCATCTCATAAACTTCGAAAGATGAAAGCTCCGAATTTTATTGAATATATCAAAAAACTAATTTCTTTTCTTTGTACCAAAATGGCCTCCAGTGTTCATTGTCAGTTCTGTCATTCTAGTTTCATAAACTTCGAAGATGAAATCACCGAATAATTCTGAATATATCCAAAAACGAAATTTTTTCTGTGTTCCAAAAGACCTTTTGTGTTCATTGTCATTATGACAAACGCTGTCATTTTATTTTTATAAACTTCAAAAGATCCGAATTATATTGAACATATCAAAAAACATTTTTTTTTCTCTGTGTCAAAATTGCCTTCAGTGTTCATTGTCAGTACTGTCATTTCAGTTTCATAAACTCCAACAGATGAAATCACCGAACTTTTTTGAATACAGCAAAAAATATTTTTTTCCTCTGATCCAAAATGGTCTCTAGTGTTCTTTGCCAGTATAATAAATAATGTCAATTTATTATCAAAAACTTAAAAAGATGAAATCACCGAATTATATTGAATATATCTGAAAACAATTTTTTTTCTATGTACGGAAATGACCTTAAGCGTACATTGTCATTATCACAAATACTGTCATTTTATTTCCATAAACTTCAAAAGATGAAATCACCGAATTATATTGAATAAATGAAAAACTCATTTTTCCCACCTGTACCGAAATGGCCTTTAGTGTTTCAGTGTTTATTGTCAGTATGACAAATACTGTCATCATATTTTTATGAACTTCAAAAGATTAAATCACCGAATTATATTAAATATAATAAAAAATTATCTTCTTTTCAAAAAAATTCAAAATTGCCTTCAGTGTTCATTGTCAGTACTGTCATTTCAGTTTCATGAACTTCAACAGATGGAATCACCGAATTATTTTGAATACAGCAAAAAATTAATTTTTTTTTCTCTTAACCAAAATGGCCTTTAGTGTTCTTTGCCAGTATAACAAATAATGTCAATTTATTTTCATAAACTTCAAAAGATGGAATCACCGAATTGATTATATCGAATATATCAGAAATCTTGAATTTTTTTATTGGCGCCCAATAGACTTATACAATAAATGGTATGTCAACATCAACAAATCGAAAAACGTGAAATCTAAAATGATAACTTTTTGATTTTCCACATGAGATAAGTACCTCATTATGTCAAATAATACATTGACAATTTTTTCGAAACCTGGAAAAATCTTTGAAAAATCATTACGTTCCCCCATTTTCAAGTGTAAATATCCCTATTTTTCCTCCAAATCCGTTTCACTGACCAGAATATACAGAATCATTCATTCATAACCTGTATGCTATCTGGGTAGAAATTTTGGTTCCAAAAACCTGAATATGTTAGGCAAAACATATTATGAGGCTAGAAAAACACAGATAATTGGGCAAAATGGTAACGCTCTTGTTCAAAGAAAAAACTTGAGGTTGAAATTCTCTTTTCTTTAATAAGCAACTTTCGGCTGCTCATATCTCAAAAAGTGTTTGTGTGATGAAAAAAGTATCTGAAGCAATCTGGTAAAGAATTCAGTAGGCTTCCATTCTGGGCACAGTAAGTTTACTGTACGACGTATGACAGATGAGTGGAAGGCCGAGGTTGTAGAAGAGAATGATTTTCGAAATAAAAATGAACTTGTTGTTAATTAGTGACATTCAGCTTCGCATATCTCAAGAACTTTTCAAGTAACACTGAAAATGATAAAAACGATTTTGTAGGGAATTCAATAAGCTTTCATTCTGTAAATCACCGTTTGGCAGATATGAGTGAAAAACTGAAAATCAGACTAACTTAAAGGTCTACGTTTCAGAACTGTGTGTTTGCCTCTCAACGAATTCCCGAAACTGTCCAATCCGAAATATTTTTCACATTCCATCGATTTATTGGACTAATCAATAAAATATTCATTTGTGTACGATTGGGTGAATTTTGTAACAATTTGTAATTTAAATAAAGTCAGGTTCAACATTGAGACAACTTTCTGATACAAACACTCATCTTCCAATTCCAAGATATATTTGACGGTCAGGATAATATCTCCGAACTCATCCATAAAGAATTCCATCGAACAACGGGCAGAAATGCCTACGTGCAACGAAGCTCAAGTAAAAGCGGAATATTCATAGGTTCACATATTGTAAGCAATGTATTTCCTGGAAAACTTATAAAATTGTATGTCTCTGCTAAGTGAGGTATGATGATTTGAATTTCAATGTACATTCAAAGGATGAAACCGTTGTAACGGCTTTAATACTTATAAGCCTACGGTGTTATTAACTATTGATAATTACCATCTACACAGAACTTTGTTCGCCATTGTTGGGGCATTATACGAAAGATCTACCTCGCCGAGAAGAGCGAAATAACATTCGCATGGAGAGTTCTATGAAGCTTGTTACGTACTCTCATTACTTTCGTTCTATGAAAGTGAACTCTCATTTTTACCCGATGGATCATGACTGAAAAGGTTGATTTATGTTGGTGATGGAAGATCTATCGCCGCGTTTTTCAGCGATTTATCGCAGATTGCGGTGGTTCATCTCGTCCAACATCCTAGAGAAGCTCGATGGAGTTGACCGTATCAGTAGGGAATGAAGAAACTCAAGAGTTCCCTTCGAAAACCCCGATAAAGTTGTTGCATAGTCCATTTATAACGAAGAATGTACACTTCCAGGTGATCTCCTGCAAGTGAACGAACACCGGATGGGTCCATACACTCGGAGAGGAATCCTGTGAAATTTATCAAGCCGCCTTTGATCTGCGCTGAATGGTATCTCGCAGAACAAACGGACTAACCGCTTATAGTCTAAGATCCCGATATAAAACGACCTTCACCGAGATGTTTATTCGATGAAACGTATTTTATATTTAATTTAATATGTCAATAAATATATTGCATATGGGTTGTCTATCAAATTTCAGTCCAGGATATGATTAATTAATAATTAAAAAAACAATTTTTTTCAAACACTTCAACGGTTTGATTATTAGACAAATTCTATACCAATCGAAAGTATGAAGCCCATAGAATATGCAAACGTTAGGTTGCCTATTCTTTTCCGGTCACAAATCTCTGGTAGCCAGGTATAAAAAGGTAAATCGATAATAGCATTTTGCACCGGTCTGATTATTGAATTAAAATTAAATGAAAATAAAGATTATTTCATTATGAACACGATGGTATACGGTTGCCTGCGAAAAATCAGTCCCGAATTCCGGTTGTCGAATTTTGAAAAGTAAAATATTGCTGCGAGTTAATATGAGCGACTGAGAGGTCCGGACCAACCATCCCATGCGATAGAAGAGGACACAGCATAGCAGCTGTGTAAAGCCTACCCATTTAAAGAAAGAGAGTGCGCATGCTATTTGCTCTTGAAAATGAAAAGAATAGCGATAGAGCCGATAGACTCGTATATACTGTGTATCATTTTGGAGTAGTTTATTATTAAAATAGAGGAATAGGTATTTAATTTTTTTTTCAATCAATTAATTATATGTGTGTATATATTTTATGTGACACTAAAGTATATATACATTTTTAGTAAAAATGGTTGAAGTAAGACATATGGATATAATACTAATCTTGCAAATTTTATCTTTATCATAAGAAGACAAAATAAAAAACAACATTTAAAAAAAAACTTCTGTTCATTGTGAAAAACTATAAATACAAATACAAAAATTCTTCAATTTTATAAAATTATTCTGGTTCCGAGTCATCGGACATATAACTATGATCTCCAACTTCTGAACCTTCTTCGTCATCACTCTCCGTTTCTGTTCTTTCGACAATGTCTTCTATTTTTAAAGGAGTATGATCCCCAATGAACCCTACTGGTTTTAAATATTCATCTAAGAACCAACCGCAGTTCTCAGGCTGAAGTTTCACGCATAATGGATCCGTTGCATTAACCCACATGGAATTTACGAAAATGGTTCGTAAAATTTTCTGACTTAATGATATCCAGCATGGTGGTATGGAGTTAGAGTCAAAGCCTTTTATTTTTTTAAAAAACTGCTCGCTGTCTTCTTTAGCAGAGTAATTTTTCATAAAAATGCGATATCTCGCATCATTCACGTTGGTGCAGTTCTTGATACCATACATACTAGCCGTAAATTCTTGAACGGTCTTCATTTTTTCATTAATGAAAATATCAGCAGCATCTGTTAATGATGCAAAAACTGTTTGATATTTTTCATTTTTCGAAAATAGCTGAAAAGGTTTTACTTTTCCTTTATTATAAAATGCTGCCGTGTAATCGCAACCTGTAAATGCATGAAAGGCGGGAAGACTTTGGCATAATTTGATTCCTAACTTCAACGCTAAATCGGTGCAATTAATGCAATCAACAGCTTTATTATCAGTCTTTGTAGTTGTTGAACTGGCAAGCCAAAATTCTGATTCAATAAGTTTGTGCATATTTCCTAACAAAATAATCAATACGTCAGTATCAGAGGCTTTAATTAAAATTTTTGAGCCTGGCTTCGCTTTAGAAGCATGAAAAATAATCCTTGTATCTGCCTCTTCGTGATGACATTCATAATTAGTTTCTTCAGTTTTTTTGACACAATTTTCCTGAACTTGATAAGAGTAGCACTGATGGTCGACGGTTAAAAAGATTTTTTTGTTTTGGATTATTGTCACCAAATGGTCGTTTTCCCAATAATAAGCCAGAAACATCACCAGAGCCTCTTTAAAACGATAATTTTTAAGGCTTTGCAAAAAATTTTTTGGTCTAGTTTGTTGAGGTCCCGAAATTTTGTACGGAATATCGAATTCTTTTCTGCTTTCACGCTCGGAATCTTTTATTGAAGGTGATAAGTAGCGATCAAAAATTAAATGTATTTCTGTTGCGTTTGATGAACATATTTTTATAAGTATTGACTCGGCTCGGTTGGTTGGGACCTCTCACTCGCACATATTCACTCGCAGCAATATTTCACTTTTTAAAATTCGACAACCAGAATTCGGGACTGATTTTTCGCAGGCAACCATATACCATCGGGTTCATAATAAAATAATCTTCATTTTCATTTAATTTTAATTCAATAATCAGACCGGTGCAAAATGCTATTATCGATTCACCTGTTTACACCTGGCTACCAGAGAGTTGTGACCGGAAAAGAATAGGCAACCTAACGTTTGCATATTCTATGGGCTTCATACTTTCGATTGGTATAGAATTTGTCTAATAATCAAACCGTTGAAATGTTTGAAAAAAATTGTTTTTTTAATCATTAATTAATCATATCCTGGACTGAAATTTGATAGACAACCCATATGCAATATATTTATTGACATATTAAATTAAATATAAATTACGTTTCATCAAATAAACATCTCGGTGAAGGTCGTTTTATATCGGGATCCTATACTATTAGGGAATACCCCGTCTCTTTGTGTTGACGAAAATGGAAGTTGCGGGAATTCGAAAGTGCCCCCGAACTATATTCATTACGCTCCTGCACGTTAAGTTCACGTGGTGCCTGAGTTATGAGATCGAAACAATTTACGAATCAACAATTTACGATTTTCACAGGTTCACAGGTATATAAACGAAACTTGGGAGTTGAATGTGCCGGTTGAGTTCGTCAATAGGCCAAATCCGCCAAAGGGCCTCGAAGATGAAGTTATCTGAATTTTTAGTTTCCAATAATTCTAAAAATACTCCTCCTATCCCTATTAAGTGGACTGTATTTTATTACAGGTTCGCACCGTTTCTCGAAGGTTAAGATATTTTTCAGGAAAGCACAATAGGAAGATATTCGAATCAAAGCTACTCAAAACAAAACAATATTCTGACTCACCTGTTGTATGGTTCTCGTGTTTGAGGTGATTCAGTGAGTAGAGTAGAATCTCGAGTCAGAATAGCACGGAGGCTATGAGATTTTATGTCGATGGCATCGTTTGATTCGTGATCATGGACAAACGAGATTCATGAACACTGAATAAAAAGTATGACTCTGTCCATCAGTTCAAAAGGATAGATTGACTGAGTATAATCGACTATTGCTTATAACCCACTCTTCGTCGAGTGGTCAATGCACTGGCTCGATTCCCAAAACCACACGATTTATGCGGATTTCTGTCCACCATACACAAAAATTCGGGACAATCTCCTCGTAAACTAACGAATTACCGACCTTCGAGCCCATTCCGCGACATCTGTTAAGACCATAAGAATTTCGTCGTCCCATAAGTCTCCCGGACATGCTTACACCTACCATTTAGCAATATTTTAACATCGATTATATCCACGGGACAGCAATTCTTCTCAATTTTATCTCGCGCTTAACTGTACCTCGGAACCCACAGGTAACGACCCAACGGCCATTGTTGTTTATCTTGATCACACATGCATCCGAGCTTGTGTAATTGCGTACAGGTTGTGGTCGGTTGACACTTTTTGTAATACGGCGGAGATAAGAGGTTGAAGAATTTTCAGTTAATGATCCTCGCTCATAATTTCGAGGAAGATCGATCGTACTCTCCGAGGAGTAGATATTGCACGAGCAGCAGAAGATTGCTGGTTTTTCATCCATATCAAATAAATTTTTAATGAAAACGATATTTTTTTATTGCCCGAAAATCAACAATACCCACTGCCATTTCCATACACAATTCCCACAAAAACAATCAAAAACTGAGTTATATCCGCGAGATTATTCGTCATAACGAACATAACGCGACTCTTGTGTCATAGTCGAATCCTATTGCCCGATATTGCGTTTGGACGTCCAGTAATTTTTTTTTTGTGAATAATGCATTGGGACGTCCCAGTGATGCATTCGAAAACAGTGGTCATTAATTTCCTGTTGTTGATTTCCTATCCTGCCGCTGTGTTGCAATTGGATTGGCTACATTTCGATTACAATATGTGATGAGATGCTGACCTAGTTCGTCTGTGTCTGGGGAGCTCCTATGTAATTACTGCTGTTAGAGGATTGGGCTATTTTTTTCGGGCCATCGTATCGATCGGTCTCCATGCAGACGATACACTAATCTGAATGGTATTCGCCCTTTGTTTAACTTTGACTTGGTTATCCGAATCATTCGGCTGAAACAAACAGGATGTTTTTGTCGATAAGCTCCAACGCTCGCTTCTAACCCCCCAGAAGTTATCCAAGTCTCCTTCCTTTCTTTCTTCCCGGAGGTTCAGGACCCTAACAACTTCCAAATTGTTGAATGGAACAGGTGGAAAACCACTTGGTGGTCTCAGTTCAATATTCAGTTGTTTGTCTGAATCATTCGACTGAAACGAACGAGAAATGTTCGTCGACAAGTCCAACGTCGCTTTCCTTCCCTACTGAACCCCAGGCACTTTATGGCATCCAAGTCTCTTCCCTTTGTTTCAGAAACCCTCGGTATGGCGACAGCTTCTCTAGCTAACTACTTCTTCAATTCTGAATGGAGCTGGTGAAGAAAATACTTGGTGCTTTAAGATTCGGATCAATGAGACTACGTAGACAACACACGAAGCTACTGGATTCAATGAAGGTAGAGATTCTCAACCCAGAAGATTCCATGCCGGTAGAGTATGTCTCTGGTTCGATCTTTGAAGTGTTATAGGTCCAAGAGGATCATAAGGGGAGAAGGAGCTCAGATAGGTATATATAGCTCGATGGACTGCCTTCAAAACTGCCTCGAACAACCGTTAAGACTAATTACTAGCAATAGAAAGGTGTGCCTAGGCTTAAACCGACCCCAATCCAGAGGAGATGTTGATACCTTGCAGTACAATCTGAATTGTAATCACGTTGTGTTCAATATTCAGTTGTTTGTCTGAATCATTCGACTGAAACGAACGAGAAATGTTCGTCGACAAGCTCCAACGCTCGCTTTCCTTCCCTACTGAACCCCAGGCACTTTATGGTATCCAAGTCCCTTCCCTTTGTTTCAGAAACCCTCGGGATGGCGACAGCTTCTCTAGCTAACCACTCCTTCGTTTCTGAATGGAGCTGGTGAAGAAAATACTTGGTGCTCTCAGATAAGGATCAATGAGACTACGTAGGCAACACACGGAGCTACTGGATTCAATGAAGGTAGAGTTTCTCAACCCAGAAGATTCCATGCCGGTAGAGTATGTCTCTGGTTCGATCTTTGAAGTGGTTATAGGTCCAAGAGGATCATAAGGTGAGAAGGAGCTCAGATAGGTATATATAGCTCGATGGACTGCCTTCAAAACTGCCTCGAACAACCTTTCAGACTTATTACTAGCAATAAAAAGGTGTGCCTAGGCTTAAACCAACCCCAATCCAGAGGAGCTGTTGATACCTCGCATTTCAATCTGAATTGTATTCAAGTTCTGTTCAATATTTAGTTGTTTGTCTGAATAATTCGACTGAAACGAACGAGAAATGTTCGTCGACAAGCTCCAACGCTCGCTTTCCTTCCCTACTGAACCCCAGGCACTTTATGGTATCCAAGTCCCTTCCCTTTGTTTCAGAAACCCTCGGGATGGCGACAGCTTCTCTAGCTAACCACTTCTTCATTTCTGAATGGAGATAGTGAAGAAAATACTTGGTGCTCTCAGATTAGGATCGATGAGACTACGTAGACAACACACGAAGCTACTGGATTCAATGAAGGTAGAGTTTCCCAACCCAGATGATTCCATGCCGGTAGAGTATGACTCTGGTTCGATCTTTGAAGTGGTCATAGGTCCAAGAGGATCATAAGGGGAGAAGGAGCTCAGATATGAATATATAGCTCGAAGGACTGCCTTCAAAACTGCCTCGAACAATCTTTCAGACTAATTACTGGCAATAGAAAGGTGTGCCTATGTTTAAACCGACCCCAATTCAGATGAGCTGTTGATACCTCGCAGTACAATTTGAATTGTATTAACTTTTCCTCAACGTTTAGTTGGTTGTCTGAATCCTTCGACTGAAACGAAAAAGAAGTTTGCGTCGACAAGCTCCAACGCTCGCTTTTCTTCCCTACTAGACTCCAGGCACTTTATGGTATCCAAGGCTGCACCCTTTCTTTCAGGAACCCTTGGGATGGCAACAGCTTCTCTACCTAACTACTACTGAATATTTGAATGAAGCTAGTGAAGAAACTACTTGGTGCTCTCAGATTAGGATCAAGAAGACTACGTAGACGACACACGAAGGTACTGGATTCAATGAAGGTAGAGTTTCTCGACCCAGAAGACTCCATGGCCGTAGAGTTTGACCCTGGTGCGATCTTCGAAGTGGTCATAAGTCCAAGAGGATTAAAAGGGGACAAGGAGCTCAGATGGGGAAGCAGTGCTTTCAAAACAGCCCTGATCAACCCTTCAGACAGAAATACTGGCAGTGTAAAGGTGTGCCTAGGCCTTTAGCAATCTCAAGGCAGAAAAGGTGGTATCTCCCGCGGTGCCATTAGAAGCCACACAAAATACTCGCTCTGACCCAACTCACATGGACGATGAAAAATCGAACACTCCAATTACCATCGGTGTCCACGGAGGAACGAAGGGAGCTCTTCCATCCAGCTGTTTCGACACCATAACACGCATCCTTCGATAGTTTAAACCCAGCGAGCGGTCCCATTTTGATGTAAAATTAAACACTCTTCAGCGAGCGATAGAAACGAGTGAGTGTATCTCAGCCCGATTTTCTCACGATGCCGCGTAGCCAAGTCGGACAGTAAAAATATCTAGAATATGGTCCCGAACGCTTCGGTTAAATATTATCTCATGGAAGTGTCAGAAAGTGTGTGTTCGATAAATAAACGTCTACATATTCCAGCGGGCAGAGATAGAATCGGCTCCTCGAGGAAAGGATGTCTGAGTGCTTTTGAATGGAGATGTTTGGAATGTTCTTTATTGTTGCCGTTCGAGTGTTGATGACACGGAAATCGGGTCGGATCTGAGGGATTCCCGGATTTGGAGGGTTCATAGAATCGATAAGGCGCAGTCAAGACGATTGTTCGAGAAAAAATTTGGGAAATAATAATAATGGTCCAGTACATGGAAGCTCAAAAGAAGAGAACAAGTTGGAGGGGAAATTTTTTTTACAGGAACCTAGTTAATAAAAATCCTGGGGCCTATCCCAGGAATTTGCTCATCGACAATCATAGGTGACCCTAATTGTCGTAGAATCTCTAAATTTCAGCCATACAAGCGAGTGAGCACCGTGGGAAGTTTGTTGAGAAAAGTTATAAACGGAAGTTGTTTCGCTCCGTATTAATCTCATTAATTGAAGACGCGAGTGCAACATATCAGCATTCACAACAAATAGTGGGAAACATAGTGTATGTGTGTGCAGTATAATCCGAGACTATGTACATAATAAGTATCAATTATAGTTGATGCGACGCTCCCAAACGTCGACTGACAATGACGACAAGACATATTTTTGCTTTGTAGTATTCCGGATCGAAAAGTTCGTTTTATTTGATTTTACCATTGTCAATCACTGGAGTAATTTATTTAGACTGGTAAGGAGCGCCCTCTAAGAACGAGAACTCCAGGCGTCGGAAAAATCATTAGCATCGATTACCGATTGTCGTTTCATTTTCACTGTACCAAGTTTTACCTGTACATCTGAACTTTCGTTGTCGAAAAATGCGAACAAGTCACAAGGACTCACCATGTATTACTTTCGGACATTCAATGTGAGTTTCTGTTATGGATTTTATCATACTGGATTCATTCCACCAATATTTATTTAATACCTGCTTGACACTTCCATGAGATCATAAATCCACGACTGAACTGTTTCTTTTGGTTTTGTTATTTTTCCATTGAATATTCGTGCGAGCAACGTGAGAATATCGTAAGACAGGTTGCAGGTTTCAATTTTGCATATTTGTTGCTCCGGTATGATAATGAGCACTTAGGTTAACGTAATTAATAAAACTGCGAGATTCATTGCTTTGGAGGAGATCGGACCAATTATTATGAAGATGGGGGAAATTAATACGGAAATTTAGTAAGATAAATAACTCGGATTTACCAGATGGAGAAACGAAGGGTATGCAGCCACTGGTCTAATTTTAATGAAATCATATTTGAATTCTGTGGAGATTTTTTTGAATTTTTTCCGAGAGGGAGAAACTAATTGAGAAAAAAAAAATTACGAAAAGCACTGCCGTGAAGGCAGGAGCTTTTGAGCGCTCGTACTTGCACCTTGTAGGTAGATTCGCATTTTCCAGTTTCAGAAATCAATTGAAGGAATTTTCGACAGCTGTCAAAAAAATTCTGAAACTTAGGCGAAACTCCAGACTTCATGTCAGTGCTTCAGCTGATCAATTTTTTGTCGATAATTCGCTAGAATTTTCTACGGTATCTATGGTCTTGGTGGTGCGATCTGGACAAAATTTCCCACAAACTTTGAATAAATTATTACTCAGCTAGGTGCAAAATTTCATCCCAATCCGCTCAGTATTTTCGGAACAATCAGCAAAAAAATATTTTGAACGGCCATATTTACGGAACCCCTAGTCTAATTTTGCTCATAGATGAACTTGATCGCGATATTTGCGATCCAAACCCACCCTGAGAATTTCAAGTTCCTAGGCCTTTCCGTTCAAAAGTTACAATTTTCTATGGTTTCTATGGTTCTGGTTATGCGATCTGGACAAAATATTGTTTTAATATATCATTCTCGATTAAAATACAAAATTTCATCTCGATCGAATCCGCAGTTTCGAATTTATCCAGAAACCAAAATTTCAAACGACCGTATTTACGGAACCCCTGGTATAATTCTGTTCATTGATAAACGTGAACGCGACATTTCAGATCCACACCTATCCTGAAAATTTCAAGTCCCTAGACCTTTCCGTTCGAAAGTTATGATTTTCTATGGTTTCTATGGTTCTGGTCATGTGATCTTGAGAAATGTAGCTTGAATATATCATTCTCCATTAGTATACAAAATTTCGTCACGATCGAATCTGTAGTTTTGAAATTATCAAGAAAACTAAATTTCAAACGACTATATTTACGGAACCCCTAGTATAATTTTGCTCATAAATAAACGTGATCACGACATTCGAGATCCACACCTATCCTGAAAATTTCAAGTCCCTAGGCGTTTCCGTTCAGAAGTTACAATTTTCTATGGTTTCTATGGTTCTGGTCATGCGATCTGGACAAAATTCCACATGTAGCTTGAACACCCCATTTTCCATTTGAGTGCAAAATCTCATCTCAATCAAATCTGTAGTTTTCAAGTAATCAGGGGAACAAAACTTTGAACGGCCATATTTACGGAACCCCTGGGCGAATTTGGCCCATTAACGAACTCAACCGAGGCATTTGGGATCTGAACCTACACTGAAAATTTCAAGTCTCTAGGTTGATCCGTTCGAGAGTTATCGTGCTTACGGACGGACGGAC
The DNA here is from genome assembly GCA_963966015.1 of Aphidecta obliterata. NCBI lineage: Eukaryota > Metazoa > Arthropoda > Insecta > Coleoptera > Coccinellidae > Aphidecta > Aphidecta obliterata. The sequence goes on from OZ014435.1 coordinate 7,367,194, forward strand.
GCACAGACTCGAATTTTCCGACGGATTCGTCATCAGTGAGTCGAACATAGTCGATTGAGACCATTTTCGGCTCAAAATTCGAAAAATACAGACATCGTGACGAAATGATATAGCCCTCGTGTAAGTTGTACGAGCGCTCAAAAATATATAATATATCTTTTCATATAAATTTCAAAAAATGATTTCTCCCTCGATATTTCGATTTTTTCTTTCGATTTTTTGATTTTATCTTTCGCATTATATACTGAATGTCTTAATTCAATTTTATCTTTTGTTACGTTTTATTTAGACCCTGAATAAAACTGCGAGATCGCTTTGGAGACGGGGGAAATTAATACGGAAATTTAGTACGATAAATAAGTCGGATTTCTCAGTTGTAGAAATGCAGCCACTGGTCCAGTTTGATTGGAAAAATAAAAAAATGTATATTTTTTTTTTATAATAATTTTCGTTTGTTTTTTTTTTAATAATACTTCATTCTTCCTCAGGGTCAAACAATTGGAATTTTTCACTCCTTCACTATAATTTTCATATAGGTATCAAAAACTGTTTTCTCCCTCGATTTTTCGATTTTTTGGTTTAATCTTTCGCATTATATTCTGAATGTCTTGAGTCAATTTTATCTTCTGTCACGTTTTAGTTAGACCTTGAATAAGACTGCGCGATTCATCGCTTTGGAGAAGATCGTACCAATGATTATGAAGGCGGGGGAAATTAACACGGAAATTTAAAGGGACCCATTAGTATAGTGCCTAACTCACGAATTAAGCACTTAAGTGTTTGGATGGAAAATTTCACATCCCATCACCATGGTCGGAAATGGAGAGGTGGTTGGTTTCAAGCCAATAATTGCCGAAAACATCATGTGGAACCACCTAGAATGGAAGAGTTGTAAATTTCTCGACACGAAATAAAGATCGGAGAAAGGCAGTAGTCTTTGGGGACTCGGTCGAAAAGGGTTTTTGGGACACTATCAGGAATCTATCGGGAATTTAGTTAAGTTGAGAATTGAAGAAAATTATATCGAATCGCCGAAAAGAAGTACGGGTGTGTTCTGTGTCGCAGTGAACTCTCGGCTTAATTAAGCGTGAATAACACGATTTCGACAAGGGCAGGATTTCCATAAAAAAATCAATATTCTCAATACGTTGTTGTGATGTATACGACTCTTCAGCTGTCAAAATAAAGTATGGGTTGTTTCGATGTTTAAAGTCTGTCACACAGGCGCGTACTTTTGAAAACTGAATTTGAAAGACCCTTTACTATCGATTTCGACGATCCCGACCCTGACCATATCGGACCGGAAATCGGCGAATAGAAATGTATAGCGGCGGTGGCGACGGGGCGACTTTTTACAGCGAAATCGTAACACAGAGTCGCGTTTCATTTACAGTTACACAATTGCGAAACGAGAGCGAGATCGGATCTCGTTGCTCGCTCGAGATAGCGATCTAGAAATATGCCCAACACGTGCCCGGCCCGGCGGAGGTGTGGGATGATTACAGATCGGACGAGTACGAGGTGAATACTGTTTTGGTTTAATGCAGGCCCTGATGACGATAGCACCCCGATCTACAGGTTGCAGACGGGAAGTTGTCTGAATCGAAATCGTCCTTTCTGAGAATGCAGATTCGAAGGAAATTGAGGGGTGTCCAAGTGTAGGTGCAGAAGTGGTGCAGGAAAGGGAGGCTTGACCTCACCTAAAATTTTTATTATCTGAATCAAAATTTTCCTGAACAAATGAAAATAAATTTCCTCGTCAGCCTGAACTGTTCTCTTAGTAAGTTCGTTAATTTTTTGAATAGTATTCTAGTCCTTACGCCTACCATCGTTCGACGAAGACAGGACGGGAGGAAAATCGCGAGACGTTCGCTACTCGCGTTGAACATTCAAAATACGTCAGACAAATGTACACAGAACTGTGTGCACTGGGCGCTTTCCTAGACATATCTGGGGCCTTTGACAACACGACACACGTGTCTGTCAGAGAGGCACTTGTAAAGCGAGGAGTGACCTGTACCATCATTAAATGGATGTATGAGGTGTTGACGACGAGGACAGCTGAGACACTGGCTGTCGATCAGACCATCTCTGTCAAAACCACTCAAAACCACTATCTCCCCTCCTCTGGAGACTGGTAGTGGACGAACTACTGCACAGGCTAACGGAGCTTGGCTTCGAATGTATAGGCTATGCCGACGACATAGCCCTAATAGTAAGAGGTAAATTCGAGAGTTCCCTCTGTGATTTGTTGCAGAGGGGCCTCAAAATTATCGAGCAGTGGTGCTTGTCAGTTGGGCTCAACATCAACCCAGCCAAGACCACAGTGGTTCCCTTTACCCGGAAAAGAAACCTTCCAGCCATGAAGCCCATCTCGGTGAATGGAGATAACGTAGAATGGAATTATGAAGTCAAATATCTGGGAATTACCCTAGACAATAAGCTTCTATGGAATAAGCATGTTAAAAACACTGCTAGTAAAGCGACAAGAGCTCTAATGGCGTGCAGAAGCCTATCCGGGGGCTGTAACCCTAAAATACTGCGATGGATGTATGTCATGATTGCGAGACCAATAATAACTTATGGGGCAGTAGTCTGGTCTGCTGAGACAGGGCAGACAAGCACGAGGAAAATACTCGACAAGATACAAAGGCTTGCCTGCGTTTGCATCACTGGAGCTATAAGAACGTGCCCGACAAGAGCAATTGAGGTCATCACTGATCTCACTCCATTACATCTAGTGATCAACAGGGTAGCCCATGAGGCTATCCTTAGAATATCTAGCGAAGGTATGGGGAATGAGAGAATTAAAAGTCAAGGAGCCTGGTCCTCTCTGAACAAGTACATCTCATCAGCGAACCTGCCTAGTGATGTTATGATTGAAAGAGTAAGCATTGAGAAGAACTTCAACACTATGCTATGTAAAAAGGAAGAATGGTAAAAGGAATACACTACCCAAAACTTCAAAGTGAATACCATTGAATGGTATACAGATGGTTCTAAAACCACGATGGGGGCCGGCGCTGGAGTATACGTATAAGAACCAAGTGTACACTATCGTTAGGCTCCTACTCGAGTGCCTTTCAGGCAGAAATACTTGCAATCGAAAGATGCATAGATATGAACCTGGAAAGAAACTATCAAGGGTGTGACATTGTGATCCACTCGGATAGTCAAGCTGCTATCAAAGCACTGAACTCCTATATCATCGACTCAAAGCTGATATGGGAGTGCCGGAGGAAACTTAATGAAGTAGGCAAGAAAAATAAGGTCTCTTTAGTCTGGGTTCCTGGTCACTCAGGAATCAAAGGAAACGAAGAGGCCAATACACTTGCCAGAAAGGGAGCACAAACGCCACTTACTGGCCCAGAACCCTTCTGTGGCATAGGTGAACGCACCTATAAGAAAGAGTTTCTGGAGAAGGAAGAGACCGAAACAGAAGCACTCTGGAGAAACCTTCCAGGAATGGACCACTCTAAAAGGTTCATTCGGAACTTTGAAAGTTCAAGATTCAAAAAGTATTTGGATCTCAGTAAGAACAAGTTACGCCTACTCACTGGCTTCCTCACAGGACATTGTCGTCTTAGGAAGCATATGATGAGAATGAGCTTAACAGAAACAGACGAGTGTAGGATCTGTGGTGAGGAGGAGGAGACTCCTGTTCACCTGGTTACAGAATGCCTCGCCATTGCAAACCAGCGCAAATAATGTATTGGACAAGAGAATTATAGGAGGAATGAGGATCTAACCTCCTTGAAGCCCTCTCAGATACTGGAGTTCATTGGAGCTCTGGAGCTGGAGGGCGAGCTGTAGGTAGCGCATTTGCGAATACGGCTCTAATGGGGGGCACAATAGACCTTGAGGTCGCAGTGGAACGTAACCCCCTTACTAACTGTAACTATAACTATAACTATGTACACAGAAAAGACAACTGAGTTTCGATAGAATAATCCATGCAGGCTTCCTTAGAAAGGGCGCAGCGTTCCCCCACCCGTGTTGTTTGGGTCGCATAGATTCCACTGAATTCGTGTATGCCTCAGTGGAGATGCGATGGACTGATTTAGAAACGCGAATATTAGGTTATTAGAACCTCTTTTTTATGTCTGATTAAAATCGACCAAGAAACACTCCGATAATCTTTGAGGAAATAGACGCTCAGCTCTAAAGCTGACGTGAAAAGATAGTGGCAACATTTGAGAATGAGCGAAAGCACCACCCGCGATCCTTGGAGGTCGCGACAACGACATATACAGTATGAACATCGCGACATTATGACATATAGATGCGGAAGTTGGCGTATCGCAGAGCGAACAAGTGACATTTCGCTCATGCTCTCTGATTAGAAATTATGGTAATTGGAGTTGCAACGTTCACGACCGATGTTTCGGTATTTTACCTTATTGTGAATACTGAATAAATATTTACAGTTTTTTTTGTGATCAATCTCAGAGGGAAACACTGAATGGCCGACTGAAAGTAAGCCATCCAGGCACCACAAGAAGAAGAGGAATGGAAGCATCTCTATTCGAATCGTAACGAACTGTTCGTAAACGTATCCACGCATACTTCGTTTTGCTCCAACCATACAATTTCGCACGGCCATCTGATTTATTGCAACGTTGATCGGTCTCCAGTGCTAGGCGTTCTTGTTCTTGTTCTTGTGGCTCATACGAAAGAACAACCGAATAGAAGACGAATTCGTGCTTTTGTGCATAGTTAACGGTTCTCGAATAATTGAATATGTGTATCGATATCGCCGCTTCCAGATGATGTTTCGGCAGATGATTTATCGGGAAACGTGCCGATATTTTTCGAAAATTAATATTTTCCGTCGACCATAGAATAAAAGCTCATTTTAACGCACTCGAAATCATCCATTAATGACCCCTATTAATGCATGATTTCTTGTATTAATGCATGATTTCTTGTATTAATGCATGATTATCATGGCAACCGATTATAAAATATTCCGTGGGAGCATAGATGCATCTATGTCGGAGCACGATCGAGCTGTCAAATTTATTTATTCGCTTTCGATCAGAATCTGATTTTATCCGTTAGGCTACTACACAATGAATAACGAAGAAAATATCCCTTTGACACCGCCAGATGTGACAAAAACTGCTGAAGCAGCAACTTTGAGTCTGCTTCCTGAAAAGAGCGGCCATTTATATGAGAAAACCTATGCTGAATTCAGATCTTGGTGCAAGGACAAGAAGGTTCGGAACTTTACGGAAACGGTTTTGTTGGCATACTTTACCGGTATTGCAGAAAAGGGGCATCTAGAAAGTTTATGGCCAAAATATTCGATGCTGAAATGAACACTAAATGAGAAGACAATACTGATATAAGCAGTTACCACAAACAGGTGATGTTTATTAAACGGAGAAGAGAGGGATATATCCCAAAAAAATCAAAAGTCCTCGAAAAAGAACATGTGAGAGAGTTATTAGCAAATGCTCCTGATAGTGTTTTCTTGATGTCGAAGGTAAAAATAAAACTCAATTGAATCGTTATTCCAACTTATTCTCATTATCTCGTTATAGTGAAATAACTATCATTGTTTGATTTTCAGGTCGCTTTGATATTCGGAGTAGCGGGTGCATTGAGAAAAGATGAATTGTTAAGGTTGCAGAGAAGGGATGTACAAGATATGGGATCGAAATTTTTGGTGACAGTGAATACATCGAAAACACATCCGCACAGGATATTCACTGTGGTGGATAATGATGAGCATACACTTTTAAACATAATGAAGAGATGTATATCCTTGAGGCCAGCTCACATTCCACACAAAAGATTTTTCGTTTTTTATAAGAACTATAAATGCTCAACACAACCAGTTGGAATTAATACATTTTCTAAATTACCGTCAATGAACTTTCTTAAATTAGAGCAACCACATTTGTATACAGGTCACTGTTTTCGGCGTTCTTCTGCGTCTATTCTCTCTGACAGTGGTGCAGATTTTTCAGCCATCAAAAGACTTGGTGGTTGTAAATCAACTTCTGTTGCAGATGGGGGTATATTGAAAACTCCATTCAGAATAAAATAGAAACTGCAGAAAAAATTTTATGTCATAATAGTTCCAAAGTAAATAATGCTTAAACCTCCACTTCATCCACACGTTCCTTATCGGACATTATAGGAAATGAAATAAATGTAAACTATTCAAAATGTCACAACCTGTCCAATATTCCCTCTATGAATTTTTCGAATTATTCTATAGGAAGCATAAATATTAATATATCGAAATTAACATAGAAATTTGTATTACGTCACATTTGTATATCATGCAAAATAAAAATTGGTTTCTCCAGATCCAGATTTTATATTCAATTCCTGATGAGGTCGACGGAAAAATCTTGTAATCAACTCGTTTATTAATTCAGCGATTAATGGTCTCAAACATTAACGCGCTCGCTCCGCTCACGCGTTAAAATATTTCGACCAGTAATCGCTGTCATTTATAAACTAGTTGATTAAATAAATATTAACAGCTTTTACCGGGCACAATCCAGAAAAGTCGCTCCGGTCGCGAGGCGCGACTCGTGTTGGTTTTGGCCGCGCGACAGATCTTCACCGTTTTTGCCGGCCTCTCGGATTTACTGCTCCACCGAGTGACAGTGACATCGATCGTCACAACCGCCTCGAGAAAAACACGCATTACAATTATGTTTCTACAGACCCAATTAACATCGTCCTTCGTTGCGTAAAAGACGAAACCCGTCCTCGTCCATACAGGGGCAAGCAATGCGCGAATCCGACGATACCGCCGACAGATGGGGCTCGATAACCCGGAACACATCGCGAAAGGATAAGCGAGTTTTTCCTTATTTTCCGCCATCTGCGCGCACGCATCGCCGCGTTAACGGCATCTCCCCATTTTTCCAGGTGGCCATATGTGGACAAAGGAGTACCGACAGGTTGCGTCCGATTGTTTATATTCGATTGGTTCAAATACCGCGTTCTCGCATAATCCGAAGATGCATCTACGTTGCGGCGAAGATAACACGAAACCTCTCAGCGTTATCGGATCCGGATTGCTTGATGGGCATCTCGGGTCGGATCGAATATTTTGGTTATGAGATGAGACGCGACCTCGTGTAGGTATCTGCAGCGTCGGCTCTAAGGGAATATCATCGAGGGATTAGAGAAAAACATTTTTTCTGATCGGCGCTGCCGTTCGCTTTGAGGCATTTCGTCCCTCACACCGAATTTAATCATCGCTGGAACTATCCTGATGAGACTTAATAAGTCGTAATTGGTCCATAGTTGCGATTGATGGATTTGATGTTCTCTGGGGTTTTAATACACGCACGGACGCGTATCTTGATACTTCGAAACAAAAAAATAAAAAGAAATTTTTGCTAAACTTTTTGTGGGATTTTTATCCCAATCCAAAGAAAGTGGTTAATTGGAAAGGGCCTTCAACCCCAGCCTAGAGCAAAGGAAGGACTTCGAGTATATTGTATCTTCCCTGAAAACTCCAACTGGTGAATATGAATAAAACAGAGAAAAATCTTCAAAAGGTAGATATCAAAGAAAATCAAATGTTTCTTGACAAACTATACAAGAATGCATCGAAGACACACATTATACCTTCACCAGAAGGAATGAATCTCGACAAATTTATCAAATGTCAAGACAAGGTTTGATTAGTTATCTCAGAATAACAATAATCCTAATAATGAAATTCAAGAGTAATTTAAAGACTCGGGAACAGTAAAAATCAAATGATGCCCTTCATAATTTTAGAATAACCTTCCATTATGCTCCGCCACTGGAGGGGTTGAAATCCTGCCCTTGTCAAAATCGTGTTGTTCACACTTAATGACGCCGAGAGTTCACTACGACACAGAACACACCCGTACTTCCTTTCGGCGTTTCGATTTGATTTTGTTCGCTTTTTAACTCAACTAAATTCCCGATAGATTCTGTGTAATTTTCTGAAAGAACTATTCGGGCCTACTCCTCGAAAACTGCTTTCTGACTGCTTCCCGTAAATTTATTATCAACTCGAACAAGTTCCCGAATTACGTGTTCTTTTCCCTCGAAAGAACTTATTCCATCCGACTTCCGCAAATCACTACTAATAGAGTTTTTTTCGATCGACCAAAAAAACTACTCTTGATAGAGTCCCCAAAAACCTTTTTCGACCGAGTCCCCCAAAAGCACTACTGATAGAGTTCCAAAAACCTTTCTCTACCGCTTCGTGAACCAAACATCGGTAATTATTGGTCTGAAACTAATCACCTCTTACATTTCTGACAGTGGTTGTAGGAAGTGAAATTTTCCATATAAACACTTAATTGAGTGCTTAATTCGTTAAATCGACGAAGGGAAATTATTAATCTCATGACGCTTTATTTTTTTGAGCGCCCGTTCTACTTACACGAGGGCTATATCATTTCGTCACGTTGGCTGTATTTTTCGAATTTTGAGCTGGAAATGGTCCCAATCGACAGAGTTCGACTCACTGATGACGAATCCGTCGAAAAATTCGAGTCTGTCCGTCCATCCGGCCGTCCCGCCGTATACACGATAACTCTCGAACGGAACGACGTAGAAACTTGAAATTTTCATTGTAGGTTCGAATCTCGAATGCCTCGGTTGAGTTCGTTATTGGGTGAAATTCGCCACGGGGTTCCGTGAATATGGCCACTCGAAATTTTGTTCTCCTGATTACTTCGAAACTACTGATTCGATCGAAGTGAAATTTTGCACACAGATAGAGAATGACGTGTTCAAGCTACATGCGGAAAATTTTGTCCAGCTCGCATGACCAGAACCATAGAGGCCTAGGGACTTGAAATTATCAGAATAGGTGTGCATCTCGATTGTCGTGATCACTTTCATCTATGAGCAAAATTATACTAGGGGTTCCGTAAATATAGTCGTTTGAAATTTAGTTTTCTTGATAATTAAAAAACTACAGATTCGATCGTGACGAAATTTTGTATACTAATGGAGAATTATATATTCAAGCTACATTTCTCTAGATCGCATGACCAGAACCATAGAAACCATAGAAAATCTCAACTTTCGAACGGAAAGGCCTAGGGACTTCAAATTTTCAGGATACGTGTAGACCTGAAATATGGCGTTCACGTTTATCAATAAGCAGAATTATACAAGGGGGTTCCGTAAATACAGTCATTTGAAATTTTGTTTTCTCGATAATTTCGAAACTACGGACTCGATCGAGATAAAATTTTGTATTTTAAACGAGAATGATATTTTAAAGCAACATTTTGTCCAGATCGCATGAACAGAACCATAGAAACCATAGAAAATTATAACTTCCGGAGGAAAAGGTCTAGGAACTTCAAATTTTCAGGGTGGGTTAGGATCGCGAATTTCACGGTCACGTTCATCAATGAGCAAAATTAGACTAGGGGTTCCGTAAATATGGCAGTTCAAAATATTTTTTTCCTCATAATTTCTAAACTACTGATTTGATTGGAATGAAATTATGCACCTAGCTGAGGAATTATTTATTCAAACTACGTGGGAGATTTTGTCCAGATCGCATCACCAAGACCATAGATATCGTAGAAAATTCTAGCGAATTATCGAAAAAAAATTGGTCAGCTGAAGCACTGACAAAGTCTGAAGTCTCGTCTGAGTTAGAGAATTTTTTTGACATCTTTCGAAAATTCCTTCAATTGATTTCTAAAACTGGAATTGTGAATCTACCTACAAGGTGGATGTACGAGCGCTCAAAAGCTCCTGACTTCACGGCAGTGCTTTTCGTCATTTTTCATCATTAAACGCGCATAAGGCACTATATTTATGGGTCCTTTGAAACTCTCGAGTTTGGGATATCCACATAGACGTGTAGACTAAACAAATACTTGAATCAGTGTATTAATTCTTCACATTTCCAGGCGTTCTCACGACTTCGATTTTTTCTTTTATCGATTAGGCCAAAAGAAATAATCTCTATTCCCGACTATTTGAATTGATTCTGCATTCACCTGTATGTTTATTTAGTTTTTTTAGGGCTTTTATCTGTTCATCAATGATTATAATTTTTCTGAAGCCTGGAGTTCTCGTTCTCAGAGGACGCTCCTAGTTCTTACGTAATTTCGGAAAGTGACAAGCAACGGGAAGTATGGATTCTGCGACACTGAATTTCCATTAGGTAATTTTGCCTATTCCCAAAATCTGCGATCGAAAATCATTCGACCAGCAGGTCGTGTCAAGACGCCAACAATTCGTTCCGTCCGAGGTGCACCATTAATCCCGGGGGACTTTTCAAGGATTCATGAGCCGATAATTGCTCTACCGAGAAACTACCTCGAGCGACCAGGCGAGGTGAAAATCGTGAAATTGAAAGTGAGATCGTTCGAGAGCGAAGTGAGATATTAATTTGCACAATAAACCTTCGACACCCGATACAACGCCCGGATTAAGCGGTCCCAGCTCGCGTTCCGTGTCCACTGGACTGGCAAAAGTGCCCGCAACCGATAGTTTAAATTACTTGTCGTGCCGATTGACCGCAAAATGGGCGATTTTGAGAATTCATTAGCGAAGTGTCGAAGAACTTCGCTTCTTTGGGATTCGAAAGGGGCACGAAGTGAGCCGAACCAACGGTTTCGTTGCAATTTTATGATAGTTGAAACACTTCGCGCATAACCAACCATTTCATTCCAACAGCCGTAAGTGTCACTCATGCGAACGGCTTTATTCGATACTAGTCGCATAACTCGAAGCGACACGATATACCAATATTGAGTCGTACACCTTGTATATTGCATACGATCCACCTCAATTCTGCGGTGGACAAGCCGTTTCTCTAAACATATCTCCGGAAGACGCATGTAAATGTACGCGCGGCTCCGTGCACGTCATATGTCGTGCGGCAACACCGATAGCATAAACAGGACGCGACGAGCGGCTCTCGTTCATTGAAGAACTGGTTTATTAACACGTCCTCGCGGAAATATGGACCACCATCACAATATCGTACGTCTGGTCGCGGTATCTTTATGAATAAGTGGAGAAAAAGCCACTTTATGTCTTCTTCTTTCTCTCCCCGACGTCGACGGCGTTGTTGGTAATTCGCGGTGATATTTTTCCGACGAGACAGGATCGTTTGGTTCGGTGCTGTTGTTGATCTATTTTCGAGAAAGAAACGAAATGACTTCGTGAAGGCCTTCTCAGTGGTAGAAAGAGGACAATTTTATTATATTACCAATTTCCAAAACACTGAAATGTCTAAGAGCAACAAGTTTTGTATTTGAAAGTGAGGAAATTTCGAAGGACATAAGCGATTATGATTCAAAAGTAGCGAATTAGCATGGTGTACAGGTTATTCTCTTTCATGAGTAGGGTTCATTGAGAAAAATTCTACTGGGTTTGAGTAATGTAGACCTCTTTCTGTTTTTGAGCAAGCTTTCGTATCATACTTCTTCTTCAGGGTCTAACTTGAACGTGGCAGAAGATGAAATTGACTTGAGACATTCAGTTCAATATGCGAACAAGAAAATTCAAATAACGAAAAAGAAATTCAAAACATCGAGGGAGAAAACATTTTTTGAAAACCTATGAAAAAAAACAAACAAAAAATATTACAGAACAAATAATATATTATTTATGGTTCGTTCCAGAATCCAGATATAATAATATTAAATTGTGAAATTTACGAAAACCACCATCAATATCAAAATATTTTGTTTCAATTGTATATTTTTATTTTTTTTTCCGAGACTCTCTTCAAAGAGGATTCTAAAGGTGAAAAACAAAAGAAATTTTCTCACAAAATTATATAATTAGCAATCTTATTCTAAAAAACCAACCTCAACCATCGAAAGAACCTATAACTAATATTTCTAAAACTCTAAAATAACGTTTGATTGGTGAATGCACTCACTATATGCAATTTTCAATCTTTCTTCTTCCAAGTAGCACGCCGTTTTCAATTTCTCCTTCTCTCATTTACTTGCCAAATTAACTCCAAAAACTCAATCTACGAAAATCCACTCTTGACTAACATCCAAATCCATTCATCATAACTTTTTTCTCACAAAATTAATCTTTCTGTCAACTTTTTGAAAATTATCGAACTTTCTACTTTGACGTTTCTCTCTCAACTGTTCCCTCGCCTGCTTTTTCCATCCATATTATTCAAAGTCTCCTTTCTTAGGTAACATTCTTGATACATTCTCTCTATAATCTAAACATAACTAACTAAACTAACCTATTTACAATGAATCATTTGAACGAATTCATATTTTTTTTATTCTCGAATAATCTGTACCCTCTTGAAAATATAATATTACAATAATTTATAAATTCATCGGATCTACTGAATTGTCTAAAGATGTTTGAAAGTTCTTGACTTTTCGGTGATATTATTTGAATTCATTTTTCATTTCAATTTCTTGAAACGTTATGAAATATGACCTTTTTTGATTTCCATAACAATGTATATATATTTTTTTTCTTTTTTGAGCGCTCGTACTACTTACACGAGGGCTAAATCATTTCGTCACGATGTCTGTATTTTTCGAATTTTGAGCCAAAAATGTTCTCAATCGACTATATTCAACTCACTGATGACGAATCCGTCGAAGAATTCGAGTCTGTCCGTCCGTCTGGCCGTAAGCACGATAACTCTCGAACGGAAAGTACTAAAAACTTGTAATTTTCAGTGTAGGTTCAGTTCCAGAATGGCTCGGTTAAGTTCGTTAATGGGCCAAATTCCACCAGGGGTTCCGTAAATATGGCCGTTCAAAGTTTTGTTCTCCTGATTATTTGGAAACTACAGATTCGATCAAGATGAAATTCTGCACTCAAATGGAAAATGAGGTTTTCAAGCTACATGTGAAATTTTGCCCAGATCGCATGACCAGAACCAAAAAAAACATAGAAAATTGTAACTTTTGATCTGAAACGCCTAGGGTCTTGAAATGTTCAGGATAGGTGTCGATCTCGAGTGTCGTGATCACGTAAATCTATGAGCAAAATTATACTAGGGGTTCCGTAAATATGGTCGTTTGAAATTTAGTTTTCTGGATAATTTCAAAACCACAGATTCGATCGTGACGAAATTTTGTATATTGATGGAGAATTATATATTCAAGCTACATTTCTCCAGATCGCATGACCAGAACCATAGAAACCATAAAAAATCATAACTTCCGAACGGAGAGGCCTAGGGACTTGAAATTTTCAGGATAGGTGTGGATCTGAAATGTTTATGAACGTTTATGAACAATGAGCAGAATTATACTAGAGGTTCCGTAAATAAGGTCCTTTGAAATTTTGTTTTCTCGATAATTTCGAAACTACAGATTCGATCGAGATGAAATTTTGTATTTTAATCGAGAATGATATATTAAAGCAATATTTTGTCTAGATCGCATGACCAGAATTATAGAAACCATAGAAAATTTTAACTTTTGAACGGAAAAGCCTAGGAACTTGAAATTTTCAGGGTGGGTTTGGATCGCGAATATCGCGGTCACGTTCATCATTGAGCAAAATTAGACTAGGGGTTCCGTAAATATGGCCGTTTAAAATATTGTTTCCTGATAATTTCGAAACTACTGATTGGTTTGGAATGAAATTTTGCAAATAGATGAAGAATAATGTATTCAAACTACGTGAGAAATTTCGTTCAGATCGCATTACCAAGACCATAGATAGAAGTCTGGAGTTTGAGAGAATTATTTTGACAGCTGTCGAAAATTTCTTCAATTGATTTCTAAAACTGAAAAATGCGAATCTACATACAAGGTGGATGTACGAGCGCTCAAAAGCTCCTGACTTCACGGCAGTGTGTAATTTTTTCTTGATAAGTTTCTGCCTTTCGAAACATCAAGGAAATCTTCACAGAATTTCACACATTATTCATCGTACCAAATTTCCGTATTAATTTCCCTCATCTCCATAATAATTGGTCCGATCTCCTCCAAAGCGATAAATCTCGCAATTTTATTCAGGTTCTTACTAAAACGTGACAGAAGATAAAACTGACTTGAGACATTCAGTATATTATGCGAAAGATGAAATCGAAAAAATCGAAAGAGAAAATCGAAAAATCGAGGGAGAAAACATTTTTTGAAACCTATATGAACATTAATGTGAAGAAGTGGAAAATTCCAATTGTTAGGCCCTCAGAAAAAATGAAGTATTATTTGAAGGAAAAACAAAAAGAAAATATTATAGAGAAAAAAATATATATATTTTTTCCTTTCTTCTTAATTTTTTTCTGGGAAAACATCAAGAAAATCTTCACAGAATTCAACTGGCATTCGAACTGGACCAGTGACTGCATTTCTACATCTGGCAAATCCGAGTTATTTATCGTATTAAAACTCTTGAGTCTTTGTATTTCAAAAATTAATGAAACCTTCAATTTGTGTCTTTCAATGATTTATTTATGAAAATTCAATTTTAAAGAATCTATATCACTTCAAGCTAGTCCAGAATATTCTGTAGAGTTAATTTTTGCTTGATCACACTGGCGCACGTATGGCGTTTTTCTAAGGGGCGCTTGACGTGCGAACAGGAGGAGAATTCAATAATGAGTTTTTACTCTTTTGGGCTCCGAAACTTTTTGTCTCATAAAAAATGATCTAGATTGTTGCAGCCACAAAGAGCCTCATTCAGCACAAAAAAATGGATCATTAACTCGCAGCACACCCCTAATTTCCGATAATGAACGCCTTCCATCACCTCCATACTTGTTGCGCCTACGATGCGAAACCTGCGAAAAACCACCGAACATAATAACCCTTTTCGATCTCTCATTACGACCCGAACCGTTACACAAATCGAGATAAAATCAATAGAACCGTGAGAGACCCGAAATTTTCTCGACGAACATTTGGCGATTAGCAACGGAACGTGCGCTTTTCTTGGATCGCCGTGTCATTAGAACGTCCCAGATGGACTGTTGAATGATACATTAGTGTGTGAGAAGATCTCTTCATCCAGTTCCGCCACCGTTATTAGGTATCAATTCACGCATCGACAGTTTCTCGCCCGGTGTGGCAACAATAAAGCACAATTGCACAGCCGGACCCGTATAATTTACGAAATGACCCCCCCTAAATAACATATTTTTCACATATGCGACCGTAATTAGTGCCTAGTGGTGAAGTTCATTGTTTTCACGTCGTCCACGCCTCCAAATCGGGGTCAAGTCATCGACCATCGCCCGAATGATACGGCAGAAACAAATAAAATCCCCTCTCGGTGGTACGTAGACTAAAATCGAACATAGGAAATTCATCAGCAACCCTTCAAAGTGACTGCCACCCCCGGCTCCCATAATTCCTCAAATTCCTCCAGTCTCCAATAGAAGCCTGAAATTAAAAGCAATTTCTCCGTTTCGCCTTTGCGAACGTCACCGAAATCGAAAGCTGCTGCAATAAATTGCGAGGCCAATCGACAGACGGATCTCGTGTCTGACAAGTGATCGAAAGGGGGCCTTTCACTGGATCTTGGAGCGGGACATCGATAACGCATCGCGCTCGAAGCAGAAAGCAGGAACTGTGGAGAGGAGAAGAATGCGAAACAAAATTTCGTAGGAAACTGGCGCGTTGATCATCCTTCCCAAACAATGTTGGCATCACAACAAACCGAATACCAATTGGGGGACGTTTCGTCTTCTTAGGTTGGTGAGTCGAGAGTTACCAGTTAGACAGCGAAGTAGCAGTAAGTCTCAGGGTATACGAAATAATATCACCTCGAAGATCATCTTGGAGATCTCCACAATATATTGTAAGCGTTGCAAATTCTCCAACTCAAGTTCCTGAGGAATTGCATACAACATTATAAAAAAAGTTCTGATGAAGTGTCACTCTGCGACACCCCTGTGTAACTAAGATATTATTTGCTCTTTTTTTTATTCAATATTTTTCATCCCGGCTCTCCTGAAACCCGTCAGAAATTTATTCGAGAGTTTGTGCGAGTAAAGACATCCAGTTGTGTCCTAAATGAAATCATTCTCTTTTCGTTTCAGAAAAACTGAATGCATAGATTTCAAACAAAATTGGTTTGTTGAATTTGTTTTTCAAATGTTTTCATGTTTGTTCAATGGTTTTTATCCAGGTTCTCCTGAAACTCGTCAGAAACTTATTTGAGAGCTTGTGCGAGTTAGAAGAACCTATTGTGTTATAAACGAAATATCTTCTTTTTGTTTCAGAAGAACTATTATATGCATAGATTTCAAACAAAATTTGTTTGTTCAATGTTTCTTTGTTTATTCTATGTTTTTCATCCCGGCTCTCCTGAAACCTGTCAGAAATTCATTTGAAAGCTTGTGCGAGTAAGGACGTCCTGTTGTGCCCCAAATGAAATATATTTCTTTTTGTTTCAGAAAAACTAAAATATGCATAGATTTCAAACAAAATTGGTTTGTTGAATGTGTTTTTCAAATGTTTTCATGTTTGTACACTGTTTTTTATCCCGGTTCTCCTGAAACTCGTCAGAAACTTATTTGAGAGCTTATGCGAGTTAGAAAAACCTATTGTGTTATAAGCGAAATATCTTTCTTTTTGTTTCAGAAGAACTATAATATGCATAGATTTCAAACAAGATTTGTTTTTTCAATGTTCTTTTGTTTATTCAATGTTTTTCATCCCAGCTCTCCTAAAACCCGTCAGAAATTTATTTGAGAGCTTGTGCGAGTAAGGACATCCAGTTGTGTCCTAAATGAAATCATTCTCTTTTCGTTTCAGAAAAACTGAACGCATAGATTTCAAACAAAATTGGTTTGTTGAATTTGTTTTTCAAATGTTTTCATGTTTGTTCACTGTTTTTTATCCCGGTTCTCCTGAAACTCGTCAGAAACTTATTTGAGAGCTTATGCGAGTTAGAAAAACCTATTGTGTTATAAGCGAAATATCTTTCTTTTTGTTTCAGAAGAACTATAATATGCATAGATTTCAAACAAGATTTGTTTTTTCAATGTTCTTTTGTTTATTCAATGTTTTTCATCCCAGCTCTCCTAAAACCCGTCAGAAATTTATTTGGGAGCTTGTGCGAGTAAGGACATCCAGTTGTGTCCTAAATGAAATCATTCTCTTTTCGTTTCAGAAAAACTGAACGCATAGATTTCAAACAAAATTGGTTTGTTGAATTTGTTTTTCAAATGTTTTCATGTTTGTTCAATGGTTTTTATCCAGGTTCTCCTGAAACTCGTCAGAAACTTATTTGAGAGCTTGTGCGAGTTAGAAGAACCTATTGTGTTATAAGCGAAATATCTTTCTTTTTGTTTCCGAAGAACTATAATATGCATAGATTTCAAACAAGATTTGTTTGTTCAATGTTCTTTTGTTCATTCAATGTTTTCATCCCGGCTCTCCTGAAATCCATCAGAAATTTATTTGAGAGCTTGTGCGAGTAAGGACATCCAGTTGTGTCCCAAATGAAATATATTTCTTTTTGTTTCAGAAAAACTAAAATATGCATAGATTTCAAACAAAATTGGTTTGTTGAATGTGTTTTTCAAATGTTTTCATGTTTGTACACTGTTTTTTATCCCGGTTCTCCTGAAACTCGTCAGAAACTTATTTGAGAGCTTATGCGAGTTAGAAAAACCTATTGTGTTATAAGCGAAATATCTTTCTTTTTGTTTCAGAAGAACTATAATATGCATAGATTTCAAACAAGATTTGTTTTTTCAATGTTCTTTTGTTTATTCAATGTTTTTCATCCCAGCTCTCCTAAAACCCGTCAGAAATTTATTTGAGAGCTTGTGCGAGTAAGGACATCCAGTTGTGTCCTAAATGAAATCATTCTCTTTTCGTTTCAGAAAAACTGAACGCATAGATTTCAAACAAAATTGGTTTGTTGAATTTGTTTTTCAAATGTTTTCATGTTTGTTCAATGGTTTTTATCCAGGTTCTCCTGAAACTCGTCAGAAACTTATTTGAGAGCTTGTGCGAGTTAGAAGAACCTATTGTGTTATAAGCGAAATATCTTTCTTTTTGTTTCCGAAGAACTATAATATGCATAGATTTCAAACAAGATTTGTTTGTTCAGTGTTCTTTTGTTCATTCAATGTTTTCATCCCGGCTCTCCTGAAATCCATCAGAAATTTATTTGAGAGCTTGTGCGAGTAAGGACATCCAGTTGTGTCCAAAATGAAATATATCTCTTTTTGTTTCAGAATAACTGAAATATGCATAGATTTCAAACAAAATTGGTTTGTTGAATGTGTTTTTCAAATGTTTTCATGTTTGTTCACTGTTTTTTATCCCGGCTCTCCTGAAACTCGTCAGTAACTTATTTGAGAGCTTGTGCGAGTTAAAAGAACCTATTGTGTTATAAGCGAAATATCTTTCTTTCTGTTTCAGAAGAACTAAAATATGCATAGATTTCAAACAAAATTGGTTTGCTCAATGTTTTTTCAATGTTTTCATGTTTGTTCAATGTTTTTTACCCCGGTTCTTTTAAAACCCGTCAGAAACTTATTTGAGAGCTTATGCTAAAGATCCGGTTTTGTTCTATATGAAATATCTTCCTTTTTGATTCAGAAAAATTAAAATATGCATAGATTTCAAACAAAATTTGTTTGTGCAATGTTTTTTTGGTTTATTCGATGATTTTCATCCCGGCTCTCCTGAAATCCGTCTGAATTTTATTCGAGAGCTTGTGCGAGTTAGGAGATCCAGTTGTGTTTTAAATTAAATATCTTTCTCATTGTTTCAGAAAAACTATAATATGCATAGATTTCAGTCAAAATTGGTTTGTTCGATATTTTAACAACGTATTCATGTTTGTTTAATGTTTTTCATCCCGGCTCTCCCAAATCCCCTCAGAACTTTTATTGAGAGCTTGTGCGACTTAGAAGATCCGGTTTTGTTCTAAATGAAATATCTTCCTTTTTTGTTTCATAAAAATTAAAATATGCATAGGTTTCAAATAAAATTTGTTTGTTCAATGTTGTTTTTGGTATATTCAATGTTTTTCATCCCGGCTTTCCTGAAATCCTTCTGAACTTTATTCGAGAGCTTGTTGCGAGTCAGGAGATCCAGTTTTGTTTCAAATGAAATATCTTCCTCATTGTTTCAGAAAAACTATAATATGCATAGATTTCAGTCAAAATTGGTTTGTTCGATATTTTAACAACGTATTTATGTTTGTTTAATGTTTTTCATCCGGGCTCTCCCAACTCCCCTCACAACGTTATTTGAGAGCTTATGCGAGTTAGAAGATCCGGTTGTGCTCTGAATGCAATATCTTTCTTTTTGTTTCAGAAAAACTATAATATGCATAGATTTCAAACAAAATTGGTTTGTTGAATGTGTTTTTCAATTGTTTTCATGTTTGTTCACTATTTTTTATCCCGGCTCTCCTGAAACTCGTCAGAAACTTATTGGAGAGCTTGTGCGAGTTGAAAGAACCTATTGTGTTATAAGTTTTCTTTCTGTTTCATAAGAACTATAATATGCATAGATTTAAAACAAAATTGGTTTGCTCAATGTTTTTTCAATGTTTTCATGTTTGTTCAATGTTTTTCATCCCGGTTCTTTTGAAACCCGTCAGAAACTTATTTGAGAGCTTATGCGACTTAGAAGATCCGGTTTTGTTCTATATGAAACATCTTCCTTTTTGTTTCAGAAAAAATTAAATATGCATAGATTTCAAACAAAATTTGTTTGTGCAATGTTTTTTTGGTTTATTCGATGTTTTTCATTCCGGCTCTCCTAAAATCCGTCTGAAATTTATTCGAGAGCTTGTGCGAGTTAGGAGATCCAGTTGTGTTTCAAATGAAATATCTTTCTCATTGTTTCAGAAAAACTATAATATGCATAGATTTCAGTCAAAATTGGTTTTTCCGATATTTTATCAACGTATTTATGTTTGTTTAATGTTTTTCATCCCGGCTCTCCAAAATCCCCTCAGAACTTTTTTTGAGAGCTTGTGCGGCTTAGAACATCCGGTTTCGTTCTAAATGAAATATCTTCTTTTTTGTTTCAGAAAAATGAAAATATGCATATATTTCCAATAAAATTTGTTTGTTCAATGTTTTTCTTTGGTTTATTCAATGTTTTTCTTCCCGGCATTCCTGAAATCCGTCTGAACTTTATTCGAGAGCTTGTTGCGAGTTAGGAGATCCAGTTGTGTTTCAAATGAAATATCTTCCTCATTGTTTCAGAAAAACTATAATATGCATAGATTTCAGTCAAAATTGGTTTGTTCGATATTTTAACAACGTATTTATGTTTGTTCAATGTTTTTTATCCCGGCTCTCCCAAATCCCCTCAGAACTTTTATTGAGAGCTTGTGCGACTTAGAAGATCCGGTTTTGTTCTAAATGAAATATCTTCCTTTTTTGTTTCGTAAAAATTAAAATATGCATAGGTTTCAAATAAAATTTATTTTTTCAATGTTTTTTTTGGTTAATTCAATGTTTTTCATCCCGGCTTTCCTGAAATCCGTCTGAACTTTATTCGAGAGCTTGTTGCGAGTCAGGAGATCCAGTTGAGTTTCAAATGAAATATCTTTCTCATTGTTTCAGAAAAACTATAATATGCATAGATTTCAGTCAAAATTGGTTTGTTCGATATTTTAACAACGTATTTATGTTTGTTTAATGTTTTTCATCCGGGCTCTCCCAACTCCCCTCACAAAGTTATTTGAGAGCTTGTGCGAGTTAGAAGATCCGGTTGTGCTCTGAATGCAATATCTTTCTTTTTGTTTCAGAAAAACTATAATATGCATAGATTTCAAACCAAATTGGTTTGTTCAATGTTTTTTCAATGTTTTTCATCCCGGCTCTCCTAAAACCGGGCAGAAACTTTTAGAGCTTGTGCGAGTTAGGAAATCCAGTTGTGTGAAGGCATTCTGTTTTTTACATCGAATTCATCTTCGCTAGCTATACTGACGAGACTTGATTAGTCGAAACAGGTCTATAGATGCCAATGGGGTTACATGGAATGATTTGTTGGCTTGCTTATTTGTTTATCTAGAACAATTTATTTTCATTTGTGTGATTGGATAGAGATATTCAAATATTCAACTGTGTTTTTATCATATTCCAAAAAACTGCTGCTTTGCGAAATCGCTTTGTGGCTGTCTGTGATACCCAGCGATGTCCTAGGTAATTACTGGCGATGTGCTTGTTTGCAGGCATTAAACTTTTTTACTTTTGTTTATCCACATTGCGAAGTCGCAGATCCTCTCAACTTACGTGCGATCGTACGATTCGTTTTATAAGCGAATTTCAATAAAATATTCCTGTCTACTGTCGGCTTTCCACAAACCCCTCGATCATTTCACGGCGCGTTTGGCCGATTCATCCACGAAATTAACGCTAACGACTGAAACCGGGGTCAGCTTTTTCGGCGCTTTTTTCGGGCGCCGCCGACGCACCATATTTTTATCACTTGCAAGTCATCGTCATCGGACATGGCACGGGCGTAATTGGATGAATCCGTCGATCGGAATGGGGTTTTTCATACATTCGCGTCAGATTGTGACGCGCGACAAATAACCGAACGACGAATTGGATTGACGGGACGATTTATACCGATTGGATGAAATGGGAAGCGGGCATTAGCGGTACGGAATGGACTTCAATCGGGGTGGATTGATCGCCTTGTCGACGTGGTCGAGATGTTTTAATTGATTCGCCGGACGGATTGTCGGGCGAAAATTTCGTTTCATTTTGAACTTCACTGACAGGAACAGCCATGGGATACAGCGAGAATGAATAATTCGTTGTGTTCATCGATGTCTGGTCATTTCTAAGTTGCTTATTGCGAATATCTACCACTGTTCGGTTTTGTATATTATAAATATTTTTATATATGTAAATAATCACACCTTCGAATTTGCAATGCTTCATGTAGGCTTTGTCCATTTGTGCGCATGCGCGACTCAAAGCAATGCAACACAATAATATATCGAGTATGACCCATAACCTTATACCAACGCTCTGCATATTACAGGTTGGTAAAAATATATCGTTTTGTTTCGAGAAGCTTCGATTCGTCACCTTTTCATTGTGTTTTCCTCGAAATTATCTTTTTCTCCAAGAACCAGTGAGAACCTTGGTATTGAAATATTTTTACAGTCCATTAACCCGCGCTTAAACAACCACACATCGATGAATTTTCGATTCGAGCGGTAACCGTTAATATTCGGCAATTTTTTTCCGTTGTACGAGGGGGCATTCTATAATCGAATCACGAGCAGGGACAAGATCAATTCGTTAGAATAATTCGAGTAACAAACCGCGAAATTGATTAGGTACGTGACTGGACGCCGAGTGGAGGATAAGAGGGAAATGACCCATGGCAGGTTGGGAATTATACCTGATACAGTATTATGTTATGACCGAGTTTTTCGAATATCCTCACCAAGGTAGATACATTCTCACTTTTTTGTTATATTTTTGTAGTTTCTTCTGGAAAGTTCCCCTTACAATTGATTGCAGGATTCATTTCACTCAATTTTTTTTCTGATCTGGAGAAATTTCACATCCTACCAACATTTCGGAAATGTGAGATGTGATTAGTTTCAGACCAATAATTGTCGATGTTTGGTTCACGAACCGCCTCGAAAAGATAGTAGAAGGAGGTGATTGTTTCAATGAAAACAAGAACATCATTTGGAACCACCTAGAATTGTAGGGTTGAACATTTTCTTGAGCGTAAAAAAAAATAGAAAATTTTATAGCATGAAATTGGTTCGAATATCTCGAGGAGCACTAACTACTCTACTTACAGCAGGCCCAAAACACTCCCCGAACGCAATTCCCACCTCGTCCAACTCGGGAGGCATCCACTGATCAACACTCACCTGAAACAAAAACAATAATCAGATTTGAAAGCAGTTATAACAACACGGAGATAGACCCGAGCGAAACCGCTAATTCCATTTCCGTACATATTGAATTTGCGGTTCCTACATTGTTATCCATAGTTTCAGGAATAAGCTAGTGGTTGTTTCGGCTCCGAGCAGATGGTACGTAAATGGCGTAAACCCATTATGCAGACTACTTCAGCAATCTTCATACGAGATGTATCTGCACGTATACCATCGCGTTGATGCACTCGCTCGCCTCCTCTTATTAAGAAGTGAAGCTCGCTATCATATGCAGACATGATGGCATTCAGGTATTACTCGAGTATGCTAAATTCGCCTAGATGTGTGCCGAACGAAATTGGATGCGAGTCTCGGTTTCTTCGGGAGGGTCGGATTTCTTCGTGTAAAAAGTTATTTCATCCTGAAGCATGGCCATATTGGAGCGATGCGACCTGAGTAAGCGTTGAACGGACCGATTTATTGATTTATAATTATTTTCCTTGAAAAAGCCGAAGCACTGGCCTATGCAATAGATGGAGAAGCCAGAATCAACTACAGACAAGACTTGGAAGAAGAAGTAGAAGGAAATGAAGAATTGATGTTGGAACCTCCAGGGGGGATACCATCAACAACAACAGATATTGAAGGAATCATCAAGAAATGAAAAAATAGGAAAGCTCCAGGAAAAGACAAAAAACAAAGTATATGTAACGGAAAATGTCCAAAAAAGGAATAGCAGCGCTTACAAATGAAGTGAACGCACTCATGAGAACATAATCTTATCCAAAAATATGCAGAAGTAAATGTGTTTATCGAGCCAGGGAAAGATAGGAAATTCCCACAAACCTACAGGCCGATAAGCCTAGTGTCAGTACTTGGAAAAATGGCTGAGAGAGTTATTGCAGAAAGACTAAAGAAGAAACAGAAGCACTGAATCTGATACCACCGGAACAATTTTGATTCAGGAGAGGTCATTCCACAGAACTTCAACTGTTAAGGCTTCCTGAATATGCCACTGAAGGATTTCAAAATGAACCAGCTGTAATAGATTTGAAGACTCAATAACATATCGGTACATGCAGAATTAATTCAAATAGTCGTGAGAACGCCTGGAAATGTAAAAAACTATGGTATTAATTTAAGTATTTGTTTAGTCTACGCGCCTAGAGCTGAAATTTTGATAAACACAAATTAAGAGTTTTAGAGGACCCATAAATATTATGCCTAACGCTAGTTTGATGACCAAAAAAATGGAGCATTGTGAGATTTATAATTTCCCTTCGTCGATTTAACGAATCAAGCACTTAAGTGTTTAGATGGAAAATTTCACATCCCACCACCACTATCGGAAATGTGAGAGGTGATTGGTTTCACACCAATAATTGCCGATGTTTGATTCGCGAACCGCCTCAAAAAGATAATAGAAAACATCATTTGGAATCACCTAGAATAGTAGGGTTGAAATTTTCCTCGAGACGAAATAAAGATCGGAGAAAGGCAGTGGTTTTTGGGGACTCGGTCGAAAGGTTGGTTTGGAGGACTCGTTCGAGAAAGGTTTTTGGGACTCTATCAGGAGTGGTTTGTGGGAATCAGACAGCTAAGATCCTTATAAATTCAGAGACAGTTTCAGTAATGTTTATTCGATTTATTTATTGTTTTAATTTTTATTGCAGAATATTCCTTTTAATTTGTTTTTTTCTTCCTTTGTTGTTATTTTTGCTATAAATGTTTCTATGTTTTGTTTGGAGCAGTGTACATGTACGTTTTTGGGGCCTCCTGGAGTTAAGTGTGAGAGTAGTCCTAGACTTAACTTCGCTTCATTTAGGTCTCTAACACCTGAAGAATGATTGTATTTTTTTTCATTTTCAATGAAAATTTTACTTTATTATTATTATTATTGAAAAGTTATTTCGAGAGGAAAGAACACTCAGTTCGGGAATCAGTCAGAAAGTAGTTGTCGAGAGGTAGGCATGAATAGCTCATTCAGAAAAATAACACGGAATATATCGGGAATTTAGTTGAGTTAAGAAGTGAACAAAATTATATCGAAACGCCGAAGGGAAGTGAGGGTGTTTTCTGTGTCGCAGTGATCCCTTGGCTTCATTAAGTGTAAACAACACAATTTTCACAAGGGCAGGAATTCCCCACCCTCCATTGGCGGAGCATAGGAAAAGGTAATTCTTAACTTACGCATGGCATTGTTCTAGTTTTACTAGTCTTGAAATCTGTCTCAACATTGAATAACCCTTGAAATTCGAAATTGTTTGGATAACTGTTATTCTGAGATAATTAATCAAACCTTAATTCAACATTTGATAAATTTGTCGAGACTTATTCGATCTGGTGAAAGTAGAATTCGTGTCTTTGATGAATTAGTTTATAGTTTGTAGTGAATCATTCAATTTTTTTTTTGGTATATACTCTTTGACAGTTTATTTATTTTTCATTCCTATTCACCAGTTGGAGTTTTCAGGGAAAATACAGAACACTCAAAGTCTTAACTTTGCTCAAGGCTCGAGTCCTAGTCCCTATCTAATTAACCGCTCGATTGGATTGGGTATTCCACAAAAATATTATCAAAAATTTTTTTGTATCCGTGTACAACAAAGCCACATGATTAGCAAAACACTGCCGTGTCTTCAAGTCGCCAGTCACTCACCCTTAAATCTCGGATTTCTGTCACAGATCTTATTCCAGGTTCCAATATATCGAGTGAGACCTCTGCAATAACACCCCTTAATAATCTCCCGGGAAGGTGCAATCGATGAGTTATCCCTCATAATGACGGCATAATCAAGAAGATTACGCCGAAGTTGGATAACTATCCCCCTTTATCTAACTCCAGCCTCCAAACGAGGCAATTCACGGGCGTTTGCCTGGCGCATCCTGCAACAATGTTAGCCAATCTCACATGGAGTTTCAACCACTCGTAAATTAGCTGCAATCTGCAATGACAAGTACTTGGCCGGAGCAATTAAGTCGGAACCATTAATTACTTCCAGTTAACTACGTGACCAAGCCTTCTCTCTCCTGCATTAGCCGAACTTTTTACAGAAGCTTTTCAAACGGAATTTATGACGAAACTTTCGACCGCTCGGACCGCCCCACACCCCGGAGTTACGACGGGGGTGGCTCGGGTGAACTTTTCCATGCGAGACCCGGAAGGTATCTGGTCGAAGTGCAGGATGAGCCTTCGAAAAGACATAACGTTTAGTCAGTCCACTTAGACAAGAAAAGCACACAAGTTTTATGATTCTCAGTTTTTCGTACGATCAAATTCGAAGGAAATCACTGCTGAAGATTTACACACAATCGAAAAATTCGGAATATGTTTTAGTTTCCAAGCTTCCCTTGGTTTTTTGCGAAAAATAATCAGCAATTTTCATTTAAGAGAGCTTTCGATGAGTCCTAAGGTGCTCTGATGTTTTCCTTTCGTATGATGTATGGTTATTTCCTTTATTTACATAAATGTGCAGGCGTATCATGAAATGTGCAATAAACATAAGAAACGCACATTTTAATTTTGAATTATTGACCGATTAAACGCTCTCTACCATGAAATTCTTTCCATCAATCTTTTTAATGTCTTTTAAATTCTATCTTCCACAATCTCCTTTCATAAATGCTCATATGGAGATTATAGATTCGGGATAGGATTCGATGAACTGAATATAAAATATTAGACATTGAACGTAATGAATTCTTCAATTATTAACTGATGAAATCGTCCGTTTCACGAGAAAAGGAGTAACTTTTTTCTCAACTTACAATACTTCCGATTTGCCTGATTCGATCGATTCAAGTGTAATGAAAAAGTTGTAACATCTCAACTAAAAGAATTTTTCAATATTCAGCTAATGCTTGAAGTCGTAAGTTTCACGAGAGATGGGTAACTTTTTTTTCAACTTCCATTTTCCCGATTTGCCTGATTCGATCGATCCATGTGTTTTGAAAAAGTTACTACATCTTGACTAAATGAATTTTTCCATATTCAGCTAATGCATGAAATCGGCGGTTTCACGAGAAATTGAGTAACTTTTTTTCGACTTTCAATATCTTCGATTTGCCTGAATCGATCGATTGAAGTGTAGTGAAAAATTTGATACATCTCAACCAAATGAATTCTCCGATATTCACCTAATGCATGAAATCGGCCGTTTCACGAGAAATGGAGTAACGTTTTCTTCAACTTCCAATATCTCGATTTGCCTAATTTGATCGATTCAAGTGTAATGAATAAGTTGCAACATCTCAACTGAATGAATTTTTCAATATACAGCCAAAACACGTTTTTTCACGAGAAATTGAGTAAATCTTACTTCAACTTCCAATATCTTCGATTTGCCTGAAACGATCGATTCAAGTGTAGAGAAAAAGTTGGTACATCCCAACTAAATGAATTTTTCAAAATATTCACCTAATGCATGAAATCGGCCGTTTCATGAGAAATGAAGTAACGTTTTCTTCAACTTTCAAAATCTCCGATGTGCCTGATTCGATCGATTCAAGTGTATTGAAAAAGTTGCTACATCTCAACTAGGTAAATCAATTTTTCATTATTCACCGGATGCATGAAATCGGCCGTTTCACGAGAGATGGACTAACTTTTTTGTAACTTCCAATATATTTTTCCCAATTCGATCGATTTAAGTGTAGTTAAAAAGCTGATACACCTCAACTTATTGAAGTTTTAAGCTTGATTGGAAAATTTTTGCATCAAGGTAGGTATTTTTTTGTAGAAGAGGTAGTTATAGTTATAGTTATAGTTGGGAAGGGGGTTACGTTCCACTGCGACCTCAAGGTCTATTGTGCCCCCCATCAGAGCCGTATTCGCAGATGCGCTACCTACAGCTCGCCCTCCAGGTCCAGAGCTCCAATGAACTCCAGTATCTGAGAGGGCTTCAAGGAGGTTAGATCCTCATTCCTCCTGTAATTCTCTTGTCCAAGACATTCTTTGCGCTGGTTTGCAATGGCGAGGCATTCTGTAACCAAGTGAACAGGAGTCTCCTCCTCTTCACCACATAATCTACACTCGTCTGTTTCTGTTAAGCTCATTCTCATCATATGCTTCCTAAGGCGACAATGTCCTGTGAGGAAGCCAGTGAGTAGGCGTAACTTGTTCTTACTGAGATCCAAATACTTTTTGGATCTTGAACTTTCAAAGTTCCGAATGAACCTTTTAGAGTGGTCCATTCCTGGAAGGTTCCTCCAGAGTGCTTCTCTTTCGGTCTTCCTTCTCCAGAAACTCTTTCTTATAGGTGCGTTTACCTATGCCACAGAAGGGTTCTGGGCCAGTAAGTGGCGTTTGTGCTCCCTTTCTGGCAAGTGTATTGGTCTCTTCTAGAAGAGGTAGAACACATAATTCCATCAAATATTGATATAAACCATGTAATCGACTTTTATGGTTGAGGAATATTTCTGTAACGACAAGACTAACATGAGTTGAAATGAAATTCGCTCGATTTGAGGTGTTTACTTTAATAATTCCACTCAACACTGAAAGGCAAGAAAACGAAAGCAATAACTCATATCTCTGAAAATCTGTTCCGAGAACGACTTCATTCTTCCCTCGGGTAATGGAGAATTTGTGTAGGATCGTAAAACTTGAATGTTACTTCGAACATAAAAGATATTTGACGCAACAGTTACTGAAGTGCCTTCCTTGCTTTCCAGGAAACATAACTCATGTTTTTTCTAGGTTTAATCATAAACATGAACGCGGAAATTGCAAATAAGGGTTGTTAACCCTTACCAGTGAATTCATTTCGAAATCAATATTTATGATACTTTGATGAATACAGTGAATCGAAGGTAGTCGAGGAGCAACTCATCGCAAGATTCGGCAAGGGGTGTTGTCCTCCCGGAAGATCGAATGCCACAGTTCGCTACATTCTCATTGACTAGCTGATAATTCGTTCTACCTATTCATTCCAGAAGAACCAGACCTTCCCTTCCGGTTGTCGCGACTACCGTCACCTCGGATAAATCCCATTCTACACCCACAAGTCCATCTCGCGCAACCAGATCCAACCTCGATTACGGTTTACCGTAAAACCACGGGAAGTCGCGGTCCATACAACACCGCCGTGGGCCGGGTACAACTCCGGTGACATACGGTGAGACGATCCACTCCCGCGCGTCGGGGGGAGAGAAAAAAAAAACCGGAATAGTAACACGAGATTCCAATATAAGCATACAATGACGCAATCCTTTATTCGGAAGTATCGACGGACCGTTACGGTCCTGGTTTTTTGTTCCATTTGGCACGTTTATGCAAATCCGGAGTCGATGTCGTGGTCAGTCGTTGGTATTCCGGGGGGGAACAATGATGCCGGACGTCGTTAATTGATTGGAGGTGCACCTTGATTCTGTTCTTAACGTCGGCGATTGTGGGATCTCGGATTGGAATGCCTCGTTGACGGAGGCGAGGGATTGTGAATGGGGCTTTGTGGTTGTTGGATCCTGCTGGCGAGTGATGTTGTGGTTTTTCTTGAATTGTCCTCGAATTGTGGGGACTCTTTGACGTGGATGTTTGGCTTATGCACTTATTACAACTGTGAAGAAATCAGCCGTATTCGCAAATGCGCTACCTACAGCTCGCCCTCCAGCTCCAGAGCTCCAATGAACTCCAGTATCTGAGAGGGCTTCAAGGAGGTTAGATCCTCATTCCTCCTGTAATTCTCTTGTCCAAGACATTATTTGCGCTGGTTTGCAATGGCGAGGCATTCTGTAACCAGGTGAACAGGAGTCTCCTCCTCTTCACCACAGAATCTACACTCGTCTGTTTCTGTTAAGCTCATTCTCATCATATGCTTCCTAAGGCGACAATGTCCTGTGAGGAAGCCAGTGATTAGGCGTAACTTGTTCTTACTGAGATCCAAATAATTTTTGGATCTTGAACTTTCAAAGTTCCGAATGAACCTTTTAGAGTGATCCATTCTTGGAAGGTGCCTCCAGAGTGCTTCTCTTTCGGTCTCTTCCTTCTCCAGAAACTCCTTCTCATAGGTGCTTTTACCTATGCTACAGAAGGGTTCTGGGCCAGTTAGTGGCGTTTGTGCTTCCTTTCTGGCAAGTGTATTGGCCTTTTCGTTTCCTTTGATTCCTGAGTGACCAGGAACCCATACTAAAGAGACCTTGTTTCTCTTGCCTACTACATTAAGTTTCCTCCGGCACTCCCATATCAGCTTTGAGTCGATGATATAGGAGTTCAGTGCTTTGATAGCAGCTTGACTATCCGAGTGGATCACAATGTCACACCCTTGATAGTTTCTTCCCAGGTTTATATCTATGCATCTTTCGATTGCAAGTATTTCTGCTTGAAAGGCACTCGAGTTCTTCTCAATGCTTACTTTTTCAATCATAACATCACTAGGCAGGTTCGCTGATGAGATGTACTTGTTCAGAGAGGACCAAGCTCCTTGACTTTTAATTCTCTCATTCCCTGTACCTTCGCTAGATATACTAAGGATAGCCTCATGGGCTACCCTGTTGATCACTAGATGTAATGGAGTGAGATCTGTGATGACCTCAAGTGCTCTTGTCGGGCACGTTCTCATAGCTCCAGTGATGCAAACGCAGGCAAGCCTTTGTATCTTGTCGAGTATTTTCCTCGTGCTTGTCTGCCCTGTCTCAGCAGACCAGACTACTGTCCCATAAGTTATTATTGGTCTCACAATCATGACATACATCCATCGCAGTATTTTAGGATTACAGCCCCAGGTTTAACTGGATAGGCTTCTGCACACTGCGATTGAACAGTTACAACCTAGTAAATTTCTTCAAGTGTCTGTAGGGATGTGCAATTAGAGTTGCCACCTATCTTCGTGTCTCTGGAGTATTGGAACCACCATGATAGAATCTGTCTTTTCTTCTTCAGATCTCACAGTCTTCATTCCTCCCCACAATCGAATAAGAGCTGTTCGTGCAATAAACCTCCGACCCACGAAACCCCAAAACAAACAAATCCCCATCGTTCGGAACTTATCCTTCCGTATCTCCCATCAGATATCTCCGGATTACCCGGCTCCGGTGGGTGGCAATTCCTGCACAGCCCGGTCTGTTATCGGGCCGTCCCGACGGAAGAGATATATCAGCGTTTCAGAGCTTCCACTCAGATAACGGTCTGCGTCGTTATAAATCGCCCCGCGCAGTTATACGCACCGCCGCGCTCCGGACGGGGCCGGAGGGCTAATTTAATAATACCTGTGATACAGTTTTAATTGCGAGCGTCGGCGGAAAAAAAAGGGGGGCCCGGAAAACGGCGCGGACGATCTGAAGATCAAGCGGTAGGTTGAGACGGTTTGGAGGAAGCGGGGAGATTTCTTCTCATGATATCGTAGGTATCCCTCTAGGTAGTGATTTCACCCTCAGATGAACTTACTGTGAAATCGAACTCTTTAAGCAAACGCACTTACCTACAGAGGGTGATAACGGAGTCTCGGCGAATCACCACGGGCTGATACTGAAATAGGGATGAAGGATAGGAAGCAGAGGATAAACCTTCTTTCTGCACTGTTCCGGGTCTGTCACCTGATTATTCGAGAAGCTAAGGGCATTCAACTTGAAGCTGCTCAATTTCACATTACCAGTAGGCACAATGACGGGATAAACACGGCGATAGAAGACTTGATGGCGTCGATATTTGACAGAATTATCGGTCTTCCATAACGATGATTTTCTCTTTCGGCGACTTGCTGATTAATTAATTCGATTTATGGTCAGACCATCTAGATACCGAAAACGGTATTCAAATACGTCAGTGGACACTAGAAAGTTATCCAGAAGGTATGCCGTGTATATTCAAGGGTAAAGGCAGAAGGTACACTATTTTGAATGCTAGAACAATTGATGGATTTTCACCTGGATGTGATCTCATTATTGACAAGGTTATTAGTGATAAGGATTACCATAAAACTATGAAAGGTGGATTATTTCATAAAAATGTTATTGAAAAATTGAAACCTTCCATCAATAGAATTATGTCAGCTTATTCAATAAACACATCCAAATCATCACACTTACACGTGAAAACAAAGTTTTCGATGAGATTTTTATCTTTGCTCCTGTATCATTCGTAGATATTTTAAGTTCGCCTATTATACTTATACTGTATGGTACACTGTTCACATTCCCTCTGCTAATACTAACATTGAACACATGATATGTTGTTCACAATTCAAAAGTATACTGAATAATTGTAAAATGGCTCATCAATTAAAATATTTTCAATAATTCATGGACAGTTTCAAAAAATGAAAAAAAAATTGACTTTCTTGAAGTATTCAACACCAAGCACTAAATAATTCAAGAACTGGTTCATATACTGATAGTTACAGTACGAATTTCATAGATTCTTAATTTTTGTTTCCCTCTTATTTCTAAATATATATTACGTTTTTTCCATTCCATTCACTTGGCCCCGTGCTTGCGAATAATCAAAAATGTTTTTCTGTTTGTAGCACCACTTCAGCTCTTATTGTTATATGGTTAGAATTTAGCAAGATTTCCAATACCAACAGAGATTGCATGGTCTTGTGTGAAAATAAATATTTATTTCAATGATCTTCAATTTTCCATGGTTGACTTTTAAATGAACGATATCTCAACTCAACGACTTGCTTGGAAGTTCAGATGATTTCATATTAAAGCATTTCACGATATGTTTGCGCTTTCAAACCTGAATTCCCATGTTTAAACTGCAGTCAGAATATTCCGGCTTAATTATTCGATAATTCGTATACTGAACACTCTTCTAGGTTATATTTATGTTTGATGTTTTATTTCTATGATAAAATTGAACAGAAAATTTTTGTAACCAGAGATAAAGCCTAGACTGGAAATTCAAGGCCTGCTTCGATGTCAATAATTCTTAAATGAAGTATAATGTTGCTATAAATAAAGAACATCGGGCTATGTTTATTTCAATACAACCGAGGAATCATAAAATAGGAACGATTGTTGGCAAGATAAATGCGGTTATATCAGCGAGAGGAAACATCCGCTTTATCATCTGATTCGAATTCACGAAACCCATCTGGCTCGGCTACGCCCAGGCAATCATGAAAATTCAATAAGACGGATTTTTACGAATATTAAAATCGCAGTGATTGAACGGTTTGTAACAATCGAAATTAATGGCACTATATTTCGATAACTGTTTCTTAGATTGCTTTTATAACCGATTAGCAACCTGGATATCTGTATCAGATACAGGCGAATAATAACGATAAATCAGATAGGTATGTAAAGCATAAGATCGATAGGTAGCTCTAGGGTGTAAAGTGTTTAATATTCGTTGATACAGTTCTTTTCCAGCATACTGCGAGGAAAAAACTAGCTTTGCTTGGAATATATAGAGAATATCCACTTTTCAAAGTACTGAGTTCTCCCCATAGCCACAGAATCCTCCTGCACAAAAAGACCAAATCGTCCACCTATCAGCTCCAATTACCGCGCGAATAAAACGCAACGGAGCCGTTACTTCCGTCAGGTAACGCACTCCGTACACAACGAACTGCATTGTCCAGCGGCCACAAATCAGGATTTATAGCAGGCCAGTCTAAACTTATCGGGACGAACGTAACCCTTGAGACAGCGAGCGAGCAATCCATACGCCAGCCACCTCTAATAATATAAACATAAATTTCAATTTTACCTTATCTATTAGGAATGACCGCTATCATCTTGTATCATGATCGGATCCAGATAAATCAAATCGTGGGTGAAAGGAAAATCTATTGCTTTTCTCGAGATCCACGTCTGCGATTCGCTCTGCCCCTCGGTGAACTCTGCCGGTACCGGGGGCGTTCCGAAGAAAACGTGCGACTCGGCTCTGTTTCGTTCCGCTAGAAATAAATGTCAATCCCAGAAATATATTAATATATTTATGGGATATATCAAAGTAGATACCGCTTTCCTGGCTCGATCCAGTCCAAAACGAAAATGCGTTCTTTGAAACTAGAACAACTTGGAAGTTTCCCAGGAAAAAGCCTTTGTCGTACATCCCCCGTACAAAATGTAGATTTCTCCGTTTCGCGCTCGCTTTCTGTTGGTACTTTCAGCAATAACACGGAAACATGTTTAACGGTGGGTATTGAATTGAACCCGCTGGAAGAAGTGAACGCGGAATGCCAAGTTCACTCTT
This sequence comes from Aphidecta obliterata, assembly GCA_963966015.1. Taxonomy (NCBI): domain Eukaryota; kingdom Metazoa; phylum Arthropoda; class Insecta; order Coleoptera; family Coccinellidae; genus Aphidecta; species Aphidecta obliterata. The sequence continues at coordinate 7,401,113 of OZ014435.1, forward strand.
TATATTTCCCTTCCCGATGAAATATTCGATACGCGGGTTAAGTTGCTTTTGGTTATTGTTCGGGTTGTTGCTGGGTTCTGCTGATGGAGAACAAGATCCATATTAATCATAAGATATTGCACACCTTTTCAATTGAAAGTCACACAAAGGAAATTTGACGTCGACGCATAGATGGCACTACTATGTAATCATCACTCAAGACTGTTACAGTTAACGAAAGGTAACTGGGTTTTTCATGCATTCAAACTGAATGATATAATTATGTTGTGCCGTTTGAACCGTCAAATTTTGAAAAAACTTCATTTCTTTCCAAAATAATAATCACTAACAACTATTGAATAAAGAATAACTAGATCTACAGATTAAAATACAGAGAAACGTGAGTTGATTACAAGTGGATGTTAAAAGTGCAAACTTGCACTTTAGGCACGAGTTTCATGGGGAACGCGAAATTACACTTCTTCGCACTGTCATTCTTGGTATGTCTAGGAATGTGCTGAGCTTTTTGAGAAGTTCAGCTCCTTGAGAAGTTCCTCGAAGTAGAAATATACAGGATGTGCGCTGTGAGAAGCCTTGAAATGGTGATCACGTAACAATATGATCAACGACTTACGATTCGATAAAGAAGTTGGAGGAATAGAAAGAAAGGAGAAAATAATATGAAAGAGAAACTCTAATAGAAAACACAATGAAAGAAATGAGTAGATGATAAGAAAACTGAGGAATGAAAAGTCCCAGGAATAGGTTATTTCCAAAATTTTAGGTACTAGAGCATCTTCTCTGGAAGTTCTAGAAGAGATAACAGTAATAGCCAGATGAGTCATTTCAACAGAACCAGAAAAGTGAAAAACAGCATATTTATACCATACTGATTCAAGAAACAGCAAGTCAGGCAAATTTGAAGGGTGAAAATACAACTGCCCAAATATCTGGTTTTGGGTCCCAGGAACATTTATTTCATTCCATAATCCTGATCGAAACAGCTACATTCACCGAAAAATTCGGCGATGCGACCAAGAATTGTTGAGGGGTTCATACACTTATTGGGCAATTGTTTCAATGTTTCATTTAGTACCCTCAAAACCTACAGGGAATGTCATAAATAATACAATTTGTTTTGAATATCCGAAATAAATTGAGATAGGTACATCACAAATAAAAGCAGGTAAAATATCACATGATACAATTTTTTTACAAATATGTATAATATTTGACTATACTATACTAGAACCGACAGGTTAATGATTCGTCCATCGTGTACACAACAATTGAACAGTTTACGAGCAATAAATAGTTCAAAAAACAAAACGAAATAAATCAAAGTGAATCCTGCAATAACCATTTATCCAGGAAAATTGGCATGGAAGAAAAAAGTAACCAAAAAAATTGAGAAGCACTGCCGTGAAGTCGAAAATTTTTGACAGCTGTCAAAAGAATGACAGCAGCTCCTTGTCAATAATGCGAATCGGCAGAAATATTATGAATTTTTATTCAATTATTCGTTGGAATATAAAATAGTTCTGGTTATTCAATTTGTAAAAAATGTAGCTTGCATATATCATTCTCCATTAAAATACAAAACTTCGTCACGATCAAATCCGTGGTTTTGAAATTATAAAGAAAACTAACTTTCAAACGACCATTCTTACAGAACCCTTAGTCGAATTTTGCTCATTGATGAACGTGACTGCGACATTGAATCCACACCTATCCTGAAAATTTCAAGTCCCTAGGCCTTTCGGTTCGAAAGTTATAGTTTCTATGGTTTCTGTGGTTCTGGTCATGCAATCTGGAGAAAATTCAGAATGTAGCTTGCCTACGTCATTCCTGGTGTGAGTGAAAAATTCATCTCGATCGAATCGGTATTTTGCGAACTGGAGCATTCATACCTCGTACTTACCCTGGAAATAATGACGATCATAAAAACAAACATGAAAAACAGAGGTCAAAACATGTCTCGTCTCAACTTATATCACTCTTTGGAGACAACCATATAATCAATGGTCGTTTTAAAACGATATGTTAAAAATACCCAACAATCTTCTTGAGATTTTATTGGAAATGACATTAAACAAATCATACGTTTATGACATAACTGTGTCAGCTCATGAAGGATGTTCGTAAAGAAAACTTCGAGCTTCCACCTTCCTCATAATACGCCCGAGTGATTTTCCCAGCCTTCTGTTAATCACGCAGATGATGCACAAGATCGCCCAAATAAATATATGCATTATAATTATTGATTTTATTATTCATGCTGCGATTCGGAACTCGATAAGAACGAATTAAATCATCGGGGTTGACGTTTCGAATATATTAAAATAACGGAATGTTGCATTATAGCTTGGGAGTTCTCGCCATATGTATGTATATTTCCTTAACAAGATCCATTGGCAGTAAATGCGATTTTTCGTGTGTACATAACGATGTTATTTCATTATATGTTTGTGTATGCCTTTGACCACGCCGCGGTGGAATACGGGAGTTCTCCGGCCGTAACCACCAGAATGAAAAAAATTGTAGTCAAGTAAACGCAATTAAGTTGAGATTATGAGAACGAAACAATACAACAGATGGTTCTTCTTCAAAATTTTTTCGATGTTTGTTCGTCGTGATGGTAAGGTTAATTATGAATCCTTGTGCAGTATTCTTGCACCAGCTCTCAGCTTATAAGGGGTCTCAGAGATAACTAGGAGAGCTGGTTGGCACGAAGGACTTGCCTACAAGATGATGATGGCAGGCTACACCACCAAAACCTGCAAGATAATAAGAAACTACCTGAGGAACCGGAATTTTTATGTCAAAATAGACGACACATTATCTACCACCAGACAAGTAGACGAAGGAGTGCCCCAAGGATCAGTTCTAGGACCTCTGCTCTACAACATATATATCTACGATATTCCTAAGAATCGAAGGAATCTGCTAGCCCTTTATGCAGACGACACGGGAATAGCCTTCAGACATCGACGACCTGATGTCATACACAGAAGACTGCAAGAAGCACTAGAAGATTTAGAAGAATGGTTCATTGAATGGAAAATTCAGATAGCAAACAGAGCCAAGCTATTCTACTACAGAAGCGGAGACTTGAAAATTAATTCCAACCTACAGATAGATGGAGAAGAGATAAAATGGGAAAATGAAGTCAAATATCTAGGAGTAAAACTAGATAAAGGGCTAACATGGAAAAACCATATAAAATATGCAGTGGATAAAACAAACTCAGCAATGAGTAGACTTTACCCACTGCTAGGAAGAAGAAGCCAAATGAACCAAAGCACGAAGCTACGAATGATCAAGTCAATTGCAGGACCCCAACTAACATATGGCTCGGCGGCATGGAGCCATGCAGCCAATAGCCATATAAAGAAGATTCAAGCAGCAGATAATGAACTGATCAGAGCAGCAATGAATATGCCGTGGTTCGTAAGAAACCAACAAATCCACAGAGACTTAGAATGGGAAACTGTCACAGATTTCCTGAAAAAGAAGGCCGAGAAGATATTTGAAAAAGCAAGTCAACACCCAAATGATGAGCTAAGGAGACTTGTTGACTACAACCCCGCAAAAGATGCGGTTAGGATACCCACTTATCACAAAAGACCCAGAGATCAACTCCTATGAAATTCAAATTCATAAGTAACACAATTATCACACGACAAAGATCGTGATAGAGATACGAACAAGAAGAGTCAAAAGGTTAATAGGAAATAAATGCCCGGAACCTAAAACAGCAGGTTAGGTTTAGTTAGAGTAGGTCGTGCTTCACACGAAGTCTCACACTGTTCTATCTATTGGAGATAGTTCGTCCATGAGGATTCCCCCTGAATAAAAAAAAAAAAAAAAAGAAGGAGGTGGGATAAAAACATTATCATTAACACCAAGACAAAATAAGGCACCACCAGACGAGAGATAAGGGCTTGGTTTGCACAAATTCATCACTCCGCTCAATGGGTGTTTTAGAGTGGAACTTCAAGTTTTCTCTGCATAGGCTTATTAGAACTCTTTTGAGGGCAGTCAGTGATCTCTTTTCTTCTACGAACTTATGCAGTGGAAGCAGGTCTACTAACACCTCCATTGTTGCAATAGGATACCTCGGTAGGAAAACCTTGAGAAAACCAAGACTGATTTATTGTTGGGCTTTGCCAGAACATGTTGATCACCAACGACAAAAAACCAGAAGAAATAGCTGTTATCTAACTGATTCTGAAAAATACCAAAATTTTCTTCCAGGTGATCCCATTCAGATTACGCATCTCAAAAAAGTTATGTAGATTTCCAACCCACAATGCACAATCATAACTCATTTCATTCAGCTCTGCGATTGTTCTCGAAGTATCATTCTATAACATCTCCATTCCCCGAACGCATCAAGAATGAAATACATTATGACTGTTGCTACTCGTCCACTCAATAAGGAAATATCCTTTCGCTTTTTTCCAACCATCACTGTGTATGGTCTCATGTTCATTATCTCGCAAAGATCAATAAAGAGAACTCAGTTATGCGGTTTCGCTGCTCGGAACTGGATTCATCTCGGATTCTTTCAACTCGCATGATGAATAATTTTAATGTTCATCTGTTATGCAGCTTTCATTAGCGGAGATGATTTCGAATTGATCGCTCCTGTGGTCAATGCTTGTTAGCTTAAAGATGAATAGAGTTGGAATCCAAACTTCCAAAAGTTCAAACATCATGGGATGAAGGGGGTAAAAATCAATTAACCCTGCCAACGCCAAGTAGGCCCGAACATCCGCCGTTTTCAATTCGAACGCCCCGACCACCTGCCATCCGGCCCCACCCCAAAACTCATCTTGTCCAACAAGCAATCTCAATCTCTCAAGTTTCACCACATCTATTATAATGAAAATTGAAGTTAATCAAAATATCGGAGGAGATGGAGTTTGCCAAACGGATCCGCGAGAGATGATGGGGGGAATTGGGGCGTGAATCTCGTCGGCATCCAAGACGCGTTTCTCATCCTGTCGGCAGGATCTTCGGATTGTCTTGCAGGGAGGCTCGACGGCAATTCGACCGACCGAAAAACCTGCGGATTCGTTCCGTTTAGATCGATGTTATTCGAAGGGGGAGCTTTGTGAGCTTGGGGGATAATTTTGAAGCTGGAAGGGCTATCATTGCCCAGAGTGCCGAATCTTCCAAACGGAGCTGCCTGAAAAGAAGAAACTCCCAGTTGCATAGTTCATACACAAGGTTTTTTTGGAGGAATACCAGACACGAAAACCATAGACTTAGGTCATCTGGGCCTCGATTTTGGATATACATTGCCAGATTTATGTGCAAAACGTCTGGTGGAAAGAATGGGACATCCTGAATTATGAGCGGTATTTTGTCAAACAGTTCCATAGCTCTATTGTTTCATGTAATTCCTATCCTCCAGAAAGAAGAGCTCGTATCTCTGACATCACCGACAATTAGACCGTCCGTATGAGAACCATAATCGGGTTAGCGTTTTATGAATCGCGTGCAAACTCCGTGTGAATTTTCCTCAAACCCGATAACGACAATTACCCACAACAATGGAACTCGGGAGTGAGTAATTGGGCTGTCTAGATATGACATCGGAATACTATTAACGGCGAAATTGAACGGACGGGATTCGCCATTCGGGTTCAAGAAGCGGCCGCGAACCATATAAATCATAATCACGAAGAAACGGGCAATCAGGATCAGAGGCGGGAAATTGAGGGGCTGCGACAATGACTGTTTAAGTCACGATGGACGTGGCGATAAGAGATGTGTGAATTCTACGGAGATAAGGATCGTTTACTATACTTCCACCTCGTAAACCAGCGGAGTAACAGTTGATACGAAATAATATCGCTTTGATGATAATCTCGGAGACCTCTTATAGATGTCCCAAATACTTCACTTCATTCACCAAAACCTGCAAGATAATAAGAAACTACCTGGGGAACCGGAATTTTTATGTCAAAATAGACGACACATTATCTACCACCAGAAAAGTAGAAGCAGGAGTGCCCCAAGGATCAGTTCTAGGACCTCTGCTCTACAACATATATATCTACGATATTCTACGAGAACCCAAGGAATCTGCTAGCCCTCTATGCAGACGACACGGGAATAACCTTCAGACATCGACGACCAGATGTCATATACAGAAGACTGCAAGAAGCACTAGAAGATTCAGAAGAATGGTTCATTAAATGGAAAATTCAAATAAATAGCAAAAAGAGCCAAGCTATTCTACTACAGAAGCGGAGACTCGAAATTAATTCCAACCTACAGATAGATGGAGAAGAGATAAAAAGGGAAAATGAAGTCAAATATCTAGGAAAAAAACTAGATGAAGGGCTAACATGGAAAAACCATATAAAATATGCAGTGGATAAAACAAACTCAGCAATGAGTAGACTTCACCCACTGCTAGGAAGAAGAAGCCAAATGAACCAAAGCACGAAGCTACGAATGATCAAGTCAATTGCAAGACCCCCAACTAACATATGGCTCGGCGGCATGGGGCCATGCAGCCAATAGCCATATAAAGAAGATTCAAGCAACAGAGAATAAACTGCTCAGAGCAGCAATGAATATGCCGTGGTTCGTAAGAAACCAACAAATCCACAGAGACTTAGAATGGGAAACTGTCACAGATTTCCTGAAAAAGGAGACCGAGAAGATATTTGAAAAAGCAAGTCAGCACCCAAATGATGAGCTAAGAAGACTTGTTGACTACAACCCCGCAGAAGATGCGGTTAGGATACCCACCTATCACAAAAGACCCAGAGATCAACTACGTAGAAACAGAAATTGAGTAATCTCAATTTAAATTATCCAGAAGAAGAGACTCCTATGAAATTCAAATTCATAGGTAACACATTTAGCACACGACAAAGATCGTGATAGAGATACGAACAAGAAGAGTCAAAAGGTTAATAGGTAATAAATGCCCGGAATCTAAAACAGCAGGTAAGGTTTAGTTAGAGTAGATCGTGCTTCACACTAAGTCTCACACTGTTCTATCTATCGGAGATAGTTCGTCGATGAGAATTCCCCCTGACTAAAAAAAAAAAAAAAAACACTTCATTGACATAAATATCCACATTATTGTTCGCAACGCGAATCGCCCAACTCAAGTCTTGAAAATTTGCATGCAACATTACATAAAGAAGTTCTAATGATGTGCACATTGCGATAACCCTGCGACATCCCTCTGTTAATCTTATTCGAATTTCAGACTTGTGATATTATTTGAACATGAAGCGAATGTGACATGGATAAAGTTTTATGAATTTAAGGCAACAGACTTATTGAAGAATATTGACCTATTTTTTAGGTTAAATCTAGTGTTAATTTGAAAAGGCATGTATAATTCTATATATTTTTTTTTCTAACTGTTCCTCATGGCATTAGATATCATTTTAACAGGGTCAAATATAAAAAAAAATTTGCGATCCAAACGTACCCTGAAAATTTCAATTCCTTTCCGTTCGGAAGTAATGATTTTCTATGGTTTCTATGGTTCTGGTCATGCGATCTGGACAAAATGTCGCTCGAATATATCATTCTCAATTGAAATACGAAATTTCGTCACGATCGAAGCCGTAGTTTCGGAATTATCAAGGAAAAAAATTTCGAACGACCATATTCACGGAAACCCTAGTCTAATTCTATTCATTGATAAACGTGACTGCGACATTCAAAACCCACACCTATCCTCAAAATTTCAAATCCCTAGGCCTTTCCGTTCGAAAGTTATGAATTGCTTTGGTTTCTATGGTTCTGGTCATGCGATCTGGAAGAAATGTAGCTGGATTATATCATTCACCATTAAAATACAAAATGTCGTCACGATCGAATCCGTAATTCTGAAATTATCGAGAAAACTAAATTTCAAACTATCATATTGACGGAACCCCTAGTATAATTTTGCTCCTTGATATACGTGACCAAGACATTCGAACACATCACGTATTCCTAACTCCCGTGTGTCAGACTCAATGTCTCATCACTTCCGCACTAATTTCACACGCGCATAATTACATCATATTTTTTTCTGTAATTCATTCGACTAGTACGTATCGCTTATCGAATAGAACTGATTCATAGTCTAAAAATTAAACATTTTGTTTGGAAGGATGAATAATCTATTGCGTCATCGGATGCGCTTCTCGGTTCGAAAGTAATAATATTCTGCCCATTAATGAACTTAACAGCGTCATTCGGGAACTGAACCCACCTTGAAAATTTAAAGTCTCTAGGTCGTTCCGTTCGAGATCTAACGGACGGCCGACCGGACGGACAGACTCGCTCAAAAACGTTTTTTTCCTCAAAACTCAAAAGGTTTACGCCATACATTTAATTGAATTATTGTTCTTGAAATCTTCTAAGGATACACACTTCCACGGATCAGCATCTTATTCTGAAACACCCTGTACATAATATCGGGGGAGATTTCATAAAAGGTGGAAAACATGGAAAAACTAAGTTTTATAATGGGACGGACGATCGTTCTGCCGAAACCGTCGCGACCGCTACGAAAAGTTGAATCGGTTTTGACCGAGTTTGCCCATCCCTAGCACGAACAGTGTTTGACGGTATGCCACGCGCAATGGACTTTTTAAGGTACTCGCTGCCGCTCTTACTCGAAAGATATATTCGTTTATCGAAGCTGTTCCAAAGTTGTGGTTTAATATACTATTTCGGAATTTATGTCATCAATCAAATTCCGTTAATATTAAAATGCCATCCTCTGCCGATAGAAATTCGAGTGCTAGGCGTGACTCCTGGCTTATTTATGCGTCTTCATCTGCTGCGCTGGATGTAAATTGTAGTTTCGGAATGTAGGTCCTTGTGCCCACGACCTCCTACGATTCCTTATCACGTTCGGCTCATATTTCACGTGAGCGTTGCCGATGGTTTATCTGTTTGTGGTCTTGGAGGTCGCACAATATCACTAACGAACCAATTCGATGCTCTTAAGTCACAGACGCGAACGGCGATTATCGTAATTCTGCGATCGGGCCAAAATGATAAACTGGTCGATAATGACTCGGTTGAATATTCTGTGCCCATTTCGGACTTTCATATAACTGAGCTATGGCAATTGACATCCCTAATATGTCGTGTTTTCCCAATAGTTTTTTACCCCCCCCCCCCCTTATGTTTCATTTTCGATCTAAATATTTCAGTTTAAAAGGTTTTCTGTTTCTCAAATCAAATTCGTCATTTTGCTAACTGTACTGACGAGATCTAATATGGATCGAAACCGGTCTACAGGTGCAAATGATAAATTTGTTGGTCTCTGGGATACATGAATTGTTTTGTTGGCTTGCTTTTAGTTTATCTAGTAAAATTTTTCTAATTTCATTCCTGAAATTTGATTATTTCCGTCAATTTCCCGGAAATGTCAATTCCAACGTCTAACGATCGCGTGTCAATAAACCCAGTTGACGTCGTCTAGGTATTGCGATAATTATCAAAAGAACCTTCCGACAGGTAATGAATTGACTAGGTTTGAAATGTTGCGATACTGATTGACGAAAGTTGTATCCAATTAGGAAATATTTCCCCGATTGATATGAAAGTGTGAAAAGTTTCGATCTATCCGTTAACTTCTTCAATATTCACTCGGCCAGAAATTTTCGATCAAATTAACGAATTATCCCCGAATGGTCTTACTCCAATATAAAATTTCGATCGACGTTAGACCGTTACAAGAGGCGGCTCATAACAACGCCATAACGAGCTTGCCTATCAAAATAGGTGCCCATCTTATATCATATTACCTGTTAAGAGTAATCGATATATTGCTTTCGAACATCCATATATAATATGTGGGCTGGTGAACTTCACCTCGGTAAACAGGCGGGAAAAAAATCGTTTGAAATGTACCGCTGTCCAAAGTAATATTGTTTCAGTTATGAACACGAATAAAAAAGGAAGACTTGATGGAGAACGCTACCAATTTTACACATGAGTTGTCGAGATTAGACATTGAATGACTCTGCTTTCCTCGAATAGACACTAGGTATCAAATTATCTCAATATTTCTTATCGAAAACCTCGAACTCGGCCAAATCTTCACGGCAGTGCTCTTCAAAAGTTTTTTTATCATAAATCGAATGAATACCTTCCTAGAAGCTAGAGTAAAAAAAACCTATAATCTCTATTCATTGAAGGGCGAAGACATTGAAACTAAATTCAAGAGGAATTAATGAATATTCCCATCCCTAACACGAACAGTGTTCGACGGTCTACTGCACGCAATTGATCCGCAGCTTCAAGTTGCATAATGTTATTTGGTTTAAAGACAGGGTGTCAAGAATGGTGAGTCTTCCCAACAGAAGATTGAATTCATCAAAATGAACAATTGTACCGAAAATCCCTTCAAAACTCTCAAGACGACGAAATTTGAGGAAAAGAATTATTTTCCTTTATCGACTAGTTTTCGCACTTCCTCATCTTCCATATTTCATGGATTGACTTCTTGGCCGATTAACATCGAATTCAGAACAAAAAATGTCATGCCATCTTCTTCATCTCCAATTAATTTTGCATCGACATTTTTCATCCCTGCTCGAATAACGTTATTCTAACAGTAGATATCGAACCCACGCCACATTTCAGAAGAAATCCGTACCCTTCCCATTGACCTCGAATGTAAAACAGAGGATGAACAGTAATTTGAACGTTTTTACGACTTCCCAATGGGCGTTGTTAATCGCAAATTATTAGACCACGGTTAAAAATCATGTACAGCTCTTCATATCCTTGAGCTTGGGCGTCTTTGACCCCAGTCATTTCGTTGACCCACAAACGAGAAACGCTAACGTGGTGATCCACACCTCGTGGGCGAAAGAATCACCACGCTGTCTTATTCCTCACATTATGCCTCCAAAGATAATAGACGTGGTGAAAGAGATGGCCGGCAATGAATAAATCACAATGCCGCATTCCGTCGACGAGAGGCCTAGTGTCTTCCTAGATTCTTCATCGTTAATTTCGCCAATTCGGCGAATCACCATGGGCTGATACTAAAATAGGGTTGAAGGATAGGAAGCAAAGGATGAACCTTCTTTCTGCACAGTTCTGGGGCTGTAACCTGGTTGAGAGGAGCTAGGGGCACTAAACTCAAAGTTGCTCAATGTCACATTACCAGAAGAAACAATAGTGCCATGAACACGGTGATATGTATCAGAAGATGCGGTTCTGCCCGATAAATGCGGCGATATATATCGGAAGAGTTTGGTTTTCTACGACGATACGTAACTATCTCAATGACTTGAGACTGACAGTCGGACGGTTTGTTGGTACTTCTTCAAGCCGCGGGCTCCGCTTGCAGTCAGGACAAAAACCGCATTACGAACACGAGTTAGGCATCCCAACATTCACGCCTCAATAATATTCTCAATGCAAAAAAGCATATCGAAAAAATTGGGAATAGATTTCTTTTATCCAGATCGATCAAGATTACTGTCAACTAGCGATATCCTCTCATCTAACCATCGTTTTTCAAACTGGTAGGTAAGGTCTTCTTGCCGGAAGTGGTAATTTACATATCACCGCCATCCACGATTAATATTATGACCATCTCTTAATTAGCCATAATTTCTCCATTATTACGAGTCTGATACAACCACAATCTTTCAACATATTGCAATACATACTCGCTTCCATGTTGCGAATAGCTTTTAATTAGTTGGAGGATACTCCAGTAATTTCTCGCAATTAATATTTCGCTGCTTTATTTCCGCAACGGAGATGTTGTAACAGTGGCGCCTCCAAGAATCGAAATAATTCCGCCGCCGCGTGAAGATTTTATCGTGTAAAATATTAAAACATCATAAAGCTATCGAGCAATAAAAAGTCAATCGTATTCATGTCGTGTCTCTTATTATCTAGATGTATTTCCAGGTCTTTTTTTATATGCACAGGCAGTTCGGAGCGTTCATAAAACCCTTATCAGTTGAACGATTCTATTTAAGGAGTAGTTTAGTAGCTGGTTGGCTATAAAAACGTTTCACATGAATCTTCCATTTCCTTCTTAGATAATATAACGTTGGGAATTTCAGGAACTCGAATGGGGACAATCCAATTTTTCGCGATCAACTCGAAATTGAATCCTTCGAAAGGATTCAGATTGTTAGGAACCTAGGATGGCATTTACATGGAATTCGAGAATGGAATTTATTGGAACTCCCAGGTGGAAATTGATATCAATAAACATTTATATATTCTACGGGAGTTATTGGAAAGATTGAGTGATCAGACGTAACCTATTAACTTAATTCGATTTCATGGGAATTGATTCTTTACTTTCGATAAAAAACTTCTCGAGTAGGGTCTTCATTCAAATGCAAATATTCGCTCCTAATGTTCGTATTAACAGTTATAATTTAGATTGAGAACAGAATGTGAAACAGTGTGTTAAATATTCATAATCCGATTTTCTCAATGATGTAATGTATTATTTATTCAAGTGCAGGGACGGAACTAGAGCTCAAGGGGGCCTGAGGCAGAACTGAGTATGGGGCTCGTTCATAGATAACTTTTGGATTTTGTCGAAAAACATAAATTTTAATTTGGTACAAACAGGGCGTTTCGGACGGGAAAATCTAAGACGGAAAAACTAAAAATAAACTGAGTTTTTTATATGAAACTATATCAGAAAAATGCTTCGTTCGAAGTAACAAGGGTGTCAAAAATTTCAAATTTATTGATATTTTCGAAACTTTTTTGGCCTGCATTTCGGGTAATTTTTCCAATTCGATCGAAAAAAAGTTGGGTGATTCTTCCTTTGTGAATTGAAGAATAATTCAGGAAATAAATTCTTCTTTGAGAAAACCAGTGGTGTACAATTTTTTTTGCGTTGAAATTGTGCAAGGATCTGTCGGCACGGACGCTACTGGTGAAAGTTAAATTAATTATTTTCACTAGACAAGATTAATCTGGATCACTTGTCCAAACTTGTCAAATTTCATTCAAATATCTAAAATAATTTTAATATCTATAAATTTTCGATAAAATTTTGGAATTGTATCTTTGTGACGAAGCATTTTTCGAATATAGTTTATATTGAAAATTTATATTATTATCAGGTTTTTTGTCGGCCCTTGAAGTCGCCTTTTTCGGAACTAAAGCACCCAGAATATATTTTTATGTATTTATTCCAATTGGCTTTTCACACTGTATGAAACTATGATATTAGAAAACTGCTTCGTTTTCATTAAAAATTTTGAGTTAATTAATATTTTCAAAACTTATTCGAGGAATTCCTCCAATTCACATCTTTTTCTCCATTTGGTATTGCTGATGAACATCACCAATTGAATTTATTATTTTCGCATTTGATTATTTTTTTTTCATCAATCAATATTAATTTTTTTCATTTGCAAACGGTGCGTCGATCGAAAAAAAATTGGGTGATTCTTCCTTTGTAAGTTCAAGATTAATTCACGAAATAATTTCATCTTCGAGAAAACCAGTGGTGTTTTTCGTTAAAATTGTGCGAGGATCTGTCAGCACGGACGCTACTATTGAAAGTAAAATTAATTATTTTCACATGAAAAGATGAATCTAGACCATTTGTCCAAACATCACCAATTGAATTTGTTATTTTCGCATTGGTTTATTTTTTTTTCCGAAATCAATATTAAATTTTTTCATTTGCAAACGGTGCGTCGATCGAAAAAAAAGTAGGGTGATTATTTCTTTGTATATTGAATAATTTCTTCTTTAGGAAAACCAGTGGTGTACATTTTTTTTTCGCTAAAATTTAGCGAGGATCTGTAGCACGGACGCTACTAGGAAAAGTAAAATTAATTATTTTCACATGAAGAGATGAATCTAGATCATTTGTCCAAACTTGCCAAATTTCATTAGAATATCTGAAATAGTTTTAATATCAATAACTTTTTGATACAAATTTTGGAATTGTATTTTTGTTACGAAGCATTTTTCGAATATGGTTTGTGATGAAAATTTATATTATTTTCTGGTTGTTTGTTGGCCCTTGAAGTCTTCTTTTTCGGAACTAAACCACCCAGAGTATATTTTTATATATTAATTTCATTCGGTTTTTCCACACTGTATGAAACGATGTATATTAGAAAAATTACGAAAAGCACTGCCGTGAAGGCAGGAGCTTTTGAGCGCTCGTACATGCACCTTGTAGGTAGATTCGCATTTTCCAGTTTTAGAAATCAATTGAAGGAATTTTCGACAGCTATCACAAAAATGCTGAAACTTAGGCGAAACTCCAGACTTCATGTCAGTGCTTAGGTGACCAATTTTTTCTCGATAATTCGCTAGAATTTTCTACGGTATCTATGGTCTTGGTGGTGCGATCTGGACAAAATTTGGCACGTAGTTTGAATACATGATTCCTAAGCTAGGTGCAAAATTTCAATCCAATCCAATCAGTAGTTTAGAAATTATCAGGGAAAAAAATATTTTGAACAGCCATATTTACGGAACCCCTAGTCTAATTTTGCTCATTGATGAACGTGGCCGCGATATTCGCGATCCAAACCCACCCTGAAAATTTCAAGTGCCTAGGCCTTTCCGTTCAAAAGTTACAATTTTCTATGGTTTCTATGGTTCTGGTCATGCGATCTGGACAAAGTAATGTTTTAATATATCATTCTCGATTAAAATACAAAATTTCATCTCGATCGAATCCGTAGTTTCGAAATTATCGAGAAACCAAAATTTCAAACGACCGTATTTACGGAACCCCTAGTATAATTCTGCTCCTTGATAAACGTGAACGCGACCTTTCAGATCCACACCTATCCTGAAAATTTCAAGTCCCTAGGCCTTTCCGTTCAAAAGTTACAATTTTCTATGGTTTCTATGGTTCTGGTCATGCGATCTGGACAAAATTTCACATGTAGCTTGAACACCTCATTCTCCATTTGAGAGCAGAATTTCATCTCAATCAAATCTGTAGTTTTCAAGTAATCAGGGGAACAAAACTTTGAACGCCCATATTTACGGAACCCCTGGTGGAATTTGGCCCATTAACGAACTTAACCGAGGCATTCGGGAACTGAACCCACACTAAAAATTTCAAGTCTCCAGGTTGTTCCGTTCGAGAGTTATCGTGGTTACGGACGGCCGGCCAGACGGATAGACTCGAATTTTCCGACGGATTCGTCATCATTGAGTCGAACATAGTCGATTGAGACCATTTTCGTCTCAAACTTCGAAAAATACAGACATCGTGACGAAATGATATAGCCCTCGTGTAAGTAGTACGAGCGCTCAAAAAATGCTTCGTTTTTATCAAAAATTTCAAGGTTATTGATATCTTCAAAAATATTTTGGACTATATTTCGAGCAATTCCTCCAATTCACATATTTGTTATTTTCGCATTTGTTTATTTTTTTTCCGAAATCAATATCAAATTTTTTCATTTGCAAACGGTGCGTCGATCGAAAAAAAAGGGTGATTTTTTCTTCGTAAATTGAAGATTGATTCAGGAAATAATTTCTCAAATTTGTTGGCCTGCTTATCAGATATCTAGTAACAGTTTTTATTCCAAAAATTTTTTCCTTTTCGAATTGTTTCGATGAGATAAAAAGAAAAAAAGGTATTCATTGGCAATAGCCATTGATTCATTGAAATCATTCGAGTTTTTTCTACTCGTGTGACAGCATTGATAATGCCAATTCGATCAATATCACTTTTGGGAAGCAATAATCACAAAAAAAAATTCCTCGATTTCACCGAACAAAATTCGTCAATCACTTCATTGAAATCAATTGAAACGTGAGAAGAAAGCCAATAAGGGCCATAATATTGAATAGGTGAAGTGCAATAAAGTAATAAAAATAAACTGCCTAAGAGACAAGCGAGCCAAAAAGTTTTGAAGATGAGGGAAAATGATAATGATATTCGTTTGCCCTCAATGTTTTCAGCTTGTGTTATGAATTGGAAGAACATTTTCCCGAACAAAGTGTCGGACTTAAGTTTTTACTTTGTATTGTTGAAGAGATACTTCCGTAATTTTTCTTCTCCTACCCTTTTCTCGAAAAATTGTTCGAATCGAAAACTGCTCCACAGCTACTGGTTTCTTCCGCCAATAGATGCAGGCCATCCCGCCGCCATCAAAGAAGAAGATTAAGCACTTTCTCCGCTGATACCATCCATAAAACGAGTAGCTCGACGATGCATTCGGCCCCTAATGAAACGTAACAAATTTCCACGGGCAATCACTATCACTGCGCGTTAATTTTATGTTAAACTTTTATTGACGTTGACAATTATTAATCGGTCAATTACGTCCAATATCATTAAGACGCTGGAATTCCTCACCATGCGCCGTTGATGTTTATAAATTCCAGATGGAGAAGACAACCCGTGATTAAACATAATCATTCTTTGGACGGGCTGCTGCCTTGATTGCAGCCGAAGTTTTAAGAGATTCAAAATAATTGATGGTGATCAGGAAAATACTTTATTTAATGCGTTTATTCGCTCTTTATAGGGAAATACCCGAGGAAGTATGTCCAAGTGAATTTTGCCATAAATTACCTGGTTGCGTGGGGGATATAGAGCTGCAAGGTTGGTACCGCTGAAGGCTCTTGAAGTCACCATAAAAAAATTTTGAAAAGCACTCACTCAATCCTACAGAGTGTATCACTATTTTCATCCAGTATTGTTCAGTCGGGGATGGAAAAAAAATCTCGTGGGCCATCGAACTGCGATGTTCCGTCGAACCGACGGGAACATCACGACCATCGACCACTACGGTTATCCTCTTCTTCTTTCATAAATTTCATAACTGGACGATCCGAAATGCACGAAGGGTCATAAAATAAATTGTAACGCAAACATGAATACCACTAATGGCCGAGCCGGAACAAATTGGATTTTGAAACGTTGTAGCCATTCTCGCGGATATTTTACGACTCTTAATACGTGTATATTACTTTTGGAAGCCGTTTTTTCTCGTGAATTCCTGAGAAGAGGCGCTCCCAAAAAAGGCGACGTACACTTATCGTAATTCGAATTGGGAATTATTCAAGACGGCCACATATAGCTATCGACGATATCGATTTCAACTCAACCGAATCGAAGGTACTGTTAGTCATGGTATTAAAGTCATTATTTTCGAATTAGATATGTGCTTTCATTATCGGGTGAACGTCTGTCCGGCCTAAAGTCAGGAGAAGCGTTTTATTGAATGAAAAAGTCGGTTCGATGCGGTCGCTGTAATGAGGTGAAATTATGTCCGTCCTGGTTTGATTTTTTATCGGGGTCTGGATTGGATTGGAGAATAAACTACTGGGATTTCTCGCTACCAGATTCTTCTTCTCTAAACGAAACAATTTTCGTAAAAAGTTGGCTTCCTCAAAAATAATACAGAATGTAGGAAGAACATAGAAAAATCACTATGTCCGATATTATCTCTTGAAAATCGGGACAATCGGGGACAATGAGCACGGCCGTAGGCCACGATCAGATCTCGAAAAACCACACGGGGTGCAAACAATTTTGGGCATCAATGTCTTGATACGAATCTGGATCGTGTTATCTCTCTGTTAGGGGACCTGTGATGATTCACTTTGCCATATGCATTCCTTCATAATAAGGTAATTAAAGTGTTCGACTTCCTTTGCGATCTTTTCTCGGCACTAGAATTTATCGCGAATTTGTATATTTCATTTCAACTTTTATTTATCATAGATTATTCAGTATACTGACCTCTAAGACTGCGATTATAAACACACATAACACACATTTAGATCCCAATGCGAACCTAAATCAGATCCGGGCTGGGAATTTCTCAAATACGCGGATAACTTTGATCTCGAAGTACTCGGCCCTGGTGTATTAATGATATGGACGATTTTTGGTATATTGAATTATATTGATGGGATCTATTGACTGTCGAAGAAAAAGCCCAACCTTTGGAAACACCCTCTATATAGTTCTAATAGAAATTAAAATAATAATAATTCATAACTTTTGTTTCAGTTTGAGAATTATCGTTCAGAGGAACAAAAACATACGAAACTATTACTTCACGATGTTTCGGCACTTTATTGTGCGTTCTTCGGCCTAAAAAATAATAATTACTCAATCAGTGTCATATGACAAAAAAAAATTTAGAAAAGCACTGCCGTGAAGGCAGGAGCTTTTGAGCGCTCGTACATGCACCTTGTAGGTAGATTCGCATTTTCCAGTTTTAGAAATCAATTGAAGGAATTTTCGACAGCTGTCACAAAAATTCTGAAACTTAGGCCAAACTCCAAACTTCATGTCAGTGCTTTAGGTGACCAATTTTTTTTTCGATAATTCGCTAGAATTTTCTACGGTATCTATGGTCTTGGTGATGCGGTCTGGACAAAATTTTGCACGTACTTTGAATACATTATTCCTCAGCTAGATGCATAATTTCATTCCAATCCGATCAGTAGTTCCGAAACTATCTGGAAAAAAATATTTTGAACGGCCATATTTACGGAACCCCTAGTCTCATTTTGCTTATTGATGAACGTGACCGCGATATTCGCGATCCAAACCCACCCTGAAAATTTCAAGTTCCTAGGCCTTTCCGTTCAAAAGTTACAATTTTCTATGGTTTCTATGGTTCTGGTCATGCGATGTGGACAAAATATTGCTTCAATATATCATTCTCGATTAAAATACAAAATTTCATCTCGATCGAATCCGAAGTTCCGAATTTATCGAGAAAACAAAATTTCAAACGACCGTATTTACGGAACCCCTTGTATAATGTTGCTCATAGATGAACGTGATCACGACATTCGAGATCCACACCTATCCTGAAAATTTCAAGTCCCTAGGCATTTCCGTTCAAAAGTTACAATTTTCTATGGTTCCTATGGTTCTGGTCATGCGATCTGGACAAAATTTCGCATGTAGCTAAAACACCTCATTTTCCATCTGAGTGCAAAATTTCATCTTGATCGAATCTGTAGTTTTCAAGTAATCAGGGAAACAAAACTTTGAACGGCCATATTCACGGAACCCCTGGTGGAATTTGGCCCATTAACGAACTTAACCGCGGCATTCGGGATCTGAACCTACACTGAAAATTTCAAGTCCCTAAGTTGATCCGTTCGAGAGTTATCGTGCTGACGGACGGACGGCCGGACGGACGGCCGGACGGACAGACTCGAATTTTCCGACGGATTCGTCATCAGTGAGTCGAACATAGTCGATTGAGACCATTTTCGGCTCAAAATTCGAAAAATACAGACATCGTGACGAAATGATATAGCCCTCGTGTAGGTTGTACGAGCGCTCAAAAATAACACAAGCATCGATATTTGTACAATTCATGAGAAAATTGAACTATACATTACAATTCAACACTCATAACAACGAAAATAAAAAAATCAAAAAAAATTTGAAAAAACAATATCAGTAGTGTATGTTTTTTTTTGAAATTTTTTCGATTTTTTCACTTTTCTTTATTTTTGTTATGAGTGTTGAATTGCAATGTATAGTTCAATTTTATTCATGAATTCTACAAACATTGATGCTCATGTTCTGTTTCTTTTTGTCATATTATCAACAATTTCATAAATATATTTAGAATACATCATGTTGGAAATTGAGTAAAAAGAAAGGTATAGAATTGAAATTTGGAAGCGTTGAAGATTTGAATAAAAATATCGATTTTTTCTTTAAAGAAGTTATTTTGGAACTGGAATAAGATTGCACCGAGATATTAGTAATCATTATACGGAATATCAATAGTGTATGATGTTTTAAATTTGGTTTTCGATTTTTTCACTTCTCATTTTTATTGTTATGAGTGTTGAATTGTAATGTATAATTCAATTTTTTTCATGAATTGTACAAATATTGATGCTTATGTTCTGTTTCTTTTTGTCATATTATCAACAATTTTATGAATATATTTAGATTACTGAATGTTGGAAATTGAGGGGAAAGAAAGGAATAGTATTGAAATTTGGAAGCGTTGAAGATTTGAATGAAAATATTGATGGTTTATGGAAAGAAGTTATTTTGGAACTGAAATAAGATTGCACCGAGATATAAGGAATTATCATACGGAATATCAATAGCGTATGTGTTTTCAATTTTTTTTCGATTTTTTCAGTTTTCATTTTCTTTGTTGATTATTGAATTGTAATATAAAGTTTAATTTCTTCATGAATTGTACACGCTCTCGTTTTGTTTATTTCTTGTCATATTATCAAAAATTTTATGAATATGTTTGAATAAAATACAGTATGTGGGAAATTGAGGAAAAAGAAAGGAATAGAATTGAAATTTGGAAGCGTTGAAGATTTGGATAAAAATATTGATTGTTTTTGGAAAGAAGTTGTTTTGGAACTGGAATAAGATTGCACGAAGATATTAGGAATTATTACGGAATATCAATAGTGTATGGTGTGTTCAATTTTTTTTTTTGGATTTTTTCACTTTCCTTTTTGAGCGCTCGTACTACTTACACGAGGGCTATATCATTTCGTCACGATGTCTGTATTTTTCGAATTTTGAGCCGAAAATGGTCTCAATTGATAGAGTTCGACTCACTGATGACGAATCCGTCGAAAAATTCGAGTCTGTCCGGCCGGCCGGCCGTCTGTATACACGATAACTCTCGAACGGAATGTCCTAGAAACTTGAAATTTTCAGGGTAGGTTCGAATCTCGAATGCCGAGGTTGAGTTCGTTATTGGGCAAAATCCGCCTAAGGGTTCCGTAAATATGGCCGCTCGAAGTTTTGTTTTCCAGATTACTTTGAAACTACAGATTCGATCGAGATAAAATTTTGCACTCTAATGAAAAATGAGGTGTTCAAGCTACATGCAAAATTTTGTTCAGCTCGCTTCACCAGAACCATAGAAACCATAGAAAATTGTAACTTTTGAACGGAAACGCCTAGGGACTTGAAATTTTCAGGATAGGTGTGGATCTCGAATATCGTGATCACGTTCATCTATAAGCAAAATTATACTAAGGGTTCCGTAAATATGGTCGTTTGAAATTTAGTTTTCTCGATAATTTCAAAACTACAGATTCGATCGTGACGAAATTTTGTATACTAATGGAGAATGATATATTCAAGCTACATTTCTCCAGATCACATCACCAGAACCATAGAAACCATAGAAAATCAAAACTTTCGCACGGAAAGGCCTAGGGACTTGAAATTTTCTGGATAGGTGTGTATCTGAAATGACGCGTTCACGTTTATCAATGAGCAGAATTCTGCTAGGGGTTTCGTAAACACGGTCGTTTGAAATTTTGGTTTCTCGATCATTTCTAATTTACGGATTCGATCGAGATGAAATTTTGTATTTTAATCGAGAACGATATATTAAAACAATATTTTGTCCAGATGGCATGACCAGAATCATAGAAACCATAGATAATTGTAACTTTTGAACGGAAAGGCCTAGGAACTTGAAATTTTCAGGATGGGTTTGGATCGCGAATATCGCAGCCACGTTCATCAATGAGCAAAATTAGACTAGGGGTTCCGTAAATATGGCTGTTCAAAATATTTTTTTCCTGATAATTTCGAAACTACTGATTGGATTGGGATGGCATTTTGCACCTAGCTTAGGAATAATGTATTCAAACTACGTGCCAAATTTTGTCCAGATCGCACCACCAAGACCATAGATACCGTAGAAAATTCTAGCGAATTATCGAAAAAAAATTGGTCACTAAAGCACTGACATGAAGTCTGGAGTTTCGCCTAAGTTTCAGAATTTTTGTGACAGCTGTCGAAAATTCCTTCATATGATTTCTAAAACTGGAAAATGCTAATCTACCTACAAGGTACATGTACGAGCGCTCAAAAGCTCCTGCCTTCACGGCAGTGCTTTTCGTAATTTTTTTTTCTGTTATGAGTGATGAATTTTTTTTTTAAGAATTGTACAAATATTGATGCTTGTGTTCTGTTTGTTTTTTTTTTATATTATCAAAGTTTTATAAATATGTTCGAACAAAATACAGTATGTTGAAAATTGAGGAAAAAGAAAGGAATAGAATTGAAATTTGTAAGCGTTGAAGATTTGGATAAAAATATTGATTGTTTTTGGAAAGAAATTATTTTGGAACTGGAATGAGATTGCACCGAGAGATAAGGAATCATTACGGAATATCAAGAGTGTACCTATGTTGTTTTCATTCTTTTTCTCGATTTTTTCACTTTTTATTTTCTTCGTTATGAGTGTTGAATTGTAATGTTGAGTTGAATTTTCTCATGAATTCTACAAATTTTGATGGTTGTGTTCAGTTTTTTTTTCATTTTATCAAAAACTTCAATAATATAATTGAATAAAATAGAGTATGTTGAAAATTGAGGGAAAAGAAAGGAATGGAATTGAAATTTGGAAGTGTTGAAGATTTGGATAAAAGTATTGATTATTTTTGGAAAGAATTATTTTGGAACTGGAATAGGATTGCACCGAGATTTTAGGAATCATTACGGTTGAAAATAAGAATAATTTTGGAAGGAACTACACTTGTGGAAAGTAGTTTTTTTTCAGTAAAATAAGTAATAGAAAATTTCAACTCCACAGCTGTTCCCAGTGAGAATGAAATTGAATTTTTCTGATGTGTTGTTACACTGATGGTCGAAGTACCTGGATGGGCGACCCCTCTGGCGATTAATTCAATGCTCCTCACGTCACGCATGTTGAAATGTTTTCTTCATGTGTAACATTTTCTTAGCTGCAGTTTATTTATTTTCATGAGGAAACATCCATCACTGCTTAGAATTTTCGTCAGTTTCCGGCTATCAACGTGGGAAAACAAATATTCGAGTGTTACACTTCGAGTACATCAACAATGAAACAACGTAATTTTCCTCGTTTCTCGTTGAAATATTCGGTTAACACCTTCCCACACCCATCCGAACCGTCGTAATTTCAACACTCTAAAAGGTAAGCCATCTCTTCCTTGTAGCTATCTGATCAGCTCGAATGAAGAGCCCCGTTCAGAGGAGTTTCACACGCACGGCTTCTTAACGAGTAGTACCTATATCATAATTAACATACAACAATATCTCTATGGGTCGGGGCCAAGGAGATCATCTCATCTTCCGTGGAAACAATTGCCTGGTGTGCAACTACGAGACGACGGAAGCGCGTCAAGCAGATATCCCGGACGATACGCCGAAAATGGGAAAGATATTAACCGGAACCTCGTTTATGCCGAGGGAATATGCCAACATTACAATGGGGGAACTCTGAGAATCTCGGAAGAATACGTGTAGTAGTTTCTGCGCGAAACATTGAAGGTTCGTATCTATTGCGCGCATCAGACCCTCGAACACTGTCCGAGCTAGGTATGGGAATATCTACCTATTTCTCTTGATTATCTTTCTCTCGCTTCTTGCCCCAGGAAAGACGATTCAAAATTGTTCGGTGTTCAACCACGTGGCAAAGGGATTTCAGGGTCATTTAATTGAACTATTGAAATTATTCAAGCTCAGTTGGGACACTTGTTTCATATTTTGAAGAATAATGAAGAGTGACGTTTACAGTTTTCCCATCCCTAGCTCGAACAGTGTTCGAGGTTCTGCAGGGACAATCGACACGCTCCACAACAAACTTCGCCACAATGTTGTGGTTCCAAAGATATGTTTATAGTTTGAAACCGCATGAACGACGTCAACAGAGAATCTGGCACATCCATCACCCATTTCTTTTTTTCGTGAAAGACACACAACGGTGTTGCACGCTATCACTCTGCGCGTATAACCGCGTACGAAAATTACTTGGGAATGACGCCAGACAATGGTCGATTGTACGAAAGCCAGTTCTCGAATTCAACGGGGCCCTTTCAGAAGGAGTCGCTCGTGTCCATCACTTCTGGGAAATCGGGAAATGACCGACTTGCGGAGGCAAATGGTTGTCTCGTGTGATTAAAGCGACTGTGTAGCGCTAACGGTACGAGACAATCAAGATAAGATGTGATTAAATACTCGAGATTAGCGAACAGTGGCACATAAATACAATTAGAATTCAGCTGCAACTATTCGGGGATAAGTATGAAGAGATTAATTGAGGCTGACAAGGCCGGAACCGCAGTATCATTCCGAAAAGTTCAAGATGATGAAATCGAAAGAAAGAAAAAAGCTCAAATATAGTTCTGATATTCGGAGTCAAAGTTCGAATTCCAACGAGATCTAGGATCAGAATACCCACTACGTTCTCGGATAATTTCCACTTGGTAAGTGAAGAACTTCGAGATCTCAGTGAAAAATCAGGCGTCGTAAAGTATAAAATGAGAATCTGATAAGTTGCAACTAACGAATTTTGTGCGAATGTCACGTGCTGTCGTGACAGGCGCGAGCTCACATGAAATTATCGCGACATTGAAGAGAACTTCTGGGATGGAAACGCTGACAGGGCACGCCATCTTCAAACACCAACGGCGAAAATGAAATATGCCTCCTCCGTCGATCATAGAGAGTCACTCGAGAACTCCTGGAAATTAATGTTTGTGTTTCGATAAATCTGATTATGAATCAAAAATGATGTTGTGACCAAGAAGAGGGGAAGAAAAAAGATCCATCGACAATCCCCACTTAGATCAGCTATGATCCAAAGCTAGGGTTAGGACAGTGTTGAAACAATTCCCAAAATGAAATAATGTTTAGGTTAGGTTGAGTCAGGACAGAGTTGAAACAATGAGTCAATAGGTAATAGTTAGGAAGGGGGTTACGTTCCACTGCGATCTCAAGGTCTATTGTGCCCCCCATCAGAGCCGTATTCGCGAATGCGCTACCTACAGCTCACCCTCCAGCTCCAGAGCTCCAATGAATTCCAGTATCTGAGAGGACTTCAAGGAGGTTAGATCCTCATTCCTCCTGTAATTCTCTTGTCCAAGACATTCTTCGCGCTGGTTTGCAATGGCGAGGCATTCTGTAACCAGGTGAACAGAAGACCTCCTCTTCACCACAGAATCTACACTCGTCTCTCATTCTCATCATCTCATTCGCTTCCTAAGGTGACAATGTCCTGTGAGGAAGCCAGTGAGTGGGCGTAACTTTTTCTTAATGAGATCCAAATAATTTTTGGATCTTGAACTTTCAAAGTTCCGAATGAACTTTTTAGAGTGATCCATTCCTGGAAGATTCCTCCAGAGTGCTTCTCTTTCAGTCTCTTCCTTCTCCAGAAACTCTTTCTTATAGGTGCATTTACCTATGCCACAGAAGGGTTATGGGCCAGTAAGTGGCATTTGTGCTCCCTTTCTGGCAGGTGTATTGGCCTCTTCGTTTCCTTTGATTCCTGAGTGACCAGGAACCCAGACTGAAGAGACCTTATTTTTCTTGCCTACTACATTCAGTTTCCTCCGGCACTCCCATATCAGCTTTGAGTCGATGATATAGAAGTTCAGTTCTTTGATAGCAGCTTGACTAACTGAGTGGATCACAATGTCACACCCTTGATAGTTTCTTTCCAGGTTTATATCTATGTATCTTTCGATTGCAAGTATTTCTGCCTGAAAGGCACTCGAGTAGGAGCCTAACCATAGTGTACACTTGGTTCTTGCCCCGTATACTCCAACGCCGGCCCCTATCGTGGTTTCAGATCCATCTGTATACCATTTAATGGTATTCATTTTGAAGTTTTGGGTAGTGTATTCCTTTTCCCCTTCTTCCTTTTTACATAGCATAGTGTTGAAGTTCTTCTCAATGCTTACTTTTTGAGCGCTCGTACAACTTACACGAGGGCTATATCATTTCGTCACGATGTCTGTATTTTTCGAATTTTGAGCCGAAAATGGTCTCAATCGACTATGTTCGACTCACTGATGACGAATCCGTCGAAAAATTCGAGTCTGTCCGTCCGGCCGTCCGGCCGTATACACGATAACTCTCGAACGGAATGTCCTAGAAACTTGAAATTTTCAGGGTAGGTTCAGTTCCCGAATGGCTCGGTTAAGTTCGTTAATGGGCCAAATTCCACCAGGGGTTCCGTAAATATGGCCGTTCAAAGTTTTGTTTCCCTGACTACTTGAAAACTACAGATTTGATCGAAATGAAATTTTGCACTCAAATGGAAAATGAGGTGTTCAAGCTACATGTGAAATTTTGTCCAGATCGCATGACCAGAACCATAGAAACCATAGAAAATTGTAACTTTTGAACGGAAAGGCCTAGGGACTTGAAATTTTCAGGATAGGTGTGGATCTCGAATGTCGTGATCACGTTCATCTATGAGCAACATTATACAAGGGGTTCCGTAAATACGGTCGTTTGAAATTTTGTTTTCTCGATAAATTCGAAACTGCGGATTCGATCGAGATGAAATTTTGTATTTTAATCGAGAATGATATATTGAAGCAATATTGTGTCCAGATCGCATGACCAGATCCATAGAAACCATAGAAAATTCTAACTTTTGAACGGAAAGGCCTAGGAACTTGAAATTTTCAGGGTGGGTTTGGATCGCAAATTTCACGGTCATGTTCATCAATGAGAAAAATTGGACTAGGGGTTCCGTAAATATGGCCGCTCGAAATTTTGTTTTTCTGATTACTTTGAAACTACTGATTCGATCGAGGTGGAATTTTGCACTCAAATGGAGAATCACGTACTCAAGCTATATGCAAAATTTTGTCCAGCTCGCATGACCAGAACCATAGAAACCATAGAAAATTATAACTTTGTAATGGAAAGGCCTAGGAACTTGAAAATTTCAGGATAGGTGTGGATCTCGAATGTCGCGGTCGCGTTCATCAATGATAGTTTCGAAACTACCGATCGGATTGGAATGAAATTATGCACCTAGCTCAGGAATAATGTATTCAAACTACGTGCAAAATTTTGTCCAGATCGCATCACCAAGACCATAGATACCGTGGAAAATTCTAGCGAATTATCGGAAAAAAATTGATCAGCTGAAGCACCGACATGAAGTCTGGAGTTTCGCCTAAGTTTCAGAATTTTTTTGACAGCAGTCAAAAATTCCTTCAATTGATTTCTAAAACTGGAAAATGCGAATCTACCTACAAGGTGCATGTACGAGCGCTCAAAAGCTCCTGCCTTCACGGCAGTGCTTTTCGTAATTTTTTAATCATAACATTACTAGGCAGGTTCGCTGATGAGATTTACTTGTTCAGAGAGGACCAGGCTCATTGACTTTTAATTCTCTCATTACCTGTACCTTCCCTAGATGTTCTAAGGATAGCCTCATGCTCAAAATGAATCAGTATTTAGGTTAGGTTAGGTGGTGGGTCTACTTATTATGTGGATCTACCTGTTTGTCGATATATTCATTATTATGTGGCCCTACTTAATATATCGATCAAAATATACAAATATATTTTTTCCCTCCACCTTCTAATCTCCAGCGAATAAACACAGTTTTCCAGGCTCTCCATGAACCTCCCTCCAACTGGGACACCCCAAACGTATGTGTTGACGGGGAACAATATCTATAAAGGCAAGTATGCGGTTTCCTCCGTACACGAAGACGCGATGGCAATAACGATAAAGGCCCTTATTACGGCTCATGAAATTCGCTCAAGTTCATAGAGATAGGTGAGCGATGGCCGACTGAGATACGAGACGCTTCTCTGTGTCGGCATATTCACGAGGCACCGTGAGGGGGCCACCGGGAGGTCAGAGTTCACGCTTAGGCGTACGATATGGAAATGCGGCAGAGGATTTTTGATGGGCCAGGTCAGTTTCGCGATGAAATCGCCAGAGAGATCTGGGACTGGGAGTTAGGCATGGTCGATTTGAGGTACGGAAGGATCAAAGAGATTGGAGGCATGTGTGGATTAGAGCGAGGAGAAGTTGAGGATTCGCGTCACTCACATGTTAATGTGACGTATTGCGCTAGAGATAAGTACTTTCGGAGATTTAAACGCGTAACGGTCCCTAATTCGAATTTCTGATCCTCTAACGAGAATTTAATAAAATAAAAGATGCCAGTCTTCTTTGAAGTGGAGGGACAATATTATAAAAGACCTACAGACTATGCAGGTATATGACTGGAGGGAGGCCATGATGGACCAGGACCAATGGAGGCAAATCGTTAACGCAGCCAAGACCCACAGAGGGTTATAGCACTACCCAGAGAGAAAGAGAGAGACTTCTTTGAGCCTTACATCGTTTGAAAAATAAAATTTCAACCCACAGCTTGAGTATCCACTTCAGTGGAGAATTTTTTTTCAACGAAGCATCCTCAGGTTGGACTAAACTTTAGATTCAGCTTCAGATTAGAGGTGGTGGTTTTGCCTCGAAGGAGCCTTCCTGCACCCTCTTATCTTAAGTGCCTGATTATTTCACTACTGATTCCTCAGAAACTCCACTCTCTCTGATTTCCGCTACTAGCAGCCAATTGCAGAGGTTGGTTTCCTAGGTTTCCAAGTTTCTCATGATAACCTAGCTAACTGTGGAAACCATTATAATTCGCAGAACTCAGTCTTGAGGGTTCATAAATCTATAAAGTTCTTGTTGACATTTATTTTCTTCTTTGGAAGCTCTTCAACGAATAACATTTTCCTCGAGTTCTCACTGAGGTCACTACATTCATCATATGAAAATTATTCAAATCATTTTCTTCCATGAACAAGATTTCGAGACAAATAAACGTTTACTTTCTGGAGAATGAACGAATACAAAACGGATATTTAACACATGATGAAGGTAGTACAGTGTGAGACTAAGTAGGTGTGTCAACAGTAAGACGCAGGAATTAACTTTGTTGACGGGGAACCTTGTTGTTGCCGTAGGGAAATAGCGAATCTATACTGTTGAATTCTTGGCGTTTTCAGCTAATATGGCTACGGTATGTGTTTTGATATTTACACGGGGGAGATTGAATTCGTGATCCACCGTATCTTTCACATTTCTGAGGAAGGAAGTTATTCTGCTGCAAAGGGGTTGAATATCCAGGAAATGGATCATGAAAATACCCTGAGGGTGTCCCAAATTTAATTTAATGATACTTTCGGAATTTTTCTTTTTTCGGGGCTCTTTCAAGGTTGCCCCTCTAACCCTTTCGGAGTCTGAGAAGTTCACGACAGCATCGAACCATGACCTCCAACCGAAACTCACCACCGGTGAAATCGGGCATAACTCAAACGGGATTACTTTCGACTCATATTCGCCGGAGTCGAATTCCTATCGCGACCCCACGCGGGGGCGGGGGAAAGGGGGAAAACGAAAAATGTCATCAATATTAATAAAACATTCCGGGTTCGTGGTCTCGGCGCCCTAACCGCAAAGGCAATAATTGTTGTACCGCGGAAGCCATTTGATGTAAGGTCGGTTTTGCAATTCAAATCCGTTCGAACGACCGATAAATAATACGGCGAGATAAAATGGACAAATGCTCTGCCATAAAGCACCTTGTTGATATTCATTTCCTTCATTGAAGCTAGCCGCGAGGAAACGACGTTCGATTATTTTTTGTAAGCCAAATGGATTATCCGAATTCAATTATGCAGTGGGAGACACTTGATCTTCCCGGCTTGATTCATGTTATGTGTTCACAAAATCAATGTTAGCGTACGTTAAACCAACCGTGTATGTAGATTAGATATCCGCCAACGTTCCTGAGTTCCGTCTGCGATTTACGATGTCGCGTCTGAAGTAAGGCAGGTTGCTTTATCGCCTAGAAAGCATCTTCATAGGTTTTGGACACAATCCACAGTCCTCTCGACAGGATAAATAGGTCAGTTATCGTTGGATGGATAGGGGTTGAGGCCTCTTTTTGTTTATACCTAGGAAATCCTCATGGACGAACCAAGTGTACACTATCGTTAGGCTCCTACTCGAGTGCCTTTCAGGCAGAAATACTTGCAATCGAAAGATGCATAGATATAAACCTAGAAAGAAACTATCCAGGGTGTGACATTGTGATCCACTCGGATAGTCAAGCTGCTATCAAAGCACTGAACTCCTATATCATCGACTCAAAGCTGATATGGGAGTGCCGGAGGAAACTCAATGTAGTAGGCAAGAAAAATAAGGTCTCTTTAGTCTGGGTTCCTGGTCACTCAGGAATCAAAGGAAATGAAGAGGCCAATACACTTGCCAGAAAGGGAGCACAAACGCCACTTACTGGCCCAGAACCTTTCTGTGGCATAGGTAAACGCACCTATAAGAAAAAGTTTCTGAAGAAGGAAGAGACCGAAAGAAAAGCGCTCTGGAGGAACCTTCCAGGAATGGATCACTCTGAAAGGTTCATTCGAAAGTTCAAGATCCAAAAAGTATTTGGATCTCAGTAAGAACAAGTTACGCCTACACACTGGCTTCCTCACAGGACATTGTCGCCTTAGGAAGCATATGATGAGAATGAGCTTAACATAAACAGACGAGTGTAGATTCTGTGGTGAAGAGAAGGAGACTCCTGTTCACCTGGTTACAGAATGCCTCGCCATTGTGAACCAGCGCAAAGGATGTCTTGGACAAGAGAATTACAGGAGGAATGAGGATCTAACCTCCTTGAAGCCCTCTCAGATACTGGAGTTCATTGGAGCTCTGGAGCTGAAGGGCGAGCTGTAGGTAGCGCAGTTGCGAATACGGCTCTGATGGGGGGCACTATAACTATAACTATGCCTTTGAGGTGCCATAAGGACCACCATTGAAGCATATCCAAATCCATTGTCACCAATGACTCCGGTATGATATGGTTTGATGTATAATGTATATGAACACTACTACTCTTGAGTGTCTTCTAATTTTATGATCTCTACACGTTTCATGTATCCCATTCGACGAGTATCTTAATACAATTTAACTTTGTTCTTTCGGTAGTAACTGATCCTTTGAAAATATTTCCTCACAAGTCATTTTTATTTTTGCAAATATACTGTTACATGGAAACCCACTAATGAGGAATTTGAAGTGAAGATTAGCTGAGATGCTGTTCGCTCAGTTTATCGTGGTGGTTGGGTGGGCATTTGCCCTTGTGCCTTTTGGAACCAGCAGCCAATGGACGAGATGACCATAGATACATATTTGCACTGAGCGCGTTCCAGGTGCGATTAGCTCAACAGCTACACATTTGCTCCAATATTGAACATAATCTGAAATCGCATACATAGGTCAACATCAATACAACCACATTTAGCGACCTCGTAAACAAAATTCAATTTCGGGATACATAAATCTCTAATAACATCGGAAATATCGAACGTTAGTACCAACCCGCATATTTTAAAACGTCCGCGGATAAATGACATAAAATAGAAAATGCGTGAATATCATTTAACGGACGCGAAAACAATGACTGATTAGATTTTAATGAGACCTACTGCCGCAACCCAGTTTAACCGTCATCGATTGATCGCCACGCCAAGTCCCCCCTCGCCCCGAATATGTACTGCATATGTCACTAATTTTCTCTTGATGCCGTATTTCCCAGCGCAATTTCTGCATTAATTGACAAATATTTCCGCTTGACGCGGAATGCAAATATAATTATTCCGGGACAAAAAGCTTGTCCATACAAATATCAATCGGACCGAAATTAACATGTAGATCGGCAGAACGGATTCGATCGATGGCCTGGAACTGAAGGTTGAATTGATGGCTGCACTTATGTAGGTAGGAGATATGGGGGGAAAAAGCTGCAGGAGATAATGTAGCCATGTATGTCATTTCTTCGCGACGCCCTGAGATGATGGAGTATCTAATCCAGCTCGCGATTGTGGCTGCAGATGTTTAATCAAGAGATTCGCATAACGAAATAATAGAGAAGTTTGGTGCTAATTTAGATTTAGATGAGTGATGGTTGTTTTTCCTCGGTCGTTTATGCACCGCGACCATTCGATCTTTGTTTGCCCATTTTCCTGAATGTGACATTTCACTGCGCAATGGCCAGTGAAGACAGTAGAAATTCCCATTTCGCCTTTCGAGAAAAAATATATATCTATGAAAGAAGGTTGTTTCTTCCTAGGGTTTTTTATTGTGACTCGTCTCGGCGTCGTGAGAACGCCTAGAAATGTGGAGAATTAATGTATTAATTTAAGTTATTGTTGAGTCTACGCGCCCAGCGTTGAAATGTAGATAACCCAAACTCAAGAGTTTTGAAGGACCCATAAATATAGTGCCTAACGCGCGTTAAATGACAAAAAAAAAATAAAGCGTTGTGAGATTTATAATTTATCTTCTTCGATTTCACAAATTAAGCACTTTTTGGAGGGAAAATTTCACATCCTTCCACCACTGTTCTAAATGTAAGAGGTGATTGGTTTCAGACCAATAATTGCCAATGTTCACGAACCATCTTAAGAAGATAATACAAGAGGGTGATTGGTTTAACGAAAACGAAATCATTTTGAACCACCTAGAATGGTAGCGTCGAAAATTTTCTTGATAGGAAATAAAGATCGGAGAAAGGCAGTGGTTTTTGGAGGCTCGGTCGAAAAGGACTTTTGGACTCTATCAGGAGTTGTTTGTTGGGACTCGGTCGAAAAAGGTTTTTGGGACTCTATCAGAAATGGTTTGCGGGAGTCACATAATTCAGGAACTTGTTCGAGTTGAAAATGAATTTTTGGGAATCGGTCAGAAATTAGTTTTCTAGAAGTAGGCACGAATACCTCTTTTAGAAAAATAACACAGAATCTATCTATCTATTGTAGTTTCTGTGTTGCAGTGAACTCTCGGCTTCATCAAGTGTGAACAACACGATTTCGACAAGGGCAGGAAAACCCCCCAGTGGCGGAGCATAATAAGAGGTAATTCGAAAATTACGCATGGCATTTTACTAGTCCCTAGTCTTGAAATCTCACACTCTAGATTGAAATACTCCTGAAATTCAGAGTTATTTGGATAATTGTTATTCTGAGATAACTAATCATTATATAAAATTTGATAAATTTGTCGAGATTTATTCGTTTTGGTGAAGGTAGAATGCGTGTATCTGGTGCATTAGTGTATAGTTTGTAATGAATTATTTAATTTTTTCGATATATACTTTTTGAAAGTTTATCAAAGATTTTCTGTTTTTTTTTTTGTTTTGAAGTATCTAGATACGCGTCTGTTTATTTCAACGTAAAATATCTTCAATAAATTTTCTTCTCAAATAAGATTCGTCAATATAGCAATATAGCCAGAATAGAGAAAAGTGAGCAGGATCGAAACTAAAAATATGTTAAACTGCAAAATGCTCCCAGAATCTTTTGGAAAACTAAGTCTACCCGTATTTTCCAGGAGGATGAAGAACTTTCTTTTGAAGTCCAGAGTCAAAGATTTACAGGTTGAGTGAATTTGAAACCAAAATTATTTCTCCACGATTGTTTTTATATTGTCTAGCTTTATACATAAATGTGTTTCTGTATTATTTGATGTTATATAATGTGTGTAGATGCTTGACTTTCAAGTGGATATTTTGCTTTTTTCTTGAGTGATGTTTCTTTTGCTGACAAGCCATGGAATTATTTCGATGGTAAAAAAAAGTACATGTATTCCTGATCTGTATTGTTATGAAAATCAAAACAAGATCATATTTCTCAAAGTTTCAAAAAGTTAGAATAAAATGAATTCGAATATATCACCGAAAATTCAAACATCTTATTGTCAATTCAAGAAATTCGATCAAGTCATAAATTATTGTATTATCATATTTTCAAAGAATGTTTATCTCATTTGAAAAGAAGGATACGAATTGGTTAAAATTATCAATTTGAATAGTTATGTTTAGTTTAGTTATGTTTATGAAGTATATCGAAATGAAGATGTGCATGTGAAGATGGAAAATGTATCAAGAGTATTGGCATACCAAGGTAAGAGCGATACGAAATAATTTGGAAGGAAAAAAGAAGACAAGTTGACAATTGATAGAGAAACGTCAGAGTGGAGATCCATATTTCAGAAAGTTGGCTATTATTGATTGAGCGAGTGAAGGAGATATCAAAACGGCGTGCTGAACTTAGTTGAACATAGTGAGTGCACTCACCTATTGAACATTATTTTAGAGTTTAGATATATTAGTTTCTTTTGATAGTTGGGGTTGGTTTTGTAGACTTAGATTGTTGATTATATAATTTTGTTTGTTCGTTTGTTCATTTTAGAACCCTCCTTGAAGTAGAGGTCTGGGGCAAAATTGAATGTATAATTAAAATAAAAACTTTGAATATTGTTAGTGGTTTTCTTACAAATTTCAAAATTTTACATTATTTTATCAACGAACCATAACACTATTTTCCCAATCGTGTGCAAATAAATGGAATAAAAAAAAATAAAAAGAATAGAAATCAATCAAATGAAAATTCTAATAGAATTAGCCGATACTTGATGGAAATCCATAATCAAACATACAATAGAACAACTACCTAATATGATTTCCACTACATTGGGTTAAATTTCACGACACTTGTTTCGATGCGAAGCATCATTTTCATGTGGTTAAGGTAGA
The DNA here is from genome assembly GCA_963966015.1 of Aphidecta obliterata. NCBI lineage: Eukaryota > Metazoa > Arthropoda > Insecta > Coleoptera > Coccinellidae > Aphidecta > Aphidecta obliterata. The sequence continues at coordinate 7,435,444 of OZ014435.1, forward strand.
ACTGAGTTATACCTCTGAGTTAAAAAATGTAGAATTTCATTTTCAATATCGATGTGTTCGTAGGCTATCGCGCAGCACATATCACTTCCTATCCTGGTCGAAATAATGTGATTAGTATGCTGAAAGAACTCTCAATGTTGTACAGTGATATAGCGCGTTCATGAGACATGCGTGTGTTTTGGCGCGAAATTCAAAATCAGTTAAAAGAAAATCGATGTTGTAGTGAATCTTTGTTTTCTGAGAAAATAACTTATGATAGATGTTGCATTTGTGTTGAACTCTTTCAACTTGAATCACTCAATGCAACTTCCTCATTTAGACCCGCTAAGTAGAAGCCCTCCTCATGGTTGATTCCACAATCCTAGAAGTATTGGTTCGATTAAAAAATCATGCAAATGATAATGAGAAATTCCTCCTTCGACTTTTCTCAGCCCGTTTCGTCGCATCCTGTTTACCAGCGATCGCCACATACCTCACCGAATTCCTACATTGGCTTACAAGAGATTTCGAATATCCCATTATCGACAAATACCTTAATTGGATTAAACTAACCAATCGGAATATTCATGTCGACAATTCGTGGTATTCTTACCGGTAGGATAAAAAAGACGCGGAGGATCCAGAAAGAAAGTGTTCACCGCCTCTGGAACGCCCAATTAACATAGTCCAGATTTCATTGAACTGATTGCCGTGAAATCGTTCATTAGGCACACGACGCTCCGGTATTTTTCTGGTAATCGGGTAAACTGAATGCGTTGAAACCGTGTCCGCACTTGTGGTCGACGATGCTGATAGCACGTTGCCGGGTAAGCGGAATTTGATACCGTTGGAGACTTGACAACCTGTGAGTAGTGGTGGTCGTTTTTTCAAGAGGTAAACAAGGCTTTATTAGAATATTTATCGGCGATTCATTAGAGTGGGTGTTGTTGGTTTGGTTTGGTGGAAAAGTTTTATGCTCCTGAAAGGATTCTAGTTGGAAGAAATCATCAAAAAGAACATGAAATTCTTTGAAATCAAATAATCAACTGTATAATCTTTATCAAAGCAGTTTTAATGAAAGAGCTTACAAGTTACTCGTACGTACTTTGCTTTTCTGGAATTGTAGTTGATATACCTGTTTTAGCATGAAATGCATCAAGTGATTATTTTAGCGTAGGCGAATGAAGATTTCAAAATAGAAACCCCCTCACGAATAGGTTCCCATATCTTCTGAATAATTCATATGTAGCTCTGTACGCAATCCATATTCCGTGGAAAACACGACTAAGCTAGAGTCTTTATGTTTATTGCGATGGACCATTTCGAATGCAAAAGAGTTTTCCGGGAATCCCGTATATATATGGACGAGGTGAATTGAAAATGTCTTAGTGGAAAAATAATATCTCTTCGGCCATCTGATATGCGCATCACGGAAGGGTGAAAGTTAGCACAGGGCATAGATCAGGGAATATTGTATGTATAGAGCGTCGGCCTTAAGTTGACTCAAGGAGACGTTTTCTATTTTTCTCTTCACTGGAATAGCCTGCTATGTGTGCGTTGTTCGAATATATAAAATTTTACTAGCAGAGTAATTTTTTATCGATGAATAAGATGAATTTTGGGGTTGATGATGACATTCGGTACTACTTCTACCAAATTATATACGAATGAAATGTTACGTGAAAGAATCTTTTTCCTCCCTTGTTTGAAGTTTTCTTCGAAATCAACCTCTTTCTTGTGAGCCTTGCCTCCACAATAATACCCCCAAAAATAAATCGAGTACGCCAAACTCTAGAAGAAATTCTATGCTGAACAGAAAAGTAACAAAAACAAGTCCAAAAGTAAAATGTAATAGAAATGAAATCTAATCCTAGTTCCTTCAGAAGTGGCAATGCCATCTCTGCACACATACACACACGCGGTACCACCAACTCGAGTACATCGGCGGATGGAACCACCGTCGTCCAGGTTTGGACCCGCCTAGGCATTGTCTACCGCCTGATTTATCAAAGGCGGATCGCTATAATAGAATATGCGTTTGGTACAAATAGTTATTACGCAGAGCCAACAAATTATGGTTTATGATGAAACGCCGAACAAGTCGAACCGGCAATAATGCTAATCGCGCCTCAAGTTATTCGAATGGTTTCGCTTTTATAGGAGCCAGTATGGACGACATATTAGCAATTTGTTGTCGGTATCAGTACTTTACGCGTTTGTCATGTCCATTGAGCGACTGTGTACGCTGTTAGTCATGTGTATTGGCGATTGTCCTTTATTCCAGCCATAACTCTGCACGTATTCGTATGAAGGACGATAATTGCCCGCTGCTTTGTTGACTAATAATCGGCCATAAATACGAGATGGATTTCATTGCAACGTTGAACCTGTTGTGGCGCGTTTCTGGTTGTCGTTACGGCCGATCGACCGTATTCGCCGATACGTTGTGAATTGATGGAGAAACTAATAGGGGGTTCATTTCGGTTGAGACTGCCAGGTTGTTTATTAATTAATATCGGCAGTCAGTAGTGCGGTACGACCTGAGCTGACCGCCATCCAGTTCGAGAATTCCTTTGAACTGCGCTGGCTTCAACGAGAATATGTCATCATCTTTCGTGTACCAAGCGTTTGAAAAGGTTGACATTACTGTATTAGTCAGGATGATTCATTTTTGCTTACGAGAGTACGATAACGTTGTTCAAGTTCTTTCCCCTGGGAAAATTGGTAGATAATTCATTCATATTTTGAATCCTTGATACTTGGTTAGAACGATATGTGCCAGCTCAATATAATAACTCGGTGCGGAAGCTCCACATAGGAGTAAAAAGAATTGTGTACGTTTTTGGGATAGTAATAGTTAGGTAGTTCCTTCCTGCCTGTAGACAGGACTTCGGACAAATTTCACTTCTGTTGCCACATGTCCACATATTTAGTTCAGGGGATGGGGAATACAATTGCGGAACTGGGACGCACTACGTACCATTAAGTTGTGGATGTTAACGTTGTAGCACCAATCAGTCTGAACGAAAGTCCCTTTCGAATTTAACTCTTTTTCTGCATATACTGTTACTTCATCACCATATACCACGCCTGTTGATAGCCTATGCTTGTACTGTGTTTTCAATTAATATGTATTACTTTCGAATCCACCATTTCAACCCTCCTATGAAACGTAACTGGAGTATTTATCTTTGATTGTTATACATATATTTTCTTCCTATTATTGCTATTCATTGTACAGAAGGGGTTTTCTCGCAAGTCTTTCCCGATTCTTATTATTGGACCTGAAGTTGGGAACCATCCCCAACAGAAGCAATAAATTATTGTTCTTTGGGTTCTCAACCATTTTGTCTCAATTCCTTACGACTTCTCCACCATTTTCATTTGTATGACTGAGAGAATTCTGTGGTTTCTACGAAACGTAAAGTTCTTCCAAAAATAGTTAGGATTAGTATGCGATCCCGTGATGTTCGTATATTGTGAGTGTTCCGAGCTCTCGTTCGGATATCAAAATCTAAAACTGCAAAACATTACAAAGCATACTGGGTGTTCCCTTTTCTATGTAACTCAGTATAACTATTCTTGGAAAATGAGTGGGATGAATCTGATCCAGTCCAGAAAATTCTATATAAACAATGGTGATGTGTCATTCTCAATTGGCCACACTAGTCGTCAGGTGCCTCTCGTCAACACCAGCCTACCTATTATTCTTCGTCATTCTGGTGAGCATCAATACAAACACTACATATCTCGCCGAATTTGTTCACCAGTGACTAGTCGCCAATCGCGAATTAGCATACCGGTCAGTATTTATTCGGTAATAGCACATAATAGCGTTATTGACTATTACCGACAAACGTTGATAACACGTTCGATTACGATCATCATGTGGGAGATGGACGATGTGTTGATAGAAATAGGCGCATCATTAGCGTCGAAACTTCGAGAGGAACGCTCTCGAATAATCGCCGTTTTGTTCGGCTTGTTTGGAGTGGCTCAGATGATTGACAGTGTTTGATGAGAGGTTTGACATTAGAGCAGAAATTGAATTGGGTATCACGATTACTGAGGTTCATAGACGCTTTGATGAATATAGGTACATTTTATCACTACCTGTGCTCGAAAATACAGGGTTTTTTAGGTCAGGCAAAAAATCTTGGGCATCCTCATCTTAATACTACTCAGTGAGATCTGCAGTGAATCACAGTGCAACCAACCGTAAAAAGGTACCGCTACGAACCAAAGCTTACTTTTTTTTGCACTGTTCATCCTGGCATTTTAACTAAGCAAGAAGTTATATTGTTATAAACAACCAAGTGGCCTTGAGGAACTTGAAGACTGACGACTCAGTCAAAAATTATTGACGTATCAACTAGATTTAATCAGATTGCACCTCGTCATAGAGGATGTCGCGCGAAAACATCAGGAAACCGAGACGGAATATTTTTATGATTCCCCAATGAACCGCATGGAAAACTAGAACTGAACTCGAAGGTCGCATTCTGGAAATAACCGTAGTGCGGTATACGGTGCATGGAAATTATGCGTTTGACTCAGTTTTCCCCCTGTTCTAGAACATGTCATATTGCACTTGACCTCGAGGAATCGTCTTTGAATAGACACGTTCCAGTTTCGCGACTGAAGGTGTTCCATATGTGATTTTAATAGTCGCCATTACGCGAAGTGCAAGAAGTGCCCCACTCGCGGTATGCGATGAGAAACCGAGTAGTAAAATACCGAGCATAATGAGCAGTTCGAGGATACGACAAGAGTTTAATTGGGTCGTTAGTGGCGGCTCCGAAATTCACTCCGATTGGGTATGCGGCGTTTTAAGGGTTCAACTTTGAGATTTCACCGATTAATACCCCAGATGTTCGAGGACTACTACAGGACCTCAGTAAAAGGCTATCAACCCCCATAGATCGATCTAAGTTCCACAATATTTGATTTCAAAGAATTTCATGTTCTTTTTGATGATTTCTTCCAACTAGAATCCTTTCAGGAGCATAAAACTTTTCCTTAACCAAACAACACCCACTCTAATGAATCGCCGATAAATATTCTAATAAAGCCTTGTTTACCTCTTGAAACTGCTTTGATAAAGATTATACAGTTGGCGCAGCCAACTGTGGGATGACCACATTCGACATGGTTACCATGTGCTCAATATTAGAGCTAGAATTTGAAGAAACCATTCCACAGAACTTCAACTGTTAAGGATCACTGAATATGTCACTGAAGGATTTCAGAATAAAAAAGTGCTATTAGATGTCGAGAAAGCCTTCGACCGAATTTGGCATGAAGAGCTTGCCTACAAGATGATGATGGCAGGCTACACTACCAAAACGTGTAAGATAATAAGAAACAACCTGAGGAACAGGAATTTTTATGTCAAAATAGATGACAAACTACCGTTTGCTTTCACTCGCTGCCTACGATCTTCTTCAGACTCGATCATTACGAACTCGTCTTGCGTCACGCATCCGCCGACCAATATTTGAAAGCCTCACTGTTGGCATTTTTATCAATCACAATAACTATCCCACAACACAACGATATATATAAAACACAGTGATAAACTTCTGAGCAATTTCTAGAAACACTTTTACTGTAAGTGTCAAAATCCTCATCAAATATAAGTGATCTATGATTATTCGCTTGTTTTGGGGAAAAAGGAAAGCCCTTTTTTTTCGTTTTTACGGAAATGTTTCGTTGTATAAACCTTCTCCTTATAATATTGAACACAACTAAAGAAGAATTATCGAATTTGGTGAAGTCGTTTGAACGTGATGCCCGCACATGGATCAACCATATATCAATATATTTTACTCGGACGCATAATAGAATCATCCGCTTCGCGGTTACAGAGCGCAATTAGCTCCCCGAGTTCCTGCTCCGAAAAAACGCAGATTCCATTATTCTAATGGGGCGTTCAAGAATCCAAGAAGGTCGGACAATGCCAGGCAGGCCCAAACCTGCCCGAGTGTTCGATACCAGCCGCAACAATATAACGAGTAACCATTTTAAGTAAGCACCGAGTCATTAGTTTTATCTGGCGATCTCTATCAAATTAAACGTGCATCGGGTGAAAAATTGCACGATACTGTAACGGTCATACGTTAAAATAATGCGCTGCCGATGGTATGATTGCATGCCTCCAGTTGAATTAAGCCTTAATTGTTCTTCCTCCTTTGATTCAATTAGGTAGATATATTCGTACTCTGGGATGTGGTTGAATATTGCGGTGCGTGCGCCGCGAATGCGGTGCGTTTTTCTGCGGGAGAAACAATGATATAAAGCGAGCAGGAAGAGGAATTATTTAAATAAGCCTAAGCAGTGGTCGACGCAATAGAGAAGATAGAATAGAAAAGACGTTGACAATGAAGACTTAAAACAAGGACTCGAAGGAAACGAAGCATTTATGTTGGAACCTACGGAAGGCGATACCATCCCAAAACCAACAACACAAACGGAGATTAAAAAAAACATCAAGAAATTGAAAAACAGGAAAGCTCCAGGGAAAGACAAAGTAAAGAACTTTATGTTACGGAAAATGCCCAGAAAAGGAATAGCAGCGCAAACCAATATAGCAAACGCAGTGATGAGAACCGAATACTATTCAAAAATATGGAAACCAGCGGAAGTAATTGTGTTCAAGGAAAAGATAGAAAATTCCCAGAAAACTATAGGCCGATAAGTCCATAGTCAACAAAAAAAAAATAGTTATTTAATCAACTAGTTTATTAATGACAGCGATTAACGGTCGAAATATTGTAACGCGTGAGCGGAGCGAGCGCGTTAATGTTTGAGAATTAATGAATTAATAAACGAGTTGATAACAAGATTTTTCCGTCGACCTCATCAGGAATTGAATATAAATTCTGGATCGAAACCAATTTTTATTTTGCATGATATACAAATTTGACGTAATACAAATTTCTATGTTCATTTCGATATATTAATATTTATGCTTCCTATAGAACAATTCGAAAAATTCATAGAGGGAATATTGAACATGTTGTGACATTCTGAATAGTTTACATTTATTTCATTTCCTATAATGTCCGATAAGGAACTGGTGGACGAAGTGGAGGTTGAAGCATTATTTACTTTGGATCTATTATGACATAAAAAATTTTCTGCAGTTTCTATTTTATTCTGAATGGAGTTTTCAATATACCTTTCTGCAACAGAAGTTGATTTCCAACCACCAAATATTTTGACGGCTGAAAAATCTGCACCACTGTCAGAAAGAATAGACGCAGAAGAACGCCGAAAACAGTGACCTGTAAACAAATGTGGTTGCTCTAATTTAAGAAAATTTTCAATCATGACGATAATTTAGAAAATGTATTAATTCCAACTGGTTGTGTTGAGCATTTATAGTTCTTATGAAAAACGAAAAATCTTTCGTGTGGAGTGTTAGCTGGCCTCAAGGATATTTATCTCTTTATTATGTTTAAAAGTGTATGCTCATCATTATCCACCACAGTGAATATCCTGTTCGAATGTGTTTTCGATGAATTCACTGTCACCAAAAAATTCGATCCCATATCTTGTACATCCTTTCTCTGCAACCTTAACAATTCATCATTTCTCAATGCACCCGATACTCCGAATATCAAAGCGACCTACAAATCAAACAATGATAGTGATTTCACTATAACGAGATAATAAGAATAAGTTGGAATAACGATTCAATTGAGTTTTATTTTTACCTTCGACATCAAGAAAACACTATGAGGAGCATTCGCTATGAACTCTCTCACATGTTCTTTTTCGAGAACGTTTAATAAACATCACCAGTTTGTGGTATCTGCTTATATCAGTATTGTCTTTCACATTTAGTGTTGATTTCAGCATCGAATATTTTGGCCATAAACTTGCTAGATGCCCCTTTTCTGCAATACCCGTAAAGTATGCCAACAAAACCGTTTCCGTAAAGTTCCGAACCTTCTTGTCCTTGCACCAAGATCTGAATTTAGCATAGGTTTTCTCATATAAATGGCGGCTCTTTTCGGGAAGCATACTCAAAGTTGCTGCTTCAGTAGTTTTTGTCACATCTGGCGGTGTCAGAGGGATATTTTCTTCGTTATTCATTATGTAGTATCGTAACGGATAAAATCAGATTCTGATCGAAAGCGAATAAATAAATTTGACAGCTCGATCGTGCTCCGACATAGATGCATCTATGCTCCGACTGAATATTTTATAATCGGTTGCCATGATAATCATGCATTAATACAAAAAATCATGCATTAATAGGGGTCATTAACCCTTTCAGACCTGACTTTTTGATTTTATTATTATCATGATTATTATTATCATAAGTTCATTATCTATCAATTTAGAGTCTTTTTTTATATTTTATAAAAAAATAATTTTTTTTCTATGAATTTGCTTACAAGCAACCTTCTAGCAAGTTCTTCATCAAATATGAGGTAGTTCTCAGTATTTGTATAAGAACTATGAAGTAGTGGCAAATTCCACCACCAGGTCTTCAAATAAACTTGCTAGGTGTATGTTGAACTCTGTGAAGTCAGTGGTGGCAAATGCCACCGTCAGGGCCGAAAGGGTTAATGGATGATTTCGAGTGCGTTAAAATGAGCTTTCATTCTATGGTCGACGGAAAAACTATTTTAATTGTGGTTATTGTACCTTAACATGGAAATTTCATATAAGATCTAAGCTATGACTTCATTTAGAGCGAAAGTGCTCAAGTTGCCTTAATCGCTTATAACGCTGGGCACATCAAAAAAATCAAAAACATTCTTTTTGAAAACATCGCTATCTAAAAAACTATTCGCGATAGGTATCGGAACTTGAAGTCGAATTCGGACAGAATCGAGACGTTCCCTAATCAAGTTAATACCTCTATAGGGGTAGGCTAAGAATCGGACGAACACCTGGTTCATTCCTCCGAACCGAACATCCCATTCCCAGGCTCCCATCAGACATCGTATGAATGAATAAATGTACAGTTCATTTCACCAAAATCGTAAATGTCGAAAATAATTCCTCACAGTCCGGTAACAGTCTAATGTTTCAATCCAGTAGCCGGTAATTAGGATCCACACGGGATTTATGTTTGTTTTATATGCAGAATAGTACCAGTTTTATATTTCAAGGAGCTGGTTGCCTGCGTGAGAACATTTCGTGGACGTTAATCAAATTTATGACCCAAGAAATGTTCGCATGTCTGTGTCAATCCGACTTATATTACGATTTTTTTTCGGCACTAATACTTCGGGCTATGGAAACGATTTCTGCAGACGTAAATCTTATTGGTTTATTAGTCTCGGTGATGGTGGATAGGTATTCTTCCTTGGACAACTCCGAAGTATAATTATTTAAAATTATAGGGAAAGTTTGAATAATGCACAACCAAATCAATTTGTGGTGAAACATATATATTTGTATTGTGAAGATATGATTGCTGGTCACCTGCTGTTCAAGAATTCAATAGAACCAAAAATTATCAATTATGGGATCCGTTAAATTTCTTCCTAAATTATGGTTATTGTGATTTAACTCATACCAAATATGAAGGCGAATTGATTTTTGTTTTGTATTATAAGGATCTCAAATCTCCAATTGGTCGAGGTCTTTGGCTATGACTATTATACCTCGTTTCCATAAGGAAAAGTTTGTATTCTCCATGCCAACTGTTACTGAGTGTTGTATCGAAGAATTGGAATCCACTTTTTTGTTCAGTCAGGAAGAATCCTCATGGACAAACTATCTCCGATAGATAGAACAGTGTGAAGCATGACCTTCTCGAACTGAACCTAATCTGCTGTTTAAGGTTCCTGGCATTTTTTGCCTATCAATCTTTTGACTCTTTTTGTTCACGATTTTTGTCGTGTGATTATAGTGTATAAGTTTCATAGGAGAGTCTCTTCTTCTGGATATTTGACATTGAGTTCAATTGGGACATCAGATGTTCGAAGATCACTACAGGACCTTAGTAGAAGGCAATCATCTCCGTTAGATCAATCAGAAAGCTCAGTCTTGAATAATAAAAAAAACTTCAAAATGAATCATAGTCTTATCCAGTAATGAAATAAGAAAAATTATTCTAGATGAACTGATAGCAAGCCAACAAATCAATTTCATGTTACCCCAGAGATCCAAACCCATAATTTGCACCTGTAGACCGGTTTCGACTCATATCAAATCTCAACAGTACAGTTAGCAATGACAAATTCGATATAAGAAACAGTAAACTCTTGAAACATAAAGCAGCGGTGATCAGAGAAAATTTCTCCAATCGGGCCACCTGCTCACTCCAAAAATAACAGTCTCAATTTCTGCCGGGCATGAAAAAGCTTTCCGAGCTCACCTAGACAAAGACACAGTGTGTGACACACCGTGAACATTACGAGCATATTGTCACATATGGAAATTATAGGTTCAATCTTCAACTTTATTCGTCTAAATAATTGAATAAATAACATATTGGCTGTTTATCTCAGATGATTGAATTGAGTTATGAATTATTGAAAATTATTCTAGATAAACTAATAGCAAACCAAAAAATCAATGCCATGTTACCCCAGAGAACACCAAATCCATCCATTATATTCTTTCATAAATTATCGAGACTGAGCAAGATAAAATATGAATGAATCAATGAAATGAATGAGGAATATATGAAAAAGAACTACCCAATTAAATCAAAGACCTTCTCGATTCACAGAAAATAGCAGGATTATAATACCAACTAATCCATATTGAATTAATTGAACATAATCATAAAGAAATTAGAATTAACTATAACAAAAAATGGAACGATAAACTAGACAGTTTCACAAATGAGTACTAGCTGCGTGGACATTCGCTGAAGTACTAGAAATATTCAGGAAACAAGAAATTAAAGATTGAACCATCAGGAGAAAACTATGCATTAGAATGAAAAGCAAGAATAAAAGATATTGTAATGTGAAAAATTCAACGAAAAATACAGATAGAAATAATCAACACCCACCTTAACAAATTCAAAATCGAAGGAGAAGCCAATACGTGAAAAAATGTATCATGATTGAATTGAATTGAAATGAACGTTTGAAACACAATCGAAATAAAAGAAATCAGAAGCAAACAAGATCAAAAACAGAAAATTACAAATTGAGGAGAAATAATAAAGAAATCAATTAAAGAAAAAAAACTACCGAATAAAATCAAAGATCTTCTTGATTCACATAAAATAACAGGAAAAAAATACCAACCAAACCAACTCGACCTTTATCTACAGAATACTGACCGAGGGTCTATGTTCTAACGATACGTGTGTCGTCCCCTCTAAGCGATATTGGCAGAGAAAATCTTGAATTCGCTTCATGAAAATCACATTCGATTATCGACAAAAAATGTTGTAGAATAGAACATGGCATTAAATGTTATTAATAATCAGGAACCATCACCGCGAAAATATTACGTCAGCATTGTCTTAAACAACAGGTTCACCATCGGGTCATCTGGCCATGCGAAGTATACTGTACAGTTAGTGCGAGCATAAATGGTCACTCATTAACGATATAATCGTCGACAATTTTTCACGAATTAGATATTTCGAATGAAAATACCTCGCTCATCGCGTCGAAATATGCGGAGAGCTGAAGATACGTTTATGCGTGACTCTATCGCGTATTAATTCGTGACAGAATATTAACCATCGACCATCATTCGATCTCCACTGGAAATATGCGCCAAATTCGAGCTGGGAACTTTCGTGGTTAGGAAAAAAAAATTACATGCGTGCATTTTCATCGATGTTCCCATCACGATTTCTTTGAAAAACAGTTAGCCCCACAGAAATCAGAAGAAGGTCTTCAACATTCACCATATTCTGTGGAATAACGATAAGAGCGAATGACGGCACATATATTCTTCATTTCAATTTCGCCTCGAAAAAGAAGAAGACACTTACGCTAAATCAGTCCATAATAGATTTGTATCTTTTATTTATTTATTCAGGTATTATTTTTCATTTTTTTTTTCTGTGGGAAAATCTTTCAATGTAATTTTCGAAGTGTTCGTAAATGGAGTTAATGATGGTAGTAACCAGTTCCCATATGGTACGCTTCCATTTCGCACTCGGACATATTATAACTGTAAGAGCAATGATTCTCTAATATGGCACTTTTCGGTCGCTCTAAATCATTTGAATCATTTCTGCATCGAATTGCCCTCTTTAGACCAAAAAGCGTCCTTTCTCCGAAATGACGAATATGACGGAATTTTTATTCGATTATTAAATTAACATTATTAACTGGACCCATTAGTCACTCCGTTGGGATCCTTATCGGATTAGCATATTAACGTTAATATTAACATTTGTACGAGGAATTCTTTTTGGGTTAATGTGACAATTTTATCTCAATGACCTGGATGGGTTCATTTAATTCTTCATTCCTCGTGATCAAAGTTTCGAGACACCGATTTTGTCAAAAAGTTTGCTCAGTCACATTCCACATCCGAATATAATAAAACAAATGTCTTCCTGAGTAATATAACATTGTAATGACCAACATGTATTGAACTTAAAACAACGTCGGCTACCCGCTTAATCAGTGACCAAACATCCAGCAGGAAGGAAATCTACAGAACGGATGTTAACACAGCAATTACAGCTCGAAATTAATATCACCATAGACCCGAATTACCGACAATCTTCTTGGGCATTCTTAAAAGTACCGTTGCCACGTTTCGGGCGAAATAATTTTAATTGTCTGGAGTTATTGAAGGCAGTTTTATGTATTGTTTCGCGGAAACCGACGTCTCATAACGGTACCGAGCACCCTGGGACATGACGGGGACGAGTCGCGATTAAAATCCGAGACTTTCACGACGACAACTTCCGATCGAAACATGCGTTACGCCGATTGCGATTCAGCACGCCGCTTCGACGACCTTGATGAGTATTATAAGCGTCATAATGATGTCGGTTGTTCTTGTCCGACAGATGACACAGTTCCGATATAATGAACTTGAAGCAGTTCTTGTTCTTCTTTACGCGCCGTTTATTCCTCTCATTTTGGCATTATAACTCAATCTTCGGGGTCGAGAGTTCAATCGATTTATTTGGGGCAGATCTGCACACGTTCTTTAGATGGCGCTACTCGCTGCCTGGAAGTGTGTTGTACATGGCATACAACGTGGACAAAACAAATCTCAATCCAAAGATGTCTAGGAAAAGACCAGGAAATTGCTCCACCAGTGGTTCCGGGACGAAACACATACTCGTTTTTCAGATGAAAAAATTAGAGAAAAAAATTGAAAGAATACAAAAAAACTAGCGGAACTACAGAAAGTAGAGTGAATAACGAACAAGACACGATCAGAAATATAAAAACAATTAAAAACTACGAGGGAAGAATTCAATAATTTCATGGAACTGTAACGGAATGAGTACGAAAAACGAAGAAAAGAAGAGGGAATGTAATAATCGAAAACAACCCGAATATTATAGTTTCACAAGAAACTATGTTGGAATAAGAACATTCAAATTAAAAAACTGCATTTTGTATTATAGGAGAGAAAAAATAAACAAGGATAGTTTTTCCACTAGCAACAATTGAGGATGACTAAAAAAAAATATTCAATCCCACCAAAGGAAGGAGAATCAGATGTAATTACCAAAAAAGAAAAGATAAAAATTTTCGGTAAAGATATTAATGAGGAGAATGAAACTGAAATGAAAACAACAGGAAGAGCTATGAGCAGTATTTAGCAAACCAGAAATTGAAGAAGGCAGTCACAGAAGAGAACCATACAAAAATTACGAAAAGCACTGCCGTGAAGTCAGGAGCTTTTGAGCGCTCGTACATCCACCTTGTAGGTAGATTCACATTCTCCAGTTTCAGAAACAAATTGAAATTTTTTTGACAGCTGTCAAAAAAATTCTCAAACTAAGGCGAAACTCCAGACTTCAGTGCTTTAGCTGAACAATTTCTTTTCGATAATTCGCCTTAATTCTCTATGGTATCTATGGTCTTGGTAATGGTGGTAATTTGAATACATTATTCTTCAGCTAGAAGAATTTCATTCGAATCCAATCAGTAGTTTCGAAATAATCAGGAAAAAAATATTTTAAAAGGCCATATTTACGGAACGCCTAGTCTTATTTTGCTCATTGATGAACGTAACTGCGAAATTTACGATCCAAACCTACCCTCAAAATTTCAAGCCCCTAGGCCTCTCCGTTCGAAAGTTATAATTTTCTATGGTTCTGGTCATGCGATCTGAACAAAATGTAGCTTGAATATATCATTCTCCATTGAAATACAAAATTTTGTCTCGATCGAATCCGTAGTTTCGAAATTATCGAGAAAACTAAATTTCAAACGACCGTATTTACGGAACCCCACGTATAATTCTGCTCATTGATAAACATGAACGCGACATTTCAATCCACACCTATCCTGAAAATTTCAAGTCCCTAGGCCTTTCCGTTCGAAAGTTATTATTTTCTATGGTTTCTATGGTTCTGGTCATGTGATCTGGAAAAATGTAGCTTGAATATATCATTCTCCATTAGTAAACAAAATTTCGTCCCGATCGAATCTGTAGTTTTGAAATTATCAAGAAAACTAAATATCAAACGACCATATTTACGGAACCTCTAGTATAATTTTGCTCATAGATAAACGTCTTCACGATATTCGAGATCCACACCTATCCTGAAAATTTCAAGTCCCTAGACGTTTCCCTTCAAAAGTTACCATTTTCTATGGTTTCCATGGTTCTGGTCATGCGATCTGGACAAAATTGCAGATATAGCTTGAACACCCCAATCTCCATTTGAGTGCAAAATTTTATCTCGATCGAATCTGTAGTTTCGAAGTAATCAGGAGAACTGAATTTCGAACGGCCATATTTACGGAACCCCTGGTGGAATTCTGCCCGATAACGAACTTAACCGAGGCATTTGGGATCCGAACCTACACGGAAAATGTCGAGTCTCTAGGTTGTTCCTTTCGAGAGTTATCGTGCTTACGGACGGTCGGACGGACAGACTCGAATTTTCCGACGGATTCGTCATCAGTGAGTCGAACATAGTCGTTTGAAACCAAAAATGGATATGAATTGAATTAAATTCGAATGAATGTTTGAAACACAATAGAAATCAAAGAAATCAGAAGCAAACAAGGCCTAGAACAGGAAATTACAGATTGAGGGAAAATAATAAAGAAATCAATGATATAAATGAGAAATATAAAAAAAACAACTGAATAATAATAATAATAATAATAAATTTATTTTCATTAAGGTTACAGGCATGTTCAAGAATGATGAAAAAATGAAAATAAATCGGAGATATCCCACGAAGAAAACTTGTTGTGGGCAAAATAAAATCAAAGACCTTCTTGATTCTTAGAAAATAACAGGAAAAGAATACCATCTGAATCCACTAAAACCATATCGAATCAATTGAACATCATGATGAAGATATGGCTGAGAATTAACTATAACAAAAAATGAAACGATAAACCATACAGTTCCACAAATGAGAACTATCTGTCGTTGACAATCGCTAAAGCTCTAGAGATACACACAAGAAATTAAAGATTGCCAAGAGGAGAAATACATGCATTAGAAAAAAGAGCAAAAATAACCGACATTGCAATGAAAAAATTTCTGCGGAAAACACATAGATAGAAATAATAAACGACCACCACCCAAACAAATTCAAAATCGAAGGAGAAGCCAATACGAGAAAAAATGAATATGAGTTGAATTAAATTCGAATAAATGTTTGAAACACAATAGAAATGGAAGAAATCAGAAGCAGACAAGATCTAGAACAAGAAATAACAAATTGAGGAGAAATAATGAAGAAATCAATGAAATAAATGAGAAATATATGAAAAAAAAACTATAATTAATTGAACATCATGATTGAGACATAGCTGGAAATTCAATTCGACAAGAAATGAAACGATTAAGTAGACAGTTTCACAAATGAAGACCAGCTGGCGTGCACACTCGCTAAAGCTCTAGAGATATTCAGGAAACAAAAAATTAAAGATTGTACCAACAAAAGAAAACCATGCGTTAGAAGGAAGAGCAAAAATAACAGATATTGCAATACATTTTTTTTTACGGAAAACACACATATAGAAATGATCAACGACCACAAGGGTGAGTTTATCGGCTTCATCGTTGCAGCCTCTTAGGTCATTGACTGTGACGTTAAGATGAGGAAGCCAAGAGTATACTTATTCATTAATGAGGACATATTTGAAGTGATAACTGTGATGAAAAAGAGACGAAGAGATGGTTAAGTCGAATGCAAATTTCGGAAAAAACCGTTTCGGAACAGGGAAACCATATCTCCACTAAATATATCCGTAAATAACTTTAATTGACTCGATATTCAAGTACTCCAGATGAAATGTGAGTCGGCCACATCAACGAGCTACGTATCGTGCATAGCAGGAATATCGAAACAGATATGACCGTACATATTATACAAGCACTGCTGACCTAAAATGTGGAACGTGAGAATCGAATCCGTAACGAATCATGCGGAAAATGTGCATTTTTTTAAATTCGAGGAATGGTATTTAACACACTCGAACCGCCTGAATTAGACTGAACTGATGCGTTAATGAAATATTTGACTCAGTAGAAAAATTATGTTGTTAATTTTTTGTATAATATTCTCGTACGGTTGTAACGCATTAGAAGTCGCGTCCGATTCCTATCAGGATTTCAACACCTACAAGGTAGACGCTGTGAGGGGAGAATGTAAAACCTCAAGGCTGGCTGCGAAATGCTCTCCTTCGATCAACCCATCCTCAAACACTCATTATTTATCTCGTATGTAGGTACCTAGTTATCCGCACTAGGAATGGCATAATTACGAAGTGTTTTCTATAAATGTCTGAGGCTGCCTCTTTCTCGTTAGAACACATACTTAACACCTCTGCTACACACTTAGACCAGCTCTTGAATAATGACATAATATAAGTCAAATTGCAGGATTGTATGCCGCGTGACGAGTCGATAATGGCAGTCTCGTTTGGCCAACTGGTGTATCTGTCCGGGCTATTTTCTATCCGGTAATTGACATGGCGGAATATTTATTGTTATTATTGGAAGGCCGAACGATTGAAAACACGAAGAGAAAACAATTATGTCTGCCATTGGTATCGCCGAACGACCTGAGCGACCCTCAAGACGGGACGGGTATCATCAATTTACGTATTTTGGATATATTTCTTTTCCTTAAGGAACAATCTCTATTATTTTTCTTCGATTTCAATAATGAGAGACTTCTTCAATAAAAGACGAGAGCAGCAGTCGATTTGAAATTAACAACCCTTCCCAAAAATTGAGCAGAAATAGTACATAACCATTTTAAACACCTCCTTTTCCCGAATATTTTCCTCTGTTTTGTATGAGTTTCTTGGAGAATAATCTCCACACCATGTTTTTTTGCTGATTTCGAAACATAATTGCTTTTGTCATTCGTAATTCCTTCGATATTCGAATTTGAAATACAAAACTGATTTTTGGAACTTCAGATACTTGAGGACCACTACAGGACATTAATTGACGGGAATCACCTCTCATAGATGAAACAAAAAAATATTCATTGTTAATATTGGAAGGTCGAACGATCGAAAACACGAAGAGAAACCAATTATGTCTGCCATTGGTATCGCCGAACGACCTGAGCTACCCTCAAGACGGGACGGGTATGAGCTGATCTTGATCAATTCACGTATTTTGGATATCTTTCTTTTTCTTCAAGAACAATTCTTATTATTTCTCTTCAATTTCAATAATGAGAGACTTCTCCGAGGAATCCGAAAAAACAAATTTGAAAAAAAGACGAGAGCAGGAAAAAGGATCGAAATTAATCGATTTGAAATTGACCACACCTCTTTCCCAAATATTTTACCTTGTTTTTGTATGGGTTTCTCGAAGAAAAATCTCCCCTACACCATACTCGTTTGCTGATTTCGAAACATAATTGCTTTGTTCAGTCGTAATTTCTTCAATATTCAAATTTAAAAAACAAAACTATCCAATAGTTCGGAGGCAACTTTTGGCATCTTTTTGAGTTTTTGACCTTTTCCCTTCGTTATTTCCATTCGTTTGGAATTCGAAATAAGCAACTTTTCGAGTACCGTAGGAAAGCCCGTTTCTTCCTCTCGAAAACGCGGGGGCGCTTCGCGCCCCCGGTCCCTCTCTTTTTTTCGCAATTTCTTCCTGGTCTTTGACCAGGTTTTTTCAACCAGAATCGGCCTTCCAAGCGAAGATTTTTGGAGCTTCAGATACTTGAGGACCACAACAGGACCCTAATTAAAGGCAATCACCTCCCATGGATGAAACAGAAAGCTGTCTTGAATGAATCAGAAAAAAGTTCTTCAAAAATAATTATGCTGCAGTTCACTAATGGTATCAACACTGTCCTGACTAAAGCTAACTCAACCTAAATATTAATTGATTTTAGGAATCGTTTCAACACTGTCCTTACTCAGGCTAACCTAAACTAAATATTAATTCATTTCGAGAAATGTTTCAAAACTGTCCTAACTCAACCTAACCTAACCTTAATATTAATTCATTTCGAGAGTTGTTTCAACACTGTCCTAACTTGAGCTAATCTTGTTCCTTCATCAGACATCGACTGTTTAGGCCGGATTCGCCGACGTTTCCTCGGCCTGTCGTTCCTCGTAGCACGCCAATTGGGCACAATGAAAGGGAGTCCACTTCCTGGTGTTCCCAAGTCATGTCGACCATGAAATCCCGGTGAACGGTCGTTGTAATTGCGAGGTATTAAGACGAGCGTTCGGTCGTACGTGGTTATTGATGATAATTTGAGAAACATGATTCCCTTTCGCAGGCCGTCGCGTTTTCCCAGGAGGATTCGTGTGCGTTGTTGATTTGGGCAGAAGTCAAAACCTGGCGATTCTTGTACGGATCGTATCCTCAACAGAGAATATCGAGAAAGAAGGTCAAGAAAATGTACTGGCGAAAGGAACAATGGAAGACCTAGAACAAAGGCTACAAATACAGGGCAGTCATTTAAGTCCTAACATTTAGGGGCTCCCAAGGAGACTTAAAAATTCAACGACCTCTTCGACATCCTTTCAGCTTTTGGCCGTCAATATAAAGTCATTCCTCTATTTGTGCATTTCCCCTTTCTCCATGTCTGCGTCACGTAGATAAATTCCCGAAATCAAGTGACTCCACAAAGGACCTTCCAGCTGTCCAACGGACCGATTAGAGTCGAACACGGAACGTCGAAACAAAGAGTGTTTTATTGCGAATGCGGGGGCCGCACAGCGAGAAGAGAAACTCCTTGCGAGCATCCTTGATCAAAGGGATATCCAGAGAATCTAATGGGTCTCTCGAGTGAGGCGGCGACGTTATGTGGAAGATTGGAAAGAATGCGTATTTCTCAACTTCTGCCCCCGAAAGTTCTGAATAATGTACGATATTGGAAGGGAAGTTCCGAAGAAAGAGGCCGTCTATTGTTGTTTCCTCGAAATTAAATAAGTGGAATGTGATATGAATGATGCCGGCATGGCGGGGATGTACACAAAGTCGCTGTTTCCGGGAAGTATCCTTTATAACGTTCGGGGTCTCTCATTCGTAGATGTATATTCCGCGGAGAATTGAGTATGTGCATCTCCTGATAAATTCAGGAGAGGTGGAGTGATACTTGATGGTTGGGACCTCATCTGAAAGAAAGATCAAATGATTGCTGCTCAGAAAACCTTCTTCGAAGAAAAATGACCTAGAAGTCTAAATATCACGGATTGTGGAACTCAGTGAGGCGCATCCCCAGGAGTATACATTCAAAGACTCCTAAAGAAGAAGGAGAAAGAGACAATCCGTTCAGAGACAAACTGAAACTACTTTCTTACATACATATTGTTGTGAATCCGTATTCCTGGCACAATGTTGAAGTTATAGATTCTTCAAGACCAAATGGTGACACGTTTTCATCACTCACACTAATTAGTCTCAATTCTCACTAATTTAATTTCATGCTCACCTCATTTCGAAGCCTGCCAGACCGCATTATTTCCACCCCTGCTGCAAGACCTGTTCCGATAATGTTCGTGAATAAACCAGATGACCATTAGGCCCATTTTTCGTCGTTATTTCATTAGCTCGACCTGTTTGAAATCGATACTCGGGTAATCGCGAGATCATCGTTTATTGATTCGAGCTTCAGATCAAGACGTTCTATGAGCCCATCAATTAGAATATCCAATTACGCGCAGAACTTTTACGGTTCTATTGGAGGCATTTTATGAATATTGAGTTGCAGCTCGAATCTGTATCGAGGTTCATTATGCTCTTTTAGCATTATTCGTTGTTTTCATTCTTGGGTTTCTTGAGCAGTGGTAATTTGGTCTCGAAGGTACCTTTTAGCTTAATATATCTCAAGTAGACTCGCATCTGATTTCTGCCAGATGCAACTACAGCAATATATCACAAAGGAAAATGAGAGGGTCAAACAACTGGCCAAACAAAAATTGTTTGAGAAGCTCCAGAGCTGGATGGAATAAACCCAAGGCAGAGTCGAGCCAAGAGATAGATGAAAGCTTACAACAGACCTACTGACTAAGGAGTTAAGACCATAGTAGGCTTGCTAACATGACATTGCAAGCTTAACAAACACTCAAGCAACATAGCCTGGCAGAGCAAGCCATCAGCAGATCTTGCCAGATAAAAGAGGAAACTCTCCTGGAGCTGGAGAAAATCGTTTTATATTCAAAGTAGGCCACAATAAAACCCTAAGAACACGATGGTTTCAACACTATGTTTATCTGATCACACTTCCACAAAGTTGAATCCTCACAGTAGTGGGCCTCCAAAGGCCAAAAGATTACTTGTCTATTCATGGCAATGTAAAGTTTTGGTCCTTTATATCTTCCGGATGAGGAGACTTGGGCAGCTTTTTCAATGCCAGAATTAAGCAATGAGAACGTCTCTTGAATACCTTATCTTCTTATGATTCCCTAGCGGTCGTTATGAATAGTCATATTTAATATGAAATCTTTTGGGCTCTCGAGAAACTGTTCCCTCATTGAATACTTTTGCGTAGGTATTGAAAATGGTAAGCTCAACAAACACTTGAGCAATATGGCCTGGCAGAGCAAGTCATCAGCAGATTTTTCGAGATGAAGGAGGAAACTTCTCTCCTGGAGCTGGAGCAAAGTTTTATATTCGAAGTAGGCCAGAACAAACCCTTCGATGGGATCAACACTATGTGTATCTTATCATTTCTTCACAAATTTGAGTCCTCACATTCGTTGGCCTCCATAAGACTGAAGGTTACTTGTGTATCAATGGCAATGTAAAGGCTTAGTCTTTTATATCTTCTGGATGAGGAGACTTGGGCGCTTCTCCAATGCCGGAATTTTGAAATCAAAGGGGCTCTTGAAGACCTAGTTTTCGTGTGATTTTCAAGCGGTCGTTATGATTAGTCATATTCAATATCAAGTCTTTTGGTCTCATGAGAAACTGTTCCCTCGTTGAATACTTTGTGGGTTTAACACTAAGTGTTAACACTAAGTGTTATCAAACCTTCAGAAAGTTGAGTCCGCACAGTCATAGGCCTCCAAGAGCCTGAAGGTTACTTGTGTATCAATGGCAATGTGAAGTCTCTGTCCCTTATATCTTCTGGATGAGGAGACTTGGGCGCTTTTTCAATGCCGGAATATCGGAATGAGAGGGTCTTTTGAAGCTCCATTCTTCGTGTGATTTCGTAGCGGTCGTTATGATTAGTCATAATCAATATAAAGTTTTTTGGGTTCATGAGAAACTGTTTCCTCGTTGAATACCTCATCCTCAATTGTTCTCTGCGTCGGGTTCTTGGTTCTTTTCCGAAAAAACTCATTAATCCCTTCTCTTCTTATTGCCTATGCAGTTGGAAGAATTCAAATAAAACTTCCATTGGTGGTTCAGGAGTGGTAAACATACCTCAATAGGCAATCCTTCCAGGCTTTTGCATCTGATGTTGGCTTGTATTTTTCATGGTAAGACCAAACAAGTGGAGTGTACCTGATCATGATCTCAAAAAATCGAACCAACGAACTCATCAGGAAACAAACAGATCTATCTTTCCCGTCGGCCGCAATAAATCATTCTCGAATAAATAGGCCTCAAAGGTGGCACGCCTGATTTGAATAATTCTCACATTAAACAGACTATAAATAAGTGTAACTTAGATAAAAGTTGGATTGCTTGATTAAGTCCCCGTTCCTCAATTAAGCCTTCAATTATGCAATCATCAGACGCAGACGAGTGTGCTATATCATATTGTTCCAGTGGGTCAGGCTCAGGCGAGATATCTTCATTTGCATAGCTGGAATAATAAAGGGGGACCATTAATGGCGAAGTTGTCGCTGTAATTGTTGTTGGACATCATTCAAAGTTGCCATTTGCGAATTTATCCGCGATTTAATGCGATATTATCCCCGGTTATTCCAGTTACGGCTCGCTGAACTTGGACAATTGAGGAGTCCCGATTTTCATCTGCTTCTGGAACCGGCTAGAGTTTCAGGAATGACAACTGTTGTTTCGTGACACATTGTTTGACTGCTGCGGCCTCTTTGTTGGACTGAATTACTTTGACACGAGTGTCGCATGTGAGATTGGGGACCTTCAGGGACATACTGATGATGGTACATGTTCATCGATCGGACTATTTGGAGGCTGGGAAATCTTTGATTTCATCACTAGATGGGATGAAGAGCGCGTTGACAGTACACATTTCTTTCATCTACTGTTCCCAATCGAATGATTTTTTCGGCGATGAACACTTCTGGAGCATCGCCTGCCGAAATTTCCCATCCATGCACCCTCCTGACCTCCGGGTATACCTAACATCTGGCCAGCTCTGGCAACTTTGTGCCACAATGTGAATCGTCACGCAGCAGTGGTCACGTTAGCCGGAGAAAGCATCGTTTCATCCTCATTACCCGGATTTTTCCCCGGTGCAAGGTCAAAGTTGACGGCACGGCCAACTGTATTACATTAAACAATTTCGTACACTTTTCCTTTCGAACGGAACGTATCATTTTCCCTACATGGATGGGTTGAGCCGGATGATTAATAGCGACCATTACCGGTATATATGCTTCACATTAGGAGTAAGGTTATAGACGTTGCTCTAGCCACCAGAGGCGTAGCGCGGATGCTTGATGGGATGATGAAGGGGTTGCCGATTCTGATATCGAGGAAACGGTATCGGATTCACTTGAGGTGGGTGTATGGTGTATGATGCTGTACGGTGAGTCGTTTGAGGAATTCGAACGGGGGTAATTTGATCCCCAGGAGCGGAGCAAATTACCTAAATGACCGGATCATAGGCACAACACGTGAATGGGGATAAAATGGAAATTGTTCGTCTGAGGTTGCAGGTTTGCATATATCTGCTGTTGAGATCAACAAAATGGAAATACCGATATTTGAAGAACAACAGAACTATGATCGAATAGTAATAACCCAGTTGACATCTCTGATGTAACCTGGAGAGGTCAAGGGGTACATTTTTCCTCGAGCAAATTTTTGTTGTAATCTTCATATTTGTCAAAAATGTTCTTCATCGTGAACGTTATGTTCTCTTTTTCGTATATTCGTGTCAGTCATTTTTATATGTTATGTGAATCAATTTTTGCTCCGTTATTTTGCTAATTTTCATCGGGATTCTTCGCAAAATTAAGAACACGTGCCATATTTTCAACGCGAATGGACGGATCGAAACTGAAAACTACTTTTCCGAATTCGCGAAATTCGATTAGGACTTTCAGAGCCGGCTTTCCAACGTCGGAAAAAAGTTGGGAATTCAAATAGAGGGGACCCTGTCTGAAACGAATAACAAGATTAACGACAGTTTTGACGAGCTTTTGTTACATCTCATTTATTCCGAAACTTTTCGGGTGGATTATTGCTACTAAAACAATTTTCTCTCCCATTTGGAGGGTGGATTTTAGCGACTCGCCTCTCAAAAGGAGTGAATTG
Source organism: Aphidecta obliterata (assembly GCA_963966015.1). Classification (NCBI taxonomy): domain Eukaryota; kingdom Metazoa; phylum Arthropoda; class Insecta; order Coleoptera; family Coccinellidae; genus Aphidecta; species Aphidecta obliterata. The sequence goes on from OZ014435.1 coordinate 7,459,420, forward strand.
TTATCGGGGGTTCGTTCGGAAGCGTGCAGATCATCTTGGACGAGCTGATGGAAGAAATGTTGACTACCAAAATTTCCATTCACCAATATGAATCTCATCTTTTCTCTTGCTTCTCCACTACTAAGAAATCAACACTTATCATTTGTAATCATCGAGGTTGTCACGTCGTGAAGCATGTTGGGTTGCTGATGTGAACTCGTTTGGCGGTGGTTTGTCTTGGCCACTCTCAAAATATGGTTATTAATCAGTAAGTCATTGACAGAGTCAAGTATCTTCATGGAAAAACCGAAATCTTTTAAGTTGACGCAGAGTTATTCTAGTCTTCTGGGAAATATCGCTGCATATTTGTGCAAAACTGAGTCGTCTGATCGTTTTCATCGCACCATTGTGTCTTCTGTTGAAGTGAAAGTGAACAACTTTAAGTTGAGTGCTTCTCTTCTGCTTCTCAAAACCTGGTGACAGTCCTGGAACTGTGCAGAAAGGAGGTTCATCCTCTGCTTCCTATCCTTTAACCCTATTTCAGTATCAGCCCGTAGTGATTCGTCAAGATTCCGTCAGCACCTCTTGGAGTAAGTACTTTTCTTGTTCTTGTTCAATTTCACACCACCTAAGGGTGGTTGCAAACCATTTGCAAACGTTCAGAGGTATTCAGCAATTTTCTTTTATTACGAAGTGAGTGGTGCTGATTTATTATCGAATATACATACTGGTAAATTTGAAAATGGCTCTCATTGATTTTCAAAAAGGATTCATCATCAAATTGGACTGGAAGAATGGAACGAATAGAGAAATTCAAGGCGAGTGGAAGTCCCCATGCTTATAATTTTTGAAAATGAAATTCAATTTCAGTTATAGTAAAAAGCTTTCAATTCTAGTCGATGAGGATATTACTAATTCAATTCAATTTTCGAATCGAAAGGTCGTGAATTCCATGGATAAAATTCCAAAACCATCCACTCCTCTCAACAACAGCTGGAATGAAAACTGAAACCCTGCAAACTAAAGCCCCCCTAATCGAATCGCGAATTCACAAAGATCAACGATCTGCACGACCGGAATGTACATACTTGATTGTTAATTAAACCAACCGCTGGATATCCAATACAAATATTATGTTACAAACATCCAATCATACCAAAGATAACAATGGATCAAACGAAAAGTTATTTTTACACCGATGATAGTGCTAATTTCCGGATGGAAATATTCGTTATTCTCTGGAATAACATTGGAAACATCAACGGTGGGCACAACATATGGCGTATGTATGTACATATAAACGGGACCAAATTAGAATTCACGCACAAATGGAGTTAATGACGTTTAACAAGGACGAACACGATGTTTGGGAACGGTACAAAACTGAACCGGACCCATATTTTACTCTACGTTTCGTTATTTTCAAACCAAACATATTTCAATAATTCCGGATAATTTGTTTCCATCCGTTGAATATGGATATTCATTGAAAATCCTAATGATTTAATCGTTTATATCATTTGATTAATCCGCGTTTCTTCTTTAGTCTATCATACGTTAAATAGAGAAGGCAATACCGAGTAATAATTAGTTTACTCTCTGGATTCCATTGAGGTTGGAAAGTTATTTCAGTTTTTTCTATCGGCTATGATGGAATTTATGAGTTCCAGTCAGATTACTCAGACCGTCTTCAGGGTTTGAGCCTTAGCCTTGGCCTTCCACTTTTCTGTCATACTCTTCGAGAAAGAAGAAGAAGCGCATTAAATTTCCTTTACAATGAATGTTGATTCAATTTTTTATCATCAAAATTTACTGAATCTTGGGAGTCGAGAAAATAAAATTTCAAACGACCGTATTTACGGAACCCCTAGTATAATTCCGCTCATTGATAATAGTGAACGCCATATTTCAGATCTACACCTATCCTGAAAATTTCGAGTCCCTAGGCCTTTCCGTTCGAAAGTTATGATTTTCTATGGTTTCTATGGTTCGGGTCATGCGATCTAGAGAAATGTAGCTCGAATATATCTTTCTCCATTAGTGTACAAAATTTCGTCACGATCGAATCTGTAGTTTTGAAATTATCAAGAAAACTGAATTTCAAACGACCATATTTACGGAACCCCTAGTATAATTTTGCTCATAGATGAAAGTGATCACGACAATCAGGATCCACACCTATCCTGAAAATTTCAAGTCCCTAGGCGTTTCCGTTCAAAAGTTACAATTTTCTATCAGGGGAACAAAATTTCAAACGGCCATATTTACGGATCCCCTGGTCGAATTTTGCCCAATAACGAACTCAACTGCGGCATTTGAAATTTGAACCTACCCTGAAAATTTCAAGATTCTGAGCCGTTCCGTTCGAGAGTTATCGTGTATACGGCTGGACGGACGGACAGACTCGAATTTTCCGACGGATTCGTCATCAGTGAGTCGAACCTAGTCGATTGAGACCATTTTCGGCTCAAAATTCGAAAAATATAGACATCGTGACGAAATGATATAGCCCTCGTGTAAGTAGTACGAGCGCTGAAAAATGAGAGCATCAGAGTATCTAGATTGAAAAAATTAAAATAAAAAATTTATTTCATTTTGAATCTTATATTAAACCTTTATGTTGCAGATCATTACTAGCTATTTCTTCAAAGAAGATAAACTCAAGAAGAAGAATGAGAGCATCAGAGTAACTAGAATAAAAAAATTAAAACAAAAAATTTATTACATTTTGGATCTAATATTAAACCTTTATGTTGCAGATCATTACTAGCTACCTTTTCAAAAAAGATAAACTCCAGAAGAAAAACGAGAGCATCAGAGTTACTAGAATAAAAAAATTAAAACAAAAAATGTATTCCATTTTGAATATAATATTGAACTTTTATATTGCAGATCATCACTAGCTATCTTTTCAAAGAAGATAAACTCCAGAAGAAAAATGAGAGCATCAGAGTTACTAGAATAAAAAAATTAAAACAAAAAATTCATTTCATTTTGAATCTAATATTAAACCTTTATGTTGCAGATCATTACTAGCTATCTTTTCAAAGAAGATAAACTCCAGAAGAAGAATGAGAGCATCAGAGTAACTAGAATAAAAAAAACTAAAACAAAAAATTTATTTCATTTTGAATCTGATATTAAACCTTTATGTTGCAGATCACTACCAGCTATCTTTTCAAGGGAGATAAACTCCATAAGAAAAATGAGAGCATCAGAGTAACTAGATTAAAAAAATTAAAACAAAAAATTTATTTAATTTTGAATCTAATATTAAACCTTTATGTTGCAGATCATTACTAGCTATCTTTTCAAACAAGATAAACTCCATAAAAAAAATGAGAGCATCAGAGTAACTAAATGACTTTTATACGAATCTTCTGATGAATGTCGCCGCATTTATCGAGCAGAACCGAGTCTTCTGATACATATCGCCGTGTTCATCGCACCATTGCGTCTTCTGTTAATGTGACATTGAGCAACTTTAAGTTAAGTGCCCTTAGCTCCCCAATCCACCAGGTGACAGGAACTATGCAGAAAGAAGGTTTATCCTCTGCTTCAACTCTTTTTCATTATCAGCCCGTGGTGATTCGACGAGACTCCGTCATCACCCATTGTAGTGATGTACTTTGATTTTGCTGTTAAAAAACACAGTGAGTTCATCTTAGGGTGGTCGCAAACCATTTGCGACCGTTCAGTTAGGTTAGGTTATGTTATGTTTTCCAGTTTTATATAAGTCTACTTCATAATGGATATACATCCATTGTTCGGTAAGAATGCAGATTTATCCCGTTTCCTTTTCATTTTCGCGTCCAAGACTAACTCGAACAAAGCGGTAATTCCTCCAGCGTAAGATGTAACTGAAGTTGAAAAACCTCTTTCTGTGTGCTATTCATTATTTTCAACCAATTACCGAACAGACTGGTACCAGGTAGTCGGCTCTTATATTTACGAACCTCTCTCTGGTCAGTAGTGTCTCTTGGAGCCATATAATTTGTAGATGGAAAGATTATGGCCATTTAACACGTAGTCAACATACATGCCCGGCTAAGACGCAGGCCGTTATAAGTGCCCTCATGCCTTGATATGAGCTGCAGAACGGCGGATACCGGTCTCGTATAATGCAGAGAGTTGTGTGTGGCCATTTTGCACACTTGGCGGTTCTATTATTGGGTTTTACAGTGATAATCTTCGAGGTTTTGTGTTTTTCGACGTCGTCGCAGTTGGGTGGCTTTGTGCGTAATCGATCTTAGGCGCCTGAGGATGGAGCCATTTCGAGGCAGTTCATTAAGAGTTGCTTTTTTATAACGGAAAGTTCTTCTGAATTATCAATGCTGCTGAATATTAGCCAACCAATTGTTTGGAATATATCGAATTCCCCAACAAAGTGTAATTTTTTTTAGTGTTCACAACGAGATATTCCAACGTCCCTGTTCCTCCTACAGTCCCTGCAAGACGTGTCTCACGGAACGCAAAGAACGGATAGCCGCGGAATTGCGTCGGCGAACCGAACTCGAATTAGATACATGCTAGTTGCAACCGCACAGGGCAAGATCAGTTTGTTCTATTGTCTCTGATGTGCGTATCAGATGGGGCTGCTGCATGATTTGTAATTCAGATGGGAAACGGGCCTAACAAGCTGGCATTTCTCTTATTATTGTTGGCTCAAGTATATGTATCGTCGTTCGATCGGTTTCGTATTTGTAAATGACAGTATCAATAACGCACATTTTGTGCTTCGGTAAATGCGCGACCAGATTGTTGCGACGATTGCATGCGCAGATGCAGGTTAGGACTCGACGTTTTTCGCGGTGCATGTAGCTTGAGACTTTTCTGGATTTTACATGCAGTTGTCGAAAAGTAAGACATGACTTGAGGAATTCATATCTGACCAACCGTTGACGATTGAAAGAGGCTGAGCTCTTCAATTCGAGGACGACCAATTAGCCAGTCGCCTCCTGCAATAACTTTTTTTTCGTAAGACTCTTACATCTAATGAAGACGAAGTCGCTTGCAGCTTCCATACTGGATGAGAGAGAGGCCTACGGTTTTCCGCTCGAATTTAGCGGCAGAAAAACCGCATGATGTATTAATTTACACTTGCTGCGCAAACGCCGTCCCGCGCCCAGAACGAATTACCGGCCCATTTTAAATAATTTTAATGATAGATTAGGACACGGACTACCCGCGGGTGGTCGTTGTCTACTATCCAACTCTTTAACTTTCAACTCGCCCGAGGAATGCGTTGATCTTTCGGTTTTTCTCGACGTCCAAGTGAGAGTAGCCTGCAAAAATCGGGATGGGCGACTGGTCGGGAGGTGGAGGAGATTCTGGATAATTGTCTAATTGATGGAATACGCGTATTCTATGATTATTTTGATACGAAATGACGAGACACTGAAGTTAGACCATCGAACGATTATGAAAAGAATCTAAGATTCTGTGAACCAAACTGGCCGTTTGAGTGAAATTATATAAGTTTTTAAAACTCCTCATCAGCAGATCAGAGGAACTCAATTTTATTTTCACGTGAAACAGATGTAAAGCCGAATTTTTATATGAATAATGTTATCGATGTTATCGATAATATAGGCCCGAATGTAGACACCCATATATGGACACCAAATTTTCAGAAATAACAGAATGTTTTGAAATGTTTTTCGAAACTCTTACGATACGGCCTAGTCGATACAAAAAAAAAGTCGTGAGAACGCCTAGAAATGTAAAGAATTAATATATTAATTTAAGTATTTGTTTAGTCTACTCGGCCAGCGTTGAAATGTTGATAACCCAAACACAAGAGTTTCGAAGAACCCATAAATATAGTGCCTAACGCGCGTTTCATGACCAAAAAAAAAAAACGAAAAGCACTGCCATGAAGGCAGGAGCTTTTGAGTGCTCGTACATGCACCTTGTAGGTAAATTCGCATTTTCTAGTTTTAGAAATGAATTGAAGGAATTTTCGACAGCTGTCAAAAAAATTCTGAAATTTAGGCGACACTCCAGACTTCATGTCAGTGCTCAGCTGATCAATTTTTTTTCGATAATTCGCTAGAATTTTCTACGGTATCTATGGTCTTGGTGATGCGATCTGGAACTCAAAGTCTAATTTTGCTCATTGATGAACGTGACCGCAATATTCGCGATCCAAATCCACCCTGAAAATTTCAAGTTCCTAGGCCTCTCTGTTCAAAAGTTACAATTTTCTATGCTTTCTATGGTTCTGGTCATGCGATCTGGACAAAATATTGCTTTAATATATCATTCTCGATTGAAATACATAATTTCATCTCGATCAAATCCGTAGTTCTCGATTAAAATACAAAATTTCATCTCGATCGAATCGGTAGTTTCGGAATTACCGAGAAAACAAAATTTCAAACGACCGTATTCACGGAACCCCTAGTATAATTCTGCTCATTGATAAACGTGAACGCGACATTTCAAATCCACACCTATCCTGGAAATTTCAAGTCCCTAGGCCTTTCCGTTCGAATGTTATGATTTTCTATGGTTTCTATGGTTCTGGTCATGTGATCTGGAGAAATGTAGCTTGAATATATATTTCTCCATTAGTATACAAAATTTCGTCACGATCGAATCTGTAATTTTGAAATTATCGAGAAAACTGAATTTCAAACGATCATATTTTCGGAACCCCTAGTATAATTTTGCTCATAGTTAAAGTGATCTCGACATTCGGGATCCACACCTATCCTGAAAATTTCAAGTCTCTAGGCGTTTCCGTTCAAAAGTTACAATTTTCTATGGTTTCTATGGTTCTGGTCATGCGATCTGGACAAAATTTCACATGAAGCTTGCACGGCCATATTTGAGGAACCCCTGGTGGAATTTGGCCCATTAACGAACTCATCCGAGGCATTCGGGAACTGAACCCACACTGAAAATTTCAAGTCTGTAGGTTGTTCCGTTCGAGAGTTATCGTGCTTACGGACGGCCGGACGGACAGACACGAATTTTCCGACGGATTCGTCATAAGTGAGTCGAACATAGTCGATTGAGACCATTTTCGGCTCAAAATTCGAAAAATACACACATCGTGACGAAATGATATAGCCCTCGTGTAAGTAGTACGAGCGCTCAAAAATGGAGCATTGTGAGATTTATATTTTCCCGTCGATTTCATGAATTAAGCACTTTACTAAGTGGTTAGATGGAAAATTTTACATCCCTCCACCAGTGTCAGAAATGTGAGAGGTGATTGGTTTCAGACCAATAATTTCCGATGTTCACTCCACGAACCGCCTGGGAAAAATAATAGAAGTGGGTGATTGGTTGAACAAAAACGAAAACATCATTTGGAACCACCTAGAATGGTAGGGTTAACAATTTTCAGTGGTTTTTGGGGACTCGGTCGGAAAAGGTTTTTTGGACTAAATCAGGAGTGGTTTGCGGGAGTCGGTCAAAAAAAAGTTCATTCATGTTCGAGTTGATAATAAATTTTCGGGAATCAGTCAGAAACTAGTTTTCGAAAAGTAGACACGAATAGCACTTTCAGGAAAATAACACGAAATCTGTGTTCAGTGTCGCAGTGAACTTTCGGCTTTATTAAGTGTGAACAACACGATTTCGACAAGGGCAGGATTTCAGTGGCGGAGCATAAGAAAAGGTAATTAAAAAATTACGCATGGCAATATTTGAGTTTTACTAGTCTCGAAATCTCTCAGTCAAGATTGAATTACTCTCAAAATTCAAAGTTATTTGGATAATTATTATTCTGAGATAACTAACCAAATCTCGATTTGACATTCGATAAATTTGTCGAGATTTATTCGTTCTGGTGATGGAAGAATGCGTGTCTTTGATGCATTAAAAAAGTCCTTACTTTGCTCAAGGCTCAAGACCAAGGCCCTATCGAATGGCCCGCTCGATTTGATTGGGGTTAGTATCCCACAAAAAGTTTATCAAAGATTTTTTTGCTTTTATTGTTTCGAAGTATCTAGATACGCGTCCATGTACTTCAAGTATTCTGGTTTTGACAACGCCCTTTGTAAGGAAAGTAGAAGGAATTTTTCTTCCTGGAGCTGTCACTCTTACTTTTCTAAGGGTACTGTAATTTCTGATTGGTCTGACCTAATGCAATTATCAATATGATGGAACAAGCGTTGTCCAAAGTAGATTAACGTCCACTAAAGACCGCGTACTGGACAGGTGTGAACCTACGGGGTGTTACATTGTTTCTGAGCTCAATCATAGGATGTCGTTCGTCTTCATCGACGGGCGCGCCGCTAAACTTCGTTAGCATGCGTCGAGAACTGCTCCTGCTCGGATCGAATCGATCCAAATACATACATAGTCGAGATTAGCTTGTAAGCTTTGTGGTACAGTAACATCTATCACCATTACCTGATTATTATACATATCCAGGCAACTACCCACGCGGTCATAGTAAATAATGCAAATTTAATTAAACCGACTTGGACTTGCTTGTACGCCGTTCCTTCCCAGTCTCGAAAGCGAATTTGCCGTTTATACCGGCAATAATTAGCCGACTAAGTTGGGCGACTGCTAATGCTAGGGATTTACGGAACCGTGAGGAAATACGGTCCGCATTGATTATAAGCATATAGCGAATAAAATTCGCGAAATCTGGCTTCGCGTTAATGGTGTCAGCGTTGCCAATTAAGCGGGGCTCAACTTCCCTAATTAATTATTTCTGTTATAATTCGTCCCGATTGAAAAGGAGCCCTGCTCGTTCTCGCCGCTTTATACGGATACTGAGGTCGTGGTGGAAAGTACAAGGCACGTTCCGCTTGTTGCTCAGAAACATCGAGTCCATTCGAAATGATTGCGAAGTTCGCAACGGCGCGATCCAGGCCAAAAATGTTCATTAGTGCAGGAAACGGGAACTTTCTGACCGCAGTTGATTTTTGTATTCAGAATGAATCTCCGACTAACACATAAAAAAAAACTTTGCCAACGTACCAGTTGAATGATGAACCAATAAATGATGGCATCAATTCGAAATGTAAACAAACAGACTCCTTCAACTGACAACATAAGCTTTGCGATCTGGACCAATCTGATGATGAACCAGGAAGTTTTGGCGTTATTTCAAAAATATAAACAAACAGGTCTATCCACCTGGCAATACGATCTTTGCGATCGGGACCAATTAAATGAGGAACCAGGGAATGTTGGCGTCAATTTTAAATTTAAACAAACCGATCTTTTTATCTGACAACCTAAGCTTTGCAATCTGGACGCTTCTGATGAATGGAAATGTTGGCGTTATTACAAAATATGAACAAAAAGATCTCTTCATCTGGAAATACAAGCTTTGTGATATGGACCAGTGGACTGATGAATCAGGCAATGTTGACGTCAATTCGAAATGTAAATAAACGGGACTTTCTTCTGGAAAAATAAGCTTCGCCAACTTACTACTTGAATGATGAACCAATAAATGTTGGCATCAATTCGAAATGTTGAGAAACAAATCTCTTTATCTGGCAACATAAGCTTCGCGATCTGGACCAATCTGATGATGAATCAGGAAATGTTGGCGTTATTTCAAAATATAAACAAACAGGTCTCTCCACCTGGCAATACGATCTTTGCGATCTGGACCAATTGAATGAGGAACCAGGGAATGTTGGCGTCAATTAGAAATGTAAACAAACCGATCTTTTATCTGGCAACCTAAGCTTTGCGATCTGGACCCGTCTGATGAAAGGAAATGTTGGCATTATTTCAAAATATAAACAAAAAGGTCTCTTCATCTGGAAATACGAGCTTTGTGATCTGGACCAGTAGAATGATGAACCAGGCAATGCTGACGTCAATTAGAATTGTAAATAAACAGGTCATTCTTTTGGAAAAAATAAGCTTTGCAAGCGTACCAGTTAGATAATGAACCAATAAATTTTGGCATCAATTCGAAATACAAAGAAACAGATCTTTCTATCTGGCAACATAAGCTTTGCGATCTGGACCAATGTGCTGATGAATCAGGAAATGTTGACGTTATCTCAAAATATAAACAAACAGGTCTCTCCACCTGGCAATACAATCTCCGCGATCTAGACCAATTTAATGAGGAACCAGGGAATGTTGGCGTCAATTCGAAATGTGAACGAACCAATCTTTCCATCTGGCAACTTAAGCTTTGCGATCTGGACCCATCTGATGAAAGGAGATGTTGGTGTCATTTCAAAATATAAACATAAAGGTCTCTTCATCTGGAAATATAAGCTATGTGATCTGGACCAGTAGACTGATGAACCAGGCAATATTTATTTCATAGTATTTCTTCTGGAAAAATAAGCTTTGCCATCGTACCAGTTAGATGAGGAACCAATAAATGCTGGCATCAATTCGAAATGCAAACAAAGAGACTTTTCTATCTGGCAACATAATCTTTGAGATCTGGACCAATCTGATTATGAACCAGGAAATATTGGCGTTATTTCAAAATAAAAACCAACAGGTCTCTCCACCTGGCAATACGATCTTTGCGATCTGGACCAATTGAATGAGGAACCAGGGAATGTTGGCGTCAATCGGAAATGTAAACAAACCTATGGTTTCGTCTGGCAACCTAAGCTATGCGATCTGGACGCGTCTGATGAAAGGAAATGTTGGCATTATTTCAAAATAAAAAAAAAAGGTCTGTCCATCTGGAAATGCAAGCTTTGTGATCTGGACCAGTAGAATGATGAACCAGGCAATGTTGACGTCAATTTGAAATGCAAGAAAAGGGTCTTTCTCCTTGAAAAATAAGCTTCATGATTCACCATGAAATGTTGGCGTCAATTCGAAATGTGAACAAACAGATTTCATCTTCTGGCAACATAAGCTTTGCGATCTGAACCAATCTGATGATGAACCAGGGAATGTTGGCGTCAATTCTAAACGTAAACAAACATATAGTTTTGATATGTATATGCCCTGAAGCGTCTGAAGAACGATCGGAGTCAAGGTTTGGATTGTAAATCATTAATGGTTCGTGTCATGAAAGACGATTTATTAAATTCTCGGATCTTTCCGACTCCAAAAGCGTCCCTTCCGCTGATATAAACTTATTGGGATTCTTACTTGTCGGTCCCCCTCATCGGTATTCACGGACCGTCTAGCGATATACAAGGAAATGCATATCGCTCCTGTCCATGCGCCCGCGTAGCTCCTTTCCCTCGTCGACATAACTGCAAGAGACGGACGGACGTCCACTTTATCAAAGCCGACGAACATGTGCAAACACGAGAGAACATTGTGACATTATAAGACGCGTCATTATTCTTGATCGCATTGTAATTTATAATGGGCGAGGCGTTGCATAAATTTAACCAGACGACGAGGCACGCGCTGACCTTGGGCGAGGATCTTTCGAACGACCCCCTGCTTCCGCCATTCTGCATCGGAATATTGAGAAATATGCAGGTTTTCGAAACAAATCGCCCATCTTCGAAATAATTAGCGCTCAACTCGACGTCCCTAAGGGAAAATGAAATTAATGTCCAGACGTACGGTCGATAAAAGCGAATAATCAAAGACATCGGTTACATTCAAATGCTTATGGCCAGCTAATTATCCGATCGTGTTGCTGCTATCGCGTAAATTAAAACGACGCTTCCTCGGAAAAAACGCAGAGCGACCAACCTGATGCCATAGAATTTGATCGAGATGGTCGGTCGCGACATAAATAACCGAAGGCCAAGTTTTATCGACGTTCAAGTGGATCTTAATGCTCTCGGATTTAATTATCCGCGAGCAGTAGCGTTCCTTTTACGGTTCGTTCGGTGGGGCAAAACGTAGTTGGATCAGCTGTAGATGAAAGTTCCGTGCTATCTTCGGTCAAATGCTACGCATGCGTGTCAGTATACCATTTTAAGGTATTTACTTCGGGGACGTGGCATCAGAATCAGTTACTTCACATCGAGAAGAAGACAAGAAAGATCTGAATAAACACAGTCAAGTGCTGAAAAATGTACTAAGAGAACTGAGAACAGACAGATGGAACCAAAGAGTTAGAGAGCTAAACACCATAGACCACTCAGCGTGGAAGATGCAAAAGTGCTTACGACGCAAGAAAAGCGAAATTCCTCTTCTACACGGAGCTAATGGGATGGCCTACTCAAAGCTTGAAAAAACCGAAGCACTAGTCGACGCAATAGAACGAGAAGCCAGAATCAACTATAGAGAAGACGATGACAATGAAGACTCGGAAAAAGAAGTCGAAGGAAATGAAGAATTGATGTTGGAACCGCCGGAAGGCGATACCATCCCAAACCCAACAACACCAACGGAAATTAAAGAAATCATCCAGAAATTGAAAAACAGAAAAGCTCCAGGAAAAGACAAAGTAACAATCTTTATGTTACGGAAATTGCCCATAAAAGGAATAGCAGCGCTAACCAATATAGCAAACGCAGTGATAAGAGCAGAAGTAATTGTGTTCAATAAGCCAGGAAAAGATAGAGAATTCCCACAAAACTACAGGCCGATAAGTCTACTGTCAGCACTTGGAAAAATTTTCGAAAGAGTCATTGCAGAAAGACTCAATGAAGAAACAGAAGCGCTGAATTTGATACCACCGGAACAATTTGGATTCAGAAGAAATCATTCCACAGAACTTCAATTGTTAAGGATTACTGAATATGTCACTGAAGGATTTCAGAATAAACAAGCCACAGGATTAGTGCTATTAGATGTCGAGAGAGCCTTCGACCGAGTTTGGCACGAAGGACTTGCCTACAAGATGATGATGGCAGGATACACCACCAAAACCTGCAAGATAATAAGAAACTACCTGAGGAACCGGAATTTTTATGTCAAAATAGACGACACATTATCTACTACCAAACAAGTAGAAGCAGGAGTGCCCCAAGGATCAGTTCTAGGACCTCTGCTCTACAACATGTATATCTACGATATTCCTAAGAACCCAAGGAATCTGCTAGCCCTTTATGCAGACGACACGGGAATAGCCTTCAGACATCGACGACCAGAAGACTGCAAAAAGCACTAGAAGATTTAGAAGAATGGTTCATTAAATGGAAAATTCAAATAAATAGCAAAAAGAGCCAAGCTATTTTACTACAGAAGCGAATACTTGAAATTAATTCCAACCTACAGATAGATGGAGAAGAGATAAAATGGGAAAATGAAGTCAAATATCTAGGAGTGAATCTAGATAAAGGGCTTACATGGAAAAACCATATAAAATATGCTTTGGATGGAACAAACTCAGCAATGAGTACACTCAACCCTCTGCTAGGAAGAAGGGCCTAAATGAACCAGAGCACGAAGCTACGAATGATCAAGTCAATTGCAAGACCCCGATTAACATATGGTTCGGCGAAATGGGACCATGCAGCCAATAGCCATATCAAGAAGATCCAAGCAACAGAAAATAAACTGCCCAGAGCAGCAATGAATATGCCATGGTTTGTAAGAAACCAACAAAGACATGTAATGGGAAACTGTCACAGATTCCCTCAAAAAGAAGGCCGAGAAGATATTTGAAAAAGCAAGTCAACACCCAAATGATGAGCTAAGAAGACTAGTTGACTACAACCCCGCAGAAGAGGTGCTTAGGATGCCCACCTATAACAAAAGTTCCAGAGATCAACTAAGAAGAGAAACAGAAATTGAGTAAACCCAATTTCAAATATCAAGAACAAGAGACTCTCCTATGAAATTCATAGACAACACAATTATCACACCACAAAGATCCTGAAAGAGATACAAACAAGAAGAGTCAAAAGGTTAATAGGTAATAAATGCCCGGAATCTAAAGCAGCAGGTAAGGTTGAGTTAGAGTAGGTCGTGCTTCACACGAAGTCTCACACTGTTCTATCTATCGGAGATAGTTCGTCCCTGAGGATGCCCCTTGACTAAAAAAAAAATCAGTTTGAAGCCTTATGACCCAACCAACGCCATTTGATCCTTCGAGTCGGATGCAAGTTTCCCCTAAATGAATTGTTCCAATCCTTATGGTCTGCCTGCGAGTGCTCGGAATGATCCTCCGGCCACGCCACTGCAGACGCAGACCCATTTCCCCGTGCACGACGAGCGCTCCGATAAAGAAATAATTCGTTTACCTGGATCGCGAGCCCTTATCGTCGCTCCGGTCGCCGTTTACGCCAGTTAGGCCATTAATTAAGTCATTTTTCCCGCGTTCGAACGGCGGAACGCACGGGTGGATTTCCGCATCGGGCGCGCAACGTCATCACAATCGAAAATTTTCAGGCGATCGCACACGTCGCCGCTTAATTAGAGCCCGCAACGGCGGTCGAGAGGCGCGGCTGTTCACCCGCGCGAATTTAATTAGCGGGCGCTTTTTTCCGTCGACGGGGTGCCGAAGGGGCATCTTCGGGTCCCCCAAGTAACCCTCCAGATTCAAAAGCGAAGGCCTAACGAAAGTCGAGCCATAGCAGGTGGAAAGGCAATTGAATGTAAGAAATGGAGTGTTAGTTGACAGCTTAGGCGAAAGCCCAAATGCCTTTTGATCGGTTTCACCTACGGCGGGGGGAATTGATTCACGTGGGGTCCTGAAGTATGTGAAAAGGGCAGTTGGTTTTTGAGGGGCGTCCACTCGGTTCGAAGAGGGATAGCAGTGACCCTGCAGTACCCTTCATTAGATACAAGTTATTGTAACGTCGCAGTGGGCTTGGAAATATTCCTATTTTGCTGCTTTATATGCAAACAGTTAACACTTGCAATATTAATTTTTTTGTGCACATTACAAATATAAACTCACTTCATTGTTCATTTACAAAAGCAATAATGAATTATGTTTCTTCATAATCTGCGCCCTCGTGATTGAAATGAAGGTTTTTGAGCGCTCGTACTACTTACACGTCCGTCCGGCCGGCCGGACAAGCAAAATTATACTAGGGGTTCCGTAAATATGGTCGTTTGAAATTTTGTATACTTATGGAGAATGATATATTCAAGCTCCATTTCTCTAGATCGCATGACCACAACCATAGAAACCATAGAAGATCATAACTTTCGAACAGAAAGGCCTAGGGACTTGAAATTTTCAGGATAGGTGTAGATCTGAAATGTGGCGTTCACGTTTATCAATGAGCAGAATTATACTAGGGGTTCCGTAATGACGTTTGAAATTTTGTTTTCTCGATAATTTCCAAACTACGGATTCGATCGAGATGAAATTTTGTATTTTAATCGAGAATGATATATTAAAGCAATTTTTTGTCCAGAACCAGAACCATAGAAACCATAGAAAATTGTAACTTTTGAACGCAAAGGCCTAGGAACTTGAAATTTTCAGGGTGAGTTTGGATCACGAATATCGCGGCCACGTTCATCAATGAGCAAAATTAGACTAGGGGTTCCGTGAATATGGCTGTTCAAAATATTTTTTCCTGATAACTTCGAAACTACCGATTGGATTGGAATGAAATTTTGCACCTAGCTGAGGAATGATGTATTCAAACTACGTGCCAAATTTTGTCCAGATCGCATTACCAAGACCATAGATTCCGTAGAAAATTCTAGCGAATTATCGAAAAAAAATTGGTCACCTAAAGCACTGACATAAAGTCTGGAAATTCGCCTAGTTTCAGAATTTTTGTGACAGCTGTCGAAAATTCCTTTAATTGATTTCTAAAACTGGAAAATGCGAATCTACCTACAAGGTGGATGTACGAGCGCTCAAAAGCTCCTGACTTCACGGCAGTGCTTTCCGTAATTTTTTCAAGTATTATGTAGAATATTGTTATTTTGATAAGTGTTTGCATACAGTTGAACTAATTTTTCGATTTTTGTAGGTTATTCATTGTGAGTGAATGAAAGATGATTATTTCGTTGAATTCTTGAATTATATGAGATCAAACTTGGGCGATAACCAGCAAACTAAACTTGTATTGCAGAGCCATATTCTTCTTATTGCAAGAGGAGGAATGCTCATTTTGCTTGCATGCTTTCGTTTTGAATGAGGCAAGTGACTACTTTTGGATGGTGTAAAAATCTGAACATTTCTGGAATTGAATAACAACTTTGTTGTTATGATGGTTGTATGTTTTCAGTTGAAATGATTGATTCGAAAAAAATCAAGTCGGCATAAACTTTCTATCAATTTTGAATGAGTCGCATATGTAATTACCAATAGGATTTCAGTACAACACAGAATACTTGATAAAAATTTAGAAAAGCACTGCCGTGAAGTCAGGAGCTTATGAGCGCTCGTTCATCCACCTTGTAGGTAGATTCGTATTCTCTAGTTTTAGAAACCATTTGGAAAGATTTTGACAGCTGTCAAAGAAAATTTCAAACTAAGGCGAAAATCCAGACTTCAAGTCGGTGCTTCAGGAGACCAATTTTTTTTTCGATAATTCGCTAAAATTTTCAACGGTATCTATGGTCTTGGTAATGCGATCTGGAAAAAATTTCCCACGTAGTTTGAATATATCATTCTTCATCTATGTGCGAAATTTCATTTCAATCCAATCAGTAGTTTCGAAATAATCAGAAAAAAAATAGTTTTGAACAGCTATATTTATGGAACCCCTATTCTAATTTTGCTCATTGACGAACGTGACCGCGAAATTCGCGATCCGAACCTATCCTGAAAATTTCAAGTCCCTATGCCTTTCCGTTCGAATGTTATGATTTTCTATGGTTTCTATGGTTCTGATCATGCGATCTGGAAAAAATGTAGCTCGAATATATCATTCTCAATTTAAATACAGAATTTCGTCACGATCGAATCCATAGTTTTGAAATTATCAAGAAAACCAAATTTCAAACGGCCATATTTACGGAACCCCTAGTCTAATTCAGCTTATTGATGAATGTGACCGCGACATTAAAGATCCAAACCTATCCTGAAAATTTCAAGTCCCTGGGCCTTTCCATTACAAAGTTATAATTTTCTATGGTTTCTATGATTCTGGTCATGCGAGCTGGACCAAATTTGGCATGTAGCTTGAACACGTAATTCTCCATCTGGGTGCAAACTTTCACTTCGATCGAAACTGTAGTTTCAAAGTAATCAGGAAAACAAAATTTCGAGTGGCCATATTCACGGAACCCCTGAGCGAATTTCGCCCAATAATGAACTTAACCGCGGCATTCGAGATTCAAACCTACCCTGAACATTTCAAGTTTCTGGGACATTCTGTTCGAGAGTTATGGTGTATACGGACGGCCGGCCGGCCGGACGGACATACTCGAATTTTCCGACGGATGCGTCATCAGTGAGTCG
Source organism: Aphidecta obliterata (assembly GCA_963966015.1). Lineage (NCBI taxonomy): Eukaryota > Metazoa > Arthropoda > Insecta > Coleoptera > Coccinellidae > Aphidecta > Aphidecta obliterata. Next base: position 7,476,593 of record OZ014435.1, read on the forward strand.
AACATAGTCGATTGAGACCATTTTCGGCTCAAGATTCGAAAAATACAGACATCGTGACGAAATGATATAGCCCTCGTGTAAGTAGTACGAGCGCTCAAAAATAATAACAATGAAGTAAATCTGAGAAATTCTCAGCCCAGACCAGGTTCGTATTGATATCTTTATGTGTCGAATTACCAGCTGCCCGATTTCCGTATACGGGAAATCACCTATAATGCTTATAATTGTTGTAAGTTTCCGATCTCAACGTGATTTCTTCCTTTGAGGTCATTTGAAAACATAAGTGTTTAGTTTAGTACGGTGACATGAATAGTTCGAAAGAACTTAGCATTGAATATGCTTGTGACATTATTCCGGGAGCAAACTGATGTGAGTTACTGCATGTAAGACAATTGTTACATATACGAATTTGCGATATATTCCATCACTTTATTTACTGGCTGGAATGCATATGACACTGCGATTCATGGCAGATCTTTTTTTGCACTTTTTTCGAATTGAATATTTCATATGATCAGAAGCAACAGAAACATAGCCAACCTTCATGCAAAATCACATCCACATTGTGAAGTGAGTGTCATGACTATCATAAGTCATTTCAGATTCGAATAATTTTGACGGTTTTAGAAACAGTAGGTTGACGAGTTTGAATGAGAATTGACATTTAAATGATGATTGCGGTCAGTTTCGGAATTCTATGACAACTATAGTTCGGAACATTGAGTGAGGAGCGGCAAACAATAATCCAAAGCTGACTTTGATGATATAATCATTTATAGAGACCCTGTACTTATGTCTAAACTTCAGATCTCACTCCTCTACATCTAGTGATCAAAGGGTAGCCCATGAGGCTATTTCTAGAATATCTAGGGAAAGTACAGGGAATGCGAGAATTAAAAGTGAGGAAGCCTGGTCCTCTCTGAACTAGTACATCTCATCAGTGAACCTACCTAGTGATGTTATGATTAAAAAAAAAGCATTGAGAAGAACTTCAACACTATGCTATGTAAAAGGGAATAATGGGAAAGGAGTACACTACCCAAAATTTCCAAGTGAATACCATTAAAAAGTATACAGATGGTTCCAAAACCACGATAGGGACTGGCGCTGGAGTATACGGGGCAAGAACCAAGTGAAGACTCGAGTGTTCTTCAGGCAGAAATACTTGCAATCAAAAGATGCATAGATATAAACCTGGAAAGAAACTATCAAGGTTGTGACATTGTGATCAATTCTGATAGTCAAGCTGGTATCAAAGCACTGACCTCCTGTTTCATCCACCCAAAGTTGATATGGGAGTGCCAGAGGAAACTTAATGAAGTAGGCCTTACCAACAAGGTCTCTTTTGTATGGGTTCCTGGTCACTCAGGAATCAAAGGAATCAAAGAGGGCCAATGCACTTGCCATAAAAGGAGCACAAACGCCACTTACTAGCTCAGAACCTTGCTGTGGCATAGGCAAATGCACCTATAGGAAAGAGTTTTTGGAGAAGAAAGAGACTGAAAGAGAAGCACTCTGGAGGAATCTTCCAGGAATGGATCACTCCAAAAAGTTCATTCGAAACTTCAGAAGTTCAATATCCAAAAAGGATTTGGATTTCAGTAAGAATAAGTTACGCCTCCTCACTGTCTTCCTCACAGGACATTGTCGTCTTACAAAGCATATGATGAGAATGAGCTTAACAGAAACTGACGAGTGCAGATTCTGTGGGGAAGAGGAGGAAATTCTGTTCACCGGGTTACTGAATGCCTCGCCATTGCAAACCAGCACGAAGAATGTCTTGGACAAGAGAATTACAGGAGGAACGAGGATCTAACCTCCTTGAACCCCTTTCAGATACTGGAGTTCATTGGAGCTTTGGAGCTGGAGGGCGAGCTGTAGGTGGCGCTTTGCGAAAGCAGCTCTGATGGGGGTACTAACTATTTCCACAGGTATCCAACATCGACATTCATCAACAACGACTGAGAACCGTCGAAATTAAGAGCGTTCCTCATCAGGAGGCAGTTCCACGTTGGACAATTTCTCAAGGACGCCGTTCGGCGTGCACTCACGAACCGAAGTTTATTGTTTCGCGCTTATCTGGAACATTGAAAACAAATTACGATGGCGGAAAGGACGTTTATGGAACGGTCCCACATACATAACCGGTGATGTGTGAACCTAGCAATAACAAGGCGCGATATGTTGACATTCTCGGAATGCGCGAATTAGAAAATCTACTGAAAGGAAGATTGAGCTACTGATTTCGAGGAACTTGTGGGAGAACATTCTTCGCCTCTGAGGCGTGTTGGGATTCGTCGAAACGAAACAAGTCGAATTAAAGAAAATGATTTTTTAAATAACCAGCTGCGTCCGGAACATACCTTTCTACAATGTGAATTTCACTAATTATAAACTACGAAACTTAATGTACGATTGCGAGTGGTGTACCTACACATATTTGCATCTAAATGAGTAGTTATGTGCATGCAGGTATAATAAGATTCCGAACTCTCTGCTCCTTCTACAATGAACTCCCATGTTTATACGAATTAAAATTTTATTAAAACGACGCCGGGACTCGCATGTGAGATGGTTCGTATATGCTGGAAAAAATAAAAGGCCAGGAAGTGCGCGATCGTTGAAATTCAATTAACTTCCATTATTATAAAGTCCGAGCAGTGAACTCTAATGGAAATTTTAGACCGAAAGTCTTTGATCTGAAAAAATGGTATTCGGATGAAGAGTGCATTTTTAACTTCGAGAAAAGAAGAAATGTTAAATTCGATGAAGCCAACTAGAAGAAAGTTCCACCAGTGTAGCAGGAATTTGAAATCATTGGCACAGGCAACTCACCATCTATCAGATATACAGTTGAAGTTGCAGATGTTTTTGCTCGACTTACCTGAAAAAAAAAATGATTTTAGGTTCTCTATCTGATTATATGCAAAATTGTATAGAAAATTCATAATATCATTATTTCATTTTATATTTTCCTTCAATGTGGAGCATAATTGGAAACAAGTCGATTACCCAAGATATTTTGAGTTGTCAATCAGAAAAAGGAAGTATTCTTTTTCTGATAGTATAAAAAATTATAAATTTATATAAAAATTATATTATTTCATCAAAGTATTATACAGGGTGTCCCAGAAAGAATGGATTATCCTGTAACACATTAAAGAAGAGCTATTGAACTCTCTGAAAAAAATTCAAAAAAAATCTATCCCCACTAGAAATTTTTTTTTTCAAAATAATGATTACTTGCACATCACGTTGCGTTTCTGTGTAACACGCTCACAAATTGATGAAATCAATCAGTTTCTTTATGGTGAAATAAGTTATGAAACCATTTTGAAATTCAGATGAAAGGCGCATATTTTTTTTTTGAGTTGGCCGCACAGACTTCCTCAAATTTTATTTCCACCATGAGCGATTAAATTTCCACATTATGAAATATTCATCACATTTCATGATGAAATTTGAAGTTGGATATTTTTTCCCAAAAAAGTTACAACAGATATCTATACGGATTTCAGCATATCTATTGGTAATTCAATGAGAAATATTCCACCATGAAGAAACTGATGGATTTGATCCACTTGTGAGCGTGATACACAAAAACGCAAGATAGATTTTTTTTTGTATTTTTTTCAGAGAGTCCAATAGCTCTTCTATACAGTGTTACAGGATTATCCATTCATTCTGGGACACCCTGTATATTCATTTCTGAATCCGAATGAACTTGAATCAACTGAAATTTTGAGCATTAATAATATCAATTCGACTATAATTTGATCACTGAAGATATTTTATATTGTCAATCAAAGAAAAGAATGGTTCTTTATTTGAAGGTATGAAAACTTGTATAAAAATTACTATATCATTTTTTTATTTTATGATCATCTGCACTGTGGAGGATAATGAAAATAATTCGAATACTTCTTGTTGTAATTATTTTAGGTTCTCTATCTGGTTATATGAAAAATTGTATAAAAAATTTATAATATCATTATTTTATTTTATAATTTTCTGCGATTTGGAGGATAATCAAAAACAGTTCGATTACCACAGATAATTCAAATTGTCAATCAGAAAAGAGGAGTATCCTTTTTCTGATAGTATAAAAAATTATAAAAGAATCAGATTATTTCATTAATTTATTTTTTATTCATTTGTGAATTCAAATGAATTCCAATCAACTGAAATGTTGAAGATTAATAATATCAACTCGACTATAATTTGATCATTGAAGATATTTTATGTTGTCAATCAGAGAAAAAAATGGTTCTTCATCTGATGGTATGAAAAATTGTATGAAAAATTTACTTTATCATTATTTTATTCTATAGGTTATTATCTGCAATGTGAAGGATAACTGAAAACACTTCGATTTCCATAGATATTTCATGTTGTCAATCAGACAAAGGAAGTATCCTTTTTCTGATAGTATAAAAAATTATATGAAAATTAGATTATTTCATCAATTTATTTCATATTCTTTTGTGAATTCAAATGAATTGCAATCAACTGAAATGTTGAAGATTAATAATATCAATTCGACTCTAATTTGATCACTGAAGATAGTTTATGTTGTCAATCAGAAAAAAACATGGTTCTTTATCTGATAGTATGAAAAATTCTACAAAAAATTTACTACATCATTATTTTATTTTATAATTATCTGTAATGTGGAGGATAACTGAGAACAATTCCATTACCACAGATATTTCATGTTGTCGATCAGAAAAAAGAAGTATCCTTTCTCTGAAAGTATAAAAAAATTATATAAAAATTAGATTATTTCATTGATTTATTTCATATTCAATTGTGAATTCAACTGAAATGTTGAGGATTAATCAATTCGACTATAATTTGATCACTGAAGATATTTTATGTTATCAATCAGAGAAAAAAATGGTTCTTTATCTGATGGTAAGAAAAATTTTATAAAAAATTTTCTATATCATTATTTCATTCTATAATTATCCAATGTGGAGGCATAATTGAAAACAATTCGATCACCACACAAGTTCGCTTTTTCTGATAGTATGAAAAATTATACGGAATTTCATTTTATATTATATTTGTGAATTGAAATGAATTTTTATCAACTGAAATGTTGGAGATTTATGACATCAATTCGATCACTGAATATATTCTATGTTGTCAATCAGAAAAAGAATTGTTCTTCATCTTATGGTATGTAAAATTGCATAAAAATGTTTGTATCATTATTTTATTTCATAATAATCTTCAATGTGGAGGATAATTGAAAACAGTTCGTTTACCCTAGAAATTTCATGTTGTCAATCGAAAAAAAAAATGGTCCTCTATCGGATGTTATGAAAAATTGAATTAAAAATTTGATTATTTCATTTGATAGTCTTTTGTGAATTTAAATCTATTCAAATTATCTGAAATGTGAAAGATAATTAACATCGATTCTGCCATCATTTTTGTTTATGTTTTTTCTGTTTATATCTCGACTCTCCTTGGTTTCATTTGATTATTTCATTATTTTATTCCATATTTTTTGTGAATTTAAATGAATTTCATTCATCGGAAATGTGAAGGATTAATGACATCGATTTCACCATAATTTGATTAACGAAGATATTTTATGTTGTCAATCAGAAAAAAGAATTTTTTTATATGGAAAATTGATTATTATTATTTCAGTTTGTTTCTTCATATTCATCTGTAAATTCGAAGGAATCTTAATGAAGTAAATCAATCATCAAGTATCCCTGGTCAGTACCTACATAAAGTCTCCAAAATCTGGTAATTTTCCTATATTTATTAACGATGAAATTAAGGACACCCTGTAGATCTCCCAAATTTCGAAGAATAAAACCACTTATAACGAAAAGACTCATCTCAATTTTATTCCACAAACGTACATTCATATCCGCAGGCAATTTAAAAAAAATGAAAAAAATGAAAAAAAAATCAATAAAGGAAGTAGACCACCATTAATTCACAGCCAATATCCATTACACTTCACCGGTCCAGTTAGTTTTTCGGTCCTTAATGCGCTATCAAATTGGTAATGCAATCAATTCGGTCAACGAGATCACCGGGTAAGTCCCCGCTTGTTACGAATTCGGCTACCGCACCGTGGTGGCTACGCGGTGCATCCGATAATCGTTACGTAATTTCGTACGGACCTGCCGAAGAACCGGCGGACTGAATGGCTCCGAGAAAGAGCCGTAAGGCTCGGCCTGCACTACGATATCTGCAGGTGCGTTGAGAACTTCGGGAACTCGCACAGCAGCTAAATTTTTCGGAGGGCGTGGGGTCAGATAATGGACTTTATGTATTATCTCTTGTGTGCCTTTATGTTGACATCCAATAGCTAGGCATTCTGTTATTAAGTGTTCAGGATTTTTTTTCTGCCAACATAATCTACATTCATAATTTTCTGCTGATCCTAATCTCCCTTAATGCTTTCTGGAGCGACAGTGTCCCTTAAAGAAGCCTTTAAGAAGATGTAGCAAGTTGCAGAGATCAAGACAAGTTCTCGATTGCTCAGTAATGAAGTTCCAAGAGGCTCCAAACCTGAAAGATTTCACCAGATTGTTATTCATGGCTGTTTCTTCCTACGTCAAAGATAGGTTACAAAAGGAGTTACAGTCCCTCTTCAGGCCACTGCTTTAGTTGCCTCGTTTTGCTTGATTATCGATGTGCAAGTGTCCAGACTGAGGATACCTTTCCTAGTTGTTGAGTCAATCCCAAAAAAGAGACTGTCCAAGTTTACGACCTACTCTTCCAAGAAGTTATAGGTGGACAAGCTGTGGTTGGCCTGCTTACAAGACATGCCTACTAGACATTACCTCAAAGTATGTTTGGGAGAACAAACCCTGTAAGGGTTCCTCCAGAAGAAATTTGTCTTCATCATGATATATGTGCCAATTTATATCAGTGAGGTTAAGATTACCACAGAGAGGCCAGGAGTATCCAGTGGAAGACCTTTGTGTTGGCATCCAATGGCAAGACGTTCTGTTATTAGGTGTTAGGGATTTTTTTCCCTACATAATCTACATTCATAATTTCCTGCTGATTCTAATCTCTCTAGGTTTTTTCTGGATAGCCTGTCAGAAGATGCAGCCTATTGCAGAGGTCAAGTCAAGTTATCGATTACTCAGTGATAAAGTTCCAAGAAGCTCCAAACCTGAAAGATTCCACCAGATTGTTATTCATAGCTGTTTCTTCCTACGTCAAAGACAGGTTCAAGTTCTACTAAAGCAGTTACAGCCCCTTTTCAGGCCACTGCTTTGGTTGCCTTATTTTGCTTGATTATCGATGTGCAAGACTGAGGATACCTTTCCTAGTTGTTGAGTCAATCCCAAAAAAGAGACTGTCCAAGTTTACGACCCATTCTTTCAAGTAGTTATAGGTGGACAAGCTGTGGTTGGCCTGCTTACAAGACATGTCCACTAGACATTACCTCAAAGTATGTTTGGAAGAACAAAACCTGTTCCTCCAGAGGAAATTTGTCTTCATCTTGATATATGTGCCAATTTATATCAGTGAGGTTAAGATTACCACAGAGAGGCCAGGAGTATCCAGTGGAAGACCTTTGTGTTGGAATCCAATGGAGAGACATTCTGTTATTAGGTGATAAGGATTTTTTTCCCTACATAATCTACATTCATAATTTCCTGCTGATCCTAATCTCTCTAGGTTCTTTCTGGATAGCCTGTCAGAAGATGCAGCATATTGCAGAGATCAAGACAAGTTATCGATTACTCAGTTCCAAGAACCTGGAAGATTTCTCCACTCCTCCTCGTAGTGTTGTTTATAGGTTCCTTCCTAGACCAAAGATAGGTTCTAGTCCTACAAAAGGAGTTACAATCCCTTTCCAGGCCAATGCTTTGGTTTCCTCGTTTTGTCCAGACTGAGGATACCTGTCCTAGTGGTTGAGTTAATCCCAAAACAGACAAACTCCAAGTTTACGACATGGTCTTCCAAGTAGTTATAGGTGGAGAGGCCGTGGTTTGCCTACTTACTTACATTTCTACTAGACATTACCTCAAAATATGTTTGGAAGTACAAACCCTTTGAGGGTTCCTCCACAGGAAATTATATTTCCAAGGTTCCCACGGAGAGATCAGGAGTAACCAGTTGAAGACAGCTACATGGAAGAGCCCTTTCAGAACCGCTAGACCTCATCGAAGGTGTGCAATGGCGACTTTCAGTCAAACCTCACCAACATCCATCCCAATGGGAGAAGATGCCGCCAGACTGGTCGTCGGTGGTACCCCTCGCCTCGCAGATATTCCGGCAGCAGTACACATGGAGGAAACCCGCAGGTAGTCGGCAACGCTCGCGTTACATCAGCGCGGGGGTCGCTGAACCACGCGGTCTTGATACGGCCTTGATAATGAACCCGAAGTGCACTCTAGATTGTCGAACCTGCTGCAGACTCCGCGCACCGGCACCGTACGAGCGATGCAGTTGGCGGAGATGGGCACTGGGTGGTGGACGGGCTGCGCGGAAGAATCGGAAACGGTTCCGGGGATGGTACCGAATTTGATGGGTTGACAATGATGATGACGGTCTTCTAGCATTTGTCGTACGTACCCTTCAAGGTTCAGTGCGTGGTGTTTGGGACGAAATTAGTCGAATCATCATCTCAACTCGAGTCACCTCTTAATCTTACGGTGTGTCTATTTGAGAGGGTACCACCCTTAATTTCTCGACCCCCATGTTAATTTAGATTGTATTACATTGCATTGGATCGATAATTTTTCGTTCGTCAAATAGGAATTTTCATATGGGCCTTTTTCGGTTATATGGCTTATTTTGATTGGTCCTAACCCTTTGCAGGAGAAATATTCACTATTAAAAACATTGAGATGTATCAACTTTTCCACTACACTCGAATCTATCGATTCAGGCCAATCTAAGAAATTTGGAAGTTGCAAAAAAATGTGATTCCATTTCTGGAAAAACGGTCGATTCGGTGCATATGGAATATGTTGAAAACTTCATGCAGTATCAACTTCTTCACTACAGTTGTATCGATCGATTCAGGCCAATCGAAGATATTGGAGGTTAAAAAGAAAGTTACTCTATTTCTGGAAAAACGGCCGATTCGGTGCATATGGAAATGTTAAAAACTTCATTTAGTTGTATCGACTTTTTCACGACACTTAAACCGATCGATTCAGGCCAATCGAAGATATTGGAAGTTACTCCATTTCTGGAAAAACGGCCGATTCGGTAAGTAGGTATGGAATATGTTGAAAATTTCATTTAGTTGAGATGTATCGACTTTTTCACGATACTTGAATCGACAGATTCAGGCATCTTTTTCACTACAATTGAGTCGATCGATTCAGGCCAATCGGATGTATTTGAAGTTGAAAAAGAGGTACTTCATTTCTGGAAAAACGGCCGATTCGGTGCATATGGTATATGTTGAAAACTTCATTCAAATGAGATGTATTGTTATGGTTAGTATGCAAAATTTATTTTGATTTTGAAAATAATTTAAAACCATTAACAATTTTCCAATAATTTTGTTCAAGATTCTGATTGTATTGCCCGAAACTATACTTCAAGGAACAATTTAAAAAAATTACGAAAAGCACTGCCGTGAAGTCAGGTGCTTTTGAGCGCTCGTTCATCCACCTTGTAGGTAGATTCGCATTCTCCAGTTTTATAAACCAATTGGAACGATTTTGACAACAGTCAAAAAAATTTCAAACAAAGGCGAAAATCAAGACTTCACGTCAGTGCTTCAGGTGACCAATTTTTTTTCGATAATTTTCTACGTTATCTATGGTCTTGGTGATGCGATCTGGACAAAATTTCTCACGTAGTTTGAATACATTATTCTTCATCTATGTGCGAAATTTCATTTTAATCCAATAAGTAGTTTCGAAATTATTAGGAAAAAAATTGTTTGAACGGCTATATTTACGGAACCCCTAGTCTAATATTGCTCATTGATGAACGTGACCGCAGCATTCGCGATCCGAACCTATCCTGGAAATTTCAAGTCCCTAGGCCTTTCCGTTCGAAAGTTATGATTTTCAATGGTTTCTATGGTTCTGATCATGCGATCTGAAAAAATTTAGCTCGAATATATCATTCTCAATTCGAATACAGAATTTCGTCACGACCAAATTCATAGTTTTGAAATCATCAAGAAGAATGAATTTCAAACAACCATATTTACGGAACCCATAGTCTAATTGTGCTCATTTATGAACGTGACCGCGACATTCGAGATCGTCACCTATCCTGAAAATTTCAATTCCCTAGGCCCTTCCATTACAAAGTTATATTTTTCTATGGTTTCTATGGTTCTGGTCATGCGAGCTGAACAAAATTTTGCATGTAGCTTGAACACGTAATTCTCCATCTGAGTGCAAAATTTTATCTCGATCGAATCTGTAGTTTCAAAATAATCAGGAAAATAAAATTTCTAGCAGCCATATTTACGGAACCCCTCGGCGAATTTTGCCCAATAACGAACTTAACTGCGGCATTCGAGATTCAAACCTACCCTGAAAATTTCAAGTTTCTTGGACATTCCGTTCGAGAGTTATCGTGTATACGGCCGGCCGGCCGGACGGACAGACTCGAATTTTTCGACGGATTCGTCATCAGTGAGTCGAACATAGTCGTTTGAGACCATTTTCGGCTAAAAATTCGAAAAATACGGACATCGTGACGAAATGATATAGACCTCGTGTAAGTAGTACGAGCGCTCGAAAATGGTTACACAATTATACTATCAACAATTAAATTCTATAAAACTAATTATAACTATCAGATGATACTAAAATTAATAAATATAAACTAATGATCAATTGGTGAGTGCACTCACCCAGAAAACTATGTCCAAAGGTGTTTTTTCAATTTTCCTTTTTAGAACACTAGCACGCTGCTTTGATATTCCTTCAAACTGGTAATTAAATTTTCCTGCTTTCAAACTACATATACTTCTTCTTGGTTTCGAATATAAATTACGATGTTTTCTTCTCCGAAACCGATTTTTCTTCAAAACTTTTCGGAGGATCAATCTCTACTGACATTTCCCCTCTCAACGCTCAACCCGATTCCTTTCTTGTAACGAATTATTTCATATCGTATTTTCCTTCATATGACAACATTCTCTATATTTTTCTCTTTTTTGAAGGTACGTTCTTCCTCTTCACATCCACATAATTTCATATACATCACACCCTTACTTCGAATCAACATTGACATAACTACATATTCGAAATGAATAATTTCAACAAACTCCTATTATTATTTTCAAACAATATAAACCCCCATTGAAAATATAATAATGCAATAAAATTGTTCAAATTTCATTAATTGACTAAGAATTTAGAATATGTTCTTTTGATTTGTTACTGGAACTAATTGATTTTATTGTAGAATTGCTAAGTTCTCGAATTCCGGTGATATATTTGAATTTATTCTTATTTAAATTCTTGAAACGTTCAGAAATAGAACTATGTTTCAATTTCCATAACTGTATCGACTTTTTCACTTCACTTGCCTCAATCGAAGATATTGGATGTTGAAAAAAAAGTTACTCCATTTCTGGAAAAACGGCCGATTCGGTGCATATGGAATATGTTAAAAACTTCATTTAGTTTGGACTTTTCCACACTTTAATCGATCGATTCAGGCCAATCGGAAATATTGGAAGTAAAAAAAAAATTTACTCCATTTCTAGAAAAATGGCCGATTCGGTGCATATGTTAAAAACTGCATTTAGTTGAGATGTATCGACGATATTGGAAGTTGAGAAAATACTTTCTATAAGGATGTTCACCTCTACTCTAAAAACATCCTGTATTTGAAGGTAAAGACGACCCTCGATACCAAAAATATAGTAATTTCAACACTACAACCCTCCCAACCCTCTGAGGAGCAACAAATCAAAGGGCAGTTATTATCGTGGAAACCCCAATTTCGACGTTAATACCGAATAGTGTGTCATTCTTCATCCGAGTCCTCGATTATCGGATGTTTATTCGAAATGGAAAGCGAGAGTGAGGATCCGCTGTTCATCGCAGTATATTCCATACATAATAATGAACGGGCGGGAAGATAGTATATCTCTGTTATCGTACCTCATTCGGTATGCATCTACGTGTTATGCCGATACCGGCCCGTTACATCCCCCAGGGATGGCGGGTGGACGTATGGCCGTTTTTTTTTTGCGCCCGATCGGACTAACGGGCAGTGGCAATAGATGGAGATATTGGCCAACAATTATGAAACGTTGTAACACCTGGGGCCCCCGGCCGAACCGCAGAGAATTGATTCAGTAACACATTAAGCGGATTTATAAGGCCGATTGGTCGGGATTCTTCGCATAACTTATCGGATCGGCGGTTATTGTCGGTGTAAATTCGGTGTATTTGCGGAGGGTCTATTTGGGATTTTCATAACGCTCCAGCAATTCTCAGAAATTAAATACACACTCTGTTGAAGTTTCTCAGGGAATTACTCAGGGAGGGGGAAAAGACAGAGGTACCAATTTTTATTTCTCCGCAGATATCTCGCAAATGATGCATCGCACGGTAAAACTAATAATTTACAAAATCGAAGTCCATTAAATTCCCTACAAAACTATTCCAATTACTTATGTTTGTAACTGAAACCGTTTCTGCGATATCCGCACCTGAAAGTTGGTGATTAACGAAAAGTACATTTTCACCCTCACGGTTTTTGACAAAAATTCGCTTGAAGCGCCCCAGTTTAACACTGCCATACCCATCAAACAGGAAATTGAAGAGTATTAAAATTCCTTCACAAAGAGTTTCAATTAAATTTCGAATCATCAACGGGTCCAAACAATAAAGTGGAATTGGGAGTTTCCTTCGGAAATTAACAGTAAATCTGAAAGATTCAGTAAGTTTGGACCTGTTTATGATAGATACAAGATTAAATTAAAACTCATGGTAGAAAAAATGTAATGCTCTACAATACGCTTTTCGATGAGAATGTCAGGAAAGTGAAAGGGTGAGGCGCTAGAAGGAAAAGTTTGTAAAAAAGGGAGCTTTTGAGCGCTCGTACATGCACCTTGTAGGTAGGTTCGCATTTTCCAGTTTCAGAAACCAATTGGAAAGATTTTGACAGCTTTCAAAGAAAATTTCAAACAAAGGCGAAAATCAAGACTTCACGTCAGTGCTTCAGGTGACTAATTTTTTTCGATAATTCGCTAAAATTTTCTACGATATCTATGGTCTTGGTAATGCGATCTGGACAAAATTTCTCACGTAGTTTGAATACATTATTCTCCATCTATGTGCGAAATTTCATTCCAATCCAATGAGTCGTTTAGAAATTATTAGGAAAAAAATTGTTTGAACGGCTATATTTACGGAACCCCTAGTCTAATTTTGCTCATTGATGAACGTGACCGCGAAATTCGCGATCCGAACCTATCCTGGAAATTTCGAGTCCCTAGGCCTTTCCGTTCGAAAGTTATGATTTTCTATGGTTTCTATACTAAGGCGTAAATCCAGACTTCACGTCAGTGCTTTAGAAGACCAATTTTTACGGTGCATATGGAATATGTTAAGAATTTCATTTATTTGAGATTTATCGACTTTTTTACTACACTTGATTAGATCGATTCAGTCCAATCGAAGTTATTGGAAGTTGAAAAAAAAAGTAACAGAAACTATAATGAGAAAAACTTGTAGGAAACTGGAAGAGCTTTCAATTCTTCTCATCGTTTTGAAAATATAAGCGAAACTTGAGATGTTTTGACTTTTTAACTTCACTTGAATCGATCGATTTAGGCAAATCGAAGATATTGGAAGTTGAGAAAAAAGTTACTCCATTTTTGGAAGAACGGTCGATTCGGTGCATATTGTGTTGAAAACTCTATTCAGTTGGGATGAATCGCCTTTTTGACTACACTTGAATCGACTTTAAGGGCGTTCACCTCTACTCTAAAAACATTCGAGAAAAAAAAAATTGTTCTTTGAAAGTTGAACAAAAAGTTACTACATTTCTGGAAAAACGGCCGATTCGATGCATATGGAATATGTTGAAAACTTCATTTATTTGAGATGTATCGAGATTTTTACTACACTTGAATCGATCGATTCAGACCAATCGAAGTTATTGGAAGTTGTCAAAAGAGGTTACAAAAACTTCAATGAGAAAAACTTGTGGAAAATTCGAAGAGCTTTCATTCCTTCTCATCGTTTGGGAAATATGAGCGAAAGTTGAGATGGTTTGATATTTCAACAACACTTGAGTAGATCGATTCATGCCAATCGAAGATATTGGATGTTGATAAAAAGTTACTCTATTTCTGGAAAAACGGCCAATTCGGTGCATATGGAATATGTTGAAAATTTCATTCATTTGAGATTTATCGACTTTTGAACTACACTTGAATCGATCGATTCAGCCCAATCAAAATTATTGGAAGTTGAAAAAAAAGTTACGAAAATAATAATGAGAAAAAATTCAAAGAGCTTTCAATTCTTCTCATCGTTGGAAATAGGAGCGGAACTTAAGATGTATTGACTTTTTAACTACACTTGAATCGATCGATTCAGGCAAATCGAAGATATTGAAAGTTGAAGAAAAAGTTACTCCATTTCTGGAAAAACGGCCGATCCGATGCATATTGAATATGTTGAAAACTTCATTTATTTGTGACGTATCGAGATTTTTACTACACTTGAATCGATCGATTCAGGCCAATCGAAGTTATTGAAAGTTGTGAAAAGAGGTTACAAAAACTATAATGAGAAAAACTTGTGGAAAATTCGAAGAGCTTTCATTCCTTCTCATCGTTTGGGAAATATCAATATGATCAAGTTATCAGCAGATATGCTGTTTCCACAGTCGAAGTATCGAAAATCCTCCGAGAACGGACGTGACCTCCGGCACCCCGAAAATCGAAGGAAATTACACGACCACGTAAAAATCGAACCTATCTTCCACCTGCCTCCTGGGTACGCAAGGCAGTAGTGGGTACCATCGCAAAGAGCAGTACCCCACCACCGGGTACTTCTCTTAGGCCGTCGTTAAAGCAGGAAAAGAGGCAGTTCGTCGCTCGCCAAAGCATTTCTGTTGTGGTTGTGATCGCGAAAACAACGCCAAGGCCAAGGACATAGAATTGTAATACACAAGTGTCAGTGTCTCTTCTCATTACAACAAGTACGGTCTTGATCGTCAGGACCCGAAGGCCGGCCGGAAGATCGTCTTCATCATCGTCGAGATTCTTACCGAGCAGGACAGTGTCGCAAGGTAGGTGACGATATTTCGATGACTGCCGGGTGGTGGTGGTGCGTTCGGTCGTCGACGGCGCCACGGAGTAGCGGGTGGATCCGCTGCCTTGAGCCGGCGAATGCGATTATGTAAAAGTTACCTATAAATTTCTCTTACGCTCGCTGCGTTCGACCTTGTCCACCTCGTGGAGTTCACGATTCCGCGCTGCAGGTGGATCGAGGTCGCGCTCGATTCATCGGGATCCGGCGTTTCGGAGTCTGTCCGAGCACGAAAAAATTCGTGGCAAAATCAACACGAAAAATTACGGATGCGAGCTGAAAATGAAGCAATGAAAAAAATCAAATTTATCGAAAAAAATCGTTGTTATACCGCTATTCCATGTAGATATTAACAAAACAATCTTCACGAAATTTAACAAGTGGCAGAAAAGTTTTGTATAGAAGTGAACAACCGGAATAATTTATTAACGGGGGAAAAATATTATAACCAAAACCTTTTCAACTTCCAAATGAAGCTTCTTCTCACAAAATATACACGATAAATATTTCGATGGAAATCAAGCCCTATATGTGGTACCGAAAATAAAAAAAAAATCTTAACACAAAAATTTTCACGAGATTTAACAATTCGCAGAAAAGTTTTGTGAAGAAGTAAACAACCTGAACAATTTATTAACGAAGGAAAAATATTTTATCCAAAACCTTCTTGAACTTCCAAATGAAGATTTTTCTCACAAAATATCCACGATAAATATTTCGATCGAAATCAAGCTCGATACGTAGTACAAAAAAATTAAATGAAAATCTTTTTATTCACAAATTATCGTTCAAAACCAAGATAGTATATTCCTTTCCTTTTGAATGACTTCTTTATAGTTGATATTCGAAAAAATCCATGAAAAAATCAAATTTATCGAAAAAAATTCCCTGAAAATCGTTGTTATAACGCTATTCAATGTCGATATTGACACAAAAATTGTCACGAGATTCAACAATTCGCAGAAAAGTTTTGTGAAAAAGTAAACAACCTGAACAATTCATTAACGAAGGGAAAATTTTTTAACCAAAACCTTTTTAACTTCCAAATGAAGAATTTTTCACAAAATATGCACGATAAATATTTCGATTGAAATCCCGATATGTAGTACCAAAAAATTAAAAAAATCTTTTTATTCACAAATTATCGTAAAAAACCAAGATAGATATATTCATATCTTTCAAAATAACGACTGTATAGTCGATATTCGAAAAAATCAATGAAAAAAATCAAATTTATCGAAAAAAATTCCCTGACAACCGTTGTTATACCGCTATTCAATGTGGACATTAACACAAAAATTTTCACGAGATTCAACAATTCGCAGAAAAGTTTTGTGAAGAAGTAAACAACCTGAACAATTCACGAAGGAAACATATTTTACCCAAAACCTTTTTGAACTTCCAAATGAAGATGTTTGTCACAAAATATGCACGATAAATATTTCGATGGAAATCAAGCTCGATATGTAGTACCAAAAAATTGAATAAAAATCTTTTTATTTTACAAATTATCGTTAAAAACCAAGATAGATATATTTATATCTTTTCAAATACCTTCTATATAGTAGATATTCAAAAGAAACAATGAAGAGGAAAATAACTCTACCCGATGTATTTCTCAATTTCCAACAACAAAAAATTTCGGCTGTCAGCAGATATAATCGCGGAAAATTTAAATCAACAAAATATTACTCAACAGCAATAAAGAATTCTTTGAATTTCTTGCACTGGGAGTCTGCTCATTATCTTCTTCAACATAAAAGAAAATAATTCATTTAAAATTGAATTAGTAGATTATTTTTTTCAATATTCGAAAAACTCAAGTGAATATAATATTTTCTTTATATTCTGAAACATTTTTATTCGTATAATTCGAATCAACTAATATGGATAATTTTTTGGTGAAGCATTCTAATTTCGCCATAAATTAATCCCTTGCTTCGGACAACACAATCGAAGGGAAAAATCGAAGCACCACTTGATGAGAAAATAACCAGTCGCCTCTCCGAATAAACGCTCATCCAATTACACTCATATACATCGCCATAAATGCGCGGTCATTCGAAAAAACACATCCCTGTATAAAAACAAGACAAAACCAAAAAATCAACCGGTCTCATGCACTGTCTGGCTAAACGGGCGTCCCATACAAACTGCATGAAAGGGTAGATAATTGCAAAAATTAAAATGAAAAATGTCATTCTGAATGTACAATAAAGTTTAACGCGATGGCCTATTGGAATTATGACATATATTTCCTCCGCTCGTTAGGGGGAATTCTGTAATTATAGTTCTCGGGAACTGTTATAGAAATAGGACAAGATAAATCATCTCGAGAGGAGCAAAAACTGGCGCAGGAGAAATGGCATTCGCTGGCTAGAGTGCACGAAGAATAACGCGGTGGATATTGATGAACGAGGCAGCTACTACGTAGTTGTTGCTACTGTTGTGCATGAGTGGATATTCGTTAATAAACAAGTCCATTTGTTCGAAGTTATATACGTGATCATATCGCACAAAAAGACGTTGAATGAATTTATTCAGGAAGGCTGTGAGAATAGGATTTCAACTTCATTTTGATTTAAGAATATATGTAATATTTCATTCCTTATTGACGTTTATTATCAAACGATAAGATAATATCAATACAATTCAGTGAAAGTTTCTCACCAGTGCTACAAATGGTGTATAAATTCAATATGCTTTTTGTATCGTAAAATATTTTGTGAATTTTTCTAAAATGAAGGAATCATTATTAAATTAATCTTCGAAACTACCTTCAATAGATCGATAAAATTCAATTCAGCGAGGAGTTTAAACCATAGAAATATTGTGAGAGATCCATTTGTTTACATTTCAAATTGACGCCAACATTACCTTGTTCGTTACTTCATCACTCTACTCGAAATAAACTAATTCAGGAATGAAATTTGAAAAATTATACTAGATAAATACGCGTCGAACATGTGTCTTTGTCTTGGATTTTGATAAAGCGATTCATGATCTACAGATATTTGGAACGGACAGGTGGCGTAATTTGGGAAATCTTCTCAGATCAACGTTGCCTTATGTTTTGAAGGTTTTCTGTTTCTCACATGGAATTTGTCATTTTGCTAACTGTACTGACGAGATCTGATATGGATCGAAACCGGTCTACGGGTGCACATGATAAATTTGTTAGTATCTGGGATACATGAATTGTTTTGTTGGCTTGTTATCAGTTTAACTAGTGAAATTTTTTTAATTTCATTCCCGAATTCGATAATTTTAGATAAACAGCCGTATATTATTCTAGTCAATTATTCAGGTTGAAGCTTGAACCCGTAATTTCTATATGTGACCATATATGCTCGTAATGTTTACAGCTGTCCTTGTCTTAGGGAGTTGATAAAGTGATTTATAATCTACAGATATTTGAGATAGTTGCTTTTGGAACGGACAGGTGGCGTGATTTGGGTAATTTTCTCAGATCCACGTTGTTCTAAAGTTTTTCCGTTTCTCACATCGAATTTGTCATTTTGCTAAGCGTACTGACGAGGTCTGATATGGATCGAAACCGGTCTACGCAAATGATAAATTTGTTAGTCTCTAGGATACATGAATTGTTTTGGTGGCTTGCTAAAAAAACGGGCATTGTAAGGCTAGAAATTCATTGTGAAACATCATAAACCTCCATTTCTAACTGTGTATAACTCTTTTTGAGCGCTCGTACTACTTACACGAGGGCTATATCATTTCGTCACGATGTCTGTATTTTTCGAATTTTGAGCCGAAAATGGTCTCAATCGACTATGTTCGACTCACTGATGACGAATCCGTCGGAAAATTCGAGTCTGTCCGTCCGTCCGTCCGTCCGTCCGGCCGTATACACGATAACTCTCGAACGGAATGTCCTAGAAACTTGAAATTTTCAGGGTAGGTTCAGTTCCCGAATGGCTCGGTTAAGTTCGTTAATGGGCCAAATTCCACCAGGGGTTCCGTAAATATGGCCGTTCAAAGTTTTGTTTCCCTGATTACTTGAAAACTACAGATTTGATCGAGATGAAATTTTGCACTCAAATGGAAAATGAGGTGTTCAAGCTACATGTGAAATTTTGTCCAGATCGCATGACCAGAACCATAGAAACCATAGAAAATTCTAACTTTTGAACGGAAAGGCCTAGGAACTTGAAATTTTCAGGGTGGGTTTGGATCGCAAATTTCACGGTCTAGTTCATCAATGAGCAAAATTGGACTGGGGGTTCCGTAAATATGGCCGTTCAAAATATTTTTTTCGTGATAGTTTCGAAACTACCGATCGGATTGGAATGAAATTATGCACCTAGCTCAGGAATAATGTATTCAAACTACGTGCAAAATTTTGTCCAGATCGCATCACCAAGACCATAGATACCGTGGAAAATTCTAGCGAATTATCGGAAAAAAATTGATCAGCTGAAGCACCGACATGAAGTCTGGAGTTTCGCCTAAGTTTCAGAATTTTTTTGACAGCAGTCAAAAATTCCTTCAATTGATTTCTAAAACTGGAAAATGCGAATCTACCTACAAGGTGCATGTACGAGCGCTCAAAAGCTCCTGCCTTCACGGCAGTGCTTTTCGTAATTTTTCTTTCAAATCCGTTCCACTCACAAGAATTAGTGAAAAGTAAGAGAAAATGACCTTCATGAAAGGTTGATGGAATTTTGTTCATAACTTCTTTAGAATCGTCGAAAACATAAAAAAATGGGTTAGTAAAGTTGAAAGACAATGTATTCAATTGTTAGTAAATGTAGTAAATGGGTTAGTAAAGTTAATAGACAATGTATTCAATTGTCTCTTCCCCATTCCAGAACCTTTTTTTTTTGCATTATGAACGTTTAAAACCCTCGAGAATGTGGAAAATACGTATTAGGCGGCTAGGAAATTCTCCAGTTTTACTCGAATTCACTTTTTTCGACAATTAATGAACGTAGGTTTCTATTTATTTCAATCTCGTTACCTGCAAATATTTAGGAAGAACATTGCTCATAATTTTCTAAAAATGTGGAAACATATGAGAGTGGTTTGAAAATATTGCAAGTAGATCCATTCAATTGTATTTCCCTCATTTCATACCCAAATGATCTATTTCTTTCAAATTATGAACTTTTGTTTTGAGAGAGCAATAAAATTTGAATTACATCGTAAATCTTTGAAACTCAGGAAAAAACATATTATCAGGCTAAGAAATCATTAGAAATCATAAACAACCTCTATTTTTCACACTAAATCACTTCTTTCGACTTTTTTCGACCCAATCAATTTCGACAGCATTCTCGTTGGGACTGAAAATGAATTCAATGAGATGTCATTGGAATTATGTTCAGGAATTATCAAAATCGAACTGAGGAAATCATAAATTTATTTTCATAGGGTTAACTTTTTGAACGCCTTTTACACGAGGGCTATATCATTTCGTCACTATGTCTCTATTTTTCGAATTTTAAGCTGAAAATGGTAAAAATCGACTCACTGATGACGAATCCGTTGGAAAATTCGAGTCAGTCCGTCCGTCCGGCCGTATACACGAAAACTCTCGAACGGAACGACCTAGAAATTTAAAATTTTCAGGGTAGTTTCGAATCGCGAATGCCGCGATTGAGTTTGTTATTGGGCAGAATTTCACAAGGGGTTCCACAAATTTGGTCGTTTGAAATTCAGTTTTCTTGATAATTTCAAGACTACGGATTCGATCGTGACGAAATTTTGTATTTTAATGGAGAATGATATATTCAAGCTACATTTTTTCCAGATCGTATAACCAGAACCATTTCGAATTCCAACAAATTATTGAATAAAAATCCTTATATTTCTGTAACAGCTGATTCGGCATAATTGACAAAGAGCTGCTGTCATTTTTTTTTAATTGCGAATTGTACGATACCGTTAGTTCCATTCTATTTTCACCAGAAAATTTTCAAGATGGCGAAGTTATAATCTCTTGAGAATCATTCTCAAGAACAAATTAGTTCAGGAAACAGACCAGAGCGAGTCATTATTACGCAACATACTCCACAGTCGAAAGACGCAGCAAAAACTTAACAAACCCATTAATAAACACTGAAATAAATAAACGCCATAACTCATGACAAATATTCAATTATGGTCATCATCGAAAAACCTCCCAACGACCATCATCTCCGAGGAGGAAATGAAGAAGAGCCCGGCAAGACGAGTTTATAATAAAAAGACTCATCAACGAATATATTTCAATATTTAATTACCGCGGATTGCAACACTTTCTCGGCCATTCCGAGAAGAAACGGAAATCTAAGAATCCCATTCGATTGTGAATGATACCAATTTTGAGGGACGACGGGTAAAAGTAGAGATGTGTAATTACCGTGGTCAGGACTGAGACGAGAACGATTTTGGTGGGCCTCGAACGAAAGAGGACATCGACCCCGAATTGCATCGGGAATTCTTGCAGGTCATCCGGAGTTCTTCCGTAGTCACTCCGAGCGAATTTGCCGAGTTAAATGTGAAATTGAGTTGGGGAAGGATTGCGGCGAACTTCGGAATTGGATGTAGGTTGATTTCGAATTGATTTTGTTTCGACGAACCGCCCCTGGAAGTACGCTGATTATCTGTTTGGAGTTTCTACGAGGTATCATTGTCCGAAGATACGCAGTCGTTTCACTGGCAAACGCAAAGTTTGATGCCAGCTCTATGCGATTCCGATGAAAATACTAAAATACTGAAGTGAATAATAGAAGATATTCGGTCTGTCCGACGGTATCCGGAATGTTCCCTATTTCAAATTCCAAACGTACGAAAATAACGTTCGAAAAACGTCGAAAAAACGACGGAAACGCAAAAAGTTGCCTTTTTCCTTTTCTGTAAGGGTCGAAAGCGGTCGAATTATTACTCCAAAGGACGCGAGGCCTCCTTAAATGTAAATCCAGCCCGATCCCACCGTCGGTTTAAGAAAAAATCGATTTGAAAAAGTCCGATTCTGACACCTCGAGAAAGTCCTATCTCATTCTTGTTAAGGAATACTCAAGTATACTCACGATATTTGCGATTTGCGTGAATGAATGCCGTCATAAATTCCACATACTTATTCCCGCAATAACTAATCTCTCCGAGACGTATGTGCCAGCGTAGGTGATGCTCTCAAGCCGTTAAATACGGACATTAATCACAAAAGAAGCGAAAAATCGGCCGATTTACGACACGACAAGCGTCGTCGACGACACGTCCCCCGGAAAACGCGTCTACGTCCCTTTAAAATATTCTTGCACAAGCGGCGAGTGCACGATCTGGAAATCACGGTATGTAACGCACTGGTCGTCTATCATATACTGGTCCGAAAATAGATCCTTATCGCCAGAAGTGTCTCCGCAACTATGCGGGAATAGCCGCTAACGGTCGGCGACTAGCCATTGTCAATTTTTTTTTTTACGATTACTGTAAATTTATTCGCATTTTTTCCGAGTCACGTCGTCGGCCCTACGGTGACCGCGGAACCTCTTGTGCGAAATCTGTCGGTACGCCGAGATCGCAATCTTCGATCCGGTGAATAAATTTGAATTTATTTGTCGGGAATGAGTCGAAACAGGGATACAGCCGTTTTGGACGCGTGTTGGGATCTATGCGGAAAATCACCATGTCTGGCGTTGGCTTCGAATTGCATCATAAAATGATTCGTAGATATCCACGCTATATCAACGAAAAGCGGCACCATTTCCTTTGATAGAGTAATATACGGCTGATTATCTGAAATTATCAAATTCAGTGAAGAAATTAGAAAAATTTAAACTAGATAAACTATTTTTGCAAGATATGCTTTCGAATATGGTACTTTCCGTGAACAAAGGGAATATAAACGTCAAATTTTATGAAAGGAACGACCAGTAGGCGGCTCCCTCAGAGTCTTGAATTGTTTTGTTGGCTAGCTATTAGTTTACCTAGTTCAAATTTTTCTAATTTCTTCACTGAATTTGATATTTCCTTTTATCTGCCTCGAAATACATATTTTCTTCGGACATCAAAATCCCAAGACGATTCACGGAATAATTTCCGAAATATCTCGATGCAGCTCGACGGTGGACGGTGGCCGTATGTCCCAGCATGGATTTATGGCCTCTAGCCTTTCTTCTTCCGCGTAGGAATTTAGATTATCTTCATTATTGGCCGATAGATGTACATTATTGATAGCCTCACGTCAAGCAGTTAATTGAAATAAGATTTATTCACTCTGGTTACCGAAGGATCCGCGTATCTTGGGATGACTGGTCGATATGGGTTGCTCGGAGTCTTAAGGAACTTCGAGGATTAAGTTCGCGGAGGAAACTTTCACTGTGTGGTATGGGGATCCTCCAGTTCGACTTGTGGAATCACTTGTTACACAGCTTTCTTACCCCTCCGTTGTAAAGACGAGATTTCACTTAGTATTATCCACTTGTGACAATATTAATTTGTCTTTAGAATAGAATATATTGGCTCTATATGTCAATGAAAGCTTGAAATGCATTTGTAGTTTTAAGGGGGTTAACTTACTCAAGTCCAGGGAACAAGACCTGGAGCTTCAGTAACTGGGGCTGGGAGAGAGAGTTTTTCGCTTATATCTCCCGAACTGTGCGTCGTATGATATAACTTGTGATATTCAAAATGGAAGCTTTCTGAATTTTCTGAAATATTGCCCCATAATTTTTTTTGTAATTCGAAAAGTTTCTAAGATATCCGAAGTCGAATGTCACTAATTAACGTAAGTGCTTTTTCGACTAATACTCCTTTCTAGAGCCTTATACCTCTAATGAATATAATGAAAGCTCTTTAAATACCCTACAAGATTGCTGGAACTACTTTTTTTTTGTAGAATGAGGAGTTTCTTAGATATCCCCAGCCGAAAGTGGCTAATTAAGGAAAATTGTATTGTATTTTCACCCCATGTTAACAAATATTCCCATTAAGCACCTCAGTCTTCCACTTTTCGCCATACCCATCATAGCTGAAGTTGAAGAGCATAAAATTTCCTTTCCAATGATTTTGTAAACAATGTTGTATAATAAACGGATCCAAACTCACTGAATTAATTAACTGTTAATTTTTGAAGAAGACCCCTCAACCAACTCAAACTTGCTCTTTGTAGTACATCTTTCAAAAAAATGGTGTTTTTTGAATAACTGTCCTCTTCCCAGTAGTTATTTCACCATAATTCTGCCAGTATCGAACGATATTAACCTTAAAATGCAATGAAGTGGAAAAGGGAGTTTTGTTCAAAAATTAACAGTCAATTTGAAAGGCTTAGTAAGTTTGGACCCGTTAACGATAAAAAATTGAATTATACCGCACTATAAAGAAAATTTAATGCCCTACAAGATTGCTTTCATAACTTTTTTCTGTAAAATGAACAGTTTCTGAGATATCTCAGCCGAAAGTTGCTAATTAACGAAAATTGTGGTTTCACCCCTTGTTTTTCAACAAATATTCCACATAAGCACCTCAGTTTTTCACTTTCCGCCAAACCCCTCAGCAATAAAGTTGGAGAGCATAAAATTTCCTTTCCAATGAGGTTTCACACAATGCTGTATAATTGACTAATTCAAACTCACTGAATTTTTCAGATTCGCTGTTAATTTTCGAAGAAAACCCTCAACCAACTCATACATGCTCTTTGCAGAGCATCTGTCTAAAAATGTTGTTTTTCGAATGACTGTCCTCTTCCCAGTAGTTATTCCACCATAATTCAGCTAGTATCAAACGATATTAACCTTAAAATACAATGAAGTGGAAAAGCGAGTTTTCTTCAAAAATTAACAGTCAATTTGAAAGGTTCAGTAAGTTTGGACCCATTAACGATACAGAATTGAATTGTATCTCATTATGAAGAAAATTTAATGCCCTTCAACATCTTTTCTGATGGGTATGGCGGAAAAGTTAAAGCCTGAGGCGCTACAAGAGAATGATCGTCAAACAACGTGAAGTTAAAATGTAATTTTCTTCAATTAGCAACTTTTTGCAGCGGATATCTCAGAAACTGTTCGAGTGACAAGAAAAAGTATTGAGGACAATCTTGTTGGGAATTCAATAATCTTTCATTCTCTAAATGATAAGTTTGACAGTTTGATACACCGTTTTGGAGATATGAGCCAAAAACTGTGACCTTCGGCACACCTCTTCATTACATCGTGTTTCGACCCAATTGAAATTTTCGAGAAAACCCCGATATTACATAGGATATTTACTGTGATTGAAATTAACACATATTTTACATTAATTTAACTGTGAAAATTTCACTCGAGCGCTTGTAAAATATCGGAAATAGTGGCCTCAAAGCCGCCTTTCCCACATGAACCATTCATTCGCAAATTAAGGCTCGGTCCTCCTGTCCCGCTACATCGCCATCTAACGACCGATAAGACGGTCTTATCTTTCCTCAAACAATGTTTATTGACCGTTGCCACAGAGTGCCAGCTGACCTGTATCGCGAAATAGAAAAAAGCTGCTTCGGTGGCAACGTTTTCACTCGAAAAGACGAAATCTCGCCCGAGCTGGCCGAGTCTATAAAAGAAGATAGAACGGGCAGACGGGATTCCTCGATGTTCCGTAGAAGGCGAGGACACAATCGCGATCCGGCAGGTCGAGAAGACGAAGACGTCGACCGGATTGATTTCCTGAAACGAGCCAGGAATGGTAAGATATTCCGGGTAGATTCCTAGTAGCTTCTTCAGGACAGCCCTGAGAAGGGCTGGTCTTTGTCACTGATGTACCTACGTTACCTGGAGAGGATTTTTTCAAAGTGTTTCAAACCTTTATTACGATACGTCCATTCCACATTCTATTCGCCAACTACCAAGAACGTTCGATCCATCCTCTCGAAAGTGAGAACGGTACCACAATTCCTAGAATGGCCGGCGTGCATCGACGAGACCTCATCAATATTCTATCTATAAACGAAAGTCCTTTTTCCTCGGGTTCTCATAGCCCCACGTCGACGCACGCTCGCCACCAATATGTTCTTATGACGGATGCCAACACTGGCCTGGAATCCGATTCCACGACTGCAATCTTGCGGAAATAAATGTCGGTCCATTCTGGAGAAGAAACGGATTCCGGTGAAATTGGCGGTTATCGCCGATGTGCGAATGCGGTCTTGAAATAGGTGGAACATGCGTCCATCGGGTCGAGATGGTTGTCGACATGCATCGGAATTAGATGAGATTCATACTCACTTTTTCAGTCACCGTACAAATTATTAACAGTATAAAGGAATTTTATGGAAATCAACCAACAAAAATGATCAACTAATTTGTATAATAACAATCAGGTCTAGGTCCCAGGACTTTGAGTCTATTTACCTTTGAATAACACTTAATACATTCCCGAAAAAAATGTTTTTCTCTGAACCCCCCTTTTGAGTTTTCATCGACTGGACTTCTTGGAGTTCGCCCTATTTTTTCGAGCAAATTATAATATCGAATTAGAATCCACGATCTTCCAGTTACGCGTCGAAGCCTCTTCCCGAAAATAGTGAATATTCTCTTCCATTACTGCTTATCTTCAAAATATCCAAAGTTCTTCATCCCTCGACATGTTTCAATTTTCCGCTGCTAACCTAAGCCGTCTGGTCGTACAAGGTTTATATTTCGCCCCAAAAGGAGGATTTGCCGAATATGCCATCAAAATATTCACTTTGTGACCGCCAAATCTGCCCTCTCAAATCCCCAGTTACATTTCCGGATGTCAACATAATGGAAGTGGGTATTTTGTGGCATACGAGAGTAAAATCGGTTTAAAGTTCGCATAATTTTCTATATATTATTCGTTCAGACTGCTCCCAGATGCCTTCATTTTGACTCCTTACCAATTTTGTCAAAAGGTGAAAACCGACCGATTCTAGGAGTGGAACGAATAAAAAACGTTTCCTCAACTACCGACCTGTCCTAATCTTTGACAGCCGAAGAGGCGTTTCTATTGCAGCACTCCTCAGTTCACTTCACCAATTTCGCTTCGGGGTTGAATCCCGAGAACGAATATGCAACATAAAACTTTCCAAATCCAATACAATAAAATCACATTCAAACCCTTACGGCCGGAGGGATGGGAATGATTGATTCGGATGTGAATCATCTGGAAACAACTCGTGTAGAAAAGTATGTTTCCGCATCTATACATGAAATAAACAATGTCATCGTTCCATATCAAGTGGATTACTTCGAATTCACGAAGGCCATATCGAAAAATAGAATATGAGTACATGTTTCGGGCATTATTTGTGATTTACATACTCAATTATCGGTGGATGAGTAGGATATAGGTGCAGTCGTAGGTACAATACCTACACTATCATGTCATTCTCAAGGATGTGTCAGAAATGGACTGGTTTTGGTACTTTGCCATAAACGTAACAGAATCTTCATGTTGTCAGTGGATGAATCGCAGAACTGAATGACGCTCTGTCTTCACAAATGAAATTACCACTGATTTATTCACTCAGGCGAACCGTTCTCGATATAGTGAGGAGGTTCATAATTCTCACAGAGCGTCAAGATTGGCGCTTTAGACGAATAGCTCTACGGAAGGGTGTATCCGAAAGATACCGATATATTTCCTCTGAAAATTAAGTTGAACAGCAATTGCTCTAGTTTTTTTTATATCTCTCAGCTTTTTTAATATCGGATTAGGTGAACTTTTTTGCCTATTGATTTCCATGCTCTTCTTAATATTGGGTTTCATGGAAATGAAAAGTTTCAGGCCTATACAGTGTAGGAGGAAATAATGAAATCGGTTAATGGACTGGTGGAAATCCAAAAAAATTACGAAAAGCACTGCCGCGAAGGCAGGAGCTTTTGAGCGCTCGTAAATGCACCTTGTAGGTAGATTCGCATTTTCCAGTTTTAGAAATTAATTGAAGGAATTTTCGACAGCTGTCACAAAAATTCTGAAATTCGGCGAAACTCCAGACTTCATCTCTGTGCTTTAGGTGACCAATTTTTTTTCGATAATTCGCTAGAATTTTCTACGGTATCTATGGTCTTGGTGATGCGATCTGGACAAAATTTGGCACGTAGTTTGAATACATTATTCCTAAGCTAGGTGCAAAATTTCATTCCAATCCAATCAGTAGTTTCGAAATAATCAGGAAAAAAATATTTTGAACAGCCATATTTACGGAACCCCTAGTCTAATTCTGCTCATTGATGAACGTGACCGCGATATTCGCGATCCAAACCCACCCTGAAAATTTCAAGTTCTTAGGCCTTTCCGTTCAAAAGTTACAATTTTCTATGGTGTCTATGGTTCTGGTAATGCGATCTGGATAAAATATATCATTCTCGATTAAAATACAAAATTTCATCTCGATCGAATCCGTAGTTTCGAAATTATCGAGAAACCAAAATTTCAAACGATCGTATTTACGGAACCCCTAGTATAATTCTGCTCATCGATAAACGTGAACGCGACATTTCAGATCCACCCTATCCTATCCTGAAAATTTCAAGTCCCTAGGCCTTTCCGTTCGAAATTTATGATTTTCTATAGTTTCTATGGTTCTGGTCAAGTGATCTGGAGAAATGTAGCTTGTATATATCATTCTCCATTAGTATACAAAATTTCGTCACGATCGAATCTGTAGTTTTGAAATTATCAAGAAAACTCAATTTCAAACGACCATATTTACGGAACCCTCGGTATAATTTTGCTCATAGATGAACGTGATCACGACATTCGAGATCCACACCTATCCTGAAAATTTCAAGTCCCTAGGCGTTTCCGTTCAAAAGTTACAATTTTCTATGGTTTTGGTCATGCGATTTAGACAAAATTTCACATGAAGCTTGATCACCTCATTCTCCATTTGAGGGCAAAATTTCATCTCAATCAAATCTGTAGTTTTCAAGTAATCAGGGGAACAAAACTATGAACGGCCATATTTACGGAACCCCTGGTGGAATTTGGCCCATTAACGAACTTAACCGAGGCATTCCGGAACTGAACCCACACTGAAAATTTCAAGTCTCCAGGTTGTTCCGTTCGAGAGTTATCGTGGTTACGGCTGGACGGACAGACTCAAATTTTCCGACGGATTCGTCATCAGTGAGTCGAACATGGTCGATTGAGACCATTTTCAGCTCAAACTTCGAAATATACAGACATCGTGACGAAATGATATAGCCCTTGTGTAAGTAGTACGAGCGCTCAAAAAGCGAACTGAATGGAACGTGTCATCATCGATCGACAAAATTGTATCGTCATCAATACCGCATAACTCAGTAGACGATGAATATTAACGTGAAGGGCGGAATATATATTACCAGCCAGAAGATGCGCATATATATTTTCTACTTATGGAAGCGAATGGTATTTGCATATCGTCGTTTTCGTCGTTCAGAAACAAAATCTAACTTTCAGTGTTCGTTAATTATGGAGGAGAGTCTGTTACTCCTACTACTACACTTGAAGTTTTCGAAAGTATTGTTTCTGAAAATCACTGGAAACGACCATTCCGTCTGGACGAATCCACTTTGAACTCCCGCAGTCCTCTAATAAGAGCAGACCCTGTTATTCCAAGAGATTCTCCGAAGCCCAGATATCTGTAAACTTCTAAGAGACGTCTACTCTCTAGATGAGGGTATTTAGAACCATAATCCGGACAAACATGAAATAGAGAACTTGTTTTAACAGCGAGAAGACGCTCATCGATACAATGTAAAGAGCCGCCGAACATCTGGCGAGGAAATGTCGCCAGATGAAATTAGTTGAGTACAAATTCAGGTTTCTGCTGGACCAAGTGAAAAGTTCTTCTGATCTTGTTGTTGTGGAATTTCAGAATTTCCTTGCAATTTCATCTCTTGAAGTTTATATAAATAAAATGACATTATTGGTCACATTGAAGCCTAGGTTTGTTATAGAGAATCTGTTCCCAGGATTCGTGAATTAATGACTGTTCTGGTTCTGCTAAATTTTCGCCACTTTCGATGAGGCGTGTTCGGCATCCGAAAGGTCGAGTTCTGCAGGCTGATCCACTCTGAGCTACATAGAAGCCCACAGCAGCCTGTCTCACGCAGCAATCGATCGATAGATCTAATCTGCCTGAAAAAAAAATTGGAAGTGAACGTTCTTCCTACCTCTCAGCGAAAGGGACCTCTCGGGCGTCCCAACAGCGACGGTGCAATTTACCTGTCGATGGGAATCTGCTCTTCGTGAGCCAATCGGAGTGCTAATGACGGATATGAACCGGCACATCAAATAACTGAATTATCCCGCCTTCGGATCCGCGGACGGCCAGATGAGATGGATCTCGTCAGACGAAATCCAGGAGGAGATATCCGGCGAGGATAACGTCGATGGTAATTGGGTGGATTTGTGATTCCTGGTTTTCCGCTAAAATATCCTGTGTATTGAGGGAGGTACACCTGCTACCGAATGTCCCACAAAAACGGGTCCAGAAGGAGCGAGATTGAAACGGGACAAGTGGCAGATCCGAGCGTTAACTGTACTCCGCCGAGCGTTGTCAACGTCGAACGGTCAAGCAAAAAGAAACTGGTAATTGATTCAATAGATTTTTTGCGTTCGTTCACCGAAAGACGTGATCGAATTCGGGCAAGAACTACGGTCTGTTACCGAAATCTCGTTGTGATTTACAGTAAAACCAGCAATTTTTTACATGTTCCTAGGAGTGTTGGGGAACGATTTACTTTATTTCTACGGTTTGGATATCGGATTTTTGAAGGACGTTGAACTTCATATAAAGGATGATTCCTTTTCGAAAATTGGTGTCTGACATGAGAACAAACGCTCTAAGCCGTTTCCTTGAAAAGTCACCCAGAAAAAAATACGAAAAACGTGGAAATGCACTTGTCGATAATCAGTGACTTTGGCGAAAATATCTCTGAAACTGTTCGAGTAACGTTATGACCACAATTCTCAGAGTATTTGAAAGTCTTTCACTCTGTATATCATAATTTTTGCCGTGTACGTCGCACCGTTTGGGAAATATGAGTGAAAAACTGAAATTATGAATTTTTCGATAAACGCTGACTTTTAGTGTTTTTCCGGGTTTTTTACGGAGCAAATGATCCGTCAGCATCGATCCATTGCAGCAGTAATTCAAAATTCATCTGAATTGACATTATATTCCGCACCAGGAGCTTCTGTTGAAATCAAGTAACAAGCCTTCCACATGATAAGTCGTGTCGACGAGTTATTCTGTGAACTTCTTGTTTCACGCTCACTTCACTCAATTAATGAGAAGATATCGAATCAGGTTGTGCAGATAGCGACCTTCTCTATGGCAAAAATGCAACTCCAGTGACGTCACCGGCAATTATTCCAGTTCAACAATACAGAAAACATCTCAGATGAACACGTGCATTATTTCCTAAAATTTTAACCAGAAGAATATCCTTTGTCATATCATAGTCATGAAGGCCTCATTGTCCTCAAGTGCTCAGGACCACCAATAGATTTAAGAAGGCCCTGTGAGTAAGCCAGAAAAAATATTACGTTGCGTTCTACACAGAAAAACTGGCAGAATAACAGTCTACGTTCCACGAAGTGAGAGGGACTGAAATTAAAATAACTTCGAAGACGTCGCCGAAGGCGACGTCGAATTTGGGCAAGATTCGCCCACCTCCCTGATTTATCTAGAGAAGAGTTCATTTCAAGGTATTGAGCATTGATTTCTTCAATACTGACAACTGAAGAAAAACAGGTCGAAATCCACTTTCAAAAAGTGGCCTCCATCTTCAAGGTCATAAGAAAGCGAAAATAATGAGGAAAATATGATATTATCGGAAATTACAAACCTAGTTGGGGAATTGCCCTAATCACCTCCGAAGACGCCATTATGGCAAGAAAACACTTGTTGAAGGCAAGTTGGAGGGTTTATTTAGAGCTAATCATAGTTTACATAGATCTTTTATGGGACACAGACTTATTATTGCAATTAGAATCTGTACCCTTGTGAGATTAGAAATTAAACTTAGGGCATTTGGCTTTCTTATTGTTGATGAAAATGTAGAATCTGAATGGTTTTACCGTCGCCCCTAAAATTCAGAGGAAGAATGTGAAATCTTCACTAAAGACTAAATTCAAGTATTTTCATGAACATTCATAAACAAAAAATGTTTCAAATACACAGAAAACATCTCACATAACCACGTGGATTATTTTCTTGAACTTTTCACCAGAAGAATTTCCTTTGTCATATCATAGTCATTGAAACCTCATTTTCTTCAAGTGCTCAGGGCCACCAATAGATTGAAGAAGTTTCTGTGAGTAAGACAAAAAAAATTCAGGTTGCATTATACACAGAAAAACTGGCAGAATAACAGTCAACATTCCACAAAATGACAGAGATCGAAACAACTTTGAAGACGTCGCCGAAGGCGACGTCGATTTTTGGCAAGATTTGCCCACCTCCCTGATATATCTAGAGAAGAGTGTATTTCAAGAGATTGAGCATTTATTTCTACTTCCAATACTGACAACTGAAGGAAAACAGGTCGAAATCCACTTTAAAAAAGCGCCCTACATCTTTCAGGTTATAAGAAAGCGAACTTAATGAGAAAATAAGATATTATCAAAAATTATGGACGTAGCGGAGGTACTGCCCTAATCGCCTTCGAAGACGCACATTATGGCCCCATAAAGAAAATTCATGGCATCCCAACACGAGAATATCATACCAATAAGTTTCGCACCGTTTTTTTTTTATTTCCTCTCCAACCTCATTTTTTTCACCGATTCTCCGTAAATTGAACCGTAATCGTTCTTATCGATATCGAATACACCACCGCATCGTAAACATCCGCAAGAAACCATCGCCGTCCCCCCCTGTCCGACGACCTGAACGCCATCTACGCGGCGCGAAGGGAAGCAGGTGATTTAATTCAGAGACTCTGAATGACCTTTAATTACACCATAGCAGTAACATTAGACCAAATTATAGTTATTTGAGCGCGAACAAACTCCGCAGAAATTGAATTAGAGGAGACGACGCCCATTACATCGCGCAGGTTGTGCGGCTGATCATGTGTGCCAACCTGCCGGTACGATTTTCGCTTTCCGCGATAGATTTGGTGGGCGTGTGGACGGGGGAACCCATGAATAATAAATTTGCGAAGAGTGTCATGAGTTATTATCGCTATTATCCGACCTGAATGATCGGATCGATGGACGAAAAAATTCGGGAGAAACACTAACGTGGAGTCAGGAGCTTTGCGCGCTTGTTCAAATTCACCGCCAGAGCTTATACTCACTGACTATACTCTATTGCACGGAATAACTAAGTCGATTAACCTAGCCGAATGAATCGTATCCGTGCGATTCGGATTCGGGATTCTACTCTCCGCTCGCTGAATCAACTCAAACACGAGAACTCCCGGTAGAGATGGTTAGAATCTAACACTCATCTCGTCTATTCTCCTAGTCACCTATTCAGAAGTCCTGTGACTTGTTCATTTCCACATACATACAAAAGTACTAGGGTAACACGAAAAAAAGAATACCAAATTAAGTATGGTCTGAAATTTGGATAAGAAGAATTTCCAGGACATTTTCATGAATTCTACAACTCCCCCTATGTTCGGCCTTGCAGGTGGATATCATTTTAAGGATATTTTTCTCGAGGAGCTCTGCGCGCTTGTTCAAATTCATCGCCAGAGCTTATACTCACTGAATATACGCTTTTGCACTGAATAACTAAGTCAATTAACCTAGCCTGAAGAATCGTATTGATTCGATTCGGATTCGGGATTCTACTCACTGCTTACTGAATCAACTCAAACACGAGAACTCCTGTTAGAGATGGTAAGAATCTACCACACTTCACGTCTATTCTCCTAGTCACTTATTCAGAAGTCCTGTGAATTGTTCATTTCCACATACATACAAAGGTATTAGTGCAGTATGTATCAGTACGAACACTCTTTATATTAACGATCTTGAGTTGCAATATCTGTTACCTCGCTTTGTCGCCAAAGCGTGCTCGAAACGTAAACAGATGTGTTTACTATAATATGTAATGTTATCAATCATGTTATCGATTCTTGAAGGTGTTTTTATACAATCGATTAAACATGTAACTATCCTGAATATAAATACATATTAACCTCTTGGCTAGATAAGAGTCTTCAGATGAGAGTCTTCCTAGATGTTACCAATAAACCTTTGACGAGTGATTAGTGTATTATTCACCATCCCTCGACTGCATAACGATTGAGCGAACCTACCCTAGCTGGGTACGTTACACTAGGGTAACACGCAAAAAAGAATACCAAAAATAAGAATGGTCTGAAATTGGAATAAGAAGAATTTTCAGGACATTTTCATAAATTCTACAAATACTCCCACCAACTCCCCCTATCTTCGGCCTTGAAGGTGGATATCATTTCAATGATATTTTTCTCGAGGAGCTCTGCGTGCTTGTTCAAATTCATCGCGAGAGCTCATACTCACTGAATATACGCTTCTGCACCGAATAACTAAGTCAATTAACCTAGCCGAAAGAATCTCATTCATTCGATTTGGATTCGGGATTCTACTCTCTGCTCTCTGAATCAACTCAAACACGAGAACTCCTGGTAGAAATGGTTAGAATCTACCACACATCTCGTCTATTCTCCTAGTCAAATATTCAGAAGTCCTGTGACTTGTTCATTTCCACATACATACAAAGGTACTAGGGTAACATGAAAAAAAGTATATCAAGAATAAGTATGGTCTGAAATTGGGATGAAAAGAATTTTCAGGATATTTTGAAAATATCCTGAAAATTACTCCCTCTGCACGGAATAACTTAGTTGATTAACCTAGCTGAATGAACCGTATTCATGCGATTCGGATTCGGGATTCTACTCTCTGCTCGCTGAATCAACTCAAACACGAGAACTCCCGGTAGAGATGGTTAGAATCTAACACTCATCTCGTCTATTCTTCTAATCGCCTATTCAGAAGTCCTGTGACTTGTTCATTTCCACATACATACAAAGGTACTAGGGTAACACGAAAAAAAATATATCAAAAATAAGTATGGTCTGAAATTGGGATAAAAAGAATTTTCAGGATATTTTGAAAATATCCTGAAAATTACTCCCCCTAGGTTTGGCCTTTCAGGTGGATATCATTTCAATGATATTTTTCTCGAGGGGCACAATTAATTTCTGCCCCATCCTCTCGACCGGATTAGACGCATCTATGGAGCGGAGAGAAACCGCACGGTCCGTGTCCCCCTTTAACGCCCAATTAACGTGGGAGTTGCACAACTGAGGAACGACGCCGAAGGGGTTGCGTATGCAGAGATACACGCTTTGTT
Organism: Aphidecta obliterata; assembly: GCA_963966015.1. Classification (NCBI taxonomy): domain Eukaryota; kingdom Metazoa; phylum Arthropoda; class Insecta; order Coleoptera; family Coccinellidae; genus Aphidecta; species Aphidecta obliterata. The sequence continues at coordinate 7,512,125 of OZ014435.1, forward strand.
CAATGATCCCGTTCCCATTCCCGTCGTGTTCGTCCGTTTTGCATTTTTCGTGACTGCCGGACGAGCGCGCCGTTTCCATCTGGCCACGTTGCGGTAAGTAGGATCCTCCCGATTCCCGGATCAAAGAGTTCAACTGCAGGTGGTCGGGGTTGGACCGTGCGCCGGCCGCTTTGAGGTTAGCCAGTGATCACGAAACGCCCACGGAAATGAAGGGGAAGTTTGGGGTGAGCTATGCTCTGCTTTGATATTTTTTCACATTTGTAACTTGCACTATCTAACCTAATCGTTAGATGATTGAAAAGAAAAATGATACCCCCTCTGTATCAAAAAAAATTAAGGGCCTCTCGAATCAATATAATTGGTAGTTGTGATCGAGTATATTTGTAAACCTGCCTGTCAAAGGTCAGAAATATGTCAAATGTCAGAAATATGTCAAATGTCAGAAATATGTCAAATGTCAGAAATATGTCGAATATGAACTGATAGTTCTCCTGAAAACATATAGAAGACATAATTTCGTTGTAACATAAGTGTTAAGCCAAACACACTACCGATAATGTATATCGTTTTTTAGTCCGTTCATGTGGAACGTGCTTTAGAGCAGATCATACCGTAAACCACCTACCTTAGTGCCTTCATTAGCGAAGGGGAACCTTTCGCACGTCCTCGATTCATATCTAACACGTTCTTGTGTGTGTGCCATTGTTGTGGCAGAATAATATACGAGGATAAAATTAGCCGAGGAAAGTGATAAACTAGATAAGACAATGTTGGCAACAGGTGTTGGGGGAACGCCCGTTCAAGAAAACACTTGTTTAAGGCAAGTTGGAGGGTTTTACTAGAGCTAATCGTAGTTTACATAGATCTATTATAGGAGACAGAATTATTCATGCGATAAGAACAGACCTGTACCCTTGTGAGATAAGAAATTGAACCTATGACATTCGGATTTTTTTTGCTTATAAAAATTTTGAATCCGAATTGTTTTACCTTCGTCCCTAAAGTTCAGAAAAATGTTCAAATTTTGCATTGAATAATGTGAAATCTACACTAGAAACTTAATTAAAATAAATTCATGAAGATTCAGAAACACAGTTGAGAAAAATCTGTGAAAAATTACAAAGTCAATGTAATAAATGATAAAAAAAAATTGGGAACACTTTGAAGGAAGTATACCCAACGCAACTTGAAGAACACCGACATTATAAAGTTTCAACTTATTCGGGAAAAATTTCGGAAAGAATTTCTTATTCTAGCCATCGATTTGTTAATTTGGTTTCAATCAATTTGGATCAAAATCAAATTAAGAAAGCGATGAGAACAACTTTTTGAGCGCTCGTACTACTTACACGAGGGCTATATCATTTCGTCACGATGTCTGTATTTTTCGAATTTTGAGCCGAAAATGGTCTCAATCGACTATGTTCGACTCACTGATGACGAATCTGTCGGAAAATTCGAGTCTGTCCGTCCGGCCGTAAGCACGATAACTTTCGGAAGGAACAACCTAGAGACTTGACATTTTCAGTGTAGGTTCAGATCCCAAATGCCTCGGTTAAGTTCGTTAATGGGCCAAATTACACTAGGGGTTCCGTAAATATGACCGTTCAAAGTTTTGTTCTCTTGATTACTTGGAAACTACAGATTTTATCGAGATCAAATTTTGCACTCAAATGGAGAATGAGGTGTTCAAGCTACATACGAAATTTTGTCCAGATCGCATGACAAGAACCATAGAAACCATAGAAAATTGTAACTTTCGAACGGAAACGCCTAGGGACTTGAAATTTTCAGGATAGGTGTAGATCTCGAATGTTGTGATCACGTTTATCTAAGAGCAAAATTATACTAAGGGTTCCGTAAATATGCGCGTTTGAAATTTAGTTTTCTTGATCATTTCAAAACTGCAGATTCTATCGTGACGAAATTTTGTATACTAATGGAGAATGATATATTCAAGCTACTTTTCTCCAGATCACATGACCAGAACCATAGAAACCATAGAAAATCATAACTTTCGAACGGAAAGGCATAGGGACTTGAAATTTCCAGGGTAGTTTCGGATCGCGAATTTCGCGGGCATGTTCATCAATGAGCAAAATTAGACTAGGGGTTTCGTGAATACGGTCGTTTGAAATTTTGTTTTCTCGATAATTTCAAACTACGGATTCGTTCGAGATAAAATTTCGTATTTTAATCGAGAATGATATATCAAAGCAACATTTTGTCCAGAACGCATGACCAGAACCATAGAAAAGTATAACTTCCGAAGGAAAAGGCCTAGAAGCTTGAAATTTTCAGGGTAGGTTTGTATCGCGAATTTCGCGGCCACGTTCATCAATGAGCAAATTTAGACTTGTGGTTCCGTAAATATGGCCGTTCAAAATATTTTGTTCCTGATAATTTCGAAACTACTGGTTGGATTGGAATGTTTTTTCACACCTAGCTGAAGAATAATGTATTCAAACTACGTGCCAAATTTTGTCCAAATTGCATCACCAAGACCATAGATACCGTAGAAAATTAAAGCGAATTATCGAAAAAAAATTGTTCATCTCAAGCACTGACATGAAGTCTGGAGTTTCGCCTAAGTTTGAGAATTTTTTTTACAGCTGTCGAAAATTCCTCCAATTGATCTCTAAAACTGGAAAATGCGAATCTACCTACAAGGTGGATGTACGAGCGCTCAAAAGCTACTGACTTCACGGCAGTGCTTTTCGTAATTTTCATTTGATATTGAAAGAAATATAAATTTTCAATGTTTCTTTTTGTCGCCAGTGATTGTTGAAGTAAGTTTAAATTAACCGCCTTGGATGGATTGGATTAAACGCTTAAATATGGAATTTTTTTTTCGAAAACTTTCGAGGAAAGTCTTTTGCATACACGCCTGAATTCACATTAAAAAAATAATGAAAGTAGTGTACAACCTTGAGACAAAAATTACAAACATTTTGCCATAAGTATAACTGATAACGCTCTCGTTCATAGAAAGAAGCGCACAGAAATCTCGGCAAATTCGTTTTTACAAATTGACACATCGAATAACAACTGTCACTAACTGTCAGATATTCACGAATGCCAACCCAAAGAAATTTATCATGCAACAAAATTGTTTGTTATTCGATATGGTCAGGGAAATTTTTCAAATAATATATCTACGTGTTAAGACCTTTTCCATCACCAGTGTGATACACTGTATATTCCAATGATCGGCGCGGATGGCCGGCAAACCCGCTCGCGACGTCTTCGGACATGGGAATCCGATTCTTCGGAAATCCAAGCGACCATCGCAGACCGGAGATAAAATCAAGGATGCGGACCGAACAATGCGATGAGAAATGCGGGCGGAAGCGATTTGAATAATCGATAATCGCAATATTTAACGCGACACGCCGGAAAAACCCGCCGATATCATTAATCCTTGACGCCGATAAGATCGGATCGGCCGGCACATCTTTCCCACCTTCTATGACTTCATCTTCCGTGGGTGTTCCCCAGGGCGCGCTCCTCTCGCCGGGACGATTCCCCGTTTGGGGTTCGGATTTCTTTTTCGTCCACGCGCACCACACATAGGCGTTATTGATGATGGCGCGGGTTCAACATCGGATTATCTCCGATATTGATGAGCTAATCACGATGTAATGGACTTATCTCTGTGCGATTACACGGCCTCCAGTTGGGACCCATTCAGCTGCGTCTGTTTCGTAATAACTTGTAATTATGAGATTGATCGTGGCGGTGAGATGCGACGGGGGGAATTAGAGGGGGAATGAAAGGTTTCTTCCTGAATCGGTATATACCGAGGAGGGTGACGTGTGACCTAGGAAGTGTGTACGGTTATGATGATGGAGTCCATTCTTTGCCAGCTTCCTACGGCGATAGGCTGGTTTATGAAAAAATCAAAGTTCTTCTTCAAGTAGATTTTCTGAATGGGTCGAAGCAAATTATTCTTGTGAATGATAACAATCAAGAAGAAGACGAAATTACATCGAACATAAAAAATTACGAAAAGCACTGCCGTGAAGTCAGGAGCTTTTGAGCGCTCGTACATCCACCTTGTAGGTAGATTCGCATTTTCCAGTTTTAGAAATCAATTGAAAGAATTTTCGACAGCTGTCAAAAAAAATTTCAAACTTAGGCGAAAATACAGACTTCAGGTGCTTCAGGTGACCAATTTTTTTTCGATAATTCGCTAGAATTTTCTACGGTATCTATGGTAGTGGTTTGAATACATTATTCCCCAGCTAGGTGCAAAATTCCAATCCAAACAGTAATTTCGAAATTATCAAGAAAAAAAAATTTGTACAGCAATATTTACGGAACTCCTAGTCTAATTTTGCTCAATGATGAACGTAACTGCAACATTCGCGATCCAAATCAACCCTGGAAATTTCAAGTTCCTAGGCCTTTCCGTTCAGAAGTTACAATTTTCTATGGTTTCTATGGTTCTGGTCATGCGATCTGGACAAAATATTGCTTTAATATATCATTCTCGATTTGAATACAAAATTTCATCTCGATCGAATCCGTAGTTTCGAAATTATCGAGAAAACATAATTTCAAACGACCGTTTCACGGAACCCCTAGTATAATTCTGCTCATTGATTAACGTGAACGCGACATTTCAGATCCACACCTTTCCTGAAAATTTCAAGTCCCTAGGCCTTTCTGTTCGAAAGTTATGAATTTTTATGGTTTCTATGGTTCTGGTCATGTGATCTGGAGAATGTAGCTTGAATATATCATTCTCCATTAGTATATAAAATTTCGGCACGATCGAATCTGTAGTTTGGAAATTATCAAGAAAACCAAATTTCAAACGACCATATTTACGGAACCCCTAGTATAATTTCGCTCATAGATGAACGTGATCACGACATTTGAGATCCACACCTATCCTGAAAATTTCAAATCCCTAGGCGTTTCCGTTCAAAAGTTACAATTTTCTATGGTTTCTGGTCATGCGATCTGGACAAAATTTCACATGTAGCTTGAACACCTCATTCTCCATTTTAGTGCGAAGTTTCATCTCGATCAAATCTGTAGTTTTCAAGTAATCAGGGAAACAAAACTTTGAATGGTCATATTTACGGAACCCCTCGTGGAATTCTGCCCTTTAACGAACTCAACCGAGGCATTTGGGATCTGAACCTACACTGAAAATTACATTTCTCTAGGTTGATCCGTTCGAGTTATCGTGCTTACAGACGGCCGGACGGACAGACTCGAATTTTTCGACAGATTCGCCATCAGTGTGTCGATTGAGACCATTTTCGGCTCAAAATTAAGAAAATACAGACATCGTGACGAAATGATATAGCCCTGGTGTAAGTAGTACGAGCGTTCAAAAATAGTCAGTGGAGAACGACATGTTTTGGGGTTTAAAAGAAGAAAAAACCTTGAAAAAAAGTATCACCTTGTAGATTCCCTCATCAATAAGTATTATCATTCCACTAAATCTAAACTACATCTAAATCAAATAATTATTTAAGTTTGATGCAAATATATCGAAAACTATAGGGGTTTTTGCGAAAGAATGAAAAAAATCTGTGAACTTTGTAGTACACAGACGCGTTTCTAGATACTTCAAAACAAAAAACACAAATTTTTGATAAACTTTTTGTGGGATACTAACCCCAATCCAATCGAGTGGTAAATTGGATAGGGCCTTGGACTCGAGCCTTGAGCAAAGTAAGGACTTCGAGTTTACTGTATTTTCTCTGAAAATTCCAACTGGTGGATATAAATGAAACAGAAATCAAGAACGAATATATCTTGAACTTTGAATTTCAAGAGTAATTCAATCTTAAGTGAGGGGTTTTCAAGACTTGGGGCTAGTAAAACTCAAATAATGCCATACATAATTTCGGAATTACCTTTTCTTATGCTCCGTCACTGGGGAGGGAATTCCACCCCTTGTCGAAATCGTGTTGTTCACACTTAATGAAGCCGAGAGTTCACTGCGACCCAGAACACACCCGTACTTTATTTCGGCGTTTCGATATAATTTTTTTCACTTTTTAACTCAACAAAATTCCCGTTAGATTCCGCGTTATTTTTCTAAAATAGCTTGCCCACTTCTCGAAAACTATAAATCTCACAACGCTTTATTTTTTTAGTCATTAAGCGCGCGTTAGGCACTATATTTATGGGTCCTTTACAACTCTTGAGTTTGGGTTATCAAAATTTCAACGCTGGGCACGTAGACTAAACAAATACTCGAATTAATACATATTGATATGTCCAGAACCTTATCAGAAATTATCTAGATATCCCAGAATTATGGTCATTCAATCGAACAGTTCTTCACCGATATATTCCGTAAACCAACAACAAAGAAACCTGGTTCCATTGAGTAGCCTGTCATCTATCTTACAGTGAATTTTCCCTTTCTTATTTTCAACCTTCTTCTTAATTGTCCACGTTAAGCACTTGAATTGAAGGAATGTTCAGAATATGCCGATGCGAAGAAGAAGAACGGAGACAACAGTTTGGGTACCCCCGATCGATGGGCGATATTCGCACAGGAATGCCTCTATCGACATTTGCATTATGGCCATTGTTGGTGGACAATAATATCCCAACTGGGCACGATCTATACGAGTGAATTGCGATCGTTGTTCGTCCGGTACGGTCGTATCTGGCTAAATCAAAAGGCGACCGATAGATGGGCACCTTGCTGCCGCTTTCGCCTACTGCGACGATCATGACTGCCTTTGTTCCGTCCAGAATTATGCCCGAGTTGAAACATTGACAACTCCAATCGCATAACTCATAATTGGACGTGGTTATGACCAGGATTCCATAACGTACACACCAGGTAGAGTCGGCTCCGTTGCAACGTTTCGCTCCGGGTATCGTCAACCTCAACCGGCCATTATGGCAGGGAATCTGACGTTGAACGGCTATGATTGTGCAGAGACAGGGACTCATTAAAATATCGCGGGAATGGCTGCTTCCAGCGATGTGTACTCGACCATCGACGATATTGAATCGGTAACGGTGAATTGTCACTGCGAGAAACAGTCGTAATTCGAATTGCTCGAAATTGATAACTGAGGAATTCAATTTATAGTTAAGGCCCTACACACTATTCATCTGATATTTGCATTGAACGCAGCAATACATGGCTGGCCTCTTTTTGGGAAAATAACTTAAAACTACGAAATAAGGTTCAATTTGAAGTCATAAATCTCCAAATTACAAAATGAAACATGAAAATACGTATTAGATAGACCGGTTTCGTCGATTAGATGCCGACCGGTTTCGCCGTTTTACGGCTCGTCAGTACAGCTTCGGTCAGGATAAACTCGATGTGGCAAACAGCTACCCAAACAACCGAACGCGATGACGGTCAGAGAATATTTCTCTACTCACGCCACCTGTCGGCCGAAGGAGCAACTGAATGCAATCCATGATGGTCCGTGTGAGGATTTCTTGGCTCCCCTGTAAAAACCAAAATAAGTAACCAGACCGTAAGCATTACGGCCTAGTAGTCACAAGTGGTAATACAGGTACAAGCTACAACCTCATTCGCCATAGGGTTACGTGTATTGATTTGTTGGCTTGCTTCATTAGTCTATCTAATACATATTTTCTTGTTTCATTTTGTAATTTGAAAACTTCAGATAGACGACCAATATTTATTCATATATGTCCGCAAACGCTTCGTGACCAAGCTACAGTGTGTTCAAGTTGTAATAAATTGGAAAACTCAATAAGTTTTCGTTACATTAATTCAAATAGTCGAGAATAGAAATTATTTATTTTGGCCTAGTCTATACAAGAAAAAATCTGAGTCGTGGGAACGCCTGGAAATGTGCAGAATCAATGTGTTAATTTAAGTATTTGTTTAGTCTACTAGACCAGCGTTGAAATGTTGATAAACCAAACTCAAGTGTTTTGAAGGACCCATTAATATAGTGCCTAAGGCGCGTTCAATGACCAAAAAAATATAGCGTTGTGAAATTTATTATTTCCCTTCGTCGATATTACGAATTAAAATTTCACATCCTACCACCACTGTCGGAAATGTGAGGGGTGATTGGTTTTTGAGCGCTCGTACTACTTACACGAGGGCTATATCATTTCGTCACGATGTCTGTATTTTTCGAATTTTGAGCGGAAAATGGTCTCAATCGACTATGTTCGACTCACTGATAGTGAATCCGTCGGTAATTCGAGTCTGTCCGTCCGTCCGGCCACGATAACTCTCGAACGGATCAACCTAAAAACTTGAAATTTTCAGTGTAGGTTCAGATCCCAAATGCCTCGGTTGAGTTCGTCAATGGGCAGAATTCCACCAGGGGTTCCGTAAATATGGCCGTTCAAAATTTTGTTCTCCTGCTTACTTCGAAACTACAGATTCGATCGAGATGAAACTTTGCACTCAAATGGAGAATGAGGTGTTCAAGCTACATGTGAAATTTTGTCCAGATCGCATGACCAGAACCATTGAAACCATAGAAAATTGTAACTTTTGAACAGAGAAGTGCCTAGAGACTTGAAATTTCCAGGATAGGTGAGGATCTCGAATGTCGTGATGACGTTTATCTATAAGCAAAATTATTCGAGGGGTTCCGTAAATAAAGTCGTTTGAAATTTAGTTTTCTTGATGATTTCAAAACTACAGATTCGATCGTGACGAAATTTTGTATATTAATGTATGTATATTTGTATATTAATGGAGAATATATTCGAGCTACATTTCTTCAGATCGCATGACCAGAACCATAGAAACCATAGAAAATCGTAACTTTGGAACGGAAAGGCCTAGGGACTTGAAATTTTCAGGATAGGTGTGGATCTGAAATGTCGCGTTCAAATTTACCAATGAGCAGAATTATACTAGTGGTTCCGTAATTACGGTCGTTTGAAATTTAGTTTTCTCGATAATTTCGAAACTGCGGATTCGATCGAGACAAAATTTTGTATTTTAATGGAGAGTGATATATTCAAGCTACATTTTGTAAAGATCGCATGACCAGAACCATAGAAACCATAGAAAATTATAACTTTCGAACGGCAATGCCTAGGGACTTGAAATTTTCAGGGTAGGTTTGGATCGCGAATTTTGCGGTCACGTTCATCAATTATCAGAATTAGACCAGAGGTTCCGTAAATATGGCCGTTCAAAATATTTCTTCCCTGATTATTTCGAAACAACTCATTGGATTGGAATGAAATTTTGCACATAAATGAAGAATAATTCATAGCGAATTCTAGCGATTTATCTAAAAAAAAATTGGTCAGCTAAAGCACTGAAGTGAAGTCTGGAGTTTCGCCCTAGTTTGAGAATTTTTTGACAGCTGTCAAAAAATTTTTCATTTCGTTTCTGAAACTGGAAAATGCGAGTTTACCTTCGAGGTGGATGAACGAGCGCTCAAAAGCTCCTGACTTCACGGCAGTGCTTTTCAAATTTTTTGGTTCACGAACCGCCTCAAAAAGATAATAGAAGAGGGTGATTAATTCAAAACGAAAACAGAAACATCATGTGGAACCACCTAGAATGATATGGTTGAAAATTTTCTAGAAACGAAAAAAAGATCTATCAGGAGTGGTTCGCGGAAATCGGCCGGAAAAAGTTCCTTCGAGGGGAGAGAACACTAAATTCGGGAACTTTTCCAAGTTGATAAGAAATCAGGGAATCAGTCAGAAAGTAGTTTTTCGAGAAGTAGGCACGAATAGCTCTTTCAGAAAATAACACTGAATCTATCGGGAATTTAGTTGAGTTGAGGAGTGAACAAAATTTTATCGAAACGCCGAAAAGAAGTACGGGTGTGTTCTGGGTCGCAGGGAACTCTCGGCTTCATTAAGTGTGAACAACACGATTTCGACAAGGGCAGGATTTCTCTCCTCCAGTGGCGGAGCATAAGAAAAGGTAATAATAAAATTACGCATGGCATTATTTGAGTTTTACTAGACCCGAGTCTTGAAATCTCTCAGTTAAGATTGAATTACTCCTGAAATTCAAAGTTAGTTGGATAATTGTTATTCTGAGATGACTATAAAAATACAGTAAACTCGAAGTCCTTACTTTGCTCAAGGCAAGAGTCCAAGGCCCTTTTTAATTAACCGCTCGATTGGATTGGGGTAGTACCCCACAAAAAAATGATCGAAGTTATTTTTTTTTGTTTTGAAGTATCTATATAAGCATCCGTGCATTACACTCTCACCGCCATAGCCATCTGGCGTACAGTTTAAGAACCACCGCTCAGAATCTTGACCAATTTCACTCCAGAAGAAACGAATCGGAATGACAGTGCAGTCGACCACCGGTCAAATGCTTTCCTCATCCAGCGATACGCCTTCGCGAAGAAAGCGGTCAGGGGTTAAAGGTGGTTGACTGCCACGACGAACGGGAACGGTAGCGAACTCGCCAAGTGTCTCTGCGGGGTGCGAACCGAGCTTTAGGTACTGTCGTTGGTATGTGACGTAAAACAAATCTTGTTAGAATTGTAAAAATGTTAAATTAAGTTGACGTATTCATCCGGATTGAAATGTCGATTACGGATGGCCGCCTCAATTAGATAGTAATTAAGTTTTTCAATCGGATACGTTGAGAATGGAATGCTCAATTAGGATTTGTTTTCATTGGAATTGACCGATTTAGTCAGGGTTATTTTCGCTCCGTAGTTTGATTACAATATATTAGCATTTTGTCATTATCGTTTGATTATTCTTGGAAAACTCGAATACAACTGCCAAATGCCAAAATTCCAAAGTGCAGTCAATCACCTGCACGAAAAAAAAGCGATCAACTTCATCACATTATCTTCACCGACTATTTCTTCACAACAACCATTCGCTTGATTTTTTTATAAATTACTTTCATTCATATAATCTGTTATTCTTTTGTTTCAGGTATGTAACATTAACTGGAGATTTCTTTCACTCTATAAGTTGAGAGTTGAAACACCAAAAACAAGTAAGTCAGAAGTTTCCGACACTACACTGATTTATTATAAGATAGATGAAGCAACAAAATTCGACCTTTCCCGATTCTCTTGAAGCTCACTTGAGTCGCTAAACAAAACATAAGCATGCCAACGTGCACATTTTGAACAATGCGGAAAGCGCGCCCGGATGTGACGTAACAAGCCCAGACCAATCGCCGCTTACCTCCCCGTTTACTTGATAGAACGTTGTTTGCTGTTTTGTCGATTTGCCAATCAGAGCCCAGCCTACTTACTACGTCACGAGAGGCCGCCTTAACGCTGTTGTTTGAATATCTCACTGAATCGGAGAGTTTTTTCTTGATTGTGATCATAATATAATGCGTTACCATGAACACAATTATGAAATACATCGAAAGAAAGACATTTATTCTCATTAGAAACTTCAATATGTTTGTACGGAACAGAACTAAGTGAAAAACCTTTCCACTTCCTCAGTACACATCGAAAAAAACAACAAAAAAACCAGCTGCTCCTTTCTGCGAAATTCTGTTCCAAGAAATGGAAACGAATTCGAAGACACCCCGAGAAAACTTTTTCCGATAATTTTTCATAACATTTCGCCGAGACTTCCTGCTCGTTTGAACAACCCTCAACTGTTGAAACTTCGTCAGTTTCCTACTGAATATAATTTCTTCTTCTATCTTATTGACGTCGTCGCGGGAAAAAAACTGATGCTAGTTCGAGACGTCCTAATAGATTTTATATGAGATTTTTCTTGTTGAAGAAGGAAAACTGAACAATTTTCATGAAGAAATTCATTTCTTTCCACGTGAGGAGGGAAGTTTTTTTGATTGGCTATTCTATGATTCCATCTCTTAAAGTTAATAAAAATAAAAACACATTATTGGTCACATTGGGAGCCAGTTCGATTGTCTCGCTACAGTGTCAGAATCGAATCGAATATTTCATAGATGGGGACATGAAGAGTCTACTTCTTCAATGCGTTCTACACTTGAAGATTTATCCTCATAACATATGGAAAACTCGCCGAACCGTTCTTCAATTAATAAATTAATGTATCCGGAGAGGATCGGACCGAACCGTACGGGCTCTGGTTTTTTCTAGGGAGAAGAATCATCATTAGGACAATGGTTTCAAGACTCCAACATGTGTTGAATGAAGATGCCGAGACCGTTATTGTAGTATTTCCGATACGAATGAGCTAATTGAATTCTTCTCCTGCTGGGTGAGATTGCGTGCGAGAACTACAATGATGACGGTTCCATTTTTTGAGGTGTTCCGCTTTGATTCGAGTCTAACAGGAAATTGTCGTTCTCTTTTGATTCGTTGAAGTACTTATGAATCGCAAATTGATGACCCAGAAATTTAATTTTTTCCTTCAGTATGAACTGCAGGTGTTCGATATCTCTACTTGCAGATGGGGGGAATTTCCCAATATAGATCCCCATCTCCCTACTCCCTAGAAGCCGCTCGATATCATCCGACACTTTGTGTCTAATTGGCTCAAAACCGTGAGACAGATACCTCGAATCTGCTTTCGCTTCGATTATCTCTGAAGCCCCCATAATTCTACCGAGTAATAAATCAGTTGCCGATAGTTTTTCCGCATGGGTGGTCTGAGAGTTGCACTGGCTTTAAACCAATTTGTAACGATCTGCAATAGATATTTCGGAGGATCTATTGACAGTCAGTTCCAGTTTGTGGTTCAAAAAACCTCACTTTCAGTGTTTACTTTTTTTTTTCAGGGGGAAACCTCAAGGACGAACTATCTCCGATAGAAAGAACAGTGTGAGAATTCGTAGGAAGCATGATCTGCTCGAACTAAACCTAACTTGCTGTTTTAGATTCCGGCTATTATTGCCTATCAACCTTTCGACTTTTTTTTGTTTGTATCACTTTTACGATCTTTGTCGTGTGATTTTTGTTTTACCTATGTCTTTCATAGGAAGGTCCTTCTTCCTGATATTCGAAATTATGCTCAATCAATTTCTGCCTTTACGTAGTTGATCTCTGGGTCTTTTGTGGTAGGTGGGCATCCTAATCCCATCTTCTGAAGTGTTGTCGTAAACTAGACTTTTTAGCTTATCATTCGGATGTTCAGTTGATTTTTTAAATATCTTCTCGGTCTTTTCATTCAGGAAATCTGTTATAGTTTCCCATTTTAAGTCTCTATGGATTTGTTGTTTTCGTACGAACCACGGCATATTCATTGCTGCTGTTAGCAGTTCATCTTCTGTTGCTTGAATCTTCTTTATATGGCCTCCTTGGCCTCATGCCGCCATATGTTGGTTGAGGTCTTGCAATTGACTTGATCATTCGTAGTCTCGTGCTTTGGTTCATTTGGCTCTTCCTTTCTAGCAGTGGGTAAAGTCTACTCATTGCTGAGTTCGTTTTATCCACTGCATATTTTATATGGTTTTTCCATGTAAGCCCTTTATCTAGTCTTACACCTAGATATTTGACTTAATTTACCCATTTTATCTCTTCTTCATCTTTCCTTAGGTTGGAATTTATCTCATGTCTCCGCTCCTGTAGTAGAATAGCTTGCCTCTTATTGCTATTTATCTCAATTTTCCATTTGATGAACCATTATTCTGAATCTTCTAGAGCTTCTTGTAGTATTCAGTATATGACATCTGGTCGTCGATGTCTGAAGGCTATTTCCATGTCCATGAAGGTCAAACAGATTTCTTGGCTTTTTGGAAATATCTTAGATATACACTCACATGCAAAATAAACGCAACAAGTTAATACTTGGTAAAATTTGAGGTCTCATAGTTTCTTTATTTTTAGTACAATTTCAAAATTTTGTAGCAAACTGTAGCGAAAATTATTAATTTCAACCTGCTCATTCAGTCTTTTGTCATTATTCAGGGTTAGTTAGTTAAAACTTAATTTTAAAACATTCTGTGGAATAATTTTATGCTCAAATTCTTTCAAAATACCAATTTTTGTTAAGAACTATTCCTTTCCAACATTTTTTTTTCTGATCTATGCCTTTGAGTGCTGTAGTTCATTTTCAAGAAAGAAATTAATATGTCATCAATGGTTTACTTCAAGAATTGTAATTTTTTGAAGAGGTGAATTGGGGGAGGAAAATTTCACAAAAGCTGTTGCTCTTGTTGAAGATGAACGTGATTATGAATATGTTGCAAGAATTCTTCAAGTTCATCGCTTTACCGTCAAAAGAGTAGTCGAACGTTTCAGAGAAACTGGCCGAAAAAAGCGTAGAGCAGGTAGTGGCAGAAAACGACAAACGACTGCTCTTGATGACAGGTTTCCTGAAGTGAATTCTCTGCGGGATCATCATTTAACATCAGTGCAGTCTAGAAATCAACTTCGAGGGTTCCAAGGTACAAATGTTACCATTGGGACAGTTCGCCGAAGATTGAAAGAGTTTGGTTTGAAAGCTTGCAGACCAGCAACTGGACCCAAACTACTTCGGAGTCGCCGAGTAGCTTGACTGCAATTTGTTGTTACATTGGAACTTAGGGCAATGGAACAATGTTTTTTTCACTGACGAATCCAGATTCTCCTCATTTTGTCCAGATGGATGGAAAAGAGTTTGGAGAAGGAATAGAGAAAGATTTTTCTTCTTAAAATTAGGTAAACTGTTGTTTTGACTTCTTTTCCTTCTTGAAAATTAACTGGTGCACCTGAAGACATAAACCAAAAATGTTGAAAAGGAATGGTTCTTAACAAAAATTGGTATTTTGAATGAATTTGACCACGAAATTATTCTACAGGATGTTTTGAAATTAGGGTTTAACAACAAACTTCTAATTAACCTTGCATAATAACTAAAAAGCCAGCATTCAACAGAAGACTGAATGACCACGTTGAAATCAATAATTTTATCTACAGTTTGTTAAACAATATTTAAAGATGTACTAAAAATAAAGAAACTATGAGACCTCAAATTTTACCAAATATTAACTTGTACACGTGAGTGTATATGTTGTAGAGTAGAGGTCCAAGAAATGAGCTTTGGGCACTTCTGCTTCTACTTGTCGGATGGAAGATAATTTGTCATCCATTTTGACATACAAATTTCTGTATCTCAGCTATTTTTTTATTATCTTGCAGGTTTTGGTAGTGCAGCCATCATCATCTTGTAGGCAAGTCCTTTCTGCCAAACCTGGTCGAAGGCTCTCTCGAAGTTCAATAACAGTAACCATGTGGCTTGTTTATTCTGAAAGTTTTCAATGAAATATTCAGTGAGCCTTAACAGTTTGAGTTCTTTGGAATGAACTCTTCTGAATCCTAATTGTTCCGGTGGTATCAGATTCGGAGCTTGTGTTTCTTCATTAAATTTTTTTGCAATGACCCTCTCAACTATTTTCCCAAGTACTGACAGTAGTCTTAAGTTAATAGTTAATAGTTAGGAAGGGGGTTACATTCCACTGCGACCTCAAGGTCTATTGTGCTCCCCATCAGAGCCGTATTCGCAAATGCGCTACCTACAGCTCCCCCTCCAGCTCCAGTGCTCCAATGAACTCCAGTATCTGAGAGGGCTTCAAGGAGGTTAGATCCTCATTCCTCCTGTAATTCTCTTGTCCAAGACATTCTTCGCGCTGGTTTGAAATGGCGAGGCATTCTGTACCCAGGTGAACAGGAGTCTCCTCCTCTTCACCACAGCATCTACACTCGTCTGTTTCTGTTAAGCTCATTCTCATCATATGCTTCCTATGGCGTCAATGTCCTGTGAGGAAGCCAGTGAGTAGGCGTAACTTGTTCTTACGGAGATCCAAATACTTTTTGGATCTTGGACTTTCAAAGTTCCGAATGAACCTTTTAGAGTGATCAATTCCTGGAAGGTTCCTCCAGAGTGCTTCCCTTTCGGTCTCTACCTTCTCCAGAAACTCTTTCTTATAGGTGCGTTTACCTATGCCACAGAAAGGTTCTGGGCCAGTAAGTGGCGTTTGTGTTCCCTTTCTGGCAAGTGTATTGGCCTCTTCGTTTCCTTTGATTCCTGAGTGACCAGGAACCCAGACTAAAGAGACCTTATCTTTCTTGCCTACTACATTAAGTTTCCTCCGGCACTCCCATATCAGCTTTGAGTCGATGATATAAGAGTTCAGTGCTTTGATGGCAGCTTGACTATCCGAGTGGATCACAATGTCAGACAGTAGTCTTATCGACCTGTAGTTCTTTGGGAATTTGCTTTCTTTGTCTGGCTTATTGAACACAATTACTTCTGCTGTTTTCCATCTTTTCGTATAGTATTCTGTTCTCATCACTGCGTTTTCTATATTGGTAAGCGCTGCTATTCCTTTTCCGTAGAATAAAGTTTGTTACTTTGTCTTTACCTGGAGCTTTCCTGTTTTTCAATTTCTTGATGATTTCTTCAATCTCTGTTGGTTTTGTTGGGTTTGGGATGGTATCGCCCTCCGGAGGTTCCAACACTAATTCTTCATTTTCTCCTACTTCTTTTTCAAAGTCTTCATTGTCTGTAGTTGTTTTAGGCTTTTATATTTATTGCATCGTCCAGTGCTTTGGCTTTTTCTAGCTTTGAGTAGGTCACTGCCTTTGCTGCCGTAAGCTATTTTGCATCTTTCATGCTCTCTTTATAAGTTCTTTTATTGCTTTTGGGGTTTCACCATGTGAATGCTTCGAGTCAATCAATGTTTCATCGCTATTTAAAATTCAAACCTCATCGAACAGCTTCCAATCGGCGAACATTGTATCTCTCCAGCTGCGTCGAATCCGCAGTTGCGATTCCCCATTCTTCTTCTTCCGCCGATAGAATTCGCTGAGAAGTATTTTGATTCGGATGACACTGCTCTTATGAATAGACGACACCATCTATAGCTACCAGTAGGTGTGAAAATAAACCGACGTGCAAATCCTCCCAGAATGGAGATGTATAACGGATCACCCGGTGCGACTCTATAACTCGCACATTAACGTTATGGAGCCCACGGCCAACACAATGGGGACCCCATAGCCCAAACGGTCGATCATTATCGGTTTACTGACCCAAAGAATAAAACACGCTGATTTATTAAAAACGTATTCAAATTACACAATTAAAAATTCTTTTCCATAGATAAGGCAGTAAGATGGACAGTTAGGCGGCTAACGCTATTTGGAAGGCTGTAAATAAATCATAAACTAGCATGGGGGCATCCATGAATGGCCCAACCGTTGTTCGAGTATGTTTCGTGAGATGACCGAGTGTTAGTTTACATTTAATCATGGACCATCAGAAAATTAATATGGTGTTTTATGATACTATAAAATCTGCACGTCGTAACTCAGTTGTATGAAGTTCAAAAGTGGGTACAAAGTAACATCTCCGGCGACGTCCTCAAGGGAGACTTTTCTTGGAGTCCCCGGAAGAAATTATCCCATGCCCAACGGTCCCAGTAACGTCTTAATCACGCAGTATTTTCACGTAACCGCTCACGGGAACAATTTTTGCAAATTCCGAAAATCGACGCTCACGTTACAGCCGAAGATCACCGGTTTCTTCCCCTTCACCGTTACGTCCGGCTCAATCCACACACCACGAAACGCGGAATTATACCCCTCATATACGTACACTTTCTTCGAATTTCCACGACACGATCTCCCGGGAGATTGCACGCCGCAAATCGGCCGTTCTTCCGTGGAATATTCTAAGTAATTATTTATTATAGATCCGTGATAAATGTAATCAGTGTAAACAGCCCGATTTTTTCGAGCCGACCCTCGGAACCTTCGGCCTATCGTTCCGACGAGGCTGGATCATGAAGTACCGCAGGCCGTCACTTTAAATGTATTAAGAATGTATAAATCAGCGGAGGATGTTGGATGATCGCTGGCCAGCAAGCCGAGACCGTTTGTTGGTCTGATCTATGGACGCCCGAGGGGAATCCGAGGAATTTCGTGTGAAAAGATCGCATAATTTCGCGTTAATGATGAAATGGAATCGGTCAGGTTGTTGCAAAGAACCCTTGGGTGTGTGGACGAGTTCGCCGACAAAAGGGGTCCATGAAGAGATTACCAAGAAATCTAGTTAGTTTCGAGTATTCCATCATGAATAATTGACATAGACACGAATATGGTAGCCATTTGAGATATAAAATTCGAAAAAAGCACTGACGCATTGAAAATGCTTGTACCATTATTCGTGTGCAAACTGATGTGAGAGTTGCTGCATGTAATCATTCGTTATTACGCCGGACAAGACTTTGCGCACATCAAACGAATGGTAACCATTTCGAAAAATTTCTGAAAACAATTTGGATCAATTTTATCGATGAGTTTATGGACCTAATTTTTTTCTTCAGGACATTTTCAATCAGTGATTTTTCTTCTCCTCAGTTTGAACTCTAAGAATTATATCGTTCACGAAAAATTTGCTAATAAAAATTGAAAGAGACTATACAAAATTGTGATGAACACCCAGTTCTTTATTTACTTGCTGAAATGCATATGGCACCGTGATTGAAGAAAGATTTCCTATAAGAGTAGTATTAAGATGATGATGCCCAAGAGATTTTGCACTTTTCACAAATTGAATATTTTTGTGATAAATAAACTTCCAGCTATAAAAACCACACTTCAAGAGTTGAAATCGCAGAATTATATGGAATACATCAAATTCCTCAACATCCCATAAGAAAAACTCAATTTTCTTGCCGATTCCCAATTTCGAATCATTGACATAAAATAGGATCTTTCGAGATCTTGATAGATTGGTTAACCTTACTGTCATGTGTCTGAAATATGATTGAAAATGTCAGTACTAACGTATTCAAACGTAACTTTCAAAAAATCATATCTCCTAAACTAGAATCTCCCCGAAATATATGATGATACCTTTCGTTTCATCTCTCATGATTTCATATAACAAAAAAACGTCGTTGACGGTGTACAGATTTGGGGAAAAAAAGATTCGTCTGTACCAAACCGACAAATAAATGAACAGACAATAATGCGAGTCAATAAAACAGTGATTAAATTAAATCTGCTTCAATTTTCTAGCAGGGGAACAATAAAATATAACGAGAGTAAAGATATGATAAGAAAAAAAATGAGGACATATGAAATGACAGAATTATATGGAATATATCAAATTCCTCAACATCAGATCAGAAAAACTCAAATTTTCTTACCAACCCTCAATTTCAAATTATTGACAAAAAATAAGGTCTTTTGGGGTTTAATTAGATCGGTAAAACATAAATGTGTCTGAAATATGGTTGAAAATGTAAGTACGTATTTGAACGCAACTTTCAAAAAATCATATCTCATAACTAGCAGCTCCCTCCAGTAAATAAGGGTACCATTTGTTTCATCTACCATTATTGCATCCAAGAAAAAATCGTCGATGAGAGTGTACAGATTTTGGGAAAAAAAGATTCGTCTGTACCAAACGGAAAATAAATAAACAGACGAGAATGCCAGTTAATGAAACAGTGATCAAATTAAATCTGCTTCAATTTCTTCAATGCTTCAATTATCTTGCAGGGGATCAATAAAATATGATGAGAGTAAAGATAGGACAAGAAAAAAATTAGTAAATATGATATCATAGAATTAAATGGAGTATGTATATCAAATTCCCCAACATCGGATCGGAAAACCTCAATTTTCTTGCCGAAAAAATAGAATCTTTTGGGTTTTTATTATATTGGTAAACCTTACTGTCATGTGTCTGAAATATGGTTGAAAATGTCAGTTATTACGTATTTGAACGCAACTTTCAAAAAACCATATCTCCTAAACTAGAAGCTCCCCGAGATAGAAAATGGTACCATTCGTTTCATCACTTATAATTGCATTCAAGAAAAAATCGTCGTTGGAAGTGACTGATTTGGGAAAAAAGATTCGTCTATACCAAAACAGAAAATAAATAAACAGACAAGAAAGCCAGTTAATAAAACAGTGACAAAATCAAATCTGCTTCAATTTCGACAATACTTCAATTTTCTTGGAGGGGATCAATTCATTATGATGAGAGGAAAGATAGGATAAGAAAAACATTAGTACAAATGAAATCACAGAATTATACGAAATATATCAAATTCCTCAAGAGCAGATCAGAAAAACTCAATTTTCTTCAAAAAATAAGGTCTTTTGGGGTTTTATTAGATCGGTAAAACTTAAAAGTGTCTGAAATATGGCTGAAAATGTAAGTACTTGCGTATTTAAACGCAACTTTCAAAAAATCATATCTCCTGAACTAGCAGCTCCCTGCAGTAGATAAGGGTACCATTTGTTTCATCTATCATTATTGCATCCAAGAAAAAATCGTCGGTGAGAGTGTACAGATTTGGAAGAAAAAAGATTCGTCTGTACCAAACAGAAAATAAATAAACAGACGAGAATGCCAGTTAATGAAACAGTGATCAAATTAACTCTGCTTCAATTTCTTCAATGCTTCAATTATCTTGCAGGGGATCAATAAAATATGATGAGAGTAAAGATAGGACAAGAAAAAAATTAGTACATATGATATCATAGAATTAAATGGAGTATGTATATCAAATTCCCCAACATCGGATCAGAAAACCTCAATTTTCTTGCCGAAAAAATAGAATCTTTTGGGTTTTTATTATATAGGTAAACCTTACTGTCATGTGTCTGAAATTTGGTTGAAAATGTCAGTTATTACGTATTTAAACGCAACTTTCAAAAAATCATATCTCCTAAACTAGAAGCTCCCTGAGGTAGAAAATGGTACCATTTGTTTCATCACTCATAATTGCATTCAAGAAAAAATCGTCGGTGGGAGTGACTGATTTGGGAAAAAAAGATTCGTCTGTACCAAACAGAAAACTAATAAACAGACAAGAATGCTAGTTAATAGAACAGTGACAAAATCAAATCTGCTTCAATTTCGACAATGCTCCAATTTTCTTGCAGGGGATCAATTCATTATGATGAGAGTAGAGATAGGATGAGAAAAAAATTAGTACAAATGAAATCACAGAATTATACGAAATATATCAAATTCCTCAAGAGCAGATCAGAAAAACTCAATTTTTTTGCCGATGCCCAATTTCGAATCATTGACATAAAATAGGATCTTTTGAGATCTTGATAGATTGGTTAACCTTACTGTCATGTGTCTGAAATATGATTGAAAGTGTCAGTACTAACGTATTCAAACGCAACTTTCAAAAAATCATATCTCATAACCTAGGAGCTCCCTGAAGTAGATAATGGTACCATTCGTTTCATCTCTCATAATTGCTTTCAAGAAAAAATCGACGGTGAGAGTGTTCAGATTTGGGACAACAAAAATTCGTTTGTACCAAACGGACAAATAAATAAACAGCAAGAATGCCAGTTAATAAAACAGTGATGAATTTAAATCTGCTTCAATTTCTTCAATGCTTCAATTTTCTTGCAGGGGATCAATTTAATATGATGAGAGTAAAAATAGGACAAAAAAAAATGGGTACATATGGAAACACAGAATTATATGGAGTATATAAAATTCCTCAACATCACATAAGAAAAACTCAATTTTCTTGCCGATTCTCAATTTCGAATCATTGAGGTTTTAATAGATTGGTTAACCTTACTGCATTGTGTCTGAAATATGGTTCAAAATGTCAGTATTAATCGGTATTAACGTATTCAAACGCAACTTTCGAAAAATCATATCTCCTGAACTATGACCTCCATGAAGTAGATAATGATATCACTAGTTTCATCTCTCATAATTGCATTCAAGAAAAAATCGTCGGTGAAAGTGTACAGATTTGGGAAAAAAAAGATTCGTCTGTACCAAACAACTAACTAAACAGACAAGAATGCGAGTTATAAAACAGTGATAAAATCAAATCTGCTTCAATTTCTTCAATGCTGCCGGGGATCAATAAAATATGATGAGATCAGAGATCAAAGGATGAGAAAAAACTAAGTACCCCAAATACACCTACAGGGTGTCACTTTCAAGCACCGGTACGATTCCAACCGAAGCATTTGCAAGAGCATATCTCGAATTCCATCCGACATTTTCGATATCTGATCATTCGCCAACGCTAACGGTACCCTCGACGAAAAATTTCCTCCCCAACCAATTACTCCAATGTGATCCAGCTTTCTTCGTTAAATTTTATGTGTTTTTCCGCAGTCTCTCAGATTCAGATACGGGGACGAAGGTGGCGGCGGCGGCGCGATCTACCGGTTCTTTATTGCGTTTCGTGAGCAGGCCATTTGCGGCCGTTTTTTCTCTTCGAATCTTCAGAATTAGCGGAACCTCTCGGAAACCGTCGAGGCTCGAAGATCGCCGCCGTCCGCTTCCTGCTCTCACGCCCCCGCTATGTACCCCGGGCGCAGTGCGGGATGAATCGGAACGGCCCGAGACGATGGGAGGGAAAACGTGAAGGTCCGGAATCGTGGAGATGTCGGATTTGAATCCCTGAAAAATTATGATCAAGGAAGTACTTTTGGTTTTTTTCCAAAGGTAGAAATGATGATCTACAGCGTTGTCCGAACGTCAAAAACTTAGGAAGGGAAGGTCTTAAAATAATAATTCATTGATGATAATTATTTCGACCACGTATTTAACAGCAAAAAATCCACGATTAAATCCGTTTCTAATCGGGTCTTTACGAGCCGCAATTTTTTATTTCCAGATCTAATCTCGATGCCGCGCGTTTAGCGTCGATGATATGCGGAATATCTCGAGACCGAATAATCGAAAAAAGTATTATACAACAATGCTAATCATCTAGTAATGAGCCGGTTACAAATTCGACCGAGATAATGCTCCTCGATAGCGTCGTTTCGGTATATTGCCCTCGAATGGAAACGAATAAATCACGATCTAATCATCAATTACAGGGCGAATCAATTAGTGGAGCAATTGAGACCGGAGGATTTCGGCCAGCTTGGCTGGATCGACAGAAGAAAAAATAGATTATGATTTGTATGGGGATATTAATCAGGCGAGTTTAGAAATGGTCAACTGTCTCTTTTGCATCTGGAACCAACAGCTATCAATTTGGTCGAATCGCTGTATGTTACTGCTCAGTTTAACTTTGATTAACGCTTGCTCGCTAGATGAAGATTAAAAACCGCCAAACTGTAGTTGAAACAACCTTCGAGGACTCACCTGAAAAAAAAACAAAAATTAGTATCGTGAAATTTACTTGAAGATGATAATTTATGTGCCATCAAGAATTCTCCAAGTTTTCAGTGTAAAAAGGGAGTACGCTATGGGAACTCTTTTTGAAGTTGTGATCGCACTGAAAGAAAAATCCCGGGAATTTTCGGTTAAATGAATTCCTGTTGTTCAAACGCTTCTATTGTTATAACAACAAGAAAGACCGTTCTGAGAACAATCTGTACTTACAATCTAACATGCCGATTCCGGTTTGAGTGACTTAAATTTTACAGGAATATCTAGTGAAATATATTAATTTTGTTAGAATAACCCAACAATATTTGTACGACTGAAAGTATGGACACATTGAATTCAACAGGAATGTTTGGTATTTCTCACAGAAATTCTGATTATGCCACCGGAATAAATGTTGTTCAGCTAACAGAATTTTAATCTATGTCTATGTTGCTGAAGAATAAAATACGAAGGAACGAACATGATGAAACAGCGTTTCGATTACTCTTGGCATTCTTTGGCCTCCTACCTAAAATTGAATATTTTCGATAAACGATTGAAACTAACTCTTGAATAACTTTTCCTACGAAATACAAAAAAAAGAGAAAATAGGGTTAGTATATGATTAAGAAACAACATTAACCGTACCGCTCAACAGAGGGCACCACCGAATAGACAAAACTCGGAAGATACTATTCAAAGGATTGGAAAGCAACAGAAAAGGTGTGTGCATTAGAAAACAGAAATTCTGTGATGAAATTCGCTAATAATCCATGGAAAAATACTTTATTATTCAGGATATCTGGGGTACTTGACGACTTAATGCAATAAAAATGTTAACGGGTTTTTTTCAGGGTAAAATGTCCATAAAAAAATCGAACATCAGTATTGTACGAGGAATAAAAAGAACGATTTGGAATCATTGAAGTGTCGGAAGAGAAAAGGTCAGAGGTCCTGCAATTATCTGGCTCCAAAATTGTATTCCAAATTACCTGAAGAACTGAAAAACATAAAAATTTATAGAAACTTCAAGAGCAGGGTCAAACAATGGATGATCAAGGAATTTCATGACAAATATCGTCAAGCTGAACTAAAATTCGGCCAGAAAACTAATCAAAAAATAAAATATTTTGACAATTCTAGATTTGCCACAGATGACATATTATACAGGTGTTCTTAAACTGGAGGTACAAATGAAGAGAAAAGATTCCCTAAGAAATTTCAAGAAAAAAATTCTCATAAAGATGGGATCGCAAACGTTTCGTTTTCGAGAGTTTGAATTTTATTCAAGTTTTCAAGTTTTTTTCTCATAGTATCTACACTCCACAAGATATTCAACTGAAATTTGGCATAGATATTACAATTGAGGGTATACACCATGTTACATGCCAATTTCGATAGAAAATCTACAGGGTGATATTTTTTCTGGAACACTGTCCCCTGTTTTCCTCCTGAACTTTTTTTGGTGAGCCACTGTTGGAAAAAATATGAACAGTAGCTTTTTTGTTATAGTAAACTTTATGGTCTCCTGTAGTTTCGTCGTATCTGCTACCGATTTCGAGAAAAAAATTTTGAACGATTGTCTCGAAATCCCTGTATATATGCTATGGAAATTGGCATGTCACATGGTGTAAATTCTCAATTGAAATATCTGTGCCAAATTTCAGTTGAATTTCTTTTGAATTGTAGATACCATGAGAAAAAAACTTCAACACCTTGTATTTCGAAAATGAAGCATTTGCGATCCCATGTTTATGGGACTTTTTTTTCTTAAAATTACTCAAGGAATCTCCCCTTTTCGTTTGCTCCTCCAATTTAGGAACACCCTGTATATGTGTATTTATATATTATGGTATGGAAAAATCACCAATATGCGACATGAACCCCAGAAAAGACAAAACAACAAACCTAAGATGACCAATTCAAGTGCGAAATAGTAACAATATTAGTGAATTTAATAATAATATAATATAATTATAATATTTATAAATATAATATATCGTGATAGAGGTTCTTGATTTAGTTGAAATTAGTTTTGAAATTAGTTAGGAGATTGGTGTATTTAGTTTCTGTAGAATGAATTTTTATTTTTAGTCACGTAGGTACAGATAATTATATGTAATTATCATTTTGAGCTTGGAATACAACTAGTTTGTTTATTAAACAGAAAATTTCTGTAAGTAGTCACGCATATTCCGGTTTTCGTCACAGTATTATTTTCCTCCAAACTGCAGTTTGGTTGCATGAACTAATGTAAAACTTGTTATTTCTAGAAGAATCAAACGACCGGAATTGTCACGTAAAATCAACAAATATTCCTGCTGTCGGGGGAATTTCCTGTAGAAGTAACCGAATTCCTGTTGTATATCCTGGAAAATTTCTTTGAGTGCACGTTTCAAAATTGTGATCGTGTTCAGCACAGACCCACATAATGAATTATGAACGGTCCTGTCGGCAAACAATTCGTGCTGGCCCGAGGAGATGAAACACTCAAATCGAATATTTCGGAATTCTCCGTCCTCGCGGACCCCGTCTCACATAAAATAATAAAACACCATTTCACAGAATCTCGCGGCTCCTGTAGCGACAAATTTCCACGGAAAGATGCGTCTCTCCGCGAAGTATCAAATGAAATATTAATTGAAATAGTTTATCATGCAAATTTCTGTCGGTGGCGTCGAGTTATGAGTTTCAATTTTCCCGGTCTGTCGACAACGTTTCCACCGTATAATGCCGGATTATGGTTCTAAATAGACTCGTCCGGAGGGTAGACGTGTCCTAGAAGTTTCTACGGTTTATTGAAATACCTCGCGAAGCGAATAACACACGAACACTGCTAAAATGTGTTTACAGATATCTGGGCTTCGGAGGATCTCTTGGAATAACAGAGTATGCTCTTATTAGAGGAGTACTGGAGTTCGGAGTGGATTCGTCCAGGATTCAGAAGAAGCAATACTCTCGAAATTTTCAAATATAGTGGTAGGAGTGACGGATTATCCTCCATAATTAACAAACACTGAAAGTTGGATCAAAACCTTATATAACGAAACCCAATACTCCATTCAGGAGTTACTCATTCGCTTCCATAAGTACGGAATATATATGCGCGTCTTCTGGCTGGTAATATAAATTCTACTCTTCACTCTTCAAGTGATCTAAACTATTGATATAATCAACCTTAAACGACCATTGCTGGGCTTTCTATTTGACACGAAGGAGGATACGACTAGAGTTCGAGCTTCAGCCGTTAGAAAAAAGTCGGATAAAGTCCGTTTACTCACATCGCAGGAATCTATATCGATCAAAATAACCGCATCAACTTCGGAATTACCGTCGGATAATTGCAGAGCAGTTCAGGTGGGTGTTGCCGCGGTCCGGACTAATATAACCCTTATTGACTTAATGAAAATTGCGCCCCGCGTCTGCCGGATTAGAGGGCGCCCCACCCCCTCTCTACGGATCGGAGGAGGCGCGCGGGGTGAAAATCGCGAGAGGGTGGAAGGAGGATTACCCCACAGGAGTTGGCATAGCGAGAGCATCCCGAGAAATTATGCAGCTTCTTTAATTTCGATTACTTTGATAATTCCTGCGTTAAATCGTCTCCGCCGTGGAACGAACGGAGGCGGCTGGAACAGGGGCGGATTCCCCTGTACAGAGGTGGGAAGGACGACCTTAGATTTCGAATGTGCAGGGTTGAGACAATAGATTTTCGATAACTAGAATTTCTTCCATATGCTGAAATGTTCTTGACACTATCTTGTTTATTCATTTTTTTTATTATTATTTTTATTGTCTTCGATATTTATTTGTCTTCTAATTTTGGTGTGGCTAAATAGCTTTCGAGGCTTTATGTAATCTGGATTGTGGATTCACCTCGTCTTTGAACATGTGGGAGAAACAATTCTGACATTTTCACCAGATGATAATATTATAGAGGGTGCTTTTTGAGGTTAGGCTTTTTTTTTTGACAGGTGCTAGAACTCATGAAAAGAGATCACGCTGGAAGTAGATCATATGAAATATTCAATTTGAAAAAAAAAACCGAAAAGTCTTGGGGATCGATATCTCAATACAACTCTGGATCTTGTTATCTCCCAGTTAGGAGATCTGCCATAAATCACGGTGCCATATGCATTCCAGCAAGTAAATAAAGTGCTGCAATTCATCGTTAACTTGTTTTCACTTTCAACTTTCATTAGGAGATTTTTCCTGGACGGTATAATTCTTATACTCCACACTGAGGAAAGAAAAAATTACTGATTGAAAGGGTTGTATGAACAGAATTGGGAAGTTTACAAACTCACGGATGAAATCGATACACACTGTCAACAGAAATTGTTCTATATGGTCAACATTCGTTTGATGTGCTCAAAATCTTGCCCTGCGTACCAACGAATCATTACATGCAGCAACTTTCAACATCAGTTTGCTCACGAATAATGTCACAAGCATTTTCAATGCGTTTTCTCAGTTCTTCAACACTATTCACCTCACCGTTTCTGTAAACCAATGATTTGAATGAACCCGAAAGAAGAAATCACGGGGGTTGAAGTCTCAAAAAATTATACGCTCTACCGAATGATTTCCCGTAAACTGAACGCATTTTATAAACACATTCAAATCTAAATCCAAGTCAGATCCGGGCTGGGAATTTCTCAGATTCGCGGGTAACTTTGATTTCGAAATACTCGGACCTGGTGGATATTTTATATGAAGGATTTATGGAATCTTGACTTATTCTGTCTCTTGACACCTGTCAAAAGAAAACACCCTGTATATACGGTGTGTCAAACATGAAAAATCAGAAAAATGCAAAGAGAGGTAAGAGAGGTTCGTTAGGGGACATTTCATACGGTTGGTTGCAATCAATTTGTATCAACCCTGCGAGCGTGCTGACAGCAAGGGTGATTGAGTGACACCTTGTTTCGAAGATAATGCGATTGCCCTCTCAGAATTTTATATATCTGAGCTTTTTGAGCGCTCGTACTACATACACGAGAGCTATATGATTTCGTCACGATGTCTGTATTTTTCGAATTTTGAGCCGTAAATGGTCTCAATCGACTATGTTCGACTCACTGATGACGAATCCCTCGGAAAATTCGAATCTGTCCATCCGTCCGGCACGATAACTCTCGAACGGAACAACCTAGAGACTCGAAATTTTCAGTGCAGGTTCAGATCCCAAATGCCTCGGTTAAAGTCGTTAATGGGCAGAATTCCACAAGGGGTTCCGTAAATATGGCCGTT
This sequence comes from Aphidecta obliterata, assembly GCA_963966015.1. Lineage (NCBI taxonomy): Eukaryota > Metazoa > Arthropoda > Insecta > Coleoptera > Coccinellidae > Aphidecta > Aphidecta obliterata. Next base: position 7,540,358 of record OZ014435.1, read on the forward strand.
CAAAGTTTTGTTCGCCTGATTACTTGAAAACTACAGATTTGATCGACATGATATTTTGCACTCAACTGGAGAATAAGGTATTGAAGCTACATGTGGAATTTTGTCCTGATCGCATGACCAGAACCATAGAAACCATAGAAAATTGTAACTTTTGAACGAAAACGCCTAGGGACTTGAAATTTTCAGGATACGTGTGGATCTCGAATGTCGTGATCACGTTAATCTATGAGCAAAATTATACTAGGGGTTCCGTAAATATGGTCGTTTGAAATTTTGTTTTCTCGATAATTTCGAAACTACGGATTCGATCGAGATGAAATTTTGTATTTTAATCGAGAATGATATATTGAAGCAATATTTTGTCCAGATCGGATGACCAGAACCTTAGAAACCATAGAAAATTGTAACTTTCGAACGGAAAGGCCTAGGAACTTGAAATTTTCAGGGTAGATTTGAATCGCGAATGTCGTGGTCACTTTCATCAATGAGCAAAATTAGACTAGGGGTTCCGTAAATATGGCCGTTCAAAATATATATTTCCCGATATTTTCGAAACTACTAGTTCGATTGGAATGAAATTTTGCACCTAGTTGAGGAATAATGTATTCAAACTACCATTTTGTCCAGATCGCATCACCAAGACCATAGATACCGTAGAAAATTCTAGCGAATTATCGAAAAAAAATTGATCAGCTGAAGCACTGACATGAAGTCTGGAGTTTCGCCTAAGTTTCAGAATTTTTTCAAGCTTCAAGCTGTCGAAAATTCCTCCAATTGATTTCTAAAACTGGAAAATGCGAATCTACCTACAAGGTGAATGTACGAGCGCTCAAAAGCTCCTGACTTCACGGCACTGCTTTTCGTAATTTTTTTGTTAGTACTTCCGAAAAAAAAAGAGTAGAACAGCAAAATTTTTACTAAAAAAGATTATTTATTAAAAAGAAAAATAACCTTTTTTCGAATTAGGCGCTTACGTTTAAGAAAACTTCAACTTAAATTTATTCAAAATTGACAACGTATGTGAAAGATTTGAAGAGTGAGTGAAATCCAAAATTTTAAGAATCAAACAATATAGCATATGCGAAAAAAAAAGGAAAAAAAATTATATCACAATTCTCAATGCGTTTCAGTAAAATGATCATTACTGGAACTATAAAATGTATAATGTCATCTGGAATAAAAAGTTTCCTCATCCTAGGAAGTTTTTGCAACCCAAGAAAAGGCGCTGATTTCATCAAAGCAATTAATGAAATAAGCTTCCGAATAAGAATAACAAAATTTTATACTTCTATGTGACAAAAAAAAGTTTACCAAAATAAAACTTCATGTGGAAAATTATTGCTTGTATTTTGGGAATGCAGGAGATAACTGTTTTTCAGATTATGCATATCCTCAGAATGGCACTCAAAAAAAAACCCAAATATGTCAAAGAAAATGAATTTCAAAAATTGCAATACAGGCACTGCAACAAGTTTCTGTTAACCAATGAAAAGTGATCTGAAGTGTATATTAAAATACAAGACATGACTATTTATACCACTTCATTTTCAATTTGTCCCTAATCTAATTTTCTTTTACAGGTAAGAGAAATTTCCTGATTTCTGATCTTTTAAAAACCCACTTCACTGATGGTAAGTTAATTCGAATTGAATATGACGAATCAAATTTCTCTTTTCCGTAGTTTTTTGGGATATTATTTTTTTTCAACTTTTTCAAGAAGAAAATTGTATGTCAAATCAAGCATATAGAAGCCTCGTTTCAATGATACAGGGCGTTGTAATTCCCAAAAAAAATCGAAGGGCAGGAATACAGAGCTGCGATGTAGCAGAGACGTTTATATAACATACTTATTCTCAGAGAGATACGACGAAAGGTGTTGTAAGGAGTTTGATGAAAATCAATAAAAGTTAGAAGTAATCAAATCACCAAGACACTATGGCTTTCGCCTGCCTTCAACCAGTCATCAAACACAGAGATAAAGTCTAGTACGTCCCTGGTCGAGCATCTCCTCCGAACCTTTCGTGGTAGCAGAAAGCAACCATTCTTTGTGCCTTCCTCCGCAAATAGAATTCGCACGAGTCCTTTGTATGTGGAATATTAATTTTCTTCGAAATCTATCGTTCTGGCTGGTGCATTCACGAAACTGTTCATAATACTTTCATCTACCTTCGAACAAGAAGACGAAAGGAAACCGCAAAAATTCCTTTGTGATGCGGGGATGTTGTTAAGCTGTTTCTCTTCCGGAAAATTGAAAGAATGACTGAACGGATCGCGATTTCAGAAACTTTGACGCTCCGAGCCAAATAACTCGGGGAAGATGGAGGCTGTTACATTCCATGTAATTACGAGTTACTTGTAGCGAAACGTTTTTTTTTTCTTCGTTCTCGTGGGAGATGTCGGGAGAATATCACTTTCGCGACAACGCGTCAATTTGTGCTTCGGTATTCGGATTTGGGGGATGCGGAGTTTGAGTAAGCTCGTGACTAGAGGAAAAAAAGGGTGCATCCAGCATGGAAACAGGAAATATATTTTTTTATTTCAGTAAAACTGTATTCGAATGAAATATTTTTGAGTATAAATTTCCAGGAATTAATTATGACTCATTCTCTGAGCGTCTACCTGACCGAAGCCTGAGGTTACGCCGACAAACGAACAGAAGAAATAGTTGAGAACGACTGCGGAGAGTCTGCAGGTGCGCTCTTCCTTGTAACACAAGTGTGTTTTTCTAGGTTAAATTCAAGGAGAAAACTGCAGTTTCAGAACGTGTTTAGACTACAACTTCCTATAGTTTCAATAACCGATCTTCACCACTGTCAATTCCGGATAATCGAATCACATCCCGAGAAATCCGCCGCATCTTCCGATTCTTCGGACGCACAATCGGAACACAACAAAGTAAAATTTTCCCCTGGCCTTCCGAATCGGAATAATCACAAGACGGACCCGAATTTAATTCTATTCCAGTTCTGAGCTTGCTCGATAACTATCGATCGGGAGGACGGTCCGTAAAATAGTCGCAGCTTCTTTACTTTCGCTCCTTTGACGACACCGGCGTATAATGGCGAAACGCGGGGAGATTGCGATGTAGAACTCGCGGGAATCGGTAATTACTTCATTGCGTCCATGAAATTCCAAAATTGTATGTCATCCGCGTTCGGAAAATTGTTTCAGAAGGACGATTTGTTCAACGTTGTATTTTCAACCCATGTGAAATTTTCGGCGGGCTTTTCCGCTTTGTTATAGATGAATACCGCCCGCATCCATTTCTGCGAGCTGAAGAATCGCTCGGGAAAGGTTCTCTGACCACCAAAAGAGGCCATTTTTGAGTTTTTCGTATGAGTAACACGTTCCAAAATCCTTTCTAGTTCTCCGGACTGCCATGTTGGTAGTAAATTCCGACAACCTCTATGCTCTCCTACCTTCAAAAGTTACTTGTCACCTGTCAAAAATGACAGCAACATTTTGACAGATGACTAAATATCAGACCAATCGAAACTATTTTCGAAAAATAATAACATGTGCCATTCGTCCTCTACAAAGGAACATCTCTGAAATGTTGAGTTTTCGATATGCGCATTAAGCATATCTCCCGTATAAGACACGTTGTGTTTTGGAAAAGAGCGTCTGGTCACGATTTGTTGGTGTTAATTTTCTCGTGTTAATTGATGCTCTGGTAGACTTCGCCTTGTGAATTCGGCTCAAATGACTGTTTTCAGCGGAGAACCGGTACATTTGGGCGTTGATAATTGAGTGTTTTCGGGATCTTGGTTAATGGTTGATCTACCTTGACCTTTCAAGAAGTTTGGAGATTGTTTCATTACTCATTATTGAGTTCAGATTAGGCGTTACAGTAGTTTCGACATTTTTTCACTTGGTTCATAGGTATATTTATGGCTAAGAAATTTTTAAGGAAACATAGATGTCAATAAACACAGTGTTTCAGAGTTTTGAAGGTTATTCGATTCAGTTAGTTTATTGTAGGACAGTTCTGACATTTATATTGAATAATGAATTGATTCAGATTGAATTTCTTCAAAAAGGAATTGAAACGTTATATTTCACGATTTTTTCATGAAAAATTTGAGAGGTCAGATTTTGACCATTCTGGACACCCGAAAAAAATCGTACGGAGAGGCTGGAAAAGCTAACTGATCTATATAATCGTTTTGAAGAGCCATGATATGACACTGTAGCGAGACTATCGAACGAAGGATTATGGAAACAACTTCAGATTCAGTGAACCATACCGACCACCATTTCATTTTTATGAACTTCAAGACATGGAATCGCAGAATTTATCAATTTTCCCAACGCCAGATAAAAAAAAATATAAGAAGCACTGCCTTGAAATAAGGAGCTATTGAACGCTGGTTCGTTTTCCAATTTTTTAAACCAATTGGAAAAAAATTTGGCAGCTGTCAAAAAATTTCTCTCTAGACTTCACGTCAGTGCGTTAGGTGACCAATTTTTTTTTAGATAATTCGCTAGAATTTCCTTCGGTATCTATGGTCTCAGTAATGTGATCTGGACAAATTTCCGCACGTAGTTTGAATACATCATTCTTCATTCCAATCCAATCAGAAAAAAAAAATTTTGAACGGCCATATTCACGGAACCCTTAGTCCAATTTTACTCATTGATAAACGCGAAATTCGAGATCAACAGCTATCCTGAAAATTTCAAGGCCCTAGGTCTATCCGTTCGGAAGTTATAATTTTCTATGGTTTCTATGGTTCTGGTCATGCGATCTGGACATCTGGATGTAGCTTGAATATATCATTCTCCATTAGTATACAAAATTTCGTCACGATCGAATCTGTAGTTTCGAAATTATCAAGAAAACTAAATTTCAAACGACCATATTTACGGAACCCCTAGTATAATTCTGCTCATAGATGAACGTCATCACGACATTCCAGAACCTCACCTATCCTGAAAATTTCAAGTCCCTAGGCGTTTCCGTTCAAAAGTTACAATTTTCTATGGTTTTTATGGTTCTGGTCATGCGATCTGGACAAAATTCAGAATGTAGCTTGAAAACCTCATTTTCAATTGGAGCGCAAAGTTTCATCTCGATCGAATCTGTAGTTTCGAAGTAATCAGGAGAACAAAATTTTGAACGGCTATATTTACGGAACCCCTGGTGGAATTCTGCCCATTAACGAACTTAACCGAGGCATTTAGGATCTGAACCCATACTGAAAATTTCAAGTCTCTAGGTTGATCCGTTCGAGTTATCGTGCTTACGGACGGCCGGACGGACAGACTCGAATTTTCCGACGGATTCGTCATCAGTGAGTCGAACATAGTCGATTGAGACCATTTTCGGCTCAAAATTCGAAAAATACAGACATCGTGACGAAATGATACAGCCCTCGTGTAAGTAGTACGAGCGCTCAAAAAGAATTGAAACAAAATAATAAAAGAATTACCAACTACGAAAAAGTTTCAGAAAAAATTTCATTGTTCTTGAAATAAAATGAAAGCATTATCGAGTATAAAACTGATAAAAACTATTCATCGAAAATAATAACGATAAAACAGATCAATCAGATAAATCAGGAGTATATAAACTAACATGCGAAAATTGCCCAAGTTTTTATATCGGCCAAACTGGTAGAACCTTTGGAGAAAGATTCAAGGAACATTGAAGATTTTTCATCCAAGAAAAAACAAATTGAAATTTCGCAGAACACTCATCGACTGAAAAGCATTGTTTTACCCATGATTACGAAATTTTGCATATTGAAAGTAAAGGTATGAAACACAATCTTCCGGAAATAATGGAAATGAATACACAAAAAGGTTCAACTAATTTGCTTAACGATCCGATAGAATTGGATTATTCTCCTTTATTCAGGCGAAACACGTGTTGTAGTTTGGTGAAACTCACAAGTGGTGAAAATCGTTGTCTAGTGGAATAGTGAATACGCAAATTACTTTAATGCTTATTATATTATAATTTTCATTTCTTCAGGGGACAGGCATTTCTTTTCGAACAATCTCGAAGGGATTCTTATCCGTAATCCAAAATCGAGATATGGCAAGAAGATGAAGAAGAAAATGAGAATATTTCCCATCCACCCAGTAGCCGCAATCATGTCCTCCGGCCCCCGTTGAAAACCCCCCAGCTCCCCCAGTTATTGTTAGAATAAACAATGCGGTCGCAATTACTCGAACATACTAGTTTTGACAACAATGGCAGATCGAGAACGTGTTGTGTGACTTATTTCGATTGGTCGGTCGTGACTGAAATTCTATGGCCGGACCGTTCCCCAACAATGAAAACTTGTCCCATTGTTTATGAGGCGAACAATTTATTCGATGGTCGGGACAATTTACGAACGGTCTAATTGGGGATATACGGGATCTCGAAGATCCGATCCGTTTGTTTTCCGATTCGTATCGTTTCGAGATTTCCGCATGTCGTTTCCCATGGACGAGCCCGCGGGGATGCGTTGGACGAAGATATGCCCAGATCGTTGAGACGTTGTCGACATCTGACCCCTGACGTTGTTGGATGCTCGGGTTCGAGGCGCTCCGACGGGGAAAAATGGAGCGAATAACAGCGCGGCAGATATGGAAATTACGTGGGATTTTTCGCTTCGGATCACGAGAATCGTGGCGAAATCTGGGTTAGGAATGATTGGCCTAGGTCATTTTCGCCAGAAAAGGCGACATGTTTCTGCTCTTCAAGTGGAGATTGGGGTTGCTTCAGGCGGAACACTCAAGACGACCCTTTTTTTCGTTTTCAAAAATGACATAAACGATGTAAATAACGATCGGATAACTCTCCATCAACAGCCTCCTCATCGCATCGACGGAACACATCCCCACTTCGACCACAGAATCGGGACGATCGTTCGTCGCCGTGCTGCCCTCTGGCGGTTCGTCCGAACGAGGGTCGCATAATGCCGGTAATTAAACCCTACGCCGTCCCGGAGATAAGTAAATGTAGGACATGGAATAGGCGGGATCCTGCGGGGTCGTCGGAGGGCTGCTGTGTCCGGCAAGATAGAGATGTGTGGTCAACAGGGATTATGACATGATGGGACAAGAGCGGGTTAATGACAAGAAGGCGGCGCAGTATGTGCGACATATTCTATTCCGAGATCAGGGTGGCGATCCCAGTGTGATATTTGAGAATATGAATTATTTGATTCCAAATTCGGTTACACATCTCGGATCGTACATACATTATGTTACTTCGTATGAACAACGAATGTCGTTAAATTGGGCCGGGTGACCATTGGGACACCTGCAAACTCAGATAACAAAGTTTCAGTAGGCAAATCATTCATCAACGACTTTGTAGTCGATGGATGTTATGACTACAGGGCATGATAAAATCTTGAAAAAATTACGAAAAGCACTGCCGTGAAGTCAGAAGCTTTTGAGCGCTCGTACATCCACCTTGTAGGTAGATTCGCATTTTTCAGTTTTGAAAATCAATTGAAGGAATTTCAGACAGCTGTCAAAAAAAATCTCAAACTTGGGCGAAACTCCAGACTTCATGTCGGTGCTTCAGCTGACCAACTTTTTTTCGATAAATCGCTAGAATTTTTTACGGTATCTATGGTCTTGGTGATGCGATCTGGACAAAATTTCGCACGTAGTTAAAATACATTATTCTTCAGCTAGGTGTAAAATGTCATTCTAATCCAATTAGTAGTTTCGAAATTATCTGGAAAAAATATTTTGAACGACCATATTTACGGAACCCCTAGTCTAATTTCGCACATTGATGAACGTGACCGCGAAATTTGCGATCCAAACCCACCCTGAAAATTTCAAGTTCCTAGGCCTTTCCGTTCAAAAGTTACAATTTCTATGGTTCCGGTCATGCGATCTGGACAAAATATTGCTTAAATATATCATTCTCGATTAAAATACGAAATTTCATCTCGATCGAATCCGTAGTTTCGAAATTATCGAGAAAACAAAATTTCAAACGACCGTATTTACGGAACCCCTAGTATAATTCTGCTCATTGATAAACGTGAACGCGACATTTCAGATCCACATCTATCCTGAAAATTTCAAGTCCCTAGGTGTTTCTGTTCAAAAGTGACAATTTTCTATGGTTTCTATGGTTCTGGTCATGCGATCTGGACAAAATTCCACATGTAGCTTGAACACCTCGATATCCATTTGAGTGCAGAATTTCATCTTGATCGAATTTGTAGTTTACAAGTAATCAGGAGAACAAAACTTTGAACGGTAATATTCACGGAACCCCTGTGGAATTTGGCCCATTAGCGAACTTAACCGAGGCATTCGGTAACTGAACCCACACTAAAAATTTCAAGTCTCTAGGTTGATCCGTTCGAGAGTTATCGTGCTTACGGCCGGACGGCCGGACGGACAGACTCGAATTTTCCGACGAATTCGTCATCAGTGAGTCGAACATAGTCGATTGAGACCATTTTCGGCTCAAAATTCGAAAAATACAGACATCGTGAGGAAATGATATAGCCCTCGTCTAAGTAGTACGAGCGCTCAAAAATAGAAATGTGAAACTGCGATTGATATGTGGAAAAATTTCGGAGAAAGACTTCAAGCAGCGTGGGTGTCTGCGAGCAATGGAAGTGAGAGGCACTGAGAAACAAATGTCCACTCTGGAACAGGTTTTTGAAGGAGGAAAAAGGTAACTTTTGCGGGACTCTGGGGGAGTTGAGGCAGTTGCTCGCGGGTAGGGAACTCACTAAGAGGTAGTCGTACGGGGTCGGTTTTCCGGTTCGAGGCTGGTGTAGTTGAAAGTCAGGGAAGTGCCAAAATAGCTACAGAATTTCAAGTTTCGGTTCGAGGCCGTTATATGGACTAAAAAAAGAGGTAGAAGTCCGTTGTGGAAAAATGGCTTTAGACTTTTTCAGGTTTTCTTCAGAGTTCGGATAAGGGGAAGGATCTATGTTAGATCGTGGAAATAAGTGTCGAAGAAGTTGCATTTTGGGTAAAGTTAAAAGTCGTATTCGTTACGGGAGTGTGAACAAAAAGGTTAAGGTCACTTTCGGAGTGAGTGAATTTGGTTTCAAGTAGGTACAAAAAGGGATTAGGTGGGAAAATTCAGTTCAAAGTTTTAACCCCTATACATGTGAATGGTGTCATTGTAATCCCCAATTTTATTGATAACTTGACCCGAAGTTGATTTGATGTATTTCGATGTAAGGAATTTGAATAATAGCATTTATTTGGTATCGATGATTAATTGAACCCTCGTACACTTGGATCAGTATGTTTGTAGGAAGCAGCAGTTTAATTGTCTGATTTAATTATGATTATGCGAAACTAGGTGAATGATAGATGTTTCTATTTTGATTTTCTTATTTGGTGTTCGTGAAAAATTCGATTTTATGTACGCATTTTTCGTAAATATAATATGTTCTTTCAAATTTCTGGGTTTTCTTTCCTAAAATACCTGTTCCTCAGAATGGATTAAACAAAATACTCAATGTTCGTGCATGGAGCACGAACTCAATTCTTTTCGGACAATAGATTATAAATGGTGACAGCGGGATAAAAATGCATATAGAATAATACTTCCTTTCTTAATAACTTGTACCATTACTGAGGGTACAAGTCGTATTAATTACAACAGGTGGACGGAAACGAATCAATAAGCATTCGATGAAATTGTGAAAAACTTAGGCGAAGCGGCTTCCCATCGATCAAGAGTTGCTACAACTTGAGTTGTTAGAATTATTTCTTCTTACTTTAGCACCCACTTCAACTAATTCTCCACCTCTCGTGGATGAACCTGATCAAACCATCTTCTCCCTCCCTTCAAATAGGCAGACCCAGGTAGAAACAAGAAGAGGATATTTCATCTCCGTGAGTGATAACTTGATGAAGAACATTTCTGCAGCAGCTCCGAAGGCGTAACAATAAATGTGTAAACGATGGAGGTAGTCGAGCCCTATCTTCCAAGGTTGAGAAGATTAAATCGCAGCACGCCCCTCTAACTTTTATCGAAGAGAACTTGATAATTCTCCTATGGAGGAATGATTCCAGCCTCCTCATCTCTATGGAGCACCAAGGTCGTACCTTATTGCTTCACTTTCACCAGTCTATCATCTACCTACGTGCACCCCACCGCATACCCACGATCCTATCGGAAGATTGCAGAAGGGGGAAAAACCTCTGAAACTCGCAATTATGCCGACGTACTACCGATAATAATAATTGTGACAAGGGGAGAACGTGGGTGGGACTGTTCCCCGCAGTGCCCCCTGGGACCACCAATACGCACATATCGTGGAATTCCGCTGTTATCTCCTCGGACGAGGGACTTGTACAACGTTTGGGTAAATTGCGTTACAATCGCCGGTCGATAATGGTAATTCGATATGCGAGGTGTACAACCGTCGGAGATGGCCACGGGAGTATAGGCATTTGGTTAAGCGACCCGTCCAAAGTATACGTTTACCGGGACTGGTAGGCGCTGGTGCCGTGAAAGCATTTCAGCCTCCGAGGATGATCTCCCCGATGCGTTTCAGGAAATTACGTCTCGGATTCCGATTCGATGGAAATTGTCCGACAGCGATTGTGCGGCTGTCCTTGCAGGAATCTCCATTGGCATTGACCAGGCTGCGTATTCTATGTTACTTTTATGCAGTTGAGGATTGTTTAACCTTGATGGAGAGTCATTTAAATCATTTCAAACGTCTGAAGTATTGCCTTGTCCAACTCTAAGTTCCAAGTACGCGAAACTTCTTCAGGGCAGCTCTGAGATCAAAACAACTTATGACCCACTAGTCCAGCCAATGAAGGGTTTGTAACAAACATTTCGACGAAAATCATTTTGTCTCTTCAGGAATGTATTGAGAGTTATAAGGAAGTCACCATACAGAAATCCTGGGACCTAGACTCGAACCTCGAGTGAGGGTGGAACATATTTCCCTATTTTCAGTTTTTCGCTCATACCTCCCAAACGGTGCGTCATAAGATAACATTTATTGAAAACAGAAGGAACGCTTTCCAAATTCCCTTAAGATTACCCTCATTCCTTTTCTTAAACTTCAGCAGTTTCTGAGATATCTGCAGCCGAAAGTTACGAATCAACGACACCTCACGTTCTTAAACAAATTTTATCTTCTGGGCCACTGCCTTTTACTGTCCAGCTCAACCTGGTATGGTGGAACCAACTATATACAGAATGGAAGCTTCTTAAATCTCCCTACCAGATTGCCTGCATTACTTTTTTTATAACTCAAACAGTTTCTGAGATATCTGTCGCTAATTGAAGAGAAGTGCATTTTAACCTTACGTTTATAATGTCCGATAAGGAACGTGTGGATGAAGTGGAGGTTGAAGCATTATTTACTTTGGAACTATTATGACATACAATTTTTTCTGCAGTTTCTATTTCATTCTGAATGGAGTTTTTAATATACCCTCCTGCAACAGAAGTTGATTTCCAACCACCAAGTCTTTTGATGGCTGAAAAATCTGCACCACTGTCAGAAAGAATAGATGCAGAAGAACGCAGAAAAACAGTGACCTGTATACAAATGTGGTTGCTCTAATTTAAGAAAGTTTGCAATCATTGACGGTAATTTAGAAAATGTATTAATTCCAACTGGTTGTGTTGAGCATTTATAGTTCTTATGAAAAACGAAAAATCTTTCGTGTGGAGTGTGAGCTGGCCTCAAGGATATATACCTCTTTATTATGTTTAAAAGTGTATGCTCATCATTATCCACCACAGTGAATATCCTGTTCGAATGTGTTTTCGATGAATTCACTGTCACCAAAAATTTCGATCCCATATCTTGTACATCCTTTCTCTGCAACCTTAACAATTCATCTTTTCTCAATGCACCCGCTACTCCGAATATCAAAGCGACCTACAAATCAAACAATGATAGTTATTTCACTATAACGAGATAATGAGAATGAGTTGGAATAACTATTCGATTGAGTTTTATTTTTACCTTCGACATCAAGAAAACACCATCAGGAGCATTCGCTATGAACTCTCTCACATGTTCTTTTTCGAGAACTTTTGATTTTTTTGGGATATATCCCTCTCTTTTCCGTTTAATAAACATCACCAGTTTGTGGTATCTGCTTATATCAGTATTGTCTTTCACATTTAGTGTTGATTTCAGCATCGAATATTTTGGCCATACTCTTGCTAGATGCCATTTTTCTGCAATACCCGTAAAGTATGCCAACAAAACCGTTTCCGTAAAGTTCCGAACCTTCTTGCATTAATAGGGGTCATTAATGGATGATTTCGAGTGCGTTAAAATGAGCTTTTATTCTATATAGCGGTTCAATTGAATGACCATCATTCAGTGATATTCAGATAAGATGTGATAAGGTTATGGGAATATAAAGATGCCTATATAATTTGGGGAACCCCTCAGTTTCCCCAAGAACAAAATTTTATTCGTCCTATTCAGGAGCAGTACGAAATAAAAATGTCTGATGTAGCGTTGAGAAACTTTATGATAATTCTTTGATTCCATCTTATGAAGTTCAAAAAATTGAATTACATTTTGTATCACACAGGCAGCTGATTGATGATGAACATTCTGTCATAGTACCCAACCAGTTTTGTACTAATTCACAACTAGACCCCAGGAATATTCAAAGATTCCTACACATCGCAACAATTACTAACAGAAACAGTAAATCTCAATCCTGCTCATCACTTCTCGCGTGGCGAACGAAAGATGCCGCGAGATTTTTATCCATCATTCGAGGAAGAAGTCACCGTAACAGTTTCACGTAACTCGAGTAGCGAATAAATCGCCGTTTTTTCCAACGCCCGAGCGCCCTCTTAGCGCTCCCGACGTCGACCCAAGACACAGAAAAACGAATTTTACGCTCCACAATTAGCTGTCAAATTTATGATCCTAATTATCCGAGCTAATGGTCTCGTGAGAAACACGATGCCGATATACTTCTTCCTCCCCGCTCCGAACTCGTCACAGGGCGATCCGTAACAGTAACAGGTCTCGTCCGAGAAACCGTAACATCGAGGTACATCATTTTCGTGCGTTTTCTTCGGGTAAAAGTTGCGGGTTTTTTGGACGTAGCCGGAGGCGGTAACTGACAAGCTACTGACATTGTTTATTGCGTTCTGGAGGTGTGACTAAACGCGTCCAACTGTAATAATGCAGTTTATATTCAGGTTGCGAACGCATTTTCGCGTCAAGTTCAACCTGCAATTTGAATAATTTCGCCTTCGGACGAAATGCAAAAAGTTATTTTAATGACGTCGCGCTCAGCTTTATGCAAAAATCATTGAGTCGTTCAGAGCCGTGCTCGGCGGTTTCTTAATGAATCGTAAAGAAGACTGTTATGTGTTTTGAAGGATATTCCTGATTTGAATGTTGGTCCGCTATTCCCTATGCGAAAATGAATTCAGAAACTCAATTTTTTGTGTACTTCTTCCATTATGAGTTTGTAGGGATTTCTTTACGTTTCCATCATTTTTATCTTGATGACGCTTCCAAGGATGAAATTATGCTTATCTTACCGCCATTCGGTGATAAGATCTGTTGCCGTTAGTTTTCCTTTTTTTTTCATAATTTAGAAGAGAGACAAACATTTTTTCACTTCAATGAATTTCGCCTATTTTTACTCCAGAAGTTCAAACCGTCATATTCACCAGGGATTTCGCGAAGTAGCTGACTACGGTCCTGCGACCGTCACTTTGGATTCCACCGATTGCGTGTTTCACGCAAAAAAAATGACTTGCTGATAGGTCTAATAATCACTCGGGCCGTTGCATTTTCTCACTTTATTTAGCACTACTTTGTAATGGATTATTATCATCTTACTGCCAGCAATTACAACACATCCGTTCTCCTTCATTGCACAGATTCCTTCGGTAAATAATCGGAGGAGATTTCGTGAGAGTTGGTTGTGTATGGATTGGTGATCGGTGGATTGCATTGTAAACCTCAAAACTTTTCCGAATTTCGTGATGTGTTTTCGGATAGGTGGATAGGACGCGGTGGGTCGATTTCTTGGCCTGCACGATCCCCGGATCTCTACCCCTGTGACTTTTTTTTGGGGTCATTTGAAAACATTAGTGTACACTAACGGTGTGGTGTGAATAGTTAAAGAACTGAAACAACGCATTGAAAATGCTTGTGACACTATTCGTGAGCAGACTGATGTGATAGTTGGTGCATGTAGTAATTCGTTAAAACGCCAGGCAAGAGTTTGTGCACATCAAACGAATGGTGACCATTTCGAACAATTTCTGTGAACAATTTGGATCAATTTTATCGTTGAGTTTGTGAACTTTTTTCTCAATCAGTAACTTCTCCTCTCTTTAGTTTGAACTTTAAGAATTATACCGTTCAGGAAAAATCTCCAAAAAAAAGTTGAAAGAGAATGAATTTGCGTTAAAATCCAGCACTTTAAGTACTTGCTGGAATGCAGATGGCACCGTGATTCATGGCAGATCTCCTAACAGAGAGATAATACGATCCAGAGTTGTCTTAAGAACTTTTTTTTGCACTTTTTTCAAATTGAATATTTATTTCAGCAACTTTCGGCAGGAAGATTTTTTTCATGAGTTCTAGCACCTGTAAAAAAAACCTCACCTCAAAAAACATCCTGTATTTAAATATTATTTTCTTCAAAACGTACAATATTAGGAAAAAGTAGAGCTGATTTTTTACCGAAGCAAATTCTTCAATTACTCTATTGAAATCAATTAAAGAATATTTCTCTCGTTTTCATTTCAGTTTTCTTTCTAGATAATCTTTGGTTTGGTACATGCACCTTGCAGGTAGATTCGCATTTTCCAGTTTTGGAAACCAATTGAGGAGATTTTTGACAGCTGTCAAACAAATTTTCAAACTAAGGCGATAATCCAGACTTCAAGTCTGTGCTTTAGGTGATCAATTTTTTTTTCGATAATTCGCTAAAATTTTCTACGGTATCTATGGTCTTGGTGATGCGATCTGGACAAAATTTCGCACGTAGTTTGAATACATTATTCCTCAGCTAGGTGCAAAATTTCATTCCAATCAAGTCAGTAGTTTCGAAATTATCAGGAACAGAATATTTTGAACGGCCATATTTACGGAACCCCTAGTCCAATTTTGCTCATTAATGAACGTGACCGTGATATGCGCGATCCAAACCCACCTTGAAAATTTCAAGTTCCTAGGCCTTTTCCTTCGGAAGTTATAATTTTTTATGATTTCTATGGTTCTGGTCATGCGATCTGGACAAAATGTTGCTTTAATATGTCATTCTCGTTTAAAATACAAAATTTTATCTCGATCGAATCTGTAGTTTTGAAATTATCAAGAAAACTAAATTTCACGACCATATTCACGAAACCTATCTACACCTATCCTGAAAATTTCAAGTCCCTAGGCGTTTCCGTTCAAAAGTTACAATTTTCTATGGTCTCTATGGTTCTGGTGATGCAGGCTGAACAAAATTTTGCATGTTGCTTGAACACCTCATTTTCCATTATAGTGCAAAATTTCATCTCGATCGAATTTGTAGTTTCAAAGTTATCAGGAAAACAAAATTTCGAGCGGCCATATTTACGGAACCCTTAGGCGGATTTTGCCCAATAACGAACTTAACCTCGGCATTCGAGATTCGAATCTACCCTGAAAATTTCAAGTTTCTAGGACATTCCGTTCGAGAGTTATCGTGTATACGGACGGACGGACAGACTCGAATTTTTCGACGGATTCGTCATCAGTGAGTCGAACTTAGTCGTTTAAGACCATTTTCGGCTCAAAATTCGAAAATACAGACATCGTGACGAAATGATATAGCCCTCGTGTAAGTAGTACGAGCGCTCAAAAAAGCAATGATCTTCAAGGGGCGAGATGCAATTAAGTATAAAAAATAAACTGTTGAAACAAAAAGCGAGCCGAAACGTATTGGAGATAAGGAAAGATAATTATTTTATTTCACTCTTGATGTTTCAAACCTTTGTTATAAATTGGAAGAACATAACAACTTTTCATGAACCTGTACAGAGAGGGGACGTTTGCTTTTGGAGCGGACAGGTGGTGGTATGAATTTTCTCTGATCGGTGCTGTGGTTCGTTTCGAAGCATTCCGTCTCTCGAGTCGAGTTTATCATGGCTATAGCTGTACTGATGGGGCTCAATAAGCCTTAACCGTACTAGAGTTGCGAATAATGGATTCGATGTTCTCTGGGATGGGTATAATCCATAGAATATCATCATCTATCATATGAATTGAATATCATATAAATTGAATTGAAAAAAAAATCATTGAACATAAGAATAAGATTTCAATGAAGATTTCATCTTCTGAAAAGTGGAAATTAGAATCCAGTTGATATCAAAATGGAAAAATATTTCCTACGAAAATAACCAAAATAAAATTTGCGAGTGAAAACAAAATTCTTCAATAGAATATTACCCTCCATCAAACACCCTTAGACAGGGTGTTCTTCAAGGTGTGGTTTCTTTATAGAAAGTAGCTAGAATTCATCAGAAGAGATTATTTCACCGGAAGTTGATCATATAAAATATTCAATTTGGAAAGTGCAAAAAATCTTGGGCATCCATCATCTTAATACGTCACTGGATCGTGTTATCTCTTTGTTAGGAGATCTGCCATGAATCACGGTGCCATATGCATTACAGCAAGTAAATAAAATGTTGGATTTCATCGCGAATTTTTATATTCTCTTTCAACTTTTATTAGGAGATTTTTCCTGGACAGTACAATTCTTAAAGTTCAAACAGAGGACAGGAAAAATTACTGAGTGGAAAGGTCCTTAAAAAAAAATTAGTAGGTTCAGAAACTCACCGATAAAATTGATCCAAATTGTTTACAGAAATTGTTCGAAATGGTTACCATTTGTTTGATATGCTCAAAGTCCTGCCCGGTGTAATTACGAATTATTACATGCAGCAACTATCACATCAGTTTGCTCTCGATTAATATCACACTCATTTTCAATGTGTTGTTTTAGTTCTTCAACATTATTCACCTCACCGTTACTGTACACTAATGTTTTCGAATGACCCCAAAAGAAGAAATCAGAGGGGTTGAGATCCGGGGAGCGTGCTGGTGCAGGCCAAGAAATCGATTCACCACGTTCTATCCACCTAAAGTCACAAAAATCATACACTCTGTCCGATGATTTCTTGTAAATTAAACGCATATAATGAACACTTTCAAACCTCAATACGTACCCATATCAGATTCGGGCTGGGAATTTCTCAGATTCGCGGGTAACTTGGATTTCGAAATACTCGGACCTAGTAAATATTTTACATGAAGGATTTTTGATTACTTTGATGAGTTCTAGCACCTGTTAATAAAAAAGCCTAAACTTTGAAAACACCTTCTTTAATCACTGACACATCTTTAGACCTTCTGAGAAGAAAATAGTTCAATAATTCGCCTTGGTGATATTGCAGTTCACAGAATTCTTTTAGGCTTCTTGAAGGAGATACTCATATGTTTGGTAGCAGACCAAAACCTCGAACTCTGTTCTTCGGCGTAACCATTGAGCTGGACATTCAAGACATTGTCCCCATCACATTATGTAAAAAACAACTCTTCATGGATGAAGAATCATAGAAAGGAAGAATCTAAAGCCCATCCTGCACGTATTCCCTACTCTCCATCCTCTGTTTGACTCGTCAATCCCCATCCCGTCTTGATGGAATACCTTCGAGCATCCGGAGCGCGGGAATCGGAATCGTCGCCGCAAAAATCGTCCAGATTTCCGTCTTATCGCTCGGCCACCGGTCATGGGAACCCCGACCAGGGGCTACCATTGATTTAGAGATGTGTGCACGCGGGAGCGATAGCGCATAGAATGCGCTCTCGCCTCCGGATTACAAGCGAACGTGAGAATATCGTAAATCGCATCGCATCGGCCCATTCGTTCGATGAAATCGTTTTGCGCCATTCATCTCGGCAGTCTACCACCGTTGGACGTCCAATCTAGAAGGACATGTATGGGAGAAGGCCGGCATCGATCGCGGATCGAGATATCGGCCCGGCCTTCCGTTATTGGGTCGCCGGAGGACCTGCGACATCCGCGACCACTCATCTTTTCATCGGTACACCGTAGTTTATGTCTATCAGGAACGACATTTCGTGCTTTGACGGAGTCAAATGGTCACTAAATCTCATTTCGATACCCCACAAGTTCGTCCGATTTATCCACTGAACCTATAGTTCTTGAAAGGTTCTTATTCTCCCCCAATTTCACACCCAGACAAAAAATATTTTCCTTCATTCCTTACCAAAGCAGACTTTTTGTAACGCGCACAATGAGGCTCTAATTAACTCTTCTCGTGAAAATAACGCTTCGTATCAAGTTCGCCGATTTTTCCATCATCTCCGAAACCACCAACACAACGTCAACACGCAATTAATTATACCGGCAATTAACTGAAAGTTGCTTCCGAACGTCCATCGGCGTAGTTCCCACGAGTTAAAATCCGCGGTAGTGCAAGAAGCGTCTTAGCTCGCATTATTTTTCTTCCATTAGGTGGTTGTTCGGACATAATTAGTTGTGTCTGCTTCGACGGGACGTAAAAGGATACTGCAAGGCGTAGGGATAGATGAGGTGTAGTTGCCGGATAATTCCTGTTGTTTGAACGCAACTATTATTATCACAACAAAAAAAGAACGTTCTGAGAACAATCTGTACTTGCAATCTAACATGCCGATTCCTGTTTGAGTGACTCGACGATAAACAGGAAAAACGTTAAGCTATAGCAGTGATCAGGTTCTTCAAATTGAAAGTAATATTTCCGTAAATATGACAGAAATATCTAGTGAAGTATAAAAATATTGTAATTATTACCCAACAATATTTGTACGACCAACAGTTTGGACACATCAAATTCAACAGAAATGTTTGGTATTTCTCACAAAAATTCAGATTCTTCTAGCGGAATGAAGCTTTAGCTAACAGAATTTTAATCTATGTTGTACCATAGATTGTTCCATTGAAGTTGTTTGGAATAAAATCTCGGTTTCCGACGAAGGAACGAACATGATGAAACAGCCTCCTGCCTAGAATTGAATATTTTCGATCTACGATTTATACTAACTCTTGAATAACAAAATACAAAAAAAAAAGAGGGTTAGTATGTGAATAAGAAACATAGTGTAGGAAGAAACAGGGGAGATAGGGGATTAACAGGAAAACAGAAATTGAAGTCAGATTAGATCAGATCAGAGGAAGGAAGAAAGATTAGATCTGAATCGATCTGCAACGACGGTCCAACATATTCCGTACCGCTCAACAGAGGGCCCCACCGAATAGTCAACACTCAAAAGATGCTACCCGAAGGATTGACAAGCGACAGAAAAGGTGTGAGCATTTGAACAGTAGCGATTGAACCCTCGAGGAGTGCAGACGTATTGAGAAATGCGCATGTGTGCCAAGTGAACCTCGTATTGAAGCGATAAGAAGAAGAAGAAATAACTGTGTCGAGTCCAGGTTTAGATCGATGGTTCCACAGATTATTTTACATTGAAGAGACAAAAGTGAATTTAGTGGAAAGTGAAAAAAGTGTTAAAGTGTTGTTTGCTGAGTCACTCTGACAAAATGTCGGAATACGACTCTGCAAATGAGGACAGAGAATCCGATGCCGAAAACTTATCGGATGAAGAAATATCCGATATGGATATTGAAGAAGAAGAAGTTAATGATGAATCCGAAAAAGATCGGATTATAAAAGAACAGAAGGACCAGATCAACAGCCTCATGAGTCAACTGAAAGTTATGACGGAGAGTCTCAAAACTTTATCCGACGAAGTGAAATCCTTGAGAGAAGAAATATCTCAGTCCTCGAAGCCGCGGAAACGGGCTAAGAAAAAAGAAAATGGCTTCTCCTCTGGGACAGAGGAGACCGTGTCAGCCCCCACAATCCAAAAAGAAGACCCGAAAAAACCTACCGAAACTAATGATGCAGCTGCAAGAGGGCCACCTACGAAGAAGTCGTATATAGCAGCATTGCTAAAAGGAAAACGCCCAGAAGAAGCTACTTCTGCACCTGCAGAAGAAATTGGAGTCCCTGCTCAAATCGAGCAGAAAAAAGAGAAGGTCCCTCCAGTGACATTGAGAGGCACGGCCGACTGGACACAAATTTCGAGAGAGATGCAAATGAAGGGTATTAAATACCTGAGAGCGACCACAGTAAGAGACGGCATTCGCGTTGTTCCCCAATCCCCCGACGACCACAGAAAGATGACAAAATTCCTCGAGTTGAGAAATAAGGAATTCTACACCCTCCAAAGGGAAGAAGAGAAGAGAATCTACGCGGTGGTACGATATCTGCCACTGGACGCAGATATTAACATTATCACAGAGGACCTCGCCGAGCAAGGCATTGCCGACGCGGATGTCATAAGGATGACATCCAACAAGACCAAAAAGGCAATACCCTTATTTTTGGTGAAAACTCAAAATAAGAAGGTATTCGAAGTGAAACAGCTCTACGGTATAAATTGTGTAGTAGAGCCGAAGAAGAAGAGCATTGGACCTGGCCAATGTCATAGATGTCAACGTTACGGACATGCGCAAAGTAAATGCACATTCCCATGGAGATGTGTTAAATGCTCTGGAGCGCACAATAGTAAAGATTGTACGCTAACAAGAGAAAACGAGGAGAGAAATGCTACCTGTGCGCTCTGCGGAAAAACAGGTCACCCAGCCAGCTACAAAGGATGTAGCGAGTGGAAACTGGTGACCAAAAAGAAGACTGCGACCAAAGCAAGAAAAGAAGAAGAGAAAAAGATGCCTACTGTCCAACAAGAACAGAAGGAGAAAACGCTACCAATCAAACAAGAGCAGAAGAAAGAAGCCCCAAAAAATGGAAAATCCAAGAAGAGCAGCCAAAAGAAGAAAGAAGAGACCAACAAGAAAGGACCCGAAACCACCGAGGATCTAGATACCTTCACCAAAAATATCATGAGCAAGCTCATGAAATTCCTGGAAATAGAGATGGACAAAAAGTTCCGAAAACTCACTAAACCCAATTAATGGAGCTAGTGACTAATGAAAATAAAAACAACCTTAAGATAGTCTCATGGAACGCAAACGGTCTACGAGCCCGTAGATCTGAAATAGAAGAAATAATATCCGAGAAACAACCGGATATTATAGCCATTCAAGAAACGAGACTATCTACAAGAAATAGAATTTCATTTCCCGACCATGAAATATACAGAAATGACAGAAATTGTACAGGAGGGGGCGTAGCCCTAATAGTCAAGAAGAACATCGACCACTATTTTGACGATATACTAAATAATGGGAAAATAGAAGCCGTCTCGATTATAGTTAATACGAATCGAGGACAAATGAAAATTACGTCAGCCTACAAACCACCCCAAAACGACTTAATAGAGGAAGATCTGAAGAAGATGCTTGAAGGAAACTACCCGAACATCATTATTGGCGATATGAACTGCAAATCAAGAGAATGGAATAGCAGAACTGAAAACCAAAATGGGAAGAAGCTTAAGAAGTACGCCGAAAAACTAAATGCCATAGTATTAGGACCTGAAATTCCGACCTACCTGCCCAGAAGTAATGGCCTACCGGACGTATTAGATATCGTCATAATGAAAGATATTACCCAAGATTTCACACTTGATACTATAGAAGAGGGCACATCAGACCACAACCCAATAGAACTCAGATTGGGACGCAGACCGATAACAGAAGAACTTCAAACGAAAGACTTCACAGACTGGCAAAAGTACAGTGAAATACTCCAGGAGAAAATTACAGAAATTCCACAGATAAGAACCCCTGAAGAACTAGAAGATGAAGTTGAAAAATTAGAAACCCGAATAAAAGAAGCCTACGAGGAAAGTACCAGAAGAATCGAAAGGCCAGCCCCGAAACATTCACATGGTGAAACCCCAAAAGCAATAAAAGAGCTTATAAAGAGGAATAGAAAACTCAGGAAGAACTACAGAACTTCACATCGAGAAGAAGACAAGAAAGAGCTGAATAAACACAGTCAAGTGCTGAAAAATGCACTGAGAGAACTGAGAACAGACAGATGGAACCAAAGAGTTAGAGAGCTAAACACCATAGACCACTCAGCATGGAAGATGCAAAAGTGCTTACGACGCGAGAAAACCGAAATTCCCCCTCTACATGGAGCTAATGGGATGGCCTACTCAAAGCTTGAAAAAGCCGAAGCACTGGTCGACGCGATAGAACGAGAAGCCAGAATCAACTACAGAGAAGACGATGACAATGAAGATTTAGAAGAAGAAGTCGAAGAAAATGAAGAATTGATGTTGGAACCGCCGGAAGGCGATACCATCCCAAACCCAACAACACCAACGGAAATTAAAGAAATCATCAAGAAATTGAAAAACAGAAAAGCTCCAGGAAAAGACAAAGTAACCAACTTTATGTTACGGAAATTGCCCAGAAAAGGAATAGCAGCGCTAACCAATATAGCAAACGCAGTGATGAGAACAGAATACTATCCGGAAAGATGGAAAACAGCAGAAGTCATTGTGTTCAATAAGCCAGGAAAAGATAGAAAATTCCCACAAAACTACAGGCCGATTAGTCTACTGTCAGCACTTGGAAAAATTGTCGAAAGAGTCATTGCAAAAAGACTCAATGAAGAAACAGAAGCGCTGAATCTGATACCACCGGAACAATTTGGATTCAGAAGAAATCATTCCACAGAACTTCAACTGTTAAGGATCACTGAATATGTCACTGAAGGATTTCAGAATAAACAAGCCACTGGATTAGTGCTATTAGATGTCGAGAGAGCCTTCGACCGAGTTTGGCACGAAGGACTTGCCTACAAGATGATGATGGCAGGCTACACCACCAAAACCTGCAAGATAATAAGAAACTACCTGAGGAACCGGAATTTTTATGTCAAAATAGACGACACATTATCTACCACCAGACAAGTAGAAGCAGGAGTGCCCCAAGGATCAGTTCTAGGACCTCTGCTTTACAACATATATATCTACGATATTCCTAAGAACCCAAGGAATCTGCTAGCCCTTTATGCAGACGACACGGGAATAGCCTTCAGACATCGCCGACCAGATGTCATACACAGAAGACTGCAAGAAGCACTAGAAGATTTAGAAGAATGGTTCATCAAATGGAAAATTCAAATAAATAGCAAAAAGAGCCAAGCTATTCTACTACAGAAGCGGAGACTTGAAATTAATTCCAACCTACAGATAGATGGAGAAGAGATAAAATGGGAAAATGAAGTCAAATATCTAGGAGTAAAACTAGATAAAGGGCTTACATGGAAAAACCATATAAAATATGCAGTGGATAAAACAAACTCAGCGATGAGTAGACTTTACCCACTACTAGGAAGAAGAAGCCAAATGAACCAAAGCACGAAACTACGAATGATCAAGTCAATTGCAAGACCCCAACTAACATATGGCTCGGCGGCATGGGGCAATGCAGCCAATAGCCATATAAAGAAGATTCAAGCAACAGAAAATAAACTGCTCAGAGCAGCAATGAATATGCCGTGGTTCGTAAGAAACCAACAAATCCACAGAGACTTAGAATGGGAAACTGTCACAGATTTCCTAAAAAAGAAGGCCGAGAAGATATTTGAAAAAGCAAGTCAACACCCAAATGATGAGCTAAGAAGACTAGTTGACTACAACCCCGCAGAAGATGTGGTTAGGATACCCACCTATCACAAAAGACCCAGAGATCAACTACGTAGAAACAGAAATTGAGTAATCTCAATTTTAATCATCCAGAAGAAGAGACTCCTATGAAATTGAAATTCAAATTCATAGGTAACACAAGCATCCCACGACAAAGATCGTGATAGAGATACGAACAAGAAGAGTCAAAAGGTTAGTAGGTAATAAATGCCCGGAATCTAAAACAGCAGGTTACGTTTAGTTAGAGTAGGTCGTGCTTCACACGAAGTCTCACACTGTTCTATCTATCGGAGATAGTTCGTCCATGAGGATTCCCCCTGACTAAACAAAAAAAAAAAAAAAAAAAAAAAAGAGCATTTGAAGACGGTAATTCTGTGATCAAATTCGCTAATGAGTTCGGAATCAGAGAAAAAATTTCCTTTATATTTATGATGGAGTCTCTCAATACTAGTTTTCAACGAATGTCTCCCTAATTTGTTAGAATAATGTGAAGATACTCTAAAAAGAATATAATATATGGTCTGATTGAATTATTTTACGAGAGATGTGCACATTTTAACATCAAAAAACCAAAATTCCAGTGATTTCATGAAACTAACGCAGAAGCTATAAAATAGATATGATATTAAGCAACCTGGAATAAATTCGAAAGAATACAAGGAGTTTCTAAAAAAAGAAAATATTGAAATGATATTTACAGCTTTTGATGCGCCATTCTCTAATGGTTTGAATGAAAGAGTAAACCAAACGCTCAATAATAAAATAAGATGCAAAATTAATGAAAATGAAAAAAAAATTGCATGGACCACAATCGAAAGAGAATGTGTAGAAGCATACAATAAAACATGTTACACAATCACAAAATTTGCTCCGAATTATCTACTAGAAGGTGAAAACTTAGATATATCAGCAAGTGCACTAAGACCTAACTATACAAATTGAAGGCTAAGTAAAGATAGAAAACTGACGTTGAAGAATTCAATACAGTCGCATAATTATAATAAGGAGAGATTCGATTTACATCGAAAAGAAATAAAAATGAAAATTGGAGACGAAGTTTACGTAGAAAATAGAAACAAACTGAATAGGAAGAAGTTGGATGAGCTACGAATTGGACCATACAAGATAACGAAGAAATTCTCAAATTCAGTCTATGGAGTACATACTGGGCATAAAAAAAAGGAATTCAATTTTTTCACACAATCACGAAATTTTCATCGAAATATCTACTAGAACTATTAGCGAAGTCACTCCTTATCTTCAGATAAAATGCATTACTACAGAAAATTCCTGTAAAATCTCAGGTAATAAGCATCGAATACAACTAACTAGTACGGTAATATATGAACGATAGTTCTTCATATCAACTGAAAATTCCTGTTGAATCGATTCTACAGTTCAGGAAGTAAAGTAATTCCTGTTTTAATTATGTGTTCATTACTGGAAATTCTCGAGAAACTGAAGTTTGAAGTTTTGAATACAACTATCTAGTTTGTTTATTAAACAGGAAATTCCTGTAAATAATCACGCATATTCCGGTTTTCGTCACAGTATTATCTTCCTGTTGAAATGACGAACAGCAGTTTGGTTGCATCAACTAATGTGAAACTTGTTATTTCTAGAGGAGTTTAACGACCGGAATTGTCACGTAAAATCAACAAATATTTCTGCTGTCACTTATATAGAGGGAATTTAATGTAGGAGTAACCGAATCCCTGTTGTATATCCTGGACAATTTCTTTGAGTGGGAAACTTGTAACATTCTCGAGAACGGTTGTAAAAGTTGGGTAAATCTAACTATTGGCAGTTGGCGAAAACAGTTATGTACTCAATTACGGTTCGCAACCATAATAACCAAATTATACTCCGAGATATTTCGAAGCCCATTTGACGGGATCATTGTTATTCGATTCTGAAATAGTAGGTTGTAAACTCATGAAATTCAATATTTGCACACGGATATCCAAACAATATTTATCGTTAGGTCATTCTACGTATTTGCATTTGGAGCAAAACTGACCAGAATAAATTGTATATTCGAGGTTTGTGTATTTTATGTAGGTGAACATGAATTATTCATGGATACATGGACGCTTCCACAGGTTGTTCGAAGACGAGAGAGAATTAAAGGAGGAAATCGCTGGATGTTCGATGACTTCAACATATCGCTTGTTTTTTAATAAAATCATCCCCTTGAAGAATTTTCAGTGTGAAGAGATACTATTGTTACTTGGATACAAGCTAGTGAAATTTCCAACGGTTTATTAATCTCATCCGGCTTCGAGGCTACTCAACTCATGAGGACCACTTCATCTGCGAAATGCCCACAATTCATCCTAATTGAGTTAATGCACTTCTTGTCTCAGTCGGTATCCAATCACGAACAGATTGAAATGTAACGAGGTGAAAGTAAGAAATTCGAAAAATTTCGCAATTTAATACGTCTCGAGTTCCGCAACCACATTGTAATCACTCCGTATATATTTACATTACAGAAATTACCGATTCTCTCCCGATTCGGAATTATCATAATTTGGATCCCGCAATGTCGGTAAAAACCGAAATCGATTATATTTATTAATCTCGACATTCATCAGAACACCGTAGAAAAAAATTCCAAACACACGGACTGTTATGTGGAATTATATTTATATTAAGTTAACAATTCCATCACGGCGTGTACGTGCGAAGGCAATAACCACAATCAATTAGCGTTACAGTTGGATAAAATGCGGATTTCGAACAAGACAATCGTTCCGTCGAGGGAAGTAATTGTCGATATTTGTTCGTAAAGCGGTAAATGGGATTACTTCTAAACGAAGTGACCAACGCGAAGAACTGGCCTGTTAATCGAATCAGGAAGCTGCAGATGGATAACGTGGATTAAACGCCCTAATTTTGGTCGTTTTGGGGGTTTCGAAAATTTGCACTCGGATATGAATAATACTAAAACATTTCTCTGCAGGTTCATGAAAAGAATCCTCGACTCCCCAAACCTGTTCGTGTGACTGGTTGTTGTTTGAGGGGTCAGAGAATCTTTTCATGAACCTGCAGAGAAGTGGGGAAGGTTGCTGTTGGACAGGTAGCGTTGGTGGGGAAATTTTCTCTGATCCACGCTCCGGTTCGTTTTGAACCATTCCTGCCCTGACATCGAATTTTATCATCGCTATAACTGTACTGATGAGACTCAATAAGTCTAAAAGGTCTACTGATGGATTTGATGTCCTCTGGGGTTGAATTTTAAATTATTTGAAGTAATTTTTTGGCTAGCCTATCAGATATAAGTTTTTTTTAATTGTTTTAATTAGATGGATATGGATAAAAAGCCAAAATATTATTCAATACTGAAACTCTTCGAATGTTTCGAACTGGAAAATTTTAAAAGCACCGTCGTGAAGTCAGGAGCTTTTGCACGCTTTCTTAAATTCATCGCCGGAGCGGTCACCCATCCAGTTACTTCGAAATGATCGAAAATGCAGGAAAACGCTCTTAGTTATCGAATGTATACGTATTTAATCGTATCCACCCAGTTTCCACCCCCTTCCGAAAAAAAATTTCAATTTCCCTCGTTTTTACTTTGAATAAGACAAGTTTCCCTCTTGAGCGCTCGTACTACTTATACGAGGGCTATATCATTTCGGCACGATGTCTGTATTTTTCGAATTTTGAGCCGAAAATGGTCTAAAACGACTATGTTCGACTCGCTGATGACGAATCCGTCGAAAAATTTGAGTCTGTCCGTCCGTCCGGTCGTAAGCACGATAACTCTCGAACGGAACAACCTAGAGACTCGAAATTTTCAGTGTAGGTTCAGATCCCAAATGCCTCGGTTGAGTTCGTTAATGGGCAGAATTCCACGAGGGGTTCCGTAAATATGGCCGCTCAAAATTTTGTTTTCCTGATTACCTTGAAACTTCAGATTCGATCGAGGTGAAATTTTGTACTCTAATGGAAAATGAGGTGTTCAAGCTACATTCAAAATTTTGTTCAGCTCGCTTCACCAGAACCATAGAAACCATAGAGAATCATAACATTCGAACGGAAAGGCCTAGGGACTTGAAATTTTCAGGATAGGTGTAGATCTGAAATGTGGCGTTCACGTTCATCAATGAGCAGAATTATACTAGGGGTTCCGTAAATACGGTCTTTCGAAATTTTGTTTTCCCGATTATTTCGAAACTACGGATTCGATCGAGATAAAATTTTGTATTTTAAACGAGAATGATATATTAAAGCAACATTTTGTCCAGATTGCATGACCAGAACGGAAAGGAAAGGCCTAGGGACTTGAAATTTTCAGGGTGGGTTTGGATCGCGAATTTCACGGTCACGTTCATCAATGAGCAAAATTGGACTAGGGGTTCTGTAAATATGGCCGTTCAAAATATTCTGTTCCTGATAATTTCGAAACTTCCGATTTGATCACAATGAAATTTTGCACCTAGATGAGAATGTATTCAAACTACGTGCGAAAATTTGTCCAGATCGCATCATCAAGACCATAGATACCGTAAAAAATTCTAGTGAAATATCGAGAAGTCTGGAGTTTCGTCTAAGTTGGAGAATTTTTTTGACAGCTGTCGAAAATTCCTTCAATTGATTTCTAAAACTGGAAAATGCGAATGTACCTACAAGGTGGATGTACGAGCGCTCAAAAGCTCCTGACTTCACGGCAGTGCTTTTCGTAATTTTTTATCACTATTTTGATTCTGCTTTCTTCAAGAATCATCACTCACCCCCCAAGAATGAAAAAACCATGAATTTTTGAAAAAAAAATTATTTTCATTTTCATCGTTTCTGCTTTAAATAAGACAAGTTCTTTTTTCCACCACTATTTTATTTCTGATTATCTTTTTTCGAATTTAAATGAAGATATTTTCTGTTGAGAGAAGCCCATTTCCTACGAATTACCTTTCTGAAAAATTCGAAAATAATGTAACATAAAAAACATAAACATAACAATTGTTAACGCTCCATAGAAGTAGATCGAAAAATAAACCTTTCTAGATGCATTTTATGAAAAAATCTAATAAAGCTTGAAGAAATTCTTCACAAAATAATGTGTAAAAAGTGATCGATTGAAAGTATAATCCGCATAGAGTAATCGGTATATTTCACGATATTTTTATCCGAAATTCGAAATGTCGGATTTTGACAAATTTCACGTAAAATTCTGAAAATCTGGAAAAAAAAATATTTGGACCTAGAAAATCGTCGAAAATCTTCACTGACCTCCAGGAATGAATGAAAAATGATCTTAAAAAAATAATATTTTTCTATTTTCTTCGTTATTTGCGTTGAATAAGACAACTTTCTCTTTTTGACCACTATTTTGATTCTGATTCGCCGTTTTCGAAAATAAATGAAGATATTTTCTGTCGAGAAAATCTTTTTGACCACTATTTTGATTCTGATTCGCCGTTTTCAAATTCAAATGAAGATATTTTCTGTCGAGAAAAGCTCATTCCTACAGATTACCTTCCTTAAAAATTCGCAAATTATGTAACAATGTTAACTCTCGATAGAAGTAGATCGAAAAATAAACATTTCTAGATGCATTTCATGACGAAATCTGATGAAACTTCAGTGAAATCTGAGTTATATGCAAAAAATGTAGGCTTGAGTGGGTCGAATGGATAAGTTAATAGTAATCGGTAAATAGAAATCAGTATTTGGTGAAAAATAATCGTTAAAAAATAATCTGTAAAAATTCATCGGTGAAAAGTATCATCCGCATAGAGTAATCGGTATATGAGGCACGTGTATGAGTGCCTATAAAGCACGTGTATACGCTTCGCGTCTTGCCCTCAAACACGTTGCGCATGCTTTAAAAACTCACTTCCACTGGTTTAAAACTCAATATTTCACCGAAAATTCACGGTTAATGTGTCAATGGTGTATTCGTCCGAATGTTACTCATTTCCCATGTGCCAGCCACCATCCGAGCACGACCTCAAGAATAACGGATTTCCAAAAAATCTCCATGACACCAGGTCACGAATTCAGATAACCAAACCCGATATTCGTCGACAACTTAATCAAGAATCGAATTTAGTCGGTAACGAGATGCCAGCTATCCATGAGCCAATTAAAGTTATGATTACATATTTCGAGTCGAATTAATCATCATCTCTAAATTACATCTTCACAACAAGGTACCTCCCTGTCGCCCAACTCGGCCGATCTTCAATAATGTATTTCGCCATATTTCCACACTGTTATCTTCGTAATATCGATAATTTATTCTTCGATCGTAGTCTCAGCTCATCGTTATAGTTGCAACATTTTGATTTCGACGTTATCTTACATATTGATCGTGTAATTTCGATGGTGGTACTTGATATTAATACCGTTCTATTAGAGCTTCCTGCGCCATTAAACGGAAGCTTTATTATTAGGTGGTACCTCTTCGCCATGAGAAACATATAAGAGGAATGTCTCTAAGTACCCTGAGTATTTTTATTCATTATTTTCGAAGATATCCAGTCTCCTCACTATGGAGCAAACTCTCTTGCGGAATTCGCAGACGCGTCCACCGTTTTCCTCCAACGATCCCCGAACATCCCTTCGCCTCCATCTCGAAAATTAATTTTCGCCGATGCACATCCCCGCCGTTCGATTTTACGCCGTCCTAAGGGCAAATCGGTCCGAGGCACTAAATTCGCACGCTGGATGGGCCCGTAAACCAAACTTCGGAAGGGAATTGGTTTTTGGGCGGTCCGAACGAGACTCATAATCCGAAACCAGACTTCATGAATTAATAAGGGATAAAACGTCGAGTGGTTTAATCAATATTTTAACGAGATCCGTGGGGAGGTCAGGGGACCGGATTCGGACGGTCGTCAGGATATCAATTTCGATATTAATGGCCTTCCCCGCAAGATTCGGACGGTTTGATCTTCGAGCCAGATGACAGGGAGTAATTTTCGATGGAAATCTGAACCTATTATCCGGAATAACAGGATTCTATGTCGTTGATTCGAATGGCCCAAGTAACTATCCTTGAGGAACACACACACACCCATTACATTGGTTCTTGAACGCGCATTAGGCACTATATTTATGGGTCCTTTAATACTCTTGAGTTTAGGTTATCAACATTTCAACGCTGGCGAGTAGACTAAACAAATACTTAAATTAATAAATTAATTCTTCGCATTTCTAGGCGTTCTCAAGACTCTGATTTTCTCTTGTATCGGCTAGGCTGAAAGAAATAATGTCTATTCTCGACTATTTGAAATAATTCTGGATGTACCGGAATGTTAATAATAATAATAAGTCTTCCAATTCATTAGACTTCCTCCTTTGATATTATGAAGGCAAATTTTCATTTCACTTTGTGGCCTTCGTCACAAGAGTGCCGACTTATCACTGATTCCTTCCTCTCTCCTAGTATCGTCAATTTTTGGTGTTATTCAAGTTATTTGTCTCTGACTTCGAGGGGACGTTCTCCTAATTATATATCACCATCAACGAATTCAGAAAAATATTTCATTCAAAGGAAGGAATCAACTGTTGAATCATCTATATGAGGTTAAAGTACCCATCGTGTATCGATTGAAATATTTTTCGAATACCAAAATTATACAGTGACATCATTCCAACAATACCGCCAACACAAAAATTCAATAAACAGTTCTTTACTCAACCATGGCTAATTAGTATTACGGCGATCGGTCACGCACATAGGTATTTTGACGCCTCCAACCATATTGGTATTGATTTATTGGGGAAGTTAGCATCGTTTTGTCAAAGCAGTACAGTTACTATTCACCTGCTGAAGACCTTAAGACTTTCCCACGTGGTCGACGGATGAATCACTCCCGTCTATGAATTTCTGCGGAACTCAATTGATATGCAGCAAGCATAACGGCGAAGTTTTTAATTTAGGCATGATCGTGGCTTCAAATTTGGAAGGTGCCAATTTTGAAGAAGGATTCGAATTGTGCTATGACTGTTTGCGCTGCTAGAATGTTGAATAATTTTTTTTTCAAAACATCGACGTCGTCAGCCAGGAGCTTCTGGTAGCTTGTTTGTGATAAACCAGAGTGGTCGAGCTGGTGGTCTTCTTTATAGAAACAAGCGGGCGAAAAAAAAACCACCACAAAAATGAAACCAATAGGTCAAAAAGCGTTCAGAACTGATTTTCAACTCGACTTCGCTTGCTCAGTCAAATTCCGAGCTAGCTTATGATTCTTAATCGAGGCACTTCTCACAAAATTCAGCATCGCCAAATTAATATGCAGACGAAATAACTGCACCAGTCGGAACCCTGTCGATCGAGATTGATCCGCCCGACTGAATACGGGATGATTTAATAGCGGAATGCGGCAAGCGGTGATTAAATTTCGATGCTCCGAAACTTGCGACGAGCGTGATGATGAAGGGTTGATTATAGCGGTCTGCTCTCGGGAAAAAACGACGGTCAATTTCGATTGATAGATACTCGATTAAACCAACAGTCCGGACATGCCGAAAAAATCATGTCGGATCTGAGTTGACGTCAAAATCTAATGGGCCACCCCATCGATCACTAGGTGTGAGATCTATGATGGTATCTAGCTGAGGACGACATTTTCTGTTCCATCCTCATCTTGTCATACTGTGAGTCATATTCTAGTGGAGACACCCGATCAGTTTTTCACTGGATAGGCTCAACCTAGTGGTGCTCTTCGAGTTTTCAAAAAATTATCATTGAACTATCGAAATTCTCACCTGCTTGAAAGAACCATCGTCTTCGTCACCTTGTATGATGAAACACCTTCCAGAACTAAATTTCTTCATTTGGTCGTTGATGAGATCTGTTTGGTCATAGATGAACAGACTCTCTGCTTTTTTTCTAGTCCCTCATAGGCTCTCCTATCTTTCACTATGTGTAGATGTGTGAGAAATATGATGTCCCCGACATTTTCTGTTTTGCCATCGTCATCTCATCGAACTATATGTAATGATGTGGAGAGACAGCTGAACAGTTATTCACTGGATAGGCTTCACCTCGTGGTGCTCTTTGTGTTTCCAATTTCAATTATCATCGAACTATCGAAATTCTCATCTGCTTGAAAGAACCATCATCTTCGTCACCTTGTATGATATAACACCTTCCGGAAGAACCATCGTCTTCGACACCTGGTATGATAAAAGACCTTCCAGAACTAAATTTCTTTTCTCTTTTCTCTTTTGCCATCGTCATCTCCTCGAACTATATGTAATGATGTGGAGACAGCTGATCAGTTATTCACTGGATAGGCTGCACCTCGTGGTGCTCTACGTGTTTCAATCAATTATCATCGAACTATCGAAATTCTCATCTGCTTGAAAGAACCATCGTCTTCGTCACCTTGTATGATATAACACCTTCCAGAAGAAACATCGTCTTCGTCACCTGGTATGATAAAAGACCTTCCAGAACTAAATTTCTTCATAGGTTGATGAAATATGTTTAGTCAGAGATGAACAGACTCTCTGATTTTTTTCTAGTCCCTAATAGGCTCTCCTTTCTTTCACTAGGTGTAGATGTGTGAGAAATATGATGTCCACTGGCTCTGTTTCCAACCTAACGACGACATTTTCTGTTTTGCCATCGTCATCTCATCGAACTATATGTAATGATGTGGAGAGACAGCTGATCAGTTATTCACTCGATAGGCTTCACCTCGTGGTGCTCTTCGTGTTTCCAATCAATTATCATCGAACTATCGAAATTCTCATCTACTCGAAAGAACCATCGTCTTCGTCACCTTGTATGATATAACACCTTTCAGAAGAACCATCGTCTTCGTCACCTGGTATGATAAAAGACCTTCCAGAACTAAATTTCTTCATAGGTTGATGAAATATGTTTAGTCAGAGAGGAACGGACTCTATGATTTTTTTCTAGTCCCTCATAGGCTCTCCTATCTTTCACTAGGTGTGGATGTGTGAGAAATATGATGTCCCCTGGCTCTGTTTCCAACGTAACGACGACATTTTCTGTTTTGCCATCGTCATCTCATTAAACTACATGTAATAATCTGGTGCAGACAGCTGATCAGTTTTTCACTGGATAGGCTTCACCACGTGGTGCTCTTCGTGTTTCCAATCAATTATCATCGAACTATAGAAATTCTCATCTGCTTGAAAGAACCATCATCTTCGTCACCTTGTATGATAAAACATCGTCCAGAAGTAAATTTCTTCATAGGGTTGTTGATGAGATTTGTTTGGACACAGAGGAACAGACCCTCCGATTTTTTTCTATTCCCCCATAGGCTCGCTTATCTATCACTAGCTGTAGAAGTGTGGGATATATGATGTTTCCTGGCTCTGTTTCCAACCTGATGACATTTTCTGTTTTGCCATCATCATCTAATCGAATTACATGTAATAAGCTGATCAGGTTTTCACTGGATAGAATTCACCTTTTCATCCACGTCGCCTTGATTTGTGTCACAGTAGTTGAATCTTATACCACAATTTTCTATTTTTTTTTCGAAGAGATCGATGGCCGGTTCCGGCAATATCAAACGCGAGTTCTAATTCACTAAACCAATCTAATTTCCAACCAAACCCACTCAGTGCAAGCACTCAATGTTAACGACGTTGTAAACCGATATTGTTTCAATACTCGTTTATCCGTATCGGTGCCTACATGTTGATCGTATATAGTACGACCGTGTTGTGGAAAAAGGTGGTAAATCATTGACACAATGCGAACAACCATCCTTATCGTCGCTCGGTACCTATCCCTAATTGATTCCAAGTACATGGGCATAAACCAGTATAATAAACTTTGTAATTGATTGTAACTGCCTGTCGAATCGACGATATTACGTTTACGGCTTTCGGATTATGAAACGGGTCTGATTGGAGATTGCCCCTTGAATATTCAAGCGGTTCCGATGAAGAAATTGGCCATTCTGCAGGGGTAAGGCACGCGAAAAAACTATTATTGCGTTCATAATTATCGGCATTTACGAGTATCTTCCGACTATTCATAGATTCTTCAATATCCGATGATTGCTTATGGATGTGAAGACCTTCGTGATGGGTCGTTGGTTTCTTTTTCCTTCGCGCCGAGGTGATTGCTTCGCTGATATCACCTGAAGTCACAATTCTTAGAGCAGGTTACTCTAACTTGTAGAGAGCCACTTCTGAACTAACTCTACACGGCCACCTTTTCATTTCCCAATGAAAACCCCCTGTTATGTTTTCTCCTCCTCTTGACAATGAGGAACGATAATGATTTAGGCATGCTTTTCCTATAAAAATATTCTGCTCCTATTGTTTGATGGGTTTGGGTCGAGAAGACTTTTTTCTTGTACCCCGAAATATTTTTGCCGATACAGACAATGTCTCTAAGCGTCCATCCAAATTGGTACATACATTTCTGCAGATGTGGGAAGAATTGGCAGCATATAATAATGAACTCAAGGACGATGGTCTAAAGTGTTTTCAAAAAATGCAAAGGAGACCACACAAATGTAATTGCCAAAAGCCTTGGAGGTTTGTGACCCTCCTTCTTTAGCTCAAGATGAACAACGATATCCATTCTTCAACAGACCCTACTTATATGGTTTTGAGTATGCAGATTAGTTTGTGTCCAGCTCCTCGTTTTCACTCGTTTTTGTGAAAACCGATCTTGTAGTATTTATAAGATGGCTTTTATGTAGGGGATTGCCAATGTCTTGCCCCTCTGGCTTTCTCGCTTTCCTCTTACCATCTTTAGGGTACGTTTGGGTTAGCCATCCAACTTTGGCGTTCAGGTCCGGGGTGATTCCTCATGAATCAACAACTTGCTTTCTGAGGTCATGTTCCCATTTCTTCGTTTAATTCTTCAATTCAGCCTAGGGCCATCCAACGTGCGCACGACGTTAACGCGCAATTCGTTAAGGTTTATGGTTCAACTAGCCACTTTCGTGGGCACAGACCCAGTTATGATTATTACTGGTAGATCCAAACACACTCCTCCCAGCCATCCAATATCCATAATGCGGTCTTCAATATGCAAAATCGTGAGAATCCAAGAACCCGTATAGGAAACGTCATGACCGAACGGAATTTACGGCCAATCTTCACCTCATCATCGCGCGGACGGCGGGCCGTCCACCAGGTCGAAGAAGAAGAGTTAACAGCTCCATTCCCGGTTTCCGGGAAACGTCCGAAGCCACAGACGAAATCTCTAAATCACGGCCTAACCGACACGGGGAAGTGTTCAACTTTATTTTGCCTTATTCAACCGCACACCTCTTAACGGCCAGGTCGCTCTAATCGTTCCGGCGGTGTCGTAAATATCGTCGACTGTTGACGTGGAAACGCAAATAGAGCGGTCCGCATGACGGAACCCGGGATCTAATTGGTCATTACGCGGGAACGCACACAATTAAAACCGTGGAGTAATTGGTGCAATACGCATAATTCGAACCGTACGAGATTCCAGCTGTCGGAAGAAGGCATGGGGGCCTCCAGGTGGCAATGAATCATATGGAGGTGAAGAAGTTGGAGGAATTGCTTCCTTAGGTCCATATTTGGGACGGATGACCTGGCGAAAGATTGACTGATATCGCCGGCAGAAGTTGAAAAAAACTTGACCTGGTAGAGCAATTTTCCTCATAAGTAAATTGAAGTCTCTTTTCTTATTATATGGTTTGCGTCAGCCTAATCCTTCTGGTTCGCTCTAGCTAGCAATGATTCTCTCCGATAACTCTATGATTAAGAATATTCTGAGCTTTCCAGTAAAAATCTTACTGCATTGCATCGGCAAAGCATGGGGTGAGAGGTTTTCTCTTCTGCCTGGCAAAATCTCCTCGAAGTTTGTTCTGCCAAGTCTATGTTGCCCATGTTCTTGAGCTTGAAGTGTCCTGTTAGCAGGACCATTATAGTCTTCAGGGACCTCCCATAGGCACTTGAAAGATCTTTCGAAATCTAAGCCAGTGATCAGGAATCTTCTGTATTTACTCTACCTTGAGAGGTTTCCTTCCACTAGCTTTGTGTCTAGTTTTATTCAATTTTTTCAATGTCTCTTTTGACTACTGGTTTCACTTTGCCTCACGAGTCAATTGAAGTCTCTTTTGTTATTATATGACTTTCGTCAGTCTTATACTTTTGGTTCGGCCTAGCTAGCAATGGTTCTCTCCGATATCTCTGAGTATGAATATTCTAAGCCTTCCAGTAGAAATCTCACTCCATTGCATCGGCAAAGCATGGGGTGTGAAGTTTCCTCTTCTGCCTGGCAAAATCTCCTTGAAGTTTGTTCTGCCAAGTCTATGTTCTCCATGTCCTTGAGCTTCCAATGTCCTGTTGGCAGGACCATTATAGCCTTCAGGGATTTCCTATAGTTGCAAGTAAGATATTTCGAAATCTTGGGCAGTGGTCCTTCTAGGAATCTTCTGGCTTGACTCTGCCTTGAGGTTTTCTTTCACAAGCCTTGGGTCTGTTTTCATCCCATTTTTTCAATGTCTTCTTCAAGGACTGCTTCCACTTTGCCTCATGAGGCTGCTGGGCTGAAGAGAAGAGAAAGGTGTGAAGTTTCCTCTTCTGCCTGGCAAAATCTCCTTGAAGTTTGTTCTGCCAAGTCTATGTTCTCCATGTCCTTGAGCTTCCAATGTCCTGTTGGCAGGACCATTATAGCCTTCAGGGATTTCCTATAGTTGCAAGTAAGATATTTCGAAATCTTGGGCAGTGGTCCTTCTAGGAATCTTCTGGCTTGACTCTGCCTTGAGGTTTTCTTTCACAAGCCTTGGGTCTGTTTTCATCCCATTTTTTCAATGTCTTCTTCAAGGACTGCTTCCACTTTGCCTCATGAGGCTGCTGGGCTGAAGAGAAGAGAAAGGTGTGAAGTTTCCTCTTCTGCCTGGCAAAATCTCCTTGAAGTTTGTTCTGCCAAGTCTATGTTCTCCATGTCCTTGAGCTTCCAATGTCCTGTTGGCAGGACCATTATAGCCTTCAGGGATTTCCTATAGTTGCAAGTAAGATATTTCGAAATCTTGGGCAGTGGTCCTTCTAGGAATCTTCTGGCTTGACTCTGCCTTGAGGTTTTCTTTCACAAGCCTTGGGTCTGTTTTCATCCCATTTTTTCAATGTCTTCTTCAAGGACTGCTTCCACTTTGCCTCATGAGGCTGCTGGGCTGAAGAGAAAGGCATCGATGAGCCTAGTTCAAGGAGAATGCAACAATGTAAGTTGAAATATGATCAAATGTATTTGGTGCCAGAAGTGATTTCAAGAGAGTATATTTCTAATGATGTCCCATAACAAAAACGTTCCGTCATATCAGGTGAGTGTAAAACACGACGCGTCGTAATCGGCAACCCGAAATGGACCTCTTTACCATCCACGAACCTCAAAAGTTGCTCATTCAATTTGATAGATGGTCGGACTGTCCCGCTCGACGGATTCGAAACATACCATCCCCCCGATCAATCCAAAACGAGAACTTTATTACCCGGCCGCATCGCCACCCCGGGCTCCCCCATCCGTCTTCCGGATAATGACTAAACCCTCGAAAACGATATCCAATATTTTCCTTCCCTCAATCAGATCCTCCGGGACCTATCGGGACTGATTCCCATCTCATTACCATTTTCAATTTGCCGAAGTGTTTTCCCATACTCCCGATTATCTTCGGGAGGTTGCGGGCGCCGCCCCCCCGACCCTTCCGAGCCCCGCGGATGCAATTGCATCACGTTTTTCCGCCGGTTTTCCGAAGTGGGGTTTTTGCGCTCGCGTCGCCGACTTGTCCTCCGAGGGGGAAAACTGTTTAATCCTTTAATTCGTTTTTTCGAAAATCCCCATTACGGAGATCCGCCGGATTTAATTTTCGGAATTTGTCGGGATCGGGGAATTGGATTTGGAATACCTCTTTTGCGGAGACTGGTGAGGTTAGTTCGGAAAAAAAAACTAGGAATTCAATTTTCTTCACTACCCAAACTCCGACAACTCAGAGAGAATGTTATTTCAGAAAAAAAAATGTATTATTCTGCAGAGGTGGCTGCTGCAGTGGAGGCAAAGACCTACCAACATAACATTCTCACCATTATCCAATCAACAACCATAAAATATTTCATTGATCGAATTTCCTTATCTCGCATTGACCCTCTATACCTTGTTCCAGGAATTTCCCATTATATATCCGACGATAAAGCACACAACAGTTAAATTCCTCCAGATTCGATCAGCGACTCGTAGATACAGAATCATCAAGTACCGAATTACCTGATTTCGTGACAGTTAACACGAGCAAATAAGTTCTTCTTCAGCAAGAACAACAACATTGCCGTTGCAGATAATAATGTGCTCATTATCGTTATGTAGGTAAATCACCATTTATTCTCCTGAGAACTGGACTCCTGACCTCAGACGACCAATGATAATTGATCTGAACTACCAACTGGATATATCTCATCTTAATACTCGTGAAACCTAACCTCACCTAACCTCAAATATTGATTCACAAATCCTTTGTTCCAGACTCATTCCAATCTGACGCTTACGATCCAAACTTTCCCCAACTTTTTCATCAACCAAATCGTTCCTTAAACTCCCTCCCCCATTGTGACAATTGATTACTTTGTAATTTTCCCGTGAGAATTTGCCTTTATCGGACGTGGAGTTTCCATCGAATTATCGAGTTTCAAAGGGTTCGCTAATTCGAGAACGCCATCTATCGGCGAGTGCTCCTCGTTTCGGATAAACGGGTTTTCGAGCGTTTCAATCGTCAGTGGCGGACGACAATAGGGCGCGATGATGTGAAGGGTTGTTTTGTTTGAATTTCGGTTCACCTGGGTTTACCTGGGGTCTGTTTGAATGGAAGGGGATTTATCGAAAATAATCGTGGGGTTCAATAGAACTGGCTGGAATCCACGAGGATGCTGATGGCAAGGCATCTGCGACAGTCTTGCGTCTCGTTGGTGGATTCTCATTTGTTCCATGGCTTCAGACAATCATGTGTTTTACCCTCAGGATCACATGGTGGTCAAAGAAAGGGATTTTTGGGCAGATAAATAATTCCTTCTTGTTGAAGGCGATCCTGAACAAGTTCTGGATAAGGAACCGATCCAACATGAACTCCTATCATCTGGAACGCCTTGGGCGGTGTGATGTGGACCCCTTGGTGGCGTCACAACGGAATCTCATTCAGAATCCTGGGTCATTACCGTTCATAGCAAACCGACTTGATTTCCTCCACTTTCCAATTTTCATACGCCGCGATAACCTCCTGCCTTGACGGGGACGTCTCCCGATTCTCATTTTCGACACCGAGGCCCGAAATGAAAACGGCTTCTCGGGAGGAGGGGGAGTTGGCGTGGAAGGGCAATATTGAATTCGAAACGAGGTTACTCAAACACCTGAATTCATATCACAGAGCGCGGCGGCGGAGAAAAGTGATATGCGGAGGAGCTTCGAAAGGAGTCGAAAACATCCCTCGAATTCCCGACGGTTTTAATTAATTTCTATGGCAGGGAACACCCCCGATACGCGGCTGGAATCGCCTTTGAATGGAGGGATTCTGCAAACTCGATAAGAACCACAAGAATCTTCATATGTGCTCTAGCGACCGTCCAAGCGCCACTTGGGGGGCCTGAGAGAAAGATGCCAAAAGGCACAATTCGATTTTATGTTGGTTAAACTGCTTCCAGAGCGAGGTCAACCTGA
The DNA here is from genome assembly GCA_963966015.1 of Aphidecta obliterata. Taxonomy (NCBI): domain Eukaryota; kingdom Metazoa; phylum Arthropoda; class Insecta; order Coleoptera; family Coccinellidae; genus Aphidecta; species Aphidecta obliterata. The sequence goes on from OZ014435.1 coordinate 7,580,618, forward strand.
TGGGCAGGTTTTCGAACTGAACTTAGTTTGTTGCTCACAATCGTGAGCCCCTTAGAGCCTCGGAGCCAGCCAGCTTTCCGTGGCAATGGAAACTTTTGCTCCATGGAATTGCCTGGATAAGCAGACCTGGCTTCCACACCCAGGAATTTAGTCAAAAGTGTTTATAGAAGATGTCTTGAAGGCAGTGACTCCTTGTTCTTTGTATCATGTATGCCTATTCCAGCTCCTCCTTCCCTTATGGACGGGTCTCTTGAGGTCCATCACAGCTGACACTTCCTGATACCCTCGGCGACCTCCCCATCATCCTGAATAAAACATCGACGGACAGGACGTCGAACAAATTACGATTATTGGTCGTGTCTTATCGAAGGTAATTGAATTCGTACAGTTGTCCAAGACCAGCATAGTCGATGGGCATAACTGTCGCAGTCAAGTAGGCCGTTGGTACTGTTAGCGTCGATTCGTCCTATCTATTAGTGGACGGGAGACATTATGGATGCTCGTCGCGCTTGCGAACGACACACATGGTGTTACATACTGACACATCTAGGAGACCACGGTCCTGGCAGTACGTTTCGAGGTCTTTACGACTTCGGTCGGCTAATGGTACCGTTTTTCGAATGGGGAGATCGATATCTCGGAGACCTTGTTAATCTAACGATTTTCTACTTCTTGCTGGGACAGTTCAGCAGGAGACTGATCCAAGAAATCATAGCTGATTGTCCTGTATTTGCGATTTCGATAAGTGGTACCCTAAGTAAAGATAAAAAAAAAATTGAGAAATTTTCGATTCAATCTTGAAGACTAGGTACTATTATTGAACTAGGAAACCCTCAATTGCCAATGTTATTGGTAGATGTGTGTCGATAAAATGTACAATTATTCATTATAGGCAGAATCTCATCATAGCACGTGGTCATAAAACTATAGCATTCATGGACTTCTTATACTTACTTAGTAGGTCTATCGTAAACCAGGACATCGTTCCTTGAGGTTTTTCTGTCAGATCTTTCTGTACACTCCAGTATGCAATTACTTGGAATTAAGTCGGAATGACAACCTTAATGAATCGATTTGACTGACCGCACATCTTCAATTCAAAACAACAATTTCACAGATGCAAATTGGAAAAGCCAATTTATTTCATTTCTTCCATATCGGAAATGAGGAATTTCAAAGGACTAGTATATTATTACTCATAACTTTACTGGACCAATCAATCTTTGAAAGTTATTTGAAATTTTTTCTTATTCACTAATTATATTTTATTTACTTCCAGGTAATCATCTACACGAGAAATATCCAGAAATTTCAATCCTTTGTCTGCTCGTTGTAAGTATTATAAATATTTCCTTTTCGCGTTCAGCATCGAACCGTAGTACGTAGCGAACTGAGCTGCTTCTTTCGGTTTTCTTCTTGAAGTTTATGAAAGATCATCTCAATTGTACTCTGTTGTCGCCATCCCAGGAGTGCTGAGCCATCCTTGATTTTTTCCCTCCCTCTAGTCTCGTCGGTTTCTGATTAGTCGGACCGCCTCCAGGGCAGCTATGGTGAATTAAAAAATTGGAAATAGCTCAATGGAAGTCCGAAAGAATTTCCATAGACGATAGAAATTGCTAATGAAAATTCCATAGCCAATAAAACAAGCCCAATAGGCCCATACACGATAGCCCAATTGGAAATAGGCCAAGACAAATTTCATACACGATCAAAATATCCCAATAAAAATTCCATAGGCTACTTTCTATCCCAAGGTGATGTTCCGAATGACTTTTCGATAGCGTTTGCATCCCGAGTGTTAAATTCTGCTGAAATTTGTACAATAGAAAAAGAACTTTTATCGGTTGTGTGGTCATGTCGATAGTTTAGGCCATATTTATACGGTAGAAAATATATGATTTATATGGAAATTGCCAATAAAAATTCCATGGCCCCTATTACAAGCCCAATGAAAATTCCATAGACGATAGAAAAAGCCCAGTAGAAATTACATAGATGATGGAAATAGCCCAATACAAACTCCATAATAGAAAGTGCCAAATAGGAATTCCACAGACTATGAAAATATCCAATGAATATTTCATATTTGTCATTCGATTTTGGTACCTATCCTAAATATCCCAAATTGAAAAAATCAACGAAGGAAATTCCCTAAGAATAGCTAAAAATAAGAGAACCAAACCATGAAAAAACTCATAACATCCAACAAAACCTGGGCTTATCTCATCCATAACAAACAATACGTCGTCGTGGACCATCTTTGAGAACCCGCGACCGTACACACCGTTGTCGCGTCCCAATTATCATACCATGAATTATGTAGAAAGTGAAACCTGGAGCGAAGCCGCTTCCTCGGATTGCCACAAGACTCACCTGCCTCCACCGTGCTGAATATAATCGAATCAAATTGTAATTTGAAATATTTAGATTTGATCTCGGACCTCCTGGGGGCTCCTTGACGTTGAAGATTGCATCGGCTACGTCAGACAACGGTCCACTGAGATGATTCTTCGGTTTTTTTTCTTTTCGTGACGAAAGATACACCGGCTGCCCATATGTTCCCCAACAGTATCGTTCTAATATGGTTTTATTATGATTAAATTCTTTCGGTGTTAACAAGCTGCGTGTATATTTCAGAATCCGGCGGCGATGGGATGATGTCTCAATTTTTCATTGATAATGAGGCTTGTGGAAATATAATCCTTATTTTATGAAGGAATTATGTACAAAGTCTCGAAACCCTGTGAATTTTTTCCACCAAATCAAATTAAGAAAAAAAAATTGAGAACACAAAATGAACAATACAATGAAAATGTTATACAAAAATTTGATTCCCTTCAAAAAATATATATAAAGGCAATCATGGGATTTACCACAGAAGGGTAAACGTCACATAAGCATGTGGTTGACGCGAAATCAAAACTTTTCCCCTGCCAAAAATCGTTCAATGCGGCTGTAGTTTATGAGTTTTCACCTCAAAAATTGATCAATATAAGATGATTCTGGTAATTGGATGGTGATGGAAAAAACTTTGGTCGTTTATTTTTTTCATCTAAATCACCTACAACGTTAACTGAAACCTCCGGGCGAATCAAAAAGTTTCTACGGAATTTTTCAACGATTCATTATTGGAGTAATAAACTAAAATGGTTGAATAGATTCTAATGAATATGTATAGGTAATGAACCCAAGAGATCCAAGATCCCAGACATAAAAAAATGTTATCTGAAGATTTTATGACGATAATTAACCATCATGAGGTGTTTCAACTCACCAGATGACATAAAAAATTACACAGATATTTAAATTTGATGGTCGTTCTACATTTTTGTTTCACACAGCGAAAAAAACACGTGACCTATGAGATTTCTCGAATCCACCATTTATTCAAGTTTGATGGAATATAAAAATTTTGACAAAATGATGATGAACCATTCAACTTTGTGAATTTTGAGAATTTGTCGAATTCCCCAAACAAATTCAGGATAACTTTGGAATTAAATAACTGTCCGTCCGTCCATTTGTGAACACGATAAATCTCAGAAGTCAATGCCTATAGTTTTGAAATTTTCTGGGTACGCTCGAGGTCTGAATGAGCCGGTAGATTTCTAAAATGGAAAAATCCGCCGGAGGGTTTAGAAGATATAGCCATCTGGATTATTTTTCTCTCATTAATTCGAAAGGTACCGATCCGATCGAATTGAAACTTTGTGTGTAGTTGTAAAATAATGCCACGAAGGTTTATGGCAAATTTCGTCTGGACAGAACCACTAGAAGAAAGGAAATCACTCCCAAAACTTTGATATGTATAAATCTGAACAGTCGCAAATGGTTTGGGACCACCATCAGATGAACTTACTGTGAGATTGAACACATTGAGCAAAGCGAAGTACTTACCTCAAGTGATACTGAAATATGGTTAAAGGATAGGAAGGAGAAAGGAGTTTGGAGAAGCTAAAAGCACTTAACTCAAAGCAGTTAAATGTCACTTCAACAGAAGACACAATGGTGCGATAAGAAAGCGGCGGTAAAAGGAATGAAAATGATATCAGATTAGTCGACTTCTCTCAAAACAACATTTCAGGAACCCAAATTGATTTTTCAGAAACCAGGGGTGAGTTAGAAAGGACTTGAAGCAAAGCAGCGTTGTGCGGGTTCAGTACCTGGATGGGTGGAAAAATATTTTAACGAAAAAAATTATATCGCCCTTCGTGGTTATTCCTCCGTGGTTATTATTGCATTAGGACGAAAAATTAATTAAACAAGCAGCCTCAATGAACACCCATACCCATCATTTTCTCGGTTTGCGCGCAGGCAACTCCCTCGAATTTTCCACTCGAACCTTCGATTTCTGAATACTAATCCGTTTGTAAACACGTCTAAATACGCCATTAAATCCGTTTATTATATAGCCGTCCTAGCAGCGTATAATTTAGTATTGGCGGACGTATCATAGACGAAGAAATGATTATCGTTACACGACCCAGATTGTTCAACTCTCAGTTTCAGAATGTTCATCAGCGCGGAACATTGTTATGCTTGATGCAGAATAACACCAAGTCGGAGAGATAATTACTAGCGCCACGTGTGCCGGTAATAAAGCCGGGGCCAGGGCAATGAATAAAATATCGCAATGTACTTGGTGTTATTATGGAAGTTGTCGGAAAACACAGCCTGTCCGAGTGTGATTGTTTCGCAGCAAAAGTTCAGTCTCGTTCCTGCTCGTTATGGCGCATTAATTAGTTGATCCTTTCGAAAGTTTCGAGACCTGATGCGATCACGGTTCAACGAGCCAGAAGGAAATTGAGCAGACTCGTCCCTCTATATACTCCTTTAGGTGATATGAATACAAGCTCCTAGCTTCTAGTAATTTAAAAGGAAAAAAGTGATGCACTAAAAAGGAGAAAAGTTTCGAAGGGGGGAATGGATGAGGCGATCAGAAAAAGTCACAGGGGCTTGCTGGCTAGATCCCTGGGATAGCAGTTCGTGGTTTTGCTTTGGGGTACCAAGAAGGTAAACTTATTAGTACGTTTTGAGGGTCCGTGTTAGAGACAAGTGAAGATAGCTGGTGGTAGGAAAGTGCCGTTAGTATTTTTTGTTCGAATAGTTTCTAGAGTCACACGGAGACTCCGCGCGAATTCGTAGCGGAAGTGCGAAAGAGATAGGTCACTTTCGGAGTGAGTGAATAGTCTCCTTTAACACGTCTATGGGAACCCCTCTGAGGCACCAGATATACCAGAAAAATCCTGTACGATGGAGTGTGGAGAACAATAAGGCAAACCACAAATTCAATCTGACAGCAGCATCCGACAATCATTCGGAACAATCACAGAAGAGAGGTCTAATTTCGCGCAGATTCAATAAAACGAAAGTGAAGTTCCTCCACCTAGGAGGCTGCGATTAAAACGACATAAACTCATCCCGAACTAAAACGGATCTTCGCATCTTGCAATCGTCTTTGCCGAGGTATATAGATCATTAAATTGAATCGATAGACTATTGCGCTGGAAAGAATATGCACTTTAGATCATTAAATTTTTCAATCTTCATAAAAGCTTCACACTTATCTAGAAACGGTGTGTCGAGAACCAGGAGCGGAACTTGGGGACAAGGGGCCCCGTGGCACAACTCACTGTGGGGCCCCTTCATCGAAAGAATTTTTTATCTTAGCCTTGGGTCAAAAAAAAATCAATCTTTTTTTTATACAGGGTGTTTTTTAAGGAGCTAGAACTCATCAGAAGAGATCATTTCCTCGGAAATTGATCATACAAAGTATTCAATTTGAGAAAAGTGCAAAAAATCTCTGGCATCATCATCTGAATACGACTCTGTTAGGAGATCAATCATGAAGTACGGTACCATATGCATTTCAGCATATTAATAAAGTGCTATATTCAAACGAAAATTTGTATATTCTCTTTCAACTTTCATTAGGAGATTTTTACTGGACGATTTAATTCTTGAACTTCGAACTAAGGGAAGGAAAAATTACTGATTCAAAAGAACCTATAATAATAATTAAAATAATAAAGGTCTTTATTAATTATAATTTTTTTTATGAAAAAAAAATAGGAAGTTCACAAACTCACCCATAACATTGATCTAAATCGTTCACAGAAATTGTTCGAAATTGTCGACATTCGTTTGATGTGCACAAAGTCTTGCCCGGCGTTATAACGAATTATTACATGCAGCAACTATCACTTCAGTTTGCTCAGGAATAATGTCAGCATTTTCAATGAGTTCTTGTAGTTCTTCAACACTATTCACCTCACCGTTACTGTACACTAATGTTTTCAAATGACCCCAAAAAAAATCACAGGGGTTGAGATCCGGGGATTGCGCAGGCCAAGAAATCGAACCACCACGTCCTATCCACCTATTGGAAAACACAATACTGAATTCGGAAAAGTCACAAAAATCATACGCTCCGACAGATGATTTCCCATAAACTGAAAACATTGGATAAATACATTGAGATCTCAATATGTACCGTCAGATCTGGACTGGCGGATATTCTCCGTAGTTCCGCCCCTGTTAGGAACCCAATCAACCTTCGGATGCCAACGAAAGTAAAATCATAAAATCGGATAACAACAAACAATATTCGAGTATACCGTAAAAGTCGTTTGAGAGATTGATAAAATGGTATTTGCCTCGGAAGCTGAACGTGAATGCAAGATGCATATAATATCTGGTGAATAATTTCTATCTATAATTGAAGATCTAATGAGCGTGAAATATATTCATTTTCTTCGGGCGGTGTGCATCTTTGCATTCTGGAGGAAACGCAAAAACTCGCAACTACACTTTAAAGGGGACGGAAATCAGAAATGTATCTCGAAGAGGGATTATGGAAATTCAGAATTGGTAACAAGAACATATCATTTATGGAGGTAGCTTTCCATAAACCCGATAAGGAGCGTTCGCGATTTTGATCTCAGATCAGGAATCTCAGTATGAAGACAGGATTTTCCTATTGGATGTTTTAATTCGCCTTTTTTCTAACCAACGGCAATCTGAAACAAGAGATGGAGGAATCTGTGAAAGTAGCGAGTAAACACTATTTTTCTAGTGATCTTCAGCTAGAACGTATTACATTTTCTGATTATGCAAAGGATCCCAAGCTTTTCATTCATTATTCAATCCAGTTCTTACCCACATGGGGTGATGACGGAGTCTCGGCGAACCACCACGGGCTGATACTGAAAAAGTATTGAAGGATAGGATGCAGAGGTTAAACCTTCTTTCTGAACAGTTCCGGGGCTGTCACCTGATTGTTTGAAAAGCAGAGGGCACTCAACTCAAATTTGCTCAATTTCACATCAAAAGGAAGCACAATGACGCGATGAACACGGCGATAGGTATCAGAAGACTCGATGGAGTCGATAGTAAACAGAATTCTAGGTTTTCTACCACCATGATTTTCTCTCTCGGCGACTTGCTGATTAATTGTTCTGAATTATAGTCAGACAGATGACAAATCCTCGCAGCGCGGGCGCAAGAAAACCACTATACAGGTGGTCGTTTACGTTCGCGACGTAACACAGCTCACAAAGCGACAAATGATGTCACCGTCACTTGGAATTATATTAAATTGATCACCAAAAATATCATTTTTGGTACTAACATCAGGGAAACTCGATTTTCTTTCCACGTGGAACTAGAAGGACCTCTAGCTCATATGAAACAAGAGCGCAAAAATGAAACCTTAAATCGGAGAACTCGAGGACGTCATTACATCGAAACAAATCGCGTTGTCGCCACATCGTAAGCCTCTCCTTCACACAATGATGAAGTACTCACCTAGCAGGTACCATCTTGAATAAGTGCAGCGCCTAATGACCGTTCTCCTGAAGAAAAACGCCGATGTCCCGTTACGCACGGACGGACATAATGTAGGATTATCATTTTTTCACCCTCTGTGGTCCGAACAGATTCTCTGCTCTAATAGGTCCGGGCGTAGTTTTTCCAGATGTTGTTCGCGGCAACGTTTTTTTGCCCGCAACCTTCATTTCACTCTCGCACTTATCCGAAAGATTGGTCCTTCGAGCGAGTTACTTTGGCTTCTATCATTTTTTTTCAATCTTCGTGAAGATTGAGTTGGGAGAATGAAACTGCGGCTTGGTTCTCTCTCAAGTGAACATGTCACAGATATATCACAAAGAGAGCGCGGATATAGAGCTGTAATGTAACAGAGACGTTCCTATGTCCTATTCAATGAAAGTGTTCTTCTATATTCTCACTCAGATAGATAAGTTTTGAAAAATTGCTAGGTTCATCGATAACGATTAACCGAAATTAAAACGGAATCGTAAGAATCTATCGGCAATTCTATTACGCGACTAACATTCTCACCAGAACGAACAGTAAAACAATTCCATCTGAAACCGGCGATTTTTCCCATACGCATTTTTCACCGATCACGTACGCCCGTCCGTGATGTCATAACCGAACGATCCTTTCCTACGAAAAATCGCGCCAACGCGCATTCCGATAGGAACGGGCCAAGAACCGATCGCTGGGTAACGCCGGAATATCAACGATTTTCACACGTGCATTTGCAATGCAAATCTCCGAGTTCGAGTCGGCGATCTTGTAATTATTTGGACGACGCTTATTTTGGTCATTGTTCCCTATATTACGTGTCAGTCTCCAGGAATTAATAAGGTTGGGCGAGACAAGAAGAGAGGAAGCTCATGAAATTAATGATGCCGCTGAAATTGGAGTCGTCGACTTAGGGGATCGAGATGAATGATCGAAGGGGGTCGTTTGACGGGTATGATGGAAGATGGTCCGGGATAGAGGCCGTTGCGTGAGGAAATTTCGATCGTTATGAGGAATCTGGAGATTCTACCTCAAGAAGAATAATTTTAGACAATTGGGAAAAATGGATAGAAACAAATCTTGTTCCGAAGAGGCAGTTTGTTCCAAAGAAACGCCAAACTGAAATAATCATCGTTTTTCTTGATTATAATATACAGGGTGTGGTGTCATGAATGAAAAATATAGTACCTGCGTTGAGAGGACGTTGTGACGTCCAAGAAGAAAAACTATGAAAAAAATAAGAAAATAAACTCAACAAAACATGAATTTCGTGTTGAATCTTTGTTAAAAAAAAAACTATGCATGCGCCCCGAAAATCATAATCCACATTCGATAGCGCATCTATCCCGAAATACTATTCAAGAAACAGATTGCAAAAATTCCTTCATTTGGAGTCTTGCCAACAAAAAGAGTGGCAAAGGGTGAATTGAAAATTTCAAATATCTCGAAAATATAATAACATAAACTGAACATAAAACATATTTTTCTGAACCGCCACAACGTTCTCTACCCGCAGGTAGCACACTATCCGTTCATTACGCCACACCCTGTATATAAATACAGGTTGTTTTTTGAGGTGGGGGTTTTTTTGACAGGTGCTAGAACTCATCAAAAGAGATCGTTTCGCTGGAAGTTGATCATATAAAATATTTGATTCGAAAAAAATGCAAAAAATCTCGGGTATCAAGATCTTAAACCGACTCTGGGTCGTTCTGTCTCTCTATTAGGAGATCCGCCATAAATCAAGGTGTCATATGCACTCCTGCAAGTAAATGAAGTGCTGGGTTTTATCGCAAATTTGTATATTTTTCCAGAACGGTATAATTCTTGAAGTTCAAACTAAGAAGGGAAAAATTTCTGATTGAAAGGACCTATAAAAAATTTGGTTCACAAACTCACCGATAAAATTGATCCAAATTGTAAACAGAAATTTACGAAATTGCCACCATTCGTTTGATGAGCACAAAGTCTTGCCCGGCGTAATAACGAATTATTACATGCAGCAACTATCACATCAGTTTGCTCACAAATAATGTAACAAGCATTTTCAATGCGTTGTTTTAGTTCTTTAACACTATTCACCTCACCGTTACTATACACTTATGTTTACAAATGACCCTAACAGAAGAAATAACAGGGGTTCAGATCCGGGGAGCGTGCAGGCCAAGAAATCGACCCACCACTTCCTATCCACCAAAGTCACAAAAATCATACGCTCTATCAGATTATTTAGAAATAATCTGAACTGAACGCATTTAATGAAACATTTAGATCTGAATACATACCGTCAGATCCGGACTGGAAATTTCTCAGATTCGTGGGTAACTTTGATTTCGAATTACTCGACCCTAGTGAATATTTTATATGAGACATTTTTGGAATTTCGACGAATTCTGGGATCTGTCCAAAAAAAAGCCTCACCTTTGAAAACACCCTGTACCTATATACTTATATTGAATATCTTGTGAAGTGTAGATGCTATGAGAAAAAAAACTTGAAAAAAATTCAAACTTTAATACCCTGTATCTCGAAAACGAAACGTTTGCGGTCCCATGTTTATGGGACTTTTTTCTTCGCAAAATTACTAAAAGAATTCCCCCTTTCCGTTTGTACCTCCAATTCAGGAACACCCTGTATATATCTTTTTTTTTCATTTTTTTTTGAGCGCTCGTACTACTTACACGAGGGCTATATCATTTCGTCACGATGTCTGTATTTTTCGAGTTTTGAGGCGCAAATGGTCTCAAACGACTATGTTTGACTCACTGATGTCGATTCCGTCAAAAAATTCGAGTCTGTCCGTCCGTCCGTATACACAATAACTCTCGAACGGAATGTCCTAGGAACATTTTCAGGGTAGGTTCGAATCTCGAATGCCGCGATTGAGTTCGTTTTTGGGCAAAATTCGCCCAGGGGTTCCGTAAATATGGCCGCTCGAAATTTTGTTTTTCTGATAACTTCGAAACTACAGATTCGATCCAGGTGAAAATTTGCACTCTGATGGAGAACTACGTGTTCAAGCTACATGCGAAATTTTGTCCAGCTCGCATCACCAGAACCATAGAAACCATAGAAAATTATAACTTCGTAATGGAAAGGCCTAGGGACTTGAAATTTTCAGGATAGGTGTTTATTTCGAATATTGCTGTCACGTTCATCAATGAGCAAAATTAGACTAAGGGTTCCGTGAATATGGCCGTTTGAAATTCAGTTTTTTTGATAATTCCAAAACTATGGATTTGATTATGACGAAATTTTGTATTTGAATTAAGAATGATATATTCGAGCTACATTTTGTCCAGATCGCATAATCAGGACCATAGAAAATCATAACTTTCGAACGGAAAGACCTAGGGACATGAAATTTTCAGGATATGTTCGGATCGTGAATTTCGTGATTACATTCATCAATGAGCAAAATTAGACTAGGGGTGAATAATAGCCGTTCAAACTATTTTTTTTCTGATAATTTCGAAACTACTTATTGGATTGGGATGAAATTTCGCACATAGATGAAGAATAATGATTTCAAACCACCTGAGCAATTTTGTCCAGATCGTATCACCAAGACCATAGATACCGTAGAAAATTCTAGTGAATTATCGAAAAAAAATTGGTCACCCAAAGCTCTGAAGTCTTGATTTTCGCCTTAGTTTGAAATTTTCTTTGACAGCTGTCAAAATCTTTCCAATTGGTTTCTGAAACTGGAGAATGCGAATCTACCTATAAGGTGGATGTACGAGCGCTCAAAAGCTCCTGACTTCACGGCAGTGCTTTTCGTAATTTTTTTTCAAAATTTTTCTATCCAAATCTTTCTTCTACACATCCCTTCGGTTTGCCACTCTTAACTTGTACAGTCTTGTCATCTTTTATTGAATGTTATTGTCTTGATTATTCTTGTTTCAATACTCCCTTCTGAAACAGTTCAGTTCGAAAAGTTGACCATTCCACCCCTTCGAACTGAACCACCCGACCCAGACTATTTATGTTATCCCCTCGTTGAATAAACCCCTCCAAGGTCTCCCAAAGCTCTGCGAATCAGAAAATCATCGACGAAACATTTTCCCCAATCACTTCGGCCACGACCAGTAGCGAAAATCCGAAGCGTCCTGCACGTGATAGAATTCAATATCGTCGAACAGGAACGGAGGATTCTAAATAACTGCGGGTACACGAGGCATTGTCTTGGTTAACGCGTTCTCGGCGAAGTTCTTGGGAAATGCGGACGTGCCGTGCACCAGATTACACGTCCGTCGAGGTGGTGCATTGCTGGTATCCATTCCGGAAAAGAAACGTTCGGAATTGTATACGCTTCGAAATATGTCACCTTATCGAAAAACCACCCCCGATCCGGCATTCTTAGCCGTCCAATTCGGGCGAAATCGCAAGGACCTGATACCCCGTTCGGAATTCCCGATCCTCCGGTCGTAAATCCAAGCGATGGCCTCTAGAACGTTAATTGGCCAGTTTTTCAGCCGTGGCCCGTGCTGTGTATCGCAATAAGTCAGGATTCCTCGCATTTGTTGCATTTATTATGTACCCCGAGCAACTCGGAACAATCAACATTGTTGTTTTATTCCCACTCGTAGCGCATATGTTTAGGCAGTAATTGCTTGTACAGTACTAACGGAGACGGCTCTGCGTTGTTGCCGGTCGGTAGGTGGACGGTGCCACCGAGAAATGCGATTTCCACGGAACCCCGAGGGGGTCGCGTCCGGCTCGCTATAACGGTTTATTTTTTTGGTACCGGATGGTTATTTTTGGGAAAAGATGCTCCAAGTGGAGGAAGATTATTGTTGTCAAAAAACATCATGGTGGGGCACTGGAGGTATTTGCCCTCCTTAACGATTCACTTATTCATTGGAAATATCGTCTCGTGTTTACTTTATTGTCCACCTTAGATCTTACCGACGATTATTTATTAAACTTATGCAATCCTTAAAGAAAAATTTCCGAAAAGCACTGCCGTGAAGGCAGGAGCTTTTGAGCGCTCGTACATGCACCTTGTAGGTAGATTCGCATTTTCCAGTTTCAGTAATCAATTGAATGAATTTTCGACAGCTGTCAAAAAAATTCTGAAACCTAGGCGAAACCCCAGGTTTCATGTCAGTGCTTCAGCTGATCAATTTTTTTTCGATAATTCGCTAGAATTTTCTACGGTAGCTATGGTCTTGGGGGTGCGATCTGGACAAAATTTTGCACGTAGTTTGAATACATTATTCTTCAGCTAGGTGTGAAATTTCATTCCAATCCAACCAGTAGTTTCGGAACTATCAGCAAAAATATATTTTGAACGGCCGTATTCACGGAACCCCTAGTCTTATTTTGCTCATTGATGAACGTGACCGCGATATTCGCGATCCAAACCCACCCTGAGAATTTCAAGTTTCTAGGCCTTTCCGTTCAAAAGTTACAATTTTCTATGTTTCCTATGGTTCTGGTCATGCGATCTGCACAAAATATTGTTTCAATATATCATTCTCGATTAAAATACAAAATTTCATCTCGATCGAATCGGTAGTTTCGAAGTTATCGAGAAACCAAAATTTCAAACGACCGTTTTTACGGAACCTCTAGTATAATTCTGCTCATTGATAAACGTGAATGCGACATTTCAGATCCACACCTATCCTGAAAATCTCAAGTCCCTAGGCCTCTTCTTTCGAAAGTTATCTTTTTTTATGGTTTCTATGGTTCTGGTCATGTGATCTGGAGAAATGTAGCTTGAATATATCATTCTCCATTAGCATACAAAATTTCGTCACGATCGAATCTGTAGTTGTGAAATTATCGAGAAAACTAAATTTCAAACGACCATATATACGGAACCCCTAGTATAATTTTGCTCATAGATGAACGTGATCACGACCTTCGAGATGCACACCTATCCTGAAAATTTCAAGTCCCTAGGCGTTTGCGTTCAAAAGTTACAATTTTCTATGGTTTCTATGAGTCTGGTCATGCGATCTGGACAAAATTTCACATGTTGCTTGAACATCCCATTCTCCATTTGTGTGCAAAATTTCATCACAATCAAATCTGTAGTTTTCAAGTAATTAGAGGAACAAAACTTTGAACGGCCATATTTACGGAACCCCTGGTGGTATTTGGCCCATTGACGAAATTAACCGAGGCATTCGGGTACTGAAACCATACTGAAAATTTCAAGTTTCTAGGTTATTCCGTTCGAGAGTTATCGTGCTTACGGCCGGACGGACAGACTCGAATTTTCCGACAGATTTGTCGTCAGTGAGTCGAACATAGTCGATTGAGACCATTTTCGGCTCAAAATTCGAAAAATACAGACATCGTGACGAGATGATATAGCCCATATACACCCTATAGTCAAAAAACGAATGAAACACAAATTTTGTACAGAAATATTGAAACTGTGGGGGGAAATATTGCGTAAAAAAGGTATATTCGATATTTTGTAAGGCGTTGAATTCTGAAACTCTATAGGGCCCTCGAATTGGCAGAAATTTTGCACAAAAACGACATCCACAAAATTTTGTACAAAAATGTCGAAACTGCGAGGAGATATTATATTGAGCGAGAAAGGGGTTATCCAATATTTTGTGAGGCCTTGAAAAAATATCGAAACTGTAGGGAGTATCATTTCACGAAAAAGGGCTATTCAATATTTTGTGGAGTGTTGAAAAAATTTCTGCAACTTTATAGGGCCCTCAAACTGTCAGAAAATTTCGTACAAAAACGACATCTACAAAATTTTGTACGAAAATATCGGAACTGTAGGGAGAATCATTGAACGAAAAAATTACGAAAAGCACTGCCGTGAAGTCAGGAGCTTTTGAGCGCTCGTACAGCCACCTTGTAGGTAGATTCGCATTTTCCAGTTTTCGAAATCAATTGAAGCAATTTTCGACAGCTGTCAAAAAAATTCTCAAAGTTAGGCGAAACTCCAGACTTCATGTCAGTGCTTCAGCTGACCAATTTTTTTTCGATAATTCGCTAGAATTTTCTACGGTATCTATGGTCTTGGTGATGCGATCTGGACAAAATTTCGCACGTAGTTTGAATACATTATTCTTCAGCTAGGTGTGAAATTTCATTCCAATCCAATCAGTTGTTTCGAAATTATCAGGAACGAAATATTTTGAACGGTCCTATTTACGGAACCCCTAGTCTAATTTTGCTCATTGATGAAGGTGACCGTGAAATTCGAGATACAAACCTACCCTGGAAATTTCAAGTTCCTAGGCCTTTTCCTTCGAAAGTTATAATTTTCTATGGTTTCTATGGTTCTGGTCATGCGATCTGGACAAAATGTTACTTTAATATAACATTCTCGATCAAGATACAGAATTTTATCTCGATCGAATTCGTAGTTTCAAAATTATCGAGAAAACAAGATTTCAACCGACCGTATTTACGGAACCCCTTTTCTAAGTTTGCTCATTGATGAACGTGCCCGCGCAATTCGCGATCCGAACCTACCCTGACAATTTCAAGTCCCTATGCCTTTCCGTTCGAAAGTTATGATTATCTATGTTTCTGGTCATGCGATCTGGAGAAATGTAGCTTGAATATATCATTCTCCATTAGTATACAAAATTTCGTCACGATCGAATCTGTAGTTTTGAAATTATCAAGAAAACTCAATTTCAAACGACCATATTTACGGAACCCCTAGTATAATTTTGCTCATAGGTGAACGTGATCACGACATTCGAGACTCACACCTATCTTGAAAATTTCGAGTCCTTAGGCGTTTCCGTCCAAAAGTTACAATTTTCTATGGTTTATTTGGTTCTGGTCATGCGATCTGGACAAAATTTCACATGTAGCTTGAACATCTCATTCTCCATTTGAGTGCAAAGTTTCATTTCGATCAAATCTGCAGTTTCCAAGTAATCAGAAGAACAAAACTTTGAACGACCATATTTACGGAACCCCTGGTGGAATTTGGCCCATTGACGAAATTAACCGAGGCATTCGAGTACTGAAACCATACTGAAAATTTCAAGTTTCTAGGTTATTCCGTTCGAGAGTTATCGTGCTTACGGCCGGACGGACAGACTCGAATTTTCCGACGGATTCGTCATCAGTGAGTCGAACATAGTCGATTGAGACCAATTTCGGCTCATATATCGAAAAATACAGACATCGTGACGAAATGATATAGCCCTCGTGTAAGTAGTACGAGCGCTCAAAAAAGGGCTATTCAATATTTTGTGGAGTGTTGAGAAAAATTCTGCAATTTAATAGGGCACTCAAACTGGCAGAAAATCTGCACAAAAACGATATTTACGAAAATTTTTACAATAATATTGAAATTGCGAGGAGATATATTGTGCGCAAAATAGGTTATTCAAGGTTTTGTAAGGCCTTGAAATATTTTCTCAAACCTATTAAGGCCCACATTGGCAAAAATTTTGCATCTACAAAATTTTGTAGAAAAATGTTGAAACTTTGAGGAGATATATAGCCCGAACAAAGGGTTATTATATTTTATTATGGGTTGAAACTAGTAAAAATTCTGCATAAAAACGACATCTACGAAATTTGGTACCCAAAAATTGAAGGTTAGGAGAAATATGACACAAAAAAAAGTGCATTCAATATTTTTTACGGCGTCCAAGAATCTCCGGAATCTCTAAAGGGCCCTCGCAAACATTTTACATGAAAACGACATCACAAAAGTTCGCATTACAATGTGGGGCAGATTATGGAGCAAAAACGAGTTATTCAATATTTTGTGAGTCGTAAAAAAAATGTTCTGAAAATTTTGAAAATGATGAAACAAACCCAAAAAAATACGGTAAAACCCCACACTTCGGCAACGCCGCCCTTGGCCTCATCCTCATCTCCCGACGTACTCTATGCCCGACCGTCCGTAGCGACGAAGATGATTAAGTTGTACGACTCGACCCCTGGACCCTCTCCTCTTCTTCTTCTTCATCGTCCGTCCGTTTTCTTCTTCTTCGCGCCCGCGGCGGGGAGAATCGAAACTCGATGTGTGGACGCTTAGGGTCATCAGGGACTATCGCGGAGTTATGCAAGAGATCATCGCGGCCTCCCAGCCTGCGGTCTGCATATTCCGCGGATTTATCGACGTATCGGTTGTAATTGAAGGCGTGTGAGAAAAACACTCCCTTGCGGCTTGAAGTGGAATTATTGATTTCGATTTCGTGTTCTATTAGTTTGGCTTCGGTTCGAGGTGCGACGAGAAAAAAAATCTATGGTAATTCTCGCTGGCTTGTTTCACGAATGAACAAGAGGGATTGGGTCATTAATCTTACGAAGGTTCTGCATGTCCTCCACCTCCACCATCAACATAATATTTTAGAGTTAAGGACAGTCAGTCTTATCTGAATTTCGACTTGTAAGGTTCTCCTTTCATTTTTCTTCTTGTCCAGTGTTCCTCCTTGCATATTATGGATGGGCTCTTCTATTACACTGTGTGGTCTTCTTTCCAGGAGGCTAAAAGAATGATCAAGGATGACCCACATCCTCAATTTCTCTTTCTTTCAGTATTGTCATGTTCTTCGGCTCTGACTATGAAGGGGTGGATAGGGTGTCTTCTCGTTATTTCTGGTCGACTTCTTTTGCTCCTCAGCCACCTTGAGAGCGATTGCATTTTGCCATTTAACTTTAGCGTTTTTCCCCAATGATTTATTACTAGTGATCTTCTAATGACCACCACATGTCTCTTGTCTCCTGGCTGAGATAGAAACAATGTAAGCTTCTTCTTTCTGTTTTTTCTTTGCCTAGTATTCCTCCTTTGATAGTATGAGGGTCTTTTCTATTGTCACAGGAGTTTTGAGTCCCTCGATTTTTCTCCTTCTTCCAGTCTGATCAGTTTTTAGTTTTATTTGGCTCGGGCTTTGAGGGGATAGGATCTTATCTTTTTGTCGTTGACTTCTTCTCACAACATTTGAGGAGTAACTAGTAAATCGCCAGAAGTTTTCCAGACTAGCTATCTAGCAATCCCTTGTTTGACTTCTTGAGGCAATGAAAGTGGGATTCAGCAACTGCGCTGGTGCAAAAATTGAAATGAAATCCAAGTTCCAGAAGCCTCCGGCAAACATCCATGCGAATTCACGAAATATCTCATTTCGAAGACAAACGTCCATGAACCTAATCTAAAATATTCATCGAAGTAGGTTAGGTCAAATTCAAAGAATCTCCTAATGGAGTTCATAGCTCCGATTCGAATCTAAAAATGCGAGTTTCTACAGATGGGAGTCAATTCAAGGCCGCTGGTTGTCATCGGAAGCTACTCGATTGGGTCATTAATCTTACGTAGGTTCTGCATGTCCTCCATCTCCACCATCAGCACAATATTTTAAAGTTAAGGACAATCAGTCTTACCTGAATTTCGACTTGTAAGGTTCTCCTTTCATTTTTCTTCTTGTCCAGTGTTCCTCCTTGCATATTATGGATGGGCTCTTCTATTACACTGTGTGGTCTTCTTTCCAGGAGGCTAAAAGAATGATCAAGGATGACCCACATCCTCAATTTCTCTTTCTTTCAGTATTGTCATGTTCTTCGGCTCTGACTATGAAGGGATGGATAGGGTGTCTTCTCGTTATTTCTGGTCGACTCCTTTTGCTCCTCAGCCATCTTGAGAGCGATTGCATTTTGCCATTTAACTTTTGCTTTTTTTCTCAATGATTTCTTACTAATGATCTTCTAATGACCATCATATGTCTCTTGTCTCCTGGCTGAGGTTACCGATAGAAGCAATGTAAGCTTCTTGTTTCAGTTTTTTCTTTGCCTAGTATTGCTGCTTTGATAGTATGGGTTTCTTCTCTTTAGTGGTCTTTGTCACAGAAGTTTTGAGTCCCTCGATTTTTCTCCTTCTTCCAGTCTGATCATTTTTTAGTTTTATTTGGCTCGGGCTTTGAGGGGATAGGATCTTATCTTTTTGTCGTTGACTTCTTCTCACAACATTTGAGGAGTAACTAGTGAATGGCCAGAAGTTTTCCAGACAAGCTATCTGGCAATCTCTTGTTTGACTTCTTGAGGCAATGAAAGTGGGATTCAGCAACTGCGCTGGTGCAAAAATTTGAATGAAATCCACGTTTCAGAAGCCTCCGGCAAACGTCCATGCAAATTCACGAAATATCGAAATCCTTGAACCAAATATAAAATATTGATCGAAGTAGGTTAGGTCAAATTCAAAGAATCTCCTAATGGAATTCATAGCTCCGATTCGAATCTAAAAATGCGAGTTTCTACAGATGGGAGTCAATTCAAGGCCGCTGGTTGTCATCGGAAGCTACTCAATTGGGTCATTAATCTTACGTAAGTTCTGCATGTCCTTCATCCACCATCAACACAATATTTTAAAGTTAAGGACAATCAGTCTTACCTGAATTTCGACTTGTAAGGTTCATTTTTCTTCTTGTCCAGTGTTCCTCCTTGCATATTATGGATGGGCTCTTCTATTACACTTTGTGGTCTTCTTTCCATGAGACTAAAAGAATGATCAAGGATGACCCACATCCTCAATTTCTCTTTCTTTCAGTATTGTCATGTTCTTCGGCTCTGACTATGAAGGGATGGATAGGGTGTCTTCTCATTATTTCTGGTCGACTTCTTCTGCTCCTCAGCCACCTTGAGAGCGATTGCATTGTGCCATTTAACTTTTGCATTTTTTCTCAATGATTTCTTACTAGTGATCTTCTAATGACCATCATATGTCTCTTGTCTCCTGGCTGAGGTTACCGATAGAAGCAATGTAAGCTTCTTTCTTCAGTTTTTTCTTTGCCTAGTATTACTGCTTTGATAGTATGGGTTTCTTCTCTTTAGTGGTCTTTGTCACAGAAGTTTTGAGTCCCTCGATTTTTCTCCTTCTTCCAGTCTGATCAGTTTTTGCTTTTATTCAACTCGGGCTTTGAGGGAGTAGGATCTTATTCTTTCGTCATTGACTTTTTCTTACAACATTCAAGGAGTAAAGAGTTAATCGCCAGAAGTTTTCCAGAATAACTTTCTGACAATCTCTTGTTTGACTTCTTGAAATAATGAAAGTGGGATTCAGCAGCTGCGCTGGAGCAAAAATTGAAATGAAACCCAAGTTTCAGAAGCCTCCGGCAAACGTCCATGCAAATTCACGAAATAACTCATTTCGAAGACACACGTCCATGAACCTAATCTAAAATATTCATCGAAGTAGGTTAAGTCACATTCGAAGAATCTCCTAATGGAGTTCATAGGTCCGATTCGAATCCAAAAATGCGAGTTTCTACAGATGGAAGTCGAGTCAAGGCCGTTGGTTGTCATCGGAAGCTACTCGTTACCACCTCATCCTTTATGTTTGCCTCGAAGAGTCAGCCAAATGGAAATACATCCGTGATTTATCGCGCATTCTTGCCAGACTGGAATTATTCTAACGATCGAAGTCGTTCACATTTTGGATTGTTTAGTGTCTATTGTTGTCAATAGGATTTACATGGAGCAGACGGGTGAGATTTCAGGCAATTAATTTGATTGTTGGTTTTTAACGTCAAGCTGGACATGAGTTGAAGGTGAGAGCAGTGGCTTGGAAAATTTATTCCGAAAAAATCGGGAAATCCAAGACACCTACCGGAGGTACCAATAGGTGGAGAATCAAAAGTTTTCGAATTTTTCCATTGAAACAAAAAGAAGGATATACTATCCATTGTCACGTAGAAAATACCCTCTCCCCAAGTTCGCTGTACCTTTAGGAAGATTTCCCAACCATATCAAAATTAGTTTAGTCAAATGGCTTCCTGATCTACTCCTAATCTCCAGATGATTACAGGGTCTAATTCACTAGACCGATGAGAAAATGAGACATCTTGAAGAAACGCCACAAAAGAATTGTGACAACTAACTTTAGGAAGAATTAAATTGAGACTGAATCGTACAAACTGATAAGATCGACCTGATTTTTTTTCAATCTGGTACCTCTAAGTCAAGTTTTCTTATAACCCCATATTTCACAACTTCGCCACCCGAAACTCTGGACGAGTGTTCATAAAGAAGAAACACGGATGAACGGTCAGAGTTAACCGAATTCCAACGAGGATCCGGGGAACTCGTTCGGAATTACGAACACACCCCGAAGGCGTGAGAACTCCGCGAGTCGAACCGCATCGGCCTTCCACTATTTCATTATCCAATCTACCCCACGGCACGCGCCCTCGCCCGCACGAACCGGACGCGATCGCGGAAAAATCCGGACGGAATTGCGGTACCATTAGGGATCGACGCAAGATATATGTATTATTCAGATGCGCTCTTACATCTCGATCCGCCGCCGAGTACTAATAACCGAGTACCGCGGGTACTTAGTACCATTTCCCGATGATTAAACGATTCCAGTTCGATTTGTTTTCGTTAGCGATCCCATTCCGAGTCCGGCAAACTATTCATTACATCGCAATTATTGAATTACCGCGAAGATACACAACGTCGGATAATTGTCGAGTTCTCTATCGATGTGCATCACCCAAAGCTGAGATCGTATCCTAATGAATCAATTAAAATTACTGATTTCCCGCATTCTCGTAGGACGACTCCCTCACAGGCGAAGACCGGATCCGGCTCTATTGGAGCGAATCCGATATGTTCGATGTCAATTAGATAGACAACGCTCATCCGTCAAGGGGAAGAGAAGAGGATTTTCCTGCTATGTACTTCTTGTTTTTCACAATCTACGAATAGTTATTCTGATTATAATTGATATTTATATGAATCTTTCACATTTTGAATAGATGAAGAAGGTCCTCGAGTACTCAAGAACGACTTGAGGTACTTCCTGATGTTTCATCGTTATCTTCCCAATGATTGAAACCCCGAAATAACAAAAAAAAAATTACCTAAATTCAATTGAATCCAACTCAGGGTACTCGTAACCAGAGTACTACTTTCTGTTCTAGTATAATTCCCCTCCGAAAATACCAATCAATATCAAGGGATTCTAAAAAGTTTTCACTTCATGCTCAGGGCGACAAACATTCAATGTATCAAAAGTTGAGGTACTTCAGGTACTTAGAGTACTCTAAGTCTTCGATATACTACGGGAAATGATGCATACCTCCGTCCTTATCGGAGAGAGACTACCATCCATTAGATCAAAACTGAGTTTATCAATTTCTGGAGTGAAATACTTCAGGTACTCATCATACTTTTTCTTCAGAAATACCAATCGAGAATTTAAAAACTCATTCAATTCCTTATAATGCAGGATAAAAAGTAGAAAAAAAACGGAAATGAAATTTTAATAGCAGTGATCTGCTCTTAATTTCTCACAAACTACTTGTGCGAAGATACTACTTGAGGTATTTGTCTAAATTTTCATGAAACCAGAGGAGAACCAAGCATATCCACATTATTTTCATGGAATCAAACCCAACGTACCCGTAGTACTTTTTGTTCTGATACAGTTTCCCTCTGAACATACCGATCGAGGAAGTACACACTTCAAGCTCACGGCGATATACTGAAGGTACTTCAGGTACCTTCCGGATTCGTTTTAGATAGAACTGCGAGAAATCCAATGTTAATCGAGTACTTCTGGTACTCATCTCCTTCTACCGATAGTACCACTCCAGAGCAGGCAAATACAACAATAAAATCAAGTTTATAACACAATACTCGTTTAACCGAGAAGTACCACTTCGAATGTTTTTTCAGCCCATTTCCGAGAGTACTATGTATTTATCCTCCAAATAACGAAATCATCGTAAACTGGAGTACTTCCCATGTTACCCCATTAAAGTCTCCTCATAACGCGATAATGAACACGATCCAAAGTACTGGAAGTACCACAGCAGGTACTCCATCGTTGCAAATCACGCAAACTTTCGCGTCGATCGACAGAACAACAATCTAGTTTACCATCGATTCGGATGACACAAAATCTGGAAACCAGCCCAGAGTACTACTCGAGATGTTCGCCCAATTTTTTTCTCGTTTCCCACTCAAAACCGCCGGAATCTCCGCGTCAAGATAAATCCGAAAACGCGGAAAACGTATTCATATTCCCCCAAGCACGCAGCCCGTACGTTTGGCACTCGACGACGAAGAACCATCGGCTAACGTTGCGACTTCTTCTCTTTCAATCATCGTGTCGATCTAACGGTACGATCGTCAAAGACGGCCGTGGTCGCGAAGAGAGCCAGTGGTTCATCCATTCAGTAGTATTCAGTTAGTAGTAGCATCGAGAACCAGGAGAGTTCCTGGGCGGTAGTTTTTGTCCATCGAGACTTAGGAAATTTGTCCGAGTGGTACTTCGCGCCTCTAAAGACTCAAACCGTTTCGGGATTGTTCTTGTCGTTCGGTGATCCGTAACGTTTCTCTGCAAGATACGCGAGATCTGTGTTCAGGTTTTGGTGAATTTCAAGAATTATTGTGGTGAGTTGAAAAATTCAATGTGAAAAAACTTAAAAAATGTTTCTATGGGTACTTTGGTTAGAAACAAAGTTCATCGATATTTGAGGTTTTTTTTCTGAAATTTATGATTCAAGTATATTCTTCAATGAAACTGATCGAAACAAATGTCAACTTTATGGTAGAATAAGTGCATTTCCAGAATTTTTCGAGTAATATTGCCTCTATTCTTTCTGATGATCATAAATATTATTATATAATCAATCAGCAAACGCACCAAAAAATTCTCATGTAACAAAGTTGAATTATTTTCGATTTTTTCTTTCGGGAATAAGAACTGATATTGAAATCGAAAAAATTTTATGTTGTAGAGATATTTTAGAAGATTTTCTCCAACTTCGTCCAAATATCGAGAAGAATAAAAAGAAATTCGAATAACTGAAAAATTCCCAATCGAAGGAAATAAAACATTAACTGATATAAAATAAAAGATGTTATTTTCATTTTTGGTCAAGCGCTTCACATTCAATTCAGTTCCCTATTAATGATAATATTTTTTTTCCAGGATCGAGATTCCCGCTGAATATCGGAAAGCCATAATCATTCAGCTTTGAGAACTGGTAAGTTTTTCCTCATTTTAATCATTCAACACGGTTTTATTGCCGCTGAATTTCCTATTAATCATACATTCCGTGAATTTATCTTTTGGTATGCCATTCTGAGCAAGTTCTCAGAACATTATCCATAAAACCTACGGTGAATACCAAGATGCCGATTAAGTAGTACCGTTAGTAGCGCATCAAAGAACCAGCCCCTTCGCCAATTCGCAACGAATCCTGAATTCATGCATAACTTATTCGGAGGTGGTACCTGGGCTAATTCTCGACAAGAGTTGCAATACCTCTCTCAACTTATTGAAGAAGACATGATTATTTTCATGCAAAAAGCAACAGAACTTCAAAGTTTCATGTAGAAAGGGTAAATGATGTGCGAACGTATTAGAGACTAACACTTTTTATATACAAAAAATTTCGAGGTATTTTACTCACCAAATATTTGTAAGCTCATTCTGTGGGTTCTCTATGCCAACTTACCTGAAAAAAAGGAGAGAATCAATAGTAAAATCAGTAAAGATAGATAATAAATTGAACTAAAATTTCTGTTCATTAAAAAAAACGTATCCTAACGGTGCATTTACATTTGATACTTATTGCATGATATCTATGTCATCTCTAAATCATGTGGATTATTTTCATGAAATGTACCTTTGATTCTTACTCGGATTGCACATTTTCGAAGAACGAATGGAATTGAAGAATTTCATGGGCATGAGAAAGTATCCGACATAAATATCGTCCGATAAGTGTCAGATATTGTGGATCTTTCTATAGCATTATTCTTTCTGAGAAAACTGTATTTCCTGGGGCTTAAGTAGTGCAAAAGTTACACACAAAAGATCGAATGGTCGAAGCCTAATACGTTCTACTTTCGATCCGAAATCCGACTTCATCTCAAAGTTAAATGAGGTACGACAACAACCTGACCTTTGCATACTAATTTCGCCAACAAAATAAGAATTCCCACACGCAACCCACTAATGATACCGAGAACAGGTCAACCGACTGGTACTACCTCCGAAGAATACCCAATTAAATCCGAATCGATGGATTCGGAGCATCCTACCAAATGGTCCCGTTAGCCGAAACGTAGATAAAAAGGACATTTTTCACCCAATTCTCGCATCTTCCGTTAAGTCGGAATCGGAGATCCGATAAATAAAAGCCGTATAATTGACGATATCGACGTTTTTACGGTTGGTTTGGCGTTCCACGGTCCGAGAGTATCGTGCATGACCTAGAAATCGAGTCCACCGCAGGTGGCAGTCAATGAAGCCGTGCGACATTCGCGATATTATGCAAAATTTGCATTATCATCGACCTTGCCCGTGAACGGCCTTGTTCTTGCACTTTATATGTGCGATGGCAGGTGGTACGGTACACTTTCTACACTCCGATTTGTCGTATGGGAGCGTAACTCGCCTGAGTTCGCTACTTATGACGCACCAAAAAATCTACTCAGCTACTCTAGGTAGTTATAGTACAACTCTTGGTGTCTATTCTGCATGTCTCGATAGTTGAGATGGATCTCAGGGGTGACTGTGGATCCAGGGACAATGCAGGATCGGTTCTCACAGATCCGGATGACGTGCGGAGTCGTTCATAAAAGATAAGTTCATTACAGTAAGTGCAAAGAGAACAAATTTAATGTTCCCACATATTCAAACAACTTAGATAATTCACATTATAATGATTATTTTACCGTGTCGATATTATCTGCGTGCATACATACTTGTAAAACCGGTAGCAGGAGTACAAGTTTCGATACCTTAGCGAGAGTAATTGATATATTACGGAGCAGGTTGTTTTCCTAAACATTTTGATACTAAATTGAGCGAGCAGGAATGTACTTCTGCTTCGAGACTTTAAGAGCTTGGATAAATAATGTCACCTCCAGATTCGAATGAGACGTATCATCTCTACGATTCATCGTCTCTGTATATACTAAACCGAATTTTATGCGGTTTTCACTGTTTTGTCCAAGAGTTCAACACAAATAATGGTGTAGGTTCAACTATCAAACGCCCTCTAGAAGATGAACATTTGTTGACAGGTTCGAGAAATATCAACCCTATGTTGTAGATTGTAGATTTTATGAACGGTTTCATTGCACTGCGACCTAAAGTTCCATTGTGCCCCCATCAGAGCCCGCCCTCCAGCTCCAGAGTTCTAATGAACTCCAGTATATGGGATGGCGTCAAGGAGGTTATAGTTTTAGTTATAGTTAGGTAAGAGGATTAAATTTCACTGGAACTTCAAGGTCTATTGTGCCTCTTATAAAAGCTTTATTCGCAAATGCGCTACCGATAGCTCGCCCCCTAGCTCCAGAGCTCCAATGAACTCCAGTGTCTGAGAGGGCTTCAAGGAGGTTAGATCCTCGTTCATCCTGTAATTTTCTTGTCCAAGACATTATTTGCGCTGGTTTTCAATGGCGAGGCATTCTGTAACAAGGTAAACAGGAGTTTCCTCCCCTTCCCTACAGAATCTACACTCGTCAGTTTCTGTAAAGCCTTTTTTCATCATATGCTTTTCAAGGCGACAATGTCCTGTGAGGAAGCCAGTGAGAAGGCTTAACTTATTCTTACTGAGATCCAAATACTTTTTGGATCTTGAACTTTTATCGTTCCGAATGAACTTTTTGGAGTGATCCATTCCTGGAAGATTCCTCCAGAGTGCTCCTCTTTCAAACTCTTCCTTCTCCAAAAACTCTTCCTTATAGATGCATTTGTCTTTGCCACCGAAAGGTTCTAGGCCAGTAAGTGGCGTTTGTGCACCCTTTCCGGCAAGTGTATTGGCCTCCTCGTTTCCTTTGATTCCTGAGTGACCAGGAACCCAGACTCAAGAGACCTTGTTGTTCTTGCCTACTTCATTAAGTTTCCTCCGGTACTCCCATATCAGCTTTGAGTCGATGGTACAGGAGTTCAGTGCTTTGGTAGCAGCTTGATTATCAAAATGGATCACAATGCCTTGATAGTTTCTTTCCAGGTTTATATCTATGCATCTCTTGATTGCGAGTATTTCTGCCTGAAAAACACTCGAGTAGGAGCCTAACGATAGTGTACAATTGGTTCTTGTCCCGTATACTCCAGCGCCAGCCCCTGTCGTGCTTTTAGAACCATCTGTATACCATTTAATGATATTCACTTTGAAATTTTGGCTGGTGCATTCCTTTTCCCATTCTTCCCTTTCGCATAGCTTAGTGTTGAAGTTCTTCTCAATGCTTACTTTTTTAATCATAACATCACTAGACAGGTTCGCTGATGAGATGTACTTGTTGAGAGAGGACCAGGCGCCCTGACTTTCAATTCTCCCATTCCCTGTTCCTTCCCTAGATATTCTAAGTATAGCCTCATGGGCTACCCCATCGATCACTAGATGTAGATTAGTTAAATCTGTGATGACCTCAAGTGCCCTAGTTTTTTTGTATAGTCTTAGGAAGGCCTCATGGGTCAATCTATCTACCACAAGAAGAAGAGGTGTGAGATCTATAATAATCTCCGAGTTGGGCACGTCCTCATACCTCCAGTGAAACAAACACAGACCTTTGTATTCTGTCGAGGGCTCTACTCATACTGTTCTGCCTTGCCTTGACGTGTCATTCTATTGCCCCATAGGTTGTTATCGGTCTCAGAGTCATGACTTTCATCCATCGTTTTTTTGGGGTTACATCCCCAAGTCTCACCATCCTTTATTGCTTCGCTAACAGTAACCTCTATATACTCGTACCACATAAGCTTGCTATCTAGGGTTATTCCCAGATATTTACTTCAAGGCTGATTGTATACAGAGTATACAGTGTCGAAATCTTCCTCGACCGTTCCTGTCCAGAGCAATTCCCTATACTCATCGCACCGTGCGCTGTTTAATTTAATACGCGAACGACCTCTGGCAATTATTAAATCCATGTTTATGTAGTTCCCAGGAAGCGCATGCAAGGTGCATATTATGGTAATCGCTGCGGCGATGAATCGATATGAGGTGCGATTTGCCAATGTACCGTCCGTGGGAGAAATACTGATACATTCCTGAACACGATATTCATCGATACTCATCAAGAGTGTCTCCATACGGTAATATCGATATGACCGTCCGGTCTTTTTTCTCAATGGAAGATACTGGTGGCGGCACTAGTTGTTGTTCTTCTCCTCTCAGAACATCTCATCGGCGAACTTGCCTAGTAATGATATGATTGAAAAAGTAAGCATAAGAAGGAAGAATGTGAAAAGGAATACACTATCCAAATTCCTAAGTGGATACCATTGAATGGTAAATAGATGCTTCTAAAATCTCGATAGGGGCCGGCGCTGGAGTATACGGGGCAAGAACCAAGTGTACACTATCGTTAGGCTCCTACTCGATTGTTTTTCAGGCCGAATTACTTTCAATCAAAAGATGCATGGATATAAACCTGGAAAGAAACTATCAAGGGTGTGACATTGTGATCCATTCTAATAGTCAAGCTGCTTTCAAAACACTGAACTTGTGTATCATCGACCCAAAGCTGATATGGGAGTGCCGGAGGAAACTAAATGAAGTAGGCAAGAACAACAAGGTCTCTCTAGTCTGGGTTCTTGGTCACACAGGAATCAAAGGAAACGAAGAGGCCAATACACTTGCCATAAAGGGTGCACAAACGCCACTTACTGGCCCAGAACCTTTCTGTGGCAAAGGCAAATGCATCTATAAGGAAAAGTTTTTGGAGAAGGAAGAGACTGAAAGAGAAGCACTCTGGAGGAATCTTCCAGGAATGGATCACTCCAAAAAATTCATTCGGAACGATAAAAGTTCAAGATCCAAAAAGGATTTGGAATTCAGTAAGAATAAGTCACGCCTTCTCACTGGCTTCCTCACAGGACATTGTCGCCTTGAAAAGCATATGATGAGAAAAGGCTTCACAGAAACTGACGGGTGTAGATTCTGTAGGGAAGAGGAGGAAAAACCTGTTCGCCTGGTTACAGAATGCTTGGCTATTGCAAACCAGCGTAAAGAATGTCTTGGACAAGAGAATTACATGAGGAACGAGGATTTAACCTTCGTGAGGCCCTCTCAGATACTGGAGTTCATTGGAGCTCTGGTGGTGGAGGGTGAGCATTTGCGAAAACAGCTCTGATGGGGGGCATAATAATAATAGACCTGGAGATCGCAAGAAAATGTAACCCCCTTACCTAACTATAACTATAACTAAGCAAAATGTTATGCCATTGACATGTTTATGTTTTCGTTGAGAGAACATCAAATATTTATGTAATGAGAGTTGAGTCTGTAGCACTCTTAATTTCGTTTTCATTCAAACGCTACATATTTCCATATATTGTTTCCGAGATTCCAAACTCTCTCCCCCAAGCCAACACAAACCTTTCCACTTATCCATCAGTTTCTCGCTCCTCGTTTCTATAAACATCCTTTCTTCATGCTCGGTCCACATAAATCATTTCTTCATGTTCGAACTTGGTCTCGTACAGTCTGTCCCCCTTTCCGAGATCCGGAGAGGGCAGTCTTCGGTCGAGTTTATCCTCCGCAGTCCGCTCAGATGGCCGCTTTGTGCAATTAAGGAGATTAATGGATCACACTCAAGCAGGAATCGTTCAATCTGCCGGCCCCCGACGCCCCCCCCCCCATTCGTATTTCTATTAAAACGGTTTCGGCAGTGACGGAAAAGGAAAACAGGAGTTCGGAACGGAAACAATGGAGCAAATCAATTACAGGCCGTCCGTGTAACGCATGATTGCGATGGGGAAGAATCCTGTTGATAATTTATTTGGGGATGGGAAAAAGTTACTTTCTCCGCCCTTCTATTTTATCGTCTGATTTTATGTCTGGAGCCGGTCAAAGAGTCCTCCCGAGAAACTTTTCGGAATCATCTGGCATTGCACAGCTTTTAAAACGGTTTTAAGGTTGTAATAGTTATTTATGCAGCAAGTGTGTTGAATTTGCTTCGACGTCGACGGACGTAGTGGACTGTAGAATTTATTTAATCCTGCACTGATTAATCGAAAATTACGCTGCACGAACAATTGAAGGGCATTTCACATCGGCGCATCCTTAAACGTCGCAGCTCAGCCGGCGAAAAATCCTAGTGCGCCGTAAACCGGACAGGATATGGGCCCGTGGCCGTCTTCGGACTCTGAGGAATAAGTAGATCTGGTTTATGGGCTGTCCGGGATGGAACGTGGCCTATTCAAAATCACGATTTTCGCCGGGGCACCGTCTGCAGCCAATCTCGTAGCTAATGTTGGCGGAAATGCCGCACCGGTTACCTACGAGTTTACGAGTTAGAAATATGGTCCTTCGAGGTTTACGACCGTGAATTACTGGCGGGGCATGCTCGGGTTCCGTATGGAGATCGGGAGATGGGGCGCAGTCCGAAATTGGAAGATATGATGCCGAGATGACGAGACTGTAATGTTTACAGTTCTCTGACATGAAGGCTCCATTCCACACAGGAAGCATCAGAATTGAAACGTCGAGGAAAACGAAACAAGAATGAAGAGAAAAACCGTTCACGAGACGTTAAATGGCCGGGTTTTGTTGAAAGAAAAACGGATGGAAGGCAGCAAAAACAACAAGAATCAACAGAGTTACTCGAGGTAAACTGAGAGACGTTTCAATTACGCCATACAATTCGAGTGTGCAGTACTTATCGAGTGAAACTATCTTCAATTATTTGTATCGACTGTTTTTATTTCGTCCGTTCCCTTGGAGAAGTTCATTATATATGAAAGTAGAAATTGCGGTTAGGATGAATGGACTTTTTGGAAAAAAGGTGGTTTCAGATTGATATTCGAGATATGCCGAGATATCCCAGAAAGCGAACAGTATGGCGTCTCGATTTACTGGCTTTGATTCGAATGAATTCCGACGCAACACTTCATTTTACGATACATCATTTCACGTTAAGATGCGAGGGCTGACCCTCGAACACTGTTCGTGCTAGGGATGGGTAAACCGTAAACCAATCTTTTGGAGCGGCCGCGATTTTATCAGAAGCCTATCGACCAAAGCAAAACGATTATATCGTTGGCCTAATCAAAAACATCGAAACTTCAAATTTTGCCAGAATGTTTTTATGTTGTCATCTCCTTCAATATTATGTAGAGGATGTTTCAGAATAAGATGCTGATCCTTTTTGAGCGCTCGTACTACTTACACGAGGGCTATATCATTTCGTCACGATGTCTGTATTTTTCGAATTCTGAGTCGAAAATGGTCTCAAACGACTATGTTCGACTCACTGATGACAAATCCGTCGGAAAATTCGAGTCTGTCCGTCCGTCCGTCCGTATATACGATAACTCTCGAACGGAATGTCCTAGAAACTTGAAATTTTCAGGGTAGGTTCGAATCTCGAATGCCGAGGTTAAGTTCGTTATTGGGCAAAATCCGCCTAAGAGTTCCGTAAATATGGCCGCTCGAAATTTTGTTTTCCTGATTACTTTGAAACAACAGATTCGATCGAGACGAAATTTTGCACTCTGATGGAAAATGAGGTGTTCAAGCTACATGCAAAATTTTGTTCAGCTCGCATCACCAGAACCGAAGAAACCATAGAAAATTGTAACTTTTGAACGGAAAGCCTAGGGGCTTGAAATTTTCA
The DNA here is from genome assembly GCA_963966015.1 of Aphidecta obliterata. Taxonomy (NCBI): domain Eukaryota; kingdom Metazoa; phylum Arthropoda; class Insecta; order Coleoptera; family Coccinellidae; genus Aphidecta; species Aphidecta obliterata. Next base: position 7,611,980 of record OZ014435.1, read on the forward strand.
GGATTGGTGTGGATCGCGATTGTCGTGATCACTTTCATCTATGAGCAAAATCATACTAGGGGTTCCGTAAATATGGTCGTTTGAAATTTAGTTTTCTCGATAATTTCCAAATTGCAGATTCGATCGTGACGAAATTTTGTATACTTATGGAGAATGATATATTCAAGCTACATTTCTCTAGATCGCATGACCAGAACCATAGAAACCATAGAAAATCATAACTTTCGAACGGAAAGGCCTAGGGACTTGAAATTTTCAGAACAGGTATGGATCTCGAATGTCGTGATCACGTTCATCTGTGAGCAGAATTATACTAGGGGTTTCGTAAATACGGTCGTTTGAAATTTTGTTTTCTCGATAATTTTGAAACTACGGATATGTTTGTTATCCCCATTCAGTTGAGGGCAAATTTGATCTCTTGAAATTATACATGATTTTCGCGTGAAAAACTAAAAACGATATTTATGCATAGTCAAATTAATAGTGAATTCTAAATACCCACCTATTATTTCCATTGTGACTACCTCAGATTTTTTTTTTCATTTATAGGTTGGGTATGCGCAATTTTTTTGATCATGCATGGAAATCGTTTTTATTTTTTGTTGGTTTCAGTTGGTATTTCCTTCTCTTTATTTTCTCTGAATTAATGAGGTCTTCGATTTTTTTTCGAGGTAGTTAATTTTTCTTTTTGAATATTTCTTGTTTATTCCATTGCTTTTTTTGTTATTTCTCCTCAATTTTTCACTTCCTGTTCTAGATCTTGTTTGCTTCTGATTCCTTTTATTTCTATTATGTTTGAAACGTTTTGGGTTCTTCTCCTTCGATTGTGAATTTTTTTTGGGTGGTAGTCGGTGATTATTTATATCTATGTGTTTTCCTTTAATTTTTTTTTTGGTCGTGCTGGATGAGGGTCTTCATTGAACTGCAAGCCAATATTTGACAATAAATTGGAACTCGATTCAAGAGAAATCGGTAGATAGGTATTCCCATCCCTAGCTCGGACAGTGTTCGACAGATTACCATGAGCACTTCATTCGAACGACCGATGGCTTTCGTTTTAGGGGTGTCGATGAAATACAGAAAAAATTTTCTCTTTTGAAAAACTATGACGTCTTTCTCATATCTTTCTCGCAAATATCTTCAGGTCTAGTTTGTAATAATAAATGGAATGCCATCACTTCTTCCTTTTAACGACGTTTCCTAAGTAGTACCATACTTATGCAAATCCGAGTCGGATGGTATCAAAGACTTAGCGATTTTTTCTTCCACCTTCGTACAACCGAGTTTTTTCATTCGTGAAAAACCGACTACACGAGAAATGGCAAAACGTTACCTCTTAATTGTTTCGTCTCCTTATTTTCGCATTATTCGTATCTTACGCTGCGTTTTTACGCGCGCAATTCTATTCCCCGCATTTCTCACTGTTATTAGGCGAAATTATTCAGATTTCTAATGATGTGAAGAACGTTGAAACCGCTCATTAAAAAAACATTACTTAAGAACTGGCGTGGCAGACGTATTATGTAGATATATGTACGTAGTTTTGAATGCATCTACAGAACGACTTGGTAACATACAACCGAATCATTACTCATCAACCCCGGAGGGGTTGAAATGTTGGTGATTTCAACGTTGAACGTTTCGTCTAACTCATACTTCAGACTTTCCGGTATCGGAGCATAATAAACTCTCGTGCCCTAAACAGATTCGATCAAAAATCCCAAAGAGAGTTTTTCAACAAACCGGGATCCATTAAAAAATTTTTTTTCGCAGATCGAACATCAACATTTCCTCGGTATCTCCACGACCGCAAACCTGCCTCCCATTATCCTCGTAAGATTTTCCATTAACAGCACAATTCCTGAACCGTTTCCAATCAGCGGAAACTACGCTGTCCTGATTAACGTGATTTTATTTTTCATTTGCCGCGTATCGATCTATTTTAATTGGTCCTCTGGGCAAATGTTAACCGGAATCTTTCATGCGGTTATTTGAGGGACACTCGTATCGTCCCATTGATTGCGATGTATCGGCTCGTTTCCTTAATGGAGTTGGCTGATCCTGGCAACATTAGTGTGGCTACTTTGCCATGAACTGTGAAAAAAAGCTGTTCACTTACCACAGAACGTTGAAAATCTTGCCAATTGGTTCATTTAAATGGGTAATTTTTCAGTTTATGTCGAGCAGGTTGCGTAACTCGACATTAGGTCTGTACTCTGCTCTGTACTCACCCCTCCACTCCGATTATTATAGGTATCCAAAAATTTTCGGTGTTTGAGCGCGAGGCAAAGGGATTCCAGGGTCATGAAATTGAACTATTGATCTTGGTCGACGATTGTTTGATGTTTTGAAGGATTGTGGAAATAGTTGTCTTTGCATGGTAATTTTCATTCCCGAAATCACTGGCGGATTTGATTTCTTGACATTTTTCCTTCTGATATGCGAATTTGGCAAGAAAAAATTGATCGATTTTTATCTATGGTCGAATTATTAGTGAATTCCTATCCTATATTCGCCTCTATCTTATGCTTCAAAAAATTTTCAACTTGTTTCTTGATGAAAATAAATTGTCTGCTCCTAACAGAACCATGTCGGCATGATATTTTGAATCGATGAAAATGATACTATGTACTATGATTATTTTTGAATCAATTTCATTTCCAGAATAGCAACTAATATTTCAGTAAAGTTGATCTAGCGACCGTAAGAAACAGGGAAATCGGTTGACAGTTAACCCATCCCTAGCTCGGACAGTGTTCGAGGGGTTTTCCGCGCGCAATCCTTATACAAAACCACTTAATTTCAAAATATCTTGGTTTCATAGCTTCCCATACATATTTCATCGATAAAAATTCCCTGAAAAACTATTGAAAATAACGAAATTTTATGATTTTTGATCGTTCCTGTCTTGGCGTTGAGGATTACCGTGACCAAAGAATTTCTTACAGCGTTGCCAGCGTGGAAGTCAGATTTGTTCATCAAATAATCCTAATGTTGGCATCACAACAAGTCGAATACCTATTATGGGATATCAATGGTTGTTTGGAAACGACATAAATAATATGTTGAATTTTCAACAATTTACTTCGAAATTCGATAATCTCAACCAGAATCGTGTCATTGACACATGGAATGGGTTTTTAGACCCGCGAATCCCCGATAATTTCCCTCCGGGCGTAAACAGACGGCACCGAATACGAATTATGGCCGTCGACCGCTTCTTCGTTCTTCCGCAACGGGACGTTTCCCTTTCGGACGAGGAATCGGCGAAAGTCCCATAATTCATGTTTTCGTTTCGCGGTTTTGCGCCCGCTACGAATGTTAAGTTTCGTTATCGAAATCAGCGACTCAGGTAATCGATCTTCGCCGGACACGCGATGACCAGCGACCTGGAACCTATCGGGGTCTGAAATGAGTTGGGAACGATTAAATAGGTCCTCTTTCAACACTTGCCTACCACTTTTGTACGTTTTAGACGATTTTAGAAAAGTTATGAACCTCTACATCCTAAGAAGAAGGCAATCAAGAGGGTCATCTTGTGTTCCGGAAATGGTTAAGACGTACAAAGGGGAAATTTACTGTTGAAAGTTTATGAAAAATAATATACGGTTGTTTATCTGAAATTATCAAATTCAGGAATGAAATTAGAAAAATTATACTAGATAAAGTAATAGCAAGCCAATAAAACAATTCATGTATCCCAGAGGCCAACAAATTTATCATTTGCACCTGTAGACCGGTTTCGATCCATATCAGATCTCGTCAGTACAGTTAGCAAAATGACAAATTCGATGTGAGAAACACAAAACCTTCAAAACATAAGGCAACGTGGATCTGAGAAACTTTCCCAAATCACGCCACCTGTCCGTTCCAAAAGCAACTGTCTCAAATATCTGTAGATCATGAATCGCCTTATCAACTCCCTAAGACAGGTAACGTGATTTGGGAAATTTTTTCAGATCCACGTTGCCTTATGTTTTGAAGGTTCTCTGATGTTTCTCACATCGAATTTGTCATTTTGCGGACTGTACTGACGAGATCTGATATGGATCGAAACTGGTCTACAGGTGAAAATGATACATTTGTTGGTCTCTGGGATACATGAATTGTTTTGTTAGCTTGCTATTAGTTTATCTAGTATAATTTTTCTAATTTCATTCCTGAATTTGATAACTTCAGATAAACAGCCGTATATTATTCTAGTCAAATATTCAGACGAATAAGATTGAAGCTTGAACCCGCAATTTCCATGTGTGACCATATATGCTCGTAATGTTGACGGCGCGTCAAACGTGTGTCTTTGTCTTGGAGAGTTGGGAAAGCAGTTCATGATCTACAGATATTTGATACAGTTGCTTTTGAGACGGACAGGTGGCGTGATTTGGGAAATTTTCTCAGATCCACGTTGCCTTATGTTTTGAAGGTTTTCTGTTTCTCTCATCGAATTTGTCATTTTGCTAACTATACTGACGAGATCTGATATGGATCGAAACCGGTCTACAGGTGCAAATGATAAATTAATCGGTCTCTGGGATACATGAATTGTTTGGTTGGCTTGCTATTAGTTCATCTAGTATAATTTTTCTAATTTCATTCCTGAATTTGGAAGTTTATGAGAGCATGCCAAACAATACTCAATGGAACCATGTTTTTCTGTTCCGGCTTACAGAATTTGTCGTTCAAGAACTGTTGAATTGAACCATCATTCAGGAATAACCGGATAATATCTGATAAGGTTCTGGTAATATAGAGATGGCAATATAATTTTGAAGAACCCGTCAGTTTTCCCTAAACTTGAAGACATTTTGTTATTGGACAGTATTCTGAACTTAAGAACGCCCTTTTTTATTGATAGTAGGAGAAATAGTATATCCGTATCTTGATAAAATAACAAAGAACTACATACCTTATCGAAGAAGATATTTACAACATAATTTCTAAGTGTAGATTCAACAAGATATTACGCCCTCTCGACGTGGAATAATTTATTTCTCTACATTTTCAGTACAATTTTCTTCCTAACCCCTAATAATATTTTTTTCTGTTTCAGATCGACAAATTCCGAATATTTTGGTGAGTACAGATTTTTCGAACGACAGTGATGTCCTTCATTTATCATGGAATAATTCCTAATTAAGACATAAAACGACATCGTAAAGCCGTGCAATAACGACATTTTCCGAGTCTAATCAGGTAATCAAGTTTAGTGCAAAAATAATACGAGCTCATAATCGCGAGTATATCACATTTTTTCCAAACCAAACGGCGCGAATCATTTTGTACGTTATTTTTCCTCTTAAAATCATCAATTATAATCTCGAAAAATTCATTTCGGATGGCCAAGAAGTGTCCATAAATGTTCCGCATTAAACTGCGATGCGGGATAAAACTTGAGGATAATTAGGTAGGTGCACATCGAAACGTGTCGAATTAAAGAACATTTGTCGCGAATTTCATCAAAAATAAAAAACACGCAAATTTTACACATATTAAATTGTAATTAACTTCTGAAGGGAAAAGACGCACTTTGAAGATTCTCAAGCAAAGTTTAAACTGTAGGTAATTGAAGGCGACTTGGTCGTTCTCATAGTCAATGTTTCGAGAACAGTTCTCAAAGAACAGTCGTAGAACAGTTCTTCAAGAACTCATCGGGAATGCAGTCCAGAAAACGAAACCGCACCAACGCGAGTTCACCAACGCGTAAAACTCGATACTTTCCACGCTCTCGATCCGTCCGTCTCAGTTTCCGCACCGGCCGCCCAATCATCATTTCAATTACCATTTTTTCTTGACCGGCATTAGGAGAACCACAACCGTGACCGACTTTATTTGTCTCATCTCAATAGTTGAACGTCCTGCCCGAGGCGAGGGAGCGCGGTGCGGCCGGACGGTCCGCCCGCGCCGTTCCGCCGTTCGCGTCCGATTACGCGGATTATTTCCGCACCGGCAAGAACTGCCAGACTTTGACGTACCGTAAAAATCGAACGCCACGTCCGACGCATGCGATCGTTAATTAATCACGCCGATGAATATTGCATGGGACGTGGGCGGAAACGGCGTGGAACTGCGGAACTGTACCGGTCGCGAACGGAAGAGGGCTCCAGGCGCGAAGGACCAGAAGTTCAGACGGTATTATTCAAAATAAATTATACTGACTGATATTACCTGAATTTCCGAATTGAGAGTGGGGATATCGGGGTATTATAAGGAAATATCTTGGAAATAATAAATAGTAAGGCTGAATATTGAATGAACTGTTTCGAAAATGTAGTATCTACTTTTTTCCTCTCTGAACAAGTAAATCTCATCAACGAACCTACCTAGTGATGTTATGATTAAGAAAGTAAGCATTGAGAAGAACTTCAACACTATGCTATGTAAAAAGGGAGAATGGAAAAAAGGATACACTACCCAAAATTTCAAAGTAAATACCATTTAATGGTAAACAGATGGTTTTAAAACACCGATAGGGACCAGCGCTGGAATATACGGGACAAGAACCAAGTGTAAACTATCGTAAGGCTCCTACTCGAGTGTTTCAAGCAGAAATGCTTGCAATCAAAAGATGCCTAGATATAAACCTGAAAGGAAATTATCAAGGGTGTGACATTGTGATCCATTCTGATAGTCAAGCTGCTATCAAAGCACTGAACTTCTGTATCATCGACTCTAAGCTGATATGGGAGTGTTGGAGGAAACATAATGAAGTAGTCAAGAACAGCAAGGTCTCTTCAGTCCTGGGTTCCTGGTCACTCAGGAAACGAAGGGACCAATACACTTGCCAGAAAGGGGGCACAAACGTCACTTACTGGCCCAGAACCTTTCTGTGACATAGGCAAATGCACCTATAAGAAAGAGTTTCTGGAGAAGGAAGAGTCTGAAATGAAAGCACTCTGGAGGATTCCTCCCAGGAATGGATCACTCCAAAAAGTTCATTTGGAACTTTGAAAGTACAAGATCCATAAAGTATTTGGATCTCAGTGAGAATAAGGTACGTTTCCTCACAGGACATTGTCGCCTCAGAAAGCATATGGTGAGAAAGGGCTTAACTGAAACTGACGAGTGCAGATTCTGTGAGATAGAGGAGGAAACTCCGGTTCACCTGGTTACAGAGGGCCTCGCAATTGTAAATCAGCGCAAAGGATGTCTTGGACAAGAGAATTACAGGAGAAACGAGGATTAAACCTCTTGATAGAGCTCTGATGGGGGACACAATAGACCTTGAGGTCGCACTGAAATATAACCCCCTCACCTAACTATAACTATAACTATCTACTTTTTTCCATAATTTCCAATAGAACGACCCGAACAACCCTTATCAAAAAACCCATACCATACCGAGATTTCCCTGCACGTATTCACATCCCCATGAGAGCGTTTCGCCGTGAAGAAAATATATCCTTCACATCATTTTCCCGCAGAAATAACTCCCCATTCTGGCCAGCAACAAAGGCACGTAACGATACCCCATTCGATATTTACGCCCCAAATCTGACCAAACCGTCCGGATCCTTCCAGGACAACCGGCAATATCTAACGATAGATATCAATAACTAACAACGGTAGGGGTTCATCTCCCGGAAAAGTGTATAAGGTATATATTTTTCATGAATACTCCTTTCTTCGGTCCTGGCGTAATGGCCGCATAAAAGGCTGCATTGAAAGGAGATACATTTCACTTAGCGAGAAAGCCCCAGAGGTGGAACAAACAGAAAATGTGGATGGACAACATAGGTACAGTAAATATTTTATTCGGTTATCTCTCAGTTCAAATGATATACTCAATGAAATTTGTGCGCTGAAAAAAACGAATCCCGGAAATTCCTGTTGTCTAAACGCAACTATGGTTATCACCACAAAAAAAGACCGTTCTGAGAATAATCTGTATCTGCAATCTAACATGCCGATTCCGGTAAAAGTGACTTGAGTTCTATGCACAGGAAAAACGGTAAATATAGCAGTGATGAGGTCCTTTCATTTTAAAAGGAATATTTCCGTGAATGTAACAGGAATATCTGGTGAAATATAATAATTTTGTAAGTATAACCCAACAATATTTGTACGACTGACTGTATGGACAAATTAAATTCAACAAGAATGTCTGGTATTTCTCACACAAATTCAGATTATTCGACAGGAATAAATCTTGTTTAGCTAACAGTATTTTAATCCATGTTGTACCATATGGTTGAAGTTTTTTGGAATAAAATATCGGTTTTCGACGAAGGAACGATCATGATGAAACAGCGATTGGATAATTTTCAGCATTTTTTGGTCTCCTACCTAGAATTGAATATTTTCGATTTACGATTGATACTAACTCTTTGATAAGTTTTCTTAGGAAATATCAGAAAAAAGAGGGTCAGTATATGATAAAAAACATAGTGTAGGAAGGAACAGGGAAAAAGGAGTTTAACATGAAAACAGAGGTTAAAGTCAGGTTAGATCAGATCAGAAGAAGGAAGAAAGATTAGATCTGTAGCGATCTGCACCGACGGCCCAACATTTACCGTACCGCTCAACAGATGCCGCCACCGAATAGACAAACTCGAAAGATACTACTCAAAGGCTTGAAAAGCGACAGAAAAGGTGTGAGCATTCTGTAATCAAATTCGCTAATATGAGTCCGGAATCAGGGAAAAATATTTCTTTATATTTATTATGGAGTCTCTCAATAATTGTTTTCAACGAATGAATCTCTAATTTTTCAGAATAATGTGAATATCAGGGTTGAAAAAAAACATGTTTTTTCAATTTCATACAAAACACATGAATTTTTTGTTTTAAACGATTTTTATTGTTTCAAACATGTTTTTTTTTGTTTTCAAATTTTATGTTTTAAACAAATAAAACTCGCATTATTCAGTTTTAGAAATCAATTGAAGGAATTCTCGACAGCTGTCAAAAAAATTCTGAAACTTAGGCGAAACTCCAGACTTCATGTCAGTGAACAGAAAACAAAATTTCAAACGACCATATTTACGGAACCCCTTGTATAATTCTGCTAATTGATAAACGTGAACGCGACATTTCAGATCCACACCTATTCTGAAAATTTCAAGTCCCTAGGCCTTTCCGTCCGAAAGTTATTATTTTCTATGGTTTCTATGGTTCTGGTCATGTGATCTGGAGGATGTAGCTTGAATATATATTTCTTCATTAGTATACAAAATTTCGTCACGATCGAATCTGTAGTTTCGAAGTTATCAAGAAAACTAAATTTCGAACGACCATATTTACGGAACCCCTAGTATAATTTTGCTCATAGATGAACGTGATCACGACATTCGAGATCCCACCAATCCTGAAAATTTCAAGCCCCTAGGCGTTTCCGTTCAAAAGTTACATTTTTCTATGGTTTCTATGGTTCTGGTTATGCGATCTGGACAAAATTTCCCATGTAGCTTGAACACCTCATTCTTCATTTGCGTGCAAAATTTCATCTCGATAAAACCTGTAGTTTTCGAGTAATCAGGGAAACAAAACTTTGAACGGCCATATTTACGGAACCCCTGGTGGAATTTGGCCCATTGACGAACTTAACCGAGGCATTCGGGAACTGAACCAACACTGAAAATTTCAAGTCTCTAGGTTGTTCCGTTCGAGAGTTATCGTGCTCACGGACGGACGGACGGACAGACTTGAATTTTCCGACGGATTTGTCATCAGTGAGTCGAACATAGTCGATTGAGACCATTTTCGGCTCAAAATTCGAAAAATACAGACGTATTCATTTTTCTTTTAATTGTCCTCCACGGAATTTACAGGAAGAAAGGAAGATGCCATTTGGTCATATTTTGACGTTATTGAAGATAATAACAAAAAATCAAAGACTGCTCAATGTAAAAAATGTAAAGAAACTTGTTCAAAAATGTGTTCCATCTGAAAATGCTCAGCTACCAATAACAACTATCTATGATTTCGAGTCAGATGAGGATTTAATGCTAAATTAAATGAAGAGAGTGAAAAAAAAACCGCTTGTTCATAAGTGTTTTAAACAGTTTTGAACAAAAACTTTTTTAAACCTAAGCAAATGTTTGAAAAAAGTTCAAAACTGTTGATTACAACAAAATGTTCGAAACGAAACAACCCTGGTTATGAATATAACTTAATTTCTCCCCATTCCAGACACAGATTCGCGAAGTTACTCTTTATCTTCAGATAAAATGCATTACTACAAAAAAAACCTGTAAAATCTTATGTTATAAGCTACAACTAACTAGTACTGTAATATAAAACGATAGTTCTTTAATTCAACGGAAAATTCCTGTTAAATCGATACTACAGTTCCGTTATAAGTAAAGTAATTCCTGTTTTAGTTTAGTGTTCATTACTGAAAATTCTTATAGAAACTGAAGTTTGAAGCTTGGAATACAACTTTCTAGTTTGTTTATTAAACAGAAAATTTCTGTAAGTAGTCACGCATATTCCGGTTTTCGTCACAGTATTATTTTCCTGTTGAAATAACAAACTGCAGTTTGGTTGCATCAACTAATTTAAAACTTGTAATTTCTAGAGGAATTAAACGACCGGAATTATCACGTAAAATCAACAAATATTCCAGCTTCGCTTATTTAAGAGGTATCTTGTAGAAGTAATCGAATTCCTGTTGTATATCCCGGAAAATTTCTTCGAGTGTACGACCAACGTGCATAAGTAGACAGAAACGCGCGCTGAACCTCGAAAGAGCTAAGGACAACGTTAATTCCCCATCTTCCTCATGGCATAAATCATAATTCTTCTGCACAAACACAAATTCCCTTTCATTACGCAATTCGATTTTAATCGTAGTCCACCTATCCACGTCCGCAGTCGGCCTAACCGGTAAATTACATTTTAAAAACGCCGTTCACGATGGCAACATAAAATTTAATGAATAGGTCTACTCAAATTGATAACATTACCGAGATTGATACAGACAAATTAAGTTTAGGCGCTCGGCGGTAATGGGTGGGTATTACAAACGATAGTCGATCAAATTAATTGTTTAAAGTGCGGCTATTTTTCACATCAACGTCTACGATTTCACGGCAGTTACTAATCTGGATACTCGACGCTCGTAAAAAAGGTTGAAAAATCGCCATACAGCGTCATTAGTAACATCTGAGTGTGGAATTCGAAGACGATGCGCGTTTCAAGTTTCCGCGTGTCCATAAATTTTTTATCGGTTTTTTTCGCGTCGGTTTCGGTTTCTTTTTTGATTGAACATCATCCGAGCAGGGGGATTATTGAATTTTTTTCTGGTCGTACTTCGAGCATAAAACTGGTTGTTCCATGACATCCTGGTCGTTAAACGATGCTAGAAAAACGTTAGGCGTTACCAACCATAAAAACTGCTCGTGGGAATTCGAAGCCACATACCTCTGAAGTGAAGAAAAAATTCGTTTCATCTAATTTTACATTTCATGTTCATGAGAGTATATCGGTGTATTCTAACCCTCATCGAAACTCCACCATCCGCATGTCCGCAAATCCGAACTGATCCAAACCACCGGAAGCCTCCGGCGCATATTTAATATTCGACGATTTCGGGAGGATTACACAATACCAATAGAGCCTCAAGGTGTTTCGCTCGATCCAAATATCACGTGAACCATCATGTATCAAATTAACGCCGTAATCAATGGGATATCAATAACACGTCTAGATTAACATCTGAACGCTGCTGCAACCCCGACCAGTCGGCAGAAGTGCAAGTAACGCAAGTTATTTGCTGTGGTGGACGGAGCATCGTAGCCCGGCTCGTTATTGATCTCATTTATTTACGTACATCTTCAGAGTCTGATGGATATTACGATGAATCTGCACATTGTCTGCTGAGTGTTTTGTTTCAGAGACGTGCTCCATCATAACAATATACGTTTCGAATTTCTTGATTCTGTATTCAATTATATTGCCGCAATGAATTTTCCAAATCTTATCCGTATGCCCTATACTAACGGACCATTTATTCCAGTTGTAATTTCCGAATAGATATAGAAAATTTCATAACTGACGAACTGTCAGAAGTTAAGCTTTAACGTAAAAATTATTTGAAACAGTAACATCATAACAATATATTTCTCGAATTTCTTGATTCTATGTTTTATGGTATTTCCGCAATGAATTTCTTAGAATCGATTCCTGAACTCATAAAGGTGAACGGATTTAAAAAATGGACCATTTATTCCAGTTGTCATTACCGAACTGATATAGAAAACTTCATAACTCAGGAAATGTTAAGAGTAGAGCTCAACCGTGAAAAATATTCGATAGTGACATCCTAACAATATACATTTCGAATTTCTCGATTTTGTGTGCAATAGTTTTTCTGCGATGAATTCTTTCAATCTAATCCATAGACTAATGGGGGTGATGAATCATAAACCATTTATTCCAGTTGTCATTTCCGAACAGATATAGAAAATTTCATATAAGTCACGAACTACTAGGAGTAGAGCTCAACGGTAAGAAATATTCTAAAGAGTAATATCATAACAATATATAATTCGAATTTCTCGATTCTGTGTTCAATAGTATTCCCGCAATGAATTCTTATAATCTGATCCATAGACTAATCAGGGTGATCACCATTTATTCCAGTTGTCATTTCCGACCTGATATATAAAATTTCATAACTCAGGAACTGTTAGGAGTGAAGCTTAACCTTGAGAAATATTCGATAGAGTCGCATCATAACAATATACATTTCCAATTTCTCGATTTTGTATGCAATATTATTTCTGCGATGAATTTATTGAATCTTATCCATAGACTAAAGGGGGTGATGAATCATAAACCATTTATTCCAGTTGTCATTTCCGAACTGATATAGAAAATTTTATATAACTCACGAACTGTAAGGAGTAGAGCTTAACCGTAAAAAATATTCTGAAGAGTAACATCATAACAATATATTTTTTTTATTCCCGCAATCAATTCTTATAATCTGATCCATAGACTAATCAGGGTGATGACCATTTATTCCAGTTGTCATTTATGACCTGATATAGAAAACTTCATAACTGAGGAACTGTTAGGAGTAGAGCTTAACCGTAAAAAATATTCGATAGAGTCTCATCCTAACAATATACATTTCGAATTTCTCGATTTTGTATGCAATAGTATTTCTGCGATGAATTTTTTGAATCTAACCCATAGACTAATGGGGGTGATGAATCATAAACCATTAATTCAAGTTGTCATTTCCGAACTGATAAAGAAATTTTCATATAACTCACGAACTGCTAGGAGTAGAGCTCAACCGTACAAAATATTCTGAAGAGTAACATAATAACAATATATATTTCGAATTTCTCAATTCTGTGTTCAATAGTATTTCCGCAATGAATTTTTATAATCTGATCCATAGACTAATCAGGGTGATGACCATTTATTCCAGTTGTCATTTCCGACCTGATATAGAAAACTTCATAACTCAGGAACTGTTAGGAGTAGAGCTTGACCGTAAAAAATATTCGATACAGTCTCATCCTAACAATATACATTTCGAATTTCTTGATTTTGTATGCAATAGTATTTCTGCAATGAATTTTTTGCATCTTATCCATAGAATAATGGGGGTGATGAATCATAAACCATTTATTCCAGTTGTCATTTCCGAACTGATAAAGAAATTTTCATATAACTCACGAACTGCTAGGAGTAGAGCTCAACCGTACAAAATATTCTGAAGAGTAACATCATAACAATATATATTTCGAATTTTTTGATTCTTTGTTCAATAGTATTCCCGAAATGAATTCTTATAATCCGATCCATAGACTAATCAGGGTGATGACCATTTATTCCAGTTGTCATTTCCGACCTGATATAGAAAACTTAATAACTCAGGAACTGTTAGGAGTAGAGCTTAACCGTAAAAAATATTCGATAGAGTCACATCCTAACAATATACATTTCGAATTTCTCGATTTTGTATGCAATAGTTTTTCTGCGATGAATTTTTTTAATCTAATCCATAGACTAATGGGGGTGATGAATCATAAACCATTTATTCCAGTTGTCATTCCCGAACTGATGTAGAAAATTTCATATAACTCACGAACTGCTGGGAGTAGAGCTCAACGGTAAAAAATATTCCAAAGAGTAACATCATAACAATATATATTTCGAATTTCTCAATTCTGTGTTCAATAGTATTTCCGCAATGAATTTTTATAATCTGATCCATAGACTAATCAGGGTGATGACCATTTATTCCAGTTGTCATTTTCGACCTGATATAGAAAACTTCATAACTCAGGAATTGTTAGGAGTAGAGCTTGACCGTAAAACATATTCGATACAGTCTCATCCTAACAATATACATTTCGAATTTCTTGATTTTGTATGCAATAGTATTTCTGCAATGAATTTTTTGCATCTTATCCATAGAATAATGGGGGTGATGAATCATAAACCATTTATTCCAGTTGTCATTTCCGAACTGATATAGAAAATTTTATATAGCTCACGAACTGCTAGGAGTAGAGCTCAACCGTAAAAAATATTCTAAAGAGTTACATCATAACAATATATATTTCGAATTTCTTGATTCTGTGTTCAATAGTATTCCCGCAATGAATTTTTATAATCTGATCCATAGACTAATCAGGGTGATGACCATTTATTCCAGTTGTCATTTCCGACCTGATATAGAAAACTTCATAACTCGGGAACTGTTAGGAGTAGAGCTTTACCGTAAAAAATATTCGATAGAGTCACATCCTAACAATATACATTTCGAATTTCTCGATTTTGTATGCAATAGTATTTCTGCGATGAATTTTTTGAATCTTATCCATAGAATAATGGGGGTGATGAATCATAAACCATTTATTCCAGTTGTCATTTCCGAACTGATATAGAAAATTTCATATAACTCACGAACTGCTAGGAGTAGAGCTTAACCGTAAAAAATATTCTGAAAGGTAACATCATAACAATATATATTTCGAATTTCTTGATTCTGTGCTCAATAGTATTCCCACAAAGATTTTTTTAATCTGATCCATAGACCAATCAGGGCGATGACCATTCATTCCAGTTGTCATTTCCGAACAGATATATAAAACTTCATAACAATATACATTTGGAATTTCTTGATTTTGTGTAAAATGGTATTTCCGCAATGTTGTTTTTGAATCTCATTCCTAGACTAATCGGGGTGATTATTTATGGACCATTTTCAAAGGGGTAGAACTTTCTGGTAAAAAGCATTCTGAAGTAAGAAACAAAGTTCTAAACTAAACTCATCCAGACAAGAAATTCGCTTTCATCTATTATTCACTCTCTTCACTCAAAGATAATAATAGTCCAAGTACTTTCAACACAGTGGCAACCATTCGTACAAAATCAAGTATTCAAGAATCCAATCAAACGAACCGTCAATAACTACCAATGCACACAGAGGACAATAAACGTCGTTACATCTCTCAAAACATCCCGACGCCATAAGAAAGCCTGGGATGAAAAGGTCCCAACAATTAAGTCATTCAACCTTCTCCACACGCACAATACGTTCGGAATTACATCGAAATAATCCAATCATCCAACCCGCAATTACGTCCAAATTAATAAACCTTTCATCACAGCCGGTTAGGTCAATTATGTCATCTTGTTAGCCGAAGAACAGTCAGGTGTGGACAGATTAAACTTTCTTCGGTCCATTCTTCAAACAGCCTACTGTGCGAGCGTCGATTCGAGGTGGTTGAGGTCAAATCTTACGGCTTCCACAGGCGATCGACCCATCGCTCATAGAAAAACCGAACACGGCCAAGAACGTAACCGATATATGTTGAAATGACAACATTCTTAACTGTAACCGATCAAAGTTCAGGTTGCCGGATTAGGAAGTTGACAACCGGAGTCGGGTATTGACGACCGAACAGATTGGTCTCGATCAGTTCAAACAACAGATGGACGACGTTAAAAATGTGAATTGAAGAGGTTCAGACAATATTATAAGATTCTTCAGATGAGTGATGTGCGATGGCCACTCAAATTTGGAATTTCGATTGAATTACTTTTTCGTAGGGTAAATATGAAAAAATTATCGAGGGTTCATCCAAGAACCGACCGGGAACAC
Source organism: Aphidecta obliterata (assembly GCA_963966015.1). NCBI lineage: Eukaryota > Metazoa > Arthropoda > Insecta > Coleoptera > Coccinellidae > Aphidecta > Aphidecta obliterata. The sequence goes on from OZ014435.1 coordinate 7,628,049, forward strand.
GACCATCATCAGCTCCAATTCACAGCCCAAACATCGCCCCGTCATCTCCGCCCCAAGACGCGGAGATGGATCACCGCGGGAGACCACCATAGATCGTGGCACGCCGCGCGATTCATTTTCCTTCCATCTGGAACGTTCCTCCGACTCATCAGGACCATTATACATCACTTTCGCCTCCCTGCGCCAACGTCAGGAAAGCGTGCCACGGTTATTTACTCCGCCGGCGCGGGCGTGCGCTAGTTGGACACGTATGATTTGTCCTGCCAATTAAAACCCGGACAAATGGTCTTCTCCGAGGGCAGACGCCGAACTTCCATCTTTCGATCCAGGTGCAGATAGTCGTCGTCGATTTCCTGAATATATCTTGTGGGGGCTCTTCCTATTCGTTCTGGTCTTACCACTGGAACGGGTTCATCGGTGGTAGCACTTAGGATGGCTTCATACTGCGTCAGTCCTTGGGTGAGTGGTCAAAACGATCCCAGGGGCATTTATATAATAATTTAACTCGAAGTTGAGGATATTTTTGCCTTGTTGCGACAACTGCAATCAAAGTAACGGATACACTATCTAAAAAACGGATACACCACCCAAAATAACAGCTACACCTTTGAAAATAACGTAAACACTATCCAAAATATCGTAAACACTATCCGAAATAACGGAAACATTATCCAAAATAACAGAAACACTATCCAAAATAACGGAAACACTATCGAAAATAACAGAAACACAATCCAAAATAACTCATTTCCCAGGAAAAAAATGGACTCATCTAATTGATTTATGGACTCGAGAGTGAAATCCACATTCAGCGAGTCCAATCTGGAAGTAGTGAACTATCTATTTTAATATCGGCATCATGCCGTTCTTGCTGTCCCGAATAACGTGGCCCGTTCGGATGGGAATCCTTATTTTCTGATATTGGTGGTAGCACTTAGGATCGCTTCATGCTGCGTCAGTCCTTAGATGAGTGGTCAAAACGCTTCCAGGGGCATTTATATAATAACTCAACTCAAAGCTGAGGATTGTTTTGCCTTGTTGCGACAACTTCACTCGAAGTAACGGATACACTATCTGAAAAACGGATACACCACCCGAAATAACATCTACACCTTCGAAAGTAACGTAAACACTATCCAAAATAACGTAAACACTATCCGAAATAACGAAAACAATTTCCAAAATAACGGAAAGACTATCCAAAATAACGGAAACACTATCGAAAATAACAGAAACACAATCCGAAATAAAGAATCTCCCAGGCAAAAATTGGACTCATTTAATTGATTTATGGACTCGAGAGTGAAATCCACTTTCAGCGGGTCCAATCTGGAAGTATTGAACTATCTATCTTATTCTTGATGTCCCGAACAACGTGGCCTGTTCGGATGGAAACCCTTATTTTCTTATATTGGTGGTAGCACTTAGGATCGCTTCATACTGCGTCAGTCCTTGGATGAGTGGTCAAAACGCTCCCAGGGGCATTTCTATAATAATTCAACTCAAAGCTGAAGATTGTTCTGCCTTGTTGCGACAACTGCACTCGAAGTAACGGATACACTATCTTAAAAACGGATACACCACCCACAATAACAGCTACACCTTCGAAAATAACGTGAACACTATCCAAAATAACGTAAACACTATCCGAAATAACGGAAACACTATCCAAAATAACGAAAACACTATCGAAAATAACAGAAACACAATCCGAAATAGCGAATTTTTCAGCGGGTCCAATCTGGAAGTAGTGAACTATCCATCTTGATATCGGTATCATGCCGTTCTTGCTGTCCCAAATAATGTGGCCCGTTCGGATGGGAATCCTTATTTTCTGATCTTGGTGGTAGCACTTAGGATCGCTTCATACTGCGTCAGTCCTTGGATGAGTGGTCAAAACGCTCCCAGGGGCATTTATATAATAATTCAACTCAAAGCTGAGGATTGTTTTGCCTTGTTGCGACAACTGCACTCGAAGTAACGGAAACACTATCTAAAAAACGGATACACCACCCAAAATAACAGCTACACCTTCGAAAGTAAAGTAAACACTATCCAAAATAACGTAAACACTATCCGAAATAACGGAAACACTATCCGAAATAACAGAAACACTATCCAAAATAACGGAAACGCTATCGAAAATAACAGAAACACAATCCGAAATAACTAATTTCCCAGGAAAAAATTGGACTCATCTAATTGATTTATGGACTCGAGGGTGAAATCCACTTTCAGCGGGTCCAATCTGGAAGTATTGAACTATCCATCTTGATATCGGTATCATGCCGTTCTTGCTGTCCCGAACAACGTGGCCGGTTCGGATGGGAATCCTTATTTTCTGCCTCGTTTTACGACGTTACGTAAATTAATAACCATCCTCATTTGGTCATAACCCATGTACGGGTCAGGGCACGACGAGCAAGGTGAACGCGTGTTTTTCCATCCGCGTACCATCTCGAGTACACAGGGCAATCGCTCACTCCCGGCAATAATCTGTTACCCGCGTACTTCCTTCAAGAATTTGTTCGTTTCTGGCGATAAATCGTCCGGTCGAAGATAATCGATTCGTTTGGTGGAGGGACAGGATTAATTTAAGATTCAAAATCAAATAAAATTTGATTTTTTTTATTTCACTTTCACCCTTCTTCAGAAGTTAATCTTCTTTGACCAGATAGCTAGTAATGATCTGCAATATTTTAGGGTCAATTGAATACTCAAAATTGAATGAAATTTGATTTTTTTATTCTTGTTACTCTAATGCTCTCATTTTTCTTCTGGAGTATATTTTCTTTGACGAGATAGCTAGTGATTATCTGCTACATTCTAGGATCAATAGAAGATTCAAAATGAATTAAAATTTGATTTTTGGGTTTGAGCCTTTGGTGCGGTTGCGTGCGTTGTGTAGTCGACGTTGCCATTTTCAAGGTCAACGCCTTTCCTTCCTTTCCTAGGTCGAAGTCGAAGGGTTTGAAAATTATTTTCGGAAGCGCCATTCAACAAAGGACCACGAAACTCGATGTCTGTCGTTATGGTGTTTTGCGTAATCGGGAATGCGGGGCTGTTATATCAAGAACCAGAACGTGCACGCGAAGTGCGTAATTCCACGCTGACCGCCTAGAAAACCGGCCTGCGAGACGTTCAACTTTTCGGAAACCAGCAAATCCGGAATTATTTGAATGAGGTGTTGTTGTACCGTTGAAATAAACAGGTCGAAATGACCATCTGGCTCATGTCGACTGAAGAGAGTGGGTAAAAACAATAAACCTTGTGTGAATTCGCTGCGTTTTTGGAAGAGTTCCAATGTAGCGGGAACCCAGAACCACGAACCGTTGAAAATTCCGAGTTTGGCCAACCGGAGAAACCTCTCAACAATTACAGCTCTTCCTGCATCGGACACAATAGTTCGAAGACTTTTCGACCTATAATTTCGGAGATGTACTCGTGCATCGAGGAGCCAACCGTGGGACTTCAACACCTCTCCCCGTTATTTTTTCAGCGGTTCACTGAACCCTCCATGCCATTTCACGCAAAACCGATATTCATGAGCGACGGCAATCAGCGAAGATTGTCCCCAAACGTATGCAACTGCCTCATCTGCATAATCGTCGACGGATCCATCGATTTACACGGCGTAACTCTTCGTTTTTTCGCGCTTCGGATGAAGTCATGAGTAATTTCAGGTAGCTCTCCCCTTGTCAGAAAGTATGAAATATCTCCCCATTGAGTCGTTAATATCGAACCAGTTTCATGACATCCAGTCAATTTTCAACATAATGGACGGTTGACGTCGTAAAAGCTCTCGCTCTTCCGTGTGTGGGCCCACGGTTGAAAAAACGTTTGCAATTATCTTGTTCGCTGGATTTGATCGATCATCGAATGGAAATTTCGACGATGTCTGCCTCAGTTGGAGGCGGAAAGGAGGACATAAAGTACCAATTGAAGAGGATAGACTAGATTAGAGGTGGTTTATTGACTTCCAAGCAGAGTTTCTGCAACGCGACCATCTGATCTTCTCTGCGTAAAAATAAGGAACAGCATTGTGGGAGGTCACTGAATCTTTTCAAGAAAAGAACTGAACCTCTGAAAAACTCTCACGTTTGAGTTGATTCACTGTGCAGAGAGTTGAACCCCGAATCCGAATCGTACGGTTTGATATTTGTGGTCGACGGTATCTGTTATCTTGTACCGATTTCGACGAAATTCTCCAATCTGTGTGAAAGGTGAACTATTTCTCCCACTATCCATACAATATGGCGTTCTTGAGTTTAGAATATTGACCGATGACAAAATGTTATTGCTCTTCAAGTTTTGGGAAAACTGAGGGGTTCTCCCAAACTATATTGGCATCTTTATATTCCCAGAATCTTTCCATTCGAATATTCAATTCCAGTGATTAATTTCAGGAAACTCTCTCATTTTATTTGGAAAAGATGAATTTTCATGTAATATTTCCCGCCTCCTTGTCGGATAATAAATATTCGATGAATCCTGAATTATGGCCCTCGAAGATAACTCGGCAGGAAGAACCTGGTAAAATGTGAATTTCATGGGTGCTTCACAAATGAAACAAGCCGTTAAAGGTTTTATTTCCAGCAATTTCCTAGGTTCTTCGATTCATAAACGCCCCGTTTTCTACCTATTAACTGGAAAACAAGTATTCCTTCCTGAAGTTATTGACACTGAAGATCGAATTTATTAAATCGAATAACCTATACCGATCTCATTTCCTCTACTATGTTAATATGTCGTAAAATCCATCGTAAAAGTCATATCTCCAATCAAGCTTAACATCGGAAAAAACATTGTGCAACAACCTATTTGGTCGGCACTACGAAGGGCCCACATATTTGTCCATCTTCAATGACAAAACGACCGTCAGGATCAAGTCGTTCTGCAATATTATAATCATCGTGGGCTGTATAGTCTTCTTCGATTTCTGATCAGATGTTAATGGACTTCTTCCTGACCGTGTTTTATATTCCGTCAATTAGTGTCAATAAATACGATATTAGCCGATAATGATGATTGGAACTCCTGAGCCTTCGATAATTTTATTCGATGTGTTTTTCGAATTTGAACTGGAATTGGTCTTCTGGATTGTCTGCAAGGCCTACCGACCGTTGCAAAATATTCAATACTAAACCCTTGTTTTCTCGTTCAAAATGACTTTTATTATGGTAAATGTTTGAAATATCGCAGAATGTCTATTCCTTTCAAGTGCAGGAAGTTGAATTTTCGACTCTCTCCAACGAACCGCCCATAATTACCCTCCATTTCCCCGTAACATCTACAACAAAGTTCATTTCTCCGAACTCTAAGGTCTGGGAACTCATTACCAACTTTGGTAAGATGCTTTGTAGTCGAAATAAAAAATTGCCCATAGGTAATGGATGTTCCTCCTCATGACGAGAGGTCATAGGTAGTAAATATCTTAACAGTTAGGTTACGCAGCATGTTATAAACAGTTACTGCTACCACTTAGCTTTGTCTTAGGAGTAAGAAACTCATGCGTGGTAGGTTTATTCGTATTATGAAAATCAGCCATTTTCTCCTACCCAACTAGAGTTAATACCCCGAACACCTCTGGTGTGAAAATTACAGTTCGATCAAGTGTTCGATCACGAGCTAATTAGTCTTAATTAGAAGGAATTCATATCTGGACGGATCGGTTCTCATATAATGTTGCGAGTGCGCCGATCAGGAAGAGTTTTACATAAGTATACGGTGTGTTCCGCAACAATCACAATGCTCTTCCGATACCACTTAGGCCCGATGCGTGCGAAGGTGCAACGGAAATACCGTGAATAATCTGGTATTATGTTGCGTAACATTGAATAATAAGGATGATTCGAAAAAGTACCGTTTAATATCTGGCCTATACCGCGTGGAGAATGATGTGAATCCGAAGGAATTGTACAGAGGAACAATCTTCACGGTGGTAGAACGTCAACGTGAGAGTTGGGTTTGGGCTTGTGGAGGTTGAATTGAAATTATGATAATAATCGACTTAATCTACTCCTCTTGTTATTTGAACACGACCGAGGTACTGCCCAAAAATCCCCATGAGCACAAGAATGCGGAGAGTCTTCGACAGAATGAGCGAAGTTTATCTAATATAGCAAATGAAGCAAATCGTTCAACATTCGGTTCTTCTATCAGATGATGTAAAAAATTCAACACCCGGTCCTTGTATCGAATCATGATGCCAATCGTTCAATACTCGGCCCTTATATCGAATGATGCAAATCGTTGAACGCTCGGTTCTTGTATCAAATAATGATGAAAATCGTTCAACACTCGGTTCTTGTATCGAATGATGTTAATCGTTCAGAACTTGATCCTTGTATGAAATAATGTTGCAAATTGTCCTACACTCTGCTCTAATATCGAATGATGCAAATCGTTCAACACTCGGCCCTTGTATCGAATGATGCAAATCATTCAGCACTCGGTCCTTGTATCAAATAATGACGCAAATCGTTCAACACTCGTCCCTTATATCGAATGATGCAAATTATTCAACATTCGGTCCTTGTATTAAATTATGATTCAAATCGTACAACACTCGGTTCTTGTATAAAAATTATACAAATCCCTGTATGAAATGATGTTGCAAATCGTTTAACACTCGGTCTTTGTAACAAATACCGATGCAAATCATTCAACACTCTGCCCTCTTAACAAATGCTGATGCAAATCGTTCAACACTCAGCCCTTATATCGAATGATGCAAATCGTTGAACGCTCGGTCCTTGTATCAAATAATTATGCAAATCGTTCAACACTCGGCCCTTGTATCGAATGATGCAAATTATTCAACATTTGGTCCTTGTATCAAATAATGATGCAAATCGTTCAACACTCGGCTCTTATATCGAATGATGCAAATTATTCAACATTTGGTCCTTGTATCAAATTATGATTCAAATCGTACAACACTCGGTTCTTGTATAAAAATTATAAAAATCCCTGTATGAAATAATGTTGCAAATCCTTTCACACTCGGTCTTTGTAAAAAATACCGATGCAAATCATTCAACAATCTGCCCTCTTAACAAATGCTGATGCAAATCGTTCAACACTGAGCCCTTATATCGAATGATGCAAATCGTTGAACGCTCGGTCATTGTATCGAATAATTATGCGAATCGTTCAACACTCGGCCCTTGTATCGAATGATGCAAATAATTTAACACTCGGTCCTTGTATCGAATAATGATGCAAATCGTTCAACACTCGGCTCTTATATCGAATGATGCAAATTATTCAACATTTGGTCCTTGTATCAAATTATGATTCAAATCGTACAACACTCGGTTCTTGTATAAAAATTATAAAAATCCCTGTATGAAATAATGTTGCAAATCCTTTCACACTCGGTCTTTGTAAAAAATACCGATGCAAATCATTCAACAATCTGCCCTCTTAACAAATGCTGATGCAAATCGTTCAACACTCAGCCCTTATATCGAATGATGCAAATCGTTGAACGCTCGGTCCTTGTATCGAATAATTATGCGAATCGTTCAACACTCGGCCCTTGTATCGAATGATGCAAATAATTTAACACTCGGTCCTTGTATCGAATAATGATGCAAATCGTTCAACACTCGGCTCTTATATCGAATGATGCAAATTATTCAAAATTTGATCCTTGTATCGAATTATGATTCAAATCGAACAACACTCGGTTCTTGTATAAAAATTATAAAAATCCCTGTATGAAATAATGTTGCAAATCCTTTCACACTCGGTCTTTGTAAAAAATACCGATGCAAATCATTCAACAATCTGCCCTCTTAACAAATACTGATGCAAATCGTTCAACACTCAGCCCTTATATCGAATGATGCAAATCGTCGAACGCTCTGGCCTTGTATCGAATAATTATGCAAATCGTTCAACACTCGGCCCTTGTATCGAATGATGCAAATAATGTAACACTCGGTCCTTTTATCGAATAATGATGCAAATCGTTCAACACTCGGCTCTTATATCGAATGATGCAAATTATTCAACATTTGGTCCTTGTATCAAATTATGATTCAAATCGTACAACACTCGGTTCTTGTATAAAAATTTTAAAAATCCCTGTATGAAATAATGTTGCAAATCCTTCTACACTCGGTCTTTGTAACAAATTCCGATGCAAATCATTCAACACTCTGCCCTCTTAACAAATACTGATGCAAATCGTTCAACACTCGGCTCTTAAATCGAATGATGCAAATCGTTGAACACTCGTCCCATGTATCAAATAACGATGGAAATCGTTCAACACTCGGTTCTTGTATCAAATGATGCAAATCGATAAGCCCTTGGTCCTTGTATGAAATAATGTTGCAAATCGTTTAACACTCGGTCCTTGTAACAAATACTGATGCAAATCATTTGACACTCGGTCGTTGTAACAAATACTGATGAAAATCGGTTAATACTCGGTGCTTGTAGCAAATAATGATGCGAATCGTTTATCCACACGAATATAATGTCCTGATAATAACGCTGTTGTCGGTAAAGAATTTCAAAGGTAAATAATCAGGCTCGTTGAGGACCATGAACTTTGTCAAATTAGTTTCGGAATGATGGGAGTTGAAATGAGATGGTTTGAATACAAATTTGTTTTTAATATCTCCCTGAAATTTCTTATATATCAAAATGACCATGATATTCTGATGTGTCGAAAATTTATTTAGTGTACCGTAATGTGGTGTTTATCACTATTTAATATAAAAATTCAAATATCAAAAACTGGAAGGTTAGAAACACAAAGTGAAGAAAATATTCTGATAAAAATGGTCATTCTCCGATGAATGCTCGATGGACCGGCCAAAAGGGAAACGTCCAAGAATAACAAATTCGAACGGGGAACAATTTTCCCCGGCATTCAATTTATAGTTTTCTTATCGGTCCCGGGCGAAGTTGCAGAATTAAAAAGTGTACAAACTTTCTGACAGGTCGCCGCTCCTAATGGACTCGAATTTTATTCTCATCCTCCGTCCAAACTTTCCGTTATTACTTTCGTTCCCGCCCGTGCGCGAGTCAGTGGCGGCACAATGAGAGTTATTCCAAGGAACCCATATGGGTAGCCATTGGTTATTCATGAAGGTGATCAGAAGGCCGATAAAATCCGCCCAACGCCATTCGACCTGGTGGTACAGAATAGAACGAGAGATACAGGTAGCTATTGCTGGCCAACTAATTGATGGGTTTGAAAACCAACCGTGGGCGTTTTGCCTGCGGGTTCCGGAAAAATGATGATCGAATGGGAATTAGATGATCTGCCACTTGGACCAGAGTCACCATTTCACTTATTCATTTCTTGTGTGACATGTTTCCTCTGGTACCATAGTGAGCAAACTGATGTGAGCCAGCTGTGCGACTGCTTTTTACAGTTCCAGGTGGTTAGACGTTGGTTTCTAAGAATCAGATTATCCATAAAAGTCCCCCATCGATCTCGAGCGAAACCCCTTCCCCTAAATCACCTTCGGCGTCTTACCCTCCGACCTCCAGAGGGCGCCGCTTCCCCAATCGATTACAGCGTCGCGACCCCGGTGACTTACGGACTTAATTATTGAAAATGACGTCGTAAACCGAATTTATAAGGAATCATTAGTATTCAACGCCCGGGCGCCTTGCGGGATTAAATTTACGGGCGCGTCCTGATATATTGGTTATGTTATTTCGACCTACGAAACCCGTTATATGGCCCTCATGAATTCAATACGCGGCCCTATACGTACTACCCGGAGTGAATCTCGAAGGGGTCGATCTCCCACGGGCCGCCGGGGGTGTTGCCGAGAATATATGGCTCGTACGGGGAATTTTTCTGCCTAGATTGGATTTCATGATGTATATATATGGATTCTGGCGGCACGATCGGCGAGGTCGTTTCGAGGCCGGGAGGTGTGGAAGAAGAAGTGTCATTAGTCTATGGTTGATGGGATGCATTCGAAAGCGTCGGATTTAAAAGAAACTAAAACATTTATTTCAAATCATCCCAACTGTCAAGGATCACTGAATATGTCACTGAAGGATTTCAGAATAAACAAGCCACAGGATTAGTGCTATTAGATGTCGAGAGAGCTTTCGACCGAGTTTGGCACGAAAGACTTGCCTACAAGATGATGATGGCAGGCTACACCACCAAAACCTGCAAAATAATAAGAAACTACCTGAGGAACCGGAATTTTTATGTCAAAATTGACGACACATTATCTAGCACCAGACAAGTAGAAGCAGGAGTGCCCCAAGGATCAGTTCTAGGACCTCTGCTCTACATCATATATCTACGATATTCCTAAGAACCCAAGGAATCTGCTAGCCCTTTATGGAGACGACACGGGAATAGCCTTCAGACATCGGCGACCAGATGTCATACACAGAAGACTGCAAGAAGCACTAGAAGATTTAGAAGAATGGTTCATTAAATGGAAAATTCAAATAAATGGCAAAAAGAGCCAAGCTATTCTACTACAGAAGCGGAGACTTGAAATTAATTCCAACCTACAGATAGATGGAGAAGAGATGAAATGGGAAAATGAAGTCAAATATCTAAGAGTAAAACTAAATGAAGGGCTTACATGGAAAAACCATATAAAATATGCAGTGGATAAAACAAACTCAGCAATGAGTGGACTTTACCCACTGCTAGGAAGAAGAAGCCAAATGAACCAAAGCACGAAGCTACGAAGTCAATTGCAAACCCCAACTAACATATAGCTCGTCGGCATGGGGCCATTCAGCCAATAGCCATATAAAGAAGATTCAAGCAACAGAGAATAAACTGCTCAGAGCAGCAATGAATATGCCGTGGTTCGTAAGAAACCAACAAATCCACAGAGACTGAGAATGGGAAACTGTCACAGATTTCCTGAAAAAGAAGCTATTTGAAAAAGCAAGTCAACACCCAAATGATGAGCTAAGAAGACTTGTTGACTACAACCCCGCAGAAGATGTGGTTAGGATACCCACCTATCACAAAAGACCCAGAGATCAAAAAAGTTTATTTATTATAGTTTTGTCTTTTGGGTGTAGTTGCCATCTATACTGTTTCTCGGCCTGCCTCTTTTCCTGTAGTAAAATTTGCACGTCTACAGGTAAAGGACTTTTTTTCGGTATTAGTTTTACTCGACTGTGTTTGGGCTTCGATGATTCTTCTCTCTAGATCTTCGATTGCTCTGTCTATTTCTTCTTCGTTGTTGATCTTCACACTTCTGGATTTGAAGACTTCTTCGAATTTCTTCCAGTTTATTGTTTTTCTATTGCTAGGTGATCTGTCAGTTTCTATTTCCAAATTCAGGATCACACAAAGAAACTGAACAGGCTTACTGTGCCTTATTTCCTCCTTCTTGTAGCATTGGCGCTGTGATAACCCCTTTGTAGAAACAGAAACAGAGCCACATTCGTCTAACTTGAATCTGTTAGGAAGCCAGTATCCTTCTCTTGCGATATTCTTCGACCTCAAATATTTTACAAATAATACATACTGGACCAGTCTCGAACTCGAGTTGCGAACGAGTCAGCCGTCGCACATTAGGGTTAGGCTGATTAACACTCAACTTTATTGGCCAATAAAATTCTTCGGGGACTCCCTCGATTCGACACCGACGTTTCAACTAAAATGCAACGCCATGAAGTTTTCGCATAAAGTGTGTTTACAACTTCCTCGAAAGGAACGCTCCCCCAATCTATCCGAGGATGCAAATTTCCTTAAGACCTCGAGCACAATGAAGACACGCAATAATTCGCTCTTGCTCAGTCCAGTCCATCCTCGCTTCTCCACCCGTGAAATCCACCAATTTCGCCGCGGCGGACGTTTCGAGTTTCGCCGCGGACGCATCTATGCGCCCGGTCTCTTCTTCTTCCTCCGCTCGGTCGCGGTACAATCTCGCTGCTTATTAGGAGATGGCGGGCGTACATGATCGGTGCGCGATTGCGACTGGGTTGTTTAATGATCGAGCTCGCAGAGAGGAATCGGATTTGCCCAACGCCCGCCCTAGGCCCTCTCGCGATTCTTAATGTACGCCAGGAATTAATTTACATATGCAAATAGTCACGTACATCATGACCGCGCGGATTTTTGCCCATTCTTCCCGTTGTTTCTGCGGTTTGTTTCGCATGTACTCTATGGTACCGATAATGACCGTTCGCGATCCGGCGAACGATATGGTAATGGGCCGGCGTCCAACAGTTGCTTGATTGCTTTGGGTGCAGTCTCTTCCTTATCGGCGATGGATAATGAAAGTTGGCAACAAATGAAACAGAGACTCTTGCTACATTCTTCACATTTCTCCGCAGATCGAATAATTTGCATTGGTCGACCACATTAACAGCCCCTGGCTTCGGGGATTCCCTAAGAACAATGCCTTTAGACCAACTCATATAACTGTGACCAAAACGAGATTCTACGTGAAAGGTCGAAAAAAAAGGGCCTTCTCTTCTAGCTCGAAACAATCCTGCAAAAAATAATAGCAAACTTCCGCGAATCCGTAAACATCCCGCTGCCGCCGCCGTCAATACGACAATCCTCGTGGTACTTACTGTTATAACATTTCTGGGCTTCTATCGGTTTTAATCGCCACAATAATTTTATTTACGGCCTATTTTATAGAGCCAAAAAAGGCTTCATTGCGTTGTATGACTCCGAGGCCGTACGGCACTGTGGCGTTGGGAAAATTTAATTTTCTCGACCGGGAAAATTGATGTTGTCGGTTGTTCGATACGGCTGGATAAGGTGTTATGGATCTGCCATTCTGCTGCCTGGTTTTGGTTTATTATTTCCAACGATAGACCTTCGGAATCGTTCGAGGAAAAATATACAGCCAGTTATGGGACGGCCGACACATTTGAAACTTTGGAATAAGTTTTGATATAAATATTTGAAATAATTCCATGATTTTTTAATTCAAATTATAAACATTAGTATTGCGCTTTTTTGTAACGTTTTAAATTCTATCATTAGATCTTCTTGGTGACTCGTTGATTTCTTGCGAAGTATTCAGACATGTTTTTGTTTCACCAATGAGAATTTAAGGCTCCATAAAAAAAAACATAATATTTATGTTCATTATCGAAGGTTGTCAAAAATCGACCACCTTTTCAAGTAGATATCAGCGACCCCCGGAAGGACGCGGAAATAAAGCCAATGGGTTATCGAGTTTTTCGACCTTTTCCGAACAATATTTTCATATATTCCAGGGTTAAAATAGGTGACGACCCGCTTACTGTCAAAAAAACCGTTTTTTCCCTAAAGAAAAAGCGCCAAAGCAACCGCTATCCGGTCGTATTTCACAAGAAACAACTCGGTGCCTCTGGCACCTCGACCTCAACTATTGAGAATTTTCTTCTATGGGCATTAGTATATAGTACACTATCCTAACTCAACCTAACCTAAATATTAATTCATTTTAAGAATTGTTTCAACACAATCCTACCTTAGCCTTATCTTAACATAAATCTATTTTTAAAATTGTTTCAACACTGTCCCAAAGTTACCCGAACCTGAATATCAATTCATTTCAAGAATTGTTTCAACACCTTTACATAAATTTATTTATAGAATTGTTCCAACACTGTCCTAACTTAATCTAACCTAACCTTACCTTACCTAAATATTAATTCATTTCAAGAATTGTTTCAACACTGTCCAAAGTTACCCTAACCTAACGGAACCGAAAAAAAATTGCCCATAGTAGTTCGGGATTATTGTACGTTGAATATCAGGCAAGTATTCAGGAAAAATTAACTCAAAAAATCGATTTTCTTTTTCGAATATCTCCGGAAATATTGATTTGCCAGAGCTCTAATCAAAATGGTGCCATCATAACGAATCACTATGTAAAATAGTTTCAAAATTGGTGAGAAGGCGATAAAGTGAAAATTAACCAAATTCCATGATTTTCGAATTTAAATTATAAACAATATTGTATCTTTTTTGTAACCTTTCAAATTCTATGATTAGATCTTCTTGGTGACTCGTTGATTTCTTGTTGTACTAGTTCTACAGGATGTTTGCGATCGAATCAATGAAAAATGGCATCTCACGAGTAAAATGTGGATGATCATTGCCAAAGCAGGAATAAATGGAAAATATATTCGCTTAGTTCTTTTAGTTTCATTATTTTGAATCGAATCAATGAAAAAAAGCATCTCACGAGTGATTTGTGGATGATCATTGCCAAAGCAGGAATAAATGGAAAATATATTGGTTTAGCACTTTTAGTTTTATTATGTTGGATCGAGAATTGGAACAATTATAGAAATTGGATTTTTTCAAACGGTAATCAATACTTAGTTGTAAATTTCTAATGGTGATATTGAATGGTATTAGTTAAGCAATTATAAAAGTAACAAAATACTTATTTCGTTCCTGATTATTCAAATATATATAAATAATATAAACAATAATTTTGGGAAATTATATGGTTATTATAAAATATTTTAGATTTTTTGATTTTCGAATTCGCAATATTATCGAAAAATTAGAAATCTGCTGCATCACTCTTGTAACTCATAGCATGATGTATTGCAGAGATTAAATATCAGAAAACTGAATCATAACAAATTTGGAATATTGGAAATATTCGAAAATGGATGCTTCGTTTTTGTAAATCATTCTTCAATATGAAAATATCAGGCTAATGAGTCCTCACAATCAGAAACACAATTTAAAAAATCGAAATTTTGGCGTGGTGAATTCAATTTTTCCGGGAATCGTTCGAACTCTTACGACCGCTATGCGATCGTACTTTTAAAATTGCCGAGTCGCCGAAGGCGACTCTTTTATTTGTCCCTGGCGCGATACATCACATTAGCATATTGGAGACGAGAAATCAGAACTTTTACCCCTGCCAAAAATCGTTCAACGCTGCTATACAAGTTTTCACATCAAATTTGATCAAATGATTGATTTTTCCCAACATAATGATATTTTTCAATGAAATAATCGTAAGAACCTCAAGAGCTCAAGTTAATGATCACCTGTTTCAAACATAACAGATATAAAACCTAAAGGCTTGCAATTGAGATACAATGAATTTAATTTTGTCGGGATTTGTTTCAACTCTTACGACCGCTATGCGATCGTACTTTCAAAATTGCCGAGTCGCCTTCGGCGACTCGATTACTTTTGGCCTGATACATCACATTGGCAAGTTGGTGACGAAAAGTCAGAACTTTTTCCCCTGCCAAAAATCGTCCAACTCAAAATGATATTCTCAAATGAAATAATCGTAAGAACCTCAAGAGAATGCTCAAGTTTATGATCACCTGTTTCAAACATAACGGATATGGAACCTAAAGGCCTGCAATTGAGATACAATGAACACGAAAGTACATAAATGCATTAATTAACTGATATTCTCCCGACTATTTAACAGTAAACGTTTGATTTTAATTATGGGTCTATTAGGCACTACCTATTCTCGAAGTTATTCGCTTCCGGTCGAGGAACAACACGCACTGCTGAAGAATGCGGAAATAAAAATCTTATATACAAACGTCAGTTCACATCTTGATTGAGCTCTTGTAGTGATATAACTTTTCTTTAATTCAAACGTCTTCAAAAATCAATGAAGTTGAAGAAGTAATGTTTTTTCGTGGCCAGCCTGTTCACCGTATTTAAATCAGGTGCTTGGAACGAGGTGCCTCAAGCAGACATCGACAATCTCATTTCGTCTATAAAACCAAGGTGAAGAAACTATCCCTTTTTGGTGTTACACTTCTTAGGTCTCTGAGTATATTTCGCTCCAATTGATCGCCACAATGTCAATACATCCGGCCCTGTGTAGCGAGAGTTTCCGAGGCTGTGGCTCTGATACATCTTCCAACCGCACACACATAAATGTTTGTTCTCGGTGACAAACCGAGAGTATCTACTGTACTTACTCGGTAATTATTTACTGCTTCCGCAAGAAATATACCCGATACCGAGCTGTGGTCTCGTAGCTCGTAGCCTTATAATCATTTCCTCTACTCCTACCAATTCGTCCTTATCTATCATCTCTTTAATCCCAATTGATTTACGATGATTCACATCTGATTGAGAGATTAAGCTGTGCACTAATTTATGACCCATGTAGAATGCTTATAAGATGAGATTCATCTTGGATAATCCAGTGAAGGAAAATTTGCTGAACGAGGTAAAATGTAAAATTAATCTTGATTCATTTCTTCCTGATATTATAATGTTCATCACTTCCTTCCATTTTCAAGTGTGAATATCCCTATTTTCCTTCAAATCCGTTCTACTGGCGAGAAGTAGTGTTTACGTGTGTTTGAACAAAATTATAACTCTCTTGTTCATAGAACAAGCTCGCAAAAACAATTAATCAGAAAACTAAGCGTAGTGTATGGAAGAATAAAAATTCCAAATTCACCCCTCAATCCACCCCAACCACATGCGAACCACGGAAGCGTAAAAATAAAATCTCATGTGAAAATTAACAAGCCGGTTATCCGAGAGTCAACTCATCCGGAATGTTTTCCCATGATACCCGAGGCTAATGAGGAAAAAGACTTATTATGATCGATGACGGAAAATTATCATTATCAGTTAGAACTAACGGCGCTCGAGTATTATGTAGAACGATATCTTAATATCTTCATTCGGAATTTTTCCATCGGCGTTATAATTCCTATAAAGCGATGAAGTTTCACACAAATTCCTCATGCAAATACGAGTTAACCTGATTGTTGAGATGCCTAGTTAAGAAGGAATGCCTCGACTTGCATGGCTTCGGCTCTGAGGCTATAACGCGGTGGGACAGACATATTTCTTACTATAAAAATGATATCATACCTATAAGTTCTTGTTCGAGGGAATTGAAGCAAGATGTATTCAGTTCTTCGTGAAAAGTCCAACAGAAAATTCTTTCTCAACACAGTCGCAATCGAAACCTTATAAAAGATGTTCAGACAGTGATTCAAGGAACAAAAGGATATTCATACCTCTTAGATGTCCAAGAGTTAATTTGTAAAAACAGCGGAAAAATATCAAACGTTAATCCCAGAAATATTCCAGTAAACCTCACAAGAATGCTTCAAATTGAAGTTATAATAGCCTATAACAAGGATGATCCAAGATCACAATTTCTTCAATTCAAAAATCTCCACGTTCTTCAATATCTTAACCAACAATATGACCGTTCACAGATCATCGCATTGACACCTCATTCCCAAAGTTCACACAGGGATACCAACTGTCGAATTTGACAACCAAGAAAAATCGAAAATTATTTGATAATGCTATTCGGTAGTTCCCATCGAGATGTTTTACTTGTATCTACTAAATTAGGCACTCTGCAAATTCAAATCCATGGTAACGACTATAAGTCCGGAAATCATACGTAGAGGCCAAAAATCATACCCGTGACATATAAGATAACGGAGTGACAAGGACGGACGCTACAGTTAACCTCACGAATTCCAAAACAAAACAAACAGAAGGAACGAAGTTCGCCAATTCCAGCACGGAGATTCAGGAATATCACATTACATTAGCGAGAAGATAAATATATAATGTATTGAAGAGGAAGGAATTCAAACATTGAAAATACAAATGATAGCGTTATGTGTAATTTCGTAATTTTCCCTAGTGCATGGTGGAAATAAACAATGAAATTATAACGTTACACGATACAAGTGTAAAAATGGGCCTTCAAGTACGTGCAACTTTGCATCAGAAATCCCAAAGTGATATAGACTTCAAGAAAAAACGTGGAAGAAAACAACAGGCAGAAACATAGAACAGAGATATTTGACATTTGTATTTGATATTTGACAAAGATATTCATAGACTAAGTTGTTTATCCGAAAGAGTGAAAAATGTGACATAGACTCGAGGAAAAGAAAAAATAAGGCAGAAACATAGAACAGACATATTTGACATTTGACAATTGTTTTGGATATTTGACGAAGATATTCATTGAATAAGTTTTTTATCTGATGGATTGACCAACTCGGCTTTACAATCATAACATAGAACTCGATATCGCATGATTGATAATTTCGGCTTTCTGATGGGTTAATTGAGATTTATCGCAACGCACGGCGATTCCGTGCATCAAGATTAGCATTGTAATGAAGATGCATTTTCCTCGTTTCGCGTCAGAACTGGATCCGCCGACGTCTGGAGCGCCATTCATCATTCCCCTCGCGCTCCCGGATAACTCATTTTTGATCGCATTATATGTTAGTTAAAATCTGAAAGAGATCCATTCAAGTCGACCGGTACCATTCATCATTTTGTCACAGGAATAAAATCATCACGGTTTCTTTTGTGCGGGGAAGCCGGAGAGGAATCCGCCTACGGAGAGATTGTATCTTAGAAACGATCTTTCAACTTCCCCTATATTTTTCATTCGTGCAATTGCGGGAATTAAAGTTAGATGTTTTTTGTTCGAATTAAATTTTAAAAGTATCGAATTGCGATGATCACAAAGGATTTTTTTTCTTTCAGATAATCTAAGATGTTCATCAACATGAAGACGATATTACTCCTTATGCTGGCAGTCGCTTACACTGTGGCGGATGACGAAGACGCCGAAAGTGAGATAGTGGAAGTTCCTGAGCAACCGATCGGAATGGCAAGTGCCCTAGACGACTGTGATCCCGAAATGATTGGATTCGAATTGATCACAGGTGAGAATAAACTCAAAATTCCATCTTGGTTGAATTTTTAATTTCTCTGCAAATCACTTATACATACTCGTGCAAAATCCTAGTGAATGCTGCATGCAAAATCCCAGCATATACTCCTTGCACAATAAATACTGGTAATATCTGAGTGCATTTTTTTCCGTCCAAAATCCCAATGATTATTCATACCCAATTCTCATGCACAATCTAGGTGAACTCAGATAACAATGCAAGTTGATTTTTTAATTTTCCTGAAAAAATCACTTATTCATACTCCGTGCAAAATCACAGTGAATACTCCGTGCACAGTCCTGGTTATATTGAGTGCGGAATGTAGATGCCTTTTCTCTTTTTTGTCAACATCTTAGTGAATATTTATGACTAAATGCAATTTTCGTGCAAAATCCAGGTGAACCGAGTGCACAACCCGAATTAATTTTTAATTTCCCTGAAAATCACTTAAACATACTCCGTACAAAATCCCAGTGAACAGTATTGGTAATATTAAAAGCACAATCGGAATGCATTCTTTTTTTCTGTGCAAAATCTCAGTGAATATTCATGTCCAATTAGGGTACAATATTCATTCAGAATCTAGGTGAAATTCAGATTACAATCCATGTTAGTTTTTGAATTTCCCTGAAAATCACTAATTCGTACTCCGTGCAAAATCACAGTGAATACCCCGTGCACAGTCCTGGTGATATTGAGTGCAAAATCTAGGTGCATTTTCCTTTTTGGTCAAAATCTAAGTGAATATTTATGCGCTAGTGCAATTTTCGTGCACAATTCAGGACAACCGAGTGCAAAACCCGAATTAATTTTTCATTTCCCTGAATATCACTAAAACATACTCCGTACAAAATCCCAGTGAACAGTCTTGGTAATAGTAAAAGCACGATCTGAGTGCAATCTTTTTTTTTCTCTGCAAAATCTCAGTGAATATTCATGCCCAATTCAGAATTTAGGTGAAATTCAGATTACAATCCAAGTTGATTTCAAATTTATCTGGGAATCACTTATACATAATCCGTGCAAAATCTCAGTAAATATTCGGTGCACATTCCTGCTAATATTGAAGGCACAATCTAGGTGCATTTTTCTTTTTTGTGCGAAATTTTAGTGAAATTCAAATGCAATTGTCGTGCACAATCCAGCTGAAATCGAGTACATAATCCAAATTAATTTTTAATTTCCCTGAAAATCACTAAAATATACTCCGTACAAAGTCCTAGTGAATACTCCTGCACAATCCGAGTGCACTATTTTTTTCCGTGCAATATCTCAGTCAATATTCAGACCCAATTTAGGTACAATATTCATTTTGAAATCTAGGTGAAATTCAGATTACAATCCAAGTCAATTTTTGATTGCCCCAAAAATCACTTATAATACATAATCCGTGCAAAATCCCAGTGAATCCACTATGCACATTCCTGGTAATATTGAAGGCACAATGTGGGTGCTTTTTTTGTGTAAAATCTTAGTGAATATTTGTGCCCAATTCAAATGCAATTTTAGTGCACACTCCAGGTGAAATCGAGTGCACAATCCAAGTGAATTTTTTATTTCCCTAATACATACACCCTGCAAAATCCTAGTGAATACTGCGTGCACAGTCTTGGTAATATTGAAAGCAAAATCTCAGTGCATTTTCGTGGTCAATTCAGGTGCATATTTCGTGCACAATCCCAAGTGAAATTAAGTGCACACAGGTGAATCCTTCATTTCCCTGCAAATTACTATTGAATACTTTGTGCAAAATACCATTGAATAATCCGTGTAAATTCGTGATATTGACCGAAGCGTCGTGTTCAAATGTATAGGTAATTTCTTAGACTACAGGGGTTTCAACCAATAATATAAACTACGAGGGGTATTCATCGAAAGAACGAACCTTACCAATCAATTATAAAGTAGAATATAATCATCACGAACATACCTGTAACAGAAAGAAAAAGTATTAGAGAAACATTCAATCATGATGAATGTTGAAACAAAGTATATTTATCATTTCAGGAAACGTATTCTCCGCACCAGCAAACGTTCTGGATTCGATACCAGGGACTCTGATGCTGACAGATTGTCTCGAAACTTGCCAAGGAAATGACAGTTGTCAATCTGTCAACTACGAAACAGGACTATGCGTCCTCTTCAACTCGAACGCCGACATGCTACCAGGTAAGCTGATTCCTAATCAAATTCATTATCGATTCACGGAAGCAATGAAAGTACATGATACAATAGATAAGATCCCTAATACATAGTGACTCCTAGCTAATTGACAGATATTCATGGAGGCCAACACAAAGAAATGGCACATGCCGCCAAATTATTTGATTTTCGATATGGTCCGCCTGAAACAAATTCCCAATTGAATTTCCGCCAAAAGCAGTAAAGATTCACAACGCCATTACCCAGAGCGTCCGACGAAAAAACCGAACTCATAAATAACCGAATCGTTCCAAATTGAGAAATTACCCCCCGCGAGCATTCCAAGTTCAAATTGGCCTTCAATTCGTTTCCGCTCTGGCACGGGCCCACAACATCGTCGATATATTTTCAATAACCAAAATGGAAAAAAAGCGCCATCCATTAGCGCGTCCTTCCGCTCCGTGCCAGGAACCGCGGCTCCCGGCGCGCACGCGCGGTCGAGATGAAAATAATTGCGAGATGGCAGTGCAGCCTTTCGCCTCATTAATTAGTGTAATTCTGCCATAATTCTCGGGGATAACGTGCCAGCACGTTTCGTAACGTGGTCTCAAGCTGGCGGCTGCGTTCGCTGGTCTCAATACCGCGACGTTGTTGACGTAAGAACGGCGGAGGCCGTTCATGTATTTTATCGCCGTCTTATGGCTGTTTTAGTGTGATTGGAATTGAGAGATTTCGGCTACCGACGGTGCTTTTTATGGCGCTCATGGTGTCAGTGACCACGTTATCGAATATTGGCTGTTAGTAGGTTACTATTGTACCTCTTCGCAAAACGGCTGTAGCACACATAAAGGTGTTATTGTTGTGCTTGATGGATCACATTGGAGTGTGTCCACGGCTTAATCTCCGAAAGGAATGACATTCAATCAGTTATTGAACCTCCGAGCTTCAAGTTGTTATGGAAATGCCTAGACATCCTAGTAAAAAACAACAGGTGTTGATGCCATCGACAATCCCAGAATCAGGTTGAACGAGGAAACAAATATACTTTCTAGCCAGAAAAAACCCTTTTTCATTTTCAGCAATACCTTAGTGTTTAGAATGTTTAGAGGGACACACAACTCATAGCGAAACCTTCTGTTTTAGGGTGTTAAGGGTAACTACGACTTGGGGTTCTAATTTGCAGCTACAGCTCCCCATCCAGTTCCAGCTTTTCAATGAAATTCAGGAGCTAAGCATGCTTCAAGGGGGATATGTCCTTAACATCAATGATTTCGCAGCCCAAACAATCCTTGGGTTGGTTTTCAATGACCACACATTCGGTTGCTAGGTGTTCTCCTTCCTCCTCACAGGATCTATAGTCGTCATATCCTACTAACCCTAATCTCACTGGATACTTTCTGAGACAGTCTCGGTAAGGGAGCCTCCAAGAAGATGTAGCTTATTCAAACTGAGATCAAAATAATTTGAACTGTTTTGTATAGGTCTGTTTCCTTAGGCCACAGAAAGATTTAATTCCTACAAACGGAGGGAGTGACTCATACAGAAGCACTTTTTCGGGATCTTTCAGGTTTTTTCAAACTTAATAGGGAAGAAACCTCATTCAATAAGTCAATGAAAACTCAAAAGGGGTGGTGTATAGAACATACCTTAGACCTAGAGCTCAGATGAGGGGGAAGATTATCCTCTTCCCCCTCACCTCAGATTTTTGCCCATACCTCTGGAACTGCGCGTCGTACGGTCAAACTTATTATATCCGAAATGAAAGCTTTTCGAATTCCTTACAAAATTTATGACATTACTTTTTTTGTCACTCGAACATTTTCCAAGATATCCGCAGCAGAATGTGGCTGTTTAACGAAAGTCCATTTGCACCTCAACTTTTTGACAGGCATTCTCTTTTAGCTTCACTGCCTCACACTTTTCTTTCATACCTATGTAGCTCATTCTAACTGAGATCAAAATAGGTTTTTGCCATAGTGCTTTCGTGCCCTTCTTTTCTTTCTTCCTGAACTGTTTTTTACAGCTTTGTTTCCTAAAGCCACAGAAAGGTTTTATTCCTATGAAGGGAAGGAGTGACCCATAGAGGAGCACCCTTTCGGGATCTTCCAGGTTTTTTCAAACTCAAATGATAAGAAACCTTATTTATTAGGTCAATGAAAGCTCAAAAGGGGTGGTTTATAGAACATACCTAGACCTGGAGCTCATGTGAGGGGGATGAGGAGAAAGGTTCCCATTTTCAGATTTTTTCCCATACCTCTGAAACTGTGAGTCGTATGGTCGAACTTATTATATCCGAAATGAAAGCTTTTCAAATTCCTTACAAAATTTATGTCATTACTTTTTTTGTCACTCGAACATTTTCCCAAGATATCCGCAGCAGAATGTGGATGTTTAACGAAAGTCGATTTGCACCTCAACTTTTTGACATGCATTCTCTTTTAGCTCCACTGCCTCACACTTTTCTGTCATACCTATGTAGCTTATTCTAACTGAGATCAAAATAGGTTTTTGCCATAGTGCTTTCGTGTCCTCCTCTTCTTTCTTTCCGAACGGTTTTTTATAGGTCGGTTTCGTAAAGCCACAGAAAGATTTTATTCCTATGAAGGGAAGGAGTGACCCATAGAGGAGCACCCTTTCGGGATCTTCCAGGTTTTTTCAAACTCAAATGATAAGAAACCTTATTTAATAGGTCAATGAAAGCTCAAAAGGGGTGGTGTATAGAACATACCTAGACCTGGAGCTCATGTTAGGGGGAAGAGGAGAAAAGTTCCCATTCTCAGATTTTTGCCCATTCCTCTGGAACTGTGCGTCGTACGGTCAAACTTATTATATCCGAAATGAAAGCTTTTCGAATTCCTTACAAAATTTATGGTCATTACTTTTTTTGTCACTCGAACATTTTCCAAGATATCCGCAGCAGAATGTGGCGGTTTAACGAAAGTCCATTTGCACCTCAACTTTTTGACAGGCATTCTCTTTTAGCTCCACTGCCTCACACTTTTCTGTCATACCTATGTAGCTTATTCCAACTGGGATCGAAATAGGTTTTTGCCATAGTGCTTTCGTCTCCTCCTCTTCTTTCTTTCCGAACGGCTTTCTATAGGTCTGTTTCCTAAAGCCACAGAAAGATTTAATTCCTACGAAAGCAGGGAGTGAGCCATACAGGAGCTCCCTTTCGGGATCTTCCAGGTTTTTTCAAACTCAAATGAGAAGGACCTTATTTAATAGGTCAATGAAAGCTCAAAAGGGGTGGTGTATAAAACAGACCCAGACCTGGAGCTCATGTGAGGGGAAAGAGGATAAAGGTCTCCATTTTCAGATTTTTGCCAAAACCTTCGAAACTGTGCGTCGTAAGGTAAAACTTTCCATATACAACATGAAAGCTTTACAAATTCCCTACGAAACTTATCTCATCACTTTTTTGTCACTTGAACTTTTTCCAAGATATCCGCAGCAGAATGTGGCTGTTTAACGAAAGTCCATTTGACCCTCAATTTTTTGACAGACATTCTCTTTTAGCTCCTCCGTCTTATACTTTTCTGCCATACCCAAGAGGAAAGAAGTTGAAGAGCATTCAATTTTCTTTACAATGGGATTGGATTCAATTCTGTAACATCAATAGGTCCGAATTTAGTGAATTTTCAAGATATACTGATAATTTTTGGAAAAAACGCCCTACCTACTGACACTTGGGGTATGTAGTGCATCTTTCAAAAGAAATATTGTTTTTGAACAAAATCGTCCTTTCCAGTAGTTATTCCACCATCATGCAGCCAATATCGAACGATATTACCCTCAAAAAGCAATAAAATGGAAAAGTTTGTATTCTTCAAAAATTAGCAGTATATCTCAAAAGTTTGGAACGGTCGATGAAACGAAATGAAATGAGGATTCATTGTGAAGAAACTTTGATGCACTTCATCTTTTTTGTTATGGGTATGGCAGAAAAATGGAAGGCTGAGGCACCAGAAGGCCATGTTGGTCGAAGAACGTAAGGTGAAAATGCAGTTGTCGCTAATTGGTCACTTTCGGCTGCCGATATCTCAGAAACTGTTTGAGTTACATGAAGAAGTAACGAATACAAACTTGTAGATAACTCAAAAATCTCTCATTTGGTTCCATACGGTTTACTGTAAAATGCATCGTTTGGGAGGTATGAGAGAAGAAATGAAGAATGGGACCTTTGCCACCCCCCCTTGACTGGACAAATGGATCGTTTCATTCGAAACAATTCATAATCTAGAACCAATAATGTTCCACAGATTGTCCCCGTGACATCTGCAATCTACTAGCGCCAACTCCTCCAGATCGGACCGCTCGAACATCCTCCCAACCATTTCCAGCGTCCTCCGGCAGCCACAAGAGCCACCAATCAACGTCAAATCCTCTCCGTCTTGACGGGAACGCATGAAATTAGTAATTGCTCCGATCCAGTCCTCCACGTACCGACGTTTCGACATGCGGGAAGCGCACAGAGCAGCAACCGAGGACGCATAGAAGATCATGCGGGGCCGCGTTCCACGTTCGATCGTCCGATAAGGCCCGGATTACGCATGTTGACGGCGTATGGTCCGGCGGCGTGGGAACAAATCGGTTCGATTGACATTCCGCGTTCGCGCATTTCAACGTCCGCATGTAGTCGGGCGCACGCAAGGCAGATAAGATGCGACATGCATTAATGCAACGCGTTGCACCGGCGAAATTTCGTCCCGGGAATGCGCGATGCTAAGTGGTCGAAATCCATTAACGGCGGAGACTTTTTATCTTCGATGGCGCATACTACGGTGAAATGAAGAAAATCAATTTGGATATTCAAATGTCGAAACGCAACCGGGACATCCCCCATAACGAGATTGTCCAGTCGTAAAAGTCGGCGCGCCAAAGGGAGTCGAACGCGAAAAACGCTTTTACGGCGATGCGGTCGAACGCGAGATTGACATGTCGCAGATTGCGACTTTGTATTTTCGGACTGGACGGCGGGGAGAACGTGCGGCTGCCGTCGGTGGAAAAAAAATTGGAAAAAATGCGAGTAATTTCAGTTTAATAGAGGCCATAATAGGTTTCCAGAGGCGTGCACGGGCAAGAACAAAAAACCCGATTGTGGGTATCGACGTCGATCGTGCTATGACCGTGCATTTATGAAACGGGGGCTCTCTCGAGAAGACAAGCTGGAACAGTAACTGGTCTCAATAAAATTCCTCCAGAAATAGAATCGTGAATACTTGATTGAGACCATCAACATTCGGAATTTAAAACGCTCTTGTCCATAGAAACAAGGAAAAGATAAACAGTTCCAAGAACAAAACTAACTAAAAATCAAACGGAAGTCTCATTCCCAACAAAATGGCGTTAAGATGTTCCAACTCTATCATTATATACTTCTTTTAAACGACTCATTTAGAAGGATCATTAACCATCACACGACATGATAGATATCAGTCACGAAACCTCGAGGAAAAAACCGAAGCTCTTCTCGATTTTTCGACATTCCTCCTCCTTGCAGCATCTCTCGTCCGACCTACTTCGGCCAGATTGTCACCGTTTTAATTGAGGCGAATCGCAAGATGTGAACCGAACTTTTTCCCTCGAGATCGCGTGAACGAAATGAATTAAATGTAGCATACTGCATTATTTAAAGGGGAATAATAAAAACGTCCGGATCCAGGTTAAGATGTTAACGCTGTTGGGAAGAAATAAACGAGTTTATCGTGTCACTCTCCTCGTGATGTGCTGTCGTGGATTGTGTTTTTTCCGCGGAAAATGAGAGCAACGCGGAATGACACATCGCCGCCGTTCGTTGTCGCGATTTAATGTGACGCCATGTGTCGCATTTCCCATATAAAAGTAAATATACGGGGTTACAGGAAAAGTCGTACTGAATATTGAAGGAGGTTATTATTCAGGTCATTTCTGATGGATTTGGTCTTATAATATGGTGTCCGAAACTTAACCGTTATGGAGATATTGATTTTCGAAGATTTTTTCAAGGAATCATTAATTTTTTGGCTTTTTTATCGTTTTTTTCGGAATGGATCTCCTAGAAGCCGTTTCTTGGATGTATGTAGTTGGAGGGCATGCCAATTAATAAAAATGATCAACAGAAACTGAACCTTCTACTAACAGGTTGATAAGACTGCTCGACAACGGTTAGAATCAAAGAATGTTCACTAAGTGTTTTCAACTTTGAAGCGCTTTTTTTGAAAAAAACTCCATGGAACTTATTCTGCCAATAGGTTTAAAAACTCCTACGTCTCCTTAGTTATTCAAAAAGGTATAACACCTGCTATTAAATAGGCAAAACATTGACCAAATAACAGTTAAGATAGTAGAGGGTACATTTTTAGATTGAGGTGAAAGTAGCTAAAATAGGCAGGAAATATGGCCCTATCAAGTTATTTGATATTATGGCCATCCACACATTTAGACTGAATCTCCTTTTGACCCTCTTGTTCTTTTTTGGGTTATCTTGCGCTTTGGGAGCCCAATAATGGGCGTTATGATAATTTGTGATGCCAAAGTTCGATTCATCTGTCCACATGAAAAAAAGACCGGATCTTCAATATCGACATTGAGCATAAATCTCCAGTAGTCTAGTCGCCCCAATGGATCCCCTTCTGTCACTAACACTGGCGAGTAATGGTAAGGATGTTGCCCAGCATTACGAACCAGACTTTCTTCTGGGAAATACCAAGCTGTCGAGCGATAACATTTTTTGTTGACGTTATTTTTTTCTTGCGTAAACCGGGGAAAGGTATTTGGCTGAAATTACTTTAAAAAGACCTCGTGTCCTTTGGGATGATAATTCGACCGCTTTCGATCCCCGAGACGCCGCGGATCGAAAGCCTATACAATATTTTGGAGCTAACTTTTCGCGTTTTATTCGATTTTCGACCATTTTCGAATGTTATTTTCGTACGTTTGGAATTCGAAATAGGCAACTTTTCGAGTACCTTAGGAAAGCCCGTTTCTTCCTCTCGAAAACGCGGGGGCGCTTCGCGCCCCCGGTTTCTTTCTTTTTTTCGCAATTTCATTTGCTTCGTGGTCGTCGTCATCAAGGATACGAGGTATTCCCATGTCAGTCCATCGTACTAGAACAGACCCAGTTTCTGATAGTCTTCGATAAACTGTGTCAAAAACGCCAATATCAGGTACTCGACGAGTAGGATACCGTCGCAAGTATTTATTGCGTGCACGCCACTACACTCCTTCGGAAAATCCATTAGGATGTCAGCTTGTTAGTAAACATTACCATGTTCACAATACAAATCAAAGTCCAGTCACAAGCCAAGTCACACAGTAAGAAGATGCAACAATCCACAAATCCAAGCCAATTCGAGTTCTTACAGAAAATTACGGATTACACATCTACCACGAAAGACATTCTTCAAACTTTCTGTTCCAACAGCGTTGAGACCTGTGTTGATACTGCTCGATTTCATCCGGCTCGAAGGACCAACGAATTAGTGTGACCTGCTAAAACTTCCTCGCGAGAAAAAAACCAGCTACCAGCCGGATGTTCTTAGGCAGCACGGTCGAGACGCAATCTAGACTTCCGAGAAGTGCAGGTGTCCGCCGACCAAAGACGGACGTAGCACCGTCTTCTTTTGCATAACAAATCACTAGAGCCTTCCTTTGTCCTGAATGAAACCGAGAGTGGATTCCTGCTTCTTGGAAAGCTCCTCCGTGTCCATTCTTCTGGTCGTCGACGGCGGGAATACCGGGAAGTGCCGAGATGACCCCGCTTCTTGTCTCAGCCGGTATTGTTATGATGCAGACGACTCTGTTATGGCACGTTGGAGACGACGCGGTGGCGGATTGAAGAGTGAATTGCAGTTTGCCCGGTGTTCCAGTTTTGAATGGGTCTTTCTAGACTGGTTGAGATGTTTTGATCAGAAAGATGCCGGTGTGCTTTGTGGTGGACTCGTGTAGCCCGTTTGTTTACATTCCAAATTGACGCCAACATCCACGTGTTTATCGTTTATTCGAGCAGATTTAAATGATTTGGAATATTTATCATGGGCACCAGACACTTTTAGGCAGTGAGAAACCATTCAGAGAAAACCTAATCCCAACACATCGTTCCGACTGACAGAAAAAAACCCCTAAACGCCCGAAGAGCCGGCGTTCCCTTTTATCTCCGACGCGCGTTCACGAACGTCGCTCAGTACGCGACATCTAATTACCGGGCTTTTTATCTCGTCATTTCCGTTTTAGCGGGAACGACACGCAACACATACGCGCCCTTAAAAAAAACCGGGAAAAATACGCGCTCGGCTGCCCCGTCGGCTTCCACCCCCGACCTCATAAAATTTTAAATGGGACATATGTGCGTTCATCTCGGCGTGTATGGACGCGTGCTGGCCCAAACCGAATTTGCGTTTCTATTTACATTTTGAGTGAGAACCCCCGCGACACTTCTTCCCTTTTATCTTCTCGGTAACGGGGCGCGAGTCTTATACTTGGTGGTGAGGGCGTTTCGCATATTTAGTGAGCTAGGGGTTTGAAAAGATGAATATTTTTCGCGACTGAGAGTTTATATTATTACTGGAAATTGGGGTGGGTACAATGGGGTTGACGGAGATATTGATGTTAAGGGTTTTCCTGCAAGAGATTGGGAATTTCCCATTGGAATTGTGATGAACGACCTGAACTAATAAAGGTGAACTTTTTTTGACCGGTGCTAGAACTCATCGAAAGACATCATTTTTCCGGAAGTTGGTCATATATATTCGATTTGAAAATATTCAAAAAAATCTTGGGCATCAATATCTTGATACGACTCTGGATCGTGTTAGCTCACTATGCCATGTGCATTCCCTCATTATTGTGAACTAGACGAACCGTATGGACGTCGTCGGACGGCATTGCCCACTCACGACCGCTACGCGGTCGTATTTGTATATTTCGATTTTATATTTTATATGAACGATTTTTGGAAAAATTTTGAGACCATTCTCATCAGAAAATTGCAGACATTCAGGCAAAACGATAACTCTCTTAGTCATAGAAAAAGAGCGCAAAAACGCCATAAAACAGTACAAACGTCTAGAATATTACCCAGGAAAAGTAAATAACATTTTTCCCTTCCCGACGCAAACATCCGAATGATCCAGTTACCCAAAACTCGAACATGTTTTGCCAATCCCAGCGCCCGAAGACATCGCATGAAATGAGGCACGATAAATATTAAAACGGGAATCGCCCCGGGCGTGAAGGGAGAAACGGAGGGCGTGAAGGGAGAAACGGAGGGCGTAAAACACAGTCAATCAGCGAGTTATTTACACATCTTGTAAAAACAATACTCCGTATTTGCGAAACAAAGTGGCGCATTTCGGGGGCAAACAAACACGCGCAAAAAAGATCGGGAAGTTGACGGGGGGGCGTTCACTTTGAAAATGTTCCATCGTTCGGAACGAAACGGTTGATTCGATATTTGACGCGAGGGGGTGAAATCAACTGCGCCCTTATTTTATTCGGCCGTTTTGTCCCCGAGCCATCGAATTTTGCACGATCGAGTGGACGCGATTCGATCATTCCATTCGGCTTCCGATCGAATTGGTCCAGTGTGTTCGCCGACGATACATTGGCGTACCAGAGGGGGGGGGCAATTCAAAACTGAATTGGGTGGATATTTTGAGATACCAGAAAGCAAGTTCTTGGAGTGCAACAACACCGAAAAGATCAACGGAAACCTCTCTCTTTCCATCTGCGTAAATTACACCATCAGTTTTTTCTTCTTGGGAATCAGCTGGTCGATAATGATGACGTTGAAACGAAAGTCGCGTTCATTGTCGGCCTTTTCGATGGAAGAATGCAATCGAGCGAGCCGTGGAGCGCATAGAAAACGACGCGTCGTCAGCAACAAAGTAACGCACGTACGATTCGTTGGAATTACCAGAAAAAGTCGTAGCGGCCAGAACCACGGAGTCGTCGATAGCCGACAGTTTCCTGGCCCTCTGATCGCTACGAGGGAACGCTGAATCGTTGATCTTGTTTAGGAGTCATTCCCCTGGACCATGGAGTCTGTTTCTTTTTCTACAACGACATACATTCCACCTCATCATATACCCCACCCCCATTCAGGACCTATTGATCTGATCACTGAACTTTGAGGGCTTAGAATCGAGGAATGAAATATCAGAGAAATTATTTATAGGAAAACAGAAAACCTCGTGAGATGGAAGTAAGGAACATTGTTTTGATCAGTACAATAACTCGGCAGATGACACCTCCATTTCCTCCGCGCGTAATCCCACCTCAAGAACGGTCAACGGATAGCGTAAAAGTCGGCTTAACGCAAGTGATAAACGCTTACGTGTTATTGTCGTATAGAACTAGTTATGTTAAATCGACAAACACGATGTTTATAGACGGAATTATAACCCTGATGAGAGCAAATATATCTGTGGCAACGATCGATTTATGTCGCCGGCTAGAAATATGGATCGTGTAATCCACCGAGCCAATCCGATGGTTTGAAAGGTTTACACACACGTTAAACGCAAAACACGTCGTGTCGTATGTATAACGCAGTCCCGAAGGCAATTTATGGTGTAGACAATTCAATTATTCCGTCCCATGTTGGCGTATTTAGAGGAAAAATACTTTTCCTATGATGTAACGATCCATCTTCCCTGTTCAAATCTCGAAGTTATGGAGGGATGTAACCATACAGGGTGTTTCCGAAGTCGAGGCTTTTTTTTGACCAGCAATGGAACTCATCGAAAAAAGTCGTTATACCAGAACTGAAATATACGACCGCGTAGCGGTCGTGAGTGGGCCATGCCCCTGGCGTTTTTTGCGAAAAGAAACGGACTTTTCTACCTGAAAAGTCCACATGCTTGGCCGTCAGAGTTGATCGCCAACGTCGCATCTCCGACAGTTCAAAACTTATACACGAAATATAAAGATCTGCGAGTCTGACCAACCCCATGAATAATAATGAAGACTTGGATATCGACAAAAAGACATCACCAAGCCTCGGCCACTAATTGCAACATCTAACGAACCCGACACAAGAACGTCCATAAGTAAAACATCAATTATATCGATCAATGATTGCGCGTAACGACTGGAAAAAAAGGAGCCATCGGAGGATAAAGCTTCATCAAGTCGATCGCATTCATCCGAAAGTCATAACTCACTGCACGCAAGCGGATGGACGATACATAGGTGGCGAAAAAGGAACAAGATCACTGGAACGGAAACGGCCGTGTATACGTTTCATCTGGCTGAATGGCAGAAATGAAGAGATAATGTGCGGAATAAATTCGAAACGGATCGGAAGGCAGTCTGCGTCTACTCAATATTTATCGAAAACTGACGACAGACGACGCGATCTGTTGTACGAGTAGTCCTCATAACTCAATACATCGCGTTAGTTCATGGGTCAACCTCGTTGACGAGAGAGAAGACGCAGATAGGGTCGCTGAAACGCTTCGACGCCCTGTTCTCGTCTACTCATTGCCATCTAATTTATTCTCGACGCGATGGGCATTACTCGTTCAATCGGGCAATAATGACGGCCGGTGCTTTGTACAGGCACAATCGCCTTCTGCGATACCTTGCATTCGTCGTACAGAGAAGAGAATTTATAAAACAATGTTTAAGTGAAATTGCCACTCGCTTTCAGTAAGCTCAATCGCCGCCAATAGTCGTTTTGGCGTTTGATGTGCACAACGTCTTGCCTGGCGTAATAACGAATGGTTACATGCAGCAACGATTACATCAGTTTGCTCACGAATAATGTCACAAGCATTTTCAATGCGTTGTTTCAGTTCTTCAACACTATTCACCTCACCGTTACTGTACACTAATGTTTTCAATGACGCCAAACGAAGAAATCACAAGGGATGAGATCCGGGGATGAGGGATGAGAACCGACAATCTTTCCCCTAAATGAACCATAGTAATTTTTGATTAGAAATATAATCCCTATCGACGATTAAAATCTTGTTTTACCACATAACGACAATCGCGATTCCATCCACCTTGATTCCATGAAACGCGCCAACTCCTCATTCGCACCAGCTCGTTACAACTCATTCGACACATATTCGTGACCGAGTCGATTACAACAAAATGGCACGAAGAACATTCAATTAGAATTGCATTACCAGCGTTTAATGGTATTGTTAACAGGCGGGTCATGATGTTTGTCGCATTCAAATGGAAGACGAAAAACCACGCGAGAGTAAGGAGACGGCATTACCTGAGGTTCCTTATCAGACTTGTGGTTCTTCTCTATTTGAGACCCAGCCTTCACTATCGTCCTTTGGTGTAGCCCGAGGTGTTGCGGTTAAATATCCTTATGAAAAGGCAACTTTTTAGTTTTTTCTCGACCTTTCCGAACGCTTTCATCATACGTTTGCAATTCGAAATAGGGGACGTTTCGGGTACCGTCGAAAAGCCCGTTCCTTCTCCTCGTAAACGCTGGGGCGCTCCGCGCCCCCTGATTTCCTTCGACCTCGCGATTTCAAAACTATATCCAAATATATCGATAATGACCTTTTTTCATATTCCCATCTGAGGAAACTTCCTGCAACCGAAGAAACCTCGTGCCACCATCGACTCACCATAAAATAAACCTTCCTCTCCGATTCCGCTCGCTTCCTGCAGCGGAAAGTGATCCAATAAAGAACAATCCTGAAACAATCGCGTTTCCAGGATTCGCAGCGGATCCGAATCGTCCCACTCCGCGAGGAGTTATATCCTTGGGGACGGCGATCGGCCGGGTCGGTCTTCGACAAAGCGCGCAATATTCGCCCATCTTCGAGGTCGCGGAAGGGCAGAACGGAATGAGGAGAAACGGAACGTGATGCACTCCGATATTCCGTTTGTTAGATAGCCGGCGATCGTAAATAACATGTAAAATGATGCCCCTTGCATTACAATCGCTCGGTCGCGGACGACGCATCGACCGACGGTTCGGCCAGATGCTATGTTTCGTTACTACTGTGTTGTTGGTTCTCACAGCGGAATCGGAGGATGATGTAGAATTGAATTCCCTGTCGGATGCACTGACAATTCTCCGTCGTTACCTGGAATATTTGAGTGGGCGTAAATACCTACCGCATTCTGGTCTCTTGGGCGTAAATAATCTCCTATTCGATATCATATCGACTCTTCACGCCTGACAAACTCACGCCAATCAATTTAAACCAAGAGGAATGTGCTGAAGATATTGAGCAGAAAAGTCTTACTTTACGCCCAATTGGAAGTTTTAAGTATTCTGCTCCTATTAGCGTAGGCTAACCAAAATTTTAACATGTTGATGGATTATTTCAGATTTATCCATTGGTGATTCTTTATGCTCATGAATAAATGCACAATTACGCCCACTCAATAAATTTTTAAAAAATTTCGCTCAATGAGGAAACGTTGGGGTTTAATAAAACGCAAAGTATCAGTTTACGCCCACCCTGTTTGGCAAATCCATGGAGTTATGAAGTATATATTATTGTTAGGGTTTTCTACGCCCAAGAAACTAGATGGCCAACGCACTTACGCCCAATCCATTCAAAACAAGAAGAACTGCAGACTAGAAAACGAATTCATCGAATGAACTTTACGCCCAATGATTATTTTCATTTACAGAATCCGAAGATTATCCATTTCATTATCAAGTACACCGACAATTATACTCTGATAAGAAATATACTTTTCGTATCAGTTTCTTCCTTTGGTTTTCGAGAAATTGAGGACGTATCCACGCCCACACAATGATGACCAAAAAAATTCAATTAGAAAATGATGAAGTTCAATTGAAAGTTATCAAGTAACTAACAATAGACTTTACGCCCACCCTCAGGCGATATGCTTCATTGGATTTTTTATTTTAGCCTATGCCTTCTTTTAGGTGACAAATTATAGGAATAAGAAAACAATGAATTTCAACTGAAAATCGAATATCAGTTCACGCCCATCGAATTTGTTATTTTCATGAAGTTACCTTGAACTGAAAAGTGAAGATATTTTCCTACTAGTCTCTATACTCATCAAGTAGAAAGTGATTATCCATTTCATTATCAAGTACACCGACAATTATACTCTGATAAGAAATATACTTTTCGTATCAGTTTCTTCCTTTGGTTTTCGAGAATTGAGGACGTATCCACGCCCACACAATGATGACCAAAAAAATTCAATTAGAAAATGATGAAGTTCAATTGAAAGTTATCAAGTAACTTGATTCCGACTGAAACAGCGGAAATGGACTTTACGCCCACCCCTTAAACGATATGCTGGATTGCATAGTTTAGCCTATGCCTCCTTTCAGCCGAATTATATGAATGAGAAAACAATGAATTTCAATTGAACATTGAATATCAGTTAACGCCCGACAATTTTTTGGTATTTCCATGAAGTTACTAAGTACTCTGAAATGAAAAAGGCCCTATACTGATGAAAAAGGAAGTGATATTCATTTCTTCCGAGCAGAAATGTGTAACTTTACACCTAATGACTAGTTAATCTTCACTTAAACGGCGAAAATGGACTTAACGCCCACCCCTCAGGTGATATGCTTCATTGGATATTTTATTCTAGCCTATTTTAGAAATAATAAAACGATTAATTTCAAATATCCGTTAACGCCCATCGAATTTGGTATTTCCATGAAGTATCCTTGAACAGAAAAGTGGAGATATTTCCCTACTAATCTCTATACTCATCAAATGTGAAGTGATATTTAATTATATCAAGCAGAAATGCGTAACTTTACACCTAATGACTTGTTGATCTTTACTGAAACGGCAGAAATAGACTTTACGCCCACCCTCAGGCGATATGCTTCATTGGATTTTTTTTTAGCCTAGATTTTATTTTAGCCTATGCCTTCTTTTAGGTGACAAATTATAGGAATAAGAAAACGATGAATTTCAACTGAAAATCGAATATCAGTTAACGCCCATCGAATTTGTTATTTTCATGAAGTTACCTTGAACTGAAAAGTGAAGATATTTTCCTACTAGTCTCTATACTCATCAAGTAGAAAGTGATATATATTTCTTTCAAGCAGAAATGTGTAACTCTACACCTAATGACTAGTTGATCTTTACTGAAAAGGCGGAAATAGACTTTACGCCCACCCCTCAGTCGATATACTTCAATGGACGTTTCATTCTAGCGTATGCCTTTTTCAAGGTGACATATTTTGGGAATAAGAAAACGATGAATGAAAACATCAAATATCGGTTAACGCCCATCGAGTTTTGTATTTTCTTGAAGTTACCTTGAACTGAAAAGTAAAGATATTTTCCTACTAATCTCTGTACTTATGAGAAAGGAAGTGATATTTATTTCTTCCAAGCAGAAATTGGTTTTTTTACACCTAATGACTAGTTGATCTTCACTGAAACGGCGAAAATGGACTTAACGCCCACCCTCAGGCGATATGCTTCATTGGATATTTTATTTCAGCCTATGCCTTCTTTTAGAATACGAATTTTAGGAATAAGAAAAAGATGAATTTCAACGGAACATCAAATATCAGTTAACGCCCATCGAATTTGGTATTTCCATGAAGTCTCCTTGAACAGAAAAGTGAAGATATTTTCCTACTAATCTCTATACTCATCAAGAAGGAAGTGATATTTATTTCTGTCAAGCAGAAATGCGTAACTTTACACCTAATGACTTGTTGATCTTTACTGAAACGGCAGAAATAGACTTTACGCCCACCCTAAGGCGACATGCTTCATTGGATATTTTATTCTAGCCTATGCCTTCTCTTAGGTGACAAATTATAGGAATAAGAAAAGGATGAATTTCAACTGAAAATCGAATATCAGTTAACGCCCATCGAATTTGTTATTTTCATGAAGTTACCTTGAACTGAAAAGTGAAGATATTTTCCTACTAGTCTCTAGACTCATCAAGTAGAAAGTGATATATATTTCTTTCAAGCAGAAATGTGTAACTCTACACCTAATGACCAGTTGATCTTTACTGAAAAGGCGGAAATAGACTTTACGCCCACCCCTCAGTCGATATACTTCAATGGACATTTTACTCTAGCGTATGCCTTTTTCCAGGTGACAAATTTTAGGAATAGGAAAACGATGAATTTGAACTGAACATCAAATATCGGTTAACGCCCATCGAGTTCCGTATTTTCTTGAAGTTACCTTGAACTGCAAAGTAAAGATATTTTCCTACTAATCTCTGTACTTATCAGAAAGGAAGTGATATTTATTTCTTTCAAGCAGAAATGTGTAACTTTACCCCTAATGACTACTTGATACTTATTGAAACGGCGGAAATGAACTTTACGCCCACCCCTCAGGCGATATGCTTCATTGGATATTTTATTCTTGCCAATGCCCTCTCTTCGGTGACAAATTATAGAAATAAGAAAACGATGAATTTCAACTGAGCATCAAATATCAGTTAACGCCCATCGAATTTGGTATTTCCACCTTGAAATGAAAATTTGCGATATTTTTCTACTAAGCCTTGTACTGATGAAAAAGGAATTGATATTCCT
The DNA here is from genome assembly GCA_963966015.1 of Aphidecta obliterata. NCBI lineage: Eukaryota > Metazoa > Arthropoda > Insecta > Coleoptera > Coccinellidae > Aphidecta > Aphidecta obliterata. The sequence continues at coordinate 7,665,331 of OZ014435.1, forward strand.
CTCTTTTCAACGCAATTGTGTAACTTCAACCCCAATGAATTGTCGGTCTTCACTCAAAAAAAAAATTAACTTTACGCCCACCATTCAGGTGATATGCTTGATTGGATATTTTAGTCTATGCCTCCATTCAGGTGACGAATATTTTAATACTTCAGTTTTTCACCCTATTGGAACACGATCCACCGAGTGGGCGTAAAGTCTTCATCCCCATTCTTTCAAGTAGTTCGATGGGTTTTTTCACATAGAAAATCATCTCGATTTTTCGAACGGGGTCTGGATAAATTCCAACAACGACGCAACAAGCACCCATTGTTCTCCTGCACGGTATCTTCACAGCATCTCCAGTATCATCTATTATAGAGCATGAATTCGCGAAATTACAGTGCATCGCCATTGTTTCCCCTGGTCCGTCCGCAATAAAGTCATCAGATACGTTCCCTCGTCGGTTTTCACTCAGAGGTGCCAAACGCCTAATACCCGGCATCTAAATAATGACACCCCTCGCAGAAACGTTCGTGCGACCAAACTGGGCGGGACGCGGCCGGATCTTCGCGCCCGCGGCCGAATCGCCGATACGCCATCTATCGCGTTCTACTCAAATTACACGCCCCGCGCCGCGCGTCGTGACCGCTCGCGTTTCCGCGTTTTCGAGCGGTTTTTTCGGGCGACGGACGGGCCCGCGGGCCCACCAGGAAACGAGATCGCGGATCGCCGTTTCCTCCTCGAGATTCCAGAGGAGACGTTCTGCTCGGAGCCGGGAGCTCGGGCACGAGTTGGAATTCTTGGAGAACGGTTTCGCTCCATTAATCAGATGTTGAGATTCGAGGGGACGGAGTCGTAAGATGGATCAATAAACTGCAATGAGAAAAATTTAGAAAACCATCGAGGCACTTGAGATAGTGTCAACTGTGACTTTTGGAGTCCGACCATATTGTTTTGTTTTCAGTAGTATTCTTTGTGCGAGTTGTGGGAAGTATCTTCACATTAATCCATGTTTCTTTGTTGTCGGTTTACGGAGTTTGTGGGTGAAGAACTGTTAAACCATATTTTAGGGATATCCAGATACTATTGGATAAGGTTCTGGGAATATAAAGATGCCACTATAATTTGGTAGAACCCCTTAGTTTGCCCAGAACATAAAGACCAATAACATTTTGTTATTGAACAGTATTTTGAATTTGACAACATCCTCCAGTATAGATAAGGGGAGAAATAGTTAACCTTCCACACAAATTTGTGGAAGAAGACTTTTATTTTTATTTAATGCCTGAAATCGTTCGTTTCGCGAGAAATGGAGGAACTTTTTCTTCAACTTCCAATATCTTTGATTCGGCGAATTTGATCAATTCAGTTGTAGTGAAAAAGTTGCAAAATCACAGCCAAACGAATTTTTCAATATTCATCTAATGCCTGAAATCGTTCGTTTTGCGAGAAATGGAGAAACTTTTTTTTCAACCTTCAATATCTCTGATTTGGCGAATGCGATCGATTCAGGTGTAGTGGAAAAGTTTCAACATCTCAGCCAAACGAATTTTTCAATATTTAGCTAATGCCTGAAATCGTTCGTTTCGCGAGAATGGAGAAATTTTTTCTTCGACTTCCAATATCTCTGATTCGGCGAATTTGATCAATTTTGGTGTAGTGAAAAAGTTGCAACATCTCAGCCAAACGAATTTTTCAATTTTCATCTAATGCCGGTAATCGTTCGTTTCGCGAGAAATGGAGAAACTTTTTCTTCAACTTCCAATATCTCTGATTTGGCGAATGCGATCGATTCAGGTGTAGTGAAAAAGTTTCAACATCTCAGCCAAACGAATTTTTCAATATTCATCTAATGCCTGAAATCGTTCGTTTCGCGAGAATGGAGAAACTTTTTCTTCGACTTACAATATATCTGATTCGGCGAATTTGATAAATTCAGGTGTAGTGAAAAAGTTTCAACATCTCAGCCAAACGAATTTTTCAATATTCATCTAATGCCTGAAATCGTTCGTTTCGCGAGAATGGAGAAACTTTTTCTTCGACTTACAATATATCTGATTCGGCGAATTTGATAAATTCAGGTGTAGTGAAAAAGTTTCAACATCTCAGCCAAACGAATTTTTCAATATTTAGCTAATGCCTGAAATCGTTCGTTTCGCGAGAATGGAGAAATTTTTTCTTCGACTTCCAATATCTCTGATTCGGCGAATTTGATCAATTTTGGTGTAGTGAAAAAGTTGCAACATCTCAGCCAAACGAATTTTTCAATTTTCATCTAATGCCGGTAATCGTTCGTTTCGCGAGAAATGGAGAAACTTTTTCTTCAACTTCCAATATCTCTGATTTGGCGAATGCGATCGATTCAGGTGTAGTGAAAAAGTTTCAACATCTCAGCCAAACGAATTTTTCAATATTCATCTAATGCCTGAAATCGTTCGTTTCGCGAGAATGGAGAAACTTTTTCTTCGACTTACAATATATCTGATTCGGCGAATTTGATAAATTCAGGTGTAGTGAAAAAGTTTCAACATCTCAGCCAAACGAATTTTTCAATATTCATCTAATGCCTGAAATCGTTCGTTTCGCGAGAATGGAGAAACTTTTTCTTCGACTTACAATATATCTGATTCGGCGAATTTGATAAATTCAGGTGTAGTGAAAAAGTTGCAACATCTCAGCCAAACGAAATTTTCAATATTCATGTAATGCCTGGAATCGTTCGTTTTGCGAGAAATGGAGAAACTTTTTCTTCAACTTCCAATATTTCTGATTTGGCGAATGCGATCGATTCAGGTGTAGTGAAAATGTTGCAACATCTCAGCCAAACGAATTTTTCAATATTCATCTAATGCTTGAAATCGTTCGGTTCGCGAGAAATGGAGAAACTTTTTCTTCAACTTCCAATATCTCTGATTTGGCGAATGCGATCGATTCAGGTGTAGTGTAAAAGTTTCAACATCTCAGCCAAACGAATTTTTCAATATTCATCTAATGCCTGAAATCGTTCGTTTCGCGAGAATGGAGAAACTTTTTCCTCGACTTCCAATATGTCTGATTCGGCGAATTTGATAAATTCAGGTGTAGTGAAAAAGTTGCAACATCTCAGCCAAACGAATTTTTCAATATTCATCTAATGCCTGAAATCGTTCGTTTCGCGAGAAATGGAGAAACTTTTTCTTCAACTTCCAATATTTCCGATTTGGCGAATACGATCGATTAAGGTGTAGTGAAAAAGTTGACAAAGATCATGAAGAAGTTACAAACAAGAAGAGTCAAAAGGTTAGCAGGTAATAAATGCCCGGAATCTGAAACAACGGGTTAGGTTTAGTCAGAAAACTCTTCCACTGTTCTATCTATCGGAGATATAACAGTTAGTTTCGTCCATGAGGATGCCCCCTGATAAGAAAAAAGAATTCAAAAGTCCATCGAAATCGGGAGTTCAAGATAACAATAGACAACTATCAATTCTGACGGAATCTCATAATAATACCAAGAATCGCCGAGGTCTGAAGAACTCAATTCTCGATCCACATCAATTGCATCGCGATGTTCGCAGCTTTTTCTGCATGGACGATGAAGATGTTCAGATCGGGAACAACACGACGTTTTGTGTTTCGTCGATTTTTTTACATGTTGTTCTTTTCAAGTCAGTAGAGCGTGTAATCGTCATTGTCGGGCTGCAATGATTATGTACTTCTCAGGCTGCAGGTTTCTCGGAATTCACAGAAAAATCGCTATAATGGGTAATTCAATTTGTAATACATTGTGTGGGTCGGATTGCTTTCATACTGATACTGTGAGTTGATTATCAGAAATGATTGAGGAGTATTCTACCTTCTCTTTCGATCGAGATGAGGTGGATGTTCCAAGAAAAAAAGTGCGTTGATTATTGAATCCGCAACAAACCACTTAAATCCGCACATTTTCGGAATTTCCCCCATAGAGCTCCCTTGGTGGAACTAAACCCACAATGCGAGACTTGATTAAAGTCTGACGACTAATTCCTCGTTCGTTGTTGTTGCAGGTGCGCTGACGAGGTCCCAGTTCCCAGTATTCACCATCTACGCACAGAAGAGCTGCCTGGGGATAAAGCCATGCGAGAGAGCCTGGTGCATAGACCGCGTGCAGAACCACAAGCTGAGCGGGTTCACCAAGAGCAAGCAGCAGGTCTCTTCGCGTCAGGAGTGTCTGGAGCTGTGCCTAGGAGAAAGCGACTTTTCATGCAGGTGAGTTTTCGAAGTGATTAAACCATCTTTGGAGGTATAAAATCATCTCAGGCCATCCTCGAATTGTCTAAGAAAAGCCCATAAATATATTCACGACTGAAGAGAGAGAAAGAGTCGCAATCAACCAGCGTGCGCATCAGCATCCCACCGCCCACCGAACCGACCGTTGATAAATCATCCGGCTTTCCATTTGTCTTGTAATTAAATGGCAGTTCAGATTGAAATCGATATCGATTTGTCTTGGAGCGAAGAGGTCGCTCCTGTTTACACCACGTCGGCTCCAATTCAATAGCTGGACAAGCGATATGATCGGCATTCCCGTACATACGCGTAAATAATGTTTTTTCTTCTTCGATATCGATGCCGTTTTCTTGTCCGGCTGTATCGATTCGATTGAAGGTGCAGAGACTGACCCAGTTGGACAAATCACGATTCCAGGAAAACGCAGCAAATTTCACATAAGTAAAATAGTTTATCTAGAATAATTTTTCTTATTTCATTACTGAATTTGAAATTAAATTATTTCCATTCATACCAAAAAAAGTCTGGGTCCCTAGGGGGATTGAACCTGCTACACGTGTGTGACAAATGACTAGTTGTTGTTTTGGGGGTCAAGGAATCTTTTCATGAACCTGCAGAGAAGAGAGGCCTGTTCCTGTTGGAGCGTATGGGTGGCGTTGGTGGAGAAAAGAAAGATTAGTTCTCTTTCAAATCGTTTCAATTAGATAAACAGCCAAACTATCAATCTTATCGAAACGATTCCAAAGGTTTTTTATTGAAAGAAAATAAACCAAACCAGTATACTTTCCATGGCAAGATTTATTCAACAATTCCATTCAGTAACGGACAGGAGTCTTGTCGAACAACCAGCAACGATTTTCTCATATCGGAAGAACAAGATCGATGAGAAGAAAGCAATCATTGCGCGGAGCGGCTACACAAGTCAGAATGTTAATGCCATAGGCTCTCGACGGCGCGCAATCTTGTAAATCTCCGAGAAATTAACATTTCGTTTCATTGGATCAATAGAGAAGCTCACGCACATGTGTAGTACCCACGTTAATTAATGCTGGGGCATAAATCAAGGATCTCCGATGAAATAAATCAAAACGGTTCATCATAAAAGAAGGACGATCCCCCGATAAATATTCCAGAATCGGCTTTGGTATGGAGATTTTCGCGTGGATTAATTGAAAATTGCGGGAATAATTAATAAGAGATGTGCGTGATAGCGCTCAAGGTTATTTATGTGCAGACGTGCGGCTTTTTTCGAAAATTGAAAAATTACATGCGAACATCCATTTTTATTGAAAACGCATAAAAGTGTCGTTCTGATAATAAACCGAATCGCCTTTCGATTCCTCTCAACTGTTATCGTTTCTGGTCTTCGACTGAGCTGCTCCTGGTACCGAGAGCTCAGTCATTATCGTCAACACATATAAGCCTTGGCCACATGCCGGGAATAATAATTATTCGAGTTACACAAGAACCACAGGGTACATCGACACCGCGAATACCGACACGGAGGAACTGGACGTTTTTCTACCACTAACACCTCGATACTTACTCGAGATCATTGGGAATCGATGGGAGATGGAAGATCGTTGGATATTTACCTGGAAGGAGAAAAACAATCTGAGAAGTTATAGACAGAAGAGTTTCATCGATTGAAATGTTTCAGTTCGAGATTTCCATTAATTTGTTGAGTGCGTTGACTGCTTAACTATGGGACTAAAGGTCTGTAGGAGAATACATCATAAAAATATGATACCATTAAATGAAGATTCGGCACTCTCAGAATTACAAACTGAAGAATGGAAGAATTGAAAGATAAGAAGAGAAAAAAACCAAAGGGAAAAGAATTACAACAACATAAGGTCTGGGCATAAGACTTTCGTTATAGGAAATCAATGGAGGCTACTTCAACATCAGTAAAGACTGAGTAAAAAAATTTTAAAACACTGACGTGAAGTCAGGTGGAAAATTTCAAAACTATATGCCTCTTCTTTCGAAAGTTATCATGTTTACATCCGTGACGTACAGACAAAATTGAATTCGTTCATAGAAAACTTCGAAATTGCATCAGTTACGTGCCCATAAATAGTTCCCTAATGAGCAAGATGGCCGTAAATCTGAAGATATCATCAAATATTAACTGTGCATTATAATGAGCCCAGTGCAAACAAGAGTTACTGAGCTTCAAATGGTTAGAACTAATGAGTAGAATAAATATTGTTTCAGAGAAGATTGTTGGCGTGTTCATACTGCCTGGTGTAAGCGGCACTTGCATCTATAATCCATCATGGAAACGTTAGATTATAACTGAGACACTCAGAGTCAACCCAGTTTCATCGTCAACATACTTAACCTCACTTAACCTAAAACGTCAAAACCAACTTGTCAATTTTGACATCCATCCCATAACCCCAAATTCGAATGGGCGAAACGTCGGCTCAACCGGAGCGGCAAAGTGGAAACTAGCTGTCCGGCGTTTCACCCCGATGAATTCCCCGTCGCTATCCGAAACGTTGACAAATCCGAGTTTCGAAACTTCGGACGGAATCAATTAAACAGATATATCCCTCCGACGATTTGATTGATCGACTTCGAATGTCGCGCACGTTTTCGGAGGGGCCGCGACGTGAGGTCCCGATGAATGGGAGAAAGCGGCGAATATCGGTCGTCGCGACGATATTGCCCTGACCCGGTGGCACGGTTGCCTCCGCGGTTTGCGGGTCGAGTGTTGGACTTGCATATCAAAACGAACCGCGTCGAAACCTAATTTTTTCCTTTCGCGTAACGGCGAGTATACGTGAGGATGTTTTTTATGGAATAACAGTCGATAGAATGATGATAAGAATCACGGTGAGGGTCTACCAGTTGATAAATTTTTTTTTACTTGATGGCACAACATCATCTTCTAGCTAAACTAATTATCTGAACTCTAAAGCTACCTACCAATACAAAACAATCTTATCACTATGTGGGGGTAATGGTCAATCCTATGCGCAACCCCTTGTGTAGGCAGAATATTTAATGATATCTTAATAACAACTTCCAAGGATGAAATTATGCTTATCTTACCACCATTAAGGGGAAAGATCTGATGACGATATTTTTCTATGATTTAAAAGAGATACAAAAATTTTCACTTCAAAACACATTTTTTTAGCTTGGAAAATTCATTTGGAGGGACAGTGGGCCATAGATGGTCTCAATAAGGACATTGTTCTGGAGAGATAGTTAGTCAAAGTGAACGCTTCTGCATTGGAAAAAATTTTGCCTGACATATGGCGTTAAAACGAAAAAACAACAAGAAATTCAATGGGGAAGTTGCGACTCCTATAGCGAATAGCGAAGCATAGAGTTTTGGGGAGATTGCAAGATACAGGTCTAAATAAGGACATTGCTCATAGAGAGCTAGTTAGTCAAAGTGAAAGCAAGAAATTGAATGGGGAAGTTGCCACTCCTATAGCGAATATCAAAGCATATAGTTTTGGGGAGATTGCAAGACACAGGTCTAAATAAGGACATTGTTCATCGAGAGCTAGTTAGTCGAAGTGAAAGCTTTTGCATAAGAAGGAATTCTGCCTGACATATTTATGGCGTTGAAACGAAAAACAACAAGAAATTCAATGGGGAAGTTGCCACTCCTATAGCGAATATCAAAGCATAGAGTTTTCGGGAGATTGCAAGACACAGGTCTAAATAAGGACATTGTTCATCGAGAGCTAGTTAGTCAAAGTGAAAGCTTTTGCATAAGAGGGAATTCTGCCTGACATATTTATGGCGTTGAAACGAAAAACAACAAGAAATTCCATGGGGATTGTGCCACTCCTATAGCGAATATCAAATCATAGAGTTTTCGAGAGATTGCAAGACACAGGTCTAAATAAGGACATTGTTCATAGTGAGCTAGTTAGTCAAAGTGAAAACTTTTGCATAAGAAGGAATTTGCCTGACATATGGCGTTAAAACGAAAAAACAACAAGAAATTCAATAGGGAAGTTGCCACTCCTATAGCGAATAGCAAAGCAAAGAGTTTTGGGGAGATTGCAAGACACAGGTCCAAATAAGGACATTGTTCATCGAGAGCTAGTTAGTCAAAGTGAAAGCTTTTGCAAAAGAAGGAATTCTGCCTGACATATTTATGGCGTTGAAACGAAAAACAACAAGAAATTTAATGGGGATTGTGCCACTCCTATAGCGAATATCAAATCATAGAGTTTTCGAGAGATTGCAAGACACAGGTCTAAATAAGGACATTGTTCATAGAGAGCTACTTAGTCAAAGTGAAAGCTTTTGCATAAGAAGGAATTCTGCCTGACATATTTATGGCGTTGAAACGAAAAACAACAAGAAATTTAATGGGGATTGTGCCACTCCTATAGCGAATATCAAATCATAGAGTTTTCGAGAGATTGCAAGACACAGGTCTAAATAAGGACATTGTTCATAGTGAGCTAGTTAGTCAAAGTGAAAACTTTTGCATAAGAAGGAATTTGCCTGACATATGGCGTTAAAACGAAAAAACAACAAGAAATTCAATAGGGAAGTTGCCACTCCTATAGCGAATAGCAAAGCAAAGAGTTTTGGGGAGATTGCAAGACACAGGTCCAAATAAGGACATTGTTCATCGAGAGCTAGTTAGTCAAAGTGAAAGCTTTTGCAAAAGAAGGAATTCTGCCTGACATATTTATGGCGTTGAAACGAAAAACAACAAGAAATTTAATGGGGATTGTGCCACTCCTATAGCGAATATCAAATCATAGAGTTTTCGAGAGATTGCAAGACACAGGTCTAAATAAGGACATTTTTCATAGAGAGCTACTTAGTCAAAGTGAAAGCTTTTGCATAAGAAGGAATTCTGCCTGACATATTTATGACATTGAAACGAAAAACAACAAGAAATTCAATGGGGAAGTTGCCACTCCTATAGCGAATATCAAAGCATAGTGTTTGCGGGAGATTGCAAGACACAGGTCTAAATAAGGACATTGTTTATAGAGAGCTAGTTAGTCAAAGTGAAAGCTTATGCATTGGAAGTATTTTGCCTGACATATGGCGTTAAAACGAAAAAACAACAAGAAATTCAATGGGGAAGTTGCCACTCCTATAGCGAATATCAAAGCATAGAGTTTTGGGGAGATTGCAAGACACAGGTCTAAATAAGGACATTGTTCATAGAGAGCTAGTTAGTCAAAATGAAAGCTTCTGCATTGGAAGGAATTTTGCCTGACATATGGCGTTAAAACGGAAAAACAACAAGAAATTCAATAGGGAAGTTGCCACTCCTATAGCGAATAGCAAAGCATAGAGTTTTAGGGAGATTTCAAGACACAGGTCGAAATAAGGACATTGTTCATAGAGAGCTAGTTAGCCAAAGTGAAAGCTTTTGCATAAGAAGGAATTTTGCCTGATATATTTATGGCGTTGAAACGAGAAACAACAAGAAATTCAATGGGGAAGTTGCCACTCCTATATCGAATATCAAAGCATAGAGTTTTGGGGAGATTGCAAGACACAGGTCTAAATAAGGACATTGTTCATAGAGAGCTAGTTAGTCAAAGTGAAAGCTTATGCATTGGAAGGAGTTTTGCCTGACATATGGCGTTAAAACGAAAAAACAACAAGAAATTCAATAGGGAAGTTGCCACTCCTATAGCGAATAGCAAAGCATAGAGTTTTGGGGAGATTGCAAGACACAGGTCAAAATAAGGACATTGTTCATCGAGAGCTAGTTAGTCAAAGTGAAAGCTATTGCAAAAGAAGGAATTCTGCCTGACATATTTATGGCGTTGAAACGAAAAACAACAAGAAATTCAATGGGGAAGTTGCCACTCCTACAGCGAATATCAGAGCATAAAGTTTTCGGGAGATTGCAAGACACAGGTCTAAATAAGGACATTGTTTATAGAGAGCTAGTTAGTCAAAGTGAAAGCTTATGCATTGGAAGTATTTTGCCTGACATATGGCGTTAAAACGGAAAAACAACAAGAAATTCAATAGGGAAGTTGCCACTCCTATAGCGAATAGCAAAGCATAGAGTTTTAGGGAGATTTCAAGACACAGGTCGAAATAAGGACATTGTTCATAGAGAGCTAGTTAGCCAAAGTGAAAGCTTTTGCATAAGAAGGAATTTTGCCTGATATATTTATGGCGTTGAAACGAGAAACAACAAGAAATTCAATGGGGAAGTTGCCACTCCTATATCGAATATCAAAGCATAGAGTTTTGGGGAGATTGCAAGACACAGGTCTAAATAAGGACATTGTTCATAGAGAGCTAGTTAGTCAAAGTGAAAGCTTATGCATTGGAAGGAGTTTTGCCTGACATATGGCGTTAAAACGAAAAAACAACAAGAAATTCAATAGGGAAGTTGCCACTCCTATAGCGAATAGCAAAGCATAGAGTTTTGGGGAGATTGCAAGACACAGGTCAAAATAAGGACATTGTTCATCGAGAGCTAGTTAGTCAAAGTGAAAGCTTTTGCAAAAGAAGGAATTCTGCCTGACATATTTATGGCGTTGAAACGAAAAACAACAAGAAATTCAATGGGGAAGTTGCCACTCCTACAGCGAATATCAGAGCATAAAGTTTTCGGGAGATTGCAAGACACAGGTCTAAATAAGGACATTGTTTATAGAGAGCTAGTTAGTCAAAGTGAAAGCTTATGCATTGGAAGTATTTTGCCTGACATATGGCGTTAAAACGAAAAAACAACAAGAAATTCAATGGGGAAGTTGCCACTCCTATAGCGAATAGCAGAGCATAGAGTTTTGGGGAGATTGCAAGACACAGAGGCGTACTGGACCTCATTGGATTGTATTCATGTGAATTTCAATTATTCATCTATGAATACAAGAAAGGCCATCTGTTGTCAAATTTACCATTCACAAGATCCCCTCTGGTAGTGGTCCCGTCAAAGAGATTTTTTCATTGAATTGTCTGAGTACAAACAATGTTGAGGATGTTCGATAGATCTCCTTCCTATCTCAGCCTCAACACAAACAATTGTGAGAAAATTCAGATTGAGACAAACCTCTGAAGCAACCTTAAAAGTAGTGTGATACTCTAATTTCTGGCTCTTTTGTAATCTCCTCGAAGTCTCCGACATATTCGTCTGCAAATATGCCCGGTTCACCTCGTATCGAGATCAACGACCCCGTCATCCAGCTCCGGGTGACTTTGGGCCAAGTCCCTCGATTAAATAGCGATCTCTGGACCGACTCCATAAATCAGCTTGACGCATACCCCTTCGCGTCCATAATTTTTGGTCTTCGAAACTTCCGCCTCACACTCCGGACCGTTACTCGAAAGAGTCTCGACCCCGGGTCTATCCAAGTTTCGCCGAAAACACTCTCGACCTGGGCGCCTCGTAATTTAAGACCATACTGACCACAGTATCCGATAATTGAATTACATCGACTGGAAGTTGATCGGGCTAATCGGTTCTTTGGGGCGATTATTTTTTCGGTAATCGATTCCGATATATGGAAAAATCCGAACTTCCTAGTCAGTTTACGAATCCTTCCAATTTATGGTAGCATCGAGCTGGGGGGTATCCACCATAACTGCTCCTCCGTCAACTACCAGAAGATCGTCTTCCGCCATTCCGATCTACGCGCATTTCAGAACGTGCCCCTTTCCTCCCCAATACCGCAGCACGATCCAATCAATCCGGAAAAAAATTCGTCATTACCGGTATGAAAAATCGGTTCGCCTCGTTTGAGACCAAATTACTCAATCGAACTGAATAACGTCCGTGTAATATATGCGCATATCGGATCCTATGCTACCGTGCGGAATTTATCCGATTCGATCTGAAGTTCATCGCGATCAATTTGTCGGGAATGAAATCGTGATCAGCGCATTTCTTCTGGAGCAGAATCGTTTTGTTAGCGTCGCTCAGATTAGAGAATCTACGGAGGTGGGCAGAGCGAAGAGCAAAAAATTCGGAAAGTAGCTCTCTGGAGGGTAGAGTAGCTCAAAATGTATTTTTTCTCTGCCGACACCGAGTAATGAGAATATCGTGGCCGAAGTTCACACTAGCTGACCAGGAACTGACATCCTCCAGTTCCTCGATCCTGTCGACGATTTCTCGGCAATCAAATCGTGATTTCCTCCTTCGCGATTCTTCTTATCGTACTCTGCAGTCTTTTTTCTTTCCGTATTCAACATTTCCGTGCTGCAGGCGATTCCCCCCCTTATTAATGCACTTCCATTCGTATTATGCATCAGTACGGATCCTCCAGGCGAAGAGGAAATCTCCGCGATTATTCATTTACCAACGTTTGCAGTGATTTATGGAAGCAGCAAGTTCCTCCTCTATTTGTTCTGCGCCGTATCTGGGAAATTTTTCACGTGCCTGGACGCTGTTATTATGGGTTAGTTAAGAGATGGGCGGATCTGTTGGTCTACATTGAATTATGACGTGTTGAGGTCGATTTGTTCCGCGGATAATTGTTTATGTTGACGGCAGGAGGATCTGGTATTTCATTAGGGAACAATGGTATAACTGCACTTAATTCTTAGTTTCCCCCTAATGGTTCGTTGGTTTCGTATGGAAGCATGGATAGCTAGTTGGTTGTTTCAAAAGGTCCCATTTTTCGTCTCCTCCGGGTTCCTCAGGGCTCCTATGGGGGTCCTCCCTTCTTTTTTATTCGTAAGACATAAACGTATGGTTTTCCATCATCCCCAGATGACATGTTCCTCAGTCTATTGTACGACTATTTAATGATTTGCCTCATATTTATCCTTGTGGTGAGCTCTACCAGTCCTTTTGCACATAGTTCTTTCGATATTCTAGTTGAAACTTTCAGTCTCATCGATATCATGCACCTTCCCGACTTAGGGCTTTATTGAGCTTGTGTTAGCTGGACCAATATAGTCTTCACGGACTCACTTCTTCCGTTGGTCATTAACTTGGACAATCAGCCTTTGAGGAATCTTCTCCCTTGACTTCACCTCTGATTTTTCCTTCCACCAGCATTAAGCCAACTTCTGTACCCATCCTTTAATTTTGAGTTTGACTGTTGATTCTGCTTTTGCTGTGCCATGGAAAGCTATCCATGAGCTTTGTTTGGCCTTTCCTTTCCTTCATGCTTTCTTTGGCCTCGAACCCATGCCAAGATCACTTGGCCGGTTCGTTCGGTGCTTGACCACAATCCCACACAAATTTGGAGTTGATGTATGTAGTATTATATGCTGCTTGACTGTTGGAGTAGGTGAAGAAAGACTTCATTGTCCTGTGATGGTATGGTGTACTGGTGCCACTTCAGCTTGGATAACTATGGTGTAATATGTTAAACACACTTAGACTGATTTCAAGGCGTTTAGAATTTTTATGGATAGATTTGGTGACTGGTGCGACCAAAGTTGGGCTTCTCAAGAAGAAACGATCAACAATATAGTTGTGATCTTCGTGGATCCGATGCAAAATCGTCAGTTCCGACTGCTAGACCCTGTATAGAACGGCTTTAGAGGCAGGATGGGTAAATCCGAGTATCCAGACGAGACCCTCGTCCCACGACGATTATTCGCAAACTCGCCCCAAAGCGCCAAACTATTAACCAAGATCTAATCTCTGTTCGTTCAAGTTTAATACTTAAACGCGATAAGTGGTAAATGTGGGATAGATTAGCTACAACTCGATCGGGGGTTGGGGGGACATTGACGAAATGACGCACAAGGGGTCGCCCCATCTGCAGAGTTAACCCACCAACTTCGTTTAAATGGAACAGGTGGAATAGCTGGAGTCACTGGAACTATTCCATGAGACACACTATGTTTCTACCGTTCTCTTGAAGAATTTTTGAATTGCAATTCGAGAAGAAAACCGCTAAATGTCGCTAAAAACATTTATCGGTACATTAAACCAACGACATATCGGTCTATAAGGCATTTTCTTTGATCTCTGCCGAGATCGAATCAATTAAGAACATTATCTTGCGGAGCAACTCTTTGCACTTTTTCTATTTCACGACAACGGCAGCAAAGCCTCCAAGTTAATTTCACTTACGATATCGGCTGTCGGACCACCAGCGACTTTTTGGACGACCTTGGACAAGATTTATTTTGAAAATGAAAAAGTAAATGAAACGTGATTGTCCAAATAAATATGACGATACAACTGCCCCTCCTTGTCGAGTTCCCTAATGGTATCGCTCGGAAGTGATAATTTACATTCACGTTCCGGAACAATATTCCAGCTGTGACTTTGGGGGTGCGAATTCGCCAAGTTCGGAGGGCCATAGGTCGGGGGTTGTTCTTGAAAGGAACATCGAAGGACCCGATAGGGAAAGTTCGGTAATTATCGCGGAGTGTCTGCCTCTTGAGGTTGACCAGGACCTTTCTCCACGCCGTTATTCGATACAGAATCTGGGGGTTATGGCGCAGGGTTAAGCTGACAGAAGACAGCGTTTAACGTTGGCAATTGCCGAAATTAGGGGAAATTTGTACCCTGTGAATATCAGAAGTTCGAGTTTGGCGATCGTTAGGCACGTCGTACATTCCAATCGACAAAGACATTAACTGTTTTCAAATTGAGTCGAGCATCGACTCGACTCGAGTCGTAAGTTTGGATCCAGTCGAGATTTCAGATCGAATTGAAAATTCAAATCGAGTCGGAAGTTCTGATCTAGTCGGCAATTCGAATTGAGTCGGAAGTCCAGATCGAGTTGAAAATTCGAATCGAGTCGTAAGTTTAGATCGAGTCGGGAGTTCAGATCGAGTCGGAAGTTCAGATCAAGTTGAAAATTCAAATCGAGTCGGAAGTTGACATCGAGTTGAAAATTCAGAACGAGTTCAAAGTTGATTCGAGTCGAGTCAGACATAAAAGATTGAGTGATTTCTAGATAGCTCAATACGTATCCGACTCTGACTCGAATTTTTCGAGTCTGGTGGTGTTGGCGCAGATAATCAGCGACTGTCAACAGATCCAGGTAACCGCATCAGGAAAAGACCCACATTGTACTCGATTATCTCGTGGGCATAGTGGAATCTTTAATGTTCATTATTGCCTGGAAGAACGGCCGCCCATCTAGTAAAATTCAAATTGTCGAGCAATTAAGTAATCAAGCTTATTACTATTAGTATTCCACTTAGGATCTTGTCGCATTGCTGGTAAAGGGAGCTAAGACCACCAGGCTCTTGAATTATTTCGTTCTTATTATAATTGGAAGTGCAGACGTAATTCAAATTAATTGTAAATACGGTGATTAGATGGTTAACATTGATATACATATGGTATTTCGAACGTAATTCGAGGGATTACGTGCGGATGTCAACAAGATGGGCTCGGATGTCAACTGATCTAATTTAAGACATTAAAAATTCATTAAGATTTAATTTAGCACATCTGGAAAGTCCTCCTTTTGGATATTACATGAGAAGCGCCACGAGTACTTTCAAGTATTCAGTCAATCAGTAAAGTTGAATAATCTGCGACTATAAACTCTCGAAACGGATCTGCCAGGAAATCAGCAAGCATGCAAAACATCTCGTTCTCGGCAATAACCTAACCAAATTACCGATTTGTATCGATCGTTTCACTTCCCATAGATGTTATGCCACTTTTTGACGCGATGTCAAGTTCCCATGATTCCTCCATCCTCGTCGTGTTCGATTGAGATACATGGATCAATTACAGGGAAAATGTACGTAATGTATTCCACTGGCTTACAAGTTCATAATGGGAATAATTAGCGATATGTAATCGGCCTGTTAATTGATTAGACAATAAATAAACCTTGTTAGCGAACCAGATTCGACAACGGTAATATCCGACCACATGATTACTGTTATTATTGCCTTATCGCGGTAATCCGGCGCACAATTAGGAACGCCCCTGTATTTTTTTCAATGTCCCCTCCATTGTAGTCATATAGGATGTGTTCCTCCATTCAGAATTGAGGTGGAAAATTTCGTAACTCGTGAGCTATTGGGAGTGGAGCTTTGGGTGAAAAAATTTTCCTAACCTAACCTCGAACGTACCCTGGAAATTTCAAAACACTAGGCCTATTCCTTCGAGAATTATCGTATTTACAGACGGCCAGCCGGACGGGCAGATCGAATTTGACCACGAATTCTTTGTCTGCGATTCCAATCTAATCGTTTAAAACCATGCCCGGCTCAAAATTCTAAAATTCAAAATGTTTGGCAGAATGATAAATGTTTATTCATATTGTTACGAGATCATCACTTCGAGGCTCCACACGAGCCACAGCGCACAGCTTGTATATTCCTTCTTCGAGGGACCTCTCATAAAGCAGAATTTCTCATGAGGTTCAGCACATTTCTATACATACCAAGAATGTCCGTCCAACCACCGGAAACAGTGGGAAGAAGTGCAATTCCGCGTTTCCATTGAGACTTGTGAACCTCGTGCCTGAAGTGCAAGTTTGCGAATTCCCCCACATAGAAACCGAAGTTTACTCTTTGAGAAAGACATTGTTTCAAAGTCAGTTCGTATTATAAGCTTTCAATATTTACTTGTAATCAACTCACGACTTTCTGTATTTTGATCTGTAGATCTAGTAATCCTTTAGATCATAGTTGTGATTATTATTTCAGGAAGAATAAAATTTCTTTTTGAAAAACAGACTTTTGAAACAGAAAAACATAAAACATAAAAACAGGAATATTCAATTTGAAAAAAGTGCAAAAAATCTTATGCATCATCATGTTAATACGACTCTGTTAGTAAATCCGCCATGAATCATGGTGCCGTATGCATTCCAGCAATTAAATAACGTGGGAGATTTCATCGCGAATCAGTATATTCTCTTTCTACTTTTATTAGGAGATTTTTCCTGAGCGGTATAATTCTCAAAGTACAAGATGAGTAGAGGAAAAATTACTTATTCAAAAGTTCCTTTGAAAAAAATAAGAAAGTTCACAAGGCGATAAAATTGATCCAAATTGTTTACAGAAATTGTTCGAAATGGTCACCTTTCGTTTGCACAAAGTCTTGCTTGGTGTAATAACGAATTATCACAAGCAGCAACTATCACATCAGTTTGCTCACGAAAAATGTCACAAGCATTTTCAATGCGTTGTTTTAGTTCTTCAACACTATTCACCTCACCGTTACTGTACACTGCTTTCAAATGACCCCAAAAGAAGAAATCACAGGGGTTGAGATCCGGGGAGCGTGCAGGCCAAGACATCGACCCACCACTTCCTATCCACCTAAAGTCACAAAAAATCATACGCTCTGTCAGATGATTTCTCGTAACGCATTTGAAACACATTTGAACCTTAATCAGATCCGGGCTTCAAATTTCTCTGATTCGCGGGTAACTTTGATTTCGAAATACTCGACCCTGGTGAATATTTTATATAAAAGATTTTTGGAATTTTGAATCATTTTGATGAGTTTTAGCACCTGTCAAAAAAAAGCCTCACCTTGAAACCAACCTATAAAAAACGAGCGCGCAAAACCAAGAAGAAAATTTGATGAAAAAAAAATCCTTTCCGCGTCCAGAACTGTTTTTTTCCTGTTCCCACAGTCCTCCGACGTATCAATTACGCTCCGCGTCTATTTATACGCCGATAGTACGAAACGGCGCAATCCCGTCCGTTAATTTCTATAATGCCCGCGATGAAGCGGTTAATGTCGATTTGATTTCGGAATGCGGCCATTACAAAATAACCGACCGACGTTATTATGATAATGTATCTGGCAATTATTGGCGTTGAGCGTTAGATCCACCTCGGGTGGATTAAATGGAGTGCAGCCGATCGGCCGAATCGGATCTGTATTGTGCCGCGCGCGATTCGCCGCCGATAATCGCCGCGTCCGCCGTTGGAATTCGAACAGTAGTCGTTATTGTAGCGGGTAGTTCATTCCGGGATTCGGCCGGATTCATTGTCGGCCGAATAAACGCGCCGTTAATTTCCGTAACTTCGGTCATTGAGATCCGGCACAATCGGTTTGTGTCGACGACACTTTATCGGTTTTAGTTTGGGGAGTTCGGGCGGTGGCTGATTCGCGATTGTTGCCCCAATCTTTCGATCCACTCCCATACTAGACAGTCATCTCCTCGGACGTGAACAAAAGACCTCGATATATTAATGACGCATCATTAATCCGTCTTGGTGAGGACGCCGCGCCAACCGCGATGCATCGTACCCGCGGTGCCGAGAGCGACCCTCAATTAAAACGTAATTTGAAAACAGACGAGAAATTCAATCATGTCGTACAGGTATCAATTTGAGTTGTAGGTGTAATTACGACCATTGCATTCGTTAAACCGGCATATATGTAGGATCTATAAGGTCGGTGACGTTAATGCGGATGTACTCGTGGAAAAAATGCGACAGGATTGACTACGGAGGGAATGATTGCGAAGGGATCAATTCTGACTGACAATACTAAATTATATCAGTTGTTTTTGAACTTCTTTGTCTGATTTAATTGTAAGTTATTCCTTCGTACAGAGATCAACCGACCTGCGAATCAGCGAAAACCTACCCGATAACACTTTTTACATCCCGTCCGTTGAGAACCGCAACTTCTGACAAAGTCTCTTCACACCTATCAAGATCTCGTCTCTGCCTTACCTTCAGAACGCGGAAATATTCATCGATCCAAAGAATTATTCAGATTGACAGAAGAATTCCGTCGAAATCGAAAATACAAGATAACAGATACCGTCGACGTCAAATCTCAAAACCTCCGTACGATTCGGATTCGGGATTCAACTCTCTGCACAGTGAATCAACTCAAACACGAAAACTCCTGGTAGATATTAGTAGAATCTAATACTCATCTCGTCCATTCCTTTTGTCATGATAGTGGAACAAATAATTCACCTTCCACACAAATTTGTTTTAGTAAGATCAGTTAACAAGATATTTTGGTAAAATAACAACGAACCAACTGTTATCGAAGAAGATATTTACAGGGTTTTTTCGAAGTGTATAGTTCACAAGATATTCTGGTAAAATAACAACAAACCAATTATTATAGAAAATATAATCACAATATCTTTCTTAGTGTTAAGTAAGCTCAGTTTATGTCGCAACCGATACAACCAGACTAACAGAGGTGTATGTATAATTTGTAAATAGATCAAAGCTTATGCGTTTTTTCTTCATCAAAGTAATCTTTCATTGATTTGGGAAATCCAGTCCGTTGAGAACCGGAAATTTCCGACAAATTCCTATCTGCCTTACAACCAGAACCCGGAAATATTCATCGATCCAAAGAATTATTCAGATTGACAGAAGAATTCCGTCGAAATCGAAAATACAAGATAACAGATACCGTCGACGTCAAATCTCAAAACCTCCGTACGATTCGGATTCGGGATTCAACTCTCTGCACAGTGAATCAACTCAAACACGAAAACTCCTGGTAGATATTAGTAGAATCTAATACTCATCTCGTCCATTCCTTTTGTCATGATAGTGGAACAAATAATTCACCTTCCACACAAATTTGTTTTAGTAAGATCAGTTAACAAGATATTTTGGTAAAATAACAACGAACCAACTGTTATCGAAGAAGATATTTACAGGGTTTTTTCGAAGTGTATAGTTCACAAGATATTCTGGTAAAATAACAACAAACCAATTATTATAGAAAATATAATCACAATATCTTTCTTAGTGTTAAGTAAGCTCAGTTTATGTCGCAACCGATACAACCAGACTAACAGAGGTGTATGTATAATTTGTAAATAGATCAAAGCTTATGCGTTTTTTCTTCATCAAAGTAATCTTTCATTGATTTGGGAAATCCAGTCCGTTGAGAACCGGAAATTTCCGACAAATTCCTATCTGCCTTACAACCAGAACCCGGAAATATTCATCGATCCAAAGAATTATTCAGATTGACAGAAGAATTCCGTCGAAATCGAAAATACAAGATAACAGATACCGTCGACGTCAAATCTCAAAACCTCCGTACGATTCGGATTCGGGATTCAACTCTCTGCACAGTGAATCAACTCAAACACGAAAACTCCTCGTAGATTTTAGTAGAATCTAATACTCATCTCGTCCATTCCCTTTGTAATGATAGTGGGACAAATAATTCACCTTCCACACCAATTTGTTTTAGTAAGATCAGTTAACAAGATATTTTGGTAAAATAACAACGAACCAACTGTTATCGAAGAAAAAATTTACAGGATCTTTTCGAAGTGTACAGTGAACAAGATATTCTGGTAAAATAACAACAAACCAATAGTTATAGAAAAGATACTCACAATACCTTTCTAAGTGTTAAGTAAGCTCAGTGTATGTCACAACCGATACAACCAGACTAACAGACGTGTATGAATAATTTGTAAATAGATCAAAGCTTATGCGTTTTTCTTCGTCAAAGGAATCTTTCAATGATCTGGGAAATCCAGTCCGTTGAGAACCGAAAATTTCCGACAAATTCCCATCTGCCTTACAACCTGAACCCGGAAATATTCATCGATCCAAATAATTATTCAGATTGACAGAAGAATTCCGTCGAAATCGAAAATACAAGATAACAGATACCGTCGACGTCAAATCTCAAAACCTCCGTTCGATTCGGATTCGGGATTCAACTCTCTGCACAGTGAATCAACTCAAACACGAAAACTCCTGGTAGATTTTAGTAGAATCTAATACTCATCTCGTCCATTCCCTTTGTAATGATAGTGGGACAAATAATTCACCTTCCTCACAAATTTGTTTTAGTAAGATCAGTTAACAAGATATTTTGGTAAAATAACAACGAACAGACTGTAATCGAAGGAGATATTCACAAGAGCTTTTCGAAGTGTACAATTGACAAGATTTTCTGGTAAAATAACAACAAACCGATAGTTATAGAAAAGATACTCACAATATCTTTCTAAGTGTTAAGTAAACTCAGTGTATGTCGTAAGAATTGTTGCAACCGATACAACCAGACTAACAGACGTGTATGTATACTTTGTAAATAGATCAAAGCTTATGCGTTTTTTCTTCATCAAAGTAATCTTTCATTGATTTGGGAAATCCAGTCCGTTGAGAACCGGAAATTTCCGACAAATTCCCACCTGCCTTACAACGAGAAACCGGAAATATTCATCGGCCCAAATAATTATTCAGATTGACAGAAGAATTCCGTCGAATTCGAAAGTACAAGATAACAGAAACCGTCGACGTCAAATCTCAAAACCTCCGTACGATTCGGATTCGGGATTCAACTCTCTGCACAGTGAATCAACTCAAACACGAAAACTCCTGGTAGATATTAGTAGAATCTAACACTCACCTCGTCCATTCCCTTCGTATTGATAGTGGGACAAATAATTCACCTACCACACAAATTTGTTTTAGTAAGATAAGTTAACAAGATATTTTGGTAAAATAACAACGAACGAACTGTAATCGAAGGAGATATTTACAAGAGCTTCTCGAAGTATAGAATTGACAAGATATTCTGGTAAAACAACAACAAACCCATTGTTATATCTTTGTGATATTGTGTTAAACTCAGTTTATGTCGTTAGAGTTGTTGAAACGATACAACCAGATGAACAGATGTGTATGTATAATTTGTAAATCGATCAAAGGAAGCATATGCGTATTTTATTTCATTAATTTGAGAAATCCACCCCGTTGGGAACGTCCAAGGACTTTTTCAGATCGAGGGAAGAATTCCGTCCAAATCGGGAGTAGATGATAACAGATTCGGATTCGGAATTCAACTCTCTGCAAAGTGAATCAACTAAAACACGAGAACTCCTGGTAGATATTGGTAGAATCTACTACTCATCTCGACTATTCTGTCACCCACCTACACTGTTCAGTCTGGGCATCAGTACAGTAATAATTTGGGA
This sequence comes from Aphidecta obliterata, assembly GCA_963966015.1. NCBI lineage: Eukaryota > Metazoa > Arthropoda > Insecta > Coleoptera > Coccinellidae > Aphidecta > Aphidecta obliterata. The sequence goes on from OZ014435.1 coordinate 7,687,352, forward strand.
ATTCATTCATTACTCCTCGAAAATAATGATTCTGCCTATATCTAGTAGCGAGAATATAGGATCAAAGATCATTTAATGAACCACAAACGTCAATGTAACGAATATGTCATAAACTTCAGAAGATGGAATCACCAAATTACCAAAGATTAAACTTCGTTTCACGAGGAACAGCTACAAATCAAGACCAAAGTGTGTTCCACCAGATTTAATCACGTCTTCATTTTCTACTTCAGAGTGCATAACCGACCCCTTTGCGATATGACAGGGGTGAAGGGCATCACGATTCCATCTAGGAAAGAAACACTCGATCGATCTGCAGCCGCATCACTTCCCCTCAATCCGCCCGTACCTCATATAAAAAGAGTTAATAAAGCTCTTCCAAAAGTGCTTTATAAAGCTTTCAGGATGTTTTTCCATTCGCGATAATAGATCTCTAGTGTATAGGCATCTTGTATCTTGATCTGAGCGGCGTTGCGAGCTCGAGACCGTTCTATTCGAGAAAAATCAGCTCCCGTTGCTTTCTCCGTAGGCGCAGATGTACGACGATTTATTCTCTATTCACTTTCGAAGTCGATGTTCAACTAACACGGCGTTATTATTTTGTGTTTTAATCGAAAATTAGAGGCGAGCTATTGATCTATTTGCCTTTTCATTGCTCCTTTATGCTGAATGGTTAATCAGCCTGTCATAACTCAACACTTACTCTAATAATGGAAGGTGAGTTGTAGCTCGGGCAAGCTCAGAAAAAGGGCCGCCTAATTCAATGGCATCGTTGTTCCTAATCGCATTTCGCGGGACTGGAACGCAGCCACCGCCACGGCCCCGCGAAATCGCGAAACGACCACGGATCCGCTCATTTCCATACAATAGAACCCTCTGCGCTCACGCTTTCGACCATATCGCAGGGCGTTATGTACGCTAATTAACGATAATCTTCCATCGGGCTGTAAATCTTCCCGATTGTTAAGAGGCATATAAGTGGCTGTCTCGCGCTCCGCCACTCCGGTAAAAATGGAACGTGACACCTCCGCGACCATAGAGCGCGACAAATCATCGGGTTATCTTGCTCTCGTCTAGCTCTAAATTCGGCCTTGGCGGTGGCCGTCTAGAGCGCGCGTTTTCTGGTTTCCTTCACGCATAGAACTAAGGATGACTTGGCATTCAAAACCCATCGTATGGTATGGCCCAACATATCGATCTCTTGTCCGTGACCATACAACAATTGATTAGTAGGTATTTAGCCTCGTCATTACGAAAAACATCGGACCGCCGAGCGATACTTTCTTCTTTAATTAGTCGCCTCGGGTCGTGGCGACTTTAATGAGCCGGTCGATATTCGAGTTGCGGGTGCGTTGATCCCGAACGCGGCCAAAAAAGTTGATTGTTTTACGTTTATTTTCGGAGGTTAGAAGTGAAACCGATCCGACGCTAATTGACCGTTTATAACGCGGTGCGGTCATCGATAAAGACTAATTTTACGAGTTAATATTTTATTTTTTTTTTCATGGCGAAAATCTGGTCTCGGCTGGTAAGCAGATATTCGACGCGAATATTCGCGTTGTTTATTATACCAATTTGGGATGCAGATCGTATTTCGCGAGTTCTCCTTCTCGATTCCCACGAATTTTTAATGTTGGATGACAGTCAAAACGTTATTCGATGAAAGACTCGAGTTCTTGACAGGAAAAATTCGCAATTTGAATAATTTTATCGAATTGTACTCTATTCATTTTTTTTTGTTTTTTTTTTATTTTTCTGAAGTCTGTTTTTTATTGCTTCCATTCATTTGTTTAATTTATTTATTTTTTTCATAAAATGAAAAATCTCGATTACAAGTGAAACATTTTTGATATATCTCTTTATACATTTCTTAATTTTTTTTCATTCTCAATTTGGTTGTTTTCTATATTTTTCTGACATCTGTTTTGTTTTGATCTTCATTCTATAGAACCTAAAAAGCAATGAAAGAAATCAGTCCGCTTTTCTCACGAATTTTCAATGTTGAACGACAGTCAAATCGTTATTCCATGTGGACTGTATGGAAAACTCGAGTTTTTGACAGGAAAAATTCGCAATTTGAATAATTTTAGCGAATTGTACTCTATTAATTTGTATTCTTTTTGTTTTCTTCAATTCTCTGACACCTGTTTTGTTTTGCTTCCATTCATTTGTTTCATTCATTTTTTCAACTATTTATTGTTTTCATAAAATGAAAAATCTCGATTACGAGTGAAACATTTTCGATATATTTCTTTATACATTTTTCAATTTTTTTTTTCGTTTTTAATTTTTTTGTTTTCTATATTTTCCTGACATCTGTTTTGTTTTGATCCTCATTCTTAATAATAAACCTTCAAAATCATTCATGAAAAAAGATTCTAACCTCCCTGAGGTTTCCCCAGGGTATTGCTTGAAACCTAAAAAGCAATGAAATAAATCAGTCCGCTTTTCTCACGAATTTTTAATGTTGGATGACAGTCAAATCATTATTTTATGGAAAATCTCGATTACGAGTAAAACATTTTTGATATATCTCTTCATACATTTGTTATTTTTTTTTTTCATTTTTAGTTTTTTTGTTTTCTATATTTTCCATCTGTTTTGTTTCGATCATCATTCCCAATTCGGACACTTGTTTTGTTTGCTTTCATTCAATTGTTTCATTTATTTTTTCAACTATATATCCTTTTCATAAAATGAAAAATCTCGATTACGACTCATTTTTGATATACATATGTATATCTTCATACATTTCTCATTTTTTTTTTTCATCCCCAATGATGAATATTCAAAATAATTCGGGAAAAAAAATTCTAACCTCCCTGAAGTTCTCCCAGAGTATTGTATGGAACCTAAAAAGCAATGAAAGAAACCAGTCCGCTTTTTTCACGAATTTTCAATGTTGGATGACAGTCACATCGTTATTCCATGTGGACTGTATGAAAAACTCGAGTTTTTGTCAAGAAAAATTCGCAATTTGAATAATTTTATCGAATTGTACTCTATTAATTTTTATTCTTTTTGTTTTCTATATTTTTTTGACACCTGTTTTGTTTTGCTTCCACATATTTGTTTCATTTATTTTCTCAACTATTTATTCTTCTCATAAAATAAAAACGAGTAAAACATTTTTGATACATCTCTTTATACATTATACATTTCCCAATTTTTTTCCATTTTTGAGCGCTCGTACTACTTACACGAGGGCTATATCATTTCGACACGATGTCTGTATTTTTCGAATTTTGAGCCGAAAATGGTCTCAATCGACTATGTTCGACTCACTGATGACGAATCCGTCGTAAAATTCGAGTCTGTCCGTCCGGCCGTCCGTATACACGATAACTCTCGAACGGAATGTCATAAAAACTTGAAATTTTCAGGGTAGGTTCAAATCTCGAATGCCGCGGTTCAGTTCGTTATCGGGCAATATTCGCCCAGGGGTTCCGTAAATATAGCCGTCCGAATTTTTGTTTTCCTGATTATTTCGAAACTACAGATTCGATCGAGGTGAAATTTTGTACTCAGATGAAGAATAACGTATTCAACCTACATGCAAAATTTTGCCCAGCTCGCATGACCAGAACCATAGAAACCATAGAAAATTATAACTTTCGAACGGAAAGGCCTAGAGACTTGAAATTTTCAGGATAGGTGTAGATCTCGAATGTTGCGGTCACGTTCATCAATGAGCAAAATTAGACTATGGGTTCCGTAAATATGGTCGTTCAAAATTCAGTTTTCTTGACTATTTCAAAACTATGTATTTGATTGTCACGAGAATTTGTATTTGAATTGAGAATGATATATTCGAGCTACATTTTGTCCAGATCGCATGATCAGAACCATAGAAACCATAGAAAATCATAACTTCCGAAGGGAAAGGCCTAGGGAATAGACATTTTCGGGATAGGTTCGGATCGCGAATTATGCGGTCACGTTCATCAATGAGCAAAATTAGACTAGGGGTTCCGTAAATATAGCCGTTCAAACTATTTTTTCCCTGATAATTTCGAAACTACTTATTGGATTGGAATGAAATTTCGCACATAGATGGAGAATGATATATTCAAACTACGTGGGAAATTTTGTCCAGATCGCATTACCAAGACCATAGAAACCGTAGAAAATTATAACTTTCGAACGGAAAGGCCTAGAGACTTGAAATTTTCAGGATAGGTGTAGATCTCGAATGTTGCGGTCACGTTCATCAATGAGCAAAATTAGACTATGGGTTCCGTAAATATGGTCGTTCAAAATTCAGTTTTCTTGATTATTTCAAAACTATGTATTTGATCGTCACGAGAATTTGTATTTGAATTGAGAATGATATATTCGAGCTACATTTTGTCCAGATCGCATGATCAGAACCATAGAAACCATAGAAAATCATAACTTCCGAACGGAAAGGCCTAGAGAATAGACATTTTCAGGATAGGTTCGGATCGCGAATTATGCGGTCACGTTCATCAATGAGCAAAATTAGACTAGGGGTTCCGTAAATATAGCCGTTCAAACTATTTTTTCCCTGATAATTTCGAAACTACTTATTGGATTGGAATGAAATTTCGCACATAGATGGAGAATGATATATTCAAACTACGTGGGAAATTTTGTCCAGATCGCATTACCAAAACAATAGATACCGTAGAAAATTCTAGCTAATTATTGAAAAAAAAATATTCACCTAAAGCACTGACGTGAATTCTGGATTTTCGCCTCAGTTTGATTTTTTTTTGACAGCTGTCAAAATCTTTCCAATTGGTTTCTAAAACTGAATAAATGCGAATCTACCTACAAGGTGCATGTACGAGCGCTCAAAAGCTCCTGCCTTCACGGCAGTGCTTTTTGTAATTTTTCATTTTTTGTTTTCTACATTTTCCTGATATTTATTTTGTTCTGCTCCTCATTCCCAACAATGAACCTTCAAAATTATCGGGGAAAAAAGGTTCTAACCTCCCTGGAATTCCCCCTTAGTATTGTATAGAACTTAAAAAGCAATGAAAGAGTTAATTTCATGAAGAATCGGGTCCAAGACTGCTCAGATCGTTGACCCCATCCAAAACAGCGCTGCATTCTGGTATACGGATTAAATCGCCGATCCAATGAATCATGATTCGGAAAATGTACCGTTATGCAATTGCTTACAGTCACATGTGGAGAATCTTTAGAATTCAAGCGGTCCCAGAAAATTGGAAGCTTTATTCGAGATAGCTTTTTTGAGCCTAACATATATTCGAATATTATATATCAACACTGCCCTATCTCAACCTAACCTTACCTAAATACCGATCTAATTTGAGAATGATTTTCAACTTAACCTAACCAAACCTAAATATGGATCTATTTTGAAACTGATTTTCAACACTACCCTAACTCAACCTTACCAAACCTAAATATTAATCTATTTCGAGAATGATTTTCAACACTTCCCTAACTTAACCTAACCAAATCTAAATATGGATCTATTTCGCGAATGATTCTCAACCCACCACAAGGTATACCCTAACCTAACCTAACAGAAATCTTACATCAATCGAGGAAATCTAGAACTATAATAGACCGCGAAAAAATCAGATTATCTTTTATCGTCAGTTCTTCACCGATCATTGAGTTTCCGGAAACACTCAAACTCCATAGAACCGTCGTTCTTCGAGTCAAACCGAAGGGAACGTTTAATTGGCCCAGAGCGCCCCCTCAAGACGTTCCCAGACGAGAATTTATCTCGCGCCCCTCGCAAAACGAAGAAGAACGCCGACACCTCCGCAAAACTCATCCCATTTGCCGGCCGTTCCGGACCCGGAGGATCCTCCATCCATCTGCGGCCCCTCGAACCTGATCGCGCCGCGCCACAAATCTGTCGGACGTAGGGGCCCTCGAGCAATTACAGGAAGTGCAACAGTGATCGTAAACCATCTGACATCCAATATACGAAAGGGCCTCTCCAAGTGCAACGCAATGACGCGCGCCAAGGAGGAGCGCCGACCGGACGTTATCGAAGAGGCACTCGCGGTCATTAGAGTAATAAGACACCTGTCCGCTCCGACAGATGGGTGGAGGAACGGAGAGGGGGGACCTGGGGGGGGTTCCTATTCCCGAGAACTGAAGCGTTTTGGGACGCGAGTGGAATGCGGAAATCTACAAGAGGGTCTTGTTCGAAGAGGGACAATTGTGTTTGCGGCAACAAACTTTGTAACGTATAAATAATATGACATGATAGCCTATGGTTTTCATACCTACTAGCGCCCACAACGAAGAAAATATGAATTAAATTCCCCTTCCTCGTTATAAATTCAGCATCCCATCCTGCCGTCAAAACAGACTTCACCAACTTCACCTAACCTAAACATGGATCTATTTTGAGAATGATTTCCAACACGACCCTGACTTAACCTAACCTAACCTAAATATGGATCTACTTTGGGAATGATTTTCAACTTGACTTCACCAAACCTGAATATGGATCTTTTTTGATAATGATCTTCAACTTAACTTCACCAAACCTAAATATGGATCTATTTCGAGAATGATTTTCAACTTAACTTCACCAAACCTAAATATGGATCTATTTCAAGAATGATTTCCAACACGACCCTAACTTAACCTATCCAAACCTAAATATGGAACTACTTGGAGAATGATTTTCAACACTGACCTAAAGTAACCTAACCAAACCTAAATATGAATCTATCTTGAGAATGATTTTCGACTTAACTTCACCAAACCTAAATATGGATATATTTTGAGAATGATTTTCAATTCAACTTCACCAAACCTGAATATGGATCTATTTTGAGAATGATTTCCAACTTAACTTCACCAAACCTAAATGTGGATCTAATTCAAGAGTGATTTTCAACACTGACCTAACTTAACCTAACCAAACCTAAATATGAATCTATCTTGAGAATGATTTTCGACTTAACTTCACCAAACTTAAATATGGATCTATTTCGAGAATGATTTTCAACTCTGCCCTAACTCAACCTAACCAAAACTAAATATGGATCTATTTTGAGGTTGTCTATAGCAGTCAACTGCTAATCGACAATAATTAATCAAAGCGACGAAACGCGTTAGATGACGCCAATCAATGTGCACTATCTTCGATTGTTTGCTCACCTGTGTGGTGATGTAGCTTGACTGATTGGAGGAGGGTTTAATTAGGTGGAAGGGTTGCGGATGTTCGAAGCATCTCGATTTTCCGACCCATCGAGTGTCTCAGAAAAAGACATGCCAGTCTCGAACTACCTGTTAGAAGACTCATTAATGAATTAATTATTGAAAACGTAAATTGCTTCCTCTTCAACGAGACTTTCGATGTGTCGCCAAGTGGGTCGAGCCTTCCGCGAAGAAGTAGCTGTGGCCTTCCGCGATCGAAAGTGACTGCGGCAAATCAATGTCGGTTCGGTATCAGTCAAGTTCACTTTCGCGGTAACGACCGCTCTTGGCGCACCACCTGTCGAGGTCGTCGATTACGCCGATTAAAGGTCGCTTCTCACCATACGTTCCGCAGTCCAGTTCCGTTCATTCATTCGATACAAGAACTCGTTCTCTTATGGCATCGTTCGATAAGTCATATAAAGAAATTTTATTGGACTGTGGAAAGGCATTAAATGTCTCAAAATGACCGCCGAGGAGTGGAGCTTCGTTCGCACAGCGTTTAGAACCGATTCGCATTTTCAAGGGAAAGAGACGGGCTTTCCGACGGAACCCGAAGAGTTCCCTAATTCGAATTCAAAACGTACGAAAGTAACGTTCGGAAAAGAACGCAAAAAGTTACCGTTTTCCTTTTCTATAGGTTTTTGATCCGCGGCGTCTGGAGGAATGAAAGCGGTCAAATAATCATCCCAAAGGACGCGAGGTCTCCTTGAATGTAAATCCAGCTCGATCCCATTGAGATTCTACTGAGACTGTGGGTGCGTTTCAATGAATTTGGAAGGATATACAAACTGTCAACGCGAAGAATAGAATTTTTGTTGTCACCTCCTGGACTAGAAAATGTTCACTGATCAGATGGACAACCTTGAAATGCGAGCACCAAAACCCTTCGGGAAACTTCCGAATAGTAGAATCCTCCAACAATCTGCGAAAATTGTCCTCAGACTTTTCGAGAGGGGCCCCTTCGACAAAAGATCCAACGAGGTCATATTTTAATTTGGCAAAGATCAACCTGGAGAGATATAACAGGGGCGAAGATGCAACTTAATTGCGCAGCTATCTTTTAATTGGACGTATTCATTAAACTTTTACACTGCGAGGGCGCTCGCTAAAGGGAAATAATTAAGATGCAGTTGATTCCACCTTTTTATGCCCGAAGAAATTCGTTACTTCAAACTCGGGAAATTCGCGGAAAGAGTTCCGCTTCGATCGAGATCCGGAGGGTTTGTTGTCCGTTGGGAAAAACAGTGCGGAGTCATCAAACGAAATTTCGATTTTCGAGAATAGTTAGTCAATTTGCTCCTATTACCCAATATCCCAACTTAAAATTCCTAAGGATACAGCCGCAATTAGGGAAAGTTGGCAGTCTTGGACTGTCACCAGGGCAACTCCATTTAGGGCAAGCATATTTTCTCACCCTTTCTGCAAAAAGAAGTGCAACTCTTATTGCGATTACCACAGATAATAAATTAGTTGCAGTGAATTTAAGCGTCCCATTGCAACCGTGGTAAATCGATGAACTCTTCTTTTCAACGCAGGAGAAGCCAGATGGGACGATTCCGCGCCGTTTCCCACCAACATGTGTACACCTCTCGCAAAGTGTGTGGTTCTTTATTAATCTCTAAACGATCTGAACCATAAAACGAAACTGAAAGTCATTAAATGTAATGACGATATCATTCGCTAATCAAGAAGCCGACAATCGGGTGCAAGCCGCTTGCGACTCAATTTGCACCATTATGTTCGTTCGTGTTTGTTGCGAAAAAACATTCTCCTTTTTCGTATTCATCGTACACTAACATAAGTTTTTCTTTTCAGGTGAGTGAAAACCGTGTCATAACCGAGATGCGAGGCATTTAATGGAACGAGTAAGGTATGGTTCTTTTGTGTTGAATGTTCTGGACTGGTTTTCGAGAGCGAGAGTCGTCGCGATGATGCCACATCGATATTGATTAGTTTCAAGTCGAAATATAAAAAGATTTCATCGATAATTTGATAGATTGTTCGACGAAATATCAAGTTACTCTCGTGTTTCCCAAAAATTAATCGATCCAGTTAAGATCGATTTCAAACGTATCCATTGCGCGCGGCAGAATCTCGAACACTGCTCGAGCTACGGATGGGCAAACTCGAAAAAAGTCTTGAGATGATGTTCACTAAGAAATTAATTGCTTTTTCAAAAACAAAATCTTTGTCGTACCAATTTCAAATATTGAATATTGGATGGCACTGATGAAAGTAAAAAATTTTTATTCAGAAGAAAATGATTCTATACACGGTGGTTACCTGTCAAATTCCAACAAAATAACTAACGTAGTCTCGATGAGAAAAATTAGACATTGCGAAAATCGCATATCAGACAATAAAAGTCATGAAATCAAATGGACAAACATTTGGACGAAGAGACAGCACTTGTGACTTTGCTTGAAAAGATCAAACAATCGTCCAAAATGAGCTCGACCCAGTTGGATAGTTCATTTTATGACCCTGGAATCCCTTTGCCGCGAGCTCAAACACCGACAAATTTTGGATGGTCTCGAGCCTTGTTCGACCTGCTTCGCCAGTGAATATCAGAGAGTAAATTGAAACGTAATTCGAGAAGAATCGATATATATTCCCATCCCTAGCTCGAACAGTGTTCGCAATGGATACCTTCAGGCCATGTCCCCCTACCAGTTTGTTATGTTTCCATTATCCCCTCGATATAGTCCTGAAGGACGTCAAGAGCGCAAAGGGGGATAATCCCTCGCCCGACAACATAATCGAGGCGACGGAGTGACAGAACAATTAACGAATTTTTCCACCGTGAACGACGGTTGATTGCGGCAGTCCGGACGACATCATAATCGTCAACGTGCCTCGTACGACAAATTGCTGTAAGATTCGCGATAATTAAAAACATGCCACATTACGACCCAGGTCGTTCGAAATGACAACGGAATTGTTTAATTACGACGGTTCGGTTCGGAGCATCCGTCGGAATAACTGTAGCGGGGTTTCGGAGTTTCGTCTCGGGAATTTACCGATAAAATTGCCGGATGCGAGAATTCAGCTGTAGAGATCGAGGATCGGGGTGGCTGCGTTTTCTCGGAAGAAGATTGCGAATTGTTTGAACGCCCCGAGTTTCGTCGAAAGTGGCACAATTTTCTTGGAATTATGTCTGTTATGCTTTCACAATCGACTATGGACTTTTTTTCATAAGCTTTTTTCGGGTAGGGGCAAGATTCCCCAGGCACCTAACGAGGCTCTCTACCAAAAGCTGATTATTGAATATTATTGGAGATTTCATCTGAAGAAGCCCAATCTTCAGGGTGCAATTGTATTCGGAAATAACTCCTCCCCACATTCAACTTCTGGCGAAATGCCATCGAGAAATTTCGAACATTGTGAATTTACCTGTTATGAATCGAATATTCTCCTGGAAATAGCATTGAGTTAATAGTTGAAATTTCTGGATTCAGGGTTTCGATTCTTCGATTTAATAAAATTAGAATGATCAAAAAATTGTTAAGAAAGAGTTAACTTCCACTACAGGGTGCTTTTTAAGGTGAGGAAGTTAATCATATAAAATATTCAATTCGAAATAAGTGCACAAAATCTTGGGCATCGATATCTTAATACAACTCTGGATCGTGTTATCTCTATGTTAGGAGATCTGCCATGAATCACGGTGCCATATGCATTCCAGCAACTAAATAAAGTGCTGGATTTGATCACAAAATTGTTAATTCTCTGTCAACTTTTTTTCTGAGATTATTCCTAAACGGTAAAATTCTTAAAATTCAAACTGAGGAGAGGAAATATTAGTGATTGAAAAATCCTATAAGAAAAATTGGGAAGTTCACAAACTCACCAATATAATTGATCCAAATTGTTCGAAATGGTCACCATTCATTTGGTGTGCACAAAGGATTGCCTGGCCTAATAACGAATTATTACATGCAGCAACTATCACATCAGTTTGCTCACGAATAATGTTACAAGCATTTTCAATGCGTTGTTTTAGTTCTTCAACACTATTCACCTCACCGTTACTTTACACTTATGTTTCAAATGACCCCAAAAGAAAAAATCACCACATCCCATCCACCTGAAGTCACAAAAATCATACGCTCTGACAGTTGATTTCTCTTAAACTAAACGCATTCAACGAATTCGTTCAAACCTCAATACGTACCTAAATCAGATCTGGGCTAACTTTGATGATATAAAGCATTTTTGGAATTATTTTGATGGGTTCTAGCACCTGCCAAAAAATAAAGCCTCACCTCTGAAAACACCCCGTATATGTTTTTCTCTTGATCAGAGGAAATTTTCGGTTCAGTGTTGACAGAATCTGGTTACCTGGTTTCGCAATTATCTGCAGGTTAAAATATTCTAGGAATTCTTGTGTTACATCGTGAACGTAAACGACCATCTATATAGTGGTTTTCTTGCGCTCGCGCTACGAGGTCTGGACATCGGTCTGACTTTAAATCAGAACAATTAATCAGCAAGTCGCCGAAAGAGAGAAAATGATCGTGGTAGAAAACCGAAAATTCTGTTGAACATTGACGCCATCGAATCTTCTGTGAAATATCGCCGCATATTCGTGCAAAACCGAGTCGTCTGATATTTACCGCCACGTTTTTATCGAACCATTTTGTCTTTTTGTCTTCTGTTGAAGTGACATTGAACAGCTTTAAGTTGAGTGCCTTAAGCTTTTCAAAACCTGGTGACAGTCCCGGAACTGTGCATTTTTTTTTTCCTTAGTCAGGGGGAATCCTCATGGACGAACTATTTCCGATAGATAGAACAGTGTGAGACTTCGTGTGAAGCACGAACCTAACCTGCTGTTTCAGATTCCGGGCATTTATTACCTATTAACCTTTTGACTCTTCTTGTTCGTATCTCTATCACGATCTTTGTCATGTGATAATTGTGTTACCTATGAATTTGAATTTCATAGGTGTCTCTTCTTCTGGATAATTTAAATTGAGATTACTCAATTTCTGTTGATCTCTGGGTCTTTTGTGATAGGTGGGTATCCTAACCACATCTTCTGCGGGGTTGTAATCAACTAGTCTTCTCAGCTCATCATTTGGGTGTTGACTTGCTTTTTCAAATATCTTCTCGGCATATATTCGAATGTGCACAACCGAGTCGTCTAATCGTTTTTATCGCACCATTGTATAGCATTGTGAGTAGGACCCTCAGTTCAGCTGAAACTCGTTATTAAACGATTTAAAAAGAATTGTTATCAATTGTATGGTCATGCAAAAACTTTCGCCCTTATCTATACGGTCTTCTGTTGAGCAACTTCAAGTTAATTACCCTTAGCTTCTCAAAAACTAGGTGACAGCCTCGGAACTGTGCAGAAAGAAGGTTTATCCTCTGCTTCCTATCCTTCAACCCTATTTCAGTATCAGTTCGTGGTGATTCGCCGAGAGTTCATCTGAGGGTGGTCCCAAACCATTTGCGACCGTTCACCTTGCCTCTGATAGAAGTCACGTCTTTGAAGAATCAGAATACCAATTACAACGGTTATGTGGCCATCAATGAGATCCTGTTAACAGGTAACCCATTATGGAACTTTGGTCCATAACAAAACAGAATTTTCAATGAACAACAGCTCTTCCAATCTGAATGTGTTTCCACAATATGTGGTTGTGCAGCATTCGTGTCGTCCGGTCTATCCCTCCGCCTGAGGAAATTGAAATTCGTAAATATCCACCGTGAAAAATGGACCTCATTGTATGCGGTAATTTTGATAAACGACGGTCCGGGCCCCGGAAAATGCCTTATATACCTCTTTTCCTGCGCCCAGGAACGCGTTATCTTGTTTTATATAAATGGTTTTGAATTTCGCCTGCTTTAAAAGTTACCAACTCGTTAATATTCATTAAAGTACCACCGGAACCGTTCTGCTCAGATACCGAAGGGGAGAAATAAGGGTGACGTTCAATGCTGAGAGGGATAAATTCGGAAGCTGTTTTAGTAACTGAAACTGCTTCCATAGTGATTTCCCAAGAATCTCAGAGCTTCATCCCAAATTACCTTCCCTAATAGATTCAACAGTTAACAGTTAACAAAATCATTATAACGATTTAACAATCCAAAAAGTTATTGTTACCTGATCAATGAGATCTGACCCTTCCACCTTGTTACATATGACTCACCTGAAACAAACAAAAAAAAATTAAAATCTATCGTTCGAAAAAACGAAAAAAAGCATCATATCGAACTCTACTCCGTCACAGATGAAAAGGGGCGAGAAGAAGAAGAAGAGGAAGGGAGCAATTTCAATCACTCGAAAAAAAAACGGTCGCTCTGACCGATCGTCCAACAGTTTACGACCGCATCTGGCTGATTTATGATCATTGATCTAATAAACGTGAGGTATGGCCGTACTTCCAACGAGAACGTGGCGCTGACTTTCACTGAGAACCTCTTCCAGTTCGTGTATTACGTAATTACCGGGCGAATTACCTGTCAAATTAACCGCAATCATCCCGAGAGTCCCGATCGACGACGTCACCGGAGAAGAACGCACGTGACGAATCGATTCGGTCGAAATGGCATCTCCGTTTCCGTTTCCTGCAATCGAATTCTTCCAATTTACGATATTTCTCGCAAAAACTATTATAGAGATTACCTGGAACAGCCAATATAACTCGCCAATTGAAGCGTCATATTCAGAAACACTTCTTTGTTATAGAGTCTGATCACTTTCGGTGGAGACGGTTGACTCCAAACTCTCGGTTCAGTAATTCCCGGTTGGAGCAATCGCTTATAATACCGGCCCTTTGCTTCTCAGTTATTGTCCCTCCCAGAGCATTTGAGGGCCGGTATTATGAACGATAGCTCCAACCGGAAATTACTGAACCGAGTGTTTAGAGTCGACCAATCTACGTTTCCCTCGTAGGAATCAAATATTTTCAACCTCGAGATACAACACGGAGCCTGGTAAATGTCTTCATGAATCGGCGGATACCCTTGTGCATCTGCAATGTCTTATCGAACGATCGGATCCTCTTCCATCGAGAGCAACCTGCAGTTTTTCCAAACTTGGTCCCGGAGGATGGGCAGTAAATCCGCTATAAAGGACAGACCTCGAGATATTTTTGTTGTATCTCGTTTCCTTATCGGTCAAATTGAGTTTTCGCATGCATAATAATGCGACGCAGCTGCGGAAGGCTATCATCGAAATCGATACCAAGGAGTAGTGTGAGAACTCGGGCGATTTTTGCAGGTATCCAGGGCAAATCATGAAAAGTCGCCTTCCAATGTTAGAATTGCAGAAACGAGCATTCCGACGGTACATTTTTCCTTTTCGATAGGATTTTGATCAGCGGCATCTCGGGGATCGAAAGCGATTTAATCATCATCCCAAAGGACGCGAGGTCTCCTTAAAGTGAATCCAGCCTGATTCTACCCCCGGTTTTCTCAAGAACTCAATTAAAAAAAAAATTTACTTTCCATTCAAAACGCTCTTTGCATGTTGAGAGATATCAACTCTCGTCATCTACCGGTACATCACTCAAACTGATCGTGCCACAACCAGTCAACGATCACCTTTCTCGCGTCAGATCTATCGCTCGTCCCATAACCTTGCCGTGGAGCAATTAAAAATCGCTCCTGGGTGGGGCGACTATCGCGTCGCTAACGGCCTATTAGCGACCAGCATTTGCACTTGTTAATCAGCTCGTATATAGCATCCGCGACGTTCGGAAAAAAAGAGCCGCGTATTTAAAAGCAATCGGGTGTTACTCCGCGCGACAGGTCCAATAAATACGACCCTAGATCTACAACGTCTTATTGTCTCTCGCCATTCATAGACGACGAGGCCTGTTAAGGTCTACCATGTTAGTATAATGTGGTGCATTTACGGGACCCTAATACACCTTCGCGCTGGATTATCGGCGACATAATTCTTGCCCTCAAATCACGCGTGATCTGAATAATGCGGAGGGACCTTGCGCCTGGTGAATATAAGCACAAATGAGCCGGCTTCTGGATTCCACGTCGCCGCGTATCCGATAATTTGCCGGCGACATGTTCCGATACACGTCTGGGAGGCGGTGGAATAAATCCCGCGCTACATCTTACAAGATATAGGTGGACTAATGGAGAATCATTCCGGGGAAAAATTATAGGAGATACGAGTGGAATCTGGCTTGATTGGAAAGGTACGCTTTCGCGCAATCGACGAAGCTCTCCAACATGTAAAATTGTACGCTGCTTCTCCGAGGAGTTCATGTCAGTGTTGTTGGGGACTTTTTTAAATATCCCTTGCTTCATCAATGAATACGATGAGCAGGTAAAAAGGTCATTTTAAGGAACCCTAGAGAACATCAAAATCATCATTGGCAACTGCAGACCGGTTTCAGCTTCCTTGAGCCTCATCAGTGCAGTTTCGCGATGATGAATTTAAAGTGACATGATTCTAGGCGAACAACTACGTAGATCACAGAAAATTTCCTCATCATCCCCACTTCAAGGTAGGTCCTGAGAATGACCCAGCGACCCCCACCAAAGCATGAAGTTCTAGGCAACTATACAAGAGTGATAACTATTGTATGCAGTTGCAATCGATGTTTTGATGTTCTCTGGGATACCTAGATTGACTTTTGAATCCCTTGGCTACTATAGTTATCGAGTAGGGGAATCGACGAGATGAGCCTCTATCGGGAGTTCTCGTGTTTGAGTTGATTCGGTGAACAGAGAGTTGAATCCCGAATCCGAATCGCACGGAGGCTTTTGGATTTGACGTCGACGGTATCTTTGGATTCGTGATCATAGACAAACTTGATTCCCGAACACAGAGTGTACGATTCTTTCAGCAGGTTGAATCGACTCAGTGACCAACTTTACTCGTTATAGTGTCACCCCATGTCAAATTATCATAGATTAGTTATTGGTTTCCGCTATGGCGATTAATCGAAAGAAGCTTGGCCATAGAAAGCCATCGACGAGCACCGTTTGGACGGTTCGTGACAGGGCGCGTTACATCGAGTCTCCTGGTCGAATCCCGCAGGAACAGTGCGGAGTCGTCCTGGTATCGCACAATCAATCCAATTTAAAATGGCATCTGAATGCCGTTGGCCGTATTAAACCGCACAATGCGGTGTACATATATTCTATACGGCCATTACACGTTTCCAGGTTCGGTTGACAATATTAGGATTTACTGCCCAGATTAATCACGTGGCCTGCACGGGCGGCGATCTACCCGGCATCGAGACCTTCGAGAACGGCCTGAAAATCGTGATCTCATTTGAGGGGAACACCTGGTATAGTTTTTATTCCGAACGGGGCACGGTATAATCTCTCGTGCTCGTGAGCATCCTCGGCAGCGTTGGCGGAAGAAAAATCGCCTACGTGTTATCCTTCCTGGGATTCGATCTATTCCGAATCTGGAATGTGAGGACAGAATGTAAGGGGACACTCGTTCGGAATCGGTTCGGAACTGGATTTCAGAGTCGATTGGTAAAGTGTATGTTGTTCTTCTTATTGTTCTAGATCTTGAGTTGCGGAACAATTGAGACTGCCGATCGGAATATACGGTTAACAGGTTCCTTTTTTCTGGTTCACAAAAGTATTCATGCGATAAACAATCGTTTTATTCGATAACGGATACGGCGAAGCGTGGGAACGATCCTTCAACGCTAGAATAAGTACCAGTTATTACAATAAAAGTCTTTTTCCGGATTTTTTTCGCCAGCAGGGCCGATGGCATACGATTAATCCGCGTTCCAGGAGCGGTTGCGTTCTTGACGTCCGTATGTGCGACTCGGAGTTCGAAGGCACAGTTTATAAATTTATGAAAAAACGCCTCACCTGGTTTTCCATTGATTGAAACTGCGGTCTAACATCAACGTGTACAATTGAAACATAGTTTCTAATCTGGGAAATTCGCCGATGCCGATAACCATTCCGATGTAGCAATTTGCGGCGGTTATTGGGTGAATTGAGGATGGTTAAGATTTATACGGAGGAGAATACGCCTCGAGCGATTGTTCTATGCGCTCGAAGATCCTACGAGAAATTGATCCGAAGGTTACGCGAATGCTTATTCGGATTGATACCGGAGGTCATTGGCTCAAGGGGAATCTAACATGTGAGAATGAGGACTATACATAGTTATAATTAGGTAAGGGGGTTATATTTCACTGCGACCTCAAGGTCTATTGTGCCCCCCATCAGAGCTGTTTTCGAAAATGTGCTACTTACAGCTCGCCCTCTAGCTTCAGATCTCCAATAAACTCCGGTATCTGAGAGGGCCACAAGGAGGTTACATCCTCATTCCTTCTTTAATTCTCTTGTCCAAGACATTGTTTGCGCTGGTTTGCGAGGCGATCTGTAACCAGGTGAACAGGAGTTCCCTCCTCTTCCTACAGAATCTGCAATCGTCAGTTTCTGTTAAGCCCATTCTCACCGTATGCTTTCTAAGGCGACAATGTCCTATGAGGAAGCCACGGAGGAGGCGTAACTCATTCTTACTGTGATCCAAATAATTTTTGGATCATGCACTTTCAAAGTTCCAAAGGAACTTCGTGCAGTGATCCATTCCTGGAAGATTCCTTCAGAGTGCTTCTCTTTCAGCCTCTTCCTTCTCCAAATCTCTTTCTTATAGGTGCATTTGCCTATGCCACAGAAAGCATCTGCCAGTAAGTGGCATTTGTGCTCCCTTTTTCCTTTGATTCCTGAGTAACCAGGAACCCTGTCCAAAAAGACCTTGTTATTCTTGCCTACTTTATTAAGTTTCCTTCAGTACTTCCATATCAACTTTGAGTCGATGATACAGGAGTTCAAGGCTTTGATAGCACCTTGACTATCAGATTGGATCACAATTCCACACTGTTGATAGTTTTTTTCCAGGTTTATATCTATGCATCCTTTGGATGCAAGTATTTCTGCCTGAAAAACACTCGAGTAGGAGCCTAAGGATAGTGTACGCTTGGTTCTTGTCCCGAATACTCCAGCGCCAGCCCCAATCGTCGTTTTAGAACCATCTGTATACCATTTAATGGTATTCACTTTGAAATTTTGGGTGGTGTATTCCTTTTCCCATTTTTCCTTCTTACATAGCATAGTGTTGAAGTTCTTCTCAATGCTTCGCAAACCAAAATATCTGTTTATACCCTTGACTCTCATAATATTTTCTGTAATCAGTGGTTTTCATTATCAGAATCAATTTTTTCGTCCTGGATTTTTTCTTAGGATCTTTTTCCCACAGAGATTATTGTATTGTTCTCTAAGATTCAACTTCACTATTTGTTTGCATCAATATTGGCTCTCTCCAAAGCCAATGTCAGAACCAGAAAAGCTGGAGTGCTAATTAGAACCTCTTCATTATCTGTAATTATGCACTGATGAAACGTCTACAGAACGAATGTCGATTGAAAAGAAGAAAATATCATGTCCTAGATTATAACTCGTCTTTTGACTGAATAAATTTTTGACTTTTATACATTTATGAGAATAACTTGAATTTTTTGCATGGAGATGCTTCGTAGTCCGGACCTTACTGTCTGCGCCTTGCCCCATGAGAATATAGGGATGACATGGTCAGCAAGATCAGTTAGTACTACTCAAATGTATGGTTATTGAACTTTAAGACTGTCTCCAAGGTTTCTAAAAATCTCACCACAAGCAAATTCATGTTGCAGAAGGAAACCTGCATCGATGCTTGGGTCCTAGCAAGGTTCTATTGCAAAAGAAACCAGTTGTGCATAACCACCTGGGAGTCAATAATTTTCCTTTAAAGGTGGTCCTCTCTCCCTCAGTAGGAGTAGAACCTTTCTTGGGGGAACACAGCTCCAAATAAAAGTTCAGGACTGATGAAGAATAGTTATAGTTAGGTAAGGGGGTTACATTTCACCGCGACCTCAGGGTCCCCCCACCATAGCTGTTTTCGCAAATGCGATACCTACAGCTCGCTCTCCAGCTGACATTT
The DNA here is from genome assembly GCA_963966015.1 of Aphidecta obliterata. NCBI lineage: Eukaryota > Metazoa > Arthropoda > Insecta > Coleoptera > Coccinellidae > Aphidecta > Aphidecta obliterata. Next base: position 7,706,451 of record OZ014435.1, read on the forward strand.
TTTGCGCTGGTGGCGAGTAACCAGGTGAACAGGAGTTTCCTCCTCTTCACCACAGAATCTACACCCGTCAGTTCATGTCAAGCCCATTCTCATCATATGCTTTCCAAGGCGACAATGTCCTGTGAGAAAGCCAGTGAGGAGGCGTAAATCATTCTTACTGAGATCCAAATACTTCTTGGATCTTACACTTCTAAAGTGATCCATTCCTGGAAGATTCCTCCAGAGTGCTTCTCTTTCAGTCTCTTCCTACTCCAAAAACGCTTTCTTATAGGTGCATTTGCCTATGCCACAGAAAGGTTCTGGGCCAGTAAGTGTGCTCCCTTCCTGAGCTCTTCGTTTCCTTTGATTCCTAAGTGACCAGGAACCCATACTCAAGAGACCTTGTTGTTCTTGCCGACTTCATTAAGTTTCCTCCGATACTCTCATATCAGCTTTGAGTCGATGATACAGAGGTTTAGTGCTTTGATAGCAGCCTGACTATCAGAATGGATCACAATGTCACACCCTTGATAGATTTTTTCCAGAATGCATCTTTTAATTGCAAGTATTTCAGCCTGAAAAATACTCGAGTAGGAGCCTAACGATAGGGTACACTTAGTTCTTGTCCCGTATACTCCAGCGACTGCCCCTGTCGTGATTAAAGAGCCATCTGTATACCATTTAGAGGTAATCTGAAATTTTGGGTAGCGTATTTCTTTTCCCATTTTGCTTCTTTACATATCAAAGTGTTGAAGTTCTTCTCAATGCTCACTTTTTTAATCATAATATCACTAGGCAGGAGTATATAGGACGACAGAGGTTTTTTCTTTCAGCTTTGTGGTTAAACAGCTTCCAAAGCTAAAGCTTTTCATGAAAATAAGATTGGTCCCAAAACCGATCCCTGTAGGGCACCCAGTGCATTATGGTTCTCCTAGTTTTCAAAACAGCCGTTTTAATGTGGCAATCTATCGTCTTCAACATCGACCGGATCAGGGGTCGTTCAACCAGTCGAGACTTCCCCATAAACCACAAACATGACTTCCACCTCCGACATTACGCACGACATTAGCAAATGTCATCTCCCGATATCCGCTGAATTATCTGCCGGCGGACGCGGCCGAACGTGACCCGCAGTTAGCGACCTCCTGTGTGTTCCTGTCGTGGCCGGTCGGACGGACGGGAACGCACACGTCCTGCATCCCGAACAATACACAGCCACCCTGATCGGTTCCGAGCCGATGATCCGCCATCTCGCGGCACGCTTACATATATCACATTTCCACGGATGAATGGTACGACAGATGCCGCCGCCGCCGTGGTCTTATATCGGTCCATGCAAATGCCGGATCTTTACGGCGGCCGAGGATTGGAGGTTGTTCTGGGGACAACGAAGAAGTGGATTAACATCGGGTGAACTTTCATCCCGCGTGGTAACCTCAAGATGCCGGCGTAATCTTCTCTTCAAGTCTTACGCCGCTACCGCAAAAAAGCGGCTCCAATCGCTACATGATTCGATTATGAAATCGTTTCCCATCGTACACGACGATAATTCGCCGGTTGTGTTCCTCTCGGCGAAAAAATACGGGAAAAAGAGCGCCGCCGCCCCCCGCCCGCTGCGGTCCCAGCTGAGAAATTGCGATTCGAAATTGCGGCAGCCGGACGGCCGCTGACGAATCTATTCCGCGAGATCGTTCGTGCGGAGCGACGTTAATGTCGGCGGTGAAATTGAATGGGAAAGAACATTTGCTGCTGGTTCAAGTTGGTATGGGAAGAATTGAGGAGGTTTAAAGATATTACTGAAAGAGTAACAATCTGGCGTTGTTCCTATGGATCACAGCATGTTCGCTGCACTACAAACAAGCCATCACCATTCCATTCCATAAATGAGGAAATTTGGAGGTTGGTAGTCTTTCTTTCCTGAGATTTCAAAGGTTCAAAATCGGAAGTAACGAACCATTTCAGACGAGTAGATCTCGGCATCGCCTCGAAAATCCTCCCACTCCGCTTCGTGCGGTAACATCCGATGCTCTCCTGCGAGTTCCCATCAATCCCAATCATCATTAGAACATCGGCGGGTTATTCACTATGCCACATTCTCCTCTGATTGCGCCAATTCGCAATGAATTGCTCGTATTTGTTTCGTCGCTAATGCCACGTCCGACAATCTTCGCGGCAACGAGCTAATGACGGGGAAAATCACGGCATCTTGTGAACGACTGCGTTTTATCGAAAATCCGAAGAATCCCTTCGCGATGTCCATGTTGTAAACACTGCGGATTGTCTGGGATAATTACGGGTGGTGCAATCATGTCGTTATGAGAAAAACGCAGATGTTGGTTCGGAAAAAGTCTCAGTCGCGGCAACAATGCAATTGTATTGGAGCGCCTGGAATATAACCTTACTTTTTCATTTCAATACACGTACGCATATCTAGATACGTCAAAAACAGAAAATCTTTGATAAACTTTTTGTGGGATACTAACCCCATTCAATGGGCTCGAGCCTTGAGCAAAGTAAGAACTTCTAGTTTACTGGATTTTCCCTGAAAATTTCAACTGGTGAATAGAAATAAAACGGAGATATACTTTCGAAAAGTATATATATATATAAAAAAAACTTAATGATTCTTCACAAACTATACACTAATGCATCAAAGACACGCATTCTACCTTCACCAGAACGAATAAATCTCGACAAATTTATCAAATGTCAAGTCAAGGTTTGATTGGTGATCTCAGAATAACAATTATCCAAAAAACTTTGAATTTCAAGAGTATTTCAATCTTGAGTGAAAGATTCCAAGACTCGGGACTCGTAATTTAAGAATTACCTTTTCTTATGCTCAGCCACTCTGGGGGGAGAAATCCTGCCCTTGTCGCAATCGTGTTGTTCACACTCAATAAAGCCGAGAGTTCACTGCGAGACAGAACACACCCTTTGTTCACTTCTTAACCAAACTAAATTCCCGATAGATTCCGTGTTATTTTTCTGTAAGAGCTATTCGTGGTTACTTCTCGGAAACTATCTTATGAAAATTTCTTATCATCTCGAACAAGTTCTCCAATAACGTGTTCTTTCCCCTCGAAAGAACTTTTTCCTCCCGCAAACCACTCCTGATAGAGTCCAAAAAACCTTTTTTGACCAAGTCCCCGAAAAACAGCTCCTAATAGATTCCCAAAAACCTTTTTTCGACCGAGTCCTCCAAACCAATCCTTTCTCCGATCTTTACTTTGTCTCAAGAAAATTTTCAACCCTACCATTCTAGGTGGTTCCAAATGATGTTTTCGTTTTCGTTAAACCAATGATCCCCTTCTATCAACTTTTAAGGCGGTTCGTGAACCAAACATCAGCAATTATTGGTCTGAAACCAATCACCTCTCACATTTCCGACAGAGGTGGTAGGATGTGAAATTTTCCTTCGACGAAGGGAAATTATAAACCTCACATCGCTTCATTTTTTTGGTCATTAAACGCGCGTTAGGCACTGTATTTATGGGTCCTTCAAAACTCTTGAGTTTGAGTTATCAACATTTCAACGCTTGGCGCGAGGACTAAACAAATACTTGAATTAATACATTAATTCTTCATATTTCAGGGCCTCCTCACGACTTCAATTTTTTCTTGTATCGACTAGGCCAAAAGAAATAATCTCTATTTCCGGCTTATTTGGATTAAGTTTTCCAATTTATCACAGCATATTGTACAAAACTCTTTCAAAATCACGTGCTAAATTCTCTACGTTGAAATAATAATAATAAGGCTTTCATCAATCGAACTAAACAAGAACCCTCGCTGTCTTCGCCAGTTCGAAACTGACATCTGACAACCACGCTCGCCCCCAGCTCTTGTCGGGCGCAAGAAGCGATTCGAATTATTCCATTTTTGCTCCAACGGGCTACGAACAGGTTCGAAATTACGCCCAGGCACTGAGGAAATTACACATTATAGGCGGCATCGTAAAAGAAGAAGAACAGGAAGAATTGCACATCATCCCGAGGTAGGCGCATCGATGGCTCCCATAGAAAATCATTCGCATAAAAAGACATCGAACCCGGCCTACTCCCAGTGATAAATTACCCAGCCATTTGTCTCGGCGGTTAGGTCGATTTTTACGTCGGTACACGCGGATTGCGCCCGGTACGTAACCAACGACACCCATGTCATGGAACACAATGATACAGTGAGAGAAGGTGTGTGTGGATCTGATTCGTCCTTTCGATTGACCATGCACTCGAATCGTTTCTTTGCTTCGGCCTTTCAGGGGAGTCAGGTATAGGTTGGCAACACTTTTCTCACTGACATCCGATCTGACAGCTGACAATTGATTTTTGGTTAGTTTTTTGACGTCAAAAGGAGCACAAACCGACATATACATTGGGAATTTCTCCAGTATCCATTCGGGAAGTAATTCACGAGGTAATTTATGAAGATTGTTTCGTGTGAGAGCCCAGCGTAAATCTCTCTCGTCCTAACGGTCAGTTCAAAGTAATAATGTCAGTGTTCAACGAAACTGTGCGACCATGCGTGACAGCACATTTCTTCGCCAATCAAGCCTAGCACAGTTCCATTTGTCGCACGTTTGAAATTTATGATTTAGCTGCAGTTTTATCGGTTATTGTCGGTCGACATCTGCATATCTTTTGTCCCAGAAACGTAAGATTCGATTTGCTTCCAAGTTGTCTTGTGCGGGACAAAAACGAAATTAACATTTATGGATCGATGGGCGTCCTAGAAATATGAATGGGGAAATTGCGGAATAACAAAGTGCGGATATGGCACCTTAAAAGTTATGGCAACGACCAAATTCCACATTTCTAGGTTAATTCATTTCAACATAAAATAAGTATTTTGTATTGGAGAACTGTCTAGTTCCATCGTGTAGATGTATGTCATTTCGAGGAACAAATCAATACCAGTTCAAAAAAAAAAACTAGTTATAATAAAGTACCCATCTCAATTCACCGTTTTCATCGTCAGACATTTTCGGCTTCAGTAAAGAGCGTTATTTTCTGTGAAGACAACCATCTCGTTCAATTCACTAAATCCAGGTCGTTACTCTTCGAAAAACGCATTAACTTCTCAACAACAATGATGGTTACTTCCTCCAATCTCGTTTCGAGTGTGAATCGTTGTCAACTCATCTTCGAATATGTCGAAAAATAATGGGTTAACTGTTTCGATCTCATTATATTTAATGCATACTCCATTAGAGCTGTTGAGACGTTTCCAGCTCAACAAAAAGATTGCCAGTTTGGGAAATGTCGTTTTTTCTTCACAGTCTTCTTCCTGCCGTTCACAGATAAGGCGACAGGTACTTCTGCACTGGCTTTTTCTGACCGAAATTATCTATTATTTTCCATTTCTTCACATACTTCATTTCGAAGGTGAGGTTTTTTTACCACCAATAGAATTCATCAAAATAGGTCGATATACCAAAAATCGTTCATATTGTTACGTGATCACCACTTCAAGGTTCGTACGAGGAACAGCGAACAGCCTATACATTCCTACTTCGAGGAACTTCTCATGAAGCTGAACTTCTCATAAAACTCAGAACATTCCTAGACATACCAAGAATGACCGTCGAACCACCGGAAACAGTGGGAAAAAGTGCCATTTCGCGTTTTCCATAAGACTAGTGAAACTCGTGCCTAAAGTGAAAGTTCACGAGTTTCCCCACATAGAAACCGTAGTTTTAAAGACAGTTCGTATCATAAGCTTTTAACATCCACTTGTTATCAACTCCCGTTTTTCTGTATTTTGATCTTTATTTGATAGTTTATTATTTTGAAACAGGAAAACATATTTATATAAAATATTCACCAGGGCTGAGTATTTCGAAATCATAGTTACCCGCGAATATGAGAAATTCCCAGCCCGGATCTGGGTTCGTATTGATATCTAAATGTGTAGATATTACCAGCTGTCTGAAGTCAGTTTACGTGAAATCATCCACGATACGTGTAATGCCGAAGTTTTCCGATATCAACCATTCCTTTGGGGTAATTTGAAAACGTTAGTGTATAAGTGACGGTTAGGTGAATGCGACAGAACTGAGACAACGCATTAAATTAAATAATTTTGTGGCATTATTCCGTGAGCAAACTGATGTGGTGAAAATGGTGACCATTTCGGACAATTTCTGTAAAGAATTTGGATCAATTTTATCGGTGAGTTTTTGAAATTCCTAATTGTGATGAAGTTGATAGAGAATACGAATTTGCGATAAATTGTGATAACTACCGAGGAAATATCGCACGTATATTTTTTGTACTTCTTTTAAAATCATTTATATGATGTGTTAGATGCGGAGGGGTTCTGAATTTATGGTTGAGAGGGTGGGGGCGTATCGGCGTGGGGTACCAGGATTAGTTGAGGAGGCGGAAGGCGGACGATCAAAGGTTTCCAGGAGTAATCTTTGACTATCATCACGTTTATTGAGACAGTTGGGTCGTTCTTCGATTCTAAGGGCTTCGCGAATAATCCTACTTGTGAGTGTTTTTTCAGCAGAGATGGTTCTGCATCGCTCAAAATAAATTTTATGTCCTGTTTCGGAATACATAAAATTAATTTTGCGCGATGCGAAACCACTCACAAGTAGGATTATTCGCGAAGCCCTTGAAATCGACCCAACTGTCTCAATAAACGTGATGATAGTCAAAGATTACAAGATATATATATGAGGCGCTCTCGAAACACCTTGAGATAGACCGTACCCGATTACCCCAACACTCACAGCGGATCAATTCACGCGTTAGAACCTTCCAGGACACCCTCGAGCCACAGATCGCGCCAATGCACGCGAGGTAGCTTTCCGTTCAAAGGACGGATCCGATTCCCGTACGGCTAATCCGTACCCGCGTTTGACAAATAATAAGCCCCGTTTAGCGACCGAGGTGCGTGAAGGGTATTATTAAAAATAATAAGATCTGGTCGCTGGTGGCTGCCGTGCAAAGAGCGCAGGAATGCGCGTGCACGTAGCTCTCCGGCCGGGGGCGGCGCGGCTGAATTGATACATGTGTGGATGTACGAGATAAGAAGACGGGGGCGGTGGGTATCAATTAAGTAATATCGAGTACTGTTATACCAGGGAAATTTATATCAACATCGTTAATGGAAGGAGTACAAGAGAAGACGGAACGTTTTTCAAACGGTAACAGTTTATCGGCCTCCGGCGCAATCCCAGATTCCGTAATTTATATTGTTGCGTTGGGTGGAATTCTCAATTATTCAATGAGGAATTCCACTTCAGTATGTTTCATTGTTTCTAACGTACCCAACGAATAACACCGAGAAGATGATTTCTCGTGTTAATTTATGAAACTATGACCCCTTTTAATGAATTGGAACACTCAATAACATTTCGGTACATGCGGAATTAATTCGAATAGTCGGCAATAGAGATTATTTCTTTTGGCCTAATCGATACAAGAAAAAATCGAAGTCGTGGAACGCCTAGAAATGTGAAGGATTAATATATTAAGTTAAGTATTTGTTCAGTCTACAAGCCTAGCGTTGAAATGTTGATGAACCAATCTCAAGAGTTTCGAAGGACCCATAAATATAGTGCCTAAAGCGCGTTCATCAAAAAAATGAGGCGTTGTGAGATTTATGATTTCCCTTCATCGTTTTCACGAATTGAGCACTCAAGTGTTTAGATCGAAAATTTCACATCCTACCACCACTGTCGGAAATGTGAGAGGTGATTGGTTTCAGACCAATAATTGCCGATGTTTGGTTCACCAAAGGCTCTTTCAGAAAAATAACACGAAATCTATCGGGAATTTAGTTGTGTTAAGAAGTGAACAAAATTATATCGAAACGCCGAGAGGAAGTACGGGTTATTTCTGTGGCGGAGTGAACTCTCGGCTTTATTGAGTGTGAACAACTCGAGTTCGACAAGGGTAGGATTTCTCCACCCCCCAGTGGTGGAGCATAAGAAAAGGTAATTCTAAAATTTCGCATGGCATTATTTGAGTTCCACAAGTCCAGAGTCTTGAAATCTCTCACTCAAGATTGAATAACTCTTGAAATTCAAAGTTATGTGGATTATTCGACATCGCATCGATAGTAGAAGATACAAGTCTAATCATATACGGCTGTTTATCTGAAAACTAGATGAAATAATACTCTGTTGGCTTGCTTTTAGTTTATCTTGTATAATTTTTCTAATTTCATTCCTGAATTTGAAGACACAAGTTATCCAGCCAACTTGAATCGACGACAGAAATCCATCAAACGTTTTCCTCATTCTCGAAGGACAATCAGTCCGAGCATCTGTCCCGGCGTCAACTCCCCACGAAATCCATTACTCTCGAACACAAAGACCACTAGAACTGCACATTTACCATTGAAATAATGACGGCCATCATTCAAACAATGCCTTACTCGTTTACACATGTGAAACAAGACGAGATTGAAGAGATATAGACGAGATAGATCGACCGGCGTACCGGACGGACGTTGAGAGATTGCACCTGTCCGTCCGTCTGTCCGCCAAACCGGAAAAATCACGGTAGTTTCATTCCGCCATTGTCTTTCGCAGGTCTGCCAACTACAATAACGCAACAGGTGACTGCGAGCTCTCGAACATGGACAGGATCACCTTAGCCGGCACTAACGCTTTTCAGGTAAGCAAAGGATCCCATTTGGAGTCTCAATATAACCTCAACTTTCACCTTTGGCAACATTGCATCCACTTGAATATAACCTATAAATTGTCGAAACCATTGACCAATCTTCCTATTGCAGGCCACCGACGGCATCGACTACATCGAGAACAACTGCGTGGACGAACCCACCAAGCTCTGCGAATTCAAGAAACTGAACGGCAGGATCCTGAAGACAGTCGACTCCGTATACCAAGACGTGGGATCTGTCGACGAGTGCAGGGAACTGTGTCTGAACTCCCCCTACAGGTGTCACTCCTACGACTACGGCGACACCGGCGAGATGGTCTGCAGACTGAGTCATCATTCCAGGGCCACTTTGACCGACATTCAGGTGAGCAGTCACTTCCTCAAAAACTTCTTCTTTTATCGGTTCTTGTGGTTGTTGAAGAGGATCAGGAATTATCGACAGGCCTGACCTCATTGAATACCATTCTTTCCAATGAAAACTCACCAAGATTCAATAAACTGTATCCGTGTTCAAATAGCATCAGTCCGAATGAGTATTTCGAGCCTTTTGTCATCTTCAATTCAACTACACATCCTCAACCACCCAATTCCCCGTGCTGCATTCCGAGCATCTGCCAGCAGTTAATCAGCGAAATCCCGAAACAAAACCGAATTCGCCGATAGTCCGGTTCCCTCGGGAACAGATCGTGCATTCCCAGAACGTCTGAACAATGCACCGGCATCGCAAAAAGGCCATCTCACGTTCCTCGATCCGTATATACGAACACACGAACCGAAAAATACACCGCATGCGTCATTAGGCGAAATGGTTCTCGGAAGAATTCCCGTCTAACGGGAAGCGACCATAATCGCGGCGACTGTTACGCTTTAATTAACCGATAACGCGCAATTAACTCAATAAAACACGGTCCGTTTTTTTTTTCCCGCAGGATCCCTATTTGGAAGTCCCGGAAGCTGCGACGTACGAGCTGAGCTCATGCTACAACGTCAGCATCGACTGCAGGTCCGGAGATATGGTGGCGAGGATCCAGACCAACAAGCTCTTCGACGGCAAGATCTACGCGAAGGGTAGCCCAAACTCGTGCGTCAGGGACGTCAACAACAGTCTCGAGTTCGAGCTTAACATGGCCTACGACAATCTCGAGTGCAACGTGAGGAAAAACGGACTGGGACGCTACATCAACGACGTCGTCATCCAGCACCACGACAAAATCGTAACTAGCTCCGATTTAGGCCTGGCCGTCACATGTCAATACGACCTGACGAACAAGAGCGTCACCAACGAGGTCGACTTGGGCGTGAAGGGAGATATAACACCCGCACTATCCGAAGAAGTCACCGTGGACTCACCGAACGTTGCGATGAAGATCACAGACAGGAACGGAGGAGATGTCATGCCTTCTGCCGAGGTTGGCGATCCCCTTGCCCTCAGGTTCGAGATCATCGACAAGAACAGCCCATACGAAATCTTCGTCAGGGAATTGGTGGCCATGGATGGCGTGGACTCCAGCGAAATTGTACTCATCGATTCTGATGGTTGTCCCACCGACCACTTCATCATGGGGCCTATATACAAGTCTGCCCAGTCAGGAAAGGTAAGATCACGATTTTTCCATCACCGAATAAGAGTCTCTAATATCTCTGAGCTCCTGAGGGATCTCACAGAGACCTAGAAGATCCACAGTAATAGTTAGGAAAGGGGGTTACATTTCAATGCGACCTCAAGGTCTATTGTGCCCCCAATCAGAGCTATATTTGCAAATGCGCTACCTACAGCTCGCCCTCCAGCTCCAGAGCTCCAATGAACTCCAGTATCTGAGAGGGTTTCAAGGAGGTTTGATCCTCGTTCCTCCTGTAATTCACTTGTCCAAGACATTCTTTGCGCTGGTTTGCAATGGCGAGGCATTCTGTAACCAGGTGAACAGGAGTTTCCTCCTCTTCAGCACAGAATCTACACTCGTCAGTTTCTGTTGAGCCCATTCTCATCATATGCTTCCTAAGGCGACAATGTCCTGTGAGGAAGCCAGTGAGGAGGCGTAACTTATTCTTCCTGAGATCCAAATACTTTTTGGATCTTGAACTTTCAAAGTTCCGAATGAACTTTTTGGAGTGATCCATTCCTGAAAGATACCTCCAGAGTGCTTTTCTTTCAGTCTCTTCCCTCTCCAGAAACTCTTTCTTATAGGAGCATTTACCCATGGCACAAAAAGGTTATGGGCCAGTAAGTGGCGTTTGTACTCCCTTTCTGGCAAGTCTATTGGCCACTTCGTTTCCTTTGATTCCTGAGTGACCAGAAACCCAGACTTAAGAGACCTCATTGTTGAGATCCACAGTAACATTCACATTTGAATATTCTTTCCAGGTCCGAAGGATCTCAAGATCCACAGTATAGTTATAGTTATAGTTTGGTCAGGGGGTTACATTTCACTGCGACCTCAAGGTCTATTGTGCCCCCCATCAGAGCGGTATTCGCAAATGCGCTACCTACAGCTCGCCCTCCAGCTCCAGAGCTCCAATGAACTTCAGTATCTGAGAGGGTTTCAAGGAGGTTTGATCCTCGTTCCTCCTGTAATTATCTTGTCCAAGACAATCTTTGCGTTGGTTCGCAATGGCGAGGCATTCTGTAACCAGGTGAACAGGAGTTTCCTCCTCTTCACCATAGAATCTACACTTATCAGTTTCTGTTGAGTCAATTCTCATCATATGCTTCCTGAGGCGACAATGTCCTGTGGGGAAGCCAGTGAGGAGGCGTAACTAATTCTTACTGAGATCCAAATACTTTTTGGTCTTGAACTTTCAAAGTTCCGAATGAACTTTTCGGAGTGATCCATTCCTGGAAGATACCTCCAGAGTGCTTCTCTTTCAGTCTCTTCCTCCTCCAGAAACTCTTTTTTATAGGTGCATTCACCTATGCCACAGAAAGGTTCTGGACCAGTAAGTGGTGTTTGTGCTCTTCGTTCTGGTAAATGTATTGGCCTCTTCGTTTCCTGAGTGACCAGGAACCCAGACAAAAGAGACCTTATTGTTAAGACCCACAGTAACACTTAAATCTTTTTCCAGATTCTGCTCTCGCACTTCGACGCCTTCAAGTTCCCGTCCTCCGAAGTTGTCCAGTTCCGCGCTTTAGTAACGCCATGCATGCCGACCTGCGAACCAGTCCAATGCGACCAAGAGGAGAGCACCGGAGACCTCAGATCCGTCATCTCATACGGTAAACGCAGGAGGCGTCGTTCCACCGACGCCCAAGACGACCTCCTCCTGGTCCAGACCATCCAGATCAAGGACAAATTCGGATTCGAACGCGACAACAAGTCCGCCCTCCTCAACGAGGCCGTCTTCCTGCCCAACGAGGCTGGAGTTTGCATCAACATGGCCGGTTTGGTGGTGGCGTGCGCGGTGTTCCTCGCCGCCCAGATGTTGATCATCGCCGTCTGGACCTTCGTCTGGCAGAAGAGGCGATCCAGCTCCAAGCTCTCCGGGCACGACGACATGTCGGTCACCATGTCCCTTCCGCCTTCCGCCATGAGCTCCAGCAGGACCGACAGTATGTGCAAGCTTTACGACAGCGGCTACAGCCACCCGCGTAGATTTTAGGGTTCAACAGTGATTTCTGGGGGTACAGACGGGTCGCAGTGAAAATTCCGCTTTGAGACTTGAGCATGTCCAATGGGGCAAATTGTATTGCAGTGTTGTGAACCCCTTGGCCCGTCTGAGCAGCACCTCGGTAATCCAGGACACTCAAAATTCACGCTGGAGGAAACTTCAGCAGTGGCTGCTACGCAACTTGGATCTGGTCTTTACAGTGGGGCCTTTTGGAAAAATTAAATTAGGAGCTTTTCTGTGTTTTCTTTTCTTCAAACAGTTCACTTCCGAGGAGTTTCTACGCAGCCATAAGACATCCGTACGACCTCTTCTGGAATATAAACTAAGAGCACAACTGTAATCCGAACAACCACGAAGTCCACCCTCAAGTATCCCTTTCCTCGACATCAATCCCCAATAAATCGGTCCTGATCAAGTTCCCAAGACACCTACGTCGGCGGTGTGTTGGCAACCCTGAACTCCGCAGACTCTGCTGACCCAAAAGCCGCCTCGCAGTCGTTTAACTCGCTTCGACATCTCACATTTTCCCATATCATATTGCAAGGTGAATCGTTATCCTCCATCCAGTTAGTGCCACATCTTGAAAGGTTACGAGGGAACGGCATCGTGGCGGATTACAGTTGTTTTTAAAGTCGCAAATGCATAACTGTAAAGCGAGACTCTCGGCCTCATCGTGCAATAAACATGCGCCACGCCACGCTGTCAAGGTTACAACTGTCGGAAGTCGTCGTCGCTGCTTCGACATACAATATGTGCACAGAAACGCGCCCAATATGGAACATAGAGGACGATCCGAGAAGTCGTTTTTAGGCCTCGCGTTAAGGATCGTCCCGAGGTATGTTCGTAAAAACGCTCAAGTATATGCGCTTCGGGGCTCGATATGGCGTATATCAATATCTAGCAATGTGTAGCATCCATTTTTTATCGTTCGAAAAAACCACTAGGATCATTTTATCGTTTCAATTAATCATTTCGTATGTACTCCCGAGAATGAAAGCTATAATTCCTCTATACCGCAATATCTTTAATTAAATAATTAACTGATTAGAAATCGATTGATTGGATATAATTGATCGGTGTTCCATATAAGTGTCGCGTACGACGTTTTAAGATTAAATACTCGTATTAGATTAGACACATTATTTTTAGCTTTTAAGGTAACGTTCCTGCGATGTCGGAGCGGATCGATCCCAATTAATTAACAAGACACGTTCTGGAATCAATGCAAGTGGGAAATATCAATAGAAATAAGGGAAGACCGGAACGACTTCTAATTTCGAATCGTCAACTCGAAATATCGAAAGTTCAGATCACGTTTCAAATTAGAAGGAAAAATTCGCAGTTCCTGAACGCACCCGATTATCCATAGAATATTACGACTTTCGCACTGTCGCCAACGTTGGCGTTTCTTCCGTAGTTTTCGACATTGTGCCAAATTGAAATAGGGTATTTTCCTCTTCAGATTCTTTCCAGAATGATTAACGTGCAAATCCGCTACTAACGTTTAAGCTTTCGGTTTATGGTTTTTATTAGTTTAGAAGTGCAGATCGATCGTTCCACATTGAGGCGTTACGAAACCCGGCTTGAAAGGATTCTAGGACGATCAAGCACGAATGAATTTAAAAAAATGTTTTCTACTCTTATTATGTAGAGTGCGAGTGTCTGTGTGAGAATGAATGAGTATTTAAAAGGCTTGTCCTGGTCTCCTTCGAGCCTGACTGGTCGGTTTTGCAGTTTTTTAGATGTAATGGATGTAGTTCTTCGCAAAACCGCCCACTGGTCCACGCATTAGACAATAACAGAATACCATACTTCCTTATTCTTGTCTGATTATAGCTATCTTAAATTTTTTTAGTTATTTTATTCTCTTATCGTAATCAGTGATGAATTCTTACTTTTTATAAACTTAACTTATGAAATTAATAAATCTATGAAAATAATAATTATTTTTCATTTAAGTATTCCCAAATCCACCTGTTGAAAATTTATCAAGTTATCATTTAACCTTTTTTCTGAAATTCAGTTTGAATCAAGTTCTCACTTCAAAAGTTTGACAGCAAGATAAAACCAAGATCAGATTGAAATAAGTTGTCAATAAAAGCAAAGTAATGTTTCTTTATGAAAAGGTTTTTATTTTATTAAACCCAAACATTTGTTGGTCCGGAAATTGATCAAGTTATCATTTAATCTTTTTTCTGAAATCCAGTTTAAATCAAGTCCCCACTTTGAAAGTTTGACAGCAAGATAAAAACAAGATCAGATTGAAATAAGTTGTCAATGAAAGCAAAGTAAAGTTTCTTCATAAAAGAGTGTTTATTTTATCAAACCATAAGATTGGTTGGTCCAAAAATCGATGAAGTTATCATTTAACCTTTTTTCTGAAAGCCAGTTTAATTCAAGTTTTCACTTTGAAAGTTTGACAGCAAGATAAAAACAAGATCAGATTGAAATAAGTTGTCAATGAAAGTAAAGTAAAGTTTCTTCATAAAAGGGTGTTTATTTTATCAAACCATAAAATTGGTTGGTCCAAAAATCGATGAAGTTATCATTAACCTTTTTTCTGAAATCCAGTTTAATTCAAGTTCTCACTTTGAAAGTTTGACAGCAAGATAAAAACAAGATCAGATTGAAATAAGTTGTCAATGAAAGTAAAGTAAAGTTTCTTCATAAAAGGGTGTTTATTTTATCAAACCATAAAATTGGTTGGTCCAAAAATCGATGAAGTTATCATTTAACCTTTTTTCTGAAATCCAGTTTAATTCAAGTTCTCACTTTGAAAGTTTGACAGCAAGATAAAAACAAGATCAGATTGAAATAAGTTGTCAATGAAAGCAAAGTAAAGTTTCTTCATAAAAGAGTGTTTATTTTATCAAACCATAAGATTGGTTGGTCCAAAAATCGATGAAGTTATCATTTAACCTTTTTTCTGAAAGCCAGTTTAATTCAAGTTTTCACTTTGAAAGTTTGACAGCAAGATAAAAACAAGATCAGATTGAAATAAGTTGTCAATGAAAGTAAAGTAAAGTTTCTTCATAAAAGGGTGTTTATTTTATCAAACCATAAAATTGGTTGGTCCAAAAATCGATGAAGTTATCATTAACCTTTTTTCTGAAATCCAGTTTAATTCAAGTTCTCACTTTGAAAGTTTGACAGCAAGATAAAAACAAGATCAGATTGAAATAAGTTGTCAATGAAAGCAAAGTAAAGTTTCTTCATAAAAGGGTGTTTATTTTATCAAACCATAAGATTGGTTGGTCCAAAAATCGATGAAGTTATCATTTAACCTTTTTTCTGAAATTCAGTTTAATTCAAGTTCTCACTTTGAAAGTTTGACAGCAAGATAAAAACAAGATCAGATTGAAATAAGATGTCAATGAAAGCAAAGTAAAGTTTCTTCATAAAAGGGTGTTTATTTTATCAAACCATAAGATTGGTTGGTCTAAAAATCGATGAAGTTATCATTTAACCTTTTTTCTGAAATTCAGTTTAATTCAAGTTCTCACTTTGAAAGTTTGACAGCAAGATAAAAACAAGATCAGATTGAAATAAGTTGTCAATGAAAGCAAAGTAAAGTTTCTTCATAAAAGGGTGTTTATTTTATCAAACCATAAGATTGGTTGGTCCAAAAATCGATGAAGTTATCATTTAACCTTCTTCTGAAATCCAGTTTAATTCAAGTTCTCACTTTGAAAGTTTGACAGCAAGATAAAAACAAGATCAGATTGAAATAAGTTGTCAATGAAAGCAAAGTAAAGTTTTTTTCATAAAAGGGTGTTTATTTTATCAAACCATAAGATTGGTTGGTCCAAAAATCGATGAAGTTATCATTTAACCTTTTTTCTGAAATCCAGTTTAATTCAAGTTCTCACTTTGAAAGTTTGACAGCAAGATGAAAACAAGATCAGATTGAAATAAGTTGTCAATGAAAGCAAAGTAAAGTTTCTTCATAAAAGGGTGTTTATTTTATCAAACCATAAGATTGGTTGGTCCAAAAATCGATGAAGTTATCATTTAACTTTTTTTCTGAAATCCAGTTTCTTTGAAAGTTTGACAGCAAGATAAAAACAAGATCAGATTGAAATAAGTTGTCAATGAAAGCAAAGTAAAGTTTCTTCATAAAAGGGTGTTTATTTTATCAAACCATAAGATTGGTTGGTCCAAAAATCGATGAAGTTATCATTCAACCTTTTTTCTGAAATCCAGTTTAATTCAAGTTCTCATTTTGAAAGTTTGACAGCAAGATAAAAACAAGATCAGATTGAAATAAGTTGTCAATGAAAGCAAAGTAAAGTTTCTTCATAAAAGGGTGTTTATTTTATCAAACCATAAGATTTGTTGGTCCAAAAATCGATGAAGTTATCATTTAACCTTTTTTCTGAAAGCCAGTTTAATTCAAGTTTTCACTTTGAAAGTTTGACAGCAAGATAAAAACAAGATCAGATTGAAATAAGTTGTCAATGAAAGTAAAGTAAAGTTTCTTCATAAAAGGGTGTTTATTTTATCAAACCATAAAATTGGTTGGTCCAAAAATCGATGAAGTTATCATTAACCTGGACCCTGGTCCACGCATTAGACAATAACAGAATACCATACTTCCTTATTCTTGTCTGATTATAGCTATCTTAAATTTTTTTAGTTATTATATTCTCTTATCGTAATCAGTGATGAATTCTTACTTTTTATAAACTTAACTTATGAAATTAATAAATCTATGAAAATAATAATTATTTTTCATTTAAGTATTCCCAAATCCACCTGTTGAAAATTTATCAAGTTATCATTTAACCTTTTTTCTGAAATCCAGTTTAATTCAAGTTCTCACTTTGAAAGTTTGACAACAAGATAAAAACAAGATCAGATTGAAATAAGTTGTCAATGAAAGCAAAGTAAAGTTCCTTTATAAAAGGGTTTTTATTTTATTAAACCCAAACACCACCATTCCTCACACACATCGGGCTAACTTGTTCATTTTCAACTCAAAGAGTATAAAATGAAAATTAAATCAAAGGAAGGTAGTAAAATGTCTGACCCCTAGAAAATGAAGAAAAAAGAAAAGAACATAATAAAGTGAACATAGAGTTGGCGTTAGATCTCGAGTACGCCATATGCCCGGATCCAGACCCGAAGGACCATAACTTCGAGATCGACACCCTCACCCTCGGCGACCCACGACGGGGAAATAAAAATTTACGGGACTAATCGGTCCGACCTAACACCGTGCAATATTCCATTTTACAACCTGATTTATTCACTGCCCCAGAACGTATTGCGGTAATTAAGTACACGTGTTCCCCTCTCAGACACTTCATCAGCGAAGGTAGTAAAGTATAACCCTCCGAAACCGGTAAGATAAAGTAAAAGTAAACGCCCCCAGGGCGCCTGAAAGTTGGCGGTAATTATTTTACGGCAAATTAGCCTTCGTTAGAAAAAAGTCACCGGAATGAACTATGCCCTCTACTGTATCATTAATTTTTTGTCGGACTCGGCCGTTTACATTTGATTCAGGGCTGCGTCCATTGCGGTGGAGAACGTGTTTACTTTGCGATTGTATGGATGTTTTGTTTAGTTATTTTTTGTCTTTTTATAAGTAATTTTCTTAATTCATTTCAAAACTGTCTATGCAATTATTCGATCCCAGCAAAATTATCCGAATATTTTCTCCTTGATCTTGAGCTGTCGCAAAATTTATATTTTTAACTCAGACCTCTCTAAGACCCCCACGAAGCTCAAAAGCTTGTGCGAGTTAAAAGATCCTGTTGTGTTCGGTTCGAGCATCCAAAAATCTTTTCAATTGCACTCAAAAACATCCTGCGATACCCATGAATCATCTCTTCAATACCGATCGAAGGACCATCACCACCAACATGTGTCGTTAACCCTGTTAGATGCGGTGGACAACGTGTTTACTTTGCGATTGTATGGATGTTTTGTTTAGTTATTTTTTGTCTTTTTATAAGTAATTTTCTTAATTCATTTCAAAACTGTCCATGCAATTATTCGATCCCAGCAAAATTATCCCAATATTTTCTTCTTGATCTTGAGCTGTCGCAAAATTTATGTTTTTAACCCAGACCTCTCTGAGACCCCCTCGAAGCTCAAATACTCGTGCGAGTTAAAATATCCTGTTGTGTTCGGTTCGGGCATCCAAAAATCTTTTCAATCGCACTCAAAAACATCCTGCGATACCTATGAATCATCTCCTCAATACCGATCGAAGGACCATCCCCACCGACATGTGTCGTTTACCCTGTTCGTTGCGGTGGACAACGTGTTTACTTTGCGATTGTATGGATGTTTTGTTTAGTTATTTTTTGTCTTTTTATAAGTAATTTTCTTAATTCATTTCAAAACTGTCCATGCAATTATTCGATCCCAGCAAAATTATCCCAATATTTTCTTCTTGATCTTGAGCTGTCGCAAAATTTATGTTTTCAACCCAGACCTCTCTGAGACCCCCTCGAAGCTCAAATACTCGTGCGAGTTAAAATATCCTGTTGTGTTCGGTTCGGGCATCCAAAAATCTTTTCAATCGCACTCAAAAACATCCTGCGATACCTATGAATCATCTCCTCAATACCGATCGAAGGACCATCCCCACCGACATGTGTCGTTTACCCTGTTCGTTGCGGTGGACAACGTGTTTACTTTGCGATTGTATGGTTGTCTTGTTTAGTTAGTTCTTGTCTTTTTATAAGTAATTTCCTGAATTCATTTCAAAATTGTCCATGCAATTATTCGATCCCAGCAAAATTATCCCAATATTTTCTTCTTGATCTAGAGCTGTCGCAAAATTTGTATTTTCAACCCAGACCTCTCTGAGACCTCCTCGAAGCTCAAAAGCTTGTGCGAGTTAGGAGATCCTCTTGTGTTCGGTTCGGCCATCCGAAAATCTTTTCAATGGCCCTCAAAAACATCCTGCGATACCCATGAATCGTCTCTTCAATACCGATCGAAGGACCATCACCACCAACATGTGTCGTTAACCCTGTTCGAAGCCAGAATCAATCCTATCCTCTGGCCCTTAGGCCCAAATCCCCGTCTAGTGGGGAAAGATCAACGTGACAGTATTGCGGCTTCCGTTCCTTATACCCCGCCGCCTTCTACCAATCGCAGCAATCAATCAATCAGCGGAATCAAACGTGTATGGGATGAACGTCAATCAGTTGTCGCTCGGGCGTTGTTGCGAAACATGCCCAGGGAGGGATCTGCGGGCTGATCTCCACGTTGACGAAGCTCAATGCTTTTCACGAAACCTGAAATTTCTATGATTGACGTCGTTATTTATAGTCGTATCCCAGAGACCAACGAATTTATCATTTGCACCCGCAGACCGGTTTTGATCCATATCAAATCTCGTCAGTACGATTAGCAAAATGACAAATTCGATGTGAGTAACAGAAAACCTTTGAAACATAAGACAACGTGGATCTGAGAAAATTTCCCAAATCACGCCACCTGTCCGTTACAAAAGCAACTGTCTCAAATATCTGTAGATCATGAACTGTTTTATCAACTCCCCAAGACAAAGACACATGTAAACATCACGAGCATATATGGTCAAACATGGAAATTGCGGTTTCAAGCTACAACCATATTCGTCTGAATAATTGACTAGAATAATATACGGCTGTTTATCTGAAACTATCAAATGCAGGAATGAAATTAGAAAAATTGTACTAGATAAACTAATAGCAAGCCAACAAAACAATTCATTCATCCCATATATCCCGTATTGATAAAACAGTTCATGATCTACAGATATTTGAGACAGTTGCTTTTGGAACGGACAGATGGCGTGATTTGGGAAATTTTCTCGGATCCACGTTGCCTTATGTTTCGAAGGTTTTCTGTTTCTCACATCGAATTTGTCATTTTGCTAACCGTACTGACGAGATCTGATATGGATCGAAACCGGTCTACGGGTGCAAATGATAAATTTGTTGGTCTCAGGGACTCATGAATTGTTTTGTTGGCTTGCTATTAGTTTATCTAGTATAATTATTCTAATTTCATTCACAAATTTGCATGATTTATAATGGGCAAAATTTGTTATAGGCATAATTTATGATCGGCATGATTGAAAATCGGCATTATTCATGATCAGCATAGACTAATTCGTTGAAGTTTCATAGTTTGATAGTAAGGTAGCCTAGGATCAGATAAAATGGAACTTCATATTGAGATCATGTTTGATCGGCATAGTTCATAATCGTCATAATTTATGATTGTCATAATTCATGATTGGCATAATTTATTATCGAGTACTAGAGATCTACAAGATTTGGATTGGGAAAATAGAGAAATATGGAGGCAAGGCGTCGGAAAACGTCGAAAGATGTTTTAAACCGGCATATATAATTTATTATCGGCAAAACTTATGATCATCATAATTTATGATTGGCAAATTGTATGATCATCATAATTTATAATCGGCACAATGTATGATCGGTATAATGTTTGATCGGCATAATGAATGATCGACATAATGTTTGATCGGCATAATGTTTGATCAGCATAATTTATGATCAACATAATGAACTATCGGCATGAAGTATGATCGGCTCAATTTATAATCGGCATACTTCACAATCGCCATAATGTATGATCGGCATAATTCATAGTCGGATGGTTTGTAATCGGCATTATTTATGATCATCATAATTTAAGATCGGCATTATTTTGTAATAAATTGGAAGATTTGATAACAATTCGGTACATGCAGAATTAATTCAAATAGTCGGAAATAGAGATAATTTCTTTTGGCCTAGTCGATTCAAAAAAAAATCGAAGTTCTAGAAATGTGAAGAATTATAGTTTATTATTCAACGAGCGGTAATGTAGGTCATAACTCACGCGGATGAAGTTTTTAATTCATCAAGTGAGTTATGATCATTACCGCAAGTTAAACACTTTATCTAAGACTATAACAATAAATACTCAGTTAGAAGTACAGAGTAAGAACTTTATTTAGAAATCTTAATAGTAACCTATAAAAATGCATTAGTTATGTTGAGTGGGCTTCTTAGTATGGAGTAGTAAAAAGTCCATAGGGGCGATGCTTTGTATTTAGTTGACATTCTCTATAAACGATTACTTAATATTCTTACTGCTACACCAATCTTGAAAATTGTTATATACACCTTTATATTTGTTTTGGGAATAAATTCTGTATGGTAACATTGGCTGATTGTCTTATTTCTAAAGGTGTTCATAATTATTCATTTTCACTATCTGAATTCATCTTTCTCAGCAAAGAATTCACGATAATAATTAGGTATCAACTCAATTTAAGAAAACGTCACAATTTTTCAAGTGACCTCCCCTCAATACTAATAATGGACTGTTCCCTTTCGGCCAATCGGCTTGTTCAGAAGCACAGAGACAGGGAGTTATAGTAGTGAGTTATTTTAACTCACGGTATTATTAATTGCTCAAAAGTAGTTGAATAATGAATATATGACTTTATAGGAGTTGATAATAGTATATTATTTAACGAGCGGTAATGTAGGTCATAACTCACGCAGATGAAGTTTGCAGCACGAGCCGGAGGCGAGTGCTGTAATTCATCAAGTGAGTTATGACCATTACCGCAAGTTGAATACTATACTTTATCAACGATTGTAACAATAAATACTAAGATACAAGTACAGAGAAAGATCTTTATTTAAAAATCTTAATAGTTACATATAAGCACGCATTATTTATGTTGATTGTGCTTCTTAGCATGGAGTAGAAAGTCTATAGGGGCGATGCTTCATATTTAGTGCTAAGTTCACTAAAATATGCCAAAAGAACATTCTCTGTAAACAATGACTTGATATTCTTACTGCTACGCCAATCTTGAAAATTATTGTATACACCTTTATATTTGTTTTGGTATTTTTCGGGCAATAAATTCTGTATGGTAACTTTAGCTGATTGTCTTATTTCTGAAGATGTACATAAAAATTCATCTTCACTATCTGAATTAATCTTTTTCAGCGAAATATCCACAATAATAATTAGGTATCAACTCAATTTGATTAAACGTCAAAATTATTCAAGTGACCTCCCCTCAATACTAATAATGGACTGTTCCCTTACGGCCAATCACACAGGGGAATTATAGGAGTGAGTGAGTGGGAGAACACTCACGGTGTTTGTTTACATATATCATAACTCCATCGAAAGTATTTGAGTAATGACTCTATTATTCAATCGGAATAGATAAATATATTAATTTAAGTGTTTGTTTTAGTCTACTCGCCCAGCGTTGAAATGTTGATAACCTAAACTCAAGAGTTTTAAAGGACCAATAAATAAGGTGCCTCACGCGCGTTTAATGACCAAAAAATGCAGCGTCATGAGATTTAAAATTTCCGTTCGTCGATTTCACGAATTAAACACTCAAGTGTTAAGATGGAAAATTTTACAATGAACCACCACTGTCGGAAATGTGAGAGGTGATTGGTTTCAGACCAATTAGTGCCGATGCTTGGTTCACGAACCGCCTTAAAAAGATAATAGAAGGGGCTGATTGGTTTAACGAAAACATCATTTGGGACCACCTAGAATGGTAGGGTTTAGAATTTTCTTGAGACGAAATTGAGATCGGAGAATGGCACTG
Organism: Aphidecta obliterata; assembly: GCA_963966015.1. Taxonomy (NCBI): domain Eukaryota; kingdom Metazoa; phylum Arthropoda; class Insecta; order Coleoptera; family Coccinellidae; genus Aphidecta; species Aphidecta obliterata. The sequence continues at coordinate 7,729,278 of OZ014435.1, forward strand.
TTTTTTGGGGACTAGGTCGAATTGGTGGTTTTTAGGACTCTGTCAGGTGTGGTTTGCGGAAATCGGACGGAAAAAGTTTTTCGAAGGAAAAGAACACGTAATTCGAGAACTTGATAATGAATTTTTGGGAATCAGCCAGAAAGTAGTTTTCGAGAAGTAGGCACGAATAGCTCTTTTAGAAAAATAACACGGAATCTATTGGGAATTAATTGAGTTAAGAAGTGAACAAAATTATATCGAAACGCCGAAAGTAAGTACGGGTGTGTTCTGTGTCACACTGAACTCTCGGCTTTACTAATTGTGAACAACACGATTTCGACAAGGGCAAGATTCCGAAAGATAATTCTGAAATTACGCATGGCATTATTTGAGTTCTACTAGTCCCGAGTCTTGAAATATCTCACCCAAGATTGAATTACTCTTGAGAATTCGCAGTTATTTGGATAATTGTTATTCTTAGATAACTAATCAAACCTTGATTTGACATTTGATGAATTTGTCGAGATTTATTCGTCCTGGTGAAGGTAGAATACGCGTCTTTGATGCATTATTGTATGGTTTGTAGAGAATCATTTAAGTTTTTTTTAATATATACGTTTCGAAAGTTTCATTTCTATTCACCAGTTGGATTTTTCAGGCATTATTCATGATTCATAGTAATTGTGCCAGAATAAACCCCGTTTTTATCTGCTACAGATTTTACCCTATTCCACCCCCTGATACTTCGCTGCTCGGTACACAACCGACTGCAACAATATATACGACTTGCGACGAAACACAGAACGTCCCGCTAAGTGCCTGTGTTAATCTTAATTACGGACAGAGTGGATGGGTTGCAGCTGGAACAACGCATCCAGCGGGATCTGGATGGCACGATGCGGTTGTGTGTACAAGCCCCGGAGTAATAGGAGCGCATAAATCATTCTGGATGAACGGGAATGATTGTCGTTTCGCATTCAAAGTAACACGAGATCGGTACATTGTAGCTTTTGAATCTGGATTCACGTAAACAATCAGCAGCAATATTTATGGCAGAGCTACGAAGTAACTAAAGATTTTTTGAAATACCTGGGATTTGATTCCAAGGAGGAAGACCAGTTTCAATATAAGTTTCGCCGAATAAAAAAGTCGCCCTATTTACGCCTACCATTTCTTTACTCCTTCTCTTCACGCCGCAGTAATTACGAGTTACGATGGAAGTTAAGCTCTAAAAAAAGCACCAAAAACCCCAAAATATTAGATCTCGTAATCCACTAACTCTCCCCAATGGGGGATAAGGAATGACGGAAAAGATGCTTTTTATGAACATGTAGATAAAAAGGGTAGAGTGAGGGTGTATAATTAATCGCCAGCAATCAAGAATGTGGTATAAAACCTACAGCGTGAATTCCTGCGATTACTTATGGTCAGGACATTATTGAAAAAAGTTGGATAATTTAATCCCACATTAGTGTGTTAGATTGGAAGCGATAAAGTTCTTGATTTATATTTTGTGTTCCTCTCGAAAAATAGGAATAAAAACAATTTTGGAAACATTTTGAACCTATTTCATTATCCAAAATAAGTATTTCAGTTGGATGAGTAGAGCCTACCCTAACCTAACCTAACCTAACAAAACCTAACCATTATCCAAAAATGAGTATTTCAGTAGAGCGAAAGGATGTGGTTTCACTCATTCCAACACCACTTATCTGCGGAAAAACGAAACTGCGGTCATCAAGTGTTAACATCGTCCGGCAACAATGTTGCGGATATTAATTTTTCCGGATTATCGCTGTCACAAACAGCTCACGCAGAGAGGACGGGTTATCCTAATTTAAAACGGAGTTAACATATCACGGGTTAATTCAGTGAATGTCGGAATAATGAAGATCACTCTGCGAACGTAAATTAAGGACTGCTGACACCTGTTGACGCACTTCTGAATTATTTCCCTTGCGGACAGTGTTAGCACAGGATTATCGCATTTCGCGTGTCTCCCGTTCGTGATTTGTGGCCGAAGTTATCAAGAATTCAGAAGTCTGAATTGGATGTTATCTGTTTCTCCTACACCTCCGCCTCTCCACTTTAAGAGATCAGATTTTTCGACATGGCTATTCGATTCTTCGAAGAGTACCCATTTCTATTTGCTGCGCATAATCATACAGGATAGAAGGAAACTTACCCTTAATCTCATGTCCGCCACCGTCCACACCCTGCTGGCGTAGTCGTTGGAAGCAGCAAGGATCAGCGAACCCGTTGAGTCGAAGTCCAAAGACATAACACCCGCGTTACTACCGACTAGCATGCCTTTGCTCACTACGTGACCTGTAAACATGTTGAAACTTGCCTAGTTATGTTATCAGGTTGAGACACGTTCAAATTCACAATCAACCAACATGCAGAACGAGAACAGGTCGACACATGCTTAGTCGTAAGTAATGAATGCAAGCATGAAAGATGTGTCAAGAAAAATATTAATATTGAAAGATCAATACTTACTACTAATTTCATTAATTGTAGTAAAAGATTAATATGATGAAGATTCTGTAGTAATTACAAAATAATACGGTTTGTGATGCAAAAACAAACAAAAAACCTCACTAAGGCGACTCACTAAGGTTCTTCGTCAATACTAAACTTCAAATGATACGTCGTCTCATTATGTGAAAAACTTCACAGGTTGTGCAAGAATACATGTTGGTATAGTAAATATCAAAGCAGAGAACAGAGAGAAGGAGGTTTATATCAGCACTCATTGGGTGAATGAAGATAGAATGACCTGGGATTAATATGGAAAAATCGAAGATTTTTCCTTTCCTCCTGCGTTTTGAGAGTTTCTTTAGGAAATAGAAAGGTGGTGGTCGAACGCGAGGGCATAGAATCAAACCACTGAAAAAAGACCCCCTATCGTCATAGAGGCATGTTGGGATACTTAATAATACGACCGCGTAGCGGTCGTTGAGAGCGCCAAGCCTTCCAGCGTTTTTTACAAGAACTGACAGTCTGCGGTTCTCTTCACTTCGTTTGAATAATGGATCAGACCTCGCTTAAAAAATAATGTTTGGAAATGACCAAAATCGAAGAGAGGCTTCCTTTAGGAATAGAAAAGGCTCTTTTTCCGTTCCATCTTCAGAGGTGAAGCAAGTTGAAATGGATTCTCGAAAACCACAAAGCTTTAACATCCATGTGGCGTTTTCACACATTTCAGCATTTTCGCAAGCCCTGGTTTTGAATATCGTAAATTTTTGTAAACAAAGGACTTGAAACGTCAAACTTCATGGAAGGACCCGCCTTGAAGGTGGCTCGCGGCTACTCCAGTCATCGGTCATTTATCATCCGTCACTTTTCAATGTTTTCATTTCTAATCGAATAGAAAAATAAATTTTTGAAATTGACAGATGTGTGGAACTTTTGTTCTTATTTCGAAGAAAAAATTTATAATGCCGTGAAGTCAAAATCTTTTGAGCGCTTGTTCATGCACCTTGTAGGTCAATTCGCATTTTCCAGTTTTAGAAGAAGAAGAAACCAATTGAAGGGATTTAAACTAAGGCGGAACTCCAGACTTCACATCGGTACTAAGTGACCAATTTTGTTTTTGATAATTCACTAGTCGTCTACGGTAGCTATGATCTTGATGATGCGATCTGGACAAAATTTTGCACTTAGTTTGAATTCATTTTTCCTCACCTATGTGATTCTAGTGATTCCATTCCAATCCAATCAGTAGTTTCGAACTTCGAAAAAATATTCTGGACGGCCATATTCACGGAAACCCCTAGTCTAATTTTGCTCCTCGATATTCGTGACCGCTAAATTCGAAATCCACACCTATCCTAAAAATTTCAAGTCCCTAGGCCTTTCCGTTCGAAAGTTATGGTTTTCTATAGTTTCTATGCGCTCCTACCTTGTAGGTAGATTCCCATTTTCAAACTTTATGAACCAATTGAAAAAAATTTCAAATTAAGGCAAAAATCCAGACTTCACGTCATTGCTTTAGGTGGCAAATTTTTTTTTTCGATAATTCGCTAGGATTTTCTACGGTATCTATGGTCTTGGTGATGCGATCTGGATGACATTTCCCACGTAGTTTGAATACATTATTCTCCATCTATTTGCAAAAATGGTAGTTTCGTAATTATCAGGAAAAAAATATTTTGAAAAGCCATATTTAGGGAACCCCTACTCTAATTTAGCTCATTGATGAACGTGACCGCGAAATTCGTGATCCGAACCTATCCCGAAAATTTCCCAGTCCCTACGCCTTTCTGTTCGAAAGTTATAATTTTCTATGGTTTCTATGGTTCTGGTCATGCGATCTGGACAAAATTTAGCTTGAATATATCATTCTCCATTGAAATACAAAATTTCGTCACGATCAAATCTGTAGTTTTGAAATTATCAAGAAAACCAAATTTCAAACGACCATATTTACGGAAACCCCAGTCTAATTTTGCTCATTGATGAACGTGACCGCGAAATTCGTGATCCGAACCTATCCCGAAAATTTCCAAGTCCCTAGGACTTTCTGTTGGAAAGTTATAATTTTCTATGGTTTCTATGGTTCTGCTCATGCGATCTGGACAAAATTTAGCTTGAATATATCATTCTCCATTGAAATACAAAATTTCGTCACGATCAAATCCGTAGTTTTGAAATTATCAAGATAACCCAATTTCAAACGACCATATTTACGGAAACCCCAGTCTAATTTTGCTCATTGATGAACGTGACCGCGAAATTCGTGATCCGAACCTATCCCGAAAATTTCCAAGTCCCTAGGCCTTTCTGTTCGAAAGTTATAATTTTCTATGGTTTCTATGGTTCTGGTATGCGATCTGGACAAAATTTAGCTTGAATATATCATTCTCCATTGAAATACAAAATTTCGTCACGATCAAATCCGTAGTTTTGAAATTATCAAGACAACCAAATTTCAAACGACCATATTTACGGAAACCCTAGTCTAATTTTGCTCATTGATGAACGTGACCGCGACATTCGAGATCAACACCTATTCTGAAAATTTCAATCCCTAGGCCTTTCCGTTCGAAAGTTATATTTTTCTATGGTTCTGGTCATGCGATTTAGACAAAATGTAGCTTGAATATATCATTCTTCATTGAAATACAAAATTTCGTCACGATCAAATCCGCAGTTTTGAAATCATCAAGAAAACCAAATTTCAAACCTGGGCCTTTCTGTTCGAAAGTTATAATTTTCAATGGTTCTGGTCATGCGATCTAGACAAAATTTTGCATGTAGCTTGAACACGTCATTCTCCATCTGAGTGCAAAATTTCGCCTCGATCAGTAGTTTCGAAGTAATCAGGAAGAACAAAATTTCGAATGGCCATATTTACGGAACCCTTGGTCGAATTTTGCCCAATAACGAACTTAACCGCGGCATTCGAGATTAATACCTACCCTGAAAATTTCAAGTTTCTAGGTCGTTCCGTTCGATAGTTATCAAGTATACGGGCGGCCGGACGGACAGACTCAAATTTTTTGACGCATTCGTCATCAGTGAGTCGAACTCTGTCGATTGAGACCATTTTCGGCTCAAAATTCGAAAAATACAGACATCGTGACGAAATGATATGGCCCTCGTTCAAGTAGAACGAGCGCTGAAAAAAACACCCTATCTGTGTTACAAATGAGATAAATACGAATAAATAGGTCTTCTTGCTACTTTTCCTTTTTCATGTGATTTTGATAATATTTCAATTGAACTTCCAAGGATATATAACTGGTAGAATTCGATTCTCTCGTTCGTATTATGAGGAAAAAGCACCAAATCGGGAATCCAAATTAAGAGAACACGATCAGGTAAAAACGATAGAACCGAACTTCTTTCAACTTTTCCACGCCAGTTTTGCAGAAATGGGTGTAATTGTCGATTTTTCAGCCAGGAATGGTGTCAAACCATCAAGATTGGACTTGCAGACGAAGAACCCTTAACAAAATAACTCTCGAAAGAAGAGACCTAGAGTTTTCAAATTTTCAGGATAATATCGAGTTCTTAATGCACCAGTTGATGGGCGAAATACGCCGAAGAAAATATTCGTCATATCTGGCTGAAATTTTGTGTCCATATATAATGAGTTAAGTTTTCTAGCTGTTTTATGTGAAAAGTTCTCAAAAATTTACCATGTTTTGACAAACGTGAACAAGACCAAAGATCACAGAAGCATTTATCTCCATTGATATTGCTATGCAAAGATGTATCCTGTCAGACCTGTATAGCATATCATATAAACTTCAATACTCGAGGAAAATTTTTTTTTCAATGATTTATATGGAAGTTTTTCTAACATTTCAATACAATTGCCATTTTGATTGAATGTGCGTAGTAAAGCATCGATGAAAGTGGTTTCAAATTGTGTACATCTTGATTTGTTAAATCATTAAATTAATCTTCATGCTAGACCTTTACATGCACAATTAATACTCCAAGATATGCATAACTGGAATTTTTCTAATTAATGTTTCCAGCAGGATTTTTCTTCTTCGTTTCAGATTTATTTCATAAATGTAATAAAAAATGAGACAGCAATAATAAATACAAAAAGTTTTGAGCAATAGGAAAATGAAAGAACTGTTGAATAATATTAAGCAATCAGAAAATATATTATGGGATAATCTCCGAGGATTGGGGAAACCCAGGATATAGCTTATATTTTGATATTTTAGTTGAACGTCTTCGGAATTGGTTTCTAGGGTGCTTTTGGCAAATTATCGGCTAATAAAATCTCAATTACTCCACTTCTATTGCCATAATTAAGAATGCAAAAGCTTGAAAGGAATTTATTCAAAATGCAATGATCAGAATGTCATCCAAAGCATGCAGTTAAACTAAATGTCATGATTTTGATTAGTTGATCCGCTTAATTTGTAAGTAAGCTTTCCTAAACTGAAATTCAATGTAGCTTTCATTATCCTTCATCAAACCCAATATTCAGTGAGTTATCATGAACAAACATAAACTGTAAACAACATAACAATCAAAGGAAAACAACAAACATAAAACACCTTTCCACAAAATACAAAAAATTATATAAAAGCATTTATTCTCAACAAAAATATAAATAAAAACGCCTCCACCGCATAACAAGCATGATGGCATAATGAAATTGCACCGGTATGGGGTATGGGTTGCTCCTGCTAAAACTGACCTTTAGACGCGTCCCAAAGTTTGACCTTTCTATCGGCGCCCGCCGTCGCGACCATACCGTCGGCGGGGCTCCACTTAACGGCGTTCACTTCCCCGTCATGCGCGTCCTGGAAAAAGCATTAGTTTATCTTATCCGTACTCCGTACATACAATTATACATAAAATTAAAATAATAAAACCGTTTGAAATCAGAGCGGCATGTTGGGATATTGAAAAGTACGACCGCGTAGCGGTCGTTGACAGCGCCAAGTTCTACGCGTCTTTTACAAGAAAAAAACGTGCTTTTCGACAGTGTCCATACGGTCTAGCCCGTCTGGTAGTATTCCAAAATAATGTTCGGAAATGGCCAAAATCGATAAGAGTCTTACCAATATAGAAAGCCTAAAAAGATGAGAAGGTTCAAAGATTACACTTACCATTTTCGCGACACACTTAGTAGGTAACATCGTCTCTTGCAAGGGAATGTTATAAGCCTCCGCAACTTCATCAAATGAGTCTCTACTAGTATCCCTACATGCTTCCTCGATATCCTTCTGTACTTTGAGGTATTTTTTCCTATAACAAAATGCAAAGTTAGGCATTAGTGAGAGCGACGTTTCGAAACCTATCATATGAATATTTCATTGTTATTTTTGCTGTTCATAAGCTCGATGCATGATCTTTTTTCTTCATCATCATCATCATCATAGGAGTTTTCCACATAGAATTTTCATTCGGAATTGAATTGGACTTTCCTATAGTGACAATCATTTATAAACGATTAAAAACAAGTTAATAGAAATAACTGCACACACTCACAATGAAGATTTCTTGTCAGGTATTTTAATCATTTTTTTGCCTTAATTCAATTTCTTTACGACATACCCTGATGAAGCAAATCAACTGGATCGTCAGTCGGACGAAAATATAATCTCGAACCTTTCTAATTCATAAAATAAATGCAGCTAAATTTTGAAACGATGCAAGATTTAGCACTTTTAATTGTTGGTATTTATTATTTTCAGCATTTTCCAAATTAACTCAAGGAGTGTCAATAATCGTTTTGTTGCAAGCAATTTTTGAATAACTTTATTGAAAAAGTCCCAAAATATATTTCCTGGTGAATTTTCTAAATAACTTCAAATGTATACAGGATTTTCTCAAAGATTAGTCTTTTTTGAGCGCTCATTCCACTTACACGAGGGCTATATCATTTCATCAAGATGTTTGTATTTTTTGAATTTTGATCCGAAAATCGACTAAGTTCAACATAAGCGCGAAAAAATACTCACCTTAGAAAACATCCTATATATGTATAGACGTTTTCACATCATCTTAATCATATTCATCAAAAATTACGAAAAGCACTGCCGTGAAGTCAGGAGCTTTCGAGCGCTCGTACATTCACCTTGTAGATAGATTTGCATTTTCCAGTTTTAGAAATCAATTGAAGGGATTTTCGAAAGATGTCAAAAAAATTCTCAAACTTAGGCGAAACTCCAGACTTCATGTCAGTGCTTCAGCTGATCAATTTTGGACAACATTTCGCACGTAGTTTGAATACATTATTCCTCAGCTAGGAGCAAAATTTCATTCCAATCCAATCAGTAGTTTCGAAACTATCAGGAAAAAAATATTTTGAACGGCCATATTTACGGAACCCCTGGTCTTATTTCGCTAATTGATGAACGCGACCGCGATATTCGCGATCCAAACCCACCCTGAAAATTTCAAGTTCCTAGGCCTTTTCGTTCGAAAGTTACAATTTTCTATGGTTTCTATGGTTCTGGTCATGCGATCTGGACAAAATTTTGCTTCAATATATCATTCTCGATTAAAATACAAAATTTCATCTCGATCGGATCCGTAGTTTCGAAATTATCGAGAAAGCAAAATTTCAAACGAACGTATTTACGGAACCCCTAGTATAATTCTGCTCATTAATAAACGTGAACGCGAAATTTCAGATCCACACCTATCCTGAAAATTTCAAGTCCCTAGGCCTTTCCGTTCGAAAGTTATAATTTTCTATGGTTTCTATGGTTCTGGTCATGTGATCTGGAGAAATGTAGCTTGAATACATCATTCTCCATTAGTATACGAAACTTTATCACGATGGAATCTGTAGTTTTGAAATTATCAAGAAAACTAAATTTCAAACGACCATATTTACGGAACCCCTAGTATAATTTTGCTCATAGATGAACGTGATCACGACATTCGAGATCCACACCTATCCTGAAAATTTCAAGTCCCTAGGCGTTTCCGTTCAAATGTTACAATTTTCTATGGTTTCTATGGTTCTGGTTCTATGCGATCTGGACAAAATTTCATATATAGCTTGAACACCTCATTCTCCATTTGAGTGCAAAATTTCATCTCGATCAAATCTGTACTTTTCAAGTAATCAGGGGAACAAAACTTTTAACGGCCATATTTACGGAACCCCTAGTGGAATTTGGCCCATTAACGAACTTAAGCGAGGCATTCGGAAACTGAAACCACACTGAAAATTTCAAGTCTCTAGGTTGTTCCGTTCGAGAGTTATCGTGCTTACGGACGGCCGGACGGACGGACAGACTCGAATTTTCCGACGGATTCGTCATCAGTGTCTCAATCGACTATGTTCGGCTCAAAATTCGAAAAATACAGACATCGTGACGAAATGATATAGCCCTCGTGTAAGTAGTACGAGCGCTCAAAAAGGGTACAGAAGAAGCTTTGGAAACATGCAATTCAACACACAAAACTACAATATACATGGCGAGTCCTTGACATACATATATAATAGTACAGTAGATTCTTGGGGTCGAAAAAGATGCAGATTCTGATCTGAAATATTGGATTGTAATATTTTGTAATAAGAAAAAAAATGTCACTTGAAATATATGAAAAGTAAAAAGATCAAACTCCTTTACTCGTATTGTAAAAGAAAGCGAATTTTTGAGATATATTATATAAAAAATTTGGAATATGGTGTTACAAAATATGTACAAGTTGAAGACTCGCCCTATAAAAACATAGCAATTGAAAAACAAACAAAAACCTACAAATACAACTCAAGAAAATGGACATTACAACCAGAAAACACAAAAACGTTACATCAAACTATCTATGCTCTGATTCCAGATAACTAAAAATGTTTTAAAATAAAATTAGTGTATGTATATATTATTTAAGTGGATGGAAAGGTCGGAAGATGTATGATACGTTTATGCTATCACCACTTGAAACGTATGATAAGATAAATTATATTTCTAAGAAAAAACGAAAAAAACAATTCATGTAAAAAATACAACAAAGGTAAGTTTAAAGATTATTTACTCGATTCTATGGATAACCGAATGAATAAGTCAGATTGAATATGTACAAATCTACAACCACCACCATTTTCCGATGATTCTTTTGCGCGTAGTTAAGCTATAATGGAAGTTACACAATGGCATTCAACATCGAGCTTATGAACGCTAACCAATCAACGTACCTTTTGAAAAGACCAAATGTGCTCAGTATTTTTTTGGACCCATCACTGGAATATCAAAGCAAGAAGCAACATGTATTAACTACTCAAGAAGCAACAAAAAAAAGGCATGCACAAATAAAGAAAAACTAGCACAATATAGACAAACCGTGGGTGAAACTAGGTAGAATTCTACACCAAAGAATGAAATAGTATAGGTCACAAATTTTCAATATTTACAGTAGAAATACTTTTCATCAGGAAGGAATAAAAAAAAATGGGGAAAAGGTATAGAATATGGTCAACACTCAGATTTGGATAAAAAGCTTACAGGATCTAAAATTTGCTATGAAATTATTGAAAAACGTTAATCACTACGAGAAATGTGAAAGTAAGTAACCTCATACCATTTTTTTCAAGGAAAACTGGGGTTTTTCCTTCATTTCATAGCATAATTCAGCTCCTGTAAAAATTTCATCAAAATCCAAGAGGAGACCATACAAGTATCTGTAACTTGAACTAATAGTTATATTTTGAGAACTTGAGATAATTGAAAAAATAATTCGAATAAAAATGATGAAATATGATTAGAATTCGAAAATATGAAATGCAACCTTTCAAAGAAGGTGTTTTGCTTCTAGAACTGAAATTCTTAAAGATAGAACTAATAAGACTACAATCCGACATGATGATATGTATTTAATTAATAAACAAACACCTGGTTGTTAGATGGGAAATGAAAGATAAATTAAAACGATGTCCTTCATTGGCACAGGGCAGGCCATTTGGAAGGCTGAAAACTGTACATAAATAAGATGAAATTTTCATGTTATTCAAAGAAGAAAATTCAAAATTCAAACCTTCTTGGAAACCTACAATATTTCACTTGTGCAACATGGTACTACTGGTGATCTTCCTGTTCAGATGTGCCTATACAAAGCTCGCAAAGAACAATTTCCACACTAAATATTGTCTAAACTATTATTTTGTAATTTGGCCGATACAAATGAAATTCAGTATGAGGGTTTTTTGGACAAGCCGAATCATTCAGTGATAACTAAAAAGTTCTACAAAACAGCCCTCATATAAAAGGTAGTCACAAAAAAAAAATATAAACACTTCCAAAAAAAAAAATAGTTTCTTCAAAAATAACGGAAAACTAAACAAAACTCGAGCCAAAAAGGATGCAGGCTGTAAAAACATGACTCACCTGAGGAAATTGTCGTTTTCCTCGTTCAGCCTATCCACATCTTTCGTCTTGTACTTGATGAGCCGCTCGACCAGTTGCCTGTTCTCGTCCTGAAAAAAAGGGAAATTATTATCAAATTTTACGCTTTTACACACAATTTCACATTTATAATTTTCGGACGTGTATTTTCCATCTTGTCGGAAATTTGAGTGAAGCCGACAAAGTTGGATGGCGTTCAAGTTTATTAAATATGTCAGCAGGGAATTCTATAGCATCGGCGTCGTTCAAGAACAGACCTGGTGAATTTTTGTGGTGACCTCAATTCCTATTTTCGCATCGAAATCATAGATTGGAAAAATCATGAATATCTCACGAAAAAGTTGGTTGTTTCTAGTAAAAAACATGAGAAAGTTGTCGAAGGTATTTCACATTGAACACAGAGCAAAGTACACCCTTGATATCATTGTTGAAACTATAAAGTTGAGTGCAAACTTCCGGAAAGAAAAATAAGAAAAAAACAAGAGAGCTTTACACCTCCCCCCTCATCCTCTTCAATGTTCGTGGCAAACCCAAAAGGTGCGCTCGGAAACGTAGTCACCGATGGTGCATATTAAATTTGTCATCGCGCTGAACGCGGGAAACTCATCGACGATTAAGATCGAGAAACCGACGAAACGACGGATTTCTCAACGACAACAATATGCTAAATACGTATTTATAGTTCATTTGTATAGTGGAAACGGAGAAGCAGGACCGTTAAATTCGCGGTACTAAACCCGCAATTGTTCGATATTGTGGGCCTTTTTACGACCCCGCCTCTTAAAATTGAGTTTCATGAACGCTGCAAGACGCAGTAAGGTGCATTCCAAATAGTACGAAATCGTCTTGAAATGCGAGAAGATTTAAGCTGAATTGGGGATGGAGTATGGAGTCGATTACTTACATTGAAAATATGAAATTTCCTATACACAGACGGTTAATATAAGCTTTTTATAACCATATGTGGAGTTTTTTCACCGAAACTGAATGACGTTTCGAATTTCTGTAATATTTCTAAGGTCATAGAAACTGTTAGTTGAGTTTTGAATCCACATGAATATGAACCATCTAATATAATTTATTTGAATTTTTCAATTTAAGAAAAGGTAACTAATCCAAATAGGTAACCCTTACCTTTTTTATATCATCTTCAATATGTTTAAGAAAATAGACATGGAATCAATCCCGAAAGTGTCATCTTATATATCAAACCTCCCAGTCTGCACAGAGAGTATTATGATCAATTATCAAAAATAAAATTATTTTTCTGTGAACGACATCGATATTTCTCCCAGTATTTTTGTATGATTTTCTTGATTGTAGAAAAAATATTGTTCACAACCCGCTTTTGTAGCCCTTATTTTTACTGATGGATCACTCAGTTGATACACTGTTGCATAAATAGTTAATATCAATAGAAAAATTATTGCAGCTACTGGAAAAATTTCTCCATAACTCTTTGCCGGAATACCTTCTAGCAATATCTGTGGTTATACAGATAATTTTTGTTCAGATAGCCAAGTATCAGTGCTACCAACATAATAATCCCAATTTAGCTGAACCTAGTTTCAGATTAAATTGAACAATGTGATCAGAACTACCCTAAATCTTCATTTTTGCGTCCTTGTTTGTGAACAAGAATGTTATCATTTTGCCCAAATGTCTGTAATTCCCGAATTATTGTTTTTGGATAAGTTTCTTGATTGTAGAAAAAATATGGTTCACAACCCGTATTTTTACTGATGGAACACTCACTTGATACACTGTTGCATAAAAAGTTGATATAAATAGAAGAATTATTATAGCTACTGGAAAATTTTCTCCAAAACTCTATGCAAAAATACCTTCGAGTGATATCTGTGGTTATTCAGATCATTTTTGTTCAGATAGCCAAGTATCAGTGCTACCATCATAATAATCCCAGTTGAGCTGAACCTAGTTTCAGATTACATAGAACAATGTGATCAAGACTGCCCTAAATCTGCATTTTGATGTTCTTGTTTCTATGAACAAGAGCGTTATCATTTTGCCCAAAAGTCTGTGGTTTTCGAATTTTGAGCCAGGGATATTCTCAAACGAGAAGGTTGAACTAATAGATGAAGTAAAAATGTTTACCTGGGTAGTCCGTAATTTGTCTTCTAAAGCGTTAAATGCCATCTGTAGCGCTTGATGTTCATCTCTCAGGGTGTCGATGAGGTACTGCAGTTCTTTCAAAGCTTTTTCATACATCCCAATTTCAGCCCTCATACTTGTTCGTTCTTTTGTCATATCTGCAATACTATAATAAGAGTTATATTTTGAAAATTATATACAACTGTCAAAAACTACAGGAACTTTTCATAAACTCCCCCAAATCTGTCAAATTCCTCTCATCCTAAAAGGGGGATCTGTGAACAACTTTTTCCTTAATTTAATCTCACAGGAGTCCAGAATCATTGACAGCAATAAATACGATAGAGCCTCGAAAATTGTTGAATAAAAGTGAAAGTTTCGAGGTCGGAAAGAGAAGAGAAATTTTTCAGAATATCCCAAGCATCCGTCACTACCTTGCATCTCTACTCTGTAACATTTTATCCTGTTCTTGAAGTTTAGCAGTAAGGTCGATAATTTGTTGTGCATTCTCTCCTTTCCGTCGGTGTAATTCCGTCAGTTCTTCCTGTTGCGTCAGAAGTTTCTGCTCTAAAAACTGAATTTTCTCTTGGTAACGTGAGTCGTTCCCACCTCCTTTTCCTTCACCTATTTTCAATTTATCTAAGTGATTCGAAAGCTGAATATTTTCCGCCCGAAGGGCACTGGCATACTTAAATATTTTAGTATCTGAAAAGAAAGAGTAAATGACATGGTATGGTTGTATGAGTAAGTGGTATAAGTACTTTGGGCTATTATATCCTGAAATTTATGGGATTCCAATTTATTCCTAAGCTCCAATTGGGATTTAATATTTTCTTTCCAGTTGTTATCTCCTGCCATAATTACTAGGTTAGGATGATAAAAAGCATTCCAAACACAGGCGAGTTATTATATAAATGATGAATCCTTAAACTAAATCTGCGGAACAGATGTTGGTCTTGTTTTTGTTTTTTTCTTAAAAACAGGAAATTCGAATTTCTTGATCGTCCTCGAGATTTCAAAACATGAGATATTCTATGCCTGTATGACGTTTATCTTTTTCTTAATTTTTAGCTCTTTACCTTTATCATGGGGGAAGATATTTCCACCGTGATTGTTTATCCTCATCAATAGTTTCAAATAAATGCATCAATTCCTTTTATATCAAACAGACCAATCGGCATCAGAGTACTGCTTTTCAATGAGTAAATTGAGTTTATACGTTAGTAATATTCGAGAGAAAAACTTTTGCTCGCTTCAGTTTTTTCTCGGCAGGCATAATTTTATTCTAAACATGGGTAAATCGGATTTGAAATACTCAAAAAATTGATTCAATGTCCCAAGAACCACAGATCATTTACTAACGATCCCATTTCTTGCTCTCAAAATAAATTTGTAAGCGAACTGTTCCACATCGCGTCTCGTTTGGAACTGATTCATAATCGGCGACTTGAATTTCTTCATTAGAAACGTGAATAATCGTGAATGTCATCAGTAGATCATTGTTTCTATGGAATCAAATCACTTAAAATATCATATATTCCTAACACCCTTTTGTCACAACGCAATGTCTTATCACTAATGATCCCATTTCACAACTACAAAATGAATTTCCACTATAATTTATCCGCGAACAGATGATCCAAATAAAAAGAAACAATTCTTCGTTATGAACATTATATTTTCAAAGATTTATTTTTTCATAACAATTATTTCGAAATAAAAAGTAGTACATATCATATAATCAATTGTAATCACATAAAATAACAGAGACAATTCTTTACAATTCAACATCAACCACTGAGCACTTATTCTTATATTCATAAAAAGCTGAATACATAAATAAAAACATTTTAGCATATAAGGATCAAGCAGTTTTGAAAACATTTTGTACATACTTGATTTCAATGGCTTTCACAGTTATAGAAAGATCATCAGATAATCTGGAGATCGTTATTTTACAACCAAGAGAGATAATATATAATAAGATATCTATAATGAATTGAATAATGAAGAATATGTAGTATAAATGTCATCACAAGAATTGAAAATATTTTATAGCCTCTTATGTGAGATAATAAACATTTCAATATTATTTGATGAACTCGAAGCATTTCCACCTATTCAATAAATGTCAGTTTATAAAAATTACGCATCTCTTTCAATATACCAAAATATATTACCTATAAGTGTAGTACTTGTTTCAGACATATAAGCCGGAAAGTTCGTTCGAAAACAGCGAAAAATAATTTTTGTCAAACCTAAAAGACATCAACTACGAACTATAAAATTCACAGCGAATTCTTTCAAAAAAAAATTACGGAACATCGAGATTCATTAGCCTTTCTATATATTCATTAAGTTCTAAGTGAATGAATTATACATCTTTGATCATTGAAGCTTTATTCTACAATAAATTAGCATAAAAAGCTAAATTTTCTGGAACACTTCAAAATAATGAGATACCTATAATGACGATCTCTGATTCGGATGATTTTTTTTAAATACATTTTTTTATGAGACAACGAATGGTACTTGTCTCAATCTTAGGAAACGATCTTATGAGGGATCTCACAGATACCTAGGATCACCTTTTAGGATTTTTCGAAAGTTACATTAAAATACGGACATTTCGACATTTTCAACGATATTTCCGACACATGACAGTTAGGTTTACCAATATCTAAGGCAGTACTACCAATGGAAGGCACTAAAAGATCCTATCTTATGTCAATAAGAGAAAGAACTATTTACAAGTTGAGTGAGTTTTTAGAAATCTGATTTTATACTTGATGATTTGATATTTTAATGCTTTGTTCATCAGTTTCTGTCCCATATATAAGTGGTTTGTCTGTGTTCGATCCTGCGTGTATATATTTACATGTATATTTGATCATTTTATTGGTTGATGGCATAGTATTTGTACATGTTTTCTGAATTTTCTGTATCACGATATGTATGTGTACAAATTATTATTATTATTAATAATTCAAATTTGAGAATTGGCAACCCTCTAACTTGAGCTAACCTAACCTAAAAAATTACGAAAAGCACTGCCGTGAAGGCAGGAGCTTTTGAGCGCTCGTACATCCACCTTGTAGGTAGATTCGCATTTTCCAGTTTTGGAAATCAATTGAAGGAATTTTTGACAGCTCTCAAATAAAATATTAAACTTAGGCGAAACTCCCGACTTCATATTCGCGATCCAAACCCACCCTGAAAATTTCAAGTTCCTAGGCCTCTCCGTGCAAAAGTTACAATATTCTATGGTTTCTATGGTTCTGGTTATGCGATCTGGACAAAATATTGCTTCAATACATTATTCTCGATTAAAATACAAAATTTCATCTCGATCGAATCCGTAGTTCCGAATTTATCGAGAAAACGAAATTTCAAACGACCGTATTTACGGAACTCCTTGTATAATGTTGCTCATAGATGAACGTGATCACGACATTCGAGATCCACACCTATCCTGAAAATTTCAAGTCCCTAGGCGTTTCCATTCAAAAGTTACAATTTTCTATGGTTTCTATGGTTCTGGTCATGCGATCTGGACGAAATTTCACACGTAGCTTGAACACCTCATTTTCCATTTGAGTGCAAATTTTCATCTCGATCAAATCTGTAGTTTTCAAGTAATCAGGACAACAAAATTTCAAACGGCCATATTTACGGAACCCCTGGTGGAATTCTGCCCATTAACGAACTTAACCGAGGCATTTGGGATCTGAACCTACACTGAAAATTTCAAGTCTCTAGGTTGATCCGTTCGAGAGTTATCGTGCTGACGGACGGACGGACGGACGGACAGACTCGAATTTTCCGACGGATTCGTCATCAGTGAGTCGAACATAGTCGATTGAGACCATTTTCGGCTCAAAATTCGAAAAATACAGACATCGTGACGAAATGATATAGCCCTCGTGTAAGTAGTACGAGCGCTCAATAATAATTCATTTTGAGAATTGTTTCAACACTGTCCTAACTTAAGATAACCTAACCTCACCTAAATATTATTTCATTTCGAGAATTATTTCAACACTGTCCTAATAAAACGTGTTGTCAATCCGTAAAGTTCGGCGATATGCCCATTTGGCGAAGCAGCAAAAAGATAGGATCTATCACTTCAAAGATCAGATTAGCTCAAGTTGGGACAGTTCAAGTCACAGATTTCGAAAAATCATCAGAATAAGAGGAGGTAAAGCTTTGTAAGTTCATGTAAGGTAAGATTGAGTTCAAGTTACAAAACCCCAAAAAATCACTGGATTAGGGTCAAATTACAAAAAACTATAATCCTTGAATTGGAAATTCAGGAATTCCAGAATATGGTGAGATTAACAAATATTTTAATTGAAAAATAAATTATTTACTCATGAATTAATACAATGAAATGGGCCAATTATCAAAAGGAGCATGCACTATTCAAATCTTTCACGGAATTATGTTGGTAAGTCCAGTAAAAGCTGTCATTTTCATACAATTTTCAAAAAATCATATCTCCCAAACTATAAGTTTCCTAAGATTGAGAATGGTACAATTCGATTTCTTGAAAGAGAGTGTATTCACAAAAAAAAAAACTCATCAGAATCAAAGGTCGTCACTAAGGTAAACGTATACCAATACACTTTTTCATTTAAGAAGCCACTGTTGTGATGTATTAAAACAATGTATTACTTGTTTTACTCAGAAGTTTCTGATTCAAATAAGAAGTGAATATTTGAGTCAAGATCCCTTCGAATTATTTACCATACTGAATCATGTATTGATATGCACAATCGAATGAGAAATAATGAAGCCTAACAACTAGCACATTGTTCAAGAAACTGCCCTAAAGGAACTTCTTTAGTGTCAACTCGGCATTGAGATCAACAGTTGGAAAAAGAATATTCCCTCAACACAATAATTATAAATTACACAATGTGTTTCGAACACAAAGTTACGTCACAAGCTATGAAATCGATTTTCTTTGGTATATTATGGCAATTTATTTAGGAAAACATAACGTTGAGAC
The DNA here is from genome assembly GCA_963966015.1 of Aphidecta obliterata. NCBI lineage: Eukaryota > Metazoa > Arthropoda > Insecta > Coleoptera > Coccinellidae > Aphidecta > Aphidecta obliterata. The sequence continues at coordinate 7,748,220 of OZ014435.1, forward strand.
TAGAATCAATAGGTGAAATTACTTCTTGGAAATACAGCGGTCGCTTTGAGATACGAATCCGGATGCGTTTGGTTGCGATATCGCCTTGTCAACACCAGCCCTATTATCTATGTGGAAAAAAAATTGAGGTTAAGCATCAATATCCAACAAAACAATAATATTCAATCCAAGCAACCAGAAGTCAAGCTATTAGCTAGTATCAGTATATATTTTACAGACAATGTGATTAAATAGCAATTATACATAATGACTGGACTAGGTATTTCAAAAAATGACTAGTTTTTTCGATTAATTCTGTCTAAATTAGATATATAATGGCTAGGTGATATTTATGAATAATATTCACATTAATCACTTTGGCTCCAAGACACAAATTTCCCCGCAACAAAAGCTTCACTTTTTCTCCCAAACGGTTTATTATTATGAATTAAACTTGAAGAACGGATGTTTACGAAAATGAAAGTTTTGTTGAGCGGGAGAAGAGTTTTAAACCCACCCATTATCATGTAGTTTTCAGACTAGAGGAATGCACTCGGATTAGCTCGGGGATCTTTCTGATTACGATACCGTACAGTAAGCAAGACTCCCATGAACTGAAACATGCAACCAACACCAAATTAGTACAAATAATTCACTGTTAACCTAATCACTGGGAAATATGTTGAGTTTTTATCATTGGTCAGGAGGAATTAAATCCCAGCCGACCAGAAAAGGTTGACTTTCCTCAGTGAAGTTCAACAACTGAGATATTAAACATTTTCATAATAATTGAATGACCCAACATGAACTTGAATGAATACAAACATCATTAGGTAGCTGTGATATAATTATTCCGATGACAATAATTAGAAGTTTGTAAGTAGTTTATAAACACATCAGAAAAGTCTAAGGATTTTTTGAAAAAGTTGTCAAATGTAATTGATATGGCTTAGATTTCAGATGTTTCCTATTTATCAGTTCACACACTTATATAAACAATTTTCCTGCCAAATTATAAAAGTATGTTGACAGTATTCGTCATACTCACAATGAACACTTAAGGCCATTTCAGTACACAGAAAAAAGATTTTTTTTCATATTAAATATAACTTGTTGATTCTATTGAAGATTATAAAAATTGAAAAGCACTGCCGTGAAGTCAGGAGCTTTTGAGCGCTCATTCATCCACATTTTAGGTAGATTCGCATTTTCAAGTTTCAGAAACCAATTGAAGAAATTTTTGACAGCTGTCAAAAAAATGACAGGAGCTTTTTGTCAATTATGCCGAATCAGCTGTTACAGAAATATAAGGATTTTTCATTCAATAATTCGATGGAAAATTCAGAAATTGATTTCATCAAACGATTCAGAAAGAGATAATAAACGAAAATACAGATTCTATCTATTGAAGATTATAAAAATAAATTGACAGTATTCGTCATACTCACAACGAACACTTAAGGCCATTCAAGGACACAGAAATAAAAAGTATAAATTAATTGAAAGTATTTTTCATATTGACAATGAACAGTGAAGGATGCTTTGGTACGCAGAAACAAACCCGCAAAAGCTCCTGACTTATTTTTTAAAGAATATTCCTAGACTTTTCCAATGTGTGTCATAGCAAGAGTTCATTATAAATGAAATATGATGCATCAATTTATCAAAAAAAAAAAACAGATCAAAAAACAACTGATTCTTATTGGATTCTGCAATATCCAAAATGTAAACGATGAAATAATCAGAAATTGTTTTCATCAAATGATTCAGAAAGTTTATAATAATTGGAGATAATGAACGAAGATATAGATTCTATCTATTGAAGATTATAAAAATAAATCGACAGTATTCCTCATACTCACAACGAACACTTAAGGACACAGAAATAAAAAGTATAAATGAATTGACAGTATTTTTCATATTGACAATGAACAGTGAAGGATGTTTTGGTACGCAGAAAGAAGCCCGCAAAAGCTCCTGACTTATTTTTCAAAGAATATTCCTAGACTTTTCCAATGTGTGTCATAGCAAGAGTTCATTATAAATGAAATATGATGCATCAATTTATCAAAAAAAGAACAGATCAATAAACAACTGATTTTTATTGGATTCTGCAATATCTCAAAATGTAAACGATGAAATATTCAGAAATTGTTTTCATCAAACGATTCAGAAAGTTTATAATAATTGGAGATAATAAACAAAGATATAGATTCTACCTATTGAAGATTATGAAAATAAATTGACAGTATTCCTCATACTCACAACGAACACTTAAGGCCATTTAAGGACACAGAAATAAAAAGTATAAATTAATTGACAGTATTTTTCATATTGACAATGAACAGTGAAGGATGTTTTGGTACGCAGAAACAAGCCCGCAAAAGCTCCTGACTTATGTTTTAAAGAATATTCCTAGACTTTTCCAATTTGTGTAAAAGCAAGGGTTCATTATAAATGAAGTAGTATGCATCAATTTATCAAAAAAAAAAACAGATCAAAAAACAACTGATTCTTATTGGATTCTACAATATCCAAAATGTAAACGATGATATAATCAGAAATTGTTTTCATCAAACGATTCAGAAAGTTTAAAATAATTGGAGATAATAAACGAAGATATATATTCTATCTTTTGAAGATTATAAAAATAAATCGACAGTATTCCTCATACTCACAACGAACACTTAAGGCCATTTAAGGACACAGAAATAAAAAGTATAAATTAATTGAAAGTATTTTTCATATTGACAATGAACAGTGAAGGATGCTTTGGTACGCAGAAACAAACCCGCAAAAGCTCCTGACTTATTTTTTAAAGAATATTCCTAGACTTTTCCAATGTGTGTCATAGCAAGAGTTCATTATAAATGAAATATGATGCATCAATTTATCAAAAAAAAAAAACAGATCAAAAAACAACTGATTCTTATTGGATTCTGCAATATCCAAAATGTAAACGATGAAATAATCAGAAATTGTTTTCATCAAATGATTCAGAAAGTTTATAATAATTGGAGATAATGAACGAAGATATAGATTCTATCTATTGAAGATTATAAAAATAAATCGACAGTATTCCTCATACTCACAACGAACACTTAAGGACACAGAAATAAAAAGTATAAATGAATTGACAGTATTTTTCATATTGACAATGAACAGTGAAGGATGTTTTGGTACGCAGAAAGAAGCCCGCAAAAGCTCCTGACTTATTTTTCAAAGAATATTCCTAGACTTTTCCAATGTGTGTCATAGCAAGAGTTCATTATAAATGAAATATGATGCATCAATTTATCAAAAAAAGAACAGATCAATAAACAACTGATTTTTATTGGATTCTGCAATATCTCAAAATGTAAACGATGAAATATTCAGAAATTGTTTTCATCAAACGATTCAGAAAGTTTATAATAATTGGAGATAATAAACAAAGATATAGATTCTACCTATTGAAGATTATGAAAATAAATTGACAGTATTCCTCATACTCACAACGAACACTTAAGGCCATTTAAGGACACAGAAATAAAAAGTATAAATTAATTGACAGTATTTTTCATATTGACAATGAACAGTGAAGGATGTTTTGGTACGCAGAAACAAGCCCGCAAAAGCTCCTGACTTATGTTTTAAAGAATATTCCTAGACTTTTCCAATTTGTGTAAAAGCAAGGGTTCATTATAAATGAAGTAGTATGCATCAATTTATCAAAAAAAAAAACAGATCAAAAAACAACTGATTCTTATTGGATTCTACAATATCCAAAATGTAAACGATGATATAATCAGAAATTGTTTTCATCAAACGATTCAGAAAGTTTAAAATAATTGGAGATAATAAACGAAGATATATATTCTATCTTTTGAAGATTATAAAAATAAATCGACAGTATTCCTCATACTCACAACGAACACTTAAGGCCATTTAAGGACACAGAAATAAAAAGTATAAATTAATTGACAGTATTTTTCATATTGACAATGAACAGTGAAGGATGTTTTGGTAAGCAGAAACAAGCCCGCAAAAGCTCCTGACTTATGTTTTAAAGAATATTCCTAGACTTTTCCAATGTGTGTAAAAGCAAGGGTTCATTATAAATGAAGTAGTATGCATCAATTTATCAAAAAAAAAAACAGATCAAAAAACAACTGATTCTTATTGGATTCTGCAATATCCAAAATGTAAACGATGAAATAATCAGAAATTGTTTTCATCAAACGATTCAGAAAGTCTATAATAATTGGAGATAATGAACGAAGATATAGATTCTATCTTTTGAAGATTATAAAAATAAATTGACAGTATTCCTCATACTCACAACGAACATTTAAGGCCATTTAAGGACACAGAAATAAAAAGTATTAATTAATTGACAGTATTTTTCATATTGACAATGAACAGTGAAGGATGTTTTGGTACGCAGAAACAAGCCCGCAAAAGCTCCTGACTTATTTTTTAAAGAATATTCCTAGACTTTTCCAATGTGTGTCATAGCAAGAGTTCTTTATAAATGAAATATGATGCATCAATTCATCAAAAAAAGAACAGATCAATAAACAACTGATCTTTATTGGATTCTGCAATATCCAAAATGTAAACGATGAAATATTCAGAAATTGTTTTCATCAAATGATTCAGAAAGTTTATAATAATTGGAGATAATAAACAAAGATATAGATTCTACCTATTGAAGATTATAAAAATAAATTGACAGTATTCCTCATACTCACAACGAACACTTAAGGCCATTTTAGGACACAGAAATAAAAAGTATTTTCATATTGACAATGAACAGTGAAGGATGTTTTGGTACGCAGAAACAAGCCCGCAAAAGCTCCTGACTTATTTTTTAAAGAATATTCCTAGACTTTTCCAATGTGTGTAATAGCAAGGGTTCATTATAAATGAAATATGATGCATGAATTTATCAAAAAAAGAACAGATCAAAAAACAACTGATTTTAATCGAATTCTGCAATGTCCAAAATGTAAACGATGGAAAATTCAGAAATTGTTTTCATCAAACGATTCAGAAAGTTTTTAATAATTCGAGATAATAAAGGAAAAAACAGATCAATTCCAACTCATCAGAATGCTGAAGGATATGTATTTTAGTTATGTTGAAATTTCTCCTCAACCACTACACTGTCACCATTACCTGTTGCTACTTACCTCAGTAAAGCTGAAGAATAAACCTATCCAACCGCAAAGTTTAAAAGCATAACTTATTGTACTTCTCAGTTTGTTCATACACTTGGGACATTCACAGTCGACCTCAATGTTCGGATCAGGGCAACATTTCAGCTGAAATTATATAAATATTATTTGATACAGAAAGCTCTTAACAAAAAAAAATTGTCGGGGATTTACCATGAGCTCTTCTTCACATGTTGGAGGTGGACGTTTCTTGTCAATCTTATCGTCAAAACCACAACAAGTGAAAGTGTCTTGCACCCTCGCCCTTGTCGCATTACCTCCCTTGTTCCAACCCTGCTCCGCTAATTGTTCTTGCTGTTCCGTATTTACCCCTAGACAGGCACATGCTACAGAAAATTGCAAGAGGAAAAGCAGGAAGAGTATCACCATGTACTAACTTGGAATTAAGAAAAATTCATTGTCATCCTACGAATAAATTCGACCTGAAAATGGAAACAGCGCCATCTAATTTTTACATAAGTAAATTGAAACATCCTTTCAAACATAAAGGACTACTAATTACAGATTCCTTTAAATTTGAGGGTCATAGAATGTTTGATATTCCATATTTTCAAGGAAATAGCAAAAATTCAAATGTGGAATGAAAAGAAAGTTCTTTGAAACTTTTTCTTCACTGATATCTTGTTTTCAGAATATGCAGGTTAGTTGATGAAATTTGAAAAAATAATTGCACAATATTGAAATAATTGTCAATTTCGAAAGTCAAAGAGGATATTGCGATAATTAACCATAATCTACCCATGAGAAGGATAACTTCATACAATATAACAAACATAAACTCCACAACTCTTCATGTCACACTTTCTACCCACATTATGTTAATTAAGCCCTCATTAGAGCAATATTGAACGCTCGTTGGCAAATATCATTGAAGTGAAATTTTCTAAGAAAGGATACGAAGAAAAGCATGACTTGATGATGCTTTACTGCTCCTAAGAGCCCCAACATCGAGATCATAATCAGGATAATGCCACATGCTATCAGAACACTAACTATCGGCAAGTTAGATACGATGGCAGCAGCCCTTCCATAAACAGCCACACTTATGAGAATAAATCCTACCAGCTGTGAAATAAAATTTGGAAATGTAAAGAGATAATTGAAATCAATCATTTCATGAATAACTCACGATATATAATATATTCAAGGCTATAAGCGAATTTTTGGAGCAAGTGAAGCCTCCGCACATTTTGGATTTTTGTCTTCTGTTTCCAGTTCGTTGAAATCTGCAATTCTCAATTTTCCCTTCTAAAATCACCGGAAAAGATGAAGGACGTCCATTTACACTTACATATCAGACACAACTGCGGTTGTCAAAACTGACAAATAACCCTAACCTCACTTTGTTTTTAGTTCGCTGTGTCAAGTACCTTCAGACACCGTGACCTCTACGAGTAGTTATAGAAACCACACGCTTTCAGAACTACGAAAGTACAGGGACAATACAAGAAGTTAATGAATTTATTTGCTGCGGAAGATGTTATCAGTATTCCACTGCTCAAGGCCAAATTTCATAATCATGTAATATTTTGCATTTTAAGATACCCATTCTGTTATCCGAACGCGCGGGTTTGCATAATAGTTCTACCTATTTTTGGCCAGCGCAATGATCGATCTAGTAGGAAGAACTCTACGTTCCATAGAAACCACAGAATTCTCTCAGTGGTACTTATGAAAATCACGGGGAAGTCGTAAAGAATTCAAACAAAATGATTGAGAACCGAAGGAACAAGAATGTATTGGTTATGTTGGGGACGGTTTCCCAACTTCAGGTCAAATAATAAGAATTGGGAAAAACCTGCGAGAAAACCCGTGCTGTACAATGAATAGTTATAATAGGAGGAAAATATATGACAATCAAAGGTAAATAGTCCAGTTACACTCCATAGGAGGGTTAAAATGGTGGATGCGAAAGTAATGCATATCAAATGGAAAAACAGAGTACAAGCACAGGCATGGTATATGGTGATGAAGTAACAGTACATGCAGGAAAAGAGTTAGATTCAAAAAGGAATTTCGTTCATGATGATAGGTGCTACAACGTCAACATTCACAACTTGAATAGTACATAGTGCGTCCCAGGATAAAGTACCGCAATTGTATTCCCTATCCCCTTAAACTAAACATGTGGGCATGTGGCAACAGAAGGGACCGGGAACATCTCGACAGTCTGTAATCCCAGTGGAATTTGTCCGGAGTCCTGTCTACTACAGGCAGGAAGGAACTTCCTAACGACTACCTACCCCAAAAAGGAACACAATTCTTTTTATTCCTATGGGGGGCTTCTGCAAGGAGTTATAATGTTGAGCTGGTATATATAATTCTAACACAGTATCTGACATCAGGGGAGTAGTAATATTTGAACAGAGAAAACTTGATGAGAACTCAGAACACGTGGTACCTAAATATTAATCAAAACATGGGATAGACAACAAAGAATAATCTCACATCAACGTTTCAATATAAAGAAAAATTGAGAAAATCACTGCCATGAAGGCAGGAGCTTTTGAGCGCTCGTACCTGCACCTTGTAGGTTGATTCGCATTTTTCAGTTTTAGAAACCAATTGGAAAGATTTTGACAGCTGTCAAAAAAAAATTCAAACTAAGGCGAATATCCAGACTTCACGTCACTGCTTTAGGTGACCAATTTTTTTTTCAATAATTCACTAGAATTTTCTACGGTATCTATTGTCTTGGTAATGCGATCTGGACAAAATTTCCTACGTAGTTTGAATACATTATTCTTCATCTATGTGCGAAATTTCATTCCAATCCAATAAGTTGTTTCGAAATAATCAGGAAAAAAATAGTATGAACGGCTATATTTACGGAACCCCTAGTCTAATTTTGCTCATTGGTGAACGTGACCGCACAATTCGCGATCCGAATCTATCCTGAAAATTTCAAGTCCCTAGGCCTTTCCGTTCGGAAGTTATGATTTTCTATGGTTTCTATGGTTCTGGTCATGCGAGCTGGACAAAATTTTCAATGTAGCTTAAACATGTTATTCTCCATCTGAGTACAAAATTTCACCTCGATCGAACCTGTAGTTTCGAAATAATCAGGAGAACAAAATTTCGAACGGCCATATTGACGGAACCCTTCGGCGAATATTGCCTGATAACGAACTTAACCGCGGTATTCGAGATTCGAACCTACTCTGAAAATTTCCAGTTTCTAGGTCATTCCGTTCGAGAGTTATCGTGTATACGGACGGACGGACGGACAGACTCGAATTTTTCGACGAATTTGTCATCAGTGAGTCGAACCTTGTCGATTAAGACCATTTTCGGCTCAAAATTCGAAAAATACAGACATCGTGACGAAATGATATAGCCCTCGTGTAAGTAGTACGAGGGGATGGGACAAAATCTCCGAGATCATTATTTTATCGAATTTTGAAGCAGAATGGTCTAGAGATCGAATGTATTCATGATTCTCGATTCAGTTGGTCCAGCGTCAATAGTGGAACTGACGAGAGTACTTTTCTACTTGAATGTACTCGAAATTCAGAAAAAAGTCTGAGCACTGAAAAAATGTTAGATTCGGAATCTAAATCCCTTAATTATCACAAAAACATGTTCAATATGTTATATATTTAATATCGATTTTTCAACTTCAAAGGGGGGGACCCTTGGATAAATTTCAAAATTTTTTTCATCGGATCTTCTCAAAATTAACCAATAAGGGGTATTCGGCAACCCTGAAACCGAATATGCAATCAGTTGTTAAATAAAAATTCTTATTGGCGAGTAATTGCCAAAAATTTGATGTGCGAGAGCACTTTTTTACTTGAGTGTACACCAAAATTTGATGAAAATGGGACAAAATATCCCAGATCATGACTTTTGAAGGAGAATGGACTAGAGTTCGAGTGTTTTCATGATTCTCAATCCAATTGTTCCAGCGTCAAAAGTGGAACTGACGAGAGTACTTTTCTACTTAAGTCAGTGGCGCTCCCAGAGATTGATTTTGGGAGGGGTAGTGACCGTATTTTCTAACCAGAAATTAAGCCTGGGGGGGGTAATGACCGTATTTTTGAATTTAGAAGGAAGTAAAGTACGTATTGAGTGTTGAAAATACGGTTCTGGGGGGGGGGTAATTACCCCCAGTACCCCCCCCGTGGGAGCGCGCCTGACTTAAGTGTACTCGAAATCTCAGAAAAAAGTCTGAGCGCTGAAAAAATGTTAGATTCGGAATCTACATCCCTTAATTATCACAAAAACATGTTCAATATGTTATATTTTAAATATCGATTTTTCAACTTCAAAGGGGGGACCCTTTGATAAATTCCACAATTCAGCACATAGATGAAGAATACCGTATTCAAACTATGTGCGAAATTTTGTCCTGATCGCATTACCGAGACCATAGAAACCGTAGCAGATTATAGCGAATTATCGAAAAAAAACATCCTCATATTCCTGTAACAGCTGATTCGGCATAATTGACAAAGAGCTGCTATCATTTTATTGACAGCTGTCAGAAACATTTCAATAGAAGGTAGATGAATGAGCGCTTTTTTTGATTATCGATGTGACTAGAGTAACTTGTTATGTAAAAATAAAATATTGAGAAATTTTTCGAAACTTGAGACAAAACATATCGTGGGGCTGGAAAATCTTTGAAAATTATCACTTCCTCCCATTTCCAAGAGTAAATATCCCTATTTTTCCTTCAAATCCGTTTCACTTGCCAGAATAAACGAAAGTATTCATATGGTATCGTATCATTTTGGTTCTAAAATCCGGAAAATCTAAAACAAAAAAATATTATGAGGCTAAGAATTAGAATAGTTCGTAATCATAAGTGTAAAATGAGGGGAGGAATAACACAATTCTTAAAGTTGCAAACCTACATCTATATTTCTCATCAATTACAGGAACAATGGCAAAGTTTCATTAAAATAATCCTATGGTAACAAAAGTCAATATGAGCACAACTTATAGGAAAAATAAATAACCTAAGAAATCATCGAGACCTGATCTATCTAGAGAAACTAAAATCATTTCCTATAAACCCCCCCGTAAAAAGGGGTATGATCAGGATGGTGATTGAAGAACCTCTCGGATTCTTGATGACCAAGTAAACTCTGCTGATCCTGCCCGTTGTTGACGCCATACACCTCACCGCTACCAGCGTATTTCTTCGTTCCAAAACTGCCCTTTCCAGCGTTGTTGTTACCAACGTAATGCTCCTGGTCGTAATGTCCTTCTTTCTTGCTCTCCCCAGCGTTGAATTTACCATCGGCGTGGCCTCCCTTGAAGGACGTAGCCGCATTTTCTCCGAACGATCCGCGTTGCCCGTTGTAGAAGAGGTTGTTACCTTCGTCGTTCTCCTCGTCGTAATATTCCTCGGTTTTGCCGGACTCGTCCTTGTGGTGGGAGGTCTTGAAGCCCTTGATGCTGTGTCCTTTCTTGTGGCCGTTGTTGATCTTCTTCTGGCCTCCGTTGAGACCTGTGGAAGAGAAGTTTTCAATGTGGCATCGCGAATGGTTTCGAAAATGATTCAAATAAAGTCTTTATAAATAGACCAATTGACCCTTAAGGCTTTATGACTTTGGTGACAATTGTTTCTTGGTGGTACATACCTTCTTGAGCATAGTGTTGATCTCCATTGTAGTGCTTGCCATCTTCAAACAGTTTCTTACCACCTTCCTCTTCGTTGTAGTATCCAGAATCTCCTTTCACGTTCTTCAGCGCAACCTGACCGTGGTTATACCCCTCCTGTCCTCTGCTTACCTCTTCGCCTTTCTTACCATGAAGATTTTCGTAATTTTCATCCACCACGTTCTTTTTTCCACCCCTGTATATGTTTTTGTCGATGATTTGACCGCCATATCCTCCATGGTATGGGGATCCTATGTACCCTTGTCCCAAACCAACACCAGGTCCATAGCCGATGTTTCCACCATAGTTTCCCCCATAAGGTCCATAACCTCCATATTGGTAGTCGGCGCCGATTCCATCAAATTTACCAAGACCTGCACTGTACCCGGAATAACCTGGATCGAACCTAGACGATCTCACCCCACCTTCGTAAGGGTAGTAACCACCTTCAACCATGTGGTAACCATGTACAGGAATTGTGGAAGCTGCAGTCTTCATGACGTCTTCAGATTCGAACCGATATTTATACAAAGGTTTCGCATCTTCTGCCAAGGCGTACGTCGCAAACAAAACCACCAGGAAAGTCTTCATTTTCTGCGTTTTCGACGAAGAACTGATGACTCCAGGTGATTGACGAGAGTTTATATACCTGGTTAATTGGATTGTTCTGCATGATTGATTTTTGTTTGTTTTATTAGAATCGGGATTTAAGTTTGGTAATGGGTCGAAAAAAACATCAATGACCTTTGAAAAATGGATGAATGGATCTGAAGAAGTGCAAGTCACTGTTGAGTGTCGTGTGACTTGGAGGAAGTTAGGTATGAAGAGGACATTCGTTTACTCGGTTGGTTAAGGCGTGAGTCCGATGGTTTTGACCCATAAACGGTTCGAAACTGTTCGAGTTTTTGGTATGAGAATTTCTATACTGAAGTTTTTCTTCTTTTTCACGTTTATGAAGGTATCCAAGACTACAATTGGAATCATTTCAAAAATTATTCGAGAATCCTTCTCAAAACTATAATAACACCAGTTTGAAGGCTAGATTAGGTAGATGGAGACCTTCGTGAAAAATTACGAAAAGCACTGCCGTGAAGGCAGGAGCTTTTGAGCGCTCGTACATGCACCTTGTAGGTAGATTCGCATTTTCCAGTTTTAGAAATCAATTGAAGGAATTTTCGACAGCTGTCGCAAAAATTCTGAAACTTAGGCGAAACTCCAGACTTCATGTCAGTGCTTTAGGTGACCAATTTTTTTTCGATAATTCGCTAGAATTTTCTACGGCATCTATGGTTTCGGTGGTGCGATCTGGACAAAATTTGGCACGTAGTTTGAATACATTATTCCTAAGCTAGGTGCAAAATTTCATCCCAATCCAATCAGTAGTTTCGAAAGTATCAGGAAAAAAATATTTTGAACAGCCATATTTACGGAACCCCTAGTCTAATTTTGCTTATTGATGAACGTGGCTGCGATATTCGCGATCCAAAGCCACCCTGAAAATTTCAAGTTCCTAGGCCTTTCCGTTCAAATGTTACCATTTTCTATTGTTTCTATGGTTCTGGTCATGCGATCTGGACAAAATATTGTTTTAATATATCATTCTCGATTAAAATACAAAATTTCATCTCAATCGATTCCGTAGTTTCGAAATGACCGAGAAACCAAAATTTCAAACGACCGTATTCACGGAACCCCTAGTATGATTCTGCTCATTGATAAACGTGAACGCGACATTTCAGATCCACACCTATCCCGAAAATTTCAAGTCCCTAGGCCTTTCCGTTCGAAAGTTATGATTTTCTATGGTTTCTATGGTTCTGGTCATGTGATCTGGAGAAATGTAGCTTGAATATATCATTCTCCATTAGTACACAAAATTTCGTCACGATCGAATCTGTAGTTTTGAAAATTATCAAGAAAACTAAATTTAAAACGACCATATTTACGGAACCCCTAGTATAATTTTGCTCATAGATGAACGTGATCACGACATTCGAGATCCACACCTATCCTGAAAATTTCATGTGCCTAGGCGTTTCCGTTCAAAAGTTACAATTTTCTATGGTTTCTATGGTTCTGGTCATGCGATCTGGACAAAATTTCGCATGTAGCTTGAACACCTCATTCTCCATTTGAGTGCAAAGTTTCATCTTGATCGAATCTTGGTGGCCATATTTACGGAACCCCTGGTGGAATTCTGCCCATTAACGAACTCAACCGAGGCATTTGGGATCTGAACCTACACTGAAAATTTCAAGTCTCTAGGTTGTTCCGTTCGAGAGTTATCGTGCTTACGGACGGACGGACAGACTCAAATTTTCCGACGGATTCGTCATCAGGGAGTCGAACATAGTCGATTGTGACCATTTTCGGCTCAAAATTCGAAAAATACAGACATCGTGACGAAATGATATACCTAGCCCTCGTGTAAGTAGTACGAGCGCTCAAAAATGAAAAAATCAAATTTCATTTCATTTCGAATCTTTTATCAATCCTAGAATGTTGCTGGCTTGTTTGCCGTCATCAGTACCGCATGACTCAGTCGACGATGAAGATCAACATTGAATGTAGAACTTGTTCTTTCAAGCCAGAAGACGCGCCTCGATACAATGTAAAGAGTCGCGATGTCTGGCCAATTCTTTCCAGCAGTTGCTCCTAAAATATAGATAACCCTTTTCCCTTGTGTTTCGCAAGTACTCATTTTGATTCTCAGTGCAATACCCGGGAAGTGGAAAACGCTTTCATCGCCAAGAAATACATATAATGAAAAGTTTCACGCCGTAAAGTCTTGCCAGATGTCGCAGCTCTTCACATTGTATCGAAGCGCGTCTTCTGGCTTGGAATATAAGTTCTGCATTTCATGTTGGTCTTCAAACCTTTATGAGACAAAATAGTCTTGAGACGTTTTCTTGAGGAGTACTTCAAGGTTTGTTGAACGGAGCGAATGATCTTGGAGAGTAAATCGCATATGTAAATTTATTTACTTGGGTACTGCACTAGTTGGACATGTCCTCATAGCCTTGGTATTGGTGATAGCTGAAAGTTCAACCATTTACTTGTCTGACAATCAATTGATGGTTAAATGATGTTCATATTGTTCATCTATATTGATCGCTCAGATCATTAAAGGCCATCAACTTAAGAATAACATTCTTTTACATACGCCTAGTTAAGATTTGTTCAACCGTAAACAAAGCGGTATTCTGCAATATGATTCACTATTTTTGTGAAAGGGACAGAGAAGTCCCTGTAGAAGGTTATTGATTATTCTAGATAAATCACTTCACAGTCAATTAATTTATTAATTTCGATAAACAGCTTCCGTCTATTCGGTTTTTGCTTCACATGCAAATTTCACGGATTTATCTGGGAATTCGCCAATACGGCAGTGAATGTTTCTGCTTCTGCAATATATTCAATTTAATCGAAGGTTGGTGCAAGTGTTTGCTCGAGAGGAAATATTTTCTTTTAGAAATTCTATGTTGATAAATGGGAAAGATTTATTTTACCATATTAATCCAGTCAATGCTTTTTTTTTGGTGGTTCAATCAAGATAATATCATCGATGAAGGTCTGAAGGGGGACATTCCCTGTTCTGCCCCTGGGCGCCTTAATTGTACCCAAATTGCGCCCCTGCATTCTGTTGTATCATTGATCATTGTTAAAAATATAGTGCTACGAAATACAAATGATATTTGTTCCTACATTTCCTTGTTGTCCTTGCGATAAGAGCCAATAAAAATTAATTGTGTGCAAGCAAAGGTGTTGATAAAAAATTTTCCTGTCAGAAAACATACATGCCAAGATGGGCACATATATTGGTTGAAAAAATATATGAATATTTCGGGAAAGAAATAACATATTTAAAATATATTACAGAGTGTCCCAAGTTCGAGTGCCTACTAGACGTATTTTGAGAACTGGACCTATTTGAAATCTGAAAATTTGGATTATGATATTGTTCGAATTTATCTACTGAGCTGAAATATTCTTGAAGCCTGAAGACTCTCACTTAAACAGGGAGTGAAAATAAAGTTCTCGACATTTTTTTTTTTTTTCTCTTCTTATATGATCGATTATTCAATTTTAAATATATAGCTATTCGAATCGTTGCATTTGTACAAATAGTTTTCAAAATATAGAAAAAAAATTACAAAAGCACTGCCGTGAAGGCAGGAGCTTTTGAGCGCTCGTACATGTACCTTGAAGGTAGATTCGCATTTTCCAGTTTTAGAAATCAATTGAAGGAATTTTCGACAGCTGTCACAAAAATTCTGAAACTTAGGCGAAACTCCAGACTTCATGTCAGTGCTTCAGGAAAAAAATTTTTTGAACAGCCATATTTACGGAACCCCTAGTCTAATTCTGCTCATTGATAAACGTGAACGCGACATTTCAGATCCACACCTATCCTGAAAATTTCAAGTCCCTAGGCCTTTCCGTTCGAAAGTTATGATTTTTTATGGTTTCTATGGTTCTGGTCATGTGATCTGGAGAAATGTAGCTTGAATATATCATTCTCCACTAGTATACAAAATTTCGTCACGATCGAATCTGTAGTTTTGAAATTATCAAGAAAACTAAATTTCAAACGACCATATTTACGGAACCCCTAGTATAATTTTGATCATAGATGAACGTGATCACGACATTCGAGATCCACACCTATCCTGAAAATTTCAAGTCCCTAGGCGTTTCCGTTCAAAAGTTACAATTTTCTATGGTTTCTATGGTTCTGGTCATGCGATCCGGACAAAATTCCACATGTAGCTTGAACACCTCATTCTCCATTTGAGTGCAAAATTTCATTTCAATCAAATCTGTAGTTTTCAAGTAATCAAGGGAACAAAACTTTGAACGGCCATATTTACGGAACCCCTGGTGAAATTTGGCCCATTAACGAACTTACCCTATTTTGTCCAGTTTTTTTTTTATATTTTGCAAATCATTTCGACGAATGTAACGATTCGAATAGAAATATATTTGAAATTGAATAATCGATCATATAAGAGACGAAAAAATGCAAAAAAAATTTTTTCGAGAAATTTATTTTCACTCCCCGTACAACTGAAAGTGTTCGGGGTTCTAGAATATTTTAGCTCAGAAAATAAAGTGGAACAATATCATAATCCCAATTTTCAAAAATCAAATAGGTCCGGACCTCAAGAAACGTCTAATAGGCACTCGAACTTGGGACACCCTGTATACCGCATTTGTCTTTATATTGTTCCCAACTTCAAGGTTTGGATTCGAATATAAAAACTTTCATTTTGATCTCGTACCTTTCTGTACCCTGAAAATCTGACCAGGATCCTCTTCTTCAGCGAAGTCGATGTTTTCCCGGGGACTCCTTTTTATCTTTCGGTTATTTTTCGTTCATCTCTGCAATTTCACTGAGAGACGACTGTATGTATTATCGGCGCAACAAAAGAAATTTTTTTCGGATCTAGCTGATGAGAAGAACGGCACGTGTTGATGGAAGTTCCCGGGTCAATAGCCACATTCACCCTTGCCCTTTAAAAATGCAGTTTTCATCCCGGAAACCATCCCTCCGCCACGCATACATTCTACAGTCGGTTTCGATTTATCCTGCGCTTTGTTGAAAAGGAGCCGCCATACGTTCTTCAGCGCCTTCGGCAATCGGTGGCCACTTTCGAAAGCAGACCCGGCGCACCCTTATACTTTATTTCCGCTGAATAAAATATGAATATTCAGTGAAACTGTCGAACTCTGACCCCGTAGTAAATTGCGAGAGCTCCATTTTCCTAAGTGCGTGGTGAAGGTGTGAAAAGGAAGTGCCAAAAGATGTCGACCAGGGATATTTTGGAGGAGGAGACAGACGAGTGAGTGCCGAGTTTTAGTAGGAAGATGGCCTAGTTTTTTTTATTGGTTTGGTCGATAAACTTGCCCTTAAACTTGGAGATATTATGGTTTCCTGAGAATTTTATTTTTTCAAATTTTCATCAATGACTTTCGAAGCAATGACAGTGACCATGAAAGTTAACGTAACTAGCGAAAGCAATCAAGAAGTTTTCCAAGTACCGGCAGCTGGTGTTGATTAATTGATCCTTCTAGATCAACCCCTTTTTTCTATGTGAAAGTATCTGAATTCAATTTCAGAGCTACAGATGAAAATTATACAAATCTTTTTTTTTAATCAGGAAAGGAATGAAACCATTGCTTTTTAGATTTATTTTACAATTTTGAAATTGAAATAGTAGGTTTTCCAAGTTAAAAGAAAAGATTTTCAATCAATTTCTTTCAATTCGTTTTATTCCTCGAAATCGTTTCAATAAAAAAATGATCTCAAGAAAGAGCCCGATGGACGAATGGAACTGGCAAGTCATTATGCCTTTATTACAAGGCAGGTGGAGAATTATAGTTAATATTGTGTTGAAATTACCGCATCGAAACAGGTTTTCTCCAACGAAACATGTCTCTTACGACGGACAGTGAGGATCCGAGGGTTGTATTTATATGAGATGAAGGGTGAATGGGAGGAAATATATCTCTTCTGTTCAATAAAAATCGTCTTAAAGTTCGCCAAGGATTCTCTAGCAACTAATAAAAATTTTCAATTATTACAACTCGAAAATAACATCGAAAAAATTTAAATAAAATCTGAAAATGAAGAAATCAAATTTGAAAAAGAAATTGCAGAAAAATTTTCCAACTTATAATCATGAAATTCTAAAGTTGTTCTGAAATTATGATACTTGCTCGAGTAGTTCTCACCATAAAGCTTTATTTCCGAAAGTTCTCGTTGATCACATTAACATAATGATCTTTAAGAGGAAGTTATCCATCAATGGAAATAGCCCAAATATCGTTCCATCAAATGGACGATGGAAATAGCAGAAATAAGTTTTCATTCAAACGAAGCTAGATATAGCCCACATAACTTTCCATTAAAAAGATGGAAATAGCCGAAATAAATTTCTATCAAAAGGATCGACGAAGAAATTAGCCCAAATAACTTTCCACGACGATGGAAATAGTCCCAAAACTTTCGAAGAATATGGAAATAGTAAAAATGATTTTCCATTACACGGTAGAAATAGCTCATATAACTTTAAATCTAATGAACGATGGGAATAGCAGAAATGAATTTTCATTCAAAAGAAGCTTGAAATAATCCACATAACATTCTATTAAAAAGATGATGGAAATAGCCGAAATAAATTTCTATCAGAAGGACGATGGAAAAGGCCAAATAATGCTCCAAGAATATGGAAATAGTCCGAATACTTTTCTATTAGACGGTGGAAATAGCTCAAATAACTTTCCATCAAAAGGACAATGGAAATAGCAGAAATAACTTTCCATTCAAATGAAGCTGGAAAAAGACTGAATAATTTTCAATTAAAAGATTATTTAAATAGCCGAAATAAATGTTCATCGAAAGGACGATGGAAATAACCAAAATTACTTTCCACGACGATGGAAATCTCCCAAATTACCATCCAATAATATGGAAATAGTACAAATTATTTTCCATAAGACGGTGGAAATAGCTCAAATAACTTTCCATGAAATGGACGATAGAAATAGCATTAATTTATGAAGTAAACAATATGGGACCTAATACACTACCCTGAAGCACGCCATGTTGACATTGATCTATCCATGATTTAGCCTTCATTCAAGATTTCTTGATAACTACTCTTTGCTTCCTGTCTGTAAGGTAAGATTCAAACCACAACAATGCATAATTTCCTGGCTGTCACAAATTTTCATCAAAAGGACGATGGAAATTGTCCAAGTAACTTTCCACGATTATGGAAATAGATCTACCTCGAAGAAAACCATGCTGTGCACCTAAAAAAATGTTACCATCATTTAAAAAATTGATGAGCCTTTTACGTGCAACATGTCCAAAAATCTTTAAAAAACTGGACAAAATACTAATGGGACGGTAATTATCAAATGATTCTTCATCGCCTTTTTTATGAATGGGGTGGATCAATGCTAGCTTCAATTGTCTATGGAAAATACCAAATCTGAGTGAGTGTTTTATAATATATAGGAAAGTATCACCTTTTGCACCTTCTTACAGGGTTTAATTACACTCATTGGGACCTCGTCCTCTCCACACGATTGCCCCTTTTTCAAAATTTTCAGAATATTTAAAATCTCTTCTTCTGTTGTTGGTTGAAGAAGTAAAGATCCGTCATTGGCCGGTATATATTACAATCAAAGTTCACATCCTGAACATTCTCCAAAAGCTTAGGAACCAGTTCGATCATATATTCATTGAAATCATTTGCCATTTCATATGGATTACCTACTTCGGGAAAATCTTTCCTATTTCTAGTTGAGCCTCTTAATTCATTGCAAACTACCCACATTGTTTTCTGTTGATTATCAGAAGTCATTAATTTTCTTTCATAAAACTTGGATTTTCCTTTTATGTATACAGCTTTGATGTTGAGGAGTTTTTCTAGTGGGTTCCTTTATGGTAGGTTCAAAATCAAACGACCTCATATAATAAATTTCCTTCAGAAGGAAGAAGAAAGAAGCCAAATAATTTTCCTGGAATATGGGAATAGTCCAAATGATTTTCTATCAGATGGTGAAAATAGCTCAAATAACATTCCATCAAAAGGACGATGGAAATAGCAGAAATAACTTTTCATTCAAAAGAAGCTGGAAATAGACCAAATAACTTTCCATCAAAATATTATATAAATAGCTGAAATAAATTTGCATCAAAAGGACGATGGAAATAGCCCAAATTACTTTCCCAGAATATGGAAATAGTACAAATTATTTTCCATAAGATGGTGGAAATAGCTCAAATAACTTCCCATCAAATGGACGACGGAAATAGCAGAAATGAGTTTTAACACAGAAGAAGCTGGGAAAAGCCCAAATAACATTCCATTCAAAAGGTGATGGAAATGGCTTAAATAAATTTCCAAGACGATGGAAATATCATAAATTACTTTCCAAGAATATGAAAATAGTACAAAAGATTTTCTATTAGACGGTGGAAATTTCTCAAATAACTTTCCATCTATTGGAAGATGGAAATAGCAGAAATAAGTTTTTATTCAAAAGAAGCTAGAAGTAGCCCATATAACTTTCCATTAAAAAGATGATGGAAATAGCCGAAATAAATTTCTATCAAAAGGACGATGAAAATAATAATAAACAGACTTTATTACAAATAAGAGTGAAATTCACAATGAAATGAAATTGTGTCAAATAACAAAAAAATGTTCTTAACTCATCTCTAACTTTTCCATATCGAGAGAGAAATTCATCTTTAGAATAAGGTTCAATCTTGATAAGCATCTTGAATATGAGTTTCTTGAATTTTTTTAAATCGCGTTCTAAGCGATACTTAAAAAAATAGCCCAAACTACTTTCCACGACGATGGAAATAGTCCAAATAACTTTCCAAGAATATGGAAATATTAGAAATAATTTTCCATAAGACAATAGAAATAGCTCAAATAACTTTCCATGAAATGAACGATGGAAATAGCAGAAATCAGTTTTAATACAGAAGAAGCTGGAAATAGCCCACATAACTTTCCATTCAAAAGATGGTGGAAATAAATTTCCATCAGAAGGACGATGTAAATAGCCAAATAATTTTCCAAGAATATGGAAATAGTCCAAATGATTTTCCGTTAGATTGTGGAAATAGCTCAAATAACTTTCCATCAAAAAGACGATGGAAAAAGCCAAATGATTTCCCAAGAATATGGAAATAGTCCAAATGATTTTCCATTAGACGGTGAAAATAGCTCAAACAATTATCCATCAAAAGGACGATGGAAATAACGGAAATAAGTTTTCATTCGAAAGAAGCTGGAAATAGATCAAATAACTTTCCACCAAAGAGATGATGGAAATACTGAAATAAATTTCCATCAAAAGAACGATGGAAATTGCCCAAATAACTTTCCATGGAAAGAACGATGGAAATAGCACAATTAACTGTCAAAGAATACGGAAATTGTCTTTGGAAATAGTTCCATGAAATGGAAGATGGACATAGCAGAAATAAGTTTTCATTTTGAAGAAACTGGAAATTATAATAATAGAAATAGCCAAATAACTTCAAGAACTTCATATCAGAGCCCAAATAAATTTCAATTAAACAGACCATCTTCAACAACATCAAGTCGATATAAAAAAACAAATTAAATATTTATCAAAATCGTTGTGAACAACGAGGATTTATTTCAACATTGATAAGCGAAATTAATTCAAAACCACCCCAATATCAATTTCGTTTTTAACCATACAGTAGGATCATATTTAGGTATTTTGCTTCGAATAATCAAAAAATGAAGAAAAAATCAACCGGAATGAATATTCGCCTAAAATTCGCAGCATCTTCATCAAAATTCATTCGTAAACTTTATAAATTAGATCTTGCCTCGAGTGTATTCAACACGCTCTAGAATTTATTGATTAAGATACTCATCCGAAAGATATGATATCTTTCAACGTAAATAAAATCAAAAAAGACTGGATACATCTAGAAAATTGTACTTTGATGCCAGTCGCAACATAAAACACATTCGGATAAGCTGAACGTAACCACTTCAAAAACCCCACGAGCCACTACAAAGATCAGCATTAAACTCTTAATTTGATAAAGGGATCAATGAATCAACCATTCAATGTTCCCCACCAGATTAGTTTTAATAAGTTACATACGTTTCCATTTTACTGTACCATGCCTTCCTAGGATTACGGAGATGATTCCTCAGATGAGATTATAACAGATCTATCTCTACAGCTTCTCGTTTAGCCATTTAGGGTCGCTGCCTTGCTCATTTTTATCCTATTTCATTCATTCAACATTCAATTCAGTCTGTCAGTCAGTCAGTCGATCGAAAGCAGGTGCCGTGTTGTCCATTCGTTTAAAGTTGCTGGAATAGTTTGAAAATGAGTGATATCGGTGTTGAAGAGAAGGGAAAAAATTTCAAGGAAAACGGTGACAAAAGGTAGAATAAGTTCGAGATATTATTAGTTTTTAGTGCTATTTTTAACAGAGGATCGTTGATTTTTTAAGCGGTATAGTACGTTGGTCTATTGTCTCTATCGCCTACGAATTCATTGCCTCATCGAGGTCAAGTTTAAAAGCGACTTGTCCTTGCATGGTAGCATATAAAATCGTATACCTAGGTTGGAAACACTGATATATTTTCGCTTTATCGAACGAATTATTAAATTTTTGTTCTTTCTTCCTTGTACTACTCGAAGTGTTAATGAAAATTAGAAAATGAAAGTCTACCTAATATCTCAAGAATATTCATTTGGGAATAGTATATTTATGTACTTTGAATTTGAAAAAAATTGAGATTTTTGTCATAGCTGACTTTGACATCGTAATTCAAACAGCCTGTATGACAAATTGAATTTTTGATTGTTTATAGTCGAGCACTGTTTTGTCTTCTGATGGAACCCGAGAGATTGAAATTTTCCATACAAAAATCCAGAAGTTATCCTCGTTGGAATGAAGTCCCAGTTTGAACAAAATCAATTTTTTCTGGGGGAAGTTACCCTCATAACCCTTTCTTACTGATGCTCTTCCTCTTTAATGAACCTCAATTTTCTCTAACACTAAAGATCAACGTTGTATATAATTTTATACGTTCACCTCGAATCCTTCCTGAAGAATTTTTCAGCGAACTGTTTTCGTGAATCACCCTGTATAACCGGAAGTACCAGAATATTTTACAATTCGGAAACAATAATCATAATCTTAAAATCATCACATTGAACATTCCATCATGGGAGCTCCAAATAAATATTCTCGTAAAACAACCGTATTTTTGAAATTATAATATTATTAAATTTTTTTTTTAATTCCCCCTGATATATTTAATTTTTGATTGTAATTCACAAGTATCTAGGGCCTGTTGTATATTCTGTTTTTTTTTGCGACGTATTTACATCAAATTATTTCAACAAACATTTCGCCATAATTTCTTCAATGGGACAGGAAGTGTTATCTTATCTCACGAAAATAATGTAGATGAATACCTACGTCAGTTTCGAATAAATCCTAGGGTGACATAAGTTTAAACAATTCACAACATGCTGACGTGAATCTATTGATCGATAAATATAATATAAAGTTTATTAGTTGGAAAATTTGAAAAAGGGAGATTTTTAATAATTTTCAAGTAAATAGTTACTTTATTTCGAATTTTTGTTGTTTTTTTCCAAACATTTTTTGATATATGTATATTATAATTTTTTTTATTATATATTCTTGAATCTTAAGGATATTTGGAACTTCTACAAGTGCTTTTCAAAACTTCTTCCACATGAGAATACAGGGCCGTACGCTCAAAATCTACGAAGGAAATTTTTTTTATGTTCATAACATTAGGAAATTCCCTCAAAATTATAAAATCAGCCCTTAATACAGGTTAGAGCAGTATGAATGTCACTCATATAGGTGGGTCAATTCTTTTTAGATGCACTTCATAAAGATGCTCGATGGGATTCAGGTCTGGAGTTCGCGCTGGCCATAGCAATAATTCCATTATTCCAACATTCTGTCACAATATGAGCGACATGTTTTTGTTTGTTTATGTTTATGTCTATGTTTGTGAAAGAACGATAAAAGTTTTTACCAACAAGGGACGCACAATGTTTCCCATATATTACTGAGCTCTCAGAAAACCTTGGGGATGAACGAGGTGTGTTCTTCGGCCAATTGTGATTCCTCCCCATACCATAAGACTACTACCTCTAAGAGTGTGCATTTCCTGGACGTGTCTCAAGTGTTCTGCATTTCCAGAACGTCTCCATACTCCAATTCGAGGAGGATCTGGAGGAAAAACAAATCTTGATTCAGTGAAAACAGAAGCCCATTAAGGAGGTGATTGTGGGTCATCAAAATTCTTCCTTTTCCTGGATGATCTTCCCTCAAATGAATTAACCTACATGTTTAAAAATTCTTCCTTCTAGATTGTTTGTGCCTCCGATTATCTAACTGAGTTCTTCTTCTCTTCCAGATACTTCAATGGAACCGTCAGGCTCAAAAATCCCCATCTGGAACTTATGGATCAGGACATTCTGTACCACTTGGCGTTAGGAAGTGGCTCACATGATTTGGTTGAAATGTTTGGGGATGTCAAAGTGAGTATCTATACCGATATTCATAGCAGTTGACCCCTCAACATTCCTTCTCCTTTCAGTTCGTGTGTATGGGTGGCACACCAAAACGTATGGAAACCTTCGCCTACTACATCATGGAACTAATTGGTCACAAATTACCAACTGGTACTACCTTATTAGACATAAGTCAGTATTCGTATAGATACAGCATGTACAAAGTCGGTCCAGTATTATCAATCAGTGTGAGTACCACCCTTTTCGTTCGTTCTGCCACGATCTAAAACTCCAACAATTTCTTCACGCAGCATGGAATGGGCGTACCTTCTATCGGAATCCTCCTACATGAAATCATAAAGTTAATGTACCACGCCAGAGTTAGAGACCCGATATTCTTCAGAATAGGCACTTGCGGAGGTGTCGGCCATGAAGGTGGCACAGTGGTCATATCCAACGACGCTGTGGACGGCCTCGGAAACCATTATTATGAAGTGGTAAGTCTCGAATTGAAATTCACTGATTCGATTCAAGCCATATTCGTCTAATTTTCAGCCAATGCTTGGTAAGAACGTCAAACGTCCTGCTGTTTTTGACCAACAACTTGTGAGGGAATTGAAGGCTTGCATCGATCCAGATGATCCTTATGACTCAGTTGTGGGTACTACAATGTGCGCCAATGATTTTTATGAAGGTAATAAGATTAGTAATCTTTAGGGTTGGTCAAAAAGCCTACCGCATCTCTTATGGGTCTTTTGTGGTGTTCTTCGAGTATCAAATGATTTGCTTCCTGATGATGGCTTTTTCACAAAGCTCCTCTGTTTCCTCTTCTGCCTAGCAAAATCTGCATCTATGTTGCTCATGTGATTGCTGAGCTTGCTATGTCTTTCAGCTGGCTGCTATCCTCGCTTAGCAGTCGTGAACTTGCATAGTGATCCTTCTAGGACTCCTTCGGCTTGGCTCTTGAGGGGTTTCTTTGACTACTGCTTCTGTTGTGCCACATGAAGTTGCTGCATCGATGAGCCAAATGTAGCCAGTTTGTCGAACATGCCATTTCCCTGAAGCCTTCTGTATCCTGGTCACTTGGTCACTTTTCTGGCCTTGGCATTAAGTCCTCTCACTCATTCATTCATGAATATTTTGCTGAATTTTTCCTCGTCCTGAATTGAAAAAATTATAAACATACTTTCAGGTCAAGGCAGATTAGATGGTGCTTTCTGTGATTATAGCGAAGGTGAAAAAATGGAATACCTCCAAAAACTGAGAGATCAGGGTGTGGTAAATATCGAGATGGAATCTATACCTTTCGCTGCTCTGACTCACCATGCCAACATAAAGGCAGCTGAAGTTTGTGTGACGCTTTTGGACAGGTTAAAGGGGGATCAAGTAAGGTGATATTTCAAAATTTGCAAACAAACACTTATTCCCTCACTTTTTTTTAAGGTTAATGCCCCGAAAGAAGTGATGAACGAATGGCAGATCAGACCTCAAAAATTAGTGGCTGCGTACATCAAGAAATATCTGCAAACTAAAGGTAGATTACCTTCGTCTGGTCACGGACCTTGGTCTGTTAAAAGCCCTAGAAGGTTCAAACTTGTACAACAAGAATCAGAAATCATCGATTAAGATCAGGCTCTAAACTTTTACCTCTTTTCCAATATCCGATTTTGTATTGTATTAGCACTGCCACTGTCGCACATTATTTTCACTCTTGTGTGATATTCAGTTAAAAATGGAAATATTTTATATTTATTGGGGAAAAAAATGTTAATTATCAAAAATTTTCAAACAATTCCAGTTGTCGCAAAATCAAAAGACCCAAAATTTCTGAAATACATATCCGAAATTGCCTACCTTTTACACTACAACCTCAATTTCTGCTCTCTTATAATAACTTCGGTTATCAACTTTCTCAAGTGTCCATGTAAAAGATATATCACAAGAAGAGCGCGCATACAGAGCTGCGATGTAGCAGAGGCCACTTGGGAATAGTATCTACCAAAAAAATTATTAATTAAAGATGCTTTTCTCTGTTATATCAACATGTGCTAAATATAAGAACTGTAAATATCACAATTCTGATGCGACCTCAAACTGACTTAGAGGGATAACTTATTGAAATATTTTTTTTTATTATATGCTATAAGAAAGTAACTATGTATAAAACATATCCTCAATTTTTTACGGTCTTATATACCATTATCTTTATGCTATCGGGAACATTTAGATTTCAGACTTACATATATAACTCATTATGTGAAAAATTTTGAATTATCTAATATACTACATCATCTTAAATAAGAAAAAGTAAGAATATAGAAAGTAGGTTTAACGTGTTTGCGGGGAGGGTAAAAAAATGAGAAAAGAAATTGTCCACATCGAACAATTTCTTGTTCTTCATTTTTGTAATTGATATGATAATTGCATTGGATTCAGTCGATTCAAATAAAAAAAATATATGTGTTAAACCTTTCAGAACATTGAGGAAATAATCATAATACTCAATCTCCTGAAATCACTTGTGAATTATATAAAATTGCCTTTCTTTTCTTCGAAACATAAATTTCAGCTTCAAAATCATCATTTATCTTCACTTCTCTTTTTCTTCCTCTTTCCTTCGTCAGTTGTTCAATTGTTGTGACATTTACTTGAGTATTCCCTTTTTAGGCGATATATGTCCGAAGAAATGAATCAATTTATTGGATCTTCGTTTCAAGAAACCTAGTCGGCCCAACTTCCCAACATACCATTTTATTTGTATTATTTATTTTTTTGAATAAAAATTAATTTTGAGATTTTTTGTTTTTTGGTGATCCGAAATTTTCCGAGGGTTGTGGAGTTGAATGATGGTAGCAAAATAATGAGTAGAACAGGAAGATAAAAATAATCCAGAAAAAAATTATTCGGAAAAGAATATTCTGCTGGATAAAAAATATCACTTGCACTGAAAATTATTTTTTTGTTTGTTTTGAACCAAAACTATGCACATGAATCGACAAAACTCAAATTTAATTGGACTATCAGAAGAATACAAAAAAATGTAAACTGAATTATTCATTCATTTCGAACAAATTGAGTTTCAATCATTAGTTCTTGTAACGGTAATTTTATCCGTTATAAAAATATGATACGGTTATTTATATTGATTGCATGTGCACCTATATACTCGACAATACGACAAATTGATTAAAGAAATTCATTAGGATAGTGTATATACAACGATATAACTATTGTGATCATTCACGCTAGCTTGTTAGTTATTCCAATTGTTGAACCTGCTAATGTTGATAAATTGTTGATAGGAAATCTCATAGGCCTATATAAATGATAATGAGTCTATGAGAAAATCCAATGTTTCGAAATTTGAATGACGTTTGTTATCACACGCCGATGTGATAACAAATGTTTTCAAATGAATTGTAATTCGAATGAATTATTGTATTTGATTAGATAATAACTTTTTTTTTAAGTTATGTTTTGTTTATCCATTGAAAGCGCAATTTGGTAGCTATTGCTCCATGAAATATTGACTTTCCTTTGAACTGCACAACAAAATATAAATCATAAGTTCATTCATATGAACATTTCTAATTGTAAGATATATTAAATTTTCTATTTGAGGACGAGATGTAAGATTTAGTATAGGATATTTCGATACAGCTTTGGACAGGTTTTTTTTACGTAAATATGGAACTTTAAGATAAAGGCACAAAACGATCATCAGTTTTATTTATCAAACTTTACATTATGACAACGATCAGCACCCAATGAAAAAATGTCATTAATCGAAGAGCTCATATATTATTGATGTATTTGTAAAATGTTCACGTAATATTAGACGATATTGATACATTTTGGTTATCGTAAGATTCAAGTATATAAATATGATAAACGATGAATTCATGTGCAATTTTGTATCTTGTGTCGATGTGCATATAATCAATAAATGGATGTCGCCTGTTGAAATTATTTTTTTGCAAATTGAGGATAAGAAGATTATTCATTATATCCTGCAATGTCTACAAACCGCTGAATAAAAGAAACATAAATTAAAACACCTATCAACTACCCAGAACAAATCTCATCTCCTAATTTTCAATTTTCAATAGATTGAAAACAACCATTCCATGAAGAACAAGAACTATTGAAGTAAACAATACTCTATGAGCTCAAGTGTGCCATAATCAGTTACTATTTCCATGAGTAAATCGCCGTGTTTTTGCAACCTTGTTTTAAAGAACACACCCATGGACACTCCAAACTCCCATCCTTCGCTCCGTGATTTTTTTTTCTTGATGAAATCTTCCATAATTTTTCTTTTCGAACGCTCTAGTGGAAAAAGAGCTGAGCTCAACTCCCCCCGAAGATCGGTAATTTTTTTTCTCTCACTGAAATCTTTGATTATTCTCCATTATGAACGTTCTGAAAAAATATGGTGTGGTGTCACAATCCCAGATAAGTAAATTTCTGAGCCCAACTCCCCCGATGCTCCTCACTTTTTTCCGACACTCGTTAATTTCTATTCTAGAAATGGAATCTTTCATTATTCTCCATCATTTACGTTTTGACAAAGTATGATAGCATCAGAATCCCTAATGAGTAAAAACTCCCCCTTCGACGCTCCCAACTCCCATCCGATGGCCCGTTTTTTTTCTCGATAAAATATTTCGATTTGCTCCAGTAGAAATTATTTGACGAAATATGGTGGCGGTAGAATCACTAATGAAGAATTGCTATGCACAACTCCCCCTCGACGGTCTCAACCCCCGTCCAAAGCTCGGATGAGATGTTTCATTATCCTCAATCATCAACGCTCTGACAAAATATGGTAGTGGCAGGATCTCTGATAAAAAAATGTCTGTTCCCAACTCCCCCTAACGCTCGGTATGTTTTTTCTTTAGATGGGATATTTCGTTATTCCCCATCAGGAACATTTTGACAGAATATGGTGGTGTCAAAATTACTAATGAGTACATTTCTGAGTCCAACTTCCCCTTCCGACGTTCCAAACTCTCATCCGACGCTCTGTTTTTTTTTTCTCGATAAAATCTTTCATTTTCACCTAGTAGGTACATTTTGACGAATTATTGTGGTGGTAGAATCAATAATGAGAAATTGCTAAGCACAACTCCCTCTCTACGCTCTCCACTTCTGTCCGAAGTTCGGATGATGATATCTTTGTTTATTCTCCATCATCAATTATATAATTTTTTTCTCTAGATGAACTCTTTCATAATGCAGCTCAATGAACGTTTCGACAAAATATGGTGGTGTTAGAATATCTAATATGGAAATTGTGGAGTAAACTTAACTTCCCCGACGCTTCCACTCCCGTCCGACATTTCATTATTCTCTATCATAAATGTTTTGTAGAAATATGGCGATGGCAGCATCCCTAATGGAAAACTCCCCCTTCGAGGCCCGGTAATTTTTTTCTCTCGCTGGAATCTTTCGTTATTCTCCATCATGACAAAATTAGGTGGTGTCAAAATTCCTAATGAGTACGTTTCTGAGTCCAACTCCCCCTTCTGACGTTCCCAACTCTCATCCGATGCTCTGTTTCTTTTTCGATAAAATCTTTCAATTTTCTCCAGTAGAAACATATTGACGACGTACGATGGTGGTAGAATCACTAATGAAGAATTGCTAAGCACAACTACCCCTTGACGGTCCCATCTCCCATCCGAAGCTCGGATGGGATCTTTC
Source organism: Aphidecta obliterata (assembly GCA_963966015.1). Classification (NCBI taxonomy): domain Eukaryota; kingdom Metazoa; phylum Arthropoda; class Insecta; order Coleoptera; family Coccinellidae; genus Aphidecta; species Aphidecta obliterata. The sequence continues at coordinate 7,777,823 of OZ014435.1, forward strand.
ATTAGTTTCCAAGTGGCTGGATCTCTGATAAGAAATTTTCTGAGCCTGTTTCGACGAAATATGATGATGGCCCCACCCCTAATGAAAAACTCCCCCTCGAGGCTCGGTAATTTTTTTTCTCTCGCTTTCGTTATTCTCCATCATGAACGTGGGGACAAAAAATGATGATGTCAGAATCCCTAATGAGTAAATTTGTGAGCCAAAGTCCCCCTCCTATGCCCCCAACTCCCCCTCCGATGCTCCCAACTTCCATCCGACACTCGGTTTCGGTTTTTCTCGAAAAATTCCGTCATTTTTCTCCAGTAGAAACATTTTCAGGAAATCCAATGGAAAATTGCTGAGCACAACTCCCTCTCGACGCTCTCAACTACCGTCCGAAGCTCGGATGGGATCTTTCATTATTCCCCATCATGAACGTTCTGACAAAATATGGTGGTGTCAGAATCCCAAATAAGGACATTTCTGAGCCAAAACTCCCATACGAAAAATTTACAACATATTTACACCTAATTTAGAGAAATCACATAGTTCATATCTTTTCCTTGGGAAGGGTGAAAACATCAAACTTGTTTGGTGTGGATTTTGGGGGTGCAAACTGAGTAGGAAAACGAAGAAAGAGAAAAATTAATTAAATGGGACAAAATATCTTGAATCTATTACAATAAGGTCATAAGGCAAAACATAAACATGCCAATGTGGACATAACACACATGGAGAATTCTTATCAGGTGGACGTCTGGGGAGGCGTCTCATGCTTCATTCACACCGGGTCGGAACTTTGTTGTTCAAATATCCTCCAAAAGTTGCACAGGTCACCCTGTATATCTCTTATGAGTCTTGTATTATTTTCGGTCGATTTAAAATTAAGAAAAAATATTGAAATAAAAAATGGAATATCGAAGGTAGGTACGAAAAATGACTTTTCCATGCGAATTCCAAGTGCCTTTATCTGATTCATACTATTTAAATATATATCAGTAGATTTATTGGTGCCACCTCCCATTGAATAAATATGATGAGATGAAATCGTCAGACTTGAAGTGCACTTAATACCTTTTATTGAACGAAATGAAAACGAACAGAGTGTTAGAATCGGATGAGGAGAATTCAGAGTGAGTATTTTCATTTTCAAGAGATCAAATTTATAAATATATACATAGTAATGATATTTCGAAATTTATTCATTAAATATATTTTTCTTGGTATGAGCTTTATTTTTCACATTTTTTTACAGTTGTTCTGATGGATCAATCCAACTGCGAAACCCACACCTGTCATCTATGGACGAGGACATTCTGTACCATTTAGCATTAGGCTCCAGATCTCACGATCTGGAGAAAATGTTTGGAGATGTTAAAGTACCTACACCAAATAAGTTTTCTCTTACGATTTTAGCTCAACTTCAACTTCCTATCTTATAACTCTTTTCATAGAAAAAAGATTTAATTTTTTTTTGCAGTTTGTATGTATGGGAGGAACCCCTTGTCGTATGAAAAAATTTGCTGCATATTTGATGGATGTGCTCGATTACAAACTACCAATTGGGAGCGTCATTTCGGAAATAACCAATTATAGATTCAGTATGTACAAAGTAGGACCCGTTCTATCTATCAGTGTAAGTAGTGGGGAGTTTGGAAAAAATAGTTAAAAAAATTTTAATGTTTTTGCAGCATGGAATGGGAGTTCCTTCCATCGGAATACTCCTCCATGAAATCATAAAGCTCTTATATCATGCCAAAGCGAAAAATCCGGTGCTTTTCAGGATAGGAACATCTGGAGGAGTGGGTATCGAAGCAGGAAGTGTCGTCATATCAGATAATGCCATTGATGGACTCGGCAATCCGTTTTATGAAGTCGTAAGTCATCACATAAATTATTATTAACAACGGAAATGCAGCAAAATATAATGATCATATTTTATTGATTATATTGGTAAATAATTCGAATAATAATAATTATCCAATCGAGCGTTTTTAATTTGCAGTCGAGGCTGTTCTTCCTGTTTTACTTTCTAATCTTCTTCCCTTGCCAACTGAAAATTTTGTCTTAAGTTATCATCTTCACTATGAGAGCAGGAATTGTGGTTATGAGCGTAATATTTTTGACATTCCTGTCACACAGTAGATCTAATGTATCACATTTGTCATATTTATCCGAGGTTGCCAGATATAAGTTACTGTCGAAATGTCATTTCCATCTTTATTTTTATTTTCTATTTCTATCCAGGCAGTTCTTGGGAAGATTTTCAGACGTCCTGCTATTTTCAACGAGCAACTGATTGATGACCTGAAGAGTTGCGTCGACCGAAATGATTCCTACAAAACAATAACAGGAACAACCATGTGCGCCAATGATTTCTACGAAGGTATGTCGAAACTATGTACTTCAGTTTTTTTTTGAATAGACACAACCTAAGATTGTCATTGGCTTAGCTTCAACTCTTTTTAGGCCAAGGAAGACTTGATGGGGCAATCTGCGATCATACTGAAAGGGATAAAATGGAATATCTCGCTGATCTGAAGACACGTGGTGTAGTAAACATCGAAATGGAAGCTACAGTTTTTGCTGCTCTGACTCATCACACTGGTATAAGAGCTGCAATTGTATGCGTTACTTTCCTTGACAGATTGCAAGGAGATCAGGTACTTACAGCTACGCGAAAAACTACTCAAAATGAACCGAAATGTCAAGAGAAACCGATTTTTTTCCACTTAACACATATTTAATTAATTTTACCTTTTCTTATGCTCCGCCATTAGGGGGTGGGGTGAAGTCCTGCCTTTGTCGAAATCGTGTTGTTCACACTTAATAAATCCGAGTGTTCACCGCGACACAGAACATACCCGTACTTCCTTTCGGTGATTCGATATATTTTGTTCACTTCTGAACTCAACTAAATTCCCGATAGATTCCGTGTTATTTTTTTTAATGAGCTATTCGTGCCTACTTCTCGAGAACTATCTACTTTCTGACTGATTCCCGAAAATTTATTATCAACTCGAACAAGTTCTCGAATCTCCTGATAGAGTCCCAAAACCTTTTTCGACCCAGTCCCCAGAAACAAGTCCTAAAAACCGCGTTAGGCACCATATTTATGTGTCCTTGATTGATTCGGCCTATACTTGAACTTAGCATTCACTAGTTAACTTAGTTTATGATTGTCACAAATGAAGAGTTTATCAAAACCACTACACATGTTTCGCCATATCATGGCTTCATTAGGTGACGGGATAAACTGACTTGTTTTGGTTATCAAAATTTCAGGTCGAGTAGACTAAACAAATGCTTGAATTAATATATTAATTCTTCACATTTCGAGGCCTTCTCACGACTTCGATTCTTTCTTGGATCATCTAGGCCAGAAGGAATAATCTCTATTCCCGACTATTTGAAAGGATGCTGCATGTAACGAAATGTAATTGAGTTTTCCAATTTATTACATTGGAGCTTTATGTTGAACGTCTCCCTAGTTGAAACTTTGTGTGCTATAGAATGAAATGTGCAATTTCCTGAGAGCTTATCTGCTACATTGCAGCTATGTATCCGCGTCCTTCTTGTGCTATATCTGTGGCCTGATCACTTGGATAAGATTGCCTATGGGCCCTTAACTAAATCAGAACTTTTTTTCTAAGGTTTCTGCGACGAACAGCCAAATGGAAGAATGGCAGCTGAGGCCTCAGAAATTGGTGGCAACATACATAAAGCGTAGTCTTGAGAAGAAATTTTGAAGATTGACCTCAGCGTTCATTAAAAAGCCGTGATGTTCGTACATGGTTTACTTTGAATCCATTTTTCGAACTCAGTGTCCATGGGGATGTTTGTACGAGTTTTAATGTTCAGAAACGTATTTGTAAAACTAATTGCTGAGGCTGTTCAACACATCCAAAAAAGCTATATATTTTATACAAAGGTTCATTGATTTCACCTCCGCCAATTTTTCCTTGAATGATTCCATAGGTTTTTCCTCATCGAAAATAATAAACCACAAAAACCTAACATATTTATTTCACATAAATAAAACACCCAAATAACTGAAGTTAATGGTATAAAACTTGGCAAACTTATGGAACTAAAACTCAACACATGAGACTACATCACAGCTTAGAAGAATACAGTTCAGAATTAGGAATTTGCTCAGGGTTTCTCCGGACCATTGGAAATTTCGGTGTTCTTAGGTTTCTGCTTACCCCGCAAAAGAATTTTGGTGAGAAGGATGAACGGCGACTCGAAGAAAACCGAAACAATAAAAGCCCAAAAGAACGTTGAAAGGGTCACACCCAAGATGTTGATGGCCTGAAAAATTCCTCATCAGTATGTTGACAGATATGAAGGTTAGTTTTGAAAAACTCACAAAACCAGCTTTGGACGCATACATTGGAGCTTCAGCGCCCATGTACATGGCATTGGCCACAAGAGGATTCAACAGGTATGCGCAGAAGGTCAGTCTACTCAGGGGTACCCATCCTCGGAAAGATAGGAATTTGTTCAAAATAACTGTAAAAAATTGATTGTAAGTAATCGGATTTTGGCTGTGCAAACTTATCTTACCAGCATTTCCTGTGCAACAAGCTATCAATAGCCACGCCATTCCAACACCCCAAAGAGTTCTGGAAATTCCCATGTAAACTGCTGAGAACTCTACTGAGAGTTGTCTTGTGTGAAGAGCGAAAAGTATCCATAAGTTCAGCAGGGGGAAGCACGTCCATAAAACCGCTTTGAGGGGCTGAAATTGGGAAACAACATTGAGTTATTATCATTAATAAGAAGAGACAGTAATGATAAAATACGAAAAAATATAAAGGGAAGACACCAAAATGAAAATGAGATTTTCATAGTTTAATGAAATTTGTTTGAACTTACTTTTCCTAAAATGAGATTAAACTTCAATTTCTTAACCAGTATGTAACCAGCAATAGCCCCAATAAGATAGGGTCCTATCCTGTTCCATGGTAGATCATAAATATCATCCAAGTGGATTAATTGTTCGTCCATACTGAAATTTTATAAAATTGCGTTTATTATTTATTTATTTATTTATCCATTCGGGTTATTTTTCACTTTTCAGCATAGTTTTTAGTTTGATTTGGAATGGAGAATGACGTGTTCAAGCTACACGCAATATTTTGTCCAGATCGGATGACTAGAACCATAGAGACCAATAAAATTATAACTTTCGAACGGAAAGGCCTAGGGCCTTGAAATTTTCAGGGTAGGTTCGAATCTCGTTAGTTCGTTAGTAGGCAAAATTCGACCAAGGGTTCCGGGTCGGTTGAAATTTAGTTTTCTCGATACTTTCGGAACTATGAATTTTAGCTACATTTTCTCCAGATCGCACAATCAGAACCATTTTAAATTCCAATGAATTATTGTTTCTGTAATGGCTGATTCGGCATAATTTACAAAGAACTGCTATCATTTTTTTGACAGCGGTCAAAAATTTCTTTAATTGGTTTCTAAAACTGGAAAATGTGAATGTACCTGCAAGGTGGACGAACGAGCGCTCAAAAGCTCCCGACTCCATGGCAGTGCTTTTTATAATTTTTTTAACTCTTTGAAGCATATTTTTTTTAATAATTAAGATCAAAGAATATCATGAAAGTTTTAATCATTTATACAGGGTGTTTCATAATAAATGCGCAGAATTTCAGGTTGAGCGTATGACGAAGAGTCCTTTCTTTGCGTAGAGAACATTGGTGGTTCAAATGGGCGTCTCAAAAACTGTACTTTCCCCATTAGCGTAGAAACTGGGGACAAGAACACCCACTACCCCTTCAAATTCTCCACCAATTGAAATGAAAAAAAAATTACGCACAAAACATAGCTTAATATGATCAAAAAATGCGTACAAAAAGCTGTTTTCTGTACGATGAAAGGTTCCGGAAATATTCGCATAAAACGATTTTTTTTCAATTTCGAAAATGGTGCATTTTAGGGGGTAAGTTGAAATAAACTTTTTTTTATATTTTTGAACGAGCTACACATTCTGAGATCCTGCGCATATATTATGATACACCCTGTACATTCACTGAACTCTCGAATATAAAATTTCGTTTTAAACATTTTTTTTTTATTTTGAAATCCATTTCCATTCAAATTTTCTAATCTGAATTGTAGTTGACAAATTCTTGCCCTTGCTCTATATTGAACGTTGAATAGTTTGGGAAATGAAAATGTCCCAACAAAACAATGATTTTTAGGAAGAATTTCTTCGAAATTCAAATACTCATCGAAAGAAGTTCTATTGGATATTGTGCAGCTCTGAATCCTTCATTTGTGGAAAAACTTACGTGGGGATATATCCGATAGAATACGATTTATATGATGTAGCAAGAATGCTACATAACATCAGAGAGAATAAAGCAATTGTCGCAATCTTGAAGGCACTGAAAAAAATACAATTGATATTAGTGAAATGAATCAGAAGTAGATTATTATGTTATCCTAACAAACTTGTATTGGAAATGCATAAAAAAAATAACAAAAAAAAAATTGATATAATTGAAATGTATCCGAAGTAGATTATTATGTTATCCTAACAAACTTGCAGTAAAAAGACAAAAGGATAATTGTCCATTTTCACTAATAATAGGGTTAACTCAACAAAACGGAACAAGTGGAGTGAGCCCTGTTATTAGTGAAAATACTACATATTCAAATTAATAGATAATTAACAGACTCACAACGATGATATGATGATCAAACATGATGTGACTGCAAAAGCTTGAGTATCCAATGCTAAGTACCAAGACCAACTCAAGCACATTTGGTTTCTCGGGTATAAGTTATTTATATATAAAAGATTCCTCCACCAATATCTGGCACAATTTACATCTGGTTGTTCGCTACTTTCCAGCGAAGAAGTCCTTCGTAAATAGGTGTAAAGTACATCGCTTATTATTATCACAATAACATAGGCAGGAGTCAATCTGAAAAAATTATAGAAGACTCAAGAAAGATTTTTTCAGGAGAACCACTTAAAAGTTACCTCACAACTCTGTGCAAACACATCATGACGAATTCATAAATTTTTTCTGAATAATTCACTGGTCCATCTTCCATTTTCTTCGATTTGTAGTATAGATAAGCTAATAAAAACCCACTAAAAAAAGATTATTTGACATATTCATCTGTAAATAATTACTCCTCACCTTATGAATAAAAATGTGTCCACACTATAAGTTGAATTGCTCATAATTTGGGAAGTGAATTCCTCTGAAATCCTATAGGCGTATGGGACATTGCTGACGAAGTCAGCTTGAAAGAATATGGAATGTATGGTGCATACCCATAACATACCCAAAAATCGGATCCCATGTATGGATGTTATGGAATGAGGCGATAACTTAACGCTGAGCAAAGTTTTTACGTTAGAATACAACGAGAAACATCTCAATATTTCCCAAATTTTGGACTCCTCCACACTGAGCGATTCTTGGGAGGCTTTCACAAGTTCAATCTCTGAAACTGACCGAGAATTCAGGGTTTAAACCACCCTCGATTTATAGAACTCACCAGCCTTCTCTTTGATTTGTCCAATGTTCTGTTGAAATGATAATAAGTACTTTTTATCCCTATAGTGTCGTTTCATATCATAGGTGGTTCCAAGAACTGTCAGTATCAACATTGTACCAAAAATTGACCTGGAAATATTAGGAAAATTAGAAATATTAGACATATTCGAAGCTATTGGACTCACATCAATATGATGAATTTTGGTGAGTAAAATATGAATACAGCATTTTCCTCTAACGTTTTCACTTTTTCAACATTCAAGTTCAAGTTATACAATTGTTGAATATTCAAGTAGTGTCCTTTCAAATATTCCCTGAATAAATGGAACAAGTCTTTATTGGTGCAACTTCTAGGCACACATAAACCAACTTGTATGGTGAACTGGAACAAAAAAATCAAAATCCTTCATTCATTTTTAAGGGTGTGGTGCTCACATCAAACGGCATTTGGGTATGGAATTGCAGAGTATTGTTGTGTTTGAGGAAAGCTTTAACAAACTTTAGAGAGAAGGGTGGGAAGTCGAAGTCTGTTGGTGGTGGAGTTGCCACCTTCTGATGGTTGATCTCCAAGGGCCTTCGGTTTGGAAGGTCAAGACAATGACTTCTTGCTCCAAGCCATAAATTGTTGCCATACAGAAAACCTGTTTCTGGTTGACCACTGGCGTCTAAAACTGAGAAAAAAAAGAATTGAATTTTCAGTTAATATTATTTGAAAAATCGCTTCAACAATGGTATCATCAGATGAATAAAGATAAACTTGTGTTGAGTTACACAAAAAACAATTCGTTGGAAATTGATAAGTCAAGAAGTTAATAAAGAAAGTAGCGATTACGGCTGATATTTTCAATCGTGAAAGAACAAAGAACGATTTGAGTGTGTAACATTTTCTTTATCAAAGTCTGAATAATAGCAGCAGAATCAAGATCTTGATAACCCAATTCAATTGGGCTTCAACATTCCAACTATACCATTCCCCCTCGAATATGTTTCTTTTATTTTAACCCTTAGAACTGAAGGATTGGAATTGTTCGCGAAAATTCGTCCTTCAAGCAGCAATAAATTGTACAATTACAATTAATGTCATTCGCCCATATTGATTCGAGAATAAGTTCATGGTATCGATTGGTAAATGTTTGTTGTAGATTTTGTATTTATTCACACCTGAGTGGTTCACATTCCATCGATTTCGACAATGTTTATGTCGTGCGAAAACGAAAACCCTCAGTATGGTTTATGGCATAATAAACAGAGTGAATCGAACAGAATATAATGTGGGTTTACTCGAGGTTGGTAGGAGGATTTCACTTCAAAAAAGATTCCATCGGGAATTTCCAACCACTGACGTTCCTAGATTTATTGAGATCAGTACCTATTTGGATATCAACAACCCAAAAACGTCATAAAAATGATGAATTTTACCTTCAATTCGAAGAAATCATAATTTCACAACCTTGATAAAAAACAACTCTTCTCCCTGTGCCTAATTTCCAGTTTTAGCGGAGTAAAAAAATGGAACGTGCTACGCCAAGAATTGAACTATAGCAGAATTTATTATCGAGAAAAGATTGAAATTTGGAACTATAATAAAAAAAATTAAGATATTAGAAAAAATTTCCAACTTCATGAACTCAAGAAGAAATTCATATTGTTGAAAAATAAATAATAAAATCCAATTTTCAATGTTGAAACTTGGTTAAGTGCAAAATATGGGTTTCGTTATATGATTTAATCATTGAAAATATAGTATTTCTCGAAAACTGCTTACGTAGGAAGTTTTTAATTTAAAAAAAAAACAAATATGTACTGAGAACCGCTGAAGATTTCACACAAAGGTTTATTATTTTCAGGTCGCAAGTTTGAGCAAATTCACGAGTTATTTTTATGTTAATTTTCGAGTTAACTCAGCATAAAATAATATAAACACACAATTCGAATAAAATCAATTTTCTTCTGATAACTCATCGAGAACTGAAAGTATGAAGGAGTTTGAATTTTCCAAAAAAATTTTCCTTCAAAAAAGACTTCAAAGCATAATATTTATGTACAGAGATTTCCAGTGGAAAAATTCTATTTTATCGAACATTGAAAATACCTAATATTTACACATTCTTTTGAATTCCTCCAGATTCATGAATGCTTCTTTGATTAAAAAATTGTGATCCTAGATTTCAAATCTGTCTATGTATAAACCCAGTATAAGATCATAACAACGTATTTCGGAATGAATGAAAAATGAATTTTATAGTTAATATAAAAGCCTAACAAAAAATAATATTTTTTTTCTCAGCAGATAAATCTTAGAAAATTAGATAATCAAGATTCTACTGAAAACACAGAAACTAAAAAGAATTTTAATTTTCCAAACAAATTTCCCTCGAAAAAAAGTGTTCAATGCATTATTTTTGTGCAAAGATTTCCAGTGGAAAAATTGTATTTTTTTGAACATTGAATATGCCTGATATTTACACATTCTTTGAAATTCCTCTGGATTTTCGAATGCTCCTTTGATGAAAAAAAAAGATCTGGGACTTCAAATCTGTCTATGTATAAACCCAGTATAAGATCATAACAACGTATTTCGGAATGAATAAAAAAAAATTTATATAGTAACATGAAAGCCAAAAAAAAATAATATTTTTTTTTCTTAGCAGATACATACATACATACAGAGAATTAGATTATCAAGATTCTACTGAAAACTCACAAAATAAAAGGAATTTTAATTTCCCAAAAAAATTCCCTCGAGAAAAGTCTTCAAATCATTATTTTTGTGCACAGATTTCGAGTGGAAAAATTATATTTTGTGAAACATTGAAATACCTAGTATTTACACATTCTTTAAAATTCCTCTGGTTTCATGAATACTTCTTTGATTAAAAAAATGTGTTCTTGGATTTCAAATCTGTCTATGTATAAATCCAGTATAAGATCATAACAACGTATTTCGGAAAGATTAAAAAATGAATTTTATAGAATAACATAAAAGCCTTAGGAAAAATATTTTTTTTTTCTTAATAGATACATCTTAGAAAATCAGATAATCGAGATTTTATTGAAAACTCAGAAACTAAAAGGAATTTCAATTCTTCAAACAAATTTCCCGAGAAAAAAGTTTTCAAAGCATTATTTTTGTGAACAGATTTCCAGTGGAACAACTATATTTTGTCAAAAATTAAATAAACCCTATATTTACACATTCTTTAAAATTTCTCTGGCTTCTTCAATGCTTCTTTGATTGAAAAAAATTTGATCTGGGACTTTAAATCTGTCTATGTATAAACCCAGTAAAAGATCATAACAACGTATTTCCGTATAAATTTTATAGAGTAACATGATATTTTTTTTCTTGGCAGACAAATCTCAGAAAATAAGATAATCAACGTTCTACTGAAAACTCAGAATCTAAAAGAAATTTTAATTTTCCAAACAGATTTTGAGATTGAAGAAAGTCTTCAAAGCGGAATTTTTGTGCACAGATTTCCAGTGGAAACATTATATTTCATCAAGCATTGAAGAATCCTAATATTCACACATTCTTTGAAATTTATCTGTATTTTTAAATGCTTCTTTGATTAAAAAAAATGTGATCTTGCACTTCAAAACTGTTTCTGTATAAACCCAGTTTCAGATTACAACAACGTATTTCGGAATGAAAATAAAATAAATTTCATAGAGTAACATAAAAGAAACTAAAAGGAATTTTAATTTTCCAAACAAATTTCCCTCGAAAAAGGTCTTCAAAGCATTATTTTTGTGCGCAGATTTCTAGTGGAAAAATTATATTTTGTTAAACATTGAACATTCCTAATATTCATACATTCTTTGAAATTCCTTTGGATTTTTTTGAAGCTTCTTTGATTCAAAAAAAAAAAGTGATCTGGGACTTCAAATCTGTCTATGTATAAACCCAGTATAATATCATAACAACGTTTTTCGTAATGAATATAAAATAAATTTTATAGAGTAACATAATGGGCTAACAAAAAATAATTTTTTTTTTTTAGTAGATTCATCTTATAAAATAAGATCAAAATTCTACTGAAATCTCCGAAACTAAAAAAAAATTATAATTTCTCAACACATAAACATTCAAACATTCAACACAACATCAACCTAAAAGCCCAACAAAAATAATATTTTTTCTCTTAGCAGGTACATCTTAGAAAATCAGATAATCAAGGTTCTACTGAAAACTCAGAAACCAAGGGAAATTTCAATTTTCCAAACGAATTTCCTTCGAAAAAAGTCTTCAAGCATTATTTTTGTGCACAGATTTCCAGTGGAAAAAACTATATTTTGTCAAACATTAAATATACCTAATATTTACACATTCTTTGAAATTCCTCTGGATGAATGCTTCTTTGATAAAAAAAAAATGTGATCCGGATCGAATCTATTTCTGTATGAACACAGCATAAGAGCATAACAACGTATTTCTTAGTTTTAAAATGAAAAATTAATTTTCTTCTTAAACGAAACATCTGAGGGAGAAAAAATCATTTTTCTATTGAAAACTAGGGATTTAAAAGTTATCTGAAGTTTTCCCTGAAAAAACAGTTCGGAGCATTATTCTTAGAGAGATTTTCAGTAGAAAAATTTTCATGTTTTCAAATATTTATTCTTTGAAATTCCTCTGGATTCGGAAGTCTTTTTTGATCAATAAAATCCTTCAAACCTGTCTTTTCCTCACCTTTCAAAGCCCAAACATGCCTTTCCTCAACAGCCCTATAAAGGACATTGAGTTCTTCAGTACAAGTGGTCAATTGATCCGTTCCATAATTTTCTGTCAAGGAAGATATCCCATATAAAACAGATTCACCACTCAGTTTCTCACTGAAACCATTCACCAAAGACAGAAAAACGACCAGAAGAAAAACAAATAACACATTCATTTTGTGGAGAGCCTCTACCGGCTTTTGATGGAATATTCAAACATAAACAGCAAAGGTATGCGTAAACGCAGGTGGAATGTAATTCTCTTCGGCGAATTCCCTTTCATATGTGCGAAAGCTGGAGGGAGGTTCTGTTTTGGTGGGAATTGATAAGATTTTTTTTTTCAATGCACGTCATTGGACGAAGAGGTTCCGTTCGGACGAAGGACGATTTTTGTTTGATTTGTTTATGGTGTGACTAATTTGAACAAGCTCTGTCAATTAATCGGAAATAACTGAAGAGTGGAAAATTTGAGGAAAACAAAATAATAAACTTATATTTGTACGCTTCGATTTGAGAGTTAGAATTGAGTATACCGTATAATTTCTGGAGTGCAAACATTAAAAAGATTCTCGAATAATTGATAGGTACCTAGCTATATGCTCTTTATAATTTTAAATTTCAAATGACGATTCATTATCAATACATACCTTCATTTTTTTCTGTTTTTGAATCTTGAATAAGGTATTCATTATTAAGAAAAAATATAATTCATAGGATTGGGTAAAGTGAGGCTCTGGAAAACAATAATCAAATTTTTAAAATTACGTATAGCTTTGTAGATAAGACGATTTATAATATAACTAATCTGTTATTTAATGAAAAACAAAACTTTCAAACATCTTTCCTGTTCACAATTATATTTTATCTTCGAGGACGCGTTTCGGATTATGCCTTGTAGGATAAAATTTGTTCTCTTTCTGAATTTGCAAATATATAGATATCTTGGAATTCTTCTACCTTCTGTTCTCTAATTTCTCTTACAACCCTCGTAACTTGTTCATGAGAAATTGGCAAAATTATAATTACAGTTCCAGTGATTTCAAATAACAAATCTATGTGAATGGTGAAAGTTCACTCCATATAATGTTACATAATGGGTAAACAGAGTATTTTAATCGGATATGAAACACTGAATTTAATTCCAAAACGACATTAGAAGAATGAATTATATTTCAACTTGATTTTCTGGCGATGTGGTAGTCTTTCATCAATAATGAAAGGATTACGAGAAAACATGTTATCCGAAAAACTAATGATAATGTGTTTGGCAACCTCGTAGCACTCCTGCACACGTCTAGGCACCGACAAAATGAGATTGTCGATGTCTGCTTGTGGCACCTCGATCCAAGCAACTGTATCAGAGTTTGTTTATCGGTGAGTTCGCGAACTTCCTAATTATTTTTCATATGACCTTTTCAATCAGTAATTTTTCATCTCCTTAGTTTGAACTTTAAGAATTATACCGTTCAGGAAAAATCTCCTAATTGAAGTTGAAAGAAAATATACAAATTTGCGATAAAATCCAGCACTTTATTCACTTGCTGGAATGCATATGGCTCCGTGATTCATGGCAGAACTCCTAACAGAGAGATAACACGATCCAGAGTGTTATTAAGATATTGATGCCCAAGATTTTTTCCAATTTTTTCAAATTGAATAATTTATATGATCAACTACCGGCGAAATGATCTCTTTCGATAAGTTCTAGCACCTGTCAACAAAAAACCTCACCTATTGTCTGCTTGATATTCCGCTTGCGTAAGTAGTAGGTATTAAGATAATTCAACAAGATTTTGAATTTCCATTTTTCAATCCAAAGAACTGAACGCCGTCTCAGGATGATCCAACGAAAAATTATAATATTCTTGCAAAATCGTCCTATGTTCTACCTACATTTCGACCGTCACCTCACATTTTTGGCGAAATTCAAATTATTACGTGGCCTGCAGGTTTTTTTTTGGGTAATTCAAGGACGCAGATTCCTAATCTTATATTAGTCTTATTCATATAATATAGTATAGTATAGTATAAATCGGAATCTCGTGAGCGTCAAGTTTGAAATCCTACATAAAAAAAAATAAAACCACTTTCGTATCCTGTTAGACCGAATACTGCTATAATCTCAGGAAGATCCGACAAAAAAAAAAACATTCTACCAAATTATTATTAACTTTTTTCTGCATAAATCAAATGTTAGAATTATATCGCCAGAATAATTTTTTGGCTAATCGAGGATGTAGATTCCTAATCTGAGCATAGTTTGTTGCTCAGACCATAAACGGCGGTGGTAACTATTATTTTATTCAAAGTTTCATTTTCTTTCAATGTTTCTATTGTCTCCTTCATTTATCTGTCTATTATAACTCGATAATTTCTATTTTCAATTCTTCTCCGACTTGTCTAATTGTTGAAGTACCATAGGGTACTTCTGGCTGTTCTTATTGTTTTGTTCAATGTACCTTGTAAATATTTCTTTCTGTTACTTTCGATACCAGCGTATTATGTTATGCTTGGTTGTGGTTGTGTTGATTATACTGGTTATTTTTTAAGGGGTGGTTTTTTTCTGCAGGTGCTGGAACTCATGAAATGAGATCATTCTGCCGGAAATTGTTCGTATAAAATATTCAATTTGAAAAATGTGCAAAAAATCTTGGGCATCATCATCTTAATACTACTCTGTTTGGCAATCTGCCATGAATCACGGTCCCATATGAATTCCAGCAAGTGAATAAAGTGCTGAATTTTATCGCAAATTTGTATATTTTCTTTCAACTTTTATTAGGACATTTTTCCTGAACTGTATAATTCTTAAAGTTCAAACTAAGGAGAGGAAAAATTACTGATTGAAAAGGGCCTATAAAAAACTGGGAAGTTCGATAACTCACCGATAAAATTGATCCAAATTGTTCAAATAAATTGTTCGAAATGGTCACCATTCGTTTGATGTGCACAAAGTTTTGCTCGGCGAAATAATGAATGGCCACTTATTATACACTAATGTTTTCAAATGACCCCAAAGGAAGAAATCACAGATTAGGATCGGAAAATTTAGTCTGGCCTAAGGGAGGAACGGTTTTAGGGGCGGTAAATTTTCGGTAAATTACAAAAACAATATTTCTTGAATAAAATAAATTTAGAAATCCGCACCTTCGAAAATAATTCAATACTTTCCATGAATTTCACACATTGTCAAAGCAAAAAGTAAGTTCTTTTATTCCAATAAGCAGTTGGGAAAGGAATCAACAATCTCATTGGAAAATTGAAAAATTACATCACATCTGAATATGAAGGAGCCACCCTAAAACCGAACGACAGTCGTCGGTAACGCTCATCAAAGAATGTCGGCAAGCTTGATGAGTTCTATCGTAAATTGTGAATATGTAACTCGCAATAAAAAGGGAATGGGCCCACCCTGTTTAAGTGGATGCGGAACATATGAAAAATTGTAGAAGAATCTAAAACTTGCCATTATATAGTTGTCGTCAGTCGCGTTTCGGTATTTCTGAATATAATTATTTTGAACATTTTCAGTATGAAGAAAGTTTTTGGGAACTGACAAAGGAATTGAATGAACTCAAAAATTGTTGCATGTTTGCACTTCAAACCTCATTTTGCTCAGTCAGAACGTCCTCCAGAAACGAGATGAGCGAAAAAACCTTAGTGCAAGTTTTTTCCTATCTTGATATTGCCGTTGGAATGTTTTGGCAACGAACTGCTCAGCAGAAAGGACTTTTTCAGCTCTGAAACGAATTTTAACATAGTGGCGATCTAGCATGTCTCGAGAGCGTTCAAATTTTTTGAGCGCTCGTACTACTTACACGAGGGCTATATCATTTCGTCACGATGTCTGTATTTTTCGAATTTTGAGCCGAAAATGGTCTCAAACGACTATGTTCGACTCACTGATGACGAATCCGTCGGAAAATTTGAGTCTATCCGTCCGGCCGTAAGCACGATAACTCTCGAACGGAACAACCTAGAGACTTGAAATTTTCAGTCTGGGTTCAGTTCCCTAATGCCTCGGTTAAGTTCGTTAATGGGCCAAATTCCACCAGGGGTTCCGTAAATATGGCCGTTCAAAGTTTTGTTTCCCTGATTACTTGAAAACTACAGATTTGATTGAGATGAAATCAGATCGCATGACCAGAACCATAGAAACCATAGAAAATTGTAACTTTGGAACGGAAACGCCTAGGGACTTGAAATTTTCAGGATAGGTGTGGATCTGAAATGTCGCGTTCACGTTCATCAATGAGCAGAATTAAACTAGGGGTCCTGTAAATACGGTCGTTTGAAATTTTGGTTCGAGAATGATATATTAAAACAATATTTTGTCCAGATCGCATGGCCAGAACCATAGAAACCATAGAAAATTGTAACTTTTGAACGGAAAGGCCTAGGAACTTGAAATTTTCAGGGTGGGTTTGGATCGTGAATATCGCGGCCACGTTCATCAATGAGCAGAATTAGACTAGTGGTTCCGTAAATATGGCTGTTCAAAATATTTTTTTCCTGATAATTTCGAAACTACTCATTGGATTGGGATGAAATTTTGCACCTAGCTTAGGAATAATGTATTCAAACTACGTGCCAAATTTGTCCAGATCGCACCACCAAGACCATAGATACCGTAGAAAATTCTAGCGAATTATCGAAAAAAAATTGGTCACCTAAAGCACTGACATGAAGTCTGGAGTTTCGCCTAAGTTTCAGAATTTTTGTGACAGCTGTCGAAAATTCCTTCAATTGATTTCTAAAACTGGAAAATGCGAATCTACCTACAAGGTGCATGTACGAGCGCTCAAAAGCTCCTGCCTTCACGGCAGTGCTTTTCGTAATATTTTTACCATTTTGTGCGTTAAACCCGAGTTGTGCAAAAAAAAAAAGATTTTGAAGTAGTGTTGCAAAGGTTTGTAGAAAAAAATGCAAAAAAAATCGTTACTGTATTGATGAAGAAAACTTTAATTGCAGTGTTTTTTGAAAGTTTTTTTGAACGTTCTGTGAAATAATATTAAATAAACACTCTGAAACAATAAGATTGTTTCATTTCCACGATAGTAAATTGTCTTTATCAACACCTCCTGCGAAAATCACTCGATTAAAAAAATCGGCATGTGTTTTTTTTTCAATTCGATCAACTCAGAGGGGCGGCAAATTGTGATTGGCCTACGGGAGGAAATAAGTCTAATTCGGACCAGACGACTACGGTCCTAGGACCGATCCTTGCGGTACGCCGGATCGAATTTTTGTTGTTATTGATCTAGTACCATCAATTTGCCTTTAAATTTTCTACTTTTCGAGTACCTATGAAGGTGTTAATCTGGTCAGTTCGGTTGGTAATTTCTGCATCTTCATCTTGCACATCAGACCTTGGTGCCACATCTTAGCAAATGCCATTTCAATATCCAGAAAATGGCTCCAGTTTCTGTAGGTAGTTTTTTTCTCTTCTGTTAGTCGGCGTTACGTCGAATGTTCTTCGCGGAAAACCAACTGGAGGTAACGAATTATCTTCTTGGCTTTCACGAAATCTGCTTATCTACTATATATGAGGTTTTCCTTCTTTTTGCCTTTCATCCATATTAATATTGTATTAGATGTCTTCCATTCGTCTGGATGATATCCTGTTTTATAATATAAACCTGGCTGTTTCTGAAAAGTGCTTCTTCTGGTAAGTTCGTGAGAGCCTGACTCTAGTTTTTGACGATTCCAGGGACTTTTCCGCTCTTGAGTCCTCAGATTATTTCTTTCATTTCAGTTCGATGGCTGGTGTAAGTTTTTCTACTGACGGGTTGTTCTTCAGATTGTTGCTCGAATTGATGTTCTAATGAGTCAGCGTTTATTATTGCTTTTGTCTTTCTTCCTTTCTTTAGTTTTCGTATCTTGTTCTTTATTTTCTTCCCGGTTAATGCTGAAGCCATTTACCATTTGTGTGTCCAGAATCTCTTGTTTCTATCCCATTATTCCCTAAATAATTCTCCGACACTGCCTTTCACCTCGTTTGTTAGCTCATTCGGTTTTGTCTTTTGGGTGGAGCGTGTTCTTCAGTTTAGTTCTATCCCAAGGTAACGTTGGACACTATTCAATAAAATACGAGACGTTCGAACCTAAATTTTATTTCTCTTTTAACCATATGTACAGTGTACAACTCAAGACAATCTGCATTAGAATACGGTACAAACCATCGAAATAATACACAATATAATACAGTTGAGAATAATTTACAATAAATAATATTGTCGCTTAATATTGGCATCACATGGTACATTGTGATGTTTGATTTTACTAGTTACTCATCATTCAGACTGACAACATTCTTGAGGGTCAAATAAGAAATCTATATCATCTTGTGAAAAGTGTTCCATAAAGAAATTCATATTCTAAAATCTCAAATTATCATTTAATACTGTACAGAGTGATCAAACCAAAACTATCTGTATATCGAACTCAATGAATATTTGACCTAGAACAGAATTATCGAACGATATTTCTTTCTGATCAGAAATTCACCCTTTGATACTTTAGATCCAGATACCTCTGGATGATGATTGCTACAGAAAATTTCCAATAACAATCAGCCATGTCCCAAAATTAAGAATTCCTTCTCCCCAGTTAAGCCTTGTATTTTCGGAAAAGTAAAGAAAATTCAACAAGTCAACAGTGTAAAGTCAGTTATATTCGATGATATTTTCACATGAAATATCGAAATCGTCAGATCTGAGAAAAGTGGTTGAAAAATTTAAACAGTCTGAAATCGACGAAAAAAAATTTAAGCTTATTACAATACGGAAGTGGTAACACTGGAGATCTCATCGATAGTTCGGGATACACTTGAACATTCATCCAACATGCACTTTGCACGGCTTCACATTATAAATTACATTTAGAAAAATAGATTCTATATAGGCTACCTATTGTCGTCCATGACTACTTGCTTGAATAGTTGTACGCCGGTGGACATTTGCGATTTCACCTCGTGATTACCCACGGCAGCTGTTCCGTCTTTGGCTATGAATAACTGGAGTCCAGAAGCTGAAACAGTGAGGCAGATGCTAAAGCAAAAACACAACACGTTGATGAAAAGCAAATTTTACATCAGAAGTATCAAACAATAGATAAGTCCCGCTCACCGTTTGAAATCAAAGAGGCATTGTTGGGATATTGAAAAATACGACCGCGTAGCGGTCGTTTAGATTCCCAAGCCCCCCGCGTTTTTTACAAGAAGAAACTGGCTTTTCGACAGTGTCCATACGGTCTAGCCCGACTGGAAGTATTTGAAAATAATGTTCGGAAATGGCCAATATCGGTAAGAGGTGTCCCATCCCATTTTAAGGGATGAAGCCAGTTGGTATCGATTTTAAAACCCCCGCTTCAATGTACTTACTTTCAGCTTCGTCGTCCGCCGGTTCTAGATTCGTATTCTTCAGGAGGTCCTCGATGAGATGATCAGGGTTTACTCTCGTGTTTTCGACCCTGCCAGCCACCGGTACAGCGTCAGAATCCAGAAGCTGGTTCTTCTTTCGTCTCTCGTAAGCAGCCTTAGCCCTATCTAACGAGCCAGTTTCGGATAGTGCCAAGCTACTCGAACTTGGATTCCTTGAAAAAACAACCGACTTTGTGATCACGAGGAAAAATAACTGAACTTTAATGAAGGCGAGTGCAGTTTAAGTGAGAATGTCAGTGCTAACTATGGACCAGAATAGAATTGCAATGGGTTTACCATGAATGTAACTGATATAATTAGTATTTTACGGGTATACAGGGTTACAGGGAAAGTCGTACTGAATATTGAAGGATTGATATTATTCAGGTCATTTCTGATGGGTTTGTTACTATGATATGGTGTCCGAAACTAAACCGTTATTGAGATATTAAGTTTTGAAGATTTTTAGAAAAATCCTCTATTTTTAGGCTTTTTTATCGATTTTTTTCGGATTGGAGCTTCTAGTGGCCGTTTTTTTGATGTGTCTAGTTAGAGGGCATGTCAATTAATAAAAATGATCGACAAAAACAAAACCTACTACTAAGAGTTTAATAAGACTGCTCGACAACGGTTAAGATTAAAGAATTCTCACTAAGTGTTTTTAAATTTGAAGCGCTTTTTTGAAAAAAAAACTTCATAGAACATATTCGGCAGAAAAGTTTTGAAACTTCCAAATCTCTTCAGCTTTTCAAAAAAGTATAACACTTGCTATTGAATAGGCAAAACATTGACCAAATGACAGTTAAGATAGTAGGGGCGGCCATGTCCAACATGAATTATAGAAATATTGCTCTGTTCTTCTTTGTTTTTGAGCGCTCGTACAACTTACACGAGGGCTATATCATTTCGTCACGATGTCTGTATTTTTCGAATTTTGAGCCGAAAATGGTCTCAATCGACTATGTTCGACTCACTGATGACGAATCCGTCGAAAAATTCGAGTCTGTCCGTCCGGCCGTCCGGCCGTATACACGATAACTCTCGAACGGAATGTCCTAGAAACTTGAAATTTTCAGGGTAGGTTCGAATCTCAAATGCTGCGGTTAAGTTCGTTATTGGGCAAAATTCGTCAAGGGGTTCCGTAAATATGGCCGCTCGAAATTTTGTTTTTCTGATTACTCCGAAACTACTGATTCGATCAAGGTGAAATTTTGCACTCAGATGGATAATTACGTACTCAAGCTACATGCAGAATTTTGTTCAGCTCGCATGACCAGAACCATAGAAACCATAGAAAATTATAACTTTGTAATGGAAAGGCCTAGAGACTTGAAATTTTCAGGATAGGTGTGGATCGTAAATGTAGCGTTCACGTGTATCAATGAGCAAAATAAGACTAGGGGTTCCATAAATATGGCCGTTTGAAATTCAGTTTTCTTGATCATTTCAAAATTATGGATTCGATCTCGACGAAATTTTGAATTTAAATTGAGAATTATATATTCGAGCTACATTTCTTCCAGATCGTATGATCAGAATCATAGAAACCATAGAAAATCATAACTTTCGAACAAAAAGGCCTAGTGACTTGAAATTTTCAGGATAGGTTCGGATCGCGAATTTCGCGATCCTTTTCATCAATGAGCCAAATTAGACTAGGGGTTCCGTAAATATTGCCGTTCACACTATATTTTTGAGCGCTCGTACTACTTACACGAGGGCTATATCATTTCGTCACGATGTCTGTATTTTTCGAATTTTGAGCCGAAAATGGTCTCAAACGACAGGGTTCGACTCACTGATGACAAATTCGTCGAAAAATTCGAGTCTGTCCGTCCTGCCGGCCGGCCGTATACACGATAACTCTCGAACGGAATGACCTAGAAACTTGAAATTTTCAGAGTAGGTTCGAATCTCGAATACCGTGGTTAAGTTCGTAATTGGGCAAAATTCGACAAGGGGTTCCGTAAATATGGCCGTTCGAAATTTTGTTTTCCTGATTACTCCGAAACTACAAAGTTGATCGAAATGAAATTTTGCATTCAGATGGAGAATGAAAATTTCAGGTAACATGCAAAGTTTTGTCCAGATCGCATTTCCAGAACCATAGAAAATCATAACTTTCGAACAGAAACGCCTAGGGACCTGAAATTTTCAGGGTAGGTTCGAATCTCGAATGCTGCGGTTGATTTCGTTATTGGGCAAAATTCGACCAGGGGTTCCGTAAATATGGCCGTTCGAAATATATATATGATTCGATGCAAATGAAATTTTGCATTCAGATGGAGAATGAAATTTTCAAGTTACATGCAAAATTTTGTTCAGATCGCATGACCAGAATCTTAGAAAATTATAACTTTCGAATGGAAACGCCGAAGGACCTGAAATTTTCAGAGTAGGTTCGTTATTGGGCAAAATTCGACCAGGAGTTCCAGAAATATGGTCGTTTGAAATTTTGTTTTTTGGATAACTTTAAAATTACGGATTCGATCGTGACGAAATACTGTATTTTAATGGAGAATGATACATTCAAGCTACATGTAAAAAAAATTTCAGATCGCATAACCAGAACCGTTTTAAATTCCAACGAATTATAGAATAAAAAATTCCCAATATTTCTGTTACAACAGATACGATCGGGATGAAATTCAATTTGTATACGCAAAATAATGAGGTGACAATTTAGATAGGATCTAACCGATCTTATGTAACCGATAACAATGACATCTAAGTAAATGCCATCCAAAGAAATATTGTTCATTCCATATCCAATCTCTAAAGGAGTGATATGAAAAAAAATGGACCCAAAGCACTGACGTGAAGTCTGGATTTTCGCGTTGGTTTGAAATTTTCATTGACAGCTGTCAAAATCTTTCCAATTGGTTTGTAAAACTGGAGAATGCGAATCTACCTACAAGGTGCATGTACGAGCGCTCAAAAGCTCCTGCCTTCACGGCAGTGCTTTTCGTAATTTTTTTAAGTATTTTAGCTATTTTTTGTGCTCGGAATACAAAGACATACGGTCTCAGGTATGTCATTTTAAATCTTTTCCTTTCGTGGTAGATGGGTTATCCGTAATTTTCTGTAAAAACGCGACTTGGCATGTTTGGACTGTTGCATCTTCTTATTGTGTGACGTGGCTTGTGACTGGACTTTGATTTATATTGTGAACATGGCAACATTTACTAACGGAAATGTGCTGACATCCTAATGTGTTATGGATTTTCCGAAGGAGTGTAGTGGCGTGCACGCAATAAATACTTGCGACGGTATCCTACTCGTCGAGTACCCGATATTGGCGTTCTCGACAGAGTTTATCGAAGACTACGAGAAACTGGGTCTGTTCTAGTACGATGGACTGACATGGGAATACCTCGTATTTTTGATGACGACGACGACGACGAAGCGAATGAAATACTTCAAAAAGGCCCAACCACGTCAACAAAAAATGTTATCGCTCGACGGCTTGGTATTTCCCAGTGGTTCGTAACGCACACGCCTTAATACCCTTACCATTAGAAGCCTGTGCTAGTAACAGAAGAAGGGTATCCATTGGGGCGACTAGACTTCTGCAGATTTGGGCTCAATGCAGATATTGAAGATCCGGTCTTTTTTTCGTGTGGACAGATCAGTAGAACTTTGGCATCACAAATTATCATAACGCCCGTTATTGGGCTCCCAAAGCGCAAGATGACCCAAAAAAAGAACAAGAGGGTCAAAGGAGATTTAGTCTGAATGTGTGGATGGCCATAATATCAAATTACTCGATAGGGCCATACTTCCTGACTATTTTACCTACTTTTACCTCAAACTAAAAATGTACCCTCTACTACCTTAACTGTCATTTGGTCAATGTTTTGCCTATTTAATAGCAGGTGTTATACCTTTTTGAATAGCTAAGGAGACGTAGAAGTTTTTGAACTTATTTGCAGAATAAGTTCCTTGAAGTTTTTTTCAAAAAAGCGCTTCAAAGTTGAAAACACTTAGTGAAAATTCTTTGATTCTAACCGTTGTCGAGCAGTCTCATCAAACTGTTAGTCGTAGGTTCAGTTTCTGTTGATCATTTTTATTAATTGGCATGCCCTCCAACTAGATGCATCGAAGAAACGGCCCCTAGGAGATCAAATCCGAAAAAAAATGATAAAAAAGCCAAAAAATATCGGATTCTTAAAAAAAACTTCAAAACTCGATATCTCCATAACGGTTTAGTTTCGGACACCATATTATAGAACCAAATCCATCAGAAATGACCAGAATAATAACGTCCTTTAAAATTCAGTACGACTTTCCCTGTAACCCTGTATGACCTACTTCAAAGAAATAAGATTACGAAAATATCTACTGTTAGAGGAGAGTCATCTAGAAGTATTGTCCGAGTCTATTTTTGGAAAGCTGGGCGTTGAAGGGGCAGAAGAACTCATTAGGTGATGATTTAATAAAATTCAAAGTTTTGGTGTACTCTGTTTTGAAAAATTAAGGTAAACATTCAAATGGTGAATCAATAGTCGAAAATTATAATTGAAAGTTTTAACAGTTTTCATGACAACTAGCAACAAGTTAGCTTTGTGTAAGTGATGAAATAAGATACAGTAGAAAGCAATATCCAGATAATGAAATAAAACAGTAAAGATTGAAGCAAGATAAAAAGGCCTGGTTGGTTGAATGGAAATCTACAACATCGATTTCAATCTAGAATCAACAAATTCAAGCATTCCGGAGACTGGACGTGTTGCGAGCAGGACAAAATGCAGAAAAAAATCATCACAGCACACAGAAGACACATAAATAAACTAACGTAGTGACACTAGGACGTCGCACAGTGACCTGAGAGTTTTGTGCTGGGCATTCGTTCTGTGATGGAGGAGATGGGGCTATAGCCTCTTCGTCTGGACTTATAGCCACAGGTGCTAGCTTACCCCCGGCCGTGCCGCCCTCTAGCAGCTTGCGGTGCTGCCTGAAAACCACACACATTTCTCTCTGACATCAAGAATTATCAGATGCTTCATTTGAAAATCCTACCCTGTAGGATTTATTATAATATTGTTTCTCTGTTATTCAAAAATTTTTATATTTTTTTACTTCATCTTTAAAGATATCTTTGAAGGAAAAGCATTCTGGAAAAATGTTCATCTGAATAACAATGATGTTTTGCTTCCTAGAAAAATGATCAATACGTTAGGTAAGCATGCAGCTCAATCCAGAAGGGGTTTGATCAATAAATCTCGAAGAACACCAATGGAAACAAAAATAATCGAATTATCTTGAAATAAATTTCCATTTAAACAAACCTTTTATGAAGTTTCAGGATTATGCGACTCTGATATGAACGAAAATTAATACGTACGCTTTGATCTGAAGCCCAATGCCAGGTCTGAAAAGTCTTTAGAAGCATGAAACGAAACGGAAAGTAAGGAAACTAACAGAAACAAACTAAAACCAAGGTTAACTTGAAAATAATATTGTAGGTTATTGAAGAATCCCCAGTGGTGCAGAGATATATCACACCTAGTAGAACTACAATTTTCCTTCTGACTTGAAGATAGCTAATGATTCAATGCATTCTCAATACCTCCAATATTATTCTCCTCATTATGGAAAAATGTTAGTGAAACCCAGATGAGAAAGAAAAACCGAAAGAACTGAAACCAACACCTCTACAGTTCCTACCTCTTTATGGCTTGTACACTCAGACGTTGACCATTGGCATCCCCCGAAGAAGCGCCTCCATTTTGCAGGCAATTCAAGGATATCGTATGGAAAGGTTGTTTGGTCAAGGGGGATGGAGAAACCTTGAAGGGGTTAGAAACCGTAACCGGTCGGTTGGGGGTCGAATAAATCATATTCTTTCTTTTCGGGCTCGGGGTCAAGAAAGCGTAAAGACTCTCCGGGATCTTATTAGCCAACCAAGTGGTCTTGGAGGAAATCGGACTTAGAGCGTAGTCGCTCTTCGACCTCATCACCGCGTGCGCTTCAGTAGCCTTCGTATTCAGCGCGTTCTTCCTCGTCTCAAACTCCTCGTTCTTCACCCTCTGGACTTCTACGACAGTCGTCGAGAACGATTTCTGCAACTCGTTGAAGTTCTGCGAGAACACGTCCTTCTCCTCCACGCCACCTTCCGGAGTCTTGTACTCCTCGTTGCTCGAGCTGCTCATGTTGCTGGTCTGCTTGTTCAACGACCCTTTCGGGGTTGAGTAAATAGAGTCGTCGGCGTTCAGTTCAATGGAGGGCACCCTGTTTTGGGCTACGATAGGTGAGGGACCCGGTAGATGCGGGAAGCGGGAGGAGGTTTTGGTGGGGATGCTTTGGGTTCTGGTGAATTTGGAGGAGTTCAAGGCCGATTTATAGAAAGACGCTATCCGTAGGGACGAGTGAAGGTTCCTAGGTAAAGAAAAAAGTGAGAATGCATGCAAGAACCCCTTATCATATTGTGTCACCAAGGAAAAATCAGTATTGGCGATAAGTACGAAGGGCTGTTACACCCTCCAAGACAAAAGAATATTGATTTTTCCTGATCATAACTACCACCATTTCATTGAATACAAACCATACAACGTGAGTTAGACAAAATTGTCCTCTGATAAGTGAAAAAAAAATTCTTCTTTAATCCTTTAACGTAGATCTGGAAACCTTTCCAGTTTATCCCACAGGAATATTTACCTGATATGTCCAGAATCTCCAGAGCTGGACTGTCGGCTGTGAGAATGAGAATGGATACTGCTGTATCCTGAGGCTTTCGAAAGTTGGCTGGTGTTCGAGGAATTTCTAGAGTGTCCAGGCTCTCCAAGGGGAATCTCCTCGTGGTCGATGGGTATTTGAAGGGGTTCCACAGCGTCCGGAGCGACAGTTACGGGGATATTATTCTCAGACAATGTCTGACCAATGACCAGCTCTGGAAAAATATGCAGATTTTAGTATTAAGAATGTAATTTTTGTGATTGAAAAGGATGAAAAACTGGATTTCGAAAAACTATTCTTGAAAATCGACTCAGTATCTATCGTTATCGTGGAAAACATGAGTAATGCACGAAAATTGCACATGTGTGATAACACAAAAGATAACATTTCGCCGGAAAAATTTCTCCACATTTTTCGATCTAAGTCATAGATAAAATATTTCCACCTTCTGGTCTACTCGAATATTTATCTACCAACAGAAATTCCGTACCTCCGATTTCTCCGCAGGTTGTCGTAACATTAGAATCGGCGATAAAATCGCGAGAAACGACCTGAAAGCCAAACTATTCGTCAATCGTACAGGAAACGTTGGCCGATTCGTTCTAATCCAACAACAATGCCAGTCTAATTCGCCATTCTGTTGGTATTCAAACGGACATCTTTCGAACCGGACCGCTTTCAATTACCGACGATCGGATGATAATCAATTCAAGTGGTATGAAAGCCAGCAGCGAAGTGCGTTGATTAATTCCCATTCATTTTCGGATATCGTCGCCGACAAAGACATGCCCAAAAAAAATTCCCGACAGTCCTCCACCTCCACGATTATTTCACTGTACTGAACCCGAAAGAATAAAACACTTCTAAAAGGAAAAATGAAATAAATCTGTCAATTGAGTCGGTGACTTCGTAGCAAAATTAAAATGTATACATACTCATCCTCTCCCTAAAAACTAGAGTTACTTACCTGAAGATAACAGAGCGGGTCGCTTCTTTGGTAAGCTTCCAAAGCCGGAACTTCCGCTTGCGATGGAACCTCCGTGAGATCCACCCGAATAGTCATCAGTGCGCTGCTCTGAGGGAGGCTCCTCTGCTGCCGCCGATTTAGGCCTCAAAGAGGGGGAAGGACTGCAATGCACAGATAACATGAGCTAAAATACTTCGAGGAATGAGATTGGTTATAGTGTGTTTTTCGGTCACGATGAGGTGAACTGGTCATGATTAACCTCACCTCCATAGAAAATAGAAATTCCATAGACGATGGAAATACTACAAAGGAACCTAGAAATTCCATGAACGACGAAAATAGCCCCAATAACTTTCCATCAAAGGAACCTAGAAATTCAATAGACGATAAAAAAAGCCCCAATAACTTTCCATCAAAGGAACCTAGAAATTCCATGAACGATGGAAATAGCCCCAATTATTTTCAATTGAAGGAAACTAAAATTCAATAGACGATGGAAATAGCCCCAATAACTTTCCATCAAAGGAACCTTGAAATTATATAGACGATGGAAATAGCCTCAAAAACTTTCTATCCAAGCAACCTATAAATTCCATAGACGATGAAAACAGCCCCAATAACTATCCATCGAAGGAACATAGAAATTCTATCAAAGGAACCCAGAAATTCAAAATATGATGAATAAGAAGAAATTCCATAAGAGATAGATATAGCCCCAATAACTTTACATCAAGGGAACCTATACATTTCTTAAACGATGGAAATAGCCCCAATAACTTTCCATCAAAGGGACCTAAAAATTTCATAGACGATGGAAAAAGCCCCGATAACTTTCCATCAAAAGATCCTAGAAATTCCATACCCGATGGAAATAGCCCCAATAACTTTCCATCAAAGGAACTATTAAATTCCATAGATGATGGAAATAGCCCCCAATAACTTTCCATCAAAGGAACTTATGAATTCCATAGATGATGGAAATAGCCTGAGTAACTTTCCATTGAAGGAACCGGAAAATTCCATAGGAAAAGCAAAAAGCCCCAATAACTCACCATCACAGAAACCTAGAAATTCCATAGACGGTGGACATAGCACCCCCCCCCCCCAAACTTTTCGTCAAAGAAACCTAGAAATTCCATAGATAATATAAATAGACCAATAACTTTCCATCAAAGAAACCTATAAATTCCATAGACGATGGAAATAGCCCCAATAACTTTCCATCAAAGGGAACTATAAATTTCATAGAGGATGGAAATAGCCCCGATAACTCTCCATCAAAGGATCCTATAAATTCCATAGACGATGAAAATAGCCCCAATAACTTTCCATCAGAGGAACTTTTGAATTTCATAGATGATGGAAATAGCCCCAATAATTTTCCATCAAAGGAACTTATAAATTCCATAGATGATGGAAATATCCCCAATAACTTTCCATTGAAGAAACCTGAAAATTCCATAGACGGTGGACATAGCATCCCCCCAAATTTTTCGTCAAAGGAACCTAGAAATTCCATAGATAATATGAATAAACCCAATAATTTTCCATTAGAGGAACCTATAAATTCCATAGATGATGGAAATAGCCCCAATAACTTTCCATCAAAGGAACTTATAAATTCCATAGACGAGGGAAATAGCCCCGATAACTCACCATCAAAGAAACCTATAAATTCCATAGACGATGGAAATAGCCCCCAATAACTTTCCATCAAAGGAACTTATGAATTCCATAGATGATGGAAATAGCCTGAGTAACTTTCCATCAAAGGTATTTATAAATTCCATTGATGATGGAAAAAGCCCCAATAACTCACCATCACAGAAACCTAGAAATTCCATAGACGGTGGTCATAGGTATTCGTATACTAAAATGAAACGAAAATGTAGCAATTCGACACCGCAACATGCAGAAACGCGCTGCTAAATAAATTAACCGAAACAGAGAGGTCCGTCATTTGGCATGTGGGACATATAACATATAACGAGAAACGGTGCGGAAGACAACAACACATCCTGAATCGGACGTTTATGAGCCTTCCAGAGTGGTCATTTGTTTTCCGGGGACGTCCCCCCGTTTCGCGTTATACGACCGGTCGTATCCACGATACCGTAGCGGTCACATTTCCTGCGGAATTAATCTTCGTCCGTCGCTTTCGGTCAAGGACCAGCAGTCAATAACGTTCGGGTTTTTCCCCGCGTTCAAATTTAGAAAGAGTTATTCCAAATTGATGCCATGGAATCACTTCAAACTCTGAAAGCCCAAAATTTTGAATTGGTGCTGGCCAGATCTTCTAACGCCACTCAAGAGACTTGAAAAGATAAGGTTATACAAGAGAAAAGGTGCGCCGAGGAGTTGTCAAAGCTTTAAAGGCTTTTCATTGCCATTGGAGGCTCTGAGACACTTGGAGGCCAACGTCTGGAAGTCAAACCTTGGAGGAATTAGAAAAATAATAGAGACCTATTGAAGGGAATAGCAACCCCAACCTATCACCACACCAAGCTGGGGCAAAACCAACATATGAAAACTGTAATGCTGCAACATACGACACAGCATGTCTCGCCATCTCACAAAAACTTCAGGAATGTTTGCCACAAAAACCACCTGTATCTGTTTCCAGTGACATCATTCTGATAAAAAGATGTTATCCAAGTCAGTTAAATCCCTATATAATGTATGTAATTAAATTCCGCGAAAATAACAAACAACAACTTAGAACGTTCTTAATTTTCCAATAATTCTACCACTGATGCAATAATTTGTTTTGGATGAATACAGAACATTAATCATCAATGAGCTCATAAGATGCCTACATATTACTCTGGTCGTATAACAAGCTCAAATGGGATTGAAGAATTGTAATAGGCTAAATCAGGTAATCCATGACGTCGAATTGTGGCTGGTGTTCAATTAGTTCCTGATAATTAGTCGGCCAATAATTCAACCTTGAATTATTATCATTCCATAATGCAAAACACTATGGGAAAATCGGCGGTCGCATAGCTTGGTTATGCTACAATTGACCAATTTTTCGAAAAAGTTCACTCACACTTTGAATAGGACGTCGCCGGAGAGCATGTTCATGGCGATGGAGAACTTCAGCATGCTGTTGTCCTGCCGATGTCTAGCGTCGTAGCCAACCAGCAGCGCCTTCTTGTAGGTGATGCCGGCCCCCGCGTACTCCGCCAGGTTCAGGTCGACGAAGCCGAGCTTGTTGAACGACCTGCCTCCCTTGCTCTCCTTCCGGATGGAGATGCGGAGGACGCAACGTTCCAGCACGCCGGTGGACGCGTTCGCCATCATCTTGCAAGGGAACGAGAACTTGGCCCCCCAGCTGACCTTGTGGTCCTTGACTTCCTCTCTGAGAAAAAAAATTTGGATTTAGGTTGAGTTAGCTTACTAATAGAACTAACATGATTTCCACTACATTGGGTTAAATTCCACGACACGTGTTTCGATGCAAAGCATCATCTTCAGATGGTTAAGATATAACTGAATTAATTCTCTAAACTGTAAAGCTACCTTTCAATACAAACTAAGCTTATCATTAGGTGGGGGTAATGGTCAATCCTATGGCAACTCCTTATGCGGGATGAATATTTTAATGATATCATAATGACGCTTCCAAGGATGAAATTAGGCTTATTTTACCGCCATTAAGTGAGAAAATCTGATGACGTTAGTTATTTTTTTCATAGTTTAGAAAAGATAAAATATTTTACTTCGAAAAATATTCAATAATGGTGAATTGGTCAAGTGTACTTGATCGTTTTAAGAAAACAGACGATTTTTGTTTATTTATCCCAAGGCTCTCCAAGAGGTTCAATTCTCTACTTTTATTTCATATTAGTTATTCTATTAGAATTTAGGGTCAAGTTACCAGGAGTAGATCTATTGGAATTCGGTCTGTTGTGATGCCAACATTAAGATTGTTTGGGAAGAGATGAACATACCAGAGGTAATAAGTGCGACAAAGATGAGAGAATCTGGAATCTCCTTCGCGAATGAGAAATCTGACAACACCTTTCCATAGGACCAGTCGACTTAACAACTAAAAAAAACTCATTTCCGAAATGGGTTTCAACAATGTGAACACGTTGCAGAGATAACATTAATTATTGCCGAAAAAATTGCAGCCAGGGGAAATATTCAAAATTTAATATGCAATTTTCCCGAGCCTCATCGCATTACGAACCTCGCACAGATCTGAAAATATCATATGTGCCTGTGTATGCAAACAGAAATATGTGTTCAGGGCGATCCATCCAATATTTGTTCGAAGGGTTTTTCGAGCACGAACAATATTGACAGATTCCGTCGATAAATCCCGATAATGTTCTCGTATTTCAAACGTGCCGCCGCCAATCTGCCCACTTACTCGCGGAAAATAACAGGTACGGATCATTTTAGCCACTTCAATCATAAGAATTGATAATATTGAAAACTCAGGTTTTTAATTTATTTTATTGAAAGACGCCCATTTGTTTACATTCTGAATTGACGCCAACATTGCCTGGTTCGTTATTGAATATGGTCGACTAGAATGTATATTGGTGCGCTGTTGTTGTGTTTTGTCCTCTCATTATATTACTGTAATGAATATAGTCCGAATTACTAACTAATTTATTTACAGTTCACTGATACTAATTTATTTAAAGTTCACTAATACTAATTTATTCACACCACTCAATAATTTATCTACACGCGCTATTAAGTCCTTTACTGTACTACTGTTCTATTTCGGGCCTTTTCTTTTTATATCCGCTTCATATATCTCGAAGAGTCGAGGTCTGTCGAAAATGTCGTTACATTACTTCACTGAGAAAAAAATAGAAAACTTGTTGCTCTTAGGACGGGAGGGATTTTTCAACCAAATACGACCATCTCAGCGATGATTCTTCAAACTCCATATGTTCAAAGACCCCTACAGAACCTCAATTGAAGGCAATCAGCTCTCATAGAATCTTTGAAAAAAATCATTCTGACTGATTCTCCTTCTTTTTTTTCTGTTTAAGATTAGGAGATGATGGATATTTTACTTCTATGGCTGGATCTTTTTTTAATTGTTTTTCAAAACTTGGATGTGTAGTTCTTCGTCGGTCGACTAATTTATTTTTTTTTTTTATTTCCCTAAATCCCTGAGATTTGAGCAGTTTTGGATTATCAGTTATAATTTATGGACATCGTGGTTCATCAATATGAAATTCGTAAGAAAAAAAATTGAGTCGTCAGCAAGTCGCCGAGAGAGAAAATCATCGTTGTAGAAAACCGAGAATTCTGTTAAATATCGACGCCATCGAGTCCTCTGATACCTATCGCCGTGTTCATCGCGTCATTGTCCTTCTGTTGATGTGAAATTGAGCAACTTCAAGTTGAGTGCCCTTAGCTTCTCAAACAATCAGGTGACAGAGCTGGAACTGTGCAGAAAGAAGGTTCATCCTCTGCTTCCTATCCTCCAACCCCATTTCAGTATCAGCCTGTGGTGATTCGCCGAGAATCCCCCCTGTGTGTAAGTAGAAGGGGAAGGGGTCTCGATGAACCGTACAGTCCACATCGGAAAATGGGCACCATGTTGAAATTTTCCTGCGAACGATAGGGAAGGCTTATCACTGAAAGAACTGATAGCAGACTCCGTATCTTTCAGAACATATTTTCTATGAAGTTTTTCCTCCAAATATGAATCGAAATGATAACAACTCGAGGTTATCCAATTGTCAACCACTTGATACTGAACGGAAATTCAATAACAATGAAAATCGAGACTCGTCTTTTTGGTGTCAATGTCGATCTCGTACTTAAACTTTTTTATTGACAGTGTTGGAACTCAATAAAAAATTAGAAGACAGACATTATTCATTGAAGGAATTTTCCTCAATAAAACATCTGCTCAATCGATGACCATGAGCAATAAATTACTCTCCTTCAAATATTATCATGTTGGTTGATCGAGTCAAGTTGTCAACTATAAATCGGGAAAAAACTGTGCTACTCTCTTAATTTAAAGGTTGATACAGACCCTCGTTTCGGTCAAAACCAATTTCAAATAAAGGCTGGCAGGACACCGCATCAAATCCTGGCTGCGTTACCCTAGGGATAGAAGAGAAAACGTAAATTTGTCAGCCCACCAGTCGGAAAAACGAATTGTACATGTCTAAAATCGGGATAACACAACAGTTTTGATATTCATGGAATCGCTCGGTTCAGGGCTGGCTCAGGTATCCTGAACACAGAACCCAACAATCTCTTCTTCTTCGAAATATTTGGACTTCACCCGAAAGGCTTCGAAAAGTTTTCAGTTGACCATTCTCCCACTCACTACAAGTAACTTCTTTCGTTTCCAATAATGGAGAGGAAAGACTAAAAAACGAACCCTCGGGGAGTTTCACAAGTACGTTCGCCTAATTCCGAACGGGATTTCTTATCGAGGAAGTCGCTCGTGGAATATCAAGCAGTCTCTAAATGGGGTCGAAACTTGGAACCTTGCGTAACATCCGGTCTGTTAACTGGGACTTCCGGAAACTACATAAAATTTGATGGTCGCGAGATGGATATTTTCCATAATGGCGAGATTAAAAGGAATTTCAAGCTGGGGATAGGATGGGGAGGGTATAATAGCGGGAACAGATAGTTCAGAAGTATATCTCAAAGTATATTAATGAACAATACGAGGAATTGTTCGATTAGATGAGAGAAAACCATTTCTCTCCTCGCTTCAAACGGTTTTCGAACGTACAAAGAAAGATAGCAGATGACATAAAGTACTTATAGAAGAGAGTGGTCGATCGATTGAGACTGAAATGCGCACAGTTATCTTATAACGACGATTCAGAATTCTTAAAGCGGTGAAAAAATAGTGAACTACTTGAAGGAACGATAGTATCGTCGTAGAAACTCCTAGCTCACCACTTACAAGAGTATAAAATGCTTTACGAGAGTATAAAATGCGTCATAAACCTCGTTACAGATTTATATCAAAATTCGTTACTGATTTATAACAATATTCGTTACAGATTTTCATCGAAATTCGTTATAGATTTATATCAAAATTCGTTACAGATTCATATCAAAATTCGTTACAGATTTTTATCAAAATTCGTTACAGATCTATATCAAAATTCGTTATAGATTTATATCAAAATTTGTTACAGATTCATATCAAAATTCGTTACAGATTAATATCAAAATTCGTTACAGATTTATATCAATATCATTACAGATTTATATCAAACCTCGTTACAGATTTATATCAAAATTCGTTACTGATTTATAACAATATTCGTTACAGATTTTTATCAAAATTCGTTACAGATGAATAACAAAATTCGTTACAGATTTATATCAAAATTCATTACAGATTTATATCAAACCTCGTTACAGATTTATATCAAAATTCGTTACTGATTGATAACAATATTCGTTACAGATTTTTATCAAAATTTGTTACAGATCTATATCAAAATTCGTTATAGATTTATATCAAAATTTGTTACAGATTCATATCAGAATTCGTTACAGATTTATATCAAAATTCGTTACAGATTTATTTTTCAAAATTCGTTACAGATTTATATCTAAATTCGTTACAGATTTATATCATCATTCGTTACAGATTTTTATCAAAATTCGTTACAGATTTTCATCAAAATTCGTCACAGATTTATAACAAAATTCGTTACAGATTTTCATCAAAATTCGTCACAGATTTATATCAAACCTCGTTACAGATTTATATCAAAGTTCGTTACTGATTTATAACAATATTCGCTACAGATTTTTATCAAAATTCGTTACAGATCCATATCTAAATTCGTTATAGATTTATATCAAAATTTGTTACAGATTCATATCAAAATTCTATACAGATTTATATCAAAATTCGTTACAGATTTATTTCAAAATTCGTTACAGTTTTATATCTAAATTCGTTACAGATTTATATCATCATTCGTTACAGATTTTTATCAAAATTCGTTACAGATTTATAACAAAATTCTTTACAGATGTATATACACATTCGTTAGAGATGTTTATCAAAATTCGTTACAGATCTATATTATCAACATTCGTCACTGATGTATATCAACATTCGCCACAGATGTAGGTCAACATGCGTTCCAGAACAAGAAATTAGTTCATAAACGATTATGGACTAAAGACGCGAACAAAATTGCACCTAAAATAAATAAAAACGAAGAAAATTCAAGGACCAACTCCATTATTTTGTTCAAGAACATGGAGGAAGGAATCCTTGGAAAATGAATAAGGACCAAATGAATTCTGAAACCTCAGAGACGAGTGCCAGAAACCTCCAAACTCGTTAAATTGATGAAAATTCTTCGCGGCGTGAAAATATTCATTAAGAACTGGGAATGGACCAAATCTTCGTGAGGGTTCCCAATCTACAAATTCCGATGCCGACTGTCGTTCAAACGACCACTTCGAGTAATTCAAACGAACAGTGGATGAAAACGACGTTTCAAGTTTCAAGTATGCATGAGCGACTGTACGACGACGACGGCTTGTAGTTTGCGCTCGAGAAGCAGGCTCCGTTGCCCGCTTCACGTTGGCCTTAATGGGTAACATTGAAGTGAAAAGTGTCTGCGATTTAGCATGATGTATTCCACCACTCACTCACTTTATTCCGGATTTGTTGGAACGTGGGGTGGAATAGAAGAGGTTCTGAGTAAACAATTATGATTTAAGTCTCATCTCATTGATGGAAAATCAATTATGTAAAGTTTGTTCTTGACAATCGCGCCCCCATGAATGTCTGAGTCTGCTGCAATTCCTGTGGCACCTTGGCTTCCTTCGAGACGTT
Organism: Aphidecta obliterata; assembly: GCA_963966015.1. Lineage (NCBI taxonomy): Eukaryota > Metazoa > Arthropoda > Insecta > Coleoptera > Coccinellidae > Aphidecta > Aphidecta obliterata. Next base: position 7,813,933 of record OZ014435.1, read on the forward strand.
CTTCAATTAACCCAGTATTCCGGGAAATATTACTCCCCATTACCTACACCAGATGCGCGTTCATTAGAGCAAGGGAAGCTTAATTATGTTGTCGGGAAAACCGATATCGATGTGTACCACGTTATTGTCCCAACCCAACGATCGATCCAGACGGTTTTCTTTTTGTCTCCTGTATCTGATGTAAAGAGGAGAGCATTTCTTGTCGACCTCGACGTAACTGGCGGCTGCGTCGATTTTGGAACGAAAGAAAAAAAGGTTTGTTCCAACGTGTTACTACGGATTTCCAAAGCATGTGTAGTTCTGAATAGGAAACTGTGGGTGTCGACTGGTTTCGATTGGTGCATGTATCTCGATCATGATCTCCAGCAGAATTTTTTTTTTATGATTGATGAAGGGCTGACTAAGATATCTCTCTGCTTCCAGGTATTCAGGACTTTTCTAGCCCCTCTATAGAGAGGTGTTTCCTCTTCTTCCTGGCAAAATATGCATAAAAGTATCTCTTCCAGGCCTATTTTGCTCATGTGTTTGTGGAGATTGCTATGTCGTGTAAGTACACCCTCTATAGTCCTTACCGCCTTCTTATCCCTACTCAGCAGTGATATTTTTAGGAATATTTTGGTTCGACCCTGCCTTGATTTATTTCCACTAGCACCTACGTCTTTACCCATTATTTAATGGTTTGTTCGAAAATGGTCATGCCACATGAGGAGTCCTGGCCATTGAAAGAGACCATGCTCTTATCCCATAGTAATAGGATCTTCCAAATATGGTTAAATCTTCAAGGCCATTCTCAGGGTTAGTCCCACAGTATAAAGGACACTTTTGGTTAGCTTCAACAGTGCCGACGATTGCACTCTAACACATCTCTCTACTTACAGGAATTCTAGACCTTTATAGCCCCTCTACAGAGGGGGGTTTTCTCTTCATCTTGGAAAAATAGGCATGAAGTTATCTTTTCCAGGCCTATTTTGCTCATGTGTTTGTTGAGCTTGCTTTGTCGTGTAAGTAGACCCTCTATAGTCTTCACGGCCTTCCTATCCTTGCTTAGCAGTGACACTTTTAGGAATATTTTGGCTCGACCCTGCCTTGTGTTTTTTCCACTAGAACCTACTTGTCTACCCATTATTTAATGGTTTGTTCGACAATTGCTTTCGACATGCCACATAAGGCTTCTTGGCCATTGAAAGAGACCATGCTTCTACCCCAAAGTAATAGGATCTTTCAAATATGGGTAAGTCTTCAAGGCCATTGTCAGGGTGAGTCACACAGTATAAAGGCCACTGGTTAGCTCCAAAAGTGATGACGATTGCACTCTAACACATCTCTCTGCTTTCAGGAATTCTAGACCTTTATAGCCCTTTCATAGAGAGGGGTTTCCTCTTCATCTTGGCAAAATCTACATGAAGCTATCTCTTCCAGGCCCATTTTGCTCATGTTGAGCTCGTTATGTCGTGTAAGTAGAATCTCTATAGACATCACGCCATCCTATCCTTGCTTAACAGTAACACTTTTAGGAATATTTTGGCTCGACCCTGCCTTGTGTTTTTTTCCACTAGAACCTACTTGTCTACCCATTATTTAATGGTTTGTTCGACAATTCCTTTCGTCATGCCACATGAGGCTTCTTGGCCATTGAATGAGACCAAGCTTCTACCCAAAAGTAATAGGATCTTTCAAATATAGGTATGCCTTCAAGGCCATTTTTAGGGTTAGTCACACAGTATAAAGGCCACTTTTGGTTAGCTCCAACAGTGCTGGCGATGACTCTCTAACACATCTCTCTGCTTCCACGAATTCTAGTCCTTTATAGCCCCTATATAGAGAGGAGCTTCCTCTTCATCTTGGCAAAATCTATTCAAAGATTTCTCTTCCAGGCCTATTTTGCTCATATGTTTGTTGAGCTTTTTTTCCTTACTTGAAGTGATATTTTCAGGAATCTTTTAGCTTGATCCTATTAAACTCGCCCATTCCAAGGGGAAACCTCCATTATTAATATATTAATAATTGGACCAATATTGAACTTCGAGACGTGCAAGGTTAATTACAAGAAAACTCCCATTATCGTCGTTTCCATGAACACAAAGCAGACTCCCAAACGATGCACGCAAAAGTTCGGAGGACACGCAAATTAACCATTGAGTTACGGTGTTGAACGACATCGTTTACTGTTGCTCCGAACAATGCACCTATTTCTCAAAATATACAAAAGGGAATTCCAATACACATGTATCGTCGATGTAAGCGAACCCTTGTTTACTTGTAACGGGTTGTTATTGCCATTTCCTCAAATTCTCGCAAGATAAGAATCTGACGGGGACCTGCAAAGATGTGTGGCAGGATTTCTGCTGGAGCGGAGAGGCGATGATTGTTACTCTGATACAAGCAACAGCGTGTTTCGAGAAGAGCATGCTTCTTTACCAACCCAATATTTGTATTAGCGCCCTAGCAACAGACCAAACGCCACATGAAGAGGCGTGTCGATGTTATGTTTGCGTTTACACTATTCAGTGACGATCCGCTCTAATTGATGTTATCGACGAGAAAGCCACTCAGGGTGCGGCGTTGCATTTCTCCCAAACCTCAGACGGCACAACGCTAGTATTTTCGCTCCCCATTTTCGTCAAGGAGATTTCCCTCCGTATCCCGGTGGTCGGTAATTCCTTCGCAATTGCGCCAATTAAGCAGTAAGATGTTGCGAGTCCGCGACCAGAATGCTGATTCGGTTTTCGCCAGATCGATTTGACCTCCAGGTCAACGGAGAGAGATTGCTTGGCCGCCGAATGACTTCTGAAAGGCGACGACTTGAACTTGACCCAACCGGAACGCCGAGAATTCTTCTATGATTGGCGCACGCTAAATAGAAATCGAAACGAATTAGCGTACCGTTCATCTTTCCGTCACACTTGGAACAATTTTGATTCAAAAGAAATCATTCCACAGAACTTCAACTGTTAAGGAATTCAGAATAAACAAGCCACAGGATTAGTGCTATTAGATGTCGAGAGAGCCTTCGACCGAGTTTGGCACGAAGGACTTGCCTACAAAATGATGATGGCAGGCTACACTACCAAAACCTGCAAGATAATAAGAAACTACCTGAGGAACAGGAATTTTTATGTCAAAATAGACGACACATCAACTTCCACCAGACAATCAGAAGCAGGTGTGTCCCAAGGATCAGTTCTAGGTACCCTACTCTACAACATCTATATCTACGATATTCCTAAAAACCCCAGAAATCTGCTAGCCCTTTATGCAGACGACACGGGAATAGCCTTCAGGCATCGACGACCAGATGTCATATACAGAAGAGTGCAAGAAGCACTAGAAGATTTAGAAGATTGGTTCATTAATTGGAAATTTCTAATAAATAGCAAAAAAGCCAAGGTTTTCTACTACACAAGTTGAGACTTGTGATAAATTCCAACCTAAGGAAAGATGGAGAAGAGATAAAATAGGAAAATGAAATCAAATATCTAAGTGTAAAACTCGATAAAGGGCTTACATGGAAAAACCATATAAAATATGCAGTAGATGAAACAAACACAGCAATGAGTAGACTTAACCCACTGCTAGGAAGAAAGAGCCAAATGAACCAGAGCACGAAACTACGAATGATCAAGTCAATGCTCGGTGGCATGGGACCATGCAGCCAATAGCCATATAAAGAAGATTCGAGCAACAGAAAATAAACGGCTAAGAGCAGCAATGAATATGCCATGGTTCATAAGAAACCAAAAATCTACAGAGACTTAGAATGGTAAACTGCCATGTTTTTCCTAAAAATGAAGGCCGGGAAGATATTGAAAAACGAAGTCAACACCCAAATGATGAGATAAAAAGACTGTTCGACTACAACCCTGCAGCAGATGTGATTAGGATTTCCACCTATCACAAAAGACCCAGAGATCAACTACGTAGGAACAGAAATTGAGTAAAAACAATTTAAAATATCAACAAGAGACTCCTATGAAATTCAGAGGTACCACAATTACGACACGACAAAGATCGTGAGAGAGATACAAACAAGAAGAGACAAAAGGTTAATAGGTAATAAATGCCCGGAATCTGTAACAGCAGGTAAGGTTTAGTTAGAGTAGGTCGTGCTTCACACGAAGTCTCACACTGTTCTATCTATCGGAGATAGTTCGTCCCTGAGGATTTCTCCTGACTGGAAAAAAAAAACGTCACACTTATACATAACAAAACCATCACCCCTTGGATTTATCTTAGGTATATATTGAAGACAAAATTACAGTTTTTAGTTCGAAAGAGCTTTGCTACCTTCGATCTTCTGTGTGTAATCATTCCGATTCCCTAGGATATATACTTCTTCAGCGAAGCCGATAGACCTGAACATCCGTTGCAAGCTAACTCGCTTCTTGCCACCAGAGTAACAATGTACTACAACTATGGCACTGGGCAACCTTAGCTAACTAGAGGTTGAAGTTCATTTTCCTTAGTCAGTTAGTTCATTGTCCACCAACAGGAACCAAGTTTGATAATCTATAGTTGAGCTTCTTTTTCATCAGAGGGACCCTCCTCCTTCGATACCTTAGGGAGCAGTTTGTTGCTCTCTGCCACCTTTATGAAAAATTTTCAAAATTTCTAGATGGTTTTCGGCTTTCAAGTGTGTCAAGACAACCTGGCTATCTGTGGCAATGGAAATTCTCCATTATACTATCTGCATATTGTTGGCAAACCCTGAACAATAGATTCATTCACTTACCAGCAGCACTCCGCCATTAGCCCAGTTCTGGTCGCATCTCCTTAATATCGTACTATTCGTATCTGGTTCCCGTGAACTAACGATAATCAATTCGTGTGTGAATTACTAAGTGCTACCCTATTGGGCTATTTTATTAGGTGAACCTCTATCCTCTGAAGTGTTTATACTGAAGTAAACTCGGTGGGTCACCTTTCATCAACCTTTTGGACTTCATCCATCAACACTCATACATAAGGAGCTTCCGGAGTAATCTTCATCAAAAGGAACTGCCCTGGTGACAGCGAATGCTATTCAAAAAGGTGTTGAGGAATACAACAATATATTTACACTGTTGGGATTTCAATCCAAACCATTGATAGAAGGGGCTTGAAAGGCAGTAATTAGGGTGAGAGTTGTGGTCTTGGCGTAAGATTCTGTCAACGACTATCCATTTCGAAAACTGCAGCTTGTTTTCGAAGACCGAGGAGAGCTAATGTCCTAACATTTCGGGGATAACCTTCATCTCCACTGTGATGCAGTCTTTGTGAAATTCCAACCCCATCTGTTGATTTTGTCAGTCAGCCAGGTTTGGGCATTCCACAACAATAACGGACTCTAGTCCAAATAACCTGACTTACCAACGAAAAGGCAACTCCTCTCGAGTCAGACTACCACAGCCTTGACCCTCTACCCCCTCCCTTCGGTTGTGCTACACGTTTCAGACAAACCCTGCCAGAAGAACAATCTAGAACTGTTCACAAAAATTGATACCTTCTGCGTGGATCCCTCTACAATCCAGAGTCTAGCGATGCTCAACATTCGCGAGCTAGTCGAACCGGTATCAGATGTCGCGCAAAACACCGGCCGGATGACTCGAATTAGCTGATTAGCCTGTTATCAATCTTCGACGTCGGAATGCGACCCGGTTTCGCACGACAATTCGAGGACCTGTCCGATGTTTAGGTTATCGCATAGCAGACGGGATTTCTTGGTGGCATCGATTTATGGCGTTATTGGCGTTGGTCAAGTTTTTCCGGAAATGAGGATGTTGCACCATACAAGGTGCTGGTGTGGTTTCCTTACTTTCATCAGGATATGATAAAGGAGGGCACATTCGACGAATAGAAAACCAGTCGAATTGTACAAGAATGGGATCAGATTTTCATCGTCGGGGAGGTCAGTGCTGGTGTGCGTACCTCAGGGCACTATTCTTGGACCTGATACTTTTCAGGAGAATAAGATACAAGACGCAAACATTAACGCTGGTAGAGTTAATGGAATCCCTTCATTTGAAGAGTCTGCTAATTGGTATGAATGCAAGAATTCATGCTAATTTCTGTCGAAGCAGAAAGTTCCTAGTTATTTTCTCTTATTCCAAGGAGGAATTCAATTCTTCCCAACGTCAAAAAAAAAAGTTGCTGGTTCTCCGCAGTAGAATTAATGAAATAATCCAGGAAATCACGTAGCTCCGAGGAAGGACGAATGGGGGAAAATAGAGACGTAATTTCCGGACTTGGGAATTTTGGATACGGGAAGTTTTGACGTCGTTATAAGTAGATTACTCTCTCCTTTAGACTCGTTGAAGGTTTTCGCTGATTTATTGGGGAAATGTGGACGTGGAATGCCTAACGTTCCCAAAGGGATTCACTTGTTGCTGGAAGTTATGAGTGTTGCAAATCTGAAGATAATCTTTGAAATTTTCTAGAAGGTTTCAATATTACAGTTTATTTCCATAATGAAAGTTTAACTTCACTATAAGAAAGAAGAATGTGGATTATACGAGCAGTTATTTTCCCAACAAGTGCGCAAAGTATTACTGCCCGCACGAAAATACAGTTAGACAAACAACAAGAATAAAAAATGATAAGTTATTCAATAATATTTCGATAATAATAAAAAATACATACAAATATCGAGAATTAAAAGGTTAAAAAGAATACTGTAATGAATTTAGTCCAAATTCTTCTTAATATAATTTATTAACAGTTCACTAATACTAATTTATATACACCACTCCATGAATTATCTACACGCTATTAGTTCTATACTGTACTGAACTTGTTTTGGGCTATGTCGGTTTATATACTGGTAGGGGACGCTCGATGTCTCCAGAAGTCGTTCGAAGCGTCCCGCAATCTCTAGAAGATTCGGGGTCTCTTCTGTCACAGTGGTCGGTTCTAGAAAGCTCGGCAGTCGCTACAGGTCCGGCTTAAGTTCGTTACAATACATTTGCAACAGCTTCTCATATTGCATAAGATAGTCTAGACTCTAGAGCTACTTAATTAAATAGGTATAAGATTTCCCAACCAATGAGATTTTCGAATAATTTTACTTTCCCGCTCCCGGTGCGGAAAAAATAGTTTACGACTCCCTGTGTAGATACAGAATGAAAAAGAGTATTTGGGATTCGGTATCCAAGGAAAGAACCTCTGTACAAGACATGGCTTTACTTTAACTTAACCACTATAACCAATTCTGCTCGATTTCAACGAGGTCTGATAAGTATTCAATAATGCTGATGTCGATTTCTTCGAATCAAAACATTGTAGCGAAAAAATTACCGTTTTATCTGGACCTAATCTAGGGTTACCAAGGTCACCTCGGTTCTCGACTGATGAAGGAGGAAGTGAAAGAGGCCAAACATAAAAATACGTAGGAGGCGGGGAATTCTTTCTTTCCTTTGATGATGCCGCTCACATAAAAAGCTAGAAAGCAATCTCGGAAATGGTACGTTCGTTCAATATACCTAGTGCTAATTGCGTTGATGTTGATAGTTTTCTTCGACTTTGGAACCAGAAGAAACGTCAGTATTTATTGCTTATCGACCAGAAATTTTTGGTTATGTTCTTGGCGTCGATTGTGTCCGTATAAAATCAGTACATACCTTTTTATGTACTACGAAGGATTTGACATGATATTTATTCCCCCCGAGAAAAAATGATATCGTTCATCGAAGATGTGAACCTTCCGATATGCCATATCGGTATGGTGTTTTGTTTTTGTAATCCTGTTTCAGAATTATTATCATTATTTCACAAAAAGAATGATTAATCTACAAAAAAACTAGAGACTCGAGATCGCAAAATGTTGATATAAGGAATTATGGCATTACGAAATCCTTGTATTAGGAGCGTCCTCAAAGAGCGAGAACTCCAACTAGTCCTGATTTGGTCGGCGTTAAGAACATGTTACCGAAACAATTATATTGAATTAAAATTTTGAGATTTTGTATGAACATCCGATGAAATATATGTAACAACTTTCCCAATGGGTGACAATGAAATAACGTTAATCGATCGAGCATGATTAATTCCTTTAGAAATTCGACAAGATTCGAGATATTTTAATTTTTACCGCACAATCTCGTACTTTCTCCTGAGAACGTCCTCTTCCTTTCAACAAACGATGTTAGAACAAAAGATCGTAAGACGGAAGCATGTCATTACTTCCAGATAATGGAAAAATTGAGGGGGAAGGTCAGCTATTATTAAGAGAATTTTCAGTTCTACACCGATGGTTTTCGGCTATTATGGGACGTTTCCGTGGGAATCTACGTCGTTTCATTGCCGAGATGCGAAGAAATTACGAATCTGCACATCTCCACACACTCTGATGCTCCTTCATCGCCGATACTCTAGGATCTTCCAAATAACAAAAAAAAGCGAGTGAATCCCGCGAGCGGCACGTGACCGAGCCCTCCATCACGTTCGACAACGTTTCGTCAGTTCCAGGCCTTGATTGATTGGAGAGCACGTTCGAGGAGCCCATCCTGGACCGCTTGGTTACATTGAAAATTGCTTGTCGTCGTTCGTCACCTGGGAGATTGATGTTCATCGGTTGAAATCGCATTTACCACGAAAAAGGATCTTCAGGAAGAAGCGTTTGTGGGAGGTCTGAATGGGGTCCGATGAGATTGATTGGATGCAAACGATGTTGATACAGCTGGTTTTTGGGGAAAGAAGTGATCTCTTGTGAATAGATATTCTATTTACTACGTCAATCCGAAAAAAATTGGAAATCAGCTCTATATTCAATTATTGAATTGATGTAGTATTCACTGAACCACTAGACTATCATTTTCCCTCTTCAAGAGTTTACTACGACACGTGTTTCGCCATTACCATGGCTTCTCCATAAGATATACCTAATTTATGTTGTCCCTGCTCGGAATATATAGAAAATTCCTAAAAAGGGAGGTGGAAATAGATAAGGTACGTTACCTGAGAACGTATATCCCTTATTAGTTTCTCGTTAAAATATCATCACGGTTGAACAAATTCAATAACAGGGAATTGTTCAGCTCTATCTGGTCATTAAGTAACTCAGGTGAACTTTTTATTTATTGATTTCCATGCTTTCTGGAAGATTGAGTTCTATACCTTTACTTTCAATATGCAAAATTTCGTTATTATGAATCAAGCAATGCTTCACTTGGCCAAACTGGTAGAACGTTTGTGAAAAGAAGGAACATAGAAGTTCTTTCGTTGAATTCAGATTTCGCAGAACACTTATTGACTGCATTGCTTCACAGATGATTATGAAATTTTGCATATTGAAAGTAAAGGCATTAAACTCAATATTTTGGAAATCAATAAACAAAAAGGTTCGCCTAATTTTCCGACCCGATAGAGTTGAATAATTCTCACTTATTGAATTTGTTCAAACGTAATTACATTTCAACAAGAAACTAATGATTCAGGTAGTAGGGATATAGGGCCTCAGGTACGTACCCCCTTTGAGGAATTTTGCTCAGGTGCTTGAACTCATCAAAAATAATGAAAATTCCAAAAATCCCTTATATAAAATATTCACCAGAGCCGAGTATTTCGAAATCAAAGTTACCCGCGAATCTGAGAAATTCCTAGACCGGGTCCGATTAAGGTACGTATTGAGTTATATATGTGTTCATTAAATGCGTTCAGTTTACGGGAAATCATCTGACAGAGCCTATGATTTTTGTAACTTTAGGTGGATAGGACTTGGTGGGTCGATTTCTTGGCCTGCAAGCTCCCCGGATCTAACCGCTGTGATTTAATTTTGAATCTTTAATTTATCCCAGAATGTTGCAGATTACTACTAGCTATCACGTCAGAGAAGATGAACCTCAGAAGAAAAATGAAAACATTAGAGTAACGAAAATAAAAAACCATAAAAAAATCGAATTTTATTTCATTTTGAAACTTTAATCAATCCTAGAATGTTGCAAATCATAACTAGCTATCTCGTCAAAGGAGATAAACTCCAGAGGAAAAACGAAAGCATTAGAGTGAATAGAATAAAAAACAATAAAAAAAATTACGAAAAGCACTGCCGTGAAGGCAGGAGCTTTTGAGCGCTCGTACATGCACGTTGTAGGTAGATTCGCATTTTCCAGTTCTAGAAATCAGTTGGAGGAATTTTCGACAGCTGTCAAAAAAATTCTGAAACTTAAGCGAAACTCCAGACTTCATGTCAGTGCTTCCGCTGTTCAATTCCCTAGGCCTTTCCGTTAGAGAGTTATGATTTTCTATGGTTTCTATGGTTCTGGTCATGTGATCTGGAGAAATGTAGATTGAATATATATTTCTCCATTAGTATACAAAATTTCGTCACGATCGAATCTGTAGTTTTGAAATTATCAAGAAAACTAAATTTCAAACGACCATATTTACGGAACCCCTAGTATAATTTTGCTTATAGATGAACGTGATCACGACATTCGATATCCACACCTATCCTGAAAATTTCAAGTCCCTAGGCGTTTCCGTTCAAAAGTTACAATTTTCTACTTTAGCTTGAACACCTCATTCTCCATTTGAGTGCAAAATTTCATCTCAATCAAATCTGTAGTTTTCAAGTAATCAAGGGAACAAAACTTTGAACGGCCATATTCACGGAACCCCTGGTGGAATTTGGCCCATTAACGAACTTAACCGAGGCATTCGTGAACTGAACCCACACTGAAAATTTCAAGTATCTAGGTTGTTCTGTTCGAGAGTTATCGTGCTTACGGAAGGCCGGACGGACGGACTCAAATTTTCCGACGGATTCGTCATCAGTGAGTCGAACATAGTCGATTGAGACCATTTTCGGCTCAAAATTCGAAAAATACAGACATCGTGACGAAATGATATAGCCCTCGTGTAAGTAGTACGAGCGCTCAAAAATCTCCTAATAAAAGTTGAGAGAGAATATACGAATTCTCGATGAAATCCAGCGCTTTATTTACATGCTTGAATTCATATGTTAACGTGATTCATGGTAGATCTCCTAAGAGAGAGATAACACGATCCAGAGTTGTATTGAGATATTGATGCCCAAGATTTTTTCCACCTTTTTCAAATTGAATATTTTATATGATCTACTTCCGGCGAAATGATCTCTTTCGATTAGTCCCAGCACCTGTCAAAACAAGCCTCAACTTTAAAAACACCCTGTATATACATCGTCAGCGCCATCCCTACCTGCGAATGTACACAATTCGATGGCGTTTTGATCCGAAATTATCAAATTCAGTATTAAAATCAGAAAAATTAAACTAGAAAAACTAACAGCCTTCAAAAACATATGGCAACGGTGATCGGAGAAAATTTCCCCAATCACGCCCAAGACAAAGACACATGTATGACCCGCCATGAAAATTACGAGCATATGTCACACATGGAAATTACGGGTCCAAGCTTCAACCTTATTCGTCTGAATAATTGACTGAAATAATATAATAGCTTTTCATCTGAAATTATCAAATTCAGTAATAGCAAGCCAACTAACTGTACTGAATAGATTTGATATGAATCGAAACCGGTCCACAGGTGCAAATGATAAATTTGGTAGTCTCTGGGGTTCATGAATTGTTTTGTTGGCTTGCTATAAGTTTATCTAGTATAATTTACCTAATTTCATTACTGAATACGATAAATACACTATAACGCCCTAGTGCTGACAACGCTCATCGGGCTGTTGGGTACTTTTTCGGTAGAATTAGATGGTGGGAATGGGGGAATTGTGGTGTAGGCGAAACACCTGAATTGAAAATCATCGTGTGTCCAATATCAACCTAGACCTTTTTCTACGCATATCTGTAGATCAACAACCAACGACATGAATCTTTTCAATGGATATTCTCATCTAAGGCAACTCGGCAAATCGGATAACTCTGTTTGAACTAGACAGGAAAGGACGGACGGAAATGACCTTGCTTTCCTTTATCCGCGCGCGACAGTCCACGAAACAAGGTCGTTCTCATCCGCTCCTAACGAGTCGGAATGGTTTGGAAGTTTCCGTCGGAAGCCAATTGCGATATAGCTTTTCGCCTTTATCGCCGACCGGTCAAAATCGTCATATTTATGTACAAATTGGGTGGTATAAATCCTAACGCCCGGTGAGTTAGGAGATCCTAATGTAGCCCAATGAGCGTTAGGATTTAGTTAGTAGGATAAATATTTCTAGCCTTCAAATTTCATTGAACAGATTCTCGAGGAAGATCGGTGCCGGATAGCAACTGATTTTTCCACCGTTTGGCTGCTAAATCGTAGGGTTCGACGAACCCGTTCGTGCATATCGAGTTTGCTGCAATGTTTTTGTCACGATAGCAATGTTTCATCGGTGTTTTCATATCTGTAGCGATTTCATTAGATGCGAAGTCCAACGGGGAACTTCGATGACTGAACTTTATACCATAAATATCAATTGATTGAAAAATTGATTTCCATAATGAGCAATTAAGTGAACGTCGGCAAAACTGAAAAATGATGGTAGTCAATAGGATAGACCCTTGATCTTTGAATAATCGTTAGGTTGGTAATTTTTTAAATTTTTTTTTAAATAATTTCCCTGGATTCTTCCATGCCTGATTTCAAGAAGATCGTAAATTCTTCATAGAAATACCTCGATGTCTAAAAATATCGCCGTATCAACTTAACGGTACTCTACGCTATTCAAAGCAGCTGCATGTGGTCAATATTATTTCTCGCGAATTCCAATCTGTATAGTCGTGGCATAATAAACATGGATATCAGCTCGATTGGATCATCTGGATAGCTATTTCGAAAATGAAAATATTGAGCGTATTCTACTTTTACGATCGCCTCCTCTCAGATTTACTGCTCCGGAAATAGATATTCATATACAATTTCAAAAAATATCGATGATGAATTGTTGAAGCGGTCATAAAAGAGAAGAGTGGAAGTGAATTGGAATTCTCGAGAGGTTTTCCCAATTCTCCCTCCTACAACCGTATCGAACAGAAGGATTCTCGCATAAGAATAACGAATTTATGAATATGTGAATGGGCTCCGCCGAGTACAAAACGGGACGATAAAGCTTTCATTTCATTCGAGGGAGCTGAAAAGACTTTCGTTCGCGAAGAAGAGAAAATTGAACTTCAGAATCCGAGTATAACGCCAAGAAAATTAGACAGAAAAATCGGAGATATCGGAAATTGATCATGCCACAACATGGGCCAAGAAAATTAGCATTGGAAGTGGAAATAAATCCAGGCAGAAATTTCATGATAACAATGTCTTCGGTTAGCATGAACCCCTCAAGGGGAGGAAGGGGGAATGTAAGTCAAAACGGGGTGTTTCGCAGTTTTTCGCTCATGTCTCCTAAACTAAGCAATTTTTCAGAAAAACTTTAAATATTGATGTTTCAGAGCGTCCAATGAGATAAGTCTAATTCCAATACCTCTTTACATTTCTTGGAACATTAAAGACGATATCATAAACAAACAGGTGAAAAATGTAACAAACATGATGTCACATCCGAAATTGGTTTTTGACCTATTTTAGTTCATAAACGGGAGGTCCTAAGAATCTGCAGCTAGTCTCATTCGATGAGACCCCAAAAAATTAACTTCTTTTTCTTCAATTTTGAGGGTGACGTTGAACCAATGCATGTCGAGTGTACACTTGTTATGACATCGACAATACTGAAAAAATCGAATCCCGGGAATTTCCGGTTGGATGAATTCCTATTGTTATAACAACAAAAAAAGACTGTCACGAGAACAATCTGTACTTGCAATCTTACATTCCGATTCCGGTTAGAGGGTGTGCACTACTTTCATTGCATCACAATAATTGTTTCAATGATTTTTCATGAACGGCAAGTTGAATTCTTTTAATTTTTTGAATGTGCGTGCATTCAGGCACAAGACTTTCCTCGAACGTTTTCGAATAAAAATGCCATATTCCACATATTCCGTGTAATCCAATCTATCCCAGGCGGATAATTCAAACTTACTTCAACAATTACTGGCCATGAAAAAAAAATCGAAATTTCTTTCAATATCAAAAATTTGTTCTCATTAGACATCGATTTGTTATTTTGATTTTAATCCATAACCTTTAGAATATTTAAACATGAACATATATCCGATTTGAAAGGTGATGGATTAAAATCAAATTAAGAAAGCGATGAGAATAACTCTCTGATATTGAAAGAAATACATATCAATTTTAAATTTTTTTCATATCGCCAGTAATTGTTGAAGTAAATTCAAACTATCCCCCTTGGATGGATTGGATTACACGCAAAAATATTGAATTATTTCCGAAAATTTTCGAGGAAAGTCTTTTGCATACACGCCTGAATGTACATTCAAAAAATGAAAAGAATTCAACATGCCGTTTATGAGAAATCATTGAAACAATTATTGTGATGCATAGGGCAAATGAAAGTAGTGTACAACCTTAAGTGACTTCTATGAAAAGGAAAAACGGTAAGTATAGCAGTGATCAGGTACTTTTCTTTCAGAATTCCGTAAATGTAACAGAAATATCTAGTAAAATATAATAATTTTTGAGCGCTCGTACTACTTACACGAGGGCTATATCATTTCGTCACGATGTCTGTATTTTTCGAATTTTGAGCCGAAAATGGTCTCAATCGACTATGTTCGACTCACTGATGACGAATCCGTCGGAAAATTCGAGTCTGTCCGTCCGGCCGTAAGCACGATAACTCTCGAACGGATCAACCTAGAGACTTGAAAGTTTCAGTGTACGTTCAGATCCCAAATGCCTCGGTTAAGTTCGTTAATGGGCAGAATTCCACCAGGGGTTCCGTAAATATGGCCGTTCAAAATTTGTTCTCCTGATTACTTCGAAACTACAGATTCGATCGAGATGAAACTTTGCACTCAAATGGAGAATGAAGTGTTCAAGCTACATGTGAAATTTTGTCCAGATCGCATGACCATAACCATAGAAACCATAGAAAATTGTAACTTTTGAACGGAAACGCCTAGGGACTTGAAATTTTCAGGATAGGTGAGGTTCTGGAATGTCGTGATGACGTTCATCTATGAGCAAAATTATTCTAGGGGTTCCGTAAATATGGTCGTTTGAAATTTAGTTTTCTTGATAATTTCAAAACTACAGATTCATGACCAGAACCATAGAAACCATAGAAAATTGTAACTTTTGAACGGAAAGGCCTAGGAACTTGAAATTCTCAAGGTGGGTTTGGATCGCAAATATCGCGATCACGTTCATCTATGAGCAAAATCAGACTAGGGGTTCCGTAAATATGGCCGTTCAAAATATTTTTTTGCTGATAGTTCCGAAAATACTGAGCGGATTGGGATGAAATTTTGCACCTAGCTGAGTAATAATGTATTCAAACTACGTTCAAAATTTTGTCCAGATCGCATCACCGAGACCATAGATACCGTAGAAAATTCTAGCGAATTATCGAAAAAAAATTGATCAGCTGAAGCACTAACATAAAGTCTGGAGTTTCGCCTAAGTTTCAGAATTTTTTTGACAGCTGTCTAAAATTCCTTCAATTGATTTCTAAAACTAGAAAATGCGAATCCACCTACAAGGTGCATGTACGAGCGCTCAAAAGCTCCTGCCTTCACGGCAGTGCTTTTCGTAATTTTTTTAGTTTAACTCAACAATATTTGTACGACTTACAGTATGGACACATAAATTCAACAGGAATGGTAATTCTTACAGAAATTCAGATTATTCTACCGGAATAAATCTAATTCAGCTAACAGTATTCTAATCTATATGTACCATATGATTGAAGTTGCTTGGAATAAAATATCGGTTTCCGCGACAAAGGAACGAACATTATGAAACAGTGATTCCATAATTTTTAGCATTTTTTGGCCTCGTACCTAAAATTGAATATTTTCGATCTACGATTGATACTAACTCTCGAATAACTTATCCTAGAAAATACAAAAAAAAAAGGTTAGAAAAGAGGTTACCCTCTTTTCGAAAGAAAAAAGGGTAAGTATTGCAATAGATTGGTCCTGGATTATCATCCAGCGAATGTGGAAGTTTTCTATAATGCCGATTTCAGAGTAGATTATAAGAACTTAGTCGAATATTCAGTACTCAGTACGAGAATGGGTATCTCAAAATGCAAAACATTACAGTATGTATATGGAAACATAGTGTAGGAAGGAACAGGGAAATAGGGGTTTAACAAGATAACAGAGGTTAAAGTCAGGCTAGATCAGATCAGACGAAGGAAGAAAGATTAGATCTGTAACGATCTGCACCGACGGCCCAACATTTACCGTACCACTCAACAGAGGGCGCCACCGAATAGACAAAACTCAAAGGGTATTACCCAAAGGATTGAAAAGCGACAGAAAAGGTGTGAGCATTTGAAGACAGTAATTCTGTAATCGAATTCGTATTATGGAGTCTCTCAATACTAGTTTTCAATGAATGTCTCTCTAATTCTTTAGAATAATGTGGAGATACTCTATAATGGATATAATATAATATTAATACTCCCCATTACAGAAACCCTTTATCTTAAGATAGAATGCATGTCTACAGAAAATTCTACGGTAAAATCTCAGGTTATAAGCTACGAATACAAATAACTAGTACTGTCATATATATGAACGATAGTTCTTTAATTCAACTGAAAATTCCTGTTAAATCGATATCACAGTTCCGTTATAAGTAAAGTAATTCATGTTTTAGTTCAGTGTCCATTACTGGAAATTCTTGTAGAAACTGAAGTTCGAATGGATTACAACTATCTAGTTTGTTATTAAGCAGGAAATTCCTGTGAATAGTAACGCATATTCCGGTTTTCGACACAGTATTATTTTCCTGTTGAATGACAAACTGCAGTTTGGCTGCTCAACTAATGTAAAACTTGTTATTTCACGTAAAAACAACAAATATTCCTGCTGCCGCCTATATAGGGGTAATTTTCTGTAGCAGTAACAGAATTCCTGTTGTATATCCTTGAAAATTTTTTTGAGCGAACGTTCCTTCAAAAGTTACAAGATATTTTCCATCCATCTCGAGCACCATTACGCAAGCAAATGTTATGGTTGGTCGAAGAAAAAAAATCCAGCTGGCATACCGGGTAAATCGTTACTCACTGATCACTTTCCCATGTTGACGAAATCGACTCTGCGAGTGACCAGCGTGGCTAATGCGCCATCGCCTTGGTTTCGGCCTTGCCTTCGGCGAATGACCCAATGTCGTGGTCCAAATGCTGCATTCCGCGCTATGTTGATATTTAATTTCAAGGAGATATCTGATGGCAATTCGTGTAAACGATGAAAGGGGACGCCCAACTATTCGTTTCGTTTATCGTGTGAGATATGTGGTGAACCAGGGTTTCGTCATACATTGGGATTCTCCTTGTTGATTAAATGAAATTGAATTAAGAATGCTGCAGGAATTAGATTATATATTGTGGTCTCCAACTACTTGAATCAAATAAAATCATATCAGTACCTCTGGGCTCAGTAAGTATTCTAGTATAAAAATACGGCCTTAGCCTTCCGTAAGATCAAACTCCTATAACACCCGTTACGCATGCGCCTGACCGGTCAGTCCGTAGCAGTCCGGACTGGCGGTAGCGGACAGATGGTTTATCACATCGCCTCAACAACCTCAGATTCATCTCCGGTCATTAAAAACCTCTTTTGCCGAATGTTCACATCATTCACTACAATAATCCCAATGTAATGATCGAGGACGTCGTTAGAAGCGTCGACAGGGTCATTGCCAACCGTATCGAGGAACAAAACAAAGAATCCAGTTGCGTAAGAACCGCCGAAAAAATTGGCGAATAGCCGAAATCGTGAACGTTCATCGACTTTCGTTTTCAAACAACTTCCTACAACTGATCGACATATTATTGTAATTATTGCAACTACGCCATCCTCGGCTAGTTTAATTGTTCCGCTGGAGAAGTTTTCGACAATGAATCGAAGAAGATTAGATTAAAAGCGAATCGACACAATTCACATTTCAATTAAACGATCGAGATAAGCGCACAATGGGAGATCCGAGGTGATGTGAGTTTAAAATAATTTTCAATAAAGATATGAATTTAGTAAAACAGGAACGAAATAGATATAAGCGCGTTGTTGCAATGCACTTCACGTGTAAACATTAAACATTGCCGACATCTGGGCGTCACATCTCGACGACCTTTGAAACACAGAACAGATGCAAAAACCGTCGAGATGTTTCTTAACCTACCCAAAAAAAAGTTATATGTTCACTTCTCGGTTCAACATTCTCGAAACGAGCACGGGGCGTCGTTCGGGTTTCGTACAATCCAAAAATATCGTCGTTCCGAGTCACGTTCTGACGCCTTCGGCCGGCTGATCAAAAATTTGGCAACGACGACAGCTCGTGAGTGATTTGGCAGAAATCGGGGCGATTGATGAATCATAATTAAAATGATAATTAATGATTAAAAGACTTTCTCAAGTCCCTAGGCGTTTCCGTTCCAAAGTTACAATTTTCTATGGTTTCTATGGTTCTGGTCATGCGATCTGGACAAAATTTTCCATGTAGCTTGAACACGTCATTCTCCATTTGAGTGCGAAATTTCATCTCGATCGAATCTGTAGTTTTCAAGTAATCAGGGAAAAAAATTTGAACGGCCATATTTACGGAACCCCTGATGGAGTTTGGCCCATTAACGAACTTAACCGAGGCATTCGGGAACTGAACCCACACTGAGAATTTCAAGTCTCTAGGTTGTTCCGTTCGAGAGTTATCGTGCTTATGGACGGACGGACGGCCGGACGGACAGACTCGAATTTTCCGACGGATTCGTCATCAGTAAGTCGAACATAGTCGATTGAGACCATTTTCGGCTCAAAGTTCGAAAAATACGGACATCGTGACGAAATAATATAGCCCTCGTGTATGTAGTACGAGCGCTCAAAAATTAGGAAGTTCACAAACTCGCCGATAAAATTGATCCAAATTGTTTACAGAAATTTTTCGAAATGGTCACCATTCGTTTGACGTGCACAAAGTCTTACCCGGCGTAATAACGAATTATTACATGCAGCAACTATCACATCAGTTTGCTCACTAACAATGTCACAAGCATTTTCGATGCGTTGTTTCAGTTCTTCAACACTATTCACCTCACCGTTACTATACACTATTGTTTTCAAATGACCCGAAAAGAAGAAATCACAGGGGTTGAGATCCGGGGAGCGTGCAGGCCAAGAAATCGACCTACCACCTCCTATCCACCTATTTGGAAACACATTACGAAATTCGAAAAAGGCACAAAAATCATACAGATGATTTCTCTTAAACTGAACGCATTTAATGAACCCATATAGGTCTCAACACGTATCGTCAGATCCGGACTGGAAATTTCTCAGATTCGCGGGTAACTTCGATTTCGAAATACTCGGCCCTGGTGAATATTTTATACTATAGATTTTTGGAATTTTGACTTATTTTGATGAGTTCTAGCACTTTTAAAAAAAAGCATAACCTTTAAAAACACCCTGTATACAAATTCAGCTTTGCAGCTATTCCTCATGGAAAGAAAATTGAGTTATTCTGATTTGGCGTTGAGAAATTCCATACATTCTGTGATTCCATCTCTCGCAGCTAATAAAAATAAAATGACATTATTCGTCACACTGACAGTCGGGTTGGCTCACAGAATGTCCCATTGAACATTGAAAAAATATTCTCTTAGGGCCATCCGAAGGTTTTTTATTGAAAATAAAAAAAGTGAACTGGTAAAACACAATGTCGATTATCTAGAATGCACACAACTTCATTATCAGGTCATAAAACAATCTATTTATTACATAGATACGTTTAATCACATGCACGAATGTTTGAAAATGTTAATGAATTTCTGCGATAACGATCATGTAATCGGAGTCTGCGGATGCAATAACGGTCCTGTTGAAACTCGTTCCGAAGCGAATATCGTCATATAAAATCGGGTACTTATGCTGTAAATCGATCAATCGAATAGAGTTATTCAATAGGTTAGATTCAGTTATTATGATGTAACTAGCAAGGCCGTTGCTGCTACAACTTCATCTGACGAGAGTTTTTTGTCGTCACTAGTTTGCCCATAAATGGTGCAAACATGGTATTTATTACCTCACTTTGACATTTCTCCACTAACACTAGTATTTTTGGACACTTCGTATATATTTTTTCGTTTAGATTAATATTGATAAGGAAAGTGGTTTATAGTGAGGTTAGGTTAGATGAGGTTAGGTCAGATGTAAAGGGTGATTTTTTAAGAGCTTGAGAACTTTTTTTAAAAAAAAAACGCATAAAATTTGCAAAATCTCATCGGTTCTTTATTTGAAACGTTAGATTGGTCCATGACATTTACTTTTTGAAGATAATTTCATTTAAATGTTGACCGCGGCTGCGTCTTAGGTGGTCCATTCGGAAAGTCCAATTTTGGGCAACTTTTTCGAGCATTTCGGCCGGAATAGCCCGAATTTCTTCGGAAATGTTGTCTTCCAAAGCTGGAATAGTTACTGGCTTATTTCTGTAGACTTTAGACTTGACGTAGCCCCACAAAAAATAGTCTAAAGGCGTCAAATCGCATGATCTTGGTGGCCAACTTACCGGTCCATTTCTTGAGATGAATTGTTCTCCGAAGTTTTCCCTCAAAATGGCCATAGAATCGCGAGCTGTGTGGCATGTAGCGCCATCTTGTTGAAACCACATGTCAACCAAGTTCAGTTCTTCCATTTTTGGCAACAAAAAGTTTGTTAGCATCGAACGATAGCGATCGCCATTCACCGTAACGTTGCGTCCAACATCATCTTTGAAAAAATACGGTCCAATGATTCCACCAGCGTACAAACCACACCAAACAGTGCATTTTTCGGGATGCATGGGCAGTTCTTGAACGGCTTCTGGTTGCTCTTCACTCCAAATGCGGCAATTTTGCTTATTTACGTAGCCATTCAACCAGAAATGAGCCTCATCGCTGAACAAAATTTGTCGGGCGTAAAGCGCGAAACACATTTCGAACCGAACACTGATTTTGGTAATAAAATTCAATGATTTGCAAGCGTTGCTCGTTAGTAAGTCTATTCATGATGAAATGTCAAAGCATACTGAGCAAATACTAATGCATGAAAATCCTAACCTCAAAAAAATCTGAGCAAATACTAATGCATGAAAATCCTAACTTCAAAAAAATCACCCGTTATATTTATAATCAAAGAAAATGTTTGAGGGAAATGTTAGGTTAGGTATACAGACAATATGACCTATCTTTGACATTTCTGAAATGCGACATCAATTTAAATGAAGAGTTGCGTCCCTACGTCACTTAACATTTGAGGTTATTCCCAATTAAAATCCAATATTCACAACCGAAAACCCCAACGAACTGCTATCCGTGAAAAAAAGTAAAACCCCTAAATCGTGAATAACCCCGTGTATGTCATTCTTTGCTATCTATATTTATCCATATAGGGGACTCGCTCCCTCGGGTATTTTATCGAGCAGGCGACGACGTCATGGTAACAACAATTTAAACATTTCAAGTGACACACGGCGACCCGAGGGTCGCGAATTCCCTTAACTCACATTCACCACCCGAAAAAGTTCATAAATCCTTCCATTCCCTCGACTTTCCACAAGGATCCCGGCTTGACACCCACGCATTCCAGTCGATAAGGGGAGTTTTCAACCCTATGAAAATTTCCGCGGACCTAGCGAGAGTTCAATCTTCCAACAGGAAGGCTGAATAAGAATCTGATCATGGGGGAAATATTATATTAACATTCACACCTTGTCAATTCAATAGATGTGTAAAACATTAAATGTCGCACGGTGGGTAATTTTTTGTCATTGCGCATGACTCACCTGCTGCTGTGATCCTGGAAACTTCCACCGTCGAGCAGGCGCAGCTTCGCGAACAGCACCGCCGATATGAACGGGACCTCGAGCAGCTCCTCGAGACAGACGTCCACCTGGAACTTGTACTTCTTCTTCTTCGTCATGAAGGACGCCATGCCCACGACGGCGGCGTTTCGTCCGTTGGTCATGCAATGAGGCTCAATTGCCGATCAGGGCATAACGCGACCGAGGGTCGGGCGACTGGTTGCGCGACTATCCGTGGACGCTCGCTGGAGGGGACTAGGCGCATCGCATGGCGAATCTGGAGAAGGTAACGTTTGAGGTCGGTGGATGTACGGAAACGATTCCCTGAAATAGGATAAAACAATCTTCAGTTCGAGAATTAGTGGAAAATTAGAAGAAACTGGTTGTGTCATTGATATAAACCCTAAAGACGAAGATCAGAAGATGTCCGCATATTGCTGCTATGGGTGAAAGTGTTGAAAATGAACCCAAAACATCAATTTACCTATTGCATTTACACCCTCATTTAATTCAATTTAATCAATTGGATGGAGGTGAAATGTGTCGAAGTGCAGATTTTAATTGGCCACCAATATTGTTGGATCTAACATCATCAGATTTTTTTGAAAAATTGGGTGTTTTGATAAGGCACGAATGGGCAATAAATTATCTAAGAGGACAACATTCAGTTAGTTGCAGTTTTCAGGAGAGAAATTGCTCAGTTGCAGTGGATTTTTCAAGGATATTCTGTTGAAAAAATTGAAAATAGTTTGTGTTTAATTGAAAAAAAAATTGCGTTTTTGATGATCGGTTATTGTGTTTCTCGACATTTTAGGAGTATTTCTGAAGCTCTATTTTTCCTCAGTATTCGTTGCCCATCTATTAACACAAAGACCTTATGATAATTAATATCGTCTTCAATGTTTTCGTCTGAAATTTACAGATTGTTCCCTATTGCATTTACACCCTCATTTAATTCAATTCAATCAATTGAAACGAAATTTCGTTGAAGTGGAATGTGTCGAAGTGCAGATTTTAATTGGCCACCAATATTGTTGGATCTAACACCATCAGATTTTTTTGAAAAAATTGCGTGTGTTGATAAGGCTCGAATGGACTATAAATTATCTAAGAGGACAACATTCAGTTAGTTGCAGTTTTTAGGAAAGAAATTGCGTAGTTGCAGTGGACTTTTCAAGGACATTCTGTTGAAAAAATTGACAATAGTTTGTGTTTAATTGAAAACAAATTTGCGTTTTTGATGATCGGGTATTGTGTTTCTCGACATTTTAGGAGTATTTCTGAAGCTCTATTTTTCCTCAGTATTCGTTGCCCATCTATTAACACAAAGACCTTTTGATAATTAATATCGTCTTCAATGTTTTCGTCTGAAATTTACAGATGGTTCCCTATTGCATTTACACCCTCATTTAATTCAATTCAATCAATTGAAACGAAATTTCCTTGAAGTGGAATGTGTCGAAGTGCAGATTTTAATTGGCCACCAATATTGTTTGATCTAACACCATCAGATTTTTTTGAAAAATTGGGTGTGTTGATAAGGCACGAATGGACAATAAATTATCTAAGAGAACAACATTCAGTTAGTTGCAGTTTTCAGGAAAGAAATTGCTCAGTTGCAGTGGATTTTTCAAGGATATTCTGTTGAAAAAATTGAAAATAGTTTGTGTTTAATTGAAAAAAAAATTGCGTTTTTGATGATCGGTTATTGTGTTTCTCGACATTTTAGGAGTATTTCTGAAGCTCTATTTTTCCTCAGTATTCGTTGCCCATCTATTAACACAAAGACCGTATGATAATTAATATCGTCTTCAATGTTTTCGTCTGAAATTTACAGATTGTTCCCTATTGCATTTACACCCTCATTTAATTCAATTCAATCAATTGAAACGAAATTTCCTTGAAGTGGAATGTGTCGAAGTGCAGATTTTAATTGGCCACCAATATTGTTGGATCTAACACCATCAGATTTTTTTGAAAAATTGCGTGTGTTGATAAGGCTCGAATGGACTATAAATTATCTAAGAGGACAACATTCAGTTAGTTGCAGTTTTTAGGAAATAAATTGCGTAGTTGCAGTGGACTTTTCAAGGATATTCTGTTGAAAAAATTGACAATAGTTTGTGTTTAATTGAAAACAAATATGCGTTTTTGATGATCGGGTATTGTGTTTCTCGACATTTTAGGAGTATTTCTGAAGCTCTATTTTTTCCTCAGTATTCGTTGCCCATCTATTAACACAAAGACCTTATGATAATTAATATCGTCTTCAATGTTTTCGTCTGAAATTTACAGATGGTTCCCTATTGCATTTACACCCTCATTTAATTCAATTCAATCAATTGAAACGAAATTTCCTTGAAGTGGAATGTGTCGAAGTGCAGATTTTAATTGGCCACCAATATTGTTTGATCTAACACCATCAGATTTTTTTGAAAAATTGGGTGTGTTGATAAGGCACGAATGGACAATAAATTATCTAAGAGAACAACATTCAGTTAGTTGCAGTTTTCAGGAGAGAAATTGCTCAGTTGCAGTGGATTTTTCAAGGATATTCTGTTGAAAAAATTGAAAATAGTTTGTGTTTAATTGAAAAAAAAATTGCGTTTTTGATGATCGGTTATTGTGTTTCTCGACATTTTAGGAGTATTTCTGAAGCTCTATTTCTCCTCAGTATTCGTTGCCCATCTATTAACACAAAGACCTTATGATAATTAATATCGTCTTCAATGTTTTCGTCTGAAATTTACAGATTGTTCCCTATTGCATTTACACCCTCATTTAATTCAATTCAATCAATTGAAACGAAATTTCCTTGAAGTGGAATGTGTCGAAGTGCAGATTTTAATTGGCCACCAATATTGTTGGATCTAACACCATCAGATTTTTTTGAAAAATTGGGTGTGTTGATAAGGCACGAATGGACTATTAATTATCTAAGAGGACAACATTCAGTTAGTTGCAGTTTTCAGGAAAGAAATTGCTCAGTTGCAGTGGACTTTTCAAGGATATTCTGTTGAAAAAATTGACAATAGTTTGTGTTTATTTGAAAACAAATATGCGTTTTTGATGATCGGGTATTGTGTTTCTCGACATTTTAGGAGTATTTCTGAGGCTCTATTTTTTCCTCAGTATTCGTTGCCCATCTATTAACACAAAGACCTTATGATAATCAATATCGTCTTCAATGTTTTCGTCTGAAATTCACAGATGGTTCACTATTGCATTTAAACCCTCATTTAATTCAATTCAATCAATTGGAACGAAATTTCCTTGAGGTGAAATGTGTTGAAGTGCAGATTTTAATTGGCCACCAATATTGTTGGATCTAACACAATCAGATTTTTTTGAAAAATTGGGTGTGTTGATAAGGCACGAATGAACAATAAATTATCTAAGAGGACAACATTAAGTTAGTTGCAGTTTTTAGGAAAGAAATTGCGTAGTTGCAGTGGACTTTTCAAGGATATTCTGTTGAAAAACTTGACAATAGTTTGTGTTTTATTGAAAAAAAATTTGCGTTTTTGATGATCGGGTATTGTGTTTCTCGACATTTTAGGAGTATTCCCGAAGCTATTTTTTCCTCAGTATTCGTTGCCCATCTATTAACACAAAGACCTTATGATAATGAATATCGTCTGAAACTTGTACTTGAAGAAATTTACAGATGGATCAACAAGGGGACACACAAGGTGATGTTCTAGGTCTCTACGACTCTCAATTTAGTACATTCTTCTCAAGAGGCATTCCTGCTGATCCATCATAAAACATTTCGATTTAGGAGAGGTCAACAAAGCGAAGAATTGAATATATCTAGTTATAGAATCAGAACTTTACTTTTGAGTTGAGTATCATAAACTAACCTAATTCACCTAAATTGAAACTAATTGGATTACACTCAAAAAACGAAGAATTGATAACTGTGACAAAAACTGAAGCAGAGTAATTTTGTCCACATATGCACACACAAAATATCAATACAAACCTAAAAATCATAAGGAAGGCAACCACATAATAAGAGAAACCAAAACAAGAGTAGGTTAATAAAAGATCCTCACCTTCCTAATTTATTTCCGTATCAAATAAGGTTATCACAAAAATTATCACTTAACACCAAAATTAACACACACGATAGTATCACTTTCAGCGTCGCACTTATGAGGAACACGAATAAGAAAATTGTAAAATAGTATAATTATATAAAAAAAAATTGTTGTACCAGTTTGACAGATACGACCACCAAGCAGCAAAACAGACACTAGTTTCCCGAACCTCAAATACAATCTTTTGACGTATAAATTCACATCTGATCGGAACACGGTACACGAAAATTCCAGACATTCAATTATATTTTGGATAGCATGATTCGAGAAGGTGGATAATCGAGTAGGTAGTCGACTACAGATGGCACCTCTGTAACGATAGTGTACCTTTCAAATTTCGATTTTTTTTTAAGGCGAATTCCCGAGTAATTTAATATTTAATTGAAAAAGGCTTTGAATAGTTTAAAATATCTACAATTACTGGATTCAATATATATGTGTACTTTTACAGTTACTAAATTATTTTCGACTTAGGCTGCCCCCTTTCTCTCAGTAGTCGAATTTTCTTCGGCTTCAGAATTGAACATAAAGAAAACTTGATTGAAATATTGCGCTACCCGGCATTTAAATTTCTCGTTTTTTCTTTTTATTAATTCAGCTGTTTTGCCTTAGATTCGAAGGGTGGTTTTAATTTCGAAAGTTAAAAGAGAATAATCTGACATGACTAAGCCAACTGGAACGAAGGAGGTCAGTAATGTTACTATAAATGAAAAAATAAGTGCGCATTTTATTTCTCATAACATGCATTATGTAAAAAACAATTTCAAATGAAATTGGAATGTTTTCAAATTTTTTCTTATAGAATATTAATAAAGCATTCTTTAATTTCAGCAGCCTGCAAAACCCAAGCAAGAAATCTGTGTAGACCTGGGAAAAATTGACATAGAAGATTATTCATACTCTTATTACGACGAAGACACAAAAGATTTGGTATTTGAACCCCGTGTTTATCGTCAAAGATATCAAAAGGTGTTGGACATACTCATCAATGCAAGATGGAGAGAAGATATCAAAATAATTACTGAATACGGCTGTGGCGAATACAAGTTACTGAATTTTTTCAAGCATTTCTTGAGTGTTAGAAAAATTAACTTTGTAGATATTGACGAAACACTTCTGAAAGAAGAACTAGGTCATCTGAAAATCTGTGATTATCATTATTCGAATAGAAGATTTAATCCATTGCAGGTGAATGTGTTCGAAGGGAGCATTTCAGATCCCGATGAGCGAATACTGAATTCGGATGTGGTGATAGGAGTTGAGATGTAAGAATATTTGTGTGAATTTATTCTCCACTTCCATTGAATCTAATGAAAAATTTCTGTGGATTTGTGCAGAGTGACAACATTATCTATGAACGTGCAATAGATTTATTTCTGATTCTTTAGTCAGAAATCGTGTCTATCTAGTAGAAAGTTGATGGCTTTATGATTTTGGTATTTGTTTTTTCAGAATCGAACACTTATATCCCGATACATTAGAGGCCGTACCTTATGTTATATTCCACAGTCTTAGACCAAAGATCGTTATTTTTACCACTCCTAATGCAGATTTCAATGAAGCTTTGCCAAACTTCGAAGGAGTACGTCATTACGACCACAAATTCGAATGGACAAGAGACCAATTTGAATCATGGTAAATATACCAGCTACTGCACGAAGAAAGTATGTAACATAATATAATAATAAGCTTGAATTTAGAATTAATTTCTAGGGCGTCAAATATTACTGAGCGTTTTCCCGAATACATAGTTTCATTTTTTGGTGTTGGTAAAGGTCCAAGAGGAACTGAATCTCTCGGGTGTTGTTCGCAACTAGCTTTATTCGTGAGGAAGGACATCTCGGACCTCTCAAACCGACAAACTTCTTTAAAATGTGCTTGTGGAAGAGGGGAACAAAATTCTAGACAATGGCACCCTCCAACACCCTTCGGAATTTGCACCTACTTAACAAAATCGAAAAAATTCAATAACAATGAAGAGAACGATCAAAACTTCTATAAAGAAGTACATTCGATAGATTATCTATATAGAGACGACGACAGTCGGACGGATAAAGAGAAATTATTCGAAATAATGTTAAGTAATATGAATTCCGAGGCTCCTAATGTGGGAGGTTTATGTTTTATTCCATTGTATAAGATCATCAGTACCGATGAGTTCGGAGTGTTAATTTCTGAAGAAGAAGCAAAGTAAGTTGAATTATCTTTTGTAGATGATAGTTTTCTTGCTTCTTGAAACTAATGTTATTTTCCTTGAATTCTAGAGATATTTTGACCAATTATGGTTTCAACGTGAAAAAACTCCTGGTGGAGAATTATATAGGATCAGATATCTCCAAACGAAAATTATGCGTTCAATTCGATGTTCCTAATAGACAATGCCTATATGAATCTGAGAGCGACCCGGAATATTAAGAAGGTGCAAAATTTATTTGTGTAATTATATTTCTCTTGAAGTAATTATTCTACAATTTGAATGAAAAGAAATCATATTGTAAAATTTTAAATATTTTCTTCAGTTCTGGAAATTGTTGTTATTTTTTGAATAAATGTTACCAATAAATTGTGGTTGTTACTCTTTGGTCCTTCCTTCTAGAGTTTCTAGACCGATCATTGCGCTGGCCAAAAATAGGTGGGATTAGTATGCGATCTCTCCTTCTCATGACAGAATAAGTATCTGAATGTCTAGAATTCTACAGTATGTTGTACAAAAATTCTTTTCTTCCTCATATTTATTGTGTTAGTCAAAAAAAATTATAAAAAGTACTGATGTGTAGTCAGGAGCTTTTGAGCGCTCGTTCATTCACCTTCTATAGAAAAATGACACTAGCTCTTTTTCAATTATGCCGAATCAGCTGTTACAGGAATATGAGGATTTTTTTTTCTATCTTCTATGGTCTTGGTAATGCGATCTGGACAAAATTTCGCACGTAGTTTAAATAATATATTATTCTTGATCTATGTGGGAAATTTCAATCCGATCGAATCAGTATAGTTTCGAAATTATCAGGAAAGAAATATTTTGAACGGCCATATTTAAGGAACTCCTAGTCTCATTTTGCTCATTGATAAACGTAACCTCGAAATTCGATATCGAAACCTTCCCTGAAAATTTCAAGTCTAGGTCTTTCCGTTCAAAAGTTATAATTTTCTATGGTTCTGGACAAAATTTCGCATGTTGCTTGAACACGTCATTCTTTATCTGATTGAAAAATTTCACCTACCGAATCAGTAGTTTCGAAGTAATAAGGGGAACAAAATTTCGAACGGCCATATTTACGGAATCCCTGGTCGAATTTTGTCCAATAACTTAACGCGGCATTTGAGATTCGAACCTCCCCTGACAATTTCAAGTTTCTAGGTCGTTCCGTTCGAGGGTTATACTTTATACGGACGGGCAGACTCAAATTTTTCGACGGATTCGTCATAAGTGAGTCGATCGAGACCATTTTCGGCTCAAAATTCGAAAAATACAGACATCGTGACGGAAAGATATAGCCCTCGTGTAAGTAGAACGATCGCTCAAAAACTCTTTTCTTTCTTTTATTTATTGCGTTAGCCCAAAAAAACGAACAAAAGTGACATCGCCATAGATAAAAAAATATTTTCTTTTATCTATATGGAAGAATCACGGAGTGGGCGACATCTACTTTTGATCGTTTGAAATACCCTTGAGGTGAACAACCTACTAACGTTTGTGTGTTCATATAGAAAAGTGTGAAATATTTGTATGATTTTAAGTCATTTATGTATCGGAAGTGATATATTTGGATGATAATTTATGGACAATTGTTTCAAATGAACTGTAAACGAGCTGAAAATGCATCGGATTGTAATAGGTAATGTGGGAATAAGATCACAAAAAATTTAGAAAAGCACTGCCGTGAAGTCAGGAGCTTTTGAGCGCTCGTATATCCACCTTGTAGGTAGACTCGCATTTTCCAGTTTTAGAAATCTATTTAAAGAATTTTCGACAGCTGTCAAAAAAATTCTCAAACTTAGAAGAAGCTCCAGATGACCAATTTTTTTTTCGATGATTCGTTAGAATTTTCTACGTCATCTATGGTCTTGGTGATGCGATCTGGACAAAACTTCGCACGTAGTTTGAATACATTATTCTTCAGCTAGGTGTGAAATTTCATTCCAATCCAATCAGTAGTTTCGAAATTATCAGGAAAAAATATTTTGAACGCCAATATTTACGGAACCCCTAGTCTAATTTTGCTCATTGATGAACGTGACCGCGATATTCGCGATCCAAACCTACCCTGAAAATTTCAAGTTCCTAAGCCTTTCCCTTCGAAAGTTATAATTTTTTATGGTTTCTATGGTTCTGGTCATGCGATCTGGACACAATGTTGCTTTGATATATCATTCTCGATTAAAATAAAACATTTAATCTCGATCAAATCCGCAGTTTCGAAATTATCGAGAAAACAAAATTTCAAACGACCTTATTTACGGAACCCTCAGTATAATGCTGCACATTGATGAACGTGACCGCGACACTCGAGATCCTCACCTATCCTGAAAATTTCAAGTCCCTAGGCCTTTCCGTTCGAAAGTTATGATTTTATATGGTTTCTATGGTTCGGGTGATGCGATCTGAAGAAATGTAACTTGAATATATCCACCATTAGTATACAAAATTTCGTCACGATCGAATATGTAGTTTTGAAAAATTATCAAAAAAACTAAATTTCAAACGACCATATTTACGGAACCCCTAGTATAATTTTGCTCATAGATAAACGTGATCACGACACACCTATCCTGAAAATTTCAAGTCCCTAAGCGTTTTCGTTCAAAAGTTACAATTTTCTATGGTTCTGGTGATGCGATCTGGACAAAATTTCACATGTAGCTTGAACACCTCATTCTCAGTGCAAAATTTCACCTCGATCAAATCTGCAGTTTCTAAGTAATCAGAAGAATAAAACTTCGAACGGCCATATTTACGGAACCCCTGGTGGAATTTGGCCCATTAACGAACTCAACCGAGGCATTCGGGAACTGAACCAACACTGAAAATTGCAAGTCTCTAGGTTGTTCTGTTCGAGAGTTATCGTGCTTACGGCCAGACGGACAGACTCGAATTTTTCGACGGATTCGTCATCAGTGAGTCGAACTCTATCGATTGAGACCATTTTCGGCTCAAAATTCGAAAAATACAGACATCGTGACGAGATGATATAGCCCTCGTGTAAGTAGTACGAGCGCTCAAAAATGTGCTTTGTTCCTCAATGCTCATCATATAGTTCTTGTGAAATTTGTTTGCATAAATTCCCGTTGAATCCCAAGGCAGTTAAAAAATGGCAGACAATCTTGAAGATTGGGAAACGTATCTCAAAGAATATGTTAGTTTGCAGCAAGCACTTCCTGATTATCATTTCATCATAAGTTCAATAATTTTCTATAATATAGTGGTCATTTGCTATCACATCCACGTTCACCCACATAATCAAAAATATCCCAAGTGGTTATCTGCACTTTCACAGGCATTATTATTAATTCCGCAATCTTATAAAAAAATTTTGATTTACTTGTTATGAAAGATAGAAATGACAGAATAATTTTGATCCCCTCTCGGCCCGACATCTTGTGATTTTCAGCGCCATCTCGCGGTGCGTAATTTTTCTCTATGGACGTGGCATGTTTTTCCCCCTTCAATTGTTTTCCGATATTTGAATTCAACACCGAATAGAATATCTTCTTCTGCTATAATCTGTATTTTTAATATTTTTATTCTATGCAACTTGAGAAAAAACTAGGGATGTCTAATCCCAATAATTTCATGGATCAGTTCCGACCTGATCCGGTCCAGAGAAATAACTACTCCGAAGATCAGTTCCAGTCCAAGTTCTAGTCCGGACTTATTGCGCAGGTCGGCTTCCCCTGCTTCCCCAGCACTCCCAGCAGTTTGTTGATACCCAGATTACTCGGTACCATAGACTTAATTTTTGTGTACGTAAATATTTTATAAAAATATATCAAACTATTCATTAACAATTGAGTTATCTTCACAAATCACAATATCCATAATTCGAAGCAACTAACAATTCGGGAATGCATGCGCATGTGTTGTAATTTTTTCAGTTAAATTTAATATTAGTTTCGACTCGTCCAATTTTATTTTTTTCAGTTTTAATGAGGCTGGTATTGCTGCTGTTCATTCTTGTGGATTCTCTTTCTCAAAGAATATTCAAGAACTGTAAATATAAACTTTTCAATTTGGGAGAATAACAAGTAGATCTTGATCGTTTACTTCAAGAGCAGGATAAAGACTCATCAGGTTAATAAAACAAATGATTCCATTGGATTAGATATCAGCCATGAATTAATAGCCCTAAAGAGGCATAAATTGGATTCCACTATCTGAGCTTGCTATTGAATGGTGAAAGAATATCTACCAAAGCGACGAAAGGTATGTTGTTGAATGCAGAATAACACTCAATAGTCCTCCATTTCTGTTTATAGGTTATAATCAGAATAATTTAAACTTTTTTTGCATCTGTTCGCGAATGATGTGAGTCCTCACTTCCATTCTAAGGAGTTTGGTGGTGAGATTGTTCCCAAAGTTCCTTCCTTACAAATTATTTTGTATAGGATAGTCATGAAGTTTCACTTAGAACAAAATCTTGATATATTTCATAGTATTAAATTATTCATGGAAATCAATTAACTTTTCATTTCTTTTTTCATGGAAGTTGCCAAAAGTTTACTTCGTTTCGAATAATTTAGACTCCTGTAATGTATTAGATCAGTGTGGTTGCTCTGAATGGTTTCAATATCAAACCAGGATTAATTTGGTTGATGTAACTAAACCTAAGAACAATATATTAATTGTTATTTGGTTTTCAGGTTCTGAAACTTGAAACCATTCATGCTAAAGAATTTTGTTTACAAAGAGAAGAAAATCTCAAAAAGACATTAGATATAGATACGATTATCAATCAAGTTGTCCGAGAGGCAGAGAATAACAAGGTGTTAGAAGGTATGCTTTTGTATTTTCCTTGTGACTTGTTTATACTATCATCATGGTTCGATATCTCCATAAGATAAAATTTTGTCTTTCGAATAAGAATTACCCACAAATGATAATTTTGTGGATTTTTACTTTCATTGAAAGAAATCCATAATTACTTTATTCACAAATCAACTGTTATAATGAATTTATGTACATTTTTATTTTTTTCAGTTTTAATGAGGCTGGTATTGCTGCTGCTCATTCTTGTGGATTTTCTTTCTCAAAGAATATTCAAGAAATGTAAATATAAACTTTTCAATTTGGGAGAAAAACTAGTAGATCTTGATTGTTTACTTCAAGATCAGGATAAAGACTCCATCAGGTTTATAAAACAAATGATTCCATTGGATATCAGCCATGAATTAATGGCCCTAAAGAGGCATAGATTAGATTCCACCAAGGGCGGATCCAGGGTCTCTTTCAGGGGGGGGCACAAGGGGCGGAAGGCAAAAAAATATTCTAAGTATGTACCCCGATGGAATCTCCACAGTACACAAAAATTCAGTCTGGGGGGGGCACGTGGATTTCACTATCCCAGCTTGCTATTGAATGGAGAAAGAATACCTACCAGAGCGATTAAAGGTATGTTGTTGAATGCAAAATAACACTTAATAGTCCTCCATTTCTGTTTATATGTTATAATCAGAACAATTCTTTTTCGTATTGGAGCATCTGTTCGCAAAAGATGTGAGTCCTCACTTCCATTCTAAGGAGTAAATAACGTTTGGTGGTGATATTGGCTAACTTCTGTTTCATTTTTATACATTAATTATTCCGTTCCCAAAGGCCCTTCCTTACGAATTATTTCCTATAGAATAGTCATGAAGTTTCACTTAGAACAAAATATTGATATATTTCATAGTATTTAATTTTACATGGAAATCAATTCACATTTTATTTCTTTTTTCATGGAAGTTGCCAAAAGTTTACTTTATTTTGAATAATTTAGACTCCAGTATTGTATAAGATCAGCATGGTTGCTCTGAATGGTTTTAAAAATCAAACCAGGATTGGTTTTGTAGATTTAACTGAACCTTAGAACAATATGTTAATTTTTATTTGGTTTTTAGGTTCTGAAACTTGAAACCGTTCATGCTGAAGAATATCGTTAGCAAAGATAAGAACATCACAAAAAGACATTAGATATAGATACGATTATCAATGCAAGTTGTCCGAGAGGCAGAGAATAACAAGGTGTTAGAAGGTATGCTTTTGTATTTTCCTTGTGACTTGTTTATACTATCATCATGGTTCCATATCTCAATTAGAGTAAATTTTGTCTTTTGAACAAGAATTACCCGCAAATGATAATTGTGGATTTTTACTTTCATTGAAAGAAATCCATAATTATCTTTATTCACAAATCAACTGTTATAATGAATTTAAGTACATTGATACTTTTCATATTCAAGTGTATCTGGGCGCAATCTCTACTGAAGTGGAAAGAGTATTGTTTCAATCTTAAAGAATACTTCAATTTTATAGTTGTGACAGGGTTATCTTTGCCATATGCGTATAGATGGCGCTACAGGTAACCAATAAATTGCGTTATGGTGGATGCGGTGTAACAAGTTCGAATGGTTCCTCATAGCGCATCCACCATATTGGCTATAGGACAGACCGCAGGCTGTTTTCTTTCTGTTCTATTTTGCTGTAGTATTGTTCATGTTGTGGTGGTTGCTCCTCTGAATAATTTAAATATTTAATCAGGATTTGTTTTCTCGTTCCAACATATCTTCATATATTATTCGATGTTTCAGATTTGGAGTAGTTGTATTCTTATCCGTTATTGTGAAATATTTCTTTTGCATAACAAGGATGAATCAGTGAACGCACTTATATGAGTGACGGAGAAGACCTTGGTTATGAGAGGTATGATTTTATATTATTTATTTATTTTATTTTTTTTTTCAATTATCATCGAAAGAAATTATAGAAAGCACTGCCTTGAAGTCGGGAGCTTTTGAGCGCTCATTCATCCAGCTTATAGATAGATTCGAATTCTACAGTTTTGGACACATATTAAAAAAAATTTCAAACTAAGGCGAAATTCCAGACTTCATGTCAGTGCTATTTTGTCGATAATTTGCTAGAATTTCCTACGGTATCTATGGTCTTGGTTATGCGATCTGGAGTAATTTTTCAAAAAACTCAAATAACTTTTCATTTTTGGATATCAATAAATATGGCTCAAATAACAGCAAATGAGTCATACTAATACTTCCTCCAAGGTTCACGTCGAATTTAGAAACACCCTGTATATGCTTCTGATTCCATACCGTTTTTTGAATTGATTGTCGAATTTTTACCCAATATGTACTTGAATTACATTAGGGTGGATGCGCTGTAATGAGTTGAAATAGTTCATCAGAGGGCATCCACCATATTCCTATGGTTAGGAAAGACCCCAGACTGTTATCTTTTGTTTCATTCGAACTGTAGTATCTGATATTTTGAGGTGGCCTCTAATTAATTTTAATTTTTAATCAGGATCTGTTTTTTTTTTGTTCTAACATATGAGGATAAATCACAAAACGCGGTTAGATGGATAGCAGAGAAAACTTAGGTGATGGAAGGTATGATTTCATATTATAATCGAGCTTACGTGAAGGAAACTGATCTCATATTCGGAATCAGAGTGATCAATTTCTTATATTTGATGTTCTTCTAATTGCATAACATTTTTCATATACGTAATTAGTTATTAATTGATTATTCCGTTCCCAAAGTTCCTTCCTTACGAATTATTTCATATAGAATAGGCATGAAGTTTCACTTAGAACAAATTTTTGATATATTTCATAGTGTTTAATTTTTCATGGAAATCAATTCACATTTTATTTATTTTTTCATGGAAGTTGCCAAAAGTTTACTTCGTTTTGAATAATATAGACTCCAGTATTGTATTAGATCAGCGTAGTTGCTCTGAATGGTTTCAAAAATCAAACCAGGATTGGTTTGGTTGATGTAACTGAACCTAAGAACCATATATTAATTGTTATTTGGTTTTCAGGTTCTGAAACTTGAAACCGTTTATGCTAAAGAATTTTGTTAGCGAAAAGAAGAAAAAAATTACATTAGATATAGATTCGATTATCAA
The DNA here is from genome assembly GCA_963966015.1 of Aphidecta obliterata. Classification (NCBI taxonomy): domain Eukaryota; kingdom Metazoa; phylum Arthropoda; class Insecta; order Coleoptera; family Coccinellidae; genus Aphidecta; species Aphidecta obliterata. The sequence continues at coordinate 7,849,979 of OZ014435.1, forward strand.
TGCAAGTTGTCCGTGAGGCAGAGAATAAGAATAGAAGCTTTTGTATTTTCCTTGCGACTTGTTCATACAAGCATCATGGTTCGATATCTCAATAAGACAAAATTTTGTCTTTCGAATAAGAATTACCCACAAATGATACTTGTGAATTTTTATTTTCATTGAAAGAAATCCATAATTATCTTCATTCACAAATCAACTGCAACTTAACAAATATTATAATGAATTTATTATGTACATTGATACTTTTTATATTCAAGTGTATGTAGGTGCCATCTATACTGAAGTGGAAAGAGTATTGTTTCAATCTTAGAGAGTATTTTAGTTTTCATAGTTTTGCCATATGCTTATAGATGACGCTAGAGGTATCCAATAAATTGGGTTATGGTGGAGGCGGTGTAGTAAGTTAATGGTTCCTCATAGCGCATCCACCATAATAGCTATTCAGACAGACCGCAGGCTGTTTTCTTTTTGTTCATTTTAACTGTAGTATTGTTCATGTTGTGGTAGTCGCTCCTCTGAATAATTTCAATATTAAATCAGGATTTGTTTTCTCGTCCTAACATGCCCTTAAACTGTAATATTATATTATTGTATATTTCAGATTTGGAGGTATTGTGTTCTTATCCGTTATTGTGAAGGATTTCTTTTGCATAATGAGGATGAATCCTTAAACGCAGGTATATGAGTGACAGAGGAGACCTGGGTTACGAGAGGTATGATTTTATATTTTCATTGAGACTTATATAAATGTTTAGATACTTCATAAAAAACAGATTGCTTGTTAGAAATCAGTGTGCTCGATTTCTTTTATCTGGTAGTTCTTCCTATTCCTTTTATCTGCTCATACTCTTTATCTTATTGATTCTTGAAAGTTACCTTCGTCCTGTAAGAGATGCTCGTGAATTAGATGTTAGATGCGCTCTAATGAGTCTGTAAAGTTCATCAGAGTGTATCCCACCATATTGTTATATTTTGTACAGACCTCAGGCAATCTTAATCCTAGGCAAAGCGTAATTGATAACTGAACCTCCCACTGCTTAATAATGCAAAAGGTAATTTTCACAGTTTTCCACATGAATGTTACCACAAATGACACATATATTTCAAATTTTATTTGAAGAATGCTCGAATATCGGAAGTTGGGAATTTTTTATAAATCGATAAAAATTGGTTCCTCCTCATCTTCAATTCATATCAAATGGTTTATTGTTGGACTTTAGGGAGTTTTTTTTTCCATTTGAACGGTATTATTGGTTATTTCGTGGGAAATGCGCTGTGAATGATTCGAATTTTTCATCAGGATTTGCTTTTTAGTAATTATGTGACCTGAAATGCTCATACATGTTTCTTAATTTGCAGGGTTGGGTTTTCACGAAGTAGGACAGCCTTACAAGTTGCAGATGCGAAGTTGAACCCGGAAGGGGGTGCAGGCTACAATTGCCGCTTTCCAGCAGGACCGTTTCAGTACGCGGAGCGTCAGACACTCGCGCTACCTACCCCCTTTCCCCTGATGTACCACCCAAAATTATGGTTAGGAAAGACCCCAGACTGTTATCTTTTGTTTCATTCGAACTGTAGTATCTGATATTTTGAGGTGGCCTCTAAATAATTTTAATTTTTAATCAGGATCTGTTTTTTTTTTTGTTCCAACATGCTTTGGATTCATAATATTAATAATTGTTTAATTTTTCAGATTCAGAGGCGTTTTACTTGTATCTGTTACTGTGAATGAGATCTTTTGTCAAACGAGGATAAATCAGAAAACGCGGTTAGATGGATAGCAGAGAAAACTTAGGTGATGGAAGGTATGATTTCATATTAAAATCGAGCTTACGTGAAGAAAACTGATCTCATATTCGGAATCAGAGTAATCAATTTCTTATATTTGATGTTCTTCTAATTTCATAACCTTTTTCATATCCGTACCTCAGAGCAAAAAGGTATTAAGTCACAAAATGTGAGTTTTACAGAAAAGCGTAAAATACTTGCATTTTTCGTTTGATTTGCGTTGTGATTAAGGACTTGATACTATGTTATTTTCGTTATTTTAAGTCCAATCATCTTGAAGGTAGACCACTAAATAGAGCGCGTAATTTAAATGAAGGTGAGCCAAAAAACCCGAAAATTGAAATTTTGGACTTGATACCCTTTTGCTCTGAGGTACGGATATTGATTCTCGATAGTTACCACCCATGGAAGAACAGATTGTTTTTTTGGAATAGGCGTTGTCTATTCTGTTTGGTAGTTTTTCAAACGATTGGTTTAAAAAACATACATACATAAAGAGCTCAGAGATTTTTTTATTTAACCATAACCATTTAACTTCATAGTAATTATTAGAAATATGATTTGTTTCACATAATTTCTGAAAATCACTTTCGTTTCACAGGGAGAGGCCTCCTGGAGGCTTTGCACATTCCAGATGCGGAATTGGAGCCAACGTTCTGCCAACGTATGCCAACAACGGATCTGAAGAGATGAGATTAATATACAACAAATTTTTGTTTTTATATGTTACTAATGTGAATTTGACCCAATAAAATTATGAACGAAATTTTTGGTTTATTTATAGTTCAAGAAGTATTTATGGGGCTGCCATCTGACGGCGAAAGCTCCAAGTTTTCTCTAAACAGGTGCTGCTCCCCGTGGCAGAATCCCGAACTTCCTAGACATGTACTGCCCTCTGGTGGCAAAAGCCCGAAGTTATTGGTTTGTCGGGTGCTGCCACCTGCCGGCGATAGCTTGAAGTTCTTCTTTAGGAAGGCAGGTTTCTGTACTGAAATTCTTGTGAACTAAATAGTTCATCCCTTGCCCACTAGGTGGCGCTAGTTGCGGTTCAGCGCCCTCTACAGGAATTATGATGAACCAATTAGTTTGGCTATATTCCTGCAGGGGGCGCTGCACGAATGGCAGCGCCCTCTACAGGCGTAAAGCTGAACTAATTGATTCACCATAATTCCTGTAGAGGGCGCTGAACCGCAACTAGCGCCACCTAGTGGGCAAGGGATGAACTATTTAGTTCACAAGAATTCCAGTACAGAAACCTGTCTTCCTAAAGAAGAACTTCAAGCTATCGCCGGCAGGTGGCAGCACCAGACAAACAAATAACTTCGGGCTTTTGCCACCAGAGGGCAGCACATGTCTAGGAAGTTCGGGATTCTGCCACGGGGAGCAGCACCTGTTCAGGGAAAACTTGGAGCTTTCGCCGTCATAAATACTTCTTGAACTATAAATAAACCAAAAATTTCGTTCATAATTTTATTGGGTCAAATTCACATTAGTAACATATAAAAACAAAAATTTGTTGTATATTAATCTCATCTCTTCAGATCCGTTGTTGGCATACGTTGGCAGAACGTTGGCTCCAATTCCGCATCTGGAATGTGCAAAGTCTCCAGGAGGCCTCTCCCTGTGAAACGAAAGTGATTTTCAGAAATTATGTGAAACAAATCCTATTTCTAATAATTACTATGAAGTTAAATGGTTATGGTTAAATAAAAAAATCTCTGAGCTCTTTATGTATGTATGTTTTGTAAACCAATCGTTTGAAAAACTACCAAACAGAATAGACAACGCCTATTCCAAAAAAACAATCTGTTCTTCCATGGGTGGTAACTATCGAGAATCAATATCCGTACCTCAGAGCAAAAGGGTATTAACCCTTTCGAGACGGGTTTTTTTCTTGTACGCTAGGACCTCTTTTGTAATGAATTTTGACCTTTTTGAGCTTGAAGGATTATTTGGATCACGATTGTTGAATTTTTTTGAGGGGGTGGCAAGGGGGGTGGTGGTACACATATGAACCATCAGTCCCTGTATATGGTATATTAATGTACCAGTAGTTCACTGGGAGTATGAAAAAGCAATGAAAGTAGTAAAATTTTTAATATGGTTTATTCAGAAATGTATCAATTTTATGAATGATGTGATGCGAAACAATTTTTGCATAAAGGCACATCACATTCTGTGGATACAGTTCTTGTTCGTGTTTGTTGTTTCATTTCTGAGCATCTTCTACATCTCCTCCTGGTTTCTCCCTCAGTAGGAAGATGAAGGGATACATTCTTCAGCAGTTTCCTCCGTTTGAAAGGCCTTCCAGACTGTGCTATGCGTTGCACATTCGCTGTTTTCTTACCTTCTGCTATCATTTCTTCAGCCAAAGGAATCAGGAATTGAATGAGTGGAATTTTTTTGTTCTGTAATTCGTCATGTATGATCCAAGAATTGACAATGCTCATCATGAATATACGGTAAAATACTTTTTTCCACCATTTCGTTGACTTCCGGTCTAAATCATAGAGCCCTGCCAGCTGGTCTGCCAAATCTACGCCACCCATTATTTTCTCTGTAAAAAAAAAAAAAATAAAAAAAAAAACATTCATCTCACATCCAAATACACTTACCATATGAGGATGCGTTATATCTTTCAATATAAACCACACAAAACTTATTTGTTACAATGTTCCAGGAATAATTCACTTCCAAACACACAGTCACAAGCGAAACTATCCAATAAATAATTTAGGTTGTGATCCTGGTCATCTAGCTCCAACTAACATGTGTTGTAATACGATTATACACGCTAGGACGGGATGGTACACGTTAGAACCAACTTAAACGGCAAATAGCAGTCATAGTCCTGAATATAAGGCTCCTGGTACCTATGTGTACCGAGAGTCTCGAAAGGGTTAAGTCCAAAATTTCAATTTTCGGGTTTTTTAGCTCACTTTCATTTAAATTACGCGCTCTATTAAGTGGTCAACCTTCAAGATGATTGGACTTAAAATAACGAAAATAACATAGTATCAAGTCCTTAAACACAACGCGAATCAAACGAAAAATGCAAGTATTTTACGCTATCCTGTAAAACTCACATTTTGTGACTTAATACCTTTTTGCTCTGAGGTACGGATATGAAAAAGGTTATGAAATTAGAAGAACATCAAATATAAGAAATTGATTACTCTGATTCCGAATAGGAGATCAGTTTTCTTCACGTAAGCTCGATTATAAGATGAAATCATACCTTCCATCACCTAAGTTTTCTCTGCTATCCATCTAACCGCGTTTTGTGATTTATCCTCGTGTGGCAAAATATATCATTCACAGTGACAGATACAAATAAAACGCCTCTGAATCTGAAAAATTAAACAATTATTGATATAATGAATCCAGGGCATGTTAGAACAAAAAAAAACAGATCCTGATTAAAAATTATTTAGAGGCCACCTCAAAATATCAGATGCTACAGTTCGAATGAAACAAAAGATAACAGGTCTTTCTTAACGGGTCTTTCCTAACCATAGGAATATGGTGGATGCCCTCTGATGAACTATTTCAACTCATTACAGCGCATCCACCCTAATGTAATTCCAAGTACATATTGGGTAAAAATTCAACAATCAATTCAAAAAACGGTATGGAATCAGAAGCATATACAGGGTGTTTCCAAATTCGACGTGAAACTTGGAGTAAGTGTTAGTATGACTCATTTGCTGTTATTTGAGCCATATTTATTGATATCCAAAAATGAAAAGTTTACGAGTTATTTGAATTTTTGGAAAAATTACTCACCCCACTTCATTTCTCGTCAATTTTTTCTACGTTGAGCAAGATTGATTATACTTTTGGATTATCATCAGAGAAGGATATGATATGTATGAAAAAAGGGAAAATATGCTGTAATAGACGTTGAAGAAGAAATCGTATGATTTGAAAGTTGGTAATAAACAACAGCAAATGAGTCTGATGATTTCAAAACTATGAATTTGATCGTGAGGAAATTTTGTATTTTAATGGAGAATGATATATTCAAGCTACATTTTTTCCAGATCGCATGACTAGTAACATAGAACATTATAACTCTCGAACGGATAGTCCTAGGGACTTGAAATTTTCAGGAAAGGTTTGGATCTCGAATATCGCAGTCACATTTATCAATGAGCAAAATTAGACCAGTGGTTCCGTAAATATGGTCGTTCAAAATATTTTTTTCCCGATAATTTCGAAACTACCCATTGGATTGGAATGATATTGTGCAAACAGATGAAGAATAATGTATTCAAACAACGTGGAAAATTTTGTCCAGATCGCATAACCAAGACCATAGATACCGTAGGAAATTCTAGCGAATTATCGACAAAACAGCACTGACATGAAGTCTGGAATTTCGCCTTAGTTTGAAATTTGTTTCAATATGTGTCCAAAACTGTAGAATTCGAATCTATCTATAAGGTGGATGAATGAGCGCTCAAAAGCTCCCGACTTCAAGGCAGTGCTTTCTATAATTTTTTTCGATAATTGAAAAAAAAATAAAATAAATAAATAATATAAAATCATACCTCTCATAACCAAGGTCTTCTCCGTCACTCATATAAGTGCGTTCACTGATTCATCCTTGTTATGCAAAAGAAATATTTCACAATAACGGATAAGAATACAACTACTCCAAATCTGAAACATCCAATAATATATGAAAATATGTTGGAACGAGAAAACAAATCCTGATTAAATATTGAAATTATTCAGAGGAGCAACCACCACAACATGAACAATACTACAGTAAAATAGAACAGAAAGAAAACAGCCTGCGGTCTGTCCTATAGCCAATATGGTGGATGCGCTATGAGGAACCATTCGAACTTGTTACAGCGCATCCACCATAACGCAATTTATTGGTTACCTCTAGCGCCATCTATACGCATATGGCAAAGATAACCCTGTCACAACTATAAAATTGAAGTATTCTTTAAGATTGAAACAATACTCTTTCCACTTCAGTATAGATTGCGCCCAGATACACTTGAATATGAAAAGTATCAATGTACTTAAATTCATTATAACAGTTGATTTGTGAATAAAGATAATTATGGATTTCTTTCAATGAAAGTAAAAATCCACAATTATCATTTGCGGGTAATTCTTATTCAAAAGACAAAATTTACTCTAATTGAGATATGGAACCATGATGATAGTATCGATACCTTTTTGCCAAACTATCGTAAGCCTCAACGTAGTACGTTGAGGCTTACGATAATTTGGCAAAAAGGTATCAGTATAAACAAGTCACAAGGAAAATACAAAAGCATACCTTCTAACACCTTGTTATTCTCTGCCTCTCGGACAACTTGCATTGATAATCGTATCTATATCTAATGTCTTTTTGTGATTTTCTTCTCTTTGCTAACGAAATTCTTCAGCATGAACGGTTTCAAGTTTCAGAACCTAAAAACCAAATAAAAATTAATATATTGTTCTAAGGTTTAGTTGAATCTACAAAACCAATCCTGGTTCGATTTTTAAAACCATTCAGAGCAACCACGCTGATCTTATACAATACTGGAGTCTAAATTATTCAACATAAAGTAAACTTTAGGCAACTTCCATGAAAAAATAAATAAAAAGTGAATTGATTTCCATGAAAAACTAAATACTATGAAATATATCAAGATTTTGTTCTAAGTGAAACTTCATGACTATTCTATAGGAAATAATTCGTAAGGAAGGGCCTTTGGGAACGGAATAATTAATGTATAAAAATGAAACAGAAGTTATCCAATCTCACCACCGAACGTTATTTACTCCTTAGAATGGAAGTGAGGACTCACATCATTTGCGAACAGATGCTCCAATACGAAAAAGAATTGTTCTGATTATAACATATAAACAGAAATGGAGGACTATTGAGTGTTATTTTGCATTCAACAACATACCTTTAATCGCTCTGGTAGGTATTCTTTCTCCATTCAATAGCAAGCTGGGATAGTGAAATCCACGTGCCCCCCCCAGACTGAATTTTTGTGTACTGTGGGGATTCCATCACGGTACATACTTAGAATATTTTTTTGCCTTCCGCCCCTTGTGCCCCCCCCCCAGAAAGAGATCCTGGATCCGCCCTTGGTGGAATCTAATCTATGCCTCTTTAGGGTCATTAATTCATGGCTGATATCCAATGGAATCATTTGTTTTATAAACCTGATGGAGTCTTTATCCCGATCTTGAAGTAAACGATCAAGATCTACTAGTTTTTCTGCCAAATTGAAAAGTTTATATTTACATTTCTTGAATATTCTTTGAGAAAGAAAATCCACAAGAATGAGAGGCAGCAATACCAGCCTTATTAAAACTGAAAAAAATAAAAATGTACATAAATTCATTATAACAGTTGATTTGTGAATGAAGTAATTATGGATTTCTTTCAATGAAAGTAAAAATCCACAAAATTATCATTTGTGGGTAATTCTTATTTGAAAGACAAAATTTTCTCTTATGGAGATATCGAACCATGATGATAGTATAAACAAGTCACAAGGAAAATACAAAAGCATACCTTCCAACACCTTGTTATTCTCTGCCTCTCGGACAACTTGCATTGATAATCGTATCTACTATCTAATGTCTTTTTGTGATTTTCTTCTCTTTGCTAACAAAATTCTTCAGTATGAACGGTTTCAAGTTTCAGAACCTGAAAACCAAATAACAATTAATATATATCTTAGGTTTAGTTACATCAACCAAATTAATCCTGGTTTGATATCGAAACCATTCAGAGCAACCACGCTAATCTAATACATTACAGGAGTCTAAATTATTCGAAACGAAGTAAACTTTTGGCAACTTCCATGAAAAAAGAAATGAAAAGTTAATTGATTTCCATGAATAATTTAACACTATGAAATACAGTGAAAGCCGTTTATTACGACACCGGTTATAACGAAAATCCGTATATAACGACGAAATTATCGACAATTGTTTGGAATTCTAAGTAATTCAACATTAAACCATTCGGTTGTAACGACTTCGTTAATAACGACGAAGTCGCTTATAGCGACAAAAATTTTCCAAGCTTGTTATCTATTTCTTCCGTTTATAACGACGTACCAATAAGAATTCGTCGCTGCAGGCACGTGATCTTCCGGAAATACTCGAGCGATGCAGGGGAATCCCCGTTTTATGTTACGTTGTGAAGACATAAGCAGATTCAGTTCTTAATTGATTGACTTCAGTTTATTCATCGAGCGATTGACTACACTAGAATGGCTTTAACGTCCAAATTAAAAAGAAAATATTTTTCAATTTGAGAGAAGGCAGCTATAGTAGCTCGAATAGAAAATGGAGAGAGTAATACCCAGTTGACTTTAGAATTTGGCGTTGCACATTCTACAATTTCAACGATGTGGAAAAATAAAGAAAAAATGAAGGAAGCATTTAATCAGTACATTTTGAAATAAAAAAAAAAAGATAAATCCTATTTCTGCGTTCTCTATACAAATTTTTGGATATAACGACCTTATATTCACGGTCCCCTCAATGTCGTTATAACCGGATTTCACTGTATATCAAGATTTTGTTCAGAGTGAAACTTCATGACTATCCTATACAAAATAATTTGTAAGGAAGGAACTTTGGGAACAATCTCACCACCAAACGTTATTAACTCCTTAGAATGGAAGTGAGGACTCATATCATTTGCAAACAGATGCTTCAATATGAAAAAAAATTTAAATTATTCTGATTATAACCTATAAACAGAAATGGAGGACTATTGAGTGTTATTTTGCATTCAACAACATACCTTTAATCGCTTTGGTAGGTATTCTTTCTCCATTCAATAGCAAGCTGAGATAGTGGAATCCAATCTATGCCTCTTTAGGGCCATTAATTCATGGCTGATATCCAATCCAATGGAATCATTTGTTTTATTAACCTGATGAGTCTTTATCCTGCTCTTGAAGTAAACGATCAAGATCTACTTGTTTTTCTCCCAAATTGAAAAGTTTATATTTACAGTTCTTGAATATTCTTTGAGAAAGAAAATCCACAAGAATGAACAGCAGCAATACCAGCCTCATTGAAACTGAAAAAAAAAAAAATTGGATGACTTGAAAATAAAATTAAATTCAACTGAAAAAATTACAACACATGCGCATGCATTCCCGAATTGTGAGTTGCTTCGAATTATGGATATTGTGATTTGTGAAGATAACTCAATTGTTAATGAATAGTTTGATATAAAATATTTACGTACACAAAATCCAATCAAAGATTAGACTGCTTCAACTACGGTCAATTTTAGGAATGGCTGATCCAGCCTCCTATTCTTTATTAAGGAGGCTATGGCTGATCCCAATAATTTCATGGATCAGTTCCGACCTGATCCGGTCCAGAGAAATTACTAGTCCAAAGATCAGTTCTAGTCCGGAGACCGTGCTCGTGGTTTCCCGAACATATAGAGAGACCAGCACCTCCGCCTAATAAATGGATAATATGGTCAAAGTCTTCCTCTTTGATATGGTACCTGCGGGTAGACTGGTAGAGGACATTTTGGCGGTTCAGAAAAATATGTTTTATATTCAGTTTATGTTATTATGTTTTCGATATATTCGACTTAAAAAAATTCAGTTTGATGAGAAAATATATATTTTTATATACATTTTTTTCTTGAATGTAGGTACGAATGCATAATTCTCATTATTTGAATGAAAAATCAATCTTGTCTTAAGTGTGTGGTGAATGTATCAAGCTACCAGACTTACAGCGAACTGGCGCTCTGCGATCCGAACTATATCGATCGACTGGTACTCGTACCTGTTTAAATTATCAGTAGGGATCAGTTCCATTAGTCCGACCAGCCGGACCTGATCCAAAGATCAGTTCCGCGTACAGTTAGCCATCCCTATCAATTTAACCCTCAAAAAATTGGATCGTAGTTTTATATTATTTTTGTATATAATACAACCATGTATTCATTGGATTCAAATATTAATCTTTTTGTTGAATTCTTCCGTAAATACTAGGTGAATCATTAATAAAAAGGATATTTGGTATAATTCCAAAGCAAATCACAGTTTTCGCTCAGAGTTCAAACAACTTGATGATTTGAATCTTTTCAGAAATATCATTAAACATTGAAAACATAAATAAATATTCTTGACCAAACAGATACAAAAATACATTTGTTGGAGACATGGAACAAATCAAGATTGAAGATTCATCATGGTCGCATTATATCAAAGATAAAGGTAACATAGTCTTTGTGCCGAGCGTAGCTAAACAGAGATATACAATAGTCCATCAGTTACTCACCAATGCAAAATGGGAAAATAATATAAATTCGATCACCGAATATGGTTGTTCAAGTTTCAAATTTTTTCCATACTTGAAAAATACTTCGACTGTAAGCAAAATAAATTTCATAGATGTAGATGATTATATTTTGGAGGAGAAGCTTTCTTATATCAGGCCATTATTGTATGATTATTTGAATAGAAGGACAAGTCCGTTGGAGGTGAATGTATTTGAAGGGAGCATTTCAGATCCTGACTCGAGAATATTGAAAACGGACGCAGTGGTGGGAATTGAAATGTAAGAATCAATAATTAATTTGTTAGTTAACGTCTTCATTAAGAAATGAAACAATTTTAAATCTTTAAGAAGTTGATCTGAGAGATGGTTGAATTTTTGCTGATATTTTTTTTTTTCAGAATTGAACATTTATTTCCAGACACACTAGAAGCGATACCTTACGTCATTTTTCATATTGTTAAACCAAAGATTGCAATTTTCACAACTCCCAATGCTGATTTCAATGTGGCTTTACCAAATTTCCAAAAATTTCGTCATCCAGATCACAAGTTTGAATGGACGAGGGAAGAATTCAGATCATGGTTGGTAATTTCAATCAGTCCACTAAACAAAGTCCGTATTCATCATTTTCTAGGGCGTCAAATATCACTTTACGTTTCCCTCAATACCGAGTCTCATTTTTTGGTATCGGCAGAGGTCCCAGAGGTACTGCTTCTCTCGGTTTCTGTTCCCAATCGGCTTTATTCGTAAGAAGAGATATGTTAGATTCTTCATATAACCCACCTGTATTAAAATGTTTCTGTGGAGAATCGAAGCTACCCAATCCTGACGAAGAAAATTATAATCTCTGTCTCAACTGCTACCCAATGCAACCCTACGGTATTTGTACATATTTGACGAAATCGAAAGAATTCGAATGCACCAACGGAAACGATCTGAATTTCTACAGGTTGGTTGAAACAACTGTGTATCCACAAAAAGAGGAGGATGAAAAGTCTAAAGAAGAACATATTTTAGATTCTGTGAAGTATAAGATGTATGACAATTCTCTTCAATACTCGAATGAAGACGGTCTGGCGGAAATACCGTTGTATAAGATTACAACAATTATTGACGGACAGTTGATTACAGAAGACGAGATAAAGTAAGTAAACTTTTTACTTTTAAACAGATTCATACCGATATAATCATATAGAAAAAAAATTGAAAAGCACTGACATTTTGTGTACTTGTTTCTGTGTACCAAAACCGACTTCAGTGTTCATTGTCAGTATGACAAGTACTGTCAATTTATTTTTATAAACTTCAAAAGATGGAATCATTGTATTGAATATAACAGAAAACTCTTTTTTTTGTCTACCAAAACGGACTTCTGTGATCAATGTCAGTATGACAAATACTGTAAATTTATTTTTATAACTTCAAAAGAGTAAATCATCGAATATATCAGAAAACTAATTTTTTTTTTGTTTATCAAAACGGACATCTGTGTTCAATGTCAGTATGACGAATACTGTCAATTTATTTTTATAACCTTCAAAAGATGGAATCATTGTATTGAATATAACAGAAAACTTTCTTTTTTTGTCTACCAAAACGGACTTCTGTGATCAATGTCAGTATGAAAAATACTGTAAATTTATTTTTATAACTTCAAAAGAGTAAATCATCGAATATATCAGAAAACTAATTTTTTTTTGTTTATCAAAACGGACTTCGTGTTCAATGTCAGTATGACAAATACTGTCAATTTATTTTTATAACCTTCAAAAGATGGAATCATTGTATCAAATATAACAGAAAACTCTTTCTTTTTGTCTACCAAAACGGACTTCTGTGTTCAATGTCAGTATGACAAATACTGTAAATTTATTTTTATAAACTTCAAAAGATGAAATCATCGAATATATCAGCAAACTAATTTTTTTTTGTTTATCAAAACGGACTTCTGTGTTCAATGTCAGTATGACAAATAATGCCAATTCATTTTCATAACCTTCAGAAGATGGAATCATTGTATTGAATATAACAGAACATTTTTTTTTGTCTACCAAAATGGACTTCTGTGTTCAATGTCAGTATGACAAATACTGTAAATTTATTTTTTAAAACTTCAAAAGATGAAATCATCGATTATATCAGAAAACTATTTTCTTTTTGTTTACGAAAACGTACTTCTGGGTTCAATATCAGTATGACGAATACTGTCAATTTATTTTTATAAACTTCAAAAGATGAAATCATCGACTATATCAGAAAACTATTTTTTTTTGTTCAAAAGATGGAATCATTGTATTGAATATAACAGAAAACTCTTTTTTTTTGTCTACCAAAACGTACTTCTGTGTTCAATGTTAGTATGACCAATACTGTAAATTTATTTTTATAAACTTCAAAAGATGAAATCATCGACTATATCAGAAAACTATTTTTTTTTGTTTACGAAAACGGACTTCTGTGTTTAATGTCAGTATGACAAATACTGTCAATTTATTTTTATAAACTGCAAAAGATGAAATCATCGAATATATCAGAAAACTCATTTTTTTTCTGTGAACCAAAACGGACTTCTCTGTTCAATGTCAGTATGACAAATAGTGTCAATTTATTTTTGAAAACTTAAATAGATGGAATCACCTTATTATATTGAATATAACAGAAAAACCTGTTCTTTTGTATTGCTGCCCCAATTTACTGATTTAAGTAATGAAATGGCAACATCAACAACTCGAGAAACATAAAGTCTAACTAAATGATAAATTTTCTTATTATTGATATTTTGAGAAATTTTTCGAAATCTGGAAAAGAAGCGTATCGTGAGGCTAGGAAATCTTCGAGAAATCATCATTTCCAAGTGCAAACATCCCTATTTTTCGTTCAAATCCTTCTCACTGACCAGAAAGTATTCATTCCTAACCTCTTTGGAATTGGGAGTAGAAATTTTGGTTGTAAAAACCTGAAAATGTTAAACAAAACATGAGTCTAGAAAATCATCATTACTTACCCCTATTTTTACTCAAATTTCCTTCTTATTTGCATTTTCGATATAATTAATTTCGACTGCATTCTAGACGGAATGAGGAAAACGGAATAACGTTCATATTTTTGATCGGAAATTCCTCGAAACTGAACGTTAGTTTTGAGCCATCGAATTTTCCTCAAAATCTGTTCGAGTTTGGAGAGTAATCATGCATGACTCCTTCAAAGTTTGAAATAATCATCAAGAGAAACGTCAGAGGATATGATCTCTACAAAATTGCACACAAACCTTCATGTCGTTATCTTACAACTAATCTATAATTCGCCTAGAAACAAACGCGCAAAAAGTATATCTCGATAATTTTTTCAATAATCCGATTCTTCTGTAGTTCTGTAGATTCTTCAATTTTAAAATTCGAAATATTGTATTGGAACCTTTTTAGAGACTTACTGGTTCTCCATGGATACGAAATAAAAGACTGCCTGGTGAAAAATTGTAATGGAGAAAATGATGAATATCGGGCTCCCTGTGTTTTATATCAGAGACCTCAAACACCTTCAAGTAGTGACGACTCTGGAACACCATCTTGCGAAGATGAAGATTGCAGATCGTCAATTGAAAAGTCTCTATCTGACTGGGATGAGAATGAAACAATAATTCAAGATTGAGGTATGGAAACTTTTTAATTTGTGAGGGACATTCATTAATGAAGTTTCTTTGATAATCTTCCAGAATTCACACACATTAAAATTTGTAGTTATTTGTGTAACCAAAAAATGGTCAATTTGAGGCTTTGGGTAAACGGGAGAAAATATCAAAAAGCTTCTTCTTTTTTTTTAATCTGAAATTACGTACTCATACATTTTTTGCATAATAGTATTTCATTTTGCAGTTTGAAAGATTTTAATTGCATTCAAAGATGTTCATCAACAAAACGTTCTTTTTTTCGAGCTGTTGATCATTTAGAATCCTCCATTTATAAAAAAGACCAAATCTCAATATTGAAGTGATTCTTCAAGTGGTTTTTTGAGAATATATTTATTTTACTTTGGCCTTCAAAGTTATGTTTATACTTGGTTATTTCCTATTATCATTATTTAATATATTAAAGTAAAAATTGTTAAATTGATACTTTAAAATTTGTTATGACAACCCAATCTTTCAAATAAAATTTGTTAGGTGAATTTTGCCTTTGAATTTTACTTAGAATATTCCCTCGAAAATTTGCTGAGGACTGAAATGCCCAAGCCCAAAAAAAAATGGAAAGCACTGACGTGAAGTTAGAAGTTTTTGAACTCCTGTTCTGTCATTTTATTTTTCTGAACTTCAAAAGATGAAAAACTCGTTTAGTTTTATGGGTAGCAAAATGGCCTTCAGTGTTTATTGTCAGTATGACAAATACTATTTCAATAAACATCAATAGATAGAATCGCCGAATTATATTGAATATTTCAGAAAAAACCATTTTTTTTTATTGGAGACCCAATTTACGTATTCAAGTAATGCTATGGCAACATCAAAAACTCGAGAAATGTAAAGACTAATTGTTAATTTATATTATTGATCTGACAGAAGTATATCTTATTATGTCAAATAAAATATTGAGACATTTTTAGAAACCTGAAAAAAAACGTATCTCCTATTGGAAGACTTTCAGTGTTTTAGGACAGTGTTGAAAATAATTTCTTAGAATGAATTAATATTTAGGTTAGTTGAGGTTAGCTCAAGTTAGGGCTGTGTTGAAAAGAATGAATATTTAGGTTAGATTAGCTTTAATTCTTAAATTGAATCAATATTCAGATTAGGTAAGCTCAAGTTAGGACAGTGTTGAAAATCATTCTTAAAATGAATTAATATTTAGGTTAGGTTAGGACAGTGTTAAAAATAAATCTCAAAATGATTTTATATTTAGGTTAGGTGAGGTTGGCCTAAGTTAGGATAGTGTTGGAAATAAATCTGAAAATGAATTAATATGTAGGTTAGTTTGATTTGATATTTCTTCAAATCGCAATCCAAGATAACTTTGACTTTGCATTCTACGTGATACATCAGTCAAAATGACATTTACAGTCAGACATCTCATGAAACGAAAAACTTTCAAATTTCAGTAAAATTTTGTTGCATATTTCAGCGAACATTTTGTCCATCTAATATTCTAGATCTGGTAACTTGACGCGGTTTCACATTATTCAGAAGGCTTCTCAAGAGACGAAAGATGATAAATGAGCAATTCTGTCAACATTACAAACATATATAAATCTAGGAAAAAAGGACCAGTAATGCACTCTTCAAGTAGGTCTGAATCTTGTCTTTATAAGTCTGAACATAGTAGATTAAATCCTCTCTATCTGACTAGTACTTTTGTGAATAAAAAAATTGTGGATCCTAAGGAAGTTCAATTCATAATCATTTTCATTCTTTCCTTTAAAATCAACCTTTACCTTCAGTGAATACTATATTTGGAACGTGTTCATTGTATAAAATAATAAATTTCAATCGGAATTTTTAGATTGTTCCAGTTGCAAATTTTTAAACTTTGATGAAATGAAGAATAAACAGGTTATAAGTTAGAAATAAACAACTTTAGTGCATGAAATCAGAATAAGTGTATTAAATTTGCAAATAGATTTGTGAAAACATTTTAGGGTACATAGATTGGTGAAGAATGTTTTTGATCCAGAAATTACACGGAAGAACTCTTGTCTACTCTGTTCAGATCTTATCAGAATCAAGAATGCGGCGCAAATAATATCTCGAAGTTATAGGGTTAAAACTTTTTTTGAAGGTTCTAAGGGTATCTCGAGAAATCCGAAAAAAATGGACGGTAACAAAAAGCATCTGAAAGGACTGTCTGAGTCGGGGCCGCCCAGAACTCTATCCATCACCGGCCCCTCGCAGTCTGCATCAGTTAAGAACGCGACTGATAAAGTGATGGGGAGCGGTATGAGTCTGAAGGAATCGGCTCTGAGAAAACAGCTGAAAGCAGTCATAATGAGCGATTGTAAATTCGAACCGTTGTTCAGTAAGGAAACCCTAACGAAAGATCAGAGGACCGCGAACAGACCCCTGCCAGATCCCAACAAAGTGAACGAACTAGACTGTCTGAACAATAGGAACCAGTCGAGGCCGTATCCTCTGGGAAAAACATTTTTCAGTCAGATCATGAGAACGCAATTTAAAATATCCAGTAAGAGGTCGCCTCGGAAATCTTTCAGGGACAGGACCCCTTTGAACACGAAGCGAAAGAACAAAAAGCAACTGTCAGATAGTGAGGGTGATGCATTGTGCCATATTAAATCCATTGCTAATTGCCTTCTAGAAAACACCCTGAACAAACTCGATATCAAAGAGTCCAGCAAACTCATCGCAGATCATATCGACGACCCCGTTGTTCAGACACCAGAATCTGGGACATCCTCTAGTTCCAACTTCCACATATTGGACCTGCCTTCGTCCTCGACGGATAGAGATGGAAGCGGCAACAATGACGGCAGTAGCGGCGAAAGCAATGATGCCTCACAAGATACTATAGTTGACTTTAACTGCAGGAAAAGGGTTGGAAATAAAAACTCTGTAGCCAGTAGAGAAGCGCTGTACGATCCGAATTCGCGAGTTGATCTTTTGGAAGATTTCGATGTGTCGCCACTGCTGGAAGGTTTCAGTAGCGTCCAAACGATTTCTCTCGGTTCTCCAGCAAACAATGTGGTGTTCTTAGGTATGAGTCCTTTGAATGAAGATGGCTCAGGTAAGACATTTCAAGAATACTCTAATCATTATAGTCTCTAATCAGACACCAAACCAACAATTCTACCCCAATTTTGGCGCAATGACAAAAAAAAATCTGGTTAGCTCTCATCAACATAAACGATATCAATACTTATCCAAAAAAAAATTTATTTCATTCTCGGGCATTAGATGTAGATTTAAATTGTCTTTTACAGTATATAATACTTTAAAAGATTTTTCAAAGGTTAAAGCAACCGAAAAAATAACTTCATCAATTTAAAAATTACGAAAAACACTACCGTGAAGGCAGAAGCTTTTGAGCGCTCGTACATGCACCTTGTAGGTGATTCGCATTTTCCAGTTTCAGAAATCAATTGAAGGAATTTTCGACAGCTGTCACTAAAATTCTGAAACTTGGGCGAAACTCCAATTTTCTTTCGATAATTCTCTAGAATTTTCTACGGTATCTATGGTCTTGGTAGTGCGATCTGGATAAAATTTTGCACGTAGTTTGAATACATTATTCCTAGGTGCAAAATTTCATTCCAATCAGATCGGTAGTTTCGAAATTATCAGGAACAGAATATTTTGAACGGCCATATTTACGGAACCCCAAGTCTAATTTTGCTCATTGATGAACGTGACCGTGATATTCGCGATCCAAACCCACTCTGAAAATTTCAAGTTCCTAGGCCTTTTCCTTCGGAAGTTATAATTTTCTATGGTTTATATGGTTCTGGTCATGCGATCTGGACGAAATGTTGCTTTAATATGTCATTCTCGTTTAAAATACAAAATTTTAACTCGATCGAATCCGTAGTTTCGAAATTATCGAGAAAACAACATTTCAAACGACCGTATTTACGGAACTCCCAGTATAATTCTGCTCATTGATGAACGTGAACGCCACATTTCAGATCTACACCTATCCTGAAAATTTCAAGTCCCTAGGCCTTTCCGTTCGAAAGTTATGATTTTCTATGGTTTCTATGGTTCTGGTCATGTGATCTGGAGAAATGTAGCTTGAATATATCATTCTCCATAAGTATACGAAATTTCGTCACGATCGAATCTGTAGTTTGGAAATTATCAAGAAAACTAAATTTCAAACGACCATATTTACGGAACCCCTAGTATAATTTTGCTCATAGATGAAAGTGATCATGACAATCGAGATCCACACCTATCCTGAAAATTTCAAGTCCCTAGGCGTTTCCGTTCAAAAGTTACAGTTTTCTATGGTTTCTATGGTTCTGGTGATGCGAGCTGAACAAAATTTTGCATGTAGCTTGAACACCTCATTTTCCATTAGAGTGCAAAATTTCATCTCGATCGAATCTGTAGTTTCAAAGTAATCCGGAGAACAAAACTTTGAGCGGCCATATTTACGGAACCCTTAGGCGGATTTTGCCCAATAACGAACTTAACCTCGGCATTCGAGATTCGAACCTACCCTGAAAATTTCAAGTTTCTAGGACATTCCGTTCGAGAGTTATGGTGCATACGGACGGCCGGACAGACTCGAATTTTCCGACGGATTCGTCATCAGTGAGTTGAACTCTATCGTTTGAGACCATTTTCGGCTCAAAATTCGAAAAATACAGACATCGTGACGAAATGATCGTGTAAGTAGTACGAGCGCTCAATAAGTAGCGCTCAAAAATACGAAATTTCGTCACGATCGAATCCGTAGTTTTGAAATCATCAAGAAAACTAAATTTCAAACGAACATATTTACAGGTCAAATTTTGCCCAATAATAAATTCCAATTTTGTAGGTCGTTCCGTACGAGAGTTATAATGTATACGGACTCAGTGAGTCAACCTTGTCGATTGAGACCATTTTCGGCTCAAAATTCAGACAAAGTGACGAAATGATATCGTGCAAGTAGAACGAGCGCTCAAAAATGGCCAATTTTTCAGGACGAAAGTGATCAAACCCGGCGAAACGTCGCGTAAACAGACGAAATTTTCAATATCTTGTGTATTCATTTACGTTTTATTATATTATTCCTTCCTGATGGAAGTTTTGGTATTTCAATGAATATTCTTACTGATTTTTCAGTGGACTTGGATGGCAACGGTAGATAAACTGCAGCTAGTGTAGAAAAATCAAAATCCAGAAACACAAAAGGGACAAAACCTACAATGCATTCTTGCAATATTATTTCTCTTGTAATTTCATGAAAATATTGAAAAATATATGTTTCAAATTTCGAACCTACTGATATCTGAATTGAATTAATGGCGCATTTGTATCAATAAAGGTAATCAATTGAGTCTCTAAGATTCAAATTTTTCAGCTGCACTTTTTTGTAAAATATAAAAATGGATACAAAGCATAATTAAGACATTCAACAATTCCAAATATTGAAAATACATAGTACAAAAGAAAAAATGGAAAGTTATAGAGATAAATAGCAAGAGATATAAAAAAATGCACATCCTTCAAACCTTTATTAGGCCGAAAGGATGAATATTCTCTCATAATATGAATTTAAAATCTATCAATTTCTACTTTAATCCTTCTAGACGATCTATCGTATCTTCCAATTTATTCTTTTGCAGAAAGAAGCTAATCATAGTTCTTGTTACAGCTCATCGCCCTAACAGAAGCGTTTTTCCCGGTTGGTTGTTAAGAATACTACGCAATAACTTTCCAACTGGAAATGACGACACCAACAACGAATGGGCATATTTTTACAGTCAAGGAGATGGGTGGGGTAGGTAATAGATCGGGGTCTCATTAGGACCAGACAAGGGGACATTTAGGCAGGCTAAGAGTTGAAACAAGCCACCACAATCAAAAAATTTCAAGAGTTCACTGAAAAATAAAAAAAAAATTGATATTTGGGTCCAGATTACTACAATTATCAGTTGTGCTTTCCTTCCACGAATAATTCTGCCTTATTTCAGGTAATAATTCGCCTTGGATTATGCGGAACAATGACGACGAAAATGAAGATGCAAGTTCCGAGGCTTCATCGACGAACGATTCGTTGTCAATAGCTGAAGCAGATACCAGAAGTTCCATTCAAGATATCCTCTCCCTACCAGATGATAACAGAGCCACCACTTCAATTAGAAACCGAAGACAGATAAATAACCTCACATTACATGATGAAGATAGTGAAGAATACTTCGATACCTCAGATAATCTGGGTGCTGTTCCTCGTTGATCTCTTTTTATATATTTTCATTATTTCTGATAGGAATTAATTGAAATTATCAATGAAACAAAATATTTCAGTATATATGAACAACATTAACATTAAAATTGATTAAATGAATAATTATCGAAATAAATGGTAAAACTATAAAAATGTTTATTTCTACATTTTTATCGAAATGAAAAATGTTTCCAAACTGATTTATTGAATTTGAAAATATACAATTGTAAGTTTATTCTCCCGGATGTTCGATCAATGTTTCCTACTCTTACGTTTAGATTTTTTGGGACCTTTCACGAAACACCAGTCTACTCCGATGGTTTGGCCCAATAAATTTGACCCATTCAATGCTTCTCTTGCAGATGCAGCTTCTTTATATTCGCTATACTCGATGAGTGCATATCCTTTCAAGAAACCTGTCCTTCGATCCAAGTTTATACTAATATTCTTTATAGGTCCAAATTCAGAAAACTTCTCCGTTAAATCATCTTCAGTTGCTTCTTCATGGACAGATGTTACGAAAAGGATCCATCCTTCCACCGATTTTTGAGGTCCCGGCTCGTCCCCATCTTCAGATTCTATAGTTTCGTACCTTTTCAGCTTGTCGTAATCTCGAGATTCGCCAGCTCCGAATCCTCTACCCTTTCTTCTAATGACTTTGTCTTTCAAGCGGAGAACGCTTTGATCTCCTTCATCCTCAACGTCTATATCAACGGCTGCATTGATATCCAGAACATCGACCATTTTATCGGTTTATTTATGACTTACTGAATAATACTACTAATTATCGAATTCAGTATATTTACCTATAACGTATCGTAAACTAACTGTTTTGTAATGACAATTTGACAATAATCGTAAGAAACTATTTGGAGGTTAGAATTATGGCTTCTTTGCCAACATAGAATATAGTTCTCAATAAGTGCTTTCCAGCCACCTTCTGAGGAGCACCCGGTGCGGCCGGGAGTGCTCCCAACCTAAGTTTGACCGTTCCAGCACCGGAGCGTCGAACACTCGCGTTACTTTCCCCTGGAGCACCACACGAATCTTGAGGCCTAATTCGCGATTCCGAAATTCTAAACGCCCCCCGTCGGCTAAAACCCGAACCTAGAAACCGACTATTCTTTTTTCATATTTCACGTGCTTTTAAGCCAGATATTTTAATTTTATATCCAAGAACCAGGTATTCGTGAGGTATTTTTCGAAATGTTTATCGTTTTCTAAGGAGAGTAATTGATATTGAAAAAAAATAGTCTGTAAGGTATTTACATCAGTGTTATTCGGTTGAGATACTTTCACGAAGTTATTTAATTTTCGGTTACAAGTTACAAGTTTGAGTCCAATTTTCTGTCAAGTCTATTACTTGACACTACACTATCATTAATACAATCATTCATTAAAAAGTCTTCACAAAACTCAGATAATCGAAGGAAAAACCTGAAAAACACCTGAAATAATCCGTTTCACTCTTTGAATAAAGAACCACAGGAAGGAACATTGGGCCTGAAAAGTGGTACCAAATTGGTTGTTGCATATGGCCAACTTGTATTTCCGGATTGCAATGGCGTAGAGTAAAAACTAGAAAACTTCCATACATTTTAGTTATTAATGCTTTCAAACATTGATCAAAGAATATTTCTTAAGGCTTTTTGTGTGAGCTTTCTCGCAAATCAATAAAACTTTACGAGAATGCTAGATGAATTGAACCATTATTTAATTTCCATTTGCAAGGATGTAATGGACAGTTTAAAACCTGAAATAAAATGAAAAAACAAAGGAGGAGGATGAATAAAAGAATAGAACATATATGAAGATCCATTTATTGCCCTCTGAATAAAATTAAGTTTGTATATATATTTCTGATATTTTCACATCGTATTGCATTCCCACAAATTACAAATATAATTGATTCTCGTTGTGAGGTATGCCATACAGACATTTTTAATCAACAATATCCGCGTTTACTTTATTAGCTAGCAACTCCAACTTTATCAGTGGAGACCTTTCTAGGCTCAGAATTTACAAAATACGATTTATTACAATTATATGATGAAAACTGCGAACACTCTCAACCGTATCCATGTTACGCCCATGTGCGTTTGTTTACGATGTTGGTGGAGAAACACCACACTGATGAGTCATAACTGGCCGTTCGATATGGATGTTTCCGTCTCGCTCTTATACGAAGAAAAGTAGTCGAATGATCCTTCTTGTTGTTCTTTATCCAAAGGTTTCACCACACTAAATCCCGAAAATGTACTCGTTTTCCTCCATGTTTGTTTACATTTCGCAGCGCCCTCATCGGTAGTCGGAATCGCGAATAAATATCTGAATATTCAGAAAGTGTAGTTTGGATTAGTTTGGAATTAACTGCTGGGTTCTGTGTTCTGTAGTTCGTTTCGTGTTATCAATACTTCATAATTTTGATTGGAGTGGAGGCTTAACAAATTCGTAGACTCGCTTGGTTAGTGTATAAGATAAAAATTGGAATTTTACGAGATGGTCCTCACGTATTATGGAATAGCGTAGTCATTTTTTAAGCGATATATTCAGAATATGATAAATGACCCAAGTGGTAAGAAACTGCAAAAATATTTAAATTGAAAAATTGCGAACCTTGAAAGAAATTACTGACAAGTTCTCAGGTAAGAATCATCATCCCTCAAATTCCTCCTTACTCCTATCTCACGTTATTACAGATTCATTCCCTGATGGAGTAAGTTAATAATGGTGATCCATAGGGCCCTTTTTACTTGGTTTATACTATTGGTATTCTTTATCCTATTATGTCTACGTCTAGAGGGGAGGATACATTGGAACTGGTTCCTAATCTTCCTGCCTATGTGGATCTATGACGTTATTTTGACCATCGAAGCACTATTTCAAATATCCATCCGATGTAAACATGAACATTTCAAGTCCGGCATCAAAAATAAGAATACACTTCTAGTAGTTTTAGTTCTGCTGAAGATAACAGCGCAAATAGTATTATGTCTAAAAATGCAATATCAACATCTGCAGATACCTCTTTATCATGTCTTGGTACCCATTTGGATTCTTGTGCCTCTATTGATAATTGATTTAACTGTGAAACTAGTTAAGAACAGTTCTAGCAACTATTGAAAAAACAATTTCAGTGATTTCCAGTGGACTGTAAAAAACTATTGTATTTCAGATCTGGAAAAATGTATTCCGGTAGTGATTCAACTGAATCGGCAAATTACGGCCAGTGGCCGTTAAATCCTGCGTTTTTTCAAAATATGCCTAATGAACAAGTGGATTGGGCTGCCTTAGCTCAGCAGTGGATTCAAATGAAAGAAGCAGGACCCCCAATTCCGGAACCGAAACCTCCTAATAATATTTCGGAAGTTAAGGACAAGCCCCAAGTACCTAAAGAAGTACTTTCACCAGTTATCCCCGAAGATAATGTAACGAAACCGTCTTGGAACAATGCTCCAAACTCTATCGAGTCTTACGATAGCTCTTGGAATTGGAAATCCCAACAAAATTGGGAATGGGGTAATCCGGCGTGGAACCCTCGTCCAAACACCCCACAGGTTGTGAATCCATCTGCTAAGGCTACCTTGTTACCGGTACCTAAGGGTTATACATCGGTTGATGCCCCCAAGGAAAGTCCTAGTGTTTCCGTAGGTTACACAAGTGTTAAAAGTAACGAATTCGGTAGTAGTTATAGTGGACAATCCGCCTCTAACCATTCACGAAACTATAAACCTCATAATCGACGGTACAGCAAAGTTAATATACCCAAAGCAAGCACACCATCTCCCGTCAATATACCGCAGGTTCCAGAGATTGAAACCAGCAATTTAGACGCTAACAAAAGGAAGCAGTTGCCTGCGTGGATACGAGAGGGATTGGAAAAAATGGAAAAAGACAAACTGAAACTAATGGAGAAGGAAAAAGAGAAAGAAAAACAAACCTCGGTGGAAGTCCAGCTGAAAGAAATCAAAAAGGAGGCGATGGAAATGCTGAAAGATACAATAACCGAGAGGAGAAGGAGCAAATTCGATAGCGACGATGAACAAAGCCCAAAACAACCCGAAGAAAAGGAAGAACCAGAACCTTTGAATCACGATGAGCTGATCATCTTAGTAAGAAGAACCATGACAGAAATATTGCTAAAGGTAACCAACGAGGCGATTCATTCTATTTGTACAGACGAAAGACAGAGGTTCATAAAGAAAACTCAGAGTCTTGGTAAAGTTACCGGGAAGACTAACCTTAAGGCTAAGCTCGGATTGGGAATGTACGGTAGTGATTCAGGCAGCGAAAGTGATAACAGCGATTCGTCCCGTAAAGATTCCGACGACGAACTAAAAAACTCGATCAGAAAGAGAAAAGCAGACTTTGTACAGACGGAGAGAGGAATCGAAGATAAATTGCAACAGGCTGAGAAAGATAAAGACAACAAGAAGGCAAAAGATGAGGATGAAGACAGTTCGGAAAACCACGTAGAAGAATACACTCCGGAAGCAAAGAAAGATGAGGGGAATTCGAAGAATAAAGAGTCCAATTCCAAACATCGTAAAAGCTCTTCGCCAAGCTCAAACGAAAGCGATGAAGGGTCAAGCCATCGAAAATCCTCTTCGAGCAGAGAATCATCCGCTAGCACCAAAAGAAGACATAATAGAGATAGATCTGGAGTTAGAGGGTACACCCCAGAGAGAAAAAATAAAACCAAAAGATCCCGTTCAAGATCTTATGAAAGGCGACGAAATGCTTCCGACTACAAATATAAGAAGAATAGGAATCGTTCAGACCGAAGTAGAAGGTCTCGATCTAGGACTTCCCGATCTTCGAGAAGGTCGAGATCTAGGTCCTCGTCTTATAGATCCAGAAGGTCTTCCGATAGAAGCACTAGATCTAAAAGGAAACGTTCTAGGTCTCCGTTCTATTCGAGAAGTTCAAAAAGGTCACGGTCAAGGTCTTATGTGAGATCCTCGAGAAGGTAATAAATTGAGAAATCGAGGCATCTGAAGAACTTATATCTTGTTTTAATTTATTCTATATAAATTTGTTGAGTTTCCCCGATCTAAGATCAATATTCCAGTTGTTTACTTTATTTTCTATTTTGCATACTCGTCGGAGTTTGTGGAAAAAAATTTTATAACCTTCATTTGTTGTGGAATGATTGAGGTGTAGTGTTCTTGGACTCTTTCGCTGTTTAAGTACTTCATGAAGTTTAATAGTGAAGATGAAATATTTTTGAAATCAATATTATTTGCTACAGTTCATACGAAAATGTGGATTGAAAAAATTATATCAGACTCAATGATGTCATAATACTGTTTCGGTCAAATTAGTAGTAATATTTTATTGAAGTTAGTTGACTGCTTGACTTCATAACATTTGACGTTCAACAAGGGTTGCATTGTAATTTACATTGTAGATAATTTGTAACTTTATTGTATCCGAATTGTAAAATATTGAATGAAAATAATTCTTTTGGCTTTTGCAAATGGTTTGTTGGTTTAACGTGAAATGTTCTCATGGAATACATTTGTGTGTTATTCTGAACCATGCCCAATAATTTCGTCTTAGGTTTGATGAAAATCTCTCGCTCTTGATAATGTTATAATAATGAATTAAAAGTCGAATGAATTAAATAGCGGCTAATCTGATGTAAAATTCTACGTTGATCTATTTATTTCAAGGGACGAAGAGTGGGGAAACAATAGAAAAAAATTATAAAAAGTGAGCGTTTGAGCGCTCGTTCATCCGTTGAGATTCGCATTTTCTAGTTTTAGAAACCAATTGAAGACATTTTTGACAGTCGTCAAAAAGATGACGGTAGCTCTTTGTTAATTATGCCGAATCAGCTGTTACAGAAATATAAGAATTTTTTATTCAATATCTGAAAATTTGAAATGGTTCCGATTATGCGATCTGGACAAAATGTAGCTGAAATATATCATTCTCCATTGAAATACAAATTTTCGTCACGATCCAATCCGTAGTTTTGAAATTCTGAAAAAAACTAAATTTCAAACGACCATATTTACGGAACCCCTGATCAAATTTTGCCAAATAATCAACTGAACCGCGGCATTCGAGAATCGAACCTAGCCTCAAAATTTCAAGTCTCTGGGTCTTTCCGTTCGAAAGTTATGATTTTCTATGGATCTGGACAAAATTTCGCATGTAACTCGACCGCGGAATTCGAACCTACCCTGAAAATTTCAAGTTTGCGAGGGCGCAAAGGGTTGAAAAAAAAATGGATTATTACATACAGTATATATATTATATATGTAAATAAAAACAGTAATTAGATATAAAAATTTCAACTTAAAACTAAGATAATATAAGCTCACAAAGCAGCAAAACGGCAATTCATTTTGCCAGAGAAATAAAATTGTAGAAGAGTGAAATACTTAACAATTGAGTTTTGGGAATTACATCATGGAAATAATGAAATAATCTTATGCTAAAATGTGAGTTGAATTATCACAATTGAAGAAACGGAATTTTTGGTAAATATCAAACTTCAAATATGACTAGGATTTCATTTTTCAAACTAAATACTTAATTTCACTCAAAACAGCGTTAATCCTAAGGGTAAAATTTTATCCTCGCACATTTCAAATATGGTAAAATTCGATACAGAATGAAATAAAAAAAAAATTGGCGCAAAAAAGCATTTAAAAATACTGATATATCATATTCTGATGAAAAAATCAAAGCCATTGTGAAGAATTAAAACAACAAGTGAATAACAAATCTACCTCAACTCAATATAAAAGTTCCCAAAAATACAGGAATCAACAATATGACAATTTTCTGTATTCTCAAAATCAGTTTGAAATGTCTTAACAACAACAAAGCTATTGTCTTTCATAATGGACGTAAAGTATTTTTTTTTATTTCGAAATTTTAAGAAACGTTCAAATAGGCCAATGGTTTTCTCAAACTTTGTCACTTCTGAATTTCAAACTGCTCCTGAAGTTTTGTTGTATACAAAATTTCTTTCACTTGTTGAAAAATATTTGTTGAACAAGTTAGTTCTCAGTCCTATACAGAATTACATCAAAAAACATTTTGAAGTTGAGATCTTAGGTATATGAAATGAAGTATGGAATAAAATCAGTTGTGAAAGTTTGTTCACAACACACTTTATATGGAAGAAGGCAGGTATTTCTACTTTTTCAAAGGAGTATTCCATAAATCATTCGATAAACTCGATGGATAATCACTTAATTAGGAAGATATAGCCTCTGTTTATATAAATTATGACAATTTTCAATTGTGTTAAAGCATTTATCTTCGATATATAATCAACAATTCGATGAAAGCAAAGTAACAAACAATTTTATAATTCCTCATCGCTAGTTATCCAAACAGCTAACATCATGAGCTAGAAAAATATACACTAACTCATTGTTAGAATGTTTTGAATTTGTAAATTTCAAAAGGATAATGTCTCAGTTGAAGAGAGCACATTATTTTGGATTCAATTTAAAGTTGAAGCACCTGGAAAGTTAAATGCCTCAAAAGGCATTATTCCTCAAAAAAGCGCTAACTCGAATCAAATCTCCAAAAATACTAACATACATCTCTTCCGGAAGAAATGCTGAAAGAATTTATTTTATTTAAAGAAATTGAAAAACTGGAGGTTTTGGAGCTCCTATAGGAATGTATACTTCGATTTCGTGTCAAAATTGATCTGAAATGAATATCCTTATCGAGATATAGGACGTTGATTTTCATGTAATAAATATTTGTGAAGCGAAGATATCAAATAATGTTAAAAACAATCAGAATACATAAAGCCTTAAGTTTTGTACTTTGTCAGTTTCCTATTTCAGTTGCATGAAAAATAATGAAATTTGAAACAGAAAATTGTTTGAAATTCTTTGGGTAAGGAAGATGTTTCTGTACAATGTTTTGTGACAGTTTGGACACTAATTTCATAAAAAATAGTTTGAGTTTTGTGGATATATAAACTTTCCATGGGAAAACTTTATTATTTGTTTAATGAAAAAAAGTTATTCTTGATGAAAAGTTCTTCTAGACCTAAAATGAAATAGATATCAATTTTTTCCATTTGTACCCTAGGTTTGTCCAAAAATGAAAATTTTGCTCAGGAGTAAAGGACAAATAATAAAAACGTTTTCCATATGGACATACTGTATATCATAAATTTTCAGAAAGCATCGAAAATTTTGGAATTATGGGCTTTTTAAGAAATACCTAGAAATTAGCGAAATAATTGTTTGGAAAATTCATAATTATGTAGGTTCTTCATCATTTGAGGATAAAAACTGAAACTATTGAGTTAGTGCATCTGTTTCGAACTCACATCTATACAGATATAAAGGATAAGCCATCCGTTGGTTCATTTTTGAAATGCGTGTTATTTGACATATCAACTAAAATGAAGCGTTAAAGCTCCGATGTGAGAAATGGATAGTTTTACCTTTGAACGCTGGGGAATATTGCAAAATTATTTCCAAAGAGTAAATCTTTTGCATTACAGTGAAATGTTGACCGTTTTTTTGTGACTTCTCTTAGAAGCCAATACATCACTAAGAGATCTGGCAACGTCGATCAAATATGACAGATGTGATACATTAGAGCTACTGTGTGACAGGAATGTCGAAAATATTACGCTCACAACCTAAATTTCCTAATATTTTGATACATTTCGTCTCCCCTGAAAATGGGAAGAGAAATTGTAACTATAAACTCCATAAAATAACAAAAGGACACAATTGGATCAAAGGAGCCAGCCATTCAACTGAAATTGTTTCCATTGAAATACTATTTCAAGAATGTAGTTCTATTAGCAGTTTCAAAGAGAAACCGACAGATGGCCCGCCTAATTCATTCTTCAAATTCAACATGGTAATCACATAGCCCGGTAAGGACCCTGCATTTTCAAATATTGTATAACCAAGGATGGACCCCCGCCAATAATCTCGGCCGGTATTTGTGTTAATGGACAATTTTCAATACTCATTATTTGTAAATTCGAACAAAGGGCTAACTCGAAAGGAAGGTTATGCAAAGACGGATTATCATTTAAATAAAGAGACTCCAAAGATTCTAACGTACCAATCTCTTCCGGGAGAAACGCTAAAAGGTTCTCCCCGATACTCAAATACTGTAGATTCGATAGGTGTCCGATGGCTCTTGGTAGAGACGTAAGTTGGTTCGACTGCACAATCAGTCGTTGGAGTTCACGCAGATAACCTATCTCGTTCGGAAGTTGATCCAAACGGTTCTCCTCCAAATCGAGCACTCGTAATTTCCTCAGGCTTCCGATACTCGTCGGAATCCTCTTCAGTAGGTTATTCGATAGAACCAACACCTCCAAGCCTTGCAAATATTGTATATCTTCTGGTAATTTCGACAATTGATTTGTACCTAAGTTCAGTTCGACCATATTCACCCAAGCTCCAACGTCCAAGGGTAGAGAGGTCAGTTGATTTTCTTTCATATTCAGCTTGGTTAAATGCTTGGCACGTGAAAATATCCCGTACGGAATTTTATCGATTGAATTATGTTCTAAATTGATGGAATCTACGTTTGTGAATTGGGAAGGTCCCCCTGACGGATATGCGGAAAAATTATTCCTGGATAAGGTAATACTGGTAAGTTCCGTTAGACTGGATAATAAACCTTCGGGTAATATGCTTATGGTATTTCCTTCGACGTTAAACTCGTCCATGTGCTTACAGTTACTCAGGGATGCGGGGATACTAGTCAGTCTGTTGTAACGTAACCCCAACCTAGTTAACTGTTCCAAATTTCCAATCGTTTCCGGGATATCGAATAACTCGTTATGTTGAAGATCTAACGTCGACAAGTTTTTACATTTACCTATCTCCTCCGGCAAATGTTCCAGATGATTGTGGGACACATCGAATGTACCTAAGTGAATAAGATCACCGATCCCAGCAGGTAATTCCTTAATTTTATTCTCTCGTAAACTCAACATCGTCAGAGCATTCAAATTCCTTATTTCATCTCCCACCACTCTGATTCTATTGAATCTCAAGAAAAGAGTAGTTAACGACGTCAGTTTGTAGACGACATCCGGTATATCATTCAGTTTGTTATGTCTTAAATCTAAAACTTTGAGTGATTTCAAACTCACAAGTGAATCCGGCAGACTTGTCAGAGCGTTTTCGCTCAGCGCCAGAGTTTGTAAGCTTGTTAAACAACCAATTTCATGAGGCAACGAAACTAGTTTATTTCCATAAAGGTAAAGTTCGGCCAAATGTGTCAAATCTCTCAGAGTTGCTGGTAGTTGTGTGATGTTCGATTTGCTCAAGTCCAGTCGTTTTAAACCTTGTTCTTTGCATTTCAGGAACTCTTTGGATACGTCTAAATCGGCTTGAATTCGTTTGTTCTTTTTGGCAGTCGGTTTTAATTTGTTAGATTCTGGGTGTTTGACGGTAACCACTTTCGGGCGAGCTAAATCGCCGGCCCCCAGAGACCCTGACGAAAATTTTTTCTGTTTTGCATTTTCCAGTACATTTGAGCACTCAGCTTCAGGCATTTCTGATTCTGACAAACAGCCACTTGCTGAGCTAGGTTGTGTCATTCTGAGCTTTTAAAAGTTAGTCATAACTGAATTCCAAATTTTGTTCCAGGTTAAATAATCTCCAATTATTTAAATGTACCTCTCTATCAAATTATGATCACTGTATTTCATAGTGGATTTGAGTGTTACTCTTTTGTTCGTTTATGTTGATTTGGGTAGCAGATTATTTTGCCAAAAATATTCAGTCAAGGCCAATACACTTATCAAGACCAAAGATGACATCAGAAACTTCGATACAGTTGAGAGCGATGTTAGTGAAAACGTCTGAAACCTTTGTATGAAAAAAAATCATTGCCTCCGCCCCAGAGTTAAATACAGTTTTCTTTTTAATGCGGAGAGAGCATTTACGCTTTCTTCAAAGATGGCAATAATACACCCCATGAATTTTGCAAAGGACACATTTATCTTTGATACAAAAGTCATAAAATTTCAAACTATGCAATCGTACTTTCATACAGATAGTTTGATAGAGAACATTCATTTGAATTTCAACATTACAATGGAAACTGAAAATAAGTAGATGCTAGATAGTGCTTAATAAATCCAACAGAGTTCGCTACTTGAATTGAAATTTTTTCAACATTTTTCCTAGATCTTATTTTGGAGCATCACAAAGAATAGAAATGGACAATAAAAATTGTATCTAAGAATAAAGACAGGTGTATGTTGAATTTTATTCCATCAATTGCAGTGAAAACAAACGTTCTGACAGTTCTCAGTGACGCTAGCGAAAATTAGCTGTAAATACTTCAATTCTGATGGAAAGCTTCTTTTGTTATAAATTTATAGAATTCCCCGAATTGTTTTCAATTCAATAACTTCTTTCTCCTATAAACATTTCTGTTCGTCGCAAAAGAATGTGGAATGTGGTTTTGACGTGCGCAAATACCGTCAATGTAAAGGTTAGATCACAGAACAATTTATGGATTTTGTATTTTTCTGTGTTCGAAGTGAGGAATTTGACATTTGGATGGTAGTGATGTGCATAGAATTTTTGTTACTGAAAGGTGTTCAACGCTAGGGTTTTTCTATTTTGCAATTTCCGATCATAGTTCGTTTGGTTTTTGATTAGTTCTGAAGGTTCGAGTAGCGGGAGTGGTGTTGTGTAGTGTGTAGTGAGCGGTAACAGAATGGTTACGAGTTAAGAATCGTGTTTTTCGTTTAAAATGAATCTGCAGTGACCAAAAAAATTGAAATTCTTGTGATATTTTCTAAAATATGTGTACAGTTCATAGTTAGCCAAAATGTTTCGTTGTATACCTATATTTAAAGGCTGTAATAGACAAGTCGAGAGTGTTGATAAAAGACATTGCTCGCTTCCAAATGTTCCAGAGGATATTTTACGGTATTCAAGAAGCTTGGAAGAGCTTTTATTAGATGCTAATCATATACGTGACCTTCCAAAGGTAGGAGTATCCCTCGTGAAAACTACTGTAATCTATACATTTTCATCTTTTCAGAATTTCTTTCGCCTTCACAGGCTAAGAAAACTAGGACTGAGTGATAATGAAATTAACAATTTACCGCCCGATATCCAAAATTTCGAGAACCTTGTTGAATTGGATGTCTCAAGAAACGGTGAGTAATTTAGTGCAATTGTTGGGAAATCTATCCCCTCTTTGTATCTTCTCTGCATACTTGTAGCATTACAATGATAGCAGTTTTGTGCGATCCTGAACCTACATTTTTATTAAAGCAACGGTTCTTTTTGTTAAATCCATCACATTCTTCGAATTTGTACCTGAGAACCTGATACAATTTATTATCAACGAAACACAGTTCTTTATTCCCATTGTTTCTTGGATTCAAAGGTTTTGGATAATTATATAGAATTGGCTTTTAACTGGACAGTATGTTTATGTTTTATTGCAGCAAACCAGTTTCATGAACATGCAAATTATTGAATTCATATATTTTTTCTGTTTAATACAACACTTGTTTGTTTTGATTAATGATGAAACTTAACCTATTTTATCACTATCATATCACTAAAATTATGAAAGAATTTACTTATGTTGGAGATCTTGCAGATGTGATTTGTTTCTAATAACATTTTGATGGTCATTGATCATTTCCTTTTGGAAACTATTTCATTATTGCTGAGGAATGCTGGTGGAATAGGTATATTACGATGCAGTGGAAATAGCTTGAAATTTTGCTTAACAATAATTTTGGATTATTATTACCAATTATCGAATACAAATAAAAATTGGTGTATTTAGCTGAAATTTACATTGATTTTTAACCAGTTAAAACACACCTGTGGGAAAAAACTTTCAAGTATTGTTCACAAATATGAATGAACCATAGAATTCAGGTTGAATTTATTTCTTTGTCAAGTTCTGTAGTTCCCACAGAAAACATATGGTCACTGAATTATTTTTAGTCCCAAAATGTATGTAGTTTTAATGTGAGATCAATTGTTCAACATTTAATCTGGCCACAATAATAGTGTTATGTTGAACAAGAAGGATTGAAGTGAAATATTAGTTTCATGTCCTAATGAAGTATGATGTCGAAAGCCTGTCGCAACTTCTTATCTTCTCAAATTTTCGATGCGGACAATAATTAAGTAATAACAATATAACAATGCCTAATTACATTGTAACTACTACTCGTGAAATTCACCCACCTATTCGAGTCGAAAGATGATGGCAATTGATTGGTTGACAATTGGAACACCCACTATTATTAGAAACAAAAAATTCTTGTTGATTCAGGCACTTCCAGTTCCGTAGGCAGTATGAATAATGGTTCTTCGATAAGAATCGTCTGGATATTGGTTCAAGCATATTTTATGAGGAGATGAGTCATCTTGAGGTTAGCTTGTATAGGTTTCCAAGAAAATTATGGAATTTTTGGGATAAGGAAGTTCAGGAATTTTTATTATGGGATTCCTGCAACAATTGATGGAAATGATATATTTGTATCCTGTTTTTCCAAGCTTTCTATCTTTGTATTCAAACAATGCAAGGATGGTTTTTAATCGTTGTTGAAAATGTCTGTTTCTTTGATGAACAAGTTGCACCTGAACTAGTCTAAATCTATTAATTTTTTAATATGGTTGACCGAAGAGGCTTTAGTTTATTATTTCCAATATTGATTTGGTTTTTTCTATAATAAAGTAGAAGTTTTCTTGTTTTGGGTGATGTAGAATCCAACAATCAAGGAAATAAAAATTTAAAAAGCACTGACTTGATATCGGGAGCTTTTTTGCGCATGTTTCTGTGCACCGAAACGGCCTTCAGTGTTCATTGTCATTATGACAAGCACTGTATTTTTATTTTTATGATGAAAACACCGAATAATATTGAATATATCAGAACAACGCTTTTTTTTTTTCTGTGTACCAAAATGGCCATCAGTGATCATTTCCAGTGTCACCAGGGGTTCCGTAAATATGTTAGTTCAAAATTCTGTTTTTTGATAATTTCAAAAGTATGGATTCGGCATAATTGACAAAGAGCTGCTGTAATTTTTTTGACAGCTGTTAAAATTTCTTCAATTGGTTTCTAAAACTGGAAAATGCGAATCTACCTACTGAGTGGATGAACGAGCGCTCAAAAGCTCCTGACTCCATGGCAGTGCTTTTTATAATTTTCTATTGAGTATCATTATACCAACACCACCAAATTTATTTTTTTTTTAAACATGATAAGTCGATGTTGAGCCCTCGAAATTCATGGAGCGGATTCCTAAGCTGAGGAGAGCACTCGGACAAAACAATGCGAAAAAAAAAATCAAATTGAATCCAACAACGTTTACGCGAGTTATCACAGGTCATTGTTTCGTTATGAAGAAAATCCGACATCCGTAATTTATATTTCATCAACTTGTTCGCCGGAGCGCGAAGGCCGAAATGGCAGAGCGGTTTTTCCAATTTCGAAAGGACAAAGGGTGGAGCTGATGAAATGCGGAGCCGTGTTTTTGGGACCGGGAAAAACATATCTGTATTTCGAGCTAATCGCACAAAGCGACGTTGATTACTGTTTTAATTAAATTATTATATTATTAACGAATTGGATGATTTGTGGGATAGTCGGGAAAACGCCGTGTGGAAAATACACGACACAAAAAAATATATAATTTTCATACAAAACAACATCAACTAGATGAATTTTGGGGGTACTGAAAACTTTGGCCACTCAGTACATATTATATTATTACCCTAATATTAAAATTCATCGAATGTTTGTAAACGGTCATGATGAATTAGAGATAAAACAGAAAATGTCGTTTTTATCCAATAGTAGCAAAATGTAACGGATATAATTATTATGGTATACACCGAACCGTACAGAGAGCACTTATCGTAATTATGCTTCTACGCACTCTCATCAGCTGCTAATGAATTCCATTGGAAGCAGCGGAATGCAGGGGGAAGATTTTCAGTCCAAAGGACCTTGATTGTACCTTTTACGGTGTACATGGAGCGAATCCTCCGTCCGAAGTATACTCGCGAAGAAATTCAGTGGAGAAGGGTCGTGTTTGCTCTAATTACTCAACAGAGTTCTTAATTAAGAATTCAGTTTCATGTAAATTTGTTTTCAGCTCTTCGAAAAAAGGTCGATTGGGTTTTATGTACGCTGAAAACTTACATTTTGTGCCATGGTCTGAATGCTTTCTAGTTAGGTTGTAACTCGACTCTTCCACATATGAGGTAGAACAGACGCCCTATAAAAATTTCGAAGAACCAATCGAACCCTATGCCACTTGGGGTTGTTAAATGTTGTAACTCTTCGCTGTAGGTAAAGTTAACACATTGACAACGGTCTATTATATACCAACGAGAGGAATACGTGATAACGGTCAGGTAATTTTCTCGGAACGTTTTCGCTTTTTAACCGTCTTCATTATCTCATATGAACTTGAAGAAACAATTTGAAAAGCTTTTGCGCGTTTTTTCCTGTGCACCAAAACGGCCTTCAGTGTTTATGACAAATGAATTCATTTTTTATAAACAATAGATGGAATCACCGAATTATATTGAATATATCAGAAAACTATTAATTTTCTGTGCACCAAAACAGACTTCAGTGTTCATTGTCAGTATGACAAATACTGTCAGTTTGTTTTTTCAAACTTCAAAATATGGAATCACAGAATTATACTGAATAAATCAGAACACTCAGTTTATTTTCTGTGTACCAAAACAGACTTCAGTGTTCATTGTCAGTATGACAAAGTACTGTCATTTTATTTTTGTAAACTTCAAAATATGGAATCACAGAATTATACTGAATATATCAGACCACTTTTTTTTCTGTGAAACAAAACAGACTTCAGTGTTCATTGTCAGTATGACAAATACTGTCATTTTGTTTTTTCAAACTTCAAAATATGGAATCACAGAATTATACTGAATATATCAGAACACTCAATTTATTTTCTGTGTACCACAACAGACTTCAGTTTTCATTATCAGTTCCACAAGTACATTGCCATTTCAGTTTTGTAAACT
The DNA here is from genome assembly GCA_963966015.1 of Aphidecta obliterata. Classification (NCBI taxonomy): domain Eukaryota; kingdom Metazoa; phylum Arthropoda; class Insecta; order Coleoptera; family Coccinellidae; genus Aphidecta; species Aphidecta obliterata. Next base: position 7,886,967 of record OZ014435.1, read on the forward strand.
TCAAAATATGGAATCACAGAATTATATTGAATATATCAGAACACTCAATTTATTTTCTGTGTACCACAACAGACTTCAGTTGTCATTGTCAGTTTGACAAGTATTGCCATTTTAGTTTTGTAAACTTCAAAATATGGAATCACAGAATTATACTGAATATATCAGAACACTCAATTTATTTTCTGTGTACCAAAACAGACTTTAGTGTTTATTGTCAATATGACAAGTACTGTCATTTCATTCTTATGAACTACCAAAACAGACTTCAGTGTTTATTGTCAGTATGACAAAGTACTGTCATTTTATTTTCGTAAACTTCAAAATATGGAATCACAGAATTATACTGAATATATCAGAATACTCAATTTATTTTCTGTGTACTAAAACAGACTTCAGTGTTTATTGTCAGTTTGAGAAGTATTGCCAATTTGGTTTTTTAAACTTCAAAATATGGAATCACATAATTATACTGAATATATCAGAACACTCAATTTATTTTCTGTGTACCACAACAGACTTCAGTGTTCATTGTCAGTTTGACAAGTATTGCCATTTTAGTTTTGTAAACTTCAAAATATGGAATCACAGAATTATACTGAATATATCAGAACACTCAATTTATTTTCTGTGTAGGTACCAAAACAGACTTCAGTGTTTATTGTCAATATGACAAGTACTGTCATTTCATTCTTATGAACTTCAAAATATGAAATCACAGAATTATACTGAATATATCAGAATACTCAATTTATTTTCTGTGTACTAAAACAGACTTCAGTGTTTATTGTCAGTTTGAAAAGTATTGCCAATTTGGTTTTTTAAACTTCAAAATATGGAATCACAGAATTATACTGAATATATCAGAACACTCAACTTATTTTATATGTACCAAAACAGACTTCAGTGTTCATTTTCAGTATGACAAGTACTGTAATTTTAGTTTTGTAAACTTCAAAATATGGAATCACAGAATTATACTGAATGTATCAGTGTTCATTGTCAGTTTGACAAGTATTGCCATTTTAGTTTTGTAAATTTCAAAATATGGAATCACAGAATTATACTGAATATATCAGAACACTCAATTTATTTTCTGTGTACCACAACAGACTTCAGTGTTCATTGTCAGTTTGACAAGTATTGCCATTTTAGTTTTGTAAACTTCAAAATATGGAATCACAGAATTATACTGAATATATCAGAACACTCAATTTATTTTCTTTGTAGGTACCAAAACAGACTTCAGTGTTTATTGTCAATATGAAAAGTACTGTCATTTCATTCTTATGAACTTCAAAATATGAAATCACAGAATTATACTGAATATATCAGAATACTCAATTTATTTTCTGTGTACTAAAACAGACTTCAGTGTTTATTGTCAGTATGAGAAGTATTGCCAATTTGGTTTTTTAAACTTTAAAATATGGAATCACAGAATTATACTGAATATATCAGAACACTCAACATATTTTATATGTACCAAAACAGATTTCAGTGTTCATTTTCAGTATGACAAGTACTGTAATTTTAGTTTTGTAAACTTCAAAATATAGAATCACAGAATTATACTGAATATATCAGAACACTCAATTTATTTTCTGTGTACCACAACAGCCTTCAGTGTTCATTGTCAGTTTGACAAGTATTGCCATTTTAGTTTTGTAAATTTCAAAATATGGAATCACAGAATTATACTGAATATATCAAAACACTCAACTTATTTTATATGTACCAAAACAGACTTCAGTGTTCATTGTCAGTTTGACAAGTACTGTTATTTTAGTTATGTAAACTTCAGAATGTGGAATCACATAATTATACTGAATATATCAGAACACTCAATTTATTTTCTGTGTACCTAAACAGACTTCAGTGTTTATTGTCAGTATGACAAGTACTGTCATTTCATTTTTATGAATTTCAAAATATGAAACCACAGAATTATAGTGAATATATCAGAATACTCAATTTATTTTCTGTGTACCGAAACAGACTTCAGTGTCCATTGTCAGTTTGACAAGTACTGTCATTTTAGTTTTGTAAACTTCAAAATATTGAATCACCGAAAAGTACTGAATATATCAGAACACTCAATTTATTTTCTGTGAACCAAAATGGCCTTCAGTATTCATTGTCAGTATGACAAGTACTGTCATTTCATTTTTATGAATTTCAAAATATGGAATGACAGAAACTTGCTACTTTCAGTGGTAAAACTTTTTTTCCATGTTTGGCAAAGAGTGTCTACCCCTTCTTGTAGAATTCATAGTCACGGATCCTTTGTCTGCGTTATTATCGTCCCTGAAATATCTAGTGGCAAAAGTCATAACATATCCCTTCGAATGCGATCCGAGTCGTATCAATTTTCAGCGATTCCATAACATAATATTGGATTCTAGGCGCAACAGGATACTTTCCCGGCCGAATGAGCACCGAACGCAACCACCAAATACGCCCCATAACGAGAAACCGAAAACTTATCCTTTCGTCTCGTATCGACTATCCCGTCCCGGAAGGTAAAAAGATGTAGGGTTTCGTATGTCCGCATTATCGGTGATAATCGCATAACCGGCACTCGTATCCGGGTTCTCCGGCTGCCTCTTCGGCGGAACCCACGGCGCGCTGGGTCGATCGCGAAGTTTACCCTGTGTGTTATAATTTTTTTTTTAAGATGGACGGTGATGAGAAGGCTAGAGGGAAATCGAGACGGAAGTTTCGCTTCAGCGCTACGTTTTCTGGTTTCTCCGAAGGAGGTATCTTTGTTTTTCTTCTAATAGGCGAAAGTGAACTGGGCAAATGGAAGTGTTGATTTGGGCAAATCGCTGTTGTTCAATGCTGAATTGAATAAGTGTTGAAATTGTAAATGTTGTGGATTATTTTCTCACTTGAAATGACTGTGTTGTTCAATACCGATTTGGGCAAATCACTGTTGCTCAGGACCGAATTGGAAAAATGCGAATGTTATGAATGCTGTTAATTATTTTCTTACTAGAGATGAGAGTTCGCTTAAAACCGATTTGGGCAAATCACTGTTGCCCAATGCTGACTTGAAATGATGCTAATGCTCAAAATGCTGTGAATTATTTTCTTACTAGAGATGAGAGTTCGCTCAAAACCGATTTGGGCAAATCACTGTTGCTCAATGCTGACCTGAAATGATGCTGTTGCTCAAATTGCTGTGGATTATTTTTTAAGTTGAAATGAGCGTGTCGCCCAATACCGATTTGGGCAAATCACTGTTGCTCAATGCTGACTTGAGCAAATGTTTATGCTGTATAGTTGTAGATTATTTTCTTATTTGAAATGAACCAGTCACACAATACCGATTTGGGCAAATCACTGTTGCTTAGGGATGAATTGGGAAAATGCGAATGTTATGAGTGCTGTGAATTATTTTCTTACTAGAGATGAGAGTTCGCTCAAAACCGATTTGGGCAAATCACTGTTGCTCAATGCTGACTTGAAATGATGCTATTGCTCAAATTGCTGTGAATTATTTTTTAAGTTAAAATGAGCGTGTCGCCCAATACCGATTTGCGCAAATCACTGTTGCTCAGTGCTAACTTGAACAAATGCTAATGTTTTGAATGCTGAGAATTTTTTCTTACTTAAAACGAGCGCGTTGATCATTACCGATTTGGGCAAATCACTGTTGCTCAATGCTAAATTAGGCAAATGCCTATGATGCGAATGCTGCCCAATTTATTAGTTGTTGAATGGTGGGGTAACGTACAACATTTCAGATTAATCTTCTGATTTGAGCAAATGAAAATTGTTGCCCATTCCGAATTCAGCAAATGCTTCCCTCGATAATTGATTGATACAGATATATTCCACTACAGTTGCCAACAACACGTGCTAAACTCTGTTGATTTTCAGCGATTCCCCGAAATTTCAGCCAGTCCATTTACTCCTGAAATATCGTCGTTTTTGGATTTGTATCGGCGAACAGATGTTCCCTAATAGATTTCATTATTTCCCCGTTTGAGTTCCAGCACGTCGTAGCATCTCGCCCCGTTGACATTTTCCTCGGACCGCATTTCCGCTCGGTATTTCCGCGAAACGGGAGGGATCTATTAATAGACCTTCTACAAGGAAAATTGTTCCAGGCACTTTTCGCTGAATCTTCCTGTGTAGGTACGCCGAGGTAATTGGCATCGAAGCTCCATTTAGGGTGATGTAACTTTTTTCTTTCGTGATGTGAGCCAATTGCCGCAGTAATGAAGAATGAGGAGAAATCGTTTTTGAACATGAACTCGAAGTGATCACGAAGAAATGTCATCAAATTTTGACATTTGACATTTGAATGAGTACCAACTGAAAACTGTAGGAAAATAATATGGTGCTTGTGAATATGATTGATCCCATTAATTCTCGAACCATTTGACGCATCGCAGATACGGCAGAATTGGGCGATTGCGATCGACACTTGTTCTCGCGATTTTCAACACGAATCAATCGGCCGATGACGTGTTCACGAAATAATTTCGAATAATCCGATATCAATAATTCAGAGTCCATTTATTTGGACGATGCGATTCAACCTTGAACGTTCATTGCTTCAAATATATTTAGTATATCACTCTTGAACGAGGTTATTTTTAAATTCCATTGATTTTGGTTTGTTATCGACAATAATAAATCTTCGAGGAAAGAAAACCAACGTTCCCTGAAATTTTCTCAAGCAACGGTTTGGGGGATATCTAGTATCTATGAATCAAATAGCAGTTGAATTTGTACACTGGAATAACATAACATAGTAGAAGCATTAAAGACCACAGAAAGTAACCATTTATATACAGTGGAACTTCTATGCCAATGCTTTATGTCAAAATCAAAGCGCGCATGATAAGCTCGAAACACAAACATCATGGTAAGTTTCAGTGGATTGCTCTAAAATATCAAACCTTGTTTGAGAGAAAGTTTACTTGAGCAAAAATAAATTCCTGAAATTTTCACAAGTATTAGTTTGGTGGATATCTAGAATTTAAGGATCTAATAACAGTTGAATTGGTATACTGGAATAACATAACATAGTAGAAGCATTAAATACCACATAAAGTAACCATTTATATACAATGGAATAACATAACTTCTATGCTAATGCTTTATGTCAAAATGAGAGAGCGCATGATAAGCTCAGAACAGAAACATCATGGAAAGTGTCAGTTGATTGCTGTCAAATGGCAAACATTGTTTGAGGTAAAGTTTACTCGAAGAAAAAAATCCTTGAAATTTCCACACGTAACGGTTTGGGGGATATCTAGGATCTAAGAATCAAATAGCAGTTGAATATGTACACTGGAATAACATAACATAGTAAAAGCATTAAAGACCACAGAAAGTAACCATTTATATACAGTGAATAACATAACTTCTATGCTAATGCTTTATGTCAAAATCAGAGCGCGCATGATAAGCTCGAAACACAAACATCATGGTAAGTTTCAGTGGATTGCTCTCAAATATCAAACCTTGTTTGGGAGAAAGTTTACTTGAGGAAAAAAAAATCCTGAAATTTTCACAAGTATTAGTTTGGTGGATATCTAGAATTTAAGGATCTTATAACAGTTGAATTGGTATACTGGAATAACATAACATAGTAGAAGCATTAAATACCACATAAAGTAACCATTTATATACAATGGAATAACATAACTTCTATGCTAATGCTTTATGTCAAAATCAGAGCGCGCATGATAAGCTCAGAACAGAAACATCATGGAAAGTGTCAGTTGATTGCTGTCAAATGGCAAACATTGTTTGAGGTAAAGTTTACTCGAAGAAAAAAATCCTTGAAATTTCCACACGTAACGGTTTGGGGGATATCTAGGATCTAAGAATCAAATAGCAGTTGAATATATACACTGGAATAACATAACATAGTAGAAGCATTAAAGACCACAGAAAGTAACCATTTATATACAGTGGAATAACATAACTTCTATGCTAATGCTTTATGTCAAAATCAGAGCGCGCATGATAAGCTCGAAAAACAAACATCATGGTAAGTTTCAGTGGATTGCTCTCAAATATCAAACCTTGTTTGGGAGAAAGTTTACTTGAGGAAAAAAAAATCCTGAAATTTTCACAAGTATTAGTTTGGTGGATATCTAGACTTTAAAGATCTAATAACAGTTGAATTGGTATACTGGAATAACATAACATAATAGAAGCATTAAAGACCACATAAAGTAACCATTTATATACAATGGAATAACATAACTTCTATGCTAATGCTTTATGTCAAAATCAGAGCGCGCATGATAAGCTCAGAACAGAAACATCATGGAAAGTGTCAGTTGATTGCTGTCGAATAGCAAACATTGTTTGAGGTAAAGTTTACTCGATGAAAAAATTCCTGAAATTTTCACAGTAAATCTAGAATCTAAGAATCAAATAACAGTTGAATTGGTACACTGGAATAACATAACATAATAGAAGCATTAAAGACTACTGGAAGTAACCATTTATATACAGTGGAATAACTTAACTTCTATGCTTTTTGTCAAAATCAGAGCGCACGTCATAAGCTCAGATCATAAACATCATGGTAAGTGTCAGTTGATTGCTGTCGAATATCGAATTGTTTGTGGTAAAGTTCACTTGAAGAAAAAAATTATATATATATATTTTGAAAATGGGTGGGATCCTCTTCGCAGTCAATGTCTTGTCCTAATTTGTTAAAACCTAATTTTATTCGATGATAACCGCATATCCTTCCCGTCACCAGCATACAAACTATCAATGTGATGTTATTCTTATGCTATGTTATTCCGCTGTATAAATCCACCTCAACCATCCAATATCCCCGCTATGAAAAGTATTCGAACGTCCTACCGAACATGAAATCCTTGAGAAAGGACGTCGGCAACTCGTCCATTAGGGCCGGATCACACGAGGACCGACATGAAATATGGCAGGACGACGTCGTCGTAAATTCTTCCGAGTATGCGGCCGTAAATTCGAATTCCGCAAAGAGCGGGACCATGAAGAAGAAGAACAAGTAGGCGTCGATGTCGTCGGTGGGTGTCTCGGCACGCTTAGCGACAGAGTTCCTTAAACTCCGCGCGGATCGCGTTCACCTTGCCGCGGGTGGCAAGGTCGTGGGACCCCTCGAGAGTTCGGAGGAGATTTATCGACACAAAAACAAAAGTTGAGAATGAGAAATTACTACAATTACAATTTTTTCTTCAACGTAGACAAAATCCTGTTTTTCCATCAGCAATCTCGTTTTTGCGATTTACAAATCGGATCGAGAAAGCGCCGTAAAGCCGTCGTCGCACGCCAATGACGTCCGAAGACGGTGAATTATGTGCTCCAAAAGAAATACACATGAATTAACGCGAGCCGGCCTAATATTTAACGTGGCGGTATTTTATTTCTGTTTAGGTTTCGGTCGATTTACCGCAATTAGTCGATTTTTCCAGTTACAACAATAAAACGGCCCGTTACCGTTATTTGGACGCGAAGTGTGAAATCGAGATTTATGAGTCGCGATCTACCGGATTGAATTTCGTTGGGATCTTCGTATGCCAAAGTGGTAAAAGACCGCGAGGTCGTTTTGTCTTGATGGGGTTCTCACTTTAGTAAAATTTGTACTTTTTCCTTATGGGGTTATGGGCCCATATATAGTTCAGAGGTGCGCAGATCGAAGTAGCACTCCTCACTAGCGCCATCTGTATGCGCCAACAGAAAACTCACTCCATTCCTCTCCTCATTCTATTTTTTTTTGCAGATATTCAAGACATCCCCGAGAGCATCGGCGCCCTCAGGGCGCTGCAGATGGCCGACTTCAGTTCGAATCCCATCGCCAGGTTACCTCCAGCTTTCAGCCAGTTGAAGTCGCTCAGCGTCCTGGGCCTGAACGACATGTCCCTGACCTCGTTGCCCACGGACTTTGGCACTTTGACCTCCCTCACGTCGTTGGAGCTGAGGGAGAACCTCCTGAAGGAACTGCCCGCCTCCATCAGCGAACTTTCGAAGTTGGAGAGGCTGGATTTGGGGGACAACGAGATCGAATCACTGGTAAGTTTCGGAACCAGTTCAGAACTCGAGTCCCGGACCAGTTCCCAATCGGTAAATGCGTGATTTGGCTGGAATTTTCGTGAGATTGATTATTGTAGCGTTTTTTGTCCCTTCACCCACACATGAGCTTCTAGATTATTCTACACCCGTAGGAAGATTCACAATGAGATTTATGGATGTTTCCAATTTGCAGTTTTGTCATGTTCGTAGCGAGGTCAGTAAAGAATTATTTTTTCTTCCCGATAAGGTGAACGTAATTAACACTGGGTCAACGCTAGAATTTCAAATGCTCGCTTGGAAAAGAACCGCCTTCGAATAATGCTACTATCATATTTGTAAACAACGGTTGCGTAATTTCAATTAGCGATAATGCTCTTGGTTGAGACTGTGACTCAATAAGGATAAACAGTACGTTTTGCAATAACTTTGAACGATTGTTTCACGTGTGTTTTTCGCTTCTATTTTTATTACGGCCCCGATAAGTGGTTATCATTTTCGATTATGTATCAGGAATTTGTTACATACCGGCTACGCGTTGTGTGGCTAAGGTATACGTTGGATTGTTATTATCATTATTCACCCTAACAAAAACTCAACCTAGCCCAACCCTTACCATCTAATGTTGTTGAAACATCGTTTTTCTTCAGACACATTGTCTCGATCATTAGGAACTCGACTTGAATCAAGCGTCCGCCGACCAATATTTGGACGCCTCACTGATGGCATTTTATCATTCACAATAACTATCCCACAACGCAACGATGTAAATCAAACACAGTGATGAACTCCTAAGCAATTTCTAGAAACACGTTAAATTTCACTTTTTGTCTAAGTATCAAAATCATCATGAAATATAAGCAATCTATGATAGTTCGCTTGGAAGGACGAAAAAGGAAGGCCATTTCTTTTTTCCGTACGGTTTTTAAGGAAATATTTCGTTGTATAAACCTTGTCCTGATAATAATGAACAGAACTAAAAAAGAATTATCGCATTTGGTGCAGTCGTTTGGACGTGATGCCCGAACATCTGTAAACCCTCTTTTATTGATATAGAATTGATTCTGAGAAATTCCCAGCCTGGATTCGCTGAAATTGGTTCGTATTGAGATCTAAATGTGTGTCATGTGTGTTTATAATCGCGGTCTGAGAGGTCAGTATACCGAATCATCTCTGATGAGTATGATTTTTGTTAGTTTTTCCGATCTCAACCCCTTTGATTTCTTCCTTTGGGTTCATTTGAAAACGTTAGTGTATGGTGAAGTGAATAGGGCGGAAGAACTAAAACAACGCAGTTGATTGCATTCGAATATAAAACATTGTTTGAGATTGAAAATGCTTGTGACATTATTCGTGAGCAAACCGATGTGATAGTTGCTGCATGCAACCATTCTTCATTACGCCGGGTGCACATCAAACGAATGGTAACCATTTCGAACAATTTCTCTATGTATACAATTTGGATCAATTTTACGGCGAGTTAGTGCTCTTCCTAATTTTTTTATAGTATTTTTTCGATCAGTAATTTCTCTTCTCCTTAGTTTGAACTTCGAAAATCACCGAATAAAAGTTGAAATAGAAGACCTATACAGATTTTGCGATAAATTTTAGTGCCGAGAAAAAATTGCATGCTTATGGCAGTCTGCTAACACGACCCAGAGTCGTATTAAGATATTGATGCCCAAGATTTTTTGCACTTTTTTCAAATGATCTCTTTAGATGAGTTCTAGCACCTGTCAAAAAAGCCTCACCTTAAAAAACATCCTGTATTGTTTGCTTTAGGAATGTTTTCATAGTCCGATTTCATGCTGCTATGATGGTTTAATTTTTCTACTGACGAAATAAGTCTAGCCGATTATGGATAAGTTTCAGTTGTGTGAGCATTGAGAAATCTACGGGCGATCTGTTGAATATATTAAGCTTGTTCGATTTAACATTTTTCCGTGCTTTTTGAAGATCCGAGTTATATGGTCCAGAGGAGATTCACCGTGGGCTTAGATGCGGTTTTTTATTCATATCCAAATGAGGAATTTTGCGTAGGTTCAATGCAATAACATTTATGGAGTTCTTTCTCTGTTGGAATTCCAGCCTCTTCGTCGATTCTGGATGGCCAATGCTGGTTTGGTATTGCGGTCAAAAAAAGTTAGTTTCTCCCTCTTCTTCCTCTTTTTTTCCCCTTCTCTCTTTCTTTTTTTCTTCTTTCTCTTTTTCTTTTTTTCCCTTTTCTTTTTCTTTCCCCTCTTTCTTTTTCTTTTCCTTTTCTTTCTTTTTCCTTTTCTTTCCCTTTTATTTATCCTCTTCCTTTTCCTGTTATTTTTTCTGTTCTTATCTTTATCTTTTTGAGCGCTCGTACCACTTACACGAGGGCTATATCATTTCGTCACGATGTCTGTATTTTTCGAATTTTGAGCCGAAAATGGTCTCAATCGACTATGTTCGACTCACTGATGACGAATCCATCGGAAAATTCGAGTCTGTCCGTCCGGCCGTCCGTAAGCACGATAACTCTCGAACGGAAGAACTTAGAGACTTTTCAGTGTGGGTTCAGTTCCCGATTGCCTCGGTTAAGTTCGTTAATGGGCCAAATTCCACCAGGGGTTCCGTAAATATAGCCGTTCAAAGTTTTGTTCCCCTCATTACTTGAAAACTGCAAATTTGATCGAGATGAAATTTTGCACTCAAATGGAGAATGAGGTGTTCAAGCTACATGTGAAAGTTTGTCCAGATCGCATGACCAGAACCATAGAAACCATAGAAAATTGTAACTTTTGAGGGGAAAGGCCTAGGATATTGAAATTTTCAGGGTGGGTTTGGATCGCGAATATCGCGGTCACGTTCATCAATGAGCAGAATTAGACTAGGGGTTCCGTAAATATGGCCGTTCAAACTGTTTTTTTCCTGATAGTTTCGAAACTACTGATCGGATTGGAATGAAATTCTGCACCTAGCTGAGGAATAATGTTTTCAAACTACGTGCAAAATTTTGTCCAGATCGCATCACCAAGACCATAGATACCGTAGAAAATTCTAGCGAATTATCGAAAACAAAATTGGTCACTTAGCACTGTAGTGAAAAGTGGAGTTTCGCCTTAGTTTGACATTTTTTTTGGCAGCTGTCAAAAATTTCTTTAATTGTTTCCTAAAACTAGAAAATGCGAATCTACCTACAAGTGCATGAACGAGCTCTCAAAAGCTCCTGACTTCACGGCACTGCATTTTATAATTTTCTTCATTCTGTTTCTCCTTTTTTTCTCTCTCTTTTTCTTTTGCTTCTATTTTTCTTTCTTTTTTTTCTTTTGCTTCTCTTTTTCTTTCTCATCTCTCTCCCCCCTCCCACTAATCGATCTTCCCATACAATAATTATCCTATTAAACCTTTCTTTTCTTCATTCAGATTCGGTCCCAGGTGTTTCACTCGGAGACCGAAAAGTTTAGTCGACTCTTAATTTACTACGTTCCGTTGTCATTCATCTGAATTTTGGCCGTCGTCGTGACAACGTGAACGTACAGCATGTAAAGCGCCTAATCTAGTTCTGTCGACGTTAATAATTCGTTGATAGTTAATAGTTTCACACTAAACCTGTCCCATCTCCGTTGTTTGTTCGGAATGAAACATGGATAGTCGCCACTTAATAATCCCGGTTGACGTTCTTAATGGATGTAGATTTGATATCCTGATATTTGATACATGTCAGGGGATAAATCGCCTATATTAAACGTGCGAGTTCGTGCAAACGTTGGAATATTTCTATTTTTCGTTCCAACAAGCCACGAGATATTTCAGGTTGCGATTGTGTAGTCTGTGATAGCCTTAAAGAATTAATCGAATCGTTTGTTGGATGGCTGATAATCCTCGGGATCTGTCTGACCGTTATACAAATTTAGGCAACGGGCATATCTGTCTCTGAACTGATTACATTAATCGATTTATCTTACTGTTCAGATGTAGTTCCTTCACGTAGAATAAAAGGCTGAGATTCTATGATAATGCATCTGATGTACCTACGAAATTATTCAGTCATGACTTTCGTTTCGAGATCTTGATTAATCCAACCTAGAATTAAATGCGAAATGTATTGGGAAATTTCCAAGGGAGGAGTTTTGGAGGTCAAGAGTTCTATGATCTTTGCAGAGTAGGGTGGTGACTATATTCTACACCTTCACCTTTCTGAAAACGGATTAGTGTTTCAAAGAAAAAATTTTCAACTTTTTGCAAGTTTTCCTTGAAACCTCCCAAATCGCTCGAGAAAAAATTTTTTATTTCTCCTCATTTCTTGCAGCCAATACACATAGGCAAACTACCCGCTCTGACGGAGCTCTGGTTGGACCACAACCAGCTCCAGAAGCTGCCCCCGGAGATCGGCAACCTCCGCAACCTGGCGTTCATGGACCTCTCCGAGAACCGCCTCGAGTACCTCCCGGAGGAGATCGCCGGTCTGGAGAGCCTCACCGACCTCCACCTCTCCCAGAACGTGATCGACTCGCTTCCCGACGGCATCGGCAAGCTGGAGAAACTGACGATCCTGAAGGTGGACCAGAACCGACTGACCGTCCTCAACGCGAACGTCGGCAAGTGCTGCAACCTTCAGGAGCTGATACTGACGGAGAACTACCTCGCCGAGCTGCCCAAGGAGATGGGTAACTTGGTTAAGTTGACGAACTTGAACGCCGATAAGAACGCGTTGATGGGGATTCCGGAGGAGGTAAGGTTCGCGTCCATCGGGTTCGGTTCGGTTTTGTAGGAAGTCTTGGTGTTTTACAGATTGGCAATTTGAAGGAGTTGGGGGTTCTAAGCCTTCGCGATAATCGACTGGTGCTGTTGCCCGACACGATCGGCGATTGCAGGCGACTGCGCGTGCTGGACGTGTCCGGCAACAGGCTACCTCACCTTCCCTACAAGCTGCTCCAGCTGAGCCTCAAGGCGGTGTGGCTCAGCGAGAACCAATCGCAGCCCTTATTGACCTTCCAGACAGACACAGATCCCGATACGGGAGCCACTGTGCTCACCTGTTTCATGCTGCCGCAACAGGAGTACCAGCCGACTATAGGTGAGTCTTGGTGTGATTTTCTTCTTCGATTGTCGCCGTGGCTTCGCTTATGAGTTTTCCTCGAGGAGAAGTGATCGGATGCTGGGGAACGTTGTGGTGATCTTCTAGATCTAGACCTTCGAAGCGCCTGGTTAAGATATTGATATCACAAAAATGTTCAATTTTTTTTTTGCTGAAGGTGAACTCAGCAATTCCCATCACTTCTCAATAATTGGACGTTCTTCTTATATCATCCATCATTGAATGTATTCATGGAAATTTGCTTCATTGGTCATCATTCACAGAGCTTTAATTGTCTCATATATTCTGCTTCTGTGGAATTATTCAGGCGTCGTTGAGTTTTTTTCGAGATTCAAGCCTCAGCTTCCTTCGATGTATTCAATATTCAACCAAATGGCCCAGAAACCTTCTGGGGCATAGCAGAGAAGAAGCCAAGCAAACAATAATTAATGGGTAGCACAGCAAAGTGACATTGACTTGAGTTCCTCTCCTCTGCCTCCTCGACAGAGGGCAACCAGGGAAGAAACAAGGCTCACCGATGGCTTTCTGTGCCCCAGAACTCCCTCGAGTGGCATAGCAGAAGTCATTAAAAATGGGTAGAAAAGCAGGTTATTGCTGGCGAAAGAGTCGAGCAAAAATATCCCTAGAAGGATTACTGTACAAGGCTAGAAAGTTCTTGAAGACTGTAGCGTACCATAATGGGAAACGCCAAACTACAAACGATCCCTGTGTCTTCCAGGCCACTCAGTGATACAAGAGAAACAGGCGAAGAAGCTCAAAAATTCTCAATGACGCTTCGTTCTCCGATCTTCATTTTCAGTGTTCCACAGTTTTTTTTTGCACGAATCAAATATTTAAAAATTGGTCATCACTCACAGAGCTTTAATTGTCTTATAAATTCTGCTTCTGTGGAATTATTCGGGCGTCGTTGAGTTTTTTTTTTGAGATTCAAGCCTCAGCTACCTTCGATGTATTCAATATTCAACCAAGGGGCCTCAACAGTTCGAGCATCCCAAGTATCCGAGTACTATGATATCAAGGAATGCCTGAAAATCATACCACAGTATTCCAAGCTGGAGTAGCTGATTGTAGGACAATCAGAAGATGTCATCTACTGCGACAGTCGGGTAGCACTAATAGCACTTGATGCCAAACAAGTTCACTTGAACTTGTGTGGGACTGAGCAAAACCACATCAAAGTGACCTCGACTTGATTTCCTGTACTCTCCCTCCTTGGCAGAGGGCACTAGGGAAATAAGAGTACCGAAAAGCTGACCAAACAAAGCTCATCGATGGCTTTCTGTGCCCCATCAACCTTCTGTGGCATAGCAGAGAAGGAGCCAAACAAATAATAATTAATTGGTAGTACAGCAAAGTGACATTGTCTTGAGTTCCTCTCCTCTACCTCTTCGACAGAGGGCAAGAGGGAAATAAGAGTACCGACAAGCTGACCAAACAAAGCTCATCGATGGCTTTCTGTGCCCCAGCACCCTTCTGTGGCATAGCAGAGAAGAAGCCAAGCAAACAATCATTTATAGGTAGCACAGCAAAGTGACATTGACTTGAGTTCCTCTCCTCTGCCTACTCGACAGAGGGCACCAGGGAAGAAACAAGGCTCATAGATGGCTTTCTGTGCCCCAGAACTGCCTCATATGGCATAGCAAAAGCAGAAGTCATTAAAAATGGGTAGAAAAGCAGGTTATTGCTGGCGAAAGAGTCGAGCAAAAATATCCCTAAGAGGATTACTGTCCAAGGCTAGAAAGTTCTTGAAGACTGTAGCGTACCATAATGGGAAACGCCAAACTACAAACGATCCCTGTGTCTTCCAGGCCACTCAGTGATACAAGAGAAACAGGCGAAGAAGCTCAAAAATTCACAATGTCGCTTCGTTCTCCGATCTTCATTTTCAGTATACCACAGTTTTTTTTTGCACGAATCAAAAATTCAAAAATTGGTCATCATTCAAAGAGCTTTAATTGTCTTATATATTCTGCTTCTGTGGAATTATTCGGGCGTCGTTGAGTTTTTTTGAGATTCAAGCCTCAGCTACCTTCGATGTATTCAATATTCAACCAAGTGGCCTCAACAGTTCGAGCATCCCAAGTATCCGAGTACTATGATCTCAAGGAATGCCTGAAAATCATACCACAGTATTCCAAGCTGGAGTAGCTGTTGTAGGACAATCAGAAGATGTCATCTACTGCGACAGTCGGGTAGCACTAATAGCACTTGATGCCAAACAAGTTCACTTGAACTTGTGTGGGACTGAGCTAAACCACATCAAAGTGACCTCGACTTGATTTCCTGTACTCTCCCTCCTTGGCAGAGGGCACTAGGGAAATAAGAGTACCGAAAAGCTGACCAAACAAAGCTCATCGATGGCTTTCTGTGCCCCATCAACCTTCTGTGGCATAGCAGAGAAGGAGCCAAACAAACAATAATTAATTGGTAGTACAGCAAAGTGACATTGTCTTGAGTTCCTCTCCTCTACCTCATCGACAGAGGGCAAGAGGGAAATAAGAGTACCGACAAGCTGACCAAACAAAGCTCATCGATGGCTTTCTGTGCCCCAGCACCCTTCTGTGGCATAGCAGAGAAGAAGCCAAGCAAACAATCATTTATAGGTAGCACAGCAAAGTGACATTGACTTGAGTTCCTCTCCTCTGCCTCCTCGACAGAGGGCACCAGGGAGGAAAACAAGGCTCACCGATGGATTTCTGTGCCCCAGAACTCCCTCGAGTGGCATAGCAAAAGCAGAAGTCATTAAAAATGGGTAGAAAAGCAGGTTATTGCTGGCGAAAGAGTCGAGCAAAAATATCCCTAGAAGGATTACTGTACAAGGCTAGAAAGTTCTTGAAGACTGTAGCGTACCATAATGGGAAACGCCAAACTACAAACGATCCCTGTGTCTTCCAGGCCACTCAGTGATACAAGAGAAACAGGCGAAGAAGCTCAAAAATTCTCAATGACGCTTCGTTCTCCGATCTTCATTTTCAGTGTTCCACAGTTTTTTTTTGCACGAATCAAATATTTAAAAATTGGTCATCACTCACAGAGCTTTAATTGTCTTATAAATTCTGCTTCTGTGGAATTATTCGGGCGTCGTTGAGTTTTTTTTTTGAGATTCAAGCCTCAGCTACCTTCGATGTATTCAATATTCAACCAAGGGGCCTCAACAGTTCGAGCATCCCAAGTATCCGAGTACTATGATATCAAGGAATGCCTGAAAATCATACCACAGTATTCCAAGCTGGAGTAGCTGATTGTAGGACAATCAGAAGATGTCATCTACTGCGACAGTCGGGTAGCACTAATAGCACTTGATGCCAAACAAGTTCACTTGAACTTGTGTGGGACTGAGCAAAACCACATCAAAGTGACCTCGACTTGATTTCCTGTACTCTCCCTCCTTGGCAGAGGGCACTAGGGAAATAAGAGTACCGAAAAGCTGACCAAACAAAGCTCATCGATGGCTTTCTGTGCCCCATCAACCTTCTGTGGCATAGCAGAGAAGGAGCCAAACAAATAATAATTAATTGGTAGTACAGCAAAGTGACATTGTCTTGAGTTCCTCTCCTCTACCTCTTCGACAGAGGGCAATAGGGAAATGAGAGTACCGACAAGCTGACCAAACAAAGCTCATCGATGGCTTTCTGTGCCCCAGCACCCTTCTGTGGCATAGCAGAGAAGAAGCCAAGCAAACAATCATTTATAGGTAGCACAGCAAAGTGACATTGACTTGAGTTCCTCTCCTCTGCCTCCTCGACAGAGGGCACCAGGGAAGAAACAAGGCTCACCGATGGATTTCTGTGCCCCAGAACTCCCTCGAGTGGCAAAGCAAAAGCAGAAGTCATTAAAAATAGGTATAAAAGCAGGCCATTGCTGGAAAGAGAGAGAGAGAGTCGAGAAAAAATATCCCTAAGAGGATTACTGTCCAAGGCTAGAAAGTTCTTGAAGACTGTAGCGTACCATAATGGGAAACGCCAAACTACAAACGATCCCTGTGTCTTCCAGGCCACTCAGTGATACAAGAGAAACAGGCGGAGAAGCTCAAAAATTCTCAATGACGCTTCGTTCTCCGATCTTCATTTTCAGTGTTCCACAGTTTTTTTTTGCACGAATCAAATATTCAAAAATTGGTCATCACTCACAGAGCTTTAATTGTCTTATAAATTCTGCTTCTGTGGAATTATTCGGGCGTCGTTGAGTTTTTTTTGAGATTCAAGCCTCAGCTACCTTCGATGTATTCAATATTCAACCAAGTGGCCTCAACAGTTCGAGCATCCCAAGTATCCGAGTACTATGATCTCAAGGAATGCCTGAAAATCATACCACAGTATTCCAAGCTGGAGTAGTTCTTGTAGGACAATCAGAAGATGCCATCTACTGCGACAGTCAGGTAGCACGAATAGCACTTGAAGCCAAACAAGTTGACTTGAACTTGTGTGGGACTGAGCAAAACCACAGCAAAGTGACCTTGACTTGAGTTCCTGTACTCTCCCTCTTTGGCATAGGGCACCAGGGAAATAAGGGTACCGAAAAGCTGATCAAAGAAAGCTCATCGATGGCTTTCTGTGCCCCAGCACCCTTCTGTGGCATAGCAGAGAAGAAGCCAAGCAAACAATAATTAATGGGTAGCGCAGCAAAGTGACATTGACTTGAGTTCCTCTCCTCTGCCTCCTCGACAGAGGGCACCAGGGAAGAAACAAGGCTCACCGATGGCTTTCTGTGTCCCAGAATTCCCTCGAGTGGCATAGCGAAAGCAGAAGTCATTAAAAATAGGAAGAAAAGCAGGCTATTGCTGGCGAAAGAGTCGAGCAAAAATAGGCTAGAAAGTTCGTGAAGACTGTAGAGTACCATAATGGGAAACGCCAAACTACAAACGATCTCTGTGTCTCCTAGGCCACCCAGGGATGCAAGAGGAACAGGCGAAGAAACTCGAAAATTCTCAATGACGCTTCGTTCTCCGATCTTCATTTTCAGTATACCACAGTTTTTCAATCATGCACATATACTCATACCATATTCATTATTTCAAACGAAGAAGAAGCATGGAACAAAGTTGAATTATCGGCAATAAGCTGTCCCGTCTCGCCGAAAAATTGGCGCATACGCCAAACGTTGCAAAAATATTGTCAAGACCGCCGGGGAAGAACTTTATCCCATGCCCTTCTCGCGTCCCCGAACACATCGCACGATCGTCCTGCATTTATGAGCACTCCTGTTTTGTCTGTCCTTGCCTGTGCCTGCCGATTAGCTTCTTCCGATGGCCGCTTGTATCGCTGCAACTACTCGTCGGGGCTGTCTAACGGAACCTTAACCGTTGCCACAGATGGGGGCAACTACACGGACGAGGACGAGGACTGGGAGGAGAAGGAGGCCAGCAGGACCCACTCCGTCAAGTTCACCGATCCGCAGGAGCAGGACAACAGAGAGGTAGGATATTGCAGTAGTACTTTGGATCTGAGGTGGTTCTTCGCGCCCAGAAACCTGAGGCGGCTGGCGTCGCGGTTCTTTTGCTGTCTGATGCGCCGGTACCGTCTCAGGAGGAGCGCCAGTTATTACACTTTGAACGCCGTCAAAGAGTTCGAGACGATCGTTTGACGGCGCTGGTATTGTTCAGGGAAAGATGAACCTTACGTTTTTTCGGCTACTCGGTTGTGTTGAGAACCGGAAGCTTCTGGTGACCCCTAGAGACGCGATGAAATTGTCCAAGGGCGCGAATAATAGTTGAACGCCTCGAATTGTCCTGAGCCATCCTGTTTCCATTCTTGGAGATCTCAAAGCGCCAGCCATTATTCATTCGGGTCCGTTTCAATTTGTTGAACCACAAGTCCGAGTCAAGGACGCGCTGACAAGCGTTGAGATGCGCTCTGCTCGCCGCGATAATCGAAATTGCTCGGACTCTTAGGGTATCGCTCATGCGGTTCGTCGTGATATTCTCTTAATACCGATATATCTCGTTTTGATAGTGGCAATTGTAGATACCAAACGTCATAAATATGAAAAACCCTGGTTATTCAGAAATCTTTTACGATCGCATAATTTACCGTAATGGCTGCAGGGCTTGACAACTCTAACATCCAGAAACCACCCCCTAACCGATGCACAAACCGCAATCTCCGATGACGTCAGCATCCGGGTATCAAACGGCTTTGCCAGCCAGAAACCAATACATAGCATCCGAGAGCGCATTTCCCATCGTTTCTCGATAGACGACTCAATTTCGGAAGTTTAATTACGAAACCCCCGCTCGAAGTTAAATGCCACCGGAGCCGGCTTTGGAGGCTAACCGAACTCGGCCCTTCGCAACGGCGTAGGATTCGAGCGTGTCGTTAAAGTTTTCCGAATCGAATCTTTGATGAGACCGCCCCGGGCGGCGATCGCTTCACATAGTTACCTGGGGGTTATGATGCTGTAACGAATCGAGATTACGTTTCCCTGTCGGCGCTGATTCGATGACGCGATTCGGGACGATTAATTGGGAGCGTGGGCGCTAGGTGGCATTGCTTATCATACATCACTCAAAGGCGTTTCGCAACGTAAGTTTTTAGATTGTTGCAACTGAACTCAGCTAATCGACTAGAATCAACAAAGATACAATGATATGCGATAACAACCAACCGAAGTAGTCAAAAACACGAAGGGGGTAACTCTTTCGATCCGATCTAGAGGCGGATAAGCACATCTCGACTGTGATATATTGTTAAGCTTGTCGTAATGCATCTAGACGTATTAGATTTAATGGTACCGTGCGACATGCTCGTTGGGTCTCGAGATCTAGACTCTCGAAATTTATTAGCCTTAACGATATTGTTACTGTACCCATGTTGCGCAATCTTATCTACGTTCCACGTGGATCAATCTTATCTTGGGTTTTGTGTCACGGTTGCATATTCGAGTGAGGCATGCAATCATTTTGGGTCGACAGAACTGTGTGTGATTTAGTTTGTGAATAGGTCACGTTGAAATTACGCATCTTGAATTGATTTTATTTACTTGCTGGAATGCATATGGCACTGTGATTAATTGCAGAACTCCGTACAGAGCAGTATTGAGGTGATGATGCCCAAGATGTTTTGCACTTTTTTCAAATTGAATATTTCATATGATCAACTTTCAGCGAAATGATCTCTTTTGATGAGTTCTAGCACCTGCCAAAAAAAGCCTAACCTTGAAAAACACCCTGTATATTTCGCTATTCTGAGTTTCACAGAAATACTGATCTTGGAGTTGTCTATTTCTTGTTACTTTTTTTTACTACATACCAGTGAAGAAGCTTTGCTTTGTTTTGATCGTGAGGCTGAATTCAAAAAGGAATTACATGACTTGTAGAATAACATAAGAATAACCCGACATAACATATTTCTTTCGATACAGAGATGTGATGTAATTCATAAATATTCTCTTGGAATTTTGTATGTATGTATATTATTCTTGAGGTTATGTCATATGGCTTAAAGTGAAGTTTCATTCTCAACTTCAAATGCAGGAAGGTCGTCGACTAAGAATATTCTGTTGGAATTTGAAGTTTTTTGAAGAATATATGATTGTTATTTATTCATTCAATTTCGATTGGAGCATGTTCTGCAATTGGTTCTGTCAACAAGATCTTTTTTTCATGCATGTTATTCGCTTCCCTTTTGCAGTCGTTATTTGGTATTTATATAGTCGTTTTGTACATCGTTTCTATTACATTGAGTAATTATACTACGAGTACTATAACGGTTGAAAATTTACAACTAGTTCACACCCATCCTAGAAAAATCAAATGGTTTGTCTTTTATTTGGGAAGAGGGAAAATATCAAACTCAATTGATTTTATAAGATCGATTGAAGTATAATGAAAAGATTGATACATCTCAACAAAATGAAGTTTTCAATGTTTACCTAATGCATGAAATCAGCAGTTTCGCCAGAAATGGGGTAACTTTCTTCTTCAACTTCCAATATCTTCGATTTGCCTGAATCGATCGATTCAAGTGTAATGGAAAAGTTGATACATCTCGACAAAATGAAGTTATCAATATTCACCTGATGCATGAAATTGACCGTTTCACGAGAAATGGAGTTTCTTTTTTCCAACTTTTAATATCTTCGATTTGCCTGAATCGATTAATTGAATTTGTTCAACCGTAATGACGAATCGGCCACATTAATTCAACAATTTATTTGTCTGTCTAACACTTCGAAAATGTAGTAGGTGACTATCTTCCTGAACTTCGACGATTCTGGGAGAGCAGACCCCTAAATTCCCATTTTTTCCTTTTCACTTTATCCCTTGGAACCCTCCCAAGTCAACTGAGTCCATAGAGGTGTTTCATGTTAAGCAATCGCAAAATTAGCCGAAGACCTATAAAATGCCATCGACCATAAATTTCCCCGATGTTTGCCGAGCGATCTGTCGCGAATTTGACATTTATTCTGTCCGTTACCGTTACCGACGTTCTCATGGGTGTGTTCCGCACCGTGGACGAATTGTTGCCGGCATATTTCCAAGCAGATCATTAGCATTACAATGGCCGTCGAGCGGCCAGCCTTCGCTGGTGGTGCACTGGATGGATTGTAAACTTCGAGAGAGGCGAGAGTTTATGCAAATCGTTTGATGCGCTTCCGATAACGTTCATCGAATATTCGAAGTTTGAATGTCACTCGTACATAGCGAGGATGCATTATTTGTGAACTTTCCCTCGTTATGTTCTCTTTTTGATTGTGGTGACAAGGACTGAATCTGGAATGTATCGCATCCTCTTTGGCCTATCCTGCATCCCCGCTTGTTACTTCTTTCACGCGCATGTCCATCAGCTTTGTTCCAACCAACCATGCTGTGTTGGATAGTACCCATGTTCTGATTCTTCAGATACTGTAAAGAACCTCAGATACCCTTCATTCCTCCAAGTTCTCCTTTTATTGCTCTTCGGAAAAATGATTGAAAATGAGGTTAGATAAGTTATCGACCTTAGGATACTCATATAAATCGGTTTCGAACATGCAGTGTTAACGACGAGTACGTAAATCAATGTACATTCACTAGCCAACGGATTTGCATGACCCGTTTGAAAAAATTTCCGACATGTAACTTTCATTAGAATGTCACACAAGATCTGCAGGTTCCACTGAAATTGCATTGTATGTTATCGCTCGAGTATTCAGAGTTGACCCTAAGTAGTTTTCTTCAGGTGTGTCCAGAGGGCGACTTCACACTTATTTTAGTCAATTCGCCGAAGAAATCTGTACAGGTTTGGCAATGATACTTCTTGGTCGGTCTTCGCCTCTCTGTTCGGTTGGATTTCAGCCTTCATTAATATTGGTGCCAAGATGTATCCTTGCCAGACCCGTAAACCATAAAAAAAAAATCTCAGTGAAATCGAAATTTGTGAAGTTACTTTCTGGACTGCAGTAAATTAACAGAAGGTGCATGTAGTTTATGGTTCTGTCTAACAGATGGTTGTACAATTTCATTTATTTATTTTAGTTCATATAGTTGTTGCTAGTGGTTTGGCTAACGGTACCGAATATCTATCAGTTGTCGACGTTGGAATCGAATTCAGTGAAAATTATGCGAGAAGTAAGCAGCAATGGACTACTTGAAGTTTTTTCCAACGTCTACCTGATAGATGCCCGGTTTGCTTGAGGCAGGTATCTGACTATTGGTGCAGTAATTGTAAGATTTATAGTTGAAGTTCAGGTTGCAATCAGGAAATGAAAGAACTGTTCAAGAGTGTCAAACGCAACAGTTTCTTTTCTAAATCCTTAAAGACACATAACGGTCTTCGTTTTCATCTCATTTATTGTGTTGGAAGCTAGGCACTCTCCTGCTCGACACACTCTATTCGAAACAATACCAAGACGTTAGCAGTCTAAACTCGAAGAGTATAAGAAGAAAAGCGGGAGCCCGAGGACAGACCCTTGTGGCGCACCCCATCTCAACCTAAAGTAGTCGGATTTCTATATGCATCCACATTCTACTTGACCTAAATGATGTTCTAGGAAGTGGAGGAGTATATTTGAATGGAATTTTTCGGCGGTTTCTCGAATCATCATAGAAGTGACGTGTTGAGATTAGACAATGGATCCTTTTCTCCCGAACATTTCACCTATCGACAGACTTTTATTGTATAGGACGAAGAGATAGATATAACCGTCTCGATTCCCAACTTCGAATTTCAAATCCTCCGCCGATTTAATGCTCGTAATAAAACTTTCACGTATTTACTGTTGAACCACTGGCGTAAATATAAAACGGTTCTACTTGAAATGTATCGACCTCACTAAAAATACCGGTGTGAGGGAAATTTATCGCTTCTGTATGTGCATGTTGAGGTTATGTTTGTTCTTTATATCTCTCTATCGAGAGGTGGAATGGTAGTTTTCATTAATTCAAGACTCTCCAACGACTGAACTCATTTCGACTGTTTCCACGCCGATTGAATTTTATCGCTTTGGCTGTTATGTGAGTTTTATCATCGATGGTATTATGTCTCTTCTCGAAAATTGAATGAGTTTACCAATGCCACAAGAATAGGTGACCAACCTTATGTCTGCGACAGGTGGGGAATCTTTGTTGCCTATAGGATTTCGAAGTGGTTGCTTTTGAGGAAATGAAGGAGTACCAAGAGGCGACCAAGTCCTAATTGTAGTTATTCCGACCGAGGAATTGGTTAGTCTCGATACATTTTCTAGATTGTCTTCTCGGCATGTCAAATTGTCTCCTGCTTTACATCTGACAGTAATAAATCTACAGTTACGTGTTTCGTTATGAGTATAGCGGTTCACGACAACTGCGGTCCATTGCATTCTTCCAATTTGTTCTTTGAAATGTGGATAACCATTTACAATTTATGAGGCATTTCTTTGGAACTTGCACACAAAGATATCGTTTTTGTATCGAACAATGGCAGTTTTATAATGAACTTCCAAGATCTCCGATTTGCCTAAACCTATCGATTCAAGTGTAGTGAAAAAGTTGATACACCTCAACTAAATGAATTTTTCAATATTTACCTGATGCATGAAATCGGCCGTTTCACGAGAAATGGAGTAACTTTTCTTTCAACTTCCAATAACTCCGATTTGCCTGATTCGATTGATTCAAGTGTAGTGAACTAAATGAATTTTTCTCTGTTTACTCAATGCATGAAATCGTCCGTTTCGCGATAAATGTCCGAATCGACCGATACAAGTGTAGTGAAAAAGTCGCAACATCTCAACTGAATGGATTTTTCAATATTCACCGGATGCATGAAATCGGCCGTTTCACGAGAAATGGAGTAACCTTTTTAATGAAGAGTACTTCAAGGGTAAAAATCAAACCTGTGATAAATTCTAGAGACAGGCCATGATCTCCGATTTGCCTGATTCGATCGATTCAAGTGTAGTGAAAAAGTTGATACATCTCAACTAAATAAATTATTCAACAATCACCTGATTAATGAAATCATCCGTTTCACGAGAAATGGATTAACTTTTTTTTCAACTTCCAATATTTTCGATTTGCCTGAATCGATCGTTTGAAGTGTAACGAAAAAGTCGCTTCATCTCAACTAAATGAATTTTTCAATATTTACCTGATGCTTGAAATCGACCGTTTCACGAGAAATGGAGTAACTTTTCCTTCAACTCCCAATATCTCCGATTTGCCTGATTTGATCGATTCAAGTGTAGTGAAAAAGTTGATATATCTCAATGAACATATAGAACCATAAAGAAATGGAATGATTCCGCTGTTCGGACGAACGCTGAAATGCAGTTCGATAGAGAGCGGCGCATAAAACGATAATTGGCAGTTTTATGAGGCCGCATCATTTCCTGATTGCAGAACCTGTCAACGCAACCATTGTCCTGTGAAAAATAATTTTCCCATTCTAATGTAGCACGATAATTCAAAGTGGGTGGTTATTTTTGTTGGATGTAACCGTACAAATGTTGACGCCGACTTTGTAAATATTTTCAATAAATCATTTCACATTGCATGGATGTTTATTTTCGGGGGGGTTCCACACGGGGAGCGTGCTCGAAAGGATGCTGAGAGGTATTTCTGATATCTGCCGAGGAGTCGTCCGCTCCGTGAAGTTTCAGAAATAGATTGGGAAATGTGTTTCCGGTGGTTAAATAGCGAGTTATCGACTTTCGAGCACGTCTCCGTTTATGTTATATGGTTTGGGTGTTTAACCTGGTTTATTTTCTGTTGGTGCTAGAACTAGATCGTAACTAATCGGTTTAGAGGTAGTTTTAGTTTATCGGTAGTAATACTGAAAGTGAGTTTATGCAGGGGAATAACATAACTTGAGGATTAACAAAAGAATAACATAACAGTTTTAATTTGATTTCAGGTGAAGATTGTTCGATTCTAGAAAACCCAAGTTTTTATCTTTCTCCAAAATAACAATAACTTCCAAAACCAAGTTATAGCTGTTTAAAGTATATTTCTTATGTTATTCTCCTGTATGAACTAAGTTTCATATATTCTAGAATTCAATGCATGTCTTATAATATGAGTAACTTTGAGTTGTTATCATAAGCTCTTCCCTCAGTGATTAAACCTCGAATTAGTTTCAAGTTCGAGGCCTGAAAATTACCATTTCATTTTCAATTTGGTGAACCATAACATTCAATAATATGTTGAATGGGCATTAAAAGATTGTTTTTTGGGCGAAAAACATTCGAAGAAGAATCCTACAATTCATGGTAGGAATAATGTGAGCTTCGTTCACAAATCGTTCGGGACGGGTTCGTAACTGGTGTGGAATTGATTCCCAGTTCAGAACCAGATACATACTTGATTGATTTTCATAGTGTTTAATATTATTTTGTGGTGAAGATGATGAAGAACAGATGTCCAGTCTACTATCAAAGAAATTTTCCAGGATATACAACTGGAATTCGGTTATTTCTACAGGAAATTCCCCCTTTATAAGCGACAGCAGAAATATTTTTTGATTTTACGTGACAATTCCGGTCGTTTACATTAGTTGTTGCAACCAAACTGCAGTTTGTCATTTCAACAGAAAAAATAATACTGTGACGAAAACCGGAATATGCGTGACTATTAACAGGAAGTTCATGTTTAATAAACAAACTAGATAGTTGTATTCCAAGCTTCAAGCTTCAGTTTATACAAGAATTAGTATCAATCGTAGATAGAAAATATTCAATTCTAGGTAGGAGCCTAAAAAAGAAGCTAAAAACATACAATATGCTCAGCTATGATTTAACATGCTGACTGAGACGAAAATATGCTAGATTTAGCATCGAAAATCTCGAATCGGCAACAGTGCGTTCGATATCATCGATATAATTACCGAATGGCTGCTTCATCATGTTCGTTCCTTCGTCGGAAACCGATATTTTATTCCTAACAACTTCAACCATATGGCACAACATGGATTAAAAAACTGTAAGCTTAACAAGATTTATTCCGGCAGAATAATGTGAATTTCTGTGAGAAATACGAAACATTCCTGTTGAATTTAATGTGTACATACTGTTAGTCGTACAAATATTGTTGGGTTATACTTATACAAAGTTATTATAATTTACTAAATATTTCTGTAAAATTTACGAAAATATTCCATTAAAAAAAAAGTACCTGATCAATGCTATACTTACCGTTTTTCCTGTTCATGGGACTTCAACTTACATTAAGCGGAATTGGCATGTAAGATTGAAAGTACAGATTGTTCTCAGACAAGTCTTTTTTTGTTGTTTTTTTGTTTTTGTTTATATCCCGACTCTCCTAGTTCTCTGTGAGACCCCCAGAAGCTCAGAGCTCTGATAACGATTTAATTACTTACTCACCTTGATTTCTCTCTCTCTTAAGCTGCTATATCCCTCATTTTCGAGCACCTTCAATTTCGTTTCGTTTTCCGTTTGGCTGAACGAAATGTAAACATTAACCGATGTCGACCGAAATAGCGTTTGTCTTGCCGGAAACATTAGGAAATTCGAATATGCCTTCAAACTCGGCCGCCAACATCCATTTCTCGTCGCATTTATTCAAATTCATCTCGAAACGATCGAGTTTCGAGAAATTTCGACGATGTGTCAAAAGACGAATAATTTAATTCCGGGAGAAACGTCATGAAATATCTACGATGGACGTAATTTTTTTTATTTCGGATTTTCTCGAGGTGTCAAAAATCGGCCTTTTTCAAATCGAGTTCTTGCGAAAACGGTAGAAAAGTAGGAGACGCCACATAGTTAATTGAGACCTCACGTCCTTCGTGCTGGAAATTCGACCCTCGGCGGAGCCCGAGATGTTGCTGTTCAATATCCTTATAACAAGTTCGGCGGCAACTGTTCGGGTTTTTCTTCTTCTCGTATTCGAAGAGAAATAACGGGCTTTCCGACGGTATCCGAAACGTCCCCAATTCCGAATTCTAAACGTACGAAAATAACGTTCGGAAAAGGTCGATAAACCCGAAAAATTGTTGTGATAACAATAGTTGCGCTTAAACAACAGGAATTAATTTAAGAATTGTCTGATTGGAATACTGCTGAACAGCATGGCCTAACATTTTTTTTTTAATTTCGCCTTGATAACGATATTTTTTGGAATGGGATAAATGAATATTTCCCTGCCTGCTGCTTGCAGAGAGATAACTCTGATATAAATTGTACATTGAATATCTTATTTTATCGTGCGAGACTTTTCATCATCTCCGGTGCCTTCAGAAATCTTAACAAGAGATTTCTCATATCAAACATAGAATTTTTCAAACGAGAAATTGTCTCATATACACGAACATGTTTCGATTTGAATCTGGATTGTAACATTCGTCGCACTTTTTCAAACCCGGAGAAAGAAAAGAATCGTCGCATAGTCCGCAATTATTACCTTTCCGTGTTGTCGTAACGGCCTTTCGACATCACCGGCTCCAGCGAAAAAAAAAACGTAATGGCAGAGCATTAAATCCCATTTTTATGCCCTCGTCGGAGTAGGTTTCCTTGTTTAAGCCGTGGTCAAGCACATTTTATCGTTCATAATGAAATCAGCTGGAGAGGAGGTATGTCACATTCGCCGAGAAAAAATGGATCTGCAGGATGAATGGCTTTTTCCTTCTTGCATTGGTCGAAGCCTAACAACAGGTACTAATGGTTCAATCCTTCGCCGAGACACACTCACATGACTACCCAGAGAGCGCGTACGCTCTAAAGCAGGCGCCTGGCGCGCTCTTACGTCTACCTAGACGAGCTGATTGTGAGCATCGAGCAGTGCGTCCAAGTCCTCCAAAACCATCTTCCGGTACAAGTGGGACTTAGGGTTTTCCCTCGCTTGGGAAAGTCTCAAGAGACGATTCCACATTTACACTCTTTAATGGCTACTGTAAATTGGGGGAAGTGAATCAGCGGGAGGCCGTCCCAGAAACACGACTGAGCTGTCGACAATGCTCTCAACGTAACCGCAGGTATTAATGGCACAGTTCTGCCAACACTGGGGCGATCCATCATCGAGCCGGAATTTTTGCGACAAGTCCACAATCATTCACGTCGAGAAATATGCCGAATTCTCCCATTGTTTCCGAGATTGGAGAAGGTAAAGATCGCGCAGATAAGGATGATTAATCTCCGGGCGTTTCCGCTTTAATGACATACAATTTAATAACTTCCTTCGGGTCTGGGTTTTTACACCAGTTTATTATGAAAATAACAGTAATCGAGAAAGAGCTAATGGGAGCTGAATGGTCAGGTTCTTGCGTCGCATCTGAACGGCCGAGTCGATAATGAGTCCGCTCTTATTATGGTATTGATGGTTTTATGGGGGGAAAAATGCACGGGGGCTGTTGGGAAAGCTGCGGTTCTGAATGCCGTCTAAATGAAAGAACGGTATTCTATCGTTCTTCGACTCCTAATAGGACCTTCTCACAGGATACAGGACACAATATTCCGAAAGGGTAAATCAAGAATTGTCTGCTTGACCCTTTCAACACCGATTGTAAACCTGTCTCTGTCCACGATTTCAATCTTCTCGCCACCAACCACAGAGTATGATTCAAGTGGTGATATCGAGGACTTCTAACCTCAAAGCCATAATAAGTCATTGGTAGTTTACAGTCGGATACATAACAGGATGATGTAGTACCTATCGGTGGGAAACGCCTACTTGGATATTTGATTGTCTTCTGTGCTGGTGAAGGAGATAATTCCGATCTGAGCCTGGAGCTTATTGATATCCATGGCGACCTTTGCCACCAGGGACATTAATAAATGCTTCATTAACTACAATTGGTATAGACAACTCTGTCATATTTGGAATTCGATAATTTATGTACATTTCGATGGAGAACTAGAAATTCTTCGTCCTAGATACATTGAAATATTTTTTCTTGTTGGTTTGTGCTGGCTCCGATTGGCCTATTACCATATTCATGATCTCGAATTAATCTTGGTACTCGTTGTTTTAACACCAGCAACACGGTATAATTTCTGGTGATTATGCCAAGTCTTCGTTCTATTAATGTTTCCTGTTACACTTGCATCATCTGATATTATTAAGTCATTATTTCTGTGATTTATCGATCGATTAGGGAGAAAGTTGAAAATTTTGAGAAGCATTGACGTGAAGTAGGTGCTTGTTCCTGTGTATCACAACGGTCTTCGGCGTCCAACGTCAGTTTGACAAGTACTGTCATTTTGATTTTTAAAAACTTCAAAGGATAGAATCACCCAATTTTGTTGAATGTATCAAAAAAACTCCCTTTTATTTTCACGTGGAACAGCTAAGAAGCTGAATATATATATGGAGGATATGGTGAATAGTTTCTGAGCTAACAAAATTAAAAAGAAATCTTCTAGTTCTATTGTTTAGATCATTCTCTTCCCAAAATTGCAGATATTTGGGCAAAATGATAACGATCTTGCTAATAGAAACAAGCCCGAAAGAATAGCTTCAAGTTTTTCCGAATTAAAAATATTCTCATTTCAAATGGATTCTAATTGTCAACTCAAATATTTGTTTATTTTATGTTGTACATTTTGAACTTTTTTATGTTGCATATAATCATTGATATTAAGAGAATAATCATTCATTTTTGAGCGCTCGTACTACTTACACGAGGGCTATATCATTTCGTCACGATGTCTGTATTTTTCGAATTTTGAGCCGAAAATGGTCTCAATCGACTATGTTCGACTCACTGATGACGAATCCGTCGGAAAATTCGAGTCTGTCCGTCCGGCCGTCCGTAAGCACGATAACTCTCGAACGGAACAACCTAGAGACTTGAAATTTTCAGTGTGGGTTCAGTTCCCGAATGCCTCGGTTAAGTTCGTTAATGGGCCAAATTCCACCAGGGGTTCCGTAAATATGGCCGTTCAAAGTTTTGTTTCCCTGATTACTTGAAAACTACAGATTTGATCGATATGAAATTTTGCACTCAAATGGAAAATGAGTTGCTCAAGCTACATGTGAAATTTTGTCCAGATCGCATGACCAGAACCATAGAAACCATAGAAAATTGTAACTTTTGAATGGAAACGCCTAGGGACTTGAAATTTTCAGGATAGGTGTGGATCTCGAATGTCGTGATCACGTTCATGTATGAGCAACATTATACAAGGGGTTCCGTAAATACGGTTGTTTGAAATTTTGTGTTCTCGATAAACTACTTATTCGATCGAGATGAAATTTTGTATTTTAATCGAGAATGATATATTGAAGCAATATTTTGTCCAGATCGCATGACCAGAACCATAGAAACCATAGAAAATTGTAACTTTTGAACGGAAAGGCCTAGGAACTTGAAATTTTCAGGGTGGGTTTGGATCGCTAATATCGCGGTCACGTTCATCGAAAATCTCAGAATCTCAGAATAAAAATTGTCCAAATAACTTTGAAGTCCAAGAGTAATTCAATCTTAAGTGAGAGATTTGCAGACTTGCGACTAGTAAAACTCAAATAATGCCATGCGTAATTTTACAATTACCTTTTCTTATGCGCAGCTACTGGAGGGTTGGAGAAATCCTGCCCTTGTCGAAATGGTGTTGTTCACACTTAATAAAGCCAAGAGTTCACTGCGACACAGAACACACCCGTACTTTCTTTCGGCGTTTCGATATAATTTTGTTCGCTTCTTAACTCAACTGAATTCCCGATAGATTCCGTGTTATTTTTCTGGAAGAGCTATTCGTTCCTTCTTCTCGAAAACTTCTTTCTGACTGATTCCCGAAAATTTATTATCAACTCGAACAAGTTCTCGAATTACGTGTCCTTTCCCCTCGAACCTGATAGTGCCCCCAAAAACCTGTTTCATCTCAAGAAAATTTTCAACCCTACCATTTAAGGTGGTTCCACATGATGTTTTTGTTTCCGTTAAACCAATCACCCCTTATCTGTTTGAGGCGGTTCGTGAACTAAACAACGGCAATTATTGGTCTGAAACCAATCACCTCTCACATTTCCGACAGTGGTGGTAGGATGTGAAATTTCCATCTGAACACTTAATTAAATGCTTAATTCGTGAAATCGACGAAGGGAAATTATAAATCTCACAACGCTTCATTTTTTTGGTCATTGAACGCGCGTTAGGCACTATATTTATGGGCCCTTTAAAACTCTCGAGTTTGGGTTATCAAAATTTCGACGCTGGTCGAGTAGACTGAAAAAATACTTAAATTAATATATTAATTCTTCACATTTCTAGGCGTTCTCACGACTTCGATTTTTTTTATATTGACTAGGCCAAAAAAATTATCTCTATTCCCGACTATTCGAAATAATTCTGCATGTACCGAAATGTTATTATGTCTTCCAATTTATTACAAAAGCCAGTAGAATCGAGGAAAACCGACTCAAAAGGGTCGAGGCTCGGATCAGGTTTGACATTCGAATTCGAAAAATGGTGCAAATAAAAAACGATGCCTTGCATACACGGGAAATGAGATCGAAAAGCCGAAAAAATGTTGTAGACCTTGGATTCTTCGAGATCTATTCGCGGCCTTCGGCCGCGACCTGGCTATACTGTGACAAAGCCTTTTACATTCTTGCGAGACGCTTTTGAGCTTCGTTGTATTTAGGTAGCAGGTTCTTCAACA
This sequence comes from Aphidecta obliterata, assembly GCA_963966015.1. NCBI lineage: Eukaryota > Metazoa > Arthropoda > Insecta > Coleoptera > Coccinellidae > Aphidecta > Aphidecta obliterata. The sequence goes on from OZ014435.1 coordinate 7,919,074, forward strand.
TACAGAATTTCAAGGTGTTAAAGTAATGAAATACTTTCCTCAGCGGAAAATTCTAAAGGGGAAAACGTCGGATATATTAGATCGTACATAAATCCTGAAGTGTATGTACCCCCTTAATCTGTATCCTCTATGGATACTTCCTGTGAAAAATCCCGATTACGGGCATATTCGCCGCCAGATATCTCAGACTATTTCTATTTCGTTCTGCCCGAAACCGATATCCATTGCGATATCTCAATAACTTCGGGCTTAGCGTTTTAACCGACACCTCCCACGATAAGTTTATCTGATTCTTTGGGCGAAAAATGACGTCTAACGGTGTTGCATTGTCTGTAATGAACCACGTGAACTGTTTTCGCTCAATAAGAGTCCACATTCGTAACTCACAGACGCTAACTTCCCATTGTTGAAGTTTTGACAGTTGAAAGGCAGATAAACATTCGTTATGTCGTTCGGTGGCGTTACAGTTGTTTCTTCGTCGGGTTTTTATGTTTGTACCGCGTTAACTTTATTGGAGGTATGGAAATTGTGTTGCGATGTGGTCTAGAGTGGTGAAGGCCGTATTACACGACTATAGGATATACGGAAACTATGATGAGCAGCTCAAAAAGTCAACCTGGGCAACTCCAGGGAACATCAGAATCATCATTCGCCATAATCCACGAGGAAAACGCCTATATTTCACACATTCGCATTCCAATTATCTTGGCGGCACACGCATCTCCCACTCCACATCAAATCATCTCGAAATGACCGTGTTTCGAGAAATTTCGACGTCGTGTCAAAATACGAATTATTAGATATTTCGCGACAAACGTCACGTATTATCTATGATCGACGTAAATTAATTTGGGTTTTTCGAGGTGTCAAAAATCGGACTTTTTCAAATCGAGTTCTTGCGTAAACCGGCGGAGGGATCTGCCTGGAATTACTTTAATGAGACTTTGGGATGATAATTCGACCGCTTTCGATCCCCGAAAACATTTGGCGCTCGATGCTTTCGGACAGGGGCGGCGATTTCAAGTGGCACCAGTTGCTATGAAATTTGAATAGCAGCAGTTGCTGTATAAAATAATGTGTTCCAGAACTGACCCCTGCAGGGCACCCCATCGACTCGTTCCGAATGACCTCGCATATTCTCCTAACTTTGGAATTCTCATGAATTTGAGATGGGGCGATAGAAAACGAGGTGCCAAATACAGACCCTTGCAGAACACCCCTGAAGCACAGCAATTTCTGAAATGACCATAGATGCGGGTTAAGTAAACCGTGAAATATCTTCACGGGGGTCCTGTTCACGTTTCGCGTATTAATCCGACTCCGTAATGAAACCACGTAGCGCATTATCGAGTCGATTATAAGACAAGGCGTGATCTCCGCGCGTGTTTTCCCGAATTATCGGACTTGGTACGGGCGGCCGTCCGAAGTGGAGCCTGAGACCGTGGTTTGTGGCCTTTCTCTCGGCGGCCGTAAAAACGCGGCCGCGTTGAAAGCGGCAAATTGAGATTAAACCATTTTCGTGACTTTCGCGGGATACTTAGATTAGATGGTGGGTGTTTTTTTTCGTGAACTGTGGTTTTTCCCCGGTACAGATCGAGATGATGCGGATTAGCTTTCTAACGGGGAGAATGGTCGGATGTGCAGAGGAACTCGTGTTGAGATGGTGCTGATATTGCTGGAAAAGAATTTTTTGTTGGTTGGAGAACCAGAGGAATGTCTTTGGTTTTCTACCAAAAAAAATAGTAATGTAAAACAGGTCATTGTCGAGAGTTTCCTTATGCATGTTGTTAATATTTCGTTCGGCGATGATATAATTGGAAATAATAAAATATCGCCCCTGGCGCCGCCGTCCCGCGTGTTTCCTGGAAGGAAGCGTCGTCTCACGTCGTTCTAACAATTTGCTCGGAGAAATATGTTCCGGGAAACACAAATGGGTGGATGAAAAAATGACACAACGGAGCCTCGTTTAACTGTAGCGCAAGGATTGTTGCGAATGTTAGCTGGTGGAATTGTATCCAGCTGTTAATCGAGGCAGATAATGATCGAAGAACACGAGTATCTCTTATGTGCTATTCGAACATGACATCAGGGATATGTTGAGGTAATGGAGGCGCATTGGTGTTTTCTCGTTTTATCTCTACGTTTTTCTGGTAGGAAACGCGCGATGGTTTATATTTCCCACGTCACTTCGTTTGACAATTTTAGTTTTATTAGGAGTTATGAGGGTACTTCAACAGTGGAAAATTAAACCAGTGATCCGCAAGATCTTCATAAACTATCTTAAGGGTCAATATAAAACCAGTTCAACATGAAACTACTATCTAGTGCTTCATTGAATGAAGTTGGAGAACGCTATAAAACGTATTATTTTGATTAAAGATCTCCATCAAATATTCAATAAGCATTATGAGATCATTTCATTGAACACCTAGCATTTTCATGCAGTCTTCATAAAAGCAACCTGGATAACTATGAATTGTTTCATGGCAGCCACAATCTAAGACAATATAATTTTGAACAACAAATAGCCTTGAAAATTTTTTGAGGGCTTCCTGGACGTCAGTTCAGCGGAGTAAATGATCTCGAAGAGTAAATGGTATAAATTGAAGCATATTCAAAGCATATATTAACAGCCTTGAAAAAATTCAGGAACCAGTGCAATGTCAAAATGACTTGAAATAATTTCTTTGGTTAGTCGAGTTGCAGACAAAGACAACTAGAACTGGATCACCCTTTGTTATAATAAAACCTTCATTAGACAGAATTGTTTTGAAAACCAAATAGACTAGAATCTTTTCCTGAGGCTTCCCTCGAGATCTGTTCAGCAGCTTTTTGACAAACAGAGACCCTTTATTTCTATGAAACCTTTATAAGACAAAATGGTTTTGTATACCAAATTGACTCGAATTTTTCCCGAGGGATTCCTCGAGATCTATTCAGCAGTTTTTTGCCAAACAGACACTTAATTGTTGTAAAACCTTCATAAGACAACATGGTTTGGAATACCAAATAGACCCGATTTTTTTACTGAGGGTTACCTCGAGATCTGTTCAGCAGTTTTTGGCGAACAAAGATCCTTTATTATTATAAAACCTTCATGAGACAAAATAGTTTTGAATACCAAATAGACTCGATTCTTTTTTCCTGAGGGTTACCTCGAGATCTGTTCAGCAGTTTTGGATAAACAAAGACCCTTTATTCTTAAGAAACCTTCGTAAGACAAAATAGTTTTGAATACCAAATAGACTGGATTTTTTTACTGAGGGTTACCTCGAGATCTGTTCACCAGTATTTGGCAAACAAAGATTATAAAACCTTCATGAGACAAAATAGGTTTGAATACCAAATAGACTCGACTTTTTTACTGTGGGTTACCTCGAGATCTGTTCAGCAGTTTTTGGCAAACGAAGACCCTTTATTTCTATGAAACCTTTATAAGACAAAATGGTTTTGTATACCAAATAGATTCGAATTTTTCCTGAGGGATTCCTCGAGATCTTTTCAGCAGTTTTTTGCCAAACAGACACTTAATTGTTATAAAACCTTCATAAGGCAACATTGTTTTGAATACCAAATAGACCCGATTTTTTTACTGAGGGTAACCTCGAGATCTGTTCAGCAGTTTTTGGCGAACAAAGATACTTTATTATTATAAAACCTTCACGAGACAAAATAGTTTTGAATACCAAATAGACTCGATTCTTTTTTCCTGAGGGTTACCTCGAGATCTGTTCAGCAGTTTCGGATAAACAAAGACCCTTTATTCTTATGAAACCTTCCTAAGACAAAATAGTTTTGAATACTAAATAGACTGGATTTTTTTACTGAGGGTTACCTCGAGATCTGTTCACCAGTTTTTGGCAAACAAAGATTATAAAACCTTCATAAGACAAAATAGTTTTGAATACCAAATAGACTCGACTTTTTTACTGAGGGTTACCTCGAGATCTGTTCAGCAGTTTTTGGCAAACGAAGAACCTTTATTTCTATGAAACCTTTATAAGACAAAATGGTTTTGTATACCAAATAGACTCGAAGTTTTCCTGAGGGATTCCTCGAGATCTATTCAGCAGTTTTCTGCCAAACAGACACTTAATTGTTATAAATCCTTAATAAGACAACATTGTTTCGAATACCAAATAGACCCGATTTTTTTACTGAGGGTTACCCCGAGATCTGTTCAGCAGTTTTTGGCAAACAAAGATCCTTTATTATTATAAAACCTTCATGAGACAAAATAGTTTTGAATACCAAATAGACTCGAATTTTTTACTGAGGGTTACCCCGAGATCTGTTCAGCAGTTTTTGGCAAACAAAGAGCCTTTATTTCTATAAATCTTTTGAGGAAAAAATAGTTTTGAATACCAAATAGACTCGATTTTTTTCCTGAGGGTTACTCGAGATCTGTTCAGCAGTTTTTGACAAACAAAGACCCTTTATTCTTATAAAACCTTCGTAAGACAAAATAGTTTTGAATACTAAATAGACTCGAATTTTTAACTGATGGTTACCTCGAGATCTGTTCAGTAGTTTTTTTTTTTAGCAAACAAAGACCCTTTACTTCTATAAAAGCTTTTGGGGACAAAATAGTTTTGAATACCAAATGGACTCGACTTTTTTACTCAGGATTACCTCGAGATCTGTTCAGCAGTTTTTGGCAAACAAAGACCCTTTATTTCTATGAAACCTTTATCAGACAAAATATTTTTGAATACTAATTAGACTCGAAATTTTTCGTGAAGGTTACTCCGAGATCTGTTCAGCATATTTTTGACAAACAAAGCATTTGTTATAAAACTTTTATAAGACAAAATAATCATGAAGACCAAATAGCCTTGAGAACCAAAGCATTTTCGAAGTCTTATTCTACATCATCTTGAAATACCTAGTTCCTAAGGGTAACAGAGTTCTCAATAAGGGCCACTTGAGTTGGATCATCCTTTATTCAATCATGAAACCCTCCACACGCAATACACAGCGTAGAACAACGTGCTTGTAACCCCGAAAGTAATATATTCCAGAGGGAAAACCGCCTCGTCGCATCGATTTCTATGCCCGGCAAAGTTACGGTGTCAATGTTTACAAGCCCGTGGTTAATTAGGGCAGTTTCTCGACTGGCGACAAAAAACTAATCGGATTGTACGGCCTCGTTAATATCTTGATGAATCTCTGCGAAAGTCGTCCCCAAAGTTTGGGAAGGAGCCAAATGAAACTTCCCATTTCTGGGGATCAAAGTTGGATGCCGTACCTTTGATGGTCGGATTGTGAACTCTGAAAGGATTGAAGACGGAGATTGGAAACTTTCGTCGTCTTAGTAGTTTCTTTTACATTGCGGTTAGAACTGTTCTAAGCAAGCGTGAATCCTTTTGAGTTTGAGACAAAATAACTAACCCTGCCATTCAGTAGCCTGTGTACGAAGAACCACCGAATCACCAAGTCGATAGAGAGTTTCTATGAACATTCGTTTAACCTAACCCTAATTTTCAGACCCAGTTCGTGCGCCAGAACACCCCCCATCCAAGAGAACTCAAGGCCAAAGCCCACAAGCTCTTCGGCAAAGGTCAGAACAGCCTAGACGACAGCGAGGCGCATAACATCACCAACAGCTCAGCCGTCGACGTTTTGAACACCACGGAGATCGTGGAGACCCCAGTATTCCCCGATCTGCCGGTGGTTGTTCCTCCAAGCGAACCGGACCTGGTGATCGGGAACGGAGCAGCCGTTGGAAGCAACGAGCCTAGCGCGGAGGAAGACACAGAAGATGTAAGTACAAGCATGCTCAGAAAGGCTCTTGAAGAGATCATCAGGGGTTGCGAAACGGAAGTTTGACGGTCGTCGTCGTTTGTTTTTTGTTCTCATTATGTTTGACGAATATATGTGAATTGTTTTGTTTTTGTACTTGTTGTCGTGGTACTACGTTTATTATTTTTTTAATAAAAGAAATTCCGTGTGAAGCTTTGGTCATTTTCTGCATAGGAATGGCGAATTTATTTCAATTTTCTTATAATTGGTCTTCAGTTTTGATCGAAGATTTTTTTCAAAGACATTAACCGCCGACAAGTGGTTTAAATTGATTTGTAATAGTTTTGTGTGAAAATGGAATCGGTGCTATTTACTACTGGTAAGTATCTATACTAAGACTTCTTATAAAATGAAAATATCATGTGAATAATCGAATGGTTAAACCCACTACGCCAAATTGTCAAATGAAGTTTTTTAAGTAGCTTTCAATGAAATAGACATAAAATTGATCATATACAGTTTTTGGTCCTTCGAGCCCAATTTTTATTCAGAGATTTCCTTCTAGTCTCAATAAATGCTTCTGAAATGAAAATATCACTTAAATCATCGAATGATCAAACCGACAACGCCTCATCATCGATTGAATATTTAAAGAAGCATTCATTGCTTTAACTGAAAAAGACATAAAATTGATCATATACAGTTATTGGTCCTTCGAGTCCAATATTTATTTAGAGATTTCCTCCAAATCTTAATGAATGTTTTTGAAATAACAATATTATTTAAATCATCAAATGATCAAGCCTCGTATTCAATTGAGTATTCAGAGTAGCATTCATTGCTTTCAATAAAAAAGACATATAATTGATCATACACAGTTATTGGTCCTTCGAGCCCAATATTTATTCAGAGATCCCCAGCAAATCTAAATGAATGCTTTTGAAATGAAATCATCATATGAATCATCGAATAGTTAAACCCACTACGCCTAACTGTCAAATAATGTTTTTCAGTAGCATCCATTGCTTTCTATAAAAAAGACATAATATTGATCATATACAGTTTTTGGTCCTTTGATCCCAATTTTTATTCAGATATTTCCTTCTAGTCTCAATGAATGCTTCTGAAATGAAAATATCACTTAAACCATTGAATGATCAAACAGACAACGCCTCATAATCGATTGAATATTTGAAGTAGCATTCATAGCTTTCACTAAAAAAGACATAAAATTGATCATAAACAGTTATTGGTCCTTCGAGTCCAATATTTATTTAGAGATCCCCAGCAAATCTAAATGAATGCTTTTGAAATGAAATCATCATATGAATCATCGAATAGTTAAACCCACTACGCCTAACTGTCAAATAATGTTTTTCAGTAGCATCCATTGCTTTCTATAAAAAAGACATAATATTGATCATATACAGTTTTTGGTCCTTTGATCCCAATTTTTATTCAGATATTTCCTTCTAGTCTCAATGAATGCTTCTGAAATGAAAATATCACTTAAACCATTGAATGATCAAACAGACAACGCCTCATAATCGATTGAATATTTGAAGTAGCATTCATAGCTTTCACTAAAAAAGACATAAAATTGATCATAAACAGTTATTGGTCCTTCGAGTCCAATATTTATTTAGAGATTTCCTCCAAATTTTATTGAATGTTTTCGAAATGAAAATATTATTTGAATCATCAAATGATCAAGCCTCGTATTCAATTAAGTATTTCGAGTAGCATTCATTGCTTTCAATAAAAAAGAAATAAAATTGATCATACACAGTTATTGGTCCTTCTTGCTCGATATTTATTCAGATATCCCCAGCAAATCTTAATGAATGCTTTTGAAATGAAATCATCATATGGATCATCGAATGGTTAAACCCACTACGCCCAATTGTCGGATGATGTTTTCAAGTAGCATCCATTGCTTTCGATAAAATAGACATAATATTGATCATACACAGTTTTTGGTCCTTCGAGCCCAATATTTATTCAGAGATTTCCTCCAACTCACAATAAATTCTTTTGAAATGAAAATATTATTCAAATCATCGAACGATCAAACCGACAACGCCTCATATTCAATTGAATATTTTAAGTAGCATTCATTGCTTTCAATAAAAAAGACATAATATTGATCATTCTCAGTCCTTCGAGTCGAATAATTTTCCAGATTTGATTTTTCTGTATCCATGGAATCGATGATCAATTTTTACGAAAACATGAAATAAATCATTAAAACAATTACAATGCACTCAACTTGTCGATGAGCTGCCATTGTGTCAGTTTATGTCTAAAGTCTGTATAAACTGTTTTCATCAACATTACCACAACTTTCCCCCAAGGCGGGTAACAGGTGGCAAAACTCCAATTATCCGGGCATCTTCGGATCAAGTCAATGTTCCAGTTCTTGCACGAAGAAAATAATTTGTGATTACCTCCACTACCCAGCCAGAAGTGTACTCGAGTTAATAATAGACGGTAATTGGCTGTCTTCTCACTTCCTTGCATGAATTAACGTCGTTTATTAATTAGGAATTACCGGAGGTGTTTTTCTCTCGAGGAATGCGATGGTTCTAGGATTGAACTAGCCTAGATAATGTGTGAATATTGATTCGAAGAAAAGAACACAAAGATGGCTCAAATGCTCAATGCTGAAGAAGACATCCAACAGCGAAGAGTCATAGATAGAAGTAAAGGTGCATTCTTCTTTAGAGCGAGCTCGAATAAACCTGCGTTCGTGTCTCTCCCATTTTTTACTCGGGAAAGTAAGTTCTCATGGATCCTCCACTATTCCTCTAATTCATGCAATTGGATTCGATTCTAATTGAATGATTTCCCATCGATTTCGGTCCATTGACTCTGGTAATTAGATGAACGGATAATTCAGGACAATTATGGAATTGTTGGAGATGTTATCAATCGACGCACAATTAGCCTGAGTGTAGCCTCTGGGTTATGGAAATTTCTTCGTGAAGAGAAGACTTGGTGACTGAGTTCCTGCATGAAACTTTGGGTGCTCTGAATTAGATGAATTATAATACAGAACAGAATTGAATAAACATTTTGATACGTTTTTCATTTTATTATTTGTGTAATTCCTCATAAAATTAATTTTGGGTATCCCATAGACATATATTCACATTTTGAATTGATGCCAACATTCTCTGGTTCAGAGTGTAAAAAATTAAAATTTCCTTCTCCATTCGTCTTCTCATGAGTAAGCAAAGCAATAAGCGTTGAGAAATTGAAGTACCAAGAGTTCATCACAGCGTTGTCAAGTTATGTCCAAACAATCTTGATGTTGGTGTCACAACAAACAGATTAACGACGTTTCATGTTTCGACTCCTCAAAATAATAAGTCTATGTGGTACCCAATTTAATAACTGATGAAGGTATCTTGGGTAGCAGAAGGGATAGAGGAGAAGTATAATATATTAAAAAAAAAAACCCCCCACATGCATTTTAATTGAGATCATTTCAGTTCGCAGACTCCGTAAGCGATCTTCCCACTCATTTTCAAAGTCGTGCTAAGACTTTTGCGGTAAGATTTGCCCTTATATGTGTAGATGGCGCTACCCGATCCAGTAATTTCGATGCAATCGGCCTTATAACCATATTCGGCCCTTGTTAGTGTCGATGTTCCCTGTAAAATACTGCCCGTATGACCGCTATTTCTTTTTTTCGCCGATATTTATGTTGGTACATTCCTGCTCTTCATCGAGAAAGGTCGGGATCAAAGCTTACTGCATGTGATGTACGAGAGAAGTAGAAGAATATCAATCTGACCATCAACTTCACGAGAAATTTTATTTATTTTTGTTTTACTAAAAGTTGTACTTTGGTTTTTATTGCGCATTGACATTTCTCCTTTCGAAGTGTTAGTTTTGGTTGTCAATAAAAAAACTATCATATTATATCCATACCAGAAGTACCACTTTTAGTCTTCTGCGCACATGTTGCATTAAAATGTTTTGGTCCTGACCTATAGAAAGGCATGAACCTTCCATCTTCAGGTCTTGTCGTTAGAGCCAATCTTCGACACAGACCAATAATTTTTCTTTTATCTTCGAAAAAAAAAAATCAACAGCTAGGTAGAACTAACTTCAAGTATGGAGGTTATTCTCCCCGACACAATCAATGGGTTTCTTTGCCATCTCTCCAGTATAGATTCACCCTTTAGACACTCACCAACCTCGAAAACACTAACCCCCCCAAATTCAATCATATCTACCATCAATGTCGCCACAATTCTTCCTCCATAATAACTAACGCCGCTCACCACATGTTTCTCCTGCCCCCTCCAGGAGGAATCACAGAAGCACGTCGGTTTCACGGATGGTGCCGCATCGGTGGACGCAGACGCACGTCCCAGCCGTTTGCACCGTCGCGACACCCCCCACCACCTCAAGAACAAACGGATCAACGTGGCACCCATCGACAAAGACAAGGTGGCTTCCATCATCGCGCAGGTCTCTATAACCGCATCTTTCTCGCTTAAGACGCATGCGCAGTACGCTTGACTTGCACGCCCTTTGCTTCTGCTTGATATTTGCATGACTTTCAGGCTTTCAGATCATTGGAGGATTTACTTAGAGAGATCCTGACAAAACCGTGACGTGTCTCTTCGTCCAGCCTTCGTACCTCGTTTCGCGCTTCATTGAAATCGCTCCTCTTCCTGTTCCGTTCTTCGCTGGTCGGAAATCGTAAGCCCCTAATGATACAGAACTCGAAACGGGCACGGGGAACTCGTTTCAGAGTTCCAAAGCTGCAGATTATATAGATTCCGCATTCGAAAGGCATATCGGTCCTTTGGTTGCGCTATTCGATAATACGAACCCGTCATTAGACGCGGCGATTAGAGATGATGACTGTCGTATTAAAAACAATTTTTACCCTTCACCGGTTCTTTCGAACGGCCACGATCTAACTGTTCAGTTGGCGGTCGAGAGAGTCCCGGCGAGATTGGACGGTGAGATAAATTTTCGTTGAAAAATGCGTTTACTGCGGTATATACAGGGTGGGACACATCAACGGAGTTTTTCCTGCTGAGTGTCGGAACTGAGACATTTTTGGAATTCTGGATCGTCCGGTTGAACCAGGGAGAAAGCTGAGAATTACCAATAAGATAGCTTCATTGATTCTTTTCATGAGAAATTCGATCTTTTATTAATTTCCGTATTTTGTAAACACGTGGCAACGTCGCGATTTCTCCATTATATTCAGACATTAAAGATCGTCCATTCCAGCTGAGTGTTATGTCGTAAAACAACGCAACAGCTCGATGAAATTTTCTCGAATATGTCAAGGATTATGGAATCCACAAAACGTTTAAATATAATGAACATAGATTCTGCAATAAAAACTGTTCAAAATTTCAGAAATTCCAAAAATTTCCGTATTTCGTGAAGACGTGACAACGTCGCAATTCCCTCAAAAAATCCTGAAATAGTATATTTCATTTCATTTTATTCAGATATTTATTGGAGATGGTCTTTTTGCCTCAATTCTAGCCATGTTTTAGGACGTGAAACAACCGAACAGCTCAATGAAATTTTCTTAAACGCACCACATTTGTCGAGTGTTTTGAAGTCTACAATACATTATAATATAATGAACCCACCATGAATAACATTAATACAAAAATGTTCAAAAATTCTCACAAAATTTGGTATTTGGTATAGACATGGCAACGTCGCAATTTCTTGAAAAATTACGGAAACAGCATATTTCATTTCATTATGTTTAGATACACATTAGCGATGGTCTTTTTGCGTCCACTTTAGTTTTATGCCTAAACATGTCAAACCTGGCAAGCATTATGAATTCTAAAAAACGTTGAAATATAAGCACATATAAGTATAAGATTCAGTAACGAAAAATATTGAAAAATTCTAACACAATTTGGAAATTCCAGAAATTTTCGAATTCAGTAAACGCGTGGAAAAAATTTTGCAAACTGCATATGTATTTCATTTCATTTGAGATCGTTTTTTTGCGTTCATTCTATCTCAATTTTGTCACGTAAAAAGACAGCTCGATGACAATATGGTGTTTTTCAAGTTGAGCCTTTTTTATAGGTGCTAGAACTCGTCAAAAGGGATCGTCACCATTCGTTGGATGTGCTCAGTGTCTTGCCTGGCGTAATAACGAATTATTACATGTAACTACTATCATCAGTTTGCTCACGAATAATGTCCCAAGCATTTTCAATGCGTTGTTTTAGTTCTTCAACAATATTCACGTTACCGTTACTTTACACCAATGTTTTGGAATGACTTCAAAAGAAGCAATCACAGGGGTAGAGATCTGGGGATCGTGCAGGCCAAGAAATCGACGCACCACGTCCTATCCACTTGATGTCACAAAAATCATATGCTCTTTCAGATGATTTCCCGTAAATTGAACCCATTTTATATACACATTCAACCTCGATACGTACCCAAATCAGATCCGTGCTGGGAATTTCTCAGATTCGCGGGTAACTTTCATTTCGAAATACTCGGCCCTGGTGAATATTTTTGGAATGTTGACACTTCTATTTTGATTAAGAAGTATAAAGAATTATGAAGCCCAAAATCGACCCTACATCAAAAAATTACGAAAAGCACTGCCGTGAAGTCAGGAGCTTTTGAGCGCTCGTACATCCACCTTGTAGGTAGATTTGCATTTTCCAGTTTTAGGAATCAATTGAAGGAATTTTCGACAGCTGTCAAAAAAATTCTGAAACTTAGGCGAAACTCCAGACTTCATGTCAGTGCTTCAGCTGACCAATTATTTTTCGATAATTCGCTAGAATTTTCTACGGTATCTATGGTCTTGGTGATGCGATCTGGACAAAATTTCGCACGTAGTTTGAATACATTATTCCTCAGCTAGGTTCAAAATTTCATTCCAATCCAATCAGTAGTTTCGAAACTATCAAGAAAAAAAAATTTTGAACGGCCATATTTACGGAACCCCTAGTCTTATTTTGCTCATTGATGAACGTGACCGCGATATTCGCGATCCAAACCCACCCTGAAAATTTCAAGTTCCTAGGCCTTTCCGTTCAAAAGTTACAATTTTCTATGGTTTCTATGGTTCTGAAAAACAAAATTTCAAACGACCATATTTACGGAACCCCTAGTATAATTTTGCTTATAGATTAACGTGATCACGACATTCGATATCCACACCTATCCTGAAAATTTCAAGTCCCTAGGCGTTTCCGTTCAAAAGTTACAATTTTCTATGGTTCTGGTCATGCGATCTGGACAAAACTTCGAATGTAGCTTGAACACCTCATTCTCCATTTGAGTGCGAAATTTCATCTCGATCAAATCTGTAGTTTTCAAGTAATCAGGGGAACAAAACTTTGAACGGCCATATTTACGGAACCCCTCGTGGAATTATGCCCAATAACGAACTCAACCGAGGCATTTGGGATCCGAACCTACACTGAAAATTTCAAGTCTTTAGGTTGTTCCGTTCGAGAGTTATCGTGCTTACGGACGGACAGACTCGAATTTTTCGACGGATTCGTCATCAGTGAGTCGAACATAGTCGATTGAGACAATTTTCGGCTCAAAATTCGAAAAATACAGACATCGTGACGAATGATATAGCCCTCGTGTAAGTAGTACAAGCGCTCAAAAACATCGATTGTATAAAAAAAAAATTCGAAAATTTGGACAGAATTCAGAAATTCCAGGAATTCCCGTATTTCTTACACACGTGGCAACGTCGCAATTCTTTAAGCGAAGTCTCATAACCCCTCTATGGAAGAGACAAAGTTTCTTTCAAGAATGTAACATAAAGAATGGAAAAAATATAAAGAAAAACGGAAATTTCGGAAAATGTCGGAAAACCCGGAAATCGTTTCCCGTTTCAGTTTCAATTTTCGATAGGCTCCGTCAGGTCGCAGAAACGCTCCCACCCTGCAGAGTTCAGATCGGATGCTCGAAAATTGTTATCAGTGGCGTGGGTACAATAAAATGTCGGAAAAATCGTGAACATTTTTCCCGATTTCCATCCACTTATTCGTACCACATTATATGAGCTCGATATCTTCAAAATTGCCCCAAATAGCTAGTCTACGACAAAGCGACACAAAACTTTTTCATTTTTCATCCCGTAATTCGAATATTTTCCCTGAAAAAGCCCATTGTAATTCTTTCGTTCTTGATACTTCGCACCTCTGGAAGTCAAAAGCCCATGTAACAGTAAACGACATTGACACGAAATAAAAAAGGCGGGCTCTCATCGCTTTCCCGGCAAGGAAAGCGCCATGACGTCCGATCCGGAATTCCTCTCCGGGCACGATATTTTTAATCCGCCTGTTGACTCTAATCCAGCACAGTCATTCCCATTGTTCACGTCAATAAGACCTTATTGTGTTACTTTGTCAGGCGGAAATACATGAATCATTCGCCCCGACCCGATTGATTGTCGTCGTTGTCTTCGGACACAAAAGAGGTCGCGCTTTTGTTCCGGAGTAGTTCGCTTCAAGGAGCCGATAATACCCTCTCAGACGTACGACAAACGATATCGATGTCGGATGACTGATCGCCCAGAAAATTCCCGGTTCCTGTATCAATTTAGTTCGTTTCTTCGTGGATGAGGAGGCTGTTCTTTCCCAAGGTGCTTTACGTCCGCCTGGGCGAGCTGCGAGTGAGCGTCGAGCAGTGAGTCACTTCGGATGAAGCCGCCCGGCCCATCATGTGGGGGTCACCACTTTAGCGAGGTGTTTCCCGATTCCCAATAATAATTATTATGTCGCTTTCATCTTCCATCGACGGCTCAAATCACGCCCAACTCAATTTCAGTTTATTCAACAATCTATTCCATCCATGCTCCTTCGCCTCTTGCTCGAAATCCAATTATGTCTTGATAATTTCAGTTAATCCGTCAATGGATACTGTCATATTTGAATTCTCGGTAGCTGATCGAAACGCTTCCTGGCAAACAACACATATATATCAACTACTACTTTCACTGGAAATATTCACACTTATAAAGCAAGCATTCTAGAATTGATTTTCTTATGAATATTGATGATAATAACCGAAAACATAGGCGAGTGTGTCATCTAGAAAGGATTTCTTCACTGCTCATCAGAAAAATCGAAGAATTAAATTCATATAATTGAGTCATTTTACCTTTTTCTGTGTGTGCCTCTGATTATTATCATATGTATCATCATCCTGTTTATAAATAAGGTGATCTTTTTTGTTTATTGATTTCCATGCTTTCCAACATATTGAGGTTTATACCTTTACTTTCAACATGCAAAATTTCGTGAGTACAACAATAAGTCTTCTGCTATGTTTAAATTTGTTTTTTTGCTGACGAAAGAATTTCTATGTTCCTCAATTCTATTCTCAAAAGTTTTAGCAGTTTGGTCGATAAGAAACTTGGACAATATCAGCATATTAGTTTATATACTCCCGATTCATCGGATTGATCCATTTTATCTTTTTTATTTTTGATGAATTTACTTCTAATCTAATTTTTTGAGTTTTTTTCGGAATAGGTAAATAAATTATAATTTTGTTTCAATTCTTTCTGAATCTGAATAACATTCTGTTTACCTCCTGGAAAATCTTCACTTATGAATGATGAAGATGAGATAAAAACTGACTACAGAAGAAAACTGAGAAAAAAAGATAAAGCATAAAGCTATACTATAACTGAACAGAGTGGAAAAATATAGAACTGAATTAATGTTATCCTCCTAATCAACTTAGCCGTATTAAGAATTTTCCTTTCAATTCCAACACCCAGTCGCATCAAGTTTTTTTCGCCTATGGGAAAGCGCTATTCCTTAGACGCCATGTCATTAACCTTCTATAGAAGAGGATCGATTAATGTGAGCTTGTTTTTGTGTATCGAATGTTTACCTGTGGAATGACATCATGGGCTATATTTATCATCGATGATGAGGAAATTGCAGTTATTCGATATAACCAGTTACAATCCGATAATAAACAGCGTTCCATTTCGATGATGCCGGCTTTCTATGGGACCATGATCATAACTATTGTCGAACTGGGAAAAATGACGTGCTCAGTTATCTCGGAGAACTTCTTGGCAGAAATATATGTGATTTTTTCGTTCAAGACATGTATCATATAAAATATTCTAACCACCAGGCCATTGCCAATCGCAAATGGTTCAACTTTCAACACTCTTTGGCGTTGAAAAGCAACCCTTTTATGTTAACAATGTAGGTACATATTAGAAAAAAGTACACAATTTATCTTCATCCACCTTATTTTGTAATTAAACAAATGATATTATGATATACTCGAAAACTTCTCTCTAATTTCCTTCGACCGATAGTTTTCCCTATCGCAACACTCAAACATAGAAATCGTATTGGAATTCATTGTTACAGGAGTCCATATAAAACCTATCGCTTTTCTACTGCATATGAATTCTAACAAAGCAATAATAATCGAAATGACCTTGAATGATACATGTAAAAATGTAATTAACGAGTTCCACGTCGAAATGGTATGTTGGGAAATGTTATTGCTACTGCTTCATGTGCTGAATAAATATTGATTGTAATTCCGCAACCTTCTTTCGTTGGAATTTTCGACTTGTCAACGTAACATCACCATTGCGCTGGAAAACTTTCCCTGAATCCCCACCATGATATAATATATCAAACATTTGTTCTTTCTTATTATTTCGTAATTCTCTTTGTTTTCATTATGTTCATGACTGTCTCAGTTTTTTGTTGCATTCCAAATCAAAATATCTGTTTATACCCTTGACTCTCATGATATTCTCTTTTATCAGTTTTTATTATTAGAATCAATTCTTTCGTTCGAGATTGTTTCTTGGATTATTTTTCCCACAGAGATTATTGTATTGTTCTCTTAGATTGTACTTAACTTCTTTTTTCCATCATCTTCATCATCTGTAATTATGCACTGATAAAACGTCTACAGAACGAATGTCGATTGAAAAGAAGAAAAGTTATTCCATCGCCTAGATTTTATCAAATTTTTTGACTGAATAAATATTCGACTTGTATCCAATTACGAGAATTATTTGGAGACGTCATAAATTTTCCGTATGATGATGCTTTGTAATCAGGACCAAATTGTCTGCACCTTGCATCATAAGAACATTGGGATAAAATGGTCAGCAAGATCAGTTAGTACTACTCAAATGTATGCTCATTGAAGAGGAATGTTTGTATTGAATCCTAAGACTGTCTTCAAGGTTCCCGAGAATCTCCTCACAAGCGAACTCAGGTTGCAGGCTGCATCATTGCTTGGGTCCTAGCAAGTTCCTATTGGGAAAGAAACCAGTTGTGCATAACCATCTGGGAGCCAAGATGGTTTTCTCCCTTAAAGATGGTTTTCTCTCCCTCAGTAGGAGTACAACCTTTCTTGGGGAAACACAGCTTCAAATAAAAGTTTAGGACTGAGTGAGAATACTCTGATGGCATCTGCCTTATGAGGGAAACTTCGAAAGGTTTTTTCACAATGCAACACACCTGTCTTGATCTCGGAACTGCTTCATCTTTCTAACTGGTGAGATTAGGCCTACCAGAAAACGACAAATGTAGATTTTGTTGGACGAAGAAACCACCTCAAAACCTACAAAAGTTCCAGGATCTTCTCACAAGTTTATTCAGCTTTCCTGGGTCGAAAGAGATCCTGAAGCATTGCGTTGGTGCTAGTGAATTCTTATGGCGAAAGAAACTAGTTGTGCATAACCATCTGAGAGCCAATAATCTTCCCTTAAAGGTGGCTCTCTTTCCCTTAATAGGAGTAGAACCTTTCTTGGGGAAACTCAGCTTCAAATAAAAGTTTAGGACTGAGTAAGAATACTCTGATGGCATCTGCCTTATGGGGGAAACTTCGAAAGGTTTTTTTACATTGCAACACACCTGTCTTGATCTTGCAACTGCTTCATCTTCCTAACTGGTGAAATTAGGCCTACCAGGAAACGACAAATGTAGATTTTGTTGGACGAAGGAGAAACCACCTCAAAACCTTCAAAAGTTCCAGGTTCTTCTCACAAGCTAATTCAGCTTTCCTGGGTCGAAAGAGATCCTGAAGCATTGCGTTGGTGCTAGTGAATTCTTATGGTGAAAGAAACTAGTTGTGCATAACCATCTGAGAGCCAATAATCTTCCCTTAAAGGTGGCTCTCTTTCCCTTAGTAGGAGTAGAACCTTTCTTGGGGAAACTCAGCTTCAAATAAAAGTTTAGGACTGAGTAAGAATACTCTGATGGCATCTGCCTTATGGGGGAAACTTCGAAAGGTTATTTCACATTGCAACAAACCTGTCTTGATCTTGCAACTGCTTCATCTTCCTAACTGGTGAAATTAGGCCTACCAGAAAACGACAAATGTAGATTTTGTTGGACGAAGGAGAAACCCTTCAAAAGTTCCAGGATCTTCTCACAAGCTAATTCAGCTTTCCTGGGTCGAAAGAGATCCTGAAGCATTGCGTTGGTCCTAGTGAATTCTTATGGTGAAAGAAACTAGTTGTGCATAACCATCTGAGAGCCAATAATCTTCCCTTAAAGGTGGCTTTCTTTCCCTTAGTAGGAGTAGAACCTTTCTTGGGGAAACTCAGCTTCAAATAAAAGTTTAGGACTGAGTAAGAATACTCTGATGGCATCTGCCTTATGGGGTAAACTTCGAAAGGTTTTTTCACATTGCAACACACCTGTCTTGATCTCGAAACTGCTTCATCTTTCTAACTGGTGAGATTAGGCCTACCAGAAGAAGACAAATGTAGATTTTGTGGGACGAAGGAGAAACCTCCTTGAAACCAACAAAAGTTCCTGGATCTCCTCACAAGCTAATTCAGCTTTCCTGGGTCGAAAGAGATCCTGAAGCATTGCGTGGGTCCTAGAGAATTCTTATGGTGAAAGAAACCAGTTGTGCATAACCATCTGGGAGCCAATAATCTTCCCTCTCTCAGTAGGAGTAGACCTTTCTTGGGAAAACACATCTTCAAATAAAAGTTTAGGACTTACGAAGGATACTCTGATGGCATGTGCCTTGTGGAGGATATGAAAGGTTTTTTCACATTGTGACAAACCTGTCTTGATCTGGAAACTGCTCCATTTTCCTAACTGGTGAGATTAGGCCTATCAGAAAAAGACAAATGTAGATTTTGTGGGACAAATGAGAAACCTCCTTGAAACCTTCCGAAGTCCCCACAAGCTAATTCAGCTTTCCCGAGCCAGAAGAAACCCTTCAGCATTGCGGGGCCAATAAGTTCCTCAAGTGAAAGAAACCGGTCATGCACAACCATCTCGAACCCTACCCCAACGCCAAATCTACCGGTGACTCACACGGTAGTCACACCAAATTCAATTAAAAGATCGAAACCGTATCGGTTTCGCCGACACGTGCTCATCGGTATGCCGGACGAACCGCCGCGTGTCGTCATCCTTCTTTCAGCTCTTCTCTTGGACCCGTGACCGATGTTTCTACGGCACGTACGCCTCCTAATTGCGATTGTTCGCTCGCCGATCCGCACCCGTTGGAGAAGCGTCCACACCCGCGACTGAAACAATGGCCGGTTGCAATTAGCTAAAAAGGACCGCGCGAAAATAAGGGCTCGAATCAATTGAATAATCTAAATGGTCGTGCGGTTTCGCGAGCGAATTCAATCGACCCGCGTTTTACGACCGACCGACCTCGTTTTTTTTATGGCCGGGAATTAATAGACTAAGTAATGGTGATATTTATGGATTGTAAAATGGGTATGGGTTTTTTTTGGTCTCGGCGATGCGACGTTGTGCTCGGTCGGGTCTATCCTGTATAGTTAATTGAGGCTGGTTCACGCTTGGTGGATTTCAGCGCTGCTGGAGGAGAATATCACTGCCAAAGCACTGAGCTCCAATGAAATCAAATCGAAGAACGACAGGTGAATCGATGGAGTCTTCCTTAGTAGGTATCTTTCTTTGGAGAACACAGTTCTAAACAAACTGATGGAGAAGTACTCTGATGGCATCTACCGTCCGAGGGTTTCTTCGACATTGGGAGATCAAAAACCTGTCTTCGTCTGGGAAAGAACTGCATCATCTTCTCAACTGGTGAGATTAGGCCTACCAGAAGAAGACAAATGTAGATTTCGTGGGAAAGAGGAAGAGCCTCCTCAACGCCTTCAGAATTCCTCGACATGATGAGTCAACACCTTGACCAATGTAATCATACCCCAAGCAGCTTAGGATTTATCATGTCTGTGCGCTCTAGACACCCCTCCATCCGATTGAAAAAATATGGTTACCCGAGAATCTAATACAAAACACAAATGTGTCTTCTTGAAAGTGACTACAACCTCTGTGGGTCTCTCTGATTACCACGAAAAATGAAGGAATACATGCAGCATAAGTATGAACCTGGAAAGAAACTATCAAGGGTGCGACATTGTGATCCATTCTGATGGTCAAGCTGCTATCAAAGCACTGAACTCCTGTATCATCGACTCAAAGCTGATTAGGGAGTGCCGGAGGAAACTTGATGAAGAAGGCAAGAGCAACAATGTCTCTTTAGTCTGGGTTCCTGGTCACTCAGGAAACGAAGAGGCCCATAAACTTGCCAGGAAGGGAACACGAACGCCACTTACTGGTCCAGAACCTTTCTGTGGCATAGGCAAATGCACCTATAAGAAAGAGTTTTTGGAGAAGCAAGAGACTGAATGGATCACTCCAAAAAGTTCCTTCGGAACTTTAAAAGTGCAAGATCCAAAAAGTATTTGGATCTCAATGAGAATAAGTAACGCCTCCTCACTGGCTTCTCTACAGGGAGTGTCGCCTTAGAAGGCATATTATGAGAATGGACTTAACAGAAACGATTGTAGATTCTGTGGGGAAGAGGATTAAACTCCGGTTCACCTGGTTACAGAATGCCTCGCCATTGTAAACCAGCGCAAAGAATGTCTAGGACAAGAGAATTACAGGGGGGACGACGATTCAACCTCCTTGAAGCCTCCTCAGATACTGGAGTTCATTGGAGCTCTGTAGATGGAGGACGAGCTGCAGGTTGCGAAAAAAACTCTGATGGGGGGCACAATAGACCATGAGGTCGCAGTGAAATGTAACCCCCTTCCCTACCTATAACTATAACATGAAGTAATCAGGTACTTTGTTGTATAAAAAACTCTTAAATATCGTTTAGTACAAACGGGTTCCTAACAGATAATTGATTGTCGATGACCACATCTATGTAGATAAAAGCAAGGTACTGGTTTTTGAAGTAGAGTGCAGAAATTTTTCATTAGTTTTTTTCCTAACTGAAGGCTAAAGTTCATGATCGATCCATCCTGTACGTGAAAGTACAAGAATATATCAATTTACCCATCTAGGTGGGATGGTATTCACGCTGACATCGCTGTATATTCAGTTTCATGCGGTATTCAAATTTTATTCAAGAATCTAGTTACAAATCCATTTGTTTGTCCTTCGTTCCCCGACCTACAAATTCGTTTCGTCGTCGTCGGCGTTAGTGGGTCACGTGCCGGCGTGTCAGGGCCGACTAGAATTACTCGCCGATAGTGTTACACCCTAAGGAGCCATTAGGATTAGGTTATCTCTTGTGATTCCCACGTCCCCTCGAGCGATTGATTTGGAATTGAAGAGTTGATTGTAACTACTCACGGCGTTTTTCGTTTCTCCTGAAATATCCATTCTGTAGTGACGTCAGGTGCATACCTGATAATATCGATTCCTCTTGATTGAACTAGCCTGATTCCATTTAATTTCGTTTGTATGCCTTCCATATATTCATTATCTTCATTATGCCGTGGCATTGGAGCAGCATCATCGGCCAATATCAGAATGCAATCGCTCCGCTTGCTAAGTTGAAGCATCCCGAAAGCCACTTTGCCGGAATGAGCTTCGTATATGGGTTCGGTGGTTTGTTTTGAGTTAATTAGCGAACGTACTCGACATGTTACTCGATTCTCATTCAACTTCAATTTTGTAGGCCATGAAGAACCGAAAAGAAGACGACGGAAGTACCGACAGACTGAGCGTGTCCACGCCGCCAGGTAGCATTGGTGAGCGTAGCTACAGCAGCAGTCAAGGTGAGTTCTTGTAATCTAACATCTCCTGATAGATTTATCTGTATCATCAACGCTTTTTCCTGATTATGGAGGGGAAAGATAGTTATGTGCCTGCAAGAAGGCTTCGCAGAAGTCTGCAGACACAATAGCCTTAAAGAAATTTTCCAGGATATACAACAGGAATTAGGTTACTTCTACAGGAAATTACCCCTATATAAGCGACAGCAGGAATATTGTTTGTTGATTTTACGTGACAATTCCGTTCGTTTAATTCCTCTAGCCAAATTGGCAACAGTGCGTTGGATATCATCGCGATGATCGGAAACCCAATATTTCATTCCAAACAAATTCAACTATATGGTACAACATGGAGTCATAAGGGCCACTTGGTTGGAAAGGCATCAACCAAATACCAAATCTTCGATCTTTGTTCGAGAGCCATTGCTCCCTGAGATTGTTTTGGCACTGTTAGCTTCTCCAACTCCGAAAAGCTATAAGAAACGTTCTGATATATAGCAGGCTTATTCCAAAAAACTCCAAATATTCAATGCAACGTTGGTCGTGGCAGAATGGGCAAAGGTATTCGGCATTGCTCCAAGATACAGAGGAGAACATGGAAATTAAAGGGCGACCCAACTTTCAAAACAAGGCTCGACGATGAATTTTTATGGTTTAGCACCAAAATGCTGGTCAGAAAAAACTCCAGGACAGGAACAAGCCAAAAGATTCCTTGAAGGACTGATCTGCCGTGTAAGGCTAAGAAGTTCGTGAAAACTATAGAGGTTCTCCTGGCAAGACATTGCCAGCTCAATGAGCATATGAGCACTACAGGCCTTGCAGAACAAAACCTTTCAAGGTTTTCCAAAACAAGAGAACCAAAAGAGGCAATTGAATAAAATACGCACAAAAGATAGTTTGGTCGTACTGCACGAGATACCCTCAACTTTATATCAATGATAATGGTACTATAGTGTTACGACTCTGATGGCATCTGCCTTGTGAAAGTTTCTTTGACATTGCGAGATCAAAAACCTGCCTTGATCTGGGTGATAAGTGCTTCATCTTCCTAACTGGTGAGACAAGGTCTACCATAAAAAGGCAAATGTAGATTATGTGGGAGACAGGAGAAACATCCTTAACGCCTACAGAATTCGTCGCTATTTTAACTCAACACCAGACCAATTAAAACATACCCCAATCAACTGGGGATTCATTATGTCTTCACACAATAGACCCCTAATTCCGGTAAAAAGAATTTGGTTGCCAAAGAACCTCTTTGGGTTGGAGCACGGTTTCAGTTATCAGAGATAATCCAGTTACCTGGAGTAAAAGGGGCAAAGAACACTACACTAACGTTAGGCTCCTACTTGAGTGTTTTTCAGGCAGAAAAACTTGCCATCAAAAGCATAGATATAAACCTGGAAAGAAACTATCAAGGGTGTGACATTGTTATCCATTCTGATAGTCAAGCGGCTATCAAAGCACTGAAATCATGTATTATCGACTTAAAGCTGATATGGGAGTGCCGGAGGAAACTAGAAGAAGTAGGCAAGAAAAACAAGGTCTCTTTAGTCTGGGTTCCTGATCACTCAGGAATCAAAGGAAACGAAGAGGCCAATACACTTGCCAGAAGGGAGCACAAACGCCACTTACTGGCCCTGAACCTTTCTGTGGCTTAGGAAAATACACCTATAAGAAAGACTTTTTGAAGAAGGAAGATTCTGAAAGAGAAGCACTCTGGAGGAATCTTCCAGGAATGGATCATTTCAAAAAGTTCAAGTTCCGAAAGGTATTTGGATCTCAGTAAGAATAAGTTACGCCTCCTCACTGGCTGCCGAACATGACATTGTCGCCTTAGAAAGCATATGATCAGAATGGGCTTAACAGAAACTCACGAGTGCAGATTCTGTGGGGAAGAGGAGGAAACTCCAGTTCACCTGGTTACAGAATGCCTCGCCATTGCAAACTAGCGCAAAGAATGTCTTGGGCGAGAGAATACAGGAGGAGCGAGGATTCAACCTCCTTGAAGCCCTCTCAGATAGTGGAGTTCATTAGAGCTCTGGAGCTGGAGGGAGAGCTGTAGGTAGCGCATTCACGAAAACAGCTCCGATAGGGGAAACAATAGACCTTGAGGTCGCAGTGAAACTCTTTGGGATGTGTTACATTAGTAATACTCGAAGAGTTTTCGCCACAAGAAAGAAGCTTGAAAAAACCCAGGACAGGGATAAGCCAAAAGATTCCTTGATGTATCTCCTTAGTGAGGCTAAGAAGTTCGTGAAAACTATAGAAAGCCTGCTGACATGACATTACAATCTGAAGAATTATATTCAGTAGGAAACCTTCTAGGTTTTGCAGAGCAATATAACCAAAATAAATGAATTTAATAATATACGCTTGAACCAGCACAGTAGATGGACCAGACACCCTTATTTTTCTATCAATGACAAAGGTTCCATGGTAGGTACGACACTCTCGACCGTCGAAACCGTGAACGGCAGTTAACGACAACAATCACGACCGACAGAACAAACAATACCAATCCGCGTTCACGGCCACCCTAACCTATCCGCCAAATTCGACCATCAATCCACCTTTCTCCGGTAGATCACCAGACCAGATAGAACAAGAGCGTTGCTGCGACTCCGGTGCGGCTAGTTCGTAGGTGGGACTCTCCGTGCACAATTTAATCTACGACTCGTTTTGGTAGCCGGCAGTTGTCAGCGAGCGCGCGTACACATCTGAACGCGCAGTTCGTCGCCTTATCGCCGGTGCAAAATAAACAAAACACCGTACTGTTATCTGGTGAGATAAAGGGCCGAGGTGTCGCCCGATGGAATACGCGAGGTTCGAAGTGCGGTGGTGAGGTGCGCCAGTGCAGTGCAAGAAAAAAATGAGCACCTTGCCGAGGGTGCAGGTGAAGACGCCCGGCGGGAGGGTTAGCGTCGTGACGCGGACGTTGCCGAGGGGTAAGAACGGCAGGTCGAGGGGTGCACAGGTGGTGGTGGCTTCGAGGAAGCTGGTGGAGAGGAACAACAACAACGTGTCGTCAGTCGTGAAAACTTTGAATTACTCAGGTTAGAAACCGTGACCTCCCATTTTCGAGGTTATCCCATTCGTTGTTGTCGTAATTTACGCGAGTTTGACGGAGAGGTGAATCATTGGGTTTTGTTGTTCGTTTGGAATTTTAACGAGTGGGTTGTGGATGTTCGTTTGTCTGGGCGTTTCTGCGTTTAGGAATTTTATTTCGAAAGTGGAAAGTGACAAACCACAATCATGAAGGGAAATTTTTCATATCGCAAAAACAGAAACATGTTTCATTCAAACCGATTTTTATTGAAAGTATTCCTTATGTTCAACTAAACTGGATTGGAGGAGGAGGACCTCCCAAAATTTCTTTTGAATTTGAGTACAGGTTCATATCTCAGACCTACCACACCTACAGGTTGTGACATTCATCTTGAGCCCCAATATAATCGTGTAAAAAAATCTAACGGCTGCCTGAAGCTAAAAAAATTAATTACTTAATTCTTCCATCCGGTGGCTCGTACCAACAATTAATTCATCGAGTACAACTCAGATTTCCGGTTGCCATTCGTAATTTGGACATTACCCAATACACTTTTTCCGGTCTACTACGCCGGCTAACATCCCATCCCTGAGGCCACAAAAACTTGTTAATCGGCTCGTTAGACTATGAAATCGCTGATTCCGTCTGTGCGTTCTTACACAATTGTAAGAGCGATAGTTGTTTGGCTCCCTTAGGCGTTATATCCGACTGTTCCGGAAAAGACTCAGCAATTCATCAATGAGTATTAAAAAATGATTTAATGAAAACTGTTCCCCAGATTTGGCCATTAAAAAGGCAAGAAAAATTTTGGATTGAATCATTCTGTAACTTTTTTTTTAATGTTGTATTATCTTAGTTTCGTTTTTTTTACACTCAATGAAGTTTTACAGGATTTACAACATGAATTCGGTTACTTCTACAGGAAATTCCCCCAAAATAACCGACAGCAGGAATACTTGTTGATTTTACGTGACAATTTTGGTCGTTAAATTCCTCTAGAAATAACAAGCTTCACATTAGTTGATGCAACCAAACTACAGTTTGTCATTTCAACAGAAAAATAATACTGGGGCGAAAACCGAAATATGCGTGACTACTTACAGAAATTTCATTTCTAATAAACAAACTAGATAGTTATTTTCCAAGCTTCAAACTTCAGTTTCTACAAGAATTTCCAGTAATGAACACTTAACTAAAACAGGAATTACTTTACTTATAACGGAACTGTAGTATCGATTTAACAGGAATTTTCTGTAGAATAAAAGAACTATCGTTCATATATTACAGTACTAGTTAGTTGTATTCAAAGTTTATAATAGGTGCCTGAAATGGGGAGAATTTATATTATATTATATTCATTTCAGAATATCATTACAGAATTCTAACGAATAAGAAAGACATTCGTTGAATACTAGTATTGAGAGACACCATAATATTTATAAAGACATTTTTTTCCCTGATTCTCGACTTATATTAGCGAATTTGATTACAGAATTACTGTCTTCTAATGCTCACACATTTTCTATCGCTTTCGATCTTTTGGGTAGTTTCTTCTGAGTTTTGTCTATTCGGTGTCGCCCTCTGTTGAGCGGTACGCTAAATTTTTGGCCGTTGAAATATTCCTTTCGAAATGAGAGTACTTGATCACTGCTATACTTACTGTTTTTCCTATAGGAGTCGAATCTCTTAAACCGGAATCGGCATGTTAGGTTGCAAGTACAGGTTGTTCTCGGAACGAATGCAATTCTTAAATGAAATTGAATGCGAATGAAATTTGACTCGTTGAATAAATGATCAATTAGATCAAATCAGACTGAATTTAAAGTTTCCGGGTTTCGCCACCCTAAGATGAACTGACTGGGAAATTGAACACGACAAGCAAAATAAAGTACTTACCGCAAGAGGGTGTGGAAGGAGTCTAGAGGGTTATAGGAGAGGAAGAAGAGGACCCTCCTTCGACACAGTTATGGGGTTGTTTTGAAAAGCACTTAACTTAAAGTTGTTCAATGTCACTTTCAACAGAAGACACAATGCTGCTTCAAAAAACGGCGGAAAAGGATCAGACGAATCCGGTTTGTCCGAATATGCGATAATATTTAACAGAAGAATGAGGCTTTAATTTAGAAGAAATTTATGAATTTTTTATGACGAGATGCTTCTGTCAATCATTTGCGAATTAAATGATGAATTCTCACTTTCGCCAGACAGATGTGTAGACCTCGGATTCCGAGCGCAAGAACACTACCCAGGTGGTCGTTCACGTTCACGATGCAAGTTGTGGTAACAATAGTTGCGTTTAAACAACAGGAATTCATTAAACCGGAAATTCCCCGGATTCGTTTTTTTTAGTGTACTTTTTTGGTTTTGTACTTCTTTATTTCATGGGGGGTTAGAAATGTTTTTTTTTCGAACAAGTGTAAAGGTATTTTTGTTGATATAATAAAACAAAAGGGAGACTTTCCACACTGAAGGGAATGAAGGTGCTGGAGTTCCACAAGATAGTGTTTTTGGTCCATCATTATCCCTTCAATACTCAATGTTATAGAAACACATGAATTGACCTTTTGTAATGTTATGACAGTTCTTATATAGCTCAACACTACAAATTCATTTATCGCTCTCAAAAAAATTTGGTTTAAGAAATGTTTATTTATAATTATTTCTCGATGAAATTACATGAAAAACGATCTAACCCTTTGACCTCCTATTAATACCAAATTTCCGCATGAATTCTATGTCGAAATAACGTACCATTATAAACCTCCATGTCCAACAACAAGGCTCTCCTTTATTGTTTGGCATTGTTGCCCAACTATGTCGTTAGGAATTCGAGATAACGATACCGTAGAGATTAAGGTTAATTATACAATATTTGATACAGTCTCCCACTCTCTCCGTCGATGGATGAATGAGATTCCTCATGATAATCGGACCAGAAATGGTCGGATTACAATGGTACCAATTGAGGCAGAACGCATCTCGTTGTTGTTTTTGAATGCGCCCTGTTTGTGGGATTTCGCAGATAAGATACAATTATGCACCAAGTTTAGGAACAGGAAAAATATAGAAAATACTATAGACGCCGACATTCTTATTTTTTCAATCAGTACCATTTAGTGGTTGAACGTCTGTGCCAAATTTGCTCGAAGAATTCCTGTCCTATCTTGGTGCCACTGACTATACATTGGTGTGATGGTCGTTTCTCTTTCGATACGTCTTCTAATCTTCTCGATAATGCCTTGTGGTGCGAAAAGCGACCAAACACCTTCAATATATATTCACAGAATAGAATATTGTTGAATAAAGTCGAATATCATGTCGACATCATACTCTTTCGAACGTAGATCTAATCAACTCTTTTTCCTTCCAGCTGGAGATTCGGACGTGGCAGTGGAACTCCGCGAAGAAAAATACGAAATACACATCGAGCGATCACATGCCGGCCTCGGTCTCTCCATAGCCGGAGGCAGAGGCTCCACGCCCTTCAAGGGAGACGACGAGGGTATCTTCATATCCAGGGTAACGGAGGGTGGTCCTGCGGACCTGGCGGGTTTGAAAGTCGGCGACAAAGTGTTGACAGTCAACGGGGTCTCAGTCCTCGAAGTCAGCCATTACGACGCTGTCGAAGTCCTCAAAGCCTCGGGCAACGTCCTGATACTCGAGGTCATCAGGGAGGTAACCCGACTGGTCAAAGACGTCAAATACAAGAGCGAACCCGTCAATTTGAACGTGACGCAAAAGGTCGAGATTAAGAAGGCGCCGCCGTCGCCCCTTCCCCCCGTAGAAGACGACAAGGTCCTCCAGAGGGTCCTGATCAACACGACCCTGATCCGGGACTCGAGGGGCTTGGGTTTCAGCATAGCGGGGGGCAAGGGCTCTCAGCCCTTCAAACTGGACTCTGACGCCATCTTCATCTCGAGGATAACGGAAGGCGGCGTCGCTAATAAGGACGGCAAACTGTCGATCGGCGACAAGGTCGTCTCCATAAACGGCGTCGACCTTACCGGCGCCACCCACGACCAGGCCGTCGCCATGCTGACGGGGTTGGAACGTTTCGTCAGGCTGGTGGTGGAGAGGGAGGTGGCCGTCAGTAAGAACAGCCCGCAGGCTTCGCCAGGTCCGCAACAGAGCCCCAGGTTGTTCGGTTTGCCGAAGCCCTACACCGGGCTCTATTCCGCCAATAGCTACATGGCGAACAGGCCCGGTTACGCTGGATATAGAAGGAGCTATGACGGAGACAGAAAGGTGAGTTGTCCCTTATTTCAGATGTTCGTCTTCGTTAAACCAGTTGAAGAAAGAAGGCCTGCGAAATTCAAGTTGTAACGTTAAAACTTACTGTATGGCATGAAAATCTAATATTAAATTCTCAGGGGAAGCTCTTATTGAAATCAAAGGAATTACGACTCACCGAGAATATAAGGTTATAAATCTCGCCAACTTTAATTGCGGAAAATTCAATTTCAACTCGATATTATTCTCCGAATGAGCATGATAATCTTATACTAATTTCTCAGGGGAGGCTTGATTATCCTAGCAACAAAATTCCTTGTCTGTTTTTAACAATGTATTAAAAATTACATGTACAAGAAATTATCTAGTTTTATCATCTTATCTTAACTGAATAAAAGTTTATCGGCGTCCAGTGAAAAATTTGAAAAGGAAGCTCTGCTTCCAGTGCACTATTCAATCTTGAGGGGTATTCACTGTTGTTTGAACAGAATGCTGCAGGACTCCAAAATACTCCTCGCGGATGGTGATGAAAAGGTTCTCACACAGGATCGCTCCCATGAAGATTCAACTCTGGAACCAGATCATTCAATTAATTTCCTTCCTGTGAGATCTTGTTCAAATCAAAGGAGTTAGAACTCACCGAGAATATAAGGTTATAAATCTCGCCAACTTTAATTGCGGAAATTTCAATTCCAACTCGATATTATTCTCCGAATGAGCATGAAAACCTAATAATCTTTTCTCAGGGGAGGCTCAATTATCCCAGCAACAAAATTCCTTGACGGTTTTTAACAATGTATTTAATATAACATGTACAAGAAATTATCTATCTTAACTCCCTATCTTAACTGAATAAAAGTTTATCGGTGTCCACGACTGTAGTGAAAAATTTGAAAAGGGAGTTATGCTTTCAGTGCACTATTCAATCTCGCGGGGAATTAACTGTTGTTTGAACAGAATTCTTTAGGAGTCTAAAATACTCCTTGCAGATGTTGATGAGAAGGTTCTCGCACAGGATGGCTTCCATGAACCTTCAACTCTGGACAAGAAAACCATTCAATTAATTCCCCTTCCTGTGAGATCTTGTTTAACTCAGAGGAGTAACGACTTACCGAGAATATAAGGTTATAAATCTCGCCAACTTTAATCGCGGAATTAATTCCCTTTTGAGAAGTGGATGACTGCGGATAAAATGATCCAAGGTACGATACGTGCTTTCTCCTTCGGAAGGAATCGAATGCTGGTTTCGAGCCAAAGACTGTTCTGGTAGTATCATTAGAGTGAAATTCCCATCCTCCATTGTTTCTCTCCTGGATGAATCCCAATTTTCTTGTCTATTCAATGCAATCATTTTGATGTTGGTCGTCGAGTTCAAGGTTCATTACCGATTATTCGCCGCAAAAACTCGATCTAATCTACCTCGGTAATCTTGATCGAGGATTAGTCGAAACTGTTTCCGAAGTTACTTAAATTCATTTGAAATCTGTCTCTCTTCTGGGTCGAGATAACTACTCGCAATTTATTTATATTGCACTCGAGTCGGTTTGAAACAGGCAATTCAATTTTTTTGTCTGAGAAATTGAAGATGGCTGTGCCTTGAGGATTATATTCGTTATGTTCTCTTTAATATTCTCTCCTTTTGATGGATCGTGTAAAATATGAGTCATTTCCCATTCTTCAATTATTCTTTGATTAAAGTTTACAACTGAAAAGTAGTAATCTGAAATTCTGGGAACCGAATTAATCATTTAGTTACGCATTCTTGTCTGGCGTTCAATATCCTCTCAATGAATTATGGTGAGACGCCAGTCCATTGTTTCATTTGTGAAATTCCGGCACTGATTCATCCGAAAATATCTTGTAAAAAAATCTGAATTTCTTGAATGGAATTCTTTGAACAGCAGGAAATCAATATAGTTTTATCTGGAATTTGGGTAGCTTTTTGTTTTTCGCACAATTGTCTTTGACTCATGAATAGGTGACTACTCACCAGAACATTCGGGCGAAATGATAACGCGCAAAAAAGGGTAGAAAAGCAATTCTCCTTGACATCCCCGTCTCCACCTTCTTGTAATACTATGGTTTGTTATTGTTGGAGTATTATTTTATATTTTCAATCACAGTCACCATTTAATTTATTGTCCGAAAAGAATTAAGTTCGTGCTCCATGCACGAAGCGGAAGTCTTTTGTGTTATCCTGGTATTCAGGAGGAAAGAAAGAAAACTCGAAAGTCTAACGAAGTTTTATATATTTGAAAATTACTGGTAAAACACAAAAACTCACAAAAACCTAATCAAATTAGACACTTCAAGTCCTTATTTCCTTACTTCATTCAACTTCAATGATCCAAGTATACGAGGGGGTCAATTGACTCGATACAGAATAAATACAATTATTATTTACATTCCTCACCTTGAAACACATCAAATCAATTTCGGGTGTAGTTATCAGTAATATCGGAGAATATAATAACACCATTTCCACGTATAGGAGTTAATACTGCGATCTAAACTTTCCTACCTTGATCTGCAGGCCACCTAATCCCTCTAAGTACCTACTTGAAACCAATTTCACTCACTCCGAAAGTGACCTTAACCTTTTTCGCACTCCCGTAATGAATCCGCTCTTAACCTCTGTACGATTTTGAACTTTACTCAAAACGCAATTTCTTCGGCATCTTTTTCTACCACTACTACCTCAATTTGTCCCTACACCGGACTTTTACAAAACCGAATCGACACTACAAGTTCTGTACTCTTCTTGGTACCTCCAAATAACCTCGAGCTGCTACCCCGGCTAGCAAGCAACTACTTTACCTTCTTCTGAGCTCTCCAAAAGTAGAGTCTCCCCCTTCCGAAGACCTTTTTCCTGAGATGACACTTTTCGTCGTGCCTCTCCCTCCAATGGCTTGAAACCACCCACGTCGTTAAATCTTCCCATTAGAAATTTCCCCATGATTTCTGCCCGGTCTTATCACTGATTTTCTTCGATTCTCCCAACTGACCTGACAGAACCCTTACGTTCATCAAAACAAAGAATCGTTTTAAGCCAAAGCTTTCCTTATCTATCTTAGGTATCAATTCTCAATCACACAGCTCCAAAATTAACAACAACCGTTGATTATACAAAGTATTACAATGTATGCCCGACTTCGAATATACAGATTCTTTCCCGAGTTAGGTAACCGAATTCAAGATTGTATATTCGTATTCCCAGATATGTATTACATTCTGTGTTGAAAATTTAACCATACTTGGGGGAATCTCGTTGTAACCATAATCGAGTATATTACATTACATTATGTGTTTTTTTTTGTTGCAGACTCCCGAATCTTCCCCGAAACCCGAACCACCGAAAACCAACGGGATCGACGCATCGAGGCCGAAGACGCCGGTCGTCGACCACCCGAAACCGGCGCCGAGACGTCTCACGCAGAACGACACGCAACCTCCAGCATCCCCGCCACCAACAGCGCTAAACGCGTCGAAACACGTTCCTCAGCCGCCAGCCAACCACGTGCACCCCGGCGACGTCCCGCAGGTCAATCACAAAAAGGCCACGCCCACATCCTCCTTGGAGGGGGATGACGTACAGGTACTGCCGAGGCCTATCACGAACGAGGAGTTCCAAGCCATGATTCCCGATCATTTCCTTAAAAAAAATCCCTCAGTCAATGTCGTAACTCATCCCGAAACGGTCGGACAGACCGTCACGGTCACGGTCAAACGGCCCGACCCCATTGAGCTCCCTCCAGCCCCCACGGGGCCGGGGAGGGTTACCGAAACCATCACGAAGAGCACTTTCACCGAAACGACCGTAACTCGCATCACTGATAACAAACTGGCAGTTCCGCTGATCGTCGAGGTATGCCCGTGTTGCATTAACCATCTACCTTATCCTGTTCATAATCACTTGACCAGCATGACATTCACTTTCTAACTACCCCGAACTGCACCCGCCCGAGTAATGGCTAGCACCCAGTCGAGTACTCGAGTGCGAACCTCGAAACAATCTCTTCTCATGGCACTATTATTTTTTCACACTGTAGTCGGTTCACTTTTTTTGACGGAAAGTGGAATTGTTTCGACGCGAAATTCAGTTGAAAAAAAATCTAATATTCTGTTCTAAACCTGTTTTCTGTAAAAATATCTTCATTCTGGTAAAAGTTCATATACTTCAACTTCCAGCCTTACAAGATATGTCCATTATTATTTTTTGTCGTTTTAACTTCCAGGCTACCCTAACTCCTCTTTATATCTTGAAATCGGGATATAGGTAGTCCCAGTCGCAAACCAATTGTTTCCATTCGATTTTCCTAAACTGGTTTGTGGCCCATCTGAAATTGATTTCTAATCCTACTCATTGAATTGCTCGTTTGACTGATGCTAATATTGCAATTCAAAGCTGCATTCGTAATCAATTCGCTGACCAATTGGACGTTAAGAAACGAAATGAAGAGAAATCGTCTGTAAACTTAACAACATTATTGTTGCATTGAGAATATTTTACTATGGAACGACGACATTTGTCTTCAGACGAGATGAATCTAGCAGTAGGCCTTTTTCAAGCTGGCCTGCAACCAGTTGAAGTAGCTAAGCGGATGGGTGTTTCCCAAAGAGTCATAAGTCGTTTATGGAGGCATTTCAGGGAAACTGGAAGTCCAGCTGAACAACAACTAGGCAAGTCGGGGTAGATTTTTAATGCTAAGTGTTAGAAGACACCTTACAATCGCAGCACCTGAATTGGTTATGGAATTGTAGCGAGCGCATAAGATAACCGTTGGGCGAGATTATGTGAGAAATCGTCCAATTTGATGTCCATCTCTCTCTAGAGGCAATCGCGCTGCCAGAGTAGACTGGTGCGAAGAATATCAAAATTGGGATGCAGATGATTGGCCAACAGTTTTGTCCACTGATGATATTATTAATGAAAAATTATTCAGAACTTGTTTCTTCAGTGTCAGTTTCCTCGAGATTCACCACCACTCGCTCTATGGTTGACTCAATGATAGTTTCGAGCCGCCACATTTTTTCTTCTACGACATGCTTTATGCATTTCCCAGCACCAATGAATCGTTTAGTTCCCGGAAACAAATTGCGAACCTCAGAAATTTTAAATGAGGAGGTCTGAGCAGCAACTTTTCGTCTTACTTGAACCCAAATGAGCTCGATTGGATTTAGCTCACAATGATATGGTGGGAGTCTCAACACTGTTTTTCCCATTTTATTGGTCATTGAAATATTCCTACTGATTAACCAGTTCTTGACATCTTCCTTGCGGGTTGAAGAAGAGGGTATCGATTCCATTTTTCCAGAATGATAACTGGCGTTGTCCATTACGATAACAGCATTTTCATCAAGAGTTGGCAAAATTGTTGGGAACCACTTTTCGCATATTAATCTCCAGATTTCTTGATTCAAAAAACCATAGGCCGTTCTCTACAAATTTGTCTTCTCCCCCTTTATGACAAATGATCAGCCCTTTCCACTTGGGTTTTCAAATTCAGTTGACAGACCTTCTCGAAAAGCTTGTCTACAGGACCTAATGGGTTCATCAACCCATATTGTATTCTTAGTATATCCTGAATTTATCCATGTCTCGTCAAGGTAATGAATTCTTCGGCCTTTCCCCCTTAATGCTAGGATTTTCTTCGAATAATCTCTCCTCCGCACAACTATTTCCTCCCTATCCATCAATAAACTATCACATCCACGTTTTCTAAATTTGAATTCATTTTTTTCAATAATTTATGAAAGGTCGTTCCTTTGAAATTTGGCAGGCTGTCATCATTATTAATAACTTTTAAGACCTTCGAAATTGTAGGAATTTCATTACGAAAAAAAAAGTGAACTATTCTCCTAATTAGGTTCACGTCGAAATCATCAATTGAATCGATTACTTTTAATGACTGGGGTTTATTAGGTGGAGTCAATATTTGATTTTGTTTATATTCTCTGAGAATTCTGTATATTGAGGAACTACTCACTCCTGAGGATTTCGAAACAATTCCCACCAAGTCTTTTCCTGATATATTTGGATGTCCCTCAAATTATTTCCGATAAATATTTAGGATTAACTGTTTTTCTTGAATAGATAAATGTGAATTTTTGGATCTTTTTCGTTGTAGGCCCAATATATCACCTTCAGATGCTTTGTCCGTTTCTGAATTCGACATTTTTGTCCGTAACTCCGAAATCGATAGCTCGTCAGAAGATTTTTTGCCGGAGGCTGCTACTACACTTTTAACGAGAACACTTATTTTTCACTATAAACATTCACTACTACAATCGACATTCAGTTTGAACTAAAACATAAGTTATGCGCAAAATGAACGGATTTAGTTTGTTTAAATACTCTCTCTTATATTCGAACAGAATAAAGGCTTAAATATTAGCACGAATGATAACAGGGAACAGCCTGTCGAAGTGCCACTCGGTCAGCGAATTGATTACGAATGCACCTTGAAAGTATGCTTGATGAGTTTGATTGAATTTTTTTATTGATGCATCATTGTTGACCTATAAATTTCTGAATCCCACGATCTTAATAGAATTTAAAAGAACACACCCTGAAAATTACCTACCTTCTCACCTACTTTTTATGCAATCATGAGGCGGAGGATTATATGGGATAAGAATGCATGATTAATTTTTTCTGCTTGAGAGTTTATGTTAACAATTATCGAGTAGTGAATATGTAATTTTACCCGATGTAGCTTGGTAGTTGGTGTGGACGAATGTAAGTAGATCGATTAATACTGGGCCTTTCACTCCAATAGATGGTCAGCCAGGATACAGGTAATAAAGAACGGTGAATACATGGCTTCTCCTCCCTCCTTATCCCGCTTCATTCGATCTAATATGTACCTTCACTCTGCCATTTGTCACTACTCGCTAAATTCTATTTTAGTTGGTAAGAAGCACATCTTTTCACTTACTTGTATTGAACAACTTATGAGTTTCACTGAAAAGTTGGTTCGAAGAATTCAGGTAGAGGTTATGAGTAAATGGGTAACTTTAGTTAGGATGATTTCTGAATACTAAGTTGAGTAGTGTTTAGATATAAGTAGACATGCTGAAATAGTGGATTTCAATTATTGACGTTTTTATAAATTAATCTCAAGTGGCGTTAGAAGTGTTGAACCCAGAAGGGGTTTTTATTTTTTATATAATTTTGATTAGCTGTTAGAAATGTTCTATTAATGTATAATTTTTCGAAATTTGTGTACAATACTAATTCTCTTCAAAGTCTTCAAAATTATTTTCATGAAATAAGGATCCAATGTATACAGGCCAAACAAAAACTAGACATGGAAGTTATAGGTTATAATACCGCAGACTTAAAACTTTGTCGTCAATTAATTCCTCAAGAACAGTGGTGAAAACCTGTTGTCCTAGAATCTATTTCTCATACTTCCATAGTTTAACCTTAAACCTTCAGGTCGAGGTTTCGTTGAGCCACACACTCATAGTTCTTACCAAATAAGTGAAGATAAAGAGGAACATCAATTGATTCTTCAAATTGAATTCATTTTATAGGATGTAACACTGAGCAAAGCGGAAGGATCCTTGGGTTTCAGTATTATCGGCGGTACAGATCATTCCAGTATTCCCTTCGGTTCTAAAGAACCCGGTATATTCGTGTCACATGTAAGTTCTTAGATTTCCGCTCGTTGGAACTTTACGACGAATAAATTGTATCTCTCAATGTAGATGGTACCAGGAGGGACCGCGGCCAACTCTGGTAAACTCAGGGTGGGGGATAGGATTCTGAAGGTCAATGGAACGGATGTAACCCATGCAACTCATCAAGAGGCTGTGATGGAACTTCTTAGGCCTGGAGATACGATTATACTGACAGTGCGTCATGATCCTCTTCCCGAAGGATATCAAGTAAGCGATAACTTTAATTTGGTTCTTTGGAATATTGCTGCGCATGATCTCAGTAGAATTGCAGTGTGAAAACTTCCCACCATGTTTTTTAAGTATCTTCTTAGCATCTGGTATTTTTCAAGTTTGAAATATCTGAAACGAACTGTAGATTCATCATTATTACATAATCTTTATTCTTCACGAAATTATTTAAATATACTCACTGAGTGCTTTTTTTATACCACTTTATAGTATATTTCCAATCAAAAATTTTGTTCTGCTGTTTAGTTTCATAATCTTCTATCACTTTCACCTTTGTTTCAAGCAACTCATGATATCATATCTCGAACCTATGGTAAGTTATCATATTGTATTACTCTACAACTATGGAATTTAATGGAAATTGTTCCTCCTTTTTGCGCGCTTGTTACTTTTAATAATGGCGAAACCGAAAGAAAAACAGTCGGAATCTTTCTGGGCTTGATCATTCCAAAAAGTTTCTTCGAAACTTTGATACTGCGAGATCCAAGAAGTATCTTGATCTAAGCAAGAATATCCTACACCTCCTTACTGAATTCCTCACAGGGAATTGTCGCCTCAGGAAGCACCTCTTGATAAGGGGTCTAGCAGAAAATGACGAGTGAAGATTCTATGGAGAAGAGGAAGAAACTTCGGATCACCTGGCGATGGAATGCCTCGCCATCGCTTTGCAACGCAAGCAAAATGCTTCGGACAAGACACCTGTAGAAATGAGGACGTAACCTCCTCGAAGCCATCCCAGATACTGGAGTTCATTAGAACTCTGGAACTGGAGGGCGTGCTATTGACTACCTAAGGCTGAGAACAGCTCTGCAAAGAAACCCGCCTTAAAATCTGAATCTACTATGTCAAGAGACTATTTCAACATTAACCCAGCCACACCCAGAACACAGTGATCCCCTTTACTTGGAAAAGGAACCTTCCAGCTGTGAAATCCATCTCGGTAAATGGAGATATCGTAGAATGGAATTCTGAAGTCAAATATCTGGGAATTATCCTAGACAGTAAGCTTCTATGGAATAAGCATGTTAAATGCACTGCTAGTAGAGCGACAAGGGTTTCAATGGCGCGCAGAAGCCTATCCGGTAAAACTTGGGGTTGTAACCCTAAAATACTGCCATGGGTGTACGTCATGATTGTGAGACCAATAATAACTTATGGGGCAGTAGTTTGGTCTGCTAAGGCAGGGCAGACAAGCACGAGGAAAATACTCGACAAGGTACAAAGGCTTGCCTGTGTTTGCATCACTGGAGCTATGAGAACGTGACCGATGAGAGCACTTGAGGTCTTCACAGATCTCAGTTCTCTACATCTAGTGATCAATAGGGTAGCCCATGAGGCTATCTATAGAATATCTAGGGAAGGTACAGGGAAAGAGAGAATTAAAAGCCAGGGAGCCTGAACAAGTACATCTCATCAGCGAACCTGCCTAGTGATGTACTGATTGAAAAAGAAAGCATTGAAGATTGGTAAAAGGAATACACTAACCAACCTTTCAAAGTGAATACCATTGAATGGTATACAAATGATTCTAAAACCACGATAGGGGCCGGCGCTGGAGTATACCGTGCAAGAACCTAGTGTACACTATCCTTAGGCTCCTCGAGTGTTCATCAGGCAGAAATACTTGCAATCAAAAGATGCATAGATATAAACCTGGGAAGAAAATATCAAGGATGTGACATTGTAATCCTTTCTAATAGTCAAGCTGCTATCAAAGCACTGAACTTCTGTATCATCGACCCAAAGCTTATATTGGAGTGCCGTAGGAAACTTAATGAAGTAGGCAAGAACAAGGTCTTTTTAGTCTGGGTTCCTGGCCACTCAGGAAACAAAGAGGCCAATACACTTGCCCAAAAGGGAGCACAAACGCCACTTACTGGCCCAGAACCTTTCTGTGGAATAGGCTAATGCTCCTATAAGAAAAAGTTTTTGGAGAAGGAAGAGACTGAAAAAGAAGCATTCTTGAGGATTCTACCAGGAATGCATCACTCCAAAAAGTTCCTTCAGAACTTCAAAAGTGCAAGATCAGAAAAGTATTTGGATCTCAGTAAGAATAAGTTACGCCTCCTCACTGGCTTCCTCACATGACATTGTCGCCTCAGAAAGCATATGATGAGAATGGGCTTAACAGAAACTGACGAGTGTAGATTCTGTTGTGAAGGAGGAAACTCCAGTTCACCTGGTTACAGAATGCCTCGCCATTACAAACCAGCGCAAATAATGTCTTGGACAAGAGAATTACAGGGGGAAGAGGGTGTAACCTCCTTGAAGCCCTCTCAGATACTGGAGTTCATTGGAGCTCCGGAGCTGGGGGCTGAACTGTTGGTATGGCATTTGCGAAAACAGCTCTGATGGGGGACATAATAATCCTTGAGGTCGCCCTTACCAAACTATAAACTATGTCAAGAGCATTATCATTTTGCCCAAATGATAATAAAATTAGGTGATTATATCTTTTGAATCTTTTTTTTGTAGGAAATGGTCCTGGAAAAGGGCGATACCGAGAAGCTGGGCATGCACATCAAAGGGGGCCTCCACGGACAGAGGGGAAATCCGTTGGACAGATCGGATGAGGGAGTCTTCATCTCCAAGATAAACTCGGTCGGAGCCGCCAGGAGAGACGGAAGGCTCAAGACCGGCATGAGACTGATAGAAGTAAACGGTAGAAGCTTGTTGGGAGCCACCCACCAAGAAGCAGTGAATACGTTAAGATCTTGCGGCAACCGTATCAGGATGATTGTGTGCAAAGGTTATGACAGGGCCGACGTTGACAGAGCTGTAGCCGAAGGAAGACTGACGAGGGGGGGTTCTGTCAGTAGTAGATCGCAAAGTGTTAGTTCTTTGGACATACCAGATGAGGACATCCAGCAGGTACTTGAAACGCAATTTTTATTTAAGATTCTTATTATTTTAATTTTCATTTCTTTCGAAGGAGCACCGCATGAAGTCTGAGCTGGTCCAGTTCGAGAAAGAAGAGGCGGAGCAAAGGTTACGTCTTCCCAGCACGTCCGAGGAAGACCTGTCGATGATTGAACACAAAGCAGCATCTCCGGTCGAGAAAGTATTAGACGTTGTTAGAGCAGTGGAAACGTTGGCCCATCAGGGACCCGTTGAGAATTCCATTCCGCCCAAGTCGCCTGTGAACTCTGCGGAGCTCAAGACGACCACCGTTGTGATGAGCAAACACACGTTGGCTCCGCAAACTACCACTGTGAGTAGACATGTCTTGGTGGAGTGAATAAGTTTCGCACACATACTCGAAGAATGCAATTTTTCTTCGAATTAATTAATACTCAAATTGCCGACTCGAATTACACAATAAATGTTGTTCTCTCACGTTTGGAGAAAAGAAGTATCTCAACGATATACTGTTGTATCCGCTATGCATTTCTATAGTCTGTTCAAATGTAACTGAGAGCTTGGTAAACAAGTTTGCACATAAGTGGGAGGGGCTTCGGGGAGTTACGTTCCGTCCAGAGTCGAATGTAACGGAAAAGTCTCCAATTTTAAATATGTCTAAATCAACGTCAATATCACAGAATCAAAAATATTAACGGAAATATACCTAAAATGAATGAATTAAAATATGTTCAGTCGAAAATCTAACCCGACACGGAGGAAAAAATTCTTTAATTCTTAATCGAAAATATAAAACAATAGGAAACATTGATAGATAGAAAAGATTTTGGTCAAAGGAAATATTCTTACTGATTAACGAGTTTTCGACATCTTCCTTGCGAGTAGAAGAAGAGGGTAACGATTCCATTTTTCTAGAATGATATCTGGCGTTGTCCATTACGACAACATCGTTATCATCAAGAGTTGGCAACATTGTTTCGAACCACTTTTCGAACAATGCGGTGGGATCGGGCTGGATTTTCTGTTTGGGAGACCTCGCGTCCTTTGGGATGAAATGTTTTCGATCCCCGAGACGCCGCGGATCGAAAGCCTATATAAAAGGAAGAGGGTAATTTTTTGCGTTTTCGTCATTTTTCTACTTTTTCCGAGCGCATTTTTCGTATGTTTGGAATTCGAGTAGGGGAACATATATTTGAACAGACTTCAGTTATTAAATCGCTTCATCTGAAATAATTTTCGAGTATGTGTGTTCAATATCAACATTTTCATGTTTCTTACCTGCTTTTGTGTGTGGAATGTGGTTTAATATTTTATGTGATGGCTTATTGTTTCATTTTTCCTCTGGTAATTCTTTCATTGATTCGCATGTAAATAAATTCCATAAGACAAATGCTTTACTCTTTTAATGCTCGTTTGGGTCCCCTTTGCGTAGAAAGAAATATTTGTGGCGATTGTATCCCTTTCTATACCTATATATTGTGTTAAACTCGGAAAAACTCTGTTACCAATATCCAAGGTACCAACGGAATAGAAGTTTCAAGAGGTTATGAGAAACTCTTTCTGAATTAAATTGGAAAAGTTCAAGTCGATATTAATGGATTTTGCGCCCTCCTGAACGTCCTGAATGGAGAAAAAATCCAAAGACCAGGAATGAAGCTTCGA
Source organism: Aphidecta obliterata (assembly GCA_963966015.1). Classification (NCBI taxonomy): domain Eukaryota; kingdom Metazoa; phylum Arthropoda; class Insecta; order Coleoptera; family Coccinellidae; genus Aphidecta; species Aphidecta obliterata. Next base: position 7,960,587 of record OZ014435.1, read on the forward strand.
AAACGTTTGTGGAAATAGTTTTGGGTAGTGTAGAATCCAATAATCGAATGAAAACAATTACAATAATTAAATGGATGTAACATTACTGCTACCAGCATGGGTTGTGTCGAGGCATGGGCATGTGGTTGTTCAGCAAAAAATAAATGAAAACGTATTTTTCTCTATTGCAGAGTGTGAAGATGTCTTCACCATAACAAAAATTTTCGAGTGAAATTTTGCTGTAAGATGAATAATTAAGTTGTTGAGAATGTTAATGAATGTTACATACGTGTGATTTTGCTGCTGGATGACACTGATTTGAGTACTTCAGAATTAATTTTTAGAAATTATTGCTTTCGGGGAAACCTACACTCGGTAAACTACATAAATTATGTAGTTTCAGTAGCGAAATCACAAGATCTTAAACTATTTAAATGAAATGTGGTGCTCATATTAGCAGGACCTTACAAAGCAGTTGTATATAATAAGGAAAACAATAACAAGCCGTCAAATTTTGATGTCTCGTGTTCAGTGGCTTATATGTTCTAAATCGTAAGAAACCGATTGTTACTATTAAATCAAGTAAGTTTATCCATATCAAAGGTACCAAATTTTTATCAGAAAATGTCTAAGGTATTACTGCCAATGAGTTTAGTAGTACTTCTATGAATTCCTCCATTTGAATTAATAATAATTTTAAGTTGAGCTTGGGAAGGAATACAAGGATTGTCTATGCTGATTTATTCAACAATACAAAGGGTGGCTGGCCATCTTAGGATTCAAGAACGAAAAGCTTCAATCTCGAAAAAATTATTTTAAAATTTCATGAGGTCTTTCAAATATATTTGTGCTAGTGTAACAAGTTGAATATTGGAGGTGATGTCTTAAGAAATAAATTGTAGTAACGACTTCCAGATCACCCCCCGATAATAAAAAATAATTGGAAACAAATCTTCCTTCGATAGTTGTCGAATTGTTTTATAGAGAAATTTAGATACCCGATGTGGTCTCAACAGAAAATTTCCTCAGTATGAGCCCACTCAACCGACAAGATGTTCTTAATTGTTTCAACATGGGAGTTATAGTAGATGATTTTTCCTCATGTTATTCCTTTGAGAAATGACTCCATTGTGTTTGAAATATTTACTTTCACATACAGGGTGTCCCCCAGAAGTCGACGTTAAGCGATAATTGGGTAACAGGCTTAGTCGTAATAGTCATCAGAAAAATATTCGAAAAAAGATTTAGGTCGTGTATTTTTAAATTATATTGCATTTTCTTTTATTCGTGAAAATGCTCAAAATGTGATGATTTTTGAACTCCTGTTGCTACAAATCTCTACTTTTTTCTGATTTTATTTTTTCTGTGTTATCGTGAATTGTGCTTCTGTAAAATTTGATTTTAAGCCAACTTCTGCAGCTTTGAAGATAATGTCACTCTTTGCTGAACAATGAAAAAAAAGGACTCCATCAGTTTGGCTAATGTCTTCAATAGTTAGCGCATTGATAAATTGGAAGACTTAATAACATTTCGGTACATGCAGAATTAATTCAAATAGTCGGGAATAGAGATTTTGGCTACAAGAATAAATATCGAAGTCGTGAGAACGCCTAGGAATGTGAAGAATTTATATATTAATTTAAGTATTTGTTTAGTCTACTCGCCCAGCGTTGGAATGTTGATAACCCAAACTCAAGTGGTTCAAATTGCCCATAAATATAGTGCCTAACGCGAGTTAAATGACAAAAAAAATGAACCGTTGTGAGATTTATGATTTTTCTTCGTCGATTTCACGAATTAAGCACTTAATTGAGTGTTCAGATGCAAAGTTTCACATCCTACCACCACTGGCGGAAATGTGAGAGGTGATTGGTTTCAGACCAATAATTGATGTTGGGTTCACGAACCGCCTTGAAAAGATAACATAAGGGGGTGATTGGTTTAACGAAAACATCATTTGGAACCACCTTAAATGATAGGGTTTAAAATTTTCTTGACACGAAAAAAACGGAGGAAGGCAGTGGTTTTTGGGGGACTCGGTCGAAAAAGGTTTTTGGGACTCTATCAGGAGTGGTTTGGGAACTTGTTCGAGTTGATAATAAATTTTCGGGAATCAGTCAGAAGTAGTTTCAGAAAAGTAGGCACGAATAGCTCTTTCAGAAAAATAATACGGAATCTATCGGGAATATAGTTGAGTTTAGAAGTGAACAAAATTATAGCGAAACGCCGAAAGGAAGTATGGGTGTATTCTGTGTCACAGTGAACTCTCGGCTTTATTAAATGTGAACAACACGATTTCGACAAGGGCAGGATTTACCCCAGGTACTTCTGAAATTACACGTGGCAATATTTGAGTTTTCCTAGTGCCAGTCTTGAAATCTATCACTTGAGATTGAATTACTCTTGAAATTCAAAATTATTTGGATAGTTTTTATTCCGAGATAACTAATCAAACCTTGATTTGACATTCGATAGGTTTGTCTAGATTTATTCGTTCTGGTGAAGATAGAATGTGTGTCTTTGATACATTAGTGTATAGTTTGAGGAGAATCATTCATTTTTTTCAATATATATTTTTTGGAGCTCTGTTTTATTTCTATTCACCAGTTGGAGTTCTCAGGGAAAATACAGTAAATTCGGATTCCTTACTTTGCTCAAGGCCCTATCTAACCAACCGCTCGATTAGATTGGGGTTGATATCCCACAAAAAGTTTATCAAAGATTTTTTGTTTTTAAGTATCTACGCAACCTTGCATTACAATAAGGATTCTGAAATCGTATAACCCTATTCTTACTATTCAAACTAGGTATTCCTTGGATTGGACCAACAAAAAAAAGATTTTTTTCAAAGAAAGTCAGTTTCGAACAATTTTTTTCAACATACTAAAAATGACATTATCTTCTAAGCTGGAGCGGTTGGCTTAGAATGGAAGGTTACAGGTTACAGAAGCACTAATCGGGATAACATAGGAAAAATTAAATTGGAAAAAAGTAATGATTTGTAGCAGCAGGAGTTCAAAAATCATCACATGATGTGCATTTTCTCGAATGAACTTAGATTTTTTTGAATATTTTTCTGATGACTATAATGACTCAGCCTATTACCCGATTTCGGCTTGACGTCGATTTCTGGGACATCCTTTATATCCCATAGAATGGGCAAATAACAGCCTAGCCAATTACCTATTGTCTCAAATTTTATATTAACTGTTATCAGAATAAAGCATTGTCTATTTATTTATGTCGATAAGGAGTTTAACAATGTGATTTTCAATGGCAAATATATTTTTGGTATAAATGTATTCGTCTCATTCCCTTTATGTTAACTGTTTCATTCTGTTGTGTTACGTTCGCTGGCTTCAAGGTGGAAGGTTTCATAAGGAAGAAGGTTGAGTAATAACCTCGAATTTTAACAGGAATCACGACCCAATAGCTTAGATGCTCGAGGGTTGGGAGAAGAAAAAGTGGAGAATATCGAGGAAAAAAATGTTTCGAAACCACCTAAACCCATCCCTCCCCCTAAACCTCTCACATATTCCCCTCGTCTCTCATTGAGTAAGGATAAAATGGAAGACACAAAGTTAATTGATGACATTATTTTACCACCACCCCCGGATTACTTCTTCTCGAGTGATTCTGATCAAAATGCCTCGAAGGATAGTTTATCTGAAGTTCCTGTAAATTTGAAAGAAAATTCCAACAAAACGAATTTGCTCTCGAAGAGTTTCGAGTCTCTGGACAGGCGCGATGTGCCCACATCTCATCAGTATGAGATAAATATTTACAACACTTTGCCACCTACAAACCAACAACCTCTTCAGTTCACCAACTATCAATACTCGCAAGGGATGAGTGGTCATCCTTTTGTACAACAAGTTAACGTACCAAACTCCTCAACATTCCCATTTACTAACCACAATGTTGTTGGGCTTCCTGTAGACCCGAACATGGGAAGAACTTACGAAAGGAGGTTTAGTTCTAATCCGTTCATTAATTACAGTTACAGCAGCAACCCTTTCTTGTTCGACGAAGGCCAATATTATCAGCAGGGTGTTGATACCAATTATCGAAATGATCCGCCACCAATCTCTTTCACTTCGCCTTTTAATGACAATTATATCCCTTCTTATATCAAAGACGCGCAAAATGTAACTAGTAAAATAGAAATTACCGATGTGGAGAAGGACTTACCCCCTCCTCTACCAAAAACTGCGCCTCCTTTTGAAGAAATCCGTGTAAAACCGAATAAGTATTCAGCTAAAACCCCACCTCCCTTACCTACAAGCCCTCCCCCGTTGCATAGGATGAACCAACCGAAATTTCCTCTTAGAAAACCTACAATGAGAGGATCTCAAAGTCAAGAACAGTTGGATGTTGTGGATTCACGCAAAAAATCGCCAGATTCAGAACTCCGGTTGACAGGGCGACCTAAATCTCTGATTTTCAATAAAAAGTACGACATATTCGAAATCTCGAGTAAGGTATGTCGGTACCTTTTTTTAATTTGTACGTTTGTGGCGTTCTAGAATAATATAGAAATATTTGCCTACTAAGATCAGTGTTTCATATTATGATAATGTGGTTGAGAGACTAACAAGTCGAGATCAGTTTATTGAAATAAATGCAAGTTATTTCAACAATTCTTCCATGAGTTATAATTAATAGATAACTAACATGTGAGATTTATTACATGATATTTATGTCAGACACTTATTCATGCAGATGAAAATTCCTATTTGGAATTATTATTACATAGATCAATGTCAGCAATAAATCTCCGGTGTAAACGTGCCCTTAAAAAACATACTGTTTGTTTTATGGTGGGTTTCTGATGGTGGTGGTTTCTCTATTTCGAGATCCACCGATGATGGACGTCGGAAACCCACCCTCAGTCTATTGAACTTTAGTTCTTAATTATAGTGAATTGTTTTTCATATCTTCTTCTCTTTATTTTTCTTCATACTATTGTTTTTACACTAAACTTTGTTCTTTCTAAATCATTGAAACATAAAAGATCTGAAAGGTTTTGTTGTTCAACAGCCGCCCACTTCTCCAAAAAATAATACTGTGAAATCATCTGTAAGCGATAGGAAGAAGTTTTTTGAGTCAGCAATGGAAGAAAGCCAAAAACCCAATAAGCCAGGTATGAAAGTGTTTTTTTGGGAAACTTTCCTTTCAATGTATAACTTCGTCGAGGAAACAGTTAACCCCCCTTTTTTCCAGAAAAAGTATTCAGTTACTTGAGCGCTGACGAATTGGAAAAATTGAGAGCCGAGGAGGATAAGCACATCGCAAGAGATCTTAATGCTCTGCATCTCAACTCTGCAGAACATTCGGATAATGACTCCGTGGGATCTTCAAACACAAGGTTTGTAAACTGAAGAAAAATGACACGCTTTGGTTGAATTAATTATATTTGTTTACTTTAGTGTTTATGTATTTTTGTTTGTAGTATATCTTTGGGTAAACCAATCACTTCCTTTTATTATTTTTTTGAGGCGTTTCGTGAACCAAACATCGGTAATTATTGGTCTGAAACTAATCACCTCTCACATTGCCGACAGTGGTGGTAGGATGTGAAAATTTCCATCTGAACACTTAATTGAGTGCTTAATTCTTGAAATCGACGAAGGGAAATTATAAATCTGACAACGCTTAATTTTTTTGTCATTAATTATATTTACGGGTCCTGGGTTATCAAAATTTCAACGCTGGTCGAGTAGACTAAACAAATACTTGAGTTAATATATTACTTCTTCACATTTCTAGGCGCTCTCACCACTTCGATTTTTTCTTGTATCGACTAGGCCAAAAGAAATAATTTCTATCCCCGACTATTTGAAATAATTCTGCATATACCGAAATGTTATTAAATCTTCCAATTAATTCACGTTATTCCCTATTTTCAGGCCGTCCAGCGTGATAGGCATAGTGAGGACGGCCAAGGCCGAAAGACGTCTCAAAGACCAAATCAAAGAAAGTGGTCTTCTGACTGACGAAGATGAGGCGAACCTCTCACCTGCTGAATCGCGACAGAAAAAAGCGGAGAAAAGGGCGGCTTGGAGGGCTGCGCGGCTGAAATCACTCGAACAAGACGCCATCCAAGCCCAAATGGTGATCAAATCGATGACCGACATGGTGGATTCCAACGAAGTGCCGATTGTTGCGAATTCCGATGGTCACAAAGATAACGTAAGTATCTTTTAGTTTTTAGGAACGATTACGTTGTTTTAACACGTATTTTACTAACGAGGGTTCTGATGTTGAGTTTGTGTCTATTAATTAGTGTTGTATTTGGCCGAGGCAAATATTTTGAACCACATGTTTTTCTTTATTTGATTGCTTTTTGTTTACAGGCGCAGTGTTCGAAATCAATGTCGCATTCTCAGTAGGAATTTTATGTCACTAAAATAACTTTTTTATACTTTTCTTGTACAAAAATTTTATCACAACTTTCAGACACGAATCAAAGAGATCTTGCACAACTATAGTCTGTTCAAATGTAACTGAGGGCTTAGTAAACGAGTTTGCACATAAGTGGGAGGGACTTCGGAGAGTTACTTTCCGTCCAGAGTCGAATCGTACAGTTTCAACTCGATATTATTCTGCACCTATGTGAATCAGCAACTTTTGATGAATAAAATAGAAATAAGACTTCGGCAAGTCCTGGCAATGATGATGATGAACAAAATAATTGACAATACTTCTAAATTCAATAACATTTACTATACATTTTCTTATAATATGGCAAATAGCACAAGAACATAATTCACATCAAGTCCTTCCGATCGTCCAATACAATAGATGTTAAAAAATTTCAAAATTCGTCTTCGATTTAAAATATGCCCCGTTAAAACGCACAAACACTGCAGCACTCAAATAATAAACAGATATTTGCTGAGGCACACTTTGTCTACTGACTTTCCGCCCATTTTACGTAACTAACCGCATTCATTGACTAACTCCGTACTGGACCTTGAACATGTCCAGGCCTGCAACGGTCATTCGACTAACACCAATGGCGTCGTTGCATGCAATGTCAAGTTGAAGCCATCTAGCGCCGACTTCCCGAAGCTTGCGGTTCGAAGCAAGGGCGAGAGGGACACGGTGGTCAGGGAGAGCGAAACGGTGCTGGACGAACGGGTGGTCCAGAAGACCGAGGAATTCGTGGACGAGACTACAGGCGAGACAAGGGTCAGGACTGTAGAGTACGTGGAGAAACTTATCGAGAAAGAGGTATAGATTGGATTGATTGACCCATTCAGCATGACATGTTTTGCACTATGGTTAGTCTCTTTTAACACGTTTCTTTGTAGTTTATGGGGTGTTTATGGCAAAAAGAAGTATAATCTAAGATGCTCATTTTCAACTTTTGTTACTTGTTGAAACTTTCAAAACTACTTTTTATTGCCATATACATTGAAAAAATAATTGGCTTTTATATTCGATTAATGGAATACATATATTGAATTTTAATTCGAGGTTATTTTATGTATATAACTTCCACTTCGATTTTCTTCTATTTTCCTTCATTTAACGGCTTTTTGCGTTGAAACTCCAGAATAAGTTGATTTGCCTTTTTCTTCAGACGATGAGATAATTTGATTGGCTTTCTACTTGTGCAGCTTTTTCTCAAGTGGATAACTACACTAATACGATAGACTACTGCACATTCTATATTCGATTCTTTTTTGTGCATGCTTTGGAAGACATTCGAAAAAATCACGATTCCCTTCTCAGCTTGTTTATTGCGATCGAAGTTCAAAAATTTCCGAAAAAAAAACAATAATAAGTATGAATTTGAAACTTATTCTTAGTCTTCTATATTTCACGTGATTTTTCCATACAGGTTGAAACTGTCAGAGAAAAAATTATTTCTCTGGAATTGACAAAACCTTCTGACTTAGAATTGGACCTTACATTTAATGGAAATAACAATAATAACATCAAAGAAGAAAACGACAATGACATTGATGACGATACCGTTTCGGAACCACCAACTCCCACCAATAACGAAGAAAAAACACTAGACGAAAATTCTGCAAACGCAAACAAAAAAAAGAGAAGGAAAAGAACGAAGAAAGGAAAACACTGAGGAGTACTGTTGAATTCAGTAAAAATATATAAGAATTTCGTGTTATTTTTCGAATTGGTGTTAACATTCTTATGGTGGATGGGTTTTATTGATAATTTTATGATGAATATCATCATTGTATTCCTGTACAGAGTATTTACATAATTCATGTATTTTTAAATAAATCTGTAATTAGTTGTAGTTGATAAGGTCCAAAGCTTTTTTCATTGATAATCAAGAAATTTATATTTTATATAAAAAATTGTTCATATATAAGGTGGTTTATACTATTTATTTTATACGATAACAGACAATATAAAGAATGCTTTGGAGAGAGACTTAAATTTTAATATATAAATACAATTGTCCTCCTGTTTTTTCTTTCATTTCTTTGGTGCTATAATTCCCTCTAGTTGAGTCTGGAAAAAACAAGAAGATTCGTCAAAAATGAAGTAAGAAAATGAAATTGTTCCCATATATCAAATTATAGATAAAAATATCGATGAAGAGGAAATAAATTTCTCAAATACGAAAAAATGTATAGGTTTAGTTAAGTTAAGACAGTTGAAAAAAAATTACGAAAAGCACTGCCGTGAAGTCAAGAGCTTTTGAGCGCTCGTACATCCACCTTGTAGGTAGATTCGCATTTTCCAGTTTCAGAAATCAATTGAAGGAATTTTCTCCATACTTCATGTCAGTGCTTTAGCTGACCAATTTTTTTGATGATTCGCTAGAATTTTTTACGTTATCTATGGTCTTGGTGATGCGATCTGGACAAAATTTCGCACGTAGTTTGAATACATTATTCTTCAGCTAGGTGCAAAATTTCATTCCAATCCAATCAGTAGTTTCGAAACTATCAGGAAAAAAATATTTTGAACGACCGCGATATTCGCGATCCAAACCCACCCTGAAAATTTCAAGTTCCTAGGCCTTTCCGTTCAAAAGTTACAATTTTCTATGGTTCTGGTCATGCGATCTGGACAAAATTTCACATGTAGCTTGAACACCTCATTCTCCATTTGAGTGCAAAATTTCATCTCGATCAAATCTGTAATTTTCTAGTAATCTGGGGAACAAAACTTTGAACGGCCATATTTACGGAACCCCTGGTGGAATTTGGCCCATTAACGAACTTAACCGAGGCATTCGGGAACTGAACCCACACTGAAAATTTCAAGTCACTAGGTTGTTCCGTTCGAGAGTTATCGTGCTTACGGCCGGACGGACGGACGGACGGACAGACTCGAATTTTTCGACGAATTCGTCATCAGTGAGTCGAAGATAGTCGATTGAGACCATTTTCGGCTCAAAATTCGAAAAATCCAGACATCGTGACGAAATGATATAGCCCTCGTATAAGTAGTACGAGCGCTCAAAAAGAAAACTTCGAGAAAACGAAAAATTTTCTAGTGTAAGCATGCAGCCATTCTGGAGGTGGAGGACCTGGCAACGCCGCAATTCTCTAATTCAGTCGTCTGTTGTGCAGATGGTACAAAAAATGCTCGTCATCTTTCTGCCATTTATCGTTGTAAAAGATTCTGAATCAAATAATATCAAATTTCATGCATCTCGAGTGTTTTCTTTTTGAGCGCTCGTTCCAATTACACGAGGGCTATATCACTCTTGTATTTTTCGAATTTTGAGCCGAAAATGGTCTCAATCGACAGGGTTCATCTCGGTGATGACGAATCCGTCGAAAAATTCAAGTCTGTCCGTCCGTATAAACGATAACTCTCGAACGGAACGACCTAGAAACTCGAAATTTTCAGGGTAGGTTCGAATCTAGAATGCCGCGATTGGGCAAAATTCGACCAGGGGTTCCGTGAATATTGTCGTTTGAAATTCAGTTTTCTTGATAATTTCGAAACTACGGATTCGATCGTGTCGAAATTTTGTATTTTAATGGAGAATGATGAATTCAAGCTAAATTTTTTCTAAATCGCATAACCAGAACCATTTTAAATTCCAACGAATTAGTGAATAAAAAATCCTTGTATTTCTGTAACAGCTGATTCGGCATAATTGACAAAGAGCTCCTGTCATTATTCTGACAGCTGTCAAAAATTTCTTCAGTGCCTTCATTATTTTACACCTTTTCCAACAACTTTCAGATGAATCCCCAAAGACAAATAAACTGACCTTCAACTGCATGTTAGTCTTTTTCAAAAACGCAATCTCCTCAGTATGTTTCCTCTCTTCGGCCATCCTCGTCTCGGCGGCTCTTCTGTCCGCCTGCTCGGCCCTCTGTTTCAACTCGATGATCTGGTGTTCGAGTTCCAATTTTTCGTTCTTCAATTGCTCAACATTAGCCTCCAGATCGGACTTTCCCTGTTCCGCTTGAAGGGCTTTGCGCATGCCGAACGCGATGCTGCTGCAATATAGAGCCTGGTAAGCCTCGATGGTCATGCGCATCTCGTCTCGCACTCTCAGGAGGAGCAAACCTCTTTCGGCGCAATTTATGGTTACTTGGCGTATTATTTCGTCGAAACATTGGGTGTAGAGTTCTCTTCGAACGGGACAGATGCCAGTTTCTCTCGCCTGCAAAGGCATATTTCATACTTGGAACTTTTTTATTGTTAAAATGAAAAAACAAATTACCTGTCTTTGCTGTAACCTCATATCTAATTGTTCTTGCAAATTGACAACCTCTAATCTTGTGGCAGGATTTGTGGAGACTTGCTGCCTCCACATTTGTCCATCTTCGTCCCATTCTAAGGGTGGTAAAATTGTATTCAGTATCTCTTCAGTTTCTCTTTTAGCATCAGTTCCAGCAGATGCTGCTTTGCCTTTACTTGGGGACTCGTCTCTACCTTTTTCCTGAAACGGAATAAAATCAACCATGTTATTTACTAGTGAAAAACAATTGTTACTCACCTTCTTCCTGTCTTCGTGCTTTGTTACTAAAGTGGGATTGTCATATTTTACTAATGTGTTACTGGATGGAATTATTCTTTCAGCCATTTGTGAAGTAGTAATGTTCAAAAATCAAAATATTGATTAACTTTTGACATAAAAAAGGAACTATGGCAACTTCAAGTTTTGTCGATAGAATTGTGAAGGAGTTATAATATACAGGTTGTCAACGAAAACTTGTCATTGAAGTTTATGTAATACCGGATTCTATGTTGGTTGAACAAAACTTTGATTGCCTGATCAAGAAATGTCATTGATTTCAACCAATCAAATTCGCTTATTCGAAATTTCAACGAATTTTATTGGCTAAAATTTATTCGACTTTTCTTGATCGGACCGCCAAAGTTTTGGCAACTCACCTCAAAGATATTGAGAGAGTTTTTTATTCAATATTTATATTTTGTGGTTTTCATTGTTACATTGCTCATAAGGAGGGTTGCAGAATCCCTCAATTTCTTATTTGTAAGATTCTTATTCGACAAATGAATTATAATCATCTTCGTTGGGCAGAAATAACACAACCTTTTTGACATTTTCACTTTTATTCAATTTTATATTGAATTCACCGTTTTTATTGAGCGCTCGTACTAATTACACGAGGGCTATATCATTTCGTCACGATGTCTGTATTTTTCGAATTTTGAGCCTTTTGGTCTCAATCGACTATGTTCGACTCACTGATGACGAATCCGTCGGAAAATTCGAGTCTGTCCGTCCGATAACTCTCGAACGGAACAACCTAGAGACTTGAAATTTTCAGTGTGGGTTCGGTTCCCGAATTCCTCGGTTAAGTTCATTATTGGGCTAATTTCGCCCAGGGATTCCGTGAATATGGCCGCTCGAAATTTTGTTTCCTGATTACCTTGAAACTACAGATTCGATCGAAGTGAAATTTTGCACTTAGATGGAGAATTAAGTGTTCAAGCTACATGCAAAATTTGGTTCAGCTCGCATGACCAGAACCATAGAAAATTATAACATTGTAATGGAAAGGCCTAGAGACTGGAAATTTTCAGGATAATTTTGGATCTTTAATGTTGCGGTCAATTTCATCAATGAGCAGAATTAGAATAGGGGTTCCGTAAATATGGTCGTTTGAAATTTGGTTTTCTTGATAATTTCAAAACTATGGATTCGATCGTGACGAAATTTTGTATTTAAATTGAGAATGATATATTCGAGCTACATTTTTTACAGATCGCATGACCAGAACCATAGAAATCATAGAAAATCATAACTTTCGAACGGAAAGGCCTAGGGACTTGAAATTTTCAGGATAGGTTCGGATCGCGAATTTCGCGGTCACGTTCATCAATGAGCAAAATTAGACTAGGGGTTCCGTAAATATAGCTGTTCAAAACTATTTTTTTCTGATAATTTCGAAACTACTCATTGGATTGGAATGAAATTTCGCACATAGATGAAGAATGATATATTCAAACAACGTGGGAAATTTTGTCCAGATCGCATTACCAAAAACCGTTGAAAATTCTGGCGAATTATCGAAAAAAAAGTTGGTCACCTGAAGCACTGACTTGAAGTCTGGATTTTCGCCTTAGTTTGAAATTTTCTTTGACAGCTGTCAAAATCTTTCCAATTGGTTTCTGAAAGTGGAGGATACGAATCTACCTACAAGGTGGATGAACGAGCGCTCAAAAGCTCCTGACTTCACGGTAGTGCTTTTCTAAATTTTTTCATCACTAAATTGATTTTTTCACAAAAAAAGAGAATGGAGGTTGAGCAACTTGGATTGCTTTATCAAGAAATGTCATTGATTTCGACCAATCAAATTCGCTTATTCGAAATTTCAACGAATTTTATTGGCTAAAATTTATTCGACATTTCTTGATCGGACCGCCAAAGTTTTGGCAATCCACCTTAAGGATATTGAGAGAGTTTTCTATTCAATATTTTTTAATTTTATATTGAATTCATCTTTTTTATACAGCAATAAATTAATAAATAGATCATATCAAATAATAAGAGAATGTGGGTTGAAGAACATCGATTGCCTGATCAAGAAATGTCATTGATTTCGACCAATCAAATTCAATCAAATTCGCATATTCGACATTTCTTGATTGGACTCCAAAGTTTTGGCAACCCTCCTTAAGGACATTGATAGAGTTTTTCATTCAATATTTCTATTTTGCGGTGTTCATTTTTACATTGCTCATAAGGAGGGTTGCAGAATGACTTAGTCTCTTTTTTGTAAGATTCTTGTTCGACAAATGAATTAAAATCATCTTCGGAATGCAGAAATAACACAATCTTTTTGACATTAATACTTTTATTTAACTTTGTATTGAATTCATCTTTTAATTCATCAATAAATTGATTTTATCACATAATACGAGAATGTTTGATTAATACATTAGAATAAACAAGTTGAAGAATTTGAAGGTCTCTATTAAAAATATTGTTGCTTAAATTGAACCCTGGGGAATACCATTGTTTCAAAAATCTGTATGAATAAAAATTTTCCATTTTTGAGAACATTAATTCTTTATTTGAAATAAGAAATGTTTCAAAACATGAAGTGTCTTTTAGTTGTTTTGTTGGCTTGCTTATTAGTTTATCTAATATAATTTTCCAATTTTCATTTTTGAATTTCGATAAATCCAGATAAACAGCCGTATATTATTCTTCTGTCTTTTAGTATTTATTCGTATAAAAAATATGTTTTTACTGCCAAAAGAACGCAGACAAAATATCTCAATTTTTCGTATGTAAACAATGTTTATGCATCTCAAGAATAACCATAAAAGAATTTATCAAGACTTGAGTGAATATCATAATGAATTTCTGATCTCTAAGTTAGTCTTCATCGAGGCTTGGTATATAATTATTTTTTATATACTTCGGGTGCCACCAATTAAGAATCGAAATGTTGGACACAGGGTCCAATACTACGGTATTCCCATTCAAAGGATTCCCTCTTGAAGTGAAGTTATCCAGCAGACTTCCGAACACAAGTTGTAAACGATTATCACAAAATCCTTTCGATAATGTCACCGACACATGTTTTAAGGTCTGTCCAAGTATGGGTGGAAACGAAATTTGCTGCTTCGAAACGGCCAAGAGTATACAGTGGTTTTCATCTTGATTAGCGTTGATATCGTTCAATAATTCAATTACAGACTGTTCCTTAGTTTGATTCATTCGAAATGATGCTACATTATTCTTTTTGAATTTGAAATAATAATACAAGGTTTGATTTCCTGATTTACCCTCTGTTTTGGATATAAGACCTACGCAGGTCATGCCAATCAAAACATCGGGATGTGTTATTCCCTTCAGGGTTTGTCGTACTCTTTTTGTGAATGGGGGATACATAAGAAACAATGCTTTCACTACTGCTGTCCTAAGACCGAAATGCCTCAACAACAATTCTGGCTGAAACTCGAGGGTAAGGAACTCCTTATTATAGTATCGCTTGTAGAGAGACTTCCAAAACTGCACGCTTTGAACGACAGCATAAGAAGCTTGACATACGGCAGCGAATGCTCCCACATCTTCTGGTCTAATATAATCCGATATCAAGAACCAGATATCGACTGGATAATCTATCCCGGTACATTCATCTTTATCCTGCTTTTTACTCTTTCCCTTTTTTTTACACGGTAAAGATGTAATATCGGTCTCTTCAACTTCTTCGACATCGCTGTACCAGTGTTCCTTGATTTCCAATTCTTTTTTAACAACGTTCGTGATACTGACTTCCGACTTCTTGGGCCGGTCGTTCGATTGGGAGGAATTCGCGAAATCGTAAATTGTGACGTCTGAAAAATGTTTTTAGAAGTGAATGAGAGCGGAAAAAATACAATTGATATTTACCTCTGGAACCTTTGATTTTTCTGCTGACTTTTAATTGTTTCGCCATAGATGAAAATTTTTAATTTTTCAATATGAATTGTTTTATGATTCAATTTATCTCAAAACTGTTGAGACACCACTTGAAATATAAAATTATCCTATACATTTTTTAGGTTAACACAATGTTTACAAACTGACGCCATGTCATAACATAACATTACATATTATGCATCAGAGAAATAACCTACATAACATCAGATAGAGCAAACTCCGCCTAACATCACAGATTACATATCATTATCAAATTGCAGTTAAATATCATAAAAATTATAAAAAGCATTGCCATGAAGTCAGAAGATTTTGAGCGCTCGTTCATGCACCTTGCAGGTAGATTCGCATTTTCCAATTTGAGAAATCATTTGAAGAAATTTTTGACAGCTGTCAAAAAAAATTTCAAACTAAAGTGAAACTCCAGACTTCACGTTAGTGCTGAGTGACCAATTTTGTTTTCGATAATTCGCTAGAATTTTCCGGTATCTATGGTCTTGGTGATTCGATTTGGACAAAATTTAGCACGTACATAGTTTGAATACATTATTTTTCAACTATGTGCAAAATTTAATTCCAATCCAATCAGTATTTTTGAAATTATCAGGAAAAAAATTTTTCAACGGCCATATTTACGGAACCTCTAGTCTAATTTTGCTCATTGATATACGTGACCGCGACATTCGAGATCCAAACCTATCTTGAAAATTTCAAGTCCCTAGGCCTTTCCGTTCGAAAGTTAAGATTTTCTATGGTTTCTATGGTTCTGGTTATGCGATCTGGAGAAATATAGCTTGATAATATCATTCTCCATTAAAATACAAAATTTTGTCTCGATCGAATCCGTATTTTCGAAATTATCGATATATATAAATGATATAACCCTCGTGAAAGTAGTACGAGCGCTTAAAAAGCTTTTCCAGATCATTCCTGCAGTCAACCATTCAATCTTCACACCCCCGCCTGCTCCCGAAAAACATTTTCCAATCAACAGAGCATGATGGGGGTGGCGCTCTTTGCCCCGTCACCCAGTGACGTTACTGGAATTGTCAATATATCCCAACTTGTCACTTTTCGTAATTATTTTTCACCATCCACAACGGTCTAATTGGGCTAGGGACGACACAGTGATATGAAAATCCATACCGTGTACAGGGACGTGAAGCGCCGGCGTACATTTCCATTCAAGACGCTCCTACACACGGAAATCCAGCTGTGCGAGCTCAGCAGCCCCGTCCCGTTCAGTTTGTACATTTCCAGCTAGGACCGCTCGCGATGTGGTTTTCCGTTTTTCTCCTCATGGCCGCGGCGACCGCTACCCTCCAGTTCGAGTTCAGACATCACGACAACAACGAGATGGTGCAGGTTCTGGAAGACGTGCAGGCCAAGTGTCCGAACATCACCAGGATATACACGTTGAGCGAGACCTCGGTCAACGGTTTTCCACTGTACCTGATCGAGTTCTCCACTAAGCCCGGTCAACATGAAATACGTAAGTTTCTTGTGGTGCCTTGGAAAAACCTGTTGGTGCCCTTTGAGTCATTTTATACTACCATAATCTTCCCCTCTACCTTTAGTTTTCGATGAAAAATTCTGAACGATAAATATTTCCCAAGTGGTTGAGACATCCAGACATCAAGTGTTCAATAAAAAATCTTACCTCTCGTAGATTTTTGCAGTTCTTCCCCCAAAAATCTGCTGTAGCCAAGTAAAAATACAGTCGGGTCAATTCTGGGAAATGGTATGGATTGAGGTGTTAAGAGAAAATAACCGAATCAAATCGAAAAGATAAGGTGTAATAAAATATGGGTATATTATACGGGCGCTATTGTGAACCGAAAAACATTAATATCCAACTACGTTTCAAAACTTAACCTTCATACTTAAATATTAGGGTGTCCTGACCTGTTTGAAGTGTCAGGGTGAAAATTAATCGAAGGGCATTATTTTTGAAATTTTGTGAGAGACAAACCTAATTTACATAACTTTTTATATTTCAATGAATATAAATAAATCAATTCGAAAGCTTGCCACACAATAAAGACACTGGAACATCAATATAATTTTATCCGAGATGAGGTAAAAGCAGATAAGATAATTGTGAATAATCTACTGTTGAGCGATTTACATGTTCCGCTTAGTTTTACCATATAATTTCTCAATAATTTTCCACTCATCATATCGCGCGCTTGCAATCACAAAATTAATATAACCTGTTCTCTTATTAACTTTTGAATAAAAACGCATTTTTTTATGAAACAATTTTCACGAAGGTTTATTATTTCCTCCTCTTTTCCTTCATCCCATTAATATATCACATAATTTTTATATTAATTCATTCATATACGTCTTAGTCTAGGGGAGTTGGGAAAGTGATTCATGACCTGCAGATATTTGAGAAAGTTGCTTTTGGAACGGACAGGTGTCGTGATTGGAGAAATTTGCTCCGATCACCGTTGCGTTATGTTTTAAGGTTTTCCGTTTCTCAAATCGAATTTGTCATTTTGCTAACTGTACTGATGAGATTTAATATAAGTCGAACTGTATGTAGAAATGATAAATTTGGTGGTCTCTGGGGTACATTAATTGTTTTGTTGGCTTGCTATAACTGGCTGGTATAATTTTTCTAATTTCATTACTGAATTTGATTTATATATGTTATGTTATCTAGGAGTAGGTTCATTGTTCATTTCCTTATTTTGGTTTTTTAAATCCAATAATAAATTCGAGTAAAAAAATCCTCAACCCCCCTGAAATGTTAACAGTTTACGTTATTGGTGGTGAAGAATCTGATAAGTGAATTCAAAATGTATAAAAAGCACTGACGTGTAGTCAGGAGCTTTCGAGCGCTCGTTCATCCACCCTCTATAGGAAAAACTTTTGACAGCTTTCAAAAAATGACAGCAGCACTTTGTCAATTATGCCGAATCAGCTGTTTAATACATTATTCTTCATATATGTGCGAAATTTCATTCCGATCGAATTCGCGTATAAAAGTACAAAGTACCAATACAGTACAAGCTTGTCCCATTTGAGCGAATTTTTGTTGAACTTCTGAAGTTACAGTCATATAGTTATTTTCACGTTCATCTGTTGGCAACACTGGTTACCTTGGTCAAACCATATTTCTGGTTATTTGATTTACGAACTAAAAAAAAGAAGCGATGTTTTTGAAGCATAGGAATTTGGGAAATATTCTATATCATATGTAAGTATTTCTCAAACTTCGGTATGAAAATGGATTCCCTCTTCTCCAAAAAGTGGAAATATTAAATTCTGTGATACGGTTTTTGTAAGAATTTTCAATTTTGACGTCTGACTTGACATTCAGTGACTTTTGACGTTTTCCGTTTCGTGTTCTGCTTTTTCATTTGGTTTTTCCTGCTGTGTAAATGTGTGGAGTTTTTGAGCGCTCGTTCATCCACCTTTTATTGAAAAAACTTCTGACAGCTTTCAAAAAAATGATAGCAGCTTTTTGTCAATTACGCCGAATTACGCAAATATGAGAATTTTTTTTTCGATGAATCGTTAGAATCTTCTACGGTTTCTATGGTCTTGGTAATGCGATCTGGATTTCATTCATATGCGAAATTTCATTCCGATCGAATTAGTAGTTTCGAAATTATCAGGAAAAAGTAGAGCTCTAGTTCTTTGCTGCTTTCAGCAGAAAACTGTAATGTCGGTAATAGTTTATGCGCATAAAAGTACCAATACAGTACAAGCTTGTCCTATTTGAGCATATTTTGTTGAATTTCTGAAGTTACAGTCATTTTCACGTTCATCTGTTGGCGACACTGGTAACCTTGGCCAAACTATATTTCTGGTTATTTGATCTATTCGCTAGAATCTTCTACGGTTTCTATGGTCTTGGTAATGCGATCTGGACAAAATTTCGCACGTAGTTTGAATACATTATTTTTCATCTATGTGCGAAATTTCATTCTAATCGAATCAGCAGTTTCGAAATTTTCAGGAAAAAATATTTTGAACGGTCATATTTACGGAACACCTGGTCTAATTTTGCCTTGACCTCGGCATTCGAGATCCAAATCTACCCTGAACATTTCAAGTCTCTAGGTTTTTCCGTTCGAAAGTTATAATTTTCTATGGTTCTGGTCATGCGATCTGGAAAAAATTCCGCATGTCGCTTGAACACGTCATTCTCCATCTGAGTGCAAAATTTCATCTCGATCGAATCAGAAGTTTCGAAGTAATCAGGAGAACAAAATTTCGAACGGCCATATTTACGGAACCCCTGGTCGAATTTTGCCCAATAACGAACTCAACCTCGGCATTCGAGATTCGAACCTACCCTGAAAATTTCAAGTTCCTAGGTCGTTCCGTTCGAGAGTTATCGTGTATAAGGACGGCCTTAAATTTTTCGACGGATTCGTCATAAGTGAGTCAAACCTTGTCGATTGAGACCATTTTTGGCTCAAAATTCGAAAAATACAGATATCGTGATGAAGTTATATAGCCCTCATGTGAGTAGAACGAGCGCTCAAAAATACGTCCGCATTTTCTCGGAAATCAGAAGAGCTTATTTCATGGAATTTGCTACAAAATTCAGAGACCGATCCGTGAATTTTAAAGGCAAAAATCGAGGCATCAAATATAAAAAGAAATAATTGCTTGAAAATTATTATCCAAGAGTGAATAGTTAATTTCAAATGGTTTGTTGGTATGTTACTGAATCGAAGAAAGGTGCTGGTGAAAATAATGAACCTTTGTGTGAAATTTGTTGGATTTTAAATGAACCAGAAAAATTGGCTTATCACGATGAACTCAGTATGAAAAAATTTGTGACACAACAGAGGCATTAATTCTTAGAATTCAGGCTCAAGGTAGTTTGAAATTTTAATTAGACATTCTCCAACGAATGAGGTGAAAAAAATTCTAGCTATTCCGATAAGTCATCGCTTGAATTTCTCAATTTTCTAGAACAAATTTCGAAACTCTGTAAATCCAGCCATTCTCCACATTCTGCAGGAAAAATTGAGATTATGACATATCGACTGACAATGCCGGATAGCAATAACTCATGTTTTTTCAGTGAAGCCAGAATTCAAGTACATAGCCAACATGCACGGCAACGAAGTCTTAGGTCGAGAACTTATGCTGCAATTGGCGGATTATCTATGCGAGGAGTACATGAGGGGAAACCCCAACATCAGGGCTCTCATCCAACAGACAAGGATCCACCTCATGCCATCCATGAACCCCGACGGATGGCAGCTAGCCACAGAGACCGTAAGTTCAATACGAAGAAGTTGAAATGAGAACGTAGCTTGTGTTATATTTTTAGGGTGGAAACGATTATCTGATAGGAAGGGCCAACAACAACTCCGTGGACCTCAACAGGAACTTCCCTGACCTGGACAGGATCATGTTTTCCCATGAAGACAACCATGTGGACCGCAACAACCACCTGCTTCAAGAGATCACATCCCTGAAGGAACCCGTAAGTTAATCATCAGATATTTTTCAAATTTAAATATTACATTCACGTTTTTGTTCGCAGCTTCAACCTGAAACCAGAGCTGTAATAAGACTCATCATGCAGGTACCATTCGTCTTGTCCGCAAACTTACACGGTGGTGATCTCGTCGCCAACTACCCCTACGATGAGAGCAAAACGGGGAAGATGACCGGGGAATATTCTTCGACCCCTGACGATCAAACTTTCAGGTAGATTGACAGAAATTCGAACACTAGACCCTTTTGATGGTTTATGTTCAATTTTGCAGACATCTGGCTCTTCAATACTCCCTCTATCACGCGGACATGGCGAGTCCGAAGAGAAAGAGTTGCGGGGACATTGAGAGCACGAAATTTCCCAAACAGGGCGGCATCACGAACGGCGCCAAATGGTACAGCCTTCAAGGCGGTAAGCAAGATCGGCGTCTTCTTCGACCAAGAAGGTTATGATGAGTGTTGTCCTTGCAGGTATGCAAGATTTCAACTATCTATCCAGCAATGACTTCGAAATAACCTTGGAATTGGGTTGCGCCAAGTATCCAACAGAGGACGCCCTTGAGGAAGAATGGCAGAGGAACAAGGGAGCTCTGTTGAACTTCATGTGGCAGGTAAAGAGTGAACGGTCACTTTTAGTTATGCCCTTTCTGTAGTACAAGGTCAAACGACATGCTTCTTGATCCTTCACCAAGGTTATAGGGAAAAAACACGCGAGATGGCGCTGAAAATGACAAAATGTTGTGCCGAGAGGTGATCAAAATATTCTGTCTTTCATAACAAGTAAATCGAATATTTTTTATAAGATTGCAGAATTGATAATAATGCCTTTGAAAGTCGAAATAACCACTTAGGACATTTTTGATTATGTGGGTAAACGTGAATGTGATAGCAAATGACCACAATATTATAGAAAATTATTGAACTTATGACAAAAAAATTACGAAAAGCACTGCCGTGAAGGCAGGAGCTTTTGAGCGCTCGTACATGCACCTGGTAGGTAGATTCGCATTTTCCAGTTTTAGAAATCAATTGAAGAAATTTTCGACAGCTGTCAAAAAAATTCTGAAACTTAGGCGAAACTCCAGACTTCATGTCAGTGCTTCAGCTCATCAATTTTTTTTTCCATTATTCCTCAGCTAGGTGCAAAATTTCATTCCAAGCAAATCGGTAGTTTTGAAATTATCAGGAACAGAATATTTTTAACGGCCATATTTACGGAACCCCTAGTCTAATTTTGCTCATTGGTGAACGTGACCGTGAAATTCGCGATCCAAACCCACCCTGAAAATTTCAAGTTCCTAGGCCTTTCCGTTCAAAAGTTACAATTTTCTATGGTTTCTATGGTTTCTATGGTTCTGGTCATGCGATCTGGACAAAATTTCACATATAGCTTGAACACCTCATTCTCCATTCGAGTGCAAAGTTTCATCTTGATCGAATTTGTAGTTTCAAAGAAATCAGGAGAACAAAATTTTGAACGGCTATATTTACGGAACCCCTGGTGGAATTCTGCCCATTAACGAACGTAACTGAGGCATTTGGGTTCTGAACCTACACTGAAAATTTCAAGTCTCTAGGTTGATCCGTTCGATAGTTATCGTGCTTACGGACGGACAGACTCAAATTTTCCGACGGATTCGTCATCAGTGAGTTGAACTCTATCGTCTGAGACCATTTTCGGCTCAAAATTCGAAAAATACAGACATCGTGACGAAATGATACCTATAGTCCTCGTGTAAGTAGTACGAGCGCTCAAAAAATAATTTTTTAGGAAGTGCTTGCTGAAAACTAACATATTCTCTGAGATACGTTTCCCAATCTTCAAGATTTTCTGCCATTTTTCAACTGCCTTGGGATTTAACGGGAATGTATGCAAAGAAATTCCAAAAGTACTACATTATGATGAGCATTGTGGAAATGAACACATTATTCCCACATTACCTCTTACAATCCGCTGTATTTTCAGATCGTATACAGTTTATTTGAAACAATTGTCCATAAAATATCATCCAAATATATCACTTTCAATACATAAATGACTTAAAATCATACAAGAAATTCAAATTTCTCCCATATAAACAAACACACATCAGTTTGTTGTTCACCTCTCGAGTATTTCAAACGATAAAAAGTAGGTGTCGCCCACTCCGTGATTCTTTCCTATTTGTTTGAAGTTTCTCGCTATTGACATATAGGGATAGGCGATACGCTCCCTACCGGAACTCTAGAAAACTGGGGGCATTTTCTCGAAGTGATTCACTACATTATACTGTTGCTCAATTTCAGAGCCACATCGGAATTAAAGGCATAGTATATGACAGCGTCACAAAATTGGGCATACCGAATGCAGTAATTCATGTAAAGAATGTAACATCCCCAATGTCAAGAGACATACAACATGACATCACTTCGGGTACGTATATGAACAATGAATGTTCCGAGAAATCACACCTTATCAATCTTTCTACTCCAGTTCACGATGGCGACTACTTCAGACTGCTAACGCCAGGACAGTATAAAATAACCGCTTACCGCGACGGTTATTTGCCGCACACCAGACTAGTCACTGTGGTAAACCGGCCTTACACACAGGCTCAAAGGGTAGATTTTGCGCTCAAACCAATTTCGGTAAGATTAACCTTGACTATACTTTTGCATGATATGTTTGGTGTTGTTTCTTCTAGAGCACTTTACGCCGCCCAAATATCAGATGTTTTCCCTTCAAAAAGTACGTAAAATATCCCACTCACTTGCACTAATTTTATTTTGCTTACTCATTTTCAGTTTTTTGACAAAAAAGAAGAAAAGGTTGGATCCTGTTACATGCACGAATTGTCTATGTTTCAATCATAAATTGTTCACAATTCACATTTCTATGTTTCAGTTGCCTCCTTATGTACGGATACAATCCAATAATTTTATTGATTCCAAACCGGAAGAATTATTTGCACCGGATCAAAAATGGAGCAATTGGATGAATAATAACCAAGAACCGTTAGCGTTGGAGTGAAGTCGAGAATGATGAACTGAGCAGATGGAGAATACGCTGAACGCAATATCTAGAACTTACAGTCGGGTCGCGATCAAATGAAATATTCGTTCCGTTTAGTGATACTGTAATGAACCAAATTATCTATGTTGAATGATACCAATTGGGATGAATATATTGGAAATTATTTTCTCATCGTCTCTTGTTATTGATCTGATTTGTAATATAGTGTTGTGAATAAATTTTTCGTTAGTCATGAGAATGAACTTTAAAATCCTACTGAATAATTTCATTCATCATTTTGAAAGCATATAATTGTATGCGCTGAAATACCCCCTTACCTAAAAATTACTCAAATATGACTGTCAGCTTGTCCCATTTGAGCGAATTTTTGTTGAACTTCTGAAATTACAGTCATATTGTTATTTTCATGTTTAACTATTGGCGACACTGGTGAGCTTGGTCAAACCATAGATCTGGTTATTTGATCTACGAACTAAAAAAAGAAGAAGCGATGCTGTTGAAGCATAGAAATATTTGGGAAACATCCTATATTATATCAGTTTTTTGAAGGCTAGAATTCTTTCCACTTCAACATTTGAGGTATTTCCTAAACTTGCCCTATGAATTCCCGCTTTTCCATAAAGAGAAATTATTACACTCTATGATACTATTCTTAATTCTTATAAGAATTTTCAACTTTGACGTCTGACATGACTTTTGACGTTTTCCGTTTCATGTCCTGCTTTTTTATTTGGTTTTTCCTGCTGTGTATATGTGTGGCAATTTTCGAAGAACCAGAAACTTATCTTCAGTTTGCTTTCGGTATATACAGAAATTTATGAATCGTGGATAATAAACGTGCCCAAAATCTATTGTTAAAGCTTTAGAAAATTTATTGTTCAGAATTGGTTTGTTTTGATTACTTTAAACAGTTCATTAGTGTTATGGTTCTGACATTTAAATTGACGAAAAATTTCAATTTGAATTTGTTGTTTCTCACTTAATCTGGTGATATTTATGATAATAACTTAGTAAATAATATCGTTATGTCTGCAACGTTGACACCCGAACAGGAAAATGTAAGTTGATATTTCCCCTACAGGATTGTTGAAAAACGGAAATGGTTAATTTATTTACGAGCTGCATGTTTTGATAAGAACATCGTGACATTTCATTCAGTAAAATCGAAACTGAATTCTCAGAAGTTATTGAAATATTTTTCTAGAGTCATTAAGTCTCTACATCTCTTTTACTTTTTACATTCATTCGTCTCTGTTCTTATTATCCTCAGAAATCAACAAGTGGAGCCCTGTTACGTTGTAAATTCCAATCAATTAGTTTCTGAGAATTTCATGTAGGTTTTTTAATCTCGCATAGTCACAATTCCATTCATGAACGTGTTTACTTCAATGAAATTTTATATGAATTCCAGGCTACAAAAGAATTCATAGAAAAAGTGAACCAAAAATACAAGAGAAAATTAGGTCCAATTTCCTGGTCATTAGCTGTGAGATTTTTGTATGCCCGTAAGTTCGATGTTATTCGGGCACTGACACTTTTCGAACAGCATGAAATAACAAGGAGAAGAGAAGGCCTAATCAATTTCGACCCCTTAAAAGAACCCCTGGGTTCTGAACTTTTGACTGGAAAATTTACTATTCTGGTGAGTTCGAAAATTTTGTGGTTATGATAAAATTAACCTCAATATTTCCAGCCTAAAAGAGACATTTCTGATGCTGCTATTGCAGTGTTCACTGCCCACAAACACGTGCCTCTAAGCTGCACACATCAAACGACTTTACAGGGTGTTGTTTATCAACTGGATGCTGCGCTTCAAGATCCGGTGACTCAAAGAGCCGGAATAGTATTCATCTATGATATGACTGGATCCAAGTATTCGAACTTCGATTATGATTTGTCGCAGAAAATTTTGACGTTACTCAAGGTAAGTTTATTGAGAAAATAGATTAATTCTCAAGATAATTCATATTTTGGTTAGGACAGGGTCGAATATAACTCAAACGAAAAATCATATTCATATTTTCGTTAAAATAGTACATGCTCAATCAAATTACATATTCATGAAGAAAAAGGAATAATTTTCAAGAGAATTCATATTTTAGTAAGGTTAGCTCCACTAAGAACAGTGTTGAATATAATTCTCAAGGTTAGGTTAGAACAGTCTCAAATATAACTGTCAAACGAAAAATCACATCTATATTTACATTAAATTAGTGTATGTTCATTTAAATTACATATTCATGAACAAAAAGGAATAATTTTCAAGAGAATTCATATTTTGGTTAGGTTAGCTCCAGTGAGAACAGTGTTGAATATAATTCACAAGGTTAGGTTAGAACAGGCTCAAATATAACTGTCAAATGAAAAATCACAGTTATATTTACGTTAAAACAGTGTATATTCAATTAAATTACATATTCATAAAGAAAAAGGAATTATTTTAAAGAGAATTAATATTTTGGATAGGTTAGCTCCAGTAAGAACAGTGTTGAATATAATTCTCAAGGTTAGGTTAGGACAGGCCCAAATCTAACTGTCAAATGAAAAATCACAGTTATATTCACGTTGAAACAGGGTATGCTCAATTAAATTACATATTCATAAAGAAAAAGGAATAATTTTCAAGGGAATTAATATTTTGGTTAGGTTAGCTCCAGTTAGAACAGTGTTGAATATAATTCTGAAGGTTAGGTTAGGACAGGCTCAAATATAGCTGTCAAATAAAAAATCACACTTATAGTTACGTTTAAACAGTATTTGTTCAATTAAATTACATACTCGTAAAGAAAAATATAAAGAAAACGGAATAATTTTCAAGAGAATTCATATTTCGATTAGGTTCTCTCCAGTAAGAACAGTGTTGAAAATAATTCTTACGGTTAGATTAGGACAGGAAGTAAGAGATGTGAAATTGAAGAGAAGAAGAAAATTTGTGATATGTTTGAATATTTTCGCCTGACAATAATTAAATATTATCATTTATTTTTATGAAGAAATGTGAAATTGAAAAGAAGATAAAATCATATTTTCTGAAACTACTGGTTTCTAGTTTGCAACGATTGGGACTGGTATCAATCGATTTCTAATGTAAAAGTACGTATGTATATAACCCAGCATTTTTATCTGATCAATTTCGAATGAAACTTAGCTAAGCAAAAATCGTTGTTTGACGCAAAAAAAACTATTCCAGCATCAACAAAACCATTGTTGGAAACGAAGAAGTATTCGCCTTGGTGAATCCTCATAAAATTGGGTTTTTGAAAAAACAAAATAATTCATAAATGAAGCTGGATTAGATCAAACCAAAAATTTGACAGTTTGATGTTTGTGGGGATGTGACGTAATTCGCTCTGTTTTGTGTTCCGTAAAACATGGCGGATTGCTTTTTTTTGAGCGCTCGTTCTACTTACACGAGGGCTATATCATTTCGTCACGATGTCTGTATTTTTCGAATTTTGAGCCGAAAATGGTCTCAATCGACTATGTTCGATTTACTGATGACGAATCCGTCGAAAAATTCGAGTCTGTCCGTCCGGCCGTCCGTAAGCACGATAACTCTCGAACGGAACAACCTAGAGACTTGAAATTTTCGGTGTGGGTTCAGTTCCCGAATGCCTCGGTTAAGTTCGTTAATGGGCCTAATTCCACCAGGGGTTCCGTAAATATGGCCGTTCAAAGTTTTATTCCCCTGATTACTCGAAAACTACCGATTTGATCGAGATGAAATTTTGCACTCAAATGGAAAATGAGGTGTTCAAGCTACATGTGGAATTTTGTCCAGATCGCAGACCAGAACCATAGAAAATTGTAACTTTTGAACGGAAACGCCTAGGGACTTCAAATTTTCAGGATAGGTGTGGATCTCGAATGTCGTGATCACGTTCATCTATGAGCAACATTATTCTAGGGGTTCCGTAAATATGGTCGTTTAAAATTTAGTTTTCTTGATAATTTCAAAACTACAGATTCCATCGTGACGAAGTTTTGTATACTAATGAATTTATATTCAAGCTACATTCATCCAGATCGCATGACCAGAACCATAGAAACCATAGAAAATTGTAACTTTTGAACGGAAACGCCTAGGGACTTGAAATTTTCAGGATAGGTGTGGATCTGAAATGTCGCGTTCACGTTTATCAATGAGCAGAATTATACTAGGGGTTCCGTAAATACGGTCGTTTGAAATTTTGTGTTCTCGATAATTTGGAAACTACGGATTCGATCTAGATGAATTTTTGTATTTTAATCGAGAATGATATATTAAAGCAATATTTTGTCCAGATCGACCAGAACCATAGAAACCATAGAAAATTGTAACTTCTGAACGGAAAGGCCTAGGAACTTGAATTTTTCAGGGTGGGTTTGGATCGCGAATATCGCGGTCACGTTCATCAATGAGCCAAATTAGACCTGGGGTTCCGTAAATATGGCCGTTTAAAATATTTTTTTCCTGATAGTTTCGAAACTTCTGCTTGGATTGGAATGAAATTTTGCACCTAGCTGAGGAATAATGTATTCAAACTTCGTGCAAAATTGTCCACATCGCATCACCAAGACCATAGATACCGCGGAAAATTCTAGCGAATTATCGAAAAAAATTGATCAGCTGAAGCACTGACTCGAAGTCTGGAGTTTCGCCTAAGTTTCAGAATTTTTTTGATAGCTGTCGAAAATTCCTTCGATTTATTCCTAAAACTGGAAAATGCGAATCTACCTACAAGGCGGATGAACGAGCGCTCAAAAGCTCCTGACTTCACGGCAGTGCTTTTCGTAATTTTTGTATTTAAAATTCAGGAATTATCTCATCAATCCCTCTACGAAAATGAAAATAAGGACATTTTTCTGGATATTTTCAACCTATTTTATTATCTGAAATGTGTATTTTAATGATTCTCAGTGTCATCATATTCCGACCTTGATCTAAGGTCGCGATAAAATTCCATAATTCCACCAAACGCGGAGAAACTACCAGCTGGCACTCAGATCGAAACGTCCCATAAAGTGATCTATCTCGATGAGTAATCGTCGTTGCACCGAAATTAAAACGTTCGGAACCCGCTCACCTTGTCACGCGCCACCACTGTGGCCGCGCTGCGGCGCGTGCGCCCGCACTGCGACGCCGCGACGCCTCCGATGCCGGGCATCGATCCGTCCAGTCGGGAGTCGGTTAACGAGTCGACAATCTGTTGCCCTACGAGAAAATCTGATCGGAAAATCGGGAGAATACGGGGAAATCCGTTCGGGCGTTTGACTAGGGAAGGCCGTGCACCCACGGGCGTTTAATTCGTCCAATAATCGGCGTTAATAGGGTCGTTATATCCAATTGACTGCGGAATCAAGGTGAGGACGATTCACCTCGCGCAAACACAGCCGATTTCGCGATAAATCCGATGCGAGTGCGTCTTGTTTTGTGTTCGGCTGTCGAAAGTGATCGTCCGTAATCTGCACGGTCGAGATTGTCGCTTTTCTGTTCCGAAATCGATCTTTTCGGGAGGTCTGTTTGTTTGAGGATATCTCTTTTTTGCGAAGGTTAGGTGAGTACATGTTTGATAGCGCGGCGAATGAATAAATATTTGAGATGTGTATTCGGATGAAAATGTAGGATCTATAAAATGTATTCTTTTTGACTTTTCACACGACAAAATTTATTTACAATTTTTAAATTCCCCCCTCATGTTTTGAGTTGAATTTGAGACAGAAAATATGCCATATCTCAAAAACTCCCATTCAATCCTATTTGTGTGTTTCTTGACTTCTACTGCCTCGAATTCTTTCGAAAATTGGCACCCCATAGTTGAATCTTCAAAGGGGAGAGACACACACTGTTTACGACTTTTGAAGCACATATTATCTCACTGAGTATTAACCTTTTTAAGAGAGTCCTTTTTAAACTTCAAAGGCCCATCTAACGATACCCCACACTGGATTTTTTTCTTATCACCCGACACCTTGGAAAAAATGTTTCCTTTCGCTTTCCATTAGTTTTTTGGGAAAATGTCAAGGTAGCTGGTGGTATAAAATTGAGTATGTAGTTAACTTTTCCGTTACATTCAGATAACAACACGAATTTTAAGGTTAGGCGTAGCTGTGGGGAGGGTGTTTTCTTTTCGAAATATGTCGCCCTCAAAAATAAAATCGACCTATCTGAGCTCTTTTTCGAAATTCAATTTTTTCTACCCCAAAAGCCATCGGTTTCTTTTCCTCCGGCCACCCTGTGTATGAAAATAAATGTACATACATATATTAGTTCTTTGATGTAATTTATAATCCTCAACCGTTTTCGATGAAACAAGGATATTTTCGACAAGCTTCCCTCATTTCCATATTCAACCCTCGGAAAAAATTAGGTAGAAGGTTATGAGGTTTATTGTGCGAGAGCTAAATTGGGACTGGTTTAATTTTTTTCGGGCAGTTAAGTGATGACAACGATCGATTTTTGACTTCAACCCCATGAGGGAAAGGTTCGGGGGAGACAAATAGAATGTCCAAAACAGCCAAAGTCAATGTTGTATTTTTCGGGGTCGCTTTGATCAATAATTACCCTTACGATGCTGTTCACTGCGGGCTTCAACCTAATCCGTTTTTTTTTTGGGGTGGGGAGATTTGTGCAGGGTAAATAATGAAATATCCAGAAATATAGATTAATTTTCGGTAGTAGTTTGGGTGAGGTTCTCCCTCTTTTTTGAGTGAAAATTTTTAATATTCTGAAAAAATGTTATGCTTTGAAATCTATAACCTTAGGTTTTTCGATTTTTTTTGTCAAATAAAGTATCGAGAAATTTTTCGAAACCAGAAAAAAAGTATCGTAGGCCCCAAGTCTTTGAAAAATCATGACTTGCTCCCATTTTCAAGTGTGAATATCCCTATTTTTCCTTCAAATCCGTTTCACTGGCCAGAATGAACGAAAGTATTTATTCATAACGGTGGACGAGTAGAAATTTTGTTTCTTAAAACCTGAAAATGTACATTGAGACTAGAAATCTTTAGACTCTCTATTACTTACATATATTTCTTACTCCAATTCACTTCTTTCCATTTTCGATACCATCAATTTCGACTGCATTCTAGACAGAATGAGGAGAGTGAAGGGGTGGGGAGATTTGTGCAGGAAAAATAATGAAATATCCAGAAATATAGATTAATTTTCGGTAGTAGTTTGGGTGAGGTTCTCCCTCTTTTTTGAGTGAAAATTTTTAATATTCTGAAAAAATGTTATGCTTTGAAATCTATAACCTTAGGTTTTTCGATTTTTTTTGTCAAATAAAGTATCGAGAAATTTTTCGAAACCAGAAAAAAAGTATCGTAGGCCCCAAGTCTTTGAAAAATCATGACTTGCTCCCATTTTCAAGTGTGAATATCCCTATTTTTCCTTCAAATCCGTTTCACTGGCCAGAATGAACGAAAGTATTTATTCATAACGGTGGACGAGTAGAAATTTTGTTTCTTAAAACCTGAAAATGTACATTGAGACTAGAAATCTTTAGACTCTCTATTACTTACATATATTTCTTACTCCAATTCACTTCTTTCCATTTTCGATACCATCAATTTCGACTGCATTCTAGACAGAATGAGGAGAGTGAAGGGGTGGGGAGATTTGTGCAGGAAAAATAATGAAATATCCAGAAATATAGATTAATTTCCGGTAGTAGTTTGGGTGAGGTTCTTCCTCTTTTATGAGTGAAAAGTTTGAATATTCTTAAAAAAATGTTATGCTTTGAAATCTATAACCTTAGGTTTTTCGATTTTTTTTGTCAAATAAAGTATTGAGAAATTTTTCGACACCAGAAAAAAGGATCGTAGGCCCCAAGTCTTTGAAAAATCATGACTTGCTCCTATTTTCAAGTGTGAATATCCCTATTTTTCGTTCAAATCCGTTTCACTGGCCAGAATGAACGAAAGTATTTATTCAGAACCTCTTTGGTGGAGGGGTAGAAATTTTGTTTCTAAAAACCTGAAAATGTAAAACAAAACATTGAGACTAGTAATCTTCAGACACTCTTTTACTTACTTCTATTTCTTACTCCAATTCAATTCTTTCCATTTTCAATATCCTCAATTTCGACCGCATTCAGAATGAGGAAAATGAATGAACCACCATTAAAATAACGTTCACAACACAACAGAATTGATCGGAACTTCCTGTGAACTGCACGTGGGTGTTGAAGAAACGTATGAGGATTCGTTTTTGCTTCTTTTCAGCCCTCGGATCGATACATTTTTTTCAAAATCCTTTCGAGAGGAATCATGACTCCGTTAAAGTTCGAAATAATTATAGTGACAAACGTCAAAGGATATCTGTGATCTTCGATGCCCCATATGTGGAACCAAAATCTCAGCAGATATGGCGAATAGTTTCTGAAATAACAAAGTTATAAAAATGAATTTTGAAAAAATTATCTAGTGATACGATCCTCGCGAATCTTTCAGAAGTTCAGATGAAATTCGTTTATCTAAACTTCACACTCATTGGCCGTGACGCAGAGCGGACAAACATTCGAAAACAATAATATTTTGATTCGTTGTTTGGTCTATTAATATCTCCTTTGCCACTTTTTTTTTCATATCTGAAACGGTTCCTCTCAGAATTCTAATTATGTCGTAACCCGAATAGATATCGTGTCCAGAAGTCGTTAGACTTTTCAATGGTATTCGCGATAATTACTTAACAGGAAAACCAAATTATACTCACTGATATGGACATCGCAGAAGGGATAGAAAATAGAACCACTAAAAGCTAAAAAATTTCGAAGAAAGAACAAAATAAAACCATAATTTTCATTGATAAAGGGTTTTGTCCTCTCCTATTGGTTAAACCATGCTCGTTTGCTGATTTTGAAACTTGATCGCCTTGGTTCTTTGAAGATCCTTGAATATTCGAACCTGAAATTTAAAACTTGTTGTTCTACGACCAGGTTTCTTCATCCAGATTTGGCCATCCAAGCCATGTTTTTGGAACTTCAGATGTTCTAAGACCACTACAGGACCTTAAGAAAAGGCAATCGTTTCTCATAGATGAGACAGGAATCTTCTGATTGCTTCATAATGGCAATTTGACATTAACATTTCGTTCTTTGGTTAAAATTCTTCAGACGATTGTCATCGTTACTGCGTAATCCAAAGTTTAGTTATGACGTTTTCCCTACTTCCGTGAAATTTTCTCGGTGACACAGGTCTAGAATGCGACATCGCGTATTTTTAGCTGATTTATTGGCAAGGAGGCCCCCCTTCGAAAGTCAAGTAGGCGGGGAGCATAAAGAGATGCAAGTCCGTTTGACGTTATGCACGTATCTCACAATCTAGTTAGCGTCTATTTGAGACTTGGCATTTTGCATCTCGATCGTTAGCCGGAAGACGTTGACGATCTGGGTTAGGGAGGTCGTCCAACGAGCGCACCTGCGGACGAAATGAATGGGTTCTAATCTTTGTGGTCGGAGAAAAACGTTCCAACCAGGAAAAGTCTCACTATTGGGCAGAAGATTAGCTGGATATATAACAGAACATCATCAAAAGATAAGGAGGGGGCGTTTGTGAAATTCAAGACTTTTAGATACTCATTTGTGATGTTTGAGGAAAATAACAACTGAAGTAGGAATAAATACCATAACATACCCACGTGGTTGAAGAAAAATGTGACTGGATCAAAAATGGCAATATTTCATTGTGGACATGAGCACCATATTACTCTCTTAGTTCTAACTCTTTGAACCTCTATTGGCTATTCACCAGTTCTCTTCCTTCTCTAAACACATATTTTCAGCACTCGAAACAACAAAATCACAAGTTTATTTCAGAGTGCCAAAAAGAAGGGGGAAACAAAAAAACAACCAAAAACAAAAACCCCCTCCTTAGCTCGTTCAAATACCGTTAAGGCAACAGGTCGACTGGTGAGAATTTTCTCATATGATGTTTAAAGATGGTTGAGTAAGTTAAATGCTGCACTAATAACTTCTCAGGAATACAACTATCATTAGACAGTGATGTCCAGCGGTGAGGATAGGGCCGAAGAGAACCGTCTCTCTTAAAGTACGTTTGGGTGATATTCAATGAGAACAGTCCCTTCTACCACGCTGGGGGATAGCCAATGAGAACAGGTTCCTTGAAGAATAAATGAAAAGTCTGACGATACCTAGCTGTGGAAAGTAATTTGTGGGAGAGAGATTAATTAACGATGCGTCTGCGAAAATAATACCATCCAGGACTATTGACAACCTATAATGAGTTAAGAGTACGAACCATCTAAAGATCTCAACCAGGTGAGGCTCCATTCCATGACACAGTTGTTCAATGATAATTAAAGATGATGAACATAATGACGACACTGAAGCTGGCTGTAGATAAATGTTAAATTAGCTGAAAGCTACGACGATTACATATAGTATAGAGTTATTCGACTAGTGTTATTCAAAGAGTATTGCATAAGCCCAGATATGATTAGAAAAGATGATGATTAAAGAATTATCGTTAATACAAGAAGTTCTCTAGAATTTACCGTTGATAATAGCATTAATTTTGTAAGCAGCAACCTAAGGAGTTTACTACATATAGAAAAGCCATAGCATGACGGGTAGGAACAGTAACTAACGTTGAATAGAATTAACTCACTACGAAAATCTTGTGGATTGAAGCAGATTACATTAAATAACGAATTAAATAAGTGATGGAAACAATTAAAAAAGAAAGAAGAAGATGAGAATGAAGCATGTAGACAATTAATAAGAGAGTAACAAATAAGAATGATAAAACTCACGTGCTAATCTAAAGTATCTTATGAATTTACCAGAATTTCGGTGATTCATCCAAAAAAGTGAAGTAGTGTTATGGAAATTGAAACATGACAATATTTCTCAAAGTTTTAAGAATTTAAAATTAAAATAAAATGAATTCAAATAAACCACCAAAAATTCAAGAACCATAACAATATATGGCGCCCAACGCGTGGCTTGATTAAGGTGATTATTGACTCGAATGAAGTGAATAATTTGAATTTATTTTTCGGTTTCATAATAATTTTTTTTTTGAAAATCAGTATTTTCTTTGCAACATGGAAACAAGAAGTAAAACATTGCAAGGGGGAAAAGGAGATGAAGAAGATAAGATACAAAGAATTGGAGAAGAACAAGAAAAAACAGAATCAAATATGACGATGAAGGCATTAATGGACATGTAAAAGAAGTAACACGAAAAAATGGAAGAAATAAAAGATGATTCAGAAAGAATTTATCAAAAAATGAAAGGAATAAAAGATAGTTCAGAAAGAATGCATCATGAAATGAAGGAAGAAATAAAAGATAATACAGAAAGAATAAAACTGGTCAAGAATAAAAAATTTGAAAAAATGGAAGAAATTTCAGAGAGATTAGAGATAAAAATAGAAGAAAATTCAAGGGAACTGAAGGAAATTAGAGATAGAATTGATACAAGGGAAAACAGACTTGAGAAGAAAATTGAACAAGAAATGATTGATTTTGAGAAAGATAAAGAACTTACAGTAATAATAGAAAACGCAGAAGAAAATATAAAATTAAATGAAATTAATACGCAGAAATTGCAAGAACCGTCATCTAAGAAAGAAAAAATGCTTTCAAATCTAATGATGACAAGAAAGAATCCAAAGAGGCTAGTTCTGAAACAAAAAAAGAGAAATATTCCTAGTATAGATAATTCTATATCCAGATTCAAGAAAGAGGATATCAAGTTGGAATACAAGAAGCTAGGCAAAATTGAGCTAATTCAAAAAGAAATTCATCAATTTGATAGATTCAACTATACAATGGACTCTGATAAGTATTAGATATAAAGAAATCAAAGATATACTCAAATTTGAAAATAAACAATTGAAAGTGATTCATAAAATGCTATATCAGCCTAAAAAGAAAAATGAAAAATTTCAGCCATCTGATAAAGACTGTTCAGTTACTGAGTTAAGACAAAGAGATGTCAAACGCAAGAAGGCAAAGTCTGATGACAGCGAAGAAGGTGTGATTACCTTAATTCACGATGAAAGTAATAATGAATCCGAGAAGCAGGAACGAGCATATAAGATGAATATAAAAAAAAATTGTTAAAAGAGATCATAAACTTGCGCTAAAGAAGACTTCCATAAGAAATGACAGAAGAAAGTTAAAGAGTTTTTTCAATCAAGAAACAAGCAATGCATATCAAGAAGAAAAGTTATAAATTAGAAATTAATCAAGAAATTTCAATATTCAAATTTTGAAAAGAAAAAAAAAATATTAAATATTCAATTTGGGAATTGTTGTGGAAATTGAAACATAGAATATTCCTCAACGTTTTAAGAATTTAAAACACAATAACTTCAAATATATCACCAAAAATTCAAGAACCATAACAGTAGCTTCTGATTTTTGTTGAAGTAGATACATACGTAGCAGAGACTAAAATCCCCTCAAACCAAGACTAGAAGAAAGGTAAAAATCAAGGATGATTCAGCAGTCCTGGGAGGAAGACCACAGTGCTAAAGAGCCTCCATAATAGGAAATCCAGCCCTTTTCCGAGTAATCAGCTCTAAACTTTGTGGACGAAATTCCATTGATGGTGGGAAAAGCTCGAATAACTTTCTGTTGCCTCATAATATGTTTTGTTTCACATTTTCAGGTTTTTGAACCGAAATTTCTCCCCCGATTCCATAGAGGTTGGGAGGAATAATTTGCATAGTAACGTGAAATAATTAACCTTGTTACCTTTCTGTTTCTACTATATCCCATTTCATTTCCTCAAACATGTAGATGAATTCATACTCATTATAAGGCAGTATGTTGATGTCGCTTTTTTTTTGTTTAAACCTAGAGTGATTCACCGACGATAGTTTCGCAAATTTGTTATCAGTCGAACTAATCTCAGATTACTTATCTATTCTGAATTGACTAATTAATCAACATCCTGCACATCCTCAGGTACGAATACAGGTCGACTGAGTAATTTCTAGATATTTTAATAGTTCCTTTTTCTACGACGGTTAGAATTCTAAGAGGTTCACATTACGGTATTTCACTTGCTTCAGTTCTGCGAAATTTACGTATTTGTTCGAGGTTGCATCAGACACCAATTATTTTTCTTCCCGTTTCGAACAATTTTATTAATTATATGATGGTTCCGTATCGGATTGAACTCAACAGGCAGCTCCAGATGCGGTACGTTCATTAAGGATTTATTATTGGCGAATAGGTGGGATTTTCACAATTTATTTTCCAAACAATAAGAGGAATTCTAGGAATAACTTGCGATAGACTTCGTGCAATTCCTGTTTTAAACATTTCTACGCTGTATAACTGGTTTACGGAGTAGAAAACAACTGTGACAAAACTTCTACCCTTGAACACTATTTAAAAACGAAGCTTTTTATCGGGGTCAACGATAGGAAAGCTTGGACTATATATATCAAATCTTTATGCATCCTTAAAACTGGCAACGTCGGCTAGTTATGACAATGACAGATATGATATATTTGATCTACTCTGTGACATGAATGTCGAAAGTATAACGCTGATAACCTCAATTTCCGACTGTTTTGATTAGAAGATGAGAAATTTTTTTTCTTACAGGGAGGCTATCCGGCAAAGTTGAAGAAGGTTCTTATAGTGACTGCTCCCTTGTGGTTCAAGGCACCCTTCAAGATTCTCCGACTGTTCGTCAGGGAGAAGCTTCGAGAGCGCGTTTACACGGTATCGGCGGCCCAGCTTCTCCA
Source organism: Aphidecta obliterata (assembly GCA_963966015.1). Lineage (NCBI taxonomy): Eukaryota > Metazoa > Arthropoda > Insecta > Coleoptera > Coccinellidae > Aphidecta > Aphidecta obliterata. The sequence goes on from OZ014435.1 coordinate 7,997,619, forward strand.
GCACATCCCTAGGGATTCGCTGCCAGAAAAACTGGGCGGTACACTTCGAGTCGATCACAATGGTTGGCTGGAGCGCTGCTTACAGCTGGCAATGACTGCAAGAACGGAATCGCCACAGCCTAATTACGGTAAGTTGAAGAAGCCTGAGGTGTCAATATTCTCAGTACAGGTCTCTATAGATGGTTTTAACATCGCCGTGGGCTTGGAAATATTCGATAATTCCTAAAAAAAAAAGTGTTATCATTTTCTCCAGGAGGGAAGACACCATCCCCGAAGCGAATCACGACGCCGCCCCTGAACGAAAACGACTCTGCCCAGAACGTCTCGGTGGACAGCTGGGCAGAAGAAGCAAGCCTGAATCCTCCCAGTTCGGCATCCAGCGGTTTCTCGGACGACGATTCGTTGCACGGCGAAGGGGCCGCTTTGACTGTCGCCCAACTCGTGGCGCACGTTAGGGACAAAAGTAGGGCCGGTTTGGCGGAAGAATATGCAGAAATCAGGTAATTGAAATCTTTTTTTTACATTTATTTCGAAAAGCAATCAATTCTTTTGTGTTTTCAGGGCTAGACCGCCAGATGGTACGTTCAATGTGGCCAAGTTGAAGAACAATCTGCCTAAAAATAGGTACACCGATGTGTTATGCTATGACGATAGTAGGGTTATATTATCCGAGGCTGGTGAGGAAGACACCGACTATATTCATGCCAATTTTGTAGATGGTTATAAGCAAAAGAATGCCTTTATTAGCACACAGGGTAAGTACTGAACGACAAAAATTGTTTCGTATTATCCTTCATTGTTTGTTTCCATAGTCAATTATTCCGATGTTAAAATTTTTGGTCTCTTTCTTCGGTTTAGGTCCTCTCCCGAAAACAACGGCGGAATTTTGGCGCATGGTTTGGGAACAACAAACTCTAGTCATCGTTATGACTACCAAGGTGATGGAAAGGGGTAGGCCTAAGTGTCACCAATATTGGGAGTCCGACGTTGATGGGGAGGCAACTTACGGTGTCTTCACCGTCAAAACCATTGGTATAGAAGCAGATCCCGATACAACAGTGACAACATTGTTGTTGACCAATAACAAAGTGAGTAAAAGTAATGAGCCTCTCAACATTTTCACCAAAATCTTTTCCTTTTTAGACGGAAGAGTCCAGGGACGTATCTCACTGGCAGTTCACATCTTGGCCCGATTATGGCGTACCTACATCGGCGAAGGCCCTATTGGAATTTTTGAGCCGAGTTAGGAGAAAACAGGCTGTTATGGTCTCATCCCTGGGAGATACCTGGGCTGGTCATCCTAGAGGACCTCCTATTGTCGTGCATTGTAGTGCCGGTATAGGTAGAACAGGTAAGAATTACTTACACTCGTTTCGAAAAAAAAAACAAGATTGCAGTGTTCGATTGTAGAAAATTCTAAAAATTATGTTCTGATTGATCTAATTCTTTCCAGGTACATTCTGCACATTGGATATTTGTATATCGAGACTGGAAGAAGTTGGAACAGTAGATATTCGAGGTACGGTCGAGAAAATTCGCTCTCAAAGAGCCTACTCGATACAAATGCCCGACCAGTATATTTTTTGCCATTCAGCATTAATCGAGTATGCGCTCCTCAAGGGATACTTAAACGAAGCTGATCTTGTGGGACTGGATAGAGTTGAGGAAGACTCGGACGAGTAAACATGACCACTACAGAATGATACGCTTTTAGATCTGCTTCTAACGATAACTAATGAAATGTAATTGGAGTAGTGGATATATGAGCAATGTCGCAATCTAATTAGTCGATGATGGAAAGTAATTTCTTAAATGATCGGATTTTGAAATTCTTCTTGATGCCGGGACTAAACGTGTTGAGCAATCTGGTTTATTCCAAATATGCATTATATTTTCAAAATAATATCAAACTCCCTAGACTAACTGCAATTTAGCTTCAGTTCTATAATTTCCTCAAAGATATTCTCCTCAAAAATTTGCTCAAAGAATGACAGTAAGGTGCAATTGAATAGGATAGAGGTTGCGTAATGTTGGAATATATAAACTACCCCAAGAGGATAGGTAAATTTACACCTGTTTTTCATCAATATATATTTTTATAGGGTTCTCCTTACTTCAAATCTTATTTGTGAGTACAGTTCACAGTATGGGCTCCCTATTGAGTTGTGTTAGTATTAAAAACTTTTGAGAACGCGAAAAGAAAATTTCTGATTCGTCCAACTGAGGACAAAGCAAGGAATTAAATTTTAACGCTATTGAAAATCAAAGTGTGACTTTTTAGGTTATGAAAAAACCCTCCTCTTATATTTATATTATAATCGATTCTAATTTCATAAAGTAAGTTAATTCAAAAAAATCATATCAATCTAATCATTATTTGAAACAATAAAATGAAAGATTTCAAGCCACAAAATTTGTTCAGATATATTTTATCTACTTATTGTACATATTGGAGAGACAGAAGCATGTTCAATATTAAAAAAATTGTGAATTACTGGACTGTGTAATTGTGAACTATCGATAATTGTAATTTACGAACAATAAAGAGATTTTTATTTATTTTTCAATATTTCTTGATTTTGAAGGTGATCTTCTCTCGCACTAATACAAATGAAAAGAGGACAAATATTCAATTTCAGGATATTTTTATTGATCACTAATTCGTCCTCAATCTATGCTTAAATTTGTTAGAGGTGTACATACCTCGTCAACAAGATCCAATACCACTAGTAGCGCCATCTATACTCATATGGCTGAATTATTCCTTTAGCACGTGCGAAAATTGCAGTTTTCTTGATACTCAATAAGATACCTCTATCGCCATCTATACTCAAGTGGTCGAATTATTTTTTCAGCATCTGCGGAAATAGCAGTTTTCTCTATATTTAGTCTGCTACTTCTTCCATTCGAGTATAGGTGGCGCATAACTATCGACCGAGTGTGAAATTTGTTAATAATGCTCGATTAAGCTCACCTGGGAAAAAAGAATTACATATTAAGATTCAGCATAGTCGAGTACTTCGAACAATAATTTGAAGAGGATTTACATGGCTTTTCGTACAAGATTTCAATAAGATACCTCTGTCGCCATCTATACTCATGTGGTCGAATTATCCCTTCAGCAACTGAGAAAATGGCAGTTTTCTCTAATGTCGATCCGATAATTTCTACATGCCAGTATAGATGGCGCATAATTCTCGAGCGAGTTGATATTTCATTTGATTACTGTATTTCCGAAAATTTTTCGCCTTTTCCCAGGTACACTCAAGAAGAAAAGTACTCTCGCCAGATGAAAATTGGCCAATAACTCATGAATTAGAGTTTTTAGGATAAAACTGATTGCATAATCGGTTTTAGCTCTGTCGATTCGCCCTTTGTGGAGATTTTTGGGAAGATCCGATGAAAAAAATTTTGGAATTTATCCAAGGGTCCCCCCTTTGAAGTTGAAAAATGAAAATTGGAAATATAACATATCCAGCATGTTTTCGTGATAATTAGGGGATGAAAAAACCGAATCTGTCATTTTTTTCGAGCTCAGGCTTTTTTCTGAGATTTTGAGTACACTCAAGTAGAAAAGTACTCTCGTCGGTTCCTCTTTTGACGCTGGACCAAATAGATCAAGGATTATGATTACACACGAACTCTAGTCCATTTTGCTCTCGTCAGGTCCACTTTTGACGCTGGACCAATTGGATCAAGGATCGTCATTACATTCGAACTCTAGTCCATTTTACTTTAAAATTCAAAAACTCATGATTTCGGATCTTTGTCGCATTTTTCATCAGATTTTGGTGTACACTCAAGTAAAAAAGTGCTCTCGCAGATTAAACTTTTGGCAATTCCTCGCGAATAAGATGTTTTTTCGGGAAACTGATTGCATATTCGGTTTCAGCTTTGTCGATTCCCCCTTTGTGGAGATTTTTGGGAAGATCCGATGAAAAAAATTTTGGAATTTATCCAAGGGTCCCCCCTTTGAAGTTGAAAAATGAAAATTGGAAATATAACATATCCAGCATGTTTTCGTGATAATTAGGGGATGAAAAAACCGAATCTGTCATTTTTTTCGAGCTCAGGCTTTTTTCTGAGATTTTGAGTACACTCAAGTAGAAAAGTAATCTCGTCGGTTCCTCTTTTGACGCTGGACCAATTAGATCAAGGATCATGAATACACACGACCTCTAGTCCATTTTGTTCTCATCAGGTCCACTTTTGACGCTGGACCAATTGGATCAAGGATCGTCATTACATTCGAACTCTAGTCCATTTTACTTTAAAATTCAAAAACTCATGATTTCGGATCTTTGTCGCATTTTTCATCAGATTTTGGTGTACACACAAGGAAAAAAGTGCTCTCGCAGATTAAACTTTTGGCAATTACTCGCGAATAAGATGTTTTTTCGAGAAACTGATTGCATATTCGGTTTCAGCTTTGTCGATTCCCCCTTTGTGGAGATTTTTGGGAAGATCCGATGAAAAAAATTTTGGAATTTATCCAAGGGTCCCCCCTTTGAAGTTGAAAAATGAAAATTGGAAATATAACATATCAAGCATGTTTTCGTGATAATTAGGGGATGAAAAAACCGAATCTGTCATTTTTTTCAAGCTCAGGCTTTTTTCTGAGATTTTGAGTACACTCAAGTAGAAAAGTACTCTCGTCGGTTCCTATTTTGACGCTGGACCAAATAGATCAAGGATCATGATTACACACGAACTCTAGTCCATTCTGCTTTAAAACTCAATAAAATCATGATCTTGGATATTTTGTCGCATTTTTCTTCAGATTTTGGTGCACACTCAAGTGCTCACGCAAATTAAACTTATTTACTCGCGAACAATTTTTATTTTTCAATATTTCTTGATTTTGAAGGTGATCTTCATTCTCGCATTGATACAAATGTAATGGGGACAATTATAAAATTTCAGGATACCTTGATTGATTACCAATTTGCCCTAAATATATGCCTAAATTTGATTCAATACCACTAGCGCCATCTATACTCATATGACTGAACTATTCCTGTAGCTCCTGCGGAAATAGCAGTTTTCTCGATATTCGATCTGTTCCTTCTTGCATTCGAGTATAGGTGGCGCATAAACTATCGACCGATTGTGATATTTGTCAATAAAGCTTGATAAAACGCATCCAGGACAAACATGATCACTTATTGAGATTCAGCATAGTCGATTACCTCGAACAATCATTTTAAGAGGATTTATATGGCTTTTCGTACAAGTTATTCAATAAGATACCTCTATCGCCATCTATACGCATGTGGTCGAATTATTTTTTCAGCGCCTGAGAAAAAAGCAGTTCTCTCCATAGACAGGAAGATCGATCCGTTAATTCCCCCTCTCAAGTATAGATGGCGCATAGTCCGTAAGGGTTTCCATATTTCATTACTGTATTTCCGAACAATTTTCGCTTTTTCCTAGGTACACTCAAGAAGAACAGTACTCTCACCAGATGAAAATTTGCCAATAACTGGTGAATTCGATTTTTTTTAGGAGAAAACTGGTTGCAAATTCGGTTTCAATGTTCGTGGCAATGGAGGTGAGATTAATTTACCTTTGAATCTTTTCCTTTCGATAAAATCAAGATAATAGGGCCTAAGGTATAAATTAGACAACAAAGATTCAGCAATATTTATTAACATTTCTTCAATAGAATTTGTGAAATAAAATCCAATAATATATTTAATTATTGTTAACGTTATTCGCAGACTCTGCATTATTAGTTTCATCCAAATTATAATCGAATTTGGGTAGTTCGAGTGGCATAAGCGATGGCAATGATCCTAATTCATTCACATCAGGACTAAGTTCACTGCATGGTGAGAATATATAGGGTGAAGTACCCCCAGATGAATCCGTTACAACCTTCAAACTGCTGTTTTTGAACGAGCCTATAACAGACAAGTAATATAGTCAGAAAAATTGCGACACCCTTCGGAAAAAATCCACCCAACAATTCACAATAGAGTGAGAGTTTTTATGGGAATTTTTCACAGGTCTCTTCATAAGATTAGTCTTTGATGACATTTGTCAGCTCCATTGGTTGATTCTTGTTTGGCTTGAGAGGAAAGCCATCATCTAAGGGTGTTTCTTCTTTCCTTTTAAGGTGCTGGCATTTTCGATCGTGTGTAGCAGCACTTTGAAGGGAGTCAAGAATTGAAAGCCAGATGTAGCATAATAATAATCACATTTTTATTAAAATCCCAGCATTTGGGGGTAGACTGTTAAAATTATGACAAAAAGGGACATTTGTATAGGATGATTTCAGACAAACTTGATATTGTATTGTATATATCCCGACTCTCCTAGGTCTCAACACATTCATTCTACCTCAAAATGCTAGGATTGGAATAAAACTGTTCCAACTTCGAACATCTGGATATTTTATGATACTACTCTGCCAGGCTCTCCAACTCATCAAGTTAACAAAAATAAACCAATACGTGTCTGTAAAGAATTGAATTCTGGACTCTTTTCGAAGTGCTGCCATCTATTTTCTGCCTCCAACGGCATCAAAGCTATATTCCTTCACAAAATGAAACACTCATCATTCTCATTACAAGCAAAATAAAAACTTCTCACTCAGATTGCACTTCATCGAAATTGAAGTTGTTAATTTTACCGTCATGTTGATGTTCCAAATGCTTTATTCTAGATTTGAGGTGATCAATCTCCACATTCCTTTCGTCCAATTGGGTAACCAATATTTGTACTAGATCTTGCAACTGATTACGTAAAATTTTCAATTCTTCTATTGTAGTTCTGTCGTCTTTTGGATGTTTATTTCCTAAAGCTTTAAAATCATCAACGATTTTATCAAACTTTAGACTTTTTTCCTCAGTGTCACTAGTAGAACTATCGTTTTCATTGCCTAGACGTCTTCGCTCTAAGCGGTCAATAAGAGAATCCTGGACAATAATGTTATGAAAAATCGCTGTTTTAAGAGCAGATTCTCCATCTTCACTTTCTAAATCGAAACTAGACAACGAACCGTTTCTGTTCTTCAAAACTTTCTCTTTCTGCATTTGCACATATCCAATTTGTTTTTCATTATATTTTTTCTGCAGTTGCAGCGATAAAAGCACCTTCTTATCAGTTGTTTTGGAAATAGCTTCAGTAAAGAGAGATATGGCATTTTTATGACATTCAATACATTCTTCGAATTTTTTCTTACTCAGGAATGCTTCTGCCTTTCTCTCTTGCTGATGAGCCTGGAAAAAGTATTATTGATCCAAATTAAATTAAGACTATTGATTTATAATGCATACTCTATTCAATGCTGAATTCATCATAAATTGGTAATTCAAAGTTCCAGAGGAACTCATAGTTGAATCCCTCTCATTCATTTGACAGATCTTAGGAAATCCCTTTAATTTCATCAACTGGAAGTTAAATTAGTACAGGCCGAAAAACAATAAAGCTTTGTCACAGGTTTACTTTCAATTAGAATGAATTGGAGATAAAGCACGACCACAATATCATAACACCTGGTTTACAACAAAATTTCAATGTCATAATTTCAATAATTTGTTATGTGCCAAGCCAATGGTGACAGTTTGACATTCTTTCACAGATAACCGTGATTATTTCTCTGCATTGGTCACTGCACGAAAAATCTGTTATCACATATTTCAATAACAGTGAAACTGACATCACAGTAGAGTTATATTGATGCTTAGCAACGTTCGGTCTTTCCAATCGAATTTATCAGTAATCTTTTCATTTTCGATCAACTTAAATTAGACTACATATGAGTTAAAATAAAAAAGCGTATAGCTCATCGATATCGAATAATTGTTGTACACCCCTGTTAATCATAAATCATTTTTTCGATGCCAACCATGTCAAAGCATACTCTATGATTCAAAGTACTTCTAACCTAACACCTAACCTTCTTTTTATTAACCTTCAGAAAACGTCGATTTCTTGAAAATTGGTTTCAAATAATATGTCTGGTCATGGAAAAACAGAGGTAACTGATCCCGTTGAAGAAATGTTGAAAAGAACTGGGTGTATAGAATTGCATTATCAAGTTCAAGAGTGTATAGCTGAAACACAAGATTGGAGAAAATGCCAATCGATTGTCTCAGAGTTCAGAAATTGTATGCAAGACTACGAGAACAGAAGACGAAAATCATCTGAGAGATGAATTTAAATATTGATGAAGTAATAGTGTTATATTAAAATGAGGAAAACCAAATATTCAGAATGTTCATGGGTGAAGATATTCTCTGTCGTTTTCATTCTAGAATTGAAACCAATGAATTATTTAATTGTATTTTCTGATTGCTGAATAAAGTTGATGAAAACATATTAATCCATGTTTGTGGGTTGACAACTTACAAGTAAACAATAAAATAAGAGCAACTACCTAATAGGTTTCCAAGAATCACTGTCATTATTCGCTTTGAAAGATCATCTATTGTAGAAAACATTTATTTTCCTGTTCACAAGTTCCTTTAACAAGTTAATTGACGTTTTTTCAATTTAAAACATGCCTCAATGAAATAGAAAAAATGTAGTGACACAATCAATCAATAAAAAAAATGTATTCAAGAAATCATTGATATTTTAGGAAATTATTAACACCGAAAAATGCGAAATCCTGAACAATAAAGTTTTTGATTTGGTAAAATAATGTAGATAATAATAGCACAGTAAATGGGCTCACCTATTAGTATGAATGTTTATGATGGGAACAAATTCACTATGAAAATTTAAGAGACTACAAAAATCAATTTTAGTGAAGCTTGAATTATTTTTGGAGATTAGCTAAAACAATTTTTTGCGAAAATTTCTCCTCACTATTATTATTATAGATAATTGCCGATTATATTCAACTCAAAGAAAACATTTATTGTTGCAATAATAATATAATACAAAATATCGTGTCTAACATCTAACAAATGAAGTGCCTGTATCTCCTCAACACTATACTGCCAAATGCAAATTTTGGGTGAATTCTTGGAAGGAAAGATTAAGTACCCATCGACAGGTAGGCATTTCCGCTGAATTCTACAAGTTTTTACATGAAAAGGAACGACTTCAGCCATACTTGGTTTTATTGTTACGTGAATTGGCAAAGGATTTTCTCAAATATTTAAGAATAACTTCATACGTATTCCCTAAAAAAATTTGAAGGTCGAAGAATATACAACACTTACTTTTACACACGTTTGGGACTCATTCTACAGTAGTCTCATTCATTTGGACAATCTACTCCTCAGCTATATACTTTTCGAAAGAACCTCGTATATTCAAATACCACGTGTCGCTATAGAAACGATTATGCATGTCACTAACAATGGAAATGAAGTCGAGATTATGAATCGTTCTATTTCGGAACGCGTCGCGCACTAGTGGCTACACAGTTAATCTGATTGTACTACCAAATTTTGGCTAAAATAAATATTATAGAAGGGCATGTTTTACATTCATATTACGAAAGTGACGTCAAATCAGATACAAACGGCTTGTTAGTAAATGATTCGTTATAAAAAATAAAAGAGAAAAGGACAAACATTGATGTCGACATGTCGATGCATATTTATAAAATAAAGATGAATTTCCTTATATATTTTTTGTAATATGTTTTGATACAGAGAAACACCTAGAGTGCCGAAACAAAAGCAGAAATAATTTGTCCATATCTTTCGAATATTTATTTATGATAATGCAGAATAGTTATTCAAATAATGACGAGTTGTACGAAGAATGGGAAACAGAAAATTCTTCTTAAATAATCGGTTTCATCTTGTTTTGCAAATTGCCGCTTATAAATACTTGAAGATTAGATGAGTGATACCATTTATGAATATTTCAAATATTTTCGGTTGACTGAAAATAATTCTGGGAGAAGACCTACCTTAAATTTTACAGCTTCTACCGGTTCAAGAGAGGGGGTATGAATATCAGTTGAAAGCTCAACTGAATTTTGCTGATAGTTTCGCAGACATTTTAGTATTATGTATATCGCAGTTATATGTATACACAAGTTTATTCCCTGTAAACGAGTATCAATTCAAAATGAACCATCGGGAATGCCCTAAATCCGAATTGGAAGATGTGAGTAAATATATAAATATACTTTCTATTCAGTAAGTAAAGTCAGAATAACCATTTTCAAAGAACTTATGAACTATCCCATCAATTATAAAAAAAATTTATCTCTTCTGACATTACTGCTCTTCACTGAAATTATAAGTGAGCGCGCGATCATAAAAATAATTAACGCACAACAGTAAAAAACTCTTAGAAAAAAATTGGTTTGGATATAAATTATGAAGTGTAGTTTTTGAGATATATGGCATAACTTCGGTTGAATGCTTCTAACACGCTTTTTTTGCCGAATGTTTTCTTAATGGCATATTTTTTTATAGTTTTCAACCGAATGATCAGATACAAAAAAAATTTTGGGATTATTTTGAAACACCATTCAATTTTCATATAAAAAATTATAAAAAGCACTGCCGTGAAGTCATGAGCTTTCGAGCGATCGTTCATCTACCTTGTTGGTATATAAATTCGCATTTTCCAGTTTTAGATACCAATTGAAGAAACTTTTGACAGCTGTCAAAAAAATGACACCAGCTCTTTGTCAATTATGCAGAATCAGCTGTTACAGAAATATAAGGATTTTTCATTCAATAATTCGTTGGAATCTAAAATGGTTCTGGTTATGCGATCTGGAAAAAATGTAGCATTCTCCATTAATACACAAAATTTCATCACGATCGAATTCGTAGTTTTGAAATTATCAAGAAAATTAAATTTCAAACGACCATATTGACGGTACCCCTAGTATAATTTTGCTCATTGATGAACGTCATTGCGACATTCGAGATCCACACCTATCCTGAAAATTTAAGTCCCTATAGGCCTTTCCGTTCGAAATTTATAATTTTTAATGGTTCTGGTTATGCGATATGGACAAAATTGTCCATGTAGCTTGAACACGCTATTCATCTCGATCGAATAAATTCGAAAAATACAGAGATCGTACCTGAAATGATAAAGCGCTCGTGTAAGCAGAACGAACGCTCAAAAATGTCCACTTTCCTTGAAATGTTGTATAAATTGACCAATTGGATCTGACAAAAATATTCGTGAAATGAAAAATTATTTACTCCTATGAAATGATAACAATATGCAAAAATAATTTCAACAGGTGTAGGTGAATTTTTTAAATCTTTATTCGTCAAAGAAATATCTTTTTCAATTCGCATTCCTCTCAGTTTGAAGCGATTTTTATTTGATTTATTGAGTCATCATATCAACGCGCCATTAACGGTGTAATTACTATCATTCAAGTGGATTCTAAAGAGATTTTAGTTGGAAAATGTAGTTATGATCAAAAACACATTTAGATTTTTTTGAAAGTGGGATATTCTTTCCATTGAAACATTTCATTCTGAATATCCAAGATAATTGATAGAAATTATTCGATAACTATCTTCACTGATATCTCGAATTCAACTCTTACAGAAGAAACTACTCAAACATGGTGAAGACAAGTTCAAAAATCTTGGAGGCGGAAGGTTTAACAGCCTTTTAACTAGCTCAATAGAAGACATCTACAATGAATATGTGAATTCAATTGAAGAAAACACCAGAGAAAACTTTTTGAAAAAGAAATCTGAATTCTCAACTCCATTAACTTCAGGTGCAAACACTAATTATCTGAAGAAAGACATTCGCATCGGTTTCAACAGTATTCGACCCATCTCAATAGGAAATATGAAGATCGAATATGATTCAAGCGTTGGAGAAAGATGTTCGAAACAATATACAGTTCCATTACCGGAAAATTCAAATCTTGGAGTTGAAGGGAAATCAATCGAGAACAACGAGAGGAAAAGTGGTTGGAATTTACGTGAACCACAATCAAGAGAATCTAAAATCTCAACTGTTAGGAATGTTGTGAATTATGCCCCTTCAAAATTAGGTTCACTGAAGCAAAACATTTCCAAAAATCACAAAATTATTCATCCGATCTCAATTGGAAATTTCCACATTGACTATGATTCAGTGGATGAAATCATTGGAGAAGAATGGCGAAAACAAAATTTATCATCATCTTCGGAAGAACCAAGTGGTCCTCTTGGAAATGAAGGGAAATTCATAACGTACGCTAGGTGGGAGAGGGCTAGAAGTGTTCATAAACCAGGTCCTTCAAATGTGACCAACATAATGAATTATGACGCATCAACTTCTGGTTTGAATACTCAACGGGTAATGCAAGAAATTCCTAAAGGTCTCAACAGCATTCAACCAATCTCAATAGGAAATTTGCACATTAAATATGATTCAATTGATGAAATCAATGGAAAAAAATTTCTGAACCTAAATTTAGCCTCATCTTCAAGAAGAAGCTTAGTGAAATATTCTCATAGTTCTTCGGAAGATTCAAATAACCCTAGAAACTTTGAAGAGAAGAACAAGAAACCAAATAATTTGTACAAACCAATCGCAATTAATTCAGAGTACCCAAAGCTTCCAACTTCAGACTATGCTTTAAAACATGCCGCAACATATGCAAATAGCCATTTAACAGAAAAAGTTGGGAGCATAAATTTCCGACAGTATTTTCTCAGCGCAACTGCTCAGAAAAACAAAGCAAAAATTGTGTCAACTTCAACAAGCGATAGCTCCGAAGAGTCTTCAGACCTCATCTCTACTGAAGATTCTGATCTCGATGAAGTCGTGGATGAAATAATTGTGAAGCAGAGCGCCAATTCGTGTAGACTTTGTATTCTTCAATCCACACTTACAAATGTTCATCACAATGCAAAAATCTCCGAGTTAGAAAGAACTGAAATGGCGAAAAGAGGGGAGTTTCATAAGGAAAACAAGACAGATGATTTAGCACCTTTGAGTACTTATGAAGAATTCGAAGCCCAACTACTAGCCAGATCGAATTGTACAGGGTGTCCCAGAAGTCGACGTCAAGCAGGAATCGGGTAACAGGCTAAGTCATAATAGCCATCAGAAAAATATTGAAAAAAATATAAGTCGTGTATTTTTCAAATTCGTTTTTAGTAAGTTGAAAGAAATTGTTTTAAACTGAGTTTCTTCAAGAAGAACCTTTTTTTTGCCCAATCTAAGAAATAATGTAGTAAGTGATTTTCTCGAATAAAAGAAAATGCAATGTAATTTGAAGAAAACACGACTTAGATATTTTTCTGATGACTATTAAGACTTAGCCCCTGTATAATGGTTCGACCAACATCTAAGAGCTATAAGAAATTTTGAAAAATCTTTTTTTGGGAGAGAATGCTAGGAAGGAAAATTACACTCATGGCCATGCCTTTTTGGTCAGAAATCTACGATGTCTAATATTAATATCTATTATTGATTTCAAATGATTCAAGATATGGAGAAGAGATCTTAATCAGAATAAATAATGGGGAGAACTTCATTGAAAATAAAACCTGTGTGTGTGAAATTTGCGGGGTTTCACAAGAGCAAATTTTTTGAATATGGAAGTTTGTTTGTACCTACTACATTTAAAAACAGAAATGATAAATTTCGATAACTTTTAGTAATTAGTTTATCTCAGTCAGTACTGAACATTTTCGATTGATTGCCAATCTTCGTTACAAGACATATTCTCCTACATACTCTATTGAAAAAATAACCTTAGTATTGTAAATGAAGGTAAACTTCAATTTTTACTTACCCTTCCATTTTACAAGGTTCTAACAAACCGCTTTGTTATACATCATCGAGAAAATGGTTGCACTTTGGGAACTTGAAACAATTTTATTGATACATAATATAGAAGTAGTACATTTCATAAATCTAAGGATTGCTACACAATACTAAATTATTAGTATTTCGGAGCTGGACTCTCCAGTTTAGAATAGTCGATGTTGGGGGAGTAAAACTGAAATGAAAAACAATCATTGAAAAAGGATTATTGCGAAATTGAGTGACCAAAGTTATGATCTATAGATGAAAATAGTCCCACCTTATACTGTTTATTTCTGAACTCCTCGTTCGAGATTTCCCCCCTGTTGATCCACTGTACATCAGGGTTTCTCAGAGCTAAACGCAGTGTATAAAATACTGCTCCCAAACACCCAGCGCCAACACAGATGTATAGAGGAATGAGCTGAAATATGAATTTTGAGTTTGAAACGTGAAAATTATGTAATCCCTTTCTGGTGTTTATGCAACTGAAAGTTTGGTCACTTACTGGCTTATGGTGCATGAGACTTTTGTATGTCATTCCTTTCATTTTGGTGATTTGATTGTTTACGGATCTCAGCAGAAAATAAGAGTTCTATTTTACGTAATAACAAACGTCGTCCAGAAGATGAGCAAAAATTACCATTAGACTTGAGACAACTGAAAGACACTTGACGTCGCAGAAGGCAGAACACAGAATAGATTTATAGATTATAGATTATTTGAGGGGTTACATCGACTACAGGGATAACCAAAGAATTCTACGACATATATTAATATATATATTTATTTTCAGGGTTCCGGAACTAGAAATGAAACACTTCGCTCTCTCATGACATTGTTCACAAAAAGGCAGTAAGAAGTTTCAAGTTCGAGTTAAAATTGGGAGCAGATACAGGTTTCTACTACTCAATGAAATATTGTGCATTAGGGAAGAATCTCGCAGTGGGCGACATCTCTTTTTAATCGTTTGAAATACTCGAGAGGTGAACAACAAACTAACGTGTGTGTGTTAAATATGGGAGAAATGTGAATTTCTTGTATGATTTTGAGTCATTTATGTATGGAAAGGGTTATATTTGGATGATATTTCATGGACAATTTTCTCAAATTATATATACGACCTGAAAATGCAGCGGATTGCAAGAGCTAATGTGGGAATAAGATCACGAAAAATGTGCTATGTTCCTCAATGCTCATCATATAGTACTTCTGAAATTTATTTGCATAAATTCCCGTTGAGTCGTCAGTTAAAAAATAACAGACAATCTTGAAGATTGGGAAACGTATCTCAAAGAATATGTTAGTTTGCAGCAAGCACTTCCTGAAAGATGATTTTTTTCAACGTAAGTTCAATAATTTTCTATAATATAGTTCTCATTTGCTATCACATTCACGATCACCCACATAATCAAAAGTCCGAAGTGGTCATCTAGACTTTCACAGGCATTATTATTAAATCCGCAATCTTATAAAAAATATTTGATTTACTTGTTATGAAAGACAGAAATGACAAAATATTCTGATCACCTCTCGGCCCGACATTTTGTGATTTCCAGCACTACCTCGCGGTACGTGATTTTTCCCTTTTGCTATTTTTTTTCAAATATTTAAAAATTAACTATCTTTAATTCACCTTCATAGAGATAAACAGAAGAGTTCTTCAAATACAAAAAGAAGAATAAGCGGTAAATGATATAGGCAGAGTTTCCTGAAGTAACATTTTTCTTATATACACAATTACATTGACTTAAATATGAAAATATTTGTTCTAATGCGAATTATATCGCATATATCAAAAAAACTCAATTATCTTTTCACGTGGAACAGCTAGAAATTTCATCGATACCCCATACCTATTTGGACACGAAATTTCAGCAGGATATGGCCAATAGTTTCTGAGATACCGAAGTTTAAAAAAATATTTTTTCAAAAATTTTTTATCGACACATGAACCTTTATGTCGTTATCTTAGAACTTACAACAAAGTCACATATAATATGAAATAAGAACGTACACATTCGAGTATTTGCGCATATTGAAATTGTGGCTTTCGAATGAGCGAAGGTGACAATGATCCTGGAAATTGAACAACCTAGCTTCTCATCTTCAAAACGATTTTTCGAAACAAAAATTAACTCGAAAGCTCGAACTTGAACGATGCCAAGGAGATGAAACTGCTCAATTTATCTATCATTAACATTGAATGTAAAATTAGAATGACGGCATTCACTAAACATTGCGAAGAGATTTAGAAATATAATATTGTGTAAACATTTTTTTTATCTATGTATCAACGTAGTAATAGTTGTCTGCATCTCTGCTTGATTTGATTAAGAACTGACTAAAGGTTTGACTATATTAGTTCTTGAGATATTGGATGGCAACACCTTATTGTCATCGGAATAATAAAATGAAATTCGATTAATACATAAAATACGTTTTGGTATTATAGCAAGATGATACGATAAAACTTTGAATCTCGAGAGCCCAGATTTTTCGCAGATTTAGCCCATTCAAGCAAGTTTCAGAATATTGCAACCAAATTCTAGTGATACATTCACTATATTTTCAAGGTCAACAAAACACCGATAGGTGGCAGCACGATCATCACAACTCCAAGGTTCGGTCCCATATTTATTTATCCTCACTCGGAAAGAAAATTACATTAATTATTATAAAAAGCAACCCCTCAGATTGTTGCGTATCCATAACTGAAACAAGTCCAGGTGAACGATCATCGATGGCTACAAGGATTTCCTTAAGGAATCCCAAGAGCCTGCCTCACGCTCAGGATACGAAACTTCCACTCATCGTCGAGGTTGCGACCACTCTCAATTTGGGTTGAGAATGTGTGAAGATATACTACAACAATGATCCTGTGAAGTATGATCTTAAATGTTTAGCATTTTCTGAGTGAGGTTATCGAATTTGGCGACGAACTTTCGGGTATTTCTATGGTCGTGCTGCCACCTATTGGAGCTTTTTCTTCGGCCCTAACCAACCAAGGTGAAATATGCAGGACACTGCGAAAATGTGAGGAACAATCACGGAGTGGGCGACATCTACTTTTAATCGTTTGAAATACTCGAGAGGTGAACAACCGACTAACGTGTGTGCGTGTATATGGGGGAAGTGTGAATTATTTGTATGATTTTAAGTCATTTATGTATATTTGGATGATATTTTATGGACAATTGTATCAAATAAACAGTAAACGATCTGAAAATGAAGCGGATTGTAAGATGTAATGAGGGAATAGGATCACGAAAAATGTGCTCTGTTGCTCCATGCTCATCATAAAGTACTTTTGAAATTCCTTTGCATAAATTCCCGTTGAATCCCGAGGCAGTTAAAAAATGGCAGACAATCTTGAAGATTGGGAAACGTATCTCAAAGAATATGTTAGTTTGCAGCAAGCACTTCCTGAAAGATGATTATTTTTATCGTAAGTTCAATCATTTTTTATAACATAGTGGTCATTTGCTATCATTTCACGATCACCGACATAATCAAAAATATCTGAAGTGGTTATCTCGATTTTCACTGGCATTACTATTAATTCCGCAATCTTATGGAAAATATTTGATCTACTTGTTATGAAAGACAGAAATGACAGAATATTTTAAACACCTTTTGGCCCGACATTTTGTGATTTTCAGCGCCATCTCGCGTTACGTGATTTTTCCGTATATAATGGTGTTTTGAATATGTAATGTAATCGGAAACCAAATTATTTCTCGAACGAAATTTTTCAGATGACTTCATTTGATATACTTTTTTCGAACACTTCGAATAAATTTGAATTAAAAAATGAAGCTTAGTTTTCTCCACAATTTGAAGTTTTATCAAACCCTCTTTAGACATAAATTATTCGAAATCTCTTTATAGAAAACCAAAATGTATTTTATTCATGAATCAAATTTAATTTTATCATTTTGGCGATGGCAACACTATGTGAGTTGTGGAATCTCATGGTAACCAGAAGATAATTGAATTTAAATTTCCTGTAATCTATGTAAAATTGGAAAACTACCAAAATACTAGCCTAGCTGAGAGCGCTCTTAGATCCTATTGGAATAATCACCAACGATCTCCTCGAATAGGGTAACATTGTATATTATATAACGTCATTAACTCGTTTGAAGGGATAAATCCCGAAAAAATCTCATCACAAGTTGATCGCAACGATTGTACTAAGAATGGCTTCCGCATCCACCGTATTCTCCAGATTCGCCCCCCAGCGACTATTACCCTTTCGCAAACCTCGAAAAATTGCTCGACGAGAACAGATATGGCTCTAATGAGGGAGCTTATCATCTGACTCCACTGGAAAGATTGAATTACTCTATATTCTAAAAGGACCCCAAGATGCTCGATATAAAATCCATAACGAAATCAAGGAAAGAATGGTCGATTTTAATAACATCTGCACGATGCATCTCACAAAATGAAAATCTACAAAGGAAAACTTTCACTGCTGTAATTTCAGCCATGTCTCTCCTGCAGATTTACCGTCACTTCGTTATTACGTTATGAAATATTGGCGAAATTAAAAGTCCCATTCATCTGTTATTTCCAGAAATGCCCATCAATAGATACCCCGCATGTATTGCTCTCGCCGTACTTTTACAATCGAAAAATCGGATAAGTTAGTTTGTGCGCAGTCGAAATTGGATGTAGTTGCTGTAATGACACTCAAATGTCAAAACTATGTTTATAATTTCGAAATTGTATTGGAGCAATAGGTTAGATTCTTCGAAAAATTCAACAACAAATGAAATCGATAGATATTTAAATATAATTGTTTCGAATCTTCTGTGTTTATTATATATGGGGTTATGTGAATTTTTCCTCGTGAGAAAGGTACAATTATCGCAATTGCATGATTTTATGATGATCGTTATATTATATTGGTTTAAACTGCGTTTTTTTCTTCATCGTTTTGCTATCTTGACCTGTTCAATTCTGTCGACATGATTCCTCGTTGGCATCTTCTAGACCTGGTCAACTTCAATCTGCCCCTTGCAACTTTTGTCTCATCGCACTGCTACGAATTTAATCAAGAAATTTTAAGCCTTTAATGGTTCTCAAGGATTTCATTTTTACACTGTGTGGTTCTTGAAGCTTCATCTATAGTTTCTAAATTCTCACTGCTGCTGAATATAAGCGTACCAAGAAGGTTGAATTTCATCACCTACACTACTATATTCTAAGCAATGGCTAATATTATGATATAGTGTTAATATTGCGCGCCAAATAACACATTCGGGGAATATTCAAATACTCTAGGACTATCCAGGTTTAGTGAAGGGAAAATTAAATGAAATACTGTGAGGAAGTTCTAAGATTATCGAAGAAAGAAACACGCTTAAACAAAAAATTCAGATGTTCTTGTTGATTTATACTCAATTAAGGTGACAATTCGAGAGATTTCATTGTCTGTACCTCTCATAATATTTCAGATTAGGAAATGAAACAAAGGAAATATTGACGAAATATCAACCAAATTCGGTAATGTATGTAATGAATCATGACAGTATTATCCTCATATTTCATTTCATGACATGATAGACACTTGAACAGAAGAGGATGCTCATGTGAGAAACTCTTATACATTCTCATAATTTTCACCCTAGTTAGTATTGTTCAAGAAAGCGGAAGTTTGAGAAGCGTTTTATTTGATGAACGTCTTGAATAAAATCGAGAATATGGATAATAACATTCCAAAATTTGAACAATCCTAGAATTATATTCCCCTTATGTTCGGAATGTTCCAGGAATATATTATTTAGGATATTCCTGAATATTCTTTATATCCTGGGATGATCGAATAATTCCAAAGTGAATATTTCGAGAATATCCCTCTACAATTCCCACAATATTTTGTATATTCGAAATAAGGAATGAAGATATTTCGGAATTATCCAATTGAGGAAATAATTTATTCAATAAATAATACCTTAAATATGATTTGCCAATTAACGAAGTAATTTTTCGATTTATTTTAAGAAGAGTGTGAGAAAAAAAAGATATCTAGAGTTATAACGATATAATAACAAACGAATGTAAGAGTTCTAATAAAAAATAATGAAAAATGAGAAAATCTACAATATTTGAAGATCTGTGAATATAATATGGCAAACAAAATATTCCATGAACAATCATACATGAATATTCTACAAATATTCACATATATGGGTATTACGTGAATATTCACGTTAGAATATTCTCTGTGTATTCATGAAGGAGTATTTCGAATGGGTATTGATCTCTGATAAAAATTCTGAGAGATTTTCTGATGAATTATTCCTACTTTATT
The DNA here is from genome assembly GCA_963966015.1 of Aphidecta obliterata. Classification (NCBI taxonomy): domain Eukaryota; kingdom Metazoa; phylum Arthropoda; class Insecta; order Coleoptera; family Coccinellidae; genus Aphidecta; species Aphidecta obliterata. The sequence goes on from OZ014435.1 coordinate 8,017,642, forward strand.
CATCTAGGAAATTTTCACACAGAAATATTTTATGAGTGAGTGTCATGAAGGCCTTTTCTAAATTTGCAATAAGTATATGCCAGAAGAATATACCTTCATATACCAGGAATATCTTATTCAAAATATAATATTCTTTGCATGGGCATTAAGAGAATATTCGAGGAATAATAATAATTATTCAACCACCCATCAATAAAGTGAGAAAAAATTATTTTTCTGATGAATGATTCAGAATTCATTTACATTAATTTTACTGTAAGTAAAAAATCAAACATGTTAAAAATTTTCTAATCAAATAAATAAGTTCTGTGGTTCAAAAATGTAGAATATTATATAGAAAATTCAAGATTTGTGGCGTGAAATTTCAAAAGCAAGGAGGCACTTCCTTATAATATGCCATACAGAATATTCCATGAAGAATTATGCATGGATATTCTACGAATATTCACTCATATAGGTATTACGTGAATATTCACGCGAGAATATTCTATGTGAATTCATGAAGGAATATTTCGAATTGGTATATTGATCTCTGATAAACCAGAAATATTCTGAGAGATTTTCTGATGAATTATTCCTCTTTATTCTTCTGAGAAATATTCCCACAGGAATATTTTATGAGTGAGTATCATGAAGGCATATTCTAAATTTGAAATATTTCTCCTATAGTCCATAAATATTTTCCTTGGAATATTCTTCGAATATGCCAGAAGAAGATATTTCATATACCAGGAATATCTTATTCAAAATGAAATATTCTTTGCGTGGACATTGAGGGAATATTCAAGGAATTTAATCACCCATCAATAAAGTAAGAAAAAAATTATTTTTCTGAAGAATAAATGATTCAGAATTTATTTACACTACTTTTACATATAGTCCCCTTACTGTAACTGAAAAAATCAAACATGTTAAATATTTTCTAAACAAATAAATAAGTTCTGTGATTCAACAATGTAGAATATTAAACAGAAAATGCAAGATTTGTGACGAGAAATTTCAAAAGCACGGAGGCACTTCCTTATAATATGTCATACAGAATAATCCATGAATAATTATGCATGGATATTCTACGAATATTCACTCATATGGGTATTACGTGAATATTCACGCGAGAATATTCTATGTGTATTCATGAAGGAATATTTCGAATTGGTATATTTTTCTCTGATGAACCAGAAATATTCTGAGAGATTTTCTTGTGAATTATTCCTACTTTATTCATCTGGGGAATATTCTATGAGTGAGTACCATGTTCGAAATTTGTAATATTTCTCCTATATTCTATAAATATTCTCCTTGGAATATTCCTCGAATATGCCAAAAGAAAATACCTTCATATACCAGGAATATTTTATTCAAAATATAATATTCTTTACGTGGATATTGCGGGAATATTCGAGGAATAATAACAATCATTTAATCTCCTATCAATAAAGTGAGAAAAAATTATTTTTCTGAAAATTAAATGATTCAGAATTCATTTACACTTCTTTTACATACATAGTCCTCTAACTGCAACTAAAAAAATCAAATATGTTGAATATTTTCTAATCTAATAAATGAGTTATGTGGTTCAAAAATGTAGAATATTAAACAGAAAATGCAAGATTGGTGGCGTGAAATTTCAAGAACAAGGAGGCACTTCCTTATAATATGCCATACAGAATATTCCATGAACAATAATGTATGGATATTTTACGAATATTCACTCATATGGAGTGAATATTCACGCGAGAATATTCTATGTGTATTTATCATGAAGGAATATTTCGAATTGGTACATTGATCACTGATGAACCAGAAATATTCTGAGAGATTTTCTGATGAATTATTCCTACTTCATCCATCTGGGGAATTATCTATGAATGAGTGTCATGAAGGCCTATTCTAAATTTGAAATATTACTCCTATATTCCATAAATATTATCCTTGGAATATTCCTCGAATATGACAAAAGGATATATGTACTGTTATATAAATCAAAAATGATCATATATCATAACGTTTCAAAAAGTTTAGAATAAAATTAATTCGAATTATATCACCAAACAACTTTCAAAAGTCAATTCAGTAACATTTGATTAAAGTATAAATGATTGTGATATGATATTTTTCAAAGAAGGGTCATTTTATTTGAATGTAAAAATGTAACCATGGAAATAAGAATCAAGCAAGCCGATTTTTGACAATTGAGGAATGTCAGACTGGAAATTAAATTTTTGAAATGTATTATTCGAATTGAGATTCGAAAAGGAAAGATCATCGAGATATTTGTTCATAATGAATAAGATGGAACCCGAAAGAATGGAAACAAATAAACAAATAAATATCAACGTATTCTAATGGAAATATCAACTTACTAAAAAAAGAAAAGAAAAAGCCGGCAATCATTTGATCTCATTCGAAATATAATATTCTTTGCGTGGGAATTAAGGGAATATTCAAGGAATGATAATAATAATTTAATCACCTATCAATAATGTGAGAAAAAAGTATTTTTCTGAAGAATAAATGATTCAGAATTTATTTACACTACTTTTACATGAAGTCCTCTTACTGTTACTGAAAAAATCAAACATGTTGAATATTTTCTAATCAAATAAATAAGTTCTGTGGTTCAAAAATGTAAAATATCAAACAGAAAATGCAAGATTCGTGGCGTGAAATTTCAAAAGCAAGGAGGCACTTATCCCTCATAATATGTCATACAGAATATTCCATGAACAATTATGCATGGATATTCTACGAATATTCACTCATATGGGTATTACGTGAATATTCACGTGAGAATATTCTATGTGTATTCATGAAGGAATATTTCGAATTGGTATATTTTTCTCTGATGAACCAGAAATATTCTGAGAGATTTTCTTATGAATTATTCCTACTTTATTCATCTGGGGAATATTCACACAGGAATATTCTATGAGTGAGTATCATGAAGACCTATTCCAAATTTGAAATGTTTCTCCTATAGTCCATGGTCCATGAATATTCTCTTTGGAATATTCTTCGAATATGCCAGGAGAATATACTTTTATATACCAGGAATATCTCATTCAAAATATAATATTATTTGCGAGGATTCATGGAATATTCGAGGACTAATATAAATTATTCAATCACTCATCAATAAAGTGCGAAAAATAATTTTTCTGAAGAATAAATGATTCAGAATTCATTCACACTACTTTAACTTATAGTCCTCTTACTGTAACTAAAAAAAAATAAACATGTTAAATATTTTCTAATCAAATAAATAAGTTCTGTGGTCCAACAATGTAGAATATTAAACAGAAAATGCAAGATTTTTGACGAGAAATTTCAAAAGCAAAGAGGCACTTCCTTATAATATGCCATACAGAATATTCCATGAATAATTATGCATGGATATTCTACGAATATTCACTCATATGGATATTACTAGAATATTCACTCATATGGATATTACTAGAATATTCACGCGAGAATATTCTATGTGTATTCATGAAGGAATATTTCGAATTGGTATATTTTCCTCTGATGAACCAGAAATATTTTAGGAAAATTTCTGGTGGAATATTGCTACTTCATTCATCTGGGGTATATTCACACAAAAATATTCTTTGAGGGAGTATTCATGAAGCCCTATTCTGAATTGAAATATTTCCCGTATATTCCATGGATATTCTCCTTGGAATATTACAGATGAATGTACCTTCATAGAACAGGAATATCTTATTCAAAATATGTTTTTCTTTTCGGGGATATTTAGGGAATATTCGAGGAATATCCGATGCTGCCTGGTTGTCAGGCTGAATTTTTTAATCATCATCAAGGAGTTGAAGGATAAATTATGAAATGGATAAATGAATCTATGTTTAATCCCTACTTGAAGGATCAACTAACATTTTTATAGACAAAAAATTGTATTCTTTTTCTTTTAACAAAAGCGACTTTACGGGTTGATTATGAAATTGGCGATGTGAATAGCTAGCTACAATCATTTTATGTGAGTTTTCTTCGGTGTTTTTTCGGTGAAGTCGAATAAGTAAGGTAGGCGACTGATAAAAATCAAAAACAAGTCTCTCACATCATTATGCCATAAACAGATAGGACCGCAAGACCCATCTGTCATAGGTCATCTTCCGGTGCGTCTTCAATCCCAACATCGACAACGATAAATCACCACAATCAACCCCCCAAAGTGTCCGTAGCAATGATCAAAACCGTCATCATGACGAAACAGCGGTCAAGGTCGATCTCACCGCTCTTCATCGGTACCAAGCTTCTTCTTAGCTTCTTCACCGTCAGTACCACCAGTAGTGCCATTGACTCCTCGCGAGACAGTCATAAGGTGAATCCGCGAATAGTAGTCGCATCTTTATTCATCACACGGCGGCCGCCGCAAAAAAGAACGGGTCCCGAAGGATCGCACGATCGGCATATTCATTTGATGTGGCGGACAGGAGAGGATCACCGAGAAAATTGAATTTTCCCATCAGGTGAGAACCTCGATCTTCTTCTATCGATCTGTTGAGTGCCGATCGAGACTGCTGGAAGGATGCAGCATCATTTTTCTCGTCGCTTAGCGCGGTCACAAACACAGTTCTGTTTGAGATGACTGACATTCCAGGATCTTTAACGGCACTTCTAATGTTTTCGTGGAACGTTATAGCTATGAACTGGAAAATTGTTGCGTACAAAGTAGCTTTGAGTCTTTTGAACCATAATTATATGGCTTCGTTGAAGCCGTTTTATCGGGTTGTACTATTATTATTCCTTCTATGTGATTTTCATTCCAATTTGTTTTTCTGAGGTGAATAAGTGCTTTATAGGAGGAATAGATTCTGAGGTGTGTTATAGGTTTTAATTGAGATTATTCATATACTTATTAATTGAATTGGGAGGTCGTATTCCTGACATTAATCATTTCGAGAAGATTATGTACAAATTCATCACAATCTGAACAAATAGATTCATCGTCCTCACAAATAAACGAGAAATTTTTCGAAGTAACAACAAAAAAAAAATATGCCATCAAAATGTTCACCATAGAATAAACCTTGAAGAAAATTTCGCGAATTTGGAGGCAGATTCGGTGAACAAAACAAGTTGTCAGTTTGACAAATAATAATGTCATCTTATTTCTATAAACTTCAAAAGATGGAATCACAGAATTATTATGAAATTTTCCAACACCAGATCTGAAAAACTCAATTTACTTTTCATGGGAATAACATAATTTCAGCAGGAATAGTATACATATTTTGAAAATATTTTTTTGTTATTCTACTAGTGATATTCTGAGAGTGAGTATTTATTAAAGCCTATTCTGAATTGAAATATTTCTCGTATATTCCATAAAAAATTTTTTTGGAATTCGTTAGCAATAAGTTACAACAAAAAATATGCCATCGAAATGTTGACCAAAGAAAAAACCTTGAAGAAAATTTCGCGAATTTGGAGGCAGATTAGGTGAACAAAACTAGCTGTCAGTTTCAAAAATAATAATGTCATCTTATTTCTATGAACTTCAAAAGATGGAATCACAGAATTATTATAAAATTTTTCAACACCAGATCTGAAAAACTCAATTTACTTTTCACGGGAATAACATAATTTCAGCAGGAATAGTATACATCTTTTGAAAATGTTTTTTTGTTATTCTACTAGTGAAATTCTGAGAGTGAGTATTTATAAAGGCCTATTCTAAATTGAAATTTTTCTCGTAATTCCATAAAAATTCTTTTTGGAATTCGTTAGCTATAAGTTACAACAAAAAAATATGCCATCGAAATGTTGACCAAAGAAAAAACCTTGAAGAAAATTTCGCGAATTTGGAGGCAGATTCGGTGAACAAAAATAGCTGTCAGTTTGACAAATAATAATGTCATCTTAATTCTATAAACTTCGAAAGACGGAATCACAGAATTATTATAAAATTTTTCAACACCAGATCTGAAAAACTCAATTCACTTTTCATGGGAATAACATAATTTCAGCAGGAATAGTATACATATTTTGAAAATATTTTTTTGTTATTCTACTAGTGAAATTCTGAGAGTGAGTATTTATAAAGGCCTATTCTAAATTGAAATTTTTCTCGTAATTCCATAAAAATTCTTTTTGGAATTCGTTAGCTATAAGTTACAACAAAAAAATATGCCATCGAAATGTTGACCAAAGAAAAAACCTTGAAGAAAATTTCGCGAATTTGGAGGCAAATTCGGTGAAACAAACAGCTGTCAGTGTGGCAAATAATAATGTCATTTTATTTCTATAAACTTAAAAAGATGGAATCACATAATTTTTATGAAATTTCCCAACACCAGATCAGAAAAACTCAATTTCCTTTTTATGGGAATGACATAATTTCAGCAGGAATAGTATACATCTTTTGAAACTGTTTTTCTGTTATTCTACTAGTGATATTCTAAGAGTGAGTATTTATGAAGGCCTATTCTGAATTGAAATATTTCTCGGATATTCCATAAATATTATTTTTGGAATATTCCTTGAATATGTCGTAAGAATGTAGGTACCTTCATATACCAAGAATATCTCATTCAAAATATATTATTCTTCTAGGAGATACTTAGGGAATATTCGAGGAATATTCGATGCTGACTGGTGGACTGGCTGTATTTTTTGTATCGTCAGCAATAAGCTACACCAAAAAAAAAATGCCATCGAAATGTTGACCAAAGAAAAAACCTTGAAGAAAATTTCGTGCATTTGGAGGCAGATTCGGTGTACAAAACCAGCTGTCAGTGTGACAAATAATAATGTCCTCTTATTTCTATAAACTTCAAAAGATGGAATCACAAAATGAATATAAAAATTCCCAACATCAGATCAGAAAAACTCAATTTCCTTTTCATGGGAATAACATAATTTCAGCAGGAATAGTATACATCTTTTGAAAATGTTATTTGTTATTATTTTGTTATTCTACTAGTGAAATTCTGAGAGTGAGTATTTATGAAGGCCTATTCTAAATTGAAATATTTCTCGTAAATATTTTTTTTGGAATATTCCTTGAATATGCCGAAAGAATGTATCTTCATAAACCAGGAATATCTTATTCAAAATATATTATTCTTCTCGGGGATACTTAGGGAATATTCGAGGAATATCCGATGTTGTCTGGTTGTCTAGCTATATTTTTTCCATCGTTAGCAATAAGTTACAACAAAGAAAAAAATGCCATCGGAATGTTGACCAAAGAAAGAACCTTGAAGAAAATTTCGCGAATTTGGAGGCAAATTCGGTGAAACAAACAGCTGTCAGTGTGGCAAATAATAATGTCATTTTATTTCTATAAACTTAAAAAGATGGAATCACAAAATTAATATAAAAATTCCCAACATCAGATCAGAAAAACTCAATTTCCTTTTCATGGGAATAACATAATTTCAGCAGGAATAGTATACATCTTTTGAAAATGTTTTTTTGTTATTCTACTAGTGAAATTCTGAGAGTGAGTATTTATGAAGGCCTATTCTAAATTGAAATATTTCTCATATATTCCATAAAAATTCTTTTTGGAATTTTCCTTGAATATGACAAAGAATGTACCTTCATATACAAGGAATATCCTTTTCAAAATATATTATTCTTCTTGGGGATACTTAGGGAATATTCGAGGAATATCCGATGCTGTCTGGTTTACTGGCTGTATTTTTCCCATCGTTAGCAATAAGTTACAAAAAAAAAATATGCCATCGAAATGTTGACCAGAGAAAAAACCTTGAAGAAAATTTCGCGAATTTTGAGGCAGATTCGGTAAACAAAACCAGCTATCAGTGTGACAAAAAATAATGTCATCTTATTTCTATTAACTTCAGAAGATGGAATCTCAAACTTATTATCAAATTTCCCAACACCAGATCAGAAAAACTCAATTTTCTTTTCATGGGAATAATGTCAGCAAGATATGACGAATAGTATACAACTTTTGAAAATGTTTGTTTGTTATTCTTCTATATCACGAACTCAACTTTTATTTCGAATGATATCGTGTTTACGGCCGGACGGACAAAACTAAGTTTGAACACGAATTCTTTATCTTTGAGTTTAACTCTGAGTGACATTTGGGCAAAACGATAATGCTCTTGTTCATATAAAGCAGCACGTAAAAAGTGTACACCTATTAAATTTTTTGGTTCATATTTTTATTGTTATTATTCTTATTTCATATCTTGACAAAACAGAATGCTATAGGAAATTGCATTGCGAATCGTCGACTCTTTCTTGGTTATAGGATTGTCTTAAATGTCAGTATACCTATCATTACAGCTGAAACTAATTATAACCACAATCATGTTCATCATTAAGAATCGAGAACTTTAATATTTTTTCCGTGACTATTTCAATTTATCCTCTTCGGATTCGTTTAGCTGTAGTATTGAATAATTCAACACAAGTTCTTCCTGCCTAGAGGCAATTTCCGTTTTTCAAACAAGAACCGATTGAAGTACAGTCAAACAATGCAACAGAGAATTGATGGAATGTTCAGACATAAAATGGTTGAGTTTTTTATTTTAACATTCTTAATTGAATAGTGAAGATGTCACATAAAAATATATTTTAAAAGCAGCGATTTCGACGAAAAAATTCCAGAATTGGTAGAAAGTCAACACGTTCTTATAACAGTAAGAACCGAGGAATCCGCCTGTATCTTGTTACGAATACTTACGTGCTTTGATGAAATTCTCCAGGTAATTGTGTTTGATGTTTTATTCTCACCTCTCATTATGAATTATACAATAATAACCGAATATAAGGACGAATATTCCATTTGGCAATTCAAGATACATGAAGATGACTTTTCTCACGACAATTATTAATAAAGCGGTTGAAATTTTGGGAATGTCAACATCGTTCGTCATAAAGAAAAGAATTGCATCTTCAACAATACATAAGTACAAGTTTTTTTCATCTACTTATTCGAGTATCAATTTCACACTGAAACTTCCATTTGTTTCCAAATCACGATGCTTCATTACGATCTCCGCACTTCATTCAATAGTTTAATTTCTTCACTCGAAGAAAAAATTTCACGCGACGACAATTCTGAAATGCTAGAGCGATGAACCTACCATCGAGAATAACAAAAAAAGTATGACAAATCGAAGGAATCCAGAAATCAATCTGGATATTCACGGTTCGTGTCTTAATCGCCCGTCGAAGTCTCCAATATCGACAGTTGAAAAGAGGTATTTAACCCGGATAGGCGCACAAAGGGAATGTATTTCTATGTTTTTTTCGATAAAAAAGAGTGGAATATGGAGATGATAATATTCTAAATAATTTCCGATTAATATTCAAATTTTCATAACGCACGAAGTAGGTACTATGAGTAAAGCTTAGGGGTTAAAAGAACAGTATGAGATCATCGATATTGAATTTTGATTCTATGATGAAATGTTTATCGAAAACTTTTTTTTCGAATTAATCCCAACATCATACCATTTCGGAATTTCATGATTCACGCGTCACCAAATCCGAAATGTCAATTGAGAAAAAATAGAAAAAGTCGTAAATAATACAGAAGTCAACTGGACGTTCACGGTTCGTGTCTTAATCGCCTGTTGAAGTCTCCAATTTCTGCTGTTTGAAAGAGGTATTCAACTCGGAAAGGCGCACAAAGGGAATATATTTCTATGTTCTTTTCTATTAAAAGGACTGTCTGAAAGATGCAAATTTAGAAAGCCTCTAGTTTTTCCCAGAAGGTCATTATTTTCATCATTAAAATCAATGAAAAGGACGAAATTCCAAATAATTCCCGATAATATTTAAAATTCCATAACTCACAAAGTGCTACGAGTGATTGTTTGGGGTTAGAAGAATCTGATTCAGTATGAGATCATCGATATTGATTTTCGATTCCATGATGAAATGTTTATCGAAAACTTTTTTTTTCAAATGGATCCCAACATCTTAACAGTACAATTTCGGAATTTCATGATTCACACGTTACCAAATCCCAAATGTAAAATGAGAAAAAACAGAAAAAGTCGCAAATAAACAATCCAGAAGTCAACTGTACTTCACGGTTCGTGTCTTAATCGTCTGTTGAAGTCTCCAATTTCTGCTGTTTGAAAGAGGTATTCAACTCGGATAGGCGCACAAAGGGAATATATTTCAATGTTCTTTTCTATTAAAAGGACTGTCTGAAAGATGCAAAATTTAGAAAGCCTCTAGTTTTTCCCAGAAGGTCATTATTTTCATCATTAAAATCAATGAAAAGGACGAAATTCCAAATAATTCCCGATAATATTTAAAATTCCATAACTCACAAAGTGCTACGAGTGATTGTTTGGGGTTAGAAGAATCTGATTCAGTATGAGATCATCGATATTGATTTTCGATTCCATGATGAAATGTTTATCGAAAACTTTTTTTTTCAAATGGATCCCAACATCTTAACAGTACAATTTCGGAATTTCATGATTCACACGTTACCAAATCCCAAATGTAAAATGAGAAAAAACAGAAAAAGTCGCAAATAAACAATCCAGAAGTCAACTGTACTTCACGGTTCGTGTCTTAATCGTCTGTTGAAGTCTCCAATTTCTGCTGTTTGAAAGAGGTATTCAACTCGGATAGGCGCACAAAGGGAATATATTTCAATGTTCTTTTCTATTAAAAGGACTGTCTGAAAGATGCAAAATTTAGAAAGCCTCTAGTTTTTCCCAGAAGGTCATTATTTTCATCATTATAATCAATGGAAAGGACGAAATTCCAAATAATTCCCGATAATATTTAAAATTCCATAACTCACAAAGTGCTACGAGTGATTGTTTGGGGTTAGAAGAATCTGATTCAGTATGAGATCATCGATATTGATTTTCGATTCCATGATGAAATGTTTATCGAAAACTTTTTTTTTCAAATGGATCCCAACATCTTAACAGTACAATTTCGGAATTTCATGATTCACACGTTACCAAATCCCAAATGTAAAATGAGAAAAAACAGAAAAAGTCGCAAATAAACAATCCAGAAGTCAACTGTACTTCACGGTTCGTGTCTTAATCGTCTGTTGAAGTCTCCAATTTCTGCTGTTTGAAAGTGGTATTCAACTCGGATAGGCGCACAAAGGGAATATATTTCTATCTTATTTTGTATTAAAAGGACTGTCTGAAAGATGCAAAATTTAGAAAGCCTCTAGTTTTCCACAGAAGGTGATTATTTTCATCATTAAAATCAATGAAAAGGACGAAACCCCGAATAATTCCCGATGAATATTTAAAATTCCATAACTCACAAAGTGCTACGAGTGATTGTTTGGGGTTAGAAGAATCTGATTCAGTATGAGATCATCGATATTGATTTTCGATTCCATGATGAAATGTTTATCGAAAACTTTTTTTTTCAAATGGATCCCAACATCTTAACAGTACAATTTCGGAATTTCATGATTCACACGTTACCAAATCCCAAATGTAAAATGAGAAAAAACAGAAAAAGTCGCAAATAAACAATCCAGAAGTCAACTGTACTTCACGGTTCGTGTCTTAATCGTCTGTTGAAGTCTCCAATTTCTGCTGTTTGAAAGAGGTATTCAACTCGGATAGGCGCACAAAGGGAATATATTTCTATGTTCTTTTCTATTAGAAGGACTGCCTGAAAGATGCAAAATTTAGAAAGCCTCTAGTTTTTCCCAGAAGGTCATTATTTTCATCATTAAAATCAATGAAAAGGACGAAATTCCAAATAATTCCCGATAATATTTAAAATTCTATAACTCACAAAGTGCTACGAGTGATTGTTTGGGGTTAGAAGAATCTGATTCAGTATGAGATCATCGATATTGATTTTCGATTCCATGATGAAATGTTTATCGAAAACTTTTTTTTTCAAATGGATCCCAACATCTTAACAGTACAATTTCGGAATTTCATGATTCACACGTTACCAAATCCCAAATGTAAAATGAGAAAAAACAGAAAAAGTCGCAAATAAACAATCCAGAAGTCAACTGTACTTCACGGTTCGTGTCTTAATCGTCTGTTGAAGTCTCCAATTTCTGCTGTTTGAAAGAGGTATTCAACTCGGATAGGCGCACAAAGGGAATATATTTCTATGTTCTTTTCTATTAGAAGGACTGCCTGAAAGATGCAAAATTTAGAAAGCCTCTAGTTTTTCCCAGAAGGTCATTATTTTCATCATTAAAATCAATGAAAAGGACGAAATTCCAAATAATTCCCGATAATATTTAAAATTCTATAACTCACAAAGTGCTACGAGTGATTGTTTGGGGTTAGAAGAATCTGATTCAGTATGAGATCATCGATATTGATTTTCGATTCCATGATGAAATGTTTATCGAAAACTTTTTTTTTCAAATGGATCCCAACATCTTAACAGTACAATTTCGGAATTTCATGATTCACACGTTACCAAATCCCAAATGTAAAATGAGAAAAAACAGAAAAAGTCGCAAATAAACAATCCAGAAGTCAACTGTACTTCACGGTTCGTGTCTTAATCGTCTGTTGAAGTCTCCAATTTCTGCTGTTTGAAAGAGGTATTCAACTCGGATAGGCGCACAAAGGGAATATATTTCAATGTTCTTTTCTATTAAAAGGACTGTCTGAAAGATGCAAAATTTAGAAAGCCTCTAGTTTTTCCCAGAAGGTCATTATTTTCATCATTATAATCAATGGAAAGGACGAAATTCCAAATAATTCCCGATAATATTTAAAATTCCATAACTCACAAAGTGCTACGAGTGATTGTTTGGGGTTAGAAGAATCTGATTCAGTATGAGATCATCGATATTGATTTTCGATTCCATGATGAAATGTTTATCGAAAACTTTTTTTTTCAAATGGATCCCAACATCTTAACAGTACAATTTCGGAATTTCATGATTCACACGTTACCAAATCCCAAATGTAAAATGAGAAAAAACAGAAAAAGTCGCAAATAAACAATCCAGAAGTCAACTGTACTTCATGGTTCGTGTCTTAATCGTCTGTTGAAGTCTCCAATTTCTGCTGTTTGAAAGTGGTATTCAACTCGGATAGGCGCACAAAGGGAATATATTTCTATCTTATTTTGTATTAAAAGGACTGTCTGAAAGATGCAAAATTTAGAAAGCCTCTAGTTTTCCACAGAAGGTGATTATTTTCATCATTAAAATCAATGAAAAGGACGAAACCCCGAATAATTCCCGATGAATATTTAAAATTCCATAACTCACAAAGTGCTACGATTGATTGTTTGGGGTTAGAAGAATCTGATTCAGTATGAGATCATCGATATTGAGTTTCGATTCTATGATGAAATGTCTATCGAAAACTTTTTTTTTCACATTGATCCCAACATCATAACAGTACAATTTGGGAATTTCATGATCCACACGTCACCAAATTCCAAATGTAGAATGAGAGAAACAGAAAAAGTCGCAAATAAACAATCCAGAAGTCAACTGGACTTCACGGTTCGTGTCTTAATCGTCTGTTGAAGTCTCCAATTTCTGCTGTTTGAAAGAGGTATTCAACTCGGATAGGCGCACAAAGGGAATATATTTCTATCTTATTTTCTATTAAGAGGACTGTCTGAAAGATGCAAAATTTAGAAAGCCTCTAGTTTTCCACAGAAGGTGATTATTTTCATCATTAAAATCAATGAAAAGGACGAAACCCCAAATAATTCCCGACAAATATTTAAAATTCCATAACACACGAAGTACTACGAGTGAAACTTCGGGGTTAGAAGAATCTGATTCAGTATGAGATTATCGATATTGAGTTTCGATCCTATGATGAAATGTTTAACGAAAATTTTTTTTTCAAATTGATCCCAACATCATAACAGTACAATTTCGGAATTTCACGATTCACACGTCACCTTATCCCAAATGTAAAATGAGAAAAAACAGAAAAAGTCGCAAATAAACAATCCAGAAGTCAATCTTGGCGTTCTCGGTTCGTGTCCCAACCGCCCGTCGAAGTCTCCATTATCGGTTCGTGAAAAGTCTCTTCTACGCGGATTGCGGCACAAAGAGAAGCTATTTTAATTGTTATTTCGCTTCCTCGGACAGCCGACGGTACGAAATCCTGAATACCTATAATGGTATAATTATTGACTGATCTATATCGATCGAGATGGAGAAAGGATACCTTCACAAACGGGTGGTTGAAATCGTTCGATTGATGAATGTAATTCAACGTTGGGAAATATCGGTTGCCGTCTTTCATGATGTCGATGTGGAAGGAGGATTGTTTTACGTTTTCACAAAAATATTTGGTGAATTCATGATTTAATTCAATTTATACAAGATCTTCATAAATGATGGTAACATCGCAGTGGGCTTGAAAATATTCCGCTTCATATGCACACTAGCTATTTCAGCCACAGAATTGAATTTGTTGTATCGAAGCGTTTCTGTGATGTTACAATAATATATAAAGACCCTGTTATCATTCGAAATAATGAACCGAAATCCTGGTGACCCGCCGCCGGCAGGAAGTGATATTTTCCGCGAATGCAACCGATATACCGACGAAATTTCGGGGCCATCGAGCCCTAACGGAACATCCAGAAATCGGAGAGTGTGTTGGCCCACGCCGAATGACCTTTACCGATTCGTGTCAGTAGTGTGAGTGTGTATGATTCATCAGAATTGGCACAGAGCGGCTCGAATATGTTCTCGAACGGTGGGCAAACTGATGCTCATATATACCTGACTCTCGGATATAACAGTTCTTTTGAACATGTCGCATTCATATTTAAATGATGTAGACGGAGACGTGATGTCAAACTGCCATAACGTTCGTGGTCTTCGTGGGCAGGGTCGGAGTGGATGGTGTTGATCTTTCGAATTCTTAACCCGGGAACTGAGGTCGAGATTATTTGACGTTGCACATGTTTGGGAACGATGCTTTGACCATGCTCTTTACTCTTAGAGAGCTACCTGGAAGAACCCAAGAGATAATTTGATTTTTATTATAATCCTCAAGAGTAATCCAAGAACATAATAAGATCAGTGATGAATCCTCCAACTCGCTAGATTACGTTATTAAGACCTTTTTACAACTTCACTCTAGTAGTTCCTCCAGTGAGACATGAAATCAAATTATCTGGAATGAAAAGGAATAGATACCTCAAAATACCCATGGAAGAATTTTGATTTTATTATAATTTACAAGAGCACTTCAAGAGTGAAAAATAAGTCGAAAAATTAAAAAAAAAATCAAATAAATCCTTCAACTCTAGAAGTAATCCACAAAGCACTTATAAAACCATCTCAAGCTTCATTCAGTCAATTTATGAAGCTTTTCAAGAATATTATTCAAATCATGTTTGCAACTATTTAATCTAAATTTCACCTTCTACCTCTTGAAACCATTATAAAGCCTTTTCAACGGCTAGATTACGTTGTTAAGACCTTCTTACTAGTATTTCATTGTACCTCAGGTGTTTTGAAACTCCCCAACAAGGTGGGTATATCATATTGAAGATCATTCTTCCAATTCATCTTGATTTGATCCTAGACATATCTTCAGTGAGACATGAAACCAAATTATCGTGGATGAAAAGGAATGGATACCTCAAATTACCCATGGAGGAATTTTAATTTCATTTTGATTTACATGAGTACTCCAAGAGTAAAGAATAAATAAAAACGAAAATCCAATAGGTAAATCCTTCAACTCTTGAAGTAGTCCACAAAGCACTTATAAAACCATCTCAAGCGTTGATCAGTAAATTTATGAAGCTTTTCAAGACTATTATTCGAATCATTTTTATAACTATTTAATCTGAATTTCAACATTAACCTCTTGAAAATCCGTCTTAAAACCATTATAAAGCCTTTTTAACAGCTACATTACGTTGTTGAGACCTTTTCACAAGTATTTCATAGAACTTCAGGTGTTCTGACACTCTCAACAAGGTTAGTATATTGATATACAGGGGCTTTCATGAGGAACCTCACCCATATTTATACGGGAAACTACTGAACGTATTTTCATGAAATTCAGCACTTATCAGTATTTCACGATGCTGATGAAATCTAAAATATTTTCAAGGCATGAGCACCTCCGGTTTTTCCGGAAATGACGTCAACTTCCGTTTTTCAAATTAGAACACCATTTTTTTATTGCAGAAATAGATTCCTTAGAAAATTTCAAGTTATTTTGATGTAACATTTTTCAGTTTTGGTTGGAAAATTCTCTCTGAGCGGGAAAATTCGAAAAAAAAATCGAAAATAGAGCTCCGCTGAAACAAGAATAACTTCGAGGTTTTTGGATGGAAAATTTTCATTTTTGGGATTTTTCAAGATGTAAGATTGATGTATCCACTTTAAAAATCGAAATCGCGATTCATGATACAGGGGGTGAAAAAATCGCTTTCAAAGTTAGGGATGACAAAATCGTGAAAAATCAATTTTTTCAAATTAGAACCCCATTTTTTCATGGCAGATATTGAATCTACGTTAAAAAATAATGTGAGTGTATGCATCACACCCTTGCCCTAAAATGGATATTTTAGGAGTTATTCACAAAAAACTGTTTTTCGTCTTGAATTTTCAGCTATTTCTTTTTCCTTCACGCCAAAAAGATGAAATTTTCAGGAACTGTTATTTGAACCATGCTGTAGATTTTTCACCCCTTCTTGAAACCGACTTCAAGTTACTATTAGGAGAACCATGGCAAACTCTCGCAGTTATAACTAGAGAAGATGCTCAAAGTTTTGACCGTTAATTTCTAGACATTTATTTATACGTCTCAGGAATGCTTCGTGCGTTGCTCTTCTTATTTCATCGGGAGGAAGAGATCTGCAAAAGTGTTTAAAAACCAAATTGAGTTTCAAAACTATGAATCTAAAAATCTAAACAAACCTGAACGCATTTCTGACTCGTTCTATGCAGTCCTCTTTATCAGTCAGGGGAGTTGAGTAGACAATATTTTTTATCCTACCCCAAACATAATAGTCTGAAGGAGTTAAATCGGGAGAACTGGAGAGAAAACCGATGGCCGATTAGTTGAAATAAAGAGGTTTCCGATACAAATTCGAATCCAAATTCGCCATCTATTTAGGAACAACCTGTAACTTTTTTCTCTCGCATATTAGGGTAGTAAAATCTAAAACATGGTTTAAGTAACAGTTCCTGAAAATTTCATCTTTTTGGCGTGAAGGGAAAAGAAATAGCTGAAAATTCAAGACGAAAAACAGTTTTTTGTGAATAACTCAGAAAATATCCATTTTAGGGCAAGGGTGTGATGCATACACTCACATTATTTTTTAACGTAGATTCAATATCTGCCATGAAAAAATGGGGTTCTAATTTGAAAAAATTGATTTTTCACGATTTTGTCATCCCTAACTTTGAAAGCGATTTTTTCACCCCCTGTATCATGAATCGCGATTTCGATTTTTGAAGTGGATACATCAATCTTACATCTTGAAAAATCCCAAAAATGAAAATTTTCCATCCAAAAACCTCGAAGTTATTCTTGTTTCAGCGGAGCTCTATTTTCGATTTTTTTTTCGAATTTTCCCGCTCAGAGAGCATTTTCCAACCAAAACTGAAAAATGTTACATCAAAATAACTTGAAATTTTCTAAGGAATCTATTTCTGCAATAAAAAAATGGTGTTCTAATTTGAAAAACGGAAGTTGACGTCATTTCCGGAAAAACCGGAGGTGCTCATGCCTTGAAAATATTTTAGATTTCATCAGCATCGTGAAATACTTATAAGTGCTGAATTTCATGAAAATACGTTCAGTAGTTTCCCGTATAAATATGGGTGAGGTTCCTCGTGAAAGACCCTGTATAATATTGAAGATCATTCTTCCGATTCATCTTGATTTAATTCTAAATATATCTTCGGTGAGACATGAAACCAAATTATTGTGAATGAAAAGGAATGGAAACCTCAAAGTACCCATGAAGGAATTTTAATTTAATTATGATTAACATGAGTACTTCAAGAGTAAAAATAAATAAAAACAAAAATCCAATAGGTAAATCCTTCAACTCTAGAAGAAGTCCACGAAGCACTTATAAAACCATCTCAAGCGTTGATCAGTCAATTTATGAAGCTTTTCCAGACTATTATTCGAATCATTTTCGAGACTATTCAATCTAAATTTTAACTTTAACCACTTGAAATCCGTCTTAAAACCATTATAAAGCCTTTTCAACAGCTACATTACGTTGTTAAGACCTTTTTACAAGTATTTCTTGGAACTTCAGATGTTTTGACACTCTCAACAAGGTTGGTATATTGATATATCATATTGAAGATCATTCTTCCAATTCATCTTGATTTAATCCTAAACATATCTTCAGTGAGACATGAAACCAACTTATCGTGAATAAAAGGAATGGATACCTCAAAGTACCCATGGAGAAATTTTAATTTCATTATGATTTACAAGAGTACTTCAAGAGTAAAAAATAAATAAAAACAAAAATCCAATAGGTAAATCCTTCAACTCTAGAAGTAGTCCACAAAGCACTTATAAAACCATCTCAAGCTTTGATCAGTCAATTTATGAAGCTTCTCCAGACTATTATTCGAGTCATTTTTGTAACTATTCAATCTAAATTTTAACATTAACCTCTTGAAAATCCGTTTTAAAACCATTATAAAGCCTTTTTAACAGCTACATTACGTTGTTAAGACCTTTTTACAAGTATTTCATAGAACTTCAGGTGTTTTGACACTCTCAACAAGGTTGGTATATGGATATATCATATTGAAGATCATTCTTTCAATTCATCTTGATTTAATCCTAAACATATCTTCAGTGAGACATGAAACCAAATTATCGTGAATGAAAAGAAATGGATACCTCAAAGTACCCATGGAATAATTTTAATTTTATTATGATTTACAAGAGTACTCCAAGAGTAAAAAATTAGTCCAGTGAGAAATCCACCAACTATAGGAGTAGATCACAAAGCACTTATAAAACCATCTCAAGCGTTAATAGGTCCATTCATCGAGCTTCTCAAGGCTATTATTCAAATCATTTATAAAGGCCAAATAACGTTGTTAAGACCTTTCCACATCCACTCTTAAGTATTTTTACTACCTTAAGTTTTTATAATAAATTGTTTGTGACAGCTATCATATAGATCAGGATAAAACCTTTTTGAGATAAAATAGTTTTGAAGATCAAATACTCTTGAGTTGATTTTTTAAGGTTGTACACTACTTTCATTGCATCACAATAATTGTTTCAATGATTTCTCATAAATGGCATGTTGAATTCTTTTTTTGAATGTACATTCAGGAGTGTATGCAAAAGAATTTCCTCGAAAGTTTTCAGAAAAAAAATTCAATATTTTTGCGTCTAATCCAATCTATCCAAGGCGGATAATTTGAACTAACTTCAACAATTACTGGCAATAAAAATGAAAAAAATTGAAAATTGATATTTCTTTCAATATCACCGCTTTCTCAATTTGATTTAAATTTATCACCTTTCAAATCGGATATATGCTCATGTATAAATATTCGAAAGGTTATGGATTGAAATCAAATTAACAAATCGATGGCTAATGAGAACAACTTTTGATATTGAAAGAAATTTCATTTTTTTTCTTTTTCATCGCCAGTAATTGTTGATGTAAGTTTGAATTATCTGCCTGGGATGCATTGGGTTACACGGAAAAATATTGAATTTTTATTCGAAAACGTTCGAGGAAAGTTTTATGCATACAAAAAAATTAAAAGAATTCAACTGCCGTTTATGGAAAATCATTGAAACGATTTTTGTGATACAATGAACCCTTGAGGTTTATTGAACAGTGTAAATGATCTTGGACAGTAAAAAATGGTATGAACTTAGGCTTTTCCGAAGCATGTGTATATTTATTTTCAACTTTAATTATTTTGTTATATCTCTCGCTGAAGGTATCTTCAGGATCTAATAAAGGTGAACTGTTCTCGAAGAAGCTTTATGATAAAACATACATTACTATCCCAACCTTGGGAAGAGTATCAAAAGACTTGAGGTTTTAAAAAAGTCTCAATAACGTGATCTTGCCATTGAACTAGTTTTATAATTGTTCTAAAGGGGATTTTCAAGAGGCGAGGTTCAGTGGGAAATGATTTCAATAAAAATCTCTTTTAAGAGTAGAGACTGCAATTTTTGTTTCTCGAAAAATTCACATATGTAGATCATAATAAGGAAATGAGTAAAATAAGAGAATGTAAACAAACTTTGTACAAAATATGTAACCTATTCGCTGCATCCATGATCGATTGGTACCACTTTCTAAATATTTACGACTGATAAACCAATTAAAATAATTGCTTCTGTACCAGAAACACATTTAGAGTCCAATTGAACTGATTGGAATCATCTATCGGTACTGTTTGAGATAAAGTTCTTCATAATTCATGAGAGGTATGCTCTTCCTCCTTTGTGAAGTACTTATTAGTGGTTACAATTAGCATATTTGCTATGATAACTACCTACGTCGTATGTTTAATGGAATTCACACTCTTTTATACTTGTCACTTCACGTACTCGTTTAGATAGTGATTATACTAATCACTCAACACTCAATCCTATTCTAGGCTTAACGGAAGGAAAAATGGCCTACTAAGAAATTATAATCTCCTCTTTTTTGGACTACTTGTCCAAATATTCGATGAGAAAGGGAAGGAAAGTATCAGGTTTTCCAGAAGAATCTGGAGAATGAGGGTGGCTTTCTTAGGTGGTCAAACGAAGCTGAGAAAATTTCTTCGACATCTTTTTCATGTGTGTTGTATGGGAAATTAAATCCCAGTAAGCAATTCACTTCATTGAATACGTATTCAGAGTGCTTAACAACGAAGTACTGTTAATAAGATCCTTTGTATTCAATACTCAGTCACGATGTTATTGTTACGAGGTGGCTAGACTGGTAGTTTGTAAAGCAATTACAATCGAGCGAAGACGAACAAATCATTTCTAATCGCAATTTGCATTCTTCGAACTACTTGCGAAACTTTGTCAGGTGGAAAGTTGAGGGAAATATGTTCTTTTTATTTCGCGAAATGAAATTTAATTGTGTTGGGGAATTGATGAAACCATGTAATTTAACTATATCTTATCGTTTGTTAGAGAATCGAAATGTACAACACGAAGAATTTGTTGGAATGTAGGTCATAACTCGCGCAGATGAAGTTTGCAACACGAGCCGAAGGCGAGTGCTGTAATTCATCAAGTGAGTTATGACCATTACCGCAAGTTGAATACAATAATTTATCTACGACTATAAAAATAAATACTGAGATACAAGTAAAGAGGAAGAACCTTATTCACAAATCTTAATAGTTACCTATAACAATGCATTATTTATGTTGATCGTTGTTCTTAGCATAGAGTAGAAAGTCCATAGGGGCGATGTTTTATATTTAGTGCTAAGTTCACTGAAATATACCAAAAGAAAATTCTCTTTAAACGATGACTTAATAGTCTTACTGCTAAACCAATCTTGAAAATTGTTGCATACATCTTCATATTTGTTTTAGGATTTTTCGGGCAATAAATTCTCTATGGTAGCATTGGCTGATTTCTGAAGGTGTACATAATAATTCATCTTCACTATCTGAATTCATCTTTTTCAGCAAAACATTCACAATAATAATTAGCTTTCAACTTAATTTGAGAAAACGTCAAAATTATTGAAGTGACCTCCCGTCAATGGACTGTTTCTTTTCGGCCAATCGGCTTGTTCAGAAGCACAGAGCTTATAGTAGTGAGTTATTATAACTCACGTTGTTTGTTTACAGATTTTATGCTCAAAAGTAGTTGAATAATGAATATATAATTCAATAGGAGTAGACAAAGTAGTTTTCTCATATTGACAACTCAAAATAGTCATCATAATCATGTGGTGTCTCCGATCTGGATTTTCCTCGTTCCTCACTCAACAAAAGATGCCCATCTATAACGAGCTATATTCCAAATATGTTGCGTATCCCAATTGTGGCTCGATTGAAACTTGGGAAAGGATTCTTGCAGATTGCTGCGTTAGTTGTGTGAATATCCATTGTATCTTTGTATCGGACTCTAAATTGCCGTTATATAATTCAGGAAATATGCATATTAATTTGTATCATCAAGATGAGAATGGAACGATACGAGACGTGAATGAAGAAGAATAGACTCGAAAAGTGAAGATTTATGAAATGATTCCGCTCATTAAATATCGCTTTTCTCGACTTTGCTTTCTGAAGAGAATTAATTGAAACCTGTATTGATCTATTAAGATTTTTACAACGTGAGTTAATGGGGTTAATTTATGTGAATCGTTCGAATAACGTTTATTAAATTCGGTTCATTTATCTTCATGTCTGTTATCAAAATGACCTTTTCGTAAAATTCGCAGAATTCACGGATGATATTTAGACAAATGGAATGACACAATTATCATGATAAGTGGAAAATATTAATTTCATAATTTCGTGTTTCAACATATAATTCAAGGTGAGTTTGAATGAAAATAGTAGGTAAAACTCCAAAATGTCATGTTAGAAGATTATGTTTTCTTTTTAATGTACTATTGAACAAATCACTTTCCTATAATCTTTGTAGAAACTGTTAGGCAATCTGGCAGTAACGTTATGAGGTCTTAGCATTCAAATACAGGGTGTCCCAAGTTCGGGTGCCTACTAGACGTTTCTTGAGAACCGGACCTATTTGAAATCTGAAAATTTTGGATTATGATATTGTTCGACTTTATCTACTGAGCTGAAATATTCTTAGAGCCTGAATATTTTCAGTTATACAGGGAGTGAAAATAAATTTCTCGAAAAATTTTTTTTTGCATTTGTTCGTCTCTTATATGATCGATTACACAATTTTCAATATATTTCTGTTAGAATCGTTTAATTCGTCAAAAAATATTCAAAATATCGAAAAAAAAACTGAAAAAAGAAGGGAGATATGCGTAGTCAGTCTTATGTTCGTTATTCCCATTCTCAATATTTCAAGCATAAACTGTTTTTAAATTTTCGAAGTAGGAGCAAAAACTACTTCGAACAGTATCATTATTTTCTTCACAGAATTAGAAAAACAAAAGTTATTGAAAATTCTGATCATAATTTTTGACAAAATATTTGAAACACCCTGTGACGAGTTTACATGAATTTAGGGGATGCATAATTTTTCGCCATTCTTCTACATCGAAAATCTAAAAACAGTTTATGCTTGAAATATCGAGAATAGGAATAACGAACACAATACTGACTACGCATATCTCCCATTTTCTAATTTTTTTTTCGATATTTTTAAAACTATTTCGACGAATGCAACGATTCGAATAGAAATATATTTAAAATTCAATAATCGATCATATAAGAGACGGAAAAATGCAAAAAAAAATTTTCGAGACATCTATTTTCACTCCCTGTATAACTGAAAGTGTTCAAGCTACAAGAAAGTTTTAGCTCAGTAGATAAAGTCAGACAATATCATAATCTGAATTTTCGGATAGAAAATTGAACCTTTTGGAGAGCCCTCAGATAAATTACCAAAAATCGTCTGTTTTCTTATTGAACGATCAGATAGACTTGAACAATTCATCATTATTGAATCTGTTTTGAATTGAAAATTTCTCATCTTAATTATGAAAAAAACCTCAACAGATATTCTCACTCAATGGCTGTAAGATAAGCATAATTCCATCCTTGGAAGTCGTAATTAAGATATCATTAAATATTCATCCCACACAAGGAGGGATTAATATGATTAACCATTACCTCCACCTAGTGATTAGATTTGTTTGTATTAGTAGATAGCTTCAGAGTTTGGAGAATTAATTTAGTTAAAGCTTAACCACCTGAAGATGATGCTGTGCAATCGAAACACGCGGCGTGGAATTTGACCCAATGTAGTGGAAATCATATTAATTATTCTCTTGTAAGTTTCATGAATGATTCATTGGTTTTCGCAATTTTTTGGCTCAAATTTCGTCGTTGTTCTTCGGATTCGGCTAAAACTGTTGCCCACACGGATATGTGTGGATAAGCGGAAGACACCGTTGCGTGACGCCGCGGATAACGCCATCTCCTGGACGTGTGGAGAGCCACCACAACACTTATACTCCATTTCATTAATAACTATAAATATTTATTGCAGACAATTTCTATATTCAAGATGTGGATTCCCCTACTCATACTAGTGGGAGGTTGGAGTGTTTTCGCTTCGAGAGAAATGGATCAAGATGATTCTTCGAGAAAGATACTAGGATCTAGGTAATTTCCATTTTTAATCTCATTTGTATAACTCAAATGTAGTAGACTCCAATGGAAATAACCTCTTCCTTACTTCGAAATCCCTAGAACCAACCCAAATTCACCTCATGTCAACTCTGAGCTTCCTTGGCCAGGTCTCAAAAACTCTATGGACTGTTGAAGCCTTGCATGAACCTCCAAAATCAATTCCATATCCCCTCACCACCTACTGAAACTGTTACTGAGATTAATGAAATTGAAAAAAAAAAACATTTTCAGCGTGGTAACCTCAGTATCCGTCATTATGGACTCAGAAAACGGAACTGGAGCAGCATTCGCAGACGCCGTTGGCAAACCTGTACCAAGACCGCCAATAACCAAGCTGGCCAGTCCCATAGAACTCCTCAACCCGGATAGATACGAATTTTACACCTTCGACGAGAGCGGCGATCTGGTGAAGAGACTGATGACCCTGCAAGAAATAAGAGCGATAATAGCAACCAGTGGAGACGATGTGTTCGATTTGGATCACCTGGACGTGATGCCGGAGAAACGTGTGAACGATATAGTCAGCAACGTCCAGAATGTGCTCAGGGAAGAAATGGAATCCCACAAACTACCAGATACAAACCAGTTGTTCGACACTCCAGATGTTTCGGACTCTTGGAGTATGATTCTTCCAGCGATATTCGGGAACTCTGGCGATAACATAAAACCAGATAGAATTGCGACGGGTAGTACGCCTGAAACCATAATTCTTCAACCAACGCAAACGGAACCCATCACCAAAAAAATGCCTCCAACGACCACAACACCAAAGGTGTCCACATTCAATGATTACTTCTCAACAAGCGTGAAACCAAGTAGTCCAATAACCACTCCACGTCCATCCACCAGAACGAGCTTGAGTACTGCCCAACAAACTAGAACGACTAGAGAACCCCCAGTCGCCACAACAACAATAAAGGTACAAATATTCCCCAACTCTAACACAAACCAGGTAGAGGAACCCTACAGCAAATTTTCAACAAGGGGTACCACACCAAGAATCGAGCATGAGACTATTCGTACTCCCAGACCAGAATTACCGTTGGAATCTAGAATAAGTAGTGTGGTATTGGAACAAACTTCACCAACATCATTCCAAGAGGAGGAAACAACCACAACACCCTCATACGATAAAAGATCAACTGCGAAATCTGGCACGACTGAAACATTGGTTTATTCGAGATCATCTACAAACCCAACAGTCACTTCTTCGGGAACCACTGTTGAGGACTTCAAAACGTCTGAGACCAAGACCAGCACTGCATCTTCGATTTCAACCAATAAACAAAGTACCAATAAATTGGAGAGAACTACACCAAAACCGGCCACGAGACAAACAGAAAAAATATATATTCTAGTTCGTCCAGTGGGTTCTTCGAGTGTTGCAACTCAAACTGTCACAACCTCCACGGAAAGAATTGATGGTACTTCGACGAAGGAGGCTAATACTGGAACCCCTCCTTCCATAAACCATGCAATATTCACGCTGTCCCCGCAGAAACCATCCATAATCTCTGTTGTCTCCAAACCTCAAACCACGAACCAACCAGAAGCAGATCCAACACCAGCAAAAACCCAATCAACAACCACTAAATACACCACCAACAGAGAGGAGTATGAGAATATCGCTTCTTCCGGATTATCCACTTCTCAAATTACAGAATTCATTTCATATTTCACCTCTTCAGAGCTCCCCCACACCTCAGCAAAATCGAATGCAACATTACCCACTCTTGCACAAATACTCAACAATAAGGTTGATTTAGGTCCACAGGTTTCTAGTTCAACACAGTATCCTCCTTTTTCAACATCTCAATCTGTGACATCAGATGCTTCTTCGCAAAGAATATCCACTGGATCAGATATGGAAAACCATGACGTATCTTCAGGTGACGAGCAGACCGATGATGGCATATCCACAACGTATTCTACCAAATATGAAACCGCTTTCTCGAAAACCGAACCAAATTTCACAGAAGAACCGACAACAGAAGAGTTTCGGACTGAAGTTGTGAATACCATGGTTATGAACAAAGATATCCTACAGCAGCTGTTACTGTCATCCACCAACGTCTATGAAATCAATTCGGCCATCAACGAAGCTGTTACAGATTCTTTCGATGCCACACCAGTCGCTGAAGATTTAACGTCTACCCAGAAGACCAACGAATTCGTCGAAGGTAACCAGACCTTAATCGAAAGCTTCACCCATTTGCTTGCCCAAGCTGTTAACAACGTCAATGGCGTCATCTTGAAGGATAACATCACGGTGCCTGAAGCTACTACGTTGGCTTTGAACGCCGACTTGCCAACGACTTCAGAATCATTCACCAATTATTTCGAATCAACAACCACCGACAACATCAGGGAAACTGAATCCACAACTATTTTACCTAAGGATGAAGACGATAACAAGCCAACAGAGAATATACTTGTAGTCCCCGGCTTAGCAGATTCTCAAATAATAAGAGTGAGTCTAACACCTCCCTTCGGTAGACGCAATGCTTCTAAACCTGGGAAGGCCGATTTGAGCTTGGAGATGGATTACGATATCCTCAAATTCAACCACACAGAAATGCAAAAGGTTGTACAAGAGAAATTCGGTGAATTGTCAGATCCTTCGACGAGTGGAACTACTCCAGGAGATATTCAAAAAACCACAGAGCCAAACACCTCATTGTATCTCGAAGAAGAGAAGGAAACCACGCTGGATGGTTTCTATACATCGACCAAATACCTCGAAACTACTGAATATGAGGCTACAGAATCGATAGAACCAGACCAAAACACCCAGACAACAGCTGGAACGAAAATCGAGAATACCTCAGGTTCCACGTCTTCCCTAACCACAGATACAGAAAAAGATTCTTGGACGTTAGTCTCAACGTTTGCACCGCACAGCAAGCTACCATCCGTTGTGAGCAAGCCTACCTTAGCCCCATTCCTAGAACCAACACCTACTGTAGATTTATCGGTACAGCCGATGCAGCAGGGTTTTGGCTTGGAAGAAAGTACAGCTAACTTAGAATACGACGTCTACCAATTCATCCAGCTTTGCAACGAACTCGCTTTTGGTTTTTGGAAATCTGTAACAACCGGCATCAGCACAGCCAGAAGCGTGATCGTTTCCCCTTTCGCTGCCACCTCCCTTTTGGCCATGGTGTTCTTGGGGGCTCGAGGAGCCACTTCGGGGGAAATGAACGAGATATTGAAACTAGACAATATGGTCACCTTCAACCCACATTTGATATTCAAAACCATCACCGAGTCCATCGCTACTGGGTCTGGTACTGGCGTTGCTACCTCTGCCATAATCAGGCAGTTGTACAGTGACAAGAGCAGGGAGAGCATACAGAACTTCTACAAGGAGAGGGCTAGGTTCTTCTATGATGGGCATGTTGAAGAAGTGAGTTTCAAGGATATTGGAGATACTATAAGGAGACGCACGAACCTGCTGGTGAAGAAACAGACTAATGGAAAGTTGCAGGAGTTCTTGAAAGATGGCTCGGTTAGGGTGAGGTCGCCTCTAGCCGCAGTTAGTGCAAGCGTGATGCAGGTAAAGTTAGACTTTTATTAATTTACATAGCAATTAGTCTAGGTATTATTTTATTAGGGGTTTCAAGGGGCCATGGTATAATCTGATGATTGCGAAGCAAGATTAGCATCCTCTCAGGTTTAGAGCATTCCAAACATTGCCACCTCAGGAAGCACCTGATAAGATAAGATCTTGGAGAAACGCCTAAGCAAAGAATGCTTGGGTTTAGTTATAGTTATAGTTAGGTACTGGGACCTCAAGCTTCATCAGAGCTGTTTACGCAAATGCGCTACCTACAGCTCGCCCTCCAGCTCCAGAGCTCCAATGAACTCCAGAATCCTCCTGTAATTATCTTGTCCAAGATATTCTTTGCGATGGTTTGCAATGGCATGGCAATCTGTAACCAGGTGAACAGGAGTTTCCTTCTCTTCCCCACAGAATCTGCACTAAACAGTTTCGGTTAAGCCCAATCTCATCATATTCTTTCTAAGACGACAATGTCCTGTGAGGAAGCCAATGAGGAGGCGTAACTTATTCTTATTGAGATCCAAATCCTTTTTGGACCTTGAACTTTCAAAGTTTCGAATGTACTTTTTGGAATGATCCATTCCTGGAAGATTCCTTCAGAGTGCTTCTCTTCCAGTCTCTTCCTTCTCCAAAAACTCTTTCTTATAGGTGCATTTGCCTATGCCACAGAAAGGTTCTGGGCTAGTAAGTGGCGTTTGTGCTCCCTTTCTGGCAAGTGTATTGGTCTCTTCGTTCCCTTTGATTCCTTAGAGACCAGGAGACCAGGAAGAGACCTTGTTGTTCTCGCCTACTTCATTAAGCTTCCTCCCATATCAGCTTTGAGTCGATGATACAGGAGTTCAGTGCTTTGATAGCAGCTTGACTATCATTCCAGGTTTATATCTATGCAGCTTTTGATTGCAAGTATTTCTGCCTGAAAAACACTCGAGTAAAAGCTCAACAATAGTGTACACTTGGCTCCTGCCCTGTATACTCCAGCGCCGGCCCCTATCGTGATTTGAAAACCATCTGTATACCATTTAATGGTATTAACTTTGAAGTTTTGGGTAGTGTATTCCTTTTCCCATTCTTTCTTTTCACATAGCATAGTATTGAAGGTCTTCAAAATGCTTACGTTTTTAATCATAACATCACTAGGCAGGTTCGCTGATGATATGTACTTGTTCAGAGAGGACCAGGCTCCCTAACACTTCGGTAAGGATGGAGATATTTCCTTCTTGAGGCCTTCCCATTTGCTGGAGTTCATTAGAACTCTGGAACTGGGAGGGAAGCTGGAGACTGGGGTGAACATCGGACAGCTTAGGAGAGGGAGCACATTAGATGCTTCTTTGGAAAATAATATTTCTATATGTTGTAAATGACTTTGTATTATTCTTCAACATTTGCTACTCACAATGATTCTTCCTCCATTATCAACGTCTAACAATTTGAATATTTTTCCAGACTGACTGCTCCAAAGGATCCATATCCGACAGAGATGGCGAGCTTCACTTCGTGGTCTTCCCATCCTTGAAACAGAGAAGATTGATTCCGATACCAGCTGTCGTTTACAGGAACGGATTCCTTGCGGGATACGAAGCCAGTTTGGACGCCACTGCAGTTGCCCTTGGGGAAAAGGACGACCCCATAAGCTTCATATTCGTGCTTCCAGGAAAACAAGGCATAAACGCACTCGGTGACGGTTTGGCCCGTTTGGAGAAACGTCTGGTGGAGAGTTCTTTCCAGAAGGGGGCGTGGTCGAGGTTGCTGAGGTCCTTGGTGCCCAGACCGGGGTTGGAAGTGCAGATTCCGAGGTTCTCGCATCGATCGATCATCAATGCAACTTCGGCGTTGAAGCAGATGGGGTTGAAGTCGTTGTTCGATTTGAATAAAGCTGACCTTAGAGGTCTTAATGGTGTTGCTCACGACCTGTACCTCTCTGATATGCTCCAATTCAACTACTTCTCAGTTTGTGGTAGTACGAGCACGGTGAATACGCACCATTCTGAGTATTATCCTGCTACTTCGAGGAGGTCCTTGAGGAAGCATCGAAGATTGGATCACTTCGAACAACAGAAGATACTTCATGATGATCCCTTGTTTATTATAGATTATTTATCGTTGCCTTTGAATTTAAGACCAAGACAAGCTAGAGTTCCTCAAGTTCCTAGACTTAGGTTAGATAGACCGTTCCTATACTTTGTCAGACATAATCCTACTGGTTTAATTTTGCACATGGGACGATTCAATCCAAGGTTACTGCCATAAATTTTCTCCAACTGTATATAATCTACTCGAAATTGTCTGTGTTGAAATGGTTAGTAGAATCTTTAAAACTGATTTTCACTGCGATATTTTAGGTTAATAACAGATGAAAATTCCTGATAACCTAAATTTCATTATCATTTATTTTTGTTAGTGGTTTTCTGCTTTATTTTGCAGTGATGATCGACATATTATACGATGATCCTTGTTATAGTTGTAGTTCCAAAAGATATTTGTATGTATTTTGTATCTATAAACCTAAAGGAATGTATTATTTTTGCAGGATGAAATGTTGAAAGAAAAATAATTTCTCTAGGCTTCTACACCATTTCACATGAAAAAACTCGAATGTAAATAGTTTTTCATGAAAATTATTTCTGAAACTTGTGATATTTTATCGATTATTCATTTCACATAATCTTTAATCATCGATCGAGAAAATGTCATAAATGTGTATTTTATTTATTTATACTTTTTCATTATCTTCTGCTTTTTGTATATCTCAGAATGTGTTAGAAATATAGGTTTCCTATTTAAACGTCATTCTTTCTTTGGAAATGCCAAAAGTAAAATAAAGTGCGCTAGCCGATGAATGTTGGCCTGATAGGTAATAGTACTTTTATGGAGGGCCCCATATAAAACCAATTGCGGTTGTCAATTTCAATAGGCAACTAAAATTGTTTACCTGAGATTGTGAATCGAAATACACATCCACTAGTTCAACAAGTTAAAATTGTCAATTTTAGACCTAACACTCAACTTCACCTGCACAATTTCAGAACTCCGATTGAAATTTGCAACTAACATTATTGATGGATGGGGCCCACAATCTTGCACCGATATATATTGCAACCAAGGAATAAACATAAAGTTCATCCAAATGTAACGCCTTCGTGTCAGCATTCTATAATGATTACACGAGATATAAGCAATTTTTTGTATAGGAGGTAGTACCATAATAAAGGGCCCCATATATAAGCAATCTCAGATGTGCGTTTGAATAGGCCATTAAAATTGTTGACCTAAGATTATGAATCGAAATAAACATCCACTAGTCTATCTAGTTAAAATTGTCAATTTTAGACCTAACACTCAACTTACATTATTGATGGATGGGGCCCACAATCTTGCACCGATATATATTGCAACCAAGGAATAAGGGCCCCATATATAAGCAATCTCAGATGTGCGTTTGAATAGGCCATTAAAATTGTTGACCTAAGATTATGAATCGAAATAAACATCCACTAGTCTATCTAGTTAAAATTGTCAATTTTAGACCTAACACTCAACTTCACCTGGACAATTTCAGAACTCCGATTGAAATTTGCAACTAACATTATTGATGGATGGGGCCCACAATCTTGCACCGATATATATTGCAACCAAGGAATAAACATAAAGTTCATCCAAATGTAACGCCTTCGTGTCAGCATTCTATAATGATTACACGAGATATAAGCAATTTTTTGTATAGGAGGTAGTACCATAATGAAGGGCCCCATATATAAGCAATCCCAGATGTGCGTTTGAATTGGCCATTAAAATTGTTTACCTAAGATTATGAATCGAAATACACATCCACTAGTTTATCTAGTTAAAATTGTCAATTTTAGACCAAACACTCAACTTTACCTGCACAATTTCTGTTCTCCGATTAAAATTGACAACTAAGATCATCAATGAATGGGGCCCATAATCTTACACCAATATACATTACAACCAAGAACGAAACATAAAGGCCATCAAAAGTGACGCCTTCATGTCAGCATTCTATAATGTTCACATGAGATATGAGCTATTTTTTTTGTTTGGAGGAGTACCATAATGAAGGGCCCCATATATAAACAATCTAGTTTAATTAGTAAAAATTGTCAATTTTAGACCATACACTTAACTATGTCTGCACAATTTTTGTAATCCGATTAAAATTGACATCTTAGATAGTTAATGTGGAACATTTCCATTGCATGCCTGGCACGTGAGACTTGTTGGTTTTATAATGTCTGCTCTGAATTAAATCCTTATTTCTGACATTTCTCTTTGTTTATCATAATGGCTTCAAACAATATTTCATGAAAGAAGGCTAAATTTCTTAACTAGATGAAACTATTCAGCATATTATCATAAAAAATTTCATTAGGACACATTAACCGCAATCGATGGAACAAACAGTATTTATCCAGCATGTCATTCATTTAAAGACTCGCTAACGATCAGATATGAATAAATGTATCCCCATTCTACATTTTCGGTTTCTTCTTACAAAAGACAAGAGAAGAATGAATAATTAACAAGTTCATTATTTCCTGACAGGCTGTTATCCGTTATAATGAAATGAACGCAAATAATAATTCACTACGAAAGTTGATTTGGGTTATTAGGAACAGTCCATTCTCGAAAAATAATTGAGTTATTGAATATGCATCAACTCGATGGAACCACAAATCAGAGGAATTCGATAATAGTGGACATTTCGAAAATATTCGGAGGATCGATTTATTCACGTTTTCAATATTCTTATTCGAAGTTTGTTCCTTATTTGTTGGTCACCAAAGGGAATGATGGTTCGCTAATATTCAGCAGCAGTGAGAATTTACAACAAATTTATTAGATGTACTATACCCTTACCACTTTCCTTGCGCCCCTATCGAAATTGAGATCCTTTAGATGATTTCATACTTCATATGGAATTAGTCACTCATAAATAATACGAAGTAAGAAAAAAGCAGTAAAACTTCTCCTTTATTACCCCGAATCAGTTCCCTCCTTTTAGAGAGCAGTTATAATTTCCCTTTACGACCAATCCTTCAATGTCACTCAATCTCTTTCTAGGTTGAAGAAAGAGAGAGGAGTCTTCCGAATTATGAATAATTCATATCCAGTTTCATTTCATAAAGTTTATTAAATCATCTGGTTTTAATTCCATCTTCAGATGTGAGTGAAGTTAATTAATACTTTTGTCATTCATTACATATTCCGAGTGTTCGATACGCACACTCAGCCTATATTTGTGATCACACATTGTGGATGATTCATAGAGAAAACACCAGTTCAGCATCAGTAATTAAACGTTTAATTGAAGGAGAAGAATGCCGATTTCGATATGGAAACATCGGCAAGAGAAAAAATTCTGAACCAACTATGGCTTCATGAGAAGAAAAAAGGCAAACACATCCAAGGTGTTATTTCCAATGAAATGAGAATGTGCAAACTTTCCTTCTAGAAGATAAAAGAAGAATGCGAGTCCCACAATATGCCCTTGGGGTACCTTATTCTGGATCGCCTTTCCTATAGAGAACCTTGACTAATTTGATGGACATCAAAGACCTTTTTCACAACTCGAAATATTCTCCCAGCATAAACTCGCCTTGACGAATTTTACATTTTCGAGTTGACTAAAGACCATGGCCTAGATCGAGAGATGCAGAAGATCCAAACTTGTGTTTTGTGTGTAATTTTTCCTTCCTTAGGCTTCGATGGTACGCCCATTGTGATTCATTAACCAAACATGCATTCTTTGGATGGAAATCCCAGTGAGCCTAACGATTCATAACACAATTTTCCAAACTGAAGTGGCACTAGTGGCAGTAAAAATAGATAAAAGAAGGACAATCGAGTCCATTGTCATCTACTAAACAGTCAAACAACACTGAAAGCAGTTAATGCTCAGGTCCAAACTTATGTGGGACTGTAATCAAGAACTGAACGAACAGACAAAGCACAGCAGAATGATTTTGGAAGGGCTATTCCATGGAAAATGAGAAAGAGTCCCCCAATATGCCTTTGGAGTACCTTACCCTGGATCACCTTTCCGAAAAAAACCTTGACTAATTCGATGGACATCGAAGAAACCAAGGTCCTTTTCTTCAGCATGTAGGAACTCACACATTTGGTCGTTTAGACCTTTTCCACAACTCGATATATTCTCCCAGCATAAACTTGCCTCGACAAAATTCACATTTTTAGGTTGACGAAAGACCCTGGACTAGATCAAGTGATGCAGAAGATCCAAACTTGTGTTTTGTGTATAATCTTTCATTCCTTAGGCTTCGATGATGCGCCCATTAGAATTCTTGGACGAAACATGCATTCCTTGGATAGAGATCCCAGTGAGCCTAACGATTCATAACACAATTTTCCAAACTGAAGTGGCACTAGTGGCAGTAGAGATAGATAAAAGCAGGACAATCGAGTCCATTGTCATCTAAACAGTTAGACAACACTGAAAGCACTTAATGCTCAGGTCCAAACTTATGTGGGACTGTAATCAAGAACTGAACGAACAGACAAAGCACAGCAGAGTGATTTTGGAAGGAGTGTTCCATGGAAAATGAGAGAGTTCCTCAATATGCCTTTGGAGTACCTTAGACTGGATCACCTTTCCCAAAAAAAAACCTTGACTAATTCGATGGACATCGAAGAAACCAAGGTCCTTTTCTTCAGCATTTAGGAACTCACACATTTGATCGTTTAGACCTTCTCCACAACTCGATATATTCTCCCAGCATAAACTTGCCATGACGAAATTTACATTTTTGAGTTGACGAAAGACCAGGGACTAGATCAAGAGATGCAGAAGATCCAAACTTGTGTTTTGTGTGTAATTTTTCCTTCCTTAGGCTTCGATGGTCTGCGTATTTGAATTCTTTAATGAAACATGCATTCCTTGTATACAGCTCCCAGTGAGCCTAACGATTCATAACACAATTTTTCAAACTGAAGTGGCACCAGTGGTAGTAGAGATAGATAAAAGCAGGACAATCGAGTCCATTGTCATCTACTTAACAGTTAGACAACACTGAAAGCACTTAATGCTCAGGTCCAAACTTATGTGGGGCTGTAATCAGGAACTGAACGAACAGAAAAAGCACAGCAGAGTGATTTTAGAAGGGCTGTTCCATGGAAAATGAGAGAGTCCCTCAATATGCCTTTGGAGTACCTTATCCTAGATCACCTTTCCGAAAAAAAACCTTGACTAATTCGATGGACATCGAAGAAACCAAGGTCCTTTTCTTCAGCATGTAGAAACTCACACATTTGATCGTTTGAACCTTTTCCATAACACGATATATTCTCCCAGAATAAACTTGCCTTGACAAAATTCACATTTTTGAGTTGACGAAAGACCATGGACTAGATCAAGAGATGCAGAAGATCCAAACTTGTGTTTTGTGTGTAATTTTTCCTTCCTTAGGCTTCGATGGTCTGCGTATTAGAATTCTTTAATGAAACATGCATTCCTTGGGTAGAGATCCCAGTAAGCCTAACGATTCATAACACAATTTTCCAAACTGAAGTGGCACTAGTGCCAGTAGAGATAGATAAAAGCAGGACAATCGAGTC
Source organism: Aphidecta obliterata (assembly GCA_963966015.1). Taxonomy (NCBI): domain Eukaryota; kingdom Metazoa; phylum Arthropoda; class Insecta; order Coleoptera; family Coccinellidae; genus Aphidecta; species Aphidecta obliterata. The sequence continues at coordinate 8,053,026 of OZ014435.1, forward strand.
CATTGTCATCTACTCAACAGTTAGATAACACTGAAAGCACTAAATGCTCAGGTCCAAACTTATGTGGGACTGTAATCATGAACTGAACGAACAGACAAAGCACAGCAGAGTGATTTTGGAAGGGGTGTTCCATGAAAAATGAGAGAGTCCCTCAATATGCCTTTGGAGTACCTTATCCTGGATCACCTTTCCGAAAAAAAACCTTGACTAATTCGATGGACATCGAAGAAACCAAGGTCCTTTTCTTCAGCATGTAGGAACTCACACATTTGATCGTTTAGACCTTTTCCACAAATCGATATATTCTCCCAGCATAAACTTCCCTCGCCAAAATTCACATTTTTGGGTTGACGAAAGACCCTGGACTAGATCAAGAGATACAGAAGATCCAAACTTGTGTTTCGTGTTTAATCTTTCCTTCCTTAGGCTTCGATGGTCTGCGTATCAGAATTCTTTAATGAAACATGCATTCCTTGGATAGAGATCCCAGTGAGCCTAACGATTCATAACACAATTGTCCAAACTGAAGTGGCACTAGTGGCAGTAGAGATAGATAAAAGCAGAACAATCGAGTCCATTGTCATCTACTTAACAGTTAGACAACACTGAAAGCACTTAATGCTCAGGTCCAAACTTATGTGGGACTGTAATCAGGAACTGAACGAACAGACAAAGCACAGCAGAGTGATTTTGGAAGGGGTGTTCCATGAAAAATGAGAGAGTCCCTCAATATGCCTTTGGAGTACCTTATCCTGGATCACCTTTCCGAAAAAAAACCTTGACTAATTCGATGGACATCGAAGAAACCAAGGTCCTTTTCTTCAGCATGTAGGAACTCACACATTTGATCGTTTAGACCTTTTCCACAACTCGATATAGTCTCCCAGCATAAACTTGCCTCGACCAAATTCACATTTTTAGGTTGACGAAAGACCCTGAACTAGATCAAGAGATGCAGAAGATCCAAACTTGTGTTTTGTGTGTAATATTTCCTTCCTTAGGCTTCGATGATGCGCCTATTAGAATTCTTGAACGAAACATGCATTCCTTGGATGGAGATCCCAGTGAGCCTAACGATTTATAACACAATTTTCCAAACTAAAGTGGCAGTAGAGATAGATAAAAGAAGGACAATCGAGTCCATTGTCAGCTACTAAACAGTCAAACAACACTGAAAGCACTTAATGGTGAAGTCCAAACTTGTGTTGGACTGTAATCAAGAACTGAACGAACAGGCAAAGCACAGCGGAGTGATATTGGAAAGGGTTCCATGGAAAATAAGAGAGATGATGAACTGGCCAAACAAGACTCATCGATGGATTTTACAGGCCTTGATACCATCAAGTGGCAAGTACCATAAGCAGTAGTCAAACCAACCTAAGCTGAGTAAAGCCAAAACTTTCCAAAAAAATATCAAGTTGACCAAAGAATTCGTGGAGAATAAAGTTAGCATGCTAACAGGACTCAACAAACACATATGAAGAGAAGAGGCCCCACTGTATTTTTTATGCCAGCATTGATGAGAGAAAGATTTTCACTGAAAGGTCTAGAATATCCTGACGCAGGGAGTTGGAGATGACTAAGAAGATGTAGTTAACGCAGATCAATTAGTTGTTGAAGAGGACCACAAAAGCTTAAGGTTGACACAAGAGATATGACTTTCCATCCCTGAGGCTTCGATGGTCTGATACCCATCCTTTAGAAATGGCAGGGAGATCGCAGATCCCATCACAGACCCATGGGGTCCCTAGTGAAACATGGACAGTCTTACCGGAAGTAAAAGAACCTTGACCAATTCGATCGATGGCGAGGAAACCAATGTCGTCTTTTCTAGCATGTAGAAACTCACACGTTTAATTAATCTCGCTTTTTCTCACAACTTCCGTTAATTGGTCGTTAAGCAGGAGCGTGTGCTCCTCACGCTTCCTATAGATCATAGAACGATTGTTACAGATCCTCCGGCTCGCGTTATCAAAGTGCTGCGATCAGATCAGTGATCACGGCACATAGTGCACACAGTGTGTCTGGGAGAGAGTGACCCACTTGTCTCGGGGAGATGTGTGCCATCAACTGCTCTTTTAGTCAGTCAGTAGCCGATTGTCGTTAACAGCATTCATATAGGTACGTGCAAGCCGAAGAACACGTCCGATTCTTGTTCTTTTCTCCGTGTTGCAGAAGCGCGAACTGTGTTCATTTGAAAATTGTTAACTTTCGGATGTTAGTAGGTTTATGTGAGCTTGTTCGAGATTTACAAGGGGGAGACTTTGGATGTTCTGATTTTTGGTTTTTGTTATGCAACGGAAGTTCTTGTCCACTGGTGAGTGCGTTTTTCGATTTTGTTTTTTCGTGAATTATTTTTGGGGCTCGAAGACTCATCGTGACTGATGGCGATATGCAAACGGTGTTAATCATCTGAATTAGCACTTTTGAAACTTTCGTTACCCATCCTAATATGTGTTTGATTTGTTCATTAAATTCGGAATATGCGCTTTCTTTCTGAGTAAATAAAGATGAGATCTTTTGGAAATATCCAAGTGAAAGAGGAAGTTCCAATAATGAACCTTCGGAATCCTTTTCTGATGAAAAATAATTTGAAATTTTAATATTCTCGGCATTTCTCTCTTTGTCTATATCGCCTGACCAGAACTATAGAAACCATAGAAAATTATAACTTTCGATCGGAAAGGCCAAGGGACTTGAAATTCTCACTATAGGTGTGAATTTCGGATGTCGCGGTCACGTTCAACAATGAGCAAAATAAGACTAGGGGTTCCGTATATATGGTTGTTCGAAATTGAGTTTTCTCGATCATTTCAAAACTACGGATTCGATCGTGACAAATTTTTTTATTTTAATGGAGAATGATAAATTCAAGCTATATTGCCTCCAGATCGCATGACCAGAACCATAGAAACCATAGAAAATTATAACTTTCGAACGAAAAAGCCTAGGGACTCGGAATTCTCAGGGTAGGTTTGGATCTTGAATGTCGCGGTCACGTTTCTCAATGAGCAAAATTACACTAGGGGTTTCGTAAATACGGCCGTTCAAAATATTTTTTTCCTGATAATTTGGAAACTACTGATTGGATTGGATTGTAATGAAATTTCGCACATAGATGAAGAATAGTGTATTCAAACTACGTGCGAAATTTTGTCCAGATCGCATTATCAAGACCATAGAAACCGTAGAAGATTCTAGGGAATTATCGAACAAAAAATTGGTCATCGAAGCACTGACGTGAAGTCAGGAGTTTTTCTTGACAGCTGTCAAATTTTTTTTCAATTGGTTTCTGAAACTGGAAAATACGAAGCTACCTACAAGGTGGATGAACGAGCGCTCAAAAGCTCCTGACTTCACGGTAGTGCTTTTCTCACTTTTTTCGGAAGAAATCATCAAAAATTAATTTTCAGTAGAAATCTTCAACTAAAAATGTGTTTCTTTGATAAAATGCGAAACACTGATTATAAATTTAATTTTTGTTCAAAACACTCGATGAGAATTTATGTCATATCATAAAATTAAGGTATAAGTAAAGATAGGCAAAACAGGAATAAATATGTAATATAAATGAACATCCATTCAATTGCGCTATCAGTTAATACTGGTGAAACAGAAGGAGTGAAATAAGAGAATATACCTAGATACAATTTATACAAATTTGTTCAGAGTTGGTCGACATTACAGCTAGGGAGTTGCTAATTTAAATTGACAAGTCCTAAATTTGATGAGATTATTAACCACAATATATTGATAAAATCATTTGAAAAGCACTGACATGAAGACGGGAGCTTTTGCGCGCTTGTTTAAATTCATCGCCAGAGCGATCACTCATCTAGGTAATCTGAATTATCGAAAATACAGGAATTGCTCTGAAATTATCGTATTTATCCAGTTTTCATCTCTAAATCAGTATATTTCACGATATTTTCATTCGAAATTCCAGATATCAGATTTTGAAAATTTTCACGTGAAATTTTGTAGACCTGAAAAAAAAAAACGTATTGTGAGACTCAGAAATCTTTGAAAATCATAACTTATCCCCATTTCCAACTGGAATCTTGTTTGGAAAATTTTGATCGATTTTACTTGTGGTGACACTTTAGCTAGACTATTGAACCAAAGATTATGAAACGAATCACAGATTCTCTGACCCTAACAGTCAATAATGTCACACTATTTCTATGAACGTCAAGAGATGTAATCACAGATTATACCAAATTTCTCAACGTCACATCAGAAAAACTCAATTTATTCTCACGTGGATGGGTTTATGAGAGCTGAATTTCTACATTACCCATTTCATTCATGCCTTATATGAAGATACAAAATTTCAGCAAGATATGCCGAAGTTAAAATTTTTATAGTGTTGTCTTACAACCAAGTAAAAAGCTTCAATTTGTTCGAATAGGTTATTTTTGAACTGTAATCAGAAAAATTCTATTATCTACTCAACCTATTTCTGACTTCATATTGAGGCCATATATTGAACCATAGATCAAATCTGACTCCAGAATCCAGATTTCGTGTTCCATGGTTTAAACGTTTAAACCTTGATTGATCTTAATACTCTGAGAGACATTTTAAACTACTCAAGTATTATTCGAAACAGAGGTGTACTTATAACAAAATGTATGGCTGGTCCAATTTTCCAAATCAATCATTTCTCATTGAAGCTCTACTCCTAACAGTTCTCGAGTTATTCAGTTACTATAGAGAATTTGAATTTTTTCAAGTTTAATCCCCGTCGATAATATCCTGAGAACACGTCCTTATTCTTTTGTTTGATGTGATCCGCAGATCGGCGAGAATACGTTTATTGTCAGCTTTCTGATATTAGTAGGTTTATGGAGACGCTTTTGGTATCAACTTTAATCGCTTCAAATTTTGTACCTATCTGTCGAATGAGGCGATATAATCATGAAATTGAAGAGAATACTGAGTGCTAATTTTATTTTTTTCGGTATACAGAAAAAATTATAAAAAGCACTTCCGTGAAGTCAGCAGCTTTTGTGCGCTCGTTCATACACTTTTCAGGTAGATTCGCATTTTCCAGTTTTAAAAACCAATTGAAGACATTTTTGACAGCTTTCAAAAAAATGAAAGCAGTTCTTTGCCAATTATGCCGAATCAGCTGTTACAGAAATATAAGGATTTTTTATTGAAGAGTTCGTTGGAATTTAAAATGGTTCTGAATATGCAATCTGGAAAAAATGTAGCTTAAATATATCATATTCCATTAAAATACAAAATGATATAGCCCTCGTGTAAGTAGAACGAGCGCTCAAAAAATTCGATTTCGTGTTTACGGTTGGCCGGACGGAGAATAGCGAAACTTAAGGCGAGAAACGTAAGCGATTATCGTATGCGAGAATTCTCCATACGAATCTCGCCGTTCTCTCTTAATTTACGTTAAACCTGGCTACCGTATAAACTCCATGCAGATCTTTCTGGTACAAGGTGAATAAGATCGAGTGGCAACTCCCATAATTTGAATAATGAGGGGGCGTGTAACGTACGGGAGCTGTGAGAAGTTATTATTCAATCAAGAAACAACTACCGGAATATAACTGAATTTGCTTTAGGTGTTCCCTCATATGTTTCTTATTGACAATGGTCTCATTATTGCTCGGTTTAATACAAATCAGCCAAGTCGTACACCATATCGTGATGTAATACAATACACATTGTGTATTTCTTAGAGCAATTTCAATTTAGGTGATTACCAGATGGAATCTCGAAATATCTGCTGTTTTGGTTTGTTATGAAATCGTTCGAAAAATTGACTTATTGTTAAAAACGATGGGTTGTTTCACCACTCATTTAAAACTATTGTTCGACAAATATGAGACTTGTTTTGGGAAGCATTTCGTAGGTAGTTCTGATTTATTCATGATGAAAGACGACTACAGGACCTCAATTAAAGGCAATCATTCCCCATAGATAAAAAATGATTTCGATTAAAATAGGTATAATGTTCCCTGTTTGTCTCAACTGCAACCTGAAGCGACTATATATTCAACTAGGTCATCAGCATAATCGAAATGGGTTTCAACAACCCATGAAAAACCTACAGAAGTTCCGGGTACAGGCATTATGAACTATGAATATAGTTGTCAGTATAAGTGCCCGACACTTTGCGCACGTTAAATCCGATTTATGTAAGGTTGCGCGCGGTTTCATTAGCATAATCTCCAAACAGGTGCATTCGACTTGATAAGCTTCAGAAACACTAAAAATCACAGATCGACAGGTTTCCCCAGTTCTTTTTCTTGTTAATGTTAATGCCGCACATAAAGTGTATTTACGATAGTGAAGTAACAAGCGCAGCTGGTTTTTCATTATGGCCCAACGTAAAATCGACTCTGTGTAACGATTAAATTTGTTATCGAACGAATTTATGCCGTGAAAAAGGTCCATCGACAACACAACTTGGATTCTCGATTAACATATTTCATATTTTAAGCATCGTTCTTTGATTGTGATTTATGAAACGCCTCCCGATCATCCCGGGTTCTTTGTACAATAGCTGAAGATATCGTTGATTACTCACTTGAGGATATGTAGTTATAAATTATATTCGCTTTAATAGACAAAGAAAATTCGAAAAGCACTGCCGTGAAGTCAGGAGCTTTTGTGCGCTCGTTCATGCACCTTGTAGGTAGATTCGCATTTTCTAGTTTTAGAAACCGATTGAAGACATTTTTGATAGTTGTCAAAAAATTTCAAACTAAGACGAAACTCCAGACTTCACGTCAGTGCTTTAGATAACCAATATTTTTCTCGATGATCCGCTAGAATTTTCTTCGGTATCTATGATCTTGGTAACGCGATCTGGACAAAATTCCGCACGTAGTTCGAATACATCTATGTGCAAAATTTCATTCCAATCTAATCAGCAGTTTTGAAATTATCAGGAAAAAAATATTTTGAAGGGCCATATTTACGGAACCTCTAGTCTAATTTTGCTAATTGATAAACGTGACCGCGACATTCGAGATCCAAACCTACGCTAAAAATTTCAAGTTCTTGGGCTTTTACGTTCGAAAGTTATAATTTTCTATAGTTTCTATGATTCTGGTCATGCGATCTGGACAAAATATTGTTTTGATATATCATTCTCGATTAAAATACAAAATTTCATCTCGATTGAATCCGTAGTTTCGAAATTATCGGGAAACCAACATTTCAAACGACCGTATTTACGGAACCCCTAGTATAATTCTGCTCATTGATAAACGTGAACTCGACATTTCAGATCCACACCTATTCTGAAAATTTCAAGTCCCTAGGCCTTTCCGTTCGAAAGTTAAGATTTTCTATGGTTTCTATGGTTCTGGTCATGTGATCTGGAGAGATGAAGCTTTAATATATCATTCTCCATTAGTATACAAAATTTCGTCGCGATCGAATCTGTAGTTTTGAAATTATCAAGAAAACTAAATTTCAAACGACCATATTTACGGAACCCCTAGTATAATTTTGCTCATAGATGAAAGTGATCACGACATTCGAGATCCACACCTATCCTGAAAATTTCAAGTCCCTAGGCGTTTCCGTTCAAAAGTTACAATTTTTTATGGTTTCTATGGTTCTGGTCATGCGATCTGGACAAAATTTTAAATGTAGCTTGAACACCTCATTTTCCATTTGAGTGCAAAATTCATCTCGATCAAATCTGTAGTTTTCAAGTAATCAGGGGAACAAAACTTTGAACGGCCATATTTACGGAACCCCTGGTGGAATTTGGCCCATTAACGAACTTAACCGAGGCATTCGGAAACTGAACCCACGCTGAAAATTTCAAGTCTATAGGTTGTTCCGTTCGAGAGTTATCGTGCTTACGGACGGCCGGTCGGACAGACTCGAATTTTCCGACGGATTCTTCATCAGTGAGTTGAACATAGTCGATTGAAACCATTTTCGGCTGAAAATTCGAAAAATACAGACATCGTGACGAAATTATATAGCCCTCGTGTAAGTAGTACGAGCGCTCAAAAAATACTGTTTATAAACTTCAAAAGATGGAATCAAGGAATTCTATTGAATATATCAGAATAACTCATTTTTTTTATTCTCAATAATTCAAAATGTCCTGCTGAAATTTTGAATCCACATATAAGGCATCCATTGAATGAGTAATGAGGAAATTTAGCTTTCGAGCTGCTCAATGTGAAAAGAAATATCTCCAGTTGAAAAATCACAATTTTCTGACGAAGCTGAACAAGTCCGAACATCACAGATATCCTCTTACGTTTCTCTCGATAATCATCTCAAACATTGACGGAGTCATGATTTCTCTCGAAACACGAGCGGTGTTGAAACAAATAAAAAAAATCCTTATTCGTTTTTTCAACTTCTACGTTCAGTTTCCAGGAATTTCCGATCAATTCTGAGTTTGTGAACGTTATTCCAGAGACGCTGAACCTATTTTCCTATTTCGTGTGGAATGATGATATCGCAATGTAAAGAAGTCAATTGAGGTGAGAAATAGAAGTAAGTAGGATGAATTCAGATAATGAAGATGAATTATTATGTACATAAATAAGACAATCTGCCAATGTAACCATACAGATTTTATTGCCCGCAAAATCTCAAAACAAATATAAAGGTCTGTACAACAATTTTCAAGATTGGTGTAGCAGTAAGTAAATTGAGTCATCGTTGAATCGAGAATGTTCTTTTGGCATATTTTAGTGAACTTAGCACTAAATATAAAGCATCGCCCCTATGGACTTTCTACTCCATGCTAAGAAGCACAATCGACGAAAATAATGCATTGTTATAGGTAACTATTGAGATTTGTAAATAAAATTATTTTTCTGTACTTGTATCTTAGTATTTATTGTCATAGTCGTAGATAAAGTATAGTATTCAACTTGCGATAATGGTCATAACTCACTTGATGAATTACAGCACTCGCCTTCGGCTCGTGCTGCAAACTTCATCTAAGTCAGTTATGTCCTACATTACCGGTCGTTAAATGATATACTATGAAAGATTTTCTAGCTTCGCAATATGTTTTGTTTTATATTTATGAATGAATGCTTTCGTTGATTCTGGCCAGTAAAACGGATTTAAAGGAACAATTTCTTCAACTCAATTTGTTAATTTTATTGACATGTCTTCCGAATAAAAATCAATAATATGTTTGGCGGCCTCTTAACTGAGTACACGTTTAGACGTCTATGAAATAAGATGGTCGATGTATGCTTGTGGCACATCGTTGGATGATAAATTGAGTTTTCTTTTGTTTTAGAAGCTCGTGGTCTTTTTCGGTCGGGATATTTTCGATAGTCGAGGAATGTCCGATACGATGACTAATCGTTTCCTGAAACCAAACGTTCCCGTATGACCATTCGAAAGTATCCTTCGAAGAAAGTAGCTTCTCGGAACATCAATGAGAGATACCATAAAAATGTATGAAATGCGATATCTGTCATTTGCCGCTTTATATCTTCATGGAAAAATATCCCGAGTGAGTCAAGGCGGAGAGGGCAATGATTCACGAAAATGTTGCACCGGCCTGGTTCTATCTGAAATTCCTCAACTTGTTCCTTTCGGCAACATAAGAGATCAATCGAAGTCGAAGAGTTCAATCGCCTCTGAGCTTATTCACCCTGTGTGGCGGCAGGTTTCAGTGATAGGCCTCGGAAATGCGGCTGCACTCACTGTGGGCGATCATTATTCGTGGATCGCTTCGCGTTTTTTTATTCTTCTCTGTTCCTTCCTATTCAATCGGGGAGGCTGAATGAAATTCGCCAAATGTTTGGTATGATGTTCCCCGAAAATTGGGTATTATTTCGGTGTACAGGGTGTCCCAAATTCGATGTCTATTTTACTGCCACTCTCCAAATTCATCTTATTTTTCGAGATGAAATTCCCAAAAAAATTTTTCGTCAGTATACTAGAAAAAATTTTCTCAATTTCCTTCGCAAAATGATGAAAATGGAACCCTTGTATTGTCGTTCTTTTCGGTCCGCAAGGTACAAAATACATGAATTTGAAAGGGAGGGTTTGTATGAACCGCTTTAGAATGGGGTGTTAGAATTTGAAAAAAAAATAAAGCACTGAAATGAGGTGCCACAAGCAGACATCGACCAACTCAATTTGTCGACGTCTATACTGAGTTACACGAGTGTACTCAGCTAAGAGGCAGCCAAAAATATTTATTAATTTTTTTCGGATGATATGTTTATAAAATTGTTAAGTTGAAGTATTTATTACTTATGTCTGTAACAATTCTGATGTCACTACCACTTGCGACCCGAAACATCATTATTTCCGCGTATGCACACAATTATTTTCAATATTCTTGGACCGTTCATTGGGCAAAGTGCAAATACAATCCACTTTTTTTTTAGCAAATCTGTGTTAAGTTTCAGTTTGATTGAAAGATAGACTGAAAAAAATTGAAAAGCAGTGACGTGATATTAAGAGCTTTAACGCTGATTTCTATGTATCAAAACAGCCTTCAGTGTTCTTTGTCAGTATAACAAATAATGTCACTTCATTTTCATAAACTTCAAAATATGGAATCAACGATTTATATTGAATATATCAGAACAACTCAATTTTTTTTCTATGTACCAAAAAGGATCTCAGTGTTCATTGTTAGTTTGACAAAAACTGTCATTTTATTTTCATAGAAAACTCCAAAATATGTAATCGACGAATTATATTGAATATATTGGAAAAACACACACATTTTATTTTCATAGAACACTCCAAAATATGGAATGGACGAATTATATTGAATATATTAAAAAAACTCAATTCTTGTTGTGCTTAGAAACAGCATTCAGTGTTCTTTGTCAGTATAAGAAATAACGTCATTTTATTTTCATCAACATATGAAATCAACGATATCTATTGAATATATCAAAACAACTCAATTTTTTTTCTATGTACCAAAAAGGACCTCAGTGTTCATTGTTAGTTTGACAAATACTGTCATCTATGTTTATAAAAAACTCCAAAATATGGAATCGACGAATTATATTGAATATATAAGAAAAACTCAATTCTTGTTGTGCTAAGAGACAGCCTTCAGTGTTCTTTGTCAGTATAAGAAATAATGTCATTTCATTTTCATTAACATATCGAATCAACGATATCTATTGAATATATCAATTTTTTTTCTATGCACCAAAAAGTATCTCAATGTTCATTTTTAATCCGACGAATACTGTTATTTTATATTCATAAAAAACTTCAAAATATGGAATCAACGAATTACATTGAATATATTAGAAAAACTCAATTTTTGTTGTGCTTAAAAACCGCCTCCAGTGTTCTTTGTCAGTATAAAAAATACTATCATTTTATTTTCGTGAACTTCAAAATATGGAATCAATGATTTATATCGTATATATCAGAATAACTCAATTTTTTTTTTATGTACTGAAAAGGATTCCAGTGTTTATTGTTAGTTTGGCAAATACTGTTATTTTATTTTCATAAATAACTTCAAAATATTGAATCTATCAGAATAACTCAATTCTTGTTGTGCTTAAAAACAGCCTCCAGTGTTCTTTGACAGTATAACAAATAACGTCATTTTATTTTCATAAAAAACTCCAAAATATGGAATCGACGAAATATATTGAATATATCAGAAAAACTCAACACTTGTGCTCAAAAACAGCCTTCAGTGTTCTTTGTCAGTATAAGAAATAATGTCATTTTATTTTCATTAACATATGGAATCAACGATATCTATTGAATATATCAGAACAACTCAATTTTTTTTCTATGTACCAAAAAGTACCTCACTGTTCATTGTTAGTTTGACAAATACTGTCCTTTTATTTTCATAAAAAACTCCAAAATATGGAATCGACGAATTATATTGAATATATTAGAAAATCTCAATTCTTGTTGTGCTTAGAATCAGCCTTCAGTGTTCTTTGTCAGTATAAGAAATAATGTCATTTTATTTTCATTAACATATGGAACCAACGATATCTATTGAATATATCAGAACAACTCAGTTTTTTTCTATGTACCAAGAAGGATCTCAGTGTTCATTGTTAGTTTGACAAATACTGTCATTTTATTTTCATACAAAACTCCAAAATATGGAATCGACGAATTATATTGAATATATTAGAAAAACTCAACTCTTGTTGTGCTTAGAAACAGCCTTCAGTGTTCTTTGTCAGTATAAGAAATAATGTCATTTTATTTTCATTAACATATGGAATCAACAATATCTATTGAATATATCAGAACAACTCAAGTTTTTTTCTATGTACCAAAAACGAACTCAGTGTTCATTGTTAGTTTGACAAATACTGTCATTTTATTTTCATAAAAAACTCCAAAATATGGAATCGACGAATTATATTGAATATATTAAAAAATCTCAATTCTTGTTGTGCTAAGAGACAGCCTTCAGTGTTCTTTGTCAGTATAAGAAATAATGTCATTTTATTTTCATTAACATATGGGATCAATGATATCTATTGAATATATCAGAACAACTCAATTTTTTTTCTATGTACCAAAAAGGACCTCAGTGTTCATTGTTAGTTCGACAAATACTTTCATTTTATTTTCATAAAAAACTCCAACATATGGAATCGACGAATTATATTGAATATATTACAAAAACTCCATTCTTGTTGTGCTTAGAATCAGCCTTCAGTGTTCTTTGTCAGTATAAGAAATAATGTCATTTTATTTTCATTAATATATGGAATCAACGATATCTATTGAATATATCAGAACAACTCAATTTTTTTTTCTATGTATCAAACAGGACCTCAGTGTTCATTGTTAGTTTGACAAATACTGTCATTTTATTTTTATCAAAAACTCCAAAATATGGAATCGACGAATTATATTGAATATATTAGAAAAACTCAATTCTTGTTGTGCTCAAAAACAGCCTTCAGGGTTCTTTCTCAGTATAACAAATACTTTAATTCCATTTTCATAAACTTTGAAATATGGAATCAACGATTGATACTGAATATATCAGAATAACTCAATTTTTTTTCTATGTACCAAAAAGGACTTCAGTGTTCATTGTTAGTTTGACAAATACTGTCATTTTATCTTCATAAAAAAACAATTATAACGATCAAGAAAAATTTAATGTCATTCATTCCTCCTGATGACAGGTGGATATTTCCAAAGCGCCAATACCTGCTAGAAATAGCCAATAGTCAATCAATTCATGATCGGAAATGCTGTTCCTATCACTCGAACGATCATTTCTGGGTCGGATGAATTTCTCACGTTTTTATTTTCTCTTCCTTCCTATCCAATTATAAAAGTGAATGAAATTCATCAGATGTCTATAATAAAGGTTGATGAGGACGCCTCGAAAATTTAATGATAATAATTACGGAGCATTCGGCGAGAATTTTCGATAGAATTAAATATAGATAGGTACCTACGATCATTTGTGCAACGCTTATTTTGTTTTTTTTTTTCATTTCTTTCTTCTTCCTTTGATGTAGGTATGGCCTCCTAAGTTTCGAGAGAGTTACAAGCCAAAAAGTCAAATTTGCAAAAATACTTTGATTGAGATTCACCATGGCCGAGTATTTCAAAATCAAAGTTACCCGCGAATCTGATAAATTCCAAGCCAGGATCTGATTTGGGTCCGTTTGTGTTTATTAAAGCGTTCAGTTTACGGGAAATCATCTGACAGAGCATATGATTTTTGTGACTTTAGGTGGATAGGACGAGGTGGGTCGATTTCTTAGCCTGCACGCTCTCCGGATCTCAACCCCAGTGATTTCTTCTTCTGGGGTCATTTGAGAACATTAGTGTACAGTAACGGTGAGTTGAATAGTGTTGAAGAACTAAAGCAACGCATTGAAAATGCTTGTGACATTCTTCGTGAGCAAACTGATGTGATGGTTGCTGCATGTAATAATTCGTTATTACGCACATCAAACGAATGGTGACCATTTCGAACAATTTCTTTAAACTATTTGGATCAATTTCATCAGTGAATTTGTGAACTTTCAAAATTTTTTTATAGGACCTTCTCAATCAGTTATTTTTCCTCTCCTTTGTTTGAACTCTAAGAATGATACCGTTCAGGAAAAATCTCATAATTAAACATGAAAGAGAAAATACAAATTTGCGATAAAAACCAGCGCTTTATTTACTTGCTGAAATGCATATGGCACCGCAGACATTCTAACAGAGAGATAACAAGATCCAGAGTCGTATCAAGATGATGATGCCCAAAATTTTTTGTACTTTTTTCAAATTGAATATTTTATATGATCAACATCGAAATTATTTCTTTTGATGAGTTCTAGCCCTTGTCGAAAAAAAACCTTACCTAAAAAAATACCCTGTATATTCTATTCTTCTTTGCATGTTGAAGAACAATAACATTTTTTTGATTTTACACTAGTTTTGGCATTTCAGTCATAGAAACTCAAGGTTGAAAAAGAGTTTAAAACGAGTTATAAACGGTCCCAAATAGACAACGTCATATCTAAGATCGCCAAAAATCGAAGATTTAAGTGGAAGTGTGTTACTTACTAACCACTGTTTGTAAATAAACAATTAATGGTAAAATCCATGGTCATGGTCCAACTGACCGTGAAAACGTCCGATATGTGGCTTTGGTAGTTTTCTTTCTGTCAGTTAACTGTTATAAAAACACTCTTCCTCAGCCTACTTTTCCATATCCAAGAAATATCGTTCGAAACGTCTTTGTGTCCGTTTCACCAAATGGAATTTTTCGACTAATGGTAATAATATTAGTTTATTGGAGAACCGAATACGTGAGGAAAGGTGGAGATGAATCAGCATCGAATCTATAATTATCTCAAGAATTTATTGGTTTCGAAATGTATTATTGAGTCCTGCAATTCTGGAACCATAATAACTTATGTGTTGTTGTTGAAAAAAGTTGAAACTTCTTCTCCAGTAGGTACTTTATTATATTAGGATTGTTCGATTTTTTGGCTGAAATGAAAGAAATATTACACTCTCAGTTCAAATCGTCGTGATATCTGCAGTCTCTCCTCATTCGTCAATTTCAGAGAAAAAAGATTGTAACTTTCTACAGTTTGGTTAAGTTCATGAAATGATGTACAGTTTCACTTGACGACCTGGTCCTACGAAAATACGAGAATGTGAACAGCGTTGAAAGTGAAATGGAAACTGTTGGATCAGGTCGGGGAACTCAAAAGCAATGTGATACGAATAAATAATTTATGAAATGTTCCTTCTTCAGAATGAAATAATACAGAGTTATAGTTCATGTAATACATTGAAAGGATTTTGTAACCAATACTTCTGTGTCTTGATATTGCACTGAAAAAAAATAATACCGGGAATTTCTGGTTTAATTTATTCCTGTTGTTCAAACGCAACTATTGTTATCACAACATAAAAGACCGTTCTGAGAAAAATCTGTACTTGCAATCTAACATGCTAATTCTGGATTAAGTGACTTGAGTCCTACGAACAGAAACAACGTGATCAGTGATCAGTTACTTTTATTTTAAATGTAATATTTTCTGTGTATAAACAATAATATTTTGCTATATTTACAAGCCATCGTGAATGTTACAGGAATATCTAGTAAAATTTTATAATTTCATAATTATAGCCCAACAATATTTGTACGACTTATAGTATGGACACATTAAATTCAATAGGAATGTTTGGCATTTCTCACAGAAATTTAGATTATTCTAGCGGATTAAGAAGGAAGGAACAGGAAAACGGAGGTTGAAGTCAGGTTGGATCAGATCAGAGGAAGGAAGGAAGATAAGATCTGCAGGGATCCACACCGACTGCCCAACATTTACCGTACCGCTCAGCAGAGGGCGCCATCGAATAGATAAAACTCAAAAGATACTACCTTAAAGATTGAAAAGCGACAGAAAAGGTGTGAGCATTTGTAGATAGTAATTCTATATATTTATTATCATTATGGAGTCTCTCATTTCTAGTTTCAAGGGCGGTTCTATGGGAGGGTAAAGGGGGTAATTAACCCCCCCTCCTCTAAAAGCACTGCAAAATTTCATTTATGAAAAAAAAAAACCAAAAAGAAGATAACATACTAACGAAATAAAATAACAGAAAAATAAGATGAAAAAATCAGTAATGTACTGTACTGGTACTTTTGTAATGATAAACTCTTACCGACATTAAAGTTTTCTATTGAAAACCGTAAAGAACTAGAACTCTACCTTACAGGCGTTCTTTTTAACTTGAAAATATTACTCTAGCTAATCTTCGGCCAAGGTCGTGATCGTGTAGTGGTATTAAAGGACTCTACGTTGTGTATGTAAGTATGTAACCCAAACTACGCTTGAATCAAAAGAAAAGATTGACGGGAAAATAGGAAATTCAAAACACATAGTTTAGCACTCAAAACAAGAAAATAACAAGTTTATTTCAGAGTGCCAAAAGGCAGGGAGAAAAAAAAAACAACCCTGAAGGGGAAGAAAAAAACAACCTCCCTCCTTGTCTTGTTCATATACCATTAACTCACAAGTAAAGGATATTCATGAACAGGTTGACCGGTGAGAATTCTCTCGAATGGTGTTCAAAAATGATTGAGTAGATTAAAGTAAATTGGGAGTTATATTTCGCAGGAGTCAAATTATCATTTGACGATTGATGATTGATGAGCTCCCACGGTGCAAGGAGAGGGGAATGCGACCAAAGATCCTCGTTATATATATTTCCAAACGTTGGGCAAAGCCTTGATTAATTTTCAGGTTGCGTCATCCGATAGTTGTCTCCCTGGTCAATAATCCCATCAAGTATTAGATAAACCATATAAGCAGTAAACGATATAACCAGTAAATGCTATACACAGTAAACGAAATAAAAAATAAACGATATAAGCAGTGGATGATATAGATAGTAAACGATATAAGCAGTCAATCATATAAACAATCAACAAGAAGTCATAACAGATAATAATGCGTGGAGAGAAGCTTTTTGAAATGCTCAATCAATATAAGATGATGAAACAAAATGCCGACAATGGTGCGTATGAATATCCTTGATATTTGCTAAAAACTACAACGATCACATATAGTATCATTTGAAGAATATTGCAAAACCTTATAATTAAGGTGATTATTAAACATTCGTTTATACATGCAAATTCTTGTGAGAAGCACTTAGGAATTTAATACATATGGTCAGTTAGAATCATTGAATAATATGGAATAGGCTTGATAATGAAGTATGAAAAGTGGATACAAAACAATAAACAAGAGGCAAACCAACATGGTAAAATACGTTGAGTAACAGCGAATTGTCTCTTGTGAATTGAGGGTAAATGATATGAGATAAACACACGGGGTAAATGATGGACACTGTTGAAGACAAGTGCAGCAAATTTGGAGAAGCCTTGATATAAATGATAACGTTGTAATTATAAAATATTGTTACTCACATGACAAACCCAAAGTATCTCTTCCATCCTCGAAGGTTTCAGATCAACTAACTCCCAATCCAACCCTGTTTTACCTTCACAAAAAAACCGAGCAAAAAGCCGAGCCGAGGAAAAATCAACAACCGTCCAGAGCCAAAAAACCAAGCAAAGAGACCGCTAGATTTCGAGGTTAGCGTTGTACTTCCATTTGTAGAAAAGGATTATATTGAGAAAACGGAAGAAGTGAAAATAATTAGCATTTCTGTATAACTTGAACGACTTGTCCTAATCATTTCATGAAATCAGACGTCGGACCAAAAAAAAATTCAAATTTTGCAAGCGCATCTGGTATTCAGAGCAAAACCTGTCGGCACCTCTCGCCGGTTCCGTTAGATCGGAACCTCCGAAAATACCTGCCGTTTTTTCATCCTCCCGATACACATTCGATTATGCGCAATGAAAAACAAAGAAACTCGAACACAGGGAGTGAAATTATCTGTCGAGATTTATAATTAATTTCGTATTCGGATCAATCTCTTCATCTTTCACTTCCAACCTGGATTCGACCGTAGAACTTGATAAGGTCCGAAGGTGAGAGTGATCGACGTACGTATAGAATACGTGCGTTCCAGTTCTGAATGTCTGAATCGGCGGGCCGAAAGACTCTTCGGATGGCAGATGAAAATTACCCAATGTTCGTCAGTCGAATCGTGAATACTTGCGTTTTTTTACGAGAGTGAAATTGAAGGTCATTATTATACGTTTTATTGTATTATATTATCCATGTGTTTTCCTGCCAGGAACACTCTCATGTCCCAAATTGTACTGAGCTAGCACGAGGTGATGATTTTCGTAACACTGGTGATCAGAAAAAGAGTTTTCGGTATTCAAATAGGAACAAAGACTTATTTAAATAATTCTGAAGATTTGAAATTAACTTTTTAGAGTACCTCGAATAGCATATTATTTAACGAGCGGTATTGTAGGTCATAACTCACGCAGATGAAGTTTGCAGCGCGAGCCGAAGGCGAGTGCTGTAATTCATCAAGTGAGTTATGACCATTACCGCAAGTTGAATGCTATACTTTATCTAAGACTGTAACAATAGATACTAAGATACAAGTACAGGGAAAGAACTTCATTTACAAATCTTTAGTTATCTATAACAATGCATTATTTATGTTGATTGTGCTTCTTAGCATGGAGCAGGGAGTCCATAGGGACGATACTTTATATTTAGTGCTAAGTTCACTAAAATATGGCTAAAGAACATTCTCTGTGAACGATGACTTAATATCCTTACTTCTTACCAATATTGAAAATTTTTGTATACACCTTTATATTTGTTTTGGGATTTTTCGGGAAATAAATTCTGTATGGTAACATTGGCTGATTGTCTTATAACTGAAGGTGTACATGATAATTCATCTTTACTATCTGAATTCATCTTTTTCAGCAAAACATTCACAATAATAATTAGGTATCAACTTAATTTGAAAAAACGTCAAAATTATTCGAGTGACCTCCCCTTAATACCAATAATGGACTGCTCCCTTTCGGCCAATCGGCTTTTTCAGAAGCACAGAGACAGGGAGTTATAGTAGTGAGTTATTTTAACCCACGTTGTTTGTTTACAGATAGTATTAATTGCTCAAAAGTAGTCGAATAATGAATATATAATTATATTTTTGTGAAAGCCAAGTTTTGAAAAAACTTTTATTCACAACGGACGTTTATCCGACCTATTTAGCATACAGTTAGAAAGAAACTACTTTTAATTATTGACGCTTGATCGTCTTCAGTGGTATTTATAACATAATCTTATCTGAAAGTTCTCGAAGGAAAATAACAAACAATGAACACCTGCAGTGTGCGTCATTGGAAATTGAAAGCTAATCAAAATAATACATAGTCATATTAATCTGAAATTCTCAAATGAATAAAAAATAAATGGTTCATCTAGAGAATACAGGGCTGGAATTATGTAATTATATAATTCAATAGGAGTAGATAAAAATATTTTACCCTTGAGCTTAACAATACCCGCCCTCATATTGGACTATAACTTTGGTGGCATGGAGTTTGCAATATCGATTATTTGTAGCCGTCGGTATTCGCCCCTCTCTTCCTTTTGATTGGGGTTTGGCTGTTTGGAAAGGAAAGAGTGTAGAAAACGTTGTTGTTCTCTGTTTGGATTTCAACGTTTTGTAGGCATTCTTTTCCAATGTATTAATATTGCTTTGAAAAGACCTATAAACCACTCATTTCAGGACTTTTTTTCCCTAATAAAAATCTTTTTTATCATGTCAGAACGACAAAAAGTATATTGTACTTACGTTTTCAGGTGGAGAGAAGGCTACATGCAGAAATTGACCAAAGAAATATCAATCTCTATCCAAGGTAAGACAACACAACAGTCTCAAATATACTTGGAAAAAACCGTATCGTGGGGTGGGAAATCTTCGAAAAATCATTACTTTCCCTTTTTTTTGAATGTAAATATCCCTATATTTTCTGAAAATCCGTTTCACTGGCTAAAATGAACAAAAGTATCCATTCAATGTTCATTGTCAGTATGACGAATACTGTCATCTTATTTTCATAAAATCCAAAAGATGTAATGCAAGGATCATACAGGATGTTTTTTGAGAAGAAGCATTTTTTTGACAAGTGCCAGAACTCACCCAAAGATATAATTTTGTCGGAAGTTGATCATATAAAATATTCAATTCGAACAGAGTAGGTACAAAAAACCTTGGGCATCAATATCTTAATACGACTCTGGATCATGTTATCTCTCTGTTTGGAGACTATGCCATATGCATGCAAGCTTCTCTCTAGAATTTATCGCAATATTTGTACATTCCCTTTCAACTTTTATTAGAAGATTTTTCCCGAAGGTATAAGGAAAAATTCACAAATTTACCGATAAAATTGATCCAAATTATTTAAAGAAATTGTTCGAAATGGTCACCATTCTTTCGATGTGTACAAAGTCTTGCCTGGCGTAATATCGAATGGTTACATGCAGCAACTTCCACATCGGTTTGCTTACGAATATAATGTCACAAGCATTGTCAATGCGTTGCCTTAGTTTTTCCAAGCTATTCACCTGACCTTCACTCTATACTAATGTTTTCAAATGACCGAAGAAGTTGACATCCTATCCATCTTTTTGGAAACACATTATTAAAATAATAACATTCGAAAAACTCACAGAAATCATACGCTTTCTCAGTTGATTTCCGTATACTGACCTCTGATAATAAACACACATTTAGATCTCAATAAGAACCTAAGTCAGATCCGGGCTGGGAATTTCTCAGTTGCGCTATTTTATGGTATATTGACTTATTAAATGAGTTCTGTTAATTGCTTGTAAAAAAAAAGCCTCACTTTTGAAAAGAGCTAGAGGCCAACTTTATCATTTGAGACTATTTTCGGCTGAAATTACTGACATTTGGAAAAAGAATGAAGTTTTTTTCATAGAAACAAAAATCGCAAAAATGAATCATTTTTGACGGTACTTGAAAGACCCCATACGTTGTTCCTCCTGTAATAAAATATATAAATATACAGGGTGTCTCAAGTTCGAGTGCCTACTAGACGTTTCTTCAGAACCGGAACTATTTGAAATCTGAAAATTAGGATTATGATATTGTTCGACTTTATCTACTGAGCTAAAATATTCTCAAAGCCTGAAAAGTTTCAGTTATACAGGGAATGAAAATAAATTTCGCGAGAAATTTTTTTTCAATTTTTTCGTCTTTTATATCATCGATTATTCAATTTTGAATATATTTCTATTCGAATTGTTGCATTCGTCAAAATAGTTTTCAAAATATCGAAAAAAAAAACTAAAAAAAAAGGAGATATGCGTAGTCCATTCTTCATATTCTCAATTTTTCTAGCATAACCTGTTTTAACATTTTCGAAGTAGAAGAATGGCGGAATATTGTGCATGTCCTAAATTTTGAAAAACTCGTCACAGGGTGTGTCAAAAATTGTGATCAGAATTTTCCCATAACTTTTGTTTTTTAAATTAGAACCCTATTTTTTTTAAGATTGCATTGGATTATGCGAAGAAAAATAATGTTATTGATCAAAGATGTTTATGCCCCTCAATCAAATAATTCCTGAGTTATTAAGGATTTTCTGAATTCATGTCGTAAGTAGAGACAAATTCATAAAATCTGTTTTGAAACAATAATCTGTATTCATAGAAGATAAATTATTCCAATAATTCCCTATGAACACATTTAATATAGGAGCATAAACTACATTGAACACTAACATCATTTTCCTTCGTAGAATCCAACGCAATCATAAAGAAATAAGGTTCTAATTTAAAAAACAAAAATTATGGGAAAATTCTGATCACAATTTTCGATAAAATTTTTGAAACGCCCTGCGAGAAGTTTTCCAAAATTCAGGAAATGCACACTTTTCCGCCATTCTTCTACTTCGAAAATCTGAAAACAGTTTATGCTTGAAATATTGTGAATAATAATAACGAACATAATACTGACTACGCATATCTTCCTTTTTTTCAGTTTTTTTTTCCATATTTATATATATTATCTATATTCGTATATTATCTTCTTCGCATTGAATATCGGATATATCAATCAACGTCTCTTCGATGAATAGAACAATTTACATATGCATAATACGTTACAACAATAATGGTCAATGATGATAATCGTCGTATGTGTGGTGAGTGTTAAACACCACTGAAAAGATACATACGAGAAATGCTTATTTCTTCGAATTTTCCAATTTTAATATATATTATTCGCTATACCATCAATTCCTCCTTTTCAACTTGCGTGTTCGCTCAAACTCGTTCAATCTTTCGACCATGGTTCTTATAAAATTCATCCATTAACAGTTTAGCCGCAGTGTTACATATAGTCAATGACCGTATAATTCTATATTTCTACGTATATAAATAACATTCTCCTGGTCGATTTACGCTTTTTGCATTCCTTCCCAGCCTTAGTGTCCTTGTGAAAATGAATCTTGTAATGGCGTGATTGTTAACTTCGAAGTTCATTAACAGTTGCTTTATTGGATTGAATGTATTCAATCGTGAAAAACAACGACTATAAATAATCAGTATCTGAGTTGTACCTACTTACCTATATGGTTTTAATATTCTTTTGCTGAACTGAAAAGTTTGTTTGATTCACCCAGTATCAACGAATCTCTTATTGGCTTATTGAATCAAGATAATAAATATAATGAACAAAATAGAAACCGAAATTCAGAGGTGGAGCTAGGTGGGAGGCGGATAATTTGAGCTCACTTCAACAATTAACTGGCGATTTAAAAGAAAAAAATTGGAAATTGCATAGGGAAATTCTCAATCACCTATTCCGGTGATTATTAGTTAGTGTCGTCGCGCCTTTGGGTGGTCCATCGCCGACTGGGACACCTGATGAAGAACAACTGTATCTTCGTCGAAATCGTGAACATTTCTGGTTCAATTGAAATCGATCCTAGAACAAGGGGGACAATATCATCGCACGATATCGTGATTAGCGGGTTAATGTATGCAAATAACACGAACTGCTGATTGAACTTTCACAATTCAATGTTATTACATCGATAGGCAAAAGGAAGTTAGCACTTTATTACAGTTGTTACGACGGCGATCCTGTCGAATTAGAGGTTGTAACAGATTGAGCTGCCACGTTCCCAGTAGGTAGCTCATTTTAACAGTTGATACTGCGATTTCGCCAACATTTTTAACAGAACCTGTCGGTTCATTGAAAACAAATCAATCATTACATTTTATGTAATTGCGCAAGTCTGAGGAGATTATCAACGACAAGTGCGCGAGAGTTTACACATGCGCGCTTCCCTTCGGAGCGACACATCATGTTTGTTCTACTCCCACAAGAATTACTCATCCCCGCACAATCCCAGGACTGCGCTGAACTGGATGAGCTCAAGAATTTATTTTAAACGAATGAGGGTCGCAATTTGACCATGAACAATGATAGACAACTACTGTGTCATTTTCTCCATTGTGCGATTTCAGTTCAATAGCGATTTCTTCAGCGGATTGTTCGAAACACTCATTCTATCATTTTGACCAATATCACGCTCTGTAAACTAAGCAATAGTAGGTAACTGCTAATTAGGTTGGATCTTTTTATGTGAGACCCATTATTATGCGTGAAGTCGACAAGTGTGACTGATACATTCGCCTGTCTAACATACACACAATGAAAACATTTTAAGTAAATATCTGCTAATAACAATAGATAGGACTGCGATAGCGAAATGGGAAAATATCTAGTTAGATCGGGGAACAGAGAGATAATAAACTCTCTTTGTGGATTAAATTGGACCTGCTCTAGAACGAGGTGAATATTTCTTGACCTAGCACAGATTGCTCTGGATTTTTTTCAGGGTTTACTCCTTCGCCATGCATTGATTCGAGGAGGATGGGGGGTCCCTTGTGGCAATTCTGTGACCACTACAGTACCTTAATAAAAGGCAATCATCTTTCATAGATCGATCAGAAAGCTTCAGTCCTAAATAAATTGAATAAATTCTTCAAAATAAATAATCGTAACTTATACTCGACACTCTGTATAGAAATGAGTGATAAATATGTAATTCTCGATTTTTCCAACACCACTGATTTATGACACAATGGAGATTAATAATCGTCTAATGCATCTTCGAGAACACTTTCTACCAATACTATTATATCCATTGTGTGCTAGATTCTTCATCGGAATTCTTGATCGAGCTGATAGAGGACGGAACCGTTGATGACAGAACAATAGTGTTCATCATATTTATTTTTATTGTGACATAATATTTCATTTGGTACGTCCTAAGGTTAGGTTACACTTCTGTAATCAAGAACAATCGCGGATAGAACTAGTTCCTTGTTCGGGAATTGTCTATTTCCTCCTATATTTTTTATTTTGTTCCGAAAATGAATATGAATGTGAACGAAATATTACGAAAATTACATAATCTATTGATGAGGATAATAAATAGCGAACAACAACAACAAATAAATATGTGAAAAATTTTATGAAAATCACTCCTTATATTTGAATCTTTCTGAATGTCATTTAAATAATTGAGCCAAAACATTTTTTGATGTTTAACTTTCTTGATTTCAGTTATATAGAAAAAATGTAATAATTTCTTCTACCTACCTCTAACTTTATCTGCATATAAGATATGGATATTCATACATGCCTCATTATCATCACATATCATCTACATTGGTTTGCAATGCAAAGTATCAAGAATACGTATGAAAAAAAATGACATTTCCTACACGGAATATAACCATTGTTCATTCATTGAAATTAAGTAAAAGTGAAGATTCGTTTCTTGTAGAACAATAAGACGAATTTGTTCAAGTAGACAAACGAAAACGAAAGTTAATGACTCTTAAATGATACTTAGAATATTACGTATTGCCATTGAAAAACGTAATTCTGCCATTACGATGTTTCGTGATCTTATAATGTTAAGTTGAGATTACTTTTGTCAAAAATGGAACTTACGTAATTTTGTATTCGAAATTCATCTATTCTCTGAAATAAGACCAGATAATTTTTGAAATTCTTATTTTGTCCATTTACACCGTTTATTTTAAAACAGAATAAAGATTCAAGTAGATTTTTTTGTGAAACTCGGTAGGGATGTATATGTAGTACTTTTGATAATAAGGAATACGAACTTGTCCTATAACTATAAAAAATGCTCCATAAACTATTCGGGTATCTCAGTTGGAAGAGCATTGAACTTTCAATCCAATTTGGTACTAGAATCAATATAGTTCCTATTTTCATTTCGTTCCGAAAAATACGTAATTCTCCCATATCACAATGTTTCAAGAGAGGATTTTCTTTGTGTAACTTGGTACGGAAGTATATGTGCTTGTAGTACTATTGTTGGTACTACCAAGTGTGCTTGTAGTACTATTGTTGGTACTTGGTAGCACTATTGTTGGTAATAAAAAATAAGTGAATGTACAGAGTTAGTAGATGTTTCAAGAACCACCACTTATCAAGCCCAGGTAATTTAGTTGATAAAGCTTTGGACTTTCAATCCAATTTGTTACTAGAATATATATAGTACCTATTTCCATTTGGTTACGAAAAATACGTAATTCTCACGTATCACAATGTTTTAAGTAAGAAATTTTTTTTGTGTAACTTGGTACGGAAAAATAATATATGTAGTACTATTATTGGTAATAAAAAATAAGTAAATGTACTGACTTAGTTGATGTTTCAAGAACAACCACTTATCAAGTCCGAGTAATTGTGTTGATAGAGCATTGGACTTTTAATCCAATTTGGTACTAGAATATATATAGTACCTATTTTCATTTGGTTACGAAAAATACGTTATTCTCCCATATCACAATGTTTAAAGTAAAAATTTTTTTAGTCTTGATACGGAAGTATATGTAGTACTATTGTTGGTAATAAAAAATAGATGAACGTACAGACTTAGTAGATGTTTCAAGAAACACCACTTATCAAGCCCGGGAATTCAGTTGATAGAGCATTTCAATTTCAATCCAATTTGGTACTAGAATATATATAGTACACATTTTCATTTGTTTACGAAAAATACGTAATTCTCCCATATCACAATATTTTGAGTAAGGGATTTTTTTTGTGACTGGATACGAAAGTATAGGTAATACTATTGTTGGTAATTAAAAATATGTAAATGTACAGACTTAGTAGATGTTTTAAGAACCATTAACATTTATTCAATTCATGCATGCGGAAGTTTTATAAAAATGCAAAATATGAGAGCGATCATAATTATATATCAGTACCTATTTCTCGCCAAGACGAAGAACGAAAATTTGAACCGATAATCTCTTTTCATTTTTCTTCGAAATAGGCACGTAGTAAAAACCGGACCCCTTTAGGGTTTATGAGTTTATTATTGCCGCCAGTCCGATTTTGTTGATTTATTATTCTCCTTTATCTATCCGCTTTGCCGCCCTGGATTTTGCCATCTGTGATTTTTGTATTCGTCACCAGTAGGTAATGTAGGTATATTACACTATTACACTTACCCCATGTTTTCGTTTTTTGTATCATTCATTCTTCATTCATTCTCGTTCCGCAAGTTCAATAGTGCAGTTCAAATTATTGTCAAATAACTCCGAGTTATTCGCATCGAGAAATAGTCTGTACTGTGTTGTATAATTTTTTTATGTTTGAACTGAAGTTTAATTAGTTTTGAATTAACTATTTGAGGTAAGAACAATCGAGTAATCGAAAACATACTATTATTTCGAGTAATTTTGTTCAAACTTAGTTATCAAACTTCTTTTTTTCTCACATTACAGATATGGCTATATGAGTAAACGATTTTTTTTCAGATTACTCCCCCCAAAAAAAAAACTTCTAAGCACTTGGTGATACCTGTATGACCGTTCGAGTTTTGTTTTCCATCATGAGCCAAAATACAGGCATTTGTCAGGAGCTCAGAAGAGAAAAGGGAGGGAATTAAATTTGTAATATGCGATTAAATGATTTCAATCCCCCCATATCACAACGTTTCAAGCGAGGAATTTTTTATGTAATTTGGTACGGAAGTGAGATTTGGTATGGAAGTATATGTAGTAATTTTGTTGGTTAAGGGCACTACATAGATATCGTGACTATGTTTTTAGTTCAAGAATTACCCTATAGAGCCCGGGTAGCTCAGTCGGTAGAGCATTGGACTTTTAATCCAAGGGTCCAGGGTTCAAGTCCCTGCTCGGGCGTATACTTTTGAGAAATTTGGTAATACAATATAAATAGTACATTCATTTGATGACGAAAAATACGTTATTTCCACTTATGACGAGGTTTTTAGCAAGGAATTTTTGTTTTGGTGAGATTTGGTATGGAAGTATATGTAGTACTTTTAGTGGTAATAGGGACTATATAAATATAGTCACTATGTTTATGGTTCAAGAATCACCCTAATCAGCCCGGGTAGCTCAGTCGGTAGGGCATTGGACTTTTAATCCAAGGGTCCAGGGTTCAAGTCCCTTCTCGGTATTCTTTTGAGAAATTTGGTACTAAAATATAAACAGTACATTTATTTGGTGACGAAAATTACGTTATTTTCCCTTATGAAGAGGTTTCTAGCAAAAAAATTTTGTTTTGGTGAGATTTGGTATGGAAGTATATGTAGTACTTTTGGTGGTAATAGGGACTATATAAATATAGTGACTATGTTTATGGTTCAAGAATTACCCTATAGAGCCCGGGTAGCTCAGTCGGTAGAGCATTGGACTTTTAATCCAAGGGTCCAGGGTTCAAGTCCCTGCTCGGGCGTATTCTTTTGAGAAATTTGGTACTAAAATATAAACAGTACCTTTATTTGATGACGAAAAATACATTATTTACCCTTATGAAGAGGTTTCTAGCAAAGAATTTTTGTTTTGGTAAGATTTGGTATTGAAGTATATGTAATACTTTTGGTGGTAATAGGGACTATATAAATATAGTGACCATGTTTATGGTTCAAGAATTACCCTATAGAGCCCGGGTAGCTCAGTCGGTAGAGCATTGGACTTTTAATCCAAGGGTCCAGGGTTCAAGTCCCTGCTCGGGCGTATACTTTTGAGAAATTTGGTACTACAATATAAATAGTACCTTCATTTGATGACGAAAAATACGTTATTTCCTCTTATGACGAGGTTTCTAGCAAGGAGTTTTTGTTTTGATGAGATTTGGTATGGAAGTATCTGTAGTACTTTTGGTGGTAATAGGGACTATATGAATATAGTGACTATGTTTATGGTTCAAGAAATACCCTATAGAGCCCGGGTAGCTCAGTCGGTAGAGCATTGGACTTTTAATCCAAGGGTCCAGGGTTCAAGTCCCTGCTCGGGCGTATACTTTTGAGACATTTGGTACTACAATATAAATAGTACCTTCATTTGATGACGAAAAATACGTTATTTCCTCTTATGACGAGGTTTCTAGCAAGGAGTTTTTGTTTTGGTGAGATTTGGTATGGAATTATATGTAGTACTTTTGGTGGTAATAGGGACTATATAAATATAGTGACTATGTTTATGGTTCAAGAATTACCCTATAGAGCCCGGGTAGCTCAGTCGGTAGAGCATTGGACTTTTAATCCAAGGGTCCAGGGTTCAAGTCCCTGCTCGGGCGTATACTTTTGAGAAATTTGGTACTACAATATAAATAGTACCTTCATTTGATGACGAAAAATACGTTATTTCCTCTTATGACGAGGTTTCTAGCAAGGAATTTTTGTTTTGGTGAGATTTGGTATGGAAGTATATGTAGTACTTTTGGTGGTAATAGGGACTATATAAATATAGTGACTATGTTTATGGTTCAAGAACTACCCTATTGAGCCCGGGTAGCTCAGTCGGTAGAGCATTGGACTTTTAATCCAAGGGTCCAGGGTTTTTGAGAAATTTGGTACTGAAATATATACAGTACCTTCATCTGATGGTATGGAAGTTAATGTAGTACTTTTGGTGATAATAGGGACTACATAGATATTGTGACTATGTATATGGTTCAAGAATCACCCTATAAAGCCCGGGTTTAAGTTCCTGCTCAGGCGTATACTTTTGAGAAATTTGGTACTAGAATATATTCAGTACTTTCATCTGGGAAAAAGAAGTAGACACGTGTTTTCGGCTTATTATGAACCTTCAAGAAGGAAATATATATTTTTGAAAACTGCGACGACTCACTCAGATGTAGTACTTTCACTGGAATTTTCTCCCTTCATGGGGTAATGAAAACGTACGTAAGTACGTACGTATTTTATTCTGATTAGTAGTTACAATGCTGCAAGTACTACCTCTAGTCTCGTTAAAGCGCCCGAGCCTTTTGAAAACACCAAGGTATGAAGCAGGAAAGGAATTGCACCTTCGAAGCTCAGGTACCACAATCTACAGAGATAATTTTCCGTGCACCTGTTAATTTCAATAAAAAAAAATTAATGGAGGTCCGGTTCTGTCCGTACGGACCATGGACCGTTCTTCGCATTTCATGCAGTCTTCTTCTTTTCGATCGTCACAACTCAATTCGCCGTGGTACTTGCGGGATCTCTCGTAGTCAGTTCTGTCGGAAAATAATCGATCATGGGTCGGTTAACTGCACGAGAATAGTTACCGTATAACCTGTCATCGGGTCCTTTGGTGTGCGAACTTTAAGGTTCTCGTTATTATGTGGTATGTATTTTCGTTGGCAACTTGATATTACCATCGAAGAACTCATTGATCCTTATTTTTCCACGTTTCATTCTCTTCTCAGTGGTTATGAAACTAGTTTCAGTGAATATGTTTGTGTTTCAATGAATTTTTTTAATCCTTTGTTTCTCAGGGTGAATACCTACTTGATATTTCCGAATTGTTTTTCACATCTTTTATTTGCTTGTTTCTCGATTTTTTGAAATTTCATACGGATTCTCCTTTCTCTCTGCATCTTGTTTTTTTTATTTTAATTATTCGTGTATTCATATTTTTTATTATTATTTCAGTTTGATGAATATATATTTGCTTGATAATACAAATTCTTTATCTCAGCATTCAAATGAAGAATTTTCCGCAATTATTCTCCATAATTTTTTGCGGAATGAAAAAATTACCGGTAAATAAATCTTCACGAATGGACGTCGTCATCGATTTATAGTGACCACTTCGACGATTATCCCAATTTTCACGAAAGTAGGTATGACAAGAGGAAAGAGAAACTATTCAACGTGTGAGAAAATAGAGAATTGAATCAATTACTAGAATCAGAGAAACCGGAATGATATATAAGGTTGCGTTCAGAATTTATATATATAAATGTACAGCAATATGTCAAAGAATTTAAACGGAGGGACATTTGTAGAAATTTCATACTCTCATCGAGTAGAATGTTGAGAGGATTGGAATTATGCTGAATTACAATGAAATAAAAATGCAAATATTTATTGAAAATAACAAAGTCACAAACTAAGCTATATAAAATCAATATCATTGCAATGTCACAAATTACGGTGAGGAATTAACTAGCGAACATTCGAGAACAACCTGATGTCTGCAGTATTAATTAATCGCTACCTTATTCATTTTGCTTCAATTTATTCCAATATGCATATTATGAAACGCCACTTAAAGCTTAAACCATCGGTTTATTTGTTTTTGGACGATTTGTTCTACGAGAAGAACTTGTGGCTGTGTAATTATTATCATAAACAGTTACAACATGCATCCAACGAATTAACATAATAGTATTACATTAATTTCACGGAATAACTCTTCGACTGGACAGGGGCGCAAAGAGTAACTTTTCCGCATTCAACATTCAATAAAGTTAGACGAACGACGCGCATGCGTTTTCGCTTGCGGGAAAGTACTAATTTGCGCATGCTCGTAGGAAAAAGCTAGTCGATAAGATCGCATTGTTGATTCTTCTTCTCAGTTATTATGAACCCTCCGCATTTTACACATGTTCACTCAAAGAAATTTTCCAGGATATACAACAAGAACTAGGTTACTTCTACAGAAAATTCCCCCTATATAAGCGACAGCAGGAATGTTTTTTGATTTTACGTGACAATTCCGGTCGTTCAATCCCTCTAGAAAAACAAGTTTTACATTAGTTGAAGCGACCAAACTGCAGTTTGTCATTTCAACAGGAAAATAATACTGTGACGAAAATCGGAATATGCGTGACTACTTACAGAAATTTCTTGTTTAATAAAAAAAATAGATAGTTGTATTCTATTTCGAACTTCAGTTTCTACAAAAATTTCCAGTTATTCCAGTTAAACTAAAACAGGAATTACTTAACTTATAACGGAACTGTAGTATCGATTCAAGAGGAATAATCTTCTTTGACGAGATAGCTAGTAATGATCTGCAACATTCTAGGATTAATGGAAGATTCATAATGAAATGAAATTTTATTGTTTCCCTTATTTTTCATTCTAGTTACTCTAATGCTTTCATTTTTCTTCTGGAGTTTATCTTATTTGACAAGATAGCTAGTAATGTTCTACAACATTCTAGGATTAATGAAAGATTCATAATGAAATAAAATTTGATTGTTTTTATTAGCTAGTAATGATCTGCAACATTCTAGAATTAATGAAAGATTTATAATGAAATAAAATTTGATTGTTTTCATTATTTTTTATGTTAGTACCTCTTATGCTTTATTTTTTTTTCAGGAGTTTATCTTCTTTGATGAGATAGCTAGTAATAATCTGCAACATTCCAGAATTAATGAAAGGTTTATAATGAAATAAAATTCGATTGTTTTCATTACTTTTTATTCTAGTATCTCTAATGCTTTCTTTTTTCTTCTGGAGTGTATCTTCTTTGATGATATAGCTAGTATCAATCTGCAACATTCTAGAAATAATGAAAGATTTATAATGAAATTTGATTGTTTTTACCATTTATCATCCTAGTTACTCTAATGCTTTCATTTTTCTTCTGTTGTTTATCTTCTTTGACGAGATAGCTAGTAATAATCTGCAACATTCCAGAATTAATGAAAGGTTTATAATGAAATAAAATTCGATTGTTTTCATTATTGTTTATTCTAGTTACTCTGATGCTTTGATTTTTCTTCTGGAGTTTATCTTCTGTGACGGGATAGATAGTAATGATCTGCAACATTCTAGAATTAATGAAAGATTTATAATGAAACAAAATTTGATTGTTTTCATTATTTTTTATTTTAGTATCTCTAATGCTTTCTTTTTTCTTCTGGAGTTTATCTTCTTTGATGAGATAGCTAGTAATAATCTGCAACATTCTAGAATTAATGGAAGATTTATAATGAAATTAAATTAAATTGTTTTCATCATTTTTTATTTTAGTATCTCTAATGCTTTCTTTTTTCTTCTGGAGTTTATCTTCTTTGATGAGAAAGCTAGTAGTAATCTGCAACATTCTAGAATTGATGAAAGATTTATAATGAAATGAAATTTGATTGTTTTTACTATTTTCTATTTTAGTTACTCTATTGCTTTCATTTTTCTTCTGTAGTTTATCTTCTTTGACGAGATAGCTTGTAATGTTCTGCAACATTCTAGGAGTAATGAAAGATTCATAATGAAATAATATTTGATTGTTTTCATTATTGTTTATTCTAGTTACTCTGATGCTTTGATTTCTCTTCTGAAGTTTATCTTCTGTGACGAGATAGCTAGTAATGATCTGCAACATTCTAGAATTAATGAAAGATCTATAATGAAATAAAATTTGATTGTTTTCATTATTTTTTATTTTAGTATATCTAATGCTTTCTTTTTTCTTCTGGAGTTTATCTTCTTTGATGAGATTGCTAGTAATAATCTGCAACACTCTAGAATTAATGAAAGATTTTTAATGAGATGAAATTTGATTGTTTTTACTATTTTTCATTCTAGTTACTCTAATGCTTTCATTTTTCTCCTGTAGTTTATCTTCTTTGACGAGATAGCTAGTAATGTTCTGCAACATTCTAGGAGTAATGAAAGATTCATAATGAAATAATATTTGATTGTTTTCATTATTGTTTATTCTAGTTACTCTGATGCTTTGATTTTTCTTCTGGAGTTTATCTTCTGTGACGAGATAGCTAGTAATGAACTGCAACATTCTAGAATTAATGAAAGATTTATAATGAAATAAAATTTGATTGTTTTCATTATTTTTTATTTTAGTATCTCTTATGCTTTCTTTTTTCTTCTGGAGTTTATCTTCTTTGATGAGATAGCTAGTAATAATCTGCAACATTCTAGAATTAATGAAAGATTTATAATGAAATAAAATTCGATTGTTTTCATTATTTTTTATTTTAGTATCTCTAATGCTTTCATTTTTCTTCTGTAGTTTATCTTCTTTGACGAGATAGCTAGTAATGTTCTGCAACATTCTAGGAGTAATGAAAAATTCATAATGAAATAAAATTTGATTGTTTTCATTATTTTTTATTTCAGTATCTCTGATGCTTTCTTTTTTCTTCTGGAGTTTATATTTTTTGATGAGATAGCTAGTAATAATCTGCAACACTCTAGAATTAATGAAAGATTTATAATGAAATAAAATTTGATTGTTTTCATTATTTTTTATTTAGGTCACTCTAATGCTTTCATCATTCTTCTGGAGTTCATCTTCTTTGATGAGATAGCTAGTAATGTTCTGAAACATTCTAGGATTAATGAAAGATTTATAATGGAATAAAATTTGATTGTTTTCATCATTTTTTATTCTAGTTACTCTAATGCTTTCATTTTTCTACTGGAGTTTATCTTCTCTGATGAGATAGCTATTAATGTTCTGCAACATTCTAGGATTAATGAAAGATTTATAATCAAATAGAATTTGATTGTTTTCATTATTTTCCATGTTAGTTATTTTAATGCTTTCATTTTTCTTCGGGAATTTATATTTTTGACAATATAGCTTGTAATGATCTGCATTATGTTCCAAACAACTTCAACCATATAGTACAACATGAATTAAAATACGGAGAGCTAAACAAGATTTATTCCGGTAGAAAAATCCGAATTTCTGAGAGAAATCAAGATACGAAACATTCCTGTTGAATGCAATGTGTCCATACTGTTAGTCGTACAAATATTGTTGTACAAATTCATTATATTTTACTAAATATTCCTGTAACATTTACGTTTCCGTTTTTCCTATTCATAGGACTTAAGTCACTCAAACCGGAATCGGCATGTTAGATTGCAAATACAGATTGTTCTCAGAACTGTATTTTTTGTTGTGATAACAATAGTTGCGTTCAAACAACAGGAATTCCTCTAACCGGAAATCCCCGAGATTCGTTTTTTTCAGTGTCGGAAAGAGCAACTTAATTTCGCCTATTTTACCGGATATTTCCATCGACTGAAGGGATAATCGTTAAGGTGTTTCTTCAATCGATCAATTGGTGCCATCATAATTCCGATGAATCCAATGTTCACTGACCATAACTAGTGATCCGTATATCTCTCCAATAAGAAGCACTTCTTATTGGTGAATTCACATTAATTTGGAAGCATAACTGTTGCAACACTATTGAAATACAGCTACGTTTTGTTTTTGTCGAACTGATGTTGCTTTGATTGATTTTTTTTCGGGTAGCTAATGACCGCACCTCGAGTTGTTTGAGAATTCCGGAATATTTGGCTCGCTGTTTAATCGAGTTTGGTCGATTTGACGACGGTTTTCGTGCTTTTTATCGCGGATTATTATATGTACCTATTATTCAATAAGTAACACCGTTATTTAAACTCCAGTCAATTGATCTGTAGAATAATTGAAGAGGGACAGTTTTGGCTTTAACGGTTCGGTTATTATGAGGCATTTTATTTATCAGACGAGAATGTTTTTTGAAATTACTACCTTGATGAAATTCTCAGTGTTCATGTACAGGGTTTCAACAATGCGGTTGTTGCATTCCTCCAGGGACACCCTGTATATTCGTTTTTCTCAATTCTAATGACTTATTTCTTCCATTCCAGGATCCAGCATGCTTTGGATGGCTGTCCTAGGAACGGCATTAATGTGGCTTTCTCTTCCCTCAACCCATTCTTCACGTAGAGGAGGTAATGTAGAACGTTTCAGAAGTAATCTTCTTTGAATGGAAAATGCATGTTTGAATTTTCGTTAGCTAAGCTAAGACAGTGTTGAAACAATTCTTAAAATGAATCAATATTTAGGTTAGGTTAGGTTAGGACAGTGTTAAAACAATTCTCGAGAAGAATTACTTTTTAGGTTAGGTAAGTTTTGAATATTTCAATAACTCAATATAACCATTATAAAATTGAAAAAATATTTATACCTTCAATATGAGTCTACTGAAACAAACCTTCTTTGGATCAAAATCAAAATAACAGAATCAAAAATATTAACGGAAGTATACCTAAAATGAATAAATTAAAATATTTTCCAATTAGACATTATGTATGCGCGAAACAAACGGCTTTATTTGTTTACATGCTCTCTCTTATATTTGAACAGACTATAGTTTTGAATTGAAGTGTTAACAAATTGGCGAATGCGCCGGGTACTTGCATTAACCTAGTAAAATTAATGCTTCTTCTTTGTACATGTTGAATGCTCCAAAAAATTATTTCAGCTGCCTATCAGATTCAACCGAAGCCCTGTTGGGTGGACGGCATCGAAGGTACCTGCATGTTCGTCTACGAATGCATCAAGTCTGAGGGCACACATATCGGTATGTGCGTAGACACGTTCATGTTTGGATCCTGCTGCGCCCACAATGCTACTGTGAACGCGATATCCATCGACAGGAACCGACCTGCTGTTCTCTACACCAGTTCTAGTCAACCGAAACCAACGACGAAGAAGCCGAACACCGCTTCAAAACCAAACTCAGGATCCATAGGGTGAGTTTTGTTTCTCCACTTGTTGTTATAGTTATATAGTTATAGTAAGGTAAGGGGGTTACATTTCACTGCGACCTCAAGGTATATTGTGCCCCCATCAGAGCTGTCTTCAGAAATGCGCTACCTACAGCTCGCCCTCCAGCTCCAGAACTCCAATAAACTCCAGTACCTGAGAGGGCTTCAAGGAGGTTAAATCCTCGTTCCTCCTGTAATTCTCTTGTCCAATACATTCTTCGCGCTGGTTTGTAATGGAGAGGCATTCTGTAACCAGGTGAACAGGAGTTTCCTCCTCTTCACCACAGAATCTGCACTCGTCAGTTTATGTTAAGCCCATTCTCATCATATGCTTCCTAAGGCGACAATGTTCTGTGAGGAAGCCAGTGAGGAGGCGTAACTTATTCTTACTGAGATCCAAATACTTTATGGATCTTGAACTTTAAAAGTTCCGAATGAACTTGTTGGAGTGATCCATTCCTGGAAGATACCTTCAGAGTGCTTCTCTTTCTGTCTCTTCCTTCTCCAGAAACTCTTTTTTATAGGTGCCTTTACCTAAGCCACATAAAGTTTCTGGGCCAGTAAATGGCGTTTGTGCGCCCTTTCTGGCAAGTGTATTGGCCTCTTCGTTTCCTGAGTGATTCCTGAGTGACCAGGAAGCCAGACTGAAGAGACCTTGTTGTTCTTGCTTACTTCATTAAGTCTCGTCCTGCACTCCCATATCAGCTTTTTGTCGATGATATAGGAGTTCAGTGCTTTGATAGCAGCTAGACTATCAGAATGGATCATAATGTCACACCCTTGCTAGTTTCTTTCCAGGTTTATATCTATGCATCTTTCGATTGCAAGTATTTCTGCCTGAAAAACACACGAGTGCCTAACGATAGTGTACACTTGGTTCTTGCCTCGGCCCCTTTCGTGGTTTGAGAACCACCTGTATACCATTCAAGGGTATTCACTACGAAGTTTTGGGTAGTGTATTCCTTTTCCCATTCTTCCTTTTTACCTAGCATAGTGTTGAAGTTCTTCTCAATGCTTACGTTTTTGATCATAACATCACTAGGCAGGTTCGCTGATGAGATGTATTTGCTCAGAGGGGACCAGGCTCCCTGACTTTTAATTCTCTCATTCTCTGTACCTTCCCTAGATATTCTAAGGATAGCCTCATGGGCTTCCCTATTGATCACTAGATGTACAGGAGTGAGATCTGTGATGACCTCAAGTGCTCTTGGCGGTCACGTTCTCATAGCTTCAGTGTTATTACTGCAGGGGGTGAGGGATATCTGAAAAGGGGAGCGTGAGGAGAAATTGAAAATTATTAATTAGTAGAAAGAAAATTATAGTTGAAAATTTGTATTGCTCTTTCTTACGTTTTTGGATTCGTTTATACAATTTTCTGACATATTTACATTGGAGGGCTTCTTTTTCATAAATAATTACTTCTTCTTTACTTTCATCAACAAGGGACTTCTCTACGTTACCCGAATGATAAATCTGAAAAAGAAAGAGGCGAGAGCTGAAAAAACTTGACAATAAGAAAACAAAATTTCATACCAAAAAAATTAGAATCAGATCGATTTTGATTTGAGGCCAATGTATATCTAAAAACGGAAAGAACAGTATTTATCATTCATCTGGAAAGAATTGGTGGGCAAGTTTCTGTTTTGTACTCATCGAGAGTTCCATACATATAAGTGAGGAAAAATTCTCAGCATACAAAATTTTCTAATGGAAAGTTTAGTTCAGTCTAACTATTGCATTATAGATATTAATTGTAGCAAAAAGAAGAATATGAATAGATGAACTCCTTTCAACAACAAACCGAAATTTATTAACTTTGGCTCAGAAAAACGCTGCTGTGAATCTATCTTGTTTCAGTTTATCAAACCAGAAACATACTTCTTCGCTCAATAGAACACTCCAAATGGGTATGAGCCTAAAACCACATCCTCTTTCCAAAAAACCCACCACACCTCCACGTAATAGTTTGGAAACTGCCAGTGACGACACTCTGGATGTTGCCGATAGTAACAATCAAAATAGTTACACGAAATTGGGTGAGTATTGTACGTAAATTTACAAAATGCACCACTCACATGCCTGAAACATGCACCTTTTCATATGATCCGCACGAGATAATCTCCCTGTTCTCCCCTGAGGCCAGCACAAAGCACAAAGAGATTTATGTCACAGATATATCACAAGGAGAGCGCGGATAGAGAGCTGCGACATAGCAGAGACGGTCATTATGTCCCACTAAGGGAAATCGTGATGTTCATATCACAAACCTGTATCAGTGATAGCGCAGATATTGCTTTCTCCGAGTACGACATAAGAGCATCTGTGCTACATCGCAGCTCTGTATCCGCGCTCTTCTCGTGATGACATGGTCTTTTAGATTCAAGCATAGAAACCTATATTAGGTAGAATAAATGATCATAGAATAATAACTAGCGCGTAGGTTATAATCGCTCTGCTAACTTTTCGCCAACACACAATTGTGGGGACAACTTAAGGTATCAATTTTTTTCGAATTCCTCATTTGGACCCGTTTATTCTAGGATGGCAATCGACTACCGAACCAGGTTTCATAACCTCAATCCACCATAACTCCATCGGTTCAGAACCCGTTTCTGGAATACATTGGCCTCAAACGACCGAACCGAGCTACGTAAGGACGAAATTCAAACCGAACATGAATAAAATGAAGTCGACCAAGAAACCGATCTATAACAAAGTCACGAATAAATATGGTTTCAAGCCTACGAAGGGTTCAACGACTACGAAAAGGTGAGACAGTATCGAAGACGTTTTAAACTGTTGTGTTTTTCTCACGGTTTTGGTCGAGTTTATCCAGTGATGACTTTCCCATTCGGGGGCGTTTAGGGTATTGTGGGTACTGACACAAAACCTTCAACCCCTATAAATTATCCCTTGTATTACAACAATTTTCCGTGAAAACTCCAAATTCAATACAACTATTCAACTCAAACTGTAATATGTAAAGTTCTATTCGAATTTCAGACCTTCCTCTACTACGAAGACCCCAGTCTCACCAACCACTGAGAAAACCGAAAAGATACCCACCTACACTAACGCAAATCATGTTGCAGTTGGAGCGCAAAAAAAAATGGGTAAGACGGTAATTTTTATTAATTATAATCTAGGTTTTTCAACAAATCTATAAGAAGTCAAATTTGAACATTATGGGAAATGCCACTTCACTCCTTCTGTAATACATATGATTTTTCATCCTACCAATTAGACGGACATTGAATAAAATTAAAAAAATTATCGTTCATTTTTCGTGAATTAAATGAAATGTGATTATTTCTCTATACAAAAGATAAAAGTAAAAGGTATAGAATACAGAATTTATGATATCCATAGGCATTGTCTATTTTTTTTACAACGGACACTCGACAACAAGTTCAGGTGCTCATGCAGTTGAATTTGTCAAACACTCAAACGAAGTAGCAATATCATAATTATCTTAAAAATCCAAAATTGTTTTGTTCTCACCTGAATATATATTTATGAGGATAATTGAGTTTAATACAGTGCCTTTAAACAAATCAATAGATTTCACTTGAAAATTTTGGCAGAAAGGAGAACTTCCTGCCAAATCACGAGAACAGGGAGGCTTCTAATCTCTCAATAATTGAGCAAATATTAGCTACTGAGAAACACTCGACACTTTCCTGGAATAATACACCCTGACAATAACAACGAATTAATGTAGTTGAATTTTTCAAACACTCAAACAAAGTACCAATATCATCATTTTTAAATGAATAATTCTTCGAATCTTTTCCTCTTCATTTACTCAAAATACTCTAATTGGAATTTTTTTATTCGAAATTCTATTCTAGTGAACTCCAAATGTTAAAGCATCCAGAATGATTAAATTCAATGAATATCATGACGAAAATGAGGATCACTTAGGCACTACTTATAGAACACATATCAATCATAAAATTCTCCAATATCTCACGCATTATTTATTTTTGTTCACCAGAAACACTCGACACTATTCTGGAATAATTCGCACTGAATATAAGGAAAATGAATTCATGAAGTTGAATTTGTCAAACACTCGAACGAAGTAGCAATATCATCATTCTTAAAAAAATAATTGGTCGAATCACTTCCTCTTCATTTACTCGAAATTGTCTAATTGGAGGTTTTCTAGTCTAAATTCCATTTTATTGAACTCCAAATGTTACAATATATCAAAAAATTTAATTCAATGAAGATCATGACGAAAATGAGCTTCTTTTAGGCGCTACTTATAGAACACATATCTATCATAAAATTCATCATTATCTCGAGCATTATTCATTTTTGTTCATCAAAAACACTCGACACTATTCTGGAATAATTCAAACTGAAGATAAGGAAAATTAATTCATGAAGTTGAATTTGTCAAACACTCAAACGAAGTAGCAATATCATTATTCTTAAAAAAATAATCATTCGAATCTCTTCTTCTTCATTTACTCAAAATAGTCTACTTGGAGGTATTCTAGTCGAAATTACATTCTATTGAACTCCAAATGTTATAGTATCCTAAATAATTGAATTTAATGAAGATCATGTCAAAAATGCGTTTCCCTTAGGCGCTACTTATAGAACACATATCTATCATAAAATTCATCATTATCTCAAGCATTATTTATTTTGTTCACCAGAAACACTCGACACGATTCTGGAATAATTCACTCTGAAGATAAGGAAAATGAATTCATGTAGTTGAATTTTTCAAACACTCAAACCAAGTAGCAATATCATCATTCTCTAAAAAATAATTGGTCGAATCTCTTCGTCTTCATTTACTCGAAATAGTCTAATTGGAGGTTTTCTAGTCCAAATTACATTCTTTTGAACTCCAAATTTTATAGTTTCCTCAATAATCAAATTCAATGAAGATCATGACGAAAATGTGGTTCACTTAGGCCCAACTTATAGAACACATATCTAACATAAAATTCATCATTATCTCAAGCATTATTCACCAAAAATACTCGACACTATTCTGGAATAATTCAAACTGAATATGAGGAAAATGAATTCATGTAGTTGAATTTGTCAAACACTCAAACCAAGTAGCAATATCATTATTCTTAAAAAAATAATTATTCGAATCTCTTCGTCTTCATTGACTCGAATAGTCTAATTGGAGGTTTTCGAGTCTAAATTCCATTCTCTTGAACTCCAAATTTTAAAGTTTCCTCAATAATCAAATTCAATGAAGGTCATGACGAAAATGTGCTTCTCTTAGGCGCTACTTATAGAACACATATCTATCATAAAATTTATCATTATCTCAAGCATTATTCATTTTTGTTCACCAAAAACACTCGACACTATTCTGGAATAATTCAAACTGAATATGAAAAAAATAAATTCTTGTAGTTGAATTTTTCAAACACTCAAACCAAGTAGCAATATCATCATTCTCAAAAAAATAATTGGTCGAATCACTTCCTCTTCATTTACTCGAAATAGTCTAATTGGAGGTTTTCTAGTCTAAATTCCATTCTCTTCAACTCCAAATTTTATAGTTTCCTCAATAATCAAATTCAAAGAAGATCATGACGTAAATGTGGTTCTCTTAGGCGCAACTTATAGAACACATATCTATCATAAAATTCATCATTATCTCAAGCATTATTCATTTTTGTTCACCAAAAACACTCGACACTATTCTGGAATAATTCAAACTGAATATGAGGAAAATGAATTCATGTAGTTGAATTTGTCAAACACTCAAACCAAGTAGCAATATCATCATTCTTAAAAAAATAATTGGTCGAATCTCTTCCTCTTCATTTACTCGAAATAGTCTAATTGGAGGTTTTCGAGTCCAAATTCCATTCTCTTGAACTCCAAATTTTATAGTTTCCTCAATAATCAAATTCAATGAAGATCATGTCAAAAATAAGGTTCTCTTAGGCGCTACCTATAGAACACATATCTATCA
Organism: Aphidecta obliterata; assembly: GCA_963966015.1. Taxonomy (NCBI): domain Eukaryota; kingdom Metazoa; phylum Arthropoda; class Insecta; order Coleoptera; family Coccinellidae; genus Aphidecta; species Aphidecta obliterata. Next base: position 8,094,770 of record OZ014435.1, read on the forward strand.
TAAAATTCATCATTATCTCAAGCATTATTCATTTTTGTTCACCAGAAACACTCGACACTATTCTGGAATAATTCACTCTGAAGATAAGGAAAATGAATTCATGTAGTTGCATTTTTCAAACGCTCAAACGAAGTAGCAATATCATTATTCTTAAAAAAATAATTATTCGAATCTTTTCGTCTTCATTTACTCGAAATAGTCTACTTGGAGGTATTCTAGTCGAAATTCCATTATATTGAACTCCAAATGTTATAGTATCCTAAATAATCAAATTCAATGAAGATCATGTCAAAAATGAGGTTCTATTAGGCGCTTCTCATAGAACACATATTATTTATCATAAAATTCATCATTATCTCAAGCATTATTTATTTTTGTTCTCCAGAAACACTCGACACTATTCTGGAATAATTCACTCTGAATATAATGAAAATGAACTCATGTACTTAGTTGAATTTGTCAAACACTCAAACGAAGTAGCAATATCATTATTCTTAAAAAAATAATTGTTCGAATCTCTTCGTCTTCATGTACTCGAATAGTCTAATTGGAGGTTTTCGAGTCTAAATACCATTCTATTGAACTCCAAATGTTATAGTATCCTAAATAATAAAATTCAATGAATATCATGTCAAAAATGAGGTTCCCTTGGGCGCTTCTTATAGAACACATATTATTTATCATAAAATTCGTCATTATCTCAAGCATCATTCATTTTTGTTCACCAGAAACACTCGACACTATTCTGGAATAATTCACTCTGAAGATAAGGAAAATGAACTCATGTACTTAGTTGAATTTGTCAAACATCCAAACGAAGTAGCAATATCATTATTCTTAAAAAAATAATTGTTCGAATCTCTTCGTCTTCATGTACTCGAATAGTCTAATTGGAGGTATTCTAGTGGAAATTCCATTCTATTGAACTCCAAATGTTATAGTATCCTAAATAATAAAATTCAATGAATATCATGTCAAAAATGAGGTTCCCTTGGGCGCTTCTTATAGAACACATATTATTTATCATAAAATTCGTCATTATCTCAAGCATCATTCATTTTTGTTCACCAGAAACACTCGACACTATTCTGGAATAATTCACTCTGAAGATAAGGAAAATGAACTCATGTACTTAGTTGAATTTGTCAAACATCCAAACGAAGTAGCAATATCATTATTCTTAAAAAAATAATTATTCGAATCTCTTCGTCTTCATTTACTCGAAATAGTCTACTTGGAGGTATTCTAGTGGAAATTCCATTATATTGAACTCCAAATGTTATAGTATCCTAAATAATCAAATTCAATGAAGATCATGTCAAAAATGAGGTTCTATTAGGCGCTTCTCATAGAACACATATTATTTATCATAAAATTCATCATTATCTCAAGCATTATTTATTTTTGTTCTCCAGAAACACTCGACACTATTCTGGAATATTTCACTCCGAATATAATGAAAATGAACTCATGTACTTAGTTGAATTTGTCAAACACTCAAACGAAGTAGCAATATCATTATTCTTAAAAAAATAATTGTTCGAATCTCTTCGTCTTCATGTACTCGAATAGTCTAATTGGAGGTTTTCGAGTCTAAATTCCATTCTATTGAACTCCAAATGTTATAGTATCCTAAATAATAAAATTCAATGAATATCATGTCAAAAATGAGGTTCCCTTGGGCGCTTCTTATAGAACACATATTATTTATCATAAAAATCGTCATTATCTCAAGCATCATTCATTTTTGTTCACCAGAAACACTCGACACTATTCTGGAATAATTCACTCTGAAGATAAGGAAAATGAACTCATGTACTTAGTTGAATTTGTCAAACATCCAAACGAAGTAGCAATATCATTATTCTTAAAAAAATAATTGTTCGAATCTCTTCGTCTTCATGTACTCGAATAGTCTAATTGGAGGTTTTCGAGTCTAAATTCCATTCTATTGAACTTCAAATGTTATAGTATCCTAAATAATAAAATTCAATGAATATCATGTCAAAAATGAGGTTTCCTTGGGCGCTTCTTATAGAACACATATTATTTATCATAAAATTCGTCATTATCTCAAGCATCATTCATTTTTGTTCACCAGAAACACTCGACACTATTCTAGAATAATTCACTCTGAAGATAAGGAAAATGAACTCATGTACTTAGTTGAATTTGTCAAACATCCAAACGAAGTAGCAATATCATTATTCTTAAAAAAATAATTGTTCGAATTTCTTCGTCTTCATTTACTCAAAATAGTCTATATGGAGGTTTTCTAGTCGAAATTCCATTATATTGAACTCCAAATGTTAAAGCATCCTGAATAATTAAATTTAATGAAATAATGAGGTTCTCTTAGGCGCTATTCTGGCATAATCCACACTGAAAATAAGGACTAGGAATTTATGTGATTTTACCTAACCATTTATTTATGTGGACAATTGACTTCAATGAAGCCCATGTAAACCAATCGATAGTTTTTTTTATATCCAAAACTAACTTAGATTTTTTCTTAGCGAAATAAGAAAAACAACAATGAATATATTCTCATTCTGCTGTATGTTCCCAATAAGCAAATAAACTTTGTAGAAACGAAATTTTCCAGGTTGTGGCGTATCGAAAATGCTGTCCCAACCACACTCCAGGATAGTCGGTGGTAAGAACGCTCCTTTCGGTAGATGGCCGTGGCAAGTAAGGATCATGTCTCAGAAGAAAAATATTTATTGATTCCGTGATTCCGCAGGTGTCGGTTAGACGAACATCGTTCTTCGGCTTCTCGAGCACCCACCGTTGCGGCGGAGCCATCCTGAACGAGAACTGGATAGCCACTGCTGGACATTGCGTTGACGAGTAAGTTTGGAGGAGTTCCTTAGAGGAGAAACCGTCCACGTTCTAAGGGAGGTGTTAGATTCGATAAGTCATCAATTTTTACTTCGATAGATCCGCCTTTCTAAGTAGATTTCCTAATGGTAGCCTCTTGAAGGTCTACATAAGACCCACCTTGATGAATTTTACCACATTGTCTAAATTAAGGGACTCTCAGGGAATTTGGTTGTGGTGGGAGGTCAGGTTGGATCGAGCCTTCAAACCATCCGAAGACCATGAGATCTGTGACAGTCACACTATGAGAACTTTACATGTTTGGTATTGTGTGAGACTCTCTCATAGTTCTCCTGGTCCAAAGTTGGATACTGGTAGTTGTCAAAATGGTCATTGCTTCCGACGTTTCAGCCTTCTAACATCCCAGATACGGATACGAGTGGGCGAATACGACTTTTCGAGTGTCCAGGAAGAGTTACCATTCGTCGAGAGAGCTGTCACCAAGAAGGTTGTACACCCCAAATATAACATATTCACTTACGAATACGATTTGGCTTTGGTACAACTGGATGCCCCCTTGGAATTCTTGCCCCACATTGCTCCCATTTGTCTGCCCGCCTCAGACGATCTGTTGATTGGGGAGAACGCTACTGTGACCGGTTGGGGGAGGCTGAGCGAGGGAGGAACGCTGCCTTCTGTTCTCCAGGAGGTAAGAGATCAATGTTTATGCTTTGAAAATTTTATAACTTCTTCTGGATAAATTGCAGGTTCAAGTCCCGATTGTCAGCAACGACAGATGCAAATCAATGTTCTTGAGGGCTGGTCGACATGAATTCATCCCGGACATCTTCTTGTGCGCGGGTCACGACAAGGGAGGACAGGACTCTTGCCAAGGAGACTCCGGAGGTCCTTTGCAGGTCAAAGGAAAGGACGGCAGATACTTCCTTGCTGGCATCATATCCTGGGGAATTGGGTGCGCTGAGGCCAATCTACCAGGCGTCTGTACAAGAATATCGAAATTCGTCCCTTGGATATTGAAGAACGTTACATAGTGTCGAATTGGTTCTATTAGGAATCTGTTGAATATATTTGAATGAGACACATGGTCGACAAGAACCTGATGAAGAACCAGAAGGAACCAAGAAGTATTGGATATTTTTATTGATGACGTTTCATGATATGAGGAATATTTTCTCCAGGAGTTGTGATAAGTTGTTGTTTCGTTTCTCTTCGTGTGACCATTTGATTGTCGATAGTGCATCTGATGGATGCACTGTTTCAATTGTATACAAATTCAATCACAAGTATTAATACAACAGCCCAGGATATTTAACGACATTTTGCGTATGTACATAACTTGATACTGAATTTTGTGTAGTATGAGAAAGTCACACAACTATCTACTGTCTTCAGAATCGCTCCTTCTGAGGTGAATAAATCATCTTACGTTCAAGTACGTCTGAACCTTCACCGTCTTCAACGTTACTGACTCTATCGAAACCTAAACTGTGGCCGACATACCTTAGGAAAAAATCCAAGTTGCACTCATTTCTTTTGGAACCACTCTTGTGGTTTTACTTGTTTCTATTTAGGGCCACTTTTTTTCAATCAGTATTTCGCATTATTCGATAGATTTCCTCTAGTAAAGTTGTTTTGTATTTTATTGGTGTTGAAATACACACAATGGCTTTTCTTGCAGAGGAAGTTCCTCTCCATCAATTATTTATTTCTTTATTTCTGTGGCGATCTGAAAGTCGATCAACTTCCTCTGTTTACTTCTTCTGTATATCGATAAATACTTATTGACCACATAATTCACGATATTATCAATTGTTTTCCAAACATTATATTTAATTTTAAATCAAAAACATTTTTCGTTTTGGATGTTTACGATAAAAATTGACGATATTTTTCAATATCGATATCTCTAAATAAACGAACTTATCTGATAGTTCCCCTTTTCCTGATCGACCTGTTGTTCGATTAGATCATAAAGTTTATCCGCTAGATAGGTAGGTATTTAAATAAGAATTGTACATATGAGATGTATATTTGTAAATTAAATTTATATTATATATAATGCATCAAGCGTGTGTATCCAAAGATGAAATAAAATTTTTGTATTACCTGTAAAGCCCTTTCTTTGGTTCCTTATTTCAATATTGATGATTTATATAAAAATTCAGCTTTGAAGATATTCCACGTGAAGAGAAAATTGAGTTTTTCTCATCTGCGTTGAAAAAAATTCCATATAATTCTGTGATTCCATCTCTTGAAGTGTCGATTTCATGAAATGATATTATTTGCCACACTGACGGCTAGTTTGGTTCAAAGAATCTGTGGTATTTTTCATGATCTCTGGTTCAAAAGTATCGCTACAGTGTCATATCATGTCCTGGATGGGTAACCGCCGAAATAGATTCAAACAAGCAATTCGTTCTAACAACATCATATCGTGCGTTCAATTAAGTCCTGATGAAGAATCAATTCAGATTCGAAACGTTGGCAATTTTAATGAAGGTTTTTATTCATTTTCCGCTAATTCACCTGTCCTCGAGCCTAGATTACCATTTGTTTATTAACAACAAGGACGAGATCAGAATACCAAATAAACAATAACAAGATATTGCTCAAAATCATTCGACTGTACCCAATGTAACCGACTTGATAACACGGTATGAAAAAACTATAATTGGAGCCATGTATTAATACATTGAATATCTACCAACAACGATGGTTGCCCATTAGAAGCATTTCTAGAACGAAACAGGTGAATTATATGTATTCATTGAAATTACTACTTTTCTGATTGAAAATGGAAGCGAAAATTGATTCAAGAATACACCGTGACGTTTCAGCTGAACTGGAACCAAGTTTGTCGATAATTACATTACATAGGAGTTGTGATTTAATATTCCAAATAATAAATCATTGGAATCATTCGATTGGAACAATTCTTCCTCCCCCTAACTATTTACTCGAAGAAAATTATCCGATCTGGCGCCTTAATGCACCTTCTAGCGCCCTAAAGCATCGAGTGGTAGCTGAGCCCTCCTGATATGACGGAAGGGCGCACGTGCAAACTCAGTTATTTCAATTTCTGCGTAACCCCAGGCTTGCGCAGATTCATCGTAGAATCTTCACATAAATATGTTGCCTGTGGTAGAAGAGTAGTTCCCAAATATTGAGTCACGATCAGTTCAGAATGAAAGAACGTTTTACTCGAACGAAATGAAAAAAAATTACGAAAAGCACTGCCGTGAAGGCAGGAGCTTTTGAGCGCTCGTACATCCACCTTGTAGGTAGATTCGCATTTTCCAGTTTTGGAAACCAATTAAGGAAATTTTTGACAGCTGTCAAACAAATTTTCAAACTAAGGCGATAATCCAGACTTCAAGTCAGTGCTTTAGGTGACCAATCTTTTTTTCGATAATTCGTTAAATTTTCTACGGTATCTATGGTCTTGGTGATGCGATCTGGACAAAATTTCGCACGTAGTTTGAATACATAATTCCCCAGCTAGGTTCATTCATTCCAATCAAATCGGTAGTTTCGAAATTATCAGGAACAAAATATTTTGAACGGCCATATTTACGGAACCCCTAGTCTAATTTTGCTCATTGATGAACGTGACCGTGAAATTCGCGATCCAAACCCACCCTGAAAATTTCAAGTTCCTAGGCCTTTTTCTTCGGAAGTTATAATTTTCTATGGTTCTGGTCATGCGATCTGGACAAAATGTTGCTTTAATATGTCATTCTCGTTTAAAATACAAAATTTTATCTCGATCGAAACCGTAGTTTCGAAATTATCGAGAAAACAAAATTTCAAACGACCGTATTCACGAAACCCCTAGTATAATTCTGCTCATTGATAAACGTGAACGCCACATTTCCTGAAAATTTCAAGTCCCTAGGCCTTTCCGTTCGAAAGTTATAAATTTCTATGATTTCTATGGTTCTGGTCATGCGATCTAGAGAAATGTAGCTTGAATATATCATTCTCCATAAGTATACAAAATTTCGTCACGATCGAATCTGTTTGGAATTTATCAAGAAAACTAAATTTCAAACGACTATATTTACGGAACCTCTAGTATAATTATTCTCATAGATGAAAGTGATCACGACAATCGAGATCCACTTTTATCCTGAAAATTTCAAGTCCCTAGGCGTTTCCGTTCAAAAGTTACAATTTTCTATGGTTTCTATGGTTTCTATGGTTCTGGTCATGCGATCTGGACATTAAATTCAATAGGAATGGTATTTCAGATTCAGATTCAGATTTTTCTACGGGATTAATGTTGTTCAGCTAACAGTATTTTGATCCATGTTGTACCATATATTGAAGTTGAATAAAATATCTGTTTTCGACGTAGGAACGAACATGATGGAACAGGTTATATGCTTTGAATACAACTGACTAGTACTGTAATATATGAACGATAGTTTTTCAATTCAACGGAAAATATTGAATTGAAATACAACAATCTAATTTGTTCATCAAACAGGAAATTCCTGTAAAGAGTCACGCATATTCCGGTTTTCGTCACAGTATTATTTTCCTGTTGAAATGACAAACTGCAGTTTGGTTGTATCAACTAATCTCAAACTTGTAATTTCTAGAGGAATTAAACGACCGGAATTGTCACTTAAAATCAACAAATATTCCTGCTGTCGCTCATTTAGGGGGCATTTCCTGTTGAAGTAACCGAATTCCTGTTGTATATCCTGGAAAATTTCTTTGAGTGTAGGCGCAAATAAGGTCCATTGTTCAACAATCAATTAGCGCGGTTACTATGCCATCGACAGATAAAGACACCTGTTCATTTCGATGTCTAATTTATGGAAATGTTTGGACCTTGGAGTGTCGTAAATTGTGTGCATTTCAAATTTCATTTCATATCGAAAAGTTAAGTATTTTTCGATTGGAATATGGACAAATTATTGTACTATCTATGAGGTAAATGACTGCCTCGCTCTTGACCTTTCCATTTCGGGCTGACAAGAAAACACGCAGTTATTAGGTGATCACCTTGACAATCATAACATCATATTCCTAAACATATTCCAACTGCACATTGATACAGTATTTCGGGAGTCGAAAATTTCACGAAAATAAATCACTGTAACTCGACTATTTTGAACACAAAAAAAATTCTGTATTGTCACTCCCCACCACTGTCCAAACTATTATGCCATCAATCGGAATAAACTAATTCCAATTGAAGACAAAACACATGTTCCGATTATGGCATTGTCACAGCCGTCTTTATTAGAAGCCTGGAACGAGAGAAAACTGGCAACGTTGGACGGAGCGATATAGAACTCGGGGGCTCCGCATAATCGAGTTTTCAGTTCAACAAGTCGTAATAGGTTACGCACGTGTTTTTGTTGGTATTTGTGTTTTTGTGAATTAAATGAGTGTAATAAAGTTCAAACTGAAGTGTAATAGTGATTTAAGTGAAGTGAAAGTGTTGTTTTCAGTAATTTTGGTGGGTATATTTGAGATCATCTACTGAGAATCAAGATGGTACGATCGTGTTGTGTTCCAAATTGTAGAAGCAATTATTCGTATCAGAAAGATAGGAATTATGTAAGTTGTTTTAAATTTCCCAAAAATGAAGAGCTGAAGCTTCTATGGATGAAAGCTATCCCAAGAAAAGATTTTATTCCGACCTCTTCTAGTTCAGTTTGCGAGAAACATTTCGAAGAAAGTGATATTATTAAAACAGATAAATTTTTAAAGCCAGATGTAACCATTCAATTGTTATCATTAAAATATCCTAAATTAAAAAAAAACGCTATTCCCAAAGTTTTTCCAAATTTACCGAAGTATCTCACAAAATCAACTCCAAAACCGAGGACCGATCCTCCTAATTAATTTCGAAAAATCATTATCTGTGGATGTTTCAGTTCAAATAGATAGAGACCTTAGATTGAAATTATTTATTAAAAATATTCAGATCTCTCAAAATGATTTAAAATGGTTCTTCCGTACGATCTAACACTTAGTAGGTGGTCTCAAATTACAAATTTACTTTCTCGTTATAAAAATGTAAATAATGAAGATGCAGTACCTGATGAATCTATGTCAGATTCATTGAAAAGTTCTTCAGCTTCCTTCTGTTATTTTTAGCTGATAGAAATAATGAAAATTTTTACAAATTCAGACAGGTAGAAATCATTACAGACCAATTACGACAGGTCATAGCAAAAAGAATTAAATATTCATCAAGTACTATAGTTATGTCATTTATATTATTTTCACAGTCACCTTCATGTTATGAATTAATGAGAAAATTTTTTATTTTGCCTTCTAAAAGGTATTTGAGATCAATTTCTTCGTCATTAGAAATATCCCCTAATTCTGACAGTGGAAATAAAAACTATCTCTCAAATGTAACATTTTAAATTCACTCTGCTCCATTTTCGCGAATTTACTGCTCAAAAATTATGTGAAAAATAGAAATAATGATTCAAAAGTCGAGCAAATGGAGAAGAAAAGAAAACATTTAGGAGATAGCAAAAAAAAACCATTGAAGAATAAAAAATTATTCACTTTGTTATGAGTTTTTCGAAATTTTCATTACTTAATATATTTCTATATTTATTTATTTATTTGTTATGTTTGAGAGTTTATATTTATGTTGAGAATTTTATTTGAGTTTTTTTTTTGGCAAGAGATGACCTTACACCTTCCCGTGGTTCTTGCTGAACAATAAATTGAATAAAAATTCAGAGAAATATCATTTCAATTTCAACTTTATCATGAGATTATTGTGCAAAACTAACTGAGATATTCAATTTATTGACTAAGTAGGGTCTTATGTTTCTTTTTCTTTCAGCAAAAAATTAATTTGATGACTTGACTAGTGATTTGAATGTGAAATAATACTATATCTCGCGCTATCGCTCCGCACTAGTATACCTACCATTTACGTTCGGATGCGACGATGCCAGACTTCGTTCCAGGCTATCTATAAAGACGGCTGTGGCATTGTAAAGCTACGCAATAGAGAAAGAGAAAACTATCCATGAATGTGAACGATGCCGCTCGAGTGTTTGACATACGCAACGCGAAATCCCTGCTACACGTGCTCTAATAATCAATGTCGGAGTGGGAGCATGCGCGGCGCCTATCTCAGAAACGAAATAGATTCGAATTGAGTTGAAAGCGAACGGGTTGAACCTACCAACCAGCCAACCTTCAGTTATAGACTAGATTTGTTGCGAGTATATTCGGACAAAACACGGAATATTACATTCGGTTTTCCACGCGAAAAACTGCATGACAGTCGTCGGTGAATGCGGGAAAATATCAGTGCGACTGACGTGACGACCCAGTGATGTAGTTTTCCTTCCTGCGGTGCTTTGCGGGGGAGAAAAGGTTGAGTATCTACGATTATGATCTTTCAAGTAACACAAATTGACTTATTGTCCAATGAAGACTTTTATGGTAAAAAGTTAGGTAGGCCCAATTTATAGGTATTCCGTGAAGGCAATGAAAACAAATGTTCCACTCCCTTCGTATAATATATTTTTTATATGATATTTTTTCTTTTTTTTTATAGATATCGATATATAGAATAAAAGTTCTTGTGAACAAGTATACTTCCGATTTTTATCGCTTTATTTCAGTCGCTTTTGTTCAAAACAAGCAACAATTCAACTCAAACAAAGGTTCATTGTATTTTGGACCAACTCGTGGGCTTGCCAATAAAAACTGCGCTTCACCAACATAAATATTTGCTTGTAAAATGATTTTGCGTGTAGACTATTCGGTGATTCATTCATTATTTTTTATCACCATGGGAGAATGTTTACAGACATTATATGAGCCACACAATTTTTGGCCTTAATTAGTCTTTCATCTTATTATGTCAACCCTCTGGTGAGGGTCATTTAGGTGTAGAAAGGATGAAGTCATAAATCAGTTTGGGCATTCAAATCCCACACATATATAGTAATAATAAACGATCTTTATTTTGAGGATAACAATTCAAGTATTCAAACAAAAATAGTGTCAACACAAAAGAGGAAGAAAAAACCATTTCGAATTCACCAACAAGTTAGAAATTGAGATTTAATATCATAAGATTTCAAATCCAATAATATTTTGTAAACTGCTTTTTCGAATTGCCAAGGCTTGTTAATTGTCTTTATAGAATTCGGGAGTTGATTGTGAAATTTATATATTGAATAAGGGCAATACAAAGTTTCGAATATCAAACAAAATGGAAAATACAAAAATAATGAAATATTCTAACAGAATGAAGATACCAGAGAAAAAACTAGCCTGAATAGCAAATGGCGTGACAAAAATTTAGAATTTCCACAAGGTATGGAGCAATCTTTATCGGGAATAAGTTGAGATCTTGGGTGAAAAAATCATGAGATAGAAGAAATAAAGTTATATTGGAAGTTCCATAGAGAAATCCATGAATTTTTTGAAACAATATACTGAATGAGAGCAATACAAAGTTTCGAATATCAAAAATTTAAGAAAATTATTCATTATTCTAACAGAACGAAGGTACCAGAGAAAAAGCAGCCTGAATAGCAAATGTCGTTACGAAAATTTAGAATTTCCTCAAGGTATGGAGCAATATTTGTTGAGAATTAGTTGAAATCTTGGGTGAAAAATTCATGAAATAGTAGAAATGAAGTGAAGTTGAAAGTTCCATAGAGAAGTCCATGATTTTTTCAAAACAATATATTGAATGAAAGCAATATAAAGTTTCAAATATCAAACAAAATAAAAAATAAGAAAAATGTTTAATATTCTAACAGACGAAGGTACCAGAGAAAGAGTAGCCTGAATAGTAAATGGCGTGATAAAAATTTAGAGTTTCCTCAACATATGGAGCAATCTTTGTTGGAAACGTGTACTGGTTGCAATCTTGGGTGAAAAATTCATGAGATAGAATAAATGGAGTGAAGTGGAAAAATACATAGAGAAATCCATGAACTTTTTGGAACAATATATCGAATAAGATCAATAGAAAGTTTTGAATATCAAACAATATAAAAAATAAAGTAAAATTAAAAAAATAATATAAGGATGAAGGTACCAGAGATAAAAGTAGTCTGAATAGCCAATGGAGTGACAAAAATTTAAAATTTCCATAAGGTATGGAACAATCATTATTGGGAATAAGTTGAAATCTTGGGTGAAAAATTCATAAAATAGAGGAAATGAAGTGAAGTGGAAAGTTCTCTGAAGAATTCCATGAGTTTTTTAGAACTATTGTAATGGAAAGAATGTTGTTGAATTATATAGTATTATAGTGCTTCATAAAACCATGATTTTTCTTCAAGTTAGGATGGTGTGAAAAAAGGCATTCTACAAATTACCATTCATTAATTTTTCATGGCTCTACTGTTGGGGCATTGATTTTTGCCCTTAACCGCAACAAAAGCATTCGAGAAAATTATTAAAATAAATTATAAAAATACCTACATTCTCCCATCAATACGAAATTTTCGAATGTATCAATTCGAATATAATCAACTATGCAACAATTAATCGGATTATATCAAGGTTGAATATTATTCAGATTGTGAAGTGTTTTGAGTCACTCCCACTTATCTGTGGAGTCGCTGACCAACCTATCTGTCTGATAACACGCAATATTGACGATAGCCACTACATATCTTGGAAGAATTTAACCATTATTTTCCACTTCTTATAAGGAGGTGTCCTTGTTCCTCAGATTCCTGTATCAACTCGTATCTTGATCGTCACATAAATAAAAACGTCGCAAATTTTCCATTTATTATTATTTCGACTTGATAAACATAATCGAAGGGAATATGTTGAAGCAATTATTCCCAAGAATAATATTGTTCATATAGTCAAAAAGGTACCCCCAGAGTACATCGAAATCATCAATTGCAATTGCAGACCATTTTTCTTTATTTACTAATCTTCAGCGTATATTGAAGAAATTTCCTCACTAAGTATGTCTTTCTGCTTGAACAGAAATTCTTCCCTACTACTCTGCAGGTCCCTAGAAAGACTAACAATAGCTTACAATAACGACCTATCCTGTTATCAATTATTTTTATTATGATATTCTTATTTCCATTCGACTATTCCTTATTACTATTGTGAACTTATTATCCTTATTCATAATTCTTCGAACTTTTCCAGGTTTGCGAGTGGCCATCCTGGAATCATGACCGAAGAAAGTGAAGAAGAAGATACAACAATCGTTACATTCAAAGGCGAAACATCGGATAATACTATCGTAGTCAATAAGTGAGTTATAATTGAAACTTGTTTTCCATACAACCATTAAACGTTGAAACTCGACCAATGTGATAAGAGCTGAAGCAATAATTTTTATCAAAAAAAACAAAGCACTCTTTCATTCACCTAATTACTCATTCGACGATAAGTCAACACTTGATATCCTCTGATTAAATACTCAAAACTTGAAGCAATACGTTATTTATTTCATACAGTTCCTCCTGGTTCAGAGGAATCATTAAATGTCTTTGAGTATGTCATAGATTATGGAAATGAAGGTAGCAGAAATGAAAAGAGTACCAATCCAGGAAAGAATACTTTTGGTTCTTTCTCGGCCTCCTGCTACCTCTTCAGTTTTCCCCATATCCTTTTATATCTCAATAGTTGTTGGACTAACGCATTACATCAACTGTAGACTTGAATGCCTCAATGTTGACGTCTCCTTATCTCAAGATGGCATAACACATAAATATGATAGGGAAAGGACTTAGGACTGGCAAATGGAACATGTACATATGCTCCTTGAAGGAATGTGAAAACAAAGATTACAATTGGAAAATATATGAGATAAATTGATAATACATTGAAAAAACTCTGAGGAAACAACAAAAATCTTCCAATTGTTATAAACATATTATTGATTCTTGAGAAATATCTCTGAACACTATCTCCTAATCAGTCTTCTGGTCAAAGGAAGTGGATTGTTTCATTCTACAAAAGAGTTTCAGAGCACTAAAAACCTTCATCTCCATCTGAATAGAGAGCAGATTGAGAAAAACCCATCAGTACCCAATAAATAGGGTTTATGGATATACTGAAAGCTCTCAATGCCACACAGATTAACTTCCAACTTGTGTAGGAATCCACTCAAGCCTGAAGTGCTGGTGAGAAAATCCTCGAGGCAAAGTCAAGCCAATAGGATCACAGCCCAAGTTTTCGGCAGAACTACTCACTTAGGACAGGAAGTCCACGAAGACTTCAGTTGGCCTGCTAACAGGACAGCTAATCATACACATGACCAACAAAGGCCTGGTGGAGAAGCTTCATGCATATCCCTCACCACATTCTAGGCGAGATTTTCACTAGAAGATCTAAACTATCCAAAAGCAGAAAGCTGTATGGACCATCAGTACCCAATCAATAGGGTATATGGATATACTGGAAGCTCTCAAAGCCACATAGATTAATTCAAACCATGTGTAGGACTCCACTCAAGCCTGAAGAACTGGATTAGTGCTGTTGAGATAATCCTCGAGGCAAAGAAGATCTAAACTATCCAAAAGCAGAAAGCTGTTTAGACCATCAGTACCCAATCAATAGGGTATATGGATATACTGAAAGCCCTCAATGCCACATAGATTAATTCAATCCATGTGTAGGACTCCACTCAAGCCTGAAGAACTGGATTAGTGCCGGTGAGATAATCCTCGAGGCGAAGTCAAGCCAATAGGATCACAGCCCAAGCTTTCGCCAGACCTACTCAGTAAGAACAGAAAGTCCATTACGACTTCAGTGGGTCAGTTAAACATACACATGACCAACAAAGGCCTGGGGGAGAAAGGTTTATGCATATTTTGCCAGGCAAATGAGGAAATTTCTCACCTTATTCTAGGTGAGATTTTCACTAGCAGAAAGCTGTCAGGAGTGCTAGACCAGAATGATGAAGCTGACGCAAATCAAAGTCGAATGAGATCACAATGGACCATTAAGGGTCGTGGTGGTCCTCAGGCTATATGGCTAACCCTAACGGCATCTAATCCAAGCTTCAGGTGGGTGTCGTGATCATGATTGCTGAAAACCTCAAGGTGGAAAGTGGTAGAAGCAGAGAATGGCAGAAATAAAAAAAAAGGAAATTGCAACCTCTACCCATCAGCTCACGAAACTTAGATATAAAACCTCGAATCTCTGAATTGAAAGCGATAGACATGCTGAATTCAACATCCCAGAAGGCGCCAGCTCTCGTTTTCGCTGGGTTAACGATCTCTAATTGATTTCCGAACGAGACAATTGATCTCTCGATAAATCAAGCAATTCAATACCATCATTCGCAATGATAGATGTGGTCACAAATGTGAACAGTAACCGAAATGGATTTAAATGGGTAATAATTGAGTGTCCGTGTCGTCTTCATCAAATCTCTATTGTACTCATATCATATTGAATTAGCCTTGAATCGCTTTCGCGAGCAAACTGTGAGGACCAAACCGTCCGGCAGTTGGAGTTAACAAGTGAGTTGCTCAATCACACTCGCAACATGTATCAGAACATTGAACTGATGAGTTTTTATCCAGTGTACTGTCGTTGAATATTCTTCGGATGTGATATTGGCGTGTGAGGAGTATGTGAAATGAAATTTCGTAATATTAGAGGGTGAGTTGTCTATGGATTAAGAGCGTCATGTCCCACCAGGATTTGATCAACTCTTCCACCTTCTACTACAACTGCAAAAATATTGATGATGCAGTTTTTTTATCTTCCATCTCCAGTCAAAAAGATAGATAACCCTAGGTGATCCTTTGCGATTCAACTCCTTCATATCTTTCCATTTTTAGGACACCAAATGATATGGTAGTCATTAGAATAAGAAATTGATGAAATCATAATTAACCTATCTAGTTTCTTGCTATGTTGAATCATTTTTGAGGAACTTTTCTTCTCAAATTCTTATTCTTCAAAGTTTCCGAGCAGTAACTCAAGAAATATTCAACCTCTTCAGAGCTACTCTTATTGGTTTACTCATAACATTTCAGTTCTTTGAAAAATTTCAATTAATCCGTTCCACAGAATTTCATCGGTCAATTTCGTCATCATTTAATAGCATAATTGGATTTCCTCCTCTTCTGTTATGTCATTTAGATATATTACATGCCAATTCATAATCTTGAATGCTCTTGCTCTAGAAATGAACGCGGGGTTCTTGTTATAAATCTTATTGATTGAAGAATCAGTTCCTTGTTTTCATGTCAAATTAATACCGTATCTTATAATCAAAATTTGAAAAGCACACTGAAAAAAAATTACGAAAAGCACTGCCGTGAAGGCAGGAACTTTTGAGCGCTCGTACATGCACCTTGTAGGTAGATTCGCATTTTCCAGTTTTAGAAATCAATTGAAGGAATTTTCGACAGCTGTCAAAAAAATTCTGAAACTTAGGCGAAACTCCAGACCCACCCTGAAAATTTCAAGTTCCTAGGCCTTTCCGTTCAAACGTTACAATTTTCTATGGTTTCTATGGTTCTGGTCATGCGATCTGGACAAAATATTGCTTCAATATATCCATTCTCGATTAAAATACAAAATTTTATCTCGATCGAATCCGTAGTTTCGAAATTATCGAGAAAAAAAATTTCAAACGACCGTTCTTACGGAACCCCTAGGATAATTCTGCTCATTGATAAACGTGATCACGACAATTCGGATCCACACCTATTCTGAAAATTTCAAGTCCCTAGGCCTTTCCGTTCGAAAGTTATGATTTTCTATGGTTTCTATGGTTCTGGTCATGTGATCTGGAGAAATATATCTTGAATATATATTTCTCCATTAGTATACAAACTTTCGTCACGATCGAATCTGTAGTTTTGAAATTATCAAGAAAACTAAATTTCAAACGACCATATTCACGGAACCCCTAGTATAATTTTGCTCATAGATGAACGTGATCACGACATTCGAGATCCACACCTATCCTGAAAATATCAAGTCCCTAGGCGTTTCCGTTCAAAAGTTACAATTTTCTATGGTTTCTATGGTTCTGGTCATGCGATCTGGACCAAATTTCACATGTAGCTTGAACACCTCATTCTCCATTCGAGTGCAAAGTTTCATCTTGATCGAATCTGTAGTTTCGAAGTAATCAGGAGAACAAAATTTTGAACGGCCATATTTACGGAACCCCTGGTGGAATTCTGCCCATTAACGAACTCAACCGGGTCATTTGGGATCTGAACCTACACTGAAAATTTCAAGTCTTTAGGTTGATCCGTTCGAGAGTTATCGTGCTTACGGCCGGACGGACGGATAGACTTGAATTTTCCGAAGGATTCGTCATCAGTGAGTCGAACATAGTCGATTGAGACCATTTTCGGCTCAAAATTCGAAAAATGCAGACATCGTGACGAAATGATATAGCCCTCGTGTAAGTAGTACGAGCGCTCAAAAATGAATTCCTGTTGTTTAAACGCAACTATTGTTATTACAACAAGAAAATACAGTTTTGAGGACAATCTGTACTTGCAATCTAACATGCTGATTTGGGTTTAAGTGACTTATGAAGAGGAAAAACGGTAAGTATAGCAGTGATCAGGTACTTTCATTCCAAAAGGATATTTCCGTAATTTTGTGAGTATAACCCAACAATATTTGTACGACTAACAGTATGTTTCGTATTTACCACAGAAATTCTTATTTAGCTTAAAGTATTTTAATCCATTTTGTACCATATATTGATCATCCCGATGATATCGAACGCACTGTTGCCGATTTGGCATTTTCGATGTCAAATATAGCATATTTTCTTCTCAGTCAGCATGTAAAATTAGAGTTTAGTATATCCCATGTTTTTAGTATTTTTGGCCTCCTACCTAGAATTGAATATTTTCGATCTACGATTGATACTAACTCTCGAATAACTCTTCCTAGGAAACACAAAAAAAAAGAAAATAGGGTTAGTATATGATTAAAAAACATAGTGTAGGGAGGAACAGGGAAATAGTGGTTTAACAGGAAAACAGAGGTTAAAGTTATATCAGAGAAAGATCAGATTTATAGCGATCTGCACCGACGACCCAACGTTTAGCGTACCGCTCAACAGAGGACGCCACCGAATAGACAAAACTCAAAAGATACTACCCAAAAGATTGAGAAGCGACAGAAAAGGTGTCGGCATCTGTAGACAGTAACTCTCTAATCAAATTCGCTAATATGAGTCCGAAATCAGGGAAAAATATTTCAACATACAAGTTGATTCTTCTCGAAAACGGTCAACTTTAGAGCGCATGACCAAGAGTACTCTTTTTGTATAGAAATTATTGGCGGTTTAAATGAGCGTCTCAAAAACCGTACTTTTTTCATTAGCGTAGAAGTTGGGGAGAAAAAACCCACTTCACCAACGATAGTTCTTGAATTCGACGGAAAATTCCTGTTGAATCGATACTGCAGTTTCGTTATAAGTAAAATAATTCCTGTTTTAGTATAGTTTATAACTGAAAATTCATGTAGAAACTGGAGTTTGAAGCTTGGAATACAACTATTTAGTTTATTCATTAAACAGAAAATTCCTGTAAATAGCCACGCATTTTCCGGTTTTCGTCACAGTAGTATTTTCCCGTTTGAATGACCAACTGCAGTCTGGTAGCATCAGCTTATGTAAAACTTGTTATTTCTAGAGGAATTAAACGACCGGAATTGTCACGTAAAAGCAACAAATATTCCTGCTGTCGCTTATATAGGGGGAATTTCCTGTAGAGGTAACCGAATTCCTGTTGTATAGCCTGGAAGATTTCTTTGGGTGCACTGACGTAGAGTCTGGAGCTAATTGCATCTATAATAGCACAGTTTCGCTTCATCACCAAACAATAAAATACGGCCATGGTTCTCTCGTTTCCCTATTTCACGATCCCTGTGTATCCATCCCACTACTCTTTGAGGAGTAAATGTTTAGAGGCAGGCCTAACGCATCTCCTTGTCGAGCGCGTTATCTACAACATGCGAGAATCCACTTCAGTCTGACGTTGGAACGAAAAGAGTAGCACCTATAAAGATGGTTTTGAGGCATGCCTCGAAGCCAGAGACGAGCTTCAAAATAACAAAGTTTGCGTTTGATGTTATTGCATAATGTGACCGAAACTTTCTTAGTGAATTTTTTGGGGCGGTAAAACCAAAGGTCTCTTAAACTTCAATATTATATTGCTCCATGATAACCATATCAAAACTAATTTTTTTTTTTTTGCAGAAGATTGAACTTAGCTGTAGCCATAGTAACAAGAGCTGTCCTACCCACCGTATTCAACATATACTATTCCCTCCTTCGAAACCAACAAATTTTAGTGGATAATTTATTCAACCAAGTGCTGCCGTCGATACTCGCATTCGTCGTGAATGCAATCTCGAGTTCTATATCGACATCGCGACAAGAAATCACCTTCGTTACGCAAGAAGAATTCGAAGGAGGACATAACGGAATAACAATCGAAACGAATGAACAAGGAGCCGAGAGATCAGTGGAACTTTCCATCCTCCATGAACCAGAGGTGAGTAGGAGCCATTTCCATTGGTCTGATTACTCGGACCCTATTCAAGGCAGCCCAGAGAAGAGCTGTATACATAGCAGTTTTCCTTATTTGATGCTTGTTCCAGGGCGAATCCGAAGCTGATGTCATCTTCATCCACGGCCTCCACGGTGGTCTGGGAAGAACGTGGACGCAAGGCCAATGGCGCCACGACAACCACAAGCTCAAGGATCAGCGCCCAACCACTGCACCTACCGGAGAGATGTTCGTACCTCCCAAGAAGCAGTCACTGACAGAAACCATCCTCAGCATATATAGTGCCAGAGCCGCAGAATATAGGAAAAAATCCAAAGATTACGAATACGCAGAAACCCGCGAAGAGTGGGACGTGAGCGAGATGGAGGACGAACGCTACCAAGAGAACCTGTCGAATTGTTGGCCGAGGGATTGGATAAAACTGGATTGCCCAAATGTTAGGGTCATGGCTCTGAACTACGACACGGACGTCTTGTGGTGTCCCATTTGGATGAAACAACGCAAAAGGTAACAAAACTGTAAGCACAATACTTTATATGACTTTGTATACTCCCACAAGGTGGCGTTAGTATCTGCATTATACTATGTCGTTGCCTAGACACGAGAAGATGTTCCAGCCTTTACTGGCATTGTTATCTTTATTTTTTTCCAAATAGTACAAATACGTCCGTTTTCATTACATGAGAAGATGAGCGGTAAAATTGTTTTACCAATTGAGGATCGTTAGAACTATTTAGTCAATTTGAAAACCAAGTTCAAGTACGTAATGATGCGATATCATGGAAAACTGAGAGTAGATAATGACTGCAAATAATAGAATAACTACCGTTTCTAGATGACCGTTCGCTATTACATTTGGTAATGATTCAATATTAAATGTTTCTAGGAAATTCAATTTTTTTTAATTACCTACTAATGGAAATTGTGAATAATAATTTTAGTTTTCTGTCAGTCATTAGTTGAAACACGTCTTCGAGAAATAAAAATTTTAAAAATCATTGACGTGATGTTAGGAGCTTTTGCGCGTTTGTTTCATTTCATCGCCATAGCCCAATCCTTAAATATTTGAGATGAGGTAACACTGTATGAAACTAAAACATGTCTTGAATCTTTTTTGGTCCGTTTCCATATGTAAGAGAGAATATACAGGGTGTTTTTTAAGGTGAGACATTTTCTTGACAAGTTCTAGAACTCACCAAAAGAGATCATTTCGCCGGAAGTTAATCATATAAAATATTCAATTTGAAAAGAGTGCGAAAAATCTTGGGCATCAAGATCTTAAGACGACTCTGGATCTTGTTATCTCTCTTCTAGAAGATCTGCCATGAATCACGGTGCCATATGCATTCCAGCAAGTAAATAAAGTGCTGGATTGTATCGCTAATTTGTATATTCTCTCCCAACTTTTATTAGGATTTATTAGGGAGAGGAAAAATTACATATTGAAAAATTTTTATAAAAAAAAATATTTTTGTTGCAGGACAGGTATGGTTGAGAGGAGCGATGAAATGATTGAAGAATTACTCAGGGTAGGAGTAGGAACAAAACCGATAATATGGGTTGGCCACTCTAAAGGAGGCTTGTACATAAAACAAATAATAATGAATGGTAAGAATGATTATTTAATTGATGTTTGTCTAACTAGGGAAGAAAGAAACTTATTATTGGTGATTATAAAAATTCTGTTAACTTTTTTCCTTTGTCGTCTTTAAATTTCCATCTCATACACATTTCAATGAACATTGAAGATAAAATTTCGATTGACCTGAATCTTTCATTCAGCACAAATGAAATATTCAAGATCTTGGCACAGTTATTTGATTATAAAATCAATACTTACCTACTCACATTCTTCGATACTTATTAGTCAATACAAAACTACATACACAATTTTAGTAGTTTCTATAAATTGATTTAAATTATGTACATGCAATTTACAGAGGGAAAAATTGGTTGGAGTACCATGAATGTTCATCATGGTGATAATTCATTGTAGGCACCAAGATAATGTCTACTAATTCTCAACCAAATAAACTAATTTCCTTTCACAGCAGTTTCACCAATAAACCTATGGACGACACATAATATAATGTATGTCCTCAGTAGTCAGACATACTTTAGTCGACTAGTTTTTTCTTAGTTTCTACTTTAAGTAGTCTTATATTGAATGTTGATTTTTTTTTTTCATTTTGAATTCACAGCAGTTGAGAGGAACCCTCTTGGCAGAGTTGATATTGAAAATATCAAGAAACAAACGAAAGCAATAATGTTCTACAGCGTACCCCATAAAGGATCGATATTAGCAGATGTATCTTTACCTTTTCTTCGGAAAAGTGTTGAGCTTCTGGAGGTGCAAAGAAGTGAGTACCTACCGAATTATCCAAAATATACAGCTAAACGTCACCTCTGTTTTGTTTCCTTACAGATTGTGATTTCATTCTGGATTTGGACAAGAGATTTTTAACTTTATGCCAAAGTGGTGAATTCGGCCCAGAAATTTTCAGTTTTATTGAAACTGCGTTCACCCTGATGTCCTTTGTTTTTCTCAAGATCATCGCTTTCGATTCAGCGAGTAAGTTTTAAGACAGAAATCAATGAATTATCAATTTTCATAAGAGTTAGGTTAGGTAAGGTTAGGTACATAATTTACCAACAAGCATGAAGATAAAAAAGACATAATTTGACAGCTTGTTTAGGTTGAGCCTTTTGTTTTAATGCAGAAGTTCTTTGATTAAGAAATTGAGCAAAAGATGAATGGGTAGGAATAATTTCTTGATTGACTGTTGGATTCTCTTTTAATGGTCATTTTTACGAGAGAAAATTACAAGGTTTGATTATTTCTAAAATTTCAATTAACACCTACTCCTTTATTCCATCGTCACTTCTGTGTAATCATTAATTTTTAAGTATTAATACAAAACATTTATGAATTTATTTTCTTTTCTGCTTCAGATCTCGGTGTAGGGATGATATGTAAAGTGCCACTAGATCATCGGGAAATCTGCAAACCAGCTGGTAGAGATTGTTTTCTATATAGAGAATTAATAAAATTAATCAAGAAAGTACAGAACAACAATATTGATGGAAATATTATTTGTTCATAAAATGCGAATTGTGATAGATTTTAATGTTGAAATATTTGTATATTATTAGCAATAGAATACTTTTATTTGAAGTTTTATCAGTGTTGTTTGTTATTCCTTATCCTGAAAAAACTGTTTGACTAGACTCTTTCAAGTAATAAGGACCAACGGTTTATTCTTCACAAATAAATCAATTGAGATAAGTTGCGTTGAATTGTTTACCTGAGAATTAAGTATAAATATTTTTCAGTTCATGCTGCTGAATGTTTTTCATTTATCTGGGGTAAAACATATAACAGTTGTACTGTTTTAGTACTTTTATGCGATAGAACTATTACTGACATAACAGTTCTCTATCAAAAGCAAGAAATGACTAGAACTCTACCTTAAATGAGTTCTAATAACCGTGAAAATATTACTCTAAATAATCTTTGGCCAAGATCGTGATCGTATAGTGGTTGAAGGACTCTACGTTGTGTATGCAACCCAAATTACGCTTAATTCAATAGAAGAGATTGATGGGAAAGTAGGAAATTCTAAACACATATTTTAGCACAAATTCAACATTTCTGAGTACACTGGCTTTGCGTTCAATAATGTGAGCCCACTTTCAAATATCCATATTTTATAAATTTGTGTATCTCTATATTCTCTATGATTTAACCTAAAATTATTACAAATATTTTGTTTATTTATTGTCCTGTCTATCGAACGATTATTTTTAGTCAGAAAGTGGCATAATCTATCAGGAATTTCGTTTGGATCTTCGATATCTGATTTTATTATTTATTAATGATTAGGAACATGATACCCAAGCATAATTATGAAATATTACGAAAAAAATTTCGCGGTTGTCTTTTGGGATCGTTACTTGGAGATTGCCTTGGAGCCCCATTTGAAGGTGACTTTATTTCAGCGGGCGACAAAATAGTGATTAAAAACTATTTGGATAAATTGGAGGCTCCGGACTTCAAAGGTGAGTAAATTCCCTAAAAAAAGAAAAAATTTTGATTTGTTTTCATATTCATCAAAGGACCGGTGAAACAATATACCGATGACACAGCTATGACACGATGTATTGCAAAGGCATTGATCGACAAACCCGAGCCAGATTACACATTAATGGCGAAACTATTCGTCAAAGAATATTTCCTCGAACCAAAACGAGGATATGGACAAAACGTCATCACAGTATTCAATAAATTGAAACAAAGTAGATTTCAAGACGTCTTCAAGCCAGCAAGCGAACAGTTCGATGGTTCTGGCTCCTTGGGAAACGGCGGAGCAATGAGGATAGCCCCATTAGCATTGAATTTTTTCGATAAACACGATTTGATGGTGGATGCCGCAAGGAAAGCGACAATGTTAACACATACTAATCCTTTGGGGATTAATGGCGCACTTTTGCAATGTATGGCGATTCAACAATGTTTCATGACGAAACATGGCGAAAAGATCGATGTACATAGATTCGTTGAGCAGCTCTTGCATAAAATGAAACCGTTCGAATACGACGACGATGAAGATTTCGAAGAGTAAGTTTTGTCGAAGAATTTGAAATGATTCGTATAAATCAGATTGTGTTGAATGGAACTGAGAAAAACATCCTTTTTTTGCGTCTCGAAGATTTGACAAGTTGGATATAATCTGCAATTCTGACATTTCTAGAAAATTCACTTTGAAACCATTTTTACAGAATTCTTGAGAAACCGTACAGGGAAAAGCTATTGACGATACAGAACTTACTACAGAGAACTTACGAGAATGATGAAATTTACGATGAAGTTCTTGAAACATTGGGAAATTCAATATCAGCTCTCGAATCTGTCCCGACTGCAATTTACTGTTTTTTAAAAGCGTGTTCAGAAACCCCTGAAATCAAGGTGATAAAGTTTTATTTAAAAAAATTTCTACCTTAGTTTTCTTCATAATTTAAACTTTCAGGACATATTCAGAAATGCCGTAGAATATGCGATATCCTTAGGTGGCGATACTGATACTATAGCTAGTATGACAGGAGCTATAGCTGGCGCATATGTTGGTGAGGATAATCTGAATAAAAATTTGATAAAACACTGTGAGAAGCACGAAGAGGCTGTTGAAATGGCTGATAATTTATTGGCTGCGGGACACGATGAGTCTTCAGAAATGAAAAGTACATAAAAATAAAATAATGCACAATATTTACAATTTTATGTGAAGTTGTTGTGCCGATCAATTTATAAATATTGGATTTTAAATATACTGTTATTGTTAATACTTTTTTATTTTGATTAAAAATAAATTTGATATGGAAAAATTGGAACTATTTGGGAAAAATTATTATTATGAAAGCATATAGAGAGGGGGAATTCATAAAGAGAACAAATCAAGCTGAAATTTGGGGCCCCTATAAGAGAGCTCTAGTTAAAAATTTACCATGTTTTGACAAACGTGAACAAGTCCAAAGATCACTTATACCCTCTGACGTTTCTCGCGATAATTATTTCAAACTTTGACAGGGTCATGATTCTTCTAGAAACTCGAGCGGATTTTGGAAAAAATGGACTGAAGCGAATTAAAAACGAATCAACACCCACTTGCAGTTTCACTTGAAAATGGGACAAAGTGATGATTTTTCAAAGATTTCCCAGACCCGCAATTCATTTTTATCCATATTTTATTTGACATTACAAGGCATTCCTATCAGATTTATAATAAGAAAATTATCATTCAGATTTTACGCTTCTCGAGTTGTTGATTTTGCCATAACACAAGTTTTTCTATTCGATCTATATCTATCTATATTCAATATAATTCGGTGATTCCATCTATTGAAGTTTATGAAAATAATTTGTATTTGTCATACTGACAATGAACACTGAAGGCTGTTTCGGTACACAGAAAAAAAATTATATTTCTGCTATGGGGTTCATTGTAAAAGGGGTGTAGGAATCCCCATATTTGTTGAATTTATATTTTACTGCTCAATGAAATAACATTTAAAATAACAGTCTTGAATACCGGAATAATGCAGTAGCGCCTTCTATGTATTACACTGCAAATACTGGAGTTTTGCTTCACTTTTTTAATGAAAGTTATGACCTAATGTTATTTCATCAAGCAGAAAATATAAATTCAAAGAATATGGAGATACACAACTTTTAAAATGAACGAAACATATATTCAATATAATTGGGTAATTCCATCTTATAAAGTTCATAAAAACAAAATGACTAATTATCATACTGACATTGATGATATTGTGACATCTGATCAAAGATACATAGTTTACAATAACTCGAGATTACAGATTTACGGGCAAAAATGATGAAAAGTACTGCCGTGAAGTCAGGAGCTTTTGAGCGCTTGTTCACTCACCTTGTAGGTAGATTCGCATTTTCCAGTTTTAGAAACCAATTGAAAATTTTTTTACAGCTGTCAAAAAAAATTTCAACTTAGGCGAAAATCAAGACTTCATGTCATTGCTTCAGGTGACGTGAATTTTTTTTTGATAATTCGCTAGAATTTTCTACGGTATCTATGGTCTTGGTAATGCAATCTGGGCAAAATTTCCCACGTAGTTTGTATACATTATTCTTTATCTATGTGCAAAATTTCATTCCAATCTAATGAATAGTTTCGAAATTATCAGGATAAAAATATTTTGAACGGCCATTTTTCCGGAACCCCTTGTCTAATTTTGCTCATGGATGAACACGTGACCGCGAAACTCGCGATCCGAACCTATCCTGAAAATTTCAAGACCCTAGGCCTTTCCATTCGTAAGTTATGATTTTCTATGGTTCTGGTCATGCGATCTGGAAAAAAAAGTAGCTTGAATAGAGCATTCTCCATTAAAATACAAAATTTCGTCACGATCAAATCCGTAGTTTTGAAATTATCAAGAAAATTAAATTTCAAACGACCATATTTACGGAACCCCTAGTCTAATTTTGCTCATTGATAATCGTGACCGCGACATTCTAGATCCACACTTATCCTGAAAAGTTCAAGTCCCTAGGCCTTTCCATTACAACGTTATAATTTTCTATTGGTTCTATGGTTCTGGTCATGCGATCTGGGCAAAAGCTCCATACTTAACGTCAGTGCTTTTCAAATTTTTCTAAATTGATTTTACTGAGGATATTGAAAAATTGTAAACTAAATTGTAAACAGCCTGTTGAAGAAACAAAATCTTTATTTTTTGCTATTGCACTACATACAATTTGGATAACAAAGCAATTTAGATTTTACTATCATTTTTGAATAACATAATAATTTGAACTGAATTCGTTTCGAATAAATAAGTTGGGAGTGATTTGTGTACATTTTCACCATTCGCAATAGAGTTTTAAATAAAAATAAACAAAAACAACAAAGGTACAAGAAAAAACATTTTGCTTAAATAACGAATAAATAATAATTTAGTCATGCTACACACTTACATGAATACCTGTTTTTTTTTCTCAAATAAATTATAAATACATCATCCATTATTATGTTCTATAAAAATAGGATTTAATCTATATCACTAGGATATTTTTACATGTCGATTTTAAAATAATAACAAAAAAATCCTGGATATTTATAACAAAGTGTAGAAGATTATAACGATTTACAAAACATTGGGCAATGTTGTAACGTCAGGAAATTTCAAATTTTCATCAGTCTTCTTTTTAATTTTCAAGAGTATATACTACAATTCTCAATCTATTTACAGTATCATCATTTTATTCATTCAGAACATCCACAGAAACCGTAAAGTCTTTTTTCGGCAACTGGCCTGGATTGTTCAGTTTTGAATTTATCTCATCCCTCAAATAAACTAACACTTTTCTTATCTGCATGTTTTGTAATGGCGACAGTTTCAGCGCTTCCTTGACATCCTTCAGGGCTTGCTCGTAATTCGAAAAATTCAAATATGCCTTAGCTCTGGCATAATAAGCCTCATACGACTCAGGCTTCATGGATAATACTTCGTTGGCTAATTCTATTGCTTCATCGGTCTCCTGTAACAAGAATTTGGAAAATTTTCATTGAAGTAACTATTTGATCCTAACTTAAGCTAACCTGTCCTAACCTAAATATTAATTCATTTTGAGAATCATCTTCAACACTGTCCTAACAAGCTAACCTAACCTAACCTAAATATTAATTCGTTTCAAGATGTAATGCAACCTGGGGGTATTTGATGGAATTATTTTTATATATCCTGACCTAAAACGTTTATATTATATTGTATTTAAAAATGAACATACGTTTAGTTTTCTCCTGCATCTTGAGTAATTCAATAGAAAGTTGATACGAAGTTGGTTGAAAGCTTGAGTATTTCCTCCCTGTTCATCTGGGGGGAATTTCTTCAAGGCATACTGGTAACGATGAGCAGCTTCGCGAAGCCTATTTTTCCTGTACAAAATATTTCCATCTTCCAACAATTTATTCAGAAGGATCAATCTGGAAAGAAGAAATGATACCATTTATATGCTATGGTTCAAGGAAAATATGAAGATGCCAACTTACATTATTTCGGGTTTACCAGCAGCCATCGCCCAGGTAGCTGGTCCAAGTTTTGCCCCTTTCTTCAGGAAGCAATGTATAACTTGTATATTCCGACAGCCGATCGCCCTATCAAGCGGCCTCATACCATTGATGTCCACGTGCTCAATTATTGCGCCTTTGTCGATTAAGAGTTGCACAGTTGTTGAGTTTCCTTGGTAAGCTGCCAAGTCCAAAGGCGTCCTTCCCATTTTGTCCGTATGGTTTATTTTGGCTCCCCTCTCTATTAGGCATTGAACTGCCAGCTGTCTTCCTCTCAGTAGTGCCCAGCAGAAGGCGGTTAAACCATCTGAGTCTTCCTTGTGGATATTAGCTCCTAGAATAAATTTTATTGTTGAAACCTTTCTAGTTGATTCAGCCGGAGAACTTACCTTTGTCTAGAAGGAGTTCAATCAAGCCGACGTACCCTTCAGAGGCAGCATACATCAACGCAGTTTTTCCAGCCTTGTCTGATTGCTCAATGGAGGCCTGGTGCTGCAGAAGTTTCTCAGCTATCGCCCAATGTCCCTCTTTAACACACAAGTGTAGAGGAACTAACATTCTTCTATTGGGTATGTTCAACTTTGCTCCTCTGGAAATAAGCACTGAACAGGCATTGTTACAGCCGTTGGTGGCAGCTATAGTCAAAGCTGTTTCACCAGTTATGGTATCTGGAATGTCGATATCTACTTCTGCCATATCCAGCAGGAATTCTACTATTTCTATGTGGTCCTGACCTGCTGCAGCTATGAGTGCCTGTTGGGCAGCCTCAGCAAGCTGGACGTCGTACGAATCCAAGCTCCAATCGCAGGCTATGAGGTATGAAACGATGTTCAAGTAACCATTCCGGGCTGCGTGGACCAAAGAGCAATTTCCGGCAGTGTCTGGATGGCCAGGTCTAGCCCCAGCTGCTATTAAATGTTTAACTATATCACAGTGTCCTTTAGCTGCAGCTAGAGATAGCGCAGTGCAACCTTGACTGTTCGAAAGTTCCACATCAGCACCAAACTCCAACAGTAGGGATACCATAGGAACGATCCCTTCGTTAGCGTACATGCACATAATCGGGGCGTTACCTAAGAATGTAGTAATACTGTTTGGTGAGGCTCCAGCCAACAGCAACAACCTTGACACCTTAACGTTCGGACTGTACATATTTCTTATGTTACATATTGCGTCTGAGGTGTTTAGAGAGCAGTCTGATATCCAAAAAGCTTGCAAATCTCTGGAGCTCAAATCCCCCAGCTGGATGTTCCTATAGACGTGAGCTTTCAAAATGTGATGCGAGAGTTCCAACGTTTTTTCCGCATCTAACGGCGCTTGGATCCTCGACAATCGGAAGGCTATAGCTGAGTGACCCGAACGTAGATCGCACAAAAACTTGTTGTTCTCATGGTCGTCCCTTCTAATCAACCATTCCCTGAAGGATGGGTGGAAGAACATATACGTATTGTCCAGCCTCTTGATGAGGAATCCGGATAGTAATTTGAAGGACTGGAGGAAATCGGACCACGAGGTGAAAGTGTCTGTGGATAAAGCGTTGACCGAATAATAGATTTCTAGGAGGGTTAAAGGGTAAAGTGCAGCTAAACACACACTTAAAATGTTCGAAACTTTCTCGAATGAACGTATCGTCGGGAAGCGAAGGTTGAAATGCAACAAGTATATCTGGGCAAGACTGACAGGGAGAACTTTGTATCCTGATGATTTTGCGACCAGATGCCCCCTTTCCAGTAGGTCCAAAGTGAGTTTGGTGTGGAGAAAAGAGCCTTTACTCAGATTGAGAAGATGCTGGGAGAATTTGTGTAGAGAAACCGATTCACTCTCCACCTTTCCATTGGTGGATGCTATTATATTGTTTTGTATGCTTGGACTGTTCTGAAGCCTGAAGTTTATGTAATTCAACATGTCCTTCTGGATGTTATCGTTGCAGGTGGAATCCAAGCTAATCCTGGTGTATGGTAGATGTTTGGCGATATCCTGGAGTTGCGTCCGTATAGTGGCAAGAATTTTCAACCAAGAAGGAAAACTTGGTATATGTTTCATCAGGAAAGTTGTGATAGTATCTCCGTGGTCTGGCCGGTGGTATTCAGCTTCGCAAAGAGCGTCTATCAGGATTATATAATTCACATTCTTTATTTTCCCAGATTTTTCCAGGTTGGTGAGCGGTTCCAAAATCCCCCGCACTAAAGCCACATCTGGATTAGCTATGCACTCCTTCAGTGATAACGCCGACTGCAGATGTTGTTCACTCAATAAGTGATCCCTGTAGGCGGCTAGTTGTGGTGCCTGGCACAACTGCGCGGATAAAGAATGGATGAAATCAGGTACTAGGCAAGTGTTGTTGTTGTCGGCTTGACAGAAATGATACGCGACCACGCTGTTGGACAACTGCTTTATCCTCTCCATCACCAAATCTATCTGGTAGTATATACTTTGAGGACTGACGGAGGATTCGATTGTGTTCATATTTTGCGACGCGTTTATGTGGAAATGGTCCTTTCGTCTTCCGAAGCAACTGTATTGTACCAGCTGGAGGATGAAGGCGGTTTTTCCAGTTCCAGGGTTGCCAGTTAGCAGTATGCCAGGATTTGAAGACACTGAAACCAGAAGATCTGATATAAACTCTGAGATGGATCAAATTACTGGGTAGTACTATGGGCACTACCAGAAAGTAAGAGTACTGTATTCTTAAGGGGCTGAGGGTAAGAAACATCGAATGGTGGTAGTGGTGTAGTTGGATCCTTAATTGGAAGAAGGATGGTGGCATCAAGAATTCATGCCATAGACTACGTGGAGAAATGACTGATATACTTTATTTTTTTCTCTTATAGGTACTCCTACTTTCTGGAGGAGCCTTCGAACTAAGTTTTTCTTAAACCTGGAAAGAACCTGTCAAGGGTGTGACATCGTGATCCATTCTGAAAGTCAAGCTGCTATCAAAGCAATGAACTCCTGTATCATCGACTCAAAGCCGATAAAGGAGTGCCGGAGGAAAGTTAATGAAGTAGGCAAGAACAACAAGGTCTCTTTAGTCTGGGTTCCTGGTCACTCAGGAATCAAAGAAAACGAAGAGGCCAATACACTTGCCAGAAAGGGAGCACAAACGCCACTTACTCACCCAAAACCTTTCTGTGGCATAGGCAAATGTACCTATAAGAAAGAGTTTCTGGAGAAGGAAGAGACTGGAAGAGAGGCACTCTGGAGGAATCTTCCAGGAATGGATCACCCCAAAGAGTTCCTTCGTAACTTCAAAAGTGCAAGATCCAAAAAGTATTAGGATCTCAGTAAAAATAAGTTACGCCTCCTCACTGGCTTCCTCACAGGACATTGTCGCCTCAAAAAGCATATGATGAGAATGGGCTCAACAGAAACTGAGTGCAGATTCTATGGGAAAGAGGAGGAAACTCCTGTTCATCTGGTAACAGAATGCCTCGCCATTGCAAACCAGCACAAAGAATGTCTTGGACAACAGAACTAAAGGAGGAAGGAGGATTTAACCTTCTTGAAGCCCTCTCAGCTACTGGAGTTCATTAGAGCTCTGGAGCTGGAGGGCGATCTGTACTTCTGTAGGTAGCGCATATTTGCGAAAACAGCTCTGATGGGGGTACAATAGATCTTGAGGTCGAAGTGAAATGTAACCCTCTCACCTAACTATAACTATAACTGATTGAATTAAACATACCCAAAACATCCTCGATCTCTTTTATCAGCCAGTGCCTACCGATGAACAATGGGTCTGGTTCTTGTAATGGTACTTCGAAGAACAACGGTTTCAAAGTTAGCTGAGGGGGTTTGTACTGAGGAAAACTGATTTCGTTTGGTGATTTTGCTGTTCTCTTGAAGAAGGTTTTTCTAGGTGTTCTATCCTCTACTTGGGCTTGAACTGAAAATGATCACGAATATTTAAGAAACATAATGAAAGAATGTTGGAATTTTTTTTCTTACCTGGAATGTATCGTCTTCTACCAACTGGACTCGAACTACAGTTGCTGTGACCAGACATAGACATCGACATGATGGAACTCGTACTTTCACAGTAGGGGTTCATCCTATGTTGGTCTTCAGAAGATCCAGTCAGTGTCGACAAGGGACTGGTATTTGAAGAAATAACCTCATAACCATGTAAGGAATGGTTTGAATTGTGATGCTTCATATTGCCCTTGCCCCTCTGTGCAGAATCCCCCAATAACAGTCCTAATCTCATATACATATCACTATCAGAGTTCTTTTTGGCCATCCTTGGGTTCGAACTTTCAGTGCCATCATCTGTAACATAAAAAAAAATAAAATAATCTCATTGAAAGGGATTTAATTTATATGCTACAAAACCAACAACAAAACTAATACAAAACAATTAAACATATTTAAGCGGTAAAAAATCTACAATCGAAAAAATACATATTGTTGAAAAATAACGAAAACTTTGAAAAAAGTGATTCTACTTAATTTTTTTGTGTTAAAAATTTCTTGAAGAAAAGTCGTGAGAGATTTGTTGAATAAAGCACATAAATAAAAGAAAATGAAAATAGAATAAAATAAATTGAAGGAAAAAAATAAAATTCAACATGTTCAAACATCATCAGAAGACTTTGGAAATTCCAGTGGATACGTTTGAAAGGTGGATCTATTGATGCTAAATAAATATCATGAGTTCGCCCCCCAAAGAGGGTAGGTATATTAGAGAAAATCAATAATATAAAATAAGAAAAACAGATTAGGTAGAAAAATAAAAACATAAAATGAACCTGCCATTACAAATACTATCTAGATTGATACGATTTGAAAGTATGAAAAACAGAAAGAATAAGGTTTCAGTTGGAGAACAACCTCGTAAACAATTCATAAAACTAAAAACATTTACCACAATTCTAGTAGGTACTTGTTTTTGCTGTTACTGAAAAATGGTGCTAACTAATGCTGCATGTGCAGTGTAAATATTAGTAAAATAAAAAAATTCTGATAGCATGCTCCAGGCAACACAAGTAAAAAGTAATTTAGAAACCGTGCCTGATAATAGTTGGTTTAGACCAGCGTTAGCGTTCGATGCTCCTGTCGACCACAAGGACTTAATTTTCCCTAAAACTACACTTCGCCAGTTGCGTAGTTCCGTTGAAGCTGTGAAACGAAAATAAAATCTTCAGTTTCTCAAAAGTCGAGAACCTGATACAATGAACAATATAAGAAAGAGATTAAGGATTCAGAAAGAACTATTAGTCCCAAAGAAATGATAAAATTAAGAGAATACAAAATAAATGAAGTTACCTGACATAGTAGATTCAACCGATTGCCGCTCACTTTGACTTTGTGTGATGGAATTCCTGAGTGCCTTTGGACTCAGGAAGAATTTTCTTCTGGATTGGGGTGGTGTTGGACAACTTTGTACCATAACGTTTTGATCTGCACGAAATCTGGAATTCGATGGTCTAGTTTTCGGGAGTTTTTCCGGATGAACCGAAGAGACGTGTTCTTTTTTTATCTGTAAAAGACAAATGTTTATTTTTTTTTACAAAATTACGTATTTCTAAGTTAAAAACGTTTTTCTTTCAGTAGATAAATTCCATTAACCCATTTTCTGTTTCCAATTATGTAATTGATATTCATCTACAATTATTGAAATTATGTAACACTTGATTCAACCAGGAACTTTCACTCAATTTTTATTTTTTCTCGTTGGTTGTAATTATATTTCTTGTGATGATATAATAATCTGTGAGATATTCTGAGCATGGGATTCAAGTCTTTGTTTTGCAAACACAATAACCTACCTGGGGTGGTGCAGTAAAATGTCCATTCGTCTTGACTCTTGTTCTACATGGTATTTTTTCACCAGTCCTGATATATTGTGGCGTTATTTCGCCGTAAAGTGTTATTTGAGATCCTTTTAAATTAATATTGTTTGGGGAGGTGATGCTGTCGATTTCATCTTCTGGAACAAAGAGTTAAGATTTTGAATTTGCTGTGCAAAAAAACATGTTGATAACTAATTTAATTACATCGGATTTTATGACGAAAATTTGCTTCGAACAGATTAGGCTGCGTTGAAACTACTCCAACTAGACTACCAGAGCATAATGAAATTTCTAAGTAGGATTTTATGATTTTAATTTCTTTCTCGATTCTAATTTTCATTGAGTGCACATCATAACCGACATTAATATCATGAGCATCTGGGAGAATCGTTGCGGAATAAGGCACCGAGAGGATCAACCTGATACACACCTTGATTATTTACAAAACATAACGGGCATACTTCGTTGTAGAACATGCAAGAGTAACATCTCTCGTGTCCACAGTTGTCGATCAATCTTCTCTTTTTACCCTTGTCGAATGGCATATCACAGCTGGGACAGGTCAGTCCGGTGATTGCAGCTTCTTCGCCCATCAGCCTACGAATGGAGGCCATATCTGAAAGCAAGAAACATAAATTCGAATTGTTCGAAATCCATTTGGAGAGATAGTCTTATTTGCAGGTATTGGATCTATCCAACACTGCGCGTGAACACCGCGCAAGCGCAGAAGTTAACTATGGAGCATACATATATGGAGACATTTATTCCTTTATTTTTCTGAGGAATTCAGATACATAAACGAGAAAATTCTTGAAAACGTCAACAGACCATGAAAATGAATCAGATATACCTTCGATCATATCGCAAACGGAGATTCACTGCGGCACCAACACCTCCCGGTCGAAACACAAACCGCACTCGACACCGCGACAATTATCTCCAAGACCCGTCCTCTCCATTGACGTGCCCGTCGCGACTCGAAAAAAACTTCAACAGACAGACATCAAAGAATTCCTCTTGTTTCGTAAAAACGGCGGAACAAACAAGAGATATCTCGCGGTACGGGGAATGTCCTTCAACATCACCATCGTTATTTTCGCTAGCATCCTCGGCTATCACTTCCATTTGTTATGAAATAAGTGATTTATGGGCCTTGTCAGATTATCCACTAGGTACCTTGGGTGCGATAGTGGATCGTGCAATTATTAATAGCTTATCCGGCGCCATGATCCCGACGCGAAACTGATAACTGCTGATAACAGAGCGACGACTCGTTTGGGTTTGGAAAGTGTAACAAGCAAACAGACTGGTATCTCGGATTGTTCGTTTTTAAAGCTTGCCTAGGCATTTAGGAGTTTATTTCTGGTCCTTACTACAATCGTCATTATCTGATAGGCCTAATCTAACAAGGTGTTTCTGGATCGATAAACCTTCAGATCAAACATCTGAGACCGTCCAAACAAAAAACGCTACCAATTTTACACAGAGGTTTATCATTTTTATTTCTCCTCACGTCCGCGAGGTGGCTCCACCTGCTTCGCAATGCAGCGGTGTCTCTTCCCGGTCCCTTCTTGAAGGGCAGGCATGGTAGGGAGAATAGGAAGGCGGTAAATATTCGCAGTTTCTACTAGACAGATTTTTTTCCTTGAACGATTCAGATGGTTTATTATCGTAGAAAGTAAACCAATAATTGTAACCCTTTCTGAAATTTTCAGAGTTCACGTTTTGGTCATCTTCTTTACTCCAAGTACCAATTTACTTCGTTCTTTTCCTTTTTGTTAAATGGTAACTGGATATGCAGCATTTAGTTTTTCTAAGAATAATAAATCCTACTCATCTTATCTATTGGTTTAATCTTATCCCCAAAACCAATACCTCAGAGGTAAATTTGATGTTTATACAATGCCAATACTGTGTTGTGTGTGTAAACCTTAACGTTTCGATAAGGGACAGACAAGAATGAATGGGATGTAAATAGAATTCCTGAAAGAAATTACGAGTGACTTATCTTGCAATTACTACTGATACCTCAACAGCATCCAGTGTAACCAGTGTGGATGTTTTCTTCAGAACTTGTAGTTTTTTTTTTAATTTGAAACTAGTAAGTTTTCATTATTTAATTTCCTATATAGATGAAGAGTAAACAAGAAAATCCACGAAAATTCAATGATGAGTATATAGTTGGTCAGTAAAAATTTATTCGAATAGGAAATTTTTTTTAATGCACCAAAAAATATTTTTGATGTGTATTAGGTATTTAATAATTTTCTGATTTTAATTAGGGCGAGCTAATATTTTTGAGATCTATTCGTACTTTCTCAACCATCTGTGATTTTTTATATAATAATTAATGTCGGCCTATGGGCAGATAATAAAAAATCTTCTGGGTTCAATGGACGAATTTTCGACATTTCTGTCATCTGTCATACATTAGATCTAATTTGTGAGACAAATGTCAAAAATGTTACGCTCATAACCGCAATTACCGACTGGTTTGATTATATTGATATTGTTTTTGTTTCCAAAGTGAAGAGAAATATCTTCGGCTCCAATGACTGAGAAGATCAGAAAGTGAAGGGGGAAAAATCGACCCAACAGCCAATTGAAAATTCTCGATTAGAAATAGAATTGAAAAAGATGACAGAGAAACAAATGATTTTCATGAATTGATTTTTTCACCAAAATTTTCAATGAAAAATTGAGGAAAGCATTACCGTGAAGGCAGGAGCTTTTGAGCGCTCGTACATGCACCTTGTAGGTAGATTCGCATTTTCCAGTTTTAGAAATCAATTGAAGGAATTTTCGACAGCTGTCAAAAAAATTCTCAAACTTAGGCGAAACTCTAGACTTCATGTCAGTGCTTTAGGTGACCAATTTTTTTTCGATAATTCGCTAGAATTTTCTACGGTAGCTATGGTCTTGGTGGTGCGATCTGGACAAAATTTCGCAATTAGTTTGAATACATTATTCCTAAGCTAGGTGCAAAATTTCATTCCAATCCAATCAGTACTTTCGAAATTATCAGGAAAAAAATATTTTGAACAGCCAAATTTACGGAACCCCTAGTCTAATTTCGCTCATTGATGAACGTGGCCGCGATATTCGCGATCCAAACCCACCCTGAAAATTTCCAGTTCCTAGGCCTTTCCCTTCGAAAGTTACAATTTTCTATGGTTTCTATGGTTCTGGTCATGCGATCTGGACAAAATTTCACATGTAGCTTGAACACCTCAATCTCCATTTGGGTGCGAAATTTCATCTCAATCGAATCTGTAGTTTTCAAGTAATCAGGGGAACAAAACTTTGAACGACCATATTAACGGAACCCCTGGTGGAATTTGGTCCATTAACGAACTCAACCGAGGCATTCGGAAACTGAACTCACACTGAAAATTTCAAGTCTCTAGGTTGTTCCGTTCGAGAGTTATCGTGCTTACGGCCGGACGGATGGACAGACTCGAATTTTCCGACGGATTCGTCATCAGTGAGTCGAACATAGTCGATTGAGACCATTTTCGGCTGAAAATTCGAAAAACACAGACATCGTGACGAAATGATATAGCCCTCGTGTAAGTAATATGAGCGCTCAAAAATAAGAGAGAAACAAATCATTTTCATGAATTGATAACTTCATTGAAAATATTCAATAAAATAAGTGGTTAAGTGAAAATTGGTGTTATGGTCTCCAAAATTTTTGACCGAATTTGATTTGAAAGAATGTACAATTTTTGAGCGCTCGTACTACTTACACGAGGGCTATATCATTTCGTCACGATGTCTGTATTTTTCGAATTTTGAGCCGAAAATGGTCTCAATCGACTATGTTCGACTCACTGATGACGAATCCGTCGGAAAATTCGAGTCTGTCCGTCCGACCGTCCGTCCGTCCGTCCGT
The DNA here is from genome assembly GCA_963966015.1 of Aphidecta obliterata. Taxonomy (NCBI): domain Eukaryota; kingdom Metazoa; phylum Arthropoda; class Insecta; order Coleoptera; family Coccinellidae; genus Aphidecta; species Aphidecta obliterata. The sequence goes on from OZ014435.1 coordinate 8,132,397, forward strand.
CCGGCCGTCAGCACGATAACTCTCGAACGGATCAACCTAAAGACTTGAAATTTTGAGTGTGAGTTCAGTTCCCGAATGCCTCGGTTAAGTTCGTTAATGGGCCAAATTCCACCAGGGGTTCCGTAAATATGGCCGTTCAAAGTTTTGTTTCCCTGATTACTTGAAAACTACAGATTTGATCGAGATGAAATTTTGCACTCAAATGGAAAATGAGGTGTTCAAGCTACATGTGAAATTTTGTCCAGATCGCATGACCAGAACCATAGAAACCATAGAAAATTGTAACTTTTGAACGGACACGCCTAGGGACTTGAAATTTTCAGGATAGGTGTGGATCTCGAATGTCGTGATCACGTTCATCTATGAGCAACATTATACAAGGGGTTCCGTAAATACGGCCGTTTGAAATTTTGTTTTCTCGATCAATTCGAAACTGCGGATTCGATCGAGATGAAATTTTGTATTTCAATCGAGAATGATATATTGAAGCAATATTTTGTCCAGATCGCATGACCAGAACCATAGAAACCATAGAAAATTCTAACTTTTGAACGGAAAGGCCTAGGAACTTGAAATTTTCAGGGTGGGTTTGGATCGCAAATTTCACGGTCACGTTCATCAATGAGCAAAATTAGACTAGGGGTTCCGTAATTATGGCCGTTCAAAATATTTTTTTCCTGATAGTTTCGAAACTACCGATCGGATTGGAATGAAATTATGCACCTAGCTCAGGAATAATGTATTCAAACTACGTGCAAAATTTTGTCCAGATCGCATCACCAAGACCATAGATACCGTGGAAAATTCTAGCGAATTATCGGAAAAAAATTGATCAGCTGAAGCACCGACATGAAGTCTGGAGTTTCGCCTAAGTTTCAGAATTTTTTTGACAGCAGTCAAAAATTCCTTCAATTGATTTCTAAAACTGGAAAATGCGAATCTACCTACAAGGTGCATGTACGAGCGCTCAAAAGCTCCTGCCTTCACGGCAGTGCTTTTCGTAATTTTTAGTTATTTATTCACTCACTTGAACTTGCCCTGTGCAATAGTTTTTTTTAGTGGGCAATTTGCATTTATTCGTAGAACCTACATCCACATGTTGTAAATTCAATATGTTTTATGCCTACACTAATTGGTGTTATAACTATAAAATGATAATGTTCCGAATATTAATCAACCAGAAACCTGCATTTCCGTTTATCCATTCAGCTTTCGTGCTGCATATCCCGGTGTTATTCAGCGGTTATATACGAATTGATCATTTATCGAATTACCATAAAAATGAAAATCGTTCTCAGATCGTATTAAGAAACGAAGGTTGGATGATTTGTATCCACTAAATTGGATTTCGAAATAATTACTTGATATGTATCGAAGTATGAGTTATGGCGTCACGAACCAACACTTATTCCACTAAAAAATCATGGGGCGATCGCACACCTAATCGATGTTACATGATTTAGTGCAAGATCCACCTTGGAGTCTCTATTGGTAGAATTGGAGGTTCACACAGTGTTCGGAAAATTCCCAGAAAGCGCAGATCGATTTGGGGTCACCAAGAAGAATTTACTACTGCTGAACGGTATTTCAGACAGGGCGTTTTCAAAGGTGAGGATTTGTTTTGACAGGTACTAAAACTCATCAAAATAAGTCAAAATTTCAAAAAATCGCTCATATAAAATATTCTCCAGGGCTGAGTATTTCGAAATCAAAATTAACCGCGAATATGAGAAATTCTCAGCCCGGATCTGATATAGGTACGTGTTTATTAAATTCGTTCAGTTTACGGGAAATCATCTGACATAGCGTATGATTTTGGTGGATAAGATGTGGTGGGTCGATTTTTTGGCCTGCACGCTCCCCGGATCTCAACCCCTGTGATTTCTTCTTTTGGGGTCATTTGAAAACATTAGTGTATAGTAACGGTGAGGTAAATAGTGTTGGAGAACCCAAACAAGGCATTGAAAATGGCTGTGACATTATTCGTGAGCAAACTGATGTGATAGTTTCTGCATGTTATAATTCGTTATTACGCCGAGTAAGACTTTGTGCACATCAAACGAATGATTTCTTTAAACAATTTGGATCAATTTTATCGTTGCGTTTGCGAACTTCCTAATTTTTTTGAGCGCTCGTAAGTACTACTTACACGAGGGCTATATTATTTCGTCACGATGTCTGTATCTTTCGAATTTTGAGCCGAAAATGGTCTCAATCGACTATGTTCGACTCACTGATGACGAATCCGTCGAAAAATTCGAGTCTGTCCGTCCGTCCGGCCGGCCGTAAGCACGATAACTCTCGAACGGAACAACCTAGAGACTTGAAATTTTCAGTATGGGTTCAGTTCCCGATTGCCTCGGTTGAGTTCGTTAATGGGCCAAATTTCAATAGGGGTTCCGTAAATATGGCCGTTCAAAGTTTTGTTTCCCTGATTACTTGAAAACTACAGATTTGATTGAGATGAAATTTTGCACTCAAATGGAGAATGAGATGTTCAAGCTGAACACTTTTGTGAAATTTTGTCCAGATCGCATGACCAGAACCATAGAAACCATAGAAAATTGAAACTTTTGAACGGAAACGCCTAGGGACTTGAAATTTTCAGGATAGGTGTGGATCTCGAATGTCGTGATCACGTTCATCTATGAGCAAAATTATACTAGGGGTTCCGTAAATATGGTCTTTTGAAATTTAGTTTTCTTGATAATTTCAAAACTACAGATTCGATCGTAACGAAATTTTGTATACTAATGGAGAATGATATATTCAAGCTACATTTCTCCAGATCACATCACCAGAACCATAGAAAATCATAACTTTCGAACGGAAAGGCCTAGGGACTTGAAATTTTCAGGATAGGTGTGGATCTGTAATGTCGCGTTCACGTTCATTAATGAGCAGAATTATACTAGGGGTTCCGTAAATACGGTCGTTTGAAATTTTGGTTTCTCGATCATTTCGAAACTACAGATTCGATCGAGATGAAATTTTGTATTTTAATCGAGAATGATATATTAAAACAATATTTTGTCCAGATCGCATGACCAGAACCATAGAAACCATAGAAAATTGTAACTTTTGAACGGAAATGCCTAGGAACTTGAAATTTTCAGGGAGGCTCCTGCCTTCACGGCAGTGCTTTTCTCAATTTTTTTTGGCATATTTCAGTGAACCTAGCACTGAATATAAAGCATCGCCCCTATGGACTTTCTACTCCATGCTAAGAAGCACAATCAACATAAATAATGCATTGTTATAGGTAACTATTGTAAATAAAGTTCTTTCTCTGAACTTGTATCTGAGTATTTATTGTTATAGTCGTAGATAAAGTATAGTATTCAACTTGCGGTAATGGTAATAACGCACTCGATGAATTACAGCACTCGCCTTCGTCTCGTGCTGCAAACTTCATCTACGTGAGTTATGACCTACATTACCGCTCGTTGAATAATATACTATTATCTCATAAGTGAAAAGATGAAAAAATTCTTATTTTTCCACAAGATAACAGTAGATCTTCTGTCATATTTGGCCGACGTTGCCAGATATAACTTACCCTTAGTGGAGCTTCTGTTAAGTCGAACTAAAGCAAACGAAAAGACCGGACCCGGATTTATTTTCGTTCGATATATTTTCATTTATTACACCTCAATTAATGTATTTTAGTACCATTTAACTCAAATAAATCATAAGTAAGTATATTATGTTGAAAAAGTGAATATTTGATCGTAGAGATTTCAATAACGTTTGCTATTCATTTTAAGGAGTTTATTAGACTAGTGGGGGAACCCCCAATTGTAGGATATTTCAACTCTTGTCGAAGTAGATATTTTCTTTCCGGACACTTTAATCTCCTTTCTCCAACAAGCGAGACAGGAGTATTCCCAAAGAACATCAATCCTTGCATTAGTTACACCAGTCAGAGTTCAAATTAAACTCTTTCATTCGAAATTTAACGTCCCATATTCTCTCACGAAATAATCGTTTCAACATTCAGCAAGAACGACAAATGATAATTCCCAATCATCATTCAACCTACCGCCGCCGCACATGATGAATTAATGCACGGCGAAACTAATTCATCGCATTATCTGGAAATTATGAATAATTACTCGGCCGCGTGGCGGCGAGTCTCCGTATAAACCGGCGGTTGGTTCGAACCTTGGCCGTTCGGTGTCGCCATCTGCATCCTGCTTAACCTGCTTTATTATTCAGCTTCAGTCGATGCGTGGCAGCCATTACGTTTGGGCGTATCGTTCAATTAAGAATATGTCTGAAAGTGTTGAGATGACCCTGGAGGAACGTTTCAATTCCAAACTGAAGGAGATGGCGAAGAACAAAGGACAAAATAGCCTCTGTTATACTAGAGAAAAATACAACGCTTTACTACTGAAAGTTAAGGAAGCGAAGATGAAAAAATTCGGTAAAAAACCTGGAGATTACCAGAGACTGAAACGATACGACATAACCCAAATAAACGGCGAGGAAAGAATAGTTTGCGCGAGGAGTGTCCAAGGCCCTAACTTGAGGTACTACGTGCACACCGATGAAGTTTTCCCCTTGATCCACCAGGCCCATCTAGCTATTGGACACGGAGGAAGGGATAAAATGGTAAAGCAGGTGCAGAAGAACTTCAAGAATATCACAGCGGAGGAAATTTCGATTTATCTAGGATTATGTGAGATTTGCAGCAAAAGGTCCAAAATACCGAAGAGGAGTCCTGAGAGGTTGGTGACATCAAGGTGCCAAATAGATTTGATAAACGTGCATTTTCAACCAGATGGTCTCTACAACTTCATCCTGATCTATCAAGACTGTGCGACGAAATTCATCCAACTACGTGCTTTGAGGACGAACGCACCAAAAGAAATTGCAGATAACTTGATTGATATCTTCACTATCTTAAAACCACCTCACATCATACAAAGTACAACCAATTGGGAACTCAACAATCAGATCTTGGAAGAGTTGATTTCATCTTGGAAGAATCTAGAGATCATTTTTGGTGTGCCTGAAGCCGAAGAAGATACCAGGAGGACAAATCAAGATATTGAAAATATGCTTATTGACTGGTTGGAAGAGAACCAAACTGACGAATGGTCGAAAGGTTTACGTTTTATTCAACTCATGCTGAATGAGAAGTATAATCCGAGCATTAAATGTAGTGCCTTTGATGCTATGTTCAATAATCCATCTAAGAATGCTGCTGGGGACTTTCTCCAGAACCATCAGGATACTTTGCCAGTTGAAGAGGAAAGGCATGGAGATTTCCAGGGTTATGTCAAAATGGAAGGGAACTATGAGAGTTTCCACAAAAATGAAATGATGGACATGTACCCTTAGAGATAATGAGACTTTTATATTTTGTGATATTTTTTTTATGGATTTTTTCTACTGTTTGTTCACTTACCACCTATTTTTTGTGAATTCACTGGTAGAGTCATACCTGTAAAAAAAAAGAATTGTTATATTTTTGAAATCGTATAAATAAGGGTTTTTTGGTAATTTATGGTTTCATTACTTGCTGTGAAGGGTGAATTACCTTTAAATATACCCATATGAAATTCAGATCTTTTTTTACTTAATCTTGGGACCTTTGTCGCATTGTCCATAAATATCTAACTACAAAGATCATCATAAGAGTTATTCTTAGAGGTTTGAGTTTCTTAAGCCACATCGAAGCAAAAGAAAAGAAGTAATAAGCATTAGTGAAGAAATCCGGGGGGTGGGGGAATTGGTAACGTGCTCTACAGCTGGTAGGTGGCGTTAATGTCTGCATAATAAACCAGGCTGTACTTAGAAGGACAGCGAAGCCGAAACATGTCTGCAGCTACTTTGGATGACACACGGCCGTATTTTTCCATGTTTATTGCGGAAATTATATTGTTTGAACAGTGAAAGTCTGTATAGGAGTGACAATACATCTATATTTTTCAAATGAGATAATGGCGTGAACGTATCATTAAGACACAAGGTATTCATTGAATTATGTTGGAAGGTTCGTTTTATGCATCCTCGAGGATAATACGCTGTTTGGTAGGGCCATTAAAATCCGGTACAACCAAATAAAACTCTCTCAACTTGTTTGGGGCGAATACGGAGCGACCAACTCAGGTCGATGACGTCTTCTGCAACACAGCAATGAACGTGCAAAATATTGAAATTAACACCTACTACATTCTTAATTTCTACGAATACGTTTGCTATAATTTTCCAACTGTTTCCTTTCTCCGTCCTTATAATGAGCAATTCTATTACGTGTAATTATTGATAATACAGTTAGGCAATTTCGGAAAGCAACTTTTAATACCTGTTGTTCGTATCTTATTGGAGTAGAGTTAAATGGTCGATGCCTACGCGCTTTCTTCGGATTTACGCGCGCAGTAACTTCTAGCTGATGAAAAATTATGAAAGAAGTTTGTGTCGATAGTAACTCGTTGGGGATATTGAATCCGGCATATAAGGTGGTTCTTTGGTTTAATGAGATTTGGATTCTTAATGGATTTTTTAATCGGTTCTTTTTATAGGATCTTGAATGCCGATGTACGGTTACTCCCAATATCCCATTTTGAACATTTTTTTTATACGAATGAATTAAGGACCAAATATTGGAAGAAGTATATTATTTCAGCTTTATTTTGTCTTTTATCATGCAATCTATTTATGGTACCATTAGTACCCTATGTAATTCTCATGATGAATTTATGGAGTGTGGCAGTATTCACAAAATATAAATGAATTTCATATTGATTATTCGGTTTTTGACGTCGATAATGGTACTTCGGGTACTTTTTATCATTTCAGGTACTGTAGTAGTAGGATGTGCGATCTTTTCTGTTAATTCTGTTACCTGAACGATCATTATGATCACATTATCGAGTGTGGCAGTATTTATAGAATATAAATCAATTTTGTATTCATTATTTGGTTTTTGGCATCGATAATGGCATCTCAGGTACTTCAAAAGTGGGCTACGCTATCTTTGAGATTATTCTGTTACCCTAAGTTTCTCATGAGATCTTAATGATCATGGAGTACCACAGTATTCACAAAATATTTGGCATTTTTATATTGCCTACATGGTTTTTGGTTACGATAATGGTACGTCAGGTACTCTAGAAAAAGGCTACGCACTGTTTCGGGATTATTCTTGTACAGGAAATGATATTTATGATGACTTCATGAAGTAAGGCAGTATTCATGAAATATAGATCAAATATTATACTGATAATTCGGTTTTTGGCGTCGATAATGGTACTTCTGGTACTCTAGTACTAGGCTGTGCAATCTTTTCTCTTTATTCTGTTACCAGAATGATCTTTATGATTACATTAAGGAGTGTGGCATCATTTATAAAATAAAAATAAATTTTGTTTTCATTATTTGGTGTTTGGCATCGATAATGGTACCTCAGGTACTTCAAAAATAGGCTACGCAATCTTTGAGATTATTCTGTTACCCTTAATTTCTCATGAGATCTTAATGATCATGGAGTACCACAGTATTCACAAAATATTTGGTTTTTATCTTGCCTACTTGGGTTTTGGTTACGATAATGGTACGTCAGGTACTCTAGAAAAAGGCTACGCACTGTTTCGGGATTATTCTGGTACAGGAAATGATATTTATGATGACTTCATGAAGTAAGGCAGTATTCACGAAATAAAGATTAAAAATTATACTGATAATTCGGTTTTTGGCGTCGATAATGGTACTTCTGGTACTCTAGTACTAGGCTGTGCAATCTTTTCTCTTTATTCTGTTACCGGAATGATCTTTATGACTACATTATGGAGTGTGGCATTATTTATAAAATGAAAATCAATTTTGTTTTCATTATTTGGTTTTTGGCATCGATAATGGTACCTCAGGTACTTCAAAAATAGGCTACGCAAGCTTTGACATTATTCTGTTACCCTTAATTTCTCATGAGATCTTAATGATCATGGAGTACCACAGTATTCACAAAATATTTGGCAATTTTATATTGACTACTTGGTTTTTGGTACGTCAGGTACTCTAGTAAAAGGCTACGCACTGTTTTGTGATTATCATAGTACAGGAAATGATATTTATGATAACTTAATGAAGTGAGGCACTTTTCACGAAATATGACTTCATGGAGTAAGGCAGTATTCCCGAAATATAGATCAATTTTATACTGATTATTCAGTTTTTGACGTCGATAATGGTACTTCAGGTACTCTAGTACTAGGCTGTGTATTCTTTTCTCTTTATTCTGTTACCGGAATGATCTTTATGACTACATTATGGAGTGTGGCATTATTCATAAAATGAAAATCAATTTTGTTTTCATTATTTGGTTTTTGGCATCGATAATGGCATCTCAGGTACTTCAAAAGTGGGCTACGCTATCTTTGAGATTATTCTGTTACCCTAAGTTTCTCATGAGATCTTAATGATCATGGAGTACCACAGTATTCACAAAATATTTGGCATTTTTATATTTCCTACATGGTTTTTGGTTACGATAATGGTACGTCAGGTACTCTAGAAAAAGGCTACGCACTGTTTCGGGATTATTCTTGTACAGGAAATGATATTTATGATGACTTCATGAAGTGAGGCAGTATTCACGAAATATAGATCAAATATTATACTGATAATTCGGTTTTTGGCGTCGATAATGGTACTTCTGGTACTCTAGTACTAGGCTGTGCAATCTTTTCTCTTTATTCTGTTACCAGAATGATCTTTATGATTACATTAAGGAGTGTGGCATCATTTATAAAATAAAAATCAATTTTGTTATCATTATTTGGTGTTTGGCATCGATAATGGTACCTCAGGTACTTCAAAAATAGGCTACGCAATCTTTGAGATTATTCTGTTACCCTTAATTTCTCATGAGATCTTAATTATCATGGAGTACCACAGTATTCACAAAATATTTGGCAATTTTATATTGACTACTTGGTTTTTGGTACGTCAGGTACTCTAGTAAAAGGCTACGCACTGTTTTGTGATTAGCATAGTACAGGAAATGATATTTATGATAACTTAATGAAGTGAGGCACTATTCACGAAATATGACTTCATGGAGTAAGGCAGTATTCCCGAAATATAGATCAATTTTATACTGATTATTCAGTTTTTGACGTCGATAATGGTACTTCAGGTACTCTAGTACTGGGCTGTGCATTCTTTTCCCTTTATTCTGTTACCGGAATGATCTTTATGACTACATTATGGAGTGTGGCATTATTCATAAAATGAAAATCAATTTTGTTTTCATTATTTGGTGATTGGCATCGATAATATGGTACCTCGGGTACGTCAAAAGTAGGCTACGCAATCTTTGAGCTTATTCTGTTAACCTAGGTTTCTCATGAGATCTAAATGATCATGGAGTACCACAGTATTCACAAAATATTTGGCATTTTTATATTGACTACTTGGTTTTTGGTAACGATAATGGTACGTCAGGTACTCTAGTACAAGGCTACGCAATTTTTTGGGATTATTGTAGTAAGGGAAATGATATTTATGATGACTACATGGAGTGAGGCAGTATTCACAAAATATAAATCAATCTTATACTGATTATTCGGTTTTTGGCGTCGATAATGGTACTTCAGGTACTCTAGTACTGGGCTGTGCAATCTTTTCTGTTAATTCTGTTGCCGGAATGATCTTAATGATTACATTATGGGGTGTGGCATCATTCATAAAATGAAATTAATTTTGTTCTCATTATTTGGTTTTTGGCATCGATAATGGTACCTCAGGTACTTCGAACGTAGGCTAAGCAACCTCTGCGTTTTTTTGTCACACTGAGTTTCTCATGAGATCTTCATTATCATGGAATACGACAGTATCCACAAAATATTTGTCATTTTTATTTCGATTACGTGGTTTTTGGCAACAATAATGGTACGTCAGGTACTCTATTAAAAGGCTACGCACTGTTTTGAGATTATTGTAGTACAGGAAATGATCTTCATGATGTCTTCATGGAGTGGGGCAGTATTCAAGATATATAAATCAATTTTATACAGTATATTCGGTTTTTGGCGCAGATAATCGTACTTCAGGTACTCTAGTACTAGGCTGTGAATTTTTCTGTTTATTCTGTTACCGGAATGACCTTTATGATTACTTTATGGAGAGTGGCAGGGTTTATGGAATATACATTTTTTATTGATTATTTGGTTTTTGGCGTCGATAATGGTACTGCAGGCACTCTAGTAGAAGGCTACGCAATGTTTTGTGATTATTTTGTTACTTTCAGTATGGGAAATGATCTTTATGAAGAATTTATGGGGAAGGGCTGTATTCAAAAATCAATTCTATATTGATTATTCAATGAATTCTATATTGATTATTCGGTTTTTGGCTTCGATAAAAAAAATTGAACATACCTTGTGTATAAACGTATCTATTCATCATAGAAACTCTGGAAAATTGTTTTATGAGCTAGGTTCTATCTTTAAGAAATATTCAGACTGAATAATCATATTTGACAATTCGAATTGATGGGGAACCAGCATTATCGATCAAGTTTTTTGGAATCGTTACTTTTATAATACATAGTTTGAAACAACTCAAAAAGTTGGTCGGTTCCGGACTTTCACATAATCATATCAAAATCAACTTAGGCAATTCAAGGTGGATTCGAAAATATTCAATGTATTTTGTTTCGAATTTTCTTGGAATCTTTTTCAGGTCAAATTTTATGATGTAAATCATTGTATTGACGTTATAATCTGGCGCCACTTAAAATTCTAATAATTGTTTATTTGGTAACCGACCTTTCCACAAAGGGAAAACATGGTGGAGTCCATACAATGCGGAACAATTCATTCAAAGAAAGTGTCAAAATTGAGTCATCGGCGGGGGTTCCCCCGAAAAGGGTCATCTCAATAAATCACAGAGTCAGGTAGTAAGAATACAATTCAAGAACTCTCAAGCACATACTTCAGTTGAGAGGATCACCCAGTAAATACGACCTAGTTATCTGATTACTACGAAATATGTAGGGTGTAAACATTTTTTTCCATGAACTACAATAATAGCTGTTGAAAAATGTGGATGGTACCAGTGGTACAAGTGGTTCACCATCTGACAATTTTTTCTGAACAAACATAAAAATTATCTACCTGGTTACACTTTACATCATAACATCCAATCTTATGAAAACTTTTTTATCTGACTCGAGTCAAATAATCGTAATCATTAAACCAACTGATTAACCGCCTGTCGCAACAACCTAAATCCGGATGTAAATCTATTGAGAACTTATCGATAAGTCAAGAAAATACCGTGGTTATAAAATATTCAAATCCAGACTTTTTCCAGCCTAATCAGGAATAACGACCCCAACCGTAATTCTGTAAGTTATCACACAACTCCGTGTTACAAACACATTACAAGAACGAAAAGACATCTGCTCCGTATGTTCACATGTTGATTTTCATCCTTTAATACCAGGGGTTACTGTAGCAGAACCAAACTGGACATATTATATTCTTTCGTTTTTTCGAATTTATTTAAAACATTTCCTGAAATTTTTTATATGAATTTTAATGCTCAAACTGTCGGTGGTGGGTTTAAAATTAAATCGCATACATGGAGGGTTGAGGTTAATAACTAGAAGTATCGCATCTGACGTTGCTGATAAAACGAACCAATGTTATAAATATACAGTTATGAGAGAAAGTTTAATTGCCTTCAATTTATTACACCCGTTATTGATGACAGTTGTTACGTTCAATTGGTCAGTTCGTATGTCACTTTGTATAGATTGCAAAATTCGATATTTTATTAAGAACGCAATAAATAATATGACACAAATTATTGCGCGAAATATGTTGGAAATATTCGAACAAATTATACGACACAGGGTAGGTATTAAATTCGTATTCTTGATCTAATGGATATTTGAATACTTCATGGCTTGTACAACACGCCTACATTGAGCTGGCACAATCATTTCGGTATAATAAAAACCATATCCGTAATTTATTTCATTTTTTTTTCTTGGGAATTGTGGTAGTTTGCCTCAATACCGATTTTATTTATTACTCAACCTCAATTGAACAAATTCCTGAAATATGTGTAATTTGAATGCCGAAAATTGTGTAATTCGATAGTAACATTGATATATGTAAAAATGTATCTTTATAATTAAATATAGAGATAGCAATCGTGGTAGGTGCGAGTAACAAATGGATTCGCAAATAATTTACACATAATGCTGTCAAATGTTTCATCAACATTTAGTGAATAATAAAAGAGTTCTGAAGAATTGTGCTGGCTTGCCTGGCAATCTAATGTTATTTCCAAAGAATAATTGGGTAGGCGCACGAAAATAATTGGCTCCGCACATAATTCACACATAATTCTGGCGTTTGTTTCATCAAAGTGGTTGATAAATAAAAATTTATTCCAGATTATTGTGCTAGTCTGTCGGACAAGCCCGCACAATTTTCTTTAAAATAATAGTTCACAAGAGGAACTGGCTTGACACATAAATACACATCATTCTGTAGAGTGTTTCATCACAATTTAACGAATAGTAAAGGAATTGTTAGTTAAAAAGAATTGTGCTGGCTTGCAGGCAATCTAGTGTTATTCCCAAAAGAAATAAGGTAGGCCCAAGAAAATAATTGGCTCCGCACATAATTCTGGCGTTTGTTTCAATAAAGTGATTGATTAATAAAAAATTCATTCCAGATTATTGTGCTAGTCTGTCAGACCAGCCCGCGCAATTTTGTTTAAAATAATAGTTCACAAGAGGAACTGGCTTGACACATAAATAAACATCATTCTGTAGAGTGTTTCATCACAATTTAACGAATAAGAAAGGAATTGTGAGTTGAGAAGAATTGTGCTGGCTTGCAGGCAATCTAGTGTTATTCCCAAAAAAAATAGGTAGGCCCACGACAATAATTGGCTCTGCACATAATTCACACATAAGTCTGGCGTTTGTTTCAATACAGTGATTGATAAATAAAAAATTCATTCCAGATTATTGTGCTAGTCTTTCGGACAAGCCCGCACAATTTTCTTCAAAATAATAGTTCACAAGAGGAACTGGCTTGACACATAAATACACATCATTCTGTAGAGTGTTTCATCACAATTTAACGAATGGTAAAGGAATTGTTAGTTGAAAAGAATTGTGCTGGCTTGCAGGCAATCTAGTGTTATTCCCAAAAGAAATTAGGTAGGCCCACGACAATAATTGGCTCCGCACATAATTCACACATATTTCTGGCGTTTGTTTCAATAAAGTTGATTGATAAATAAAAAATTCATTCCAGATTATTGTGCTAGTCTGTCGTACAAGCCCGCACAATTTTCTTTGAAATAATAGTTCACAAGAGGAACTGGCTTGACACATAAATACACATCATTCTGTAGAGTGTTTCATCACAATTTAACGAATGGTAAAGGAATTGTTAGTTGAAAAGAATTGTGCTGGCTTGCAGGCAATCTAGTGTTATTCCCAAAAGAAATTAGGTAGGCCCACGACAATAATTGGCTCTGCACATAATTCACACATAATTCTGGCGTTTGTTTCAATAAAGTTGATTGATAAATAAAAAATTCATTCCAAATTATTGTGCTAGTCTTTCAGACAAGCCCGCACAATTTTCTTTAGAATAATAGTTCACAAGAGGAACTGGCTCGACGCATAAATACACATCATTCTGTCGAGCGTTTCATCACAATTTAATGAATAATAAAAGAGTTGTCAGTTGTAAAGAATTGCACTGGCCTGCTTAGCAATCTAGTGTTATTTCTTAAAAAAATAATCACGAGAATAATTGGCTCATAATTCACACATAATTCTGGCGTTTGTTCCAATAATGTTGAGTGATAAATAAAAATTTCATTACGAATTATTGTGCTAGTCTATCGGACAGGCTCGCACAATTTTCTATAAAATAATAGTTCACAAAAGAAACTGGCTTGACATATAAATACACATAATTCTGTCGAATGTTCCATCAAAATTCAATTGTGCTGAAATGGTGGAGAATTATAACCCCCTAACGTGACCTCAATTTGCGTTTATGAAGTGAGATAATAAATATTTTCGTAATATGTCAAAGCGACTGAAAAATGCGACGAGATACGCTCGTAAACCACTTCTATTTCCCCAAGAACCAAGAACGTAAACAACACCTGATCGTGGGAATATGACACTGTTCCCCACTATTTTGGTCCTTCTTTATGATATATAGGACGAAGTCAACTCGCACTAATGCCCCTCGAAAGAAACGGGGATGAAAAAAAGGTTCTCACCTGTCGGAAAGCAGATCGAAATCTTCATAAGCGGACACTGCTTTGTCTAGTCTGCTCATCCTACCAAGAAGACCCAACAGTCAAGACGTAATTTAGAACAATGGACCGGTCAGGTAGTGGTAGAACAGGTAGGTATGAAAAACTTACGGAATGCCTGAATAATTTCCGACATGCTCGAGATGTTTTCATTGTCTGGCCGTCTTTACTTTCAATCACCTCGGAGGCTTCGTGAGAATTAACATCGCGGTTGTAGAAAATGAGTACATACCAATTTTTGTAGAAATTGGTACTCAATAATTTGACCAAAATTAATTCTTCGATAAAGACAAGGAAAAGATGTTATCTATATAATTCCTCGAACATTCCAAATCCGAAAAAATAAACCAAAATCAAGTGGATAGCCATATAGCTATCTCATTCCCCTTATCTAGAACGTTCTAAAACTTGGGATCTCGTAAGTCCTCTGTTTATCTTCGCAAGATTGATTGTTCCCAGAGAGTATAACGCCTGTTCCACACAAAAATTATGGTGTTGGACCAGAATGAAACGACCACTCTACGCACTAGGAGTGTCGCAGTCATATTCTGTTATTAATTATTGTTTTCTGCTTTCAGCCTACTGAAATGCAATCCCACATGGCACAATTTGCTCGAGCGTTATTTATTGAACGGATGTAACGAAGAGCTGCTAGCCTAGAGGAATCGATAATTGTGGTATCAGCTGGCCCAAATCAAAGAACACATTTGAGAGTAGTTAATTGTAGACAAGCAGGATCTCCATAAACAAATTGCTGAATGTCTAAATTTATTGTGGTGATAGAATTTAATTGCGTAGTTTGATCACAGCCGTCTTTATAGATAGCCTGGAACGAAGTCTGGCATCGTCGCATCCGAACGTAAATGGTAGGTATACTAGTGCGGAGCGATAGCGCGAGATATAGTATTATTTCACATTCAAATCACTAGTCAAGTCATCAAATTAATTTTTTGCTGAAAGAAAAAGAAACATAAGACCCTACTTAGTCAATAAATTGAATATCTCAGTTAGTTTTGCACAATAATCTCATGATAAAGTTGAAATTGAAATGATATTTCTCTGAATTTTTATTCAATTTATTGTTCAGCAAGAACCACGGGAAGGTGTAAGGTCATCTCTTGCCAAAAAAAAAACTCAAATAAAATTCTCAACATAAATATAAACTCTCAAACATCAAACATCTCCTAAATGTTTTCTTTTCTTCTCCATTTGCTCGACTTTTGAATCATTATTTCTATTTTTCACATAATTTTTGAGCAGTAAATTCGCGAAAATGGAGCAGAGTGAATTTAAAATGTTACATTTGAGAGATAGTTTTTATTTCCACTGTCAGAATTAGGGGATATTTCTAATGACGAAGAAATTGATCTCAAATACCTTTTAGAAGGCAAAATAAAAAATTTTCTCATTAATTCATAACATGAAGGTGACTGTGAAAATAATATAAATGACATAACTATAGTACTTGATGAATATTTAATTCTTTTTGCTATGACCTGTCGTAATTGGTCTGTAATGATTTCTACCTGTCTGAATTTGTAAAAATTTTCATTATTTCTATCAGCTAAAAATAACAGAAGGAAGCTGAAGAACTTTTCAATGAATCTGACATAGATTCTTCAGGTACTGCATCTTCATTATTTACATTTTTATAACGAGAAAGTAAATTTGTAATTTGAGACCACCTACTAAGTGTTAGATCGTACGGAAGAACCATTTTAAATCATTTTGAGAGATCTGAATATTTTTAATAAATAATTTCAATCTAAGGTCTCTATCTATTTGAACTGAAACATCCACAGATAATGATTTTTCGAAATTAATTATATAAAAATGAATCTTTTCATCGAATTTCTTAATCTCCCATCCTGATACATCAATTTTGATTGAATAATTATTGATTAGGTCATCGAAATCTTTAATCATGTCCGAACTCAAAAAGGCTTCTATTTCATTATTCTGCCGAGAAATGATTTCATTTTTTCTAAGCTGAGGATCGGTCCTCGGTTTTGGAGTTGATTTTGTGAGATACTTCGGTAAATTTGGAAAAACTTTGGGAATAGCGTTTTTTTTTAATTTAGGATATTTTAATGATAACAATTGAATGGTTACATCTGGCTTTAAAAATTTATCTGTTTTAATAATATCACTTTCTTCGAAATGTTTCTCGCAAACTGAACTAGAAGAGGTCGGAATAAAATCTTTTCTTGGGATAGCTTTCATCCATAGAAGCTTCAGCTCTTCATTTTTGGGAAATTTAAAACAACTTACATAATTCCTATCTTTCTGATACGAATAATTGCTTCTACAATTTGGAACACAACACGATCGTACCATCTTGATTCTCAGTAGATGATCTCAAATATACCCACCAAAATTACTGAAAACAACACTTTCACTTCACTTAAATCACTATTACACTTCAGTTTGAACTTTATTACACTCATTTAATTCACAAAAACACAAATACCAACAAAAACACGTGCGTAACCTATTACGACTTGTTGAACTGAAAACTCGATTATGCGAAGCCCCCGAGTTCTATATCGCTCCGTCCAACGTTGCCAGTTTTCTCTCGTTCCAGGCTTCTAATAAAGACGGCTGTGGTTTGATACTGATACAATTTCTTCAAATTGCATTGTTTTTGTTTGGAACACACTGAGTGAATTGAAGGAGTGAATGGTTCAAGGAAGCCACTTAAGATAATAGTTTTTTCGAGTTTCATCAAGTATCAAGCCGGATGTAACGTTTTCCCGATACTTTAGCCGGTCCCAACTTTGTTATACTGTTTATAAGCTTGTTATATCTATAGTTAAATAATTTCAAATCGAAGACGGAAGCATCGACAATTTAAATAAATAATTATAAGAATCTACATTCATGAAGGCTCGAACTGCTGTATTTGTGATAGGATCCTATTTGTGATTCAATGTATGTTTGTATCTATTTGTTTACCTATTCCCAAAAAATTATCAGATACTATTATCCACTTTGGGTTATCTTTCAAAAGCGATAACTGAAGATAAGGGTAAGGTAGTTCCAATCATTCACTCTCATATGGTAGAGATGGGTAGAACCGATATAGGGAAAGATGACTCGTTTCGAAGCTTTGAATCGAGTGACTGAGAGTTGGACATCAGCTTGTAGTGAACTGATTTCATATCGAGTTGGAAATTTGAATCGAGTGGGAAATTAAAATTTCTCATTTCTCACTTGTACTATTTATCAACTCTATATCGAATTGAGCTCAACTAGATTCGAATCGAGTTTGTCATTTCTTGCAGTCAGGTAGTTCTAATCATTTACTATCACATAGTAGAGATGAGTAGAATCGATTTATCAACTCTATATTGTGTTGAGCAAAACTAGCTTCGAATCGAGTCATTTCTTATAGTTGGACATCAGCTCGTTCCGAACCATCTCAGATAGAGTTTGAAATGCAAATAACTGATAGTTGGACATCAGCTTATGGTGAACTGATTTCATATCGAGTTGGAAATTCGAATCGAGTGGAAAATTAAATTTCTCATTTCTCAGTTGTACGATTTATCAACTCTATATCGAATTGAGCTCAACTAGATTCGAATCGAGTTCGTCATTTCTTGAAGTCAGGTGGTTCTAATCATCAACTATCATAAAGTAGAGATGAGTAGAATGTGTTTATCAACTTTATATCGAGTTGAGCCGAACTAGCTTCGAATCGAGTAATTTCTCATAGTTGGACATCAGCTCGTTCCGAACCATTTCAGATAGAATTGGAAATGCAAATAACTGAGAGTTGGGCATCAGCTCGTGGTAAACTGATTTCATATCGAGTTGGAAATTCTAATCGAGTGGGAAATTAAAATTTCTCATTTCTCAGTTTTACGATTTGTCAACTCTATATCGAATTGAGCTCAACTAGATTCGAATCGAGTTCGTCATTTCTTGAAGTCAGGTAGTTCTTATCATTAACTATCATATAGTAGAGATGAGTAGAATGTGTTTATCAACTTTATATCGAGTTGAGCCCAACTAGTTTCGAATCGAGTCATTTCTTATAGTTGGACATCAGCTCGGTCCGAACCATATCAGATAGAGTTGGAAATGCAAAGAAGTGAAAGTCGGATATCAGCTCGTGGTGAACTGTATTCATATCGAGTTGGAAATTCGAATCGAGTGGGAAGTTAAAATTTCTCATTTCTCAGTTGTACGATTTATCAACTCTATATCGAATTGAGCTCAACTAGATTCGAATCGAGATTGTAATTTCTTGTGTTCAGGTTGTTCTAATCATTTACTATCACATAGTAGAGATATAAGTAGAATCGATTTATCAACTCTATATCGAAGTGAGCCCAACAATCTTCGAATCGAAGATCATTTCTTATAGTTGGACATCAGCTCGTTCCGAACCATTTCAGATCGAATTGGAAATACAAATTACTGAGAGTTGGACATCAGCTCGTGGTGAACTGGGATCATATCGAGTTGTAATTCGAATCGGGAGGAAAATTAAAATTCCTCATTTCTCAGTTTTACGATTCATCAACTCTATATCGAATTGAGCTCAACTAGATTCGAATCGAGTTCGTCATTTCTTGTGTTCAGGTTGTTCTAATCATTTACTATCACATAGTAGAGATATAAGTAGAATCGATTTATCAACTCTATATCGAGTTGAGCCCAACAATCTTCGAATCGAAGATCATTTCTTATAGTTGGACATCAGCTCGTTCCGAACCATTTCAGATCGAGTTGGAAATACAAATTACTGACAGTTGGACATCAGCTCATGGTGAACTGATTTTATATCGAGTTGGAAATTCGAATCGAGTGGAAAATTAAATTTCTCATTTCTCAGTTGTACGATTTATCAACTCTATATCGAATTGAGCTCAACTAGATTCGAATCGAGTTCGTCATTTCTTGAAGTCAGGTAGTTCTTATCATTTACTATCATATAGTGGAGATGAGTAGAATGTGTTTATCAACTCTATATCGAGTTGAGCCGAACTAGCTTCGAATCGAGTCATTTCTTATATTTGGACATCAGCTCGTTCCGAACCATTTCAGATAGAGTTGAAAATGCAAATTACTGAGAGTTGGACATCAGCTCGTGGTGAACTGAGTTCATATTGAGTTGGAAATTCGAATCGAGTGGGAAATTAAAATTTCTCATTTCTCAGTTTTACGATTTATCAACTTCATATCGAATTGAGCTCAACTAGATACGAATCGAGTTCGTCATTTCTTGTAGTCAGCTAGTTCTAATCATTCATTATAACATAGTAGAGATGAGTAGAAACGATTTATCAACTCTATATCGATTTGAGCCCAACTTGCTTCGAATCGAGTCATTTCTTATAGTTGGACATCAGCTCTTTCTGAACTGAGTTCAGATATTGTTGTAAATGGGAATTGAGTCGAGTTGGGAGTTCAAATCGAGTTGGAAAATCTATTTCATTCGATGAATGAAATACTTCTTCTCAATAGCCACATTAATTTTATTGCCCTCTTGTTTCTATCAATTTGCCATATGACTGTAATTTTCGAATTTTGAGCTTTCCAAAATTTTCTGCTGTTTCATCTGCTTTTGTTCCAATGTTCAGATTCTCCTGGCTAATATTGAGTTCGAGGAATGGAGAACTCCATCGATCAACCATTGTTTGAATACAACTTCGAACGAAAAAAATTCATGGATATTATCCCATTTTCCGATCGTGAAATCAACCCAAGAGCATTCGATAAATTAATCACTTTTAATCCCCCCGGAGCATAAAGAATCCCGTATCTTTCAGGCATATTATCCAACCAACGCTGCATTAATAAGCAAATGCAACCCATAACGAACGATATTTAACGTGAGCACCAGGGTCGCCTTTCTCTCGACTTCATTCAGATGGATTTTCACTCAGCCTGCTCCACTTCGAGAATAAATATATGCCTTAATCGAGGCTTAAAGACTGCGATTCTTTAATTCTTCAACGGGACTTAAAGTTTATATCCAATTTATGTTACCTCGATTCTGCGAGGCGAGGCAGCGTCAAACGGAGAAGATCTTGGATGTTTATAAGGAATTTTATAGCTTGTTTATTAGACGATCTCGAGGAGAGCTGGAAGGTGAGAATAAAACGGAGATTTCCAACCTCTTCAACCCTCAACAATTCTTCCTTTAGGGCTGCTGGAGAAGTGGTTGAAATAAAGTTCCAAAGATAAATGGTAACTGCACATAGCGATATGAAATGAGAAACCATGAAGAAAAAGAAGAAAAAAGTCAGGAGGTTATTATGGAGTTCTATGGTCATTGCCATGAAGGAAGGAATCTTGTGTGTATAATTATCGAAACCTGCAATTACTGTCAATATATAAGGTGACAGGTGACATAACATAACCTCATTTATAGTATCCTACAGAACGTTAACATGCCAATTCAATAGGTACCAAAGGTATGGGTTCTCTCGTGGAAAACATCTTCGAACCTTTGCTGGCATTCTAAATTCATTAATGAGAATACACATTTTATGGCCGCTCTTCCCATCCCACGAATAGCTTTCTAACGTAGGCCTCACACATCCCAACCTATTACACAGGATGTCTAGTCATTATTAACCGACTTCACTTCAACAGGCAATTACGGATTATTATGTGACCGCCGAAGTCAGCGGAACCCGGGGTTAGCTCTCTACAGCCCAGGACTTAAACAGGATCTATCAGCGGGTGTTTTCCATTCGGAATTAATAGGTGGTGAGATGCGATTAAAATTATTTTGGAACGAAATTTGATTGTAGGTTTTAGGTATAGGTTTCAACGATTAAATTTTAGGGTTCTTAAAGGGTGTGTGGTCCAGTGAGGAAGAAAATGTCCACTTGAAAAATAGTTCTGGAGGAATAATATAAATCCGGAGCTGGGTACCTGAGAGATAAAAATCAGCCTGTACCTTGTTCTCAAGTTATATAAAATACTCCTACACTGGCAATGCGCAAAAAGTTTGCGCATATTAGCGAGGCGTTGTCTAAAGTTAGAACTTTTGTGAATGAAAATTGTCCATTATTTTTATTTATATGACAAATACTGTCAATTTATTTTATAAAATTCAATGGATATCACCGAATTATATTCTATATTGGATATGCCAGAAAAACTTAATTTTTTTTTTGGGCACCGAAATGGCCTTCAGCATTCATTGACAATATGACAAATATTGTCAATTTATTTTATAAAATTCAATGGATGATATCACCGAATTATATTGGATATGTCAGAAAAACTTAATTGTTTTTTGTGCACCAAAATGGCCTTCATCACTTATTGTCAATATGACAAATATTGTCAATTTATGTTATTGAATTCTATGGATGATATAACCGAATTATATTAGATATGTATGAAGGACTCAATTTTTCTCTGTGTACCAAAATGGCCTTCAGCAGTCATTGACAATGTGACAAATATTGTCAATTCATTTTATGGAATTCAATGAATGATATCACCGAATTATATAGAATATGTACGAAAAACTCAATTTTTTTTTGTGTACCAAAATGGCCTTCAGCATTCATTGTCAATATGACAAATATTGTCAATTTATTTTATAGAATTCAATTAATGATATCACCGAATTATATTGGATATGTATGAAGAACTCAATTTTTTTTTTGTGTACCAAAATGGCCTTCAGCATTCATTGACAATATGACAAATATTGTCAATTTATTCTATAAAATTCAATGGATGATATCACCGAATTATATTGGATATGTCAGAAAAACTGAATGTTTTTTTGTGCACCAAAATGGCCTTCATCATTCATTGTCAATATGACGAATATTGTCAATTTATTTTATAAAATTCAATGGATGATATCACCGAATTATATTGGATATGTCAGAAAAACTTAATGTTTTTTTGTGCACCAAAATGGCCTTCAGCATTCATTGTCAATATGACAAATATTGTCAATTCATTTTATAAAATTCTATGGATGATATCACCGAATTATATTGGATATTTATGAAGAACTTAATTTTTTTTGTGAAATTGAATGGCCTTCATCATTCATTGTCAATATGACAAATATTGTCAATTTATTTCATAAAATTCAATGGCTGATATCACCGAATTATATTGGATATGTATAAAAAACTTAATTTGTTTTGTGCACCAAAATGGCCTTCAGCATTCATTGTCAATATGACAAATATTGTCAATTCATTTTATAAAATTCTATGGATGATATCACCGAATTGTATTGGATATTTATGAAGAACTTAATTTTTTTTGTGAAATTGAATGGCCTTCATCATTCATTGTCAATATGACAAATATTGTCAATTTATTTTATAAAATTCAATGGCTGATATCACCGAATTATATTGGATATGTATAAAAAACTTAATTTGTTTTGTGCACCAAAATGGCCTTCAGCATTCATTGTCAATATGACAAATATTGTCAATTCATTTTATAAAATTCTATGGATGATATCACCGAATTATATTGGATATTTATGAAGAACTTAATTTTTTTTGTGAAATTGAATGGCCTTCATCATTCATTGTCAATATGACAAATATTGTCAATTCATTTTATAAAATTCTATGGATGATATCACCGAATTATATTGGATATTTATGAAGAACTTAATTTTTTTTGTGAACTTGAATGGCCTTCATCATTCATTGTCAATATGACAAATATTGTCAATTTATTTTATAAAATTCAATGGATGATATCACCGAATTATATTGGATAAGTCAGAAAAACTGAATGTTTTTTTGTGCACCAAAATGGCTTTCATCATTTATTGTCAATATGACAAATATTGTCAATTTATTTTATAAAATTCTATGGATGATATCACCGAATTATATTGGATATGCATAAAGAACTCAATTTTTTTTGTGCACCAAAATGGCCTTCAGCATTCATTGTCGATATGACAAATATTGTCAATTAATTTTATAAAATTCTATAGATGATATCACCGAATGATATTGGACATTTATAAAGAACTTAATTTTTTTTTGTGAACTGAAATGGCCTTCACCACTCATTGACAATAAGACAAATATTGTCGATTTATTTTATAACATTCAATAGATGATATCACCGAACTATATTGGATATGTATGAAGAACTTAATTTTTTTTTCTGCACCAAAATGGTCTTCAGCGTTCATTGTCAATATGACAAATATTGTCAATTTATTTTATAAAATTCTATGGATGATATCACCGAATTATATCGGATATGCATAAAGAACTTAATTTTTTTTGTGCACCAAAATGGCCTTCAGCATTCATTGTCAATATGACAAATATTGTCAATTTATTTTATAAAATTCAATGGATATCACCGAATTATATTCTATATTGGATATGCCAGAAAAACTTAATTTTTTTTTGTGCACCAAAATGGCCTTCAGCGTTCATTGTCAATATGACAAATATTGTCAATTTATTTTATAAAATTCTATGGATGATATCACCGAATTATATTGGATATGCATAAAGAACTTAATTTTTTTTTTGCACCAAAATGGCCTTCGGCATTCATTGTCAATATGACAAATATTGTCAATTAATTTTATAAAATTCTATGGATGATATCACCGAATGATATTGGATATTTATAAAGAACTTAATATTTTTTGTGAACTAAAATGGCCTTCAGCATTCATTGTCAATATGAAAAATATTGTCAATTCATTTCTTGAAATTCAATAGATGATATCACCGAATTATATTGAATATGTCAGAAGAACTCAAGTTTTTTTTATGCACCAAAATGGCCTACAGGATTTATTGTCAATATGACAAATCGTCGCCTTCAGGAGAAAATTGCGTAACTCCATTTGACAAAATTTTATAGGAGAACCAGAAACAATTCCAAAGTCAGATTTTTAAACATTATTTGTGCTGACCTATTGAAATTTATGTAATTTTATTTATTCATTTAAAGAGAAAAAAGGGTTTTTTCAAGAAACTTATATTATTAACCATGTTGTTGAACAGATTGCACCAAAATACCATTTCCTGAATAATATGGAGTTACGCAGTTTTCTCCGGAACACGACGAAATACTGATAATTTATTTTATAAAATTCAATAGATGGAATCACCGAATTATATTGAATATATCATAAAAATTCAATTTTCTTTCCACATGGTACAGGTAGAGAGCTGAATATCCACATAACAGATAAAATCGATGCCTCATATGTAGAAAAAATTACAGACATTTGGGCAAAATGATAACTCGCTTGATCGTAGAAACAAGCGCGCAAAAAGGCAACAGATATAGGCCTATCTTTTCATTTTGCGAGAACAAAATCGCGTAATCTCCACGAACCCCGAAATCGGTTTAACTTGGACGACTCGTCGTTTCCCAAAAGTTTCATTAATTAAGTTGAGTGCGGGAACTGAAAAATAAATCTCAGTAAATTTCTGCCTTCTTTATGCGTACGACGAATCCGAAACAAACTCGCTGGGTTTTTTTTCGAAACTCCTACGAAGCTAAGAGGATTGAAGAGGGATTCTAACATCTGAGGACACCCAGAACCGAAGTTTCATGAAAAGAAAATCACATTCCAAGTTTTGATTGTACGAAGAGAATAAAGTCGAGGATATTTCTTGTAGTTGGTAGGCTTCTTTTCATCATAAATGCTCGGAGTTTTGAGCTCGTTATTGAATCGAACCAATTTTTGAGACCCTAAACAAGCAAAGTTGAAAATAATCGAAAGAATATACAATCAGCATAATTGCCTTGTCGAATTGAACGGTGGCCCTTTTTGAGGTGCTATCAGGCATGGATTCTCAAGAATCCCATCTGAAAAATCCTTTTTCAATTTTATGAATGTGTTCTTTTTCACAAGATGGGGTTTATGACACTGGAGTGATCCTCCTGATGAATTTCAGACGCTGAAAGCGGCATATTCGAACAATGGAATCTGAAATTTGATGGATAGCTCTAAAAACTATTCTCCCCCCTGTTTACGACACAATAAACTACCGAGCAGAAGCCCCACCGCTGTGTTGTTTACATTTTCGTTTGTCGCTAAGTTGTGGGAGTTAAATATATCTTTGGCGCCGCCAGAACCATGAAAATTGGTAAAACTTGGGAGAATAAACTTTTTATTCGGCTTGGATTTATCACGGGAGTTGTGGAGGAGAAAGGGACACTTAATGAGGTAATCAAATAAAGTGTTATATCCACAAGAAGGCTACGTAATCTGGTTAGAGTCTGGGGATTTTAGTCTCAGATGCAATTCCATTCTTATACACGTATATTTCATCGAGTTTCGTAAGAGGGTGAACATTTTTCCGTTTGATGAAATAGTGCGAATGTGTTGGCAAGCTAACACATTTTTCCATGATAGACATTGGTTGGCGTAAAGAAAGAACTGACTTCGCACATACATTGCACATGTTTCTGTGATGGATAAAAGAGTATCCGATAAATGAAAAGGTTGACGCAAACAAAAACCGGGCATTCACTTCATCCAAATAGAGCAGTAAATAATTTTTTTTTTAAGAATTCTGCTATTTTGCCCGGCAATCTAGCGCAATACCCGATGAAAAAAGGCAGGCGCATGGAGAAACTGGCTTTGTACTTTTTTGCCCATAAATTACACATGATAGACATATAATATTGGACCTCATTCAATCAATATTCAGTGACAAATAAAAAAGTCTATCACAAATCCTGATGAAAGAATAGGTGGGCGTACAAAAAAAAACGGGATTTGTAAATAACTTATACAATAATTCAGGCATTTGTTCAATCAAAATTGAGGGAAAAACATTTTTTTTTAAATTCTCCTATTTTGCCATACAATCTAGCTCAGTAAACGGTGAAAAACTGGTTGGCGCACAGAAAAACTTTTTTGCCCATAAATTACACATAATAAAAATATAATTTTGACCCTCATTCAATCAATATTCAGTGACAAATAAAAAGTTTTCAAGGATTACCTGGCAATCTAGCACAAATCCTGATAAAAGAATAGGTGGGCATACAAAAAAAACGGGCTTTGTAAATAACTTATACAATAATTCAGGCATTTATTCAATCAAAATTGAGGGAAAAGTATTTTTTTTGAGAATTCTCCTATTTTGCCATACAATATAGCTCAGTAAACGTTGAAAAAATGGTTGGCGCACAGAAAAACTTGTTTTTCCCATAAATTACACATAATAAAAATATAATTTTGAACCTCATTCAATCAATATTCAGTGACAAATAAAAAAGTTAACAAGAATTGCCTGGCAATCTAGCACAATTCCCGATAAAAGATTAGGTGGGCGTACAGAAAAAACGGGCTTTGTAAATAACTTATACAATAATTCTGGCATTTATTCAATCCAAATTGAGGAGTAAATATTTTTTTTTGAGAATTATGCTATTTTGCGTTGCAATCTTGCTCAATAAACGGTAAAAAAATGGTTGACGCACAGAAAAACTTTTTTTGCCCATAAATTACACATAATAAACATAAAATGTTGACCCTCATTCAATCAATATTCGGTGACAAATAAAAGAGTTAACAAGAATTACCCGGCAATCTAGCACAATTCCCGATAAAAGATTAGGTGGGCGTACAAAAAAAACGGACTTTGTAAATAACTTATACAATAATTCAGGCATTTATTCAATCAAAATTGAGGAGTAAATTTTTTTTTGAGAATTATGCTATTTTGCCCTGCAATCTTGCTCAATTAACAGAAAAAAAATGCTAGGCGCACAGAAAAACTTTTTCTGCCCATAAATGACACATAATAGACATATTATAATTCTGGCCTTCATTCAATCAATATTCAGTGACAAATAAAATAGTTATCAAGAATTGTCCGGCAATCTAGCACAATTCCTGATAAAAGATTAGGTGGGCGTACAGAAAAAACGGACTTTGTAAATAACTTATACAATAATTCAGGCATTTATTCAATCAAAATTGGGGAGTAAATTTTTTTTTTGAGAATTATGCTATTTTGCCCTGCAATCTTGCTCAATTAACAGAAAAAAAATGCTAGGCGCACAGAAAAACTTTTTTTGCCCATAAATGACACATAATAGACATATAATTCTGGCCCTCATTAAATCAATATTCAGTGACAAATAAAAAAGTTATCAAGAATTGCCCGGCAATCTAGCACAATTCCTGATAAAAGTATGGGGGGCGTACAGAAGAAAAGGGATTTGTAAATAACTTATACAATAATTCAGGCATTAATTCAATCAAAATTAAGGAATAAATTTTTTTTTTGAGAATTATGCTATTTTGCCCTGCAATCTTGCTCAATAAACTGTAAAAGAATGGTAGGCGCACAGAAAAACTTTTTTTTGCCCATAAATTACACATGATAGACATATTATTCTGGACCTCATTCAATCAATATTCAGTGACAAATAAAAAAGTTATCAAGAATTGCCCAGGAATCTAGCACAATTCCTGATAAAAGATTAGGTGGGCGTACGGAAAAAAACGGACTTTGTAAATAACTTATACAATAATTCAGGCATTTATTCAATCAAAATTGAGGAGTAAATTTTTTTTTGAGAATTATGCTATTTTGCCCTGCAATCTTGCTCAATAAACAATAAAAAAATGGTAGGCGCACAGAAAAACTTTTTCTGCCCATAAATGACACATAATAGACATATTATAATTCTGGCCCTCATTCAATCAATATTCAGTGACAAATAAAATAGTTATCAAGAATTGTCCGGCAATCTAGCACAATTCCTGATAAAAGATTAGGTGGGCGTACGGAAAAAACGGACTTTGTGAATAACTTATACAATAATTCAGGCATTTATTCAATCAAAATTGGGGAGTAAATTTTTTTTTTGAGAATTATGCTATTTTGCCCTGCAATCTTGCTCAATTAACAGAAAAAAAATGCTAGGCGCACAGAAAAACTTTTTTTGCCCACAAATTACACATTATAAACATATAATATTGGACCTCATTCAATCAATATTCAGTGACATATAAAAAAGTTATCAAGAATTGCCCGGCAGTCTATCACAAATCCTGATGGAAGAATAGGTGGGCGTACAAAAAAAACGGGCTTTGTAAATAACTTATACAATAATTCAGGCATTTATTCAATCAAAATTGAGGGAATAATATTTTTTTTGAGAATTCTCCTATTTTGCCCTACAATCTAGCTCAGTAAACGGTGAAAAAATGGTTGATGCACAGAAAAACTTTTTTTGCCCATAAATTACACATAATGAAAATATAATGTTGACCCTCATTCAATCAATATTCAGTGACAAATAAAAAAAATATCAAGAATTGCCCGGCAGTCTATCACAAATCCTGATGAAAGAATAGGTGGGCGTACAAAAAAAACGGGTTTTGTAAATAACTTATACAATAATTCAGGCATTTATTCAATTAAAAATGAGGGAAAAGTATTTTTTTTGAGAATTCTTCTATTTTGCCATACAATCTAGCTCAGTAAACGGTGAAAAAATGGTTGGCGCAAAGAAAAACTTTTTTTGCCCATAAATTACATATAATAGACATATAATTCTGGACCTCATTCAATCAATATTCAGTGACCAATATAAAAGTTATCAAGAATTGCCTGGCAATCTAGCACAATTCCTGATAAAAGAATAGGTGGACGTACGGAAAAAACGGACTTTGTAAATAGCTTATACAATAATTCAGGCATTTATTCAATCAAAATTGAGGAGTGAATTTTTTTTTTGAGAATTATGCTATTTGCCCTGCAATCTTGCTCAATAAACGGTAAAAAAATGAAAGACGCACAAAAATTACACATAATGAAAATATAATGTTGACCCTCATTCAATCAATATTCAGTGACAAATAAAAAAAATATCAAGAATTGCCCGGCAGTCTATCACAAATCCTGATGAAAGAATAGGTGGGCGTACAAAAAAAACGGGTTTTGTAAATAACTTATACAATAATTCAGGCATTTATTCAATTAAAAATGAGGGAAAAGTATTTTTTTTTGAGAATTCTTCTATTTTGCCATACAATCTAGCTCAGTAAACGGTGAAAAAATGGTTGGCGCAAAGAAAAACTTTTTTTGCCCACAAATTACACATTATAAACATATAATATTGGACCTCGTTCAATCGATATTCAGTGACAAATAAAAAAGTTATCAAGAATTGCCCGGCAGTCTATCACAAATCCTGATGAAAGAATAGGTGGCCGTACAAAAAAACGGGCTTTGTAAATAACTTATACAAAAATTCAGGCATTTATTCAATCAAAATTGAGGGAAAAGTATTTCTTTTGAGAATTCTCCTATTTTGCCATACAATCTAGCTCAGTAAACGGTGAAAAAATGGTTGGCGCAAAGAAAAACTTTTTTTGCCCATAAATTACACATAATAAAAATATAATTTTGACCCTCATTCAATCAATATTCAGTGACAAATAAAAAAGTTAACAAGAATTGCCCGGCAATCTAGCACAATTCCCGATAAAAGATTAAGTGGGCGTACAGAAAAAACGGGCTTTGTAAATAACTTATACAATAATTCAGGCATTTATTCAATCAAAATTGAGGAGTATATATATTTTTTTTTAGAACTATGCTAATTTGCCCTGCAATCTTGCTCAATAAACGGTAAAAAAATGAAAGACGCACAGAAAAACTTTTTTTGCCCACAAATTACACATTATGAACATAAAATATTGGACCTCATTCAATCAATATTCAGTGACAAATAAAAAAGTTATCAAGAATTGCCCGGCAGTCTATCACAAACCCTGATGGAAGAATAGGTGGGCGTACAAAAAAAACGGGTTTTGTAAATAACTTATACAATAATTCAGGCATTTATTCAATCAAAAATGAGGGAAAAGTATTTTCTTCTATTTCCTATTTTGCCATACAATCTAGCTCAGTAAACGGTGAAAAAATGGTTGGCGCAAAGAAAAACTTTTTTTGCCCATAAATTACATATAATAGACATATAATTCTGGACCTCATTCAATCAATATTCAGTGACCAATATAAAAGTTATCAAGAATTGCCTGGCAATCTAGCACAATTCCTGATAAAAGAATAGGCGGACGTACGGAAAAAACGGACTTTGTAAATAGCTTATACAATAATTCAGGCATTTATTCAATCAAAATTGAAGGGTAAATATTTTTTTTTTTTTTTATTCTGCTATTTTGCCCTGCAATCTAGCTCAATAAACGGTGAAAAAATGGTAGGCGCATAGGAATACTTTTTTTGCCCATAAATTATACATAATAAGCATATAACTCTACCCCTCATTCATTATTCAGTGACAAATAAAAAAGTTATCAAGAATTGCCCGGCAATCTAGCACAATTCCTGATGCAAGTCTAGGGAGGAAGCATTCAGACAAAACGAATTTCAGATGATACAAGCATTAATTCCATCAATTTTGAGTGATAAATAATTTTTATTTGTTGTGATAGTTGCTGTGGCCTCATTTAGGCTTTGTGTACCACGTATAATTGCAAATTACAATAGGTCATACCTATCACATATTGCAATAAAAAAATTCCGCTTCTTCTTATTGAAACAACCTTTATTATGATGGACAACCCTCTTGAGTCGAGTATGGTTTTATTTTCGAGAAAAATTCTGCGTCCCACTTGAATAATATGGGACTTGGCGAAAGTTATCTCATGAGCAATTTGAATTTTATTCATGTTCCAACCTGCAGATTTTCTCCACATGGAATAGACCGAAAGTGTACGTAAACTTCCTGACAAAAACGATTCCAACGACCGAAACCCCCTGCCAAGCACGTGATATTTATCTAACGAGCCATTTAAACTGTTGAAATTCGAGAAAGGCTCCCACGGCCCACTACTGTTGTTGTACTCTCACAGAAGACATTCGTTCGAACATTTGTTAATTCTAATTTGAAGAATGATAACATCGCCCCTCGTTGAGAAAATATTTCGAGACGAAGAAATATATCATTTCAGAAATACGTGAAATACTTCTAAATGGTTTGGAAGTAATACGATAAATTGTAAGTTTTCGGTGGGGACCAATTCGTTGGGACTTCCATTAGAAAATGGGGAAAATAATGTTGCAATAAAAATATTTCAACCAGGTACTTGAGTGGAAAGATATATCGACACAATAACGTAAATAAAAAACCTTAATTTCAATAAATCCTCTTGTGTGTACTGTATTCAATCTCAGTTTTAGGACCTTTCTTCTCCACGTCCCAGGTACAGTTATTTCTTAGATCGACGTTGAAAAAAGAGAAAATCCCGGAGCCTGCCATCATCTTCTCGAGTGAGTTCCTCTCATGAAGTACCTCGATTCATTAGCAATTGCACACAGAACAGGAAAGAAAAAAGCAGACAACATCCTACTCCAATCTGTCTTAATGAGGAATGACCTGATGGGAAATGATGAAATCTTTTTTGTCTAGATGAAACGGAGGAAGTCGATACACATTTAATTATTATTGGTTGATTTATAAAGCCAGGTCTGCACCGCGGTGCCGCTCACTATTTATTCGCTTTCTGATGATGGTTGAAAGGATAAAAACCCTGTGTTTAGCGACGAAAGAGATGGATTGATTGCTGGGTGAAATTGGTAGGTTTGTATGATCGAATGTCGAGCTATATTTAGAGAATTCAAGAGAGAAGATTCACATTCCTTACCGAATAATATGACATCTAAGATATAAAGAATAACCTAATAAAAAACCTAATCTGAGACAAAAATGAAAACACTTCGTTAAAATTTCTTCTTGGTCCTGGATATTTTTTTAATATTGCGAAACAGCTCGATGGAAATATAACATTTACTGAAAGAGGTTCATGTCATTGTCCACGTTTCACAACTATAAGTCATTATCGTTCTAATTTTATACCACGTTGGATATTTCGTGACTAAACAATCTCTGACAGGACAAAATAAACTCGAGTGGCTACCGTTATTCTTTGTTTCGACTCGTGTTCTATCTAGACTTCCGTCCCTGATTCTTTTCACTTCCTCGAACGAAACTTGAAGCGAGAAGTAGCTGGATATGGTAACATTGCGATGAAATGTTCCAAAATTCGTCACAAGTGTCGAGTATTACGGAACCTTCGAGTTTGATGATCCCATTTTGGAAAATATTAATAACAAGAAAAAAAGTGTAAACATTTTAACAAATCATGGAAATTCTTGAAGTTCTCGTATTTTTCATACACGTGGCAACGCCGAAATTTTTTCAGAAAAAGTCTTCTAACCCATCAATCGAATTCAGCAAGATTCTTTCAAAAATCTCACAAAACAGATAGATAAAAATTTGAAAATCGCTGACGTGGGCTCTTTTGCGCTTGTTTCAATTCTTCGAACGAAACTTAGAGCGATAAATAGCTCCAATTTGGTAACATTGTGATTAAATGTTCTAAAACTTGTCACATCGGTCATAAATCTTGAAAACTTCGAATTTGATGACCCCACTTTGAAAAACATGGATTTCACATGAAAAAAAGTGCAAACATTTTAACGAATTATAGAAATTCCCGAAATTCTCGTATTTTCAATACATGTGGTACCGCCGAAATTTTTTCAGAAAAAGTCTCCTAACCCATCAATCGAATTTAGCAAGATTCTTCCAAAAATCCCACAAAACAGATAGATAAAAATCTGAAAATCGCTGACGTGGGCTCTTTTGCGCTTGTTTCAATTCTTCGAACGAAACTTAGAGCGATAAATAGCGCCAATTTGGTAAGATTGTGATTAAATGTTCTAAAACTTGTCACATCGGTCAAGAATCACGAAAACTTCGAATTTGATGACCCCACTTTGAAAAACATGGATTTCACATGAAAAAAAGGGCAAACATTTTAACAAATTATAGAAATTCCTGAAATTCTCGTATTTTCAATACATGTGGTACCGCCGAAATTTTTTCAGGAAAAGTCTCCTAACCCATCAATCGAATTTAGCAAGATTCTTCCAAAAATCTCACAAAACAGATAGATAAAAATTTGAAAATCGCTGACGTGGGCTCTTTTGCGCTTGTTTCAATTCTTCGAACGAAACTTAGAGCGATAAATAGCTCCAATTTGGTAACATTGTGATTAAATGTTCTAAAACTTGTCACATCGGTCAAGAATCACGAAAACTTCGAATTTGATGACCCAACTTTGAAAAACATGGATTTCACATGAAAAAAAGGGCAAACATTTTAACAAATTATAGAAATTCCTGAAATTCTCGTATTTTCAATACATGTGGTACCGCCGAAATTTTTTCAGGAAAAGTCTCCTAACCCATCAATCGAATTTAGCAAGATTCTTCCAAAAATCTCACAAAACAGATAGATAAAAATTTGAAAATCGCTGACATGGGCTCTTTTGCGCTTGTTTCAATTCTTCGAACGAAACTTAGAGCGATAAATAGCTCCAATTTGGTAACATTGTGATTAAATGTTCTAAAACTTGTCACATCGGTCAAGAATCACGAAAACTTCGAATTTGATGACCCCGCTTTGAAAAACATGGATTTCACATGAAAAAAAGTGCAAACATTTTAACAAATTATAGAAGTTCCCGAAATTCTCGTATTTTCAATACATGTGGTACCGCCGAAATTTTTTCAGAAAAATTCTCCTAACCCATCAATCGAATTTTGCAAGATTCTTCCAAAAATCCCACAAAACAGATAGATAAAAATTTGAAAATCGCTGACGTGGGCTCTTTTGCGCTTGTTTCAATTCTTCGAACGAAACTTAGAGCGAGAAGTAGCTCCGATTTGGTAACATTGCGATTAAATGTTCTAAAATTTATCACATCTGTCAAGAATCACGAAACCTTCGAATTTGATAACCCAACTTCGAAAAACATAGATTTTGCAAGTAAAAAAGTGCAAACATTTTAACAAATTATAGAAATTCCTGAAATTCTCGTATTTTCAATACATGTGGTACAGCCGCAATTTTTTCAGGAAAATCATCCTAACCCATCAATCGAATTTAGCAAGATTCTTTCAAAAATCTCACTAATCGGATGGATAAAAATTCGAAAATCACTGACGTGGGCTCTTTTGCGTTTGTTTCAATTCTTCGAACGAAACTTAGAGCGAGAAGTAGCTCCGATTTGGTAACATTGCGATTAAATGTTTTGAAATTTGCCACATCTGTCAAGAATCACGAAAACTCCGAATTTGATGACCCCACTTTGAAAAACATAGATTTTACAAGAAAAAAAGTGCAAACATTTCAACAAATTATAGAAATTCCTGAAATTCTCGTATTTTCAATACATGTGGTACCACCGCAATTTTGTCAGGAAAATCATCCTAACCCATTAATCGAATTTAGCAAGATTCTTTCAATAATCTCACTAATCGGATGGATAAAAATTCGAAAATCACTGACGTGGGCTCTTTTGCGTTTGTTTCAATTCTGCGAACGAAACTTAAAGCGAGAAGTAGCTCCGATTTGGTAACATTGCGATTAAATGTTTTGAAATTTGCCACATCTGTCAAGAATCACGAAAACTCCGAATTTGATGACCCCACTTTGAAAAACATAGATTTTACAAGAAAAAAAATGCAAACATTTTAACAAATTATAGAAATTCCTGAAATTCTCGTATTTTCAATACATGTGGTACAGCCGCAATTTTTTCAGGAAAATCATCCTAACCCATCAATCGAATTTAGCAAGATTCTTTCAAAAATCTCACTAATCGGAAGGATAAAAATTCGAAAATAACTGACGTGGGCTCTTTTGCGTTTGTTTCAATTCTTCGAACGAAACTTAGAGCGAGAAGTAGCTCCGATTTGGTAACATTGCGATTAAATGTTCTAAAATTCGTCACATCTGTCAAGAATCACGAAAACTTCGAATTTGATGACCCAACTTCGAAAAACATAGATTTTACAAGAAAAAAAGTGCAGCCATTTCAACAAATTATAGAAATTCCTGAAATTCTCGTATTTTCAATACATGTGGTACCGCCGCAATTTTTTCAGGAAAATCATCCTAACCCATCAATCGGATTTAGCAAGATTCTTTCAAAAATCTAACTAATCGGCTGGATAAAAATTCGAAAATCACTGACGTGGGCTCTTTTGCGTTTGTTTCAATTCTTCGAACGAAACTTAGAGCGAGAAGTAGCTCCGATTTGGTAACATTGCGATTAAATGTTCTAAAATTCGTCACATCTGTCAAGAATCACGAAAACTTCGAATTTGATGACCCAACTTCGAAAAACATAGATTTTACAAGAAAAAAAGTGCAAACATTTCAACAAATTATAGAAATTCCTGAATTTCTCGTATATTCAAACATGTTGTACCGCCGCAATTATTTCAGGAAAAGTCTCCTAACCCATCCATCGAATTTAGCAAGATTCTTTCAAAAATTCTCACTAATTAGATGGATAAAAATTTGAAAATCGCTGGCGTGGGCTCTTTCGCGCTCGTTCCAATTCTTCGAACGAAACTTAAAGCGTGAAGTAGCTCCGATTTGGTAACATTGCGATTAAATGTTCTAAAATTTATCACATCTGTCAAGAATCACGAAACCTTCGAATTTGATAACCCAACTTCGAAAAACATAGATTTTACAATAAAAAAAGTGCAAACATTTTAACAAATTATAGAAATTCCTGAATTTCTCGTATTTTCAATACATGTGGTACCGCCGAAATTTTTTCAGGAAAAACATCCTAACCCATCAATCGAATTTAGCAAGATTCTCTCAAAAATCTCACTAATCAGATGGATAAAAATTTGAAAATCGCTGACGTGGGCTCTTTTGCGCTTGTTTCAATTCTTCGAACGAAACTCAGAGCGAGAAGTAGTTAGCTCCGATATGGTAACATTGCGATGAAATGTCCTGAAATTTGTCACATCTGTCAAGTATTACGAAACCTTCGAATTTGATGACCCACTTTGAAAAACATAGATTTTACAAGAAAAAAGTGCAACATTTTGACAAATCATGGAAATTCCTGAAATTCTGGTGTTTTCCTTACACGAGGCACCGCCGCAACTTTTTCAGAAAAAGTCTCCTTACCCATCACTCACTCACACACACTCACAACTCATATACAGTCGAAAACAACGATCAAAACATTTTTCAAAGATATTCATCGAATACAACAATCAACATCTTCTCACAATCATTACTAATAATTTTTCTTCATTTAAAAAAAATTCATGAGCGTATGTCAACCGAAGAAAATTCCACAAAGCGAATTATAGTTTTTCATAGTAGATAAAATTATTTATAGAATGCGTTTCACATTATCTCGTGAAACAGCGGAGACCGAGAACTCCGTAGTGTGCTTCAGGCTTCAGTACGAATGCTCCAGACCGGAACGTCTATTTCTGTAATTGAGCTTTTTTTTTCGCTTGTATTTCTCAACGGTAACCGAGCTGTTAGAATAACGTCCAACATATCTCGTTGTCAGAGGCAGATTTCATTTTCCAACGAGGACATTTTTCAGACCGAACAAGTTGGATTTTAGGTCTTTCTTCCCAACCCATTTTAAATTTATTTAAAAGATTTTCATGGAAAAACACCAGAGAAATTAATTCTTGCTTTATTTTCAGCGTGAAACAACACTTCAAATTATAGAGGAAAAAATCGAATTAGTTTTGAACTGGTTCGGAATTGGATCCAACTTCACTCTCACTTTTCCCTCGATAATAAGTAAAACATCGGTTTCATTCATTATTGCATCACTAATAACTTAATCGCTTCAGATTATACCAGTTTCGGAAAGTGATCGAGTCGAAGTGTGTCAAAATTTTCGAGATTGATGACGGGTCTCGCCTTGCACTTTGCATTTTAATACGTAACCAGTACAATTACCATCCACATACAATTACCTCTCGTACTTATTGTGACGAAAAAATATACTTGCGTTGGATTAACCGAGCATCGCGGCGATATCGTGACCCACAGACCTTAAACTTGTTTTCAATTAAGTATATCGGTAATTTTACGTTGAAAGTTGCGAAGACGACGCAACAACTGATGACCCAGCACATATTTCTTCCAGAGACGGATCTCCAGGAAACATAACATTTTCTTCTTTGGAGTTCGGAACGGGTTCGGAACTAGACATCTGAAATTTTCATTGTCAATGTTTATTTCTGGAGGTGAATCAAATGAGTTTCCTGAGAGCAACAAAATAATTGGCTTCATACCCATTAAATATTAACCGATGCAGTTGGCTCTTCAATTGGCATTTGCATCATAACAGCACATCAACCTATCCATGAACCGTAACAATTGCTTCAACGATCATTATTTATTTCCATACACAGCTAGTTTCATCTCGAGCAGTCCAACAGCCAACTGCATTAGCATTTTTTCGCAATTTTAATTCACACCTAGTTAGAGCTATTAACAGTTAAGTAATCAGAAATTTATGATACATGACTGATTAACTGCGAAATTTTGTCGTCAGAAATCAAAACAAATATTCTTATAAAATAGATTATTATCACTCGCATGTCATTGTTTATGAATTGAACTTTAAATCTATAAGTCAATTTTTATCTATTTCATTTTCAGATTATGTTTCATTTCGATTTTGAATCGTTTTATTCAAATGTAACTGAAGACTGTTACAATTTTAGCTTTCACGTCTTCTGATTTTAAAATTCGTCCAATACTGTTCCAATAATGGTCGTTGTTGTGGTAAAGCGATGGAAAAAAGTCGATGTGAAAATTCTCGAGGAATCGAAACCGTTAAATTCGTCCCTGACCCAAGCTGAGGTTGACCCAGCTGTGCTTGCATTAAAAGTAACCCATCGAGATCTTAACATTTTCGCCCAATACTCTTAAGACGTCCATTATGTAAACTTGTAATTTCAATGTATTTAAATTATCCTTTCTCCGAGGCTATATTTAATTTCCATAATATAATAAAATAATGGCCTCTTGGGCTTGTCTTCCCTTCTCTCTTGTTAGCTCGAATTCTTCACGGGCGCACTGAAATTGCAGACTCCGTAATTGCGGTAACATTGAGCTTGCAGGCACTTAACATTTGTCTTTGTTAAAATAAATATATCGCCAATTAAAAAAACCACTGTTCTACATACAATAAGAAAAGGAGAAGCCCACAAAAACAGCAGATATGATTTTGATCGATTATGCCGAAATAGTTATGCTAGCAGACCCTCGAGCACTATTCGTGCTAGGGATTGGAATATCTACCGATTCCTCTTGAATCATATTTTGCCGCGATTGAACACGGTTCGAGGTGCTCCAAAATTTCGGTGTTTGGACTCGCAAACTTCATCTGCGTGAGTTATGACCTACATTACCGCTCGTTGAATAATATACTATTATTTAAACTATTCTTCTTGAAATTTCCTAAGGATTCTCACCCTCAAGAATCAGCATCCCATTCTGAAAAATAATATTGAAAGAGCTCATCGGTTCACAGTTTGCCCATCCCTAGCTCGAACAGTATTCGAGAGTCTGCCACGCACAATGGATAACGACAATATTTTCCGTTCAAATTTCGCTCTCTTACGACATATCCGCTGGACTAGATGTCTAGAAAGTACCTGAAGCCCAAAGCAAACTACTTTGAACAGCCATTCATGGTACCGTTCATTGATAAACAATACTACCGAACGACATATCGACAACATAGTTCAGAACTTCAGAGAGAAATACCATATTGGAACACAGGTGGGCATTGCGCCATACACTTTCGTGGGTTGTTCGAAGAAATGGTCCATTTAGGCGTTTCGCAGACGAAGTTTATCGGTTTTGCGTAGTGACTCACGAACTCTTAAGTGTCGCTGTTACAAAACGAGGTGACCTTACGTGTACTCCACGCGGATCTTTCAACTGATTTGGAGTCGCGATGATCGAAATGAAAAGCTTTCTCGATACCAAATTGGAACATAGGAAT
Source organism: Aphidecta obliterata (assembly GCA_963966015.1). Classification (NCBI taxonomy): domain Eukaryota; kingdom Metazoa; phylum Arthropoda; class Insecta; order Coleoptera; family Coccinellidae; genus Aphidecta; species Aphidecta obliterata. The sequence goes on from OZ014435.1 coordinate 8,171,572, forward strand.
GAAATTTTGTATTGCAGTCATGAAGTTTTTTAACGAATTTACATGCGTTGAAAGTCAGAAGAACCACACAAGAAGCTCAACGATTTGAGAACATAAAATCATGTTCTAATATATTTATGGTTTCGTTTATGTTGTTATTATTTATCGACCTCTGCTCTTCCAGTATCTCAGAAAAGAAGAAATTGTGTATACATTTCATGATTGTTGTGAAACAAAGTGTTCATCTTTGATTTATGATGAGAGAATGCGTTTTAAGTGAGAAACTTGGTGTTGATTTATTCATGGTAACCTATTTTTCTCGACAAATTTTGTGAAAAATATTTCAGTTAATAGAGAAAAAAGTAGAGAAGACTCCATTCCTCGTGAAACGGACGACTTCACGCAGTAGTGAAATATTGAAAACTTGGTGTTGATTTATTCATGGTGACCTTTTTTTCTCGACACATTTTGTGGAAAATATTTCAGTTGATAGAGAAGAAAGCAGACTAGAGTAAAATAGATATAGGACATTTCATAATTCGCCTATAAAAAATTAAGTTAGCGAAATTTATGGAATTAATTTCATGTCAATACATCAGAATGCATTAGCTGAATATTGGAAAATTCATTTAGTTGAGACTCTTTCATTACACTTGAATCGATCGATTCAGACAAATCAAAGATATTGAAAGTTGAAAAAAAGTTAGTCCATTCCTCGTGAAACGGACGATATCACGCAGTTGTGAAATATTGAAAACTTGGTGTTGATTTATTTATGGTAACCTATTTTTCTCGACAAATTATGTGAAAAATACTTCAGTTAATAGAGAAAAAAGTAGAGAAGACTGAAATAAATATAGGACATTTCATAACTCGCCTAGAAAAAATTAAGTTAGCGAAATTTATGGAATTAATTTCATGTCAATACAACAGAATGCATTTGCTGAATATTGAAAAATTCATTTAGTTGAGACTCTTTCACTACACTTGAATCGATCGATTCAGACAAATCGAAGATATTGAAAGTTGAAAAAAAGTTACTCCATTCCTCGTGAAACGGACGACTTCACGCAGTAGTGAAATATTGAAAACTTGGTGTTGATTTATTCATGGTGACCTTTTTTTCTCGACACATTTTGTGGAAAATATTTCAGTTGATAGAGAAGAAAGCAGACTAGAGTAAAATAGATATAGGACATTTCATAATTCGCCTATAAAAAATTAAGTTAGCGAAATTTATGGAATTAATTTCATGTCAATACATCAGAATGCATTAGTTCAATATTGAAAAATTCATTTAGTTGAGACTCTTTCATTAAACTTGAATCGATCGATTCAGACAAATCAAAGATATTGAAAGTTGAAAAAAAGTTAGTCCATTCCTCGTGAAACGGACGATATCACGCAGTTGTGAAATATTGAAAACTTGGTGTTGATTTATTTATGGTAACCTATTTTTCTCGACAAATTATGTGAAAAATACTTCAGTTAATAGAGAAAAAAGTAGAGAAGACTGAAATAGATATAGGACATGTCATAACTCGCCTAGAAAAAATTAAGTTAGCGAAATATATGGAATTAATTTCATGTCAATACATCAGAATGCATTAGTTGAATATTGAAAAATTCATTTAGTTGAGACTCTTTCATTAAACTTGAATCGATCGATTCAGACAAATCAAAGATATTGAAAGTTGAAAAAAAGTTAGTCCATTCCTCGTGAAACGGACGATATCACGCAGTTGTGAAATATTGAAAACTTGGTGTTGATTTATTTATGGTAACCTATTTTTCTCGACAAATTATGTGAAAAATACTTCAGTTAATAGAGAAAAAAGTAGAGAAGACTGAAATAGATATAGGACATTTCATAACTCGCCTAGAAAAAATTAAGTTAGCGAAATTTATGGAATTAATTTCATGTCAATTCAACAGAATGCATTAGCTGAATATTGAAAAATTCATTTAGTTGAGACTCTTTCACTTCACTTGAATCGATCGATTCAGACAAATCGAAGATATTGAAAGTTGAAAAAAAGTTAGTCCATTCCTCGTGAAACGGACGATATCACGCAGTTGTGAAATATTGAAAACTTGGTGTTGATTTATTTATGGTAACCTATTTTTCTCGACAAATTATGTGAAAAATACTTCAGTTAATAGAGAAAAAAGTAGAGAAGACTGAAATAGATATAGGACATTTCATAACTCGCCTAGAAAAAATTAAGTTAGCGAAATTTATGGAATTAATTTCATGTCAATACAACAGAATGCATTAGTTCAATATTGAAAAATTCATTTAGTTGAGACTCTTTCACTTCACTTGAATCGATCGATTCAGACAAATCGAAGATATTGAAAGTTGAAAAAAAGTTACTTCATTCCTCGTGAAACGGACGACTTCACGCAGTAGTGAAATATTGAAAACTTGGTGTTGATTTATTCATGGTGACCTTTTTTTCTCGACACATTTTGTGGAAAATACTTCAGTTAATAGAGAAGAAAGCAGACTAGAGTAAAATAGATATAGGACATTTCATAATTTGCCTAGGAAAATTTTGTTAGCTAAATTTATGGAACTAATTTTATGTCAATACATCAGAATGTATTAGCTGAATATTGAAAAATTCATTTAGTTGAGATGTAGCAACTCTTTTACTACACTTGAATCGATCGATTCAGACAAATCGAAGATATTGAAAGTTGAAAAAAAGTTACTCCATTCCTCGTGAAATGGACGATTTCACGCAGAAGTGAAATATTGAAAACTTGGTGTTGATTTATCCATGCTGACCTTTTTTTCTCGACACATTTTGTGGATAATACTTCAGTTAATAGAGAAAAAAGTAGAGAAGACTGAAATAGATATAGGACATTCCATAACTCGCCCAGAAAAAATTCAGTTAGCGAAATTTATGGAATTAATTCCATGTCAATACATCAGAATGCAATAGCTGAATATTGAAAAATTTATTTAGTTGAAATGTAGGAAATCTTTCACTACACTTGAATCGATCGATTCAGACAAATCAAAGATATTGAAAGTTGAAAAAAAGGTACTCCATTCCTCGCGAAACGGACGATTTTACGCAGAGGTAAAATATTGAAAACTTGGTGTTGATTTATTCATGGTGACCTTTTTTTCTCGACACATTTTGTGAATAATACTTCAATTGATAGAGAAGAAAGTAGAGTAGACTGAAATATATATAGGATATTCCACAACTCACCTAGAAAAAATTTAGTTATCGAAATTTATGGAATTAATTTTATGTCAATACATCAGAATGCAATAGCTGAATATTGAAAAATTTATTTAGTTGAGATGTAGCAAATCTTTCACTACACTTGAATCGATCGATTCAGACAAATCGAAGATATTGAAAGTTGAAAAAAAGGTACTCCATTCCTCGCGAAACGGACGATTTCACGCAGTAGTGAAATATTGAAAACTTGGTGTTGATTTATTCATGGTGACCTTTTTTTCTCGACACATTTTGTGGAAAATACTTCAGTTAATAGAGAAGAAAGTAGAGTAGAGTAAAATAGATATAGGACATTTCATAACTCGCCTAGAAAAAAATTAGTTAGCGAAATTTGTGGAATTAATTTAATGCCAATATATCAGAATGCATCAGCTCAATATTGAAAATTCATTTGGTTGAGATGTTGCAAATTTTCATTACACTTGAACTGATCTATTCAGGCAAATTGGAGATATTGGAAGTTGAAGAAAAAGTTACTCCATTTCTCCTGAAACGGCCGATTTCATGCATAAGGTAAATATCGAACACTTCATTCTGTCGAGATGTATCAACTTTTTCAGTACACTCGAATCGATCGAGTCAGGCAAATCGAAGATATTGGAAATTGAAAAAAAAGTTACTCAATTTTTCCTGAAACGGTCGATTTCATGCATAAGGTAAATATCGAAAACTTCATTTAGTTGAGATGTTTTTGGAAAAATATTATGAAATTGATAATCTGATACCTAAGTCCATTAGGTGAAGAGGGAAATGAAAATATCATCATGAACTTGATTTTTCAGAAGAAAAACCGAAAACTTGATACAAAACAACGACTCAACCATAATGGAAGTACAAAACATATTTGGGAGAGGTCACCATCATTCGAGATTCAAAATTTCCAATGGCAATTTCACGTTTCCTTGAAACACCTCCGCAATAACCGTTAAAAAAGAGCTGTGCTTCGGAGTAAAACAAACATTCTGGCTTCGATGTACAACTTTAAAAATCCTTCTATCATCGTACCCTCCATCCTATCAAAAATTCGGATGTAATCAGACTCACTTGAAGATCTGTATCCCTCATCCACTTAGTCCAGAAGCCATCCATCCAACCTATCAAAACACATTAATCCGATAGTTCCGCTTGAATAATTCATAACTCACTATTTCTCACACTGTACCATAAACTTCTCACCAAATAATTTATAACGTAGGCGTTTCAAAATTAACATTTATCACCACAGGATGATCTCACGCCAGTTGTTGTCCCTGATGCACCACCGCACTTAAAAATTGCGAACCGAATAGGGACACTATCCACTTGTCGTGGTACCTTTGTGGCACTGGAACCGAGATGGAAGAGGCTGTTCGTACCGTCCTTTTTCGTACCGCTAGTATCTTCGAGAGTGGTACTCGTTCCGAGCGCCGTCTTCGGTGTGGCTCGCCACAAAGTCAGACCTGCGACTGACTGCGAGTAAAGTTACCAAAGTCGGCGTTCAGGACGGGATTGTTTTAGTTTGGTTTCGTCCCGGCGCGGTTTAAAATAGGAGGGAATTTGCGGAATGACACAATCTAGACAATTTGGCATCCGGACTGAGTGTTTCGTATTGTCTGTGATAATTAGACGGCGGTGGCTATTGGTGGTCAGATCGAGTTTCGACTGGGAATGTCGGTTGGCGTTTATGCGAAATTAGAGGAGAGGATCGGCGCCTATTCCGTTTTGGGATCGGATTTGAGTGCAGTGAATCATGGTTTGTTTGAATACGAATTATTTGTCGGTGTGAATTGCTTAAATAGTATCGCGACATCGATGACACATGTCTTGATCCAAATTGCACAATGTTAAGTTAACATTAAGACTCAATCAGATCATTTTTTTCTTAATTCATTCAAAAATGTGCTTTCTGTTTCGTCTAAGAGAGATGATTGCCTTTAATCAAGGTCCTGCGATTTAACATATAAAAATATTTCCTTTTTTTTCTGCGCTTTTTTCTTTGTCAGATTTGTTTTTTGGGGAAGTCTCTGGGTTAGGGTAGTGTTGAAAATCATTTTCAAAATAGATCCATATTTAGGTTTGGTTAGGTTAAGTTAGTGTAGTGATGAAAATCCTTCTGAAAATGAATTTATATTTTGGTTTAGGTTAAGTAAGGACAGAACTGGACATCAGGCAAATTCACATTGACAAATTTGCAGAAATAAAGTTATGAAAATTTCAATATAAATATTTATCTACTCCTATTGAATTATAAATTCATTATTCAACTACTTTTGAGCAACTTATAGTATCTGTAAACGAACACCGTGAGTTATAATAACTCACTACTATAACCAAAGAGTAACAACTGTCTAATCTTTGCTATAACTCCCTGGCTCTGTGCTTCTGAACAAGCCAATTGGCCGAAAGGGAACATTCCATTATTGGTATTGAGGGGAGATCACTAATATAAATTGAAACTTAGGCGAAACTCCAGACTTCATGTTAGTGCTTCAGCTGAACAATTTTTTTTCGATAATTCCTTAGAATTTTCTAAGGTATTTACGGCCATATTTACGGAACCCCTAGTCTAATTTTGCTCATTGATGAACGTGAACGCGACATTTGCGATCCAAATCTACCCTGAAAATTTCAAGTTCCTAGGCCTTTCCGTTCAAAAGTTACAATTTTCTATGGTTCCTATGGTTCTGGTCATGCGATCTGGACAACATATTGCTTTAATATATCATTCTTGATTAAAATACAGAATTTCATCTCGATCGAATCCGTAGTTTCGAAATTATCGAAAAAACAAAATTTCAAACGACCATATTTACGGAACCCCTAGTATAATTTTGCTCATAGATGAACGTGATCACGACATTCGATATCCACACCTTTCCTGAAAATTTCAATTCCCTAGGCGTTTCCGTTCAAAATTTACAATTTTCTATGGTCTCTATGATTCTGGTCATGCGATCTGGACAAAATTTCACATGTAGCTTGAACACCTCATTCTCCATTCGAGTGCAAAATTTCATCTCGATCAAATCTGTAGTTTTCAACTAATCAGGGGAACAAAACTTTGAACAGCCATATTTACGGAACCCCTCGTGGAATTGTGCCCATTAAACTTAACCGAGGCATTTGGGATCTGAACATGCACTGAAAATTTCAAGTCTCTAGGTTGTTCCGTTCGAGAATTATCGTGCTTACGGCCGGACGGACAGACCCAAATTTTCCGACGGATTCATCATCAGTGAGTCGAACACAGACGTTTGAGACCATTTTCGGCTCAAAATTCGAAAAATACAGACATCGTGACGAAATGATATAGCCCTCGTGTAAGTAGTACGAGCGCTCAAAAAGAATTAATATTTAGGTTAGGTTAGGTCAGCTTAGGTTAAGAAAGTGTCAAAAATAATTCTCGAGATGAATCAATATTTAGGTTAGCTCAAGTCAGGACTGTGTTAAATACAATTCTCAAATTGAATTCATAAACAATTCTTTCGACGAGCATCCACACGAGTACGGCCCTCATATTTAACTGTCTAGTTCGTATATGCCAGTCGGACAAGAAAAGCAAGAAGGAAGTGGATCTATTTCAGTTCAACCAGTGTATAAGTCAGGTTTAGCAAGTGCGAAGGATCTGTAGAAAGGAGACAGGTTCACTGATTGTGGGGCAATATGTAATGAGAATAGGGTTTTCATGATTCATTCGTTTAGACCGTTGGACCCCATCAGGATGAACAATATTGATTTGCGCACATGTGACATCTTTAAGGAAAAACTTAGGTTAACCATAAATATGAAGAAAATACGAATTGCAATCCTTTGGTTTGGTTGATGGAAATGTTTGTTCAGCTGGATTTACACTCAGCAAAAGAACCTTTTTTTTTTTTCCTGGTATGGTATAGGTCCTATAGTCCTATATTCGTTAAATACAGGGTGTTTTTAAGGTGAGACGTTTCTCCGTTTCAAAAGTCTGTTTTTTGAAAGAAAGGAGATAAAGGAATACTGATACATATACAGATTAATTACGAAAAATGTAAGTTTATTACAAGTGGATGTTAAAAGCTTACTGTACGAACTATCTTTGAAACAATGTCTTTCTTAAAAAGTAAACTAGGGTACCTATATGGGGAAACACTCGAACTTGCACTTTAGGCACAAGTCTCATGAGAAATGCGAAATTGCACTTATGTGCACCGTTACAGCAACATGTTGTTCTGGTATTAATTATAATGTTGTTTCGTCTGTTCTCTCCATGAACAAACCTATGAAATCGATCGAGGAAAAATATTTTTATTTTATTTATTTCAGGTGTCAATTTATGTTCAACTCCATAACTATGGAACCCATGAGAATAGACACACAGGGTAAAAACTTTTTGATTCTATATTAAATATTCGAAATTCATAGTCTTAAGGGATTCCAACCTAGAAGAATTGAATGTGGATAGTGACAGACTGTAGTACCAAATTTGATGTTGAGATGTTTAGTAAAATCTAAACAGACGAAATAATGAAATTCCCAGCTTAATTCAACGGAATTAATCACAATCCGAAGTAATTACTTAATTATCCACGGTGAAACGACTGGTATTATTACGATTCGAAACAACGAAATAATCATTCCTCACTTTCCAATAAAATTCGCCTTCTCCAACCCGTCAGGACCCAAATCATCATCGCAGAGTACAGAACTAATGAGTCTTAATGGCTCATCACGATGATCTCACATCCGAATTCGTTTCGAGTGTACAATTCCCATTATCGTATTATTTGCGCTTTCTACCCAATTCGCGACGATGTCGACAACGAATTTTCACACACACAGTTTCCGTTGGAACGGAAACTTTGTATGTACAGGTCATCGGAAGTACCCTACTTCCTCCGCGAACGAAATTGGGGTGTCGAGTTGACCGGATTCGTGATGCAGAAACATTTAGCAGGCTTTTTTCCGGCACGACACTTTCCTCTCTTTCACCTCATGGCATTTTTTTTAAATAATTTTTTTGTTATTCTGCCATCTGATTTGTTTTCAATGAAAATGTGTCCACGTATGAAGGATAATAAATTACAAAAAAAATCTGCAAATCTTCACTGCTATTTCACGTGAAAAGAAAATTGAGTTTTTCTGATCTGGTGTTATGGCAAATCAAAATTATCATAAATTAGTTAATTTCTCGCTTAACAACATTCAAGTTACCTACCATTGGAAATGGGGCTCAAAATATGTTTTTTTTCAGTTTTTCAGAACTTCTCAACATATTTCCAAATCTGACTAGAGCGCCGAATGAATTATTTTATATTTTTCACTTCAAACTGGCAATTATGCATAATTGTCAGTTCAAACTGACAATTCTACATTATTGCCAAATTCAAACTGACAAAAATGTATACTTCTAATTGCCAGTCAGAACTGGCAATTATACATAATTGATGTCAGTTTGAACTGACAATTATACATAATTACCAATTGCAACTGGCAAATTTTATATAATTTCCAGTTGGAACTGATAATCATGTAAAATTGATGCCAGTTTGAACTAGCAATTATGTATAATTGCCAATTCAAACTGACAATCATGTATAATTGATGCCAGTTCGTACTGACAATTATACATAATTATCAATTCAAACTGACAATTTTTGTATGATTGTTATGTATGATTGTTAGTTCAAACTGACAAAAATGTATTTTTTTGAATGCCAGTTAGAACTGGCAATTATACATAATTACCCAATTCAAACTGACAATTATTCATAATAACCCAATTCAATTGGTAATTGTAAACTGACAATCATGTCATCATAATCATCGTCATAATTGATGTCAGTTTGAACTTACAATTATGCATAATTACCAATTCAAACTGGCAATTTTATATATTTTCCTGTTGGAACTGACAATCATGTGAAATTGATGCCAGATTTTGGCAATTATGTATAATTGCCAATTTGAAAAGACAATTATGTATAATTGCCAATTCAAACTGGCAATCATTTAAGTATTTTTTATACCAGTTTGTACTGACAATTATACATAATTGTCTTATTATCAATTCAAACTGACAATTTTATATAATTCCCAGTTGGAACTGATAATCATATGTAAAATATCATGTTAAATTGATGCCAGTTTGAACTAACAATTATGTATAATTCCCAATTGAAACTGACAATCATGTATAATTGATGACAGTTCGAACTGACAATTTAACATAATTATCAATTCAAACTGACAATTTTGTATAATTTCCAGTTGTAACTGACAACAATTTTATATAATTTCCAGTTGGAACTGAAAATCATGTGAAATTGATGTTAGTTCAAACTGGCATCAATTATACATGATTGTCAGTTAAAATAGATAATTATACATAATTGTCAGTTCAAATTGGCAATTATACATAATTGCCAGAATCTGGCATCAATTTTACGTGATTGTCAGTTCCAACAGGAAATTATATAAAATTAGCCAGTTTTGAAATGAGGTAAACTGAAGATTTTCGAAGATTTCTTTGTCTTACAATATTTTTTTTTGGTTTTCAGAATTTCTCGAAATATTTCAAAATCTGACTGAAGCACTGAATGGACATAGAGAGAATTATTTTATATTTCTCACTTTGAACAGGCAGTTATGTATAATTGTCAGTTCAAATTGACAATTACACATAACTCCCCGTTCAAATTGACAAAAATGTATACATTCTAATGCCAGTTAAAACTGGCAATTATACATGATAACCCAATTCAAACTGACAATTATACATAATTACCCAATTCAATTGGTAATTGTACATAATGGCCAGTTGAAACTGACAATCATGTATAATTGATGTCAGTTTGAACTTACAATTATGCATAATTACCAATTCAAACTGGCAATTTTATATAATTTCCTGTTGGAACTGACAATCATGTGTAATTGATGCCAGTTTGAGCTGACAATTAGACATAATAACCAATTCAAACTGACAATTTTATTTAATTTTTAGTTGGAACTGACAAAAATGTTGAATTGATGGCAGTAAGAACTAGCAATTATATATAATTCACGAACTCAAACAGACAATTATACATAATTGCCAGTTTGAACTGGCGATTATGCATAATTGCCAATTGAACCTGAAAACTATAAGATATGTTTCTGTTCGTTGAGCGCTTTCGGAAGAAACGATCCGCTGATTCGATGTATAAATCTTCCTCCTGGTTATTTTTTCTTCATGGTGAAAATAATCGCTAAAATCAACAGGTGAATGTTCGGGACATATCCAAACTAGACATTGAATGAACGTTGCGTGTCTCTGTTAATCATCGATCAAATGTATAACATTCGATTCGAGACCTTGAAAAAAGTCAATAAACTAGAAAAATCACGTAATTTTCTCGATCCAACTAGCGCCATCATTCTCCGCAAATGAGAATTCCGTGACAAATATTATTTTCACGAATGCGAAGGTTGTCACGTCGAAATTTTTTTCCGCGTGTCGACTGAATTACTAATTGGTGTTGTCTCGAATATCCAAGAGCCTGCAGTCCCGATTCGGACAGCTAACAGGTTTTCCAACAGGTATTTCTCATGTCATTCCCGGTTACCGTCCGACAATATCTTCAGAGATCATACATAATTATCGCTAAAGAAAAAACTCTCAACAACTACAAGAAGCACGACCATCTGAGAATTAGAATACAGGGTGTTTCATTTTCTCTGAAATGGTTGGTTATCCAGATTCCAGATTGTTTTCAAGGACTAAAAATAATTTTTTTTTCGATTATCGATTGATTGATTGATTGTTCAACAACTGAAGGTATTTAATACTAGCCACTCACCTATTATTATTCAAATAGGAATAGGAGTATTTGTTTTATATAATACAACTTCGAATGTAAATTACTTCTAACTTCCTTGTGTTGTCCACCTTCTAATTAATGAAATATACATTTAAAGTGAAATGTTAATTGTTCATGCATACCTTAACCAATCTAGTCGAATTGGGATTATTTTTGGAATGTTTATTAGTCTTTTTTGCAAAATCTACGAAGAGCATTGCTTCGCAGTACCAAGGAAATGAGAAGTTTCTATACATTCTAGCTTTTTTTTCGTTGAATTGATTCAAAACTTCCGCAATTTTATCCACCGAAAGCAATTAATGTTGGCGAGATTTATAACCTCATACTCTCGGTCAGTCGTAGTACCTTAAGTTTAGTCAAAATGCAGTAGCAACCAGAAAAATCATTTCTCATGAGAGGCAAATACATATTCGAATTATGTAGAAAATATATATTTTTTTCCAATATAAAAATTTTTTTTTTCGTTTTGGTGGAAAAATTTTTTGTTTCATTATTTCCTGCGCTGATTTTGAATATGCAGTAAGTTTCTGTTTTTCGAAAGATGAAAAAACTTTATCCTACATCCGTTCAGTTTCGACTTTTTTCGCACTGCGTGCAGGTCGAATCGAATTGGCGGATATTGAGGCGAAGAAAGCAAACCACCTTCTCTTCGACCCCCTCAGGCTCTTCTTAGGCGAGTGTCTATTAGCATTTAAACCCGGTTTAGACGCCCACTCGATGTGAGTTTATGAATGAAGTTGGATGTTAAATAATTCAATTACCTGAAGAGTGGGCTTCGCGACTGTTGAGCAGCCTACTACTATAACTCCGAGCGAGCAGAGGATGTTTCATCAATGCATCCAGCGGTTAATAGCCGGTCCTCTGTGGGTTAAAAAATTCAGACGTGCAGGAATTTGCATACCTGATTCTTGCGAAAAAAAATTCGTGAAAAAGAAGTGTTAAATGTTGGAATGTATGAGTCAGAATCGTATCAAAACGAATGTTTTCACTTCTGAATGGGATCGATGAATGGACAGTCCCAGAAGTAGGGTCTGGTCATTATTTGAGCTCTTTTCATCTTCTTAGGGATTCCTATATTTCAACAATTCAGAGTAATCAGTCTTCAGAAATCATGAAGGATTTTCCACATTTAACTCTGGTTTTCCCCAAGGAGGATCTTCCTCTTAACCAGTTCTTGGTGTTATTTGGGGAGCATTTGATCTCTCCTATTTATTTTCTTCAAATTCCACCATGTAGTCACTTTCCAGGGCCTGAATACTGTGCGAATTTCTGCATCAAAAAGGGCGCTGGATGGAATTAATGAAATTCCCTTGAACCTGACTTTCTGACTTAGGAACGAATAAGAACATCACACCCGGAGGATAATTCTAATGGAACTTCATCCATGAATGGCTTGTCACGGTGTGACAAAGGAAATAAGAGCCAACAGGGAGGGAAGATTATATTTACGTCGTTTACGTAATTTCGTCGCCCCAAAAAGCGAGATTGTCGCAGCTTCAGTTTGGCATTGTCCTTTGCTTTCTTGGAAATGCTGCTTTACAGGGTTGTGAAGCCTGATAACCCGGTGTTGCTATAGTGGAACCCTTGTTTTCCTTCCATTGTTAGCGCTAATCGGGGGTTGAATCTGGGGGAACATCAGCTGATGGGCTTGTTTGTTTAGTCCACTATGACTCCACTCGAAGAAACATGGCGACCGAACCGCAGGTTTGTTTGTTCGGTTGATTAGGCAAAATTAAGGACATCATCAATCCAAATTTGTTTGATTCAGAAATTCACATAAAGGCTCTGATGTGTTTGGATGTTAATTGAGTACACCTTATGATTATTGCATATTTTTCGTCGAACATGTGTGGGATGTGAAGGGGAGGAGACTGTCTACTTTGCAACATCCTCCACAATCAATCCACAAAGTGAATCCCATTTTGGGGATACGTAGATGCCTATCGTTTAATTTTTATATAAGACTACCACTCTGTCGAAAATAATATAGTTTTTTTTCAAAAATACTGATCCGCTGAGCCGGCTCTGTCGGTTCCGTTGGTTTCGAGGGGTTCTTTCAATTTTACAGATTTGAAACTATAAATATCCCCGAAAGACTATCAAACACCATCTAGGGGTAATGAGTCGGAAGCTTCTCGACACGTCGAATAGATTTTCTCTTACTCTCTCACCCTAACTTGGTGGAACCCCTTGTAAAATTTCAATAGCACCACGTGCTCGTAATTCCATCGTACCCTCTAAAATTTCAACATCTGCAAAGTAATGTGGACGAAACGAATGGGTGTAAGGTTATTTCAGGACAAGTCCATGTTTTGATTTTCAACTCAGATTGTTACCTTCTTTCCAAAGTATCTCTTGTTCTGCGACGATGGTTTCGTCATCTGACCAGAGGATTTCATCAGTGGATGCAGCTAAGCTTACACAGTCTTTGTAGGATCCGAAATCGAGTCTTCTTCGACACCCATCAGCCACTGAAAAAATAAAATGGATGAAGAAAGATTTTGGTAATTCGAGATATGAATATTTATCAAATAGATCAGGGAAAATTAGCATTGAAAATGGAAATAAATCCAAGCAAATATTTTATAATCGGAATGTCGCAGTATAATCAATTCAAGTGTAATGAACTAAATGAATATTTCAATATTCAGCTAATCCATTAAATCGTCCGTTTCATAGGAAATGGAGTAACTTTTTCTTCAACTTCCAATACCTCTGATTTGCCTGATTCGATCGATTCAAGTGTAGTGAACAAGTCGCTATATCTCAACTAAATGAATTTTCCAATATTCACCTAGTGCATGAAATCGGTCGTTTCACGGGAAATGGAGTAACTTTTTCTTCGACTTCCAATATCTCGGTTTTGACTAATTCGATCGATTCAAGTGTTGCGAAAAAGTCGCTACATCTCAACTAAATGAATTTTCCAATATTCACCTAGTGCATAAAATCGGTCGTTTCGCGAGAAATGGAGTAATTTTTTTACTTCAATTTCCAATATCTCCGAATTGCCTAATTAGATTTATTCAATTGTAGTGAAAAAGTTGCTACATCTCAACTGAATGAATTTTTCAATATTACCTAATGCATGAAATCGGTCGTTTCACGAAAAATGGAGTAACTTTTCCTTCAACTCCAATATCTTCGATTTGCCTGAATCGGTCAATTCAAGTGAAAAAGTTGATATATTGAACCGATCTGGCGTCTGCGCCCGCCATTTTATTCATCCGTACAGAAATCCATATTATCATGAAGTTGGTTTGCTGAGTCCGTCCAAGAGAAGAATAACCACAGAATCTTTTTCTACAAATTGAAGTACGATGCTAACCTCGAAATATGAAGGTCTCTGAAAAGTGGCTGCGGTGAGGCTGGCGGTTTTTTGTTGGCTCTGGCTTTTTAAATTCTACAGTGATATCTTATCTTTTTGAAGGTAAAACAGGGTGGGATTGTGAGTTAGTTGATCTGAAACCTTCGAGGGTGGAAGAGATACTTTGGGTTTGTCATGTGAGTAACAATATTTTATAATTACAACGTTATCATTTATATCTAGGCTCCTCCTAATTTGCTGCACTTGTCTTCAACAGTGTCCATCATTTACCCCATGTGTTTATCTCATATCATTCACCCTGAATTCACAAGAGACAATTCGCTGTTACTCAACGTATTTTACCATGTTGGTTTGCTTCTTGTGTATTGTTTTGTATCCATTTTTCATACTTCATTATCAAGCCTATTCCATATTATTTAATGATTCTAACTGACCATATGTATTAAATTCCTAAGTGCTCCTCCCAAGAATTTGCCTGTATAAACGAATGTTCAATAATCACCTTAATTATAAGGTTTTGCAATATTCTTCAAATGATACTATATGTAATCGTTGTAGTTTTCAGTAAATATCAAGGGTATTCATAGGCACCATTGTCGGCATTATGTTTCATCATCTTTTATTATGACTTCTTGTTGATTGTTTATATGATTGACTGCTTACATCGTTTACTATCTATATCATCCACTGCTTATATCGTTTATTGTTTATTTCGTCTACTGTCTATAACATTTAGTGGCTATATCGTTTACCGCTTATATGGTTTATCTAATACTTGATGGGATTTTTGACCAGGGAGACAACTATCGGATGACGCAACCTAAAAATTAATCAAGGCTTTGCCCAACGTTTGGAAATATATATAACGAGGATCTTTAGGGATTATCTAGAGTAATATTTTCAAGTTAAAAAGAACGCCTGTAAGGTAGAGTTCTAGAGCTTTACGGTTTTCAATAGAAAACTGTAATGTCGTTAAGAGTTTATCATTTCAAAAGTACCAGTACAGTACAATATCTCAACTTAATAAAGTTTTTGACCCTTCCTTCGAGTACGGGGCTCGACAGGAAAGGAAAAATTTGGGTGGAAAGGAGGTGTTTTCGCTTATATTTTCTCGAGTTGTTCAAAATGGCATTAGAAGACTGAAAAGTAGATTTATGGAAAGCATATATGCTGCAGAAATATCTTGGATTGCTAGACCAAGACCTACAACCAAAAGAAATAACCACCAGAGCACGAATGAATCATATCAGGCCAGCATTCAGCATGGCTGATGACTTGGGAAGAGCTAGTGGGAATCGGGTAAGCTTCTCGGTTAAGGTTCAACTCCCCCATAAGGTTCTCTCCAATCTCTCATTCTACGTGGATCATTCTTGACTCGTCTGTGACACAAGATTGATGCCACCATATTGAGAGTCGCATGATGTCCAATGTTGTATATTAAGAGGTACTTCCTTTCTTCTGTAAATTTCTGGTCCGAGCGATGGCGAGGCATTTCGTTACCAGGTGATCCGGAGTTTGTTCCTCCTCCACATAGAATCTGCACTCGTCGTTCTTTGCTGGACCCATTATCATGAGGTGCTTCATGAGGCAGCAATGCCCTGTGAGGAATCCAGTGAGGAGGTGTAGCATATTCTTGCTAAGATCCATAATATACTTCTGAGACCTCACAGTATCAAAGTTTCGAATAAACTTTTTGGGATGATCCAACCCAGGAAGATTCCGCCAGAGTGTTTCTCTTTCGTAGGTTTTTCTTCTCCTGAAACTCTTTCTTGTAGGTACATTTTCCTATACCACAGAAAGGTTCTGGGCCAACGAAAGGAGTTTGTGCTCCTTTTCTGGCAAGTGCCCTTTGATTCCGGAGTGACCAGGACCCCTGACTGAACAAATCTTGTTATTCTTGCCTATTTCGTTGAGTTTTCTTCGACACTCCAATACCATCTTGGATCGATTATATGAAAGCTCAGTGCTTCACTGGACTGGAATGGTCTAGGCTTGATTTGTCAGATATTTCGAAATGATCTCCTTCTTGCATTGTTGAAGACTTGAGGTGCAATTTCTGACGATCTCAACCTACAGCTTTACGCCTCCATCTCTTAATGGTCTGCTATTTTTGTACACAAATTCTGCATTATGTCAAAATTTCTAGATTGAAGTATCAACTTTTCCTGAACCTCAACATCTGAAATTACAAACCTACTTCCACCCCAAAACGCATCTCATTATTACATAGGTGTATCCCTGTCTTTTGCGGAGATTCCTCCATGGAGCAGCGACCGTACAGAAAAACGAATCTTCGGCGACCCAACAATGCAACACAATTCCGCACTCATTTCGAGAAGGGACGTGTGTCATCGCAATAATTAACACGGCATCGCAATGAGATGCGCCTTTTCCGGCCGCGCACGTCTGATGTGCTGCCCTAATGATGTCACAGCTCGCGCGTAGGTATGCCGATGGTGCCGGTCTGCAGGGGGCGGCTGGAAATAGACCGTCTACTGTAAACTTCCACGACAGGAATTCCCCTCCTATTTCTGGGATGGGTCAGTGACGGCGCGGGAAGAAATGCAGACCGCGCAACTGAGTAGAACAAAAATTTCCTGGTGCCGACCGCTCCGTTTCTTCGACCTGGCGTGCACCTCGTTTCGAAATTCCTGACAATTCCAGCATAGACCGTTCCAGCCCAGTGAAGCACTGAGCTCTCATATCATCGATTCTAAGGTGGTATTGGAGTGCCGAAGAAAACTCAACGGAATGAGGAGGCCAACACACTTACCAGAGAAGGAGCACAAACTTCTTTCATTGGTCCAGTACCTTTCTGTGGTATAGGTAGATGTACCTACATGGAACAGGTTCAGGAGAAGGAAAAAACCGAAAGGGAAACTTTGATACTGCGAGATCTGAGAAGTTTTTGGAGCTTAGCAAGAATATGCTACACCTCCTCACTGGTATAGGTGTATAGGTATCCTTACAAGGCATTGTCGCCTGAAACTGGAGGGCAAGCTGAAGACTTCGTAATGGTTGGGGGGGCAGAAATGTTACAACATTACTTGATCTCCCACAAATGGCAGTATGACCAGCAAACCTTTTGTCGTTCAGCTCTACACTACGCCACTGCTAAGCTTCCAATTGATGAAGAGGAATTCCCTCCGCTATTTCGGGTCTATCCTGCTGTCGAGACGGGACATATATTAGTTGAAATCCCGAAAGTCGTTCGTTCGAAAGGCCAGCTATTTTGGTCCAGACTCTTGATGCATCGAAGAGGGTTGCCATGTATGTAGGTTTTATTCGCACTGCGTGGCACGTATTGTGGAATTTCGGATATTTCGCCAGCTATGGGTTTCACCAAAAACTTGAAAAGTCGAAATCATCGAATGCCCCTCATCCAGAGCTCTCCTCAGAATTAATAACAAGAATGTTAAGAGCTGAAAAATCTATCGTGTGTTTCTCTCGAGATAATTGACACTTCAAACCACCAGTTTCCTCCCAACTCCACGAAAGATACGATATAAATAATCGAGTTTACACAATGTTCTCCAAATTCAACACGAAATTTCGATAACTTTCGTCCTTAACATTCCATGCTCGTAGTTAGATTCTTATTCGTTGTGGTATCCTCCGAGAAAAAACGGGACTGGAATTCTCACCACTGAATTATGAGTTGATTCGATTGTAAGAAAGAGGAAAAGGGAGATATTTCCCCGTGAAATATTTAATAATGCTTCTAGCACGTACCTGGATTATTAACGCTAACGTGAATCCTTTGGATGGTTGGGATCTAGAAGAGGAAGGAGAAGAGTTCCAAAAAGAGGATCCTACTTTTATTTACCCCTCCTCCAGTTATTTTGCAGGTTAGGTTAGGTTTGAAGAGACTTAATTGATTTTAATTTAACTTTTTTTTGAGCGCTCGTTCTACTTACACGAGGGCTGTATCATTTCGAAATTTTAAATTGAAATCGTAAAGTTTAAACATTCATATTGACGTGACCGCAGAAATCAGAACTTCAATTCAGCAAAAAAGAATAACGAGCAAGGTCGGGGTCGCCAGTTCATTCGGAAAACAATAACTTATGTTTATATAGACGGAAAATTGAAATCGTAGTCAATCATCGACCACTGAATTAGCTGACTAATCCTTCTAGTGGATTAACCAAATTCCGTTTCATTTCAGAAGAATATGACTTCACGGTTCATTATGTGAAAGGTTCAGAAAATGTTACAGCAGATGCCTTATCGCGAATACCTCCGATGGCAAAAGGATTGATCACCTGTTGTTATCGAAGTGTTAAAACGTCCAGCAGAAAGTGTTGAGTTAAGACCGTTTTCAGAAAAGGAATTTCTCAATTTGAAAAATCAACATTCAGAGGATTACAATGAGAATTTAATATATAATGTAAATTCACAAATTATTTTCATTAACCAGGACCTCCGATCAGCGTACGACTTAGGTACATCGGAGGATACTGGAAAAATTATGCGCAGAAAATAATATATTAAAACTTAACCCCTGACCCCCAATAATAATAACGTATTTGAATGGAAGAATTCTTCCCAGCTCTTTCATTTATCAGTTGAATAAATCTCAAAGGGCTCTTCAATGGTGTACCATCTTTTATATTTCGAATACTTTCGAATTCCTGTGAATTCCTGCGGGGTTCATAAGTTTGGAAATTTGAACTTTTCGGCACGTCCAAGAAATATGAGAACTTGTTGAGTTTTGTGAGAACTGTGAGAAGCAACTTCACGAAGTACAGAATTCGCACGTTTCATTCTCTATAAAATAACGATTCTCAATTTCTTTAAAGGGGTAATTATGGGTTTCCACCCGAGAGGAAGCTCCGGAGTCAGTCGCGAATTTTAAAAGTTGTCGAGTGCTGTGGGCTGGCAACCGAACAATAGCAAAGTTTCCTTTCATCTGCTCCGGAATAATACGATCAAACTCGTTCTTTGAGGTTGCTTAGATCGATTCACTTCTCGGGAATAATGAACAAAAAATACGCACTCAATAAGACCCGAGACAAATATAACTTTTCATTCAAAATTCGAGTTTATTCAAAACAAGGCAGATATATGTATTACAGATTACAGCGGTTCTCTAACATTTTGATGCCTTTTTTTGAAGGATATATCTTTCCGTTTGTTTCGGACGTGTAGAGTGCCACCACACGCCGATATGGTGTAACGGCTCGATTGTCCAATCAGTGTATGGGCTTCTTTAAATATTTGTGCGACAGAAATAAGTACGAAGTGGCCAAGAGAAGATTTTAGGAAGCAAGTGGGCGTCTTTTGCCTCGATGGTTGACGATATTGGTCGGCATATTAAGAATTAAATTACCTGTGTTTCCCTGCCAGGAATAGTTCCACGCCTTATTGTTGTTTCGAGGTAGCACATAAAGGGGCTTATATTCAATTTTTTTGTCATAAAGATTTCCATATTAAATTTTGGTTTCAATGATCAACAGTGTATGAAACCAATTCCTGCCATTTCTTACCCAATAACGAAAGCTATGAAGATTTCAAAAATAAAATATTCAGAAGAAATTAATAATTCGAGCAGTCTAATCAATCGCCAACCTCCACTGCGACATTTCACTTTTTGCTTCGTCGTAATATTTTCCGAGTCTGATCGAAATGATATTAATTCCACCGTTTCCTGAAAAGCTGGAAAAGCAAACGGGCGATAATTGGTATTGCGATTCGGTCGAATAATTGAAAAATGACAATACTCAACGTCCCAAAGCCAATCACAACTTTTACCGTAGGGTTTTCACTGTCGAAATTGAAATCCTGCAGGGCTTTCGTATTGATTTCATGCGTGAAATTAACTACGATGGAAAATCCTTTCTCGACGATGGTGAATGTTGTTGAAGAGAACTGGGAACATTTCCGGATCGGTGTAAAGATGAAACGAAAGTAAGTCACCAGTTACCACTTCTATTATTATTATCTCATAGCTTACGTGCGATTCGAATTCGAGATTCAACTCTCTGCTCATCGAATCAACTCAAACACAAGAACTCCTGACAGAGATAGGTAGAATTTTCAACTCACTATTCAGTAGTCCTGTGCTCATTTCTGCTATGAATTTTGCAAATTGATTCGAAGTGGGTGGATTCAACGCACTATTGCTCGAAAATAAGTATTTGGCCCATTGCAAGTAATGAAAAAAAAATAGAACCAAAGATCATGAAATGAACCACAAACGTCGATATGGCAAATATTTCATAAACTTCAAAAGATGGTATCAACGAATATCCAATATTCCCAAAACCAGATCAGAAAAACTCAATTGCATATTTACGTGAAACAGATAAAAATCTAAATTTTCACTAACTCATTTCATCCATGCCTTACAACACAACATTTCAGCAGGATATGGAAAATGGTTTCTGAGATACCAAAGTCGATGTCAAATCTCATAGTCACCATGAGGTTCGAATTCGGGATTCTACACTCTGAATCAACACGAACAAGCGAACTCCTGAGAAGAGATGGGCAGGCCTACTTCTCACCTCGTGAAATTCACCACAGATTTTGTGGTCAGTGGGACAATAATGTCATTTCCATTTCCTTATACGTGGAACAACTTTAATACTCAATTTTCGTGTAACTCATTTTATCGATGCTTCATATGTATATACAAAATTTCAGAAGGATATGGTGAAAAGTTTTTAAGGCACTCGATATTCCGAAGAGATTTTTTCAAATTCTTTTTGTGATACGATTCCTGCGAAATTTCATTATTTCACAACTAACCACAAAATTCCAATTCGATAGAAACGGTACTTTTCCAATTATTGAAAACAAAATTCGATGGCAATATCTAAGAAACCCTATGGCGGATAAGGCCCATTTTCAGATAAAAAGCTGAATTTCTACATAACTCCTTTCATCCATTCCTTATATGTACACAAAACATTTCAGCAGGATATGGAAAATGGTTTCTGAGATACCAAAGACGAGGTCAAATATTATAGTCACCATGCGGTTCAAATTCGGGATTCTACTCACTGAATCAACACGAACACGAGAACTCCTGAGTAGAGATGGGCAGACCTACTTCTCACCTCGTGAAATTAACCACAGATTTTGTGGTCAGTGTGACAAATAATGTCATTTCATTTTTATACACTTCTGAAACAGATCAGAAAATCTCGATTTTCCTTACACGTGGAACAACTTTAATATTCAATTTTCGTGTAACTCATTTTATCGATGCTTCATATGTATATACAAAATTTCAGAAGGATATAGCGAATAGTTTCTGAGACAACCGATATTTCGAATAAATTTTTCAAATTCTTCTTGTGATACGTTCCCCGCGAAATTTTTCTATTTTATAACTAACTACAAAATTTCAATTCGATAGAAACGGTACTTTTCCAATTATTGAAAACAAAATTCGATGGCAGTATCTGAGAAACCCTATGGCGGATAAGGCCCATTTTCAGATAAAAAGCTGAATTTCTACATAACTCCTTTCATCCATTCCTTATATGTACACAAAACATTTCAGCAGGATATGGAAAATGGTTTCTGAGATACCAAAGACGAAGTCAAATATCATAGTCACCACACGGTTCGAATTGGTGATTCTACTCACTGAATCAACACGAACACGAGAACTCCTGAGTAGAGATCGGCAGACCTACTTCTCACCTCGTTAAATTAACCACAGATTTTGTGGTCAGTGTGACAAATAATGTCATTTTGTTTTTATATACTTCTAAAACAGATCAGAAAATCTCGATTTTCCTTACACGTGGAACAACTTTAATACTCAATTTTGGTGTAACTCATTTAATCGATGCTTCATATGTATATACAAAATTTCAGAAGGATATGTCGAATAGTTTTTAAGACACTCGATATTTCGAAGAGATTTTCTCAAATTCTTCTTGTGATACGACCCCTGCGAAATTTCGTTATTTCACAACTAACTACAAAATTCCAATTCGATAGAAACGGTACTTTTCCAATTATTGAAAAAAAAATTAGATGGCTACATCTTAGAAACCCTTTGGCAGATAAGGCCGATTTTCAGATAAAAAGCTGAATTTCAACATACCTCATTTCATCCATGCCTTATTTGTACGCACAACATTTCAGCAGGATATGGAAAATGGTTTCTGAGATACCAAAGTCGATGTAAAATCTCACAGTCACCACACGGTTCGAATTCGGGATTCTACTCACTGAATCAACACGAACACGAGAACTCTTGAGTAGAGGAGAGCAGACCTACTTCTCACCTCGTGAAATTTACCTCAGATTTTGTGTGACAAATAATGTCATTTTTTTTTATATACTTCTAGGACACATCAAAAAATCTAGATTTTCCTTACGTGTGGAACAACTTTAAAACTCAATTTTCGTGTAACTCATTCTATCGATGTCCCATATGTAGAAACAAAATTTCAGAAGGATATGTCGAATAGTTTCTGAGACACCCGAGAGTTTTTTTCGAATTCCTCTTCTGACACGATCCCCGCAAAATTCCGTTATTTTACAACTAACTACAAAATTTCAATTCGATAAAAACGGTACTTTTCGAATCATTGAAAAAAAAAATTAGATGGCTATAACTAAGAAACCCTTTGGCGGATACGGCCCATTTTCGAACTCTGCTGGCGCATTCAGACCTCAATTCAGGCCTGAATTTATGATAGGGAAGACTCCACAAATACTTCATACATAGTTTATCATATGGTTTTGATCGATTGTGCCAAAATGTTTGTGC
This sequence comes from Aphidecta obliterata, assembly GCA_963966015.1. Taxonomy (NCBI): domain Eukaryota; kingdom Metazoa; phylum Arthropoda; class Insecta; order Coleoptera; family Coccinellidae; genus Aphidecta; species Aphidecta obliterata. The sequence goes on from OZ014435.1 coordinate 8,194,696, forward strand.
TAGCTCAATGTGGTTGTTCCAATCGGCCCTCATAGACGGATCTCAGAATCAATCCATTAAAATTATTTCCTCCTCAAGTCCTCAATTATCTACCCCACTCGCTAATCGACTAATTCGAAGTGAATAAAACGTTAACAACCGATTAATCGACATTCACAAATTCACACATGAAATTGGTACTTACTCTCGTCGCCTAATTTAAACTTTAACTGGAAGGAAAACGCACATAAAACCCGATACACAAATTGGGTCCACTTCCTGTTCGCAGGAGGTACCAGCAGCACGACGACGAGCGGCACGAGCCATACGGATCCCGTAGGAAGACTAAATTCCCCCCAGAAACTTTCGAATGTATTTTGTTCATTTGTACAGTCACCTCGTCTATTTTTAGTGTGGAAGTTCGTATTTTTTTTCCGACGGTGTTTTTATTATAAGCGACGCCCAAGTTCATTCACCAGAGGATGGGGGCCTCCCGATCATCCCGAACCCCCGTCCTCTTTGTCGCCTTATCTTATTGTAGCCGCGAGAAGGGGAGAGCACGTGTGCGACTTCCGGAACTTACCTACCAGGTTTCGGAGGTGAAAAAAAAATTGTGGATCATCTTTGACACCAGATGGTGTTGGTGATTGCGATGAGTTATGGTTGAGGAATTGCCTGCTGGCTTATTTCGATTGAGGGGGTTCGGAAATTATACGATGGTTTTTTTTCGGTTTTCATCGATTTGGTTTATTATTCACCATTGAAACTTTGGAACCCTCTACGAAAGATTTCTAACCCATCCTCAAATCTGCAACTGACCTTCCTCCTCCCCCTTAGGTATTCGAAAAATGCAATAGGGTGTCAAACTTCCGAGATTTTCATAATAAATTGGACGAGAAGGTTTTCATTGTGAAGAAAACTTGAGTTGAATTTCGGTCATAATAATCAGGTTAGGTTAGGTTAGTAGTAGTAGTTAGGTTAGTCCAATTTATTAGGTTGAAGGTCAATCATAATAATCAGATTGTCAAATGCTGGATTTCATAGAGATATGCAATAAATTGATGAATGAAAAATGTTTTCAACATTTATTTCGAATATCACTGATCATAAACAACAAATATTTGGTGCGAGAAGAATTATAAAAATTCCAAGCACAAAAAATATTCAAGCAGCTGCAATTTTTGAGCTGACAAAGTCTCAAGAAATTCAGGAATAATCATGTTATGTTTCCCGATAAATTGCTCAACTGTTTGAAACTTATTTATATGGTTCAAAGATCTAAACCGAAACTTTCAAAATTTTCGGAAAGCACATTTGTTATAAGAAATTGTTCTCTATTTTCTTTCGATGCAACCTATTTATATTATGTGGATTCAAATAAATACTATATTGCTTTTTGACGTGGTATTGATGATACGAAAAGTAAACCAGTGGAAGCAACAACAGAAAATATGAAAAGAAAGAATTTTTGTGAAAAGTACATTTTTCACTGTTGTGAGAAAAAAGTATTCATATTGTGAAAACCCAGCAATCCTAGCATAATTCAGCCTCAGTTGTTCTCACCAAATCTGGTCCAGTACATAAGTGAGCTATATGTTCCCTTCATTATCTGAAAAAAAAACAATTCATCTCGGTATAAGAGGAAGACTCCCTATGTATATTCCATACACTTAAGAAACATATCCTATCTAGACAGAATATTGGTGGTACAATGAAATGGATTGGGTTTTGCACGCTTCCAAGAAGTATCATATAGGTTTTCCGTATTTCTGGTGGCATTTCGTACCAGTTGATGTTATAAACTGCCCATCTCAGCTTGTCATACTGAAAAATTCTGATTTCTATTTATTCCATTATATTCATCATCGTCTTGGAATCGGGTATCGAGAAAAAAAAATTACCTCGTTGTTGAGGGCATATCCACATTCACAGAAAACGATTGGTCCAATTATCCATGCCATGAATAGAAAAATGGCCATATAATACTGTTTCTGAAAAAATAAATGATTTGCATTTTTGAGCGCTCGTACTACTTACACGAGGGCTATATCATTTCGTCACGATGTCTGTATTTTTCGAATTTTGAGCCGAAAATGGTCTCAATCGACTATGTTCGACTCACTGATGACGAATCCGTCGGAAAATTCGAGTCTGTCCGTCCGGCCGTCCGTCCGCCCGTAAGCACGACCGTATACACGATAACTCTCGAACGGAATGTCCTAGAAACTTGAAATTTTCAGGGTAGGTTCGAATTTCGAATGCCGCGGTTAAGTTCGTTAATGGGCCAAATTCCACCAGGGGTTCCATAAATATGGCCGTTCAAAGTTTTGTTTCCCTGATTACTTGAAAACTACAGATTTGATCGAGATGAAATTTTGCACTCATATGGGGAATGAGGTGTTCAAGCTACATGTGAAATTTTGTCCAGATCGCATGACCAGAACCATAGAAACCATAGAAAATTGTAACTTTTGAACGGAAACGCCTAGGGAAATGAAATTTTCAGGATAGGTTTGGATCTCGAATGTCGTGATCACGTTCATCTATGAGCAACATTATTCTAGGGGTTCCGTAAATATGGTCGTTTGAAATTTAGTTTTCTCGGTAATTTCAAAACTACAGATTCGATCGTGACGAAATTTTGTATACTATTGGAGAAATATATATTCAAGCTACATTCATCCAGATCACATGACCAGAACCATAGAAAATCATAACTTTCGAACGGAAAGGCCTAGGGACTTGAAATTTTCAGGATAGGTGTGGATCTGGAATATCGCGTCCACGTTTATCAATGAGCAGAATTATACTAGGGGTTCCGTAAATACGGTCGTTTGAAATTTTGTTTTCTCGATAATTTCGAAACTACGGATTCGATAGAGATGAAATTTTGTATTTTAATCGGGAATGATATATTAAAACAATATTTTGTCCAGATCGCATGACTAGAACCATAGAAACCATAGAAAATTGTAACTTTTGAACGGAAAGGCCTAGGAACTTGAAATTTTCAGGGTGGGTTTGAGCAAAATAAGACTAGAGCTGTTACAGAAATATAAAGTTTTTTTTATAATTAGAATCTTCTAAGTTTTCTATGGTCTTGGTGATCCGATCTGAACAAAATTTCGCACGTAGTTTAAATACATTCTTCTTCATATATGAAATTATCAGGAAAACAATATTTTGAACGGCCATATTTACGGAACCCCTGATTTAGTTTTTTATGAATTTTCCTTTAAATTCAACCATTCGAACCCCATCACGAATAAAACACGTGTGTAATATACCAATGTCTTTTTTGAAACAGCTCATGAATAAGAATTTTTTTCGAAAATTTTTCTTGAAATTATCGTATTTTCTCCAAAGTTTGTTCACTTTCCGAGACAAAATGCCGAAACTAATTTGTACTTTCTAAATTAAATTGTAAATCTGTTTTGACCCACACTTTCTGAATATTGAACATTGAATGAAGTGATCGGTTAATGAGAAAAAATGTGTTGCTTCACAAATGATTATACAATTTTCCATGTAGAAAAGAAAGGACAGAAACTCAATATTTTAGTAAGTCTTGAATTTAATGATCAATAATTCCCTGGTATCGATATGCTAGTGATTTGTTAATGACGACTCCTAGAGAAACACTGTACAGGTACCTAGTGTATCGTATCCGACAATATATTTTAGTCATCCACTGAAAGATGCTATTGTATTCATTAGTAAAAACCGCAGTCCAATGTATCACTGATATAATACTAATTATATTATATTGAATGAACTCACAAACAAAGTCTCATATATCGATAGTGACAACACAAAAACCACAAGTGTCATCTCAGGAAGGAGTAACAATCCCAATGTATTCTCCAAACGACCGACCAAGCTGCAAAAGAGGGTTAATCAAGTGTTTTGGAGATTTTACACCTAAATAAATCAAACTTAGAATATTGGCCGAAAATTACTAGCATTCCTGTTATGGAATCTGTTTCATTGAGCATATTCCCAAGATGTGGCCTCAGTAAGACCACCCTGTATCTTTTCGATGACCTTGTTTTCTTGAGCTGTTAGTTGTATGGCATTCTTCATCAGCTAATAAACTTTCCTTACAGAATTGATCCTCTCATCTTAATACTTTTCCCAGCTCTATACAGGATGTTATATAAGGTAAGGCTTTTTTTTGACAGGTGCTAGAACTTCTCAAAAGAGAAAATTTCGCCGGAAGTTGATCATATAGAATATTCAATTTGGAAAAAGTGCAAAAAATCTTGGGCATCATTATCTTAATACGTCTCTGGATCGTGATATCTCTCTGTTAGGAGATCTGCCATGAATCACGGTGCCATATACATTTAAGCAATTGAATAAAGTGCTGAATTTTATCACAAATTCGTATATTCTTTTTTAGGAGATGTTTCCTGGACGGTATAATTCATACAAAGTATTTTTGGAGTTTTGATTCATTTTGGTGAGTTCTAACACCTGTCGAAAAAAACCTCACCTTTGAAAAACCCTGCATATTGGAAGCAATTTATTAAAATCTTCTAAACTCTCGTGGAACAGTTCACATAAAAAACTTCTGTACTCACCCTTTAATTTCCGTATGATACCTTATGCAAAAGTGCAATTTCTTTATGTCGAAATTTTTTTCGAATCTGACAAAACCCAGCAGATATTCGAGATGTCTGATCCTCGCCGATAGACGCACTACATTGTCCCCAGCTAGATTATAGCATGCCATTATATGCGCTATGTAAACAGAAAAGATCCACCTGCTGATTATGATATAAATTTTAATTAATATGTTGTCGATTTTGAAAGGATACCAAGCAGGGAAACCCAAATCGCAGAGGAGACCCCCTTTGTAGTCGTCATCAAGACAGTAAAGGATGTGAGTAACTGATGCATGACCAAAAGCTAAAATACTCAAACAACACATAGTTAATTTGTCCGACAATAGGAGATACTTTTTCCTTGTTATCAATGTTCTGGGTATTCCAAAGCGGTAGGTTTCATTTGCCAATACAAAGCTTTCGATTTCATCGGAACGACACAGCCATAGAATTGATAGCGATATGTACCAGATGACATGAAATATGAAGTAAATTCCATCAACAAAACCCTTTTGGATTCCATCTGAAATAATAATCCCTAATCAAAACGATGCAAATATGTATGGCTGATAATTCTATGACATTCCATAATTGGCCAATACACACTGAAAAAAATTACGAAAAGCACTGCCGTGAAGGCAGGAGCTTTTGAGCGCTCGTACATGCACCTTGTAGGTAGATTTGCATTTTCCAGTTTCAGAAATCAATTGAAGGAATTTTTGACTGCTGTCGAAAAAATACTGAAACTTAGGCAAAACTCCAGACTTCATGTCGGTGCTTCAGCTGATCAATTTTTTTCCGATAATTCGCTAGAATTTTCCACGGTATCTATGGTCTTGGTGATGCGATATGGACAAAATTTTGCACGTAGTTTGAATACATTATTCCTGAGCTAGGTGCATAATTTCATTCCAATCCGATCAGTAGTTTCGAAACTATCAGGAAAAAAATATTTTGAACGGCCATATTTACGGAACCCCTAGTCTAATTTTGCTCATTGATGAACGTGACCGTGAAATTTGCGATCCAAACCCACCCTGAAAATTCCTAGGCCTTTCCGTTCAAAAGTTAGAATTCTATGGTTTCTATGGTTCTGGTCATGCGATCTGGACAAAATATTGCTTCAATATATCATTCTCGATTAAAATACAAAATTTCATCTCGATCGAATCCGTAGTTTCGAATTTATCGAGAAAACAAAATTTCAAACGACCGGATTTACGGAACCCCTTGTATAATGTTGCTCATAGATGAACGTGATCACGACATTCAAGATCCACACCTATCCTGAAAATTTCAAGTCCCTAGGCGTTTCCGTTCACAAGTTACAATTTTCTATGGTTTCTATGGTTCTGGTCATGCGATCTGGACAAAAATCCACATGTAGCTTGAACACCTCATTTTCCATTCGAGTGCAAAATTTCATCTCGATCAAATCTGTAGTTTTCAAGTAATCAGGGAAACAAAACTTGGAACGGCCATATTTACGGAACCCCTGGTGGAATTTGGCCCATTAACGAACTTAACCGAGGCATTTGGGATCTGAACCTACACTGAAAATTTCAAGTCTCTAGGTTGATCCGTTCGAGAGTTATCGTGCTGACGGACGGCCGGACGGACGGACGGACGGCCGGACGGACGGACGGACGGCCGGACGGACAGACTCGAATTTTCCGACGGATTCGTCATCAGTGAGTCGAACATAGTCGATTGAGACCATTTTCGGCTCAAAATTCGAAAAATACAGACATCGTGACGAAATGATATAGCCCTCGTGTAAGTAGTACGAGCGCTCAAAAACGAATCCCGGGAATTTTCGATGGAATGAATTCCTGTTGTTTGAACGCAACTATTGTTATCACAACGAAAAAATGCCGTTCTGGGAACAATCTGTACTTCAATCTAACATGCCGATACCGGTTTAAGTGACTTGAGTCCTATGAACAGGAAAAAACGTAAGTATAGCAGTGATCAGGTACTTTAATTTCAAAAGGGATATTTCCTTGAATTTTACAGGAATATGTCTGACAGTCCAGCTGCTGTTGAGAATAACAGAAGAAATAAAGGAGAAATTCAACCTTTCGAGGAAAACTTCAGCTCTGTTCCTCGACATCGAAAAAGCGTTCGATAAAAAAAAATTACTAAAGCACTACCGTGAAGTCAGGAGCTTTTGAGCGCTCGTTCATCCACCTTGTAGGTAGATTCGCATTTTCCAGCTTCAGAAACAAAATGAAAAATTTTTTTGATCGCTGTCAAAAAAATTCTCAAACTAAGGCGAAACTCCAGACTCAACATCAGAGCTTTAGCTGACCAATATTTTTTCGATAATTCTCTAGAATTTTCTATGGTTTCTATGGTTCTGGTCATGCCATCTGGAGAAATGTAGCTTGAAAATATCATTCTCCATTAATAAACAAAATTTCGTCACATTTTCATTATCAAGAAAACTAAATTTCAAACTACCTTACTTACGGAACCCCTAATATAATTTTGCTCATAGATGAAAGTGATCACGACAATCGAGATCCACACCTATCCTGAAAATTTCAAGTCCCTAGGCGTTTCCGTTCGAAAGTTACAATTTTCTATGGTTTCTATGGTTCTGGTCATGCGATCTGGACAAAATTTCAGATGTAGCTTGAATACCTCATTCTCCATTTGAGTGCAAAATTTCATCCCGATCAAATCTGCAGTTTATAAGTAATCAGGAGAACAAAACTTTGAACGGCTATATTCACGGAACCCCTGGTGGAATTTGGCTCATTAACGAACTCAACTGAGGCATTTGGGAACCAAACCCACACTGAAAATTTCAAATCTCTAGGTTGTTCCGTTCGAGAGTTATCGTGCTTACGGCCGGACGGACGGACGGACAGACTCGAATTTTCCGACGGATTCGTCATCAGTGAGTCGAACATAGTCGATTGAGACCATTTTCGGCTCAAAAGTTTTCTTTGAGTGCAGGGTGTTAATAAATGATTGTAACATCGCAGTGGGCTTGGAAATATTTGGCCGCTTCATATGCATACTGTTCACACTTGCAATTCCAGCCACAGAAGTTATTTTGTGCGCGCATGACGAACAAATAATAATGGGCAATATCCGCCGAAGGGTGGCGTAGATATGACCACCTGAAATTTTTCTTTCCCAGAATAACTCTCGCAAGTGTTTCAATTTTCAATATGTATTTTTCCTTACCCGATAAACTCTTGTATAAAAATCCTATCAATCCAAATAAAATTGGCGAAACATATATGAAGGTAAATACAAAATACTTCAAGACATGTTTCCTCGTACATCTTTCACCTTGTGGTGTCATCAACATTATGTTTCTGAGTATTTTCCGTACGAAAGAATAATCATTCACTACAACTATTTGTTCTTCGAACAAGCCACTTTTTTCCATTTTAACGTTAGTCTTCTAGACTCTCGTCTTTACTCTGGGTAGTCTTGATCGAATCTAAACGAAATACCTGTTTCTTTTCCATTTGAAATTATTTTATTAATCTATACTTAACTCAACGTGAATGAATATGTTTGAACTTCAAAGGGAAATATGACTTGAAATCTATTAATTTGTTCAAGTCTGATAATGATAGGTTCGATAATTCGACATCAGTTGAGGGTATTCTGACAATATTATGAGCTATTAAAAAGGAATAAAACTGGGGAAATTTGTAGGTATGAATATATGGAATAACTATGAAGACTTATGATATGCTGAATTTAGGGAATTATTCATCATTTATTTTATTTTTAGCAGTTTTTATTGCCATGCTTCTACACTGGGGACCTAGCAAACACTTTCTACCAGGCGACACCGACAACTCTCAATGTTGTACAAAGATCTGACGTAACAAGCACGATTATGACACATGCGAGTGTTTTGGCGGGTAATTCGAAATTATTTCAAAGAGACCAATTTTTTTCTGTTGAAATAACCTTCATTCTGTTGAAAGTTTGAACCGATCTGGTGTCTGCGCCCGCCATTTTCGTTATCCGTACAGAAATCCATATTATCATGAACTTAGGGAGTCGGATTGCTGAGTCCGTCCGAGAGAAGAATAACCACAGAATCCTTTTCTACAAATCGAAGTACGATGCTAACCTCGAAATCTAGCGGTCTCTCGTTTTTGGGGTTTGCTCTGGACGGTTGTTGATTTTTCCTGGCTGCTCGGTTTTTCATGAAGGTGAAACAGGGTGAGATTGTGAGTTAGTTGATCTGAAACCTTCGAGGGTGGAAGAGATACTTTGGGTTTGTCATGTGAGTAACAACATTTGATAATTACAACGTTATAATTTATATCTAGGCTTCTCGTAATTTGCTACACTTGTCTTCAACAGTGTCCATCATTTACCCCATGTGTTTATCTCATATCATTTACCCTCAATTCACAAGAGACAATTCGCGGTTACTCAACGTATTATACCATGTTGGTTTGCTTCTTGGGTATTGTTTTGTATCCATTTTTCATACTTCATTATCAAGCCTATTCCATATTATTTAATGATTCTAACTGACCATATGTATTAAATTCCTAAGTGCTCCTCACAAGAATTTGCCTGTATAAACGAATGTTTAATAATCACCTTAATTATAAGGTTTTGCAATATTCTTCAAATGATACTATATGTAATCGTTGTAGTTTTCAGCAAATAGCAAGAATATTCATAAGCACCATTGTCGGCATTATGTTTCATCATCTTACATTGATTGAGCATTTTAAAAAGCTACTCTCCACGCATTATTATCCATTATGACTTTTCGTTGATTGTTTATATGATTGACTGCTTATATCGTTTACTATCTATACCATCCACTGCTTATATCGTTTATTGTTTATTTCGTTTACTGTCTAAAGAATTTACTGGTTATATCGTTTACTGCTTATATGGTTTATCTAATACTTGATGGGATTATTGACCAGGGAGACAACTATCGGATGACGCAACTTAAAAATTAATTAAGGCTTTGCAAAACGTTTGGAAATATAAATAACGAGGATCTTTGGTCGCATTCCCCTCTCCTTGCACCGTGGGAGCTCATCAATCATCAATCGTCAAATGGTAGTTTGACACCTGTGAAGTATAACTCCCAATTTACCGCCTTTAATCTACTCAATCATTTTTAAATACTGTTTGAGAGAATTCTCACCAGTCGACCTGTTTATGAATATTCTTTACTTGTGAGTTAATGGTATATGAACGAGAAAAGGAGGGAGGTTGTTTTTTTTTTCCCTTCAGGGTTGTTTTTTTTTCCTCCCTACCTTTTGGCACTCTGAAATAAACTTGTTATTTTCTTGTTTTGAGTGATGAACTATGTGTTTTGAATTTCCTATTTTCCCGTCAATCTCCTCTATTGAATCAAGCGTAATTTGAGTTACAAACTTACATACACAACATAGAGTCCTTTAAAACCACCATAGGATCACGATCTTGGCCAAAGATTATCTAGAGTAATATTTTCAAGTTAAAAAGAACGCCTGTAAGCTAGAGTTCTAGTTCTTTACGGTGATGTCGGTAAGAGTTTTATAATTTAAAAAAATACCAGTACAGTACAAGTTGATACTTTATAACATCGTAGAATAGTTATTTTCTACTCGTATCGTTGAAAATTTCCAACCGAAGGATATCCGGACCATGGTGGGTTCCCCGTTTGGTTTTCTGCTAGCACCATTCGCATGCGCCGTTTGTCGTTGTGGCGTTGGAATCAAATGAAAAATTGAATCTGTCGGAAGAATTCCTGGAGGACAATGTGACTCCAGTTCGCGAAGGAAATCCGCTGTTGGCGGATGGAGTTGACTCGCGGAGAAAACGGCGCGGTTCGTGAAGTTGAAAGTTGGGGTTCTTCCGGAAACGAGGAGGTCGTAACGAAATGGTGAATGGTACCGTTGATGAATGATCCCATTATTGTATTATACTCGAGAGAAGGTACATCCGATGAATTTCATGATTTTATTCGAGTATACTCTGGTAGGATTCTCTTCAGATTTTAATTTTAATGATATAAGACGCAGAATTTTTTTCTATGAATGAAAATTTCGGAAGGCAATTTTACAGAAACCAAAATATCAAGGCTTTTCAATATTTGTTTTCTGAATTTTCTTGAAGTTATAAGCATATTTATTATGTTTCAAGAAAATATTATTTTCCTCCATCGGGAACCAAGGTTTGGAAAATATTTCATCTCACAACGTTGATATTTTGCTGGAAATCAACGATGCGTTGAAAAACTTCCATATTTAACATTGCCAGTGCTGACGAATGTTTTTCAAGAAATACCTCAACTGTGAACCTACCGGGAGAAGCAGATCATTCATATTTTCCCTTATTAATTTTTCATTGTGGCTCTCATCCTGCACATAAATTTCATTATCGTTGTTCACTCCGTCATTTTCATGGCATGAAAGGGGATTAGAATTTATTCCATAACATGAACTGAGAAACTTTTCCATTCTTCGCCTTTTGAAGTATGATTATGTCGGAATATTCATTTGTGAGATGATTTATTAATACTGCCTTGTGGAATACCAGGAAATAATATGCGGGGTATTTCTTCAATTCTTCAATTAACCATTTCACAGAGCAGCTATATAGCAATATTATTATTTTTCATATATGAAGTAGAGAATTAGAGGTATAATAAAAATTACGAAAAGCACTGCCGTGAAGTCAATAACTTTTGAGCGCTCGTACATCCACCTTGTATGTTGTTTCGCATTTTCCAGTTTTAGAAATCAATTGAAGGAATTTTCGACAGCTGTCAAAAAAATTCTCAAATTCAGACGAAACTCCAGACTTTGTCTGTGCTTCAGCTGACCAATTTTTTTTCGATAATTCGCTAGAATTTTCTACGGTATCTATGGTCTTGGTGATGCGATCTGGACAAATTTCGCACGTAGTTTGAATACATTATTCCTCATCTAGGTGCAGTTGCATTCCAATCAAATCGGAAGTTTCGAAATTATCAGGAACAGAATATTTTGAACGGCCATATTTACGGAACCCCTAGTCTAATTTTGCTCATTGATGAACGTGACCGTGAAATTCGCGATCCAAACCCACCCTAAAAATTTCAAGTTCCTAGGCCTTTCCCTTCGGAAGTTATAATTTTCTATGGTTCATATGGTTCTGGTCATGCGATCTGGACAAAATGTTGCTTTATTATATCATTCTCGTTTAAAATACAAAATTTTATCTTGATCGAATCCGTAATTTCGAAATTATCGAGAAACCAAAATTTCAAACGACTGTATTTACGGAACCCCTAGTATAATTCTGCTCATTGATGAACGTCAACGCCACATTTCAGATCTACACATATCCTGAAAATTTCAAGTCCCTAGGCCTTTCCTTTCGAAAGTTATGATTTTCTATGGTTTCTATGGTTCTGGTCATGCGATCTAGAGAAATGTAGCTTGAATATCATTCTCCATTAGTATACTAAATTTCGTCACGATCGAATCTGTTGTTTGGAAATTATCAAGAAAACTAAATTTCAAACGACCATATTTACGGAACCCCTAGTATAATCACGACATTCAAGATCCACACCTATCCTGAAAATTTCAAGTCCCTAGGCGTTTCCGTTCAAAAGTTACAATTTTCTATGGTTTCTATGGTTCTGGTGATGCGAGCTGAACAAAATTTTGCATGTAGATTGAACACCTCATTTTCCATTAGAGTACAAAATTTCACCTCGATCAAATCTCTAGTTTCAAAGTGATCAGGAAAACAAAATTTCGAGTGGCCATATTTACGGAACCCCTCGGCGAATTTTGCCCAATAACGAACTCAACCGCGGCATTTGAGATTAGAACCTACCCTGAAAATTTCAAGTTTCTAGGACTTTCCGTTCGAGAGTTATCGTGCTTACGGCCGGACGGACGGACGGACAGACTCGAATTTTTCGACGAATTCATCATCAGTGAGTTGAACATAGTCGATTGAGACCATTTTCGGCTCAAAATTCGAAAAATACAGACATCGTGACGAAATGATATAGCCCTCGTGTAAGTAGTACGAGCGCTCAAAAATGAAAACTCATACATCAAAATGTTTATTCATCAAAATAATCCCCAACAAAAATGAACAAAATCACAGAACAAGGAATGATTGACCAAAAAATATATTTCTGAAGAGAATAAGCCAGAAGAAAAAAACGTTCACATTAAAAAAAATGCACAAATATATTTATGACCCCAACCAAAATATTGCACAAAGAAGACTATGTAAGTATTAAAAACTACAAAAATTGGATCAACCTCCAGAGAAAATAATATATAATTACATAATGCCAACCCTGTATACCTTAGATGAATCGCTTCTCTGCATTACATTTAATATTGAATATAACTCTATATTGTTATGATTACTCATCATCTTCAATCAGGCCACATTGTGTAGGTGTATGTTTGTCGTATTTCAGTTGCAGATAAGATAATGTTATGAATACCTCTGAAGACGAATCAGTCATCAATGAAATTAAGTGATTTTCATACTAGCTGTATGTTAGGTCGGATAATTTTCTGTTGTAATAAATAAACTTTTTTTTAAAAGTTGGCTTTCGATTTCAAAAACATAATTATATAAAATAAAACCACGTAAAACGGAACGAAATCATATAACACTGGATTATTAAAATAAAATATATTTCGGAAGATAACAGAAAACCACAAAAAATCAGTCAGATCAAAAAAAGGAATTCCTGGAAAATGTTGGTGCAAACAAATATGAAATATGAAATATATAAATTGGATGAGAGATTTTTAAATTTCTACATAACATCTATGTGTATCTATATGTTGAATATTTATGGATATTTTTCGTCTCATATAAGGAGAAGGTATATCATTCGAATAATAAGACATATAACAAAAATATTACACAAAGAAGATAATATAAGTACTAAGAACTACAAAAAATAGACGAACCCCCAATGAAAAAAATATATATAATAAAACTACGTAAAAAAAAGGAACAAAAACACAGGATTATTAAAATGAAATATATTTCGGCAGATAACCATAAGAGTAAAAAAAATCACAAAAAATAGTCAGATTAAAAAAAGGAATTCCTGGACGTGTTGGTGCAAATGAATATAGTTTATTATTTTTCAATATTTATGTTGAAGTTATTGTGATGTTCATGCCACTGTGGATCTCATAAAAAAATTGAATATATATTATTGCTAGAAACACACAGGAATCGATATGTGGAACAGAAATATTAATATTATAAGATGCCACAACGTCTACTACGATATATCCCCATACAAAACTCGACAACACGCTTTATCAACTTTTCAACTTTTCCAAAACTGTAACTGTAACTGCTGTAATCTAGCATCCCAAGGGAATAACGGGAATTTTCCACATTTTCACGCTCAGATTCCCCGACGAAAACGATCTCCGCGAAACTTTCAGCGATTCCTCGGAAAAGTTGCGACGATTTCCCCATTAGGATCGACGACTAGGACAAATCAGGGTGTCCCAGATGAGATCCATCGAGTCTCATCGATTTGGGCTGAATGCAAAGTCGGAATATTTATTTTTCTTTCGGCAGTATCCAAAAAGGGCGTTTCGAATCTCGCCAATCTCATACGTCTAGTCTCCGATATTTGTCTTTGCTTCGGGAGTTCACCTAATGGTTTCCTCTACACAGAGGAAATGGATGATACTTCCATGAATTATTCATTTCCTCGCATTCAGCCCAATTCACGTATAGATCCTGCTCTATTCAGGGTATATAAAATTGTTTTTCCGTTTAGTTTTTATACGGCGATAACGGGAGTTTTCTGCTGTGTTTAGGAAGAATTTCATTCTGAAACAAGGAAGACTAATTGTATAAAAGCAAATATTATTGAGTTGAAAAGGAATGATTGTGACAAAACTGCCATTTAAAGTTGACTGTCGCATTCTATTTTTCCAGTTCAAGGAGTTTATTAGATAATGAAATATGTCCAATAAATTGTAGATGCTGCTTTGTACATTTTGCATTCGTTTTAGAACGCCGACGTTGAGAAAAATCAATTCGAAGTTTGCAGAAAAAATTTAACTGCTACGAAGTTTTCATAATATTGACTGAAACTGGACAAATCGAAAAAAAAAATTCAACTAGATACAGAATGGCGAATGCGCCATTAAATAATTTCCTCATCTTTTTTTTCGTGAATCACCAAAAAGAATTCTACTTCTACATCATTCACTTCCCCTTCACTTTGAATTATTGAGAAGGGTGTAATTGACGAGAATGAGATTGAATGAAAAGGCTGAATATAAATTTGCTTTAGTTGCTACCTAGTATTTTTTATTTCGAAAATAAAATTTCTATCAATCTCTAAGAATGACTGTGTTATCCCGAAATTAATTATTAATGATTTCTCGAGAACATAAGTTGATGTCTAGTTATATAGCTGCAAAATGGCGAATGCACCACTTGCTAAAACTAGTCGAAGTAAGCCTTTACAGAGATATCCGAACTAGAAAGAGTTTATAAATGGCGATAAATCCAAATTTCACTATGTTGGAAAAAACCCCACAAAGCTTTACCGGAATTCCCCCTGGTCGAGAAAATAATATCGAAATCCTTTGGCCTAATTCATTGTTGAACTTCCTCTCAAGTTTCCACATTCATCTCTGTCGCGAACAAATCAACAGTTTCGAAAAGGAATCGATCTATTTACCCACTCTCCTGCACCCCCACGTTCCAGACTCGACGACGACAAAACACCCTCTCGGATATTAGGAGAGGACCCAAGGCGTGTTGTTCTGTCACAAACCTCCATTTATATTCATGAAAGCAAACAAGATGTTCGTTGTTGAAACAAAGTACCCGGTTGATTATTTCGAAGAAAAAAGGGCGCAGCAGAGGATCATTAGAATAATTGGAGGCATCTCATTCGGTTTTGTTAATCCGGTTTGTTTTTCGTGTTTGTGTTGTTTCTTTCTTGTTGCCTTGGGAAGCACTTTTCATTCTCGTGTCTAGTGACTGTTGCTTGGTGGAAAAATTATATATTTTAGACGTCATGGTGGTGATGAGGGTTGAAATGTTTCTGAATATGGGTAACCAATTTGTTGACCACATAATCCCTCATCTGCTTTCAGTTGAACTTACTATATTGGACATAAAGGATCGTCATATAACTAGTCGAAGTTCCTGCAGGAAATTAACAGATCTGAATCAACCCAACTAAGCTAACTTCAGATACGAAGGGCATTTAATAAGAAGTTTGTGGGCATTAAACTTGATGGGACCATAAACAGGAAAAATCAACACAACGCAGATAATGACCCCAATCAGAGGGGTCATAAAGTCCCGAGACATAGTTGCTGAGATGAGAAATCGATAAGAATTTTATATCACTTCGGGAAAGTAAGGATATGTGGAGGTCATCGTCGGCTATCTCATTTTTTTTGTTTGTCCTGAATGCCTTCCTATACCATTAGTCGTATCTGCGTCATTTTTTTTGTTCAAAGAAGGGAAGATACTACTAATGGTCCTCTTCCAATCTTCAGAGCATTTCTATCTTTAGCTCATCAAGAATATGCTATACTTCTCTCAAGCTTCCTTACAGAGCATTGTCACCTCAGAAAGCATCTAGTGAGAGTGGGTTCAGCAGAGAATGACAATTGTAGATACTGCAGGTATAGGAAAGAAAGTCTTGGACGCCATCAGAAGCCAATACAAAGAATGCTTGGGTCTCGAAATCATTAATGATGGAGACATATCCCCCTTGGCGATTCCTGCAGGAAAGCAACAGATCTGAATCGACCCAACTTAGCTTACCGCAGATACGAAGGACATTTGATTAGAAGTTTGTGGGTACCAAACTTGATGGGTCCATAAAAAGAAAAATCAACACCTCGCAGATAATTACCACAATCAGAGGATTCATAAGGTCCCGAAACATAGTTGCTGGAATGAAAAATTGGTTAGAACTCTATACAAGAAGAAACTACTTGTCAAAAATAAGAAAATGTGGAGGTCCATTCTCAAACGTCAGCTATATCATCTCGTTTGTTGATCTCGAATGCCTTCCTATACCATTAATCGCATCGACTTCGTTTTTTGTTCAAGGATGAGAAGATACTAGAGAAGGTTCTTCTCCCAGTTTTGGACTATTTCTTATCTTGAGCTCATCAAGAATATGCTACATCTCCTAACAAGCTTCCTCGCGAAGCATTGAAACCTCAGAAAGCATCTAGTGAGAGTGGGTTTAAGAGAAAATGACAAATGTAGTTTCTGCAGGTATAAGAAAGAAAGTCCTGAACGCCATCAGAAGCCAAGGCAAAGAAAGCTTGGGCCTCGAAATCATTAATGATGGAGATATAAACTCCTCGCCAATTCATGCAGGAAATTAACAGATCTGAATCAACCCAACTTAGCTTACCGCAGATACGAAGGATATTTAATTAGAAGTTTGTTGGTACCAAACTTGATGGGTCCAAAAAGAGAAAA
The DNA here is from genome assembly GCA_963966015.1 of Aphidecta obliterata. NCBI lineage: Eukaryota > Metazoa > Arthropoda > Insecta > Coleoptera > Coccinellidae > Aphidecta > Aphidecta obliterata. Next base: position 8,211,741 of record OZ014435.1, read on the forward strand.
ATCAACACCTCGCAGATAAGTACCACAATCAGAGGGGTCATAAAGTCCCGAAACATCTCGAAACTCTATACAAGAAGAAACTACTTGGGAAAAATAAGGAAATTTGGAGGTCCATCCTCAAACGTCAGCTATATCATCTCGTTTGTTGATCTCGAATCCCTTCCTATACCATTAATCGCATCGACTCCGTTTTTTGTTGAAGGAAGAGAAGATGCTAGAGAAGGTTCTTCTACCAGTTTTGAGCTATGTCTTATCTAGAGCTCATCAAGAATATAATATATCTTCTAACAAGCTTCCTTTCAGAGCATTGTCACCTCAGAAAGCATCTAGTGAGAGCGGATTTAGCAGATAATGACAAATGTAGATTCTGCAGGTATAAGAAAGAAAGTTCTGAACGCCATCAAGAGCCAGTGCGAAGAATGCTTGGGTCTCGAAATCATTAATGATGGAGACATATCCCCCTTGGCGTTGCCTGCAGGAAATCAACAGATCTGAATCAACCCAACTAAGCTAACTGCAGATACGAAGGGCATTTAATTAGAAGTTTGTGGGTACCAAACTTGATGGGTCCATAAGGGAAAAAATCAAAACATTGCAGATAATTACCAAAATCAGAGGGCTCATGAAGTCCCGAAACATAGTTGCTGAGATGAAAAATCGATAAGAACTCTATACAGGAAGAAACTACTTGGGAAAATAAGGAAATGTGGAGGTCCATCCTCAAACGTCAGCTATATCATCTCGTTTATTGCTCTAGAATGCCTTTCTTTATCATTAATCGCATCGACTTCGTTTTTTGTTCAAGGAAGAGAAGATACTAGAGAAGGTTCTTCTACCAGTTTTGGACTACGTCTTATCTAGAGCTCATCAAGAATATGATACATCTTGTAACAAGCTTCCTCACAGAGCATTGTTACCTCAGAAAGTATCTAGTGAGAGTGGGTTCAGCAGATAATGACAAATGTAGATTCTGCAGGTAAAGGAAAGAAAGTCCTGGACGCCATCAGAATCCAATGCAAAGAATGCTTGGGTCTGATCAACTGATCTGAATCAACCCAACTAATTTGACCGCAGATACGAAGGGCATTTAATTAGAAGTTTGTGAGCATCAAACTTTATGGGTCCATAAAGAGAATAAATCAACTAAGCTCATCGCAGATAATTACCATGATCAGAGGGGTCATAAAGTCCATACACATAGTTGCTGAGATGAAAAATCGATAAGAACCCTATTCAAGAAGAAACTACCTGGGAAAAATAAGGATATGTGAAGGTTCATCCTCGAACGTCAGCTATATCATCTCGTTATTTGTTGATCTCGAATGCCTTCCTATACCATCAATCGCATCGACGTCATTTTTTGTTCAAGGATGAGAAGATACTAGAGAAGGTTCTTCTCCCAGTTTAGGACTATTTCTTATCTTGAATATGCTACATCTTCTAACAAGCATCTCTACAAAGCATTGTCACATCGGAAAGCATGTAGTGAGAGTGGGTTTCGAAGAGAATGACAAATGTAGATTCTGCAGGTATAAGAAAAAAAGTCCTGAACGCCATCAGAAGGCAATGCATAGAATGCTTGGCTCTCCAAATCATTGATGATGGAGACATATATTCCCAGGCGATTCCTGCAGGAAATTAACAGATCTGAATCAACCCAACTAAGCTAACTGCAGATACGAAGGGCATTTAATTAGAAGTTTGTGGGCTTCAAACTTGATGGGTCCATAAAGAGGAAAAATATACACATGGCCGATAACGACCTCAATCAGAGGGGTCGTTAAGTTCCCAGACATAGTTGCTGAGATGAGAAATCGATACGAATTCTATACAAGAAGAAACCACTTCGGCAAAGTGATATTTGGAAGTCAATCCTTGAACGTCGGCTATCCCATTTTGTTTGCTTGTCCTGAATGCCTTCCTGTACCATTAATCGTATCTGCGTCATTTTTTTTTTGTTCAAGGAAGAGAAGATACTAGTAAAGGTTCTTCTTCGAGTTTCAGAGCATTCCTTATCTTGAGCTCATCAAGAATATGCTACACTTTCAACAAGCTGTCTCACAAAGCAACGTCGCCCCTGAAATCATCTAGTGAGAGTAGGTTAAACTAAAAATGACAAATTTAGAATCTGTGGGGATAAGGAAGATGTCCTCAACACCATTAGAAGCCATTGCAAAGAATGCTTGGCTTCTTGGAGAACTGCAACTTGCACTGTCAACCCTATCCTACTAATAACATCAAATGGGGCTAGGAGATAATATTTCATACTCTTAAGCCCTTTATTTCATTGTTCTCCCTCAATTTCCTGATGTTATCATTGAAAAGATCGTTTCATTTGCAGGCATAAAGGGCAAAGACTATCAAAACCAGACGAATTCCGAGAGGATAATAAGCATCAGGACCCTCTCCTGAACCTCAGACAATTATTCCAACCGCAATGGAACGAGCCCTACTCCGGGTTATCTTCGGCCTTTTATCTTTTTCCAATCCTATCGTCGCCAGTTGCAATCTGGAGCGGTTATTCATCGAGAAAAGAGTGAGTATCGAGGAATCGGTAATGGAGTCCCCGATTGTCTTCAGAGGATTGAGCCTGGCGACGTCTGGATCGGCGCATAATCCAGTCGGCGTCGGCGGTAAATTCGTGGCACGCTTCGAATTATTGAATACTTTCAAGGATATGCGGGCTTTCGGGGATCAGTGGAGCATATCGATGGATTCCAGTGATAGGTGAGTTCTAAATTTCCAATTAGATGGTCTTTTCGTGAGAAGTCAACAATGGTAGGGAGATTCCTGCCATTATCGTCGACGTTCGCACGATCGGAGACGTGAAATTCTCGGGTGTTGAAGGGGCTCGAGCTGAATTTGAATGTTGGAAGATTGAATTCTAGGGATTTGGGGGAACATTCGAGTAGTGGGTGAACCAATTTCCTGATGTGCGAAGCCAGTTGTTTTGTAGAGAATTGTGCTAGCTTTCCCAGCAAACAAGAACTGTTCCTATTAACGTTTTCATAAATCATTCAATTTTGATTAAATGAAAGCTAGAATTATGTGTGAAGTATGTGCGAAGTCGATTTTTTCTTACAGGATAGCACAATAATTCTTGATTACTTCTTTATAATGAATTTCGGTGAAATTAATGAATAACATATTAGCTAGAACCATTCTTATTTACCCTCTCATTTGTTATTCAGTATTCATGAACTAAAAAAAATATTCATGAATTATGTGGGAAGCCAGTTTCTTCCTGAATTGATGAATTTGTCAGAAATCTTCCACAATTCTATATAAATCTTCTATTTATTCCACAATTTTGATAACACAAATACACAAATTATGTGTAAATTGGGTGATTTATATGCGAATCAATTTTTTTCTGTGTCCCTTCGTCCTTTTTCCTGAAACTTGTGCTAGATTTTTTGGCAAGCTGGAACTATTCGTATTTACCCTTTCATTTGCCCATTTATTTCCATGAACTGAATGCCAGAGTTATGTGTAAATGATGTGGAAAGCTAGTTTTTCCATCAATTGTTGAATTAACCAGAAATCTAGCACAATTCTTTATGAATCTTCTATTTATTCCTCAATTTTGATAACACGAATACTTAAATTATGTGTGAATTGGGTGATTTATATGCGAATCAATTTTTTTTTGAGTCCCTTCTTTCTTTTTCTCGAGAATTGTGCTAGCTTTTCGGACAAGCTGGACTATCCGTATTTACCCTTTCATTTTCCACTCAATTTCTATGAGTTGAATGCCAGAATTATGTGTGAATTATGTAAAAAGCTATTTTTTCCAAGAATCGCTGAATAAGCTAGAAATCTAGCACAATTCTTTATGAATCTTCTATTTATTCCTCAATTTTGATAACACGAATACCCAAATTATGTGTAAATTGGGGGATTTATATGCGAATCAATTTTTTTCTGTGTTTCTTCGTTCTTTTTCCTGAAAATTGTGCTAGCTTTTTTGGCAAGCTGGAAATATTCGTATTTACCCTTTCATTTGCCCATTAATCTCCATGAACTGAATGCCAGAATTATGTGTAAATAATGTGGAAAGCTAGTTTTTCCATCAATTGTTGAATTAGCCAGGAATCTAGCACAATTCTTTATGAATCTTCTATTTATTCCTCAATTTTGATAACACGAATACCCAAATTATGTGTAAATTGGGTGATTTATATGCGAATCAATTTTTTTTTGAGTCCCTTCGTTCTTTTTCTCGAGAATTGTGCTAGCTTCTTGGACAAGCTGGACTTTTCGTATTTACCCTTTCATTTTCCACTCAATTTCTATGAACTGAATGCCAGAATTATGTGTGAATTATGTAAAAAGCTATTTTTTCCAAGAATTGCTGAATAAGCTAGAAATCTAGCACAATTCTTTATGAATCTTCTATTTATTCCTCAATTTTGAAAACACAAATACCCAAATTATGTGTAAATTGGGTGATTTATATGCGAATCAATTTTTTTCTGTGTCCCTTCGTTCTTTTTCCTGAAAATTGTGCTAGCTTTTTTGGCAAGCTGGAACTATTCGTATTTACCCTTTCATTTTCCCATTAATTTCCATGAACTGAATGCCAGAATTATATGTAAATAATGTGGAAAGCTAGTTTTTCCATCAATTATTGAATTAGCCAGAAATCTAGCACAATTCTTTATGAATCTTCTATTTATTCCTCAATTTTGATAACACGAATACCCAAATTATGTGTAAATTGGGTGATTTATATGCGAATCAATTTTTTTTTGAGTCCCTTCGTTCTTTTTCTCGAGAATTGTTCTAGCTTTTTGGACAAGCTGCACTATTCGTATTTACCCTTTCATTTTCCACTCAATTTCTATGAGTTGAATGCCAGAATTATGTGTAAATTATGTAAGAAGCTATGTTTTCCAAGAATTGCTGAATAAGCTAGAAATCTAGAACAATTCTTTATGAATCTTCTATTTATTCCTCAATTCTGATAACACGAATACCCAAATTATGTGTAAATTGGGTGATTATATGCGAATCAATTTTTTTTTTGAGTCCCTTCATTCTTTTTCTCGAGAATTGTGCTAGCTTTTTGGACAAGCTGGACTATTCGCAATTACCCTTTTCATTTACCAATCAATTCCAATGAACTGAATGCCAGAATTATGTGTAAATTATGTGGGAAGCTATTTTTCCATGAATTGCTGAATAAGCCAGAAATGTAGCAAAGTTCTATATAAATCTCCTATTCAATTCTCAATTTTGATAACACAAATATGCAAATTATGTGTAAATTGGGGGATTTATATGCGAACCAATTTTTTTTCTGTGTCCCTTCGTTCTTTTTCTCGAGAATTGTGCTAGCTTTTTGGACTAGCTGGACTATTCGTATTCATCCTTTCATTTTCCACTCAATTTCTATGAACTGAATGCCAGAATTATGTGTTAATTATGTGGGAAGCCACTTTTTCCATGAATTGCTGAATAAGCCAGAAATCTAGCAAAGTTCTATATAAATCTCCTATTGAATTCCCAATTTTGATAACGCAAATACCCAAATTATGTCTAAATTGGGTGATTTATATGCGAATCAATTTTTTTTTGAGTCCCTTCGTTCTTTTTCTCGAGAATTGTGCTAGCTTTTTGGAAAAGCTGGACTACTCACAATTACCCTTTTCATTTAGCAATCAATTTCTATGAACTGAATGCCAGAATTAGGTGTAAATTATGTGGGAAGCCATTTCTCTCATGTATTGCTGAATAAGCCAGAAAGCTAGGACAATTCTATATAAATCTTCTATTTAATCCTCGATTCTGATAACTTAAATACCCAGATTATGTGTAAATTGGGTGATTTATATGCGAATCAATTTTTTTTGTGTCCCTTACTTCTTTTTCTCGAGAATTGTGCTAGATTTTTGGGCAAGCTGGAACTATTCGTATTTACCCATTCATTTATCAATCAATTTCAATGAACTGAGTTCCAGAATTATGTGTAAATTATGTGGGAAGCCAGTTTTTTCATTAATTGCTGAAATAGCTAGAAATCCAGCACAATTCTATATAAATCTTCTATTTATTCCTCAATTTTGGTAACACAAATACCCAAATTATGTGTAAATTGGGTGATTTATATGCTGATCAATTTTTTTCGGTGTCCCTTCGTTCTTTTTCTCGAGAATTGTGCTAGCTTTTTGGGCAAGCTGAAACTATTCGTAGTCACCTTTTCATTTACTAGGACCTCAATTTCCATTAACTGAATGCCAGAATTATATGTAAATTATGTGGGAAGACAGTTTTTCCATGAATTGTTGAATTAGCCAGAAATATAGCACAATTCTATTGCGGTACCCTTCTATTCATCACTCAATTTTAACAGCACGAATGCCCAAGTTATATGTAAATTGGGTGATTTATGTGCGAATAAATTCTTCTAGTTACCGTTCGTTTATCGTTAATGGTGCTTTCCGGCAAGATAGAATTTTTATTTTTGTTTTAAATTTTTTTTATTATCATTTTCATCCCCATCGATATGAAAATTAGTGTTACGGTTTCAAATAATCAATTTTCACTCAATTCAAATGGGTAAAATTTATTTCGACAATAAAACCAATGAGTTCCTGGCATTATACGTGTATTCTTGCAAGTTCACCGCATATATTCTTCCTCGAATCTCCTGATGTTTTCACTTACAATACCGCGTTTCTTTCTTTCCCACACAACCACCCTTCCCACTTCCTAGATAAAGCAATATCTGCTGTAAAAAGTTCGTTGCCCCATAGCAGCTCATGAAAAAGTCCTATTCGCAGAAACGCGCTCCGCACAGGCGATAATCCCTCCAGTTCTTTCAACCCCCCAAGTGAAATATGGGCTGAAAACCCTCATTTCTTTTCTCTTTCAGGATAGTCAATGTGACTATAATGGAGGAACCCACCGCCGAATGCGCGTCTGGCGTCGCGGCTCCGCTCGAGTACATTGTGTTCGGATTCGCTGACGGCGAAAAAGTCACAGCCGCCTCGGTGGTAAAGTGGAGCGAGCGGACCGATCAAAGAGTCTGGATGGTGTTGGGTGAGAGCACTATCTTTTTTTCCAGATTATCCCACCTTCAGATTCGCTATCTCGAATGATAACGTGGGGTTTTATCCAGTTATCCTGAGTGTGCCTAGTTAGGTTTTTGTTTTTGATGGATGTCCTCTTCACTCTTCACTTTCAATTCACACGGGATGTTACGATTCAGAGTTAACACTATCCTTTTTTCTTAGGTTGGAGTGAGTGGGGTGAATGGTCACCGTGTAGTGTTTCTTGCTCTTCTGGTATTCAACAACGTGTTCGCCATTGCCAAGCAGAGACGTGTCCTGGACATAACGTGGAACAGAGGCATTGCAATATGTTTAGGTGAGTATCGATGATTAAATTCCTGAAGGAAACATCCGCAGAGATAAGGAAGGAAACAACACAAGAAGGTTCAAGGCAACCATTCTTTCCATATAGAGTGCAACAGAGAAACATAATAAATATCTTTATATGTACCATATCCAGAAATTCCAGTTAACATTCATCACCAAGACTGGCATACGGATTTGGGACTTCCGGCGTAACAGAACCTGCCATGAAACTTCCGCTTTCAAATTACATTGCGTTGATAAGAAAACTTCGTGGCAGAGGTCGAGATTAATCCCATTCTCTTATCTCCGCGCGAATATTTTCCAGCAGCGAAAAATCCCCAACTATATCACCCCTGCAGAGAAAGAAATGGACAACGCCTGCACTCCGAAAAATTTGTATCTGCCTATAATATTCGATTCTTCTGGAACATCCACCGAGAGATATTATTATTTTGAATACTCTTGTAATAATACGGTTTGTTACAGGCAGCCTAACTCCGTTATGTACCTACTTGAAATAAAATTCACTCACTCCGAAAGTGACCCCAAACTTTTTCGCACTCCCGTAACAAATCCGCGCTTAATCTCCGTACCATTTTAAACCTTACTCAAAACCCAATTCATACGGCTATTTCCTTCCACGAGCGACTCTCGACTAGTCCCTAACACTGGACTCTCTAAACCGAACCTACAAGTTCTGTACCCTTCTTGGTTCCTCCAAATAACCACCAGCTGTTATCTCCGAGTTCTCGCAAGCAACTTCTTAATGTCTTCTGAGCTCCCCAAAGGTGGAGTTCTTCACCTTCCGAAAACCTTTTCCATGATATGACACTTTTCGTCGTGCCTCTCCCTTCAACGGCTTAAAACCACCCAAATCTTCAAAAATGTACCATGATTTTGACCGGTTCCAATTTCTTATCGCTGATTTTCTTCGAATCTCTGAGCTGAACTATCAGAATTCTTACGTTCCTCAAAACAAAGATTCGTTTGAAGCAAAGATTTCCTCATCTATTGCTTAGGTATCAATTCTTAATCACATAGCTCCTAAATTAACGACATCCATTGATTATACAAAGTAATACAGTGTATGCCTTGAATTCGAATATACAAAGATAGGTAACCGAAATTAAGATTGATTATTCGTATTCCCAGATATTAAATCCTTAATAACAGAAGTGAGACACATTCTGATTCAGCTAACCCATTGAATGCCTTCTAATGGTAATTTTTTCATAACTAACCCTTTATCTTGCCCTCGAATTCGGCCTCAGATTGCATTCACCATCACTTTATATCGATTCATTATGTCGAAACGAGTCAAGGGTTCTTGAGCCTCAGGCTCTCCTGACCAATATTCCCTATGGCATAACCCATCCTTGACTCTTTCGAGCTGCGAAGTGGAGTAGGAAGGTTGTTATCCCTTCGAGTATGAAGTACTCGAAACTGAACAACTTATTCTTCTAGCCATTATGAGGGAGAATTTTTGATCGATTCATTTCTACTTCCTTGTGAAGAAGCCATAATCAGCAAAATGGAAGAAAAATTGGAAGAATTGGGAGGTATCAGACTTGCAAGCGCATGAAACATTCTAGACAAGGTACTTGTAGAAGATATAACAAAGGAATTACATAATTAAATCTGCCTGGATAAGTGACGAAAACCATCCCCAGAGAAAGCGTTCAATTAAGGGTTAGATAGACCTATCGCAGATCCGTATTCGAAACTGTGCATTGGCTTGAGCAAAACAGGAATTAAGTATTTTTGTATATAAAAAGGTTGGTCACAACGAATACTATGAGTAAAGCCTCATTGCTTCCTAACAGTTGCTAGGTATTTGGTGAAAGAAAACTTACCACCTGCCAGAAGTGGACAAAGGAGAAACCAGAAACATCTCACGCCTGTCGCAGACATCTGGTTAGCATTAAATCTTTTCTTGGGGCGGTTAATTTTCACTTTAACGCCCACTCGCTTGAATCGTTTAAATAATTTCCATAGAAAATGAGCATTCTAGAATGATTCTGTTTAAATAATACGAATGGTTTTAGCAATAGCACGAGTTATTGAGATGGAATTTTAGTATTATTCTTTATTTCTACCCGCTGTCACCGATCAATAATCTATTGTCCGAAAAGAAACTTATTTTTTCAATTCGAAAACATAATTCCTGAGTTGACATTTTTAGTAGTGCCTCTATCTTCCACTGCTTGAAGACCCCCCACGCTCTTAAATTCTTTCTCCGAAACTTTCTCATGAAAGAATTGCGTCTTTTCCCCTTATAGAGGACTCCTTAAATCATCAATACAAAGTTTGTCAAAACAAAGCTTCGTTTGAAGCCAAAGCTTTCCTTATCTATTGTTTACGTATCAAATCTCAGTCACACAGCTCCAAAATCAACGACATCCGTTGATTATACAAAGTAATTACAATGTATGCCCGACTTCGAACTCTTTTCCGAGGTAGGTAACCGAATTTGGAATTAAATATTTATATTCCCAAATATTACATCTGAATGGTTTTCAATGATGGCAAACTAGTATTTATGCAGATTTTTTAAACGGGATCGGTAGCGACCAGTGGTGCTGGACTGCTGAAAAAACTGTTGGAAAAATAGTGATTCCGAAGCACGTTTACTCGAGGAAATGAAGACAATATAAAATCGATGACGCCATTCTCAAAATCAATTGAAAATATAAAAGAAAAATTTTTTACCTCGTTTTTTCCCGATCAGCATTTATGGGTATTCGCCTATTTCAAAACTTTTACGAACGTCATTTTCATATATTTTGGGGTGAAAATTGGTGACGCCCCGCTTACTATCAAAAAAAGTCGTTTCCCCCCCCAAAAAATTAGCAGGGGCGCATCGCGCTCCTGCCGACGCGACCGCTATGCGGTCGTATTTTACAAGAAACGACTTGGTGCCTTCGGCACCACGACCTCGACCATTAAGAATTATTTGTTTCTATGGACATTTGTCGCTTAAGTATATAGGAGGACACTGTCCTAACTTAACCTAACCTTACCTAACGTAAATATTAATTCATTTCAAGAATTGCAACAACAATGTCCTTCCTTAGCCTTACCATAACATTAATTTATTTTTCGAATTTTTCAATACTGTCCTCATGGTAACCTAACCTTACCTAACCTAAATATTGATTCATTTCAAGAATTCTCTCAACACTGTCCAAAGTTAACCTAACCTAACCTAAATCTCATGAAGAAAGTAAAACACCTTTTGTTAGTTTCAACACCACCATCGAATCAATTCGCACCTCCAGGTACCAGGATTCGGGCGCGAACTTTCCTCAAATTGCCTCAACTCTGTAGAATTAGTTGGAGAATTGGATCGGTAATGATTCAATTTAAAATCGCTCCGAGGTTCTTAATTGGAATCCGGGGATTCAGTGAAAATGCCAGAGCGGAAGTTAACTCGCCGTATTTTCTGGATTTGATCCATGGATCGGATTAGGGGATTGTTGAAAAACGCGTTATGGCGAGGAAAATTCGTATTCTTGCCGGATATGACAGCGTGACGCGACTTTTTTCTTCTTAGAAAAAATACAGAATTTCGCAGAAAGGTTTTGTTAGTGTTAAGAATTCCTAAATGCACAAATTGAGAATGAAAGTAATAAAAATAAATCACAGGGAAATTTCCATTTTCTCTCTCTGCGCGATTCCAGCTCCATCGAACCCCACAAACTCCGAATGCTATTTTTCCAATACCCCAAATCGCTGGCTCACTTGTTTCCGTTTAATGTTAAATTTCCGTTCGAATGTCAAATGTGATTTTCAGAAATTCAATAACAGAGGAAACGTTTGAAGATTAAAGGTCCTGAGTTCCTTACATCTCCAGCGTCAATCGAGCGTCGCTTGGTAATTCGATTTCGTTTGCAAGGAGTTCTCCCACCCATCAATATAGCCTCGAATTTTATTTCTGATTTCTAGGGTTTTTATCGAGAGACAGTGGTTGTTCTGAAATAACTAAAATCTCATATTGCAAACTTTAGAAAACAACTATGGGTAATATTGTATTTTGTCACTACACATTGGTTTGTTTACATTCTGAGTTGACGCCAACATATGTATGCATCGTTGCCAGAGGACACATTGAGATATTCCTCTAGATTTTTAGAATTTATTTTGGTTTGTTGAGCTATTTTTGAGAATTGCTTTAACCATTCCATTTCCATTGGATTAATCAGGAAACAGAAGATCATAACTAAAACCAAAGCATGCCATATTCCAAACTGCAAAAAACAACGATGGTAATTTTGTATTTCGTCGGAACATATTGACAGCGATCCGTTTGTGTACATTCTAAATTGACGCCAACATATGTATGCATGGTTGCCAGAAGACAGATTGAGATATTCCTCTAGATTTTCAGAATTTATTTTGGTTTGTCGAGCAGTTTTTGAGAATTTCTATAACCATTCCATTTCCATTGGATTAATTCGTAAACAGAAGATCATAACCAAAACCAAAGCATGCCATATTTAAAACTGCAAAAAACAACGAAGGTAATTTTCTATTTCGTCCCAACATATTGACAGCCGTTTGTTTACAATCTGAATTGACGCCAACATATGTATGCATCGTTGCCAGAACACACATTGTGAGATATTTCTTTAGATTTCTAGAATTCATTTCGGTTTGTCTAGCTATTTTGGAGAATTTTCATCACCATTTTATCTACATCGTATGAATTTGGAAACAGAAGATCATAACCAAAACCTTAGCCTGTCATATTCCAAACTGCAGAAAACAACGATGGGTCATATTATATTTTGTCCCAACATATTGGCAGCCATCCGTTTGTTTACATTCTGAATTGACGCTAACATATGTATGCATCGTTGCCAGAAGACACATTGTGAGATATTTCTTTAGATTTCTAGAATTTATTTCGGTTTTTCGAGCTATTTTGGAGAATTTTCATAACAATTTTATCTACATCGTATGAATTTGGAAACAGAAGATCATAACTAAAACCTAAGCATGTCATATTACAAACTGCAGGAAATAACGATGGTAATTTTGTATTTCGTCGGAACATATTGACAGCGATCCGTTTGTGTACATTCTAAATTGACGCCAACATATGTATGCATGGTTGCCAGAAGACAGATTGAGATATTCCTCTAGATTTTCAGAATTTATTTTGGTTTGTCGAGCAGTTTTTGAGAATTTCTATAACCATTCCATTTCCATTGGATTAATTCGTAAACAGAAGATCATAACCAAAACCAAAGCATGCCATATTTAAAACTGCAAAAAACAACGAAGGTAATTTTCTATTTCGTCCCAACATATTGACAGCCGTTTGTTTACAATCTGAATTGACGCCAACATATGTATGCATGGTTGCCAGAAGACACATTGTGAGATATTTCTTTAGATTTCTAGAATTTATTTTGATTTGTCTAGCTATTTTGGAGAATTTTCATAACCATTTCATCTACATCGTATGAATTTGGAAACAGAAGATCATAACTAAAACCTAAGCATGTCATATTCCAAACTGCAGGAAACAACGATGGGTAATATTGTATTTTGTCCCAACATATTGGCAGCCATTCGTTTGTTTACATTCTGGGTTGACGCCAACATATGTATGCATCGTTGCCAGAACACACATTGTGAGATATTTCTTTAGATTTCTAGAATTCATTTCGGTTTGTCTAGCTATTTTGGAGAATTTTCATCACCATTTTATCTACATCGTATGAATTTGGAAACAGAAGATCATAACCAAAACCTAAGCATGTCATATTCCAAACTGCAGGAAACAACGATGGGTAATATTGTATTTTGTCCCAACATATTGGCAGCCATCCGTTTGTTTACATTCTGAATTGACGCTAACATATGTATGCATCGTTGCCAGAAGACACATTGTGAGATATTTCTTTAGATTTCTAGAATTTATTTCGGTTTTTCGAGCTATTTTGGAGAATTTTCATAACAATTTTATCTACATCGTATGAATTTGGAAACAGAAGATCATAACTAAAACCTAAGCATGTCATATTACAAACTGCAGGAAATAACGATGGTAATTTTGTATTTCGTCGGAACATATTGACAGCGATCCGTTTGTGTACATTCTAAATTGACGCCAACATATGTATGCATGGTTGCCAGAAGACAGATTGAGATATTCCTCTAGATTTTCAGAATTTATTTTGGTTTGTCGAGCAGTTTTCGAGAATTTCTATAACCATTCCATTTCCATTGGATTAATTCGTAAACAGAAGATCATAACCAAAACCAAAGCATGCCATATTTAAAACTGCAAAAAACAACGAAGGTAATTTTCTATTTCGTCCCAACATATTGACAGCCGTTTGTTTACAATCTGAATTGACGCCAACATATGTATGCATGGTTGCCAGAAGACACATTGTGAGATATTTCTTTAGATTTCTAGAATTTATTTTGATTTGTCTAGCTATTTTGGAGAATTTTCATAACCATTTCATCTACATCGTATGAATTTGGAAACAGAAGATCATAACTAAAACCTAAGCATGTCATATTCCAAACTGCAGGAAACAACGATGGTTAATATTGTATTTTGTCCCAACATATTGGCAGCCATCCGTTTGTTTACATTCTGAATTGACGCTAACATATGTATGCATCGTTGCCAGAAGACACATTGTGAGATATTTCTTTAGATTTCTAGAATTTATTTCGGTTTTTCGAGCTATTTTGGAGAATTTTCATAATAATTTTATCTACATCGTATGAATTTGGAAACAGAAGATCATCACCAAAACTATAGCATGTCATATTTCAAACTGCAGGAAACAACGATGGATAACATTGTATTTTCTCCGAACATATCGACAGTGATCCGTTTGTTTACATTCTGAATTGACGCCAACATAAGTATGCATCGTTGCCAGAAGACACATTGTGAGATATTTCTTTAGATTTCTAGAATTTATTTCGGTTTGTAAAGCTATTTTGGAGAATTTTCATAACCATTCCATCTACATCGGATGAATTTGGAAACAGAAGATCATAACTAAAACCTTAACATGTCATATTCCAAACTGCAGGAAACAACGATGGATAACATTGTATTTTCTCCGAACATATCGACAGTGATCCGTTTGTTTACATTCTGAATTGACGCCAACATAAGTATGCATCGTTGCCAGAAGACACATTGTGAGATATTTCTTTAGATTTCTAGAATTTATTTCGGTTTTTCGAGCTATTTTGGAGAATTTTCATAACAATTTTATCTACATCGTATGAATTTGGAAACAGAAGATCATAACTAAAACCTAAGCATGTCATATTACAAACTGCAGGAAATAACGATGGTAATTTTGTATTTCGTCGGAACATATTGACAGCGATCCGTTTGTGTACATTCTAAATTGACGCCAACATATGTATGCATGGTTGCCAGAAGACAGATTGAGATATTCCTCTAGATTTTCAGAATTTATTTTGGTTTGTCGAGCAGTTTTCGAGAATTTCTATAACCATTCCATTTCCATTGGATTAATTCGTAAACAGAAGATCATAACCAAAACCAAAGCATGCCATATTTAAAACTGCAAAAAACAACGAAGGTAATTTTCTATTTCGTCCCAACATATTGACAGCCGTTTGTTTACAATCTGAATTGACGCCAACATATGTATGCATGGTTGCCAGAAGACACATTGTGAGATATTTCTTTAGATTTCTAGAATTTATTTTGATTTGTCTAGCTATTTTGGAGAATTTTCATAACCATTTCATCTACATCGTATGAATTTGGAAACAGAAGATCATAACTAAAACCTAAGCATGTCATATTCCAAACTGCAGGAAACAACGATGGTTAATATTGTATTTTGTCCCAACATATTGGCAGCCATCCGTTTGTTTACATTCTGAATTGACGCTAACATATGTATGCATCGTTGCCAGAAGACACATTGTGAGATATTTCTTTAGATTTCTAGAATTTATTTCGGTTTTTCGAGCTATTTTGGAGAATTTTCATAATAATTTTATCTACATCGTATGAATTTGGAAACAGAAGATCATCACCAAAACTATAGCATGTCATATTTCAAACTGCAGGAAACAACGATGGATAACATTGTATTTTCTCCGAACATATCGACAGTGATCCGTTTGTTTACATTCTGAATTGACGCCAACATAAGTATGCATCGTTGCCAGAAGACACATTGTGAGATATTTCTTTAGATTTCTAGAATTTATTTCGGTTTGTAAAGCTATTTTGGAGAATTTTCATAACCATTCCATCTACATCGGATGAATTTGGAAACAGAAGATCATAACTAAAACCTTAACATGTCATATTCCAAACTGCAGGAAACAACGATGGATAACATTGTATTTTCTCCGAACATATCGACAGTGATCCGTTTGTTTACATTCTGAATTGACGCCAACATATGTATGCGTCGTTGCCAGAACACATTGTGAGATATTTTTTTAGATTTCTAGAATTTTTTCGGTTTGTTGAGCTATTTTGGAGAGTTCTTATAACTAGTTCATCTATATCGGATGAATTTGAAAACGGAAGATCATCACCAAAACCTAAGCATGTCATATTCCAAACTGCAGGAAGCTACGATGGGTAATATTGTATTTTCTCCCAACATATTGGCAGCGATCCGTTTGTTAACATTCTTAATTGACGCCAACATATGTATGCATCGTTGCCAGAAAATACATTGTGAGATATTTCTTTAGATTTCTAGAATTTATTTCGGTTTGTAAAGCTATTTTGGAGAATTTTTATAACCATTCCATCTACATCGGATGAATTTGGAAACAGAAGATCATCACCAAAACCTTAGCATGTCATATTTCAAACTGCAGGAAACAACGATGGAGAACATTGTATTTTCTCCGAACATATCGACAGTGATCCGTTTGTTTACATTCTGAATTGACGCCAACATATGTATACATCGTTGCCAGAGGGAAATTCCTTTATTTTTTTAATTATTAATTTTGGCGAATTTCTACAGTCTTACCATCAAAATTCGAAAACACAAGATCATACTTCCCTGGAAAAATAACGTAAACACAGAATTTCTTACAGCGTTGCCAGCGTGGATGTGTCAGAGATTGTCGAACCCATTACATCAGGTTTATTTATCTTCTCTCAAACAACCTCAATGTTGGCATCACAATTAACCGAATAACAATGGTGAGATGTTTCGTCGCCTTTTGGAGCGAACGTGCGAAGCCACCTTTGATTTTTGAATAATTCTACGCCATGAACAATAGTCATAACAATAAGCTGTCTGCTCCTCAACCACAGAACCCTCGAAATCATCGAATAGGGTAATACCAACATAATCGATTTCAATAAACTACATAGTAGGTCCCAAGTCAATCGACGCACGTTCCCTAGGTCCTCGTCTTGTCACAAACCAATACGATTCCGAATTCGAATCAGGTCCCCTAGCTCTCGTGCATGAGAGCTCGGTATTCCCAAGGAGGGGTCCATCAATAATAATTTGAAATCGATTCGGAGGATCCATGGTAATTTGGCAGATTTCAATCGGGCAGAACGCAATTTACGACACACTCATCAGAATTGTAATCGCCAATTCGGGTGCTTAATTATGTCTACTATGAATTACTCAGTGTTGGTGAATTAAGATCGATTTGTTTTTATTTTTCTTATTCTTATGTTGGTGGGCTCAGAGATACGTACATTTCCATTGATTCTTTCAGTTGTGATAAAACCATCAATCCATTAACTCTAGAGGATGGGCATTTCTTCCATCCTTCCAAAGAGAATTGGAAATCAGCCCCAGACCGCATATCAGCATGGCGTCTGGAACCTTACACATACCTATGGGTTCCTTCTGTGCTTCTTCTGGCAGGACTCAATATCACGCAGTTTCCAAGACAATTCACGATTTTCTTCACTGTTAGATTGTTCAACGTAAGAATGTTGTTTTCGCGAGGACAGGCCAAGATAGAGTGAAATCTTTCTGATTTTCAGGACACCAGTGGAACCATCTTCAGTCTTCGTTCGAGAACACTGCAGGATACTTATCTGTCGATCGACTTCAGGAAGGATGATCTTAAACTGGCCCATGCAGCACATAATGGTTCAGACATCGTGATCATTCCTGTTGACTTGGCAGATAATCACTGGCATCAAATAGCAATAAGGTGAGTTATCAGCTGAAAATAAAAAAAAATTCTCCATACTCTGTTTTCCCCCAGGTCCTCTTGAGCCCATGTTCCGCCCCTGTGTAGAAGATTTATAGAAGTAATTGAAATTTTCTTTATTTCAGCATACACGGCAGTAACGTAGTTGACTGTTTCGTTGATTGTCAATGGGTTATGACTGACATCCTCAGATTCAGAACGTTAGATCTTCCTGAAGACTCAGATCTAATAATAGGTTATCTTTTTTCGGTAAGAATTCTACTTCTAGTACCACTGAATCCTTTCCACATTTCTCTATATGATATTCAGAACATTTATGTTTTCTCTGAATTAATTGATGAATATTTCCCAATTGGCCCCCATCGGATAAGTTTACTTCAGTGTTTCACATTTGTATTATTTCATTGAAAAACATCTTGGAGCAATAATAAACACAAAAATGACAAATAAATGTAAATGGCCTATAGCTCAGTTATCTGAATTTTCGGTAGTTGAAATGTAGAAACTTTTTCAAATCGAAGAAATTGGAAGTTGAAGAAAAAGTTACTCCAGTTCTCGTTAAACGGACGATTTCATGCATAAGGTAAATATTGAAAATGTCTTTCAGTTGAGATATATCAACTTTTTTACTACAATTGAAACGATCTAGTCAGCAAATCAAATATATTGGAAGTTGAAAAAAAAATTACTCCATGTCTCGTGGAACGGACTATTTCATGCATTAGGAAATATTAAAAACTTCATTCAGTTGAGATGTATCAACTTTTTCCCTACAATTGAATCGATCGAATCGGGCAAATCGAAGATATTGCAAGTTGAAAAAAGTTACTCCATTTCTAGTGAAACGGCTGATTTCATGCATTAGGTGAATATTGAAAAATTCATTTAGTTGAGATGTAGCGACTTTTTCACAACACTTGAATCGATCGATATTGGAAGTTGAAAAAAAAAATTACATCATTTCTCGTGAAACGGACGATTTCATGCATAAAGTAAATATTGAAAACGTCTTCAAGTTGAGTTATATCAACTTTTTCACTAAAATTGAATCGATCTAGTCGGGAAAATCGAAGATATTGGAAGTTGAAAAAAAATTACTCCATTTCTCGAGAAACGGCTGATTTCATGCATTAGGTGATTATCGAAAAATTCATTTAGTTGAGATGTAGCGATCCACTACAATTGAATCGATCTAGTCAGGCAAATCAAGTATATTGGTAGTTGGAAAAAAAAATTACTGCATTTCTCGTGAAACGGACGATTTCATGCATTTGGAAATATTGAAAATTCATTCAGTTGTGATGTCTCAACTTTTCCCCTACAATTGAATCGATCGAATCGGGCAAATCGAAGATATTGGAAGTTGGAAAAAGTTACTCCATTTCTCGTGAAACGGACGATTTCATGCATTAGTTGAATATTAAAATTCATTTAGTTGAGATGTAGCGACTTTTTCACTGCACTTGAATCGATCGATTCAGGCAAACCAAATATATTGGTAGTTGAAAAAAAAATTACTCCAGTTCTCGTGAAACGGACGATTTTATGCATTAGGAAATATTGAAAACTTCATTTAGTTGAGATGTATCAACTTTTTCCCTACAATTGAATCGATCGAATGGGGCAAATCGAAGATATTGGAAGTTGAAAAAAAAATTACTTCATTTCTCGTGGAACGGCTGATTTCATGTATTAGGTGAATATTTAAAAATTCATTCAGTTGAGATGTAGCGACTTTTTCACTACACTTGGATCGATCGATTCAGGCAAATCGAAGATATTGGAAGTTGAAAAAAAAGTTACCCCATTCTCGTGAAAACGGACGATTTCATGCATAAGGTAAATATTTAAAACGTCTTTTAGTTGAGTTATATCAACTTTTTCACTACAATTGAATCGATCTAGTCGGAAAAATCGAAGATATTGGAAGTTGAAAAAAAAATACTCCATTTCTCGGGAAACGGCCGATTTCATGCATTAGGTGAATATTGAAAAATTTATTTAGTTGAGATGTAGCGGCTTTTTCACTGCACTTGAATCAATCGATTCGGGCAAATCAAAGATATTGGAAGTTGAAAAAAAAATTACTCCATTTCTCGTGAAACGGACGATTTCATGCATTAGGAAATTTGAAAACTTCATTTAGTTGAGATGTATCAACTCTTTTCCTACAATTGAATCGATCAAATCGGGCAAATAGAAGATATTGGAAGTTGAAGAGAAAGTTACTCCATTTCTCGTCACTTACTCACTTACTCCGATATCCCTACGTTCATTTAGAATAAGTATTGGGTAATTTCATGATGAATTTTTCAGTATAATATTCGTTTATGAATCTTATTTCAATCCTTATGACCAAGTGAAAAATATTTGATTATTCTCTACTCTACGCCTCAAAGGAGCTGAAATATAAGGACACTGCTTTTTTCATACCAAAAGTTTGAAATTTTCAATCGATAAATCATAATATGAAAATTCTAGCAACACAATTATACTAAGGTACCTTGAACATTCCGAAAAGGGGAAAACTTTCATTGGGTCACAAACTACGTGCGGCCTAAATTCGAAATTCGCTTTTCATCTCACTACACATAAACATGAAGCTCATTCAGTAAACTAGCTTGATCAATACGCGGGCTAAACGAACGTCAACAGAATAATCCAAAGCCCTATTTGCCAGAGGGTTCAAATGAACCGTAAATATGAGGGATGCTGCAAAGCCAGATCGACTACCCAGGATTTCCAAAATTGATGGGGTTATCGAAATTGCATGACCTAATTCAATGCCCAGGTAGGTCGGTACAGTGGATGAAGAGTCAATTCAATGGATACAGTGGCGAGCTATTGGGATCAGTCAATTAATTTGCCCCTGCTATTATGCGCAAATTGATATTAATGTCAATATGAGGATAATTAGATTTATTGACCAAATTTTAATGCAACTGATATGTTGTACAAAATTGACAATATTAATTGACGAAAAAATCGTCGAAAATCTAAAAAAGTAGTGGGCAAGTGTTGAAAGAAGATCTAGTGTTTCCAGGATAATTTTCAAAATTCTATTTTGTTTCTTCTTCCTCAATTTGGTTTAAAATTTCAGGGTGATCTTGAGCAACTTTCCATAGCGATCGATCCCACCATGGTCAACCAACACTGTTCAACGTCCAGAACACCAATTATCGATCCAAGCATGGACGTGACTTAGACAATGAACTGTGAAAGGGCAAAATAAATTGAAATGAAACCGTAGTTTTTACTGAAATTAATAATTTTGTACTCAATCATAATTTATATTTAGATATATCGATTATTTGGAAAATTTCGTTCTTCTCATGTTGGTGATAGTGAAGGACACTACAGAAAAGTATGGACATGGACAAAAAAAATTCCCCTGAGAACAATGAATGAGCTTTATGTCCTATTGAAATTTCGACGCAATAAAATGTTAATATTTGAATTATATAGATTATAATGAATGAATATATGTGTTTCTGTATCTTGCTGGACACAAACACATCAACTGAGGCCATAATATTTTACTGCTGTGCAAATTAAAACGCCAACTCAGTATTTCTCATGAAACAATTTCCTGAGATTTATTATTGAAGTCATTACAATTATACTTTTTCTCCATATCTGAAGTTGATTTAGCCTTAACATGAATTAAATATTTTATTATGGTTTGCAGTACCTAATCATAACAAACCTCTTTCATATAAGACATAACGAAATGTTCAACGTATGACAATAAAATTTATTTGAACTCACCGAACCATTGTAACCCACAAAATGGATAATTTTCTCGTGAGATATCAATAAAATATTCGAATAGCAGCGGAGTTTTTTTTTTACTATTTACTGTTCTCTTCCCCGAAAAATGGGTAATTTTTTGTTGTGAATACGAACCCTACATTTATTTTTTTCATATACTTTATTTCGTTTCATTCGAATGGCCCCTAATCATTTGAGCCTATAATATTTACCAACTCCTCTTCCACAAATAAGAATATTTCTATGAAAGTTTTTTGAATGATATTCATTCATCATCATAACATCACCCAGTGAAGTAATTTATCGGTTTTGATATCAAGGTATTTCTACTCGGGAAGCTTCTGTTATTGTTTCGAAGGGTCTGAGTTAAGCTCTCATTAGATAAACATAAGGAATAACCATCCCTCTTCTGGGGGGCTTAAATATATCCCTATCCCCACTGAGCCATAACCCCAAAAGCGTTAAACTGTCCTTCATATTCACAAGGACTATTATTATACCGGATTATTTTACTGCTGTGCGAATTCAGGAAGCCCACTTAGTATTTTCCACTAAACAATCTCCGTAGATTTATTATTACAGTCATAACATTTACAATTTTTTTTTATATCTGAAGCTGCCTTAACCCTCACATTAATCAGATATTTTCTTTTTTTCGATTAACACATTACGAAATGTTCAACTTAGGACAATAAAATTTATTGGAACTCAAATTGTAACCCAGAAATTGACCATTTTTGTGTGAAATATCCATAAAATATTCAAATAGTCCCTGATTTTTTTTTTTGGTTGCTCGTTTTACCTACACGAGGGCTATATCATTTCGTCACGATGTCTGTATTTTTCGAATTTTGAGCCAAAAATGATCTCAATCGACCAGGTTCGACTAACTGGAATCTCGAATGTCGAGGTCACGTTTATTAATGAGCAAAATTAAACAAGGGGTTCCGTAAATATGGCCGTTCAAAATATTTTTTCCGAAACCAACAAAAAGGTTGGGTGAAAACAGGTACTCAAGACTCGAAGTGAAAATGATGTCGAGTTCCGAAACAAAGAAAATGCTGAGCGAAAACAGGTACTCAAGACTCAGCGTGAAAATGAACGAGCGCGCAAAAGCTCCTGATTTGTCGGCAGTGGTTTTCAATTTTTTTTCTCTATAATTCAGTGTACATTTTCCCTCAAAACTGGTATATTTTTTGATGAGTATATAACTACATTTTTTTTTATTTACCTATTAGGGTGTGTACAGACATGCTCCGAATATCGTACCGAACCGTGTCGCGTACCCCGCGAGAGCGAATCAAATTCACGAATTCAAATTGCACCTCTACGTGCGATGAATTTGATTCGCTCTCGCGGGGTACGCGACACGGTTCGGTACGATATTCGGAGCATGTCTGTACACACCTTTAGATTTCATTCCATTTGAATGGGCCTCAACTCATCAATCATAATATTTCAATTTCCTCCTTGAAGTTCCTGAATCACACTCCTCTTACAAAAATCAGCATTTTTTTCTTCAAGAAAGTATTTCATAAAATTAAATTTATTCATTCATCATAAAATCACCCAGTGAAGTTATGTATCTGTATTTATATCAAGGTATTTCAACTGAGAGTTCAAATTCTGATGCATTCAAATCCTTTTAATTTCCAGGAAGCTCCTGTTATTGTTTCGAAGGGTCTGAACTAAGCTCTGAACATAAGGAATAATCAGTTCTCTCCTGGGGTGCTTAAATAATCCCCCACATCCCTATCCACACTGAGCCAAACCCCCAGGAACGTTAAACAATCCTTTATATTCACAAGGATTTTGGGAGCTTACTATGTATTATTATTATTTTACTGCTCACCACTTGATAGGTAATTTTTCTGTAAGAAAAAAATAAAGTATTCGAATAGCCCCAGAGTTTTTTTTCTGATTATTTCAGTGTACTCAAACAGGGTTATTTTTTTTAGTATATGTAACTACATTTGCATTTTTTCATTCCATTTGAATATATTTACTATGAATGTATTGATTGACACTACCCTTCGGTTAATGATATGCTTTATTTATTTTTTCTATTCACATTATTATAAGTCACACATATAAAGTATAGAAGGCCTCTCAGTAACTCTCATTTTAGAACTGTATAGAAGAGAAAAAATTAGATAAATACCATATAAATACACTGTTATGCAGAATTTGATTAATATAACGCAGAGCATTCTATTGATTATTATTGGTTATGTTTATGGATTTGCATAATGTCAAATATTATATTGGAGAAATCAATTATAACCTAAGTTTCTGCATTCAAGATTGGAACCAACTGGTACCTACAGAAGAAAATATATTTTGATCTATTACAAAACTGAAAAAAACTCAAATTAGCACTCAATAATGTCAAAAATACATACAAATAAATGCAATGTTTGTGTTCAAGGGTGGGTCACTATTAAATCTATAGTTACCTACCATTTCGATAGATTCCTTTGATAAAAAATCTGAAAAATTAATTTTATTCCAACCCTGATCTCGCAACATTTTTCTTATCATTCAAGCCGATACAAAACACAGAATACTTCGTTATAACAACTGATAAATACATTTTAACAAACATTTAGGATATGTCAGTTCACAATTCAACGTTATTCTTCAAGTTTTCAGTCTTGGAGTAAGTATTCGCAATTTTTTTATTTAAAATGGAATCTGACCCATATAAAATCAGGAAAATATCAAATTTAAAGATTGAAAACAAATAATAAATACAGTATCCTTGAATACCTTTCCATATGTAGCATATAAGTAGAACATGGTTAAAATTCGATCACCTTCAATGCAGAAACAATAAATTATGAAAGAAATATTGCGGAAAGTTGTAAATTTGGTCGAATATAAAAGATCAAGAAAATCTACTTGTGTACACTACAGATTGGTTACATACAAAAAATTACAAAAATATATTGTTGTAAACACTCTCGGTCTCCAAGAAAATGTTATCTAATAAATTCTAGTATAGGTAAACTAGAATCCAGTTACATCGATGAGAAATTAGTACTTCGAGGACTCTGCCCAAGAGAAAATCGTGAAATAATCGAAGAAAGATTACGGTTCTAAAAAAATGAGAAAAATTTTTGAGGAGTCCTCTTGGTGCTCAAAATATACACTTCCCCAGTTGAGAACTCTCATATTTTTTCAACTTTAATAACAATTGGAAAGGGATTATTTTGGTGGAGAACCTCTTCATACTCCTATCACATTGATTAAGATTAAGTTGTTTACTTATATATCGTACCAACTACTGGAGATCATCTATCTAATCTGAAAGAGTTAATCAATACAAAAATATTGGCACACATATGTTTGAAAACATCGATTTCACATAATCTATAGTCACCCAATGGAGGTACATAGAGGAACTGAAGAAGTTTCACATCATTTAGACAATTTTAGTTCATTTATACCAGTTTCTCTTCAGCATTTGTTGTACATTTCTTTCAATTAGAATTCAAGAATGGTAATCATCTTTAAACTTTGTCTTTGTTCTAGTTATGTTACAAAAATGGTGGAGTTAAATAATAAGTTAACCTTATCAGGAAAAATATTAGTTAATATTATTTTTTAAGGTTAAACGGAACAAAAATGGACGAAATCATTTCTGCCTCTCAAATTTGTTGAATTGAAATCCAAATTTATTGATTTCATCAGTTACAATTTTCACATCCGTATTTTTACAAAAATACAACGAATAACAACCGCATTCAACCATCACCATACCACACACCAAGAAAGGGGATCTTTTGGGTGACATTCAACAGATATGATTATTTAATCCTCTTCAGACTAATCTAAGTTTCTTCCGCTTCCTTCGTCCTTCCTCTTTCTGATGAGCAACTTCTAACATCTAAGAAGTAACATTTTCTCCTTCCTCTCTCCTCCAGATTAGTTTGGGACTACACGAGCCCGAAGCATTGCGATGGTTTCCTGAGTGACCGGCTCTGTTGGAGACTCAGAATCAGAGCTGGTCGCGAAGTTGTACTTATTCTCAACAGTAAGGAAGTCGTTTTTTGGTTTGTTGTCGGTGAAGTTGTATTTGGACAGGGTTGGACTGGTGCCATTAGATTCATCTGAAAAAAAACATCAAAATGATCAGATATCAGACCTGGTCCTAACTGTCAATGTTTTTTCAGTAAACCCGTCTTCACACGTTCGAACAAATCAACTCAAGTCTTCGAGAGTTTCGAACTTCCCACCAAATCGGAAAACTAGCCACACCAGTAACTCAATCGAAAGTTTACCCACTTTCCAAACTTCACATGTGACATGGAGTTTCTTCTGAAGACGTTACCAGAATGTAATACGGGTTTATCAGCTGAAAATCGGCCTCGTCTGAAAGGATCTAATTTCACATGAAACCCTTTTCAGATACTTTTTTGGTGGTTGTCCGGAGAGAAGTTTTTCCGATTCGGGGCATTAGAGTTTTCTATGTTGGAAAGTTTCAGGTTTTCCTTTCATTCATAACTGCTAGACATACACATACTACAATTTTCGATATGTTAGGATTGATACGTTTTTGGTGATACAATTCTCTGAAGGAAATCAAATAATTATCCGACCCAAAGATATGAATGAAAACAAAATGTTATCTTTGATAGTCTTTTTGGTTGCTCACATATTTTATTTCCGTTCTCGAGATCCACGTTGTCAATCTTGTACTTTTGGGTGAGTGCTACTAGCTGATCAATAACAGCTTCATCGTCTTCCAAACTTGAATAACTGCCAGTTGTATTATCACCATTCGATGATCCTTTAGAACCTTTTTTCTTATCCTGATTCATGTTTACTTCCACCTCCTCTTCTTCTTCCTCTTCCACATCATCTTCCTCCTGTAAATGTCATTTCAATTATTAGGAAAAATGCATTCGAATTATTTTAACTTGTAATAACATAGCAGAAGAATGTATGCGAAATTAACTTTGGCAGGAACAATATTAGTTATTTTTTGAGGTGTGACGAGAAGAAACGGATAAAGAGCGAAACTGACGAAATATAATTAATCAATTCCGCACTTAACTTTTTTTTATTGTTGGTTAAACTGTTTTCAAATTAGTATCACTTGAAATACCATAGTCAAAAAAATGTATTCGAAATATTGTAATATTACTTGTCTTTTGGGGTGTAACGAAAAAAAACGGATAAAGTGCAAAACTGTCGAAATATATTTCGTGAGTTTCGAACTAAACCCGTCTTTTAATTATGAGGTGAAATTTCATTCCCATAAAAATGTAGGGGAAATTAATTATGGCGGGAACAATATTACTTGCCTTCTGAGGTGTAACGAGAAAAAACGGAGAAAGAGCGAGTGAGTTTCGCAATGAATCCGTTATTTTTTCATCATTAGGTAAAATGCATTCGAATAAGCATAACTCAAAACAACATAGCGTGAAAAAAATTCTTGGTATTGACAATTTAACTTGTTTTTTGAGTTGTAACGAGAAAAAACGGAGAAAGAGCGAGAGGGTTTTGCACTCAATCCGTTTTTTTATCATCGAGAAAAATTCATTCAAATCAGCATAACATAAAACAACATAGCCAAAAAAATTATTCTTGATGGACAATATAATTTGTTTGTCGAGCTGTAACGAAGAAAAACAGGCAAAGGGCGAAAGTGACGAAAAGCTTTTCTCAGTTTCACACTATATTATGAAGTTAAATGCATTCAAGATAGAGAAAACTATAATATCTGGCCAAAATAATGTGAGCGAAATAGTTCTTGCATTCACATAATTACTTGTCTTTTGGGGTGTAACGGAAAAAAAAAACGGATAAAGGCGAAACTGACAAAATATATTTAGTCAATTACGAACTTAATCCGTTTTTTGTTATGGGGTAAAATCACATTGCTTTGAAAATCCATGAGAAATTAACCTTGGCAGTAACAATATTACTTGCCTTCTGAGTTGTAACGAGAAAAAACGGAGAAAGAGCGAGAGGGTTTTGCACTTAATCCGTTTGTTTTATTATCAAAAAAAATTCATTCAAGTCAGCATAACTTAAAACAACATAGCCAAAAAAATTAACCTTGGTATTGACAATATAACTTGTTTTTTCAGGTGTAACGGAAAAAAACGGACAAAGTTCGAAACTGACGAAATGCTTTTCGCAGTTACGCACTAAATTATCAAGTGGAATGCATTCAAGTTAGGGGAAACTATAATACTTGGCCAAAATAATGTGAGCGAAATTGTTCTTGGCACTTACAATATTACTTATCTTTTGGGGTGTAACGAAAAAAACGGATAAAGACGAAACTGACAAAATATCATTCGTCAATTTCGCACTTAATCCGTTTTTGGTTATGAGGTGAAATAACATTGCCTTAAAAATTCATGGGAAATTAACCTTGTTAAGTAACAATATTACTTGCCTTCTGAGTTGTAACGAGAAAAAACGGAGAAAGAGCGAGAGAGTTTCGCACTTAATCGGTTTTTTTTATCATCAAGTGAAATGCATTCGAATAAGCATAACTTGAAACAACATAGCCAAAGAAATTATGCTTGGTATTGACAATATAACTTGTTTTTCGAGGTGTAACGAAAAAAAAGAAATGCTTTCCGCAGTTTCGCACTGAATTATGGGGTAAAATGCATTCAAGTAAGAGAAAACTATAATATCTGGCCGAAATAATATGAGTGGAATTGTTCTTAGCATTCACAATATTAATTGTCTTTCGGAGTGTAACGAAATAAAAACGGATAAAGGCGAAACTGACAAAATATATTTCGTTACTTTCGCACTTACTTTGTTTCTGGGTATGAAGTAAAATGACATTGCCTTCAAAATCCATGGGAAATTTACATTTGCAGTAACAATATTACTTGCCTTCTGAGTTGTAACGAGAAAAAACGGAAAAAGAGCGTTTTTTTCATCATCAAGTAGAATGCATTCAAATGTGCTTAATTTAATATAATATAGTCAAAAAAATGTATTCGACATTATCCTTGGTATTAGCAATATTAATTGTTTTTTGAGGGGTATCGAGAAAAAAAATGAAGGGGTTGAAACATAGACGGAAAATTTAATTCGAACAAAAAATTTGCATAAATGAACATTGATGAATATTTATGATCATATAATAAAGCATCGGAACTCAATCGCTGAAATTCGAGTGCCTTTTTCTGAATACTATGACGCTTACTTCGAATATGAATATTCAATACTGGAATTCGATAATTCTATATGAATATCTCATGAATTTTTTTTTATAAATCCATCATGAAATACAGTTTATTGAAGGAAGAACAGATGGAAATGTCTTGAGACGAATATTCTCAACGTACAGAAAGATGTGAATAAATATTTCCGATTCTAACGACACTTTCATTGACGATATAGTGTCATCAAAATAGTCAAAATTCTTCTCAAATTTATGTACAGTTCACTAACACACTAATTTATTTACACACTATGTTATTCATCTTGACGCTATCTAGTACTGCACTGGCCCTGTATCGGATCGATGTCCATTTATATATCGCTGTCTAGTTTCTCGAACGCTCTGGAACGTCGCGGTCATTCCAGAACGGCGTGGTCGCGTCTAGAAGGCTCGAGAGTCCCGTCTGAGTTCGTTACAATAGGATATGCAAGCAAATGATTGAGAACAAAATTTCATCTGATTTCTAAATATCGATCTGACATTTCTAGTCAAAAATGAAACTATGGGTTATATTCATAAACCGACCGAAATCAAACACATATATGTTTTTTTTACTCGTAAAAATTACAAAACCAAAGATTCGAAAAAAATGTTTCTGAATAGCCCCATTAAATAATGTATTCCTGATGGATCTTATAACCGTTCAAGCAATTTTCACAGTGAGATGGAAAATTCTCAGAGCAAGAGCAAAAAACCCTAATTACCCTTCCAGGAAACTCGACAGCTGCGTTTCACAGGAAATAATTGATGAACATTGCTGAACTCTGCCATTTATTCTCGATCGACTTGTTTCTGTTATTGATCCAAATTTCGCTCTATTATCATCCACAGATGAATGGGTTTGTGGAATAATTATTTTATAATAGAGGAAAAGCCACCAATTTGAATTGTTCCCGAAACAAATAAGATCACCTATAATGAGTTTTCTAATTAGAGCTCTTGAATTTCGACAGTTCATAGCGGCCATTTTGGCAATAATACACCTGAGAAATTCAGAAGGTTCCAAACTTTTTTGCAAATACCCCTTTAGCTTCCCAGAAAAGCTCTGTATCCTACATTCCTCATTACTCAAACCTCAAGAAATTTGACCTGGTTCTTCTTAGTTGAAATGGGAGGGGCTGAATAGTTACCTCTTGGCCATCACTGCTGTCGTCGCTGGACGAGGAGTCCGAATCGGAAGAAGAACTCGACTCGCTCTCACTTTCAGTTTCGTTGCTCTCAACAGCTTTCTGGCTTTCCGCTAAGATAAAAAATATGATTGATTATTTGGATGGTTCCCATTCTTTACGTGCATCTTACTTTGTTTTATCTTCTCTATAATGAGGGGGTAGAACTCTTTGGCCGTTGCATTATTAGGCTCGTAATGTAGAACTGAAAAAGAAAAACCCAGTCATTCGAAAATTCAAATGAGAACCTCAAGTTAATCTTGATTATCACATATTCGTTTAATTTTTTTTTGGATAGCTATTCGAAATTGAAGCCATACCATACTATATTTTATCTTTCTACCATTAAGTGCGTTCTGCAACTACATCAATCTGGGCTCTCGTACAATTTATTTCCAAACGATTCGACATTTTGATTTCGCTTTTAATCGATATCGCAATTCACTTTGCGTTAGAATGGTAGTTTAATAAACGGTCGATCAAACAGAATAAATGCGACAAGCACTATATGGCTCGTTGGTTATGCAAAGAGGTCCTTAGTCCAGGTTTAATTTTCGAGCAAATTTGAGTAATCTAATAAAGTTAAAACAATGATGAAAATTCTCCATTCAATTCACGTTTGATCATTCTAAATCTTTCCTGAAAAACAATGAAAAAATTTGCTTTATCTATTTGTTTTTTTTTCAAGGCCGTCTGGAGACAATTCAAAATGCTGTTCGGAAATGGCCAAAATCGATAAGAGATGTCCTCTTAGGATTGGACACATCTTAAGAGACGACGCAAGTTGGGATCGATTCTCGTAGAACCACAAACTTTCAACATCTATGTGAAGTTTTCACACATTTCACAATTTCCGCAAGCCCTGGTCTTGGATATCGTCTTACTTCATGGCCTCGCCTTGAGGGCGGCTCCTTCAGTCATCGGTCATCTGGCATCCGTCAGCTCCCATTTCGATAGCGATCGACAATTGCAGATACCAAAAAATTGACGAAAACCAAGCGATTGGAGTAAAAATCGATCCTATAATCAATAATGAAGCTTCTGCATCGAAGAGGTGCCCAAATGATAGAGAATTCCCACAAAACCACAGGCCGATTAGTCTACCGTAAGCACTTCGAAAATAGTTGAGAGAGTAATTGCAAAAAGACTCAATGAAGAAACAGAAGCGCTTAACCAGAAGAATTTGGATTCAGAAGAAATCCTTCCACAAAACTCACTGATAAATATGTCAATGAAGGATTTCAGAATAAACAAGCCATAGGATTAGTGGTATCAGATGTCGAGAGAGTATTTGACCGAGTTTGGCACGAAGGACTTGCCTACAAGATGATGATGGTAGGCTACACCACCAAAACCTGCGAGATAATAAGAAACTACCTGAGAAACAGGAATTGTTTTGTCAAAATAGACGACACATTATCTTCCGCCAGACAAGTAGAAGCAGGAGTGCCCCAAGGATCAGTGCTAGGACCCCTACTCTACAACACCTATATCTACGATATTCCTAAAAACCCAAGAAATCTGCTAGCCCTTTATGGAGACGACAAGGAAATAGCTTCAGACATCGACGACCAGATGTCATATACATAAGACTGCAAGAAGCACTGGAAGATTTAGAAAAATGGTTGATTAATTCAAATAAATAGCAAAAAGAGTAAAGATATTCTACTACAGAAGCAGAGACTTGAGCTGAATTCCAACCCAATGGATGGAGAAGAGATAAAATGGGAAAATATAGTCAAATATCTAGGTGCAAAACTAGATAAAGGGCTTATATGGAAAAACCATATAAAGGATGCAGTGGATAAGACAAACTCTGCAAGGAGTAGACTTTACCCACTGCTAGGAAGAAAGAGCCAAATGGCCAGAGCACGAAACTGGAATGATGAAGTCAATTGCAAGACCTCAATTAAAATATGGCTCGTCGGCTTGGGGCCATGCAGCCAATAGAACTGCTGAGAGCAGCAATGAATATGGCGCGGTTCGTAAGAAAACAACAAATCCACAGAGCCTTAGAATGGGAAACTGTCAGAGATTTCCTAAAGAAGAAGGCCGAGAAGATATTTGAGGAAGCAAGTCAACACCCAAATGATGAGCCAAAAAGACTAGTCGACTACAAACACGCAGAAGATGTGCTTAGGATACCCACCTATCACAAAAGACCCAGAGATCAACTATGTAGAAACAGAAATTGAGTTCCCAATTTCAAATATCAAGAAGAAGAGACTCTCCTATGAAATTCATAGGTAACACAATTATCACACGACAAAGATCGTGCTTCACACGAAGTCTCACACTGTTATGTCTATCGGAGATAGTTCGTCCCTGAGGATTCCCCCTGACTAAAAAAAAAGGTGCCAATTCATCGCCCTTTTCTGTAACGGTTGTTATTCATCTCAAAGAGTCGATAACTAATTCGGGACCATCCATTCCAGTTCGCAACCGATTCGAGATAGTTTAATCTTCATATCGGCGTCTGTGAGTGCCAGAAATCCGCTAAATCCCGGCTATGGTTTTCAATTATCGCAATATTGGTCCTTGCTCCTTAATGAACTCTGGTCCAATGTGGAGGATCAATGGAACCGTTCCGTTCTTATGGATTAGTCGCCTACGGAAGTAATCGCAAAAATTGTATTGTCGCGGAAGATGCGCCGAATTGAATTTAGGTACAAAGAAGGGATTGCGGCCAACTTTGTTAATTGAATTTTCACCCTCGTTAGACCAACAAATGGAGTTTGGGCATTAATTCCATTCGGCAGAAACAAGTAACAAACTCAATAGGGATAAGAATTTGTGTGTTATGTAGCGACTAATCTTCACGCCACTCAAAATTCATGGAGGGAAGCAGATGTTGATGAATTTCCAAAGGAATCTACAGTAATAAATGAACCGCGTGGAAAAATATGATTGGATGTTTCAATTATCATTTTTATCTGTCCGAAAATGAGTTAAAGTTCGCGCTACCTGCAGAAAGAGGAATTTGACTTTAACCCTTCGCACTCCCGTAACGAATTCGCGCTTCCTCCGTGCGTCTCTAAACTCTACTCAAACAAAAATTACTACCACGAACTATCTCCACTTGTCCCTAACACGGACTCTCAAAACGAATCTATAGTTACCGTACCCTTCTTGGAACTCCTAAGCAGAACCGCGAACTGTTATCCCCGGGATCTAGCAAGCAACTGCCTTGACTTTTTCTGATCTCCTCAATCGTGGAGTCTTTCCCCTTCCAAACTTTTTCCCTACATTCTTTTGTGCTTCTCACTTCAACGGCTTAGGAGCACCCACGTTGTTGAATTTTTCCCTGCCAAATTTTCCCATGAATGAACCAATTCTTCTTATTGCTGTTTTTCTAGGAAGTTTCAAACTGACCAGGCATAACCCTTACGTTTGTCACTACAAGGCTTCCTCATCTCGGCGTGGTTCTCAAATTATCAAACGCACCGGATATACCCTGAACTCTTTACGATCGTTGATTGATACTATGTATGCCTGTATGTATGAGCTTCGAATATACTGATTCTTTCCTGGGTTTTATTCAATAGGCATTCGAAATTAAAATGGAATATTCATATTCCCAGATATTACAAATGGTTTGAATGAATTGAAGGGGTCCCTGTGATTCCCAATATTAAATTTTTCTTGGAAAATAGATGTTTTATATACTCACTCAGTTTGCAGTACTTTAGTGCATTTCCATACTCTTTCATCATCAAGGCCGATAGAAACTGAAACAGGATTTAATATTAAACAAAAAGATACTGGTAAACATTATTTCAAATAGTTCATCAAGTTTGGAGTATCTCTTTTTGACCTTTATATGCTTTTTTTTTCAATGCATCAATATTGCTATTTCAATATGTATTCTTGCCAGGCCTATACAGGTTATTTTTTAAGGTGTGGTTTTTTTTTACAGGTGCTCATCAAAAGGGATCATTTCGCCGGAAGTGGAACATATAAATTATTCAATTCAGAAAAAGTGCAAAAAATCTTGGGCATTATCATCTTAATACGACTCTGTCAGGAAATTTGCCATGAATCACGGTGCCATATGCATTCAAGCAAGTGAATGGATTTTATCGCAAATTTGTATATTATCTTTCAAATTTCATAAGGAGATCTTTCCTGAACGGTATAATTCTTAAAGTTCAAACTATGGAGAGGAAAAAGTACTGATTGAAAAAGGTCCTTTGAAAAAATTTGGGAAGTTCACAAACTCACCGATAAAATTGATCCAAATTATTTACAGAAATTGTTCCAAATGGTCGCCATTCGTTCGATGTTCATAAAGTCTTGCCCGGCGTAATAACGAATTATTACATGCAGCAACTAACACATCAGTTTGCTCACGAATAATATCACAAGCATTTTCAATGCGTTGTTTTAGATCTTCAGCAATATTCACCTCAGCGTTACTGTACACTAGTGTTTTCGAATGACCCCAAAAGAAAAAATCACAGGGGTTGAGATCCGGGGAGGGTGCAGGCCAAGAAATCGACCCACCACGTCCTATCCACCTAAAGACACATAAACCATAGGCTCTGTCAGACGATTTCCCGCCAACTGAACGCATTTAAAACACATTTGAACCTCAATACGTACCTAAATCAGATCCGTGCTCTAAATTTCTCAAATTCGCGGGTAGCTTTGATTTCGAAATACTCGGCCCTGGTGAATATTTTTGAGCGCTCGTACTACTTACACGAGGGCTATATCATTTCGTCACGATGTTTGTATTTTTCGAATTTTGAGACGAAAATGGTCTCAATCGACTATGTTCGACTCATTGATGACGAATCCGTCGGAAAATTCGAGTCTGTCCGTCCGTCTGGCCGTCCGTAACCACGATAACTCTCGAACGGAACAACCTAGAGACTTGAAATTTTCAGGGTGGGTTCAGTTTCAGAATTCCTCGGTTAAGTTCGTTAATGAGCCAAATTCCACCAGGGGTTCCGTAAATATGGCCGTTAAAAGTTTTGTTCCCCTGATAACTTGAAAACTACAGATTTGATCGAGATGAAATTCTGC
This sequence comes from Aphidecta obliterata, assembly GCA_963966015.1. NCBI lineage: Eukaryota > Metazoa > Arthropoda > Insecta > Coleoptera > Coccinellidae > Aphidecta > Aphidecta obliterata. Next base: position 8,246,444 of record OZ014435.1, read on the forward strand.
ACTCAAATGGAGAATGAGGTGTTCAAGCTATATATGAAATTTTGTCCAGATCGCATGACCAGAACCATAGAAACCATAGAAAATTGTAACTTTTGAACGGAAACGCCTAGGGACTTGAAATTTTCAGGATAGGTGTGGATCTCGAATGTCGTGATCACGTTCATCTATGAGCAAAATTATACTAGGGTTTCCGTAAATATGGTCGTGTGAAATTTAGTTTTCTTGATAATTTCAAAACAACAGGTTCGATCGTGATAAAGTTTCGTATACTAATGGAGAATGATATATTCAAGCTACATTTCTCCAGATCACATGACCAGAACCATAGAAACCATAAAAAATCATAACTTTCGAACGGAAAGGCCTAGGGACTTGAAATTCTCAGGATAGGTGTGGATCTGAAATGTCGCGTTCGCGTTTATCAATGAGCATAATTATACTAGGGGTTTCGTAAATACGGTCGTTTGAAATTTTGTTTTCTCGATAATTTCGAAACTACGGATTCGATCGAGATGAAATTTTGTATTTCAATCGAGAATGATATATTAAAGCAATATTTTGTCCAGATCGCATGACCAGAACCATGGAAACCATAGAAAATTGTTACTTTTGAACGGAAAGGCCTAGAAACTTAAAATTTTCAGAGTAGGTTTTTATCTCGAATGTCGAGGTCACGTTCATCAATGAGCATAATTAGACTAGGGGTTCCGTAAATATGACCGTTCAAAATATTTTATTCCTGATCATTTTGAAACTACCTATTGGATTGGAATGAAATTCTACACCTAGCAGAAGAATAATGTATTCAAACTACGTGCGAAATTTTGTCCATATCGCATCACCAAGACCATAGATACCTTAGAAAATTCTAGCGAATTATCGAAAAAAATTGGTCAGCTGAAGCACTGACATGAAGTCTGGAGTTTCACCTAAGTTTCAGAATTTTTTTGACAGCTGTCGAAAAGTCCTTCAATTGATTCCTAAAACTGGAAAATGCGAATCTACCTACAAGGTGAATGTACAAGCGCTCAAAAGCTCCTGACTTCACGGCAGTGCTTTTCGAAATTTTGTATGAAGGATTTTTGGAATTTTGACTTATTTTTATGAGTTCTATCACCTGTCAAAAAAAAGCCTCGCCTTTGAAAACATATTTTCTCTGAAACTGTTTACAATTCAAATGCGGCAGTTTCAGTGGAATTAATCAAAATCGAAAGGGAAACGATGGAGAGATTCAGATAGTGCAGCACTTTTATATTGGCATTTACGTGAAACATATCATGGCATATAGTTGAGTTAGTAATTCGCAACAATTGGATATTAATCCTGCTATTGGCAATTTCATGATAACGCAATGCAGGCTGGAGTTAGTTGCCAAAACGATGCAGCTGAAGGTAGTGCAGTATATATTAAATGCAAAATGCCAAGCTGTTTGAACAAAACACGCGATTTTAAATTCCATTGTATCGGATCCTACGGAAGTTTTCTCGAATATTTCAGTGGCGGTTCGCCTAATCGTTGAAATCTTTAAGGAATCTTCAAAAGATTCGGAAAATCGCCGCCATTGGTGAATGTACCGTTACGACAATAGGACATCACAATAAATATCGAAACTAACTCCATTCGATTGATTCACAGTCAAATGAAGAATAAAACTTTTGCATCGCCAAAATGCGAAATAACCATTTAAAACCAACTTATCAAACAGCCAACATAATTTATTTCCAACCCAGTTCACACTTCACATCGTAAATTTCACGGTTGTTTCGTTGATACCACCCCGATCGCATTACGTTAAGCCAACCACAAAGGGGATTGTTTTCACAAAAAGCCATATTTTTCACCTGAATTCACTAGAAGCCACCGGATTTTTCGGGAGGCCGTTCAAGTTTAAAAGCCCTGAACTTTCCGGGTCGTGCGAACGCTTGTTCTAATCTCGGCAAAGGTCGAAAATGAGAAGTGGGCATTTAGCGGAAACCCTTTGATCCCGCCCGAAAAGCGAAATAATATCTGTTTGCATATCTGGAATTTTTCCGGAAAGTTCAGCTTCACATTCGAGCTTTTCGAATCCAATAACAATAAAAAATCTTGTATTCATGAAACAAAATTTCAACGAATACAATAAAAGAAAAGAGGAAGGAATGAGGAAACAAATTGTGGATAATAATGGAACACTCACCTCTGCGAGGAACTCTGTTGGTGCTGACATACTTTCATCTGCATCCGTGTACTCGCTAAGATCTTCCGTACTGCCCAGGGTCGGTTTCAATAAGCCAATGTTTCCATTATCTTCAGTCGTCATAGTATTGAATTAATCTGAAGAAAAAATGAATGAAAAATAATCAGCTCAATGTTTCTATGAACAAGAGCGTTTTCATTTTGCCCAACTGTTGGACTCATAATATGTTTCGTTTCACATTTTCAGGTTTTTACAACCAAAATTTCTACCCCGATACTATAAAGAGGTTATGAATAAATACTTTCGATCATTTGGGATAGTGAAACGAATTTGAAGGAATAATAGGGATATTTACCCTTGAAAATGGGAGGAGGTGATGATTTTTTGAAGATTTCCAAACCCCACGATACGTTTTCTTCCAGGTTTCGAAAAATTCTGCAATATTTCATTTGGACACAACGACAAAAATTATGAAAAGCACTGCCATTAAGTCTGAAGTATGTAACCGCTCGTTAATCGACCTTGTTGATAGGTTCGCATTTTACAGTTTTAGAAACTAATTGAAGAAATGTTTGACAGCTGTCAAAAAAATGACAGCATCTCTTTGTCAATTTTGCCGAATCAGCTGGTACAGAAATATAAGGATTTTTTATTCAATAATCCGTTGGGTTTTGAAATGGTTCTGGTTAACGATCTGGAAGAAATGTAGCTTGAATATAGATATCATTCTCCATTGAAATACGAAATTTCGTCAAGATCGAATCCGTAGTTTTGAAATTATCGAGAAAATTTCAAACGACCATATTTACGGAACCCCTGGTCGAATTTTGCCCAATAACGAACTCAACACGGGCTTTCGAGATTCGAACCTTCCCTAAAAATTTCAAGTTTCTTGGTCGTTCCGTTCGAGAGTTATCGTGTATCATCCAAAATTATGAAAAAAGTTTCTATTAACTAACTCTCTGAAATGCACCATTTTCGAGATACAGGATGTTGAAATCGTTTATTATATTATATATATTTGATTAGTAAGAAAAAAAATTACAAAAAGCACTGCCGTGAAGGCAGGAGCTTTTGAGCGCTCGTACATGCACCTTCTAGGTGGATTCGCATTTTCCAGTTTTATAAATCAATTAAAGGAATTTTCGTCAGCTGTCAAAAAAATTCTGAAACTCCAGACTTCATGTCAGTGCTTCAGCTGATCAATTTTTTTTCGATAATTCGCTAGAATTTTCTACGGTAATGCGATCTGGACAAGAACAAATTTCACTCCAATCCGATCAGAAGTTTCGAAACTATCAGGAAAAAAATATTTTGAACGGCCATATTTACGGAACACCTAATGTAATTTTGCTCATTGATGAACGTGACCACGATATTCACGATCCAAACCCACTCTGAAAATTTCAAGTTCCTAGGCCTTTCCGTTCAAAAGTTACAATTTTCTATGGTTTCTATGGTTCTGGTCATGCGATCTGGACAAAATATTGCTTTAATATACCATTCTCGATTAAAATACAAAATTTCATCTCGATCGAATCCGTAGTTTCGAAAATATCGAGAAAACAAAATTTCAAACGACCGTATTCACGGAACCCCTAGTTTAATTCTGCTCATTGTTGAACGTGAACGCGACATTTCAGATCCACACCTATCCTAAAAATTTCAAATCCCCAAGCCTATCCGTTCGAAAGTTATGATTTTCTATGGTTTCTATGGTTCTGGTCATGCGATCTGGAGAAATGTAGCTTGAATTTATAATTCTCCATTAGTATACAAAATTTCGTCACGATCGAATCTGTAGTTTCGAAATTATCAAGAAAACTAAATTTCAAACGACCATATTTACGGAACCCCTAGTATAATTTTGCTCATAGATGAACGTGATCACGACATTCGAGATCCACACCTATCCTGAAAATTTCAAGTCCCTAGGTGTTTCCGTTCAAAAGTTACAATTTTCTATGGTTTCTATGATTCTGGTCATAAGAAAATTTCAAGTCCCTAGGTGTTTCCGTTCAAAAGTTACAATTTTCTATGGTTTCTATGATTCTGGTCATGCGATCTGGACAAAATTTCACATGTAGCTTGAACACCTCATTCTCCATTTGAGTGCAAAGTTTCATCTCGATCGAATCTGTAGTTTCGAAGTAATCAGGAGAACAACATTTTGAACGGCCATATTTACGGAACCCCTGGTGGAATTCTGCCCATCAACGAATTTAACCGAGGCATTTGGGATCTGAACCTACACTGAAAATTTCAAGTCTCTAGGTTCATCCGTTCGAGAGTTATCGTACTTACGGACGGCCGGACGGACGGACAGACTCGAATTTTCCGACGGATTCGTCATCAGTGAGTCGATTGACACCATTTTCGGCTCAAAATTCGAAAGATACAGACATCGTGACGAAATCATATAGCCCTCGTGTTAGTAGTACGAGCGCTCAAAAATGTATTTCAAAGAATTGACATAAAAGTTGATTTTTCTCGAAAACGGTCGACTTTAGAGCGTATGACCAAGAGTACCTCCTTTGTGTAGAAAACATTAGCAGTTCAAATAGGCGTCTCAAAAACCGTCCTTTTTCATTAGCTGAGAAGTTGGGGAGAAAAACATCCACTACTTCTTCAAAACCTTCACCAATTAAGACTAAAAAAAATATTCCGTACAAAACATAGCTTATGATTAGAAAATGCTAACGAAAGCTTTTTTCTGTACGATAAAAGGTTCCGGAGATATTCGCAAAAAAAGATCTCGAAAATGGTGCATTTCAAGGGTAAATCAATAGGAAGTTTTTTCATATTTTTGGACGAGCTATCACATCCTGAAATCCTGCGCATGTATTATGAAACACCCTATATAGAAATGCATACATTTCGAAGATAGATCGCTATAATTTCCAAGGAAACCTTATTGTATTATCCCGAAATTTATTATGATTAATCCGCGGGAAAAAAAGGGGTTTTCGCTTCCATAGAAATTCGAATATATTCAAAATATCCTAAGGGTAGAGGATATTAAGATGAATGGAAATAATAACCTTTGTGCCAAATTTGAGACATATGCTCACTGCTTCGTATATCTGTTTCGTTTCTTGCCAGTTGGCAAACCTTCGGAATCGTCCGCAGAAAAATCTCCTCAACCCTCAATTTCAGTTAACTTTATTGGGAAGTATAAAATATAATAACGCTCTGAATTTCACCCAAAGTTTTATTATTATTTCCGCGTCGCTTCGTTTTCCCTTTACCATCAATATTTCGCAGAATATCTAGTGGACAGAAAAAACTTTTCATATATTTAATTTTCATTCAAGATGACGCAAAAATGAAAGATCATAATTACCATTATTGTATAGAAGTTGTTAGTGGGGCAGAACTAATCGTTTAAGTCAAAATTAAGTAAAAATTCTAAAAAGCACTGCCGTGGGGAGCTTTTGAGCGCTCGTTCATCCACCTTGTAGGTAGATTCGCATTTTCCAGTTTCAGAAATCAATTGAAGAAATTCCTGACAGCAGTCAAAAAAATGACAGCAGCTCTTTGTCAAGTATGCCGAATCAGCTGTTGCAGAAATATAAGGATTTTTCATTGAATGTTGGAATTCAAAATGGAACTGGTTACGCGATCTGGAAAAAATATAGCTAGAATATATCATTCTCCATTAAAATACAAAATTTCGTCACGATAGAATCCGTAGTTTTCAAATTATCAGGGAAACTAAATTTCAAACGACCATATTTATGGAATCCCTGGTCGAATTTTGCCCAATAACGAACTCAACCGCACCATTCGAGATTCGAACCAACTCTTAAAATTTCAAGTTTTCAGGTCGTTCCATTCGAGAGTTATCATGTATATCGCCGGACGGACAGACAGACTCGAATTTTTCGACGGATGCGTCATCAGTGAGTCGAACCTTGTCGACTGAGACCATTTTTGGCTTAAAATTCGAAAAATACAGTCATCGTGACGAAATGATATAGCCTTGGTGTAAGTAGAACGAGCGCTCAAAAATTATAGACATTTAGGCCAAATGAACGCTCTTGCTCATCAAAACAAGAGCGCAAAAAAGAGGAAATAAACCGTCCTGTGAAATTTTCAGCCTCAAAATTCTCTAAACAACACATCAATGCAACAACCATAAATCATTCCCGAACCCTTCCGAAAAATGATTGCCCAGTCCTGAAACTAATCGGTTTATGATTACCGTGTGCATAACCTCCCCCCTTTTATTCCTGACTGGGGGTAATTTCCTCGCAAATTAAATTCCGGGGGCAAACTTGATCATCAGCAATCCGGTTGCCGAACGGGAACACTCGCATCTCGCAAAGATCAGATGTGTCGGTGTGCAGCAAACTGGAGGAAATTGGAAACTTTGGACGTCGAAATTAGCAATGGTAATGGGTTTGAAAAGTTGATTTCCGTGACATTTACCGGTGGGAGATCGATAGGACGAAACGGACTTAACAATCCTCTAATTCGCCTCATCAAGGTGGCTAGTTCTAGAGATTGACAGATAGATGGCGACCCTAACAACATAGCACTAACTGCTGTCTCCAGTTTTTACTGACCTTCAAATGATACGTGGCAAAATTTGATGACATTAAGACTATTTGTTCTTAAAATATTGAGGGAGAAAAATTGAAAAACGTACCGTGTCAGTTCTCAGAGGAAGGATTCCATAGAAGATGAAAATAATCTTCAATAAAAAAGTCAAATAAAGGATAAGAAAAAAGAGCTGAAAAGTATTAACATTGAAACTAGATATTTATAAAAAATGTTCTTAGTTCTAGCGAATGATTCAAACAACCACAACAATAATATTATTCGTTATCATCGAGAAATTCTAGAATTTATAACTATCTGTTAGCAGTACTGAAATGAATTCAACTCCAGTAAAAACCCTGAATACATAAAATTCCTTCATAGCGAAGACCTGAATTGACAGTTTCGCATCATGCGTGTTTACCACGCGAAGAGACAAACCCCCTACATTTATTTCCAGAATTTGTCTCATCACGAAATGTCCCGCTTTCTTCGTACGCTCCAAATAAAACCAAGAAGTAGAGAAAATCAAGCATGGCATTACCTTAAGCGATGCTAGAATGCGAAGTTACCAGGATGGAAGCTGTTACGGTCTCATGGTACTGGTTGAAGACCCACCAACAGGTCTACACTTCCAGGTGTGCTTCGGAAGGGAGGTCAGGACACCACTAGCGCCGTGTCACGCTGGACGTTCGCAGACGCTGTTTGTATCTGTCGGCGTCGAGGCGCATGCATAGGGTGTGCGAAGTAACGGGCGCTCATAGGAAAAGTATGGAATTTTCGATCTTCTTCTAGCTAAGGAGAGAGATGCTTCAAGTGAGGATAAGATCAGACCCCAAATATTATTTTTCTCTCACAGGAAGGAAAGTAAAACACCTCATCTAAGACCATAAATGTAGATTCTTTCATTTAAAGGTTCAAGTTTTTAGGTACCTGGACTTGGAAGCGTTATCATCATCTGGAGGAGTTTACTCTGTCCAGTGGATCCAATTGGTCAGGAGTTTCTCCAGATCCAACTCAAGGTGTCGCGAACCTCCCCAAGACACTCTCCAAGTGAGCAATAACTACCCCAAGAGATCAAGAACCTCCTCTGGAAGAAATTCAACCAGTCAGCAGATTCATGAAGAATCTCCAAAAGAGGAAAAGAACCTCTCCAAACGGTCGACAACCTCTCCAAGAGGTGAGTAAACAATCTCCACTGAGCAACCAGTTCGATGAAGAACCTCTACAAGAAGTCAGGAGCCTCTCAAAAGATTAAGAACCAGCAAAGGGGTCCCTATAGAGGCTAGGAACCTACAACTTCCTTCGAAGAGCTTCATTGAGAGGTTGAATATGGCTTAGGGGTCATGTAATACTCGAGAATCTAGAAGAGGGGATCAACTACCTTCTTATATTATTTGCCCAAAACGTTGTTGTAAGCTACGTTTGCTTTAATAATTGAAGTTTCGTTGAAATTCCGACAACTTCAGTAATTTAAGTTTTGAGCTTTCAAGGTCAGAGAATTCTGTAGGTATAGGTGGTTTTAAATGAAGAGTTTTTGTTGACTTGATGGCAATTTTCCTATTGAAACTAATTGATTTCCACAGCATCAAAGTGGGGAAAATTTCAAGGGTAACGAAATCGAATTGAATTCTAAATTTTCTCAATGAGAGTTTGGTGATGTGTTTGTATTCACGAGGATCTAGAGTTTCAGCATTCCTTTCAACGTGTAACGAAGAATCAATAATTATTAGATTTCTGGGATTAAGACATGAAAGTCTTCAGGAAACGTACACAACTTTTGAATGAACCGTGAGAAGATTAAAGGCACGATACAACAATTAGGTAGCTTGTTCTTGGGTAAACCCCTAAACCACTAGGTAGCCATACACAGACGTTTTTATAGTTTTTAGAAAATATCTATGTTATTATTGTTTTTCTTAACATGTTACAAATACAATATACGACCTTCTTATTTATCATATAAGAAATCCCTAAGCGTGATAGAGATATCGGGCAGAAATGGGAATCTGGTTCAGGAAAAAGAAAAAAAAATTACGAAAAGCACTGCCGTGAAGTCAGGAGCTTTTGAGCGCTCGTTTTTCCACCTTGTAGGTAGATTCGAATTCTCCAGTTTTAGAAACCAATTGGAAAGATTTTGACAGCTGTCAAAGAAAATTACAAACTAAGGCGAAAATCCAGACTTCACGTCAGTGCTTAAGGTGACCAATTTTTTTTTCGATAATTCGCTAGAATTTTCTATGGCATCTATGGTCTGGGTGATGCGATCTGGACAAAATTTCCTACGTAGTTTGAATACATTATTCTTCATTCATGTGCGAAATTCCATTGCAATCCAATGAGTAGTTTCGAAATTATCAGGAAAAAAATAGTGTGAACGGTCATATTCACGGAGCCCCTAGTGTAATTTCGCTTATTGATGAACGTGATCGCAAAATTCGCGATCCGAACCTACCCTGAAAATTTCAAGTTCCTAGGCCTTTCCGTTCGAAAGTTATTATTTTCTATGGTTTCTATGGTTCTGATCATGCGATCTGGAAAAAATGTAGCTTGAATATATCATTCCTAATTTAAATATAAAATTTCGTCAAGATCAAATCCGTAGTTGTGAAATTATCAAGAAAACTGAATTTCAAAAGGTCATATTTACGGAATCCCTAGTCTAATTTTGCTCAATGATGAACGTGATCGCAACATTCGAGATCCACACCTATCCTGGAAATTTCAAGTCCCTAGGCCTTTCCATTACAAAGTTATAATTTTCTATGGTTTCTATGGTTCTGGTCATGCGAGCTGGACAAAATTTTGCATGTAGCTTGAACACGTCATTCTCCATCTGAGAGCGAAATTTCACTTCGATCCAATCAGTAGTTTCGAAGTTATCAAGAGAACAAAATTTCAAGCGGCTATATTTACGGAACCCCTGGGCGAATTTTGCCCAATAACGAACTTAACCGCGGCATTCGAGATTAAAACCTACCCTGAAAATTTCAAGTTTCTAGGACGTTCCGGACGGACGGACAGACTCGAATTTTTCGACTGATTCGTCATCACTGAGTCGAACTCGTGTGAGTAGTACGAGCACTCAAAAATGCTGAAATCAACATTTTGAAACTCTTGGTTTTCTCTATGGTCTAAGTATGTTGAAAAATATTCAAAAGCAGTATAGACGACAAAAGTTTGTATTTTAATGGAGAATTATATATTCAAGCTACATGCAAAATAATCCAGATCGCATGACCAAAACCATAGAAACCATAGAAAATTATAACTTTCGAACGGAAAGGCCTAGTGACTTGAAATTTTCAGGATAGGTGTGGATCTAGAATGTCGCGATCACGTTCATCAATGAGCGGAATTAGACTAGGGTTCCGTAAATATGGCCGTTCAAAATATTTTTTTCCTGATAATTTCGAAACTACTGATTTGATTAGAATGAAATTCTGCACATAGTTGAAGAATAATGTATTCAAACTAATTCAAGTCTGTCCTTCCGGCCGTCCGTCCGTATACACGATAACTCTCGAACGGAACCACCTAGAAACTCGAAATTTTCAGGATAGGTTCGAATCTCGAAGTTAAGTTCGTTATTGGGCAAAATTCGACCAGGGGTTCCGTAAATATGGTCGTTCGAAATTCAGTTTTCGTGATAAATTCAAAGCTACGGATTCGATATTGACGAAATTGTGTATTTTAATGGGGAATAATATATTCAAGCTGATTTTTTTTCAGATCGCATAACCAGAACAATTTCAATTCCAACGATTTATTGAATAAAAATCCTTATATTTCTGTAACAGCTGATTCGGCAAAATTGACAAAGAGCTGCTGTCATTTTTTTGACAGCTGTCTAAAATTCCTTCAATAGATTTCTAAAACTGGAAATTGCGAATCTACCTACAAGGTGGATGAACGAGCGCTCAAAGCTGACTTCACGGCAGTGCTTTTTATAATTTTCATTGGTGCCCCAGTTTCCTTTTTTAAATAACGCTTATAATATTTTTTTGAATTTTGAGTTGAAGGAGGGACCTTGTTATGTCAAATAAAATATCGAGAAATCTTTCGAAACCTGGCAAAAAACGTATAGTAGGGCTGGGAAATCTTTGAAAAATCATCACTTTCTCCCATTTTCAAATGTTAATATCCCCATTTTCTCTTTGAATCCGTTTCACTGGCCAGAATAAACTAAATTATTCAATCATAACTGGTATATGGCATCGGGGTAGAAATTTCTCACAACAATTCACTTTTTTGCATTTTTGATATGATCAATTTCGACTGCACTCAGACTTTATGGGGAAAATTAATGCACTGTCATTGGATTAACGTTCAAAATTTACCAAAATTGATCGGAAACTGCAGGTGGGTGTTGAAGAAACGTATAAGGTTCCGTTTTTTAGGTAATATTATTGTTGGATAAAGTAGTTTTCGAATGATCTGTCTTTATAGAATGAAGAAAATTCAATATCGAAAAATTGAAACGATCTAATGGTAGCTACCAATAATAGCACTTACAGTTGGTTGAAGAGGTCATTTTTATTACACAGGAATTTTGAGAATTTTAATTTAGTCTTGAGTAAATGAAAGTATATGAGAAAACGTGATTAGTGTCATAAATGCCATTTCTGACTTTACGCTCTGTCATAATATGGAATTTGTTCAACGCTTTCTGAGCGCTCGTTCTACTTGCTTTTCATTTCGTCACGATGTCTATAATTTTTCGAATTTTGAGCCGAAAATGGTCTCACTGATAACGTATCCGTCGAAAAATTTCAATGGAGAATGATATATTCAAGCTACATTTTTTTCAGATCGCATAACCAGAACCATTTTTGATTCCAAGGAATTATTGAATAAAAAATCCTTATATTTCTGTAACAGCTTATTCGGAATAATTGACAAATAGCTGCTGTCATTTTTTTGACAGCTGTCAAAACTTTCTTCAATAATGGTTTCTAAAACTTGAAAATGCGAATCTACCTACAAGGTGGATGATCGAGCGCCTAAAAGCTCCCGACTTCACGGCAGTGCTTTTTATAATTTTTTTTATGGCTGGTACTTCGGGGACAGGGGTTGAAATAACTTAGATCAGATTTGTCGATGTGAGCTCCCAATCGTACAGGAGATCGGCTAGTTGGAATAAAAATAATCGGAAATTCAGTAAGAAAATCTTTTATTTCTTATCGTGAAAATTTTGATATCTTAAAATAAATTGGGTTCAACAAAGATTAAAGTGAAAATTCTAACAGAATTTAGTGTTTTCCACATAAAACAACTCAACATTAATTGAAGTGGTTTTTACAACCACAAGTCATGAGATTTTTTTTTCAAATTATTTTTACTTTTTCTGCTTCCTTGTTTTTCTAGGCATCTGGAATCCTTCAGGATCCGCAGGTTCATAAACTGTTTTCTCCCCTTTGAGTATACGATCAGCCAAAGATAACTCAGGTTTATCTTCATCAATAGGTATTTTGTCATGTGCAGAAGAAACCTACAAGAAAATTTCATATTGAAATAAAAAAAGATTCTACGTTTTAAAATATCAAGACTTACTTTATTGGGTTTACAAAGTTCATGCAAGTTCATAGAAACCACCTTGCTAGTGGTTGGGGCCCTTATGGTATTCATCCTTTTCTGTTCGTCCATTCTAAATTGTTTCCTAACTGATGGTTTTTCCACCGAAACCAAACGTAGAACATCATTTTGTGCCGAGTACTCGTTACCATCATAGCCTTGATGATTCAACTGAAAGCGTTTATGCATTAGATATTTGAATTGTTCCGGAAATCATAGAGTAAATAATACAGGGTCTTTATGAATGATTATAACAGTAGAAAAAAAGGGTCATGTTAGCTATAGACTTGGAAACAAATAGCTTAGCTCAAAATACTCTATGTTCCAATCCATTCATCGCTAACTGAACATAAAATAAAATATTCAGATGAGCCTAAATCACAAAACAAGCATTTAAGCTTCGCAAACAGAAAATAATAAACTAAGAAATAAAAATTATCATTTACATCTTCCTCCTCCCAAACACTGTCCACGGGAGCTGATAAATCTTTTATGGGGAAATCCATCACGTTTTCATCATCAACCACGTCTTTTGGTCTTGCTTCTGCCGCTATTCTGTCTGGGCAGACCTCATGATGATACTGGAAAAATACAAATACCAACACAATATTATACGTGATAGAGCACGAAAGATCTCTCAATTCTTCAAGAGACCAAAAAGGAAATTGCAATTTGATTTTTTGTATCAAAATGGTAGCACTGGTTCATAGAATATGAATAAGATATTGACTCACTTTTAGTTCTAGTTTGGGAATCCTATGATCGTGATTATAATCACAAACAGCAATACCAGAGTCAGGATGGTTCTTGCGACATTTAACGAGATGAGTGTTATATCTCGAGGCAAATACAGTATGGTTTTTGTCATAAGGACAAATCACTGGTTTTTCAGGACTGAAAGAGGGAATACATTAATTATCGATGATAGATAAGCTACTTGTTGTTCGTTTCGTTTCTCATTTTGAACTTCTTATCCGATTGGTAAAATTAAAGAAAGTCGAGTTTTTCAACCCAGTTTTATTCACCAAGCATGAAATTAATGCAGTTCAATATTCATACCGGTAGCAACTACAATATTCTACATTAGAATTGTTCTTGATTAAAATTTACAGAAAAAAATTATAGAATTAAAAATAATACAACATATGTATTAATTAGGATTTATACAATGACTTCAACTTACTCCTGAAAGGCATTCGACATGATGAAGATTTAAATGAAATTTTCAAAATAATATTCAAGATTGAAGGAAATAGGTAACAAAGTAATGAAATTACACTTCGACACAACAGACAAACAACAAAGACAATTAACTAATGAATAAACGTTTGTTATGAACTGTTTGAAGTCGATTAAAATCCAGTTCTCGTGTTCGCACTGCAAAAAATTATCGCTGATGCTCCAAATATGCAAAAACGCCAAAAACGTTTTCTTATTATCGGTTTTTCATGAGCAAGGTTAATCCCAGAAACAATGTTGCCATCATTTGAAATAAAAAATAATAAACTCAAAGCTTATTCAATTCTAAATCTAATTGAATTTGTAAGTGAAAGTTCAGATGTCCAAGATAAATCACGTTTATTAGGATACAAAATCATTTCTTGCTACGCCGTGTGATCTATATGAATATTCCAATGAACGGATGGTAGTACTCCAAGTAGAGCAAATGTACAAAAAAAATGTATCCCTTCTATGGTCAATGTTTTGAAATATTATTCAAGCTACTCGTCAGACTTTATTAGAAAAATCAAATTTTTTTGGAACAGGAAATCATCAATATTGATAGCAGTATCCCTACAATAAAAGGGGCATCATGTTTGAATCGTAGGAATTCACGCACTGCGGTATATATCGTTCCATATTGTCAAAGGATTTGGCATTTAATTATGTTAAGGTCATTCAGTTCAACAGATATCTGCGATTACAATTTTTCCAATTAGAATAGTCCAATAAATAACAAGCAATCACGATTAGAAAATGACATTGATTGAAGGAATAGGTGATGAAGTAGTACAGTTTTTTATAGGATTATTCTTTATTTTGATTGGTGAGTTGATCAGAGGATTTCAATTTTTATGCAGGTGATTTTGATTGGTGAATAATTAATTAAACTTGTGATTTACAGTGGTTCTAGCATGGTGTACAACAAACACCTCGAACGACGGAACATTCAGGACAGTTTTCCTATTGGAAAGGCGGCGACTACGAGCTGTCAGAAGACTGATAACCCATACAGAATCTTCTACAATTGTTGAAGGTATTATTAGCACTGTGAAGAATAGGGTGCTATATTGTGAAAATCAAAAATTTCAGGCACAACTGTGGAAAACTCGGAAACGAATCAAACTAATTCACCAACGGAAGAAGATAAACCAACAAGTACAAGTTCAGATAGTAGTGACCAAGCAATACAATCTACAGAGGAGGAAACCAGGATAGTAGAAGCGATGGATGCTCCAAATAGTGTAGGAACTGAAGGCTTAAGAAGGAGGATAAACCTGAATCTTAGTTCTGGTATGAATTTAATTGAAATCTTTCATCATCACTCTTTTGGAATTCATAAAAAAAAATCTATCTGCTTTTTCTTTTCTCGGAATAACTTTTATAAAGATGAATCGAATAATCCGTCTTCAAATTATGGTGACATTTCTACGAGCCAAAGTGATTGTAACAACGAAGGTGCTGCAGAATATTTAGAACCTGATATCCAACCGAGTAGTAGCGGAAAAGAAAATGAAGGAAACGATAAGATATGCGTCAAATTAAAGTTTGTAACTGACGAGCTAAGGCTGGTAGATGGTAGTCTGAATGAAAACATAGGAGACTTCAAGAGGTGAGTGTAAGTTTTAGAAATGACTATGGGAAAAGTGCTACTTCACGCCCTCCTCTGATTCGCAGAATATTATGAAATTATGACATCTCAGTATTTTTTAATTGAAAATTAACATAAACTACAGTTTTAATAATTTTTCGGCGATTCATAGCTAACCTTACCTTACAAAGGGTAACTGTCCTAACATACACAACCTGCCAAACTTACAGAAAACTCAAGTGATTCTTATGTAATTATTGCCTTGAGATGGGATCTTTTCGTGCCTTATGTTGGTAGAACTTCCTTAATAAATCATATGTGACAGGAATTTCGAAAATATATCGTTTGTAACCTCAATTTCCGACTGTTTTAATCTGTTTGATTCTATAGTTTGTTGGTCTTGGGTAGTTTCCACTAGAAATTGGTCCTGAAAAATTATGTTTCCATCCTCAAGGCACTATCCGAAGCCCCTCTCACTTATGCGCAAACTAGTTTACCAAGCTCTCAGTTACATTTGAACAGACTATACGGCGTTACAGAAACACTTATCGGGTTAGGTTCATTATAAGCCGTTTTCAGTTCATCACTCAACCTCAGTTTTCGAACATCTACCAAATTTTCCTTCTTATATTATAAAAATTATCTGATCAGATTAATTGACTTTCTGTCTGCTGAAATTCGACAATCAGTGTTTCCGTAAACGTTATGTAAAGGTGCTCAATGATGAATTCTGTAGATTCTTTTTTTTGCACCAGTTTATTTGCAGGCGCCATTTTCAAGTAGAACTAGCGGCTAACAAAGTCGTCAAGCTTATATTCAACGGTCAGATCTTGCAGAGAGATGGAGACACCTTGAAAACTTGTGGCCTTTTCGACAACTGCGTCGTTCACTGTGTTTACCTACCAGGCACAAACTCGTCGCAAGGAACAAGTTCAGGGACTAGGGATGGCGGTTCCGCACTTTTCGGTGAAAATGCCAATTTGGATAATAACAACCAACCTAACGAATGGCATTTGGAAAATTATCTTTTAGCAATCTTGTGTTGTTTTTTGGGAGCTGCATGGTACTTACGGTGAGTTTTATGGGTGGATGAAGGAAATTTAATCATAAATAATTTTTCTTCAAGGTGTGTATATTCTCACCTTTATACAGTAACTGCGACAATAGGACTAATTCTGATGACTGGAATATTTACAATAATTATGTTTGGGATGCATTTTCCAGATAATGTAGAGTTAAATCAACAACGTACAGAAAATATTGGAACACATCAATGATTTTGTTGATATTCTTAAGGCTTGTGTATTGAATTGTAAGTTAATTATTTTATTTAGGGTAAGAACAGAATAATCCTATCTTGTTTTTTCTTTAATTTTTCAAACTGTTATTTTTACAGTTCATAAAATTTATTAAAGATTTTTATATTAAAGACTTTTTTATAACTACCAATCATACTTTAGAATTAGAAAAGAAAATGGGGAAATATAAATTTTTTTTATTATTTATTAGGAAAAGTACATGGATGTTTCGATATAGATTCTAACCCAATATCTAATGCTATTATTAACCAATTGATATGAAGATTTTGCAATAGTGCACGAATATACAGTGAATGAATCCGAATATAATATTAACATTGGTTAACAATACATTTTATAATAACTATTATTCACTACGTGAGTATTAAACTGGTTCTTATTAATGGCTTTCTACCCAACGAAAAATAACACTGGTTTAAAGAAAATTATTGTCAAGAAAAGTAACCATTCAAGTATTCAAAGATTATCCTATTCAACAGACAGAAGTAGAAATGTTCGATAAAATTAAATATTTTTGAGCCGTAAACCAATGTACATCTATCTCTAATTTTAGCCTGAAGTTTCAGGAAAATTTTATACTATTTATCTTCAATACATTGCAGACACTAAATTATCAATCGTTAGTTTCCATTCTCAACATTTTTTAAAAAAATAGTTACTAATAAATAACAAGTTACCTATTCAATATTCTTAAAAACCCAATACATTTATATATGTATTGCTTTCTGATAAATGGATATATTCACATGATAAAATGTAGTTGACGAAAAAAGACTGACAATTTTCAAACAGAGGCCCATATAAGGGGTCCCTCATATAAGAATACTACTTGTAAAGCTACCTTGATATTTCAGTTTTCCAACAGCTCAATGACGTCAATCAGACTCACGTTCATTCCAAGAAAATTAACCTTATTTCCAAAATTTCAGTGTCGCATTTTCTATACAGCATATCAAAATACTCAATTATTTTCTTAAAATTCCTTCAAAAAGTCCTATAAAAAATTGCTTTCCATATATCGTATATTCCAAATCGAATAAATTGCACACTAATCTTAATATCACACTTGTCGCATTTAAAGCTCATCTTATTTGTCCTCCAACTTATATCAGTAATTAATTTGTATATACAGGGTGTCCCAGAAGCCGACGACAAGCCGGAATCTGGTAATGGCACTGAGTTTCTTTAAGAAAAACCTTTTTTATGCCCAATCTAAGGAATAATGTAGTACATGTTCAGCATTTTAGAATCCTTTTTAAATGCGCTAACTTTGGAAGTCAGTTGCCAAATTCATGTAATACAATTTTTCTTCTGTACTGTCAGTTGAAGTTGGGCAAAGAGTGACATTATCTTCCAAGCTGGAGCAGTTAGCTTTAGAATCAAAGGTTGCAATTCAGAATATCGTAGAAAAAATAAAATTGGAAAAAGGTAAAGATTTGTAGCAACAGGAGTTCAAAAATCATCACATGATGTGCATTTTCTCGAATAAAATAAAACGCAATATAATTTTAAAAATACAAGACTAAGATTTTTTTAAATATTTTTCTGATTATTATTATGACTCAGCCTGTTACCCGATTCCGGCTTGACGTCGACTTCTGGGACACCCTGTATACAATAACTGATAATCCAATTAATTCTCAAAAATATTGCGAAAATTGATACTTTGATGTCGATTTAACACTTCGTCAATACTGAACTAGCTATATCCACATTTGAAGTAATTTCTCAAAATAATCTTTTTCTGATATGTTACCATTAAATATACAACAAACTTCCTAACAAGTCCATAAAGCATAACCTTCCTTAATTTTTCTTTATAATCGCACCCATATCATCAATACATCTCAAAAAGATGAATATGTATAAGAAATGTAGTTAATATTCTTAGAATGAACTTTAAAATAATAACAATATAGTACAACCTATTTTAATAAATATTTCTTGGCACTGTAGTAGGAGAAATGGACGGGCTATGAAGTATCTGTTAGAAAGTATACCAACACTCACTAGAATTTTCTGACTTTAATATCTTCTCACCTGGAGTACGTTCATAATTAATGCTGTGCTCAGGTGGCGTACGGACACAGTAACAAAGCCTACATAGAATACAACCAGGTCTCCTAACTCGCACAAGCTCTGAGCTTATGAGGGGTCTCGCAGAGACCTAGGAGAGTCAGGATATAAAGGAACAAATAAAATGAATAAATACCGAAATTAAAGCAAGAAATTATTAGCATTAACCAATTATTTATACCTTAAATTCAGGAACTATGTGAGAAATATGTAAGATCCTGGTGCGTGAAAGCTCTATAACTTTTTTCTGGATATTTTTTCGTACGATAATGTGTCACATTATTCATGAATATAGGTTAGGTTAGAAAATACTTGAGTCACCATATGTCCTCAAAAAGGTTTAAAACAAACGTTTCATCTTATTGGAAGTTAACTATGATTTTTCATGATGTTAATAATAAATATCTCTCGTAATTTGGAGATAATGGGTCCAAAATGTACCTTCTTCAAATAACCATCGGAAAACACCACTGTTTGGGTCTTCAAACTACATCTTGCGATTTTGCTCAAGAATTTTGTATATTCATTGGGAAATATTGAATTGAATACCCATAACCAAATTTACCTAAACCTAACCAAAAATAAATTTTGACAACTGAACATGTGGTTGGCAAATTGGATATTTTTCAATAAATATGTTAAATATCTCAAGATAATGTTGCGAAAGAGTAAAAGATGATCATTGAACTGAATGAAGAATAAGGTATAATGTGATTTATCAAAAGAAAGCAACATTCTCGACCTTTGAGAGCATGTTTAGTTTCAAATACTGATTTTTCTTTGATTTGAAGTACAGTAGAACCTCAATTATCCGAACGCTGATCAGTTTATCCGAACATTCAATTATCCGACCAATAGCATTTTGCCAGTTGAAAATATTAGACTATTTTGTGAAAAAAGATTAAAGTATTTAATGTACATACCTATTTCACTGTTTTATTAGTTGGGTATTTGATTGTTCATTTATATATCTAAAATTTTAATGAACTCACCGGTTCTTATAATGTTCTTTGTTTGATCTTATCTCAAAAATCCGACATTTTGATTATCCGAAATAGTCCCGTTCCCAATTAGTTCGGATAATTGAGGTTCTACTGTATTTATAAAATGACAAGAAGGATAAAAACCCTATTTCGACAAATTTCGGAGCATTCGGTATTCTTTCGTGAACAGATATCTCAAACCTAACATCCACCTTTGAATGGCTTGTATGTTTTGTATATAATCTTGTAAACGTATCACTGTAACAAAATAATTTCATTGTACAAATAGGCAGGTGTGGTTACTAACAATACACAGCGTTGGCCAGCGAAAGAGCCAGATACTTATTACTGTAGTAGTGCAGGTACAGGAGAAATTCTGTGTTTGTTCTCTGAAATGATAATTGATAAAATTGCACCGACAATTCGGGGATTGTAGCAATACTTGTGAATGGAGACCGGATTATATGCATGAGGAATGCTCAATTCATTTGCCGGATCCTGCTGAAATTTTGTTTTCACATAAAGGGTCTTTCAAATTGAGTTTTCAAAAGAAGTCGATCAAGCCGGAATCGGGTAACAGGCTAAGTCATAATAGTCATCAGAAAAATATAACAAAAAACCGGAGTCGTGTATTTTTCAAATTATATTGCATTTTCTTTTATTCGAGAAAATGCACATCATGTCAAGAAAAGTAACCTTTCAAGTATTCAAAGATTATCCTATTTAACAGACAGAAGTAGAAATGTTCGAAGAAATTAAATATTTTTGAGCCGTAAACCAATGTACATCTATCTCTAATTTTAGCCTGAAGTTTCAGGAAAATTTTATACTATTTATCTTCAATACATTGCAAACCCTAAATTATCAATCGTTAGTTTCCATTCTCAACATTTTTTAAAAAAATAGTTACTAATAAATAACGAGTTACCTATTCAATATTCTTAAAAAACCAATACATTTATATATGTATTGCTTTCTGATAAATGGATATATTCACATGATAAAATGTAGTTGACGAAAAAAGACTGACAATTTTCAAACAGAGGCCCATATAAGGGGTCCCTCATAAAAGAATACTACTCGTAAAGCTACCTTGATATTTCAGTTTTCCAACAGCTCAATGACCTCAATCAGACTCACGTTCATTCCAAGAAAATTAACCTTATTTCCAAAATTTCAGTGTCGCATTTTCTATACAGCATATCAAAATACTACTGTAATTTTTTCCGCGGCTAATTTGAATGATTTTCATTCTCTTTAAAGCATATTTTAGGTCCTATAAAATTTCATCGAAATCTCAGAGGTCACCATATTCTACACCTTTTCCCTTTCTCAAAATATTCAAACAGTAAAGTGATGATATCAGATGGAACATGAATTTTTTTTTTCTTGAATTTTTTTTCAGAAACTGTATGAAAATAAAAGAGATGATATAAATATGTCATTTGTCATTTTTTCGCAACTAAGTTGAATGATTTTCATTTTTTTCAAAGCATATTTTAGGTCCTGTAAAAATTTCATCGAAATCCAAGAGGTGACCATATTCTACACCTTTTCCCTTTTTTCCGAATATTCAAACAGTTAAGTGATGGTATCACCAGATGGGACATGAATGTTTTTTTTCTTGAATTTGTTTTTCAGAAACTATATGAAATATATCTTTCCTCATTAAATTAAGATTTTCTACATGCCACTCGTGTAAATTGTGTAAGTTCATGTAACCATCTTTCTTGAATGTCGATTCATCCCACCACAAAATTATCTTAAAGTTGTGATCTTATATTATATACACTAGAATAATTTTTAGTAAGTTGAAAGAAATTGTAACCAATTGATATGAAGATTTTGCAATAGTGCACGAATATACAGTGAATGAATCCGAATATAATATTAACATTGGTTAACAATACATTTTATAATAACTATTATTCACTACGTGAGTATTAAACTGGTTCTTATTAATGGCTTTCTACCCAACGAAAAATAACACTGGTTTAAAGAAAATTATTGTCAAGAAAAGTAACCATTCAAGTATTCAAAGATTATCCTATTTAACAGACAGAAGTAGAAATGTTCGATGAAATTAAATATTTTTGAGCCGTAAACCAATGTACATCTATCTCTAATTTTAGCCTGAAGTTTCAGGAAAATTTTATACTATTTATCTTCAATACATTGCAAACCCTAAATTATCAATCGTTAGTTTCCATTCTCAACATTTTTTAAAAAAATAGTTACTAATAAATAACAAGTTACCTATTCAATATTCTTAAAAAACCAATACATTTATATATGTATTGCTTTCTGATAAATGGATATATTCACATGATAAAATGTAGTTGACGAAAAAAGACTGACAATTTTCAAACAGAGGCCCATATAAGGGGTCCCTCATATAAGAATACTACTCGTAAAGCTACCTTGATATTTCAGTTTTCCAACAGCTCAATGACGTCAATCAGACTCACGTTCATTCCAAGAAAATTAACCTTATTTCCAAAATTTCAGTGTCGCATTTTCTATACAGCATATCAAAATACTCAATTATTTTCTTAAATTCCTTCAAAAAGTCCTATAAAAAATTGCTTTCCATATATCGTATATTCCAAATCGAATAAAATGCACACTAATCTTAATATCACACTTGTCGCATTTAAAGCTCATCTTATCATGTGATGATTTTTGAAATCCTGTTGCAACAAATCTTCACTTTTTTCAATTTAATTTTCTCTGGGTTAACCTTGAATAGTGCTTCTGTAACCTATAACCTTTAATTCAAAGCCAGCTTCTCCTGCTTGGAAGATAATGTCACTGTTTGCCGAACCAAGGTTTAAAAACTGATATTTCGCCCAACTTCAACTGACTGTATTGAAAAAAAATTATACTACATGAGTTTGGCAAGTGACTTCAAAAGTTAGCGCATTTAATAAGGATTCTAAAATGGCATAACACTTATTACATTATTTCTGATTCTAGTGTATCCAATATCTATATTTTAGGTCCTGTAAAAATTCCATCGAGGTGACCATATTCTACACCTTTTACCTTTCTCCTAATATTCAACAATTAAATGATGATATCAGATGGAACATGGATGTTTTTTTTCTTGAATTTTTTTTTCAGAAACTTTATGAAAATAAAAGAGATGATATAAATCTGTAATTTTTTCTGCGGCTAATTTGAATGATTTTCATTCTCTTTAAAGCATATTTTAGGTCCTATAAAATTTCATCGAAATCTCAGAGGTCACCATATTCTACACCTTTTCCCTTTCTCAAAATATTCAAACAGTAAAGTGATGATATCAGATGGAACATGAATTTTTTTTTTTTAATTTTTTTTTCAGAAACTGTATGAAAATAAAAGAGATGATATAAATATGTCATCTGTCATTTTTTCGCAACTAAGTTGAATGATTTTCATTCTTTTCAAAGCATATTTTAGGTCCTGTAAAAATTTCATCGAAATCCAAGAGGTGACCATATTCTACACCTTTTCCCTTTTTTCCGAATATTCAAACAGTTAAGTGATGATATCACCAGATGGGACATGAATGTTTTTTTTCTTGAATTTGTTTTTCAGAAACTATATGAAATATATCTTTCCTCATTAAATTAAGATTTTCTACATGCCACTCGTGTAAGTTGTGTAAGTTCATGTAACCATCTTTCTTGAATGTCGATTCATCCCACCACAAAATTATCTTAAAGTTATGATCTTATATTATATACACTAGAATAATTTTTAGTTAGTTGAAAGAAATTGTTTGAAACTGGATGGATTTCTGGGTTCCTTTAAGAAAAACCTTTTTTTTTTGCCCAATCTAAGGAATAATGTAGTAAGTGTTATACCATTTTAGAATCATTATTAAATGCGCTAACTTTTAAAATAACTCGCCAAACTGATATAGAACAATTTTTTTTCAGTACAGTCAGTTGAAGTTCGGCGAAATATAAGTTTTGAATCCTCGGTTTGGCAAAGAGTGTCATTATCTTCCAAACTGGAGAAGTTGGCTCATCATCACATGTTGTGCATTTTCTCGAATAAAAGAAAATGCAATATAATTTGAAAAATACACGACTAAATTTTATATTTTGATGACTATTATGCCATAGCCTATTACCCGATTCCGTCTTGACGTCGACTTCTGGGACACCCTGTATGTCATTTTGACTGCGGAAGGTTTGCATATAATCTGGTCTCTACTGATGAATAAATCTTGCATTTCGTATAATCTCAATTGAACCCAAAAGAAAAATAAGTTATTGAACAAGGTGGCATTTATTCTCTGGAACAAAAACTTGACGAGGTGGTTTTAGATGTTATTACCGTAGATACGAAGAAAATGATTAGATATGCGGAAGCGAATAGGGCTTATCCCCCGAAAACCTCCACGTCGAGTATTCGTTGGTCCAGTTTGTATGAAAAAATTTAACTCACCTCACATACTGATTTCTTTCAATTGCGTCATGTTTTTGTCATTTACTATTCTCCAACTAATCGAATTCGGTTGAAATTTGCTCAGTTGCATCGCCCGTTCCATAACGCAGGAGGCCGATAGTCTTGCCTCTGCGTCATGATCCCAACATTCTTCCATTGTATCGCACATTCCAGTCAAACCCTAAAAAATTATATGATCTCAGTGACTGAATATCGCAATATTGTTCTAAATTTTTCGAATGTTGACACTTACCGGATGATGCCTCCAATGGTCCTGTATCGTGGGTCGAACTTTCTTTTGTACGACAGATTCCTGCATATCTTCCAGTGTGGGATGCTGACCCACTTCCTCCTCGAAGGGCAAACGATACTCCGGTATAGGTCCTTCCTGCGCCGTGCAACGAGACACGAGTTCCCACAGCACCAAACCACATGCGTACATGTCGATTCTCAAGAACGCGTCAGGGGTGAAGTTAATAGCACCTTCTAGAACCTCCGGTGCCATATACCTGTGGAAATTAATAAATATGTGAGACCTCAGAAACCTCAGAAAAAATTGAGAGATGTGTCCCAGAACTCGACGTCAAGCTGGAATCGGGTAATAGGCCAAGTCATAATAGTGATCAGAAGTATATAAAAGAAAATTCAAATTATATTGCATTTTCCTTTATTCGGCAAAATGCACATCATCTGATGATTTTTGAACTCCTGTTGCTACAAATCTTTACTTGAAATATGCGAATCTATTTCACTTCACGGCAGTGCTTTTTATAATTTTTGGATATTCATCCAAACTGTCGAAATCCTTCAAAACCATCGAAACACCCAAAATACTGTCGAAATCCTTCGAAATCATCAAAATACTGTCGAAATCCTTCTTAACCATCAAAATACTGTCGAAATCCCTCTAAACCATCAAAATACTGTCGAAATCCTTCGAAGCCATCGAAACACCCAGAATACTGTCGAAATCCTTCTAAACCATCAAAATACAGTCGAAATCGTTCGTAAACACCGAAACACCCAAAATACTGTCGAAATCCTTCTAAACCATCAAAATACTTTCGAAATCCTTCTAGACCATCAAAATACTGTCGAAATCCTTCGAAACCATCGAAACACCCAAAATACTGTCGAAATCCTTCTGAACCATCAAAATACTTTCGAAATCCTTCTAGACCATCAAAATACTGTCGAAATCCTTCTAAACCATCAAAATACTGTCCAAATCCTTCCAAACCATCAAAATACTGTGGAAATCCTTCGAAACCATCGAAATACTGTCGAAATCCTTCGAAACCATCGAAACACATAAAATACTGTCGAAATCCTTCTAAACCAACAAAATACTGTCGAAATCCTTCGAAACCATCGAAACACCCAAAATACTGTCGAAATCCTTCTAAACCATCAAAATACTGTGGAAATCCTTCGAAACCATCAAAATACTGTCGAAATCCTTCGAAACACCCAGAATACTGTCGAAATCCTTCTAAACCATCAAAATACAGTCGAAATCGTTCGTGAACATCGAAACACCCAAAATACTGTCGAAATCCTTCTAAACCATCAAAATACTGTCGAAATCCTTCGAAACCATCGAAACACCCAAAATACTGTCGAAATCCTTCGAAACCATCGAAACACCCAAAATACCGTCGAAATCCTTCTGAACCATCAAAATACTGTCGAAGTCCTTCTAAACCATCAAAATACTGTCGAAATCCTTCTAAACCATCAAAATACTGTCGGAATCCTTCGAAACCATCGAAATACTGTCGAAATCCTTCAAAACCATCGAAACACCCAAAATACTGTCGAAATCCTTCTGAACCATCAAAATACTGTCGAAGTCCTTCTAAACCATCAAAATACTGTCGAAATCCTTCTAAACTATCAAAATACTGTTGAAATCCTTCGAAACCATCGAAACACCCAAAATACTGTCGAAACCCTTCTAGACCATCAAAATACTGTCGAAATCCTTCTAAACCATCAAAATACAGTCGAAATCGTTCGTAAACATCGAAACACCCAAAATACTGTCGAAATCCTTCTAAACCATCAAAATACTTTCGAAATCCTTCTAGACCATCAAAATACTGTCGAAATCCTTCGAAACCATCGAAACACCCAAAATACTGTCGAAATCAATTCGCCAATCAGAATTGTAAGCGCCAAGAGGAGTGATAAAAGCGGTGCAGAAGGCATCAAATTTTTTTCAAGGGACATTCGAACTAATTCGATTAGATTGTTACCTTCTGGTTCCAACTTGTCCATGTGTATCCCCGCACGACTTCCCGGCTTCGAAGATGATGGCCAGGCCAAAGTCGGCGATACATGCCGTCAGGTCACTTTTCAATAAAACATTTTTGCTCTTGAAATCTCGATGCGCCACCGTCGGTTTCATGGGCTCGCCTGGTGACCTTCCCGGGAGGGCTTCGTGCAAGTGCATCAATCCTGGAGAAGACAGATTGGGTTTCTCGATAAATCAATTGATTTGTTTCAACTCACCTCTTG
This sequence comes from Aphidecta obliterata, assembly GCA_963966015.1. Lineage (NCBI taxonomy): Eukaryota > Metazoa > Arthropoda > Insecta > Coleoptera > Coccinellidae > Aphidecta > Aphidecta obliterata. Next base: position 8,272,886 of record OZ014435.1, read on the forward strand.
CCATCGTCTCGGCAACCTTAGATAACTCGGGCCATGTCAGAGTGCGCGCTTTTAGGAAATCGCATAAGGATCCCCTTTCGTGATATGCGGTCAACAGCCAAAATTCCGAATGCAAGTTGTCGCCATGCCTCTCTACCCCGATGTAGTGCAATATGTTTGGATGCTTCATGTTTGGTAATTTGAAAATTTCCTGCTCGGTCAGCCATGACTGTTTATCCTGTATTAAAAAAATTGAAAATTAGTGATATTTTAAATATCCATAAAATATCTTATAGTCAGAAGGTATCTTTTTTATGTGAAAGAGTAAAGTTGAAAAAAATAAGAGCATTATTTAAGAAGATTATTGATAGTTTACCTGAACAGGGAAAACCTTCACCGCAATCTCTTCCGTTTTCAATTGAGCCTTCCACACAACACCAAACCTTCCTTTGGCTTTGATCTCAACCAGTTGAATGGGCCTCAAATCTAAGTAAGGTGATGGAGGCGGCAATGGGCTAGGATCTGTCGTAGGTAACTGGAAAAAATATCCCTTATGCTATAATTTACCACAAGAACGCTTTATACAACAAATAAAAATTCAAAATTTCGAATCTAAATTTTTAAATTATAAAAACAGCGCACATTATTACTACAAAAATATTTTTGGTGGAATAAGAAAAAACATAACTATAATTATCGTTTACCATACCTCATTGAAAACCTTGGTTTTCCTGTACCAAAGATAGCAAATGATCAAAAGGAAAAACAGCATGAAGAAGATTGCAATAATGACGGCAACTTCCAATATAGTCAATGAATCTGGTGGTATCGCAGGAATGGGAGCTGCAAATAAAATTGAAGTTCACAAGCAAAGTAAAAAAGTAAGAGTAATGCTATTATAGTCTATTCAAATATGAGTAAACAAACTAAATCCGTTTGTTTTGCGCATAACTAAAGTCTTATTGTTCAAACGGTTTTATTTACAATCCCTTTTTGAGCGCTCGTACTACTTACACGAGGGCTATATCATTTCGTCACGATGTCTGTATTTTTCGAATTTTGAGCCGAAAATGGTCTCAATCGACTATGTTCGACTCACTGATGACGAATCCGTCGGAAAATTCGAGTCTGTCCGTCCGGCCGTCCGTCCGTCCGTCCGTCAGCACGATAACTCTCGAACGGAATGTCCTAGAAACTTGAAATTTTCAGGGTAGTTTCGAATCTCGAATGCCGCGGTTAAGTTCGTTATTGGGCAAAATTCGCCGAGGGGTTCCGTAAATATGGCCGCTCGAAATTTTGTTTTCCTGATTACTTTGAAACTACAGATTCGATCGAGATGAAATTTCGCACTATAATGGAAAATGAGGTGTTCAAGCTACATGCAGAATTTTGTTCAGTTAGCATCACCAGAACCATAGAAACCATAGAAAATTGTAACTTTTGAACGGAAACGCCTAGGGACTTGAAATTTTCAGGATAGGTGTGGATCTCGAATGTCGTGATCACTTTCATTTATGAGCAAAATTATACCAGGGGTTCCGTAAATATGGTCGTTTGAAATTTAGTTTTCTTGATAATTTCCAAACTACAGATTCGATCGAGACGAAATTCTGTATACTAATGGAGAATGTTATATTCAAGCTACATTTCTCTAGATCGCATGACCAGAACCATAGAAACCATAGAAAATCATAACTTTCGAACGAAATCGAAAAAAATTGATCCGCTGAAGCACTGACATGAAGTCTGGAATTTCGCCTAAGTTTCAGATTTTTTTCGACAGCTGTCGAAAATTCCTTCAATTGATTTCTGAAACTGGAAAATGCGAATCTACCTACAAGGTGCATGTACGAGCGCTCAAAAGCTCCTGCCTTCACGGCAGTGCTTTTCTAAATTTTTTCATAATGAAATCCCTACAATTTCGAAGGTCTTAGAAGTTGTTAATAATGATGACAGCCTGGCGAATTTCAAAAGAACTACCTTTTATAAATTATTGAAAAAAATGAAATTCAAATTCAGAAAACGTGGTCGAGATAGTTTATTGATAGATAGGGAGGAAATATGAAGAAAATCCGAGCATAAAGGGAGCAAGGCCGAAAAATGTATTACCTTGACAATAAATGGCTAAATGCAGGATATACTAAAAATACAATATGGGTTGATGAATCCATTAGGTCCTGTAGACAACCTTTTAGAGTAGGACTGTGAATTGGACTTGAAAATCCAAATGAAAAAGGGAAACTGATTATTTGTCATATAGGGGGAGAAGAGGAATTTGTAGAGAACGGCCTAAGGTTTTTTTAATCAAAAAAACCTAGAGATTACCATGAGGAAATGAAAAAAACAGCGTCAGAAGTACTGACACTTGCCAATTCATGGTTCAGCAATAATAATCTCATACTGAATAAGGAAAAGACCAATGTTTTAATGTTTCACCATATCAAGTCAGGTTTAGAGAACCTAAGTGGCATAAAATTAAATGATCAATCATATAGAGTTGATAATTGTGTAAAGTTTCTTGGAATATTCATTGACTGTGAATTGAATTGAAAACATCAAATTGATCATGTCGCAAGGAAGGTTTCATCCTCAGTTTATGGATTGAAGGTTGTTGCCAGATATTTGAAATGCCTCACATTAAAGAAAATTGAATATAGATTCAGACTTGGAATAATATTCTTCGGATCAGGAAATATGTCTGCTCTTTTCACTCTTCAAAAAAAGACAGTTAGAATACTTTTTAATTTAGGTAGAATCACATCATTTCGTGGAATCTTTCGTAGAATCTTAAAAATAATATATAATAAGAAAATTTGTGAAAAAGCAATTTGGAATCATAAGCTGGACAGAGTGAATCAAGAATGCTTCATACCACAGAAAATTTGATTGAAAAATTAATTTGGAAAAGTTGAGACCGAGAAAAGTCAGTCGAGATGAATCCTTCAAAAAATTTGTTTGAATTGAGATCGGCAAAAGAAAACATCGAGAATTTTTGTTGAAAAACAAGCCAAGTGGAACTTTGTGCAATTTGAAAGCATGGAAATTAAACTTACAAGTTGAAGGGATATAAAGAGCAGCGTGCCATTGTTATCATAATGAAGCAAGCCAGGGGAAATTGAAGAACTATGTTTGAACATAGCTTTTTCCTGTGAGTGCACTCATATGGTATGAAAAGAGTTATTGATTTGAGAATTATTGAATAGTTAGAGTTAGTTCAATTGAATTCGATTGTTAAAAATATAATTGCCTAAACATATTTTTTTAAATTGTTCATCTGAGAACCCTCCTTGAGGAAGAGTTTCAGGCAAATCAAATAAAATATTGAACAGAATTATCAAAAATTGTTATTGGATTTGCATTATTCTCGAAATTTAAATAAATTTCTTTAAATTTTCACAGCAGAGCCATAACAGTACAATTGGAGACTGTTCCGTTAACTTGTTTGGTGTAAATATATATTTTACGTAGAGTGTGTGTTAAAATTCTGGTTGCACATGCTTCCCTCACAGCAACAGAACAGATATCTATTAGGGTTCGAAACTTCCGCCACACAATCAGATTTGTTGTAGCAACCTTCGTCATCCAAAAAACATCCCTGTATGAATCAAATTGATGAATAAAAATATAAATGTACTTTCAATAATTGCCTTTTAGTATTTCACTCACCTTCAAAGAAACATTCATGACACCATTTTCATCTTCAGTCCACACTACAAAACAGTGACTTCTCTTTCCGTCTTCCGGATGTTCACATTCCTCTATGTCTTTACAGTTGGGATCATTGGGATTCGCACACATGGACTGATTATAAAATTCACATTTCGTCCTCGTTTGGATTGAGTTGCTCGCCACTAATGCGGGAGCACCTGCCGAATTGAATGAAATAGAATTAAGTTCAAGTCTTTTTTTATAATTTGCTTGAATAACAATCATGACCGAGATGATACCCACCTTGGTATGTTACCCAGGAAAATGATACGAAAATAATGAAAAATACTCTCATTGTTCTAGGAAGCTCAATGTTACAATCAAATCCTTTATGTTAAATCCTACAGACTTAATTTTTCAAGTGCCTGTTGATTTGTTTTGAAATACAAAGGAAACATTTATCCTAGGTCAAGATACTAGAGTTCTTTCCTTGAAGTATATCGCAGTAAACTGTTGCACCCTGTATTTGACTGCAACTACATTTTCGAATCACGCAGAATTATTTATAAATTAGTCGAATTCGTAATGAAAAGAGGTAATCTTTTTTTATAACAAATGCGAATAAATAAATATCTTCGCCATAAAATATGACAACTTTTTGACAATTTCAAGAATGCAGTGACTGTCAAGAGAAAGGTAAATTTTTCTATGTTACACATGGAATTCAAACTTTATTTAACCAGATTTTGGAAATTATTCTCACGTGAAATTCCAAAACGTACAATTGAATGGTGAATTTATAGAAGTGGTACTTATTAAATTAATTCTTTTTCAGTTTACAGGAAAATTATATTTAAAAAACTGGACTACAGAAATTTCTGTAAATTATGCAACCAGCACTACGAACTACAAATATTTTTTTGCGGCTTTTCAGTTTTTTGTTGGAAATAGTAAATATGGAAGTTTGAAGTTGAGAATTCCTAGGATTTGAGAATCCTACCCTTTTATCACAGAAAACTTGTCAAAACTTTCGGTTTTTATCAATATAAAACAAATATTACCTCTGACTCGTTTATGTTCTTTGACTTCAAGAAAAGTATTAGGTGAGTTCATAAGAATCCCTTCAAGTGTTGTTCCTTAGACAAAGATGGTTACATTAATCTGCTTTTAGGTAGTTTATAAATATGGATGGTGAACAATTCTCACTGTGTTGGAATAACTTCCACAATAATTTAAGCTCAGGATTTCATGCTCTCTATAAGGAAGAGGATTTAGTTGATGTTACTCTGGCAGCTGAAGGCAAATATATCAAAGCTCACAAAACTGTATTGTCAGTTTGTAGTCCATATTTCAAAGAACTGTTCAGAATAAATCCTTGTAAACACCCTATTGTTATTCTTCAGGATGTAAATTACACCGCTTTATGTAGCTTACTTCAGTTCATGTATCAGGGCCAAGTTAGCGTTGGCCAAGAAGAAATTCCAACGTTTATGAAGGTGGCAGAGACTCTCAAAGTGAAGGGTCTCACAGATAATGGTTCTTCTAATCTAGTAAGTATCATACACGAAAATAATTTCGGAACTTATTCAAACAGATAGTGTATCCAACATCTTTCTACAGGATACAAATGGAATGAACAGCTTCTCCGACCAAAAAAATATGATGAAAAAGCCTATGAAACCAGTGAAGAAAGTTATAAGGCCTGTTCAACCTTTACAGAGGCCAATCAGTAGCCCGATACCGAGAGCTGTTAAATCTCCTTCGCCGTCTTCTTCGACTCCTCCAGCAAAAAAAATTCATTTGGATGAACAATTGACACAGAAACCTTTCGAACAATCGACACAGAAACCCTTTGAACAATTGTTGCAGAAACCCCTCCAACAAATACCTAAATCTCTTCCTATTACACAACAACAACTGCTGCAACATTCCCAATCACAGGTAGGACTTTTAGATCATAGGTTATATCTTAATTGTGAATGGGAAGAATGTTTGGGCCACTCTGAAAATAGGTAACCCGCGCACCCAAAAAAAGTATGACAGTATTCTTTTATTTGACTCTCGACATCGTCTATTGATTGCTATTTCACTATATGAGAATCTTGATAACCAATGATTTTTTAGAGTGTCCTTCGATGTATCCACAATCAGAATAAATGAAATAATATCTTGAAATTCTACAATTCCTTTGGAGTTTATTCGATTTTGTGAATGTTTCTTCGAAATATTGAATCGATGTGGCCGATACTTACATAATTTACTAATTATTCACTAATCAACTAGCCTACGATACTTGCTACTTGACATTCTAAGGAGTAATCCCAAGTTTCGGTACCAGAAAGAAATGAAAGATATGGTCAACTGAATACATTGTATCCTAACAGAAAATGAGAAAATATTATTCACGGTCATGAATCTACAAAATTATATCCATTGATCAAATTACATAAGCAAAATTATTCCATTAGGTCAGTGGTTTCTTTCATTACTCCGTCGCTGAAACTGTCAAGAAAAATCAATTACAACTGTGAGTTTACTCCCAAATTCAGTATAGAAAAATTCATACAAACTTCTTGATAAAATTCGCAGTATTCATCTTCCAGACAATACGAAATTTATCTCATTTGATGTTCAAAATTTTTCCAATTATAATTTTTTGGACTTTACCATACAAAAATAAATATCAAACATGACTACTACATTTTTCACAAACCATCATGGACATATAGAAATATGCAGCGTAAGGAAATGGAGTTTATCCATTTCAAAAAGAATTGAATGAAAATTATAAAATAATTACCTATTCCGGAGAGGTCTCAGAAAATTTTTGATTGTTCCCGAAACAAAATGAAAGCACTATCGCATATAGAACTGATAACAGCTCATAAATTGATCAAAAATAAAGATTAAGATAAAATGTATCAATCGATGTATTGAATCTTCTTTTATTCGAGAAAATACACATCATTTGATAATTTTTGAACTGCTGCTGTTGGTACAAATCTCTACTTTTTTCTTATTTTATTTTTCGGCAAAGAGTGACATTATCTTTCAAGCTGGAGCAGTTGGCTTAGAATCAAAGGTTACAGAAGCACTATTTTGTGGATAACATAGAAAAAAATCACCTAAAGAAGCCATGGTTATGACGAAATACGTGTCGTTGTTTTGTAAAACTCTCTAGTAGTGAAAATCGTAGGCTAGTTTATTAGTGAATACTAAGTAAATGAATTTGTTGTTTTTTAGAATACGCCACATCATATCGACCACAAAGAGCCTCTTCTCAAACCAAAAATGGAGCCTTTAGATCACCAAGATGACGACGATAGTACTCAACAATCCTTTGACGAGGAGCCTTTCGATATGAACGCATTGATGGCGCAGTCACTGGATACGGGAGATCACTCGATGGAATCGATGCCTCCCGGTTGGATTCCCGATAATGTGAATCCCCCGGATACGTCGAGCCCAGGTGAGAACCGAATTTTTTTATATTTGTAGAGGCAAAATTCCGATGAACCAAAAGCTGTTTAGGATCAGTGTTTTCGTAAATGTTTCATTTCTGTTATATTTGGCCGACGTTGCCAGATATAAGTTACCCTTAGGTATGTTTGAAATCGCTCTAAGGGCGTTACAAAAAACAAGACAGTGCAAATTTGACCTTGAATTCTTCATCTGTGAATCCAGGTCGTTTGAGACCATTCTTGGCTCAAAATTCGAAAATTAAAGATATTTGGGCAAAATCATCATCAAAAAATGATCAAGCTCTTCTTCGTAGAAACAACCCCGCAAAAAAGAGATCAAGGAGATTATGGACTTTTGAATGTATGGCTTAGCTTTCATTATACGAATGTTTTATTTATAATACCTTGATCAGAACATAAACAAATTAACCCCTAGCGAAATTTTCGATATCTTAGAATTTTTTAGAGAAGATTACAGGAAAATTTGAGATATCGCATTTTCTGTCCGATAAAAGAATTTTCCATTGAGTTAGGACTTCAGGAATTGATGAAAATTGTTGGAGGTATTCTGTGAAAGAATGTCAATGGGGCCTCTGAAATATGATAATGAATAATCCAGTAGTGAACTATATAGTCTGTTCAAATGTAACTGAGAGCTTGGTAAACAAGATTGCACGTAAGTGGGAGGGGCTTCGGGCAGTTTCTTTTCGTCCAGAGTCGAATCGAGGGTAGTTCACAAAATCGTACAGTTTCAGCAAGTTCGATATTATTCTCCGAATGAAATACACACAAGACCTCTACGTAAAATATATATTTACACATAACAAGTTAACGGAAAAGTCTCTAATTGTACATGTGTCTAAATCAACATGAATATCACAGAAACAAATATATTAACGGAAATATACCTAAAATGATTAAATTAAAATATGTTTAGTCAAAAATCTAACCTGGCATGGATTAAATAAAAAAAATTGTATTAATCTCAATCGAAAATATGATAGAACAGAAAACATTGATAGAAATAATAATAAGATTGGCCAAAATAATATTATTAATGAGAAATTATTCAGAATTTGTTTCTTCAGTGTCAGTTTCCTCGAGATTCACCAGCCCAAATGCACTCGATAGGATTTAGCTCACTATGATATGGTGGAAGTCTCAACACTGTTTTTCATGTTTGATTGGCCATTTCATAAAAAATAAATTTTTTATATTCGGCTCCATTTGCTTTTGGAGAGCAAGTAGTTCAGCCTTTAAAAGAATTTGGTCAAAAGAAATATTCTTACTGATTAACCAGTTTTTGACAACTTCCTTGCAGGTTGAAGAAGATGGTATTGATTCTATTTTTCTACAGGGTGTTTCCTGAGGTTGGCCATTCTCTAGTGGTGGAATGCAGGTCGTCTAGGCCTTTCAGAAAAATTGCTTGTTTTGTGTCCCAAGAGTAATAGTTTAGGAGATTTATGGATTTTGGCAAGAATTTTCGATAGCCATAACTTTGGAATCAGTGGTCCGATTTCGATAAAATTTCATGGGTTTGCTCACTCACCAATGTCCTTTCGAATGGCTCACAAAATATCAATATTTTCAGGGCAGTGCTCAGAATATCGGGGTTTATCTTTCAAGCCTCAAAATGTATACACTGCAACCTCGATATAACGAAACTGAAGGGAATTGTAAAATATTCGTTATATCAAGTATTTCGTTGGAATGAGGTTCGTTATATAAAGGTAATATTGGTCTCAGATTCGTTTTAACGAGGTGAGGAACTTTTTTTAATACTCAACTCAATGGCGAACGATTTTTACAAAAAAATTAAAACACATATTGATTGAAACACTGTATTTACTCCCATGATTTCAATCTTCAACAACAACTACAATCTTCTGCTGTTTAATGGCAGCCCGCATTCTTCGGAAAATTTATCTTAAAATTTTTAAATTGTGGCTAATGTACTCGCAGGAATATTGAACTCTTTTTTTTTAGTTCGTCCACACATTCAATTTAATTTTTCTGTTTTTCTGTGATGGTTGAAGAACACTTTCGTGTTTCAGGCATCGTAAATTCTAATTGTTTTATAGCGACAAACATCAGTGTTTGCATCAAACAGTTTTACGTGTCTTAACCTGCCGAAACATGCATGCTTGTTGTTATTGTACAATAATTGTGTGCTTTCGATTGGAATAAAACGTTATGTAGAGATTATGAGTTGAAAAATTCGTTAAATGGAGGAAAATTATACTTTCTATATAATATTCTGCAATGATTGGAAATTCGTTATAAAGAGGTCATTAACAGAAAGAATTCGTAATGTAGAGGTATATTTTACATCAACTCTTACGGGCAGTTCTAGGGGATTTTGAAATATTCGTTAAATCGAGGAATTTGTTATAATGAGGGTCGTTATATCAAGGTTACACTGTATTTGTTACATCACTTAGAGAAATGTCGTTATTGCCATGAAAAAATACATAATTTAATCTGAAGAATTCAATTTTCACTTTGGATGGCACACTTGTTACAAGCGAATAACGAATTCATATTTTATGCATTTTTTTTGAAATGCGGTCCTCATTTTTGGCCCTTTCGTGATAATATTCTTGTCTTTTGCTGAGTTTTTGAACCTCAAAGCTCTTGAGAGCGTTATAACTTATGAAGTGAACCATTTTTGAAATGTAATTCGTGAGTGTATTCGCTACACAACACAAATAAGTAGATATTAATAATTTCATTTTTTTTATTTCACAATATGAAATTGAAAGGGAAGTGTCATAGAAGATGTTCGAAATAGAGTCCTTCCATATCGACACATTTCCTAGCTCCCAAAATCAGGTTTTTTATGGCCCTTCTTATCATATCGGGATTTCGTTTCAAATCTGTGCAAGCTTCTTCTATCCTCTGCCTCAAATAGTCTCGTGAAGTTATTTCAATGGCATATAATTTTCTTTCGGATAACCCCACAGAAAATAATCCATGAGAGTTAGATCTGGGGACCTTAGGGGCCATGTTACAGGGCCACCAATCCCTATCCATCTATTTGGATAGTTGTCATTCAGAGTGTTTAAGCCATTTGTACCTAAATTCAATATCGTCGCCTTCAGGAGAAAATTGCGTAACTCCATTTAACAAAATTTTATAGGAGAAACAAAAAACACTTTCAAAGTCAGATTTTTAAACATTATTTGTGTTGTTTTATCGAAATATATGTAATTTTATTTATTTATCTAAAGAGGAAAAAGGGTTTTTTCAAAAAACTCATATTATTAACCATGTTGCCGAACAGATTGCACCAAAATATCATTTCCTGAAAAATATAGTTTTCTCCGGAACACGACGATATGTTATTTCAAAAGAATTCATAGCTTGGCCATGCATACTTTTAATTACTTTTTCACGCAGCTTGTTACAACACTAAGTGGGTGCTGGGGGTTAAGAAAACAAAGGAGTTGCACAGGGAATCATAAAATTCAAAATTTCAGCAAAAGACAAGAAAAATTATCACGAAAGGGCCAAAAATTAGGACAGCATTCAAAAAAAAAAACATAAAATATGAATTCGTTCGTTCGCTATTCGCTTGTACCAAGTGTGCCATCCAAAGTGAAAATTGAATTCTTCAGATTATATTATGTATTTTTTCATGGCAAAAACGACATTTCTCTAAGTGATGTAAAAAATATACATTTTGAGGCTTGAAAGATAAACCCCGATATTCTGTGTACTGCCCTGAAAATATTGTTATTTTGTAAGCTATTCAAAAGGACATTCTGAAGTGAACAAACCCATGAAATGTGATCAGAATCGGACCTCAGATTCCAAAGTTATGGCTATCGAAAATTCTTGCCAAAATCCATGAAGCTCCTAAACTAATACTCTTAGGACACAAAACAAGCAACTTTTCTGAAAGGCCTGGATGACCTACATTCACCACTAGAGTATGGCCAACCACTCAGGAAACAACCTGTATAATGATAACATGCGGTTTTCCATTACGATAACAGCGTTATCATCAAGAGTTGGCAAAATTGTTGAGAACCTCTTTTCGAACGATTCCCCGTTAATTTCCTCATGGTAATCTCCAGATTTTTTTCATTCAAAAAACCATAGGCCGTTCTCTACAAATCCGTCTTCTCCACCTCTATGACAATCAGCCTTTTCCTCCTTCCACTTGGGTTTTTGAGTCCAGTTGACAGACCTTCTTGAAAAGCTTGGTCCTAATGGATTCATCAACCCATATTGTATTTTTATTATATCCTGCATCAATCCATGTGTCGTCAAGGTAATGAATTTTTGGGCCTTGCTCCCTTAATGTTCGGATTTTCTTCAAATAATCTTTCCTCCAGACAACTATTTCCTCCCTTTCTATCAATAAACTATCACGACCACGTTTTCTTAATTTGAATTTCATTTTTTTCAATAATTTATAAAAGGTGTTCTTTCGAAATTCAGCAGGCTGTCATCATCATTGACAACTTCTGAGATCTTCGAAATTGTAGGAATTTCATTACGGGAACCGTGAACTATTCTACTATAATTAGGTTCATGTCGAAATTGTCAATTGAATTGATTATTCTTAACGACTGGGACTTTTTCTTAGGTGGAGTCAATATTTGATTTTGTTTATATTCTCTGAGAATTCTGTATATGGAGGAACTACTCACTCCTGAGGATTTTGAAACAATTCCCACCAAGTCTCTTTTTGATATATTTGGATGTTCCTCAAATTCTTTCCGATAAATATTAATAAAGATTAACTGCTTTTCTTGAATAGATAAATGTGAATATTTTGATCTTTTTCGTGGTGGGCCCTATATATCACCTTCAGATGCATTGTCCGTTTCTGAATTCGACATTGTTGTCCGTAACTCCGAAATCGATAGCTCGTCAGAAGATTTTTTGCCGGAGACTGCTATTAGACTTTTAACGAGAACACTTATTTTTCACTATAAACTTTCAATGCTACTATCGACATTCCGTTCTGAGTACGATCCTGACAGACTGTTAAGGGCGGATAAGGGATTGTAGATAAGACTTTTTTGTCCAATAAGACATTAGTTGTGCGCAAAACAAACGGATTTAGTTGTTTACATGCTGTCTTTTATATTGGAACAGACTATAGAGCAAAACGCTAAACTACGTTTAGTTGCACTTCTGCTGCGGCGGGAGTACATTTTTAGTGTAGTTGTATTTGCAATGATTGCTATAAAGGAGAGTTCTACTTCGGGTTTTTCCAGGAGGAACCAGAAAGCTAAGAAGATCAGGGCGATCCAATGCCCCACTAAAGAGTACCAAAAAAAATAAGAAATCTCCACGCTTACGTCTGAGGATCAGTGAGGGCAGATCAGGGCGATCCAATGCCCCACTAAAGAGTTCAAAAATAAAAAAGAAATCTCCACGCTTGAGTCTAAGGAACAGTGGGGGCATTTCAGGGCGATCCAATGCCCCACAAATGAGTTCAAATAAAAAAAAGACATCTCCAAGCTTGAGTCTGAGGAACAGTGAGGGCAGATCGGTGCTAGATCTCATGAACAACGCGGAGAAATGTATTCGCTCAATGCCCAGTCGAGTAGAAATATACAAGAGAAACCTATTCTGAACCTTACAAATCCTCCCAGAGTCTACGTTTGTATGTATTGTACATAAGGAGATCACACAGCGAGTGTCATATTATAAATGACTGGAATTATACACTTTTTGATTCTCAATAATGTGAAAATTTTGTATTTAAAACAGTTGGGTAAATATATGTGAACAAATCGAAGTGTCTTTAAAAAATTGCATTTTCGAACAATTCACACATTTTCTTCTATCAAGATTAAAACATTCACGAGTTTCATCACTTTTACAATTATTTTCATTAATTATTTTCGAATTACGTGACAATAAACCTTGGAATAAATTCATGTTCGTTATTTAAACTTATCGGCTGATCTTGAAGAATATTCCTTAGAACAGCTAAGGCATCCACAAATATCAATTCTCATGCTCCGTTTGTTTGGACTATTTCTGAAGTTCATTGAGAAATGTCAGGAATTCTCCTGAAATTGTTAGGCTGTAAGATAATCGTCGAAGAAAATTTACGACAAACATCAAAGGAGAGGACTCATGATCAAAGCTAAGCCCTACCCTCAAAAGCCCAAAGTCTACTTGACCTTACTGGATATTTGGCATGAATACTCTTTTCAATTTCACAATATTACAACAAATCCCTATTTCATACAAAAATTAGCGTCTGAGAAGAGGTAGGAGCAGGATGTCGATTGACCATACACAGTTTCTTAACGAGGAAAAACAAGTATATAGTTTCCGTAATTTCTTTTGGCTGAAAAACTAATAAAAAAATTCGCTGGGCAAAAATGTGAAAATGAGACAGTAGTAATACCAGAAGTGTAGATAGTTGTAGATGTTGGCATGAAACACAGCTAACTTGATGTAGACAATTAAGAGACCTGATTTAATCTCTAGGAACCATTCAGTGTATCCTGGGACGAAGAGGGAATCCAAGATTAATCGTGGACGGCCATGTTTTCTACAAAAAGAGTACATACAAAGGAAAGGCATTCTGGTATTGCAAAAACAGTCGGACGCCCGACAAATGCCAAGCGGTGTGTTGGACCATGAACGGGAACATTGTGAAATGGCCTTACATGCATACCCATGCCGTCATTCCTGACGTTTTCAATCCCGAAGAGGATACTGAAGTTCCTATAGAAAATTTACAAGAAGTTTTATGGCAGACCTCCTTGTGAATTTAGTCAGAATGTTGAATTTTTTAAGAGACTTTTGAAAGTTGGACTGTTGATTTTGTTTTTTCTTTTTCGGTTTTCTTGAGGATACGACCAAAATCAAATTTGTTGTAGAGATATTTAGTTAGCGACTTTTTTCAATGATTATTTGGGAAATTCTAAAATTTTTCAGTATTCATCTCTATTGGATCTCGATTTGAATTGACAAGGATCTTATTTTATTTATCCTTTAGTGATTGTGCCAGGAAAGAGAAGTATTTAAATTATTTTTTTTATATTGATGGACGGATGCTGAATATCGCCAAATTATCTTGGATTTGTATTAAGTTTGATCTGAAGCCCACGATTTAATTCTACATCTGGTTCATAATTTATGTAATATATTCTATGTGTTTACCGCTGCTATTACTTCCACCGAATTCTCGAATTAAATCATATTCTGTATATTGATACACTTTAGATTTATATAATTCAAGTATAAGTTGAGTTAAGATCGGAAATAAAAAAAATTTACAATCCTATTTTTTATTACCCCTCGATAACATAAACTGTGGAAATTTGAGACGCGGTTGAAATTTCTTCTCCTCAAACAATTCTGAAGGTTTATTATTGAAAATCTCATATCTCTGAAATCTTATAGGTGGAGGAAGATTATTTTTTTTAAGAAGCGGTAAAGGCCACTTAGTTCTGATACACGATGGTCACATGTACACATTAGGCAAAGCGAAAGACAATAAATATATGTGGATATGCGTAAAGAAAAAAAGTTACAGTTGTAATGGATGTGTCGTAACGATGGAAGGTCCCATGCTTGTTACCCATACTGTACACAACCACCCGCAACTAAACGATGTGATCAAGAGATTGCAAGTACCACCAGTTACTCCGATGACGGCGTTGAATTTGAGTAAAAAAGATTTCTAATTTTTTAACTTACGACTAGAATTTAAATGATTTTCAATTCGTTTCCTTGTTAAGTTTGATATTTTTTTATCTTTATAACTGACTATTTATTTGAACGTTAAGAAAGATGTTTTATTTATTCACTTTACTGTAATTTTTTGTTATAATTCTTTGAAGATATTGAGAATAAAATTTTTGTTTTCTGTGATTTCTTCAAGATTTTTCAATAAGATGGAATGTAGGTATGTTATAATTTCAATTTTCGAATATTTCGAAGCGAGAACATGTTTTTTTCAACGGATCTTCTCGAAAATCACAAAGGAGTAAGCAACAATGCAGATTCCGCATTTGCAATAAGTTTTCTCTTAGACGATCATGATTACGAGTGGTTAACAATTATTCTTTTCTCTCTAGAGTCATACGCCGTCTATACTCGAATGATCAAAGTGACGTATAGGCCTTACAGAAAACTTCTACTATCGCATTTCCGATAGAGGATTGGGCGACATCTACTTTTAATCGTTTGAAATACTCGAGAGGTGAACAACAAACTAACGTGTGTTTATATGGGAGAAGTGTGAATTATTTGTATGGATTTTAAGTCATTTATGTATCGAAAGCGATATATTTGAATGATATTTTATGGACAATTGTTTCGAATAAACTGTTTACGATCTGAAAATGCAGCAGATTGTAAGGGGTACTGTGGGAATAAGATCATGAAAAATGTGCTCCGTTCCTCAATGCTCATCACATAGTTCTTCTGAAATGTCTTTGCATAAATTCCCGTTGAATCCCAAGTCAGTTAAAAAATGGCAGACAATCTTGAAGATTGGGAAACGTATCTCAAAGAATATGTTACTTTGCAGCCAGCACTTCCTGAAAGATGATTTTTTTTATCGTAAGTTCAATAATTTTCTATAATATAGTGGTCATTTGCTATCACATTCACGTTCACCCACATAATCAAAAATGTCCGAAGTGTTTATCTCGACTTTTACAGGCATTATTATTAATTCCGCAATCTTATAAAAAATATTTGATTTACTTGTTATGAAAGACAGAAATGACAGAATAATTTTGATCATCAGTCGGCCCGAAATCTTCTGATTTTCAGCGTCGTCTAGCGGTACGTGTTTTTTCCCCATAATATAGTGGTCATATGCTATCACATTCACCTTCAACCACATAATCAAAAATGTCCGAAGTGGTTATCTCGTTCCACAGGCATTATTATCAATTCCGCAATCTTGTACAAAAATTTATGATTTACTTGTTACGAAAGACAGAATAATTTTGATCACCTCTCGGCCCGACATTTTTTTCATTTTCAGCGCCATCTCGCGGTGCGTAATTTTTCCCCCTGATCGATCTAGTATGAAGGACTCTACGTTTCGTAGATACCACAGAATTCTTTTATCGGGGAGGTACAGAAAAAAAAAGGAACCTTCAAAACTTACTCCTCAGCTGCCATCTAGGTAGAACACCATGTTCTAGAACTTACCAAATACTCGTTTCCTTTAATCACAGCTGAGCTGATAAATCAATGACAGCACAAGTTAACCTCGAACTTTGAAAGTTGAAAGTATTTGCGACAACAATTTTTAAACTCGTAAAACATGAAGAACAATGGGTAACAGTTATCAGTTGTAGATACTTCGACAATCAGAGATAACTACCAATACGTTCTATTATGTGAATTTCGTTTAATCCATAACACTGTTATTTGGATAAATCTATCAAGAAATGAATTCCTCAAAAATGATGGATGAAATTTGTTCGGTTCTAGATACTTACAAGGGCAGAGATAAGGTGAGGTGGTTCGAGGAAATTGGAGTCTTATAAACAGGATTTGTTTTGCAGGTTATTAGAACCTTCTGTTATACAGCACGATTGATAGCTGGACTAACCAGCGACAAAGATTTGGAAAGTAAATTGATGTCGGTTAGCAAACATCTGTCGGCTACAAGAACAACCCTCAGACTTATGGATGACATCCCGTTGTTTAAAAGTACCCTTCAATATGGACTTGGAAAAGAGGTGCGGTAGTACATAGTTCACTTCTAGTACCTTTAGTCGAGATATTTTTTATTTCAGGAGAATAATACCGTTATGGCCACTCTTGGAGTTACGACAAATACGATTGATTTAACATATCTTATAATAGAAAAATTAGGATGGCTTGCGGAGTATGGGTTAGTGAGTGGTGTAGATCGAACGAAATGTGGTACCCTTACTTCCGCTTGTTGGTTGGCATCAGTATATCTAACCTTGATAAGGTAAAAATCAATAAATTAGTTTCTAATTTCTACATTCAATAATGATATACAGGGTGTCTACTTTTAAAAGGGACAAACTTCAGTTAATTCCTTCAAATTCTTTTGAATCGACAGATAAATTTATGATTTTCATGAGAATTACTTCAATATTCAATCATGAGAGCTTCAAAATAGAGCAAATTAAGGTTTGGAAGATTTCGACTTTTTTGTTGTTATCTTATTACCCATGATATTAGAGCAGAAGACAAGCAGCAAGCAGGAAAGTTAATTTGTAATTCGAAAGCCAACTGAATGGGGTATTTTTTACTGAAAAGAAAACATGTTCATAATTAATGATTTTTCATCGATAAAACCATTGGAAAAATATGACTGGTTTTGTTTTCTTCAGAATCATGGTATTTATCTTTTTACCATGCCTTCTTATCTTGTAGCCAATTCAATGCTGTTTCCAGATATGTCAACTTTGATGAGGCTACAAGGATAACTGAAGTATAATTGATTTTATGGAAAAACTTGAATTATTCCGTGAAATCAAGAAATGTTAAATTGAAGAATAACCGTCAACATTTTGACCATGTTCATATGACATTTTTTGTTGCAAGTCTCATATATGTTTTCCCCCTGAAGTTTGGCCTTTTTAAAAGTAGACACCCTGTATATAATGGCAAAACACGTGTCGTGGTTTTGTAAAACTCTCAAGTAGTGACAATCGTAGGCTAGTTGATTAGTGAATACTAAGTAAATTAGTTTTTGATGTTTCTATTTACTCTATTCCAATTTTCAGAACATTGAAGAGTTTATATCAAACAAGGAAACTTATCGAAGACTTGAAGACTCAAAATCAACCTCGACCTAAGTAAGTATAACCCAAACCTTTCAACAATTCCTGGGAAAGGGAAGTTTAGGACTCAGGTTGTATTGAAATTCGAGACGAATAATCCATTTATATTTCAGTGTTTTCCTCCAGAAACTACAAGCTAAAGAGAAATTCCAGATGATAACTTGTGTAAGGCTCTCTTTAGATATTGTTCATGCGGTGAGCACCCTACCCAAAGGATTTTTATGGTCTTCTAGCTTGAAAACATGGCAAGTTGGTGTAGTTGGTACCTTATCCTCCGTACTTGGACTGTACCAAATTTTTGCAAAAAAGAATTTGTAATATTGAATGATTTTTCATGGTGTAAGCCTATTTATACAGAGTCCGGATTTAGCGTTAAAATATTTCGGGACGTGGTTCTAGAGGTCGAAATATAGTTCGGAGAGTCTTTGAATTTATTAACGTTGAATCCAGATAAGCTATATTAAACGAAACTATTTGCATTGACAAAATGTTTCATTTGATACTTTGACTGGATGTGATATTTTATATTGTTTTTGTTGCCAGACTAATTTGGTCGATAGAAAAAAAAGTGACTCTTCTGTTGACCATTAAAAAGATGGTATATTTATTGAAATATTAGCACAAAATGAGAGAGAAATGATATTTTTTAGGAAAAAAGTTAGCCAATCGTTGAGTTATTGTGGTGTCTGTGTAAAGTTATGTTTTATATCATTTGTGATAATGGAAATTATTGCTGTTTTATCACTTTATTCATCTCAATTCAATTTAAGGGATAGGGTTGTGCAGTTCAGATTTTTTACTATTTATATCAATTCCCAATATAACTGGGAGTAATAAATTACAATTAAGTTGATCAGATGTTATAATTCATTGTAAATATACACATATCTTTGGTATTCTTTTGTCCTTGTTTTATTTCGAAATATTTGTATTTAAAGAAATTTTGTGTCCACATGAGGCTTCGATTAAATGAATTATGTGGAAATTCAGCTTTCTAGCTGTTCCATATGTGAATTGAAAGAACTCTAGTTGAAAATTTTAGCATGTTTTGACAAACATGAACAAATCCGAAGATCACATACTAGACCAGGCAATAGAGATTTCTTCGCGACAAAAATCGTAGAAGTGGTATGTTTTCGACTCGCAAAAATGATTACTTTTCGAAAAAACTCCAAAAAAAACGTTTTTTTTTTCAGTTTTTTGCTTGTAAAATTGGAAACGATGGAGCGATGCTGAGACTTTCAACAACAGAATTGTAGAGAATGAAAAGACGAAGAAAATGAGTGTTAGTGCAACTCAATCGGGTCATTATTACCGCATAAAAGCAGGAGAAACGCTGATTCTTACGATTTTTCCGGCTTTTCTACGGTAATGATGACCTGATTTAGTTGCACTAGCGCTCATTTTCTTCGTCTTTTCATTCTCTACAATTCTGTTGTTGAAAGTGTCAGCCTCGCTCCATTGGTTCAGATTCTACAAGCGAAAAACTAAAAAAAAACACAGTTTTTTTTTGTCAGATCCGAGGGCTGAAACGAATCCTCAACTCCTCAACACCCACGTGCAGTTTCCAGGAATTTCCAATCAACTTCGGTGAGATGACAACATTATATCCCCCATTCCGTCTAGAATGCAGGCGAAATTGAATTGAAAATGCAAAGAAGTAATTTTTTGTATGAAAAACTTGGAATTTATTTACATGAGGAGATATATCGATTGAATAAAAATTAAAACTTTTCTGTAGTTTTTGGATTATGAAGAAATTTCTCATGTTTGTGTTCAAAAATTTGTCCTAACAGAAATTCACCACACGTGTCGATGAGGCTTTAGGCCCTCTTGACAAATCAAAAAACCGACTGCATAATTGCCGAAGTGAAAAAAGTTAGAACTGGATCCAACGGCCATAAATCACTCCTGCCGGAAATCAAAGGAGGCCGACAAAAGGACCGCGCGGCGACTTCAAAACCGCGCAGTCTATTGAGACACACACGTGGACGCCGCCGACTGACCAATAGAAAACCGCGTAATCCTTCCTCCTAGAAAATTCAAATCGCCCAACTTCGCAGTTCTTATTTGCGCCTTGTATTATCCGCGTCCAGATTACTTTGTTTCTTGAGATCTCGCGGTGTGAGAAAACTATTATTTATATTTATTTATATACGTCTCAACGTGTTTTTTTGCGGTTGTTACAAGTTATGAAATTTTTCGAAATCGTATCGCGTTCGATTTGTGTGCGACATCCGTAGAATTTTGGTGTTTGAAGTTCGCGAATTCGACAAGATGCCTGCCCTTCAGAACAATGTAAGTTGAAAAAAATTGTTGAATTTCATGTTTTTTATCAGCTTAATCTATAATACATTAGTGTTTCATACAATTCTTCATAAATCTGCCAAGGATATTCGAATCTTCAGTCCTTCAAATTCAGTGACGATTCATTTTTATGGTTCCTTGGCAGAAAAAAAACCCTTATAATTTTCCCATTCTCGTCCGTATGTCACAGCCATTTCACTCGGAGATAGAAAAGTTTACAGACTTTTTGTTGAAACAATAGTTGGTGAGACCTGAACTATTTAGTCGTACAAATATATAACTCTAACGTTTCAACTTTTAAGTAGAAAACTCTGGAAAAAATTTTTGCTAGTATAACTTGACAAACCCTTCAACGTAAATTGATTTCAATAGGATAATTATATCCTTTATTCGGTATCTAGAATTCATCAAAAGCAAGATTTCAAGCATTCCACACGTGCTCATAGTCGATGTTCCAAAAAATACTCGACCTGTTTCGGTTTTTCATAATGCTTCATTTTATACTTTCAACAGCAAGATTTTGATTCAGATTTCTTCGAAGAATTCTAGTAGTAATCGATAAGTTGGAATAATAGATTATTGAATATCTGCTTTGTCAACTGAAATAATAATAACAATAAATTGTATACGCCTCATATCAGGGGGATGAAAGAAAAAGGGGTGAAAATCCTATAGAAGTTTCAAAAATACTTCTTTAGTTCAGGCAAAATTTTGAAAAGATAGGAGGTAGCAGAATTCAAACTTTGTTTGAGTGGAATATGTTGTGTAGTCTTTCATATGGGATAATTACTACGGAATTCGTTGGGCCACCTGTATAACGAATACATTTCGATATTGCCTAGTGAACTACGAAATTTAGGAGAAAATTCAAATAATTTCACTTTTTTTTCTCGCCATGTTACTGTACTATTAGCAATAAAAATCGTATCCATTTCTTCATGTTTACGGTCAGCGATTTTGTGATTAATGAATTACAGAAATTCTCGTTCTAATTTTCTCCGTATACCGAAGATTCAAATGAGCAAATCGCGATATCATTGGGAAATATTTTATTGGAATGTTGGTATAACGTAATTTTTTTTTGTATTCTTTAGGACCAGCCATTCTTTCACTTCCTTGCACCAGTAAATAATAAATGCGATAAATTCAAGTATAGTTACGTTATTTATTGTAGGAAATTGTATTTCAGAAATTGCATCATGTTGTTATATTGGTAACACTTTGTTTGTGTGAAAGAAAGCAAAGCGCCAAGAGGTACAATTTAATGGAGAAACAATAAAATTCAATTGATTCGAGGATAACATAGCAGACAGGATTTCGTGATTTTATGTTGGGTAGTTTTCCTCCAATGAATTTTTAAAATGCCTCGATTTTTGCCATCAAAATTCATGGATCGAATTCTCGAGGTGCGAGGACCAATGAGTGATGGCAAAACATTGTTGTGGAGTTTTTAAGTTATCAGTTTTGTTACAGAAATTAAGATTTCTGATATATTCAATATAATTCAGTGATTCCATCTTTTGGAGTTTATGAAAACAAATTGACAGCATTTGCCATACTGACATTAGACACTGAAGTACGTTTTGGTACACACAAAAAAATGGGTGTTCTGATATATTCAATATAATTCAGTGATTCCATCTTTTGAAGTTTGTGGAAATAGATTGACAGCATTTGTCATACTGACATTGAAGACTTTTTTGGTACACCAAAAAAAATGGGTTTCCTGATATATGTACATATTCAATATAATTCAGTGATTTCATCTTTTGAAGTTTATGAAAAAACAGTAATTGTCATTCTGACAATGAACACAGAAGACCGTTTTGGTACAAAGAAAAAAAATTAATTCTGATATACATATTCAATATAATTCGGTGGTTCCAGCTTTCGAAGTTTATTTCAATAAATTGACAGTATTTGTCATACTGACAATGAACAATGAAGGCCGTTTTGGTACACAGAAAAGAGAAGATTTCTTATATATTCAATATAATTCAGTGATTCCATCTCTTGAAGTTTATAAAAATAAAATGACATTATTTGTCATACTGACGATGAAAACTGAAGGCCGTTTTGGTACATAGGAACAAGCATAGAAACAAGTTATATGTCATTTCATGTAACATGCTATTGCTATGGAACCCTTCTCTGTCTGTGGCCCAACAAGAACTTGGCTTTCTTTAAATTTAATCAAACAACAATCTATATAAATTTGATTAAAGGGCATCACGTCCTGTACTGGGTGTTTGGATTTTCTTGAAAATGATTATTATTTACTCCTATGAGGAACTAAACTGTTGAAATTAAAACACTTCGATTGAGTGTCTGAATAGTTGGATAAATACAGTCGTTTTATTAGAGACCTTCTTTTTTTGAATTATTGAATTGTTTTCGTGGAAAAACCGTTAATTGGAGTTCATGTTTTGGTAGTGAACGGTAACCACTGGACTGATTATAAAGGGGAACAGAATGAATCAACACATACATAAATGTATGTGCAAGATAGAACCATTGACCATATCCAAGTGTGGTCATCTGAACACATCCAAGAACCGCTACTTTGAAAACTGCGAGCATCTTTTATAGGATTCATGTTTGTTATGCGTAAGAATTAATTGGTATATTATTTCCAAAAATAACCTTTTGGTATATCTACCTTATCAGAGAATCCTATCTATGCATTTTGAAGGCAAAAAATCGAACTATTACTTCGCACCTTTCTATAAATATTTTTATTCGCAATGCGATTGACCATACCTCTGAAAATATGTAATCCAACTATGGCGAATCGATTCTTTCAGATAGAAGAGAAGTTGCACAATCGAAGGGATGTCGAAACGAATCTGAATTATCCTCAGTTTCGAACCTGGTTTCTTTTAATTATCGCGAGGAAACCGGCAATTACATAAAATTAAATATGTAACAATGAAAGTTTGTTAAAAATGATTCGTGGTTATCGGGTGTAACGGTAATATATAGTCCTCCCGTATGTTCAGCTAGTTACGGTCTTACTCTGGTTAATCAGGATTTTATCGGTTATCTAGTTAGTCGGATCTGACCGCGAAATGCTTAGGCGAGTGATGGTTCCTTGGCGTTTATTGGTTTCTTATTTAATCAATTTGAAAGTAAATAAATCCGACATGTTATGCTCGATATTTGAGAGGTTCTTCGTTCTTCAATCGAAATTGGTTGTTATAAAGTTAAACTGACCATACATTGTATCGTCACATAAATACAGCACTTTTCGACCACCACAAATAAATTAGAAAAATGCTATTTCTATGGAACCCTTCACTGTCTGTGGCCCAACAAGTACTTAGATTTTTTAAAATTTAATCAAACCACAATCTCTATAAATTTGATAGAAGAGGATCACGTCTTATACTGGGTGGATTTTCTTGAAAATAATTATTATTTACTCCTAGGAGGAACTAAACTTTCTCATTGCGCTTATCTTGATCTTACAGAAACCTTCAAAATATGGTCACTGATTCTCGGAAATGATTAAATGGTCATGGAAAATTGACGGATCAGTTCCGTTGACTCCGGGATTTTTCGAATTCAATTTATAATTATTGTTTGTTATGTCTGCGAAATAAGAGCATAGAGAAATTCTTTCGAAATGCGACATCGGTATAATTTCAAGAAATGCATCGCTAATATCGTATATCTCGTTTAGTACGCTTCTTGTTGCCAAAGTATTAAATTACGTCGATATTATACTGCAAATGGTACATATGCCACTCGTATCACATACAAGAAGATACAAGAAATCAAATTTATTATCGCCCACGCTTCGACTTCAGAATTCGTATTGAAGCATTCCGGAAGCAACACATAATTCCGGAAAATTATGAATGAAACAACTGGATCACCCCGAAAATAATCATTCTTCTTGTAAATTGAAACAACTTCGAAAAAAATGGTATGATTTGGTACTGGTGGTTCTCAGTACCTACTAATGATTTTTCTTCATTTCAGGCATCCTCTTTCAGCAGCTGTGGCAGTTCTCCAATTTCGGCCAGTGATATCTTACAGAGACATTCCATAAATTCCCTCCTAGATCAGCACGATATCTTGTCTTCCCCTGATACTGAAGGTAAAAATATTACTACCCCAAAGCCATTTTGGTTGTATTTGAGCAACCGAGTATATGTCAACATAAGTCTTAATTGAAAAAAAAGGTTGATTCAATATGATGAAATTATTTCCAAATAAGTTCGTAAATGAAAATACGAGTCGATAAAGAAGGAATCTTAAAAAATTGTTTTCCTTCGATCTTTCCTTTCGATTAGAATCATGTTGCTCAGTTCTCGAAAAGAATAACGTTTTTTACGATAGTTAACGAAAGACGCATATCCTCTGATAAACACCAGATGCTGTTCGAAAAAAGTTTAGTTTCATCAACAAGGCTCATTTCAAATCCAGTTTTTCGTTTTCAATCAGAATATCAAGGTGGCATTGTCTTGTTTGTCATGTCATTGTAGAAAGAAAAGTGAACGCGTCCAATACGCTGAGTACTTTTGACTTTAAATTTTAACAATTCAACTCAGAATTTGTAATTCGTCTTTTTAAAGAGTTCCCTTTTAACTGATCCATTATGGCAGGTGAGACCATGTCAATCTCCGACCTACTGGGATTGAATTCTCCCCGTGGCTTGCTGAATTTTGGAAATTCGCCGACCGGACTTTGCACGCCATCCCCTGTGAACTCAAACTTCCAGGTAAATATGTTTTACAATTGTTCAACAATAAATCAATAATGTCGACACCAGGATGCGGACTATTGTTTTCAAAAACCAGCATTTTCGGACGGAATTCGAAAGTTTTCAATTTCTCTAGGGAATGTCAGTGTGACCAATCGATTGTCAGTGGATTTTTGTTTTGAAATGTTTGCGGTGGCTATCCTGTACGATTTAATCCGAGATTCGAATTTGAATTTCCCGCACGAATTAATTTTGACATTACGAAATTTATTTTTGTTTAATGATGAGATTATTGTTACATTTTAGTTCAACTTCGACGATGTGAAACTGCAATCGACTCCAGTTAACTATGCCTCTATTGCATCCTCTGGCAAACCATACGCAGGAAAATTGAATTTGAGGAATACCAACAATAATTACTTCAGCGCTCGTGCTTTACGAAGCACATCTTTGAGGTAATTCCGTCTCACGTTGAAATTACAAGTTTTTCATTTTATATCAAATTTCAGCGATTCCTGTGGAAGCAGTAGTCCAATTGTTGGCGACCAGTCCTTGTTGAGTAATAATAGTCGTTCAGATTCCCCAGAATCAGATAATAGCGTTGTGTCGACCCCCGATGGAAGTCTTACAGATATACTGGTAGGTTATCGAGTTTTTTTCGTTGTGACTAGTTGATTGGAATTCTAATGTGTACTTTTCAGAACTCCTTGACTTTGAATGATTCACTGGCTAGAAATATTCTCAATGGTAACAACAGTCCTTCGGGTGATCTCGACATTGCGAGCATTCAAAATTTACAGGCCATTCAAGCTTTGAAGTATTTGCAGCAACCACCGTCCCTTCTTGGGTCGCTACTACCTACCGCCTGTTCGCATAAGGTATTTAAACAGCTTACTTGTACATTTTTTTGAAATTTTTTTCCTTCTCGGTTTATTATATTTCACCAATTTCTCTCATTATTTCCATAGAATTGAACATTTAATAATAAAATATGTATACAGGGTGTTTCCAAATTAGACTTGAACCTTGGAGGACGCGTTAGAATGACTCATTTGCTGTTATTTGAGCCATATTTATTGATAACCGAAAATCAATAGTTTACGAGATATTTGAGTTCTTGTGTTTTTTAAAAAATTTCCTATCTTCATTTTTCGTCAATTTTTTCTATGTTGACGAAATTTGATTATAATTTTGGATTATTTTCATCAGAAAAAGATATGATATGTATGAAAACAGCAAAACTATCCTGTATTAGATGTTGAGGAAGAATTAGTATGATTTGAAAGTTGATATATGAAGAAAATAAAAATCAATTTCTAATATCAATTTGCCTGCAACTTTCGAATTCCACAATTTATGTATGAAAAAATTATTTTTAAAAGTTACCAAGTTCCTTCTTCATTTCCTAAAAAAGGTTTCGTAAGAATGCAGGCCCTAGTTTCGTTTTAGCAGATTTTGATTCGAAAGGGTATATAAGACATGAAAGAAAAGTCGTTGGCCAAATTCTTTAACCTGCTAAGTCCGTGTTTGCATAGTTTACAGGGGAGGGAAAAACTGAAAGATATCTTTTCTATTTTGCTATAATGATTCTAGTTATTTCGTAAGTTTCAATAGTAGAATATCTTAAGCACAGTTCGAAAATAATCACTTAGCAGCTTTTCGTTATGAAGTTTAAATTTGATTGAGGACATACCAGTTTTTCCACTTAAATGAGCATGAAGTAACAATATTTGCTTGTAATTCCCAATTGAGGATTATATTATAATTGAATCAATTAATCAGAGTTAAAACTTAAGAACCAAGTAAATTAAGAAAAATAAAAAAAAAACAATCATATTTTTCAAAAAAAAACTGAAATTCTAAAGATGGAATTCTGAACCAAAAACAATCTTCTAGCGACCCTTAATTCAAAATCACAAACATAACCTATTCATGAGGTAAATCATCGTAATATTTATGATAGTCAGGTGGAAGAGTCCTTCTGATTTCTTGCAAGTCTTCAAACTTCCGATGAGTGATTTTACGTCGATTTTGGTGCAATAGCGTTAAATCACTAGTCTCATAAGGATGAAATCGTGAAGACCTTCTCTGCGTTAAAAGTTGCTGGTCATCCTTATAAAAAGTTTTCTAGGTAATGAATCTATTGCTTTCATAACGTTACACTGAATAAGAATACACTCACGTGCAAAAAAAAAAAAACGCAACAAGCTAATATTTGGTAAAATTTGTGGTCTCGTAGTTTATCTAATTCTAGTTCAATTTTTAACATTTTTTAATCAAACTGTGGATAAAATTATTAATTTCAACTTGCTCATTCGGTCTTTTGTTGAATGCTGGCTTATTAGCCTTTATACAGGGTTAATAAGAAGTTTGTGTTAAACCCTAATTTCAAAACATCCTGTGGAATAATTTCGTGGTCAATATTTGTTCTCAGAAATTCTTCATAATAGTGAGGACCTATCAAAAGATTAGCTATTGCTCCCATCCAAACAGTTACGCTAAATCACTATTTTTTATGCCCGACATTCAAAAGGTTGTTTTTAAAAAAATCTGCTGAAACCATAAGGAGGGAATTTGGCAAGTTTTTAAAATAATTTTTTCATACATAAATTGTGGAATTCGAAAGTTGCAGGCAAATTTATATTAGAAACTGATTTTTATTTTCTTCATATACCAACTTTCAAATCATACTAATTCTTTTTCAACATCTAATACAGGATAGTTTTGCGTTTTTCATACATATCATATCCTTTTCTGATGAAAATAATCCAAAATTATAATCAAATTTGGTCAACGTAGAAAAAATTGACGAAAAATGAAGTGAGGTGAGAAATCACAAGAACTCAAATAACTTGTAAACTGTTGATTTTTGGTTATCAATAAATATGGCTCAAACGACAGCAAATGAGTCATACTAACACATCCTCCAAGGTTCACATCTAATTTGGAAACAGCCTGTATAATTTTCAAATGGAGTCATACTATTCTCGAGAATACCTTTTCTTTTATTTTTTTTCCAGCAAATACTTGATAAGTGGAATGACAACCAATCCTCGTTAATAAACCTGCTACCCGACAACCTCCATTTAGATAGAGCAGCTCGTTTTCACAGATCTGCAGCATGTAAGTCGACTTACTAGAATTAGACCAACAAAAATCTTTGAAATTTTTTAACGATCGAAATATTCACAGCTCTATACGATGCCACCTGCACTTGGAGCGGAGTGTTGCCACCCCGGACAACGAAGCCTTCCGGCTACTCGAGCAAGGTTTTTCTGGGCGGCGTACCTTGGGATATATCTGAACAGTTGCTTATTCAAACGTTTAAGCAGTTTGGTCCGATCCGTGTCGAATGGCCGGGAAAGGAGAAACAAGCCAGTCAGCCCAAGGGCTACGTCTACATCATCTTCGAGTCTGAGAAAAACGTTCGAGCGCTCTTGCAGGCTTGTACCAATGACCATGCCAACAGTGGCAATTGGTACTTCAAGATCAGTTCGAAACGGATGAAGGCCAAGGAGGTGAGTGATATTGTCAGTCAGTTAGTCAACGAATTAATGAAAGATGGTTATCTCTTTGAATACTTAAATGAGTTGAGATTAAAGAGATTAAACTTGTATTTCGGAGCATATTTTCTTTGTGATAGTTGAAAACTGATGTTGAATTACTTCAATCTAGGTCCAGGTGATCCCATGGATTTTGAACGACTCAAATTACACCAAGTCCACATCTCAGAAGCTGGATCCCTCAAAAACAGTTTTCGTTGGCGCTCTTCATGGCATGCTGAACGCCGAAGGATTGGCGAAAATTATGAATGATTTGTTTGATGGAGTCGTATATGCAGGTACTGTTTTTTTTTTTGTTCTCGTAGTTGGATTGCATCTAATAATTCACTATTTTATACTTGATCAAATTGTGTTCTTTCAGGCATCGATACTGACAAATATAAGTATCCTATAGGATCTGGACGAATTACTTTTAATAATAACCGGTCTTACATGAAGGCTGTTGCTGCTGCTTTTATAGAGATAAAGACTGCTAAATTTACCAAAAAGGTGAGATTTTTTTTATAAGCTAAAATATAGTCCATTTAAGAATTATTGACATCGAAGCAGGCCATGAACGTCCAGTCGAGGCTTTATTTCTGGTTACAAAAAGTAACTAAATTTCATCATAGAAATAAAACATAAATATAACCTAGGAAAGTGTTGAGTATACGAATTATCGAATAATTAAGCCGGAATATTTCGATTGCAGTTCAAACATGGGAATTCAGGTTTGAAAGCGCAAAAATATCGTGGAATGCTTTGATATGAACTTATCTCATATAAAAGTCAACCATGGAAAATTGAAGATCATTCAAATAAATATTTATTTTCACTCAGGACCATGCAATATTTATTGGTATTGGAAATCTTGCAAAATTCTAACCATATAACTATAAGAGTACCATTTTATGTCAGGATTCAAGAAGGATAATTAATGGAATTCTAGCAGGTAGCTAGTGGTGCAACAGAAAAAAATTTTTGGATACTTCGCAAGCACAGCGCCAAAAGAATGGATTGGAAAAAACGTTATAATGTATTAAGAAATAAGAGAGAAACAAAAATTAAGAATCTATGTAGTACATGAAGAATTTTGAAATGAAATCTGTACCGAACTATCAATATCTGAACCAATTTGTGAATTATTTATTGCTCGGTGTTGAATACTTCAAGAAAGTCAATTTTTATTTTCATTCACTAAAACTGTCCATGAATTATTGAAAATATTATAATTGATGAGCAATTTTACAATAATTCAGTATACTTTTGAATTGGGAACAATATAGCATGTGTATTAGCAGAGGGAATGTGAACCGGGTACCATACAGTATAAGTATAATAAATAAACTTAAAATATCTATGAATGATACAAGAGCAAAGATAAAAATATTGAAAAATTTGTTTCCACGTAGTGTAGTGATTTGGATGTGTTTATTCAATAAGCTGACATAATCCTATTGATGGGCATCCTTTTGCAGGGAAGGTTTCAATATTTCAATAACCCATCTATGAAATAATTCACCATTCATAGTAATCCTTATCATTAATACCACTGTCAAGAATCGGATCACATCCAGGTAAAAATCCATCAATTGTTTCAGCATTCAAAATAGTGCACCTTTGGCCTTTACCCTTGAATATACTCGGCATACCTTTTGGATTATTTTCTAGTGTCCACTGACAAATTTGAATACCGTTTTTGAATATCCAAATTTCATCTAGATAAATGAATTTCACGTTTTGTTCCATGCATTCTCGGTATTTATCACAATATCGTACTATTTTTATTATATTTTTCTGTTTATCAGTAAGAATTTTCCTTCGATCAACTTTTTTGTATTTGTATCCAATTTTTTTTATGATATAATATAATGTTGACTTCGATCATTGAAATCTAGGTGCTCTTTGGCTAGTTCGAAAAGGATATCCAAACTGATTATTCATTGTTTTTAATTCTAGCAAAAACAAAGTCATTCAATGTCTCTTTGAAGGAATAATCGTATCGCACAGGTTTTCTTCCACTGCTAATTCCAGGCTGTAATAACAATAATAACATGCTAATATTCTACGGACAGAGCTTGGTGAAATCTGAAAATTTAAGAGACATTGATCAATCAGAATATACTTTGAGTCGGTGAATAACAGTTTACCTGAAACACTAGCGGAAATATATGCCAAATCTTTGAAAAACTCGAAGTAACACCGACAAACTGCCTGGCGTTCTCTTGTTAGGCGCGATGTATCCTGGTCAATTACAGCCATTTTAATAGCATAAGACAAAAAATACTCAAATTCAAAGCAAATTTTTATAATTACATATTCACCAATATCTTCGATAAAATCATCAAAGCAAGATTTCTATGGGTAATGTTAGTGTTATTCCTATACCAACCTGAATTCAGCAACCCAAAATATTACTGAATAGTCTATTACCAACTTAAATTCGATTTTTCACAGCCAACCGAGATGTCAATAATTCTTAAACGGAGTATATATAAATTTTTCAGTTCTATTTATACAGAATGTATTAACCTTTTTGTCTTAGGTACAAGTCGACCCTTACCTGGAAGACTCGCTCTGCTCCTTCTGCGGAGTACAACAGGGTCCCTACTTCTGCCGCGACGTCCTCTGTTTCCGGTATTTCTGCCGAACCTGCTGGCAATGGCAGCACAACAACGCCGAGGTGCGTCATCACAAACCGTTGACGCGCAATTCCAAGAACAGCACGGTGCTCGGCCTGAACAGCGGCTCTGTTAACTAAGAGCAAGTATTTACAGAAATACATTAATTGTAGAATGTATTTTGACGCCAAGTAACTCGGACGCGTTTTTCAAAGTTACAGGGCGCACAATTTTTATTCGTTACCCTTACATAAGCGTACAAGTCTGTTGTTAAAAAACATAAAAAAAAAGTTGATAAATAATATTAATGTTATATTGATCCGGTGTCGAACCCGATAAAATGTTATAATATTGATTGTTATATTTCTTTTTTCTACTGGTAAAATTTTGGGTCAATGGAATTTTGGGGGGAGTTTGTTCGATCTTGTATTAATCGTTCGAATTAAGGTTGATTTTACTTAATCAAATTCTTGGGAATTGGAATTAATCTTAATGAGCGATTTGATACGATTTCTTTCGATTGATATGTTTGTGTATTTTTGTTGAATTTTTTTGTAGTAATTTCCAATATTCACTTCTAAATACCTACCTTCTGAAGAGTATTTTAACTGCAGCACAGTATCTAGGAATGTGTTGGCAGTATAAGATTTGTTCTGTAGGTATTTATTTCAGTATAATACACAAGAAATGGGAGGAAAATTCGTTTTATCGAATAAAAACATTGAATGATGAATTTGGATATTTTTTATGTCGTCTTCATGGTTGAAGATGTGGGTGTTGATAATTTTGCAAATTGATATTTATAGATATATAAATATATATATGATGTCCTTTATACTTTTCAGAAGGTATTGTTGTGTCTGAATATTTCACTCATCAAAATTTTTTCAATATTTCTGATTATTGGTCTTTGACAAGTTTGTGTTTATCTAGTGTGATAAACTGAAAAGTTGTATGAATTGATATTATTCGCAGTTATTGATGTTTTTCAATATTTTCTCAGTAATTTCTGTTGTTTACAAAGCATGTTGGAATCGAATACTTTTAGGGTTTCAGAACTCTACTGAATCGCTTAAATTTTTGACTATTAAGCCCATAAATCCTAAATTTTTTATAATTAATACTTAACTACCAAAGTTAACACAAAGTTGAATTAACGTTCGAAAATTTTATGATTACTTTTTCAAAAACGTAATGCAGTTATTAATACTGGAGATTTCTCCTTGAATTTGGACACAGCTTCTAAAACATTTTACTGCTACAATATTTCGATTACTCGTTCTTTTTTAGTCTTCTAAGTTAATTTATATTAAAATTTGGATAAGTGTAGAAATATTTAACAAATAATAATTAATATATTAGTTTTTAAGTGTTGATATTTAAAATTTTTAAAACTGTTCTAAATTAACTTTGAAAATTGGGCGGTTGGGGGTTATTGAAATTTTATGTATTTTTGTGTTAGTGTGCAATTTTTTCTCTGGTAAATTGCTGATATTCGAAGATAACAAGGCTACGATCTGGATACGATTTATGGTGTTTATATTTCTCTCGAATTTTTGCTTTCTCTGAGAACAATTCATTGATATTTAAAAAAAGTGTTGGTTTTTTAAACTTTCAAATTAAATTAAAAATATTCTGCATAATACTCAATTTCTTTTTATTCCAGCTCAAGGTGGTGGTTCCTTAGACATTAAATGTTGTTGCATGTTTTAGCCAAAGTACTTGTTTGTTCCTGGTCGTTTTTAGAAAGTAACATTTTTGTTTTGTGAATGTTATAGTTTTTAAACTTTATTGTGCAGACTTTTATCCCAAGTAGATAATCGAATCGTATAAAAAGCCATGTGAGATCCGTTGATATTGAATTACTTTTTGAAATCCATAAAAATGTTATTGTGATTTTTCTCGAATTTTTGTTTGTACTTATTTGGTCTAAAAGTCTTGCCAAATAATTTTACAGAAGGTTATCCGAATTGTGTTTTCATGACTTCTTGAAATTTCAGTTTTAGCTTGAAATACTTCTGTAATGAAGTTCTTTTAAAATAAAATGTTTGTGATGTTAACATTGTACAGTCTTGTAATCAGAATTTGGGTTGGTCAAATTTCGAGGTCATGAAGAAGGAAGACTTCAAACTTTTTTCCAATCCCTGTGATTATAACCAAAGCTGTTAGAATTCAAGACAAATAGGTTAACCTTCTTTTATTACCAAAAGAGATTTATTTTTTTATGTTTTCTTTTACGTTCCATCCATGTATGAGTGTTATGTGCTCCTAGTCATTCATGGTTGTGGTGATACTTTTATTATTTGTTTGTTATTTTATGATATCCTGAAATATATAAAACTTTCAAAAAATAATTTGTTTTTAAACTCTGAAATTCCCTTGTATCAAATCTCTTCCCATTTTTGGTGAAAACTTTCATAAAGATAAAATGAAAAGGAAACTAATTTTTTATTAGTGCTGGCGATTGGAAAGTTTTAATAAAAAATACTTCATTTCCATTTCAACAGCTCTCAAAAACAGTTGTCATTTACATTATTTAGACAATAATCGCAACTCTTTCAATCTTCTCTCCATAGATTCAACACGGACTTAAAACAGTCCAACATTTCTTGCGATAGTTTTATTCTTCTTTCCACAAATTATCCTCAATCTCTGGTCACTTCCATATCTACCTCTATACTCGTACTTGAAGGATCAGCAGAGTTTTCTACAAAGCTCATGCTCATGTTCGTTTGGGATTCCTCCACCTTAAACGAAGTTCCCATACCCATCGACGACAAATCTTTATTGATACTGGTCTGGTCCATCTCGCTCAAAGACGAGAGTCTACTGTTTTCCCTGGGGATGAACTTTGGAATTTCTATGGGTGCGCCTTCAAAGGAAATAATAATTTAGTGAAAAGCCCCATATAAAAGAAAGAAAATCCAACGTACCGTCAAAAGGTGGTCTCTCATCTGCTAATTCTTCAATCAAATAATTCAACATTGTAGAACTAAAAGTATCACCTCTGTCCAAACCTAAAGCTTTATGGAACCAATCAACGGCCTCTTCGGTATTTCCTGTCAAAGAATGGACAAAACCAATTGCGGAATATATAGAGGCATTTCTTGGCGACAGTAGTAGCGCCTGCATAAAAAATACATCAATGAATATTGATCATAAAAAAACATAAATTGAGGAAAAATGTGTTGCCTACTCTCATTTCATTCCAAATTCCTACAAATTCGATTTTCATTGAGTAGGGTTAACTTTTTTCAATTATTTTGTATGATTTAAAAGATGTACTTACCTTATGGTGATATTCAAGCGCCTCATTATATTTCCTCAATTTTCTACATGTATGACCTAAATTATTGAGCAGAGGCACCCATCTCGAAGGCAGAGGAGCTTTATGAACGTTTCCAATTTTTTGTAATGCCTCTTTAAAATTATTTTCGGCTTTTTTGAACCTGAAAGAAAGATCTCGATCATTAAAATTTTCAAATGTATCTGTTACTTACTCATGATTCTGATAGTGAATTACACCTTTTTCGTGCAATATGAAAGGATCATCGGGAGCAATACACTGAGCCTGTTGGAAGAACTTTTCGGCCAGTCTGACATTATTTGTCAGTCCACACTCAAGTCCTATGTAAAGTAACGGTAAGTGACACCTGGAAGTCTTCAGTTAATTTATTATAATTTTTAAAAGGGATTCACTGAAATTATACCCTTTCATTAGTTGGGAAGCCTTGAAATAGGCAGCCATAGCCTGATCGTGTTCGTTTTCTAATGCGAATGAATGACCGTAAGCTAACCAAGCCGGTCCAAAAAGCTTATCCAAACAAGTCGCTTTCATCAGGTACCTTCTGGCACAATCACTTTTACCTAAAGAATAATATTCTAGAAATTTCTTTCATAGCCTGAGAACTGTATTACTTACCTGTTATATAGTAATAGCACCCAACAGCATACCAAGAAATTGCTAGGTTGGGGTATAAATCCACCAAGTTATGGGCAAGCAGAAATATTCCTGAAAAAAAGCGATAGTAAACAAATTTGCGAAATATTGTCCAATTTACAAACACAGCTGAAGAAAGTACTGATTTACAGATATTTAAAACTCAACTTACTATTACTATCCTTCAACTCTACATAACACGATATATGGATTGGCAAACAGGCCATATGCCATGGATCTTCGTTCAAAATATGATTAGTCAGGTTGGAGCACTCGAAGAATTCACAATTGTAATAGTATCTTTCAGCTTGAGCCGCGACCATCTCTAAATTCTCCTTCAATTTCTCTAAACAGGCATTTTCGACTTCATTCGAGGTCTCGATCTCCATATTTTTGTCGTTTCTCTTAACTTCTTCAGTTCTGGACACAGGTAGATTTGGAGTGCTGACAGAAGGTGTAGATAAGAAATTCGGGGTCAGATTCGAAATGACACAAGGCGTTATGTTAAGTTGTACATTGCTATCTAATAACATATGATCCGCATGGGAGATCTTTATAGTGGTCTTGGGAACAGCCGATGTTTCGTGGTACTTCTTGAGTTTGCTCTCGTACAGAAATCTCAAAATTTCGGCATCTTCGAAGGAACACTGTTCAGATATTGGGAGCGATTTTAATAAATCTTTTTCTGAAAAATATGTTGTTTTAAATGGATATTACGTAAAAGATGTATGAGCAGAGGTACCTTCTGTAGATGTTAGCATTTGATTCCTCGTTAATGCATCAAACGCTTCAAAACAATACACATCTTGATGTAGAGCTTGTTTATAACTCTCTACAGATAACGATCTATTTTCTAAACTTTCCATAATTCTTCCTTTCAGAAAACATATTGCAGAGTATACTTGCTAAAATTGTACAAATATACTTTCCAATTTTGAAGAAGTTGATTTCTACTCACATTCTTTGGTTTATCATCGAATAAGAGAGTATCAAAATTACAATGAGATCCGGTGGAAAGATGTGAAAAATGGGGATTTATCTGCGAATCTAAGTTACTGATTAAATTCAAAGCTTCGTTCAGATCATTTGCTTCGAATAGACATTTCACTGTTAAATAATTGCACAATATATAAGTCTGAAACAATTATTTAATAATTAATCAATGTTATAGCAAATGTAGGTATTATCCTACTTTATCCAATTTCCTGGATTTCAAAAGATGAACTGCTCTGTGATATTGTTTCAAGTGGTACATACAATTAGCCAACCAATAGATATCCCGTGGGTCTTCTGTTAAAGTTACCACTTTATCTGCCCAGAACAGAGCCGTATCAGGCATATGCTGTAACAAATTTGGTAAAAAGGGATATTTATTCAAAATTTTAGGTAGTTTTACCAAATCCAAATAATGCTGAACTAATTTTCGGTATTTATCGACATTCACATTCAATGTATTGGTAGTCTTCATGATTTAGAAATAATTTCCCCTTAAAATTAAGATATAAATTCATTAAGGCTATAACAGAAACATCATTAATTTCAATAATTCAACATCCAAACAATTAAATTCTTTTCGATGCTTTGTTAAATTTCAATTTTTAACGTTTTAACCTCAATTCATTCATAGAATCATAGATTCCCGTGTTCTTTTTACATACCTAGAACCTTATCGATAATATACGAAGACGAGGAATCGCATACTAATACTAATCCTACCTATTTTGGCCAGCACAATGATCGATCTAGTATGAAGGCCTCTACGTTTCGTAGAGAATTCTCTCGCTCGTACCAGAAAAATGGCGAGGAAGTATAGGGAAGAATCACGGAATGGACGACATCTATTTTTGATCATCTGCAATACTCGAGAGGTGAACAACAAACTAACGTGTGTGTGTGTGTTCATATGGGGATAGTGTGAATTATTTGAATGATTTTAAGTCATTAATGTATCGAAAGTGATATATTTGGATGATATTTTATGGACAATTGTTTCAAATGAACCGTATACGATCTGAAAATGCAGCGGATAGCAAGAGGTAATGTGGGAATAAGATCACGAAAGATGTGCTCTGTTCCTCAATGCTCATCACATAGTTCTTCTGAAATTTCTTTGCATAAATTCCCGTTGAATCCTAAGGCAGTTAATGTGATTTTCCCTAATAGGGAAAAATCACAGTTGATAAATGGGGTACAGAACAGAGTTGTAGTAGGTACAGATTACAGAGATAGTAGATGGTATGTGGTAGGTAAAATACCCATATGGCTGTTTGGTTGAGTTGTTAAATTTTGGGGAATTTTCGGACGAGAATGCTCGAATTAGCTCGATTTAGCTCGATTTTATAGGTTCAACAGGAAGAAGCAATCATAACTTTCCACGAGGAACAATCGAACGAAAACTCACCTTTTTGTTGACGTAAGTTGTAAATTAATACTTTTGTGTTCCAATATAATTCAGAACTTTGTTTATCGCATTTCCGTTCATGAACCGCTAGACAAAAACAAGAAATATCTTGATATGGAGAATAATGGTGTTACACTGGTAGTTATCAGCGAAACCATAACAAATATTTGTTTGTTATCAAATATGTTGGTGGTACTTTGAGGAAGTTAGCCTTGGAAGGACCCACTAAGGAAATGAATGATACTGTTTTAATTGATGAAAAAACTCATTACCTATATTGTTACTGTTAGTAAAAATCTCCCAGTTCTGAAGTGTTTTTGAGCGCTCGTTCTACTTAAAAGAATTTTGAGCCGAAAATGGTCTTAATCGACCAGGTTCGACTCACTTTTGACGAATCCGTCCGTCCGGCCAGCCGTAAGCACGATATCTTTCGAAGGGAAAGACCTAGAGACTTCAACTTTTCAGTGAGGGTTCAGTTCCCGAATGCCGCAGTTAAGTTCGTTAATGGGCAGAATTCCACCAGGGGTTCCGTAAATATGGCCGTTCGAAATTTTGTTCTGCTGATTACTTCGAAACTACTCATTCGATCGAGAAGAAATTTTACACTCAGATGGAGCTACATGCGAAATTTTGTCTAGATCGCATGACCAGAACCATAGGAACCATAGAAAATTGTAACTTTCGAACGGAAAGGCCTAGGGACTTGAAATTTTCAGGGTAGGTTTGGATCTCGAATGTCGAAGTCACGTTCACCAATGAGCCAAATTAGACTAGGGATTCTGTAAATATGGCCGTTCAAAATATTTTTTTCCTGATAATTACGAAACTACTGATTCGATCGGAATGAAATTTCGCACATAGATGAAGAAAAATGTATTTAAACCAGGAACAAATTTTGTCCAGATCGCCTTGCCAAGACCATAGAAACCGTAGAAGATTCTAGCGAATAATCGAAAAAAATCCTTATATTACTGTAACAGCTGATTCGGCATGATTGACCAAGAGCTGCTGTGATTTTTTGACAACAAGACAAGATGATATCTGTAATTTGCAATGAAATGAATTGATTTTTTAAGATTCATCGGAGTACAACTATATTAAGTCTCTCAGGTATCTGTATATATTATTTATCAAAATGATATTTTAATAGATACATAGTTGCGTTCTCATTTACAATAATATACCCCAATGAGTAAGCTTCGTTGTGAACTAAGGAAAATTCAATTACCTAGTTAATGGTTCCATTGAAACCTACTCCTTAATAGGATGATTTCTCTAGATCTTAATAGGCAGTTCTAGTTTTTGTAAATTATACCGAAAAGGAATTATCGGCGATGCTTTATCTCATTTATGGGAATCATGGCTCATACGCGCAGTGGCGTCCGTGCAGAAAACCTTTTTGAGCGCAAAAACAAACTTGTGACACAAACAAAATTACAAATGTGGTAGGCAGTAATGTGGAATATTTTTTTTCTCAATTTTCAACAATTCTCCAAAACCTTTACTTTTCCCCCCTAGATCAATATGTATAGGGGTAAAAACCACCACTTATATCAGTGCCTTACTTTATTGTGTTTCAAAAATGAAAGTTATCCCATCTCTCTGGACTGGTTTTCCTAGACGTTGCAAGCGAGCGCCAAATATGCTATTCCTTACAGTTCTTCTGAAATTATTCAAATGAGCCGGTTTTAAGGAGGAGGAATCTATCGGTTCAGGTCTTTGTCGCCTTCAACTACCTGTTGGGGTCGCCGTGAGATCTTGAGACGACGGCATGAATCAACGCTTTTGTGATTAATTGCATTAATCAGTGTTGAAGAATGTCTGGTTGTTGATCTGAGGCGGATCTGGTTGGAGATCTCGGAAATTATGAATAATATCTGCGATAGATGACTTCTGTTGCTTTCTATAGTTGAATACCAAGAATTATGAACTAGCTGGAAGGCCCATTTTTTCTGCACTTTTATTTTCGTTCGGGAATTCAAATCAACACGATCCTCCTAGCCTGAAAATCCGATCCATCAACTTTGAGGGCTAAAAGTCTAAATATGTATAAATATTTGTCAATGTTCATTTTATACTAGCCTACTTCTTATACAAATAAAAACCCATCTATAATCTATGGATATTGACCAAACCAAAAAGTATTTTGAATAGGACTTAAACTTAAACTATAATAATAAAAATTATCAAAATAAAAAAAAATATTTTCCACTTCTTACTTCCATATCTTTGATTAATATATTATGTAATTTGCGAAAAATTCAAACCTCGTAGGAAAAAATAATATTAATTGGTCTTCTCGTACGTCATTATCTCGTAATTTTACCTGGGAGGGTTTAAATGATTCATCCCTTTCCTAAAAGGCCAATTTGAAGATGAACTACGTGCTAGGGTTTCTTGCCTGAGAATTATCACCGCCACCAAGTTCAGTGAATGACACACATTAATGGACCTGTTGAATGATTTTTTTCGAAATACATACCTCAGATGAACGTGGGCGGTGGTCGGTGGGATGCACCACGTTTCTCTCAAAGTATTATTTATTTTCTTGTTGATTAGTGGTTCTTCAATGAGAGAAATGTACATAAAAAAATTATAAGAAGAACTGCCGTGGGTTCAGGAACTTTTGAGCGCTCGTTCGCATTTTCCAGTTTCAGAAACCAATTGAAGAAATTTTTGAAAGCTGTCAGCAGCTCTTTGTCAATTATGCCGAATCAGCTGTTACAGAAATATAAGGATTTTTATTCAATAATTCGTTGGAAATTACAATGGTTCTGGTTGTGCGATCTGGG
This sequence comes from Aphidecta obliterata, assembly GCA_963966015.1. Taxonomy (NCBI): domain Eukaryota; kingdom Metazoa; phylum Arthropoda; class Insecta; order Coleoptera; family Coccinellidae; genus Aphidecta; species Aphidecta obliterata. Next base: position 8,313,051 of record OZ014435.1, read on the forward strand.
AAAAATGTAGCTTGAAATGTATCATTCTCCATTATAATACAAAATTTCGTCACGATCCAATCCGTAGTTTTGAAATTATCGAGAAAACTCAATTTCAGAGGACCATATTTACTGAACCCATGGTCGAATTTTGCCCAATAACGAACTCAACCACGGCATTCGAGATTTGGACCTACCTTGAAAATTTCAAGTTTCTAGGTCGTTCCGTTCGAGAGTTATCGTGTATACGGAAAATTCGGAAATCCCTGATTTCTTTTCTTTAAAGTTCAATACTCGAATCAACATTCAAATCAAACGCGAAGCTCGTATCGGAAAAAAAAGAACGTTAACCGTACAAGAACATGCTTGAAATTTTAAAAACGGAATTTCTCGCCAAATCACACAATGGTGAAGAATGTCGAGTGAGTCGTGTGAACAGGTTGAAACACCCGAAGAGTTATTGGGTATGCAGTCTTGGTCATGACTGGGACCCAGGTATGCCGACGAAGATGGTACAAGATCGGGGGGACAAAGGATGGATTCGTGGTGTACAGTTTATTTCTGAGAAGGTTTTCTTTTTGTCTCGTGAAGGGAATACGGGTTATTCAATACTGTCGGCAACCCGCGTTACGTTACGAAAGTTGGAATATTCAGCAACAGAAGTTACGGAGCAGGTTTTGAACTTCGGTCTACCAGCGGCGGGTCGTTTCATTTCATGGGTTGAAAATAAAATAAGAAAAAGAAGAATTGAGAAGGACCCATCCAGTTACTTCGAAATATTTCCTCCTCCAAATATTTCACTAATTTTTCATCCCAACTGTGAATGACAGGAATGTGGCTGAGTTAAAAAACTAATCTGTGATCATTTCGATTTGACATGAGGTGACACTGTAGCGAGACTATCGAACCAAATAATATGAAACGAACCACAGATTTTGTGAACCAAACCGGCCGTCAGTGTGACAAATAATGTCATTCTATTTTCATAAACTTCAAGAGATGAGACACCAGATCAGAAAAACTCAATTTTTTCCCACGTCAAATAGCTCTAGGGTTTCATATAACTGATTTTATCGATGTCCCATTATGATGACACAAACTTTCAGAAGGATATGTCGAAAAGTTCCTGAGTTAGAGAATTTTTTCATCTTCTAGTTTTACGATCGTCACAAAATTTTGATATGAACCTTCGTATTGTTATTCTACAACTAATTACAAAGTTTCAATTTGATCGAATCGGAATTTTTCAAATAATTGCGAAGAAAATTCTGATGGCTATATCTACTGAACCCTTCGACGAATTTTGATAATTTATGAACTCAACTGGCGAATTCAGGCCTCGACCTCACCCTGAAATTTTCAGAACTCAGGGATTTCTCTTTAGAGAGTTATCACAGAATTATCAAACGCCAGATCAGAAAAACTCAATTTTCTTTCCACGTGGAACAGGTGTTGTGCTAAATTTTTATATAACTCATTTTATCGATGTCTCATATAATGATACAAACTTTTAGAAGGATATATCGAATAGTTTCAGAGTTACAGAAGTTTTTGAAAGACATTTTTGTTATCATCTAGTTTTATGTTCTTCACGAAATTCGAAATGAACCTTCGTATCGTTATTTTACAACTAACTACAAAGTTTCAATTCGATTGGATCGGTATTTCCCGAATAATTGAGGAAAAATTTCAGATTGCTATATCTACTAAACCTTCCAAGGGATTGTGCTCGTTCATGAAATCAACTGGCGCATTCAGACCTCGAACACACTCTGTAATTTTCAGAACTGTAGGCTCTTTCTTTCGAAAGTTATCACAGAATTATCAAATTCCTCAATACCAGATTTATATAAATCATTTTATCGATGTCTCATATGATGACATAAACTTTTGGAAGGATATGTCAGATAGTTTCTGAGTTACAGAAGTTTTTTGAAAAGATATTTTTTTATCTTCTAGTTTTACGATCTCCACGATCGTATCGTTATTTTACAACTAACTACAAAGTTCGGCTTTTTCTTCCGAAAGTTATCACAGAAGTATCAAATTCCTCAATACCAGATCAGAAAAACTCAATTTTCTTTTCACGTGGAACAGCTGTTAAGCTGAATTTCTATGTAACTTATTTTATCGATGTCCCATATTATGATGAAACAAATTTTCAGAAGGGTATGTCGAATAGTTCCTGAGTTACGAAAGTTTTTGAAAGAATTTTTTTCAGCTTCTAGTTTTACGATTTCAATATGAACCTTCGTATCGTTATTTTACAACTTCCTACAAAGTTTCAATTCGATCGGACAGGTATCTTCCGAATAATTGGGGAAAATGTTCAGATCGCTATATCTACCCTGAAATTTTCAAAACCCCAGGCTTTTTTTTTTCGAGAGTTATCTCTGAATTATCAAATTTCTCAACCCCAGATGAGAAAAACTCAATTTTCTTTCCACGTGGAACAGCTGTGGAGCTAAATGTCTATATAGCTCATTTTATCGATGTCCCATATGATGACTCAAACTTTCAGAAGGATATGTTGAATAGTTTCTGAATTACAGGAGTTTTTGAAAAGAGATTTTTGTATCTTCTAGTTTTACGATCTTCACGAAATTTAATATGAACTTTCGTATCGTTATTTTACAACTTACTACAAAGTTTCAATTCGATCGGACAGGTATCTTCCGAATAATTGGGGAAAATGTTCAGATCGCTATATCTACCCTGAAATTTTCAAAACCCCAGGCTTTTTTTTTTCGAGAGTTATCTCTGAATTATCAAATTTCTCAACCCCAGATGAGGAAAACTCAATTTTCTTTCCACGTGGAACAGCTGTGGAGCTAAATGTCTATATAGCTCATTTTATCGATGTCCCATATGATGACTCAAACTTTCAGAAGGATATGTTGAATAGTTTCTGAATTACAGGAGTTTTTGAAAAGAGATTTTTGTATCTTCTAGTTTTACGATCTTCACGAAATTAAATATGAACTTTCGTATCGTTATTTTACAACTTACTACAAAGTTTCAATTCGATCGGACAGGTATCTTCCGAATAATTGGGGAAAATGTTCAGATCGCTATATCTACCCTGAAATTTTCAAAACCCCAGGCTTTTTTTTTTCGAGAGTTATCTCTGAATTATCAAATTTCTCAACCCCAGATGAGAAAAACTCAATTTTCTTTCCACGTGGAACAGCTGTGGAGCTAAATGTCTATATAGCTCATTTTATCGATGTCCCATATGATGACTCAAACTTTCAGAAGGATATGTTGAATAGTTTCTGAATTACAGGAGTTTTTGAAAAGAGATTTTTGTATCTTCTAGTTTTACGATCTTCACGAAATTAAATATGAACTTTCGTATCGTTATTTTACAACTTACTACAAAGTTTCAATTCGATCGGACCGGTATCTTCCGAATAATTGGGGAAAATTTTCAGATCGCTATATCTACCCTGAAATTGTCAAAACCCCAGGCTTTTTTTTTTCGAGAGTTATCTCTGAATTATCAAATTTCTCAACACCAGATAAGAAAAACTCAATTTTCTTTCCACGTGGAACAGCTGTGGAGCTAAATGTCTATATAGCTCATTTTATCGATGTCCCATATGATGACTCAAACTTTCAGAAGGATATGTTGAATAGTTTCTGAGTTACAGGAGTTTTTGAAAAGAAATTTTTGTATCTTCTACTTTTACAATCTTCACGAAATTAAATATGAACTTTCGTATCGTTATTTTACAACTTACTACAAAGTTTCAATTCGATCGGACCGGTATCTTCCGAATAATTGGGGAAAATTTTCAGATCGCTATATCTACCCTGAAATTTTCAAAACCCCAGGCTTTTTTTTCGAGAGTTATCTCTGAATTATCAAATTTCTCAACACCAGATAAGAAAAACTCAATTTTCTTTCCACGTGGAACAGCTGTGGAGCTAAATGTCTATATAGCTCATTTTATCGATGTCCCATATGATGACTCAAACTTTCATAAGGATATGTTAAATAGTTTCTGAGTTACAGGAGTTTTTGAACAGGAATTTTTGTTTCTTCTAGTTTTACGATCTTCACGAAATTAAATATGAACTTTCGTATCGTTATTTTACAACTTACTACAAAGTTTCAATTCGATCGGACCGGTATCTTCCGAACAATTGGGGAAAATTTTCAGATCGCTATATCTACCCTGAAATTTTCAAAACCCTAAGCTTTTTTTTTCGAGAGTTATCTCTGAATGATCAAATTTCTCAACACCAGATGAGAAAAACTCAATTTTCTTTCCACGTGGAACAGCTGTGGAGCTAAATGTCTATATAGCTCATTTTATCGATGTCCCATATGATGACTCAAACTTTCAGAAGGATATGTTGAATAGTTTCTGAGTTACAGGAGTTTTTGAAAAGCAATTTTTGTATCTTCTAGTTTTACGATCTTCACGAAATTAAATATGAACTTTCGTATCGTTATTTTACAACTTACTACGAAGTTTCAATTCGATCGGACCGGTATCTTCCGAATAATTGGGGAAAATTTTCAGATCGCTATATCTACCCTGAAATTGTCAAAACCCCAGGCTTTTCTTTCGGGAGTTATCTCTGAATTATCAAATTTCTCAACACCAGATAAGAAAAACTCAATTTTTTTTCCACGTGGAACAGCTGTGGAGCTAAATGTCTATATAGCTCATTTTATCGATGTCCCATATGATGACTCGAACTTTCAGAAGGATATGTTGAATAGTTACTGAGTTACAGGAGTTTTTGAAAAGAAATTTTTTTATTTTCTAGTTCTACGATCGTCACGAAATTCGAAATGAACCTTCGTATCGTTATTTTACAACTAACAACGAAGTTTCAATTTGATCGGATCGGTATTTTCCGAATGATTGAGGAAAGAATTCAGACCGCTATATCTACTAAACACTTCAGGGGATTTTGCTAATTTATTAACTCAACCGGCGCATTCAGACCTCGATCATACTCTGAAATTTTCAAAACACAAGGCTTTTTCTTCTGAGAGTTATCAAAGAATTATCACATTTCCCAGCACCAGATCAGAAAAACTCAATTTTTTCTCCATGTGGAACAGCTGTAGAGCTGAATTTTCATATAACTCATTTTATCGATGTTCTATATGAGGATTTGGCGGACAGTTTCTGAGATACTGAGATTAAAAAAATTCTTTATGTTCTATTCTTACGATCGTCACGAAATTTCATAGGAACCTCCGAATCATGTCTATATCTACTGAACCCTTCGGCGGATTTCGCCCATTTATGACCTCAACCGGCGAATTCAGGCCCCGAACTCACCCTGAAATTTTCAGAACTCTAGGCTTTCTCTTCAGAGAGTTATCACAGATAAAATCTGTATTTTTCGAATTACTGATGAAAAAAATCTGACAGCGATATCTACTGAACCCTTCGGCGGATTTTGATGATTTATGGACTTAACCGGTGCATTCAGAACTTAATCGTATTCTGAGAAGAAAATCTCAAAACTTTAACCCTTTTCTTTCGAGTTTACGGTCGGTCGGTCGGCCGGACAGAATTGAAGTTTTCCAGGAATTCCTCATCTGTGAGTCAAACCTAGCCGTCAAGACCATTCTCGGAACAAAATTAGAAAATTACAGACATTTTGGTACAATAATTACGCTCTTCGCAGAAATAAGCGAGCAAAAATAAACATTTTGAATCGAGACAATATATATAGTAATATTTCTTGTTGAAAACAAAGATGAAAGCTCCTTTAAACTATTTTAAATAAAATAACTAAGTGCTTGAACCAAATTAACTCGAGACGAAGTAGGAGAGGCACACATTTTACTGAGGGATGAAAAAAAATGTTTCAGTGAACATGAACTCTTGAAATAGGTCTAAAAAAATTTTTATCAAACTTCTTTCCAAGAAATGTATTCAGGAATTCCTTCAGCTTTCGAGATGAATGTACCAATTTTCGACTCGTTTCGGTTTCTCACTTTTCCCCTCGGCCTCCACGTGTCTACGCCAATGCTTAATAAGAGTAGGGATGCCCTTTTCAACCTATTCGCTATTCAGCCAACCGGCCCCCCTCTCTGTACAGTAGAGTGTGCATCCTTCGAAAAGCAACGCTTGCTCCGACTGTGTGTGTTTGTGCCAACGCAGCTAGAGCGGTACAACAAAGTGATGAATTTCCTGTGATTAGTGTTAAAACTTTGTGATAATCAATCGAAGAACGTTTCGCGTGACTGTAATCAGTGAGAAAACCTCAAAATGTTCGACGTTTTCGGCTCCGTCAAGGGCCTTCTGAAGATCGATGCGGTGTGCATCGACAACAATGTGTTCAGACTCCATTACAAAGCCTCGGTCGTCATCCTCGTCGCGTTCTCTTTGCTCGTGACAAGTCGACAGTATATCGGCGACCCCATCGACTGCATCGTCGACGAAATACCCCCAGATGTCATGGACACCTACTGCTGGATCTCCGCGACTTACACCGTGCCAAACAGGCTCACAGGACGCGTAGGAATCGACATCGTCCAACCGGGTGTCGCCAGCCATGTAGACGGCAAAGACGAAGTTAAATACCACAAATACTACCAGTGGGTATGCTTCGCCCTCTTCTTCCAAGCCATGCTCTTCTACGTGCCGAGGTACCTGTGGAAGACCTGGGAAGGGGGAAGGATCAAGATGCTGGTTCTTGACCTCAACGCGCCCATCGTCGAGACAAAGTGCAAAAACGAACGGAAAGGCATCTTGGTGGACTACTTCATCACCAACCTCCACATGCAGAACTTCTACGCGTTCAGGTTCTTCATATGCGAGGTCCTCAACTTCCTCAACGTCGTCGGGCAGATTTTCTTCATGGATTACTTCCTGGGCGGCGAATTCAGCACCTACGGCACCGACGTGTTGAGTTTCACCGAGATGGACCCGGAACAAAGGGAGGACCCGATGGCCAGAGTGTTCCCGAAGGTCACCAAATGCACCTTCCACAAGTACGGTCCGTCCGGGTCCGTCCAGAAGTTCGACGGGCTCTGCGTGCTCCCCGTGAACATCGTCAACGAGAAGATTTACGTTTTTCTCTGGTTCTGGTTTGTCATGCTCAGTGTTCTGTCTGGGATCTCTCTGATTTATCGTCTGTGCGTTATAATGGGTCCGAAACTTCGTCTTTATTTGTTGAGAGCTAAATGCCGCATCGCTCCAAACAAACAGATAGAAGTTATTGCTGATAATTGCGAGATTGGCGATTGGTTCATCCTTTATCAGCTGGGGAAGAATATCGACACTTTGATCTTCAAAGAAGTCATTTCTGATATTTACAAAAAGATGGAGGGGAAGGAAGTCGTTTAAATTTGGAGGTCCAACTTTTTTTTTATCGTTATGGCCTCCAACCAAACTGCCGTTGCAACAATCATAAAAGTGCCACATTTCGTACCTAGTTTGATTTTTTAATCTTAATTTCGACATCTTTCACAACATTCCATAGCACAAATTAAGGGACCAATTTAATGATATTAAGCATGCATAGTTCTGTGATTGGCAGTAAAGAAAAAGACTGTAATTCCGTGGTTTATCAGATTTTCGGCAAAGAAATCAATCGAAATAATATATGAAAGGATATATGTATATAATGTAGTTTTTTTAGAAAATTTTATATTTTCGAACATGTTATCCATGCACTTATTAATATGAAGTTGTAATAAGAAACATTCGTAATAGATATCGGCTGCAATTTAGAATAAGAAAGTCACTGAACTATAAATTTACACGTGTAGAACAAATCCTGCTCTCTGAACGACTCGGAGAAACTTTTATTTCTATAATCGTATTCCTCATAATTTTTTTTTTAATAATTTATACTGGGAAATTGTATCAAGTTTTTAGAAATCTAGTGATAACCTCTCAAGGGAAACGAGTGAGATGTGCCTAGAAATGTGAAAATTTGGCATCGTCGAAGGTGATTTTCACTGAAGAATTTCGAGAGTTCATATCATATCTTAAATTCCTATCGTTAAATATCAATTTAGCTCGAAATTTCTTCAGTGATTATAACCGCTGGATAGAGTGTAAAATTTTGTGATTTTAGTATTAGTTCCACTATAATATTCCATTTTAGTATTTTTAGGTGAATTGAATGCTGCTGTGTTTCAAGTTTTTATTTTTACACTGTATTCTAAGTGCCTTTGTCTTGGAAGATTATGAGTAATTTTTCGAATTAAAGTAAGGTTATTTTAATGAGTGTTTTTGTTGTGAGTAATATTCATGCCCAATTTCCATGGTTAATGAATGTAAATGAAATAACTCCGAGCAGATTTGGACGGTTTATTTGCATGGGCGTGCTTGGAATTGTTACAGTATGGCCTCGATCTTTAGTCTTTGCAAATCCATATATAGCACCAACGTTTCAAACACAAAAACCATAAAACGTTCATATTTGAGATTAACTAATAGATGTGAAGCTCATTAAATATTTGGTTTGGATTATACGACTCTTCTTCGGGTCTGGAAAACGTTAATTGCTTCACAGACTAAAATACATCAAAGGGGATCGTAAATCCCACAACAACCCCCCTTTTCAACCAACTTCGTATTTACTCTGGCTCTGAATTTAGATTTTAATGGTGCACGAGATTTCGAATACCCAAGATGAATCATTTTATTGGGGGTCAAAACCTTCATTGATTCTTTTCATAAAAAATTGTCAGTAATAAAGTTATCCATCCTATATTTATTGGTGAAAGCGAAATTTCGCGAATAATTCCTGGAGGCATTCCTTGGAAAATCATGCAGAACAATCTATGGAGTTACCAAATCACGTTGCGCAGTTAGCTGAATTCTTGCATTTAAGAAATTCGAGAATGCTTTCGATCTTTCACAACCACAAGAGTTTTAAATATTTCGAAAATCATCACTCACAATCGTTCCCAAGAGATGTCTCGACATCAGAACAACTCAATTTTCTTTTCACATGATCCTTCGTGTCATTTTCTCTACATTTCTTTTTCTGTTGAAAACATTTCAACAAACAATAAAACTTGAAAATTTTTTATCACTATAGGTATATTTCGTGGGATTTTGCTTACTTTTTTTTGTGGTGGAAAAACCAAAATTATGGACCTCGCTGAAATTTTCACTAGCTCAAGAACCCAATTTACCAATTGCGGGCTGAAAATCAAGGGATAATATACAATTTCATCTTTGAAGACCTATCTAACGATAAAAAAAAATTTCATCCCCTATGTATCATTTTCATGTGTTCGAATGAAGTTATGATAATATAAAAAAAAATTACACTATTATTTTCCATAGTAAATATTTTAGTCAGCTCGAGAACACAGTTTAATTGATTACTTTTTGATGGTAGTGATTCACAGTTTTTTGAGCCATTTTCTTGTAAAAACGAATATAATCTCTTGTTACCCACATATTGCATAATATTATGTAGTAGCAACGCTTTTTTTCATAATTACATCCGACTGTAGTACATAATTGAATCCATATAAAAAAGTGTTCACAAAATGATTTGAGAAACAAGATTTAATACAAAAAAAAAATTATAACTTCCGAGGAAATAGATATTTCGCGGGATTTTTCTCCTTTTTTTTGTGCTGGAAGAAATAATTTCGAAAAAAAATGACCTGTAAGAAATTTCAAATAGGGATCATTCATTTCGTTGAATTATGAAGCTAAATGTGGTTATTTTCAGTAGAAAATTTTTTTTACATTTTTGTTCGGGAAACACATTTCAATACTCGAAATTTTTTTATTACTATAGGTATATTTCGTGGGATTTTTCTTAATTTTTTTTGTCGTGAAAGAAACAATGTGGGGAAATTATGGACCTCGCTGAAATTTTCAATAGCTCAAGAACCCACTTCACCAATTGAGGGCTGAAAATCAAGGGATAAAATATAACTTCATTTTCGAAGACCCATCTGACGATAACAAAAAAATTTCATCTCTTATGTATCATTTTCATGTGTTCGAATGAAGTTATGATAATATAAAAAAAATCACACGATTATTTTCCATAGTAAATATTTCAGTCAGCTCGAGAACACAATTTAATTGAGTACTTTTTGATGGTGGTGATTCACAGTTTTTGAGCCATTTTCTTGTAAAAACGAATATAATCTCTTGTTACCCACATATTGTATAATATTATGTAGTAGCAACGCTTTTTTTCATAATTACATCCGACTGTAGTACATAATTGAATCCATATGAAAAAGGGTTCACAAAATGATTTGAGAAACAAGATTTAATACAAAAAAAAAATTATAACTTCCGAGGAAATAGATATTTCGCGGGATTTTTCTCCTTTTTTTTTGTGCTGGAAGAAATAATTTCGAAAAAAAATGACCCGTAAGAAATTTCAAATAGGGATCATTCATTTCGTTGAATTATGAAGCTAAATGTGGTTATTTTCAGTAGAAAATTTTTTTTACATTTTTTTTTGGGAATTACATTTCAATACTCGAAATGTTTTAATTACTATAGGTATATTTCGTGGGATTTTTCTTAATTTTTCTTGTCGTGAAAGAAACAATGTGGGGAAATTATGGACCTCGCTGAAATTTTCAATAGCTCAAGAACCCACTTCACCAATTGAGGGCTGAAAATCAAGGGATAAAATATAACTTCATTTTCGAAGACCTATCTGACGATAACAAAAAAATTTCATCCCTTATGTATCATTTTCATGTGTTCGAATGAAGTTATGATAATATAAAAAAAAATCACACGATTATTTTCCATAGTAAATATTTCAGTCAGCTCGAGAACACAATTTAATTGAGTACTTTTCGATGGTGGTGATTCACAGATTTTTGAGCCATTTTCTTGTAAAAACGAATATAATCTCTTGTTACCCACATATTGTATAATATCATGTAGTAGCAACGCTTTTTTTCATAATTACATCCGACTGTAGTACATAATTGAATCCATATAAAAAAGTGTTCACAAAATGATTTGAGAAACAAGATTTAATACAAAAAAAAAATTATAACTTCCGAGGAAATAGATATTTCGCGGGATTTTTCTCCTTTTTTTTTGTGCTGGAAGAAATAATTTCGAAAAAAAATGACCCGTAAGAAATTTCAAATAGGGATCATTCATTTCGTTGAATTATGAAGCTAAATGTGGTTATTTTCAGTAGAAAATTTTTTTTACATTTTTTTTTGGGAAACACATTTCAATACTCGAAATTTTTTAATTACTATAGGTATATTTCGTGGGATTTTTCTTAATTTTTTTTTGTCGTGAAAGAAACAATGTGGGGAAATTATGGACTTCGCTGAAATTTTCAATAGCTCAAGAACCCAATTCATCAATTGAGGGCTGAAAATCAAGGGATAAAATATAACTTCATTTTCGAAGACCTATCTGACGATAACAAAAAAATTTCATCCCTTATGTATCATTTTCATTTGTTCGAATGAAGTTATGATAATATAAAAAAAAATCACACGATTATTTTCCATAGTAAATATTTCAGTCAGCTCGAGAACACAATTTAATTGAGTACTTTTTGATGGTGGTGATTCACAGTTTTTTGAGCCATTTTCTTGTAAAAACGAATATAATCTCTTGTTACCCACATATTGTATAATATTATGTAGTAGCAACGCTTTTTTTCATAATTACATCCGACTGTAGTACATAATTGAATCCATATGAAAAAGTGTTCACAAAATGATTTGAGAAACAAGATTTAATACAAAAAAAAAATTATAACTTCCGAGGAAATAGATATTTCGCGGGATTTTTCTCCTTTTTTTTTGTGCTGGAAGAAATAATTTCGAAAAAAAATGACCCGTAAGAAATTTCAAATAGGGATCATTCATTTCGTTGAATTATGAAGCTAAATGTGGTTATTTTCAGTAGAAAATTTTTTTTACATTTTTTTTTGGGAAACACATTTCAATACTCGAAATTTTTTAATTACTTTAGGTATATTTCGTGGGATTTTTCTTAATTTTTTTTTGTCGTGAAAGAAACAATGTGGGGAAATTATGGACTTCGCTGAAATTTTCAATAGCTCAAGAACCCAATTCATCAATTGAGGGCTGAAAATCAAGGGATAAAATATAACTTCATTTTCGAAGACCTATCTGACGATAACAAAAAAATTTCATCCCTTATGTATCATTTTCATTTGTTCGAATGAAGTTATGATAATATAAAAAAAAATCACACGATTATTTTCCATAGTAAATATTTCAGTCAGCTCGAGAACACAATTTAATTGAGTACTTTTTGATGGTGGTGATTCACAGTTTTTTGAGCCATTTTCTTGTAAAAACGAATATAATCTCTTGTTACCCACATATTGTATAATATTATGTAGTAGCAACGCTTTTTTTCATAATTACATCCGACTGTAGTACATAATTAAATCCATATGAAAAAGTGTTCACAAAATGATTTGAGAAACAAGATTTAATACAAAAAAAAAATTATAACTTCCGAGGAAATAGATATTTCGCGGGATTTTTCTCCTTTTTTTTTGTGCTGGAAGAAATAATTTCGAAAAAAAGTTACCCGTAAGAAATTTCAAATAGAGATCATTCATTTCGTTGAATTATAAAGCTAAATGTGGTTATTTTCAGTAGAAAATTTTTTTTACATTTTTTTTTGGGAAACACATTTCAATACTCGAATTTTTTTTTATTACTATAGGTATATTTCGTGGGATTTTTCTTGATTTTTTTTGTCGTGAAAGAAACAATGTGGGGAAATTTTGGACCTCGCTGAAATTTTCAATAGCTCAAGAACCCACTTCACCGATTGAGGGCTGAAAATCAAGGGATAAAATATAATTTCATTTTTGAAGACCTAGCTAACGATAAAAAAATGTTTCATTCCCTATGTGTATTATTTTCATGTGTTCTAATGAAGTGATGATAATATGGAAAAAAAATTCAGACGAATAATTTTTTCCATAGTAAATATTTCAGTCAGCTTGAGTATTCGGAATAAAACTTAGTTTAATTGAGTACTTTTTGATAGTCATAGTGATTCAGAGTTTTTTGAGCCATTTTCTTATTAAGAAGAATATAATCTCTTGTTACCCACATATTGCATGATATTATGTTCAGTAAAAACGCTTTTTTCCATAATTATATCCGACTGTAGTGATTAAATCCGTATCGAAATGAGTTCACAAAATGAATCGAGAAACAAGATTCAATATAAAAAAATTACGAAAAGCACTGCCGTGAAGTCATGAGCTTTTGAGCGCTCGTACATGCACCTTGTAGGTAGTTTCGCATTTTCCAGTTTTAGAAATCAATTGAAGGAATTTTCGACAGCTGTCAAAAAAATTTCTGAAACTTAGGCGAAACTCCAGACTTCATGTCAGTGCTTCAGCTGATCGATTTTTTTTCGATGATTCGCTAGAATTTTCCACGGTATCTATGGTCTTGGTGGTGCGATCTGGACAAAATTTCACATGTAGCTTGAACACCTCATTTTCCATTTGAGTACAAAATTTCATTTCGATCAAATCTGTAGTTTCGTAGTAATCAGGAGAACAATTTTGAACGGCCATATTTACGGAACCCCTGGTGGAATTCTGCCCATTAACGAACTCAACCGAGGCATTCGGGAACTGAACCCACACTGAAAATTTCAAGTCTCTAGGTTGTTCCGTTCCAGAGTTATCGTGCTTACGGCCGGACGGACGGACAGACTCGAATTTTCCGACGGATTCGTCATCAGTGAGTCGAACATAGTCGATTGAGACCATTTTCGGCTCAAAATTCGAAAAATACAGACATCGTGACGAAATGATATAGCCCTCGTGTAAGTTGTACGAGCGCTCAAAAAGACCCGTAAGAAATTCTGAATAGAGATCATTGATTTCGTTGAATTATGAAGCTGAAAGTAAAAAATTTTTGTAGGTACATTTTTTTTCTGGGAAACACATTTTAATACTTGAAAATTTTTCATTACTATAGATATATTTCGTGGGATTTTATAATTTTTCTTGTGGTTAAAGAACTAATGTCGGAAATTATGGAGCTCGCTGAAATTTTCACTATCTCAAGAATCCAATTGACGAATTTGGGGCAGTCAAAGGATAATATATAATTTAATTCTTGAAGACCTATCTAACGATACAAATTTTTTTTCATCCCTTATGTATTATTCTCATGTGTTCGAAAAAAGTGATGATAAAATTAAAAATTTCCTTAGCTCGAGAATCCGATCGATGAATTTAAGGGCTGAAAATTGAAAGATGAATGAATCAAAGGACGGCCTAGTTTTCTGAGTATATTATGTTGTTGAATTAAAGAAATAAATGGGGTTGAATTTTTTATCGTATATGTTTTACCATTATCAATATGTTTGTGAAATATTTTCATCTTATTTGACGCGGCGCCTCGAAAAAAACCAAAGGAGAGTAATCACAAAAATTTCATTGATATAATCGCACGCGAAGTCACCTGTGTTCACAAATATTATCTACCTGTGATTCAGGTTTTTGAAGGGAAATACGATTACCAATGTTGATTGAACGTAAGTTATCTTGTAGTGGGTTATTTTATTCATATCTGTCCATCAAAAACGCCAACTCACAATGGGTTTTTATGGTGAGAAATTTGTTTCGGAATTAGTCGCTGATTTGTTTGGTACCAGATGTACCAAGAATGGAATTACCACAATTAGGAACTATTATAAGTATATAGGAATGAAATATCGTAAGAAATTAGAAGAACCTATGAAACTCCACTTCTGGCTAGGGGTGGAACTTTTTAATAATTTTTTTTTCAAACTTATTCTGGTTAAAAAGAATTTAATCTTCAATTATATACATATATATTTGTATATACATTATTTTTAAAATCTCAGTCTCAATCTCGGCAAATTTGTTAATAATTTAATTAGAAAGTAAAATGTTGGAATCGTTCTCATTGTCATTCTTCCACCAGCTGCTTATAGCAACCCTTTTATTTTGGCCATAATCTTTCAAAGGTGGGATGCAATAAGGCAATAAAAATAAACTGTCAATGCGACAAATTTTTCCAGAGTTTTCGACCCCATAGTTGAAGCCCCTGAGGGGAGCCAACAACAATGAACGAATTTACGTATATTTCTGGCCTAAACTTTCTGGGGGTAGGATCGAGCCCCCCTCCGAATTTATTCGGTCGTACGCAGTTACTTAAGCAATTCAATATAGTTATAATTCTTATCAGCATTTATATAACAAATCTATTTATTGATCCATTATCCGAATTAACTCGGAGAACTTATAAATTGATAACAGTAATTCAGATATATCAATCGTTTCATCATGAACTAAGATGCATATAACGATATTTGTATCAATTTTTTCCGCACCTAATCCGTATCTAGTAATCGCATTAAAAGGAGAAATCATAAAATTGTTTCGAAATAGGAAAGGAACCAATGAATTGGAAATAATTTCGTTGGTTTTGTCGTGTTGTAAAGTTACTCTTCACAATAGAATGAACAATTGTATCAGAGTTCATTGAGCAGGATCTATTACGATACAGGCACTACACATCAGGTATTTGCTATGATGTGAATGGAAATTGGAGGTTTATATTCTAACAATCACATCAAGGACTAAATAAATTGTTAAATTGGTGGAATTGTTCTAGGAATACAGGATAGGCCTAAGAGAGAAATTTCTAGTTTTTATATAGATAATTCTTTCCTATTTGTTCGTTGCATCTATTCGAGGAAAGTTCTTTTTGTTGTTCAAACGGTTTTTTAGTGGAAATAATTAACGAAAAGTGGTAAAAAAATTATTTTATCGGAATTGACTTCATCCATCAATTATTCCATTGTAGGTGATAAAACTCTCGAATGACTAACGTTCTTTATGAAGAACAATTGTTCCAAAATAATCTTATCATGAAGGTATACACGCTTTGTGAGCTTGAAGTATATATTTTATCGTCGAATAATGCACACACAACAAATATTGTACAACTGGCTTGGCAGTGTCCCAAATGATTTATACCCTCATATGTATGTCTTTTATTAGAAAGCAACGAATTTCTTTGTCCCTCTTCTAAATTTGGACTATACGGTTGGTTCATTTCACAGTTCGCTTGACTGTTGAGGATCATATTAACTTTTTCTTCTTGTGTTTCATTTTTAGTTTTTATTCTGTTGTGGGTAGAAGAGTGAAACTCTCTTAATCAATGAGATTATTTGGCTGATTTGTGTCCTAATTTTTTCTTCAACCTTTCGTTATTTGCTGTCTTTTTCGCATATTTATGCAGAATTATTGTCGGCCGAATTCTCCTAGTCTTCTCAATGAAGACAATCGAATTCCTCAACCAATTAAAACAGTCACATCGTCAAATATAGTCGCACGTTAACAATTACAAGAAAGTGGGTCAATTGATATATTCGTACATGGTCATTCAAAATTATCTCTTATCTCCAGTCAGCCTCTCACTCAGAAATAACGTATAGTTTCTGGATTGTTCGATACCAGTAAACGTTTCGAGTAAACAATTCATATTAGCGATTTTTCATGACTTTATAAACAAACATTGCCAAAGGAATAGCGCATAAAATGACGATCATTAAAATCTGTCCTGTGTTATTCAAAGACATAAATAATCGTGAAGTGTTTATGAATGTTTTTAATCGATTTAAAAAAAAGTAAAGTATGGTGACTGAAAAAAATTAACTTGGATATATGTACATATAAAAGGAAATAGTCAAGGAGGGCAGTTTCCCCAGTGCCCTCCTTGAATCCGCGGATGAAACAGTGGAGTCGTAAGCTTAAAAATCATGTCCAACTCCTAAAATACCTGGATAAAACTTTCCAGCTAAAGAAACTCACAATTCATACTCCCATTACCATTACCAATAATATCCAATCGTTCACCAGAAGATGACCTCCACTATGACTGAGATGAGATAAAACCTATTGCATAGGAGAATTTTATGATGAGCTTAACTGAATAACGTCCCACGTGTTGTAACAACAGAATTTCAGAGATGCTCAATGCTGCGAGGTTTCATGCACGTCTCCTATGGGTTTAAATATTTTAATGAAGCAAATTGACGGTCACGGTCCACTTCAATAGTTCGTTCAACTGTCAGCGCTTTTATACTTTTTATATTTAATTTCGATTGATAATCTTCGCTTATTTCATTTTATCGAATCGATTTTTTTTTTTAGGGAAGGAAGGTGAGTAAAAAAAATAATGAAGCTAATTGTGGATAACATATGCCATTCAAAATATTCTTAAATTGGCATTTTTTCCGCACTTTCATTATTGCCCCTTAAAAAAATCCGCACCTAACTTCGACCACACCCCCACCCCCGCATTAGAAGATGTCTAAAACCACCCCTGTTGAATAGAAGGTCGCTAGAAAATTAAACAAGAAGATCCTAGTTATTTAATGTAAATATAAGTGATTTATCAGAATTTGTTGAACGTTGGAACATGATTTTCACGCCTGGACTTCCTGGAGTTCTTCAGGGTACCGTCTAGGTCTTATTGTTTACCGAAATGTTTGAGAAATCTCCGAGGAGAAATTTCGTCAGAATCAAAACTGGAGCAAGAGTTGAAGTAAATTTCTGATGAAACAAAAAATGGGCTCCCAACACTGCTATCTAAAGTTATAACAAATTAATCAGATAGATATCGATAATCCTGCTAGCGTCATCTAGTTCAATTTACGAAACTAATAACGAATGCTGATAGATTTCTATAATATCTACTGACTTAAGTGGATACTGACTCGGGAAATTCCAGCTTTGTATTCCTTCCTTCAACTTGGGGTTGTTTGGACCTCTCCCCCTCAAGGGTAGCTTGAATCAACAATTTGGTTTTCACTATTTAAACCGTCTAACTAAAGTCGAGTTTCGCTCGATGACATTTCTTGAAGGGTCAATTTGAATATATAGCCAGAATTTTCAAAATTTAAAAAGCTTTGTTATTTGTTTTGATAGTTCGAAGAGCAAAGTTAAAAATCAAGTTTTTTACGGTTTGGAAAAATGAGTAGATTACAAAATAATAGATATTATAAGGAATAACGTTGCTGACTGACTGACTTGAGCAAGTTTTATACTGTAACTTGTATGAAATGGAAATAGATAAAAATTTTGGATTCAAAAGATACCAGAGAGATGATTAAATGCCAAGAGGACAAGAACAAACTGAAAACTGTACATTCTCTGAAATAAAATTCAGAACAACACCTAGGTACCTATAAGTCAAAAATGTTTTAGGACATAAGAATAAATTTTCACATTATACCATATTCTAGTTACATTGGTAAACAAATCAATATATGAAAATCATTTTCTTTTTTTTCAATCCTATTTACCATCGAACTTTTTCAACTTGCAGTTGAGGAAGTTTTTCCTCCTTCACTTTCTAATCTTCTCCTCTCTGTCATTAGAGCAGAAGATTTTTTTCTGAATTATTCATCTTCAATTTGGGAAGAAAAACAGTATGAATGTAATCAAACAGTCGAGAATTGAGGCTATGAGCGTTATATTTTCGACATATCTGTCAGATAGTAGATCTGATGTATCACATCTGTCATATTTGTTCGACGTTGCCAGATTTAAATTACGATTTATTTGTCGAGTGTCACCCGAAGACATTTCTTGATGGGTTAACCTGAATATAGCCACTAAATTTCCAAAACATAGAAACATTTGTTATTTGTTTCGATAGTTCGAAGAGCAAAGTTGAAAATCAAGTTTTTTACGGTTTGAAAAAATGAATTGATTATAAAATAATAGATATTATAAGGAATTATGATGATGACCTCGAGTGTGACATAATTAAGCAAGTTTTTAACAGGCTCTGCTGGACATTTCTTTTAGATTGTGTACTCCACTTTCTAATCTTCCCCCTTTTGCCATTAAAGCAGAAGATTTTTTTCTTAATTATTAATCTTCACAGAAAAGAAAAACAGTATCAATATAATCAAACAGTCGAGAATTGAGATTATGAGCGTAATATTGTCGACCTTTCAGTCACCTAGTAGATCTAATGTATCACATCTGTCATTTTTGGTAGACGTTGCTAGATTAAAGTTAACCTTAGTTATGTTTGTCGAGTGTCACCCGATGACATTTCTTGATGGGTTAACCTGAATATAGCCACTAAATTTTCAAAACTCAAAAATATTTGTTATTTGTTTCGATAGTTCGAAGAGCAAAGTTGAAAATCAAGTTTTTTACGGTTTGGAAAAATGAATTGATTACAAAATAAAAGATATTATAAGGAATTATGATGATGATCTTGAGTGTGACATACTTGAGCAAGTTTTTAACAGGCTCTGCTGGACATTTCTCTTAGATTGTGCACTCCACTTTCTAATATTCCCCCTTTTGTCATTAAAGCAGAAGATTTTTGTCTGAATTATTAATCTTCACAGAAAAGAAAAACAGTATCAATATAATCAAACAGTCGAGAATTGAGGTTATGAGCGTAATATTTTCGACATTTCTGTCAGATAGTAGACCTAATGTATCAGATCTGTCATTTTTGGTAAACGTTGCCAGATTTAAGTTGACCTCAGTTATATTTGTCGAGTGTCACCCAATGACATTTCTTGATGGGTTAACCTAATATAGCCACTAAATTTTCAAAACTTCAAAACATTTGTTTTTTGTTTTGATTGTTCGAAGAGCCAAGTTGAGAATCAAGTTTTTTACGGTTTGGAAAAATGAATCGATTACAAAATAATAGATATTATGAGGAATTATAATGATGACCTTGACTGTGACAGACTTGAGCAAGTTTTCAACAGGTTCTGCTGGTCATTTCTTCCAGATTGTGTACTTCACTTTCTAATATTCTCCCTTTTGTCATTAAAGCAGAAGATTTTTTTCTGAATAATTAATCTTCGCAGAAAAGAAAAACAGTATCAATGTAATCAACCAGTCGAGAATTGAGGTTATGAGCGTAATATTCTCGACATTTCTGTCAAATAGTAGATCTAATGTATCACATCTGTCATTTTTGGTAGACGTTGCCAGATTTAAGTTGACCTCAGTTATATTTGTCGAGTGTCACCCGATGACATTTCTTGATGGGTTAACCTGAATATAGCCACCAACTTTTCAAAACTTAAAAATATTTGTTATTTGTTTCGATAGTTCGAAGAACAAAGTTGAAAATCAAGTTTTTTACGGTTTGGAAAAATGACTTGATTACAAAATGATAGATATTATAAGGAATTATGATGATGACCTTGAGTGTGACACACTTGAGCAAGTTTTTAACAGGCTCTGCTGGACATTTCTTTTAGATTGTGTACTCCACTTTCTAATCTTCCCCCTTTTGTCATTAAAGCAGAAGATTTTTTTCTGAATTATTAATCTCCACAGAAAAGAAAAACAGTATCAATATAATCAAACAGTCGAGAATTGAGGTTATGAGCGTAATATTTTCGACATTTCTGTCAGATAGTAGATCTAATGTATCACATCTGTCATTTTTGGTAAACGTTGCCAGATTTAAGTTAACCTCAGTTATATTTGTGTCAAGTCGACCTGGTGAAAAAGAAAATATTTTTGAGTTGAATTTTAAGTAAGGGAGAATAATGAATGGTATTAGCACCAGAGATTATGTCTTTGAAAAAAAGGTAATTATTGCAATAAAAATATCGTTTATATTTCTTATAATTTAATATCAATGAGCTCAAATTCACACATATCCATACCAATAGGTATGTATAATTTCTATGTGAGATGGTCTACATTATTTTCACTTATGTACTACTCATAACACATTTGCTTGGACACAGCCTATTTCACAATCACACTCTTTCTCAAAAATGAACAAAATTAATTCCTGAATAAAAACTATGCATTTTATGAGGTTTCGTTGTGGAATTATCAGTTTGGTTTGTCTTGATGTCTTATCATCTTATCAATAATCTATTGTTTTATCACAGTCAGACCTTTAGTTTTAACTACATCAGTCTCGTACCAGATGGAAGAATTCTTTCCTGAGTTTGTCATCATCTTTGAAACTTCCCAATGTTGTAGATGTGATTGTTTTGCTGTTTATTTTCTGCACTCCCCTCATCACCATGCACATATGACTGAAATAAAAATAGATTTAAGCACGAATCCCAATAAAACTACAAAAAGCAAACTTACACTCCTTCGATGAATACTGCGACACCAGCAGGGTTCAAAGCATCGAAGACAGCTTGAGCTATCTGTTTGGTCATCCTCTCTTGGACTTGCAGACGTCTGGAGAATATTTCGACGATTCTGGCCAGTTTACTAAGACCCAAAATTTTGCCTTGAGGAAGATAAGCTATAGATACTTTGCCGTAAAAAGGGACCATGTGATGTTCGCACATGGAGAACATTTCGATGTCTTTTACCAGCACCATTTCGTCGTGGTCTTCGGTGAAGATTGCCTCGTTGAGAACCTCTGCAATAGAATTTTATATATGAAATTGTAATTCGATTATGAAAAATAAGTTTTTTTTTAAATTTATTACTTGGAATTTTTTTACCTTCCACACTTTGTGAGTATCCTTTTGTGAAGAACATCAGTGCTTTGCTGGCTCTTTCTGGAGTTTTCAAAAGACCTTCTCTCTCAGGGTTCTCCCCGAGAGATTGGAGAAGAGTTTTGTAGCTTGTAGTCATTTCAGGCAATTTTTCTTCCCTATTAGGTGTATCTTGCAGTACTTTTTTCACTGCAAATATCAATATCTTTAGTATGCTCGAAGAAGACAAACAGTCGGAAATTAAGGTTATGAGCGTAGTTATTTTGACATTCCTGTCACAAAGTAGATCTAATGTATCACATTTGTCAAATTTGGTCAACGTTGCCAGATATAAGTTACCCTTAGCTAAGTTTCTGTGAAACGAAAAGATTTTTGAGTTGAATTTTAAGTTAGGAAGATCTGTTGGCATTATGAAGGAAATTGATAAATGCCGAGAGAAAAAGAACAAAACAAACACCTATCGTTCGTAAATATTTGAGGACATAAAATATTCCACGTGTTGGGCTGTCATTGGAAGAAATATTATTCATCTCCACTTTCAGAAGAAAAACAGTATGAAATGAATCCAAACAATCGGGAATTGAGGTTATGAGCGTAAATATTTTGACATTCCTGTCAGATAGTAGATCTAATGTATCACATTTATCTATTTTGGTCGACGTTGCCAGATATAATTTACCTTGGTTAAGTTTTTGGCAAGTGGACCTGGTGAAAACGAAAAGATTTTCGAGTTGAATTTTAAGTTGGGAAGACCTGTACTTCTGGCATTATGAAGGAAATGGCTAAATGCCGAGAGGAAAAGAACAAACTGAAAATTGTACATTCTCTAAGATAAAATTCAGAACGACACCTATCGTTCGTAAATGTTTGAGGACATAAAATATTCCACGTGTTGGGCTGTCATTGGAAGAAATATTATTCATCTCCACTTTCAGAAGAAAAACAGTATGAAATGAACCCAAACAATCGGGAATTGAGGTTATGAGCGTAAATACTTTGACATTCCTGTCACATAGTAGATCTAATGTATCACATCTAGAGATATAAGTATATATATATATATATAATTACGTTTTTGGAGCGAAAGCCGATCTTTTAAAAATAAGATTTATTAATTTACAACGGAAGATTATCCTATTCTAACAATAAGCTAGGAAGAAATGCACTCAATTAATTGAATGATACATCCATCTGAGACGTATTTATAACATTCCTTATCTCAAGTTAATTACGACAATCAGTATCGAACAATGGGACAAATATACACCCACACACGTGGCGTGTTCAAAATGATGTGTCATCAAAATGTAACAAGGTAATATAATTATTCGAATAAGAATAGATAAGGAGTTCATCTGCAATATACAGGGTTGGCATTATGTAATTCCTCCCCACCTTGAATAAAGGTATCACCTGTAGTAGGTGTAGCTTTACAAAAAATATCTTTTCTTAAATATTTCAAAATAGAATAAGTAATTATCAATAAAATGATTATTATAAAAATAAACAAAAATAAAAATCTTGAAGGCTGGAGATTCCATTGGTCCAGGTCTTCTATCTTGATATCCGGGATGTCTTCATCTTTCCGGGATTCTTCATTTGTGGAATTTGGGTTGGATAAAATTATCTTGGGTAAAATCACGTATTTTTCTTCATTAAACGTAGTAGTTGGGACAATTTCTTTTCTCGTGTTGCTCACAGCACATTTGGTTCGTAGAATTGTCATAGGAGGCACAAAATAATGTCTTGTTTGCTGAAGACATTTTTCTAAAACATTTTTGTTTTCGATGGATAGGATATTTCCATCTTCTAATAATTTTAAATCTGGTGAAAGTACCGTTGTCGTTCTTGGACAGTTTTCGGTGTGGTTTTTCAAAATATTTTGAAGGCATGCTGGTGATTCAGCTAAGGTGTCTTGATCGCAGAGATAATCATCTTCTATTGGATGGCAAAATTTCGTTGACCATTTCAGGGTTTCTTCTTGTGAGAGTACATAGGGATCGGTATATGGAAGGGATAAATTGTTTTGCGGTAGATAGTAAAACTTGTACAAATCATAACTTTCTTCGTATACCGTTGGGATTGATATTAAAAATAGTAATGCTTTCTTTTTGAAAATTACTTTCGTATGACATATCTGATAATAATCTTTCAGATGATGTAAAGGTATTATCGTCACATTTTTTATTAATTCAAGGAATTTTGAATAAGGTAATATTGATTTATGTAAAAGATGTAATCTTGCAAAACTCACTGCGGTTGCAATTTCATCTAGAATATTTTTGATATCTTTAAGTTCAAATGTCAGGAGATGCATGTATTGAATCTCTTGTATTGCTGGTATAACTTGAAGCAATTTAAGGTTTTCTGACATTTTCTGAAATTTTTCAATATACTTATTTTTAAGGTCATTTACGACTGTTGCGATCTGTTTTTGATTTCTTATCAAAACTTTTTCATTTTTTTGAATACTATCAAAATAGTTTTTATATAATTCTTCGTCATCGGAATCTAACGTTCCGAATAAAATCTTTGAAATCTTTCCTCCTAAGTTAATGAGTCCTCTTTTAACTCTAATTTTTTCATTCAACAATTCTTCCATGGTATTGATATTAATTTCATTAGTATGCTGTAGATACTTAAAATTGGCTGTTTGTGCAAAATTAGATTTTGACTTTTCTAATTTAATTATTTCTTTCTGATAATTAAGAATCAATTCTTCGATTTTATTTAAATTTACGTGATATATCAATTGAAGACTTTTATGTGTGACATACGCTTTTCCTAATGCGATTGGTAATATGTTGCTTTCAATTGGAATGATATCCATACATGATACGATAATTATTTCGAATAATATCGCGAGGATGACGTATAGATCCATTATCTGCAACAAAATTTTGAACTAGTTTTTTCTTTGCTTAAGAATTTTCTTATGATAAATGTGTTTATTTTTATTATCCTGAATGCGTAAATTATCAATTTCACGAGCATTAACCTTTTTGAATGCTGGGTCCAATTTTCTCGTTATTGGATTTTTAATATAAGTAGGATTTTTATTTAAGGGATGACTTTCTTTTGCTGATCGCTTTTCATTCGTTTTTTCCAAACGCGCAATATTTTTCTCTTTATTCTTTTCTAATTGATTTGCAATCTCATTAAGATTGTCTATGTAATTTTCCACGTAATCTTGAACTTGTTCGTTATGTGTACGTTCAACTGGTAAAGAGTAATTTAAATCTGCTTTAATAATTTGCATAGGTGTCATTTCTAGACTTGAATGATTCGAATTATTATAACTTAATAAAGCTTGGGAAAGTCTGCTTGGAAAAGTTGAATTCCTACTTTCAATTGTTCGCAATTGTTCTATCAGTGTAGAATGAAATCTTTCTACTAATGCATTCGAATTGGGATTATAATTTGTAATATAATGAATTTCAATTTTATGGATTTTACAAAAATCCTGGACTACGCCATTTTTGAATTCTAATCCATTGTCACACGTTATTTTATTAGGAATGCCGTAATGGCTAAAATACATCAATAATTTATCTACAATTTCAATTTGAAGAGTAATATGTATGACGTAGGTTTTCCTATCGTAATTCATGGTACATTACTTTCGATTGTTATGTGGGACGTAAGCTTTTCCTTACTTGATACGTAATGCATTCTCAAATAATCGCGTTATTGCGCAGGGCTGGCTCTAGTGACATTATAGTCGAGGGACTTTTTAATTCATGAAATATGAATATTTCAAAACTTGGAACTGTTCGAACTCGGAATTTTGAAACATGGAACTCTGAACAAGATGTTCCGACAATAATATTTTCGTTTTAAATTAATTAAATTCTCTCGTAATCAATCGAGTTTATCTTGTATCAGTTTGATCAGGGGGTTTTAAATTCATTTTCCATATTTAAGGAATAAAGTGTATGAAGTAACATTGTTTAAAACATGTCTCAAGGAAAACACCATAATCTTTCTAATACTTTTGTTATTGCGAAGCGAATAATAATGATGATTATCAATAATATGAAACAAGGGTTTCAAACACCGTTGTTCAAAGAATGTCTGAAGGAGAATACATTAATCCTTCTAATGTTTTATGCTACTAACAAGCAAATGAAAATGAGATTTATCTCTAATAATATTTTTAAGAAATATCGCTTTTGTGCAATCCTATTAATTAATTCGAAATTATATTTCGTAAGACTGATATCGTCTGAATAAAAATTATCTATGTAAGTAGGTAGGTAGGTAGACCTCAGGTATATAGATGAGATATATTACGTAATAAAATATTTAGGACTTTTTCCGTACTTTATAATATGGAATAATTTTGGAAATTATTTTCGAAGATGGTGACTTTAACCTTTTCTTCGTATATGGAATTTTCATTATGGGATTCTTAATATTACGCTGGACAGTAGAACATTCTGTCTCATTTAAATTTATTTTTATTTCATCGTTTGAATTTAACCATTTCAAACATGCTTCGTATTTTTCCTTATTTATACGATTTTTAATTAACGACGAATCATTTTCGATTCTATTCATTTCAATATTATTATGATTATTTATATTTGAATCATTCTCGATTCTATTCATTTCCGTATTTTCGGAATAATTTGCATCTGTGGCATTACTGGCATTTGTCGCCATTGAATCGTTATCGATTCTGTTCGTTTCTTCGAACGTATTGATCTCTATCATTGGATCATTTTCAAATTCATTAGTATTTCCTCCGATATTTCGATTCGGTAAGGAATATACAATTATCTTTATATTAGATTCCGCAAAAATATATTTTATCATATTTAAAATAATATGCCAGTCTAATTTATCTAGACCGCATGCAATTCTTGGTATAGCCAAGTATTTGTCATTATTATATTGACACAATTCTTTGAGATATAATATTGATTGAAAAACTGTTTCATATTTCGGTTTATGAAAATACGAATCTTTCGTGATTAAATAATAAATGTTTCGATCATTTATTTGGATCATTGCTACTTCGCCTAGTAGCTTATTTTGAGATTTTAAATTATCTATTTGACCAAATTTATTTTTAAATTCGAGGGCTACACCTCGGTCCATGCGAAAGTCACGGGAAACGCAATGTGCTAACGCATAATTCTTTGGGGCTTTAAATAAATTACCTGTTTTTTCAATTATCTTAGGGGAATCTTTAATATTTTTCAATTCATAATTTTTTTCAAAATCTTTATAAGTCAATTTATTATCTGACTCTATTATAATTCGACTGAGAGCATCAGCATTATCAGTTGAGCCTTTCTTATAACGTATTCCGTAATCAAATTCTTTCGGAACTTCACCTTGAGATAAAACAGAGCCTATCGCGAAACCTGACGCATCAGTTGTAGGAACGAATGGCTTATCGAAATCGGGGTATCTCAATACAGGGTGATTCAATAAATTTCTCTTACATATTTCGAACGCTTCGATATATTTCGGATCATCAATATTAATTTCAGAATCTTTCTTCAAACATGAAGTTATGGGTTTCGTTATCTTCGCGAAATTAGGGATACATTTTTTATAATATCCTACGAGTCCAAGAAATGATTTTATTTCTTTAGGAGTTTCAGGAATTGGAAATTCAGCAATTGCTTTCAATACTTTTGTATTAGGTACGATTCCTTCAGGATTATCATTTGTTTTAATTTCATCTTCAAAGGAACATTCATTTAATTGAATTTTCAGATTATCCGCTTTAAATGCTTCTAAAATATTTTGGATATCTGCTAAGTGTTGGTTGATCGTATCAATTTTATGTTTTATTATATTTGAAAACTCAGGATCCATTGGGATATTTCGGGGTTTCTGACATACTTGCTGATAATAAAAAGGGATTTGACAGTATTGATTAGTCAATAATTGATTTTTAAAATCTAAATTAAGTCCATATTTATTCAAAAAATCTGCTCCTATAAGACCATCATAATTCTTATGGAACTTGTATACGACAAAGGGATGAAGATCATCTATTTGAAATTCAGGGAATAAAGGTATTAAAACTTTTTCATTTGCAGTTTGCTTTTTGAAACATGCAGTTAGTGTCGTAGATTCATTAAAAATATTTTTTGGGAAATTATTATACGCGAATTTTGGATCAATAAGACAAACAGAACATCCACTATCAATTAAAAGTTTACATTTAGGATTTTGGAATTGGATATAGGGGAGTTGGTTTGTGTTATCTAACGTATTATTTAAGTCAATGAGTCGTTCATGGCACGATCTCGAAAATTTTCATTTAAATATTTACTGGAATTATTACGTTCTGGATATGAACGTTCGTTAAAATCACGTTTTTTGAATCTCGGTTGGGAATTATTTGGGTAAAAGTTTCTTCGATTATTTCGACTAGATTGGGGGAAATTTGATTGATTATTATGAGGAAAACTTCTATAATTATCAGTTGGGAAGTTTGCTCGATTATTATTTGGGAAATTATTTTTATTAGTTTGAGGGACATTCCTTTGATTTTGCTGAGGAAAATTCCTCTGATTATTCTGATTTTTATAATGCATGTAGGGTTGTTGATAAAAATAGTAATCTTGACGAATAAAATTTACTATATCGTCATAGTTCATAATTCCATGACCTCTAAGGGCTGTTCTTAATTCGGGGTTAATATTATAGAGCAGAACTCTAGTTGCTACTCGTGACGCAATATTCTTTTCTTGATCCTTTTCAAGGATCGGCAAATTTGATAATTCGACTTGCGAATCGTATTTATTTTTTAAATCTACTATTCTTTCGAGAAAATCTAAATCATTCTCATTACGTATTCTTTGGGCATTCTGGAGATCCCAAAACAAAACTGTGAGGCTTATTTTTTCCTCAAATCTTAACTTTAAAAATTCCTTCAAGTTAAACCAGTTGTCTGTAATTCTCTCATTGGAACTTACTATTTCACTGGCATTTCCTACCAATTTACTCTTTATTATATCGATAATTGCTTCATTTAATAATGCGTCGGCAGATTGGAACCTATTATAAAATCTTTCGCAGTGATTTAAAAATCTTGCGAGATTCGCGGAATTACCATCAAATGGTACAATTGACTTTGAAAATAAATCAATTAATTTTAATCTATCAAACATATTTGGTTCTGGTGCGACCGCCATTTTATTCGTATTCGTATTCTTCCGGCCTTTAAAATGCTTTACGGAAGTAATCTTGAAAAATTATATTGTACTTAGAAAATAATTGTATTCGGTTTTTTATTTTATAAGAAACCTAGGAAAAACTTTGGTAATCGGTTTTTTGTATTAAGAAACCTAGGAAAAACTCTGGTAATCGGTTTTTTATAAGAAACCTAGAGAAAACTCACACAAGTTTTACGCTCAAAACCGTGGGAAAAGATTGAAGACTTTGGACCAGGGTCAGTGACTGGGAATTAAAAAAGTGTTTCTAGATAGGATTCTCACCACGTTGTTTTTCTGGAGTCGTTGTAGACGCTACCCAAACAATCAAGGCTCCAAATGGCTTTTCTCCTCGTTGTTGCTGGATTTTGCCCCTTAACAGTTGAAACTGAAAGTTTTTGGAAGTTCTTAGCGCGGCGATAACTACGATTTCACGCTCGAAGTTTCGAAACACAGTTCTTCACGAAAACCGGCACAATCCCATACCTCGTCGGCAATTACGTTTTTGGAGCGAAAGCCGATCTTTTAAAAATAAGATTTATTAATTTACAACGGAAGATTATCCTATTCTAACAATAAGCTAGGAAGAAATGCACTCAATTAATTGAATGATACATCCATCTGAGACGTATTTATAACATTCCTTATCTCAAGTTAATTACGACAATCAGTATCGAACAATGGGACAAATATACACCCACACACGTGGCGTGTTCAAAATGATGTGTCATCAAAATGTAACAAGGTAATATAATTATTCGAATAAGAATAGATAAGGAGTTCATCTGCAATATACAGGGTTGGCATTATGTAATTATATATGAAGGTAATGGCTAAATGCCGAGTGGAAAAGAACAAACTGAAAATTGTACATTCTCTAAGATAAAATTCAGGACGACACCTATCGTTCGTAAATGTTTGAGGACATAAAATATTCCACGTGTTGGGCTGTCATTGGAAGAAATATTATTCATCTCGACTTTCAGAAGAAAAACAGTATGAAATGAACCCAAACAATCGGGAATTGAGGTTATGAGCGTAAATACTTTGACATTCCTGTCACATAGTAGATCTGATATATCACATCTGTCATATTTGGTCGACGTTGCCATATATAAGTTACTCTTAGTTGAGTTTTCGTCAAGTGGACCTGCTGAAAACGAAAATATTTTTGAGTTGAATTGAAGTTAGGAAGACCTGCGCCGTTGTCATTACGAAGAAAATGGCTAAATGCCGAGTGGAAAAGAACAAACTGAAAATTGTACATTCTCTAAGATAAAATTCAGGACGACACCTATCGTTCGTAAATGTTTGAGGACATAAAATATTACACGTGTTGGGCTTTCATTGGAGCAAATATTATTCATCTCCACTTTCAGAAGAAGAACAGTATGAAATTAACCCAAACAATCGGGAATTGAGGTTATGAGCGTAATTATTTTGACATTCCCTGTCACATAGTAGATCTAATGTATCACATCTGTCATATTTGGTCGACGTTGCCAGATATTAGTTACACTTAGTTGACTTGGTGAAAGTGAAAAGATTTTGTTCAAAAATTAACTAGAAAAATCTACAAAATCGTATACCAATGAACATTCCCTGAGATTTGCATTGAAAAAATATATGAACATAAGTTTTTCTATCGACTGATAGTCCTGCTGAAACAAGTGGACCACTCTGTATATTCCAAGAAATAATTAGTAATATATAAGACAACCTGTTCTAATGGTGAGAAAAAACTTTCACTATTCTACACAACTATTCACAATTAGAAATCCAATACAACAATGAATAATGAAGAGATGATGTTTTATTTTAGGACACCTTAAAACAAGAACTACAACTAACGCACCGTTTTTCGCTGAGGCGAGTGGATTGCATACTGTTGCGGCTACTGGAGGCATTTTGTCGCAAGAAATGGATTAACGAGCACACAAGAGTCACAAACAGGTACTTGTCGCTGTGTATGCTACAAGAAAAACTGAGACTCCACCGACTTGTCTCCCCTTATTTATTCGAGAATCCTTGATGGAATCAGCATAATGATTGATACGGATAGGAAAAAGATAAACCGTGATATTGATTTCAAAGTCACAGTTTTGAGAACACTCGAAGAAATTTGCACACGTATTAGATTAAAAAAAAAGGAAGGAAAAAGAGAATTATCTTTTGATCAAATCCGCTTTAGAAATAGTGGTGGCATGAAATTGGATAATTGTTTTAATTGACTACAACATACGATACAAGGTCAAGGTTTTGGTCAGCGGTTAATGGTAACCTATATCTAATCAGCTATAAGTAACAATGATAAAATGCGAAATTTGTTTGGTTAATTTTTTTTATCGTTAGGTTCGGAAATGTGGATGAAAAATATGAATTCGATCGGATTTGATTGTGATTTATAGTGAAATTAATCGATTTGGGCGTTATAACCTTTTGTGTATAATAACTTAAGTATGTGGATTTCATTCATGCTCAATAGCTGTTCCATGTAAAAAAAAATTGAATTTTTCTGACCTCTGAATTTTTAACTATCCACTACTTAACCTAACTTAACCCAACAAAGCTTCATCTCAGCCCCCAACACTTTTTAATGATTTTTCGAGATTTGTGACTTGAAGTGTCCTAAAGCTAACCTGAAGTGTTTTAAGTTTTAACTGATTACTGAGATAGATTTTGCTTTTCTGTTGGTTTCAACAACAAATGACTAAATTCTTATTCACATGTACCTATGGCGACTGCTGCCCCTAATTTTTTTTTCGTTATTTTGCTACATATTATTCCATAGAGCAGTTCAAAAAAGGCACCAGTCTCCCAAATTTTATTTATAAAGTAGCCATAGCCTCCGAGTGAAATGACTGTGACAGAAAGATATCATAAAATTTTGCCATTTTGGTCACTGAAGTGTAAAAAAATGCAGGTAACATCCCAGACAAACATGCTTATCAGTAAGTGGAAGTTCATTATACAACAAATTCAACCAGTTATCTGTGGTATTTTCAGTGTACTCGAAATAACTAAGCCAGTTTCGTCATTTGCTAATGATAGCAACGTCGTAGATATCATTAAAAACCACATATTGTGTTTTATCCTAAAGATTTGATTACCTGGAATTCGATTAAAAATGAATGATTTTCTAATCTAAGACGTGATGTAGATCGGTTATGAGTTCGTACATACAGACCTCGCGTGTCTGCGTTTTGAGCGCTCGTTTATTCACCTCGTAGGTAGATTCGCATTTTACAGTTTAAGAAAGCAATTGAAGACATTTTCGACAGCTGTCAAAAAAATGACAGCAGCTCTTTGTCAATTATGCCGAATCAGCTGTTACAGAAATATAAGGATTTTTTATTGATTAATTCGTTGGAATTTAAAATGGTTTTGGTTATGCGATCTGGAAGGAAATCAGCTTGAATATATCCTCCTCCATTAACAATTTCGTCACGATCGAATCCGTATTTTTGAAATTATCAAGAAAAATTAATTTCAAACGAACGTATTTACGGAACCCCTGGTCGAATTTTGCCCAATAACGAACCGAGATTCGAACCTATACCCTGAAAATTTCAAGTTTTTAGGTCGTTCCGTTTGAGAGTTATCGTGTATTATGAAGAAATGATATAGCCCTCGTGTAAGAAGAACGAGCGCTGAAAAAGATTGATTATAAGTTGAATAAACATGGTGAATTTTTACAAAGTTTCATCATTTCTTATCTAAAACAACCAACTAGGGAACAATTGAACAAAAAGCTTTGAGATAAAAAATGTCTAGTTGACAATAGTATCAGTCACGATCATTTATTTACTATGAAGAATTTTTAAAATTTATTTAAGGCTGAAGTTTTCTGATCGATCTTCGAGATATTATTGCCTTTCGTTTAGTCCTGTGGTGCGAAAGTTCCAAAAAATCATCGCTTGGATGGTCTTGTTGAAAAACCTTCCTGGTCAAAGAGCAACAAGTTTTGTATGATTAATTCGAATATTTAAGGCAATTTCGAAGGACAAAAGCGATTATGTTACAAAATTAGCGAACAAGCATAGTTTATAGAGACCTCCTGAGTTTGATTTCTTTGCTCTCTAAACATCACAAAACTGTCTCATCCACAACGTCCAGATTTTTCATTTCAAAAGAATTTGTAGCAACTTCTACTTTTTGCTTTTTGTAGTTTTTTGTCAAACCTTCCCTGAAAACTTTTTTCTTTTTGTTCATCACTTTGTGTCCAGTTTCATTTCGATTCGTAAGATACATATATTTAATTTAAGGTCATTGCAAAGGAGAATTTTCGACGAGTTTCAAGATAGAAGTGTAAGGTTGTCTGTTCCATACTCAACTGGCAGAACGGTACGGGACCTTCGAATTTCGAGATTATGAATCAACCATGATGATGAATCCAGGAAGAATTATTGTTGGAAAAGTATGTCCAAAATTTTTGTTTGTACCTACTTTAATTCATATTTTTTGAATTTATTATACTGTGCTTCATTCCTTAAATTCGTTATGATGAATCTGCTCACTAGATAGCACTTCTTTACATATTTCAAAATGAAAACAACTTTCGGTTTTTCCGGGAATAACAACTTTCACCTCGGTAAATTGGGACTTCCTTTGAAATGTGCACTGTTTATGAATCGAAGGGTGTAGAACGCAAAAATTGAATGAAATAAACCAAAACATTAATCAATGATATATGATGGAATTGTTTTCTTCGGAAAGCTATACTCCCAATAGTTCACGAGTTATGAATTTTTTTCATGAAATTTAATAGCTTCAGCCTTTCTCGAATTCGGATAAATTCGAGGATATAATATCAATGGAATAGAGGAGACGGAGTGGACACGAGGAAATAATAAACTTTCGAGGAAAATTTGCCAGCTTGCATTAAAAATAAGAAGGTGATGGTAATTTTTTCAAATCATTATCAGTCTTCTTATCTTTTGATCAAGATTATCGAATTAAATTTCGAGAGTATTGTTCATTCAATTGGCTATCAAATTAATTTGATAATGAAAATTTTTGAAATGTTGGATGAGAACATAATTCGATAGAAAAAGCAATCGGAAAAGCCAGGTGACAAAAGGAAGTTATCACAGTTTGAACTCAAAAAATATAACACAATATGTTGTTATATGAAATGATAATGTTGACCTTGACTGTGACAGACTCGAGCAAGTTCAGAACTGGTCCTTCTTAATATTTCTTTAAGATTTTGTATTCCACTTTTTTATATCTGATGTGTTCACCATACTTCATAATAATTTGCTCTGTTCTTTGTTTTCTTTTTTCACAACTGCTTCTCTTCTTTTTGTTTATTGCTTCATTTTGTTTATTATCTGTATCTGTATGAAAAGATATAAAAATTCTTAATGATTCAAAAGATTTCTTAGATTTCTCACCACGAAAGAATTGGCTGAATGAGAAGAGGACAGGAACAAACTAAAATCGATTAACCATTCAGAACAACAAAAATCGGTCAAAAATGTTCGAGGACATGAAACCAATTGTTATACCTATTACATTGTATTCTTTGAATAATAACAAACAAACAAATTAGTTTATGAAAATCATTCATTTCTCTCTCATTATTTTTTTCAATTTGCAGTTGAGGAAGTTTTTCCTCCTTTTAGTCCCCCCTCTATAATGAGAAGAGAGTTGAGGTTTCTGATATATTCAATGTGTGATTCTTTGAATAATGAGGAAGAAAACTTCCTATGAACATATTTCCTCAAAGTCTCAACTTTTGAGATACAGGGTGATAAAATTTGGAAAAAATAATTTTGCAATTTTAATTTAATTATTTCGATCAAGAACAGAAGATTTGACATTTGACCGCATTAGATTTTTGAGGAATTGATCCTGAAGTAAAACAATATTTTTATAACGAAAACCTTGGTCGGACAAAGAAAACAATGAACGAGGATCACAAAAGTTTTTTTCATTTTAAGATAAAGCAGTGGCGTAGTGTTTTTTTTCTCCAAAAATATTCAATGCAACACCTGTACGGACGTCACTGGTAGAGCAACTGAAAATTTTGTGAATCAAAAAATGCACCATTGATGCATAAAAGACATGTACCAAATTTTATGGAGATGTCTACAATAATCTCTCAGTTATTATCAAAAAACTAATTTTTTTTCCAAATTTTAGAACTCTGTATCTCAAAAATTGAGTCTTTTAGGACGTACGTTTATAGGAAGTTTTTTTCTTGAAATTAAAATTTGTCGAAAAATGACTCCCTTAAATATTAGCATGCCTTTAAGGAACACCCTGTATAGTATGGTGATTCCATCGTTCGATGTTTATAAGAATAAAATGACAGGTTTGTCATTCTGGCAATGATCCCTGAAGTCCATTTGAGAACACAGAAAATAAGAAAGTTTTCTTTTATATTTAATATAATACGGATTCCATCTTCTGTAGATCATAAAAATAAAATGACAGTTTTTGTCATACTGTCAATGAACAGCAAACGCCATTTTTGTACACAAAAAAAGGGGTTTTCTGATATATTCAATAAAATTCGGTGATTCCATCTTTTGAAGTTTATGAAAATAAAATGACAGTATTTGTCATACTGATAATGAAAACTGAAGAATGTTTTGGTACACAGAGGAAATATTGAGAATTCTGATATATTCAATATAATTCAATAAGTCCATCTTCTGAAGTTTATAAAAATAAAATGACAGTACTTGTCATATTGACAATGAACACTGAAGACTGTTTTGGTACACAGACACAAAAGCGCGAAAAAGCTGACTTCACGTCAGGGCTTTTCAAATTTCTTTAAAAAAACTCTATATAGCCACATTGAAGAAAATGTTCTTCTTAGTTATAGTTAGGAATTAATTGACTCCATGAAGTCAAGAGTAATTTCATCAATTTAGTCTTTGAATCAGTAGTACCATTTTTTTGTACCTCAGAACGAAGTTCTAAAGGAAAACGTTTTTGACTTTTTCAATTTATTTTCTATATATAACTAAAAACATTGTTTTGTTTTTCATAGAAATATGATAGAAGAATAAAAATCCATGAAGGCACTGTTACAAATAAAACTAATTTATTAAATACAAACTTTGAGTAGTTTCACTCAAAAATTAATACAAGTCAGTATTTCAGTATAATTCATTAAGTCTGTATATTCATCTAAAGAAAAAATTATAATCGAAATAATAAAAAAAAAGATAGACATTGTAAAAAAATAATGGTCGCATACCTCAACCTCCACCAAAAGCATAAAAAATCGGATAAAAACAGTAGTTGAAGCTCGAGTAGAAATAAACTAGTGTTAAATAAGAACCCAAATTTGCAGTTATTCACACTTGGTGGCGTGAATAAGTGAAAAATTGGGTAACAACCCATTTGAGTATTAGAAAACCTCGACCTTTCCTTAATTGCATTTGTTATCACAGCATTCTAGTCACTAAAATTAAAATTTAATCGGTATGTCCTCTTCTGGGCCAAAATCGTTCGATCGTATGTTTAGGAACATGAGTCTTGATGCAAAACGTTATTTTGAGCCTGCAGCACCATCGGTGTTCTTCTTACTCGGATCGATCTTATTGGTGCCAGGAAGGTCGCTGTCTGGATACAACTCTAGACGAAGATTGGCTCATTTCACTGGTCATGATTTGAGCGGTACCACCTCCTGGTAAATTCCTCATTTGGCTGGAGCTCGCCTGCCACATGGACCTCTGTTCCGCACCAGTAGGTTGTCCAGGTTGCACCTGCATCATCCTGGTGCTCCTCACCGCTTTGGGAGTCACCTCAGGCGATGTGTACTCGCTGGCAGTGTCGTATCTCGAAGGTGCCCCCCAATGCTCTGTAAACTCGCTGGCAGATCTAGCCAAGCTAGGTTGGCTCAAGGATCTTGCCAGGGAAGGATGACCAGTACCTGGCCTATAATAACTGTCTGTCTCATCATCGTCGTATCTATGCATGGAGAAGTAATGAGAAGACTCTGATTGATTGTCTGCGTAATCAGGCCTTCCAAAATCGACTGTCATTTCAGACATCGACCTAAGATCTGCTTCGCTTTTAAAACTAGACCTGGAAGTTCTCCTGGATCTAACCAAAGGATAGTCCATCGGTTCTCTGGTCAGTGTCCTAACAGAGCTTCCACCATCTGAGTCGTACTCATACAGTGTTGGTAGACTACTCCTCCTACTCCTAGTATCCCATTCACCCCTCTTCTTGAACCTACTTTTCTGTTTATCAGTAGGAGCCAATATTCTTATGATAACATCCCATTTAGGCGGTTCGAAGAGTTGTTCGTACCTAGCATCCCTTCGAATCCTTTCGTAATCTTCACGAACAACCGCTTCGGTGAGAAGGGTACGTAGGGTGGACTCCGTGGTAATTATTTGACGCCATTTGATCTTATCCGTCATGTTTAGCTGAGAGGTGAACGTCTCGGAGGTCTCCATCGACGTTACTTCTTGTTCGTTCGGTTGGAGGACTCTCAATAAAACGCTCCAGTTAGGCACCCCAGGATTCTCAGCTGGCAAGTTGAAGGTAGAGAGGTAACTCTGTGGTTGTCGAAGACTTCCCACCAATTCAGGGGAATTCAATGGTAGTTTGTTGTCGTCTATAGTACTTCTTGGAGGTATCTCGACGTATCTTTCTGGTAGGTTATTAAGGGTCAACCCTGAAGCTGATGAGATATCGGAGAAGTTCTCCCACTCAGGAGGTTCAGGCATTTCCAATGGGTAATTCCTGATGGTAACATCCCATTTCGGAGCCTCGGCTGGTCTTGTATGGTACTCAGTGACCAACCTCTTATGTCTCTCTATATCTTCAATGGTTTTCTTCTCGGTGATGGTTCTGAGGTAAACATCATCGACTGTATGCGACGTGATCTCCGGTTTACGCATTGGCATAGGTTCAAATACTTCCGTACGATCCATGGTAACGACGTGCTGCTCTCTTGGCATCATCGGAGGTGGTGGAGGCGCTGGACCCTTGATTCGATGGGACGAGTCGACCATCTCGGTGATGGAATGGGTGTCAGTCATCTCGGAGTTGAGCGAGGCTAATTCTTGGAGTTCCTGTTGTCTCTTGAGTATCTTATTGAAGGTTGGGGCTGGTTGTATATGTCTCGGTGGATGATGGAGTTCGGGGATGTAGGTGAATTGGGTGGATCCAGGTCTCGAAGATTCCTCCCTTTCCAAGATCGTCGACAAATTCCTTTCCGCTCTAGAAACGGAGCTGTCGGTGTCTGAAATGGCGAGACTGGCCGGGGAGGGTGGCGCTCTATTGACCTTCATTTGGACTTCGAACCTTGGCTGTTCTTTGTAGGCGGAAGCTCTCGGTAATGTCGTGGTTGCAGCGATGGTTTGCTGAGCTCCATCGCTGTAGACGCTGCTGTTGTCATGCATGTACGCCCTGTTTTCGAAACTGCCAGCTGATGAAACTGGCAGGGATCTGGCATCGAGTTCTTCTATTTCTGAGTGAGATTCCGAGGGGTAATCTGAGGGGAGCGTATCGCTGATGAGTGGCCCGTCGCTGCCTGAGCTGCTGGCTGTTGCTTGGACTAGAGCGTGAGCCCTGGGAATCTTCACTGGGTCGTATATCGAAAGATTACCTGGAAAAGAAATATAATGGTTGAAGTCTTCTGCTTAGCAGATGGATATAGTCGAATACTCACCAAGACTACCACTCGAAAGTTTCGTTATTTCCGAATTCGTTCCCATGACGGAGAATGGTCTTGACAAGGGTATGACTCGCCTCCTCAAACAATAGTTGGTACATCCGAGTCCAAGAAGAAGGAGTGACAGGAAGAGTATACCGCAGATTATCAACATGATTTGGAAACTGTTGAGTGGTGGAGCAATCACTGGTTGGGGTACATTATCATTTTTGCTGGAAAAGATAAACTCTTATAGAGAAATATGTATACATGAAGATAGGAAGGAATAGATAGATTATGAATTGTCGAATATATGATATGGTATATGGACAACTTACATGAATTCTGGCAGTACAGCCGGGAGTGGTGCTACTGGTGGTGGATACCTACACACTATGGTAATGATTTCATCTCCATCAATTTCCAAAGAAGGATGGAATCTCACGTTGATATTGTTCGTGAATACTCGTTGTGGTCCCTGAAAAATTCATTTATGCTCAAATGGTATCACCAAAAATCAAGAGACATTTCCAACAATTATAATGCAGTTGCAAATGATGATTTTGATTTTCTGGTGGGGTGGTTGCTTTACCAGCAAAAAGGTGGCGTTAGTTGGGAATTCTTCTCTGATCGACACAGCAGTTGGAATAAAAGCATACCATCCTCCACCTCAATACGATCATCGCGACACTGCACTGGTTAGACCCAAGAAAGCCGAAATCGGTGTGCGGTTTTGAATGATGATTTTGTTCTTTTCAGGGTTTCCTTAGATTGACTTTCTGGCCTGATTACAGAACTTTTTGTAGGCAGTGTTACCGTACAAGTTGTCACGAAGCATTTTGGGTTGATGTCACCCTACGAGCAGAACACGCAACAGTGACTTCACTGTTAAAATTTTGTTATTAATTCGTAAGTCATTGACAGAGTCAAGTATCGTCAAGTTAACGCCGAGTTATTCGAGTTTTCTGTGAAATATCGCCGCATATTTGTGCAAAACTGAGTCGTCTGATCGTTTTTCTCGCACCATTGTGCCTTCTGTTAAAGTGACATTGAACAACTTTAAGTTAAGTGCTTCTCTTCTGCTTCTCTTCTGCTTCTCAAAACCCAGTGACAGCCCCGGAACTGTGCAGAAAGAAGGTTTATCCTCTACTTCCTATCCTTTAACCCTATTTCAGTATCAGCCCGTGTTGATTCGCCGAGACTCTGCCAGCACCCCTTTGGGGTAAGTACTTTGCTTTGCTTAAAGTGTTCAAATTAACAGTAAGTCCATCTGAGGGTGGTCGCAAACCATTTGCGACCGTTCACAAGTGAATATTCTTCTTTGAATGTGTAGATATGTAAAACACAAAAAATTATATGATTCACATTGACAGCCTAACACGAGACGTAGTTAATATGATTTCCAAATTTGGCTGATAACCTATCTGATTGATCCAGTCGGTAGATTGCAAAAAACGACGTAAAATAATACTGATTATGAGTCTGATCTTTGTTCAATCAGCGGAGAAATAGCATCGTCCAATAAAAAAATTTTTGACGATTATCTTATCATTTTATATCAAGACAAACATCGATATGATCTGGTTATGGATCGTTTGAAAGGAAAACTGTGACGACGAATGCAGATTCAAAGTCACGAAACTTATTTCTCAAGAAGATTGCAGTTGAAGCCAACATCATTTTATGAACGAACTAATGTTGCACGCCAAACGTTTCAGCTTGAATCAAATTTAACACAAATTTAAATTACATACTTCGCGTCCTCTATGCCATTTCATTACGCCAACCCAAGTGAGGAAGTCGATAAATGGAAAACGAAGTTATTTAATGGCAACCAAATAGCCTCGAAGATAGTCAATGCTAGAGGAATTGCAGGATGGGCATTTCTGGGTGGTCGAGACTTTCATAAAACTACCGGGATATTGAAGGAGTTGGTTGATCGGGAATATTGGCAGGGTCGGGTTCAACAATGTAACGTTTTTCTTGGTAGATCACCAAGGGTGTTTCTTCTCGGAATTCGGGTCCCCATGTAGTAGGTATTTAGAGAATATCAAAGAGCCTGGTCTCCGACGAAATACATCTCATCCGCTTCCCTTCTTGGTTATCCAGGTTTACCACAAAGCTAAGTGGAAAGAAAGACTTCGAATGGGAGAGCCAGAAGCAATGAGGACTTATCTCAGCATCTTTCAGGCAGGAATTCAAGCAATTGGAAGATGTGTACAATTTACTCTCAGCTATCAAGGTTCTGAGTTTCCATGTAATCAGTTCAAAGATGGGTATGAAAAACCTTGGATGAATCCAACAAACCAATCAAGAATCAATTGGAATGAAGGAGCCAATGAACTGGCCAGAAAAGGGACCTTCTCTCCCTACACACTTACAAAGTCCGGAAAAAAGGAGGAAGCATTCCATAATGAGCATTCAAAACTAGCTTTGAGGAATCAAAACTTATCT
The DNA here is from genome assembly GCA_963966015.1 of Aphidecta obliterata. Taxonomy (NCBI): domain Eukaryota; kingdom Metazoa; phylum Arthropoda; class Insecta; order Coleoptera; family Coccinellidae; genus Aphidecta; species Aphidecta obliterata. Next base: position 8,353,754 of record OZ014435.1, read on the forward strand.
CGATATCAGAAAGAATATGCTATATCTCCTAAGAGGCATCCTAACAGGGTACTGTCAAAGTCAGGGAGCCTGGTCCTCTCCGAACAAGTACATCTCATCAGCGAACCTACCTAGTGATGTTATGATTAAAAAAGTAAGCATTGAGAAGAACTCCAACACTATGCTATGTGACATTGGTGACATTGTAATCCATTCTTATAGTCAAGCTGCTATCAAAGCACTGAACTTATGTATCATCGACTCAAATCTGATATGGGAGTGCCGAAAGAAACTTAATGTAGTAGGCAAGAACAACAAGGTCTCTTTGGTCTGGGTTCCTGGTCACTCAGGAATCAAAGGAAACGAAGAAGCCAGTGCACCTGCCAGAAAGGGAGCACAAACGCCAATTACTGGCCCAGAACCTTTCTGTGGCATAGGCAAAAACACATATAAGAAAGAGTTCTTGGAGAAGGAACAGACTGAAAGAGAAGCACTCTGAATGAATTTTCGAGGAATGGATCACTCCAGGAAGTTTTTCCAGAACTTCAAAAGTGCAAGATCCAAAAAGTATTTGGATCTCAGGAAGAAGTTACGCCTCCTCACTGGCTTCCTCACAGGACATTGTCGCCTTAGAGAGCATATAATGAGAATTGGCTTAACAGAAACTGACGAGTGTAGATTATGTGGGGAAGAGGAGGAAACTCCTGTTCACCGCCATGCAAACCAGCGCAAAGAATGTCTTGGACAAGATAATTACAGGAGGAACGAGGATCTAACCTCCTTGAAGTCCTCTCAGATACTGGAGCTTTGGAGCTGTAGGGCGAGCTATAGGTAGCGCTTTGCGAAAACAGCTCTGATGGTACCTTGAGGTCGCAGTGAAATGTAACCCCCTAACCTTACTTTAACTATAACTACAGGGTACTGTTGCCCAAGACAGCATCTGGTGAGATTAGTATTAGCAGAAAATGACGAATGTAGATTCTGCAGGAAGGAGGAAGAATCTCCTGAAGACCTAGTTACACCTTTGGAAGCCACGAAATCAATAATGATGGAGAAACGAATCCTTCAAGCCGCCTAAGCTGTTTATTGACAGGCCAAAGTGTTGGGACCATAGGTTCAAATTTCTGACTTACTTGTTTCGTACCACATCCCTTCAGCGGCAACTCGAATTTTAGGCTATTTCCTCCATTACCATACACTCTACAAGGCGAATTCCTGTCGGGATGGGCGTAAGCAACCCCATGGTAAGGTTCGTTGAACTTCAGTTCGACCTGCATGGATCCCGAGGCGCAATTCAGCGCTGCCTTCGTCCTGTTGAGGAAGATGACGGGACTGAGGTCGTCCAGTTTCGTAACCTTCCCGTCCAGGGTGGCTTGCTCTGGGAGACCTCCGACATATTCCACGTTGTTCGCCTGGTCGGCGTAGTTCGACTGGGGGGAGGAGTGGCCACTCGATATAATTGTGGCTAGTGCCACAATCAGGAGTGGAGACATCTGGAAAAAAAAAGAAGATTAGTATTGGAATTATTTTTAGATGTCCAGGTTTTTCCAAAGGGAAATGGATCGACCTAGGGAGTGTGGATTTTTCACATGTTTCTGCACCGTATGATTATCTCAAGAAATTATAGAGTTCCTAGAAACTTTCTACGAAATTTTATAATTTGAGAACTCTAGGAAACCCATGAATATCAATGGTGATGGTGTCTTGGACAACAGTTGCTGGATCAGTCATAGTTAATAGTTAGGAAAGAGGGTTAAATTCCACTGTGACCTCAAGGTCTTTTGTGCCCCCATCAGAGCTCTATTCGCAAATGTGCTACCTACAGCTCGCCCTCCAGCTCCAGAGCTCCAATGAACTCCAGTATCTGAGAGGGCTTCAAAGAGTTTAGATCCTCTTTCCTCCTGTAATTCTCTTGTCCAAGACATTCTTTGCACTGGTTTGCAATGGCAAGGCAATCTGTAACCAGGTGAACAGGAGTTTCCTCCTCTTTCCTACAGAATCTACACTCGTCAGTTTCTATGGAGCCTATTCTCATAATATGCTTTCTAAGGCGACAATGTCCTGGGAGGAAGCCAGTGAGGAGGCGTAACTTATTCTTACTAAGATCCAAAGACTTTTAGGATCTTGCTCTTCTTTTGAGGTTCCGAAAAAACTTTTTGCAGTGATCCATTCCTGGAAGTGCTTCTCTTTCAGTATCTTCCTTCTCCAAGAACTCTTTTTCATAAGTGAATTTTCCTATGCCACAGAAAGGTTCAGGGCCAGTAAGTGGCGTTTGTGCTCTATTTCTGGCACCCTTCGTTTCCTTTGATTCATGAGTGACCAGGAACCCACACTTAAGAGACCTTATTGTTCTTGCCTACTTGGGTCATACTGATGACTCCACCAGCAACTGTGGGACGAAACACTTAACACACCCTGAAGTGATGGGGCGAGAGACGATATACGACGTCTCCTGGATCAACCTAGCTACCAACAAGCGGCACACTACTCAACGCCGATATGTCGCTCGACCAGGAAGACTTCCCATTAGGGAGCGCGTTTCAATATTGGAAATATAAATAAGCAGAATTATCTCAATTCTATTTGAATCTTCAACCTCCTCAACCTCAAGCCCAGTAATCCGAGAGCAATTCATCACATAATTCTATGGAATTTCTTATATGTGGTCACTAAGATGTTGAGGCTATCATTATTCAAAAGTACCTAATTCAAACCACAAATGATGTTAGTCTATTTGCTTACATTTTCAAGGTAACCGTTATAACAACCATGAGTGATTACTATTAATCATCCTTATTCTTGAATTCACCAACAAATTCTTTTCGAGCAATTTATTTACTGTGATAAATTCTAACTGTAAATTTTTTTCGAAAGATCGTCTAGCGTCAAATTAGAATTACATGCACGTATCTCGTGAATTTTTTTTTTCGTTTATCAGATCACTTCGTCGAGTGACTAGTTCGACATTAATTTCAGTTCAAATAATTACATTGTTAAACAAATGCATGACATCCTGTGATTCATACGTGGTCACGATCGTCATGTCAAGACTGTTAAATTGAATATTCAATGGTTATCTATTAAGAAATGTCCAAGCCCAAGTATGAATCATTAAAATTCATATTGAAATATTATTGAGTGACATTCCAGCTGATTCATAACTTTTCGTTATAGCCGTAAATGGAAAATATTGCGAATTTTAGTCATTTCATATATTCTGATCTTCGTATCGTATCCTTCGTGATCCTTCGACCAGGACAACTATGTCGAATGCAGATAATTTAAATATCATACTGTTTGTGAATATTCATCTAGTTCTTCTTCTGTGGTGAAAGGCCTTCGCATAAATTTTGTTACGAAGAGTTCTTCAAGAAGGAGGCAATTCTAATTATCAATTCGAATCGATTAACATTAAAATGAAATGAGGAAATCTGCAATTATTTATTGTAATGAGATATCGTTATGTCATTGTGTGGGTTGTTAGGAATATACCATTAATGCAAATATGATCCACATTCATTATTCGATTTAATATTCCACAACTTCTTTGGAAATCGAAAGAAACCTCTCATCGTGCGTGGTCTGAGTAGTACTTGGTCAATCTAATTTGAGATAGATAGATGCAAGAAAAAGTTTTTTGAAGAGATTATTCCACACTTGAAATTTATTATTTCGGAAAATAAAAATTTTTTTTTTGGAAAGTATGTTGATTAAACGAGGAAATAATACAATGGCATGACAACATAAATAATATCAGATACAAAAAATGTGAAAACATTAAAAAAAGCACTGCCGCGAAGTCAGCAGTTTTTGAGCGCTCGTTCATCCACCTTGTAGGAATATTCGCAATTCCCAGTTTCAGAAACCAATTGAAGAAATTTTTGACAGCTGTCAAAAAAATGACAGCAGCTCTTCGTCAATTATGCCGAATCAGCTTTAACGGAAATATAAGGATTTGTTATTCAATAATGTAATAATACCACTCGTACCCTTTATAATACTCTTTTAGAGTCCTCCAGAGGTAAACTTTTTCCCCCTTCAAAAACCTAATTCCTGAGTTGACATTTTTCGTAGTGCCCTCGGCTTGGGGACACCCACGCTCTCAAATTCTTCCTCTGAAATTTTCCTATGGTCAACCGACTTATTCTCTCTTTCGGCCCATGTTGCATGTAGTCGATGAATGCCTTGCCTTTACAAAATTTCTTATTTAAGTTTTAGGTGACCCCTCGATCTGGAAAAAATTTCGCATGTAGTTTGAACACGTTATTCTCCATCTGAACCAAATCGTCAATGTGACAGATAATATCTTTTCATTTTATAAACTTCATGAAATTTCTCAACGTCACATTAGAAAAACTCAATTTTTTTTCACGTGCAAAGCCTTTTATGTCACACAAAATTTCAGTAGGGTGGAGAATGGTTCATGCTTTGGACCGCTGATGGTGAGGTACCATCAGGTGGTGCAAAAATTCCTATATCCACGAAACCCTAAACCTCCGGATTCCCGCTCTTCCGCGTTCCTACGTGCCATCATCCTATTCCGCGTCCACGGGGAGGACGCAATTAAGGCTCCAATCCGAAACCGAACGATTCGACAAGGAATGCAATGGCTTCCTTCAGCCGTGCAATTGGAATAACTGTGAACCCTTCGCCACGTACCGCTAAGTTTGATGATCTGGAGCAACCTTCACCGAGAAATGCAATTGAGTGCAAGTAGTAGCATTAAAAAGTGACCGGGACGCCTGGAGCGCCGTTCGGTTAACTGATTCCGGCACGGAATTGTTTCCTCCGCCGCTTTATTTGCATTTCTGAGGTTGGTTTCTTCCGCGTCTTCAGATTCTCACAACAATTCTTATTAACATTTCATTTAAAACTCAAAACTCCCTCATCCTCGAAGTTATAAAAAAAGTGTATGTACTGACTAGCAGAACACGAAGGAATATTCTGTACTCCTTAGGTCATTTTAATTGTTTTCGATAGTTGAGTTTTCGAGGGGTTAGGAGAATGTTAATGTACCAGCTCAACATAATAACCGGTGCGTAAGCTCCCCATAGAAGTTAAAAGAATTGTGTCCCTTTTTGGGATAGTAGTAGTTAGGTAGTTCCTTCCTGCCTGTAGACAGGACTCCGGACAACTTCCACTGGGATTACAGACTGTCGAGATGGTCCCGGTCCCTTCTGTTGCCACATGTCCACATGTTTAGTTAAGAGGATAGGGAATAAAATTGCGGAACGTTCTCCTGGAACGCTTTACGTAGCATTGAGGTTGTGAATGTAGACGTTGTAGCACCTATCATTCTGAACGAAAGTCCATGTTGAGTCTAACTCATATACTACATATACTGTTACTTCATCACCATATACCATGCCTGTTGATAGCCTATGCTTTTACTGTTTTTCCATTTGATATGCATTACACCCGCATTATCATTTTAAACTTCCTATGGAGCTTAACTGGAGTGTTCATCTTTGCTTTTGATATATTGAACCGATCTGGCGTCTGCGCCCGCCATTTTCATTATCCGTACAGAAATCCATATTATCATGAACTTAGGGAGTCGGATTGCAGAATCCTTTTCTACGAATCGAAGTACGATGCTAACCTCGAAAAATCTAGTCTCTCGTTTTTGGGGTTTGCTCTGAACGGTTGTTGATTTTTTCTGGCTGCTCGGTTTTTCGTGAAGGGAAAACAGGTTGAGATTGTGAGTTAGTTGATCTGAAACCTTCGAGGGTGGAAGAGATACTTTGGGTTTTGTCACGTGAGTAACAATATTTTATAATTACAACTTTATCATTCAGATACCTGTTTCTTCTAACTTCCTGCACTTCTCTTCAACAGTGTCCATTTTTACCCCATGTGTTGATCTCAAATCATTTACCCTCAGTTCACAAGAGAATTTCCTTTCACTCAACGTATTTCACCATGTTGGTTTGCTTCTTGTGTATTGTTTTGTATCCATTTTTCATACTTCATTATAAAGTCTATTCCATATTATTTAATGATTCTAACTGACCATATGTATTAAATTCCTAAGTGCTTATCACAAGAATTTGCCTGTATAAACGAATGCTTAATAATCACCTTAATTATAAGGTTTTGCAATATTCTTCAAATGATACTATATGTAATCGTTGTAGTTTTCAGCAAATAGCAAGGATATTCATAAGCACCATTGTCGGCATTATGTTTCATCATCTCATATTGATTGAGCATTGTAAAAAGCTACTCTCCATGCATTATTATCCGTTATGACTTCTCGTTTATTGTTTTTATGATTGCTTATATTGTTTACTATCTATATCATCCACTGCTTATACCGTTTATTGTTTATTTCGTTTACTGTCTATAACATTCACTGATTATATCGTTTACTGCTTATATGGTTTATCTAATACTTGATGGGATTATTGACCAGGGAGACAACTATCGGACGACGCAACCTAAAAATTAAATTAAGGCTTTGCCCAACGTTTGGAAATATATATATCAAGGAGACTGGTCGCTTTCCCTCTCTCCTTGCAATGTGGGAGATCATCAATCATCAATCGTCAAATGATAGTTTGACCCCTGCGAAGTATAACTGCCAATTTACCGCCTTCAATCTACTCAATCATTTTTAAACACCATTTGAAAGAATTCTCACCGGTCAACCTGTTTATGAATATTCTTTACTTGTGAGTTAATGGTATATGAACGAGTATAAGGGAGGTTGTTTTTTTCTTCCCCTTCAGGGTTGTTTTTTTTTCTCCCTACTTTTGGCACTCTGAAATAAACTTGTTATTTTCTTGTTTTGAGTGCTAAACTATGTGTTTTGAATTTCCTATTTTCCCGTCAATTTCTTCTATTGAATCAAGCGTAATTAGGGTTGCATGCTTACATACACAACGTAGAGTCCTTTAAAACCACTATACGATCACGATCTTGGCCAAAGATTATCTAGAGTAATATTTTCAAGTTAAAAAGAACGCCTGTAAGGTAGAGTTCTAGTTCTTAACGGTTTTCAATAGAAAAGTGTAATGTCGGTAAGAGTTTAGAATAACAAAAGTACCAGTACAGTACAATATATAATATATATTTTTCGATTATTGCTATTCATTGTACAGAATGGGTTTCTCGCAGGTCTTTCCCAATTCTTATTATTTGACCTGGAGTTGGGGAAGCGTCCCCAACAGAACCAATAAACTCTTGTTCTTTCGGTTCTTAACCATTTTGTTTGAATTCCTTACCCCACCATTTTCATTAGTACGACCGAGAGAATTCTGTGGTTTCTACGAAACGTGTTCTTCCTACTAGATCGATCGTTGCACTGGCCAAAAATAGGTAGAATTAATATGCGATCCCGCGTGTTCGTATATTGTAAGTGTAAACAAATCAAAATAGTTTCTGAGAGTTAAAATCAAAATTTTATCTCATAAATCATCATTCACGGCTCAAAATTCGATAATGGGAAAAATGATAACGCTGTTGTTCATAGAAACAAGCAGGCAAAAGGAAACCTTGATGGGAACTAGACCAGCCTGTAGCCTGGTTTATTGTTTCAAAATTGAACATTCAGTCGACTGTTGAAGTTATTCTTCAAAAAAATGACCCATCCTATATTCCTGACTGCGAACGCTTCAATATCTCATAGATTTCATCGAACCAGAGTTCAACAGAAACGCGTCAACAATCGTTCAAATAACAGAAACTGGAGCAATTCATACTTCAAACCTACTCCTTTTGTTTCTTCACGCCCAGTGATCGCGTAAATGTTTCACAGTGCGATCCAGTAAGTGCCGTGAAAGTACCAGCTGCATACAATGGTATACCTCATCCGCCATAACCATGTACAAATTCGTAGCTGCCAAGGCAGCTTACATAATTTTAGAAAGCGAAGAATGGTGGGATAAGTCAGCTGACAATAATTGTATCGTAATAGTTCTGCGAGTTTGTTATTGCCGATTCGTTTCGTAAGTAACACGAATGATTTAATCGATACGTTTTGTGGGCGATGGTACAAATGGTACCGAATGTCAATTGGTGGTTGGTACCTAGCAGAGCCAGGATCAAAACATCTATTGTGTCTCCTTGACTTCGAGTGTTGAGGATCACTGAATATGTCACTGAAGGATTTCAGAATAAACAAGCCACAGGATTGGAGATTTCGAGGGAGCCTTCGAGCGAGTTTGGCACGAAGGACTTGCCTACAAGATAATGATGGCAGGCTACACTACCAGAACCTGCAAGATAATGAGAAACTACCTGAGGAACAGGAATTTTATGTCAAAATAGACGACACATTATCTTCCACCAGACAAGTAGAAGCAGGAGTGCCCCAAAGATCAGTTCTAGGACCTCTACTCTACAACATCTATATCTAAGATATTCCTAAAAACCCAAGAAATCTGCTAGCCTTCAGACATCGACGACCAGATGTGATATACAGAAGACTGAAAGAAGCACTAGAAGATTTAGAAGGATGATTGATTAAATGGATAATTTAAATAAATAGCAAGAAGAGCCAAGCTATTCTACTACAGAAGTGGAAACTTGAGATGAATTCCAACCTAAGGATAGATGGAGAAGAGATAAAATGGAGAAATGAAGTAAAATATCTTGATGTAAAACTAGATAAAGGGCTTACATGGAAAACCCCTATAAAATATGCAGTGGATAAAACGAACTCAGCAATGAGTAGACTTTACCTACTGCTAGGAAGAAAGAGTCAAATGAACCAGAGCACGAAACTACGAATGATCAAGTCAATTGCATGACCTCAACTAACTTCATATGGTTCAGCGACATGGGGCTATGCTGCCAATAACCATATGAAGAAGATTCAAGCAACAGAAAATAAACTGCTAAGAGCAGCAATGAATATGCCGTGGTTCGTGAGAAACCAACAAATCCACAGAGACTTAGAATGGGAAACTGTCACAGATTTCCTGAAAATGAAGACCCAGAAGATTATCAAAATGTAAGTCAACACCCAAATGAAGAGCTTAAAAGACTGGTTGACTACAACCCTGCAGGATCTGTGATTAGAATTCTACTAATCCCTGAAGACCCAGAGATCAACTCAACTGAGTAAACTCAATTTCGAATATCAAGACGAAGAAACTCTCCTATGAAATTCATAGGAAACACAATTATCACACAACTAAGATCGTAAAAGAGGTACAAACAAGAAGAGTCAAAAGGTTAATAGGCAATAAATGCCTGGAATCTGAAACAGCAGATTAGGTTTAGTTGGAGCAGGTCGTGCTTCACACGAAGTCTCTATCTATTGGAGATAATTAGTCCCTGAGGTTTCCCCCAGACTAAAAAAAATTCAGTTTTAGTTGTTTGGATGACCCCAAGGAGGATATGTCTTCATTCGAAATAGAACTCCTCAATACAGGCTCAATTGAAAGGTGATAATATAAGATTGTACGATAGTTAAAAGTGGAGCACTGTTGAAGCTTTTAAGGGTAGACGTTCTTCTGAAACGAAACACCATTGAATCGAATAGTTATCAGCCCCATGGTTGTAGTTCCTCTTATCTTTTATCAAATTTGTATTATTGTATCTATTCTACCTGTTTTCACTTATATCCAATTTTGGCCAGGCACATAAGAAATTTACAAATTTAATTGTATCTAAGGAGGAGATGTTGCTCCACTAATACACCAAGAATTCTACAAAAAACGTCTCTTTTCGCCTGCATGAACTTATACGAAGCTAAAAACCTCAGAACGTACAAATAAAATCAGTACTTTTATATTGTTGGAAAATTATGTGAATAGTGAACAAACAAATAGTAAAAAAAATGAGTAATACGATTTCATTGTCATTTTTCAACCACTTTTGAGCAATTGATATTGTCTGTAAACAAATACCGTGAGTTATAATAACTCACTACTATAACTCTCTGGCTCTGTGCTTCTGAACAAGCCGATTGGCCGAAAGGAAACAGTCCATTATTGGTATTGAGGGGAAGTCATTTGAATTTTGACGTTTTCTCAAATTAGGTTAATACCTAATTATTATTGCGAATATTTTGCTGAAAAAGATGAATACAGATAGTGAAGATGAATTATTATGTACACCTTCAGAAATAAGACAATCAGCCAATGTTACCATACGGAATTTAATGCCCGAAAAATCCCAAAACAAATATAAAGGTGTATACAACAATTTTCAAGATTGGTGTAGCAGTAAGAATATTAAGTCATTGTTTACAGAGAATGTTCTATTGGCATATTTTGGTGAACTCAACACTCAACATCAATAATGCATTGTTATGCATAGGTAACTATTAAAATTTGTGAATAAAGTTATTTCTCTATACTTGCATCTTAGTATTTATTGTTGTAGTCGTAGATAAAGTATAGTATTCAACTTGCGGTAATGGTCATAACTCACTTGATGAATTACAGCACTCGCCTTCGGCTCGTGCTGCAAACTTCATCTGCGTGAGTTATGACCTTCAATACCGCTCGTTGAATAATATATTATTTTCCATAGTATGAGTAAAATAAAACAATATTGTATAATATACTTATTTGGATTCGCATAAATTCTTCATTACTATCAATTCCCACCAATGTGATTATGAATCTTTCTTCACATTCCAGACTACTCTACGTTTTTCATCCTGACAAGGTCGTGATCCCATATTTTGGAACCACGAATACACACGCTTTAGTTATTACGGTCTACTTGCGCAAGTCTGGTGTTACGTCGACAAGAAAGTAATGACGTCTGTGCGAGAGTTTGCACATGCGCACTACCCTCTTCCAGGGTGAAACATCAAACGAACCAAAAACGAAGTAATTATTCATGCCAACCACTTTAGTGGAGACCTTCATTCAAAATATTTACTTTTGAGTCATCATTTGTCAGCTAACTCTCGTTTATTCTAGTTCTATTCCGCTCACGTAAATAGATGACAAAGTGGAAATTCCTCGAAAACAGTTACAAATTTCCTAGGTCTCTTTAGATTTTCCCCTCGAACATTCGAAAAACCAACGAAACAAGAATTCAAGTCTGTCCTGCATAATCTCAGATTAAGTTGGGATACCGTATATAGGTAGTGGCAAATGTGAGCAGGTATGCAAATGAGTTTATTTCGAGTACATAATATCGCAATGGACAACTGTATTTTCGTACTTATCAGGTTTATTGAACGTTTTATACTGGATTCTAATGTCCATATTGCTTCATGGAATATCCAAGTTGAATTCCTACCCTGAAACTTTTGGATCAAAATGGACACTTATTGTTTTACAAGTAGTCAATACCATTTCAAATAAAAAAATATTCCCGAAATGAATTAACTATTACAGTCAAATATCAACCAACAAATATAAGTAAATATAATAATATTAAATTGGTATCACCAGAGGTGCAGTTGGAATGAAGAATTCGATATTCCGAAAACGAACCAATCCATACCTTGAAACACAACGATTTCAAGGCTGATCTGTTTTGAAACTCTTGTCGAGTTGCTCAAGAGTTGTTGGAAATGGTGCAAATTAACAGATGGGAGTTGCATCGAATCGTTTTCGATATGTAAAGTGTTCCATTCGCAAGAAGTCATTCATGATTGTGAAGGTTATTCCAGTGTGACGTCTAGATGTCAGCAGTCAACACTTTATACTCGTATTAGGGACAAGACAGAGCATGCGTAGGTCCATTTTAGGGACCCTAAAATGGATCTGCGCTTGCCCGAATTTCGGATGAAAATATCGTGAAATATACCGATTAAATAAGTCTCCTTTCGGTAATTTCAAAGCATTTCCTGGATGGTTGACAAGAACTCCTCACTTTTCGAACTTCTCTCGAATTTAAGTCATGTGTGTGTATCTCATCAATTTCATACGGTCCTGCACTCTATTTTATAGTTCCAATAAAATTAATAAAACGTATTGTCCGACGAAACCAGCGATGGTGAAAGGATCTAGATAGGTGTATTTTTTAAAGGCGAAGGACATTTACGATATTTTGTCTTTCACTGCTGTCGAGACACACAAGAGGTCGATATGTATAACCATTGGATTGCGAAACTTGAAAAACGAACCTGAAATGTGTTCGGTTGTGGGTAGGTGAAGGCAAATATTTACCTATACAAGTATAACTGTTGAGTTTTTCGACTGTTTGCAGAGTTATTAGGAGGTTTAAGTCGTGAATAAGTCTTGAGGTATTCCGACCTGTTATGTTATGTTATACAGAGGCGCGCTATTTTACAGCGGAAACCATTATATTTTAAGTGTTTCCAAAAACCGGACTCACTGGCTATTGCGCAGTGCAAAATCAGCAGACGGAACCACCAAGCACTTGCTCAGTTAATTCCAATCATTGACCCTAAAAAGACATGCGCTGCTGGGAGGCGAAGGGTTAACACTCGCATAATCAGGCGCATGTCCCCTGAGAAAATCATGATTAAATGGTGACAAGTGGTTCTTTCTAGAAAGGTCACTTTTCCCTGAATATTTTACGCTAATATTTTCGTCGATGAACTCAGATGAAAGAAACTTTATAGAATACCAAATAGTCAGAGCTGGAGATTGTGTACGTGAAGAGTATACAGATTTTCATCCATTTCTTATTCGGTGAACAATTATTGAAGAACGCGCACTGCATTGACCTCTACAATTCATTGTTAACTTACGACAGTCTTAGTGAAAGTTAAGACGATTCATCGAAGGTTTCACAAGGAGGATTGTTGGGTATTCCGAGTTTTGCGGAATTTCTAACGAAATTAAATAATGTAACTGCATTTGGGGGAGATATTTCGCACAAGGAACTGTTGAAAATGCTTCAATATATGGGGGTGATCGCAAAACATTATCGAAAAAGAAGTAAAATTAAAGAGTAATAACAGTTTTTATCGATTTTCCAGCGTCTTGTGAAAACCGAGAAATAAATTCTTCCGAAATATCGTCGAAACAGAAGCAGTCAAAGTGAAAATCAAATGTACCTAACGACTTTTATCGATTTCCCAGCCTCACGATACGTTTTTTTCACATTTTCAGCTTTTTACAAGGTTATATCGATATATCATGAGAATCGACTGATAACAGGAACCTTTCGTTCGTATTTTGAAGAAAAACACCCCATGGGATCTCGAAATGAGGTAAACACGATCGAATAGATCTTCTTTAGTCGAAGAAAATGGAAACTGGAAAAATAGACCCGAAAATCGTCTGATGAGAATAAATATCGAAGTAAGTTTTTGATTTGAATCTCTAAAATCTCTTCGATATGACATATACGTATTCATTTCCTTTTGTTTTTAGTGGAAAACTTCAAAATTTCTCTCTCAACTCAAGTATATCATTCATAAGAACTTTCTATATTGGTTTAGTTTATCGATCCCATGTGAAAAAAGTAGCGCTATATTGCGTGAATCGACAGATATGTCAGAAACAAATTCTCCCGAAATATCGTCGAAAAAGAAGCAAACAAAGTGAAAATCAGAAGTAATTAATGACTTTCATCGATTTCCCAGCCTAACGATACATATTTTTCACATTTTCAGCTTTTCACAAGGTAATATCGATATATCATGAGAATCGACTGATAACAGGAACCTTTCGTTCGTATTTTGAAGAAAAACACCCCATGGGATCTCGAAATGAGGTAAACACGATCGAATAGATCTTCTTCAGTCGAAGAGAATGGAAACTGGAAAAATAGACCCAAAAATCATCTGATGCGAATAAATATCGAAGTAAGTTTTTGATTTGAATCTCTAGAATCTCTTCGATATGACATAAAGGTTTTAATTTCCTTTTATTTTTAGTGGAAAACTTCAAAATTTCTCTCTCAACTCAAGAAATTTCCATATTGGTTTAGTTTATCGATCCTACGTGGAAAAAAAATTGCGCTTTATTGCGTGAATCGACAGGTATGTCAGTAATAAATTCTTCCGAAATATTGTCGTTTAGTTGGTTTAGTTTATCGATCCTACGTTAAAAAAAAATTGAATATTTATATTTTGTACTGTAATGAATTATACGAAAGTATTGTTATGGAAATTGAAACATGGTCATATTTTCCAAAGTTTCAAAAATTTAGATTAAATTAAACTCAAATATATCATCGAAAATTCAAGAACTTTAAACATTTTAGTCAATACAGTAAATTCGATCAATTAATGAATTATTGTAATATTATATTTTTTAAAGAGGATTCATTTTATTTGAAAAGAAAAATATGAATTTGTTATAATGAATAATTTCAAATAGTTTAGTTTAGTTAGTTATGTTCATGAAATATATAAAATGAAATTTGGTAACATAAGCTGAACAAAAGGTATCAAGAATGTTGGCATTCCATGGAAAATTTGATTGGAAATTCAATTTGAAAAAGTGGAGACAGTTGACCGAGAAAAGTCAGTGGAGATCGATCCTTCAAAAAAAAATTGTTTGAACCGAGATTGGAACAAGAAAACATCGAGAATTTTTGTTAAAAAACAAGTCGAGTGGAACTTTGTGCAATTTGAAAGCAAGGAAATCAAACTATCACGAATGGATATAAAGAGCAGCGTGCTATTGTTAGCATACTGAAGCAAGCCAGGGGAAAATGTAACTAATTGAAGAACTATATTTGGACATAGCTTTATTCTGTGAGTGCACTCATTTGGTTTTAAGGGTTTATTGATTTGAGAATCATTGATTAATTAGAGTTAGTTTGATTGAATTCGATTGTTTAAAATATAAATTGTGTGAATTTTTTTAATTGTTCATCTTAGAATCCTCTTCGAGAAAGAGTCTTGGGCAAATTAATCAAAAAATAATACAAAATTTTTTGATATTGTTATTGGTTATAAATTATTTTCAAAATTTAAATAAATTTCATTAATTTCACAGTAGAGCCATAACAGTATAAACCTATTATTTTTGCTCGGAGTGCCAATATATGTGGAAACCAGACTAATGTTAAGTATTATGAAATTTCAATTAATCATAGTAAGTACTTATATGTAATTGATTTAAGATTGAAAAAACACAGATACTCCAAAGTAGCATTCCCCCCTCTCTTTTTATTTTATAATTTATTTGTTAATTTCAATGGAGTAAAAATGAATACCTCTTCATTCCAAAGAAAATTTCTGCCAATACATAAATGGCTCAAATCAATTCGTTCCATAATCCAGCCACTAGCTGAAGGTAATTTCCTCACCTACATCCGACAATAATGACAAGGATGTCCCGAACAAGGACAACCAATCAATCAAACCTCAAAAAATGTCCTCTCAAGTCATTAACACACTCAATTTTCCACGCAATGCATCTCGGGAAGCCAAAGCTGCATTCTCGGATCGCCGCGAATAATAACACCATTAAAATAAACAGAAATAATTATCGGGTATGGTATTCCGTGGAATTTACATTGCTAATCGGAAATAACTCCGAGGAGTTGTTCGAAAAAAAATAACAGCCTACCATCCATGTAATGACCCATATTCTAGGAAGTCGGAGAGAGTGCATGGAACAATAAATCGGAGAACATCCTGGTTGATGAGGAAGACGTTTTGTATGGTTCGATATAGCTGCTAATTGTTGGCGTGATACGTTGAGAAGTAAGTTTGAAATTTGTACTCTATGAAGTACGAAGTACGGTACTGTCCAAAAAGCTCTTCATGACACCGAAATGTAATTGGAATGGTACTTCTCCCATGGAAACCCCCTCGTGCACATCGAATTCACTTACATATTCATCAACGTGTAATCATCCGATAAAAGGTTGCAAACAAGGCCCGCATATAATGAGTGGGTATTGAGGAGGACCCCCAATAGGTATCAATTGAACAGGTGGAAGTGTTATGTAAAGATACATCGACTACCATGTGGTCGACCACGATGAAATGAGAGGTGGTGAAAGTATTGTTTTGTATTTTGGAGCTCGGTGAAGACTTCGACCTAAATTTTCGATGTTAATTGTTGAAAAGGTTTATCGATGACCTTCTGGAAGAATTTATATGATTTTTATACCAAATTATGGTCGACCTGTATAATACGTACATATCACTGATTTTTCTTTGGTTCTCGAAAATGTTGGAAATCCACACCAAGAAGGAATCGAAACTTGGCAGAAACGTTCAACCAAACAAGGTAGCAATTGGTTAAAACTTCATCCATATGGATCAAGAATTAATTGCTTATCTGACTCTGTTCAGTTTTTCCTCACAGTTTATCAGGTGTATATTTTACTAGAATTCGTTCAGTTCGTTTCAAAGGTTGCCTGATTATCACAAGATCGTGCCGATGTTGTTATCAGGAATCGCCTAAATAGGGTCACACAAGAAGAAGAACAACGTGGAGTGCAGAACCTTCATCTTCGACTTATGGGATATTTACACCTCAAAATGGAAAAAGATTAAGATTTTCCAGCCCCACGATAAGTTTTTTACAGATTTCGAAAAAATTCCCAATATTTTCTTGACATTTACTTTTCTCGACTTGTTGATGTTGCTTTGGCATTACTGAAAAAAGTCATTCGATGATTCCATCTATTGAAGTTTCAAAAACTGAATTGACAGTACTTTTATACTGACAATGAACACTGAATGCCATTTTTGGTACACAGGAAAGAAAGGAGTTTTTCTGATATATCCAATATAATTCGGTGATTCCATCTTTTGATGTTCTTAAAATAAAATGACATTATTTGTCATACTGTCAATGAACACAGAAATTCGTTTCGATACAAAAAATTTAAAATTTTCATCAGTTCTGTAGTTGCTGTATATTTCGGTTAATATGTAGCACGTGGTTGTAGGCCATGTGAAATTGATAAGCACCTAATTAAGGCTTTGTTCTTTGTTCAGACCTGAATTCATTCGAGAAAAATTATATTCGAGATGTTAACAGCTTGTCTATATTATACTCTTATGGAGATCCAAGTAAGTATGCATCATAATCAAAAATACAAATTTTATAAATATGTAAATAATTAACTCAAAGCCGAAACTATACCATTTAAAAACTGAGAAATACAATGGTGGGATTTGTGATTGTTTCTATGACCTTTTTGAGCGCTCGTTCCACTTACACGAGGGCTATATCATTTTGTCACGATGCCTGTATTTTTTTAATTTTATGCAGAAAATGGTCTCAATCGACTCAGTCTGTCCGTCTCTATAAACGATAACTCTCGAACGGAACGACCTAGAAACTTGAAATTTTCAGGGTGTGTTCGAATCTCGAATGCCGCGGTTATGTTCGTTATTGGGCAAAATACGACCAGAGGTTCCGTAAATATGGCCGTTCGCAATTTTGTTCTCCTGATCACTTCGAAACTTCTGATTCGATCGAGATGAAATTTTGCATATATTCAAGCTACATTTCTCCAGATCACATGACCAGAACCATAGAAACCATAGAAAATCATAACTTTCGAACGGAAAGGCCTAGGGACTTGAAATTTTCAGGATAGGTGTGGATCTGAAATGTCGCATTCACGTTTATCAATGAGCAGAATTATACTAGGGGTTCCGTAAATACGGTCGTTTGAAATTTTGTTTTCTCGATAATTTCGAAACTACAGATTCGAACGAGATGAAATTTTGTATTTTAATGATATATTAAAGCAACATTTTGTCCAGATCGCATGACCAGAACCATAGAAACCACAGAAAATTATAACTTCCGAAGGAAAAGGCCTAGGAACTTGAAATTTTCAGGGTGGGTTTGGATCGCAAATTTCACGGTCACGTTCATCTATGAGCACAATTATACTAGGGGTTCCGTAAATATGGCCGTTCAAAATATTCTGTTCCTGATAATTTCGAAACTACCGATTTGATTGGAATGAAATTTTGCACCTAGCTGAGGAATAATGTATTCAAACTACGTGCCAAATTTTGTTCAGATCGCATCACCAAGACCATAGATACCGTAGAAAATTCTAGCGAATTATCGAAAAAAAATTGCAGCACTGACATGAACTCTGAAGTTTCGCCTAAGTTTCAGAATTTTTTTGACGGCTGTCGAAAATTCCTTCAATTGATTTATAAAACTGGAAAATGCGAATCTACCTACAAGATGCTTGTACGAGCGCTCAAAAGCTCCTGACTTCACGGCAGTGCTTTTCGTAATTTTTTGGTTAGAGATTCGACGATTTTCGTCCTTTTCTTTCCGAAATTATATGGAAAAAAATTCAGTTTGACAGATTTTCCCAGTGAAAAGAAAATTGATTTTTTCTGGCGATGAGAAATGTCATATATTTTGTGATAGAAAAAAATGTCATTATTTGTCAACCTGAGGGGCGATTTGGTTTACAGAGTCTGTGGTTTGTTTTTTCTTCTCGACTTCTCGTCAGTGCTTTTCATAGATTTTTTGCAGATTTCTAGAATGTCAGGTGAAATTTGTCAAAATCTGACTAAATTGTTAATTCGTGTTCTTTCTGACATGGTTTTAATTTTTATGCGTGTTAACTGTATTTGCACAATTTATGTCGCTGGAAACCTACCAGAATTCAGAATTCTGTATAACTCGGAACTCGAATTTTTTTTGAGCGCTCGTACTACTTACACGAGGGCTATATCATTTCCTCATGATGTCTGCATTTTTCGAATTTTGGGCCGAAAATGATCTCAATCGACTATGTTCGACTCACTGATGACGAATCCGTCGGAAAATTCGAGTCTGTCCGTCCGGCCGTCCGTCCGTAAGCACTATAACTTTCGAACGGAACAACCTAGAGACTTGAAATTTTCAGTGTAGGTTCAGATCCCAAATGCCTCGGTTGAGTTCGTTAATGGGCAGAATTTCACCAGGGGTTCCGTAAATATGGCCGTTCAAAGTTTTGTTCCCCTGATTACTTGAAAACTAAAAATTCGATCGAGATGAAATTTTGCACTCAAATGGAGAATGAGGTGTCCAAGCTACATGTGAAATTTTGTCTAGATCGCATGACCAGAACCATAGAAACCATAGAAAATTGTAACTTTTGAACGGAAGTGCCTAGGGACTTGAAATCTTCAGGATAGGTGTGGATCTCGAATGTCGTGATCACGTTCATCTATGAGCAAAATTATACTAGGGGTTCCGTAAATATGGTCGTTTGAAATTTTGTTTTCTCGATAATTTCTAAACTACGGATTCGATCGAGATGACATTTTGTATTTTAATCGAGAATGATATATTAAAGCAATATTTTGTCCAGATCGCATGACCAGAACCATAGAAACCATAGAAAATTGTAACTTTTTAACGGAAAGGCCTAGGAACTTGAAATTTTCAGGGTGGGTTTGGATCGCGAATATCACGGTCACGTTCATCTATGAGCAAAATTAGACTAGGGGTTCCGTAAATATGGCCGTTCAAAATATTCTGTTCCTGATAATTTCTAAACTTCCGATTTGATTGGAATGAAATTTTGCACCTAGATGAGGAATAATGTATTCAAACTACGTGCGCAATTTTGTCCAGATCGCATGACCAAGACCATAGATACCGTAGAAAATTCTAGCGAATTATCGAAATAAAATTGATCAGCTGAAGCACAGACAAAGTCTGGAGTTTCGACTTTTTGACAGCTGTCGAAAATCCCTTCCATTGATTTCTAAAACTCGATAATGCGAATCTACCTACTAGATGGGTGAACGAGCGCTCAAAAGCTCCTGACATCACGGCAGTGCTTTTCGTAATTTTTCAATATTCAAATCTTTGTAGAACACATGTTCTAAGTTCTAATTTATTATTGTTAATTTGAAGAAATAAGGTTGTATCAGTGACAATATTGAGTTTAAATGGAGTCTGTTGAACCTGTATATCAGATTTGCTATACTTATTAAAAAAAATTAACGGACCATTCCCAGGATTCGACACGAGCCTTCAAGCTAAAATGAGTCATCTACTGTTGAAAACTCACGTTTTGGTTACATGTAATACTCGTAAGGTCATGGATTTAATAAAACCTCAATTATTCAGATCACAGCTACCGAAATGAACCATCCTCGAAAATCTACAAAGGAAAAATAAGTTTTTGAAAAAATCAGATAACTATCTGCTCTATTTAGGTTTTATCTTGGAATTAATTCTTTGGAATGCATCAGTCATTAATTAATTTCCCATCATTTTTTCCATCTAAAATTATATCTTTATCGTTTCCATATTAAGATGACCTTATAACTACCTACTACCTTTGAACCTGTTAGTAAAAATATGACCTCGAATTTTCTGACAGAAAATACGATAAGTTAATTTCTCTTTATTTATCTGCTTCAGTTTGGACATCTTCTTATACATTGTTCGAAGAGCATAGAATAAAGGAACCAGCAAATGACTAGTGGAGTCCTTCAGGGTTCGATAGAAGGTTTCGTAATTTTCCTTCAATTTTTGGATTCTTATCCTCGGATACGTCAGGACAGTTGGTTGATTCCTAAAGACAACACCAATAATACCCATAGATCAATCCAGTCAACATCGCACCGTTTACCTCGCAAAGACCGCCAACAACAAAGAAGCGAGAAAAAAAACAAACTAAACGCTTCACTGCCTCGCGGACCATCAACTATAACATTAACATCTCCATGAGATCACCAGGAACTCAAGAGAGTGGGCTACGACATCTCGGATACGTATATCACAGTCGTTAAATTGTCAACCTCGAGAAGGAAATGCCTATTTACATTCCCACCGACCTTCCATCACCACAAGAACCCGAAGGGCGAATAAGGACGTAACGGATTTTCCGCGGCGTTACTTAAAAAAAAAAAAGATACTCACTCTAGATCGGTCCTAGGCGGGCGAAAAAAGTCCGGTGTTGCGGCGGCTTCATAAACACAAAGGAGTCGCGCCTCGACACTCCACCAACACTACCAGCACTAGCGCACTGACGATACTGGGTTTCGTATTCGCGTTACGATCTAACGTTCTTGGTTCGGCTCTCGACCGCCCGTTGAAATCACTCGGCATTTCCAGATTCCAACGCTGTGCGAGCTCGAGGCTACGTCACTAGGAACCAGGCACGGAGTCGTGGCCTATGAGGGGAAGTCGAAGGATCGAGCGGTGTCGTCGGCGTTGGAATCGAGGGGGTTTCGAGGATTCTGGCGGTCCATGGTTAGGTCCTTGGGGGGTTCCGCGATTTATTGTACTAGGGGATGGAATAAGGGTTGGGTGCTGCCACAACGCATCCACAAAAAGTCACTGTTTGGTGTGCATTATGGTCTGGTGGTGTCATTTGTCCGTACTTTCTCTAAAGTGATGCTAGAAGAGCCATAACCGTTAAGGGTAGTAGATATGGCGACATGATTACAACTTTGTATAATCGTTTTATGGCCATGTGGTTTCAACAAGATGATGCTACGTGTCATGCAGCCAGAGAAACTTTGCTATTACTGCTTACAAAGTTTCCAGACCGTGTTAATTCCAGATTCGGTGAATTGGCCGTCCAGATCCTGTGAGTATAAATGGCAAACATTGCATTTTGAAAATTAATAAAAATTGTTTCAGTTTCAATTCAAATCCTTTGTCTTTTAATTATTTACCTTTGAAAACTCAATTTGAAAGACCCTTTAGTAGGAAAGTTGACGCTATGGAAATTGAAAAATATTGGAAGAAGTTTGTGAGACTATTTCGACAGGTAAGTGTTCGAAACTGTCCAGGATGAATTGAAGAAAATCCAAATCAATATGTCATAAATATATGTGAGTCGAATCCCGTATGTTAAAATTTTAGAAAATCTGGAGGAAGATGAGAGTTTGAGGAAAGAAATTTGGAAAGAAAATTTGAATGAAGAACTATTAAGGCTGTGTATAAGAATCCGAAAAATGATTGAAGAAGAACAGGATATACAAGGTGTTCTAGAAACAACGGAGACAATTCAAATAAAATAAAACTACAAAAAGCACTGCCGTGAAGTCAGGAGCTTTCGAGCGCTCGTACATCCACCTTGTAGGTAGATTCGCATTTTCCAGTTTTAGAAACCAATCGATGAAATTTTTGACAGCTGTCAAAAAAATTGACAGCAACTCTTTGTCAATTATGCCGAAACAGCTGTTACAGAAATATTTTTCATTCGATAATTCGTTGGAATTTGAAATGGTTCTGGTTATTATATCTAAAAAAAATGTAGCTTGAATATATCATTCTCCATTTAAATTAAAAATTTCGTCAGGATCGAATCCGTAGTTTTGAAATTATCAAGAAAACTAAATTTCAAACGACCATATTTACGGAACCCCTAGTCGAATTTTGCTCATTGATGAACCTACCCTGAAAATTTCAAGTTTCTAGGACTCTCCCTTCGGAAGTTATAATTTTCTATGGTTTCTATGGTTCTGGTCATGCGATCTGGACAAAATGTTGCTTCAATATATCATTCTCGATTAAAATACAAAATTTTATCTCGATCGAATGCGTAGTTTCGAAATTATCGAGAAAACAAAATTTCAAACGACCGTATTTACGGAACCCCTAGTGTAATTCTGCTCAGTGATGAACGTGAACGCGACATTTCAGATCCACACCTATCCTGAAAATTTCAAGTCCCTAGGCCTTTCCGTTCAAAAGTTATAATTTTCTATGATTTCTATGGTTCTGGTCATGCGATCTGGAGAAACGTAGCTTGAATATATCATTCTCCATTAGTATACAAAATTTCGTCACGATCGAACCTGTAGTTTCGAAATTATCAAGAAAACTGAATTTCAAACGACCATATTTACGGAACCCCTAGTATAATTTTGCTCATAGATGAACGTCATCACGACATTCAAGATCCACACCTATCCTGAAAATTTCAAGTCCCTAGGCGTTTCTGTTCGAAAGTTACAATTTTCTATGGTTTTTATGGTTCTGGTCATTCGATCTGGACAAAATTTCACATATAGCTTGAACACCTCATTTTCCATTTGAGTGCGAAATTTCATTTCGATCGAATCTGTAGTTTCGAAGTAATCAGGAGAACAAAAGTTTGAACGGCCATATTTACGGAACCCTTGGTGGAATTCTGCCCATTAACGAACTCAACCGAGGCATTTGGGATCTGAACCTACACTGAAAATTTCAAGTCTCTAGGTTGTTTTGTTCGAGAGTTATCGTGCTTACGGACGGCCGGCCGGACGGACGGACAGACTCGAATTTTCCGACGGATTCGTCATCAGTGAGTCGAACATAGTCGATTGAGACCATTTTCGGCTCAAAATTCGAAAAATACAGACATCGTGACGAAATGATATAGCCCTCGTGTAAGTAGTACGAGCGCTCAATTAGCAATTGACGAAGTTGTTCAAAATATCGCTCTCTTTACTCAATTCACTTTTTACATCTCAGAATTGAAGACCTTCTCTGATATACAAGACTTTCCCCGAACGTTTTCGAATGAAAATTCATCATTTTTTCATGTAATCCAATCCATCCCAGGCGGATAATTCAAACTTACTCCAACAATTACTGGCGATAAAAAAAAGGAAACTTTATATTTCTTTCAATATCAAAAAGTTGTTCCCATAAGCCATTGATTTGTTAATTTGATTTCAATCCATAACCTTTCGAATATTTATACATGAACATATATCCTATTTGAACATAGTTGGTTTAAAATCAAATTAAGAAAAAATGTGATATTGAAAGAAATATCTATTCTCAATATATTTTCTTTTTGATCGCCAGTAATTGTTGGAGTAAGTTTGAATTATCCGCCTTGGATGCATTGGATTACACGCAAAAATATTTTTTTTTCGAAAACTTTCGAGGAGAGTCGTTTGCATACACACCACCCGAATGTACATTCAAAGAATAAAAAAAATCAATAAGCCGTTTATGAGAAATCATTGAAACAATTATTGTGATGCATAGGGCGAATGAAACTAATGTACAACCTTAAGTTCCCTAATGGGCACGAAAATTCATGTGAAATTTTGTAAGGATCGTATCAAAAGAAGATTGTTGCAAAAATTGAGAAACTATTTGTGCAAATTCAGCTTTTTAGCTGTTCCACGTGGAAAGAAAATCCAGTTCTCCTGATATATTCAATATAATTCGGTGATTCCATCTATGAAGTTCATAAAAATAAAATAAAACTATTTGTCATACTGACAATGAACACTGAAGGCCATTTTTGTACAAAAAAAAACGGAGTTATACTCAATATAATTCAGTGATTCCATCTTTAGAAGTTTATAAAATAAAAGGACAGTATTTGTCAAACTGAACACTGAAGGGCATTTTTGTACACAGAAAAAAAATTCAGTTTTCTGATATATTCAATATAATACGGTGACTCCATCTTTCGAAATTTATAAAAATAAATTGACAGTATTTTTCATTAACAATGAACACTGAAGGCCATATTTCTACACAAAAAAAAAGTTTTTCTGATATATTCAATATAAAACGGTGCTTCCATCTTTCGAAGTTTATAAAAATAAAAGGACAGTATTTGTCAAACTGAACACTGAAGGGCATTTTTGTACACAGAAAAAAAATTCAGTTTTCTGATATATTCAATATAATTCGGTGACTCCATCTTTTGAAATTTATAAAAATAAATTGACAGTATTTTTCATTAACAATGAACACTGAAGGCCATATCTCTACACCAAAAATAAGTTTTTCTGATATATTCAATATAAAACGGTGCTTCCATCTTTCGAAGTTTATAAAAATAAAAGGACAGTATTTGTCAAACTGAACACTGAAGGGCATTTTTGTACACAGAAAAAAAATTCAGTTTTCTGATATATTCAATATAATACGGTGACTCCATCTTTCGAAATTTATAAAAATAAATTGACAGTATTTTTCATTAACAATGAACACTGAAGGCCTTATTTCTACACAAAAAAAAAAGTTTTTCTGATATATTCAATATAATACGGTGCTTCCATCTTTCGAAGTTTATAAAAATAAAAGGACAGTATTTGTCAAACTGAACACTGAAGGGCATTTTTGTACACAGAAAAAAAAATCAGTTTTCTGATATATTCAATATAATACGGTGACTCCATCTTTCGAAATTTATAAAAATAAATTGACAGTATTTTTCATTAACAATGAACACTGAAGGCCATATTTCTACACAAAAAAAAAAGTTTTTCTGATATATTCAATATAATACGGTGCTTCCATCTTTCGAAGTTTATAAAAATAAAAGGACAGTATTTGTCAAACTGAACACTGAAGGGCATTTTTGTACACAGAAAAAAAATTCAGTTTTCTGATATATTCAATATAGTACGGTGACTCCATCTTTCGAAATTCATAAAAATAAATTGACAGTATTTTTCATTAACAATGAACACTGAAGGCCATATTTCTACACAAAAAAAAAGTTTTTCTGATATATTCAATATAATTCGGTGATTCCATCTTCTGGAGTTCATGAAAATAAAATGACAATATTTGTCAAACTGACAATGAACACTGAAGGCCATTATTATACACAGAAAAAAAATCAGTTTTCTGATATATTCAATATAATACGGTGATTCCATCTTTTGAAGGTTTCAAATAAAATGACAGTATTTATCATACTCTCAATGAATTATACCAAATGGACTATCAAAGTAGGTACCATAAAAAAAAATTGATTCAAAAATTCGCCTTAGCTGGTGGCATGAAAGAATCCAATTTTTTGAGGCAGGGAGGGTTTTCCAATGGAAATATAAAAACATACTGGTGTAACACGAGAAATCACAAATGTAGCAGGCCCTAATGCGAGAAATTTTTTTTCCATTTCATTCCATTTTTGAGGGCTCCTTCTACTTACACTAGGGCTAGGTATATCATTTCGTCACGATTACTGTATTTTTCGAATTTTGAGCCGAAAATGGTTTCGATCGACAAGGTTCGACCCACTGATGACGAATTCGTCGAAAAATTTAAGTCCGGAATTAAGTCCGGAAGGCCGGACAGACAGACTTAAATTTATTTAATTATTATTGGGCGAAATTCGAGCAGGGGTTCCGCAAATATGGTCGTTTGAAATTCAGTTTTCTTGATAATTTCTAAACTACGGATTCGATCGTGACGAAATTTTGTATTTTAATGGAGAATGATATATTTAGGCTACATTTTTTTACGGATCGCATAATTAGAACCACTTTAAATTTCAACTAATTATTGGATCAAAAATCCTTATATTTCTGTAACAGCTGATACGGCATAATTGACAAAGAGCTGCTCTCATTTTTTTGACAGCTGTCAAAAATTTCTCCAATTTGTTTTTGAAACTTGAAAATGCGAATCTACCTACAAGGTGGATGAAGGAGCCCTCAAAAGCCCCTGACTTCTCAGCAGTGCTTTTTATAATTTTTTTATTCTCGAACTGGTGGTGAAACAGACATTAGACGATATATTTGCGCCGACAGAAGGACTAATCAAGGACGACTGCGCGAGAGTTTCCACCTGCGAAACATCAAAAAGGCCGATAGGGATGACAACAATTTCGAGGTGCAATAAAGTATTTATGGCTTCCACTAAAGGACGTTAAAGATGAGTAAATTAATGAGAGTATCAAAAGACATTCCACCAATAAAAACCTTATTTCGCGAGAAAACCGATTGGAATTTTCTCAACCGGCGTGCAATCCACTTGAAACGGTCCTGTAGATGCTGGAGGGGAAATCTCACAGGTTGTTCATGGATATCTGTGTAGGTGATCCCACTACCTCTATCCCACATGAACGCCATACGGGGCAGATGAGATGAAGGACCTTGCGAAATTGGTTTAGCGTTTAATGAAATCAGTCGAATGGCGGCAGACTGCCTCTTCGCCTCTTGTTCTTTTTGTTCTTCGGCACACAACGAGAAGAATGTCGATATGTGTACTTAATTCTTTATGCTCGTTGAGGAGCAGAAAGAAGTCTACCAACTGGTCTGGAATGGCGTATTATTTTCGCGTAATTTATGTATTTTTCGATATAATGGTGGTTAATGATATAAACGTCTGGTCCAGAACGCTGAAGGAGATGTTGATTTAGTTTTATTGGAAGAATATGACTTCTTTTATAAGGGTATAAATAGATAGGCTGGGTGCTATTCTCAAAAGAAAAGTCCACGATTTTATCAACTTGAACTTATCGTGGCCCAAAATTTAGGAGCCACTTATCGAACACATGCTAAGATTTTGAGATATATTTGCGGGATTCTGGGGTTATGCTGACAAAAGGAATAATTAAGGACGACTGCGCGAGAGTTTTCTGATACCACACATCAAAAAGGCCAAATGGGTATTGAAAAATTAGTAAGAACCAATGAATCACTTAAGATGACCTTGAGGCCTAAGATGGTGTATCATTGGAACATCTTATAAATTTCATCTATTCGCGATTATCCTTCGAAGGAAATCATAATGAAGATAGATTAATAGCAGAGATTAAACATTCCCCTTACTTAAGACTTTAATGGGAAAATTCCAAGAGCAATGCCGTATAGAACATGATGTAAGTACCAATAATCCAAGATTATCGCTTACTTACCTATACTGCAAGGATTAAAAATAGACTGGAACAATTGATTTATGCATCCAGTTAGTCTGGTACCCGCCTCGAAAATTGCGACCACTATCATAAGGCTACTTAAGTTCTAACAAAGAACTCTCCCTCTTATTGCCAATGGTATCGGCAAAGGAATGTTAAAACAGGCATCCTGTTTCATTATTATCTTACTGGAGAGAATGATAATAATATAACCTGGATATAAACATGGGAATTTAAATTATCGTATCGTAACGAGTTCGATTCCCTTGAGCAGAATTTATGCAGAGAAATAGGTGATACGTAGGATAGAAAGTACAAAAACATAATATATGGCTTCAATACAATATTTTCGAGGACTTGCATAAATGGGATTAGGGATCGAGATGCCATATAGATGTCTGAGACCTGGGGTTCTTCTAGACTAGAAAGTGGCCTTCGGCCGCGACCCAGCTGCGCCAGAAAAAAAACCTTATAAATTCCTGCCAGTCGCTTTTGACGATTTTTAGAAATTAATTTCGAATTCTAGAAAATTACAATGCTGAATTCAAATATGCGATCAGTTTCATACAAAAAGATATTAATGACGAGTAATAAAAAAAAATTTATTTTGGCAGGAGTCATATGCAATCTATACTCAAATATAAAAATTCAGGAGCTTTTGAGCTCTCGTTCATCCACTTCGTAGGTAGATTCGCATTTTTCAGTTATAAAAACAAATTTAAAAAAATTTTTACAGCTGTCAAAAAAAAATTCAATCCAAGGTGAAACTCCAGACTTCACGTCAGTGCTTTAGGTGACGATAATTAGCTAGAACTTTCTACTGTATCTATGGTCTTGGTAATGCGCTCTGGACAAAATTTCGCTCGTAGTTTGAATACATTATTCTTCATCTATGTGCAACCATAGAAAATTATAACTTTCGAACAGAAAGGCCTAGGGACTTGAAATTTTCAGGATAGGTGTGATTCCCGAATTTCGTAGTCACATTCATCAATGAGCAAAATCAGACAAGATATTCCGTAAATATGGTCGTTCAAAATATTTTTTTCCTGATAGTTTCGAAACTACTGATCGGATTGGAATGAAATTACCACCTAACTGAGGAATAATGTATTCAAACTACGTGCAAAATTTTGTCCAGATCGCATCACCAAGACCAAAGATAACGTAGAAAATTCTAGCGAATTATCGAAAAAAAATTGATCAGCTGAAGCACTGACATGAAGTCTGGAGTTTCGCCTGATTTTCAGAATTTTTTTGACAGTCGTCGAAAATATCTTCAATTGATTTCTAAAACTGGAGAATGAGAATCTACCTACAAGGTGCATGTACGAGCGTTCAAAAGTTCCTGCCTTCACGGCTTTTCGTAATTTTTTATTACCATTTTTTGAATTTTGAAGCAGAAAGGACTAGAATTCGAATATATTTATGATTCTAGATTCAATTGGTCCATCGTCAATAGTGGAACTGACGAGAGTACTTTTCAACTTGAGTGTACTCGAAATCTCAGAAAAAAGTCTGAGCGCTGAAAAAATGTTATATTCGGAATCTACATCCCTTAATTATCACGAAAATATGCTCAATATGTTATATTTTAAATATCGATTTTTCAACTCCAAAGGGGGGACCCTTGGATAAATTCCAAAATTTTTTTCATCGGATCTTCCCAAAATTCACCAATAAGGGGCAACCCTGTTCCAATTGTTCTAGCGTCAAAAGTGGAACTGACGAGAGAACTTTTCTACTTGAGTGTACTCGAAATCTCAGAAAAAAGTCTGAGCTCTGAAAAAATGTTAGATTCGGAATCTACATCCCTTAATTATGACAAAAACATGCTCAATATGTTATATTTTAAATATCGATTTTTCAACACCAAAGGGGTCCTCTTGGATAATTTCCTAAATTTTTTTCATCGGATCTTCTCAAAATTCACCATAAAGGGGTAATCGGCAACCCTGAAACCGAATATGGAATCAATAAAAAATCTTATTGGCGAGTAATTGCCAAAAGTTTGATCTGCCATAGCACTTTTTACCTGAGTGTACACCAAAATTTGATGAAAAATGGGACAAAATATCCGAGATCATGATTTTATTGAATTTCGGAGTAGAATGGTCTAGAGATCGAATGTACATATTCATGATTCTCGATTCAATTGGTCCAGCGTCAAGAGTGGAACTGACGAGAATACTTTTCTACTTGAGTGTACTCACACCAAATCTCAGAAAAAAATCTGAGCTCTGAAAAAATGTTAGATTCGGAATCTACATCCCTTAATTATCACTAAAACATGCTCAATATGTTATATTTTAAATATCGATTTTTCAACTTCAAAGGGGGGACCCTTGGATAAATTCCAAAATTTTTTTCATCGGATCTTCTCAAAATTCACCATCGGGTAATCGACAACCCTGAAACCGAATATGCAATCATATGCTCAATACAAAATCTAATTGGCGAGTAATTGCCAAAAGTTTGATCTGCGAGAGCACTTTTTTACTTGAGTGTACACCAAAATTTGATGAAAAATGGGACAAAATATCCGAGATCATGATTTTATTGAATTCTGAAGCAGAAAGGACTAGAATTCGAATGTATTCATGATTCTCGATTCAATTGGTCCAGCGTCAAGAGTGGAACTGACGACAATACTTTTCTACTTGAGAGTACTCGAAATCTCAGAAAAAAACTGAGCTCTGAAAAAATGTTAGATTCGGAATCTACATCCCTTAATTATGACAAAAACATGCTCAATATGTTATATTTTAAATATCGATTTTTCAACACCAAAGGGGTCCTCTTGGATAATTTCCTAAATTTTTTTCATCGGATCTTCTCAAAATTCACCATAAAGGGGTAATCGGCAACCCTGAAACCGAATATGGAATCAATAAAAAATCTTATTGGCGAGTAATTGCCAAAAGTTTGATCTGCCATAGCACTTTTTACCTGAGTGTACACCAAAATTTGATGAAAAATGGGACAAAATATCCGAGATCATGATTTTATTGAATTTCGGAGTAGAATGGTCTAGAGATCGAATGTACATATTCATGATTCTCGATTCAATTGGTCCAGCGTCAAGAGTGGAACTGACGAGAATACTTTTCTACTTGAGTGTACTCACACCAAATCTCAGAAAAAAATCTGAGCTCTGAAAAAATGTTAGATTCGGAATCTACATCCCTTAATTATCACTAAAACATGCTCAATATGTTATATTTTAAATATCGATTTTTCAACTTCAAAGGGGGGACCCTTGGATAAATTCCAAAATTTTTTTCATCGGATCTTCTCAAAATTCACCAATAAGGGGCAATCGGCAACCCTGAAACCGAATATGGAATCAGTTGTTCAATAAAAAATCTTATTGGCGAGTAATTGCCAAAAGTTTGATCTGCGAGAGCACTTTTTTACTTGTGTGTACACCAAAATTTGATGAAAAATGGGACAAAATATCCGAGATCATGATTTTATTGAATTTCGGAGTAGAATGGTCTAGAGATCGAATGTACATATTCATGATTCTCGATTCAAATTTGATGAAAATGGGACAAAATATTCAAGATCTGAACAAATTTTTAGAATTGGAATCTACATCCTCGAATTTGCCATCTGTAGTCTAATGCAAAAAGTTCATTTTCAGCATTAGCGAAAACTTCTTATTTTCATATTTTCGAAGGGATACTTGGGTCAATAGTTTATAGATGGCGCTGGTAGATTCAAATTTGATACACAACAATAACAGGTAAAATAATGGCTGAAAAGTTCTCTCATCTTGAAACTAATGTCAGATTAGGAATCTACGACCTCAGATTAGCCTAAAGACATAATATTTCCACCGAAAAAACTCTAAAGGAGAACTCTTCAGATAAATTTGGAGACGATGTTTTTTTGAACAGATCTTTTCAAAAATCACCACAAAGAGGTGAAAGGGAATCCTGAATCTGAATATACAATCAGTTTATTCCTGAAGTATCGCAATCACGTATAATTCACGAATCTTTCAGTCTACTGGAGTGTGCACCATCTGTTCTCGGATACAAGAAGTCAAATATCTTTCTTACAGAAAACTACTATTTTGGCAGTCCCCTGAGAACATTTCAGTCAGTCGAATATAGATGGCGCTGGCGGTAACAAATTCGATAAACAACGATAAAACGTGAAATAATGGCCAAAAAGTTCTCTCATCTTGAAACTGATGACAGATAAGGAATCTACGACCTCAAATTATCTTAAAAAGATAACAATTTTACTCCAAAGTAGAACTCCTTGCATAAATTTAGGGACGATTTTTTTTTTGAACAGATCTTTTTGAGAATCTTCACGAAGAGGTGAAAGGGAGTTCTGAATACGAATATACAATTAGTTTTTTCCTGAAGGATCTCAATCACGTATAATATACAAACCTTTTAGTCTATTTTAGTGTGTGCCCTCTGTACTCGGATAGAAGAAGTAAGATATCTGCCATACAGAAATCTACTATGTTCTCGGTTACCTGAAGAACACTTCAGTCGATCAAATATAGATGGCGCTGGGGTATCGAATTTGTTAAAAAATAAAAAAGCCAAGTGAATCAATGATTGATATGGTGGTCCATGTTTTTCTCAAGAATCACCACACCACAAACTGAAAATGGACCATTTCCGGGAAATTGGTCACAATTTCTGTAAATACCCCTCCAGTCATAGTTATTTTTTATTACCATTTTTTGAATTTTGAAGCAGTTAAGACTAGAATTCGAATGTATTCATGATTCTATTCTAGATTCAATTGGGCCAGCGTACATAGTGGAACTGACGAGAGTACTTTTCTACTTGAGTGTACTCGCAATCTCAGAAAAAAGTCGGAGCGCTGAAAAAATGTTATATTCGAAATCTACATCCCTTAATTATCACGAAAATATGCTCAATATGTAATATTTTAAATATCGATTTTTCAACTTCAAAGGGGGGACCCTTGGATAAATTCCAAAATTTTTTTCATCGGATCTTCTCAAAATTCACCATCGGGTAATCGACAACCCTGAAACCGAATATGCAATCATATGCTCAATACAAAATCTAATTGGCGAGTAATTGCCAAAAGTTTGATCTGCGAGAGCACTTTTTTACTTGAGTGTACACCAAAATTTGATGAAAAATGGGACAAAATATCCGAGATCATGATTTTATTGAATTCTGAAGCAGAAAGGACTAGAATTCGAATGTATTCATGATTCTCGATTCAATTGGTCCAGCGTCAAGAGTGGAACTGACGACAATACTTTTCTACTTGAGAGTACTCGAAATCTCAGAAAAAAACTGAGCTCTGAAAAAATGTTAGATTCGGAATCTACATCCCTTAATTATTCCATAAACATGCTCAATATGTTATATTTTAAATATCGATTTTTCAACTTCAAAGGGGGGACCCTTGGATAAATTCCAAATTTTTTTTCATCGGATCTTCTCAAAATTCACCATAAAGGGGTAATCGACAACCCTGAAACCGAATATGCAATCATATCTTCAATACAAAATTTTATTGGCGAGTAATTGCCGAAAGTCTGATCTGCGAGAGCACTTTTTTACTTGATGAGTGTACACCAAATCATGATTTTATTGAATTTCGAAGCAGAATGGACTAGAGTTCGAGTGTTTTCATGATTCTCAATCCAATTGTTCCAGCGTCAAAAGTGGAACTGACGAGAGAACTTTTCTACTTGAGTGTACTCGAAATCTCAGAAAAAAATCTGAGCTCTGAAAAAATGTTAGATTCGGAATCTACATCCCTTAATTATCACATAAACATGCTCAATATGTTATATTTTAAATATCGATTTTTCAACTTCAAAGGGGGGACCCTTGGATAAATTCCAAAATTTTTTTCATCGGATCTTCCCAAAATTCACCAATAAGGGGCAATCGGCAACCCTGAAACCGAATATGGAATCAGTTGTTCAATAAAAAATCTTATTGGCGAGTAATTGCCAAAAGTTTGATCTGCGAGAGCACTTTTTTACTTGAGTGTACACCAAAATTTGATGAAAATGGGACAAAATATCCCAGAGCATGACTTTATAGACTTTCGAAGCAGAATGGACTAGAGTTCAAGTGTTTTCATGATTCTCAATCCAATTGTTCCAGCGTCAAAAGTGGAACTGACGAGAGAACTTTTCTACTTGAGTGTACTCGAAATCTCAGAAAAAAATCTGAGCACTGAAAAAATGTTAGATTCGGAATCTGCATCCCTTAATTATCACGAAAATATGCTCAATATGTTATATTTTAAATATCGATTTTTCAACTCCAAAGGGGGGACCCTTGGATAAATTCCAAAATTTTTTTCATCGGATCTTCTCAAAATTCACCATAAAGGGGTAATCGGCAACCCTGAAACCGAATATGGAATCAGTTGTTCAATAAAAAATCTTATTGGCGAGTAATTGCCAAAAGTTTGATCAGCGAGAGCACTTTTTTCCCGAGTGTACACCAAAATTTGATGAAAAATGGGACAAAATATTCAAGATCTGAACAAATTTTTAGATTTGTAATCCACATCCTCGAATTTGCCATCTGTAGTCTAATGCAAAAAGTTCATTTTCAGCATTAGCGAAAACTTCTTATTTTCGTATTTTCGAAGGGATACTTGGGTCAATAGTGTATAGATGGCGCTGGTAGATTCAAATATGATACACAACAATAACAGGTCAAATAATGGTTGAAAAGTTCTCTTATCTTGAAACTGATGTCAGATATGGAATCTACGACCTCAAATTATCTTAAAAAGATAACAATTTTATTCCAAAGTAGAACTCCTTGCATAAATTTGAGGACGATTTTTTTTTGAACAGATCCTTTTAAGAATCACCACGAAGAGGTGCAAGGGAGTTCTGAATACGAATATTCAATTAGTTTGTTCCTGAAGATTATCAATCAGGTATAATATACAAATATTTTAGTCTATTTTAGTGTGTGCCATCTGTACTCGGATAGAAGAAGTAAGATATCTGCCATACAGAAATCTACTATGTTCGCGGTTACCTGAAGAACACTTCAGTCAATCAAATATAGATGGCGCTAGGGGTATCATATTTGTTTAAAAATAAAAAAGCTAAGTGAATCAATGATTGATATGGTGGTCCATGTTTTTCTCAACAATCACCACACCACCAACTGAAAATGGACCATTTTTGGGAAATTGGTCTCAATTTCTGTAACTACCTCTCCAGTCATAGTTATTTTTTATTACCATTTTTTGAATTTTGAAGCAGAAAGGACTAGAATTCGAATGTACTTGATTCTAGATTCAATTGGGCCAGCGTCAATAGTGGAACTGACGAGAGTACTTTTCTACTTGAGTGTACTCGAAATCTCAGAAAAAAGTCCGAGCGCTGAAAAAATGTTATATTCGGAATCTACATCCCTTAATTATCACGAAAATATGCTCAATATGTTATATTTTAAATATCGATTTTTCAACTTTTTCAACAATATGCTATAACCGAGGAGATATCAACTTCCTTTAGCCTTGCAAACAAACTTGGTGGTAATCACATTAGCTTATTGAAAATTATGTAAACAACAACTCCCATAGATAAGCTTTTATCGCCTGGTTTCATTATATTAATTGATCAATTTCCTTATTTACTGCCATGAAATTGAGGTTGATATCAAAGAATTGTTTTCAATGCTGAAATTTTTTGCTGATACCATCTCCAAGGGCCATGTTTCATAAACGATAAATTCTGGGTATTCGGGAAGACTGGACCGATACTAAATTGATGAAATTTTTTTTTCCTTCACGATTGCTAAAGAACGTTTTCAGTGTTCAGAAAGGAGACTGCTCTAAAAGTATCGGTACAATTTACATGAAATTCAAACCAAAAAGCAGTTACTATACCGCATCGATCCACCTAGTTCGAAAATCCAATCCATTCATGTTGAGGCCTAAACATCGAGGAATGAAATTCACTAGAGAACCATCAAACCCATAATTTGTTGAGATTTATACAGGATTTCTACTGTTATAAAGCTGAATTCACATTACCGAGGATGAGAGATTTGAATTAATAATAAAATTTCAAAATGTGCATAATTTGTGTTAACCTCGAAGAATTCTCAACCTGGCATTCATATTCATCTTCGTTGCTTAAGGTTGATATTCTCCAATAATAGAAATTTGGATTCTTGCAAGACAAAAATCCGAAATACCGTAAATCAGTTCAAGTCGATTATCGATCTTAAGAAATAGACCCATGAGTTGAAAAAATCAGATATTATAATTTGAATTAAACCACTCTGTTATATAATGATGACGTATACGATGATTCATGGATCTTGATTCGAGGTGTAGTTTATCTTGATGAGCCTCGAAATCCGGTAGAATTACGTGAAAATATTCAGCGGAAAATACAAACATGCGATCACCCAACCTTTATTTCAGAGAATGTGAAGATGAATAATTCAGAAAATGGATATAGAATTGAAGAAAAGAATGAGAGAAATAAATAATTTTCATAAATTGATAAAATATGGAAAAAATGGAAACAAAATAAGCGCCAATTATAATGAATTTGATTAACGAACCATTATTGCAAACGGCCTTGAGTGACTTTAATTTTGTTTTTTGCCCTCTTTTGAACAAAGTAATAATAATAAATCTCGAAAATGCGTTGAGTCATTCTGAAAATGAGTTGAACAGAACTTACCTGAATAACTCACCTGTAGTATTTTGTGAAAGCTCCTTGAGTGTTTGCTGCCCATCCTTTTTGGAAAAGGAGAAAGTTTGTCTCCTTTCATAAGAAATGAGTGTTTGAGTTTATCTGATGTGAGTTAACCTTTAAGTGAATCATTTGGTAGGGGTTGAACCCCCGGGAAAAGGATTGGGATAAAAGGACAGTTTATGCATCAGAAAATTGAATTTAGTTACCAAAAAACCAATATACAGAAACAATTCTACAGAAAACTTCAATACAATAAATTATAACCAATTATTTGTGATAGAAAAAATGTATAGTGCATAAACGTTAAGGAAAGGTTAAAAAGGGCGAGGAGAAGGTATCACAGATTTCAGGGATGGATGAAATGGATCTTTACATATTGCTGATGCTGATATCACTAGATTTAAGTGAACATATGAGATCTGAGATTCCTTAATTAACTTAACATGCAATTCTCAATGGTGATTTCAATTATTGTACCAAAGAAAAATAAAACTGAAAACAAATCACATCCGATTTAAAATTTCGATTCAACTAAAAATAATTAAATTCACCAATTTAACAAACTACTTGTTAATATCATTAAAACTGACAATTCTGATAATTCCCATCTATGCAATTTGTGAACAATTTGCAACGATAGATCCATTATTCTAAGCATACTACTCAATAGGGAATACAGAAAAAAAAATAAATGCATCGAATAACAAAACTTCAGATAAAGAACATATAAATAGGCTCCAAATAATTTTTGTAACAACCTCTATCTTTTTTATATACAATTTTTACACTGAGTTTTACACTTAAAACATCATCGGAATTGATTGCTTCTAACCCTAAATTTATAGAAACTGCAGATGAATCATTTTTTGTACTGCATTTAAAAAATACACTCTTTTGGTTTATGATTCATTCAGAGTTACTATCGTAAAACAAACAGCAAAATAGCATTCAGTATATTTTGTACTTTACCGGTCACACGACTCCTCAAATTGATTAATTTACATTTTAATTGTACTGTCATTGTGTGTATTTTCATTGGTATCAAAAAAATAAAATAAATTGGTGACAAAAGGTAAATGAGAATAATTTTGACGATTTAAAATATAGACATGAAAATGGTCGACAATGACAGACAGGATAAGAGCTGAATGCTGATTTGCTGCATATAGAAAAATCTTATCAACTAAATCACTTCACATATATGATCTGAGCTCGGCTCATATGTGTATAACTCAAACTTTATACTCTCTCAACAGAAATCACATTTAGAAATATATAGAGTAATCGAATATAACTATCTTTACAGTCTAACAAAATCACCACTTTTTAATATGATTGTAATAATATGACGCGACTAATCAGGCAAGGTTTATTATTATCCAAAAAACAAATATAAGTTAGGTACTTCAAATCCGAATTGCCATAAAAAAATATATGGATTATTCCATGACCAATCGAGACAGAAACTATTTTGAGTTACCAAATTTAGCCACCTTCCTGTTTACTCGCTCATAAACCATACTTAGTTGACATAATGTTCACTGGGAGAGAAGATATCGCATGTACTGTACTGTTGGTCAAGCCTGAACATTCAGCAAGACCTTCAATTGATGAGCAATATCTTGTTCCGGTTGACATTTCTGAAATGGCCTGGTGAAGAAAAATGGTTGTGATGTTTTCTGCATCCAGTGTAGAGGTGGTTGGGGCAGAGTTGAGGGAGACGGAGGCTCTGACCATTTGCAACCAGCATATTGCTTGCTGTCGGGCGAGGATGATTTCGAAGAGACAGGAGACATACTGTGCGTTTTAGGACTTGAAGATAATGATATTGTCCTTTGATAATGGTCTTTCAAATCTGGTGACTGCATTCTACTTTTAAAATTTTTAGAATCTTGCAAGGGACTTCTAGCCTTCGATGCGTTACACTTATTATTCGTTCTAGTGTTATCACATTTAATTTTGCCATTACCTTCCACGTTCCGTTTCGCCATTTCTGAAGCGAAACGTTTTTCGTACGTCAAACACATAAACAAAAAGTTTTAGTCCTTTTTGCATCAAATATTGATACGTTATATATAGTAATATACTCGGGTATTCAAAAATGCATATATCACAGACCTGAATGATGAATTTTGCATCCAAAACAAGCTTCAACGAAGAAACGATTAATATGGTTCAGGACACACTACACTTTGCTTTCACAAAATGGATGCTCCCGTTCGGAGAGATTGCCAAACAAAGAAACCACAGAAATATGAACTCGAAATCCAGCGATTTAACGTTCTATTGGGACAAACTTTCGAGATTTCACTATTGATCAATGAAGCTTACTAATTGCACAGGTTTTAAAGGCAAATTTCAACAAACTGGCACCTGAGTACATCTTTTATTATCACAGCACTCTACACAGACTGCATTTCGACTAGAATCGAAACGTAAACAAGTTGTATATAAATGAAAATCATTTGATTGCTTTGCGCATAGCACTGCGCAGATCGTTGTTCTTTATCTACCTTATTTTTTAT
Source organism: Aphidecta obliterata (assembly GCA_963966015.1). Lineage (NCBI taxonomy): Eukaryota > Metazoa > Arthropoda > Insecta > Coleoptera > Coccinellidae > Aphidecta > Aphidecta obliterata. The sequence continues at coordinate 8,392,358 of OZ014435.1, forward strand.
AAGCAACGTTGCCGATATCCATCACGTAGGCAAAGAATTGCACAAGAAAAATTTACATTTTTAATCATTTTTGAGCGCTCGTTCTACTTACACGAGGGCTATATCATATCGTCACGATGTCTGTATTTGTCTAATTTTGAAAATGGTCTTAATCGACAAGTTTTCACTTACTAATGACGAATCCGTCGAAAAATTCAAGTCTGTCCGTCCGGCCGTAAGCACGATAACTTTCGAACGGAACGACCAAGAGACTTGAAATTGTTGAAGTTTTTAATGGGTAGAATTCCACCAGGGCAAGATTTTGTCCAGATCGCATGACTAGAACCATAGGAACTAGAAACCATAGAAAATTATAACATTCGAACGGAAAGGCCTAGGGACTTGAAATTTTCAGGATTTCCAATTTCGAGGTCACGTTCATCAATGAGCAAAATTTGACTAGGGGTTCCGTAAATATGACCGTTCAATAGTATATTATTTCATAAGGGGGAAAAAGTGTCCCTTTTCATGGCGAGCTTGTGTTTACCCGCTGAACGGAGTGAAAATGATCTGCGGTATTCATTTTTAATCCTCTCGTGGAACTTGAATGATCGTAGTTCAACCTTTCGAGTAGTATTTAAGGACATAACCTCAAAATATCATTGACATCTCAAAACCTTAACCTAAAAATGAGTTAAAAAACACTTCTTCTCCCATGCATCACAAAACTGCATCGGCTGTGAATCACCTACAAAATTAATTATATCAATTCGAGACTTTACTGAATGGGATTATGTGCGAAATTGTTATTGGAAAATTCCTCAGCATCGATTTACATGATTTTCTTGAAATTTTTATGAACACGGCAACGCAGCAATCCAACCTATTTATAGCCCACAGCTGTTGATCAAAACAACCATTTTCAGTTTATTGCACACATATTTACCTCAATGGAAAAGTACAAATAAGCATTTTGTTTTGTATCATTATTTCATTAATAGATGAGATAACGAGAATAATACTTGAGCGTTCATCATAAAATTATCGCATAAACTCCTTAGCAATAACTCCGTTGTTTCGGAAAAAATATTGATTATTTATTACATTCTAAATGTTCTTTGTTCGAAATAATACATCAAAATTCATAGCTGAGAATTTATTTGACATAGAATCGAAAAAAATATCTTAACTTCAACCTCCCTGCAATTCTTAGTAGAGAATGTAAATATTTATGAAATTTCTTGTCTATCCGACACTGATTCGTCTAGATCGATAATTCAACCCACCCTCTTTTAGGGCTTGAGTAATCAAAGGAAATTTGTTCACAAAATAAAGCTACTCCCATTGTCATTAGAAGTGTCACACCCAGAAGGAGAATGGAGCTTTAACATTTTCAAGAAGTTTTGAACAACCTAAAAAAATGTGTGCACGTCTCGGCATTGAGAAAATAAGATGGTCAATGCCTGCTTGTGGCACCTCGTTCCAAGCAACTCGAACTCGTATTAGACGAGGCGCATCCACCAAATTATTCAAAAGCAATTATTTCTTACACCTCAGCCAATTGTGCTCGAATTTGATTGAAAGTTTTTTCAAATACTTCTATATATCCCACATTCATTCGAAGTTTTCACAATATACTCGTTTTTTGGTGAATCGAAACTGTTCAAATGTCTATGGTTCTGTAGAATTTAGAATTCACTCATATGAATATCGAAACTGTTCAAATGTCTATGGTTCTGTAGAATTTAGAATTCACTCATATGAATATCGAAACTGTTCAAATGTCTATGGTTCTGTAGAATTCACTCATATGCATATGAATACCGGATTCGATCCGATTATTCCGATTACTTCAAATTTCATTTTCTGTGCTCTAGGTGCGCTGTCTCGAGGTTATTGTATTAATAATTTTCATCATTCTTATAAGTTTGATAGCATTTGTGATATTTTCTAACAGAAATCAACTTTGTCAATCAGGAAATAATTTTCGATACCTCAATCCATCAAGATGATGGTAAGTGATGAATTCAAGTGTAATTGTATTCACTAACGAGTCGACCATTCCCACATGCTCCGACACCCGGTTTTCTCTCAACATTTTATTTATTTATAGCAACCCCAAATTGTTCTCCTGAGAGAAGGAACCGATTCATCACAAGGCAAACCTCAGCTTATTTCAAATATCAATGCCTGCCAGTCCGTTCTTGATGCAGTTAGAACCACCCTTGGTCCCAGGGGTATGGATAAACTGATTATTGATAGAAATGCCAAAGCTACCATCTCAAATGACGGCGCAACGATTTTGAAATTACTAGACATTGTTCACCCTGCAGCCAAAACATTGGTTGATATCGCTAAATCGCAGGATGCCGAAGTAGGAGATGGAACGACTAGTGTCGTTCTATTAGCCGGCGAATTCTTGAAACAAATGAAACCTTTTGTCGAAGAAGGCGTACACCCCAGAATTATAATCAAAGCAGTTAGGAGATCGCTTCAGCTCTGTATAACAAAGATAAACGAATTGGCTGTAAAAATAAATAAACAGAATGCCGACGAGTTTCGTTCGTTATTGGAAAAATGTGCGGCTACAGCGATGAGCTCCAAGTTGATCAACCAGCAGAGGAAATTCTTCTCGAAAATGGTCGTTGATGCTGTGTTGATCCTAGACGAACTTCTACCTTTGAACATGATTGGAATTAAGAAGGTACAGTATTCTTTTACTATTTGTTTATATTCTGAGGGTAATTTAAAAATTGGTTGAGAAAATTTCAAATTAAATTAGGGATTACGTCGCCCAAAGAAACTTAAGTTCTAAAGGTGCAGTTGCCTTATCTACATCAAATTCTTGAGAGCAAATCCATAAGTAGTTTGAATCTTGTATATTTTCAAAAATAATTGCTGATCCAGGAAAAAACCTCACATATGGTCATAAAAAAACCTATATTAACTGTCTATGTATAGGAAATTTCTTATTCTTAGTGTAACTAATGGACTCCATCCCCGAATTATGCTACATTATGGAATAATTCAGATGCAACAATGTTTTTACTCATTTCTAATCAAGATATATTGTCGAGTAGGTTCAAGGAGGTGGTCTAGAAGAGTCTTTGTTGATCGCCGGAGTAGCTTTCAAGAAAACCTTTTCTTACGCTGGGTTCGAAATGCAGCCGAAGACTTATAAAAATTGTAAAATAGCTCTCCTCCACATTGAGCTCGAATTGAAAGCCGAAAGAGATAACGCTGAAGTTCGTGTTGATAACGTAAAGGAATACCAGAAAATTGTAGATGCCGAATGGAACATATTGTATCAAAAACTGCAAAAAATCCACGATTCAGGAGCTAACGTTGTACTTTCCAATCTGCCAATCGGTGATGTAGCCACGCAATTCTTCGCAGATAGGTAAGACTCGTACCCAAATTTTCTGAACTCTTCTTAATTCGCGACTATTCCAGAGACATGTTCTGCGCTGGTCGTGTACCCGACGAGGATCTCAAAAGGACACTGAAGGCTTGCGGCGGTGCAGTTATGACGACAGTACATGATCTGAACGATTCGGTCTTGGGAAAATGCGATATTTTCGATGAACGTCAAATCGGTGGCGAACGTTTCAACTTCTTCCAAGGTTGCCCCAATGGAAAAGCCAGTACGATCATTCTCAGAGGTGGCAGCGAACAATTTTTGGAAGAGACCGAAAGATCTCTGCACGATGCTATCATGATTGTTAGGCGAACCATCAAAAGCGATGCCATTGTAGCTGGGGGAGGTGCGATTGAGATGGAACTCTCGAAAATGCTGAGGGACCACTCGAAGAACATTCTAGGTGAGTTGAATTGTGGAATTTCGTAGTTTAATCTATCGTTTACTGATTATCGCCCAAGTTTGATCTCAACTCATTAAAGTATTCAAAGAAACGATCATCTTTCATTCGTTGAGCCCACTGCGATGTTACAATCATTTATAAAGTTCTTGTATTATCTTGGTAGTATTTGAACCGAATATTTATTGTTATAGGCAAAGAGCAACTTTTGATCGGTGCTATCGCCAAAGCCTTAGAAATAATCCCGAGGCAATTATGTGACAATGCAGGATTTGACGCAACAAATATTTTGAATAAATTACGTCAGAAACATGCTCAAAGAAGTTGTTGGTATGGCGTAGATGTCAGTAAAGAGGACATAAACGACAACTTCGAAACTTGCGTATGGGAACCCGCAATTGTTAAAGTAAATGCTTTGACAGCTGCAACAGAAGCAGCTTGCTTGATATTATCCGTAGATGAAACCATCAAGAACAAGAAATCTGAAGGGGCGCCTGCTGCACCTCAAGGTAGAGGTTTTGGACGTCCTATGTAGTCGTACATAAACTGTTGAATATTTCATAACTAATTCCACTGACTTTTATTTGCACTGTTCCGCTGCATAAACTGGAAGTATTTTGCTAGTTTTATTTATCTTTTGAAATTATTCTAACTCTTGAATAAATAATAATAAATTTACTATCGTTAATTTTTTCTGATCCCTTTAAGGTTGCTTCTCAAATCTCTACATCCCTCTCCAAAAGCAGATACTGAATAAAACAACCAATAAATAATACAAAAACGTTTATTTGAAATTTGTTGTTGTTATTAAGATTCTTATTTTATTTAAAATTTCATACATTGTTATAAACACATTATGCGGCGTAAAATCATTACTATAAGTCAACGTGATTCTGTAACACTCTTTGTAAATTTCTATCAATTTCTTACCCTTAGACTTATCCTGAGAGTAAATCTTCAAAATAGATATCAGTATATTTTGAAACTCTTTCATAAACGAGTCCATAAGGCTTCGAAATGTTAAATATTTTTCTTCCTCAGTCGGCATAAAATTTTTTTCAGAAGGTATCAGAATGGCTTCTCCCATCAAAATAAGTTGAATCATTTCGGCGATCTCCACAAATATTTCTACAGCCGTATTCAGGAATTCTAACTTTTTTCTGTTATTCTCGATATCTGGAACAAAATAAATAAATTACCACAGAAATTTCACGATTTTTCTCTAGTGAAAATGGTATTTATACTTACTCTCAGCCATTTCCTCATACAAAATGAACAATTTGAGTTGTGTTCTAAAATAAGGAAGAGGTTGTACAACTTCAAGAAAATACTTTACTGCCCACTGATATTCACGCTCAGCCAGAGTAAACATCTTCTTCCGGAAGACTGGATCATCGTTGCTCAGGAAGAGTTTGTGATGAATCGAAGCCATTCTGCATTTAATTAAAGCTATTCTGTTTCGAAAGTTTGCAAATTTGCTATGATCTTTATCAGTATCGCAACTTTCCAATGCAAGCGTTAAAGCTTTCAATACTTTTTCATTGTATTTAGCAGAGTCCTGATGGAAAAAGATACAGAAAAATTTTATTATTTACTTAAGTATCTATCTATCTTACCACATCATCGGGTGGATTATCTTGCATCAAACTGGCCTCAGAGAACAAAGATGAAGACAATTCCCAATTAACATTATCCCAAATTTGTGGGTTTGTATGCCTTTTCCCCAGAATCTTGAATGCCTTCCTGAAGTACTCGTTAGATTTCGCATAACACGATTTTTCTTCGAGAGTCAATGCGCGACCTGGTAGGGAATATGAGAAGCCTATGAGACGATACATATGACCAAGATTTGTGTTTAGAAGAGCCATATTTTCCTTATCTTTAATTTTCTCGAAAGCATCAAGTGCTTTCAATAAATGTACTTCGGCTTTCTTCGCCCACGTGCCCACTTCTTCTTCTCCGTTGAATATTTTAGCATAATTGAGATAATATGCTCCAGCTTCGTTCAAAGCATTTCCTAACCTGAAACGTAAACGAGTTGGTGTACTTTACTACTTAATATTCAATTTAAAAATCTTTATTTTGCACCAGTTTGACTTATTAGAAAACCTGACTCATCTGGCAACATTGGCTAAATATGACAGATGTGATACATTAGATCTATTGTGTGACGGGAATGTCGAAAATATTACGCTCATAACTTCAATTTGATGAATAATTCAAAAAAGAAGAATTGAAACAAAAAGAATGAGAGCTATAAATAATTTTTGGAAATTTTTCCGAGATTCTTAAAGTTATGGCGCGTATTGGATACACTAGAATCATTTTTAGTAAGTTGAAAGAAATTGATCGAAACTGAGTTTCTTTAAGGAAAACCTTTTTTGCCCAATCTAAGACATAATCTGGTAAATGTTAAACAATTATAGAATCCTCATCAAATGCGCTAACTATTTAAGTCACTTGCCAAACTCATGAAGCACAATTTTTTTTCAGTACAGTCTGTTGAAGTTGGGCGAAATATTAATTTTGAATCCTTGGTTTGGCAAAGAGTGACATTATTTTCCAAGCTGGAGCAGTTTGCTTAGAATCACAGGTTACAGAACCACTATTCAGGATAATATAGGAAAAATAAAATTAGAAGAAAGTAAAGAGTTGTAGCAACAGGAGTTCAAAAATCATCACATGGTGTGCATTTTCTCGAATAAAAGAAAATGCAATATAATTTGAAAAATACACGACGTAGATTTTTTCTAATATTTTTCTGATGACTATTATGACTCAGCCTGTTACCCTGTTTCACAGAAATGTCGAAAATATTACGCTCATAACCTTAATTTTTGATTAAGATGGATAATTCAGAAAAGAACCTTCTGCTCCAATGAAGGAGGGGAGAAGAACTGTCTCAACTAAAAATTGGAAATAGAATTGAAAAAAAAAGAATGAAAGAGGAATGAATGATTTTCATGAATTGATTTTTTTACCAATATATAATAATTAATGAAATATGGTGGGATGTAGAAACTTCCCCCTAACTAGGGTGTACACTACTTAATATTCAATTTGAAAATCTTTTTTTTTGCACCTGTTTGACTTAATAAAAACTCAACTAAGAAAAACTTATATCTGGCAACATCGGCTAAATATGACAGATGTGATACATTAGATCTACTGTTTCACAGAAATGTCGAAAATATTACGCTCATAACCTTAATTTTTGATTAAGATGGATAATTCAGAAAAGAACCTTCTGCTCCAATGAAGGAGGGGAGAAGAACTGTCTCAACTAAAAATTGGAAATAGAATTGAAAAAAAAAGAATGAAAGAGGAATAAATGATTTTCATAAATTGATTTTCTTACCAATATAAAATAATTAATGAAATATGGTGGCATGTAGAAACTTCCCCCTAACTAGGGTGTACACTACATAATATTCAATTTGAAAATCTTTTTTTTTGCACCTGTTTGACTTAATAAAAACTCAATTAAGATAAACTTATATCTGGCAACATCGGCTAAATATGACAGATGTGATACATTAGATCTACTGTTTCACAGAAATGTTGAAAATATTACGCTCATAACCTTAAGTTTTGATTAAGATGGATAATTCAGAAAAGAACCTTCTGCTCCAATGAAGGAGGGGAGAAGAACTGTCTCAACTAAAAATTGGAAATAGAATTGAAAAAAAAAGAATGATAGAGGAATAAATGATTTTCATAAATTGATTTTTTACCAATATATAATAATTAATGAAATATGGTGGGATGTAGAAACTTCCCCCTAACTAGGGTGTACACTACTTAATATTCAATTTGAAAATCTTTTTTTTTGCACCTGTTTGACTTAATAAAAACTCAACTAAGAAAAACTTATATCTGGCAACATCGGCTAAATATGACAGATGTGATACATTAGATCTACTGTTTCACAGAAATGTCGAAAATATTACGCTCATAACCTTAATTTTTGATTAAGATGGATAATTCAGAAAAGAACCTTCTGCTCCAATGAAGGAGGGGAGAAGAACTGTCTCAACTAAAAATTGGAAATAGAATTGAAAAAAAAAAGAATGAAAGAGGAATAAATGATTTTCATAAATTGATTTTTTTACCAATATATAATAATTAATGAAATATGGTGGCATGTAGAAACTTCCCCCTAACTAGGGTGTACACTACTTAATATTCAATCTGAAAATCTTTTTTTTTTGCACCTGTTTGACTTAATAAAAACTCAACTAAGATAAACTTATATCTGACAACATCGGCTAAATATGACAGATGTGATACATTAGATCTACTGTTTCACAGGAATGTCGAAAATATTAGGCTCATAACCTTAATTTTTGATTAAGATGGATAATTCAGAAAAGAACCTTCTGCTCCAATGAAGGAGGGGAGAAGAACTGTCTCAACTAAAAATTGGAAATAGAATTGAAAAAAAAAATAATGAAAGAGGAATAAATGATTTTCATAAATTGATTTTTTTACCAATATATAATAATTAATGAAATATGGTGGCATGTAGAAACTTCCCCCTAACTAGGGTGTACACTACTTAATATTCAATCTGAAAATCTTTTTTTTTTGCACCTGTTTGACTTAATAAAAACTCAACTAAGATAAACTTATATCTGACAACATCGGCTAAATATGACAGATGTGATACATTAGATCTACTGTTTCACAGGAATGTCGAAAATATTAGGCTCATAACCTTAATTTTTGATTAAGATGGATAATTCAGAAAAGAACCTTCTGCTCCAATGAAGGAGGGGAGAAGAACTGTCTCAACTAAAAATTGGAAATAGAATTGAAAAAAAAAAGAATGAAAGAGGAATAAATGATTTTCATAAATTGATTTCCTTACCAATATATAATAATTAATGAAATATGGTGGCATGTAGAAACTTCCCCCTAACTAGGGTGTACACTACTTAATATTCAATTTGAAAATCTTTTTTTTTGCACCTGTTTGACTTAATAAAACCTCAACTAAGATAAACTTATATCTGGCAACATCGGCTAAGTATGATAGATGTGATACATTAGATCTACTGTTTCACAGAAATGTCGAAAATATTACGCTAATAACCTTAATTTTTGATTAAGATTGACTTAATATTCAATTCGAAAATTTTTTTTTGCACCTGTTTGACTAAATGAAAACTCAACTAAGAGAAACGGCAACGTCGGCTAAACATGACAGATGTGATGCATTAGATCTTCTGTTCGACAAAAATATCTGTCGAAAATCGGGAAAAAAAACCAAAAGTAACAAAATATCAGGATTTCAATGCTCATAATTCTGAACTCACCTCCTCAACATATTATCAGTCACCGATACTTTCAAGGCCTCTTCATAACACACAACCGCCAAATGAATGACTGCCTCAGGCGTTTCAAAATCGCAATCGTACACGCACATCAAATTCGGCGAATAGACAGGATCCTCCGGATCTTCGTCGCTCATTATCTGGGTCAACATCTCGCATTCCTTCCTCGTGTGAGTGAATATATTCTCGCGAAATATCCGCAAGTGGCTTTGCGGTTCTTGAGAACTCAGAAATATCCTGATGCAACAGTCTCCGGCCCTTCCGAGGATGCACTCTTCGTTGAACTGGATGGAACCGTTCAGTTTTCGCATTATCAGGGAACACCTCGCTAGCAGTCTTATGTTTCTGAAACAGTTGTCATATTGGTGTTTGCCGAAATAAAATTCGGAGAGGGTGGCGAACACGAGCACCGCTTTTTCGTAGAGCAAGTTCTTGAGATGGGTTTTCCACGACATTCCATCTTGTCTAGCGTTTTTTTTCTTCCACGTAGGTAAAGGTTCCGTTTTCTTGTTATTCATCACCAATAAAGAAGCCAGATCTGGTTCTTGTTTGATGGTTTTTTTCTTTCTTGATTTTGAGTCTGCTAAAAGGAGAATCTTGTTTAATTAACATAAAATCAATCAAACAAATGCAGATTCATAAAATGCCATCGGCATATTCTACCATAGATGTTTATTCACCTTTTTTGATAACACCTTTCTTAGCTGTATCTACATCTTTATCAAACATAACGTTTCCCTGTTCGACTTTTTCAATTGCATCATCCGAAATGCCCTCTGAAAAAATTGGATGCATTAAGCAGGGAAATTCAGCAGGAAATGGAAATATTCGAAGATATGCAGTAAGGTGATTCCTGATTCCGTTAGCACAGATCTCCCAAAAATTTCTCCCTTTCTATGGTTTACCTTACTTACCGGTGTGAAATTAGCGGCCAGTTTCGGAAAAACGTCAGTGGCCAATTCGCCGATAAGCGCAGTAATGTAACATATTCTCTCCACTACAAATATTGGATTAATCATTGGACATTTATTTATCCCCCTCATTTCCAGAAAAATGGATGAAAATCATTTCTGTTTTTTGCATATTCTAGGGTAATTCATGTTTTACTACAGTGCGTAGCTCATATTTTGTCCCCCTCAGGAACAAGGTCAACCGAGCCATTGAATAATGTTCTTCGGGTTTATCGAATAAAAATTCAAACTTCGAATTTTTCCTCTCATTTCCAGAAAAATTAGTGAAAATGTTTTTTTTTTTTTTGATAATATGAGGGAATAATGGTTCTACCACAGTGCAAAGCTCCCATATTTTGTTCACCCCAGAAATAATGTCAACCGAGCCATTGAATAATGTTCTTTGGGTTTATCGGATAAAACTTCAAACTTCGAATTTTTCCTCTCATTTCCAGAAAAATTAGTGAAAATAATTTTTGTTTCTTGAATAATATGGGGGAGTAATGGTTCTACCACAGTGCAAAGCTTCCATATTTTGTCCACCCCAGGAACAATGTCAACCGAGCCGTTGAATAATGTTCTTTGGGTTTATCGGATAAAACTTCAAACTTCGAATTTTTCCTCTCATTTCCAGAAAAATTAGTGAAAATAATTTTTGTTTCTTGGATAATATGGGGCAATAATGGTTCTACCACAGTGCAAAGCTTCCATATTTGTCCACCCCAGGAACAATGTCAACCGAGCCGTTCAATAATGTTCTTTGGGTTTATCGGATAAAACTTCAAACTTCGAATTTTTCCTCTCATTTCCAGAAAAATTAGTGAAAATAATTTTTGTTTCTTGAATAATATGGGGGAGTAATGGTTCTACCACAGTGCAAAGCTTCCATATTTTGTCCACCCCAGGAACAATGTCAACCGAGCCGTTGAATAATGTTCTTTGGGTTTATCGGATAAAACTTCAAACTTCGAATTTTTCCTCTCATTTCCAGAAAAATTAGTGAAAATAATTTTTGTTTCTTGGATAATATGGGGCAATAATGGTTCTACCACAGTGCAAAGCTTCCATATTTGTCCACCCCAGGAACAATGTCAACCGAGCCGTTCAATAATGTTCTTTGGGTTTATCGGATAAAACTTCAAACTTCGAATTTTTCCTCTCATTTCCAGAAAAATTAGTGAAAATAATTTTTGTTTCTTGGATAATATGGGGGAATAATGGTTCTACCACAGTGCAAAGCTTCCATATTTTGTCCACCCCAGGAACAATGTCAACCGAGCCGTTGAATAATGTTCTTTGGGTTTATCGGATAAAACTTCAAACTTCGAATTTTTCCTCTCATTTCCAGAAAAATTAGTGAAAATAATTTTTGTTTCTTGGATAATATGGGGCAATAATGGTTCTACCACAGTGCAAAGCTTCCATATTTGTCCACCCCAGGAACAATGTCAACCGAGCCGTTGAATAATGTTCTTTGGGTTTATCGGATAAAAATTCAAAATTCGAATTTTTCCTCTCATTTCCAGAAAAATTAGTGAAAATAATTTTTGTTTCTTGAATAATATGGGGGAGTAATGGTTCTACCACAGTGCAAAGCTTCCATATTTTGTCCACCCCAGGAACAATGTCAACCGAGCCGTTGAATAATGTTCTTTGGGTTTATCGGATAAAAATTCAAAATTCGAATTTTTCCTCTCATTTCCAGAAAAATTTGTGAAAATAATTTTTGTTTCTTGAATAATATGGGGGAGTAATGGTTCTACCACAGTGCAAAGCTTCCATATTTTGTCCACCCCAGGAACAATGTCAACCGAGCCGTTGAATAATGTTCTTTGGGTTTATCGGATAAAAATTCAAACTTCGAATTTTTCCTCTCATTTCCAGAAAAATTAGTGAAAATAATTTTTGTTTCTTGAATAATATGGGGGAGTAATGGTTCTACCACAGTGCAAAGCTTCCATATTTTGTCCACCCCAGGAACAATGTCAACCGAGCCGTTGAATAATGTTCTTTGGGTTTATCGGATAAAAATTCAAACTTCGAATTTTTCCTCTCATTTCCAGAAAAATTAGTGAAAATAATTTTTGTTTCTTGGATAATATGGGAGAATAATGGTTCTACCACAGTGCAAAGCTTCCATATTTTGTCCACCCCAGGAACAATGTCAACCGTTCAATAATGTTCTTTGGGTTTATCGGATAAAACTTCAAACTTCGAATTTTCCCACTAATTAAAAAAAAATGAATGAAAATCATTTTTGTTTTTTGCATACTATGAGGGAATTTAGGTTTTAGGCCGCTGACGTCTTGCCGAAACTGGCCGCTAAGTTCACCCCGGTACTTACTTGAGGTTCAGCTTGAAAATATTCTCATGAAGGTTACAGAATACAGAAAAAAATCAGAAGTCGAAATTTTTAAGTGCAAAGATTAGCTTCACTGATAAAAATATCCGTTAATTACCTTTTTTATTTTCATTCAACTTTTCATATCCCATAGGTATTGGTTCTGAACACTTGGCACTGGGTATTCCGCTACCCATCGGCATAGGTTCCAAAGGTTCGTCAGAGAAATATTGTAAGCAATTCAGACCTCTATGTATATTGGAGAGAGCTTTTAAGCAACGATAGTCCGCACCGCCGTCTATCGGAGGTGGCGGCTTGAAGGATTTCTTTTTCTCCTCTTCTTTGGCCGTTTCCAAATCCAAGACTTTTATAGCTTCTTCGTTTATGTCCTCATTGTCATTTTCGAATAATCGATCTTGATCTGGATCTTCTATAAAGCCAATTCAATAAATCCATAAAGAAGCGAGGTAGAAATCAAATGATTTGAAATGAACTGTAATGCATAAAACACTTCAATATAGTTTTTCTAATTTGAATTTAGAAATAAACCTTCAAAATAATTGTGATATGAGATCATTCAACAATCATGCATGAAAAAGCCGCTTTGGTTCTCTGTAAAAGAGAATTGACAACAATTGAAAACATTTCTTGTAACGTACTCAGAAGATTTCTCCCAAACACGACATATCAGTACTTTACTGAAATGATGTATGAAGCATGATTGTGATTTATTCTCTGGTGAACAGTTCTGAAAAAAGTGCAGGGAACTTTTACGATTATGTAAATAATATTGAATACACAAAGTTTATCCATATCGAATTAATAAGATCGCAAAGCACTGATAAAAAAAAAATTCGATATTAAAACCTACCTTTATCAAATGTTGGAGCTTCCGGATTGGTAGTTATCGGTAGGTAAATTTCCGAAAGCATAAAATATGATGAAGTCACTATTTCCGGATATTTATCTTCAGGTAGAAGTTTAATGCAATTCTCTAATAACATTTTAATAACTCCACTCCTCTTGTTCGTTGATTTCATAAAGTTTCTAGCCACTCTATACAGCAACATGGCCACCGGAATAGTAAACGGATTCTGTAACTTATCATTCTGGGGAACCAAACATGTCAAATCGTAAAGCTTGATAAAATCTGCTTCCTTATCTTTGAATAACCAATAGGTGTGTCCTGCTTTTGTTGCGTTTGTTTTCAAGAAAGAAAGAATATTTTGTGCTACATCTTTGATGAGTTGCGGCGAAAACTTCGAGTTTTTCAGTTGCGGCAAGTCCTCCGTTTTAATGAGCTCGTACTTCTGTACGAAACCATTGAGATGGTAGCACATAACCACTTCCGGGACGTTGGACATCAAGTTGTCCAGCCAATAATCAATACCTGTTAGTACGTTGATAGGTTGTTTCATATCCCTCAATCGCAAGGATATACAAGGATATTCACCACCTCCGAAGATTGGCATGTCGGTACCTGAAATATGCATAGTTAATATTCATGTACCAGTGCACAGATGTCTAATGAGTATTCCCTTGAATAAGGACAAAATTGTTGGAAAATGAATTTATGGCCTTAAGATTCAATTTGAATATCTTTTCATTTGCACCAGTTTGACTTAATGAAAACTCAACTGAGAGTCACTTATATCTGGCAACGTTGGCTAAATATGACAGATGTGATACATTAGATCTACTGTTTGACGTAAATGTCGAAAATATTACGCTCATAACCTCAATTTTAATTAGGATGGATAATTCAGAAAAAAACCTTCTGCTCCAATGACATAGGGGAGAAGAACGGTCTCAACTACATATTGGAAGAGCTCAATTGGAAATAGAATTAAAAAAAAATCAAAGAGGAATGGATCATTTTCATGAATTGTTTTTTTAACAATATATGATAATTTATGGAATATGGTGGCATGTAGAAACTTCCCACTAACTAGGGTGTACCCAACATAATATTCAATTCAAAATCTTTTTTTTTGGCACCAGTTTGACTTAATAGAAACTCAACTAAGAGTAACTCATATCTGGCAACATTGGCTGAAAATGACAGATGTGATACGTTAGATCTACTTTTTGACGGAAATGACGAAAATATTAAGTTTTTTGTTTAGGTTATCTGTCAAGAATCAGGAAAAAACCAAAAGTAACAAAATATGAGTTTGGTTCCATGTAATTGGCCCCTTGTTTGGAATAATATGATTGTTCACTTGCCTAGGAGCATTTCGATGTCCTCAAAAGTCCATACCACATCACGGTTATATTTGTCGTCAAAAGTTGAATCGGGAGCTTCAACATCTGGGGAAGGATTCGGCAGTACGGGATCCTCGAAACTTCTGGAACTACGCGCTTGATTTACTTCATTCTCTAACATCCTTTCACTTTGATTCATATCCAGACTATGATACATAAACTTGGATATGAGACTTCTATGTTTTAATGCTTCCCGAGAACGAATTTCTGTATATATGCGCCTTTCATCCTGAATAGCCTTAGCGCTCAGATGTTTCATAACAAAATCGCGCAACCACAAGAAAACCCCATCTTTAGTCCGAGCGAAGTTCTTATAGATATCGAAATTATCTATGAGCAAAGTATTACCAACCCGATGTACAAACATACTGACAACTTCTTTTGTGTAAGGAATTTTCAAGAGTTTTTTTATATTCTCTGCATCAGATATAACGTCTACATCGCCAACGCAATCCGGATACATTTGAGCCATCCTAAAACTGAAAAGCATTCATAATGTTGATATTATCATGTTGTCTGTGAAAGTTTTATTATTACACTCACCTGGCAAAACCTTTATGTGTCAACGTAAATGCCCTTTGCAATCCGTATGAATCAGCTGAGCTACTCAGCCAATTTGCGGGTGGTAAATTCAAGTCAGTATTACATTGTAATTTGATATAATCTGGTATCCTGGGAACAGAATATTTTACAACCGCTGTAGATTTGATTTCATTCAGTTCCATGTCAACAATTTTTTCCTTCGACTCAGTTCGTTTATTTTTACTATTCATATGATTTTGATGATCATCTGTCTTCATTGCAGTTGAATGATTGTCCATATCTATTTCATTGTGTTGATTGTCCGTTTCTTTTTTATTTGGTTGAATTTTCTTTAATTCGATTAGATCATTTTCTATCTTCAATTCAGTCTCATTTTCCTTACCCTTAGTGTCACCAGTTGAAACACTTAGGTTTTGTTTATTCCTTCTCTTTCCCTTCCTCTTGGACATAACGATATGTTTGACAAAATCAAATAACTACTATTCACAACATAACACGTATTTCCGAGAATCGCCCAATAATATTATTATATTGTCCGTACATACATTTAATTGATATTTTAAATTGATAGTTCTAGAATGTTCCACAGCAATACAAATTTGAAATATTCATGGGAAAATTAAATAATACGCGTTGAAACGCATTCCTAGGGTAATTCTCGAAATACCTAAAAATTATTGCATGCAAGTGTGTATTCTTGAAAAAATCTGCTCAGTTTTTTTCCTTATAAACAGATGTGACATTAGAAACTAGGTTAAATACAAGGGACACAAGGGTAACGAAAGTATGTCAACAAACTACATCGCATTTAAACTACTTGAAACTTGAAATTTCAGATTCTAGAAAAACAGTGTGCAAAACTGACATCTGCGCACCGCTAGTTTACAGTAACCTACTCGAGATTGCAGTTTCAAGCCCAAAAAGAAGAGATCTGTGGTCTTGCGTCGAAACACAAAAGCTCTTTTGTCGAAATGAAAGAGGTAAGGGCTTCTGAAGTCTCTGAGCTCTCTGGTCTCGTAAAAAGGTAGAACGTAGGAACGTACTGTCTGCGTTTGCAAGTTACTAAGTCTTGAACCCTCAACTGAAGAGGGTTGCTAATTTGATGAATTACCGACATTCTGGTAAATTCATAAGATCTTTAGTTTAGCACATGAGTTTTATCATTCTTATTTGTTACTGTCTTGTTAATTGTTTACATGCTTATTATTCTTATCTTCTTCTGTCTTATTTAATTGTTTCCATTACTTATTTAATGCGTTATTTCATGTATTCTTCAACGTTAGTTAATGCTCCTAACTGTCCAGCTATGGCTTTCTTTACACAAATTAGTGGTATTATCGACGGTAAGTTCTAGAGAGCTTCTTGTATTAAAGATAATTGTTTAATCATCGCCTTTTCTAATCATATCTGGGTTTATGCAATAATCTCATAATAATACAACTCGAATAACTTTATACATACTATATGTAATCGTCGTAGCTTTCAGCTAAAATTACGGTTATTTATAGGCAGCTTCAGTGTCGTAATTATGTTCATCATCTTTAATTATCGTTGGTCAACTTTATCATTGAATAGAGAACTTATAGGTTATCAATTATCCTGGATGGGATTACTTCGCAGGGAGACAACTATCGCAGACGCACCGTTAACTAATCTCTCCCCCACTAATTTCCACAGCTAGGTATCATCAGACTTATTATTTATTCTTCAATGGGACCGTTCTAATCGACTCTCCCCCAGCGTGGGAGAAGGGATTGTTTTTATTGAATATCACTCCAACGTGCTTCAAAGGAGATGGTTCTCTTTGGCCCTCTCCTCACCGCTGGACATCACCGTCTGAGAAGTTCCTCACATCACTGGATCCTCACATTATCACCTATAAAGGTTAAGGAGTTATTACTGCAGCATTTAACTTACTCAACCATCTTTGAACATCATATGAGAGAATTCTCACCAGTCGACCTGTGGTCGTCTATGGATATCCTTCACTTGTGGATCAACGGTATTTGAACGGGACAAGGAGAGGGTTTTCGTTTTTGGTTTTTTTGTTCCCCCCTTCTTTTTGTCTCTCTGAAATAAACTTGTGATTTTCTTGTTTTGAGTGCTAAAAATATTTGTTTTGAATTTCCTACCTTCCCGTTAATTTCTTCTATTGAATCAAGCGTAATTTGGGTTGCATGCACAACGAAGAGTCCCTAAACTACTGCACGATCACGATCTTGGCCAAAGATTATCTAGAGTAATATTTTCAAGTTAATTAGAAATCATTCAAGGTTGAGTTCTAGTTCTTCGATGCTCTCAGCAGAAAACTGTAATGACAGTAACAGCAAAGTTCCTCTTTGGTAACAGTTTTAGCGCCTAAAAGTACCAATACAGTACATTTTAATTGATTTAGCGATAATTTGGCAATTTATCTTTTTTCGAGTAAGTAATTTTTTGATAAAAAAGTAATTTTGTTATCGACGAAAACATTTCCATATAATTATTGTATTCTGTGGTTGAAATTCAAAAAATCATTTTCTGGTTGTCATATCCACTGTAATTTGAATACAAATAATTAAAATAGTTTATATTCAAATGCTTCATTATCCATAAGTTTATATGAAGTGTAATGTATCTAGTTGTTCTTTATGGATTTCTTTGCACTGTTTTCATTTTTATAACCTCTTCACATTCAAGACGTAAGATTTTACCATATCTCAAACTTTTCACGATTTCAAGACATTTTTTTGTAGATGATAGACTCTTCTCTGATGGAATATCAACAGCTGAGATTATAGCCGGTGATGTATTTTTCGAAATAACAGATCCTGTCGAATTAGAATATACGTACAGGGTTAGACCTGCCAAAGATTTTGGTGCTCCATTTGTAAGGTGATAATTTTCGGAATATATTCTTCTGTCTCAACCTGAACATTTCAGAATGAGTCCTTCATCTTGAAAAATACTGCCTTAGTACCTGTGAATCCCAGATTTGGCTGCCAAAGTTTAGACAACCAAAATGAGGTGGAAGGAAATGTAGCTTTCATCGAGAGAGGGTAATTTCTGAATTATTATTATTTCTTATTCCTTGAATTTTAATTCCAGAGAATGTTCTTTCAAAAAGAAAACGTTAATGGCTGAGAAAGCGGGAGCAAGAGCAGTTATAATAACAGATATTAATAACGCCAACGAAGAGTACTTCATCGAAATGATAGATGATGACGGGGATGAAGAAGCTAACATTCCAGCAGCTTTTTTGATGGGAAAAAATGGCCTTATGATAACGAAAACCTTAGAAAGGTTACGACGGCAATATGCAATAATAAACTTGCCTGTGAACTTGACATTCACACCTATTCATAAAATGAATCATCCTCCTTGGCTTGGTTGGTGAAATAAAGTTGGTTAGTAAAATAATTTATTTTCTCGTTTTATGAAAACTTGCATTATCCTTTCCTATATTAAGGTTAGGTTGGGTTAGGATATGATGAGTCGAGAAAAAACTTTAGAAATCAGACAAAGTACTGATTTGGAATTAATCAGTACATTTGATCTAGAAACTGTGAGTTTGAGATGCGAAATACAAATTAAATCAATTTTCGGATATTTATTAGTTAATTGAATAATCAGTAATGAATTCCATAGAAAATATCCAAAATAATCTTATTTGTACCAATTTTTCAATAATTTATTGAATTCTTGAATATATACTGGCCTCTGATGTGTCTATTTTACTATAGTTCAAATATAGTATGTATATGGAGCGGCATATCCATATCCTGAAAAAAAAGGTTTGAATACTTCAATCAACTGATAGAAAACTATGATGGGAGCTATAAAGATAATCGAAATGTTTCCTATTGAATGATTATTTCAATGCTATTTTTAATCTCTGAAGGTTCTTCATTATACTACTATACTATAGTTTGTTCAAATGTAACTGAAAGCTTGGTAAACAAGTTTGCACGTAAGTGGGAGGGGCTTCGGAGAGTTACTTTCCATCCAGAGTCGAACCAAGGGTAGTTCACACAACTTTTAAGGCCTTCGAAATTGTAGGAATTTCATTACGATGAAAAATCCGTGAACTATCCTCCTAATTAGGTTCATGTCGAAATCGTCAATTCAATCGATTATTTTTAACGACTGGGGTTTTTTCTTAGGTGGATACAAAATTTGATTTTGTTTATATTCTCTGAGAATTATGTATAAGGAGGAACTACTCACTCCTGAGGATTCTGAAACAATTCCCACCAAGTCTCTTTTTGATATATTTGGATGTTCCTCAAATTCCCTCCGATAAATATTCAAGATTAACTGTTTTTCTTGAATAGATAAATATGAATGTTTTGGTTTTTTTCCTGGTCCAATATATCACCTACTGATGCATTGTCCCTTTCTGAATTCGACATTGTTGTCCGTAACTCCAAAATGGATAGCTTGTCAGAAGATTTTTATCTGGAGACTGCTACTACACTTTTAACGAGAACACTTATTTTTCACTATAAACTTTCACAACTACTATCGACATTCCGTTCTGAGTACGATCCTGGCAGACTGTTAAGGGTGAAGAAGGGATTGTAGATGAGACCGTTTAACCAATAAGACATTAGTTATGCGCAAAACAAACGGATTTAATTTGTTTACATGCTCTCTCTTATATTTGAACAGACTATAGACGGTATTTTCATTTATAATACTACTTTATATCTCCATCCCAAAGTCGGAAAAGCAAAAAATTCCTCCTTTCCCTTGGTGGAATAATAATATTTAATACCTACAGATACTCACCTAAATTATTAAGGGTATAATACGGAGAAACGTAACCAGTGTAATACGAATAGGGTGAATAAGCGTATCCGTAGGGTGAAGGTAGAAGCCATTGTGGTGTTGGCGCAGCCCTGCAAGCTACCACAAGTGCCAAAAGAATAACCTGAAATACGACAAGAAAACACTAAAAGTAAATAAAGAGAGATTTGACGCAAAGAACTAAAAAAAGTTATAACTAAATCAAGACAGAGCAAACGTCTAATATTCTCAGCTAAAAAATTGATTTTGAAGTGCAAAATAACTTCTACTCACAAAACATGCAATCCTCATTTTGGTATTATCCGAATGAGCAAAAGACCTCACTACTCGGTAGATTTCAAACAATTTCTCCAAGAGTGATGCTCAGATATTTATATATAAAACCAATATCCCTTCAATATGGGATATGGATGCATGAATTGCGTTTTGAATAAATGATTAACTCCACATCCTCTTCGCCTTATTGAAATTCTTCCCCATACGCTGAAGTGATGTAATTTATTCTTCCTCAATGTTAATTGAGCGAGATGCAATGTGTGGAATCTGATACTCAATACGTTATATGGGGTATAAATGATATTTTATTTCACACGTAATACGTGTCAGAGCTGAAATAGCCGCTACTTATTCGATAGATAAACATCTGAAAATGGTCGACTAATTTATTCACAGAAGATGGACTTATCGCAATGGAAGCGAAGAAGACCGCCCATCAGGGCTCCTTTAAGATTGAATTCAGCAATGTTGAGCTTTATACACACATATTTGATTTTGAGAAATTGTCATCGGGGGGAAAGCTCCTGACTTCACGTCGGTGCATTTTAAATTTAAACACATACAAATTACTGTCAAAATTTTTATTTCGGTTTCATACTACTACCTAACAATTGTGTTACATCAGCTATTCAATTACCTATTTTAGACATTATTTCACTTTTTCGATTTGGCGAAACCAAGGCGCTTATTTTTTTTATCGAATTCTGTATAGAAGCGACCCACGAAGACATCTCCAAGTATCCATATTGGCCCATAAGGTGGTGGCACATCTACTCCGGTGAAACCAGATATACATTTATCTGTGAACTGTGGAAAAATACAAGAGAAAGGCAGTTGGTGATTTTGGGTATAATTAATACCATAAATACTTACATTAACCACATAATCCAATGGTTCCAGCACGAATTTATGCCCCGAAGCATAAAATTCTATATTTGGCAATCTCTCAATTTTGTTGCAGTCCACAACGTATAAATCTCCTGATTTCTTGGCCCCAATCGCTTTTTGTATAGTTGGCAGTACAGCTCTTGGTGCCTGAAAATTTTGATTAATTTTCAAAATGAGCAAGATACTCATTTTTCCTCTTCTTCCTCTTCAGGAACTCGAGTTCGAACGATTAAGTGATATTTTTACAAGAATAGGTGGGTACTAACGGTAAGAAAACTTGATCCTGTATCTACAACAGCCTCGCATCCATTGGCACAAAAAGTGGCGCCTCCAATTTTTATAGCGTTCATTGAAAACTGCCAATAAGCTGGTCGACTGATGGGAACATAAGAAAAGTTCCCAGTGTAGAAGTCTGGGTCGGATCCACCAATGATCATGTTCCTGAAAACAAAAAATAAGCCACTCCTCGAATAACAACAAGAAGGGTTGACGAAATGCTCAAAAATTACTAGATTGATATTGAGTATTTGTATATAAAACTGGTCCCAGAACAGAGCTCTGAAGAACTTCTTCTAGTAGATTTCCTATCATTTATGGGGAAAACTTATATCTGGCAACGTGGGCCGTATATGACAGATGTGATACATTAGATCTACTAAGTGACAGGAATGTCAAAAATTTTACGCTCTTAACCTAAATATCCGAATGTTTTGTTTAGTTTTATACTTCGATACCAGAGTGAAGGTGAATAATTCTTCTGCTCCAACGACAGAGGGGGAAAGATCAGGATATGAGCTACACTAATGATGCGTCAAAGCGAGTCGGTATGGAAATGTGAATGGTCAAGGTGTCAATTACTCACCTATCTAGGTATACTGAAAATATGGCATCGACTGAATATTGTTTGAACAAATTATCCAATAGTGTTTCAACATAGTCGACAGAAATGAGTTCGTTGAAACTTAATCCTAATATTCCATCGAAAGGCGATCCACTGAACGTGTTCGCAATTTTTGTAGCTTCCGCGAAGATTTGATTTTTAACCTCCAAACCAGCAATCTGAAAAAAAATTCTGATCAATATATTATTTTGATAGTTCCTTCACTAGAGACGACAGGTAGAGAAAAACGTTTTCTTCAAAGATGCATAAAAAATCGAGAAAAGCACTGTCAGGAGCTTTTGAGTGCTCGTTCATCCACCTTGTAGGTAAATTCGCATTTTCCAGTTTTGGAAACCAGTTGAAAATATTTCAAACTAAGGCGAAACTGCAGACTTCACGTCAGTGCTCTAGGTGACCAGTTTTTTTTTCCGATGATGCGATCTGGACAAAATTTCGCACGTAGTTTGAATACATTATTCTTCATCTATGTGCAATTAGTTTCGAAATAATCAAGAAAAAAATATTTTGAACGGCCATATTTATGGAACCCCTAGTCTATTTTTGCTCATTGATGAACGTGACCGCGAAATTCAAGATCCACACCTATCCTCGAAATTTCAAGTCCTTGGGTCTTTCCGTTCGAAAGTTATGTTTTTCTATGGTTCTGGTGATGCGATCTGGACAAAATGTAGCTTTAATATATCATTCTCCATTAAAATACAAAATTTCGTCACGATCGAATCCGTTGTTTTGAAATTATCGAGAAAACTAAATTTCAAACGACCATATTTACGGAACCCCTTGTCTTATTTTGCTCATTGATGAACGTGACCGCGACATTCAAGATCCACACCTATCCTGAAAATTCCAAGTCCCTAGGCCTTTCCGTTCGAAAGTTATATTTTTCTATGGTTCTGGTCATGCGATCTGGAGAAAATATAGCTTGAATATATCATTCTCCATTCAAATACGAAAATTTGGCACGATCGAATCCGTAGTTCTGAAATGATCAAGAAAACTAAATTTCAAACGACCATATTGACGGAACCCCTAGTCTAATTTTGCTGTTGGGTTGATAAAATGAGTTATGTGGAAATTCATCTTCCTAGTTGTAGCTAAACATTTACTGTTGAAACTTAAACGGATTTTGGAAATAATAGAATCCGTGTACACGTGCAGTCCAGGAATCTCCGATCAATTTTGGTAAGTTGAACGTTATTCTAATGACAGTGCACAGTGCCTTCGTTTTCCTCATTCTGTCTAGAATGCTGTCGGAATTGTTGTTACCGAAAACGCAAAGGAGTGAATTGGGGTGAGAAATAGATGTAAGTAATGATTTTAAACGATTTTCTAATTTGTTCTACAATTTTCAGGGTTTCAGAACCAAAATTTTTACACCGATGCCATACAGGTTATAAATGAATACTTTCGTTCATTTTGGCCATTGCAACGGATTTGAGAGGAAAAATAGGGTTATTTACACTTGAAAATTGGAGAAAGTGATGAGTTTCCAAATACTCAGCACCAGCACCATGATACATTTTTTTATTCAAGTTTCGAAAAATTTCTCAATATTTTATTTCAAATAATACTCCCCTTAGATCTTCCGGTTCTCGAGTTGTTGATATTGCCTTAGTATATTGCTTACTCAAATAAGTAAATTGGAGTAGCAATAAAAAAATTTCTGATATATTCAAGATAATTCGGTGATTCCATTCATTGAAGTTTATGAAAATAAATTGACAGTATTTGTCAAACTGACATTGAACACTGAAGGCCTGCTTGGTACACGGAAAAAAATAGTATTATCAATCATTTACACTCGGTTAAATTAGAAGGGTTACACCTAGAAGGATTTTTTTTCAGCTGATGTGTCGTATTCTTACATCAAGAATGAAACGATAAAATTTTATCAACATGTAATCAAAAAACAATTAATATTGTTTTTGACGATCCCGTAACTGAGTACACGACTCTGCATCGACAAAATGAGATGGTCGATGTCTGCTTGTGGCACCTCGTTCCGAGCAGCTCGAACTTCGTTCATTATCTGTGGAGGAGGGTGGTGCAAAAGTGGAAAGTCTCTATAACTTACCTCTACTGAATCCACTGACAAAAATCCAGTCATACCACCAGTTGCATAGCCAATCGCTATAGGTCGGCCATCCTCCACGTAATTTATTGATTTCGAGCTGTTGTACTTCCGGTGGTTAGCTGGAAGAAATAATGGTTGTTAATTTTTCGTCAAGATTTCTAGCTCTTAAAGATATGGATCGGATTCTCGAGCTAGGAGGATCAATGCCAATTATAACTTTCGAAAGGAAAGACTTAGAGACTTTTTTCGGGGATTCCGTAAATATGGTCGTTTGAAATTGTTTTTTCTTGATAATTTCAAATCTTTGAATTCGATCGTGACGAAATTTTGGATTTTAATAGAGAATGATATACTCAAGCGACATTTTCTCCATATCGCATAACCATTTTAAATTCCAACGAATTATTGAACAGAAAATCCTTGTATTCCTGTAACACCTGATTCGGCATAATTGACAAAGAGCTGCTACCAGTTTCTTTGACAGCGGTCAAAAATTTCTTCAATTGGTTTCTAAAACTGGAAAATGCGAATCTACTTACAAGGTTGATGAACGAGCGCTCAAAAACTCCTGACCTCACCGCAGTGCTTTTCAATTTTTATGAGGCATTTAATGGAAAATATTCTGATTTTGTTTCATGGGAATCCATGAAATCTGATGAATGAGCACGAGGATTTTAAGATTTCTGGTTGGCATAAAAAAAAATTTGAAAACTCCAGAAATGTAGAGGAAATATTTCACTTGTTATAAAGGTTGACTACAAGGAATAATAGAGAAAAATCAGAAGGTAGAGGGTATTCAACCTTGATTCCAAAAACTTCATCTGAAATCAGAAACAGAAAAAGTCTTAAAGTAAATTAGGGGAATTGATTACCTACTTTTATTCGGTATTTCACATGCAGGAATGTTAAAGTGTTCTCGATCTACATATCTAACTATAGGTTCAGACAAAGGAACAATCAAGTGAATTATACATTTATAATGAACCCCCTGAAGAGACTATATATAATAGTTCAGGCGTTTATGTGAGTAGATTGACGGTTAATGGATTTTCATAATAATAATGACTCATATATCGTTGTTTTCTTGGCAGTTAACTCGAACGCACCTTAAAAATTAGAGTAATTATTTCAATTCCTCATTCCAAATAACGGGTCTTCGATGAGTTTACCAGAGGAAACATTTTTCTTTCTTGAAACCTATCGATACAAAAAAACTTACCACATGCTATATTTGAGTAGGGGCATTTGATAGACGGCACCCAAAGATTTCCCGACCCTGTATCAAACATGACATTGAACGCTTGTGGAGGATAGCCTATATAGATGGTTCCATAATATTGAGCCTGAAAAATAATGAAGCTGTTGATTTGAGGTCACGTTTTAGGTCTATCATGAAGACTCACATCTAAATAATTGAATATTGTAACTGGAGTAGGTACTGGCGAAGGAAAGGCTCCATATTTTCTACTCAGCTTCTCGATAGAAGTCCCAACTTCATCGAAAGTTTGCCTCAAGGATTTGACCCTATGCAGGGAAAACCTGCACCGAAAAAACAGTTGGTTACTGTGTCCTTACAACGTTAGGGTGGTTCAAATACAACAAATTATTTCTTTCAAACAATTCAGTTCTATAAATATTAAATATGCAATAAATGAGGGCTTTCCACACCCATTATATTGAAATCTCTAATTCGTAGCCTGCATTTTGGGGGAAAGTTGCTTAGAATGTAAATTTCGAATGAAGCTCACAAAAAAAATTGAAAAAAGAGTTAAACTCGTGTAAGAAATTTCATTATTTATAATATTTTCCTTCATGATGAATATTGAAATTTTGCGCCAAAAAGATATAAGTATTTGGCAGATATAAAAGTTTACCAACTGATAACCCAATTAAAACAACGAAGGAAAATTTCCTAAAAAAATACTTCTATCGAAAACCTCACCTGGCCAATTTTCCCTTAGCAATGGCTATTGAAATAATTAACAACAACAAAATTCGCACTTTCATCATTTTGAAACCGAAAACAATACCCGGAAAAAAAAGAATATTTTATCCACTCCAAAATTAGATTTTTATATAAGCACAATTAATGTAGATAAGATTTTGAGTTGAAACTTTTGCGATGATTAATTACAATAGCCAAACAAATATTGATTGATCTTTCGCTTCTCAAAGATCAATCGACTGAAAATAAGAGATAGCATCATCCTCATTTTATTTATTTACTGCCGGTTAATTGTTCCCTGAAAAAGACCGAGGAGGATGGAATGAGGACTCAAGGCCGTT
Organism: Aphidecta obliterata; assembly: GCA_963966015.1. Taxonomy (NCBI): domain Eukaryota; kingdom Metazoa; phylum Arthropoda; class Insecta; order Coleoptera; family Coccinellidae; genus Aphidecta; species Aphidecta obliterata. Next base: position 8,418,803 of record OZ014435.1, read on the forward strand.
CTCTACTGTAAAAAAAAAACGAAGACTGGTATATGTGCTCGCGTATAAGCATGAAATTTTAAATAACATGTTAGCTGATGCGAAAAATCATCAGTTTAATGAAGAAGATGATTGAATCTTTCCGCCAAACAAAACTTCAGAAATACGGAAAAATTGGTTATAATAATATAATATAATGATAAATTGGTCCTACTAAGTTTTCGAGAAAAGCTCTGTCGTGGATGGAAAAAAAACTTCAAAAAATGTGGAACGCTTCACGATTTTGCGTGTCATCCTTGCGCAGGGGCCATGCTAATCTTCTCTGTATCGTTCCAATTTTAGTATATGTACCGCCGAAGCGAGTACATTGTTAGGGTACTTTATATATGTATTTGTATTAAGCGTTGCGTAGCACATCTGAGTTATGTACGTAACCTATTTCGTTGTATAGTATTATATCGTCGATCCAAATGAATGAAGTTTTTATATTTTCAAATTCTCGTACAAAATCCCTCAACGATTGTGTAATTCAATCCGAAATTAATCCATAAATTACGTAGTTTTCGTAAAATGAAAATAAATGTAACCATCGAAGTATGAACAGTTGCCTATGTAAATGACTTCAGTGACATCTGTTGGTGGTTAGATTCGAAACTGTCAATGATCTTTTGAATTTTTTACTAACATAATAACCAAGATAAAACAATGAAATGAATTATTTCTTGTTTTATAGTGCATTTGTATAGAATCTTGCCATAAAAATGTTTTTGCGCGCTTGTTTTCGTGAGGATCGTATAGGGAAGAATCACGGAGTGGGCGACATCTACTTTTAATCGTTTGAAATACCCGAGAGGTGAACAACAAACTAAAGTGTGTGTGTTTATAATATGGGAAAAGTGTGAAATATTTGTATGATTTTAAGTCATTTATGTATCGAAAGTGATATATTTAGATGATAATTCATGGACAATTGTTTCAAATAAACTGTATACGAGTTGAAAATGAAGCGGATTGTAAGAGTTAATGTGGGAATGAGATCACGAAAAATGCGCTTGTTCCTCAATGCTCATCACATAGTTCTTCTGAATTTTCTTTGCAATAAATTCCCGTTAAATCCCTAGGCAGTTAAAAAATGGCAGACAATCTTGAAGATTGGGAAATTTATCTCGAAGAATATGTTACTTTGCAGCAAGAACTTTCTGAAAGATGATTTTTTTCATCGTAAGTTCAATAATCTTCTATAATATAGTGGTCATTTGCTATCACATTCATCCACATAATCAAAAATGTCCTAAGTGATTATCTCGACTTTCACAGGCATTTTTATTAATTCCGCCATCTTATAAAAAATATTTGATTCACTTGTTATGAAAGACAGAAATGACAGAATAATTTTGCCCCCCTTTCGGCCCTACATCTTGTGATTTTCAGCGCCATCTAGCGGTGCGTAATTTTTTTCTATCACTAGAAGATTCACAGGTACAGTAGAACCTCAATTATCCGAACTAATTGGGAACGGGCCTATTTCGGATAATCAAAAGTTCGGATAATCAAAATGTCGGATTTTTGAGATAAGATCAAACAAAGAACATTATAAGAACCGGTGAGTTCATTAAAATTTTAAATATATAAATAAACATTCAAATATCCAACTAATAAAACAGTGAAATAGGTATGTACATTAAATATTTTAATTTTTTTTCACAAAATAGTCTAATATTTTCAACTGGAGAAATGCTATTGGTCGGATAATTGAATGTTTGGATAAACTGATCAGCGTTCGGATAATTGAGGGTTCGGATAATTGAGGTTCGGATAATCGAGGTTCTACTGTATGTCAAAAACTATCTGCCATATCCTGCTATAATTATGTGTCCACATATGAGGCATCGATTAAATGAGTTATGTAGGAATTCTGCTGTTCCACGTGAAAAGAAAATTAAGTTTTTCTGATATATTCAATATAATTCGATGATTCAATCCATTGATGGACAAAAAAATATATTGACAGTATTTGTCATACTCTCAATGACCTCTGAAGGTCATTTTGGTACACAGAAAAAAATTTAATCATCTTATCTTATTCAATATAATTCGGCGATTCCATCTTTTGAGGTTTATAAAAATAAGATGACAGTACTTGTTATACTGACAATGAACACTGAAGGATGGTTTTGTGCACACACAGTCCTTTTCAAATTTTTGAGCGCTCGTTCTACTTACACGAGGGCTATATCATTTCGTCACGATGACGAATTTTTAGCCGAAAATGGTCTTAATCGACAAGGTTCGACTCACTGACGACGAATCCGTCGAACAATTCGAGTCTGTCTGTCCGTCCGGCTGTAAGCACGATAACTTTCGAACGGAACGACCTAGATACTTGAAATTTTCAGTTCGCGAATGCCGCAATTAAGTTCGTTAATAGGCAGAATTCCACCAGGGGTTCCGTAAATATGGCCGTTCGAATTTTTGTTCTCCTGATTACTTCGAAACTACTGAAATTTTGCGATCAGATGGAGAATGATGTACTTACCTACATGCAAAATTTGTCCAGATCGCATCACCAAAACCATAGAAAATAGTAACTGTCGAACTGAAAGACCTAGAAACTTTCAGGGTAGGTTTGGATTTCGAATGTCACAGTCACGTTCATCAATGAGCAAAAATATAAGATTCAAGCGAATTATCGAAAAAAAAATCCTTATATTCTTGTAACAGCTGTTTCGGCAAAATTGACAAAGAGCTGCTGTAATTTTTTTGACAGCACTCAAAAACTTCTTCTTAAACTGGAAAATGCGAACTCACCTTAAAGGTGGATGAACGAGCGCTCAAAATCGCCCACGGCAGTGCCTTTTATAATTTTTTTTGTACGATTTTGATTTGTGACAAAAAACCATAAAATTTTAAAACCAACTGATTTTGTATTTCCAAAAAGCTACAAACCATAGTACATTGGAACTACATATATAAAGGTATCACATACAATCAGAGAAGTTGAACAAGAAAAAATCCTTCAAAACGTTAAAAAAAAAATCAATATTCCAAAATTCTGGTATGTATTCGTACTCTTTTTGCTCATATTGAGAATACTATCTATCATCAGATCTTATAAAAACGAAGAAGTTTCCCAACAAAATCATACAAATCGTTAAAAATCAATATTTCAAAATTCTATTATGTATTCGTACTGTCTTTCTTCGTGTCGAACAATGATCAGATTTTTTTAAATTTAAGCAGCTTCTGCGAATCCCACTCTGTTATTTCCCAGATCGAATTCGGTATAAAAGCGACCAATAAAAATATCCCCCAAGATCCACAGGGGTCCACGTGGTGGTGGGATGTCAATTCCCATAAAGCCAGAGAGACAGATGCTTTTTCCCATGGCAGAGACCTGTAATTAAGGAATTCAAATAGAACTCGATAAATAAAAGTAAGAAGTTAACACTCACAGCCAATATGTAATCTTTCCCCTGGAGCGTGAAATCCTTTCCTCCCAGTTTGAAAGTGATCTGAGGCAACTTAGGAATAGAATCGCACTGGACAATATAATTCCCTCCGATCGACGTGGCTCCAATTTGTTCGTTGATTTTTTTGACCTCGTCCATCGGTCCGGCAATCAAGCTGGTACCAGTATCGGCGATAGCTTCGCAACCGTTTGCACATAAGCTCTGACCGTTGATCTGGATCTGTTGCATGGGGAACTGCCAGTAACCCTTACGATCCACCGGTAAATAAGTGAATTCACCCTTATAGTGAGCAGGATCGGAACCTCCAAATATAATTTCTCCCCCAACCGATGCACCTGTATCTCTGTTCAAATAGAAGGAAAAGATCGGTTGTGGCACCAATCCTTGAGCGACCATATTATCGAAAATTGGAGGTACGCCATCGACGGAAATACTGCTGTAGGCCAACCCAAGAATACCGTCGAATTTAGCAGCAACGAAAGTGAGTCCCGGCTCATTCACAGCTTCGGCGAATGTTTGGTCTTGAATTTTTAGCCCACCAATCTGCAAACAAAAATAAATTGATTTGGAGAATTCGGTGATGGTTTGTTGAATTTACTCACTTCTACGATATCGGTGGAAAGGAAACCACTCAGACTTCCAGTACCGTACTGAATAGCGAATGATGTACCATTCTTTTTATAACTTGTCGACTTTTTCGAATCATATTTATTATGAAGTACTATAACATAAAAATTGGTTGTTTAAATTGTGAAATGATGTTGAATCTGTTATCACTTACAACAGGCAATATTTGTATAGGAGCATTGTTTGGAGGGCACCCATAAGTTTGAGGATCCGGTATCGAATATTACTTTGAAATTCTGCGGGGGATTACCAATTGTAATTGGTCCATAATATTGCGCCTATAAAGAAATGAAACTCAATTAAGGCACTCTTTCATTAAAATCAACTCACATCAAGGTAATTCGTCAACACTTCAGGAATAGGGTCTGCTCCATACTTCAGCGAAACTCTTCGAACGGCAGTTCCAACATCAGTCAAAGTTCTTCGTACAGATTTAAATTTATACAAGGGTACCCTGGCTAATTCGCAATTTAGCCCAATTATGAGACAACCTAGGATTAAAATCTGCCACTTCATCTTTCCACTTCGAAGAACGAGTAGAAACTAATGAGCTGGAAGTATAACAAAGAACATCACAATAACAAATCTAATTAGGCAAAGTTACATCGATAATATTATTGGTTTATTATTCATCATAAATTATGATTCATCATATTTATACAACCTTTGACTCGTGATAATGAAATTGTTATCGAATTTTAGTCTTGTTATTTTATATCTCAGCCTAATAAAGAACACTTACTGTTTTCTATTAGAGAACAAATTCAATTTTCTTTGTCAAAATAACAGCTGACCGGTTTTGTCTGTAATGCGGTGTTGCCAAAGCATAAAGTATTAAATTATTAAAGTATAGATATACACAATTATATAATATGTGTTATGTTCGATAGACAAAATCTACTTTAGAAAACTTCCTCACTCGATGGATGAAAATCGAAATCCAATAATTACATTGATAATTCGAAATTTATTTCTAAATGGCAAGCAAGCTATCCTGCAACTCATTTACAGATTCTTCTATTTTGCAATAATGAAAGCAGTGAGCTGTAATACAGATTCCTATTTCACATACGATGGAATTTTTTGAGCGCTCGTTCTCGCTCAATTCGTCACGATGTCTGTATTTTTCGAATTTTGAGCCTCAATGGCCTCAATCGACAAGGTTCGACACACTGACGAATCCGTCGAAAAATTAGAGTCTGTCCGCATGGGGAAGAATCTCGGAGTGGGAGACATCTACTTTTAATCGTTTGAAATACTCGAGAGGTGAACAATAAACTAACGAGTGTGCGTTTATATGTATGTGTGAATTATTTGTATGATTTTAAGTCATTTATGTATCGAAAATGATATACTTGGATGATATTTTATGGACAATTGTTTCAAATAAACTGTATACGATCTGAAACTCCAGCGAATTGTAAGAGGTAATCTGGGAATATGACCTCGAAAAATGTGCCCTGTTCCTCAATGCTCATCATATAGGTAGTACTTTCGAAATTTCTTTGCATGGATCCCAAGGCAGTTAAGAAAAAGCACACAATCCTGAAGATTGGAAAACGTATCTCAAAGAATTATGTTAGTTAGCAGCAAATAATTCCTGAAAGATGATTTTATTTATCGTAAGTTCGATAATTTTCTGAATAGTGGTCATTTGCTTTCACATTCACGTTCACCCACATAATCAAAAATACCCGAAGTGGTTTTCTCGACTTTCACAGGCATTATTATTAAATCTTATAAAAAATCACCCAAAGCACTGCCGTGAAGGCAGGAGCTTTTGAGCGCTCGTACATGCACCTGGTAGGTAGATTCGCATTTTTCCAGTTTTAGAAATCAATTGAAGGAATTTTCGACAGCTGTTAAAAAATTCTGAAACTTAGGCGAAACTCCAGACTTCATGTCAGTGCTTCAGCTGATCAATTTTGTTTCGATAATTCGCTAGAATTTTCTACGGTATCTATGGTCTTGGTGATGCGATCTGGACAAAATTTCGCACGTAGTTTGAATACATTATTCCTCAGCTAGGTGCAAAATTTCATTCCAATCAAATCGATGGTTTCGATATTATCTTGAAACCAAAATTTCAAATGACCATATTTACGGAACCCCTAGTATAATTTTGCTAATAGATGAAAGTGACCACGACAATCGAGGTCCACACCTATCCTGAAAATTTCAAGTCCCTAGGCGTTTCCGTTCAAAAGTTACAATTTTCTATGGTTTCTATGGTTCTAGTCATGCGACAAAATTTCACATGTAGCTTGAACACCTCATTTTACATTCGAGTGCAAAGTTTCATCTTGATCAAATCTGTAGTTTCAAAGAAATCAGGAGAACAAAATTTTGAACGGCCATATTTACGGAACCCCTGGTGGAATTCTGCCCATTAACGAACTTAACTGAGGCATTTGGGATCTGAACCTACACTGCAAATTTCAAGTCTCTAGGTTGATCCGTTCGAGAGTTATCGTGCTTACGGACGGACACACTCAAATTTTCCGACGGATTCGTCATCAGTGAGTTGAACTCTATCGTTTGAGACTATTTTCGGCTCAAAATTCGAAAAATACAGACATCGTGACGAAATGATATAGCCCTCGTGTAAGTTGTACGAGCGCTCAAAAATATTTGATTTACTTGTTATCAAAGACAGAATATTTTGATCAACTCTCGGCCCGACATTTTGTGATTTTCAGCGCCACCTCGCGGTACGAGATTTTTCCCTATATACGATAACTCTCGAACGGAACGACCTAGAAAATTTTCAGGGTAGGTTCGAACCTCGAATGCCGCGGTCAAGTTCGTTATTGGGCAAAATTCGAACAGGGGTTCCGTAAATATGGTCGGTTGAAATTTAGTTTTCTTGGTCATTTCAATACTACCGATTCGATAGTGACGAAATTTTGCACTCAAATGGAGAATGACGTTTTTCAAGTTGCATGCAAAATTTTGTCCAGAACATAGAAAATTATAACTTTTGAACGGAAATGACTTGAAATTTTCAGGATAGGTGTGGATCTCGAATTTCGCGGTCACATTTATCAATGAGCAAAATTAGACTAGGGGTTCCGTAAATATGGTCCACTGAAATTTAGTTATCTTGATAATTTAAAAACTACGTATTCGATCGTGAATTTTGTATTTTAACGGAGAATGATATATTAACGCTACATTTTTTCCAGATCGCATGACCAGAACCAAAGAAAATTCTTTCATATAACTTTCGAACGCAGAGGCCTAAGAACTTGAAATTTTCAGGGTAGGTTTGGATCTCGAATGTCGCGGTCACGTTCGTCAATGAGGAAAATTATACTAGGGGTTCCGTAAATATGGCCGTTAAAAATTTTTTTCCTGATAATTTTGAAACTACCGATTGGATTGAAGTTTTGCACATAGATGAAGAATAATGTATTCAAACTACGTGAGAAATTTTGTCCAGATCGCGTAACCGAGACCACAGATTCCATAGAATTATCGAAAAAAAATTGGTCACCTAAAGCACCGACGTAAAGCCTGGAGTTTCGCCTTAGTTTGAAAATTTTTTCAATTGGTTTCTAAAACTGGAAAATACGAATCTAGCTACAAGGTGGATTAACGAGCGTTCAATACTTCCCGACTCACGGCAGTACTTTTCATAATTTATTGATATAAATATGTTAAAATGTTTGAAATTCTCTGTTTCTTCCGCTTGAATTTTAGGAAAATTCATGAACGTGTATCAAGTGCATGCAAATTATCATTGTTATACTTATTGTTTTGCAAATTTTTTTTAGTACCTATGTATTTGTTGTTAATACAAGAAAATTAATTAGTCATCTTCGGACACCCCCACTTGTTGAGAACAAAAAATAACTCGAAACTAACTCTTTATTTGCCACCTCTTTTTACAAGTTTGTACCAAGACCGCTCTGATAGAGCAGAAACATATTACTATTTAATAAATTGGCATTCACAACAGACTATTCGAAAAATCGTTTTGTCTTCTTATAAAAAAAGCATTACAAAATTAGTCAATTAGTACTCCACATATCTGATATGAACACATTTAGAAACCAGTTTGGTTAGTCAACGAGGTTAATGGCAGAGCTGGCTTCTCGCAGAAGAGAGAAAGACAGAGATTCACCACAATGTACAATCAACGAATCGTAAACCTCCTACAGGACGAAACAACTGTTTTTACATCTTATTCGATACTACAACACACATCTCTTATTGTACTGAAATATTTATTGTTGGACCATACCAGTTGGCACCTCGGAACGAGCTCCCGATTACTAGGGAACCGTATCATCCGTCCAAGGTGCAAACTTGTAACTGCAAATATTCATTAGTCCCCAGAAGTAATTAAAATTAAGTACATAAACGCACCTCTGAAAATCGACACCCTAGAGATTAATAAAACTGAACTAATAAAAATATTAACATCAACCATTCCTCAATCCGAGGAAAACTTAATTGTCCACATACTAAAATAAATGCAATTTCCTAGAAATAGAGTGGTGAGCATGTTGGGGAACATGTAGGATTTAATAGGGCTGCCAGAAGAAAGATTAGTACCCTAATATTATACAACGATGTAAAACTTAAAAGACTAAATTTTGGGATAAGGATGAGAGTTTTTATGCCGCTACCTCAGCAGCATCGCCATTGGACTCTGCCTCCGCTGGGGCCTCCTCGATCTTTGCCTTCTTCTCAGGGACGACCTCTTCGGTTTTCTTCTCTTCTTTGACGTCTCCTGTGGATTTCCTCTTGATTGCGCATACTTTATCTGAAATGATCCAAGTTTTCGTTGAACAAAAAATAACAAGAAATAGAATCACAATTATTTACCACTTTCATCATGTCCGTTCTTCTCATCCTCTTTGTCATCCTTCTCGTCTTTCTCTTCCGACCCGTTTTCAGCCTCACCGTTGGCTTCAACAGCCTTCTTTTCCGCAGGAGCGGCTTCTTCGACCTTGGGCTTTTCAACCTCCTCGACGGTGGTTTCTACCTCTCTGAAAGATAAATGCGTTTTAGACAATCATAATTATCACTATTGTGACGAGATGATAACTAGGTGGCATTTTTGTTAGAAGCGTTTCTTTAGACGGAATTATAAAAAAAATCCAGCCTATTGCATCGCTTCTTTTCAATTTGCTTCCTTTCACATCAACATGCTTAATGCAGTATGTTGGTACTTTAAGGAAGCATCTGCATCGTTTTATCGTACAAAATTTCTATATCGCAAACAATTTGTAATCTGTTCAATTTAGGCACTTCAATATATTTATTACATACTTGAGAAATTGCAGATTTTTTGAAGGGACACTATTTGATGTTGGTTCGTAGAATTTGTCGAAAGTGTTTCTTTAGATAGGCCTATAAAAGATTCCAATCTATTGCATCACTTTAATTTGATTTGCTTCTTCTCACATCAACATACTTATAATAAACGATATGCTGGTACTTAGAAGAAGCACTATAGGGAAGAATCACTTAGTGGGCGACATCTACATTTAATCGTTTGCAATACTCGAGAGGTGAACAACCAAATAACGTGTGTGTTTATATAGGAGAAGTGTGAATTATTTGCATGATTCTAAGTCATTTATGTACCAAAAGTGATATATTTGGATATTTTATGGACAATTGTTTCAAATAAACTGTATACGATCTGAAAATGCAGCGGATTGTAACAGGTAATGTGGGAATAAGATCACGAAAAATGACGTGCTATGTTCCTCAATGCTCATCATAAATATAGTACATACTTTTGAAATTTCTTTGCATTCCCGTTGAATCCCAAGGTAATTAAAAATTGGCGGACAATCTTGAAGATTGGGAAACGTATCTCAAAGAATATGTTAGTATGCAGCAAGCACTTCCTGAAAGGTGATTTGTTCCATCGTAGGTTCAATAATTTTCTATATAGTGGTCATTTGCAATCACATTCACGTTCACCCACATAATCAAAAATACCCGAAGTGGTTTTCTCGACTTTCACAGGCATTATTATTAATTCCGCAATCTTATAAAAAATATTTGATTTATTTGTTATGAAAGAATATTTTAATCACCTCTCGACCCGACATTTCGTCATTTTCAGCGCCATCTCGCGGTACGTGATTTTTCCCTATTCGAAGACTTAAAGGTAGAAATGCATTTGTTACTGTGTCCTCACGCCACCTAAAGCACCATTAATTGTTTACCCAACAAAAAACTATTCTAAAATAACTTCAAATTTCTGCCAATGTATTTCAAAATAGTGTTGTTGCGACAACTTGTTAGTCGAATTATTAATTCATGCAGGTGTAGAAGAAAAATTCCAATGTATTACATGATCAAACTACATCGTTTCTTAATTGTAATTCGTAATGAAGACGTTCATCGTGCTATCACAAACAGAGTGAACTAAGGCGATTTCAAATTAGAATCCAGAAATGAGGTTAAAAATCGATAGAAAGCAGCTGGCCTAAAAATTCTGAACAATGAATTGTTAAAAATCCAAGACAATGTCAATAGATTTAATTGGTGGTCGGTTATGCCACATTTCTACTAAACAAACAGAACAAATCTGTGATCAACTCGTGGAAAATTTATCGGACTTCGCTGTTCTAAATTTATCTTCGTCGTTGGCTCTGTAATTTTGGGTAATATCGTGGTTTCTCTATGAATGAGAGCTCAACAATAGCAGTTTCTTTCACACGCCACTGATTATGCAGTCAACGTGACTGCAAGTGGTAAGACTAGACGTGTTTCCCGTAAACTAAGGAATGGTTGGTGATTTCTTCGAAACGTTATATTTTCTCGACGAGTCATCAATTTTGAAATGAGATCATCAGGTGATAAATCCGATATGACAGAGTTTAGAATACCTGTTTGTTGATCTATGATGTTGGAACGTTTTGTCGACGACGCCAAAAGCTATTACATGATTTTCATTAAATTGTTTTAAAAACCACTACACGTTATTCACTTCAACAATAGCATCTTTATAAAGATGTTATTGTTATAGTGAAACACGTATATCTATGTTCATCGTTAAAAAAACCGTTGGTGAACACAGAAAAATGTCAATGACCTTCAAAGCATAAGTACCCCTTTGAAGGATTTATGCGTTTTTACCACAATTCCAGGTAGATTATCTCACGAAAGATCATCCTTATAGACAATAATATACTATAATTTCATATCCATAACCCTTCAAGGATTTTTTGCACAGATACAGTTATAAGGTGGTAGAGTGCCATTTCGAGTTGGAATTGGCCCATCAACAAAATGTGAACGAAACTGACAGAAGAATACCTCTATACAACGGGGTTCAACTATCCAGTACAATTGAACTTCCACACCTGGAGAAGGGGATGAAATCAACCCCTGTCAAATAAGGACACCCCACCTCCCTCCAACCACAAAAACATTCACTTTCGGGTAAGTGATGAGAAACTTGACCAGAGAAATCTTATTTTTGCTTGGAAATGCTTTTAGAATTCTACTTTTGTACGCATTCACGACTTTTCCTCTCAAGTAACAATAATAGTCGAATATCTCAAAACTTCAGTTATTCCATTTTAAAATCGACGTCAGAGAGGATGGAAGAACGCAATTATTTTTAATAAAATTAGAAAACCAAATCGAGAATAAATTATGAAATAATCCTTTCATTTTAATTCATTGAATGCGATAAATTATCGGCAGGTGAAAGAACGCTAACCTTAAATTTAAGCAAGCTGTTAACCGGAAGCATGCAGCCGTTAACCAACAGGTAGAGCATTAAGTAGACCCTTAACCAACATCCACTAATGAAATATTCATCATTCAATAGGTCAACGTAAGCTACATTCAAAATACTACAAAGACAGTGACCGAAGTTAAGAAAATCAATAAACAAGCAGCATTGCTCTTGTATACAGAAAATAAACCGACACGTGCTATTTATCGATCCTTAACCGCTTGAAGAATCTCTCGATTTTTCATCACCTAACCGTTTTAACTTAAATATCAAATTTTAAACATCATAATGAAATAGTTCATGCTAGTTGAGAAACTTTCACATTACGAATGCGGTTAATCGTAGACAACGATCTCAGCAACCGGCATAAATTTACTGACTAACGTAGCGAGTGAAAAAAACAACCTGAAATTTAGTACAAATCACAGCAGAATACAACAAAACAATTGACGAGCAGTTTTATTAATAATTTAGCAAGTTATAAACCACGTTGACTATTCTAGAAGACTGTACATAGCCTTCTGACATATTGCTTGGCTTCGATGCCGCCAAAACGGACAAGGTATTCATCTTCAATTTTCAGCGAAATAACGATGGTAATATTGGAAAAAAGTACTCACTTTACTTGAGAATCCTTATCGGCCATTGTTGATGGAGTTTTTGAACTTTTTCAATACAAATTTATAAAAAAAACTGCTTATTAAAACAGAGAAGCGCGAATGAACTCTCTAAAGGCGGCAAGTGGCTGATAGAGAGAGCATAAAAGCGAAATGGATGAAGGAAGTGAGCGTTACCAGGAAATTTTTTGATTGGTCGAGAGCCGGAGCGGTGACTCCATTCGGCAATCTCCGGATATATTCGCGCCGGCAATTTTTATCACCTTTATGTAGGTCTATTTTTAATTTTTAATAATTTTAATCAAATCATGGAACGGCCGGAATTCAAATGACACGAGAATTTCGAACAAAAAAAACAAGTTTTGTACTAATAGTTATCATTGTACTGAAAAGGCTATCTTTTTCCTTTTTTCATTCACGAAAACGTTAAGCACCGGTTTCCTAATAGACAAACATACAATTCCAAGGCCTTCTTTGATTGGGTCATACATTATAAGAAGTATCATTCTTCTATATAATTTTCTTATTTATTCATATTTGCTCGTATTTTATCTAGTTTCTAGTTAACTTCAAATTCATTCAAGTTATTCCACATTGCATGACCTACATTCACAAAGAAGTAACTTTTTTTTTTTGAACATCTAATCTCAGTAAATTTTATTGCACTTCCATAAAGGGCTCTGTATTGAATAAGGATGAATCATAAACTGATGAAGCAAGTGATTCAAATAAACCTAGCAACTTCCATATTCATTCAAGTTAATAAAACTTCAAATTATTTTCAAGAATAGGTGATCATTTTTTATAACCAATCAATTTATTAGTCACACGTGGTTCTTGATATTATTCAATCCTAAGAGCAAGAACTGTTGATATAAACTGAGACTGAGATATTGGATATTTCTAGGTTTTTGGGTTGTGATTAGGGCGATTAGGCTATTTTATTGGATAGCCATCTCTGATTTGAGATAGGAAATTATAGACGCAATGCTGTTGATTAAAATAAAAACAAATTTACAGGGACTTGTAGCAATGGAAGATTCCATTTTTCAACTTTTTGAAGAGTGGAAAATTCTGGCCTTATGATTTACAGAGATTTAATAAAGAAAAATAAAATAAAACGAAAGAATGGTAGGATTATTATAATATAAAAATATTTTTAGCGCATCCACCATTTTTACAGCTTATCAATCGGGTTGTCAACGCATGCGTATAGGGAAAAATCACGAACAACTAGATGCCGCTGAAAATCACAAGATGTCGGGCCGAAAGGGGGTCACAATTATTCTGTCTTTCATAACAAGTAAATCAAATAATTTTTATAAGAATGCGGAATTAATAATAATGCCTGTGAAAGTTTAGATAACCACTTCGGACATTTTTGATTATGTGGATAAACGTGAATGTGATAGCAAACGACCACTATATTATAGAAAATTATAAGAGCTGGTTGCAAAGTAACATATTCTTCGAGATACGTTTCCCAATCTTTAAGATTGTCTGCCATTTTTTAAAAGCCTTGGGATTCAACCGGAATTTATGCAAAGAAATTTCAGAGGTACTATATGATGAGCATTGAGGAACAGAGCACATTATTCATGATCTTATTCCCACATTACCTCTTACAATCCGCTGCATTTTCAGCTCGTATACAGTTTATTTGAAACAATTGTCCATAAATTATCGTCTAAATATATTACTTCCGATACATAAATGATATAGAATCATACGAATATTTCACACTTTTCCCATTCAAACACACACACGTATATAACTTTGTTGTTCACCTCTCGGGTATTTCAAACAATTAAAAGTAGATGTCACCCACTCCGTGATTCTTCCTTATTCTGTAAAAATTTATATTACTTCATAAATCAACCATTCAACAGTGGAGAGAAATTGAGGAAAAGGTAATATTTTAATATATTCTATTTCCATCTGATAATTTTTAATCAGAATCTCAATTTTTCAATTTCAGTGAATAACTGAGTAGTTCAGTTGATGAAGAACTATATTCTTCTATGAACCTCTGTGGTAAGAAAAAAAAATGGATGATCTTTCTCCATTTCACGTCCTTTCAGAACGCGTGCATTGTCAGAGTACATCGGTAGAGAATTTCTGCTTTTGTCGGATTATTTTATTCCTCTAGGTGTAAATTTTACCGCTAAATCTATAATGGGTCGTATGCATGCTCCTGGGTAAGCTAATTTTTGTTTTATGTATTTCTTGACTTGTAATTTTTTGAAATAGTTTTTGGGGTTATGTTCACCACGTTCCATAAAATAACATCGTTTTTTATTTCAGCAAGGGTATATCCCAGAGTGCCCTTCCCTACAGACGCAGTGTCCCAACATGGCTAAAAATCACGCCCGAAGAGGTCAAGGAACATATTTACAAACACGGAAAGAAAGGATTAACACCTTCCCAAATAGGTTAGTACTTTCATTTTATGTTGGTTGTTCCAGAAGCTCTCCATTGCATTGAATGCGATTGTCTTGAAGACAAGAGTCAAGCTAAGAATGAATGGACGAGTGTGGTTTTGATTGTACTCATTTTCAGGTGTCATCTTGAGGGACTCCCTCGGAGTTGCCCAAGTTAGGTTCCTCACCGGAAGTAAAATCTTGAGGATCATGAAATCCATGGGTTTGGCACCTGATCTACCCGAAGATCTTTATTATTTGATCAAGAAGGCTGTTGCCATCCGTAAACATTTGGAAAGAAACAGGAAAGACAAGGACAGCAAGTTCAGGTTGATCTTGGTAGAGTCGAGAATTCACCGTTTGGCGAGATATTACAAAAGTAAGAGCATCGTTGGACCCAACTGGAAATACGAATCCCAGACTGCTTCCGCTTTGGTATCATAATCTGTATCTGTTAAATAAATGAGATAAGTTCTATTTTGCCTTTTGATCTACCCTTATCATTGGTATAATCATCGGACTCACAGTTTCGAACGTTTTCCACAATATCAGAGCATTAAATTATTCAACCATTTGAAATCTTTGAACAAACTGAAATTCAAGAAAGTAATCGAGGGACTCTTGTCCCTTGTTTCTATCAGAGTTCCTTTCAGAATCTTTGTGTACTTGATTGAATAATGTATTGTGTTATGATTGTAATGTTCACTACGACATGTTTTCGACGCAAAAAAATGACTTAGCTCTTGTTAAATATTAGGAACAACTAACAGAAATGCAGTTTCAGCGATGACTCAATAATCATTGGTTGTTTCTTAATCACAAGCTCGAATTTATCTATTAATTCAGCATACCTTTTTTTCACGAAACGTTCGTCGACAAATTGGTTGTGTAAATTATTCATACTCTCATCGAAAATTATTTGTTGTATTTAAAGGATATATACAGGAAAAATGTACAAATTGATACTTTCACTAAGAATTGAAGAAAAAAACTAATAATTATTTTGCACGCTCTTCCATTTCTCGACTAATTTGGAAACGTCCTTCTTCTTTAGTGATAACCCTTGGCCCAGCTTCATCTGAAATAATAAAATTGAAATTCATTTGTTATATTATTTTGCTAAAAATTCAGTTTGGGATTAGACGACTGTCAAAATTTCATGTTTTCTTATTTCACCAGCTGCCAAAATCTGTAACCTTAAAAAGTCATCACACCTTTTTCTTTTTTTTCTTTATTGGTTCTATTGTCGCTTCCACTTTCTCCGTAGCTTCAGTTTGTTCAACTGTATTAGAAGGTGAACCTGGTTTCGAAGTTTTTTCTATTTCTGCCAATTCTGAATAGAAGGTATTAAACGCTGAGTCTATATCACTGCTTTCATGGAAAGTCTGAAATCAGTTAAAGATGAATAAAATCCTCCCGTTAAGTTTTTACGAAATGCATACCGGTTCTGTAACATCCACACCTGGAGGAAGCGGTTGACTGGGTAAAACTGAAGGTGCTTTGGCTTCAGGTATCTCAACTTCAGGGTCTGAAAAACAAAGCCATTTGAATCAAAAATATGAATTTTTCAAAATCTTTTAATTACATACCTGATTTGCTGATAATCGGTGCAGGTGGAGGACTTGGAATTCGAGTTGATGGCGGATTATCTTGGTCATCTGTTACTTCAGGAGGGGGCGGAGTAGTGCATATGTCCATAGCTTCTTCTTGTCTCCCAAACTCTGTCTGAGGAAATTCCCACTGAGTTTGGCCAGTTTCTTGGTTTTGATAATAATACCTCTTTTGTAACCTAAAACAGCGTAGAAAACACAAAAATAGTTAAAAAAAACTTATTTTAGATGATTATGAGTGTGAATCCTTACGTATGAACACAATCTGATATGTTTAATTCAGTTTGGTGTATTTATAGTTACAGAAATTTTCAAAATTTAAGGAAATATCCTTTACAATATTTACTGAAATATTTTTGAGGAAATCACATATATGGCGCTTTTAAACGATGAAACACAAAAAGTAATCAAATACTGTGTGGAGCTGATCTGGAACACTCCTTTTTTTCAATAAGATGATAGGTGCTGCCTTCAAGAAAACTTCTTCTCAAATTTTAACATCCTTGATACTATACCTGTACTTATGCTTTGTATAATATGCAAACACGTTACATAAGAGAAGCATAAGTAAATTGGAGTCCTCTTCATTGTTGTGTCTAGGATTCCAAAGACCTGAACATGAGAATTTGTTTTATAAATTATATATTACAATGGATCAAAGATAGCAAAGAATGATCGAAAAACATACAATCACATTCCTTTTGATTAAGTATTTCCGATAAGAAATATAGTTATAGGACAAGGTATTCATAATCTCATAAAATAGAGGAAGAAATAATAATTTGTGTGAAATTAACCAATGATTAATTTATGAAGATTAAGTATACCTTTTCTAGTTTAATGAAATTCCAGAATTGTAATCAGCAGAATGGAATATGTATGTTTTTTTTCAATATAAAAAAATTCAAATGCAGTGCCAGATCAATGAAACATATTTCTTGAATTTTATACATATTATATCAGGATGAAATCTTTATTCTCACCTCACAATATATAATTCATCAAAATACAATTAATTCTATTTACATTGATGTCACTGCATTTTGGTAATGCTCAAAATGTCACCATTTTTACAAACCTGTATCAGCGCATATTTTCACCTGAGTGTGCTAAATGAAATTTATTTGAAACTATATCCATAATTTACTCATAATTGGACCAATGACATTAGTATCTCAAAATCAGACCTACTAAATGATGTTTCCGTAAAGAAAAATCAGAAATCTTGTATCACCACAATTGCGTTGTTACTCAATAGGAACTACCATCAACTAAGATCAAATCTTATGTAAGTCCATATTCTTCAGGAATATTTCATCAAACAAAAGAAGAGAAAGAAAAAATTCTGAACAGAGAAACATTATTCTACCACAGATGCTGCCAACATATTCATTGGTCTTTTATTCATCCAAATCCAGTTTTTATCCATTGACGAGAACTAAAATGTTCAAATCGAGCGCAACAGAGAAAATTCCCATGTTACTAAGCTGAAATATAATAAGACACAATTTTTGTGTCTCGAGAAGTGATTCGTCACTAGCAGAACATTATTTACTGCAATCATTTTTTGTAAGTATTCTTTGTAAAAATTATTTTCAACATGCAAACTTTACTCCATGAGGAATATAAAATTGTTGCGACTTGTCCTAGAACGTATTGATATCTATAGTCTGATTAAATATAAGAGAGAGCATGTAAACACACTAAGTTCGTTCTTATCTACAATCCCTTCTCCGCCCTTAACAGTCTGCCAGGATCGTACTAAGAATGGAATGTCGATGGTAGTAGTGAAAATTTATAGTGAAAAATAAGTGTTCTTGTTAAAAGTGTAGTAGCAGTCTCCGGCAAAAAATCTTCCGACGATCTATCGATTTCGGAGTTACGGACAACAATATCGAATTCAGAAACGGACAATGCATCTGAAGGTGATATATCGGGCCCACCCAGATCAAACAATTCACATTTATCTATTCAAGAAAAACAGTTAATCTTGAATATTTATCGGAAAGGATTTGAGGAACATCCAAATATATCAAAAAGAGACTTGGTGGGAATTGTTTCAAAATCCTCAGAAGTGAGTAGTTCTCCCTTATACAGAACCCTAAGAGAATATAAACAAAATTAAATATTGACTCCACCTAAGAAAAAATCCCAGTCAATAAAAATAATCGATTCAATTGACGATTTCAACATGAACCCAATTAGGAGTATAGTTCACGGTTTTTTTTTCGCGTTGAAATTCCTACAATTTTGAAGGTCTTAGAAGTTGTTAATAATGATGACAGCCTGCCGAATTTCAAAAGAACGACCCTTTATGAATTATTGAAAAAAATGAAATTCAAATTTAGAAAACGTGGTCGTGATAGTTTATTGATAGATAGGGAGGAAAAATATGTGTGGAGAAGAGATTATTTAGGACTTATTTTCAAGGTAAATCAAAACTATTCATAAATTTATTTTGTAATATGAAACTGTTGAATCATTCGGGAGCTATATTCCTCATGGACGTATTTTGGAAAAGAACGAACATAGACGATATCTTACCTGAGTTTAAGTTCAAATCTGCAGAATAACCATGTCGAATCCAACTTGCACAAGGGCTAGGAATAGGGTTTTTTTCTGGAAAAGAAATATAAACAAAACCATGGTCTTACCTATCCCATTGTAAAGTCCAACCTTCTGGGGCCGCTTCTTTCTCTAATTTAATCAAATCTTCACTTGTACCAAGTAACCAATCATGCAAATAACTCGGTTTTAAGCATTCCGCTTTCAAAGCTCCGTACAAAGTCTGTAAGGTAAAACAGTTTATTTACAAAAAAATATCGAGAAAGATTTTATTTAAAAACATCTGGTGATACAATCCCCACGAAATTTCTCATAAACCTTCGTGTCGTTAACCTACAACTAATTACAAAGTCAATTCGATCGCATCATTTTATTTAAATTTCAAATTCAAATAGTGAATGATGAAAATATACTCACTTCTATTTGTACCAGAATAATTTGTACAGGCATAACGGCTTTGTTCCCTTCACACAAAAAAGCGAGCTTCTCGTGTAATATCTCATAAACTTCCCCAATTTTTTTCTCATCAATTTCACGTTCCTCCGTATTATTGTCGTCCGATGGTTCTGATTTTACAAATTCCACTCCTCCTTTCGCGAAATTGGAATATAAAGTATTAGACTTTTTCGGAACAGGCATTTCGTCATCATTTTCTTTGAATCCTAGACCTTTCCTTTCTGTAGGTACACTATCCGGAGATGGAGGCTTTGTATTGGTTCTATTCGGTACGATAGTCACCCCCAATCTTCGTTTTCTTTTGAAATTTTTCATATCGAATGAGGTTTCTACTTTGATTTCTTCTTCTAGTGGTTCTTCCTCAACTTTAAAATCGTTTATATCTGGTGTTGGCATGATGGGAAACAAGGTGCTATGAGATTGTGGCGGTGAAGTTGATGCCGATGGAATAGTCTTAGCAACATTAATTGCCTCATCTTCACTTTCTTCCTGAGAATTACTATCGTAATCTGCTATTAGCGAAAATCCCGATATAGGCTTGGATGTTTTCAATGCTCCGTCAGACTGCTTTGAAATAATTTTTGGCTCTACGTTCCCCAGATTTTTCAGTTCCTCTGCCCTTATCAAGACAGCTGATAGTACATCGTCTTCGTTGTGATCTTGACTTTCTAATTTTTCTGGACTAGCTATTTTTGCAGGTTTCTGTAAGGTATTTTTGATATTTTAATCCCAAAAAAAGTGATGTCAATTAATTAATGAAAATTGGAGAGCTTCAGAGGCTGCAAGCTCTCGACTCCAAGAAACCTAAATTTAATGAAGGAAAGCTTTAGCAGGAAATCATCATCAGCCAATATTTTCTCAGATTGAAAACTTTGGGTCATTATAATTCCACTTTATTTGTGAAATCATTCCGTGATTTCTTTCATCATTGAAATTCATTCAAACGAGTTGAAGAGAAAAAAGAAAGGGGAAGAATAATTCTGTACTTACTTCTTCATCTTCACTTTCACTGCTAGAACCATATGATGTAATAAGTGTGATTTTCCTGTAATAGAATCTGTTTTCAACATTTGATCATGTAGTAATGAGAGTAATTTTGAGTTTGAGTTGGAATGATTTGTTGGTCACAAAAGCCAAAATTGAGAAATACTCACTCATCATCAGAATCGCTTTGAACTCTTTTCTTCTCAGGTGCCTTTTTGACTTGAACTTTAGAAACACTACCGTTTACTTTTGGTAACGGCTGCGTTGCTGCGATTTTATAAATCTTAATTTTATCTTTGATCTCGGGAATATTCGGAAGCGGACCATTCGTTGAAGAATTGGTTACGAAATCTTTGGGTTTTTCCCATGTCACTTCATTAGTTTCAGTATTCCAATAATACGGGAATCCGCTTTTCGAATCGAAACATTCTTTCCATTCTGAAAACGAAAGGACACAATCTAGATTGATTGCAAATTCATGAACAAGTTTCGTTACCATTAGTTTCTTCTTTTGGGACGCTTTTCTTTAGTGGAATTATTTCGTTTATTTCATTGAGGAAATCATCTACTGTGGATTCCATATCTGCATATATAATTATTAACTTATTATCAGATGTTCATGATCAATAAACAAATGTCATCTCACATGGTTTAGGATATTTCAATATTTGCAACCATAGATAAGTTGTCTATGTTTGGAACATAGATTTCATAGAACAGAGATATATTCTATTTTTTTCTTTGTTATTGTCTTTTATCAACCGACTTTAGCCTATCAGCATAGAAAGGAGAACACCGAAACGTAATAATAGGGAAAAATCTCTCACCGCGAGATGGCGTTGAAAATGACAAAATGTCGGGCCGAGAGGTGGTCATTTCTGTCTTTTATAACAAGTAAATCATATATTTTCTATAAGATTGCAGAATGCCTGTGAAAGTCGGAAACTTCGGACATTTTTGATTATAAGGGTGAACGTGAATGTGATAGCAAATGACCACTATATAGAAAATTATGGAATTTACGATAAAAAAAAATCATCTTTCCGGAAGAGCCTGCTGCAAACTAACATATTCTTAGAGATACGTTTCCCAATCTTCAAGATTGTCTGTCATTTTTTGAAAGCCTTGGGATTCAACCGGAATTTATGCAAAGAAATTTCAGAAGTACTATATGATGAGCATTGAGGAACAGAGCACATTTTTGGTAATCTTATTCCCGCATTACCTCTTATAATAGTTATAATCCGCTGCATTTTCAGATCGTATACAGTTTATTTGAAACAATTGTCCATAAAATATCATCCGAATATATCACTTTCGATACATAAATGACATAATATCATACAAATAATTCACACTTCCGCCATAGAAACACATACGCGTTAGTTTGTTGTTCACCTCTCGAGTATTTCAAACGATTAAAAGTAGATGTCACCCACTCCGTGGTTTTTCCCTATAACATTCTTTGATGTGATTCCTCTTTTTGAAATAAGAACCATCAGGCAATTTGGAGACGAGTTGAGAGCTGAGTCATAATGACTGCCAGATGTTGAATTATTCAACATCTAGGGATCTTTGATCTGGCGTTAAATTATTAAGGGGATCTGATGTTCGAGTATTTTTTCATATTAAATATGAGATCTGTTTAAGGACACTAGGCGCGATATTTTGTTGATTTAATTCTGAAAATAATTGAAATATTTTTATGAGAAGCTACTCGTTTTATATTTTCAGAAAATAATGAAAAATGATGTACCTAGATAGGTTTTTGAATTAAAAAATTTTGTTCGGTATCGTGTCACCTTCGCAATTGAGAAAACTTTTCTGAGCATCAATAATGAAGAAAGGTTTAAATAATAAAACACATGCAACAATACAATTTATTGTTTGAAAAGCTTGTATAAATAACACATTATGCAGCATGAAAACTGGACTTGTTGAAATAATTGAGAAAACTATTATGGACCATTTACACAAGGCCAGTAGCCAAGACAGTCCACTAAACTAAGCCAGTGCAATTACACTGGAATGGCTTGATGGCAGTTGAAGCGACATTGGATTGTCTCTATTTACACGAGGCCAGTACTGTACTGTCTTGGCTAAGCCCTCGTGTAAATGGTTCATTATGAAAAGAAAATGAATAGAATCCACATTAAAAATTTGTTTTTTCAACATACCTGATTGCTCAGAAGGCTCTTTCACTTCGAATTTCGAAGGTACAGAATCGCGATACAGTATTTTTCTCTTCCCTGCCCCCGAGTCATAAATTAAATTGGGTTGAAAATGTTTTTCGCATACCAATTTTTTCTTCAATGCATTTGGTTCTAAATCATAAATGAGGGGATTACCACAATTCATCACCCATTCTTTGCAACGACTTTTATTCTTCCAAGGAAAGGCAAAAAATGTGATCTCCTTATTCTTAGCACGATTGTTTCTACACTCTACGTAAACACAATCCAAATAGTGTGGCATCTTTGAACAGAAAATTACAGATAAACAAACAAAATGTCTTATTCGAAACACTTGAAACTTTTAAATCTCAATATAAGAAAATATGTCTTCCTGATTACGTTCCTTTATGATATTTACGTTATGTTTATGATTTGGATGGAATGACAACGAAAACAAAGAGGTTATTTATACTGCATAGAGTTGAATTAGTTTTTTTCCTATGTTTGAAAGATAACCAGTTATTTTAAGCCTAATTTTTGTGAATTATCGATTATTTCTTAGTATTTGAGATTGCAATTATTGAGAAGAAAACACTGTAATCATATCAATAATGAATATATGAAATTTACTGTAATTAATTTTACACAGTAGTTACAGTTTCGAAAGTCAAAAACATCTGTGGTTTTCGTAGATCATTTGTGTTTTCTTTATTTCTTTTCAAATAGGTAAATGTTGAATGTATCGAAAGTCGAAAGGGAAAATCTTGCTACCCGTCAAGGAAATATTTAATGGAAATGTAAGAAATCATGTTTTGACGGAATTTCCCTTGCTTATTTGAGGAATCTTTTTGATATGATACGTACAATATAACGAATCCAAAGGAAATTATTCATTTTTCCTCCAAGCATATGCTTCAATTGGATAAACGAAACTAATATGTTTTCCGCAATCAAGAGACTTACAAGTAAGGGAGATGCTTCCTCTAATAATAATCCTGCCTCTACTAGACAACAAAGTCATCAAAGTATGTCAACAGTCCTACAAAAAAAATTTTCTAGGGGTGTTCAGTATAATAGTAAGTAATGTGGACGTTGAATGTCCAATGAGAATAACATATTTCTTTCTGTACTTTTAGTGAAAATAGTCATTAAGGGCGACCGAAATGTGGGTAAAACTTGCTTGTTTCATAGATTACAAGGACAAAAATTTATAGAGGAATATATACCGACTGATGAAATCCAAGTAACTTCCATACAGTGGAACTATAAAGCTACTGATGACATAGTTAAAGTAGAAGTTTGGGATGTGGTCGACAAGGGAAAGAAGAAAAAAAAATTGGATGGTTTGAAATTGAACAACTTGAAGACTGAACTCCTAGATGAACCAGCGTTGGATGCTGAGTTTCTCGATGTTTATAAAGGTAAGTACTTCGAAGAGTATGGTTTTCTAGTTTGCTGTTAAATGATCCATTTTATTTCAGGTACTAACGGAGTTATATTAATGATGGATATAACGAAATCTTGGACTTTCGATTATGTACAACGGGAACTTCCCAAAATACCTGGGCACATTCCAGTTATAATTTTGGCTAATCATTGTGATATGGCACATCATAGAACTGTTACACCAGATCATGTTACATATTTCATCGATTCAACACTTGAGTAAGTTCTTATCTGATTAATGACTATTTGCACCACAGTTTTCCACATATTAAGTTTTCTATGTCTCCCTTGCATTTGAACGTTCGTTATTGGGCAAAATTCGACCAGGGGATCTATAAATAGGGCCGTTCGAAATTTTGTCCAGATCGCATAACCAGAACCATAGAAAATTATAACTTATAATTTTTGAACGGAACGACCTAGAAACTTGAAATTTTCAAGGTAGGTTTGAATCTCGAATGCTGCGGTTAAGTTCGTTATTGGGCAAAATTCGACCAGGGGATCTATAAATAGGGCCGTTCGAAATTTTGTCCAGATCGCATAACCAGAACCATAGAAAATTATAACTTATAATTTTTGAACGGAACGACCTAGAAACTTGAAATTTTCAAGGTAGGTTTGAATCTCGAATGCTGCGGTTAAGTTCGTTATTGGGCAAAATTCGACCGTAAATATGGTCGTTTGAAATTTAGTTTTCTTGATAATTTCAAAACTACGGATTCGATCGTGACGAAATATTGTATTAATGGAGAATGATATATTCAAGCTACATTCCAGATTGCATAACCGCAACCATTTTAAATTCCAAGGAATTATTGAATAAAAAATCCTTATATTTCTGTAACAGCTGATTCAACATAATTGACAGAGAGCTGCTGTGATTTTTTTTGACAGCTGTCAAAATTTTCTTCAATTGGTTCTTAAAACTTGTTGAATTTTTTTTGGCGATTCTGAATTAGATAATTCTTACATAGGAATATTTTTTATTGTAGAACAAGAACAGCGCAAGTCCGCTATTCAGAATCTTCCATGAGGAACGGATTCGGACTGAAGCTGCTCCATAAATTCTTCAACCTTCCCTATTTGCAACTACAACGAGAATCCCTTCTTACGCAGCTAGAACGTAATTCAGTGGAGACTAATGCTACGATCCAAGAACTAGATATGTATGCTGAAACTGACGAAGCGGACTATAATAAATTCATGGAGAATTTGACGAAGAAAAGGAGGGAAATTGCCGACCACAACGGCCGGGTCAGTATACAGCAAGTTCTAGGGCAGCAACAACAGAATCCATCTAATAACGGAAATAGTCAAGGGTCTGACAGTGTGGTGAAAAAATCGCAGAGTGGTCCGATAGTTATAGGTGCAGGAAAACCTATTCCTTATGGTGAGTGAGGTCATTTCTTTCCTCAATCCCTAAAAATCTAGTTTTCGTGTCTTCTAAGATGAATCGATCATTGCCAATCATTTCAGGTAACGTCGATATAACCCAGAGATCCAACATTCCTAAAACCAGTCAATCATCTGGTATGATCTCCAAGCTTCACGCCAAAGATGCAACAGATTCGTCAACCGATACTAATCATCGTATAACGTCAGTGGAAGAGTTTTGCCCGGACGGCGGACAATTGGATAGAAGTTTCTTGGATGACGTTCAGTTCAATATGCAAAATGTTAAGGTCGAAGAACCAGTGTCAGATTCGTGAGTGCTCATTCTACTTTCCGAGTTTTCCAATAACATATTCTGATTTTCAGTGATACAGATACTGGAAATCCATTGGTTTCTGAGCTTCAGGAAGACTTCGATCCGGACGATCTAGCGTTATATACAAAATCTCCGCAAAATTTAACCTCGCAGAATTTCCTGAAACCCCAACAAACATCCGGCCAAAATTACAATCTCAAATCTGATTGTAGCGAAGAAGCTGACATTGGTAAAGTTCTGGAAGAGTACGAGGCCATCAAAGCAGATTACGAGGTTGTCGGACATACTCAAGATGAGTTTGATTCCACTATAAATTCCGAAATATCCGAATTAACATCTGATCCTTACGAGGGATGGATTGGGAATGATACTAAGTTGAGACGTTCACCGGAAGGTAACAGCTTCATATTTTGCTTCCAATATTTGGATATTTTTTCCTGTATTTGCAAATGAGTACAGTTATTATGATTTTTTAGGTGGTGAGGATGTTTCGGTGGTGAGCCAGCTAGATTATAATAACAGTTCTTTCAACGATGACTCAAATAGCGTAACTTCATCGAATGTGAATATGGAATTGTTGACTTCTAAAAGAAGTCCTGTTTTATTCAATAAAAATGAACAATGCGATAGTGATGAAACTCATACCTCTAGCTCGGTTACAAAGGATAAAAAAAAGAAAAATAAGGAAAAAAAGGTGTTAAACTTTCGTGTATTTATTAAGTGAATTTTGGTGTAATGATTTTCATTTCAGCTCTCTAAAAAACAAAGTAAAAAATCTAAAGAGAAAATTTCTGAGGATACATCTAGAAGTGATAGGAAGAGTAAACGACGTTCAAAAGATGAGAATTCTTCACATCAAGACGAATTGGAGGAATTTCTGAACAGCAGCCCTAATCCACAAATGGAAGGAATTTATGAAGCTATATAGTATAAGTTTATGTGCTTTAGGTGAGATATGGTAAAAAGTAAAAATAAATAGAAAGACATGTTCAGTGAGGATTGCAAAACAACCTCATATTCATAAATAAAATTCTCAGGTAGAAGAAATGCTCTTAATTTTTGAGATTATGCTTACTGTGAATATTGTAAAATTCATTATGTTCAAGCATATTTTGGAGGAAATTGTTGGAAAGAAACCAGGAGGTTTCTTTTTTAGGAAAAATGTTACAAAAAAAACCCCTTCCTAATAACTATCTCTTGAAGGTGCCTGAAATCAAGTTTATAGTATTCAAATTTAAGAAAAAATGAACAGATTGGATCTCGATGTAAAAAGATTTTGTTCTTAACATTTAGGATTATAGATTTTTTAATATAATTGAAAGTATATAAAAGATAATGAACTATTTTTATTAATTTGTTGTATTGTTATTTGTTATATCTGTGTTGAAATTTTGCGAAGATATATTCTTCTATCTGAGGATCCTGAATGAGATTAACGTTGTGGTTTTGACTGCTTTGTTGCCTTAAAAAGTTCAGGCATGTACTCAAATAATATATAATAAACCTGTATCCACTTGAATGATGTCTATATTAACTCAGTTCTAACCATGGCTTTCAGATCTCTTTCTTATAATGTTATTATAACTCCATTATTTTTGAATAATAAATCATATTTCATGTTCAAAAGTTTTTCATTTATCATATTTTTGAAACAAATCTCGAACTTTTCTCTTACTTCATTCGTCCTATTCAAGACATGAACACTATTCGAAACGTCAAATTAAAAAAAAAAACAGTATTTGAATTTTAATATAACATCGACCAATTGATTGAGTTCCCTAAATCCCAGAAATTTTTTCACAATCCATTCTGGACGTCTGAAAATTGGTAGAAAGTATGAGGCGCCATCTATGCATGACACCTGAAACTAAAAGCGTTCGGGGCGCCATCTATGAAGGAGTTCCTGAACTTGAGGTTGGTTATGAACCCCGCTCATAGATGGCGCTTCGGACGGGTGCATGTTGCGCCATCTACGAGCGGGGTTCATAACTAACCTCACGTTCAGGAACTCATTCATAGATGGCGCCCCGAACGTACAGAGCCAAAGTTGTCAAATTAAAATTCAGTTTTGCAATTGGTTTGAAGATGGCAAAACGTACGTTTTCATGAAAATTACATATATGATTTTTTCGATTTATATTATAATGGCCGTTATATTTTTAGTATGGACACTGGACCAATTGGATCAAGGATCATGATTACA
Source organism: Aphidecta obliterata (assembly GCA_963966015.1). Taxonomy (NCBI): domain Eukaryota; kingdom Metazoa; phylum Arthropoda; class Insecta; order Coleoptera; family Coccinellidae; genus Aphidecta; species Aphidecta obliterata. The sequence goes on from OZ014435.1 coordinate 8,446,776, forward strand.
CTCAAACTCTAGTCCATTTTGCTTTGAAATTCAAAAACTCTTGATTTCGGATATTCTGTCGCATTTTTCATCAGATATTGGTGTACACTCAAGTAAAAAAGTGCGCTCGCAGATGAAACTTTTGGCAATTACTGGCGAATAAGATTGTTTTTCGAGGAACTGATTGCATATTCGGTGTCAGCATTGTCGATTCCTCCTTTTTGGAGATTTTTGGGAAGATACGACGAAAAAAAATTTGGAATTTATCCAAGGGTCCCCCCTTTGAAGTTAAAAAATGAACATTTTAAATATAACATATTTTGCATGTTTTCGTCATAATTAGGGGATGTAGATACCGAATCTAACATTTTTTCAGAGCTCAGATTTTTTTATGAGATTTTGAGTACACTCAAGTAGAAAAGTACTGGATGAATTGGATTAAGGACCATGATTAAACTCGAACTCTAGTCCATTTTTCTCTCGTCAGGTCCATTTTTGACGCTAATCCAATTTGATCAAGGATCTATTATTACACTCGAACTCTAGTCCATTTTACTTTAAAATTCAAAAACTCATGATTTCGTATATTTTGTCGCATTTTTCATCAGATTTTGCTGTACACTCAAGTAAAAAAGTGCTCTCGCAGATGAAACTTTTGGCAATTACTCGCGAATAAGATTGTTTTTCGAGAAACTGATTGTATATTCGGTTTCAGCTTTGTCGATTCCCCCTTTGTGGAAATTTTTGGGAAGAAACGACGAAAAAAAATTTGGAATTTATCCAAGGGTCCCCCCTTTGAAGTTAAAAAATTAACATTTTAAATATAACATATTTTGCATGTTTTCGTCATAATTAGGGGATGTAGATACCGAATCTAACATTTTTTCAGAGCTCAGATTTTTTTTATGAGATTTTGAGTACACTCAAGTAGAAAAGTACTGGATCAATTGGATTAAAGATCATGATTACACTGAACTCTAGCCCATTTTGCTCTCGTCAGGTCCACTTTTGACGGTGGACCAATTTGATCAACGATCCATTATCACATTCGAACTCTAGTCCATTTTACTTTAAAATCCAAAAACTCATGATTTCGTATATTTTGTCGCATTTTTCATCAGATTTTGCTGTACACTCAAGTAAAAAAGTGCTCTCGCAGATGAAACTTTTGGCAATTTCTCGCAAATAGGGATTTTTTTGAGAAACTGATTGCATATTCGTTGTCAGTGTTGTCGATTCCCCCTTTGTGGAGATTTTTGGGAAGATACGACGAAAAAAATTTTGGAATTTATCCAAGGGTCTCCCCTTTGAAGTCAAAAAATGAAAATTGGAAATATAACATACCCAGCATGTTTTCGTGATAATTAGGGGATGTAGATAACGAATCTTACATTTTATTAGAGCTCAGAATTTTTTTTGTGATTTTGAGTACATTCAAGCAGAAAAGTACTCTCATCAGATGGAAGTTGTGTTTACTAGTGAATTAGATTTTCTAGGGGAAAACTAAATGCAAATGTATAAGGTTTCAATGTTTTTGAAAACCTCTTCGTTGGTGATTCTTGAGAAAATCCGTTAAAAAATCCTAAGAATTTATCCAAGGACCCTTTGAAGATTTTTCGGTAAATCTAATATGTTTCTATGCTAATTTGAGGTCGTGGGTTCCAAGTCTGACATCAGTTTCAAGCTCATACCACTTTTTAGCAATCGTTTCAACCTTTTTTGCATTTATGAGAAAATCTGATACCTCCAGCGCCATCTTTACTCGAATGACCCAAGTATACCTTCGGAACTGCGAAAATAAAAAGTTTTCTCGAATGTCGAAGTGTTACTTCGCGCATTCGAGTACAGATGGCTACCTAACTCAGTAAATTTTTGCCTTGTTTTCTCAGATTTGGCAGGTACACACAAGCAGAAAGATACTGTCGTCAGATGAATTTTTTTACTGGTAAATTATATTTGTTAGGAGAAAACTGGACCTATTTGGCTCCACCGTTGGCGATTACCAATTCGTGGTTATTTTTGAGAAGATCCGTTGAAAAAAACTCCGTGATTTTATCCAAGGGTTCTTTTTTTGGTTACCATAAAGTTTGTTTTTCGATATGTTTTTGTTTGGATGAATGGTAATCAAATAAAGATGTGAACCTTCTTGTAAAGTTTGCGCGTTTTTCAACATTTGTAGGCAAGATAGGTTTAGTGGGTAAAAAGGTGGGAAAAATAATAAACCTTCGTGTAGAAATTGCACCCTCTTTTCACACTATACAGTTGGGAGGGTCCTGAAAGACTCGTGTTTTTTTAAGGTGAAGGGTTTTAACACTTTCTCCTTGGGAAAACACAATTCAACATGCTCGGAGGGATTCACCTTCACGGACAGAGTTCCTCAACATTCCAATTTGAACTGCTGAATAATTTGATATCTCCGATCTCGAATTCGATCATTTGGCCATTCGACCAGGATACAACCAAGGCGAAGTCTCCTTGGCAAAAAACCCCTTTTTCGATGATCCCATACTCATTTCACCTCTTCTATTATTCATGACATCTCCACCGTTCCATCTCGCCGTCTCGTTCATTGCACGTACCTGACTTGCAGCGTCCCCTGCGCGTGCGATATCTGGGGCGGTGTCGCGGTGGCGGTTTGCCCCGCAGATCCCGGCGCCGAAGGTTCAGTCAGCACGTTTTTCCCGTCGTCGATGGGGTTGCGCGACATTCGCTCTGATTCTGAGTGTTTTAGCGAAAAAAGTGACAGGTACCTAGAAGATGTCTGGTGTTGTTGTTTACTCGAGTTGCAACCTGGAGCTTGCCAACTGAATTCGATCTTCGTGGGGCTCATTTATGGTTGTAATCCGCCAAGACATTGAGGTAATAACGGTCGAATGGAAATTCGACAAAAGGGGAAAATTCCTTGGACGTTAGTCGTATTTGAGTTTATGTTGAGAAAAATGAATTTAATTAATCAATAGTTCAATAAATCAGATAGCTATAGTGGTTGGAGATCAAGGTGCGAAGTAGGGAAATATGTCTATTAATATGTATTGAATTATGTTGGGCTGGAAATGATTTTCCTACAAAGAATCGTTTTCCAATGCTGTGGACCTTCACGACAGCTATCAACGACCCCATTTAATTGCCCAGCAATAGGCGATAACGACAGGTGACTTAACCTATAACCTGGATAACAAGGGATATCCAATAATCCCAGAAATTGGCTTGGAGGCGCAAAAAACCATTCTCTCGCTTTTATTGCGGTAGCTCTTGATCTTCCAATTCCAGGTCTTTTCTAGTTGTTACCTCTATCTGTATCACTGAATCTTTTCGGTGTCCAGAATTGTATAATGTACCACTTGTTGTTGAATCCTTCTATACCATGAATATTACAAAAAGTATTCTTTACTGGAAGAAAATGGTTTTAACAAGAATTGTTCTGAATGGTGCAAGGGTTAATAAACCAAAATAAGAAATAGCCTCATTTTATCAACAAAAAATGGCAATAATGAACCACTACTATAAATTCAACCAAAAGTCTCATCCCTGCTCAGATGGAGGATGGAGGATTCCTCAGACAAACTTTGAAGATCATTTTAGAAGTGCTTTATTGCATCCATTTCCTCGACAAGTCGAACAGCTGAAATATTTCGGATTTGTATCGTTTTTTTTCTTGGTTTCGCAATAATTGGAGCTGCCGACACATTCTCGTCTAAACTCTGCATATTTTCCCTTGGGATGATCCCTGACAACTGCACATCCCGTAGAACCGCCGGGACAAGCAATTTCCTTCACGTTACTGAAAGTTTTGCATTCCACGTAGTCGGGGGTGTTAACAGAAACGACACAATTGTAGCATTTCACTTGCTGTGCAACTATTGCAGCTGAAAACCAGAAATTAAACATTTTTATTCAATATCTTTAGTTCTTATTGAAATAAAGTTTTTCGAATTTACACGCAAAGAAAATTTCCAAGATTTACAACAGGACTTCAGTTACTTCTACAGGAAATAAAAGCGGCAGCAAGAATATTTGTTGATTTTACGTGACAATTCCTGTCGTTTAATTCCTCTAGAAAAAAAAAGTTTTATATTAGTTGATGCAACCAAACTGCAGTTTGTCAATTCAACAGGAAAATAATACTGTGACGAAAACTGGAATATGCGTGACTATTTACAGGAATTTCCTGTTTAATGAACACACTAGAGATGTAGTTGTATTCCAAGCTTCAAACTTCAGTTTCTACAAGAATTTCCAGTAATGAACACTAAACTTAAACAGCAATTACTTTACTTACAGAAATTTTCTGTTGAATTAAAGAACTATCGTTCATATATTACAGTACTAGTTAGTTGTATTCGAAGCTTACAACCTGTGCTTTTATAGGAATTTTCTGTAGTAATGCATTATGCCTAAAGATAAAGAGTGACTTCGCGAATAGGTGTCTCCAATGGGGAAAATTTATATAAAGTTATATTCATTATAGAGTATCTTTAAAATATTCTAACGAACTAAAGAGACATTCGTTGAAAACTAGTCATGAGAGACCCCATAATAATGATAAATATAAAGAGATTTTTTCCCTGATTTCGGACTCATATTAGCGAATTTGATAACAGAATTACTGTGCACCAATGCTCGCACCTTTTCTGTCGCTTTTCGATCCTTTGGGTAGTATCTTTTGGGTTTTGTCTATCTGATGACGCCCTCTGTTGAGCGGTACGGTAAATGTTGGTCCGTCGGTGCAGATCGCTACAGATCTAATCTTTCTTCCTTCCTCTGATCTGATCTAACCTGACTTTAACTTCTGGTTTTATGTTAAACCCCAATTCCCTGTTCCTTCCTACACTATGTTTCTTAATCATATCCTAACCCTCTTTTCTCCTAGGAAAAGTTATTCAAGAGTAAGTATCGATCGTAGATCGAAAATATTGAATTCTAAGTAGGAGGCCAAAAAATGCTAAAAATATGCAATATGCTAAACTCAAATTTTACATGCTGACTGATACAAAAATATGCTAGATTTAGCATGAAATCGGCAACAGTGCGTTCGATATCATCGAGGTGATTATCGAATCACTGTTTCTTCATCGGAAACCGATATTTTATTCTAAAAAACTTCAACCATATGGTACAACATGGATTAAAATAAGCTAAACTAGATTAATCCGGTAGAATAATTGGAATTTTCGTGAGAAATACCAAACATTCCTATTGAATTCAATGTGTCCATACTGTTAGTCGTACAAATATTGTTGGGTTATACTTATAAAATTAGTATATTTTACTAGATATTTCTGTAACATTTACGGTGGCTTGTAAATATAGCAAAATATTATTGTATATGCACAGGAAACATTCCTTTTAAAATAAAAGTTCCTGATCACTGCTACACTTACCGTTTTTCCTGTTCATAGGACGCAAGTTACTCAAACCGGAATCGGCATCATAGATTGCAAGTACAGATTGTTCTCAAAATGGTCTTTTTTTGTTGTGATAACAATAGTTGCGTTTAAACAACAGGAATTCATTCAATCGGAAATTAACGGGATTCTTTCATTTCCGTGTAAATATCAACGTTAGAAACCAGTTGAGCTTCGAGAGGTTATAAAAAAACGAAACTTCCACATTTGCCTTTTCCTCTGATCTTAGAAATAAAATATACATACAGATAGATTCCATTAAAACGAGATTACGAAAATCATGAATCGATTAAATTCTTACCAATATTGAAAGCGAGCACTAGAACAAAGGCTTTGAAATACATTTTCTCAACTGAATATTGTTGATTTTGTGTTATTTCGAAAAGTCTAGTGAAGTGAAAATTTCGAACATATTTAAAAGATAAGAAATTCGATAGTATAGGTAGGTATTTATCGAACATTCACATTTTCCAGGAATAATTGGGAATTATTCAAAACCATTATAATAACCTTTCGTGCTCGCAGATTGTTCATGAGTTTACTCGAAATTTATGTACAAATATAGCACGCTTCGTGAGAAATCCTTTGATGTGTTTTTCCTGAAGCCAGGTTCACACGCTACGATCGCATTACTAGAAGATTGAGGAAATATTATTTTCAAAACTTCGGCATCTCAGTGACTTTCGTCGTGAACGTAAACGACCACCTGTATAGTGGCTTTCATGCGCCCGTGCTGTCAGGTCTTGTCATCTGTCTGATCATAAGTCAGAACAATCAATCAGCAAGTCGCCGAGAGAGAAAATCATCTTTGTAGAAAACCTAGACATATCCAATATAATTCGGTGATTCCATCTTTCGAAGTTTATAAAAATCAAATGACAGTACTTGTCATACTGACAATGAACACCGAAGGACGTTTTGGAACACAGAAACAAGTGCGCAAAGGTTCCAGACTTCACGTCATTGCCTCTAGAATTTTCTTTACTTACAAACTTTTAAATCATTCAGACGACGGCGTCACGGCGGAATTCAAATCCAACAATTACCCACTGAAGTTCGTTTTAATCTTCAAAAGAACCTTTTCAAAAGTCCTTCAGAACAATCTTGAATAATTACCTCGAAATAATCCCATAATACTGTCTTGAAAATACTCAATTAGCTCGGAACAATCTGAGGAATAATCAAGAATAATTAATAATTTTCCCCCGCAGGACTCTATGTGCCCTCGTTTTCCCTGGAAAATTCTTCCAGTTGGGGAAATTCGTCTCTAAGTGGCCAGACTGTCAGTCAGGAGAATAATAAAAAAAAACTAACCAACTTCTAGCTTGACTTTTAAAAGCATGGAATACTAAATGACCTGCTGTTTTTCCCAGTAACATTAGGGTCATTAGGGGTATTCGGGGATTTCGAGGAACGCTACGAACCCCTTTCTCTTCAAATTACACGGACCAAAACTGAAAGTTTTCCAATTTATAAAGGTGGAAAATCTATAACTCAAAATGAAGTGCTAAAGCAACATCCACGCTTGCCTTTATTGTGCAATTACCCTTTTTTTGCTGATGTATACCTACTCTGTGACATTCTAAGTGTTACACCCAAAGGGAATAATTAATTTAACTTGATTTTCGGGAATGTGGAATTTTCACATCAAGACACGATTACATTTGCAAGAAATATCATCAAGGATAAGCTCTTTTTCAACTTGAAATATTTTGTTGCAGAAAAATCAAGTTGAAGAAATTATTCCTTCTTGGTGCTACCCTTCTTTCGCCATTATTGCTTTAACCACAAGAAAAAACTATTTTCAGCAATGCAATACGCCATGAAGGGATGATGTTGCACAGGAGCAAAGATGAGGAGCTTGTTTGGGATATTATGGATAGTCTTGGTACTTATCTCAGGTGAGTTCAACTCAAATATATCCTTCGACTTGGTGTTGAACTTTCCGAACACAGCGACGGTCAGTTGGTTTCCCCCGCTTTGTCCTGGCCGGAATGGGGAATGATAAAATTCCTTCGGTTCTGAACAGATCTCTGTTCCTCTATTCTCTTACAAGAATGAATGCGAACAATGGTCGACGAACTCGGGAGTTTGGAATATTCAATTCACGTGTAAGTAATTAAAGATTAATTCATACCATTAGCTTGATGGTGTTATTACATGTTCGAAGTATAAAGGAGGATATTAAGGTGGTCAGGTGAGCGTCTTACCTGATGTGAAACAATACTAATATCATAAACGTAATAGTGTCTAATCCTCGAAATCTCAATTTTAATTATATGAGTATTCAGGCAAAGAACATTTTATTTTGAATTGATAACCGTAGATTTCCTCCTATTGGCCACAGCAGTTCCCATGCCTTTATTAACTTTTGTTTTTTATGATGTGTTATCTCTATGTTAATTTATATTTTACAGTTTAGGTTAGTTGTATGTACATTGTTTATTGGAACTGTTCTTTTTGATCGATTCATTTACTTGATTTTTCCACTATTTCAACCATCGTTGAAGGGTTTAAGGACAATTTGTACACTATCGTGGATCGTATCAAATCCCAATATGGTGACCACTATAGTCAACAATCGCAGCAGAAAGAAAGACAGAGTGCGTTCTTGAATCTTGATTTTATCTACGATTTAGGAATTCCCACATCGCTGAGTGAAAACTAACATTGTCAAACAATCGAATTCAATGCCGCCGATTAGAATTGTCAAATTGATATCGCAGAACTTCATGAATTCGGATTAACCAAATTTGACAATTTGTCCACGACAGTGTCGAATCTTAATATGGTGACCACTATAGTCAACGATCGCAGCAGAAAGAAAGACATAGTGCATTCTTAATTCTATCAGCGATTCAGGAATTCCCACATCGATGAGTGAAACCGAACATTGTCAAACGATCGAATTTTATCCCGTCGATTAGAATTGTCAAATTGAAAACGCAGAACTTCATGAGTTCGGATTAACCAAATTTGACAATTTGTCCACGACAGTGTCGAATCTTAATATGGTAACCACTATAGTCAACGATCGCAGCAGAAAGAAAGACATAGTGCATTCTTAATTCTATCAGCGATTCAGGAATTCCCACATCGATGAGTGAAACCAAACATTGTCAAACTATCGAATTTAATCCCGCCGATTAGAATTGTCAAATTGAAATCGCAGAACTTCATGAATTCGGATCAAATTTGACAATTTGTCCACGACAGTATCAAATCTAAAATAAATATGGTGACGACTATAGTCAACGATCGCAGCAGAAAGAAAGACATAGTGCATTCTTAATTCTATCAACGATTCAGGAATTCCCACATCGATGAGTGAAGCAAAATATCGAATTTTATCCCGCCGATTAGAATTGCCAAATTAAAATCGCAGAACTTCATGAATTCGGATTCACCAAATTTGACAATTTGTCAACGATAGTATCAAATCTAAAATAAATATGGTGACCACTATAGTCAACGATCGCAGCAGAAAGAAAGACATATAGTGCATGCTTAATTCTATCTGCGATTCAGGAATTCCCACATCGATGAGTGAAACCGAACATTGTCAAACTATCGAATTTAATCCCGCCGATTAGAATTGTCAAATTGAAATCGCAGAACTTCATGAATTCGGATTCACCAAATTTGACAATTTGTCCACGACAGTATCAAATCTAAAATAAATATGGTGACGACTATAGTCAACGATCGCAGCAGAAAGGAATACATAGTGCATTCTTAATTCTATCAGCGATTCAGGAATTCCCACATCGATGAGTGAAACCGAACATTGTCAAACTATCGAATTTAATCCCGCCGATTAGAATTGTCAAATTGAAATCGCAGAACTTCATGAATTCGGATCAAATTTGACAATTTGTCCACGACAGTATCAAATCTAAAATCAAATATGGTGACCACTATAGTCAACGATCGCAGCAGAAAGGAAGACATATAGTGCATTCTTAATTCTATCTGCGATTCAGGAATTCCCACATCGATGAGTGAAACCGAACATTGTCAAACTATCGAATTTAATCCCGCCGATTAGAATTGTCAAATTGAAATCGCAGAACTTCATGAATTCGGATTTACTAAATTTGACAATTTGTCCACGACAGTATCAACTTTAAAAAAAATATGGTGACCACTATAGTCAACGATCGCAGCAGAAAGAAAGACATAGTGCATTCTTAATTCTATCAGTGATTCAGGAATTCCCACATCGATGAGTGAAACCGAACATTGTCAATGTATCAAATTTAATCCCGCCGATTAGAATTGTCAAATTGAAATCGTAGAACTTCATGAATTCGGATTAACCAAATTCGACAATTTGTCCACGACTGTATCAAATTTAAAAAAAATATGGCGACCACTATAGTCAACTATCGCAGCAGAAAGAAAGACATAGTGCATTCTTAATTCTATCAGCGATTCAGGAATTCCCACATCGATGAGTGAAACCGAACATTGTCAAACCATCGAATTTAATCCCGCCGATTAGAATTGTCAAATTGAAATCGCAGAACTTCATGAATTCGGATTTACCAAATTTGACAATTTGTCCACGACAGTATCAACTTTAAAAAAAATATGGTGACCACTATAGTCAACGATCGCAGCAGAAAGAAAGACATAGTGCATTCTTAATTCTATCAGTGATTCAGGAATTCCCACATCGATGAGTAAAACCGAACATTGCCAATGTATCAAATTTAATCCCGCCGATTAGAATTGTCAAATTGAAATCGCAGAACTTCATGAATTCGGATTTACCAAATTTGACAATTTGTCCACGACAGTATCAAATTTAAAAAAAATATGGTAACCACTATGGTCAACGATCGCAGCAGAAAGAAAGACATAGTGCATTCTTAATTCTATCAGTGATTCAGGAATTCCCACATCGATGAGTGAAACCGAACATTGTCAATGTATCAAATTTAATCCCGTCGATTAGAATTGTCAAATTGAAATCGTAGAACTTCATGAATTCGGATTAACCAAATTCGACAATTTGTCCACAACTGTATCAAATTTAAAAAAAATATGGTGACCACTATAGTCAACGATCGCAGCAGAAAGAAAGACATTGTGCATTCTTAATTCTATCAGCGATTCAGGAATTCCCACATCGATGAGTGGAACCGAACATTGTCAAACTATCGAATTTAACCCCGCCGATTAGAATTGTCAAATTGAAATCGCAGAACTTCATGCATTCGGATTTACCAAATTTGACAATTTGTCCACGACAGTATCAAATTCAAAAAAAATATGGTAACCACTATAGTCAACGATCGCAGCAGAAAGAAAGACATAGTGCATTCTTAATTCTATCAGTGATTCAGGAATTCCCACATCGATGAGTGAAACCGAACATTGTCAATGTATCAAATTTAATCCCGCCGATTAGAATTGTCAAATTGAAATCGTAGAACTTCATGAATTCGGATTAACCAAATTTGACAATTTGTCCACGACAGTATCAAATTCAAAAAAAATATGGTAACCACTATAGTCAACGATCGCAGCAGAAAGAAAGACATAGTGCATTCTTAATTCTATCTGCGATTCAGGAATTCCCACATCGATGAGTGAAACCGAACATTGTCAAACTATCGAATTTAATCCCGCCGATTAGAATTGTCAAATTGAAATCGCAGAACTTCATGAATTCGGATCAAATTTGACAATTTGTCCACGACAGTATCAAATCTAAAATCAAATATGGTGACCACTATAGTCAACGATCGCAGCAGAAATAAAGACATAGTGCATTCTTAATTCTATCAGCGATTCAGGAATTCCCACATCGATGAGTGAAACCGAACATTGTCAAACCATCGAATTTAATCCCGCCGATTAGAATTGTCAAATTGAAATCGCAGAACTTCATGAATTCGGATTTACCAAATTTGACAATTTGTCCACGACAGTATCAACTTTAAAAAAAATATGGTGACCACTATAGTCAACGATCGCAGCAGAAAGAAAGACATAGTGCATTCTTAATTCTATCAGTGATTCAGGAATTCCCACATCGATGAGTGAAACCGAACATTGTCAATGTATCAAATTTAATCCCGCCAATTAGAATTGTCAAATTGAAATCGTAGAACTTCATGAATTCGGATTAACCAAATTCGACAATTTGTCCACGACAGTATCAAATCTAAAATAAATATGGTGACGACTATAGTCAACGATCGCAGCAGAAAGGAATACATAGTGCATTCTTAATTCTATCAGCGATTCAGGAATTCCCACATCGATGAGTGAAGCCGAACATTGTCAAACTATCGAATTTTAACCCGTCGATTAGAATTGTCAAATTGAAATCGCAGAACTTCATGAATTCGGATTAACCAAATTTGACAATTTGTCGACGACAGTATCAAATCTAAAATAAATATGGTGACGACTATAGTCAACGATCGCAGCAGAAAGGAAGACATAGTGCATTCTTAATTCTATCAGCGATTCAGGAATTCCCACATCGATGAGTGTAACCGAACATTGTCAAACTATCGAATTTTATCCCGTCGATTAGAATTGTCAAATTGAAATCGCAGAACTTCATGAATTCGGATTCACCAAATTTGACAATTTGTCCACGACAGTATCAAATCTAAAATAAATATGGTGACGACTATAGTCAACGATCGCAGCAGAAAGGAATACATAGTGCATTCTTAATTCTATCAGCGATTCAGGAATTCCCACATCGATGAGTGAAACCGAACATTGTCAAACTATCGAATTTAATCCCGCCGATTAGAATTGTCAAATTGAAATCGCAGAACTTCATGAATTCGGATCAAATTTGACAATTTTTCCACGACAGTATCAAATCTAAATATGGTGACGACTATAGTCAACGATCGCAGCAGAAAGGAAGACATAGTGCATTCTTAATTCTATCAGCGATTCAGGAATTCCCACATCGATGAGTGTAACCGAACATTGTCAAACTATCGAATTTTATCCCGTCGATTAGAATTGTCAAATTGAAATCGCAGAACTTCATGAATTCGGATTCACCAAATTTGACAATTTGTCCACGACAGTATCAAATCTAAAATAAATATGGTGACGACTATAGTCAACGATCGCAGCAGAAAGGAATACATAGTGCATTCTTAATTCTATCAGCGATTCAGGAATTCCCACATCGATGAGTGAAACCGAACATTGTCAAACTATCGAATTTAATCCCGCCGATTAGAATTGTCAAATTGAAATCGCAGAACTTCATGAATTCGGATCAAATTTGACAATTTTTCCACGACAGTATCAAATCTAAATATGGTGACCACTATAGTCAACGATCGCAACAGAAAGAAAGACATAGTGCATTCTTAATTCTATCAGCGATTCAAATCAATATCGCAGAACTTCATGAATTCAATGAAACCGTTACAATTTTTTCTTCTGACCTTCTTTGGTCTTATAGAATTGTTTTAACGTATCAAAGGCATAGTTTTGAAGGGGCAGAGGTGGTTGATTAAACATGTTTTTTTTTTCAGGATGTTGCGGTAATCCAGATGCCAAACGACTTTATGACGACCTTCTATCGAATTACAATAAATTGGTACGTCCTGTGGTTAATGTCAGCGATGCCCTTCAAGTCAAGATCAAGCTCAAGTTATCTCAACTCATTGATGTTGTGAGTAGTCTTTTCATTTGGATGATGCTTTTATTTATAAATTTAGATGTATATTTACCTTACCATGTTTATGTTTTATGTTTTTGTTTATGTTTTGTTCAAATCCCGACTCTCCTACTCTCCTAGATCTCTGTGAGATCCCTCATAAGCACAGAGCTTGTGCGAGTTAGGAGAGCGGGTTGTATTCTGTGTAAGTTTTGTTACTGTGTCCTTAGGCAACCCGAGGCACAGCACTGTTAATTGTTTACCCAACAGTGAATGCTGGAACCATACTCCAGGTCAGAAAATTTCTTTTCCGACTGGAGGATTTGTTATCCAACTTGCATCCTAATTAAGTTTCAACTTCTATTATACCTAAGAATATAACAATATAGGGCTAGGTATAGACAGTATTGGGTCAGCATCCTTTATCCCAATTGGCTCGGATCTGTTCTTCTTTATATTTCTCCCTTCTATTGAATTTATATAAGAACTATATTGTTCGAGCTTCTTCATGATCGATCCCGACGTGGAAGTCTGATGTGTATTGACCCTAATTACGATCTGACGGAGAGCAGGAGGAGCTAGTTCATCACGATAGATTGCAGCGGTGATGTTTTTCTGAGTGCTCTGAGGCTTCTCGTCCTTCAGCATAGCATCAGGGTTTGTTATCGGAAAATTAAATTACGTACTTTTTCCGAAGATAACTCGATTTAATTTCCTGGAAGTCACTGATAGGCACTATAATTTCAAATAGCTCTTCACTGATAGATTTCTGATGACCACGTTCACGTTCAAGACGAGATATATTACTTCTCGAGATTAGATAGACCTGACCGAATATTTTTTTCGCAGAACCTCAAGAATCAAATTATGACAACGAATCTATGGGTTGAGCAGGTGAGGTTTATGCGACAAAGTTTTTTTGTTGTCTGACTACCAAATTTCAAATAATTCGTTTACAGATATGGTATGACTATAAACTTCAATGGGACCCAAAAGAATACGGTGGCGTTGAGATGCTACACGTACCTTCCGATCATATTTGGAGGCCAGATATTGTCCTCTACAACAAGTGAGTCTTCTTGATTCAGTCAAAGGCATCAACAGAGACTTCTATTAAAGACCGTTCAGAACCAGTTCGGAACTAGACTGAGTGAGAGTACATCCATTTTATGGTCCCAGAAATAGATCTGCACTGCTCAGTCTAGTTCCAAACCGGTCCTGACCGGTTAAAAGAATCGTATGGGCACATGGCTTAAATCATAATAATTTGAGAGAGGACACTTTCAAGATGAGAATTTTTATTTCAGTGCCGATGGCAACTTCGAGGTAACATTGGCCACAAAGGCGACGCTGAATTACACAGGACGTGTAGAGTGGCGTCCTCCAGCTATTTATAAATCATCTTGTGAAATAGACGTTGAGTTTTTTCCTTTCGACGAACAAACCTGCGTTATGAAGTTTGGATCTTGGACATATGATGGTTTTCAGGTGAGATCGATAGGTGTTCTTCATTTTTGTCTTCATTTTATACCTCGAGGGCCTAAGTAGCAATACAGACCAGGTTCAGAAATGTTCCTGTACCGTGAACATTTGATCTTTCGTGCAGAGCCATGCCCCAGAAAATTTGATTTTTCAGTGAAGCAGATGATCTTCCCTGGGAGACTTGCATCTGATTTCTGTGGGTTTCACTCCTGGCCTTCAAGCATCGCTAGTTTTGCCTGTGCAAATGCTTTGCAGGCCTCTGCCACCTGAATAACTAATTTTTTACAGTCCTAGATAGTTTTTGACTTACAGTCTTGGTCACCAAGTGCCTAAAGGCCCCCTGGCAATCCACACCTTTCCTCTGCCAGAATTTCTGTCAGCCTTCAATGGCTCTTTTTGAAGGCTTTGATTCTCTATACTTCCAGCCATATAATCCTATTCCAGCTTCTCTTTCTGGACCTACTGGCCTTCAAGCATCGCTAGTTTTTTCTGTGCAAATGCTTTGCAGATCTCGGCCACTGGTGTAAGTAATTTTTTACAGTCCTAGATAGTTTTTGACTTACAGTCTTGGTCACCAAGTGCCTCAAGGCCACATTGCAATCCACACATTTCCTCTGCCAGAATCTCTGTCAGCCTTCAATGGCTCTTTTTAGAAGCTTTGATTCTCTATACTTCCAGCCATATAATCCTATTCCAGCTTCTCTTTCTGGACCCATCATGTGCTTGTATGGCCGAAATCTTCGAGCTTCGCTAGATTTACTTCCACAGTGAAACAGATGATCTCCCCTGGAAGACTTGCATCTGATTTCTGTGGGTTTTACTCCTGGCCTTCAAGCATCGCTAGTTTTTTCAGTGCAAATGCTTTGCAGACCTCTGCCACCTGAATAACTAATTTTTTACAATCCTAGATAGTTTATGACTTACAGTCTTGGTCATCAAGTGCCTAAAGGCCACCTGGCAATCCACACCTTTTCTCTGCCAGAATTTCTGTCAGCCTTCAATGGCTCTTTTTAGAAACTTTGATTCTCTATACTTCCAGCCATATAATCCTATTACAGCTTCTCTTTCTGGACCCATCATGTGCTTGTATGGCCGATATCTTCGAGCTTCGCTAGATTTACTTCCACAGTGAAGCAGATGATCTCACCTGGGAAACTTGCATCTGATTTCTGTGGGTTTTACTCCTGGCCTTCAAGCATCGCTAGTTTTTTCTGTGCAAATGCTTTGCAGACCTCTGCCACCTGAATAACTAATTTTTTACAATCCTAGATAGTTTATGACTTAAAGTCTTGGTCACCAAGTGCCTAAAGGCCCCCTGGCAATCCACACCTTTCCTCTGCCAGAATTTCTGTCAGCCTTCAAAATGTCAGCCTTCAATGGTTCTTTTTGAAGGCTTTGATTCTCTATACTTCCACCCATATAATCCTATTCCAGCTTCTCTTTCTAGACCTTCTGGCCTTCAAGCATCACCAGTTGTTTCTGTGCAAATGCTTTGCAGATCTCAGCCACTGGTATAAGTAATTTTTTACAGTCCTAGATAGTTTTTGACTTACAAGGCCACATTGCAATCCACACATTTCCTCTGCCAGAATCTCTGTCAGCCTTCAATAGCTCTTTTTAGAAGCTTCGATTCTCTATACTTCCAGCCATATAATCCTATTCCAGCATCTCTTTCTGGACCTTCTAGCCTTCAAGCATCGCTAGTTGTTTCTGTGCAAATGCTTTGCAGATCTCGGCCACTGGTATAATAATTTTTTACAGTCCTAGATAGTTTTTGACTTACAGTCTTGGTCACCAAGTGCCTCAAGGCCACATTGCAATCCACACATTTCCTCTGCCAGAATCTCTGTCAGCCTTCAATGGCTCTTTTTAGAAGCTTTGATTCTCTATACTTCCAGCCATATAATCCTATTCCAGCTTCTCTTTCTGGACCCATCATATGCTTGTATGGCCGAAATCTTCGAGCTTCGCTAGATTTACTTCCACAGTGAAGCAGATGATCTCCCCTGGGAAACTTGCATCTGATTTCTGTGGGTTTTACTCCTGGCCTTCAAGCATCGCTAGTTTTTTCTGTGCAAATGCTTTGCAGACCTCTGCCACCTGAATAACTAATTTTTAACAATCCTAGATAGTTTATGACTTACAGTCTTGGTCACCAATTGCCTAAAGGCCACCTGGCAATCCACACCGTTCCTCTGCCAGAATTTCTGTCAGCCTTCAATGGCTCTTTTTGAAGGCTTTGATTCTCTATACTTCCAGCCATATAATCCTATTCCAGCTTCTCTTTCTGGACCTTCTGGCCTTCAAGCATCACCAGTTGTTTCTGTGCAAATGCTTTGCAGATCTCAGCCACTGGTATAAGTAATTTTTTACAGTCCTAGATAGTTTTTGACTTACAAGGCCACATTGCAATCCACACATTTCCTCTGCCAGAATCTCTGTCAGCCTTCAATAGCTCTTTTTAGAAGCTTCGATTCTCTATACTTCCAGCCATATAATCCTATTCCAGCATCTCTTTCTGGACCTTCTAGCCTTCAAGCATCGCTAGTTGTTTCTGTGCAACTGCTTTGCAGATCTCGGCCACTGGTATAATAATTTTTTACAGTCCTAGATAGTTTTTGACTTACAGTCTTGGTCACCAAGTGCCTCAAGGCCACATTGCAATCCACACATTTCCTCTGCCAGAATCTCTGTCAGCCTTCAATAGCTCTTTTTAGAAGCTTCGATTCTCTATACTTCCAGCCATATAATCCTATTCCAGCATCTCTTTCTGGACCTTCTAGCCTTCAAGCATCGCTAGTTGTTTCTGTGCAACTGCTTTGCAGATCTCGGCCACTGGTATAATAATTTTTTACAGTCCTAGATAGTTTTTGACTTACAGTCTTGGTCACCAAGTGCCTCAAGGCCACATTGCAATCCACACATTTCCTCTGCCAGAATCTCTGTCAGCCTTCAATGGCTCTTTTTAGAAGCTTTGATTCTCTATACTTCCAGCCATATAATCCTATTCCAGCTTCTCTTTCTGGACCCATCATATGCTTGTATGGCGGAAATCTTCGAGCTTCGCTAGATTTACTTCCACAGTGAAGCAGATGATCTCCCCTGGGAAACTTGCATCTGATTTCTGTGGGTTTTACTCCTGGCCTTCAAGCATCGCTAGTTTTTTCTGTGCAAATGCTTTGCAGACCTCTGCCACCTGAATAACTAATTTTTTACAATCCTAGATAGTTTATGACTTACAGTCTTGGTCACCAAGTGCCTAAAGGCCACCTGGCAATCCACACCGTTCCTCTGCCAGAATTTCTGTCAGCCTTCAATGGCTCTTTTTGAAGGCTTTGATTCTCTATACTTCCAGCCATATAATCCTATTCCAGCTTCTCTTTCTGGACCTTCTGGCCTTCAAGCATCACCAGTTGTTTCTGTGCAAATGCTTTGCAGATCTCGGCCACTGGTATAAGTAATTTTTTACAGTCCTAGATAGTTTTTGACTTACAGTCTTGGTCACCAAGTGCCTCAAGGCCACATTGCAATCCACACCGTTCCTCTGCCAGAATTTCTGTCAGCCTTCAAAATGTCAACCTTCAATGGCTCTTTTTGAAGGCTTTGATTCTCTATACTTCCAGCCATATAATCCTATTCCAGCTTCTCTTTCTGGACATTCTGGCCTTCAAGCATCGCTAGTTTTTTTCTGTGCAAATGCTTTGCAGATCTCGGCCACTGGTATAAGTAATTTTTTACAGTCCTAGATAGTTTTTGACTTACAGTCTTGGTCACCAAGTGCCTCAAGGCCACATTGCAATCCACACATTTACTCTGCCAGAATCTCTGTCAGCCTTCAAGGCTCTTTTTAGAAGCTTTGGTTCTCTATACTTCCAGCCATATAATCCTATTCCAGCTTCTCTTTGTGGACCGATCATGTGCTTGTATGGCCGAAATCTTCAAGCTTCGCTTGATTTACTTCCACAGTGAAGCAGATGATCTCCCCTGGGAAACTTGCATCTGATTTCTGTGGGTTTTACTCCTGGCATTCAAGAATCGCTAGTTTTTTCGGTGCAAATGCTTTGCAGACCTCTGCCACCTGAATAACTAATTTTTTACAATCCTAGATAGTTTATGACTTACAGTCTTGGTCACCAAGTGCCTAAAGGCCACCTGGAAATTCACACCGTTCCTCTGCCAGAATTTCTGTCAGCCTTCAAAATGTCAGCCTTCAATGGCTCTTTTTGACGGCTTTGATTCTCTATACTTCCAGCCATATAATCCTATTCCAGCTTCTCTTTCTGGACCTACTGGCCTTCAAGCATCGCTAGTTTTTTCTGTGCAAATGCTTTGCAGATCTCGGCCACTGGTATAAGTAATTTTTTACAGTCCTAGATAGTTTTTGACTTACAGTCTTGGTCACCAAGTGCCTCAAGGCCACATTGCAATCCACACATTTCCTCTGCCAAAATCTCTGTCAGCCTTCAATGGCTCTTTTTAAAAACTTTGATTCTCTATACTTCCAGCCATATAATCCTATTCCAGCTTCTCTTTCTGGACCCATCATGTGCTTGTATGGCCGAAATCTTCGGGCTTCGCTAGATTTACTTCCACAGTGAAGCAGATGATCTCCCCTGTGTGACTTGCATCTGATTTCTGTGGGTTTTACTCCTGGCCTTCAAGCATCGCTAGTTTTTTCAGTGCAAATGCTTTGCAGATCTCGGCCACTTGAATAACTAATTTTTTACAATCCTAGATAGTTTATGACTTACAGTCTTGGTCACCAAGTGCCTGAAGGCCACCTGGCAATCCACACCTTTCCTCTGCCAGAATTTCTGTCAGCCTTCAATGGCTCTTTTTGAAGGCTTTGATTCTCTATACGTCCAGCCATATAATCCTATTCCAGCTTCGCTTTCTGGACCTTTCATGTGCTTGTATGGCCGAAATCTTCAAGCTTGGCTAGATTTACTTCCTCAGTGAAGCTGTTGATCTCCCCTGGGAGACTTGCATCTGATTTCTGTGGGTTTCACTCCTGGCCTTGAAGCATCGCTAGTTTTGCCTGTGCAAATGCAGACCTCTGCCATCTGTATAAGTAATTTTTAACAGTCCCAGTCATGGCTCTTCTTGAAGGCTTTGATTCTCTATATTTCCAGCCATATAATCCTATTCCAGCTTCTCTCTGTGAACCCATAATGTGCTAGCATGGCCGAAATATTCAAGCTTGGCTAGATTTGACAAAGTTTCTCGGTTTCTGAATCTTTCAGACATAATGAGAAGTGATTATATATTTCAGGTAGACCTCCGACACATGGATGAAATCAAAGGGTCGAACGTTGTGGATATTGGCATCGATTTGACCGAGTTTTATACTTCCGTAGAATGGGATATTCTGGAGATCCCAGCTGTAAGGTGAGTTGTACCAAAGGCACCAACTGGTGATGGTTCCGAAGAAAATATCATTCCTTTTGCAGGAATGAGAAATTTTACACTTGCTGTGATGAGCCGTACCTTGATATCACTTTCAACATAACGATGCGACGGAAGACCCTTTTTTACACAGTCAACTTGATCATTCCCTGTATGGGTATATCCTTCCTCACCGTTCTTGTGTTCTACCTACCATCTGACAGCGGAGAAAAAGTTAGTAAAGGAGGAATTTCATTTATGGCCTTATTATATTGAATGCTTTTTAATTCTAGGTCAGTTTGTCCATATCCATTTTATTGTCCTTGACTGTTTTCTTCCTGCTGTTAGCCGAAATCATTCCTCCGACTTCGTTAGTAGTTCCGCTTCTTGGGAAGTTTGTCCTCTTCACAATGATTCTAGATACATTTAGGTGAGTATCTGTGGAAATTTCACCATAACCAGGCACCAGCAGGGACGTGTCTCAGTGAGATTCGCTCATGAGTTGCATTTTTTTTTTGCAGCATATGCGTGACAGTGGTGGTTTTAAATGTGCACTTTCGCTCGCCCCAAACGCACATAATGGCTCCGTGGGTGAAAAGAGTGTTCATTCATATCCTTCCTAGACTGCTAGTGATGAGGAGGCCTCATTACCAAGTAGACAGAAGAACGTAAGACTTTTTCAATCGAAAAATTGGAATTATATCGAAACTAATTTTTTTTTGAACAGGATCACTTCCAATCCACGCAGAGTTATGATACGAACCTGCAATGGCCTAGAGCTCAGAGAACCTGGGATGTACGGCGAGTCGGAATACTTGGAGGAAATTGACATTTTCCCCAGTACCGGTTCTACAGACGAACTCACGCCAAGGTAAGATATGACAATCGATTTTGAAGGATTTTTGAATGAATATTTCACAGAGAACTGGAGGCTAGTAGCTTGAGTCAGTGCCGAATCCACGGCATGACACCTCCACCTAACCTTGCATTCCACATAAGCCAGCAAGACCTGGAGCATGATATTCTCCTAGCTGGTGCCTGCCTAAAGGATAATTCCAGTTGTGCCTCAGATATTTGGCATCAATGTCCCGAAGTGCATAAAGCGATAGATGGTGTGAGGTTTATCGCTGATCATACTAGGAGAGAAGAAGAGTCAACAAAGGTTAGATAAACAACTTAAATTATTTCTGATAACGAACCTGAGAAAAGAGCAGATGAGATGATAACGCTCTGGTTCGAAGAAACAAGCTAGGAAAAATATAACAAGAATTTAGTAACAACATGATCTTTCAGAGAAGTAACGAATCCTACATCGATGCATATCGCTTACAGATCGATGCATCTCGTTTATGATTGCTCATTATGTATTTATTTTTAGGTCAAAGAAGACTGGAAATATGTGGCGATGGTGCTCGATCGTCTATTTTTATGGATTTTTACCCTTGCAGTCCTTGTCGGAACTGCTGGAATCATTCTACAAGCCCCAACATTATACGATACCCGAGTCCCAATAGATATGAGATTGTCGGAAATTGCCACAACAACTGGAAAGCCGCACGTTGTTACATTGCTCTGAAACAAATTTTGATGCCCTAACTTCAACTTTTTGATGTTGATGTGATAGTTTGAGACCACTTATGTCCGTCATAGTGATGCTAATCTGATAATTTAGAATGCCATTGCGCTAATTCTAAGAAATTAATAAAGATTCGTATAAACACAACTTGGTCTGATAAAATTCTATATTTACGTATTTACTAACATTGGAACCATTGATACACGAAGATTTTTTCCTGAATAACATGCAAAGGTAAAACATTGAATTTTTATCGTTTCAAATAATCTATACTACCTATTAGTGATGAAAGATGTTGTTACATATATTTTAGTCTATATTATATAGAAGTCCAATAGAATTTTTTGATATCCTCACAAAAAAGCACAAAAGGATTTTTCTATCGTCTGACATCCGTCTTTAATTGTGTTTGAACTCCACACTTAGCAAATAAACAATATAAAACATATATATGTATTGTAATATAAACTAAATGGATTTTTCTTATTACAGGCCCCAATTTTTTTTCAATTTAAATATTTTTTCCATATAAACGTGCGTTGTTATTACAAAAATGAAGAATTTCTTGTGTATGAATACTTTTGAATACTTCTATATTGTATTCCATATCATTCTACCCTACTAAAATACCCTACGCCCCTGCAATCCGGAAATACGAGTCGGCCATATGCAACAACCAGTTTCGTACCACTTTTCCAGGCCAAACGCTCCTTCCTGCGGTTTTTTATTCAAATATATACAGTATTCAAAGATATTCAGGTAGTTTCTAATAAAGATCAGCATTTCAATGTAACAACGAGCTCCAATCAAGAAAACGATGTCATCAGTTATTCCCAAAAGTCGATAACAAACCGGAACTACCCACCCCTGCAAACACAGTAAAGCACTGAAAACCACAAAAAGAAATGATGCTCTTCTTTGCTTCATTTGAAATTTTTAATTATATGTCAAATATCCATAACAACATAACCTATCTTTATTTTTAACACTGAAAACTCAAAAAGTGGAATTTTTATGATGGCTAGACCGATATTTCGTAAAATTTTATTGACGAGCGGCTTTGGCGTGAGTTGTTTCTGCGGTGGAATTTATTTTCAGCGAAAATTCATCACTAATGATTTCCATTCACAAAAATATCCTGCCCTTCCAATATTTGGTACCGTTTCTGCTGCAACACCGTTCACTCCTCAAGTAACACAAACGAAAGTATCAATAGCGAACAGGGTATCTGAAATAATGAAATACGGGTTTCCAAGCTTAGATAACGTTAGATCTTTCGAAGATTACGTTCTGAGCTACGATAAAAGGAATAAGGTTGCTCACTGGGTATTCGAACATTTAACTGCTGAATCTGTTAAGCGAAACTCTGATGTTGATAGATCCAAATGTGAGTTCAAGCCTGACGAAAGTATCCATCCATTTTTTAGGTTTGCGTTTCCATTTATTTGTGACTTTCCGTTCATTCTATAGCGCTTTTAGGTCTCAAAATTCTGATTATAAGCGTTCTGGTTATGATCGAGGACATCTAGCAGCTGCTGGAAACCATAAAGGTCATCAGAAACATGTCGAAGAAACTTTTTTTTTATCTAATATTGCTCCACAAGTAGCTGTCGGGTTCAATAGAGACTATTGGAATGGTTTGGAGAAGTATGTGAGAAAAACTACTAAAATATATAAGAATGTGTACTGTTGTACTGGACCTTTGTATCTTCCAAAGTAAGAGAAAATTTAATGAATATTGATTGAATTCTGTAGTATATTTTTAACATCGCAGAAAAAGATCTGACGGAAAGAATTATGTTGAGTATGAAGTAATCGGAAGTAATTTCGTGGCTGTTCCTACACATTTTTACAAGATTATCGTCGGGGAAACTGATGATGGTAATTTGGAAATGGAGTCTTATTGTCTGCCGAATGCCCCTATAAGTTCAGAAACTCCACTCCAATCCTTTAGGGTAACATTAGTTCACTCCCCATAATTTTCGAATGATAATGGTTCTTTTGATAGGTCCCACCAGAATCTATAGAAAAAGCATCGGGTTTACTGTTTTTTGATAATGTGAGTCGAAATAAGTTGCATAAAATAAATGGTAAAAAGAATTGAATAAAAAATGATGTCCAACACACGGATCAGAGTTGAAGAATTGAGGACCTGGAAAAATTGAGACACTGATGATTTATTTATGGCAATGTGAATGTAATATATTGTTTTTAGAAGGTGAATGTAACAATGGAATAATGTGTTTTAATGTTTGTAATATTGATTGTTCTGAAGAAAATCGAATGATTTTAAAAAAAAAGTACCTGATTGTGTTTTGTAATTTCAAATACAATATCAGCTCTGAATGAATTTATCGTTCCTGAAGTGAGATTGTGGATCAAAAACCTTGTTTTTTCCAAATATATTATATCTGTTAACTTTTCTCATCTTCTTTGCGTTTTTCTGTGTCCCTTGTCTGTTATCCTTTCTCCGTGAGGTTTTCTTGAAACTTAGTTTATCATTCAATTTGTAGAATCAAGTCAAGAAGAGTTTGAAATCAAAATTTCTACCTCGATACTAGAGAGGTTATGAATGAATACTTCCTTCCATTCTGGCCAGTGAAACGGATTAGAAGAAAGATCCACACTAGTAAAAAAGAATAACTTATTTTAGGCAACGTCGGCCAAATATGACAAATGCGATTCTGAAATATTAATTATTCAGTATAAAAATTAACTAAATGATTCATTTTCTTTCAAAGTTACATAAGAAGGGAAAATGATATCAATATAATCACGATTGTGGAGGTCAAGTTTCAAAATAGATTCACATTTAGGTTAAGTTGTGTAGTGTTGGCAGTCATTCTCAGAATTGATCCATTTTTAGGTTAGGTTAGGTTAAGTTAGTGTAGCGATGAAAATAATTCTTGAAATTTAGAAAAGCACTGCCGTGAAGTCAGGAGCTTTTGAGCGCTCGTTCATCCACCTTGTAGGCGTTCTCCAGTTTTAGAAACCAATTGGAAAGATTTTGACAGCTGTCAAAGAAAATTCCAAACTAAGGCGAAAATCCAGACTTCACATCAGTCTTTAGGTGACCAATTTTTTTTAGATAATTCGCTAGAGTTTTCTACAAAAATTCGTCACGATCAAATCCATAGTTTTGAAATTATCAAGAAAACTGAATTTCAAACGGCCATATTTACGGAACCCCTAGTCTAATTCTGCTCGTTTATGAACGTGACCGCGACATTTCAGATCCACAACTATCCTGAAAATTTCAAGTCCCTAGCCCTTTCCATTACAAAGTTATAATTTTCTATGGTTTCTATGGTTCTGGTCATGCGAGCTGGACAAAATTTTTCAGCTCGCATCACCAGAACCATAGAAACCATAGAAAATTGTAACTTTTGAACGGAAACGCCTAGGGACTTGACATTTTCAGGATAGGTTTGGATCGCGAATGTCGCGGTCACGTTCATCAATGAGCAAAATTAGACTCGGGGCTCCGTAAATATGACCGTTAAAAATGTTTTTTTCCTGATAATTTCGAAACTACTGATTTGATTGCAATGAAATTTTCTACCTAGCTAAGGAATAATGTATTCAAACTACGTGCGTCCAGATCGCATCAGCAATACCATAGATACCGTAGAAAATTCTAGCGAATTATCGAAAAAAATTTGATCAGCTGAAGCACTGACATGAAATCTGGAGTTTCGTCTAAGTTAGAGAATTTTTTTGACAGCTGTCGAAAATTCCTCCAATTGATTTCTAAAACTGGAAAATGCGAATCTACCTACAAGGTGGATGTACGAGCCCTCAAAAGCTCCTGACTTCACGGCAGTGCTTTTCGTAATTTTTTTTATCCAAATGCTGAAAAACATCACTTCGTTAACACCTGTGGAAGTTTTAGAATAAGTTATTATTTTTTCTATAAAAACCTGATGCAAGTCAAACGCAGGCAATAAAATACTTTTTTGAATGTGTCGCAAATTTCGAAGAGAATAGTTTGGAATATATTTGAATAATTCATTGATAAAATATATGTGGTCATTGCTCAGAATAAACTGGGAACGTTAGCAAATGAACAGTTTCGTAGAAGGTCATTTTTTTCAAGCAATCCTATATTTTTTTTCAGCTAGAAGTTTGAAGAAGTAATAACTCGAAAATCAGAATAAGAATACTATAGGCCATCATGGGACCCAGAGCCACATGTCGGTATTAATAGCAAAATATATACTTTATGAAACTTTGGGTTTCAAACGAATGCAGGGGTTACGTTGATATTTAAGAATGTTGCATTGATATACATTTTAAAACCTCGACTATTCGCTAGCGTTGATTTCCGAACAAAACCAAGAAGAACTCGGCGACCTTAGCCATCAAATGGAATATGTGTGAAGCTCTACCAGAGTTCAATGTAGTTCAAAATCGTATATCGACCAAAAGATCGAGATTCTAGGTGGGATATGAATAAAAATAAACTGCCAACATGTTGATGTCATACATGTTGATTTCATACTGTACCAAATTATAATTCAGATGATGTTATTGTGTCATCCAGGAGTAGGTGTTGAAGGAAATGTGGCGAAGGGGGTGGGTTGATATGACCAATTATGAGGCAATTTTCTTGTTGCATATTTACGGTATCAATTCCAACAGCTATGCAATCCGATGTTTGTTTGATAATTCGACGAGATTGAAGCAAATAGGTACTGATGATTCTGTACTGAATAGATGCGAGTGTGATTCGTTAGGCTCGAATGTTTGAGTGATGAAGTTTTGATTGATATGGCGGTATCTGATTGAGACGGCGGTATCTGATTGAGACGCCACAGAATTGTGGGAAATTATACCGAGGGGTAACTAGGTGGGGGCGAAGCCAATGCTCTGATTTTTGAAATATCAGAAGGATTGAAGTCTGGTGCAAGTGTTGGATCATATACATAAAATTATGTTTGTCAGGCCAACTAGAGTTCTGAAGTTTTTGTTGTACGTTCGAGGTCTGATCGCGCCGGTTGAGTTCAGTAATGGGCGAAATCCGTCGAAAGGTTCCGTAGATTTAGCGATCTGATTTTTTTCTCCTCAATAATTCGAAAAATACCAATTCGATCGAATTGAAACTTCGTAGTTAATTGTAAAATAACGACACGAAGGACTATGTGAAATTTGTTGAGGATCGTATGTCTAGAAGATCGAAGAAAATTCGTTTTCAAATCTTTGGTATATAGTAAGATTCGTAAAGGATCATATAACTAGAAGATTTTAAAAAAATTCTTTTTTAAAACTTCAGGTTCTCAGAAACTATTCGTCATATCCTAGTGTAATTTTGTGTCCTATACAGGGTGTCCGGGAAAATGTGGGAAATCTCTCGGATTCAGATAAAACATAAAAAAATAAGATGACAAGTTTCCATCATTTTTTTTCTTAGCGGCCATCTCTACGGAGATACGGCCTCCTAAATGACGCCACTGAAAATTCATTTTACTGGAATACATTTCAAACTACTTGGTATAATTCAATGAAAATTTTAACATCCTGTATGATAAGGAGTTAAAAAAAAAAATTTGGATACCTTGGACATTAAGCTAAAGAAAAAGTACTCTTGTTCATTGTCGATAAAATGAACCGTTTTCGAAAAACAAAATAATAAAAGAAGTAACTTTTTTATTTCTATTGAAAAGAACCATGAATTCTATTTTTTTTTGTCTACAACGAAGTGTGATACGAAAGTTATTCAAGGAACAAAAAATTTTTTGTTTATGTTATTGAATCCGACTTGCTGAAAAACTATGCAATATGAAATCGTTAAATCCTGATTATCAGGTGGTATTGACAACAGAAATAGGTTGTGTATATCTCTTTTATTGCCTTAGGGTAGCAGGTAAAAATCATTTTAAGAAAATAACTAGGTACATATAAATAAAATAAAAATAATGTAGGTAGTGGAACGAATCCAAATGGCGCAAAAAAGGGGAAAAAATCACATTCCAAGAAAACTTAATCATCATAGAACGAAACCTTCGATGAGCGCGACGAAGTGTAACAATCTGTCTTGTAAAACCCACAAGTCATTTTTATACCAAGAAATTCGACCCATTCTCTCTACTACTATTCGATCTGGGTTCTTGAAATCTATCAGATGAATATATGTTATAATCTAATCTATCAGACATTGTTTTGATGCCGGCAAACCCCCACCAGTTTGTAAACAACTCTGCGAAATGGCCAGTTTACAGGTGTAGAAGGAACTCCATCCACTATTGTGCCGTCGTGCTATCCAGTGGTAACTTCGGGTTCATAAAAAATCAGTTGCGATAGTTTTTTGCGGAGATATCGACTTGGTCCTTCGAGTAACTCCTGTAAGTATTTCATAGAATTTTGGGGAAATTTATGATATTTAAATCGAGTGTTCGGAAATCACTGCTTTTTTTTAGAATAACAAAATGAAACAGAAAATTTTTTACCCTGCTGAAGTTCAGACAGTTCGCATTTTCAAAAACACCGCAGAATTAAAATGGCACCTACCCTTCGAACAGTTTGAAAATTTTTAAACTCAATCAAAAAAATAGAAAATAAGAACAGTTTTTGGGTGCAGAATTACAAAAAAGAATCCCTTTTTGGATGTTGACTTTGTTTTGTAATTTTTTAAGGAGCAACTACTAGTCATTTTTCTCCTGATATTCAAAATATTAATTGCTGAAAAACACAAAATTATTTTTTACTGTAAGGGTACGTGAGTTAATCTTTTTCTAGAAAATGAGTATTTTTGTAAATAAGTTATTTCATCATGGAATCGAAAAAATTAATAAGGTGGAAATAACAAACTTTCGCGTGAAATTTGCAGTGTTTTCACCCTTGGTACTTATTTTTTTCCACTGCAAACTCATCCAAAAATCATCCAAATTGGATATTTTTCTGATATTTCGAAGGAAAATTTTTCTGCTCTACATTTCCTCGAGTTGTTCGCTGCATAAGCAATCGGTCCCCGTTTCCTAGAAAAACTGCAAATTTATGAGTATGCCGTTATATACGTCTTCTCAACTGCTACTTTTTGCATTAAAAATAAATTCATCATATCTGCGGCTTTGCGGTAATCGAAATTTATCATTATTTCCTCATTATATCGCAATCTGTTATTTTTTGTGTGCAATACCGTTTATTTTATTTATAGAGAATCGTCCGGTTCTCCGCGATATTTCCGCTATTTCCTATCGATTAAACTAGAAAGACTGTTGTGCTTCGATTTATTATTGAGACTAAGTGAATAAGAAAAACAGAACAACAGGTCTTATATACCGGAAGATGTTCCTTCAGAATAGAATGTCCATCGTTCTAAGAAAACCGTGACGAATTTTTTAGATACCATAAAATGATTGAAGGAACGTTTCTCGCGGAAAAACATCCATTAAAGTGTAGGTAGTTAATTGTTGAAGTGGTTGACTCACCTTGGTTTTAAGGAGGAGCTCCAGTGAAATTGTTTGTGACGTCTGGTTTTTTTTTTGGGGGAAAATTGGGGGATTCATATGAATATAATTTGATATTGAGAACCTTCATTTCAAATCTATTCTATTCTTCGACAAAATTTGGTTTATTATTTTTAATAATGAACATTCAAAACTGAATGGAGAAAAAAATTTCTAATTACCTCTGAAATCTACACAATTGTATAGTAAAAAGTAAATACCAGTTTTTTTGGGGGATTTTCCTGGAATTTAGATAAATAAAACGATAGAACTCCTGCTCAATTTCAGCGTTTTCACTTTGCACCCAAATCCTAAATTTTTTTGCCTGTTGAATTATACCATTGAGAGCCATTTAGAGCTTTTATCTAATTATTCCCACCTTCAATAAAAGCTCATTTATCTCAAGGGGTATGTTTTTGTTCGCTTCCAAATAGGGCGAGTCAGAACTATCGTAATTGTAATTAATTCATGGAAGTGTGTGTGAATAATGAAAAATAATTGGACAAGCATATGTGTATGTTCCAAATAATATGGTTTCATTATATCGACGATTACTGTACGTAGAAATCTACCTGACATAATGATTTTCGCCGAAAGAAATTATCGAAATATTCCATCACTGAGCAATTTGTTGGTTTTTCCAACCTACGTTGAGCTTAGTCAACTCAACAATTATCTTTTTTGATCAAAATTTTCAACTTCTCAACATAATGATGGTGACAACATGGTTAACTTTTTTGATGTACTCCTTTGTTGAGTGTTCGATATTTATATCTCTCGATGTTGACTGTTGAATAAATAATTGATACCAAAGTCAGATGGTATCCTGAAATCGGGGCTCTTTAGAAACTAGAATAGGTATGTGTACCATCCTGCTACAATTGTCTGCTTTCCAACAAATATCCACTACATACCCATTAACCCATTAATAGCGCCTAACCAGAATTAAAACTTCCTCTTGGACAATCATTTTGTAATCAAACACTTTTTCAAGCATGTTGCTCTCTTCGGTTGAAAAGTAAGGGGGAACCTATGTCCGGTTTCATTGAAAGTTAACTCGCGTAAAGTTCACGGTTTTGTGGAAAAAGAACGGAAACGCATTTTCGGTACACGCAGTTTATGGTAAGTATGTTTCATTTGTGGGATGATATCATTCTTCTTCCGAAAAAGATCATCTCTACCAGTGATATGGAAACATATGGAAAATACATCGCATAAATACAGCGCTGGTCGACCACCAAAAAAACCTCTACCCTATATCCTGACAATTGATGGTATGTGCTTGGCGTTTCTGTTTGCACATACTGTATAAAGTCGTCCTTCGCCATTTTCGTTCGAACAAACAAAAAGTTTTCATTATCCGAATAAATCCATAAATTTCTGGCGTGTCCAGTTCGATCAAATGGAGAGACAGGTGGTTTCGAGAATAATAAGAGGAGTGGCGACGATCGCCCTGGCAAATTGAATGGAAAAACCTTTAATCAGGTTAATTTAGACCATTTATGCCCGAATGCTGCATAATAATTTCTTCTTTAACGCCTCAAATGGCGTGTAGTCCCATATTAATCTAGAACTGATTTCGAGATATCGAGTTAATTCTTAGATAAGCGTATATGGGAGCGTCTCCTGATACAGAAATTAACAATAAATCGGGAATAGGGGTTGTTTCAACTCGGGATTTATATGAGGAAGGTAGGGTTGTTTTGGGTGGGATTACACACTTAAGGATTTATGTCGGATTCGTTTGACCTGAGTGAAATTTAATAAACTCACTCTGGCGCCCTTTCCTTGACACTTATTCTTACTCGGGTGTTTGAATTGAACTTATTTTTGAAGATTGGTGAGTTTCATAACCCACAAATATGCAATGATAATAAATTGTTTTACCTAACAGGAAAAATCCCAATAACAGGGTCAGATTGAACAAAGTGAAACAAAGAAACAATTCTGAAAAATACATAAATAACTGGAATAACGAGAAAAATTTTTCGAGCTCGTTTCTATGCACCAAAAAGGCCTTAAGGGTTCATTGCTAGTATGACAAATACTGTCATTTTATTTTTATAAACTTCAAGAGATGAAATCATCGAATTATCTTGAAAATATCAGAAAACTAAATTTTTGTATGTTCACCAAAACGGACTTCAGCTAATGTCATTTTATTTTCATAAACTTCAGAAAATGGAATCACTCAATTATACTGAAAATATCAGAAAACTTTTTTTTAATGGTGGAGAAACGTGAAGTCTCAATGATAACTTTTGTTTATTGATATTAGACGAGTAACTATTTATGTCAAACGAAATGAAAAAATATAAAATCGTATATTGTCGATAAGACAGCTAATGTTATTCCATTTCCATAAACTTTAAAAGATGGAATCACCGAATTATACTGAAAATATCAGAAAACTTTTGTTTATTGATATAAGACGAGTAACTTTTTATGTCAAATGAAATATTGAGAAATTTTCCGAAACCTGAAGAAAAAAATTGTATATTGTCAATAAGACAGCTAATGTTATTCTATTTTCATGAACATCAGAAGATGGAATCACCCAATTATACTGAAAATATCAGAAAATTTTTTTTATTGGTGGAGAAACGTGAACTCTCAATGATAACTTTTGTTTATTTATATTAGACGAGTAACTTTTTATGTCAAGTGAAATATTGAGAAATTTTCCGGAACCTGAAGAAAAAAATCGTATATTGTCAATGAGACAGCTAATGTTATTCTATTTTCATAACCTTCAAAAGATGGAATCACCGAATTATACTGAAAATATCACTAAACTTTTTTTTATTGGTTGAGAAACGTGAACTCTCAATGATAACTTTTGTTTATTTATATTAGACGAGTAACTTTTTATGTCAAGTGAAATATTGAGAAATTTTCCGGAACCTGAAGAAAAAAATCGTATATTGTCAATGAGACAGCTAATGTTATTCTATTTTCATAACCTTCAAAAGATGGAATCACCGAATTATACTGAAAATATCACTAAACTTTTTTTTATTGGTGGAGAAACGCGAAGTCTCATTGATAACTTTTGTTTATTGATATTACACGAGTAACTTTTTATGTCAAGTGAAATATTGAGGAATTTTCCGAAACCTGAAGAAATAAATCGTTTATTGTCAATAAGACAGCTAATGGTATTTTATTTTCATAAACTTCAAAAGATGGAATCACCCAATTATACTGAAAATATCAAAAAACTTTTTTTTATTCGTGGAGAAACGTGAAGTCTTAATGATAACTTTTGTTCATTGATATTAGACGAGTAACTTTTTATGACAAATGGAATATGCGAAATTTTCCGAAACCTGAAGAAAAAAATCGTATATTGTCAATAAGACAGCTAATGTCATTTTATTTTCATAAACTTCAAAAGATGGAATCACCCAATTATACTGAAAATATCAGAAAACTTTTTTTTATTGGTGGAGAAACGTGAAGTCTCAATGATAACTTTGGTTTATTGATATTAAACGAGAAACTTTTTATGTCAAATGAAATATTGAGAAATTTTCCGAAACATGAAGAAAAAAATTGTATATTGTCAATAAGACAGCTAATGTCATTTTATTTTCATAAACTTCAAAAGATGGAATCACCCAATTATACTGAAAATATCAGAAAACTTTTTTTTATTGGTGGAGAAACGTGAAGTCTCAATGATAACTTTGGTTTATTGATATTAAACGAGAAACTTTTTATGTCAAATGAAATATTGAGAAATTTTCCGAAACATGAAGAAAAAAATCGTATATTGTCAATAAGACAGCTAATGTCATTTTATTTTCATAAACTTCAAAAGATGGAATCACCCAATTATACTGAAAATATCAGAAAACTTTTTTTTATTGGTGGAGAAACGTGAAGTCTCAATGATGACTTTTGTTTATTGATATTAGACGAGTAACTTCTTATGTCAAATGAAATATTGAGAAATTTTCCGAAACCTGAAGAAAAAAATCGTATACTGTCAATGAGACAGCTAATGTTATTCTATTTTCATGACCTTCAAAAGATGGAATCACCCAATTATACTGAAAATATCAGAAAACTTTTTTTTATTGGTGGAGAAACGTGAAGTCTCAATGATAACTTTGGTTTATTGATACGAGTAACTTTTTATGTCAAATCAAATATTGAGAAATTTTCCGAAACATGAAGAAAAAAATCGTATATTGTCAATAAGACAGCTAATGTTATTCTATTTTCATGAACTTCAAAAGATGGAATAATAATAAATGAATTATACTGAAAATATCGGAAAACTTTTTTTTATTGGTGGAGAAACGTGAAGTCTCAATGATTACTTTTGTTTATTGATATTAGACGAGTAACTTTTTATGTCAAGTGAAATATTGAGGAATTTTCCGAAACCTGAAGAAATAAATCGTTTATTGTCAATAAGAGAGCTAATGTCATTTTATTTCCATAAACTTCAAAAGATGGAGTCACCGAATTACACTGAAAATATCAGAAAACTGTTTCTTATTATTGGAAGAACGTGAAGTCACAATGATAACCTTTGTTTATTGATATTAGAAGAGTAACTTTTTATGTCAACTGAAATATTGAGAAATTATTGGAAACCTGAAAAAAAAAATCATATATTGTCAATAAAACAGCTAATGTCATTTTATTTTCATAAACTCCAAAAGATGGAATCACCAAATTATACTGAAAATATCAGAATTTATTTTTTGTGGAGAAGCGTGAAGTCTCAATGATAACTTTGGTTTATTGATACGAGTAACTTTTTATGTCAAATCAAATATTGAGAAATTTTCCGAAACCTGAAGAAAAAAATCGTATATTGTCAATAAGACCCACCCGTCAATAAGAGGGCTAATGTTATTTTATTTTCATAAACTTCAAAAGATGAAATCACCGAATTATGCTGAAAATATCGGAAAACTTTTTCTATTGATGGAGAAACGTGAAGTCTCAATGATAACTTTTGTTAATTGATGTAAGACGAGTATCTTGTTATGTCAAATGAAATATTGAGGAAGTTCTCGAAAACTGAAAAAAAACCTAACTTCGGGCTGAAATATCTTCGAAAAATCATCACTTTCCCTCATGTTCAAGTGTAAATATCTCTAATTTTGTTTCAAATCCGTTTCACCGACCAGAATAGACGCTATATCTTTGATATCGTAGTAAAAAGTTTGATTGTAAAAACCTAAAAATGTAAGCAGAAAATTTTATTATTCTTACTTCAATTCACTACTTTGCATTTTCAATATCATCAATTTCGACTACATTCTGGGCGGAATCAGAAAAATGAATGCACTGTCATTGGTATAACGTTCACTCACCAATTAACTAAAATTGATCCGAAATTCCTGAAAATTGCACGTGGGTGTTGAAGAAACGTATAAGGATTAGATTTTTTATGGGTTTCAGCCCTCGGATCTGTTATTTTTTTCCAGAATCCGCCAGAGTTTGGAGAGGAATCAAGGCTCCGTCAAAGTTTGAAATAATTAACGAGAGAAACGTCAGGGGACATCTGTGATCTTCGGATTTGAATTTTTAACGCGAGCTCTTTCCTTTCATATGGAAAGCTAGAAAGCTGAATTTTCACTTCCAATATGTTGACAAAAAATTTCAGCAGTATTTGGCGAATAGTATTTGACCTCGAGTTCCTAATCTGTGATTCCAACCTAATCGTTTCTTGGCTGAAACATTTGGGCCAAATGATAACGCTCTTGTTCACGGAAACAAGCGCGCAAAAAGTATAATTTCAACAATTCTCTTTTTCCAAAATGCAACATGCCTTTTGGCTTGCTTTATCCTGGCATATTATACTAGTTACTTTGTCCCCATATTTCGATAACCACGGTCACTTGGGACAGCGTCATCCCCCACGAGGACCCAGGTCCTAGGGTTGCTCTGGCTATGAGGGAATAGTAGAATTTAGTAGGCAGATGCTGGCTAAATAAGAAGTGGATCCAGATGAATACGGGACAACTGTATATGTATTGCTATAAAATTATTGCATAAAGACCTGTAAGGTTCTTTTCGGACCGGTGTTTTTACCGATATCGTCATAAATTCATTACAAATGTCAGACGACGGTGAGTACATTTATATGGGTAACCACGGATCAATTTATGCGATACCAACATATGTTGTACGTGAAGATTTAGGTTAATAGACTTATCCGATCAAAAACAACATGCATTTATCATGTTGTGGATTTCAACCAAGTACGGACCTCGGATAAATTCGATCGCCTTAAATGTCAGCAAGATTTAGTGAAGAATATATCAGAAATGCTCTCTTTATAAAATTCTGGGTATTATATTTCTCGAGCAAAAAAAGGCGTTAGAACTTTTTTTCAACAAAAAAATTGTGAACGTGAACGTTATCTAACGCCTATAATAATTCAATATTTCTAGACATTCGCGTATGTAGAAGCAGCAAATACATCACTTAGTTTACACGCACGACATGTAGGTACTCATATTAAATCGTTATCTTGAACAAATGATATTGTTTATTTTCGGAATATTTCAAATTATTTCCTTTCGAAATCGAGAAAAAACCTGTAGCAAAATTCGAGTAAGGAAACGTTCATTCATAGACAAGTAATGAAAAAGCGCGAACAATGCCAGATGAATAAATTTTAGAAATAGTAAAGCACACAATTCTGTTTAACAAACAACGCACAAAATGAGGATAATTTGAAATTACTAGGTTGGAACAGAAACAAAGCAATTCCAAGTAAGTTGACCCCAGAAGGGAAACATATCATTTGTTTCTTACTAGGAAGATATTACGATTATATCTACACATAGCCTGAGGATTATTTCTATTATAACTCGTGTTGTTGGGTTCAATGCTCCAGCTGAAGAGTTCGGACAAAAAACCGATGAATAGCTCTCGAACTGAAAAATATCTTTTATTTATGAGAGTAGGTAGAATGAGTCGAGAGGAATTATCAATATACACTAAATAAAATTTGAAGAGCACTGACGTGATGTCAGGAGCTTTTGCGCGCTTGTGTCTGTGACAAGTACTGTCATTTTATTTTTATAAGCTTCAACATATGGAATCGCTAAATTATATTGAATATATCAGGAAAACTTATTTGTTTTCGAAATATCAATTTCATCATACGAATCAGTACACAATTATCCCATATTTTTGTTACCACAAAGTTGGTAATCAATACGAAAAGTACCTATTCACTTCTGCAAAACAATATTTGGATGTGGTTTGTGTTACTTCTAGGCGAAGAGAGTTGAAGGTAATTTAAACTTCCTTCGGATAATAATCAAACGGCGATAAAAAAAGTACATTCCGGTCCACGCACAGTGAAGGTTCCGTAGTAAAAGATTGTCACCGAAAATATCTCATAACTTTGAAACCACCCTATATATCCCATTCAAACAAATTTCTGTTGAAAGTCTTTCTTGATTTTTTTCCGAATTTTCCATCCAATAGTCAAGTTCTCCCAACTATTGACTTATCTGAAAATGTCTTCTCGAAAATTTTACATCATGTGCTCAGAAATTTTGTTCTCTCAGTTAGATATGTGCCGAAAAGAAGGGAAATGCGATCAACAGTTCTCGAGTGGCTCATGGTTATATCTTTATTCAGTATAATCACATGAGTCTGATTCAAATAATTCACTATTCATTACTGATGCTCCATATACCTTTCATCAGAAAATGCAACAAAAACATTTTTTGAAGTAGGTATATGTATTTTTTTTAGTTCCAAGTATTTACCTCTTATCAGGTTATATCAACCAGTCTCTGATTGAAATAACAATTAACACCTCGGCCATACCGACCACCAGCGATAATGTTCATTTTCCTGCTCATTATCACAATATTATAGCCTTAGAAATCACTCTCTGTTCATTTCCTTCAGTGCGTTTGCATGTTCAATTTTCCCGAGTAAATATTTGCACCACCAGTTATCACCTGAGTCAGGATATAGGATATGCATACAGTTGATCGAATCAATTGAACAATTTGCGTTTTTGTGAGAATTGTATGTTTTTTTTTGTTCCTGAGAATAATTATTTTATGTAAAAGAAAATTTAATCAAGAGGAATCCAATGAATTTAGGAGTTCCACAAGGCAGTGTCCTGG
This sequence comes from Aphidecta obliterata, assembly GCA_963966015.1. Lineage (NCBI taxonomy): Eukaryota > Metazoa > Arthropoda > Insecta > Coleoptera > Coccinellidae > Aphidecta > Aphidecta obliterata. Next base: position 8,483,825 of record OZ014435.1, read on the forward strand.
GACCCCTTCTATTTATGCCAGATTTATTACCTCCAAAAATTGTTGAGAGAAAAATTAAAGATTAAAAAAAACAATGAAATACTACAACTTAAACTCAAAATATCTAGAAAGAATGTGAAGCCTCGTATGATTTTCATGCATTTCAAGAATTCATCATGGGATGACCGCAAGTGGAAATATTTCTTTTTTGGGTGAATAACCTCAACACTGCCCGAGCTGAAGAAAAAAAGTAAAAACGGACTGCATAAAAACAGCCAAAATTATGGGGATATAATGACTTGCTTAAAGCGTGTCGGTCATCTTATCACGTTTTCCATTTCACCTAATAACAGGGGGGCAAATTGTACGATGATATGCCTTCGACCGATCATGACAATGCTAAATCTTCACGAGGCAGTAGGGATAGTCCAGAACACACTATATAAGGCAACATAAAAAGTGGTTGAAGTAATTTTGGGTAGATATCAATTTTATGATCATAATATATTTTGAATAATTGTTACAAACGGAATAAATAATTTTCAGTACTCAATCAAGACGAAAAAATCAATTTAATTGTTATTTATTTCCAATAATACACCTTTGGAATCACTCGAGAAAAAATTGATCGGGAAGAGTATTAATTGAAACCTCAAAGAGTCATACTTAGAGAAATTTCTTCGACTTGATTTTTCGCCAACAATGTCAACGTTGTATCTTTTATGATTTTTGCCATGGCCACCCCGATCACCAGATTTGCATCCCATCGAACATGGGTGGGTTTATGATGGGGGGGACAATGCACACACTGCATCATCTTCCACACACTCTAACACAGTTAATCCACGAAGTTCAAGTTGATTGTAACGAGGTACCACAAGCAGACATCGACCATCTCATTTCGTCGAGACCTAGACGAGTACATAAGTGAACTCATCCACATTATTAATTTTTTTTCTTGCAAATGTTATCGTTTCTTTCTGCCAAAAAATCAAGTTAAAGAAATTTTGTCTTCCAATTTCACCGGGTATATATCAATGTCAATAAACACATTAATATTTATCAGAAATAAAATTGAACCCAATCTTGTTTCATAATTTATATCTTTCGGAAAGTTCCTTTTAAGGTATCGTCAAGGAAGAGATGTCAGAATTAATACGATCCATGAATGATGGTTGTTTTTCCACTATAAGTTATTCTGTTCTGGTTTATCTTGAGCTTCGACAATACAGTGAGAAATTCATTTATGATAATGACGACAGGTGGAAATCTGTCTGTCTTATGTCTGACTCAACAATAAGATTTTCACCAGCAATAGTTTATAACCATTCCATTCAAGGGAATCCTTGATGAATACCCAGCTGTGGATGAAAGAAAGTATAATCCTTCCAATTCCAAGGATTGCTCTATATTAAATCAACATCTGCTCAACTAATTACCATTTTAATTCTTCGCATTCTAACTTAGGCAAAAAATTCACTTTCCTATGCCAACATGGGACATTCTGGTCACAGTACAACTTTTCGAGGACGATGAATATTCCTCCTTCAACGCCAAATATAGTAAGCTCGAATTGCATTAGATTCATGGAATTCATTTGCATCGTATTGTCCATTATTTGTTTGTCACGTAGAGTACATATAAGTTCATTTGAAAATTTAAAATTGTTGTTTACAAGTCGACAGCTAGACTATACGAGAGAGCGGCCAAGTTGGTCTAAGTGGATAATTTCATTTGTCTATAACATTGATAGAGCCCGATGAAGTGATTGTACGAAATGAAATTTATCAAGGCTATCTTTTTTTACCGAATCCAAGGTCTTCCTACAGCGGTGGAATTTAGGAAATATTTCATATTGTCTTATTTGTATGCGGGGAATGTCATGAATACACACTCAAAGAAATTTTCCAATAAATACAACAGGAATTCGGTTACTTCTACAGAAAATGCTCCCTATATAAGCGACAGCAGGAATATTTGTTGATTTTACAATTCCGGTCGTTTAATTCCTCTAGAAATAACAAGTTTTAGATTGGTTGATGCAACCAAACTACAGTTTGTCATTTCAACCGGAAAATAATACTGTGAAGAAAACCGGAACATGCGTGACTATTGAAAATTTGAAATTTCCTGTTTAATGAACAAACTAAATAGTTGTATTCCAAGCTTCAAATTTAAGTTTCATTATTCAATACTAGGTAGGAGACCGAGAAATGCTTAAAACATGCAATGTGCTTAACTCGAATTTTACATGCTGACTGAGACGAAAAGATGCTGGATTTAGCATTGAAAATGCCGAATCGGCAACAGTGCGTTCGATATCACCGAGATGATTATCGAATCGCTGTTTCATCATGTTCGTTCTTCGTCAGAAATCGATATTTTATTCCAAACAGGTTCAACCATATGGAACAACATGGATTAAAAAAACTGGTAGCTGAACAAGATGTACTCCAGTAAAATAATCTGAATTTCTGTGAAAAACGGAGCATTCCTGTTGAATTTAATGTGTCCACGCTGTTATTCCTACAAATATTGTTGGGTTATACTTACAAAATTATTATATTTCACTAGATATTTCTGTAAGATTTATGGAAATATTTCTTTTAAAATAAAAGTACCTGATCACTGCTATACCGTTTTTCCTGCTCATAGAACTCGAGTCACTTAAACCGGAATCGGCATGTTAGATTGCAAGTACAGATTGTTCTCAGAACGGTCTTTTCTTGTCGTGATAACCATAGTTGCGTTTGTACAACAGGAATTCATTTAACCGGAAATTCCCGGGATTCGTTTCGTTGAAACTGTTCAAAAGGAACCTGACCGATTTCGAAAATATACTCAGTGATAATGGTACTGAATTCATTGTTGCACCTGCTTGAAATATATCCTACACAATTCCTTAAGAGCAGCATTCCCAAAATCCCTAATTCCTGTATTATTGGTTTCTCTTTGAAACGTCATCACGGTTGAACAAACTCAATGAAGGAGAATTATTAATCTCTATCAGGTAGTTAAGAAAATTACTTGAACCTTTTTGTTTATTAGTTTCCATGCTTTCCAAAAGATTGAGTTTTATACCTTTACTTCTACTATGCAATATGTCAATTTGCAATGCAATATGTCAATTTTAGTCAATAAGTGTTCTGCGAAATCTAAATTTGGATTTCTCTTGACGAAAGAATGTTTCTTAATTATTTCCTCAAAGGTTCCAACTTGGACGATATAGAAACTTGGAAATAAATTTGCATGGTTTTTTATATGAAACTTTCCGGAAAATGGCAGATACGAGATGTGTTCTGAATTATTTATCAATTAAATTATCGAAATGATTCTGAAATGAACTTCTTGACGTCGAGAATTTCTGAATGCTAAACTAAAGATGCCGTGATTTAAAGGTTGTGCGTGCTGAATGTTTGTCATGACATTGATTCACCTATTCCTATTGAGACCAAAACAAGGCAAGCGGAAGATTCGATCATTAACCCAACGCATGCAAAGTTTCCTCGAATCTCATATTTGGATTTTCCAGCAAGATTTTTTCTCGCGACACAAAATGATTTCATGATTTTGATGGTAATTATTTCATGGGATGAAGGGTTGAAATTGTAAAAAGCACTGCCTCGAAGTCAGGAGCTTTAGAACGCTCATTCATCCACCTTGTAGGAAGATTCGCCTTTTCCAGTTTTAGAAATCAATTGAAGAAATTTTTGACAGCTGTCAAAAAAATGACAGCAGCTTTTTGTCAATCATGCCGAATCAGCTGTTACAGAAATATAAAGATTTTTTATTCAATAAGTCGTTGGAATTATAAATGGTTCCGGTTATGCGATCTGGAAGAAATTTCGCATGTAGCTCGAACAAGTCATTCTCCATCCAACTGCGATCGAATTAGTAGTTTCGAAGTAATCAGGAGAACAAAATTTCGAATGAACATATTTACGGAACCCCTGATCGAATTTTGCCCAATGACGAACTCAACTGCAGCATTCGAAATTCAAACCTAACCTGAAAATTGCAAGTTTCTAGGCCGTTCCGTTCGAGAGTTATCGTGTATACGGCTCAAAAAAAGGAACAGAGAGGTTTAGCGTGTTTTGTCGTAGTTGATGGGTATTCTTCAAGACATTGAAGGACGTATATCGAGTTAAACGAGGTTCTTAATTCAAGATTGCTCAACTATGACCATGAATTATTATTCCATGATATTAAATTCACTACAACAAAATGCCGGATGCGCTGGTCTCACAAAAATAATGGAATGTTATAAATTAGGAAGGTTTTGTCATCTGCATTCGAGGTGTTTTTAAAGAATTTCTTTATAGTTGTAGTGACTGAACAAGTCCTTTTATTCTTCAACTCGACTATATATTTCTATTCCCTCAATTCTTTTCAGACCAACCGCTATAATGGGTAAATTCAAAGAGTCCCTCGGCATCAACGAACTGACCCAGAAGAAAGGTGGCATCTGGAAAGCACTACTCGCAGAATTCGTGGGAACGCTGTTGTTGAACTTCTTCGGCTGTGCGTCATGTGTCAACTTGAAGACCACAACAACGAGCTTTGTCTTGATAGGACTCACGTTTGGTCTGACAATATTCATTGTGGTCCAGGTAAATTGATGATAATCAAGGAACTATCTCTGGATATAATTTCGATTTCATTTCCTTATTATTGAGCATTGCACTTCAATGTCTTTCAGACTCTAGGACATGTAAGTGGAGCTCACATAAACCCTGCAGTCACTGCTGGCATGTTAGCAACAGGGAACATCCAAATCATTAAGGGCATACTGTACATCATTGTACAATGCTTAGGAGCTCTTGCTGGCTCTGCCATACTCAAGGTAAACATTAATATTTATTCCATTTCTTTGGGAATTTGACTAAATCTCCATTGAATTCCAGGCTTTAACACCGGAAAACCTTCAAGGAGGCCTGGGAAAAACAGTCCTCACCAACGAAGTCACCGAACCCCAAGCAGTGGGCGTTGAAATCCTTCTTGGTTTTGTCCTGGTCCTCACTGTGTGCGGAGTTTGCGACCCAAACAGGCCAGAGGCCAAGTCAATGGCAGCATTGGCCATAGGAATGGCGGTAACTCTAGGACACTTGGCTGTTATTGACTACACCGGGTCTAGCATGAACCCTGCTCGTAGTTTTGGAGCTGCCCTTATCACCGGAGATTGGGAGTGCCACTGGGTGAGTTGATAAGATATTTAGTTAATAAAACTAGGTCGAACAAAGATGCTCGTGGGGAGTTGTGTGCAAATCTGTAGAATATCTTCTCCTTCAAAACCAATATCAGAAATTTCAATAATTATTAAATTCTGAGGAAAATTCTTATGATTATAGCTTTAACATTTCCGGTGCGAATGAAATCATTCAGGTGATGTTATTGATTGCTATAAATGTTAGAAAAAGGTCAACGAGGTAATTAAGTATAAAGCTCTGTCACCTATTGATGACATAATTCCACAAATTGCGTCACAGCTCTTACCTGATGAGATTTTCACAAAATAAAGGGGGAATGAGTTATTCTCGTTGATGGCTCCATAAGGATTTATCTTACTGAAATGTTCCTTATATTCTTGTTCATTTCAGGTCTACTGGGTTGGACCAATAATAGGAGGTGTAGCTGCCGCTCTTTTATACAAACATGCCTTTGCTGCTCCATCATTAGGACCAGTGAGAATCATTGAAAGATATACTACAGTTGAAGCAGATGAGAAGGAGGTAAGATAACAACCCAAAAAATTGTGTGGAATATTCAAAACAAATTTTTCATTCAATTAAGTAAATTCATTAAATATTCTCTATCAAGCCTACAGGAAAAAATGAGAATGTAAGTGAATTTTGATATTCTGGGAAGTTTAAATGAATTGTTTTTACCTAAACATAATGGAATAAGTTGATTGACTAATAATAATCATTTCTGCAGTTAAAAAGGTTGGATGCCACAAAGGGAGAAGAAGCTTGAGCCTATATGCACAAATATTTCCACTGAAGAAACCTGAGAGTGTGTTCAAAAATTTGTTTCTCAAAGTTTATTTCTAGACGTTAAGTTATTTATTTTAAGACAATCATTTATGAGATTATCAAGTCGTACCTATTTAAAGCCCATTGAAAAGTATAAACCTATTTGTTGTGTGTATAAATGTCGAATATAATTCTGTAAACATTCGACGGATTTCATTGTAATGAAGTTTATGCTGTAAACTGTTCACGTTCATAAAATAAAGCTTAATTTTCATACACAATGAATTTATATTGGCGTAGAATGGATGCTTTCAACAGACACCCAATTTATCAACATAGGCTCGCGAATATTTATGCGCATCCTTAATAAACGAACTATTATTAACAATAATAATTGCATTAAGATGTTTATTGTTTTTTTTTCAATTCGTTCGATTTTGAACCTTTCCTCTTGTCTTCACTCATCACTTTCAATTGATTATATTCCGTAGCAAGGAGACATACATTTCTTCTTGAATTGAAAGGAACACATATTATTATATTAACGAATAAGTGATTATATCCGGTGCCGGAATAATTTCTGAAAAAAAATTGAAAAGCACTGCCTTGAAGTCAGGAACTATTCAGCGCTCGTTCTTCAACTTGTAGGTAGATTCACATTTTCCAGTTTTAGAAACCAATTGAAGAAAATTTTGACAGCTGTCAAAAAAATGACAGCAGCTCTTTGTCAATTATCGTTGGAATTTAAAATGGTTCTGGTTATGCGATCTCGAAAAATGTAGCTCGAATATATCATTGTCCATTAAAATACAAAATTTCATCTCGATCGAATCAGTTGTTTCGAAGTAATCAGGAGAACAAAATTTCGAACGGTCATATTTACGGAACCCCTGGTCGAATTTTGCCCAATAACGAACTCAACCGCGACATTCGAACCTACCCTGAAAATTTCAAGTTTCTCCGTTCTAGGGTTATTCGTGTATACTGCCGTCCGGACGGACGGACAGACTCGAATTTTTCGACGTATCCGTCGATCAAAATTCGAAAAACACAGACATCGTGACGAAAAGATGTAGCCCTCGTGTAAGTAAACGAGCGCTTGAAAAATACCAAATAGTACGTACAGGGTGTCCCAAACTCCAAAAATCGATGCTCATCACTGAGAACTATAAGACCGGCACGGATGACATTTTTCAAAAACCGGTAAAGGGATGTTTTTCGACAAATCAGCGACTAAAAAACTGTGTTGAAAAATATGGGTATCCCATTCAAAAAATTACGAAAAGCACTGCCGTGAAGGCAGGAACTTTTGAGCGCTCGTACATGCACCTTGTAGGTAGATTCGCATTTTCCAGTTTCAGAAATCAATTGAAGGAATTTTCGGCAGCTGTCACAAAAATTCTGAAACTTAGGCGAAACTCCAGACTTCATGTCAGTGCTTTAGGTGACCAATTTTTTTTCGATAATTCGCTAGAATTTTCTACGGTATCTATGGTCTTGGTGGTGCGATTTGGACAAATTTTGGCACGTAGTTTGAATACATTATTCCTAAGCTAGGTGCAAAATTTCATCCCAATCCAATCAGTAGTTTTGAAATTATCAGGAAAAAAATATTTTGAACAGCCATATTTACGGAACCCCTAGTCTAATTTTGCTCATTGATGAACGTGACCGCGATATTCGCGATCCAAACCCACCCTGAAAATTTCAAGTTTCTAGGCCTTTCCGTTCGAAAGTTACAATTTTCTATGGTTTCTATGGTTCTGGTCATGCGATCTGGACAAAATATTGTTTTAATATATCATTCTCGATTAAAATACAAAATTGCATCTCGATCGAATCCGTAGTTTCGAAATTATCGAGAAACCAAAATTTCAAACGACCGTATTTACGGAACCCCTAGTATAATTCTGCTCATTGATAAACGTGAACGCGACATTTCAGATCCACACCTATCCTGAAAATTTCAAATCCCTAGGCCTTTCCGTTCGAAAGTTATGATTTTCTATGGTTCTGGTTATGCGATCTGAGCAAAATTTCACATGTAGCTTGAACACCTCATTCTCCATTTGAGTGCAAAATTTCATCTCAATCAAATCTGTAGTTTTCAAGTAATCAGGGAAACAAAACTTTGAACGGCCATATTTACGGAACCCCTGGTGGAATTTTGCCCATTAACGAACTCAACCGAGGCATTCGGGAACTGAACCCACACTGAAAATTTCAAGTCTCTAGGTTGTTCCGTTCGAGAGTTATCGTGCTTACGGCCGGACGGACAGACTCAAATTTTCCGACGGATTCGTCATCAGTGAGTCGAACATAGTCGATTGAGACCATTTTCGGCTCAAAATTCGAAAAATACAGACATCGTGACGAAATGATATAGCCCTCGTGTAAGTAGTACGAGCGCTCAAAAACACCAACTCTCCTCTATATTTCCAAAACTGTGATTTATTTCTATTATGGGAATCCATGAGAATTCCTACCATAAAAATTATTGAAAAACACGTTTAAGAATCTCCAACGTAAACAAAGATATAGCCAAATATTTCAAGCAGTATTTTTCAGAAACGCCCTGTAACTCGACAACGAAGCGAGATATCTGATTATTTCGAAAAAAAAGATCGGGGGGTCCTTGACGATTTTTTTCTTCATGTCTTACCGTTCTCGGGATCTCTCAGTGAGCATTGAATTTGGGACACCCTGTACGACTTACCTTCAATAACAAAATTCAAAATGCTCAAATCCAAAGGCACAAAAAAGTCAGAATATGAAAAAAACTTTCAATCTGGACACAAACTAAACAAACATTGAACTATTAGTTTTTTGCTCTTCTAATCACAATTAAGAAAAGGAATACAGAAATATTTATGTGGAGTATAATCAGATTCCCCAATTTTTCTTTCTCTTCGTGGCCCTCAAAATTCTGATAGGTGAATCGAAAATAATAATAATTTTTGAAATATAACAAATGTCACCTGAAAAAACCGATCATTATGAACTATCATCAAAGACGCCGTCCATCAAAGCAAGCTTGAGATGTAGTGTAAATAACTCGTGGAAGGGCCGTGCAGGGAATCGCATGCAGACAGTAATATTTATGATCTGAGTGCGGCACTTTTGTGGAGCAGTATATTTCCTAGCCCACAGCGACATTACATTTCAATGCCTGTTTCTGTTTATTTCCTGGTCAGTTCAGGAAAATTATGTGGATGATCTTTGGTCATAAGTGATTTTTCAAATAAAAAAAACATATAGGCGAAAAAAAATGGTATCATTTAATGATTATTACATAGTGGTGAACTGAAATTCAACACTTCCTACTACAAGACATCTATTCAATCAACAAATCCAACTAAATAGTTTGTATGTAGATTCTTATATCTTGAAGAGCGCCTTAGGACAAATCGACCATTTCATCCATGCTGTTATCATGTTCATCTATGTTATCAATGATGACGTCGTTTATGATCAAGGAATGACGGCCAACAGCGTTGGGGGACGAAGGGACTTCCGGCTTTTTCTTGTACGGTTTGGACATTCGCGAAGGAGACCCCTTCGATGGGGATCCATCTAGAATGGGTGTCATACTGACCTTATTCTGGGCCTGAGGTCCGGGGTTCTTGATCAGGACCGTGTTTCCACGAATTCTCCCTACAGAAATATTACTTTAGATGAACAAATGAAAATAATTGAGTGAATTTTTACCTTCTCTCGCCATCGCCTTCATCTCTTCCCTAGTGAGCACTAGTTTTTGCACCCGGACAGTTTTGTTTCCTATCTTCATATCGACATATTTCTCTGTCGGCAACTGCTCCAGATCTTTCGTCGTAAGACCCAGATTTTCAATGGTGGTCACTTGCGGTTGATTTATCTGGGATAAAGGAGCGGTTCTCATCTTGTCAACGGGAAGAGTTGTCATGATCCTGGGCCTTTTGATTGGATTTTTCCTCTGGTACATCTTCATTCCCTCTTTCCGGAAAATTGGCTTTATAATAGAATCCTCTTCGTCCTGTTCATAAAAAAAAATTACGAAAAGCACTGCCGTGAAGGCAGGAGCTTTTGAGCGCTCGTACATGCACCTTGTAGGTAGATTCGCATTTTCCATTTTCAGAAATCAATTGAAGGAATTTTCGACAGCTGTCAAAAAAATTCTGAAACTTAGGCGAAACTCCAGACTTCATGTCAGTGCTTCAGCTGATCAATTTTTTTTCGATAATTCGCTAGAATTTTCTACGGTATCTATGGTCTTGGTGGTGCGATCTGGACAAAATTTCGCTCATAGTTTGAATACTTTATTACTCAGCTAGGTGCAAAATTTCATCCCAATCCGCTCAGTTTTTTCGGAACTACAGTGTAACCTTGATATAACGACCCTCAATAAAACGAATTCCTCGATTTAAAAAATATTTCGAAATCCCCTAGAACTGCCTGTAATAGTTAATGTAAAAAATACCTCCACATTACGAATACTTTATGTTAATGACCTCTTTATAACGAATTTCCAATTATTGCAGAATATTATATAGAAAGTATAATTTACCTCCATTCAATTTTTCAACTCATAACCTCTACATAACGAATTCTTCCAATCAAAAGCACCCAATTATTGGACAATAACAACCAGATTGCATGTTTCGGCAGGTTAAGACACGCAAAACTGTTTGATGCAAACACTGGTGTTTGTCGCTATAAACAATTTAGATATTACGATGGCTGAAAAACGAAAGTGACGAGCATCACAGAAAAACAGAAAAATTATTGAATGTGTGGATGAGAATCCTCCCCAACAAAAAAAGAAGAGAAATCGCTAAAGAGTTCAATATTCCAGCAAGTACATTAGCCACAATTTAAAAATTTCAAGATAAATTTTCCGAAGAATGTGGGCAGCAGAAGATTATAGTTGTTAAAGATTGAAATCATGCGAGTAAATACAGTGTTTTTATTTTTTCGTAGAAATCGTTCGCCATTGAGATTATTGAAAATTTTTCTCACCTCGTTAAAACGAATATGAGACCAATCTAACCTCTATATAACGAACCTCATTCCAACGAAATACTTGATATAACGAATATTTTACAAATTCCCTTCAGTTTCGTTAAATCGAGGTTGCACTGTATCAGCAAAAAAATATTTTGAACGGCCATATTTACGGAACCCCTAATCTAATTTTGCTCATTGATGAACGCGTCCGCGATATTGGCGATCCAAACCCACCCTGAGAATTTCAAGTTCCTAGGCCTTTCCGTTCAAAAGTTACAATTTTCTATGGTTTCTATGGTTCTGGTCATGCGATCTCGACAAAATATTGTTTTAATATATCATTCTCGATTAAAATACAAAATTTCATCTCGATCGAATGCGTAGTTTCGAATTTATCGAGAAACCAAAATTTCAAACGACCGTATTTACGGAACCCCTACTATAATTCTGCTTATTGATAAACGTGAACGCCACATTTCAGATCTACACCTATCCTGAAAATTTCAAGTCCCTAGGCCTTTCCGTTCGAAAGTTATAATTTTCTATGGTTTCTATGGTTCTGGTCATGTGATCTGGAGAAATGTAGCTTGAATATATCATTCTCCATTAGTATACAAAATTTTGTCACGATCGAATCTGTAGTTTTGAAATTATCAAGAAAACTAAATTTCAAACGGCCATATTTACAGAACCCCTAGTATAATTTTGTTCATAGATGAACGTGATCACAACATTCGGGATCCACACCTATCCTGAAAATTTCAAGTCCCTAGGCGTTTCCGTTCAAAAGTTACCATTTTCTATGGTTTCTATGGTTCTGGTCAGGCGATCTGGACAAAATTCCACATGTAGCTTGAACACCTCATTCTCCATTTGAGTGCAAAATTTCATCTCAATCAAATCTGTAGTTTTCAAGTAATCAGGGAAACAAAACTTTGAACGGCCATATTTACGGAACCCCTGGTGGAATTTGGCGCATTAACGAACTCAACCAAGGCATTCGGGAACTGAACCCATACTGAAAATTCCAAGTCTCTAGGTTGTTCCGTTCGAGAGTTATCGTGCTTACGGACGGACGGACGGACAGACTCGAATTTTCCGACGGATTCGTCATCAGTGAGTCGAACACAGTCGATTGAGACCATTTTCGGCTCAAAATTCGAAAAATACAGACATCGTGACGAAATGATATAGCCCTAGTGTAAGTAGTACGAGCGCTCAAAAAATGTTTTAAAAGAAATTTGAAGAATGAATTATTGTAAAATACTGACCTGCGATGTATCGGCTTCCGCAGTTCGATGCGTCTGGTGTTCCTCGCTCGAGTGCGCCTGCTGCTGATAACCTTCATTCTCGGCGTCGGATTCAACCTCGCTCTTCAAGAAATCCACAAACTCCCTCGTTTTCCGAGGCCTCGAAGATCTCCTCAGGGAACCGTCCGCCTGTGACGAAAACGAGGCTGCGAAACTGACTTCTTCGTCATCATCCATAACATAATCCTCGTCGTCCTCCCCGTTCCTGCCCATATGGTCACCACCGAATTCGTCCTCTTCTTCATCTCCACTTTCTACGTCGCCCGAGATCTGACCTTGAGCTCGAGCCTCTTCTACGACTTCTTTCTCGATCTGGAAACAATTTTTGTAGAGAGAAATAACGTTAGGATATTCCTCAGTTACCCACCTGCTCCTCATATTCCATTTCTGCGTGTTTGAGTTCGTGCTCTTCCAGTTGCTCCTTGCTTTCGAAGGAATAGGAACATTTTTCGCAGGGGTGAGGAAGTCCCGATAAATGGGAAGATATATGTTCCTTCACTGCTTGAGCATTGTCGAATTCCGTGTAACAGATGACACACTTCAGATTCACCATGGAATGAATGGCACTGTGATTGATGAGGGAATCTTTTCGCCTGGAAACGATTTATTGAATTGATGTGGCAGATACTTGATGAAAATCCATAATTTACTTAGTATTCACTGATCAACTATAGTCTGTTCAAATATGAGAGAGCCTAATTCGTTAACCTGCTAAGTCCATTTTTTGGTCAATTTTACTTTTTGAGCTGATCATAAAGTTCAGACGATTACCTACCTTATGGCATGAGAAATAGGTCAATATCAATATTCAATGTGGTAGAAAAGCCGTGCACGAAAAACTGCTTTGTACTCAATAGCAAATCTGCACATAGAAAACCTGCTGAATCTCATTGGGGCCTCAGTTTTGTACTGACATTCGAAGTTAGACAATGTTTTGATCGAGTTTTCATTTGCATAGTGTTAGTGAAAGCCAAAATAATAAACGAGTTAAGTCTCTTTTGTTCTATCATTTAAGATATACACTCCCGCGCAAGAAAAAAAATTACGAAAAGCACTGCCGTGAAGGCAGGAGCTTTTGAGCGCTCGTACATGCACCTTGTAGGTAGATTCGCATTCTCCAGTTTAAGAAATCAATTGAAGGAATTTTCGACAGCTGTCAAAAAAATTCTGAAACTTAGGCGAAACTCCAGACTTCATGTCGGTGCTTCAGCTGATCAATTTTTTTCCGATAATTCGCTAGAATTTTCCACGGTATCTATGGTCTTGGTGAAGCGATCTGGACAAAATTTTGCACGTAGTTTGAATACATTATTCCTGAGCTAGGTGCATAATTTCATTCCAATCCGATCGGTAGTTTCGAAACTATCAGGAAAAAAATATTTTGAACGGCCATATTTACGGAACCCCTAGTCTAATTTTGCTCATTGATGAACATGACCGTGAAATTTGCGATCCAAACCCACCCTGAAAATTTCAAGTTCCTAGGCCTTTCCGTTCAAAAGTTAGAATTTTCTATGGTTTCTATGGTTCTGGTCATGCGATCTGGACAAAATATTGCTTCAATATATCATTCTCGATTAAAATACAAAATTTCATCTCGATCGAATCCGCAGTTTCGAATTTATCGAGAAAACAAAATTTCAAACGACCGTATTTACGGAACTCCTTGTATAATGTTGCTCATAGATGAACGTGATCACGACATTCGAGATCCACACCTATCCTGAAAATTTCAAGTCCCTAGGCCTTTCCGTTCGAAAGTTACAATTTTCTATGGTTTCTATGGTTCTGGTCATGCGATCTGGACAAAATTTCACATGTAGCTTGAAAACCTCATTACCCATTTGAGTGCAAAATTTCATCTCGATCAAATCTGTAGTATTCAAGTAATCAGGGAAACAAAACTTTGAACGGCCATATTTACGGAACCCCTGGTGGAATTTGGCCCATTAACGAACTTAACCGAGCCATTCGGGAACTGAACCCACACTGAAAATTTCAAGTCTCTAGGTTGTTTTGTTCGAGAGTTATCGTGCTGACGGACGGCCGGACGGACAGACTCGAATTTTCTGACGGATTCGTCATCAGTGAGTCGAACATAGTCGATTGAGACCATTTTCGGCTCGAAATTCGAAAAATACAGACATCGTGACGAAATGATATAGCCCTCGTGTAAGTAGTACGAGCGCTCAAAAACAACAAGTTAATATTTTTTTGTGAAATTTGAGGTCTCGTAGTTTCTTTATTTTTGACCAAATTTTCAAATTTTTTCAGCAAACTGTGGATAAATTTATTAATTTCATCTTGGTCATTCATTCTTTTGTTAAAAGCTGGCTTATAAGTCATTATACAGTGTTAATTAGAAGTTTGTTGTCGAACCCTAATTTTGAAACATCGTGTGGAATAATTTCGTGGTCAAATTCTTTCAAAATACCAATTTTTGTTGAGAACTATTCCTTTCCAACATTTTTTTTTCTTGATTCATGCCTTTGAGTGCTCTAGTTCATTTTCAAGAACGAAATGAACTTGTCATCAACGGTTTACTTCAAGAATTGTAATGTTTTGAAGAGGTGAATTGGGGGGGGGGGGGAAATTGCACAAAGGCTCTTGTTGAAGATGAACGTAATTATGAATATGTTGCAAGAATTCTTTATGTTAATCGCTCTACCGTCAAAAGAGTAGTCGAAGCTTGCAGACCAGTAACTGGACCCAAATTACTTCAGCGTCATCGAGTAGCTTGACTGCAATTTGCTACTGAACATTTACATTGGACTTACGGCAACGAAGCAATGTTCTTTTCACTGACGAATCCAGATTCACATTCTCCAGATGGATGGAAAAGAGTATGGAGAAGGAACGGAGAAAGATTTTTTTTTTCTTAAAATTGGGTAAACTGTTGTTCGGAGTTCATTTCCCCTCTTAAAAATCAACTTGGCGCACCTGAAGACATGAACCAGAAAACAAAATGTTGAAAATGAATGGTTCTTAACCTGAATTGGTATTTTGAGAGAATTTGACCACGAAATTATTCCCCAGGATGTTTTGAAATTAGGGTTTCACAACAAACTTTTAATCAACCCTTCATAATAACTAATAAGCCAGCATTTTACAAAAGACCGAATGAGCGAGTTGAAATTAATAATTGTATCTACAGTTTGTTGAAAAAAATGCTAAAAATTGAACTAAAAATAAGGAATCTACGCACGTGAGTATATTTTCATTCAGTGTTACGTTATGAAAGCAATGGATCCATTCTCTATAAAACTTTTTATGAGGATGCAACTTTTACCGCAGAGAAGGTCTTCACGATTTCATCCTTGTGAGACTAGCGATTTAACGCAATTGCACCAAAATCGACGCAAAATCACTCTTCGGAAAAACTGCTATATCCTCAATCGAATGTAAACTTCATAACGAAAAGCTGCTAAGTGATTATTCTCCTGATTTTTTCGAACAGTGCTTAAGATATTCTAAAATTAAAACCTCCAAAATAACTACAATCATTAGGAGCCAAAGGGATTTTCAGAATCTTTACATGTAAAATAAAAAAGATTTCTTTCAGTTTTTTCTCTCTCCTGTAAACTATGCCGAAATGGACTTAGCAGGTTAACGAATTAGGCCGACGATATTTGTTTTGGTATTTTTGGGCAATAAATTCGGTATGGTAACATTAGCTGATTGTCTTATTTCTGAAGGTGTACATAATTATTCATCTTCATTATCTGAACTCATCTTTTTTAGCGAAATATTCACAATAATAATTAGGTATCCACTCGATTTGATTAATGGACTGTTTCCTTTCGGAATAAATATTGGTCGTCTATCTGAAGGGAACAAATTACAATAATGGAACAAGAAAATATGTTTTAGATAGACTAATAAAGCAAGCCAACAATCTATCTAAAACATATTTTCTTGTTCCATTATTGTAATTTGTTCCCTTTCGGCCAATCGGCTTGTTCAGAAGCACAGAGACAGAGAGTTATAGGAGAGAGCACGGTGTTTGTTTACAGATACTATAACTTGCTCAAAAGTAGTTGAGTAATGACTATGTTATTCAATAGGAGTAGATGAACAAACTAAATCCTTTTGTTTTGCGAATAACTAATGTCTTATTGTTCAATCAGTCTTATCTAAAATCCCTTCTCCGCCCTTAACAGTCTGCCAGGATCGTACTCAGAACGGAATGTCCATAGTAGTAGTGAGAGTTTATAGTGAAAAATAAAAGTTCTTGTTAAAAGTGTAGTAGCAGTCTCTGGCGAAAAATCTTCTGACGAGCCATCGATTTCGGAGTTACAGAGAACAATGTCGAATTCAGAAATGGACAATGCATCTGAAGGTAATATATTGGGCCCACCACGAAAAAGATCATTCACATTCACATTTATCTATTCAAGAAAAACGGTTAATCTTAAATATTTATCAGAAGGAATTTGAGGATCATCCAAATATATCAAAAAGAGACTTGGTGAGAATTGTTTCAAAATCCTCAGGCGTGAGTAGTTCCTCCATATACAGAATTCTCATAGTAGGGTTCGAACGGAGCTCTATCGTGTCACCCCGTGTGAACTTTATTGCTAAAATGTATGGACCTCTTAGTATCATTCCCTACATCATAACAATGCAAAATCACTTGGTCGTCAAAAAATCGTCCTGTGCAGGAAGTGGTGGGGGTCATTTTTCCAAAAATTGACAAAATTTTTTTTTTCGTTTATAATTATCTACATCCAGTGACTTATATTCAAACAAATTTTCATCGAAATATACGATTCAGGAATATTTTATTTTAATTATCAAAGAAGTCGGATACAATGCTCTTATATGGAGTTCCTTAAGATAAAATCGCTTGCCCTGCAAAGGCATATTCACCATTATGTTCCGTTCCATTTTACTCGGAAACTGTCGCGAAAATCAAAAAAATGCTTCATATAAAGGGTCTTCTTCATAAACCGACGATTCAGATGATTTTTCCCAAATTTCAATTGGCCTGATAATTTCCTCAAAAAATAGGAAAATCTGCTATTACATCCGGTTAGCCGCGACTGACCGTGGAGACGCGAGGAAGGCTCACTTTGATGAATAAACGCTTGTCGGGGCAGAAATAAACGACCTTATGGATCGAGCGTTCATAGGGTCGTTTTTCGGTTGGACCAGGCCATATTTTCATTGTTCGTGCATTCTGATGATGAATGAGAATGTTTGATTTGATTTCTTTCAACTTGTGGATTAAAAAACAAATAGGGACAAACATATATTTGTTAATTTACAATTACTTATTGAGTTCAGTTTGGTATTTACATTCGTCCTGAAATTATCGCTCATTTGCATTTGTACTCAAAAGATTTACGCAACTCCGGAATCTGCAAAGGGGCACAGTTGTTATCTATGCTTTCTAGTTTCAAAATATATCTTACATTCCATTATGAATCCGATTCAAATCCGATTATCAAATCCGATCACTGTCAGATGAAGAATATTCAACAGGATGGAATTTGGAAAATTTTGAGTTACTTTTATTGCCACATGCTTTATGGGCCATACATTTGCGAGAGCCAATACAAGGAATTTTTTTTTCTCACAGGAACACATAGGTCCCGGTGCAATGTGGAATAAAAATGCCCATGTTATAAATAATAGATATTTATCAGATATTCGATATAAGGATGTTTCATGAGTGGTTGGCCGTAGCCTAGTGGTCAATGCAGGTCATCCAGACCTTTCAGAAAAGTTGCTTGTTTTGTATCCCAAGGCTCTTAGTTTAGGAGATACAGGGTGATTTATGGATTTTGGCCTGAATTTACGATAGGCATAATTCTGGAATCTGAGGTCCGTTTTTTCTAAATTTCAAGGGGTTGTTCATTTCAGAAAGTCCTTTCGAGTGGCTCACGCAATATACATATTTTCCGGACATTACTCAGAATATCGTGGTTTATCTTTCAAGCCTCAAAATCTATATTTTCTACATCACTTAGAGAAATTTCGTTATTGCCATGAAAAAATACATAACTCAATCTAAGGAGTTAAATTTTCACTTTGAATAGCCCACTTGTTACAAGCGAGTAGCGAATAAACGAATTCATGTTTTATGTAATTTTTTTGAAATATTTCTTGTATTTTGCTGAGATTTTGAACCTCAAAGCTTAAGAGCGTTATAACTCATGAAGTGAACGATTTTTGAAATGTAATCCGTGAATGTATTCGTTCGACAACACAAATTACTAGATATTAATATTCTTTATTTTTACAAAATTAGAATTTTGAATTAAAATTGGAGTAACTTCAAATTTGACAGCTATGTTTAGAGAATGTGTAAAGAAAGCGATATTTGGCGAATTTCATGAGGAATACAAGTCAATATCTTTTTTTTTTAAAGCAAATGCAATCCTTGATTATGTTTCTAGTGGGTTTACGCCATTTGTCCCTAAATTTTATATTTAGTTTCGAAAGAATTCAAAGCTTGATTATGATTATGATACTTGTAATTATGTAATTACTTCTATAAGTAGCGTGTTAAAACACTCAGTGGGTGCTTAGGGTTTAGAATACAAGGGATTTGAACAAAAAGTTATAGAAAGAATATTAATATCTAGTTATTTGTGTTGTGGAACGAATACATTCACGGATTACATTTCAAAAATCGTTCACTTCATGAGTTATAACGCTCTTAAGCTTTGAGGTTCAAAATCTCAGCAAAATACAAGAAATATTTCAAAAAAATTACATAAAACATGAATTCGTTTATTCGCTACTCGCTTGTAACAAGTGGGCTATTCAAAGTGAAAATTTAACTCCTTAGATTGAGTTATGTATTTTTTCATGGCAATAACGAAATTTCTTTAAGTGATGTAGAAAATATAGATTTTGGGGCTTGAAAGATAAACCACGATATTCTGAGTAATGTCCTGAAAATATTGATATTGCGTGAGCCACTCGAAAGGACTTTCTGAAATGAACAACCCCTTGAAATTTAAAAAAAAACGGACCTCAGATTCCAGAATTATGCCTATCGTAAATTCAGGCCAAAATCCATAAATCACCCTGTATCTCCCAAACTAAGAGCCTTGGGATACAAAACAAGCAACTTTTCTGAAAGGTCTGGATGACCTGTATTGACCACTAGGCTACGGCCAACCACTCATGAAACATCCTGTATATCGAATATCTGATAAATATCTATTATTTATAACATGGGCATTTTTATTCCAGATTGCACCGGGACCTATGTGTTCCTGTGAGAAAAAAAAATTCCTTGTATTGGCTCTCGAAAATGTATGGCCCATAAAGCATGTGGCAATAAAAGTAACACAAAATTTTCCAAATTCCATCCTGTTGAATATTCTTCATCTGACAGTGATCAGATTTGATAATCAGATTTGAATCGGATTTATAATGGAATGTAAGATATATTTTGAAACTAGAAAGCATAGATAACAACTGTGCCCCTTTGCAGATTCCGGAGTTGCGTAAATCTTTTAAGTACAAATGCAAATGAGCGATAATTTCAGGACGAATGTAAATACCAAACTGAACTCAATAAGTAATTGTAAATTAACAAATAGATGTTTGTCCCTATTTGTTTTTTAATCCACAAGTTGAAAGAAATCAAATCAAACATTATAATTCATCATCAGAATGCACGAACAATGAAAATATGGCCTGGTCCAACCGAAAAACGACCCTATGAACGCTCGATCCATAAGGTCGTTTATTTCTGCCCCGACAAGCGTTTATTCATCAAAGTGAGCCTTCCTCGCGTCTCCACGGTCAGTCGCGGCTAACCGGATGTAATAGCAGATTTTCCTATTTTTTGAGGAAATTATCAGGCCAATTGAAATTTGGAAAAAACCATCTGAATCGTCGGTTTATGAAGAAGACCCTTTATATGAAGCATTTTTTTGATTTTCGCGACAGTTTCCGAGTAAAATGGAACGGAACATAATGGTGAATATGCCTTTGCAGGGCAAGCGATTTTATCTTAAGGAACTCCATATAAGAGCATTGTATCCGACTTCTTTGATAATTAAAATAAAATATTCCTGAATCGTATATTTCGATGAAAATTTGTTTGAATATAAGTCACTGGATGTAGATAATTATAAACGAAAAAAAAAATTTTGTCAATTTTTGGAAAAATGCCCCCCACCACTTCCTGCACAGGACGATTTTTTGACGACCAAGTGATTTTGCATTGTTATGATGTAGGGAATGATACCAAGAGGTCCATACATTTTAGCAATGAAGTTCACACGAAAAACTGTTTTAGAGCTCTTTTCATGCCTCGCGAACTCTACTATCAGAGAATATAAACGAAATCAAATATTGACTCCACCTAAGAAAAAACCCCAGTCACTAAAAATAATCGATTCAATAGACGATTTCGACATGAAACCTAATTAGGAGAATAGTTCACGGTTTTTTTTTTCGTAATGAAATTCCTACAATTTCGAAGGTCCCTAAAAGTTGTTAATAATGATGACAGCCTGCCGAATTTCAAAAGAACGACCATTTATAAATTATTGAAAAAAATGAAATTCAAATTTAGAAAACGTGGTCGTGATAGTTTATTGATAGATCGGGAGGAAATAGTTGTGTAGAGGAGAGATTATTTGAAGAAAATCCGAGTATTAAGGGAGCAAAGCCGAAAAAATTATTACTTTGACGAGACATGGATAAATGGGTTCATGAATCCATTAGATCCTGTAGACAAGCTTTTCGATAAGGTCTGTCTACTGGACTCAAAAACCCAAGTGAAAGGGGAAAATACTGATTATTTGTCATATAGGGGGAGAAGACGGATTTGCCTATGGTTTTTTGAAATAAAAAAAATCTGGAGCTCACCATGAAAAAATGAACGAGGAATCGTTCGAAAAGTGGTTCTCAATAATTTTGCCAACTCTTGAAGATAACGCTGTTATCGTAATGGACAAAGCCAGTTATTCTAGAAAAATGGAATCGATACCCTCTTCTTCAACCCGCAAGGAAGATGTCAAAAACTGGTTTATCAGTAAGAATATTTCCTTTGACCAAAATCTTTTGAAGGCTGAACTACTTGCTCTGGCGAAAGCAAATACAGCCAAATATGAAAAAATAATAATTAATGGAATGTCCAATCAAACGGGAAGAACAGTGTTGAGACTCCCACTATATCATTGTGAGCTGAGTCCTATCGAGCTCATTTGGGCTCAAGTTAAAGGAAAAATTGCTGCTCAGAACTCCTCATTTAAAATTTCTGAGGTTCGCAATTTCTGGGAGCTATACGATCCATTGGTGCTGAGGAATGGCAGAAATGCATAAAGCACATCGTAGATGAAGTTGAAGAAAATATGTGGCGGCTCGATAATATCATGGTGAATCTCGAGGAAACTGACACTGAAGAAACAAATTCTGAATAATTTTTCATTAATAATATTATTTTGGACTCTGTATTATTTTTGTCCATCTTATTATTATTTCTATCAATGTTTCCTATTCTGTCATATTTTTTATTTCATGTCAGGTTAGATTTTCGACTGAACATATTTTAATTTCTTCATTTTAGGTATATTTCCGTTAATATTATTGATTCTGTGATATTGATTTAGACATATGTACTATTGGAGACTTTTCTGTTAACTTGTTATGTGTAAATATATATTTTACGTAGATGTCTTGTGTGTAATTCATTCGGAGAATAATATCGAGTTGAAACTGTACGATTGTGTGAACTATCCTCAATTCGACTCTGGACGGAAAGTAACTCTCCGAAACTCCTCCCACTTATGTGCAAACTTGTTTACCAAGCTCTCAGTTACATTTGAACAGACTCTCAACTATTAAGTAGTGAATACTAAGTTCATCTTAGAGAACTGTGCTTACCTAAAAGACATGCTGCAGATGTCGCACTTGTATTGACCGATCTGCTGCAGATTATTCGACTTGGCCGCGAAATGACTCCGCATGTGACGAGTGAGGTGATGACTCAACAGGAAAGTACGTTTGCAAAACTTGCACGGATACGGTCTGAGCACAGCGTGTGAAGTTAAGTGACGGGTCAACTTTATCGGGGACGTGAAGAATGCCTCACAGTAGTTGCATTTATGAGGTTTGTCACCGCTGTGAGTCGCTTTGTGATTTTCCAAGCCCTGAAGGAGATAAACGATGAATTTTGAAGGAAACGGTAAGCAAATTTATATACCTGCTTGAACACAAAGCTTTTTCCACAATCTCCGCATGTGAACGGCTTCCTCTGCCCATGCTTCTTCTTCGAATGATCCAGCAATTCGTCTCTACTGGCGAAAGTGTTACCGCAATAACAACTGTAGTTGGAATTACCCTCATGGCACTTTTCATGACGAGCGAGACTATCGTCGTCCGGAAATTCCTTTTTGCATACCTCGCAAACGAACTGATGCTCTTCTTCGTATCTGAACGATTTTTCCTTTCTGAAAGAGAAAGTGTTATCAATTCTGATAAAACGAAGTTCGAAAATTACCTTTCATGACTGCTCTTGTGTATGTCCAGAAGCTGCTTCATCGGGAAGGACATGTCGCATGAGGTGCAAGGAAAAGTTTTGGGTCGAAGAGGCGAGATCTCGATATCTCCCGCCTTGTTGGACGAAACCAATTTGACGCTGAATGCGTTGTCGGAAGAAGGTCTGATCTCATATTCTTCCAGAGCATGCTCCTCTTCCTGTATTTCAACGGAGTTGTTTTGAGGTGTTGATTCGACGGTATCGGATTTAAATTTTTTAACTGGATTCAATAAGAACTCAGAGTTTATTTTACGGATTTTTGTGTCTTTCTCGGTTTGTATCTGGAAGAAAGGGACGATCAATAATTGTTAGATAATGAACAAAAAAAAACTTTGCTTACCTTATTAATTGATTGTGTTTCAGTCAAATTTCCTGTTGCTGCAAAAGTTTTCAATGCATCATTTGCCTTTTTGCAATTAATCCTGAAGCCATATGTTAGTGAAATGAGATATTTACAATCGTCGCATATAAGTTCTGGCATTCCATCATTCTTATATACCTAAAAACGACAAAGAGAATTAACACCTTTCAGCTATCGCTTTTCCAAATTTCTCATTCTGAATTTCAATTCATTCTCAAGATAATTAGTTCTGTATTTCCTAATGAAATCAAATTATTTATCAAGAGCTATCTCTTTATTGCATTTCGAAATTCAAAAATTTATGTTTGCTGATCGTAATGTACTCAGTATAATTCAGCTAATACAATACAATGGATTGTGTGAAAAAATGATGTCGCCTCAATTGTAATAATTTCGAATAGTTTGACAAAACTGAAAAGTAACGTATTTCAGGCATAGATCTAATAATTTTAATAGAAATAGAAGAAATCTAATTGTGGTACGCAATTTTGAACATTGGCTGTCAAATTCTCAATTAAAGTAAACTACAATCGTTAATTTTTTTTTTTATACAAACCTCGACGTTAACACAGGCCATTATCTGGAGGTACAGAGGCATTGCTTTCTTTTTATTTTTAGTCTCGTCATAAATATCTGTTAAGTTTCCGTCCGAATTCAAGCACAATCTACAGATCTGCATATTCCGCAGAATGTTTGCTCTATTTTCATCCATTTCTTCTATTCTTCTAGTTGCACTATAAACACATTTAAAGATTTCACTTCAACGATAAACAGTACAGCGAACTGATGCGGCCAAGTTAACAAACATAAGTGTCATAGTTGCGGCGTCAGGATGAACTATTTAGTTCCAGAATTTACCGTGATGGTTGTATTAACTTTGTACCGAATCCGATAGATGTCAGTATAATAGCCGTTGAAATCTTTGAATATAAAACCAACGTTTTATATTCAAAGGTGAAGAAATGAATAATATATTTCGGAGCTCATTTATTTATGTTGTGATATAGTATTTGTTATCAAAATCTATCGGATCGCCTTACAGATTTGTTGGTGAGCAACGACCACGAGATCTTTGGCTATCGTCCAGCAGGTGACCTGCATTTGTCGAGCAGAAATTTACAGCTATCTGTGCTTGTTATGAGTTTTTGTAATCTTATTCCAAATTTTGATTTATCGTGAGTTTCTCAAGGTGTTTATGAATTCTTAAGGGAAATGTCAGATTCGATTAAACCGTAGTTCTTCCCTATGAGGAAAGAATCAGGGAGTGGGCGACATCTACTTTTAATCGTTCGAAATACTCGAAAGGTGAACAACAAACTGACGTGTGTGTGTGTGTGTGTATA
Source organism: Aphidecta obliterata (assembly GCA_963966015.1). Lineage (NCBI taxonomy): Eukaryota > Metazoa > Arthropoda > Insecta > Coleoptera > Coccinellidae > Aphidecta > Aphidecta obliterata. The sequence goes on from OZ014435.1 coordinate 8,508,283, forward strand.
AGTGGGAGAAGTGTGAATTATTTGTATGATTTTGGGGCATTTATATATCGAAAGTGATATAATTGGTGATATTTTATGGACAATTGTCTCAAATAAATTGTATACGATCTGAAAATGCAACGGATTGAGGTACTTTTGAAATTTCTTTGCATAAATTCCCGTTGAATCCCAAGGCTGTTAAAAAATAGCAGAAAATCTTGAAGATTGGAAAACGTATTTCAAAGAATATGTTAGTTTGTAGCAAACACTTCCTGTAAGGTGATTTTTTTAATAATTTTCTATATAGTGGTCATTGGCTATCAGCTCTCACATTCACCCACATAATCAAAAATGTCCCAGGTGGTTATCTCGACTTTCACAGGCATTACAATTAATTCCGCAATCTTATAAAAAATATTTGATTTACTTGTTATGAAAGATGGAAATGACAAAATATTTTGATCACCTCTCGGCCCGACATTTTGTCATTTTCAGCGCCACCTCGCGGTTCGTGATTTTTCCCTATAGGTGCTGTATTCAACGATGGATAGTTCTTTTATTGAAGTATAGGTGTCAGCACATACCCGAAATTAATGTTTAACGAACTTTTTTTGAGGATTTCATGGAAATGTATTAATATTCAAAAAATTTCTACCTATTCCATCATCGGCTCTTCGACTTGGAATGATCCTTATGATAGAATAACTCAAAATAGGTAACAAATCGAGGACTAAATACGTACATTTAGTTTTGAAAATTACTTATTGAGTAGGATCAAACGAAAATAGTTTTTGGATCAACGTTTGGGCTCATTCCTTGAACTTCAGCATAACTAATGTCCAACTTTATCTGAAATTATATCTTAAAAGTAATTTAGCTCATGGTGTCAACGTGGGGCGAGTAAAGACTCATATTTCTTATTTTTCTGAAGTCGTAGGTGGAAAGCTGTCTAGAATCATGGATATTCTTGGAATAAAAAAATGTTAAGAGCGACTCTATCAAAAACGATAACCAAGATCATCATTAAAAAACTCATTTCGAAAACTAGAAACATATCTCGACCTGAATTTCATGGCGCATCAAATTTCCATTATCATTGTCCTGTTTGATTTTTCCATACTTTCATCTTGATAGAAAAAAAAGTTGTACACAATACGGTACGTTCTCGAGTCACTTATTAGCAAGGTCAGGACTTGGGAGAACGGAAAGTGTCCAAGAGTCTCCGTCGCCTTCCAGTTGTGAGTTAGACAGACATGGCGAGGTGCATCAACTTTACGCTTCTCCTGCTGCTATCGGGTGAGTCTCCTCTTTGAATTCTTAGATTTCAGAGAGTTCTTCTTAGATTATAGCGTAGTTTTTAGCCGTGAGACGGTTTGAAGTGCTCGGTAACTTATTGTTGAAGTTGTCTGAAATAAAATGGTAATGAAGGTGGATAAAAATGAAAGTTTGGTGATGCTGTGGTAATCTGTGAAAGAGGGGTCATCTTGTACAGTGAATATTTTGGAGGACTACCAGTATTCGTTATTGAAAGATGTAAGAGTTTTGAGAACTTCCATGTGATTGACTGTATTAAACAAAATTGAAATAATATGAATGTGAATTTTCACTTAATTCATTAGACCTATTGATCAAACCAAATATATCTGCCAACCCTTGGACCAATTTCCACAGTAAACAGCTCCTGAGAGGTCTTACAGAGATCTAGAAGAGCTGGGATGGTGAAAATATCAAACATACAGTATTTTTTTCATTATTTTCAAGTGTTTATTCGTTTTGTTATACATACATGTTATACCACTCATGATTTCAGAAGGTTTCAAATATTTTCCCTGAACAACTCCAAAGGTGAAAATTAGAAGCCAAAACACCACATTTTCTGAAATAAAATTTTACTTTCTCATAGTTTATTTGAATCAAATTTTTAAAACGGTCGTTTGACTCCACCAGAAGGATGACCTTCGGACACGACATCAATCAACTTCATCGAAAGCTTATCGGAACAATAGAAGTTGTTTGCCTCCTTCAACTTACCCAGAATCACTTTCACATCTTGTTACATATTCCTACCGTTACATTAAAGACCCGTTCCGCATACCAAATATGTCCGATCTCTTCAGTTCCTCACATATAGTCCATATAAAACTATTAAGAAAGGGCCGGTATGCCATAACAATTAAAATAGTTTTTTTCTTCTTCATAACAACATTCAACTCGATAAATATCAATGAAACGAACCACAGATTCTGTTGATCTAACTGGCCGTCAGTGTGACAAATAATGTCAATTTAAATCGACACTTCAAGAGATGGCATAACAGAATTCTAGATAAATTTGTACTTTTATGGTATAATATAGTTGAACTTTTCTGTGAAACTGTGACAAGTATTGATCCACTGGGGGCGTTGAAATTAGCATAAAATATTCACGAATGACTTTCTCCATTTATTTTTGCAACAATTGTTATTCGGTGGGTGAATTACCAAACCTATACTGTGAAGTATTTTACATAGTGGACTTACGTTATTTTGTTGCATCATGAATAGATACCGTTAAATAATTTATGACCATATACAACTAAATTTGTAGAGGTCAATCAACCGAAACAATAACACATAACATATTACTTATACTGCCTACTAGCTTGAGATGAATTTATACACCAGAATAACATGATAATAAGAGAGTATACAAAGTTCGCCAACTGACTTTTCTATGAGTATTATATTTATAAATTTATACCTAAGTATAGTGGAACAACATAGAATCAAGATATAAGCATTGAAATTCGCCAACATTGAACTTTTATGCTTTTCTCAAAACCAAATGTTAAGTGTCAGATAATCGCAATCAAATTGAATTGTTAATGAATTGAACATAAAAAAATATAAGAAGCACTGCCGTGAAGTCAGAAGCTTTTGAGCGCTCGTTCATCCACCTTGTAGGTAGATTCGAATTGTCCGGTTTTAGAAACCAATTGAAGAAATTTTTGACAGCTGTCAAAAAAATGAAAGCTGCTCTTTGCCAATTATACCGAATCAGCTGTTACAGAAATATAAGGATTTTTTAGCGCTCGTACTACTTACACGAGGGCTATATCATTTCGTCACGATGTCTGTATTTTTCGAATTTTGAGCCGAAAATGGTCTCAATCGACTATGTTTGACTCACTGATGACGATTCCGTCGGAAACTTCGAGTCTGTCCGTCCGTCCATCCGTAAGCACGATAACTCTCGAACAGAACAACCTAGAGACTTGAAATTTTCAGTGTGGGTTCAGTTCCCGAATGCCTCGGTTAAGTTCGTTAATGGGCCAAATTCCACCAGGGGTTCCGTAAATATGGCCGTTCAAGTTTTGTTCCCCTGATTACTTGAGAACTACACATTTGATCGAGATGAAATTGTGCACTCAAATGGAGAATGAGGTGTTCAAGCTACATTTGAAATTTTGTCCAGATCGCATGACCAGAACCACAGAAACCATAGAAAATTGTAACTTTCGAACGGAAACGCCTAGGGACTTGAAATTTTCACGATAGGTGTGGATCTCGAATGTCGTGATCACGTTCATCTATGAGCAAAATTATACTAGGGGTTCCGTGATTATGGTCGTTTGAAATTTAGTTTTCTTGATAATTTCAAAACTACAGATTCAATCGATCGAAATTTTGTATACTAATGAAGAATGATATATTCAAGTTACATTCCTCCAGATCACATGACGAGAACCATAGAAACCATAGAAAATCATAACTTTTGAACGGAAAGGCCTAGGGACTTGAAATTATCAGGATAGGTGTGGATCTGAAATGTCGCGTTCACGTTTAACAATGAGCAGAATTATACTAGGGGTTCCGTAAATACGGTCGTTTGTAATGTAAGTAGAACGAGCGCTCAAAAATATAATATGTTGGTATATTAATTCTGAAATTCCTCTGTTCGTAATTTTTGAAATCGAATTTTGAATTTTTGACCTTATTTTCTTCAAGTCCATCAAAACTGAATATTCATTTTTTGTTCTCTCTTATTCTTCTTTATTCTTCTGTATAAAACATCGAAGAAAGTACAACTCTGCGCTAGGTTACTGCTTTATTATTCTTTCGTCGTGTAATTACACTGTATAAATCCACCTCAAATGACAGATAATTGCTGTTAATTTTGAAACATTGTTTGTTCACTGAAAAAACGAATTTTGAGAATATTAGATATTCTGAAATAGCGGAGGGTTCTGTTCATCTGATTTAGTATTTTTTTGTATGTATTTCGTATTTTCAGAATAGAATTTAAAATTCAAGGACAACCGGATATCCTTCTGATCACGTACTCAAAACTCAAATTTCTTTGGTTGTCCTCTCATTTTTCGTTCAACGTTATGTATAAAACGTCAAAGTGACTCCTGATCCATGGTATTCTTAGAAATGTTATTCTTATGATATGTTATTATTATTATATGTTATTCCCACGATATGTTATTCTTATGATATGTTATTCCGCTGTATGAACTCACCTTTATGAAATTTTTACAATGCGTTCAGTAGTTATTCATAATAATGAGTATGAGAAAAATTTAAAAAATTGTCGTTTTTTCAGTGCTTCTGGTCGATGCAAAGCGTCAATCCCAACCAAAAAAACCCGAACCAGAAGATGATGCGGACACATCCGAACAGTGTCCCGAACCGTTTGGGTTCTTCGCCGATGCAGAACAATGTGACAAGTATTACGAGTGTAACGATGGCAAAATGACGGAAAAACTATGTCCAGATGGTATGGTGTTCAATGACTACAGCAAAGAGTACGAGAAGTGCGATCTGCCTTTCAATATCGACTGTAGCTCTAGACCAAATTTGCGTAAGTATCAATTTACGACCATACCAAGTCTTCAGCTAAATAATTTTCAACTAAATTTACTTTTTCCAGAACAACCGCAACCGACTCTGCATTGTCGAAGGAAACATGGCTATTTTTCCCATGAAGAAGCTAACGTCTGTGATAAATTCTACTTCTGTGTGGATGGTCAATTCAACATGATCACATGTCCCAATGGATTGGTGTACAACGAGAAGGCTGGAATCTGTTCATGGCCTGATGAGGCCAAGAAGAAGGGTTGTTCTTCCGCAGGTAGGCACCAAAAGATTTAGTTCTTCATTGTTTTTTAACCCTTTTTTTGTTAAGATTATGTGTTATACTTGTATTCTCTTCTTTTTGTTTTGTTTCTATATATTTTTGTTGAAATGTCATTTTGCTCAAGGAATGAAGTCATACCATCCAAAATATCCTTGACATTTTGGATGACACTATTCATATCAAACTGAGAACGATTAACATAAAATCATTGCTCTTGAGAAATAATAACATGGTGGAGTCCATATCCAAGTTACTCAGAATTTGTCACCTATTTTAATTGGAAGTCGCTCCGATTATTAACCCTAGATTTTTGCAGAGGTGTTCAACTTCGACTGCCCCAAGGTTAACGAGACCGAAGGTCTGACCCATCCTCGTTATGCCGACCCTGATGACTGCCAATTCTTCTACGTTTGCATAAACGGGCACACACCCAGAAGGAGCGGGTGTAAACTTGGTCAAGTTTTCGACGACGTATCCAAGAAATGTGAATGGACGAGGAACGTCCCTGAATGGTAATGTGCTTTGATTGAATTGAGTGTTGTTGGAGGTTCTTCCTTCCGTCATCGAAATGTTGATGTTATTGACGATGGGGTCTGTTTGATGAAAAAAAAGGCTATACCAGATTATTTTTTGAAAAAATCGAAATTATTGATGTATAAGTTAACTTCGCAATTTTTGGTCTTCTGGACATCTCTTGGCAGGGTTGCCGTGAGGATGGTCCAAGTCGAAAGATAAGACAACAACTCACAATTTCTGCGGCACGCGACGCGTTCATGAACCTCTAATATTATAATGTATTCGAAATCGTGGGAAACCAAAAAAAGAAATCTTATCTCTACATTGGATCATCGATGGACTGGATGAAAATTAGCACTTCCAACCGGTAGTTGGAATTGTGCAGACATTTCTGGATAGTGTTTTATGTAACGAACTTTCCAAAACCAGTTAGTTCAGAATGTTTATGTCGACCATGAATAGTTGTATTTTTTTTCGAATTGGAGCAAGTTTATGAATGAAGGTTATTTTGCTTAGTCATTTTTTATAGTTATTTTTTGTTCTCGATTGGTATTCCAAGGTGGTTTATTGGCTGAGAAAGTTTTCGTTGAAAATTCGATCATCATCCTGAATGAATATAATTAGTAATTTATTATTTCGTTTCAGTGCTGACTGGTACAAAGGTAGATTGACTGACGAAGAATTGGCAGCTTTGGAGAATCCACCCACCCCTAAACCTCGTCCGGTCAAAGTGAGCAGGAGAAAGCCCTCAAAACCTCCAAGGCAACATTCCAGGACAGTAGAACAAGAAGATATAGAATAATAGCTTTAATTTATTGAATTTATTTGTCTAAAACTCAATAAATAATTTTATTTTTACTGGTTGCTTTTGATTCATTCTATTCATGAAAATATTTCGAATCCTTCGTGAAAAAAAAGTTGGAAAGCACTGCCGTGAAGTTCGGAGCTTTTGAGCGCAGGTTCATCCACCTTGTAGGTAGATTCGCATTTTCCAGTTTTAAAAACCAATGTCAAAGAAATGACAGCAGTTCTTTGTCAATCGAGCCGAATCAGTTGTTACAGAAATATAAGGATTTTTTATTCCATAATTCGTTGGAATTCAAAATGGTTTCGGTTATGCGATCTGGAAAGAATGTAGCTTGAATATGTCATTCCCAATTAAAGTACAAAATTTCGTCACGATCGAACCCGCAGTTTTGGAATTATCAAGATTACCAAATTTCAAACGACTAAATTCACGAAACCCCTAGTCTAATTTTGCTCATTGATAAACGTGATCGCGGACATTAGAGATCCACAACTATCCTGAAAATTTCAAGTCTCTAGGCCTTTCCGTTCGAAAGTTATGATTTTCTATGGTTTCTATGGTTCTGGTCATGTGATCTGTAGAAATGTAGCTTAAATATATCATTGTCCATTAGTATACAAAATTTCATCTCGATCGAATCTGTAGTTTTCAAGTAATCAGGGGAACAAAACTTTGAACGGCTATATTTACGGAACCCCTGGTGGAATTTGGCCCATTAACGAACTCGACTGCGGCATCCGGGAACTGAACCCACACTGAAAATTTCAAGTCTCTAGGTTGTTTCGTTCGAGAGTTATCGTGCTTATGGCCGGCCGGACAGACTCGAATTTTCCGACGGATTCGTCATCAGTGAGTCGAACATAGTCGTTTGAGACCATTTTCGGCTCAAAATTCGAAAAATACAGACATCGTGACGAAATGATATAGCCCTCGTGTAAGTAGTACGAGCGCTCAAAAAAAACTCAACGAAGTATTCAATTGATTGATGGATTGCATATCGTTCATATTTGGTATATCGCTATGAAAACTTCAACTGATTTCTGGAAATTTTTCACATTCAGTTAGTATTACAAATCATCTAAATATCACAATTCCAAAAAAAGTAGTTCTTGAACAAAAATATTGATATCACAAAAAGGACAAGTAAAGAAAATTTAATGGCAATTGGTCAACTCTTTTCGGATGTTCGGAATTGTTCTGGAAAAAAATATATTTGTCGAATTTACCTTTGTGTGAATTTTGTTTTTTTTCCGGAAGCATTCAAAATATTTCCTCTTTGAAAGTTATTGTAATCACGTATTTTCACCAGTCATTTCCTATCAAATTGACCTGTGATTCGTTCAATCGAATTTGAAACATCTGTAATTAATTTTGGAGAAATCCTCATAACAAATCGCAGTACAATGATGAGCTTGAAACTTTCTCTATATGGATCATCTGGAGCTAACTGACAATTATATCCCATAAGAATTGATGTTTCTATAACGGAAGAAATCTATTAATTACTAGCTGACCCGGCAAACGTTGTTTTGCCATATCTCTCCCTTTTTTCGAAATTTCAAAATTGCTCGAGGCCTTCGGCCTCTCTTACTTTAGGAAAGCCCGTTTCTCCCTCTCGAAAACGCGGGGGGCGCTTCGCGCCCCCGGCCTCTCCCTTTTTTCGCAATTTCAAAATTGCTCGAGGCCTTCGGCCTCTCGTTGTTCTGGCTATTAAAAAATAAGGGTTGATCGTAGAAGGGTGAGAATTGGGGATTGTATGTATTTTTGTATGTTGTATCATAAAAAAATAGAAATTAGAAATTTTGTCTAAAAAATAGAAAAAAAAAATTTAGGGGTGGACTACCCCTAACATTTAGGGGGATGAAAAATAGATGTTGGCCGATTCTCATAGATACCGGATAAGCACACAAAATTTCATCAAAACCGGTTAAGCCGTTTCGGAGGAGTATGGCAACGAAAACTGTGACACGAGAATTTTATATATTAGAGAATGACAGAGCTTCGAAAAAAAAGGCCGCGTTTATGTGATTGCAATTAATCAATTTTGACAGTGAAGGCAATGTTGGAGCATTCCGATAGTTCTTGATATAGAAAGGAATATTTTGAAAACATATCGATAAATAAAAAAAAAACTATGACTTACTCTATCAAAACAATAAAATAGTTATTTAGTAACAAGTGCGCAAAATGTTACTTTATCGCACTTGTTAAAAACAACATTTTTCCAGTGAGCTTTATATCAGATACAAACAAACATAAAAATGATTCATTGTTTAATAATATTCAATCGAACTTGAAATAACGAACTATGGGTAAACTGAAAAATACAATAAGAAATAATAATACCAAAAAATAAAGACAATTAAAAGTTAAAATACTCTCAACGACTTCTCACATGCATAGGTGAAATAATAAATTTTCCTACCAGTGAGATTTTCGAGCAATTTTTCTTTTCAATTAAAATTTTAGTATATGTTATTCTACAAGGTTCTTCCCATTTTTATACAGTTCCTTTCATTATATGGAATGTATGTAAGTAAACTAACACTGACATCAAGAGACATAGGTTATACTTTCACATATCACAGCTTGTACACCTACAAGAGAAAGTAGTACCTACATGAACTTATCACATACTGCATTCGTCTCTCGCTGTTACATCATATTCTTTTCGGATATTCATTCATGATTTCAACAATTATGAAATTCTCATTGCAGTCTCCCAGTCACAATTTTTATGGTACTAACCCGAAAATGTCTCAACGAAACCCATCTTTTGTGCCAAGTGTCTTATTTCAACAAGAAGCTTTTTGGATATTCTGGAAAGAACATTATCGTGGATTCTTAATGTTTCAAGAAGACATGGAGGTTAGGAGAAACGAAGGAAATTAGGAGGAGGATTTATTACAAAGTCTAGTTATGTATCTTCTTGTGTGGTTGTTTCAATATGAACAAAACCTCAAGAGTTTTTGTATGTATAAACAGCTCAAGATTATTCCTTCTGATGCATTTGCAGTTAACAATTATAAATACCATGAGAAAAAACACCACTAACAATAATGATACGTGCATGAACTACGGAAGCATTTTTACCGACAAAGTCTCGAGACCAAATGACCTTACTCTATTTGTGGAATAAGTAAGTGGTAGCTGACTCATGAGGAAATGGGTTGGTCTCTTGAGCTGGAATACTGAACGATTTGGACTCAAATTCAATGTCCTCTCGAATAAAATTATATAGTTATAGTTAACCAAACTAATAAATCCAAGAGAAGAGTCAACAACGTGAAACAATCTTTTGGTTCTTCTGATATTTATTAATATTCACCTCCTTTACTGAAAATGTGTCGAATTCTCGTTCAATGGCATTTCTTACATGTGTGTTAATTTATGTTGATGGAAATAATACGTGACTTGAATATTTTCTATTGTCTATCTTCTAGGAATGATTGGAAATATACACAGGGTCAATATAACAGATTCTTTGAGCTATTGAAGAACTTGGAGTGGAAAAACATGGTTCGAACAAAAGGATTAAAAAAAACAGCTCCATAAATTTCTCTACACTAATTGAAGAAAAGCTCTCAGAGCCTTTCAGAAAACCAGTGAATATAGTGGGTGGGATTAGATCTAGATTCAGATTGGAAATGTCTTTTTGATGAAGCCTTTCTGCACAGCTACTATTTCTGCTCAACCATTCCACTGCTGGTGCTCCAAGAAAAACATCAGACTTTATCCCCAACATGGGTTGAGATCCTTTCAAGCCAAACTTCTAGACACTGTTGAGTATGAGTGTTCTTTACAGTTCCAGATGGCTTCCTCGTTCCACAGGGTCACCTGGCCATCTGTGGCAATGCAAGTTCTTGGTACATCATACTTCCAAGAAAATCAGACTTGTGGAAATGTGTACTGAGGTACACTGCAAGACTTTCCATGTTTAACCATGACTCCTGTGTCATCTAGAACCTACAGAGGCAAGCCTTCGAAGCCTTCGCAACTTCTGTTGGTTTGTCTTCCCTCTAGTCTCACCCTATCAAACCAGTAAGGCAAACATAAGGGTGGATATGGAAGCGAGAAGATTTTCGAAAAAAGGTCGAATTATTCAACATAAAATTCACCTGCTTTTCAGGATCCACATTCTACTTTGCTCATATTTTCCTGAAAAACTCTATAGAGGAATAACAATGGTCTTCGATTTCTTATAGAGAAGAAGGTCCAACAATACTTCCATTGCTGTAATGGGAGTTTTGATCATGACTCCTGTGTCACCTGAAACCTAAACAGGCAAGCCTGCGATGCCTGATTTTTCGGATTCACATTAAATCTAGCTCATGGTACCCTGAAAACGCCTATAGTGGAATAACCATGGTCTTGTAGGAAAAGCCTTATCAGTAGAAGTCTCAATGTTGATTTCAACAACTTGATGTTGCATGGGATCCGATTGATTGAAGAATACCTTGAAGAACGCAATCATAGATATCTTGAAAATTACAACTTGAGCTATTAAACATGGATACACATTATCTGAACCCACGAAAGATAGTGGTCTGTTTGAAGACAGGATTCCGAGATATCCAATGACCTTTTAACGTCCTCGTGAAAAAACCACGTTCGGTATCACTTCAGAACTGCATAGGTTAATATTCTTTCAAGGTCATACCGTGTTGGTTTCGATCAGATTTTAATGCCAACGATAGAAAGTAGTATTCTCGACTGGGATTGCAGCTTATGGTAATCATTCAAATGAAAATGATAATTGCTTTGGAGAATCTCTGTTATTTCAAGCGAATGTTATTCTATCTCTACCACACGTGTGTCGACATTAGTTGCTCAAGATTATGCAGAATTGAATTATGTGGAGATTGGTTGTCGTCGATAGTAAAACAGGAAAGAGGACTAAACAATTTGAAGTACTCACGGAATTTTTTCGAATTTTCGAGCCATCAAAATCAACTGGAAGGATAGATTCTGTATATTTCATCCCACAGGTTTTTTATGCCAAAAAGGGCTTTGGACACCATTGATAGCTTATATGCTCTCTCAAATATTTCCGACATTAAAGTGGCCACCAATTTCACCAATTTTTGTGTCTTGAGCAAGCTCAATTCCTAGTAGATTATTCTCAATCTCATAATTTCTGAAAGAATTAGGTGTTACAGCTATCTTTCAGTTTCTCTCTCTTCCAATATTCCTCCTTGGATATTATGGAGGCTTTTTCCCATAGTACCCTTCGAACTTGCTGGGCCATCCTGGATTTTCCCTTACTCGGTCTTGTCCGTTTTTATTCAATTTTTCATATTGTCTCTCAGATCTATTACACGTTGATTATAACCATCTTTCATCTTTGCACACTCCATATAAACAATCTTCTCTTTTTTCTCTTCAATTTTTCTTGACCCTTCACAAGAATGCAGACTGTTTTAGCCATTGCCTACTGAATGTCTGAAGTTTTTTTTTAATGTTTTGTACAACTATTTCAAATATATCAAATAGACCACGACTTGGCTAATGTTGCGTAGATCCTTCAGAGTAGGAGGAATCAAAATGTTTTATTTAGTGAAGAGTGATTTCCAATTCATCATTGGAACATTAACTCCAGCTTCACTGCAGTTAATATTCATTAACATCTGGTTTATACAGCATCCTCCAATGAACTTATAATTCTTCAATTCTGTTCCAGACATTAAACAACTCAAAGTATGGATCAAATCAAAAACTGATCCAATATTCACCTAAAATTCCCAGCGACTTAAGTAACCTTTCTTCGCTGAATTATAATCGAAAAGGAGGGGATGAAAAGCAGTCAACCAAATGACCCGCTATCACTTTCTATTTCTACCAAGATATCGAAGCGATTATTGACCGACAACCTAAGAGTTCTTAAATATCACGATACCAATTGGAACTTCAGTTAGTAGCAAGAGGTAAGCATTGTCTTACCGGTGGAACTCAAGTGATAGGACAGATAAAATGAAGATTTTTGTGTGTGTTTTGGCTGTAGCCACTTTGGCATGTAAGTTGAGAACTTTATTAATTTTTGAATTATCTACGAGAAAATGAGGAAACTACGAAAAATACGTTATATTTGTGAGATGATGATAGAAAAAAATTCTTCTTTCCAAAATTATTTTTTGCTTTAAAAAGCTACCTAAGGGGTTGAAGTTGTTGTAAAGAAATTTTTTTTTTCATGCTACCTCAATTGACAATTGATCGAATAAAATTTTTTGAATATACTATTTCCGCCTTTATTTTCCACTGGAGCCAAGTATTTTCCTTTCTTCGTGTTATGTTCAATTTTTATGCTTCCATAAGACTCTAAAAACTCCCAGGGAAGATTCATGTTTATGAGATCCTTCCAATAATCTTACCTTGATGCATTAGTGTGGCAATAATTGTATTGTACTATTTCTAGATTTTGCTCACATTCTCGAATTCCTGAAATATTTGTAATAATATTGAATAATCTCAAGGAGAAAAAATTACGAAAAGCTAGAATTTTCTATGGTATCTATTATATACTATACTATAGTTATTCCTCAGCTAGATGCAAAATTTCATTCCAATCCAATCAGTAGTTTCGAAACTATCAGGAAAAAAAATTCTGAACGGCCATATTTACGGAACCCCTAGTATAATTTTGCTCATAGATGAACGTGATTACGACATTCTATATCCACACCTATCCTGAAAATTTGAGGTCTCTAGGCGTTTCCGTTCAAAAGTTACAATTTTCTATGGTTTCTATGGTTCTGGTCATGCGATCTGGACAAAATTTTACATGTAGCTTGAACACCTCATTCTCCATTTGAGTGCAAAATTTCATCTCGATCAAATCTGTAGTTTTCAAATAATCAGGGGAACAAAACTTTGAACGGCCATATTTACGGAACCCCTCGTGGAATTCTGCCCATAACGAATTCAACCGAGGCATTTGGGATCTGAACCTACACTGAAAATTTCAAGTCTCTAGGTTGTTCTGTTCGAGAGTTATCGTGCTTACGGACGGACAGACAGACTCGAATTTTCCGACGGATTCGTTATCAGTGAGTCGAACATAGTCGATTGAGACCATTTTCGGCTCAAAATTCGAAAAATACAGACATCGTGACGAAATGATAGCCCTCGTGTAAGTAGTACGAGCGCTCAAAAAGATGTAGATCGCAAGAATCGAATAAAGAATGAAAATTTGGTGGAATTTGGTGCAAAAAAATCGAAAATGCAATGACAATAAAGCTTTTTCCTGCTCATTGAGCGCTCGTTCTACTTACACGAAACATTCAAGATTCCAACGAATTATTGAATAAAAAATCCTTATATTTCTGTAACAGCTGATTCGGCATAATTGACAAAGGGCTGCTGACTTTTTTTTGACAGCTGTCAAAAATTTCTTCCACTGGTTTCTGAAACTGGAAAATGCGGATTTATCTACAATGTGGATGAATTAGCGCTCAAAAGCTCCTGACTTCACGGTAGGGCTTTTTATAATTTTGGTTTATTATTTCCGAAGATGAATCTCGAAATTGTTCGGGGAAAGACATTTTCAACCTCCAGGAATTTTCGTGAATGATACAACAAACAAATGAAGAATCTTACTGGCCTCCCATTTTGATTTTGTTTATTTTTTTTTATTTTTTATTTTTTATTTGGATTATTTATATTTGGATAATATAATTCGATTAAATTCGATATAAACAAAAAATATACAGAAACAAACCCACTTCAATGCAGAATTTTAACGACTCAAAAAAAAAGGAATGTCAAAAAACCATTCTTCAATTTTCCAAAAAATTAGCAATAAATAACCTAGAAGAAAAAGATTCGGTTGAAATAAATGGACAAAGGAGGAAATCAATAGTGATTTCTCCTTCACCTTCACAAATCAAAGTAGATGCAAAAAAAGAAAGGCCGAACAAGGTTAAGTTCGTATCATTAAAAATAAGATAAATCACGCCCATGATTTTCTCTGGTCGCCCATCAACTCCGAAACGAAAAGTAGTCGATAGAAAATCAGTTAAAATTAAATAACTCTAATTTCTAATACATGTAATAAAACGGTACCGCGAGATTTTTTTTCCTCATTGATGATATCTGTCGATACGAGACTCCTCATTATGTGTGAATCTATACTGAATGTGATGAAACTGGTTTGTTAAATGGTTGTTACAAAACGTTGTACCTTTCACTTACGTGCTACTCAGATGGCCGACATTTTCGTTTCTCGGTAGGTGTTGCTATAATCTTCCAGATGCAGACATAATTATCGATATCATTTCGTGATGTTGAATACTGTGGAGAATTATTGTACGTTTTATTACCACCCTGTATAAATCAAGCGAAAAAAAATCTGAAATTAAATAAATAAAATAATTCAGTTTCGAAATATTCTGTCACCAACACGGTTTTTTCCAATGTTCCATCAACTACAAGAATTGTCTCTTGCATAATAAATATTCGAACGTACCTACCCAAGTCAAGGATACCAGTAATACCAAGGCACTCCTGTGCCATGCTGAGACATACCAAAAGAACATCTGAGAAAACGTGATTCAGTATTACCAAACAATTTAAATAACTTAACATTAATTCATTAACGATAATGAATTTTCGAATAATCCGCAGTTTGAATTCTTGGAAGGTGTCTTGTGTCCTTCATCTTAAAAGGAATGGAAAAATAACGTATTTTCTTCGTCAGATTAGTGGTTTTGTCTTCAATCTTCCTATAATTTAGGATTAAATATTTCCCGATTCATCATATGGAAGATTTGGCACTTTATTGCTGCTCACAGGAGCTCTTGATGTGAATATGATGTTAATTTGGTCACTTCTCAATTTCTTCTTCTTGATGTGTAACTTTTTCCCTTTTTCGACATTTTGTATTTCAATTCAATATGCCTATATTGTTTAACCATAAAATTTTTCGCACCCTCGTAACGAATCCGCGCTCAATCTCCATACGATTTTGAACCTTACTCGAATCGCAATTTCTACGGCACTTTTTTCCTTCAAGAGCTTGTACTGTACTGGTACTTTTAAAATGACAAAACTCTTACCGACATTACAGTTTTCTATTGAAAACCGTAAAGAACTAGAACTCTACCTTACAGGCGTTCTTTTTAACTTGAAAATATTACTTCAGATAATTTTTGGCCAAGATCGTGAAGTGGTTTTAAAGGACTCTACGTTGTGTATGTAAGTATGTAACCCAAATTACGCTTGATTCAAAAGAAGAGATTAACGGGAAAATAGGAAATTCAAAACACATAGTTTAGCACTCAAAACAAGAAAATAACAAGTTTATTTCAGAGTGCCAAAAGGTAGGGAGGAAAAAAAAAACAACCTCCCTCCTTTTCTCGTTCTTATACCATTAACTCACAAGTAAAGAATATTCATAAACAGGTTGACCGGTGAGAATTCTCTCAAATGGTGTTTGAAAATGATTGAGTAGAGTAAAGGCGGTAAATTGGGAGTTTTACTTCGCAGGGGTCAAACTATCATTTGACGATTGATGATTGATGAGCTCTCACGGTGCAAGGAGAGGGGAATGCGACCAAAGATCCTCGTAATATATATTTCCAAACGTTGGGCAAAGCCTTGATTAATTTTTAGGTTGCGTCATCCGATAGTTGTCTCCCTGGCCAATAATCCCATCAAGTGTTAGATAAACCATATAAGCAGTAAACGACATAACCAGTAAACGCTATAGACTGTAAAAGAAATAAACAATGAACGATATAAGCAGTGGATGATATAGATAGTAAACGATATAAGCAGTCAATCATACAAACAATCAACAAGAAGTCATAACGGATAATAATGCGTGGAGAGTAGCTTTTTAAAATGCTCAATCAATATGAGATGATGAAACATAATGCCGACAATGGTGCGTATGAATATCCTTGATATTTGCTAAAAACTACAACGATTACATATAGTATCATTTGGAGAATATTGCAAAACCTAATAATTAAGGTGATTATTAAACATTCGTTTATACATGCAAATTCTTGTGAGAAGCACTCAGGAATTCAATACATATGGTCAGTTAGAATCATTAAATAATATGGAATAGGCTTGATAATGAAGTATGAAAAATGGATACAAAACAATACACAAGAAGCAAACCAACATGGTAAAATACGTTGAGTAACAGCGAATTGTCTCTTGTGAATTGAGGGTAAATGATATGGGATAAACACATGGGGTAAATGATGGACACTGTTGAAGACAAGTGCAGCAAATTAGGAGAAGCCTAGATATAAATGATAACGTTGTGATTATAAAATGTTGTTACTCACATGACAAACCCAAAGTATCTCTTCCACCCTCGAAGGTTTCAGATCAACTTACTCACAATCCCACCTTGTTTTACCTTCAAAAAGATAAAATATCACTGTAGAATTTAAGAAGCCAGAGCCAACAAAAAACCGCCAGCCTCACCGAAGCCACTTTTAAGAGCCTTTCATATTTCGAGGTTAGCATCGTACTTCAATTTGTAGAAAAAGATTCTGTGGTTATTCTTCTCTTATATGGACTCAGCAAACCTACTTCCTAAGTTCATGATAATATGGATTTCTGTACGGATAATAAAGATGGCGGGCGCAGACGCCAGATCGGTTCAAGCTATCACAAATTTTCCCTCAAAAGCGAACCGAACCTACAAGTTGTACCCTTCTTGGTGCCTCCAAAAAACCGCGAGCTTCTATCCCCGGGATCTAGCAAGCAACTGCCTTAACGTCTTCTGAGCTCCCCAAGTTGGAGTCTTTCCCCCTCCGAAAACCTTTTTCCTGAGACGACATTTTTCGTCGTGTCTCTCCCTTCAACGGCTTAAAAACACCCACGCCGTTAAATGTTCCCATTCAAAAATTTTCCCATGATTTTTGGCTTTTTCAGTTTCTTATCGCTGATTTTCTTCGAATCTCCGAACTTACCTGGCAGAACCCTTACGTTTGTCAAAGCTTCTATGGCTTAGGTATCAATTCTCAATCACACAGCTGCAAAAAAAACAAAGTGTTACAATGTATATCTCGACTCAACCGAAATCAAGATTGAATATTCGTATTCCCAATGGCCCATAGGGGCCAATGGAAAAGAGGAGCCCGGTCAAGTTCAAGGTGGCAGCTAATCCCGAGATCTCAAGAACCTATCATGCAATTTCTAAACATTCCGATAATGACCAAATTGGAATTCTACTATAACCACAGGCTCGGTACATTCAACCCAAAAACGGATTGTAGGAAGTTGGGAAATAATTTTGGAATTTATTTCACGTAAACGACTTTCTCCAGTTGGTGACAAACACCTACTTAAGATTATTTATGAATTTGTTATATAATTCGCGGCAATACGGAAGAAAGCGATAAATTCGTGAATTTTTTTTAATAAGTAGCTTGTATGGTTATGATTTTTCCACTGTGAATTGCGTAGACTAATTAGTTACGAAACGAAAATCGATTGGAAAATCATAAATTATTAAAGTCACGGTTTTATTAACTCGCTTCCTTGTCTGTTTATTCATTTATAAATTTTCCAATACATTTCGAACCTTCTTTTCGATTTTTCAGAAGAGGCCCCTCCCAAGGCTGCAAAAATTTTTAATTTTCTCAAAATATTCTTCTTGAAAAGATATAACAATTTTCTTCTCTTTTCCAGATGCCCAACAGTTCAAATGTCCCCCAAAAGACGGTCAGTATGAAGACTCTAGGCAATGTGACAAATACTACGAATGTGAAGATGGGGTAGCCAGAGAAAAGTACTGCCCTGATGGTTTGGTATTCGACCAATTGATCCGAAAAATCAACAAGTGCGATCAGCCCTTCAACATTGATTGTGGTGACAGAACTGAATTACGTAAGTGAAAATTTCTTAGATGAGTCTTGCCACACTTAAAAATGTGTTATCTCGATTACTCATTAATCGATCTTTAAAAACCCATAATTGCAAAATAATTCATAATATTTTCTCAAACAAGTCTTAATCATTATTTTAATGTCAATTCTTATTCAAATTCGTCAACATTCTATTTCTAAAACCGTAAAAATCATCGAGATCTACAATGACTTATGATTTAGAGCAAGACTCTTATTGTGATGTCCTATTGTCGTAACGGTACATTCACCAATGGTCAATGGATTAATTCTATAAAGTAGTCGAAAAAAACCCGAGATTGATCTGTTTTTTTCTTCTAGAACCACCACAAGGAAATTCCAACTGTCCAAGGAAGAACGGTTTCTTCGCCCATCCAGACCCTACAGTGTGCGACAAATTCTACAACTGTATCGACGGTGAATACACCGAACTGCCATGCACACAAGGATTACATTTCGATGAATTCAGCGGAACCTGCGTATGGCCTGCCAGTGCTGGAAGGACTGGCTGCACCGAGAGAGGAAGTGAGTAAAATTCGACTTCTTCCGAATTCTTGTATGTATGTGCGGGGTGACCTCCAGAATGGCCGTACCGATTTTGAGGAAACTTTAACACCTTGTTAGAAGCCTTCACGGAGAAGGTTTTGGCTATAACCTCCACCAATATCTTCGTTTTTTCCACAGACAAATTGAAGGATGGTTTCGAATGCCCCAAAGAATCACAAGTGGATGCTAATGGTCAACGTACAGTCCATCCCAAATACGCCCATCCAACCGATTGCCAAAGATTTTACGTCTGCTTGAACGGACAAGAGCCCAGAGACTTGGGATGCCAAGTGGGAGAAGTGTACAACGAGGAGAGCCAGAGGTGTGATGCCCCTGAGAATGTAGCTGGATGGTTAGTAGAGTTAAACCGGAGTCTAATTCTTTATGTTTGATGAATGTTTTCTTTACAGTGAAGACTGGTACAAAGACGAACCACCAGCATCTCTCTCCAAGCCCAAGAAGAACCAATGAGCTTCAGTTCCTCCTAAATAATATTAAAATTATATGAATGACAAATAGAAAAAATTGTCGATAGCTATAGATGGGTTGGGTTCGGATTCAACCCAACAAGAACCATCGGAAGTTCCCAAAAAAATTTAACGATTGCAAATTTTGAATAAGTCCACTTTTGAAGGGGAAAGCGCACAGATTGATTTTACCGTGAGCCTTATAAAACATTTCTAAGAGCACATTGTTGAAGCACATTTTGTTTTTTTTCGATGCATTTTTTTTTACGAACTGATGTTATTAGTTTTGTATGTGAATGTCGACATTTCAAAATAAATACTTTTTTTTTATTTTTGGTTTTTCTTGAACTGAATATTCCACCCTAGGTTTTATAATGAGAACTGGTATCAGATGAAACATTAATTAGTTCAATATCTTCAACGAAAAATATGAAGAGAAAGTTATGATTAGCGATTTAGTGGGAAATGTTGATGACGTGGTTAATCTAAGAAAGAAAATAAGAAAAAAAGTATAAAAATAATAATATATATTTTTTCACGAGCTTAACAAATTCTGTTGGAACCCAACTGAACAAAAATATTTCAGTACAAGGAAAGAAATCCAATTCGATTTCCACAATGAGATAAATCTCTCTAATATCAACTTTGAAATTAATTGAGCTACAAAAAATTTCGTCTCAGAACTGTCCAAGATTATTTTATGTTTCAACAAGTCTGGGTACACTCTATTGTAATGTTTGTGGTATTGTTCTTATTATTATTGAAGAGCATGCAAAGGAAGAGAGAATGATTGCGACCAACATTATTAGAAGGTTAGGTTAGGTCAGTTTAGGTTAGTGATATTATTCCAAGATATTTTGAAATTTGGGTTTAACAACAAACTCCTAATCAACCCTGTATAATGACTAATGAGCAAGTTGAAATAAACAGTTTTATCAACATTTTGCTGAAAAAATGTTGAAAATTGAACGAATAATAAAGGAACTATGAGACCTCAAATTTCACCAAATAATAACTTTTAACGTTTATTTTGCATGTGAGTTTATACAGGATGTCCCAAGTTCGAGTGCCTACTGGACGTTTCTTGGGAATCGGTGCTATTTGAAATCTGATAATTTTGATTATAATATTGTTTGACTTTATCTACTGAGCTGAAATATTCTTGAAGTCTGAAAACTTTCAGTTATACAGGGAGTGAAGATAAATTTCTCGAAAAATATTTTTTTTTATTTTTTGTTTTCTTATATGATCGATTATTCAATTTAAAATATATTTCCATTCGAATCGTTGCATTCGTCGAAATAGTTTTCAGAATATAGAAAAAAAAACTGAAAGAAAAGGGAGATATGCGTAGTCAGTTATTCGTAAGTTCTTTAGTCTTATTCTCAATATTTCGAGCATAAACTGTTTTTAGATTTTCGAAGTGGAAGAATGGAGGAAAATTGTGCATCTCCACTCGTCACAGGGTGTTTCAAATATTTTGTCAAAAATTGTGATCAGAATTTTCCCAAAACTTTTGTTTTTTAAATTAGAACCCTATGTTTTATTATTCTGCAAAGAAAAATAATGTTAATGTTAAAAGCAGTTGATGCTCCTAAATTGAATAATTCCTGAGTTATTGAGGATTTTCTGTTCACAGTTTATGCTCCTAAATTGAATAATTCCTGATTATTGAGGATTTTCTGAATTTATGTCGTACGTAGAGACAAATTCATAAAATCTGTTTTATAACAATAATCTGTGTTCATAGGGAATTATTGGGAAAATTCATCTTCTATGAACACAGATTATTGTTATAATATAAAATAATATAATATAAAAAAATTACGAAAAGCACGGCTGTGAAGTCAGGAGCTTTTGAGCGCTCGTACATCCATCTTGTAGGTAGATTCGCATTTTCCAGTTTGAGAAATCAATTGAAGAAATTTTCGACAGCTGTCAAAAAAATTCTGAAACTTAGGCGAAACTTCAGACTTAATTTCAGTGCTTCAGCTGACATTTCAGATCCACACCTATCCTGAAAATTTCGAGTCCCTAGGCCTTTCCGTTCGAAAGTTATGATTTTCTATGGTTTCTATGGTTCTGGTCATGTGATCTGGACAAATGTAGCTTGAATATATCATTCTCCATTAGTATACAGAATTTCGTCACGATCGAATCTGCAGTTTTGAAAATATCAAGAAAATTAAATTTCAAAAGACCATATTTACGGAGCCCCTAGTGTAATTTTGCTCATAGATGAATGTGATCACGACATTAGAGATCCAAACCTATCCTGGAAATTTCCCTAGGCGTTTCCGTTCAAAAGTTACAATTTTCTATGGTTTCTATGGTTCTGGTCATGCGATCTGGACAAAATTTCACATGTAGCTTGAAAACCTCATTCTCCATTTGTGTGCAAAATTTCATCTCGATCAAATCCGAAGTTTTCAAGTTATCAGGGGAACAAAACTTTGGACGGCCATATTTACGAAACCCCTGGTGGAATTTGGCCCATTAACGAACTCAACCGAAGCATTTGGGAACTGAACCCACACTGAAAATTTCAAGTCTCTAGGTTGTTCCGTTCGAGAGTTATCGTGCTTACGGACGGACGGACAGACTCGAATTTTCTGACGAATTCGTCATCAGTGAGTCGAACATAGTCGTTTGAGACCATTTTCGGCTCAAAATTCGAAAAATACAGACATCGTGACGAAATGATATAGCCCTCGTGTAAGTAGTACGAGCGCTCAAAAAGGTTTTATGAATTTATCTCTACGACATACATTAAGAAAGTCCTCAATAACCCAGGAATTATTTTAGGAGCATAATTATCTTTGGACACTATCATTATTTTTCTTCGCAGAATCCAACGCAATTCTAAAAAAATAGGGTTCTAATTTAAAAAACAAAAGTTATGGGAAAATTCTGCACGAATTCAACGATTCGAATAGAAATATATTTAAAATTGAATAATCGATCATATAGGAGACAAAAAAATGCAAAAAAATTTTTCGAGAAATTTGTTTTCACTCCCAGTATAACTGAAAGTGTTCAGGCTCCAAGAATATTTTAGCTCAGTAGATGAAGTCAAATAACATAATCCCAATTTTCAGATTTCAAATAGGTCCGGTTCTCAAGAAACGTCTAGTAGGCACTCGAACTTGGAAGACCTAAATACAGGGTGTTTTCAAAGGAGAGGCTTTTTTTTGACAGGTGATAGAACTCATCAAAATAAGTCACTATACCAAAAATCGTTTACATAAAATATTCACCAGGGCCGAGTATTTCGAAATCAAATCTGGGAAATTCTCAGCCCAGACCTGGTTCGTATTGATATCTATATGTGTAGAATAATCAGCTGAGAGATAGAATATTTATATATAAATATTCTCTGATTCTATTTTTATATATTAGGTGTTGTGCATTGATAATGAACGTATATAATATTCATATTGATAAAAACTTGTTACTTCTTTGCTCATTACTCAATATCTGTAATTGTACTGCTCTGAAGATTGTAGATTATGTAAAACATCATCAAGAAACAATAAACTGTTGGGAAAATATAAACGGGACAAGTGTAATCGTGCAGTATTATTTTCAAGACATACTTATGGATATCGAATTGAACTGGGATAAAATTAACGAGTTCCACCGATATATTCAAGAACCGCATGCCAGTCAATGGAACAACGTTATTTCAGAGCAATTAACCTTCCCATAATACGATCGGGGGACTCGCCCATATTGCCTAGTCCCCCACAACTTGGACATATTTCCTGATTGTGTGAATAAAGTGAAAGAACTGGTTCTCCACTCTGTCATATATGCATACTGAACGACTTTCTTAATTCTCGATCGGAATGATACCAATCCGAAAATTGAGGTAACACATTCGTGAGTAGTTTAAGTACTGTTCAGGCTCTTGTAACGATGGACAGAAGGGAATTATTCTTGGTTTTATGTTTTTTGACAGGTAAGCAGTTGTTATAAGAATACTACTCATTTCATTCCATCTTTTGTTGAGAATTTTAAAAACCTTCGTGATTATTTCCAGTGTTGAACGTTTTCAGTATATCTGATAATGAACTGAAATTTTCAGTTTTTGATTCGATCAATTTATTCAATACAATCCAAAATGTCATAATGAAACAAGAAATATGCATTGGTGTGTTGAATTTTATTTAAGGAACATTGTTTCACAATATTTGTGATTATTTTCTGTTTTTTTTCTTATGGAACATAAATTGAACATTTTGCAAGAATATAAATTTTTTCGGTCCCTTTGATCAAGAAAAGGACTTGACTTGCTTTTTTCCTGGAGAAGCGAGTGGAAACATTACAAATTCATCCTTATTTATATTTCATACAGGTTGCCTGGCTCAATTCAAATGCCCAGCAAGAACAGGATTTTTTCCCGATCCCGAACAATGTGACCTGTACTATATTTGCTCCAGAGGAAATTACGAAGAAAAACTTTGTCCAGATGGTTTAGTATTCGATGACACAAACCCCAATAAGAAGAAATGTGACATACCATCCAATGTTGACTGTGGAGATCGTGACGTCTTACGTAAGTCAAAACTGATAGCAGTCTTCGAACTCTGTTTTGATTTGGATCACTTTGTTTTTTCCTCCAGAGGAACCAAAGCCAAGTGAAGGATGTCCTAGAGCTAACGGATTTTATAGGCACCCAGACCCTGAGTCTTGCGATAAATTCCATAATTGTGTTGATGGGACTCCAATAGAAATGTCTTGTCCCCCAGGTCTCATTTATGATGACTTAGAAAGCACTTGCTCTTGGCCCACTGAGAGCAATCGAAAGGACTGTGGCATCATCAAAAGAGGTGAAGAAATTTCATATTAACAACTGATCATAACTTAATCGATGTACTCACTTCTTGGTTTCAGATTCCTTAGAAGACGGTTTCTCCTGTCCAGATGAAGGAGCTCTTGGTCCAGACGGAAGCAAGATGCCTCATCCAACTTATGCACATCCAGACGACTGCCAGAAATTCTACATCTGTAGGAATGGTGTAAGGCCTCAGAAGGGTGCTTGTCCTTACGGCAAGGTTTATAGTGAAGATACGTTGAAATGCGAGGACCCCAAAGATGTTCCAGGATGGTGAGATATTACCCTTTTCATCACGTTTTTATTGAATTGTTTTCTTCTCTGTTTATTTGTATGTTCGAATTTCGAAATCCAGCTTCCTGTTGGGCTAGAGACCTTCAAACATAGCTCAGGATGACTATGCAATACCAACTCTTCTTCTTAGCTGCTTGTCTGTTCGGTAAAAATTCCGCAACTTCAGTTCCATTCATTCCAGTAACGTTGAAAATGACAGAGAGTATCCATTTTTCAAAATTTCCCTTGTTATTTCATTGCTTCGCTGTGCGAAATCTCCCAGCAAAAATCACCTCAAGGTGATCAACATAACACGCGAATAACATATAATTAGAATAACATAACATGAGAATAACATAACATGAGAATACCAAAACATGATGAAAACATAACATAACATAAGAAAAACATATCATAGGAATAACATAACATGAGAATAGTATAACATAGGAATAACATAAGGTAGAACTTTGACATTTCACACAGGGGGAAAATTCGAGGTGAGGAAAGAGAAAATAAGGAATGATGTTTGGCTTTGATGTTCCTGACGAAAACGAAAAGGATATCTGGTTATCGTTGAATTTAGAATTTGATCTGAGAAGTGATCATGCTTTTCTAAACATGTAATAATTTTCTGTCGGTTTTGATTCTGATTTATTTTTTTTCAGCGAGAACTATTACGGAAAGGATGAAAAGAAACCTCAAGCTAGAAGTCAGTGAGGAATAATATGTGAAAGAGTGTAAACATCATCGAAGAAAAAATCAGTGATGATAGTTGAAGTTTTCTCATCTGTATATTTATATTTATTATTTCATATTTGAGAGAATTGAGTCAGATTTTAAATATAACAGACGATTTTTGATTTTTGTTTGGATTATATAAAATCAGGTTCCTGAATAACTATTTAGAATGCCCAAGATACCAAAAGAAATTGAACTCAAGATATATTCTTCGATAAATGTGGGCATATCCCAACCTATTCCCCAAACATAGATATGGAGAAAACGCACAAGTTTTTGCGCTAAAGAAAAAATACATATCTTCAATGTATGACAAATCGAATTTTACACCATAATACGATGGATTTCATATTATAGTCCACCTTATTTTATACCTAATTATGAAATATTTCTGGAAAGAAGAGGAAGATACTCGAAAGTATCAGTAGTAGAAGAAACATAAACGAGTCATAAGCTGTACAGTTTTATTTTATTATCAACATCAACTGAACAAAGCAGTATCGGAAAAAATAACATCAGAGCCTTTCATTAACTTGTAAAATTGGCTGTCTCTTTAATCCAATCCACGACGACTGGTATTTTCGTGAAAACCTCTGGCATGAATCCTGCGCAAACTTCATCTCCGTATGACACCGTTCCATACAAGATGTTGTCTATAACTAATGGTCCACCAGAATCTCCCTGTAATATAAATGTGTTTCAGGGATTACCATTCCCAAAAAGTATCTATTATTATGTAGCGTTTCACATCTGAGTTATTGCGAGATGTAAGTGCATTGAAAAATTAATTATACGCCTGGATTATTTTTGTGGGGTCTATAATCGAAAGTTAAGCATATGTGACGGATACCCTTATCGTTTGATGATTCAAGATTATTGAGTTGTTCAATTTCTGCAAAAGAAACTAATCGGATGCAGAATGGCGGAGGGGCCGGTTCTCCTAGATTTTCCCGAATTGTTCCGAAAACTTCCAAAACAGTTTGACTTCAACTCCAAGAATATGGTAGATCGGTTGTGTTTGAATCATATGATCCATTCTCAACTTTTCGGTAATTGTTTTTCAGTGAAATATTTTTAAAACGAATTGAAATTCAAACCAAAGTGTGTTACTCCTAATTCCGAATAAAATGAAATTTCTTATTTAATTTGAGAACGTTCATAATACACCCATAACAAGAAAATTCGACGCATTCATTCCGAAAGCAAAATGGTGAATGTGCCGATTCTATCTTCCGAAATTGCTCTGAAAACTTGACTTCGACTCGAACAAAAAAGAAGAATGGTCATTGTTGTATCGCGATTTATCTTCGAAGTTTTGGAAATTTTTCTTCAGTGAAATATTTTTCAAACGTTTCCACTCACATTCTTATAATTTGAACATTACTCACATGACAAGCACCTTTCCTTCTATTAGAACCAGCACAGAACTTAACTTCTGTAATGTGTGACACATCGTAAGCCGTATCTGCAGAATGATAACCAGCATTCCATAGAAGGTACCAAATGTACAATGTAATCTTGCAAAACTCGGTCCTAAATATTTTAAGTTGGACTGCCCTCAACTTATTCAATGTTTCCTCATTGTTGTAAGTAGAACCCCATCCAATTACTGTTCCCCATATAGGAGGGAGGCAATCTGAAGGCTCGGGTAATTTTATACTTTGGATTTGCCCTGGTATATATTCCAAAGGTGCATTCAATTTCATCACAGCTACATCATAGTTCAATTTCTTCTGATCGTAGTTCGGATGTTTTATTATATTTGTTACCTTGAAATTAGAAATGACAACGAAAAATTAAGATATTCAGACGGATAAGGTTGTAGTTTGAACCCGTTGTTTTCACATGTGACAATTTTGCCGCAATGTTTACGGTCGTTATATGTTTGTTTTTGTCAGGGGAGCCAGGAAATCTTTTCACGGACCTTCATAGATTGTAAGCAGTTGCTTTTGGGGCGGACAGGTCGCGTGTGTGGAGAAATTTTCTCCGATCGCCGTTGCGTTCCGTTGTTTGGGTAGCCTGTTTATTACATCGAGTTCATCCCGTTCTAACTGATGAGATATGAAAAGTCGAAACTGGTCTACAGATGCAAAGGATGGATTTGGTGTTTTATTGGGTTACGCGCATTGATTTGTTGGCTTGCTTTATTAGACTAGAACAATTTTTCTTGTTTTATTACCGTAATTAAAAACGAAAAATTGAGTCAAAAAGAAATTATTTTTGATGTTCGACGGGGCTGTTTTCTTATGACCTCGAATGTGATGCAGAAAGGGAGCTCAATATTATTTTGGAGCTCTTGGACTTATCAATTACATGTAAAATTCATACGTACCTGTCTTCTGACCCCTCCGTCCAGTAAGTCAGCAGTTCCAGCTATGACTTCATAATATTCGAATGGAAAAGTGGAATTGTAACAGTGGGCTGCTGTGACTACATAATCAGGCTTGATAATTGAACCACCGCATATAAAATTTGCATCTTGTAGGATGGCCACAATAAATGGATAATCCCTAATGTTAGCTTCAATACCACCTACTATTTTAGGGAATGAAGATATATTGTGAGTGTTCCCTGTGAATAAAAAGCCTCTGTAATATGTCCCATTTTAACTTACTTTTCGTGAGTAGAAATTTTAGGAAAAACAAACGAAGTTTAAACAGGGCAAACAAAAAAATGGATTTCCTGAAATTACGACTACAAAACCTGCCTAGTAGGTATATATGATATTCACCCCCCCAGTCAAAGATACTCTCCCTTACTCATGTATATATTTATATTTCCCCCTTCAATTGTACCTGTTTTGTTCAATCTCAAATATCTACCATTGTTTTTGAATTTTATTTATACTGAGCGTTTTCAAAGATGAGTCTCATTAAAGTTTTACAGAATCAATTTTATTGGTTATTCGGTATTTTCAATTTCTTCTATACCGGTGTTTTCAAGAGTGAGTTTTTCCCTTACTCTTAGAAATAATATATTTTGAATTTTGGTCGAATGAGGATGTTCATTTGACGAGTTCTCCCCCACGTCAAAAAAAATTTCGACTTTGAGAACACCCTGTATCAATTTTACTCCATGATATCAACGATTTTCGATATTTCAGCATTAATGAAAATCTTACCTGATGAAATGGCAAGGATAAAAATCACGAATGGTATCATTTTTCGAGCTTAAGCAAAAGTCGACTGAATATGGCCAGTTGAAAGCTGATTATTTATAAAACTTACACAAGTTTTTTATTATGTCGTGAAGGCAATTTATTTATTTATTACATCACGAATAAGTTAACAAAGTGACAATTCTCTGGAATAATTCGTAATAAAATCAAAGTTTTCCATGCTCTTTTACTATTGATAAGCAAAAGTTCCATTTCGAGACAGTGGATATTTCACTACTTCTTTCATGAAGTTCTGAATTTAATGATAGTGATGACCTGATTTTTTTTATACCACTTTTTTCATTCAATTACGATGCAAAATTGCATATTTATCAAATTGAATTATTTATTTTATCCCAATATTTTAGTAGCACAGTCGTAAGCCACATTCCTTTGTGCATTTGAGAAATCATTAATTTTCATCATGAATGAACAACAACTGGAATTGAAAATACTATATTGTGAGCAGTGTTCTTGGGAAAAATCAGGTCAACTCACAATAAACGGCAACAAACCGCAGTGAGAATTTAGTACAGACGAATGATTCTGGAAAACATCACCAAAACATAATCATGTAAATGATAAAAGGTACAATATTGATGAAAATATCCAAGACAATGCAAACAAAGAATATCATGCTTTCCAAAAATGCATCCGCTCTGAAAGTCAACGCTGGAATCGTCGTTAAAGGTCCACCACGTTAGTTAGCTCGGTATCGAATA
This sequence comes from Aphidecta obliterata, assembly GCA_963966015.1. Lineage (NCBI taxonomy): Eukaryota > Metazoa > Arthropoda > Insecta > Coleoptera > Coccinellidae > Aphidecta > Aphidecta obliterata. The sequence continues at coordinate 8,537,314 of OZ014435.1, forward strand.
AAATACATTCGAGATACAGTTGAGACAATAAATAAAATATTGAGCTCAATTCAATTCACAAACGAAAACAAGATGAGATTATTCAGTCGTGAGAGCAATTAATTAATTTATTATATCACGAAATAGGTGGAAAAAGTGACAAATCTCTAAAATAACATTTGCATCCAAATTTCTAATCTGGATAAGTTTCGTTTCTTTCATGGATTTTTGGGAATTGTATGTTCTTGATGAAGACATCCAACATTCACTTGAAATTTCACTCTATTGCGAAAAAAATTAACAGATTATATTCATCAAATGGAAATATGAAACTGTGCAATTTTAGACCAAACGTTTTTTGCACGGCTATTTAACTGTGCTTCATGTGATTTCTTCTTCATTATTATTTTTGGTTTTATCAAACATTTTATGATGTTTTCAGGGTTGATTATTTACTGAAATCTGGCTGGTTAGTAACATATGACTGTGATCTCATCAACTCGAAGAATAGCTTCCCTGAAAAGAAATTACTTCAGACAAATCACAACATTGATTATATAGTAAAGTGCAAATGTTATGGATTTTGTGTAACTGGAGTTAATGCTGTTATTTCAACATTAAACTCACCCAGTTCCTAGCCATGACGAGGAACATCTCTTTGTGCATTTTAGGGCCAATAAGAGGATTCATTTGCACCACGAACGAACAAAACCAACTGAAATTGAAAATAATATATTCTGAGCAATGTTATTGGAAAAATCAATTCAACTCACAATAACCAGCAACATATTGCAGTAAGAATCAAGCAAAGACGAATGATCCTAGAAAAAATAACCAATAATCACGAGAAGTCCAAAGAAAAAGAAACCAAGAACATTATTCTTTCTTTTTTGGGCTTCGTAACCCTGAACCAATAAAAAACACGCTATGAGTAACCCAAGAGCTAAAACGCCATATGCGATTCTGAAGTCGCCTAAAGATAATTTTTCAAATTTTGTTCTCCGATAAGATTCGACTGTCTTCAAGTATCCATCGTATTTTCGTAAAATTCTTTGTATGATTCCAGATTCAACTAGGAGTACAAGTTTGTGGTTTATGACTTGTAACAAAGGTGATCCTTTACCAAAAACGACGTGGTAGCGAAAAGATTGCAAGGGAAGACTGAGCCGTTTCATCTTCATGCTGAAATCGCTGCCGAAATGTTCGAATCCAAAATGTTGTATTTGTCTTAGAGGACCGATCATAACCAAATTCTTCTTCACTGAGATGGCATCCAAACATGCATCCGTTAGAATATCGTTGCAATGTAAAAACTTATTATATATCGATGTCAAATTCAATTGTTGGATAACTACTTCTGAAAGGTAACCTATTTGGTACCCTCTGCTTGGAAAAGATACCGACGAGTCAGCGCTGGACTCGTTATCAATGAGGTACATCATGTTAGTTAGCTCGGTTTTGAATAAAATATTCAGAACTGCAGATGAACCAAGTAAGACAACAGCTAGGTTTTTATACGAGAGGAACCTCCTGCTCAATTCGAAGGTTCTTCCGGTCAAAGTGGATGGAAATATCAACATCACCCACAGGCAATTCATGGAATTTGTCTCAACGTTCAGCATCAGAGTTTGCAGGGACCAAAGAAGTCCTAGAAGGACTAGAATACCTATCCATACAATCCAAGTGGTGTACTGGAAAGCAACAAGTACGAATTGCCACCTTCCTTGCGTTTCTGGTATTGGAACGAAAATTGTTAAAGGATCGTGAAAGTAATCGATGGAAAAATCCAAAGAACACACCACGCAAAAAATTGTGCTGGGACTCAAAAACATGTCGTACACACGTTCGTGCACGTAAGTCAATATAGCCGGGGTTAATGTCACAAGAGGTTTTTCAATAACTTTGAAATTGAGTTGCTTGAAAATAACGTCGAAAACTTCTATCCCAATTCCTTTCATTCGATTTTCGCAGAGGAAACAGCGTGAGAATATCGAGTTATTCACGAAAGCAACCTTAATTGATGCATTCTTCCAAATTCTTGGTACTTTTCTCGGAAATAAACCCCCTTCCTTCAACACAAGACTACGTCCATCACAAAATCCAATCTGCTGGTAATTGTGTTCATTCGAAGGGAACCTTCGTTTTCTGTAAGGAAAGCTGGTTTGAATTCTGCCAGAAGGACCTAGGAAAGTCAGGTCCAACACAGAAATATTAACGGCTCTGGAGATAGATAATGTCGGTACTTTTTTGGCAACAAATATGAATTTCGCTTTTGGATGGAACCAACGTTCATCGTTCAATCGATCTATTAGTACCGAAAGTGTTGTACTTTTCAACCCGTCAATAATATAAAGTTCTGGACGTTCGAAGAAGAGATCATCAGCATATATCCTGCCCGAATTTTTTAATCTCGAGTGTGGAAAATTGTAATCAGCGCTATTTTCACTCAGTACTGCCACGTGTTTAGTCCGAAAGTTCAACATTTGAACAATTAAGTTGATGCAAGCGGTAGTGTTCGCCATGAATATCGCTTTATTGTCAACCATTCTTGTGAAATCGTGTATTGCACTGGATAACGGGTTTCGTAATGAATACTTCGATATGGGAAATTCATTTCATTGAAAGTATGTATGAAGAATATATGAGCATTAACGTAGATTGATAGAGAAAGTTTGAAGCAAGTAATTTTCAATATGAAACATTATTTTCATGAAGGAAATAACTTCAAAATGATTTTCAGGATGGCGTACTACTTAACATTTAGACGGTCTGACATAGGACTTATTTCAGCTTCAAATTTGGTATTCTGAATACTTGTTGAAATCGACTAAATTGGTCCAGTGTGAAAGCGTCTCCAAGGTCTCTTTCTCTTTCAATTTTGGAGATAAATGTTACTTGGTAGTGAACTTACGACCTATTTCTATTCCTTGGTACACAAATAGGGCCAATTATTCCCACAACTGCCCAAAAAATAGTGTTCAAAGCGAAGGATAAGACGTCAAAACCCATTATCAGGTTGACAGGATTTAAATTTTTATCTATGATGTTGACATTGAAGAAATTCGGGCGTTGAAAAATAAACGAAATCGAAGATGCAATTGAAATCTGTCGACTTTTGAAAGTAAGCCTTATACATAAGCTAAAAGCTCAAGAACCTAGACCTGGAGATTGAGGAAGGTTTAGGGAGGGAAAAAGTTGCCAATTTTCAGTTTTTGTTGAGACGTATCTATTCGGGCAAATCGAAGATATTGGAAGTTAAAAAGTTACTCCATTTCTGGTGGAGCTGCCGATTTCATGCATTAGTTTAATATCGAAAACTTCATTTTGATTAGATGTATCAACTTTTTCACCACACTTGAATCGATCGATTCAGGCGAATCGAAGTTTTGGAAGTTGAAAAAAGTTACTCCATTTCTGGTGAAACGGCCGATTTCCTGCATAAGGTAAATATAGAAAACTTCTTTTAGATATAACAACCTTTTCACAACACTTGAATCGACCTATTCAAGCAAATCGAAGATACTGGAGGTTGAAGAAAGAGTTACTCCATTTCTGGTGAAACGGCCGATTTCATGCATTAGGTTGAACCGATCTGGCGTCTGCGCCCGCCATTTTCATTATCCGTACAGAAATCCATATTATCATGAACTTAGGAAGTAGGTTTGCTGAGTCCGTCCAAGAGAAGAATAACCACAGGATCTTTTTCTACAAATTGAAGTACGATGCTAACCTCGAAATTTGAAGGTCTCTTGAAAGTGGCTTCGGAGGAGGCTGGCGCTTTTTGTTTGGCTCTGGCTTTTTAAATTCTACAGTGATATCTTATTTTTCTGAAGGTAAAACAGGGGGGGATTGTGAGTTAGTTGATATGAAACCTTCGAGGGTGGAAGAAATACTTTGGGTTTGTCATGTGAGTAACAATATTTTATAATTACAACTTTATCATTCAGATACCGGCTTCTCCTAATTTGTTACACTTGTCTTCAACAGTGTCCATTATTTATCCCATGTGTTCATCTCATATAATTTACCATCAATTCACAAGAGGCAATTTGCTTTTCCTCAACGTATTTTACCATGTTGGTTTGCTTCTTGTGTATTGTTTTGTATCCATTTTTCACACTTCATTATCAAGTCTATTCCATATTATTTAATGATTCTAACTGACCATATGTATTAAATTCCTAAGTGCATCTCACAAGAGTTTGATTGTATTAACGAATGTTTAAGAATCACTTCAATTATACCTGTGTTTTGCAATATTCTTCAAATTATACTATATGTAATCGTTGTAGTTTTCAGCAAATAGCAAGAATATTCATAAGCACCATTGCCGGCATTATGTTTCATCATCTTATATTGATTGAGCATTTCAAAAAGCTACTCTCCACGCATTATTATCCGTTATGACTTCTTGTTCATTTTTTATATGATTGACTGCTTATATCGTTTACTATCTATATCATCCACTGCTTATATCGTTTATTGTTTATTTCGTTTACTATCTATAGCATTTACGGGTTATATCGTTTACTGCTCATATGGTTTATCTAATACTTGATGAGATTATTGACCAGGGAGACAACTATCGGATGACGCAACCTAAAAATTAATCAAGGCTTTGCCCAACGTTTGGAAATATATATATATATAACGAGGATCTTTGGTCGCATTCCCCTCTCCTTGCACCGTGGGAGCTCATCAATCATCAATCGTCAAATGATAGTTTGACCCCTGCGAAGTATAACTCCCAATTTACCGCCTTCAATCTACTCAATCATTTTTAAACATCATTTGAGAGAATTTCCACCAGTCAACCTGTTTATGAATATTCTTTACTTGTGAGTTAATGGTATATGACCGAGAAAAGGAGGGAGGTTGTTTTTTTCTTCCCCTTCAGGGTTGTTTTTTTTTCTCCCTACCTTTTGGCTCTCTGAAATAAACTTGTTATTTTCTTGTTTTGAGTGCTAAACTATTTGTTTTGAATTTCCTACTTTCTTGTCAATCTCTTCTATTGAATAAAGCGTAATTTGGTTTACATACTTACATACTTACATACACAACGTAGAGTCCTTTAAAACCACTATACGATCACGATCTTGGCCAAAGATTATCTAGAGTAATATTTTCAAGTTAAAAAGAACGCCTGTAAGGTAGAGTTCTAGTTCTTTACGGTTTTCAATAGAAAACTGTAATGTCGGTAAGAGTTTTATCATTTCAAAAGTACCAGTACAGTACAAGGTAAATATTGTCCCGAATGGTGCGTCGTTCGGTGAAACTTATGGAAACAAAATGAAAGCTCATAAAACCCCCTACAAAATTACATTTTTTACTTTTTTCAGTTACTCTAATAGTTTCTGAGATACCATAGCCGAATGTCGCTTATTGGAAAAAAATGTTTCAACCCCACGTTTTTTTCAAACATTTCTTTCTAGCGCTTCAGTCTTCCACTTTCCTGCTATAACCATCGGAGAGAAACCTCAGGAACATCAAATTCACTTAAAATTGTTTTTCACTCAATTTTGTATCATTAAGGAAAGGGTGGGGAGGTACAAAGTTGCCAATTTCAGTTTTTCTTCAGATATATCAACTTTTTCACTACACTCGAATCGATCTATTCAAGCAAATCCAAGATATTGGAAGTTGAGAAAAAAGTTACTCCATTTCTGGTGAAACTGCCGATTTCATGCATTAAGTAAATATTGTCCCAAATGGTGCGTCTTTCGGTGAAACTTATGGAAACAAAATGAAAGCTTTTCAAACCCCCATCAAGATCACCCCAAATGATTTTTTCAGAAATTCGAAAAAATTCGAAGATCACAGATACTATCTAAAGTTAAACGTGACGAATTAATTCTCCGTTTTTTTGGATAAAAAGTTATTTCTGAGAAATTGCGGAGTTGCCACGTGTATGGGGTTTTCTGGTTATTCTCCTGTAGGTGTGTAATCATTCATTTTCCAATTTCTGTCAATAAAAGCTAGAAGTGACCTGCTACCTCAAAAAGGATCAAGTGCAAAGGGAAAGTTTTAGCTGAATCAGGATATGCTTCCCATAAAGCCCTAAAAAACAATCTCTTGTTGACCTTCCCCAACTATTTCATAATAAATAATGGATTAGGTACGTCGGAACTTCCAATCTCTTAGTATTAAATTTTAGGGGATGTAACATGCCATGATTAGGTCTAGAAAATTACCAATTCCAACTAATAACATCTCTTCATTGAGCGCCGTAGCAATACATTAGAAGGACTTACATAACGTATGCTGCATTTCCTTCCTTGTGTATCCCTAAACTTTATTCCAGAAACTTCGCAGAACTCGAACTAAGTTACGTTGTTTACGTGTAGGTGTGACTCCAAAATGATGTTTACCCTAAATTTCATCCCGTTGATTTCGATGCTTGTGAAATTCAGTTCAGCGATGTATGTCGTCGAAAAGAAGAACAATTGTAGCAACGAGACCGTCCACGATCCCATTGAAACTTTCAAGAGATTATATCCCGTTAGTAAGTGGAAGAGGGCTGGTTTTTTCGTCGAGGATTACATCAGTAAAATTAATCCTTATTGGTTGCAATTCGAACCGGCCAGTCATTTCAGTCATTTCACTCTTGGTGTTGTTTATATTGTTTTTTTGGTGGTGGGTTTGTTCGGGAATTTGATGGTGATTTTCATGTTTCTGAGGTGAGTGAGATAAGATTTCATATTTATTTGTGCTTGAGGGGTACCTACTTACTGAAAAACACTTTTGAATTAACCTACCTTCTGTACAATTCTGTACAGGTTATCACCTCGTTGAGGAAAAATTACACAAGGCACTTCACTCAAAGTTGCTCAGTATCACTCTTCTTTACTCTCGCCAATAAAGAGAAAAAAATGGTGCGATAACTGGCGACATATCCGGAGATTCGATTAGTTTCTTCGACGAAAAGCCACGGGCGCCACCAGCGATTGGGACAAAAAACGCCTAACGAACCCGAGTCAGGCAACCTAACATTCACGATTTAATAACATTGTTTCACTAAAACAGAATAAAAAAAAAAATTTCCCACATTAGAGTCTACTAAATTTGTAATATTTTCTCGTGTTGCACAATTATGTTTTTAACTTACCTAACCTTACCTAACCTATCACCTGGTTGAAGAAAAATTACACAAGGCACTTCACTCAAAGTTACCCAATATCACTCTCGTTTACCCTCGACAATATAGAGGAAAAAATGGTGGGATAACTGGCGATTTTTTTCTAGGTGTAAAATTTTAAGAACGTCAGGAAATATACTCATAATGAATTTGGCAATAACGGATGGGCTAATGATGATCGAAATTCCTTTCTTCCTTTTCAACACTTTCCAAGAAGGACCTGCTTTGGGAGAAAAAGGTTTGTAAGTTAACATTTCTCATTATCGATGCATATTGTTATACAAATTATAAATTTGTGGATTCTGTAGCTGTTTGTATCCCTTCTTATTGATAAATTAGTTCATCAAAAATTTTGGAAGCGATTCAAATTTGAAGGCCTTTCGGCCCCCAACCCCCAAAGTCAGTCGCTGAGGCCAGTTTTTGATGACACCAAAAGAAAAGTCGAATCTTTCAGGAATATAAAAAATCAAAAGTATGCTACTAGATGGTTTTGATTTCAGGTTGTCTCATTTATGGATTCCTTGGAGGATTATCTGGGTGCGGTTCAATAATGACCCTAACATCAATCGCCCTTGATCGTTTCTTCGTCATCAAGTATCCCTTGAACAGAAAGTACAGCAATCTTCGGATTAAAATAAGCCTGATCGTTACTTGGACCTACGCAATTTTTTTCTCCAGCATTCCATTATTCGACACCGAATTCGGCACATATGTACCTGAGGGATTACTAACAAGTTGCAGTTTTGACTACTTGACTGACCACAAGCGTGTAAGACTCTTCATCTTCATATTTTTCACCGCAGCTTGGTTACTACCGATGCTGGTCATCTCTTTCAGTTACCTGAACATCGTTCAAACTGTTGTGATAAAGACCAAGGGAAAGAAGCTAGGTACCTTCAAGAACGAATCTTTTAGGCACATGAAACAGGAGGAGAAGAATAGACAGGAAATAAGGCTAGCTTTCATCATTTTCTTCATAATTATCCTCTGGGTAGTTTCTTGGACGCCATATGCAACCGTAGCTCTTCTTGGTATTTTCGGATATAGAAACATGATAACTCCAATGAGTTCCATGTTACCAGCTATGTTTTGCAAGACAGCGAGCTGCATAGATCCCTTCATTTACGCCCTTTCCCACACTAAATTCAAGAGGGAGTTGAAGTCTATGATTTTCGGTTCCCAAAGAGATAAACGAAAGCCAGTTAAACCTCCACGTAAGAAGAAACCGGCAATGATGCCAATGCAAACGATCCAGAGGTCTTTCGAAGACGACAGATACTCCAATGACGACGTAGAAATAGAGTTCATAAGGGTTGATTCCATACCAAGTCCATCTCGATTTGTGAGGAACCAAACACAAATGGACGAGGATTTCAGAAAAGTCGAATCAGATGCGGATGAAGTTAGCGCAAGTTGTAGCAAGTGGGTATTCAAGCCGACCTTCAGTAATAGGACATCCAGCATAAGAAGATTGGCTAGGAGTATGAGTCAGAAGGGAAGCCTCAGGAGCCAGGATTCTCAGGACCACAACTAAAACCATATTTATGGAGTTGAAAATATTGTGAAATGATTGAAGGTTAAGGTTTGACTTTATGCAATAGAAATGATATCACATTGGTGCAAGTTCCTCGAAAACATTCTTGAATGAAATCCCAGTATGAGGGGAAGTTACCAGTTTTTTTTTGTTTGATAAGTTACTTTGTGTTGTCAGCTCTTTAGTTTCAATATGATACCTATGTCCTTCCTCCATTAACATATTGTTGTTTTTCCAATTGTTGATTGAGTTTTTATTTTTCTTGCCTTTGATACAACCGGAATGATAAGGACAAAATTATGCCTGAACTTGTAATTGTAGGATTTCTTCATGGATTCCATACATAAAGAAATGGAGGGGATGTGACCAACTGAAGAACTTACACACATTCAATATATTTTTTAGACCAAGAAATGTTGATGGTACATAATGCAACATCAAAATACATTAAAACTTACATCACACATAGATTTAAAAATATCTTCAAATTTGAATTGGTTAATCATTAAATTATACAACCCTACTAACCACATTTCTATATCACATATTCATTTACAATTGCAGCACCATGTTTATAGTGAAAATTTATTCTTTTTCTAATATATTATTACTTCTTTCATCACTCTTCATTTATTCGGACCACTGTGAACTTTTTCGAGAATTATTGAAAGGGGAAGCAGTCACTAGAATGATTTTAATCATACGAGATGAGAAGAAACACATGAAGAGGAAAATTATGGTAAAATAAAAAAAAAATAAGGAATAGTGTGAAGAAAATACAAAATTTTGATTCGGTCAATACTTGATGTAAATCCATATTAACTTAGTATTCCCTAATTAACTTAGTCTACGATTTTCACTAATTGAGAGTTTAACGAAACCACTACTCGTGTTTCGCTATACCATGGCTTCATCAGTTGACCAGATAAACTGAGCTCATTGTTGCACTTGTTCGGAATGAATTATATAAAGTTAATAACATGTAAGTAAATAACATATATAAAGTATCATTAGTAAATAACTTTCTCTCGAAAAAACTATATTAAAAAGCCATAAATGAAGTTTATCCAGTCCCAAGAAAATTAGAACAAAATTATAAAATAATTACATATTCAGGAAAAGTCTCTGATAATAGCTGAGGTGAATTCATCAAAAATAAGATGAAATGGATCAATCAGATAAATCGGGAGTATATGAAATAACATGCGGAGATTGTCCAATTTTTTATATCGGCCAAACTGGTAGAACTTATGAGAAAAGAATTAAGGAACATAGAAGTTCTTTCGTTAACTGAAAATGAAATTCAAATTTCGCAGAATATTTGTTCAAGTAAAAGCATTGCTTTACACATGACTACGAAGTTATGCATATTGAAAGTAAAGGCTCAAAACTAAATTTGTTTGAAAGCATGGAAACCGACAAACAAAAATGGTCAACTAATTTGCTTAACGACCAATTGGAGTTGAATAATTCTCCTTTGTTGAATTTGTTCAACCATAACAACCATTTAACTAAAACCTAATGATACAGAGATCAGGTATGTGGATAACAACCCTTATCTATTTCCCCTACCCTTTAGGAAGTAGGTATTTATTCCAAACAAGCGCAACAATGACCTCAGTTCATCTCGTCACCTGATGAAGCCATGGTATGGCGAAACACGTGTAGTGGAAACCGTAGACTGAGATAATCAGTGAATACTAAGAAAATAAATATCAATGTCGTTTTTGAAGAAGTGAACATGATGAATTATTCACAAATATCATTTTCAGATTCCTTCAAAAATAAATTCAGATTACTTTTTGAATTGGCCAAATACACACTTGATCGTGCTCCCTTTCAGTCAATAATACTCAAGTCTTTCAGAATTTTTCAGCCATCAACACTGGTTATAGTAGATAAGTATAGTGAGAAATATTATTGAAGAGAATCCACTACATTCCGATTGAAATTATAGTACGGGGTGCATTTTTGAAAATCGAGTTGGAATGTAGCCTTTCATTTTTATGATTGCAATATTAATCTTTAATAGTGCATAATCAACGTATAAAATCAATTGGAACATAGGTTTTTTTCTGTTTTCTTCGTTACACAAATAAGCTTCGTTGCCATAACTGATTCAGAATCAGTTCAGGTCGATTTTGAACTAGTCCATAGAGAATAACAATGACAGAAACGTTTGAACTCAATTTTAGAATGTTACGATATATCTGAATAACTTTGAATGGAACATAATTGTGGGCAATTGACATGGCTCTTCCAGTATTGCACTGGATCAAAATTTAAAAAAAATGATTAAAATTGCAACCACTCCATTTATATAAATAAATAATAAACAATTATTTCTATCGAATAAAAACTGGCCAATCACATTGAAACTTACAGATCTACTTCATATTATAAATATAATATATGATAATTGCAAAGGTGCCAAGCATTATTTACTATAAGGTTTGCCTTCTCCTAAAAAATTTAATTTAATTTACAAAAATGTCATGAAATAACAAATCGGTACATTCTTGTGTAAGATGTGACAAAAACTATATGGATTCATGATCAATAACGAGGGAAATGAACTGATAGCCACTTATTTTTCGACCTGAAATTCATGAGAAAAACATTTTTGTTTACAAATATCTTAATGGCATTTCAGACAGAAAGATGAAATATTTATATTCATATCTAAACAGACGTTGAAAATTCCTAATCATAATTTTTGTCATTTCGTTGAGTAGGACTATTTCTGTTTGCTTGTGTCGAAAATATTTATTGATATTCAAAAGTGTTCGAAGTAGAAAAGAAATTATTTTAGGTGATTATTTCAAGTTATCTGCAATATGTGGATATCAATTCACATGAGTAACAAGTAATTTTCATTCTCCATTTCATATAAAGAAAAAATATTATTTTCCCTTTTTAAAATTGTGTAGCTACTGAATGAGGACATCTTTCAAGGAATCTACCCTTGTGTATATTCAAATTGAAGTTTTCCAAATTATTTTGAAGATTAAATCAAGTTTCAAGTTGGGTTATAAATATTCGAACGGTTGAGGATTTGACAAAAATATTGAAGCAAATTATATCATGAAATGGAGAATTCTATTATTTGTATGAGGTTTGAGAGGGCCAAAAAAGAATGGATAAAACTATTTGATCTGTGGACGTACATCTGTATAAAAATAGCTCTATCTAGTAGGCAGTTCTATGTAACGGCAAACTGTCACGAGAGGTACATAGACATTTATTTCAACAACAGGTCTTAAAGATAGGTTAAAACCAACAATGCGAATACTATGTTGAATTCACGAAATGAAAACATTTATGTATCAGGTTAAAATGAATTAAATCTCCACTGGCAATCACCTTAGACAATCAGAACCTTTTTGGGAATATAGATTAGAGACATTCTGATTCAAATATTTTGCAGTAAATTCATCGAAATCATATAGAAACTATTTTTAGAAGAACCAACAGAAATATCCTACTGTCAATAAAAAGAAAAAAAAGAAGAAAATAATTGTAGAGATACGAAATGAATTTAGTTGGAAATAGACGAAATTGAAGTGAATTAAATCTCGAAGGTTTCTGTTATAGAACCAACATTTTTCTATTGCTATGCAAGCAAAAAATTGAAAAAAAGTTATTCTATCTCTGGTGAAACGGCCGATTTCATGCATTAGGTAAATATTGTTCCAAATGGTACGTCGTTCAGTGAACTGATTTTTAAGATACAAAATGAATTGGGTTGGAAATGGACGAAATTATAGTGGATGATATCCCGAAGGGTTCTGTCATAGGACCAACATTTTTCTATTGCTATGCAAATCCATAACTAACGTGCGGTATAAAACAAGGTCAAAGCAAGTTTCAATATTTCGATTGAATGACTTATGTTATATCATAAGAATTTGCTTCAGATGAGGCAACAAAGAATGTTATTAGTTTGAAAAGTCCATTGCACTGACCTAGTTTTTGGTATTGACCGCTCGATATGAGAAATTTCAATTCAGCAAACTTTTGCAGTGTCAACTTAAATTTTCCTATTAACTAGATTTTTCTTATTTACTCTAGTCATTTTTGGTGTGTGTAGATATCTTACTTGTGGATGAAGATATCATACATCATTTATTGTCCCCATTTTTCAATAAACTCCAATTTGCTCATCTGGTAAGGAACATGTTGAATATGGATTTTTTTTATCCCTTTCATTTTGTGTGTGACTCACTCAAGTAGATCGTACTTGATTTTAGGATTATTGTTTCTTGTTTTTGGTGATTGAAGAAAATTGAGGTTTAGGTTTGGTTGAAATTTTCATTATCACTGAGAGAACTGCTGAAATATTTGCCTCACAGTGATACTGGTATATAAATGAAAGTGGATTGATTATAAATAAAAAAAAAATCTTCAAACTATATAAATTGTATTGAGAAAACCTCGAACAAAACAATGAATAATAATAATGATATTAAAGCTTCTCTTGGTGCCTCTAGTCTATGTTGCCCATATGTGGTATAATTTCCTATAATTCTCATATAGAAACAAAATTGGTGAACCTTGAATTGATAAATATATAACGATATAATTAATCTAGCTTACAATTATTTAAATTCAATATATTATTTCAATATATCATTGAAAATGTATTCCAGTTATATTGTGATTATACTGTATTTCGTTGTTTCTGTATAAATAACTAATATAATGTAATAGCACCGGTAACTATTTTGTAGTATGTGTGTATAGAGAATTATATAAAAGATATATAATATAATCAATCTAAAAAAAATATCACAAATTGTTTTCTGTTGGGTGGATAACACCATCTCTATTGACAGCCATTGTATAGAATTTCCAAACAACATCTAAGAATTTATCAACTTCCCATCACTGAAAACTTCTCTGTAATTTCAAAGGGAATGGACTATGTTGGATAAAAATCAATTTGGTGGAATGTTCAATTTCTCTGTGTTGGCATCAGCGATTATCTGTCATTAGTGTCAGTATGAAGTATCAGTCATCAGTCAAGATGGAAGGATCGATGGTTTCACGCCAAGATTCTACTGGAGCCTGGAACGTAGCCAAAAACTGTCAACAGAAGTGGCGTCGTGAACGGTTTCAAGTTACATTCAAAACATTAACGAGGTGTGTTAATATGTGTGGTCAGATGTTTCGACAGATAGTCGGCTCTGGCAAAACATTTGCCACACATGTCACAATGGTACGGCCGTTCGCCGGTGTGAATCCGAAGATGCCGTGTCAGGTCACTTTTACCCCCGAAGGCCCTGCCGCAGAACAGGCAGACGAAGGGCCTCTCTCCCGTGTGCTTCCTCACGTGCAGCTTCAGGTTCTCCTTGGACCGTACGCATTTACCGCAGAAAGGACAGGCGAATTTCCTCTCGCGTTGCCGGGTCGCGTTGTCGCCTCTCAAGAAGTTCATGATGGGCGAGTCTTGGTCGTTCTTCATAAGATCCACGTTGTACATGGGGGAGGATGGCGTTAGGGGTCCTATTGAATCGACTGTGTTGTCTTGTTCCGAGTCCGTTTTTTCAACTTCGGCGTCCGACATTTGACCTTCATCTGGAAGATATAAAATCTTATTTATGTTGTATTCAGGAGCTTGAGGAGAAATCTTGAAAACAAGTACAAAAAGTGGAATATAATCCTCTTATTCCATACTCACTTGTAGAATTATTATCCCTTTCATCCCTCTCCTCCTCAACCTCAGTCTTCACAACAACCATCTCCTGGCTGGAGATCACTTCGTTGCTGCTGGAGACCTCGCTGCTGTTATCACATTTAGCGTCGTTCGTCTGTTCCTCGTTCGCCTCGCTTTTCACAGACACTTTCGACGAATCACCCGTTTTTCCGTGCAGTTTTTCCAAGGCGTGATTGAGACGGTGCTTTTTGAAGGACTTCAAGTATCGAAACTGCATTCCACAGACGTCGCACGAGAACAGTTTATCGGCAGGTAATCTCGCCCTGTGATTCTGTTCTCTGTGTTTGACGTACGCTGATCGATACCTGAAAATGGGAAAGTTAATAACTGCAGGCGGACAATTCGACGTGGTTATTTCCTGTGATCGAGGGTACAACGTTGAAATTCATGGATAGACATTCATGGGGATAGCGAAGTTCATTGGAAACCATATACTTAAAGAAGTTTAGATAAATATTATCTGGTATGGGACCCTTTAACTATCAACAAACCAGGAAATTCCGGCCATCTGTCGAACTTCGCTAGTTCCAAACCTCAATATAAAATCATTTTAAGCATTCTTTTCAACCCTGTCCTAACTCAAAGTAACCTAACCTAACCTGAATATAAATTAATTTCAAAAATTATTTTCAACTCTGTTTCGAGTTTAGGTTACTTAACGTAACCTAAATATAAATCCATTTCAAAAATTATTTTCCAAACTGTCCCAACTCAAGCTAACCCAACCTAACCTAACCTTAATATCGATTCATTTCAAGAATTATTTTCAACACTATCCTACCAAAAGGTAACCTAACGTAACCTAAACATAAATTCATTTCAGAAATTATTTTCAAAACTGTCCCAACTCAAGCTAACCCAACCTAACCTAACCTAAATATTGATTAATTTCACGAAATATTTTCAACACTGTCCTAACTTAAACTAACCTAACCTAAATACTAATTCATTTCAAGAATTATTTTCAACACTGTCCTAACTTGAGGTAACCTAACGTAACCTAAATATAAATTCATCTCAAAAATGATTTTCCAAACTGTCCCAACTCAAGCTAACCCAACCTAATAACCTTAATATTGATTCATTTCCAGAATTATTTTCAACACTGTCCTAACTTAAGCTAACGCAACCTAATCAAACCTAAATATTGATTCATTTCAAGAATTATTTTCAAAGCTGTCCTAACTTAAAGGAACCCAACGTAACCTGAATATAAATTCATTTCGGAAATTATTTTACAAACTGTCCCAACTCAAGCGCACCTTACCTAAACTATCTTAAATATTGATTAATTTCAAGAATTATTCTCAACGCTCTCATAACTTGAGGTAACCTAACGTAACCATAATATAAATTCATTTCAGAAATTTATTTCCAAACTGTCCCAACTCATGCTAACTCGACCTAACCTAACCGAAATATCGATTCACTTCAAGAATTATTTTCAACACTATTCTAACATAAGGTAACCTAACGTAACCTAAATATAAAGTAATTTTAGAAATTACTTTCAAAACTTTCCCAACTCAAGCTAACCCAAACTAACCTTACCTAAATATTGATTCATTTCAAGAAATATTTTCAACACTGTCCTGACTTGAGCTAACCAAACCCAAATACTAGTTCATTTCAAGAATTATTTTCAACTCTGTCCTAACTTAAGCTAACCAAACCTAATCAAACCTTATTATTGATTCATTTCAAGAATTATTTTCAACACTGTCCTAACTTAAGCTAACCCAACCTAACCAAACCTTAATATTGATTCATTTCAAGAATTATTTTCAACACTGTCCTAGCTTAAGCTAACCCAACCTAATCAAACCTAAATATTGATTCATTTCAAGAATTTTTTTCAACGCTGTCCTAACTTAAAGGAACCTAACGTAACCTGAATATAAATTCATTCCGGAAATTATTTTACGAACTGTCCCAACTCAATCTTACCTTACCTAAACTATCCTAAATATTGATTAATTTCAAGAATTATTCTCAACGCTCTCATAACTTGAGGTAACCTAACGTAACCATAATATAAATTCATTTCAGAAATTTATTTCCAATCTGTCCCAACTCATGCTAACTCGACCTAACCTAACTGAAATATCGATTCACTTCAAGAATTATTCTCAACACTTCTAACTTAAGGTAAACTAACGTAATCTCAATATAAATTCATTTCAGAAATTTATTTCCAAACTGTCTGAACTCAACCTTACCCAACCTTAATATCGATTCATTTCAAGAATTATTTTCAATACTATCCTAACATAAGGTAACCTAACGTAACCTAAATATAAAGTAATTTTAGAAATTATTTTCAAAACTGTCCCAACTCAAGCTTACCCAAACTAACCTTACCTAAATATTGATTCATTTCAAGGAACATTTTCAACACTGTCCTGACTTGAGCTAACCAAACCCAAATACTAGTTCATTTCAAGAATTATTTTCAACACTGTCCTAATTTAAGGTAAACTAAAGTAACCAAAATATGAATTCATTTCAAAAATTATTTTCCAAACTGTCCCAACTCAAGCTAACCCAACCTAACCAAACCTAAATATAAATTCATTTCAAAAATTATTTTCCAATTTGTCCCAACTCAAGCTAACCCAACCTAACGTAACCTAAATATTGATCCATTTCGAGGATAATTTCAACACTGTCCTAACTTAAGGTAACCTAAAGTAACCAAAATATGATTTTATCTCAAAAATTATTTTCCAAACTGTCTTAACCCAAGCTAACCCAACCTAACCTTACCTAAATATTGATTCATTTCAAGAATTATATTTATCACTTTCCTAACGTTAACCTTAGCAAAGACTCTGTCTCCCCATATAAATGTAGTGATTGATTTTGGATTTGTTCAAAGAATCCATAATATGTAAATATGGAATTCATTATTTAAAATGACATTGTGAGATATAATTCACGCATGTGAAGTTATCCAATAACACCGCTAGGTAACACAAGTGACCAGTTCTTAAATATATCACAAGGAGAGCGCAGAAACATAGCTGCGACGTAGCAGAGATGTTCGAATGTCCTACAGATGGAAAGGGGACGTTTACAAATCCTTAATGTTCATATCACAAACATGTAACATTGATAGAGCTGATATGGGAGCATCTTTGCTACATCGCAGCTATGTAATTGCGCTCTCATCTCGGAATTGGTCACCAAGGAAAGTAAAAAGAAGAGATTTTCCAAGATAAAACCCTTACCTACCTATAACTCTGACCGCACTGTTCGCATATGAACGGCTTATCGAAGGAACTCAGCGATCCGATGTGCTGTAAGGCGTTGTGCTGTTCCAACAGCCAGACGGACGGAAAGGCCGCCATGCAGGACGAACAGCGGTATAGCTCCTCGTTGAGCAGCCCCGAATGCAGTAGGCTCATCTCCAGAAGGGACGACGTGAAGGACGGGAACGGTAAGGTGAAAGGCGTCGACGACCTGCTGCTCTGTGTACTGGACGGCTTGTCTATCGGGGACGAGTTGAAACGTGTTTCAGCAATTGACATTTCCTGGAAAAATGAGGTTGGAAGATTTGATTCGGCAGGTCTTGAGACATTCACTTTTTAGTTTTGTACACTGATCCGCTCCAAACCTTTGAAGTAACAGGTTCGAAATTTTTAATTGTGATTACTTCTTCCTTCAACACTTGCCCAAGCCCTTGTTGGTTTCTGTCGTTTTTAAAAAAGTTATTAACAAGAGGTTACCCTGTTGGTTTGAATAGAAACATACAATTATAGTTTCACGGAAAGACACCAGCGAGGTCTGAAATGAGGTGAATACAATTCAATAGATCTTTTTTCAACACTGTTCATTTGATTTTTAGAACTATAAGTAATATTTCTATTTCGAAATACTTCTCAATGAAATTTGAGATATATAGAAATTGAATTCGATTGAAGGAAAAATGTTCATGTGGAAAAAAGAAATATATATTGTACGATGTGAGTGCAACTCCATTTCTCGTGAAACAGCCGATTTCATGCATTAGGTGAATATTGCAAAATTCATTCAGTTGAGATGTATCAACTTTTTCACTACACTTGAATCTATCGAACCAACCAAATCGGAGATATTGAAAGTTGAAGGAAAAGTTACACCATTTCTCGTGAAACGGACGATTTCATTCATTAGCTGAATGAAAAATTCATTCAGTTGAGTTGTATCAACATTTCATTACACTTGAGTCGATCGAATTAGGCAAATCGGAGATATTGGAAGTTGAAAAAAAAGTTACTGCATTTCTCTTGAAACGGACGATTTCATGCATTAGTTAAATTTTGAAAACTTCGTTTAATTGAGATGTATCAACTTTTACACTACACTAGAATCGATCGAATCAGCCAAATCGGAGATATGGGAGGTTGAAGGAAAAGATACTCCATTTCTCGTGAAACGGCCGATTTCATGAATCAGTTTTTTTTTTCGATGAGGAGCAGGGTGTTATAATCTGGGCAGGGCCCTTGAAGAGAAGAGGGAAATACAAGTCGAAACTGAAAATATTTAAAAAATTTATTAACAATGGAACACTACACTGCGTTTAAGTGTTACCTTAAATTAATATGTGTGGAAATTAAAATGAATTGCTGATGATAGTTTTTAGGATCATTTAACAATACAATTTTTACACTTAAATTACTGTCGATATGCAGGATTTCTGTGCAAAACGCGAATAGAATAATCTAGAACATCCATTCACTAATCATCTAGATGGTTAAGTATTGGAAAAAACGTTCAGCCAACTGAACGTTCTGAATAATCAGAGATAATGCAAAAAAAATCTTTCGATGAGGGTTTGATGCTTTTATAAAAAATTGAGTTGAAAAAAAAATTTGAAAAGGAACAACTTTCATGATAATAAATTCGGTAGACTTGTAAATTATTCTCAATATTTTTGACATTACTGTCAATTTCCTTAAGATTTGAATAAAAGTTGTTCCTTCGCCCAAACAACAATTGAAGGATGCCTTTCACATGTACAGCATACGTATCGCTAAGAATATCCTGTATATAAATATGTAAAATCAGAAAATTGATTTTATTATCACTAGATTGGTAGTAAATTGGCACTCAACATAGAAATCTTCTGTAAAATTAGTCCAGTTCTGTATGAGAAAAATCTGTTGATTTTCAAGTCTATTATCTGTATTGCGGTATGTGTGGAAGAAAAATCGAATTCAAAAAGGCCACAAAAAAATCTCATATTGTTTTTGAGTGAATCCACATTTTCATTCTTCGTTTTTTCATTTATTTTTGATGATGATATTCAGATAAAAATTAATTCGATTCGTGACCAATTCGAATACAATTTTTCTGGTTGTTGGTTCAAAATTAATCTAGTATATTTAGACATTATTGTTTATGGAAGTGAGTGACCCTGAGCTACCGTCCTTCTAAAAACACAAAAAATCTATAGTTAAACGCACAGATTTGAATATTTCGATAATTTTAATCTGCCTGATGAATGTTTCACGAAATCGAAACAATAATAAAAGATGCCTTCTAGTCGGCATTTCATTTCATTGAAAATTTCAAACCGACTAGAATGAACCATTACAAATATCAACCGAACAAAATGAATCAAACTTTACAGATATGAATGTTATTTTAAAAACGGGTTAACTAATATTACAGTATGAAATAAAGAATCCAAGCACACAAACAGAAACATTTCATCACAGACTATCACAGATATTATCTGTAATTCTCTACAATTAATTTATTGATTACAATTGATAACGTAATCGATCTACAGTACTTGGCTAACAAATATATCGCATTATTTCGGAAACCTCCCTGTTTCTCATGTAGTTCTTCAGTCATTTCCTCTCACATCTCACTATGTTCGATCTCGAAAAAATTGTTTTGATCTACGCCATCCAAATGTTCCATTCTAAGATTTTATGAAAAAAAATTTAAGAGCAGAGTGAAAAAAATAGACAAATATTTCTTGATTCATTCTGATGAAAAAATTGAATTGTATAAGATAGGGCGAATGGACAAAAGTTAAAAATTTTTTGGAAATTTGTTTATTGTGCCAAATGAAAAAAAATAAAAATCATTGGAATCTCCTGAGAGAAAAAAAGTATTTTCATTTATCACTATAGATTTTCAGACTGCGCAGATCAGAACAACCCTTCAAACGCGAAATTCTCGCGTTTTCAAAACTGTATTATATTCAATAATTTAATACCGATATTCTACCTAACAAAAAAATTCACCGTAAGTTTTCTAGAAACAACTCGCATTGGCCTTTTTTTTTCCGATATGCGACAATCTGCGCACACAACTTTTCGCCACATTCGTGTTAAGATTATGATGAAAGCCTACCCCATCTATGAAAAAAATTATTTATATACATTTCAATCACGTTCCCGTCTAAAATAAAGAAT
This sequence comes from Aphidecta obliterata, assembly GCA_963966015.1. Lineage (NCBI taxonomy): Eukaryota > Metazoa > Arthropoda > Insecta > Coleoptera > Coccinellidae > Aphidecta > Aphidecta obliterata. The sequence continues at coordinate 8,558,091 of OZ014435.1, forward strand.
ATTGTCGAGATATGCGAAGCAATCTTTATTCGGAGTCTGGAAGTCAGATTGTGGTTTTGTTGGTTTTCTTCTGCAGGGTAGCCATCAACTCATCTGGGTTTTCGAGAGGAACGTGAGTGAATCAAAAACGTCGTGCTTTGTATGAACAATTATTAAATTTACTAGAGGCACTCAGATTGATGTTAGGTCGGGTATTTGAACCGACTATGTCGCAAATTTTTCCGATTATTGGCCAGTTCTTTTGAAAGAATTCAAGTAAATGAAGGTCATCAGTAAACCGAAGAATTTTTGTGAACAAGAGAAAATTTTACCACTAAAACGTTTGAAGAATTTTTTCCACTATACAAGATGCCCCAAAGCTCAGAAAGCTTAAGGAAAAATTAATGAATGTGCTAAAAAAAAACGAAACTACATAAGCATATCAAAACGATAAAAATAAGCGAATGAAAAATAATTTAAACATCTCAGTACCATAACACATGTCAGAAAATATAAATTAGCAGAGACTTTCGAAGTTACTAAAGAATTTGAAAGAACATTGATGAAAAACTTAGGGGGCAATTCGAAAGTTAAGTTGAAAAAAAAAAGAGTAATTGAGACAATACAAAAGGTGTTCCAATTGTAAAAAAATTTCTTGAACAGTGTGAAGAATGTTGAATTTCAAGACGAAAAAGGTCCAAAAATCCTTGTAGTTTCCGAAATAAATGAATTCATCTTGGAGGATGTGGTGCTTTTGAGGGTTCAAATACAATGATAAAGTGTGTTGATTTTTTGGGATGAAGTGAAAAAATAATGAGAATTGTTGTGAAAATCTACAGGGCTCCGAGGCGACTCCCCCTTTTTAACCACAAATTTATTTTTGCGTACGCTACTGACTATTTTCCAATGTATGAGTTCATTTTTCGTTCCTTTCAAGAGCTACAATCTTCCCTTCAAGATACAAAAAAAGTGAGTCATACTATGGAAAATGATCAGTAGGGTGCGATGAAAAAGATTTGGGTTCACAAAGGGAGTGTAACTTCGGAAAAATCACCCTGTCGATTATAACCAAAAAATACCAAAAAATTTCCTCACTTTCCCAGTTTAATTCTACAGGGTTTCGAATTTTCCCTCCCTTTTAAACCTGATTTTTTTTGCGTACGCTACTGACCATTTCCCAATGTATGAGCTCGTTTTTCGTCACTTTCAAAAACTATACTCTTCAAATACAAATTGAAAGCCTTTCCAGATACAAAAAAATTGAGTCATAATATGGAAAACGATCAGTAGCGTTCGATGAAAAGATTTGGGTTTAAAACCTTGGAAAAATATCACCCTGTCGATTATCACGCAAATTTTTATTATTATTCCATTTGAACCCAAAAAACCTCCCAGAACAATAATAAAACGAAAAAAATCTGGATAATTGAACATCCTATAGCTTGGTTATTGAATCTTCACGCTGTTTTGTGAAAGACATTTTTGTAGAACATCGAAAATTGTATTGGTTGTTCTGCATAAATGTGGAAAACCCTGTATAAAATACATAAACAGAAAAAAAAACACTCAATGATCTAGTGTTGATGTTTCGGGATTTCTCTTCGTTAGAAGAGAAAACTTTGAGTAACATTCTTCGGTTTATCTGAAGTTATAAGGGAAAAATAATTAGATGAACTGACCTATCATCGGATGCGACCAAATATAAAACAAAACCAGGAAAAACTACCGGCTACGATTCCTATATACAACAGCGTGTATACATATATATATCTCTATTAAAAATATGATAAATATATCTCTTAAGTAGAAAACAAAAGTAGGTTAAACTTACTGACTAAGGCGTCTAGGTGCTGATATATGTATGCAAAGTTCTTAGCAGAGTACTTACGGGGACTCGCATGTAATATAAATATCAATATATCTATTCTATTTTCATATATTATTGCTATATATTTTATGGTAAACAATATTTTTCAGCAAAGGAACATACATTTGAGGATATTGCTCCACCATGAAGTAACAAATCTGACAATAATCATGTGGTCGTTCATTTAGAATTTTACAGCAAATTGTCTCCAGGAGAATTGTGGGAACATAAAGCAATTCGCAGGCAACGGAAGAGTACTATGCATACACTAACGCCACCTACCAGCTCCGTTATTAATTGTCTCTCCGGCGAATGCCAGGTATTGTTCAACAATCCCAATGTGTCAATGTGGAAACGCGCTTCAATTTTGGGTTGGAATTAAGACAACCTCAAAGTAATTGAATATTGAATAAATCGAGAACTGAATTTCCTCCTAGAATGAGACATTTTGCTGCATAATTCGAAACTTGTAGAAGATTCTCAATTACACGAAATAAATCAGATATAAATTCATAACATCTCTTTTCACTCGGACAAGGTGAATTCACTTCTTCACCTACTAATACTGATGAAGGTACCCAAGAAAATATACGTACATAAAATAATGTTTAATCACTGGAATGATAAGAAAAATCAGTGCCCAATCAGATATTCAACTGTGTCGAGTTTGGAGAAGCAACTTTATCAAGAGATCAATTTTTTTAAATTTATATAATGCGATTTTGTTCTCTAAAAAATATGATCGTGTTAAGAATTTTTATACACCAAATTTTTCCTGTTCGTACTCCGAATGAAGTTTTAATTAGGTAGTCACGAAAATATTCCCATTTGGCCATTCTTGCATAGCTGTGAACCAGTTGGTTCGGTTCTGGAGGTTGACCTTGATGATGTAACCGACAAAATGCAGGCGAAATTTTGATGGCAGGTTAGTTTAAAAGTAGAATGACTCCTGAAGTCTAAAAGTTATAGCCGACTTCCTCTGCCAACTTGCAACGATGGTCTGTGGAATTTCGCTATTTAGAATGCAGTCCGTTTTCTAAATTAATTTTTTCATCGCTACTTGTCAGAATCTTTTGTAATTTGCATATTTCGAGTCAATTTTATTGTCTTATTTTGAGAACGTTTTGACCATGAAGCTTGGGTGTTCCCCCATTTGACCAACAAACGTTCTCCATATACCTATTTTAAGAGAACAATAAAAATAGAACATACTTTATCGAAGAAAATAGTACTCAGTCCAGTTCTGAACGCTGTGTTCAAAGTTAATTAGTCGAACTGTGGCACCTTGATATTTCGAGATTAATTTCGAAAGAATTTGACATTACTTATATTGTTACGTCGTGAAGCATGTTGGGTTGCTGACGCAAGTTAGGAAGCAAGGGATGAACCTTCTTTCTGTAAAGTTCCAGGGTTGTCACTTAGTTTTGGAGAAACTAAAAGGCACTTAACTCAAAGTTGTTCAATATAACTTTCAGAAGATTCAATGCTGCGATAAAAACGCGGTGGTAAAAGGATCAGACGAATCGGTTTTGCACGAATATGCGAAGATATTTCGAAGAAGACGAATAACTCGGCGTTAATTTAGAACTTTTTAATTTTTTTTACGACTAGACTTGCCTCTATCAATCATTCACGAATTAATAATGAATTTTTGACAGTGGAGTCACTGCGTGTTCTCTTCGCAGGATGTCACCAGTGGACAGAACAAACCACCGCCAAACGAACTCGCGTCAGCAATCCAACATATTTCACGACGTGACATATATTTGAATTTCAATGTATATTTTTGTCAAGCTTGTCTGGTTGATTTTCAACAGGATGGTGTTACTTCATATTAACATTCTCATGAAGAATAAACGCCATCAATTTCGCCGAAAACACTCAATCGCCTACAGGAGAATCCACTCAGGAAGCCAAGGTCAACCGAAGTCGCGAACCAGTTATGGCTCAATATAAGACAGGAAATAGTTGCTTCAAGAATAACGAAAACAAATTACACCCATTTGTAACGACATAATTTTTATATGCCGGTTGCGATGGCACTCTATTGATTCATGATACTCTCAGGTCCGTTGAGGTATCGAAACGAATATTTTTAGTTTGATATTCTCACGCTAATATCCCATTAGTTTCCAAGAAGTGATACGCGTCCGCTGTAGTTATTTTCCGACTGAAATGGCTTCACCAAACTGCACCAATCAATACCTGATTGCTCACGACTATATCCATGATCTGATACGTTGAAGGTGAATAAATTGCCAATCGCCTACAAACTCACACCCATAGAACTTTGTTGGTGTTCATATTTCAACAGATTACAGTGTAGAAAAACGTTGAACGTGAAAATGACGGCCTATTTCAATATTCCCAGTAACGGTTATTGAATTCTTTACCACAAGGTGAGCTTTCCGCGGAAAAATCACATAACACGACAACTACGTATATGACAGCTTTCGACAACTTCATATTTAACAGCTGATTAAGAGTATCAAAGTGTCTACCTTTCCTTATTTGTGCTTGAATCGAAGGTATTTTTTCCAAAATTTTTTTTCCCTAAATGTGAACATATACAGAGTAACAGGTAAAAAGGAAATGACATTTGTTGTTTTGACATTTGCCACCTTATCTGTGAGAAATTGTTTCATTCTGGAATAACGCTGGAATATTGAGGAATCTGGTCCGAACTGTGCGAGCGTTGGAATTAATTGATCCCGGATTATTTCATTACAAGGTGCAACTCACTCACGTTGTTACTCCAACGATCCACGAACAATTAACGCACTTAAGGAGAACATCCGTCGTGCTGTTAAATAGAGCCACAAACAATCGACAACGTACTACAGAATTGAGTGGGGAGAATAGGCTTTAGGGTTGCAACAGTTATTTGATTAGATTTTTACGCTGAATACTCGATAAGTTCAATGATTAAGCAACAATAAGGGTGACTAATTAATAGGAAAAATCCAGCATCTCCAGAACGATGGAAAAGAGATTTGATGAAAATCAGAAACATGTCGCACCCAAGATATGCAACGAAAAGTTCTTCTTATATTGAACTGAAGTGGCCGATACTTGATGAAAATCCATATTTTACTCAAAATTCCGTGAACCATCGGACTTCGATCTTCACTGATTGGGGGTTCTTCTGAACCATCTTCTTGATGAGATAAAACTGGATATATTGTTGCAAATTTCTAAATATACACCAACAAGAATGGGATGAAAACTAATTCTTCAAACTTGGTACCTATTCAATGTTTTCTAGGAATCGTCTTAAACCAGACCGTTCGCATCGAAATGATGTTACTCAATCTGATCATCAATTCAATTCTCCTGTATTAATCTCTGGACAAAAAGATTGAGTCTTTCTTTTTTTTTCTACATCAAAAATGTCGTAATCATGAGTTAAGCATTTAAATATTTTCTCGAATGTTCTGCCCATTTGGAAGATATAAAAACTTGGACAATCACCGCATGTTAATCTCTATACTCCATATTGCTCCGTTTTGGCTTGGTTTTTCTCGATATATTTGCATCAACTATTATAAGTTTTTTCATAGGCGATGTTGGTTCTATTTTGTTTTGAGACCGAAGTATTTTTTTGTTTGCCGGAATTATCAATTATTCTATAACTTTGATCTTCGAACTTCATTTATGTCTTTTGATATCGGCTTGGGGTGCCAGGATTGGTCGGATTGCAATTGGAAACAGAAGGCGAAAAATCAAAGGTTTCCAGGAATTGGGTAATCTTTGACCATCATCACGTTTATTGAGACAGTTGGGTCGTTTTTAGATGTCTAGGGCTTCACGAATAATACTACTTGTGTGTGTTTTTTCAGCAGAGATGGTTTTGCATCGCTCGAAATCAATTTTATGTCCTGTTTCATAATAGCGTTTGAAAAGGGCTGATGTTGGATCTGCTCTACGTACTGCGTGTTAGTTTTCGTATATTCTGTTAGTTATTTGTTTGTTGGTTTGTCTTATGTATGTTCTTGGAGATGCAGAACATGGTATCTCGAATATACCTTGTGACTCGTTGATAGTATCTTTCGGTGTATAAATTTTGGAGATTTTGTTATCAGCTGGGAAAAAATCCGGAACCAACATAGTGCAAATAGTTCTAACCGTGGAAACCTATCCAAACATCCATTTTGACTCATTCAGTGCATCATTGATTTGAATCGACAGGTGATAGATCACGAATCATGTGAATCGTCATTTTCTACTTATAATTCTTCATTAACTTTGTACAAGTTCCTATATTGGCAAAACAGGCAGGACCTCTGGAAAAAGAAATGTGAAATATTGAAGCTCTATCGCCTATGGAAAACTAACTAACGCAGATCATCGATTCGAAGGAAAGTATTGCTTTACGAATGATTACAGAATTTTGCATGCAGAAAAGGAAGAAAATAAACTCAATCTTTCAGAAAGTTTGGAAATTAATGAAAAAAGATTAACGACCAGATTGGGTTGAATAATATCCCGTTATTGAATTCATTCAATCGTGACGACATTCTGAGGAAAAGCTGACCGTCCTATTCATGACGATTCCTATTCCTATTTTTAGATTTTTACGCTGAATACTCGATAAGTTCAATGATTAAGCAACAATAAGGGAGGTGACTAATTAATGGAAAAAATTCACCATCTCCAGAACGATGGAAAAGAGGTTTGATGAAAATCAGAAACATGTCGCACCCAAGATATGCAACGAAAAGTTCTTCTTATATTGAACTGATGTGGCCGATACTTGATGAAAATCCATATTTTATTCGAAATTCCGTGAACCATCGGACTTCGATCTTCACTGATTGGGGGTTCTTCTGAACCATCTTCTTGGACATTGTGAGGAAAAGCTGAACGTCCTGTTCATGACGATTCCTTGAAAAACATTGTACAGGTACCTAGTTTACCGTATCAGCTTTCATCCCCCTACTATCAGGAAAAAATAATCAATGCACGAGTTTTACCAATATATTTAGTTTCATCTCATCCACCTGAAAATGCTATTGTATAGCGCACACGTGTCGTGGTTCAGTTATTCTTTAATAAGTGAAAATCGTAGTGTAATTTACTGCCTAGTACACCACGTCTACTATATGATTTAGAAAACAATGCGTTAAATTCAATGAAAAAATACCTTCCGATCACTTTGGAAATTAGAATAATTTGCATGAAAGAACCTCACTCTGAATCCTAACCTAACCAAATTAAATCTAGGTTAGTTAGGTTGGGTTCAACGAATAAAATCGAAGGTTGATCAATTATGTGAGATCTTGATAACATCCTGCTGGCTAATTTTTTTCTATAGGTTTTAACTGCGTGTGAGTGTGATTTGCGACTTCCTGTTGAAATTAATTATCATTGATTTTTTTTTATTTTCGTCGACCCGAATCGATATTTGCCCAAAGAGAATACTCGATTGAGCCTCGCCTTCATGAGAGAGGGTACAAGGCTAATTTACTATCAAGCTGCTGACTTCCATGTCCTTGACGTTTTTCAACAAGAGCTCTTTGAATAAGAATAAGCCGTCATTTTCCCAATTCAAAAGTCGACAAGCGCACATCGATATATAACAAAATATTGGAATCTGCGAAACTAGTGTGGGCTCTCCTCGTCATTATCCAAGGGACTAGGTGAAAGGAACTTACGCACGTATTTCGGATAGTGAGTTTTTTCATGCGCCTTCAGTATCGTAGACCGTGAAAACGTCTTTCCACACAACGAACACCTGAACGGTCTCTCCCCCGTGTGCACCCTGCAGTGGTCCTTCATATGATGGCGCAACTTGAAAGCTTTACCACAGAATTCGCACTTGAAAGGTCTGTCGCCGGTGTGCACAGGAAGATGGCTGATTAGAGAACTGACATCCGGGAAGGATTTGCCGCAGAACTTGCATAACACTACGCCGGAATTGCTACCGCCACTGACGGCGGCCATGGCCGCCGATTCGCCCACATCCAAGTCCATTTGAGTCGGGGGCTGGTCGCTGGGATCGGGAGGTTCGTGGGCCATCATCGGTACCCTCCCGGCGTAGGGGGATTCTATGTAGGGTGGCCCCGCTTCTGGAGGCATCCCGAGCGTTGGGTGCTGCTGATGCATCTCCCTGTACTTCAACGTCTCCAAGCTATGCGATAGGATGTGTCTGGTCAATTTGCTCTGGTGGGGGAACGCCTGGCCGCAATACATGCAGGGGTACAGTCTGGGGGATCCTTCCCTCTTCGCGCTAGAGTCCAGTTCCTGCAACCAAACGTGATTTCATCAACTTCTTGCTTCCACTGTATCTGAGTTATTGAGGTTATGTGCACGCAAGAAGTTGACGCTCATTCGTTTGGCTGAAGAACTGTCTCTTGTGCGCATGTTTGTTCCCTGACTACCCGACGAAACAGGCTGAATTTTGCACACAAGCTGCCGTTTTCAGCGAATAAGATCGTTATTTCTAGCCAAAATGAATGTCAACTTCTTCCATGCGCTCAATAGACGTAAAACGGTGCGAATTCCACACGAAGGTTTATTATTCTCACGTCTCTTTGTTTGCTTTATTATTGTTTCATGAAAAAACCTTAGCTCAACCTCGAGAAATTTTGTAATAAGTGTTTTATGACGCTCAGGCACTTTATAAGGAAGTAACCGGCTCTAGTTCTATTTTTGTACAGATTCGAGTCATTCGATGGACGAACGGATATTTTAATAGCTTTTGTATTCAGAGCTATAGTGTTATAATTTATCTTTTCATTTTCGAAAGGGGTGGAAGTAAACTTTAATCCTTCCACCTTTTAATTTTTTTTAAGACTTTTTCATCAGAAATTGAATAATACCATCCTGAATCTTAGGAAACTTATTGTTTAGGAGATATAATTTTCGAAAATGATCAAATTTTGACATTTCAGTGTCAGTTCGATGGAAAATTGACAGCTCTTTCCAGACCTACCAACATTATATGCAAAAATTGGAATATTCAACGAACTTTTTTTTTACATTGGAACATTTCATTATATTAATTATTTATTTTTTGATTGAAATGTTCAATTTGATATTTATATACTTCAGAATTCCAATTTTTACAATTTAATGATGATTATTTTTGACCAAACCTAACCTTAGCCAACCTACTGATTTTTTTGGGGTTTGAAATTTGCCATGTCCTAACATAACCTTACCTAACACAAACGAATAAAGCTTTACTTCAAATTCCAACTCCTATTTCAATGATTTTGTGATAAATTGGAAGACTGAATAACATTTCGGTACATGTAGAATTAATTTGAATTATCGGGAAAAGCGATTATTTGTTTTGGCCTAATCGATACAAGAAAAAATCGCAGTCGTGAGAGCGCCTAGAAATGTGAAGAATTAATATATTAATTCACGTATTTGTTAAGTCTACTCACCCAGCGTTGTAATGTTGATAACCTAAACTCAAGAGTTTTAGAGGACCCATAAATATAGTGCCTAACGCACGTTTAATGATTAAAAAAAAATTACGAAAAGCACTGTCGTGAAGTTAGGAGCTTTTGAGCGCTCGTACATCCATCTTGTAGCATTTTCCAGTTTTAGAAATCAATTGAAGGAATTTTCGACAGCTGTCAAAGAAATTCTCAAACTCAGGCGAAACTCCAGACTTCATGTCAGTGCTTCAGCTGACCATTTTTTTTTCGATTATCTACGGTATCTAAGGTCTTGGTTATGCGATCTGTACGAAATTCCCCACGTAGTTTGAATACATTATTCTTCACAATGTTGAATACATTATTCATCGAGAAAACAAAATTTCAAACGACCGTATTTACGGAACCCCTAGTATAATTCTGCTCATTGATGAACGTGAACACGACATTTCAGATCCACACCTATCCTGAAAATTTCAAGTCCCTAGGCCTTTCCGTTCGAAAGTTATGATTTTCTATGGTTTCTATGGTTCTGGTCATGCGATCTGGAGAACTGTAGCTTGAATATATCATTCTCCATTAGTATACAAAATTTCGTCACGATCGAATCTGTAATTTTGAAATTATCAAGAAAACTAAATTTCAAACGACCATATTTACCGAACCCCTGGTATAATTTTGCTCATAGATAAACGTCATCACGTCATTCGAGATCCACACCTATCCTGAAAATTTCAAGTCCTTAGACGTTTCCGTTCGAAAGTTACAATTTTCTATGGTTTCTATGGTTCTGGTCATGCGACCTGGACAAAATTTCACATGTAGCTTGAACACATTATTCTCCATCTGAGTACACCTCGATCGAATCTGTAGTTTCGAAGTAATCAGGAGAACAAAAGTTTGAAAGGCCATATTTACGGAATCCTTGGTGGAATTCTGACCATTAACGAACTCAACCGAGGCATTTGAGATCTGAACCTACACTGAAAATTTCAATGTTCCATTCGAGAGTTATCGTGCTTATGGCCGGACAGACGGACGGACAGACTCGAATTTTTCGACGGATTCGTCATCAGTGAGTCGAACATAGTCGATTGAGACCATTTTCAGCTCAAAGTTCGAAAAATACAGACATCGGGACGAAATGATATAGCCCTCTTGTAAGTAGTACGAGCGCTCAAAAGTGGAGCGTTGTGAGATTTATAATTTCATTCGCCAATTCGACGAATTAAGCACTTGATTAAGTGTTTATATGGAAAATTTAACATCCTACCACCACTCTCGGAAATGTGAGAGGTGATTGGTTTCAGACCAATAATTGCCGATGTTTAGTTCACAAACCGCCTTGAAGAGATAATAGAAGGGAATGATTGGTTGAACGAAAACGAACACATCATTTGGAACCACCTAGAATGGTAGGGTTGAACATTTCCTTGAGACGAAATAAAGATCGGAAAAAGGGAGTGGACGAAATAACACGTAATCTATCGGGAATTAAGTTGAGTTAAGAAGTGAACAAAATTATATCGAAACACCGAAAGGAAGTTCGGGTGTGTTCTGTGTCGCAGTGAACTCTCGGCTTTATTAAGTGTGAACAACACGATTCCGACAAGGACAGGATTCATAGTAAACAAGTTTGCCGATTATCAATTTCCAATAATTGACATGAGATAGGATCTTCTATAATACCTTACATTGGTATTACTGCCTTATATATTGGTAAACCTACCTGTCATGTGTCCAAAATATGGTTGATAATGTCAATATTTACGTACTATTAAAAAATCATATCTCCTAAACTAGAAGTTTCCTCGAGTAGAGACTGGTGCCATTCGTTTGGGCACTAAAGTAAATACAATCCGCGATAGGAATGAGATATGTTCTAAAAATTAATTTCTTCAGTTGATATTTTAAACATAAGCTTACCTGTTCTTGTGATCTGGAAAATTCCGGTGGATCCTTGGTATTCTTCTCTTCAGATCCTCCACCCCAATCAACTTCTTTTTTCAAACTCTGAAACGAATTTGATTTCTCATTCAACACGGATTCAAAAAATTGCTATAAACAATCAAGCTGAATATTTGTTATTCTTAAGTTGGTCTATGATAAATAAACCTAGGAATTATCTACGACCTATATGTAAATTTTTTTCGATAAATTAGAAGCGTTTCCACTCTGATAAAAAAAATTTTCGTGATTATATTGTGATAAAAGAAGGCGTCATATTAAATTTATTCTCCAATGAGATGGAAGCAGTGAGACGCCATAAATATTTTGTAATTCCATTGGACAAATTCTGATAACACTTGTGGTGATCTAAAATAAACAACAACGCCCATTTCAACGAAAAAATGAGATATATTATCTAACGCTTATCATGTTATTGAGGGGAAAATAGATATAGACAAGGACGTGGCTCAATATTAGACCTACGACAACATATTCGCCTTAATATTTTTATTTCAACTTCGATAATAATAATGAATCAACTCAATACTAATACAGAAATAACTCAAACTGCAAAAAAGTGAGTCTAAATCTCTATGAACTTCTTTCACTACAAGGAAAAATATTCCCATTTGGTATTTCACAGAATCAAAAACAAGCTCAATTAAATTCGTGACAGACCTAAACGAACTCGTTACCAATTCTCTCATCCTGCGATTTCCTTGAACAACGCTTAGGACGTTCATTCCTTTGATGTTGAAATTCCATAAAAATTGATTAACTGATATCTTGGGAATCGTCGATTCGAATGAATTGAAATTTATAGAGAAGTTTTTGCTATTTGATTTCTATATAACCTTTTGATTCATTAATCCTCTAAAATAAACAAGGTGAATAACAGAAAATAATTTATTGATAATTCGATTGAAAGTAATCTGAGTCTTTTTGTTTTGATTCGTTTACATTTGACATTTATTGCACGATATTTATGTCTGATAAGATTCTTGCTTGGATTACTTATGAATGAAGTGGTTTTCGAGAAATGTATTTAGAGTAGTTAAGAGGTAACATACTAAAAGTTCTGGGATCTATATCTGGAACATGAGTAAGGAGGAAGGGACAGAGGACCCAATTTTTCGCTCATATCTCCCAAACGATGCGTGATACGATAACATTTATCATAAACAGAATGAAAGATTTTTGAATTCCCTACAAGATTGCTTCTCTTTACTTTTTTGAGTAACTCGAAAGGATTCACAGATATCCGCAGCCGAAAGTCACTAATCGAAGAAGAGTTTGTTCTGCAAAATCAACAGTGAATCCGTGAGTGTCGATCAGTTGATGATAATACATTGAATTCAAACTAATTATAAAGGCAATTCAATATTCTTCAATTTCTTTCCCCTCAAGCATGGCGAAAAAGTGGAAGGCTGAGATGCTAGAAGGAAAAGTTTGTCAAAAAATGTGGGGTGAAATAGCTATTTAATCAACTAGTTTATTAATGACAGCGATTAATGGTCGAAATGTTTGAGACCTTTAAGAAATTTTGCAATCATCGACGGTAATTTAGAAAATGTATTAATTCCAACAGGTTGTGTTGAGCATTTATAGTTCTTATAAAAAACGAAAAATCTTTCGTGTGGAGTGTGAGCTGGCCTCAAGGATATATATCTCTTTATTATGTTTAAAAGTGTATGCTCATCATTATCCAACACAGTGAATATCCTGTTCGAATGTGTTTTCGATAAATTCACTGTCACCAAAAATTTCGATCCCATATCTTGTACATCCTTTCTCTGCAACCTTAACAATTCATCTTTTCTCAATGCACCCGCTACTCCGAATATCAAAGCGACCTACAAATCAAACAATGATAGTTATTTCACTATAACGAGATAATGAGAATAAGTTGGAATAACGATTCAATTGAATTTTATTTTTACCTTCGACATCAAGAAAACACTATCAGGAGCATTCGCTATGAACTCTCTCACATGTTCTTTTTCGAGAACTTTTGATTTTTTTGGGATATATCACTCTCTTTTTCGTTTAATAAACATCACCAGTTTGTGGTATCTGCTTATATCAGTATTGTCTTTCACATTTAGTGTTGATTTCAGCATCGAATATTTTGGCCATAAACTTGCTAGATGCCCTTTTTCTGCAACACCCGTAAAGTATGCCAACAAAACCGTTTCCGTAAAGTTCCGAACCTTCTTGTCCTTGCACCAAGATCTGAATTCAGCATAGGTTTTCTCATATAAATTGCGGCTCTTTTCAGGAAGCAGACTCAAAGTTGCTGCTTCAGCAGTTTTTGTCACATCGGGCGGTGTCAAAGGGGTTTTTTTTCCGTTATTCATTATGTAGTAGCGTAACGGATAAAATCAGATTCTGATCGAAAGCGAATAAATAAATTTGACAGCTCGATCGTGCTCCGACATAGATGCATCTATGCTCCGACTGAATATTTTATAATCGGTTGCCATGATAATCATGCATTAATACAAGAAATCATGCATTAATAGGGGTCATTAATGGATGATTTCGAGTGCGTTAAACTGAGCTTTTATTCTATGGTCGACGGAAAATAGATTTTTCGTTAATCAGCTACATTCGGCTGCGGATATATCAAAAACCATTTGAGTAACAAAAAAAAAATAGTGGTAATCTTGTAGGGAATTCGAAGAACTTTCAAACAATCTTCAATAAGTTTTACCGTACGACGCACCATTTGGTAGATATGTGCAAAAAACTGAAAATTGGGAACTTTGTCGTCGAAACTTCAAGAATTACTCTTACATCCACCGCATCCTCCAGATTTGTCATCCAGCGACAAATATCAGTTCGAAAACCCGATAAAGGGATGCTCGCCGGTTAGAGATATGGCTTCAAAGAAGAGCTGATTGCCGAAACTGGAGCTTATTTTGAAGTGTTGGACTAATCGGTCTATGAGGAAGTCGAAGAGAGGGACTCCTGAAGATATTTGCCAAAAAATTGTATATTAGTACCTTTAAAATTTCTAACTTTTGCCATCCTCGGAGGAATCCGAAAAACATTTCTCCACTCCAGATCATCACCAATCGCCGACCGAACACACAGTGATCAAACATATCAAATATTTACTCACCAGAGGTACCTGTTGAACCGGCGGCAACAACGAAGTCCCCGGGAGCGATTCCGACTTGATCTGCGGCGATAACCTACCGCAAGGAGGCGGCAAATGTGAAGAAGAAACGGCCGTGTTATTGTGTATGGTCATGTCGTTCGGAACGTCATCCTCGGCGCACATCATGGGACTCTCGCGCCCCAAGTTGTCGTTCGAGTTCAACTCGATCTCCTTCTCGCTGTGCGGGGACTCCTTGCAGATCCCCAGCAGAGGCGAGGACCTGGCCTGATCCTGGGAGTCATCCTCGTGCCTCACAACGGTGGCGACCGGGGGCTGGGCCTGCATCAACAGCTGCTGGTGCGGTTTGCGCGTCACCAACTCCGTCGGTTCGTTCTGTTCATTCTCAGTCTTGCAGTCCCTTGTCATTTCAGCTAATCCTTTGACCTTGAGGCTTTCCGCCGTCTTGAGCAACGCTGACAATTGACAGTACTCGACGTTCACCTCCCCCTTGTACATGAACTCGATGAGGGTGCGGAGTTCGGAGAAGCGGACGTCCTTGAGGATGACGATGGGGTGACGGCTGGGGTGGTCGATGAAGAGGGTTTGAAAGTAGGAAGAACAGGCGGATAGGACTACTTTGTGGGCGCGAATGGAATGACCTTCCGAGCAGGCCAAAGTAACGTCGACTAGGCTCTCGTCACGAAGAAGCTGACTGAATACTCCGAGAAGGTTACTCTGATGATTGTTCCACCTCAGGCAGTAATGCTCACTTCCCATTTCTTCGTAGAACGGCTACTGAAAAGAAGAAAAAAGCTTTTAGTCTGGTTGGTTAATTGAGGGAACAGTTACAACTGCAAATATCAGTGCGGTGATATATTTAGTCTTTGATTACAAAGGGGCGACTGTGTAACATAAATTTCCTCATCCATTTTGAATTATTGTGAGGTGCATCTATACCCGTCATCTCAGTGGATACATCGATATTGTATTTATGCGTTCCTACGTTTCGGTCTGAATACTCGAACAGTCTTCAGGGTAACTTCATTTCTATATTATCCGGCGTTCCTTCTTGGTTGTAATGGAGGCTCTTTTTCATTGCACTCTGAGATATTTGTCATTTTCTCTTAGTCTTCTCAATTTCTGATGTTCTTCGACTCTGTTTTTGAGGGGATGTTGAGTCTATCCATAATATTTTCTACCACACTCACATGACGCCAAGAACTGTAGATACTCAATACCGTGTGAGTGTGATGGAGAATGAATAGGAGGGGCCAAACTCCTCCTTAAGGTCGAAGAACAAAAAAAGTTGACAAAACAAGGAGGGATGAGAAAGTCAAAGACGCCTCAACACCTCTTGAAAGAAGACCACAGAGTACAATGGGAAGAGTCTGCATAATATCAAAGTAGGTAGGAAGAGTGGACAAGGAAAAAACTGAAAGAAGTTGGTAAAACACAGTGCTACCAGTGCTCCAGACCAAACTTTAGGGGTGAACTGTCGAAAAAGGGATTATGAAACGAATCACAGATTCTGTGAACCAAACCGGCAAACCACCAGTGTTACTAGAACTAACTAGCACTTTCTCTTCCATACACGTCGGCGGAGTGGGAGCATGCTGGCCTGTCCATCGCGACGAGCGACAAGACTGACCAGATTTAATAGACATTCTGAATTGGCAACCGTGCAGGAGTCTCGTCGCGTGACAGGCTAGCATGCTCCCACTCCGCCGACGTGTATGAGAGAGAAAGTGCCAGTTCGTTCTAGTTCAATATTGGATTTCTCATCATCATAAAGCGAATTTATTTCCATTCTTGCACTGTTCGACTGGACGGTCAGGCTCTCTTTCTTATGCATTGAATATCCTATACGTCCGATGAAATTTTCCAGACCGGTATATCCCACTCATATATTTCTGCAGATCGTTCGGAACTGGTTCAATCCAGATACAGTCGCAGAAAAGTTTGTTGAATTGGATGTATGCTGACTTGGTTTATTTCCAAACTGGTTAATTTTTCATAATAATAATCAACAATGGTAGCGAAAACAACCACACTACATTATTATCTTATCTTTCCTTGGAAATTCGATGACGAAAATTTGCGCGTAAATCAAAATATGTTAATAAAGGTAGGCTGCAGGTACTTTCACTGATACGCTTCAATTGCTGCTGAAATCCGACATCTTGGTCTCTCCTTCAGCTGAGATGAACTCACGGCGGACTCGAGAACACTTCCTCAATTCTAAACTCGAATGATAATAACAATCATCATTCCTTATATTTATGGTCGTTATAATAGTGGTCCAGAGCGAGGAGCGTAACATGTTTGTGGAGCATTTATCCAAGAAATATGCCACGCTGACTAACCTTAGAAAGAGCCATCAAGCAGTCCACTATTTTATTTGATATCAGAATAATCTTTTGAATAGACATCAGATACGGACTGGGTTGAAAAATCGAAATAGATTGAAGAATTTCGTTTTAGATCGAAAGGCAGCTCACACAAAGAACAGACCACCTTCAACAACGTCAGGAGACCAATTCAGGATCAAGTTTAGGACACTTCTGACTGACTACAAGCTTGGACAATACTGGAAAGAAAAGAATCCCGGGAATCTCCGGTTAAATGAATTCCTGTTGTTTGAACGCAACTATTTTTATCAAAACAAAAAGACTGTTCTGAGAACAATCTGTACCTGCGATCTAACATGCTGATTCCGGTTTAAGTGACTTGAATCCTATGAACAGGAAAAACGGTAAGTATAGCAGTGATCAGGTTCTTTTATTTTTAGAGGAATATTTCCGTGAAAGTAACAGGAAAATCTAGTGAAATATAATAATTTTGTGAATATAAACCAACAATATTTGTACGTCTAACTGTATGGACACATTGAATTCAACAAGAATGTTTAGTATTTCTCACAGAAATTCAGATTATTCTACCAGAATAAATCTTGTTTAGCCAACAGTATTTAATCCATTTTGCACCTTATGGTTGAAGTTGTTTGGAATAAAATATCGGTTTCCGACGAAGAAACGAACATGATGAAATAGCGATTCTATAATTTTTAGCTTTTTTTGGTCTCCTACCTAGAATTGAATATTTTCGATTTACGATTGATACTAACTTTAGAATAACTTTTCCTAGGTAATACAAACAAATAGAAAAGCACCGCCGTGAAGTCAGGAGCTTTTGAGCGCTCGTTTATCCACCTTGTAGGTAGATTCGCATTCTCCGTTTTACAAACCAATTGGAAAGATTTTGACAGCTTTCGAAGAAAATTTCAAACTAAGGCAAAAATCAAGACTTCACGTCAGTGCTTTAGGTGACCAATTTTTTTTTCGATAATTTGCTAGAATTTTCTACGGTATCTATGGTCTTAGTAATGCGAACAGGACAAAAACTCCCACGTAGTTTGAATACATTATTCTTCATCTATGTGCGAAATTTCATCCCAATCCAATGAGTAGTTTCGAAATTATCAGGAAAAGAATGGTTTGAACGGCTATATTTACGGAACCCCTAGTCTAATTTTACTCATTGATGAACGTGACCGCGAAATTCGCGATCCGAATCTATCCTGAAAATTTCAAGTCCCTAGGCCTTTCCGTTCGAAAGTTATTATTTTCAATGGTTTCTATGGTTCTGATCATGCGATCTGGAAAAAAGGTAGCTCGAGTATATCATTCTCAATTTAAATACAAAATTTCGTTATGATCAAATCCATTGTTTTGAAATTTTCAAAAAAACTGAATTTCAAACGGCCATATTTACGGAACCCCTAGTCTAATTTTGCTCATTGATGAACGTGAAAGCAACATTCGAGGTCCACACCTATCCTGAAAATTTCAAGTCCAAAGGCCTTTCCATTACAATGTTATAATTTTCTATGGTCTCTATGGTTCTGGTCATGCGAGCTGGACAAAATTTGTATGTAGCTTGAACACGTAATTCTCCATTTGAGTGCAAAATTTCACCTCGATCGAATCTGTAGTTTCGAAGTAATCAGAAAAACAAAATTTTGAGCGGCCATATTTACGGAACCCCCGGGCGAATTTTGCCCAATAACGAACTCAACCGAGGCATTCGAGATTCGAACCTACCCAGAAAATTTCAAGTCTCTAGGACATTCCGTTCGAGAGTTATCGTGTATACGGACGGACGGACGGACAGACTCGAATTTTTTGACGGATTCGTCATCAGTGAGTCGAACATAGTCGTTTGAGACCATTTTCGACTCAAAATTCGAAGAATACAGACATAGTGACGAAATGATATACCTAGCCCTCGTGTAAGTAGTACGAGCGCTCAAAAAGAATGAGGGTTAGTGTATGAATAAGAAACATGGAGCAGGAACAGGGAAATAGGGGTTCAACAGGAAAACAAAGATCAAAGACAGGTTAGATCAGATAAGAGGAAGGGAGAAAGATTAGATCTGTAGCGATCTGCACCGACGGCCCAACATTTACCGTACCGCTCAACAGAGGACGCTACCGAATAGACAAAACTCAAAAGATACTACCCAAAGGATTGAAAAGCGACAGAAAAGGTGTGAGCATTTGTAGACAGTAATTCTGTGATCAAATTCACTAATATGATTCCGGAATCAGGGAAAAAATTTCTTTATATTCATTATTGACTCTCTCAATAGTTCAAGTTTTCAACGAATGCCTCTCTAATTCATTAGAATAATGTGAAGATACTCTATAATAAATATAATAATAAATTCTCCCCATTCCAGACACCTATTCGTGAAGTCACTCTCCATCTTTAGATAGAATGCACTACTAGAGAAAATTCCTGTAAAATCTCACGTTATAAGCTTCGATTACAACTAACTAGCACTGTAATATATGAACGATAGTTCTTCAATTCAACGAAGAATTTCTGTTAAATCGATACTACTGTTCCGTTTTGAGTAAAGCGATTCCTGTTTTTGTTTAGTGTTCATTACTGGAAATTCTTGTAGACGCTGAAGTTCGAAACTTGAAAACAATTATCTAGTCTGTTTATTAAACAGGAAATTCCTGTAAGTAGTCACGCATATTCCGGTTTTCGTCACAGTATTATTTTTCTGTTGAAATGACAATCTACAGTTTGGTTGCATCAAATAATGTAAAACTTGTTATTTCTAGAGGCATTAAACGACCGGAATTGTTACGTAAAGTCAACAAATATTTCTGCTGTTGCTTATATAGGGGGAATTTCCTGTAGAAGTAACCGAATTCCTGTTGTATATCCTAGACAATTTCTTTCAGTGCAGAGGGACTTCTTGAGGGAATTTTTTCCAGAAAACCGTAACCACTGAAGGTACCACTAGACGTACCTCAGGATCAAACAAAAAGACAGCTGGCAATTATAACATACCCGCATGCGTGTGAAAAGGATTGCACCTCAATCAAGTCCATTTCAATGGTAGATACCAACAGCGAAATAAATAAGTTAAACGCTAGATATTCGCACAGATGAAAGACTTGAAATTCGCTCAGGAAGAACGACCAGACATAATGGACGGTACCGTTTGTCTGTCTGGCTTCCTAGTCACGTGTATCACAGTGCTTCAGGATAGAACAAGTACCTGTAAATCACATTCTCAAGCATAGTTCGTTATCCTTCGAGAGCGTTATCGGGGGAAAAGAATTTATCTGTTATTTTTTGCTCGGCTTGATCGTTCGAAAAAAACGCTCGAGGAATGCTGATTCCAATCTTCGAAAATTATTAATCTTTTTTCCTATGAAACGATGGACGAATGATAGTCAAGAATATGTTTCTAGGTTGTTCAATGAAAGAAAAGTAGAAAAAAGGAAAATTTGTGTTCTTCGGAAATGTATTTAAATTAGTTAGGAGGTTAACATACTAAAAGTCCTGGAACCAAGACTTGAAGCTTGAGAGAGGGGTGGGGAGGGACAAAGTTGCCAATTTTCAGTTCTTGTCCAGATGAATCAACCTTTTCACTACACTTGAATTGATCGATTCAGGCAAATCGAAGATATTGCAAGTTAAAAGTGTTACTCCATTTCTGGTGAAACGGCCGATTTCATGCATTAGGTAAATTTTGAAAACTTCATTTAGTTGAGATGTATCAACTTTTACACTACACTAGAATCGATCGAATCAGCCAAATCGGAGATATTGGAAGTTAACGGAAAAGTTACTCCATTTCTCGTGAAACGGCCGATTTCATGAATCAGGTTTTTTTTCGATGAGGAGCAGGGTGTTATAATCTGGGCAGGATCCTTCAAGAGAAGAGGGAAATACAAGTGGAAACTGAAAATATTTAAGAAATTTATTAACAATGGAACACAACACTGCGTTTAAGTGTTACCTTAAATTAATATGTGTGGAAATTAAAATGAATTGCTGATGATAGTTTTTAGGATCATTTAACAATACAATTTTTACAGTTAAATTACTGTCGATATGCAGGATTTCTGTGCAAAACGCGAATGGAATGATCTAGAACATCCATTCACTAATCATCTAGATGATTAAGTATTGGAAAAAACGTTCAGCCAACTGAACGTTCTGAATAATCAGAGGTAATGCAAAAAAAATCTTTCGATGAGGGTTTGACGCTTTTTATGAAAAATTGAGTTGAAAAAAAAATATGAAAAGGAACAACTTTCATGATACTAAATTCGGTAGACTTGTGAATTATTCTTAATATTTTTGACATTACTGTCAATTTTCTTAAGATTTGAATAAAAGTTGTTCCTTCGCCCAAACAACAATTGAAGGATGCCTTTCACATGTACAGCATACGTATCGCTAAGAATATCCTGTATATAAATATGTGAAATCAGAAAATTGATTTTATTATCACTAGATTGGTAGTAAATTGGCACTCAACATAGAAATCTTCTGTAAAATTAGTCCAGTTCTGTATGAGAAAAATCTGTTGATTTTCAAATCTATTATCTGTATTGCGGTATGTGTGGAAAAAAAATCGAATTCAAAAAGGCCACAAAAAATCTCATATTGTTTTTCAGTGAATCCACATTTTTATTCTTCGTTTTTTCATTTATTTTTGATGATGATATTCAGATAAAAATCAATTCGATTCGTGACCAATTCGAATACAACATACATAAATCGATCTATTCAAGCAAATCGAAGATATTGGAAAGTTGAAAAAAATTTACTCCATTTCTGGTGAAACGGCCGATTTTATGCGTTAGGTGAATATTGAAAACTTCATTTAGTTGAGACGTTTCAACTTCATCTCTACACTTGAATCAATAGATTCAGGCGAACCGAAGATATTGGAAGTTCTCCATTTCTGGTGAAACGGCCGATTTCATGCATCAGGTGAATATTGTCCCAAATGGTGCGTCGTTCGGTGAAACTTATAGAAACAAAATGGAAGGTATTCGAACCTTCTATAAGATGCCCTTCGTTACTTATTTTAGTAACTTCAAAGCAGTGCTTTTTATAATTTTTTTTTATTGCTGTGTTGGGGATCTTAGAACATCTGAACCTCCAAAAATCCCTCCTGGACGAAGGGCAACAAGTTTTGTATTTTGAATTCAAATAGTGTAGTTGGGAGAAATTCGTCAGGGAGGGCATTCCCATCTGGTCTTAGAGATTAACATGTATTACCTTAATTCAAAGTTTGAGCACCCTTCATATCAGGCGTACCGATTCAACCGTCAGCCAACGTGCACACACGTTTCCAATTCAATTGAACCCCATAACCCAATCATTGCCGCAATACCTCACCTTCCACTTCTGTCTGTTCTTAAGACGTTAAACCAGTCGCCGGTTTGATTGATTGATGCTCTATAATGTATGCACTCCTGAGCGCCATCCTCAATCAGTTGTCACCAGAGCTGTCACCTGGAGGGAGTTTGCGATCACAGGTCACAATAACCTTGATCCGCAAGAAGTTGATTGAAATGAATGCCTGTCGTGTTGAAAACAAGCGATGGGCATATAGATATAATACTTCAGCACCATGAAGAAGTGGAATATTTCTCACGGTGTTTTTGTACACGTGGAGTACATGTATACTATGGTTTTGTGAAATATGGAAGGTGAGAAGTGGTTACTTCATTGGGTTGTTGAAGGTGTAGTCTTTTTCCCTGATGTGACTCTGTGACTACAATATACTAGAGGACATACACTCCAGGACATAATTTTCCAGGATATAAAACAGGAATTCGGTTACTTCTACCGGAAATTCCCCCTACATAAGAGACAGCAGGAATGTTTGTTGATTTTACGTGACAGTTCCGGTCTTTTAATTCCTCTAGGAATAACAAGTTTTACATCAGTTGATGCAAACACTCCTCAGTTTGTCATTTCAACAGGAAAATAATACTGTGACGAAAACTGGAATATGCGTGACTATTCATAGGAATTTCCTGTTTGATGAGCAAACTAGATAGTTGTATTGCAAGCTTTAAACTTCAGTTTCTACAAGAATTTTCAGTTATAAACCCTAAAATAAAACAGAAATTACTTCAATTAAGTATAATGGAACTGTAGTATCGATTTAACAGGAATTGAGAGTCTCCATAATGAATATGGAGAAATTTTTTTCCCTGATTCATATTAGCGAATTTGATTACAGAAATACTGTCCACAAATGCTCACACCTTTTCTGTCGCTTTCCAATCCTTTGGGTAGTATCTTTTGAGTTCGTACCATTCGGTGGCGCCCTCTGTTGGGCGGTACGGTAAAAGTTGAGCGGTACGGTAAATGTTGGGCGGTCGGTGCAGATCGCTACAGATCTAATCTTTTTTCCTTCCTCTGATATGATCTAACCTGACTTCAACCTCTGTTTTCCTTTCAAATCCCTATTTACCTGTTTCTTCTTACACTATGTTTCTTAATCATACACTAACCTTCTTTTCTTTTTTTGTATGTCCTAGGAGAAGTTATTCAAGAGTGAGCATCAATCGTAGATCGAAAATATTCAATTCTAGGTGGGAGGTCAAAAAATGCTGAAAATTATCGAATCGCTGTTTCATCATGTTCGCTCCTTCGTCGGAAACCGATATCTTATTCCGAACAACTTCAATATTCCTTCGAACATAAAGGTACCTGAACACTGCTATACCGTTTTCCCTGTTCATAGGACACAAGTCTCTTAAAGCGGGATCGGCATGTTAGATTGCAAGTACACATTGTTCTCAGAACGGTTTTTGTTGTTGTGATAACAATAGTTGCGTTCAAACAACTTTTAAGGGCGATTGCCCAGAATGACAAATGGGGAAGAGGAGCCTTGGAACTTTTGAAGGAAGAGTTTCACACACACTTAAACCAGAAATATTGAAGAAATCGTAACTATTACAAGGATGATGGCTCGTGACTCTTTTTTGTCTCAGTTGTAATAATTGTATTTGAGAAGGTTTCCTAGTTTTAACTGAACTCAACTTCCATGTCTTTACCTTCACCCAACCCTGTTACCAGAAAATTTGGCAAACTGATGGGTCATGGTGAGGGTGAAAAACATCGTCGTGAAAGTTGTGGCCTTGGCAATGTTCAAGAATATTTCACGTCGAATACCGAATAAAATCGAAATGTGGACAGTGAAAACATCGAGGATGCTTCGATTTTCACAACGCAAAGCCAAACACAATGAATTAGGGTTATTCCAATAAAAGGGCGAAGTCATGAAAATCACGTTATGTACTGAGTATCCAGCAAGAATCGATTATATCAATGAAAACGTGGAAAAATTGCGAATTATCCCTTTTATTCGTACCCTTATGTTACTGGAGTGGTATTTATCTTCTGGTTCTAGATCTAGAAACTCTCACCGAGTAACACTGATGATTGAAAAGCTTCAATTAGCATTGAAATAAAATATGAATATATTCTGTGATTGATTTATTGAATAACATGAATTGAAGTATGAATTACCATGGCCTGCGCTATAACCGGACCTGACTCCGATTGAGTATTTTTGAAACATGCTCCAAAGAAGAATAAACCCACGAGATTCATCATGATTTTGCATTCAGAAAGCTTCTGACAACCGAATGGACCAATTCACCCCAAGACGACATAGATAATCTCATTTTGTCTAAGGACAATAGGTGATTATTCAACGACTGTTAAATTTCGAGATAATTTTCTTATGAGTAATGAACAGTATATTTTTATGTATTTTTTTCTTCCACAGTTTGTCTGTATTTCACCAATTTATCACGTTATTTTCTTGCTATTGCTAATTTAATTTTTTTTATGATGATACATTCTTCTATTATTTCTAGACCCTTCCGATGATAAACAGGTTTTCACATGTTTATTCTGTACGTTCGCCATTTGTTGCCAGATTCTTCTAAGGAATAATAAGATATTCAAATTGTTGTAACAATGTGTATTGAAATTATGGGACCCAATGGAAAATGTTTTTTCAAATAATGATTCTTTCTGAGAATTCTCGATTTCCACCTTGAAATAATGGACATGAATTTTTCCTCAAAATGCCTCATAATATGAGCTCTAGTCACACTTGAACGACCTTTTTCAAAAATGACACATTAATTTTCAGGTAACATAATAATGAACACTTGCAATAAAAATGTCTAATAAACTAAACGATATGGAAAAACAACACATATTGTATACATAAAATATTCGGTGATTGAAGCACCTCTAAACAATTGTATGTAACAGGTACTCAATTCTTTCAATGCGAATAAGCTATACGGTTAGTTGAACTTTTAGCAAGGTCTTCACAGTCATTCATCTCATTTCAATTAGGTAAGCTTTCAGAATAATAATGAACGAATATCGCATCTGTTCCAACATTCTGAAGTTGGTTTTTTCCCTGGTCAAAACTGAAATAATATCATCGTAATACAGTGTCACCTCCTTTCAAATAATAAAGATTATAGAACGAACCACATTTTTTTTCAGGTTTCACTAGCTCGAGTTACAGAGGAAGTTACAAATCCCAGAAAAATTCACTAATTGAAAAAAACAGGAGGTAAAGTATCAATGAGGTGAGATTATTATTGTCTATATCGTGAATTCAAATTTCTTAATTTTAATTTACTGAACTCTAGAGTGAGGTTTTGTACGCAAGCATTATTTCAAACATTTCCAGGAAAAAATAGATCAATTCTTCCATAACTTAATTTTATAGAGGCTAGCAATACACATGAAAAAGAAAAAAAAAATCTTCAAGGGGAATATGTTATAAATGGGGGAAGAAATTTTAGGCGCAATTTCCAAAAGTTTTCACCTCCTACACAAAAAATTGCTCAATTTTTCATACTAGATAATCCCAAGAATCATGAGAGCTGAAAATAACACTGAAGGATAGTTACAGCAAAAAATATATATTTTCACTGAAATTCTAACGATGTTAACATTAAAACTTTTCTTTGATTTTCATTTTCAAGTTGAAAACAATCATTTGAATTTTACTTGAATGGGCACTGTAAAATTGAAAAAATACCAATGGGTAATTTTCTAATTCATCGTTGTACACGTAGTTCATACATTTTTGTATATCGAAATTTTATGAGAATATCTGAGGTTTACACTCCAACCAAATTTAAAACGATCATTATTATTTCATCTCGAAATGAATGAAAGGTCCGTCAACTAATTATCGACTTGATATAAACAAAAACAGAACCGTTATCTCGGATATAACAGAAGTTGTGTCAAGTATCATTCTACATGACCAGTGCCAATAAAAACATGAATCAACACGAATTTTCTGATATATCACTGACCAAAAAGAAACTTAAAATATTTTTTCAAATCCTCAATGAATTCACTCGAAGACTTCGTCAAACCACGTAAATTTTAATGGAGATAAAATGTTAATTGGTCACCAACATCAACGACTTCCAGGGCTCGATTTGAAATATAATGCAATATTAATTGTCATTATTTACTCAAGTCGAATATGCAACTATTCAAATTCTAATTCAGTGTAATACTGAATCAGCTATCAATAATTAGTATGTAGGTATGTTGAGATTGTCGGTTAAAACGTTCAATTGCTTGGAAAATTTATTGACCTATAAAATGGAAAACAAAAAAATTATTCGATGAAGTATTTCCACCAAAAGAGTCAGAATGGAAATTTATGAATTTTCCCTTGATATAAGACAAATAGATACATAATTTTCAATTATTTTCGATGAAGATGTCTTGAGTTAATTCAAAAAATTGAATGAATTGCGTCGTTTAATTATTCCATAATCAGTTTTAATATAGTTCTTACTCCTTTCTAACCAAAAAAACATCTGTGTTGAGTAAACAACCGAACAGTATTCAAATTAATTGTCATAAACTGAAGCTATACGGTACGATTTATTGAATCTTAGTACTTTTATATAGACGACCCGAATGTGATTACCATCTCACTTAAAGTTTCGAAAACACTAAACCAACGATTGCGACTGAATGAGTATCCAACAACAACATTAAGAACCAAATTTTTTGTTCATAACTACGCATTTTCACAACAGGAAGAGACAATATGGTTAAGATGGAAAATTTCAACATCCACTTGGACAAGTACTATAGCTTCCATGAGTTGAAAGTGTGATGAATGAAACGTTGGGAACGAGTATCGAAATATTTTTTCTTCATTTTAACTTGTATATAGGTGTTTTTGAGCCCTAATTCTACTTACATTTTTGTTGAATATAAGAGGAGAGCCGTCGATATTATTTCTCTTGTTGAATCTACAACTTTATTGTTTCTAATTTTCAATTTCATAAGAGGAAGAGGGAATTCAAGGAGTGATGTGCAGTTCACAGCAACTTGTTACATTGAGTTGAAAGAGAAAAAAGCTTTTATAATGATGGAAATAATCGAATAATACTAGTTCGGAACCAGTATCGGGATATTTGTCGGTTCATACGAATTTATCAATAAGTAGATGTTTTTCCTGGATAAAAACTTATTTATCTGAACATGTACTTATCGATAGATAAGAGTGGAAGAGTGAGGACATATTTGAGTGCTTCAAATAATTATTTCGTTGAACACAAAACTTTTTTTTTTCATTATTTTGCATTATCACACGAGGTAGGGAAATTTTTTTTCATTATGGAAATTTCAACATTCGCATCCATAACAGCTACGTGTGTTGAAATGAAGGTTTGGAACTAGTTTCTCGATATTTGGCTCTTCGTCGGAAATTATCAATAGTTCTCATTTTTGTTTGAAAAAATTTTTGATAATCTTTTAATGTTCTTTTCGATATAGCGATACAGATAAAATAATGAGAAAGTGATCAGGAAATTAATTTTTCTGTTGAATATCTACACATTGACTAAAAATTTCGATATTCACCTGCAGTTGGCAGCTACGTGTGTTCTATTGAATCGAAAACGGAAAAATATAACTTTTCAGAACGATAATAATCGAATAATACTGGTTCAGAACCGGTTTGAAAAATTTGTCGTACTTCTAAATTAACCAATAATCTTTTCTTCAAAAATATTTTTGTAGAAACCTACGTGTGTTCCATAGAAATGAGTACAGTAAAGTTATAATTGTCCGAACGTTGAAAATAATCGAATGATACTGGTTCGGAATCAGTATCGATATTTGGCGCTTCAGTTAGACTTATCAATAGTTGTTCTTCATTTGAAGGAATTTCGTTGATCGGCCAATGTACTCTTCGATAGATTAGGGTAAGACAGTAGGGAAGTAATTATTCAATTTCTCATTTCTTCTGTTGAACACAACTTTTTTTTTTTTTTTTTTCATTTTACTCGAAGAAGGTTCTATACAGTTCAGATAGAAAATTTGGAATTTATACGTAGTTGACGGCTACGTGTGTTCTATTGAATGGAAAACGGAAAAAAATCAACTCTCAGAATGTCAATAATAAGCGAATAATACTAGTTCAGAACCAGTTTGCAAATATTTTGTTGTACTTTTTAACTAACCAAAAGTCGTTTCTTCAACATTTTTTTTATTGAATCCTACGTGTGTTGCATAGAAGTGAAAACAATAAAGTTATAATTGTCCGAAAGTTGAAAATAATCGAATGATACTGGTTCGGAATCAGTATCGATATTTGGCGCTTCAGATAGACTTATCAATAGTTGTTCTTCATTTGGAGGAATTTCGTTGATCGACCAATGTACTCTTTGATAGATGAGGGTAAGACAGTTAGGAAGTAATTATTCAATTTCCCATTTCTTCTGTTGAACACAACTTTTTTTTTTCTCATTTTTACACGAAGAAGGGTCTATTATACAGTTCAGATAGAAAATTTGAAATTCATACGTAGTTGATTGCTACGTGTTCTTTTGAATGGAAAACGGAAAAAATCAACTTTCAGAATGTCAATAATAAGCGAATAATACTAGTTCAGAACCAGTTTGAAAATATTTTGTTGTACTTCTAAACTAACCAAAAGTCGCTTCTTTAACATTTTTGTTGTTGAAACCTACGTGTGTTGCATAGAAATGAAAACAGTAAAGTTATAATTGTCCGAGAGTTGAAAATAATTGAATGATACGGGTCCGGAATCAGTATCGATATTTGGCACTTCAGCTAGACTTATCAATAGTTGTTCTTCATTTGGAGGAATTTCGTTGATCGACCAATGTTCTCTATGATAGATGGGGATAAGACAGTTAGGAAGTAATTATTCAATTTCCCATTTCTTCTGTTGAACACACCTTTTTTTTTAATTCTCATTTTTACTCGAAGAAGGATCTATACAGGTCAGATAAAAATTTTGAAATTTATACGTAGTGGACAGCTACGTGTGTTCTATTGAATGGAAAACGGAAAAGAATTAACTTCCAGAATGTCAATAATAAGCGAATACTACTAGTTCAGAACCAGTTTGAAAAAATTTGGTTGTACTTCTAAACTAACAAAAATTCGTTTCGTTAACAATTTTTTTATTGAAACCTACGTGTGTTGCTTAGAAATGAAAACAGTAAAGTTATAATTGTCCGAGGGTTGAAAATAATCGAATGATACGGGTTCGGAATCAGTATCGATATTTGGCACTTCAGCTAGACTTATCAATAGTTGTTCTTCATTTGGAGGAATTTCGTTGAACGACCAATGTACTCTATAATAGATGGTAAGAGAATTAGGAAGTAATTATTCAATTTCCCATTTCTTCTGTTGAACACAACTTTTTTTTATTTCCATTTTTACTCGAAGAAGGGTCTATACAGTTCAGATAGAAAATTTGAAATTTATACGTAGTTGACAGCTACGTGTGTTTTATTGAATGGAAAACGAAAAAAAATTTACTTTCAGAATGTCGATAATAAGCGAATAATACTAGTACAGAACCAGTTTGAAAATATTTTGTTGTACTTCTAAACTAACCAAAAGTCGTTTCGTTAACATTTTTTTTTGTTGAAAACTACGTGTGTTGCATAGAAATGAAAACAGTATAGTTATAGTTGTCCGAACGTTGAAAATAATCGAATGATACTGGTTCGGAATCAGTACCGATATTTGACGCTTCAGCTAGACTTATCAATAGTTGTTCTTCATTTGGAGGAATTTCGTTGATCGACCAATGTACTCTCTGATAGATGGGGTAAGACAGTTAGGAAGTAATTATTCAATTTCCCATTTCTTTTGTTGAAAACAACTTTTTTTTATTTTCATTTTCACTCGAAGAAAAATCTATACAGGTCAGATAGAAATTTGGAAATCAATACGTAGTTAACAGCTACGTGTGTTCTATTGAATGGAAAACGGAAAAAAAATAAGTTCCAGAATGTCAATAATAAGCGAATAATACTAGTTCAGAACCAGTTTGGAAATATTTTGTTGTACTTCTAAACTAACCAAAAGTCGTTTCGTTAACATTTTTTTTGTCGAAACCTACGTGTGTTGCAAAGAAATGGAAACAGTAAAGTTATAATTGTCCGAAAGTTGAAAATAATCGAATGATACTGGTTCGGAATCAGTATCGATATTTGGCGCTTCAGCTAGACTTATCAATAGTTGTTCTTCATTTGGAGGAATTTTTTTGTTCGACCAATGTACACTCTGATAGATGGGATAAGTTAGGAAGTAATTATTCAATTTCCCATTTCTTTTGTTGAAAACAACTTTTTTTTATTTTCATTTTCACTCGAAGAAGGATCTACACAGGTCAGATAGAAATTTTGAAATCAATACGTAGTTGACAGCTACGTGTGTTCTATTGAATGGAAAACGGAAAAAAATTAACTTCCAGAATGTCAATAATAAGCGAATAATACTAGTTCAGAACCAGTTTGGAAATATTTTGTTGTACTTCTAAACTAACCAAAAGTCGTTTCGTTAACATTTTTTTTGTTGAAACCTACGTGTGTTGCAAAGAAATGGAAACAGTAAAGTTATAATTGTCCGAAAGTTGAAAATAATCGAATGACACTAGTTCGGAATCAGTATCGATATTTGGCGCTTCAGCTAGACTTATCAATAGTTGTTCTTCATTTGGAGGAATTTCGTTGAACGACCAATGTACTCTATGATAGATGGGGGTAAGAGAGTTAGGAAGTAATTATTCAATTTCCCATTTCTTCTGTTGAACACAACTTTTTTTTTATTTCCATTTTTACTCGAAGAAGGGTCTATACAGTTCAGATAGAAAATTTGAAATTTATACGTAGTTGACTGCTACGTGTGTTTTATTGAATGGAAAACAAAAAAAAATGATTTTTCAGAATGTCAATAATAAGCGAATAATACTAGTTCAGAACCAGTTCGAAAATATTTTGTTGTACTTCTAAACTAACCAAAAGTCATTACGTTGTCATTTTTTTGTTGAAACCTACGTGTGTTGCATAGAAATGAAAACAGTATAGTTATAATTGTCCGAAAGTTGAAAATAATTAAATGATACTGGTTCGGAATCAGTATCGATATTTGGCGCTTCAGCTAGACTTATCAATAGATGTTCTTCATTTGGAGGAATTTCGTTGAACGACCAATGTACTCTATGATAGATGGGGGTAAGAGAGTTAGGAAGTAATTATTCAATTTCCCATTTCTTCTGTTGAACACAACTTTTTTTTTATTTCCATTTTTACTCGAAGAAGGGTCTATACAGTTCAGATAGAAAATTTGAAATTTATACGTAGTTGACTGCTACGTGTGTTTTATTGAATGGAAAACAAAAAAAAATGATTTTTCAGAATGTCAATAATAAGCGAATAATACTAGTTCAGAACCAGTTCGAAAATATTTTGTTGTACTTCTAAACTAACCAAAAGTCATTACGTTGTCATTTTTTTGTTGAAACCTACGTGTGTTGCATAGAAATGAAAACAGTATAGTTATAATTGTCCGAAAGTTGAAAATAATTAAATGATACTGGTTCGGAATCAGTATCGATATTTGGCGCTTCAGCTAGACTCATCAATAGTTGTTCTTCATTTGGAGGAATTTCGTTGAACGACCAATGTACTCTATGATAGATGGGGGTAAGAGAGTTAGGAAGTAATTATTCAATTTCCTATTTCTTCTGTTGAACACAACTTTTCTTTTATTTCCATTTTTACTCGAAGAAGGGTCTATACAGTTCAGATAGAAAATTGAAATTCATACTTAGTTGCAAGCTACGTGTGTTCTATTGAATAGAAAACGAAAAAAAATTAACTTCCAAAATGTCAATAATAAGCGAATAATACTAGTTCAGAACCAGTTTGGAAATATTTTGTTGTACTTCTAAACTAACCAAAAGTCGTTTCGTTAACATTTTTTTTGTTGAAACCTACGTGTGTTGCATAGAAATGAAAACAGTAGAGTTATAATTGTCCGAAAGTTGAAAATAATCGAATGATACTGGTTCGGAATCAGTATCGATATTTGGCGCTTCAGCTAGACTTATCAATAGATGTTCTTCATTTGGAGGAATTTCGTTGATCGATCAATCTACTCTTTGATAGATGAGGGTAAGACAGTAAGGAAGTAAATATTCAATTTCCTATTACTTCTGTTGAACACAACTTTTTTTTTATTTCCATTTTTACTCGAAGAAGGGTCTATACAGTTCAGATAGAAAATTTGAAATTTATACGTAGTTGACTGCTACGTGTGTTTTATTGAATGGAAAACGAAAAAAAATTTACTTTCAGAATGTCAATAATAAGCGAATAATACTAGTTCAGAACCAGTTTGAAAATATTTTGTTGTACTTCTAAACTAACCAAAAGTCGTTTCGTTAACATTTTTTTTTGTTGAAACCTACGTGTGTTTCATAGAAGTGAAAACAGTAAAGTTATAATTGTCGGATAGTTGAAAATAATCGAATGATACTGGTTCGGAATCCGTATCGATATTTGGCGCTTCAGCTAGACTTATCAATAGTTGTTCTTCATTTTGAGGAATTTCGTTGAACGACTAATGTACTCTATGATAGATGGGGGTGAGAGAGTTAGTAAGTAATTATTTAATTTACTATTTCTTCTGTTGATCACAACTTTTTTTTTATTTTCATTCTTACTCGAGGAAAGGACTGTTCAGATAGAATAAATTTAAATTCAGATGAAGTTGACACCTAAGTGTGTTCCATCGAGGAAAATCGGAAAAATATAACTCTTCGAATGTTGTAAATAATCGAAGAATACTGGTTTGGAGTAGTTTCGATGGCTGTTTTTGTTTATCGATCAACGTACTCTTTGATGGATACGAATTAAAAAATGAGGAAGCAATTATTCAATTATTTCTTCTGTGAAACACAAAAAGGTTATTGTTCAACCGGAGGAAACTTTCAACCTTGGCAGAATTTGTGCGACGAATACTTTTTTCGCGACCCGAGTTGAAACTTTGCACGAGTCGTAGATCATCATACTTGCCGGCATGATGCGTGCGTTCAAGTATTGCCATTAGGAACCATTAAACTTAAAAATAGTCGTGTTAACCAATGATGCGGACAAATTTTTAACTGGCGTAGATTTTCAAGGTGAACCCTGACGAGTATTGAAATTCGAAACGATCATTATTCATAGGAAGGTGCGTCTCAAATCTGCGAAGTGTAAAAAAAGTTAACAATACCTTTCTGTCATTGATTATACAGTGCGTAGTAGCGCAACCTGTGGGCCAGTTTCAATGCTGCGACGAAACGTGCAGGACACCAACACAAAACACAAGTTGATCGTCACTCAATACCGAAATCATAGGGAGAATACCGGATTGATCACTAGCGTCGGTATCTGACTAAAAGCAGACGGGACCACGACTAGAGCGAAATACATCAAGGTAGGCGGTGCGGTGGCAAGCTCTAAACTGTTGTCCTAGGTTCATACGTAGATGATTTAATTTCGGGTAGACGGAACGAACGCAATAGGATCAGCAGCGTACCAGACAGCAGTGGGATCTCTCGTGCCCACACGGAAGCATGGATAACCGCCGAAACTGCGAACCGGAAGCGGTGTTTTCGCGAGGTTCCTCGTCGGCGAACTGGCCGAGATCGTGTTATGCAAGTCGGATGACCTTTCACTGGGCTGTAGGTGCGAATTGTGCTTTATTTAGACTCCGGATGCGGGCCGTCTTCCTCGTTCTGTTTGTATGTGTGTGTGTGCCACTGTTGCTTGTTTTGTTCGAAATTGCGAGTTCGTTCGGTGTGTGTTATGTGTCTGCAACACCGCCACCGTGGTTGCCGGCCAACTGTCTGACGAACGAGACGGTGTTAGTCGCAAACTCTGGCCGCATCGCGCCGCCGTTCGCCCCCGCACGCCCCCCTACCTCCCGCTTGCACACGCAATTCTATTAGACGCTGCTTTTCCTGCTCTCGGACGTCTGGACGATGTCGTAACTTTTCTGCAACTGCTTCACTTCCGAACGTTCCGCCTCTGCACTAATTATTAAACTCATTTCGTTCACCCTGTTTTTTTTTTCTACGCCGAATTTATACATCTGCATTCGGGGGTTTTTGGAGGATATCCGGTATAACGCTGGGTTATGGGGAAAAGCCAAAGATCTGGTGCTTACTCATTCGAACCTGCCCGATGGCCGATAATGCCTATATCGAATCTTGTATATCTGGTAGGCAGTTGATACGATAGAAAGCTCAAGGCTCTAGGAGTCCTGACGACGGCTCTTCTCCTCTGGATCCTTTAAGACTTCCTGAGATGAATGTGAGGAGGTTTAACACTCAATTATTCATTATTAGGAGCCAGGGGTTCCTGCGACATGAAGATCTTGTGCTAACCGAGGTATATCCTACATCTCTCTAAAATTCTGAGACGACAGAGCCTCTCAAGGAAGCCTGTGAGGAGATGTAGCATATTCTTGCTGCGATCAAAATAACTTACTGACTCCACAGCGCTAAAGTTTAGAGAGAACTCTTTGGAATGCTTAAAATCTAGAAGATTTTGCCGGAATATGTCCTTGTCAGTCACCTCCTGTTCTTTATTTAGGTGTGATTTCCTGAGCCATATGTAGGTTCTGGTCCAACATAGGGGATTACGGCCCCAATTATGGCAAGTGCGTATCTTCCTCTTTTCCCCTGGTTCTCGTGTGTCCAGGAATCAAGACCAAGAAGGAATAACTCTTCTGCCAGGCAAAACTTACGTATCACATTACAATTAGATTCAGATTTTGAGGGGGTTTTCAAGGTATTTTGTGCCCTCCATCAGAGCCACAACGTAGTCTACAGTTTACCCTCCAGTTCCAGCGTTCTAATGAAATCCAGTATCTGGGATGGCTTCAAGGAGGTTACTTCTACAAGTCTCTTGTCCAAAGCATTTTTTGCTTTGGCTAGCGATGGCGAGGCATTCCGTCACCAGGTGTTCCGGAGTTTTTTCCTCCTCCCCGCAAAATCTGCACTCGCCGTTTTCATTCTCATTAGGTGCTTCCTGAGGCGGCAATGCCATGTAATAGTTAATAGTTAATAGTTAGGAAGGGGGTTATGTTTCACTGCGACCTCAAGGTCTATTATGCCCCCCATCAGATCCGTATTCACAAATGCGCTACCTACAGCTCGCCCTCCAGCTCCAGAGCTCCAATGAACTCCAGTATCTGAGAGGGCTTCAAGGAGGTTAGATCCTCATTCCTCCTGTAATTCTCTTGTCCAAGACATTCTTTGCGCTGGTTTGCAATGGCGTGGCATTCTGTAACCCGGTGAACAGGAGTCCTCTCCTCTTCCACACAGAATCTACACTCGTCTGTTTATGTTAAGCTCATTCTCATTATATGCTTCCTAAGGCGACAATGTCCTGTGAGGAAGCCAGTGAGTAGGCGTAACTTGTTCTTACTGAGATCCAAATACTTTTTAGATCTTGAACTTTCAAAGTTCCGAATGAACCTTTTAGAGTGGTCCATTCCTGGAAGGTTCCTCCAGAGTGCTTCTCTTTCGGTCTCTTCCTTCTCCAGAAACTCTTTCTTATAGGTGCGTTTACCTATGCCACAGAAGGGTTCTGGGCCAGTAAGTGGCGTTTGTGCTCCCTTTCTGGCCAGTGTATTGGCCTCTTCGTTTCCTTTGATTCCTGAGTGACCAGGAACCCAGACTAAAGAGACCTTATTTTTTTTGCCTATTACATTAAGTTTCCTCCGGCACTCCCATATCAGCTTTGAGTCGATGATATAGGAGTTCAGTGCTTTGATAGCAGCTTGACTATCCGAGTGGATCACAATGTCACACCCTTGATAGTTTCTTTCCAGGCCATGTAAGGAATCCAGTGAGGAGGTGTAGCATATTCTTGCTAAGATCCAGATACTTCCTAGATTTCGCAGTATCAAAGTTTCGGAGAAAATTTTTGGGATTACCCAACCCAGGAAAATTCCACCAGAATGTTTTTTCCTCCTCCTGAAAATCTTTCTTGTATGTACATTTACCTATACCACAGAAAGGTTCCTCGCCAATGAAAGGAGTTTGTCTTCCTTTTCTAGCTCCAACACCAGTCGTCAAGGACTGATTGTGCTATTTTGGATGTCTCTCTCTCCCATTATTCTTCATTCTGGTACAATCACCAAGTTCTGCCTAGTGTTTCTCCTCCAACTTTGGTATATGAGGGATGGTCCTTGCATCTAGCTGCTAGCTTCTTCTTGTTTGACTGTTTGTGGTTACAATAGGCAAAGAAATAGAAGCATCTTCTTCCAGTTTCTGTGAGAATCTCACTGAGAAAGGACTCCTCTTCTGTCTGCAAAGACCAATGTATATCTTGTTCTCTGTTATTCAAGCTGTGGGCAGACTAACTTTTACCTCTACTCAGCAGATCTGTGCTGAACTTGGATAGCGGATCTCTTAGGAATCTTAAGACTCCATTTTGGGATATTTCCCACCAACTTCAAGCCAGTGGTTCCACAATTTTCTATTCGATTCGTTTGTTAATTCTTTGCTTTGCCTATAAGGGTGCTGGGCGCTATAGAAAGCTATCAAAAATCCCTGTTTTTCCAGTTCTGTGTCATCTTCAAGTGTTACATCACCCTCCTTGGTCAGTTCGTTTCAGGATTGATAAGAGTGCTATACAAGTTTGGAAGTAGTCTCTATGGCATCAAGTGCTTTTAGTGCCGCCTGACTGATAAAATATACGACTCCTCCACTTTTTATTATTATAATGCTTATGTCCAACATTCAATCACACGAATGCAACCCTTCCAAGGTAGACAGTTCGAATATTTCAATAATGTTGAGGAAAATGTCCAATCTTTTCACTCGAATGAATATTTAACTATGATAACGACTATCAGCCAGTGACATACTACCTCTATTATCAGGTTCCTAGAAACCCATCAGTCCTGAAGTTGAGCAAAAAAAAAACTGTTTAGATGATTAAAAGAAGTATAATTGGGTTGAACATTGGGTTGAATTTTACGACACGTGATTCGATGCAAAGCATTATTTTCAGGTATTTAAGGTATAACTAAATTTATTCTTCAAACTGTGAAGCTACCTGCTAATACAAACTAATCTTATCACCAGGTGGGGTAATAGTCAATCCTATGCGCAACTTCTTGTGCGGGATGAATATTTAATGATATCTTAATGACACTCCATGGTTGAAATTATGCTTATCTTACTGC
This sequence comes from Aphidecta obliterata, assembly GCA_963966015.1. Taxonomy (NCBI): domain Eukaryota; kingdom Metazoa; phylum Arthropoda; class Insecta; order Coleoptera; family Coccinellidae; genus Aphidecta; species Aphidecta obliterata. The sequence continues at coordinate 8,595,301 of OZ014435.1, forward strand.
CATTGAGTGAGAAGATCTATTGACGTAAGCAAATTTTTTCCTTTTTGAGCGCTCGTACTACTTACACGAGGGCTATATCATTTCGTCACGATGTCTGTATTTTTCGAATTTTGAGCCGAAAATGGTCTCAATCGACTATGTCTGATGACCCTGATGACGAATCCGTCCAAAAATTCGAGTCTGTCCGTCCGGCCGTCCGTAAGCACGATAACAGAACAACCTAGAGACTTGAAATTTTCAGTGTGGGTTCAGTTCCCAAATGCCTAGGTTGAGTTCGCCGTTCAAAGTTTTATTTCCCTGATTACTTGAAAACTACAGATTTGATCGAGATGAAATTTTGCACTCAAATAGAAAATGAGGTGTTCAAGCTACATGTGAAATTTTGTCCAGATCACATGACCAGAACCATAGAAACCATAGAAAATTGTAACTTTCGAACGGAAACGCCTAGGAACTTGAAATTTTTAGGATAGGTGTGGATCTTGAAAGTCGTGATCACGTTCATCTATGAGCGAAATTATACTAAGGGTTCCGTAAATATGGTCGTTTGAAATTTAGTTTTTTTGATAATTTCAAAACTACAGATTCGATCGTGACGAAATTTTGTATACTAATGGAGAAATTTATATTCAAGCTACATTTCTCATGATCACATGACCAGAGCCATAGAAACCATAGAAAATCATAACTTTCGAACGGAAAGGCCTAGGGACTTGAAATTTTCAGAATAGGTGTGGATCTGAAATATCGCGTTCACGTTCATCAATGAGCCGAATTATACTAGGGGTTCCGTAAATACGGATACAGAATTTCCAGTTTGAACACTAAACTAACACAGGAATTACTTTCTTTGTCGCTTTTCAATCCTTTGGGTAGTATCTCCTGAGTTTTGTCTATTCGGTGGCGCCCTTTGTTGAGCGGTACGATAAATGTGAGGTAGTCGGTGCAGATTGCTACAGATATAATCTTCCTTCTTTCCTCTGATCTGATCTAACTTGCTGACGTTACCCTCTGTTTTCCTGTTGAATCCCTATTTCCCTGTTCCTTCCAACACTATGTTTCTTAATCATATACTAACCATCTTTTTTTTGGTATTTCCTAGGAATTTTTCGAGATTTAGTATCAATCGATAATATTCAATTCTAGGTAGGAGTCCAAAACATGCAATATGCTAAACTCGAATTTCACATGCTGACTAAGACGAAAATATGCTAGATTTAGAATTGAAAATGCCAAATCAGCAACAGTGCGTTCGATATCATCGAGATTATTATCGAATCGGTGTTTCATCATGTTCGTTCCTTCGTCGGAAACCGATATTTTATTCCAAGCAGCTTCAACCATATGGTACAACATGGATTAAAAAAAACTGTCTGCTAAACAAGATTTATTCCGGTAGAATAATCTGAATTTCTGTGAGAAATACGAAACATTTCTGTTGAAATGTGTCGAAACTGTTAATCCTGTTATATTTCACTAGATATTCCTGTAACATTTACGGAAATGCGTTTAAAATAAAAGTACCTGATCACTACTGTAATTACCGTTTTTTCTGTTCATAGGACTCAAGTCACTCAAACCGGAATCGGAATGCTAGATTGCCAGTACAGATTGTTCTCAGAACGGTCTTTTTTTCCTGCGATTATGATAGTTGCGTTCAAACAACAGGAATTCATTTAACTTGAAATTCCCGGGATTCGTTTTTTTCCGTGTTCTCCCTTCCATATTGATATGTTTGAATAAACTACCAAATTTCCATATCAGTCTCATCCAATATTCTTTTTTTTTAATTTATCATTCGTATTTTATTCGCCGCCAATGAATAGAGGATGTTTCTTCGTGTTTGCTTTGCTGACTGTTAAATGAGGCAAATATTAGAACCGACTCATTTCTACTGGTTTGAGTTGACGGTTAGGAGCACTTCAAGGAGTAATTTCATATTAAAGTGTTTGTCATTTGGTATTTCCAAGAAGTCCCAAATGAGCCCCTGTAGTGGTAAGAATGATTGCTGTTATACTTCGAGACACAACTGGCCAGTTTGTGCACGCTAAATTCGACTTTGACACTATAATTACAATAGAACGATAAAGATGAGTAATCTGAACGTGAAAAATCCACCTTCTCCTTCCTGCGAAGTTTAGTTTCTTTTCGTAAGTAGGAAAAAAATCATTTATGTCGGAGTGGCGCACAATGCAGCGACGACCAATACTTATGACCGGCAAATTTATAGAAGAACGTTGCTTTATATTGTGCGTATAAATATAGCAGCATCATCAAATTTGGTAACAACAAAGCACGATAAGATCGCCGCTAAAAATTTATCTCTCACGCAAGCTAAGGCGATGAACTTATCAAACGCCTTCACTCTATCCAAAAATGCAACGCTTCTAAGATCACTCCGCGATTTCTAACGCCTATAAAAACGTCATTCAACTCATGCATACATGATAAAAATTACTCCATGCCTTATCATTATAATTTCCGAGAAAAATAACAATTATAGAAGTCGCGTCATAGGTTATGTAACGCAGAAAGACAAGAGCGTTATACGTTATACCGCACGTTCGAAACGCCTTTGCCAAGCCGGATCTAGTCCCTGTCGTTGCCAACCAGCCGATCCATTTCAATCTCCTTCAATTTCTTTATCATCAGGTACGCAGAGCGTTGTTGCCTACGACATACTGTTCTATAATATTATCTCCGACCTTGACAGTGCTCATTGTGAAAAAATTGTGCGTGCTCGCTTGACCTTAGTCGACTGTGGTACATTGGTTGGACGCGTGGGAGTCGCATATTCGTCGGAACCTACCTAGAATCTGTTGTTGGTCATGGAATTAGGGATTTATTTATGCCGATGAGGCAAGATGCTCAATCGGCGCCAGTTGCGTTATCTGAAATGTGTTTCTGGTCGAGTTTTGAGGTTTGAGGACCTGGTTTATTTCCATGATAGCCGTTGATCCATCGCATCTCCAATGATTTGCCTTTTATGTTGATACATAACTCTCTACCTTCCTAAATTTTAATAGATGAACAGACCTAGGCTCACTTTTCCACTGCCAGAATTCAAACCTTCGACCATACATAGCTACCCTTCAGCCACCTAGTAAATATGGCAAATTTTGATACATAATTCAGATTAAATTGAAGAGTTGATGAGCTACTCTGTGAAGTCCATGATCCCAAGAAAATTTTCAAGATCAAGAAGAAGGACGATCAAAAACATCAACCTACCGAAAATAAAGGCTCGACCACCACAAGAAGAAGGAAAAAACCTTCTGGTCGAGTTTTGAGGTTAGAGGACCTGGTTCATTTCTATGATAGCCGTTAATCCATCGCATCTCCAATGATTTGTCTTATATGTTAAAACATATTTCTCTACCTTACTCAATTTCAATACATGGACAGACCTGTGCATACCTTTCCACTGCCTGAATTCGAACCTTGAACCATACAAAGCTACCCTTTAGCCATCTGGTGAATATTGCAAATTTTGATACATTATTCAAATCAAGTTGAGGAGTTGAGGAGCTGCTCTGTGAAGTCTATGATCCCAAGAAAAAATTCAAGATCAAGAAGAAGGACGATCAAAAACATCAACCTACCGAAAATAAAGGCTCGACCACCACAAGAAGAAGGAAAAAACCTTCTGGTCGAGTTTTGAGGTTAGAGGACATGGTTCATTTCTATGATAGCCGTTGATCTATCGCATCTCCAATGATTTGCCTCCTATGTTAATACATAGTTCACTTTCTTCCTCAATTTTAATACATGGACAGACCTAGGCACACCTTTCCACTGCCTGAATTCGAACCTTGAACCATTTAAAGCTACCCTTTAGCCACCTGGTGAATATTGCAAATTTTGATGCATTATTCAAATCAAGTTGAAGAGTTGGGGAGCTTCTCTGAGATGTCTAGGATCCCCAAAAAAATTCAAGATCAAGAAGAAGGACGACCAAAAATATCAACCCAACGGAAATAAAGGTTCGACCACTACAATAAGAAGGAAAAACCTTCTCGTCGAGTTTGGATCTATCGCATCTCCAATGATTTGCCTTTTATGTTAATACATAATTCTCTACCTTCCTCAATTTTAAAACATGGACAGTTCTAGGCACACTTTTCTATTGCCAGAATTCAAACCTTGAACCATACATAGCTTCTCTTTAGCCACCTGGTGAATATTGCAAATTTTGATACATATATCAAATTAAGTTGAAGAGTTGAGTAGCTTCTCTGATATGTCTAGGATCCCAAGAAAAAATTCAAGATCAAGAAGAAGGACGACCAAAAACATCAACCTACCGAAAATGAATGTTCGACCACCACAAGAAGAAGGAAAAAACCTTCTGGTCGAGTTTTGAGGTTGGAGGACCTGGTTCATTTCTATGATAGCCGTTGATCCATCGCATCTCCAATGATTTGCCTCTTATGTTAATACATATTTCTCTACCTTCCTCAATTTCAATACATGGACAGACCTGTGCATACCTTTCCACTGCCTGAATTCGAACCTTGAACCATACAAAGCTACCCTTTAGCCACCTGGTGAATATTGCAAATTTTGATACATTATTCAAATCAAGTTGAAGAGTTGAGGAGCTTCTCTGAGATGTCTAGGATCCCAAGAAAAAATTCAAGATCAAGAAGAAGGACAACCAAAAATATCAACCCAACGAAAATAAAGGTTCGACCACTACGATAAGAAGGAAGAACCTTCTCGTCGAGTTTTGATCCATCGCATCTCCAATGATTTGCCTTTTATGTTAATACATAATTCTCTACCTTCCTCAATTTTAATACGTGGACAGACCTAGGCACACTTTTCTATTGCCAGAATTCAAACCTTGGACCATACATAGTTTCCCTTTAGCCACCTGGTGAATTTGGAATATTTTGATACATAATTCAAATTAAGTTGGAGAGTTGAGGAGCTTCTCTGTGAAGTCTAGGACCCCAAGAAAAAATTCAAGATCAAGAAAATGGACGACCAAAACCATCAACCTACCGAAAATGAATGTTCGACCACCACAAGAAGAAGGAAAAAACCTTCTGGTCGAGTTTTGAGTTTGGAGGACCTGGTTCATTTCTATGATAGCCGTTGATTCGTCGCATCTCCAATGATGTGCCTTTTATGTCAATACAAAGTTCTCCACCTTCCTCAATTTCAATACATGGACAGACCTAGGCACACCTTTCCACTGCCTAAATTCGTACCTTTAACCATACAAAGCTACGTGTTAGCCACCTGGTGAATATTGCAAATTTTGATACATAATTCAAATTAAGTTGAAGAGTTGGGGAGCTTCTCTGAGATGTCTAGGATCCCAAGAAAAAATTCAAGATCAAGAAGAAGGACGACCAAAAACATCAACCTACCGAAAATAATGGCTCGACCACCACAAGAAGAAGGAAAAAACTTCTGGTCGAGTTTTGAGGTTGGAGGACCCGGTTCATTTCTGATAGCCGTTGATCCATCGCATCTCCAATGATTTGCCTCTTATGTTAATACATATTTTCCTACCTTCCTCAATTTCAATACATGGACAGACCTGTGCATACCTTTCCACTGCCTGAATTCGAACCTTGAACCATACAAAGCTACCCTTTAGCCACCTGGTGAATATTGCAAATTTTGATACATTATTCAAATCAAGTTGAAGAGTTGAGGAGCTTCTCTGAGATGTCTAGGACCCCAAGAAAAAATTCAAGATCAAAGAGAAGGACAACCAAAAATATCAACCCAACGGAAATAAAGGTTCGACCACTACAATAAGAAGGAAAAACCTTCTCGTCGAGTTTTGATCCATCGCATCTCCAATGATATGCCTTTTATGTTAATACATAATTCTCTACCTTCCTCAATTTTAATACATGGACAGACCTAGGCACACTTTTTTATTGCCAGATTTCAAACCTTGGACCATACATAGCTTCCCTTTAGCCACCTGGTGAATTTGGAAAATTTTGATACATAATTCAAATTAAGTTGAAGAGTTGAGGAGCTTCTCTGTGAAGTCTAGGACCCCAAGAAAAAATTCAAGATCAAGAAGAAGGACGACCAAAAACATCAACCTACCGAAAATGAATGTTCGACCACCACAAGACGAAGGAAAAAACCTTCTGGTCGAGTTTTGAGGTTGGAGAACCTGGTTTATTTCTATGATAGCCGTTGATTCGTCGCATCTCCAATGATGTGCCTTTTATGTCAATACAAAGTTCTCTACCTTCCTCAATTTTAATACATGGACAGACCTAGGCACACCTTTCCACTGCCTAAATTCGTACCTTTAACCATACAAAGCTACGTGTTAGCCACCTGGTGAATATTGCAAATTTTGATACATAATTCAAATTAAGTTGAAGAGTTGAGTAGCTTCTCTGAGATGTCTAGGATCCCAAGAAAAAATTCAAGATCAAGAAGAAGGACGACCAAAAACATCAACCTACCGAAAATGAATGCTCGACCACCACAAGAAGAAGGAAAAAAACCTTCTGGTCGAGTTTTGAGGTTGGAGGACCTGGTTCATTTCTATGATAGCCGTTGATCCATCGCATCTCCAATGATTTGCCTCTTATGTTAATACATAGTTCACTACCTTCCTCAATTTTAATACATGGACAGACCTAGGCACACCTTTTCACTGCCTAAATTCGAACCTTGAACCATACAAAGCTACGTTATAGCCACCTGGTGAATATTGCAAATTTTGATGCATAATTCAAATTAAATTGAAGAGTTGAGGAGCTTCTCTGAGATGTCTAGGATCCCAAGAAAAAATTCAAGATCGAGAAGAAGGACAACCAAAAATATCAACCCAACGAAAATAAAGGTTCGACCACTTCAATAAGAAGGAAAAACCTTCTCGTCGCGTTTTGATCCATCGCATCCCCAATGATTTGCCTTTTATGTTAATACATAATTCTCTACCTTCCTCAATTTTAATACATGGACAGACCTAGGCACACTCTTCTATTGCCAGAATTCAAACCTTGGACCATACATAGCTTCCCTTTGGCCACCTGGTGATTTTGAAGAGTTTTGATACATAATTCAAATTGAGTTGAAGAGTTGAGGAGCTTCTCTGTGAAGTCTAGGATCCCAAGAAAAAATTCAAGATCAAGAAGAAAGACAACTAAAAACATCAACCTACCGAAAATAAAGGTTCGACCACCACAAGAAGAAGGAAAAAACCTTCTGGTCGAGTTTTGAGGTTGGAGGATCTGGTTCATTTCTATGATAGCCGTTGATTCATCGCCTCTTCAACGATGTGCCTTCTATGTCAATACATAATTCTCTACCTTCCTCAATTTTAATACATGGACAGACCTAGGCACAACTTTCTACTGCCAGAATTCAAACCTTGGACCATACCTAGCTACCCTTCAGCCACCTGGTGAATATGGAAAATTTTGATTCCTAATCCGAATTCAGTTGAAGAGTTGAGAAGCTACACTGTGAAATCTAGAATCCCAACAACAAATTCAAGATCAAAAAGATGGACAACCAAAAACATCAACCTCCATAAGAAGGAGGAAAAAACCTCGACGCCTACCCTGGTAATGCGCAGAGAAGACAGCATTCTCCTCCGGCTTGAACCTAATGTCACAACGGTGAAAAAATCGTAAAATTAACATTGCAAATCCAATCCTGATCCCGCAACGATTTTTCCGATAGCTGCACTTGCTTTGCACCGACGAAATCATGCAGCGTTTTCTGAGGGCACGGCGCTGTCCCACGATAGCCAAGCCCGATCTTCGCCCGATAACAATGGCCTAGCACGAGCTGCACGCGCTTTGAGCGGAATGTCGTGCTCAAAGAACCATTTCCTCTTTCGCCCCAGCCCAGAAGCCGGGCAAAGTTCGACGTTTGCGACACATAACCGTTGATCATGTTAATCCCATTCGGATTACAGGATCATTTCTGGGGAATTGGCTACGTGGGCGTAGCCGTTTGATAAAATCGCGGATTTCTTCGGAGATAACGCCATAACAGGAAAGTGATTATGTCTCGTTGAATGAACGCTGTTTGTTGCTGCGAAGTTAACAGAAAGATTTCTTATTCTCGCGTCGCTTCGTTTTCATTATTATATTTTTCGATTCCTTGAACAGGGAAAATGCAACTCCCACTAGACATCTCACAACCCCTACTCCACTATGGAGAGATTGAATGAATTCCGGTTGTTCAAACGCAAATATTGTTATCACAACAAGAAAAGACCGTTCTGAAAAAAATCTGTACTTGCAATCTAACATGCCGATTCCGGTCTAAGAGACTTGAGTTCTATGAACAGGAAGAACGGTAAGTATAGAAGTGATCTGGTACTTTTATTATAAATGGAATATTTCCGTAAATATTACAGGAATATCTAGTAAAATATATTAATTTTGTAAGTATAACCCAACAATATTTGTACGACTAACAGTATGGACACATTAAATTCAACAGGTATGTTTGGTATTTCTCACAGAAATTCAGATTATTCTACCGGAATAAATCTTGTTCAGCAAACAGTATTTCAATCCATATTGTACCAAATGGTTGAAGTTGTTTGGAATAAAATATCGGATTCCGACGAAGAAACGAACATGTTGAAACGGCGATTCGATAATCATCTCAATGATATCGGACGCACTATTGCCGATTTGGCATTATTAATGCTAAACATGGGTTGAATCAGGTTAGATCAGATCAGGGGAAGGAAGAAAGATTAGATCTGTAGCGATCTACATCGACGGCCCAATATTCACCGTACCGCTCACAGTATATATATTCAGAAATAATTTAAAAATGTATTCAATAATATTTGTTGGTTGACTAATTATTATAAAAATTTTCATTATTTTTTAAATAGCTTATACAGAGCATGAAATTTAAGATATCCAGGAAATACAATATTTTTGAGTATTTATAAGATCAAATCTTTTCTTATAATGAAAATATGATGTTTTAAATGAACTGTATGAATAGAAATATTAACATGAATGCTAAATTTCAAGTTAGGAGCTTAATTTTTGTATTTCTTCAATAGGAGAAATCTCAATTCAATCATTAACAGTGATTTACCTCTTTTTGGTTTCAATAAAATGAGGATTAAATATCGAATTTTCAGGTCGAATCTAAATGCAATATTTGGCTGCTCATTTAAGATAAAATGAATTTCACTATTTTTGAGCGCTCGTACCACTTACACGAGGGCTATATCATTTCGTCACGATGTCTGTATTTTTCGAATTTTGAGACGAAAATGGTCTCAATCGACTATGTTCGACTCACTGATGACGAATCCGTCGGAAAATTCGAGTCTGTCCGTCCGGCCGTCCGGCCGTAAGCACGATAACTCTCGAATGGAACAACCTAGAAACTTGAAATTTTTAGTGTGGGTTCAGTTCCCGAATGCCTCGGTAAAGTTCGTTAATGGGCCAAATTCCACCAGGGGTTCCGTGAATATGGCCGTTCAAAGTTTTGATCCCCGGATTACTTGAAAACTACAGATTTGATTGAGATGAAATTTTGCACTCAAATGGAGAATGATGTGTTTAAGCTACATGTGAAATTTTGTCCAGATCGCATGACCAGAACCATAGAAACCATAGAAAATTGTAACTTTTGAACGGAAACGCCTAGGGACTTGAAATTTTCAGGAGAGGTGTGGATCTCGAATGTCGTGATGAAGTTTATCTATGAGCAAAATTATACTACAAGTTCCGTGAATATGGTCGTTTGAAATTTAGTTTTATTAATAATTTCAAAACTACAGATTCGATCGTGACGAAATTTTGTATACTAATGGAGAATGATATATTCAAGCTACATTTCTCCAGATCACATGATCAGAACCATAGAAACCATAGAAAATCATAACTTTCGAACGGAAAGGCCTAGGGACTTGAAAATTTCAGGATAGGTGTGGATCTTGAATGTCGCGTTCACGTTTATCAATAAGCAGAATTATACTAGGGGTTCCGTAAATACGGTCGTTTGAAATTCTGTTTTCTCGATAATTTCGAAACTACGGATTCGATCGAGATGAAATTTTGTATTTTAATCGAGAATGATATATTGAAGCAACATTTTGTCCAGATCGCTTGACCAGAACCATAGAAACCATAGAAAATCATAACATCCGAAGGAAAAGGCCTAAGCACTTGAAAATTTCAGGGTAGGTTTGGATCGCGGATGTCGCGGTCACGTTCATCAATGAGCAGAATTAGACTAGGGGTTCCGTAAATATGGCCTTTCAAAATATTTTTTTGCTGATAATTTCGGAACTACTGATTGGATTGGAATGAAATTTCACACCTAGCTGGAGAATAATGTATTCAAACTACGTGCGAAATTTTGTCCAGGTCGCATCGCCAAGATACCGTAGAAAATTCTAGCGAATTATCGAGAAAAAATTAGTCAGCTGAGGCACTGACATGAAGTCTGGAGTTTCGCCTAAGTTCGAGAATTTTTTTGACAGATGTCGAAAATTCCTTCAATTGATTTCTGAAACTGGAAAATGCGAATTTTCCTACAAGGTGGATGTACGAGCGCTCAAAAGCTCCTGATTTCATGATATAATCTTAATAATAGGATTGAAATTTTCAAAGAATAATTAAAAGATAAAATTGAAGTCATTTCTACATCGAAAATCAAAAAAATTAATGCAATTGAAAAGAAAAGGATTGAGAAAGGTAAACGAGCTGAATTTTCAGGATCAAATCCACATTCAAATAGAGTTCCTTTCTTCTCGGTCTCTGAAAGTGTTTTCTTCGAGATATTTTTCGCAATAATTGTTAAAATAATTAAAATCATTAAAATTAACAAGAAAGCTATTGAAATCAAAATGATTATTCACACTAATTTATAGATTTTTTTGATTGGAAATCAAATGTAATACTTATTTATACTATGAAAATAACTACCTCATCAATAAATAGAAAGATATAAAAACAATCAAACTACATCTACAAAATGTCGATATCATGCTGCAGCTTCAAATCCAAAGTGATGGTTTATTCTAAAATGATTGTTGTATCAACGTTATAAACAAATAAATAAGAATGTAGTTCCAATAATTAGGTGTAATCCGTAAAATCCTGTAAATATAAAAAATGTTCTACCATAAGTAGAATCAGCAATTGAAAATGGGGCTTCTATACACGGTCTTTCACGAGGAACCTCACCCATATTTATACGGGAAACTACTGAACGTATTTTCATGAAATTCAGCACTTATAAGTATTTCACGATGCTGATGAAATCTAAAATATTTTCAAGGCATGAGCACCTCCGGTTTTTCCGGAAATGACGTCAACTTCCGTTTTTCAAATTGGAACACCATTTTTTTATTGCAGAAATAGATTCCTTAGAAAATTTCAAGTTATTTTGATGTAACATTTTTCAGTTTTGGTTGGAAAATTCTCTCTGAGCGGGAAAATTCGAAAAAAAAATCGAAAATAGAGCTCCGCTGAAACAAGAATAACTTCGAGGTTTTTGGATGGAAAATTTTTATTTTTGGGATTTTTCAAGATGTAAGATTGATGTATCCACTTTGAAAATCGAAATCGCGATTCATGATACAGGGGGTGAAAAAATCGCTTTCAAAGTTAGGGATGACAAAATCGTGACAAAATCAATTTTTTCAAATTAGAACCCCATTTTTTTATGGCAGATATTGAATTAACGTTAAAAAATAATGTGAGTGTATGCATCACACTCTTGCCCTAAAATGGATATTTTCTGAGTTATTCACAAAAAACTGTTTTTCGTCTTGAATTTTCAGCTATTTCTTTTCCCTTCACGCCAAAAAGATGAAATTTTCAGGAACTGTTATTTGAACCATGCTGTAGATTTTTCACCCCTTCTTGAAACCGACTTCAAGTTACTATTAGGAGAACCATGGCAAACTCTCGCAGTTATAACTAGAGAAGATAGACATTTATTTATACGTCTCAGGAATGCTTCGTGCGTTGCTCTTCTTATTTCATCGGGAGGAAGAGATCTGCAAAAGTGTTTAAAAACCAAATTGAGTTTCAAAACTATGAATCTAAAAATCTAAACAAACCTGAACGCATTTCTGACTCGTTCTATGCAGTCCTCTTTATCAGTCAGGGGAGTTGAGTAGACAATATTTTTTATCCTACCCCAAACATAATAGTCTAAAGGAGTTAAATCGGGAGAACGTGGTGGCCAAAGATGTGGACCATTGTTCGCCAACCATCGATCTTCAAATAGCCTGTAGAGGATATTTGACACATTGAGTGAATTGTGTGGAGGCGCGCCATCTTGTTGATACCATAAGTCATTATGGTTCTGTACTAGCGGCTCAATTATTTGAGTCAATATGTCAGAATATCTATCTCCTAAGGGAGAACATTCTTTAAATAATGCAAACATGTGTAGTGTTCTATCTTACCAGTTAAAGTCTCATCATAAATTTGAACATCGAGAATTGCATTATTTTTGATGGCGCAAAAAACATTGAAACTCCAGGTCTCTTGAAAGTTCCATTGTCTGAAGTGATGGTTGTTCTCTTCATCCCAATAATGACTGTTATGCCTATTGAAAGAACCATTCTTTCTGAATTTAGATTCATCTGTCCAAATTATACAGTCCAAAAAAATTTCATTCTCTTGAAATCGAATCATCATAGCTTCGCAAAACTCTGTCCTCCTGACGAAATCAGTTTCCTTCAAATGCTGTACCCTATTGAATTTATATGGGTGCATTTTGTGTTTTTTTAATATTCTCCAAACACCCGATTGAGATAATCCCAGATCAATCTCGGCATCTTTGAGAGAATTTTGAGGATTCACACGAAAATATGCAAGAACTGTAATTTCGTTGTTCTCATCTTCTACTACACTTTTTTCTCTGTGTTTAGTTTTCTTAACGAAAGATCCGACATTTCTCAAGTTTGTCATGGTTCTGTTAATGGTATCTCTCGTTGGTCTGGGTCGGTCAGGAAACCTCTCAATGAACAGTCGAATCGTTCTATCTACAACTTTATTACATTCTCCATGAAGTAGAATGAGATTTAAATAATCTTCATTGGTAAAATTAGGCATAGTGATCGATTTTATAACTTAATACGAATTATCACCAAATTAATAGTAAACACAAAATGCTACTGAATAAAGAGGAATTTGGCAGATGTAATTAATGATATCTATCATTAAAAAAAAAGAATGTAAAACATGGTAAGTTTTTGCATATGGTTCATAAGGAATTATTTATTTATGACTGGAGAGAAAACCGATGGCCGATTAGTTGAAATAAAGAGGTTTCCGATACAAATTCGAATCCAAATTCGCCATCTATTTAGGAACAACCTTTTAAGTAACAGTTCCTGAAAATTTCATCTTTTCGGCGTGAAGGGAAAAGAAATAGCTGAAAATTCAAGACGAAAAACAGTTTTTTGTGAATAACTCAGAAAATATCCATTTTAGGGCAAGAGTGTGATGCATACACTCACATTATTTTTTAACGTAGATTCAATATCTGCCATAAAAAAATGGGGTTCTAATTTGAAAAAATTGATTTTTCACGATTTTGTCATCCCTAACTTTGAAAGCGATTTTTTCACCCCCTGTATCATGAATCGCAATTTCGATTTTCAAAGTGGATACATCAATCTTACATCTTGAAAAATCCCAAAAATGAAAATTTTCCATCCAAAAACCTCGAAGTTATTCTTGTTTCAGCGGAGCTCTATTTTCGATTTTTTTTTCGAATTTTCCCGCTCAGAGAGAATTTTCCAACCAAAACTGAAAAATGTTACATCAAAATAACTTGAAATTTTCTAAGGAATCTATTTCTGCAATAAAAAATGGTGTTCTAATTTGAAAAACGGAAGTTGACGTCAATCTGGAAAAACCGGAGGTGCTCATGCCTTGAAAATATTTAGATTTCATCAGCATCGTGAAATACTTATAAGTGCTGAATTTCATGAAAATACGTTCAGTAGTTTCCCGTATAAATATGGGTGAGGTTCCTCGTGAAAGACCCTGTATATTCAATTCCTTGTAATACAGTAGACTATATACCGAATAGACAAATCTCAAAAGATACTACCCAAAGGATTGAAAAAAGACAGAAAAGGTGTGAGCATTTGTAGACAGTAATTATGTAATCAAATTCGGTAATATGAGTCCGGAATCAGGGAAAAAAATTCTTTATAATAAATATTATTATGGTGTCTCTCATCACTAGTTTTCAACGAATGTCTCTCTTCTCCGTTAGAATAATGTGAAGATACTCTGTAATGAATATAATATAATATAAATTCTCCCCATTCCAGACACCTATCCGCGAAGTCACTCGTTATCTTTAGACAGAATGCAATCCTATAGAAAATTCCTGTAAAAGCTCAGATTAAAAGCTTCGAATACAACTAACGGGAAATTCCTGTTAAATCGATACTACAGTTCCGTTATAAGTGAAGTATTTCCTGTTTTAGTTTAGTGTGGAAATTCTAGTAGAAATTGAAGTTTGAAGCTTTGAATACAACTATCTAGTTTGTTTATCAAAAAGGAAATTCCTGTAAATAGTCACGCATATTCCAGTTTTCGTCACATTATTATTTTCCGGTTGAAATGACAAACTGCAGTTTGGTTGCATCAACCTTGTTATTCCTAAAGGAATTAAACGACCGGAATTGTCACGTAAAATCAACAAATGTTCCTGCTGTCGCTTATATAGGGAGAATTTTCTGTAGAAGTAACCGAATTCCTGTTGTATATCCTGGAAAATTTCGTCTGCGAAACCCTTGCATACCACCCACACGAAATTATTGAGATCTTCGTCGCGCCCATCAAGACAGATCAATCGCCAACCTGAACCCATCGACCGACGCGAAATATCCGAATGCAAATTTGATCGTCTCCGCATAATCAGTTATAGCCATGAATCGGGAATGCATCCGTCGGGCTCTGAATAATTCCGTTTTTCGTGTATCTCCCAATTAGTTCCGAGCTCGCTAGCGTGATGATGAATATTGCAAGCTTTAGATGGTATCGTCCTGGCGAAAAAGAAGGAGCAGGGAGCAGGCGATGAGACGGCGCTACAGGTCCGAACGGGGAACGAATCGGCGGCGGAAACTATCCTGTAGAGAGGAATTCGCAAAGATTATTATTATTATCAAATTTCAATCAAGAAGGAGGTAAATTCCTATGCCCTCGAAAAACACAAAAATTATTTTATTTCACTTATTTCAAGAACGCCTCAGCGTGTTTAAATCGAACTTTCAAACACGCGCGTTTTTTACGCGCGCATCTCAACAGCAACGACTCGTGAAACATGAAGTCTAAATGACTTCATATAAATAAAATATTCAAATAAAATATTACCAAATGCAAATGCAAATGGTGTATCAACCGTGTTTCTGCTTTACTTTTCAAAAAATCTTTATTAGAATTCATTTTCACGCACTGCGGTAACAACAATTCATTTTTGATGACAAATCGCAAATTAGGTTCTGTTTTTCTCATTACCATGACAACGAAAGATATACTGATCAATAATTCAACCATTTTACATTCTTATTTTCATTTTATTTAGTAATAATACCAGTATTCATGATTTAAAAGCGGTCCAATAAAAAAAAATTACGAAAAGCACTGCCGTGAAGTCAGGAGCTTTTGAGCGCTCGTACATCCACCTTGTGGGTAGATTCGCATATTCTAGTTTTAGAAATCAATTGAAGGAATTTTCGACAGCTGTCAAAAAAATTCTGAAACTTAGGCGAACTACGGTATCTATGGTCTTGGTGATGCGATCTGGACAAATTTTTGCACGTAGTTTGAATACATTATTTCTCAGCTAGGTGCACAATTTCATTCCCATCCGATCAGCAGTTTCGAAACTATCAGGAAAAAAATATTTTGAACGGCCATATTCACAGAACCCCTAGCCTACTCCCTAGCTCATTGATGAACGCGACCGCGATATTCGCGATCCAAACCCACCCTGAAAATTCCAAGTTCCTAGACCTTTCCGTTCAAAAGTTACAATCTTCTATGGTTCCTATTTACGGAAAAGTTATGATTTTCTATGGTTTCTATGGTTCTGATCATGCGATCTGAAAAAAATGTAGCTCGAATATATCATTCTTAATTCAAATACAAAATTTCGTCACGATCAAATCCATAGTTTTGAAATTATCAAGAAAACTGGATTTCGAACGGCGATATTTACGGAACCCCTAGTCTAATTTTGCTGATTGATGAACGTGACCGCGACATTCGAGATCCACACCCATCCTGAAAATTTCAAGTCCGTAGGCCTTTTCATTACAAAGTTATATTTTTCTATGGTTTCTATGGTTCTGGTCATGCGAGCTAAACAATATCGCTCGTTCATCTACTTGTAGGTAGATTCGCATTTTTTTATTTTCTTTTGTTTCGAACCACTATATCATTTTCACACCGAGCATTGAGTCCCCGTTTTCGCTCAACATTTTCTTTATTTTGGAACTCGATATCATTTTCATGCCGAATCTTGAGTACCTGTTTTCGCTCAGAGTTTTCTTTGTTTCGGAACTCGACACAATTTTCACGCTGAGTCACATGTTCTTCTTTTCGATCAGCATTTTCTTTGTTTCGCAACTCGATATTTTGAAATATAAATACAGACATCGTGACAAAATGATAATGCCCTCGTGTAAGTTGAACGAGCGCTAATAATGAAGCTTACTTACAAGGGGGTTGAAAACTGCGCGAATTGTTTCTGTGAATATACAAACTTCATTCCATCAGCAGGAACAAGATCTAGATGTCAATAAGAAAAAATGGTTGTTAGAATGAAATTGTACCTTGAATCTTCTTACTTCTTACTCTTCCACTTTGTAAAATGTTATTTTGTATGTAGCTTGAACACGC
This sequence comes from Aphidecta obliterata, assembly GCA_963966015.1. Taxonomy (NCBI): domain Eukaryota; kingdom Metazoa; phylum Arthropoda; class Insecta; order Coleoptera; family Coccinellidae; genus Aphidecta; species Aphidecta obliterata. The sequence goes on from OZ014435.1 coordinate 8,612,166, forward strand.
ATGTAGCTTGAACACGTAATTGTCCATTTGAGTGCAACATTTCACCTCGATCGAATCTGTAGTTTCGAAGTAATCAGAAAAACAAAATTTCGAGCGGTCATATTTACTGAACCCCTGGGCGAATTTTGCCCAGTAATGAACTTAACCGCGGCGTTCGAGATTCGAACCTACCCTGAAAATTTCGAGTCTCTAGGACATTCCGTTCGAGAGTTATCGTGTATACGGCCGGCCGGACGGACGGACAGACTCAAATTTTCCGACGGATTCGTCATCAGTGAGTCGAACATAGTCGATTGAGACCATTTTCAGCTCAAAATTCGAAAAAAACAGACATCGTGGAGAAATGACATAGCCCTCGTGTAAGTAGTACGAGCGCTTAAAAATAACTTCAAACAACCATATTTACGGAACCCCTAGTCGAATTTTGCCCAATAACGAACTTAACTACGGCATTCGAGATTCGAACATACCCTGAATATTTCTTGATTTTCAACACTGTCCCAACTTGAGTTTAGCTAACCTAAATATAAATTCATTACAAGAATGATTTTCAACATTGTTCCAACTTTAGCTGACCTGACCTAAACATTAATTCATTTCAAGAATGATTCTCAACAATGTCCTTACTTGAGCTGACCTAACCTGACCTAAATATAAATTCATTTTGAGAATGATTCTCAATAATGTCCTCACTTAAGCTCACCTAACCTTGCCTAAATATGAATTCATTTTAAGAATTATTTCCAACACTGTCCTAACTTAAGATAACCTAACCTAAATATAAATTTATTTCAAGAATGATTTTCACATTGAACATAGTCCTAAATTAAGCTAACCTATTCTCACCTGATCTATCCTAATGATAGAATTCTTTTATTTTATTCACGAACAAGTATGATTGAGAGAGCTGATATGTTGAATGTTTCTCTAATTTTAAAAAACGGCTCAATCAATGGACCCCCATTGATAATTGTTTTCATTTGTGCTTTGTTGAAAAAAAATAGAAGATAATAATTACATTTGTTTATAATCTACTGAAGTACGTATAATGCGAACATGAATGCTTTTGGAAAATAGGTTAATGGAATTACTCGAATATTAGCTATTCAAGTTCAGCTACCTTCAATATATTATGTAGAGTATATCATGCAACCTGAATGTAAATTGATTTCAAGAATGATTTTCAACACTGTCCTAACTTGAGTTCAGCTAACCTAAATATGAATTCATTTCAAGAACGATTTCCAACACTGTTGTTTAGTATGATACTCAACAATGTCCTAACTTAGGTTAACCAAACCTAACCGAACCTAAATATAAATTATTTTTAAGAATTAGTTTCAACACTGTCCCAACTCAAGATAACCTAACCTAAATATAAATTTATTTTAAGAATGATTTTCAACATTGTCCTAACTCAAGCTAACCTATTCTCAACTAACTTATTCTAATGATAGAATTCTTGTATTTTATTCACGAACAAGTATGATTGATATAGCTGATATGTTGAATGTCTCTCTGAATTTAACAAACGGCCTTATTTGGGCTCAAGGGGCCCCCATCGATAATTTTTTTTACTTGTGCTTTGGTGAAAAGAAATAGAAGAAAAGGAACATAATAATTTAATTTGTTTATCCTGCACGGAAGTTCGAATAATGCGAATTTGAATGCTTTTGGAAAACAGGTTAATCGAATTACTCGAATATCAGCTATTCAAGTTCAGCTACCTGCAATATATTATGAACAGTTTATCATGAATACTTGTAACGCAAGTCGTTTTAAATTACAATATCGATAGTTATCATTTAAAATTCAAATTACTGCACAAAATTCGACTAGCGTCGATAACCATAGCTTTCATCTGGATTGATGAGGGTCAGCTGACCGAGTTTTGGATCATAATTTCTAATAATCATATCATTTTGCGATTTGTGGGAAAACTCCCTTTTCACTTTGTGCAGAGCTGCAGTAGAAAACAAAAAAGATAATAAAATTCGATGCTACGAAATACATTGATACAAAATTATCGATGAAACTACAGAATAGACCCCCAAAATTTCACACCACTATTTTAATCCTTACTTGCCTCAAATTGACAGCGGATAATCAATGGTATTCCATCGAAATCTTCGGAGGCTTCGGCGCGACGAGCCTATGGCAGGCTTTGTTTTAGACCAGTTTCGATTTGGAACACAAGATCCAAGATCATTATCCACTCTGAGTATATGAGGATTGCTTTGATAAACTTATTTCCACCATTATATGTTTGAAAATATTTGTGTCTCACTACCAGGATAGTCTCATGTTCTTTATTGCAGCCTCGTGTTGTTGTATTCAGTTCAACTACTTCAGCTAGAAAGTTTGTTTGGTTATACTGGCGTAGGTGAGGCACCTCAAGAGTTATCCCATTTTTCGTTTCACTGGCAGAATATTCAGGAAAAATCTAATCTGATCTGAGAGGCCACCGATGGCTATAATCAAATCATCCCCAAACCATTTTTGGCCCGTCCCTGCTTGAGGGATCGTGACGCAGTGTCTGTCGGGTATGGGGCGGTTTGGGGAGCGAGGGTTACACGTCGGACTAGCCTAGACTAGGTATTGATCTAGGCCACCTTCACCCACTAATTTCCTTTCCGCTGCACTGGGCCAGACGTCGTCCCCGGACTCTTCAACGCATAGTCGTAGCGCCTTCGGCACTCCGGAGTATACGAAGGATACGGGGTGAAGAGGAAGCGCATCCGCAAATGTCCCACCCCGTTTACGGGATCCGATTTGGATACTGCATTCCCCGAATTCGTCGAGATTAATTGGCTGATTAATTGGCTTACTAGTCTGTTCAGTAAATTGCCGATGTGGGATTTGCTTGGAATTTATTTAACTCAGTATTTAGGAGGATGGAGGATGAGTTTATCGGCGATGGGTTGGTGGGCTTAACTCGGGACAGTCTTTTATGGGAGTACCGTCGGTAGACACAGGGGGTGACAATTAAGTACAAGAATACATAACATATAATAATGGTAGGTGAGTGCCTGAACAACTCCTTAGATTCTTAGGAGTTCTTCGGAAGCCAATGCGAAGCTTATGCATTCTGGAGGTGTTTTTTCAAACACTCCTTCTTCAATGAAACTCGCAGGAAGAAGGATAGCTATCAAAATGAAGCTGCAGACCGTGTTTTGGCTTGATTGTGCCTCTTCAGGAGAGCGTAGCTTAGCTAATCGTAATGCACTACGATAGAGCTAACTTCCAGTAAAGTTCCAAGGAAAAAATTTGACTCATGGAAATTACTCCCAGAACCACGTGGTTAATTTGATAGGAAATGCAAGAAATTCCTGTTAAATACTATGTAACTGCAGCTCAGGTTATAAGCTTGGAATAAAACTATCTAGTTTGTTTATTGAACAGGAAATTCCTCTGAATAGTCACGCATATTCCTGTTTTCCTCACAGTATTGTTTTCCTGTTGAATCTACAAACTGCAGTTTTGTTGCATCAACTAATGTGAAACTTGTTATTTCTAGAGGAATTAAACGACCGGAATTGTCACGTGAAATCAACAAATATTCCTGCTGTCGCTAATATAGGGGCAATTTCCTGTAGAAGTTACCGAATTCCTGTTGTATATCCTGGAAAATTTCTTTGAGTATTCAATTCACTTCTCAAATCATTCTTGAAATTTCGACAAATTTCAACACATCATCTTGTTCAAATCAAAAGTTTATGTTTGTGATTCGTCTAATGAAGAAATCAGAAGAGACTCTAAAATTTACCAGAAAGCATTTATATTGCTATAAGAATGAAAGAAATTTATTCTGATATAATTCAACAAAAAAAAGGAGTTGATGATAATGCATCAGTTTTTGCAAATGAAATAACAGTAGTTCTCATCAGAAAGGCAATAATCGGCGGACTTAGCAAGATTTTGAATAATTGAAGAATTTTGTTGATATTTTTATGACAACACACATGTAGCATTTGAATTCTATCTATGAATAGGAATTATAACCAGAATTCTTCATAAAACTGTTCATCTAGAGATGTTTTTCGTCACATATCTAGGCAGAGTCGAAAGTTTTCATCGTATTTTTCAATAAAAAACATTACGTATATTTTCAGTGGGAAATGAGGGTAAGTGGAGATTTTCAAAGATTTTCTAGCTTCACAATACGTCTTCTTTTCAGGTTACTAGAATTTTTCGTGGAATTTCTTCAAATCTGAAGCTCCTGACTGAATATCAGTGTTTTTGAGCGCTCGTACTACTTACACGAGGGTTATATCATTTCGTCACGATGTCTGTATTTTTCGAATTTTGAGCCGAAAATGGTCTCAATCGACTACGTTCGACTCACTGATGACGAATCCGTCGGAAAATTCGAGTCTGTCCGTCCGGCCGTCCGTAAGCACGATAACTCTCGAACGGATCAACCTAGAGACTTGAAATTTTCAGGGTACGTTTGGATCTCCAATGCTGCGGTTGAGTTCGTTATTGGGCAAAATTCGCCGAAGGGTTCCGTAAATATGGCCGTGCAAAGTTTTGTTTCCCTGATTACTTGAAAACTACAGATTTGATCGAGATGAAATTCTGCACTCAAATGAAGAATGAGGTGTTCAAGCTACATGTGAAATTTTGTTTTTTGTTTTGAAACCATAGAAAATTGTAACTTTTGAACGGAAACGCCTAGGGACTTGAAATTTTCAGGGTGGGTTTGGATCGCAAATATCGCGGGCACGTTCATCAATGAGCAGAATTATACTAGGGGTTCCGTAAATACGGTCGTTTGAAATTTTGTTTTCTCGATAATTTCAAAACTACGGATTCGATCGAGATGAAATTTTGAATTTTAATCGAGAATGATATATTAAAGCAATATTTTGTCCAGATCGCATTACCAGAACCATAGAAGATTGTAACTTTTGAACGGAAAGGCCTAGGAACTTGAAATTTTCAGGGTGGGTTTGGATCGCGAATATCGCGGTCACGTTCATCAATGAGCAAAATAAGACTAGGGGTTCCGTAAAAATGGCCGTTTAAAATCTTTTTTTCCTGATAATTCCGAAACTACTGATTGGATTGGAATGAAATTTTGTACCTAGCTGAGGAATAATGTATTCAAACTACGTGCGAAATTTTGTCCAGATTTCATCACCAAGACCATAGATACCGTAAAAAATTCTAGCGAATCACCGAAAAAAAATTGGTCAGCTGAAGCACTGACATGAAGTTTGGAGAAATTTTTTGACAGCTGTCGACAATTCCTTGAATTGATTTCTAAAACTGGAAAAACTGGAAAATGCGAATCTACCTACAAGATGGATGTACGAGCGCTCAAAAGCTCCTGACTTCACGGCAGTGCTTTTTGTAATTTTTTCCATTGGATATCCAGATTTTTACATTCAATTATATTTTTATATTTTGCAATATATTGCACCAACAATGAATTCAAGTTGCCAACTGTACTGATGGAATTCGAGTGTTTTTTAAACTGAAAGTTATTTTTACTTCACTCGATTTCTCTATTCTAAATACTACGAAAAAAAATAATGCTCTTATAAAATGCTTATTTTGGAAATTTGGCTCCGTTTATTATGGTGGTTACATGCATGAGCACGTAGAATGATTTTCTGTACTCACCATTCGAGTTTCAGAGATGGTTTTTAGTTTTAGAAGTCTTTTGAATAGTAGAAAATAAGTCAATTCATCCAAAGATATCCTTTTTTGAGCGCTCATTCTACTTGCACGAGGGCTATATCATTTCGTCACGATGTCTGTATTTTTTCGAATTTTGAGCCGAAAAAAGTCTCAATCGACAAGGTTCGACTCACTGACGAAGAATCCGTCGGAAAATTCGAGTCTGTCCGTCCGTCCGGCCGGCTATATACACCATAACTCTCGAACGGAACGACCTTCAAACTTGAAATTTTCAGGGTAGGTTCGAATCTCGAATGCCGCCTTTATTGGGCAAAATTCGACCAGGGGTTCCGTAAATATGGTCGTTTGAAATTTTTTTTCTTGATAATTTCAAAACTACGAATTCGATCGTGACAAAATTTTGTATTTTAGTGGAGACTTATATATTCAAGCTAAATTCCTTTCAGATCGCATTTCCAGAACCATTTCAAATTCCAACGAATTATTGAATCAAAAATCCTCATATTTCTGAAACAGCTGATTCGGCATAATTGACAAAGAGCTGCTATCATTTTTTTGAAAGCTGTCAAAAATTTCTTCAATTGGTTCCGAAAACTGGAAAATGCGAATCTACCTACAAGGTAGATGAACGAGCGCTCAAGTGACTGACTTCGAGGCAGTGCTTTTTATAATTCTCAATATTCGATATTTCGTTTTCTTGGTAACAATAAATAAACGATAGGTTCAGTCAAACATTTGCATTCGCGGAAATAATTAATGAAATCATCATGCGAGACTCTAACGAAACCTCGAAAAAATTGCACGAATATTTGGTGCATATTTTATGAAATGGTTAACATAAATAATATTGGGAAGTACTCCGATTGCCTTGAGCGAATTTGATTAATCTAAACAGATTAGGACAGGCCATGACAAAATCAAATGGCTGCAATATTAGACGATTTAATCTTGAAACACCCATAAAAATCAAAGATTATCATATGATCATTGATATTTGCATCGCCACGAAACAAAATAAAAAATTATTTTGAATATAACGGAATCGGGGACGAAACCGCAGCCGCATTTAACTGTTAACGCAGGATACATCAATTTATTTTATGATAATTAGGATGGGCAACATATCGGTTTTTTTTTTAATTGAGATCAGTTTTTTGCATTGCACACAGTTGGATACTGACCGATGAAATCGTAATAGGATATCATGTTCAATAATTATGATGAGTTCCAGATATTTCTTCAAAGTGGGTCTACCTACAATATTTTATTTATTTTTTTCAAAATCGGTGGCTTGAGAAGGTTACTGAAATAACTGTTCAAATGTTCTCTTGAGGTTACAGAAATAAGACAATTAGCCAATGTTACCATACAAAATTTATAGTCCGAAAAATCCCAAACAGATATAAAGGTGTATACAACAATTTTCAAGATTAGTATAGCAGTAAGAATATTATGTCATCGTTTACAGAGAATTTTCGTTTGACATATTTAGTGAAATTAGCGCTAGATATAAAGCATCGCCCCTTTGGACTTTTTACTGCATACTAAGAAGCACAATCAACATAAATAATGCATTGTTATAGGTAACTATTAAGATTTGTGAATAAAGTTCTTTCCGTGTACTTGTATCTTAGTATTTATTGTTAGAGTCGTAGATAAAGTATAGTATTCAACTTCAACTCACTTGATGAATTACAGCACTCGCTTTCGGCTCGTGCTGCAAACTTCATCTACGTGAGTTATGACCTAAATTACCGCTCGTTAAATAATATACTATTCATATGTATACTATTTCTGATTAATTTTTGGAATAAGTGGTCAATTTTAGATCGATTTAATATATCATAAATAATTTTTGTGGTTGTGAAATATCTCAAACAACCCACCAATAATAACATTTCACTCCAAACGAGACGTTTTTCACAAAGACCAAGTAGATCGAACATTATTTACACGTAGCAACGAAATAGCACATTCTCGAATATTTTTATTTGTTTGTTGAAGTTTTCGAGATCCATTACGTCTAAAACGAATTGCGAGTTGCATAAAATTGCAATTATACGTTTGGATTTCACGAAAGAGCCGTGAAAGCATATGGAATTCGATATTCGCCCAGCCCCATTTCCATACATTTTCACGATTCGATGCATTCTCAACTCATTAACTAATTGGACTCTGGTCCCAAGGCGTCCTACAAAAGTCCAGAAAAAAAATCCCAGTTGAATATAATCAGCTGAAAATATGCTGCTCGCGTGACTGAAAGACCTATACGCGATTGGGTAATATGAGTGGTTCATATCTGCCTATCGGATAATAAATCTAACGAAGGTTACGAGCAGGAAATCTTCCACAACTTATTCCGGAATCGGCTTTGATGCCAGGTACGAAGCAATCCAGATTGAAGTGGGCAAAACATTTTCAGTAACGAAGATGGAAATGTTACTGCTGATATACGAAATCGTATCTGATTTCTTCGGGGTACTCAGGAAATCAGAGTTCATTCATGAAGTATGAAGTGTTGAAAAAATTTCATATCAAATCACATTTGTTGAATACTAGTAATGGGAGGCTCTATAATGAATATAAGGGCAACAGTGCGTTTGATATCATCGAGATGTACAAAACTATTTTATTTTACTAGATATTCTTGCAACATTTACGACTAACGAATGTTTTTCAGTCATGGCTTGTAAATGTAGCAAAATATTATTGTATATCCACAAGGAATATTCCTTTATTCCTTTTAAAATAAAAGTACCTGATCACTGCTATACGGACCGTTTTTTCTGTTCAAAGGACTCAAATCAGTTTTACCGGATCGGCATGTTGAATTGCAAGTACAGATTGTTCTCAAAACTGTCTCCTCTTGTTGTAATACCAATAGTTGCGTTTAAACAACAGGAACTCATTTAACCGGAAATTCCAGGGATTCATTTTTTTCAGTGAGGACTCAAAGTTTTGAATACTCTGTTCGGTGTTTAATTAGTTTTCTTCGCGAAGAGATAGTTTCAAAAGAAGAAAACAGATCTGCTAAAGGAGGCGACAAATCAGACCAATAATGAATGAAGCTCCACAATCTCCAAGTGGCCATGTCACAGATTTATCACAAGAAGAGCACGGATACAGAGGTGCAATGTAGCTATGTATCTTCCATTTGTAAAATTCTTCAGTTATACCCAAATTCTTCTTCCAAATCTTCTCAAAAGTGGAATTTGAACTTTGGTTGATATCACAGTTAAACCATATGAGAATTTTTGAACTAAACTTTGGATTTTTTTTCGTTTACAAACATGACTTTCATTACTATCAATCTCACTCCGAAAGTACTATTGAAGTGATGATATCCACTTATAATTTTCGAACAAACGTATTTTGTGTTGAATTTTACATGAAGTACACTATCGTAAATAACAGCTATTAAAAAAGAACTCATGAAATAATTTATAATTATGGACAGTGTCAATTTCTGATAGAATATTCTCGAAAATATTATAGTAACTACTTATCTGTACGCTAGCACGACACAAAAATGGCGGAACTTTACTCTTTCCAATGAGGATCGCGGATAATATCGCGGAAGATTTGAATTAATTCAACCAAACATTAGTCTTTATCGAAACCATAATAAAGAATGGCATCTTGTCATAAATTCCATAAGTCCCCGTTTTATAGATGAATAACCAAGAGGTTATGGGCCCAGAACGCTTTTAAGGATTATGCTCAACAACCTGGTTCTATCATGAGACGACTTTTTCTGTTACCAGACAAAGTTCAAATGATATCATACCTAGTGCATGTTTCCGTCGAACTCGGAGACACTTTATACTCTTATCTACTCCTATTGAATTGTATATTCATTATTCAACTACTTTTGAGTAATTAATAGTATCTGTAAACAAACACCGTGAGTTATAATAACTCACTGCTATAACTCCCTGGCTCTGTGCTTCTGAACAAGCCGATTGGCCGAAAGGGAACAGTCCATTGTTGATATTGAGGGGAGGTCACTTGAATAATTTGACGTTTTCTCAAAAAAAGTTGATACCTATTTATTATTGTGAATGTTTTGCTGAAAAAGATGAATTCAGATAGTAAAGATGAATTATTATGTACACCTTCAGAAATAAGACAGTCAGCCAATGTTACCATTCGAAATTTATTGCTCGAAAAACCCCAAAACAATTATAAAGGTGTGTACAACAATTTTCAAGGTTGGTGTAGTCGTAAAAATATTGAGTCATCATTCACAGAGAATGTTTTTTTGGCATATTTTAGTGAACTCAGCACTTAATATAAAGCATCGTTCCTATGGACTTTCTACTCCATGCTAAGAAGCACAATCGATTTAAATTATGCATTGTTATAGGTAACTATTGAGATTTGTAAATAAAGTTTTTTCTCTGTACTTGTATCTCCGTATTTATTGTTATAGTGGTAGATAAAGTATAGTATTCAACTTGCGGTAATGGTCATAACTCACTTGATGAATCACAGCACTCGCCTTCGGCTCGTGCTGCAAACTTCATCTGTCGAAACGTAGGCTGAGTTAATTAGTGAATACTGAATTAAAATGGATTTTCATCAAGTATCGGCGACTTCAATCCAATACTTGAAAAAGAAAATATTTTTGTTCTTGGATATTCCATAGATTTTGGATACTCTGTATCATGAGTTCCATTACATCAAACCGATCGAATCGATCAATATTATTAATACCATAATATCGAAATTCCTAATTACCTATCCAGAGATTATCATGCGAAAACATTTCATCACATTCCAATATTTATATTTCCACTGCGAGCTAACTTATCGAACTCAACCAGAACAGAATGCTAAGATGTTTTCGAATTAGGAATTAATCGATTTAGGAATATTTCCATATAATTGTGGATCTTCAGAAATGTCCATTCGAAGAGAGTTATAATTTCATGATGAACTAAGACATAAGAAGTTTTGTTATGGAGATCGGAGAATAATTTACCGCCCAAACCGTCGATTTAAGGTGTAAGAAGTGTGAAATGAACATTTTCCGTCGACCATAGAATAGAAGCTCATTTTAACGCACTCGAAATCATCCATTAATGACCCCTATTAATGCATGATTTCTTGTATTAATGCATGATTATCATGGCAACCGAACATAAAATATTCAGTCGAACCATAGATGCATCTATGTCGGAGCACGATCGAGCTGTCAAATTTATTTATTCGCTTTCGATCAGAATCTGATTTTATCCGTTACGCTACTACATAATGAATAACGAAGAAAATATCCCTTCGACACCGCCAGATGTGACAAAAACTGCTGAAGCAGCAACTTTGAGTCTGCTTCCTGAAAAGAGCCGCCATTTATATGAGAAAACCTATGTTGAATTCAGATCTTGGTGCAAGGACAAGAAGGTTCGGAACATTACGGAAACGGTTTTGTTGGCATACTTTACGGGTATTGCAGAAAAGGGGCATCAGCAAGTTAATGGCCAAAATATTCGATGCTGAAATCAACACTAAATGTGAAAGACAATACTGATATAAGCAGATACCACAAGCTGGTGATGTTTATTAAACGGAAAAAAGAGGGATATATCCCAAAAAAATCAAAAGTTCTCGAAAAAGAACATGTGAGAGAGTTCATAGCGAATGCTCCTGATAGTGTTTTCTTGATGTCGAAGGTGAGAATAAAACTCAATTGAATCGTTATTCCAACTTATTCTCATTTTCTCGTTATAGTGAAATAACTATCATTGTTTGATTTGTAGGTCGCTTTGATATTCGGAGTAGCGGGTGCATTGAGAAAAGATGAATTGTTAAGGTTGCAGAGAAAGGATGTACAAGATATGGGATCGAAATTTTTGGTGACAGTGAATTCATTGAAAACACATTCGAACAGGATATTCCCTGTGGTGGATAATGATGAGCATACACTTTTAAACATAATAAAAAGATATATATCCTTGAGGCCAGCTCACACTCCACACGAAAGATTTTTCGTTTTTTATAAAAACTATAAATGCTCAACACAACCAGTTGGAATTAATACATTTTCTAAATCACCTTCAATGATTGCAAACTTTCTTAAATTAGAGCAACCACATTTGTATACAGGTCACTGTTTTCGGCGTTCTTCTGCGTCTATTCTTTCTGACAGTGGTGCAGATTTTTCAGTCATCAAAAGACTTGGTGGTTTGAATTCAACTTCTGTTGCAGAAGGGTATATTTTGAAAACTCCATTCAGAATAAATTAGAAACTGTAGAAGAAATTTTATGTCATAATAGTTCCAAAGTAAATAATGCTTCAACCTCCACTTCATCCACACATTCCTTATCGGACATTATAGGAAATGAAATAAATGTGAACTATTCAGAATGTCACAACATGTCCAATATTCCCTCTATGAATTTTTCGAATTGTTCTATAGGAAGCATAAATATTAATATATCGAAATGAACATAGAAATTTGTATTACGTCAAATTTGTAAATCATGCAAAATAAAAATTGGTTTCGATCCAGAATTTATGTTCAAATCCTGATGAGGTCGACGGAAAAATCTTGTAATCAACTCGTTTATTAATTCAGCGATTAATGGTCTCAAATATTAACGCGCTCGCTCCGCTCCCGCGTTAAAATATTTCGACCATTAATCGCTGTCATTAATAAACTAGTTGATTAAATAACTATTATAAGTACAAGAAATGAAAGCTGATTTACCTCGTTATCTGAATTTTTTTTTTATATTATATATGTATTCAATATATTCAAAAATAAAATAATAAAATTCTTATGGATTTAAGTAGTACACTTAATTCCGAAGGTTTTTTGAAGGTTCACCGTGAAAATAGGGCTTAATGCTCCTTAAAGTAACAACAACTTCTTACATCCAAATTAACTGCCATCTTGTTTTTCAACCAACCGAACCATCCATAACTCACTTTCGCAATTAATTCTGATATCCACGAGGATAACTGCCCAATAAAACGAACCACCATAGATAAAACCAATTGTTTTTAGCTAATTTCATCCCCATCCCCTTCTCATTCGAGGCAGATAATCCAAAAAACTCCAGAAAAACGGGGCGCCATAGAACGTATCCTGTTTCCTTATCAATACTGTGATGTATCCCTTAAGGCGAGGGTAGTAAAGCTGACGTTGGGAATGAAACTCCACCCCTGAGGGTGTAAGGGTGTGAAGGACGGTTCGCTATTGGCCGTCGGTTTCCCGGACACGCCTGTGCGTGCGTTTCGGCCGTAGAAAACTGTTTGACCCGTTGAACATGTCTTGCTGGGTCTCTATTTACTCAATTATGGGATTCACGGAGGTTTTAGCCCATCTTTTTGGGGAACGATGATTGCATAATGGCACTGGATGGGTTCCGGAACAGGAAGATTTCGCTGGAATACGGATAAATGATCCTTATGCATATACAGATGGAGGGACTTTTCGCTTACTCCATATTGATGTTTTACAGAGCAAATATTTTTGGAAAGCTTTGGCAAGACCGAAGGAGAAATTACAATGTATAGACAAGTTCTGTAACAAAGTTTGTATAGTATTCAACAAACATTGCTACCTATAGTTGATATGTTTGCTCATCAATCGTTGGAAATAATGATAGCGAGAATATACATATAACCAAAGATCATGGAATAAACCACAAACGTTAATGTGAGAAATATTTTATTTACTTCAAAAGATGGAATCACCGAATATCGAATTGCTCAACAACAGATCAGAAAAACTCAATCTCCTTTTCTAACGCTCTTGTTCATAGAAAAATGCGCAAAAAAAAATATTTGAAGAAAAGGTCCCCGTGAAATGGAATAAAAGTTTGGATAGAATTCAAAGCGTCGATGAGAATTTTAGAAGAAGAAAGAATATAAAAAAAAATTGAATCCGAAATGGAATGAAGGAATTTTAAGAAATAAATTAAAGTTAATGAAAAAAATTAAGGAATTGAGAAGAAAGAAGAATTGGCATTTGAAAAAAAGGGAAAATTGAAACAATTAACGGAAAGAATATTATTAGCACCAGATGACATTTCAGGAAATAAACAGAAAAATCACTTTTGATTATAAATAAGTCAGATCAAATTTTTGAAAAAGGAAATATTTTTCATTTGGAACAGTTACTGAAACCTTAAATGGAATCTCTAACCTAACCTATCCTTAACCCCACCTAACCTAAACTTAAATGGAATGGAGTAAAGCAATACATGAATTTAAAGTTGAAATTATTCCTTCATTTTTATAGGTCGGTAAAATAAAAAAATTACGAAAAGCACTGCCGTGAAGTCAGGAGCTTTTGAGCGCTCGTACATCCACTTTGTAGGTAGATTCGCATTTTTCAGTTTTAGAAATCAATTGAAGGAATTTTCGACAGCTGTCAAAAAAATTCTGAAACTTAGGCGAAACTCCAGACTTCATGTCAGTGCTTCAGCTGATCAATTTTTTTTCGATAATTAGCTAGAACTTTCTACGGTATCTATGGTCTTGGTCATGTGATCTGGACAAAATTTTACACGTAGTTAGAAGACATTATTCCTCAGCTAGGTGCAAAATTTCATTCCAATCCAATCAGTAGTTTCGAAATTATCAGGAAAAAAATATTTTTAACGGCCATATTTACGGAACCCCTAGTATAATTTTGCTCATTGATGAACGCGACTGCGATATGCTCGATCCAAACCCACCCTGAAAATTTCAAGTTCCTAGGCCTTTCCGTTCAGAAGTTACAATTTTCTATGGTTTCTATGGTTTTGGTCATGCGATCTGGACAAAATATTGCTTTAATATATCATTCTCGATTAAAATAGAAAATTTCATCTCGATCGAATCCGTAATTTCGAAATGATCGAAAAAATAAAATTTCAAACGACCGTATTTACGGAACCCCTAGTATAATTCTGCTCATTGTTAAACGTGAACGCGACATTTCAGATCCACACCTATCCTGAAAATTTCAAGTCCCTAGGCCTTTCCGTTCGAAAGTTATGATTTTCTATGGTTTCTATGGTTCTGGTCATGTGATCTGGAGAAATGTAGCTTGAATATATCATTCTCCATTTAAATACGAAATTTCGTGACGATCGAATCTGTAGTTTTGAAATGATCAAGAAAATTAAATTTCAAACGACCATATTCACGGAACCACGAGTATAATTTTGCTCATAGATGAACGTCATCACGACATTCCAGAACCTCACCTATCCTGAAAATTTCAAGTCCCTAGGCGTTTCCGTTCAAAAGTTACAATTTCCTATGGTTTCTATGGTTCTGATCATGCGATCTGGACAAAATTTCACATGTAGCTTGAACACCTCATTCTCCATTTGAGTGCGAAGTTTCATCCCGATAGAATCTGTAGTTTCGATGTAATCGGGAGAACAAAATTGTGAACGGTCATATTCACGGAACCCCTGGTGGAATTCTGCCCATTAACGAACTCAACCGAGTCATTTGGGATCTGAACCTACACTGAAAATTTCAAGTCTCTAGGTTGATCCGTTCGAGAGTTATCGTGCTTACGGACGGCCGGACGGACAGACTCGAATTTTCCGACGGGTTCGTCATCAGTGAGTCGAACATAGTCGTTTGAGACCATTTTCGCCGTAAAATTCGAAAAATACAGACATCGTGACGAAATGATATAGCCCTCGTGTAAGTAGTACGAGCGCTCAAAAACTAATTGAATTATATATTTTTATAAATAGAGCGCAAAATGTCGAAGTATATAATAATAATAAATGTCTTTATTTCATCAGAAATCTAAGTGGAATTTCACCCAAAGGTCCTCTACCTCTTAACCCTTGTAGTCTACAAACAAACAAGAAATACATTTGAATGTAACTCAATCAAAACTAGAAGTATGAAGGAATCGAAAGAATGCGAAAAAAAAAACACATATGAGTAAACACAAATCAAAGAGACACTCAAGAAGTCACACTGAAGATGAACTGTGGAGATAAGCTCTGATATTTTTCTTGAACCTACTTAGACTCAACACTTTGGATATTAGTACCGACTTATTCTAACATTTTTGAGCGCTCGTTCTACTTACACGAGGGCTATATCATTTTGTCACGATGTCTGTATTTTTCGAATTTTGAGCCGAAAATGGTCTCAATCGACAAGGTTCGACTCACTGATGACGAATGCGCGGAATTCGTTATCGGGCAAAATTCGACCAGGGGTTCCGTAAATATGGTAGTTTGAAATTTAGTTTCCTTGATAATTTCAAAACTACGGATTCGATCTTGACGAAATTTTGTATTTCAATGGAGAATGATATATTCAAGCTGCCTTTTTTCCAGATCGCATAACCAGAACCATTTCAGATTTCAACGAATTATTGAATGAAAATCCTTATATTTCTGTAACAGCTGATTCGGCATAATTGACGAAAGGCTGCTCTCATTTTTCGGACAGCTGTCAAAAATTTCTTCAATTGGTTTCGGAAACTGGAAATGCGAATATACTAACAAGGTGGGTGAACGAGCGCCCAAAAGCATCTGACTTTATTTACGGCAGTGCTTTTTAAATTTTTTTAAGCGTAGATTTGAGCAAATTAGATGCAATTTTATTTTCAACTCGTGGAAGTGGACAAGAACAGCAGGATCTCTCCGGACACTTGGAGATCTGAAAAGAAAATCCGAAAAGAGGCAGAAACAGCTTTAACTTCCTTTGTAGATCCAGAATTTGTTTGTGCCTAAGGGTGAAATACCAAACCAACAATGATCAAAGGACAGAAACAGAAGCAGCTTCTTGGACCTGGAAGGAAATATTCAGAATATGTGGAGGTCCATTTCAGCATACAAAATGTATCCTTGCCAAACCTGTATCGATGAGATGTTGTTGGTCGAAGGATTTTGAAATTTCTCAGGCGTTCCGCAGGGTTCCCACCTTAGTCTGTTAATTTATATCTTGTTCAAGTATGAAATTTTAAACGATTTTTTATCGGCTCATTGTATTAATTCTCGTCAAATTTCCTGATGCGAAGGTTCAACGATGTATTCAATGTTGTTTCAAAAGGGTAACTTTGATGCCCTTTGGAATATTTTATATAAAGGATTTTTGGAATTTTGACTCATTTTGACGTACTTTGTCAAAAAAAAGCCTCTCCTTCGGAAACACCCTGTATATACACTCAGGTAATAATTCCTTATATGGGGATGAAAGAATGTCTGTATTTATGACATACATGAGAACCTCCCTAGAGGCCAATGAATGTTTTGATCAACATGCAAAAACTGATAGCGTCGATATTGCCAGCGTCAAATGTTAACTCAAAGACGTACCTACCTGCACCTCCAATTGGATCAGCCCAGATTCGGATGTTTGTGAACAATTCGCTCATCTATAAACATGTTTCTTTCAAAATCGCACCTAACCTACATTCTCCCGATATATCTGTCTATAAACATGCTAAGCACAACAAAACGAATTGTAGAAATTGCATCACAACGATAGCACGTATTTGGTTGGAATATTCAAGGCCAAAGTTCCTAGCCGTCGTCGACATTGAACTTGAACTCGTGAAAAATTGTGCGATAAGATGAGCCTGCTATCGCGCACTGGAATTGAACGCACTTTTTGTGAGTAGGTTTTACGTAATCGACTCCTATATCTGCGGGTTTAAAATGTTTCGAAATAGGAGTGGAAGTCGACACATGGGCGTTCGTTATTTTTTTTTTGATTGGAGAACAGGTTTTTTGGAATTTGGCTGACGAACATTGATAGAGGGATCCAGAATTTCTTTGGTTTCGTCGATAAAATATCATCTAAGGTGGCCCAGATTAAGGGTAGAAACATAATGAAGCATCGCCTCATGTCGGGCATCAGAGGACACATAGTGGGGCATCTATGAAAGCAGTTGTAATAATTATGATTTCTGAGTCGTAGTGAGGTGCTAGAAGTAGAAAGTAGTGGTTTAAATATAAAATAAGTTTTCTGTTAGGTTTATTGTTGCACCCAGTTAATAGAATATAAAATATTTTGACAAAAATATAAAAGAGTTTGCTATGATATTGGTTTTCTATTTTATATACATAGTTTCTGTAGCTCACCTGATATATTGGTTATATTGCTTATTCCCGTCCATGTTTTATCCAACACATATCGGTTGTGATGTCTCATATCTCTTTCATCTCATCCCATATATTGCAGGCCGAATAAATATTCCACTTATTAATTTTTCTTCATCCATTTCGATACAAACAAATTATTCACCTCTTCTCACTTTACTGTGTTTTTACCCCAACCTAACTACGACACTGGTTAAAACACAATACGGCAAGCACCAATCATATGTCTCGTTTCGGGCATCGTGCCAGCAGAGAGCCTTGAAAATCAAATCGATTTGATTCCCCGGCAACGGCGATGCTCGATGCTTCACTATGAACCGTTTAGTTCAGTTACATATATTTGTTTTTGATGCTTGAGGCGATGTTTCACTATGTAATGTGTAACGAAAATCAGTTAGACTCAAAAATGTTTTCTCAGAGATGCAGGGGGTAAAAGTTGGGAAAACTACTTCTAAACCACTTGATCAATTTTCATTAGATTAATCACATAAATTTGCTTCGAACAATTTTTTCAATTCATGACCGAAGCTTTCTAACTTTTTTATGGGAGATGATTGCCTTTTACTAAGGTCCTATACTTATTGTTTTTAGAAAATATGAAGTTCCAAAAGTCATCGTTTGGATGTTTGAAACTGAATCCAATTCTACAAAGGTACGGATATCATGTACAAATTGAAGTAGGTAATTTAACTAACACTGAACTGAAAGATGAGTACATAGTTGCAGAAAAGAAAAAATTACGAAAAGCACTGCCGCGAAGTCAGGAGCTTTTGAGCGCTCGTACATCCACCTTGTAGGTGGATTCGCATTTTTCAGTTTTAGAAATCAATTGAAGGCATTTTCGACAGCTGTCAAAAAAATTCTGAAACTTAACTCCAGACTTCATGTCAGTGCTTTAGGTGACCAATTTTTTTTCGATATTTCGCTAGAATTTTCTACGGTCTCTATGGTCTTGGTGGTGCGATCTGGACAAAATTTGGCACGTAGTTTGAATACATTATTCCTAAGCTAGGTGCAAAATTTCATCCCAATCCAATCAGTTTATCAGGAAAAAAATATTTTGAACAGCCCTATTTACGGAAACCCTAGTATAATTCTGCTCTTTGATAAGCGTGAATGCGAAATTTCAGATCCACACCTATCCTGAAAATTTCAAGTCCCTAGGCCTTTCCGTTCGAAAATTATGATTTTCTATGGTTCTGGTCATGTGATCTGGAGAAATGTAGCGTGAATATATCATTCTCCATTAGTATACAAAATTTCGTCACGATCGAATCTGTAGTTTTGAAATTATCGAGAAAACAAAATTTCAAACGACCATATTTACGGAACCCCTAGTATAATTTTGCTCATAGATGAACGTGGTCACGACATTCGAGATCAACATCTATCCTGAAAATTTCAAAACCCTAGGCCTTCTCGTTCGAAAGTTATGATTTTTTATGGATTCTATGGTTCTGGTCATGTGATCTGGAGAAATGTAGCTTGAATATATCATTCTCCATTAGTATACAAAATTTCGTCACGATCGAATTTGTCGTTTTGAAATTATCAAGAAAACTAAATTTTAAACGACCATATTTACGGAACCCCTAGTATAATTTTGCTCATAGATGAATGTGATCACGACATTCGAGATCCACACCTATCCTGAAAATTTCAAGTCCCTAGGCGTTTCCGTTCAAAAGTTACAATTTTCTATGGTTTCTATGGTTCTGGTCATGCGATCTGTACAAAATTAGCTTGAATACCTCATTCTCCATTCGAGTGCAAAATTTCATCCCAATCAAATCTGTAGTTTTCAAGTAATCAGTGGAACAAAACTTTTAACGGCCATATTTACGAAACCCCTGGTGGAATTTGACCCATTAACGAACTTAACCGAGGCATTCGGGAACTGAACCCACACTGAACATTTCAAGTCTCTAGGTTGTTCCGTTCGAGAGTTATCTTTCTTACGGCCGGCCGGACGGACGGACAGACTCAAATTTTCCGAAGGATTCGTCATCAGTGAGTCGAACATAGTCGATTGAGACCATTTTCAGCTGAAAATTCGAAAAATACAGACATCGTGATGAAATGATATAGCCCTCGTGTAAGTAGTACGAGCGCTCAAAAAAGAAGCAAATTATAATAAGTTATAGTTAAATGTTACGCGGAAAGCCACTAATTAAAACTTGAAATTAATTTTATTCGCCAACACAATCTCTTCACATATTTCATACCCACTAAATTTTACAAAAATATATCTAGTTTAGAAGTTGTTCGAAAAAAAAATAATTCCGGAATAAATTGTAACAGCCTGTATATCGAAAATAAAGCGAAACCGGTCCTATTTTCAAATAAATTCAAATCATGTATAGTTGCTTGAATATTGAAATTCAATTGAAATACACCGTCAATATACTTTTGGTGAGGTAGGATCAAAAAATATGAATAAATCGTTTCATGAATTATAATGTGAAATGAATTATATTGAAGATTTTTATTGCGCATTCTCAAATCCAAAGTTTCGATCACAACCGGTGAGAAGAAACTCCAAGAAACTCATGGGTTGATTTTTTTTAACATAATGTAACAATTATTATAAGTCTACATCATAACATTATAATAAATTTTCGACAGGATAAATAACCAGACCGTCATCGAATGCATCCTAAATCTCAAGGGTGATGTCCACGGTCATTGGTTATTCAGAAATTCAGAGGTGGAGCTAGTTGGGAGGCGGATAATTTGAACTTACTTCAACAATTAACTGGGTATTTAAAAGAAGAAAATTTAAAGCGTTTTCATTATCGAAAAGTTGATTGATTCTTCAATTCGATTTTAATCCATTACCTTTCAAATCGGATATATTTTAATGTATAAATATTCCCATTTTCAAATTTTATTCGAAAACGTTCAACAAAACTTTTGTCCCAATCAACCTTTCCTTCAATTTTGCCCTTATATTCATCCCTGTCATCTGCTTCTCCTACATGCGAGCTCCGGAATATTGAACTTCGAATTTTTTCAACCGAATAATCAAATCTCCTTTCCACATCAATTCCTCCGCAACCTGTGTCGAACAATCGAGATGGAAGCCTGAGGAACCTCCGAATAATCAGGAAATTAATGTAATCGAAATATTTTAATGTGAATATTTTAACGTTGTTGCAGCCCGAGTCTCGACATAATCCGGTATTCTGTTCGGAATGAATTGCAGCCTTGACTTTGGCGTTGTCCGACGAATGCCACGACAGTCGTGATAAAAATAGCTGTAAATAGAATTCATAAATTGATAATTTCGCGAGACTGGTAATGTACTATTATTGTTAAACGTACTTCTTGCTTCAAGTATTGGTAATTAAATTTTAAATGCGATAGTTTTTGTTGAAGGATCCACACCTTAGAGAGCTTCCATTAATCAGAGAGGATTTCTCGGATGGCTACAACTCTAAACATGTCGTTTAAAATTGTAGCAATTCTAAGAACGCCATTGGCTGAACCATAAACTAAAGCCTTGAGGCACTTGGGGCCCCACGACTCTTAGTCAAAAACTTTGTGAACCCATACAAAAATCACCTCCTCTGGTTTGCCTTCATTGCATCGTTTCCAAAATGCGAAATACTCAGAAGCCACTGTAGAGTTAGTTACCACCTTCTCACCTGCAAGCTCTTCATCCAGTTCCAGAGTTCTAGTGGATACCTAAGGCGGCCTCAAAGAGGATATGCCTTCTTCTTGGATGATTTCATGGCTAAAACATCCTTTGTTTTGCCCCCCTAATAGAGAGGCATTCTGATTCAAGCTTCCTACCCCTAATCCTTATCTCATCAGGTGCTTTCTTAGAAGATATATCATTCTACTGAGATCACCAAGATATGCTTATTGTCAGAAGATGCGTTCGTAATGCACATCCTATGAATTCTGAGAAAAAATGCATCAAATTTTGAAGTCTCAAACTGACTGGTATCTTATTATTGATATGTTAACCTATCAATAACTCATCTTGAATATCCAAATGACAATGTCAACAGGAATTACCCATTCATTCTAAGTATTGTAGTAAACTGTTATCTTTCTTTCGAATATACCTCGAATTTAATACCAAGGGAATGATTATGCATTTTGAAATTTACTCAACGATGAAATCCATTTATCCTATAATTTACGATGATGAGCCCATTTTCTTGATACTCCTCAAATAAATGAATAATTATAGGATTGATTTCCAGGAGTTCCTATGTCGACAAATAATGAATAATATTCTGATGGATGGGTTTTCAATGAACGGTGTTATAAATAATTGAAGCAGCTTTGAGGAGCGATTGAGCCGATCATCATACCATTATCTATGGAAATGAATTCAGAGGGTACCAAAAAATATTTCACTGCTCTTCTTCAAATCACCTCATCAATTTTGAAAAAATCCTTGAAAATTCCACACAAAGATTAATAATTTCCTACATGGAAATCCATCTTTTTTTTTCCAAATATTGAATTTCGATTATGAAACCTATTGGAAACTCTTAGATTAGGATCAGAAAGAATACGTGAAGGACAATTGAAATCGGTCGTTTCACCAGAAATGGAGTAACTGTTTTTTCAACTCCCAATATCTTCGATTCGCTCGAAAAGATCGATTCAAATGTAGTGAAAAAGTCGCCTCATCTCAACTAAATGAATTTTTAAATATTCAACTAATGCATGAAATCGGCGACTTCACGAGAAATGGAGTACCTTTTTCTCAAACTTGTGAGTGAACTATAAACTGGTTGGAAGAAGATAACCAGGCAAGCATACAAAGGATTGCAGAGTCACAAAAAAATCACCTGATGATGGTATATCGAGAGTTCAATAGGAAAAATGAAGATGGGATAGGTATTGTTCTGTACTGGTACTTTTGAAATGATGAAACTCTTACCGAAATTACAGTTTTTTATTGAAACTCGTAAAGAACTAGAACTCTACCTTAAAGGCGTTCTTTTTTACTTGAAAATATTACTCTAGATAATCTTTGGCCAAGATCGTGATCGTATAGTGGTTTTAAAGGACTCTGCGTTGTGTATGTAAGTATGTAACCCAAATTACGCTTGATTCAATAGAAGAGATAGACGGGAAAATAGGAAATTTAAAACACATATTTAACACTCGAAATAAGAAAATATTAAGTTTATTTCAGAGTGCCAAAAGGTAGGGAGGAAAAAAACACAACCCTGAAGGGGAAGAAAAAACAACTTCCCTTCTTTTCTCGTTCATATACCATTAACTCACAAGTAAAGAATATTCATAAACAGTTTGACCGGTGAGAATTCTCTCAAATGGTGTTCAAAAATGATTGAGTAGATTAAAGGCGGTAAATTGGGAGTTATACTTCGCAGAGGTCAAACTATCATTTGGCGATTGATGATTGATGAGCTCCCACGGTGCAAGGAGAGGAGAATGCGACCAAAGATCCTCGTTATATATATTTCCAAACGTTGGGCAAAGCCTTGATTAACTTTTAGGTTGCGTCTTCCGATAGTTGTCTCCCTGGTCAATAATCCCATCAAGTATTAGATAAACCATATAAGCAGTAAACGATATAACCAGTAAATGCTATAGACAGTAAACGAAATAAACAATAAACGATATAAGCAGTGGATGATATAGATAGTAAACGATATAAGCAGTCAATCATATAAACAATCAACAAGAAGTCATAACGGATAATAATGCGTGGAGAGTAGCTTTTTAAAATGCTCAATCAATAATAATGCCGACAATGGTGCTTATGAATCTCCTTCATATTTGCTGAAAACTACAACGATTACATATAGTATTATTTGAAGAATATTGCAAAACCCTATTATTAAGGTGATTATTAAACATTCGTTTATACAGGCAAGTTCTTGTGAGAAGCACTTAGGAATTTAATACATATGGTCAGTTAGAATCATTGAATAATATGGAATAGACTTGATAATGAAGTATGAAGAATGGATACAAAACAATACACAAGAAGCAAACCAACATGGTAAAATACGTTGAGTAACAGCAAATTGTCTCTTGTGAATTGAGGGTAAATGATATGGGATAAACACATGGGGTAAATAATGGACACTGTTGAAAACAAGTGCAGCAAATTAGGAGAAGCCTAGATAAGAATGATAACGTTGTAATTATAAAATATTGGTACTCACATGGCAAACCCAAAGTATCTATTTCACCCTCGAAGGTTTCAGATCAACCAAAACTCACAATCCCACCCTGTTTTACCTTCAAGAAAAACGAGCAGCCAGCAAAAATCAGGTATGTTCATCCGAGGAGTAAAATGGGGCAAGAATTTGCAGTGCCACAGATATTCAACTGATCCTGTGGCATTTGGAGACCAACTAACGTTAGTCAAAAACTATCTGGAGATAAAAAAAAAATCACTTATACAGCTGGCAAAATCACTTATACAGCATCAAATCAGATGCCTCGCTAAATAAGAAGCTCAACTAAGGCAGGAAACCGAGGAAGGTGGAATGAAGCAAAAAAATTCTTATTGGTAAAATATCACAGGAAAACAGTTAGTTAATAGGAGTTTAATCCAACACCGAATCTAGCGGTTAAAAAATTTTTTTCCTCGGAGGATTCCAAAGGTTCAACATTAGAAATAATGAACCAAGACAGACTAAACAGCTTGCATGGCCAAATGATTCAAATGCGAGAATTGAATGATAATTCGAAGCCTTGCCCGTCCAGATCTTCCCACATTTATTATTCACATCGCCAAGGAGGAAGTCGATTTTCATTCCAGTAGCGGAATTTTTGGCAATAAACTGATGGCTTATTATTTCGCATTTTCATTAGATCCGTCTGGGTCGGCCCAGAACCGGCCAAAGCAGACCTATGTTTGGGCAATGGCGCATAACAACAAACTACTCATTATGCACGCATTTTGGCTGGCCCGGGCTGACCGTCTCAAGGATATTAGTCTAGTCCTCATTCCGCTAGACCTGACACCACATACACAGAGCCGTATCGAATTTTTTCTTCCCAATTCGTTCAGGATTACGAGCGATTTTTTGGAGACTCAAATTCTTAAGGATCCAACCGATAGGAAACTAACTGAACCATTCAGGAGAAAAAGGTTGTTTGATAAGAAATACTCTATTCAAATCAGTCAGCTGTAGATACTTCAACCTTTGCCATATTATCATGAGTTACAACCTAAAGATCTATAGGAACCCCTTTCCATGGGCTGACCGAGAACTACCCCAACCAACAGCTTTCCACCCAGTGCCATTGAACTCAAGTATCTGAGACGATTTCAAAGAGGATATGTCTTCATCAACAATGATTTTGTGGACCATACATTCTTTGCATTGGCTTTCAATAAAAAGGCGAGTGTTCAGGAGTTTTTTCCACTGAAAACTTTCCGAGGCGACAATTCTCGTAAGGAAAACCAGTACGAAGTTGTAGCATATTATTGCCTGTATCAAGATGAGTTTTCGATTTCTCAGTGCTGAAAGAATTCTTTTATAATTCTACAAACCTGAAATTTCAGAATACCCGTGAAAATAGCCAAAGAGAGCCTGCTCTTCTTGCCCAGTTTGTTGAGTCCAACCAGGCACTTGCTTACTATTTTTCTATGTTACAGCTTTCAGCCCTTATAAATTATTCTAGGTTTGGATCCTGATTTAGCTATCTCCTCTCCTGCTGGTCTTATGTGTTTCATTTTTCTATCTTCTTAGTTCTTTCTTAACTTCATATATTCCCTCTGGAACTTCTTCATTATACCAGTCACAAGATCATTCCTTCCATTCCATATGTGTCTGGACTGTCTTAACCGAATCTCCTGCCTGCCACTTTGCTTTATCTACTCCAATACATTTTTCCAGGTGTAATCATCTGAACTTGAACATCCTGAACAATGGTTTTATTGAATATTAGGAATTTTTAACGTCTATGGTGATATGAAATGATTTAAATGGCATTTCAGACAGAAAGATGAATGCAACCTTACCTAACCTAACCTAACCAAACCTAACAAACCGGGGATTGGAAGTTCATAAAGAAGTTACTCCATTTCTCGCGAAACGGCCGATTTCATGCAAGATGAATTCTGGAAAAAGTACTTCCCAGCGCCAGACCGGCAGTTTGGAGTTGTGGGTTCAAATCCCGCCTGGGGAAGTACTTTTTCCGGAATTCATTCAACATCTTTCGGTCTGAAATGCCATTGAAACATTTGTATTAATAGTTTTATTTTCCATAATTTTCCTGTCTTCTCTTATTTAATCTTCTGTTACTCTGTGAACCATTTGAGTTTCCCAAATTGACCCAGTGCCACCTCCCTCCACCATTTACCTAGGCTACCACTTCCTTACATTTTCTATACTTTAGTTCTCTATTTTCCAGCTCAGGTTGTATTCGTTCTAGCTATTTAAAATTTTCTTGATATCTTTTTGAGCGCTCGTATTACTTACACGAGGGCTATATCATTTCGTCACGATGTCTGTATTTTTCGAAGTTTGAGCCGAAAACGGTCTCAATCGACTATGTTCGACTCACTGATGATGAATCCGTCAGAAAATTTGAGTCTGTCCGTCCGTCCGGCCGGCCGTAAGCACGATAACTCTCGAACGGAACAACCTAAAGACTTGAAATCTTCAGTGTGAGTTCAGTTCCCGAATGCCTCGGTTAAGTTCGTTAATGGGCCAAATTCCACCAGGGGTTCCGTAAATTACGATTAGTTCCGATTACTTAAAAACTACAGATTTGATTGAGATGAAATTTTGCACTCAAATGAAGAATGAGGTGTTCAAGCTACATGTGAAATTTTGTCCAGATCGCATCACCAGAACCATAGAAAATTGTAACTTTTGAACGGAGAGGCCTAGGAACTCTAAATTTTCAGATGGGTTTGGATCGCGAATATCGCGGTCACGTTCATCAATGAGCAAAATTAGACTAGGGGTTCCGTAAATATAGCTGCTCAAAATATTTTTTTCCTGATAATTTCGAAACTACTGATTGGATTGGAATGAAATTTTGCACCTAGGTTAGGAATAATGAATTCAAACTACGTGCCAAATTTTGTCTAGATCGCACCACCAAGACCATAGATACCGTAGAAAATTCTAGCGAATTATCGAAAAAAAATTGATCACCTAAAGCACTGACATGAAGTCTGTAGTTTCGCCTAAGTTTCAGAATTTTTGTGACAGCTGTCGAAAATTCCTTCAATTGATTTCTAGAACTGGAAAATGCGAATCTACCTACAAGGTGCATGTACGAGCGCTCAAAAGCTCCTGCCTACACGGCAGTGCTTTTCGTAATTTTTTATTTTCAGACCTTTGTATAGCATAATACGATACCTTATGTGAATAATATAGGTCATGACGTTCAATTTTTTTTCTCTTGGATCCACTCCCATCACAATATCGAGAAGGTATAGCCTTCGAACCTTGATGAAGACCTACAATAAAATTAATTATTCATTTCCACACTGATTAATGGTGACCTTTTATTCCCTAAATATTTCCATACCAGCCAAGCTCAAATGCTTTCTTTAGTCTTCATTTTCATTTCCAGACCACACGAACAAAATCTTATAATGTTCTGGAAGCACGATGAGACAAGTAAGGAGTAAACATAAGATAAGAGTCGTGGTATATACTGTTCAGGTTTTAAATTTGTCGCATTAAATGTAACATTGAGTGTATATGCTGCCTCAGATTAACACCTAAGATGAGTCTTTTTTTTGGCAATAGCTTTCACACTCAAATCCACAAAGTGTACATGACTTTCCATAGGATCTCGCCTTTCACCCCTTCGCCTTCTCACCCTTGGCCCGTCTCGTTCGCGTATAGTTTTTGCTCTACTTCTTTCTATGAGTAATTCTTACGTCTGTATCGCTGAACTGATCACATTGATCTTGTGGAGTACGTCCCTGTGCAGGCACCATAGGCTGCATGAGTAAAACTGGCGAATCTGACAACACCATCGATGTCGGCGTCATTTGCTTAGCCTCTGGCGAATATAACCCGGATGAGGGCCTCCTGGTGTAGCGTGGCGAATAAGGTCTCGTGATCATTCGACTAACTCTCAAGAGATCTCGAACCTGTCTCATTAAATGCAGGTTGATGATTATTTTCGTAGGTCAATATAATTTTTTTTCAGTAGTTCTACTATTGGAGGTCTCCGCAAAAACCGTTTACCTTTAGCCTTGGTTTCTATTCAATCCGAAATATTCTCAACATTGTGTAGATTATTCATCAAAACATAAAAGAAATCATCATTTCTTATGTTGACATTGCTCTAACAGAGCCTTCACACACACATACCATTATTGCACTCGCCGATTTCCATTAGACTCGGAATCAAGCGCGGTAGCTGCAGAGTGTCAGTAATTTCGCAAAAAAGGCACAAATTGGCGGTTGCAGTTAGGTAGGTTCTCATACACATTACCATTACCTCTGCGATTCCTGTATCGATAATACGAAGTAATTCTACGTTTGCGGACGATGAAGTGTGAATATTGATATCGCCGTTGAGAAAACAGAGTGGGTTACAAACGGAAGCTGTAATCTCCGATGTTATTGAATTCATTACCCCATAGATACGTTTGAAAACGACCACACGTTCATCTATGGTGAATCCAATTGTTCTATGTGGATCTTCTTCTGAACAAGATGAAGAAAAGTCTGGTTCATTTCACGAAAAAAATGGAATTGGATTCAAGGTACTCCAATAACGAATTTTTGATGGCTTTGCATAGTATCCATATCATGTATAGTATGTATAGTATGTATAGTATGTATAGTATGTATAGTATGTATAGTATGTATAGTATGTATAGTATGTATAGTATGTATAGTATGTGTAGTATGTGTAGTATGTATTTATCCACTCTTTTCAGGCAGAAATACTTGCAATCGAAAGATGCACAGATATGAAGAAGAAACTATCAAGGGTGTGACATTGTGATCCATTGTGATAGTCAAGCTGCTATCAAATCACTGAACTCCTGTATCATCTATTCAGAGCTGATATGGGAGTGCCGGAGAAAACTTATGAAGTAGGCAAGAACACAAAGGTCTCTTTGATCTAGTTTCCTAGTCACTCAGGGATAAAAGGAAACGAAGAGGTCAATACACTTGCCAGAAACGGAGCACAAACGCAATTTACTGGCCCAGAACCTTTCTGTGGCATAGGTAAATGCACCAATAAGAAAGAGTTTTCGGAGAAAGAAGAGACTGGAGAAGCACTCTGGAGATATCTTCCAGGAATGGATCATTCCAAAAGTGTATTCGGAACTTTGAAAGTTCAAGATCCAAAAAGTATTTGGATCTCAGTGAGAATAAGTTACGCCTCCTCACTGGCTTCCTCACAGGGCATTGTCGCCTTAGGAAGCATATGATGAAAATGGGCTTAACAGAAACTGAAGAGTGCAGATTCTGTGGTGAAGAGGAGGAAACTCCTGTTCACCTGGTTACAGAATGCCTCGACATTGCATACCTGCGCAAAGAATGTCTTGAACAAGAGAATTACAGGAGGAACGAGGATTTAACCTCCTTGATGCCCTCTCAGATACTGGAGTTCATCAGAGCTCAGGAGCTGGAGGGCGAGCTGTAGGTAGCGCATTTGCGAATTCAGCTCTGATGGGGGACACAATAGACCTTGAGGTCGTAGTGGAATGTAACCCCCTCACCTAACTTTAACTAATATACCTACTATATAACTATATAGTATGTATAGTAAGTTTAGTATGTATAAAATGTATAGTATGTGAAGTATGTATAGTACGTATACAGGTCTGGCAAGAATACATCATGGCCTAGAAATATAATTGCATTGGCAAAAATGCATTCAGGAAGTCAACCAGGGAACGATGCGAAATCTCTGAGCGAAGCACTTGTCACCGGATGGACAAATTCTAAAGGTTTGTTATCGAAAGTAATAAACCTAAACGATTAAACATAAATGTTAATATTCTAACGCTCGTTAGACTTCCATCCAACCTGTGATCATTCAAGCATTCACTGGATTCCGGGAAATCTTCAGTCCCGTCACGTTGGTGACCACCTCTGAGAGGGGACAACGACCAGGGCCAGACTCCGGTATCGATTCCGGGGGCATGCTGCCCCCGAGCAACTGCCGCCGCCGTCGACGTCGAGACTTTGTGTGAAATATTTAAGACGCCTAATTGCAATATGACACGCGCCAAACCAAGATTGCAGAGTGAGGTCGTGAATTTTCATCCTTTGCGGGTATGTGTAATGCCCGGAAATGCATTCGAAGGAAAAGTATAAGTGCGAATTTTGGAGGCAACTGGTTGAAGACCATTTGTTTGAGACGTGACTCTTTCGAGCGGATTTATGTTGAAGGATCGGTGCTTCCATTGGTTAAAAAGGTTGAACTGTTTGACTGTTTCAATGTCTCTTCGTTTCCTCCATCCCATCAATATTATGTGCAATATCTTTGATAATTTACCACCAAGTTTTATTATTTCAAGCACACTGAAAAAATTACGAAAAGCACTGCCGTGAAGGGAGGAGCTTTTGAGCGCTCGTACATGCACCTTGCAGGTAGATTCGCATTTTCCAGTTTTAGAAATCAATTGAAAGAATTTTCGACAGCTGTCACAAAAATTCTGAAACTTAGGCGAAACTCCAGACTTCATGTCAGTGCTTCAGGTGACCAATTTTTTTTCGATGATTCGCTAGAATTTTCTACAGTATCTATGGTCTTGGTGGTGCGATCTGGACAAAATTTGGCACATTATTCCTAAGCTAGGTGCGAAATTTCATCCCAATCCAATCAGAATTTTTGAAGTTATCAGGAAAAAAATAATTTGAACAGCCATATTTACGGAACCCCTAGTCTAATTTTGCTCATTGATGAACGTGGCCGCGATATTTGCGATCCAAACCCACCCTGAAAATTTCAAGTTCTTAGGCTTTTCCGTTCAAAAGTTAAAATTTTCTATGGTGTCTATGGTTCTGGTCATGCGATCTGGACAAAATATTGTTTTAATATATCATTCTCGATCAAAACACAAAATTTCATCTCGATCGAATCCGTTTTTTCTAAATTATCGAAAAACCAAAATTTCAAACGACCGTATTTACGGAACCCCAAGTATATATCTGCTCATTGATAAACGTGAACGGGACATTTTAAATCCACACCTATCCTGAAAATTTCAAGTCCCTAGGCCTTTCCGTTCGAAAGTTATGATTTTCTATGGTTTCTATAGTTCTGGTCATGTGGTCTGGAGAAATGTAGCTTGAATATATCATTGTCCATTAGTATACAAAATTTCGTCACGATCGAATCTGTAGTTTTGAAATTATCAGGAAAATTTCAAAACGACCATATTTACGGAACCCCTAGTATAATTTTGCTCATAGATGAACGTGATCACGACATTCGAGATCCACACCTATCCTGAAAATTTCAAGTCCCTAGGCATTTCCGTTCGAAACTTACAATTTTCTATGGTTTCTATGGTTTTGGTTATGCGATCTGGACAAAATTTCACATGTAGCTTGAACACCTCATTCTCCATTTGAGTGCAAAATTTCATCTCGAACAAATCTGTAGTTTTCAAGTGATCAGGGGAACAAAACTTTGAACGACCATATTAACGGAACCCCTGGTGGAATTTGGCCCATTAACGTACTCAACCGAGGCATTCGAGAACTGAACCCACACTGAAATTTTCAAGTCTCTATGTTGTTCCGTTCGAGAGTTATCGTGCTTACGGCCGGACGGACAGACTCGAAATTTTCGACGGATTCGTCATCAGTGAGTCGAACATAGTCGATTGAGACCATTTAGGGCTCAAAATTCGAAAAATACAGAAATCGTGACGAAATGATATAGCCCTCGTTTAAGTAGTACGAGCGCTCAAAAATGATAATTTTGTGAGCATAACCCAAAAATATTCGTACGACTAACAGTATGGACACATTAAGTTCAACAGGAATATTTGGTATTTGATCACAGAAATTCAGATTATTCTACCGGAATAAATCTTGTTTAGCTAAAAGTATTTCAATCCATGTTGTACCATATGGTTGAAGTTGTTTGGAATAAAATATCGATTGAAAAGCGACAGAAAAGGTGTTAGCATCTGTAGACAGTAATTCCGTAATCAAATTCGCTAAAATGTGTCCGAAATCAGGGAAAAAATTTCTTCATATTTATTATAATGATGTCTCTCATTATTGGTACACAAAGAATTTCTCTCTTATTCGGTAGAATAATGTGAAGATACTCTATAATAAATATAATATAATATAAATTTCCCCTCGATTCCAGACTTCTTTTCGCCGAGTCACTTTTTAGACAGAATACTACGTTCTAGGGTGCCGGAAGTCTGGGCTCAAATCCCGGCTGGAGTGTCCTGAAATATTGAGATGATAACTGAATATGGAAATCAATAGGGCAAAAACACTAAAATAAAAAAAAAATAAAAAATACCACCGGAAACTTTCAGTAAAATTCCTAGGAAAAAAATGTTGGCTACACATGGACTGCATATTGCAATCAATAAAGTCAAAAAACTAAAATGAAAAAAAAGGAAAACAAAAATTACAATATAGCACTTGAATACTGACAGGAAGTATCCTTAATCACAACAATGCTCTACGGTAGAACGAACCGGAAACTTCCAGTAAAATTCAAAGAAAAAAATATCGATTCCACATGGAAATTACTCCCAAAACCACGATTTGATTTAATAGCAAATGCAAGAAATCCCAGTTAAATACTGGGTAACTACACAGAAAATCTCTGTTTTCGTCACAGTATTATTTTCCTGTTGAAATGACGAACTACAGTTTGATTGCATCAACTAATGTAAAACTTGTTATTTCTAAAGGAATCAAACGACCGGAATTGTCACGTAAAATCAACAGAAATTCCTATTGTCGCTCATATAGTGGAAATTTCCTAGAAGTAACCAAATTCCAGTTGTATATACTGGAAAATTCCACACATGTGATTTTTAACCAATCAGAACGTGTATTTCTGACAGATCACCATCGCAACGGATGAATTTTAGTGGAAATTTTTTCACGGTACCCAACAGCGAATTATACTGGAATTTTTTTTGACGTTTATAATGACAGAATATATTTTTTGACAATTGATGTTGTTGGAAATAAACATATTTGGTGTGGAATTTTCTTACCGAATACCACACGAGATCAAATTAAATCCGGAAATTTTGTTCTCGCTCATGAATATTTTTAGAAAATTATCCCTCGTCTTCGACTCGGGATAATTTTCAAAATATTCATGAGCTCGAAAAAATTTCCGGAAATAATTTGACCTCTTGTGGTATTACTAGTGAAAATTCCACACATGTGATTTTTAACCAATCAGAACATGTATTTCTGACACATCACCATCGCAACGGATGAAATTTGTGGAAATTTTTTCCTCGTGGGTACCCAACAGCGAATTATACTGGAAATTTTTCTTGGCGTTTATAATGACAGAATATTCTTTTTGACAATCAAATTTTTTTTTGTTCACATGAGTGGAATTTTCTTACCGAATACCACACGAGGTCAAATTAGATCCGGGAATTTTTTCTCGCTCATGAATATTTTTAGAAAATTATCCCTCGTCTTCGACTCGGGATAATTTTCAAAATATTCATGAGCTCGAAAAAGTTTCCGGAAATAATTTGACCTCTAGTGGTATTACTAGTGAAAATTTCCATAATGGAGCTTTCACGCCTTCCTGTATTTGTCAATGTGTTTGTATTTGTGTTTGTGTTTTTGTTTCTGTTTGTGTTTCTGTTTGTTTTTCTGCTTGCGTTTGAATTTGTGTTTTTGTTTGTGTTTCTGTTTGTTTTTGAGCGCTCGTACTACTTACACGAGGGCTATATCATTTCGTCACGATGTTAGTATTTTTCGAATTTTGAGCCGAAAATGGTCTCAAACGACTATGTTCGACTCACTGATGACGAATCTGTCGAAAAATTCGAGTCTGTCTGTCCGTCCGGCCGTCCGTATACACGATAACTCTCGAACGGAAAGTCCTAGAAACTTGAAATTTTCAGGGTAGGTTCGAATCTCGAATGCCGCGGTTAAGTTCGTTATTGGACAAAATTCGCCCAGGGGTTCTGTGAATATGGCCGCTCCAAATTTTGTTTTCCTGATTACTTCGAAATCACAAATTCGATCTAGGTGAAATTTTGTACTATAATGAAAAATGAGGTGTTCAAGCTACATGCAAAATTTTGTTCAGCTCGCATCTCCAGAACCATAGAAACCATAGAAAATTGTAACTTTTGAACGGAAACGCCTAGGGACTTGAAATTTTTAGGATAGGTTTGGATCTCGATTGTCGTGATCACTTTCATCTATGAGTAAAATTATACTAGGGGTTCCGTAAATATGGTCGTTTGAAATTTAGTTTTCTTGGTTTCCAAACTACAGATTCGATCGTGACGAAATTTTGTATACTAATGGAGAATAAGCTACATTTCTCTAGATTTCTCCAGATCTCTAGATCAGAACCCTAGAAACCATAGAAAATCATAACTTTCGAACGGCAAGGCCTAGGGACTTGAAATTTTCATGATAGGTGTAGATCTGAAACGTGGCGTTCACCTTCATCAATGAGCAGAATTATACTAGGGGTTCCGTAAATACAGTCGTTTGAAATTTTGTTTTCTCGATAATTTCGAAACTACGGATTCGATCGAGATGAAATTTCGTATTTTAAACGAGAATGATATATTACAGCAACATTTTGTTCAGATCGCATGACCAGAACCATATAAACCATAGAAAATTATAACTTCCGAAGGGAAAGGCCTAGGAACTTGAAATTTTCAGGGTGGGTTTGGATCGCGAATTTCACGAATGAGCAAAATTAGACTAGGGGTTCCGTAAATATGGCCGTTCAGAATATTCTGTTCCTGATAATTCCGAAACTTCCGATTTGATTGGAATGAAATTTTGCACCTAGATGAGGAAAAATGTATTCAAACTACGTGCGAGTTACATAGTTCAGCTATACATTTGTTCCACGTGAAAATAAAATTTAGTTTTTCTGATCTGTTGTTGATGTTAAATCAAAATGATCATAGATTATTTAATTTTTCACTAAACAACATTTCGGAAACCCAAATTGATTTGGCATTGTTGACAAGTTGAATGTTGTTCAGTACCTGGATGGATGACCGCTTTGGCGATGAATTCAAACAAGCGCGCAAAAGTTACCGACTCCACCTAGAATATTTTCAAAAATTGCGATGTTGCCAGGTAATAGAAAAATACGGTAATTTCTGGAATTTCACTTGCATAACTATTTTGTGGAAATAAGTCCATTTTTCCACCATATTACTCGAGACTTGTTTGAAATACCATTTCTAATAAATTTTCACTCATAATGAAATGAAGTATGCGGTTTTCGGAGTCTTCCGCGTTGATACATGTAGTTATATAAAATATGGAGATTTTGCTGATTCAAAAATTCGTTTCAGTTTTCAAGGCTGTCTATCTGCCATATTTATAAATGACGGAGGATCAATAAACTGAACAAACGCATTTTGTGAAAAAAAATTGAAGAAAGTGCTGAAAGATCCCGTCTAGTTTATTCTAGTAACATGTGCTGATGTATACTGACTATTTTATTATGGAAAATATTCCAACGGAGCAATAGAATGGATTGTTCTGCACGCCACTGATTCAAGATACCAACCGAACTGTTGTTCACCGGGTTGCGTTTGGGAGTTATGCAACATCGGCGAATTTTTTTTGCGTCTGCCGTCTAAACCCATTTGGATTCAGGCGGCCTTCTAAAAAATCAAGGTCAATACACCCATCATCGCACAACCGATGGCCCAACCGCGGGACACGGTAACGGGCCATGGGAGCCTAGATCGATGAGCATTTCGTCTATGAGGTTTTTACAGGCGACAGACATTTCGATTAGTTGCTAAATTGCAACTGAAGGTCTGCTATGTTGCTTCGACTGGTTTTATGATCGCTTAGAGCGGCTCAAGTGATTATCAGCCATAAATTTTTAATGAGTACTTCTGTTTCACAAAGATATTTTATTAGCTGGTTTCGTTTTCAAGGCACAAGAAAAACGCCCTGAATTTAACAAAAAGGTTTATTGCTTCCACGCCACTTCTGACTGTGATAGATTTTTTCGGAAAATACTCTGCGTAAGGCGCAAGACGGGTGAACCCAAGTATGGGGATATTATAGGAGAGGTCAAAGGATCTGAAAAATAGTCATTTATTGTACAAGACGATAAAATTGTAATTTATCTTCGAGAGTGTCGTTTAGCGTCGAGACGTCAGTCGAGATACAACATTATTTTCTTTAGCAAGACTTCAAATTCAGGTGAGATAGTATATTGTATAATTAGTGGGAAAAGCATAATATTCCCAAACGACTGTGTTACCAGACTCGTCGCTACGTTCCTCGTCTGGTAACACAGGAGTTTGGAAATATGCTTTTCCGTCGACCATAGAATAAAAGCTCATTTTAACGCACTCGAAATCATCCATTAATGACCCCTATTAATGCATGATTTCTTGTATTAATGCATGATTATCATGGCAACCGATTATGAAATATTCAGTCGGAGAATAGATGCATCTATGTCGGAGCACGATCAAGCTGTCAAATTTATTTATTCGCTTTCGATCAGAATCTGATTTTATCCGTTACGTTACTGCATAATGAATAACGAAGAAAATATCCCTTTGACACCGCCAGATGTGACAAAAACTGCTGAAACAGCAACTTTGAGTCTGCTTCCTGAAAAGAGCCGCCATTTATATGAGAAAACCTATGCTGAATTCAGATCTTGGTGCAAGGACAAGAAGGTTCGGAACTTTACGGAAACGGTTTTGTTGGCATACTTTACGGGTATTGCAGAAAAGGGGCATCTAGCAAGTTTATGGCCAAAATATTCGATGCTGAAATCAACACTAAATGTGAAAGACAATACTGATATAAGCAGATACCACAAACTGGTGATGTTTATTCAACGGAAAAGAGAGGGATATATCCCAAAAAAATCAAAAGTTCTCGAAAAAGAACATGTGAGAGAGTTCATAGCGAATGCTCCTGATAGTGTTTTCTTGATGTCCAAGGTAAAAATAAAACTCAATTGAATCGTTATTCCAACCTTTTCTCATTATCATTATCACATTAACGCGCTCGCTCCGCTCACGCGTTAAAATATTTCGACCATTAATCGCTGTCATTAATAAACTAGTTGATTAAACAACTATTTTTTGATGAATTGTTGAGAATTACAGAACTTCATAAAAATAAAACTAACTAACAGCCAGTTTGGTTAACAGAATCTGTGGTTTGTTTTATAATATTTGGTTCGATAGTCACACTACAATGTCACCTCTCGTCAAATGAAAATGATCAAACATTACATTTGGTAATGGGGGTTAGTGATGATTTTCAAAGATTTTCCAGCCTCACAATATGTTCTTTTCTAGGTTTCCAAAATATACCGATTCATATCGGCGACGGTCTGGTGATAAATTCAATCAAGCGCTCTAGAGCTCCCGCCTTCAAGTCAGTGCTTTTCAAATTTTGAAATTCTAAAAGCCCAAAATTTTTTTATTACATTACAACTACAAACAACTAATCAATCGAAATAAGTCATGGTCATGCTAAAGCCCTTCTGGATTCCTGGTTGGTACTCGTTGTACAACATAGATAATATCCATAGATGTATGCCAACCTTTACCCCAACAATAAAACGCAATATTGGAATACATGAATAGCAGGCCTTCATAGACCATGACTGGTTTTTACAAACTTCGGTAATAGCTTCCTGCTGAATCGTCGCTCTTATATAATCAAGGTCAACGTTGTGCGAGGCTCAGTTCAGCCATCATTATCTGTCTTAGACTCGGCCCATTCCATTTGATGCATTTTCTTATATAACTCGGTAGGAAAGAGTCGATCTGGAACCCTACCTGTTCCGCGATTTTTTTGTGCGAAACGCCTTTTTTTTTAAGGTTACATCTCGGAACGACCGAAAGGTGGACTTTCGGCCATGTCGGCCCCTACCGCTTTTTTTTTCAAGTCTCTCCGTCGTAATTGCAAGGTTATGCATATTTCGGAGATAGCGCTATAATTAGAAACTCGTATAGTGATTTAGATGTTAATTTCCGACTGGATTGAATGAGAAATGAGGGCAGAACAGTTCGGAGGAGTTTTTTCTACCAGAACAGGGTACCGATAGATGTCGTTAGCATCATTATCAGTTATAATAATTCCGGACGTTAATCATTCCAAAGTGAAGAAGATGTTATTTGGTGTGAATTGGAAAGATTCGAGGAATTTATTGCTGTTCTATGAAACCTCCTCTTGATGGAAGAGTGCCTTCCGTTGGCGCCAGTTTAACGCGACATAGCTAATTTTACTTTATATGCTTCGATATCTCCAGGAGATGAGTACAATTAGGATACTCCAGTGAGATACTCCAGAGAAGGATACTGCATAAGAAGATATAACAATAATGAATAGTTATTTAATCAACTAGTTCAATAATGACAGCGATTAATGGTCGAAATATTTTAACGCGTGAGCGGAGCGAGCGCGTTAATGTTTGAGACCATTAATCGCTGAATTAATCTACGAGTTGATTACAAGATTTTTCCGTCGACCTCATCAGGAATTGAATATAAATTCTGGATCGAAACCAATTTTTATTTTGCATGATATACAAATTTGACGTAATACAAATTTCTATGTTCATTTCGATATATAAATATTTATGCTTCCTATTAAACAATTCGAAAAATTCATAGAGGGAATATGGGACATGTTGTGACATTCTGAATAGTTTACATTTATTTCATTTCCTATAATGTCCGATAAGGAACGTGTGGATGAAGTGGAGGTTGAAGCATTATTTACTGTGGAACTATTATGACATAAAAAATTTTCAGCAGTTTCTATTTTATTCTGTAGCGTAGGGCCCCGAGGTCCACAGGGGCCCCCGATCGGAATCAAAATT
The DNA here is from genome assembly GCA_963966015.1 of Aphidecta obliterata. Classification (NCBI taxonomy): domain Eukaryota; kingdom Metazoa; phylum Arthropoda; class Insecta; order Coleoptera; family Coccinellidae; genus Aphidecta; species Aphidecta obliterata. The sequence goes on from OZ014435.1 coordinate 8,650,869, forward strand.
TCTTCAGAATGAAAATTCGTCTTGCAAGTGAATATGAATAATAATGAAGAATAACTTGTAAATTTTCAGTCACGCGAAACGCAACCAGACCTAGAGCAAAATTCAGCTGTCAGTAAAAAAATAACATCAAATCAAAGGTTCAGCATCCGCATGTTTTCTCCAATTATTCTTATCGGCCTGCAATAAATTCCCGCAACGGTGGCAGTAAAGTTGTCGGCATCCCTTTGAAATATCGGTACATGCCACCATCGATATTGGAGGGATGCAAGACACTTAATTTGCATTTCTTAATTTTGAAGTTTGGGTATAATGATATTTTAAATTTAAAGGCTTTGAAGCATATTTACATGGATGAAACAGAGAAGAAAGATTGTAGAAATGAAGCCAAAAATATATTCAAAAAGCTTATTGACTTAGAATACGCTATGCTTACAGTTATTTGGGAAACAATTCTAAAAAAACGGATCAGATAGAGGCACAAGCTAAAGAAATAAGTACTTATGATATTGAACAAGAATACTCCCAGAGTGCGTCTAATAAACGCATTAGAAAAAAATTGCTCACGAATAGGGAAACTCAAATGCCAATATTTTTAGGAAAAGATAAATTCAGGGTCGAGATCTTGAATAGACTGTTAGATTTCCTGGTTGCCGACTTGGACCGTCAAAGTTCCTTCTATCGAGATATAACTGTGCAATTTAAAAATGTATGTATATTCGATTCGATATAGGGGATCTTTCGCAAGACATTGAAACGGACAGTATCAAAGCGCTCTCGGAGAATTATGAAGACGATCTTGAAGAAGGAATTATCAGTGAAGCATCTCAGTTCAAAGAATATCTAAAACTCTTAAAACTTGGAAAAAAACGAGTTGTTCGCAGATGTTGAAAATAATCTATGATAAGGGAATGATAGAAGTTTTTTCGAACTTATATATAGTTTTGAAGTTATTTTTAACATTGCCAATAACGAGTTGCGAAGCAGAGCGTTCATTTTCCAAGTTATCCCTAATAAAAAATATATATAGAAAAGTTATGAAGGAAAACAGACTGCAGTTCTTAGGAATACGTCCGATTGAATGTAATATAACGAAGAGTCTGCATTATGAGGCTGCAATAAAAGAATTTTCAGACATGAAAATAAGGAAAAAAGTTTACTAACTTAGTTTTTCGGAATTTCATATTATTTTTCATTTTCCAATAATTTGTTCATGTTAATTTGTTTTTTTCGAAAAAGAAATATTGATTTCTTTTATGTACCTGATGTACTTTTTTAAGTTGTTTACATTGTGTTGATTTCAATTCATTTGTTTTATTTGAATTGATGTATCCTATATTGTATCAATGAAATTCATGTTTGTTTTGAAAAAACCGAATTCAGATTCAAAAATTTAAAAAAAAAAAAAAATAGAGTGGGGGCCCCGAAAGTTTTCAAGCGTAGGGCCCCGGAAATCGTTGATCCGCCCCTGATATACCCTTCTGCAACAGAAGTTGATTTCCACCCACCAAGTCTTTTGATGGCTGAAAAATCTGCACCACTGTCAGAAAGAATAGACGCAGAAGAACGCCGAAAACAGTGACCTGTATACAAATGTGGTTGTTCTAATTTAAGAAAGTTTGCAATCATTGACGGTAATTTAGAAAATGTATTAATTCCAACTTGTTGTGTTGAGCATTTATTGTTCTTATAAAAAACGAAAAATCTTTCGTATGGAGTGTGAGCTGGCCTCAAGGATATATATCTCTGTATTATGTTCAAAAGTGTATGCTCATCATTATCCTCCACAGTGAATATCCTGTTCGAATGTGTTCTCGATTAATTCACTGTCACCAAGAATTTCGATCCCATATCTTGTACATCCTTTCTCTGCAACCTTAACAATTCATCTTTTCTCCATGCACCCGCTACTCCGAATATCAAAGCGACCTACAAATCAAACAATGATAGTTATTTCACTATAACGAGATAATGAGAATAAGTTGGAATAACGATTCAATTGAGTTTTATTTTTACCTTCGACATCAAGAAAACACTATCAGGAGCATTCGCTATGAACTCTCTCATATGTTCTTTTTCGAGAACTTTCGATTTTTTTGGGATATATCCCTCTCTTTTCCGTTCAATAAACATCACCAGTTTGGGGTATCTGCTTATATCAGTATTGTCTTTCACATTTAGTGTTGATTTCAGCATCGAATATTCTGGCCATAAACTTGCTAGATGCCCCTTTTCTGCAATACCCGTAAAGTATGCCAACAAAACCGTTTCCGTAAAGTTCCGAACCTTCTTGTCCTTGCACCAAGATCTGAATTCAGCATAGGTTTTCTCATATAAATGGCGGCTCTTTTCAGGAAGCAGACTCAAAGTTGCTGCTTCAGCAGTTTTTGTCACATCTGGCGGTGTCAAAGGGATATTTTCTTCGTTATTCATTATGTAGTAGCGTAACGGATAAAATCAGATTCTGATCGAAAGCGAATAAATAAATTTGACAGGTCGATCGTGCTCCGACATAGATGCATCTATGCTCCGACTGAATATTTTATAATCGGTTGCCATGATAATCATGCATTAATACAAGAAATCATGCATTAATAGGGGTCATTAATGCGTCAAAATGAGCTTTTATTCTATGGTCGACGGAAAACAATTTTATTCCTCTCTTGATGAGATGCACATAGTTATAGTTAGTTAAGAGGGTAACATTTCACTGCGACCTCAAGGTCTATTGTGCCCCCCATCAGAGCTTTATTCGCAAATGCGCTTCCTAGCTTACCCTCGAGCTCCAGAGCTTCAAGAACTCCAGTATCTGAGAGGGCTTCAAGGAGGTTAGATTCTCGTTCCTCCTGTTATTCTCTTGTGCAAGACATTCTTCGCCCTGGTTTGCAATGGCGAGGCATTCTGTAACCAGGTGAACTGGAGTTTCCTCCTTTCCCCACAGAATCTGCACTCGTCGGTTTCTGTTAAGCCTATTCGAATCATATACTTTCTAAGGCAACAATGTCCCGTGAGAAAGCCAGTGAGGAGGCGTAACTTATTCTTACTGGGATCCAAATACTTCTTGAATCTTGAACTTTCAATGTTCCGAATGAACTTCTTCAAGTGATCCATTCCTGGAAGATTCCTCCACAGTGCTTCTCTTTCAGTCTCTCCCTTCTTCGAAAACTCTTTCTTATAGGTGCATTTATCTATGCCACAGAAAGGTTATGGGCTAGTAAGTGGCGTTTGTGTTTCCTATCTGGCAAGTGTATTGGCCTTTTCGATTCCTTTGATTCCTGAGTGACCAGGAACCCAAACTAAAGAGACCTTGTTGTTCTTGCCTACTTCATTGAGTTTCCTCCGGCACTCCCATATCAGCTTTGAGTCGATGATATAGTAGTTCAATGCTTTGATAGCAGCTTGACTATCAGAATGGATCACCATGTCACACCCTTGATAGTTTCTTTTCCGCCTGAAAAACAATCGAGTAGGAGCCTAACGATGGTGTACACTTGGTTCTTGCCCCGTATAGCCCAGTGCCGACCCCTATCGTGGTATTAGAATCATCTGTATACCATCAAATGGTATTCACTTTGAAGTTATGGGTAGTGTATTCCGTTTCCCATTCTTCCTTTTTACTTAGCATAGTGTTGAAGTTCTTCACAATGCTTACTTTTTTAATCATAACATCACTAGGCAGGTTCGATGATGAGATGTACTTGTTCAAAGATGCACCTAACCTAACCTGAAGGTTTCAATGATCAAGGAGAGAAATGAGATACATTATCGATACCACATTTCGAGCCCCAATCTGAGCCATCTATGAAGACGATTAGAAGGTTCCTCTGCAGAAAGGTAATTCACATGGCTGCTCGCTTCCGGCATCTTAACAACACCAACCATTATCATTATTACTGTTATTACGGAATGAGCAGAAGAAGAGGATTTTCCACTGCAATAAAATCTCCGGTGTAACGCATAAATTTCGTAATTTCAATTTGTTATTTGACTTGGAGATTATACGAACGGGTAGAGGTTATTTGATGCTTCGCTTTCCACGCCGACTGAAGTGTTCTATTCTAATTATTCAGGAAAAAGATTCTGGTTTATGGTCGCTTTCTCGCGGGATTACCAGGCAGTGCTTGGGGTGGCAAGAAAACGATCAGTACAACAAGAAATTAGGAACTAATTTCTGTACCTATTCTGTACCGTTCCTATTTGAGTCTGCTTCGGACATTCAACTAAAAAATTATACGTGGACACCTCAGGAAATGTACAAACTGATTTCAATTGCACTTTGACGTGTCTATGTTACGTTATTGATTTAATTCGACAGTTTATTTTGACGGATAGAATTGAATTTGACCACGAGTTTTTCATCTGTGAGTCCGACCTAATAGTTCAAGACCATTCTTGGATAAAAATTAGAAAATTACAGACACTTGGGTCGAAGAATAACGCAAACCTCAAGGAGAGTTCTGAAATGAACAATCAAAAAAAATTTCTTCACAAAATTATATAATAAACAATCTAATTCTACAGAAACAACCTCAGCTATCAAAAGAAACTAAAACTAATATATCTAAACTAAACTTGGTGAGTGCACTCACTATGTTCAACTAACTCCAATTTCAATTCTCCTTCATATATCCAGCACGCCGTTTTGGTATGTCCTTCACTCTCCAAATCAATTCAAGCAATTCAATCTCCTCTCGACAAAGTTCCAAATACTATTTACTATACTTTTCTTCTCCCAAACCAATTTATCAGCAAACTTTTTGAAATATCAATTCCACTCTGGCGTTTCTCTCAATTGTCAACTAGCCTCCTTTATTTCTTCCCAAATTATTTTGTATTGCATTCCCTTGGTATGCAACATTCTTGATACATTTTCCATCTCCACATGCACATCTTCATTTATATATTCTTCATGAACATAACTAACCTAAACTTAACTATTTGAAATTAATAATTTCAACAAATTCAAATTTTTCTTATTTTCAAATAATCTGAACCCTATTTGAAAATATAATATTACAACAATTTATAAATCGATCAAATTTACTGAATTGACTTTACGATGTTTGAAGGTTCTTGAATTTTTGGTGCTATTTTTTTAAAATTCTTAAAACTTTTGAGACATAAAACCATTTTCAATTTTCATAACAGTATAAAGTGAAAATATATTATTGAACTAATCTTATGGAGTCACGATATATGAGGACACACGTGATGGTAGAAATCCCTAAATGATCAACGCAATCAAAAAAAACTTGAAAACTTTTCGAATCGACTCAAGTGTTCGTAATCGAAATAACCATTTAATGTCCGGAAATACCAACACCGTTTGATTTTTCCTACGTCAACGTTGAAATGAGATTATATGCGGTTTTTCCTATCAAAATCGTCTTCCTTTTTTTTAATGGTATCATTATTTTGGTGAAGTGATCCGGTTTCATGGTAGTGTTCGAAATGACGTGATATTAATTTGGCGTTGAAAATTTAATGATGTATAATCGACATTTCAGCTCTGATTGTACTCGTCTATCATTTGTTCTCGATTTTATGCTAAATTGTTTTATAATATTCGAAGAAAAAATTTGCTAGAGCTTAATTCAACATGTTACTTTTGGTAGTAAAAGAAGTATAATTTTCTGAAGCTAAAATGAAATATTCGAGAAAATTGAATTTCTTCCTCCCAATAGTTTTTATTTATCATCAACAACGAGAGGATCGGAGAAATGTTCGAACGAATTTTAGTCGTTATCCTGTTATCATAACGAAAGGATGCATGGCTACGAATTATTCGGTGATGAAGCTTGCCAATTATGAAGTATTTATCCGCACCCAAAACAGACATTCCAGAAATTATCATCAATTACCTACATTTTTGACGGTGTGTGAAAATGAGTTGTAAATTTCGATAAGGTGAGTTCTTGCATAGATGATTACACCTGGGATTTTTGTGCGTTTTTATCACATAACTCAATCCAGAACTTTATTAGGCGATTATATTCCTTTGTTTCGACAAATAAAGATTGTTCTAATTTGTTGGTTTACATTATTCAGATACTATAGAGACTTCGACATCGAAAAAGTATATTATCGAGACTGGAAAGGCAGATGAGAATGTCCGTTCCAATAGGTAGGATATCTATATAGATACACACCTCGGATATTCTTATAAAAGGTATTTTCAAGAATGAGAAGACGCCATTGAAAAATTTATATACATATTTGAATATTGAAGTTCAATAGTGAGGAAATTACGTAAGAAATTGGTGGAATAAGATGAACCTGTTGAGGAAAAAATAAAAATAAAATACAAAATTTCATCTCGATCGAATCCGTTGTTTCGAAATTATCGAGAAAACAAAATTTCAAACGACCGCATTTACGGAACCCCTAGTATGATTCTGCTCATTGATAAACGTGAACGCGACATTTCAGATCCACACCTATCCTGAAAATTTCAAGTCCCTAGGCCTTCCCGTTCGAAAGTTATGATGTTCTATGGTTTCGATGGTTCTGGTCATGTGATCTGGAGAAATGTAGCTTGAATATATCATACTTCATTAGTATACAAAATTTCGTCACGATCGAATCTGTAGTTTTGAAATTATCAAGAAAACTAAAGTTCAAACGACCATATTTACGGAACCCCTAGTATAATTCTGCTCATAGATGAACGTGATCACGACATTCGAGATCCACACCTATCCTGAAAATTTCAAGTCCCTAGACATTTCCGTTCAAAAGTTACAATTTTCTATGGTTTCTATGGTTCTGGTCATGCGATCTGGACAAAATTTCACATGTAGCTTAAACACCCCATTCTCCATTTGAGTGCAAAATTTCATCTCGATCAAATCTTTAGTTTTCGAGTAATCAGGGGAACAAAACTTTGAACGGCCATCGTTATCGTGCTTATGGCCGGACGGTTATCGTGCTTATGGCCGGACGGACGGACAGACTCAAATTTTCCGAAGGATTCGTCATCAGTGAGTCGAACATAGTCGATTGATACCATTTTCGGCTCAAAATTCGAAAAATACAGACATCGTCACGAAATGATATAGCCCTCGTGTAAGTAGTACGAGCGCTCAAAAACGAAGCCAAATATGACAAAAATTGGAGATACCAAAAATTTGTGATTTCAGTAGCTGAATCCAAAAATTCATAACGGTCGTGAACTTTCTGAGATTTTTTTGAAGGACCTTTTTCATCATCAATTTTTTCTCTCGTTCGTTTGAACTTTAAGAATTATACCGTTCAATAAAAGTTGAAAGAGAATATAGGAGTTTGCGATAACATTCAGCACTTTATTAACTTGCATATGACACCGTTATTCATGACAGATTTTTTGACAGAGTCGTATTAAAATGATGATGCCCAAGATATTTTGACCTTTTTTCAAATTGAGTAATTTATATGATCAACTTCCGGCGAAATGATTCCTTTTGATGAGTTCTAGCACCTGTCAAAAAAAGCCCCACCTTAAAAAGCACCCTGTATTCAATATAATTCGCTGGTTCCATTTTTCGAGGTTTATGAGAATAAAATGACAGTACCCTTTATACTGACAATGAATACCGAAGGTCGTTTCTGTACACAGAAATCTAATTTTTTGTCTTAGGAATGGAATCATTATAGGGCTGCCCTCTAAAACCAAAACTTTTAAACCGACGTGAATGTCGATAAAAAATAACAAGAAAAAATTCTGCAGTTCTATGAAACCGTGAACCATAGAGGATATCAAAAGTGCGTCGTAATCAATTTGCGTTTACCTCCTTCTCTCCAACACTGCCTCGTCTATCAACTGTTGCCATTGTGTGGGTATTTCCATTCACCTGCCCTGAGCTAGTCGAAGTCGATCAATGATCAACATTGATCGCTTCTTTTGTTATGTAACGCTTATTTAGAGATGGAGCGAATCGGCTAATTACACTCGGTCAGCCTCAAACAGACTTCTTGCTGGAGTGCATCCACCCCTGTTAGATCCTGACCGATACGAGGGTTTTACTTTCGTGATAGACAGGTTTGAATGTAGGAAATTTTTTGTAACAATCGTTGAAAATTTGTAATAGAACTGAAGGAATAATATACCTATAGAAGATACCTGATGAGGTTCTGGAAATATAAAGATGCCAATATAATTCGGGAGAAACCCTAAGTTTTCCCAAAACTCGAGACCCAATAACATTATGTTATTGGTCAGTATTCTCAATTTTACAACGTCCTTTTGTATGGATAGTGGGAAAAATAGTTTTCCTTCCACAAAGATTTGTTGAATCCGATATCTTGGTAAAATAACAACGATCCAACTGTAATCGAAGAAGATATTCACAACATATTTTCGTACAACCAACAGAATATTCTGGTAAAATAACGTACCGGTTGTGGTAGAAACATACGTCCAATATCAAATTACACTAGAGAAATTGTTCTGGATAAACTAATAGGCAAGCCAATAAAGCAATCCATGTTACCCCAGAGTACACCAAATCCATAATTCGCATCTATTTGGTTTTGACTTTTCAAGTCTCGTCAGTATAGCAGCTAGCGAAGATGAATTCGATGTTTGAAACAGAAGGAAAGGTAGCGTGAGTAGAGAAGTTTTCTCCGATCGCCGTTGCGTTTGAACTTGAAAAGTCGAAACCGGTCGATAGATTTGGTGTTCTCTAGGGTTTTCTTGTTTCATTTGTGTGATTGAAAACTTCAGATGAACAGTCAATGTATTATTATTCTAGTCAATTTTTCAGACGAATAAGGTTGTACCATCCAACAACCAAGGGCAAGTGGGGAATTTTTTTTTCGAATTACCTTACGAAAAGAAGAACTCGCGTATAATCAACATTCATTTAACAGCAGTCGGTTGAATGATCTGGCATTATCTATGTAAATTACCAGTTCGTCATTATTCAGCTTTCTTTGAATAAAAAGTGAAAGATCACCGAACAAATAAAATGGTAATAAATCAACCGTACCTCCTTCTCATCATCAAATGATACAAATTCAAAAATAATCCATGAAAATTTGTCCATCCATCAAGTCCATTACATTCGGTATCGAATTACCACTCGAAATTTCTTCATCATGTTTTTCTATTCGAAAACGAAATAATTTATTTGTAGAGAAAATTGAAAAGGAATAACATGCATACAAATTGGTAAATTAGGGGATTACTTGGAACTTTTTGGATAATTTCGAATATCGAGATAATGCAGGTTGCATTGGATTAATTCACCTGTCTGTTTCGACTTCAACGAAATGGAAGTATATTAGGGTCGTTCGTAAAATTGAAACACTTGAAAAATTAATCCAAGATAAGTAGTTTTTAATAGCGCGAGCCGAAATTCATGGCACATGTAAAATAAAACAGTTTTTGGGTAGAATAAGTGATGTCCTGTAATGGGTATCGAAAATCCATCATTTCTAGCTTTCAGCGTAATTCTAATAGAATTAGCCGATACTTGGTGGAAATAATAATCAAACTTAGGTACAATAGAATAACTGATAAGTTTTCTCCTACATTGAGTTGAATTCCACGACACGTGTTTCGATGCAAAGCATCATATATTGAGATACATAAAGAATAATCGTCTGTTTTCTTATTGAACGATCGAGTAGACTTGAACAATTCACCACTATTGAATTTTTCCCGAAGTGAAAAAAAAATGTTTGTCTCTCTTCTATAATAATTATAAAAAAAAAAAATACGAAAAGCACTGCCGTGCTTTCGAGCGCTCGTACATGCACCTTGTAGGTAGATTCGCATTATTCAGTTTTAGAAACCAATTGGAAAGATTTTGACAGCTGTCAAAAAATTTCAAACTGAGGCGAAAATCCAGAATTCACGTCAGTGCTTTAGGTGACCAATTTTTTTTTCAATAATTCGCTAGAATTTTCTACGGTATCTATTGTCTTGGTAATGCGATCTGGACAAAATTTCCCACGTAGTTTGAATATATCATTTTCCATCTATGTGCGAAATTTCATTCCAATCCAATGAGTAGTTTCGAAATTATCAGGAAAAAAATAGTTTGAACGGCTATATTTACGAAACCCCTAGTCTAATTTTGCTCATTGATGAACGTGACCGCACAATTTGCGATCCGAACCTATCCTGAAAATTTCAATTCACTAGGCCTTTCCGTTCGGAAGTTATGATTTTCTATGGTTTCTATGTTTCTGATCATGCCATCTGGACAAAATGTAGCTCGAATATATCATTCTCAATTCAAATACAAATTTTCGTCACGATCAAATAAATAGTTTTGAAATAATCAAGAAAACTGAATTTTGAACGACCATATTTACGGAACCCATAGTCTAATTTGGCTCATTGATGAACGTGACCGCAACATTCGAGATCTACACCTATCCTGAAAATTTCAAGTCTTTAGGCCTTTCCGTTCGAAAGTTATAATTTTCTATGGTTCCTATGGTTCTGGTCATGCGAGCTGGACAACATTCTGCATGTAGGTTGAATACGTTATTCTTCATCTGAGTACAAAATTTCACCTCGATCGAATCCATAGTTTCGAAATAATCAGGAAAACAAAAATTCGAGCGGCCATATGTACGGAACCCCTGGGCGGATATTGCCCGATAACGAACTCAACCGCGGCATTCGAGATTTGAACCTACCCTGAAAATTTCAAGTTTCTAGGACATTCCGTTCGAGAGTTTCGTGTATACGGACGGACGGCCGGACGGACAGACTTGAATTTTCCGACGGATTCGGCATCAGTGAGTTGAACATAGTCATTTTCGGCTCAAAATTCGAAAAATACAGACATCGTGACGAAATTATATAGCCCTCGTGTAAGTAGTACGAGCGCTCAATAATAATTACTAACGTCAACAGATCTTCTCACTAAATGGCGGTAAGATAAGCTTAATTTCATCCTTGGAAGTGTCATCAAGGAATCATTAAATATTCATTCCGTCCAAGGAGTTCCGCATAGGATTGACCATTACCCCACTTAGTGATAAGATTAGTTTGTCTTAGTAGGTAGCTTTACAGTTTAGAGAATTATTCTAGTTATACCTTAACCACCTGAAGATGATGCTTTGCATCGAAACACATTTTGTGGAATTCAACCCAATGTAGTGGAAATCCTATTAGTTATTCTATTGTAAGTTTCAACATAATTATTGTTGAATGGTATAAAGGGTGCTGAAGTATCTAATATTTCTCTTTCGAGAAAGAGTGTCTTGAGAGCTAGCTACGCTGATGAGACTTGAAAAGTCGAAACCGGTCTATAGACGCGAATGATGGATTTGGTGTTATCTGGGGTTACATGGATTGTTTTGTTGGATTGCTTATTTATTTCATTTGTGTAATTGAAAACTCTAGATGAACATTCAATATATTATTCTAGTCGATTATTCAGACGAATATGGTTGTAGCATCCAACAACCAGCAAAAGGGCAAGATAAATGAGATAAATAAACAAAAATCATCTATTTCCTTATTGAACGATCCAGTAGACTTGAACAATTCACCAAAGAAACAATAACTAACGTCAACAGATCTTCCCGCTTAATGGCGGTAAGATAAGCATAATTTCATCCTTGGAAGAGTCATTAAGAAATAATTAAATATTCATCCCGCACAAGAAGTTGTGCATAGGATTGAGCATTACCCCACCTAGTGATAAGATTAGTTTGTCTTAGTAGGTAGCTCTACAGTTCAGAGGGGAAGCGGTCTCGACAGAATTCTGTACTCATGTGGAGGGATAATAGTCCTTCGAAATCAGTCTCCAAAGTTCAATCCATAAATCCGAAATCAACACAATCCAAACCTACAAAAGTTGCGTGGTACGTCCGTCCATCAATTACTCGCACCATAAAAACGATCCTCTTCGATTGCACGCTTTCGGTCTACACCCAAGTACCAACCTTTCCTCCCCACACCTCTCCACCGTCCTCCACGACCGATGGGACCAACCATGCGTGAACGCGACTTCCAATTCCGTCACGCGTTTGCGAATCTCGTCACGATCGTCGCGCTCTGCCCGCGTTTCGCACGCGGGGTCCCGCACGTCTTGGACCTTTTGCCAGCCCACAATAGAGAAAGAGGCCATTCTTTTATGGGCACTATCCCCGGCTGAATGCCACGTCTAAATTATACTGCTAAGCTGGAAATAGGAAGGTTATTATCTTCATAATAATTCTGGCCGAGCGGTACGTTGCACGATGAAATAAATTCGCCCCAGTTCAGGTCTGTGAGATACTGCGTCTTAATTTCGAGGTGCCGAAGTTGAGGTATCGAGGGGGTATTCTTCGTGTAAACTGCGCATTAACGATTTTTTGCGGGGTATTGCTGTGGGATGCATGAAAGCTTTTTGGAGTATAGGATGCCATAGCTTCATCATCGAAATTATTAACTGTCTTTGGGTTAATATTGTCGAAAGTGCTCAACGGTACTAGAACAAGACTTTAACATCACATTCCACAAGAAAAGGCATAATGCAGCTGCAAGCCCAACCCTATATGGGAAAAGAATTAAAAACAAACAAAAATACCTGATCTAGTAAACCGAAGGGTTCATAAGGGAAGAAGAAGCTGAGATAGGTATACTCATGATCCCTTTGAGACAGCTGCGATCAACCCTCTAGACCGAAATCCTGGAAGTGGAGAGGTGTGCCTAGGTCTGCTCCAGATCCAGATATTATAATGGACCAAGAATTTCCATTTGCACACATAGCCAGCTAGCCCTGAGGCACTTGGAGGCCTACTAGTGTGGGTCAAAAATCATCAGGGACTGTGAAAAATTGCACATTCAAAAGGCAAAGAGTGTTAACTTACATTACTTTGGACACCTGCTCATCAAAGCAGATTTCCTCATTCAAAGGAGAGCTCAAATAATATTCATCCCTGGCACCCATAAGAGGTATGACGCCAGTAAGGGAAGAAGTCGATAAATGGAAAACGAAGCAGGAAATTAGATACTGGTGTAATATCAAAAAACAAGCTGAAAAGCTCATTGCGTTCTCAAAAGAATAATCTCAACTTGTTAGTGCTATCATTCAGACCTGAATTCCCATCCATCGAGTGAGGAATTTTTTTAGAGTAGATTCTTCAGAGTATACTAGAAGAACACAGTAGAATCTCTCAGCCTCTGCTGAGGCCAACGGGATATAATGCCATTTTAATTGCTATGGTGGACCTAGGAGTTAGCGCCAGGTATAAACAAGAGGACAAAGAACTATACAGAACAGACAAATAGTCGATAGAGTTGAATGTTTTAGACGGTTTCAAGGAAGTAAGATGGTTTTCATTTTTATAATGAAATATTTCATATTGTTGTTGAAGCCAGTGTTACGTTATTCTTCAACAACGTGGCTTTAGTATTTTATTCATTTATATTTCATGTCGTTATTTCGGTTTTCCCTCATTCAAAGGAGAGCTCAAATAACATTCATCACTGGGACCCTTGAGAGATATGACGCCAGTAAGGGAAGTCGTCGATAAATGGAAAACGAAGAGTAATTTCCTCTTCGTTTTCCATTTATCGACGACCGAAGTGGAGAGGTGTGCCTAGGTCTGCTCCAGATCCAGATATTATAATGGACCAAGAATTTCCATTTGCACACATAGCCAGCTAGCCCTGAGGCACTTGGAGGCCTACTAGTGTGGGTCAAAAATCATCAGGGACTGTGAAAAATTGCACATTCAAAAGGCAAAGAGTGTTAACTTACATTACTTTGGACACCTGCTCATCAAAGCAGATTTCCTCATTCAAAGGAGAGCTCAAATAATATTCATCACTGGCACCCATAAGAGGTATGACGCCAGTAAGGGAAGAAGTCGATAAATGGAAAACGAAGCAGGAAATTAGATACTGGTGTAATATCAAAAAACAAGCTGAAAAGCTTATTGCGTTCTCAAAAGAATAATCTCAACTCATTATTGCAATGATTCGGACCTGGATTCCCATCCATCGAGTGAGGAATTTTTTTAGAGTAGATTCTTCAGAGTAGACTAGAAGAACTCAGTAGAATCTCTCAGCCTCTGCTGAGGCCAACGGGATATAATGCCATTTTAATTGCTATGGTGGACCTAGGAGTTAGCGCCAGGTATAAACAAGAGGAGGAAGAACTATACAGAACGGACAAATAGTCGATAGAGTTGAATGTTTTAGACGGTTTCAAGGAAGTAAGATGGTTTTCATTTTTATAATGAAATATTTTATATTGTTGTTGAAGCCAGTGTTACGTTATTCTTCAACAACGTGGCTACAGTATTTAATTTATTTATATTTCATGTCGTTATTTCGGTTGTCCCTCATTCAAAAGAGAGCTCAAATAACATTCATCACTGGGACCCTTGAGAGATATGACGCCAGTAAGGGAAGTCGTCGATAAATGGAAAACGAAGCAGGAAATTAGATACTGGTGTAATATCAAAAAATTACGAAAAGCACTGCCGTGAAGGCAGGAGCTTTTGAGCGCTCGTACATGCACCTTGTAGGTAGATTCACATTTTCCAGTTTTAGAAATCAATTGAAGGAATTTTTGACTGCTGTCAAAAAAATTCTGAAACTTAGGCGAAACTCCAGACTTCATGTCAGTGCTTCAGCTGATCAATTTTTTTCCGATAATTCGCTAGAATTTTCCACGGTATCTATGGTCTTGGTGATGCGATCTGGACAAAATTTTGCACGTAGTTTGAATACATTATTCCTGAGCTAGGTGCATAATTTCATTCCAATCCGATCGGTAGTTTCGAAACTATCACGAAAAAAATATTTTGAACGGCCATATTTACGGAACCCCTAGTCCAATTTTGCTCATTGATGAACATGACCGTGAAATTTGCGATCCAAACCCACCCTGAAAATTTCAAGTCCCTAGGCCTTTCCGTTCAAAAGTTACAATTTTCTATGGTTTCTATGGTTCTGGTCATGCGATCTGGACAAAATTTCACATGTAGCTTGAAAACCTCATTTTTCATTTGAGTGCAAAATTTCATCTCGATCAAATCTGTAGTTTTCAAGTAATCAGGGAAACAAAACTTTGAACGGCCATATTTACGGAACCCCTGGTGGAATTTGGCCCATTAACGAACTTAACCGAGCCATTCGGGAACTGAACCTACCCTGAAAATTTCAAGTTTCTAGGACATTCCGTTCGAGAGTTATCGTGTATACGGCCGGACGGCCGGACGGCCGGACGGACGGACGGACGGACGGACAGACTCGAATTTTCCGACGGATTCGTCATCAGTGAGTCGAACATAGTCGATTGAGACCATTTTCGGCTCAAAATTCGAAAAATACAGACATCGTGACGAAATGATATAGCCCTCGTGTAAGTAGTACGAGCGCTCAAAAATGACGAAAAGCACTGCCGTGAAGGCAGGAGCTTTTGAGCGCTCGTACATGCACCTTGTAGGTAGATTCGCATTTTCCAGTTTTAGAAATCAATTGAAGGAATTTTTGACTGCTGTCAAAAAAATTCTGAAACTTAGGCGAAACTCCAGACTTCATGTCAGTGCTTCAGCTGATCAATTTTTTTCCGATAATTCGCTAGAATTTTCCACGGTATCTATGGTCTTGGTGATGCGATCTGGACAAAATTTTGCACGTAGTTTGAATACATTATTCCTGAGCTAGGTGCATAATTTCATTCCAATCCGATCGGTAGTTTCGAAACTATCACGAAAAAAATATTTTGAACGGCCATATTTACGGAACCCCTAGTCCAATTTTGCTCATTGATGAACATGACCGTGAAATTTGCGATCCAAACCCACCCTGAAAATTTCAAGTCCCTAGGCCTTTCCGTTCAAAAGTTACAATTTTCTATGGTTTCTATGGTTCTGGTCATGCGATCTGGACAAAATTTCACATGTAGCTTGAACACCTCATTTTCCATTTGAGTGCAAAATTTCATCTCGATCAAATCTGTAGTTTTCAAGTAATCAGGGAAACAAAACTTTGAACGGCCATATTTACGGAACCCCTGGTGGAATTTGGCCCATTAACGAACTTAACCGAGCCATTCGGGAACTGAACCTACCCTGAAAATTTCAAGTTTCTAGGACATTCCGTTCGAGAGTTATCGTGTATACGGCCGGACGGCCGGACGGACGGACGGACGGACGGACAGACTCGAATTTTCCGACGGATTCGTCATCAGTGAGTCGAACATAGTCGATTGAGACCATTTTCGGCTCAAAATTCGAAAAATACAGACATCGTGACGAAATGATATAGCCCTCGTGTAAGTAGTACGAGCGCTCAAAAACAAGCTGAAAAGCTTATTGCGTTCTCAAAATAATAATCTCATTTTATTATTGCAATGATTCGGACCTGGATTCCCATCCATCGAGTGAGGAATTTTCTTAGAGTAGATTCTTCAGAGAAGACTGGAAGAACACAGTAGAATCTCTCAGCCTCTGCTGAGGCCAACGGGATATGATGCCATTTTAATTGCTATCATGGACCTAGGAGTTAGCGCCAGGTATAAACAAGAGGAGAAAGAACTATACAGAACGGACAAATAGTCGATAGAGTTGAATGTTTTAGACGGTTTCAAGGAAGTAAGATGGTTTTCATTTTTATAATGAAATATTTTATATTGTTGTTGAAGCCAGTGTTACGTTATTCTTCAACAACGTGGCTACAGTATTTTATTTATTTATATTTCATGTCGTTATTTCGGTTGTCCCTCATTCAAAAGAGAGCTCAAATAACATTCATCACTGGGACCCTTGAGAGATATGACGCCAGTAAGGGAAGTCGTCGATAAATGGAAAACGAAGAGGAAATAAGGTACTGGTGTAATATCAAAAAACAAGCTGAAAAGCTTATTGCGTTCTCAAAATAATAATCTCATTTTATTATTGCAATGATTCGGACCTGGTTTCCCATCCATCGAGTGAGGATTTTTGTTAGAGTAGATTCTTCAGAGAAGACTAGAAGAACACAGTAGAATCTCTCAGCCTCTGCTGAGGCCAACGGGATATAATGCCATTTTAATTGCTATGGTGGACCTAGGAGTTAGCGCCAGGTATAAACAAGAGGAGGAAGAACTATACAGAACGGACAAATAGTCGATAGAGTTGAATGTTTTAGACGGTTTTGAGGAAGTAAGATGGTTTTCACTTTTATAATGAAATATTTTATATTGTTGTTGAAGCCAGTGTTACTTCATTCTTCAAGAACGTGGCTATAGTATTTCATTTATTTATATTTCATGTCCTCATTTCGGTTATCCCTCATTCAAAAGAGAGCTCGAATAACATTCATCACTGGCATCCAAGAGATATGACGCCAGTAAGGGAAGAAGTCGATCAATGAAAAACGAAGCAGGAAACTAGATACTGGTGTAATATCAAAAAAAAACAAGCTGAAAAGCTTATTGCGTTCCTATTTCTTGTCGTTATTTTGGTTGTCTTTTTACTCTCAAGTTATAATGCACTTGATAATGCTATTGTAATGTGAATATTCTTCCGGTATTTCGATTGTACGTTAATCCACATCTACTTCTGCTCATTTCGTAGTAATGCTTTATGGGATGTGATAATTTACTTTATAAGGTCGATATGTGCCAGCTAAACATACCAACTCCACGTGGTTACCTTAAAACTAGGTCTGAAAGATTTGCATCCCTTTTTGAACATTAGTGATCAGCACCTTCTCCCTTGCAGACCAACTAACCTCGGTCGACCAATGGAATTTACTTCATTGGAAGTAAAGACTGCTGAGATCATTCCAGTCCCTCTCAGTTAGTTAAGGGAATGCGAGATACAATTCTGGACTCTGTATTGGGACTAAATCCGTACCGTCATAGAAACGATTTGCAATGCTTGAAGGTTCTTTGAATGATAATAATGGAACAAAGAACAGTAAAATTCGAGATAACGCCGACCCTATATGAAACTTGGCAAGGCTGCAGTACGGAAGAAGAATTTACTCCCATATTTCAATTTTTCGCGGAGTTGAAGGCTTTGTTCCCTAGTTCAAACAAAATGTCGAAGGTGGCCTGAGTGGTTCCAGTATTAGGTTTATTTAATGCAAGACCTGCTCCAAAGGATCTCCCAGGAATAATTAATGCCGATTACCCTGCGTCGCAGAGTCCAGGCGGATGTTCTCCGCCGACACAAAGGGTAATATTTTCGGCGTCGTAGCTGTTTTCCTTCCCCGGCTTCCGTTCTATCTTCGTCGGAACCAAGTAGATAATCGATGGAATTCGTCTGCCTGACATCGATGCAATTACTCCCCTCCGTTCCCCCTTCCAAAACCGACGTCGCGACGCATTACTCCCCTCTCCCCGACGCCTATGCGCGCCGCGTCCTCCGACAGGTCCTGCAGAATGCACCCCCTTCCCCGGATCTCGCCCCCTCCCCTCCTTCCCCACCACTCCAGACAACGTCGCATATCCTTGTTTTAAGTGGGTCGGCTCCTGGCCCACATTTGCGATCCCCACTATTTATTTTTAACTCGTTATAGTCGACACCAGCGCTTCCTTTTCGTCGTTTTTTGGTCTTTTCCATCCACTCCTCATGTTTGCGTTCTCGAATTTATGACACTTTCGTCTTTGGATTAGGGGGTGGTCGGGGAGGGTCTGGCTGAAGGATCAGACCAATTCATGAGAAAGGATAGGTCCGATAAAAGGCAAATGTTTTTCTGGAGAGCTGGGATGAAGACGGTTTCGTCGGAATAATGGGGGCTTGGTATTGAGTTGAAGTGCTCGCGATGATTAAGTTCAGGGATAATGGGGAAGTTTTTCGATGAAAATTTTGATCATAAATTGATGGAGTCACTAGATGGAGGATGTTTTCTGGTATACGTTGGGGAAAGAAGAAGAGATGAGTCCATTAGTTCGGCATGGGGCTGCTGGAAGCTTTCGTCATCTTTTTTGATTTGAGAACTTCCAACGCCGAAACTCAACTGAAAAGATCTTTATTCGACAAACAAGTTCTAACTGTCTAGTATTTCCAAGAATGAATCTCCTGTCGCCTTTCAAATGAAACTCACCAAAATAAACCTGCTCCACTGTTCAGTACTTCGAAGTTACCCTGGTTCTGAGCCTTGCCATCATAGACCTTCTCGAAATTCTGAATTCCTGTTCTCTTTCTGGATCATATTTCACAATTTTCCGTATCTCAATATCTACAATGGTATCTCAACTTCTCGACGAATGTTCTCGATTGTGCTGAAGTTGTGCCAGTACAGCAGTGATCAACTCGACAGCTATGGAAGCTCTTTTCCTACTGTAGGGCCCTTTCTATCCCAAAACACAAAAAAGGGAGAAAAAGCTTTTCAGCTCCAAGGAAAAGATCTCTGCTACAGTATCAAAAAGAAAAAAACAAAGGCAGCCTCAGCAACAACCTATGCAACAAGATGTAGGATGTTTTTTGGAGTACGTTGGGGAGAGAAGAAGAGATGAGTCCAGCAGTTCGGCATGGGGCTTTCGGAAGCTTTCGTCATCTTTTTCGATTTGAAAACATTCATTCATACAGATTCTAAATCTGTTATATGGCCAAGAATAAATCGCCTGTCGCCTTCCAAATGAAACTCCCAAAATAAACCTGCTCCACTGTTCAGTACTTCGAAGGTACCCTGCTTCTAAGCCTTGCCATCATAGACCTTCTCGAAATTTTGAAATTCTGTTTTCTTTCTGATCATATTGCACAATTTTTCCTTTCTCAATATATACAAAGGTGTCTCAACTTCTCGACGAATGTTCTCGATTGTGCTGAAGTTGTGCCAGTACAGCAGTGATCAACTCGACAGCTATGGAAGCTCTTTTCCTACTGTAGAACCCTTTCTATCCCAATACACAAAAAAAGGGAGGAGAAGCTTTTCAGCTCCAAGCGAAAGATCTCTGCTACAGTATCATAAAGAAAAAAACAAAGGCAGTCTCAGCAACAACATATGCAACAAGATGTAGGATATTTTCTGGAGTACGTTGGGGAAAGAAGAAGAGATGAGTCCAGCAGTTCGGCATTGGGCTTTCGGAAGCTTTCGTCATCTTTTTCGATTTCAAAACATTCATTCATACAGATTCTAAATCTGTTATATTGCCAAGAATAAATCGCCTGTCGCCTTCCAAATCAAACTCACCAAAATAAACCTGCTCCACTGTTCAGTACTTCGAAGTTTCTGAGCCTTGCCATCATAGACCTTCTCGAAATTTTGAAATCCTGTTCGCTTTCTGGATCATATTGCACAATTTTCCCTATCTAAATATCTACAAAGGTATCTCAACTTCTCGACGAATGTTCTCAATTGTGCTGAAGTTGTGCCAGTACAGCAGTGATCAACTCGACAGCTATGGAAGCTCTTTTCCTACTGTAGGAACCTTGCTATACCAATACCAAGGGGGAGATCTCTGCTACAGTATCGAAAAGAAAAAAACAAAGGCAGTCTCAGCAACAACATATGCAACAAGATGAAGGATGTTTTCTGGAGTACGTCGGGGAAAGAAGAAGAGATGAGTCCAGCAGTTCGGCATGGGGCTTTAGGAAGCTTTCGTCATCTTTTTCGATTTGAAAACATTCATTCATACAGATTCTAAATCGGTTATATTGCCAAGAATAAATCGCCTGTCGCCTTCCAAATGAAACTCACCAAAATAAACCTGCTCCACTGTTCAGTACTTCGAAGTTACCCTGCATCTAAGCCTTGCCATCATAGACCTTCTCGACATTTTGAATTTCTGTTCGCATTCTAGATCATATTTCACAATTTTCCCTATCTCAATATTTACAAAGGTATCTCAACTTCTCGACGAATGTTCTCGATTGTACTGGAGTTTTGCCAGTACAGCAGTGATCAACTCGACAGCTATGGAAGCTCTTTTCCTACTGTAGGACCCTTTCTATCCCAATACACAAAAAAGGGAGAAGAAGCTTTTCATCTCCAAGGGAAAGATCTCTGCTACAGTATCAAAAGGAAAAAAACAAAGGCAGCCTCAGCAACAACCTATGCAACAAGATGTAGGATGTTTTCTGGAGTACGTTGGGGAAAGAAGAAGAGATGAGTCCAGCAGTTCGGCATGGGGCTCACCAAAATAAACCTGCTCCACTATTCAGTTCTTCGGAGTTACCCTGGTTCTGAGCCTTGCCATCATAGACCTTCTCGAAGTTTCGAATTTCTGTTCTCTCACTGGATCATATTCCACAATTTCCTCTATCTCAATATCTACAAAAATATCTCAAGCTCCTCGAAGAATATTCTCGATTGTGCTGAAGTTTTGCCAGTGAAGCAGTGGTCAAATCGACAGCTACAGAAGCTCTTTTCTTACTGTAGGACACTTTCTATCCCAACACACAAAAAAGGGAGAAGAAGTTTTTCAGCTCCAAGGGAAAGATATCTGCTACAGTATCGAAAAGAAAAAAACAAAGGCAGTCTCAGCAACAACCTATGCAACAAAATGTAGGATGTTTTCTGGAGTACGTTGGGTAAAGAAGAAGAGATGAGTCCAGCAGTTCAGCATGGGGCTTTCGGAAGCGTTCGTCATCTCTTTCGATTTGAAAACATTCATTCATACAGATTCTAAATCTGTTATATTGCCAAGAATAAATCGACTGTCGCCTTCCAAATGGAACTCACCAAAATAAACCTGCTCCACTGTTCAGTACTTCGAAGTTAGCCTGGTTCTGAGCCTTGCCATCATGGACCTTCTCGAAATTTTGAATTCCTGTTCTCTTTCTGGATCATATTTCACAATTTTCCCTATCTCAATATCTACAAAGGTATCTCAACTTCTCGATGAATGTTCTCGATTGTACTGGAGGTATGCCAGTACAGCAGTGATCAACTCGACAGCTATCGAAGCTCTTTTCCTACTGTAGGACCCTTGCTATCCCAATACACAAAAAAAGGGAGAAGAAGCTTTTCAGCTCCAAGGGAAAGATCTCTGCTTCAGTATCAAAAAGAAAAAAACAAAGGCAGTCTCAGCAACAACCTATGCAACAAGATGTAGGATGTTTTTTGGAGTACGTTGGGGAAAGAAGAAGTGATGAGTCCAATATTTCGGCATGGGGCTTTCGGAAGCTTTCGTCATCTTCTTCGATTCGAAAACATTCATTCATACAGATTCTAAATCTGTTATATTGCCAAGAATAACTCGCCTGTCGCCTTCCAAATGAAACTCACCAAAATAAATATGCTCCACTGTTCAGTACTTCGAAGTTCCCCTGGTTCTGAGCCTTGCCATCATAGACCTTCTCGAAATTTTGAATTCCTGTTCTCTTTCTGGATCATATTTCACAATTGTCCCTATCTCAATATCTACAAAGGTATCTCAACTTCTCGACGAATGTTCTCGATTGTACTGGAGTTGTGCCAGTACAGCAGTGATCAACTCGACAGCTATGGAAGCTCTTTTCCTACTGTAGGACCCTTTCTATCCCAATACACAAAAAAGGAAGAAGAAGCTTTTCAGCACCAAGGGAAAGATCTCTGCTACAGTATCAAAAAGAAAAAAACAAAGGCAATCTCAGCAAAAACCTATGCAACAAGATGTAGGATGTTTTCTGGAGTACGTTGGGGAAAGAAGGAGAAATGAGTCCAGCAGTTCGGCATGGAGCTTTCGGAAGCTTTCACCATCTTTTTCGATTTGAAAACATTCATTCATAAAGATTCTAAATCTGTTATATTGCCAAGAATGAATCGCCTGTCGCCTTCCAAATGAAACTCCCAAAATAAACCTGCTCCACTGTTCAGTACTTCGAAGGTACCCTGGTTCTGAGTCTTGCCATCATAGACCTTCTCGAAATTTTGAATTCCTGTTCTCTTACTGGATTATATTCCACAATTTTCCCTATCTCAATATCTACAAAGGTATCTCAACTTCTCGACGAATGTTCTCGATTGTACTGGAGTTGTGCCAGTACAGCAGTGATCAACTCGACAGCTATGGAAGCTCTTTTCCTACTGTAGAACCCTTTCTATCCCAACACACAAAAAAAGGAGAAGAAGTATTTCAGCTCCAGAGGAAAGATCTCTGCTGCAGTACCAAAAAGAATGTAACAAAGGCAGCCACAACCTCTGGCTCCAGGTTCAGAAAAACAAGTACAGCTCTAGGGGGAATTTTTATTACTGAACCTTCTGGAGAAAAATGAGGAAACAAGCATTTTCTATCGTGATATAGTGAAGTAAAATTCGAGAAGAGCCCTGACATGAAGTCAGAAGCTTATTCGCGCTTGTTTGAATTCATCGCCAGAGCAGTCTCGAAATAAAATCGCAAGAAACATCAGAAAACATCAGGTTTTCAAATAACTCAGACGGTATATAACGGCAATGTTGGTGAAACTTCATCTGTCAAATTTGAAGGTTATACTAGTCAAGTCTTCGCGTACCAACTGTGCGAACTCAACTTCCCTGCGTGAAATCAATTGAAAATCACTGGCGTTCAGTGAACCTCCTCCAAGACTATATCTCCTCGATATTTCATCGTACTTTTCAACTTCGCCCGACTCCTTTCATCAAGCCCAGCCTCCTGCGGGCTCTGATTAGAAAAGCAATCGTCATTCATCATCATTATCCGGACTGATCCCCTAGACCGTAAGCCAGACAGCAGACGCATCCTAGGCCCCCCCATTCCAGGCTGCAAGGATGGCACGACGATCCGCGAAGTGGGGGTTAACGTCCCTTGAAGGCTCGACCGAGCCGCCGTCTACCGGGTTAGGGGTTTAAGGACCCGCCACCGTCGAGACGCATTAGTGAGTGCAGCGTGGGGGTTGGGGGGGAAATGGGGAGGAGGGGTGGTGCGTCTTACATCGGCGGCCGCCGTCGAGGTCAACGCAGGTCACTGGTAGGCTGGTCGGGAGAATATTCGGGGGTGATATGGATTTTGGGGGTGAGTTGGGCGCGGAGGAGAAAAATTGGGGGTTGATTGCGGTGTGGCGGGCTAAGAGGCGGGGGTGGTTTTCTGTTGCGGAGTCGATATCGAATTAGTGTTATTGAGACTGATAGTTGATATCTCGATACTTTTGTATGGTGCGACATGGACGAGGAACCGTCTCGACGTCTCCTGACGTAAAATCTTGAAAGATTATTCTTCATTTGAACAAAATTAAGCAAACTATTCGCATGATGAAGGGCATTGACCAAGCATCAGAAAACATCAGGTTTTCAAATAACTCAAACAGTATATAACGGCAATGTTGGTGAATCTTCATCTGTCAAATTTGAAGGTTATACTAGTCAAGTATTCGCGTACCAACTGTGCGAACTCAACCTCCCTGCGTGAAATCAATTGAAAACCACTGCATTGAAAGGTTGACAATACTTTAATGTCTGGCGATCAAGTTTACTCAACAAGATGAAGCATATTCTTCAGCTACTCCTATAGAACCGTATTTCAGTGGAAGAAGTTTTCTGATTATGTTGAATGATCAGGATTGGATATAAACTCCGGAGTTACACAAGGCATTGTTCTAAGGCCAGAATTATACTTGCTGTATATGTTACACTTTCCACTCATGGTGAACACGACAGGTTAACCGTAATACACTCAAGGAAAATTTCCAGGATATACAACAGGAATTCGGTTACTTCTACAGGAAATAACCCCTATATAAGCGACAGCAGGAATATTTGTCGATTCTGCAAGACAATTCCTCTAGAAATAACAAGTTTTACATTAGTTGATGTAACCAAACTGCAATTCGTCATTTCAACAATGAAATAATACTGTAATAAAAACTGGAATATGCTGGTTATGGATTCAATCACTTTATCATTCGACTATAGTCAGAATCGAGGTCTCAGTCAAACAGTCACAATGAATATCTCAGTCGAAGTCAGAATATAATTGATTTGGCTTGTTTCTCACTGGATTTTGTACAAAATTGAAATTGATTTTCTTTTGTTTCGTTTTCTATCTCCGAACTATTTCGAGTTTCCAATATTTTTTGGGAAGAGGCGAAATTTTTCAGATACATTAAATGCTGTAATGAGTATTTTCCTCCTGATTATGGTCAGGGACTGTTTCAGTCACTTTATCATTCAAATATAATCAGAATCGAGGTCTCAGTCAAACAGTCACAATGAATATCTCAGTCGAAGTCAGAATATAATTGATTGGCTTGTTTCTTAATGGATTTTGTACGCAATTGGAATTGATTTCTTTTGTTTCGATTTCTATCTCCTACTATTTTGAGTTTCCAATATTTTTTTGGGAAAAGTGAAAATTTTTCAAATACATTAAATGCTGTAATGAGTATTTTCCTCCTGATTATGGTCAGGGACTGTTTCAGTCACTTTATCATTCAAATATAATCAGAATCGAGGTCTCAGTCAGAAAGTCACAATGAATATCTCAGTCGAAGTCAGAATATAATTGATTTGGCTTGTTTCTTAGTGGATTTTGTACGAAATTGAAATTGATTTTCTTTTGTTTCGTTTTCTATCTCCGAACTATTTTGAGTTTCCAATATTTATAGGGAAAAGTGGAAATTTTTCAAATACATCAAATGCTGTAATGAGTATTTTCCACCTGATTATGGTCAGGAACAGTTTCAATCACTTTATCATTCAAATATAGTCAGAATCGAGGTCTCAGTCAAACAGTCACAATGAATATTTCAGTCGAAGTCAGAATATAATTGATTGGCTTGTTTTTTAATGGATTTTGTACGCAATTGGAATTGATTTCTTTTGTTTCGATTTCTATCTCCTACTATTTTGAGTTTCCAATATTTTTTGGGAAAAGTGAAAATTTTTCAAATACATTAAATGCTGTAATGAGTATTTTCCTCCTGATTATGGTCAGGAACAGTTTCAATCACTTCATCATTCAAATATAGTCAGAATCGAGGTTTCAGTCGAACAGTCACAATGAATATCTCAGTCGAAGTCAGAATATAATTGATTTGGCTTGTTTCTACTGGATTTAATACGAAATTGAAATTGATTTCCCATATATTGTTTCGTTTTCTATCTTAGAACTATTTTAAAGTTTCCAATTTTTTTTCGAAAAGGAGGAAATTTTTCAGATGCATTAAATGCTGTGATGAGTTTTCTCCTCCTGATTATGGTCAAGGACTGTTTCAATCACTTTGTCATTCAAATATAGTCAGAATCAAGATCTCGGTCAAACAGTCACAATGAATATCTCAGTCTAAGTCAGAATATAATTGATTTGGCTCGTTTCTTAGTAGATTTTGTACGAAATCGAAATTGATTTTCTTTTGTTTCGTTTCCTATCTCAGAACTATTTTGAGTTACCAATATTTTTTGGGGAAAGTGGGAATTTTTCAGATACATTAAATGCTGTAATGAGTATTTTCCTCCTGATTATGGCCAGGGACTGTTTCATTCAATTTGTCATTCACATATAGTAAGAATCAAGTACTTAGTCAAACAGTCACAATAAATATCTCAGTCGAAGTCAGAATATAATTGATTTGGCTTGTTTCTTAGTGGATTTTGTATGCAATTGGAATTGATTTCTTTTGTTTCGTTTTCTATCTCCGAACTATTTTGAGTTTCCAATATTTTTAGGGAAAAGTGGAAATTTTTCAAATACATCAAATGCTGTAATGAGTATTTTCCACCTGATTATGGTCAGGAACAGTTTCAATCACTTTATCATTCAAATATAGTCAGAATCGAGGTCTCAGTCAAACAGTCACAATGAATATTTCAGTCGAAGTCAGAATATAATTGATTGGCTTGTTTCTTAATGGATTTTGTACGCAATTGGAATTGATTTCTTTTGTTTCGATTTCTATCTCCTACTATTTTGAGTTTCCAATATTTTTTGGGAAAAGTGAAAATTTTTCAAATACATTAAATGCTGTAATGAGTATTTTCCTCCTGATTATGGTCAGGAACAGTTTCAATCACTTCATCATTCAAATATAGTCAGAATCGAGGTTTCAGTCGAACAGTCACAATGAATATCTCAGTCGAAGTCAGAATATAATTGATTTGGCTTGTTTCTTAGTGGATTTTGTATGCAATTGGAATTGATTTCTTTTGTTTCGTTTTCTATCTCCGAACTATTTTGAGTTTCCAATATTTTTAGGGAAAAGTGGAAATTTTTCAGATACATTAAATGCTGTAATGAGTATTTTCCTCCTGATTATGGTCAGGAACAGTTTCAATCACTTCATCATTCAAATATAGTCAGAATCGAGGTTTCAGTCGAACAGTCACAATGAATATCTCAGTCGAAGTCAGAATATAATTGATTTGGCTTGTTTCTACTGGATTTAATACGAAATTGAAATTGATTTCCCATATATTGTTTCGTTTTCTATCTTAGAACTATTTTAAAGTTTCCAATTTTTTTTCGAAAAGGAGGAAATTTTTCAGATGCATTAAATGCTGTGATGAGTTTTCTCCTCCTGATTATGGTCAAGGACTGTTTCAATCACTTTGTCATTCAAATATAGTCAGAATCAAGATCTCGGTCAAACAGTCACAATGAATATCTCAGTCTAAGTCAGAATATAATTGATTTGGCTCTTTTCTTAGTAGATTTTGTACGAAATCGAAATTGATTTTCTTTTGTTTCGTTTCCTATCTCAGAACTATTTTGAGTTACCAATATTTTTTGGGGAAAGTGGGAATTTTTCAGATACATTAAATGCTGTAATGAGTATTTTCCTCCTGATTATGGCCAGGGACTGTTTCATTCAATTTGTCATTCACATATAGTAAGAATCAAGTACTTAGTCAAACAGTCACAATAAATATCTCAGTCGAAGTCAGAATATAATTGATTTGGCTTGTTTCTTAGTGGATTTTGTATGCAATTGGAATTGATTTCTTTTGTTTCGTTTTCTATCTCCGAACTATTTTGAGTTTCCAATATTTTTAGGGAAAAGTGGAAATTTTTCAGATACATTAAATGCTGTAATGAGTATTTTCCTCCTGATTATGGTCAGGAACTGTTTCAATCACTTTATCATTCAAATATAGTCAGAATCGAGGTCTCAGTCAAACAGTCACAATGAATATCTCAGTCGAAGTCAGAATATAATTGATTTGGCTTGTTTCTACTGGATTTAATACGAAATTGAAATTGAT
Organism: Aphidecta obliterata; assembly: GCA_963966015.1. NCBI lineage: Eukaryota > Metazoa > Arthropoda > Insecta > Coleoptera > Coccinellidae > Aphidecta > Aphidecta obliterata. The sequence continues at coordinate 8,678,851 of OZ014435.1, forward strand.
TACCTATCTATATATTATTTCGTTTTCTATCTAAGAACTATTTTAACATTTCCAATTTTTTTTCGAAAACGAGGAAATTTTTCAGATGCATTAAATGCTGTGATGAGTTTTCTCCTCCTGATTATGGTCAAGGACTTTTTAAATCACTTTGTCATTCAAATATAGTCAGAATCAAGATCTCGGTCAAACAGTCACAATGCATATCTCAGCTGAAGTCAGAATATAATTGATTTGGCTTTTTTTTTAGCGGATTTTGTACGAAATGGAAATTGATTTACTTTTGTTTCGTTTTCTATCTCAGAACCATTTTAAGTTTCCAATTTTTTTTGGGAAAAGTGGAAATTTTTCAGATACATTGAATGCTGTAATGAGTATTTTGCTTCTGATTATGGTCAAGGACTGTTTCAAACACTTTGTCATTCAAATATAGTCAGAATCAAGGTCTCAGTCGAACAGTCACAATGAATATCTCAGTCGAAGTCAGAATATAATTGATTTGGCTCGTTTCTACTGGATTTAATACGAAATTGAAATTGATTATATATTGTTTCTTTTTCTATCTCAGAACCTTTTTGAAGTTTCCAATTTTTTTTCGAAAAGGAGGAAATTTTTCAGATGCATTGAATGCTGTGATGAGTATTCTCCTCCTGATTATGGTCAAGGACTGTTTCAGTCACTTTGTCATTCAAATATGGTCAGAATCAAGATCTCAGTCAAACAGTCACAATAAGTATCTCAGTCGAAGTCAGAATATAATTGATTTTCCTTGTTTCTCAGTGGATTTTATTCGAAATTCAAATTGTTTTTCTTCGTTTGGTTTTTTATCCCAAAAACTTCTGAAGACATAGAGGAATGGTCTCAGGTATTTCATCACGAAAATTTTTTTTTTCAATATTCAATCAGTTCTACACGGGATTCAAAATGTATGTGGGATGAACGACTCCTGTCATACGACCTCCTTTGTTGGTGACACAAGCAGAAAGACACGAACGGTAACTTGGCATAGTTATCTCTAGAGTTTCCTACAGCTCCAACATTTTCAGGTGTCCTGGATGTTTGGGATCAATCACTTCTCTTTTTGACTTCAGTGGATCCAACCACATTGAAGTTATAGACCTCACGTTGACTTATTTTGAGGCAGGAGACAGCATTTCTAGACTGAGGCCAAGGGATAAGTTTCCAATTTCCAAACGAGAGAACGTTGTTTACCGACCAAGGCATATTTGATGCTCAAAATAGCTACGTCGACACTTCAAGCAACCCCACTCATCTACCTAGACCACAGCCTGAGGATTATGCATAGGATCGAAGAATGGCAAATAATCGAATGAATCTTTGCTTGAAATTTGCATTATTTTTTCAGGACCTTTTCGGACAAATGGAATCGAACGTAATTCAGCGGAAACTTTTAACGATCCCTATATTTCATGGTGGAAAAATGAAAATGCATTCCAGCAATAAAACTTTGATTGCATGCCGATTTTTGCGTCCTTTATTCAGATACTGTGGAGTACACTGGCGTGAGACATTCGAAACGGAATAAAGCGCAGTGCATTTTATTCTCGGTTTTATTTTTCTTCGGAATCAACCCATTTTATACCCTTTTTTTCCATACTCTTGAATAAATAAATGGCTCCTTCAGCAATAAAACGAAGTTCATCTCAGATCGCTCCGATAAAATTTCTAACTTGAAGGCTAAAGACCCCAGATCGTGATTGTTAAGCCATTTACATTTTCATTAGAACATTACGTAGCAAGAACACAAAGAAAAATCCCAGCATGAAATATTTATTAACCATTACGTTTTCTTATGCGATCTAGATTTCGATTCTGCTGCAGATCCGATTAGAACGTTCACCCTACTTCTCATAATGCACTGAGTGTTTACGGAATGGATTCCCAGCTATTCATCTTGAGCAGGAATCGAGAAGGTGACAAGAGAGCTGAGAGTGAAGAAGGTTGCGACCTTTCGTTTGACTCCGCTCGTGATTCGCTTCGAGGTTCGAAGGAAGAATGGACCAAATGCCAACATACGCAATGCGATTATAAGAAATATGCGAATCAGCGTAGGAGTTCTTCGAGTTTGTCGGTAAATTGAACATTATATTCATTTGAACTTATTTCAACTCATTATTTTCCATTTTTCCCTGTTTTGCCGCTTCATTCTGCAATTCACATATAGTCAGAATTAAGTCACAACCAGAATTTCAGTCAATGTCGGAATGTCAGTCGTATGGCTAGTTTATAAGTAGATTTTATACTGAATTGAAATTGATTGAAGAAAATTTTTTGGATACATTAAATATTATGATCACAGACTTCTTCAGTCAACTTGTCATTCACATATAGTCAGAAACGATGTCTCAGTCAAACAGTCACAATCAATATCCCAGTCGAAGTCAGAATATAATTGATTTGGCTTGTTTCTTAGTGGTTTTCATACGAAATTGAAATTGATTTTCTATTTTTTCGTTTTCTGTTTCGAAAAAATTTTGCAATGTCTTCTCGAAAAGGAGAAAATTTCTCATATACATTGAATGCTATAATGTGTATTGTCCTTCTGATTATGACCAGAGACTGTTTCAGTCAATTTGTCATTCACATATAGTCAGAATCGAGGTCTCACTAAGTCACAATCAATATCTCAGTCGAAGTCAGAATATAATAATCGATTAGGCTTGTTTCTTAGTGCATTTTATACGAAATCGAAATTGATTTTCTAATGTTTCGTGTTCTATCTCAGAACCCTTTCAAGTTTCCAATATTTTTTCGACAAGGTGGAAGTTTCCCAGATATACATTGGATGCTTTGATACATGTATTTTCCTCCTGATTATGGCCAGGGACTTGTTCAGTCAATTTCTCATTCAAATATAGTCAGAATCATGTTTTTAGTCAAAGTCACACTGTCAGTCATTTGGCTTGTTTCTAAGTGGATTTTATACGAAATTGAAATGGCTTTTCTATTGTATCGTTTCTCAAAACTATTTTGAGTTTCCAATTTTTTTTTAAATGGAGAAAATTTCTTAGATACATTGAATATAATGATCAGGGACTGTTTCAGTCAATTTGTCATTGACATATAGTCAGCACCAATGTCTCATTCAAACAGTCACAATCAATATCTCAGTTGAAGTCAGAATATAATTGATTTGGCTTGTTTCTTAGTGGTTTTCATACGAAATTGAAATTGATTTTCTATTTTTCCGTTTTCTGTTTCGAAAAAATTTTGCAATGTCTTCTCGAAAAGGAGAAAATTTCTCATATACATTGAATGCTATAATGTGTATTGTCCTTCTGATTATGACCAGAGACTGTTTCAGTCAATTTGTCATTCACATATAGTCAGAATCGAGGTCTCACTAAGTCACAATCAATATCTCAGTCGAAGTCAGAATATAATCGCTTAGGCTTGTTTCTTAGTGCATTTTATACGAAATCGAAATTGATTTTCTAATGTTTCGTGTTCTATCTCAGAACCCTTTCAAGTTTCCAATATTTTTTCGACAAGGTGGAAGTTTCCCAGATATACATTGGATGCTTTTATACATGTATTTTCCTCCTGATTATGGCCAGGGACTTGTTCAGTCAATTTCTCATTCAAATATAGTCAGAATCATGTTTAAGTCAAAGTCACACTGTCAGTCATTTGGCTTGTTTCTAAGTGGATTTTATACGAAATTGAAATGGCTTTTCTATTGTATCGTTTCTCAAAACTATTTTGAGTTTCCAATTTTTTTTTAAATGGAGAAAATTTCTTAGATACATTGAATATAATGATCAGGGACTGTTTCAGTCAATTTGTCATTGACATATAGTCAGCAACAATGTCTCATTCAAACAGTCACAATCAATATCTCAGTCAAAGTCAGAATATAATTGATTTGGCTTTATTCTTAGTGGTCTTCATACGAAATTGAAATTGATTTTCTATTTTTCCGTATTCTGTTTCGAAACAATTTGCAATGTCTTCTCGAAAAGGAGAAAATTTCTCATATACATTGAATGCTGTGATGAGTATTGTCCTTCTGATTATGACCAGAGACTGTTTCAGTCAATTTGTCATTCACATATAGTCAGAATCGAGGTCTCAGTAAGTCACAATCAATATCTCAGTCGAAGTCAGAATATAATAATCGATTAGGCTTGTTTCTTAGTGCATTTTATACGAAATCGAAATTGATTTTCTAATGTTTCGTGTTCTATCTCAGAACCCTTTCAAGTTTCCAATATTTTTTCGACAAGGTGGAAGTTTCCCAGATATACATTGGATGCTTTGATACATGTATTTTCCTCCTGATTATGGCCAGGGACTTGTTCAGTCAATTTCTCATTCAAATATAGTCAGAATCATGTTTTTAGTCAAAGTCACACTGTCAGTCATTTGGCTTGTTTCTAAGTGGATTTTATACGAAATTGAAATGGCTTTTCTATTGTATCGTTTCTCAAAACTATTTTGAGTTTCCAAATTTTTTTTAAATGGAGAAAATTTCTTAGATACATTGAATATAATGATCAGGGACTGTTTCAGTCAATTTGTCATTGACATATAGTCAGCACCAATGTCTCATTCAAACAGTCACAATCAATATCTCAGTTGAAGTCAGAATATAATTGATTTGGCTTGTTTCTTAGTGGTCTTCATACGAAATTGAAATTGATTTTCTATTTTTCCGTATTCTGTTTCGAAACAATTTGCAATGTCTTTTCGAAAAGGAGAAAATTTCTCATATACATTGAATGCTGTGATGAGTATTGTCCTTCTGATTATGACCAGAGACTGTTTCAGTCAATTTTCCATTCACATATAGTCAGAATCCAGGTCTCAGTAAGTTACAATCAATATCTCAGTCGAAGTCAGAATATAATCGATTAGACTTTTTTCTTAGTGCATTTTATACGAAATCGAAATTGATTTTCTAATGTTTCGTGTTCTTTCTCAGAACTATTTCAAGTTTCCAATATTTTTTCGACAAGGTGAAAGTTTCCAATTCTTTTCTAAATGGAGAAAATTTCTTAGATACATCAAATATAATCAGGGACTTTTTCAGTCAATTTGTCATTGACATATAGTCAGAAACAATGTCTCAGTCAAACAGTCACAATCAATATCTCAGTCGATGTAAGAATATAATTGATTTTACCTGTTAGTTAGTGAATTTGATGCTTAATTGAAATTGATTTTCTAATGTTTCGTGTTCTATCTCAGAACTATTTCAAGTTTGTAATATTTTTTCGAAAAGATGAAAGTTTCTCAGATACATTGGATGCTTTGATATGTACCTTCCTCCTGATTATGGCCAAGGACTTGTTCAGTCAAGTTCCCATTCAAATATAGTCAGAATCAAGTTTTTAGTCAAAAAGTGACAATCAATATCTCAGTCAATGTCAGAATGCCAGTCTTTCGGATTGTTTCTGAGTGGATTTTATACGCAATTGAAATTGCTTCTCAATTTCACCGTATCTCAATACTATTTTGAGTTTCCAATTTCTTTTCTAAATTAAGAAAATTTTCTAGATACATTAAATATTAAGATCAGGGACTGTTTGAGCCAATTTGTCATCCACGTATAGTCAGAAACAATGTCTCAGTCAAACAGTCACAATCAGTTTCTCAGTCGAAGTCAGAATATAATTTATTTGGCTGGTTTCTCAGTGGCTTTTACATGAAATCGAAATTAATATTCTATTGTTTCTTTTTCTATCTCAGAACTATTATAAGTTTCAAATTTTTTTGGAAGAGGAGAAAATTTTTCAGATATATTGAATGGTTTGATGAGTATTTTCCTCCTGATTATGGTCAGGGACTGTTTCAGTCAATTTGTCATTCACATATAGTCAGAATCAAGGACTCAGTCAAACTGTCACAATCAATATTTCAGTCGAAGTCATAATATAATTTATTTGTCTTGTTTCTTAGTGGATTTTGTACGAAATTGAAATTGGTTTTCTATTGCTTCTTTTTCTATCTCATATCTATTTTAAATTCCAATTTCTTTTCGAAAAGGAGAAAATGTATCAGATACATTTAATGATTCGATGAGTATTTTCCTACTGATTGGTCAGGTACTGTTTAAGTCACTTTGTCATTCACATAAAGTCAGAATCTCAGTCTAACAGTCACAATGAATATCTCAGTCAGAATATACTTGCTTTAGCTTGTTTCTTAGTGTGTTTTATTCGAAATTGAAATTGATTTTCAATTGTTTCGTTTCCATATATAGCTTTCTTCAATGCCACACAACATTTCCCGATGAAATACCAAGATGTCTCAAATTCTCTTCTTTTTCAATATGCAAAATGCAAAAATATCTCAGATGATTATCGTTAGATACAGTTTGAATCAATCTCATCCAAATGCTGCAGAATCAATTTCTTGAAAATTCTCGTACTAAAATCTCAGTCAAATAGTCAGAATCAATTTCTGAGTCGAAGTCAGAATAAAATTCATTGGTTTGTTTCTTGGTGGATTCCATTTGCTATCAAATTGATGTTGCGTTCTCCATTTCACAACTTCTTCAATGCTTTACGAGTTCTTGAATTCTGTTGGGCTGAAAATTGAATTTTTTATTTTTTTTCTGGTTATTTTCGGAGATTGGTTACTCAGTTTGTCATTCATATGCAGTCCCAATCAATTTCTCAGTTGAATAATCAGATTCGATTCCTCAGAGACGGAAAACCATCAGAATCAGTAGGAACGAAAGAAGAGGAATTATCAATATCAATGAAGACTTTTCCCCTTATCACTAATATTGAGGTAGTATAACGATATATTCAACTTATCTCGAAAAACTCAAGACTGTTTATGCTTTTCATGGTATTGATTGAGAACTTGAAGCTGTGCAGGTACGGCTAATCCAGTCCTGGCACCGTCTGGCCCAGACGACGTCTCGCTGCAGTCTACATCTCCCACGCGTCCCCCCTCAGATCCCATTATAAATGACGCTGCCCTGCTCTCTGCTTTCTGCGTTGGCTGATGCTGAACACCATCACCATCTCCCTCCTTCTTCCTCGTTCCGTCTTCTCCTCACACGCGGCGTTGATAGAAACTCGTAAAGAAGGACTTGATGGCTAGAAAGAACAGGCTTTTTTTTTCATCCCTTGCATGCTTCAGCTCCGGGACGTGTGAAAAATGTCTTGAAAATGCGCTTGAGATATGAGGTCTCACTTGTCTTTCATCTGTTCTTTATGTCTCAATTCCGCCAGCTGGATGTTTACATGTCCGCGGTGCTGATCGATGTATCGGGGTTAGATTTCCTGGATTGAGGTGGGGAATTAAATCCGATGAAAGAGCCTCTGAAGGATGGCTTAGTATGAGAGGAAATTATTTCAAGTAGTGTGAGGAAGCCAACATTTTGTGGGAGATGAACTGCCTTGGCTCAACCATCTTCAGATGGTAAGTTTCTCCACAAACTCCTGGAACCAGCAGCAGGAAGGAGCTCATCTATTGATTATGCCAAGAAGAAAGAAAAATATCCAATACTTTCATGAGATGGAGACAAACAATCTATTTCGAGATGAGCAAATGGCAATTCTCATGAAGACCAGGTGTTTTTCCTCGACGATATTCCCTGTTTTGCACTTCCGCATTCTTATGGTAACGCCGTTTCATGCTTCAATACACTGCTTAATGATCCTTTTTTCCCTCGCTCACTTCAAAACCACTGACTCATGTGTAACGCCTCTGATGCGTCAATGGATGCCTTTGAACGTAGGAGTGACGATGCAGAATGTGATTTCACACTGCATTTCACCAATGATTACCATCATCGATAGAGCACTGGCTTTTCTCATATGGACAAAGTGTTTGGGAAGGTGGATTCATAGTTTTTAGCTAGCTTCTAGTTGTTGTATTGGTAGTTGTTGAGGGTACAGAAACGGAAAATTAATTGGAAGTACGCTTCAAGGATAATGGAGAAGCTATAAGAACTTCTGATCAATCGTTAATTTGGTTAGGTTGGGTTCATGAATGATCTGCATAAAGAAAAGTATTTTATACTCGTCAACTTTCATCATCTCTTCGACAAGAATAGTTGCTGAAGACGACCTAATACAATGTTCTTCTCTGTGCCCTAGTGAGACACCTTCTCACAGCCTTATCCATACACATGCTAGTCTTTCTTTCTCACACCTGACATAGCTAGTGAGCCTGACAGACATGGCAAGCTCAAAAATCCTATGAGCTTTATAGGCCTGGCAGAGCAAGCTTTATGTAGTCTTAGCCAAGAAACCTCTCCCCATATTCTATACCGATGCATGGCATTGGAGAGACTACGATTTCCACTGAGAGGCATAAAATACCCAGAAAGCCTAACCAAAGGGATGGAGCTAACTCAAATCATTCAATAGGTGAAAGGGACAACAGTAAAATCTTGAGGGATGCAGTTTTTCAGAAAAAAACACTGTGAAGAGTGGAATAGTTGGAAATGATATTCCAACCCTAAAGAACATAACCTAAACTAACTGTTGCTTGAAGGACTCCAGAAGCAAAAACGAATGTCCATGACAAGACCTCAATCTTTCTGAACAAGAACAACATCTAGAAGAAAATCTGATTCTTGTGTGATGACTGTATAGAAAGTAACAAAAATATAATCGAACTGCACCAGATTTCTCCTTCTTCGGCTCTGCCGCAATCACTACTCCGGACCTCCTCAGGAACCAGCGAGCTTTCCGGGTATGCGTAGATCCTTACCGGCGTGTTTCGACAGTGGGGCAGAGTGAGGCAGGTCCGGGAGCTACGGTCGATATTCTTGTCTGCCCTTGCCGTGAACTTCTTCCCATTTGGTTGTCCTTCCAATCGCCCTCCCACGCGCCCATGGCGCCTTCGTCGAAGAACGCACATCTCAGAAGTGATTAATATTAAAGTCAAGATGCAATGTTAAGGAAAATTGTGTCAGCGAAATTTAGAATGTTAAATTATTCTCTTTTCGATGATGCATATTTCTGAGGTTATGATGCTTTTCGAGAGTTGGGTATGTAATGAGAGGGCAAAGAATGAACCTATGAACAAGGTCAGAAGAAGGGTAGAATTATCTATTTCTCTCTATCTCTTCAACTGGTATTGGACATCAGTAGATGAAGAAGGAAAACAAAACAATTACTTCACCAGAAGCCTTCTGCCTTCTAGTGAGACTATATATGTTGTGCTAAACGAACAAATCACGTAAATGTCTCCATAAATGTGAATGTTATAATTTTTTCCTCAATTCATCATTTTGTTACTTTTTTGTACCTTTTGTCTTAAATTTTTTCAATTATTCATGTGTTTTATACTGAAGACCTTTTTTCACTGTTTTATATTGTTGACCTTTAAACTGCTTCATATGAATGACTCTATTCAACTTTTTTGAGCGCTCGTACTACTTACACGAGGGCTATATCATTTCGTCACGATGTCTGTATTTTTCGAATTTTGAGCCGAAAATGGTCTCAATCGACTATGTTCGATTCACTGATGACGAATCCGTCGGAAAATTCGAGTCTGTCCGCCCGGCCGTCCGTTAGCACGATAACTCTCGAACGGAACAACCTAGAGACTTGAAATTTTCACTGTGGGTTCAGTTCCCGAATGCCTCGGTTAAGTTAGTTAATGGGCCAAATTCCACCAGGGGTTCCGTAAATATGGCCGTTCAAAGTTTTTTTCCCTGATTACTTGAAAACTACAGATTCGTTCGAGATGAAATTTTGCACTCAAATGGAGAATGACGTGTTCAAGCTACTTGGAAATTTTGTCCAGATCGCACTACCAAAACCATAGATACCGAAGAAAATTCTAGCGAATTATCGAAAAAAAATTGATCAGCTGAAGTACTGACATGAAGTCTGGAGTTTCGCCTAAGTTTCAGAATTTTTTTGACAGCTGTCGAAAATTCCTTCAATTGATTTCTGAAACTGGAAAATTCGAATCTACCTACAAGGTGCATGTACGAGCGCTCAAAAGCTCCTGCCTTCACGGTAGTGCTTTTCGTTATTTTTCTTTTTTCTTTTGACTTAACATTTTGATTTCATTGTTTTCATTTGATTTTATCATTTTGTTATATCAGATTACATTGATTCATTAAGATGTTAAGCTTTGTCTCTTATCGTTTTTATGTTTTCTGCACGGGTTTTTTCTCTTTAGTAGATGAAGAAGGGAAACAATACAATTAGATAACCAGAAGCCTTCTGCTCTCTAGTGAGACATGCATCGGCTCTGCTAAACGAACAAATCACGAGTGTGTCTTCATGAATGTGAAGTTCAAAATATTTTTTTCAATTCAATATTTTGTCATTTTTTTGTACCTTCTATTTTGATTTTTTCAATTATTTGAGTGTTTTATACTGGAGACCTTTTTTCACTGTTTTATATTGTTGACCTTTCAATTGTTTTATATGAGTAACTCTATTCAACAATTTTCTTTTTTCTTTTGATTCAACCTCTTTGATTTCATTATTTTCATTTCATTTTATCATTTCGTTATGTTAGTTTACATTATTTCATTCAGATTTTGAGCTTTGTCTTTTATCGTTTTTATGTTTTCTCCATAGGTTTTTTTCTCTTTAGTAGATGAAGAAGGAAAACAACACGTGTGTGTTTTCATAAATGTGGAGTTCAAAATATTTTTTTTTCAATTCATTATTTTCTCACTTTTTTGTACTTTCTGTTCTGAATATTTCAATTATTAAAGTGTTTTATACTGGAGACCCTTAACTGTTTTATATTGTCGACCTTCCAACTGTTTTATATGAATGACTCTATTCAACTATTTTGTTTTTTCTTTTGACTCAACCTCTTTGATTTCATTGTTTTCATTTCATTTAATCATTTTTTTATGTTAGATTACTTTATTTCATTCTGATGTTAAGCTTGGTCTTTTATCGTTTTTATGTTTTCTTCATGGGTTTTTTCTCTTTAGTACATGAAGAAGGAAAACAATACAATAAGATAACCAGAAGCCTTTTGCTCTCTAGTGAGACATGCATCTGCTTCGCTAAACGAACAAATCACTTGTGTGTTTTCATGAATGTAAAGTTCGAAATATTTTTTTTTCAATTCATTATTTTCTCACTTTTTTGTACTTTCTGTTTTGAATTTTTCAATTATTCAAGTGTTTTATAATGCAGACCCTTCATCACTGTTTTATATGGTTGACCTTCCAACTGTTTTAAATGAATGACTCTATTCAACTTCTTTCTTTTTTCTTTTGACTCAACCTCTTTGATTTCATTGTTTTCAATTCATTCAATCATTTTTTCATGTCAGATTACATTATTTCATTAAGATGTTAAGCTTTGTCCCTTATCGTTTTTATGTTTTCACCATGAGTTTTTTTTCATTAGTAGATGGAGAAGAAAAACAATACAATTAGATAACCAGAAGCCTTCTGCTCTCTAGTGAGACATGCATCTGCTTTTCTAAACGAACAAATCACATGTGTTTCTTCATAAATGTAAAGTTCAAAATTTTTTTTTATTCATTATTTTGCCACTGTTATGTACCTGTTTTGAATTTTTCAATAATTTGAGTGTTTTATTCTGGAGACATTTTTTCACTGCTTCATATTGTTGACCTTTCAACTGTTTCATATGAATAACTCTATTGAACTTTTTTCTTTTGACTTAACCTCTTTTATTTCATTGTTCTCATTTTATTTTATCATTCTTTAATGTAAGTTTACATTATTTCATTCAGATGTTAAGCTTTGTCGTTTATCGTTTTTATGTTTTATCCATGGATTTTTTCTCTTTAGTAGATGAAGAAGGAAAACAATACAATTAGATAACCAGAAGCCTTCTGCTCTCTAGTGAGACATGCATCTGCTTTGCGAAACGAACAAATCACATGTGCGTCTTCATAAATGTGAAGTTCAAAATTTTTTTTTTCAATTCATTATTTTGTCACTTTTGGTACCTTCTGTTTTGAATTTTTAAATTATTTAAGTCTTTTATACTGGAGTCCTTTTTTCACTGTTTTATATTGTTGACCTTTCGACTGTTTTATATGAATGACTCTATTCAATTTTTTCTAATTTTCCTTTTGACTTAACCCATTTGATTTAATTGTTTTCATTTCATTTCATCTTTTTATTATGTAAGTTCATATTTCTTTTTCAGATAGAATGCTCCGTCTTTTATGCTTCCTCATTGGGTTTCTTATTGGGTTTTTTCCCTTTTTTTCTCGTTTTCAGCTTCAACGTGGTGCATAGAGACACTTCTAATGCTCAATTCCTATCAAAATCATCTTAATATCGAAGATAGAACAAAATACATTGAATGAAATCCATTCCAAACAGCAGAAACCACTAAATCCTTGTTGAATACAGAAATTTCGAAATTTAACGGTAACCATAAGGTCCATACATCATCGATGTCAATTTATGGGCATTCGAAGCCTAAATCGAGGAAGTGCAAAGGGTCTCAGATTGTTATGATGATTACTGGCCATATTTCTACACCAACCTCAATGTTCTCATGACATGGCTGGTCCAGTCGTGAGATCGAACGAGAAGGCTCAATGCAATATATCGTCATATCGTACCGGCATTACGCAGTACCGTAATGTCTTCGAGGAATGAAGTAATTTGGTCATTATTTTGAAGAACTTTGAAGATATCGAAGCAGTTTACTGAAAAGTTTTTTTTTCTATTTATTACAATATGCCAATAATTGCTTGTTACGATCCTGATTCGATACTATTTATACTGATACTATATAGTGCCTTCAGATCATATTTTGTAGTGGGTTGCGAAGAGGCAGTTTGACTGAAGGATCAATTTTTTCTTCTGGAGGTGTAAGAGAAGAATACTCTTCTTCATCACAGCTAAAGGGTCTTTCAATTAAGTTTCCAGATGCAATTTTGTCATATTGCTCAATTTCCTTAGGTGGAATAGGCCTTCTGTTCTTTATTATGCTTGTTGCACACTACCGAATAAGTCTTCACTTCGATGGTCTCCCAAAGTATTTTGTACGTTATGGATGTCGCAGGGTGCTGGATGTGGTCCTGTGTAGGTAATGCAGATAGGTCATGGTGTGGGTAAGTCCTCATTCGAAGAGTACTGCACGCCTTATGCTAATGGCCCACACAACTAATGGGAGCTCGTGAGCTACCAAAGCGTGGCGGCACGCCGGCTTCTTCTAAACCTCCCGCAGGAAGATTCATCACCGGCGTGTATCGTAATCCAGTTTTCATTATGGCCGATCAGATTGCACGTAATGAGAAACGTAAGGAATAGGAGTTTTCTGCAGTCGATTATTGTGGTACGTTACACGTTTTCAGGAATGAGAAGAAAGACTCTACTTCAGCAATTCTCAATAACTTTTAGTTCCTTTTAGGTGGGTGTGATCAACTTGGCTTCTAGTCTTCTCTGTTCAGCTTGTGGAATCGACATTTTCTTATGTCGAATCATATCGGTGATTAGAACAAGGAGATTCCATCCCAACCTCTACTTGCGTCTTCTTCTTTGGGAAAATAGGTTCTAGATCTTCATACAATTGTCTATTCAGGCATCTTTCATTTGGTTGGCACGAAATCGTTGAGGAAAAAATTCAGAATAAAGCAGATATTCAACAATGAACATGATCTTTCATTTTCAAATTTTACAAATCTAACAACAATTCATCTACAACTGGTGATCACTCGTAGCAGCAAATTATGTGACTACTGTGTTGAGCTTACACTCAAAGAAATTTTCCAGGATATAAAACAGGAATTCGGTTACTTCTACAAAAGATTTCTCCCATATACGCGATAGCAGGAATATTTGTTGATTTTATGTGACAATTCCGGTCGTTAAATTCCACTTGAAAAAATTACGAAAAGCTCTGCCGTGAAGTCAGGAGCTTTTGAGCGCTCGTACATCCACCTTGTAGGTAGATTCGCATTTTCCAGTTTTAGAAATCAATTGAAGGAATTTTTGAAAGCTGTCCAAAAATTCTGAAACTCAGGCGAAACTCCACACTTCATGTCAGTGCTTCAGCTGATCAATTTTTTTCCGATAATTCTCTAGAATATTCTACGGTATCTATGGTCTTGGTGATGCGATCTGGACAAAATTTCGCACGTAGTTTGAATACATTATTCCTCAGCTAGGTGCAAAATTTCATTCCAATCCGATCAGTAGTTTCGAAACTATCAGGAAAAAAATATTTTGAACGGCCATATTTACGGAACCCCTAGTCTGATTTTGCTCATAGATGAACGTGACCGCCATAGATACCATAGATGAACGTCATCACGACATTCCAGAACCTCACCTATCCTGAAAATTTCAAGTCCCTAGGCGTTTCCGTTCAAAAGTTACAATTTTCTATGGTTTCGATGGTTCTGGTCATGCGATCTGGACAAAATTTCACATGTAGCTTGAACACCTCATTCTCCATTCAAAATTTCATCTCGATCGAATCTGTAGTTCCGAAGTAATCAGGAGAACAGAATTTTGAACGGCCATATTTACGGAACCCCTGGTGGAATTCTGCCCATTAACGAACTCAACCGAGGCATTTGGGATCTGAACCTACACTGAAAATTTCAAGTCTCTAGGTTGATCCGTTCGAGAGTTATCGTGCTTACGGACGGCCGGACGGACGGACAGACTCGAATTTTCGAAATTTTCGAATTTTCGAATTTTCGACGGATTCGTCGTCAGTGAGCCGAACATAGTCGATTGAGACCATTTTCGGCTCAAAATTCGAAAAATACAGACATCGTGACGAAATGATTTAGCCCTCGTGTAAGTACGAGCGCTCAAAAATCGGTTTCCGATGAAGGATCAAACATGATGAAACAGCGATCCGACAATTTTTAGCATTTTTTTGGGCTCCTACAACCATCTAGTTTGTTTATTGAACAGGAAATTCCTGTAAATAGTCACGCATAATCCGGTTCTCGTCACAGTATTAGTTTACTGTTGAAATGACAAACTGCAGTTTGGTTGCATCATCTAATGTAAAACTTGTTATTTCTAGAAGAATTAAACGACCGGATGTGTCACGTAAAATAAACAAATATTCCTGCTGGCGCTTATAAAGAGGGAATTTCCTGCAGAAGTAACCGAATTCCTGTTGTGTATCCTCGAAAATTTCTTTGGGTGTATTTGTGCTGAATTCGGATCACAGCCTGTACATCGGCGCTGACGCCGAACCTGAAGACGCAACACGCAAAAACTGCACTAAAGAAGGAAGATTTCATCAAAATAATATCCCTTTGTTAGGGAGCAGGCGCACGCGCGTTGGGTTTTCCTTTGTCTCCGCCAGTCGGAGTTTATATGGAAAATCGAAGTTTAAACTTCCCTGCAGGACCATTCCTTAAATTTTAAACTGTCCCCGTCTCGTCCAGACTCGTTTCCGGATGCATCGGGTGTCTTTTGCGTCTCTCCGGAAAAATTGATTAACGTTCCACTTCCAAGGCCGGCCCGATGTCGCTCGTAAAAATGAGTCGTCCTTTTTCCGCGTTTTTTGCCGTCTTTTCGACGCTCCAAATTTGAACAAAGGATTGTCCTGTAAAATAAAATTACCCGATGCAGGGTGGATGCAGTAAAGTAGTGTTTTTATGTCTCCGAGAGCCATTTCGTTCCGAATGTTAAGGAATGAAGTTTTCTTATTGTCCGTCCGTAAAGTCTGCTACGGTATTGTTTTCAGCAGTTCCTCTTTTTCTGCAGGGCGAAACGGGGGGGTTGCGCGCCGGCTAATTTGGCGGATTGCATCGGTTATTTAAGGGCGTTAAGGGTTATTGGCTTTTCAGCGTCAAGACGCAACGAATCGAATAAAGACTAACGAGATTAAGGGTCGCCGATTGATTAACGTACGTTCATCTTTTTGCATCAATAATATCTAGATACAATCATTTTATGCACTTATAGTTATTTATTCAACTAGTTTATTAATGACAGCGATTAATGGTCGAAATATTTTAACGCGTGAGCGGAGCGAGCGCGTTGATGTTTGAGACCAACTTATAGTTCTTATAAAAAACGAAAAATCTCGTGTGGAGTGTGAGCTGGCCTCAAGGATATATATCCCTTTATTATGTTTAAAAGTGTATGCTCATAATTATCCACCACAGTGAATATCCTGTTCGAATGTGTTTTCGATGAATTCACTATCACCAAAAATTTCGATCCCATATCTTGTACATCCTTTCTCTGCCACCTTAACAATTCATCTTTTCTCAATGCACCCGCTACTCTGAATATCAAAGCGACCTACAAATACAACAATGATAGTTATTTCACTATAACGAGATAATGAGAATAAGTTGGAATAACGATTCAATTGAGTTTTATTTTTACCTCCGACATCAAGAAAACACTATCAGGAGCATTCGCTATGAACTCTCTCACATGTTCTTTTTCGAGAACTTTTGATTTTTTTGGGATATACCCCTCTCTTTTCCGTTTAATGAACATCACCAGTTTGTGGTATCTGCTTATATCAGTATTGTCTTTCACATTAAGTGTTGATTTCAGCATCGAATATTTCGGCCATAAACTTGCTAGATGCCCCTTTTCTGCAATACCCGTAAAGTATGCCAACAAAACCGTTTCCGTAAAATTCCGAACCTTCTTGTCCTTGCACCAAGATCTGAATTCAGCATAGGTTTTCTCATATAAATGGCGGCTCTTTTCAGGAAGCAGACTCAAAGTTGCTGCTTCAGCAGTTTTTGTCACATCTGGCGGTGTCAAAGGGATATTTTCTTCGTTATTCATTATGTAGTAGCGTAACGGATAAAATCAGATTCTGATCGAAAGCGAATAAATAAATTTGACAGCTCGATCGTGCTCCGACATAGATGCATCTATGCTCCGACTGAATATTTTATAATCGGTTGCCATGATAATCATGCATTAATACAAGAAATCATGCATTAATAGGGGTCATTAATGGATGATTTCGAGTGCGTTAAAATGAGCTTTTATTCTATGGTCGACGGAAAAAATATTAAGAGCACTGACGTGAAGTCGTGCTCTTTCACACGCTTGTTTGAATTCGTCGCCAGAGCATTCACCGATACATGTCGAAAATTGTTTTAGGCCTGCAAAAATTTTCACCGATAGGTGTTTGATTTTAGGGGATGTACAATGTTTAGTTTATGTTTGTCCCCTTGGTATTTGCCCATTGTTTCCATTGTTATAACGCTAACACAACTTTCATGAATTATTTTCAATTCCATAAAAGCATTACCTGATATAATAAACGGAATGCGTTTAGTTTAGTTGACCTCATTCTGCACCATTTCAGTTTAAATTCTATGTGATTATGCACTCAAAGAAATTTTCAAGGATATACACCAGGAATTCGGTTACTTCAACAAGAGATTCCTCCTTTATGAGCGATAGCAGGAAAAGTTGTTGATTTTATGTGAAAATTCCGGTCGTTTAATTCCTCTAGAAATAACAAGTTTTACATTAGTTAATGCAACCAAACTGCAGTTTGTCATTTCAACAGGAAATAATACAGAGACGAAAACAGGAATATGCGTGACTATTTACAGGTATTTTCTTTTTGAGCGCTCGTACTACTTACACGAGGGCTATATAATTTCGTCACGATGTCTGTATTTTTCGAATTTTGAGCAGAATATGGTCTCAATCGATAGAGTTCGACTCACTGATGACGAATCCGTCGGAAAATTTGAGTCTGTCCGTCCGTCCGGCCGTCCGTAAGCACGATAACTCTCGAACGGAACAACCTAGAGACTTGAAATTTTCAGTGTGGGTTCAGTTCCCGAATGCCTCGGTTAAGTTTGTTAATGGGCCAAATTCCACCAGGGGTTTCGTAAATATGGCCGTTCAAAGTTTTGTTCTCTTGATTACTTGAAAACTACAGATTTGATCGAGATGAAATTTTGAAATCAAATGGAGAATGAGGTGTTCAAACCACATGTGAAATTTTGTCCAGATCGCATGACCAGAACCATAGAAACCATAGAAAATTGTAACTTTTGAACGGAAACACCTAGGGACTTTTCAGGATAGGTGTGGATCTCGAATGTCGTGATGACGTTTATTTATGAGCAAAATTATACTAGGGCTTCCGTAAATACGGTCATTTGAAATTTTGTTTTCTCGATAATTTCGAAACTACGAATTCGATCGAGATGAATTTCTGTATTTTAATTGAGAATGATATATTAATGCAACATTTTGTCCAGATCGCATGACCAGAACCATAGAAAACATAGAAAATTATAACTTCCGAAGGGAAAGGCCTAGGAACTTGAGATTTTCAGGGTAGGTTTGGATCGCGAATATCGCGGTCACGTTCATCAATGACCGTAAATATGTTCAAAATATTTTTTTCCAGATAATTTCGAAACTACTGATTGGATTAGAATGACATTTCACACCTAGCTGAAAAATAATGTATTCAAACTACGTGCGAAATTTTGTACAGATCGCATCACCAAGACCATAGATACCGTAGAAAATTCTAGCGAATTATCGAAAAGAAAAGTTGGTCAGCTGAAGCACTGACATGAAGTCTGGAGTTTCGCCTAAGTTTGAGATTTTTTTTGACAGCTGTCTTAAATTCCTTCAATTGATTTTCAAAACTGGAAAATGCGAATCTACCTACAAGGTGGATGTACGAGCGCTCAAATGCTCCTGACTTCACGGCAGTGCTTTTCGTAAATTTTTTTCCTAATTCCGTATTCATGTTACCGAATTTGATTACAGAATAACTGCATACAAATGCTCACAACTTTTCTGTCGTTATTCAATCCTTTGGGTAGTATCTTTTGACTCTTGTCTACTCGGTGGCGCCCTCTGTTTAGCGCTACCGTAAATGTTGGGCAGTCGGTGCAGAGCGCTACAGATCTAATCTTTCTTCCTTCCTCTAATCTGATCTAACCTGAGTTTAACCTCTGTTTTCCTGTTAAACCCCTGTTTCCCTGTTCCTTCCTACATTTTGTTCCATTTTTTTTTATTTCCTAGGAAAAGTTATTCCAGAGTTAGTATCAATTGTAGATCAAAAATCTAGTTAGGAGGTAAAAAAATGCTAAAAACATGCAATATGCTAAACTCGAATTTCAAATGCTGACTGAGACGAAAATACGGTAGATTTAGCATTGAAAATGCCAAATCGGCAACAGTGCGTTCGATATCATCGAGATGATTATCGAATCGGTGTTTCATCATGTTCGTTCCTTCATCGGAAACCGATATTTTATTGCGAACAACTTCAACCATATGGTACAACATGGATAGAATAATCTGAATTTCTGTGAGAAATACCAAACATTCCAGTTAAATTTAATGTGTCCATACTGTTAGTCGTACAAATATTGTTGGGTTATACCTACAAAATCATTATATTTTACAAGATATTCTTATAATATCAACGGGAATTTCTATTTGAAATAAAACTAACTGATCACTGCTATACTTACCGTTTTTTCTGTTCATAGGACTCAAGTCACTCGAACCGGAATCGGCACGTTAGATTGCAGGTACAGATTGTTTTCAGAACAGCTTTTCTTCTTGTTATAACAATAGTTGCGTTCACACAACAGGAATTCATTCAACCAGAAATTCCCGAGATTCGTTTTTTTCAGTGTCGAGTTTCTGAATTATTTTAACTTTCTATGCATTCATCAGAAAAGTAACTTCGTGTGTGCACAACTCGTTGCTTATTTGTTGTCGTATGTACGCAGTTTCTATTATTTCTATCAGAAAACAAATCGGAAACTTAAAACATCTCGTAAGCACACTCTACACTAACGCCAATGCGTGTATCTATTGTACAACAATAATAAATGTGTCTGAAGAAACGTGGAAAAACTATTTTTATTTCAACTCGAACCAACAAAAAAATTGAAAAATCATTCATTTCCGACATAATTAGAGGAATAATTTCATTATAGTTTCGTCATACCTATCGAAGGAACTGATTATCAGACTTCTCCTCCTATTACTGCATCTTCTCATCACAATAAACCGGGCTCCAATAGTGGAACCATTCTCCCCGCTGGATATGGAATGGGATTTCCTGAAAAAACCGATTTACACCGATGGCGAATCAATAAATCTAGAGTCTTTGTAACGAATCCGAAGCGTGAGGACGTGTCCATTGTACTGTAACACCACGTTGTGACTTACTTAATTCCAATCTGCGAAATCGCAAGCCTTTTGCCTTCATCCAGTTCAATGACCAAACGTTTTTACCCTTTTTACGCGAACGGCTGCACCATGGAGATTCTCACCGCTGCACTCGCCGTGTTTTTTCCGCCTTTTTCTTATTTGGATCGATTAACTTTGTGGAGTTGACCGTTGGATAGACTTCGTTGTTGGTCTCCGATGGATATTCATATTGATGCCTTTTGAAACTTTGACTGATGTTCCACTAGAACGGTCCCCGTCGGATTTTTGACTAGCAAAAAATTGCCTAATTGACTTTGGAATATGTGAAGTGAAGCCTTGCGACAGCGTGCGATAAATGCGGCTTCAAAGGGTGTATCCACGTTTCTGGTTTGTTTCCGCCTCGAAACTGGAAGAATGAGTTGTTATAATACTTTCTAGATTCCGAGACCAACAGGAATAGATATCAATGAGAATTTCAAGAGAAACGTGCCTATAGATCACCACAGATCTCACTCCTATACAGCTAGTGGAGGTTAGGAGCCGTCCAGAAGAGGGTGGTAAAGTGGAAACTCCATGGACGATGGAGATAACCCAAGTTATTCTCCATTAAACAAACAATCGTTACCATCACCAAGAAAATATTGTATCCTTTGTATCCTTTCAGACATCTCAACCCTACTTGCTGGTTATTTCTTCTTGTTCTTATAGTTTTTGCATCAAATTCTATCCCTTTATCCTCTCTTCTATTTTTTATTCAAAACTCATTATTCGAACTCTACACATTGAGCCTATGATGCACTGGCGGAAGATATCAGTGGAGGTAAGTCAGAAACATATATCAGGCCTCAAGACTGACCCTTGAGGGTTTTCACTTGGAAGAGGACCTCTCCGAACCCAGCCTAGCAGACAAAGAACGGTAGATAGAGAAGCCCCAATCTACCTCAACAGTTGGCCACGAACTCCATAATGTTCGAGCTTATAGAGTAACCATCCAGATAGATAACCTCAATTGGATTGAAATGATCTTCATTTAGGGATTTCACTCCCCTACAGCTAGTGGAAGTTAGAAGCTGCCCTGAAGAGGGTGGTAGAGTGTGAACTCCATAGACGATGGAGATAATCCAAGTTATTCTCCATTAAACAGATTATCGTTACCAACATCAAGAGAATATTGTATCCATTTAGACAATTGAACCCTACCTGCTTGTTATTTCTTCTTGTTCTTGCAGTGTTTGCATCAAATTCTATACCTTTATCCTTTCTTCTATTTTTATTCAAAACTCATTATTCGAACTCTACACATTCAGCCTATGATGCACTGGCGGAAGATATCAGTGGAGGTAAGTCAGAAATATATATCAGGCCCCAAGACTGATCCTTGAAGGACTTCACTTGGAAGAGGACCTCTCCGAACCCAGCCTAGCAGACAAAGAACGGTCGATAGAGAAGCCCCAATCCACCTCAACAGTTAGTCACGAACTCCATAATGTTCGAGCTTATGGAGTAACCATCCAGATAGATAACCTCAATTGGATTGGAATGATCTTCATTCAAGGTTCTCACTCCTCTACATCTATTGGAAGTTAGAAGCTGCCCTGAAGAGGGTGGTAGAGTGGAAACTCCATAGACGATGGGGATAACCAAAGTTATTTTCTATTAAAAAGAGCATCGTTACCAAAATCAAGGAAATATTGTATCCATTTAGACAATTGAACCCTACCTGCTGGTTATTTCTTCTTGTTCTTGCAGTTTTTGCATCAAATTCTATCCCTTTATCCTCTCTTCTGTTTTTTATTCAAAACTCATTATCGAATTCTACACATTCAGCCTATGATGCACTAGCGGAAGATATCAGTGGAGGTAAGTCAGAAACATATATAAGGCCTCAAGACTGATCCTTGAGGGTTTTCACTTGGAAGAGGACCTCTCCGAACCCAGCCTAGCAGACAAAGAACGGTCGATAGAGAAGCCCCAATCCACCTCAACAGTTAGCCACGAACTCCATAATGTTCGAGCTTATGGAGTAACCATCCAGATAGATAACCTCAATTGGATTGGAAAGATCTTCATTCAAGGTTCTCACTCCTCTACATCTATTGGAAGTTAGAAGCTGCCCTGAAGAGGGTGGTAGAGTGGAAACTACATAGACGATGGGGATAACCAAAGTTATTTTCTATTAAAAAGAGCATCGTTACCAAAATCAAGGAAATATTGTATCCATTTAGACAATTGAACCCTACCTGCTGGTTATTTTTTCTTATTCTTGCAGTTTTTGCATCAAATTCTATCCCTTTATCCTCTCTTCTATTTTTCATTCAAAACTCATTATTCGAACTCTACACATTCAGCCTATGATGCACTGGCGGAAGATATCAGTTGAGGAGAGTCAGAAACATATATCAGGCCTCAAGACTGATCCTTGAGGGTTTTCACTTGGAAGAGGACCTATCCGAACCCAGCCTAGCAGACAAAGAACGGTCGATAGAGAAGCCCCAATCCACCTCAACAGTTAGCCACGAGTTCCATAATGGTCGAGCTTATGGAGTAACCTTCCAGATAGATAACCTCAATTGGATTGGAATAATCTTCATTTAAGGTTCTCACTCCTCTACAGCTAGTGGAAGTTAGAAGCTGCCCTGAAGAGGGTGGTAGAGTGGAAACTTCACAGACAATGGAGATAATATTCTTCATGTAAGGTACCTAGTTTCAGTGCTTCTTCATAAACTAGTCCATGATCCCACAAACGCGCTGTCCAGTGAACGGACAACTCAATCGGTTCTTGCCATATCGGAATACCACATTCCTAAAGTCGTTGTCCGACTTCTAGACAACATCTTGTGCGTGCAATACCCCTCGCAGGTAGACGCAATTGAATTATTCGCTAGATTCCATCTTGGCGTCCGTTAGACGTACTACAAGAGGTGTTGGGGTAATGCGGAGGTGGCCTTGCTTCAACCACCCACACAACCCCAGACCCGCATAGAACACCCGCACGTTCTGCTGGAGCCCTTCCTGGTTTTGATTGCGGATGGCGGTCCAGTTTTCGTAAAGGTGATCATAGACTGATGGGGTTAATGATGGTGAAATAATTTTTCAACCGATTCTCTCTTTCACTCTGAGTGGGATCGAAAATTGAATGCTATAAGTTCCCTCTATTGGGTGATTTTCAAATCACATATTATGAATATTGTAGATGGTATAGACTCCTGTAAGTTTTATCGGAGTGGTTCTTACTCACCAAGAGGTATCTCTACTAGCTCTATATCATCAAGGTTGTGAAAATTATCAGTGTTTACTGATTTCCAACAAAATAATCAAACCGGATTACATAAATAATGTAATGTAATGTTCTATCATTCGCACGAGTGTGAAAGTTGTGCCTGCCACAGTTGGCCTCGGAATAGATAAGTTCTTAGGTGGAGATAACAGGTGAGCACGATGAAGGTAAAAAAGATAGGAATTCCCGAAAATTATAAGAACAATATCATTATTTCTAACCACTTATCACCTCCAGAATTATTTTTGTAACCATAAATAACTCCAGATGTGTTTTCTTCATGAATCAAATATAGCTATGGGCCATCAGATACTTTCTCTTCAGGTTTGATGTATTCTTGTGTGGTTCATTTTTGTCATTGTTTCATTTTATTGATAAATATATGTTGTTGGCTGTTTCAACTATATTTTGGTGGCTTCAATGCATCATTCCATTGTTACTTGATTTGTATCCAATTCCACGTATATTGGGTGTTTTCAAAGGTAATGCTTTTTTGACAGGTGCTTGAACTCATCAAAATAAGTCACTAGTGTTCAGAAATCAAAGTTACCCGCGAATCTGAGAAATTCCCAGCTCGAATCTGAGGTACGTATTGAGATCTAAATGTGTTTATTAAATGCGTTCAGTTCACGGGAAATCATCTGACAGAGCGTATGATTTTTGTGACTTTTCTGAATTTCGTGATGTGTTTACAAATAGGTGTAGGGTCGATTTCTTGACCTGCATGCTCTTCGGATCTCAACCCCTGTGATTTCTTCTTTTGGGGTCATTCTAAAACATTAGTGTACAGTAACGGTGAGGTGAATAGTGTTGAAGAACTAAAACAACGCATTTAAAATGTTTGTGACATTATTCGTGAGCAAACTGATGTGATAGTTGCTGCATGTAATGATTCGTTATTACGCCTGGCAAGACTTTGTGCACATCAAACGAATGGTGATCATATCGAACAATTTCTGCGAACAATTTGGATGAATTTCATAGGTGAGTTTGTGAAAATTTTTTTTTGTTGGACCTTTGCAATCAATAATTTTTCCTCTTCTCAGTTTGAAGTTTAAGAATAATACCGTTCAGGAAATATTCTTTTGATAAAAGTTGAAAGACAATATACAAATTTGCGATAAAATCCATCAATGTATTACTTGCTGGAATGCATATGGCACCGTGATCCATGGCAGATTACCTAACAGAGATATGACTCGTATCAAGATCTTGATGACCAAGATTTTTTGCACGTTTTTCAAATTGAATATTTTATATAATCAACTTCCGGCTAAATTATCTCTTTTCACGAGTTCTAGCACCTGTCAAAAAAAGCCTCACCTCAAAAAACACCCTGTATATTTGAGGACGAGAAAGTTATCATCCATATGATGTAGTAGGTAGGTACATAATATCTAGGAGAAAATATTAAACAAAAATCAAGTATAACAACGGTTGAAATACATTCATAAACGATAGCTTACACGACTAATGGCCCATAGCTTAGTTGTCTGAATGTCCGGTAGAGGGCGTATCGCTCATCCGAATAGCCCTTTGGAATAGGAAGTATTTGATTCTCAGACTTGAAACCATAACAAAAATACTGCTCATTCTTATGTCTAAATTGTTTGAAATTGTCTTCAGCTCGAGTTTTCTTCGATTGCAATTGGCTCACAGTCCATGAAGACCTTCATCTTCGTTATTTTTGCATATATCAGTCAAGTTTATAACCTTTCTTTCTCCATGTGTTAACAGTTTCATCTGATTCTACCATCACAGAAATAGGCTAGTTTGTTTTATTAAATTTTTTCGAATTCTCATCCCACCTCACCCATTGAAAGGAATGGGTAATCTCCGCGTTTTTCATTTCGAACAACTCTAAACCGTGAAGGTATACGCTGACTAAGTTTCGGAATACCTTCCTGATAAATATAATCTCTTTTATCATTTCTTCGCTAAGTACCTTGCAAGGTTTAAGGATGATCTTGAATAATTTAAAATTTGTCCAAAGCGAGTCGGTATGTTTTCGTCACTACAATCGTTTCGGTGTTAAATAAAATAATGAAGATGAAACAGATCAATGAAATGAATCGGGAGTATTATATCGGCCAAACCCTTGTGAAAAGAATTGAAGAACATCAAGTTCTTTCGTCAACGGAAAAGCTGATTCAAATTTCGCAGAATACTTTTCGACTGAAAAGCATTGTTTCACTCATATTTATGAAATTTTGCATATTGAAAATAAAGGTATAAAACTCAATCTTCTGGACAGCATGGAAATCAATAAACAAAAAAGTTCACGTAATTTTCTAAACGACCAGATAGAGTTGAATAATTCTCCTTATTAAATTTGTTCCACCGTAATGACATGTTAACGAGAAACGCGGATCATACAGAAATTAGGGATATAGGGTATTAGGAATTGTGTATACAGGATGTTTCAAACTCAGACGTGAACCTTGGAGGACGTGATAGTATCATTCATTTGCTGTCGTTTGAGCCATATTTATTGTTAACTGAAAATCAACAGTTTTCGAGTTATTTGAGTTCTTGTTGTCTTGTTTTTTTGATTCTCACCTCACTTCATTTTTCGTCAATTTTTAACGTTGACCAAATTTTATATTATTTTTGGATTATTTTCATCATAAAAGGATATGCTTTGTATGAAAAAAGCAAAACTACGCTTTAATAGATGATGAAAAGGAATTGGTATGATTTGAAAGTTGGTATAATAAATTTTTTTTCAGCCTCCTTTTTTCCTATGGAAAGTGATGTACTATGTGTCTTGATTGTATGATTTTCAATTCGGCAAATAAATAATTATAATTATTATTATTATATGAAGAAAAGAATGGTGAATTTTTAATATCAATTTGCCTGCAACTTTCGAATTCCACAATTTATGTATGATAAAATTATTTTCAAAACTTGCCAATTTCCTTCTCTATCGCCTAAAAAAGTTTTCGTGAGAATGCTGGTACTAGTTTCGTTTCAGAAGATTTTGATTTGAGAGGGGATATAAGCCAAGAAAGAAAAGAAACGAATTAAATATTTTTTTATCGCAATTTAACTGAATATTTCTTCATAAAATTCATTCATAAATTATGTTCGAAATGTCCTCCAGCATTCCTTATACTCTTTCTAATTTATTCAGTTGTTACTTTGCGCCTGAAATTTACTCTCAATCTTCTCGCTGCTCCGTCTATTCTCTCCACAAGTTGTACACGTGTATGTATTCCCTTTTAATATACTATTTCTTTTAAACTGCCCCAAAGAAAATCTAACGGTTTTAGATCCGCATTTCTCACTGGCCACGAAATAGCTCCTTCCCTACCTATCCACCCCTTAGGGAACAATAAAGTTTTTTATGCCGGATATTCTAAAGGTTGTTTATGAAAAAATCTGCTGAAACGAAACTGTTGACTGCATTCTAACGAAAACTTTTTGAGTAACGAATTAAGAAGGAATTCGGCAAGTTTTCAAAATAATTTATTCATACATAAATTGTGGAATTCGAAAGTTGCAAGCAAATTGATATTAAAAATTGATTTTTATTGTCTTCATATACCCACTTTCAAATCATATTAATTCTTTTTCAACATCTTATACAGAATTGTTTTGCTTTTTTCATGCATATCATATTTTTTTCTGATGAAAATAATCCAAGATTATAATCAAATTTGGTCAACGTAAAAAAAAATTGACGAAAAATGAAGTGAGGTGAGAAATCTGTTAAAAACCACAAGAACTCAAATAATTCGTAAACTGTTGATTTTTGGTTATCAATAAATATGGCTCAAACGAAAGCATGAGTCATACCAACTCCAAGGTTCACGTCTAATTTGGAAACACCCTGTATAAGAAAGCCATAAATGAAGTTAATCCATTTCAAAAAGAAGTGAAACCAAACTATAAAATAATTACCCATCCCGGAAAAGTCTCAGAGAAAAGAATAGAACTGATAAAATCTTTAGCAAAAATAATGAATATAAAACAGATCAATTAGACAAATCGGCAGTATATAAACTAACAGGCGGAGATTGTCCAAGTTTCTATATCGGCCAATCTGGTAGAACCTTTGAGAAAACAAGTAAGGAACAAAGAAGTTCTTTCGTCAACGGAAAAACAAATTAAAATTCCGCAGAACACCTATTGACTGAAAAGAATTTTTTACTCATAATAATTACGAAATTTTGCATATTGAAAGTGAGGGTATAGAACTCAATCTTTTGGAAAGCATGAAAACCAATAAACAAAAAGGTTCGCCTCATTTACTTGGCGACCAGATAGACTTAAATAATTTTTCTTCATTGAATTTGTTTAACCGTAATGACATTTTAACGAGAAAGTAATAATAAAAGGATTGGGGAAATATGGTCTCAGGTAACGTACCTAATCTATTTCCCCCTTCTACCTCAGGAATTGTGTATACATTCCGAGCAACAAAAAATTCGAAGAATCTCACCTTAAGAAGCCATGGTTACGGCGAAACACGTGTTGTGGGTTTGTGAAACTCTTAAGTAGTGAAAATATTCATATTTTAATTAAAAATTATTGAATAAATTAATTTTTTTTATTCTTGTTGATATCATATATGAAGTGAGTAGAAAACAAACGATATTGTAACGATATCTTTATCATTTCTCATGACGGTATTGATTTTTCGGTGGTGAATTATCCTTACAACGGTTGCGATAGTGAGTTTCCACAAGTCATCACCTTATCTCATAGTACTCAGAATTCCATGCATTTAATCTCTGTCAATCTTAATCAATGAGATATTTTCGTAGGTGTAGAAATGAACTACTAGAAACCAACATTACCTCCTTACGAACTCGATTTATTGTTCTTGACGAGAAAAGTTTAGTGGTGCAAGAAAAATGGCGCAGATAGGGGGAAACAAGATCGTTCTTGTCCAATTCTTGGTAAGTTAACCATCTATAATCAAATTTTGTTATTTATCTCGACTTCTAGAGATTAGAGTTACTATTTCAATATTATGCTATTAACTGGCTTCCTCAATGCCTTGCGTTAATTTCACTCTCAGAAATTATTTATCCTAAATCGCCGATCGAATATTCTATACGTTGTCGATCATGGTTTCAAGAAGGCCAACATCGACCAGTTGGCGGTACTGGACGCCAGAGGCAGACCACAGACCGGCAAGATCGTTTATTGACGCCACCACTCCTCGAAGATACATTTTCTACAACAACGGCAGTTGCAAACTGATAATTCGAAGGACAATAACAATTAGGACAGTTCATCAATGAATAAGAACGTTTAGACGAGCAAGACCAGAGCAATTCAACTCTTCTTTTTTCAGACTTGATGAGCATATTTTATTTTCAGGACATTCTTGCAATGAGTGTAATACTGCCAGCAGTACCACCGACGATTTTGAAAACTGGAGGTACTTTGATGCATCTTGGTTTGCTGATGTCTATCAGTTACGCTATGCGAATGATGTCTTCGAAGATTTGTGTGAGTTACTCCTTCAAAGAAGAAGTTTTTAAGTTAGTATTAAGATCGTTTCTCTTCATAGGCTGAGCTCCTGAAGACATCAGGGAAACGAGTTCTGTTGCAGTATTCCCTCATGATCAGTTGCACCCTTAATGCTCTTCTTTATCTAACCTCCTCGTGTTATGGACTCATGCTGAATAGAGTACTATTCGGTAAGTTTCTTCGAACAGAAAGAGAAGACATTCCATCACTTACCGTTATTTTCAGTTTTGTTCAACCAAGTACCCCATCTATCAGCTCTGTTAATATCCAAAGAAGGTGAGGGTCAAAGTCCAGTCAAAAACCCATTAGCACAGAGTGCAAGGGGATTGATGCTTATAGCAGGTTTAACTGGTTGTGCTGTAGTTGGGTCTATAATAGATTCAAAAGGTGGTTTTTATGTGTTAGTACTATTGTCGACAGCTTTATCTGGAATGGCAACCGGTGAGTACATACATCTCCTGGTCGTAACTCCTAATAATAATTATGATTTGCAGCAATCGCAATGCAGGACCAACCAGAAGAGAAAGAAAAAGAGAAGGAGCTTACTCCATCTTCTGTCATCGATGGTGTGAAAAAAACTATCGATTCGACCGTGAAAGAAATTCGGGATATCGACCTCCATTTTTCCAATTGGGAGGCACTCCTGATCAAGGCTCTTCTAGTTATAAACGCTAAAGTTGTTTTCATCTTATTTGTAGTGTTAATAATTTTTGCTTTCCAAGGAAAAGGATCTCTAGTGAACGCGACTGCGGCCTATCAGATTATAGTCATGACTATATCTGGCATAGCCTTCGAAAAACTGAATTTGAAAGTGAATAATCTAGGGAACCCTAGACAAATATTGGAAAAATCCCTCATATCGTGTTCAATTTTTGCACTTCTTCAGAGTTTCGCACCAAGTTATTCATTTTATTTGTTGATGTTCATACCGTTTGTTGTATCTAGATCTTTCGTTGAATATTATTTCAAAGAGGTTTTCGAAACCAAGAAAAATCAGAAGTTATCTCAAGATCTCGAGACAGTGACTAAAATCACTGAAATTGTCGGACCATTACTAGTAGGTTTGCTGTTCCATCTCCTCAAACATAATGCTTATAGGTTACTAGCAGTGGTACCATTTATCGCCATATATTACATAGTGATTAACAAAGTGTATAAAGAAGTTAAACCAGACGAAGTTGTGGAAAGTAAAGAAGAAAAAAAAGAGGCAGATAAGGACAAATAAGGCTTCAGGACCCAGAACAAATGATATAAGGAAATAACAATATTTAAACCCAATCGAACTGAATAAATTTTTTCTTTAATTTTGTATTATACGTCAATTTCATGGATCACACTGTACATAACTGCCATCTCATCTACTCTATTTCACTCCATCCTACTCGAGAACCCAGACAAAAATCCAACAGAAGTGGTCAATGAATGCGGATGGTAGTTTTCTGTGTGTTTCTGTGATCGGCAAACAATGCATGTTGAGAATATTGTGTGGATCTTCAACTTGAGCAGAACTGACATCTGCGCAACGCGAGTTTACAGTAACCTACTCGAGATTACAGAATCAAACCCAAAAAAAGAAGAGATCTGTGTTCAGCCCTCGAAACCCAGGAACTCTTTTGACAACTTGTAAGAGGTTAGAAAAAATGAAAACGAAAGGCTCTCTAAGGTTGCTAGTCTCTTAATTGCTACGCTGGAAGTTTTCTTATCTTTCAAAAAGGAAAAGGGTTATGCAATATCTCTACACTTTTCCCATATAAACACACACACGTTAGTTTGTTGTTCATCACTCGGGTAGTTCAAACGATTAAAAGTAGATGTCTCCCACTCCGTGATTTTTCCCTATCGTCTCGCTTCTGTGTTGCCTAATGTCAAATCAAAATGATCATAGAATGCTTAATTTTCCACTAAATATTAGAGAAACCCAATTTGATTGGACATCGCTGTCAAGTATTTATATATTATTTCGTCTAGGAGAATCTCGTTAGTGTGAATATTTTTCACTTTTCCCATATAAACAAACAAACGTTTGTTTGTTGTTCACCTCTCGGGTATTTCAAACGATTAAAAGTAGATGTCGCCCACTCCGTGATTCTTCCCTATAATAATAAAAGTATTTTATATTCTATGACTACTTGTCAGATTTGAATACATAACCTCAAATTACTTTGTAAACATAACCTTCCCCAATGTACTCGTCAAATTTGAAAATAATGATACAGATCATTTATCTTAATTGATAAATGCCGAGATGAGTGGAATGTAGATACTGAAAATGTCTGGGCGAATATAATTTCAGGGTTATACTGATGTACCTGTGTTCCTTACAATGTTGGAAAAATATAAAACCATCATCTACACCATAGCATTTATGGTAAGAAAGTTTTGAAGCGTATTAGAACCCATATAAAAGTGTTTTATTTCAGGACCTTTTTGCTATAGGTCTTATAACACCTCTATTTGGCACACATCTAAGAGAACTTGGAGCTTCAAATTTCGTTGTAGGAATCACTGCATCTGCTTATTCTGGAATTCAAGTCATTTCAGGACCCTTGATCGTATGTTTGAATAACATTCCCATTCGAATAAATTTATCTTTATAGGTTATGTAATGAAAACGTTTTATAGGGGAGTTGGAGCGATGTGAGAGATCGTAAAGTTGTTTTGATGGTTTCTTTGCTTTTCTGTGCTCTCTGTTATTTATCCTTAGGACTGTTCAACTCTATATTCTTCATTTTCCTCATACGTTTATTACTGGGTTTGTTATTCAATATTCTGTATTATGAAATTTTTTATATACTTAAAATTTAAGGTTTTATGAAACATACACAAGCATTATGTAAAGCTATGGTATCTGATCTCTTTCCACCCGAAAGACGTGCGGAGCTATTGAGTAGGACGGCAGTTTTGGCCACTATAGGATTCAATCTAGGGCCATTATTTGGAGGATTCATTTCAGAACTTCCAAATGGTTTTACTTTGGTCTGCTCTCTCACATTTATTCTGTTCTTGATGAACATATGTAAGTTTAATGAGGACTATCATATTTTATAATTCCACTCAAAAATTTGAAGTAATTCGTTATTCGTTCTCACCATTTTATCTTTTCCATAGAAAAGTCACAGTGTTGCCAATCGGCGGATTTCTTTTGGATTTTGGACATAAATAATGATCAAGTCATTCCCATATCGATTATTGCACTTTTTATTATCTTTCAACCACATAATATCAAATCACCACTGAAGTTCAATACCAATCAATTGCAGAACACTAGATTTGAACACACTTTGTTGCTAATTACCATACATTTTTCACTGGAGCGCCATTGGCAACACTGATATCACTAGCGTTCAGTTTTGCTTTTATTCTATGGCTTAACTTCACTTTTGCAGGTTATATGAAAGAGGCTATATTTTGATTTATTTACATATTTTATTTGAAATTATCCTAAAAAACTACAGGGGTAAAACTTATATTCGATTCAGGTCAATTTCTACCGATATTTCATCCCCATTCTTGTATACTACCTGTGACAAAATTATTCTCCTGATACTTTTTCAAAGAAGGTGGTAAATCAGTTCTTCTTTCCAAAGCAGTGGGATATGTCCAAAAAGGCCTTATAATATTACTATCTGATTTGTTCATCAGTTTTTCATTATACTTCTCCATCCAAGAATCCAAAGTGGGTATATTGAGTGCTTCCTCTCTTTTCCTTCGTTTAAATGTTTCATCATTCTCGACTTGCTGAGCCAATTCGGCTAGTTCTTCCTGTGTATAATGCCTATATTTACAATTTCCTGCGAATTGACAAGTGCCGTTCTGTTCGTACCTTCTACAAGGTGCTTTTGTTATTTCTTCTTTCAATTTGACACTGGAATCTCTACAATCATCATAATACCAATTTCTCAATTTAATATGATGAGAACTTTGTAGGTGCTTTTTTCTAGCTCCCACATCGTCAATGAAAGTTTTGTCGCAATAATCACAATAATATCTTCGACCCATTGATCAATACTTCGATATTTTCATGCAATATTCAGCTTATTTATATATATCACACTATTTACCATTACAAATGTCAAATATTTTCATTGGTTATATGAGCACAGATTTTCCGTGTGTTCTTGCTGTCCTTGACAGTTCGTCTTGTTTTTCTCTTTGAAAAATGTGCTCATATTTTACATAGCAGGTTATTTAATTTGTAACAATATAAAAAAAATTGTCATTTTCTTTCAGTTTTGTGTTCTTTTCTGCCAAGTTTCAAAGTGATTAATGAAAGAGGTGATGATCCAAAAGTGAAACCACCAGGAATGAAACAAGAGTTGTTGAAAATAGGAGCGAATATCAAAAATATCGATTGGTCTGAAAGTTGGCATTTATTTGCTATGAGATTCTTGTCTGGAATAGCTACTGCCCTCTACTTTTATAACCAGACGTTCTACCTGAAAGAATTCTTCAATTTATCTCAAAGACATATAGGTTATGTTATTTCTTTCAGTGGGGCAGTACAGACTATTACAGTTTACTCTCTCAGTTACATAAACCAGATATTCTATAAGGATGAACCAGATGGCGTTAAGTGTATAAAACATGCTTTTCTTCTTATGAGTGTAGCAAGTTTTTTATTGTGTTTTGTGAATCAGTTTACATATTTTTTGATGTGTATTATACCTTTTGTTATATCTTCCTCGATATTGAGGATATCCACTACCCAACTTGTATTAGAAAAATGTGGAAAAGACAGAGTAGGGACATATGGTGGAGTATCTTATAGTTTTGTTTCAGTAGCTAAGTTTATAGTTCCTACAATATCTGGTATAGTAAGTGATAGTTTCAGCAATCAAGCTTCAATAGTATTATCTTTTATACCGGCAATAACGGGTGTTTTACTCACTACGACAGTTTTGAAGATGAAAAATAAAGTATTGTAAATATTTGAAAAAATCTGGATAATTTCGCAGTGAAGAATATTCTGTGAAGTGCCAGCTTGAGATGTTGTACCAATGATGTATTTATTCAGAGATATTAATATATTTTATTGAAAAAACACATGCTTTAATGACCAACAAAGATGAATTATACTCATCTATTCCCAGGCCATAGGCCCCGTTTTTTTGTTTTTGTATGGGGCAGGGTAATCAAGGAATTTTTTCGGTTAGAAACACATCTATTATTTCAACAGGAATTTCTAATATTTTTTCTACGCATATCTCTGCGCCACCTGTTCAGGAATTCTTGAACTAAACGTTAGTTTTACAACCTGTCGTAAGATGGCGCAACGAAGAAATTCCATTGTATTTTCTATTCATACTAGAGAGTTATCAATTGGAATTGTTGGAGGAAAAACAATTTCGAATCTTCCCTGAAATATTCACACTAACGAGATTCTCCAAGACGAAAGAATATATAAAATTTAGAAAAGCACTGCCTTGAAGGCAGGAGCTTTTGAGCGCTCGTACATGCACCTTGTAGGTAGATTCGCATTTTCCAGTTTTAGAAACCAATTGAAGGAATTTTTGGCAGCTGTCAAAAAAATTCTGAAACTTAGGCGAAACTCCAGACTTCAAGTCGCTGCTTCAGCTGATCAATTTTGTTTCGATAATTCGCTAGAATTTTCTACGGTATCTATGGTCTTGGTGATGCGGTCTGGACAAAATTTTGCACGTACTTTGAATACATTATTCCTCAGCTAGATGCATAATTTCATTCCAATCCGATCAGTAGTTCCGAAACTATCTGGAAAAAAATATTTTGAACGGCCATATTTACGGAACCCCTAGTCTCATTTTGCTTATTGATGAACGTGACCGCGATATTCGCGATCCAAACCCACCCTGAAAATTTCAAGTTCCTAGGCCTTTCCGTTCAAAAGTTACAATTTTCTATGGTTTCTATGGTTCTGGTGATGCGATCTGGACAAAATATTGCTTCAATATATCATTCTCGATTAAAATACAAAATTTCATCTCGATCGAATCCGAAGTTTCGAATTTATCGAGAAAACAAAATTTCAAACGACCGTATTTACGGAATCCCTTGTATAATGTTGCTCATAGATGAACGTAATCACGACATTCGAGATCCACACCTATCCTGAAAATTTCAAGTCCCTAGGCATTTCCGTTCAAAAGTTACAATTTTCTATGGTTTCTATGGTTCTGGTCATGCGATCTGGACAAAATTTCGCATGTAGCTAAATCACCTCATTTTCCATCTGAGTGCAAAATTTCATCTCGATCGAATCTGTAGTTTTCAAGTAATCAGGGAAACAAAACTTTGAACGGCCATATTTACGGAACCCCTGGTGGAATTTGGCCCATTAACGAACTTAACCGAGGCATTCGGGATCTGAACCTACACTGAAAATTTCAAGTCTCTAGGTTGATCCGTTCGAGAGTTATCGTGCTTACGGACGGACGGACGGGCGACCGGACGGCCGGACGGACGGACAGACTCGAATTTTCCGACGGATTCGTTATCAGTGAGTCGAACATAGTTGATTGAGACCATTTTCGGCTCAAAATTCGAAAAATACAGACATCGTGACGAAATGATATAGCCCTCGTGTAAGTAGTACGAGCGCTCAAAAACTTGACAGCGACGTCGAATCAAATTGGGTTTCTGGAATATTTGGTGGAAAATTAAGCATTCTATGATCATTTTGATTTGACATTAGGCAACACAGAAGCGAGACAATAGGGAAAAATCACGAAGTGGGTGACATCTACTTTTAATCGTTTGAACCACCCGAGTGATGAACAACAAACTAAAGTGTGTGTGTTTATATGGGAAAAGTCTGAAATATTTGTATGATTTTTAGTCATTTATGTATCGAAAGTGATATATTTAGATAATAATTTATGGATAATTGTTTCAAATGAACTGTATACGAGCTGAAAACGCAGCGGATTGTAAGGGGTAATGTGGGAATAAGATCACGAAAAATGTGCTCTGTTCCTCATTGCTCATCACATAGTTATTCTGAAATTTCTTTGCATAAACTCCAGTTGAATCCCAAGGAAGTTGAAAATTGGCAGACAATCTTGAAGATTGGGAAACGTATCTCAAAGAATATGTTACTTTGCAGCAAGCACTTCCTGAAGGATGATTTTTTTTATCGTGTGTTCATTTAATCTTCTATAATATAGTGGTCATTTGCTATCACATTCACGTTCACCCACCTAATCAAAAATGTCCAAAGTGGTTATCTCGACTTTTACAGGCATTATTATTAATTCCGCAATCTTGAAAAAATATTTGGTTTACTTGTTATGAAAGACAAAAATGACAGAATAATTTTGACCATCACTCTGCCCGACATATTGTTATTTTCAGCGCCATCTAGCGGTACGTGATTTTTCCCTTTCAAATGAAATAATAGGCGCTTTCGTTTTAGGGTTTCGTGCACCGAAGGGCTCGGTTTTTGTTGTTTTGCGCACGCTTTTCGAAGCGAATCGAATGCGCGAATGTCATATTTTGTGCACTGGAGGAGCTCAGATAGCTTAATCGAAAGCTAGAATGATCATGAAATGAACCACAGATTCTGTGAACCAAAACAGCTGTCATTTTATAAAATAGAAGTCGATCAAAAAAATTATCAAAAGCACTGCCGCGAAGTCAGGAGCTTTTGAGCGCTGGTTCATCCACCTAGTAGGTAGATCGCATTTTTCAATTTTAGAAACCAAATGAAGAAATTTTAGACAGCTATCAAAAGAATGACAGCAGCTCTTCGTCAATTATGCCGAACCAGCTGTTACAGAAATATAAGGATTTTTCCATTCAATAATTCGTTGGAATTTGAAATGGTTGTGGTTATGCGATCTGGAAAAAATGTAGCTCGAATTTATCATTCTCCTTTGAAATAAAAGAATTCGCCACGATCGAATCTGTAGTTTTGAAATGATCAAGAAAACAAAATTTCAAACGACCATATTCACGGAACCCCTGCCAACGCAAGAATATGGCATGTGCCATCAAAGCAATTCTTATTCAATGTGGATCATTTTGAACATCCTTCGTGTTGCTTTCAAAAACACGTTGCAGTTCAATTTTCTTCGAAGTCTCTTTCATGTAGCACCCTCTGCAGCAAATCCGTTTGCATTAATTTTTTCTTTCAAGTTGCGGTGTTCTCTCAAACCCAAGCGAATTCATCGTGCACGTCTCATGTAGCAGGCTCAGTGAAAACGATATTTTCAAACCGCATGGAGATAACGAAACCAAAGTGTAAAATAAATTAGTTGGTACACCTGCGATGAAAGCAAATGACTATTTACGCATTCATTTTCGGAAAAAATTCTGATTTGTGCCCTAGTATAGGGAATATCATGTTCCTTGCTGGTGTAAGTATGTGAAATGATATCAGTTTACGTGTTCTGCAAATAATGGATCCTGTGTGTTGGATTTATTCGACCGGTGTACTAATTCTCGCGGTCACACTGTAGAGAGTTACAAAATTATGTTGTGAAATACGAAGTGCGAGTGGGTGTGCTATTACAATTGAGATGTACGGTTTTGTCGTGAACTCCGACATTATTTTACATAAAATCCAATTCGTTGATAGCCAAGTCTATTGGGAACACTTCTTGAGAAGACCACATGCGTAGGATTGAGAAGAGACACTCGAACGATACCCATTTATCTCATCATTATCAGATCAATTATTCCAAGACTTTTGTTCCAAATACCTACTCCACCAAGAATTTTCTATTTGTGTTATTTCTTTTTTTATTCAATACAAGTCCGAAGTATAACGACGAATAAGTCACTAGAAACTCATCGGAGATGAAATACAAGAAATAATTGGAATCTCAAGATCAGGAGAGCCCTTCTGGTTAAGAATTCTGCCCTTGTCGAAATCGTGTTGTTAACACTTAATAAAGCCGAGAGTTCACTGCGACACAGAACACACACGTACGTTTCGATCGTACGTTATTTTTCTGAACGAGCTTTTCGTGACCACTTCACGAAAACTACTTTCTGACTTGTTAAGGGATTAGCAGTCCCTCTTTTTGTTACGCCACTGATTTTGAATCGCTGTATCTTACAGCGCAAGTCGGGTTGCGCACTGTCCGAATCTGTTTCTTTGCGCTCGCCATTTTTGAGATTCCGGATTGATTGGAGGATATCGATTTGCATTGAACTGAATGGAGAGGTTGTTACCTCGAATCATTTAATATTTAATTGTTAAATATACATCCAAATTTGTCTCGGCGTGAAATTATTTCACGGTAAGTCTTTCCTATTATCCACTAAGATATTTTCTGAAACAATTCACAGAGAGAGTAGAAATTCTTGTGAACGTTTTTCAGGTTACTGCTGTATCTTATTTCAGGTATTTACTTATATTTTTCATTTTCTTTGGCTGGTATCCATGAGATTGTTTTTCCAATATTTTACAGGCACTCCGTTTCCCTGATATTTTTATTTTGGTGTTTCCTTATTGTGAAGTATTCAAATTGTGTTAATTTATGTACTTTTTATCTTTCTTTCATTCATTTTCTTCTTCAGAAATTGTTTGAAGTTTACGAAAATTACGGATCAGAAACATTCCTATGGGATTAAGAGAGATGAATATATGACTGATATATTCTGTCTACAAAAAATCACAAGTACCTTTGGTGAGCATGAGTCGAGAAATACAACAAAGGATGCTTTTTCCATTCTTCAGAATTTACTTGGTAAGTGTGAAATTCTTCAGGAGTGGTCATAAAACAATCCGCCATTACAAAGTCAGCAATAACTGACAATAATGAGCCGACGACGTTCTCTCGGTTAACAGCTGTTGTCATTATTTGCCTCAGATTACTGCCCGTTTGTACAACCTCCAGATTCATCTTCGGATGCTGCTAGCCATCACTTGATGAAAATCTATTCAAATCTATATTCTCTAAAAAAACCCAGTGTTAGTTAACGAATTCCATTTCATGGTAGAAATGCAGAGCGTTAGGGGCTGTTCGTAATTCCCGATAAAACGCTTTCACAGAGAGTGAGCGTCGAGCAGCGAGTCGCTTCGAGACGGTGGTTGCTAGCTGTATATTTTAAAAACTTCAGTAATGAAAAGGGTCTGAATGGCAGTTGCAGGTTTGTCTCCACAGGCTTTGCACATGTGCCCAGACTGCCCATAAGTTGTCCGAACTCTTCTCCCCACCTCGGCAACCTCCCTCAAACTTAATAATACGTTCTGTAATTAGGAGTTTAACGATTCCACATCTCGGATCGCATCTTCGATCTCCTAATCGGTTTTTTATTCCGGTTAATTACGGTCGGAGGAATTATAACTGTGGCCTATTTTCGCATATTCGCAAACGCACTCGAGGTGTCGGAGAA
This sequence comes from Aphidecta obliterata, assembly GCA_963966015.1. Classification (NCBI taxonomy): domain Eukaryota; kingdom Metazoa; phylum Arthropoda; class Insecta; order Coleoptera; family Coccinellidae; genus Aphidecta; species Aphidecta obliterata. The sequence goes on from OZ014435.1 coordinate 8,717,991, forward strand.
AGATTGCCTCGTAGAGTATCTTTCTTGAGATCAGGATTGGACTCGAGAGATATGAATGTTTCTGTTGAATCGTGCGGAATTTTAATGTTATTGTTATTGGTAATAACTGGTTAGGCTGAATGGTTACCTCTTTAGGTACGAGGGGGAAGAGCTGTATTGAACGTATTCCGCTTCATTATACACTTATGGAAAAGATTTGAGGATAGTGAAGGAGTTTTGGGAAGATATCAGGGTCAGTGATAATACTCCCTGCTTCTACTCTTTTGAACTGAGTCTATTTACCTAGTCGAAGGAAACGTACTCTCTATTAATTGTACAGGAATCAGCCTCCGTGCGATTCGGATTCGGCATTCTACTCTCTGCTCACCGAATCAACACAAACATATGATTCTGCCTGTCTTCAGTCGCAGGAATATAGAACCAAAGATCATGGAATGTACCAAATACGTCAATGTGGCCAATTTGCCTTTTCTACCCCACAAGAGAAGAACTTTTCATTTTCTGTTGAATCGTGCGGAATTTTAATGTTATTGTTATTGGTAATAACTGGTTAGGCTGAATGGTTACCTCTTTGTGTACGGGGAGGAAGAGCTGTATTGAACGTATTCCGCTTCATTATACACTTATGGAGAAGAGTTGAGGATAGTGAAGGAGTTTTGGGAAGATATCAGGGTCAGTGATAATACTCCCTGATGCTTCTACTCTTTTGAACTGAGTCTATTTACCTAGTCGAATGAAACGTACTCTCTATTGATTGTTCAGGAATCAACCTCCGTGCGATTCGGATTCGGCATTCTACTCTCTGCTCACCGAATCAACACAAACATATGCTTCTGCCTGTCTGGTTAGCTCTACAGGTACCGGGAGGAAGAGCTGTATTGAACGTATTCCGCTTCATTATACACTTATGGAAAAGAGTTGAAGATAGTGGAGGAGTTTCGGGAAGATATCAGGATCAGTGATAATACTCCCTGCTTCTACTCTTTTGAACTGAGTCTATTTACCTAGTCGAGGGAAACGTACTCTCTATTAATTTTACAGGAATCAGCCTCTGTGCGATTCGGATTCGGCATTCTACTCTCTGCTCACCGAATCAACACAAACATATGATTCTGTCTGTCTTCAGGCGCAGGAATATAGAACTAAAGATCATGAAATGAACCAAATACGTCAATGTGGCCAATTTGCCTTTTCTACCCCACAAGAGAAGAACTTTTCTGTTTCTGTTGAATCGTGCGGAATTTTAATGTTATTGTTATTGGTAATAACTGGTAAGACTGAATGGTTACCTCTTTAGGTACGAGGAGGAAGAGCAGTTTTGAACGTATTCCGCTTCATTATACACTTATGGAAAAGATTTGAGGATAGTGAAGGAGTTTTGGGAAGATATCAGGGTCAGTGATAATACTCCCTGCTTCTACTCTTTTGAACTGAGTCTATTTACCTAGTCGAAGGAAACGTACTCTCTATTAATTGTACAGGAATCAGCCTCCGTGCGATTCGGATTCGGCATTCTACTCTCTGCTCACCGAATCAACACAAACATATGATTCTGTCTGTCTTCAGTCGCAGGAATATAGAACCAAAGATCATGAAATGAACCAAATACGTCAAAGTGGCCAATTTGCCTTTCCTACCCCACAAGAGAAGAACTTTTTTGTTTCTGTTTAATCGTGCGGAATTTTGATGTTATTGTTATTGGTAATAACTGGTAAGGCTGAATGCTTACCTCTTTAGGTACGAGGAGGAAGAGCAGTTTTGAACGTATTCCGCGTCATTATACACTTATGGAAAAGATTTGAGGATAGTGAAGGAGTTTTGGGAAGATATCAGGGTCAGTGATAATACTCCCTGCTTCTACTCTTTTGAACTGAGTCTATTCACCTAGTCGAAGGAAACGTACTCTCTATTAATTGTACAGGAATCAGCCTCCGTGCGATTCGGATTCGGTATTCTACTCTCTGCCCACCGAATCAACACAAACATATGATTCTGTCTGTCTTCAGTCGCAGGAATATAGAACTAAAGATCATGAAATGAACCAAATACGTCAAAGTGGCCAATTTGCCTTTTCTATCCCACAAGAGAAGAACTTTTCAGTTTCTGTTGAATCGTGCGGAATTTTGATGTTATTGTTATTGGTAATAACTGGTAAGACTGAATGGTTACCTCTTCAGGTACGAGGAGGAAGAGCAGTTTTGAACGTATTCCGCTTCATTATACACTTATGGAAAAGATTTGAGGATAGTGAAGGAGTTTTGGGAAGATATCAGGGTCAGTGATAATACTCCCTGCTTCTACTCTTTTGAACTGAGTCTATTTACCTAGTCGAAGGAAACGTACTCTCTAGTAATTGTACAGGAATCAGCCTCCGTGCGATTCGGATTCGGCATTCTACTCTCTGCTCACCGAATCAACACAAACATATGATTCTGTCTGTCTTCAGTCGCAAAAATATAGAACTAAAGATCATGAAATGAACCAAATACGTCAAAGTGGCCAATTTGCCTTTCCTACCCCACAAGAGAAGAATTTTTCTGTTTCTGTTGAAGCGTGCGGAATTTTAATGTTATTGTTATTGGTAATAACTGGTTAGGCTGAATGATTACCTCTTTATGTACGGGGAGGAAGAGCTGTATTGAACGTATTCCGCTTCATTTTACACTTATGGAAAAGAGTTGAAGATAGTGGAGGAGTTTCGGGAAGATATCAGGGTCAGTGATAATACTCCCTGCTTCTACTCTTTTGAACTGAGTCTATTTACCTAGTCGAGGGAAACGTACTCTCTATTAATTGTACAGGAATCAGCCTCCGTGCGATTCGGATTCGGCATTCTACCCTCTGCCCACCGAATCAACACAAACATATGATTCTGCCTGTCTTCAGTCGCAGGAATATAGAACTAAAGATCATGAAACGAATCAAAAACGTCAATATGGCAAATTTGCCTTTTCTACCCCACAAGAGAAGAACTTTTCTATTTCTGTTGGATCGTGCGGAATTTTAACGTTATTGTTATTGGTAATAACTGGTTAGGCTGAATGGTTACCTCTTCAGGTACGGGGAGGAAGAGCTGTATTGAACATATTCCGCTTCATTATACACTTATGGAAAAGAGTCGAGGATAGTGCAGGAGTTTTGGGAAGATATCAGGGTTAGTGATAATACTCCCTGATTCTACTGTTTTGAATTGAGTCTATATACCTAGTCGAAGGAAGAGTACTCTTTATTAATTGTTTAGGAATCAGCCTCCGTGCGATTCGGATTCGGCATTCTACTCTCTGCTCACCGAATCAACACAAACATGTGATTCTGCCTGTCTTCAGTCGCAGGAATATAGAACGAAAGATCATGAAATGAACCTAAAACGCCAATGTGGCAAATTTACCTTTTCTACCCCACAAGAGAAGAACTTTTCTGTTTCTGTTGAATCGTGCGGAATTTTAATGTTATTGTTATTGGTAATAACTGGTTAGGGTGAATTGTTACCTCTTTATGTACGGGAAGGAAGAGCTTTATTGAACGTATTTCGCTTTATTATACACTTATGGAAAAGAGTTGAGGATATTGAAGGAGTTTTGGGAAGATATCAGGGTCAGTGATAATACTCCCTGCTTCTACTCTTTTGAGCTGAGTCCATTTATCTAGTCGAAGGAAACGTACTCTCTATTGATTGTACAGGAATCAGCCTCCGTGCGATTCGGATTCGGCATTCTACCATCTGCTCACCGAATCAACACAAACATATGATTCTGTCTGTCTTCAGTCTCAGGAATATAGAACCAAAGATCATGGAACGTACCAAATACGTCAATGTGGCCAATTTGCCTTTTCTATCCCACAAGAGAAGAACTTTTCAGTTTCTGTTGAATCGTGCGGAATTTCAATGTTATTGTTATTGGTAATAACTGGTTAGGGTGAATTGTTACCTCTTTATGTACGGAAAGGAAGAGCTTTATTGAACGTATTCCGCTTTATTATATACTTATGGAAAAGAGTTGAGGATATTGAAGGAGTTTTGGGAAGATATCAGGGTCAGTGATAATACTCCCTGCTTCTACTCTTTTGAGCTGAGTCCATTTATCTAGTCGAAGGATACGTACTATCTATTGATTGTTCAGGAATCAGCCTCCGTGCGATTCGGATTCGGCATTCTACTCTCTGCTCACCGGATCATCACAAACATGTGATTCTGCCTGTCTTCAGTCGCAGGAATATAGAACCAAAGATCATGAAATGAAACAAAAACGTCAATGTGGCAAATTTGCCTTTTCTACCACACAAGAGAAGAACTTGTCTGATTGGTCTCACCTCAGGCGTTTGACAGAAATCTAAGGCAATCCGAGCAAAGTACACTTAAAACAACCCTGTGGCTCTGCGATGAGCATTCAACACAGAAAGCGCTTCAAGAAACCTCACAAAAGAAAACAACAAAGTATATTGAATGGCCTCTCCGGACGAATATCGAAGAAATCATTAAAATACATCACTCCAGCAATTACGCCCTTAGACGCAATTGCGCGGCCGGGCAACGGCCAAAACCATCACCTCCATTCGACACGGCCCATTCGGACGTCTTTTCGACTCGAAGAGCACCGATGGCGCGAGGTCAAGGGCCCATCGCGTCGTCGGGAATTTTTTTTTCTAGCACCGCTTCGCGAAAGTGCAAATTTTTATGATTGCGGCATCGCAGGTGAGCACAGACCCGGGGACTTTACGAGCCTCGTTGGGCATCATGCGTGGCCATGAATGAGCGGAGATGGTTCTCATAAATCAAGTTTATGGGTTCCCCGCTTTGCGTTTCCGATTAGAGACACCGTGATAAGAAAAATGGTTATTGGAGAGGAATGGGAGTTATGCAAGAGCGGAGCGATAATTGGTCCGGCGCTGACTTATTGGGTTCCTTGGGGGGAGCCGAACGTGACGCGTTCGGGATGCCGAAAATTATCTCGTTTATGGGTTTGTGGAGATGCAAGAGGTGCACTGTATTTTTTTTCTATCTTAATGTTAGAATAAATTAACATCAACCAACTTCGGAGGAAAGTGCGGAAAATTGTGTTTAATATCTTTGCTCGTGTGGGAGAGACTAATGGGTCCAGCTGTAAGATAAACCATGGTTTGAACCATGGAATCTTAAGATCGAATTAAAAATAGAAGTAGATTCAGTAAACCTCGGTTAACACGGTATAACACGCTATTTCGTTTTTTTCAGTTGGCAACATCTCATTTGACATTGACATATTGTTCTTCGCAGAGTACACCGACTATGTGATTCAGGACTCTATTTTTGTAGCTTTCGCGTAACATTAAATGAATATTCGAAGTCGTTCCATGCTTTTTATTTGTTTGTTTTTTATTGCGCACTTGTTTTCATAAACAAGGGCGTCATCATTTTGCCCAAATGTCTGTAATTTTCGAATTTTGAGCCAAGAATGGTCTTCAACGATAACATGCGACTCAAAGACAAAGAATTCGTGGTCAAATTCAATTTGGTCCGTCTGTGAACTCAGTTCGTGAATTGTCAAAATCCGCCGAAGGATTTCGTAGATATAGCCATCTGATCCACATATGGTGCATTGATGAATTGATTTTTGAAGAAATTAAGCTCTTTTGCTTTCCACATGAAAATAAAATTGGGTTGTTCTGGTCTGGTGACGAAAAAATTTGATATTCGGTGATTCTATCTCTCGAAGTTCATAAAAAGACATTATTTGTACTGACTCTTTGGTGTTCGTTTCGATAGTCTCGCTACAGTCGAATCAAAATGACCATAGATAAGTTAATATGCATTCTGTAAATAGTCACGCATATTCCGTTCTTCGTTTATTATTATTTTCCTGTTGAAATGGCAAACTGCAGTTTGATTGCATTAACTAATGTAAAACTTGTTATTTTTACAGGAATTAATTATTAAACGACCGGAATTGTCACGTACCATCAATGAATATTCCGGGGGAATTTCTTGAAGAAGTCACCGAATTCCAGTTGTATATCCAGCTTCAAACGTGAAAAAAAATTGAACTTTTTTCATTGGTTGTTGGAAAAATTTGATATTCGGTGATTCCATTCTTTGAAGTTCATGAAAATAAAATGACTTTATTGTTACTGACGGTTTGGCTAACGTAATATGTGGTTCGTTTCATCATCTTCGGTTTGATGGTAAAATCAAAATGACCATAGTTTGATTGATATCAAAATTCAGTTTGCACGTGAAAAGAAAATTGAGTTTTCTGATTTCTTGTTGAGAAAATTTGATATTCGTTGATTCCATCTATCTATCTATCTAGTTAGTAAAAATTAAATGACATTATTTGTATCACTGATGGTTTGGTTTGCAGAATTTTTGGTTCGTTTCATTATCTTTGGTTCGATAGTCTCGCTTATTCAATCAAAACGACCGAAGATTAGTTGATATGAAAGGTTAACTTTATACGTGAAGAAAAAATTGAGTTTTTCTGATCTGGTGTTGAGGAAATTCGACATTTGATTTAAATTTAAATACAAAATTTCGTCACGATCGAATCCATAGTTTTGAAATTATCAAGAAAACCGAATTTCAAACGGCCATATTTACGGAACCCCTAGTCTAATTTTGCTCATTAATGAACGTGAGCGCGAAATTCGCGATCCGAACCTATCCTGAAAATTTCGAGTCCCTAGGCCTTTCCGTTCGAAAGTTATAATTTTCTATGGTTTCTATGGTCCTCATCATGCGATCTGGAAAAAACGTAGCTCGAATATATCATTCTCACATTAAATACAGAATTTCGTCACGATCGAATCCATAATTTTGAGATGATCAAGAAAACTGAATTTCAAAGGGCCATATTTACGGAACCCCTTGTCTAATTTTGCTCATTGATACACGTGAACGCTACATTCACGATCCACACCTTTCCTGAAAATTTCAAGTCCCCATTGCTGTGGGCTATTTTGTAATTTTTTTAAGCCATTTTCAATTTTTTTCATTCCAGTTTTTTGACCTTGTTGATTGCAAAATTCGCTCATTATTGAGAGACTCCATAATAAATATAGAGAATTTTGTTTCCCTGATTCCGGAAACATTTTAGAGAATTTGATCACGGAATTACTGTCTACAAATACTAACACCTTTTCTGTCGCTTTTCAATCGATATTTTATTCCAAACAACTTCAACCATATCGTACAACATGGATTAAAATACTGTTAGCTAAACGAGATTTATTCCGGTAGAATAATCTGAATTTCTGTGAGAAATACCAAACATTCCTGTTGAATTTAATGTGTCCATACTGAGTGTCGTACAAATATTGTTGGGTAATACTTACAAAATAATTATATTTTACTTGATATGCCTGTAACATTTACGTAAATATCTCTTTTGAAATTAATATAATTGATCACTGCTATACTTACTGTTTTTCCTGTTCATAGAACTTAAGTCACTCCAACCGGAATTGGCATGTTAGATTGTAAGTACAGATTGTTCGCTGCCGAGGCATAACATTTTTGGTGGAAAAATGTCCTAACCCTTCTCGGCCATTCTACGTGAATGGATTCCGTGTAGAATATGGCTACCCCTTGGATTTCGATAAAATGTCTACTGGAGCTGAAATATGCTATGAAATTAATGAAAAATATAAAACTTTTCTACTATTCAAATGGACTGGATCAATTTCATCTGAACTACACAAAATAAACAATTCTCAGGCTAGAAACACTTTGAATGCATACATTAACCTTATTTGATTCGGAATATACGACAAATGGCGGAAATTCAACTGAGTCCAGGCAATTTCTACCAACTGCACAACAGACGCCTGAATTGAGTTAATCGGGTTGTTCACCATCGACTCTGAATTTAGAAACCATTACCTTTTATTTGTAAACATATCAGAGAAGTTACATATTAAGTTTCACTGATAAGAAGAAATTCATCTGCAGTCTCGGCTACGGACGCGTCGTATGCATGGCGCCTCGAGAACATCGGCATTCTTCTTCGTTTTCTCCCATACCTCGACCAGGCAACTTTTCACGTACTCTTATTATCGGCCTGTCTTTCCCGATCTCAGTATCTCTTTCATACGTCGATAATTGAACCAGGCAACCAAATATAGTAGCGAAAATAATGGCTCGGTACACCCCGATGCTAATTCTTGGATCCCATTCCGAAATCGGTCGGATCTGGGTACATAATTCTCTCGCGGTGGAAAGGCGACCTTATCTGCGAAAATCCTGCAACCACCCGGAGTAAGCTCGAGCCTAATCGGACACCGGACTGGAAGGTGCCAGCCAGCGATGTGGCTATGTGCTAAGTGGACGACGTTCGTGCGCAAACAATGGGATTCGAATCTTACTCGCAGAAGAATATCTTCGTTCATTTAGGAGATTTCATTCGGTTTTGGTTAGAATACTAGTGAACGGTCGCAAATGGTTTGCGACCACTCTCAGATGTACTTACTGTGAAATCGAACACTTCAAGCAAAAGCAAAGTACTTACCACGGCTGATACTGAAATAGGGTTGAAGGATAGGAAGCAGAGGATAAACCTTCTTTCTGGCAGTTCAAGGGCTGTCACCTGATTGCTTGAGAATCTAACTCTTAACTTAACAGAAGGCGCAAACGACCAAAAATTAGTAGAAATGCAGGACCAGGGCAAGCTATCTGCAGGTTTTAAAAGGCAGAGGGGGAAACCTGTCCGCACCAATTTTGGTGTAGAAGTACCCTAACCCTTCTCGGTATTGTGGCCATTACCATCGAAATACTGCATTAGCCATTATTGTAGAAATAAATGCAAAAGTTGTAGAATAAGGCCAACTCTTGGATTTCGATTGAGTTACGGAAATATGCTAGGAAATTAATGAAAAACATAAGACTTTTTCACCATTTAAATGAACTATTGCATCGATTTCATTTCAACTACACAAAAGAGACAATTTCTGAGCTGAAAATACTCGAAATGAATAAATTCAACCTCATTTGATTCGGATGACAGGCATTTCTACCTACTGCACAGCAGACAACTGAATTGACTAATTGCTAAAATACTAGTCCCCCCTTTGTACATACTCAGCCACGTTCAGACTAATAACTAATTTCTTATTTTCGACATTTTTGTTCCTACAATTGTTTATTGAAAACTGTCCTAACTCAACCTAACCTAACCTGAATATGAATTGATTGAAAACAAAATGAAATATATGTTCGCTAGTAATTTTGGTTTTACGGATTTTGAGGTGTTATTTTTTTTCAAATTTTCGCGACCTAACAAAGTTTTATAATTTTTTATTGATTATTTTTTTTGAATAATGCGTATGACAAAAATAGTCCACGTTATACAGGGTGTTTCTTGAGTGGTTGACCATACTGGTGAATGCAGGTCATCCAGGCCATTCAAAAAAGTTGCTTGTTTTGTGTCCTAAGGCTATTAGTTCAGGAGATACAGGGTGATTTTTGGATTTTGGAAAGAATTTTCGATAGCCATAACTTTGGAATCTGAGGTCCGATTTTGATAAAATTTCATGGGTTTGTTCACTTCAAAATGTCCTTTCGAATGGCTCACGAAATACCAATATTTTCAGGGCAGTACTCAGAATATCGGGGTTTATCTTTCAAGCCTCAAAATGTATATTTTTTACATCACTTAGAGAAATGTCGTTATAGCCATGAAAAAACATATGTAATTTAATCTAAAGAATTCAATTTTCACTTTAGATGGCACACTTGCGAGTAGCGAACAAACGAATTCATATTTTATGTAATTTTTTTGAAATGCGGTCCTGATTTTAGGCTCTTTCCTGATAATATTCTTGTCTTTTGCTGAGTTTTTGGACCTCAAAGCTTGAGAGTGTTATTACTTATGAAGTGAACCATTTTCGAAATGTAATTCGTGGTTGTATTCGCTCCACAACACAAATACGTAGATATTAATATTTTTAATTTTTTTCGTAAAACTTCAAACCCATTTATTTAATTCCACAATACAAAATTGGAAGGGAAGTGTAACAAAAGATGTTCGAAATGGAGTCCTTCCATCTCGACACATTTCCTAGCTCTCAAAATCAAATTTTTTATGGCCCTTCTTATCATATAGGGATTTCGTTTCAATTATGTGCAAGCTTCTTCTATCCTCTGCCTCAAATGGTCTCGTAAAGTTATTTCAACGGCATATGAATTTTCTTACAAATAACCCCACAGAAAATAATCCATAAGAGTTAGATCTGGGGACATTGGGAGCCATGTTACAGGGCCACCATTCCCTACCATCTATTTGGATAGTTGTCATTCAGATGTTGTGTAACTTCTCTGAATCTAAAATACTCACAATTGCTTTACATAATTTTCTAATTTTGAATGAAACTTGGAGTAACTTTGAATTTGACAGCAATTTTCGGAGGCGAAGAATATATCATTCCCTGAATTCATGTAACACAAATATTCAATGTGTAAAGAAAGCGATATCTAGCGAATTTCCTGAAGAATACAAGTCAATATATTTTTTTTAAAGCATATTCACTCATTGATTACAGGTTTCAAGAGGGTTAATGCCATTTGTACTTAAATTCAATATGTTTTTTCGAAAGTAATCAGAGGTTGGCGATGCATACTTTCAATTACTTCTTCACGCAGCTTGTTACAACACTGAGTAAGTGCTGGTAGTTAAGAAAACAAAGGAGTTGCACAGGTAGTTATGAAATTCAAAATTTCAGCAGAAGACAAGAAGGTTTATCACGAAAGGGCCAAAAATCAGGACCACATTTCAAAAAAAGTACATAAAATATGAATTCGTTCTTTCGCTACTCGCTTGTAACAATTGTGCCATCCAAAGTGAAAATTGAATTCTTCAGATTAAATTATGTTTTTTCAAGGCAATAACGAGATTTCTTTAAGTGATGTAAAAAATATACATTTTGAGGCTTGAAAGATAAACCCCAATATTCTGAGTACTGTCTGAAAATATTGATATTTTGTGAGCCATCCGAAAGGACATTCTGAAGTGAACAAGATCCACAGATTGCAAAGTTATGGCAATAAAAAATTCTTGCCAATATCCATAAATCACCCTGTATCTCCTGAACTAATAGCCTTAGGTCACAAAACAAGCAACTTGTTTGAAAGGCCTGGATGACCTGCATTCACCACTAGAGTATGGCCAATCACTCAGGAAACACCCTGTGGATATGGAATATATTATTCCTTGTACCTAAAACGATATAAAGTATAAGATTCCATGTTTTAGAATTGCCAATTCAGTTGTTTGTCGTGCAGTTGGTAGAAATTGCCTCATTGTAATTGAATCAATTGATATCAAAATTATGCATTTCGTATGTTTCCAACTTAAAAATTGGTTCTTTTTGTGTAGGAGAAGTGAAATCGATAGGGAACAGTGTATTCAAATGGAAGAATTATGTGAAACCCTAACAATGCTTCCCGAAGTAAGTAACGTTATACATTTTCCACGGAAAAAATCGGCAAGAATTTCATATTTTCCATTTATTTCCGAGCATATTTCAGCTCCAAGTAAAATTTCCTCAAAGTCAGCACCATGTTCTTCACCTCTACCCAATTCTGCAATTCTGGTTGGTTTTTGTCTAGATGGTGTTGAAATTCTGAAAGAGGTTGGAAACCAAATTGATTCTCTGTCGGTCTCCTAATTGACAGTTCAAAAAAACGGTGGGAAACCCGCATTCAATCACATAAAGTTGATAGGAGTGAACCTAAACGAAACCCCTCCGGAGCCTGACGCGTCTGCTAAGCTTCCTCAGTACCATCGCCGTAATGAGCTATTTGCACGGTGCATACCACTAACGCAGACGTTCCTAGGGTTTCATTACAACTCTCGGTACCATCGCCTGAGCGCGCCGATGGTACAACCAACCACTGCGCGCGACCATGCCGAATATCGTGCCGTCTCCACCGCCGAACCGTCGGATTAGAAGCTATTTCGAACGTCCGACCGTGCCGTACCATCCTGACATAGATCCGGGACAAAAAATTAAATAGGTTTCTGGAGAACACTGAGCCGACACAAAGACCTGGTTCGTTATTTTCTTGGCCGAATGGACTCGGCGTTGCCGGGGGAACGTCGGCGCGACGTTTTGGCGCCGCCGACAGAGGGCATTTGAAATATGTGGAAAAAATTTCGTCTTCTTGCTCGTAGGTAATTACAGCAGTGTCGAATGGTAATGAATCTTATTTATTCATTAATAATATGAATATGCGAGGATGAAACCGGATAACCATCTTCTGTTCGCTGATTTGCATTGAACACCGTTTTCGTTACAGGGGTTATTAACTTCGAAGTACAGGGAAGTTATTGGGCTGTTTTTGAATATGAAAACGAAATTTATAGGAAGGTATTTATCTGGTTCGATCCACTTAATACTAAATTGGTACTCTTGTTATATGGCTGAAAAACTGATTGTTTTTCACTGAAAGAAACAAATTCCAGGAATTTCCGGTTAAATGAATTCCTGCTGTTCAAACGCAATTATTGTTATTACAACAAGAAAAGACCGTAAAAACTGCATATAGCTTGCAATGGTCCTGCTTTTCTACTAATTTTTGATGTTTTTTTGCGGATTTTGCTATGCCACAGGAGAGTGCTCGGCCAAAGAAAGCCATCGATGAGCCTTGTTTATTCTATTTATTCATATATAGATTAGAATTTGAAAATTTCCGAGGGTCAAACATTACCTATCAGATTCCTTGCTGCCCTCTCTACTAAAAAGTCTTCGCATGAGAGAAGAAAAATTTTGTATGTAATGGATTAGGTACGATTCAACATTATTGAGTTTTCATTTCAGCTAGTTAATTTTGAAGAGAACAATGAAAAAAACGAATCCAGGGAGTTTCCGGTTAAATGAATTCCTGTTGTTTAAAGTCAACTATCGTTATCAAAACAAGAAGAGAACGTTCTGAGAACAATCAGTACTTGCAATCTAACAAGCCGATTCCGGTTTGGGTGTCTCGAGTCCTATGAACATGAAAAACGGTAAATATAGCAGTGATCAGGTACTTTTATCTCAAAAGGGATGTTTCTGTTAATGTAACAGGAATATCTAGTGGAATATAATAATTTTGTAAGTATATCCCAACAATATTTGTTATGGACACATTTAATTCAACAGGAATGTTTGATATTTTTCATAGAAAGTCAGATTATTCCACCGGAAACAGTATTTCCAACTACATATTTTGTACCATATGGTTGAAGTTGTTTGAAATAAAATATCGGTTTCCGACAAGGGAACGAATATGATGGAACAGCGATTCAATAATTTTTAGCATTTTTTGTCCTCCTACCTAATAATAATATAATATTTTCGATCTACAATTGATACTAACTTTTGAATAAATAAATACAAAAAAAATTACGAAAAGCACTGCCGTGAAGGCAGGAGCTTTTGAGCGCTCGTACATGCACCTTGTAGGTAGATTCGCATTTTCCAGTTTTAGAAATCAATTGAAGGAATTTTTGACAAATTGAAAAAATTCTGGAACTTAGGCGAAACTCCAGACTTCATGTCAGTGCTTCAGGTGACCAATTTTTTTTTCGATAATTCGCTAGAATTTTCTACGGTATCTATGGTCTTGGTAATGCGATCTGGACAAAATTTCGCACGTAGTTTGAATACATTATTCCTCAGCTAGGTGCAAAATTTCATTCCAATCCAATCAGTAGTTTCCAAACTATCAGGAAAAAAATATTTTGAACGGCCATATTTACGGAACCCCTAGTTTTATTTTGATCATTGATGAACGTGACCGCGATATTCGCGATCCAAACCCACCCTGAAAATTTCAAGTTCCTAGGCCTTCCCGTTCAAAAGTTACAATTTTTTATGGTTTCTATGGTTCTGGTCATGCGATCTGGCCGAAATATTGTTTCAATATATCATTCTCGATTAAAATACAAAATTTCATCTCGATCGAATCCGTAGTTTCTAATTTATCGGGAAAACAAAATTTCAAACGACCGTATTTACGGAACCCCTTGTATAATGTTGCTATGTTGCTATCCTGAAAATTTCAAGTCCCTAGGCGTTCCCGTTCGAAAGTTACAATTTTCTGTGGTTTCTATGGTTCTGGTCATGCGATCTGGACAAAATTTTACTTGTAGCTTGAACACCCCATTTCCCATTCGAGTGCAAAATTTCATCTCGATCAAATCTGTAGTTTTCAAGTAATCAGGGAAACAAAACTTTGAACGGCCATATTTATGGAACCCCTGGTGGAATTTGTCCCATTAACGAACTTAACCGAGGCATTCGGGAACTGAACCCACACTGAAAATTTCAAGTCTCTAGGTTGTTTCGTTCGAGAGTTATCGTGCTTACGGACGGCTGGACGGACAGACTCGAATTTTCCGACGGATTCGTCATCAGTGAGTCGAATATAGTCGTTTGAGACCATTTTCGGCTCAAAATTCGAAAAATACAGACATCGTGACGAAATGATATAGCCCTCGTGCAAGTAGTACGAGCGCTCAAAAAAGAAAAGAGGGTTAGTATATAATTAAGAAACATGATGTAGGGAGGAACAGGGAAATATGGGTTTACCACAGAAACAGAGGTTAAAGTCAGGTTGAATCAGATCAGAGGAAGGAAGAAATTTTAGATCTGTAGCGATCGGCATCGACGGCCCAACATTTACCGTACCGCCTAATAGAGGGCGCCACTGAATAGACAAAACTCAAAGATACTACCCAAAGGATTGAAAAACGACAGAAAAGGTGTGAGCATTTGAAGATAGTAATTCTGGAAATCCGGGAAAAAATGTCTCCATACTTATTATGGAATCTGTGAATACTAGTTTTTAACGAATACCTCTTTAATTCGTTAGAATAATGTGAAGATACTCTAAAATGAATATAATATAATATAAATTCCCGTCATTCCAGACACCTATTCACGAAGTCACTCTTTACAAAGTTTTTGGTTGTGCAAATTGAGGAATTTCTCAACTGGGAAACTCAAATAAATAAGATTTGTTTCGAATTAGCCTCCATTAGCTATGGAATTAGAATTGTTACTCGCAACTTGAATGACGAAACACTTAAAATCTTATATGCGAATTTTGAGGAGTTATTTTTTGGGGAAGTAGTTCTGGAATCCAGTCAGCTTTTGTATTGCAAAGAAAAATCATTAAAACCATCTGTAACATGGGGAATAGGGGTAAATTTAGAAATATAAATTCTTTGACGGTTTATGGTTTATACATATATGAGTGTTAAGTTTTTGTTTCTAAAAACAAGGATCAATTCGATGTTGGGGGGACACATGATACATAATTATAATGAAAGAACAAAAAATTTAACTTATCCCCAACATAGGTTATCTATATTAGAGAAGGGACCTCAATATATGGGCATAAAATTCTATAATAGGTTACAAGTTAATTTAAAAAATTGTAATAACTTGGGTAAATTCAAAAGATTAAGTTGTGGGAATTTAGTTCAGTTCATTTGTGACTACATTTAATTTTTGTTTGTTTAGATATATATTATATAGGAAATTTGGGATTGGGATAAGGATAAGGAGAATTTTTTTAAGTTTGTAATGAATTGTAATTTTGATTTGACTTGTTTCATTTTTGTAGCATAGCTCCAAATGTTGAAATAAAAATATTTATTATTATTATTATTTTCTTCAGATAAAATGCATTACTACAGAAAAATCCTGTACAATCTGAAAAAATAAAGATAAGGAGAATTCTTTAATTTTTGTAATGAATTGTAATTTTGATTTGACTTTTTTCATTTTTGTAGCATTGCTTCAAATGTTGAAATAAAAATAGTTATTATTATTATTATCTTCAGATAGAATTCATTAGGACAGAAAATTCCTGTAAAATCTCAGGTTATAAGCTTCGAATACAACTAACCTGTACAGTGATACGTGAACGATAGTTCTTTAATTCAACGGAAAATTCTGGTTAAATCGATAGGAACTACAGTTCCGTTATAAGTGAAGTAATTTCTGTTTTCGTTTAGTATTCATTACTGGAAATTCTTGCAGAAACTGAAGTTTGAAGCTTGGAATACAACTATCTAGTTTGTATATTGAAAACAGAAAAACTGGAAATTTCTTTAAGTAGTCACGCATATTCTGTTTTCCATCACAGTATTATTTTCCTGTTGAAATAACAAACTGCAGTTTGGTTGCATCAACTAATGTAAAACTTTTTATTTCTAGGACCGGAATTGTAACGTTCCTGCTGTCGCTTATAAAGGGCGACTTTCTTGTAGAAGTAACCGAATTCCTGTTGTATATCCTGAAGAATTTTTGAGTGACAATTTCTGGACCAAATTGATCATTTGAGAAGGATAGGTAAATGAGAGGCTCATCTAAAAGGTAAGAGAAAATTTCATTCGAGAAAATTATTCAAGTACGTATCGCGCAACGTTCAGTGAGGGTTCCGTACTAATAGCGGTACCCGAAAATATCCCAACTACAGGACATTATAATTAGATTTTATTTCGTTCAATATTTTGTACTAGCTTGAAATTTTCCACACGGTAGAAAATTTGAAGAGTCGGTTGAAAAATATGGGTTTCCTTCAATCATAATCACCTTGAAAGGACATCCCAACTGCTGCTGACGCCGATAATATCTAAAAGATTATGTAGTCAGTCAAAATCCCAAACAACTCATTGTGGACCACACAATAAATCATCAATAGGTTCGAGCATGAATAAAAATCAAGCAGCTTCCACCTTCTTCGTCGTTCCTACTATTCTAATGTACTTGGTATCGCAACTAAACTGACATTCAAGGGAATCGTATAGGAACAAGAAATAAAAACAACAATACACGGAGAAAGTTCGTCTTCGAAGCGCTGTTTTAGCCTCTTTCGTGTCCAATAAAAGTTATTATCCTATTAATCTCTTTATGTAGTAACATTGTAGGTAAGACGTTATAAAATATAGATTACCCATATTTGGACGACCATATGTCTTATATTTTATTCTTCCATTGGTTTATATCCCTTTTCTAGTTCTAAATTTCCGTCATTTCAATTTGGTGGCGTTTATGGGCCATAAGACCGTTGGATATTCCATTAGATTTATCTTCTATTTCCATATTGATCATTACTTGACGGTGTCATCGATAGATGGTGCATCAAAGTGTCGATTGCGTGATAAAAGAACTTTCACGGCTTGAGTTATGTTTGGTCTTATCAATTGTTCCAGGCGTTTTATTTAATTGTTTATAATGGATGGTCGCAGGTGACCAAGGTTGGGGTTCATCATTCTAATTTAATTTTATTTATAGTTATGACCTCAACCCAGATCCGACATTTAGGTTAGGTTAGGTTGAGATAATATCTCCAAAATTATTAGTTTTCTAAGATTGGGTCTAATTCATTCTTCATGAAAAATTGCCTCTACAAGAAACCAAAATATAAAAATCTCTAGTTGCATAAGGTGAAGATTTTTACCCTTGATATTATTTCTACGGTTTCCGTCCAGTGAAATGTAGAATTTTTTCCACGTGATGGGAATCTTCGCGGCATAAATATCTTCCCAGAAAGACCCCATATATGGCGTGCTCGGATGACTCTCACATTTTTGGTCATCTTCAAAGGCCTCCGGAAACCCTCCAAATTCGTTCACGTATCATCTCTTCGAGTAACGCTTCGTTAAATCGTTGAACCAGAAGCCACTCTACGGCTTTATTGGGTAGGTACGCTATATCCTGCCATCTTATTGTTCCAGTTCCTTTCCCTATTTGGGATCCAATTCCTCGTCTGTTTTTCATCGAGACGAACCCACGAAACGAGAAGAGTGTAGACTTCTGATATCGAAGTGAGGTAGTTCATACTTCTTCATTCCGCGAACGTTCTTGAGGTTCGTAGATGAACACGCATTGCTGAGATTTTTTTTTATCTTTGTAGGGGGACCATACATTCTCTGTCAAGTATGAGCAATGAAGAAGGAGAGTTTTTCGAACACGAAAAAATAATGCACGGAAAATGAAATTGTAGCAAAATACGATTATTTACTGAAATTGATCTATATATGATCCTGAACTTAGAATTTGATCCCAGACGAAAAGAATAATCAAAAACTGAATCTTGGTCGAGAAGAAAAGTATGATCAAGAAATTAAAACTGGGTCTAAGACGAAAAATAAAATCCAGAACTTAAGTCTGATTCAGGAAGAAAAGAACGATTCAGAACTAAAATTTGATATTAGATGAAAAGTAGGGCCAAGTACTAAAACTTGGTTCTAAGTGAAGAAAAGACCAATAACTATATTTTGTTCGAGAAAAAAAAGTATGATCCAGTAATGAAAACTCGGTTTCAGGCGGAAAAGATAATCCAGAACTCAATTCTGGTACAGGAAGAATAGTATGATCCAGAACTAAAATTTGGTACTAGATGAAAAAAATTACGAAAAGCACTGCCGTGAAAGCAGGAGCTTTTGAGCGCTCGTACATGCACCTTGTAGGTGGATTCGAATTTTCCAGTTTTAGAAATCAATTGAAGTAATTTTCGAAAGCTGTCACAAAAATTCTGAAACTCAAGCGAAACTCCAGACTTCATGTCAGTGCTTTAGGTGACCAATTTTTTTTCGATAACTCGCTAGAACTTTCTACGGTACCTATGGTCTTGGTGATGCGATCTGGACAAAATTTGGCAAGTAGTTTGAATACATTATTCCTAAGCTAGGTGCAAAATTTCATTTCAATCCAATCAATAGTTTAGAAATTATCAGGAAAAAATTATTTTGAACAGCCATATTTACGGAACCCCTAGTCTAATTTTGCTCATTGATGACCGTGGCCGCGATATTCGCGATCCAAACCCACCCTGAGAATTTCAAGTTCCTAGGCCTTTCCGTTCAAAAGTTACAATTTTCTATGGTTTTTATGGTTCTGGTCATGCGATCTGGGCAAAATATTGTTTCAATATATCATTCTCGATTAAAATACAAAATTTCATCTCGATCGAATCCGTAGTTTCAAAATTATCGAGAAACCAAAATTTCAAACGACCGTATTTACGGAACCCCTAGTATAATTCTGCTCATTGATAAACGTGAACGCGACATTTCAGATCCACACCTATCCTGAAAATTTCAAGTCCCTAGGCCTTTCCGTTCGAAAGTTATGATTCTCTATGGTTTCTATGATTCTGGTCATGTGATTTTGAGAAATGTAGCGTGAATATATCATTCTCCATTAGTATACAAAATTTCGTCACAATCGAATCTGTAGTTTTGAAATGACCAAGAAAACTAAATTTCAAACGACCATATTTACGGAACCCCTAGTATAATTTTGCTCATAGATGAACGTGATCACGACATTCGAGATCCACACCTATCCTGAAAATTTCAAGTCGCTAGGCGTTTCCGTTCGAAAGTTACAATTTTCTATGGTTTCTATGGTTCTGGTCATGCGATCCGGACAAAATTTCACATGTAGCTTGAGCTTGAACCCCTCATTCTCCATTTGAGTGCAAAATTTCATCTCAATCAAATCTGTTGTTTTCAAGTAATCAGGGGAACAAAACTTTGAACGGCCATATCGGCAGGTATAATCTAGAACTAAAATTTAGTTCTATATGAAATGAATGAAATTTGGGTCCCAGATTAAAAATACAATCCAGAACATACTTTTTGTCCTGAAAGAAAACTATGATCCAGTACTAAAATTTGGTTCTAGATGGAAAGGATGATCCAGAACTCAAAATCTTAACTTTGGTCCTGAAATAAAAGTATGATCAAGAACTAATTCTTTGGTATTACATGGAAAGTGACTAAATACGATACAGAACTGAAATTCTGGTCCTAGATTGAAAGTATAATACAGAACTAAATTTTGGTCATGAAAAAAAATATGATCCAGAACTAAAGCTTGGTTCAAGATGGAAAGAATGATCCAGAACACAAAATTTGGAGCTAGACTGAATTTAATATTGAAACAACAAGTTTCTAGAAAAGAAGAAAGGCAGTGAAAATCTGATAATATTTATCTTCTAACACAAAATGAATAGATTTCATTCTGAAACAAGCAACCCCAATTTCATATGAAATAAACAGAATTTTAATCCTGAAAAGGTAAAGCTTTTGAGCGCTCGTACATGCACCTTGTAGGTGGATTCGCATTTTCCAGTTTTAGAAATAAATTGAAGGAATTTTCGACAGCTGTCGAAAAATTCTGAAACTTAGGCGAAACTCCAGACTTCATGTCAGTGCTTCAGCTGATCAATTTCTTTTCGATAATTCGCTAGAATTATCTATGGTCTTGGTGAGGCGATCTGGACAAAATTTTGCACGTAGTTTGAAAACATTATTCCTCAGCTAGGTGCAAAATTTCATTCCAAACAGATCAGAAGTTTCGAAACTATAAGGAAAAAAATACTTTGAACGGCCATATTCACGGAACCCCCAGTCTAATTTTGCTCATTGATGAACGTGACTGCGATATTTGCGATCCAAACCCACCCTGAAAATTTCAAGTTCCTAGGCCTTTCCGTTCAGAAGTTACAATTTTCTATGGTTTCTATGGTTCTCGATCGAATCCGTAGTTTCGAAATTATCGAGAAAACTAAATTTCAAACGACCATATTTACGGAACCCCTAAAATAATTTTGCTCATAGATGAACGTCATCACGACATTCCAGAACCTCACCCATCCTGAAAACTTCAAGTCCCTAGGCGTTTCCATTCAAAAGTTACAATTTTCTATGGTTTCTATGGTTCTGGTCATGCGATCTGGACAAAATTTCACAAGTCGCTTGAACACCTCATTCTACATTTAAGTGCGAAGTTTCATCTCGATCGAATCTGTAGTTTCGAAGTAATCAGGAGAATAAAATTTTGAACGGCCATATTTACGGAACCCCTGGTGGAATTCTGCCCATTAACGAACTCAACCGAGGCATTTGAGATCTGAACCTACACTGAAAATTTCAAGTCTCTAGGTTGATCCGCTCGAGAGTTATCGTGCTTACGGACGGCCGGACGGACAGACTCGAATTTTCCGACGGATTCGTCATCAGTGAGTCGAACATAGTCGATTGAGACCATTTTCGTCTCAAAATTCGAAAAATAAAGACATCGTGACGAAATGATATAGCCCTCGTGTAAGTAGTACGAGCGCTCAAAAATAAAA
The DNA here is from genome assembly GCA_963966015.1 of Aphidecta obliterata. Classification (NCBI taxonomy): domain Eukaryota; kingdom Metazoa; phylum Arthropoda; class Insecta; order Coleoptera; family Coccinellidae; genus Aphidecta; species Aphidecta obliterata. The sequence continues at coordinate 8,739,097 of OZ014435.1, forward strand.
ACATCAACGAATGAAGTCAAATATTTACAAACCAATCATTAAATGGAACGAAAATTTTTCAATAGTCATCTTATAGACCACTGACCTAAAAAAGAAGAATTAAGTCTCAGGTTAATGAGTCAGCACATCAGTGGAACCATCGCCAGGTAAATGAAATCATAATTAGACGAAATGGAACCCATAAAAGGAGTGTGAGATAACTGATAAATCATGCTGAAGTGGAACCGACCACGGTGCTGGGTGCTTATCTACTGAACTCGTACCATAAGAAGCGACTGAATCAGTTATGGAGCTACCTTTCTCATCCTATTTCGAAAGACCATATGGTTCGTGGTTTTCGAAAACATTCGAGAAGTTATTTTGAGTCGTTTGTGAATTTCTTCAGTTTTTATTTCAGGGTTTTAGAAAATAATGTTTCGAGATTTTTTTCTGTCACTACCAACGACTCAAGAACAGAAGGAAGGCTAGTTTTCCTGCGATATTTGGATAAGGTGGGTAAGTAGTTGGGTATAATTTCAAACGCATTGTAAGCCAGAAATGGGACTCTTAATTCCTTGGAAGGTCCAGAACTTCCAGAGGCTGAAAAAAGGTTCTTCGAAACTTCAACACTGAACCAGAGAGCACTTTGTGGGATGATGAATGAAGGTTCATCAGGACTCCTCTAACCCCTTCTTCCAACGTGCGTTTGGAACAAAACGATATTTTTAATTGGAATCCATTTCCTTCCACGTGGTACCACCGTAGCTACAAAAAGTCCTCGTCATCGCGATAACAATAAAGAGTGTGCTGAATCTTCCGTACCAATAAATCAAACCGGGCGCGTACGACACGAGGATAGAAAGATACACCAATTAGTGACAGATCTTCCGGTACCCGCGTGTCGGCGGAAGGAGTACCAGGTCCATGTCCACCTTTAGTAACCTTCCTATCCGTACCCGGCCTCCTAGAGTACCAGCATTCGCATCCGATATACCTCGACCGGCAGTCGCCAACGACGAGGCACGCGAAAGTGATTCCCGTTCTTCATTCTTCATCTCTCATTCTGCATCTCGGCGAGGTGCAATTTGAACGGCGTTCTGTCACGCTCTGACCCCGCCATCCAGACCGTTCCTTCCAAATCGAACACGAACACCAAGAGTGGATGTTCCTTTTCTTCATTTTGTCACCGACTTTCATACTTCCTGTCCCTCTTATCGGCGACGATTGCCTAACCTCGTCGTCGGCTCGCATCTCTCGCATCGTCGTCGTTTTTTTTTTTAATGGTCCTTCGAGCCGGATATGCGATAAAGGTTTGTGAGTAAATATTACGTTCTTTTACTCGATAATTGTCGACACAGATATGTTGACCGGTGATTTGAACGTGAGAGGTTCAGAAAATTTTAAGGTATGACTACAACGGCCGTGCCGAAGATAAGAGTGGTGGTTTTGGGAAGTGCCAAAGTTGGAAAATCTGGTGAGTTATTTATCTCAACATTAGTTTTTCAATCCAGAACATTTTATTTTATCTATTTTTATTGCGAACGAGATCGAGGGGACGAGGGTTGATATATAAATTCTCCTAGTAAGGGGTGTTTATTTTGATTCATACCTGGATTTGGTCGACTGATGTCACTAATCTCAAATTCTTCCTCGGAAATTCGATACTTCTCATTTTTGATCTCTTTATGTGAAACATTTATTGATAATTATCAAGAACATAGTATTACAATAACTCACCACAAGGCAGAATCGTACACTTTCCATTCCTGTACTTTTTAAAGAGCTCTAATTAAAGACACGAGATTAATGCAACTTTTTGAGTCAGAAATAGTATTTTGGTGATGCGATCTGGACAAAATTTGGCAAGTAGTTTGAATACATTATTCCTAAGCTAGGTGCAAAATTTCATCCCAATCCAATCAGTAGTTTCGAAATTATCAGGAAAAAATTATTTTGAACAGCCATATTTACGGAACCCCAAGTCTAATTTTGCTCATTGATGAACGTGGCCGCGATATTCGCGATACAAACCCACCCTGAAAATTTCAAGTTCCTAGGCCTTTCCGTTCAAAAGTTACAATTTTCTATGGTTTTTATGGTTCTGGTCATGCGATCTGGACAAAATATTGTTTTAATATATCATTCTCGATTAAAATACAAAATTTCATCTCGATCGAATCCGTAGTTTCAAAATTATCGAGAAACCAAAATTTCAAACGACCGTATTTACGGAACCCCTAGTATAATTCTGCTCTTTGATGAACGTGAACGCGACATTTCAGATCCACACCTATCCTGAAAATTTCAAGTCCCTAGGCCTTTCCGTTCGAAAGTTATGATTTTCTATGGTTTCTATGGTTCTGGTCATGTGATTTTGAGAAATGTAGCGTGAATATATCATTCTCCATTAGTATACAAAATTTCGTCACGATCGAATCTGTAGTTTGGAAATGACCAAGAAAACTAAATTTCAAACGACCATATTTACGGAACCCCTAGTATAATTTTGCTCTAATTAAAGACACGAGATTAATGCAACTTTTTGAGTCAGAAATAGTACCAACTACCTTATTCCCTAAAATGTAATATATTTGCTTTAATTCATTCGTTTTACAAACTCAAATAAGTCCAATCAAAATAGCTATTTTCATCATAAAAAATTGAAAAGCACTGCCGTGAAGTCAGGAGCTTTTGATCGCTCGTCCATCCACTTTGTAGATAGATTCGCATTTTTCAGTTTTATAAACAATTTGAAGAAATTTTTGAATTCTGTCAAAAATGACAGCAGCTATTCGTCAATTATGCCGCATCAGCTGTTACAGAAATAATGCGTTGGAATTCAAAATGATTCCGATTATGCGATCTGGAAGAAATGTAGCTACAAAATTTCGTCACGATCAATCCGTATTTTTGAAATTATCAAAAAAACGAATTTTCAAACAACCATATTTACGGAACCCCTAGTCTAATTTTGCTCATCGATAAACGTGACCGCGACATTTGCGATCCAAACCTACCCTGAAAATTTCAAGTCTCTAGGCCTTTCCTATCGAAAGTTATAGTTTCTACGGTTTCTATGGGTTGGTCATGCGATCTGGACAAAATTATCGTGCTTACGGACGGCCGGAAGGAACTTGAATTTTCCGATTATTTGTCGATTAAGACCTTTGTGGCTCAAATTTCGAAAAATACAGACACAGTGACGAAATGATATAGCCCTCGTGTGAGTAGCTCAAAAATACCTCTTCTGAAGCCTTACACAAAAACTCATCAACTTGCTCTATCGTGAATTGAATCTTCCACTACATATCTTTTATTATTTTTCTTGATGAATATCATCAGAGCACCATAGTTCTTGATTAAACCTTTTTCTTGTTCCTTCAAATAAACTGGCAACATAGAATATTTCGGCCACAAAAAAGACGATATTCTTTTTCGTAATATACAGGGTGATTTATGGATTTCGGCCTGAATTCACGATAGGAATCTGAGGACCGATTTTGATCAAAGTTCATGGATTTGTTCACTTCAAAAAGTCCTTTTGAATGGCTCACGAAATATTAATATTTTCAGGGCATTACCTAGGAAAATGCCGTTTTTGCCATGAAAAATACATAATTCAATCTAAGAAATTCAATTTTCACTTTCAGAGGCACACTTGTTACAAGCGAGTAGCGATCGAACGAATTCATATTTTATATAATTTTTTCGAAATGCGGTCCTGATTTTAGTCCTTTCGTTATAATACTTCTTGTCTTTTGCTGAATTTTTGAACATCAGAGCTCAAGAGCGTTATAACTTATAAAGTAAACCATGTTGGATTATGTAATCCGAAAGTGTATTCGTTTCATGAAAAATATTTAGATATTAACATTTTTTATTTTTTTCATGAAAATTTGAAAACTAATTATTTCATTTCACAATACAAAATTAAAAGGGTAGTGTCATAAGATACTACGAAATAGAATCCTTCCATATCGACACATTTCTTAGCTCTCAAAATGAAATTATTTATTGCCCTTCTCATCATATCGGGATTTCGTTTTGATTCTGTGCAAGCTTCTTTTATCAGCTGCCTCAAATGGTCTCGTAAAGTTAATTCAACGCATATACATTTTCTTTCAGATAACTCCACACATAATAATCCATAAGTGTTAGATCTGGGGACCTTGGGGGCCATGTTACAGGGCCACCATTTCCTATCCATCTATTTGGATAGTTGTGTAACTACTTTGAATCGAAAATACTCACAATTGATGTACATAGTTCGACTTTTGAATGAAAATTGGAGTAACTTTGAATTTGACAGCTATGTTTGGAGGCAAAAAATATCGTTCTTCGAATTCAAGTAACACAAATATTAAATGTGTAAAGAATTTCCGGATTTTCGAATTTCCGGAGGAATACAATTCAATATTTTTTGAGCGCTCGTACCACTTACACGAGGGCTATATCATTTCGTCACGATGTCTGTATTTTTCGAATTTTGAGCTGAAAATGGTCTCAATCGACTATGTTCGACTCACTGATGAGGAATCCGTCGGAAAATTCGAGTCTGTCCGTCCGTCCGTAAGCACGATAACTCTCGAACGGAACAACCTAGAGACTTGAAATTTTCAGTGTGGGTTCAGTTCCCGAATGCCTCGGTTGAAATCGTTAATGGGCCAAATTCCACCAGGGGTTCCGTAAATATGGCCTTTCAAAGTTTTGTTCTTGTAATTGTAACTTTTGAACGAAAACGCTTAGGGACTTGAAATTTTCAGGATAGGTGTGGATCTAGAATGTCGTGATCACGTTAATCTATGAGCAAAATTATACTAGAGGTTCCGTAAATATGGTCGTTTGAAATTTAGTTTTCTTGATAATTTCAAAACTACAGATTCGATCGTGACGAAATTTTGTATACTAATGAAGAATGATATAATTGAACTAAATTTCTCCAGATCACATTACCAGAACCATAGAAACCATAGAAAATCATAACTTTCGAACGGAAAGGCCTAGGGACTTGAAATTTTCAGGATATGTGTGTATCTGAAATGTTGCGTTCACGTTTATCAATGAGCAGAATTATACTAGGGGTTCCGTAAATACGGTCGTTTGAAATTTTGTTTTCTTGATGATTTCGAAACTACGGATTCGATCGAGATGGAATTTTGTATTTCAATCGAGAATGATATATTAGCGCAATATTTTGTCCAGATCGCATGACCAGAACCATAGAAACCATAGAATATTGTAACTTCTGAACGGAAAGGCCTAGGAACTTGAAATTTTCAGGGTGGGTTTGGATCGCGAATATCGCGGCCACGTTCGTCAATGAACAAAATTAGACTAGGGGTTCCGTAAATTTGGCTGCTCAAAATATTTCTTTCCTGATAATTTCGAAACTACTGATGGGATTGGAATGCAATTTTGCACCTAGCTTAGGAACAATGTATTCATACTACGTGCCAAATTTTGTCCAGATCGCAACACCAAGACCATAGATACCGTAGAAAATTCTAGCGAATTATCGAAAAAGAATTGGTCACCTAAAGCACTGACATGAAGTCTGGAGTTTCGCCTAAGTTTCAGAATTTCTTTGACAGCTGTCGAAAATTCCTTCAATTGATTTCTAAAACTGGAAAATGCGAATCTACCTACAAGGTGGATGTACGAGCGCTCAAAAGCTCCTGACTTCACGGCAGTGCTTTTGGTAATTTTATTTTGTTGTGATAACAATTAAATAAACGCTTAAATAACAGGAATTCATTTAACCATTTCTTCAGTGTAGATTCCTCGAAACAAGCACATCAGAAAAAGATATTTGTAGGAAGAAAAGAAAATTGAATGAAAGTGATGAGATTCATTTATTGCTTATGTTAACAATCTCAACTTTTATCCGAGAAATATGTTGAACTCTATCTACCCTAGAATATTCGCCTTCGGCTTGAAAATATCACCTCTTCTCTATTATATCGGAAAGAAGAGGACGAGTTTTTGGATTTAATAAAGCTGACTCCAAACTGATAAATGACGTACAAACAACGCAATCTCAACTTTCAAAATTTGCTCCAACAACAAAAAGGCTAAGAGCCTGTCCACTTTCCAATCCTTTCTTCTTCCTCCTCCGTTTGCCTGATAAGCGATGATGGCCGGAACATTCGGATCGAAGGTTTATGGTTGCAACTGAAACATTTTCACGTTTTGCAATTAATTATAGCATTGCGAAAGATACGTACATTAATTTCTCCGCAAAGAATTTGGGTGACAGTCTCATCCACAATTCACGGCTTGGACCAAACTGGTCTCTTTTGGGAGAGGTCAACACAAAGGCATTATTCCAAAATCAAAATATGAATTAATTGTATTTAGATGGAGAAATAATGTAAATTTTATCTCTGTTACTTCTTCAATGCGACAAACTGTATGGAGAAAAGAGTATCTCTAATCTAATTTTGATCACTTCCGAAATCCATTTTACTGAAACGTGAGTCAGGGGTCAATTCCGTTAAGTTCTCTTCTTGAATAATATATAACTTTTTTCTAGTCTAATCATCGACAGTAATCCATTCCATTTTGAATGAAGTGGAAGAAAACCACACATTTTCCTCCAAAAGTTTTCCATATTAAACTTGTCAAATCATTTCATTGCCACAATGTACAATGCGAGCATTGTCCAATGTATCAACCTTATCGTTCAAACATTTGCGTTTCCGAAAGATATAATAGCTGTGAACATAGCAGAGAAAAATTTTAATTTTCCTCGTATGGTTTTAAATTACTCGGAGTACCTTATTTATGCGTGTGAAGTACCCCATTTATACGTTATCTACAAAGAACCTGAAAGTGTTGCAACATACATTAAACATATGATAAATAATCCCCATCTATTCAATCCTAGAGCTAAATTCGTTTTTCTAGGGAAAAAATATACCGGAGCCACCGTTGGAACTTCAACAGAGTTCTATAATATAATAAACGCTATTTTTCTGAATACAGAAACTGGAAAAATATACACCATGTTTCCATACAAGAAAGGGATATATGGGATGAGTGATAGAAATCTAGAAGAAATTGGATCATGTGGTATGAATCGACCATCAGTATTTGATCGCCACTTATTCCCGCCGAAAATACCGAAAATTTGGATGAGCGGATCCAAACTGGCAATATGCTGTCAACAAAATGTTGTTTATTCATTTTGTTTTCGCTGCAACTATCCATACAAAGGTTTAGAGATTGAGATTTTCGAAATAATTTTTGCTTCCTTACAATTGAGGCCAAAAATGAAATTTACATACGAGAATGTCTTTTGTAATGAAAAAAATTTATATTCATATGATTTTTATATTGGCATCCGGTTTAATGTATGTGAAGGATGCGAAGATGCGACGATACCGTACTTGTACCAAGATGCTTCGATGTTTGTACCAGTCGCAGAGGTTATTCCCAAATGGATGTACTTCGTCAGAGTTTTCAACATCTATATATGGTTGTCATGGTTCGTTTGTTCCATCGCTATAGCATTGGCATCTATTTTGCTGAATCTTTTATTGGATAATGGACTGGTATATTATGGCTTCGATATGTTGATAACAATTTTCAAGATATTTCTAGGACAGGGGAATGTTCCAGAAACAAATTCAGCGGCCTACAGAATTGTATTTTTCCTCGTTCTTTTTTTGTGCACGATGATGAACTTTTTCTTCGGTTCAAGAATAACCTACCTACTCAACGGATCTGATTATTATGAGGGAATTAGTTCTTTGAGAGAGATTGGTGAAAGAGGTTCAGTAATTGGTACGGTCAGCCCGTCGATGACATCTCGTGCTAATGCATCTGGATTATTCAGAAACAACAAATTTGTCGATTGTGGTCCAAGTTCTTTCAGTTCATGTTTAACTTACATGAAATATCGAAAAAATTTCGCATTGTTTTATGGCGCGAAACAAGCTAGATATTATGAATTCCAGGTTGCACCAGGTGAAAAACTACTAACTCAACTGAATCCACCACTATTCACTATGAAAATATCGGCGATTTTCACTAAAGGACATCCTATGCTTCCTGCGATAAATACAAAACTGAAGAGGCTGCTGGAATCAGGAATAATCGAAAAGATTTCTAAGAGATACACGGAGCATCATCATTATCTCACCGCCAAGTATACCAAGGAAAAAGTAGCAGAGAAATTGAACATTTATCACTTAATGGTACCAGGTATTATTTTGGGCATTGGACTACTATCGGGTTTATCAATGTTTCTTCTAGAAACCTGTTTGTGAATTCAGTGTGATTAATTAATTAAAATCACTTTTCGATTAAAATGCTATTGCACGTTCCAAATATTCAATGAAAACTATTCATCCCTCTCCAACTTACATTACAATGTTTCCAAGTTGTCATATTACATAGCAGCAATATAGCAGAGGTGATCCTTGATATGTCACAAGGAAAACGCGGATGCTATGTCGAAAAGACGCTCCTATATTCTAGTCCAACTCAAATATGCATCAATTAGGGAGTCATTCATATTTGTTTTGTTGGTGAGACTTAAGAGGTGTAATAAAACTGCAAAACATATTATAATTCGAAATATATCTGTATATTGAGCCATATTTCCGAATATTTTTCGTCTTGTACAAAGAAATGGAAAACATTTTTTCGTTCGAATATTAAGAAACAAAATTATGCATTAAAATTATCCCAACAAAAATATACAAAATCACAACACCAAAATGAACAAACCCAAAGATAATAAAAGACCAAGCACAATCAAATAAAGAGAAAAAAGTAACGTTCACAATGAAAAAAAAATTGCACAAAAATAAATGAATATGACTACAGCAAAATAAACCGACCTTAAGAGAAACAAAATACATAACAAAATCACGTAAAAAATAATGGACCACAGAATAATCGACAAAATAAAATATATTTCTGAAGATAATAAAAGACAAAGCACAATCACATTAGGAGGAAAACGTAACGTTCACAATGAAAAAAAATTGCACAAATGAGAATATGACTACAACAGATTAAACGAACCCCAAGAGAAAAAAAGACATAATGAAATCACATACAAAATCATGGACAACTGAATTATCACCAAAATGAAATATATTTCTGAAGATGATAAAAGACGAAGCACAATCATAAAAAAATCATGGACCACAGAATTATTGACAGAATAAAATATATTTCTGAAGATAATAAAGGACCAAGCACAATCAGATTAAGAGAAAAAAGTAACGTTCACAATGAAAAAACAATTGCACAAAAATTAATGAATATGACTACAGCAGAATAAACCAACCTCAAGAGAAACAAAATACATATCGAAATCACAAAAAAAATAATGGACCACAGAATTATCGAGAAAATAAAATATATTTCTGAAGATAATAAAAGACAAAGCACAATCACATTAAGAGGAAAACGTAACGTTCACAATGGAAAAAAATTGCACAAATGAGAATATAACTACAACAGATTAAACAAACCCCAAGAAAAAAAAAGACATAATGAAATCACATACAAAATCATGGACAACTGAATTATCACCAAAATGAAATATATTTCTGAAGATTATAAAAGACGAAGCACAATCACAAAAATATTATGGACCACAGAATTATTGACAGAATAAAATATATTTCTGAAGATAATAAAGGACAAAGCACAATCACATTAGGAGAAAAACGTAAGGTTCACAATGAAAAAACAATTGCACAAAAATTAATGAATATGACTACAGCAGAATAAACCAACCTCAAGAGAAACAAAATACATATCAAAATCACGTAAAAAATAATAGACCACAGAATTATCGACAAAATAAAATATATTTCCGAAGATAATAAAAGACAAAGCACAATCACATTAAGAGTGAAACGTACCGTTCACAATGGAAAAAAATTGCACAAATGAGAATATAACTACAACAGATTAAACAAACCCCAAGAGAAAAAAAGATATAATGAAATCACATACAAAATCATGGACAACTGAATTATCACCAAAATGAAATATATTTCTGAAGATAATAAAAGACAAAGTACAATCACAAAAAAATCATGGACCACAGAATTATTGACAGAATAAAATATATTTCTGAAGAGAATAAAGGAGAAAGCACAATCACATTAAGAGAAAAAAGTAACGTTCACAATGAAAAAAAATTGCACAAAAATAAATGAATATGACTACAGCAAAATAAACCAACCTTAAGAGAAACAAAATACATAACAAAATCACGTAAAAAATAATGGACCACAGAATAATCGACAAAATAAAATATATTTCTGAAGATAATAAAAGACAAAGCACAATCACATTAAGAGGAAAACGTAACGTTCACAATGGAAAAAAATTGCACAAATGAGAATATAACTACAACAGATTAAACAAACCCCAAGAGAAAAAAAGACATAATGAAATCACATACAAAATCATGGACAACTGAATTATCACCAAAATGAAATATATTTCTGAAGATAATAAAAGTCAAAGCACAATCACAAAAAAATCATGGACCACAGAATTATCGACAGAATAAAATATATTTCTGATGAGAAGAAAGGAGAAAGCACAATCACATTAAGAGGAAAACGTAACGTTCACAATTGCACAAAAATTAATGAATATGACTACAGCAGAATAAACCAACCTCAAGAGAAACAAAATACATATCGAAATCACGTAAAAAATAATGGACCACAGAATTATCGACAGAATAAAATATATTTCAGAAGATAATAAAAGACAAAGCACAATCACATTAAGAGAAAAAGGTAAGGTTCACAATGAAAAAAAATTAACAAAATAATATTATGACTACCATAAAATAAACCAAAGCCAAAAGAAAAGAATACATAACAAAATCCCATTAAAAATCACGCACCACAGAAATATTAACAAAATGAAATATATTTCTGAAGATAATAGAAGACAAAGACAATCACATCAGGAGGAAAACGTTACATTCAAAATAAAAAAAAATGCATGAATAAAAATATGATGATAAATTAACCCTAAGGGAAAAAAATACATAACAAAATCACATTAAATTCATGGACCACAGAATTATCAACAAAATAAAATATATTTCTGAAGATAATGAAAGACAAAGCACAATCACATAAGGAGAGAAACGTAACGTTCACAATGGAAAAATATGAATGAATACGACTACAGCAAATTAAACCAATACAAGAGAAACAAAAATATATAACAAAATCACATAAAAAATAACGGACCACAGAATTATTAACAAAATAAAATATATTTCTGAAGATAATATAAGACAAAGCACAATCACATAAAGAAAAAATCGTTCACAATGAAAAAAAAATTTGAACGAATAATAATATAACTACAGGAGAAAAAACATATTCCAAAAGGGAAAAATACATAATGAAATCACATAAAAAATCATGGACAACGAAATTATCATCAAAATGAAGTATATTTCTGAATATAATAAAAGACAAAGCACAATCACAAAACAAAATCAGCGACCACAGAATTATTAACAAAACGAAATATATATATTTCTAAAGATAGTAGAACACAAAGCACAATCACATTCAAGAAAAGTCAACTTAAAGAAGAGGAGGTACTGAAAAATGTTTGTGCTAATGAATATGGTTCATTAATCCTCAATATTTCAATATTTGAATAAACAGATTTCAAATGTTATATAATTTATAAAAAATATCTAGTCCTTTTCATAATTCAACTACTTTTGAGCAATTAATAGTATCTGTACACATACAACGTGAGTTATAATAACTCACTACTATAACTCCCTGGCTCTGTGCCTCTGAACAAGCCGATTGGCCGAAAGAAAACAGTCCATCATTGGTATTGAGGAGAGTAATGTCACTTGAATAATTCTGACGTTTTCTCAAATTAAGTTGATATCTAATTATTGTTGTGAATGTTTTGCTGAAAAAGATGAATTCAGATAGTGAAGATGAATTATTTTGTACATCTTAGAAATAAGACAATCAGCCAATGTTACCATACAGGGTTTTTGCCGAAAAATCCCAAAACGAATATAAAGGTGAATACAACAATTGTCAAAATTGGTGGATCAGGAAGAATATTGAGTCATCGTTTACAGAGAATGTTCTTTTGGCATATTTTAGTGAACTCAGCACTAAATATAAAGCATCGCCCCTATGGACTTTCTACTCTATGCTCAATCAACATTAATAATGCATTGTTATAGGTAACTATTAAGATTTGTAAATTAAGTTTTTTCTCTATACCTACGTGTATCTTAGTATTTTTTATTATAGTCGTAGATGAAGTATAGTATTCATTTTGCGGTAGTGGTCATAACTCATTTGATGAATTACAGCAATTACACGAACGCTTTTAATCCCTGACACTAGTAAAAAAATATCAAATATCAGAAATGGTTACTCTTCAAGGTCTTCGATAAAACTGAAGAATGAGAGATAGAATCCTCATAAAATTTGAGTTCCAGTATATTTGTCCTACTGCCTGGAAACCAACTCTCTATACGTCTCGAAAAACAAGATTAGTTATATTTCCGTACACATTTCTTATAATCTTCGTGGGTGTTCCCCTTAGCAAATTTTTGATATCGCCAAGAGTGCTTAGAAAGCTTGATTTGAATAATCCCTTGATTCCGATATCACAATAAATTAATCAAACTATCTTCCCCTTCACTTGGACGATGACGGTGGACTTTCCTCAGTGACCAATTAAGGAATATCGGCAATATCTGGATTTAATATCGATTGAGATATACGTTTCATTGAAATTTAACACTAATTATAGGGTACCTTGCACTTTTACCTGAGTTGATAGACTCGTTCAAAATCATCATTGTTATCTGATATATTGAAATATGCTTATTAATTGTTGAATGGAGATTATTTATGAACTCCTGATTTGAGGATCATTAACAGTTAGGATGATAGTATCTTTTGGGACTAGACGCATGGGTTGAATATTGACGAGGTAAGGACCCACTGACGTGCTCTAATTGGATGTGGACAACCAGAAGCTGTCTCCGATCTTATTATTATGAGTCAGTTAGGGTAACCTACCATAAATTGTTTGATACAATATTCTAATGAAAAGTAAAACTTGTTTCCTGATAGATATGACCGGATTTTTAGAAGACATAGTTGAAGCCACTATTTCATTTTCACTTTCAGTTGCTAAGAGTACAATAGTTCTTTCTATTATGCTCCTCTTTTTTGAGCTGGCCAAGTTATATACCTTTGATACGCCTGTTTAGGAGTCTCTTCCTCCTCCCCACAGAATATACATTCATCATTCTCTACTCCACCTCATCTAGGCGCTCCCTGGGCGACAGTGCTCAATAAGAGGATGTTGCAAATTCTTGGTGAGATCAGGAGATTTCCCTAGAAAAATTAATTTATAAGTTAACCCACAAATTTCCAACTGAATGAAATGGAATAAACAATAGGGGATTCATCTGAATTCGCGCAATTCTTTCATCTCTCCTTTCTTCCTGTATACCATTGTTCAATAGTCTCCATGGTCACCCTCGAAGGTGACGTAAAAGTCAGAGTACAAAGAGCAGATTATTTACACAGATAGATGACCATTAATTTACCGTCATTTTTCATAATCCCTCGTCTATGCCGAGAGTAGGTGGTAAACAGTTTATTTTATTCGAGTAGAGTACGTATTCAAAGAGCAATAAACTACATAACATTATAGGCTACACTAAATCATGGTTGGATAACATGGCGGCCATATTAACTTAATTAATGATCATGTAGAATTGGTATTTATTGTCATTTCCGTATCGAAGAATACGGAGAGGCGACAATTTAACTGAGGTTTGCTCACTGAAGACGGGGTTTCTCATTAATTTTGTCGGTTATCTTTGATTCAGAGTGTTGCGCTAGCAAAACCACTCGATTTATGGATATAAAGGACTGGCAGAGTCACGTTTCAGAGTATCATGAAACCCAGCGATGGAAATTTGGAAAAACAAGAAAGGTCTTGAGAGATTTTTTGTTTAATGATTCCATGAATTTGAATCGAATTTTTTTTTTTTTGTGGCATATTAAGGGAACTTCAAACCTATTAGATGTTTTCGAACAGCAGCTCTGCAGATCTACTGACTATGGCTCATGAATCTACAGAGTATAACAAACTCTGTTAAACTACTGGCTATGACTGGCTATGAGGAACTAATAACTTATACAGGATTTATAAGGAATACAGATGTTTATCTCTAGAAGATCTACTAGCTATTATTCCTTCTGGCACATTGATCTGCTGGCTGTATTGATCTAACGATTGTAACAAACTGGCTCATTGATCTACCGGCTCTATTGGAGAACAAATAACTTCTGAAAGAATTATAACAGAATATTATTTATATCCAGATATTCGAATAGGCAACTCTGTGGATCAACTGTCTATATTGATTTTACGACTATAACAAACTCTGTCGATATGTTAGTTATGTCTATCTACTGGCAATATCTCTATAAGGAGGGAGAACAAACTGCTATTTCAGAAGTTATAACAAAATGTTGTATTATACCGAAATATTTGGAAGGCTAGATTTAGCAGCTCAGAAGATATACTGGCTATATTGATCTTACGAGTGTAACAAACTCTGTAAATCTACTGGCTCATTATTCTTCCGGCTATAGTGCAGAACAAATGAATTATTCAGGAATTATAACACGATACTAGTTATATCAAGACATTTGAGAAGACAGCTCTGTAGATCTTCTGTCTATATTGATCTGAGGAGAATTGACAACTCTGTAGATATTTGGGTTATGTAAATCTTCTGGCTATATTGACCAAAGGAGGAAGAAGAAATAGCTAATTCAGAAATTATAACAGAATGCTATATTATATCAAAATTTCGGAAAGGGTAGATTTAGGAGTTATGTAGATATATATACTGGCTATATATTTCTTCCTGCTCATTGATCTATTGACTATAGTGATCTACTGAGTATAAAAAACTGTGTAAATGGCCATGACTGGCTCATTGATCTACCGGATATATCGAAGAACAAATAACTTCTTCAGGAATTAAAACAGAATACCTGTTATAGCCAGATATTCGAATAGGCAGCTCTGTAGATCTACTGTCTATATTGATTTTACGACTATAATAAACTCTGTTAATATGTTGTTTATGTATATCTACTGAATAAATAGTTGATAATTCAGAAGTTATAACAAAATGTTATATTATATCAAAATATTCGAGAGGGTTTCTGCAGTTCTGTAGATATACTGGCTACATTGATATAACGAGTGTAACAAACTCTGTCAATCTACTGACCCATTAATCTTTCGGCTATAGTGCAGAACAAATAGATAATTCAGGAATTATAAAACGATAATAGTTATATCTAGACATTTGAGAAGACAGCTCTGTAGATCTTCTGTCTATATTGATTTTGGCTATAGTAAAAACTCTGTAAAAATTTGGGTTATGTAAATCTACTGGCTATATTGACCAAAGGAGGAAGAAGAAATAGCTAATTCAGAAATTATAACAGAATGCTATGTTATATCAAAATTTCGGAAAGGGTAGATTTAGGAGTTATGTAGATATACTTGCTATGTATTTCTTCCTGCTCATTGATCTATTGACTATAGTGATCTACCGAGTATAAAAAACTGTGTAACTGGCCATGACTGGCTCATTGATCTACCGGATATATCGAAGAAAAAATAACTTCTTCAGGAATTATAACAGAATATCAGTTATAGCCAGATATTCGAATAGGCAGCTCTGAAGATCTACTGTCTATATTGATTTCACGACTATAATGAACTCTGTTAATATGTTGTTTATGTATATCTACTGGCAATTCCGATCTAAGGAGGGAGAATAAATAGTAAATAATTCAGAAGTTATAACAAAATGTTATATTATATCAAAATATTCGAGAGGGTTTCTGCAGTTCTGTAGATATACTGGCTACATTGATATAACGAGTGTAACAAACTCTGTCAATCTACTGACCCATTAATCTTTCGGCTATAGTGCAGAACAAATAGATAATTCAGGAATTATAAAACGATAATAGTTATATCTAGACATTTGAGAAGACAGCTCTGTAGATCTTCTGTCTATACTGATTTTGGCTATAGTACAAACTCTGTAAAAATTTGGGTTATGTAAATCTACTGGCTATATTGACCAAAGGAGGAAGAAGAAATAGCTAATTCAGAAATTATAACAGAATGCTATATTATATCAAAATTTCGGAAAGGGTAGATTCAGAAGTTATGTAGATATACTGGCTATGTATTTCTTTCTGCTCATTGATCTATTGACTATGATGATCTACCGAGTATAAAAAACTGTGTAATTGGCCATGACTGGCTCATTGATCTACCGGATATATCGAAGAACAAATAACTTCTTCAGGAATTATAACAGAATATCAGTTATAGCCAGATATTCGAATAGGCAGCTCTGAAGATCTACTGTCTATATTGATTTTACGACTATAATAAACTCTGTTATTATGTTATTTATGTATATCTACTGGCTATTCCGATCTAAGGAGGGAGAATAAATAGTAGATAATTCAGAAGTTATAACAAAATGTTATATTATATCAAAATATTCGAGAGGGTTTTTGCAGCTCTGTAGATATACTGGCTACATTGATATAACGAGTGTAACAAACTTTGTCAATTTACTGACCCATTAATCTTTCGGCTATAGTGCAGAACAAATAAATAATTCAGGAATTATAAAACGATAATAGTAATATCTAGACATTTCAGAAGACAGCTCTGTAGATTTTCTGTCCATATTGATCTTGGCTATAGTACAAACTCTGTAAAAATTTGGGTTATGTAAATCTACTGGCTATATTGACCAAAGGAGGAAGAAGAAATAGCTTATTCAGAAATTATAAGAGAATGCTATATTATATCAAAATTTCGGAAAGGGTAGATTTAGGAGTTATGTAGATATACTGGCTATGTATTTCTTCCTGCTCATTGATCTATTGACTATAGTGAGTATAAGAAACTGTGTAACTGGCCATGACTGGCTCATTGATCTACCGGATATATCGAAGAACAAATAACTTCTTCAGGAATTATAACAGAATATCAGTTATAGCCAGATATTCGAATAGGCAGCTCTGTAGATCTACTGTCTATATTGATTTTACGACTATAATAAACTCTGTAAATATGTTGGTTATGTATATCTACTGGCTATTCCGATCTAAGGAGGGAGAATAAATAGTAGATAATTCAGAAGTTATAACAAAATGTTATTTTATATCAAAATGTTCGAGAGGGTTTCTCCAGCTCTGTAGATATACTGGCTTCATTGATATAACGAGTGTAACAAACTTTGTCAATTTACTGACCCATTAATCTTTCGGCTATAGTGCAGAACGAATAGATAATTCAGGAATTATAAAAAGATAATAGTTATATCTAGACATTTGAGAAGACAGGTCTGTAGATTTTCTGTCTATATTGATCTAGGCTATAGTACAAACTCTGTAGAATTTTGGGTTATGTAAATCTACTGGCTATATTGACCAAAGGAGGAAGAAGAAATAGCTTATTCAGAAATTATAACAGAATGCTATATTATATCAAAATTTCGGAAAGGGTAGATTTAGGAGTTATGTAGATATACTGACTATGTATTTCTTCCTGCTCATTGATCTATTGACTATAGTGAGTATAAGAAACTGTGTAACTGGCCATGACTGGCTCATTGATCTACCGGATATATCGAAGAACAAATAACTTCTTCAGGAATTATAACAGAATATCAGTTATAGCCAGATATTCGAATAGGCAGCTATGTAGATCTACTGTCTATATTGATTTTACGACTATAATAAACTCTGTAAATATGTTGGTTATGTATATCTACTGGCTATTCCGATCTAAGGAGGGAGAATAAATAGTATATAATTCAGAAGTTATAACAAAATGTTATATTATATCAAAATATTCGAGAGGGTTTCTGCAGTTCTGTAGATATACTGGCTACATTGATATAACGAGTGTAACAAACTGTGTCAATCTACTGACCCATTAATCTTTCGGCTATAGTGCAGAACAAATAGATAATTCAGGAATTATAAAACGATAATAGTTTTAGCTAGACATTTGAGAAGACAGCTCTGTAGATCTTCTGTCCATATTGATCTTGGATATAGTACAAACTCTGTAAAAATTTGGGTTATGTAAATCTACTGGCTATATTGACCAAAGGAGGGAGAAGAAATAGCTAATTCAGAAATTATAACAGAATGCTATATTATATCAAAATTTCGGAAACGGTAGACTTAGGAGCTATGTAGATATACTGGCTATGTATTCCTTACAGCTCATTGATCTACTGGCTATATTGATCTAACGAGTGTGACAAACTGTGTAACTGTCTATGACTGGCTCATTGATCTACCGGATATACCGAAGAACAAATAACTGATTCAGGAATTATAACAGAATATTAGTTATATCCAGACATTCGAATAGGCAGCTCTGTAGATCTACTG
Source organism: Aphidecta obliterata (assembly GCA_963966015.1). Classification (NCBI taxonomy): domain Eukaryota; kingdom Metazoa; phylum Arthropoda; class Insecta; order Coleoptera; family Coccinellidae; genus Aphidecta; species Aphidecta obliterata. The sequence continues at coordinate 8,757,603 of OZ014435.1, forward strand.
TCTATATTGATTTTACGACTATAATAAACTCTGTAAATATGTTGGTTATGTATATCTACTGGCTATTTCGATCTCAGGAGGGAGAATAAATAACAGATATTTCAGAAGTTATAACAAAATGTTATATTATATCAAAATATTCGAGAGGGATTTTGCAGCTCTGTAGAAATACTGTCTATATTGATCTAACGAGTGTAAATCTACTGGCTCATATTTCTTCCGGCTATATTGAAGAACAAATAAATTATTCAGGAATTATAACAAGATGTTAGTTGTATCAAGATATTTGAGAAGACAGCTCTGTAGATCTTCTGGCTATGTTGATCTCAGGAGAATATCAAACTCTGTAGATATACGGGTTATGTAAATCTACTGGCTATATTAACCAAAGGAGGGAGAATAAATAGCTAGTTCAGAAATTATAACAAAATTTTATTTTATATCAAAATATTGGAATGGGTAGATTTAGGAGCTATTTAGCTCTACTGGCTATATATTTCTTTCGGCACATTGATCTGCTGGCTATATTGATCTAGCGAGTGTAACGAACTCTGTATATCTACCGGCTCTTTGATCTACTGGCTATATTGAAGAACAGATAACTTCTTCAGGAGTTAGTTACATATCAGTATATTTGAGAGGTAGATTTAGGAACTCTGTAGATCTTCTGACTTCTGACTCTGTATGTATAGTGGCTCATTGATCTACAGGCTATATTCATCTGAAGTGTGTAATAAACTCTTTAGATCTACCGGTTATGTAGATAAACCGGCTCATTTATCTATTATATTGAAGAACAAATAACTTTTTGAGGAATTATAAGAAAATATTATTCAAATATGAAATTTGCCTCAGAAATAGTTAAAAACGATACAAATAATGTTTCGTAATCAAATATCCCGTACTACTCAAATATGACGTTAAATCGCCACAGCTGCAGTTTATGTTTCTCAAGCTGCGTGATTGATGATGCACAATAATACTGGCAACAAATATCCTATTATGAAATAATGAATGGGTTCATGATCATGAGTATTAAGTACCCTAGCCACGTTGTGTTCCTCAGATCTAGCCCATAACTCACGGTAATTCGAATGCGTACGTTCAAATGGTAGTATTGGAAGAGGTTAAGTGAAATGGTGGCTTGATTAATTGTTTTCTCCATGTACATCCTACAATTACCTCTGAAAAATCATTCAATGTGTCAAGGTCTTACTCAAAAAGTATGGGGTTCATACTGTGAAAGTTTTATGGGGAATATGGAGATCTTCGTGGTTATTATTTTGGACCACCCGAGTGTGCTGATGGTATATGTTTAACTTTGACTTGGGACAGTTATTTTTTATAGCTTCATTCTTTTTGGTTCAATTTTATTAGTAGGACCACTCTTGCTAGTTGTTTTATACAAATGGGATATACCTGCATCTATTCACTTCCTTATAATCTTTTCTTCCCAACATAAGAGAATAATTACTCATCTTCAAATAAACCTGTTCACTTTTGAGAAGAGACCCTCAAGTCGAGTGCTTATACAAAGCTCATTTCGAATCGAACGTTTGGTGGCACTGATAATTATCTGAATGTTCTTATAATCGAATCAATTGTCTGACAATACAAAGACGGTTTCGAAAGGAAATCTTGACACAATTATTATACGAGGGCATCTAATTTAATTTGTTACAGTGGGACGAAAAATGTCCCTTCTAAGATGAGTGAGATATACTTTCTGATCATTGTTATTGTTAGTATGATAATTTGTCGCCGGAATAACTCGAGTCGGGAATTGCTCGAGGAAATTCATTCACAAAGTGGAAAATTGATTATTGTACGGGATAATTTGATTGGTTCAAATTGCTGCGCTGCCAACTGAAATTAAGTTGGTGGAAATGAAATGAACTTATCAAGTTGGAAGATGGAAATTGATATCCTTAATATCTTAATGGTCGATGCGGAGGTTATTGTTGCTGAATTACTCTAAGTACCTATTTTAACTGTCGACATGCAATAATAGATTAAAGATTCTACACCTTTATGACTAAGCCACATCTGTCAAATTGTGAATTGTTCAGTATTGAAAATAAGTAGAAAGCAATCCTCTTAAATTAATTTCCAGCATTCTTATTGAAGTTACGATTCGGGTGTGATAAGAAATGAGGAACGTCGACAATAGTGAGAACTTTGGAATCACTGTGTTTTTCTTAATTTATGAAATAATTATGGTATGAATAATTAAAATTTTGACATTAGTCTGGTTTTCCCCTGAAATTGAGTTTTTCCTGATATATGATTATATACAGGGTGTTTTTTAAGGTGAGGCTTTTTTTTTAAAAGGTGTTAGAACTTATCAAAAGAGATTATTTCGCCAGAAGTTGATCATATAAATTATTCAATTTGAAAAGAGTTTTAAAAATCTTGGGCATCAATATCTTAATAAAACTCTGGATCGTGTTATGTCTCTGTTGGTAGATCTGCTATGAATCACGGTGCCATATGCATTCCAGAATGTGAATAAAGTGCTGGATTTTATCGCAAATTTGTATATTCCCTTCCAACTTTCATTAGAAGATTTTTCCTGGACGACATAATTCTTGAAGTTCAAACTAAGAAGAGGGAAAAACTACTGATTAAAAAGGTCATATGAAAGAATTAGGTAGTTCACAAACAGAAATTGTTCGAAATGGTCACCATTGGTTTGATGTGCACAAGTTTTGCCCGGCGTAATAACGAATTATTACATGCAGAAACTATCACATCAGTTTGCTCACGAATAATATCATAAACATTTTCAATGTTTTAGTTCTTCAATCTTCAACACTATTAACTTCTTCGTTACTCTACACTTATGTTTCGAAATGACCCCAAAAGAAGCAATCCCAGGGGTTGAGATCTGGAGGGCGTGCAGGCCAAGAAATCGATCCAACACGTCCTTCCCATCCACCTTAAGTCACAAAAATCATACGCTTTGTCAGATGATTTCCCGTTAACGGAAGGCATTTAAAAAACATATTTGAACCTCAATCAGATGCGTGCTGGGGATTTCTCAGATTCGCGGGTAACATTGATTTCTGGTGAATATTTTAATTAAAAGATTTTTGGAATTTCGGCTTGTTTTGATGGGTTTTAGCACCTGTCAAAAAGAAGCCTGACCTTTTTAGGTAAATTTTTGTTCACAAATTTCCGAAGATTATTGGAAACCTACAAAAGTGGTATGCAAGGGTTGCAAGGAGATCTATTGAATCATATTCACCTGAATTCAAACCCTGAAATGTCATTTTCTTTAATTTCTGAACCAATATTTTTTTCCATTCCAACCGGATAACTTCCATGTATTGAGGTATAATTTGGTTCATAACTTTCTTGAAATCATCGGTATCCTATAAAGAGGTGTGGAAAAGTTGCAAAAGAATCTAGTCAATCTTATTCACCTCATTTCAGACCCCTATGGGTTCATCATAGAACTCTGTTAAAGTATATTTCAGATTATTATTGAAAACTCATTTGTCCAATTATCATCTGCTATTCATGAGCTATATTGTGAGCTACCAACCCATTTTTCTCCTGAGGTTCGTGTCTGTCAGTCAGTAACTCTTAGATTCGATCAAATTCAAATGAATTTCCGAAATGAACATTTAATTAGGGTCTCACGGTCCCTAAATCGACCGATGGGGTTGAAATAGCATATAATTTGGTAGGTAGAAGGTGCTTTAATGATTTATTTGGGTGTTCTTTGCGGAATAATACCTAACTGCGAAATCTTGAATCATTTTGTTTCGAGCCATTCGTGTGGCATTTAATTCGGGGTCATTTCAAATGATAGGGGACCATACATTTGGAATGAAGATCGCTCGGGAGATGTTCCAGGAATCATCAGAGGGCGAAAGGTCTAATTAAATCTTCAATTTCGAGTTTAAACAATGATTCGTGATTTTATTGCAACTCCTATTAACGAAAGTTTTCGATGCAGAGTTTTTAATGGCCCATAGCTCAGTTATCTGAATGTCTTATAGGGGGCGTTTGGCTTGTACCGATATCCTAAGCTCAGTGGTACTTTTGTACTGGTACTTTTGTAATGATAAACTCTTACCGACATTACAGTTTTCTATTGAAAACCGTTAAGAACTAGAACTCTACTTCAGAGGCGTTCTTTTTAACTTGAAAATATTACTCTAGATGATCTTTGGCCAAGATCGTGATCGTATAGTGGTTTTAAAGGACTCTACGTTGTGTATGTAAGTATGTAACCCAAATCACGCTTGATTCAATAGAACAGATCGACGGGAAAATAGGAAATTTAAAACACATAGTTTAACACTCAAAACAAGAAAATAACAAGTTTATTTCAGAGTGCCAAAAGGTAGGGAGGAAAAAAACACAATCCTGAAGGGGATGCAAAAAACAACCTCCCTCCTTTTCTCGTTCATATACCATTAACTCACAAGTAAAGAATATTCATAAACAGGTTGACCGGTGAGAATTCTCTCAAATGGTGTTTGGAAATGATTTAGTAGATTGAAGGCGGTAAATTGGGAGTTATACTTCGCAGGGGACAAACTATCATTTGACGATTGATGATTGATGAGCTCCCACGGTGCAAGGAGAGGGGAATGCGACCAAAGATCCTCGTTATATATATTTCCAAACTTTGGGCAAAGCCTTATTTCAATTTTTAGGTTGCGTCATCCGATAGTTGTCTCCCTGGTCAATAGTCCCATCAAGTATTAGATGAACCATATAAGCAGTAAACGATATAACCAGTAAATGTTATAAACAGTAAACGAAATAAACAATAAACGATATAAGCAGTGGATGATATAGATAGTAAACGATATAAGCAGTCAATCATATCAACAAAAAACAAGAAGTCATAACGGATAATAATGCGTGGAGAGTAGCTTTTCAAAACGCTCAATCGATATAAGATGATGAAACATAATGCCGACAATGGTGCTTATGAATATCCTTGCTATTTGCTGAAAACTACAACGATTACATATAGTATCATTTGAAGAATATTGCGAAACCTTATAATTAAGGTGATTATTTAACATTCGTTTATACAAGCAAATTCTTGTGAGGAGCACTTAGGAATTCAATACATATGGTCAGTTAGAATCATTAAATAATATGGAATAGACTTGATAATGAAGTATGAAAAATGGATACAAAACAATACACAAGAAGCAAACCAACATGGTAAAATACGTTGAGTAAAAGCAAATTCTCTTGTGAATTGAGGGTAAATGATATGAGCTAAACACATGGGGTAAAAATGGACACTGTTGAAGACAAGTGCAGGAAGTTAGAAGAAGCAGGTATCTGAATGATAAAGTTGTAATTATAAAATATTGTTACTCACATGACAAACCCAAAGTATCTCTTCCACCCTCGAAGTTTTCAGATCAACTAACTCACAATCCCACCCTGTTTTTACCTTCACGAAAAACGAGCAGCCAGGAAAAATCAACAACCGTTCAGAGCCAAACTACCCAAGCAAGAGCCTAGATTTCGTGGTAAGCATCGTACTTCGATTCGTAGAAAAGGATTCTGTGGTTATTCTTCTCTCGGACGGACTCAGCAATCCGACTCCCTAAGTTCATGATAATATGGATTCCTGTACGGATAATAAAAATGGCGGGCGCAGACGCCAGATCGGTTCAAGTTCTTCTCCGAAAAGTCCATAGCCCTCTCGACCTAGTTTTTTCAATGCACGATCATAATTTTTTATCTCTGAGAAACCCCTAGTGAGCTCACGGTTCTTCTCATCCGACACAATACAGCACCATCCTGAGCAACAGGTGCTTCGAGTCTACTAATTATCATATGAAGAAATGACATTCAAGAAAGATGGATGATCTTAGTCAGTTCGAAACATATCCTATGGTATGATTTGTTAAATCATTCATCAAATTGTTCAGAATTCGCCGCTGGAACCAACGTACGCACCATCCGTCTTAACCGTAATTTATTCAAATGGCCCATTGGAAATTAGGATTCAATCAATTTATGTAATTTGATTTTCACTCCTTTAAAAATAATGGACGTGTTTTTTTCGCGATAGGACGAGCCCACGTGCAAAATTACTTTCTAAAAATTCTAACGCCCAATTCCATACGCGATCTGATAATTGTAGACAATTTCATTCGGATATCTATGATCTGCAAATTGATATGATCGCGTTCGGAAATTTCAGCGTGGTTACGTCTGTTGGTTTTGAACATCTGCGAAGAATAGAAGGTGATGATTATGGTCGTTCGAAGTTTTGGGCACGTGAGTTAGAGAATGTTGTGTGGATTATTCACGAAGTATTTCCTACGCGATTAAGTAGTGCCTTGAAGATACCGAATGTTCATTATTGTCTACTCTGAAAGCATCTCGAATGTACATTATAAATAGGATGACAGACGAAAGAACACTCAGCTTTTTTTGACAGGTGCTAGAACTCATCAAAAGAGATCATTTCGCCAGAAGTTGATCATATAAAATATTCAATTTGAAAAAGAGTGCAAAAAATCTTGACCATCAATATCTTAATACGACTCTGGATCATGTTATCTTTCTGTTAGGAGATCTGCCATGGATCACGGTGCCATATGCATTCCAGCAAGTAAATAAAGTGCTTAATTTTCAGAACCATAGAAACCATAGAAAATTGTAACTTTTGAACGGAAAGGCCTAGGGACTTGAAATTTTCAGGAAACGTGTAGATCTGAAATATGGCGTTCACGTTTATCAATGAGCAGAATTATACTATGGGGTTTCGTAAATACAGTCGTTTGAAATTTTGTTTTCTCGATAATTTCCCATGCATTCAGCATGTAGAATTCGAGTTTAGCATATTGCATATTTTTAGCATTTTTTGGCAAATGGGGTTTAACAGGAAAACAAAGTTTAAATTCAGGTTAGATCAGATCAGAGGAAAGAAGAAAGATAAGATCTGTAGCGATCTTCAACGACTGCCCAACATTTGCCGTACCGCTCAACAGAGGGCGCCACCGAATAGACAATACCACCCAAAGGATTGAAAAGCGACAGAAAAGGTGTCAGCATTTGTAGACAGTAATTCTGTAATCAAATTCGCTATCATGAGTCCGGAATCAGGTAAAAAAAATTCTCTACATTTGATATGGAGTCTCTCAATACTAGTTTTCAACGAATGTTCCTCTAATTCGTAAGAATAATGTAAGATACTCGAATTCGCTCTTTATAGACTGAATGCATCACTATAGGAAATTCCTGTAAAAGCTCTGGTTGTGAGTTTTGAATACAACTAACTAGTACTGTAATATACAGGGTGTTCCTGAACTGGAGGTACAAAAGAAGAGGTGAAATTCCTTAAGTTATTCTCAGAAAAATGAGTCTCATAAACATGGGATCGAAAACGTTTTGTTTTCGGGATACAGGGTACAGTAGAAGTTTGAATTTTTTCCAAATTTTTTTCTCGTATTATCCGCTCTTCACAAGATATGCAACTGAAAAAGTTTAATTTGATGTGTTAAAACTAACAATGAATTAATTCACAGCTTACTAACTGAATTTCGATGACAATTTGGATTTTTCTGAGCCTTTTGGAGAAAATCGTTCAAAATTTTTTTTCTCAAAATCGGTAGCAGATACGACAAAACTAGAAGAGACCATAAAGTTGAGTATAACAACAAAGCTCCTTTCTACTTCTACATTTTTTCAAATCAACAGTGGCACACCAAAAAAAAGTTCTGGAGGAAAGCAGGGGACAGTGTTCAAGAAAAAATATCACCCTGTAGATTTGCTATCGAAATTGGCATGTCACATGGCATATACTCTCAATTGTATTATCTATGCGAAATTTCAGTTGATAATCTTGTGGAGAGTAGATACCATGAGAAAAAACTTGAAAACAATTCAAACTTATTCAACACCCTGTATCTCGAAAACGAAACGTTTGCGATTCTATGTACATAGGACTTTTTGAGCGCTCGTACTACTTACACGAGGGCTATATCATTTCGTCACGATGTCTGTTTTTTTCGAATTTTGAGCCGAAAATGGTCTCAATCGACTATGTTCGACTCACTGATGACGAATCCGTCGGAAAATTTGAGTCTGTCCGTCCGTCCGGCCGTAAGCACGATAACTCTCGAACGGAACAATCTACAGACTTGAAATTTTCAGTGTGGGTTCAAATCCCAAATGCCTTGGTTGAGTTCGTTAATGGGCCAAATTCCATCAGGGGTTCCGTAAATATGGCCGTTCAAAGTTTTGTTCCCCTGATTACTTGAAAACTACAGATTTGATTGAGATGAAATTTTGCACTCAAATGGAGAATGAGGTGTTCAAGCTACATGTGAAATTTTGTCCAGATCGCATGACCAGAACCATAGAAACCATAGAAAATTGTAACTTTTGAACGGAAACGCCTAGGGACTTGAAATTTTCAGGATAGGTGTGGATCTCGAATGTCGTGATCACGTTGATCTATAAACAAAATTATACTAGGGGTTCCGTAAATATGGTCGTTTGAAATTCAGTTTTCTTGATAATTTCAAAACTACAGATTCGATCGTGACTAAATTTTGTATACTAATGGAGAAATTTATATTCAAGCTACATTCCTCCAGATCACATGACCAGAACCATAGAAACCATATAAAATCATAACTTTCGAACGGAAAGACCTAGGGACTTGAAATTTTCAGGATAGGTGTGGATCTGAAATGTCGCCTTCACGTTTATCAATGAGCAGAATTATACTAGGGGTTCCGTAAATACGGTCGTTTGAAATTTTGGTTTCTCGATAATTTCGAAACTACGGATTCGATCGAGATGAAATTCTGTATTTTAATCGAGAATGATATATTAAAACAATATTTTGTCCAAATCGCATGAACCATAGAAAATTGTAACTTTTGAACGGAAAGGTCTAAGAACTTGAAATTTTCAGAGTAGGTTTGGATCTCGAATGTCGGGGTTACGTTTATCGATGAGCAAGATCAGACAACAGTAAATATGTTTTTTTGGGAATCTGACAAAATATTTTTTTCCTGATCATTTCGAAACTACTGATTGGATTGAGATGAAATTTCGCACCTAGCTTGGGAATAATGTATTCAAACTACGTGCCAAATTTTGTCCAGATCGCACCACCAAGACCATAGATACCGTAAAAAATTCTAGCGAATTATCGAAAAAAACTTGGTCACCTAAAGCACTGACAAGAATTCTGGAGTTTCGCCTAAGTTTCAGAATGTTTGTGACAGCTGTCGAAAATTCCTTCAATTGATTTCTAAAACTGGAAAATTCGAATCTACCTACAAGGTGCATGTACGAGCGCTCAAAAGCTCCTGCCTTCACAGCAGTGCTCTTCGTAATTTTTTTATTGAAAATACATGAGGAATCTCCCCTCTCCGTTTGTACCTCCAATTTAAGAACACCCTGTATGAACGACACTTCTTCAATTCAACGGGAAATTCCTGTTAAATCGATACTACAGTTCCGGTATTACTAAAGCAATTCCTGTTTCAGTTTAGTGTTCATAACTGAAAATTATTGTAGAAACTTAAGCTTGGAATACAACTATCTAGTTTATTTATTGAATATGAAATTCCTGTAAATAGTCACGCATAATCCGGTTTTCAGTATTATTTTCCTGTTGAAATGACAATCTACAGTTTGGTTGCATCAACTAATGTGAAATTTGTTATTTCTAGAGGAATTAAACGACCGGAATTGCGACGTTAAATCACCAAATATTCCTGCTGTCGCTTGTATAGGGGGAATTTCCTGTAGAAGTTACCGAATTCCTGTTGTTCATCCTGGAAAATTCCATTGGGTGTAAACATTTGATTTCTCATAAATGAACTTTTGGTGGACCAGAATCGGCAACTTTTGAAACGATCACAAAATTTCTGAACTTCCTCAATTTTTGTGGAGCATCGAATATCCTCATTCTGCTACTATGAATTATAAAACGACATTCTTTCGAATAAATCAAAGAACAATCGTATTTTTCTAACCGATACCAACTATTTATATCCGAATAAACAAGTCTAATATGGTCAAAATCGAACAAAACGAGTCGTATTCAATTAAGGAACATTCATCGAGCTCTATATAACTATTCAGTCCGCCTCCCACCTTTAAATGCTGTATGGTAATGCGAGACTTACTTAAGCAACTCAATTAAAACTGAACGAATAAAACGAAATTAAGCCTGATCCCAATCACAATAGAAGTTAATTATTCCGATGTCCAGCGATGGTTTGAAGTAGATTGGAATTCAAGTACACTTCCCTCCTTTTTTCTCGATCTACCTACGCGAGTGCGTAGCTTGTATCGTCCAGCATCAGCGTTACTTTTATTAGAAATTTTGCACTTTGTCTTCGAATGCGGTACATATTTCTCTGGGGTTCTCAGGATAGACTATTATACAAGGACTGCCCTGAAGATTTCCCGAATAACTCATGAATTCCAAAGGCGATAGAAATAGCCAAGTCGTCAATAACACGAAGAGAAATTTGCTCCAAAACTACTCACGAATTTTTTTCGCCATGTCCAAATATCAGCAGATGCTGCTACCGAATGAGCGGATAAGTTAACGGTCGCCCCGCAATAAATATACAAGTTAATTAAGCGCTCTAATTATGTATTCCATGCATGCACCCAACACCCATGTGACAAACTTGTAATCAAGCGATCTGACGAATTTGGAGTGTTTTTATTGACCATTGATCTATACACATCGGAAATAGCTGACGTTAAGCTCACTTCATACCAAACTTGATGAGAGCTAGTTCGTAAACCAAACATTAATTCTTATTTAATCTTTCTGTTTCAGCTGTAACAGTCCGTTACCTAACCAAACGATACATCGGAGAGTACAGTTCTTCAATGGGTGAGTTTTCAGCTTCTCTATGCTGTGATTTGCTTCGACCTTCATCGCAGATAAGCCCATATTTGTTTTCAGTTCCAATAATGAACGAAAAAATCGGTATATTCTCCAAGGGATTGACGAGATAAACTCTACAATAAAAATGCAAAACTCGTTTAACAATACATCTTGCAGTAATCACCGTGACATAAGGTCGATCAAACAACTGGATGATACTTGAAACTTTCGATAATAATAAAAAGCCCCAATTTCCCGAGATTATTCTCGTTATTTCACCACCTACAACGGTTATGACTCCTGAAAGTTCGTGGCTTGGTCCAACGTTGAAGTCTCGGATTCAATGCTGCGTTTAGTGCTCTTTATTGATTTCAGCAGTTACCAGTTTTGATGGCTTATTTTATTACTAGTATGCGAGATGTTTTTATGTTGTTGATTACCTGGACATGATGTTCACGGACAAAACAATTGGTAACCTACCATTTAATGTATCAGGTGGAAATTGAAGGATATCAAATTTTTTGCAATATCTGGTGATAACTCAATATGAGTAAGATGATATAACTTTTTCGAAATGAGAACCATTCCAGACACAAAATATTTACCGGTTTTGGTGCTTGAACGTTCGTCGCTTGGTCCACCGTTGAAGTCTCCGACACAATGCGGTCGGTGGTGCTTTTTATTAATGCAAGCGGTAATTAGTTTCGAGTGCCCATTTTATTATAAGCATTTGAGAGGTTTTTATGTTGGTAATGACCTGGTCAAACTTCTTTAGTAGCTAAAAATTACGCAATTACCTTTAAAATATTAATGGATAATGCCTCCATTTTCTGAATTGATGATTAATAGAAATTTATATCTTTGAAGAGATAGCCTTCAGTAACTTGAGGGAATTCAGTTAATTTATGAATGTATTTTTTTTATTTTTTTTTTCAATTAAGAAACAAAAAAAACGGTAAATATCGAAAGAATACACATTGTTTACTCCCCGAGGAGTTGACAAGATGAACTCGAAGATAAAAATGCCAAACTTCGGATGTGTGGAATCTCATTGCTTTTACAATACATGTTGCTGGAATCATCGTGACATAAGGTCGATCAAACAACTGGATGATTCTTTAAAATTTCAATAAAAATAAAAAGCCTCAATTCACAGAGATTATTCTCATTCTAGATGGAATTTATTTTACCTACAATGGTTATGGCTTCTGAAAGTTCGTCGCTTGGTCTAACGTTGAAGTCTCCGATTAAATGCTGCGTTTGGTGCTCTTTATTGATTTGAGACGTTTGTCGCTTGGTCCACCGTTGAAGTCTCCGGCACAATGCTGTCTTTGTTGCTTTTTCTTGATGTAAGCGGTAATTAGTTTCGAGTGCTTATTTTATTATGAGCATTTGAGTCTTTTTTGTTGGTGATGTTTTGGTGAACCTTCTTTAGTAGCTAGGAATTACGCAATTACATATAAAATATTTATGAATAACTCATATTTCACTCTTCAACAACTCAAGTGAATTCATGAATGTATTTCTTTCCAAAAATGAAACGAAAAAAATCGAAAGAATACACATTATTTACTCCCCGAGGAATTGACAAGATGCACTATAAAATAAAAATGCAAAACTTCCGATCTGTGAAATTTCATTACTTTTACAATACATGTTGTGAGAATCACCGTGACATAAGGTGGATCAAACAACTGGATGATTCTTGAAAATTTCAATAATAATAAAAAGCCTCAATTCACGGAGATCATTCTCATTCTAGATGCAATTTATTTGACCTACAACGGTTATGGCTCCTGAAAGTTCGTCGCTTGGTCCAACGTTGAAGTCTCCGATTCAATGCTGCGTTTAGTGCTCTTGATTTGAGCCGCTACCAATTTTGATGGCTTATTTATTACTAGTATGCGAGATGTTTTTATGTTGTTGGTTACCTGGGCATGATGTTTACCGACAAAATGATTGGTTATGTACCATGTTATGTATTAGTTGGTAGGAAAATAATTGAACGATATCAACTTCTGGCAATATCTGGTGATAACTAAATATGTATGACTTAGATGATATAACTTATTTGAAATAAGAACAATTTAAGATACAATATTTCTACCGGTTTTGGTTCTTGAACGTTCGTGACTTGGTCCACCGTTGAAGTCTCCGATACAATGCGGTCGGTGGTGCTTTTTATTGATGTAAGCGGTAATTAGTTTCGAGTGCTTGTTTTATTATGAGCATTTAAGAGGTTTTTATGTTGGTAATGTCTCGGTAAAACTTCTTTAATAGTTAGGAATTACGCAATAACCTATAAAATATTCATGGATAATACTTACCTATGTTTGGTTGTTGCTACCATATCTTACATTTCATTTTCTGAATCAATGATTATTAGAAATGTTTATCATTAGAGAGAAACTCTTCAGTAACTTCACCCTTTCAGCCCTGACTTTTTGATATTCAAAATGAAATTTTTTTCCTGTGAATTTGTTTATAAGCAACCTTCCAGCAACTTTCTCAAGAAACATGAGGTAGTTCTCAGTATTCGCATAGGAACTAGGAGGTAGTGGCAAATGCCACCACCAGGTCTTCAAATACAGTTGCTAGCTGTATGTAAAACTCTGTGGAGTCAGTGGTAGCAAATGCCACCGTAAGGGCCGAAAAGGGTTGAGTTTTTTTTTTTAATTTTTTTCCAAAAATAAAACGGAAAAAGTCGGTAGGATACACATTATTTACATAACTCTTAAGTTTTACAATACATCTTGCAGGAATCACCGTGACATCAAACAACTGGATGATACATTCAATAATAATAAGAAACCTAAATTTCTCGATATTATTCGCATTCTAGAAGCAATTTATTTTACCTACAACGGTTATGGCTCCTGAAAGTTTGTCGCTTGGTCCAACGTTGAAGTCTCCGATTCAATGCTCCGTTTAGAGCTTTTCATTGATTTGGGTCGTTGCCAGCTTTGATAGCTGATTTTATTACTAGTATGCGAGATGTTTTCATGTTTTAATGACGTTCGCCGACACAATTTTTGGTTACGTACCTACCACTTTTTTTCAATAGTAAAAAAATAATTGAACGATATCAAATTATTTGCAATGGTGATAACTCAATATGACCAAGATGATATAACATATTTGAAATAAGAACCATTCCAGATACAATATATTTACCGGTTCTGGTTCTTGAACGTTCGTCGCTTGGTCCACCGTTGAAGTTTCCGACACAATGCTGTCTGTTGGGCTTTTTATCGATGTTAGCGGTAATTAGTATCGAGTGCTTATTTTATTATAAACATTTAAGACGTTTTTATGTTGGTGATGACTTGAGAAAACATCTGGAGTAGCTAGGAATTACGCAATTACCAATAAAATATTTATAGATAATACCTATGGGTTGAGGTACCAAGTGTAAAATTTCATTTTCTGAATTAACGATTAGGTAATACTAGTAGGTACTTATATAAATACAAAGCGAGAATTTATATCTAGTGGGATTTAAAGGGTGGGCTAAGTTTTTCAATGAGTTTATAAACCCACAAAACGGGAAATCAATAGAAAAAGTAGATCAATAAACCAACTAAGTAAACTGATAGAGAATCTTTCTGTATAGGATTATAATTGGAAAGAAAAAATATACACGGTGAGTATAATCCAAAGTCCTGCAATTACACTCCAAATATTATGGTTAACCTCTAAATTAATTTCCTTGATGAAACCAATGTTAATCTGGTTATAATTGATGAATTGGCCAGTTATCGATATATTCCAATGAAACTTGAAGATAAATTATCAATATGATAATATATCGAATAAAGGTAGTTGCCATCAAATATTACTCCCTGGATAAACAAATTTGATTTTGTTGTCTTTCTAACGAATTTCTCATTTAAGCACTGAAAATAACAGGGAAATAATCCATATAGTCTCAAATAGGTTCAATTACATATTTGCTGCAAGGAAGATTTTTAGGTAAATTGTATGAGTTTCTATTCTTTTAGACATGCAGCTGCCATATCATCAAGGTACAATTTTGTTCGAAAAATCAATGCAATGTTTATATTCAATCGTATTTCCTTCATATCAGTCCTCCAAAGGGTTCATTCTTGGAATTAGAAACGGAAGTTCTCACGAGCTCAGACAAAATTTAACAAAATTAATAAAATTGATTGTGTGTTTTCTTCATAATACGAACGAAAGAATCGAATTCTACCAGTTATGTTTCATTAGAATTTTGTTGGTAGCTTCCTGAAATATCATCGAGATTATATAAGAGGGGTGCAGAAATGTCGTAAGACGAACCTATTCATTCGTATTTATCTCATTTCTCACACCGATAGGGTGCGAAAATTTTATACATCTGTCAATTTAGCACATATTGTTATTCTTCCTGAAATTGGTGAAACTGTAAACTGAAAATTCGATAGAAATCGTTACTTACCTTTGATTTCACTTGAATCTTGTCGTCGTGTTTTCGTCGTCATTGTTCTGCATGAATGATATAGCTGTCGAAATGAAAACATTGAAAAATGATGGATGACCGATGGCTGAAGAAGATTGACATTTCAAGTCCTTTGTTTACAAAAATGTACGATATTCAAGACAAGGACTTGTGAAAATAGTGAAATGTGTCAAAACGTCACATAGATGTTGAAGCTTTGTAGTGAAAAACGAGGGGGGGATGGGGCTTGGCGCTCGTAACGACCGCTACGCGGTCGTATTTTTCAGTATCCCAACATGCCTATTTGATTTCAAACGGTGGGCGCGACTTATATGTGTTTTGATTCGAAGCATTTCAAATGTATGTAAGGACGTTTATCATTGGATAGATACCCTTCAGTAACTAAAGTGGATATGAAGTACTCTAGTTAATTCATGAATGTATTATTTTGAATTTTCTTATCTGTGAAGTGAATTGCGATGGCTATCAGAATTTAATGTTCGATGTTCGAAGAATTTCAATATCGTACGAAAAGTGGCGTCACACTATCACTTGAAACAACTCCTGAAAATATCCTCGGGGAATAAATCGAATTGTGTACATACTCACGTGTCAACCTATGCTGATAAAGATATTCATCAGACGTTCGAATTAGCATAAATTACAAGAGATGAACGACAATGTATGGTATATTTTAAATACCACTATCTCGGCATGACGCACCACACAATTATTCCTTCAGGAATCTTTTCTGTTTATTGGTACCTATATATTGTTGCAAAGATTGCAGAGATAAGTTGAAGTTAAAACAAGAGAGTCGCCTCAGATATTATCGACACTATTAACGTTTGTAACCCTAGGCTGTATTCTATTTTTAGACCTTCGATTCCAGACTTATTGGAAAAAGCGTTATCAGCTTTGCCATATCTGGGAGTAAGTGTCTGTGCTTCGTTATTATTTTACGGAAGAGAAGAATTTTCAGTCTGCACAGTTTCTGTTTTTAATTAATTTTCATTCGATCCAATTCCTAAACTACATATAGCAAGGCGAGTCAAAGAGAACATCAAATCATCATTCGCAACCGCAGACTATGGTTTCAGCTTTCTTGTACCATGTCTTCAGTAATATTTCAATTCATCGATACCTGTCAGCAATCTCATTCTCATTCAACGAAACCATGTACGACTTCCCACTGTAAAACATGGTACGAGTCGTTAAAAAATATGATGCGCCCAAATACAATGCGAAAAAAATAACGAACATAATTTTCGATCGAAATTGGCGGAGTAATGGAAGCTTGCACCTCCGATAAATCTGTAAAATTTGATTTATGTTCCGTGTGATTATGTGGAATGGGTAGTGTAGTGAAAAATTTTTTCATCGTGGGTTGGGAGAGAACGTGATAATTCAAACGTGTCAAGTTATTTCGCCAAAAATGACATATGGATCATGTAATGAGCTGGTTCGAAGACATGAATAATGCTTGTTACGGAATGGTTATTACGTTCAACATTTCATTACCTCCTTCAAAATCCGGATAATATGGGCATTTATTTTTATTATATTGTTTCGTCGTGTTTTGGTCATAAACTGTAATTCTTAACAAAATAAAAATGAATAAAGGAAAAAATCTTTTCCTACGTTGAGAGGGGAGAAGATCTGGAGTTAAATTGGAAGAACTTCCTCATCGGCGATTTGAAAAAGTTGAATTGCATGTACAGGGTGATTTTTGAGGACAGGGCTTTTTTTGACGAGTGCTAGACCTCTTCAAAAGAGATCATTTCGCCAGAAGTTGATTATACAGAATCTTCAATTTGGAAAAAGTGCAGAAAAACTTGGGCATAAAGATTTTAAGACCACTCTGGATCGTGTTAAATTATCTCTCTTTCAGAAGATCTGCCATGAATCTCGGTGCCATATGCATTCCAGCAAGTAAATAATGTGATGGAGTTCATCGCCAAGTCGTATATTCTCTTTCAACTTTCATTAGGAGATTTTTCCGGAACGGTATAATTCTTAAAGTTCAAACTAAGGAGAAGAAATATTACACATTAAAAAAGTCCTAGAAAAAAAATTCACAAACTTAACGATAAAATCCAAATTGTTTACAGAAATTATGCGAAATGGTCACCATTCGTTTGATGTGCACAAAGTCTTACTCGGCGTAATAACGAATTATTACATGCAGAAACTATCGCCTCAGTTTGCTCACGAATAATGTCACAAGCATTTTCAATGCGTTGTTTTATTCTTCAACACTATTCACCTCACCGTTACTGTACACTCATGTTTTCAAATTACCCAAAAAGTAGAAATCACATGGGTTAGGATCCGGGGAGAGTGCAGGCCAATAAATCGACCCTATCTACCTAATGTCACAAAAATCATACGCTCTGTCAGATGATTTCCTGTAAACTGAACGCATTTAAGAAACACATTTGAACCTCAATACGTACCTAAATCAGATCCGTGCTGGGAATTTCTCAGATTTTCAGGTGACTTTGAATTCGAAATACTCGGCCCTGGTGAATATTTTATATGAAGGATATTTCTAGTTCTAGCACCTGTCAAAAAAACCTCACCTTTGAAGAAACGAAAGGAAAAAAAATGTTCATGAATTGATTTCTTTACCAATAAATTTAATAACATTTGGTTTTATGTCTTCTGAAATTTTTGTGTTCTGATTTTGTTTCTAGAGAATTCACAACCTTCAGTTTGTTCTTGTCAGTTCGGCGATTAGCCAATTCATTCGAAGTGATAAAGCTCACACATTGTTTCATCTTTATTCACCAACGAGATAAATACAGTATTAAAAAAAAAACTAACGTAATGAACATAATGAAGCAACTCCCACTGTGAAGAAAGAAAACAAAGAAAAGAGCAAATTATAATGAGTTACGGTAAACAAATGAGGCTATGTTCAAAACGCAAATGAAGTATAGAAACGTTAATATGTGAAAAACACAATCTGAAAAAATTACCAGCACAAGTTTTGAAGTTGTTCAATTCTGTCACAGTCAAGGTCATCATCATCATAATTCCTCAGAAGAACATTTATAATTTATTAATTTTGAGTCCAAACTATAACCAACTTGTCACTCAGCTCTTCGAACTATCAAAATTTTTTTTTTGAGTTTTAAGGTTATATTCACGTCAACCATGAAGTAATAAAATCGGATGACACCTGGAGTTGATCGGTAGATTTCCTCGGCTCAAAAATTTGTCGTTTTATGTTGTAATTACGACTTTTTTTGATATTCTATATGCGACACATTGAAGACGAGGAAGAATATTCTACTCATTTCATGAAAAATACCAAAAATATACATCAAAATAATACCAACGAAAATAAAAAAGAACCCAGAAGAAGGAATGATTCAAAACAAAAAATAATTTCTCCAGAAGAAACGATCAAAATAAGAAAATATTCTACAAATATGAATATGACTACAATACAAAAAAAATTTATAAGTACTGTACTGTACTGGTACTTTTTAAATTATAGAACTATTACCGACATTTCAGTTTTCTATTGAAAACCGTAAAGAACTAGAACTCTACCTTACAGGCGTTCTTTTTAACTTGAAAATATTACTTTAGATAATCTTTGGCCTAGATCATGATCGTATAGTGGTTTTAAAAGGGACTCTACGTTGTGTATGTAAGTATGTAACCCAAATTACGCTTGATTCAATAGAAGAGATTGACGAGAAAATAGGAAATTCAAAACACATACTTTAGCACTCAAAACAAGAAAATAACAAGTTTATTTCAGAGTGCCAAAAGGTAGGGAGAAAAAAAAACAACCCTGAAGGGGAAGAAAAAAACAACCTCCCTCCTTTTCTCGTTCATATACCATTAACTCACAAGTGAAGAATATTCATAAACAGGTTGACTGGTGAGAATTCTCTCAAATGGTGTTTAAAAATGATTGAGTAGATTAAAGGCGGTAAATTGGGAGTTATACTTCGCAGGGGTCAAACTATCATTTGACGATTGATGATTGATGAGCTCCCACGGTGCAAGGAGAGGGGAATGGACCAAAGATCCTCGTTATATATATTTTCAAACGTTGGGCAAAGCCTTGATTAATTTCTAGGTTGCGTCATCCGATAGTTGTCTCCCTGGTCAATAATCCCATCAAGTATTAGATAAACCATATAACCAGTAAACGATATAACCAGTAAATGTTATAAACAGTAAACGAAATAAACAATAAACGATATAAGCAGTGGATGATATAGATAGTAAACGATATAAGCAGTCAATCATATAAACAATAAACGAGAAGTCATAACGGATAATAATGCATGAAGAGTAGCTTTTTAAAATGCTCAATCAATATAAGGTGATGAAACATAATGCCGACAATGGTGCTTATGAATATCCTTGCTATTTGCTGAAAACTACAACGATTACAGATAGTATCATTTGAAGAATATCGCAAAATCTTATAATTAAAGTGATTATTAAACATTCGTTACTACAATCGAACTCTTGTGAGAAGCACTTTAATATCAAATATTATGGAATAGACTTGATAATGAAGTATGGAAAATGGATACAAAACAATACACAAGCAGCAAACCAACATGGTAAAATACGTTGAGTAGCAGCAAATTGCCTCTTGTGAATTGAGGGTAAATGATATGAGATAAACACATGGGGTAAATAATGGACACTGTTGAAGACAAGTGTAGCAAATTAGGAGAAGCCGGTATCTGAATGATAAAGTTATAATTATAAAATATTGTTACTCACATGACAAAACCAAAGTATCTCTTCCACCCTCGAAGGTTTCAGATCAATTAACTCACAATCCCACCCTGTTTTACCTTCACGAAAAACGAGCAGCCAGGAAAAATCAACAACCGTTCCCAGCCAAAGAACCAAAACGAGAGAGCCTAGATTTCTAGGTTAGCATCGTACTTTGATTCGTAGAAAAGGATTCTGTGGTTATTCTTCTCTCGGATGGACTCAGCAATCCGACTCCCTAAGTTCATGATAATATGGATTTCTGTACGGATAATAAAAATGGCGGGCGCAGACGCCAGATCGGTTCAGTACTACAAACGACTAAAAATAGACCAACCCCAAGAAAAATATATGATATACAATAAAACCAGATAGGAAAAATTAATGGAATCATAGAACACAGAATGGAATTGCTTCGACGGAGTGGACTGTCGAATTCATTTGATCCTGCACTGGTTTATTGAAAACTACGTTTGGTCAACAATTTATTCACAAAATATATACACAACCAAATCAGGTCATAATGTTTTTCTCACTACGAGGCTAAGTTAATAAAGATAATAAAGAAAGATCACAGAGTTTGTACTCGGTACGTGAATTATTTATATATAATTTCATAAAATGATAAGAACGCTGCAATTTTTGCACAGAATTATAATCAAACAAAATTTTTTTTCAAGATAATGGAGAACAAACCACAATCACAGTAAAAACAACAGAAATAGTCAAATTGAAAAATTTATTTCATGATATTAATATTGAGAGAATTTTGATGTTCTCACTAAATGATAAATCGCAATGTTCCTTCCTTGATCCCCCCAGATTAATATATCTCGGTGAAATGTTCGTATTAACCATCACAAAAGGGAGTTGGTAATTTTTTTTATTTTCCAGAATTCCCACAACCATACCTTACGTTCTTCCCGACATGGGAACTGTAAAACATGCAATACCCAGTGTATGCATCCGAAAAGAGTCATATCATTCATTTCTCTACTGTTATTGCAAACTTATGCCGCAAGAAGCAGTATGGAAATATTCTTAGGAATATTTCAGTACCACATACTTTATCCCCCAACAAACTCTATTTGATCCTGCTACATTCATGTAACTTCGACTCCTCGCCATATATGGAACTGCAGAATATTCCATGCCATCCTCCTTTACTTCACAGTAAAGTTCATCCCATTATATGCGCATATTGCGGCTGATCATGCTCACTCTTCGAACCAGGTCAGACTGACAGACATTTGACGAAGCCAAAGGCTGAATATTTCTGATCTACTTCCCCTAGAAAAATAACCAGTGTATTCGAAGCGTTTTGAATCGCAACGGTAAATCTCCCAGCAGTTATTGGAGTGATGAACAAGAACAAATATCTCGTTAATATTCACGTCCCAAACGTTTCAAATGGTAATTTGCGCTGTAATGAGTGATCATTAGAATGAAGGATTATAATCTGATGTTCGATATCCGTTGGATATGTCGGATTTCTCAAATTGAAATTTAATAATGATGTATGGTGGCTCTGCTCATTGATTATAATGGTAAAAAGTTGGTGATAAAAGGCGTGTAGTGTTTATTTACTTTAACTGTTCTTCCGGATTATTTTAGAGAAATCGTTATGGAGAGTAAACTGTTGAAGTCGACTTCTTTCACTCTTTTTTGTTTGTTTTTTGCACCTATAATACCACAAGAGCCTAAATTATTTCCGGAAATTCCTTTCTGATCACGAATTTTTCGAAAATTATTCCGAGTCGCGAAGCGACTCGGGGTAATTTTTGCTTGAAATATTCATGACCGAAAAAAATTCCTAATGCATGAAATCGACCGTTTCACCAGAAATGCAGTAACTATCCAACTTCCAATATCTTCGATTTGCCTGAATCGTCATTTCTATGACATATTAGTTGTTAGTGTTGATTACTTTTTTATGGAGTGCATTAAATGTATTATAAGTTTATTTATAGAGTATTATATAATATATCAACAAAAATATTATATTTCATGTTATTGTTCATCTTCATACAGTATTCAGAAAAAATGAATATTCATATATTTTCATATAATATATCAACAAAAATGTTATATTTCATGTTCATCTTTATACAGTATTTGAAACTATTGAATATTTATATACTTTTTTTCATCTCAACAATATGATTTATTTAATATTGATCTAATGCATGAAATCGGCCGTTTCACCAGAAATGGAGTAACTTTTCAACTTCCAATATCGATTGCCTGAATCGATCGATTGAAGTTTAGTGAAAAAGTTGCTGTATTTCAACAATATGAATTGTTATGGAAATTGAAATATGTATAGTAATATTTCTCAACGATTCGAAAATAAATTCAAATATTTCACCACAATTGCATGAAATTTGGAATATCTGAAACTGAAAATTGAATTCTTCGTAATATCCAGTAATAAATAAAAAGAATATATTCCAAATTCCTAGTCGATTCAGGAAATTCAACTTTGCAATATCAATAACCTATAACATTATCTTATTTTCAAAGGGGGTTCACATAATAAAATATGAATTGTTTGAGTTATTAATCACATAATATATAATAGTAATTTATGTAAGGAATTTTGTAAAAATGCAATTTGGAATTGGAAACTGAACAGAGTGAATCAAGAATGCTTAATATCAAGGAAAATATGATATGGAATTAATTTGTAAAAAAGTGGAGACAGTTGGGGAAAGAAAACATCGAGAATTTATGTTTGAAATCTTGCCAAAAGGAGAAACATACAATTTGAAAGCAGGGAAATCAAATTTTCAAGGTCGAGGAATATGAAGAGCAGCGTGTCAATGTTTTCATAAAGAAACAAGCCAGGGAAAATTGGAGAAACATATTTGGGTATAGTTTTTATCTGTGAGTGCACTCATTGATCATTAGTTTGAAAGGATTTATTAATTTTAGTATCATTCAATAGTTAGAGTTAGTTCAATAGAATTCGATTGTTAACATATAATGCATGAAATCGGCCGTTTCACCAGAAATGGAGTATTTTTCCAACTTCCAATATCTTCGATTTTCCTGAATCGATCGATTCAAGTTTAGTGAAAAAGTTGCAACCTTTCAACAATATAAATTGTTATGGAAATTGAAATATAGATATGTTTCTCAACGATTTAAAAATAAATTCAAATACTTCACCAAAATTGCATGAACATTGGAATATCTCCCAAATATATAGGTAAGCGGAAACCACAAAATTGAATTCTTTAATATCCAGTAATAAATAAAAAGATTATATTCTAAATCTTTAGTCGTTTCGGGAAATTCAAATTTCCAATATCGATAACCTATAACAACATTATATTTTCAAAGGGGGTTCACATAATAAAATATGAATTGTTTGAATTATTAATCACATAATATATAAAAGTAATTTATGTGAGAAATTTTGTAAAAATGCAATTTGGAATTGGAAACTGAACAGAGTGAATCAAGAATGCTTAATATTAAGGAAAATATGATATGGAATTAATTTGTAAAAAAGTGGAGACAGTTGACCGAGAAAAGTCAGTCGAGATTGATCCCTCAGAAAGTTTTGGTTTGAATTGAGATCGGGGAAAGAAAACATCGAGAATTTATGTTTAAAACTTTTCCAAAAGAAAAAACATGAAATTTGAAAGCAGGGAAATCAAAGTTTCAAGTTCGAGGAATATGAAGAGCAGCGTGTCAGTGTTTTCATAAAGAAACAAGCCAGGGAAAATTGAAGAAACATATTTGGATATAGTTTTTCTCTGTGAGTGCACCCATTGGTCATTAGTTCAAAAGGATTTATTAATTTTAGTATCATTCAATAGTTAGAGTTAGTTCAATAGACTTCGATTGTTTTCATATAATGCCTGAAATCGGCCGTTTCACCAGAAATGGAGTAACTTCTCAACTTTCAATATCTTCGATTTGCCTGAATCGATCGATTCAAGTGTAGTGAACAAAATGATACATCTCAACTAAAAAAAGTTATCAATAATTATCTAATGCATGAAATCGGCTGGTTCACCAGAAATGGAATAACTTTTCATCCAATATCTTCGATTTCCAGAATCGATCGATTCAAGTGTAGTAAAAAAGTTACCACATCTCACCAATATGAATTTTTCAATATTTACCTAATGCATGAAATCGGCCGTTTCATCAGAAATGGAGTATTTTTCCAATATCTTCGATTTTCCTGAATCGATCGATTCAAGTTTAGTGAAAAAGTTGCTACATTTCAACAATATGGATTGTTATGGAAATTGAAATATAGTTATGTTTCTTAACGATTTGAAAATAAATTCAAATACTTCACCAAAATTGCATGAAATTTGGAATATCTCATAAATATATGAGCGGAAATCACAAAATTGAATTCTTCAATATCCAGTGATGCATAAAAAGAATATATTCTAAATTCTTAGTCGATTCAGGAAATTCAACCTTCCAATATATCATATTGTATAACATTATCATATTGTCAAAGGGGGTTCACATAATAAAATATTAATTGTTTGAATTATTGATCACATAATATATAAAAGTAATTTATGTAATAAATTTTTCAAATGCAATTTGGAATTGGAGACTATACAGAGTGAATTGAGAATGCTTAATATCGAGGAAAATATGATATGGAATGAATTTGGAAAAAAATGGAGACAGTTGACCGAGAAAAGTCAGTCGAGATTGATCCTTCAAGAAGTTTTGGTTTGAATTGAGATTAGAGAAAGAAAACATCGAGAATTTATGTTAAAAACCTGGCCAAGAGGAACTACATGCAATTTGAGAGCAGGAAAATTAATTTTTCAAGTTGAAGGAATATAAAGAGCAGCGTGTCAGTGTTTTCATAAAAAAACAAGACAGGGAAAATTGAAGAAACATATTTGGACATAGTTTTTTGTATGAGTGCAATCATCAAGGATCATAAGCTTTAAAGGATTCATTTATTCAAGTATCATTCAATAGTTAGACTTACTTGAATAGAATTTGATTGATAAAAATATAATTCTTTTTTATTTTTCATCTTAGAACCCTCCTTGCGATAGAGTTTGGGGCAAATAAATTAAAATATTCAACAAAATTCTTTGAAATTGTTATTGGATATAAATTATTTTCAAACTCGAAGAGAATTTCATTGAATTCCACATACGAGCCATAGCAGAATTTTTCGATATTCACCTTATGCATGAAACTTCCAATATCTTCGATTCAAGTGTAGTAAAAAAGTAACCACATCTCACCAATATGAATTTTTCAATATTTACCTAATGCATGAAATCGGCCGTTTCACCAGAAATGGAGTAACTGTCCAACTCTCAATATATTCGATCAATTCAGGTGTAGTGAAAAAGTTGATACATCTCAACAATATGAATTTTTTAATATTTACCTGATGCATGAAATCGGCCGTTTCACCAGAAATGGAGTGACTTTTTTCCAACTTCCAATATCTTCGATTTCCTGAATCGATCGATTCAAGTGTAGTAAAAAAGTTACCACATCTCACCAATATGAATTTTTCAATATTTACCTAATGCATGGAATCGGCCGTTTCATCAGAAATGGAGTATTTTTCCAACTTCCAATATTTTCGATTTCCTGAATCGATCGATTCAAGTGTAGTGAAAAAGTTGATGTATCTCAACCAAATGAATTTTTCAATATTTACCTAATGCATGAAATCGTCCGTTCCACCAGAAATTGAGTAACGGTGTTAAGTATTCGACGAATTACGGAATTATCTCGTAATTTGCTGGAAATCTAAAAAAAAACATGTGGTGATGATAAAATCGTTATAAATCATAACTCACCTCTTTCACCAACCTTTCATTCAACCAAAAACACAAACGAAGAAACTCGATGATAACTGGCATCCACCTTTATACAAATGCATATTTAGCATTAACTTGCAGACTAATACCAATACAGGTAAATTTCCACAACGAGACAATATGTCTCCACAAACCCCACGTCCGAGTGTCTCCTTCGCGTTTTTCTGCAAAAGAAACGACGCTACTTGCAGAAAATCATAACCATAACCATTCCGTGGAATATATACTGAACGCAATCAATTTTAATTGAGACGACTTATGTTTATTCAAAATAACATTAGCATAAACCATGTAAGGCAGTAAATAAATTTCTAATAAGTAACAACATAAGTTGGGCATTAGTTCGATTCGACTTCCGTTGTAGAAATGGATGTTTGCCGATTTCAGTCAACCTCGTCGTGAATTCTCTAGTTGATATTCAGCAGGACGATTCAATAAAACAGTCGATGTTTATGGCTAGTATAACTGTCTATTTTGATTCGAGCCGGGAATTATTTATGTAAATTGTTAAACACGCATTTCAATGGTTCTGTACAATTGTCGGGTGATCGGATGAATCAACCTACGATTTGAGTAGGTTTAAAGGAATCCTTTTGATTTGCATTCGTTTCGAAAAAGGAATGAGTGACCCCTCGAGCGGGTTTGATCGATGCATAATGGATTTCACACCATTGTGCGTTTTTTCTCTATTGGATTTATTGGTGGTATTGAAGAGAAGATAGAATAGAGGATAATAGGATAGAATTTAATGCAAGAACTTCGGGAACAAAAAGAAATAACAAGATGGTAGGGTTGAAATGCCTGGAAGGATACATTTCTTGGGCTATCTTCATCGTCTAGAGTTTCCACTAGAGGTCCGCCTTCAGGGCATCTCGTAGAATAGGTGGGGGTTAACCACAAAGAAGGAGTTTGAACTCCAGATTTGTGATGTATTGATTCAATATCAGAAAGGTCGTTTGACTTTGTAGTTCTTATCCATCAATGATACATCAATGTTTCATTGCTACATAGGTATAGATATAGTAATAGTTAGTTAGTGTCTCCTATCAGAGCTGTCTTCGCAAATGCGCTACCTACAGCTCGCCCTCCAGCTCAAGAACTCCAATGAACTACAGTATCTAAGAGGGGCTTCAAGGAGGTTAAGTCCTCGTTCCTCCTGTAATTCTCTTGTCCAAGACATTCTTCGCGCTGGTTTTCAATGGCGAGGCATTCTGTAATCAGATGAACAGGAGTTTCCTCTTCTTCCCCACAGAATCTGCACTCGTCAGTTTCTGTTAAGCCCATTCTCATCATATGCTTTCTAAGGCGACAATGTCCTGTGAGGAAGCCAGTGAGAGGGCGTAACTTATTCTTACTGAGATCCAAATACTTTTTGGATTTTGCACTTTCAAATTTCCGAAGGAACTTTTCGGAGTGATCCATTCCTGGAAGATTCCTCCAGAGTGCTTCTATTTCAGTCTCTTCCTTCTCCAAAAACTCTTCCTTATAGGTGCATTTGCCTATGCCACAGAAAGGTTCTTTGCCAGTAAGTGGCGGTTGTGCTCCCTTTGTAGCAAGTTTATTGACCTCTTCGTTTCCTTTGATTCCTGAGTGAACAGGAACCCTGACTAAAATGACCTTGTTATTTTTGCCTACTTCATTGAGTTTCCTCCGGCACTCCCATATCAGCTGTAACAAATCACAAAGGAAACCCTTAAATTTACCTCTTACTTGCTACAAAGATGCAAAGCATGAAAGCAAATTGGCTACAATTTTGTGAAGTTTCATTCGAAGATGAATAAAGGAGTTCGACTCATGTAGCCTTATTTTTGGAATATTGACTTATTTTGATGAGTTCTAGCAGCTGTCAAAAAAAAGCCTGTGAAAACACCTTGTATAAACGATTGAACTAACTTGTAAGTCACCCCCTATTTTCAACTACTAATACCCATACATTATTGAATGCTATTGGTTAACGATGGTTGAAGAAATTCCGATAAATTCAATTATTGGGTAATATTCATCAATTTTGGAAAAAAATATAGGTTTCATGTTAATTTGGTCACATTGGAAAAAAGAGGTCTCATACTTGGAGAACATTCACATCAACATTTCAGAATGCCAAGATCTCAATACTTACGCTGAATTCGTTGACCTATAACGATTATCGAGACTTCAAATCACGAAATGATCCACGTAATTAAAATCTCTCATACCGAAGATTGATCAAATAGTCATAGCAGAATGACACCGCTTCTATTTATCTCGATGATCTCCGCTTCTCAGATATCTGGTGTATCTTTACTAATCGAAAATATTCGTGAAATTAAAACTACCGTTACTTGATAGTATTACTTGTTGATTTTGGATACTGCAAGATTTCATTTAGGAGGCTTTCTATGTCATCCCATTCAGCATGCAATATTCATATAGTTCTGCAAAGTGAATATTATTTTCACGAGGAAGGACAAGTTCTTCCTCCCATGGATCTCCGAAGAGTTCCTGAAAGTTGAGTCACTATTTATCGCGAACCAACAGAAAGAAACGAACGAGAGAACAAAGGAAATATGACTTCGGAGAAATGTCCGTTATGTTCCTTCAAAATATAGTGACCCAAATATTTACTGTGTTGGTAATGAATGGATTTATTTATTGGAGATTTTGGGTGTATCCCGGCACTCAATTTGATGGCCCTCGTGATGAAATGTTGTTACGTCTTGAAAGACCAATAAAAATTCGGTGACTAAAAGGATTTTCACAGATTGGTGTGAAGATCATGCATTGGTCAACACTTATTGGGATCAACTGGTCATCCGACAGTTTGAGGAAATGGGGAATGCCTCGTAATTTCAACGAACAGGAAGTTGTGAAATTCGTCTCTACAGTACCTAATTCTTTTATAAAAATGTTTAAATCATATGGTGGCATAGTTGCGGTTCTATCTCACCAATAACACGAATTATTTCTGCTTTTGATGCTTCAACGTTGCGGGGATTATCCCCGCAAGGACCTGTGTCTCCACAGAAGAAAGAAGTCTAACGGTGTCAAATCACAGGATCTGTAAGGCCAATTCACGTCACCGAATCTGGAAAAAAACGGTCTGGAAACTTTGTATACAGTATTTTGTCTGGCTGTTTGACACGTAGCCCCATCTTGTTGGAAGCACATGTCCTTAGTATAAAAATGTCTGAGTTTTGGCCATACAATATGGGTCTTCACTACACCTGAATCGATCGAATTCGCCAAATCAGAGTTATTGGAAGTTGAAGAAAAAGTTTCTCCATTTCTCGCGAAACGAACGATTTCAGGCATTAGCTGAATATGGAAAAATTCGTTTGGCTGAGATGTTGAAACTTTTTCACTACACCTGAATCGATCGCATTCGCCAAATCAGAGTTATTGGAAGTTGAAGAAAAAGTTTCTCCATTTCTCGCGAAACGAACGATTTCAGGCATTAGCTGAATATTGAAAAATTCGTTTGGCTGAGATGTTGCAACTTTTTCACTACACCTGAATCGATCGCATTCGCCAAATCAGAGTTATTGGAAGTTGAAGAAAAAGTGTCTCCATTTCTCGCGAAACGAACGATTTCAGGCATTAAATGAATATTGAAAAATTCGTTTGTCTGAGATGTTGCAACTTTTTACTACACCTGAATCGATCGCATTCGCCAAATCAGAGTTATTGGAAGTTGAAGAAAAAGTGTCTCCATTTCTCGCGAAACGAACGATTTCAGGCATTAGCTGAATATTGAAAAATTCGTTTGGCTGAGATGTTGCAACTTTTTCACTACACCTGAATCGATCGCATTCGCCAAATCAGAGTTATTGGAAGTTGAAGAAAAAGTGTCTCCATTTCTCGCGAAACGAACGATTTCAGGCATTAAATGAATATTGAAAAATTCGTTTGTCTGAGATGTTGCAACTTTTTCACTACACCTACATCGCATTTGCCAAATCAGAGATATTGGAAGTCGAAGAAAAAGTTTCCCCATTTCTCGCGAAACGAACGATTTCAGGCATTAGCTGAATATGGAAAAATTCGTTTGGCTGAGATGTTGGAACTTTTTCACTACACCTGAATCGATCGCATTCGCCAAATCAGAGTTATTGGAAGTTGAAGAAAAAGTGTCTCCATTTCTCGCGAAACGAACGATTTCAGGCATTAGATGAATATTGAAAAATTCGTTTGTCTGAGATGTTGCAACTTTTTCACTACACCTACATCGCATTTGCCAAATCAGAGATATTGGAAGTCGAAGAAAAAGTTTCCCCATTTCTCGCGAAACGAACGATTTCAGGCATTAGCTGAATATGGAAAAATTTGTTTGGCTGAGATGTTGAAACTTTTTCACTACACCTGAATCGATCGCATTCGCCAAATCAGAGTTATTGGAAGTTGAAGAAAAAGTGTCTCCATTTCTCGCGAAACGAACGATTTCAGGCATTAGATGAATATTGAAAAATTCGTTTGTCTGAGATGTTGCAACTTTTTCACTACACCTGAATCGATCGTATTCGCCGAATCAGAGATATTGGAAGTCGAAGAAAAAGTTTCTCCATTCTCGCGAAACGAACGATTTCAGGCATTAGCTGAATATGGAAAAATTCGTTTGGCTGAGATGTTGAAACTTTTTCACAACACCTGAATCGATCGCATTCGCCAAATCAGAGTTATTGGAAGTTGAAGAAAAAGTGTCTCCATTTCTCGCGAAACGAACGATTTCAGGCATTAGCTGAATATTGAAAAATTCGTTTGGTTGAGATGTTGAAACTTTTTCACTACCCCTGAATCGATCGCATTCGCCAAATCAGAGTTATTGGAAGTCGAAGAAAAAGTTTCCCCATTTCTCGCGAAAAGAACGATTTCAGGCATTAGCTGAATATGGAAAAATTCGTTTGGCTGAGATGTTGAAACTTTTTCACTACACCTGAATCGATCGCATTCGCCGAATCAGAGATATTGGAAGTCGAAGAAAAAGTTTCTCCATTCTCGCGAAACGAACGATTTCAGGCATTAGATGAATATGGAAAAATTCGTTTGGCTGAGATGTTGAAACTTTTTCACTACACCTGAATCGATTGCATTCGCCAAATCAGAGATATTGGAAGTTGAAGAAAAAGTTTCTCCATTCTCGCGAAACGAACGATTTCAGGCATTAGCTGAATATGGAAAAATTCGTTTGGCTGAGATGTTTTCAAAAAAGTACGGATCAATTGTAATAAATTGGAATACTTAATAACATTTCGGTACATGCAGAATTAATTCAAATAGTCGGGAACAGAGATTATTCCTCTTGGCCTAATCGATACAAAAAAAAATCGGAGTCGTGGGAAGGTGTAGAAATGTGAATAATTAATATATTAATTCAAGTATTTGTTTAGTCGACTCGACCAGCGTTGAAATGTTGATAACCGAAACTCAAGAGTTTTGGGGGACCCATAAATATAGTGCCTAACGCGCGGTTAATGACCAAAAAAATTAAGCTTTGTGGGAATTATATTTTCCCTTTGGCGTGAAAGACAACGGGTCCCCTTATGAAGACGATCCTGAACAGAAATACAAATTTCTTTCTCTTCGATAATTTGCAGATGGTATCAGGTCGCAAAGATACAACTCCAATAGAACACGCACTTAATTGATATACTCCCAAATAACGGTGATGCCTCTTCGCGTGCTTTCATCTCCAGCAAAAAAATTGTTCATTCATGTCCGAACAATGTATCACTCGTGGATAATGCGCCTCTCTAATGTTATACTTAATTATTGGTCGCTCCAGGCTCCAGACATTAATGTAGACAAATTATAGTTTATTTATCAGCTGCTTAATATGAGCATTAGCTTGTATGATGTCCGCGAAGATCATATCTTAAACAAATGTATGTGTTCTCGTGTTGTAGTCGATAAATACAACTGACTTGTACACATAGTAAACTTCGCTCCGTCTCAGGGAAAGTCTTTCTCCACGTTGAGTTTTCCATCGGGCGTAACGAGAATCCTGTCGGCTGATACCGGATATACGCGATAAATCTCGAAGTGGAATAGGCTGACTTGCTGCTTTTTGAACATGCTGAAGAAATGAGCGAGCAATTACGGGTATTGTCTTTTCGCCAGAGAGAGAGTACAATAATTCTCCGGGCTTCGTACGTTAGTCAATCGATCGTAATTAGCGATCCTGGTTTGGTTTTTCCATCTGCGAGTTGTTGCACGGATCGAATTACATATGTTCCGCTGATTTGACGAAAATTTACGAGGCCAAAGCTGGACAATTATTTCTCTCCTGTAATTGATTATATTACTCGAGCAGCTATACAGGGTGTTTCCAAAGGTGAGGTATTCCAAAAATCCTTCATATCGAGTATTTCGAAATAAAAGTTACCCGCGAATCTGAGGAATTCCCAGCACGGATCTGATTTAGGTACGTATTGGGATTGAAATGTGTTTCTAAATGCGTTCAGTTTACGGAAATCATCTGACAGAGCGTATGATTTTTGTGACTTTAGTTGGATAGGACGAGGTGGGTTGATTTCTTGGCCTGCACGATCCCCGGTTCTCAACCCCTGTGATTTCTTTTTTTGGGGTCATTTGAGAACATTAGTGTACAGTAATGGTGAGGTGAATAGTAATAAATAGTAAATAGTAATAAAACAACGCTTGTGACATTATTCGTAAGCGAACTGATGTGATAGTTGCATGTAATAATTCTTTATTGCGATAGGCTTTGTGCATATCAAACGAATGATGACCATTTCTAACAATTTCTGTAAACAATTTGGATCAATTTTATCGGTGAGTTTGTTAACTTCCTTTATTTTTCAAATAAGTAGTAATCAGTATTCGATGTAATCGACCCATTAGTGTTGAAAAGCCCGTTTCCCCCGAAAATACGCGGCAGCGCCCCCCCCCAGGGACGCAACCGCTACGCGGTCGTATTTTCACGAAACGACTCGGTGCCTCCAGCACCTCGATCTCAACTATAATATTTTCATCCAAGGACATTAGCCGCTTAAGTATATAGGACACTATCCTAACAT
Source organism: Aphidecta obliterata (assembly GCA_963966015.1). Lineage (NCBI taxonomy): Eukaryota > Metazoa > Arthropoda > Insecta > Coleoptera > Coccinellidae > Aphidecta > Aphidecta obliterata. The sequence goes on from OZ014435.1 coordinate 8,790,510, forward strand.
ATAAAATATTAATTCATTTTAAGAATTGTTTCAACACTGTCCTGCCTTGGACTTACAATAACATTAATTTATTTTTGAGCGCTCGTACTACTTACCTGAGGGCTATATCATTTCGTCACGATGTCTGTATTTTTCGAATTTTGAGCCGAATTGGTCTCAAACGACAGAGTTCGACTCACTGATGACGAATTCGTCAAAAAATTCGAGTCTGTCCATCCGTATACACGATAACTCTCGAACGGAATGTCCTAGGAACTTGAAATTTTCAGAGTAGGTTCGAATCTCGAATGTCGCGGTTGAGTTTGTTATTGGGCAAAATTCGCTTTGGGGTTCCGTGAATATGGCCGCTCGAAATTTTGTTTTTCTGATTACTTCGAAACTACATATTCGATCGAGGTGAAATTTTGCACTCAGATGGAGAATCACGTGTTCAAGCTACATGCAAAATGCAGCTCGCATCACCAGAACCATAGAAACCATAGAAAATTATAACTTTGTAATGGAAAGGCCTAGGGACTTGAAATTTTCAAGATGTGGATCTCGAATGTTGCTGTTATGTTCATCAATGAGCAAAATTAGACTAGGGTTTCCGTAAATATGGCCGTTTGAAATTCAGTTTTTTTGATAATTTCAAAACTATGGATTTGATCATGACGAAATTGTATTTAAATTGAGAATGATATATTCGAGCTAAATTTTGTCCAGATCGCATGATCAGAACCATATAAACCATAGAAAATAATAACTTTCGAACGGAAAGGCCTAGGGACTTGAAATTTTCAGGATAGGTTCGGATCGCGAATTTCGTGATTACGTTCATCAAAGAGTAGAATTAGACTAGGTGTTCCGTAAATATAGCCGTTCAAACTATTCTTTTCCTGACAAATTCGAAACTACTCATTGGATTGGGATGAAATTTCGCACATAGATGAAGAATAATGTATTTAAACTACGTGGAAAATTTTGTCCAGATCGCATCACCAAGACCATAGATACCGTAGAAAATTCTAGCGAATTATCGAAAAAAAAGTGGTCACCTGAAGCACTGACGTGAAGTCTGGATTTTTGCCTTAGTTTGAAATTTTCTTTGACAGCTGTCAAAATCTTTTCAATTGGTTTCTAAAACTGGAGAATGCGAATCTACCTACAAGGTGGTGAACGAGCGCTCAAAAGCTCCTGACTTCACGGCAGTGCTTTCCTAATTTTTTTTTAGAATTGTTTCAACGATGTCCTAACTCAATCTAACCTAACCTAAATATTAATTCATTTCAACGATTTCTCCAACACTGCCTAAACTCAACCTAACCTAAATATTAATTCATTGTTAGAATTATTTCAACAATGCCCAAACCTTTATGAATGTTCAGGAATAAGTCATCTCCTCACATATGATCAGATTTCCATTAAGTGAAACTAATCGACTCCGTCCCGAGAGTTACAAGAACAGAAGTTTGCAGTTTTCTCTGCTTATCTGATAATCAAAGCTAAAAATGTATGAAATAAGAGATAATAACCACTGAATTGTATCCATAGTGAATTCCAAAAAATCTGAAAAAAAGCCTAGCAACATTGTACGTCTCCAATAGAAGAAAACGCCCGTAGTATTCCGGGATTATTAATACGTTGAATATCAGGCAAGTATTCAGGAAAAATTTAATTGAAAAATCAATTTTCATTTTCGATTTTCTCGGAAAATATTGATTTGATAGTGCTCTAATTTGAAATGTAGCATGAAAACATCATAACGAATCACAATTTTCAGTGTGGGTTCAGTTCCCGAATGCCTCGGTTAGGTTCGTTAATGGGCCAAATTCCACCAGGGGTTCCGTAAATATGGCCGTTCAAAGTTTTGTTCCCCTGATTACTTGAAAACTACAGATTTGATCGAGATGAAATGTTGCACTCAAATGGAGAATGAGGTGTTCAAGCTACATATGAAATTTTGTCCAGATCGCATGACCAGAACCATAGAAATCATAGAAAATTGTAACTTTTGAACGGAAACGCCTAGGGACTTGAAATTTTCAGGATAGGTGTGGATCTCGAATGTCGTGATCACGTTAACCTATGAGCAAAATTATACTAGGGGTTCCGTGAATATGGTCGTTTGAAATTTAGTTTTCTTGATAATTTCAAAACTACGGATTCGATCGAGATGAAATTTTGTATTTTAATCGAGAATGATATATTGAAGCAACATTTTGTCCAGATCGCATGACCAGAACCATAGAAACCATAGAAAATTATAACTTCCGAAGGGAACGGCCTAGGAACTTGAAATTTTCAGGGTAGGTTTGGATCGCAAATGTCGCGGTCACGTTCATCAATGAGCAAAATTAGACTAGGGGTTCCGTAAATATGGCCGTTCAAAATATTTTTTTTCTGATAATTTCGAAACTACTGATTGGATTGGAATGAAATTTCACACCTAGCTGAAGAATAATGTATTCAAACTAAGTGCGAAATTTTGTCCAGATCGCATCACCAAGACCACAGATAATGTAGAAAATTCTAGCGAATTATCGAGAAAAAATTGGTCACCTAAAGCACTGACGTGAAGTCAGGATTTTCGCCTAAGTTTGAGGATTTCTTTGACAGCTGTCGAAATATCTTCAATTGATTTCTATAACTGGAAAATGCGAATCTACCTACAAGGTGGATGTACGAGCGCTCAAAAGCTCCTGACTTCACGTCAGTGCTTTTATAATTTTTTTAAATTGCAAACCTTCAGCTGTCAAAACGACATATAATATGGGCGCGTTCGATTTTTGAAGTGTGTTACACAGGCGCGTAGTTTTGAAAACTAAGTTCGGAAGACCCTTCATTCAGCGTCCAATATTTCTAAATCGGCTCATCTTCCACAAGAACTTATTCATAATTAATTTCCTTGGAAGGTTAATTACTGGAAATAATAAACCAAATTTCAACGTTCATATCGCCCAATTCGTCGACATCTCAACGATAAAATCGTTTCAATAAATTCCTCCAACGGTCATAATGGATCGAAAAATATCCAATAAAACGATAACGCGAAACGGGGACCCAGATCCGTACCGCAATAAAGATTATTGTTCACCCAGTATCTACATTCAGCTATATCGACTAAGTGCCGTTTAATGATGCCCGGCTCGCGTTACATCGCCTTGTTTCTGCCAGCCGCAAAGCCGGCGAAGCTTTTGATTTATTTCGTTAGAAAGTAACTTACTTATTGTGCATTGTAGCTTTTGACCTTAGGCCAAGACGTTCGCATTGTGAAGAGGACAGGATCGGATTGCGTAAGGATGAGATATGCCCGCTCTTTCCTCGAGGTGTTATATGGGGTGTTATGTTGCGGAGACAGCTAACATTTTCATTTCGCCACGATTCGTTCGAAGATTTATGGAGCCGCTCGATGAATTTATTTCGAAAACGAAATGTCGAATTTATGGGGCAGGAACTTTCGAAGAATAACCAAGATGAATATTTCCAAGGTTAGGCCAGAGGTCTGAAGAATTGCCTAAACCATAGATATAGTGTCAGATCTTTGTCGCACTCATTACATCTTGTATATCCATCTTTCTCCAAACAAACCTGATGTTGGCTTCACAACAAACTGAATCAAAATAAAGGAATGACTCTCGTCCTTATGGTAATAAGGCATATAAAATTGACTTGAAGGCATATATCTCGAAATTGGTCGTTAAATATAATAGTTGTTCGGAGTACGGTCCTTCAGGTATCTCTTTCACGGCCCGAACGAATAGTTATATGACGGATGTTAACGTTGATAAACCGACGATTATACAATTTGTTGCTAATGAATATTTCGCAATTGTCGATTGCTCACAGTGCAGGACCCGCGGAAGAATGGCCCGCAAACAACTTCAGGACACGCATTGTTTTGATTTATCTATGACATCGGTTTAGTTGCTCATTGTTGTGAGCCTAATAGAGAAATTGTTTCGTTATAGGAAGTTTCGAACACAAATCATATTTTTTTTCGAGATTGTCAATATTGCTCGGTAGGTACCAGACTTCCTTCCTTCTTCCCACGAGTATTCGCAATAATAAAAATCACACCCATTCACCTTTTTCTTATGAAAGTGTTTCTGCGAGTGCTGATTGGAATTTGCTAATGAGGGCTATATATCATCTGCTGAAGAAATTTCACTTCAAGATTTAATCGTCAGCTGGACACCTACTTTAACAGTGGTTAGGAATGGATTTTATTGAGTTTACGTTTTGGGTATTGAAGAAACCAATAATCAAATGAAAAATATACTTCAAATTCACACGAAGGTGAGTTGTTTCCACCTCAGTCCTTGACTTATTTCTATGAATATGTTCAATTTATTGACAATTTTTATAATGTTTTCGCCTAGCACCTCATTTCTGTGAAGTTTGCTCAAATTAGCCTTATTTGCAGAAGTTAACCGGAAAAAAAATTATAGACAAGAATGAAAATTTGAAAAAAAAACATTTTTCGAAAAAATCAATTTTATCTGTATTGGAGAAATCTGAATATTTACTTGCTTTTCCCGAGAAATAATTTTTTCTTAGATGTCCAAATATATGATGTTTTTCTTTATGGAAATGGATCGACTCCGGTGAGTGTAGGTTTTTTCCGTTTGTCTGCATTTTTTGGCTAGGTATCCAAAAAAATTATGTTGGAATTCATAGAACGTTCCTACAAAATTTTATGATTTTATATTTTTTTTTACTAACCAACTTATTCCTTCAATGATTCCGACATATGCTGATATATAACTTCAATCGAGAAATCCACTATCTAAAACCAGCGTGGTTAAATTAGCTCATATAAGAAATTTCAGGAAATACCCAAAAAAAAGGTTTCAACTCAAAAATTTTCGAACAGAAAATCAGCCAAAAAATGTTTTCTTCGATAAATGAAATAATTTGCCTAATTCAAGATTAATTTAATTATTTCTGAATATGCTCGCTTCACACGATAAAAAAAATGTTTTGGTCGCTACTGCACTGTGGAGTTGAAAGTTTTAGAAATCTCCATTTTTGGATTGACCTTGATAGGTGTGTTTTTTTATTAATTTGGACCCTTCTGCTGCAGAAATTTGGTGAAGGGCCTAGCAGTCACGTTCCCACAAAATTTTATGACTCATGATTTTTTTGCCATTTTTCGACAACTAGTTTTTTTCGAGGATTTTCACGTATGGTGCGGAAACACAAGCAGTTCTATCGAGAAACCAACTGTATATTCGAAATCAGCGTGGTTGAATTAGCTTACATGAGAAGTCTCTGAAAGATAACCAAAACATTTCCATCCAAAAATTAAAAAAAAAAAGTTGCAAAAAAATTAATTCTTTGATGCATGAAATGACTATCTGTAATCTATATAATTTAAGGTTGTTTATCATGAAAATGTTTTTTTTTGCACGATATGAAAATTGTTCGGTCACTACTGCACTTTGAAATTGGAAGTTTTAGAGATCCCCATTTTTGGAAGTACCGATTTGAGATTTATCTTTATGGGAATGGATTGACCTTGGTGGGAATGGATTTTTTCATTAATTTCTATCCTTCTGCTGAAAACGAAACTGCGTCAATTGCCTAACACGTTCCTACAAAATTTCATGACTTTCAAGATTTTTTTTGCCTTTTTTCGACAACTATTTTTTTTCGAGGATTTTCACGTATGGTGCGAAAACACAAGCAGTTTTATCGATGAACCTACTGTATATTCGAAATCAGCGTGGTTGAATTAGCTTGTATGAGAAGTCTCTGGAAGATAACCAAAAAATTTCCATCCAAAAATTAAAAAAAAAAAAGTTGCAAAAAAATTAATTCTTCGATGCATGAAATGATTATCTGTAATCTATATAGTTGAAGGTTGTTTATCATGAAAATGTTTTTTTTTTTGCACGATATAAAAATTGTTCGGTCACTAGTGCACTTTGAAATTGAAAGTTTTAGAGATCCCCATTTTTGGAAGTACCGATTTGAGATTTATCTTTATGGGAATGGATCGATCTTGGTGGTAATGAATTTTTTCATTCATTTCTATCCTTCTGCTGAAAACGAAACTGCGTCAATTGCCTAACACGTTCCTACAAAATTTTATGACTTTTCAGATTTTTTTTTCCTTTTTTCGACAACTATTTTTTTTCGAGGATTTTCACGTATGGTGCGAAAACACAAGCAGTTTTATCGATAAACCTACTGTATATTCGAAATCAGCGTGGTTGAATTAGCTTATATGAGAAGTCTCTGGAAGATTTCCATCCAAAAATTAAAAAAAAAGAAGTTGCAAAAAAATTAATTCTTCGATGTATGAAATGACTATCTGTAATCTATATGGTTTAGGGTTGTTTATCATGAAAATGTTTTTTTTTCCACGATATGAAAATTGTTCGGTCACTACTGCACTTTGAAATTGAAAGTTTTAGAGATCCCCATTTTTGGAAGTACCGATTTGAGATTTATCTTTATGGCAATGGATTGACCTTGGTGGGAATGAATTTTTTCATTAATTTTTATCCTTCTGCTGAAAACAAAACTGCGTCAATTGCGTAACACGTTCCTACAAATTTTTATGACTTTTAAGATTTTTTTTGCCTTTTTTCGACAACTATTCTTTTCGAGGATTTTCACGTATGGTGCGAAAACACAAGCAGTTTCATCGATGAACCTACTGTATATTCGAAATTAGCGTGGTTGAATTAGCTTATATGAGAAGTCTCTGGAAGATAACCAAAAAATTTCCATCCAAAAATTAAAAAAAAAAAAGTTGCAAAAAAATTAATTCTTCGATGCATGAAATGACTATCTGTAATCTATATAGTTTAAGGTTGTTTATCATAAAAATGTTCTTTTTTGCACGATATAAAAATTGTTCGGTCACTAGTGCACTTTGAAATTGAAAGTTTTAGAGATCCCCATTTTTGGAAGTACCGATTTGAGATTTATCTTTATGGGAATGGATTGACCTTGGTGGGAATGAATTTTTTCATTAATTTATATCCTTCTGCTGAAAACGAAACTGCGTCAATTGCCTAACACGTTCCCACAAAATTTTATGACTTTTTAGATTTTTTTTGCCTTTTTTCGACAACTATTTTTTTTCGAGAATTTTCACGTATGGTGCGAGAACACAAGCAGTTTTATCGATAAACCGACTTTATATTCGAAATCAGCGTGGTTGAATTAGCTTATATGAAAAGTCTCTGAAAGATAACAAAAAATTTCCATCGAAAAATTAAAAAAAAAAAAGTTGCAAAAAAAATAATTCTTCGATGTATGAAATGACTATCTGTAATCTATATGGTTTAAGGTTGTTTATCATGAAAATTTTTTTTTTGCACGATATAAAAATTGTTCGGTCACTAGTGCACTTTGAAATTGAAAGTTTTAGAGATCCCCATTTTTGGAAGTACCGATTTGAGATTTATCTTTATGGGAATGGATTGACCTTGGTGGGAATGAATTTTTTCATTAATTTCTATCCTTCTGCTAAAAACGAAACTGCGTCAATTGTCTAACACGTTTCTACAAAATTTCATGACTTTTAAAATTTTTTTTGCACTTTTTTCGACAACTATTTTTTTTCGAGGATTTTCACGTATGGTGCGAAAACACAAGCAGTTTCATCGATGAACCTACTGAATATTCGAAATCAGCGTGGTTGATGTAGCTTATATAAGAAGTCTCTGGAAGATAACCAAAAAATTTCCATCCAAAAATTAAAAAAAAAAAAGTTGCAAAAAAATTAATTCTTCGATGCATGAAATGACTATCTGTAATCTATATAGTTCAAGGTTGTTTATCATGAAAATGTTTTTTTTTTGCACGATATAAAAATTGTTCGGTCACTACTGCACTTTGAAATTGAAAGTTTTAGAGATCCCCATTTTTGGAAGTACCGATTTGAGATTTATCTTTATGGGAATGGATTGACCTTGGTGGGAATGAATTTTTTCATTAATTTCTATCCTTCTGCTGAAAACGAAACTGCGTCAATTGTCTAACACGTTCCTACAAAATTTCATGACTTTTAAGATTTTTTTTGCCTTTTTTCGACAACTATTTTTTTTTCGAGGATTTTCACGTATGGTGCGAAAACACAAGCAGTTTTATCGATAAACCTACTGTATATTCGAAATCAGCGTGGTTGAATTAGCTTATATGAGAAGTCTCTGGAAGATTTCCATCCAAAAATTAAAAAAAAAGAAGTTGCAAAAAAATTAATTCTTCGATGTATGAAATGACTATCTGTAATCTATATAGTTTAAGGTTGTTTATCATGAAAATGTTTTTTTTTTGCACGATATAAAAATTGTTCGGTCACTAGTGCACTTTGAAATTGAAAGTTTTAGAGATCCCTATTTTTGGAAGTACCGATTTGAGATTTATCTTTATGGGAATGGATTGACCTTGGTGGGAATGAATTTTTTCATTAATTTCTATCCTTCTGCTGAAAACGAAACTGCGTCAATTGTCTAACACGTTCCTACAAAATTCCATGACTTTTAAGATTTTTTTTGCCTTTTTTCGACAACTATTTTTTTTTTCGAGGATTTTCACGTATGGTGCGAAAACACAAGCAGTTTTATCGATAAACCTACTGTATATTCGAAATCAGCGTGATTGAATTAGCTTACATGAGAAGTCTCTGAAAGATAACCAAAACATTTCCATCCAAAAATTAAAAAAAAAAAGTTTCAAAAAAATTAATTCTTTGATGCATGAAATGACTATCTGTAATCTATATAATTTAAGGTTGTTTATCATGAAAATGTTTTTTTTTGCACGATATGAAAATTGTTCGGTCACTACTGCACTTTGAAATTGGAAGTTTTAGAGATCCCCATTTTTGGAAGTACCGATTTGAGATTTATCTTTATGGGAATGGATTGACCTTGGTGGGAATGGATTTTTTCATTAATTTCTATCCTTCTGCTGAAAACGAAACTGCGTCAATTGCCTAACACGTTCCTACAAAATTTCATGACTTTCAAGATTTTTTTTGCCTTTTTTCGACAACTATTTTTTTTCGAGGATTTTCACGTATGGTGCGAAAACACAAGCAGTTTTATCGATAAACCTACTGTATATTCGAAATCAGCGTGGTTGAATTAGCTTACATGAGAAGTCTCTGAAAGATAACCAAAACATTTCCATCCAAAAATTAAAAAAAAAAAGTTGCAAAAAAATTAATTCTTTGATGCATGAAATGACTATCTGTAATCTATATAATTTAAGGTTGTTTATCATGAAAATGTTTTTTTTTGCACGATATGAAAATTGTTCGGTCACTACTGCACTTTGAAATTGGAAGTTTTAGAGATCCCCATTTTTGGAAGTACCGATTTGAGATTTATCTTTATGGGAATGGATTGACCTTGGTGGGAATGGATTTTTTCATTAATTTCTATCCTTCTGCTGAAAACGAAACTGCGTCAATTGCCTAACACGTTCCTACAAAATTTCATGACTTTCAAGATTTTTTTTGCCTTTTTTCGACAACTATTTTTTTTCGAGGATTTTCACGTATGGTGCGAAAACACAAGCAGTTTTATCGATGAACCTACTGTATATTCGAAATCAGCGTGATTGAATTAGCTTATATGAGAAGTCTCTGGAAGATAACCAAAAATTTCCATCCAAAAATTTAAAAAAAAAAGTTGCAAAAAAATTAATTCTTCGATGCATGAAATGACTATCTGTAATCTATATAGTTTAAGGTTGTTTATCATGAAAATGTTTTTTTTTTGCACGATATAAAAATTGTTCGGTCACTAGTGCACTTTGAAATTGAAAGTTTTAGAGATCCCTATTTTTGGAAGTACCGATTTGAGATTTATCTTTATGGGAATGGATTGACCTTGGTGGGAATGAATTTTTTCATTAATTTCTATCCTTCTGCTGAAAACGAAACTGCGTCAATTGTCTAACACGTTCCTACAAAATTCCATGACTTTTAAGATTTTTTTTGCCTTTTTTCGACAACTATTTTTTTTTTCGAGGATTTTCACGTATGGTGCGAAAACACAAGCAGTTTTATCGATAAACCTACTGTATATTCGAAATCAGCGTGATTGAATTAGCTTATATGAGAAGTCTCTGGAAGATAACCAAAAAATTTCCATCCAAAAATTTAAAAAAAACAGTTGCAAAAAAATTAATTCTTCGATGCATGAAATGACTATCTGTAATCTATATAGTTTAAGGTTGTTTATCATGAAAATGTTTTTTTTTTGCACGATATAAAAATTGTTCGGTCACTAGTGCACTTTGAAATTGAAAGTTTTAGAGATCCCTATTTTTGGAAGTACCGATTTGAGATTTATCTTTATGGGAATGGATTGACCTTGGTGGGAATGAATTTTTTCATTAATTTCTATCCTTCTGCTGAAAACGAAACTGCGTCAATTGTCTAACACGTTCCTACAAAATTTCATGACTTTTAAGATTTTTTTTGCCTTTTTTCGACAACTATTTTTTTTCGAGGATTTTCACGTATGGTGCGAAAACACAAGCAGTTTTATCGATAAACCTACTGTATATTCGAAATCAGCGTGGTTGAATTAGCTTATATGAGAAGTCTCTGGAAGATTTCCATCCAAAAATTAAAAAAAAAGAAGTTGCAAAAAAATTAATTCTTCGATGTATGAAATGACTATCTGTAATCTATATGGTTTGAGGTTGTTTATCATGACTGTATATTCGAAATAGCGTGTTTGAATCAGCTCATATGGAAGTCGCTAGAACCAAAAAAGTCCATCCGAAAATATGCAAAAAAATCTTCGATATAGAAAATGAATATCTGTGCTTCATATAAACGAAGGTTATGTAGGTACTTACTTGCTTTTCACTACAAATTTTTTTTTGCTCGCTACCACATTTCGAATCTGAAACTTTCGCCGATCCTTATTTTTGGATGAATCAATTTAAGGATTTTTTAATTGAGAATGGTTCGATTCTGATAAGTGTAGATTTTTTTTTCATTTTTAGCATTTATCTGCCACGAAAAAAACTTAAGTGTTCCAATGTTCCTACAAACTCCCATGATTTTTTCTGCCAAAAAACTCATTTTCTAGAGGATGCTTCGAAGATACGATACTTTCTATCGAGGAACCGACTGTACTTTCGAAAATATATTAAAACTTTCTAGAAGATTATCGAACAGAATTGATTCAACACAAAAAATTTGCGACCACACGTGATCAAATAAATAACGTGAGTGAATTTACAAAACCAGAAATACTCGAATACATTCGAAGACTCCACGATTCAAGAAGATGAAATCAATGATACTGATTTCATTGACTTCTTCCTTTCTACTTGCATTTATATCATTATTTTGATATCTTACTGTATTAAGTTGATCGCATGGACCCCCACAGCTTTCAAAGAGGCAGAAGAGGTGTAAAAATGAAACCAATTTGAGATATTTTTCATATCCTTATATCAGCCATATAAGGTCAAGAATCATCTTGAATTATAAATATCATTCGATTTTTATAGCCAAGCGTTTTATGTGGTTATAAAATATAATTTTTCCATAAAATCATTATTGTCGATTTAAATATAATTGCTTATCCTCGTTCGGTTATTATCTATTCTGTGCAATGAAAATTCGATTTTATGACGATGGATTATCGAGCTTTATCGAACTGGACGAATTTCAATGGAGAATCAAAGATGTAAAATTGTCTTTATTCGATCAAACAATAAAAGAAGATAATTGAGTTCCGATACCCACAAAGCTTTTATTATAACCCTTCGTTACTCCGATACCCCCAACATTAATCATACATCGCCAACACAATACAAATTGCAATTTTCCTTTCAACTGCTTCATTTCGATATCAAACAAGCACAATGGTCCATGACCAATTGGAGTGATTAAAAACTGACTGACACGACGTGATCGAGCATTATCCTTTATTTTTGCCACCACGGTGCCAGAAATACCACATGGGTGAACTGCAGCTACTCGAGCGAAACGCAATGGGCAATGCAATATCCGAAGATTTAACCAAGTTCGCGTTATTATTAGCACCAACCAGAACTGTATTAGCCCCGATTATGAGTCATTGTTCGCGAATCCGTTGATCGTGAGTAAAGTATGAAATATGGAAATCCGTTATTTATTTGAAGCGGATTATGAAGAAGGGCGGCGTAGAGAGTGAGGATTAGTATTTACGTCCGAGAAGTTACATTCAGGGTCGATGCGGAATAAGAGAGAAGTTATTTTTTTTTGACTATTCTATATGCACTGAATCAGAAATGGAGTAATTTTTTTTCAACATTCAATATCTTCCATTTGCCTGAATCGATCGATTCAAGTGAGGTGGAAAACTCGATACATCTCAACTGAATAAAGTTTTCAATATTCACCGAATGCATGAAATCGGCCGTTTTACCAGAAATGGAGTAATTCTTTTTCAACATTCAATATCTTTCATTTGCCTGAATTGATTGTTCAATTGTAGTGAAAAAGTCGATGCATCTCAAGTAAATGAAGTTTTCAATATGCACCGAATCGACCGTTTTTCCAGAAATGGAGTAACTTTTTCTTCAACTTCAGTCTTGAATGAATCAGAAAAAATATGATACTATACTTAAATTGTCAGCTCGACAAAGGAAATATTCATTATACAAAAACGTATGGGGTTTAATTTGCCTTATGATGTAACTATTAGTTTTTTGTTTTTCCCAGGTGACTCGCAGCCACGATTATGCTGATAAAATAACCGCATCAATCCCTTTATAACCCACGAACAAGAATCGAAGCCACATTATAAGGTGCATAAATTCAGGATATTACATAAAAACACGACATAAAAACATCGAATAATGATTTACTAACATAACCAAACTAATCTGCATCATAATGCGCAGCTACTGCATCCTCCGCGGTTAATTCGAACCACATTACACGATATACTTTCTAATAATAAATCAAAAATCCTGGCGACTCCGTGCCAGGCAAAGAACCGTCAGCCAGCCATCATTAAACGGCACTTAAGTGACCAGGCTGTATATAATGATAATAATCGACTGCTTTTATTTGCAAAATGGCAGGAGACCACTGAATACTAATAGGGAATTTCATATAATGAAATAATTTCTACTAATTGTTCAGGCCACCTACCGGGCACATACAAATATACTGCATTTAAAAGAGCGAACGCAAACCAGGGGCGGTTTCAAATTGCCCCAAGAAGATGGAAGAGACAAACCTCATGATCTTACACAGAACGAATGTACGGAAATTTATTGGTGAAGAACTGTTCAATTGAATGACCATCATTTAGGGATATCCAGATAATATTTGATAAGGTTCTGAGAATTAAAGACGCCAATATATTTGGGAGAACCCCTCAGTTTTCAGGAAACTCGTGACAATGTCATGGTGAAGACTCGAAGACCAATAACACTACTCCATATGCACCGAATAGGCCATTTTTCCAGAAATAGAGTAACTTTTTTCCTCTTCCATTTGCCTGAATCGATCGATTCAAGTGAAGTGTAAAAGTCGATACACCTCAACAAGTTTTCAATATTTACTGAATGCATGAAATCGGCCGTTTTTCCAGAAATGGAGAAACTTTTTTTCAACTTCCAATATCTTCTATTTACCTGAATCGATCGATTCAAGTGTAGTACAAAAGTTGATACGTTTCAAATTGCACCAAGAAGATGGATAGGACAAACCTCATAATCTTACACAGAACGAATATACGGAAATTTTTTTGTGAAGAACTTGTCAATTAAATGACCATCATTTAGGGATATCCAGATGATATTTGATAAGGTTGTGGGAATATAAAGACGCAAATATATTTGAGAGAACCCCTCAGTTTTCAGGAAACTCATGAAAATGTCATGGTGAAGAATCGAAGACCAATAACACTACTCCATATGCATCGAATCGGCCGTTTTTCCAGAAATAGAGTAACTTTTTTCTTCTTCCATTTGCCTGAATCGATCGATTCAAGTGAAGTGTAAAAGTCGATACACCACAACAAGTTTTCAATATTGACAGAATTCATGAAATCGGCCGTTTTTCCAGAAATGAAGGTACTTTTTTTCAACTTCCAATATCCTCCATTTACCTGAATCGATCGATTAAAGTGTGGTAAAAAAGTCGATACGTTTCAAATTGCACCAAGAAGATGGATAGGACAAACCTCATAATCTTACACAGAACGAATATACGGAAATTTTTTTGTGAAGAACTTGTCAATTGAATGACCATCATTTAGGGATATCCAGATGATATTTGATAAGGTTCTGGGAATATAAAGACGCCAATATATTTGGGAGAACCCCTCAGTTTTCAGGAAACTCATGAAAATGTCATGGTGAAGACTCGAAGACCAATAACACTACTCCATATGCATCGAATCGGCCGTTTTTCTAGAAACGGAGTAACTTTTTTTCCTCTTCCATTTGCCTGAATCGATCGATTCAAGTGAAGTGTAAAAGTCGATACACCTCAACAAGTTTTCATAATTTACTGATTGCATGAAATCGACCGTTTTTCCAGAAATGGAGGAACTTTTTTTCAACTTCCAATATCTTCCATTTACCTGAATCGATCGATTCAAGTGTAGTAAAAAAGTCGAAACGTTTCAAATTGCACCAAGAAGATGGATAGGACAACCCTCATAATCTTACACAGAACGAATATACGTAAATTTTTTGGTGAAGAACTTGTCAATTGAATGACCATCATTTAAGGATATCCAGATGATATTTGATAAGGTTCTGGGAATATAAAGACGCCAATATATTTGGGAGAACCCCTCAGTTTCCAGGAAACTCATGAAAATGTCATGGTGAAGAATCGAAGACCAATAACCCTACTCCATATGCATCGAATCGGCCGTTTTTCCAGAAATGGAGTCACTTTTTTCCTCTTCCATTTGCCTGAATCGATCGATTCAAGTGAAGTGTAGAAGTCGATACACCTCAACAAGTTTTCAATATTTACTGAATGCATGAAATCGGCCGTTTATCCAGAAATGGAGGAACTTTTTTTCAACTTCCAATATCTTCCATTTACCTGAATCGATCGATTCAAGTGTAGTAAAAAAGTCGATACGTTTCAAATTGCACCAAGAAGATGGATAGAACAAACCTCATAATCTTACACAGAATGAATATACGGACATTTTTTGGTGAAGAACTTGTCAATTAAATGACCATCATTCAGGGATATCCAGATGATACTTGATAAGGTTCTGGGAATATAAAGACGCCAACATATTTGGAAGAACCCCTCAGTTTTCAGGAAACTCGTGACAATGTCATGGTGAAGACTCGAAGACCAATAACACTACTCCATATGCATCGAATCGGCCGTTTTTCCAGAAATGGAGTAACTTTTTTCCTCTTCCATTTGCCTGAATCGATCGATTCAAGTGAAGTGTAAAAGTCGATACACCTCAACAAGTTTTCAATATATACTGGATGCATGAAATCTGCCGTTTTTCCAGAAATGGAGGAACTTTTTTTCAACTTCCAATATCTTCCCATTTACCTGAATCGATCGATTCAAGTGTAGTAAAAAAGTCGATACGTTTCAAATTGCACCAAGAAGATGGATAGGACAAACCTCATAATCTTACACAGAACGAATATACGAAAATTTTTTGGTGAAGAACTTGTCAATTAAATGACCATCATTTAGGGATATCCAGATGATATTTGACAAGGTTCTGGGAATATAAAGACACCAATATATTTGGGAGAACCCCTCAGTTTTCAGGAAACTCGTGACAATGTCATGGTGAAGACTCGAAGACCAATAACACCACTCCATATGCATCGAATCGGCCGTTTTTCCAGAAATGGAGTAACTTTTTTCCTCTTCCATTTGCCTGAATCGATCGATTCAAGTGAAGTGTAAGAGTCGATACACCTCAACAAGTTTTCAATATTTACTGAATGCATGAAATCGGCCGTTTTTCCAGAAATGGAGGAACTTTTTTCAACTTTCAATATCTTTCCATTTACTTGAATCGATCGATTCAAGTGTAATAAAAAAGTCGATACGTTTCAAATTGCACCAAGAAGATGGATAGGACAAACCTCATGATCTTACACAGAACGAATATACGGAAATTTTTTGTTGAAGAACTTGTCAATTGAATGACTATCATTTAGGGATATCCAGATGATATTTGACAAGGTTCTGGGAATATAAAGACAGCAATATATTTGGGAGAACCCCTCAGTTTTCAGGAAACTCGTGACAATGTCATGGTGAAGACTCGAAGACCAATAACACTACTCCATATGCATCGAATCGGCCGTTTTTCCAGAAATGGAGTAACTTTTTTCCTCTTCCATTTGCCTGAATCGATCGATTCAAGTGAAGTGTAAGAGTCGATACACCTCAACAAGTTTTGAATATTTACTGAATGCATGAAATCGGCCGTTTTTCCAGAAATGGAGGAACTTTTTTCAACTTTCAATATCTTCCCATTTACCTGAATCGATCGATTCAAGTGTAGTAAGAAAGTCGAAACGTCTCAAATTGCACCAAGAAGATGGATAGGACAAACCTCATAATCTTACACAGAACGAATATACGGAAATTTTTTGGTGAAGAACTTGTCAATTAAATGACCATCATTTAGGGATATCCAGATGATATTTGATAAGGTTCTAGGAATATAAAGACGCCAATATATTTGGGAGAACCCCTCAGTTTTCAGGAGACTCATGAAAATGTCATGGTGAAGAATCGAAGACCAATAACACTTTGTTATGAGTAGTAGATAACAAAATTTGAAGAAAGGGCCCAAATTTTGGTTACGAAACTATTCGTAAACATTTTTTGAAATTGTTAGGAAGTGCAAAGAATTTGGCAGTTCGGGAAAATAAATTCTTCAGATATTCAACTTTGATTTTTTTCACGATTGAAAATTTTTTGCCGCCACTAAAATCCCTCAAGCTTTTTCATCGAATCGTTTATTTCAATCATCAAGCTGTCAACTACATCCAATTATTCACCTCATTAAACGACAATCTCTGATATGCACCTGTTAGAAGCCAGGATGAGGAGACACGTGTTGTTCGTGAAATTCCTGAAGCCATTTCTTGTGGAAGCAAATCTGTGTCTTCGATTGCAATTTATTACGGATATCTCGCAAAAATTTATCGATATTCATATACCGTTTATCGAATAGGAAAATAAACCAGATCACTTCGATTTGCCTTCATCTAATGGCAGTCCACTATGTTGGAAGTCAGGTTATAAAATATGAATCTTTAACGTGAAGATTTGACTATGCCAGGAGTTAACTTCGGATTTAAAAAAAAATTGTGCTTCACTTGATTGAACTTAGTTCAAATTATTGTCCAATTATAAAACATAGATCCTCATTTTAAAACATGGATAATTTTCAACCTCGCGAATTTCACCGGATGGAGATCAGTTACAGTAGATCAGGCGTGTAAAATTCTATCGAAAATTTGACGTGCTAATGAATGGTTTCTGGGTTATGCTCATCTGGATCGATTTAATGCTTGGGTTAATTGTCGCCATTAGTTTTTCGGCGGTTCTATAATTGATAAGTGGAAAAGTGTCGGATACAGTTTCACAGCTATAACAAGATCGTTATCAGAAGATGTTGTTCGTTGAAGAAATATCAGAAGCTTGTTACGAATATTTGCAATGCAGATTTCTTTAAGAAAAAAGGTGTGGTGTTTCTGAGATAACATCTGAACAGGTGGAGAATGTCTCAATAAATATATAGATTTGGTGAATATATAGTAGATTCTTGCCACATTTCGTCTATATAAAGTACCACTGATTACGAAATATTATGCTTAACTTCTCATCAAGTATAATCTTCTCCATTTCCGCTAAGGTCGTAAGGAACAAAGGCGCATACCCCATCCATAATTACCAATTTAATCGCGAATTCTCCACAACACCACGATATAATCAGGCACGTCACAAACACCATGAAAATCGTTGCGAATCCTTCGACGAAGAAAGACCATAGGACATAGTACTCTAATTCTAGATCAGTCGGCGCCTGTAATGCTCTACCTCTGGCAGCAATTTATTAGTCAAGATCGAGAATATGGATACCATACAGATTGGATTATGGGCTGCTGCAGGCCATCAGCCATTACTCGCCCGATCTTAAGTTGATTCTACGAATTATGCTTTCAGTAAATCAATTAGGCCATGAAGTATGGCTGGAGCGTTAGCGGCTAATTGAAAAAAAAGTGTGAAATATGATTTTGATCAAGAGCACGATGGGGTTTTGTGATGGTCAGCGCTGATAAGGTTGGTACGTTGCGGAATAACTGTACTGAATATTGAAATATCCATTTCGGACAAGCATAGTTCGACTGCGTTTTCTTAATGTGAATGATTCGCCTACGTACTTTAGATTGTGGAATATATCATGCGCGGATTCGAGGGGGTAAGGGACCATCCCTTCGCATTTTACACGATGATAATATCATAGAAACACATCATTTCGACCTGGATACCGCCATAGATGTTTCAATTCGTTCGAACTTTGGCGGCAGATGTGCTATGATCTAATGACACACCGTGTTAGGCCTCGAGTCATCAGCGAACCTGCCTAGTGATGTTATAATTAAAAATGTAAATTATGCTATGTAAAAAGGAAGAATGCGAAAAAGAATACACTACCCAACATTTCGAAGTGAATACCATTGAATGGTATAGGTGCAGATGGTTCTGAAACCACGATAGGGACAAGAACCAAGTGTTCTATCGTTACACTCCTAGTCGAGTGTTTTGCAGGCAGAAATACTCGCAAATCGAAAGATGCTTAGATATAAACCTGAAAAGAAACTATCAAGGGTGTGACATTGTGATTCATTCTGATAGTCAAGCTGCTATCAAAGCACTGAACTCCTGTATCATCGACTCAAAGCTGATATGAGAGTGCTGGAGGAAACTTAATGAAGGAGGCAAGAACAAGAAGATCTCTTCAGTCTGGGTTCCCGGTCACTTAGGAATCAAAGGAAACGAATAGGCCAATACACTTGCCAGAAAGGAAGCACAAACGTCACCTACTATCCCAGAAATTTTTTGTGGCATAGGCAAATGCACCTATAAAAGTAATTTTTGGAGAAGGAAGAGACTGAAAGAGAAGCACTCTGGAGGAATCTTCCAGGAATGGACCACTCCAGTAAGTTCCTTCGGAACTTTAGGAGTGCAAGATCCAAAAAGCATTTGGATCTCAGTGAGAATAAGTTACGCCTTCTCACTGGCTTCCTCACACGACATTGTCACCTTAGAAAGCATATGATGAGAATGGGCTTAAGAGAAACTGACAAGTGTAGATTCTGTGGGAAGAGGTGGAAACTCCTGTTCACCTGGTTATAGAATGCCCCGCCATTGCAAACCAGAGCAAAGAATGTCTTGGAAAAGAGAATTACAGGAGGAACAGCGATTCAACCTCCTTGAAGTCCTATCAGATACTGGAGTTCATTGGAGCTCTGGAACTGGAGGGCAAGCTGTAGGAAGCGCATTTGCGAAAACAGCTCTGATGGGGGGAACAATAGACCTTGAGGTCGCAGTGAAATGTAACCCCTAACTATAACTCTAACTAGGCCTCACGTTATAATAGATATGCAAATGCTCTCATCCTGAATCGTCCTTTTTGATGTGGCACTGGAAAGAGAATGCAATCAACATAGAACTTGCTTGGTGTTTTTTTATCTTGCAGGCTTTCAGCAGGCTCACCTTTTTCCTACTTTTACCCAGCAGGTGGGTCGTGGACTTGAAAAATGGTCCTTTTACGCCCCTTCCTACCCTAGAAGGTAGATACACTGGCGAAGCATGGGTCCGATCAGAGTTTGTTGGTCCGAAACCCGCACTGCCAGTCTGTCGGAAATCTGTCAGGGACTTCTTCAGAAGTTGGCTGGACAGGAAGTTTTCCTCGGAGTGGAGCACGGGAGTTGGTCTCAGGCAGTGGAGGCTTCTCATTGAGAGACCTTCCTCTTGACCTGAGGTCAGGAGACTCCTGGCACTAGAGGGAAGACAGCTCAGTCTGGTGACCGGCACTTTGACTGGCCACCTGCTGAACAAACTTTCGAAGAGAATGAGACTGACTAGCTGCTCTTTGTGCCGGTGGTGCAGGAGCACAGATGAAACTGCTGAACACATTTTGTTCAGTTGTAGTGACCTCACTAATCTGGGGACAACACACCTAGGAAACCCAACACCCACTATTCCTATGGTGGAAGGGACTCCTCCTGGTCGACTTGCGGCATTTCTGTCTGCTTGTCTGCGGGACTGAGTCTCTCAAGCAGTATGCGGAGGAAAAATGGGCCACATGGCCTCAGTTCAGCCCGGAGTGGACGCCGCACAGAGAAGAAGAAGAAGAAGAAGACCCTACCTTGGGTTGTTTCTCACCAGCACTGTTTACCAATTTTCTTAACTAAGACACCTCCCTAGGCCTCAAGTAGCGGTCATGAGTGAAGGATTGGTCGCCGCAATGATTTCATCCTTAATGGGCCTTCTTGAAGTATCACTTGAAAGAGATTACAATTGCATAAAACTTTCTCTGCCTAGCCTATGTGTACCTCCTAGTGATTGTCCTAAATGGAAACTTGGTCTTCGCAATGATTTTATACTCGATAGGCCTTCTTCATGTATCACTTGAAAGAGAATGCAATCTGCATAAAACGTTTTCTGCCTGGCCTCTGTGTTTTTCGAGCTTGCAATGTCCCTTTAGAAGACCCACTATGGTGTTCACGTTCTTCCTATTCTCACTCAGCAGGTCGGTCGTAAACTTGGAGATTGACCCTTTTAGGAATGTTCTCTTGACTTTACCTTGGGTATTTCCTATCTGCACTGAGCCATTTTTTTTGACTAAGACACCGTCCTAGGCCTCAAGTGGTTGCCAAAAATGAAGGATTGGTCTTCGCAATTATTTCATCCTCAGTGGGAGGAAGTATCACTTGGAAGAAAATACAATTGCAAAAAACTTTCTCTGCCTTGCCTATGTGTTTTTTGAGCTGGCAATGTCCTTCCGAAAATCCCACTATGTGCTTCACGTTATTCACATTCTCTCTCAGCACGTGGGTCGTTAACTTGGGAAGTGATCATTTTGGAATTTTCTTTCTACTCTACCTTGGGTTGTTTCCTACCAGCACTGAGCCTGCTTTTTGACCCATTTTTTTCAACTGAGACACCATCCTAGGCCTCAAGTGGTTTTCATAAATTGAGGATTGGTCTTCGCAATGATTTCATCCTCAAAGGGCCTTCTAGAAGTATCACTTAGATGAGAATACAGTTGCATGAAACTTTCTCTGCCTGGCCTATGCAATGTCCTTTCCAAAATCCCACCATGTTCTCCACGTTCTTCCTATTCTTACTCAGCAGGTCGGCCTTAAACTTGGAGTGATCCTTTCAGGAATTTTCTCTTGACTCTACCTTGGGTTTTCCCAACCAGCACTGAGCGAATTGAAAATTGATCTTCGCGATGATTTTATACTCGACAGGCCTTCTTCATGTATCACTTGAAAGAGAATGCAATCTGCATAAAACGTTCTCTGCCTGTCCTATGTGTTTTTTGGGTTCTCACGCAGCAGGTCGGTCGTAAACTTGGAGAGTGATCATTTTAGGAATGTCCTCTTTACTCTACTTTGGGTTATTTCCTACCAGCACTGAGCCTGCTTTTTGACCCATTTTTTTCAACTGAGACATCATCCTATGCCTCAAGTGGTTGTCATAAATTGAGGATTGGTCTTCGCAAGGATTTTATCCCCAAAGGGCCTTCTAGAAGTAACACTTGGAAGAGAATACAATTGCATGAAACTTTCTCTGCCTGGCCTATGCAATGTCCTTTCAAAAATCCCACTATGTTCTCCACGTTCTTCCTATTCTTATTCAGCAGGTCGGCCTTAAACTTGGAGTGATCCTTTCAGGAATTTTCTCTTGACTCTAACTTGGGTTTTCCCAACCAGCACTGAGCAAATTGAAAATTGGTCTTCGCAATGATATTATACTCGATAGGCCTTCTTCATGTATCACTTGAAAGAGAATGCAATCTGCATAAAACGTTCCCTGCCTGTCCTATGTGTTTTTTGCGTTCTCACTCAGCAGGTCGGTCATAAACTTGGAGAGTGATCAATTTAGGAATGTCCTCTTTACTCCACTTTGGGTTATTTCCTACCAGCACTGAGCCTGCTTTTTGACCCATTTTTTCAACTGAGACATCATCCTAGGCCTCAAGTGGTTGTCATAAAATGAGGATTGGTCTTCGCAATGATTTCATCCTCAAAGGGCCTTCTAGAAGTATCACTTGGAAGAGAATACAATTGCATGAAACTTTCTCTGCCTGGCCTATGCAATGTCCTTTCAAAAGTCCCACTATGTTCTCCACGTTCTTCCTATTCTTAATCAGCAGGTCGGCCTTAAACTTGGAGTGATCCTTTCAGGAATTTTCTCTTGACTCTACCTTGGGTTTTCCCAACCAGCACTGAGCAAACTGAAAATTGGTCTTCGCGATGATTTTATACTCGACAGGCCTTCTTCATGTATCACTTGAAAGAGAATGCAATTTGCATAAAACGTTCTCTGCCTGTCCTATGTGTTTTTTGGGTTCTCACTCAACAGGTCGGTCGTAAACTTGGAGGGTGATCATTTTAGGAATGTCTTCTTTACTCTACTTTGGGTTATTTCCTAACAGCACTGAGCCTGCTTTTTGACCCATTTTTTTCCACTGAGACATCATCCTAGGCCTCAAGTGGTTGTCATAAATTGAGGTTTGGTCTTCGCAATGATTTCATCCTCAAAGGGCCTTCTAGAAGTAACACTTGGAAGAGAATACAATTGCATGAAACTTTCTCTGCCTGGCCTATGCAATGTCCTTTCAAAAATCCCACTATGTTCTCCACGTTCTTCCTTATTCTTACTCAGCAGGTAGGCCTTAAACTTGGAGTGATCCTTTCAGGAATTTTCTCTTGACTCTACCTTGGGTTTTCCGAACCAGTACTGAGCAAATTGAAAATTGGTCTTCGCAATGATTTTATACTCGATTGGCCTTCTTCATGTATCATTTGAAAGAGATTGCAATCTGCATAAAACGTTCTCTGCCGGTCCTATGTGTTTTTTGGGTTCTCACTCAGCAGGTCGGTCGTAAACTTGGTGAGTGATCATTTTAGGAATGTCCTCTTTACTCTACTTTGGGTTATTTCCTACCAGCACTGAGCCTGCTTTTTGACCCATTTTTTTCAACTGAGACATCATCCTAGGCCTCAAGTGGTTGTCATAAATTGAGGATTGGTCTTCGCAATGATTTCATCCTCAAAGGGCCTTCTAGAAGTAACACTTGGAAGAGAATACAATTGCATGAAACTTTCTCTGCCTGGCCTATGCAATGTCCTTTCAAAAGTCCCACTATGTTCTCCACGTTCTTCCTATTCTTACTCAGCAGGTCGGCCTTAAACTTGGAGTGATCCTTTCAGGAATTTTCTCTTGACTCTACCTTGGGTTTTCCCAACCAGCACTGAGCAAACTGAAAATTGGTCTTCGCGATGATTTTATACTCGACAGGCCTTCTTCATGTATCACTTGAAAGAGAATGCAATTTGCATAAAACGTTCTCTGCCTGTCCTATGTGTTTTTTGGGTTCTCACTCAACAGGTCGGTCGTAAACTTGGAGGGTGATCATTTTAGGAATGTCTTCTTTACTCTACTTTGGGTTATTTCCTAACAGCACTGAGCCTGCTTTTTGACCCATTTTTTTCAACTGAGACATCATCCTAGGCCTCAAGTGGTTGTCATAAATTGAGGTTTGGTCTTCGCAATGATTTCATCCTCAAAGGGCCTTCTAGAAGTAACACTTGGAAGAGAATACAATTGCATGAAACTTTCTCTGCCTGGCCTATGCAATGTCCTTTCAAAAATCCCACTATGTTCTCCACGTTCTTCCTTATTCTTACTCAGCAGGTAGGCCTTAAACTTGGAGTGATCCTTTCAGGAATTTTCTCTTGACTCTACCTTGGGTTTTCCGAACCAGTACTGAGCAAATTGAAAATTGGTCTTCGCAATGATTTTATACTCGATTGGCCTTCTTCATGTATCACTTGAAAGAGATTGCAATCTGCATAAAACGTTCTCTGCCTGTCCTATGTGTTTTTTGGGTTCTCACTCAGCAGGTCGGTCGTAAACTTGGTGAGTGATCATTTTAGGAATGTCCTCTTTACTCTACTTTGGGTTATTTCCTACCAGCACTGAGCCTGCTTTTTGACCCATTTTTTTCAACTGAGACATCTCCCTAGGCCTCAAGTGGTTCTCATAAATAGAGGACTGGTCTTCGCAATGATTTTATCCTCGATGGGCCTTCTTCATGTATCACTTGGAAGAGAATGTAATCTGCATAAAACATTCTTTGCCTGGCCTATGTTTTGAGTTTGCAATGTCCTTTCAAAAAGCCCACTATGTTCTTCACGTTCTTCCTATTCTTACTCAGCAGGTCTGTCTCAAACTTGGAGAGTAATCCTTTTAGGAATTTTCTCTTGACTCTACCTTAGGTTTTCCTAACCAGCACTGAGCCAGCTTTTCACCTTTTTTTCGACTAAGACACCGTCCTAGGCCTCAAAAATGAGGAATTGGTCTTCACAATGATTTCATCCTGAATTTGCCTTCTTGATGTATCACTTGGAAAATAATACAATCTGCATAAAACTTTCTCTACCAGCTACTTAGGCTATGTGATTTTGAGCTTGCATTGTCTTTTTAAAAGGCCCACTAAGTTCTTCACGTTATTCCTATTCTTGCTCAGCAGGTCGGTGTTAAACTTGGACTGTGATCCTTCAAGGATTTTTTTCTTCACTCTACCTTAGGATTTCTTCCACCAGCACTGAGCCTGCACTTTTATCCTATTTTTAATTGTTTACTTCACCACTATTTTTGCTATGCCACAGGGTGGTGCTGGGCCAAATGATAGCATCAGAAACCCTATTTGAGTATAATTCAATGTAAACTGACTGTATATCCAACATCTGCATAGTGAACAATGATATGGGCGATCTGTTATCATTCCACAGATAACAGGATAGCCGCATATTTCATAATTCTGATGCGGGTGTTTATACAATTGTCTCGGAGCAATTTTTCAGTGTTTCCTATCGGCTATAAATCACGGTGTGCTCCAGTGTTCGGACCTTCCTCAAGAACGACGTATCAGATTCGGTTCACCTTTCACACTGGCTCTATCTCGACGGTCCGCTCGCAAGTAGGACTAGTTCTTCTTGACCGCCAGAGGCCTGACAGACGATGGAGGCGCCGTACGAGTAAACTGATA
Source organism: Aphidecta obliterata (assembly GCA_963966015.1). Classification (NCBI taxonomy): domain Eukaryota; kingdom Metazoa; phylum Arthropoda; class Insecta; order Coleoptera; family Coccinellidae; genus Aphidecta; species Aphidecta obliterata. The sequence goes on from OZ014435.1 coordinate 8,815,790, forward strand.
CACGGTCGATACATAAATCAGCGAAAAAAATCAGCAACTTCCTCAATTGATTACTCCAATCGGACAGGCGCGGATTCAGATATTCGGTAATATGAGGATTTGGATAGATTTATTTTCGATTAGCAGGTTCATTCGACATGTCTCATCCGGAATATCTTCTTGATTTCAACATTGCTGAGATGAATATCTTGAAAATTGGAACCACTCTCGAGTGATTCCAGACATATACACCTCGGAGGGTTCTCTTAATGATGAAACCTGGGGAATAGAAAGATCGAGGAACCGGGTTAAAGTCAACATTTCTTCTCCTACAGGGCCCCCACCCGTTTCTACATATTATAAAAGATTTTCAATTTCTAACTTTGTGATATTTTTATATCAATCATTGTTTGCTCACAAAAGGCGAAAAATCAGGACCTACTAACAAGCCTTGTGAGAAAAGCGAAGCTTCATTGAACTTGTATAGGTTCATTCGTTCAGCAAATCTTTTTTTAACTTATTTTTATTCAATAATCTATTTGTCATTTTACCTTTATGAGTTAATGTGAAGAGCATCAAAAAATGCTCACATTTCACCTAATATTCAATAAAACCTACTGAAATTTATGACCCTCTTCACGCGAAGCCATTTGTATTCTTAGCACACAATATTCACACCTCTAACGCAACACTCTCTTGATCTCAACGTGGAGATCGACCTGAACGATAACGCATTGTAAACGACAAATTTCACAACCCATAAATCTGATGCCTCAAGGCGACCATAAAGTTTCAGGAGGCTTTTACACACTTGAAATTGAGTGTGAATGAATTCAATAGAGAGATTCTTATCGGGATCAATGAAAGAAATATGATATTCACGACTTAATTTTCTACAGGTCTTGGCGGATTTTCCACGAGCTGTACGATAACTTGGGCTTTTTGCAACTCGGTAAAGCGATTCGAATGCTGTCGACAATTTGCAGTGTCTCTTGAGTACGACTCGGTTAAGGGAGATTTTACTAAAAATACTAGCTAGAATAACAGTGAACGATAAAGATATATTGGAAAAGACAAATTGGCTTTTATTTGCAGCGTTTTCCAGGTTATACCATAGCTACGTCAGCTACGGCTACGAATCAATCATGGCGAACATCACCTGACCAAATTTTGATTGGTGGGATCGAAATTAATGATCAACATTTTAGTCGGTAATTCAGTGGCCTAGAGTGGCAAAACTTAATAAGAGCCCAAGAGTGATGTAGGTATTGCCATGGAAATCAAAACATGGTCATATTTCTCAAAGTTTCAAAAATTTATAATTAAATAAATTCAAATAATATCACCAAAAATTCAAGAACCTTCAAACATCTTAGTCAATTCAGTAAGTTAAATCAATTCATAAATTTAAAAATTATTGTAATATTATATTTTCAAAGAGGGTTCGGATTATTTGAAAATAAGAAAAATATGAATTTGTTAAAATTATTTACTCTTAATAGTTAAGTTTAGTTCAGTTATGTTCATGAAGATGTGCATGTGAAGATGGAAAATGTATCAAGAATGTTGGCATACCGAGGGAATGCAATACAAAATAATTTGGGAAGGAATAAAGGAGGCTAGTTGACAATTGAGAGAAACGTCAGAGTGAAAATTGATATTTCAAAAAGTTCGCAGATAAATTGGTTTGAGAAAAGAAAAGTATAGTGAATAGTATTTGGAACTTTGTCAAGAGGAGATTAAATTGCTTGAATTGATTTGGAGAGTGAAGGAGATATCAAAACGGCGTGCTGGATATAAGAAGGGGAATTGAAATTGGAGTTGGTTGAACATAGTGAGTGCACTCACCAATTGAACGTTAAGATAGTTTAGATATATTAGTTTTTTAGTTTCTTTTGATAGTTGGGGTTGTTTTGTAGAATTGGATTATTGATTATTGAAATAGAGCCTCGGAAAAAATGAAAATATAATTGAAACAAAATTCTTCGAATAATGTCAGTGGTTTTCATAAATTTCTATTATATATTATTATTTTCGTATCTTCGTGTCTTCGTATCTTCTTATTATTCGTGAATAAACATTATTATTATCTTCAACGAACCATAACAGTATATTTTCTGATGATTACACCACAACTTCACACTATGTGTAAACTGGACTTCAAAAAAGATGCTGGATTTATGAGATGTGTTGAGCTCTATGATGGTTTTTCAGTTTGACATACAAGGTGAGGCTTTTTTCACAGGTGCTAGAACTCATCAAAAGAGATGATTCCGCCGGAAGTCGATCATATAAAATATTCATTTCGAAGTAAGTGCAAAAAATCTTGGGCATCAAGATCTTAAGACTTTTCTGGATCGTTTTATCTGTCTGTTAGGAGATCTGCCATGAATTAAAGTGCCATTAATATTCCCATGTTAAATTTTCGGTGTTTCACAACGAACGAACTGAAAAGGGTGGTTAGACATTTACTTTCGTTTCACTGGTACCAAAATATGGAGCCTCCTATATTCAGTAGAGTTACCACCGTACTTCATTCAAATCCTGGTCTATCCATCTTGTTTCGTTTCGATCTGAACAAGAAATCCAAGAATTCGTATTATGCGTTTGGAGCCTCAATAAATCTTAACGAACGACCATAAAGAAGATTCGATAACTGAGCGACCAACATAACCTAGAATTTTTTCGCGCGTCTAGATCCATATGGGAACGGAAATCGATTATGTCATATCTTTCCTATTGTTGACCATCATGGGCAAGAGAGGAAGGAAGACCCCACACGCTAGAGACGACGTCCAGGTGGTATTATGGTCGGATGTACCGTTAGTTAGATGAAATGTGGTGCATGCATCGGTGTGCGAACACAGATAAACTATGATGGCTTCGAACAGGAAATACAATAGGTAAAAGTCGTTGCAGTGAATCGTTATTTCTGGAGACTTTCATGAAGAGCTGTTGTGGTCTACGTATTTTGTTCCCATTCCTTCGGTTTATGCATAGTCGTAGACATATACCGAGGACAGGAAGTCTTAAGCTCAATCATCGACTAATTTCGAACGAGCTTAAAAGCTGTTGTAATATGACAATTCTATCCTTCTGCTGATTAATTTCAAAGGTGAAATCCCAATAACACATTGCCCCGCCATTTAATATTGTTCAGAGTTGTCACCTAGCTTCACCTAAATTTCAACTATGTAAACAAAGACTGCGCAATCGCAAACTCCGATGTGTCTTGCTTCAAGTGCTTGCTTCGACGCAGACGCAGACCTAACAACTTCCAGGCTATTTGTTTGTTCTTCGACGCGTCCAGAAAAGCAGTCAATGAGATGTGGTTCAGAAGAACAGATAACACCATTCAGAAGACCCATCTGGCTAACAATTTGAAGAGCGCAAAAGCTCCTGACTTCACGTCAGTGCTGTTCCAGAATTTTTCAGTTCAAGAAAATGTTTTAGTTTAATTATTGAACACACCTTCTGTATAAGTCTTATTGATGTTGATCATTTATCCAGTTTGAAACAACACGCCATAAAGGACATAAAATAGACACATTCCGATAAATTTATTATCGGCTCTTTTGGTGTCGTGATAAAAATGCCATAAGATTACGTGTGTCGGTGATAAAATACATAATGTAGGCATATGCTTTTCCTATTTTCTCCATTATTAACGAACAATTTCAATAAGTTCTTAGCATTGCCTTCCAGCACTCACGACAGCGCTTGTTATGCGACTGATAGATCTAATGAAATCATCAAAATTGTTACGCTCTTTTACGAAATCAGTAAATCTGTCATGTCAATACTTCCTAACAAATGGAATCGTGCTTTACAACCAATTAAAACGAATGGAAAATAAATATATCACAAAGAACAATAACTTTCACTGATACATTCTAAGTTATGAACGAGTTATACTGTTCTTTCATGAATAAAAAAGAAACGGGGTATATATGAAAGAATTTCTAGAGTATTCGTAAGCTTTCAACACAATGTATTCTGTTTCATTGGTTATGTTTATCGGTGTAGTGGATGACTGGAGGAATCTGAGAAATTCTTTCTAACGAACAAGATAATCCTTTTTGGTGTTTCGTAATGAGAGAAGTGGAGAAATCTGTTCATACGAAAAATTTCTCAATATACAGAGTGTTTTCAGAGGTGAGGCTTGTTTTTGACTAGAAGTCATCAAAATAAGTCAAAATTCCAAAAATCCTCCATATAAAATATTCTCCAGGACCGAGTATTTCGAAATCAAGATTACCCGCGAATCTGAGAAATTTCCAGTGCGGATCTGACGGTACGTATTGAGATCTAGAAGAGAACATTCGTTCTCAACATTTTGTTTTTGGTTCATGTCTCCAGGTGCACCAGTTAATTTTCAAGAGGGGAATGAACTCTAAAGAAAAAATAAGTTTCTTTGTTCCTTCTCCATACTTTTTTCGATCCGTCTGGAGTATGTGAGGAGAATCTGGATTCGTCAGTGAAAAGAACATTGTTTCATTGCTCTAAGTTACAATGTTAATGTTCAGTAGCAAATTGCAGTTTAGCTACTCGGTGACGCCGAAGTAAGTTTGGTCCAGCTACTGGTCTGCAAGCTTCGACCACTCTTTTGACGGTAGAGCGATAAACATGAAGAATTCTTGCAACATATTCATAATTACGTTCATCTTCAACAAGAGCAACAGCTATTGTGCATATTTCCTCCCCCAATTCACAAAATTACAATTCTTACACCCTGTGTAAGCTTATAAGCCAGCATTTAACGAAAGTCCGAATAGGCAAGTTCCAATTAATAATTTTATTTACAGTTTGCTGACAAAAATTCGAAAATTGTACTAAAAATAAAGAAACTACGAGACCTCAAATTTCACAAATGTTAACTTGTTGCGTTTTTTTTGCACGTGAGTGTATATCTCAAATATGGAACAAAGGAGACTTACCTTGTTTATAATTTTGGCCTTCACAAACACTATGCAATTAAAAATTCGATCAAATCATTGCCTATAACTTCGTGCGACCAAAAAATCTCGTATACGGTGGACCATAATCAGTGCAAAACTGAGGCCCCAATGGGATTTAGCAGGTTTTCATTGTGTAGATTTGCTATTGGGTACAAAGCAGTTTTTCGTGCACGGCTTTTCTACCACACTAAATATCGATATCGACATTTTATCTTATCCCATAAGGTAGGTAATCGTCTAAACTTTATGACTAGCTCAAAAAGTAAAATTGACCAAAAAATGGATTTGGCAGGTTAACGAATTAGGCCGACGATATACATTTTAATGTATTCGGCGAAACTGCAAGGGTTGGATTTTTTTCTGGGAAACAAAGAAAGCTCCATAAGAATTCCACTGAAATTCGAAAAAAGGGTATATACTGTCATGGAAATCAAAAATGAAAAATAAATTCAAATATTACCAAACTTCAAGAACCTTCAAACATTGTATTGTATCGTATAAATTATTGTAATATGATATTTTCAAGAGGGTTCAAATTATTTAAAAATACAAAAAAAATGTGAATTTGTTCAAGTACTTCAAATCATTCATTGTAAATAGCTTAGTTAGTTATATTTAGGTCATAGGGAAAAATGAACCAAGAATGTTACTAAGGAAACGAGACTTTAAAAATAATATGGATCGAGAGCAGGCGGAGGAACAATGGAGGGATAAACGTCAAGCGAAAAAATCGAAAAATTTTCAAAAAGTTGGAGGAAGATTGGTTTTATTGAGTTGTTGGAGTGAAATTGGCAAGTAAAGGAGACAAGGAGAAGTTGGAAGCAGAACGCTGTTCAAAAGAGGAAAAGTTGAAGTGAGTGCACTCATCAATCGAACATCATTTCAAAGTTTAGATATATTGATTTCAAGTTTCCTCTGATAGTTGGGTTTGATTAAAGAATAAGATTGCTGATTATATGTTGTTGTTAAAAAAAATTTTCTTTATTTCTGCACCTTTAGAACCCTCCTTGAGATTGAGTCTCGGGAAAAAAATTATAAATTGGAACAAAATTCTTTAAATATTGTTAGTGGTTTGTATAAAATTCAAAATTTAATATAAATATCTGGATAGAACCATAACAATACATAAAAAGTTTTTCTTCTGCACATGAACATGGTCAAGTCAAAATCCAGCCACTTGGAAGTTGAAGCATTCCAATTACGCCAAGGCCGAATATTTATGAAACGGCTCTCATAAATATGCAAATAACGGATCAATGTGCGAATCTTGGAGCTTAACGTTTTAACGGTTGTTAGATATGAAGATGAGAATTCGAATGCACTTTATAGAGTGCAATAGTAGCTGGACGTTATGTAAATATAATATCAATTATTCGTCAGTTGATTACGGAATATTTACTGCGAGTATTCGAATAATCTCAGATGGTCGATATAATATGGAATATCTTCAAATCTAGACATTTACATATTTGTAATTTTTTTTCAAGGTGCAGTCGCCAGAATAATAAATCGTTGTTTATAATTTGCAACGTTCTGTCCAGTTCATATCACAAGTGAACCGTGTCTTTATTTAAATGGGGCGCGCTACAATGATTTGCGTTAAGAACAATCATTTAGCGGATATTAGAACGAAGCACGAAACTACAGCATAAAGTACCTACAAATGTCCCACTTTCCCAGATATAATAAAGCAGCCAACAATTCATCAAACCCATTGCCAATTTTTTGATACCCGCTTGAGAGTAATGATTTTCCCCATACCACTAGATCAAACCGCGATAACACGTTATTAATGCTCGCAGTCAGACACCAAAGAGAAATTTCACCCATTTTTTAAGTGGAGTTTCGCGTTAATAATTGAAATTTCCAAGATGCGAAGGTTCTTATCGTAATATTGGCTATTAATATGGACCCTGAGCGTAGGTACCATCATTACGCCCGTTATTGATGATCATAATTTGTATCTGTTCTATCAATGAATATTACCAATTATGTCCAGTCGGTTTCGCTATCTGGTCGTGCCTACATGCTTGTCGTGAGCTTGGTAAAATGCTGGATTAGAACACTTTGGCTTTCGTGTCGAGCCATGAGATAGGCGATGATAAGATCCTCTCACACTCTTATTTATTTCCTTATCAGCCGGTTCTCAATTAGTTGGTCGAGGCCTGGAGCTTCAAATTGGCGGTTCTTCGCTTTATTTTCACTGGAGGTGTCGCTAGTAATGATGGTAGGTGCAAGAAGGGCCGGATTTAGGACAAAATTCAATAAGAAACCGTGATAAGCGATACGCCCTCTCCCGGACATTTATATAACTGAGCTGTGGGTCATGTCGTGTTGCACATAGTTTTTGTTCGGTTTGACATAATATGTCATGTCATATAACATAACGATCAATTTATAAATTATTATATTTTCAAAGAGGGTTCAGATTATTCAAAAATAAGGAAAATATGAAAATGTTCAAATGATTAATTGTAAATAGTTAAGTTATGTTTATGATGAATGAAATGTATCAAGAATGTTACCAAGGAAATGAGATATTGAATAATATGGATGGGAAAAGCAGGCCAGTGAACAGTTGAGAGAGAAACGTCAAGGGGAAAGATCGCTAATTTTCAAAAAAGTTGACAGAAAGATTTATTTTGCAAGAAGAAAGGTATAATGAATGGTATTGTCAAGAGTAGATTCGTAGATTGAGTTGTCGGAGTTGATTAGGCGAGTGAAGGAGAGAAGGAGATATTGAAACGGCGTGCTGCTCGGTAGAAGAAAAATTGAAAATTGCATAAATATAGTGAGTACACTCACCAATCGAACGTTATTTCAGAGTTTAGAAATATTAGTTAAAGGTTCTTTTGATAGTTGGGGTTGGTTTTTAGAATAAGATTGCTAATTATATAATTTTGTGAGAAAATTTCTTTTGTTTGTTCACCTTTAGAATCCTCCTTGAAATAGAGTATGGAAAATATAATATAATAATATAAATTTCAAAATTTAATATTTACTGATATCTTGAAAGAACCATAACAATATATATGTATAAACAGTGTGTTTTTTGAGGTGAAGCCTTTTTTTGACAGCTGCTAGAACCCATCATTTTCGATCTGCCAAATCTTGGGCATGAAGATCTTGAGACCACTATGTATGATGTTATCTTTCTTTCAGAAGATCTGCCATGAATCACGGTGCCAAATGTATTCCAGCAAGTGAAGGATTTTATCGTAAATTCGTATTTTTTCTTTCAACTTTTATTTGGAGATTTTTCGTGAACGGTATATTTCTTAAAGTTCAAACTAAGAAGAAAAAATTACGAAAAGCACTGCCGTGAAGACAGGAGCTTTTGAGCGCTCGTACGTGCACCTTGTAGGTAGATTCGCATTTTCCAGTTTTAGAAATCAATTGAAGGAATTTTCGACAGCTGTCACAAAAATTCTGAAACTCAGGCGAAACTCCAGACTTCATGTCAGTGCTTTAGGTGACCAATTTTTTTTCGATAATTCGCTAGAATTTTCTACGGTATCTATGGTCTTGGTGGTGCGATCTGGACAAAATTTGGCACGTAGTTTGAATACACTATTCCTAAGCTAGGTGCAAAATTTCATTTAAATCCAATCAGTAGTTTCGAAATTATCAGGAAAAACATATTTTGAACAGTCATATTTACGGAACCCCTAGTCTAATTTTGCTCATTGATGAACGTGGCCGCGATATTTTCGATCCAAACCCACCCTGAAAATTTCAAGTTCCTAGGCCTTTCCGTTCAAAAGTTACAATTTTCTATAGTTTCTATGGTTCTGGTCATGCGATCTGGACAAAATATTGTTTTAATATATCATTCTCGATCAAAATACAAAATTTCATTTCGATCGAATCCGTAGTTTCGGAATTATCGAGAAACCAAAATTTCAAACGACCGTATTTACGGAACCCCTTGTATAATTCTGCTTATTGATAAACGTGAATGCGACATTTCAGATCCACACCTATCCTGAAAATTTCAAGTCCCTAGGCCTTTCCGTTCAAAAGTTATGATTTTCTATGGTTTCTATGGTTCTGGTCATGTGATCTGGAGAAATGTAGCTTGAATATATTATTCTCCATTAGTATACAAAATTTCGTCACGATCGAATCTGTAGTTTTGCAATTCATCAAGAAAACTAAATTTCAAACGACCATATTTACGGAACCCCTAGTATAATTTTGTTCATAGATGAACGTGATCACGACATTCGAGATCCACACCTATCCTGAAAATTTCAAGTCCCTAGGCGTTTCCGTTCAAAAGTTACAATTTTCTATGGTTTCTATGGTTCTGGTCATGCGATCTGGACAAAATTTGACATGTAGCTTGAACACCTCATTCTTCATCTGAGTGCGAAATTTCATCTCAATCAAATCTGTAGTTTTCAAGTAATCAGGGGAACAAAACTTTGAACGGCCATATTTACGGAACCCCTAAAGGAATTTTGCCCATTACCAAACTTAACCGAGACATTTGGGAACTGAACCCACACTGAAAATTTCAAGTCTCTAGGTGGTTCCGTTCGAAAAATACGGACATCGTGACGAAAGGATATAGATCTCGTGTAAGTTGTACGAGCGCTCAAAAAAGATACTGTTTGAAAAGGTCTTAAAAAAAATGGGAATTTCACAAACCCATCGATAAAATTGATCCAAATTGTTCAGAGAAATTGTTCGAAATGGTCGCCATTCGTTTGATGCGTACAAAGTATTGCCTGGCGTAATAACGCATTTTCACATGCAGCAACTATCACATAATTTTGCTCACGAATAATGTCAAAAGCATTTTCAATGCGTTGTTTTAGTTCTTCAACACTATTCACCTCACTGTTTATCTACTTCAATGTTTTCAAATGACCCCAGAAGAAGAAATCACAGGGGTTGAGATCCGAGGAGAGTGCATTTCCACTTTGCGAAATTCGGAAGTCACAAAAATGATCTCTGTCATATGATTTCCCGTAAACTGGAAGCATTCAATAAACACATCTAGATCTCGATACATAGCTAAGTCAGGTCCGTGTTGCAAATTTCTCATTTATGCAGGTACCTTTGATTTCGAAATACTCGGCCTTGGTGAATATCTCGTATAAAGGATTTTTGGAATTTCGACTTATTTTGATGAGTTTTAGCACCTGTCAAAAAAGAGACTCACCTCTGAAAACACCCTGTATATTCAAAGAAAAAAAAATTAAATTCAAATCACCCACCTCAGATCCCTTTTCGATGTTTTTGAATTGAATTGAATTCTGAAAGAAAGAACAAATGATCTCAATTTTAGGAAACTTGTGGAATCAGATACGAGTTTTTGAAAGTTGTATCAAAATCATGAATTTCAACATTTTGAACCATATTTCAAACACAAGACAAAAAGATTCATCAAAATATAAGGCAGTACCACCAAAATAAGGCACTAACAAATCCTACCTGAGTTTAAAATATATGTAATCAATTTTTCGAAAACGTGAAGCTGCAAAGAAGCAAAATGAATATCAGTAATCAGTCGAAAGTAAGGATAGGTCAGGTTAGGATAGGTTAGGTAAGGCAATCCAAGTTGCAAATCTCGAAAAATCATTAAATAAAACTTGGTACCTGTGGTAAATACATAATTTCATGAATTCATTTCATGGAATGGAATACAGACGTCGTGACGAAATGATATAGCCCTCGTGTAAGTAGAACGAACGCCCAAAAAAAAAATTTCATGAAATATTCTGATCTTTCTCAGAATTATATGGTCAAATTCATATTTTAGTTTATTTATGAAAGGTACAAGAACTTTTTTCTTCACAGGGTTGGTCCGTAGGAGTACCATAAAAAATTGGTCCAATTGTCTGATAATGGTAGGTTGTCTCAAGAAAAAAACTTAAGCTATCCCACATATAAATAAATATTATTATTCTCATATTTTGGGGGCTGATTTGGCCAGAGAGATGAAACCACAGCCATCATAAAGAAATGGCTGAATTGGGTAAGAAACCTCTGGCAAAACGTCTTTGAGGTTTTTGAGTGAAAGTAAGGAGTGCTGAAGATTCGAAAGAGATGTTTCTATCAAATTTGGTTGAGGTTTCATACAAACATTAAATATGGCTCAGCTCTCACTTATATGGTCAGCAATCTCTGGGATTTGAGGAATCAATTCACGATTTAACACCTTCAGTACCACCCTCTGATGAGTCTCGATCTGCTCTGAAGATATGTTGGTCACATGTCATAACTCAATTCCCTCAATGTAGAGGATGCAATTCGAATTATAGTTTCTGTGGTATGCCTAAGCACCATCATTACACATGTTATTGATGGTAGTGATTTGTAGCTGTTGCATCAAAGAATATTACCAATTATGCCCACTTAATTTCGCTATTTCCAGTGGATGTCTGCGTTCTATCACACGACTCAAGAAATCGTTCGAACACGTTAGAATACTTTCGTTCGAGTCTGTTAGATTGAAGTTGATAAGAGCCTCTCACAACACAATTTATTTCTTCTTGGTCGTATCCACAATTAGATTGCTCAAGGCCCTTATTCTCAATCATAACTTCCTTTATTCGTAGTCTTTTGAATTTACTTTCATGCAGTCGGGGGACTCATATAGCTTTGAGCTTCATTTATATCTTTCAGGCTCGCTGGTTCAAGAGCTTAATGCTTCTATAACTGTACTCGTCCTTTTTATGATCGATATCATAGCGTTATCAAGGATAATCGATTACTTGTAGTCGAAGACAAAGGAACTTTGCCGGAATCTCTATTCGAACCTGTATTCAGATTCAGTTATTGTGTCGACTCTTTCGAGAATTTTCTATCTTATATGTTCAACCGAAGCATTACGAGTAGCCATTCTTCAAAGAAAACATTTTTTGCTTATATAAGAAAATTGATTCTACTAGATCATTTGTAGCAAAGGTGAAAAATGAAGACGTTAACATGGAGTTTTCTGTCACAGCGACTTAACAAACTGCCCACGTGAATCCGCACCATTCATTTCTTATTCCTCAAGTGTACAAAACCTTCTTTTCATGCCAAGTTCATCCATTATATCATCCTATTTAACTCCAGCCTTATACGGTTTTGATTCACATATCCGATTATCCACTGTGTTTTTTTGGTACACCTACATCTCCCTCCGTACGTCTTCGCAAAGCATCTGCCGTTAAAAAATGCGATGATCGCAATGCACCACCTCACTTTCTACATAGTACCTACAACGAACAAGATCATTATTATCGATATGGAAAATGTAAATGGAGGCAGATATATTATTCAAAGTCGTGAAACCACTCGTTTTTTTCGATACGTGAAATAGGAAACGCTCTGAGCTTCAAGTGAAACAGATTAGATTCATTCGGGAGATAAAAGAGATCATTTTATTATGAATGGCGCAAGGGTATGGTTATCTCCGGTCGCATCTCGATTTCTGGCGTAATATTTCCTTTATTCCGATAGGAACTGATAGGCATTTTGAAGTTTTCTCTTGTGCTCTTCTTGCGCAACAACTGACGGCTGTTGTCGGGACAGAACGGAGTGACAAGGCAGTTTCTCCATGATGCAGTGAAAAATGATAATACTTGAAAACCACCAAAGTACCGAGATTAATATACTCAGAATCAATGGAGATTCCTGGAGACTCGAGAGTCAGAGGAGAGCCAGAAGTCCGTCACCACTTTTGAAAAAACGAACCCCGGGCAATTCCTCTTCGTTGAAAGCAACTATTGTTATTACAACAAGAAAAGTTCTGAGAACAATCTGTACTTGCAATATAACATGCCGATTCCGGTTTAAGTGACTTGAGTCCTTTGAACAGGAAAAACGGTACGTAAGTGATCAGGTGCTTTTATTCCAAAAGGAATATTTCCTGTGCATATACAATAATATTTTGCTGTATTTACAAGCCAATACTGTAAAACATACGTAGGTCGTAAATGTTACAGGAATATCTAGTACAATATTATAATTTTGTAAGTATGTACCGTACTGGTTCTTTTGAAATCATAAAACTCTTACCGACATTACAGTTTCCTATTGAAAACCGTAAAGAACTAGAACTCTACCTTACAGGCGTTCTTTTTAACTGGAGAATATTACTCTATATAATCTTTGGCCAAGATCGTGATCGTATAGTGGTTTTAAAGGACTCTACGTTGTGTATGTAAGTATGTAACCCAAATTACGCTTGATTGAATAGAAGAGATTGACGGGAAAATAGGAAATTTAAAACACATATTTTTAGCACTCAAAACAAGAAAATAACAAGTTTATCTCAGAGTGCCAAAAGGTAGGGAGGACAAAAACACAACCCTGAAGAGGAAGAAAAAACCACCTCCCTCCTTTTCTCGTTCATATACCATTAACTCACAAGTAAAGAATATTCATAAACAGGTTGACTGGTGAGAATTCTCTCAAATGGTGTTTAAAAATGATTGAGTAGATTAAAGGCGGTAAATTGGGAGTTATACTTCGCAGGGGTCAAACTATCATTTGACGATTGATGAGCTCCCACGGTGCAAGGAGAGGGGAATGCGACCAAAGATCCTCGTTATATATATTTCCAAACGTTGGGCAAAGCCTTGATTAATTTTTAGGTTGCGTCATCCGATAGTTGTCTCCCTGGTCAATAATCCCATCAAGTATTAGATAAACCATATAAGCAGTAAACGATATAACCAGTAAATGTTATAGACAGTAAACGAAATGAACAATAAACGGTATAAGCAGTGGATGATATAGATAGTAAACGATATAAGCAGTCAATCATATAAACAAAAACGAGAAGTCATAACGGATAATAATGCATGGAGAGTAGCTCTTTAAAATGCTCAATCAATATGAGATGATGAAACATAATGCCGACAATGGTGCTTATGAATATCCTTGCTATTTGCTGAAAACTACAACGATTACATATAGTATCATTATAATTAAAGTGATTATTAAACATTCGTTTATACAGGCAAATTCTTGTGAGAAGCACTTAGGAATTTAATACATATGGTCAGTTATTATAATATGGAATAGACTTGATAATGAAGTATGAAAAATGGATACAAAACAATACACAAGAAGCAAACCAACATGGCAAAATACGTTGAGTAACAGCAAATTATCTCTTGTGAATTGAGGGTAAATGATATGAGATAAACACATGGGGTAAATAATGGACACTGTTGAAGACAAGTGTAGCGAATTAGGAGAAGCCTGGATATGAATGATAACGTTGTAATTATAAAATATTGTTACTCACATGGCAAACCCAAAGTATCTCTTCCACCCTCGAAGGTTTCAGATCAACTAACTTACAATCCCACCCTGTTTTACCTTCACGAAAAACGAGCAGCCAGGAAAAATCAACAACCGTTCAGCGCCAAAAACCCAAACCAAGAGACCGCTAGATTTCGAGGTTAGCGTCGTACTTCCATTCTGTGGTTATTCTTCTCTCGAGCGGACTCAGCAATCCGACTCCCTAAGTTCATGATAATATGGGTTTCTGTACGGGCAATAAAAATGGCGGGCGCAGACGCCAGATCGGTTCAAGTATAACCCAACAATATTTGTACGACTAACAATATGGACACATTAAATTAAACAGGAATGTTTGATCTTTCTGACAGAAGTCCAGATTATTTTACCGGAATGAATTCCTGTTGTATATCCTGAAAATTTTCTTTGAGTGTTGAAGGTAACGCAAAGAAAAGTTCGATCACGAAATCATTTATAAAGGTGTACCATTCTCAAAGCCGTCTGAGCTACAGGAGATCAGGAAAATTCTGGAAGTGGATAGCGAGCTGTATCTTAGGAAAAGTTTAACTAAAGTTCTTCCTGAATGAATTCCCATTATTACATAAGTGAACGCTGAACTTGGTCAATTTATGCCCTCCCTCAGCCCATTCGTACCAACAACGAAAAAAACCAATACCCGAGGTACCAACACGCACCGGCGAAAGAAACCAACGCACCGGGGCGGTAATAAATAATCGATATGTTTATTTTTCTCGTTACATTCGCCAGATTAAATTCGTGTGGGCCGACGAGGCAGGGACCCTTCCAGTGAAAAATATTAGTAGAAAGCATGGTGTGCAAAAACCGCTCATTCGATTACGCCACGGCCATATTTCAACGTGTCCCATGGTGGAAGCGGTCATAATTTTCGACCTGAAGGCGAACGTGGAGTCTTGTTTGTATGCAAATGCCAATTAGTGACTACCGCGAGTGCAGCAAAAATCGTGCCCACGTTACGTTTCGGATTCAGCTCCGCGAACAATGAGAACGCACTACTTGTCTTCTGACACACGAAGATGCGGTACTGTCGGTATTGAAGAACGGAAAAAATTGCGAGGTATGAAGGGTTCGTGGTGGTCTTGGTTGGATTCATTGCAAGATAGGAGAGATGTACGAGGCGAAAATTGGATAGCATAATTTTATTATCACCTTCGAAAAAACCTCATAGCACACTCCGAAGAAAGAAATTTTCCAGGATCTACAACAGGAATTCGGTTACTTCTACAGAAAATTCCCTCTATATAAGCGACAGCAGTAATCTTTGTTGATTTTATGTGATAATTTCGGTCGTTTAATTCCTCTAGAAATAACAAGTTCTACATTAGTTGATGCAACCAAACTGCGGTTTGTCATTTCAACAGGAAAATGATTCTGTGACGAAAACCGGAATATGCGTGACTATTTACAGGAATTTCCTGTTCAATAAACAAACAAGATAGTTGTATTCCAAGCTTCAAACTTCATTTTCTACAATAATTTCCAGTAATGAACACTAAACAAAAACAGAAATTACTTTACTTATAACGGAATTGTACTATCGATTTAACAGTAATTTTTCGTTGAATCGAAGAACTATCGTTCATATATCACAGTACTAGTTGTATTTGAAGCTCATAACCTGAGATTTTACAGGAATTTTCTGTATATTAGCACCTGATCATTGATCTAATCTAATAGTATGATTTGTACAATATGTTCGATTCCTAAATTTATTTTTGATTATTTTTTACAAGAGGTGTGTGGAGTTAAAAAAAATTACGAAAAGCACGTGAAGTCAGGAGCTTTAAAGCGCTTGTACATCCACCTTGTAGGTAGATTCGCATTTTCCAGTTTTAGAAATCAATTGAAGGAATTTTCGACAGCTGTCAAAAAAATTCTGAAACTTAGGCGAAACTCCAGACTTCATGTCAGTGCTTCAGCTGATCAAGTTTTTTTCATAATTTCATTCCAATCCGATCAGTAGTTTCGAAACTATCAGGAAAATAATATTTTGAATGGCCATATTCACGGATCCCCTAGTCTAATTTTGCTCATTGATGAACGTGACCGCGATATTCGCGATCCAAACCCACCCTGAAAATTTCAAGTTCCTAGGCCTTTTCCTTCGGAAGTTATAATTTTCTATGGTTCCGTAGTTTCGAAATTATCGAGAAAACAAAATTTCAAACGACCGTATTTACGGAACCCCTAGTATAATTCTGCTCATTGTTAAACGTGAACGCGACATTTCAGATCCACACCTATCCTGAAAATTTCAAGTCCCTAGGCCTTTCCGTTCGAAAGTTATGATTTTCTATGGTTTCTATGGTTCTGGTCATGTGATCTGGAGAAATGTAGCTTGAATATATCATTGTCCATTAGTATACAACATTTCGTCACGATCGAATCTGTAGTTTTGAAATTATCAAGAAAACTAAATTTCAAACGACCATATTTACGGAACCCCTAGAATAATGTTGCTCATAGATGAACGTGATCACGACATTCGAGATCCACACCTATCCTGAAAATTTCAAGTCCCTAGGCGTTTCCGTTCAAAAGTTACAATTTTCTATGGTTTCTATGGTTCTGGTGATGCGATCTGGACAAAATTTCACATGTAGCATGAACACCTCATTTTCCATTTGAGTGCAAAATTTCATCTCGATCAAATCTGTAGTTTTCAAGTAATCAGGGAAACAAAATTTTGAACGGCCATATTTACGGAACCCCTGGTGGAATTTGGCCCATTAACGAACTTAACTGAGGCATTCGGGAACTGAACCCACACTGAAAATTTCAAGTCTCTAGGTTGTTCCGTTCGAGAGTTATCGTGCTTACGGCCGGACGGACGGACAGACTCGAATTTTCCGACGGATTCGTCATCAGTGAGTCGAACATAGTCGATTGAGACCATTTTCGGCTCAAAATTCGAAAAATACAGACATCGTGACGAAATGATACAGCCCTCGTGTAAGTAGTACGAGCGCTCAAAAACATATTAATCTCTGATGGTATAAATGTTGATGGTTTAGTTGTTTGGTCATGTGAGTATTAAATAATGTATCAGTCTATGTTTTAACTTAATGTTTGTGTTTTGGGGCGTTGTCGTTCCTAAGTATTGCGTTTTGTCTAGTTTGTTTGTTGTATGGTTGAAAATTTTTTTAGTTTGTTTTATTATTGTTTCGTGGATGGTTTCAGTGTGTCCAAGTTCGTGAAGTTGTTTGATTTAGGTGTATCTATTTTGTTGACAATGATTCTTAAAATTTTGTTCTGTAATCGTTGAATTTTTTTGCTATTTCCATCTGAAATCTTGTTCCAAATTGAATTCGAAGTTTTGATTTCCGGCCGAGTTTGCTGTGCTTGCTGATTAATGGAAAAATCAGATTTAGAATTGTGTAACTTTTTTGGTGAAATGTTATCTGGATGCTCTTTATAAGTTAATTTACTCTTTAATGTTACCCCTAGGTATTTCACTGAATTTTGAAATATGGATTAACTCGACGCTAAATTCTAAATTGCAACGGATTGGGGAAATTTTGCGGTTTTCGGTGAAGTGTGCTAATATTGTTATTTTTGTGTTAATTTTAATTTTCCACTAGTTGTAATATTTTTCAAGTTCATTTACATGAGCTTGAATATATTTATTGGCATAATTTGGGTCTGATGATTCCGTAAGTATGGCAGTGTCATCTGCGAGAATTTTTATTTTTTTCTGGGACGTTTTTGATATATCATTAATATAGTAGTTGAACAGGGTTAGGGCATAATAACCCTCCCTGTGGAACTTCTGCAGAAATTGAATGCTTTGTTGATAGGGTTTTTTTTACTTTTACTTGGTATGTTTGACCGTGCTCATACCTTTTCTGTCACTTTTCAATCCTTTGGTTAGTATCTTTTGAGTGTTGACTATTCGGTGGCGTCCTCTGTTGAGCGGTACGGTGAATGTTAGGCCGTTGTTGCAGATCTTTCTTCCTTCCTGTGATCTGATCTAACCTGACTATAACCTTTGTTTTCACGTCAAACCCCTATTTCCCTGTTCCTTCCTACACTCACTTCTTAATCATATACTAACCCTTTTTGAGCGCTCGTAGTACTTACACCAGGGCTATATCATTTCGTCACGATGTCTGTATTTTCGAATGTTGAGCCGAAAATGGTCTCAATCAACAAGGTTTGACTCACTGATGACAAATTTGTCGAAAAATTCGAGTCTGTCCGTCCGGCCGGCCGTCAATATACACGATAACTCTCGAACGGAATGTCCTAGATTCTTGAAATTTTCAGGGTAGGTTCGAATCTTGAATGTCGCGGTTAAGTTCGTTATTGGGCAAAATTCGTCGAGGGGTTCCGTATATATGGCCGCTCGAAATTTTGTTTTCCTGATTACTTCGAAAATACAGATTCGATCGAGATGAAATTTTGCACTATAATGGAAAATGAGGTGTTCAAGCTACATGCAAAATTTTGTCCAGCTCGCATCACCAGAACCATAGAAACTATAGAAAATGGTAACTTTTGAACGGAAACGCCTAGGAACTTGAAATTTTCAGGATAGGTGTGGATCTCGAATGTCGTGATCAAGTTCATCTATGAGCAAAATTATACCAGGGGTTCCGTAAATATGGGGGTTTGAAATTTAGTTTTCTTGATAATTTCAAAACTACAGATTCGATCGCGACGAAATTTTGTATACTAATGGAGAATGATATATTCAAGTTACATTTCTCTAGATCGCATGACCAGAACCATAGAAACCATACAAAATTATAACTTTCGAACGGAAAGGCCTAGGGACTTGAAATTTTCAGGATAGTTGTAGATCTGAAATATCGCGTTCACGTTATCAATGAGCAGAATTATACTAGGGGTTCCGTAAATACGGCCGTTCAAAATATTTTTTTCCTGATAATTTCGAAACTACTGATTCGATTGGAATGGATTTTGCACCTAGCTGAGGAATAATTTAATCAAACAACGTGCGAAATTTTGTCCAGATCGCATCACCAAGACCATAGATACCGTAGAAAATTCTAGCGAATTATCGAAAAAAAATGAGTCAGCTGAAGCACTGACAAAGTCTGGGGTTTCGTCTAAGTTTGAGAATTTTTTTGACAGCTGTCGAAAATTCCTTCAATTGATTTCTAAAACTGGAAAATGCGAATCTACCTACAAGGTGGAGTACGAGCCGAACGAGCGCTCAAAAGCTCCTGACTTCACGGCAGTGCTTTTCGTAATTTTTTCTTTTTGTTTTTGTATTTCCTAGGAAAAGTGATTCAAGAGTTAGTATCAATCGTAGAATGAAAATATTCGATTCCAGGTAGGAGGCCAAAAAATGCTAAAAATTATCGAATCGCTGTTTCATGATATTCGTTTCTTCATCGGGAACCGATATTTTATTCCAAACAATTTCAACCATATATAGTACAACATAAATTAAAATACCGTTAGCTAAACAAAATTTATTCCGGTAGAATAATTTGAATTTCTGTGAGAAATACCAAACATTCTTGTTGAATTCAATGTCCATACTGTTAGTCGTACAAATATTGTTGGGTTATACTCAGAAAGTTATTATATTTTACTAGAAATTCACAGAAATATTCCTTTTGAAATAATAGTGCCTGATCCCTTCTATACTTACCGTTTTTCCTGTTCATAGGACTCAAGTCACTTAAACCGGAACCAGCATGTTAGATTGTATAGTACAGATTGTTCTCAGAACGGTCTTTTTTTGCTGTAATAACAATAGTTGCGTTCAAACAACAGGAATTCATTTGACCGGAAATTCCCAGGATTGTTTTTTTTCAGTGCTTTATTCAATAACATACTCAATCCAGATACATACAAGAACACTCCATAAAATGAATAACGATCCATCAAATCACCATCGATTACAATTCAGGCGACCTTTAACACTTTGAATCGCCGTGGCGTTCGAACGATTCGTTGCTCGAATTGATCGAGCGCACCCCTTCGCCCAAAGACACAAATTAGGGAAATGGAAATACGATAATTCAATGGAATAAGGAAAAGTGAAAGCATCGGAAATATCGATCCTGATAGCCCGTAGGTCTATCGTAGATTTGTGCGAAGTGACAAATTGTGGTAATGCGAGTGCAAGCAGGTACCAATCATTCTTGATCTTGGCGCTTCGGGCCGATTTCTCAGTGAAGATCACAGTGCGCTCTGTTGTCTTGTTACTGATCAATTAGAACAAGACGTGATTTCTCGCTATCCTTTGAGGAAAGCGATATGAATAAGCATTTTGAGAGTTATGTTGGCAGTAAGATCATTTTAGAAATCTGGGAAACCCAGACGGGACATGTACAGCCAATTTATCCATACCCAACGAAACAACAATGCGCAAGAGTCCATTCATTAACACTTGGTATTCTTTTTCTCTGTCCCAACCTTCCCCCCAGTCTGATTTGAGGGCTTATAACAAGGAGATCCGAGATGAAAAACCCAATAAGAACAAGCGCTCCTCGACCAAAACCGATGGAAAGTACCATCACATTCGAAATCTTTAATCGCATCCTGAATCCTTGATCTCATTAATCGACATCCTCAGATAAATCCGTGGTTTCATCACCATCAGCAATGACAAGAAAAGTTGAGATGTTCGAAATTTATCACTTTCTCATCCTATATCCTCTTTCTTAAACAAAGATTAATCGTACTCAATGAATTCCCGACCACAAGGGAGCGGTTTTTCAATAATGGAGATACAAATATACTAACCTACTTCATCATTTGAGATCCGAATTCACTGTAAACAACCGAATGATCACTATAATTTCGTATCCATTGCTTTATATTCCTATTATAATTTTACGATCCGTTTACGAAACTACTAGTTTAGGTTGGAGTTTATGTGTTGAGGAAAAGTGAATCCTGGCTTTTTGGTTTGACTTAATCATCTCTGAAAGCAATTATAGGAATTGGAAAAAAGTAGAAGAGACGGAAATAATGAATATCCCTGAATGTTTTGTAAAGAATGCTCGTTTAGTTCAAATTAAAAATTAAACGTTTTCTTTTTCTTCACTGCCAGAAGAACTAAAACGAATTCAAAAGTAATCTTTACTTTCTTATAGTTCATGTATATACCTACCTATTACTGACGTAATAAAAATACCAGAAGCTATCCTATTTGATATATGTACATAACTCTAGTTCAACTAGTATCGTATTCTTGAAATTCTTTAAAATATTTTTTGTTTCAGATTATTTCTACAGACACCACGTCGAATTCGACACAGTTAGGACAGAAGTGGAAATTCTGGACACATCAAATTGTGAGGTAAAGAAACTAACAAAAAATTGTTCAAAAATCAAAACAAAATTTAAATAGGTCTTGAAAGTATGAAATGATTTATCTACCTACACAGGTTTCCAACCCACATAATCACAAGTATTTTTGAGCGCTCGGTCTACTTACACGAGGGCTATATCAATTCGTCACGATGTTTGTATTTTTCGAATTTTGAGCCGAAAATGTTCTCAATCGACAAGGTTCGACTCACTGATGACGAATCCGTCGAAAAAATTGAGTCTGTCCGTCCGGCCGTCTACAAAATAACTCTCGAACAGAACGACCTAGAAACTTGAACGTTTCAGGGTAGGTTCGAATCTCAAATGTCTCGGTTAAGTTTGTTATTGGGCAGAAATCCACTAGGGGTTCCGTAAATATGACCGTTCGAAATTATGTTCTCCTGATTAATTCGAAACTATAAATTTGATCAAGACGAAATTTTGCACTCAGATGGAGAACGACGTGTTCAAACTACATGCTACATTTTGTCCAGATCACATGACCAGAACCATAGAAATTGTAACTTTCGAACGGAAAGGCCTAGGTGCTTGAAATTTTCAGGATAGGTGTGGATCTCGAATGTCGTGATCAATTTCATCTATGAGCGAAATTATACTAGGGGTTCCGTAAATATGTTCGTTTGAAATTTAGTTTTCTTGATAATTTCAAAACTACAGATTCCATCGTGACGAAATTTTGTATGCTAATGGGGAATGATATATTCAAGCTACATTTCTCCAGATCGCATGACCAGAACCAAAGAAACCATAGAAAATTATAACTTTCAAACGGAAAGGCCTAGGGACTTGAAATTTTCAGGATAGTTGTGGATCTGAAATGTCGCATTCACGTTTATCAATGAGCAGAATTATACAAGGGGTTCCGTAAACACGGTCGTTTGAAATTTAGTTTTCTCAATAATTTCGAAACCACGGATTCGATCAAGACAAAATTTTGTATTTTAATGGAGAATGATATATTAAAGCTGCATTTTGTCCAGATCGCATAACCAGAACCATAGAAACCATAGAAACTTGTAACTTTCGAAGGGAGAGGCCTAGGGACTTGAACTTTTCAGGGAAGGTTTGGATCGCAAAAATCACGTTCATCGATGAGCAAAATTAGACTAGGGATTCCGTAAATATGACAGTTCAAAATTTTTTTTTTCTGATGATTTCGAAAGTACTGATTGGATTGCAATGAAATTTTGCACATAGCTGAAGACTAATGTATTCAAACTACGTTTTTTTTCATTTACGTTTTGTCCAGATCGCATTACCAAGACCATAGATACCGTAAAGAATTCTAGCGAATTATCGAAAAAAAAATTGGTCAGCTAAAGCACTGACGTGAAGTCTGGAGTTTCGCCTTAGTTTGAGAATTTTTTGACAGCTGTCAAAAGCTCCAGACTTTTCGTTATTTTTTTTTCATTTCTATTATGGATGTTGATCATATTTATTGGGATAGGTAATTATTGTAATATTTGCAGTTAGCGTGGTTCACGCAATAGAGTGTGTTTATGAATTCAACTTCAAGAATTATTTTCAACACTGTCCTTACTTGAGCTAACCTAACTTAGCCTAAATATTAATTGATGTTAGGAATTGTTTCAACGTTGTCCTAACTTGAACTATTAATCCATTACGAGAATTGTATCAACACTTTTCTAAATTGAGCTAATAACCTAACCTAACCTAAATATTAAGTCATCCCACTCTTCAGTTACATATATTAGTATTGTTCTTTCGTACTGATTCAACTGATTGAACTTATATGATTTAAGTGAAAGCGATTTTGCAATCAGAACATATTCATTCACTTAAAGCCCGAAAGAATGCGCTCACTTCTATATATATATTTTTTATCTCGGTTTCCGGCCATCCGTCCGATAACGATAACTCTCGAACGAAACGACCTAAAAACTTGAAATCTTCAGGGTAGCTTCGAATCTCGAATGCCTCGGTTAAGTTTGTTATTGGGCAAAATTCGACCAGGGGTTCCGTAAATATGGTCGTTTGAAATTTAGTTTTCTTGGTCATTTTAAAACTACGGATTCGATCGTGACGAAATTTTGTGTTTTAATGGAGAATGATATATTCAAGCTACATTTTTCCAGATCGCATAACCAGAACCATTTTAAATTCCAACAAATTATTGAATGAAAAATCCTTATATTTCTGTAACAGCTGATTCGGCATAATTGACAAAGAGCGGCTGTCATTTTTTTGATAGCTATGAGAAATTTCTTCAATTGGTTTCTTAAACTGGAAAATGCTAATCTACCTACAAGGTGGATGAACCTGCGCTCAAAAGCTCCTGATTTCACGGCGGTGCTTTTCAAATTTTTTTTTGCTTGATTTGAATACGCTCTTTCTCATAGAGTGATGTTGCTTTCAATCTTCGAATTATCTGCAAAATCAGGTTCAGTTCCTAGCGATTTTCAATTTAACCAAAAAACCTAGAATTGCTTGAGATGAGTTTTGCGAAACAAGAACTTCGAACCTCATTTTGATTTAACATTAACCAATAATGTTTCTCATTTAATCAAGAATAATAATTATGTTTCAGAAAAAAGGTTGCCTATATGAACACATCAGATGGGGAGAAGCCTTCGCCATAGTTTACGCCGTGAACGACCGACACAGTTTTCACGAAGCACAAGAAATCCTAAACCAATTGACCAAGCTGAAGTTGCCATCATATTATACTAGTTTACTTCTAGGGAACAAGAAAGACTTGGAACATTGCAGGTATCCAACTTTTCTTGTAGTCATTCAATACCCACCTCGAGAGTTTTATTCATTTTCCTCCACGATCGTAGCAAAAATGTTGCGTTTTATGTGGTATCATAGTATCATACTTAAAAATTTCAATTTTTTTTCTAGGGAAGTATGCGTAGATGATGGCCACGAGCTCTCACTCAAGTACAGCTGTCAATTCTACGAAGTCAGTGCGGCAGAAAATTTCGCAGGAGTCTCTCTGGCGTTCCAATCTCTACTTAGGGAAGCAAGATCTGTACAGCTGCTGAAGTCGTTACCCATTAGAAGAAAGTTAGGAGTAAATAGTGTATCGAAAGTTTTAGGAAATATATTCGGTAAAAACTCGAAAGGCGATCGAAAAAAGAGACCGTCCTTGAGTATATGAGTGCAATAAAACAGTTACTAGTGATAAAATTGTTCAATTAAGCAACGCGATAGACTGAAATTATTTTAATTTATTCAAAAAGTTATTTTTCATAAAAATGCCTTGTAACTTGACGAAAATTCAATCGAATGTTGGATTGTGATGAATTTTTCTGGATAAGAATAAAACTGCTATTTAGTTTCATTTCCTTCTCATGTGATTCTTTTATCATCTTCTCCACTTTTTTCTCAATCAGCTTTTCATTAACTTCATTAAAGAACGGCGAAAAGAATTTTCAACCTCTGATCTAGTTTGGTCCTTCTTGCCTCATGAATTAATTGGGTATTGAATTATCCCTAAATTTTTGAGCGCTCGTACTACTTACACGAGGGCTATATCATTTCGTCGCGATGTCTTTATTTTTCGAATTTTGAGCCGAAAATGGTCTCAATCGACTATGTTCGACTCACTGATGACGAATCCGTCGGAAAATTTGAGTCTGTCCGTCCGGCCGTCCGTAAGCACGATAACTCTCGAACGGAACAACCTAGAGACTTGAAATTTTCAGTGTAGGTTCAGATCCCGAATGCCTCGGTTAAGTTCGTTAATGGGCCGAATTCCACCAGGGGTTCCGTAAATATGGCCGTTCAAAGTTTTGTTCCCCTGATGACTTGAAAACTACAGATTTGATTGAGATGAAATTTTGCACTCAAATGGAAAATGAGGTGTTGAAGCTACATGTGAAATTTTGTCCAGATCGCATGACCAGAACCATAGAAACCATAGAAAATTGTAACTTTTGAACGGAAACGCCTAGGGACTTGAAATTTTCAGGATAGGTGTGGATCTCGAATGTCGTGATCACGTTCATCTATGAGCAAAATTATACTAGGGGTTCCGTAAATATGGTCGTTTGAAATTTAGTTTTCTTGATAATTTCAAAACTACAGATTCGATCGTGACGAAATTTTGTATACTAATGGAGAATGATATATTCAAGCTACATTTCTCCAGATCACATGACCAGAACCATAGAAACCATAGAAAATCATAACTTTCGAACGGTACGGCCTAGGGACTTGAAATTTTCAGGATAGGTGTGGATCTGAAATGTCGCGTTCACGTTTATCAATGAGCAGAATTATACTAGGGGTTCCGTAACACGGTCGTTTGAAATTTTGGTTTCTCGATAATTTCGAAACTACGGATTCGATCGAGATGAAATTTTGTATTTCAATCGAGAATGATATATTAAAACAATATTTTGTCCAGATCGCATGACCAGAACCATAGAAAATTGTAACTTTTGAACGGAAAGGCCTAGGAACTTGAAATTTTCAGGGTGGGTTTGGATCGCGAATTTCGCGGCCACGTTCATCAATGAGCAAAATTAGACTAGGGGTTCCGTAAATATGGCTGTTCAAAATATTTTTCTCCTGATTATTTCGAAACTTCTGATTGGATTGGGATGAAATTTTGCACCTAGCTTAGGAATAATGTATTGAAAATACGTGCGAAATTAGATTAGATACCGTAAAAAATTCTAGCGAATTATCGAGAAAAAATTGGTCATCTAAAGCACTGACATGGAGTTTCGCCTAAGTTTCAGAATTTTTGTGACAGCTGTCGAAAATTCCTTCAATTGATGTGTAAAACTGTAAAATGCGAATCTACCTACAAGGTGCATGTACGAGCGCTCAAAAGCTCCTGCCTTCACGGCAGTGCTTTTCGTAATTTTTAATCAACTTCTCAAGAAGAAGTCTATCGCAGATTGAGGAATTGGTTGAGTAAATAAAGTTCAATAAACAGATAACATTCTTTATTCTGTCTAAAATCAAACCAGATCAATTTTACAATATCAGTCTTATGATTCTTACAATATCTAAAACGATAGTATATTACAAAAAATCACTTCAAAAATGACAAATTTATCAACATTCTATAGCTCTCTGCGAATCTAGCATACAACTCTCTTCTGACAGGGGCAGAGAACTTCAAAGAAACACACAGCATCGAACTAGCAGCAAACAATACGTTATATCCAACAACGACATACAACTCATCCAGCCATTCAATTCTTCCAAAATCGCCCAACAAATCGAAATTGGTTATACCTACAACAAGAAACGCTGCATCAATGAAAGCTGTTCTAATATCTATACTCTTTCGTTTTCAATTCCTCAATGCAATTACTTTATGTTGTGGCCAAAAATCTTAACCTAAATATTAACATAACCTAAAAATAATCGTCAAGACAGATTGATTAACTCACCTAAAATCTTCAATAAAACCGGGAGTGCCGAACTCAGAATAAGCACCAAGGCACAGTTGCCTATTATCAGAATAAAAGGAGTGCTTTTTGGGGTTGGTCTTATTCTCCTCATTATAGGCGTGGTGTATAATCCGATGAAGGATGTGGCCACGAAATACAGGATGAGAAGAATTTCTACTGCTGCACCTATAGTGCCTAACTTCGACAACGAACTTACTCCCAAGGTAAATTGCTATAAGAAAAATATTCATTAGAGTTTTTATAATACTTCAGCATCAAGTGAATTTATCTTCGAGTCGAAATGTATATCAAATACGCTTTGAATTAGTACGAAAACTCACCTGTGAGCTCGCAGGTAAAGCCTGAATACCTATCAGCAATGACACAGTGTTTTGTATCACATAAAGTACAGCTATGCCGGTAAGTCCAATTAAAATCAGCATAGCGACAGGATATATCACATTCTTCAGAAGAGAAGATGATCTTCTCTGCTTATCTGAAAATACAGGTAATGAAATGCTGAATTTTTTCTCAAATAGGCCACTTTTGCGCGTTAGTATATAACAAAAACATAACTGAGGGTAACCTATATCTGGCAATGACGGCCAAATATGACAGATATGATACATTAGGTCTACTATAGTATGTTTAAATGTAACTGAGAGCTTGGCAAACAAGTTTGCGCATAAGTGGGAGGGGCTTCGGAGAGTTACTTTACGTCCAGAGTCGAATCGAGGGTAGTTGACACAATCGTACAGTTTCAATTTGATATTTGAAAATTTTTTCTCAAATAAGCCACTTTTGCGCGTTATTATATAACAAAAACATAACTGAGGGTAACCTATATCTGGCAATGACGGCCAAATATGACAGATATGATACATTAGGTCTACTATAGTATGTTTAAATGTAACTGAGAGCTTGGCAAACAAGTTTGCGCATAAGTGGGAGGGGCTTCGGAGAGTTACTTTACGTCCAGAGTCGAATCGAGGGTAGTTGATACAATCGTACAGTTTCAATTTGATATTTGAAAATTTTTTCTCAAATAAGCCACTTTTGCGCGTTATTATATAACAAAAACATAACTGAGGGTAACCTTTATCTGGCAATGACGGCCAAATATGACAGATATGATACATTAGGTCTACTATAGTATGTTTAAATGTAACTGAGAGCTTGGCAAACAAGTTTGCGCATAAGTGGGAGGGGCTTCGGAGAGTTACTTTACGTCCAGAGTCGAATCGAGGGTAGTTGACACAATCGTACAGTTTCAATTTGATATTTGAAAATTTTTTCTCAAATAAGCCACTTTTGCGCGTTATTATATAACAAAAACATAACTGAGGGTAACCTATATCTGGCAATGACGGCCAAATATGACAGATATGATACATTAGGTCTACTATAGTATGTTATGTAACTGAGACCTTGGCAAACAAGTTTGCGCATAAGTGGGAGGGGCTTCGGAGAGTTACTTTACGTCCAGAGTCGAATCGAGGGTAGTTGACACAATCGTACAGTTTCAATTTGATATTTGAAAATTTTTTCTCAAATAAGCCACTTTTGCGCGTTATTATATAACAAAAACATAACTGAGGGCAACCTATATCTGGCAATGACGGCCAAATATGACAGATATGATACATTAGGTCTACTATAGTATGTTATGTAACTGAGACCTTGGCAAACAAGTTTGCGCATAAGTGGGAGGGGCTTCGGAGAGTTACTTTACGTCCAGAGTCGAATCGAGGGTAGTTGACACAATCGTACAGTTTCAATTTGATATTTGAAAATTTTTTCTCAAATAAGCCACTTTGGCGCGTTATTATATAACAAAAACATAACTGAGGGCAACCTATATCTGGCAATGACGGCCAAATATGAGAGATATGATACATTAGGTCTACTATAGTATGTTATGTAACTGAGACCTTGGCAAACAAGTTTGCGCATAAGTGGGAGGGGCTTCGGAGAGTTACTTTACGTCCAGAGTCGAATCGAGGGTAGTTGACACAATCGTACAGTTTCAATTTGATATTTGAAAATTTTTTCTCAAATAAGCCACTTTTGCGCGTTATTATATAACAAAAACATAACTGAGGGCAACCTATATCTGGCAATGACGGCCAAATATGACAGATATGATACATTAGGTCTACTATAGTATGTTATGTAACTGAGACCTTGGCAAACAAGTTTGCGCATAAGTGGGAGGGGCTTCGGAGAGTTACTTTACGTCCAGAGTCGAATCGAGGGTAGTTGACACAATCGTACAGTTTCAATTTGATATTTGAAAATTTTTTCTCAAATAAGCCACTTTTGCGCGTTATTATATAACAAAAACATAACTGAGGGCAACCTATATCTGGCAATGACGGCCAAATATGAGAGATATGATACATTAGGTCTACTATAGTATGTTATGTAACTGAGACCTTGGCAAACAAGTTTGCGCATAAGTGGGAGGGGCTTCGGAGAGTTACTTTACGTCCAGAGTCGAATCGAGGGTAGTTGACACAATCGTACAGTTTCAATTTGATATTTGAAAATTTTTTCTCAAATAAGCCACTTTTGCGCGTTATTATATAACAAAAACATAACTGAGGCCAACCTATATCTGGCAATGACGGCCAAATATGACAGATATGATACATTAGGTCTACTATAGTATGTTATGTAACTGAGACCTTGGCAAACAAGTTTGCGCATAAGTGGGAGGGGCTTCGGAGAGTTACTTTACGTCCAGAGTCGAATCGAGGGTAGTTGACACAATCGTACAGTTTCAATTTGATATTTGAAAATTTTTTCTCAAATAAGCCACTTTTTGCGCGTTATTATATAACAAAAACATAACTGAGGGTAACCTATATCTGGCAATGACGGCCAAATATGACAGATATGATACATTAGGTCTACTATAGTATGTTATGTAACTGAGACTTTGGCAAACAAGTTTGCGCATAAGTGGGAGGGGCTTCGGAGAGTTACTTTACGTCCAGAGTCGAATCGAGGGTAGTTGACACAATCGTACAGTTTCAATTTGATATTTGAAAATTTTTTCTCAAATAAGCCACTTTTGCGCGTTATTATATAACAAAAACATAACTGAGGCCAACCTATATCTGGCAATGACGGCCAAATATGACAGATATGATACATTAGGTCTACTATAGTATGTTATGTAACTGAGACCTTGGCAAACAAGTTTGCGCATAAGTGGGAGGGGCTTCGGAGAGTTACTTTACGTCCAGAGTCGAATCGAGGGTAGTTGACACAATCGTACAGTTTCAATTTGATATTTGAAAATTTTTTCTCAAATAAGCCACTTTTGCGCGTTATTATATAACAAAAACATAACTGAGGCCAACCTATATCTGGCAATGACGGCCAAATATGACAGATATGATACATTAGGTCTACTATAGTATGTTATGTAACTGAGACCTTGGCAAACAAGTTTGCGCATAAGTGGGAGGGGCTTCGGAGAGTTACTTTACGTCCAGAGTCGAATCGAGGGTAGTTGACACAATCGTACAGTTTCAATTTGATATTTGAAAATTTTTTCTCAAATAAGCCACTTTTGCGCGTTATTATATAACAAAAACATAACTGAGGGTAACCTATATCTGGCAATGACGGCCAAATATGACAGATATGATACATTAGGTCTACTATAGTATGTTATGTAACTGAGACCTTGGCAAACAAGTTTGCGCATAAGTGGGAGGGGCTTCGGAGAGTTACTTTACGTCCAGAGTCGAATCGAGGGTAGCTGACACAATCGTACAGTTTCAATTTGATATTATTCTCCGAATGAAATACAAGACCTTTGCGTAAAATATATATTTACACATAGCAAGTTAACGGAAAAGTCTCCAATTCTACATATGTCTGAATCAACATCAATATCACAGAATCAAAAATATTAACGGAAATATACCTAAAATTATGTTCAGTCGGAAATCTAACATGAATGAAATTAAAAAATGTGGTGTATTCTTAATCGAAAATATGACCGTATAGAAATAATAATAAGATTGACAAAAATAATACAGAGTTCAAAATAATATTTGTAACGGTTTAACAGCCCCCCTCCCTCTTCTTGTAACGCCACTGATTTTGAATGACTGTATCTTACAGTCTGGTTGCGTACGGTCCGAATCTGTTTCTTTGCGCTCGGCAATTTTTGAGATTTGGGATTGATTGGATGATATCGATTTTGCATTGAAGTGAATGGTGAAGTTGTTACTGTCAATCATTGAATATTCAATTGTTGAATATACATCCAAATTTGTCTCTGCGTGAAATTCTTTCACGGTAAGTCTTTCCTATCATCCACTAAGATATTTTCTGAAATAATTCACAGAGAGAGGAGAAATTCTTGTGCACGTCTTTCAGGTTAATGCTGTATCTGATTTCAAGTATCTATCTTATATTTTCCATTTCCTTTGGCTGACGGTTGTATTTTTAATACTTTGAAGCTTCCTTCAGGTTGCAATTTGTCTTTTCTGTGAATTTTAGTTCGTTTAATGACGTATTTGGACCTGAAGGAATGCTCGGAAAACAGTAAATGTTTCTAATGAATTTTAAATAATTCACAGCTTTTCCCCTGGGATTGGAGAAGTTCGTTCCCCTGGGAACCGAGAATTTGTTCCCCTTGAATTTGAAGATTTTGTTCCCCTGAGATTGGGAACTTTAGAACCGCTTCCCTAAGGCTTACAACTTGGAATTATTCCGAGAGGGAGACATTTCCCTGGAATTAGATTATTGGAAAATTGTACCGTATCTGAAATCACTGACTGGTTCCGGTTGTTTCACACCCTTGGAGCTGGACATATTTTGATTATTGAAGGAAGACATTTTTCGGAGGAAATACCCACGAAGATCTGGGAGAAATAATTACGTTAAGTGATACAAATATTGTATAGATTCATCTGTTCAGAGGTCGATCTCAGCTTGTTGTGAACAATTGTACATTTTAAGTTTTATTATAACTGTAAAACCTGAAGGGAGTTATTAATTCTGTCAGGAACCCTGAGATTAAGATTTTATTGCTTATTGAAGGTTAATACCATGCGGTAAAAACGAATGGGGGTTAATGTAAAGTAAGACTAAATGTAACATATTATTAATGAAAAATTATTCAAAATTTGTTTCTTGATTGTCAGTTTCCTCGAGATTCACCACCAATCGCTCTATGGTCGACTCAATGATATAATCGAGCCGCCACATATTTTCTTCAACTTCATCTGCTCTGTGCATTTCTTCTATTCCTCAGCACCAATGGATCGTATAGCTCCCAGAAACAAATTGCGAACCTCAGAAATTTCAAATGAGGAGTTCTGAGCAGCAACTTTTCCTTTAACTTGAGCCAAAATGAGCTCGAAAGGATTTAGTTCACAATGATATGGTGGGAGTCTCAACACTGTTTTTCCCGTTTGATTGGCCATTTCTTTAATAATTAATTTTTCATATTTGGCTCTATTTGCTTTCACCGGAGCAAGTAGTTCAGCCTTCAAAAGATTTTGGTCAAAGGAAATATTCTTACTGATTAACCAGTTTTTGACATTTTCCTTGCGAATTGAATAAAAGGGTATCGATTCCATTTTTCTAGAATGATAACTGGCGTTGTCCATTACAATAACAGCGTTGTCCTCAAGTGTTGGCTAAATTGTTGAGAACCACTTTTCAAACGATTCCTCGTTCATTTCCTCATGGTAATCTCCAGGTTTTTTTTTATTCAAAAAACCATAGGCCGTTCTCTACAAATCCAAATTATATGACAAATAATCAGCATTTTCCCCTTTCCACTTGGGTTTTTGAGTCCAGTTGACAGACCTTCTCGAAAAGCTTGTCTACTAATGGATTCATAAACCCATATTGTATTTTTAGTATATCCTGCATTTATCGATGTCTCGTCAAGGTAAGAAATTTTTCGGTCTTGCTCCCTTATGCTCGGATTTTCTTCAAATAATCTCTCCTCCGCACAACTATTTCCCCCCTATCTATCAATAAACTATCACGACCACGTTATATAAATTTGAATTTAATTTTTGAGCGCTCGTACAACTTACACGAGGGCTATATCATTTCGTCACGATGTCTGTATTTTTCGAATTTTGAGCCGAAAATGGTCTCAATCGACTATGTTCGACTCACTGATGACGAATCCGTCGGAAAATTCGAGTATGTCCGTCCGGCCGTCCGGCCGGCCGTATACACGATAACTCTCGAACGGAATGTCCTAGAAACTTGAAATTTTCAGGGTAGGTTCGAATCTCAAATGCCGCGGTTAAGTTCGTTATTGGGCAAAATTCGTCAAGGGGTTCCGTAAATATGGCCGCTCGAAATTTTGTTTTTCTGATTACTCCGAAACTACTGATTCGATCAAGGTGAAATTTTGCACACAGATGGATAATTACGTACTCAAGCTACATGCAGAATTTTGTCCAACTCGCATGACCAGAACCATAGAAACCATAGAAAATTATAACTTTGTAATGGAAAGGCCTAGGGACTTGAAATTTTCAGGATATGTGTGGATCGTAAATGTAGAGTTCACGTGTATCAATGAGCAAAATTAGACTAGAGGTTCCGTAAATATGGCCGTTTGAAATTCAGTTTTCTTGATCATTTCAAAATTATGGATTCGATCTCGACGAAATTTTGTATTTAAATTGAAAATTATATATTCGAGCTACATTTCTTCCAGATCGTATGATCAGAACCATAGAAACCATAGAAAATCATAACTTTCGAACGAAAAGGCCTAGTGACTTGAAATTTTCAGGATAGGTTCGGATCGCGAATTTCGCGATCACTTTTATCAATGAGCCAAATTAGACTAGGGGTTCCGTGAATATTGCCGTTCAAACTATATCTTTTCTGATAATTTCGAAAATACTTATTGGATTGAAATGAAATTTCGCACATATATGAAGAATAATGTATAATTTTGTCCAGATTGCATTACCAAGACCATAGATACCGTAGAAAATTCTAGCGAATTATCGAAAAAATGGACCCAAAGCACTGACGTGAAGTATGGATTTTCGCGTTGGTTTGAAATTTTCTTTGACAGCTGTCAAAATCTTTCCAATTGGTTTGTAAAACTGGAGAATGCGAATCTACCTACAAGGTGCCTGTACGAGCGCTCAAAAGCTCCTGCCTTCACGGCAGTGCTTTTCGAAATTTTTTTTTCAATAATTTATAAAAGGTTGTTTTTTTGAAATTCGGCAGGCTGTCATCATTATTAACAACTTCTAAAACCTTCGAAATTGTAGGAATTTCATTACGAAAAAAAAAACTGTGAACTATTCTTCTAATTAGTTCGAAATCGTCAATTGAATCGATTATTTTTAACAACTGCGGTTTTTTCTTAGGTGGAGTCAATATTTGATTTTGTTTTTATTCTCCAAGAATTCTGTATATGGAGGAACCACTCACTCCTGAGGATTTTGAAACAATTCCCACCAAGTCTCTTTTTGATATATTTGGATGTTCCTCAAATTCTTTCTGATAAATATTTAAGATATACTGTTTTTCTTGAATATACAAATGGGAATGTTTTGATCTTTTTCATGGTGGGCCCAATATATCACCTTCAGATGCATTGTCCGTTTCTGAATTTGACATTGTTGTCCGTAACTACGAAATCGATAGCTCGTCAGAAGATTTTTTGCCGGAGACTTCTACTACACTTTTAACGAGAACACTTATTTTCCACTATAAACTTTCACTACTACTATCGACATTCCGTTCTGAGTACGATCCAGGCAGACTGTTAATGGCGGAGAAGGGATTGTTGTTTACATGCTCTCTCTTATATTTGAACAGACTATAGGTGTGACACGAATGTGGAAAATATGCTCATAACGTAAAATTCCGACTTCCAATCGTTTTATTGGATCAAGAATTTGAGAAAATGAGGTAATGTTGATGAATGAAATGATTTTTGCCCAAAAAAATTGTGTTTTCTCTGCTAGACCGGGAATTTTTGAGCCGATGTGTTACACTTAAGTGGGAATGGCGCAATCGGCTTTAACATGTTTTCATTTTGTTATATTCACCTAAAAATTTCCTCCTCTTCTCCAATTCCGACAGTAAGGTCCCCAAGGCAATTTGTAACTCTCCATTCCTGAGTTTTTTCACCTCGTTCGGTAATGCGTACTCGTCGTCCTGACTATTAGACGCCAAGTTTTCAGATAGAGGCGGAACATTGGTATAAAACTTCCCATTGGTTTGTGCATGTTTCAGTCTTCGTCTCAGACTTTCTTCTTCCATCGCGCACGCGTAAAATTCCTCGTTAACATCTCTTATGAATTGGGGTTTTATGAAGAACTTGCCCATCACGTCGAAAAGTCGGATGAAGCCCAAAGGGGTGCTAACTGTAAAAACTTCTTGATCATTTCAGAAATAAATAAGAAAGGTAAGTTCTTACCAAGCAGTATCAAAGCGCCAAAAAATGATATGCAGGAATACAGCAGAGGTAAATAGTAGCTCCATAAATCTGAAACAACATTTTCGATATAAAAGAAGCAAAAATAACGAAAAAAATTAAGGCTCAATTATTGCATACTCACTTAGCAGTTTGTACAAACTAGAATTTTCTTTATCGATAAGTGCAGATATCACATAGGTCATGCCAAGCACCAATACGCCCAAGAGGCCTAATACTGTAAATGTTTCATAAACTCTTCCCAAAATGCCCTTGCGATAGCCGAAAAAGCCTTCAGATTCGGTGAATAAATAAGCGAAAGGTAAGAACACAAACAGAGACAAGTTTGAGAATAGGAATACATAATTCCAGAGACCTGAAACAGAAAAACATTATTATAAAAATGCCATATGATATAGGTATTTCAATTGAACGGTGAAAAGTTAAAATAGTTTGATTTTTAAATTTGAAACTTTTTACATAGGTCTTATTGATAATTACTCAGCTATTATACTCGGAAGTATAATAAAAAAAATAGATCTTCAAAAATGATGGAAAAATTTCAAGATGACTTTTCCAGATAAGTCAATCTAACTTTTCAACTATGAATAGGACATTCTGAGAAAATTCAAGCTAGTGCGACATAGAAAACACTTCCAAGGAAACTTGGTTTGAATAAGATAAGTTATGAAGTTTGTGAGATATTTTCGGGTAAACGCTATTACATTGTTATAAAAATGCCATAAGATCCAGGTAATTAAACTAAACGGTGAAAAGGGAAAATAGTTTGATTTTTGCATTCAAAACTTTTCTCATAGGTTTTATTGATAATTACAGAGCCGTTATACTCGCAAGTGTGAAATTCCATAGTGAAAATACAAAAAAAATAGGTCTTCAAAAATGACGGAAAAGTTTCAAGATGACTTTTTCAGATAAGTCAATCTAACTTTTCCACTATGAGTGGGACATTCTGAAAAAATTCAGGCGAGTACGACATGGGAAACGCTTCCAAGGAAATTTGGTTTGAATAAGATAAGTTATGAAGTTTTTGAGATATTTTCGGGTCAACGCTATTACATTGCTTATCAAAATGCCATAAGATCCACGTATTTCAATTAAACGGTGAAAAGGGAAAATAGTTTGATTTTTGCATTCAAAACTTTTTACATAGGTCTTATTGATAATTACAGAGCCGTTATACTCGCAAGTATGAAATTCCATAGTGAAAATACAAAAAAAAATAGGTCTTCAAAAATGACGGAAAAGTTTCAAGATGACTTTTTCAGATAAGTCAATCTATCTTGTCAACTATGAGTGGGACATTCTGAAAAAATTCAGGCTAGTACGACATGGGAAACGCTTCCAAGGAAATTTGGTTAGAATAAGATAAGTTATGAAGTTTTTGAGATATTTTCGGGTCAACTCTTTTACATTGCTTATCAAAATGCCATAAGAACCACGTATTTCAATTAAACGGTGAAAAGGGAAAATAGTTTGATTTTTGCATTCAAAACTTTTTACATAGGTCTTATTGATGATTACAGAGCCGTTATACTCGCAAGTATGAAATTCCATAGTGA
This sequence comes from Aphidecta obliterata, assembly GCA_963966015.1. NCBI lineage: Eukaryota > Metazoa > Arthropoda > Insecta > Coleoptera > Coccinellidae > Aphidecta > Aphidecta obliterata. The sequence goes on from OZ014435.1 coordinate 8,852,721, forward strand.
AAATACAAAAAAAAATAGATCTTCAAAAATGATGGAAAAATTTCAAGATGACTTTTCCAGATAAGTCAATCTAACTTTTCAACTATGAGTAGGACATTCTGAGAAATTTCAAGCTAGTGCGACATAGAAAACACTTCCAAGGAAACTTGGTTTGAATAAGATAAGTTATGAAGTTTGTGAGATATTTTCGGGTAAACGCTATTACATTGTTATAAAAATGCCATAAGATCCAGGTAATTAAAGTAAACGGTGAAAAGGGAAAATAGTTTGATTTTTGCATTCAAAACTTTTCTCATAGGTTTTATTGATAATTACAGAGCCGTTATACTCGCAAGTGTGAAATTCCATAGTGAAAATACAAAAAAAATAGGTCTTCAAAAATGACGGAAAAGTTTCAAGATGACTTTTTCAGATAAGTCAATCTAACTTTTCAACTATGAGTGGGACATTCTGAAAAAATTCAGGCGAGTACGACATGGGAAACGCTTCCAAGGAAATTTGGTTTGAATAAGATGAGTTATGAAGTTTGTGAGATATTTTCGGGTAAACGCTATTACATTGTTATAAAAATGCCATAAGATCCAGGTAATTAAAGTAAACGGTGAAAAGGGAAAATAGTTTGATTTTTGCATTCAAAACTTTTCTCATAGGTCTTATTGATAATTACAGAGCCGTTATACTCGCAAGTATGAAATTCCATAGTGAAAATACAAAAAAAATAGGTCTTCAAAAATGACGGAAAAGTTTCAAGATGACTTTTTCAGATAAGTCAATCTAACTTTTCAACTATGAGTGGGACATTCTGAAAAAATTCAGGCTAGTACGACATGGGAAACGCTTCCAAGGAAATTTGGTTTGAATAAGATAAGTTATGAAGTTTTTGAGATATTTTCGGGTCAACGCTATTACATTGCTCATCAAAATGCCATAAGATCCACGTATTTCAATTAAACGGTGAAAAGAGAAAATAGTTTGATTTTTGCATTCAAATATTTTTACATAGGTCTTATTGATAATTACAAAGCCGTTATACTCGCAAGTATGAAATTCCATAGTGAAAATACAAAAAAAATAGGTCTTCAAAAATGATGGAAAAGTTTCAAGATGACTTTTTCAGATAAGTCAATCTAACTTTTCAACTATGAGTAGGACATTCTGAAAAAAGTCAGGCTAGTAAGACATAGGAAACACTTCCAAGGAAATTTGGTTAGAATAAGATAAGTTATGAAGTTTTTGAGATATTTTCGGGTCAACGCTATTACATTGCTTATCAAAATGCCATAAGATCCACGTATTTCAATTAAACGGTGAAAAGGAAAAATAGTTTGATTTTTGCATTCAAAACTTTTTACATAGGTCTTATTGATAATTACAGAGCCGTTATACTCGCAAGTATGAAATTCCATAGTGAAAATACAAAAAAAAAATAGGTCTTCAAAAATGACGGAAAAGTTTCAAGATGACCTTTTCAGATAAGTCAATCTAACTTGTCAACTATGAGTGGGACATTCTGAAAAAATTCAGGCTAGTACGACATGGGAAACGCTTCCAAGGAAATTTGGTTTGAATAAGATAAGTTATGAAGTTTTTGAGATATTTTCGGGTCAACGCTATTACATTGCTCATCAAAATGCCATAAGATCCACGTATTTCAATTAAACGGTGAAAAGGGAAAATAGTTTGATTTTTGCATTCAAAACTTTTTACATAGGTCTTATTGATAATTACAGAGCCGTTATACTCGCAAGTATGAAATTCCATAGTGAAAATACAAAAAAAAATAGGTCTTCAAAAATGACGGAAAAGTTTCAAGATGACTTTTTCAGATAAGTCAATCTATCTTGTCAACTATGAGTGGGACATTCTGAAAAAATTCAGGCTAGTACGACATGGGAAACGCTTCCAAGGAAATTTGGTTAGAATAAGATAAGTTATGAAGTTTTTGAGATATTTTCGGGTCAACTCTTTTACATTGCTTATCAAAATGCCATAAGAACCACGTATTTCAATTAAACGGTGAAAAGGGAAAATAGTTTGATTTTTGCATTCAAAACTTTTTACATAGGTCTTATTGATGATTACAGAGCCGTTATACTCGCAAGTATGAAATTCCATAGTGAAAATACAAAAAAAAATAGATCTTCAAAAATGATGGAAAAATTTCAAGATGACTTTTCCAGATAAGTCAATCTAACTTTTCAACTATGAGTAGGACATTCTGAGAAATTTCAAGCTAGTGCGACATAGAAAACACTTCCAAGGAAACTTGGTTTGAATAAGATAAGTTATGAAGTTTGTGAGATATTTTCGGGTAAACGCTATTACATTGTTATAAAAATGCCATAAGATCCAGGTAATTAAAGTAAACGGTGAAAAGGGAAAATAGTTTGATTTTTGCATTCAAAACTTTTCTCATAGGTTTTATTGATAATTACAGAGCCGTTATACTCGCAAGTGTGAAATTCCATAGTGAAAATACAAAAAAAATAGGTCTTCAAAAATGACGGAAAAGTTTCAAGATGACTTTTTCAGATAAGTCAATCTAACTTTTCAACTATGAGTGGGACATTCTGAAAAAATTCAGGCGAGTACGACATGGGAAACGCTTCCAAGGAAATTTGGTTTGAATAAGATGAGTTATGAAGTTTGTGAGATATTTTCGGGTAAACGCTATTACATTGTTATAAAAATGCCATAAGATCCAGGTAATTAAAGTAAACGGTGAAAAGGGAAAATAGTTTGATTTTTGCATTCAAAACTTTTCTCATAGGTCTTATTGATAATTACAGAGCCGTTATACTCGCAAGTATGAAATTCCATAGTGAAAATACAAAAAAAATAGGTCTTCAAAAATGACGGAAAAGTTTCAAGATGACTTTTTCAGATAAGTCAATCTAACTTTTCAACTATGAGTGGGACATTCTGAAAAAATTCAGGCTAGTACGACATGGGAAACGCTTCCAAGGAAATTTGGTTTGAATAAGATAAGTTATGAAGTTTTTGAGATATTTTCGGGTCAACGCTATTACATTGCTCATCAAAATGCCATAAGATCCACGTATTTCAATTAAACGGTGAAAAGAGAAAATAGTTTGATTTTTGCATTCAAATATTTTTACATAGGTCTTATTGATAATTACAAAGCCGTTATACTCGCAAGTATGAAATTCCATAGTGAAAATACAAAAAAAATAGGTCTTCAAAAATGATGGAAAAGTTTCAAGATGACTTTTTCAGATAAGTCAATCTAACTTTTCAACTATGAGTAGGACATTCTGAAAAAAGTCAGGCTAGTAAGACATAGGAAACACTTCCAAGGAAATTTGGTTAGAATAAGATAAGTTATGAAGTTTTTGAGATATTTTCGGGTCAACGCTATTACATTGCTTATCAAAATGCCATAAGATCCACGTATTTCAATTAAACGGTGAAAAGGAAAAATAGTTTGATTTTTGCATTCAAAACTTTTTACATAGGTCTTATTGATAATTACAGAGCCGTTATACTCGCAAGTATGAAATTCCATAGTGAAAATACAAAAAAAAAATAGGTCTTCAAAAATGACGGAAAAGTTTCAAGATGACCTTTTCAGATAAGTCAATCTAACTTGTCAACTATGAGTGGGACATTCTGAAAAAATTCAGGCTAGTACGACATGGGAAACGCTTCCAAGGAAATTTGGTTTGAATAAGATAAGTTATGAAGTTTTTGAGATATTTTCGGGTCAACGCTATTACATTGCTCATCAAAATGCCATAAGATCCACGTATTTCAATTAAACGGTGAAAAGAGAAAATAGTTTGATTTTTGCATTCAAATATTTTTACATAGGTCTTATTGATAATTACAAAGCCGTTATACTCGCAAGTATGAAATTCCATAGTGAAAATACAAAAAAAATAGGTCTTCAAAAATGATGGAAAAGTTTCAAGATGACTTTTTCAGATAAGTCAATCTAACTTTTCAACTATGAGTAGGACATTCTGAAAAAAGTCAGGCTAGTAAGACATAGGAAACACTTCCAAGGAAATTTGGTTAGAATAAGATAAGTTATGAAGTTTTTGAGATATTTTCGGGTCAACGCTATTACATTGCTTATCAAAATGCCATAAGATCCACGTATTTCAATTAAACGGTGAAAAGGAAAAATAGTTTGATTTTTGCATTCAAAACTTTTTACATAGGTCTTATTGATAATTACACAGCCGTTATACTCGCAAGTATAAAATTACATAGTAAAAATACAAAAAAGGAGGTCTTCAAAAATGATGGAAAAGTTTCAAGATGACTTTTTCAGATAACTCAATTTAAATTTTCAATTATGAGTAGGACATTCTGAGAAAATTCAGGCTAGTACGACATAGGAAACACTTCCAAGGAAACTTGGTTCGAATAAGATAACTTATGAAGTTTTGGAGATATTTTCAGATAAACGCTATTACTACCCTCCACCGTGTGTGTCGTCCAACTTGGCTTTTTTTTTCATATTTATAGCCAAGTAATTCAACATTATATTTATATTAATGAAATACCCTGTATATTTCGATTATTTTAACGGCAAACAATCTACAAGAAAAATTATTTGGCACATATCAGAAAAGTTCTGGCCAAAAAAAAAAACCTGTTGCGGTAAACAATATTATTACGTTAAATATTCGTTATTCATTTGACGCGTACGAGGTATTTGAGTAACCTAAATAAAAATAAATACTACAAATTCTTATCAAAACAAACGTGTTATATTCTGTGTAATATTTACATCTCATTTTGTTGGTTATTCAAGGTTTCATTATGTTAAAGAAACCATACACAAACCGATATAATATGGTTCTGGATTCGTTAGTCAAGTAAGTGTTCCGCTCATCATATATGAAGGAACAAGCGGAAGTCATTTGTGTGTAAAATAAATTGAGAAGCCGACCATCAGTTGAAGAAAAGCTTTCAATTTAGAAGAAAGGAAGGCCTATTGCCAATCTTAAAATGAAGTACACTTCGACAAGTAAATCCGGACTCTGTAACTTATATCTGGCAACGTCGGCCAAATATATGACAGATGTGGTACAATAGAACTACTGTTTACAGTGATGTCGTAAATACTACGCTCATAACCTCAATTCCCGACTGGTTTGGTTAGTATGATTCTGTTTTTCTTGCAGAGATGAATAAATCGAAAACAAATGTGCTGCTCCAAGAACAGAGTGGACAAGATCAGAGAGTGAAAACGAAAAAATTACAAATTGAAAAAGCTCAATTGGATATACATAGAATGGGAAAAAAAAATATTGAGAGACAAATAAATTATTTTCATAAGTTGATTTATTCACCAATCTCAATGATAAAATAGTGTGAGGATAAAATTGGTTTTATGTCCTAAAAAATGTTCGACTAATAGGTGATGTCCTGAATTTGCCTATTCTTTCGTCGTGATGAAGCTAACACATTATTCGAATAAAGAAGAATTTCTGTATCTATTTAAGCCCAATATGTCCAGATGGCATATGATCTAGAGAAAAACGCCAACAATTTCATTATGAGCATATGCATCTGATGATCTTTTGAGCATATGCATCTGTATTGCCGCTATAAATTGAGGCAATCGAATAGTCATTACCCCATTTACATTCAAGTCCTATAATCGTCGTCATAATCATCTTGATGACGTAAATTCTCATCAAAAATCGATTTTTCGCATAGGTGCCTAAATGACAAACCTTGTAGCGAAATATTCGTCTGACCGGCTCGCCGAGCAAGGCCGAAAGATGATCATTGCTAACATCTAACGAAACTCGTTATTTCCTGGTCCAGTGATTTACAACAATATGTCTATCCTCCGTGAAATCGTCGTCGGGACGAAATTAATTCAATAGAGCGTATGCCATATTCGAATGCATCATGCATACGGCTAAACTGTCCGTCGATACTTCCTTATTGTTACAAACAATAGGCACTGACCTGACGGTCGGCAATAATTTTATTAGAATTATCAGAGATAGATTCATGGGAAGTTTTACTGTTTAAAAAAAAATTTCATCACACCCGAAAGACAAGGAAATTAAATATGAAAACTAAACAAATATCTATTGAACCAATTTGGGAGAGTTGTTCTTATTCGAAGCATTCAATGTACAGATTTCAATTTGAACGATTAACGAATTGACTCATAGGATGTTTGTTATCTGATTGCTCATTAAATAAGAGTTCAAGGACGCAAAGATTCAATCGAACAATAAAAAAAATATTACAGTGAAGTTACAGTACAATTCGTATAACGTTCTGAATATACCTTGTATGTTCCTCGGGACGTATAGTTTATTTGTCCCATTTTCTTTGTTCAATGTCGTTGATCTATAATAACCAACATCTGCCAATACATTGCACATAGCTGTACGCAAGAAACAGATTCAACATTGCGGAATTAATTTTTTTCGGATAAATCGCATAATAATGGAGGCAGATTGAAGTGGCGGGTAAAAAGAAATGTTATCTAGCATGCGCCTCTATCAAATATTAAGACTTAACGGTTTCATGCAAAACTAAGGTGCGTTGAACTCCTTGCCATATTCAAATGGAGTTATTTCCGATAATAAACTCGTTCTAGAAAGACAATGTATACATAATGGTTTCTATTTTATTTTATGCAGAGTGAGCTATCTTAGTTTTCGGAAAAAAAAAACTTCAATCAAGATTGCACAAAAGGTCAAAAATATTCAGAATACCCATAAACATTAACAATGGAATCCCAATATGAATTTGAAAACAGTTCTACTGCATTTGATTGCCTTTTTAACAACTAAAATTATCTCCCACCAACTGATATGGCGATAAGATTTCAATGGAAAATTTCTATATTGATTTGTTTATCTTTCCTGTTCTGTATTACCAGGCTCTTATTTTATCGACTATGACGTTTCTTCTCTGAACATTCAGAGAAACTTTCGAAAGAAAGGCCTTGACTTTTGAATTTTTCCGAGAGCTGAAATGAATAATAAACGAATCCTCATACGTTTCTTCAACACCCACATGCAGTTTCCAGAAATTTCCTATCAAAGAAGTGAATTGGAGTAAGAAATAGAGGTGAGCAATGTTTTTTAACGAATTTCTTGCCTCATAATATGTTTTTGTTTTACAATTTCAGGCTTTTGGAACCGAAATTTCTACCCCAATACCATACAGGATATGTATCATTGCTTTCATTCACCCTGGCCAGTAAAAGAGATTTGAAAGACAAATAGGGATATAATAATAATCACTTGAAAATGGGGGTCCCCTAAATATGGTCGTTTGAAATTTAATTTTCTTGATAATTTCAAAACTACGGATTTGTTCGTGACGAAATTTTGTATTTTAATGGAGAATGATATATCAACCTACATTTTTTTCAGATCGCATAACCATAACCATTTTAAATTCCAACGAATTATTGAATACAAAATTCTTATATTTCTGTAACAGCTGATTCGGCATATTTGACAAAGAGCTGCTTTCATTTTGATTGAGTGTGAGAATTTTTTTGACAGCTGTCGAAAATTCCTTCAATTTGTTTCTGAAACTGGAAAATGCGAATCTACTTACAAGGTGGATGAACGAGCGCTCAAAAGCTCCTGACTTCATGACAGTGCTTTTTATAATTTTTTTGTCTGGTTCCGAAAAATATCTCAATATTTTGTTTGACATAACAAGGTACTCCTGTCAGATCAATGATCAAAAAATTATCATTTCGACTCAACTTTTCTCGAGTTATCAAAGTCTATACATATATTTAATATTATTGAAATAAGTGAATTGAAGTACCAATAAAAAAAATTCTGATATATTCAATATATGTAATTAGGTGATTTCACCTTTGATGTTTATTGAAATAACTTGACAGTATTTGTCATACAGGCAACGAACCCTGAATGTCATTTTGGTACATAGGTTTTTCTGATAAATTCAACATAATTCGGTGATTTCCATCTTTTGGAGTTTACAAAAATTAAAAGTAAGTATTTGTCACCCTGACGTTCGGTTGGGTTCACGAAATCTGTGATTCGTTTCATAATCTTTGGTTTGATAGTCTCGCTACAGTGTCACCTCATGTCAAATCGAAATGATCATGGATTAGTGATTTTTTTCCCTAAACAACATTTGAGTTATTCACAGTTAGAAACAGGGGTAAGTGATGATTCCTCAGCCTCAAATTACGTTTTTTCTGTCTTCACGTCTGTGCTTTTCTCGAATTCTTCCCATCAGAAAGGAGAACTGGCCAAAAAGAATCATTTCACAAAAAATCGCAAATTATTTCGAAATTACCAAAGGTGAGTTATTAAACTTCGTTTCTTCAAATTTTGACTTTGACTTTTTCTGTCAAGGAGTAGAACAGAAAATCAAAATAAAACATTCTAGAAAAAAATTACGAAAAGCACTGCCGTGAAGGCAGGAGCTTTTGAGCGCTCGTACATGCACCTTGTAGGTAGATTCGCTTTTTCCAGTTTTAGAAACCAATTGAAGGAATTTTTGACAGCTGTCAAAAAAATTCTGAAACTTAGGCGAAACTCCAGACTTCATGTCAGTGCTTCAGCTGATCGATTTTGTTTCGATAATTCGCTAGAATTTTCTACGGTATCTATGGTCTTGGTGATGCGGTCTGGACAAAATTTTGCACGTAGTTTGAACACATTATTCTTCAGCTAGGTGCATAATTTCATTCCAATCCGATCAGTAGTTCCGAAACTATCTGGAAAAAAATATTTTGAACGGCCATATTTACGGAACCCCTAGTCTCATTTTGCTCATTGATGAACGTGACCGCGATATTCGCGATCCAAACCCACCCTGAAAATTTCAAGTTCCTAGGCCTTTCCGTTCAAAAGTTACAATTTTCTATGGTTTCTATGGTTCTGGTCATGCGATCTGGACAAAATATTGCTTCAATATATCATTCTCGATTAAAATACAAAATTTCATCTCGATCGAATCCGTAGTTTCGAATTTATCGAGAAAACAAAATTTCAAACGCTCGTATTTACGGAACCCCTTGTATAATATTGCTCATAGATGAACGTGATCACGACATTCAAGATCCACACCTACCCTAAAAATTTCAAGACCCTAGGCATTTCCGTTCAAAAGTTACAATTTTCTATGGTTTCTATGGTTCTGGTCATGCGATCTGGACAAAATTTCGCATGTAGCTAAAACACCTCACAAAGTTTCATCTCGATCAAATCTGTAGTTTTCAAGTAATCAGGGAAACAAAACTTTGAACGGCCATATTTACGGAACCCCTGGTGGAATTTGGCCCATTAACGAACTTAACCGAGCCATTCGGGAACTGAACCCACACTGAAAATTTCAAGTCTCTAAGTTGTTCCGTTCGAGAGTTATCGTGTATACGGACGGTCGGCCTGCCGGACGGACAGACTCGAATTTTTCGACGGATTCGGCATCAGTGAGTCGAACATAGTCGATTGAGAACATTTTCGGCTCAAAATTCGAAAAATACAGACATCGTGACGAAATGATATAGCCCTCGTGTAAGTTGTACGAGCGCTCAAAAAAAACGGCCAGTTATACGTCATTTGCATCAACATTATCATATCAACTAAACCACATGGATAATTCATTTATCACAAGATAACAAGATTATAGGAGATGAAAATCACACACGACCTAGGATAATATAAGTAATGTACATCCTAATTGGGAAAAATTTTAATGGGAGACATGTGCAAATGGCCGTTAATAATTTATTCAATTGTTATGCTTGAAAATGAAAGATGAGTATACCTCATGTAAAAAAAGGGCAATTCTCTCCAAAAGTTTCCTTTGCAGGTTTATTTAATATATGCCTCATCTTCATCTCAATGAAAATACACACTTCAAATTTGATCTTATTATCATATTGTTCACATCAATGCACTGAGATCGTGATAAAATATAAAGGTGATTTTTTTTAAAGGTGCTTGAGAATAAACACTTAATTCACTGGCTGGAATGCATATGGCACAGTGATTCATGGAGTGGTCTCAAGATTTTTTGCACTTTTTTCAAATTGAATACATATTATATATGATCAAGTTCCGGCAAAATGATCTCTTTTGATGAGTTCTAGTAAAAAAAAAAGCCTGACCTTGAAGAACACCCTGCTTATGATTACTCGCTCAAAAAATCTTAAATTTTCTGGTTGTATGAAATTATGATAATATGAAAAAATGCTGTAAACACTTAACACAAATGTACTCATTTACTTCTTTTCTGAAAAAGATTCATGTCACTTTCTGGAGAGAAAAATTGGCATTTTTGAGCGCTCGTTTTACTTACACGATGTCTGTATTTTTCGAATTTTGAACCGAAAATAGTCTCAATCGACAAAATTCGACTCACTGATGACGAATCCATCGAAAAATTCTGACCGTCTGTCCATCTGGCCGGCCGTAAGCACGATAACTTTCGAACGGAACGACCTAGAGACTTGAAATGTTCAGTGTGGGTTCAGTTCCCAAATGCCGCAGTTGAGTTCGTTAATGGGCAGAATTCCACCAAGGGTTCCGTAAATATGGCCGTTCGAAATTTTGTCCTCCTGATTACTTCGAAACTACTGATTCGATCGAGATGAAATTTTGCACTTGATGGAATGACGTTTGCAAGCTGCATGCAAAATTTTATCCAGATCGCATGACCATAACCATAGAAACCATAGAAAATTATAACTTTCGAACGGAAAGGCCTAGGGACTTGAAATTCTCAGGATAGGTGTGGATCTCGAATGTTTAGATCAAGTTTATCAATGAGCAAAATTGGACTAAAATATGACCGCAAACTATTTATTTCCTGATAATTTTGAAACTACTGATTGGATTTGAATGAAATTTTGCACATAGATGAAGAAGAAGGTATTCAAACTACGTGCGAAATTTTGTCCAGATCGCTTCAACAAGACCATAGAAAAAAAAAATGGTCACGTAAAGCAATGACGTGAAGTCTGGAGTTTCGCCTAAGTTTGAAATTTTTTCGACAGCTGTAAAAAATTTCTTCAATTTGTTTCTAAAACTGGAAAAAAGCTCAAAAGCTCCAGACGTCAGGTCAGTATACAAAATGTAAAAGAGAGCAAATCTCTGCAAAAATTTCCATGGCAGGTTCATTTGATATATTTTTTGATTATATTTCATCTCATTATCATATTCTTCTCATCACTGCACTGGGAATCTTGAAAAAATATATATGATAACTCTTTCATTTACTGTTAAATTTTCTGTTTGTATTATGATAATATAAAAAAATTCTGTAAACTACTTTACACAAATGCACTTATGTTCTTTTTTTCTGAAAAGGATTAATGTCACTTTCTGGAGAGAAAAAAGAGAATTTTTCAATTCAATAGTATCCAAAACTGTGGAAATTTAAAGGAATTACGAAAGGTTGAATGAATATTCATATCTTCCAATCCAATCAATTTTTGAATGCCTTATCTGAGTTAAAGGACCATTTAATTGGATAACATAAAGGAGGACGTTTCAAAAAAAAACCTATCATCAAATCCAGAATATGAAAAACTATCCTCAAATCAATTGATGAAAAACAGCATTATATTTTATTCAGACTCACCCTGTATCAAGGAACTATTCAACCACTTAATGTAATAACTGTTAGCGTAGATGATGAGAACCTCGTTCGAGATGATGGAAATGGGCAGAAGCAACAACGCACCGATAGATACAGCCAGTGAAAAGGTACAAAGTGCCGTGCTGATCCTATAAACTGTGATCTCATCTTTGTCTGTGCTGTAATAGTCCTCATGGCTTCGTCTTTTGTAACGTTTCAATAAAGCGTAACTTACAAGGTAAAGAAGAAGGAACAAAAGCAGAAATATCTGAAAAAAAGTACCAGAAAATCATATTTATTTTCCCATCTCCACATGAAATTTCCAAGATAGAATAAGTTATGTATTAAATTCAGAGCTAATTTAGATAAGCAACAGCACATAAATATTCAATAATACAAATATGTCGTCAACAATATCTATTCAAAATGAAATATATCCCCATAGGACAAGAAGAAAAGCTGATATTCCTCAACGTTGTACATAAATAGACTTCGAGTCTTCTAAAACAAGCAGAAGAAACTCGCATTGTTTACATTCTGAGGATGTTGTTCAACCTGACGACAGCGATGTAGTTTATCTACTTTATCTCCACGTACTTTCAATTGCAATGCATTATCTATTATTGAATTGACGGGTACTTACAATTTGCTCCCTGACATTGTTATGAAAAATTTGCTCTCTAATATCCGGTTCATCATCTTCATAATCATCCATTTCATTCATCTATTGGTAGTGTTCACAAACAACAACCCCAAGCTCAAATATATTTTCATTTTCAATTTTATGTGAGTTTATTCCATCTGTAATCACTTGTTTGTAGTTTGATAGTTGAAGTTCTGTTTGTTATTTGTGGAGTCGATGGAAATCACCGCGAAGTATTTCACTCAAATTAAGCTCTTTAACGAATAACTGTACGGGCTACTTATGGCTATAGATCTATTTAGCCACACAATCGTTGTATACGAGTAGTTCCTTGACAATTACTATTTTAAACTGACATTCAGCTTGGAGAATGGAGGGAGAAAGAACACATGGAAATGACATCTGTGACCTTGATACAATCATTACGATAAGCATGATCAGTGTTCGCACTTCTTATCGAATTTGGCCATAACTAATTCTGGGGAAAATTAATTATGCCAGCGTTGAGCAAATTCTGCATTAAATGATGAAATATACATTCAGCAGTAATTATTGAGTAGGGAATCGTTAAAGTTTAAACAACAAACAATAAATGAAACACTGAAGTTTGTTTAACGATCTATAATTTAATATATTTTTCTACAACTCTAGTAATGGTGGATGTATCAGCGATACTGATAAAACAAATGATTCCTAACACAACTGTTACAAAAAGCGCCAAAACAATATTAAAAATACATAATCTTTTTATCCCCTTCACTTTTTTATCGGAATGGTTTTTCGTCTTTTCCACTAGATTATGGTTTAAATTTTCTTCATCACATCCTCCTTCGAACGTATAAAATGTTTTCTCTTCCACATTTTTTTTTATTGACTCGTAAGTTTTCATTGGAGTAGAAAGAAGTCGCATGTTCATGTTCGCCTTTGGATCAGATTTAGAGTTCACCACATTCCTTACATCATTTAAGGTGTTATATTTATCTTCATTCTTCGATTTTTCGTCTTCGCCAATATGGAGATAAGCAGTTGAAGTATACATTTTTTGAGACCCATTGTCAACAAAAGGAGATTTCTCACTCACAACCGAATAATACGTTGATACAACAGGTTTTTCGATTAAAACAGTTGTATTAGTGTTATTCAATTTATCGAAGTAGTTTCGTTTTGTTGATGCCTCTGTTCTGAACGATGCGAATAAATTTTTTGCGGTTGGTACCTCTGGGAATTCGAAGTTTCTGATTGTTTCTTGAGGTTTTCCATCATTTTGAGCTGTTTGTGTTTTGGAAGATTTAGATTTTGGTGAATTATGGTCTTTGAGCATCGGAGTTGGTATAGAAGACTCAGGAGAAGGTTCTGATCCGCTGATATCACTGGAGCTGGAGACAATTCCAGCCTCTTCCTGGATGTTTTCTTGAGTTTCATCATTTTCTTCTTCTTCTTTCTTGGAACTTAACGATTTCAGATAGTTCTTGTATATCTCTATGTGGTCTTTATCAAATAATTGTGTTATAACAGGCCAATTCCTCAATGGTTTTTCTTCATGCGGTAGTTCTTCATATGGAACAAGTTGGTTCTCTTCTGTAGCCATCCCGATATTTCTCCTTTGATCATTCTCATTAAATTCTTCTTTTGACTCTGTTCCTTTTTCGGCTATTTTTCTTTTTGAAATATCGTTTGAGTTTTGCTTGGATATTTCGTGGAAATTTGTAATAGTATCCGAGAAAATTTTCTTATCCACCTTCAAGAATGGATGTATATTCTCCTCGGAAAACTCGGAACACAAAGACCTTTGAGGTTTCTCGTAATCTTTCGGAGGAGATCCACAAGTTGAAGAACTATTTTTTCTACGATTCTTTCTCAATAACTTACTATATGGCTTACTGTAACTAGTGTTATTTACGAAATTAAGGGAGTATTCATCCTTTTTCGACGCATCATGTTTCTCTATCACCAACAAGCAGGATCTCTTGCTACATCTTGACAATATCTTATCGAAGTTTTTACCATTGGCGCGTTTCAAATTACTCAAATCATCATCCAATTTTACTTTTATAGAAATTACAGGTTTCTTCTTCGGTCTTCTTTTCTTTCGTGGTGTCGGGGAATCACCAGAAGTTGAAGCATTTTGAATTTCTTCTTCTTCTTCTATCTCGGCTTTCTTAGGCTTAGCCAAATCATCTGTTGAAATTTTTGGTTGAAAGGGTGATATTGATTTTTTTGTTACTTGAAGTTCATAACTGTTGAGGGTTTCAGGTGATTGGGTGATGAATTGGTGGGGGTACTCTTCTAGGGGCAGATTGAATATCCTGAGAAGGCCCAAATATCTCTTCGGGAGGCCCCATGTGACGATATGTACATAGGGGTAGAGCTGAAACAAAAAAAAATGTCCTAAGTTTTAGAGTCACCCAAAAAAATTGTATTAAGTGAAGGAACAATCCCTGATTTCGGGAACCAATTTTCCATTTAACTTTCGATAACACCAGATAGAGGACAAGATAGGTATGAATATCCCAGTGTTAGTAACAAATCGACCAAATATTTTATTTCACCCAATAAAATATTCAGTTCATGATTGACCATGAGCAATTAACTACTCCCCTTCGAATCTTATCATATCGGTTGAATGAGTCAAGTGGTGAATTGTAAATCCTCTAAAACTTGGAATTGTGGAAAACCAAGAGCTATATTTTCGATTTTTGTGCAGAATTCGACCAGGGGTTCCGTAAATATGGCCGTTCAAAATTTTGTTCTCATGATTACTTCGAAACTACTGATTCGATCGAGATGATTTTGCACTCAGATGGAGCATGACGTGTTCGAGCTACTACGAAATTTTGTCCAGATCGCTCGACCAGAACCATAGAAACCATAGAAAATTACAACTTTCGAACGGAAAAACCTAGAGATTTGAAATTTTCAGGGTTTCAGTTTCTAATTTCGAATGCTGTGGTAAGGTTCGTACTGATTCGATCGTGATTAAATTTTGTACTGTAATGATATATTCAAGCTAAATTTTTTTCGAGATCGCAAAATCAAAAACATTTCAACTTCCAACGAATTATTGAATAAAAAATCCTTATATTCCTGTTACAGCAGATTCGGCATAATTGACAAAGAGCTGCTGTCAATTTGTTCAACAGCTGTCAAAAATTTCTTCAATTGGTTTCTAAAACTGGAAAATGCGAATCTGCCTTCTAGGTGGTTGAACAAGCGCTCAAAAGCTCCTGACTTCACGACAGCGCTTTTTATAATTTTTTTCTCCTTATAAATCGGATAAAGTTTGGGGTAACGGTAGAATTTGGGACACCCAGTATACTCCAGGTGTCTGGAATTTGTGAAAATCAATTCCATTTTATGTGATAGTTTTGAGGCTTGATTAAATATCCAAGGTCATGATAATAACGGTTAACAATATCTTTGATGAAGAAGATGTTCAAATTCTTCTTTCTATAGTATGGGATGGGAAAAAAATTAATTCCATTGTTAATTTGTTAAAGCGAATTAATTCCACTCTCTTGCCATAATACTAACCTTATTGAACCACATTCGAAAATATGTTTTGCGAGTTTTTGCCATCAGAATATCAAAACAATCGTGAATTTTATCTACTTATACTTCAATTTGTTCCATTTTCCATAAATTTCAGAGAAATGGTAAGAAAATATTCTCGCAGGGATAGAATTCTCCAAATTCTCTTTACAGGAAGGTAACAATTATTTCTCTTCTAATTCAATATTACTTATACATTTGAGAGCACAATATCTACTTCCTTATCAATGTAACGGAAACATGTACTAAATATAGGTGAAATGAAATTGATGTTGCTTTCTACAGGACAATAGCCTTAAATTATTTTGGAAGTCAACATGAATTATATAATTCAGTACTTATTCATTTAACCAATTTTGAAGGAAATTCAAGGATTTGACGCTTATATTTTATTATTATTGAATTTTTTCTGAATCTTTCTCACCTGAACTTTTCCAACGACATGTCTGAAAAACATATATGAAAATTCACTTTTTCCAGCATAACTCTAGGTCACATCTCGGGTGGAAATCGTTTTGAAAACTGTCTGAACCTGTAATCGCACACAGGAAAATTATAAACCACAATACGTTTTCGTTCAACGATCCATATAAATTGTTAATACTATTGATCGTTTAGCTATACATATATTGGGTGGGCAGGAACGACACAATGCAAATTGAAATTGCGTTAATTGGTGTGCCACGTGAACTAAATAGATCCTGTGGGATGGATAAGCGTTTAGTTGTATATAGACAGGAAGGAAATAAATATTTAATATAAGTGAGGAACACAAAACTCGGAAACAAGGAACACACCTGGTATATATGAGTTGAATACTTGTTAAACTGGGCTTCATAAAAATCTAGTTCGAAAGTAATAACTTGGAAATTTGGTACCCCCTCAATATACCACCAAAGAATATTTTCTCGTCCTGTTGGTCCTTTTAAAAACCTAACTACCATATATTTGCATCGCCTTAGCCTTATAGATTTTACATAAAAATGTTCTCGAGAAACTTATGTGACACAACAACTCCTAAATAATATTCCAAAAGGGGGAAAGCGAGTAAAGAGACTATATCTTGCGGTTAATCCATTTTGGGAATTCTGGAGATTTTGAGCAACGATGGCGAATTCAAAATCGCTAGGTTAACAAGTTAGCGTTCTTGAAACCCCTTCATTAAGTGTTGTGCAAAACTGACATCTGCGCAACCCTAGTTTACAGTAACCTACTCAAGATTGCAGATGGAATCCCCAAGAAGAAGAGATCTGTGGTCCTGCGTCGAAACACAGAAGCTCTTTCGACAAATTGGTAAAGGTTAGGGCTCTCGGAGTTATCCAGTCTCTATGTTCCTACGCTCGGAGTTATCTTATCTTTTTAAAATGTTATATTATATAAAACGTACGGGTTTGGTTTATAATTGTAAGTTACTTGATCTTGAACCCACAAGTGAGGAGGGTCTTCTGCAGTTTGTATGGTATGAATTACCGATATTCTGGTAAGTAAGATACTTTAGTTAAGCACGTGAGTTTTATCATTCTTATTTGTTACTCTCTTATTAATTGTTTAGATGCTTAATGCTCATCATTCGTATCTTCTTAACTCTTATTTAATTGTTTCCATTACTTATTTAAAGCGTTATTTCATGTTATCTGCCTCAATCCACAAGATGTTCATTTGCTTTTCGTAGTGAGTTAGTTATATTCAACGTTATAGTTAATGTTCCTAACTGTCCAGCTTTGGATTTTCTATATGTAGTAACCTTACGGTGCTCCTTACCCAAATTACTGCTATTATCAACGGTAAATTCTAGAGAACTTCTTGTATTAACGATAATTTTTCAATCATATCTGGATTTATGCAATTCTCTTTGAATAATACTAGTCGAATAACCCTAAACTATATGTAATCGTCGTAGCTTTCAGCTAATACAACGATTATCCACAGCCAGCTTCAGTGTCGTCATTACGTTCATCATATTTAATTATCATTGATCATGGAATAGAGCCTCACCTGGTTGAGAACTTTAGATTTTTCGTACTTTTAACTCATCATTATAGGTTATCAATAATCCTGGATGGGATTACTCCGCAGGGAGACAACTATCGCAGACGCACCGTTAACTAATATCTCTCCCACTAATTACACTCCACAGCTAGGTATCATCAGACTTTTTATTTATTCTTCAAGGGGATTGTTCTCATTGGCTCTCCCCCAGCGTGTGAGAAGAGACTGTTCTCATTGAATATCACCCCAACGTGCTCCAAAGGAGACGGTTCTCTTCGGCTCTCTCCTCACTGCTGGACATCACCGTCTGAGGATTGTTGTATTCCTGAGAAGTTCCTCACATCACTGGATTCTCACATCATCACCAATTAAGATAAAGAAGTTATTAGTGCAGCATTTAACTTACTCAACCATCTTTAAACATCATATGAGAAAATATCCACTAGTCGACCTTTTTACATCTATGGATGTCCTTCAATTGTGAATTAACGTTATTTGAACGGGATAAGGAGAGGGGTGAACGAGAAAAGGAGGGGGTTTTGGTTTTCAGTTGTTTTTTCGTTCCCCCTTCTTTTTGGCACTCTGAAATAAACTTGTGATTTTCTTGTTTGGAGTGCTAAAAATATGTGTTTTGAATTTTCCACCTTCCCATCAATCTCTTATATTTGAAACAAGCGTAATTTGAGTTGCATGCACAACGTAGAGTCCTTAAACTATTATACGATCACGATCTTGGCCGAAGATCATCTAGAGTAATATTTTCACGTTAATTAGAACTCATTTAAGGTAGAGTTCTAGTTCTGTTTTCAGCAGAAAACTGTAATATCAGTAATAATTTTAGCTTATAAAAGTAACAATACAGTACAACATTCGTAACTGAATAAGAGAATAAATATTCTCCAAAATATTTTTCATGATGGTCATGGATATTCCCCATTGTGTAGGTAAATAAGAAAATCACATCTCTGTGGATTCGATTTTGTTTGTAGGAACTGTCAAAGTTTCCCAGAAAAGGTTAGGTTTTCCCCTTGACATTTTCTCAGTATTGAATTTCCTCAATTATACTAATAATATATACTTTTCAATATGTCTGCATTGTCCAGAGTGCTAAGGTGACGATCCCCAACATTCACTACAAAAATTATCCAACATCTAACCGACTTGAGATTAACCAAATTATGTAACTGTAGGTTATACCCAAAATGCCAATTTGGAAAAGTACTCAACAATGGTCAGTTAGGAATGCTTCAAGCAGTAAGACCAGTAACAATAAGGGTGGAACAAGCTAAACCATTCATCAAGAAGGACCACGATGATAAAAATATGGACCTCAAAAGACCAATGTCACCACATCTTACGATATATGCACCGGAAATTCAGAGCTTTATGTCGATAACACATAGAGCAATGGGTAATAGGCTTATAATCAGTTAAACAAATAATTCAAGATTTGCCATGACAGATTGGGAAAGAGCAAACTAAGTCATAGAAAAGTTTAAGATTTTTACATATTTTTTCTTCTCTGAAATGAGCTAAAAATGTTGATTATCTTTTTTAGGAATGGCCATGTCTGTTTACCTTGTTGGTTTTGGTATTGGAACGTTGGCTCTTCCACAAGATATAAGTACCTACATCGCTGCGATTGATGCGATGAATATCCCTGCACCTATACTTTTCGCGGGCAGATTCTTGCTGGTGTTACCTTTCACTTACCATGGAATGAATGGAATAAGACATCTGATTTGGGACATGGGAAAACTTCTTTATATTAAACAAGTTATCGCCAGTGGTTATGTAATAATGGGACTTTCATTGGTTATGGCTTTAGGACTTGCCAGTTAAAAAGCTGATATTGAACGTAATGTTATTTCATGTTCGTGTCATCAAATAATTTCATCAGCGGAATAACAATGTGAAATATGTATTAACGCACTAATAATGTAATTTTTAGAATCAGTATTTTGAAATTTTACAAACATTTGTGGTTGGTAACTGTAAGAGTGATAAAGTTGAATTTTAATAAACCTGAAAAAGTCATATTTTTTTCTGCTATATAAGAGCTCCTGGCAGAAAATTAAAGAAACAATTAATTCAACCAAAACAGCAATAAAATTGAAACTCTAGTCATTTATGCAGATTAACCGAACTTAACCGAATACCTCGGTTAAGTTCGTTAATGGGCCAAATTCCACCAGGGGTTCCGTAAATATGGCCGTTTAAAGTTTTGTTTCCCTGTTGTTGCTGTAGTTGAAAACTACAGATTTGATCGAGATGAAATTTTGAACTCAAATGGAAAATGAGGTGTTCAAGCTACATGTGAAATTTTGTCCAGATCGCATACCCGAACCATAGAAAATGGTAACTTTTGAACAGAAACGCCTAGGGACTTGAAATTTCCAGGATAGGCAATAAAATTGAAACTCTGTAGTCATTTATGCAGATTTATGTTTACTTACCACAATCATATCTTTTACATCCATTTCCATTGTATAATCCATTTTAAATTATTAGAATCTTCAATCGATGGCAACAAATTGTTTATTTACCAAAAAGTAAGGTTAATAATAATACTGATGTGATTACGGAAATTAAACAGAATAGGGTAGTTTTGCCAATTCAACTTTCAGAGGCCATCAAAGTTAAAATGATCATAGATCTGCAATATATCATTCTATGCAGAGCGATAACATTTGACATTTCAATTCTAGTTCATTGTTATTGTCGGTTAGGAGGTGTTCATTGGAAATTCCCTTGATTTGGTGGATGTGCCTCGCAGTTTTCCCAATGATTATCGCATCTGAAGCAATTTGAAACGGTTCCAATAACGATACTGATCAAGGAAAATGTTCATATTCGACGAGTCATAAATTATAAACGGTGACAGTGTCTAAATTTAACGTTAATCCTACGAATTTTTTGTGAGAGATGGCTGAAAACAACGATGAATTAGAAGGTATTGAAGTTGAGGAGGATATCATCATAAATGACCAGGATGGTTTGCCCAACGTTCATCCTAATCTGCTTTCCGAAAATGAAGTGGATAGTCCACAAGAGCAGACATCTGAAGATGAATTTGACGATTTACCAAGTTCTTTGATTGTGACAAACATACACGATAGTGTTTTTATAACACCCGGTAAGTATCCAGTGTTTTGCAGTTTTGTTGAGAGTGTTAAATTAAAACAACCAACCACTATTCCAACTGTTGATTTCTGAAATATTGACCAGTGAATGGATGATGTAAATAGAAAGCTTGGCTCATTGGAATGTTCCTAAGTTCGAGTCTAGATGAAGTAGATATAATCCAGTTCTCGACACAAACTGTTATAATTAATTACCGAGTGTAAACAATTTTGTTTATGAGCAAGGATCAATATAGTGGAGGTTCTACAATTTATAATTTTATGCCATGAAATGTTTCCTATTTTGGTCTATTTCTTCCATTTTTCTCGTTGTAAAATCTGCCAATGTTCACAAGACTTTGTTCCTGAAGTTTAAGAGTAAAGTCAACAATTAACCGGTTTATGTGAAGGCAAAATTTTTAATTGATTGTATATTTTTTAAAATTTTATTATCAGATTTTCCGTCGTAAATAAGGTTCTAAGGAGTAAGATGAATTCGAAAACTTGCACTAGATAGCCAGGAAATTGCATTTGTAGAAGATAGAAGCAGGATCCTACGTGCCTACATGCTGTAACGACTAAGATCTCTTCAGTTACCAATTTAGTGTATAAGAGTTAGGTGATGCTTGAGCAACAAAGTCTGGTGTTCTTCCTGTATGATTTTTTATACTTATGGAAGATTATTCCGGTGTGTCAAGATATGACAGGTCTTGAATATATAAAATCCACTAGCTCTTCTCTTCTTCGAAAATGTATGATTGAACTAGAAAATAAAAGCTTTACATATGAGTTTTTTGTGATTTGATTATTTTAATCCTTATTTATTAGCCTTGTGAAATGTTCGTTAAATTTTTGTAATTTGGGTGCTTTATCATTATTTTGCACCCAACATCCCGCACTCAATTACTTATTAGATTCACAATGAACACATCTTTATTTGATAAAAATGAAATGAATTTATACTTGAAACGGCTTTTTTTTCTACAGTCAATAGCCAATAAATAACTTGTTATTAAATTTGGTTCTGGGCTCACTGAAAAAGATTTTTTTACTCTTCTGTTTTCTTGCGCAAGATAATGAGACACTCTCAGTATGAGTTAGAAAGAACGTCATTAACGACTCAATTTGACCCCTTTTCAAAAAAATAGGCATGTTAATACCCAAAAATTATGTTTGAATCAAGTAACTTTGACGAAATGTTCAAATTTTGCACAAAGGTCGAAAGGTCCACATAACCTTGATTCCTCTCTAGATTTCTCGAAATATCCCAACTTCATTAACATCATTAACTACACAATATAAGATTCTTCCATAATTTATTACTTCCAATTAAGGGAGTTGTGAACTATCAGAAAGGAACTGCTGGAGACAATGCGGTGTGGCGTAGCCGACAACGCCATCTTCCGAACGTGCGGAGAACCGCCCACCAATAATAAACCTTCGGAAATATTCAAGGAAAAAATGTCATAACCCCGCCCTTGGAACTTTAATTAAACCTAACCTATGTGTGAAATTCGTACCGCTTTTTTCCCACTTGTTACGACTTTGAAAATTACAGCCGGGTCAGAATTTTTTTCACTATTCTAAAAATTCATTATTAGAAATGATAAATAAAAAATTACGAAAAGCACTGCCGTGAAGGCAGGAGCTTTTGAGCGCTCGTACATGCACCTTGTAGGTAGATTCGCATTTTCCAGTTTAAGAAATCAATTGAAGGAATGTTTGACTGCTATCAAAAAAATCCTGAAACTTAGGCAAAACTCCAGACTTCATGTCGGTGCTTCAGCTGATCAATTTTTTTCCGATAATTCGCTAGAATTTTCCACGGTATCTATGGTCTTAGTGATGCGATCTGGACAAAATTTTGCACGTAGTTTGAATACATTATTCCTGAGCTAGGTGCATAATTTCATTCCAATCCGATCAGTAGTTTCGAAACTATCAGGAAAAAAATATCTTGAACGGCCATATTTACGGAACCACTAGTCTAATTTTGCTCATTGATGAACGTGACCGTGAAATTTGCGATCCAAACCCACCCTGAAAAGTTCAAGTTCCTAGGCCTTTCCGTTCAAAAGTTAGAATTTTCTATGGTTTCTATGGTTCTGGTCATGCGATCTGGACAAAATATTGCTTCAATATATCATTCTCGATTAAAACACAAAATTTCATCTCGATCGAATGCGTAGTTTCGAATTTATCGAAAAAACAAAATTTCAAACGACCGTATTTACGGAACCCCTTGTATAATGTTGCTCATAGATGAACGTGATCACGACATTCAAGATCCACACCTATGCTGAAAATTTCAAGTCCCTAGGCGTTTCCGTTTCAAAGTTACAATTTTCTATGTTTTCTATGGTTCTGGTTATGCGATCTGGACAAAATTCCACATGTAGCTTGAACACCTCATTTTCCATTCGAGTGCAAAATTTCATCTCGATCAAATCTGTAGTTTTCAAGTAATCAGGGAAACAAAACTTTGAACGGCCATATTTACGGAACCCCTGGTGGAATTTGGCCCATTAACGAACTTAACCGAGGCATTCGGGATCTGAACCTACACTGAAAATTTCAAGTCTCTAGGTTGATCCGTTCGAGAGTTATCGTGCTGACGGACGGACGGACGGACGGACTCGAATTTTCCGACGGATTCGTCATCAGTGAGTCGAACATAGTCGATTGAGACCATTTTCGGCTCAAAATTCGAAAAATACAGACATCGTGACGAAATGATATAGCCCTCGTGTAAGTAGTACGAGCGCTCAAAAAAATTGGGTGTCACTGGAATGATTCTTGCATCAGGAATGTAGTAGGTCATTTCTACACAAAACCTGCTAAATTTCAAGAAGACAAGGGTTTTCTCATTGCAAAAGTAACAATTTTTTTTGAGCGCTCGTTCTACTTACACAAGGGCTATATCATTTTGTCTCGATGTCTGTATTTTTCGAATTTTGAGCCTAAAATGGTCTTAAACGACTAGGTTAGATCCAATGATCTATAGATAGTTTTCCTGATAATTACTTAACTTCGGATCCGATCGTGAGGAAATTTTGTATTTCAATGGAGAATGATATATTCAAGCTACATTTTTTCCAGATCGCATAACCAGAATCATTTTAAGTTCCAACAAATTATTGAATAAAAGATCCTTATATTTCTGTAACAGCTGATTCGGCAAAATTGACAAAGAGCTGTTGTCATTTTTGAGGGCTCGTACTACTTACACGAGGGCTATATCATTTCGTCACGATGTCTGTATTTTTCGAATTTTGAGCCGAAAATGGTCTCAATCGACTATGTTCGACTCACTGATGACGAATCCGTCGGAAAATTCGAGTCTGTCCGTCCGGCCGTAAGCACGATAACTCTCGAACGGAACAACCTAGAGACTTGAAATTTTCAGTGTGGGTTCAGTTCTCGAATACCTCGGTTGAGTTCGTTAATGGGCCGAATTCCACCAGGGGTTCCGTAAATATGGCCGTTTAAAGTTTTGTTTCCCTGATTACTTCAAAACTGCAGATTTGATCGAGATGAAATTTTGAACTCAAATGGAAAATGAGGTGTTCAACATGTGAAATTTTGTTCAGATCGCATGACCAGAACCATAGAAAATTGTAACTTTTGAACGGAAACGCCTAGGGACTTGAAATTTTCAGAATAGGTGTGGATCTCGAATGTCGTGATCACGTTCATCTATGAGCAACATTATATAAGGGGTTCCGTAAATACGGTCGTTTGAAATTTTGTTTTCTCGATAAATTCGAAACTACGGATTCGATCGAGATGTAAATTTGTATTTTAATCGAGAATGATATATTGAAGCAATATTTTGTCCAGATCGCATGACCAGAACCATAGAAACCATAGAAAATTGTAACTTTTGAACGGAAAGGCCTAGGAACTTGAAATTTTCAGGGTGGGTTTGTATCGCGAATATCGCGGTCACGTTCATCAATGAGCAAAATAAGACTAGGGGTTCCGTAAATAAGTTCAAAATATTTTTTTTCTGATAGTTTCGAAACTACTGATCGGATTGGAATGAAATTATGCACCTAGCTGAGGAATAATAACTACGTGCAAAATTTTGTCCAGATCGCATCACCAAGACCATAGATACCGTCGTATATTCTAGCGAATTATCAAAAAAAAATTGAGCAGCTGAAGCACTGACATGAAGTCTGGAGTTTCGCCTAAGTTTCAGAATTTTTTTGACAGCTTCTTCCTTCAATTTATTTCTAAAACTGGAAAATGCGAATCTACCTACAAGGTGCATGTACGAGTGCTCAAAAGCACCTGACTTCACGGCAGTGCTTTTTATATTTTTTTCACTTTGACGCCCTAGAAAACTGCGTGGCACTGGAAACAAGTTTGTGTTCGTTATAATATTAATGCTCCTCTCTATTGAGGGACATCCAACACCACAAAGTTTGAAGAAGAAACTTTATATCAAGGCAGATGATTTGGGTGGTAGTTCGATCGGATAAAAAATTTATTATTCGACGTTCACTGTGGAGTTAGAGAACAAATTCTTTGCAGTTTTCAAAAAAGAATCGTGTATCGTAAGAGAACAAATTATTTTATGTTTTCACAAAAGAACCCTGTATCTTTAGATAGTTCACATTGCAGGGATGCATTTTTGCCTAGAGACTAGACAGATCGGCCACCAAATAAGAAAAAAAGAACCTTTTCAAACACCTCCGTTCGAAAACCGTAATTGTTTCATGAAATATTCCAGAACGCAAAGAAGAAATGGAGAATCTCTTCCGAAACTTCGACCCGGACGTGACCTTCCAGTGGTTGCGGAGCTTCCGCAGGTTACGTGTCAACTTCAAGACTCCTCTGGCGGCGGCCAGTGCCCGCATACAACTCCATCAATACAAAATCAACGAATCAGTTATCACGTGTTATTTTGCTCAGCCAGTCACACCTGTCAAAAACAGTAGTTTGCAACCCCCTGCACCCTACAAGCAGTTTCTTATTTCACCACCAACTTCGCCTCCCGTTGGCTGGGAGCCTAGGCAGGAGGGGGAACCCCTCATCAACCATGACTTGCTGGCAGCTATCGCCAACTTGGCCCCTGGTAAGATTCGTTGATAGTATATTCACTAGAATAGACTTATTGTTGTTGTAATACTGGAAGTTTGGCGCGAAGATGTCCTGGTACTAGGGTTAGATCAGATGTAGCCTCGTCTTGTGTGAAAATGTTTACAGGATGACAATGTTTCGAATATTTCCGTAGGATCATCTCATGAGCTGCATCCTCCATCGCCTGGACAACCCAGTATTGTGGTGCACACAGCCCTTGGCGCAATGGCAGCTAAGGGTATGTCCATGCTGCAAACGGCTTGTCCAGAAAGAAGTTAATTTCCATCATAACTGTAAATAAAGGTACATACATCATTGCGTAATGTGTAACTAATTGGATAGGCGAGTCGAAAAACGTAATAAATTCTGTGGAAAAATTAATATTCATTTCATACTTTGTTGTAATATCAAACTATTCTCTTTCGCCTTGGTTATTCACTTGGGAAATATTTTTTATTTTTCCAATTTGTCTGAATTGTCTTCAGAAGTTATTTGGGATTTCTTTGGCTCCCTTATTCAGTACGAATAAAAAATCGAATTGGACCAAGAATATTTTTTCTTCAATTTGAAGAGTTTTCCTTCAACCAGTGATATACTAGTGGAATTCAATATTGATGATGATTGGTCAAAAAAAGAACAAGAAATATACTTCGAGAATATGTATGGCCACAAAACTGAATTGGTTGTATCTTTCGAAATATTTAGATGAGAAAACTATACTGGTTTATGTAGAAATATAAATTTTAGAGAGCATTTCGTTTCTTGAATCATAAAACAAATCATTGGATAGCATATCATTTTTTTTTAAATTCAATCTTGTTTGAATGAGTCTTTGATTAGTTGAAATGAATTTTGTAATCATAACTGAGCTTTGCTGTAGAAAATTTTTGATGTTAATCAACCGAATACTCACAGAATTGAAGATTGTATAATTATGTAATATATGTTATTGAGATAAATGATAATTATGGCTTGTTCAATGATGTAGCTTATTTCACCACAAGTTTCAATCCATTATTTGAATCATTCAGATGCATTATATTTTATGATATAGGTTGGAACCTAATGTCGTTTCATTAGATACCAGAAGCGTCTTTTAGTCTTACCACCAATAGGGTGTAACCTGCGTCTATTAGTTACTTCTTCTGACAGCAACAATATTTTCAAGACTCGAGATTGAAAGCCACCCATCATTTCTTTCCCAATTTTTAACTGGGGAGGCCTGGAAGTTAATAAGCACATCCAGACCATAAGGACCACCCTTCAAACGATATGATGCAGTAAACCAAGCATAAGAGATCAAAATATGCCCCCTACCGGACATTTAGATAACCGTGCTATGGGCCATTATCATCTGTCAGCTGACGTGCTTCCAACACCGTTATATTTATTGAGACGCTTCTCTTTGATGAATGAACCAATAATGATAAACTGTTAGTATTTTTTTTTCGGAGATATAAAAACCATACAAATTTTATTATTTTTGTAAAGCTTCCAGCATAAAAATGATAGATATACTAAATTGAAAATTTAAGGAAATTGAATAATATATATGTAGATAATGTCGAAGATAGTTATAACAGCTTTTATTTGATATACAATTTCTACCCCCTAAAAATTGCCAAATGAATTCCTTAGCGCACATTTTGGCTGGAAAAGGTAGATTTATTATAAAAAAGTAGTACCATTTGAATTATTATCAAATTGTAAAGTTTTCAGTCAGTGGCGCAGCTAGAATTTTGTTATGGGGGGGGGGGGTTAACTGAACAACACAATTGAGTCGGTTCAAAATCATCCAAATGGGTAATTAATGTATGAAGTTTGACAATGAACTCGGAAATATTTTGGTATCTTTGGGGGTCCAAACCCCCCCCTGGCTGCGCCACTGATTTCAATGAACGAGCCTTGAAATATAAATCTTAAATCTTTGTTGTCCATTTTTTTCAAATCACTGTTCTGTTGCACTCAGTATTTATTAAAAATGGTACGAAAGTCTTAGTCGGAATTCTTTCATTATAATAGTTATTTTATTATTTCTAAAAGTTTACTACACTTAATATAGGTATTGAATGTTGAACCAACTTCGAAAAATCTCTCTGTGTTGTTTAAATGTTCTTCTCCGAATGGAATAACCGAATACTAAGTGTCAATTAATCGTATATGATGATGTTTTCTCGATTAACATATCGTTGTTGTTTACCATAAGCGCTAATTTTTGTCGCAACAATTCCTACAGTTTTCGAATCAAACGAAAATTCAAGTTCTACTATCGAGTAATACTCTTGGTTTGTGAGAATTATTAGCGCTTTTGGTATTTATTAATAACTGTATGCACTCATATTGTGGCTACCTGTAGCTTACTTTGCAGATTTATGTGAAACATAGTGCATTAGGTCATCTGTTCAACGTTTAATATCCAAATATTTAAGTTGATTATTCTCTCTATATGAATGCCCAAAGGTATAATTGTGATGAATTTTTGAGAAAAAATTCCATGTTTTTATGTTCCTATTAAATGAATTTATTTATTTAGAGCTGTTTTTTCCACCTACACAACCACACTAAACGCGCGCGTTCATTCAAACCAGAAAACAAGACCAAAATACAGAAGGAAGTGAAATTATTCTGGAGAATAATTGTTCCTGCAACCAAGCTTTGCCGAAAGTCAATCTTGGTAACCCCAGAGAACATCAAAATCATCATAACTGCAGACCATGTTTTCGGGCTCGTTTATCTACCCTGATTCCTGTGGTGTGATGACTCCCTAATGTGGGGGCGGACAGATGATTGCGCAGATCAGAAAAATTACCAAATAGTACAACTAAACATCAATAACACAATTTATAATACTTGAATCTAAAGGCACAATGGCACAAAAAGAGTCAGATAAAAAAAAAACTCATAACACTTTCAATCTGGAGACACATTCGACGAACATTCAAATATCAATTTTCCTGCTTTTCTCACAATAGAGGAAAGGTATATGGAAATATTTATGTAGAATAGAATCAGATTCCCTAATTTTTCTCCCTCTTCTCGGCGATCAAAAGTCTGATTTGTGAATTCAAAATAAAAATCATTTTTGAAATATCACAAATATCGCCGCAAAATGAAAAAAAAACGATCATTATGAACTTTCATCAGAGAAGCCGCCTTTCAGAGCGAGCTTGATAAGATGTAGTGTAAAAAACTCGTGAAAATATTTATGTAGAATAGAATCAGATTGCCTAATTTTTGTCTCTCTTCTCGGCGCTCAAAATTCTGATCGGTGAATTAAAAATAAAAATCATTTTCGAAATATCACGAATGTCGTCGCAAAATGAAAAATAAACTTTCATCAAAGCAGCCTCCTTTCAGATCGAGCTTGATGCGATGTAGTGTGAAAAACTCGTGAAAATATTTATGTAGAATAGAATCAGATTCCCTAATTTTTGTCTCTCTTCTCGGCGCTCAAAATTCTGATCGGTGAAGTGAAAATAAAAATCATTTTTGAAATATCATAAATGTCGCTGCAAAATGAAAAAAAAACGATCATTATGAACTTTCATCAGAGAAGACGCCCTTCAGAGCAAGATTGATGAGATGTAGTGTAAAAAATTACGAAAAGCACTGCCGTGAAGTCAGGAGCTTTTGAGCGCTCGTACATGCACCTTGTAGGTAGATTCGCATTTTCCAGTTTCAGAAATCAATTGAAGGAATTTTCGACAGCTGTCAAAAAAACTCTGAAACTTAGGCGAAACTCCAGACTTCATGTCAGTGCTTCAGATGATAAATTTTTTTTCGATGATTCGCTAGAATTTTCTACGGTATCTATGGTCTTGATGGTGCGATCTGGACAAAATCTTGCACGTAGTTTGAATACATTATTATTCAGCTAGGTGCAAAATTTAATCCCAATCCGCTCAGTATTTTCGGAACTATCAGCAAAAAATTATTTTGAACGGCCATATTTACAGGATACATTAAAAGTAAAATTGGCACAAGAGTTACAGTATGCCGATGTAAAGCAAAAACCTGACCTGCGCGCTAGTAGGCTTCTCTTGGTAGCGCCAACATCTGATTTTGACACTTTGAACACTCCACTGTTTTCTGTGGCCGGTCAGAAATAGAGTTCGAAACGTAAACTTACCAATAGAAATCAATTAATTTCTCATTAAAATATTTCCACATGTATTATCAAAACTATAATAAACAATAGAAAGTTTTGTGTCTGCCGTGAGTGAATTAATTGAAAAGAAATTTTTTTCCATTTTATACCAAGAAAAATGTAGTGGTTATCAGATGAAATCATCACCCTATTCATTTTCAGCTCTAACGTTATAAACCTTTAGTATAATAGTTCAAATTTTTCTTAATGTGGAAACCTACAACTGAGAAACATTCCTCGAAATATTATTTGCTCTTTTCATGTAGAAATTATAATTTCAACTAAAAGAAATTTGACTTGTATTATCTACCCAATTATCATATTTCCCATGTTTATTTAGCAATTGAAGAGATTAAGAATTTCTTCATCAAATAGTAAGGTGTATTGGCTACCCATTTATAATTTTTTTTCAATTCATTTCGCAATAGAAGAAATTAATATGATTTTGTTCCATTTTAAGCCCCGAGATTGGGATTTCATTGTAGAATTCAAAATAAAAATGTTTCATTACTTTTATTGTAATACAAAATCAAACAAAAAGTGTTAGCTGAGGTTGGTGCAATGGGGTACTATACAATTCTGCCTATAATACAAGAGCTCAGGGAAAAACCTCAGCAGAAAAAACCCTGCCTCCTTGTAGTCCTTGTGAGTGTTTACAAAATTTAATAGACGCTGAATAAGACTAAGCAGAAAATCGAATTAGTACATATTCTCGTTACAATGATTTTACTCTGTTGTTGTATGGGTCTCTTGAAAAATAATTATCTGGTCATCATGCTTGTTTAAAGATTTCCTGAAAGAAGATTTGAAATGATATGCTCGATAAAAATCTGAAAATATTCTACCACTTCAGTTGAAGAAATTAAAACACTTCATTCAACACATATTCAATTTTTCCTAGGATAATAGGTTTGTTTTTCTATTCCCCTTTTTTGGCATATCTCTCTTTGGCTTTCTGTGCATGCCTTCAGCCATCTGTTCAATTCCTTTCTTTTTTCCTGGTCCAACAATTGAATTTTCTTCAGTAATTCCTCATCAGAAGGCTATAAAAGCACCATCAAAATATTCAAGAGAAAATATCAAAACACAGCTTGAGCTACATTACATTTTCATCGTAACGATTGAATGATGTTGAACTTTCTGGTTTGGATGCCGATTCTTCCATGAAATATTTAACATCATCCTGGTATGCCATTCGACTGGTTGTAGGTTCATTTATATGTAAGCTTGTAGCTTCATCAGAATCTCCATCTGAAACAGAATCGCTTCTCCGACCAAACATAAATGCAGCATGTATATGCTTACACAATATGGTTTTTATACTGTTACTAGAACAGTCACATTTATATTGGTGTAAGCATATTTTACATTCTGCACAATATCCCATTCGGCAATCTTCATCACAAGAAGTGATGATCGAAACATTATAATATTTATCTTCGTATTGAGATTTCACTCTAAAACAATTCTTACCAACATTCTCCACATTTTCTTTCATCATGAGGGATTTACAATGTGCTTCCACAGTAACCCTATGATAGTAGTTGTTAGCATTTGGTCTTTCCCTGAGAAGAATTTGTTTCCACATCTTCTCATCCACTATTTGGTCAAAAAAATCCAATAGCTTTTCTACCCTGGAATAAAGTTAAATTTAATGAGGATTTCAAATAATAACTAGATAAATACCTTATATTCTTTTTTCCTTCCATTTTATTGTATTTCAAATATTTATTCAGACTTTCTATTGCCATATTGGTATTTATTCCAGCCCCTTTTCTATAGCAATAGGCCCACATCATAATTCTCTCCTTATTCTGGAAATAATAGCTGAAAAAACACAATCAGTTAAAGCAGGCTAAAATCAATCCAACAGTAATTGAACTTGATCTTCGATTTGTAAGGCAAGATTTCTATATTAAGTGAATAATCAAACCTGCACAAGCCTATGGAATAAGAATTGAATTTCTTATGTAGCTTCTAAGAGTTTTTTGTCGAAGGAGAATATACAGGATATGAATGGAAAGAGCATTGCACTCACGTTTTCAAATAACTCAAAAAACCATTTTCATGATTCTCTTCCAAGCGTCCAAAATAGTTGTTTACTAGACTTTCAAATTTAGTTTCATCTAATTCTTGATGGATTTTCCTCAATTCCATCTTCATTTCCTTCCTCATTTTGGGGTCCTGAAGCTTTCTGCGGCCTTGGATGTTCCAATTTTTGACTATATGCCAGCTGCATAGAAGTCTTCTCAATGGCTTTTCGGGTTGCATTACTTTGATCCATGCATTATAGTATTTGGGATCATCATCGCTCATAAGGAAATCAGCCTCTATGGATCTACCTAGCCTAGATTTAAATGCTGTAAAAAAAATTTCTTGAATTATTTGATCTTTTCTATTACTAATGAAGAATGCTACTGGGAATCCAGTGTTGCTTTCACCCTTCACCAATACTATAGTTAATTCCCAATTTCTCTGATTGGTGCCATGTGTGCCATCTATACATATAATGCTTCCATGTTCTTTCAATTTCTTTTCCATCACCCCATTCATAAAGCCAACAGCGAAATCTTCTTCCAACAAACCAGGATAACTATCCCCTGGAATTAAATAAGCACTATTTTATCCTAACTAACATGCACCCAATACACGATGATCAAGTCAAAAATATTAAGATAATGAATCGAGTCGATCCATATCTCTACCTAATACCAACTAATAGTTAATAGTTTGAAAAGGGGGTTATATTTCACTGCGACCGCAAGGTCTTATGATATCTAATGGTATCTGGTATCTAATACCAGCTATCTAAATATTCTTAAAATCTACACTACGTTACGACTTGAAAACAAACCCTCACCAATATTTTTAAATAAAAATGCCTGATTTCGACCTTGTTGATTCCACTCTTGAATTTTCAATGAAGTTGCTACCATGTCATCTTTATGCCTTCGATTATCTATATTAAATTTCAATCTGATGTTTATCAAGTCCTGTGGTGTCAATACATTCATTCTTGTTAAATTCTCATCTGCTATTTTTCTTGCATCTTGGAGAATTCTGTTGTTGGGAACACCTTCTTTCAACTTCTCCACAATCTGCAATTCCTCTGTTTTTTTCAATCGCTTGGTACGGAGCTCATCCTCATGTCCTATATGGGTTTCTATAAAATCAGTGGTAACCTGCCCTATAAAGTGAAAATGATCAAACGGTTAAAATTAGATCCCGCATTTTCAAATATTCACCATTAATCAGAATTCTAGCTTCGATTCTTGATGGACACACTCCTTTAATCTTTATAGTACCCCCAATTTTACGCTTACGATCTTTGCTATTGGAAATATATCCTTAAAAAAATTCATCATATATATAAGATTCTCCCACATTGTGAATGCAAAAATTATACCTTTTGTGTCACTTCTATTACAATTATAAATAATTATTTTCTCTCCTTTCTTATCTTTTCTGGTTGTCTGGCAAGCATAATCCACTTCCCTGTTTCCTAGGTTTCTCCAGACTGTGAATTCTTCGAAATTCGAAAATTGCTGACTGGATCGAGTTATCTCAACTTCGTGAAAATCTTTTAAATGTTTCAAGAGTAATCTATGGAACGAAAATCCTTGCACATTCGTACACAAAGGGCAGATGATGCGCTGTGCCGAAATTTTTCTTGATGAAGATTCTGCTACCCTACAGATTTCATATTTTCTGTACATACACTTAAAACTTAAAGTGGATGTTAAAAGATTTATATTTCACTGAGTACTTACATTTCTTGTTCTGCCATTTTCCTCTAAATTACTCGATAAATTTGAGAATAATAATAAGCACAAATGAGATTTTATTCAACTTCAAAAAGTTCAATAATTCGTTCATTCACCGAAAAATGTAATAGCAGCTAGGACAATGGACAATGTTTACATAAACAATGTGCGCCGCAGAGCCCGCAGATCGAAGTTACGGAATTTCCAACTCGGAGATCGGAGATCCACGAACCGGTACGAACCTTGCCGAAACAAATCTACTTTTAATGTATCCTCATATTTACGGAACCCCTGTCTAATTTTGCTCATTGATGAACGTGACCGCGATATTCGCGATCCAAACCCACCCTGAGAATTTCAAGTTCCTTGGCCTCTCCGTTCGAAAGTTACAATTTTCTATGGTTCTGGTCATGCGATCTGGACAAAATATTGTTTTAATATATCATTCTCGATTAAAATACAAAATTTCATCTCGATCGAATCCGTAGTTTCGAAATTATCGATAAACCAAAATTTCAAACGACCGTATTTACGGAACCCCTAGTATAATTCTGCTCATTGATAAACGTGAACGCGAAATTTCAGATCCACACCTATCCTGAAAATTTCAAGTCCCTAGGCCTTTCCGTTCGAAAGTTATGATTTTCTATGGTTCTGGTCATGTGATCTGGAGAAATGAAGCTTGAATATATCATTCTCCATTAGTATACAAAATTTCGTCACGATCGAATCTGTAGTTTTGAAATTATCAAGAAAACTAAATTTCAAACGACCATATTTACCCCTAGTATAATTTTGCTCATAGATGAACGTGATCACTACATTCGAGATTCACACCTATCCTGAAAATTTCAAGTCCCTAGGCGTTTCCGTTAAAAAGTTACAATTTTCTATGGTTTCTATGGTTCTGGTCATGCGATCTGGACAAAATTTCTCATGTAGCTTGAACACCTCATTCTCCATTTGAGTGCAAAATTTCATCTCAATCAACTCTGTAGTTTTCAAGTAATCAGGGGAACAAAACTTTGAACGGCCATATTCACGGAACCCCTGGTGGAATTTGGCCCATTAACGAACTCAACCGAGGCATTCGGGAACTGAACCCATACTGAAAATTTCGAGTCCCTAGGTTGATCCGTTCGAGAGTTATCGTGCTTTCGAACATAGTCGATTGAGACCATTTTCGGCTCAAAATTCGATTCGATTGATGAGATGTAGTGCAAAAAACTCGTGAAAATATGCATAAAGAATAGAATCAGATTCCTTTATTTTCTCCCTCTTCTCGGCGCTCAAAATTCTGATTGTTGAAGTGAAAATAAAAATCATTTTTGAAATATCACAAACGTCGCCGCAAAATGAAAAAAACCGATTATTATGAACTTTTATCAAAGAAACCGCCCTCCAGAGCAAGCTTAATAAGATGTAGTGTAAAAAAACTCTGGAAAGGGCTGTGCAGGGAATCGCATGCATCGCCGACTGTAATAATTATTATCAGAGTGCGGCACATTTGAGAATTTTATAATAATTGGACCATATTATCTTATTTCTGACCTTTTTGCATTTTCATTCCGTACTTTGAAAATCTATCATTCGAAGAATTGAGATCAAATTACTTAGCGTATTTTCAATACTTCTTTATTGTACTTCTTTAACTAATGTCATATCCCAAGATCCCAGATCTTGCCTTGGGTATTCAAACTAAAAGAGTTTCAACACGAATAAATTTAATAAAACAATAAATAAATACAATAAATATTACATTTTCTGAATATCAAACGTTAAACCTATGTATACTTAAATCTAAGGGCATATCAATGTCCATGAAATGCTGGTGCAGTTTTTCCTCTTTGAACACTTCTTTCGCCTCGTCAATCCTCTTCCACGACAAATTTATCACATTTTCTTGTACCTCGTAAGTCCCCCTATCAAGGTAATCAGTCTCTTGGCTCATCGTCAGTCTGTTATTCGAGCAGAAATGGGGACAGTTACAGGGTCCTCTCGGTTCATTAGTCCCAACACTGTCACAAAACGTCGTTCGATGGTCTCTTACTTGATCTTCGTTCAACAGTGTGTACTCAGCGTTGGAATTGTTTATGTTGTTTTCGTTCACGAAGTGTTTGTAAGTCTTCACGTGTTTCCTGAGGCTGCTCGGATCCGTGTAGCGTTTGGGACAACCGGGAACTTTGCAACAATAAGGTTTCTCCACCTGGTGGGTTCTGGAGTGCTTGAAGCGATCGCTTGAGTTTGAATAGGCCTTGCCACAACCCGCCACCGTGCACACGTAGGGTTTTTCGCCACTATGGGAACGAGAGTGGATTTTGAGGTTTTCCGCTCGGGAAAAGGACTTGTCGCATTGGCTGCACGTGTGAGGTTTTTCATTTGTGTGGGTGCGGACGTGGACTAGCATTTTGTATCTGAAAAGAACATATTGGAGATTAATATCGAAAAAACCTGTTAAAGGGTTGCTCCAGATAGAGGGGCTCCTCAGAATTAACTCACCTTGCATTGAACCCTCTCTGATTCCTTGTGCATCCTTCCCAGCCACAATAGAAGAGACCTCCGGGTCCACTTGCTGCATGCTGTCTGGTGACATGATTTGCCAAAAGTTCCAACGTGTCGAATTCAACACCACACAGCTTCCAGCAGCATTTCAACTTGTCCCTTGGTTCGGGTTTCAATCGGCTTCTGGAGATATCAACGCTGGACTCAGAATTGTCGCTATCACTCTGAAAAATAGATGATATTAGAATATGGTCTATAATTCCTAAGATAGGGTGAATCCAGAGGAATGAGACAATGGTAATTCCATAAATGGAATGCCTTGCAGAAAACCTAAAAGAAGGATTGGGGACGCAGTGATGAGACATTCAAATCTTCCAATACCACCAAAATCTGGTGAAGACCAGCTGCTGCTCTGAAGTCCATGGAAATAGCTCGAAAAACTCTCCATAGGAACTATGCTACTCCAGATGATGTACTATTATGTTAAATGGGAGGGAACTCACCTGTGAACTGCTAGGAGAATGCAGCATCATGCCATGGCTCGACATCTCCTCCCTCGAATACACTGCTTCGAACCTTTGGAAATAGGAGAATCTGGATAAGTCTGGCTCAACAGATCGGCGGTAGTTGTAATAGTGGAGCGGTTGGCCCACTACGCACTGCTGGTCGAACATAATCACGATCAGGAAATAATTTTTTCAACACAAAAAATTGATCTTATTCTACTTTGGTATCGGTCCCAGAATTGGGATGCTCCTCGAGCTCTATCAAGTTTAGGAATGAAATTTTCATAATCGATAATTAAAATTAATACCAGATCGATAGTAGCAGGAATTCATCGAATCGTTTATTTGTGAAATTGTTATCTAATTGATACAGGAACGTATTAATTTCAGATGAACACACGAGGCTCAAACTGCTCGGGATCGCAAAACCTAAATGAATTTTTCAACTGCTATGTAAGTATAATCCTTTGCACTTCAAAATTGAAAATGTTATCTGAAAATGGTTGCTGAAACTTCCGTAAGATTCGCCCAGTGGCTTATTAGCTCAAGAAAACGAAACATTCCTCTTCTGGGATTTGGTTTGTTGTGAAGCCAACATTACGATTGTTTGGACGAAGATGAAAATACTCGATGTAACGAGTGCGACAAAGATGAATGAATCCTACACTTCTGCGACAGCAACTCTGTTATACTTAATTTGTTTGCTTTATTACGTGTTCAGGCAGTTTCTTATTGTCTTTACTCCCAGCCCTCTTTTCTTATAGTGGCTATTTCGAAAATGAATTGGTAGATATAAAACCCATAATATCAGACTGTTCTCGAATACATCTCTGTATCAAATAGAGCCAAACATTGTTAACTTTCTCCTTTTCTTATCCTTTATCGAATGTGTTTATCCTGCTCTGTTGGGGGCAAAGTAGAGATTTTCGTAAAAACACATTATTGATGTCGAATAACCAGATTTTACTGGTTTCGAAGTTTTATCGTCGAGGGGGCTAAGATAAGCCCAACTGTCTGCTACTTCTCTGACCTACAATCCAGTTTGAAGTGGATCTGGATAACTTTTTGACCTGGTGCACTGGCTAAACTCGGTTTTATCAGTGAATCCGAACGTTACTGCATGCATATTGGCTTCATTTTGTTGTTTTTTGTCGGTTGTTCAGGAAATAGAGTTCGTTGATGAATTGCGCAGTGGTTTGGAAGTGGACTAATCGAGAAATCGTAATTCCCCTTGTCCAAACAACATTAAATTCATGCATGTATATCTCGATCTCGTGATGATGCACAACCGATTTTACAGGAATGATGATACCTTCAACATCAAAATGCTTTGGTAGGAGCAAGGGAAGGATACCAAGATGGTTCTGGTAAGACCAGGAAGGTTGATTATTAAATTGTAAGAGGAGGGAACAAAGCAGTGTCTCGACGACATCGACATCAACCTTCGCGAGCTGCTGAAGATACTTCAGGATATTCGCTATCCCCTCTACAACCTAAAAGTTGGATTGATATTTATTTTTTAATATAGCGAATTTCTACTGCACCTCCTCGAAGTTGGAAAACTATTAATACTTTATCCATAAAAGTTCACGAACTAAGTATAGGTAAAGTCGAGTTGGTCATTTCGATATAACTACTATATTTGTGGCGATAATAAAATCTCTATATTCGTCCAATGTTTATTTCTGTTAGATCATTTTACCACAAGGCAAAATTTCTCCGTTTGGAATAACTGAAAAGAACTGAGAAGAGGCATCAGTTATCTTATTGGTCAATCATCGATTACTTATCTGAAAAAGTCGTATTGAAACTTTTGTCATTTTTGAAGGCCTATCACCACGCTTATGTTTATTACTTTCAAGGGTTCCGTAGCCAAAATGGCAAGAAAGGAACCCTTATTATTTTGTAATGTCTGTCTGTCGGTGCGTCCAAGTCATTTTACTAGGAGACTCTTGGCTGAGATTTGCAAGGCAGATTCTAAAAACAGCCACAAAATAATTCAATAAAATCACGAAAAAAATATGAGAGACACTCGCGAAAAATGTTACTGAAGAATGTGAAAAAAATTGGTGTGAAAAAAATTGGTTTGAAAAAGATGTGTTGAGTAGTTTTTGAGATATTTTATATTTCCGGTTACACGCAATAACTACTGAACGCTTTATTGTGCGTGGTCTGAAACGTACTTGACCACTTTTCCTCAGGCTACAGAATTTTCAAGAGTATTAAGGAACTTCAAATATCGTTTCCTCTTCGAATGAAATATTAAGAGTTATCCTTTCAAATGTGTAGGTTGATTTAACCCACTCAAAGTCTCCAAGTTTACCTCGAAGCATTGAAGGTTGCAAATTTCATTTCTTTGAAGTCTATATTTCACAAAATATCTGTACTTATTCTCGAGAGAATTTTATGTTCCGAAAGTTTTTACTTCATAAAATAGCTAGCGAGGTAGTTAAAAAAATTTGGAATACACTGACTTGAAGACATGAGCTTTTGCGCGCTTATTTCTGTGTACCAAATCGGCCTTCCGTGTTCATTGTCAGTATGACAAGTACTGTCATTTTTTTTTTCAATAAACTTCGGAAGATGGAATCACCGAATTATTGTCAGTATGACAAGTACTGTCATTTTTTTTCAATAAACTTCGGAAGATGGAATCACCGAATTATTTTCAGTATATCAAAAATAATTTTTTTTTGTGTACCAAAACGCACTTCAGAGTTCATTGTTATAAGGACAAATACTGTTATTTTTTAATGAACTTGAAGAAATGGAATCACAGAATTGAACTCAATTTTTTTTTTTTTGTGTACCAGTATGGCCAACACTTTATTTTGTGAGTGAGACGTTCCGTAAATACGGCCGTTCGAAGTTTTGTTCTCCTGATTATATGGAAACTACAGATTTGATCGAGATCAAATTTTTCATTCAAATGGAGAATGAGGTGTTCAAGCTACATATGAAATTTTGTCCAGATCGCATGACCAGAACCATAGAAATCATAGAAAATTGTAACTTTTGGACGGAAACGCCTAGGGACTTGAATTTTTCAGGATGGGTGTGAATCTCGAATGTCGTGATCACGTTTATCTATGAGAAAAATTATACAAGGGGTTCCGTAAATATGGTCGTTTGAAATTTAGTTTTCTTGATGATTTCAAAACTACAGATTTGATCGTGACGAAATTCTGTATACTAATGGAGAATGATATA
Source organism: Aphidecta obliterata (assembly GCA_963966015.1). Taxonomy (NCBI): domain Eukaryota; kingdom Metazoa; phylum Arthropoda; class Insecta; order Coleoptera; family Coccinellidae; genus Aphidecta; species Aphidecta obliterata. Next base: position 8,892,824 of record OZ014435.1, read on the forward strand.
TTCAAGCTACATTTCTCCAGATCGCATGACCAGAACCATAGAAACCATAGAAAATCATAACTTTCGAACGGAAAGGCCTTGGGACTTGAAATTTTCAGCATAGGTGTGGATTTGGTATGTCGCGTTCACGTTCATCAATGAGCCGAATTATAATAGGGGTTCCGTAAATACAGTCGTTCGAAATTTTGTTTTCTCGATAATTTCGAAACTACAGATTCGATCGAGATAAAATTTTCTCTATTTTAATCGAGAATGATATATTGAAGCAACATTTCGTCCAGATCGCATGACCAGAACCATGGAAACCATAGAAAATTATAACTTTGTAATGGAGAGGCCTAGAGACTTGAAATTCTCAGAATAGGTTTGAATCTTTAATGTTGCGGTCACTTTCATCAATGAGCAGAATTTGACTAGGGGTTCCGTAAATATGGCCGTTTGAAATTCAGTTTTCTCGATAATTTCAAAACTATGGATTTGATCGTGACGAAATTCTGTATTTAAATTGAGAATGATATATTGGAGCTAAATTTTTTCAGATCGCATGATCAGAACCATAGAAACCATAGAAAATCATTACTTTCGAACGGAAAGGCCTAGGGTTCTGAAATTTTCAGGATAGGTTCGGATCGCGAATTTCGCGGTCACGTTCATCAATGAGCAAAATTAGACTAGGGGTTCCGTAAATGTAGCCGTTCAAACCATTTTTTTCCTGATAATTTCGAAACAACTTATTGGATTGGAATGAAATTTCGCACATATATGAAAAATAATGTATTCAAAATACGTGGGAAATTTTGTCCAGATCGCATTACCAAGACCATAGATACCGTGGAAAATTTTAGCGAATTATCGAAAAAAAATTTGTCACCTGAAGCACTAACGTGAAGTCTTGATTTTCGCCTTTGTTTGAAATTTTCTTCGACAGCTGTCAAAATCTTTCCAGTTGTTTTCTGAAACTGGAGAATGCGAATCTACCTACAAAGTGGACGAACGAGCGCTCAAAAGCTCCTGACTTCACGGCAGTGCTTTTCGTAATTTTTAGAAAGTGTTCATAAAGATCCCGGTGATGCCAACAATATGTCATCACACTTCGGCAGTTTTCGCACGGAAAATTGATTATTCAATTTTCTTTCTATTTATTCATCAACGTTGATGAATTTTATCACAGACATTTCGAAATATCCATTGAAATTTCTCATTCCCCGAAACTGGCTTCGAATTACATCAATTTTATTAAAATAAATTAAATTCATCAAGAAATCTTGGAAAATTTATTATTATATTGTCATCTTCATTCCGCTATTTTTTTACTGAAAGAAAATGTAGGTAATGGCTTTAGGGTGATTTTCATTCAAGAAGCGATATTTAAATACATGTATTGAAATCATTTGGCACGTATTTTAATGATCTTCGCAAATAAACTTTTTTTATAATTACTCACATGAATTGGGTCAAATATAAATAATGCGTCCTGCGATTTGCGTTATCATAATATAATAAGAATCGTTCCTGTGACTTTTTTCCACAAAACTTGATGAATAATACCATAAAATTGAAACAATTTCGATGTGCGAAACTGCATGAAAAAAAAACATTATAAATTCACTAAGAAAAAAATCAACTCACACTAAAAGACAGAAAACAAACTCTCTCCAAAAAGCAACACTCAACATCCAACTGTCCGAAAAGGTGTAGATATCTACGATCACATCCCACTGTTAACTTATAACTCCAAAACTGTTATGTCCCCATGCCACACTCGACCACAGTGGTGTTGGGCTTTTTTCATCCCGAATTATAAAAAACATATGTTATATCAGCGGGTCAGCACAGTCGTGACCCTGAGTTTTCGACTCTACAATCGGACGTGCCCAATGGTTTGGTTTGTCGTCTGTAATCTATTAAAATGGACCCCATACAAAGAAAATAATTTAAAAGAGGCGTTAACAGGTTGTTGCTCCGTCTCTGTCGTTTGCAGGAGACCTGGAGGTCGGTTTCGCCGTAGGTAGGTAGTGCGTAGGTCGCGTTCTAAAACAGTGAATTGCCCCCAGCAAGGCTACCCGATGGACGGGTCCTCCCTGACAGGACCGTCTGAAGGATATTTGAAGGAAGATTCATACTGCCCTGCTTTTGGTTTTGTTTCGGATCTTCTGTAAAATCTTCCTCAATGAGGAGGAGTCTGGTATCCCTCCTCTTGAAATGAGACATCAAAGAGATGAAAACCTATTTTGATCTTATCGATAATCTGCAACAATTTCTTACGGGAGCTAACATAGCATTTACTACAAAATATGTCTACTGAAATTGTTTTTATGACTTACCGTTAGTGAGATATTACGAAAAATGATGTTCCTACTTTTTTCAATGTGGGGGCCATATGAGGTTGAGTCATCGAACAAAGTTTAGCCGAAAACTCCCCTCTGGAGTCTTCTAAAAAACTGCGAATGTTTCGTCGAAATCGGTATGATCATTTCGAAGATTACCCCACACATACAAACAAAAACTTGGAAAAGGTGCAAATAATCTCAAGAATTCGCAAAAATCAGATATTTTAGTATTACAGACAGACACTCTTATTTAATTTATAGATAGTAGAGATACATAATATTTTGGAACTTGGAGTTTTTCAGAGCTCTAGATGTCTTTGGCGAAAGCAAATCTTCATCGTAGTCGAAGAGAAAAGTTCTGGACAGTATATTGAGAGAAATAATTCAAATAAGGGTCATTGCATTTTTTTCGACAAACCCCACTACTATCCAACCCTTTCCCAGGGCCAGTCCTCCTCTACAATTACATTGGATTAAATATATACCCACGAATTCTCTGAATTGCAACGAAGTAACGGCCAGGTCCGAATAAAAATTTGCATACGCATATTTTTTTATGGCATCGCCGAGCGAAACCTTTCAAAGACCCCCTAAGGACGCTTTTATGACCCCATCAAGAATTGCGTCCCAGTGCGATCCTGATTTCCGTCGCCCCATTGTGTTATGGCAGATGATCTGATATTGTTTTTTTTTTTGGGGCAGAGGATGCACCTCTTTCTTACCTAACCCTAATTTATACCTTTCCATCGAAATGTTCGTGCTCTTTCTGCCGTAACGTTTTTTGGCGGTCAGTTGGTGAGGTGGGACAGTAATTTCTGGTCGGCACCGACTATACATACAGGCTGTTTGATGGGGCTAATAATACTGCTAATAAAAAATTATAGCTGTTTCACGCGGAAAGAACATTGAGTTTTTCTGATCTGGCGTTTGCGAAATTTGATATATTCTGTGATTCCATCTTTCGAATTTCATGAAAATAAAATACTTTTATTTGTCACACTGACGTCCTTATCTCGTTTCATAATCTAAATCTAAACAACGTTTCAGTTATTTACAATTGGAAATTAGGGTGAGGAAGGATTTTCAAAGTTTAGCCAGCCTCACCATAAGTTTATTTTCAGGTTTCCAGGATTTACGTGAAATTACTGACATCTCAAATTCTGGATGAAAATATCGTGAAATATACCGATTAACTTAGTATTCACTAATCATTGAAAAAAAATTAAAACTGACGTGCAGTTAGGAGCTTTTGAGCGTTCGTTCATCCACCTTCTGTTGAGAACATTTTTAACAGCTGTCAAAAAAATTACAGCAGCTCTTTGTCAATTATGCCGAATCAGCTGTTACAGAAATATAAGGATTTTTTTTCGATAATTCGCTAAAATCTTTTACGGTTTTGGTAATGCGATCTGGACATCGCACGTAGTTTGAATACATTATTCTTCATCTATGTGCGAAATTTAATTCCGATCGAATCCGTAGTTGCGAAATTATCGGGAAAAAAATATTTCGAACGGCCATATTTACGGAACCCCTAGTCTAATTTTGCTCTTAGATAACGTGACCCGACATTCGAGATCCGAACATACCCTGAAAATTTCAAATCTCTAGGTATTTCCGTTCGGAAGTTATAATTAGTTAATAATCTATAGTTCTTTTCGAGCGATCTGGACAAAATTTCGCACGTTGCTTGAACACGTCATTGTCCATCTGAGTGCAAAATTTCATTCCGATCGAATGGATCGTTTCGAAGTAATCAGGAAAACAAAATTTCGAATGACCATATTTACGGAACCCCTAGTCGCATTTTGCCCAATAACTTGAATTTTTCGACGGATTCGTCATCAGTGAGTCGTACCTAATCGTTTGAGACCATTTTCGGCTCAAAATTCTAAAAATACAGACATCGTGACGAAATGATATTATATCCCTCGTGTAAGTGAATTCAATTGGTCCAGCGTCGAGAGTGGAACTGACGAGAATACTTTTCTACTTGAGTGTACTCCAAATCTCAGAAAAAAATCTGAGCTCTGAAAAAATGTTAGATTGGGAATCTACATCCCTTAATTATCACAAAAACATGCTCAATATGTTATATTTTAAATATCGATTTTTCAACTTCAAAGGGGGGACCCTTGGATAAATTGCAAAATTTTTTTCATCGGATCTTTTCAAAATTCACCATTAAGGGGTAATCGGCAATCCTGAAACCGAATATGCAATCAGTTGTTCAATAAAAATTCTTATTGGCGAGTAATTGCCAAAATTTGATCTGCGAGAGCACTTTTTTACTTGAGTGTACACCAAAATTTGATGATAATGGGACAAAATATTCAAGATCTGAACAAATTTTCAGATCCGGAATCTACATCCTCGAATTTGCCATCTGTAGTCTAATGCAAAAAGTTCATTTTCAGCATTAGCGAAAACTTCTTATTTTCGTATTTTCGATGGGATACTTGGGTCAATAGTGTATAGATGGCGCTGGTAGAATCAAATTTGATACTCAACAATAACAGGTCAAATAATGGCTGAAAAGTTCTCTTATCTTGAAACTGATGCCAGATTAGGAATCTTCGACCTCAGATTAGCCTAAAAACATAATAGTTCCACCGAAAAAACTCCAAAGGAGAACTCTTCAGATAAATTTCGAGACGATGTTTTTGTGAACAGATCTTTTCAAAAATCACCACAAAGGGGTGAAAGGGAATCCTGAATACGAATATACAATCAGTTTATTCCTGAAGTATCTTAATCACGTATAATTCACGAATCTTTCAGTCTACTGGAGTGTGCACCATCTGTACTCGGATAAAAGAAGTAAAATATCATTCTTACAGAAAACTACTATTGGTCGTTTGAATTTAGTTTTCTTGATAATTTCAAAACTACAGATTCGATCGTGGCGAAATTTTGTATACTAATGGAGAATGATATATTCAAGCTACATTTCTCCAGATCATATAACCAGAACCATAGAAACCATAAAAAATCATAATTTTCGAACGGAAAGGCCTAGCGACTTGAAATTTCCAGGAGAGGTGTGGATCTGAAATGTCGCGTTCACGTTTATCAATGAGCAGAAGTATACTAGGGGTTCCGTAAATACGGTCGTTTGAAATTTTGTTTTCTCGATAATTTCGAAACTACAGATTCGATCGAGATGAAATTTTGTATTTTAATTGAGAATGGATATATTAAAGCAATATTTTGTCCAGATCGCATAACCGGAACCATAGAAACCATTGAAAATTGTAACTTTTGAACGGAAAGGTCTAGGAACTTGAAATTTGCAGGGTGCGTTTGGATCGCAAATATCGCGGTCACGTTCATCAATGAGCAAAATTTGACTAGGGGTTCCGTGAATATGGCCGTTCAAAATATTTTTTTTTCCTGATAGTTTCGAAACTACTGATTGGATTGGAATGAAATTTTGCACCTAGCTGAGGAATAATGTATTCAAACAACGTGCAAAATTTTGGAAATATCGCATCACCAAGACCATAAAAAGATAAAGAAATTTCTAGCGAATTATCGAAAAAAAATTGGTCAGCTGAAGCACCGACATGAATGCTGGAGTTTCGCCTAAGTTTTATTATTTTTTTGACAGCTGTCGAAAATTCCTTCAATTGATTTCTTAAACTGGAAAATGCGAATCTACCTACAAGGTGGATGTACGAGCGCTCAAATGCTTCTGACTTCACGGCAGTGCTTTTCGTAATTTTTTTTTCCAAGAATAAATCGAAAGATGAAAAGGAAAATATATTTTATGTATAGACTGCAATTTTAAATCATGCATTATTTTTCGCTGTTAAATTTGTCCTTTCAGTCTGAATTATTTTCCTCTATAAATTCAATAATGTTTTTTCTCCATCCTTGAGGAACTTTCTTACAGGTAACAGGTTGTGTTTCAAGTTAATTGATAATTTTGATGAAGTGTTCTCTCTAATGAATAATGAATATAAAGTACCACTTCCTTCCAATAACTACTTGAATGTGTAATGATCATTTTTTGTCCCAATCTCATTCTTTTAATTAATGATATGGCCCCGTCTATTGTATAAATTATCTGATTATTGCACTGATCGAATAAATTCGCAATTTATAAACAACAAAAATAAGATATGACAAAATTGAAGAACTACATGGTTATGGACTTTAAAAATTTGAAACAGCGCAGTAATTGAAAGAAATATAACAGAAAAATTCAGCAATATTCTTCATTGTCATAAGAAATTGAAGCTTCAAACGATTTCATTTCCAGAATTGTAAACCCACCTGTCCAAATGAATTCAGGGAATACTGTAAAAAATAGTTTACTTTAAAATCTTGACGTCCTTTCCTTAATTTTTCGGATGTAGGGATGAACTATAGTGGTTTAGTTGTTTATTTTACCTATTAGTACTGAATGTTTTCATTTGTAATTTCCCAACTATTTTATCAGTTCGAAAACTATTTGCTTTAGGGGTTTTGAATAACATCCTTAGGCCATGAAAAGAGGGCCTCACCTTCGAAATAAGACACAAGTTTTAATTGGCATTAATTTACTCTCAATAAAAAGGCACAGTCTTTGGTCTTAGCCATCTTGAAAGTTCCAGAAATAACATAATCGATAATAAATTATAATTTATAAATATTACATAATGAACTTCAATTAGATTATACATTCCTCCATAGGAATAAACCAAAGATAAAGATTTGACAGAAACATATGGATTTCCTTATAAAATAAAAATGCTTCGTTTATCATACACAGTTCCATATGTGGTCCCAAACAATGAGATTCGTCCAATTTTTCAAAACTTTACTATGTGTATGAAAGGAGTGATAAATTCCGAATCCCCAAATTTTTTCAGTGAAATAAATTTTAAACAATATTTTAGCGGATTAGAGTCGAAAAATTGGAAATCCCACAGCACCAGATAATGTCATAACTCAAATCGCCTTAATATAGTACATTCTCGTCGAAATAATGTGTATAAAAGGCGAAACACAAGATTTTTGAGGAAAAAAAATTTCAAAAACTTTCGAACTTTCAAATGTTTGACTCAAGCGAAATCTACAACCATCAAATATCCTGTGTCTTCGGTACTTAAAATTTATATCTCTGTACATCTTTCAAAAGTTTATTCGTTCATTTTTCTACTTGCAAAAATATACAAAATTATACAATTTGAAAATTCTCATAAACGGTGACATCAGTTTCTCAAATATTTTATGGCAGTTCAAAATAATTTTCAATTCTACATACGTGAGTTTTTCACTTCTAATTTTCGTCCACTTCCGGAGATTCATTTTTTAGTATTCATACCGTATGAATTATTGCTTTTACAGAATTGTGATTAAGGCTTTAATGAGGCACTTATTTTGAGGCAAGCCATTCGATTATTTGTTTCAGTGACTGTACAAGACTAGAAATTCAAAATTACAAAACAAGAAACTGATGTCAATTATCGAGAAAAACCTCGAAAATTTTCTCTACTTCGAATATTACAAAGTTAAAGCGGATTCAATTGGAAAGAGGCAAGTAGTGGTTGAATATTTATTCGTATTTTTTGCAACTACACTCTTACTTGAATTTGTTAATGTCTTTCACTTTTATTTAAAAAAATTACATCAGTTTTCCTGGCTACAGGCCTTTATATTCTACAACTTTGACTCTCAAGTTTTCCAAACCACGCATTAAGGCATTTCCCAAGGAACTGTTATTATCACTCAGTTCATTTTTATTTAGATTCAGTACATCGAGATTACTCAAATTGTTATTGCTCTACAAAAAAAAACGGAGTATACATAAATTTGGTTGAAACAATGAACCAAATTAAGCAGATACATTTTTGTTGGACTAAAATTAAGCGAGCCAATTTCAAGTAATATTTCTCATGGTTTGGAAAAATTCGTTCAATAATATAATAGAAACGGTTAATCTGTAAAAAAGTAATAAGAAGGACGGAACAAAGATCAGCACCGTTCCTTTATTTATATTACAAAACTCAGCCTTCATCAAACTTTTTAAAACCATCTCATATAATATAGCTTTTCTGACCAAATTCACAGTCTTAATACTGCTGACTTACATTTACATTCTGTATTCGTACGTTTTAATTGCAGTTAGTAGCGAGAAGGTTGACTAACAGCTTTGAGGATTACTCCAAACGAAATAAATAGCGGTAATATACAAATAAACTTCTGAGTTCATAACAATGTTGATTAATAAATATAACTGTAAGAATAACATATTTTTCACTGGCGTTACAGAGAGATATCTCTGATTGGGATTTAGTTTCCGCAAATGATCAACAACTTTACTATTTAGTTTCTTTTTTTTTTGTCATTATAAAAATTTTATATTATATTAACCTCGCAAGTTGATCAAATTTCAAATTCTCCTGAATTGGTGATTGTGTGTTTGAACACTACATCAAGAGGAAAATAAAAGGAAGCTTTTAAAAGTTTGGTTTCTCCCAATTTATCGACGAGGAAGCGCGCCTGAAGACTCAGGTCCATGATGAACACATAACAAACATAAATCGAAATACTCAAAGCTGCCAGTAGCCCCCAAACAATTCAACAATAAGATCACAAAAGTCGTTTTCCCTCAGCAAGGTACACTATTTGTCCTAAATACAACTCCTGGAATGGTGTAGATCCAATGTTATCGACGCACCTCCAACAACAAAATAATCACTCGTGTCCAAATCTGGCTCTAAAACGGGCCTTGTGCTTGGATCACCTACATGGCGAGAGTAAAATTTCTAACCAGCAGGGGCACGACGTGATCTCTTGCCGGGAGTACCTAGGTCCCCAGCCCTTGACGAAGCTGAGTCTTATCGAGTTTCTGTCGATAGGTCCGAAGTTTTGCGTCCTTCTGAAGTTCCAGTCGTTGTTATTGCGAGACACCCTGATGGGATCGAAGATGCACAGACAATAGTCAGCAGGTACACGTGTAGGGGAGGCAGAATCGAGGTCGTCTAGACTGAGGGAGTTGACGAAGATTGGGGAATCTGATCGGTTGTAGACCCAGACCGAGTCTCCTTCATGGGATATAGTTACTCCTAAAAAAAAACATTATTTGAAACATTTTAACAACAAAGTACTTCATTCGTATCAACAGCAAGTGATAATCTCATAGAGATAGATCCTTCATATGCAGAGGGTATAAAGTTGGGATCAAAACAGAACTTTGGGGATTCCCTTCAGGTGAAGGGGCCAAAACAGGAGGCGACCTGAACATGAGTTTCATGGCACAGAGAGCACCATGGAAATAAGAATATCAAAGGACTGGACCAACGAAGCTTTTCGACGACCTAGAGTAGGCTCGGTGCTTGTGGGAAATCCTCCAAGGCAAAGTGATACCACAAGATTCATAAAAGGATCACAGTCTTAGTTTACGAAAGATCTACTACGAAAGGTCCATGAAGCTCAACAAAACATGAGCAAGCTTTATGTAAATCTTGCCAGAGAGAAGAGGAAACCTCTCGGCATAGCATTGACAAGTTTGAGATTTCCTCTGAAAGGCCTTGAATAGTCAGAAGCAGAGGGTCATGTGAGACAGCCATTATAAGGACTTCTTTAGCTAACCAAAAGGATGAAGATGACGCAAATTATTCAACATTCGGAAGGAAAGGACCACAATAGAGCCGTAAGGAAAGTTGTGAGCATATCCTCGCAACATCCAATCTAATAGTATACGAGCGTAAGAACCAAGTGTACTCTATCGTAAGGCTCCTACTCGAGTGTTTTCCAGGCTGAAATACTTGCCATCAAAAGATGCGTAGATATAAACCTGGAAAGAAACTATCAAGGGTGTGATATTGTGATCGATTCTGATAGTCAAGCTGCTATCAAAGCACTGAACTCCTATATCATCGACTCAAAGCTGATATGGGAGAGCCGGAGGAAACTTAATGAAGTAGGCAAGAACAACAAGGTCTCTTTAGTCTGGCTTCTGGTCATTCAGGAATCGAAGGAAACGAAGAGGCCAATACAATTGCCAGAAAGGGAGCACAAACGCCACTTACTGGCCCAGAACCTTTCTGTGGCATAGGCATATGCCACAACAAAGAGTTTTCGGAGAAGGAAGAGACTGAAAGAGAAGCCCTCTGGAGGAATCTTCCAGGAATGGATCACTCCAAAAAGTCCATTCGGAACTTTAAGAGTTCAAGATCCAAAAAGGATTTGGATCTCAGTAATAATAAGTTACGCCTCCTCACTGGCTTCCTCACAGGACATCGTCGCCATAAAAAGCATGAGATGAGAATGGGCTTAACAGACACTGACGAGTGAAGATTCTGTGGGGAAGAGGAGGAAACTCCTGCTCACCTGGTTACAGAATGCCTCGCCATTGCAAACCAACGCAGATAATGTCTTGGACAAGAAAATTACAGGAGGAACGAGGATCTAACCTCCTTGAAGCCCTTTTAGATACTGGAGTTCATTGCAGCTCTGGAACTGGAGGGCGAGCTGTAGGTAGCGCATTTGCGAAAACAGCTCTGATAGGGGGCACAATAGACCTTGAGGTCACAGTGAAATGCAACCCCCTTACCTAAGTATAACTATAACTAACATCTAATCTAATCTTTAACTAGCAGTCCACTTACCTAAACCTATTTTATCCCTTGTCCGGGTAACCGAATCAGGTGGGCTAAAACTATGCCTTGCCAGCGTTTCCAGCGAGAGGCCGTCTCCATAGGGCACTTGTCCGAAGACATTCACAGCCGGTGGCTCCACGGGGTAGAGGGGTCCAACTCTTTGTCCCATCTCCCAATAGGCTAATTTACACCACGAAGTCGTGTTCATCAAAGAACCTGGAAATAAAAGAAACCTTTAGTAAAATAACCATGACTTCTGTTCTACAGACATCTTCGTGGAGTTTTTTTGGGAGAAAAAAAAACTAAAATCTTTCAAGGTAAGTCGATAGATAAGTAGAAGCGTGAGTCGACGAACATGATTTTTCTTTTAATTCGATGGGGTTGTTTTTTTCTCGTAATATTTGCGATAATAAATCGAGAAATTCATTCGAGAACGGGTCTGTTGGATAACCGATGTGGTACATCGACTGCTTCGCTTCACCTTGCATCAAATTGACCAGGAAAGTGGGCACCCAGCGAGGTCTTTGATTTATAGCGAAACTTGTACAGGTATGAATTATGAAATCGAACCGTCGGCTTCGCAAAGAGCCTCGATACAACGTGGCCGGTCGATCGCCGAGGAAAAAGCAACTGGACAAATCGAATATGCGATGACCATTCTGCGGTTCACACGAAATGTGGGAAGAAGTATTTCAAGTTCCACTACTATCAGCTAGCAACTGATGAAATTTCTGAAGAAGAACAGAGTAAAAGCATAATTTTTATCAATGATGGGTTGGTCCCTCCTTATGGTTAAACACCCCCCAACTCTCAATGGTCTTGTTTCTCTTGGGGTGTTGAGTCCCAAGCAACTTGTAATTCGTGCACTGGAGTGTGAAGATCGAATCTGAGGAACTTGCTGCATCCCTCGAAGCAGCATGTTCCCCAGTCTGGATAATGTACCAAACGAGAGCTACCTCAATAGGTTAGGGCAACTTATCCCAAAATCCCTGCAGTTTGGTGCACATGACTCTCAGCATTGCTACATTCTGCACGTCTTCGTCTGACTCTACTGCACCCTTCATGCACATCCTTAACAGAATCGGAATTCATCACTCAACACCATCTTCAGCTATTTTAGATCTCAGAACCGTTGGAACCTACACCATTCCAAATGTTGCTTTTGGTATCGAACCACTAAGTGACTCAACAACCCTTATATTGATATATAACTCTAAAACTAATCGAATTAAAAGCACCAATGAGTTTGCGATACAAAGCAACATCGGATCCTCATCACCGGAGAGAATGGAATTAATCCGAATAATTTGCTCAATTGAACCGCGACCGTCTCAAGAAGGGGGCCAGCTGTTGGAAATCGATCGGCATGCGGTTCGCGGCGCCGGAAGATGGACGCTTGGCGCCACCTTTGCAGACGTCACTGACACACACACACACACCTGTCGAGGTAGCCACAAAATTTCCGAGGAATTTGTAGAAAACTCGATCAGTGTCCCAGTTCGTTTATCATCGTTACCAATTAATATTCTGAGGGTTGAAGTCACTGAAGAATTAAGACTTTTTTGAAATTTATAATCTGATTGGATTAACCTATCTAAAACTAGAGAGAAGTCTTTGAGGTTACAGCCTTCAGCCCACAGCATCCCTTACAGGTCTGCTGTGATCATCTTCAACCATTAAATGATTTGAATCAGCCCAATCTTTTTCCAACAGTCCTGGCAATGGCTCTCCCACGTAGTTATAGTTTGGTAAGGGGGTTACATTTCACTGCGACCTCAAGGTCTATTGAACCCCCCACCAGAGCTGTTTTCGCGAATGCGCTACCTTCAGCTCGCCCTCCAGCTCCAGAGCTTCAATGAACTCCAGTTTCTGAGAGGGCTTCAAGATGGTTAAATCATCCTTCCTCCTGTAATTCTCTTCTCCAAGACATTCTTCGCGCTGGTTTGCAATGGCCAGGCATTCTGTAACCAAGTGAACAGGAGTTTCCTCCTCTTTACCACAGAATCTACACTCGTCAGTTTCTGTTAAGCCCATTCTCATCATATGCTTTCTGAGGCGACAATGTCCTATGAGACAGCCAGTGATGAGGCGTAACTTATTCTTACAGAGATCCAAATACTTTTTGGATCTTGCACTTTTAAAGTTCCGAAGGAACTTTTTGGAGTGATCCATCCCTGAAAGATTCCTCCAGAGTGCTTCTCTTTCAGTCTCTTCCTTCCCCAAAATCTCGTTCTTATAGGTGCATTTGCCTATGCCACAAAAAGGTTCTGGGCCAGTAAGTGGCGTTTGTTCTCCCTTTTTGTCAAGTGTATTGGCCTCTTCGTTTCCTTCGGTTCCTGAGTGATCAGGAACCCAGACTAAAGAGACCTTGTTGTTTTTTCCTAGTTCATCAAGTTTCCTCCGGCAGTCCCATATCGGTGCTTTGATAGCGGCTTAACTATCTGAATGGATCACAATGTCACACCCTTGATAATTTCTTTCCAGGTTCTCATCTATGCATCTTTTGATTGCAAGTATTTTTGCCTAAAAAATAGAATGGATCACCATCGCCAATACTATTATGCACTGGGTCACAATATGGGATGTCTAGCAAGATCTCCATAAATCTTGCTCTGTCAGTCCTATGTTGCTCTTGTGTTCGTTGAGATTTCAATGTCCTATTAGCAGCTCTACTCCAGTCTTCACAGACTTCCTATCATCTCTAAGTAGATCTTTCTTGAGCTTGGAAGTTATCCTTCTGCGAATTTTTTGGTTGGTCTCTACCCTTGGGTTTTGTTCCTACCAGCACTGAATCTACTTTTCTACCAATTTTTCAATGGTTTGTTCGATTACTGCTCTTGCTATGCCATATAAGGGAGGCTGAGCCATGGAAAGCCATTGGCGAGCCTTGTTTGTCCAGTTCGTCCACTGGAACTTGTGTCAAGATCACTTAGGAATACTTGGTTCGTTTCTTTAATGTTCGAGCCCAAGTGTGGCATTAAGTTAGTCTTGTGCCACCTGACTTTCGGAGCTTATGACATGATTGAGCTGATTGATCAACACTTATATGTCTCTGCAATACATTGCCGGCTCAGATTGGCATGTGGTGTGACTTGTAAGACTCACTAGGTTCATAAACTTTTGATTAATCCTCCCCTCCTTGGTTATGGGTGTCCTTGCATCAATCTGCATATATCAGGTCTAGCCTCTTCTTGTATGAGAATCTGTAGGGGTAGACACAGCATGATTTTGCACATCCTTGGTGGATTCAACATTTTTCCAGCTTTCATAAATGAAGTGCTGTGCTGTATCAATAATTCCACCGATAATCTCCGATTACTATAATTGGAATCAATATCCACGAATCCTAGATATTTCCTGAAAACCCCCAGATATGCATTATGATTTCCTCTCACGACGCTCGAAGAACGGATAGACGGTCATAAATATCCCGCGTTATCAATTTTATTGCTCATTAACTCCAGTACCGTCCGACATAAGATCAAGTGATCTACTTCATAGCTTTCCTTTTCACACGTGGAGATGGTAACTGCATAGTTTCCCATGGGTTCCCATACTAGTCGCGGATTCCGAAGGAACGGCTTATTATAAATTGATTCTTTTAATCTCGACACAATTAATGATTTCGCTGGCTAATGAAGAGTAACAAGAGATGCTCGTTCGGAATTGGTTGCCGCAATTTTCTTACATTGTAATTAGTTTGTGTTCGCCCGTCTGGCATTCCAGAGGTTCAAGTGCAGCGCAAGTATGATGCGCTACGTTTTCATTAGGCTGGGGCACTTGACAGATATAAATGTGCATTTGCGTTCATCGTCTGGTAACACGAAACCTCCACAAGAGGTGTTTGATGAATCTGTGTGCAACTGGAGATAATTTGAGGAATTACATCGCTCATTAGCACTGGATATTCTGGTGATATACCATCCTGAGGCTCTCACTTGGACTAAGAAAAAAACTTGGATAATATTATAGGGATGATATATCCATCCTGGGAAATGATGTTTGATGATTTGTGAAAACCATTTGGCGAAGCCACTAGCTTTTTTCGTTCACCCTGGTCACCAGATTTGAATCCCATCGAACATGTGTCAAATTTCTGTCCACTTCAAGAGTACTCAACGACGATATACATAAAATCCGCGGATTTATTTCCATTTTTCGCGATATACATCTGTAGAATGTCCGACACTCTGGCAGTTTGTTGTCGAGAGTGGAATATGTAGTGGGTACTAGTTTGATGACGCAAGAGTCGTTATGTTGGCGCCAGTTGCGATCTGTAATTTCTATTTTCGATGTCGCGCATCTAATCGTACGTGCTATCAAGGCTGGGGACCTCCGAATTCGCTTCTTCCGTTATCCGCAAGATTTGGGAGAGCCAGGACAGTTGCCAGGCATCATTCTAATTCTTTCAAAAATTTCCAAAAAAAATTCTTTTTTTTTTGGTATCGAATTTCTTCCATAGAGGGTTTGATTCAAATTTAAATACCTCAACACCTCTTGTGGAAGACAAAAATAGAACCTCTTGATTTTGGCAGTCACTCAAAAAGATCGCAAATGACATAACTCAACAGATTTCTCTCAGAATCCTTCAATTTCCCATGATAACCTGTTAACGAAGGAAAAGCCGTTTCGCATGACTGAAAAAGAGATCATTCCAATTAAAACCCATGCCAATAAGTACGCGCTCGCTGGAGCGAAGCGCGTATCACTTAACACACAGACCGATGCCATCCATCGTGAGAAGTTATTTCAAATATCCCTCCGATGAAAAATCGAAGAGTAAAATTCCCGCGATTTACGATAGCCGTTTTTCCGGTCATTACGAGCACATATCCGAAGATTTCTTCGGTTATGAGGCTTAAGCCGTAAAAACTGCTTTGAATAGGTCCGTAAAATTTTCATAAAGGTACCTAATGGCTGAGTTTGAGCCGTTAAAAAAACGAGTAGTTATTCATGCACCAAGTGTGTTAATAGATCCTAACGATCCGGAAGGTAACATTCACTCTGGCCCGAGGGATGAACGTTGCCTGATGAGCGTTAAGATTTAGTAACGCTCGTGGTGCAGACAATATGTTGACTAAAATCAATTTTAAATCGGTTTAATGATCCTACCATTTTCTTTCTTCTTTTTACTTAAGGTGAATCTGAGGTGAACTTATTCAAAAATTTAGGCTGAAAAAGCGCGCAAAAAAAAGAAAATAAACAATCGTCGGTACCGTGAAGGTGACAACAATTGGCGAAGATTTCTAGGAAATAAGAATATGTTAAAGATCAATTCCGAAGGAGTAAAAAAACGACCAAGATTAAGATTAAATCTGAAATATCTCCGTTTCATGACAAACACTAGTTGCTAGTTATGTAAGAACTCAGTAATATACAATTTATTGATATTCTATTCTGCTAACGCCCACTTGCATTACTTCATTATTTATATAAATTGGTGTTGTTATACCGATGAAAACATTCATTTTCGAACTGTGTCGATACAAGTTATCGCCATTTAACCTTCTTTTGATCTTAGCCGACTCCGTTCGAATGAGAAAAATAATGTATATATTTTCGAAACTTGTTATTAAAACTAGGTATCTGCTAATGGCTGGTAATGAGAAATATTGTGAATCCAGTGATTTTAGATCTCGTTAAGCTTATCGAACGTTAGGATTTTTTCGAGCAATTCATCAACTAACGATATTAATATGGAAAAAGAGCAAAGGGCATGTTGTGTTATTATTATATGTGTGATATTTTATGTTTCAAAGTGAAATGTGCTGTTACAGTTGGATTCCATACATAGTCATTAGCACGTGCTCGCACAGTATAGAACTGCTTTTGGATGTCGGTAATTGCCGAATGAACATACTCCTTTTGAACTTTTACTTTTATCTTTAACCCAAAGATAATAAAGAATAGATAGATAATGTACACTACAATTTAAACGCTGCAAAATGTACACTCATTAATGAACATCTCAGAAGGGGCATAAGGGGAGGTTGGGGCGACAACCAGCATTAATTTTTAACGAGAATCCTGATAAATTAATTGTGAATGTATCAAGAATAAATTAAATTCATCGTAGGTACTTATAGAACCCAGCGAACAGACGAATCAATTCATGCTTATCTCTATTACAGCATCTTAAATTGGGTAAACTGTCCCTAAGTTCACCGAATGTGACGCCAAGTGTGATTTTTTTTAATGATTTGCTATCGTCCGAAACTTACTATAGTGGAGATAAATCGAGCACAACACAATGAGCGCTGATAAAACTAATGCGGATAAAAATTTCGATATAAACATATAAGATCAAGGATGAAACGATAATATTGGCGCCAGTTGAGGCCTCGGTGACATTCTTGAACTGTAAATATATCACCATATTCCTTGCACATTTCCATTTTGCCATCCGCTCAGATCATTCTATTCATTCCAAAAATTACGATTTGAGAGTTTACCACACTCACTTTATTTAGATTTTCGCAGGCAGTTCAAATATTGCAAATTTATCGTATTCAAATACATCAAAATTGAAAAATAATGGAATAATCAATTATTTCCCCATAATAAATGATTTATAAACATAAAATGTCCATTGGTTGTCAAATTATAGTGGAATTGATGTTATTCCATACTTTTGACAACCTTAGGAGCTCATGTCTCACCAACTGTCGAGTCAACTGAAAAAGTCTTCTTGAAACTTTTATGTCATTTTTGAATACGTTTCAGATATACATTTATTTTATTATATCATCAGATCTATGACAATTTTTTCCTCATAATAAATTATTTAGAACATAAAATATACATTGGTTATCAAATTATAGTAGAAATGATGTTATTCCATACTTTTGACAACCTTAGAGGTCATAACATATGTCACCAAGTGTTGACTCAACTGAAAAAGTCATCTAAAACTTTTATTTCATTTTTGAATACTTTTCAGACTTATGACGTTTATTATATCACCCGATATATGACAATTCCTTCCCCATAATAAATGATTGAAAATATAGAATATCCTTTGGTCATCAAATTATAGTAGAAATGATGTTATTCCATACTTTTGACAACCTTAGGAGCTCATAATATATGTCACCAAGTGTTGACTCAACTGAAAAAGTCATCTTGAAACTTTTATTTCATTTTTGAATACTTTTCAGACATATGACGTTTATTATATCACTAGATATATGACAATTCCTTCCCCATAATAAATGATTGAAAATATAGAATACCCTTTGGTCATCAAATTATAGTAGAAATGATGTTATTCCATACTTTTGACAACCTTAGGAGCTCATAACATATATCACCAAGTGTTGACTCAACTGAAAAACACAACTTTTATTTCATTTTTGAATACTTTTCAGACATATGACGTTTATTATATCACCAGATATATGACAATTCCTTCCCCATAATAAATGATTGAAAACATAGAATATCCTTTGGTCATCAAATTATAGTAGAAATGATGATATTCCATACTTTTGACAACCTTAGAAGCTCATAATATATGTCACCAAGTGTTGACTCAACTGAAAAAGTCATCTTGAAACTTTTATTTCATTTTTGAATACTTTTCAGACATATGACGTTCATTATATCACCAGATATATGACAATTCCTTCCCCATAATAAATGATTGAAAATATAGAATATCCTTTGGTCATCAAATTATAGTAGAAATGATGTTATTCCATACTTTTGACAACCTTAGGAGCTCATAATATATGTCACCAAGTGTTGACTCAACTGAAAAAGTCATCTAAAACTTTTATTTCATTTTTGAATACTTTTCAGACATATGACGTTTATTATTTCACCAGATATATGACAATTCCTTCCCCATAATAAATGATTGAAAATATAGAATATCCTTTGGTCATCAAATTATAGTAGAAATGATGTTATTCCATACTTTTGACAACCTTAGGAGCTCATAATATATGTCACCAAGTGTTGACTCAACTGAAAAAGTCATCTTGAAACTTTTATTTCATTTTTGAATACTTTTCAGACATATGACGTTCATTATATCACCAGATATATGACAATTCCTTCCCCATAATAAATGATTGAAAATATAGAATATCCTTTGGTCATCAAATTATAGTAGAAATGATGTTATTCCATACTTTTGACAACCTTAGGAGCTCATAATATATGTCACCAAGTGTTGACCCAACTGAAAAAGTCATCTAAAACTTTTATTTCATTTTTGAATACTTTTCAGACATATGACGTTTATTATTTCACCAGATATATGACAATTCCTTCCCCATAATGAATGATTGAAAATATAGAATATCCTTTGGTCATCAAATTATAGTAGAAATGATGTTATTCCATACTTTTGACAACCTTAGAAGCTCATAATATATGTCAACAAGTGTTGACTCTACTGAAAAAGTCGTCTTGAAACTTTTATTTCATTTTTGAACACTTTTCAGACATATGACGTTTATTATATCACCAGATATATGACAATTCCTTCCCCATAATAAATGATTGAAAACATAGACTATCCATTGGTCATCAAATTAAAGTAGAAATGATGTTATTCCATACTTTTGACAACCTTAGAAGCTCATAACATATGTCACCAAATGTTGACTCAACTGAAAAAGTCATCTGAAACTTTTATTTTATTTTTGAATACTTTTCAGACATATGACGTTTATTATATCAACAGATATATGGCAATTCCTTCCCCATAATAAATGATTGAAAATATAGAATATCCGTTGGTGATCAAATTATAGTAGAAATGATGTTATTCCATACTTTTGACAACCTTAGAAGCTCATAATATATGTCACCAAGTGTTGTCCCAACTGAAAAAGTGATCTTGAAACTTTTATTTCATTTTTGAATACTTTTCAGACATATGTCGTTTATTATATCACCAGATATATGACAATTCATTCCCCATAATAAATGATTGAAAATATAGAATATCCTTTGGTCATCAAATTATAGTAGAAATGATGTTATTCCATACTTTTGACAACCTTAGAAGCTCATAATATATGTCACCAAGTGTTGACTCTACTGAAAAAGTCGTCTTGAAACTTTTATTTTTTTTTTTTCATTTATATCATCAGATATATATTTCCTTCCCCATAATAAATGATTGAAAACATAGAATATCCTTTGCTTTTAAAATTATGGTAGAATCGATGTTAATCCATACTTTTGGCAACCTCAGAAGCTGTAACTCACAATTGACTTAACAGACAAAGTCACCTCGAAACTTTTATATTAGTCTCCGATTGAGATGGCTGTGACATACGGACAAACATGACAAAATTACATGGGTTCCGTTTTTCTTTCAATAAACAGTGAAATATTCAGGATATTGCGCACGAATTCGCTCGCAAAAACCGACACCGAGTATTTTATGATCGAACACGATGTTCCTACAGGGACATGACGAATTCCCGTCTTAATCACTTTTTTCGCTCGGCGCAAAGTTGGCAGAAAAATTAACGAGCATCATTTAAGAATGCATTTCCAATATACATCGTAAAATTTAATTGATTTTCCACTTCTGTTTGATGTTTTCAATTTAATAAGAATTCAAGTGCGCTGACTGGCGCCAGTCGGTTGCGTTAAGGCGATTCAGATATAATCCAAAAATACATACGCGATATACTTGTGTCATTTGGAATCGCTAGGCGGAAAATAGACAAGAAGAATAAATATTTGTTCAATAAACCTGGCGCTTCGATTTGTTTGCCGGAGGTTGCGCTTTTTTTTCACGATGGAATGCTAGATGGAATCTTCATAATCGATGTACGAGTATCCACTGTTTATGAAAGTCGTTTATGCATAATTCAAGACAGTCTTCTGCACTTTTTGAATAATTCAAGTGTGCCTGCGAAAAATATGGATTTCGAGGAATTTTTATCAACAACCATGACAGAAAAATGTTTGATGTGAATCCCCAAGGACACGTCAAATAGCAATTGATCGAAAACTCCAAGAAAAAGTCGTTAAAGATAAAACATGATGTGACTGATAGAATTGAATGATGTAATGATCGATGCTTTGAGTTTTGTACTGAATGTCATGCAATAACTGTGGACATTGTCTCTTTTATTGCCCAGCCTTGTTCGCAACTTCACCCATCATGTGTGAGAAATATATCGACCATAATCCCCGAAAATTAAGTCGCCCACTGTTGCAGAACGGACATTGCACGTCGTCGCTCCTTCCTAATCCCCTTTTCCAATGAAACAACCGATCATAAATTTCCCTTTTAATGTGGAAACCTGACAAATTTAAGACGGCCTTCTGCGGGTTTTCACCAAAGTTCACACAGACGGTCCTTTATTTAGCCGTCATCTTTCATTAAATGCACTTTGGCAAGCTCGTTGGCATAATGTAGTGAGAAATTTCCCGTTGGACCACCTAATCTAACAATCCTAATTATTTTCGTATTAAAATCTATTTGTTTTACTATGTAATTCCACGTGGTGAGGCGGAGATTCAAAATAAACCTTGTCAGAAATAAACGTGATATAATGAAAGCAACTATCTATAGCATTCTCTACCTAGTAGCAATGAGTTTTCCTCCCGTGGAATTTTTTCGATTTGTGTTTGATGTTCGAATGTATATACTTTATCTCAACGGTTCCTGGAGGTGCAATTTATTTTAGACTCTCGAAATTTCCGGCTGTTAGTCACTTCTCTTACACAGTCAAGAAAGTACCGGGAATTGATCATTTAAAAAGCCCGTTTTTCCAACGGGACTGACAACCTCAACACAATCATTCTTGAATAGAAGAATGGCGACAAAAGATGTCCACTTTTTGATTGGTTGTCCCCGTCATGTGGTCTAAATCGCCATGTTGAGTCAAAATATTCGATGTTTACTTAGTGATTTGTGCAGTTATCTTGGTTTTCTCGAAGATAAACGTTTATTTGACTATAAAAAAATTACGAAAAGCACTGCCGTGAAGTCAGGAGCTTTTGAGCGCTCGTACATGCACCTTGTAGGTAGATTCGCATTTTCCAGTTTCAGAAATCAATTGAAGGAATTTTTGACAGCTGTCAAAAAAATTCTGAAACTTTGGCGAAACTCCAGACTTCATGTCAGTGCTTCAGCTGATCAATTTTTTTTCGATAATTCGCTAGAATTTTCTACGGTATCTATGGTCTTGGTGATGCGATCTGGACAAAATTTTGCACGTATATTGAATACATTATTCCTCAGCTAGGTGCATAATTTCATTCCAATCCGATCAGTAGTTTCGAAACTATCAGCAAAAAAAGCCATATTTACGGCCTTTCTGTTCAAAAGTTACAATTTTCTATGATTTCTATGGTTGGATTCTCTTGCTTCAACATATCATTCTCGATTAAAATACAAAATTTCATCTCGATCGAATCCGTAGTTTCGAATTTATCGAGAAAACAAAATTTCAAACGACCGTATTTACGGAACCCCTTGTATAATGTTGCTCATAGATGAACGTGATCACGACATTCGAGATCCACACCTATCCTGAAAATTTCAAGTCCCTAGGCGTTTCCGTTCAAAAGTTACAATTTTCTATGGTTTCTATGGTTCTGGTCATGCGATCTGGACAAAATTTCACATGTAGCTAAAACACCTCATTTTCCATTTGAGTGCAAAATTTCATCTCGATCAAATCTGTAGTTTTCAAGTAATCAGGGAAACAAAACTTTTAACGGCCATATTTACGGAACCCCCGGGTGGAATTTGGCCCATTAACGAACTCAACCGAGGCATTCGGGAACTGAACCCACACTGAAAATTTCAAGTCTCTAGGTTGTTTCGTTCGAGAGTTATCGTGCTGACGGACGGACGGACGGACGGCCGGACGGACAGACTCGAATTTTCCGACGGATTCGTCATCAGTGGGTCGAACATAGTCGATTGAGACCATTTTCGGCTCAAAATTCGAAAAATACAGACATCGTGACGAAATGATATAGCCCTCGTGTAAGTAGTACGAGCGCTCAAAAACAAGGATACGTAATATCCATCTCAGCTCATTGCATTTAAAATATTAATAACAAAGCAGAATACCATGTTGTGCAGCAATTCTTCTGCAAATTAAAAATAAAATTATAAAAAGATTTATAATATTCTGTTAAAAATAAATTGAAAAAAGGAAAGACTATTTGCGAGTAAAAGGGTGGTGGACACTCATTTTGAGTGCGGTCTTCTCAAGGTCCTGATAATATTGCTTTTTCCAGATTTTTCTAGTTATTCGTAGATATATAATATATTTATATTTCAAATTGCAAATGCAAAAGTCAATACAACAATGGATAAATTTGTATATTGGGCTTTCCTGAATTTATTGTTATTCCTATTTGAAATACAAACTTTCCAATAAAAAAAAAGAATTTTAAAAATAGTTTAATGTTCCGAAGAACTTATCTCATTTCCTTCTATAATAATGAAGATTTCGATTAACTGAAATCTTGATATCTGATATACCATTCCAATTTTGATTTGGCTTGTGACAGTCAAGATGTTATACTTTTGGAAATTGCATCGTTGCTGCCGGTTCGAAAATTTTACAAAATTTACTCAACTTAAAATGTTAAGAGGATATTCATTATTTTTTTGGAATAGGGCATTGTTTTGGAACTTTTCAGACATTGAAGCTACCTTAAAACGATATAAATCCGTAATTTCCACTCAAAATATGAATATTGAAAGATTGTCCTGTCTTTGCAATAATATACCTTATTTTCATAAATTGAAGAGTTAAATTATTATATAATAAGAATCTCAGTATAATCATTAGATAAATTCTGTATACAGTGGTATAATCACACAATATTCAAAAGTGCCGTCGAAGGATCAGCGAATATGACGGTCGTTGCACATTTATCTCAGATATTTGCAGTTTAATTTGAATAGTTTTTCTTTTAGAAGGCAATGATTGAGTAACCATTCCAATTTTAAATCAAGTTGCAGATAAGAATTCGAAGTTATTCAGTTTATATTTAAATATTTCGTTGAAAAAACTGCTATTCCAGAACTATTTCATTTGAATTTTGACGCAACATGGCGGCTGGGCGGAGCTTATATCCTTATTGTCGCCACTTCTTATATAAAGTCACTGTTATTCACCCTAAATGGCGGGGGTTTTCTCCTTTTGGAAATAGAAATGAGTACATATTTTGGAATATTTTTAACCTACTTTATCATCTGAAATCAGTATTTCGGAGATTTTTTCATAGTGTGATCATGCCTATTGCATTTGTAACGGTTGGAACAGTAAAAATTATTGGCGAAATTGTTATTTCTATGAAGTAAGCTTACTATGTTGTTACTATTCCGGTTTTATCTGATATACGTAACCCCTTATCAGTTGGCGACCTCTCTAAACGGCCAAAACGGAAAACAACAGCACCAAAGTTCTGAGATTTCGAACAGATCCTTCTGTTTATATTTCTGTCGCAATACAGAGTTAATGAGCACATAAAGACGCAGTTTTTTCAATAACGATTTCCTGGGTGTAAAACGACATAAACCTTGTTAATTCAATTAGTTATGCATATTATGTATATTGTTTATAACTGCGAACTGGAGGTATTTCGCTTATTTATGACGGTCAGTAATTGCCAGTTGAGTGCCAGATTAATAGCAAGGATGTCGGATTAATAAATGAATATTTCGCATTTATAGTTTATAGACGGTGGGCGAAGCGCCAGTGTTCAATGTTTTTTGCATATTGCATAAATTTGTCGGAGACAAGTAATGCTTCTGTCGTTAAATTGTTGCGAAACGGCAGGAGTGGATCTTCAAACGAATATGTTTATTTGTTGCGGAATATCGTAATGTGGGTTACTTATGTGCAGGGTTTGTTTCAAAGCTTAGAAGATATGAAATAGCCTTTAGATTCTTTGTGTGCCATACCCTCTACGTGGTGCTCTGTCGTAAACTTGATCCTTTTGGCATTTTGAGCAAAAATTCTGGGAGGAGGTGATTCATGGGAGAGTTCTGGGGCAGTCGCCCCGACAAAAGTGAAACTCTTGATTGACGATGACGACTGCCATAGGTAACGGGAAGGCGCGAGCGGAGTCGCGTCATCCGTTCAGGTCGCGGACTGGCGGCAATCCTAAAAATAAACGCGACCAAACTCATTGTGTCGTGTCGAAAACAACCGCTGGCGCCGGCGTTAACTTTCAGACGCCGTACCTATTTACTTAATTCCATTCTGCCCGTCGGTCGGTCGGGAATGTACACACGAATATAATAAAAACGATAAACAGAAATGGGAGTTTTTAACGTTCATTACCGACTCGGTGGCCCCGGCTGCTGCTACGTGGGAATTCACATTCTGGATCATTGAGAAAAACCGACCTTGGTTCCGCTCGAAGGAGGTTTGGTAGTCGTGGTAGTTGTCGTAGAAACGGCGGGTTGATGAAGATCTTTGATGGACGGTTCGACGAAGAATTAGTTTAGACCTACCGGAAGGGATCTTCAGCAGGAGCCACGCTGCAAAATTGATTCACTGAAGATCCATAAAGCGAGACTTCGATGAGAATTTTTCAACAGTCGTCATCACCCATTCGGTAGTTCCTTTTTTGGCTCTGTCATTCATCGCTGCTTCGTTGAGCTCTATGTACAACCTCATTTTATACGAGAGTCATATGACTGATCCTGCAGTCCTTCTCTGGTGAACCTCTTGAAACACATACTCTTATGGTACGAAAACTCGAAGCCACAGGATTGGTCATGGTTGATTTTTTCTTTTCTTTGCCAACACAACATTTCAAATGATGCCAGAGTTTCTTTACTCTTTCGGTCATTGTCCTTTACCTTTCCTTAGATCTTTGCTTCAACGAAGGTGTCCATTCCTTAGGAACGTTTTCAGGGTTTTGTGCCAGAAGGATCTTACCAAACCCTATGCCTGTGGCAACGTTGTCCATATTCCTGTTTGAGGAGAAAATACTCTAACTGGACATTAAAACATTTGTATATTGTTATCCCAAAGATAAAAAAGCTCATCGAAAATCTAAAAACTTCTTCCTAAGAGTAGGTAGGGTGGCTTCTTTTCCATTCAACCTTGACTTGTGTCGGTTGGAAGAGCTCTTATCTGCGCTGAAATTTGGTGGTGTTTTCCTTCTATCTAATCCGTTTTAATTCCATTTGCATCAACTCCGTCCTCCACCGAACCACCTAGAAATCATCGATACTCCGAGAATGATCATAATTGCAGTTAAGAGAATATGTCCTGCCAGTCTTTTTCGGGCCTGGGGGAGACCAGATAACCAATTCTACAACCACAACCTGTCCTCGTTTTATACGAGAGTCATGTGACTAATTCTGCAGTCCTTCTCTGGTGGACCTCTTAAAACACATACTCTTATGGTACGAAAACTCGAAGCAGGAACCACATGGTTGGTTGTGGTTGATTTTTTCTTTTCTCTGCCAACACAACATTTCAAATGATGCCAGAGTTTCTTTACTCGTTCGGTCATTGTCCTCTACCATTCCTTAGATCTTTGCTCCAACGAAGGTGTCCACCCCTTAGGAACGTTTTCAGTGTTTTGTGGCAGAAGGTTCTTACCAAACCCTATGCCTGTGGCAACGTTGTCCATATTCCTGTTCGAGGAGAAAAGACATTAACACATTTGTATATTCTTATCCCAAAGATAAGAAAGCTCATCGAAAATCTATAAACTTCTTCCTAAGAGTAGGTAGGGTGGCTTCTTTTCCATTCAACCTTGACTTGTGTCGGTTGGAGGAGCTCTTATCTGCGCTGAAATTTGGTAGTGTTTTCCTTCTATCTAATCCGTTTTAATTCCATTTGCATCAACTCCGTCCTCCACCGAACCACCTAGAGATCATCGAATCTCCGAGAATGATCATAATTGCAGTTAAGAGAATATATCTCGCCAGTCTTTTTCGGGCCTGGGGGAGACCAGATAACCAATTCTACAACCACAACCTGTCCTCGTTTTATACGAGAGTCATGTGACTAATCCTGCAGTCCTTCTCTGGTGGACCTCTTATAACACATACTCTTATGGTACGAAATCTCGAAGCAGGAACCACAGGGTTGGTCGTGGCTGATTTTTTTCTTTTCTCTGCCAACACAACATTTCAAATTATGCCAGAGTTTCTTTACTCTTTCGGTCATTGTCCCCTACCTTTCCTCAGATCTTTGCTTCAACGAAGGTGTCCATCCCTTAGGAACGTTTTCAGGGTTTTGTGCCAGAAGGATCTTACCAAACCCTATGACTGTGGCAACGTTGTCCATATTCCTGTTTGAGGAGAAAATACTCTAACTGGAAATTAACACATTTGTATATTGTTATCCCAAAGATAAAAAAGCTCATCGAAAATCTATAAACTTCTTCCTAAGAGTAGGTAGGGTGGCTTCTTTTCCATTCAACCTTGACTTGTGTCGGTTGGAAGAGCTCTTATCTGCGCTGAAATTTGGTGGTGTTTTTCTTCTATCTAATCCTTTTTAATTACATTTGCATCAACTCCGTCCTCCACCAAACCACCTAGAAATCATCAAAACTACGAGAATGATCATAATTGCAGTTAAGAGAATATGTCTCGCCAGTCTTTTTCGGGCCTGGGGGAAACCAAATAACCAATTCTACAACCACAACCTGTCCTCGTTTTATACGAGAGTCATATGACTAATTCTGCAGTCCTTCTCTGGTGGACCTCTTATAACACATACTCTTATGGTACGAAAACTCGAAGCCGAAATCACACGGTTGGCCGTGGTTGATTTTTTCTTTTCTCTGCCAACACAACATTTCAAATGATGCCAGAGTTTCTTTACTCTTCCGGTCATTGTCCTCTACCTTTCCTTAGATCTTTGCTTCAACGAAGGTGTCCATCCCTTAGGAACGTTTTCAGGGTTTTGTGCCAGAAGGATCTTACCAATCCCTATGCCTGTGGCAACGTTGTACATATTCCTGTTTGAGGAGAAAAGACTCTAACTGGGCATTAACACATTTGTATATTCTTATCCCAAAGACAAAAAAGCTCATCGAAAATCTATAAACTTCTTCCTAAGAGTAGGAAGGGTGGCTTCTTTCCCATTCAAACTTAACTTGTGTCGGTTGGAGGAGCTCTTATCTGCGCTGAAATTTGGTGGTGTTTTCCTTCTATCTAATCCGTTTTAATTCCATTTGCATCAACTCCGTCCTCCACCGAACCACCTAGAAATCATCGAAACTCCGAGAATGATCATAATTGCAGTTAAGAGAATATGTCTCGCCAGTCTTTCTCGGGCCTGGGGGAGACCAGATAACCAATTCTACAACCACAACCTGTCCTCTTTTCATACGAGAGTCATGTGACTAATCCTGCAGTCCTTCTCTGGTGCACCTCTTATAACACATACTCTTATGGTACGAAAACTCGAAGCAAGAACCACAGGGTTGGTCGTGGTTGATTTTTTCTTTTCTCTGCCAACACAGCATTTCAAATGATGCCAGAGTTTTTTTACTCGTTCGGTCATTGTCCTCTACCATTCCTCAGATCTTTGCTCCAACGAAAGTGTCCACCCCTTAGAAACGTTTTCAGGGTTTTGTGCCAGAAGGATCTTACCAAACCCTATGCCTGTGGCAACGTTTTCCATATTCCAGTTTGAGGAAAAAAGATTGTAACTGGACATTATTATTTTCTTGTCCCAAAGATAAAAAAGCTCATCGAAAATCGAGCAGGAGGGGAGGCTTTTTTTCACACAACCTTGACTTGTGTGCTGTCGTTGGCAAGAGCTCTTATCTGCGCTGAAATTTGGTGGCGTTTCCCATCTAATCCCTCTTAATTCCATCGGCATCAACTCCATCCTCCACCGGACCACCAAGAAAACATCGAAACTCCGAGAATTATCATAATTGCGGATAAGAGAAGATGTCTCGCCAATCTTTGTCGGTCCTGGGGGGGAGACCAGATAACCAATTCTACATATTTTCGCGGTATATCAAAACCTCCATTTCGTATTCTTATCGGAGACAACTTTTTTCCATTTGATGACGTCGATGACCTGACCACTGGATGCATTTATGGCCAGACAGGCCTGTCTGCAGGGTCCACGCTGCTGGCTCTGCAGGAATGAGTGAGGTGTGTCACTGGTGCGACGTTGTCATATCTATCGAACTTGTGTTTTCCGCCGAACGGCCTTCTATGGCCTTCTACGACCGCGACTGATAAGTTGTTCGGCGCTTGGCGCCATTCTCCGAAAGTGTACGGGGGTGGCCGAAAAAGTCGAATCATTCCGACTTTGGTGTGAAAAGCTATATGAGTTGAAGGAATTTGGGGAACTGAGTTCGAGTAGTTCCTCGTCTGGTGATATCTGTTATCTTCATCTTTTCTTTAGTCTTTTTCTTCTCCTCATGATATCCTCTTTTCACTTTTTTCACCAGAATGTAATCCATCTCAATTCCCTCTTGGTCTGACTACTCCCTTCATGATCTTTTTCGAATACTCAAAATAGCATCCCTAGACTAGAAATTTAGTACCTATATTGATGTTTAATCTGGCAAGAACATGTGAAAATATGGATATGTTTGTTCATTATATGTTGACCCTCGTACATTCGTTTCCAACGTGCTAAGCTTCATATATACACACATATTTACCCATGGAGCAAACAAATCGTCTGTTCAAATATACTTTATATGGCGCTGCTGTATACAGATGTAAATAGAACTATATACGACTCTAAAAATAGCTTAAGAGCCATATGCGTTTAGTTTGCATTAGATAAACAGAAAATGCAGCACAAATTTTCTCTACCTTTTAAAAATTTTGGTTCCAAATATTTGGAGTTTGCCTCGATACTATGAGCACATTATAAGATCTGTTGACTTAGGACTTATAGCATAAGCTTGAAATTCTAGCAAAATCCAAAGAACTATTCAGGAAGATCACTGGAATACCAATAATAAATCAGCAAGAATAAACTTTTCGTTCTACTGTCCCATCTCTAGTGGTTGAAGCAACAGGTTGTTCAAATATACATTTGCTGTTCGAGAACCAGTATGAGAAGGATGAAGGAAGAAGTAATCATTTCCGACCAAAATAAATGTTGTTTATCTTCCCATTTCTCTCAGTTCCAGGAGAGATAGATAGTTTTCTGGAACAGTAGAAAGTGTTTATCCTCTCTGAGATGTTTGAGGTTTCGCTAGGATCCCATCCATTATAACGCAACAGGTTGGAAATCTTTGCAGCTTCCTATGAGCATTAATCATTTGCAGATATTCGGAAACTGTGTGGCTACCAATTACAGACGAATTTTGGAATAAGTTTCTAGCATTCGGAAATTAGACGATATCTCTTTATTGATTCGTGAAGAGTGAGATTTTGCTCAGTTGAAGGTTATGATATGTGAAAATACTGCAAAAGGCTCAAATTCTCGTTCAATATGTGATGCAAAAATACATTTAAGTAAATATAAAAACTTTCATTGTTCATAAAGCGATCACTAAAAACGAAGTCGACGGAATATTGAACGTTCATAAGTCAATTTTCAGTAATATCTTCGATTGTTCGACGTGTTATTGCTTTTTGCTTTCTTCTACGAACACTGATGAAGAATTCTTGGTCGAATATAATTCTGCGCGACCGTTGTAAACACGATAACTTTCGAAAGAAAAGGCCTGAATATGTCAGTTGAGATTGTTTTTTCGAATCTTCCTACTATAAATCGTTGAATTATATTGGGATTCCAGGGAATTCAGGCAAATAAAACAGTATAAGGATATGACCTTCGACCAACGAACCTGAAAAACGTTCGAAATTAAAAATTTAATGTATACGGAATTTCGACCACTAGAGACCACTGGTATTTTATAGGTGTTTTCCGTTATAGCAAACAGTAAATCTCAAGTCTTTCAATTTATCCGGAATAGCACCAGGTAGGTAATAAAACTTGTTTTGTGCCATTGTTTACCTAAGACCTTTCTAATGTTCCATAAATTTCTTGCCACTGCACTTAACAAATTACGAATGCACTATAGGCAATGTCTGTTTGTTCAGCTGGCTTTGTGGATTTCTTGATATCATATCGTATCTTCGGTATTTTATTGTGGTAAATCGAGTATTTCAATATTTGGTTGGAGGCGAATTACAGAAAAACTCCGTTAGTATAACCAGAAACTTCAAGTGGTGTGGTTACCAAAAGCTACTGGTAGTTTTTAACTGATATTCGTGGGCTTTCACAGGGCATTGTGGCCCCAGAAGAAGATGGTCCTCGCCATTGGTGGACCATGAAATCTTATAGGATTGGCACTCTGAGGTCATCTCAGATACCTGAGTTTAAACTCTGAAAACGAATCGAGACATGCTTCAACGAGCCCATCAAACAATTCAAAGACATAAAACTCCGAAATAACGTCTTGTTCGGTAATGACACCAACTCATCGCGACATCGTCCTTCAATAACACCGCTCCTCGCCCTTGGACAGCCCAGAAACCTCCACCGGTCCACGATAATCACCGCTTATCACGTGAAATCACGAATTTCGTCCACGCCAAATTACAGGCCGCGGTTCGTCAGTTCTCGGAGGTCGGAATTATTGTCATTTTATATTGTCACCGCCGACAGTTGGCGCCACTGTAACCGCCGTCGTCGGGCGGGAAAGAGGAACGGACAGACGTGCACTCGCCGACATAATGATGAGTGGCGACTACGGCGAAACCATTAAAATAACCGTTATTAAAAATAATATTTGCCGGTGTTGGACGGCGATAAAGAGACCTGCAAGGATAAGCCATTTACATAATCACCACTGACTACCGTGTTGGTAACAGTGCCGAATCTCACGCCGGTTTCGGCTACTTCATTCGGGGTGAAATTGGCCCTCTTGATTATTTTTGCCATCTTAATCGGATAAGAAACGATTTGGTGGCAGTTCTATTTTTTTGGCATCTGTGAATACACCCAGGGATGCCAACGGAAGAATATCAAAGGTGCCATCGAAGCGATTTCTATCCTAAAAATCTGATGAAAATAAATCCGTTCTGAGCTTTCCTCGAAAACTATTAGGACAGCTAATTGCGAAAAAAAACTAGGTATTCAACATCAACAATGTTCATTCTCATAGTGACATTTTTATGGTGAGATTGGCCCTCTTGATTATTTTTGCCATCTTAATAGGATAAGAAACGATTTGGTGGCAGTTCGATTTCTTTTTGTTGGCATCTGTGAATATCTGGTATTATTCATTGAGAGTGTCTTTCTTTCACTTTGTCAACTTTTCATACCAGAATAATGCGTCATATTTAACTTGATCTAAATGACAACCAGTGATGCCAACGCAAGAATATCAAATGTGCCATCGAAGCGATTTCTATCCTAAAAATCTGATGAGAATAAATCCGTTCTGAGCTTTCCTCGAAAACTATTAGGACAGCTAACTGCAAAAAAAACTAGGTATTCAACATCAACAATGTTTATTCTCATGGTAGCGTTTTTATGGTGAGGAATTGAGATCAATAATAAACCTTTGACTGAAATTAACAACGTTCCTTTTTGAGCGCTCGTACTACTTACACGAGGGCTATATCATTTCGTCACGATGTCTGTATTTTTCGAATTTTGAGCCGAAAATGGTCTCAATCGTCTATGTTCGACTCACTGATGACGAATCCGTCGGAAAATTCGAGTCTGTCCGTCCGGCCGTCCGTAAGTACGATAACTCTCGAACGGAACAACCTAGAGCCTCGAAATTTTCAGTGTGGGTTCAGTTCCCGAATGCCTCGGTTGTCAGTTCGTTAATGGGCTTCATTCCGCCAGGGGTTCCGTAAATATGGCCGTTCAAAGTTTTTTTTCCCCCGATTACTTGAAAACTAAAGATTTGATCGAGATGAAATTTCGCACTCAAATGGAGAATCAGGTGCTCAAGCTACATGTGAAATTTTGTCCAGATCGCATGACCAGAACCATAGAAACCATAGAAAATTGTAACTTTTGAACGGAAACGCCTAGGGACTTGAAATTTTCAGGGTAGGTGTGGATCTCGAATGTCGTGATCACGTTTATCTATGAGCAAAATTATACTAGGGGTTCCGTGAATATAGTCGTTTGAAATTTAGTTTTCTTGATAATTATAAAACTAGAGATTCGATCGTGACGAAATTTTGTATACTAATGGAGAATGATAAATTCAAGCTACATTTCTCCAGATCACATGACCAGAACCATAGAAACCATAGAAAATCATAACTTTCGAACGGAAAGGCCTAGGGACTTGAAATGTTCAGGATAGGTGTGGATCTGAAATGTCAGCTGAAGCACTGAAATTAAGTCTGAAGTTTCAGAATTTTTTTGACAGCTGTCGAAAATTCCTTTAATTTATTTCTAAAACTGGAAAATGCGAATCTACCTACAAGGTGGATGTACGAGCGCTCAAAAGCTCCTGACTTCACGGCAGTGCTTTTCGTAATTTTTGATTTCAAAACGACATAATTTCAACGAATGACAACAAGAAAGTGAACCTCTTCATGGATAAATTTTTTCTCCAACCTCCTCAGTCGGAATGAACAAGTTCTAGTCTTGAACGTTTCACCTAACTGGGCCCCAAAAGAAGTTGGTTGGAGTCCGCTATGCCAATCGGAAGAAACATACGATGAATGAGAATCTTTACATTGAAATTCGATTTATATTCCTGAAAGATTTCTCGTCAGCAATTTTCCTTGTCATATTATAATGGAGGTTTATTCGAAGAAAATCCCATTCTTGTTGTCATGGAAATAGTAGTGTTACTTGATAAATGGTAGTTTTTTTCTTAATTTCACAGAATTTTTTAAGATTTGAATCCTCATTGAGGAACAAATTGGTGGCTTGCCCATTTTCTCTGGGTTGGTACCCGTGAATATCTGACAAATGTCAGTTGTCATTCATTTGAAGTGTCTGCCATTCCCTTTGACAATTTGTTAAGAAGTTCTCATCAATTTAAAAAAAAAACACCACTCAGGGTTGCCAACGTAAGAAAATCAAATGCAATTCTCAAGCGCAGTTGATGGAACACGGCCACATCCTCCAGAGGTTACCGGCTCAGCAGATACTTCCGATTCCAAACCACCTGCTCGCCTCTTTACCTTCACATCTTTCTTCGTAACTCACTTTATGGCACTTTCGAGAAAGGAGAACTGCAAAAACGCCCCTTAGCAGCAGCGGCGGGGCTTTCATGTACAATCCGATGCAAATTGCCATTATAAACTTAATGATAGTTTCGAATACACGAAGCTATGATTGATTAATGTTCACTATTCGCTACTAATTGGCCACCTTACATTACAAAACTCCCATTCGGTTTGCTCACCGTTTATATTTAGATTCTCGCCGATTTCTCGATGTTTATTCGGCAGGGAAAGCGGACGTCTTGCCAAATTATTCGAAAACAATAAATCGCAAAAATTGTGTACGTTTTGATACAATGTTGTTATCGCCGAGGTCGGCGCCTTTGAAGGGCGAAAGAGTTATCGTGCGCGGTTTTTTCAATGGGGGTTCATTGCTCATTAAAATAGCCAAAGCGGATTCCGATGTACACGATCGGGTCACTCCTTATTGGAAAATAATTGGTTTGCTCCAATAACTCCACATGTTCGATAGAGTGAGATAAGTGAACGCACAAAATTTGAAAAGAATCGGATGACTAGAACCTAAATAGGCGATAGGCTGGACCACCATGCTATGCGTTGATTAAGTCGTACTTCACCTGAGGAACTTATCCAATGGTACCTGTAGGCCAGATGCCAGCAATGCCCAGATTCAAAAAGGAAAGAACCCAAAGTGGAATTTCTTCACATCAGTAACAACTCAACTCAGGTATTGACTCGAGTGCCACGGAAGATCCTGTATCGGTGTTTCCTTCCTTGTAAGGCAAGATTTCGAGTTGCGGAAGAATGTTCCAATACGAAAACTGGATAGGTATCGAGAGTATGGTAATGCGAAATCGGTCGCGTTGTCTGTGGAGCCGACTGGCGCCAATATGTTGTGACTGTAAGATCGCAATGACCTAACGTCTAAAATTAACTCGACGTAACGCAATTTACATGTTTTGCATTTATTAATGTGCAAATGCAAAACTTCTTACTTGTCGCCGGTCGCATACAATGAATTCGTCGGTTTTGGAGTTTTTATTGGCCATTATCCATATCTACGTTCGATATGCGCGCGGATTTTTGCCCTACTTGATTCGATAATGGCGTATCGTCTGTCGCCTAGTTTTTCCAGTCCAACCCAAATTTTCCAAAACTTCCTAGAGATTTCCAGATAAAGGATGTAGAATTTTATGTTGAATCATATGTTGTCGCCTCTCTTGAAACCTTTGATAAACATGAGCGAGTCCTTCTCAGGTTTCAGTGCATAAGTATCACCCCAATACGATCGATTGAGATTGTGGAGGATATAAACAATACGGCATAGTATCAGGAATTTATTCAAAATATTCAACAATCACCACGTGAAGGTCACCAACTACGAAGTAAAGGTAAAACCCGTGGCAGCCTTTATTAAAATTACATATAATATAAATACATCGTCGGAGCGTTAAATGTGGCTATTTAACACCGAAGAGTGAGATGGACTTCTGCAACAGGAGTTCATTGGAGATTTTGTAACGATGAGCGTTGCTGAAACGTTAGAACATTAAGTGACTATTACGAGTTCTAGTTTCTGCAAGATAATTGCTCGTTGGACTCGACTGATAATGGTTCTTGAGTAAGCTCACATTTCATCCCAAAGCTCATGAGGAAGTTCAAATTTGAAACACAAAGCTAGGCGAAAAGGAGGACTCTTCGAAAATTATTAGAGATGTGACAGGGATCTACTTGGACAACCAACCGGCTCCAAAGTCATGAGTCTGAACTTATGCGAGAACTAGACAAGAACAACAGGACCTTCTTGGCACTTCTCCTCTTCACAGAACCAGAATCTCAGAACGACAAGTAAGGGAAGATGAGATTTGTAGCTCCCTCGTGGAATATTTCTAGTTTGGGAGTCTCCACAACCCAAACAATATCAAGATCTCAGGGAGAACATGCTTGATCTCCTCTTGGACTAACGAGGTACAGCTACCACCCTATGCTCTATAGCAGCAGGAAATAACAAATCTGGAGTATACAGGGTCCCTGATACTATCTCAGCCCTCTACATCTAGAGATCAATAAGGTAGCCCATGAGGAATATCTGGGAAGGTCAAGGGAATGAGAGAATTAAAAGTCAGAGAGTCTGGTCCTCTCTGAACAAGTACATCTCATCAGCAAACCTGCCTAGTGATGTTATGATTAAGAAAGTAAGCATTGAGAAGGGCTTCAACACTATGCTATGTAAAAAGGAAGAATGGGAAAAGGAATACACTACCCAAAATTTCAAAACGAATACCATTAAATGGTAAACAGATGGTTCTAAAACCACGATAAGAGCCGGCACTTGAGTATACGGGACAAGAACCGAGTGTACACTATCGTTAGGCTCCTACTTGAGTAGTGCAGAAATACTTGCAATCTAAAGATGCATAGATATAAATCTGGAAAGAAACTATCAAGGGTGTGACATTGTGATCCATTTTTGAAGTCAGGCTGCTATCAAATCACTGCACTCCTGTATCATCGACTCAAAGCTGATATGGGAGTCCCGTAGGAAACTAAATGAAATAGACAAGAACAACAAGGTCTCTTTAGTCTGGGTTCCTGGTCATTCAGGAATCAAGAGAAACGAAGAGACCAATACACTTGCCAGGAAGGGAGCACAAACTCCACTTACTGTTCCAGAACCTTTCTGTGGAATAGGCAAATGCACCAAAAGAAAGAATTTTTGGAGAAGAAAGAGACTGAAATAGAAGCACTCTGGATAGTGGATGAATCTTCCAGGAATGGATCACTCCAAAAAGTTCCTTCGGAACTTTAAAAGTGCAAGATCCAAGAATAAGTAACGCCACCCCACAGGCTTCCTCTCAGGACATTATCGCCTCAGAAAGCATAACAGAAACTGACGAGTGCAGATTCTGTGGGAAAGAGGAGGAAACTCCTGTTCACCTGGTTACAGAACGCTTCGCCAGTAGAAAGCAGCGCAAATAATGTCTGGGACAAGAGACTTGAACCTCCTTGAAGCCCTCTCAGATAGTGGAGTTCATTGGAGCTCTGGAGCTGGAGGACGAGCGCATTTGGGGAAACAGCTCTGATGGGGGGCACAATAGACCTTGAGGTCGCAGGGAAATGTAAGCCCCTCACCTTACTAACTCAGCTGAAAGATAACTCTAAAACTAGGTGGTGAGCTGTAGCTCGAGATTTATCTCAATGGGTTCAGGAAGCCAACCGCAATAGATCATTTAACGTTTAGGAGGTCACAAAATTGGGTTCGCAAAATCTTTTCTCAGGATTAGGGTTATTATTATTTTATTTCATTTTATCACGAGTTGGAGGCTACCCATGAGCTACGACCTGTAGACCTATTGTGTAACGTTTCTTGAGCTGACCGAGTTATACCCCAAGCTGCAGCTTCCCATCCATTCTCAGTGTTCCTATGAAGTCCAGTAGCTGAGACTGCTCCAAGAAGGATCCCTCCATAATTGATGATTGAGTTGGCTTTCAATTAGCTGTTTCTTCCTTCCCATGGACATTTTCTGCCAATATATGTAGACGCTTTTTGAGGAGACATTACCTTACTTAGTGAAGGAGCCTTTAAGAAGATTCTTGCTGAGATCGAGGTAGGTACGCTTTGCTAAAGTTCAGGAGGAACACTCAATCTGGAAGATTTCGCCAGGTTGCTCTCCTGTCTTTCTCATCGACTATTCTTAATGGGTGTATTTTCCTAAGCCACAGCAAGATTCTGTGCTTACAGAGGGAGTAACGGCTTCTTTTTCTGAACAAGGCATTGGCTTCCTCCTTCCCCCTGATTTCTGGGTGTCTAGGAATTCAGACCCAGAGCACCTAGTTATTCTTACCTAGTTTGTTAGGCCGGCCCCTTATACAGTTATAGTTAGGTAAGAGGGTTTAATTTCACTGTGATCTCAAGGTCTATTGTTGCCCCCATCAGAGCTGTTTCTGCAAATGCGCTACCTACATCTCGGTCTCCCCGTTCCTCCTGTAATTCTCTTGTCCAAGACATTCTTTGTGCTGGTTTGCGATGGCAAGGCATTCTGTAACCAGGTGAACAGGAGTTTCCTCCGCTACCCCACAGAATCTACACTCGTCAGTTTCTGTTCAGCCCATTTTCATCATATGCTCTCTAAGGCGACAATGTCCTGTGAGGAAGCCAGTGAGGAGGCGTAACTTATTCTTACTGAGATCCAAATACTTATTGGATCTTGCACTTTTGCAGTTCCGAGGGAACTTTTTGAAGTGATCCGTTCCTGGAAGATTCCTCCAGGGTGCTTCTCTTTCAGTCTCTTCCTTATCGGTGCATTTGCCTATGCCACAGCCGGGCCAGTGAGTGGTGTTTGTGCTCTCTTTCTGGCAAGTGTATTGGCCTCTTCGTTTCCTTTGATTCCTGAGTGACCAGGAACCCAGACGAAAGAGACCTTGTTGTTCTTGCCTACTTCATCAAGTTTCCTCCGGCTCTCCCACTTGATAGCAGAATAGATCACAATGTCACACCCATGTAGAACCATCTGTATACCAATTAAGAGCTCACCACTTGAACCATATTCGAATTGATAACATGGTGAAGATGAAGTTGTTCTCTCCAGAAGCTCGCCTTCTGACCGGCAGCAGTGGAAACTTATGTATATGACGGGTGGTTGAATAAAGCTGAACAGATCTTTAACCCAAGATTCACGTCGGAGTGAACGACATTTGTTCAAGGATCACGAAATTTATGTCGGATTAAACAAGCAACGCTCCAACAATTATAATCCTGCCCAAAGTTCCCATTCGAGATCTCAGATCGCCCATATTAGCCTAACACCCTAAAGGACATCTAAGCACATCTCGACATTGCCAAAGACGAATCCGAGTGAAAGAAGGCGACGGACGACTCGTTGTTGGTCACCTTGACAGGAGGCCCGCTTTGGAACAAGACCGAATTATTTATGCACGTACAGAAACTGGCAGAGCCAATGATGTCATGCCTATCAGATACGCGTCTAAATTGCGATAAAACCGAGCGGATTAATGAGATGTGATGCACAATGTGTTGAAAACAAACCGGGGACCGAATTGCGCAACCATCGGCGATCTGTGGGGCATCGAAGGTCACTGTCTTGGACTTGCACCAGTGTGTGAGAAGTTTTCTGATAATGTTTTAACAGTTCTTTTACGACCATAAATTACGACGTGGTTGAGAGATTCTTCTGGTTTCTAGCACTCCAAGATGAAGTGGCTACTCGAAGGCGTACATGCGATTCCCCGAACAAAGCAGGGCACGATTTGGAGACTATTTCCTATAAAATAAATTCTTATGTTTTCTTACCTTCTCCACTCGTGGTAAGTGAACCTGGAGTTGAATTCCTACAAACTAAAGGTGCTTCACTAGGTGCTCTATCTGTAAAAGAAGAAAAATATATTATAGAAACGATTGAAGGGAATC
The DNA here is from genome assembly GCA_963966015.1 of Aphidecta obliterata. NCBI lineage: Eukaryota > Metazoa > Arthropoda > Insecta > Coleoptera > Coccinellidae > Aphidecta > Aphidecta obliterata. Next base: position 8,932,241 of record OZ014435.1, read on the forward strand.
AATAAAGTTCTATGAAGAACAATTTGCATTGTTAAATTTCCTTTTTTTTTCTTCTGAACTCATGAGCGAGTTCGCCGATCCAAATTCCTCAGTTCAGGCAGATGATGGAATACTTGGAAATACATCAGGAATTTCCGATCCACGTGTCTGTCCTTCATTATTCATTGTTACTTTATGGTCTATTCCGCTTGATTTAATAAGAAAATCGTGTGTTCCGAATTTAAATCGAGAAAATAAATTTCTCCGTCGCTTCGAAATTTACGCAACTTACAACCGCCATTTTATCAACAACATTGTAATATATTGTAAGTTTCGAATTTATCGTACATTGTTGGGTGGACAATATATTCTTCTAGCGAGATAGGCCGGAGAGATGCAAGACCATTGAGGATATACAGTAACATCATATCAGCTCTTTTTGATTCCTCTTGATTCTTCCAGATACACATGTCTGCTTTGGTAGACCAAATAAGTGATAGTACTCTTCCATTGGGAGGTTCTGGGAACACCAGTAGTCCACAAGTATAAAAATATTTTTGCTGCACCCTGCGTTATACCACCTTGTTTTTGTGCGATAGTTTTTTTTATTAATGACAGAGCAATTAGTCAGTAGACAAACAGGTGTGTTAATAATTAATGTGGCAGTTATTAGAAGTGTGGCGATTTTTTCACAACACGATCTCGATTTATCACGTTGGTAATTGAAAGGACACAAATCGAATCGTGGATATGGAAGCAATACAACTTGATGATAATCGATTATATTTCCATTCCAATGGATATAATATTAAACGAGTGACAATGAGTGACATGGGAACAGTAATACCAAGAAGAGTTAGGAATTTTTCAAGGCAATCAATCGATTTGTCTAGTTTTTCATTGTTTTCGCTTTTGTTTAAGGGTCTTTTTATCGAATATGTTACAATGAATAAAGCCGTTTCCTTAGTATCGAGAATGGATAGACAGTAAATGATCAAGCATAATAAACCGCAACTTGTAAATATACACCTCACATGCATTCATAATGAAGCCAGGCCAAATTTCAAGGTATGTGTGGAAAAATGTACGTAGTTAACTCCTCTGGTGGAATAATAAAGCATGCTACCATGTGTTTTTCAGGCATAAATACTTGCAATCGAAAGATGCATAGATATAAACCTGGAAAGAAACTATCAAGGGTGTGACATTGTGATCCATTCTGATAGTCAAGCTGCTATCGAAGCACTGAACTCCTGTATCATCGACTCAAAGCTGATATGGGAGTGCCGAAGGAAACTTAATGAAGTAACCAAGAACAACAAGGTCTCTTTAGCCTGGGTTCCTGGAATTAGAAGAAACTAAGAGGTCAAAACACTTGCCAGAAAAGGAAGAACAAACGCCACTTACTGGCCCAGAACCTTTCTGTGGCATAGGGAAATGCAGCTATAAGAAAGAGTTTTTGGAGTGGGAAGGGAGTATTTGGACCTCAGTAAGAATAAGTTACGCTTCCTCCCTGGATTCCTCACGGGACATTGTCGCCTTAGGAAGCATATGATGAGAATAGGCTTAACAGAAACTGACGAGTTAAGATTTTGTGGTGAAGAGGAAGAAACTCCTATTCACCTGGTTAGAGAATGACTCGCCATTGCAAACCAGCGCAAAGAATGTCTTGGACAAGAGAATTACAGGAGGAACGAGGATCTAACCTCCTTGAAGCCCTCTCAGATACTGGAGTCCATCGGAGCTCCTGACTATAACTATAACTATGCTACCATATTTTGAGCAGAAAGGATAGCACAACTCAGCTAGCTGTTGAAGATTCTCCTCGAAGAACTACAAGCTCAGTGTTCTTATTGAAGATGTGCTGGCGATTCTCATGAAAACTTTGTGATTTATTTATACATTGATCTTTTACCTGACCTGTGAAAAAAATTCTTACAAGTATACTGAGAGAAAAGTATAGTACTACAAAACGTCAATCTTGATTTTTCGTTAAAATGTTGCAAAATAGGGGAAAACGTGCAAACATGATCAAAACCGACTGAACGCTCGATTGCTTTCGAGAAGTGGTGGCATAAATGTACAGATTCGCGCCCTTCTGGAAAATAGTGCCTAAAATAATTCAAATCGCAATTACGCAAAAACTATTTATCCGACGACTTCCGGGTTGTGTACACTAAAAGTACAGGGTGTTTCACGTAAGCGAGTCACTATTTTGTGACTTATCCTTTGAGCAAAATTGAAAAGTGACCCATAACTATAATAGTTATTTTCAAGGGCTATCCAAATATGTCATCGGAAAAACTATCGAAGCAAGGCATGAAAAGTTATTGAGGAAGAACCGTTTTCCTAGACAAAATTTTTTTGCAACTTTAACTGGTTTTCAAAATAAGAAGGTCTATAGACAATTTCTCACCAATTGTTTCTTCATTTGAACTTCCGGTTTTATAGAAAACGGAAAATTTCTTCTCGCAAAATATACTTCATAATATTTTCCCATATTTTCTGAATGCTCAATCGATTCTGAATCTGAATATGTACATATAATGGTAGTTTTATATTCATTTCAACCAATTTCATTCAAAATCAACCTGAGGAAATTCAGATTCCATATTAGGGAAATATATCCATGTTGTCTGTGGTTCAATCAATATTTGCTTGTCAAAATTTGAAGTTTTCTTTCTCGATTATAATAGGAGCGAAAATATGAAGCCTGAATTTTCATTCAAAGCTCTCAATATGTTTACTTTTGAAGAAAGTTGGGATTTTTCGAAATAATTCATTAAAAGTGACAAAAATGCTATCCACAGAAACTATTGAAAGTTCCTTCCTCTCACTCCTTCGCACTTTCTGAGACACTCCCAACTTTCTTCAAGAGTAAACATATTGAAAACTTTGAATGAAAATTCAGGCTTCATATTTTCGCTTCTATTATAATCGATAATTCGAGAATGAAAACTTCAAATTTCGACAATCAAATGTTGATTGAACCATAGACAACATGGGACTTTTTTCCAAATATGGAGTCTGAATTTTCTCAGGTTGACTTTGGATGGAATTGCTCGAAATTAATATAAAACTACCATTATATTTCCATATTCGGATTCAGAATCGATTGAGCATTCAGAAAAAATGGGAAAATATTATGAAGTATATTTTGCAATTTCAATGATTAGGAAATTGTCTATAGACCTTCTCATTTTGAAAACCAGCAAACATTTTTTGAGCGCTCGTACTACTTACGCGAGGGCTATATCATTTCGTCACGATGTCTGTATTTTTCGAATTTTGAGCCAAAAATGGTCTCAATCGACTATGTCCGACTCACTGATGACGAATCCGTCGAAAAATTCGAGTCTGTCCGTCCGGCCGTCCGTAAGCACGATAACTCTCGAACGGAACAACCTAGAGAATTGAAATTTTCAGTGTGGGTTCAGTTCCCGAATGCCTCGGTTAAGTTCGTTAATGGGCCAAATTCCACCAGGGGTTCCGTAAATATGGCCGTTCAAAGTTTTGTTCCCCTGATTACTTGAAAACTACGAATTTGATCGAGATGAAATTTTGCACTCAAATGGAGAATGAAGTGTTCAAGCTACATGTGAAATTTTGTCCAGATTGCATGACCAGAACCATAGAAACCATAGAATATTGTATCTTTTGAACGGAAAGGCCTAGGGACTTGAAATTTTCAAGACACCTATCTTGAAATGTCGCGTTCACGTTTATCAATGAGCAGAATTATACTAGGGGTTCCGTAAATACGGTCGTTTGAAATTTTGTTTTTTCGATCATTTCTAAACTACGGATTCGATCGACATGAAATTCCCTATTTTAACCGAGAATGATATATTAAAGCAATATTTCGTCCAGATCGCATGACCAGAACCATAGAAAATTGTAACTTTTGAACGGAAATGCCTAGGAACTTGAAATTTTCAGGGTGGGTTTGGATCACGAATATCGCGGTCACGTTCATCAATGAGCAAAATTTGACTAGGGGTTCCGTAAATATGGCCGTTCGAAATATTTTTTTCCTCATAGTTTCGAAACAACTGATCGGAATGGAATGAAATTTTGCACCTAGCTGAGGAATAATGTATTCAAACTACGCGCAAAATTTTGTCCAGATCGCATCACCAAGACCATAGATACCGTAGAAAATTCTAGCGAATTATCGAAAAAAAATTGATCAGCTGAAGAACTGACATGATGTCTGGAGCTTCGCCTGAGTTTCAGAATTTGTTTGACAGCTGTCGAAAATTCCTTCAATTGATTTCTAAAACTGGAAAATGCGAATCTACCTACAAGGTGGATGTACGAGCGCTCAAAATCTCCTGACTTCACGGCAGTGCTTTTCGTAATTTTTTTTTGGAAAAACAGTTTTTCCTTAATAACTTGGTTCGTAATATTTTCCGAGAACATATTTGGATAGCCCTTGAAAATTACTATTATATTGATGGGTCACTTTTCAATTTTGCTCAAAGGATGTCACAAAATCCAGTGACCCCCTTACATGAAACCCCTTGTACCTATTAACCACTACTTTCACCAGAAAAACCAGCGCGGTTTTTCTGGCTTTTCACGGTAATAATGACCCGATTGAGTTGCACTAGCACTCATTTTCTTCGTCTTCTCATTCTTTACAATTCTGTTTTTGAAGATTTCAGCATTGATTCAGATTTTACAAGCAAAAAACTAATGTTTTTTTGAAATTCCAAAAAAAGTTATTATATTTGCGATTCGAAAACATATCACTAAACGTCCACGGTTCACCCCACGTACCCCCACACTCGCGGTTTTCTTCTAGGATTTTTGAAACAGAATGACCCTTTATCTACTCTATTGCCTGCTCTAATATTGAAATACGACATGAACAATCTCGCCCAACGAGGCCAAAAATGCACCGATCCGAAATCAACGAAGCATGCTCGGCGCTTTCACGCCGGGCGATCGTCGTTTCACACGTTCGTGTAAACGGCTAGGGGTGCATCGGTCCGTCCGCCCCCACGTCGTGTCTCCCCCTCGGGCACGTGGTTCCGGCAACGGTCTCAGTAGGCGACAGGATGTGGTGGTTAGTGGCGTCTCACGAGGGCTGCGATCTGCAGACAATGCAAGGCTGCTGCACCTGTTGTCTGCTGTCTCGACGGATGATTCCCCCTGTCGCCGACTGATGCAGGCCCGTATCGAGGGGTTTTCTAGTTTTGGAACATTCCATGTATGTTGGGTGCCAATTTTGCAACCGATAGACTGAAGACTTGATGAAATTGGCTCGGTGCTAGAAGACGAATTTTGCTACCACATTGTCTCCGACCACGAGCAGGAAGGAAATGTCAAGTTTCTTCCCAAATTCCTGAATTAACGCGGAACTCTCAAGAAGAGCGAAAGTCTTCATGTAATATCACAAATAACAACAAAAGTTTTGAACGACAGTCTTCAATATATTAGGCGAGGCACTTCTGGGACCGTCTCATAATGAGCAGATATAAATAGAACATCCTCCGGCGTCGAGAAACCGTTGAAGGGGATGATAAAGCGAACCTTCCGAGAAAACCCCGACCATTCCAACGGCCCCGCCGTCCAACAACCCATTATTTATACCATTAATTGGTAGGCACCTGTTGTGTTCAATCCTCCATCTCGCTCCCATTCATGAAAGAGCCTCTTAGCTTTCGGACCGCGCCAAACTGGACGCCCACGCCGCCGCGACGATGAGGCCTACTGCTTCCCCCATCGGCCCCCCCACTGGAACCGTTCGGTATTCGGATTAGCGCCACCGAGCCCCGACCGACCTTTCCGATCGAGCGGAATGTTAAATAACCTGGCGCCTAAATCTGAAACGGACCGCTGAACTACTTTGTAGTATGCTGATCGAACGACAATTTCGTCTACGTACTCTATAAATCAGTCGACCGAGGTGGCATTGAAACGTTCCATTCCAGCAGTTGTGTCGTTTTCTATTTCGAAACCGATACTAGCTGAACCGCGCCACGGCTTCGCACAGCTTCCTCGAATCGATCTTCTTACGTCTAGGTGTGAAACAGGCACCTAGGTCTTCTTCACGAAATTTTATTTCCCCAGCTCATTCCTTACTTTCGAACCCATACGTATGTGGAATACTGGCAGTGGAAATTAATGTCCAGGTCTGCCATTCCAGGCAGACCTGGCCAGGTGACCCTGAAGCACTTGGAGGCCCTCGAATGCGAGTCGAAGACCTTCTAGAACACCCATACAGCCGGCATAGAGCTACAACCTTATCTTCAGATCGAAAACTTGCTCATTAGGGTACCAAACAGAAGAATGCACTGGAAAACAATATCCTAGGACAAAGCCAAGACAAATCTTTCGGTCCACTCGATGGCCATTGCGATGTGAGATTCAACTAACAGAACATGGTCGAAGAGAGCTCATTTGTTTGTAGGTTATGCAATTCGGTAGACAAAACCAACGAGCACTTACTATGCAGATTTAAACATTTGCAGGTGCTGCTGCTGCTCAGTCGAACGTCCCTTGGGGAAATCACGAACTGAAGAAGTGGATTTCTCAAGACATCTGTAGTGGAATTGTTTCGCTCAAAAGATCAGATGGTCGTGCTGCAGGGGGCACAACTATCTCCAATCTAAACTAATCCAAGTGAAAAATCTTTCTTCCCAACAGATTTGGGAGTTCCACAAGGGAGTGTCCTCGGATCCCTATTATTCTCACACGTAAGATTTGCCAATGGCGGTGGCGTTCACCAGGATATTTGCCAAGCTTACGTTCAAATTTATCTCAATAATGGTTGAAAAAGTGGAAAAATGAAGTAAATGAATAAATAAATTGAAATCGAAAAATTACGAAAAGCACTGCCGTGAAGTCAGGAGCTTTTGAGCGCTCGTACATCTCAATCAATTGAAGGAATTTTTGACAACAGTCAAAAAAATTCTGGAACTCAGGCGAAACTCCAGACTTCATGTCAGTGCTTCAGCTGATCAATTTTTTTTCGATAATTCGCTAGAATTTTCTACGGTATCTATGGTCTTGGTGATGCGGGCTGGACAAAATTTCGCACGAAGTTTGAATACATTATTTCTCAGCTAGGTGCAAATTTTCATTCCAGTCTCATCAGTAGTTTCGAAACTATCAGGAAAAAAATATTTTATACGGCCATATTCGCGGAACCCCTAGTCTAATTTTGCTCATTGAGGAACGTGACCGCAACATTCGCGATCCGAACCCACCCTGAAAATTTCAAGTTCCTAAGCCTTTCCGTTCAAAAGTTACAATTTTCTATGCTTTCTATGGTTCTGGTCATGCGATCTGAACAAAATGTTGCTTCAATATATTATTCTTATCATTCTCGATTACAAAATTTTATCTCGATCGAATCCGTAGTTTCGAAATGATCGAGAAAACAAAATTTCAAACGACCGTATTTACGGAACCCTAGTATAATTCTGCTCATTGATAAACGTGAGCACGACATTTCAGATCCACACCTATCCTGAAAATTTCAAGTCCCTAGGCCTTTCCGTTCGAAAGTAATGATTTTCTATGGTTTCTATGGTTCTGGTCATGTGATCTGGATGAATGTAGCTTGAATATAAATTTCTCCATTAGTATACAAAATTTCGTCACGATCGAATCTGTAGTTTTGAAATTATCAAGAAAACTAAATTTCAAACGACCATATTCACGGAACCCCTAGAAAAATGTTGCTCATAGATGAACGTGATCACGACATTCGAGATCCACACCTATCCTGAAAATTTCAAGTCCCTAAGCGTTTCCGTTCGAAAGTTACAACAAAAGTTACAACCAACTATGGTCTCTATGGTTCTGGTCATGCGATCTGGACAAAATTAAACATGTAGCTTGAACACCTCATTCTCCATTTAAGCGCAAAATTTCATTTCGATCAAATCTGTAGTTTTCAAAAGATCAGGGGAACAAAATTTTGAACTGCCATATTTACGGAACCCCTAGTGGAATTTGGCCCATTAACGAACTTAACCAAGGCATTCGGGAACTGAACCCACACTCAAAATTTCAAGTCTCTAGGTTGTTCCGTTCGAGAGTTATCGTGCTTACGGCCGGACGGACGGACCCGAATTTTCCGACGGATTCTTCATCAGTGAGTTGAACATAGTCGATTGAGACCATTTTCGGCTCAAAATTCGAAAAATACAGACATCGTGACGAAATGATATAGCCCTCGTGTAAGTAGTACGAGCGCTCAAAAATATAGTTTCAACAAACTATATACAAATACCAAAAATACCGGACGGATAGAATTGAATTCGACACCTTGAATTCTTCAACTGTGAAAAAGAAAGGAATATGGATAAGAGGACTGCAGTGATTAAAAGGAAGAAATTCGCGGTTATTGTTTCAAAATACAGGGTGTTTTTTAGGGTGAGGGTTTTATGACATTCAATTTGAAAAAAGTGTGAAAAATCTTGGGCATCAAGATCTTAAGACGACTCTGAATCGTGTTATCTCTCTGTTATGAGATTTGCCATGAATCACCGTGCCATATGCATTCCAGCAAGTGAATAAAATGCTGGATTTTATCGCAAATTTGAATATTCTCTTTCAACTTTCATCAGGAGATTTTTCCTGAACGGTATAATTCTTAAATTTCAAACTAAGAAGAGGAACAATTACTGATTGAAAAGTAAACACAAACTCAACAAAAAATGGATCCAAATTGTTTACAGAAATTGTTCTAAATAGTCACCATTCGTTTGATGTGTACAAAGTCTTGACCAGCGCAATAATGAATGGTTTCATGCAGCAACTATAACATCAGTTTGCTCACGAATAATGTCACAAGCATTTTCAATGCGTTGTTTTAGTTCTTCAACACTATTCACCTCACCATAACTGTACACGAATGCTTTCAAAGGAACCCAAAAGAATGAATTGCAGGGGTTGAGATCCAGGGAGCGTGCAGGCCAAGAAATCGACCCACCACGTCCTACCCACCTATTTGGAAACACATTACGAAATTCGGAAAAGTCACGAAAATCATACGCTCTATCAGATGATTTCTCGTAAACTGAACGCATTCAATAAACACATTTAGATCTCAATACGTACCGTAAGATCCGGACTGGGAATTCCTCGGGTTCGTGGGTAACTGTGATTTAGAAATACTCGGCCCTGGTAAATATTTTATATAAAGGATTTTTGGAATTTAGATTTATTTTGATGAGTTCTAGCACCTGTCAAACACCCTGTATAATTTTATATAAATCAGTCATTCAATTTTTTGGAATAATTGCTTCTACATGTTGGAAAAATGAAAATTATAATTGAAAAAAATTGCGTGAAGCAAACTCATTGAAGAGAAACATGACGGTGCGTTTTTCGGACGACCCATAGAACTTGCCAACTTCCGAAAAAACAGCGTCAGACACTCTCCTTAGTCTCGCACGTGAAACTAAATAAAACCAAATGTTTTCCGATCTAGACGAATATAAATAGTTGTCAGTTATCGCATAAAAAAGAATTCTAAAACGTTTTACACCTACTAACTCAGGAATAGTTGATTCATTTAATATCACTTGTGGGACACGGGACCACAGAATTTATGGCCGAGTTCTTCTTTTTCAACAGTAATTTATTAGGACAGGCGCCATTGAAGTAACAAGTTGATCTTTTTGGATGGCTGTTGAATATATGCGAGAATCTGTCACAATTTACATACTGATAAAATTTTGAACTTTAACGAAATGATAATCGAAAGAAATGAGATTATTATGAATTTCAACGAATTCGAAAGCTAAATATACTTTTCGGCATCTCTAATCGCAGAATTAATATTTCAAGAAATCTATCATCAATGTGTTATCTCTGAGGAGCTTATTTGCATGTATGAAATGCCATATTTATGATGGACATGTACAGTATGCCCTCATATTTGAGAATATTTCAATTTCTAACAAAAAAAATCAGAAATAATTTAGAAAATAACATCAAAAACAGAAAAATAAACAGGAATGAGTCGAATAAGGCGAGGTTTGAAATTAATAAGTATACCTTTATCTTTCAAGGAACTAGGTAGCGAACTCAATGCATTGAAATAGATAATAAGATTTTTTTTACCGAAGGTTTGTTTGATTCCTTTGTATATCTATTCCAATCAGGTCAAATATGGATAATTCATGATTCAATAGCATACAACAAAGGTTTTATGCATAAATAAAATAGGCATGTTTATCAACTAAAAAATTAATCTTCATTATCTTGAGTGCATTCGAATAAACATAGAATTCATAGAGAATTGACAAAACTTTTCTATTCATAATGAAGATACAGTGTGTTTTCAAAGGTGAGGCTTTTTTGACAGGTGCTAGAAATAAGTCAAAATTCCAAAAATCCTTTATATAAAATATTCACCAGGGCCGAGTATCTCGAAATCAAAGTTACCCGGGAAACTGAGAAATTTCCAGTCCGGATCTGTATTGAGATCTAAATGTGTTTATTAAATGCGTTCAGTTTACAGGAAATTATCTAACAGAGCCTATGATTTTTGTGACTTCAGGTGGATAGGACGTGATGGGTCGATTTCTTGGCCTACACGCTTCCCGGATCTAAACCCCTATGATTCCTTCTTTTGGGTCCGTTTGAAAACATTATTGTACAGTAACAGTGAGGTGAATAGTGTTGAAGAACTATAACAACGCATTGAAAATGCTTGTGACATTATTCGTGAGCAAACTGATGTGATAGTTACTGCATGCAATAATTCGTTATTACGCCGGGCCAGAATGGTGACCATTTCGAACAATTTCTGTAAACAATTTGTATCGATTTTATGGATGAGTTTGTGAACTTTCTAAGTTTTTTTATAGGACCTTTTCAATCAGTAATTTTTCGTCGGCTTAGTTCTAAGCAGAATTGAAATATTTTAAATCTTTGTTGTATTTCATCCTCGACTACAAAAATCGCAAGATATGGAAGAGAAAATCTGTATAATAAAGAAAACTAGATGACATATGTAATTTAATGAAGAAAACTCACCTTCAGGTTTAAGCGTATCCATGGCACAAACGGAGTAGGGAGGGGGAGGATAATCTGAAAAAAAAAAGTTTAGTTACTGAATGATTTCTTGACCTTTTTGAAGCAACAAACCAAAGACCATTACATTGTCATAAAAAATTTTTCATTCATATCCATATTGAAATGTAATACTCAAATATGTTGAAAGGTTTTGAAAACCTGAAAATTGGTTGAACAAAAACCCTGCCTCTGTTTTGGCGGAAAACCATAAATTAAAATTATTTACATTCGTTGTGGGCACTGCAAAGCGTTTTGGCCCGATGGCAGACAAGGATGACACATTTAAATGTAGCAGATACATCTAATATCTCCAGAAATATCACTCCTGAAAAACGTCTGAAGAGATTTTAATAATAATTGTTACTTAACGTACACTGTAACAGTTAATGGAGACATATTTCACCAGTTTTAAGAGCGTCTCGCGATGACACGTCTTTTGAACACTGAAAATCCATTATGATTTCGGGATTAACACAGGTTTCGAATTACGGATTTCAAACGGACTGGGTATTTGATATTTGAGCACTGTAAGCTGAGAGGTTCGCAGAAATTTTGGGAAGAGTGTTCCCAGTAAACAACCACATATATTTCCTGTCATAATTGGATATCTCCACAAGTTCCTTCAATGGAAGCCAGGAATACGACAAAAATGCAACGTCGCTCGAAGGCCAAAGACTACTCCGGAATAACCTGTAATGAAATGTGTGTGTTACTGGATACTCGAGTAGGATTATAATTTGACCAATTTCTCTAGGTCCAACTTCCAGTACCCACGTCCTGAAGAAACTGTTTTCTTCAACCTGCATCGATCCATCTGTCAACGGAACACACCCTGCAACCGAGGCACAACCCAGACATCATCCGCATGCACTTGTACAAGACATCTCGTTCTTGTACGTCAACATAGCATCACAGATGCAGCCATAAATTACTAAAAATTACGGGGCATCTGGAGTCACCATCGAAACAATGAGAATTCTTCGACATCTTGGCATGTGGGCTGGTTGTGTAACCTGTGACAGCCCAAAATATGGCCTGCCTCATCCGTCCTGGCCTGGCCGGCCGAAGACCGGCTCGCTTAAGACCATTAACATAATTACACTAAATCACAGCGAAAGGCCGCCACAGAGACCAATTGCCGAAGACCGAGGAGGGCCTTTTGCGTGGAACGGTGCCTGAGTTTATGATCATTGTCTTTGGAATGAGGAAAATGTGTGGTCGGCGTGGAAAATGATTAAGGACTTCACAACAATTCCCTTCTTCGAGCGATGTAATTGCATAGTTACCACCAACTTTTATTTGAGTTCTTCATCAGCGGAGAGCAATTCAAGAAATTCGTAATAAAACCTACCGTGGTTGGTTTCCTCATTTCGAACGTGTGAACACACCTTGTATGGTAACTCTGAATCGAAATGGGGAAAGTATGTGGGCATATAATGATACCAGAGAGAAGGATGATGGACTTTTGAATTCGTTGAAACAACGTCGTAACGCAAGACACGTCTACAAAAAACATTGAAGTGCCTTTAAAACACCCTCTCTCAACGCAAAGCAAAAAATGACTATTGGAATTTAATTCCAACAAGTGTTTGACAATTTTATTCATAGTTGATTTGTATCTCGTTGGTCGTTGGTAAAAAACGATCAACACTTGAATAATCCTTCCGCTAATAATAAAAAATATGAGTTTTATATGAAAATAACCTGGTCTGAAGAGATTCGTTAATTTCCATTCAACATTTTTTACTGTCAGCCTATATGTCAACACATTATTCAATATTGAATTAACCATAACAAAATAGCAAAAAAAAACACCTCGAAAATAGAGCAACCTTCGAGGGGAAAAATAGAAAAAAAAATCAAGGATATTCCCACTTACACCTGACTTCAATTCCACGAATCCGAACAGGATACATTCTGCTAACGTAAATCAGAACGAATTTATTGTGGTACGAATAGACCTGACAACTCGCAGCGAGTGTTTATAAACAAAGTCGATCGCTCCCAATAACCAGTCTTTTCCTCAAATTAAATGCATACCTTCCGACCTGGCCGGGATTTAACAAAACATTAAGCAAACATCGTAAATTTCACGAGACAACTGTGGCATCATCATTTTTCGGAATAAAGGCATGATAGGGGATCGTATATCAGGGTTATTGCCTATTTCACCCTCTCGTTTTCACGAATGAACGGGGAGAATCGGCCTTCTGTTTGTCCCGATGAATTTCACAAAGTGCCAGTTGGGAAACCGCAAAATTTATTGGGAGAGTTCCAGATGGAAAAAAAGCTTCACGAAATTCATGGTCACAATCTTGGTTTTCTTCAAGGATCTGAATAATGAGATTAATAAGAACATTTAATTTAATTTTTTTTTAATAAATTTTTATTGATTTCGAATATTTCTTCACCAATAAACAATGACAATTTTGTCACTGACAGGACACTCCATTACATTATAATTTATTTTCGCCCTGAGTCATTCAAATTTCATTCTCAGAAATATCAGGAAAATAATAAATCAATTCCAAGAGATCAAGGCGACTAATTGGACATTACGGCTAATTTACCGAGTCCTATTGTTGAAAATAACGATTTGCATACTTTCTTTTATCACCGCGTGCTATTTTTCCCACTGTCAACTTCATCTTCCTAATTACTGTTACTTGGCGCCAATTCCAGGGGACGCTATTTTAATTTTAGTTGCGGTATGTCGCTTATTGTTTCCCTGTAGGATTATTCTAAGATACAGTCTCAGAACAAAGAGAAAAAAAAACTAACTCAATGAATAGACTGGTGGAAATCCAAATTACAAGAAGTGAACTGAGTGGAACGTGCCATCATCGATGGACAAGTGTAGCAGGTAGACTAGTTTCTAGCTATTTAGCCGTAATAAGTACCGCATAACTCAATCGACGATGAAGATAAACATGAAATGCAGAACTTATACTACCAGCCACAAGACACGCATCGATAAAATGTAAAGAGCCGCGATATCTGGCAGGAAAAAGTCTACAATTCTTGCCATCAATTCCTTCAAAAATATAGATTTCTACCCACTTTCCCCTTTCCCTTGTGTTTTCGTAAGTTTGACCATTTGATCAAACCTCACTTCACTCCAACCCAGTGATTTTGTTAATTGCACTAACTCTACTTAACCTAACATCACCTATTTCTCAATTGAAATTCCCAACTCAATATTCGTCATACTTCAGAATTTCGAAATTTCCAATCGATTATAATTTTTAATCATCCCCATCCCAGTAATTTTTATCCTCACTTGATCTAACATCAACCATTTTTTTTATAATGAGCAAAATAAGCGTAGGGGTTCCGTAAATATGGTCGTTTGAAATTTAGTTTTCTTGATAATTTCAAAACTACGGATTCGATCCTGATGAAATTTTGTATTTTAATCGAGAATGATATATTAAAACAATATTTTGTCCAGATCGCTTGACCAGAACCATAGAAAATCATAACTCTCGAACGGAAAGACCTAGAGACTTGAAATTTTTAGGGCCGGTTTGGTTCTCGAATGTCGAGGTCTCGTTCATCAATGAGCAAAATTAGGCCGGGGGTTCCGTAAATATGGCCGTTCGAAATTTTGTTCTCCTGATTACTTCAAATCTACTGATTCGATGAAATCAAATTCTGCACACAGATGGAGTATGACGTGTTCAAGCTACATGCCAAATTTTGTCCAGATCGCATGCCAGAACCATAGAAATCATAGAAAATTATAACTTTCGAACGGAAAGGCCTAGGGACTTGAAATTTTCAAATTAGGTGTGGATATCAAATGTCGCGGTTACGTTGATCAATGAGCAAAATTAGACCAGGGGTTCCGTAAATATGGGCGTTCAAAATATTTTTTTTCTGATAATTTCGAAACTGTTGATCGGATTGGAATGAAGTTTCGGACAAGATGAAGAAAAATATATTCAAATTACGTGCGCAATTTTGTCCAGATCGCATCACCAAGACCATAGATACCGCAGAAAATCCTAGCGAATTATCGAAAAAAAATTGATCACTTAAAACACTGACGTGAAGTCTGGAGTTTCGTCTTAGTTTGAAATTTTTTTTGACAGCTGTCAAAACTAACATTGGTAGAACTGCCCAACTGTCATATGTCATGTCAAAAATTTCAAAATTCACGTATTTTAATGTAACTAAAGTTAACACTTCCAAACATAGAATAACAAAAATAATCCTGAATCTCCTCTTGGGAAATAACGAGGAAATGGTTATTTGTTCTTCATTTATTGTAACGTGGACTTGGTGAAGGTTACTACTGAGCAAAATTCACGTTTGGCTGTGAGAAGCGTTAATTAGTTGATGAAACACAAAGGAATTCAAGACTCGTTTTGGCGTCTGCTATCGTCATCCATCAAACGAATCAATTTGCTGAACATAACACCTGTTCACGACAACAATAAGAGCCCAATCCCACAGATTCTCAACTCAATTTTATCCACTACTACAAAGCCAGAACCTCGAGTATAGATCAAGGAAGTGATTTATCCGGAATAATAATCCCCTTTCTCACACACAACGATTACAGTATTTGCCTAGTTATTCATCTGAACCGCTGACAAAAGCGTTTGTCTAATTATTCATCAACTACAACTACCCATAAGAACCTCACCAAGTTTACAAGATGGGAGAGTTAAGGTCAAACCAGAACCAGCGGCAGCACAAATCTATCCGCACTTTTAAGGTTAACGAGTCGGTGTATTTATAGATAACAACGTCTATTTTATTTTTTTCTCTATTCTTGGATCTCGAAAATGGTTTTAATTAGTGTTATTTTGTTACGTCTGAATTTGAGATTTCCCACACCTATTTCTAGACGGAGCTGAAGCTCTCACGTTCAGAAGGATTTTGATTGATCGAGCATCATTTTGTTTCTTTGTATAAATTTTTTAATTTTTTAATTTTTTTTTATTTAGAGTTTATTTTTTTGAATTAACCAAATACATGTCACAGAGGTACATAATAAGGTATTCTTAACTGAACGTGTTATTAAATCAATAATTTTTCCGAAAATTAGTTCTATACATTTTATTATATATAATAAATGTTGATACAATTGATCAAATTATCAAAAAAAGATATATATGAGAATTTTTGGCATCTAATTTCCTCTTCTTCATTCGGTAAAATACGGAAGAACCCTGACATTTTTGAGCGCTCGTTCTACTTACAAGAGGGCTATATCATTTCGTCACGATGTCTGTATTTTTCGAATTTTGAGCCGAAAATATTCTCAATCGACCAGGTGTGACTCACTGATGACGAATCCGTCGAGAAATTCGAGTCTGTCCGTCCGTGCGGCAATCCGTATACACGATAACTCTCGAACGGAACGACCTAGAAACTTGAAATTTTCAGGGTAGGTTCAAATTTCGAATGCCGCGCTTAATTTTGTTATTGGGCAAAATTCAACCAGGGGTTCCGTAAATATGGTTGTTTGAAATTGATAATTTCAAAACTACGGATTCGATCGGGACGAAATTTTGTATTTTGATGGAGAATGATATATTTAAGCTGCATTTTTTCCAGATCGCAGAACCAGAACCATTTGAAATTCCAACGAATTATTGAATAAGAAATCCTTATATTTCTGTAATTGCTGATTCGGCATAATTGTCAAAGAGCTGCTGTAATTTTTTTCACAGATGTCATTGATTGGTTTCTAAAACTGGAAAATGCGCATCTACCTACAAGGTGGATGAACAGCGTTTAAAAGCTCCTGACTTCACGTCAGTGCTTTTTATAATTTTTCGGAAAAAGTTCGTTAAATCCCAGAATTTCGATGACGTTTGTCTCGACAAGATTTGACGAAACGTCTGAGGTACGTGCACGTTTGGGCGGATTTCTCGGAAAATCGACCTATTGAGGGGGCGAATCGAGTGTCCTTTCAGCAGTAAGAACCGGACTAACGAATGAAAAAAAAGACCTGTAGTTCTGAAATAGCAGTAAATATTGAGAAACGTGCTTTCTGAAAAAAATGTAGGTATAAGATTAAGAAAAAAATTACTGCCGTGAAGGCAGGAGCTTTTGAGCGCTCGTACATGCACCTTGTAGGTAGATTCGCATTTTCCAGTTTTAGAAATCAATTGAAGGAATTTTCGACAGCTGTCACAAAAATTCTGAAACTTAGGCGAAACTCCAGACTTCATGTCAGTGCTATAGGTGACCAATTTTTTTTCGATGATTCGCTAGAATTTTCTACGGTATCTATGGTCTTGGTGGTGCGATCTGGACAAAATTTGGCACGTAGTTTGAATACATTATTCCTAAGCTAGGTGCAAAATTTCATCCCAATCCAATCAGCAGTTTCGAAATTATCAGGAAAAAAATATTTTGAACAGCCATATTTACGGAACCCCTAATCTAATTTTGCTCATTGATGAACGTGGCCGCGATATTCGCGATCCAAACCCACCCTGAAAATTTCAAGTTCCTAGGCCTTTCCGTTCAAAAGTTACAATTTTCTATGGTTTCTATGGTTCTGGTCATGCGATCTGGACAAAATATTGTTTTAATATATCATTCTCGATTAAAATACAAAATTTCGTCACGATCGAATCTGTAGTTTTGAAATTATCAAGAAAACTAAATTTCAAACGACCATATTTACGGAACCCCTAGTATAATTCTGCTCATAGATGAACGTGATCACGACATTCGAGATCCACATCTATCCTGAAGATTTCAAGTCCCTAGGCGATTCCGTTCAAAAGTTACAATTTTCTATGGTTTCTATGGTTCTGGTCATGCGATCTGCACAAAATTTCACATGTAGCTTGAACACCTCATTCTCCATTCGAGTGCAAAATTTTATCTCAATCAAATCTGCAGTTTTCAAGTAATCAGGGGAACAAAACTTTGAACGGCCATATTTACGGAACCCCTGGTGGAATTTTGCCCATTAACGAACTCAACCGAGGCATTCGGGAACTGAACCCACACTGAAAATTTCAAGTATCTAGGTTGTTCCGTTCGAGAGTTATCGTGCTTACGGACGGACAGACTCGAATTTTCCGACGGATTCGTCATCAGGGAGTCGAACATAGTCGATTGAGACCATTTTCGACCCAAAATTCGAAAAATACTGACATCGTGACCAAATGATATAGCCCTCGTGTAAGTAGTACGAGCGCTCAAAAAAGAATACAATAAACTCTTGTTTTCCCAAAAATAATTTTCAAAATAGTCAGAATCCAACTTCCATGTGTGCTCAAATAAATCTAGTATTCTAGGAAAAAACAGTGCAATTTTTCCATTACACCAATTCGCCGTAACAATTAAGACCCACACAAGGTCTGAGTGGAACTGGCGGAAGATCAAATAAAAAATTATATTCCTTATCAGATTGTAAACTAAAACGTCTAATAGACTGAAATTCAATTGAAATTACTCTTGTGAATCTGGGAAAAACACAGTAAATTCATCTTCCGAGAAAGTCAACATAGTTATCAATCAAGAATACATGGTAGATGAGTATATTTCTAACCACCAATCTTAAGATCATGTGAAGTAAGTGTAAATCTTTGTCAAGAGAAATACTGCTGAAGTACAAATTTCTCAACTTATGAATCGATTTCTTCACATTGTACAATCTCAACACTTCAACGAGCCAAAAAAAAAGGTAATAAGGGAAAAAAGCTTCAATTATCCGTTGGTGAAGTCGAGTGAGTTGACTCTTTTTCGTAAAAGCGTAAAGACGTTAGAGTCCATAGCGATACGTATAGCGCGGCCTACGTGATCGTCCTACGTTCAATTGCGGTACATTAGCCGGCCAGATAATGAGGAAAAGGTCGGAGATAAAGCTCAATTAAATTCTAGATTTACGATTGATGTACCGTTTATTTCTTTTCAATGGATATGCGCGACGCCAGTAGGATTTCAAAAGCCGTGAATGAACGAGGTTGGAATGTGTCGGGGGGACCCATTGATATTCGTTAATCTCACGTTCTAAATAATTCCGATTTTATTATCGTCGAGTCGTTTTGGGTGGAATCCTGAGGTAATTATCTGATGTATACCCACGTACAACGACCTCGTGAATAGCGCGTGTAACGAAAATAGTTCTACTGTTATACTGACGAGACCAATTTGTATTTAATTATGAATTGTGCTTTGTTCGATCAGTATTATAGGATCTAACTGCTGCAATTGCTGCAGCTGACATCCACGGAAGTTACTTGATGTGCAGCTGCCCTGTGAATCAAATCGAGCTCTAAAAAATGTTGGAAAGACGATATCAGCCATCTGCAGAGGTACTCAATAAGAATTTTATAGAGCAATTCCAGTTTTCCCTACGGAATAACGAGGAATACGTGGAATAATGATTGTTCTTTGGGCCGATTGCTTTACATATACACGTCGGTGGTATTTAAAAATAGATAAATAACATCTGTCGTACATACTGACGTCTAGAAGGATGAACTGCGAGATTGAACGTTCTTTTCTTCAGAAATTTGTGTCAGATTGATGAAATTTTGTGGGGAAGTGCCAATCATCATGAAATTGTCTCATGCAACTTTGAGGAGTCTAAATTGCTTTGAAGCAGTTACCATCTCCAGATTCTTGGGAACTAAGCGACTGCAATCTTGAACTTCTTCAGTCATTTAATATATGGGAGGGCCTTGCCAATCATCATAACTTCGAACGTCTTTAGGAACCTTGAGAGGTCTGAATAGCTTTGAAGCAGCTACCATCTAATAGATGATGATAAAACCTTCATAAGATGAAATGGTTTTCAAGAGCAAATAGTCTTGAGGAGGTCTGTTCAACTGAGTGAACGATCTTGGAGCTTTTTTTTCGAAGTGTATAAATACATATTTGTTGACTCAAAACGGTTCAAAAACCTATGCAATGCTGAATATCTTGGAATTATTTCTTGGGAACTAAGCGACTGCAATCTTGAACCTCTTCAGTCCGTTTAATGTTTGGGAGGGCAGTGCCAATCATCATTACTTCAAACGTCTTTAGGAACCTTGAGGAGTCTGAATTGCTTTGAAGCAGCTACCATCTAATAGATGATGATAAAACCTTTATAAGATGAAATAGTTCTCGAAAGCAAATAGTTTTGAGGAGGTCTGTTCAACTGAGTGAACGATCTTGGAGCTTTTTCGAAGTGTATAAATACATATTTGTTGACTCAAAACGGTTCAAAAACCTATGCAATGCTGAATATCTTGGAATTATTTCTTGGGAACTAAGCGACTGCAATCTTGAACCTCTTCAGTCCGTTTAATGTTTGGGAGGGCAGTGCCAATCATCATAACTTCAAATGTCTTTAGGAACCTTGAGGAGTCTGAATTGCTTTGAAGCAGCTACCATCTAATAGATGATGATAAAACCTGCATAAGATGAAATCCAAGAGCAAATATAGTCTTGAGAAGGTCTGTTCGACTGAGTGGACGACCTTGGAGCTTTTTCGAAGTGTATACATACATATTTGTTGACTCAAAACGGTTTTAAAACCAATGTAATGCTGAATAACTCGGAATTATTTCTTGGGAACTGAGCGACTGCAATCAAAAACCTCTTCAGTTCATTTATTGTCTGGGAGGGCAGTGCCAATCATCATAACTCCAAAGTCTTTAGGAACCTTGAGGAATCTAAATTGCTCTGTAGCAGCTACCATCTAGATGATAATAAAACCTTCATAAGATAAAATGGTTTTCAAGAGCAAATAGTCTTGAGGAGGTCTGTTCAACTGAGTGAACGATCTTGGAGCTTTTTCGAAGTGTATACATACATATTTGTTGACTCAAAACGGTTCAAAAACCTATGCAATGCTGAATATCTTGGAATTATTTCTTGGGAACGAAGCGACTGCAATCTGAAATCTCTTCAGTACATTTGATGTTTGGGAGGGCAGTGCCAATCATCATAACTTCAAACGTCTTTAGGAACCTTGAAGAGTCTGAATGGCTTTGAAGCAGCTACCAGCTACCAGAAGATGATAAAACCTTTATAAGATGAAATAGTTTTCGAAAGCAAATAGTCTTGACGAGGTCTGTTCAACTGAGTGAACGGTCTTGGAGCTTTTTCGAAGTGTATAAATACATATTTGTTGACTCAAAACGGTTCAAAAACCTATGTAATGCTGAATATCTTGGAATTATTTCTTGGGAACTAAGCGACTGCAATCTTGAACCTCTTCAGTCTGTTTAATGTTTGGGAGGGCACTGCCAATCATCATAACTTCAAACGTCTTTAGGAACCTTGAGGAGTCTGAATTGCTTTGAAGCAGCTACCATCTAGTAGATGATGATAAAACCTTCATAAGATGAAATGATTTTCGAGAGGAAATAGTCTTGAGAAGGTATATTCAACTGAGTGAACGATCTTGAAGCTTTTTCGAAGTGTATAAATACATATTTGTTGACTTAAAACGGTTTGAAAACCTATGTAATGCTGAATATCTTGGAATTATTTCTTGGGAACTAAGCGACTGCAATCTGAAACCTCTTCAGTCTGTTTAATGTTTGGGAGGGCACTGCCAATCATCATAACTTCAAACGTCTTTAGGAACCTTGAAGAGTCTGAATTGCTTTGTAACAGCTACCATCGAGATGATAATAAAACCTTCATAAGATAAAATGGTTTTCAAGAGCAAAAAGTTTCAAGAAGGTCTGTTCGACTAAGTGGACGATCTTGAAGATTTTTCGATGTGAATACATACATATTTTTCAACTCAAAACGGTTTTAAAATCTATGTAATGCTGAATATGCTGGAATTATTGCTTGGGAACTAAGCGACTGCAATCTGAAACCTCTTCAGTTCATTTTATGTTTGGGAGATCAGTGCCAATCATCATAACTCCAAACGTCTTCAGCAACCTTGAGGAATCTAAATTGCTTTGTAACAGCTACCATCGAGATGATAATAAAACCTTCATAAGATAAAAGGGGTTTCAAGAGCAAAAAGTCTTAAGAAGGTCTGTTCGACTGAGTGGACGACCTTGGAGCTTTTTCGAAGTGTATACATACATATTTGTTGACTCAAAACGGTTTTAAAACCAATGTAATGCTGAATAACTCGGAATTATTTCTTGGGAACTGAGCGACGGCAATCTAAAACCTCTTCAGTTCATTTATTGTCTGGGAGGGCAGTGCCAATCATCATAACTCCAAAGTCTTTAGGAACCTTGAGGAGTCTAAATTGCTCTGTAGCAGCTACCATCTAGATGATAATAAAACCTTCATAAGATAAAATGGTTTTCAAGAGCAAATAGTCTTGAGAAGGTCTGTTCAACTCAGTGAACGATTTTGAAGCTTTTTCGAAGTTTATACATATTTATTCACTCAAAGCGGTTTAAAACCTATTCCTTGGGAACTAAGCGATTGCAATATAAAACCTTCCGGCTTCACGCCTCAGAAATCGCTTGGTTTTCGGTCGTCGAACACGAAACATCACAATCGTTCTATTGAATAGCTGTACTTCCTACGGTTGTGCGGGGAGCTGTTCCCATCCAAGAACCATGAATGAAAGCAACGTGGGCTGAATGTTTATACGCCGACCTTATTTGAATAAAAGCCATCGTTCCATTCGTGAACGTAGGAAATGCCATTAGGTAACTATCGGAGAACCAGTCGGACGCCATACGGCCGAATCGCGTTCTTTCGTAAGTGGATAGGACCAGACTCGAAGATATCGTTTTATCGGAGAGAGAGTGGACGTCTAATCCGACGTTTATTAGCGTCTATTATCTGATGCCGTTGACACTTGCCGCGTAGAACGCCTAAATGTCGCGTTTTTGCCGTCTTGTAGAAAGTGTCGCCGACGTGGTCTGGCGCGACGGTGAAATTTACAGGCATGAATGGGCGTCTCAATGGATATGGCGCTTTCGAACGGAGACATTCTCGTTATGGAATCGTCTTCCAACGTGCTCGATGGGCGTTAAGGCCGTACAACACCTGCGGAAAGGTGGGCCGAGGCGCTCTCTCGGAAAAGCAGACGTGCAGATTTGGGTCCATTATATGATGGTGAGACTTAACGGTTACACCCTGTATCTTATTACATCACTTCTAATACCATTCGATCAGACCACGTGGTCTCACCAATACGAGAAGAAGCTCCACCCATGCCCTCTTAATTCGCTCCGTTTTTTGCGCCATAACTCGAAGGATTTCTCTTCCAGAACTTGTGCGATAAGATCAACATTGTCACTGTTTCTAGGCTTATGTCATTTCTATATTCAAAACAAGATACTTAATGAATATTAATCGATCAAAGAAGTTTTCCATCGGCTCCTTTGATATTCAAACATTCATACAATAATTAATGGCGAATTTAAATATATATTATTACCATATACATGTCGTTATTGCGGAAAATTATGAAGTTAAATCATTTTCAAGAGAATTAAATTGGACGTAGGTTGTTGATACGTTAAACAGAAAATTTACTGAACGGTTTAGCGGAGAAATTGAACGCGTTGGCCAATTATCGTGGTCGAAGGAGTATTTTGGCATGATCTCTGAGTTTGAACATGGTAGACATGAAAAATTATAGTGAACCTTTTCGTATTTTTGTAGTAATTTCAAGGTCTCTTATGTGATGAGCTCTGAAACAATTACCGATAACGAATAGAATAAAACTAGGAGCTTTCGAGCGCTCGTTCATCCACCTTGTGGGTAGATTCGCATTTTCCAGTTTTAGAAACCAATTGAAGAAGATTTTGACAGCTGTCAAAAAAACGGCAGCAGCTCTTTGTCAATTATGCCGAATCAGCTGTTATAGAAATATAAGGATTTTTTATTCAATAATTCGTTAGAATTTTGAATGGTTTTAGCTTGAATATATCATTCTCCATTGAAATACAAAATTTCGTCACCATCGAAATTTTGAAATTATCGAGAAAACTAAATTTCGAACGACCATATTTACGGAACCCCTGGTCAAATTTTGCCCAGTAACGAACTCAACCGCGACATTCGAGATTCGAACCTACCCTGAAAATTTCAAGTTTCTAGGTCGTTCCGTTCGAGAGTATCGTGTATACGGACGGACGGCCGGATGGACAGACTTTAATTTTCCGAGAGATTCGTCAACAGTGTGTCGAACCTTGTCGATTGAGACCATTTTCGGCTCAAAATTCGAAAAATACAGACATCTTCTATGGTTCTGGTCATGCGATCTGGACAAAATATTGCTTCAATATATCATTCTCGATTAAAATACAAAATCTCATCTCGATCGAATCCGCAGTTTCAAAATTATCGAGGAAACAAAATTCGAAACGACCGTATTTACGGAACCCCTAGTACAATTCTGCTCATAAACGTGAACGCGACATTTCAGATCCATACCTATCCTGAAATTTTCAAGTCCCTAGGCCTTTCCGTTCGAAAGTTACGATTTTCTATGGTTTCTATGGTTCTGGTCATGTGATCTGGAGGAATGTAGCTTGAATATAACTTTCTCCATTAGTATACAAAATTTCGTCACGATCGAATCTGTAGTTTTGAAATTATCAAGAAAACCAAATTTCAAACGACCATATTCACGGAACCCCTAGAATTATATTGCTCATAGAAGAACGTGATCACGACATTCGAGATCCACACCCATCCTGAATATTTCAAGTCCCTAGGCGTTTCCGTTCGAAAGTTAAAATTTTCAATGGTTTCTATGGTTCTGGTCATGCGATCTGGACAAAATTTCACATGTAGCGCAAACACCTCATTTTCCATTTGAGTGCAAAATTTCATCTCGATCAAATCTGTAGTTTTCAAGTAATCAGGGAAACAAAACTTTGAACGGTCATATTTACGGAACCCCTGGTGGAATTTGGCCCATTAACGAACTTAACCGAGGTATTCGGGAACTGAACCCACACTGAAAATTTCAAGTCTCAGACTCGAATTTTCCGACGGATTCGTCATCAGTGAGTCGAACATAGTCGATTGAGACCATTTTCGGCTCAAAATTCGAAAAATACAGACATCGTGACGAAATGATATAGCCCTCGTGTAGTACGAGCGCTCAAAAAAATCAAATTCTATTTGAGTTTGAATCTTTAATTAATCCCAGAATGTTGCAGATTACTTCTAGCTATGTCGGCAGAGAAGATAAACTCCATAGGAAAAACGAAAGTATTAGAGTAAGTACGATAAAAAACAATAAAAAAAATCAAATTTCATTTCATCTTAATTCTTTCATCAATCCTAGAATGTTGCAAATCATTACTAGCTATCTCGCCAAAGGAGATAAACTCCTGAAGAAATATGAGAGCATTAGTGTAACTAGAATTAAAAAAATCAAATTTTATTTCATTTTGAATCTTTTCTTAAATCCTAGAATATTGCAGATCATTACTAGCTATCTAGTCAAAGGCGATGAACTCCAGATGAGAAATGAAAGCATCAGAGTAACAACAATAAAAAAAAAATGAAAAAGAATCAAATTTCATTCAATTTTGAATCTGAAGATGAACTCCAGAAGAAAAAATTACGAAAAGCACTGCATTGAAGGCAGGAGCTTTTGAGCGCTCGTACATGCACCTTGTAGGTAGATTCGCATTTTCCAGTTTTGGAAACAAATTGAGGAAATTTTTGACAGCCGTCAAACAAATTTTCAAACTGAGGCGATAATCCAGACTTCAAGTTAGTGCTTTAAATGACCAATTATGTTTTCGATAATTCGCTAAAATTTTTTACGGTATCTATGGTCTTGGTGATGCGATCTGGACAAAATTTCGCACCTAGTTTGAATACATTATTCCTCAGCTAGGTGAAAAATTTCATTCCAATCAAATCGGTAGTTTCGAAATTATCAGGAACAGAATATTTTGAACGGCCATATTTACGGAACCCCTAGTCTAATTTTGCTGATTGATGAACGTGACCGTGAAATTCGCGATCCAAACCCACCCTGATAATTTCAAGTTCCTAGGCCTTTCCCTTCAGAAGTTATAATTTTCTATGGTTTCTATGGTTCTGGTCATGCGATCTGAACCAAATGTTGCTTTAATAAATCATTCTCGTTTAAAATACAAAATTTTATCTCGATCGAATCCGTAGTTTCGAAATTATCGAGAAAACAAAATTTCAAACGACCGTATTTACGGAACCCCTAGTATAATTCTGCTCATTGATAAACGTGAACGCCACATTTCCTGAAACCTTCAAGTCCCTAGGCCTTTCCGTTCGAAAGTTTGATTTTCTATGGTTTCTATGGATCTGGTCATGCGATCTAGAGAAATGTAGCTTGAATATATCTTTCTCCATTAGTATACAGAATTTCGTCACGATCGAATCGGTAGTTTGGAAATTATCAAGAAAACTAAATTTCAAAGGACTATATTTACGGAACCCCTAGCATAATTTTGCTTATAGATTAAAGTGATCACGACAATCGAGATCCACACCTATCCTGAAAATTTCAAGTCCCTAGGCGTTTCCGTTCAAAAGTTACAATTTTCTATGGTTTCTATGGTTCTGGTGATGCGAGCTGAACAAAATTTTGCATGTAGCTTGAACACCTAATTTTCCATTAGAGGGCAAAATTTCATCTCGATCGAATCTGTAGTTTCAAAGTAATCAGGGAAAGAAAATTACGAGCGGCCATATTTACGGAACCCCTCGCCGAATTTTGCCCAATAACGAACTCAACCGCGGCATTCGAGATTCGAACCTAACCTGAAAATTTCAAGTTTCTAGGACATTCCGTTCGAGAGTTATCGTGTATATGGACGGACAGACTCGAATTTTTCGACGGATTCGTCATCAGTGAGTCGAACATAGTCGATTGAAACCATTTTCGGCTCAAAATTCGAAAAATACAGACACCGTGACGAAATATAGCCCTCGTGTAAGTAGTACGAGCGTAATTGGAATAAAGAACAATAAAAAAATCAAATTTTATTTTGAATCTTTCATTAATCCTAGAATTATTCTTCATCTTCATGAATGTGCAAAATTTCCCAACCGGCGCATTTAGTCCTCAAAGGCACCCCGAAAATTTCAAAACTAAAAATATAGGCTGTTTCTCACGAAAGTTATTTTGTTTACGGACAGACTTCATCTGTGAATACAACCTAATCGTTTGAGACTACTCCCGGCTGAAAATTCGAAAATTTTGGAAATTAGCACAAAATGTTGTTCATTGAAACAAACAAGAAATCGATCAATTTTCTTATTGCCTTTCTTCACCGAAATCTACTCAGAAACTACGACATCGGCGTAAGCGTTGAACACAGATGGCGCAACGGTAGGCGACGAACCTCGACGAGTCGCCGGCCCGTCCCTGCACGCAAATATGCCGGCCGATAGGCGGTGAGAAAGTCGCCGGCAGATAGCTTAGGCGCCATCCACGGCTGGCTCCTCTGGGTGGCACACGGTGCCGGCCCCCCCTCGCCGCGTGCCCCCCGCCGGGCGACCGCCAGGCCGCGTCGTATGAGTAGGTACAGCCGAGTGAAATACCTGTAACCTGTAATGTTTTGATGGAGGTTGACTCAACTAGTTCGTTGCACCCGTCGCGGAGGATCTTCTCGACCGATTCGGCTGTGTCTCGACTGGCCGATCGTTCGACTATGATGGTACGGCGAGAAGAGAAGATTGGCGTTTATAGTGATAGATCGAAGGTACGTCGATCAAGGGAAACATTGTAGACGTTGCAACGTTGCATAGGGCAATGTGGCACTGCCCTCCCTGATGAATTTCTCCTCACAAATATACTATTTATAAAATACTAATACCTATTTAACTTTTCTGGTATGTTTACTCATGCTATCGGTAGTGATAATCAATTTGATGCTCTTCAACTTCTTGTTTAAAGGGAATGGTAGGAAAGTGAGAGGCTGAGGCTCTCTACAGGAATGTTAAAATTAGGGTTGCGATTCGGCTTCGGTGTCCGGTCGCTTCGGACAACTTATCCACTATTCGGTTAGAGGTTGTGCACTACTTTCGTTTGCCCTATGCATCACAATTATTGTTTCAATAATTTCTTATTTCATTTGTGGAATGTGCATTCAGGCATGTATGCACGAGAGTTTCCTTGAACGTTTTCGAATAAAAAATCTATATTTTCTGTGTAATCCAATTTTTCCAAAGCGGATAATTTAAACTTTCTTCAACAATTACTGGCGATTTGAAAGAAAAAAATCGAAATTTCTTTCATTATCAAAAAGTTGCACTCAGCCATTGATTTGTTGATTTGATTTTAATGTTCGATTCGGCCAAAGGTTCTCCTGAAATTTCCAGTACTGAAAATCAGAATAATATTTCTTTTTGTTCTCTTTCTGGTTGGTATCTATATTTTATATATTCAAATACTATTTGGGTTGAGGAATCTGTTTTGGTATTGCAGTTTATATTCTTTTTGTCCGATGTTTATTAAGAGAATAGATTTGTTTTTGTATAGAGTTTATCTTAAGTTTTTTGTGCAATGTTTTAAGCCATTATTAAGTTGTTGATCTAATCAATTGTTTGATAGATTGAATATATATTTAGAAACAATTGTGTTTCCTTTTTGAGCGCTCGTACTACTTACACGAGGGCTATATCATTTCGTCACGATGTCTGTATTTTTCGAATTTTGAGCCGAAAATGATCTCAAACGACCATGTTTGACTCACTGATGACGAATCCGTCGAAAAATTCGAGTCTGTCTGTCCGTCCGGTCGTATACACGATAACTTTTGAACGGGAGGTCCTAGAAACTTGAAATTTTCAAGGTAGGTTTGAATCTCGAATGCCGCGGTTAAGTTCGTTATTGGGCAAAATTCGCCCAGGGGTTCCGTAAATATAGCCACTCGAAATTTTGTTTTCCTGATCACTTCGAAACTACAGATACGATCGGGTTGAAATTTTGCACTCAGATGGAGAATTACGTGTTCAAGCTACATGCAAAATTTTGTCCAGCTCGAATGACCAGAACCATAGAAACCATAGAAAATTATAACTTTGTAATGGAAAGGCCTAGGGACTTGAAATTTTCAGGATAGGTGTGGATCTCGAATGTTGCGGTCACGTTCATCAATGAGCAGAATTAGAGTATGGGTTTCGTAAATATGGCCGTTCAAAATATTCTGTTCCTGATAATTTCAAAACTAAGGATTTGATCGTGACGAAAATTTGTATTTAAATTGAGAATGATATATTCGAGCTACATTTTTCCAGATCGCATGATCAGGACCATAGAAACCATAGAAAATCAAAACTTTCGAACGGAAAGGCCTAGGGACTTGAAATTTTCAGGATATGTTCGGATCGCGAATTTCGCGGTCACATTCATCAATGAGCAAAATTAGACTAGAGGTTCTGTAAATATAGCCGTTCAAACTATTTTTTTCCTGATAATTTCGAAACTACTCATTGGATTGGAATGAAATTTCACACATAGATGAAGAATGATGTATTCAAACTACTTGGGAAATTTTGTCCAGATCGCATTACCAAGACCATAGATACCGTAGATATGAGGATAATAATAATAATATGAGGATTTTTCATTCAATAATTCGTAAAATAGTTCTGGTTATGCGATCTGGAAAAAATGTAGCTTGAATATATCATGCTCCATTCAAATACAAAATTTCGTCATGATCGAATCCGTAGTTTTGAAATGATCAAACGACCATATTTACGGAACCCCTGGTGGAATTTTGCCCAATAACGAACTCAATCGCAGCATTCGAGATTCGAACCTACCCTGAAAATTTCAAGTTTCTAGGTCGTTCCGTTCGAGAGTTATCGTGTATACGGATAGACGGACAGAATTGAATTTTTCACAAGAATTTCAAACTAAGGCGAAACTAATGCTTTTGGTGACCAATTTTTTTTTCGATGATTCTCTAGAATTTTCTACGATATCTATGGTCTTGGTAATGCGATCTGGACAAAATTTCGCACGTAGTTCAAATACATCATTCTTCATCTATGTGCGAAATTTCATTCCAATCCAATCAGTAGTTTCGAAATTATCAGGAAAAGAATTATTTAAACGGCCATATTTACGGAACCCCTATTCTAATTTTGGCCATTGATAAACGTGACCACGATATGAAAATTTCAAGTGCCTTGGCCTTTCCGTCGAATGTTATAATTTTCTATGGTTTCGGTCATGCGATCTGGACATTTTGCATGTAGCTTGAACACGTCATTCTCCTTCCCTCAATGAGCGATATTCGACTGCGGATATCTCAGAAACTGTTTGAGTTACAAAAAAAGTAGTGGAAACAATCTTTTACGGAATTTAAAAATTATATATGGGGTAAGTTCAACCATACGACGCACCGTTTGAAAGATATGAGCAAAAAATGAAAATTGTGACTTTTGTCTCGCTCCTTACTCAAGCTCCAGGTCTAGGTCTCAGGACTTAATTGATTTCCGATAAAAGAGGGAGTTTCGATTGTAAGAAACGCTACTAGTATGAAGAAACCTGTTCTGCGCCAATCACAGCTATTCACTTTGCTAAATACATGATCCATCTTAAGAGTTCTTGTTTTTAAATTTGGTAATACGAAAACGGGAATAAAACACACAAAAATTGATACAAGAAGCTAGAATATCGATAAAATCTGATATTTTGATCTTTATAGAGATGTGACGTCATCCAATTTGACGCAGAAGAGTGCGGATTGCTAAATTTTTCTTCTAGAGATTATCTCATCAACCTTACGTTGAAATTAAAATGTGTACATTTTTAGAATATGCTCAACCCACTTAGTTTTCCGAAATAAGGATTTCATCAGTGATTCTTCGTTGGTCAACATGCCTATTGCCCTGCCTGTGGCAAATTCAAAGGCAAGATTCAACTCGATCGCATCCGAAGACATTAAATGGACCTTCTTAGAACTGACGTGGTAGGACCTTTGAAGATCGAAAATGGTTGTGGCAGATAGCTAGAGTCTAGACGAGAGATTTTACAGGTGAAGACAATCGGTTCCAGTGGCGTCCCCTAAATTTGGCCTTCGAAGAATCATTTCAATATTGATTCTTCCATCAACAATTCAAATGCGCAAGGCAATTAATTGAATTCGTGGAAAGCGACTGTCCATCAGGTAAATTTTCGCACGAGTCTTACCAGGTGTTGATGTTCCTTCGAGATATTTTAACGACTGTCCGGCGAAGGTTATTCTAACAAGTTATGACAGGTAGTAAAATTTGAAATATTATCTATGCTAAAGGAGCGTAATGGCCTAGTTATGATCGACTTTAGCACTAATTAAACACCTACAAAATGACGTTACCGTATTTAAATGTCGTAAAGAAATAATAACGTTCATTGTATATTCAATAGGCTTTTCTTTTCTCGTGTCTCCACTGTCTACTCAAGTGTCGAAAAGCTCAATAAGATGGCAAATTTTAAAACGATATATTATTCAAACTTCCACATCAACCGTGAGCAAGACCATTAACTAGAGTTGAACCTCAAAATGTCATTATGATGAACACGATAGGCCATTAGCTTGGCGCCTGTCGGTACACTCTCTTTCATTCGAAGAGAGAAGGGTAGGTTCTTCAATGTGAACAGAAGTATTTTCGAGGAAAACAACAATAAAACTTGATTATACAGTAGTCTTTTAAATTCTGAGTATGCGACCAAAGATTCGACATTTTATTCTTATATATTTCTTTTTGAGTGTATAATTAACATTATACAAATATTTGTGTACCACTTTAACTACGCCAATGTCCTATCCATGGACAAGTTGTCAGAGATGATCACGTGTTGATACGGCGCAACGTGAACCTCTAGAAGCCGACATTCCTGAGATTCTCCGTATGCTCATCTTGCCGGCAAACCTAATTTTGCTGGAAATACTTCATTAAGATTTCGTTCAGATCAATCTCGACGATTGAAAGATAACCATATGGAATTCGGGCTACAGCCCGAGGAGGATATGAATCACTTGAGAATTTATAGTGATAAGTACAAATTGAAAGCGTGGTCTACCGTATCGAGAGGATTCTTCTTAGATATCAGGTCGTTCTAGAATGCCATTTTGTGCATTCTGTGGTCAACTTCGGGTTTTTCTAGGAAACGATGTGCTAGATTCCACGCAAAGTGGACGTTTATCGACTATCGTTCCAATAGGTTCTTAGTTTATTACCTAACGGCGGTAATGAACATCTTGATCGTGACGCAATAGAGTGGAGATGTTGGTTCTCCATTGATCTTTCGAAGCCTCTTTGGGACTTCCTGGAAGTTCAACATAACTTGCGTTTGTAGGACCACCCAATAATTTTCTTCATCAGAGAAAAAAATCCACGAACAGCTCACATCGCCACTACACTTACCGGAACTAATAACGTCCACTTTTTCTTGTGCGGGTACCTGAAGAGTAACCACGAGAGTTCTATCAATTTTCTACGTCACACTCCCATTGCAAGAGATATCTGTTACCGAATCCGAAATCGAAAGCTGCATCGAGATAACTGACATGAATGAAATCTGCAAGCTTGCGCTGCATTCTCACAAACAACAATCATACGACCTAACATACCATCAACTTTGGTCATTGCTCTTGTTTGTGTAAATCGAGCCCGTTCGAATGAATCCCACCAGAATGTTTAACATTATTTATATCAACGAGGTTTAGTGTTCGTTTGTTTATATCTGTTCGTAATTCGATTATTCCAAGCTTTGCTCGCGAATTCATGCCAGATGGAAATATTCGTTATGCAGGGTTACAGGAAAAGTCGTACTGAATATTGAGGGACGTTATTATTCAGGTCATTTCTGATGGATTTGGTTCTATAATATGGTGTCCGAAACTTGACCGTTATGGAGATATTGAGGTTTGAAGATATTTTGAAAAATCATCTATTTTTAGGCTTTTTAATCGATTTTTTTCGGATTGGAGCTTCTAGGGGCCGTTTTTTTGATGTATCTAGTTAGAGGGCATGTCAATTAATAAAAATTAAGAAAAGCACTGCCGTGAAGGCAGGAGATTTTGAGCGCTCGTACATGCACCTTGTAGGTGGATTCGCATTTTCCAGTTTTAGAAATCAATTGAAGGAATTTTCGACAGCTGTCAAAAAAATTCTGAAACTTAGGCGAAACTCCAGACTTCATGTCTTCAGCTGACCAATTTTTTTTCGATAATTCGCTAGAATTTTCAACGGTATCTATGGTCTTGGTGATGCGATCTGGACAAAATTTTGCACGTAGTTTGAATACATTATTCTTCAGCTAGGAGCAAACTAAACTATCAGGAAAAAAATATTTTGAATGGCCATATTCACGGAACCCCTAGTCTAATTTTGCTCATTGATGAACGTGACTGCGATATTCGCGATCCAAACCCACCCTGAAAATTTCAAGTTCCTAGGCCTTTCCGTTCAGAAGTTACAATTTTCTATGGTTTCTATGGTTCTGGTCATGTGATCTGGAGAAATGTAGCTTGAATATATCATTCTCCATTTAAATACAAAATTTCGTGACGATCGAATCTGTAGTTTTGAAATTATCAAGAAAACTAAATTTCAAACGACCATATTTACGGAACCCCTAGAATAA
Source organism: Aphidecta obliterata (assembly GCA_963966015.1). Classification (NCBI taxonomy): domain Eukaryota; kingdom Metazoa; phylum Arthropoda; class Insecta; order Coleoptera; family Coccinellidae; genus Aphidecta; species Aphidecta obliterata. The sequence goes on from OZ014435.1 coordinate 8,965,758, forward strand.
TTTTGCTCATAGATGAACGTCATCACGACATTCCAGAACCTCACCTATCCTGAAAATTTCAAGTCCCTAGGCGTTTCCGTTCAAAAGTTACAATTTTCTATGGTTTCTATGGTTCTGGTTATGCGATCTGGACAAAATTTCACATGTAGCTGGAACACCTCATTCTCCATTTGAGTGCAAAGGTTCATATTCACTTTGAACGGGCATATTTACGGAACCCCTGGTGGAATTCTGCCCATTAACGAACTTAACCGAGGCATTCGGGATCTGAACCTACACTGAAAATTTCAAGTCTCTAGGTTGATCCGTTCGAGAGTTATCGTGCTTACGGACGGCCGGACAGACTCGAATTTTCCGACGGATTCGTCATCAGTGATTCGAACATAGTCGATTGAGACCATTTTCAGCTCAAAATTCGAAAAATACAGACATCGTGACGAAATGATATAGCCCTCGTGTAAGTATTACGAGCGCTCAAAAATTATTAACAGAAACAGAACCTACTACTAACAGCTCAATAAGACTGCTCGACAACGGTTAGAATTAAAGAATTTTCACTAAGTGTTTTTAAATTTGAAGCGTTTTTTCGAAAAAAACTTCTTGGAACTTATTCGGCAGAAAAGTTGAAAAACTTCTACGTTTCTTCAGCTTTTCAGAAAGGTATAACACTTGCTATTAGATAGGCAAAACATTGACCAAATTACAGTTGAGGTAGTAACGGCGGCCATGTCGAACATGAATTATAAAGTATTGCTCTGTTCTTCTTTGTTTTATTTACGTATTTCAGCTATTTTTTGTACTCGGGAGACAAAGAAATACATTCTCAGGAATGTTATTTTAAATCTTGGCGTATAGTCTGCTCATGGGATTCTTTCGTGGTAGATGTGTAATCCGTAATTTTCTGTGAATTCGCGACTTGGATTTTTGGACTGTTACATCTTCTTAATGTGTGACGTGGCTTGTGACTCGACTTTGATTTGTATTGTGAAAATGGCAACATTTACTAACGAGGAATATGCCGACATCCGACATCCTGATGTGTGGTGGATTTTCCGAGGGAGTGTAGTGGCGTGCACGCAATAAATACTTGCGACGGTATCCTACTCGTCGAGTACCTGATATTGGCGTTTTTGACAGAGTTTATCGATGACTACGAGAAACTGGGTCTGTTCTAGTACGATGGACTGACATGGGACTTATCGGGCTCCCAAAGAGCAAGATAACCCAAAAAAAGAACAGGAGGGTCAAAAGGAGATCCAGTCTGAATGTGTGGATGGCCATAATATCAAATTACTTGATAGGGCCATACTTCCTGCCTATTTTAGCTACTTATACCTCAAACAAAAAATCCTCTACTACCTTAACTGTTATTTGGTCAATGTATTACCTATTCAATAGCAGGTGTTATACCTTTTCTGATTAGCTAGAAGTTTTGAAACTTATTTGCAGAATGGGTTCCATGAAGTTTTCTTCAAAAAAAGCGTTTCAAAGTTGAAAACACTTGAATTGACTTATTAAATCACCGAAAATTTGCGATTCTTGGTTTGGACTGGTCCACGAAGAGTGCTTCCAGGGCAGAAGACTCAAAATCATGGAGGTGGTGTATCCTCGAATTAAATAATCCGTTTCTTTTTTCATTCTTGATTTAGAGCGTTTGAATATCTCACTCCCAAAGCAGTTCTCTCCCATAATTTTAGAGTTGACATCATGCTTTCAATTCACGTAAGTTTCAAGGACACGACGGTAATTTTTGGCATCTTTCTAATTCAGCAGCAGCACCAGGTCCGAGGTGCATGAAGAGGGATCTAAGTTACCATGAGCACGTTCTGGGTTGCTGAACCTTAGAAAGTTAACAACCGTCGTTCTTTTTATTCAGTCATACCATCACCATTGATTGAGATCTCATCAAAATATCACAACAGTAACCAGTCACCTGTGATTCGGAGAACCCGTTGGAAACCATCCAGAAGATGACGCACAGCACATATTGTTTGTCGAGCGCACATTTATTACGGTAACATCTTTGGTCCAAATTGTATCTGTGTGTTCTACATTATTCCGAGAAAATCTTATGTGTTTGGCCGCATGAAAATAGTGTTGTCGAAAGCACGGGGTGTTTACCGATCAAACATTCGGCACTCTGAGATAAGTCTTCTATTGATAAGTACAGCGTGGTTTTATTAATAGTTGACGTGGCGGGAGTAGGATATCTGCTTGTTGACGGGAATTATATATATTTGGGAAAAACTTGGATTGTCTAGTCGTTAAGTATACAATTATTTGATCCCTTTGTGTTATTTCTGATTCGCTATTAATTTGCATTATTCTTTTCTTGGTGCTCTAGCAGATACAAGGAACGTCTCTACTGCTTCTATGAGAAGTAGTAATATCAAACCTTTCAGAAAGTGAAGCTTTGAGACGTTTTCAGATTGTCACACTTGTTGATTCAAATCCACCCCTCACAATATTTATGTTGGGCTTTAGGGAGCACATATTTTTAGGACCAGAAATGTCTTCTTTTTAATGAAGATGAGGTCGAATTAGGTTTGGGCTTGATAAGGCGAAGAAGTGGTGAATCTATCTCTACGTAAAGTAATGCAACTTAATCTATTATGTGGTGTACCTTAGTTCTTCCAAAGTTCACTTGGTCCTTCAATTCTTTCCACCAAGTCAAATCACACAGACGCTTTCTTCTTTAGCAGTTGACCTTGTTCAGTCTTTGACCACTTGGTAGCGCCGTAAAGAATGAAAGCAGCCTTGTTGAAATGACCAGTAGCATAAAGAATTTCAGGAGTAACTGGATGAAATAGACTTGGTTAGTGTTAATGACAACCAGATGATGTTCTTCAGCTGGGAGGCTGTCGAGGGGAAGCAAGCGATGTTAGAAGAGGAGTAGGTGTTAAGTTCAACTCACCAGGTTGACATATCCTGCTCCAGTGAAAGGGGTTGCAACAAATATACACAGGGTCGGTCGCCGATCTGCAGACCGGCAACCTTCTCAGTTCTGAGGCCAGCCTGAGGTCGGGCCACCTCCAGGCCTGGCAGCACAGCACGTGCGGCTGGTCTTCGCGCGGCAACAGCACGCAATTAGAGGAATCCTGACCGCGACTGGTGACGGCACTCAGCAGCATCTGCAGCTGATTCTCCTGGAGGCGCTTCAGCAGCGGGCCAACGTCTACGCTGTCATCGTTCCCCAGTTGCTGAGCTCGCCTGCGATGTGCCTCCACCAACCGCTTACTCAGAATGTTTCTCTTGCTTCGGAACATGAACATGAAGCAGGCTTAGGTCGGCTCGGTTCCGCTGGACCAGCATTTGGACAACTTGATCGGGCACTCTCGATACACCACAACACTATCGCACGTACATGGAACAACCGCCGGTGGTGCGGCTACTTTAATCCTAACCTGTCTTCGTTTGACAGTCGGGCGCACGACACTACTACTCTGTTGACGTTTCGCGAGGGGAAATTTGACACACGCGCGAGCACCGGCCGTGCTCACCACTATCGTAGGTTTCTGTGCGAACTGAGCCTCAGTTTCTGAACAACTGAAGTTGGTCTTCCACTGTGCGATAAACGAGAATTGAACGATGCGCGCGACGTTGCCGGATCGGGGTCGGGCATTTCCTGGGGAACGCAAGGCACTCCGGAGATGTGCGCGGAGCGCTCTCCACCGGCGCTTTCGAATGAACAATTTCGTCAATCTATTCCCACTTTGTACCAATGTTCAAACTATTTGGATGAGAATTCAAAGAAAAATTTCAAACTCAAATGTCTTTATCCTTAAGTCAAAATATAAAAAAAAGTTTCCAAAAGCTCTTCCATTAGAAGACACAGGATGTTGAAAAATTTGATCTTCAAGTACTATAAACTTGTTTCGAATTATTTCAGAATAAGAAGTTATGAACAATATGTATTATAGAAACATCTTGTATATTTTTCGAACATGTCCCTGGAAATACAGGTTAAATGATTGATTTTTCAATATAGGTATATTGATTTTTTTGTGGGATATCTTTCATTGAAATTCAAGATCAATAATATCTCCTACAACCTACAATCGAAAGATTTAATTAAACATTATTTTTGTTAGTGAATACTATTATTGATTGTTTGTTTGATTTTCAAAGTTTGTTCAAATTGTTCTTGTTGATGTCAATTACATTCTCCTTAGTTCCACTGAACTAATCAGAAAATGATAAATGATAAGAACAAGGACATATTAAAATAATATGAGAACAGTACAAACAAGAAATTTCGAATTTCGCAAAAGGTCCGAAACCAATTAATTAAAAAAGCTCCTAATTTACACTCCTCGGTCCAATTATCTCCGTAACTTTTTGTTAGTATGTAGTTGTTACATATATACCTGAAAATTTTTCTTACGAAGCCTACAGACTACTCGAAATGTTTCATGATTCATCAGTTAACTGAATTTGGTTTACCTTATTATACAGGATGTTCCTAAATTGATGGTACAAACGAAGAGGACAGCTTCCTTGAGTAATACTAAGAAAAAAAAGTCCCATAAATATGGGATCGCAAACGTTTTGTTTTCGAGATACAGTGTGTTGAAATTTGAATTTTTTTCTCATAGTATCTGCACTTCACAAGATATTGAACTGAAATCTGGCATAGATATTACAATTGAGAGTTCACACCATTTCAATTTCGATAGCAAATCTACAGGGCGATATTTTTTCTGGAACACTGTCCTCTGTTTTCCACCACAATTTTTTTTTGGCGAGCCATTGTTGATTTCAGAAAATGTAGAAAGCAGCTTTGTAGTTATGAGAAACTCAATGGTATCTTGTAGTTTTGTTGTATCTGCTACCGATTTCGAGAAACAAATTTTGAACGATTCTCTCGAAATCCTCACAAAAATCCAAATTGTCATAAAATTCAGTTAGTAAGCTGTGGTGAATTCGTTGTTTGTTTTGACACATTAAATTGAACTTTTTCAGTTGAATATCTTGTGAAGTGTAGGTACTATGAGAAAAAAAATTACGAAAAGCACTGCCGTGAAATCAGGAGCTTTTGAGCGCTCGTACATCCACCTTGTGGGTAGAATCGCATTTTCCAGTTTTGAAAATCAATTGAAGGAATTTTCGACAGCAGTCAAAAAAAATCTTAAACTTTGGCGAAACTTCAGACTTCATGTCAGTGCTTCAGCTGATCAATTTTTTTTCGATAATTCGTTAGAGTTTTCTACGGTATCTATGGTCTTGGTGATGCGATCTGGACTAAATTTCGCACGTAGTTTGAATAAATTATTCTTCAGCTAAGTGTAAAATGTCATTCTAATCCAATCAGTAGTTTCGAAATTATCTGGGAAAAAATATTTTGAACGGCCATATTTACGGAACCCCTAGTCTAATTCCGCTCATTGATGAACGTGACCGCGATATTCGCGATCCAAACCTACCCTGAAAATTTCAAGTTCCTAGGCCTTTCCCTTCGGAAGTTATAATTTTCTATGGTTTCTATGGTTCTGGTCATGCGATCTAGACAAAATTTTGCTTTGATATATCATTCTCGATTAAAATACAGAATTTATCTCAATCGAATCCGTAGTTTCGAAATTATCGAGAAAACAAAATTTCAAACGACCGTATTTACGGAACCCCTAGTATAATTTTGCTCATAAATAAACGTGATCACGACATTCGAGATCGACACCTATCCTGAAAATTTCAAGTCCCTAGGTGTTTCCGTTCAAAAGTTACAATTTTCCATGGTTTCTTAGTTCTGATCATGCGATCTGGAAAAAAAATTCACATGTAGCTTGAACACCTCATTATCCATTTGAGTGTAAAATTTCATCTCGATCAAATCTGTAGTTTCCAAGTAATCAGGAGAACAACATTTTGAACGGCCATATTTACGGAACCCCTAGTGGAATTTGGCCCATTAACAAACTTAACCGAGGCATTCGGGAACTGAACCCACACTGAAAATTTCAAGTCTCTAGGTTGTTCCGTTCGAGAGTTATCGTGCTTACGGCCGGACGGACAGACTCGAATTGAAGGATTCGTCATCAGTGAGTCGAACTTTATCGATTGAGACCATTTTCGGCTCAAAATTCGAAAAATACAGACATCGTGACGAAATGATGAAGCCCTCGTGTAAGTAGTACATGCGCTCAAAAAACTTGAAAATTATTCAAACTTTAACACCCTGTATCTCGAAAACGAAACATATGCGACTCCATGTTTATGGGACTTTTTCTTCTTGAAATTACTTAAGGAATCTTTCCTTTTACGAACACCTAATTTAGGAAAACCCTGTATAATTTATACAGAGTGAGGTTCTTTTTTAAACAGGTGCTAGAACTCATCAAAATGATCATTTCGCCAGAAGTTGATTATATAAAATTTTCAATTTAAAGAAAGGGCAAAAAATGTTGGGCATCACGATCTTAAGATAACTCTGTTGGAAGATCTGCCATGAATCACGGTGCCATATGTATTCCAGCAAGGAAATAAACTGCTGGATTTTATCGCAAGTTTGTATATCCTCTTTCAACTTTTATTTGGAGATTTTTCCTGAACGGTGTAATTCTTAAAGTTCAAACTAAGGAGAGGAAAAATTACTGATTAAAAAGGTCCTCAAAAAAAAATTTAGTTCACAAACTCACCGATATAATTGATCCAAATTGTTAACAGAAATTGTTCGGAAGGGTCACTATTCGTTTGATGTGCACAAAGTTTTGCCCGGCGTGATAACGAATTATTACATGCAGCAACTATCACATCAGTTTTCTCACGAATAATGTCACAAGAATTTTCAATGCGTTGTTTAAGTTTTTCAACACTATTCACCTCACCGTTACTGTACACTAATGTTTTCAAATGACCGCAAAAGAAGAAATCACAGGGGTTGAGATCCGGGGAGCGTGCAGGCCAATAAATCGACCCACCACGTCCTATTTTGAAACACATTACGAAATTCGAAAGTCACAAAAACAATACACTCTGTCAGATGATTTCCACATTTAAATCTCAATACGTACCGTCAGGTCAGGTCTTGATATTTCTTAATTCGCGGGTAACTTTGATTTCGAAATTGTCGGCCCTGATGAATATTTTATATACAGGATTTTTGAAATTTTGACATAGTATGATGAGTTCTAGCACCTGTCAAAAAAAAGCCTCACCGTTGAAAACATCCTGTATATACATACCAATAACTCAAGTCCTCAAGTCATTCTTCTAACGACACAAATAAATTAGTTCCGAGATCTTTCCAACCTCAAATCGACTTCGGGGGGATTTCGAAGAATCTCCTCCGCATTTGGCAACCATGTCGAAGAACGGTTTCGGAACGAGCCGACAGAGCGAACTGGTCTAGACCATGTGGTGGGGCTAAGTTGGCGCCGTCTTGGCGCCAGGCCCGTACTGCATACCCGTAGTGGCCCCATGAGGGACCTCCAACGGATGATGTTCCGGCTTGTCAGGTAAAAATGCATGAGCATATATTTAGCGGAGTGGATTAACGAGAAGTAAATAGGGCAGGTTTTTTGAATGTGTAAGAAATAAATCGGCGCGGTACACAGAGCGGCATTTCGCGATCCGACATTCGGCGCGGCCGCGTTTGCGTCCACGTTTTTTTTTAGGTAAATTTGGCGGGGTTGTCCGTTTGAAGTTTTTTCCTTGAAAAAAAGATTTCTGACTTTCCGAGATGCATAATCACAATAAAATAAATTGTATGTCCTCGGTTTGGATACATATATACTGGGTGTCCCTTCCGGCTTCCATGGGCATAACCGGGGTTCAGTGTCGGGGGGAAGGGGCAATCAAATCCATAAAAAAAAGAATAAACATAAATGCTTATTTAAAAATTTCGAAAAATGAATGCTAGAATTGTGTGTTAATTATGATATAGGTACATATTTATTTTATTTTTTCAAAAGTTTTTTCGGAATTTTTTTTTGGTTATATTTATTGCTCATGGTCAAGAATGAATTGGATTATTTTTTTTTCCTTATTTATGGACACTATCTATTGAATTAAAAAACGATCTAAAACGTGAAGGATTGATCATTTACATAATTGGATAACGAAAAGATATTTCATTTTTTCAATAAGGTGAAAAGAATAGTCCCTTATCTCAGCATATAAAAATTCACATGGAAAGTGGATTTTTTTCTTTTCTGAGCGCTCGTTCTACTTACACGAGGGCTATATCATTTCGTCACGATGTCTGTATTTTTCGAATTTTGAGCCGAAAATGGTCTCAATCGACTATGTTGGACTCACTGATGACGAATCCGTCGGAAATTTCGAGTCTGTCCTTCCGGCCGGCCGTCCGTCCGTAAGCACGATAACTCTCGAACGGATCAACCTAGAGACTTGAAATTTTCTGTGTAGGTTAAGATCCCAAATGCCTCGGTTGAGTTTGTTAATGGGCATAATTCCACCAGGGGTTCCGTAGATATGGCCGTTCAAAATTTTGTTCTCCTGATTACTCCGAAACTTTGCACTCAAATGGAGAATGAGGTTTTCAAGCTACATGTGAAATTTTGTCCAGATCGCATGACCAGAACCATAGAAACCATAGAAAATTGTAACTTTTGAACGGAAACGCCTAGGGACTTGAAATTTTCAGGATAGGTGAGGTTCTGGAATGTCGTGATGACGTTCATCTATGAGCAAAGTTATACTTGGGGTTCCGTAAATATGGTCGTTTGAAATTTAGTTTTCTTGATAATTTCAAAACTACAGATTCGATCGTGACGAAATTTTGTATACTAATGGAGAATGATATATTCAAGCTACATTTCTCCAGATCACATGACCAGAACCATAGAAACCATAGAAAATCATAACTTTCGAACGGAAAGGCCTAGGGACTTAAAATTTTCAGGATAGTTGTGGATCTGAAATGTCGCGTTCACGTTCATCAATGAGCAGAATTAAACTAGGGGTTCCGTAAATACGGTCGTTTGAAAGTTTGTTTTCTCGATAATTTCGAAACTACGGATTCGATCGAGGTGAAATTTTGTATTTCAATGGAGAATGATATATTCAGGCTACATTTTCTCCAGATCGCAAGACCAGAACCATACAAACAAGAAAAAATTATAACTGTCGAACGGAAAGGCCAAGGGACTTGAAATTTCCAGGATAGGTGTGGATCTCGAATATCGCGGTCACGTTCATCAATGAGCAAAATTAGGCTAGGGGTTCCGTAAATATGGCCTCTCAAAATATTATTTTCCTGATAATTTAGAAACTACTGATTCGATCGTAATGAAATTTTGCACATACATGAAAAAATGTATTCAAGCTACGTGCGAAATTTTGTCCAGATCGCATTAACAAGACCATAGATACTGTAGAAAATTCTAGTGAATTATAGAAAAAAAATTGGTCACCTGAAGTACTGACGTGAAGTCTGGAATTTCGTCTTAGTTTGAATTTTTTTTGGCATGGGGAAAATATTTCTTCAATTGGTTTATTAAACTGGAAAATGCGAATCTACCTACAAGGTGCATGAACGAGCGCTCAAAAGCTCCTGACTCCAAGGCAGTGCTTTTATAATTTTTTCCCACCACTTTTCCAAAATAACTGTGTTTAACAGATAACATAGAATATCTTCAACATTTCAGAAGAAAAAACTTGATTTTCTACTATTATGAAGCAACTTTTGATCTTTCCCGTTTTGAACAAACAAAATCGCACAATCGTTATTATCGTTTTAATATTCAGTAACCCATTATAGTTCGCGATGACAATTTGAAAAACAGCCCCCATAAAATGACTGCCCTACATATTCCCAATAAACTACCCAAAGCTCCGTGTGAACGTAGAGAATAAGCAATAAAAATAAAAACATAATAGTTCGGCAAGAATAACAGAGGCAGGGATTCCCTCCATGGTGACGGGACAAACAATGCGGGATGGGGTTGGTGAGCGCCGGGAAGTGCGTCTGCCAGAACCAGGTCTAGACCTCTGGCGATGTCGGCACTCTTCTTGGACTCCGAGTCCTGATGAAGCCACTTATCGAAACAGGGGTGGATCTGCGGGTTTATTTTCGTAGTCGATGGCGTCTATTGATGATGTTTATCTCGGATGTCTGGAAATAACAAATGCCCTTTGAATTATGGCGCAAACAGGTATCTGAATATGAATTCTGGTTGAATGGGGAAAGGTATCGACGAGTCGGAGAACTGATGACGTTCGAATTAAATTCGAATCATTATTATCGATATTGATATGAAACTCATTCAAAGATTGTACGAATCAGCAACTTAGGAAGCTATCGCAAAAAAATTTTATATGTATTTGAATCTCAATTAATATGGTGCAATAAAAAAAAAGTCAAAGTAAGCCATAGACTTGCTAACTGATATCCATATTTTTCATAGATTATTTTAATTGAATTTAATATTTTTGAGCGCTCGTACTACTTACACGACGGCCATATCATTTCGTCACGATGTCTGTATTTTTCGAATTTTGAGCCGAAAATGGTCTCAATCGGCTATGTTCGACTCACTGATGACGAATCCGTCGGAAAATTCGAGTCTGTCCGTCCGGCCGTCTGTAAGCACGATAACTCTCGAACGGAACAACCTAGAGACTTGAAAATTTCAGTGTGGGTTCAGTTCCCGAATGCCTCGGTTAAGTTCGTCAATGAGCCAAATTGCACCAGGGGTTCCGTAAATATGGCCGTTCAAAGTTTTGTTCCCCAGATTACTTGAAAACTACAGATTTGATAGAGATGAAATTTTGCACTCAAATGGAGAATGAGGTGTGACATGTGAAATTTTGTCCAGATCGCATGACCAGAACCATAGAAACCATAGAAAATTGTAACTTTTGAACGGAAACGCCTAGGGACTTGAAATTTTCAGGATAGGTATGGATCTTGAATGTCGCGATCACCTTCATCTATGAGCGAAATTATACTAGGGGTTCCGTAAATATGGTCGATTGAAATTTAGTTTTCTTGATAATTTTAAAACTACAGATTCTATCGTGACGAAATTTTATACTAATGGAGAATGATATATTCAAGCTACATTTATCCAGATCACATGACCAGAACCATAGAAACCATAGAAAGTTTTAACTTTTGAACGAAAAGGCCTAGGGACTTGAAATTTTCAGGGTGGGTTTGGATCTGAAATGTCGCTTTCACGTTCATCAATGAGCAGATTTATACTGGGGGTTCCGTAAATACGGTCGTTTGAAATTTTGTTTTCACGATAATTTCGAAACTACGGATTCGATCGAGATGAAATTTTAATCGAGAATGATATATTAAAGCAATATTTTGTCCAGATCGCATGACCAGAACCATAGAAACCATAGAAAATTGTAACTTATGAACGAAAAGGCCTAGGAACTTGAAATTTTCAGGGTGGGTTTGGATCGCCAATATCGCGGTCACGTTCATCAATGGCAAAATTAACTAGGGATTCCGTAAATATAGCCGTTCAAAATATTTTTTTCCTGATAGTTTCGAAACTACTGATTGGATTGAAATGAAATTTTGCACCTAGCGGAGGAATAATGTATTCAAACTTCGTGCGAAATTTTGTCTAGATCGCATTACCAAGACCATAGAAACCGTAGAAGCTTTTAGCGAATTATCGAAAAAAAATCCTTATGTTCCTGTAACAGCTGATTCTGCATAATTGACAAAGAGCTGCTGTCATTTTTCTGACAGCTGTCAAAATTTTTTTCAATACAAGGTGGATAAACGAGCGCTCAAAAACTCCTGACTACAAGTCAGTGCATTTTATAATTTTTTATTCATTCACTTATTCGATTCCTGATTTATTGATATAGGAAGTTAGTATTTATTGCGACCTTATGTATGAATGCATTATTTTTGCTTTTTTTACATCATTGTAATGAAATTTATTTTCGATATATTGGATCAAAAACCCTCTCAGGCAAATCTCGAAACGTGAGAAAATGAACTAGTATCGATGATAATTCTGAAATACTGTAAATTTCGTCAATTAATACAGTAAGTTTGATAAAAAACCGGAAACATGTGAAAATAGGAAGTACTCAATAACTTTTTAGAAGCACCGAAACAACACAGTGCAGTAGGAAATAACGATCTACCAACACAGTATTTCCTGTATTTTACCGTTGTAAAAGATGTCTTACCTCAAACCAGAGGCAATTTAAACAGAAATCCCCATTATACCTCATTAGTGATCGAACATTATAATATTCGACATTCTTGTATATTTGAAGATCTGCTCGATTTAACTATTTTTTGTTGATAACATCCAAATTATTTTTATCTTATCATTTTATTCCAATATTTCAATGGGGTTGACATTAATTATATCAGTGAGAATTAAATGAGAAAAATCATATGCTTCACTCCTTAATTAATTTCATGAGTGGTTAATAAAATTTTACGAAAATTCTCTAGTTTCATCCTTTCTTGTCATTTTCTTCTTATCTCATTATTTATGTTGAGTACCTTCGAAATTAGAATTGTCTACTGGTGCAGTATTCCTGAAATTGTTGGTTCTATTCCAACAACCGAATTATGCCTAATGGAGATTCGTTGTTTGTTGTCGAGCCATATAAGAATACATAAATCTACGCAGGTACTCGAGCTTTAGTTCGGGCTGCCGAAATTGGTAAGATTTGATTGTTTTTTTTGTCTGTGAGGTCGAATTATCGGCGGTTTTACTGAGAATTTTGGAGTGGCGCCTGTCGCAAGTATGTCATTTGGCTTCACTCGACTGTCTCGGTATAAGCCTTTGTGTATGTAATTTTAGGAGTTCATGCTGTATCTACCGGATATTTATCATTTATTCTTCTACCTGCTCTGCGATCGCTTCGATTGTTGTCGTTTTTTTTTAATCGGAAGGTTGGGAATTGGGAAGAAGGGGATCTCAATATTCTCACCGTATTTTTAATATTCAGCGCAAGATCAAGGAAGAGCCATCCTGGAATTCTTAAAGATTTCACAGTTCTACAATTTCATTTTGTCATTGTTTTAATTTTTTATTTATTTTCGGTTCTTCTTCACTTTATCTCATAATCGAATCGAAAATTTTTCTGCTTGTCATTGAATTCGTCCTCGCATGTTCTTCAATTTATATATTTTCTCGACCAGAAAACTAGCAAACCTACCCTAGGCCTTTCCGTTCGAAAGTTATAATTTTCTATGATTCTGGTCATGCGGTCTAGAGAAATGTAGCTTGAATATATCATTCTCCATTAGTATACAGAATTTCGCCACGATCGAATCTGTAGTTTTGAATATATCAAGAAAACTAAATTTCAAACAACCATATTTACGGAACCCCTAGTAAAATTTTGCTCATAGATGAAAATGATCACCACAATCGAGATCCACACCTATCCTGAATATTTCAAGTCCCTAGGCGTTTCCGTTCAAAAGTTACAATTTTCTATGGTTTCTATGGTTCTGGTGATGCGAGCTGAACAAAATTTTGCATGTAGCTTGAACACCTAATTTGCCATTAGAGTGCAAAATTTCATCTCGATCGAATCTGTAGTTTCAAAGTAATCAGGAAAACAAAATTCCGAGCGGCCATATTTACGGAACCCCTCGGCGAATTTTGCCCAATAACGAACTCAACCGCGGCATTCGAGATTCAAACCTACCCTGAAAATTTCAAGCTTCTAGGACATTCCGTTCGAGAGTTATCGTGTATACGGCCGGACGGACGGACAGACTCGAATTTTTCGACGGATTCGTCATCAGTGAGTCGAACATAGTCGTTTCAGACCATTTTCGGCTCAAAATTCGAAAAATACAGACATCGTGACGAAATGATATAGCCCTCGTGTAAGTAGTACGAGCGCTCAAAAAATATATTGAAGGCCATATTTACGGAACCTCTAGTCTAATTTTGCCCCTCAATAAACGTGACCGCGATATTCAATATGCACACCTATCCTGAGAATTTCAAGTCCCTAGGCCTTTCCGTTCGAAGTTATAATTTTCTTTGGTTCTGGTCATGCGATCTGGATACAATTCTGCATATAGCTTGAATATATCATTCTCCATTAAAATACAAAACTTCGTCACGATCGAAATCGTAGTTTTGCAATTATCGAGAAATCAAAATTTCAAACGATCATATTCACAGAACTCCTGGTCGAATTTTGCCCATTAATGAACACAACTGTGGCATTCGAGATTCGAATTTAGCCTGAAAATTTCGAGTTTCTAGGTCGTTCCAATCGAGAGTTATCGTTTATACGGCCAGACGGACAGACTCGAATTCTTCGACGGATTCGTCATCAGTGAGTCGAACCTTGTCGATTAAGACCATTTTATGATATAGCCGTCGTGTAATGTAATGATCTTTTTTCCAAAATTTCCGGAGGAAAGACACGTCTAAAATGCCTTCAAGCTCCGCTTTGTTTCCAACCTATTCTAGATATTACAATATTTGTGACTCAATCTATTGACGAATTCTTCATTAATTCGGCGCCGTCTTCGGCGCCACCGGCAAACCTCCACGTGTGTGCCAACCTTACCCTATTGTATCCAAGTCGGCTCCGCCGCTTGCCCGTGTTGATTGTCTATTGTTTCAATTTAGGTTGTTTCACATTTTGTCGTAATAACAACAACGATAAAGCTTCATCATTATCCACACTTCGAAACGAAGAAATGGTTCACGATAATGGGACGATGTGCTGGCGCCAGCAGCTCCTCATGAATATGTCTCCGCTGATTAGTGGCGTCGGTATTTGTTTAAAAATGGAATCATTACCATTTTTCCTTGGGAATTTTTCATGAATTCGGCATTTTGTGTCGTTTGGTCTGATGGATTTGATTGATGGTGGCGGATATCAACTCGGATAAGATCTTCCATCTGATCTTCGTGGAAGGAAGTGCCGGCATGTTGGTGGCATTAATGACCTGAAAACGTTGGAAACTGCCGTGAAATGACTCAATTAGTATTTAATTTTGTTGGTTTTGAAAAAGCGAGAATATCTTCGACGTTACGCCGTTCTATAAGGAGGTACAAAGGAGTGATTTTCGTACCTTTGTACTTTGTGCTTTCTTTTGAATGCGATCAACTCTTCCTCAATCGAAATGATCGATTAATACCAAACGGATATGTTTCCAATAATGATTTCGTTCATGTGGGAAGATTGCTTATATCGAAATATGAAATTGTTGGCTACGTCCAACATAAATAATCATAAAATACGTAGGTCGGATGTTACTCAATCTAAAAAACTTTAACGCAAAGCTCCGCCCTTAAAAGTTCGTTAGTTATAAAAATCTGAACATCTGAGGAAGAGTTGAATGGCAAGCAACTAATGATACAGATGGCTGTTTTGTGGGTTGCCTATAATTCACAAAGATGTATATTCAGGAATAGAGGTGATGTGACTGATGTGGAAATAATAAACATTCGTGCAAGATTAAGATCCTTTCTCATTAGATTTTAATTCTACATTACAAAATGAAAACTGACAAAATTTTGTAGTCAGTTTATATCATTAAATGAAGCTACAAGATGCTTCTTATTGGCATGTGGACACGGAGTTCACAAATTCCACACAAGATGGCGCCTTCCTTATTTTGGAAGCAACCAATTATTTTCCTAGTATATTTTTGAAAACGGGTTCTATTGTTTCCTCCATTTCACACTCTATTTTTTCGATGACTTTTACTCAGTCTTGAGAACTAAATAATGTAAAATTTTTTCCCACTTTTCATTCGAGAAGTTTCATGATACTCGCTCTATATATAACTCTAAACTACAGAACCAGTTAGTATATAGGACGTGAGAAACGAGTAATGTGTCACTCTGATCTCTCCTCAGTTGCGAATAAATCTTTCGCCTTTTACTAAAGATTTCCGTGGGGAGGGATAACTCAAATGAGTCTAAAACCAATTTTTGGAAGCTTATCTTTATGATAAGCTCATAATTAAATGAATATAAATTATTCAAGTTGTTAAATTTTGTATTCATTGGTGTGCCTTGAATCACTAAATGTTTAACATTTTTACCATTTTTCCTTCGCCATTATTTTGGTTTTTAAATTTGTATTAGTTAATTATTTTTCGCTTGGTTCGTTGCAAGAGGCAGATCCTTTTGTCTGCCGTTCTGATTGGTATTTTCATTTTCACAATCCTTCATAAATCTCCGTTTTCATGTTCTTTGTTCTTTCAATGGTTTTATTGTCTTCTTTGTTCGTTTTTTTATTATATTCTGGATAGTTTTTATTTTTAATTCTTTTCTGATGTATTTTATTGCTGATAGACCAAAAGGCACATATAATAGACATCTGCGAACATTATGCTTCACAAATGTGTCTTACTAAGGAACCTTTATAATCTTGAGTCATCCAGTAGGTACCCGGGAACTAATAATAATAATAATAGTGATAAACCTTTAGTCGACACCCAATAAAGTAGAATAAAATTTAATTGACCCCCTGAAAACAACTCTCAATTTCTTATGGTTTCTGTATTGAAAAAAAAAAACAAAAATAAAAATGAAGAAAACTAGAATTATTTCTTAGTCAAAAATAATAACGTTCTAAATTTTTTGATTTGAGAATTAATCTACTCCACATTCTAAAACTGAAATATAATTCACATAGTTCCTGCAAGGTGGCTATAATTGCCTGGTTAACAAAAATAATTGTTCGAAATAGTTTTTTCGAGAGTTTAGAAGTTTATTTCACGTCTGAGTTTGAACAGCGAACCTCCTTGAGAATATCTTGAAGAAGAAATAAAATGCATCAATTGAGCAGTCTAATAGCTTACTCTAAACATGTGAAGTGATCATTGATGTGTCTTGAATCTTGTATCAATAGGTGTTGAATGTTTTTACGATTTTCCCTTCGCCGTTTTTCTCATTTTCAAATTTTTATTCTGTTACTAATTTAGAGCTCTCTTTTGGTTTGGTTCGTTGAAAGAAGTATGTCATCTTGTCTGTTCTCATTGCTAGCTTCATTATCCTTCTTATATCTTTGATTTCGTGTTATATGTTCTATGAATGTTTCCATTGTCTTCTTCGTTTGTTTGTCTATTATTTCCTCGGTAGTTCCTATTTTTGAGCGCTCGTACTACTTACACGAGGGCTATATCATTTCGTCACGATGTCTGTATTTTTCGAATTTTGAGCCGAAAATGGTCTCAATCGACTATGTTCGACTCACTGATGACGAATCCGTCGGAAAATTCGAGTCTGTCCGTCCGGCCGTCCGTCCGTCCGTCAGCACGATAACTCTCGAACGGATCAACCTAGAGACTTGAAATTTTCAGTGTAGGTTCAGATCCCGAATGCCTCGGTTAAGTTCGTTAATGGGCCTAATTCCACCAGGGGTTCCGTAAATATGGCCGTTCAAAGTTTTGTTTCCCTGATTACTTGAAAACTACAGATTCGATCGAGATGAAATTTTGCACTCAGATGGAAAATGAGGTGTTTCAGCTACATGCGAAATTTTGTCCAGATCGCATGACCAGAACCATAGAAAGCATAGAAAATTGTAACTTTTGAACGGAAATGCCTAGGGACTTGAAATTTTCAGGATATGTGTGGATCTCGAATGTCGTGATCACGT
This sequence comes from Aphidecta obliterata, assembly GCA_963966015.1. Taxonomy (NCBI): domain Eukaryota; kingdom Metazoa; phylum Arthropoda; class Insecta; order Coleoptera; family Coccinellidae; genus Aphidecta; species Aphidecta obliterata. Next base: position 8,983,302 of record OZ014435.1, read on the forward strand.
TCATCTATGAGCAACATTATACAAGGGGTTCCGTGAATACGGTCGTTTGAAATTTTGTTTTCTCGATAAATTCGAAACTTCGGATTCGATCGAGATGAAATTTTGTATTTTAATCGAGAATGATATATTGAAGCAATATTTTATGCGATGTCCAGATCGCATGACCAGAACCATAGAAACCATAGAAAATTGTAACTTTTGAACGGAAAGGCCTAGGAACTTGAAATTTTCAGGGTGGGTTTGGATCGCGAATATCGCGGTCACGTTCATCAATAAGCAAAATGAGACTAGGGGTTCCGTAAATATGGCCGTTCAAAATATTTTTTTCCAGATAGTTTCGGAACTACTGATCGGATTGGAATGAAATTATGCATCTAGCTGAGGAATAATGTATTCAAAGTACGTGCAAAATGTTGTCCAGATCGCATCACTAAGACCATAGATACCGTGGAAAATTCTAGCGAATTATCGGAAAAAAATTGATCAGCTGAAGCACCGACATGAAGTCTGGAGTTTTGCCTAAGTTTCAGGATTTTTTTGACAGCAGTCAAACATTCCTTCAATTGATTTCTAAAACTGGAAAATGCGAATCTACCTACAAGGTGCATGTACGAGCGCTCAAAAGCTCCTGCCTTCACGGCAGTGCTTTTCGTAATTTTTAATTCTTCTCTCATTTGTTTATTGCTTTAATACCATGGGGCACCTATAGCTTTCCTTACTGTTTGGTTCAATGAACTGAGGGAATCTTGCTTTCTGCTACTTTCAACATTGTACCAGACGACAACTTCGTATGCTTCACAAATGTGTCTGTCCTACTGAGGAACCTTCATAACCATCGGTCGAAACCTAATAAAGTAGTCGCCTAGTATTATAAAATTTAATTGCCTTGCTGAAAACATTTCTCAATTTTTAATAGCCCCGGTATTGAAAAAAAACAATAATAAAAATGAAGAAAACTAAGACTATTTCTTATCCAAAAGTAATAACCATCTACATTTGATTTGAAAATTAATCTACTGCACATTCTAATACTGAAATATAATTCACATAGTTTCAGCAAGGTGGCGCTATAATGACGCTATATAACAAAAGTAATTGTTTGAAATAGTTTTTTCAAGAGTTTAGAAGTTTATTTCACATCTGAGTTATAACAGCGAACCTCTGGGATAATATCTTGAAGGAAGAAATGAAAAGCAAATGCTTTATTAGAGGAGTCTACTATTACACGCTCTATGTAATACTCTTGACTACAGAACCAGTCAGTGTATAGGACGGAAGAAACAAGTAATGAGTCACTCTGATCTCTCCTCATTTGCGAATAAATCTTTCGCCTTTTACTAAAGATTTCCGTGGGGAGGGATAACTCAAATGAGTCTAAAACCTATTTTTGGAGGCTTATCTTTATGATAAGCCCATAATATAATAAATATTATTATTACTGTTGTTTAGTTTAATGATTTGTCTTGAATCTTTGTATTCAATAAGTGTTGCATCATTCATCTTTATCCCATTTCGATATTTTTATTCTGTTATTCATTTAAAGCTCAGGCTCAAAGAGATTCTCCTCTCTTCTGCTTGTTTTGTTGCAAGAAGTATGCCATCTTGTCATTCTTGTCTGTTCTCATTGCTAGCTTCATTATCCTTCTTATATTTTTGTTTTCGTGTTCTTTCAATGTTTCCCTTGTCGTCTTTGTTTGTTTGGCTATTATTTCCTCGGTTGTTTCTATTTTTCATTCTTCTCTGATTTGTTAATTGCTTTCGTATGAGGCACCTATAACTGTCCTTACTGTTTTGCTCATTCAACTGTGTGAATCTTTCTTTCTGCTACTTTCAAAATTGTACCAGATGACACCTCTGTATGTTTCACAAATGTATCTGTCCTACCGAGGAATCTTCATAATCTTTGGTCAAAACTCAATAAAGTAGTCGCTCGGCATAATAAAATTCAATTGCCCTTCTTAAAAACATCTCTAAATTTTTTAGGGCCTATGTATAAAAAATTAAACAAACATTTCTTAGTCATGAAGAATACTATTCCACATTTGATTTGAAAATTAATCTAATACATATTCGAATGATTCACAAGGTTCCTACAAGATGGCGTCCTTGCCTGGTAAACAAAAATTATTTCTTTAATTTTTTTTTTTGAGATTTGAGAATTCCGTTTTTGGTTGGAGTTTGAACAACGCATCCTTTGCGGAAATATCTCAAAGACAGAAATAAAAGGCAAATGCTTTAATTGAGAAGTCTCATATAACTCGATCTATGTAATACTCTAAACTACAGAACCAGTCAGTATATAGGACGCAAGAAACAGGTAAATAGTCACTCTGATCTCTCCTCAGCTGCGAACAAATCTTTCGCCTTTTACTAAAGATTTCCGTGGGGAGGGATAACTCAAATGAGTCTAAAACCAATTTTTGGAGGCTTATCATCATGATAAGCCCATAATAAAATGAAAATTAGTCAGTTAAGTTGTTCTTAACGAGTGTTGCATGTTTCGCCTTTAGCTCATTCTGAAATTTTTATTCTGTTATTTAGTTACAGCTCAGGCTCAGAGCGCCTCTCTTTTGCTTGGTTCGTTGCATGATGAATGTCATCTTGTCTATTCTCATTGCTAGCTTGATTTTTCTTCTTTTATATTTGTTTTCGTGTTCTTTCAATGTTATCAGTGTCTTCTTCGTTTGTTTGTCTATTAATTCCTCGATAGTTTCTATTTTTATTTCTTCTCTGATTTGTTGTTTTCGTACCATGGGGCATCTATAGCTGTCCTAACTGTTTGCTCAATGAATCTTGCTTTGAAAAATAGTTATAAGTGTTGAAAATTCCATACAGGATTTGATATTGGTGTTTGGCCTTTTTTGTATATGTTATATGTATATGGGCTCAAATTCACTTCCATTCCAATCTCTGTTTCTGTCTCAATTGTTTTTTTCAAGAGGTATGTCATCTTGTCTGTCGTTCTGTTCGTTATCTTTCTTATATCTACGTCTTCTTGTTCTTTCAATGTTCATTTGTTTATTGCTGACGTATCATGAGGCACTTTTGACTTTCCTTATTGTTTTTCTCAATGAACTTTCAACTTTGTGAATCTTTCTTTCTATTATTTTCAACATTGTACCAGGTGTCACCTGCGTACTGAGGAACCTTTATGATCTTGAGTCATCCAGTATCCCAAAAGTAATAAAAGTGATGAAGCTTTGGCCGAAACTCAATAAAGTAGTCGCTTGGCATAATAAAATTTTATTTCCCTTGCCGAAAATATCTATAAATTCTTTATGGCTCCTGCGTTGAAAAAATTCTAGAAGAACAATGATTGAAAATTAATAGAACAATGACAATTCCTTAATCTTGTATAGTATGACATTCTACCTTCGATTCGAATATTAATCTTCTACATATTTGAAGACTCGAATATAATTCATAATGTTCCTCCAATATGGCGCTCTTGCCTCTTTAACGGAGCTAATTTTATAAAATAGTTTTCTCTAGGGTTTCGAAAGTTATTTTAGAAGTTTTAACGGAGTAACATCTGTGAGAATATCTCAATGACAGGAATGAAAGGCTAACGTTTCAATTAAGAAGTCTCATATGACTCACCTTGTACTCCTGTATAATATATATGTACTCTAAACTACAGAACCAGTCAGTATATAGGACGGAAGAAACAAGTAATAGTCACTCTCAGTAGCGATTGAACCCTCGAGGAGTGCAGACGTATTGAGAAATGCGCATGTGTGCCAAGTGAACTAACAAATTTTATTATGCAGGTAGTCTAGTTCTAGATAACCTCGTATAGAATCGAAGAAATAACTGTGTTGAGTCCAGGTTTAGATCGATGGTTCCACAGATAATTTTACATTGAAGAGACAAAAGTGAATTTAGTGAAAAGTGAAAAAAGTGTTTAAGTGTTGTTTTGCTGAGTCACTCTGACAAAATGTCGGAATACGACTCTGCAAATGAGGACAGAGAATCCGACGCAGAAAACTTATCGGATGAAGAAATATCCGATATGGATATTGAAGAAGAAGAAGTTAATGATGAATCCGAAAAAGATCGGATTATAAAAGAACAGAAGGACCAGATCAACAGCCTCATGAGTCAACTGAAAGTTTTGACGGAGAGTCTTAAAACTTTATCAGATGAGGTGAAATCCTTGAGAGCAGAAATGTCTCAGCCCTCGAAGCCGCGGAAACGGGCTAAGAGAAAAGAAAATGGCTTCTCCTCTGGAACAGAAGAGAGAGTGTCAACCCCCGCACCAGCAAAAGAGGCCCCCATAGGACAACCCGGAAGGAGTATTATAGCTGCAGGAGAGCCAGCTAAGAAAATGACATACACTGCAGCGCTGCAAAAAGTGAATCGCCCAGTAGAAGCTTCTTCTGCACCCGCCGAAGAAATTGGAGTCTTTATTCCAATTGAGCCGAGGAAAGAAAAGGTCCCACCAGTGACCTTGAAGGGCACTGCCGACTGGACTCAAATGTCGAGAGAAATGCAAGCGAAAGGTATAAATTATCAAAGAGCGACCACAGTAAGGGACGGCATTCGTGTTGTACCTCAATCCCCCGATGACCACAGGAAGATGACGAAATTCCTCGAGTCAAAGGGAAAAGAATTCTACACGCTCCAAAGGGAAGAAGAAAAGAAAATCTACGCGGTGGTACGATATCTACCACTAGACGCAGATATTACCATCATCAATGAAGACTTAGCCGAGCAAGGCGTTACCGACGCGGATGTCATAAGGATGACATCCAACAAAACCAAGAAGGCAATACCCTTATTTTTGGTGAAAACCCAAAATAAGAAGGTATTCGAAGTGAAACAGCTCTACGGTATAAATTGTGTAGTAGAGCCGAAGAAAAAGAGCATTGGACCTGGCCAATGTCATAGATGTCAACGTTACGGACATGCGCAAAGTAAATGCACATTCCCATGGAGATGTGTTAAATGCTCTGGAGCGCACAATAGTAAAGATTGTACGCTAACAAGAGAAAACGAGGAGAGAAATGCTACCTGTGCGCTCTGCGGAAAAACAGGTCACCCAGCCAGCTACAAAGGATGTAGCGAGTGGAAACTGGTGACCAAAAAGAAGACTGCGACCAAAGCAAGAAAAGAAGAAGAGAAAAAGATGCCTACTGTCCAACAAGAACAGAAGGAAGGAGATAAGAAGAAGAAAACGCTACCACTCAAACAAGAGCAGAAGAAAGAAGCCCCAAAAAATGGAAAATCTAAGAAAAGCAGCCAAAAGAAGAAAGAAGAGACCAACAAGAAAGGACCCGAAACCACCGAGGATCTAGATACCTTCACCAAAAATATCATGAGCAAGCTCATGAAATTCCTGGAAATAGAGATGGACAAAAAGTTCCGAAAACTCACTAAACCCAACTAATGGAGCTAGTGACTAACGAAAATAAAAACAAACTTAAGATAGTCTCATGGAACGCAAACGGTCTACGAGCCCGTAGATCTGAAATAGAAGAAATAATATCCGAGAAACAACCGGATATTATAGCCATTCAAGAAACGAGACTATCTTCAAGAAATAGAATTTCATTTCCCGACCATGAAATATACAGAAATGACAGAAATTGTACAGGAGGGGGCGTAGCCCTAATAGTCAAGAGGAACATCGACCACTATTTTGACGATATACTAAATAATGGGAAAATAGAAGCCGTCTCGATTATAGTGAATACGAATCGAGGACAAATGAAAATTACGTCAGCCTACAAACCACCCCAAAACGACTTAATAGAGGAAGATCTGAAGAAGATGCTTGAAGGAAACTACCCGAAAATCATTATTGGCGATATGAACTGCAAATCAAGAGAATGGAATAGCAGAACTGAAAACCAAAATGGGAAGAAGCTTAAGAAGTACGCCGAAAAACTAAATGCCATAGTATTAGGACCTGAAATTCCGACCTACCTGCCCAGAAGTAATGGCCTACCGGACGTATTAGATATCGTCATAATGAAAGATATTACCCAAGATTTCACACTTGATACTATAGAAGAGGGCACATCAGACCACAACCCAATAGAACTCAGATTGGGACGCAGACCGATAACAGAAGAACTTCAAACGAAAGACTTCACAGACTGGCAAAAGTACAGTGAAATACTCCAGGAGAAAATTACTCAAATTCCACAGATAAGAACCCCTGAAGATCTAGAAGATGAAGTTGAAAAATTAGAAACCCGAATAAAAGAAGCCTACGAGGAAAGTACCAGAAGAATCGAAAGGCCAGCCCCGAAACATCCACATGGTGAAACCCCAAAAGCAATAAAGGAGCTTATAAAGAGGAATAGAAAACTTAGGAAGAACTACAGAACTTCACATAGAGAAGAAGACAAGAAAGAGCTGAATAAACAGAGCCAAGTGCTGAAAAATGCACTGAGAGAACTGCGAACAGACAGATGGAACCAAAGAGTTAGAGAGCTAAACACCATAGACCACTCAGCATGGAAGATGCAAAAGTGCTTACGACGCGAGAAAACCGAAATTCCCCCTCTACACGGAGCTAATGGGATGGCCTACTCAAAGCTTGAAAAAGCCGAAGCTCTTGTTGACGCAATAGAACGAGAAGCCAGAATCAACTACAGAGAAGACGATGACAATGAAGACTTAGAAGAAGAAGTCGAAGGAAATGAAGAATTGATGTTGGAACCGCCGGAAGGCGATACCATCCCAAACCCAACAACACCAACGGAAATTAAAGAAATCATCAAGAAATTGAAAAACAGGAAAGCTCCAGGGAAAGACAAAGTAACAAACTTTATGTTACGGAAATTGCCCAGAAAAGGAATAGCAGCGCTTACCAATATAGCAAACGCAGTGATGAGAACAGAATATTATCCGGAAAGATGGAAAACAGCAGAAGTAATTGTGTTCAATAAGCCAGGAAAAGATAGAAAATTCCCACAAAACTACAGGCCGATAAGTCTACTGTCAGCCCTTGGAAAAATTGTCGAAAGAGTTATTGCAAAAAGACTCAATGAAGAAACAGAAGCGCTGAATCTGATACCACCGGAACAATTTGGATTCAGAAGAAATCACTCCACAGAACTTCAACTGTTAAGGATCACTGAATATGTCACTGAAGGATTTCAGAATAAACAAGCCACAGGATTAGTGCTATTAGATGTCGAAAGAGCCTTCGACCGAGTTTGGCACGAAGGACTTGCCTACAAGATGATGATGGCAGGCTACACCACCAAAACCTGCAAGATAATAAGAAACTACCTGAGGAACAGGAATTTTTATGTCAAAATAGACGACACATTATCTACCACCAGACAAGTAGAAGCAGGAGTGCCCCAAGGATCAGTTCTAGGACCTCTGCTTTACAACATATATATCTACGATATTCCTAAGAACCCAAGGAATCTGCTAGCCCTTTATGCAGACGACACGGGAATAGCCTTCAGACATCGCCGACCAGATGTCATACACAGAAGACTGCAAGAAGCACTAGAAGATTTAGAAGAATGGTTCATTAAATGGAAAATTCAAATAAATAGCAAAAAGAGCCAAGCTATTCTACTACAGAAGCGGAGACTTGAAATTAATTCCAACCTACAGATAGATGGAGAAGAGATAAAATGGGAAAATGAAGTCAAATATCTAGGAGTAAAACTAGATAAAGGGCTTACATGGAAAAACCATATAAAATATGCAGTGGATAAAACAAACTCAGCAATGAGTAGACTTTACCCACTACTAGGAAGAAGAAGCCAAATGAACCAAAGCACGAAACTACGAATGATCAAGTCAATTGCAAGACCCCAACTAACATATGGCTCGGCGGCATGGGGCAATGCAGCCAATAGCCATATAAAGAAGATTCAAGCAACAGAGAATAAACTGCTCAGAGCAGCAATGAATATGCCGTGGTTCGTAAGAAACCAACAAATCCACAGAGACTTAGAATGGGAAACTGTCACAGATTTCCTAAAAAAGAAGGCCGAGAAGATATTTGAAAAAGCAAGTCAACACCCAAATGATGAGCTAAGAAGACTAGTTGACTACAACCCCGCAGAAGATGTGGTTAGGATACCCACCTATCACAAAAGACCCAGAGATCAACTACGTAGAAACAGAAATTGAGTAATCTCAATTTAAATCATCCAGAAGAAGAGACTCCTATGAAATTCAAATTCATAGGTAACACAAGCATCACACGACAAAGATCGTGATAAAAATACGAACAAGAAGAGTCAAAAGGTTAGTAGGTAATAAATGCCCGGAATCTAAAACAGCAGGTTAGGTTTAGTTAGAGTAGGTCGTGCTTCACACGAAGTCTCACACTGTTCTATCTATCGGAGATAGTTCGTCCATGAGGATTCCTCCTGACTAAAAAAAAAAAAAAAAAAAAAAAAAAAAAAAAAAAAAAAAAAAAAAAATAGTCACTCTGATCTCTCCTCAGTTGCGAATAAATCTTTCGCCTTTTACTAAAGATTTCCGTGGGGAGGGATAACTCAAATGAGTCTAAAACCAATTTTTGGAGGCTTATCTTATTGATAAGCCCATATTAAAATGAATATTAATTATTAGTTGGTGTGGTTGTGTACATTGATGAGTCATATATCATGATTTTTCAATAAGTGTTGCAAGTTTTTTGCCTTTTTCACGTCGTCTGTAATCACATTTCACAATTTTCATTCTGTTATTTGTTATTAATTATTGCTTGGTTCTTAAAAATGAGCCAATTATTGAAATGAAAATCAAATATTCTTCTTCTGAATCCTAAATCTGACTTTTCAACTACTGAACTACTCACTTATACTAATTAACCTTCAAATTGAAAGACTTCCAGCTTGCAGTTCCCCGAAAGGTGATGAAGATTTGGTCGAAGGCCTTAAAAATAGACGCTTGATTTAAAAATGATAAACTTCAATCGCCATTTCCGAGAATACCAAAGGTTCGTATATGATCTGCAATGATTGAAATTCTGTATATAAATAATTAAATATGAAGAAAACCTCTTGGTTTACAAAAATATTTTTTCAAATTTTCAGATTGTTTTACACTCACCCTTATACTTATCTTCTGTCATCTACCAGAACCTTTTATTAACTACTCCATCAGACGTTTTACACGAAGAAGAAAAAACATTTATTTAGTCAAACTTATAATGAACTGACCAAAGAACCCAAATATTCTTCTTGTGGTCCAGACACTGTCGAAATGGCAGATGTTGAATTGCAACTTGCAACCCACATTGGTTTGGAAAGAGATAAGAAACGAAGAGGCCACCTTTCTCTTTCGATAATGACACGAAATAACAAGCAATGTAATACAAATAAGAGTGATCACGAAATAACCCTATACTGTTTGGAACTCGAAGATAATGGGGATCTGAAGACAGGATGCGTAACAATAAACCTTTGACTTGAGATCACAACATGATTCACACAGGAGGATGAAGTTTTTCAACGGTGATATCGTTGAAAAACGTTCGTCTTAATAAAGTGATTCCTACGTTGGCCAGCTTCGTCGCCCACTTCTGAATTTTTTTTTAAATTTTGTCGTCATTTGGAGAAAAAATTTGCTTCCTTATTATGCGTGTCAGCAGGCATCCTTACTGAAATAAGTTTGTTGCTTTTTGCGAATTGAATGGGTGATTTTCGAAAGTCATGGGCCCTCAGGTGTCTCAGATTGAATAACTTTCCACTACCACGATTTCAATAAGAAGGGTTGAAGAGGTTGAGAGTTTCAAAGGCAGTGATTCCATGTGCCTGTTACTGCTCCTTCTTTCCTTATGGACCTTTCTGTGTAGCTGATCAGGAGGATTATTTTGTAGTTGAGCTATACTTTGTATGCTTACCTGTAGTTCGTCTACAACATCTTCAAAGTTCGCACTTAAGTCAACTCAACCGGAAAAAAGTCTTCTGGGCTTATGAGAAATTCTTACTCCAACCCGAATCCAATACCTTCAGGTCACCCCTACATAGTCTTTTTGATACTTACCTGAAAGTACCCAGAAGTCCCTCTTGTAGTGTAAACAGGTCCAACTGCAGTGGAAGTGGTGCAAGCCTTTGAAGCTTCTGCAGTACCTTCAGGCCGCCTCTACGTAGTCTTCTTGAACCATACCTGAGAGCACCCAGAAGTCTCCCTCGTAGTGGATATAAGTTCAACTGCTTCCTTATTATGAGTGTCAGCAGGCATCCAAACTGAAATAAGTTTGTTGCTTTTTGCCAACTGTATGGGTGATTTTCAGCAGTCATGGGCCTTACTGCTTCTTCTTTCCTTATGGACCTTTCGGTGTAGCTGATCAGGAGATTATTTTGTGGTTGAGCTATACTTTGTATGCTTACCTGTAGGTCATCTACAACATCTTCAAAGTTCGCACTCAAGTCAACTCAACCGAAAAAAAGTCTTCTGGGCTCATGAGGAATTCTTACTCCGACCAGAATCCAGTACCTTCAGTTCACCTCTATATATAGTCTTTTTGATATTTACCTGAGAGTACCCAGAAGTCCCTCTTGTAGTGTAAACAGGTCCAACTGCAGTGGAAGTGGTGCAAGCCTTTGAAGCTTCTGCAGTAACTTCAGGTCGCCTCTACGTAGTCTTCTTGAACCATACCTGAGAGCACCCAGAAGTCTCCCTCGTAGTGGATATAGGTTCAACTGCTTCCTTATTATGAGTGTCAGCAGGCATCCAAACTGAAATAAGTATGTTGCTTTTTGCCAACTGTATGGGTGATTTTCAACAGTCATGGGCCTTACTGCTTCTTCTTTCCTTATGGACCTTTCGGTGTAGCTGATCAGGAGATTATTTTGTGGTTGAGCTATACTTTGTATGCTTACCTGTAGGTCATCTACAACATCTTCAAAGTTCGCACTCAAGTCAACTCAACCGAAAAAAAGTCTTCTGGGCTCATGAGGAATTCTTACTCCGACCAGAATCCAGTACCTTCAGTTCACCTCTATATATAGTCTTTTTGATATTTACCTGAGAGTACCCAGAAGTCCCTCTTGTAGTGGAAACAGGTCCAACTGCAGTGGAAGTGGTGCAAGCCTTTGAAGCTTCTGCAGTAACTTCAGGTCGCCTCTACGTAGTCTTCTTGAACCATACCTGAGAGCACCCAGAAGTCTCCCTCGTAGTGGATATAGGTTCAACTGCTTCCTTATTATGAGTGTCAGCAGGCATCCAAACTGAAATAAGTTTGTTGCTTTTTGCCAACTGTATGGGTGATTTTCAACAGTCATGGGCCTTACTGCTTCTTCTTTCCTTATGGACCTTTCGGTGTAGCTGATCAGGAGATTATTTTGTGGTTGAGCTATACTTTGTATGCTTACCTGTAGGTCATCTTCAACATCTTCAAAGTTCGCACTTGAGTCAACTCAACCGGAAAAAAGTCTTTTGGGCGACCAGAATCCAGTACCTTCAGTACACCTCTCTTTTTGATATTTACCTGAGAGTACCCAGAAGTCCCTCTTGTAGTATGATTGGTGTAAGCCTTTGAAGCTTCTGCAGTAACTTCAGGTCGCCTCTACGTAGTCTTCTTGAACCATACCTGAGAGCACCCAGAAGTCTCCCTCGTAGTGGATATAGGTTCAACTGCTTCCTTATTATGAGTGTCAGCAGGCATCCAAACTGAAATAAGTATGTTGCTTTTTGCCAACTGTATGGGTGATTTTCAACAGTCATGGGCCTTACTGCTTCTTCTTTCCTTATGGACCTTTCGGTGTGTAGCTGATTAGGAGATTATTTTGTGGTTGAGCTATACTTTGTATGCTTACCTGTAGGTCATCTTCAACATCTTCAAAGTTCGCACTTGAGTCAACTCAACCGGAAAAAAGTCTTTTGGGCGACCAGAATCCAGTACCTTCAGTACACCTCTCTTTTTGATATTTACCTGAGAGTACCCAGAAGTCCCTCTTGTAGTATGATTGGTGTAAGCCTTTGAAGCTTCTGCAGTAACTTCAGGTCGCCTCTACGTAGTCTTCTTGAACCATACCTGAGAGCACCCAGAAGTCTCCCTCGTAGTGGATATAGGTTCAACTGCTTCCTTATTATGAGTGTCAGCAGGCATCCAAACTGAAATAAGTATGTTGCTTTTTGCCAACTGTATGGGTGATTTTCAACAGTCATGGGCCTTACTGCTTCTTCTTTCCTTATGGACCTTTCGGTGTGTAGCTGATTAGGAGATTATTTTGTGGTTGAGCTATACTTTGTATGCTTACCTGTAGGTCATCTACAACATCTTCAAAGTTCGCACTTAAGTCAACTCAACCGGAAAGAAGTCTTCTGGGCTCATGAGAAATTCTTACTCCAACCAGAATCCAATACCTTCAGGTCACCTCTACATAGTCTTTTTGATACTTACCTGAAAGTACCCAGAACTCCCTCTTGTAGTGGAATCAGGTCCCACTGCAGTGGAAGTGGTGCAAGCCTTTGAAGCTTTTGCAATACCTTCAGGTTGCCTCTACGTAGTCTTCTTGAACCATACCTGAGAGCACCCAGAAGTCTCCCTCGTAGTGGATATAGGTTCAACTGCTTCCTTATTATGAGTGTCAGCAGGCATCCAAACTGAAATAAGTTTGTTGCTTTTTGCCAACTGTATGGGTGATTTTCAACAGTCATGGGCCTTACTGCTTCTTCTTTCCTTATGGACCTTTCGGTGTAGCTGATCAGGAGATTATTTTGTGGTTGAGCTATACTTTGTATGCTTACCTGTAGGTCATCTTCAACATCTTCAAAGTTCGCACTTGAGTCAACTCAACCGGAAAAAAGTCTTTTGGGCGACCAGAATCCAGTACCTTCAGTACACCTCTCTTTTTGATATTTACCTGAGAGTACCCAGAAGTCCCTCTTGTAGTATGATTGGTGTAAGCCTTTGAAGCTTCTGCAGTAACTTCAGGTCGCCTCTACGTAGTCTTCTTGAACCATACCTGAGAGCACCCAGAAGTCTCCCTCGTAGTGGATATAGGTTCAACTGCTTCCTTATTATGAGTGTCAGCAGGCATCCAAACTGAAATAAGTATGTTGCTTTTTGCCAACTGTATGGGTGATTTTCAACAGTCATGGGCCTTACTGCTTCTTCTTTCCTTATGGACCTTTCGGTGTGTAGCTGATTAGGAGATTATTTTGTGGTTGAGCTATACTTTGTATGCTTACCTGTAGGTCATCTTCAACATCTTCAAAGTTCGCACTTGAGTCAACTCAACCGGAAAAAAGTCTTTTGGGCGACCAGAATCCAGTACCTTCAGTACACCTCTCTTTTTGATATTTACCTGAGAGTACCCAGAAGTCCCTCTTGTAGTATGATTGGTGTAAGCCTTTGAAGCTTCTGCAGTAACTTCAGGTCGCCTCTACGTGGTCTTCTTGAACCATACCTGAGAGCACCCAGAAGTCTCCCTCGTAGTGGATATAGGTTCAACTGCTTCCTTATTATGAGTGTCAGCAGGCATCCAAACTGAAATAAGTATGTTGCTTTTTGCCAACTGTATGGGTGATTTTCAACAGTCATGGGCCTTACTGCTTCTTCTTTCCTTATGGACCTTTCGGTGTGTAGCTGATTAGGAGATTATTTTGTGGTTGAGCTATACTTTGTATGCTTACCTGTAGGTCATCTACAACATCTTCAAAGTTCGCACTTAAGTCAACTCAACCGGAAAGAAGTCTTCTGGGCTCATGAGAAATTCTTACTCCAACCAGAATCCAATACCTTCAGGTCACCTCTACATAGTCTTTTTGATACTTACCTGAAAGTACCCAGAACTCCCTCTTGTAGTGGAATCAGGTCCCACTGCAGTGGAAGTGGTGCAAGCCTTTGAAGCTTTTGCAATACCTTCAGGTTGCCTCTACGTAGTCTTCTTGAACCATACCTGAGAGCACCCAGAAGTCTCCCTCGTAGTGGATATAGGTTCAACTGCTTCCTTATTATGAGTGTCAGCAGGCATCCAAACTGAAATAAGTTTGTTGCTTTCTGCCAACTGTATAGGTGATTTTCAACAGTCATGGGCCTTACTGCTTCTTCTTTCCTTATGGACCTTTCGGTGTAGCTGATCAGGAGATTATTTTGTGGTTGAGCTATACTTTGTATGCTTACCTGTAGGTCATCTACAACATCTTCAAAGTTCGCACTTAAGTCAACTCAACCGGAAAGAAGTCTTCTGGGCTCATGAGAAATTCTTACTCCAACCAGAATCCAATACCTTCAGGTCACCTCTACATAGTCTTTTTGATACTTACCTGAAAGTACCCAGAACTCCCTCTTGTAGTGGAAACAGGTCCCACTGCAGTGGAAGTGGTGCAAGCCTTTGAAGCTTCTGCAGTAACTTCAGGTCGCCTCTACGTAGTCTTCTTGAACCATACCTGAGAGCACCCAGAAGTCTCCCTCGTAGTGGATATAAGTTCAACTGCTTCCTTATTATGAGTGTCAGCAGGCATCCAAACTGAAATAAGTTTGTTGCTTTTTGCCAACTGTATGGGTGATTTTCAACAGTCATGGGCCTTACTGCTTCTTCTTTCCTTATGGACCTTTCGGTGTAGCTGATCAGGAGATTATTTTGTGGTTGAGCTATACTTTGTATGCTTACCTGTAGGTCATCTACAACATCTTCAAAGTTCGCACTCAAGTCAACTCAACCGAAAAAAAGTCTTCTGGGCTCATGAGGAATTCTTACTCCGACCAGAATCCAGTACCTTCAGTTCACCTCTATATATAGTCTTTTTGATATTTACCTGAGAGTACCCAGAAGTCCCTCTTGTAGTGGAAACAGGTCCAACTGCAGTGGAAGTGGTGCAAGCCTTTGAAGCTTCTGCAGTAACTTCAGGTCGCCTCTACGTAGTCTTCTTGAACCATACCTGAGAGCACCCAGAAGTCTCCCTCGTAGTGGATATAGGTTCAACTGCTTCCTTATTATGAGTGTCAGCTGGCATCCAAACTGAAATAAGTTTGTTGCTTTTTGCCAACTGTATGGGTGATTTTCAACAGTCATGGGCCTTACTGCTTCTTCTTTCCTTATGGACCTTTCGGTGTAGCTGATCAGGAGATTATTTTGTGGTTGAGCTATACTTTGTATGCTTACCTGTAGGTCGTCTACAACATCTTCAAAGTTCGCACTTAAGTCAACTCAACCGTAAAAAAGTCTTTTGGGCGACCAGAATCCAGTACTATCAGTTATATAGTCTTTTTGATATTTACCTGAGAGGACCCAGAAGTCCCTCTTGTAGTGGAAACAGGTCCAACTGCAGTGGAAGTGGTGCAAGCCTTTGAAGCTTCTGCAGTACCTTCAGGTCGCCTCTACGTTGTCTTCTTGAACCATACCTGAGAGCACCCAGAAGTCTCCCTCGTAGTGGATATAGGTTCAACTGCTTCCTTATTATGAGTGTCAGCTGGCATCCAAACTGAAACAAGTTTGTTGCTTTTTGCCAACTGTATGGGTGATTTTAAACAGTCATGGGCCTTACTGCTTCTTCTTTCCTTATGGATCTTTCGGAGTAGCTGATCAGGAGATTATTTTGTGGTTGGGCTATAATTTGTATGCTTACCTGTAGGTCATCTACAACATCTTCAAAGTTCGCACTTAAGTCAACTCAACCGGAAAAAAGTCTTTTGGGCGACCAGAATCCAGTACCTTCAGTTCACCTCTCTTTTTGATATTTACCTGAGAGTACCCAGAAGTCCCTCTTGTAGTATGATTGGTGTAAGCCTTTGGAGCTGCTGCAGTATCTTCGGGTCGCCTCTACGTAGTATTCTTGAACCTTACCTGAGAGCAGCCAGAAGTCCCCCTCGTAGTGGAAATAGGTCCAATTGCAGTGGAAGTGGTGCAAGCCTTTGAAGCTTCTGCAGTACCTTCAGGTCGCCTCTAAGTAGTCTTCTTGCTCCTTACCTGAGAAGTACCTCTGGTAGAGGAAGTAGGTCCAACTGCTGTAGGAGTAGTGCAAGCCTCTGCAGTTTCTGTTGGCTATTCTTTTATTTCAATGTACTGTCAAAGAATGAAATATTTGTATAAAAAATGTAAAGCCATACGTTCCCAAATTCATGGCCTACTTTGACCTCGTTCATCATTGTAACTTATCAATTCCAATCGGCAGATCTCTAAAATCCTTGTTATGCGGAATTCGACGAATAACATTCGAAATTCAAAAATATGCGCCTCCAAGTGTCTCAATCAGATAGTAATAAATATCCCCGAATTCGCCGAAGAGATGCAATCGTCCAAAAACTGGTTTCTAGGTTATGATATAGATTTCAGCCTTCAACACCCAAATCAATCAGGTAACCACAACGATCGGACCTCGTCTGTCCGTAGTCATCTTCTTCATCGGGTCGTACTCACCTCACGCACCGAACAACGTCCAGACAAATGACGGATAATGACATGGCTCTCAGAGTCCATGCCGCGGTCTTTCTTCACTTATAGAGCCGCCTTGCCTTTGTAATATCTCTTATTTCTGGGTGAGTAAAATATGTCCAGGATGCGTATCTACATAGCATACCCACATAATTTCTGAGCATCTTCATTTAAATCTCAGTCAAAAATGTCTAGTAAGATTTGAGGACGAGTAATTAATTGCTCATGGTCATCGGACTTTTTATGAAAACTCCTCAATTAGTTCATAAATCGTCTAAAATATGAAGGATAAAGCAGCAGAAACCAAAGTATTCGGCAAAAACCAATATTCGGGAAAAAAATCTTGGGCCACCCTATATACCCCGAGAGGCGCCCAACACGTTGACGCGAGACGTCACCTGCCGTTTTCCTCCATGCGTGAGCGCAACACACATCTCCCAAAGCCTCCACCTAGACCGACGCCAGCACACCCGAAGCGTCCGGCAAATTACCGACGGTGACTCACCAGAGTACAAACATATCCTTGTCGCCATTTCGGCGTCCTCGGTGCAACAACAATAACACCACGTCGAATTATGTAAGAACCCCAGTAATCAAGGGGGACGACAGCGTGTGCGTCCGTCAGGCAGACCGACGCTTCCCGACGACGTCGTCGCGGCGCTGGATAGGGGCGCCCAGCGCCCCGGTGCCTCGACGACGGACTACCACGATGGCGGCACCGCAGACGGGCGCCTTCGATGTTGAAAAAACATTCCGAAGACGATTGTTTGTTGACTCTTTTATATGTGTGTGTGTCGTTAATTTTTCACCCTATACATTTTCGGGCGTCCCTTCGCGTGCTCGCCGATTGAGTAACGACGGCCCAAAAGTCGACAGGGATGGGGGCAGGAAGTGGTGATGTACAGGGTGTCCCATTGAAATCTCCTGTTTTCCTGTATGGTTTCCGCCTATGTCTACAATTCATCGTTTTTAAGCGCTCGTTCTACTTACACGAGGGCTATATCATTTCGTCACGATGTTTGTATTTTTTGAATTTTGGGACGAGATTGGTCTCAATCGACAAGGTTCGACTCACTGATGACGAATCCGTCGAAAAATTCAAGTCTGTCCGTCCGTCCGGCCGTATACACGATAACTCTCGAACGGAACGACCTAAAAACTTGAAATTTTCATGGTAGGTTCAAATCTGGAATCTTGCGGTTGAGTTCGTTATTGGGCAAAATTTGACCAGGGGTTCCGTAAATATCGTCTTTCGAAATTTTGTTTTCCTGATTACTTTGAAACTACTGATTCGATCAAAATTTGCGGTCAGATGGAGAATGACGTGTTCAAGCTACATGCGTAGTTTTGTTTAGATCGCATGGCAAGAACTATAGAAACCATAGAAAATTATAGCTTTCGAACGGAGAGACCAACAGGCTCGAAATTTTCAGAGTAGGTTTGGATCTTGAATGTCGAGTTCACGTTCATCAATGAGCGGAATTAAACTAGGGGTTCCGTACATACTGCCGTTCAAAATATTTTTTTTCTGATAATTTCGAAACTGCTGATCCGATCGAAATAAAACTTTGGACATAGATGAAAAATAATATATTTAAACTACAGATAGCATTACCAAGGCCATAGAAGGTTCTAGCAAATAATTAAAAAAAAAAATCCTTATATTCCTGGAACAGCTGATTCGGCATAATTGACAAAGAGCTGCTGTCATTTTTTTCAGAGCTGTCGAAACTTTTTTCAATGGAAGGTGGATGAACAAGCACTCAAGGCCTCTTTTTTATAATTTTTGGTTTATTATCTTGAATAGAAAATTTCGATATTGTTGAAAATATTTACATAACCTCTGAAAATTCAAACAGTTCACGTTTTGGATGATTGAAAATCCTTGAGTCAGTCAATATTCGGAGCTTTTCTGAGGAAAATCTAAGAGCCAATTGTCTAAAATATCTAGAGGAAAGAATAGAGGGGACGTATATAAAAAAAATAAGAAAAAGATTTTGGAGAAACATTAATTCTTGTACTTAAATTAACTTATTTCTGTCCCGTTCTGCTCTACATTCCATAAAGAGAAACTTTAATTTATTTCAGAATTCTCATTTAAAATAAGGTGAGTGTCTGCTATTGGATTGTAAATATATAAAGTGAATGAATACAATAAATAAAAAATAAATAAATAATATAAATAAATAAATAGAGTAAATAAAATAAATAAATTAAATAATAGGGAAGGATTGAAATAAATTGAAATTTTCCAATAAAAAAATTCGAAAAGCACTGACTTGAAGTCGGGAACTTTTGCGCGCTTGTTTAAATTGATCTCCACGGCGGTCACCCATCCAGGTACTTCGAAAACACAAGGAGATACTTTCAATAAGAAAAAGATTTTGAAAAACGTTGATTCTTGTATATTAACTCATTTCTGCCCTGTTCTGCTCTACAATCCATAAATAGAAAATTCAATTTATTTTAGAATTCTCATGTGAAATAACGCGATTATGTAAATCTGTTATTGGATTGTAAATGAATAAATGAAATTAATAAAGAAAAAAAATGGAAAAAAATAAATACATACCTGAAAAAAAAAAAAATGAGTAAAAAAAATGAATGAATGAAATACCTAATGAGGAGGAATAAAATAAATCGAAAGTTTTCAATAAAAAAATTCGAGAAGCACTGACGTGAAGTCGGGAACATTTTCGCGCTTGTTTAAATTGATCTCCAGAGCGGTCACCCATCCGGGTACTTCGAAAACACAAGAAGATACTTTCTTACTTTCAAATTATCAAAACAAGACATATCCAATCGTATTCACCTAGTTTCCAACTCTAAAATAGTAGATTCCACGATATTTTCATCCGGAATTTGAGATGTCAGATTTTGACAAATTTCACGTGAAATTCTGGAAACCTGAAAAAAAATTAGAAAAAGCACTGCCTTGAAGTCAGGAGCTTTTGAGCGCTCGTTCATCCACCTTGTAGGTAGATTCGCATTTTCCAGTTTTAGAAACGAATTGAAGACATTTTTGACAGCAGTCAAAAAAATTCCTGCATCACTTTGTCAGTTATGCTGAATTCTCTCTAGAATCTTCTAGGGTTTCAATTCGTTTTCATTCCGATCGAATCAGAAGTTCCGAAATTATCAGAAAAAAAATATTTTGAACGGCCATATCCACGGAATATCTAGTCTAATTTTGCTCATTGATAAACGCGAACTTGACATTCGAGATCCAAACCTACTCTGAAAATTTCAAGTATCTAGGTCTTTTCGTTCGACAGTTATAATTTTCTAAGATTTTTATGGTTCCAGTCAAAAGATCTAGAAAAAATATTGCATGTAGCTTGAAAACGTCAATCTACATTTGAATGCAAAATTTCATCTCGATCTAATCAGTAGTTTCGAAGTAATCAGAAAAACAAAATTCCAACGGCCTTATTTACGGAACCCCTGGTCGAATTCCGCCCAATAACGAACTCAACTGCGTCATTCAGGAACTGAACCCACACTGAAAATTTCAAGTCTTTAGGTACTTCCGTTCGAAAGTTATCGTGCTTACGGCCGGCCGGACGGACAGACTTGAATTTTTCGACGGATTCGTCATCAGTGATTCCAACCTTGTCGATTGAAACCATTTTCGGCTGAAAATTCGAAAAATACAGACGAAATGTAGTCCCCGTGTAAGTATAAATAAATTTTTTTAAATCTGCATATCAAATTCGTTCGAGAAAACTCTGAAGAAAATTCAATTAATTTTACCCATAATATTCGGTAGTTTATTACATATTCACATCCTTCCGCTAGCCGGAAAATACATGCATAAACTAGAAAAATAGTTTATTTCCGAAAGAATGGACGTCAGAATGAACAAACATCCCCTATATCGGGCAAGTGTTTTTACCACGAATAAATAACCATTATAATTCATGAAGTCTCCACTGGGTTTTTGCTTCGCCTCATGAGAAAACCATATTTCCGCTATTAAGTTATAAATCTGTTGTCATCAAAGATACACAATGTCTACGGGGTTGGTCCAGGAAATAGTCGAACGAATTCCTGATTATTTCTCTCAAATTTTTTTTTTATAAATTTCCTAATGAACTCATAAGATTATCTGAAAGGTGACATTTAATTCATAAAGCTTCAAAAAAAGGTATTTATTCCAGTCCTTCAGAAAAATCTCAAAAGTGCGCCCACCATTTTATATTACATTTAATTCGGCCAAAGTTTAAATTGCTTCCACCATTTCAGTTACTTCGCTTTAGTCGAAGATTCCGCCAATAATAGACGTTCTAAATTAATTGCGTTGGTGATTATTATTGTGAGGATGTTCGTAATGATTATATTCAAGCTAGTAGAACTCAAATAACACTTTTAACAAAAATTATTCTGAATAATTCTGATTTTGTGATGTTCCCGACACATTATACTTGACCATTTTTTTTTCATAAAATTATTATGTGTTTGTGCAGAATATATACTGTTTCAAATACATCATCAAAAACTTCATGATTTTATTTTAAATCCATTTTCCACCCCTCTGTGTATTTTAAAAGTCGACTATAACTTAAAAAAAACAAAATATCTTCGATTGATCCCATTGTTTACTTTCAAACTTCTCGTCCCGACCTTGATTCCCCGCCAAACCGTCCAAAATTTCGAATGCCCCCCCCGCTGCACATACCCCCGTCCTAAATGTATGTTTTCTTACTTCATTCCCAGTGATATCCGCAACAATATTTGTCGGACCTGCGGTCTCGACGTATTTCTGAGGGTGTTATTCAAGAGGGGTGTCGGTTGGCTCCAGCAGCGGCTGGCTCCACGTCCTGGAGCCAAGTCCACTCGGTCTGGTCGACGACGGTAGGAGCCGTCGGCTGTCTCCCCTTGTTTATGCCAACTATTTTCAAGACTCTGTCGATATTAATAATGCACATGTACTAAAAATCCGCCCGTTTCATTTATACACTTTACTTGTTTTTGTTTGCGACCGACTTCCCGACCCACCTCCCGAGGGGGGGACGGGGGGCATCCCGCTGTCGCCGTATGATCAATTTCTTTCGGAACCTCCAGTCGCGACGGCAGCCCGGTGATTACCCCCACGTTCAATCTTGTTTATTCGAATGGGATGAGTTTTTGATGTGACTTTTATTCCACTTTGTTGATTCTTAATGAATGCCGCCCAGTATCGGGCGTGAAAATGGGGCCAGAACTTTGTTTTTCGTACCGTAAGGATTGTTATGTGGGATATATGAGAAGGAGGGAGAGCAGACGATCTGATTTGTGATGTTGGTTCTTTGGGGGATTTATTTTATTCTCATTTCTTCTTATTTTCATTTTTTATTTTAACGATGGAATACTGATGAATAAATTTTATTTCATTTTCAATAAAAAATCTTTCGTATCGTTTGAGAAAAAAATTTCCAACCCCACTCAAATTTGGTAGCACCTACGCCAAAATCTGGCAGAAAAACATCACACCTCATGAGATGCGCTCCTGAGTCCTGCGAAGTAACGGAATCCTCGAAATTATAGATATTTCTTATTCAAATATTCACCTACACTCTAACATTTACATACATTATACAACCAATTAGTGGAGCATCTTGTTATAATCCAGCGCATATCCAAGTTAATCGATATTTGAGCTTCGGAACACAAAACGAATATACTTGGAGATAACAAAATCCAGAACTATTCAGGCAGATAACACACCATTGAGCAACAAGTCGATGTGAATCAAAGTGCGAATTCAATTTAGAAAAAGTACAATAATAATAATTGTAATATACCGGGATTTGCCGCCTTACCAGTGGAATTGTATCAGAGTGCCTTGACCTCTTGAGAATCGCCTTCCAAGATTGGAAAGTACAAATCTTCCGGTGTTTTTGTTCCATTCTGCTTTTTGCTACGTACAGAGAAAGTGTTATTATTTAGTGATAATGGTTACCGAATCGTCAGCGTCTTTCTTAGGGCTCGATCTGAGTACTCAGCAGGTAGGTTGTAGGTTAACAGTGATGACATCTTTTCAAACAGGCAGTGAAATCGATTTAACACAGACATGTCGTTTGATGACGAGTAGAGGTTATGTTTAATGTTTATACAGTGTGCGCTTGCGGATGAGACAATTTTTCAATTTTGAATGGCATATTTGTGTACATTTTGAAAGTGTCAGCTGTCAGATGTTATACACTCCCCGCAAAAAGATTGTCACAGGCATTAACCTAACCCTATTACCCCTGCATATCGACGCCCTTGGATAGCGAATAAAAAGAAATCCAACAAAGTTTTTCCAAATGGTCGAGTTTATTATGGGTTAAATCGAATATAACTCGAAAATGAAATCTATATAAAGAACTCAATTATTATTTTACTCATGGTCCATTCATTATGAATCACGAAGGGATTTTCTTCTGTTATATTGCTTTCAGAAAAAGCATATAAATATTTGATTCAACGATAATTATTGTAATATAATTGGAAAGGCATTTTTCATGAGACAGTAATAAGGTTTTGGCAGAACAAGTTAGATTCATCACGGTCATTGAAGCTGATAACTACAATTCTGTTAGGTACCTACTTTTTTCCCACTTGATTAAAAATAAATGTAGTTGTGCATGAAGTTTTTTCTAACTGCTTTCATTTAGTCCTGCTCTCGAAGAAAAAAAATTATAAAAAGCACTGCCGTGAAGTTAGGAGCTTTTGAGCGCTCGTTCGTCCGCCTTGCAGGTAGATTCGCATTTTCCAGTTTCAAAAACAAATTATTGAAGATATTTTTGACAGGTGTCGAAAAAATGACAGCAGCTTCTTGTCAATTATGCCGAATCAGCTTTTGCAGAAATATAAGGATTTCTTCTTCAATAATTCGTTGAAATTCAAAATGGTTCTGGTTATGCGATCTGAAAAAAAAAAGGTCGAAAATCATTAAAATACAAAATTTCGTCACGATCGAATCCGTAGTTTTGAAATTATCAAGAAAACTAAATTTCAAAGGTATTTATGGAATCCCTGGTCGAATTTTGCCCAATTTTGAACTCAACCACGGCATTCGAGATTCGAACCTAGCCTGAAAATTTCAAGCTTCTAGGTCGTTCCGTTCGAGAGTTATCGTGTATACAGCCGGCCGGACGGACAGACAGACTCGAATTTTTCAACGGATTCATCATCAGTGAGTCAAACCTTGTCGATTCAGACCAGTTTCGGCCCAAAATTCGAAAAATACAGACATCGTGACGAAATGATATAAGTAAGTAGAACGAGCGCTCAAAAACGCTGTAAATTCGTTAATAAAATTCATTTTTTCCATATCACCTGGATTATTCAATCTAGATTTCGCGAAAAATTTTCCTTCACCAAAGGCAATCTATGAAACCCATTCCATGGGTTGCTTAACATTTATTTCATTTATAATATATTGAAAGTTCCAAAACTCACGAACTATCAGGAATAGAATTTTTTGGTGAGGTTTTTTTTTTGATTGGTAACAACACACATTTTGAATTCCACAAATGTTGATCAGTTCACCCGCAATGATTTTTTTTATTTTCGATTCCTTGCTTGTCAGAATTTGGATCGATTGGGCGGATTAATGCCGGATAGCAACTAATTTTTGCACCAAATTTCAAGGAATTAGTTATGATTTCAGAGAAAAAGTGAAGGAGAAGGAAACATTTCCTCAAGCGATTCCGAAAAATTATTTTCATTGAAAATAATAAACCAAACACGAAGTATATAATAGGTATATTAATCTGAAGTATAATAATGATAGAACAAAGCGAAATCGGCAAGAAGCAAAAACAGGTTTTATTGCTTGCTCTTCGTTTAAGAGAATTGAATATAAATCTGACATAATATCTGGTCATATAATGAGTCATCAGCTCACTAGTATCCTATTAACTGATTCAATTCTGTTGTTTTTATATGGAAAGTAACGATTTTTCAAGCTTCATCAGATTCGCAAGAAGTCCGATCTATTATCCAGTGGTGGGTACAAACTGAACTTTCAGAGTATAAATAAGGTGAAAAAAGTTATACCACATTAATTACACCGAAGAAGGTACTTATTTTTATGAAATAATAGAATGGCCCAAAATAATTTTCTTCTTGAGAAATACTGCAAACAATTGTTTTATTTAATAAAAATAATTTGTTGTCAAATATTTGCAAATGAAAGAAAGTGCAGTAAAATATTTATTTTTTCCAGCAAAAAAGATATAGACAAATAATTTCCGAATATTCCAAAATAAAAGTATATTCCTTGAAGAACTTTATTATACATGATGTTTTCAAGGTGAGGTTTTTTTTGACAGGTGCTAGAACTCATCAAAAGAGATCATTTCGCCAGATGTTGATCATATAACATATTCATTTTAAAAGAGTGCGAAAAATCTTGGGCATCAAGATCTCAATACGACTCTGGGTTGTGTTATCTCTCTGTTAGGAGATCTGCCATGAATCACAGTGCTATATGCATTCCAGAAAGTAAATAAAGTGCTGGATGTTATCGCAAATTTCTATATTCTGTCTCAACTTTTTTTAGTAGATTTTTCCTGAACGGTATAATTCTTGAAGTTGAAACTAAGGAAAGAAAAACTTACTGATTGGAAAAGTTCACAAACTCACCGATAAAATTGATTCAAATTGTTCACAGAAATTGTTCGAAATGGACACCATTCGTTTGATGCGCACAAGGTCTTGCCAGGCATAATAACGAATTATTACATGTAGAAACTATCACATCAGTTTGCTCACGAATAATATCACAAGCATTTTCAATGCGATATATTAGTTCTTCAACACTATTTACCTCACCGTTACTGTACACTTATGTTTTCGAATGACCCCAAAAGAAGAAATCAAAAGAGTTGAGATCCGGGGAGAGTGCAGGCTGGTGTTTAGAAACACATTACGAAATTCGGAAACAAAAAACCACAAAAATCATAAGCTCTGTCATATAATTTCCCGTAAACTGAACGCATCTAATAAACACAGTTAAACCTCAATACGTACCTGGGTCAGGTCGGTGCTGGGAATTTCTCAGATTCGCGGGTAACTTTGATTTTGAAATACTCGGCCCTGGTGAATATTTTATGCAAAGAATTTATGGAATTTCGACTTATTTTGATGTGTTCTAGCACCTGTCGAAAAACAAGCCCCACATTTGAAAACACCCTGTATTCATTTATTGGGATCAGCAATCTGCCCTCTACCGGACATTCCGATAACTGAGCTATGGGTCATTAACATTATTCGTGGAAACTGAAGAGCTTATTTAAGCATTTTTTGAACAAATAAGTTCTTATCTGGCATTGATCCTCCTAACACGAGAATCAAATCCATAAATTCAAAGGGCAAAAATCGAGGGCGCAACCATAAAACATTAAAAAAGCGCGCTCACCCATACAGGTACTTCGAAATCATCGAAAATACAAGAAAATACTTCGTAATGATCGAATATAGAGATGTATATAATTGAATTCGCCCAGTTTACTCCACATAATCTGTATATTTCACGTCATTTTCATCCGAAATGTCATATTTTATAAGTATTTTGATAAATTTCACGTGAAATTCTGGAAACCTGGAAAACAAAACGTAATGTGAGACTGGGAAATCTTTCAAAATCATCACTTACCCCAACGGGGAATCACTGAAATGTTGTTTAGTTGAAAATTAACTAATCTATGATCGTTTTGATTTGACATGGGGTGACATTTTAGCGGGACTACCAACCAAATATAATGAAACAAATTAAAGATTCTGTGAACTAAACCGGCCGTCAGTATCACAACTAACGTCATTTTATTCAATGAACGTCGAAGGTGAAACACCAGAGCAGAAAAACTGAATTTTCTCTTCCTTTGGAACAGCTTTAAAGCTGAAATCTCATATAACTCATATTATCGATGTCCCATATAAAGATACAAAATTTCAGCAGGCTATGACGAATAGTCTCTGAAATACTTAAGTATAGTATTGTCTAAATTGAGGAAATAATAAACTTACAAGTAAAATTTCAATTTTCAATTCCAATGAACGGAGAAATTTTCCATTTCAGCTGAAAGCGGTTATTGTTAACGACAAGCTGGAAACCCTCCATGAAGAAACAGTTATTTTCGATACAGATTTGCCTGAATACAGGACAAATGGAGGTGTCAGAGTCAATAAAGAAAACCCTCATGAGATAACTGCACCCACCGTTATGTGGATAAAAGCCTTGGATCTTCTTATGGATAAACTGATAATTGCCAGCGTAGACTTTTCAAAGATCGCTGCTGTTTCTGGTACAGCACAAGTGAGTACTACCCTACTCGTTTGGATTGTGTGGTTGTTTATAGTCCCTCATAAAATCTGACCATATAATTCCATCAACAGCAACACGGTTCTGTTTACTGGCAGAATGGAGCTGAGAACACCTTGCACAACTTGGACTCGTCGAACTTTTTACATTCACAGTTAGCCACAAGCTTCTCCGTACCAGATAGCCCGACGTGGATGGACTCCACAACGAAAATCGAGTGTAGATGTTTCGAGGAAGTGGTCGGAGGATCTGAAGTGAGTAAATACTGTTATTCTTCAAGATCTCCATAAACTATGTTCGATTTTCTTCAGGACCTTGCAAAGATCACAGGTTCTCGAGCATACGAAAGGTTCACTGGTCCCCAAATAGCTAGAATCAGTACCCACAGGCCAGAAGCCTTCAAAAACACAGAGGTAATTATCCACATGTATCCCCTCTCAAAGTATCTAAGCCTTCTAAAACTTGTTATTGCTTCGAAAAGATGGGCAAACATCTTTCGAAGCAACGTGGTTAACAAAATCATCTCCTCCACAGAGAATATCACTGGTGAGCAGCTTCCTTGCGTCACTTTTCTTGGGTCGAATAGCACCAATAGACTACAGCGACGCCTCTGGTATGAACCTAATGGATCTGAGGACCAAAAAATGGCATCCAGACCTGCTCAAAATTTGTGGTCCAGCTACGGCACAAAAATTGGGCGAACCAGTGCCTTCGTGTTCGTGCTTGGGGACGATTTCGCCATACTTCACTGAGAGATATGGCTTCAATGAGAATTGTAAAGTGGTCGCTTGCAGTGGAGATAACCCCTCTTCGTTGTTAGGTGAGGAAATGCTCATCTAGGTTTGAGGATCACTTTGGTGTAACGTTTGTATTTTAGGTATGGGCATAAAGGATGACTGGCTTGCAGTGAGCTTAGGAACCAGTGATACTTTATTTCTATGGCTGTCGGATCCAAGAACTGTGATGAATGGACATATCTTGTGTAATCCTCTTGACCCCAATGCTTACATGGCGATGCTTTGGTAAGTTCAGCCACATAACTCTTGTTCTCAGCTCAACTATCAGCTCAGTTTTCTGAAATAAACTGTTAAAGCTGGGGATGGTAGGCAAGTATTGGCACCAGGTCATTTTGAATCCTGATAACGAAGCTTTAGTTGCTTTATTTCAAGACTACCAAAAAGTCCTTCTAGCTTCAGCCATATAATGCCTCATTGCCAACCAGGAAAAAATCTCAAATCTTTCTAAAATTTCAGTTTCAAAAATGGATCTCTAACCAGGGAAAGGATAAGGAACAGGTATGCAGACAAATCATGGGAACAATTCAACGAACTCTTAGAGAGTACTCCAAGAGGAAATTTTGGTTACTTAGGTAACCTAATTTAAATCTTCCTCTTTCTGTATATTAGTATTTTATCAATTTCAGGTCTTTACTTCGACGTCGAAGAAATTTTACCTACAGCCTTAGGAGAATTTAGGTATAACAAAGAAGGAAAAAAGTTGTCCAAGTTTTCTAGTGGTGAAATAGAAATACGAGCAGCTATAGAAGGACAGTTTTTGACGAGGAGATTATTCGCAGAGGAAATCGGATTTAAAATAGGTAGGTACCTTAATATTTTCAGGAGAGTTCCGAACCGGTTCGGAACTGGACTAGTACGAATAAAAATAACGAGGTTTTTTTAGGAGGAGGCACCAAAATTCTAGCAACTGGCGGAGCATCCTGCAACAAGTCGATTCTTCAAGTGCTTTCTGATGTTTTCAACTGCCCTGTTTACACTCAAGTATGTGCCTTCATAAAAATTATAACTTTTTCATAAACCTTTTTTACAGGAAAATGTCAATTCCGCTCTGATTGGAGCCGCACATCAAGCAATTTTAGGATATAACAAAGAAAGGGGAGACACAACGAATTTCGCAGACTACTTGACACCAAAACTGATTTGTGAACCGTATAAAAACTCCGAAGATATTTATGGCCCAATGGTCCAGAAGCTGAGTCAAATTGTGAAAGATATCCGCAATTAATTGTAAAAAGAATAAAATAGTATATTATTTATTATATATAACATGCCTAATTAGTTGAGCATCCAGAGAGTGAGTTTGGGGCAAGGGAGTAGTGGCAATATTTAGGATCTGAAAAGTAAATGAAGTAAAGTATGTTGAGTGACGAAAAAAATTAACTACATTTAATGGGGATATTCTCTTTTGAAATTTTTATTCCAAATAAAAACATAAAACGTTTATATTAAAAACTGTAAGGCACAATTTTAGCAAACATTCAAATGAAAACATACTCTAAAGTACATAGCACTTGGAATGAAAAATTATAGTATGAAATCAACTCGCCTGTTCTTGTCATTAGTAAATCTTCTACTAACATTGTTCAAACCTTCACTTTATTCATGTATTTTCAGCACAAATATTTGGTGTTGAGAATTTTTTCCTATAGGGGCCATCGGGGGGCGCTAATTACTCCCAGTAACCTCCACTGATGTAGATACGCCTCTGAGATTTATTTTGTCAAGGAACAATTTACATTCCTCTTATTGTCTTTACATACACTTAAAGCTTTTTTTTACTTATATCGACTGTATCCACTACTGATATCATTACATTCCTTTATTAAATTTTCTTGTTGTGCTACTCGATTTATCCCCCTTTTTATAAACTACATAATATGTTGATTTCTTCTTTGTGGAACTTATTTGAAGTTTTAATATAACAAATCTTGAATAGGGAAATTTATTGGAAGCTTTTTTAGTGCCTGACTGATGGGAATTATATATTATATTGGAATTCACATAAGTTTATCATATACGTTATTTCAAAGTTCATTCTTTGTGAGTAACATGTTTCATCATAGCACACTCAATTATTGAGATTTTGTTTTATAATTATATTGAAAGAAATAATAGAATGGAAAAATACTAATGGTTCTCATATTTTTCCTTTCATCAGTTTGGGAACCAAAAACAAAATAGATCACCATCACTACCTAAAACTACGAGAGAATTGGGAGTAAATTCATGAGAGTTTTTTTCTAGAGAAGATATTCAGAAATTATTATGAAAGGAAAGAAAACCTATAGATAGTCCTATCAATTATATTTTACAAATGAGACTCTTATTATTGTCCTCTATTTCTCTTCTTATGGTTATCCTATCTACCATTAGGTAGGTATATTTGATAACCCCCAAAGGTTAAAAAAACAGATATTCACATACCAAAATAGTTGAACCACATGAATAAATGTAGTATCTTATTGGGTCTACTTTAGTTAATAGGTTCACGGTAATTTTCCCCAATTTTCGAAATGGAGGTGAATATAATAAAGGGAGAGGAAATTGAAAGGAAAATTTCGTCAAATCTTGGAGAATTAGCGTTTGAAATTCTTCCGATTTATGCAGATAATATAATTCAGGTAAGTTCATTCGGTGTGATCCGAATCTTTTCACATTATGAATATCTTCATATTTCAAGGGTGGATATTTTTTTGGGCGGAGGGGGCAATTCATGATTCTCGAACAATTTAAAACAAAAAAAATATTGAATTATCATCTCCTATTTCATAGTACAGAATGTGAAACAAAAATTCCAAATTCAGATAACTTCATGGAATTTTTTTTTTGAACACATTCATCGTATCTTAATTTGAAAATATAACTAAGTTTTTCCATAAATTCCTGAAATCCTCTTGAACTCGATTGATACTACACAACTTCGTTCAACCGATATAAAGATTTGAAAAAGATTAGATATGGCCAAAAATTTGATCAAATATTTCATTGGTCATTGTAATTAAGCTTTGAAGTCGCTGGAATATTTATGAACACTTCCTATTTAGATCATGAATCATAGAAAATTGTAAGGATTAATGATACCAATTCAACTCTAATTTAATGTATTCAATAAGTTATTTTGGAAATTGTCCTCCGATCTGAATGGAAATTTATTGTTTTATAATTTTCCTTATATTTGTTTTTCTAAGTTTATTTGAATTAATCAGCCCCCCTCCCCCCCCCAATAGTTGAGCAATAATTCGCACATTTACTGAAAAGGATAAAAGGATAAATATTTTCAGACTAACATTGACATCAATGGCATAATAATACATCATTCTCTTGAGAATAATTATTATTTCAAGGGTGGGTATTTTTTGGGCTCAGCTAGGTGCATAATTTCATTCCAATCCGATCAGTAGTTCCGAAACTATCTGGAAAAATATTTTGAACGGCCATATTTACGGAACCCCTAGTCTCATTTTGTTCATTGATGAACGTGACCGCGATATTCGCGATCCAAACCCACCCTGAAAATTTCAAGTTCCTAGGCCTTTCCGTTCAAAAGTTACAATTTTCTATGGTTTCTATGGTTCTGGTCATGCGATCTGGACAAAATATTGCTTCAAAATATCATTCTCGATTAAAATACAAAATTTCATCTCGATCGAATCCGTAGTTTCGAATTTATCGAGAAAACAAAATTTCAAACGACCGTATTTACGGAACCCCTTGTATAATGTTGCTCATAGATGAACGTGATCACGAAATTCGAGATCCACACCTATCCTGAAAATTTCAAGTCCCTAGGCATTTCCGTTCAAAAGTTACAATTTTCTATGGTTTCTATGGTTCTGGTTATGCGATCTGGACAAAATTTCACATGTAGCTTAAACACCTCATTTTCCATTTGAGTACAAAATTTCATCTCGATCGAATCTGTAGTTTTCAAGTAATCAGGGAAACAAAACTCTGAACATATTTACGGAACCCCTGGTGGAATTCTGCCCATTAACGAACTTAACCGAGGCATTTGGGATCTGAACCTACACAGAAAATTTCAAGTCTCTAGGTTGATCCGTTCGAGAGTTATCGTGCTTACGGACGGACGGACGGACAGACTCGAATTTTCCGACGGATTCGTCATCAGTGAGTCGAACATAGTCGATTGAGACCATTTTCGGCTCAAAATTCGAAAAATACAGACATCGTGACGAAATGATATGTAAGTAGTACGAGCGCTCAAACAAGTGGAAATATATTGGAAAATGAGAAGAGATAACAATCGAAAATTTATTTTTGAATGAGAAAATCTCGAAAAAAATTAGCTATACAGATATCTTCGCAGTTGGATAAAGTGTATGTAGATTGTAGAATAGAACATAATATTTGAAAATGTTATGAAAATTCATCTTATCAAGAAAAAAGTTCAAATTCAATATGGTCCAGTGAAATCCCAAACTCAGACTACTTCATAGAATTTTTTTTTCGAACACATTCATCGTATCTTAATTCAAAAATATAACTTAGTTTTTCCATAATTTCCTGGAATTCTCTTGAACTCGATTTATAATACAAAACTTCGTTCAACCGATATAAAGATACGAACGAGAGTAGATATGGCCAAAATTTGATCAAATATTTGATAGGTAATTGTAATTAAGCATTAACATCGCTGGAATATTTATGAACACTTCCTATTTAGATCATGAACCATGGAAAATTGTAAGGATTATTGTTGCCAACTCAACTCTAAATTCAATGTATTCAATAAGTTATAATGGAAATTGTTTTTTATCTGATTGGAAATTTATTGTTTTACAATTTTCCTTATATTTGTTGTGCTAAGTTTATTTGAATTAATCAGCCCCCCTCAATAGTTCAGCAATAATTCGCACATTTAAAGGATAAATTTCAAATATTTTCAGATCAACATTGACATCAATAGCATAATAATACATAATTCTCTTGAGAATAATTATTATTCCAAGGGTGGATATTTTTTGGACGAGGGGGGCAATGATTGATTGTCGAACGATCAAAGACACAAAATATTGAATTATCATCTCCTATTTTATAGTACAGAATGTGAAACAAGAATTTTTAAAACTTCTTTCGAAAATAAAAACACTTACAACTATAGAAAAGTGAAAATATATTGGAAAATGAGAAGAGATAACAATCGAAAATTTATTTTTCAGTGGGAAAAAAATTAGCTATGAAGTGTATGTAGACTGTAGACTAAAACATAAAATTTGAAAATGTTATAAAAATTCATCTTATCAATCAAGAAAAAAAGTTCAAATTCAATATGGTCCAGTTCCCAGTTCCAAATTCAGATTACTTCATGGAATTTTTTTTCGAACACATTCATCGTATCTTGGTTTAAAAATATAACTTAGTTTTTCTATGATTTCCTGGAATCCTCTTGAAATCGATTTATAATACACAACTTCGTTCAACCGATATAAAGATTTGAAGGAGAGTACCTAGATATGGCCAAAATTTGATCAAATATTTTATTGGTAATTATAATTAAGCATTAACGCCACTGAAATATTTATGAACACTTCGTATTTAGATCATGAATCATAAAAAATTGTAAGAATTGATGATACCAATTCAACTCTAACTCAATGTTTTCAATAAGTTATTATGGAAATTGTCTCTTATCTTATTTTTTATCAATACATAGTTCCAAATTCTGGTATTTTTACTTCAATAAACAAGGTCAATTTTGGGGGTGAACTTTAACAGAGAAAAATATTACCTTTGCAGATCGATGCTGAAACCGGGGAACAACTGACAGCTTCGACGATTCTCGAAAAAGCCAAAAATTTAGCTAGATTCCTCATCGAAAATGGGGTGAAATATGGCGATTCAATATCAATAATGAGCGAGAACAGATTGGAATTTTGCATAGTAACAGTAGCTGTCTTTTTTGTCGGTGCCACATTGGCTCCAATGAACCCTCAATATACACCAGGTGAGTCGTTCATTAACCCTTCCTATCATTCAGAGGAAAAACCAACAATTCATGTTTTAGGGGAGCTCAATCACGTGATGGGTTTTTCTAAACCCAAGTTTATATTCGCATCCCCGAAGGCTATACCGTCCATATCGAGATGTATTGCGAATCACAGTTATGTGAGATCTGTGATTATTTTTGGGAAATATAAGGAAAACATTCGTTTCGCAAGTTTCAATGAAATCGTAGTAGGTAAGAAAACTTCTCAAATTAATTAAGAAATTCCATAGACGATGAGAATCATTTTCCATTAAATAGACCATCGTCAATAGTATTGAGAGAACAACACTAAATGTCGCTAAGTGACAGCTTTTTCCTTTTTCAACTTTATAAATTATCTCTGAGATATGCTTATACTTTTCAGGAAAGAAAGCGACGAACAAAGATGTGGCTTTCACAGTACCAAAATACAACACCAAAGAAACTATAGCAACAATTTTGTGTTCTTCTGGTACTTCTGGTAAACCCAAAGGTGTGAAAACTACTCACGACAATATCACAGCCTGTATTGAAATTTTGAGGTGGTGAAAGCAACATATAAAGAATATTGAATACTACAATAAGGTATATTTTCAGTTACGTAATAAGCAAAATGGATATCGACCAAAATGAAGACAAAACTGATTCAATGATTGGGGTTGCGCCATTTTTTCATTCTTTTGGATTTTTAACCATGTTTTTACATATGTTGAGAGGGAAAACTATGGTCGTGTTCAAACAATTCAGATTGAAATTATTCTTGGATACCATTGTTAAATACAAGGTAAGTCATTTCATTATATAATCTACCAGTTAAGTATGGTAAATGGTCTTGAGGATAGAGGATATAGAGGATTAACCTTTTCCCGCACAGTTGATGGAAAACTAACAAAGCACTTCACTCAAAGTTGCGCAATTTCACATACAGAGGAAACAATGGTACGATAACTGCGGAAATATATATCAGAAGATTGGTTGTGAGCGATGACTCGGTGATAAAATCAGATGATTAGTTTTCTACTAAATTTACTCAAAACGTACGATGATTGACTCTCTTGGTGAATTAATAATGGCGATTTGGACAGTCAAGCCACTTGATTGCATTTTCTAACCGGAGGGCGAACTAGTGATCCGAACAGAAAACCGCCCAACGACCTCGAGTCGGGCAACCCAAAATTCACGATGTAACATATGGGTTGAATATTTCACCAATTTACTGCTTATATTAATTTAAATGAACATAATAAAGCCGTTGGCAATTTGAAAAAATTGAAAACCATTTTAATATAAATTGTACTATTTTCATACGCTTCACCCCAGTGAATTTCAACACTTCTTTTGGATTTGGTTTTCAGATAAGATCCTTGGTTATTCCACCTCCATTGTTAGTTTCTTTGCTGAAAGATGAGATAGTCAAGCAATATGATCTATCATTCCTGAAAGAAATTTATATTGGAGCAGCAGCTGTTGGAAAAGAAACCGAGTTGAATTTGAAGAAAAGGTTCCATTTATCAATATATATTTTAAAAATCTTGCAAATTTTTTGGGTGCAAAGGAATTGAGAGGAAGGCAAACTTTTCACTTATTAACACAGTTACGAATTCTAGTAGTTATTTCTAACTCCTGAAAACGCTCAAATGAGTTTTTGATGGTTTTACAAAAACCATTTCATATAATTCCAATATTATATCGATATCATCTCAATATTCTCAATATCACATGAATATTATATCAATATTACATCAATATCATATCAGTATCATATATCAATATCATCTCAATATCACATCAATATTATATCAATATTACATCAATATCATATCAGTATCATATCAATATCATATCTTTATCATATCAATATCATACCAATATCATATCAATCATATCATCTCAATATCCATATCATATCAATATCTTATCCATACAATATCAATATCGTGATGATGAATAACATATCCATATTATATATATCTAGATATTATATCAATATCATAGCAATATCACATCAATATTATATCATTCTGGTAATAGTATACAGGGTGTTTTCAAGGGGGGCTATTTTTTTCGACAGGTGCTAGAACACATCAAAATAGATCATTTCTCCGGGAGTTGATCATATAATAAAATATTCAATTTGAAAAAAGTGCCAAAAATCTTGGGCATAAAGATCTTAAGAATTTAAGGCCACTCTGGGTCGTGTTATCACTCTTCAGAAGATCTTCCACTGATCACGGTGCCATATGCATTCCAGCCAGTAAATAAAGTGATGGATTTTATCGCAAATTCGTATATTCTCTTTCAACTTTCATTAGGAGATTTTTCCTGAACGGTATAATTCCTAGAGTTCAAACTAAGGAAAGGAAAAATTACTGATTCAAAAGTTCCTTTGGAAAAAAAAGGTTGAAATTGATCCAAATTGTTTACAGAAATGTATCGAAATGGTCACCGTTTGATATGCACAAAGTCTTGCCTGGCGTAATAACGCATTATTACATGCACCAACTATCACATCATTTGGCTCACGAATACTCTACCACAAGCATTGTCGATGCGTTGTTTTAGTTCTTCAACACTATTCTTCTCACCGTTACTGTACACTAATGTTTTCATATAACCATTATGATCCCAAAAGAAGAAATCAAAGGGGTTGAGATCTGGGGAGTGTGCATTTTCCCTAACTTTGCGAAATTCGGAAGTCACAAAAATCATTCTCTCTGTCATATGATTTCCGTAAACAGAAAGCATTCAATTAACACATTTAGATCTCAATACGTACCTAAGTCAGGTCCGTGTTGGAAATTTCTCAGATTCGCGGGTAACCTTGATTTCGAAATACTCGGCCCTGGTGAATATTTTACATAAGGGATTTTTGGAATTTGGACTTATTTTGATGAGTTCTAGCACCTGCCAAAAAAAACCCTCACCTTTGAAACCACTCTGTTGTATATGGTTGGCATTATTTATTGTCCTGGTGTGTACAGAACATGAGAAGAAATTTATTTCAGGTTCAACGTCCGACATGCTGGTCAAAGTTATGGAATGACTGAAACTACATGGGCAGTACTTTTCAATCCACATGGAAAGGCGAGAGTAGGGTCCGTTGGTAAAATCTTACCAGGCATGATGGCAAAGGTAGGTACAGGCCTTGAAAGAAGGGCAATATTGAAATTAGGAATATCCCAGATTATAGATGAGAATGGTCAACCTTTGGCCAAATACCAAGAGGGAGAACTGTGTTTGAAAGGGCCGATGATAATGAAAGGATACGCCGAAGATGTTGCGGCTACTAGAAGCTGCATAGATGAAGACAACTGGCTCCATACAGGAGATGTTGCTTATTATGACAATGACCAATACTTTTTCATCGTTGACAGATTGAAAGAGCTCATAAAATTTAAAGGATTTCAGGTAAATATAGCATGGAAGCAAATTCACAGTTTTTTCTCTCACTTTGACTTACTCATTTTAGGTGTCACCCTCAGAGCTCGAGGATCTACTGATTTCACATCCAGCTATTGCAGATGCAGCCGTTGTAGGTATACCTGATGAATATGCCGGCGAGTTACCAAAAGCATTTGTTGTGAAGAAACCAGGGCATGTTTTATCATCCGAAGATGTTCAGAAATTCGTCTCAGGTACAGTATGAATATTTATTATCATATTATTTAACATCAGAACTATCCAAAATGAGGGTCTTTCTTAGAAGTATGGGGAAAAAGTTCCAGAATAACTGCAGAGTTGATATGAGAAAATTATAAAAAGCACTGACGTGTAGTCAGGAGCTTTAGAGCGCCCTAGTCTAATTTTGCTCATTGATGAACGTGAACGCGACATTCGAGATCCACAGCTATTCTGAAAGTTTCAAGTCCCTAGGCCTTTCCGCTCGAAAGTTATAATTTTCTATGGTTTCTATGGCTCTGGTCATGCGATCTGGACAAAATTTTGCATGTAGCTTGTAGCCTTAAATTTTATTGATTTATGTCAATTTCAGAGAATGTTTCACCGCAAAAGCAGCTACGTGGAGGTGTTATATTCATGCAAGAGATTCCTAGAAATCCCAATGGTAAAATTTTACGAAGGGTATTGAGAGAAAATGCTCAAAAACTCAAGCTGGTACATAAATTGTGATATAAGTGAAAGTATTCAATAAACATCATTTATTCGACGCTGTTTAGATGCTGAAAAATGTTTTTCTTTAATGAACACGCACGCCTATTTCGTTAACAAGGTTCGATATGTTTTACGTATGTACTGATAAAATTTATCACTCGAGTAGGTACCGTAAAACCCCATAACACCTGATCTTTTCTCGCTTTACGTCGAATTAATAGAATACTTGACCTCCGATAGTTGAACAAATATTAACTGATGATATTCTATTGCCAAGTTGAGCAAATATCCTTGATTATAGTGGATGATTTATTTGAATACTGCGAGGAAATATAACT
Organism: Aphidecta obliterata; assembly: GCA_963966015.1. Classification (NCBI taxonomy): domain Eukaryota; kingdom Metazoa; phylum Arthropoda; class Insecta; order Coleoptera; family Coccinellidae; genus Aphidecta; species Aphidecta obliterata. The sequence goes on from OZ014435.1 coordinate 9,021,134, forward strand.
GGTGAATTTTCAGGGGGAGATAAATAAAATTATATCAACATTTGAACTCTATTGCGACTTTGCCAAAGTCGTATTTTTTGTACTAATGGGTGTGTCTTGAATCACTTCTACTTCTATCAACACGAGAAATAATCTACTAATAATTCAAATTGGCGATTTGGATAGATAACCGTGGCCAAAACAAAATGAGCGAAAAACTGTTTCCCACATTTCTATGCTGATATATTTCTACCTGTCAGGTTAGTTGTCAACCTCTCAAAATTGATCATTCCAAAGTTCAAAATCCGCACAGTTCCTATATGTTTGCGAGTTTGGAATTTTTGAAACACGAACGCTTTACATAATTAAATAATTATGTGTTGTTGAAAATTGAAAGCCCAACAACATTTACATTCAGATAAAACCCCATTCATTCGTTCACTTCCCAGAGTTCATTATAATTTTCGTCAAAAATGGAGAAAAATATAATCAAAGGAGAAGAAATAGATTTGGCTGTGGAGTCAAATTTAGGACAATTTACATATCTACTACTACAGAGTTATGAGGAAAATATTATTCAAGTAAGTTACTATTGCATATTTTATTTGAACGACATACACATATTCGAACATGTTTTAGATTGATGCTATTACTGGGGAAGAATTAACTGGAGGAGTTTTATTGAAAAGAGCTATCAGAGTAGCAAAACTCTTCCAAAAGCATGGAATAGGCTTGGGTGACTCGGTGTCAGTTATGAGTGAAAATAGACTAGAATTCGCTGTCATCCCAGTAGCTGCATTTCTTGTTGGTGCCTCATTTGCTCCTTTAAACCCTGAATATACACCAGGTGAGATATTTGATGAAAAAATCGATACTGATTCAGCTTTGAAATGAGATAATATGGAAAGAACAAACCAAAAAAGCATGCAAAGTTAATTGGATGCTAATTTAATTAACTCATTGTGATATTTAAAATGACTCGATCATTCCAGATTTTCTTTGGTAATTTTTTATCCAAATTGTGTCTCTGCTATTTGATTCAGGAGAATTTGGAATGAAATGAGGTAATCCAGCATGCTACGTTTTTTTTTGTGGAGAATTATTCAGGGAATCTGATCATTTAAATATGTTTTAAGGTGAACTAAAACATGTGTTGAATTTATCAAAACCCAAAATGATATTTTCTTCATCGCAGACTATTCTGAAGCTCATTGATATAAGGAAAGATCATCCATATATCAAACAACTCGTACTATTTGGTAGTGAGGAAATCAATAGTTCATTTATAGGCTTCTCCACGATTATAAAAGGTGAGTCTCCTAAGTTAATTTTTTATGTTCTATTCTTCTATTGTTCTTGTACCGAATATTATTTATTTTTATGGTATAATTTATTTTATCCATCTTTCAAGATCAGTAGAAGTATGGAAAATCAAATAATTGATTACCAATTTTAGTTCCCACAAAAATTGACTACATATATCCATATGCATTAAAAAAGAGAGGTTCATGCATTTTGATGTTGATTGTTCTCAATTATTAATTTTTATATTGCTACGTGATGTGTTGACCTCAACAAAAGGGAAGGTCAAAAATTTCTGGAAAAAATACCACAACCTCTATTCTGTTTGTTTTTTTTCAAGAATAATTCTCAAAGAAATGTTCCTGTTTGAACACTGCAGAAAGCGCGCCGAGATGTGACGGCGCGCCTAAATATTAACTAATTTTAGAAATTTTATATTTTCAACACGGACCTACCTAACCTAAATATCAATGCGTTTTGAGAATTATTTCCAACACTGTGCTAACTAAAGCTAACCTAACCCTAACTATTAAGTCATTTTAAGAATTATTTTCAACACTGTCCTAACTTGAGCTAACCTAACCTAACCCAGCCTAAATATGGATTCATTTCAAGAATTATTTCCTACACTGTACTAACTGAAGCTTACCTAACCATTAATTAATTTTAAGAATTAATTTCGAGACTGTCCGAACTTGAGCTAACCTTACCTTAATATTGGTTCATTTTAAGAATTATTTTCAACACTGTCCTAACTTGAGCTAATCTAACCCAACCTAAATATTGATTCAATTCAAGAATTATTTCCAACACTGTACTAATTCAAACTAACCTAACCTAAATATGGATTCCATCATCCAATATAACGAATTGTTGTATTCAAGATGCCGAAAACGATGAGATAGATTTCGAGGTTGAACAAGACTATTGTCCTAAAGAAACTGTAGCAACGATATTGTGTTCATCTGGAACAACTGGTATGCCTAAAGGTGTTATGTGTACACACTATAATATGACTTCTTTTATTGAAATTGCCAGGTGAGTGATATTCGAAACCCCATCATTGTTATTTTTCATACTTGGAAATTTCGATTTGTTCGAAATATACAGGATATTCCAAGTTCGAGTGCAGACGTTTCTTGAGAACCGGACCTATTTGAAATCTGAAAATTTGGAATTTTGATATTCTTCGACTTCATCTAATGAGCTAAAATATTCTTGAAGCCTGAACACTTTCAGTTATACAGGGAGTGACAATAAATGTCTCGAAAAATTTCTTTTTGCTTTTTTTCGTTTCTTATATGATCGATTTAAAAATAGAAATATAAAAAAAACTGAAAAAAAGGGAGATAATATGCGTAGTCAGTATTATGTTCGTTATTCCTATTCTCAATATTTCAAGCATAAACTGTTTTTAGATTTTCGAAGTAGAAGAAGGCGAAAAATTGTTCATCTCCTAAATTTTGGAAAACTCGTCACAGGGTGTTTCAAATATTTGGTCAAAAATTGTGATCAGAAATTGCCCATAACTTTTGTTTTCAAGATGTGCTCAAAGATGTTTATGCTACTAAATTAAATAATTAAAAATTACGAAAAGCACTGCATTGAAGGCAGGAGCTTTTGAGCGCTCGTACATCCACCTTGTAGATAGATTCGCATTTTCCAGTTTTAGAAATCAATTAAAGGAATTTTCGACAGCTGTCAAAAATATTCTGAAACTTAGGCGAAACTCCAGACTTAATGTCAGTGCTTCAGCTGACCAATTTTTTTTCGATAATTCGCTAGAATTTTCTATGGTATCTATGGTTTTGGTGATGCGATTTTGACAAAATTTCGCATTTATTTTGAATACATTATTCCTCAGCTAGGTGCAAAATTTCATTCCAATCCAATCGGTAGTTTCGAAACTATCAGGAAAAAAATATTTTGAACGGCCATATTTACGGAACCCCTAGTCTAATTTTGCTCATTGATGAACGTGACCTCGATATTTGCGATCCAAACCCACCCTGAAAATTTCAAGTTCCTAGGCCTTTCCGTTCGAAAGTTACAATTTTCTATGGTTTCTATGGTTCTGGTCATGCGATCTGGACAAAATATTGCTTTAATATATCATTCTCGATTAAAATACAAAATTTCATCTCAATCGAATCCGTAGTTTCGAAATTATCGAGAAAACAAAATTTCAAATAAATATAAATATTTACGGAACCCCTAGTATAATTCTGCTCATTGAGAAACGTGAACGTGACATTTCCAATCCACACCTATCCTTAAAATTTCAAGTCCCAAGGCCTTTCCGTTCGAAAGTTATTATTTTCTATGGTTCTGGTCATGTGATCTGTAGAAATGTAGCTTGAATATATCATCGTCCATTAGTATACAAAATTTCGTCTCGATTGAATCTGTAGTTTTGAAATTATCAAGAAAACTAAATTTCAAACGACCATAATTACGGAACCCCTAGTGTAATTTTGCTCATAGATGAACGTGATCACAACATTCGAGATCCACACCTTTCCTGAAAATTTCAAGTTCCTAGGCCTTTCCGTTCAAAAGTTACAATTTTCTATGGTTTCTATGGTTCTGGTCATGTGATCTGGACAAAATTTCACATGTAGCTTGAACACCTCATTCTCCATTTGAGTGCCAAATTTCATCTTGATCGAATCTGTAGTTTTCAAGTAATCAGGGGAACAAAACTTTGAACGGCCATATTTACGGAACCTCTGGTGGAATTTGGCCTATTTACGAACTTAACCGGGGCATTCGGGAACTTAACCCACACTGAAAATTTCAAGTCTCTAGGTTGTTCCGTTCGAGAGTTATCGTGCTTACGGACGGACGGACGGACAGACTCGAATTTTCCGACGGAATCGTCATCAGTGAGTCGAACATAGTCGATTGAGACCATTTTCGGCTCAAAATTCGAAAAATACAGATATCGTGACGAAATGATATAGCCCTCGTGTAAGTAGTACGAGCGCTCAAAAACGAAAGTTTTGGTAACAGTCTGATCACAATTTTTGACGAAATATTTGAAAAACCCTGTGACGAGTTTTCCAAAATTTAGGAGATGCACAATATTCCGCCATTGTTCCACTTCGCAAATCTGAAAACATTTTATACATATCTCCCTTTTTTTTTCAGTTTTTTTTTCGATATTTTGAAAACTATTTCGACGCATGCAACGATTCGAATAGAAATATATTTGAAATTGAATAATCGATCATATAAGAGACGAAAAAAATGCAAAAAAAAATTTTTCGAGCAATTTATTTTAACTCACTGTTTAACTGTTTAACAATTTTCAGATTTCAAACAGGTCCGGTTCTCAAGAAACGTCTAGTAGGCACTCGAACTTGGGACACCCTGTCTTATTATTTTTCAAATATAACTTTTTCTTCATATAATGAGTAAGGGTTCGTTCAAAATGAACGTAAGCGCAACACTAACGTAAACATAATGTTGGCGTAATTTTTACGATGTTCACAGTGCAACATAACCGGAACTTAACTTCTACTTTTGTCGAGTATCAAGTATTTTTTTATGTATCAACAAATCTTTTCTTCATCAAAATGTTCTAGGTATTGCTGTTATTGTTATTGAAAACAAAGAAAGATGATTTTGATTGGAACCAACATAAAACAAAAATTTGAAAAGCACTGAAGTGCAATCAGGAGCTTTTGCGCTCTTGTTTCTGTGTCTTCAGTGTCAGTATGACTTTATTTTAATAAACTTTAAAAGATGGAATCACCAAATTATATTAAATATATCAGAAAACTCAATTTAGTTTTTACAATAAAAGGAATTGTTTTTAGGGCTATTTTCAGTAGATTGTTGGATGACCAGGTAGATGGGCAGAGTAATGTCGTTGGAATTGTCCCCTTTTTTCATTCTTTTGGTTTCATGAGCATGTACCTCAATATTTTGCGAGGATCTACAATGATAGTCTTCAGCAAATTCAAGCCAAAGATATTTTTAGATGCCATTGTTAAATATAAGGTAAATCATTTCATGAATCACATATTTTCAGAATCTATTGTCATTTTTGGATTGTTATTTCCTGTTCGGCGAAATTCGTTCTCGCCGATATTAAAGTCGCGATGTCCAAGAGGGACTCAATGTGTGTGTTTCTTCCGAGACCAGCTGAGTAGAACCATATCGATTGAGACCATTTTCGGCTCGAAATTCGAAAAATACAAACATCGTGACGAAATGACCGAGCGCTCAAAAATTCGTTCTTTGGATGAACCTTCGCGTAAATTAGCAGCGTTTCTGCTTATTTAGCTTCTGCGAATTGCATTCATGACAATAATCCCTTTATTTTCTACTAGATAAGTCGACTCATGGTGCCCCCACCAATTCTCCTGTTTTTAGTTAAGCATCCTCTTGCTCAAAAGTATGACCTTTCGTTTTTGAAAGAAATCATGGCTGGTGCCGCACCCTTATCGAAAGAAACGGAAGCGGAATTGAAGGAAAAGTAAGTTCTTATCGAAGATTCTAAGGGCCAATTTCATAACCGTTACCTTCGACCTTCATGAACCAAATTTTAATTATGAAACCAAAATGTCAAATGCGATTATGAAATTGACCCTGAATGTTGGAGTATATCCTACTATTGTACACTTCTTCCAGATTCAACGTGCGACATGTAGGACAGAGTTATGGAATGACAGAGACCACTTTGGGGGTTATGTCGAATCCTTTCGCTAAGTCGAAACCCGGTTCCGTGGGTGTTATTTTACCGGGAATGATGGCAAAAGTGATATTTTGTCTAAAACAAATTCGAATATTTATAAAAAATGGAATTTTTAGGTAATAAACGAACAAGGCATTGCCCTTGGACCTAACCAAGAGGGTGAGCTCTGTTTGAAAGGGCCACTCATCATGAAAGGGTACGTTGGAGATGAAGCAGCCACGAATAATTGTATCGATAAAGACAATTGGTTGCATACAGGCGATGTAGCCTATTATGATGATGATGAATATTTTTTCATTGTTGATCGCATAAAGGAACTGATTAAGTACAAAGCTTACCAAGTAAGACTATCTGTATTTAATTTGACCAAGTAACTCACTGGCGTTGTTATTTTTTCGAGGTGCCTCCAGCAGAGTTGGAAGCTTTGTTACTTACCCATCCTGCTGTTTCTGATGCGGCAGTTATAGGACTACCTGATGAGATGGCAGGGGAGTTGCCATTCGCATTTGTTGTTACAAAGGCGGGCGCCACTGCGCTTGCGGAAGATTTGAAGAAGTTTGTCGCGAGTAAGTGCCTGGTGGTTTGGTAAGGTACCGAAATTGAAAACATTTTTTCCAGGCAAGGTTTCTCCACAAAAAAGGTTACGAGGTGGCGTTAGATTCATCAAGGAAATTCCAAGGAATCCCAGTGGGAAAATATTGCGACGAGTGTTGAAACAACAAGCTATTGCTTATACCAAGTCGAAGCTTTAGGCAAGTGTTTACGATGTTTTTCTCCTGGATGAAAGCTATATTCAAAAATATGGAATTGATTTTCCATTTGATTTTGAGACACGTGATAATGAGATTGTACCTTATTTAAGATATTATGATCAAGTCGAAAACATATGTTCTAATTAATTAATTCCAGTTAGGACCCTTGGGAAAATAGTATTCCCAGTGTTATGATATTATAGATTCATTTATCATCATAAATTATTAGTTTCCTTGATGTTGTGTGTACGCGTCTCGATATAACGTTAAGAGGGCCAACATTTGAAAGTAGGTCAAAATAGAAGTTTTGAAATGTGATTCTTCAATATTAGTTAGAAATGTGACAGAAATGACTTTTGAGGTTAAGATGTCTTCAAACACAGGCGTTAGTGGTTTACTATGGTTTGGTTATAGTTATGAGGGTTATCACTTTTCAGCGATGATAACTTAACTCAATCTGAATATAAATCAATTTGAAAATTATTTTCAACACGACCCTAACCAAACCTAACCTAAATAGGGATCCATAAGCTAACCTAAATTATTATTCATTTTGAGAATTATATTTATCACTGTCCTAACTTGAGCTGATCTAACCTCCCACAATCGTGATTATATTGGTATGATTCCCTTATGCAACTTTGAAAAGGAATTGAATAACCTAATCAAACCTAACCTAAATATGAATCCATTTTGAGATTGATTTTCAACACTTCCCTAACTTAGTATAGGTAAAATTATAGATCAGAGAAGTATGAATCTGGAATAAACAATTATATTAATTATATCAGATAGAATTGACAGCTGGCTTCTGCCAACATTTTTGAGCGCTCGTACTACTTACACGAGGGCTATATTATCATTTCGTCACGATGTCTGTATTTTTCGAATTTTGAGCCGAAAATGGTCTCAATCAACTATGTTCGACTCACTGATAACGAATCCGTCGGAAAATTCGAGTCTGTCCGTCCGGCCGTCCGTCCGTCCGTAAGCACGATAACTCTCGAACGGATCAACCTAGAGACTTGAAATTTTCAGTGTAGGTTCAGATCCCGAATGCCTCGGTTAAGTTCGTTAATGGGCCAAATTCCACTAGGGGTTCCGTAAATATGGCCGTTCAAAGTTTTGTTTCCCTGATTACTTGAAAACTACAGATTCGATCGAGATGAAATTTTGCACTCAGATGGAAAATGAGGTGACGCGGTCACGTTCATCAGTAAGCAAAATGAGACTAGGGGTTCCGTAAATATGGCCGTTCAAAATATTTTTTTCCAGATAGTTTCGGAACTACTGATCGGATTGGAATGAAATTATGCATCTAGCCGAGGAATAATGTATTCAAAGTACGTGCAAAATTTTGTCCAGACCGCATCACCAAGACCATAGATACCGTAGAAAATTCTAGCGAATTATCGAAACAAAATTGATCAGCTGAAGCAGCGACTTGAAGTCTGGAGTTTCGCCTAAGTTTCAGAATTTTTTTGACAGCTGTCAAAAATTCCTTCAATTGGTTTCTAAAACTGGAAAATGCGAATCTACCTACAAGGTGCATGTACGAGCGCTCAAAAGCTCCTGCCTTCACGGCAGTGCTTTTCTAAATTTTTTGTAACTGTTACTTCATAGGTGACTAATAACTACAGTAAGCTTTGGGTACATCGCCAAAATTCTCCTCTGGTGCGATCACTAGATTTTATTTGTAATTAATCGCGCCAACCAAGTTTTAGGACATCTTCTGTTGAAATTGATTCTAGACGCATCAGAAAGATCCGAAATCTATAAGAAAAACTGCGTTTTATATTAATTTCATCCCTCGATTTGGGGTATTTTTTTCGATGTTTTCTGTAGACTTGTGGGTGAATCTTAGAATCGAATCGTATGGAGTTATCAGCAGGAATATTATAATATAGGTATCTATGTTGAGCTGTTCATACTTTGTAGAATAGTTATATTCACAAAAAATTTCTGCTGAAATAATTTTGGGGGTGGCTAACGTAGAATGTACTTTATTATATACATAAAAGAAACTTCAAGTGTCTGTATATATAAAACCGAATGAATATTTCTTTCATCACTATAGTTGTTAACAATGTATTTAAAAAAATGAGTGCGAAAAAACAGTGTTTTGTTGATAAATCTTTTCGAAACCATTTGTGATATTGTAGGTATTTGTTGTTCTTTTTTCACCCTTATTTTGTTTTCTTATTAAATATTCTACTCATGAATTTTGTTACATTGTCCCCTCAAGCACCAGGATGAGACATCTCATTATTCTGAATAATGAATGAAGCTTTGATTTCCCGAATATAAATCTCAACCTCAAATTTTTATCAATTTTCGCACGACAGCTGTTCAACGCCAAACCCGTCATATTTGCTGTTTTGTTTTCGTTTTCTTGACGATTTGGTTTTGGCGAGGGCATGACGCCCCAGTGCGCCAAGCCTCGGAGTAACACGCACCTGGCTGGAAAGCCACTAGTGTTTCTGTGAAGCCCTGCTAGCGTTCGGAAACTGACCTGACATCTGTCAAAGTAATGTCTCCAGGTTGGGGCTATAATATTTAAATGTTTTTGGGGTTGATGATGAACGAATTCAAGAAAATTTATTACAAAAACCAAATTCAACACTGATTGAGACTATTGATAAGTCGTAGTTTGGAAATCTCTGTAAATACCCATAAAATTATCAATAATGCAATAAATATGATGAAGAAATGAAAAAGAATTCATTGGCATTAGAGATGAAACAAAAAATTGTACAATTGAAAAACATAGAAAATCATAACTTTCGAACGGAAAGGCCTATGGACTTGAAATTTCCAGGGTGGGTTTGGATCGCGAATTTCACGGTCACGCTCATCAATGAGCAAAATAAGACTAGGGGTTCCGTAAAGATGGCCGTTCAAACTCTTTTTTTCCTGATAGTTTCGAAACTACTGATCGGATTGGAATGAATGTTTTCCACCTAGCTGAGGAATAATGTTCTCAGACTACGTGCAAAATGTTGTCCAGATCGCATCACCAAGACCATAGATACCGTAGAAAATTCTAGCGAATTATCGAAAAAAAACTGATCCGCTGAAGCACTGACATGAAGTCTGGAATTTCGCCTAAGTTTCAGAATTTTTTTGACAGCTGTCGAAAATTCCTTCAATTGATTTCTAAAACTGGAAAATGCGAATCCACCTACAAGGTGCATGTACGAGCGCTCAAAGGCTCCTGCCTTCACGGCAGTGCTTTTCTAATTTTGTTTATAGTTTTATTTTTTGAATTTTGAAGCAGAAAGGACTAGAATTCGAATGTATTCATGATTCTAGATTCAATTGGTCAATCGTGGAACTGACGAGAGTATACTTTTCTACTTGAGTGTACTCGAATTCTCAGAAAAAAGTCTGAGCGCTGAAAAAATGTTATATTCGGAATCTACATCCCTTAATTATCACGAAAACATGCTCAATATGTTATATTTTAAATTTCGATTTTTCAACTTCAAAGGGGGGACCCTTGGATGAATTCCAAAATTTTTTTCATCGGATCTTCTCAAAATTCACCATAAAGGGGTAATCGGCAACCCTGAAACCGAATATCGAATAAGTAGTTCAATAAAAAATCTTATTGGCGAGTAATTGCCAAAAGTTTGTTCTGCGAGAGCACTTTTTTACCTGAGTGTACACCAAAATTTGATGAAAAATGGGACAAAATATTCAAGATCTGAACAAATTGTTAGATTTGGAATCTTCATTCTCGAATTTGCCATCTGTAGTCTAATGCAAAAAGTTCATTTTCTGCATCAGCGAAAACTTCTTATTTTCGAAGGGATACTTGGGTCAATAGTGTATAGATGGCGCTGGTAGAATCAAATATAATACACAACAATAAAGGGTCAAATATTGGCTGAAAAGTTCTTTTATCTTGCAACTGATGTCAGATTAGGAATCTTCGACCTCAGATTAGCCTAAAAACATAATAGTTCCACGGAAAAAACTCCAAAGGAGAACTCTTCAGATAGATTTTGAGACGATGTTTTTTTGAACAGATCTTTTCAAAAATCACCACAAAGAGGTGAAAGGGAATCCTGAATACGAATATTCAATCAGTTTATTCCTGAAGTATCTCAATCACGTATAATTCACGAATCTTTCAGTCTACTGGGGTGTGCACCATCTGTACTCGGATACAAGAAGTAAAATATCTTTCTTACAGAAAACTATATTTTGGCAGTCCCCTGAAGAACATTTCAGTCAGTCGAATATAGATGACGCTGGCGTTGACAAATTCGATAAATAACGATAAAACGTGAAATAATGGCTAAAAAATTCTCTCATCTTGAAACTGATGACAGATAAGGAATCTACGACCTCAAATTATCTTAAAAAGATAACAATTTTACTCCAAAGTAGAACTCCTTGCATAAATTTCAGGACGATTTTTTTTTGAACAGATCTTTTTAAGAATCACCACGAAGAGGTGAAAGGGAGTTCTGAATACGAATATACAATTTGTTTGTTCCTGAAGGATCTCAATCACGTATAACATACAAATCTTTTAGTATATTTTAGTGTGTGCCATCTGTACTCGGATAGAAGAAGTAAGATATCTGCCATACAGAAATCTACTATGTTCGCGGCTACCTGAAGAACACTTCAGTCAATCGATTATAGACGGCGCTGGGGGTATCGAATTTGTTAAAAAATAGAAAAGCCAAGTGAATCAATGATTGATATGCTGTTCCATGTTTTTCTCAACAATCACCACACCACAAACTGAATATGGAGCATTTCTGGGAAATTGGTCTCAATTCCTGTAACTACCCCTGCAGTCATAGTTATTTTTTGTTTATAGTTTTATTTTTTGAATTTTGAAGCAGAAAGGACTAGAATTCGAATGTATTCATGATTCTAGATTCAATTGGTCCAGCGTCAATCGTGGAACTGACGAGAGTATACTTTTCTACTTGAGTGTACTCGAAATCTCAGAAAAAAGACTGAGCGCTGAAAAAATGTTATATTCGGAATCTACATCTCTTAATTATCACGAAAATATGCTCAATAGGTTATATTTTAAATATCGATTTTTCAACTTCAAAGGGGGGACCCTTGGATAAATTCCAAAATTTTTTTCATCGGATTTTCTCAAAATTCACCGTAAAGGGGTAATCGACAACCCTGAAACCGCATATGCAATCATATTTTCAATACAAAATCTAATTGACGAGTAATTGCCAAAAATTTGATCTGCGAGAGCACTTTTTTACTTGAGTGTACATCAAAATTTGATGAAAATGGGACAAAGTATCCCAGATCATGACTTTATAGACTTCCGAAGCAGGATGGACTAGAGTTCGAGTGTTTTCATGATTCTCAATCCAATTGTTCCAGCGTCAATCGTGGAACTGACGAGAGTATACTTTTCTACTTGAGTGTACTCGAAATCTCAGAAAAAAGTCTGAGCGCTGAAAAAATGTTATATTCGGAATCTACATCCCTTAATTATCACGAAAACATGCTCAATATGTTATATTTTAAATATCGATTTTTCAACTTCAAAGGGGGGACCCTTGGATGAATTCCAAAATTTTTTTCATCGGATCTTCACAAAATTCACCATAAAGGGGTAATCGGCAACCCTGAAACCGAATATGGAATAAGTTGTTCAATAAAAAATCTTATTGGCGAGTAATTGCCAAAAGTTTGTTCTGCGAAAGCACTTTTTTACCTGAGTGTACACCAAACTTTGATGAAAAATGGGACAAAATATTCGAGATCTGAACAAATTGTTAGATTTGGAATCTTCATTCTCGAATTTGCCATCTGTAGTCTAATGCAAAAAGTTCATTTTCTGCATCAGCGAAAACTTCTTATTTTCGTATTTTCGAAGGGATACTTGGGTCAATGGTGTATAGATGGCGCTGGTAGAATCAAATTTGATACACAACAATAACAGGTCAAATATTGGCTGAAAAGTTCTTTTATCTTGCAACTGATGTGAGATTAGGAATCTTCGACCTCAGATTAGCCTAAAAACATAATAGTTCCACGGAAAAAACTCCAAAGGAGAACTCTTCAGATATATTTTAAGACGATGTTTTTTTGAACAGATCTTTTCAAAAATCACCACAAAGAGGTGAAAGGGAATCCTGAATACGAATATACAATCAGTTTATTCCTGAAGTATCTCAATCACGTATAATTCACGAATCTTTCAGTCTACTGGAGTGTGCACCATCTGTACTCGGATACAAGAAGTAAAATATCTTTCTTACAGAAAACTATATTTTGGCAGTCCCCTGAAGAACATTTCAGTCAGTCGAATATAGATGACGCTGGCGTTGACAAATTCGATAAATAACGATAAAACGTGAAATAATGGCTAAAAAATTCTCTCATCTTGAAACTGATGACAGATAAGGAATCTACGACCTCAAATTATCTTAAAAAGATAACAATTTTACTCCAAAGTAGAACTCCTTGCATAAATTTAAGGACGATTTTTTTTTGAACAGATCTTTTTAAGAATCACCACGAAGAGGTGAAAGGGAGTTCTGAATACGAATATACAATTAGTTTGTTCCTGAAGGATCACAATCACGTATAACATACAAATCTTTTAGTATATTTTAGTGTGTGCCATCTGTACTCGGATAGAAGAAGTAAGATATCTGCCATACAGAAATCTACTATGTTCGCGGCTACCTGAAGAACACTTCAGTCAATCGATTATAGACAGCGCTGGGGGTATCGAATTTGTTAAAAAATAGAAAAGCCAAGTGAATCAATGATTGATATGCTGTTCCATGTTTTTCTCAACAATCACCACACCACAAACTGAATATGGACCATTTCTGGGAAATTGGTCTCAATTCCTGTAACTACCCCTGCAGTCATAGTTATTTTTTGTTTATAGTTTTATTTTTTGAATTTTGAAGCAGAAAGGACTAGAATTCGAATGTATTCATGATTCTAGATTCAATTGGTCCAGCGTCAATCGTGGAACTGACGAGAGTATACTTTTCTCCTTGAGTGTACTCGAAATCTCAGAAAAAAGTCTGAGCGCTGAAAAAATGTTATATTCGGAATCTACATCCCTTAATTATCACGAAAATATGCTCAATATGTTATATTTTAAATATCGATTTTTCAACTTCAAAGGGGGGACCCTTGGATAAATTCCAAAATTTTTTTCATCGGATCTTCTCAAAATTCACCGTAAAGGGGTAATCGACAACCCTGAAACCGAATATGCAATCATATTTTCAATACAAAATCTAATTGGCGAGTAATTGCCAAAAATTTGATCTGCGAGAGCACTTTTTTACTTGAGTGTACATCAAAATTTGATGAAAATGGGACAAAGTATCCCAGATCATGACTTTATAGACTTCCGAAGCAGGATGGACTAGAGTTCGAGTGTTTTCATGATTCTCAATCCAATTGTTCCAGCGTCAAAAGTGGAACTGACGAGAGAACTTTTCTACTTGAGTGTACTCGAAATCTCAGAAAAAAATCTGAGCACTGAAAAAATGTTAGATTCGGAATCTGCATCCCTTAATTATCACGAAAATATGCTCAATATGTTATATTTTAAATATCGATTTTTCAAATCCAAAGGGGGGACCCTTGGATAAATTCCAAAATTTTTTTCATCGGATCTTCTCAAAATTCACCATAAAGGGGTAATCGGCAACCCTGAAACCGAATATGGAATCAGTTGTTCAATAAAAAATCTTATTGGCGAGTAATTGCCAAAAGTTTGATCTGCGAGAGCACTTTTTTACCCGAGTGTACACCAAAATTTGATGAAAAATGGGACAAAATATTCAAGATCTGAAGAAATTGTTAGATTTGGAATCTTCATTCTCCAATTTGCCATCTGTAGTCTAATGCAAAAAGTTCATTTTCAGCATTAGCGAAAACTTCTTATTTTCGTATTTTCATCGGGATACTTGGGTCAATAGTGTATAGATGGCGCTGGTAGAATCAAATTTGATACACAACAATAAAGGGTCAAATATTGGCTGAAAAGTTCTCTTATCTTGAAACTGATGTCAGATTAGGAATATTCGACCTCAGATTAGCCTAAAAACATAATAGTTCCACCGAAAAAAATCCAAAGGAGAACTCTTCAGATAGATTTTGAGACGATGTTTTTTTGAACAGATCTTTTCAAAAATCACCACAAAGAGGTGAAAGGGAATCCTGAATACGAATATACAATCAGTTTATTCCTGAAGTATCTCAATCACGTATAATTTACGAATCTTCCAGTCTACTGGAGAGTGCACCATCTGTACTCGGATACAAGAAGTAAAATATCTTTCTTACAGAAAACTATATTTTGGCAGTCCCCTGAAGAACATTTCAGTCAGTCGAATATAGATGGCGCTGGCGGTATCAAATTCGATTTACAACGACAAAATGTGAAATCATGGCTAAAAAATTCTCTCATCTTGAAACTGAAAACAGATAAGTAATCTACGACCTCGAATCATCTTGAAAAGATAACAATTTTACTCCAAAGTAGAACTCCTTGCATAAATTTATGGACGATTTTTTTTGAACAGATCTTTTTAAGAATCACCACGAAGAGGTGAAAGGGAGTTCTGAATACGAATATACAATTTGTTTGTTCCTGAAGGATCTTAATCACGTATTATATACAAATCTTTTAGTCTATTTTAGTGTGTGCCATCTGTACTCGGATAGAAGAAGTAAGAAATCTGCCATACAGAAATCTACTATGTTCGCGGTTACTAGAAGAACACTTCAGTCAATCAAAAATAGATGGCGCTGGGAGTATCGAATTTGTAAAAAATAAAAAAGCCAAGTGAATCAATGATTGATATGGTGTTCCATGTTTTTCTCAACAATCACCACACCACAAACTGAAAATTGACCATTTCTGGGAAATTGGTCTCAAGTAATAGTTATTTTTGAGCGCTCGTACTACTTATACGAGGGCTATATCATTTCGTCACGATGTCTGTATTTTTCGAATTTTGAGCCGAAAATGGTCTCAAACGACTATGTTCGACTCACTGATGACGAATCCGTCGGAAAATTCGAGTCTGTCCGTCCGGCCGTCCGTCCGTAAGCACGATAACTCTCGAACGGAACAACCTAGAGACTTGAAATTTTCAGTGTGGGTTCAGTTCCGGAATGCCTCGGTTAAGTTCGTTAATGTTAATGGGCCAAATTCCACCAGGGGTTCCGTAAATATGGCCGCTCAAAGTTTTGTTCCCCTGATAACTCGAAAACTACAGATTTGATCGAGATAAAATATTGCACTCAAATGGAGAATGAGGTGTTCAAACTACAAGTGAAATTTTGTCTAGATCGCATGACCGGAACCATAGAAAATTGTAACTTTTGAACGCCTAGGGACTTGAAATTTTCAGGATAGGTGTGGATCTCGAATGTCGTGATCACGTTCATCTATGAGCAACATTATACTAGGGGTTCCGTAAATATGGTCGTTTGAAATTTAGTTTTATTGATACTTTCAAAACTACAGATTCGATCGTGGCGAAATTTTGTATACTAATGGAGAATGTTATATTCAAGCTACATTTCTCCAGATCATATGACCAGAACCATAGAAAATCATAACTTTCGAACGGAAAGGCCTAGGGACTTGAAATTTCCAGGATAGGTGTGGATCTGAAATGTCGTGATCACGTTCATCTATGAGCAACATTATACAAGGGGTTTCGTAAATACGGTCGTTTGAAATTTTGTTTTCTCGATAAATTCGAAACTACGGATTCGATCGAGATGAAATTTTGTATTTTAATCGAGAATGATATATTGAAGCATAATTTGGTCCAGATCGCATTACCAGAACCATAGAAAATTGTAACTTTTGAACGGAAAGGCCTAGGAACTTGAAATTTTTAGGGTGGGTTTGGATCGCGAATATCGCGGTCACGTTCATCAATGAGCAAAATAAGACTAGGGGTTCCGTAAATATGGCCGTTCAAAATATTTTTTTCCTGATAGTTTCGAAACTACTGATCGGATTGGAATGAAATTATGCACCTAGCTGAGGAATAATGTATTCAAACTACGTGTGAAATTTTGTTCAGATCGCATCACCGAAACCAAAGACACCGTGGAAAATTCTAGCGAATTATCGAAAAAAAATTGATCAGCTGAAGCACTGACATGAAGTCTGGAGTTTCGCCTACGTTTCAGAATTTTTTTGACAGCTGTCAAAAATTCCTTCAGTTGATTTCTAAAACTGGAAAATGCGAATCTACCTACAAGGTGCATGTACGAGCGCTCAAAAGCTCCTGCCTTCACGGCAGTGCTTTTCGTAATTTTTTTTAAAGAAAAGAGCGTTATATGTTTCTTATTTTTTTATAACGTTGTG
This sequence comes from Aphidecta obliterata, assembly GCA_963966015.1. NCBI lineage: Eukaryota > Metazoa > Arthropoda > Insecta > Coleoptera > Coccinellidae > Aphidecta > Aphidecta obliterata. Next base: position 9,038,232 of record OZ014435.1, read on the forward strand.
TTTTGATGTCTGTTTGCACCCTTATTCACAAAATAAAGAACAAAAATAAACAAATACATGCAATCTCAAAATCTTTTATTTATAAATACTAAGGAAAATATTCCTTTGCATCTCTTCCTTTGTTTTTAGGCAGGTCTGGTCTCAACTTTCTTGGTATATACTGTGGCTTTCTGTCGTCATACCTTCTATCTGTTGGTTTTCGTCTAAGCTCAAACGGTCTAACTCTTTTATCCATAGGCCTAGTTTGATGATTAACTTTATAAATCCTTTCCCACGCATATATTTCATCCAACAACTGGTATCTTGGCCTATTAGAAGTAATGAATTTGTATTCTCTTTCAATCCATGTTCTTTTATCAGTATCTTCATAATCGGCTGCAACTTTCTCACTTTGACTCAGATATGGCGTCAAATTGACTCCTAAACGTTTACATGGAGTGTTCGCATAAAATTTCACTAATTTAGAAAGTATGTCTTCGTTGAACCCTTCCAATTTTCCATCTGTAATTTTTTCGTAAAGTTTCAGCTCTGATGTTGCCCAGCATACGTTTTTTTTGGGGTTTTCCACCATATGTTCCGAATGAAATACCATGGTATTCATCTGATAGGTATAAAACGAGAAGTGTTGTCCATTTGTGATTATGGTTTGCGCAACCATGGGATACGTTATGTCGTTGAAGGTATTGAATCCCAAGAGGTTTGCTTGAGCACTTAGCCAACCAAATGAACCTAAGATACCTTGTCGGTGAAGGGCCTGAGCATCGTCTTCTTCGTCTCCAAAAGTCCGGTTCAAATGATGGCCTCTCTTCAAATATTGCAGTATTCCAAATTGGTGCTTATCACCTGGCCAAAAACCTGAATAGAATCGAAAAAAATATTACTACCAACTACATTAGTGTGCAACTTCGTGACCAACTCAGATTTTGTCGACGATTTCTTCTTAGATGCATTTGTGAATGAGAAATCGAACGCCACCACTTTAGTTCAGAAAACTTTTTAGTTTAGACACATGACAGTTAGATAAACTGCCAACACAAGGCACTAAAAATTCCTATCTCATAGTAATAATCCGAAAGTGATAATCGGCATCCAACTAAATGAGTTCACATAAAAATTGCCGAAGATTTTTAAATTTGAAGGGAGTTTGTTCAAGTTATGACGGTATAAGTTACAAATCTCAAAATATCATTAAAATATATTTAGTTTCCAAGCCCTAAGGTGGACCCAATCAGTATTTCTGTAAAGCCTTCATGTTGGTGAAAGCTGTGAATTTTCAATCAAATTCTCATAATTTTCAAATAATCATGTCTTCTAAACCATAAGTTTCATAAGATTGAGACTGGTACTATTCAATTTCGTATGAAAAAAGTGTATTCACAAAAAAAAAACCTTCAAAATAAGGGGTGGTAGAAAAGTCGCACTTGTACAGGGTCTTTATAAATACGTCTAGGTTAGGATAGAACTATAATCTGTTCAAAAATAAGAGAGCATGTAAACAAACTGAATCCATTTGTTTTGCGCATAACTAATGTCTTATTGGTCAAACGGTATTATCTACAATGCCTTCTTCACCGTTAACAGTCTGCCAGGATCAGAATGGAATGTCGATAATAGTAGTGAAAGTTTATTGTGAAAAATAAGTGTAAAAAGTGAAGTAACAGTCTCCGGCAAAAAATCTTCTGGCGAGCTATCGAGTTACGGACAACAATGTCGAATTCAGAAACAGACAATGCATCTGAAGGTGATATATTGAGCCCACCACGAAAAAGATCAAAACAATCACATTTTTCTATTCAAGAAAAACAGTTAATCTTAAATATTTATCGGAAAGAATTTGAGGAACATCCAAATATATCAAAAAGAGACTGGGTGGGAATTGTTTCAAAATCCTCAGGAGTGAGTAGTTCCTCCATATACAGAATTCTAATATTGGCTCCACCTAAGAAAAAACCCTAAGTGTTAAAAATAATCAATTCAATAGTTCACAGTTTTTTTTTCGTAATGAAATTCCTACAATTTCGAAAGTCTTAGAAGTTGTTTATAATGATGACGGCCTGCCGAATTTCAAAAGAACCTTTTATAAATTATTGAAAATTCAAATTTAGAAAACGTGGTCGTGATAGTGTATTGATAGATAGGGAGGAAATAGTTGTGTGGAGGAGAGATTATTTGAAGAAAATCCGAGCATTAAGGGAGCAAGGCCGAAAAATTCATTACCTTGACGAGACATGGATAAATGCAGGATATACTTAAAATACAATATTTTATGGGTTGATTAGGTCATGTTGACAAGCTTTTCGAGAAGGTCTGTCAACTGGACCCAAAAACCCAAGCGGAAAAGGCTGATTATTTTTCCTTTAGGGGGAGAAGACGGATTTTTACAGAATGGCCTATGGTTTTTTTAATCAAAAAAATCTGAAGATTACCATAAGAAAATGAACGGGGAATCGTTTGAAAAGTGGTTATCAACAAGTTTGCCAACACTTGAAGATAACGCTGTTATTGCAATGGACAACAATGAATGATGATGAGACCTATGAATACGAATTCAGGTGATTTTTGACAGGTCGACTTTATTATAAAATCTTCATCAGGGCTCTGAAATGGCACAACAAAACTACAATAATTTCGAATGTTCGAAACTTACAATTGAAAGATTAAAACTTGATTTTTAAAATACATACAACATAAATACAAAAGTGAGGAAATGGGTTCGAAAAATTGTGAGAATTTTCGACTTACATTTTCACCTTTTGTGGTTCCGTTGTTATAAATTAAAATATTGGAGAGAATAATTACTGCTCGCATCTAAATCTTTGAAAAGACTGATGTGATGTTATTCAATTATCAACTCAGATGTTTCTGGAGTATGCGCGGATGATTATCGCAATTTACACACTCGGGTTGGACAACAAACTTCTATTCATTTTTGATTTTTCCAATTAAATAATAATAAGCGGTATTTAACATTTTTGAGCGCTCGTACTACTTACACGAGGGCTATATCATTTCGTCAGGATGTCTGTATTTTTCGAATTTTGAGCCGAAAATGGTCTCAATCGACTATGTTCGACTCACTGATGACGAATCCGTCGGAAAATTCGAGTCTGTCCGTCCGGCCGTAAGCACGATAACTCTCGAACGGAACAACCTAGAGATTTGAAATTTTCAGTGTGGGTTCAGTTCCCGAATGGCTCGGTTAAGTTCGTTAATGGGCCAAATTCCACCAGGGGTTCCGTGAATATGGCCGTTCAAAGTTTTGTTTCCCTGATTACTTGAAAACTACAGATTTGATCGAGATGAAATTTTGCACTCAAATAAAAAATGAGGTGTTTGAGCTACATGTGGAATTTTTTCCAGATCGCATGACCAGAACCATAGAAAATTGTAACTTTTGAACGGAAACGCCTAGGGACTTGAAATTTTCAGGATAGGTGTGGATCTTGAATGTCGTTATCACGTTCATCTGTGAGCAACATTATACAAGGGGTTCCGTAAATACGGTCGTTTGAAATTTTGTTTTCTCGATAAATTCGAAACTACGGATTCGATCGAGATGAAATTTTGTATTTTAATCGAGAATGATATATTGAAGCAATATTTTGTCCAGATCGTATGACCAGAACCATAGAAACCATAGAAAATTGTAACTTTTGAACGGAAAGGCCTAGGAACTTGAAATTTTCAGGGTGGGTTTGGATCGCGAATATTGCAGTCACGTTCATCAATGAGCAAAATTAGACTAGGGGTTCCGTAAATATAGCCGTTCAAAATATTTTTTTCCTGATAGTTTCGAAACTACTGATCGGATTGGAATGAAATTATGCACCTAGCTGAGGAATAATGTATTCAAACTACGTGCAAAATTTTGTCCCGATCGCATCACCAAGACCATAGATACCGTGGAAAATTCTAGCGAATTATCGGAAAAAAATTGATCAGCTGAAGCACTGACATGAAGTCTGGAGTTTTGCCTAAGTTTCAGAATTTTTTTGACAGCATTAAAAAATTCCTTCAATTGATTTCTAAAACTGGAAAATGCGAATCTACCTACAAGGTGCATGTACGAGCGCTCAAAAGCTCCTGCCTTCACGGCAGTGCTTTTCGTAATTTTTCTATATCATTTCTTTTGTTAATGGAATTTTCGTCCTGTTTTATGGATATCATCTCATCTAATAACCGTTTTTCCAAATTTGTTTGCCTAAATTTGAATAAAAGGTTATTAGACGGGATGATATCCATAAAACAGGACGAAAATTCCATTAACAAAAGAAACGATATAGAAAAGTTAAATACCGCTTATTATTATTTAATTGGAAAAATCAAAAATAAATAGAAGTTTTTGTGAATAAATCGTGGACCTAGAAACCTGTCAAAAATCACCTGTAACAGAAATTGCCAGTTATCATTCTAGAAAAATGGAATCGATACCCTCTTCTTCAACCCGCAAGGAAGATGTCAAAAACTGGTTGATCAGTAAGAATATTTCCTTTGACCAAAATCTTTTGAAGGCTTTTGAACTACTTGCTATGATGAAAGCAAATAGAGCCAAATATGAAAAATTAATTATTAATGAAATGGCCAATCAAACGGGAAAAACAGTGTTGAGACTCCCACCATATCATTGTGAGCTAAATCCTATCGAGCTCAAGTTGAAGGAAAAGTTTCAGTTAAGAACTCCTCATTAAAATTTCTGAGGTTCGCAATTTGTTTCTGGGAAGCTATACGATCCATTGGTGCTGAAAAATGGCAGAAATGCATAAATCACGTCGGGGATGAAGTTGAAGAAAATATGTGGTGGCTCGATAATATCATTGAGTCAACTGTAGAGCAAGTGGTGGTGAATCTCGAGTAAACACTGAAGAAACAAATTCTGAATAATTCTTCATTAATAATATTAATTTGGAATTATTTTTGTCAATCTTATTATTATTTCTATCATATTTTCTATTCTGTGATATTTTCGATTAAGATTAAAACAATTCATCCATGTCAGGTTAGGTTTTTGACTGAACATATTTTAATTTATTCATTTCAGGTATATTGCCGTTAATATTTTTGATTCTGTGATATTGATTTAGCAATATGTACAATTGGAGACTTTTCCGTTAACTTGTTATGTGTAAATATATATTTTAGGTAGAGGTCTTGTGTGTATTTCATTCGGAGAATAATATCGAGTTAAAACTGTACGACTGTGTGAACTACCCTCAATTCGGCTCTGGATGGAAAGTAACTCTCCGAAGCCTCTGCCACTTATGCGCAAACTTGTTTACCAAGCTCTCAGTAACATTTGAACAGACTATAGCAATGGTCGTAGTCCTAGTTGTAATGAGGTTAAAGTTATAAAACTTATATAAAAGTCTGAAGAATAATTATACATCCTGAAGTCTAATCAAAATATAACAAAACATCACAGAAGGTTGACGTATATGAATAAGAATTGGCATTAAAATAATATTGGCTGTCAGTTTTTGAATTCTATGATTCCTATAGTTCGGAACATCATGTGAGAATCGGCAAACAATAATCCAAAGCCTACTGTGATGTTACAATTATTTATAAAGACCCTGTACCTTTCATTGAAAACCTACCTGGTATATTGGCGACTCTCCTATAATCAATTGCTACTAAAACTACTCTTGGATCATATTTCCAGCATGGTACCTCCAGTGCGGGATTCATAGCTTCCTCTTCTGTAATAACGAAGGGCAAAGGTTCCCTTGACCTCACGGTAAGGTATGGATTTCCAATATATGTCATCAATCGATTTACCGCATCATCTTTAGTTGAATCTTTCGATTTCTGTTCTTTCATTTTGTTTGGGTCGTCCATACCACCACAGGACCATGACGACTCTATTCTGGGATCAATATCCATCTGTGAAAGAAAAATCCCTTAAATTGCCTGTTTTGACAATTCCTTGAGTTCAGGTACCTGAATATCTTTCAAATGATTATAGGTTCTACATAAGTTGTTGGTTATTACTCTATTCAATTGTCGGACTATACAAGAGCCAATTAGATTATCAATTTCATCAGGTCGTAAATCTTGTTCCTTCAAGTCGTAGGATTTTCTGAAAACGGCAATATTTAAGTTCGTTTTCATATTGTTCGATATGATACTCACCTATATCCATCAACTTCAAGCAGAAGAGCCTCAATCACCTCAGCCTTCAAACTGTTGGAAATTGAATTATTGACTCCAATATTCTCATAGTACTTAGGAAATTCATTGTCAACAATTAAATGCGTTTTTGTCACATGTTGAGCTAAAGCTAAATTATTGTAGGGTATGTGACTTTCTAACATCTTATATGTTTTGAATCCCCAGTATTTGGGCATATTTAGCTTGATTTGTTTTTCTTCCACCGTTTTAACATCTTTTATCGTTTCATCCCTTCTAAGTCTTCCCCGTTTCCTTACTTCTTTCTTGGAAAGATCTAATATTGGTGGGTACTCAGGAGTTATTGTGTATTCTGAATCTACAGCAGCAGTTGAAAATAATTTTTTTGGTTTTATTAACCGTACAGTTTTTTGCCACCCAAATATCGTCATCTTGATTAAACACTGAATCAAAATTGAATTCAAATCAATGTAAATTCATTATTTCCTAGGATTTTTCTAAGAATCTCATTCAACCTTGCTTTGCTGAAGCTGACCACAGAATTTTAAGGTTAGATTAGTTTAGTTCGTTTTAGGGATGGCACGAAAAGAACGGAACAGGTTATTGGGAATAGGTATCACCAAACTGTTCCAGGAACCTGTTATTTACAAAGAACGGAACCTGTTCCGCAGAACAGAAACTAATATCCATGCGGCGCGGCGTCCCTCGTTCGAAATTCACGTAACTTTTCCAATATGAATGTGTTATTGTTTTCGTGTTCATGTTTCCTGTTCCTAATGTACCTATTCTTTCACAACTGGCATTTGGGAACGGGAAGCGGTGAATGGGTGGACGGTCCAGATAATATTGGAATGATTGAATTGAAGATTGATTGATTGAATATTGAACAAATAACGGGTGATTTTTTTGAAGTTAGGATTTTCATGCATTAGTATTTGCTCAGATTTTTTTGAGGTTAGGATTTTCATGCATTAGTATTTGCTCAGTATGCTTTGACATTTCAAGAACTGAAGCCGAACGATCTGCCACAACGTCGAATTTTCAGTGAATGGGCCCTAGAAAAGTTGGCAGAAAATCCGCTTTTTTATCGACAAATTTTGTTCAGCGATGAGGCTCATTTCTGGTTGAATGGCTACGTAAATAAGCAAAATTGCCGCATTTGGAGTGAAGAGCAACCAGAAGCCGTTCAAGAACTGCCCATGCATCCCGAAAAATGCACTGTTTGGTGTGGTTTGTACGCTGGTGGAATCATTGGACCGTATTTTTTCAAAGATGATGTTGGACGCAACGTTACGGTGAATGGCGATCGCTATCGTTCGATGCTAACAAACTTTTTGTTGCCAAAAATGGAAGAACTGAACTTGGTTGACATGTGGTTTCAACAAGATGGCGCTACATGCCACACAGCTCGCGATTCTATGGCCATTTTGAGGGAAAACTTCGGAGAACAATTCATCTCAAGAAATGGACCGGTAAGTTGGCCACCAAGATCATGCGATTTGACGCCTTTAGACTATTTTTTGTGGGGCTACGTCAAGTCTAAAGTCTACAGAAATAAGCCAGTAACTATTCCAGCTTTGGAAGACAACATTTCCGAAGAAATTCGGGCTATTCCGGCCGAAATGCTCGAAAAAGTTGCCCAAAATTGGACTTTCCGAATGGACCACCTAAGACGCAGCCGCGGTCAACATTTAAATGAAATTATCTTCAAAAAGTAAATGTCATGGACCAATCTAACGTTTCAAATAAAGAACCGATGAGATTTTGCAAATTTTATGCGTTTTTTTTTTAAAAAAAGTTCTCAAGCTCTTAAAAAATCACCCTATAGTTCGAACTCCGAAAAGTTAACTTGGAGACTTTTTTCTACAGTGGCATTCGCAGAGAGGAACGACTTGTACGCGTCGAATAATTTGCGATATTTAAAATTTCGAATTTTGGTGGTTGTTTTGAATTCAGCTGATAAATGTTCATTTCGCTATTATTGGTTGTTATAAGACTATATCGGATTTCAGAGATGCGGTGCCAAAATAATACCTTGTTATTGAATTATTTGGGCATCTTCCATGGTTTTTTGGATTCAGTCTATCCAACGTTTCGGTCCGAGTAATCGGATTTAACAGAAATTGAGAGTTATGAATAATTAGACAAATTATATGATAACGAGTTTGTGAAAAAATTCCAAACCGGACTAGATCTCATTTTATTTTTATAATTTGTTCGACAAAGGACAAAAATAGAAAACAAAAAACTTTTCCAAAATTGCGAGCGATCTTCTTCCGACAACAACTCTCAACGCTTGATAAAATGAAATGAAATAGTAAAAAGTAAAATACACTCTAATCTTCCTAGTTCCTATTCATGTACATGAGCCAAACTCGATCGAAAGCGCAAAAATTGCACTCAGTCCTCATTATTCTTGAATCATAAAAATAAAACAACAAATAAGAATAAGCATCTGTTAAAACTTAAAATAAACCAGCAGCCGACATCCATATTCCATGCTGCAGATCGATCCTGTACGTGACCTACGTCACTGTTCTCTTAGACGAGGCAGACTATTTTTTTTTTTTCCCGACTCTCCTAGGTCTTTGTGAGACCCCTCAGAAGCTCAGAGCTTGTACGAGTTTGGAGGAATAGGAAAAGAAACGGAATCGAGACTGTTACTACGCGTTGAGCGTTCTAGATAATATGAATAACAGGTTACCAAAAGAACAGGTACGAGGAACAGGTTCCCGCTCAGGAACGGAACAGGTTGGAATTGTTCCGTGAATTTACCTGGTCCGTCCCATCCCTAGTTCGTTTGACCTATTAGGTCATTGTTCATTTCCAAACTCTTTTCTCGAATTATTATTTATTTCTTACTTCAAAATAATTGAAAGCAACAACCAATAATTTTTGTGATAATATTATTCAAGACGAATGAAAATATAATTTTCCTTTTTATTATAAGTTCTATGGTCGCATTCATTAGTTGAAATTTTCAGTAGTTATTATCACCCGAATCGGCTAAATCTGTAGTTCATTTCTATTACTTAACCTCACATTCTTGACGTATATAGACGAAATCTCGAAATTCGAATTTTGCTTGACTATGTAATTGAGATTTATTACTGAACAGTATTAAATATAAAAATTTTTAGTTGGTTAAATATTCATTGGGTGTTGTGCTTTCATATTGTCATCAAAATTTCAATAGTTATTTCGAACAATGGCTTTCAATTTTGGAAGTAGTCAACCAACTTTTGGCAGCAATGCAGCAAAACGTAAGTATTCTTTCATATTTTGCGGTTGTTGATGAATAATAATGGATTCCAATACATAGTACTAGAATTCGCTTCGCTGAAAACTTGTGAATGAAATTGATTGTCAATATTTCAATAAATATTACACACAATGGTTTTTAATTTTTGTAATTGTAATTGAAGTACTAGAATTTGCCGTGGTGAAAAATTTGGGAATCAAATTGATGATCAACGAATGGAAATGATTGTCATGTATAGAAAATATTCTTCCTTGTGTCTTTATATTTATACATTTCGAAACTATAAAATATATTATTACAAACATAAACTATAGAAAATGTTCTTATCTTGTTAATGATTATTTTCATGGCCTTCCTCATTGAAACATTATTTCAACATATTTTATTTTACAAGTTTCCTTAACTAAGACCTTCAAAAAATACAAAGAACTTGAACCTTTGAATATTGTTCCATCAAGATGAAGATACTTAACATGCAGATTAATCCCGATATCACTAAAATGTGCAGAAAGGCTAAAGAGAAACTCAGCAAATAACAGAATAATAGACATGATTGTAGTATGCATACAAATAAAAATGTATGCCAATAACCTCTGCCAAAAAATACTCTTGTATAGAGGTACCTCAAAGTCATTTTCATTAAATTGAATGGATTGTTGGGGTTTTGTTTGTAATGTTAGTAACCTGGCAACGTAAGATACCATCAATTCTAGAAAATGAGAAATTTTGTTAGTTTGGTTTCATTAAGATCAATTTTTTAACCACCGACTGAGAGAAATTCCACTCGAGGATTTCTGGGATGAGGCATTTGTAATGTGAAGAAAAAAAATCATTTCAAATTCCTTAATTGATTTTATTTTTCTTCACATCACTCAATTGATCTGAATACAGTACCTATTATTTTCCAATAACGATGGAAGGTATTTTGGTATAGATTTTGAGTAAAACATGAAACCATTACGTATAAAAATCTTTTTTTTTAAATTTCACTCTTAAATGATAAGGAGATACGGAGCTGGTTATTTTCAGCTTATTTTCCAACATGAATTCACTAGTTTTGTGTTAAAAATTATTTCATTGGTTTGAGCACTTTCTCATCAAAGTTTTTAACGCATCTAGAACAGTGGTTCTTCTGGTTGTTACTCTTGGTATATCACTACTGCTTTGTGCCAGCTCTTTTTCATTTTCTTTTAAGTGTGCATTGCTACTTTCTTCTTTACTTTCGGAAGAAGAACCTTCTTCTTCTTCTCTCCTAATTTGTTGTTCATCTATGTTCTCTGTAGAGTATGTTTTTCCTAAATAGTCATTTCTGGTAGCCGGCCATGATAGTCGACGTGTTTTTGCTTTGTCATTTATGAATAAAAGTTGTATGTTAGTCCTAAGGTTTTCATCTGGCAACTTTCCAACATTTTTATCGTTCAATTTATCTGTATCCTTGAGAATAATTTTCGATATTTTATTCAGATCTTCATCTTTTTCTACGGCAGATTTTAAATCAGCAACCAAACTATTTGTAGCGCCGATCAATCTACCCTGTACATTTCGGAATATGTTGTTTTCGCCACTAACTAATGTCGTTTCGATATTTTGGAGTAAACTGCCTTTACCCTGCAAAATTCCCCTTTCCATATCTCGTAAAACGCCATCTTGCACTTCTGTCAATTTACCATCAACTGCGTCCATAACGGAACCCTCTATTTCATTCAGTTTTTCATCCACTTTATCTTCCATCTCAGCAAGTTTTTCGTCTACGATATCTTGAGATTCGGTATCTTCTTCTTTTTCTTGTTGGTTTTGATCCCCTTGATTCTTGTCATTCGTGTTCTCTTCACTTTCTGAACTATCCGATTTACTGCCATCTTCTTTTTTATTTTTATTGTCGCCTCCTTCTTTTTTCAGCATCAAACCTTTGATTAGTTTCAAAATTTGTGGTAGCATGGCCCCCATTGCTCCTGCTGATCCGCCCAAAGCTCCGTAGTGTGCTGCAGAAGCAATTACAGCACCTAGGGGTTTCTTTTCTTCACATCCTTTTTTTTCTTTTTCGTCAGTTGAATTTTTTGGCTTCGAATTATCATCGGTTTTTGGGTTTGGAGTAGTGTGGATGAGGTTATGACTAGAGTTTTTGGTATCAATGGAAGTTGAAGATTTTGATGTTATTTTGGTTGTTTCTGTAGTTGTTGCTCGTATCTTAGATGTGGTCACCATATTTTTCTCATTGGTACTTTTACCACTCACTGGTGACAGCGTCGTTTTTTGAAGTTTTGGTAATATTGGTTCAGGATTCATTGGATGAGGATTATTGTCCGATTTTGTTTTGTCCTCTTCTGATGCCAAATCTTCAGGATTTATGAGGATAGGACGTTCGCCAATTGTGGTTTTTGGTGGAGTTGATGGTTCGATTTCATTATCTGGTGAAATTTTAGTAGCTTCCTCTGGTTTACTTTCGATTTTGGTAGGGGTTGCTGAAACATCAATGTGATTATAGAAACTCATTCGAAAATGTCGCTGATGCTTAAGACCAATTTATGGAATGACTTAACATAACCATAAGAAGATATGAGAATAACATAACATGATATAAAATTGTACTTTGCATTTTTATACAGAGGAATAACATAAGAAATTGAATAAATGACCACAGACTCAGATATGTCAAAGTCTCCGAAGAAAGTGATTAGCGATACCTTGCTTTGATAAGAGGACCCTTAGTCTGTTGTGTGTCAATTTAATCCGACTTTTGTCTCGATTAATGTGCAGACTTTTGCTCTGTTCAATTACCTGTTTTGGAAATCGTTTCTGTCGCTGTAACTACTTCTACATTCACATCTATATTTGCATTTGGCTTTTTTCCATCATCTGGTGAAATTTTGGCAGCTCCTTCTGGATTCTTTTTGGTTTTGGTAGTTGAAGATGTTGATGTTATTTTGGTTGGTTCTGTAGTTGTTGCTCGTATCTTAGATGTGGTCACCATATTTTTCCCAGAGGTACTTTCAACACCCAGTGGTGACAGTGTCGTTTTTTCAAGTATTGGCGATATTGGTTCAGGATTTATTGGATGGGGATTATTGTCCGATTTTGTTTTGTCCTCTTCTGATGCCAAATCTTCAGGATTTATGAGGATAGGACGTTCGGCAGTTGTGGTTTTTGATGGAGTTGATGGTTTGATTTCATTATCTGGTGAAATTTTAGTAGCTTCCTCTGGTTTACTTTCGATTTTGGCAGTGGTCGTTGCTGAAACATCAATGTGATTATAGAAACTCATTCGAAAATGTCGCTGATGCTTGAGACCAATTTATGGAATGACATAACATAAGCATAAAAAGATATGAGAATAACATAACATAATATCGTCGGTAAATTGACAAAGGAGCGTATCTGAAAATTTTTATTTTCTGAGTTAGCTTCACTTTAGCTCTCGTCTCTATGAAGTGCTGCTAACCTCATGTCGCGAAACTCGTTGGAAACCAGTGGGAGAAACTAAATAAGGGGTTGAAAATTTTAATCAGGTTATTCGTAGTACACAGGAGAACTTTGATCGTGGATATATTGAGGAGCCAAAATTTGCAGATACGCCCCTTTCTCAATTTACCGACGATATGAAATTGTACTTTGCGTTTTTATACAGAGGAATAACATAAGGAATTGAATGAATGACCACAGACTCAGATATGTCAAAGTCTCCAAAGAAAGTGACTGGTTTGATCGGAGGATTCTTATTTTTTTTTGTGTGTCAATTTAATCCGACTTTTGTGTCGATTTATGTGCAGACTTTAACCCTATTCACTTACCTGTTTTGGAAATCGTTTCTGTCGCTGTAACTACTTCTACATTAACATCTATATTCGCATTTGGCTTGTTTCCATTATCTGGTGAAATTTTGGCAGCTTCATCTGGGTTACTTTTGGTTTTGGCAGTAGTCACTTCTGAAATATCAATACCATTAAACAAACGCATCGGAAAATGTCGCTGATGCTCAAGAATAACATAATATAAGAATCACATTTCAAAGCATAAAATTATACATAAATCCATACAGCGGCATAATATAACCTAAGAATGAAATTATATAAGAATAACATATGTACCATAATATTATTATACTCTCTGGTTTCATACGAAGGAATTACATAGTATATTGATTAAGAGATCTCATACTAAGATATGTACACGGCTCTCATAAAGGCCATACATTGATTTGATCGGAACACAATCAGACTTTTGTATCGATTTATGTTCGAGTTCTGTTCTGAATTTTTCTCTATTCTTTTACCTGTTCCGGAAATCGTTTCTTTCGCCGTAACTACTTCTACATTTACATCTATATTTGCGTTTGGCTTGTATTCAATATCTGGTGACATTTGGGCAGCGCCTTCTGGATTACTTTTGGATTTAGTAGTTGTCATTTCTGAAACATCGATACGATTAAAGAAACGCGTAATGAGAAAATGTCGCTGATACTTAAGAATGAAATAATATAAGAATAACATAACATAGTAAAATTGTACTTTGTGGTTTTGTTTGATATGAAGATCCTCAGATTTCAATGTGTCAATTTATGCATGTTCTGTTCTGATTTTAAGTCTATTCTATTACCTGTTTCGGCAATTTTTTCTGTCACTGTAACTATTTCGTCATGAGTGTTTTGTATTGTATCTTCGGGATTGCCTTCGTTCGTATAAGGAATGTCATGTTGTTTAGAAACGTCGTTGGTGTATGGAATGTCCAAAGGGTTATTTCCTGGGTTTGGAGGTGCGTTGTCCCCCTTTCCTGGCACTTCTTTGGACGGAACAGAACCGTTGACAAGATTATCCGATTTTGGTTTAACGTTTGTTTGGTTCAGGGAAAGTACGTCGGTTGGTTGCTCATTTGCAACTGGTTTACCAGATGCTTGTTGCATATTTTTCACGGTGGTACTTTCAGCAGTCGACGGTGGTTTTGTTTTCGTTTTTTCAGGTTTTGACATTATTGGTTCAGTTGTTGGCTTGATTCCATTATCTGGTGAAATTTGGGAAGGTTCCTTGGGATTACTTTTGATTTTCATAGAGGTCACCTCTGAAACATCGATATGTTTATAAGAACGCTGATAATAAAGATAAAACCATACAGCAGAATAACATAACCCAAAAATGAAACCATATAAGAATAACATTGCATAAAATTATGGTACTCAATGGTTTCATACGGAGGAATAACATATAATATCGAATAAGAGATCTCAGACTCAGATATGTAAACGCCTCTCATAAACGTCATACATTGGTTTGATCGGAACACAATCAGACTTTTGTGTCGATTTATGTGCGAGTTCGATTATTACTTTACTTCATTCTTTTACCTGTTTCCGAATTTTTTTCTGTCAATGTAATTATTCCGTCATGAGTGGATTGTGTTGTTTTTTCGGAACTCCCTTTGTTCGTATGAGGATTATCATTTTGTTTAGAAACGTCGATGGTGTATGGAATGTCCGAAGTGTTATTTCCTGAGTTCGGAGATACGTTGTCCCCCTTTCCTGGCACTTCTTTGGACGGAACAGAACCGTTGACAAGATTATCCGATTTTGGTTTACCGTTTGTTTGGTCCAAGGAAAGTACGTCGGTTGGTTGCTCATTTGCTGCTGGTTTACCAGATGCTCGTTGGATATTTTTCCCGGTAGTACTTCCATCAGTCGATGGTGTCGTTTTTTCAGGTTTTGACGTTATTGGTTCAGTTGTTGCCTTGATTCCATTATCTGGTAAAATTATGGGAGGTTCTTCCCCCCCATTACTTTTGATTTTCTTAGTGGTCACTTCTGAAACATCGATATGTTTATAAAAACGCTGATAATAAAGATGAATCCATACAGCAGAATAACATAACCTAAGAATGAAATTATATAAAATTACAATAATGAAACACGAAAATTTGTTTTAGATAGACTAATACAGCAAGCCAACAAATCAATACTAGTAACGTAATTATATAAGCATAATAAAGCATAAAATTATTGTACTTTGTGGTTTCATACGGAGGAATAACATATAATATCGAATAGGAGATATCAGACTCAGATATGTAAACGCCTCTTATAAACGTCATACATTGGTTTGATCGGAACACAATCAGACGTTTGTGTCGATTTATGTGCGAGTTCGGTCATGAATCTACTGTATTATTTTACCTGTTTCCGAATTTTTTTCTGTCAGCGTAATTATATCGTCATGAGTGGTATGTGTTGTTTTTTCGGAACTGCCTACGTTGGTATGAGAAATATCATTTTGTTTAGAAACGTCGTTGGTGTATGGAATGTCCAAAGGGTTATTTCCTGGGTTTAGAGGTGCGTTGTCCCCCTTTCCTGGGATTCCTACGGACGGAACAGAACCGTTGACAAGTTCCTCGGGATTACTTTTGATTTTCGTAGTGGTCACTTCTGAAACATCGATATGTTCATGAAAACGCTGATAATAAAGATAAATCCATACAGCAGAATAACATAACCTAACAATAAGAGTATATAAGAATAACAAAGCATATAATTATGTTTTTCTTGTGGTTTCATTCAGAGGAATAACATATCCTATTGAAAAAGAAATCTCATTATCGGTAATATTAACGCCTCTTTCTTGTACCTGTTTCCGAATTTTTTTCTGTCAGTGTAATTATTCCGTCATGAGTGGATTGTGTTGTTTTTTCGGAACTGCCTTCGTTCGTATGAGGAATATCATTTTGTTTAGAAACGTCCTTGGTGTTTGGAATGTCCAAAGGGTTATTTCCTGAGTTCGGAGGTACGTTGTCCTCCTTTCCTGGGATTCCTTTGGACGGAACAGAATCGTTGACAAGTTGGTTATCTGGTTTTGGTTTAACGCTTGTTCTGTTCAAGGAAGGTAAGTCGGTTGGTTGCTCCTTTGCGTCCCCTTCACCAGATGCCTGTTTCATATTTTTCCCGGTGGTACTTTCATCAGTTGATGGTGGTTCTGCTGTCGTTCTTTCAGATTTTGCCATTATCCGTTCGGGTGTTATTGTTGGCTTGATTCCATTACCTGGTGAAACTTTGGGAGGTTCCTCTGGATTACTTTTGGTTTTCGTAGTGGTCACTTCTGAAACATCGATATGTTCATAAAAACTCTAATAATGAAGATAAATCCACACAGCAGAATAATATTACCTAAGAATAAAAGTATATAAGAATAACAAAGCATAAAATTATGTTTTTCTTGTGGTTTCATTCAGAGGAATAACATATCCTATTGAAAAAGAAATCTCATTATCGGTAATATTAACGCCTCTTTCTTGTACCTGTTTCCGAATTTTTTTCTGTCAGTGTAATTATTCCGTCATGAGTGTTTTGTGTTGTTTTTTCGGAACTGCCTTCGTTCGTATGAGGAATATCATTTTGTTTAGAAACGTCCTTGGTGTTTGGAATGTCCAAAGGGTTATTTCCTGAGTTCGGAGGTACGTTGTCCTCCTTTCCTGGGATTCCTTTGGACGGAACAGAATCGTTGACAAGTTGGTTATCTGGTTTTGGTTTAACGCTTGTTCTGTTCAAGGAAGGTAAGTCGGTTGGTTGCTCCTTTGCGTCCCCTTCACCAGATGCCTGTTTCATATTTTTCCCGGTGGTACTTTCATCAGTTGATGGTGGTTCTGCTGTCGTTCTTTCAGATTTTGCCATTATCCGTTCGGGTGTTATTGTTGGCTTGATTCCATTACCTGGTGAAACTTTGGGAGGTTCCTCTGGATTACTTTTGGTTTTCGTAGTGGTCACTTCTGAAACATCGATATGTTCATAAAAACTCTAATAATGAAGATAAATCCACACAGCAGAATAATATTACCTAAGAATAAAAGTATATAAGAATAACAAAGCATAAAATTATGTTTTTTTTTTGGTTTCTTTCAGAGGAATAACATATTATATTGAAAAAGAGATCTCATTATGTTCATAAAAACGCTAATAATGAAGATAAATCCAAAGGTAATGAAGATAAATCCATACAGCAGAATAACATTACCCAAGATTAAAAGTATATAAGAATAACAAAGCATAAAATTATGTTTTTTTCATATTGAAAAAGAGATCTCATTATCAGTAATAGTAACGCCTCTTATAACTTCTGTCTTTTACCTGTTTCCGAATTTTTTTCTGTCAGTGTAATTATTTCGTCATGAGTGTTTTGTGTTGTTTTTTCGGAACTGCCTTCGCTCGTATGAGGAATATTATTTTGTTTAGAAACGTCGTTGGTGTTTGGAATGTCCAAAGGGTTATTTCCTGAGTTCGGAGGTACGTTGTCCTCCTTTCCTGGGATTCCTTTGGACGGAACAGAACCGTTGACAAGTTGGTTATCCGGTTTTGGTTTAACGCTTGTTCTGTTCAAGGAAGGTACGTCAATTGGTTGATCCTTTGCTTCCCCTTCACCCGATGCCTGTTTCATATTTTTCCCGGTGGTACTTTCATCAGTTGATGGTGGTTCTGCTGTCGTTTTTTCAGATTTTGCCATTATCCGTTCAGGTGTTACTGTTGACTTGATTCCATTATCTGGTGAAACTTTGGGAGGTTCCTCTGGATTACTTTTGGTTTTCGTAGTGGTCACTTCTGAAACATCGATATGTTCATAAAAACTCTAATAATGAAGATAAATCCACACAGCAGAATAACATCACCTAAGAATAAAAGTATGTAAGAATAACAAAGCATAAAATTATGTTTTTTTTTGTGGTTTCATTCAGAGGAATAACATATCATATTGAAAAAGAGATCTCATTATGTTCATAAAAACGTTAATAATGAAGATAAATCCGAAGGTAATGAAGATAAATCCATACAGCAGAATAACATTACCTAAGATTAAAAGTATATAAGAATAACAAAGCATAAAATTATGTTTTATTTGTGGTTTCATTCAGAGGAATAACATATCATATTGAAAAAGAGATCTCATTTTCAGTAATAGTAACGCCTCTTATAACTTCAGTCTTTTACCTGTTTCCGAATTTTTTTCTGTCAGTGTAATTATTTCGTCATGAGTGTTTTGTGTTGTTTTTTCGGAACTGCCTTCGCTCGTATGAGGAATATCATTTTGTTTAGAAACGTCGTTGGTGTTTGGAATGTCCAAAGGGTTATTTCCTGAGTTCGGAGGTACGTTGTCCTCCTTTCCTGGGATTCCTTTGGACGGAACAGAACCGTTGACAAGTTGGTTATCCGGTTTTGGTTTAACGCTTGTTCTGTTCAAGGAAGGTACGTCGGTTGGTTGATCCTTTGCTTCCCCTTCACCCGATGCCTGTTTCATATTTTTCCCGGTGGTACTTTCATCAGTTGATGGTGGTTCTGCTGTCGTTTTTTCAGATTTTGCCATTATCCATTCGGGGGTTATTGTTGGCTTGATTCCATTAAATGGTGAAACTTTGGGAGGTTCCTCTGGATTACTTTTGGATTTCGTAGTGGTCACTTCTGAAACACCGATATGTTCATAAAAACTCTAATAATGAAGATAAATCCACACAGCAGAATAACATTACCTAAGAATAAAAGTATATAAGAATAACAAAGCATAAAATTATGTTTTTTTTGTGGTTTCATTCAGAGGAATAACATATATTGAAAAAGAGATCTCATTATGTTCATAAAAACGCTAATAATGAAGATAAATTCAAAGGTAATGAAGATAAATCCATACAACAGAATAACATTACCTAAGATTGAAAGTATATAAGAATAACAAAGCATAAAATTATGTTGTTTTTGTGGTTTCATTCAGAGGAATAACATATCATATTGAAAAAGAAATCTCATTATCGGTAATATTAACGCCTCTTTCTTGTACCTGTTTCCGAATTTTTTTCTGTCAGTGTAATTATTCCGTCATGAGTGGATTGTGTTGTTTTTTCGGAACTGCCTTCGCTCGTATGAGGAATATCATTTTGTTTAGAAACGTCGTTGGTGTTTGGAATGTCCAAAGGGTTATTTCCTGAGTTCGGAGGTACGTTGTCCTCCTTTCCTGGGATTCCTTTGGACGGAACAGAATCGTTGACAAGTTGGTTATCCGGTTTTGGTTTAACGCTTGTTCTGTTCAAGAAAGGTAAGTCGGTTGGTTGCTCCTTTGCGTCCCCTTCACCCGATGCCTGTTTCATAGATTTCCGGGTGGTACTTTCATCGGTCGATGGTGGTTCTGCTGTCGTTTTTTCAGATTTTGCCATTATCCGTTCAGGTGTTATTGTTGGCTTGATTCCATTATCTGGTGAAACTTTGGGAGGTTCCTCTGGATTACTTTTGGATTTCGTAGTGGTCACTTCTGAAACACCGATATGTTCATAAAAACTCTAATAATGAAGATAAATCCACACAGCAGAATAACATAACCTAAGAATGAAAGTATATAAGAATAACAAAGCATAACATTATTTTTTTTTGTGGTTTCATTCAGAGGAATAACAAATCATATTGAAAAAGAGATCTCATTATGTTCATAAAAACGCTAATAATGAAGATCAATCCAAAGGTAATGAAGATAAATCCATACAGCAGAATAACATTACCTAAGATCAAAAGTATATGAGAATAACAAAGCATAAAATTATGTTTTTTTTGTGGTTTCATTCAGAGGAACAACATATTATATTGAAAAAGAGATCTCATTATCAGTAATAGTAACGCCTCTTATAACTTCAGTCTTTTACCTGTTTCCGAATTTTTTTCTGTCAGTGTAATTATTTCGTCATGAGTGTTTTGCGTTCTTTTTTCGGAACTGCCTTCGTTCGAATGAGGAATATTATTTTGTTTAGAAAGGTCGTTGGTGTTTGGAATCTCCAAAGGGTTATTTCCTGAGTTCGGAGGTACGTTGTCTTCCTTTCCTGGGATTCCTTTGGACGGAACAGAACCGTTGACAAGTTGGTTATCTGGTTTTGGTTTAACGCTTGTTCTGTTCAAGGAAGGTAAGTCGGTTGGTTGCTCCTTTGCGTCCCCTTCACCAGATGCCTGTTTCATATTTTTCCCGGTGGTACTTTCATCGGCCGATGGTGGTTCTGCTGTCGTTTTTTCAGATTTTGCCATTATCCGTTCGGGTGTTATTGTTGGCTTGATTCCATTACCTGGTGAAACTTTGGGAGGTTCCTCTGGATTACTTTTGGTTTTCGTAGTGGTCACTTCTGAAACATCGATATTTTCATAAAAACTCTAATAATGAAGATAAATCCACACAGCAGAATAACATTACCTAAGAATAAAAGTATATAAGAATAACAAAGCATAAATTATGTTTTTTTGTTTGGTTTCATTCAGAGGAATAACATACCATATTGAAAAAGAGATCTCATTATGTTCATAAAAACGCTAATAATGAAGATAAATCCAAAGGTAATGAAGATAAATCCATACAGCAGAATAACATTACCTAAGATTAAAAGTATATAAGAATAACAAAGCATAAAATTATGTTTTATTTGTGGTTTCATTCAGAGGAATAACATATCACATTGAAAAAGAGATCTCATTATCAGTAATAGTAACGCCTCTTATAACTTCAGTCCTTTACCTGTTTCCGAATTTTTTTCTGTCAGTGTAATTATTTCGTCATGAGTGTTTTGTGTTGTTTTGTCGGAACTGCCGTTGCTCGTATGAGGAATATTATTTTGTTTAGAAACGTCGTTGGTGTTTGGAATGTCCAAAGGGTTATTTCCTGAGTTCGGAGGTACGTTGTCCTCCTTTCCTGGGATTCCTTTGGACGGAACAGAACCGTTGAAAAGTTGGTTATCCGGTTTTGGTTTAACGCTCGTTCTGTTCAAGGAAGGTAAGTCGGTTGGTTGATCCTTTGCGTCCCCTTCACCCGATGCCTGTTTCATAGATTTCCCGGTGGTACTTTCATCAGCCGATGGTGGTTCTGCTGTCGTTTTTTCAGATTTTGCCATTATCCGTTCAGGTGTTTTTGTTGGCTTGATTCCATTATCTGGTGAAACTTCGGGAGGTTCATCTGGATTACTTTTGGTTTTCGAAGTGGTCACTTCTGAAACATCGATATGTTCATAAAAACTCTAATAATGAAGATAAATCCACACAGCAGAATAACATTACCTAGGAATAAAAGTATATAAGAATAACAAAGCATAAAATTGTGTTTTTTTGTGGTTTCATTCAGAGGAATAACATATCATATTGAAAAAGAGATCTCATTATGTTCATGAAAACGCTGATAATGAAGATAAATCCAAAGGTAATGAAGAAAAATCCACACAGCAGAATAACATTACCTAAGATTAAAAGTATATAAGAATAACAAAGCATAAAATTATGTTTTTTTTGTGGTTTCATTCAGAGGAATAACATATCATATTGAAAAAGAGATCTCATTATCAGTAATAGTAACGCCTCTTATAACTACAGTCTTTTACCTGTTTCCGAATTTCTTTCTGTCAGTGTAATTATTTCGTCATGAGTGTTTTGTGTTGTTTTTTCGGAACTGCCTTCGTTCGTATGAGGATTATCATTTTGTTTAGAAACGTCGTTGGTGTTTGGAATGTCCAAAGAGTTATTTCCTGAGTTCGGAGGTACGTTGTCCTCCTTTCCTTGGATTCCTTTGGACGGAACAGAACCGTTGACAAGTTGGTTATCCGGTTTTGGTTTAACGCTTGTTATGTTCAAGGAAGGTAAGTCGGTTGGTTGCTCCTTTGCGTCCCCTTCACCAGATGCCTGTTTCATATTTTTCCCAGTGGTACTTTCATCGGTCGATGGTGGTTCTACTGTCGTTTTTTCAGATTTTGCCATTATCCGTTCAGGTGTTATTGTTGGCTTGATTCCATTATCTGGTGAAACTTTGGGAGGTTCCTCTGGATTACTTTTGATTGTCGTAGTGGTCACTTCTGAAACATCGATATTTTCATAACAACTCTAATAATGAAGATAAATCCATACAGCAGAATAACATAACCTAAGAATAAAATTATATAAGAATAACATAGCATAAAATTATTGTACTTCGTGGTTTCATACAGAGGAATAACATAGTATATTGAATGAGAGACCACAGTGTCAGTAATGTCAACGATTCTTTTACCTGTTCCGGAATTTTTTTCTGTTAGTGTAATTATTTCGTCAAGAGTGCTTCGTGTTGTTCTTTCGGAACTGCCTTCGTTCGTATGAGGAATATCATCTTGTCTAGAAACGTCGTTGAGTTTCGAGAAGGTCGTTGTTATGTTCGAGGAAGGTACGTTGGTTGGTTGCTCATTTACTGCTGGTTTACCAGAAGCTTGTTGCATATTCTTCCCGGTGGTACTTTCATCAGTCGATGTTGGTTCTGCTGTCGTTTTTTCAGGTTTCGAAATGATCGGTTCAGGTGTTATGGTTGGATTGCTTCCATTATCTGATGTAGTTTCGGGAGGTTCCTCGGGATTCCTCGTTGTTTTGTCCTCGTCTGATGCCAAATCTTCAGGATTCATGAGGATAGGACGTTCGGCAATTGTGGTTTTTGGTGGAGTTGATGGTTTGATTTCATTATCTAGTGAAATTTTAGTAGCTTCCTCTGTTTTACTCTTGATTTTGGCAGTGGTCGTAGCTGAAACATCAATGTGAATATAGGAACGCATTCGAAAATGTCGCTGATGCTTAAGACCAATTTATGGAATGACATAACATAACCATGAAAAGACATGAGAATAACATAACCTAATATGTAATTTTTACATAGGATACTGAATAAGAGACCACAGCCTCAGATATGTCAGTGTCTCCGAAGAAAGTGATTGGCGATACCTTGGTTTGATCGGAGTATCCTTAGTCTTTTGTGTGTCAATTTAATTCGACTTAGGTGTCGATTTATGGGCAGACTTTTGCTCTGTTCAATTACCTGTTTCGGAAATCGTTTCCGTCGCTGTAACTGCTTCTACATTATCATCATTATTTGCATTTGGCTTGTTTCCATTATCTGGGGAAATTTTGGCAGCTTCTTCTGGATTACTTTTGGTTTTGGTAGTAGGCACTTCTGAAATATCGAAACCATTATAGAAACGCATAGGAAAATGTCGCTGATACTCAAGAATGACATAAGATAAGGATAACATAACATAGCGTGAAATTATACTTTGTGGTTTGTGGTTTTGTAAAGAGGAAGATTTAGGGAATTGAATAAAAAGAGACCTCAAGACCCAGATATACCAAAGCCTCTTGCGGCAGTCATTGATCTGAAGATCTGAAGACTTTTATGTGTTAATTCTGTTTTCAATTTCAGTCTTTTTTATTACCTGTTTCGGAATTTTTTTCTTTCAGTGTAACTATTTCGTCATGGGTGTTTCGTGTTGGATCTTCGGAACTGGCTTCGTTCGTAGGTTTTGACATTATCGGCTGAGGTGTTATTACATGCTCTGTTGTAATTTTGGGATGTTCCTCGGGGTTACTTTCTATTTTTGCAGTGCTCACTTCTGAAACTTCGATTCGTTTATAAAAGGCTGATAATGAAGATAAATTCATACAGCAGAATAACATAACCTAAGAATGAAATCATTTTCTTCATTCTTTTACCTGTTTCGGAATTTTTTTCTGTCACCGGACCTATTTCGTCATTAGGGTTTCCTGTTGTTTCATCGGAACTGCCTTCTTTCGTATAAGGAATATGATTTTTTTTAGACACGTCGTTGGTGTATGGAATATCCAAAGGGTCATCTTCTCGCTTGGAAGGTGCGTTATCCCCCTTTCCTGGTACTCCTTTGGATGGAACAGAACCGTTTGTTTTGTTCGATGAAGGTACGTCGGCTGGTTGCTCATTTGCTGCTGGTTTACCAGAAGCTTGTTGCATATTCTTCCCGGTGGAATTTTCATCAGTCGATGTTGGTTCTGCTGTCGTTTTTTCACGTTTCGACATTATCGGTTCAGGTGTTATTATTGGATTGATTCCATTATCTGTTGAAATTTTGGGAGGTTCATCGGGATTGCTTTTGATTTTCGTAGTGGTCACTTCTGAAACATCGATATGTTCATAAAAACGCTGATAATAGAGATAAATCCATACAGCATAATAACATAAGAATAACCTAAGTATAAAATTATAGAAGAATAACAAAGCATAAAATTGTGGTTTTTTGTGGTTTCATTCAGAGGAATAACATATTATATCGAAAAAGAGATCTCATCATCTTTCACAACTTCATTCTTTTACCTGTTTCCGAATTGTTTTCTGTCAGTGTGATTATTTCGTCAAGAGTGGTTTGTGTTGTTTTTTCGGAACTGCCTCTGCTGGTATGAGGAATATCATTTTGTTTAGAAACGTCGTTGGTGTATGGAATGTTCAAAGGGTTATTTTCTGGGTTTAGAGGTGCGTTGTCTTCATTTCCTGGCTCTCCTTCGGACAGAACAGAACCGTTGACAAGTTGGTCATCCGATTTTGGTTTAACGTTTGTTTTGTTCAAGGAAAGTACGTCGGTTGGTTGCTCAGTTCCTGCTGGTTTAACAGATGGTTGTTGCATATTTTTCCCGGTGGTGCATTCATCAGTCGATGGTGGTTCTGCTGTCGGTTTATCAGATTTTGA
This sequence comes from Aphidecta obliterata, assembly GCA_963966015.1. NCBI lineage: Eukaryota > Metazoa > Arthropoda > Insecta > Coleoptera > Coccinellidae > Aphidecta > Aphidecta obliterata. The sequence goes on from OZ014435.1 coordinate 9,063,100, forward strand.
CATTATCGGTTCAGGTGCTATTGTTGGATTGATTCCATCATCTGATGAAATTTTGGGAGGTTCCTCTGGATTACTTTCGGTTTTGGTAGTGGTCACTTCTGAAACATCGATATGTTCATAAAAACGCTGATAATAGAGATAAATCCATACAGCATAATAACATAAGAATAACCTAAGAATAAAATTATAGAAGAATAACAAAGCATAAAATTATGTTTTTTTGTGGTTTCATTCAGAGGAATAACATATTATATTGAAAAAGAGATCTCATCATCTCCCACAACTTCATTCTTTTACCTGTTTCCGAATTGTTTTCTGTCAGTGTGATTATTTCGTCAAGAGTGGTTTGTGTTGTTTTTTCGGAACTGCCTCTGCTGGTATGAGGAATATCATTTTGTTTAGAAACGTCGTTGGTGTATGGAATGTTCAAAGGGTTATTTCCTGGGTTTAGAGGTGCGTTGTCTTCATTTCCTGGCTCTCCTTCGGACAGAACAGAACCGTTGACAAGTTGGTCATCCGATTTTGTTTTAACGTTTGTTTTGTTCAAGGAAAGTACGTCGGTTGGTTGCTCAGTTCCTGCTGGTTTAACAGATGGTTGTTGCATATTTTTCCCGGTGGTGCTTTCAGCAGTCGATGGTGGTTCTGCTGTCGGTTTATCAGATTTTGACATTATCGGTTCAGGTGCTATTGTTGGATTAATTCTATCATCTGATGAAATTTTGGGAGGTTCCTCTGGATTACTTTCGGTTTTGGTAGTGGTCTCTCCTGAAACATCGATATGTTCATAAAAACGCTGATAATAAAAATAAATCCATACAGCAGAATAACATAACCTAGAAATGGGATTATATAAGAATAACAATAGTATAGTATAAAATAATTGTACTTTGTGGTTTAATACAGAGGAATAACATATTATACTGAGTCTGATATCTCTTATGAACGTCATATATTGGTTTGATTGGAACATAATAAAACTTTTGTGTCGAGTTATGTACAAGTTCTGTTTTGACCTTTTCTCTATTATTTTACCTGTTCCGGAATTTTTTTCTCTCAGTGTAACTAATTCGTCGAGGGTGTTTTGTGTTGCATCTTCTGAAATGCCTTTGTTCGTATAAGGAGTATCATGTTGTTCAGAAAACTGGTTGGTGTATGGAATATCCAAAGGGTCATCTCCTGGTTTGTAAGGTGCGTTTTCCTCCTTTCCTGGCTCTCCTTTGAAAGGAACAGAACCGTTGACAAGTTGGTTATCCGATTTTGGTTTAACGTTCGTTCGGTTCAAGAAAGGTATGTCGGTTGGTTGCTCATTTGCTGCTTGTTTACCAGATGCTTGTTGCATATTTTTCCCGGTTGTACTTTCATCAGTGGATGGTGGTTCTGTTGTCGTTTTTTCAGGTTTTGACATTATTGGTTCTGTTGTTGGCTTGATTCCATTATCTGGTGAAATTTTGGATTATTTTTCGACTTGGTAGTAGTACCTTCTAAAAAATCAATATGCTCATAGAAACTTAGGTATAGGCAAATGTCGCCAATACTACAGATTAATTTATACAGTAGAATGACTTAACTTGAATTCAGAATTATATAAGAAAAATGAAAACTTGTGTAAATTGTACTTTGTGTTTTTGGAGAAAGGAATAGTAAGAAAATTGAATGAAAAAAACCTTAAGACTTAAGATTTACCAATGCCTCATACGGCAGTCATTGGCTTGATCTGAAGATCTTCATTCTTTTATGGGTCAATTTATGCAAGTTCTGTTCTGACTTTTGGTCTATTCTTTTACCTGTTCCAGAATTTTTTTCTCTCAGTGTAACTATTTCGTCAAGAGTGTTTTGTGTTACATCTTCGGAAAAACCATCGTTCGTATAAGGAGTATCATATTTTTTAGAAACTTCGTTGGTATATGAGATATCCAAAGGGTCATTTCCTGGGTTAGGAGATGCGTTGCCCCCCTTTCCTGGAGCTGCTTTGGAATGAACAGATTCGTTGACAAGTGGCATTTCCGATTTTGGTTTAACGTTTGTTTGGTTCAGGGAAAGTACGTCGGTTGGTTGCTCAGTTGGGTTCTCCATATTGTTCCCGGAGGTACTCTTATCACTCGATAGTGTTTCTGATGTGGGATTTTCAGATTTTGAGATTTCTGGTTCTTTTTTATGAGGATGCTGGTCTTTCACGTCTGGTGGGGACTTGTCTGCGCCTATCGAAAGGGAATTTTCATCCACCACAGTTGTGCTTGGTGTGTTTTTTCCAGGATCTATGGGAAGATGAGGCTCTTCAATGATTGGGGATTCTGGTGTTGGCTCAGTATTATAATTTTCTGATGATGTTTGTTCTGGTTCTGCTGTCATTCCAAAACGAGTTGTCGGGTTTTCAAGCTTTGTTCCATTGTCTGGTGAAATTTTGGTAGCTTTCTCTGTATTATTATCGATTTTGGTAGTAGCCATTTCTGAAACATCAATATAGTTATAGAAAAGCATGGGAAAATATCGCATTCATATAGAAGAATGACATAACTTCAGAATGGAATAATATAAGAATAATATAAACTAGCATACAATTGAACATTATTCTTTTGAGCGCTCGTACTACTTACACGAGGGCTATATCATTTCGTCACGATGTCTGTATTTTTCGAATTTTGAGCCGAAAATGGTCTCAATCGACTATGTTCGACTCACTGATGACGAATCCGTCGGAAAATTCGAGTCTGTCCGTCCGTCCGGCCGTCCGGCCGTCCGTCCGTCCGTCAGCACGATAACTCTCGAACGGATCAACCTAGAGACTTGAAATTTTCAGTGTAGGTTCAGATCCCGAATGCCTCGGTTAAGTTCGTTAATGGGCCAAATTCCACCAGGGGTTCCGTAAATATGGCCGTTCAAAGTTTTGTTTCCCTGATTACTTGAAAACTACAGATTCGATCGAGATGAAATTTTGCACTCAGATGGAAAATGAGGTGTTTTAGCTACATGCGCATGACCAGAACCATAGAAACCATAGAAAATTGTAACTTTTGAACGGAAATGCCTAGGGACTTGAAATTTTCAGGATGGGTGTGGATCTCGAATGTCGTGATCACGTTCATCTATGAGCAACATTATACAAGGGGTTTCGTAAATACGGTCGTTTGAAATTTTGTTTTCTCGATAAATTCGAAACTTCGGATTCGATCGAGATGAAATTTTGTATTTTAATCGAGATTGATATATTGAAGCAATATTTTGTCCAGATCGCATGACCAGAACCATAGAAACCATAGAAAATCGTAACTTCTGAACGGAAAGGCCTAGGAACTTGAAATTTACAGGGTGGGTTTGGATCGCGAATATCGCGGTCACGTTCATCAATAAGCAAAATGAGACTAGGGGTTCCGTAAATATGGCCGTTCAAAATATTTTTTTCCAGATAGTTTCGGAACTACTGATCGGATTGGAATGAAATAATGCATCTAGCTGAGGAATAATGTATTCAAAGTACGTGCAAAAAGTTGTCCAGACCGCATCACCAAGACCATAGATACCGTAGAAAATTCTAGCGAATTATCGAAACAAAATTGATCAGCTGAAGCAGCGACATGAAGTCTGGAGTTTCACCTAAGTTTCAGAATTTTTTTGACAGCTGTCAAAAATTCCTTCAATTGATTTCCAAAACTGGAAAATGCGAATCTACCTACAAGGTGCATGTACGAGCGCTCAAAAGCTCCTGCCTTCACGGCAGTGCTTTTCGTAATTTTTTACAGCGGATTAATATAGAATATTGAATTACCTGTTTCAGAAATTGTATCAGTTGAAATTGTGTTTGGATGGAAGTTTATAGGTTTACTCATAACGATTTGAAATTGGTTCAAGATCAGTATTAAAATAAAAAGATTTCTCAGGATATATTGAAATATTCTCCATCTGTACGAGATGTTTCTGGTGTAAGCCAACGAGTATGACCTTGAAATTGTTGCTTCTAGATCTTTATCAGTAGAATATTTAAATGTCCTGTAGCCATAATAATGATTTTTATTCTGATAATAATCAGATAGCCTCAGGAGTGGCGTCTTTTGCATCTTAACTCTCATATTAGGTACTCTTTGAAGTAGTAACAATGATTATATTTGTCGAATAATAGATATTAACACATCCATGTCTCTGAAAAATAATTCGAAATTAAAGTTACCCATGAGAAAAATTTATTTATGAATTAAGATAATTTTAGTGAGTATAAAAAACCTAGCGATTTTTAACTCACCACAATTTGGTCCTCTAAGATGCCCACAATATTCATCAACTTATATCTGGTTCAGAACACCTGCACAAAACTCTAGATATTCTTCCACGCGTTCGCTTAGTTTTTGCGGTTTGTATGTAATTACCAATAAACCTGCGAAAACAGAATCCGTTACTGATTTGATCGGAAGTAGACTTAAACTCGGAAAAAATAGTGGAGAATTTTATCCACTTCCTTGATTATAGCGTCCAGTTTCCCTAAAGTGCTAATTGATACGAGCCTGGAAATCATGAATGAATGATTAGCTTATTGTCTTGAAAGTATGCCAAATTCGATTTATAATCTTGGGGCTCATTTTTCCGATAATTTCCAATGACAAACCTCTGCAGAAGTTCCTAGAGAGGATTTCAACATTTCGATGATAACTTCGCAGTTTAAGTTCTGGGAAATGTTTGAGATAAAAAATCAAACCAAAAATTAATAGACTTCAAATTTCACACAAAGTTTCATTTTGTCCACATAACACTGATTCTTCCAGATTTCTTGCAATATTAAAGCTCATAAAAAAAAACAATTTTTTTCTTTCGACCTTCAGATTTTGAACTATCCAAACCGCAAGCTGAAAATTTCATATTAGGGAGGGTGGCTTGATAAAAAATTATTGCCTCGAAAAATTCACAGAAAATAATACACATTGAATAAAAATCATTTTTGAAGATCTGTATCTTTCCGCGCAATCTTTTTTTTTATTTAAGTTATAAGAATCAACCAAAACTGACCATTAGTACAATTGAACCTACTAGGTTACATTTCTTGCATTTCCTACAAAATCAAAATATTTACTTATAAACAGCTGTTCACCGTCATCTTCCGCATCGATTTGTAGTTTTATGTATCGTATTCGTGAAATTTTACGTTTTTAAAATGTTCTTTCTGAGAGGAAAAAAGAGACCAACTACTACCACTAGTAAGTTATTCAGTTTATTTCCTTAGTATAAAAGAAGGATATTGGTAATTCCGTATTTCTTCCAATTGAAATTGCTTATACAGACATATTTTCGAGCTCAATTCAATTCAAATTTTGTAGTCATAATAACCCTTTTTTCTTCGAGAACAATATGAAGTGCATCTTTCAAATTTCCCTTTTTTATCTCTGGAAAAAAAGAAAGTGGATTATTGCACTTTCTTGGTTTATTTCAAATGATGAAAAAGTTTAAATCATGAAGGTTATGTTTATAATCAATTATTTCATATACATTGTCTGATTTCCATATGAAAACAATAAACTAATTTTTTGTTATTGTTCCTCAAATGAAAACAATCAAAAAACAACAATAGAAGTCAAAAAACTATATTATCTCAGAATTCAATCACGAAATTTGACATATATTTTAACTTTAACATTTTATCATACAAAGAAAAATAATCAACATAAACATTAATATATATAAACTATATTAAATGAGCTACTATGCGCTACTATCACTTGGAATGTCCTGAGAGTATTTTCGATAATTCTGATTCCTCAAACTGAAAACACATCCTTCATAACAACCCCCATTTTCTAAATCCACTTCATCCCTTTTCACAGTCGATGTTCCAGCCTTTTCATTTTCAGTATCGACGATTTTTGTCGTACCAATAGCAGATTTTTGACTTTCTTGCGAGTTCTCAGAAGACATCTCTCCTCTGGATTTATGTGAAGCTCCCTTTGAGATATCATCTTCACTTAATTGATGCGTAGCTTCTGTAGCAGTTTGGTTCGATGAATCTACCATGCTGTTATTTTCTATAATTGTTTCGTTTTTCTGGTCTATAAGTTGTGAATCTGAGATAGGAAATTCTATTGCTATGTACTCTCCATAGTAGTGATGAATTCCAGAGTCTAAAGATTTGAGTCTAGTGTTTACATTTCGTCTCTTCTTCAGGTTGCTATCGAAGTTCGACATATTCGAGCCAGTGCTGTCTAGAGTATCACTAGAAGAAGAAGCAACAGTAGAGGTTGTAGAAAATTCTGATATAGTAGATACTATGGACTCTTTTCGGTGATCTTCGGCGTGGATTGTTTTCAGATGGATGTTTTTTGATGAACGTTCTTTCCATCCTTGACCATCCTCGTCTGGTGACTCCGAATCTTCTATTTGTATTTCTCTTCTCTTTCTCCTTGAATGTTTTATACTTTTCAATTTTTGGTAGTTGTCGAGATTCTTTGGTAAATGTTTTGGCCATGAGACGTTCACATCATCTTCAACCCATTTCAACCATCTCACTTTTGGGGATGTTATAACATCAACTTCAAAACCTGCCAATTTTTCCTCCTCCTTGGAATCTATGAATTTATCTTTTTTTTTTATCTTTCTAGGTCTATCTTCATCGCTGTATTCGAGGACAATCCATCGTCTGGATGGTATCCTCCCAGAATTTCCGTTGGTGGGTCTGTCATCGTTATCTGTTCTTTCTACTTCTTTTTCTCCACCTTTCTTTTCCTTTACACCTTTAAATTCTGAGAGCTCTGTGTAGATATCTTTGTTTTCCTGATAGTTATATCTTTCCAGACCGACTTTCTCTGTTATTCCCGAAAACTTTGAATCGAATGGAAGGTGAAGTAATGAATTTTCTTTGAAATGTTCGGTTTCTTTACCAGATGAGTTTTCACTACTGACAATAACTAACTCTTCATTAAGAGGAAAACGATCGGCTTTAGCTGGGTATTTAGAAGGTATTGGGATGGGCGAAGTTCGTTTTATGGCTTCCTTGCAAATTGAAGTATGCTCAACATCTCCATTCTCTGTTTCTATTCGTGTTGTACCTTTTGGAATTTTCGGGGATTGTTTAAGGAAGTGTGGGGGAATTTCTGATAATTCATATCTCATTTTATTGAACTTTTCTGGGCTTCCACAAGAAACAATTGCTTCTTCAGTTTGGATGGCGAATGAGTTCGAATTTTCTGCAGATTTGGTACAAGGATTTTCTTCTGTAGTTACTCTGTTTCCTTCATGTTTTCTGATCTCATTCTCAATTACAACTTCATCCTTAAATTTGTGTAGGTCTTCCACTTTATTTGTCTCGAGCTCTTTAGGTTGTACAATATCAACTCTTACTTCCTCAGTTTTGGTAGCATCAGCCACGGTTTGTTCTTCTATGTTATCCATCTTAGTCTGTTCGATTTGGCATCTAACATCATCGATGATATTATTTTCAGTACGAGTCAATGTGGATTTTATTTCGTTGAACAGAGAAGTACTCCTTTCTATCATTTCGTATTTTATTCTGTTCCAAGCGTGTCCTCTTGCTTCTGGAATCTTATTTTCGATATTCTTTATGATATTTTCATTTGTTTTTTCGATGCTTTTTTCTATTTCTGGAATCAAGGCGTCTTGGGCTTTCGAGATTCTTCGTTTGACTGTGTTCATGAGGTCTTCTTCACTATCGGAGAGTTTTAATAGAGTTTCCTCTTCTTTCCTCTTTTCTTCGAAGCTCAATTCTTTATTTTTATCTTCGGTTGATTTGATATCAGCGGATATTCGGGCTTTTTCAAGGATGGAAAATTTGTTCTTTATATCCTTTATTAGATTATTTCTGGTGGTGGCGAATTTTTCTTTGATATCCACGACCATTTCCCTTTCTTGTTCGAGTATTGTTGTTTTTATGTTTTCGAGTATCTCCCCCTCTTGAGCTATAGATTGTGCTTTTAAGTCTTCGATGACGGTAGATCCCGTTGCACCAAATTTACCTTTGATGTGACTAACAATAGAAACGCCTGCGCTGGAGATTCGATTGCCTATGGCTATTGTGATGGTATCCTCGTCGATATCACTTTCTTCATCGCTGCTTGTTGACTTTTTGTGTTTTCGTTGCTTCTTCCTTTTTCGTCTTTTCCTGAAGAAATTAAAGAAATATATACCGATAGGTGCCAGAATACCTCCGACTGGTCCACCGTAGAGGATACCTGGGTGAACACCTGTAGAGTTATTCGTTTCGCCAGTTATGGCGTTTGGTGCTTTGTTCAGTAATTCATCCTTTATGCTTCTTCTGTTTAAATGGTTGATGAAGTTTCTCTCGTTGTTGTCGTGTCTTACCACGATTGGAAGTGATAGAATTCTCTTGTTTTCATCATCGATTACTAGGTTTTCCTCTTTTGCCTCGTATCTTGATGATGGATAATATGGTGGAATCTCAATGGGTTTTGGAGATCTCCTTCTTCTTCGCCACCTCATGTTTCTGAAAGAAGGAATTCAATTCAAATCAGTTTATTGGATCTGTGGAAGATTGAAGGACAGTGATCAATACAAATTTGCTTCATTGTATGCCTACAATTTCCGTTGTATTGAAATTCCTAGATTTCGAGGGTGGATTACTATTATTTTGCAAGAAAAAATGTATTTTTCCGAAATTGATTATGATGGATCTCTTCAGAAAATATGCCAAGCTAGATTAAGTGGACTGTATTTAAGTTGAACATTATCAGGATATAAAAAAAACCCAAAAACTATATCATAAAAATGACCTGAATGAGTATTTATATATAAACAAAGGGAGGTGGAACCGACCCCTCTTTTGTCTTCAAGGAGGGTGAAATAGCCCCAAATTCTACAGTTAAAGTTAAAGAATTTCATTTCGAAGCTGATATTGGAAAGGTCTGAAATTGTACTTGCTGATAATTTCAATTTTCGTTGTTGCTATACATATATGTATTTTTGATCAGTTGATCAGAATTCAAAGGAACTCGCAAAATCTCCTTACTTCTGCCTTCGAAGTTTCTCTTAACCATTTTATCGGTTCGAATTTCTGCTTCATCGCCATTTCAATTTTTGAAACTGATTAACTACAAGGATATTTTATAGGTGATAATAAAATGTCCATATGTGATAACTACTTATTTTACTACTGTTAAAAAGGTGAACACTAGTTGAGATTACCTTGAGACGTGTAACTACTGAAAATGATTACAATCTGGAAGGAGAGATGTCAAAACTAAGATCCTCCATTGGCGTTTTTGTCAAGAAACCTCCTTCCGAAACCATTTCATCAAAGTTAACACTGTCTCACTGTTATTGTTCCAGACGAATTTGGAGTTGTGAAAGGTTGGGGAAATAAAATCAATTCTTATCAATTTCCTCTGTATAAATAGGTTATTCACGAGGTATTGGTAGCCGAAAACATGAAGGAAATGGATGGAAATATGAACAGGGTTTATTTCCTTATCATCTATTTCTAGATATTACTAAGAACGCGCAGATTCGTGTGGCAGTCTGACACAATAAAATAAATGATGTTCGAACTAAAAAACATAAAATTTTTCCTGCATTTTGCGGAATTCTCTCCAAAACAGTATTCTGTAAGAAATGGCAAAGTGGTGTATTTTCATATTTTAACTTTGAACGTTCTTCGGTTATTTCATGCAATTTTGTATGTGTGAATACGAATTCCAAAATATTTGATATTCTAAAAAAATCATCACATTTTCTACATGTGATGAAATAATTCCCAAAATAAAATAAAATAAAATTAAATAAAATGAATGAAAAAAATTAATAAAATAAAATATAATATAATAAAATAAAATAATTCAGAAAAGTTAATAACTAAATTAGAATCAACCTCTGGTGTTATCGAGTTTGCAATATCTTATATTTTTTTTTTCATTTCGATTTGAGTTATGCTGTGTTTTGAAAGGTAAAAAGGGAAAGCTTTGTCGTTCTCTGTTTGACTTTATATTTGTCAATGAAATGAAGAAGGTAACTCACTAAACACTCGAGGTCATTTTTTCTTGATGGATAAGAGAATGCTTTTTTCTTTGAACGATAAAATAAATCCCATTGAAAGTTATATCTTTTAATACATTTTCTCCAATAACTAAATAATAAGTGGATTTCAAAAAATATTTCTTTCGGAAAGAAAAAAATATTGTTGTTTTCATAGAATTTAATCATTAGCTTTCAAGCAATACAACAAACATAACACATAAGATCAATGGAAAATTAAGGGAAAAACAATGGAATAACTTAATTTTACTGATAAGACATTCACTGAGAGTTCTGAATAACGATCTTCTCTTCTGTTATCGTTCCATCTGGTTTAATTGTTAAAACTTCCTCAATTACGTCACCATTACCATCTTCCTTCTTTTTGATTTCATCTTTCTTCGTTTCATGTTCCGATTCAATTTCCGGCAATTCTACTAAGTTTAAATATTCTCCGTAGTAGTGGTGCACGCCAGAATCTAAGGACTTGATTTGCCTCCTCCTAGATGCTCTCTTCTTTGTCAACCGTGCGTCCATGTTTGGTATGATGAATTTTGGTATGGGTTTTTGGTTTCTTTGTACAGTTCCATCGTGGGAGTCCGTAGGTTTGGGAACGTTTCCACATTCCGAAGTTGATGGAATCATTTCCCCTTCTTCCTCCTTCAGGACGCCGTTCAACGATGAACTAACATCAGCAGTTCTGACGAGACCAATTCCAGATATGGAGTGGATATTTTTGGGGAGATGTTTAGGCCATCCTTCATTTCTTGGATCATCATTTACGTCTATGTATGCGTATGATATATTAGAATAATTCCTCTTTTCTATTTTTGGTTTGTTTGGCGATTCATTTCCATTCGAATCACTTTGGTTTGATAGGCTTTTGGAAGCCTCAGAATCTTTTTTAGGTTCAAGTTTAGATGCATCATCAGTCAAAACAATGTATAATCCTCCAACATCTTTCTCTTCGACGTTAATGAGATCTGGATCAGAAACTTCATCGTTAGGGACATACCATTTTGTACGGTTCTGTTCCGATAACGTTTCTTCTATATTCTTTGAAGGCTCTGTCAAATTCTTTGAAGATAGTCTTGAGGTTTCTGATATGAATTCATTCATTGACATTCCACCCTCGTCTTTGGATAAGGGGCGATTCGAATCGGTTGGAACGCCCTCTTCAACATCTTCGTTTCTGGATCCTTCAGGGGTGGAGTTGGAGAGAAGGGAAATGGATTCTTGGTCAGAATTAGCGAAAACGATCAGGTCATCTTCGAATATTTGGGGTTGTCTTGGTGGGATAAACTCGAGTCTATGTTCAGTGGCAAATCCCTCATCGACTGGTTCACCGTTTTGCCCCTCCATCAATTGTCTTTGATTGGCTGGTTGAGGTGTTGGTTCTACATTGGATTCATCTCCATGAACATTGCTGGCTGTATTTACTAGTGCCCCCTCGTGGCAGTCTGCCTTGATAGTATTTTTTGCAGCTTCCTGAATATTGGCGTTGTTCATTAAGACAACCACAGTTTCATCTACCATTTTGCTTGAATCATTTGAATTTTGGTGTATATTCTGAGTTGTAGTTTTTGCTGTTTCAGGTTCAGCAGTATGGATTACTTCCTTCAGAAAATCGCGAGGTTTATTTGGGTGTACATCAATTTGGGTTCTTGTCCACGTGTGAGGATCACAAGCCCCATTGTTACCGATGTATCCTTCGCTCTCAGAATTGATATTCATCTCAGTTTCTCTAGATTCCACGTTATCAGACCATCTCACTCTAGAAGTCTCACTCGTGGAAGATTCAGAATTACCCAAATCTTGTCGTATAGAATGTATGGTCAGTGAGTCCAGACAGGATGTTTTTATTATATCATTTACTATCGCTTCAGCTTCTTCATTCCAATTCTCCTTGTTGACGTTTTTCCCAGCATTTATTAAGTTCCTTATGTGGATTCCCCTCGGTATATCTTCTTGATTGATTTCGGACCCATTGAAATCTTGTAGGGTTTGATTATTTGCTGTCACCACTTCTGGAGGTGAAATCGGTGCACTGGGTTGCAAAGACTCGTTCCCTTCTTCATGAGAAAGATTATCATCACCTTCCTTTTTCTCTATAGACTCAGCTATGTCTTCTTCAATGGATCTTCTTCTTCCATCCTCTGTAATGATCTCTGTATTGTAGACATCCTCAGCTCTCAAGTTGTGTATGTTGGTAATTTCAAATTCCTTCGTAGGTATTGGGGACAGTGGGGGTGAGTTCTTGGTATCCGAATTTTCATCAGCAGAGAAATACTCACTCCCTGCGTCCACTTCATTTTCCAGGCTTTTATACAAAGGTTCGTTTTCTGAGGGACCTACATGTACTGGCATCTCATTCCTCGAATTTGGTTTGTTGGATACTGGTTCATCGGATCTGGTGTCTTCGTTGCTATCATCTGAAGGATTCTTCAAGGCTGACACACCAGCTATTTTACCCAGCAAACTTATACCTTCTTCACCTGATTCTCCACTCGATTCACTTTCGGGTTGTTGACCTGTTGTTTGGTTTTCAGTTTCGTTCTTGTTTGGCTCCTGACTCTTCAGTATGCCACCAATAGCATGACCCACTGTTTTGAGGGAACTCTCGTTCATGTTCGAAGCTGAGGTTTTGTCCGATGTGAATTTTTCTGGAGAACTAACTGGTGTTCTACTTCTTCTCGGTGGTTTTTCCAAGGCGGATTTCGATTTCTGCGTTTCTGAAAGTACTTCAACTGAATCTGGGTTCACGGGTGGAACCAAAGTTTGCCGGTTTTCATTCGATGATGACCTATGGAGACCATTAACGACCGTTTTTGTTATGGGCGTTTCCTCAACGGGTTTAGCTTCTGGTGTCATCTCCACCACAACCATTTCAGCATTGATTCTTTCCACTTCAACTGGCGCAGTTGACGTTTTATCAACTTCGTTCCTATCTTGGGATTGTCCTCCTTCGCCGTCGTTGCTCGTGGTGGATCTTTTCCGAGCTGGCATGCTCCTGCGGTTAGAATTGGGGGAATATGAACCACCAGAGCTGCTATTCATATACTCCCGGTATTTCCGGTAAATGCATGCTATAATAGCGAAAATTAAAACGGCTCCAACTCCAATCGCGCCATACTCCACTGGCGTCAAGCCTCTTGATGGGGAAGCTGCTGGAGGAGGTGCTACAGCAGGAGTTGCTTTGGTGGGGGGACCAACGGAGTTTCCTGGTGCAGAATTCATATCTGGTGGTAAAATAGGGATGAACGGAGCTTTTTCGCCAGTAGGTTGGTCGAAGATGGTAGGGGGTAGTTTAGGGGTGAATTGTTTCCCAAGGGTGCTGTTAGAATTGGGAACCAAGAAGTATGGAGGGAGTACCACAGGTTTGGACGTGGTCGTCTTGGATTCTGTATTTGAGCTCACGGTAGTAGAATCTTCGTCGGAAACTTTTGTGTAGGTGGAATCGGTAGGTCTTGTTGAGGTTAGGTTGGGTCTTTCACTGACCTTTTGGTCCTGTGAAGAATAATATAATATAAAAAAAGATTTTTGAAGGAGAGCTCTTAAACAGATGCATTGAAAAGAAAAACACAATGTCTTCCATTGTTCTAAGCTTTTTCTGTGATGATTAAAGATTCAAAATCTTGCCGCTCAAGTTCTCTTATTTAGTATCCGTGGCAAGCTTCTGAATCTATCGTTCACTGAAGAATCTTCGAACAATGAAGAAAAGTTTTTCTTAGGCCATTTTTATAAATGTTTGCTTTTTTTTTCATATTTAATTTTTTTACTTTTTGTATTTTTTTCATCAACAACTCATGAAATTTTTTTTGGTTATTTATTTTTTATTATTTTAAATAACTTGTGTTTCCATTCATTCACTTTCATATGACTTTACAAGATGAACTTTTTCCGTAGTTGAATAGACAACTAGAACTGTTGATTTTGAATCAATTTTGGATTACATTTTTTTCACCCTGTTTACTTCATCTATGATAATTTAGCATCTCTATCAAATGGATATGTTATTTCTATTATTATCATATTTTCTACGTTTTTTTTCAACGAATGCAACTAATATCAGTTTTTGATTTTTTTTTTTTGAATAAAACCAGAAATTCAATGGGATATTCTTGAGATTGTTTTCTCCCTCCTCAATCTTTCACAATTTCACCTAAATATTCGAATAACTCAAATGAACTTTTTTTGACAACCCAACCGAATTTTTGTGAATGTGAGATTGACATTCTCTGACGAATGAATAATTGCTGGTCGATCTGGTAAATTATTACTGGGAAATATAACCTTTGTTTACTACTTTCGGTTTGATATTTTTAAAATAAAGAAAATTTTATAAACTCCCTGGAATTCTAAACTTACGAACTCTGAAATATCGAGAGAAAACGATGTTTTACCTTGAAAATTATTGTTTTTTCTCTCAATCGGTATAATTTTTTCTTCAATGTACTAGTGAAAATTCTGTCTAGGCAAACTTAATTTTGTTAAATTGATTGAACACGATATTCTTGGAGAAAAATTGAGTACTTACAAGAACTATTCAACTTCCTCTGAACTTCCCATTTTCACGAAACACTAAATATGCAAATTTTCACGTCTTCAATAATTCTCATTTGCTTGCAACATTTTCCTAGACTTCAAGGAATTAGATTTCGATTCAACAAAACAAATTTATATCCTGTGATAAAGCTCCGTTCGAACGATATCATATTTTATATATCCCCTTTTTCCCTATTTCCTTTCCTATCGCGAACAAAATTAATCCTAGCCACTTTGAGTACATTTATAGTGCGAGCGAAATAATTATTATTCGATTTCGTTGAGAGAATGTTTTGTGAGTACCTTGAGTGCTGAGATAAGAAGGCACTGAAGACATATTTATTTAAAATTCGATAACTCGCAAACCATTGGCGCTAGAGCTCAGCGGTATAATTTTTTCGATTGAGGTACATAGATTTTTGAAGAGCTAGGAGGATAGCATCTGATTCTTGTAGCAAATTTGATATAATTGGCTTTTATAACTTCCGAAAAAAGCACTGAGCCGCGAATAGACTAATTTTGGTCCATCATTTCAAATAATCGTTCGGGGAGAAAAGTTCTAATCACCCCTGAAATTTCAACTTTTATTGTTTTTTTTTTCTATCGTTTTATATTCTTACTTCTTGTACTCACTTTCACCTTGTTGTTTTCCTCAGTTGCTGTAGGAGGATTTATGGTGGTTACTTTGCCACTTCCTTTCAAAATATCTTCTATTTTTTTCAAAGCTTCGTCGGATTTTGTGATTGGCTTCTCTGGAATGTCAGTAACACCATTGGCAACTTTTTCTAAACTGCTAGAAATGTTGTCCGTGTTGCTTTCGAAAGTGGTATTGTTTCCGTCTTCAGTTCCTCCGACCGAAACTGGCATCTCAGTGGTCAGTTCCTCCGTTTTTGTATTATAGGGAGATCTAGACGAGTCTTCCTTGAACGTAGTGACTGGAGAGGTTTTATCTTTGATTAAAAAATTGTACAACTTTTAAATTTTTTTTTTACCCTCACCTTGGTTGCCTTCAGTCGTGACGTTTACAACATTCGCTTGAAGGTTAGATGTTGGAGGAATTTCTAATTTTCTATCTCTCTCCGTCACATTTTTATTTGGACGAATTTCTGTAGAAATAGTTCCTTCGTTCTTTTTCAAAGATGGGGTGGTGTTAGATATACCACTATCTAAATTTGGTGAGGGAATATTTTTGTTCTCACTTGCCACGATGTTAGGTGAGGTAGATTGTTTTCTTCCTAAGAGGTCAACTGGAGTTTGGCCTGAATCATTCCTTACTGTTGTAGAAGAAGTGGTAACATTATTAGCCAGATCATATAATGTTGTTCCTGGAAAAAACATGTTCAGTATTGCTGATTCTTAGCCCCACTTTCCAACTCACCAAGATCATCTGGCATCTTCTTCGTTACATTGGAAATTCCAGGAGAGCTGGTGTTCTTCGACATATTTATTTTGCCACCTACATCAAGGAGTTTTCCATCCGAACCAATAGGTTTAATTGTTGTTTTGGGACGCCCTTCAGGATTCCTAGTTATTTCCACCCTGTCCAAGACTCCTTTCTTGGTGATGTTTTCACCCCCTGACAAATTTGGATGTGTACCTCCAA
Organism: Aphidecta obliterata; assembly: GCA_963966015.1. Taxonomy (NCBI): domain Eukaryota; kingdom Metazoa; phylum Arthropoda; class Insecta; order Coleoptera; family Coccinellidae; genus Aphidecta; species Aphidecta obliterata. The sequence goes on from OZ014435.1 coordinate 9,079,205, forward strand.
TGGATAAACTTGGTAGGGTTGATGCGGAAGTGCCAATTTTCTTTCCTGGGAACAAATCCAGTTTCTCATTTGGTGCTGTTGGTTTCCCTTTGCCGAAGATGTAGTCTACTACCTTCTCTCCAGTTTTTTCTACCTTACTTCCGATTTTGCCTACATCTTCATTGACCTTTTTTCTTACATCTGAAAGACCAGGTAGGCTGGGTAGGGATAAATCTGGTATGCGTGAAGTTCCTGTAGGAGTTATTATTTTATTATTGCTCTTTCCAAGAAGATAATTCACAGTCTCTTTGCCAGTTTTCCCTAAAGCACTGCCTGTTTTATTCAGATCACCACCGAGTCTTGAGCTATTCCCACCAGAGGATAGACTAGGTAGGGAGAAACCTGGTATGCGTGTAGTTTCTGTAGGAGATATTATTTTTTTATTGCTCTTTCCAAAAAGGTAATCTATGGTCTCTCCACCAGTTTTCTCCAAAGCACTGCCTGCTTTATTCAGATCACCACCGATTTTATTGAAGGTTCCACCAAGTCTTGGGCCGGTACCTCCAAGGGATAAACTAGGTAGGGAGACAGCTGGTTTGTGTATAGTTTCGGTAGCATCAATTTTATTCTTCTTGCTTTTTCCAAAAAGATAATCCACAGTCTTTTCGCCAGTTTTCTCCAAAGCACTGCCTGCATTATTAAGATCGCCACCAATTTTATTCAAGGTTCCACCGAGTCTTGAGCCGGTACCTCCAGGGGAAAGACTAGGTAGGGAGACACCTGGTATGCGTGTTGTTTCTGTAGGAGCTATTATTTTCTTATTGCTCTTTCCGAAAAGATAATTCACAGTATCTTTGCCAGTTTTCTCCAAAGCACCTCCTGCTTTATTCAGATCACCACCGATTTTATTGAAGGTTCCACCGAGACTTGGACTGGTACCTCCAGATGATAAACTAGGTAGGGACAAACCTGGTATGCGTGTAGTTTCTTTGGGAGATATTATTTTTTTATGGCTCCCTCCAAAAATGTAGTCTATTGTCTCTTCGCCAGTTTTCTCCAAAGCACTGCCCGCTTTATCAAGATCGCCACCAATTTTATTGAAGGATCCACTGAGGCTCGAACCGTGGTGCTGTTGTCCATGAGTGTTCATTGAGGCTCCCCCAAATCCAGGAACACCCTGAAAAATGGGAATTGACGAAGGTTTACTAATTCGCATAATATGTTTGCAAGTAGAGCAACTCTAATCACTGGGCCAAAAGTCAATTTTTATTGAAATCTGTTGTTTAAGCCCTATTTATACACATTGAATTGAATGAATGAAGAAAGTGAAGAGTAGAATTTTTCTTCAGGATTGTGATTGAGCAATGTGCTTCATTTCTATTGAGTATTCGACAAAAAATATGCTTGTACAAAATTCATGTCAATACATCATCACACTGCGGAAAATGAAGAATGCGTGAACTGAGTACTTCACTCAAAATTTTCCATTCGTACACCAGTATATATTATATACGTACTATTGATAGTCCATTGTTCTCTTTATGCTTTTTGGAGTGTCCAAAAAATAAATCTTCAACCTTCTCACCAGTGTTTTCGAGTGTGTTGGATGCTTTGTCTAAACTCGGTAGTCCAAAGCCAAAGCCACCCCTAACTTTTCTTATCTGTGGGATTGAAAAATACAGAAAATGATCAAGTCACTTCAAATACAAGATCAAATAGAGTTGTTTTTCCCAAGCAATCCTAATAGATGATTAGAAAAATTTATGAGATGAATACTTCAAGATTATAGGGACGGGAAAAGATTTCTAGGCATACAAATACGAGGAAAAAATTGAAATCCATGTGATTCTTCATTACTATATCCATTTCATGAATGTATGCTTCGGTATCTTAAATATGCAGAGAGATTTTTGAGCGCTCGTACTACTTACACACGAGGGCTATATCATTTCGTCACGATGATTTTGAGCCGAAAATGGTCTCAATCGACTATGTTCGACTCACTGATGACGAATCCGTCGGAAAATTCGAGTCCGTCCGTCCTTCCGTAAGCACGATAACTCTCGAACGGAACAACCTAGAGACTTGAAATTTTCAGTGTCGGTTCAGTTCCCAAATGCCTCGGTTGAGTTCGTTAATGGGCCAAATTCCACCAGGGGTTCCGTAAATATGGCCGTTCAAAGTTTTGTTCCCCTGATTACTTGAAAACTACAGATTTGATCGAAATGAAATTTGGTACTCAAATGGAAAATGAGGTGTTCAAGGTACATGTGAAATTTTGTCCAGATCGCATGACCAGAACCATAGAAACCATAGAAAATCGTAACTTTTGAACGAAAACGCCTAGGGACTTGAAATTTTCAGGATAGGTGTGGATCTCGAATGTCGTGATCAAGTTCATCTATGAGCAACATTATTCTAGGGGTTCCGTAAATATGGTCGTTTGAAATTTAGTTTTCTTGATAATTTCAAAACTACAGATTCGATCGTAACGAAATTTTGTATACTAATGGACAAATATATATTCAACCTACATTTCTCTAGATCACATGACCAGAACCATAGAAACCATAGGAAATCATAACTTTCGAACAGAAAGGCCTAAGGACTTGAAATTTTCAGGATAGGTGTGGTTCACGTTTATCAATGAGCAGAATTATACCAGGGGTTCCGTAAATACGGTCGTTTGAAATTTTGTTTTCTCGATAATTTCGAAACTACGGATTCGATCAAGATGAAATTTTGTATTTTAATCGAGAATGATATATTAAAGCAATATTTTGTTCAGATCGCATGACCAGAACCATAGAAAATTATAACTTCTGAACGGAAAGGCCCAGGGGTTCCGTAAATATGGCCGTTCAAAATATTTTTTTCCTGATAGTTTCGAAACTTCTGATCGAATTGAAATGAAATTATGCACCTAGCTGAGGAACAATGTATTCAAACTACGTGTAAAATTTTGTCTATATCGCATTACCAAGACCATAGATACCGTAGAAAACTCTAGCGAATTATCGAAAAAAAATTGATCAGCTCCAAGCACTGACATGAAGTCTGGAGTTTCGCCTAAGTTTCACAATTTTTTTGACAGCTGTCGAATATTCCTTCAATTGATTTCTAAAACTGGAAAATGCGAATCTACCTACAAGGTGGATGTACGAGCGCTCAAAAGCTCCTGCCTTCACCGCAGTGCTTTTCGTAATTTTTTTTTTCTTTGATTTAGAAATAATTATTCTCGAAAAGAAATATTTTGGAGTTTTACATTCCTGATTTCGAATAGTAACAAATATGAGAAAAAAAGGGAAACATATAGACAAAAAAATAGACTCACCTTTGAACTGCCAATATCAGACATCTTCTAATTTTATGTTATAATCAAATTATAACTATGAAAGGAGTTTCATGCCATACATTCTTTCTATGATTTAGATTCCACTTATTGATTGTTCACACAGTTCATCAGTTATGCTTTGGCAAATGAAAAATATTTTAATTCTCCTTCTTTTCCGAATTTTCCTCGAGATAAAAATTAAACTTGTTCTATTATTAGTGGTAACAGCCACAACACAATACAAGGAAAAATAGTAGTGAGAATTTTTGCATATTATCATTTTCCTGGTCGTTAATAAATGGTTCTGTAGTGTTTAAAAGTCTGGGTTTGCCCTAAAAATGAAGGAAAATTGTAATTATTTATATTCCCGAATAACATGATTTATGACACTTGGTAAAATGTTAAATTGGGGCAAATCTGTTCACTATTCACAAACCCATTTTCTAAATTAGATGATCGTGATGTGATGATCTATTGTATCTCCGTCTTTTTGAGATTAATCCTAAGCTAAACTCCCTATACAATTCAGAGTTCAAATGAACCTCAGCAGCTGAGTAGGCTTCAAAGAGGAACAGTTTTCATATTTTATGATTTCATGTCCCAAGCAATCTTCGCATTGGCTTCCAATACCGAGGCTTTCTATTACTAAGGAAAAAAACTCCGATGAACGATAATCAATGATCGATATTTCTGCGGAAATCCACAATAAATTAATAATATTTTGGTACTTTCTTCTACGTTTTCATCTCGTCAGCATGATATTCAACAATTCTTTTTTGTTCCAGCCACTGGATTTGGAACCGCATTCTCCTCCACTCCTGCAACCACTGCTACTTCAGGCTTCAGCTTCGGTTCAACACCAGCATTCGGGGCATCTCAAACTCCAGGCTTCGGTGGAGGCTCCCAAACGCCCGCGTTTGGCGCAACCGCCCAGACTCCCGCATTTGGCGGCGCCGCTCAAACGCCGGGGTTCGGAGCATCTCAAACACCCGGCTTTGGGGCGCCATCCCAAACTCCTGGTTTTGGAGGTACTGGCCAAACGCCGGCCTTCGGGTCTTCCGCCCAAACGCCGGCGTTCGGAAGTGCTACACTGCCGCCTTCATTCGGCGCTAATCAGACCACAGCCTTCGGAGCGGGTTCTCAAACGTCAGGTTTTGGTTCATCATTTGGTGGTGGCTCGACTACTGGTTTTGGAAGTACCTTCGGAGCCGCTCCAGCTACGGCTGCGCCCGCTTTCGGATCGACGTTCGGGGCTCCAGCTACGTCGACGCCCTCGTTTGGATTCGGTACTTCTACTAGCGCTGCTGGTGGTGGATTGTTTGGTGCAACTACTAGTAAGCCTAGTTTGTTTGGAGCGCCATCCTCATCGGCACCGAGTTTATTCTCTACACCCGCCGCAGGTAATGTAAAATTCGATAGAGACCAGGAATTTCAGTTTAGAAAAAATTTTCTGCCTAGGAGGCGCAAATCTGTTTGGAACAACAACCCAAGCTCCAAGTCTATTCGGAACTTCAACAACTCCGAGCCTGTTTGGAACCACCACAACGACATCAGCGCCCTCGTTGTTCGGTACCAATTTCAATACGGGTACCGCAGGAACTGGATTGTTCGGAAGTACCAGCGCACCACCGTCCAATCTCTTCAGTGGATTCGGATCTACCTCAAGTAAATTATTTCATTGTGATGTTTGATTTGGTTTCTTGTAAATAACTCAATTTTTCAGCTTCAACTGGTTTTACTGGATTTGGTGGTAGTTCCGGATTTGGCGCAACTAATACAGCGCCATCTCTTTTTGGATCTTCTCTTGGAGCACAGTTCGGAGCAAGACCCCAGGAACAGCAAACCCAAGGTAATGTCCGCTGAGATTGATTGAAGGGAATAACGTGATTTTTATTAATTTGGAGTAAGTTTTTGAAGCAACTTTTGTAAAATTTCGACTTTCTTAGATACCCAACTCCAACAAGTGTTGGCCTCACTCTATGCAGTCAATATTTTCAACGATGAAAGGGACGATATAGTCAAGAAATGGAATATGCTCCAAGCTAGTTGGGGAAATGGTAAAGGCTATTATGGTCAGAATCAGAACGTGCAGTATTCTAATGCCAATCCACTTTTCCGTTTCAAGGCCGTTGGTTATAACATAATCATAGATGCGGACAATTCCGAAGGAATGGTTAAAATGACCTTCAATAAAAAGGAAACAGAAATAAGGTATTTCAGTGTGCTTATTGATGTAGTGTTATTTTCTCCAGGGTGTAATACACAGATGCGTATTTAGATATTTCAGAAAAAAAAAACAAAAATCTTTGATAAACTTTCTGTCGGATACTAATCCCAATCCAATCGAGCGGTTAATTCGGTGTGGCCTTGAACTCGAGCCTTGAGCAAAGAAAGGACTTCGAGTACTGCTGCTTTTTCCCTGAAAACTCCAACTGGTGAATAGAAATAAAACAGAGATAAACTTTCAGAAAGTATATAAAAAAATTACGAAAAGCACTGCCGTGAATTCAGGAGCTTTTGAGCGCTCGTACATCCACCTTGTAGGTAGATTCGCATTTTCCAGTTCTAGAAATCAATTGAAGGAACGTGACCGCGACATTCGCGATCCAAACCTACCCTGAGAATTTCAAGTTCCTAGGTCTTTCCCTTTGAAAGTTATAATTTTCTATGGTTTCTATGGTTCTGATGTTGCGATCTGGACAAAATGTTGCTTCAATATATCATTCTCGATTAAAATACAAAATTTTATCTCGATCGAATCCTTAGTTTCGAAATAATCGAGAAAACAAAATTTCAAACGACCGTATTTACGGAATCCCTAGTCTAATTTAGCTCATTGATGAACATGCCTGCGAAATTCGGGATCCGAACCTATCCTGAAGATTTCAAGTCCCTAGGCCTTTCCGTTCGAAAGTTATGATTTTCTATGGTTTCTATGGTTCTGGTCATGCGATCTGGAGAAATGTAGCTGGAAATGTATTATTCTCCATTAGTATACAAAATTTCGTTACGATCGAATCTGTAGTTTTGAAATTATCAAGAAAACTAAATTTCAAACGACCATATTTACGGAACCCCTAGAATAATGTTGCTCATAGATGAACTTGATCACGACATTCGAGATCCACACCTATCCTGAAAATTTCAAGTCCCTAGGCGTTTTCGTTCAAAAGTTACGATTTTATACGATTTCTATGGTTCTGGTCATGCGATCTGGACAAAATTTCATATGTAGCTTGTACACCTCATTTCCCATTTGAGTGCAAAATTTCATCTCGATCAAATCTGTAGTTTCCAAGTAATCAGGAGAACAAAAGTTTGAACGGCCATATTTACGGAACCCCTGGTGGAATTTGGCCCATTAACGAGGCATTCGGGAATTGAACCCACACTGAGAATTTCAAGACTCTATGTTGTTCCGTTCTAGAGTTATCATTTTCAGCTCAAAATTCGATGAATACAGACATCGTGACGAAATGATAAAGCCCTCGTATAAGTAGTACGAGCGCTCAAAAAATAAGAATAACGAATAAATCTCGACAAATTTATCAAATGTCGAATCAAGGTTTGATTAATCATCTCAGAATAACAATCATCCAAATAACTTTGAATTTCAAGAGTAATTCGATCTTCGGTGAGAGATTTCAAGAGTCGGGAATAGTAAAACACAAATAATGCCATGCTTAATTTTAGAATTACCTTTTGCTTATGCTCCGCCACTGGGGGGGGGGAATCCTGTCCTTGTCGAAATCGTGTTGTTCACACTCAACAAAGCCGAGAATTCACTGCGACACAGAACACACCGGCGTTTCGATATAATTTTGTTTGCTTCTTAACTCAACTAAATTCCTAATAGATTCCGGGTTATTTTTCCGGAAGAGCTATTCATGCCTACTTGTCGAAAACTACTTTCTACCTGATTCCCGAAAATTTATTATCACCTCGAACAAGTTTCCGAATAACGTGTTCTTTCCCCTTGAACCTGATAGATTCGAAAAAACATTCTAGGTGGTTCCAAATGATGTTTTCGTTTTCGTTAAACCAATCACCCCCTTCTATTATCTTTTTAAAGCGGTTCGTGAAGCATCGGCAATTATTGGTCTGAAACCAATCACCTCTCACATTTCCGACAGTGCTGGTAGGATGTCAAATTTTCCATCTAAACACTTAATTCGTGAAATCGACGAAGGAAATTATAAATCTCACAGGGCTTCATTTTTTTGGTCATCAAAGGCGCGTTAGGCACCAATTTATGGCTCCTTTAAAATTCTTGAGTTTGGGTTATCAACATTTCAACACTGGCCGAGTAGACTAAACAAATACTTGAATTAATACATTAATTCTTCACATTTCTAGGCCACTTCGATTTTTTCTTGTATCGACTAGGCCAAAAGAAATAATCTCTATTCCCGATTATTTGAATTAATTCTGCATGTACCGAAATGTTATTGAGTCTTCCAATTTATTACAAGGGAGTTAACTCAGTTGATATTGGTGGTTCCATAAGTACTGAGATTGACGGATAGATGGCGACTATTATAGTCTATACTGTACTTATGTAGCTTATTCTTCTTATTTATGTAAAATATAACGAAGCTTTATTGTCATTCGCGTTCATTCACAGGGCTCAGAAAGATGCCATCGTGAACGGAATCGGTGGAATCTTGGGTAATAAACCAAATTTGACGGTGGTTATAGACGACATAAGGGGTATGAGCGATAATCAAACGGAAGTAAGGATAGTCGTTTCCGAAAAGGGAGTTACAGGAACGAGCAGAAAAATACCAGCAACGGACTTGGCGTCGTTTTTGAACCAGCCCACACAGAAACAACAGTTGACCAATGTAGGTGTGACACACATTTGCGCCTTTGTTACCCCAAGCAAATCAGAATTGGAGGAATATTTGAGCAAGCCCCCACCAGGTAATTTAAACAAGTAATTCGTCGACTTGAAGTTGATGTGTCATAAGGTTATACTGGGAAAATTCCAACCTGATTGTTTTTCAAGGAATCGATAACCAGATGTGGGAAGCTGCTAAAATCGACAATCCTAATCCTAAGAAGTACATGCCGGTCGCAATAAATGGCTTCACAGACTTGAAGAATAGAATGCACAATCAAGAGTATGAAACCGGCCTTCACAAAGCGTTTTTACAGAAAGTAGATAAGGATATATCTGAATTGAGGAAGAAACACGCCTCTTCCATTGCACATATTACAGATTTGAAGCAGAAATTTTTGCAATTGCAACACAGGATATTAAGGGTAAACCAAATCCTCTTTCACCAAAATGAAGCATCAACATCAATTATTTGATTTTTTCCAGGTTTTAGTCAAACAAGAATGCACTAGAAAAGTTGGTTTTACTATTCAACCGGAAGAAGAACTACTGAAAGGAAGATTGGAAACACTTAATGCTCACTTGAATACACCAACACAATTCAAGGTGAGATATTATTTTATACTCCGACTTGAATTTTTTTTTCAAAATTTGAATTTTCACATAATGAACAAATAAATTCACATGAACATTTTTTTCCAGGGTCAATTGATTGAACTTACGTCATGCATAAAAACTGTTGGTAATATTGGACGGCAGTACAGCGAACACTACAGCATAGATCCTCAGGTACAAGAAGATATTAAACAGTTTTTGCAAATGGAACAAACTGGAATTTCACATCTGATAAATATTATCAACAAGGATTTGCAAGCCTTGAAGATAATATCAGAAGGAATGAATCAGACTTTGAAGACAAAAGCCCCTATTTTATAAAATTGATAAATTTTCCGTCTTTCTCCAGAACTGACTTCATTTCATTGAAAAAAATATATGAATGAAAATTAAATGGATGAATATGAGTGCAAGATGTGCATGTTTGCGATTTGAATCAATAAATGTATTATTTAAATCTTTTCGAGAGTGTTTCATTGAGACTTCCAATTCGATAGTCATTTCCAAAAATGATAATAATGAACGGGATATATCTTCTGATATATTACCGCAGTTATCGCAACATTGTTTTCTCTGTATGTGAAATTGAGCAACTTTAAGTGGAGTGCTTTGTAAGTTTTCCATCAACCGAGGGGCGACCACGAAGCTGTGCGGAAAAAGTATCCTCTATTCTTGAAAACCTCATTTCAGCGCCAGACTCGTGGGGATTCGCCTGGACTTCGTCATCATCCCCTTGGGGTAAGTAATTGCATTTTTCACCAGTTTATTTGCTTCAATATGAACAATCATCATATGAAAGTGGTCGCAAACCCCTTATTTAGGTAGTGTAGAATATAAAACTCAAATAAAAAAATCCGTCCAGTGTTTTCTCGAAAACCAGAAGACCGAAATTTGGTACATGAGAGTTGCTATCCGGCATTGATCTTCCTAAATCGTAAGTGTGGGTGAACGTTAGGACAGTGTTGAAAATAATTTTTAAAATGGATTAACAATTAAATTAGGTTAGCTTGAATTAGGTCAGTGTTGAAAATAATTATTAAAATTAATCAATATTTAGGTTAGATTAGCTCAAGTTAGGAGAGTGTTGGAAATAATTCTCAAAAGGCATTAATATTTCGGTTAGGTGAGCTTAAATCTGGACAGTGTTGAAAATAATTCCTAAAATGAATCAATATTCAGGTTAGGTTACATTAAGTTTACAGTGTTGAAAATAATTTTTGAAATGGATTGATAATTGAAATAGGTTAGCTTGAGTTAGGTCAGCGTTGAAAATAATTCTAGAAATTAATCAATATTCAGGTTAGGTAAGTTCAAGTTAGGACAGTGTTGAAAATAATTCTTGAACTGCATTAATATTGAGGTTAGGTTAGCTTAATTTAGAACAGAGTTGAAAATAATTCTTAAAATGCATTAATTTTTAGGTTAGGTTAGCTTAAATTAGGACAGTGTAGAAAATGATACTTAAAATGAATCAATATTCAGGTTAGGTTACATTAAGTTTTCAGTGTTGAAAATAATTTTTGAAATGGATTGATAATTGAAATAGGTTAGCTTGAGTTAGGTCAGCGTTGAAAATAATTCTAGAAATGAATCAATATTCAGGTTAGGTAAGTTCAAGTTAGGACAGTGTTGAAAATAATTCTTGAACTGCATTAATATTGAGGTTAGGTTAGCTTAATTTAGGACAGAGTAAAAAATAATTCTTAAAATGCATTAATTTTTCGGTTAGGTTAGCTTAAATTAGGACAGTGTAGAAAATGATACTTGAAATGAATCAATATTCAGGTTAGGTTACATTAAGTTTACAGTGTTGAAAATAATTTTTGAAATGGATTGATAATTGAAATAGGTTAGCTTGAGTTAGGTCAGCGTTGAAAATGATTCTAGAAATGAATCAATATTCAGGTTAGGTAAGTTCAAGTTAGGACAGTGTTGAAAATAATTCTTGAACTGCATTAATATTGAGGTTAGGTTAGCTTAATTTAGGACAGAGTAGAAAATAATTCTTAAAATGCATTAATTTTTCGGTTAGGTTAGCTTAAATTAGGACAGTGTAGAAAATGATACTTGAAATGAATCAATATTCAGGTTAGGTTACATTAAGTTTACAGTGTTGAAAATAATTTTTGAAATGGATTGATAATTGAAATAGGTTAGGTTGAGTTAGGTCAGCGTTGAAAATAATTCTAGAAATGAATCAATATTCAGGTTAGGTAAGTTCAAGTTAGGACAGTGTTGAAAATAATTCTTGAACTGCATTAATATTGAGGTTAGGTAAGCTTAATTTAGGACAGAGTTGAAAATAATTCTTAAAATGCATTAATTTTTAGGTTAGGTTAGCTTAAATTAGGACAGTGTAGAAAATGATACTCAAAATGAATCAATATTCAGGTTAAGTAACATTAAGTTTACAGTGTTGAAAATAATTTTTGAAATGGATTGATAATTGAAATATGTTAGCTTGAGTTAGGTCAGCGTTGAAAATAATTCTAGAAATTAATCAATATTCAGGTTAGGTAAGTTCAAGTTAGGACAGTGTTGAAAATAATTCTTGAACTGCATTAATATTGAGGTTAGGTTAGCTTAATTTAGAACAGAGTTGAAAATAATTCTTAAAATGCATTAATTTTTAGGTTAGGTTAGCTTAAATTAGGACAGTGTAGAAAATGATACTTAAAATGAATCAATATTCAGGTTAGGTTACATTAAGTTTTCAGTGTTGAAAATAATTTTTGAAATGGATTGATAATTGAAATAGGTTAGCTTGAGTTAGGTCAGCGTTGAAAATAATTCTAGAAATGAATCAATATTCAGGTTAGGTAAGTTCAAGTTAGGACAGTGTTGAAAATAATTCTTGAACTGCATTAATATTGAGGTTAGGTTAGCTTGATTTAGGACAGAGTTGAAAATAATTCTCAAAATGCATTAATTTTTAGGTAAGGTTAGCTTAAATTAGGACACTGTAGAAAATGATACTTCAAATGAATTAATATTTAGGTAAGGTTAGGTTAGCCCATGTTAGGACAGTGTAGAAAATAATTCTTCAAATGCATTAATATTTAGGTTAGGTTAGATTAAATTAGGAAAGTGTTTAAAATAATTCTTAAAATGAATTAAAACTCCTCCTAGCAATTATGGTAATATTGAATCTTTGAATAAGTCTTAAAAATGATATAGAAGTTTCAGAATGAATTTTTCAGTTGAATCAATACTTAGTGAGAATATCTTCTAGAGAATAATTTCTGTATATTAATTACGAAATGCAATTGGATGGTGAAGTAGTTCGATAGGTTCTTCAACTTAAAAACTTCGATATGATACAAAATTACAGTATTTAACAATGTTGTTTTATTTATCAATTATTCCTAGTCATTAAGACACAATGAAAATCATTTATTACAACTTAACATTTACCACCGCATAATACTGCTTCAGCTACATGTAGTATCATTAACCCACCGCTTATGATTATTCCATATAGTGTTGGTAATAGAAAACCTTTTAAAATATGCATTTTATCACACATCAAATGAAAAAGGACGAATAATGATTGAAGAAAAAATGTTTTAAATTCCCTACTCAACTTGAAACTACAATACTGATAAAACTATCTTGGACCAGTGTACAAAAAATCAGATTTCCTTGTTCTTTGGTTCTGTGGAGGTATGTATCAATCATTTTATCGTTTTGAACTCGGCTCTCCTTATTTCTTGGTTACCTTTGGAAACAATTCAATTTTTCATGTTTATAATGCTCGATTTGGTTTCATATCTTCAATTGAAGTGAAGAAAGCTATATGTGAGACCATTTGTCAGAACTGTTAGTGATAAAAGAAAGGATGAAGCTGAAATTGAACTGGTCCAGTTGCTTAATGCTATGTGGCAACCCTAACGACATCTAATATAGTGCCAAGAGTCTTCTAGTTATGGGGATGAAGACTTTTTTTTTGTCCTTTTCGCATCATGGATTCATTTTCGAGCGCTCGTACTACTTACACGGGGGCTATATCATTTCGTCACGATGTCTGTATTTTTCGAATTTGGAGCCGAAAATGGTCTCAAACGACTAGGTTCGATTCACTGATGACGAATCCGTCAAAAAATTCGAGTCTGTCCGTCCGGCCGTATGTCCGTATACACGATAACTCTCGAACGGAATGTCCTAGAAACTTGAAATTCTCAGGGTAGGTTTGAATCTTGAATGCCGCGGTTAAGTTCGTTATTGGGCAAAATTCGCCAGGGGGTTCCGTGAATATGGCCGCCCGAAATTTTGTTTTCCTGTTTGCTTTGAAACTACAGATTCGATCGAGGTGAAATTTTGCACTCAGATGGAGAATAACGTGTTCAAGCTACATGCAAAACCTAGTCCAGCTCGCATGACCACAACTATAGAAACCATAGAAAATTATAACTTTGTAATGGAAAGGCCTAGGGACTTGAAATTTTCAGGATAGGTTTGGATCTTCAATGTTGCCGTTACTTTCATCAATGAGCATAATTAGACCAGGGGTTCCGTAAATATGGCCGTTTGAAATTCAGTTTACTTGATAATTTCAAAACTATGGATTTGATCGTGACGAAATTCTGTATTTAATTTGAGAATGATATATTGGAGCTAAATTTTTTCAGATCGCATGATCAAAATCATAGAAACCATAGGAAATCATAACTTCCGAACGGAAAGGCCAAGGACTTGAAATTTTCAGGATAGGTTCGGATCGCGAATTTCGCGGTCACGTTCATCAATGAGTAAAATTACACTGGGGGTTCCGTAAATATAGCCGTTCAAACATTTTTTTTTCTGATAATTTCGAAACAACTTATTGGATTGGAATGAAATTTTGCACATGGATGAAGAATAGAGTATTCAAACTACTTGGGAAATTTTGTAATAAACCTGGTGGTTGTTCTATTCTTTATTTATTTAATCGTATTTTCTATATTCCGCTGTCACCAATTCGTACTAAAACCTGGGGTTTCTACCCTTATTAATCATATTTCGCTGTCACCAATTTTTATCTATCTATTTTCCGAAAAGGCCTTGATTCGTGCTCTCTGCACTGAGAGAGAGTCTTTTGTCTTATTTTTCTGAGGAACAGGTATTCAGGAAAGAAAACCTCGAAATTTTTAAGAGAACAAATTATATTTAAGAAAGAAAAAGGATGGTAAAATGCGTACATAAAGTCGTAATTTGCACAAACATCAAAAGAACATCCAAATAAAGCATCTATCGTTCACTTAGTTTCTCACAATCGTATATTAAATCAAACAATTCAACTGTTACTTCCCATCAACATACCCGTCGCAATGTACGAGGGGTCGGATAATCAGTTACAACTAATATTCAGATTTCGTACGTAAAATCGAACGTACGTCAAATCAACTTCGGATCGAGATATCAATAATATTGGGAATTACAATAATGCCATTCAAATTCATAGGGGTTAAAGCTTTGAATTGAATTTTCCTACCTTGGTCTGCAAACCACCTAATTTCTCTTTTTGTACCTGTTTGGGAACTAAACCACCCACACACGATATTGGCCTTTATTTTTTTATTCGCACTCGAAACACAAACTACGGCTTTTTTAACTCTACTCAAAATAAACTTGTTAAACACTTGTTTGTACGATCTAACACAGTTACCCCCTTAAACCGAAATCTAACAGAAATACTCTACTGAAAAATACAACACTATTTTTCCTCTAACCGAAACCGTCGTCCGATTATCCCCATCATCGTGATGAGTCCCCGTTTTCCGAGCAACCCCTTTTTTTTTCCGAGTAACTCCACTCTCGCCGAGTAACTGACTTTAATTTTTCCTTGATCTCCAAAAGTAAACTTTACCCCTCTTTCAAAAAGAATCTACAGCTCAAGAGTGGGTGTCCAGACGCTTACTTAGCAAAAATGCTTGACTTCACAAATGTTTCCCATGAATTTTAATCTCAACTGGCCCTATCTACCGTAGACATAAACAATTTCAGCCACTACAATGTTGCAAATGGACAGCTTTGCTTTTTAGACGTTATTTATCAAGCCCATGGGTGGTCTTTTCGTCGAACTTATCATGATCATTAAAACAAACGACATCCTGCAGATTAATACAATGTAGATGAAGTATTTTCTTTCCATTCAGGCAATGCATTTGAATTTAAAGAATCCATGTACTTTTGAATAAGTATTTCCCAATTATTACAATTTTGTCCAGATCGCATGAGTAAGACCATAGGTACCATTGAAAATTCTAGCGAATTATCGAAACTAAAATTGGTCACCAAAAGCACTGACGTGAAGTCTGGATATTTTTTGACAGTTTTCAAAATATTTCCAATTGATTTCTAAAACTGGGGAATTCGAATCTACCTACAAGGTGGATGAACGAGCGCTCAAAGGCTCCTGACATCACGGCAGTGCTTTTGGTCATTTTTTTAAATTCATCACTTCAAATTAAATCTGAATGTTTCAATGCATTCGGATGAGATTGAAGAGCGCATACAATCTTGCTTTTTTCAAGTTTCTTCAATCTTTGAATTATGTTGTCTGGTTCAAATAATTGAAGTAAAGTTCTGGATTTCTGATGACTTACTTATTTTGCAGATTCTTCAAAGATGGCATTCGCTCTTCTTGTTCTCGAGATATTGATAGCTCTACTTGTTATAGCTGTAGCGATGCTCCTAGCACTCTACAAATACAATTTTTCCTATTGGAGGCGAAAGAAGGTCCTGCACGTACCAAATCCCAGCATGCCCTTCGGGAATATTAGCCATCTAGTGCATCAGAAAGAATCACTTCTAGACGTTACCTTGAATACTTATAATTTCATAAAAGCAAACAACGCAAAACATGGCGGTATTTATTTTTTTGGCAAACCAATATGGATGCCTGTAGATCTGGACCTCCTTAACCACGTTATGATCCAGGACTTTTCTCATTTTGTCAACCATGGCTTCTACATAAATGCAGAACACGATCCCTTGACTTCTCATCTTTTTAATATGGAAGATGATATCTGGCGAAGAATGAGGGCAGCACTGACTCATACATTTACTTCTGGAAAACTCAAAATGATGTTCCCGATTATACTACAAAACGCGCATAATTTGGAAGCGGTAATCAAAAAAGCTGAGGCTGCTAAAGAATCAATCGATGTCAAAGATTACATGTCTAGATTCACCAACGATGTCATATCTTCAACAGTATTTGGTTTAGAAGTAAACTCAATAGAAAACCCAGAGAATGATATCAAAAAAATTGCAGACAAATATTTTCATGATAGCGGCATTGAGGCTTTGAAATTCTTGCTTTCATTCATTATACCAAGAAAATACCTATATGCAATTAAATTTAAGGTGATCAAGCCTGACGTCGTGGAGTATTTCCTCAATATTGTCAAGAGCGCACTGGAGTACCGCAAAATCAACAAAGTCGAACGCAATGATTTTGTACAACTCTTGTTGAATCTCAAGACCACTGAAGAGGTTGTGAAAACTGGCGAAGCTGTTGACGTAGAATCTGCTACTGAAAAACGCACGGATACGCATCTTTCTATTGAAGAGATAGCGGCTCAAATATTCATATTTTACCTAGCAGGATTCGAAACTTCGTCGACTGCTTTAACGTTTGCGCTGTATGAACTAGCTCTGAATGAAAACATCCAAAATACGGCTAGAGAGGAAGTTAGAAGGGTTTTGAAGAAACATAATGGCGAAATGACGTATGAGGCTCTTATGGAGTTGGAATACTTGGAACAAGTGATAAAAGGTTTGTATCAATGTCTCATGAATTATAAAATGAAGCTGTGGCTTTTTGCAAATTGTTCATTTGAATTCTCATATTTGTTGGTCGAATAGTCGACTCAGTCTGATGGTTGTGACGAACATAAAAATCACACAATTCTCTTCTGAATTTCATAATTTGCACGACGCTCAAACCTTCCATCATACTTTGTCATTCACCACTGCGTAACATACAACCTACATATTGTAGTACTTGTCAAAAAAAGTGCTATTTTATGTGAAGAAGCACTTCAGATATCTCAAAATTTTTTTCTAATTCGGAGAACTTAAATTCAAATTATGTTTACAGAAACTATAAGGAAACACCCACCCTCATCTATGATGACAAGATTATGCACCAAAGATTACGAAGTACCCGGAAGTGAAGTGGTGATCGAGAAAGATACATTGGTGATGTTGCCGATCGTTGGTGTTCACCGCGACGCAGATATCTATCCAGATCCTGATAAATTCAATCCTGAACGATTCGGAAAGGGCAACTCCTTTCCAAATATTGCCTTCTTGGCGTTTGGGGAGGGTCCAAGAATTTGCATAGGTAACACAAGTTCAATGGTCACTCACAGAGAAATAAATTTGGTGGCATGTTCATTTTATTTTTGTTCGCATCTTAAATTTATTATTCATTTGAAATTTCCATCATACACGCAGTGAATTTGTTGAATATTCATACTGAAACATTTATTGAGCGCTCGTACTACTTACACGAGGGCTATATCATTTCGTCACGATGTCTGTATTTTTAGAATTTTGAGCCGAAAATGGTCTCAAACGATTATGTTCGACTCACTGATGACGAATCTGTCAAAATTTCGATTCTGTCCGTCCGTATGCACGATAACTCTCGAACGGAATGTCCTAGGAACTTGAACTTTTCAGGATAGGTTCGAATCTCGAAAGCCGCGGTTAAGTTCGTTATTGGGAATTACGTGTTCAAGCTACATGCAAAATTTTTGTACAGCTCGCATGACCAGAACCATAGAAAATTATAACTTTGTAATGGAAAGGCCTAGGGACTTGAAATTTTCAGGATAGGTGTGGATCTCGAATCTTGCGGTCACATTCATCAATGAGCGAAATTGGACTAGGAGTTCCGTGAATATGGCCGTTTCAAATTCAGTTTTCTTGATAATTTTAAAACTTTGGATTTGATCGTGACGAAATTTTGTATTTAAATTGAGAATGATATATTCGAGCTATATTTTCCCCAGATCGCATGATCAGAAACATAGAAACCATAGAAAATAATAACAGCCGAACGGAAAGGCCTAGGGACTTGAAATTTTCAGGATAGCGAATTATCGAAAAAAAAAATTGTTACCCAAAGCACTGACGTGAAGTCTGGATTTTCGCCTTAGTTTTAAATTTTACTTGACAGTTGTCAAAATCTTTCCAATTGGTTTTTAAAACTGAAGAATGCGAATCTGCCTACAAGGTGGATGAACGAGCGCTCGAAAGCTCCTGACTTCACGGCAGTGCTTTTCTAAATTTTAGAAGAAATTTCTCCACCGACCACTAATATACATTCGATGTTCATTTAGCGAAGAGATTTGCAATGATTCAAATCAAACTGGCGTTGTCAACTGCGATAAAGGATCATCAAGTAACAATAGATGTAGAAAAAACCAAAATACCACTTCAATATGCACCAAAATCATTTACTACCACAGCTAATGGTGGAGTTTGGTTGAATATGACTAGAATTCAATAAAAAGTTCCGAAGTTATATGTACATCGATAATAATTATTAATAACTGACATATTTTGACATTATCATAAAATTCAATATTTTAATCATAATAATGAAAGATTTGTTGTAATGAAAATTCCACACATGTGATTTTTAACCAATCAGAACGTGTATTTCTGACAGATCACCATCGCAACGGATGAATTTTAGTGGAAATTTTTTCACGGTACCCAACAGCGAATTATACTGGAAATTTTTTTGACGTTTATAATGACAGAATATTATACTTGATGAAGACGAAAATTGATGTTGTTGGAAATAAACGCATTTGGTGTGGAATTTTCTTACCGAATACCACACGAGGTCAAATTAAATCCGGAAATTTTTTCTCACTCATGAATATTTTTAGAAAATTATCCCTCGTCTTCGACTCGGGATAATTTTCAAAATATTCATGAGCTCGAAAAAATTTCCGGCAATAATTTGACCTCTAGTGGTATTACTAGTGAAAATACCCTTTTTCCTGATTTTTTATGGCAATGGTAACTGTAGTTCATAAATATTGTACAAGTTTAAAAAAAATAAATATGTAATAAAATGTCGGTGATCAGATGAGTCTGCCTCATTAGAAGACGTACTATACCATCGCATTATTTATGGGTGAAGAAAAATTATTATTCCTGAGATACCAGAAAAAGAGAGGCCCAATTTGTCCAATATTCTGATCAACAATTTGATGGATCAGATTATACAGGTGTTCCAAGTTCGAGTGCCTACTCGACGTTTCTTGAGAACCGGACCTATTTGTAATCTGAAAATTCGGATTATGCATTTGTTCGACTTTATCGATTGAGCTTGAATATTCTTGAAGCATGATCACTTTCAGTTATACAGGGAGTGCAAATGAATTTCTCGAAAATTTTTTATTGCATTTTTTCGTCTCTTATGTGATTATTCAATTTTAAATATATTTCTATTCGAACCGTTGCTTTCGTTGAATAGTTTTCGAAATATCGAAATAAACTGAAAGAAAGGGATATGCGTAGTCAGTATTATGCTCGTTATTCCTATTCTCAATATTTCAAGTATAAACTGCATACATTTCCGAAGTAGAAGAATGGCGGAAAGTAGTGCATCTCCTAAATTTTGGAAATCTCGTCACAGGGTGTTTCAAATATTTTGTCAAAAATTGTGATCAGAATTTTCCCATAACTTTTGTTTTTTAAATAAGAACCCTATTTTTGAGCGCTCGTACTACTCACACGAGGGCTATATCATTTCGTCACGATGTCTGTATTTTTCGAATTTTGAGCCGAAAATGGTCTCAAACGACTATGTTCGACTCATTGATGACGAATCTGTCAAAAATTCGATTCGGTCTGTCCGGCCGTCCGTCCGTATGCACGATAACTCTCGAACGAAATGTCCTAGGAACTTGAACTTTTCAGGATAGGTTCGAATCTCGAAAGCCGCGGTTCGTTATTGAGAATTACGTGTTCAAGCTACATGCAAAATTTTTGTACAGCTCGCATCACCAGAACCATAGAAAATTATAACTTTGTAATGGAAAGGCCTAGGGACTTGAACTTTTCAGGATAGGTGTGGATCTCGAATCTTGCGGTCACATTCATCAATGAGCGAAATTGGACTAGGAGTTCCGTAAACATGGCCGTTTCAAATTCAGTTTTCTTGATAATTTTAAAACTTTGGATTTGATCGTGACGAAATTTTGTATTTAAATTGAGAATGATATATTCGAGCTATATTTTCCCCAGATCGCATGATCAGAAACATAGAAACCATAGAAAATAATAACTGCCGAACGGAAAGGCCTAGGGACTTGAAATTTTCAGGATAGCGAATTATCGAAAAAAAAAATTGTTACCCAAAGCACTGACGTGAAGTCTGGATTTTCGCCTTAGTTTTAAATTTTACTTGACAGTTGTCAAAATCTTTCCAATTGGTTTTTAAAACTGAAGAATGCGAATCTGCCTACAAGGTGGATGAACGAGCGCTCGAAAGCTCCTGACTTCACGGCAGTGCTTTTCTAAATTTTAGAAGAAATTTCTCCACCGACCACTAATATACATTCGATGTTCATTTAGCGAAGAGATTTGCAATGATTCAAATCAAACTGGCGTTGTCAACTGCGATAAAGGATCATCAAGTAACAATAGATGTAGAAAAAACCAAAATACCACTTCAATATGCACCAAAATCATTTACTACCACAGCTAATGGTGGAGTTTGGTTGAATATGACTAGAATTCAATAAAAAGTTCCGAAGTTATATGTACATCGATAATAATTATTAATAACTGACATATTTTGACATTATTATAAAATTCAATATTTTAATCATAATAATGAAAGATTTGTTGTAATGAAAATTCCACACATGTGATTTTTAACCAATCAGAACGTGTATTTCTGACAGATCACCATCGCAACGGATGAATTTTAGTGGAAATTTTTTCCTCGTGGGTACCCAACAGCGAATTTGACTGGAAATTTTTTGACGTTTATAATGACAGAATATTATACTTGATGAAGACGAAAATTGATGTTGTTGGAAATAAACGCATTTGGTGTGGAATTTTCTTACCGAATACCACACGAGGTCAAATTAAATCCGGAAATTTTTTCTCACTCATGAATATTTTTAGAAAATTATCCCTCGTCTTCGACTCGGGATAATTTTCAAAATATTCATGAGCTCGAAAAAATTTCCGGCAATAATTTGACCTCTAGTGGTATTACTAGTGAAAATACCCTTTTTCCTGATTTTTTATGGCAATGGTAACTGTAGTTCATAAATATTGTACAAGTTTAAAAAAAATAAATATGTAATAAAATGTCGGTGATCAGATGAGTCTGCCTCATCAGAAGTCGTACTATACCATCGCATTATTTATGGGCGAAGAAAAATTATTATTCCTGAGATACCAGAAAAAGAGAGGCCCAATTTGTCCAATATTCTGATCAACAATTTGATGGATCAGATTATACAGGTGTTCCAAGTTCGAGTGCCTACTCGACGTTTCTTGAGAACCGAACCTATTTGTAATCTGAAAATTCGGATTATGAATTTGTTCGACTTTATCGATTGAGCTTCAATATTCTTGAAGAATGATCACTTTCAGTTATACAGGGAGTGCAAATGAATTTCTCGAAAATTTTTTATTGCATTTTTTCGTCTCTTATGTGATTATTCAATTTTGAATATATTTCTATTCGAACCGTTGCTTTCGTTGAATAGTTTTCGAAATATCGAAGGAAAACTGAAAGAAAGGGATATGCGTAGTCAGTATTATGCTCGTTATTCCTATTCTCAATATTTCAAGTATAAACTGCATACATTTCCGAAGTAGAAGAATGGCGGAAAGTAGTGCATCTCCTAAATTTTGGAAAACTCGTCACAGGGTGTTTCAAATATTTTGTCAAAAATTGTGATCAAAATTTTTCCATAACTTTTGTTTTTTAAATAAGAACCCTATTTTTGAGCGCTCGTACTACTCACACGAGAGCTATATCATTTCGACACGATGTCTGTATTTTTCGAATTTTGAGCTGAAAATGGTCTCAATCGACTATGTTCGACTCACTGATGACGAATCCGTCGGAAAATTCTAGTCTGTCCGTCCGGCCGTAAGCACGATAACTCTCGAACGGAACAACCTAGAGACTTGAAATTTTCAGTGTGGGTTCAGTTCCCGAATGTCTCGGTTGAGTTCGTTAATGGGCCAAATTCCATCAGGGGTTTCGTGAATTAGGCCGTTCAAAGTTTTGTTTCCCTGATTACTTGAAAACTACAGATTTGATCGAGATGAGATTTTGCACTCAAATGGAGAATAAGGTGCTCAAACTACATGTGGAATTTTGTTTAGATCGCATGACCAGAACCATAGAGAACATAGAAAATCATAACTTTCGAACGGAAAAGCCTAGGGACTTGAAATTTTCAGGATAGGTGTGGATCTGAAATGTCGCGTTCACGTTCATCAATGAGCAGAATTATACTAGGGGTTCCGTAAATACGGTCGTTGGAAATTTTGTTTTCTCGATGATGTCGAAACTACGGATCCGATCGAGATGAAATTTTGTATTTTAATCGAGAATGATATATTAAAGCAATTTTTTGTCCAGATCGCATGACCAGAACCATTGAAACCATAGAAAATTGTAACTTTTAAACGGAAAGGCCTAGGAACTTGAAATTTTTAGGGTGGGTTTGGATCGCGAATATCGCGGTCACGTTCATCAATGAGCAAAATTAGAATAGGGGTTCCGTAAATATGGCTGTTCAAAATATTTTTTTCCTGATAATTTCGAAACTACTGATTGGATTGGAATGAAATTTTGCACCTAGCTGAGGAATAATGTACTCAACGTGCCAAATTTTGTCCAGATCGCATTACCAAGACCATAGATACCGTAGAAAATTCTAGCGAATTATCGAAAAAAAATTGGTCACCTAAAGCACTGACATGAAGTCTGCAGTTTCGCCCAAGTTTCAGAAATTTTGTGACAGCTGTCGAAAATTCCTTCAATTGATTTCTAAAACTGGAAAATGCGAATCTACCTACAAGGTGGATGTACGAGCGCTCAAAAGCTCCTGACTTCACGGCAGTGCTTTTCGTAATTTTTTTTCTCTGCCGAGGATTCTGCGAAGAAAAATTATGATACTGTTCAAAGTAGTTTATGTTTTCTAGATAATTTCAAAACTACAGATTTGATCGTGACGAAATTTTCAATGGAGAATGATATTTTCAAGCTACATTTCTCCAGATCCCATGATCAGAACCATAGAAACCATAGAAAATCATAACTTTCGACCGGAAAGGCCTATGGACTTGAAATTTTCAGGATAGGTGTGGATCTGAAATATCGCGTTCACGTTTATCAATGAGCAGAATTATACTTGGGGTTCCGTAAATACGGTCTATTGAAATTTAGTTTTCTCGATAATTTCGAAACTACGGATTCGATCGAGACAAAATTTCGTATTTCAATGGAGAATGATAGATTCAAGCTACATTTTGTTCAGATCGCATGACCAGAACCATAGAAACCATAGAGAATTATAACTTCCGAACGGAAAGGCCTAAGGATTTGAAATTTTCAGGGTAGGTTTGGATCGCGAATGTCGCAGTCACGTTCATCAATGAGCAAAAAATATTTAGGCGTTCCGTAAATATAGCCGTTCAAAATATTTTTTTCCTGATCATTTCGAAATTACTGATTGGATTCGAATGAAATTCTGCACATAACTGAAGAATAAAAAATTTCAATCTGTTTCTGAAACTGGAAAATTCGAATCTACCTACAAGGTGGATGTACAAGCGCTCAAAAGCTCCTGACTTCACGGCAGTGCTTTTCGTAATTTTTTTTCTTTGCCGAGGATTCTGCGAAGAAAAATTATGATACTGTTCAAAGTAGTTTATGCTCCTAAATTAAATAATTCCTGTATTATCAAGGATTTTCTGAATTTATGTCGCACTAAGAGACAAATTCATAAAACATGTTTTATAACAATAATCTGTGTTCATGGGGAATTATAAGGATAATTTATCATCTTTGAACACAAATTTTGTTATAAAACAGATTTCATGAATTTGTCTCTACGTACGACATAAATTCAGAAGATCCTTGATAACTCAGGAATTATTTAATTTAGGAGCATAAACATCTTTGAACACTATCATTATTTTTTATCGCAGAATCCAAGGCAATCATAAAAAACTAGGGATCTAATTTGAAAAACAAAAGTTATGGGAAAATTCTGACCACAATTTTTAACCAAACATTTGAAACACCTGTGGCGAGTTTTCCAAAATTTAGGAGATGCACAATATTCCGCCATTCTTTTACTTCGAAAATGTAAAAACAGTTTATGCTTGAAATATTGAGAAGAGGAATAACGAACATAATACTGACTACGCATATCTCTCATTTTTTTCAGTTTCTTTTCCATATTTCGAAAACTATTTCGACAAATGCAACGATTCGAATAGAAATATATTTAATATTGAATAATCGATCATATAAAAGACGAAAAAATACAAAATAAATTTTTCGAGAAATTTATTTTCACTCCCTATATTACTGAAAGTGTTCAGGCTTCAAGAATATTTTAGGTCAGTAGATAAAGTCGAACAATATCATAATCCCAATTTTTAGATTCCAAATAGGTTTAGTTCTCAAGAACGTCTAGTAGGCACTCGAACTTGGGACAACCTGCATATACTGGCTTTTTTTGACAGGTGCTAGAACACATTTTCAGATTTCAAATAGATCCGGTTCCCAAGAAACGTCTAGTAGGCAATCTAACTCTATATAAAAGTTTAGAACGGCAATGAGTACAGATCTATATTGAACAAAATTTGCTTATGAGGTGAATTTACGCAAATCGACTAATTTTGGTCTGATAAGGAATATGTGGTCAGTTTAGACTTCTTAATGACACCGTTAAAAATACTCTTAGCTCGAAAATATTTGAGTACTTATCTGGGACACGCATGATTCTGTTTGGTTTTGATCTGATAAATACTTCAATTAAGGATTGAGTATTTTTATAGATAATATGGAAATATCATCAACGCATACATTTTTTGGGTCATTCAAGTATGTCGTGCACAAGTTTGTTTCGAGTTGACGCTATAGTTACTGTTCCGATATTATTTTGAACGCCATAAGAAATAAGAATATCACCAAGCAGTGAGTAGATTAAGGTACATTTAGGTTCAGCCATAATTCTTGAGTTTTTTTGGTTTATTATTTTCAACGGACACAGACGGGCAGATATTTTATTCGAGCTGTCGAACTTCAGGAAGGTTGAAACTTTTTTTTCAAATGCATGCAATACTCTAACTTTATAGATTAAGGGATTTGAATATTCAGATATCCCCCTTCAGAAAAAAGTAATTTTGGAATTATCAAATACAAACGATGTTAATACCATTGAATATTTCCGGAAATATCAAAATAAAACACCGAAACTGGGATAACTCAAGCATACACTCAACAATACTTCAATATGATACAAAATTACAGTATTGAAACAATGTTGTTTTATTTATATAATTGCTAGTTAAGACAAAATGAAAATTCTATATTACAACTCATCATTTACCCTTCGGTTATGATAATCTCATATAATTTTGGTAATATAAAACCTATTAAAATATTCATTTTATCACGCACAAGATGAAATAGGACGAATAATAATTGAAGACCAAAATGTTTTAAATACCTACTCGCCTTGATATTTCGAGAAGCAACTGTCTTGGACCAGTGTATTCGAAATCAGATATCCTTGTTCTTTGGTTGTGTGAAGGTGTGTATCAATCCTAATTTTTGTTTTGAATGTTTTGAACTCGGCTCTCCTTATTTATTTTTGCCCTGTAAAAAAAATTCGATTCTTCAAGTTTATAATGTTCAATTTGGTTTTATATCTTCAATTGAATTAGAGAAAGCTATTTGTGAAACCCCTCGTCAGAACTGTTAGAGATGATAGAAAGGATGAAGCTGAAGCTGCTCCAGGGGATTTAGCTCTGCGGCAACCCTAACGACATCTTATATAATATAAGTGCCAATAGTCTTCCAGTAAAATGGGGATGAAAAATTGTTTTAGTTGAGAAAGAGTTGTTTGTTTTTGTTTTCTTCGCATTAAAGATTCATTTTTCATTTATCACTCTAAATTAAATCTGGATATTTCGATGAGTTCAGGTAAGATTGAACAGTGCCTTTTTCTGTAATTTTTGATTTTTGTGGTGTGATTCGAATAATTGAAGGAAGTTCTGGATTTCTGATGATTCACTGATTTTGCAGATTCATCAAAGATGGCATTCGCACTTCTTGTTTTCGAGATACTGATAGCTCTATTTGCTATAGCTGTAGCGATGCTCCTAGCACTCTACAAATACAATTTTTCCTATTGGAGGCGAAAGAAGGTCCTACACGTACCGAATCCCAGTATGCCCTTCGGGAATATTAGCGATCTAGTGCATCAGAAAGAATCACTTCTGGATGTAACTTTGAATACTTATAATTTCATGAAATCAAACAACGCAAAGCACGGTGGTATGTATTTTTTTGGTAAACCAATATGGATGCCTGTAGATCTGGACCTCCTCAACCATGTTGTGATCCGGGACTTTTCTCATTTTGTCAACCATGGATTCTACGTGAACGCAGAAAACGATCCGTTGTCTGGTCATCTTTTTTCATTAGAAGATGATAACTGGCGAAGAATGAGAGCTGCACTGTCCCACACATTCACTTCTGGAAAAATCAAAATGATGTTCCCGATTATAATACAAAACGCGCATAATTTGGAAAGGATAATAAAGAAAGCTGAGGCTGCCAAAGAATCAGTGGACGTCAAAGATTACATATCTAGATTTACGAACGATGTCATATCTTCAACAGCATTTGGGTTAGAAATTAACTCAATAGAAAACCCAGAGGCTGATATCAAGAAAGCCGGAGAAAGATTTTTCGCACTAAGCGGGTTCGAAGCTTTGAAAAATTTGCTTTCATTCATCATACCAAGAAAATACCTAGATGCAATTAAATTTAAGGTGATCAAGCCTGACATCACAGAGTATTTTGTCAATATTGTCAAGAGCGCAGTGGAGTACCGCAAAAACAACAACATCGAACGCAACGATTTTATACAACTCTTGATACAACTCAAGAACACTGGAAAGGTTATGAACACTGGCGAAGCTGTTGAGGTAGAAACTGCTACAGAAAAACGCATGGATATGCATCTTTCTATTGAAGAGATGGCTGCTCAAATATTTGTCTTCTACCTAGCTGGATTCGAAACTTCGTCAACCACATCAACATTTGCTCTATATGAACTAGCTCTGGATGAAAACATCCAGGCTAGAGAAGAAGTAAGGAGGGTTTTGAAGAAACATAATGGCGAAATGACGTATGAGGCTTGCATGGAGATGGAATACTTGGAACTAGTGATAAAAGGTTTGTATCAAAATGATGAATTATTTATTTTTCGCAAATTCTTTATATTAGAAGATGTTAATTTGTATGTTTGTTGGTCGAGAGGTCAACTCGACCAGATGGTTGTGGCAAAAATAGAAAACACATAATACGTGGAACGTTAAACGCTAAAACCTTTCATAATCATTTGTCATTCACTACCACGTAACATAACAGATGATGCATCAACAACCTAGCAAATTTGAACCTATTTATTATAAAATTGTAACAGATTGAAGTACTCGTCAAAAAAAAAACGTTACTGCTATTTTATGTGAAGAAGCACTACAGATATCTTGAATTTTCTCTGAATTGAAGAACAAAAATTTAAATGATGTTCACAGAAACTCTCAGGAAACACCCACCCTTAGCTATGATGACAAGATTATGCACCAAAGATTACGAAGTACCTGGAAGTGAAGTGGTGATCGAGAAAGATACATTGGTGATGTTGCCGATCGTTGGTGTTCACCACGACCCAGATATTTATCCAGATCCTGATAAATTCAACCCTGAACGTTTCGGAAAGGGCAACTCCATTCCAAATATTGCCTTCTTGCCGTTTGGGGAGGGTCCAAGAATTTGCATAGGTAAAACAAGTTAAATGGTCATATCGCAGAGAAATAAATTTGGTGGCATGTTCATTTTCTCTGTGTTGGCATCCGTCTTTTATTACTCATTTGGAATTTCTATCATTCACGCTGAATTTGTTAAACATCCATACTGAAACTTTCATTTTAATATTGATTTCGGTAGTTTCACCCAGAATAATGCGTCTTCAGAAGCCCTATATCGCTTGATTCTACTGGCGCCATTTGATATCGAGTATTTAATTTGGGCTGAATGACACCCAAGGATATCAGCACAAGATAAAATTTGCCAACGATATGGTCGATAACCAATTATTGGATGTAATTACCACTCTGAGGCTGAAAAACGTTAATATTTTTTCGGATTTTCCAGAGCTTCATCTCGGAGAGACCAAAACGAAGACAAGTTCGTCCTAACATTTTTTCTCCTTATCTTTCGAGCTATACCCTTCAAAGTAAAACGTCTCCATCCCAAACGAATAAGCGAGTAAAAAGGAACTACCAAAAGTATCCTATCACTTTACATAATTTTTTTGTGTCCAAAACCGTGAAAATCAGCGTTTTTTTCCAAAATTCATATCTCGGCCATTTTCGGCGTTGTAGCGTTGGTTTTCCGGAAGAAAGTCGTGATTGATAGGTACTTTGAGTGTGCGGAACCAGGACGTGATCGGATGAATAGTTTTTGCGAAATTGCGATTTGAATTATTTTAGGCACTATTTTCCGGAAGGGCTGGATGCGTCGGAAAATGTCCGATTTTAATTTACAAAACGAATGTTGAAAGTAGGAAAATAGTACTACAAAACTTCAGTCTTGATTTTTCGTTTAAAAGTTGCAAAATAAGTGAAAATACGTGGAAACATGACCAGGGCCGTATCTAGGTACTATTGCGCCTGTGGCAATATATTAGACAGCGCCCCCCCATTTGCGTTGATTTTTTTTTATCCATCATATTTTCTTATAGTATTTTTTTTCATAATGCTAGTCATATATTTACGAAAGAATTTCAAAACAATACACATTTTTATGGAAAATTTTTTCATTGAAAACATTGAAATACACATTTTAAATGAAATGCATAAAAATAAAACAAATTCTGAAAGAACAAAATGAAATATTCATATTTATGTATAAATACGAACATTTATCTCAAGATCTGCAGCACTTTTCTTCAAATCGTCAATATTCATAGTTTGAAT
The DNA here is from genome assembly GCA_963966015.1 of Aphidecta obliterata. NCBI lineage: Eukaryota > Metazoa > Arthropoda > Insecta > Coleoptera > Coccinellidae > Aphidecta > Aphidecta obliterata. Next base: position 9,108,247 of record OZ014435.1, read on the forward strand.
GACACTACCATTCAAAAAACTGAAGTCGTTTGCCACTTCGTTCAAAGCAACAAATCTTTCTTCAATTTGAATAATTATAGTCCAATTCCTCAGTTCGTTCGCATAAAAAGATGAGCTTCATCACTAGCTAGTTCCCCTGGCATTTTGGGTTTTTTTCGTTTTCTCGATTGATGTAACTTTGCTTCGATTCCAATTTTATCAGCTTCATTTTTCAGAAGTTCCATCAATGGCATAAAAAAGTTTTCTCTGTTAGCTTTCAGTTCGTTCAATATTCCCAGTATCATTCGTGAGCCTTTAGATATATCTAGTTGCTTTTCTTGCAAATATTGATTAATTCGGTTTATTTTACTTAACAGAATTTCCCAGAAGTTAAGATATATGATAAATTCATAATTTGTTATCGAATTTACCAGGGACGATTTTTTGAGCTAGCGAAGAACTTTGATAATTTCATCTAATTGCGACTTCAACGAATATACAGCGTTTGCTTTTGAGGCACAAAAAAGTCAGAATATAAAAAAAAAACTCAAAACTCATAACACTTCAAATCTGGATACACACTAAACGAACATTAAAATTTAAATTTTTTGCTCTTCTCTTCACAATCGAAAGAAATCAATATTTATGTAGAATAGAATAAGATTCCCCAATTTTTCTCCCACTTCTTGAGCTCAAAACTCCGATAGATGAATTTTTGGCAATACAAATTTTTTTTAAAATACCACAGATGTGGCTCAAAAATCTAAACGAATCGATCATTATGAACCATCATCATCAAAGAAGCCGCCCTTCAAAACAAGCTGGAGGAGATAAGGGATGTAGTGTAAACAACTCATAAAAAGGCTGTGCTTGGAATGACGATATTGCCGATTGTAATATTTATGATTGTGATATTTATGATCATGATTATTAGAGTGCGACATCTTTGAAAATTTGTTATAACAATTGGACCATATTTCTCGTATTTCTGACCTTATTGCATTTTCATTCTGTACTTTGAATATCAATGTTTCGAAATGTTGTGTTCGAATTACTTACTTACGTAACCGTGTTGTCATCTTTGAATTATTTTTTTTTTCTTGGTGCTTCTATTTTTTTATTTTTGATATTTTTTGGCGCCCCTTCGGACCTTGCGCCCGTGGCAAGTGCCACCCTTGCCACGCCCTAGATACGGCCACGAAAAAATCTCCTTTGCCTGGTCTATAAAAATTTGCTCGAGAATTAGACATATAAATTTCGAAGGAACAGTAGCGAGGGTGAAATTTTTTCTAAGGGGGAAATTAAGTAACATTTTTTTAAATTCATGGAAATGACAAACTATGACTTATTTTCAGAAGAAATTTCTTCACCGACCACTTATATATAGGTATATTCGATGTTCATTCAGCGGAGAGATTTGGAATGATATAAAATGTGCCACCGATAAGGTCATCAATATCCAATTATTTGATGTTCTTACTGCTCTGAGTTGGAAAACTTTAATATTTATTTGCGCGGACTTTCCGGAGCTCCAACTCTGAGAGAGTTGTTAAAAATCCCTCTAATTTTTTTGTGTCCATTCATTGCAGTTGTGAGAGTTTGAATTTTCCAGAATTCACGTCCAAACCTTTTCTAGAGAACTATAATATGCTAATTGCATGAAATTTACCGAAACTTCTTCGAATTTTTTTGAATTCATGGAAATAACAAACGCTGACTTGTAATTTTTAGAAAAAAATTTTTCAATGATCACTAATATATATTCGATGTTTATTAAGGAAAGAGATTTGGAATTATTGAAACCAAAGTGGCCTTAGCAACTGTAATAAAGGATCATCAAGTAATAATAGATGAGGAAAAAACTAAAATACCACTTCAATATGCACCAAAAACTTTAATTACCACAGCTAAAGATGGAGTTTGGTTAAATATGACTAGAATTCAATGAAAAGTTCTCCTAACTGTCATAATGTGCATCGATAATAATTATTATTAACTGAAACATTTTGTATATAATATAAAATTTGATATTCAGATAAGGACAATTTTCCTCCCCACAATAACTGATTGCAATTATGAAATATATCTTTCAGTTAAGGGCTGTTCATTACAGAATGAACAGCCAGATCTCCAGACCACAACCCCTTGTTCTTTTTTGGGGGTATCTAAAAACAAGAGTTTATGACGGAGGTACTACATCATCGCATTATTCATGAATGCAGAAAAATTTATAACTCCTAAAATATCAGAAAAGTGAAGATCAAAGTCCAAATTTTTATTTTCGACAGTTCCTTCCTTTTCCTACAGGACCCACTAGGATATTGAACTTTCATCGCGGATTGTTTGTAAATAATAACATTGACTGATTCGAAATTGAATGATGCTCGATGGATTAATTATAGACTGCGCCCACGTTCCCGATTTCTCCAAAATTCGAATCAGTCCGCACCCACATGCGCGCAGCCTAAAAGAAAAATCAATATCTCTTCCTCTTCCCAATCGCAACACTCACTGCGATTGGAAGTCGCAGTCACAATACCGGAATTGAAACAGATTAAGAAATGCGATTAAATTACCAATCGCATGTAGGGAAACGTGCATTTACGTCAAAACCTCGACCTAGAGCTCGTTATTCCGCACAAGTGACATCATACAATAGATTAAAACGTACTGTGTAACTGTTAACTCGCTTAGTCTTATCGCGACATCAATAGGTTTCGCGGTGGCCGACATGGATGGTCGAGTAAATGTTTCCTGAACTTTTGGGCTGATGGATTTGTTGGAAACTCTGATTGTCCTGTCTGAAAAGGCCGCCAGGATTGCCAGGTTGATCAGGAAGGACGAACATCTATTCAGGTTGTTGGTGGAGCAGAAAGACCCAGATCATGCCAATCCTAGATTCGTGGAAGATTTCAAGACCCTTGCGGATGTTTTGATACAGCAGATGATCAAACACTTCCTCGAATTGAGGGTGAGTTATTATATTATTGCTATGAGATTTTGAATCTTTCCTCTACCTGGATTGAATCCGCTTTTATGTCCAACCTCAGGTCCTATACCTCTGAAACTCGTAAACACTGTCCAAAATATTTGGCAGTTGAGAATTAGGTTAGTTGAGGTTAAAGCAATTGGAAATTACTTCTCTAAAAATTCGGGCTGGTACCAATCGATTTTTCATGAAAAAGTGTGTTTATGAAAAATAATCAGAATCTAACATTGATATCGAAAGGAATATTCAATCAAGGGAAACGTGTAGGTCTTGATGTTCATTATTGGAAATAATGAATAAACAATTGAATCAATCTGGTTATTCTGGAGTTTCCAATATTGATTTCAGACAACAAAAGGAAAATTTAGTTTAATTTTCGAATGCTAGCCTTTTCCTGCTTGCATGTTTGCTTTTCATGATAAACGAGTTGGGAAAATGGTAGCAGCTGCTATTTTGGATATCCGGGAAATTAAGGATTTAATATTTTCCGGTAAAACAATCAATATTGTTGGTGCTTATACATTCCAGAATTTTGAAATGATTCCTATCCTACTTATGGGTATACAGGGTCTTTCACGAGGAACCTCACCCATATTTATACGGGAAACTACTGAACGTATTTTCATGAAATTCAGCACTTATAAGTATTTCACGATGCTGATGAAATCTAAAATATTTTCAAGGCATGAGCACCTCCGGTTTTTCCGGAAATGACGTCAACTTCCGTTTTTCAAATTAGAACACCATTTTTTTATTGCAGAAATAGATTCCTTAGAAAATTTCAAGTTGTTTTGATGTAACATTTTTCAGTTTTGGTTGGAAAATCTCTCTGAGCGGGAAAATTCGAAAAAAAAATCGAAAATAGAGCTCCGCTGAAACAAGAATAACTTCGAGGTTTTTGGATGGAAAATTTTCATTTTTGGGATTTTTCAAGATGTAAGATTGATGTATCCACTTTGAAAATCGAAATCGCGATTCATGATACAGGGGGTGAAAAAATCGCTTTCAAAGTTAGGGATGACAAAATCGTGAAAAATCAATTTTTTCAAATTAGAACCCCATTTTTTTATGGCAGATATTGAATCTACGTTAAAAAATAATGTGAGTGTATGCATCACACCCTTGCCCTAAAATGGATATTTTCTGAGTTATTCACAAAAAACTGTTTTTCGTCTTGAATTTTCAGCTATTTCTTTTCCCTTCACGCCAAAAAGATGAAAATTTCAGGAACTGTTATTTGAACCATGCTGTAGATTTTTCACCCCTTCTTGAAACCGACTTCAAGTTACTATTAGGCGAACCATGGCAAACTCTCGCAGTTATAACTAGAGAAGATGCTCAAAGTTTTGACCGTTAATTTCTAGACATTTATTTATACGTCTCAGGAATGCTTCGTGCGTTGCTCTTCTTATTTCATCGGGAGGAAGAGATCTGCAAAAGTGTTTAAAAACCAAATTGAGTTTCAAAACTATGAATCTAAAAATCTAAACAAACCTGAACGCATTTCTGACTCGTTCTATGCAGTCCTCTTTATCAGTCAGGGGAGTTGAGTAGACAATATTTTTTATCCTACCCCAAACATAATAGTCTAAAGGAGTTAAATCGGGAGAACGTGGTGGCCAAAGATGTGGACCATTGTTCGCCAACCATCGATCTTCAAATAGCCTGTAGAGGATATTTGACACATTGAGTGAATTGTGTGGAGGCGCGCCATCTTGTTGATACCATAAGTCATTATGGTTCTGTACTAGCGGCTCAATTATTTGAGTCAATATGTCAGAATATCTATCTCCTAAGGGAGAACATTCTTTAAATAATGCAAACATGTGTAGTGTTCTATCTTACCAGTTAAAGTCTCATCATAAATGTGAACATCGAGAATTGCATTATTTTTGATGGCGCAAAAAACATTGAAACTCCAGGTCTCTCGAAAGTTCCATTGTCTGAAGTGGTGGTTGTTCTCTTCATCCCAATAATGATTGTTATGCCTATTGAAAGAACCATTCTTTCTGAATTTAGATTCATCTGTCCAAATTATACAGTCCAAAAAGTTTTCATTCTCTTGAAATCGAATCATCATAGCTTCGCAAAACTCTGTTCTCCTGACGAAATCAGTTTCCTTCAAATGCTGTACCCTATTGAATTTATATGGGTGCATTTTATGTTTTTTTAATATTCTCCAAACACTCGATTGAGATAATCCCAGATCAATCTCGGCATCTTTGAGAGAATTTTGAGGATTCACACGAAAATATGCAAGAACTGTAATTTCGTTGTTCTCATCTTCTACTACACTTTTTTCTCTGTGTATAGTTTTCTTAACGAAAGATCCGACATTTCTCAAGTTTGTCATGGTTCTGTTAATGGTATCTCTCGTTGGTCTGGGTCGGTCAGGAAACCTCTCAATGAACAGTCGAATCGTTCTATCTACAACTTTATTACATTCTCCATGAAGTAGAATGAGATTTAAATAATCTTCATTGGTAAAATTAGGCATAGTGATCGATTTTATAACTTAATACGAATTATCACCAAATTAATAGTAAACACAAAATGCTACTGAATAAAGAGGAATTTGGCAGATGTAATTAATGATATCTATCATTAAAAAAAAAGAATGTAAAACATGGTAAGTTTTTGCATATGGTTCATAAGGAATTATTTATTTATCACTGGAGAGAAAACCGATGGCCGATTAGTTGAAATAAAGAGGTTTCCGATACAAATTCGAATCCAAATTCGCCATCTATTTAGGAACAACCTGTAACTTTTTTCTCTCGCATATTAGGGTAGTAAAATCTAAAACATGGTTTAAGTAACAGTTCCTGAAAATTTCATCTTTTTGGCGTGAAGGGAAAAGAAATAGCTGAAAATTCAAGACGAAAAACAGTTTTTTGTGAATAACTCAGAAAATATCCATTTTAGGGCAAGGGTGTGATGCATACACTCACATTATTTTTTAACGTAGATTCAATATCTGCCATAAAAAAATGGGGTTCTAATTTGAAAAAATTGATTTTTCACGATTTTGTCATCCCTAACTTTGAAAGCGATTTTTTCACCCTCTGTATCATGAATCGCGATTTAGATTTTTAAAGTGGATACATCAATCTTACATCTTGAAAAATCCCAAAAATGAAAATTTTCCATCCAAAAACCTCGAAGTTATTCTTGTTTCAGCGGAGCTCTATTTTCGATTTTTTTTTCGAATTTTCCCGCTCAGAGAGAATTTTCCAACCAAAACTGAAAAATGTTACATCAAAATAACTTGAAATTTTCTAAGGAATCTATTTCTGCAATAAAAAAATGGTGTTCTAATTTGAAAAACGGAAGTTGACGTCATTTCCGGAAAAACCGGAGGTGCTCATGCCTTGAAAATATTTTAGATTTCATCAGCATCGTGAAATACTTATAAGTGCTGAATTTCATGAAAATACGTTCAGTAGTTTCCCGTATAAATATGGGTGAGGTTCCTCGTGAAAGACCCTGTATATTATATTACAAATAAACGGATACTACTTTCTTGCACCAATCAATTGTATATGAATACTGCTCCACAAAAGTTGAGGATGTTCAGAAATTCTGAGACTCTTCCGAAAGTTCCAATTTTTTTCCACCAATTTTTTCAATATGAGAAATATGCTTACTCTCACTCATTCATTTATCCTTTTCGAATTCGAATACATCTTATCTTAACTACTTGAAATCTTCATCTATCTATAAGTTTTGTCATACCTAAATGTTGATAGTTTAATTCTCATATTTATACTCACTAACATTGCACTCCTTTCACACGCAAGCCTCCATTAATATTTAAAAAGTCAGTAGAATTATTTATTAAATTATATTATATTCGTTATATCGAAAATAAAATTGAAAAGGCAATTTTTCGAAAACTTCAGTTTCCAGGTATTGCAGACAGGGTTAGAGGAGAAGAAAATAACACATTTTGCAACACACTAGGGGATAAAATAACGGTGGACGTCAAGGAAACTACCCAAGAAACTGCTGATTTATTGGAAAGTGTTTTAAATGGAGACAAGGAAGCAGCATTTCTTCTGGCGGAAGAGGTACATAGATCGATCGAAATGAAGAATGTGAATACGAAGAGAGTGGAGAATAACCGGCTTACATTGGATGTGGATCAGATTGGTATATGGATTGATCCAATTGGTGAGTGGAATTATTTTTCTTCTGGTTTGATTGATTTGAAATCAAGGTCCACCAGGAATTCACGTTTCATATTTTCTAGATTCTACAGCAGAATATATAAATGCACCCAGTGAAGATTCAGGAGAAGATGAGGAGTCTGGATTGAATTGTGTGACAATATTGATTGGAGTTTACGAGATAGAATCAGGAGAAGCTGTGATGGGGGTCATTAACCAACCATTCAACCGTATTATAGGAAATTGGTATGTTATTTTCAGTAATAATAATAATTATTTATTTCATCTTAACAATTATTGCAGATAGGACAATAAAGGTAAAACATATCAATAAAATAATTCACTCAAGTTATATAACCCTCACATCCGAAGCACTGGAGTTCTACACATTTCAAAGAATTCATTCAAAGTGTAGGGTTCAGAAACCAATAGAAAACTCTATACTTTTCTCTTGAAATCTTCATATCGCTTATACAAGTAATGCCTGAAAATTGGCGAAATATAAGTTCTTCAATATATCCATCTCTACATGATGCTTCATCACATTGTAAACAACCGAATTCATTTTTTTATTTAAAGCAGTGTTGAATCCAGACAATTTTCTCCGGGGGGGTATTTCAACATCTCGGGGGGGTAGTCAAAAATTCGTTCTGATTTTTGGGCGACAATATGGGGAAGTTGGTTCAAGTGCATAGCGATTGAGGCGACAGCTTCCTAGTATAGTAGGGAATTTGGAGCGGACACTTTTTCAATTGATTTTTTTGTGTAGAAGGAATTTTGTGAAGAATAAAATTTAATATTACAATTTATATAATCATAGGTACAGGGTGTTCCATGAAATATGCGCAGGATTTCAGGTAGTGATAGCTCGTCCAAAAATATGTAGAAAAGTTTTTATTAACTTCCCTCTAAAATGCACCATTTTCGAGATACAGAGTGTTGAAATTGAAAAAAAAATCGTTTTTTGCGAATATCTCCGGAACCTTTTATCGTACAGAACACCGCTTTCGTGAGCATTTTCTAATCATAATAAGCTTTGTTTTGTGCGGAATTTTTTTTTTAGTCTGAATTTGTGAAGTTTTTGAAGGGGTAGTGGTTAGTGTTTACTACACAAAAAAGTTACTCTTGGTTATACGCTCTGAAGTCGACAGTTTTCGGGAAAAATCAGTTTTATATTGAAAAAATTATAAAAGCACTGCCGTGAAGTCAGGAGCTTTTGCACCTTGTAGGTAGATTCGCATTATTCAGTTTTAGAAACCAATTGGAAAGATGTTGACAGCTGTCAAAGAAACTTTCAAACAAAAGCGATAATCGAGACTTCACGTCAGTGCTTTAGATGACCAATTTTTTTTTTGATAATTCGCTAGAATTTTCTACGGTATCTATGGTCTTGGTGATGCGATCTGGACAAAATTCCCCACGTAGTTTGAATACATTATTCTTCATCTATGTGCGGAATTTCATTCCAATCCAATAAGTTGTTTCGAAATTATCAGGAAAAAAATTGTTTGAACGGCTATATTTTCGGAACCCCTAGTCTAATTTGGCTCATTGATAAACGTGACCGCGAAATTCGCGATACGAACCTATCCTGAGAATTTCAAGTTTCTAGGCCTTTCCGTTCGAAGGTTATGATTTTCTATGGTTTCTATGGTTCTGATCATGCGATCTGAAAAAATTTCCAATATATCATTCTCAATTTAAATACAGAATTTCGTCACGATAAAATCCATAGTTTTGAAATTATCGAGAAAACCGAATTTCAAACGGCCATATTTACAGAACCCCTAGTCTAATTCTGCCAGATGAGAGTGACCGCAACATAAAAGATCCAAACCTATCCTGAAAATTTCAAGTCCCTAGGCCTTTCCATAAAAAAGTTATAATTTTCTATGGTTTCTATGGTTCTGGTCATGCGAGCTGGACCAAATTTCGCATGTAGCTTGAACACGTAATTTTCCATCTGAGTGCAAAATTTCACCTCGATCGAATCTGTATTTTCAAAGCAATCAGGAAAACAAAATTTCGAACGGCCATATTAACGGAACCCTTCGGCGAATTTTGCCCAATAACGAACTCAACCGCGGCATTCGAGATTCAAACATACCCTAAAAATTTAAAGTTTCTAGGAGATTCCGTTCGAGAGTTATCGTGTATACGGCCGGCCGGACGGACAGACTCGAATTTTTCGACGGATTCGTCATCAGTGAGTCGAACATAGTCGTTTGAGGCCATTTTCGACCATTACAGACATCGTGACGAAATGATATAGCCCTCGTGTAAGTAGTACGAGCGCTCAAAAACATAGTCTTTACTAACTGTCAACCTTTTTTTTATATGTCAAAAACTAGAAGTGAATTATTATGATTAGAAAATGCTTACGAAAGCTGTTTCCTGTACGATTAAAGGTTCCGAAGATATTCGTAAAAAACGATTTTTTTTCAATTTCAACACTCTGTATCTCGAAAATAGTGCATTTTAGAGCATGAGTTAATAGAAACTTTTTTTCATATTTTCGGACGAACTATCACATCTTGAAATCGTACGCATCATATATTATGAAACAACCTGTATAACGGAAAGTAGCTGTGAACATAAGAAGTATTTTTGTATTTCTTTTATCTGAGATTAAATGATTTGCATCAGGCGCAAATGAGCTAATGTATGAATACATAAACGAAAGTTAATTATGAAGTAAACATTTTATTTCATTGGAACTCTTTGAAAATTTCAACACAAAATGAGTAACAAAAATTTAAAAACATGAAAAAGAACGTGGATTGAAAAAAAACCGAAGAACTAAGAAAACAAGTAAGTATGCAGCGCTCTCACCGCTAATTGGGATAGCGAATTCGCAGTATACTTTGTTTCAAAATGACTTCAGGAAAGTGTTACCATTTGTCCGAAGCAAAATTAACGGACAAGTTCGTTATACTACTCATGTCGAATCTAATTTCTACACTTATTATCAAATAACTTTTTTCACAACTATGATAGGATATTTTCAAACTGCACGAGATGAACATAATATGTGCAAGCGATAGTCTTTTTCTCCGGGGGGGTCTGGGTCATGCTCCGGGGGGGTAAAACCCCCCCGGGCACCCCCCTGGATTCAACACTGATTTAAAGCCTTCACTTGCACTTTCCACTTTATAGCTGTATCAATCCAAATTCCTAAAAATTCTACAGATTTAGTGTGCTCGAAAAATTTGCCATTCAACGATACACTTCCTGGTATAGTGCACCTAGATTGATCAGTCTGAAACACAGCAGATTCAGTCTTATCCAAGTTCAAGTGAAACGAATTTCCAGTGCACCACCTCGCTACAGAATTCGTGATAACCCACATATCATTGGTTGCCCTTTGAATGCTCTCTGATGAAGTAATAATATTTTTCTCCGATCGTGGGAAAAGTGACACTATTTTGACCTGTTTTCTCAAACCTGCAAAGCTCAACATTCCAGAATAGTGGTAATATTCTTACCCCACTGCTGTAGCGTGCGCTAATCTTACAAATGGATTGTTACAATAAAATGAAACAAAGTACATTCTCAGAAAATGATACACTGTTGTTTTTTCTGCAAAAATACATGAAGCGTTGGTACGCTAGTTCATACTTCTTACTGGATTTCTCCGGAAGTAAATTAAGTGAAGCCGCGTTCGCGGCTTCTACTAGTTCAGGAGGCGTGCAAGGTAACAAATAATCACTAGCAGTGTTCATGCTCACTAATTCTTTTTAAATTCCTTATAAAATACAACGAATCAAACAAAACCGGCTTGAAAATTATTTTACTTTTGTCATAAAGTCATAAAGTTCAGCCTGTAGTTCATTTGGCAGATCAACCTTGTGTAGCATTGATAACAAATTTATTTCAGTTGGAGTGGTGAATGCATCTGGGGCGTCTGTTACAACTCGACCACTTTGAATTCTTTGGAAACTCCATCGACCAGAACCCATGCCGTTTATCTGAGCAGTTCGGAAGATGAGGCCGTTAAGTTACAGATACGTGGTAGAGGGTACGTTATCAAAGAAGCTCCAGGCGCCGGCAACAAAATACTTAAAGTGATAAAGAATCAAGGCGATTGTTACGTTTTATCCAAAAGCACTACTTTCAAATGGGACACGTGTGGTCCACAAGCTATTTTGAGGTCGTTAGGTGGCGATATTGTTGACTATTCGGAGGCAATCAGACATCGTATAGTTAGTGTCAGTTATCCTCATGATGCTGATGGTAAAGGCGTAACTTGTAACGTAGGCGGATTGATTGCATTTAGAGAACCAGAGATATTGAATGACTTTGTTGAAGTTTGACGTTGATCCAGAAGATAATATTTTTGAATCTTGAAAAAATCGTATCTGGATAATAATAGTTAATTATGTGATAAGTTTGTGAAGTATGTTTCTTGATAAGTGTACATTTTTATAATGCGAATATCGTAACTATAATAGATAAAATTTAAATATAAGAACATCCACCACAGTCAAGCAAATGAAATTGTCTTGTATGATTGGTTATGTATGAGGAAAATACTGAAATATTTTTTATCAATTGGAGTAAGGAGAAATATATATTTCTATATAAAATTTGCGTCTCAATTTTCTGCACTAGTGATCGTAAAAAAAAATAAAATTTTCAGGAATGTGACGACCGGCATGAGTTGATATGTGCATAATAAGTTTTCATTTCTAGAAAAATTTTGTTTCTTATTCCTGTTGATTTCTATAGTTGATAATGACAGTTTCAACATGAAAGCCGGTGTACATGACGGGTAATTAGTAAATAGTTAATTAAAAATATTGATAAAATGAAATGGGGAATTTTCTCAGTTTCGTGTTGACACAGTGGAATCTCAATATTGTCCTTATCACATATTGAAGAAGTTCTGACGATTGAGGGATCAATGTCTTGTTACGATAGTTTTAGATGGTTTGTGTATTGAAAACAAACTTAACATTGTATATTTATATTTATATTTACTTCTATGCGTTTTCGTGTATACAGGGTGACGTGAAACTTATCACTCATTTGCTGTCATTTGAGCCATGTTTATTGATAACCGAGAATCAGCAGTTTCCGAGATATTTGAGTTCTTGTGTTTTTTGAAAAATTTCTCACCTCCATTTTTCGTCAATTTTTTCCACGTTCACCAAGTTTGATTATAATTTTGTATCATTTTCATCAGAAAAGGATATGATATGTATGAAAAAAGCAAAACTATATCATAATAGATGTTGAAAAAGAATTAGTGTGATTTGAGAATTGGTATATGAAGAAAAGCATAGTCAATTACTAATATCAACTTGCCCGCAACTTTCGAATTCCACAATTTATATATGAAAAAATTACGAAAAGCATTGCCGTGAAGTCAGGAGCTTTTGAGCGCTCGTTCAGCCACCTTGTAGCTAGATTCGCATTTTCCAATTTCAGAAAAAAAATGAAAAATTTTTTCTCTAACTGAGGCGAAACTCCAGACTTCACGTCAGTGCTTTAGCTGACCAATTTTTTTTACGATAATTCGCAAGAATTCTCTATGGTGTCTATGGTAATGCGACCTGAACAAAATTTGACACGTAGTTTGAATACATTATTCTTCAGCTATGTCCCTAGGCCTTTCCGTTTGAAAGTTATGATTTTCTATGGTTCTGGTCATGCGATCTGGACAAAATGTTGCTTCAATATATCATTCTCGATTGAAATACAAAATTTTATCTCGATCGAATCCGTAGTTTCGAAATTATCGAGAAAACAAAATTTCAAGCGATCGTATTTACGGAACCCCTAGTATAATTCTGCTCATTGATGAACGCGAACGCGACATTTCAAATCCACACCTATCCTGAAAATTTCAAGTCCCTAGGCCCTTCCGTTCGAAAGTTATGATTTTCTATGGTTTCTATGGTTTTGGTCGTGCGATCTGGAGAAATGTAGCTTGAATATATCATTCTCCATTAGTATACAAAATTTCGTCACGATCAAATCCGTAGTTTTGAAATGATCAAGAAAACTAAATTTCAAACGACCATATTCACGGAACCCCTAGTAGGTATAATTTCGCTCATAGATTAACGTGATCACGACATTCGAGATCCACACCTATCCTGAAAATTTCAAGTCCCTAGGCCTTTTCATTACAAAGTTACAATTTTCTATGGTTTCTATGGTTCTGGTCATGCGATCTGGACAACATTTCACATGTAGCTGGAAAACCTCATTTTCCATTTGAGTGCAGAAGTTCATCTTGATCGAATCTGCATTTTCCAAGTAATCAGGATAACAAAACTTGGAACGGCCATATTCACGGAACCCCTGGTGGAATTTGGCCCCTTAACGAACTTAACCGAAGCATTCGGGAATTGAACCCACACTGAAAATTTCAAGTCTTTAGGTTGTTCCGTTCGAGAGTTATCGTGCTACGGCATATTTTCAGCTCAAAATTCGATAAATACAGACATCGTGACGAAATGATATAGCCCTCGTGTAAGGAGTACGAGCGCTCAAAAATTATTTCAAAAAATTGCCAAATTCCTTTTTTATTTCCTAAAAAAGTTTTCGTGAAAATGCAGGCACTAGTTTCGTTTCAGCAGATTTTGATTTGAAAGGGGATTTAAGCCAAGAAAGAAAAGTTCCGAATTTTATATTTTTTCATTGCAATTGAACTCAAAATTTCATTAAAAAATTTATTCATAAATTATGTTCGAAATGTCTTCCACCATTCCTTAAACAAGCACTTGGCCTCTTTCTAATTTCTTCAGTCCTGAAATTCACTCTCAATCTTCTCGCTGCTCCATCTTTTCTCGCCACAAGTTGTGCACGTGTATGTATTTCTCTTTCATATACTATTTCTGTCAAACTGCCCCAAACATTAAAATCTATCGGTGTTAGGTCCGGACTTTCTTTTTCAACATCTAATACAGGATATTTTTGCTTTTTTCATACATGTCATATCCTTTTCTGATGAAAATAATCCAACATTATTATCAAATTTGGTCAACGTAGAAAAAATTGACAAAAAATCAAGTGAGGTGAGGCATCTTTGAAAATCACAAGAACTTTAATAATTCGTGAACTGTTGATTTTTAGTTATCAATAAATATGGCTCGAATTTCAGCAACTGAGTCATACTAACACTTCCTCCAAGGTTCACGTCTAATTTGGAAACACCCTGTATATCTAACCTTTTTTTGCGACCAACATTTTGTATTTGTGTATATATTTTGTGAGTGTTGGTTAGATGACCCCTCTAACAAGATTGTATTTGTTGGGTTTCCTATTCAGGAAGAAGTGACTAACTTTTTATTATTCGGGGAACTGCTGTACTTATTGTTCTAGATTATTTTATTCTGTTCTTATGTTATGATTCCTGCTTTTATTACATTTATATTATTGGATAGTGAAGTAAAATTTTGAATATCTTTGGCAGTTTAGATTTTATCCATGGGCTTTATTATTACTCATTCACGTTCCTTTTTTGAGCGCTCGTACTACTTACACGACGGCTATATCATTTCGTCACGATGTCTGTATTTTTCGAATTTTGAGCCGAAAATGGTCTCAATCGACTATGTTCGACTCACTGATGACGAATCCGTCGGAAAATTTGAGTCTGTCCGTCCGGCCGTCCGTCCGGCCGTAAGCACGATAACTCTCGAACAGAACAACCTAGAGACTTGAAATTTTCAGTGTGGGTTCAGTTCCCGAATGCCTCGGTTAAGTTCGTTAATGGGCCAAATTCCACCAGGGGTTCCGTAAATATGGCCGTTCGAAGTTTTGTTCCCCTGATTACTTGAAAACTACGAATTGGATTGAGATGAAATTTGACACCCAAATGGAGAATGAGGTGTTCAAGATACAAATGAAATTTTGTCCAGGTCGCATGACCAGAACCATAGAAATCATAGAAAATGGTAACTTTTGAACGGAAACGCCTAGGGACTTGAAATTTTCAGGATAGGTGTGGATCTCGTATGTCGTGATCACGTTCATATATGAGCAAAATTATACTAGGGGTTCCGTAAACATGGTCGTTTGAAATTTAGTTTTCTTGATAATTTCAAAACTACAGATTCGATCGTGACGAAATTTTGTGTACTAATGGAGAATGATATATTCAAGCTACATTTCTCCAGATCACATGACCAGAACCATAGAAAATCATAACTTGCGAACGGAAAGGCCTAGGGACTTGAAATTTTCAAGAAAGATGTGGATCTGAAATGTCGCGTTCACGTTTATCAATGAGCAAAATTATACTAGGGGTTCCGTAAATACGGTCGTTTGAAATTTTGGTTTCTCGATAATTTCGAAACTACGGATTCGATCGAGATGAAATTTTGTATTTCAATCGAGAATGATATATTAAAACAATATTTTGTCCAGATCGCATGACCAGAACCATAGAAACCATAGAAAATTGTAACTTTGGAACGGAAAGGCCTAGGAACTTGAAATTTTCAGGGTGGGTTTGGATCGCGAATATCGCGGCCACGTTCATCAATGAGCAAAATTAGACTAGGGGTTCCGTGAATATGGCTGTTCAAAATATTTTTTTCCTGATAATTTCGAAACTACTGATTGGATTGAGATGAAATTTTGCACCTAGCTTAGGAATAATGTATTCAAACTACGTGCCAAATTTTGTCCAGATTGCACCACCAAGACCATAGGTACCGTAAAAAATTCTAGCGAATTATCGAAAAAAAATTGGTCACCTAAAGCACTGACATGAAGTCTGCAGTTTCGCCTAAGTTTCAGAATTTTTGTGACAGCTGTCGAAAATTCCTTCAGTTGATTTCTAAAACTGGAAAATGCGAATCTACCTACAAGGTGCATGTACGAGCGCTCAAAAGCTCCTGCCTTCACGGCAGTGCTTTTCGTAATTTTTTTTCATGTGCATTTAATTGTGCAATATCTGAAACAAGGAAAATTGCAGGAAATTGTTGAAATAATTCATTTAATTGAGATTTCACCATTTCACAAAAAAATATAAAATATCGCATTAACGAATAGAGAATAGTTATAATTTTGCTACAACTGAGTGGAAAAAGAAGCTCTTCTCAAAATAATAAAATACTTCTCACAGATTCGAGGACGAAGTTGAAGATATCACGGGCATCGAATGTGAAAATATCACCATAACGTCTGCTATATTCGGATTTTGAAATAATGTATTTTATCCACTTGTAATGGTATTGTGTTGAGGTGAAACAGTTCGCAGATCGCACACAATGATACATTTTACCGAATGAAATCACGCCAAATATCTGTCCGTTGCAAATGAGTGGACCTCCTGAGTCGCCCTAAAAAAATGAGCAGAATTTTGGAAATGTTCAGTTTATTTTACAAAAGAAAAACGAACAACGTTGAGTTAGGTTGATATTCACCAAGTTCGGACATCCCTTGGCACTATAACCGCAAATCTTGGAGTTATCGTAGGATAACCAAGAGAACAATCCAGAACATTCGTCGGGAGATAAAACTAGAACATCAATTTCCATCAAATTCGGAGAAGCGATGAGGTCTGTTTTTTCTATCTGTAAAGAATAAGTAGGTGCAAGATCTGAGCTTATTTTTATGTAACTCACATTGGTTAGACCCCATCCAGCTACTTTGCAGATTGTTCCTGGAGTTGGAAAAGATTCTGAGAAACTAATTGGTTTGACGAAGGTGTTCTCTTCAAGAGGTTCGAGAAGCTGAAAATATGTAGCAATTTCCATGAAATGTTTTTCAAAATAATATAGAGGAACAGAAGATGTGGAAATATTAATAATATAATAAACTTTCACCTCTAATATGGCGATATCATTCTTTATCAAAGTCGAGAAATATCTGGGATGTTGATGCCGTCTCCAGATATTCCTATAGATTGTTGAATTATTCCGTTTATAAACAGATAAACCTCCAACAACTATCGAAAATTCTTCAATATCCAGTAATTTTTCTCGATTGATGGCACAGTGGGCTGCTGTTAGTATAAATCGAGGATGGATCAAAGTGCCACCACAAACATGTTGAGTTCTATATCTCACTGATACCTTTAAAAAGAGTGAATTCCGGAAATATTCGAATTGGGGCTAAAACATAATTCAAGCCCAATTTTCCCTTATTGGGGCGAGACCCAACCTTTGGAAACTTCTAGTTCAGCAGTTATGTTCTGAAACTAATCTAACCTCAACTAACCTCTTTAAGGTAGCCTTTTTTGACAGGTGCTTAGAGTCATCAAAAGAGATCATTTCGACGGAAGTTCTTCTTCTAAAATATTTAATTTGAAAAAAGTGCAAAAAATCTTGGTCATCAATATCGGAATACAACTCTGGATCGTGTTATTTCACTGTTAGGAGACTATGCCATGAGCGTGTGATCTTTTCTCGCCATTCATCGTAATTTATCGCTAATTCGTATACTCTTTCAACTTCAACAATATTGGGAAGTTCACAAACTCACCTATAAAATTGATACAAATTGTTTACAGAAATTGTTCGAAATGGTCTCCGTTTTCACCTCATCAGTTCCGGCCTTGAAATTTCTCAAAGTCGCGGGTAACTTTCAAAATACTAGGCCCTGGTGAATATTTTATTTAAACGATTTTCGGTATATCGACTTATTTTGATGAGTTCTATTGCTGGCAAAAAAAGCCTCATCTTTGGAAACACCCTGTATAACTTTGAAAAGAGAAACAATTTTTCCAAAGAACAATTGTTACTAGATATATAGTAGAAATATGGCCCCATTTGATGTAGTTACAGAAAATGGGCGAACGCACCTGAAATGGATACAACTTTCTAGATTCCACTTGCGTACCTCCAACAATTCTTGGATTTCGTTTTTTAGACTCTTGAAAATAGGGATTATCCGCAAGATATACTATTGCAAGTAATGAAGTTAATGTTGACAAAAATATCACCAATGACATATCTGACTATTTTATTTGTGTTACAATTCCTGGAAACTTCCTCTATGGTGATAATACAAAATTTCACCTGTCTATTATTCCCTCATTTAAAAAAAATGTTGGAAATTTTATACCACGGGTTAATATCAACATCATTTTTCCGGAATTAATAATAATTATCAGCCCAAGAACAATTGTCGTGGATAATGATATGATAACCATTTATGAAATATACACCCGAAAAATGTGTAGATTATTTTTTTTCATCTGAAATTTTTCCATAAGTTGGTTGGAAAACGATAGTGTAACTTCAATTTCGTGATATGAATAACCTGAATTTGAATGAATCGTCATACCTATCTCCATATCCCCAGACAGATTTAATTTAATATTATATACTAACTCACACTTAATCCATCACGTATTTCACCCGCCAATTGTTACAACACTATTCATTATCACAAACGATCCCATTTCACAACCATAAAATGGATTTGTACAATAATTCAATCGAAGTTGTATATCGACTAGTCTGTTAGCGTTTCGATCTGAACTGATTTATAATCTCGACTTCATTTCCACTGTTAGTTCCAATAATTCCATAGTCACACACTAGTTTTGGCATTAATTGGCTCTTCTGCGAGCTCGTGGAAATTGACCAAGCATGGACGACATATCGTGGATTTCGTTGAACCTTCGAGATTTGATAGGAGAAGGTATGTTTCAGTGACAGGTGGTACGATTATTCGACACTCGAATAACACGTCAAGTTTAAGTCATATTGGGGTGGCGTTCGTACCAATGAGATGCTGGAGGAATAAGGAATCCAATGATTCCGTTTCGTAACTTTTAAACCCTTCGGTCGAGATTGAAGGCGGCTTGCGGTAATCAAAGTGAATGCGCATGACCATTTTGGGGTGGAAACGCCGCGCATCTGAGGTTTTTTCAATCTGCGTATGCGCAGAGGAGAACCACAATAACTCCTCAAGTTCCACTGCTACAAGTTAGTGTTTATACCATTCTGATGCAAGGGTTTTTTGCCAAGATATTTTAAACTTGCGACAAACAAGTTTTCATGGTATATTTTGATATTATCGAAAGATCTTCCACCCCCCTCAGTATTTATTGATATATCCCGTAAATTACTCATCAAGACAAGCCAAATCATCATCATTGTTCTTGACTAAACGTCCCGGCATCCCGAAAGAACTCTATCCTAGAACAATCACACAAAACATCCACCTCACATGTAGAGCTCATCCAGATTACTTTCCGCCCTTCAGACAACGGAGCGCCCATAATCGGAAAGTGAGTAGCATAAATAAGTTTGTGTTGATGGCGTCTCCCATTGTTCTGGATGGCTGAAACGCTTCCGGAAATGGGAAATACTCATTTGTACTGAATAATTAGTGCGAACGCGTTACTGAAACGTAAACGTGTCGACGTTAGGTTGATTTATCCGCGGTTTCCTTCTCCTCCGACAGGAAGTTTAAGTTGTTCCCGGTCGTTGATGAATTCTATTACAACTTACCGACCTAGGACAGGAGACCCTTTATGTTAATTGTATCAAGCAACTACAACCTGTGATTGCGGCGGTTTTCGATGGGCTTGTTGAGTCTTGAGTAAGGATTTCGACGCTTTTAGAGCAGGCTCCTTGGGATTGGTAACTAGGGGAATAAAGCGATTTGCTGACCCCGGTGCCACTGCCACGTAACGTTCAAACCAATTATCTCTGATAGTTTGCCTGGATTTGAGTGTGATATCGTGAATACAATACTCTGGTGGCGAATTGTGTATTCTGAATTTGATTATTCATGGTTTGGGGTTGTCTCCCGGAATAATTCCGGAATTTGCATTGGGATACGGGACATTCCAACAGCTGATCCCTTCAGACTTTTCGAGGAAACCTCACAGCAAAATTCAGAGTTGCTTGATGTTGTTCAATAATTTTACCAGCAAAATTTAGACCTTGTGAATCAAGGATGGACCAAGGATTTTACCAAATAAAGGGAGGCACATTGAAACATAGTTATGTCACAAGACAGATATTACAGGAAACTTTTTATCCAGAATTATTTCCATATATTGAACCCATCTGGCGTCTGCGCCCGCCATTTTTATTATCCGTACAGAAATCCATATTATCATGAACTTAGGAAGTAGGTTTGCTGAGTCCGTCCAAGAGAAGAATAACCACAGAATCCTTTTCTACAAATTTAAGTACGATGCTAACCTCGAAATCTAGAGTCTCTCGTTTTGGGGTTTGCTCTGAACGGTGGTTGATTTTTCCTGGCTGCTCGGTTTTTCGTGAAGGTATAACAGGGTGAGATTATGAGTTAGTTGATCTGAAACCTTCGGGGGTGGAAGAGATACTCTGGGTTTGTCATGTGAGTAACAATATTTTATAATTACAACGTTATCATTTATATCTAGGCTACTCCTAATTTGCTGCACTTGTCTTCAACAGTGTCCTTCATTTACCCCATGTGTTTATCTCATATCATTTACCCTCAATTCACAAGAGACAATTCGCTGTTACTCAACGTATTTTACCATGTTGGTTTGCTTCTTGTGTATTGTTTTGTATCCATTTTTCATACTTCATTATCAAGTCTATTCCATATTATTTAATGATTCTAACTGACCATATGTATTGAATTCCTAAGTGCTTCTCACAAGAATTTGCATGTATAAACGAATGTTTAATAATCACCTTAATTATAAGGTTTTGCAATATTCTTCAAATGATACTATATGTAATCGTTGTAGTTTTTAGCAAATATCAAGGATATTCATAAGCATTATTGTCGGCATTATGTTCCATCATCTTATATTGATTGAGCATTTTAAAAAGCTACTCTCCATGCATTATTATCCGTTATGACTCCTCGTTTATTGTTTATATGATTGACTGCTTATATCGTTTACTATCTATATCATCCACTGCTTATATCGTTTACTATCTATATCATCCACTGCTTATATCGTTTATTGTTTATTTCGTTTGCTGTCTATAACATTTACTGGTTATATCGTTTACTGCTTATATGGTTTATCTAATACTTGATGGGATTATTGACCAGGAAGACAACTATCGGATGACGCACCCTAAAAATTAAATTGAGGCTTTGCCCAACGTTTGGAAATATATATATATAACGAGGATCTTTGGTCATATTCCCCTCTCCTTGCACCGTCGGAGCTCATAAATCATCAATCGTCAAATGATAGTTTGACCCCTGCGAAGTATAACTCCCAATTTACCGCCTTTAATCTACTCAATCATTTTAAACACCATTTTAAAGAATTCTCACCAGTCAACCTGTTTATGAATATTCTTTACTTGTGAGTTAATGGTATATGAACGAGAAAAAGAGGGAGGTTGTTTTTTTTGCTTCCCCTATCAGGGTTGTTTTTTTTTCCTCCCTACCTTTTGGCACTCTGAATTAAACTTAATATTTTCTTGTTTCGAGTGCTAAAAATATGTGTTTTAAATTTCCTATTTTCCCGTCAATCTCTTCTATTGAATCAAGCGTAATTTGGGTTACATACTTACATACACAACGTAGAGTCCTTTTAAAACCACTATACGATCACGATCTTGGCCAAAGATTATTTAGAGTAATATTTTCAAGTTGAAAAGAACGCCTGTGAGGTAGAGTTCTAGTTCTTTACGGTTTTCAATAGAAAACTGTAATGTCGGTAAGAGTTTATAATTTCAAAAGTACCAGTACAGTACAATATTCAACTTGAAACTGACATTCCACAAATTCATTTGAGACTGGTGATATCACAATAGGTGTCTTCGTGGAAACAAACATCTGGAACAACCGTCTCGAATAATGAGCAAGTTTTATAGTTTAATTTTATGACCCTAGAATTCTTCTGCCTCGCACTGACACTGCGATCAACTCCGGGTACCCTCGAAGCGTGTTCAACCGAGGCAAAATGCAGTGAGCTCTTGCTGGAAAAGCATCAACATTGACCGCGTCTGCATGTCAAGATTGAAATGCGAATCAAGGGGACCGATAGATTTTAACGAATCATAATCTATGGATCTACGTATTTCACGTTCCAAAAGACTGGGAATAAACTATATCCACTCCACTCGGATGATGACATATAACGGGGTAGAAAACCCGTTATCCCCAGTCTTGCGAATGCCGATGCGAAACAGGGAATGACCAATAATGATATTTGCAGTTGACCTTTTGGGACATCGGTCTTGCGATATCGCCCGTTTCATCAGCATCCAGAAACGTCAGCTCGGATTCCGGAGAAATCGCTGTTCGGATGTGGGAAATCTGACATTGGACGCGATTTCGACGGCATTCGGGATTTTGGAGTCGTAAAATGCAAATTTTTTACGACGTCTTCGCAGAAAGCGAAATAAAATTGTCGGTCGGTGTGTCGCGTTCCTGTTTTATCGGGCTGCGTTCAATTTTCTGGATAAATAGGACGGTGGATATTGTAAAACGCGGCAATGATTGAAACTGTACTCCAGCACATCAAGTTTCGGAAACAAGTGAACTATTTATATTAAAAGGAGGAAAGCCACTATTGACTTGTCTAGGCGAGTGCAATAAGATAGAATAGCTTTGCCTCCTTTCGTCTGCCTCTGGAGCATCTTTATCGGGTGTATAACCGTCTGTGATATCTAGGAATACGAATATTCAACCTTAATTTCGAATACCTATTGGATAAATCCCAGGAAAGAATCAGTATATTCGAAGTTGAGATATACAGGCATACATATAGCATTACATTGTATTAATCAATGATCTTTGAGAGTTCAGGTTATATCCGGCGCGTTTGAGAACTTCATAACCACGCTGTGATAAGAAAGTTTATGGGAACTGGCCTCAGACTTCAGAAAAGCTTTGCTTTAATGAACTTCAGGGTTTTGACTAATCAGTTCGGAGTTTCGTAGAAAATCAGCGATAAGAAGATGAAATGTCGATAGGTGAGCAAAAATCATGGGAAAATCGGAGTGAGTGAATTTTATTTCAACTACTTACACATTGGAATTAGGCTGCCTCCAATAGTTATCCTGGTAGAGCGCCGCCTTTGAAAAGGTAGGAGAGGTTTTGATCACATTGTTAACCCCTATACATTCAGAATGGTGTAACGTACCCAGCTATGGTAGGTTCGCTCAATCGTTATGCAGTCGAGGGATGGTGAATAATACACTAATCACTCGTCAAAGCTTTATTCTTACATCTAGATAAGACTGATAACATTACATATTATAGTAAACACATCTGTTTACGTTTCGACCACGCTTTGGCGACAAAGCGAGGTAACAGATATTGCAACTCAAGATCGTTATTATACAGAGCGTTCGTACTGATACATACTACAATGGGTTGGGATATTCTGAAAAATAAACAGGAATATTCGAAAGAAAATTATCGAAACAAAAACGAAGGCTTCATTGAGAAAAGTGGAGGATGCTATAAAAATGCAAGATAATCCCTTGAAAGAATCCAATATTAAAATTGATGTTTATAAAAAGTCAATATTTCATCCATCCAAAAATGTGGAAGAACAGGATATTCTAAAAATTACCCTAAACGATACATCGGTACCCAATGAAGAAATTCTGAATGATATGAGCCAGAAAGGCATGCATCATTTTTATAGGGCAAAAGTAAAGTAACTGAAGGCAGAAGATGAATTCAGAGACTAAACAACTCCAAAAGAATTTCAATCAATGCACTGAGATTAGAGAGAAATAGGTTCTTCAATAAAAATTAGAAAAATCTCAACTGAGTGAATTTGAACATCAGACCACACATTTGAATATGAATCTTCGAAACAAAAATGCAGAAAATGTCGCAATGAAAAAGAAATGGACGCGTTAAGGAGAGAAATGAAAAAAGCAACGAAAAGAGAAGAATTTGGAAGAGAAATAAAAGCATTATCTCGAGGCAAGCTGATTGGTTCAAGATCGCGTATTTTATCATTGAACTCATTTCTAGATTCGGATTCTGTACTATAGGAAGCCAATTTATCTTTCGAAATCAAACACCCCATTATTCTACCGAAGAAGTCGACATTCACCGAGAAGATAATATGGAATTAGCATGTTCGTACTAGTCATGGTGGAATAAATGCAACGTCATCGGATACCAGGAATAAATATTGGATAATCCAAGGAAGAAAGCGAATGAAGTCAATCATTGGAGATCGTGTAATTTTATCTACTCCTATTGAATTATATATTCATTATTCAACTACATTTGAGCAATTGATAGTATCTGCAAACAAACACCGTGAGTTATAATAACTCACTACTATAACTTCCTGTCTCTGTGCTTCTGAACAAGCCCATTGGCCGAAAGGGAACAGTCCATTATTGGCATTGAGTGGAGGTCACTTGAATAATTTTGACGTTATCTCAAATTAAGTTGATACCTAATTATTATTGATGTTGATATTTAGCTCAAAAAGATGAATTCAGATAGTGAAGATTAATAATTATGTACACCTTCAGAAATAAGACAATCAGTCAATGTTACCATACAGAATTTATTGCCCGAAAAATCCCAAAACAAATATAAAGATGTATACAACAAATTTCGAGATTGGTGTAGCAGTAAGAATATTAACTCATCGTTTACAGAGAATGTTTTTTTGGCATATTTGAGTGAACTTAGCACTAAATATGAATCATCGGCCCTATGCTAAGAAGCACAATCAACACAAATAATGCATTGTTATAGGTAACTATTATGATTTGTAAATAAAGTTCTTTCTCTCTACTTGTATCTTAGTATTTATTGTTATAGTCGTAGATAAAGTATAGTATTCAACTTGCGGTAGTGGTCATAACTCACTTGATGAATTACAGAACTCGCCTTCGGCTCATGCTGCAAACTTCATCTGCGTAAATTATGACCTACATTACCGCTCGTTAACTAACATACTATTTTTGCATCGATTCAGTTGACCCCCTCGCACAATTTGATAATTCAGTTAATTATGATTGCGTGAATTTTTCATGTGGGAAACTCGAATTTGCATATGCATTTGTCTATTGATTTTTAAATATAATAAGTTCTTCAAATTTTTGGGATTCCTTCTTCTGATCTGTTATTGGGAAAATGACAAAACAAAAGACTTCCCCTTCGTGCAGGTAGCGCGAATCTTAAATTCCTTTCGGACAGTAAAATGAGGGATGACAGTAGTGCCGCCTAAATATTTGAATGTAAAACAAACTTCAACATCTAATCGTATTATTACACACCTACGTCAGTACCTCCAGAAATTCAACATACAATAACTATATTATGAGTATGAGCTTTAAAGCAAAGGTGCATTCGTAATCAATTCGTTGGCCGAGTGGCACATCGACACACAAGCCACATTAGTATCATTTGCCCTATGCATCACAATAATTGTTTCAATAATTTATCATAAACGCCATGTTGAATTCTTTTAATTTTTTAGCGCTCGTACTACTTACACGAGGACTATATCATTTCGTCACGATGTC
This sequence comes from Aphidecta obliterata, assembly GCA_963966015.1. Classification (NCBI taxonomy): domain Eukaryota; kingdom Metazoa; phylum Arthropoda; class Insecta; order Coleoptera; family Coccinellidae; genus Aphidecta; species Aphidecta obliterata. The sequence goes on from OZ014435.1 coordinate 9,133,773, forward strand.
TGTATTTTTCGAATTTTGAGCCGAAAATGGTCTCAAACGACTATGTCCGACTCACTGATAACAAATCCGTCGGAAAATTCGAGTCTGTCCGTCCGGCCAACCGTCCGGCCGTAAGCACGATAACTCTCGAACGGAACAACCTAGAGACTTGAAATTTTCAGTGTGGGTTAAGTTCCAGAACGCCTCAGTTGAGTTCGTTAATGGGCCAAATTCCACCAGGGGTTCCGTAAATATGGCCGTTCAAAGTTTTGATCCCCTGATTACTTGAAAACTACAGATTTGATTTGATCGAGATGAAATTTTGCACTTAAATGGAAAATAAAATGCTCAAGTTACATGTGAAATTTTGTCCAGATCGCATGACCAGAACTATAGAAACCATAGAAAATTGTAACTTTTGATGGTTTCGAAACTACTGATTGGATTGGAATGAAATTTTGCAACTAGCTGAGAAATAACTTTCCTCGAAAGTTCCCGAAAAAAATTTAATATTTTTGCGTGTAATCCAATCCATCCAAGGCGGCTAATTTAAACTTACTTCAACAATTACTGGCGATAAAAAAAAATTCAAAATTGAAATTTCTATCAATATCAGAAAGTTGTTCTCTTCGCTTTCTTAATTTGATTTCAATCCATCACCTTTCAAATCGGATATATGTTCATGTATAAATATTCGAAAGATAATGGATTGAAATCAAATCAACAAATCGATGGCTAATGAGAAGAACAAATTTTTGATATTGAAAGAAATTCCAATTTTTTTCTTCTACATCGCCAGTAATTGTTGAAGTAAGTTTGAATTATTCGCCTGGGACGTATTGGATTACACGGAAAAATATTGAATTTTTATTCGAAAACTTTCGAAGAAAGTCTTGTACATACATGCCTGAATGTACATTGAAAATTAAAAGAATTCAACATACCGTTTATGAGAAAACATTGAAACTATTATTGTGAAGCGATTAAAGTAGTGTACACCCTCAAGTTAGGATTCAATCGAACTCCAAAGTTATGTGTGCCAACTTTTGTGCCGAATTGCTACTCGGCCAGCGAATTGATTACGAATCCAGCTTAACCGCCTCCAAGGCAGTTAGTGCGTTCTTAGCCATCGATTCGACAACACGATGGGTAATTGAAAGAACTCGTATATTCGTCTGAACCGCCTTGCACCATTGAATAAAAAAACGCTTGATATTTTCACTCAGAAATTACATTTCACGTCCTGACTTCACGTCAGTGCTTTTCAATTTTTTTCAAATTCCTACGAGGCACAGCCACGATAAGAACGTAACCGTTGAAACGTACAGGTTACGTTTCTTCGTACAAAAGAACGTCTGTTTGCTGCCGACCGAAAACAGTAATACGTTTTTGATGAAGCAGACGAAAAGAAGGGCGGCGTAAAATGATAATGTTACACATGTGGCTTGTTTCAGGAATTGGCGTACGCTTCGTTGATGCTCTAATAAAAGGGTCGTGGTTTCGTTTTCCTTCAGAACTCATTTTGTTCTGTAAATATTTTATTGGTCTGAAATAGGGATGCTTGTGACTGGTGGAATGGAGCAATAGGTGATATGCAAAAAAGGTACATTTTATTTGGACATACTCTATACTAAGCTTTGTGTGATTCAGTTTTGTCGTTGATGAATTTCCTAAAATCCATATTATCAACTGTGTACGTTGTGGAGTTGCCGCAATTTTCCGACTGGGGTGAAAAATTCGAAAATAAGTACATACAAAATGAGTCAAAAAGTCTAAATCAGAACATTTCACTTTGAAACACAAAGTGTATGCCAGATGTATTGTTCTCATTAGTATGTCATTCCAACCGTCCGTTAATGCAAATTTTCAACCAAAAATAAATTGCTCATATATGGAGTCGCATAGAGAAAATTTAAATATGTATCAACGGGGACGTAACAAAGTTTGTGCTTTAATCTGGGTAACACTGAATTGAAATTTCCCGTGAAGTACTTGTGGCGATCCATTTGAATTTCAAATTCACACCAGAGGCTCATAAATTGAAATAAACAGGGCCGTTGGTGGGACTGCGAGGGAGAACTGTATTTTTATGAATTTTACGGATACAGTGTTGACTTAGGTTATGCACAGTTGTTTGGTTTCATTTCGAAGATTTTTTTGTCGATGGGATTGTCAATATTGATGAAAGTTGTGGTACAGTTTTCTGCTGCACTTTTTGACTCTTTTTGACGTGGCGTCGTAGCATTTCGAAGTAACGAGATGATTTTAACGCTTTCATATACGTTCGATATAACATTGAGTGGGAGATACGTGCCCGCAGAAGGAATTTTGTCGAAGCTAGTTTGAAAGACAGTTATAATATATATGGGGTGTTTTTTGAGGTGTGGCTTTTTATTGACAGGTGCTAGAACTCATCAAAAGAGGTCATTTCGCCGGAAGTTAATCATATAATATATTCAATTTGAAAAAGTGCGGAAAATCTTGGGCAACAAAATCTTAAGACGTTTCTGGATCGTGTTTTCTATCTGATAGGAGATGAATCAAGGTGCTTTATGCATTACAGTTAGTGAAAAATTGCTGGATTTTATCGCAAATTTGTATATTCTCTTTCAACTTTTATTAGGAGATTTTCTCCGAACGGTATAATTCTTAAAGTTCAAACTAAAGGGAGGAAAAATTACTGATTGAAAAGGTCCAAAAAAAAAATTAGGAAGTTCGCAAACTCACTGATAAAATTGATTCAAATTGTTTACAGAAATTGTTCGGAATGGTCACCATTCGTTTGATGTGCACGAAGTCTTGCCCGGCGTAATAACGAATTATTACATGCAGTAAACTATCACATCAGTTTGCTCATGGATAATGTCACAAGCATTTTGCGTGCACGATGCGTTGTTTTAGTTCTTCAACACTATTCAACTCACCGTTACTGTAACTTCAAATGACCCCAAAAGAAGAAATCACAGGGGTTGACATCCGGGGAACGTGCAGGCCAAGAAATTGACCCACCACTTCCTATCCACCTATTTGGAAACACATTACGAAATTCGGAAAAGTCACAAAAATCGTACGCTCTGCCAGATGATTTCCCGCAAACTGTTCGCATTTAATAAATACATTTAGATTCCAATAAGTACCGTCAGATCCGGACTGGGACTGGTAACTTAGATTTCTGATGGATATTTTATAAAAAGGATTTTTGGAATTTAGACTTATTTTGATGAAACAACCTGTATTCTTTGGAATGAGAGCAATTTCGAATAACAAACAATATAGCATGTGTGAAAAAAACGAAAAAAGAAAAAAGAAAAAAACAACTCATTATTAGCAGAGAAATGTATTTCTTTTTATGATACAAAAGTACAGATAAAAGCCTGAGCAAAAACTCTTGTCTCCCCGTATGAGTGACGTTATAGGTTTTGAATTTGAATTTGTTACCAGAATAAGCTGAGATTCATATTGAAGGGCTTCTTTTTCACCAAAAATAAAATTCATTCTTGCTCATCAATTTCATTAAATCAAATCAAATCAAATATGAAAAGGAAAGAGCAAAAAAAAATAATTATCTATAATATGCTTAATTATTTTCAGAACTTCAAAAATTGAGAGACCACTACAGGATCATAGTGAAAGGCAATCATCTTCCATAGATCAATCAGAAAAGCTTCAGTCTCAAATGATTTGAAAAATTCTTCGAAATATTGAATGATTACGGTGAATTTGTGTTATTATATTTTATTGTTCATTTATTGTTAATTAATTTTAATCCTAGGAATAATTTTATGTAAACTTTAATGAGCGAATAAATTGTTATTATCACTAATTATTGGGGCTGTGAGATGCAATTCTCGTTAACTAATTTTTTTTAGTGAAAACTTCTGAAGCTGCGTTGGAAGATAAGTAATCAAATTCACCACGTCAATAGTTCGATTTTTTTATATTGTGCACTGTTTAAATTTTGTTTTTGATTGTTCAATTGTAGAATGACTATTCATTACAGAAGTGATTAATTTTTTTGCTTACATTTTTATGTAGACAAATTGATAACAAAAAAAAACATTTATTTTCGAATATTTTGAATATTGTTATCAATATTTGCGTTGAGTTCGATATTATGTTTTGATTTTACAGTTATTGGGTCGCTGCAATGGAAGGTGTTTCTTGAGGTGAAGCTTTTTTCTGACAGCTCCTCAAAAGTGGTCATTTCGCCGGAAGTTGATCATATAAAATATTCAATTTGAAAAAAAAGCGAAAAATCTTGAGCATCAAGATCTTAATACGACACTGGACAGGGTTATCCCTCTGTTAGAAATTCTGCCGTGAATCACGGCGCCATATGCATTCCAGCAAATGAATAAAGTGCTGGATTTGATCGCAATTTGTATATCCTCTCTCAACTTTTATTAGGATTTTTCCTCAACGGTATAATTCTCAGAGTTCAAAATAAGGAGAGGAAAAATTACTGATTGAAAATGTCCTATAAAAAATAGGAAGCTCACCGATAAAATTGATCCAAATTGTTTACAGAAATTGTTCGAAATGGTCACCATTCGTTTGATGTGCACAAAGACTTGTCCGTCGTAATAACGAATTTTTACATGCAGCAACTAACAAATCAGTTTGCTCACGAATAATGCCACAAGCATTTTCAATTCGTTTTTTGGTTCTTCAATACTACTCACCTCACCGTTACAGTATTTTAGGGTAGTAGTAGGGAATTTCTCAGATTCGCAGGTAACTTTGATTTCGAAATATTTCTGATGAGTTCTAGCACCTGTCAAAAAAGCCTCACCTTGGAAAACACCCTGTATATCATGCAATAAATATTTCAAAGTTTTATTTCACTAGCATAGTTATTCGGATTTCCAGTTGTTCGATGATATATTTGTTGAGAATTTCGAAATTATGAATTCTAAAACAGTTGATAATAGCCTTAATTTTCCGAAATTTTTGGTTCATTCGTTTGAATTTTGAGGAATGAAATACGCATATTGTTATTTTTCTGCAAAATGTTAATTCATTAACTTATATTTTTCAATTTCACCATCTCGAGGAAATCACAGGGAGGTGTTGGTGTTCACGCAAACGACTCCAAACATCCTTAGTGAATAAGTTCACGTTGCTTCAACAAGAATCATGAGGATTTGACGTTTATTTATGGTTATTCCAGAAGTTACTAGGAACAGCTGAAGATTTTGAATTGGTAGAACCGGAACATTTCTGAATAATTCAGAAACAGATGTACAATACCAGTGATCAACAAGATTGAAAAGATTTGATTTTCCGGAACAGGAATGGATTATCCATATTATTATCCAGTTTACATGAGCATGCAGATAATTATTGCTGGGGGTGCCGATATTCATGTGAAAATCAGAATTTCTATATACAAATTATGAATTACGATTTTGGCTATTTCCGAACATAATTTTGAAATAATTCCAGACGGGCTGGAACCGCTTCTCTTGTAAAAAAGAGTCTACCGCTACGCGGTCGTATTTTTTAGTATCCCAACGTGCCACTTTATCAATTTAAAACGGTAGGCGGGATTTGTCTGCTAATCTGTGGTTTGATTCTATGCCTCTAATTGCTTTGAATCTAAGTATAGATTAAATAAGAATACTACAATAAGAAAATGAAGAAATACAGTTGATCCAAAGTTTTGAGTCTTTACTTCTGTCGGCACCTATGGTTTCCTATATTTCTTTCAGATATGTATGAGGTTGTTTTTTCCCAGAGTGGCTTCGCCTCAACTCACACAGCCACCGCGGAAAATCTATGGTCCAAATTGAGGTTATTTAACATCATTCTTCGAGTATTCTTAATTCTATGATTATTCGAGTTTGAGAATTTTGAGTTGCATTGTTGGGCGATAAAGGAAGAAAAGACACTGTCCATGAAGTGGGTTGAGTACGTTCTCAAGAATAGGGGATGAAGTGCTTGGTTGAGTATAAAGCAGCAGAGTTTTTTCACCAAATTCAACTGGAAAACAAATCGGGAGGGTAGTCTGAAAGCCTTGTTCGTAACCGATGAACTATGTTTTTGTTTTGGGAATCCAATCACCACCCGCTAATGTTATTATTGCATTTGGAAACTGAGTCTCTGGCACATTTCTGAAAGGTCGCAAACTTTAACAGCTCAATAACCAGAGGTCCGTTAATACGTGAACCCCGAACTTTTATTGTTTTGAGTGTTTTCAAACAGCGGTATTGTAGCGGTAGTTTCTGGCTATCAAGCTGTTTATTTTCCCTATATGGGCAATATCGAGGAAAATTTTGCGATTGGAAAATATGCACCAAGCCGAACTCAGGATGTAGAATTGTTTTATGGTTTTTTAATTTAACAATCATATTTTCGCATATTCATTTTTAATCGAAAGAGTAACTGAATCTCCCGTGGAAGCACTTTAATAATATCACAATTCAATTTCGGCAATGCACAGTGCCTAAATTCTCACTTTGTCCAATGTTCAGATCTCAAGCAGAACGATTGATTCCCCCGACCCTTTCCACTGGCCCCATCCCTCGAGCTGGGACGACCCAAGTGAGGGAAAGTGAATTCCTATCAGTTGGTTTGGTGCCAAGTTGATATTTTTCCGCTCGGAAAATTTATGAAAATTTATTCTGCGGGGCCATCGATCGGTTTAAAAGTGTGGAAACGTGTTGGCATTTTTATTGGAGTTTTATGCAGTACTTATGGCTTGTGTTTTACAAATGGTTGATTTCTTGATTCGGGATCGAGGCGACGTTTGGTAGTCGTGTCTGAACGCATTCTTCCTTAATTGTACGCCTTTCTGAATATATCAGCGCTTGTCTCCCATTAACCTGTTTTTCTGTAGCAGTATTCCTGATGGTTACAATAAAAATTCATCGACTGTTTTGAAAATACAGAAACTTTATCATTCGTAATAAAATTTGAGTCTATCCCGGAAGTCGAAGTCGGCAAAATCTCTTGAAATACATATCAACAAGTAAAATGTGTGATTTTTGCCCTTCCCGTTTTTGGGTAGATCCACATAATAGGTAGATCCACCTTTTCGGGTAGATCCACATAATAGGTAGATCCACCTTTTCGCGTAGATCCACATTTTCAGATAGATCGATGAAAACAAAAAAATCGAATCGTACTCATGGGGTGGAGTACGGTTCTGTTGCTTTACGTCAAAATTTGATGACATTAGACAGAGGGAGGACCATAACTTGAGTACGACTTATTTTTTGAAGTTGCCGTAAGAAATATTGATAGTAAACACTTTACTTGAACGTGGGGGGCATTTTACCGCGAGATCGAAAAGTCTCCGAAAATTATTACTTACCTCTGTTTCCAAATGTCGTTGATTTTATTTCTCCTAAAGGTTCTATACGCCAACATAATTTTATCTAGAATTCCACATCCATTATTTAAAATACCACAATAAAATCCCACTTTCGTGATAGTAAAACTTAATTACCGATTCCTATCTCCTCTATTCTCCATCTCGTACACATTGTAGAATTTGTATTCTCGACGTAGATCACGCAGATAGCACCAGATCGAAAATAATAAACCCCATGTTATTCTGTACTCTCAACCGAAATGCGTCCACATTTCCATACCCCTAATTGAAATGTCTTCCTCAAACTATCCCAACTATGCATACATTTTCAGTAATGAAACGTAGAACGTCAATACCATAGGAAGGAACTCGTGGATTATTTCATTAACTGGTGTGGTGTGTTGACTTTTTCTTGAGTGGAGAGTAAATACTACCGGATGGTCCAATAGGCCTAGGTCTATGTGAATAGATCAGTTTCGTCGCTTATTGATACGGGTTGATTCGTCTGGGGATGTTCATCTCTGTATCTACACCAACTCTGGGGATCGCATTTCCTAAACAAGTATGAATTTTATGGGGAATAATCAGTACATACACTTTAATTAATAAGCGGCATATAATCAAACCAAAGATTGACAGATTTATCCCTCCTACCGTTTGAAATCGCAAGAGAACCTTAGGATACTGAAAAATACGACCGCATAGCGGTCGTCGGGATTCAATAGTTCAAGACTTTGGTCCCTTCAAAACGCTACATCTCCCCAGATGTGGTCGAACGAAACCTCATAGGAATCTCATCAGTTATAATTAATGATTCTGAGTGCGCATCCAAGTAAACAAAACGGAATCATTCGTCTTCTTCTCTCCGAACGAATTGAATCGTTTCTGTTGGCACCATCTATCGATTCAAGCATCATACCGCTTAATACAAAATTCCACCCTGGTGACACCAGGATTAATTTGCTCGGGCATTAATTTTCGGTTAGGTTAGAATAAATCTCGGCAACCCAGAAATCTCGTTGAGTAGTTCTCATGAAAGTAGCGCAAAAGCATTTGGGCCATCTGTGTACGCTACAAATGGTGTAATAATTCACCTCAACTGAATAAAATTGCGGCACCCTGGAAAGGGGAGTTCTCGTGAATAATGCAATTCGAATTGAAGATATCCAGAATTTAATTGATGACCTACTGATATTTTCGGACCACGTTGCAATGCGTCAAACCATAAACTGTCGACAGAATGACGCATAGAATGCTTTACGTTTTTGGGTTAGGTCAAATGGCTACTTTGCTATGAATGATGTTTTATAAAGCGTTTTCTGCGGTTATTCATTTATATTCTTCATGCCAAGTTGACAATTCAGATATCAGCCACGATAATTTATTCTGAAAATAGTATATTACTTATTTAACGAACGGTAATGTAGGTCATAACTCATGCAGATGAATGTTGCTGTAATTTATCGAGTGAGTTATGACCATTACCGCAAGTTGAATTCTATACTTTATCTACGACCATAACAATACATACTGAGATACAAGTACAGAGAAAGAACTTTATTTACAAATCTTAATAGTTACCTATAACAATGCATTATTTATGTTGAGCGTGCTTCTTAGCATGCAGTAAAAAGTCCATAGGGGCGATGCTTTCTTCGACAGTTTATATTCTATTTTTGATTCATTTTTGCAATGGGTTCTTGATTCAACATATAGTTTTTTTCCATCTGTTTTAGCCTTTCCACCCAGATTTGATTTCCGGGTATCCCAGAAAAGTCTCTGGGGTTCCTTGAACCATTGTCTTCATGCGATGGTTGAAAGCTAAATATGCTTCGAGGTTCTTCCCTGAAAACGGTCCTGTGCCTCCCAACATCTCACGTTCCTTTACTCGAAGTCAATATTCCCGGCCACATCTTATTCTGTCGCTTTTCTCCTGCAATATCAATCCCGAGCACCAGGAGGCGATGGTCATATCGGTCGTAGAATATCGCGGATGTTCCTTCAGATGACCCAGGGGAAAGCTGGGAACGGCTGTATCGGCGTTTACACGTACGACATTATCGTTTTGTAGGACGTCCATTGTGTTTAAAAACAGATATCGTTATTTCTGCTGTATATCGAGATGTAACGATGAACAACGGTGATGTTGCTTCAGTACATTCGCGTTGGTCCAGGTGCTATAACTTTGATGTTCTTTGTTATATTAGGGTTGTCTTGGTGGAAGTAGAGGGCAAGTCATGAAAACCAGTCATTTTGGTTGATGGGGAAAGATAATAATAAAAATAAAATTCACTTTCTTCAGTTTTTACCTTCAGGAAGGTACTGTCTGGCAATTCCTCAAGCTCCATTTGAGTTGACATACCGAACATATTCCAAAATCATTTACTATAGAGAGTTGTCAAACTACTTCTGCAAATTTTAAAAGAGACCAGAGCCAAGTTCTACAAAGGTGCAAGACAGTCGAGGTATTCCTGACTGCAATCTTCGCAAAACCATACATTATCGTAGTGTACCTGAACTTCCCAACCATTTCCATTAGTACAAGAGTAATAATTCTTTCGAGACCATTGCCCTTGGCCACGAAGTATGCGATTCCTCGTGTTCGTAAATGTCAAGTGTTCTGAGCTCTCGTTCGTTCAACAGAAATATTACAGATTATCGTAGAGCGATAAAAATCGAAACAAAACATCAAAATATAACATGAAATGGCAGCCTGTAAACCTACCGAATTAATGTAAATCCACCATCCGTACAATCGTTACTTTCGCTTCATTCTCTGTATTGTTCCATTCGAACCAAAATTGGTTACGATAAATCACCGATAAAATATCTCAGTATATATAACAATATAAGGGAACGATAGCTATTTGTGATTCAGAAACCGATGAAGTATTGTTTTGGAAGGAAACGAGATTGTTTTCTCTTTATTCTCCTCCTTGTGATGTTATTTATTTGCAGTTCCAATGTTGCAAGGCATTCCACACTAATTTATTACTCCACAAATATCATTGTACACACAATTCCTACCGATTGTACACAATTTCCATTGTTCGTCCGAATTTCGTTTTCCTCGAGGAATTTCACGATATTTAACTGAGTTATTCACTTCGACTACGCTTGACTCGTTCGAAATATGCTTTAAGATGGGATATTTCTTTTCGTTCGATGTTGAATCAATTCAGAGCAGGACCAATCAGCAAAATTTTCTTCGAAAATAAAATTGATAGAAAATCGAATTAATTTCCTCATCGTTTCGGAGGTTGTGTTATTTTTTCAAGAAATTAGTGATTTCATTTATTAGATTGGCGAGGAAGGCCAAATTGTAATCATTTCGAAGAACACTCAAAGAAATTTTCCAGGATATACAACAGGTTACTTCAATAGGAAATTCTCTCTATATTGAACCGATCTGGCGTCTGCGCCCGCCATTTTTAAAATCCGTACAGAAATACATATTATCATGAACTTAGGAGGTAGGTTTGCTGAGTCCGTCCAAGGAAAGAATAACCACAGAATCTCGGAGAAGAGAATCGAAGTACGATGCTAACCTCGAAATCTAGCGGTCTCCCGTTTTGGGGTTGGCTCTGAACGGTTGTTGATTTTTGCGGGCTCTGGCTTTTAAATTCTACAGTGATATCTTATCTTTTTGAAAGTAAAACAGGGTGGGATTGTGAGTTAGTTGATCTGAAACCTTCGAGGGTGAAAGAGATACTTTGGTTTTATCATGTGAGTAACAATATTTTATAATTACAACTTTATCATTCAGATGCCGGCTTCTCCTAATTTGTTACACTTGTCTTCAACAGTTTCAATTAATTACCCCATGTGTTTATCTCATATCATTTACCATCAATTCAAAAGAGGCAATTTGCTTTTACTCAACGTACTTTACCATGTTGGTTTGCTTCTTGTGTATTGTTTTGTATCCATTTTTCATACTTCATTATCAAGTCTATTTCATATTATTTAATGATTCTAACTGACCATATGTATTGAATTCCTAAGTGCTTCTCACAAGAATTTGCCTGTATAAACGAATGTTTAATAATCACTTTAATTATAAGGTTTTGCCATATTCTTCAAATGATACTACCTATATGTAATCGTTGAAGTTTTCAGCAAATAGCAAGGATATTCATTAGCACCATTATCGGCATTATGTTTCATCACCTTATATTGATTGAGCATTTTGAAAAGCTACTCTCCATGCATTATTATCCGTTATGACTTCTTGTTCATTGTTTATATGATTGACTGCTTATATCGTTTACTATCTATATAATCCACTGCTTATATCGTTTATAGCTTATTTCGTTTACTGTTTATAACATTTACTGGTTATATCGTTTACTGCTTATATGGTTTATCTAATACTTGATGGGATTATTGACCAGGGAGACAACTATCGGATGACGCAACCTAAAAATTAATCAAGGCTTTGCCCAACGTTTGGAAATATATATAACGAGGATCTTTGGTCGCATTCCCCTCTCCTAGCACCGTGAGAGCTCATAAATCATCAATCGTCAAAAGATAGATTGACCTCTGCGAAGTATAACTCCCAATTTACCGCCTTTAATCTACTCAATCATTTTTAAACACCATTTGGAAGAATTCTCACCAGTCAACTTGTTTATGAATATTCTTTACTTGTGAGTTAATGGTATATAAACGAGAAAAGGAGGGAGGTTGTTTTTTTCTTCCCCTTTAGGGTTGTGTTTTTTTCCTTCCTACCTTTTGGCACTCTAAAATAAACTTGTTATTTTCTTGTTTTGAGTGCTAAAAATATGTGTTTTAAATTTCCTATTTCTCGTCAATCTCTTCTATCGAATCAAGCGTAATTTGGGTTACATACTAACATACACAACGTAGAGTCACGATCTTGGCCAAAGATTATCTAGAGTAATATCAAGTTAAAAAGACCGCCTGTAAGGTAGAGTTCTAGTTCTTTACGGTTTTCAATAGAAAACTGTAATGTCGGTAAGAGTTTATCATTTCAAATGTACCAGTACAGTACAATATAAGCGAAAGCAAAAATATTTGTTGATTTTATGTGGCAATTTCGGTCGTTCAATTCCTAGAAATAACAAGTTGTACATTAGTTGATGAAACCAAACGGGAGTTTGTCATTTCAACGGGATAATAATACTGTGACAAAAACTGGAATATGAGTGACTATTTTCAGGAATTTCCTGTTGAAATAAACAAACTAGGTAGTTGTATTCCAAGCTTCAAACTTGAACTTCTACAAGTTTCCTGTAATGAACACTAAACTAAAACAGGAATTACTTCACTTATAAAGGAACTGTTGTATCGATTTAACAGGAATTTTCTGTTGAATTAAAGAACTATCGTTCATATATTTATACTTGTTAGTTGAATTCGAAGCTTATAACCTGAGCTTTCACAGGAATTCTGTCTAAAGATAAAGAGTGACTTCGCGAATAGGTGTCTGGAATGGGCAGAATTTATATTATATTATATTCATTATAGAGTATCTTTACATCATTCTAACGAATTAGAGAATTAGAACTACTAATGAGAGACTCCATAATAATGATAAATATAGAGAAAATTTTCCCTGATTCCGGACTCATATCAGCGAATTTGATTACAGAATTACTGTCTATGAATGCTTGCACCTTTTCTGTCGCTTTTCAATCCTTTGGGTACTATCTTTTGAGTTTTGTCTATTCGGTGGCGCCCTCTGTTGAGCGGTTCGATAAATGTTGGGCTGTCGGTGCAGATCCTGACTTCAACTTCTGTTCTCCTGTTAAACCACAATTCCTTGATCCTTCCGACACTATGTTCATACTAAAAGAGTTCTGTGCGAGACCTTACTCTTGTTAAAGTTCATTTATTGTTCATCTGTGTTTAGTTTTTCTCTTGATCAAGAAATCTATGGAATCGGGAAGTATGATCATGTGTCGCATAAGTTGGGAGAGTTGAGTTGGCTTCCGATGAGGGTTTTTTTTTAATTTTACGCTCTCTGTGTATTTCATAATATCATTCAAAAGAGAATTCCACCTTATCTCTACAATCAATTGGTTTACAGAACTGACGTTCATAATATCAACATATGTCGTAGAAATGTATTATCATGTCCTCAGCACAGGAACAGGACGTCTACTTTTAAAATAAGTTTCAGTTATAATATATACAGGCTGTACAATGATGTTCCTGATGAGTTCAAACTGTCTAAGTAGGTCCAAGAAAAATATCTCCTCGGTTCATCTTCGGTGTGACTTCTCGAGTGTCTCTTCGAATTGTTTGCTCATATATTATGTGTTTTTTTCACTTTCTTTCGATTCTTTCATATTTCTATTTTTGATTGAGTTGTATTTTCTGTTTGTTTGTGGGGACAAGGGTTAAGTGGTGAAGCGCCTTTTGGTGAACTTCCCTTGAGATTTCTGGTCAAATAAAGGCATTCATTATTATGTTTATCAATCATAGCATAACTCTCTTCTCTTTTCTTTATATTTCCTAGGAAAAGTTATTCGAGATCAAAAATATTCAACTAGGTAGGAGGCCAAAAAATGCTAAAAACATGCAATATGCTGACGAGACGAAAATATGCTATACGTCAACTTTTTTCAAACTGTTCCGGAGCCTGTTGGATTCCATGACTTTGGAGCGACGTTGCATTTTTGTCGTGTTTCTGGTTTTCAATAAAGCAGGCTGTCGTTGAATGTTCCTTCAGCATATGCATTTGGTTTGGGTACCACTGCTTATCTTGGTTCTTCCTCGCTTCGCTTTTGAATTGGCATGGAATTGCTTACCACAAATACATATTTCAGAGTTCTTATATCCTTCAAAAGAGATATTCTACCTACACAACAAGCAAACACCAATAATCCCACTTTCAATGGATCTATCAATGAAATTCCCTTTCCTTGCATCTCGGGGAATATAATGATACCTACCTCATAACTCAAGGTGGGCACAAAACTGATCGAACGACACCATTAATCTTGCAACTCGCCGTTATCCAGGCTCCATTTATCCAATTGAAGCCCCCCAGATTCTCCCAAGGAAGGATATTGATAAATCTGAAGTATAACCAGAGGACGCTCTTTCTCCGCTCCAGGAAACCGTAAGGACATTATCCCAAATTCCCGAATTGTCGCGAGATCTCTGTCAATATCAGGGAGTTTCAAATATCGTCGGGGTGCAAGTTCGAACTTCATTATTCGTTCACCTATATATCTCTTAGGGTTGAAATGAGGGTACTTCAGGTCTTGCGTTTGACTGATTTCTTTCGGGATTTATACCCCAGTAAATTTACGAGAGGGATGGGTCTCATTTAGGGATAGATACTTCGAAGGTGTAGGACTCTATGCAAGGGTTGATGAGATATTGCTTCCTTCCCAGGGAGCTAGTTTCCTCGAATACATCACTTGTAACTAGGAAATAAACATTATTTTTTAGAAAAGGGGATTGCTAATATCACTTTAATTTTGAAGATACTGGGTAAAAACAGTTCTAAACTATCAAATTTGAATTCTTGAAATTAGTTGCGTAGATAAGAGAAAAGATCCTCACTAACGCCACCTGTCTGATGCAACCGAAATCCTTCTTCACTTATCACCTTTACAGCTACTAGGATGTAACCTTATCCCTGTATATTCTTCGAGCAGCTGAGGAAACAAGCCTTTTTCGCGACCAGACATTGTTCGACTCCAGATTTTCATTATTGCCGAATAATGATGCCATTTTCCCACTTTTATCGGCATTTTTGAAACATTACAACCCATAAAATTTTATACTTATCTATCAAAGTTGCACTTAACTGCGGTAATACGTCGAAGGGAGTTCAAGTTTCGCAGTGAGATAAATGTGGACATAAATTTCGTGTAACGAGGAGTTGACATCGCCATTTGCGTGACGACAGGTGAAACTCTTGTTTTTGTGAATTATGGACGATTGCATAAACTGGAGTTCTTGTATGTCGGTGAACGTTGAAATGATACATGAGGTCCCCCGTTGACGATTTACAAATCACTCCCGGCTTTCCAGTTTGGGGATTTGGGAAGTATTTATGATTATCAGGAGGGTTTTCGTGTACACGACACTATTATGTTTTAAACCGCGGAGAGAACAGTGTGAAATTTACACAGATACATTCGGGATTCGTAACTGAGTATAGATATAGCTAATGCGAATGAAGTCAATCATTGGACATTGTGTAATTTTATCTACTCCCGTTGAATTATATATTCATTATCCAACTACTTTTGAGCAATTAAAAGTATCTGCAGACAAACACCGTGAGTTATAATAACTCACTACTATAACTCCCTGTCTCTGTGCTTCTGTCCATGCCAGTCCATTATTGGCATTGAGGGGAGGTCACTTGAATAATTTTGACGTTATCTCAAATTAAGTTGATACCTAATTATTATTGTTGATGTTTAGCTCAAAAAGATGAATTCAGGTAATGAAGATCAATAATTATGTACACCTTCAGAAGTAAGACAATCAGCCAATGTTACCATACAGAATTTATTGCCCGAAAAATCGTAAGTCATCGCACTAAATTAAAGCATCAACATAAATAATGCATTGTTATAGGTAACTATTGAGATTTGTAAATAATGTTCTTTCTCTATACTTGTATCTTTGTTATTTTCAACTAAATTCTATAAAAAAAATGTTGCATTGATTATCGATTATCGTAACTCCGCTCAAGCATGGCTCGGAGTTGAAGACGGCTGTGGTTTCATTCTTATTCTTCAATAATTCACGAAGAATGTGCAAATTTTGTGGAACAATCAATTATTCTGAAAGAAACGGTTACGAATAGACTATGCGCCTCTCAAAGAGCATATTTCCCAGTTCCCATGTTAATAGCATCTTAGGTGTATCGTATATGTTCCTTCAGCCGGAGTGAATTATTCAATACCCTTTATCAGATCTGAAAATGTTTACAAATGTGTAGAAGCCTCGGAGTAATGAATTGTTAATAATTTCATGAATGGGATATTTATTTAGATTCACCTGGGGCGCTGTGACTCCTAAGGGATTATCAGGATTCGCTTCAAACGTCATTTCAAATATTTATACGGAGGAATTCCGAAACAAAGAAAGCCTGAAGTTGCTCCTTGAATTAAGGTAGGGACAAGGAATTAATATTTGAGAGAGGGGGATGGGTTTGGTTTTGTCGAATTTGTTTTCGATGATCAACAATAATTTTTTTGGAGCTTCGGGATGGTGTTACGAAGTGATTTTTTCATCCCTTAGTTCCTGTCAAATTTAAAGAATGACATAATTTCTCACATAGCCGGTTTGGTTCACTCTGTAACTTATTATGTTTATTTATGTATCTTTGAGTTGAACAAAAAAAATTATTATTTATTATTATTATTATCACAGAAAAACAGAGGTTAAAGTCAGGTTAGATCAGATCAGAGGAAGAAAGAAAGATTAGATCTGTAGTGATCTGCACCGACGGCCCAACATTTACAGTACCGCTCAACAGAGGGCGCCACAGACTGGACAACACTCAGAAGATACTACCTGAAGGATTGAAAAGCGACAGAAAAGGTGTGAGCATTTTTAGACAGTAATTTTGTGATCACATTCGCTAATATAAGTCCGGAATCAGGGAAAAAATTTTCTACATATATATTATGGAGTCTTTCATTATTCGTTTTCAACGAATGCCTCTCTAATTCGTTAAAATAATGTAAAAATACACTTTAATGATGAAGATTTGATATAAGTTCTCCCCATTCTAGACATCTATTCGCGAAGTAACTCTTCATCTTTAGATAGAAAGCATTACAACCGAAAATTCCTGTAAAATCTCAGGTTATAAGCTTCGAATACAACTGACTAGTACTATAATATTTGACCGATAGTTCTTTAATATAGTGTTCATAACTGAAAATTTTTGTAGAAACTGAAGTTTGAAGTTTGGAATTAAACTATCTAGTTTGTTAATTGAACAGGAAATTCCTGTAAATAGTCACACATACTCCGGTTTTCGTCATAGTATTATTTTCCTGTCAAAATGACAAACTTCAGTTTGGTTGCATCAACTAATGTGAAACTCGTTATTTCTAGAGGAATTAAACGATCGAAATTGTCACGTAAAATCAACAAATATTCCTGCGACGCCTGTAGAAGTAACCGAATTCTTGTTGTATATCCTGGGAAATTTCTTCGAGTATGATCGTTCTGGTGATGAATTCAAACAAGCGCGCAAAAGCTCCTGACTTCACGTCTCTGCTGAATTTATTTTTTATTCTCCGTCAGTTTGTGCATAAAAAAAATTACGAAAAGCACTGCCGTGAAGTCAGGAGATTTTGAGCGCTCGTACACCTTGTAGGTAGATTCGCATTTTCCAGTTTTAGAAATCAATTAAAGGAATTTTCGACAGCTGCCAAAAAAGTTATCCAGACTTCATGTCAGTGCTTCAGCTGACCAATTTTTTTCGATAATTCGCTAGAATTTTCTACGGTATCTATGGTCTTGGTAATGCGATCTGGACGAAATTTCCAACGTAGTTTGAATACATTATTCTCCATCCATTTGCGAAATTTCCTTCCAATCCAATGGGTCGTTTCGAAATTATCAGGAAAAAAATATTTTGAATGGCCATATTTACGGAACCCCAAGTCGAATTTTGCTCATTGATGAACGTGACCTCGACATTCGCGATCCGAAGCTACCCTGAAAATTTCAAGTTTCTAGGACTCTCCCTTCGGAAGTTATAATTTTCTATGGTTTCTATGGTTCTGGTCATGCGATCTGGACAAAATGTTGCTTTAATATATCATTCTCGATTAACATACAGAACTTTATCTCGATCCAATCCGTAGTTTCGAAATTATCGAGAAAACAAAATTTCAAACGACCGCATTTACGGAACCCCTAGTATAATTCTGCTCATTGATGAACGTGAACGCGACATTTCAGATCCAAACCTATCCTGAAAATTTCAAGTCCCTAGGCCTTTCCGTTCGAAAGTTACAATTTTCTATGGTTTCTATGGTTCTGGTCATTCGATCTGGACAAAATTTCACATGTAGCTTGAACACCTCATTCTCCATTTGAGTGCGAAATTTCATCTCGATCGAAACTGTAGTTTCGAAGTAATCAGGAGAACAAAAGTTTGAACGGCCATATGAACGGAACCCTTAGTGGAATTCTGTCCATTAACGAACTTAACTGAGGCATTTCGGATCTGAACCTACACTGAAAATTTCAAGTCTCTAGGTTGTTCCGTTCGAGAGTTATCGTGCTTAAGGACGGACGAAACGTGCTTTTTGATAAGCGCTTCCGGAATTAATTGGGAAACACGAAAAAATGTCACTGTCATCACTCTAATCCGACACTATATATCTAGAATTCACCATCGGGCAGAGTACATTCAGACACGCTGTCATTTTCTGTCAGAGCAAGTAATCTAATCCGTGGAAACAGAACATGAAATTCACATTTGGAATATTGAGTTAGTTAAAACATAAATCGGTAAATATTCCGTATGGGTTGTTCCAAGTATCAATCTTTCCCTAACAAGGCGGACAAGTGAACTAATGGCATAATTTAATTCGGTACTCCCAACGTGATCTGCATTCTGAAATTCGAAAATTAATATTCAACTCGGCCGAAATATGGTCTCGTTAAATGGTTATCAGTCGACATTTCACGAATGTCAATATGGGAATCGAAATCGGGAGAATTGGGAGGATCCATCATTATTCACCCCTGGTAACTGAATCGTTTTGGAGCTTTTTAGTGGCGGAAAATTTGGCATTATTCGTTCGTGTGATTTTCAGTATGAAATTCTCTTGGGGGATTGACATTTTTGTAGGTTTCGGGATTTTAATCAAGAATTCCGAGAATGAGATGATTTTCTGGGTCTGTATAAATGGCATTCTTCATCACTGAGAAATATTCGCATAAAATTGAATTTGCTGGATGATTAAATTTTTTCTTTCGAAGCATTGTATTGGCCTGCAAATAAATGTACAAAATTATAATTTCTTCGAAAGTTCAAAGGAAAATTCGCATTGAAGTTTTATGGGTATATTCAGTACTTCCACTAATGAGACTGAAGATGAAAGGAGAACATTCATATGTGATCTAACTGGAATTGCATAATGTTGAAAAGCCTCGAGAGGAAATTGAGTGGAAAATGAAAAGCCAATCCGGAGTAAATTATGGATACGCACGTCCTCTATCTGCAAGGTTCGTGGTAGGTTAATTAGCAAGTTGCAAAGGAAAATGATTAATATTCGCTTTCGTCAATCTCAAAATAAACACCTCAGCCAATCAAAGAAAAAAAAATATTGAAAAGGAATCAGAAGCTTTTCCGCGCTTCTTCAAATTAATCTCCAGTGCGGTCCTTGTATCCAGTTTTCATCTCTGAACCCGTTCATTTGAGAATATTCTCATCCGGAATTCGAAATTTGACGAGAAAATTTAACCTGGAAAAGAGAAACGTATTGTGAATTATTACCTCGTGAATTACCCAGGTTCAGTACAACATCAACTTCTTTTTCTTCAAAGAATTCCTCCTTATGTTTACATGAAGCGTTACCAACGTAAGGATGTTAATTGCATTCTCCCGACAGCCACGGCTCCACTCTATTCCCGAGTCGGTCTTATTCGATGAAGCCTTCGACAAGTGTCTAACAACTCGATAAAAAAGTTGTAAACAGTCAATCGTCCTGTAAGTCTTCCCATTCAAGACGTTCAGATAGACAGAACGATATCGTGTAGCGTTCGGAAAGCTACTCATGTATGTCCGATAGAACGTGATAAGGGTGAATAAAAGGAAGTCCGAGGTGAAAACTCTTGCAGACGGACATTGGGAACGTTCACTACGAGATTGAAGGAGATACGTAGTTCAGATCCGTTCTCGTAAATCCAATAGGAATAGGAGATAGGGTGTAGATTCTGCCCGAATCGATTTTCTTTCCATTGGAATGACAATTCCCTCCTGAAAAAGACGTCTTTGCTGAATTGAAATTATTTGTGATATAGGGGGGGTTTTCACTGAAAACTATACAGGTTGAAGCTTTTTTTTTGACAGGTGCTAGAATTCATCGGAAGAGATAATAACGCCGGAAGTCGATCATATAAAATATTCAATTTGGAAAAAGTCGAAGAAATCTTGGGTATCATCATCTGAATACTACTCTGTTAGGAAGTCTCTCATGAATCACGGTGCCATTCGCATTCCAGACCACCAAATCTATCATTCGCAACAATAGACCGGTTTCGACTTATTCGAGTCTCATCAGTATAGCTCAGCGAATATGGATTCGGAGACGAAACGCAGCGGCGATCTGAGAAAATTTTCCTATTCACGCCACCTGTCCGCTCCAAAAGCAAGCGTCTCCCTATCTCTGTAGGCAAATGAAATATTTCTTCGCTTCCCGACAAAAACCAGCATATGTAACATTGCGGCGTTTTATCACATGTGGAAATATGGGTTAAAGCTAATCAACCTTATTCGTCTGAATAATTGACAAGAATAATATATTGGCTGTTTATCTGAAAATTCAAATTCATTAGAATTTTCAGATGAACGTGAATGGGGAAGTTTTCTCAGATCGCCGCTACGTTTCGTTTCCGAATTTTTCGTTTTCTGCATCGATTCCAGCTCCGCTGAGCTATACTGATGAGACTTGAATAAGTCGATACCGATCTAAGTTGCGAATGATGGATTCGGTGGTCTCTGGGGGTTAAATGGAATTATTGGTTGGCTTGCTTATTAGTTTATCTTGAACAATGTTTCTTTAGTTTCACAACATTTAATTTGAAATAGAGATGAAGAAAACGGTTTCACTCGAGCTCTCAGGAAAAAGTGACTAGGAACCGAGTAGGTGCATTTTTGAGCGCTCGTACTACTTCGTCACGATGTCTGTATTTTTCGAATTTTGAGCCGAAAATGGTCTCAATCGACTATGTTCGACTCATTGATGACGAATCCGTTGGAAAATTCGAGTCTGTCCGTCCGGCCGTCCGTCTGTTTGTCCGTAAGCACGATAACTCTCGAACGGAACAACCTAGAGACTTGAAATTTTCAGTGTGGGTTCAGTTCCCGAATGCCTCGGTTGAGTTCGTTAATGGGCCAAATTCCACCAGGGGTTCCGTTAATATGGCCGTTCAAAGTTTTGTTCCCCTGATTACTTGAAAACTACAGATTTGATCGAGATAAAATTTTGCACTCGAATGGAGAATGAGGTTTCCTAGCTACATGGGAAATTTTGTCCAGATCGCATGACCAGAACTATAGAAACTATAGAAAATTGTAACTTTTGAACGGAAACGCCTACGGACTTGAAATTTTCAGGATAGGTGTGGATCTCGAATGTCGTGATCACGTTCATCTATGAGCAAAATTATACTAGGGGTTCCGTAAATATGGTCGTTTGAAATTTAGTTTTCTTGATAATTTCAAAACTACAGATTCGATCGTGACGAAATTTTGTATACTGACTAGCTGACCCGGCAAACGTTGTTTTGCCATATCTCTCCCTTTTTTCGCAATTTCAGAATTGCTCGAGGCCTTCGGCCTCTCTTACCTTAGGAAAGTCCGTTTCTCCCTCTCGAAAACGCGGGGGGCGCTTCGCGCCCCCGGTCTCTCCCTTTTTTCGCAATTTCAAAATTGCTCGAGGCCTTCGGCCTCTCTTACCTTAGGAAAGCCCGTTTCTCTCTCTCGAAAACGCGGGGGGCGCTTCGCGCCCCCGGTCTCTCCCTTTTTTCGCAATTTCAAAATTGCTCGAGGCCTTCGGCCTCTCTTACCTTAGGAAATCCCGTTTCTCCCTCTCGAAAACGCGGGGGGCGCTTCGCGCCCCCGGTCTCTCCCATTTTTCGCAATTTCAAAATTGCTCGAGGCCTTCGGCCTCTCGTTGTTCTGGCTATTAAAAAATAAGGGTTGATCGTAGAAGGGTGAAAATTTGGGATTGTATGTATTTTTGTATGTTGTATCATAAAAAATAGAAATTAGAAATTTTGTCTAAAAAATAAAAAAAAAATGTTTAGGGGTGGACTACCCCTAACATTTAGGGGGATGAAAAATAGATGTTGGCCGATTCTCATAGATACCGGATAAGCACAAAAAATTTCATCAAAATCGGTCAAGCCGTTTCGGAGGAGTATGGCAACGAAAACTGTGACACGAGAATTTTATATATTAGATGGAGAATGATATATTCAAGCAACATTTATCCAGATCACATGACCAGAACCATAGAAACCATAGAAAATCATAACCTTCGAACGAAAAGGCCTAGGGACTTGAAATTTTCAGGATAGGTGTTGATCTGAAATGTAGCGTTCCCCTTCATCAATGAGCAGAATTATACTAGGGGTTCCGTAAATACGGTCGTTTGAAATTTTGTTTTCTCGATAATTTCGAAACTACGGATTCCATCGAGATGAAATTTTGTATTTTAATCGAGAATGATATATTAAAACAATATTTTGGGTGGGTTTGGATCGCGAATATCGCGGTCACGTTCATCAATAGGCAAAATTAGATTAGGGGTTCCGTAAATATAGCCGTTCAAAATATTTTTCTCTTGATAGTTTCGAAACCACTGATTGGATTGGAATAAAATTTTGTTCCTAGCTGAGGAATAATGTATTCAAACTACGTGCGGAATTTTGTCCAGATCGCATCACGAAGACCATAGATACCGTAGAAAATTCTAGCGAATTATCGAAAAAAAATTGGTCAGCTGAAGCACTGACATGAAGTCTGCAGTTTCGCCTAATTCTCAGAATTTTTTTGACAGCTGTAGAAAATGTCTTCAATTGATTTCTGAAACTGGAAAATGCGAATCTACCTACAAGGTGGATGTACGAGCGCTCAAAAGCTCCTGCCTTCACGGCAGTGCTTTTCGTAATTTTTTCGTTTTTATTCACTAACCCTCATAGGTTTCCAACCCCCCTTCTCAAGCTGCGCAGGAAAACCCCATTTTGACCCATCACAGAAAGACACGAAACTACACATTCTGCGTTATTGCCCTTGTCTTTGGACCTTGGATCCGGAATATCGAGTAGATTACAGAAGTTATTCACAAACTGCTGATTGTTCACCTTCCAAAATCAAATCAACCGTTATCGAGATATTTGAAGGAACTCTCAACAACGGTACAAACGGCATCACGATGCCCTCAAAAGATGCCGCTGAGATATCTCTGGGACCTCTTAGTGTTGCCTGGGTCGTTTCCAGAATGAAACACTATCATCAGTCTTACTCACTTCATGGAATCATAATTAGGTAGAAAAACCCCACAGAAACAGAAAAAGCCAAAATCCATCTTCTTTCTCACATATTACAACCAATTCTTCAACAAATTCTCATCATCAATCATATTTCCCTCCTGTAACAACGAAGGATCCAAATTCCATGTCTGCAAGCACCCACGATGCGGTCGGACTGCCACGAAACGCAATAGTTCCAGATTAATTTTTTGGGGACATAACAAATACTGGCCATGATTAATGAAAGATGGTACGTCTCGAGTTCAGGCTATTGGAACCTTTAATTTTAGGCGATGACACGGCTGTTCGAGTTGCCACATTTCCCCCCATCTCTTATTATTTGGAGGTATGATATTCTTCTTCAGGGATTCGGTAATGAATTTGATGAGAAGCGTTTGTTATGGAAAAGATTGATGCGTTTGCGAGATTCGTTTTCTCCCTTTTTTGTAGGAGGCCGAGTTCTTTTCATCTCGATATTGTTTTACGGAGCATTGTGGTTATTTGTTGTACTCGTCTCGATCAGTTTCGGCGTGGTTAACCTTTAATGTCTGGAGTTAATATTAATTGAGGATTTTACAGTTTTCTACGAATTCTGGATGAAAGTATCGTGAAATAAACCATTGGGGAGGGTGCAAACAGGTGTGGTACGTCGTGAACGTAAACGACCATCTGTATAGTGGTTTTGTTGCACCCGCGCTGTGAGGTCTTGTCATCTCTCTGACCATAAGTTGAATTATTAATTCGTAAGTCGTTGACAGAGTCAAGTATCGTCATGGAAAAACCAAGTTAACGTCGAGTTGTTCGAGTCTTCTGTGAAATATCGCCGCATACTCTTGCAAACCGAGTCGTCTGATCGTTTTTATCGCACCATTGCATCTTCTGTTGAAGTGATATAGAGCAACTTTAAGTGAATTGCCTTTAGCTTCTCAAAAACTAGGCGACCGCCCCAGAACTGTGCAGAAGGAAGGTTCATCTTCTGCTTCCTATCCTTCAACCCTATTTCAGTATCAGTCCGTTGTGATTCGCCGAGACTCCGTCATCAACCCTTGGGGTAAGTACTTTGCTTTGCTTAAGGTGTTTAATTTCACAGTGTGTTCACAAACCGTTTGCGATAGTTCAAAGAAAATTGGAAGGAACATATTGGGAGCAGTGGTTATTCGCCGAGACTGCGACAGCACCCCCTTGAGATGTTCAATTTCAAACTATGTTCATCTGAGGGTGGTCGCAAACCATTTGCGATCGTTCAGGGTGAATACGATTGAATACTTCTGCTATTGCTTTTTGCATCAAATAAAATTCGAAAAACATTGAATGATCTTTATTGTCATAAAATTTTTCGAGAATTTCATCTCAATAAATCAGAATAAAATTTGACACAAAATACGAATCATTTTGAAGAAGAAAAAACTTCCTTATCTGTATTGAACCGATCTGGCGTCTGCGCCCGTCATTTTCATTATCCGTACCGAAATCCATATTATCATGAACTTGGGTAGTCGGATGGCTGAGTCCGTCCGAGAGAAGAATAACCACAGAATCCTTTTCTACGAATCGAAGTACGATGCTAACCTCGAAATCTAGGCTGTCTCTTTTTGGGGTTTGCTCTGGACGGTTGTTGATTTTTCCTGGCGGCTCGTTTTTTCGTGAAGGTGAAACAGGGTGGGATTGTGAGTTAGTTGATCTGAAACCTTCGAGGGTGGAAGAGATACTTTGGTTTTGTCATGTGAGTAACAATATTTTATAATTACAACTTTATCATTCAGATACCGGCTTCTCCTAATTTGCTACACTTGTCTTCAACAGTGTCCATTATTTACCCCATGTGTTTATCTCATATCATTTACCATCAATTCACGAGAGGCAAGTTGCTTTTACTCAACGTATTTTACCACGTTGGTTTGCTTCTTGTGTATTGTTTTGTATCCATTTTCCATACTTCATTATCAAGTCTATTCCATATTATTTAATGATTCTAACTGACCATATGTATTAAATTCCTAAGTGCTTCTCACAAGAATTTGCCTGTATAAACGAACGTTCAATAATCACTTTAATTATAAGGTTTTGCAATATTCTTCAAATGATACTAAATGTAATCGTTGAAGTTTTCAGCAAATAGCAAGGATATTCATAAGCACCATTGTCGGCATTATGTTTCATCACTTTATATTGATTGAGCATTTCAAAAGGCTACTCTCCATGCATTATTATCCGTTATGACTTCTCGTTTATGGTTTATATGATTGACTGCTTATATCGTTTACTATCTATATCATCCACTGCTTATATCGTTTATTGTTTATTTCGTTCACTGTCTATAACATTTACTGGTTATATCGTTTACTGCTTATATGGTGTATCTAATACTTGATGGGATTATTGACTAGGAGACAACTATCGGACGACGCAACCTAAAAATTAATCAAGGCTTTGCCCATAGTTTGGAAATATATATATATATATATATATAATATATTATGGTTTTTCTTGAGTATTAAGTGCTTCAATGAAAGGTGGAAATTGTCAAAATTAAAATGTCCTTTATTATCATACACGTGTTTCGGTCTTTGAATTGACCTTTTTCAATGTCTCTAAGTTGGTATTCTCAAAATCGTAAAACATTAATTTAAGTATGAATTATTATTATTTCGTTTCCAAAGATGTTCGGTTGGAAACATATGATCGATTGATCGATCTCAATCGATCATATGTTTCCAACCGAACATCTTTGGAAACGAAATAATAATAATTCATACTTAAATTAATGTTTTACGATTTTGAGAATACCAACTTAGAGACATTGAAAAAGGTCAATTCAAAGACCGAAACACGTGTATGATAATAAAGGACATTTTAATTTTGACAATTTCCACCTTTCATTGAAGCACTTAATACTCAAGAAAAACCATAATATATTATAAATATATAGTGCAAGAAAACTTTCTACTAATATATATATATATATATATATATATATATATATAACGAGGATCTTTGGTCGCATTCCCCTCTCATTGCACCGTGGGAGCTCATCAATCATCAATCGTCAAATGATAGTTTGAACCCTGCGAAGTATAACTCCCAATTTACTGCCTTCAATCTACTCAATCATTTTTGAACACCACTTGAGATAATTCTCACCAGTCAACCTGTTTATGAATATTCTTCACTTGTGAGTTAATGGTATATAAACAAGAAAAAGAGGGAGGTTGTTTTTTTCTTCCCTTCTGGGTTGTGTTTTTTTACCTCCCTACCTTTTGGCACTCTGAAATAAACTTGTTATTTTCTTGTTTTGTGTGCTAAACTATGTGTTTTAAATTTCCTATTTTCCCGTCAATCTCTTCTATTGAATCAAGCGTTATTTGGGTTACATATTTACATACACAACGTAGAGTCCTTTAAAAACCACTATACGATCACGATCTTGGCCAAAGATTATATAGAGTATTATTTTCTAGTTAAAAAGAACGCCTGTGAGGTAGAGTTCTAGTTCTTTACGGTTTTCAATAGAAAACTGTAATGTCGGTACGAGTTTTATAATTTCAAAAGTACCAGTACAGTACAGTATTGTTCGTCTCTTTAAACATCGAGCTAGCGCACACTCTGGTGGCGAATTGAACCGTTAGAGTTTACATCTACAAATGAACTTTTCCCCCAATTTCACGCCTCCCGATCCCTCCAATATCTCCCACCTGGATCGTTCAAAACAGCCTTCAACTTTTCCACATATTGCAGAGAGCAGCATAACGCCAGTCGTCTCGATTTCCCGATCTCCTCACAATTTCAATTTTCCCCCTCGTAAAACATAAATTCGGTATAATCCGGGGATGTTGTGAACAAGTAAGAGCTCTAACATTGTTTTCTCATTTCATTCAATACCGTCGGAATTTTCCGGCAGAAGAAAATGATGCTGCCTTCATGAATAACACAAGACGTTTTCCGTCGCTCGCAGGCACCGGCTCACGAGATTTTTGGAGGCTTAATACGAACTTTACGGAAGTTCCGGAATTCGCGGGGAAAAAGCGCCGTGCGTCGGTGTTCCGTACCATGCATGAATATTGAGCACTTTAAATTAGTTCCGCATTGTTTTTCGGGGAAATGAAACGGTCGGAGATATGTGATGTAGGCGCGAGATGCGGAATGATAATCGACTGTGGAGGAAAAGTTCCGCAGAATTACCATATCCGCGGATCTGGATAGCGTCGCGATGAAGCTTTGTATTCTTCGCACATGGGAGGAAAGAAATCTGAGATGAGTTTCTAACACAATTTTGCTCACAAGAATTTGTATTGAAATGGTCCGATATATTACAACGTTCCTAACTTGAACACCACCGACATTTTCGCGAATTTTTGACGATATTGAAATTCTTGAAGATTATTCTATAAAAAATCACGAAAAGCACTGCCGTGAAGTTAGGAGCTTTTGAGCGCTCGTACATCCACCTTGTAGGTAGATTCGAATTTTCCAGTTTCAGAAACAGATTGAAATTTTTTTGACCTCTGTCAAAAAAATTCTCAAACTAAGGCAAAACTCCAAACTTCAGTGCTTTAGCTGAACAATTTATATTCGATAAGATTCTCTATGGTATCTATGGTCTTGATGATGCGATCTGGACATAATTTGGTACGTAGTTTGAATACATTATTCTTCAGTTATGTGCAGAATTTCATTCGAATCCAATCAGTAATTTCGAAATGATCAGGAAAAAAATATTTTGAACGGCTATATTTACGGAACGCCTAAATATTTTTTGCTCATTGATGAACGTGACTGCGACATTCGCGATCCAAACCTACCCTGAAAATTTCAAATCCTTAGGCCTTTCCGTTCAAAAGTTACAATTTTCTATGGTTTCTATGGTTCTGGTCATGCGATCTGAACATGTAGCTTGAATATATCATTCTCCATTGAAATACGGAATTTTGTCTCGATCGAATCCGTAGTTTAGAAATTATCGAGAAAACTAAATTTCAATAGACCGTATTTACGGAAGCCCAAGTATAATTCTGCTCATTGATACACACCTATCCTGAAAATTTCAAGTCCCTAGGCCTTTCCGGTCGAAAATTATGATTTTCTATGGTTTCTATGGTTCTGATCATGCGATCTGGAGAAATGTAGCTTGAAAATATCATTCTCCATTGAAAATTTCGTCACGATCGAATCTGTAGTTTTGAAATTATCAAGAAAACTTAATTTCAAACGACCATATTTACGGAACCCCTAGTATAACTTTGCTCATAGATAAACGTCATCACGACATTCGAGATCCACACCTATCCTGGAAATTTCAAGTCCCTACCTTTTTCTATGGTTTCTATGGTTCTGGTCATGCGATCTGGACAAAATTGCACATGTAGCTTGAACACCTAATTCTCCATTTGAGTGCAAAATTCAATCACGATCGAATCTGTAGTTTCGAAGTAATCAGGAGAACTAAATTTCGAACGGCCATATTTACGGAACCCCTCGTGGAATTCTGCGCGTTAACGTACTCAACCGAGGCATTTGGGATCTGAACCTACACTGAAAATTTCAAGTCTCTAGGTTGTTCCGTTCGAGAGTTATCGTACTTACGGCCGGACGGACAGACTCGAATTTTTCGACGAATTTGTCATCAGTTAGTCGAACCTTGTCGATTGAGACCATTATCGGCTCAAAATTCGAAAAATACAGACATCGTGACGAAATGATATAGCTCTCGTGTAAGTAGTACGAGCGCTCAAAAAGAGTAGTATTGGTCGAAAGCTCTTGAATATTTGATTATTCATAAAAGAGGCCGTCCATAAATCACGTTCAATGAATTTCAAGTTTTTTCGACCTTCCTTCCTAATTTTCACTCAATCCTAATTAAATCAGATAATTCAACTCAAAATTTCCTTAATCTCTTTCCAACACAACAATCCTATTGTGCGAGAGGGTTAACTGAGTCGATGCAAAATAATAGTATATTATTTAACGTGCGGTAATGTAGGTCATAACTCACGCAGATGAAGTTTGCAGCCCGAGTCGAAAGCGAGTGCTGTAATTCATCAAGTGAGTTATGGCCATTACCGCAAGTTGAAAACTTTACTTCATCTGCGACTGTAACAATGAATAATAAGATACAAGTACAGAGAAAGAACTTTATTTACAAACCTTAATAGTTACCTATAACAATGCATTATTTATGTTGATTGTGCTTCTTAGCATGGAGTAGACAGTCCATAGGGGCGATGCTTCATATTTAGTGCTAAATTCACTAAAATATGCCAAAAGAACACTATCTGTAAACGATGACTTAATTATTCTTTCAGTTACACCAATCTTGAAAATTGTTGTATACACCTTCATATTTGTTTTGGGATGTTTCGGGCAATTAATTCTGTATGGTAACATTGACCGATTGTCTTATTTCTGAAGGTGTACATAATAATTCATCTTCACTATCTGAATTCATCTTTTTCAGCAAAACATTCACAATAATAATAAATAGGTATCAACTTAATTTGATAAAACGTCCAAATTAGTCAAGTGACTTCCCCTCATTACCAATAATGGACTGTTTCCTTTCGGCCAATCAGCTTGTTCAGAAGCACAGATATAGGGAGTTATAGAAGTGAGTTATTATAACTCAGGGTGTTTGTCTACATATAATATTAATTGCTCAAAAGTAGTTGAATAATGAATATATAATTGAATAGGAGTAAATAAATACAATTATTATTCATATTTCTTAAATTGAAACATATCAAATCGATTCCGGGTCGAGCCATCAGCAATATCAGGGACTACCATAATACTATTTACATTTGTAGGGGTTAACAATGTGATCAAAACCTCTCCTACCTTTTCAAAGGTGGCACTCTCCCAGGATACCTAGTGAAGGCAGCTTTATTCCGTTGTGTAATTGAAATAAAATTTATTCGCTTTTTAGTGCCTCTGACTTCGACGGCTAAGAAACCACGCTGTTAAATTGTTCCATACCACATTTCCCCATGATTTCTGCTTACCTAATCGACATTTCATTTTCTTATCGCTGATTTTCCACGAAAATCGGAGCTGACCTGTCGAAACCTTTACGTTCGTCAATACAAAGCTTTTCTGTAGTCTGAGGCCAGTTCCTATAAACTTCCTTATCACAGCGTGGTTATCAAGTTCTTAAACGCGCCCGGCTATAAGCTGAGCTCTTAACGATCCGTTGATTAATACAATGTAATACTATGTATGCCTCTTATATCTCAACTATACTGATTCTTTCCTGAGATTTATCCAATAGGTATTCGAAATTCAAATTAAATATTCGTATTCTCAGATATAACACCGTTATTATCGATGATGCTGCTATTTTTGATGCTTGCTGTTGGTGGTTGTGTGTCATATATTGTTCTGTTATATTGAGTTGTCATCATTGTTTTGGACTGTTTGGGTACCCTTTTTGAGCGCTCGTACTACTTACACGAGGGCTATATCATTTTGTCACGATGTCTGTATTTTTCGAATTTTGAGCCGAAAATGGTCTCAATCGACTATGTTCGGAGTGATGACGAATCCGTCAGAAAATTCGAGTCTGTCCGTCCGTCCGTCCGTTCGTAAGCACGATAACTCTCGAACGGAACAACCTAGAGACTTGAAATTTTGAGTGTAGATTCAGTTTCCGAATGCCTCGGTTAAGTTCGTTAATGGGCCGAATTCCACCAGGGGTTCTGTAAATATGGCCGTTCAAAGTTTTGTTCCCCTGATTACTTGGAAACTACAGATTTGATTGAGATGAAATTTTGCACTCAAATGGAGAATGAGGTGTTCAAGCTACATGTGAAATTTTGTCCAGATCGCATGACCAGAACCATAGAAACCATAGAAAATTGTAACTTTTGAACGGAAACGTCTAGGGACTTGAAATTTTCAAAATAGGTGTGGATCTCGAATGTCGTGATCACGTTCATCTATGAGCAAAATTATACTAGGGGTTCCGTAAATATGGTCGTTTGAAATTAAGTTTTCTTGATAATTTCAAAACTACAGATTCGATCGTGACGAAATTTTGTATACTGAGGGAGAATGATATATTCAAGCTACATTTCTCCAGATCACATGACCAGAATCATAGAAACCATAGAAAATCATAACTTTCGAACGGAAAGGCCTAGGGACTTGAAATTTTCAGGATAGGTGTTGATCTGAAATGTCGCGTTCACATTTATCAATGAGCAGAATTATACTAGGGGTTCCGTAAATACGGTCGTTTGAAATTTTGGTTTCTCGATAATTTCGAAACTACGGATTCGCTCGAGATGAAATTTTGTATTTTAATCGAGAATGATATATTAAAACAATATTTTGTCCAGATCTCATGACCAGAACCATAGAAACCATAGAAAATTGTAACTTTTGAACGGAAAGGCCTAGGAACTTGAAATTCTCAGGGAGGGTATGGATCGCAAATATCGCGGTCACGTTCATCAATGAGCAGAATTAGACTAGGCGTTCCGTAAATATGGCCGTTCAAAATATTTTTTTGCTGATAGTTCCGAAAATACTGAGCGGATTGGGATGAAATTTTGCACCTAGCTGAGTAATAATGTATTCAAACTACGTGCAAAATTTTGTACAGATCGCACTACCAAGACCATAGATACCGTAGAAAATTCTAGCGAATTGTCGAAAAAAATTGGTCAACTGAAGCACTGACATGAAGTCTGGAGTTTCGCCTAAGTTTGAGAATTTTTTTGACAGCTGTCGAAAATCCCTTCAATTGATTTCTAAAACTGGAAAATGCGAATCTACCTACAAGGTGGATGTACGAGCGCTCAAAAGCTCCTGACTTCACGGCAGTGCTTTTCGTAATTTTTTTTCATCGTTTAGGAAGAAATGCATATCAAAATGAAGAGAATATTTTCCCAATAATACATATCTGTACCTAGTTTTTTCTTGAGGTGCGATCGAGAATATTTTTTTCAATCGACCAATTCATCATACCCACTCCATGATGAGACCATTGTCTCCTGAACTGAATTTTCTTCCTCTTCAACACACAACACCTTCATATGTATTCTTAGGTCACAAAAGTCCAATACGTTCATTTATCTTATTCCCAATATTCACTACCGATTCTTTATATCAAGGAAACTGTAAAAGGTAAGCCTCTAGAGGCACGATGTTTTCGCTGATACGATAAAGAACTATTGCCAATACTCTGTAGCTCATTTTTCTTCGCGCGACAGGTGAATAAACGGCCTGAAGAAGTTCGGTTCGACATTTTGGTGAACGAGCATCTTGGTTGTCCCTTCGTGAAATTGATTGTTGATGTGAAAGTAGGAAGCAACTAGACATATGGAAAAATGTTCAGGATATTGAAGAAATTCTGAAAATAAATCGATTCCCTGAATGGAATATGTTATATTATAAAAAGACACGATAACCATCAAAAAGAGGACCGGTTTCTGCTTGATTGAACCAGACCAGAACAACGTAGCTCATCCAACAACTCGTAGGCAACAGCAGAGTATTTTGCATACACTAACGCCACCTGTCTAGAAATGCTTTCAACCGCTCATGACTTTCATCCGTTTGCTTCGAATCATTTGATCGTTTCCGGAACTTGTCCTCATCATTTATCTTCAACAAACAAAAGGAAAATGTTCATTAACGGATATGAACCAGGGACTGATACACAAAACATTACATTTCACTCTCCCCCTTAACATTCTTCTGTATATTGTTGTCGACAGTAATGAAGCCCTTATATCCGAAATAACCTGGAGGCTGGAGGGTCTAGTTTGCGTAAGAGAACATCTGAATATTTTCCTCTGTTACGGAATGCCCCATTTAGGATGAAATATTAACATAATATTCCAACTTTGAAGTCGTAATGGAAGGGTGAAAACGAAGACATTTTATAGCGGAATAACTCAATTACCGTTCCGCCGGTTATGCTCGAGAGCCGAATCGAGTAGTAGTCGGTAACTCGGTTGAAAGAGGAGCCTGTTGGAGGGAATCGGAATTAAATCGATTGGCACAACTTTATTGCGTTTTCAGGCTGCTTTCCACGGAAATTGGGGAATTTTAAGCACTCCTTTCGCTGGAATTGTTCCCTAACGCTCTTCTGGTTGAATGTTTCCTGGCATAAACGTTTGAGCATGGACGTACAGGAATGCCAACAAACATGTTCGCATTTCTGACAGTTAAAATAAGTCAGTTAACGAAAATGACAGTTACAGAACTCTATAGATCACAGTCACGTAGCTGCTACAGTATATTGGCGATGCTGATAGTTTGAAAGAAGCATTCCTATTGGCCAAATTTCGATCAAGCTTGAGTGTATATTGATAAATTGGTCCTAAAAATCATGAGAGCTTCTGTAAATAATCTTGAGGTGTAGGAAAAATATGTTGTATGATTTTTATATTAAACCAATAGGACGGGTGCAAATTGATAATTGAAAATACAGAATATATTTTGGATAGGTGTTAACATTTGAGTGTTTTGTTATGGAGTATCACAATAATTTTGGTGGTTCTGCTGATCAAGCTGTTCTTTTTTCCTGAAAAAAAAAAATTATGAGAGCCAATGCATCTGATGAAACATTTTTTGAGCGCTCGTACTACTTACACGAGGGCTATATCATTTCGTCACGATGTCTGTAGTTTTCGAATTTTGAGCCGAAAATGGTCTCAATCGACTATGTTCGACTCACTGATGACGAATCCGTCGGAAAATTCGAGTCTGTCCGTCCGTCAGTAAGCACGATAACTCTCGAACGGAACAACCTAGAGACTTGAAATTTTCAGTGTGGGTTTAGTTCTCGAATGCCTCGGTTAAGTTCGTTAATGGGCCAAATTCCACCAGGGGTTCCGTAAATATGGCCGTTCAAAGTTTTGTTCTCCTGATTACTTGAAAACTACAGATTTGATCGAGATGAAATTTTGCAATCGAATGGAGAATGAGAATGAATATGATATCCGAAAAAAGTAGGAACAGTGTTGGGTTCTGTAGTTAAAGCGTGTATCCGAAAAAATTCTATGGAAATGGCTGGCGTACGGACAGACGGAAGGACATGAGGCAATAAAATATGACAATCACAAATATTATGAGAGAATTACAAAAAAATAGAAACTTACCTGCTTGTCTAGAGATTTTTGGACGCATTGAAAACTGGGATTAATATCAGCGCAGGTCTTCACCGCTCCAAGATTCTTCACGCATTCTTTGATTGCAGTTTTGGAATCTTCAGTGAGTGGTTTCCATTTGTGGACGCTTTCAATAAGTTTCTCAGGATTGACGGTACCATCACTGTTTAAGGAGCCGGACTCTTCGTAAATACATTTAAACAAGCAGAGCATTTTCTCTGACGGTTTCGAGGTGTCGGCATTCAAAGTTTTCCAGTCATCTTGGACAATATTGAGTTTGGTCTCACACGGGGACGTTTCTTTCCCCTGAAATATATCGAAGGAGTCAAACAATTACGGGAGAAAATGAAATATGCACTACGAGGAGACGAAGGGCTTGGAAATCAATTTTCTTTTATTGGGTACATTAATTTCAGATCTTGTATGATTTGAATTCATTGAAACCTCTTTCAATTCTTAGTATGGTCTACTTTTTTGTAGCCGGAATTTGAACCGAATTTGGCACTGGTTCGACCAGATATCAGATGGGGTAAAAGGGGGATAGTCGCTTCACCTCGAAGTCCTCCCAGCCTTCTCAGTCCCTCATATGGAAACTGAAAATTTATTATTTTGAGGAGAATACTCACGACAGCAATTGCCACCAAGCATAAAAACACCACCGCTTTCAACATTTTCGATATCACTCAATACAAATTATATTGAACTGAGACGAGAATGCATGCAGTTTTATATATATCGTTCTCTTGACAGACCTTACCATTGACTTTCGATAACACTTGATCTGTTAGAATCATCTGCTGAATAATCTGAATGTTTATATCTATATGATTCCACTAATAAATTGATCGTTATTGTTGAACTGTAAATATCAGTTATCATGGAAAATTGCTCCAACTTGTATCAAATTTGAGGAGTGATCGGACGTTTGATGACGTTTTTTTTTCTCAAGTCAAGTTAGGACAGTGTTGAAACAATTCTCGAAATGAATTTTTATTTGGTTTAAGTTGAGTCAGCTCAAGTTAGGACGTTGAGATAATTCTTGGAATTTATTTATATTTGGAATAGAACAAAATTTATTTAGGATAGGTGTTAATTGAATGTTTTCTTATGGA
The DNA here is from genome assembly GCA_963966015.1 of Aphidecta obliterata. Lineage (NCBI taxonomy): Eukaryota > Metazoa > Arthropoda > Insecta > Coleoptera > Coccinellidae > Aphidecta > Aphidecta obliterata. The sequence continues at coordinate 9,169,517 of OZ014435.1, forward strand.
GCATCACATAAGTTTGGTGGTTGATCTAATCAAGCTGCTCCTCGTTTCTGGAAAAAAAAAATAAGAATGAGACTCGATTTGAATTAAATTATAGCACGAAAGAACAAATGAAAGTTTATTCAATGTTCGACAAAGCTATGACGCCATGTCTGAAGAACGTACATAAGTGGTGGAATCCGTGTATTGGGAGTGCCCGCTCTAATTTTTTTTCCAGAGGATTTTATAGTGAATCATAAGAGAGTAGATGAAAATGGTCACCGTGTAAATTGGCTGACGTACAGACAGACGGAAAAACATGACGCAATATAGAATATTGCAATTAGAAATATTAGGAGAGAATTTCCATTGAATATGAAACTTACCTGCTTTTCTAGAGTTCTTTGGACGCATTGATAAGAGGGACTAACATCAGCACAAGTCTTCACCGCTCCAAGCTTTTCCAGGCATTCTTTGATGGCAGTTTTGGAATCTTCGGTGAGTGGTTTTCGTTTGTGGACATTTTCAACAAATTTCTCAACATTGATGGCACCATCACTGTTTACGTTGCCGGTTTCTTCATAAATACACTTAAACAAGCAGAGTATTTTCTCTGATGGTTTTGAGATGTCGGCATTAAAAGTTAGCCAGTCATCTGGTAGAATATTGACTTTGGTCTCACAATAAGGGGATGTTTCTCTTGTCTGAAATATAACGAGGGAGTCAAAAAGTGACGATAGAAAAAGGCACTTGGAGTCTTGTATGATTTGAATTCATTGGAACCTCTCAATTCTATACATAGTCCACTTTTTTTAGCAGGACTTCAACAGTGGATAAAAAATTCATTTCGAATTGAAAATTTCTTGCAATACACCAAACCATATTTCAACCGAATTCGGCACTGGTTCGACCAGATTTTAGATTGGGCAAAGAGGGTATATCGCTTGACCTCGAAGTTCTCAATTCTTGAACAAAAAACAAATTTGTTACGCAACTGAGGTAGAGACGTTCTCAATCATCCGAGATAAATCTTTTATATGGAAACTAAACATTTATTATTCAAGGAGAATACTCACGACAGCAATTGCCACCAAGCCTAAAAATACGAAAGCTTTGAACATTTTTGATATCACTTAAGACAAACTATATTGAACTGAGACTATTGTTGATGAATTCATTTTTATATAAAACCATATCGCTTTTAACAGAGATCTAACCATTGACATTCGATAACACTTGATCTGTTAGAATCATCTCGTCAATAATTTGGTTGTTTATATCTATATAATTCTACTAATCGATTAATAGTTATTGTTGGACTGTAAATATCAGTGATTATGAAAAATTCCTCCAATTTTTATCAACTTTGAGGAGTGATCTGACGTTGTAGGACGTAATTGTTAACTCACTTCCTTGTCTGTTAATTTTGCAATTGATTTACAACTAACTTCCCGATGAGCTAGAGTTGCTAGAGACTTGAAACTGCAAACATAGTTCTTACTTATTCCTCAAATTAAGGAGGAACTTGAACTCGAAGAAAACCAAGGATGATATTTTACGAGATATAGCCTTTTTCTTCCCATATTTCTACCTTAGTTGAAATTTTAGAACCATTTTCCGTTTTAGATCCGAAGAACTCAAATAAATCTGGAATTTGCTATATGTTCTGATCATAATCTAGTGAAGATATTGGAAATAAATAGCAAAATTCCACACAGTGAAAGGCCAAAAAATCTTATGAGTATTACGTTTTCAAAACCGTGTGAAAAGTAAAACAAATTGAAAATCAGTGAAGTCGAGTCGAAAGCTTTTTCTCTCTTGTTTCTGTGTACCGAAACAGCCTGCAGTGATCATTGTCTGTATGTGTACTATCATTTTATTTCATAAACTTCAAAAGATGGAATCACCGAATACTTCCAAATATACCAGAAAAACTCAATTTTATTTTCACATAGAATTGTTAGAAAGCTAAATTTTCACATAACAAATTCAATCAAAAAATTTCCGCAGGAAAAAGCTAATAGTTTTGAGGAAGAATAAAAAAAACGTGATACGATCCTTTCGATATTCCACATGAGTTTTTGTGTCATTATTTGAAAATAACCACAAATTTTCGATTTGATCAGATAGGTATTTTCAGAATGGTTGAAAAGAAAAAATTTTAGATGGCTATATCTACGGCACCCTTCGTAGGAAGGCGGCGGCGCATTCAGACTTCTAACGTTTTCTGAAAATTCCAAAACTCTAGGCCTCATCTTTCGAAAGTTATCGTGTTCACGGCCAGACGAACGGCGAGACAGGCGGACAGAAATTAATTTTACCACGAATTTTTCACCTGTGAGTCTAACATAATCATTTGAGATCATTCTCAGCTCGAATATTGAAAACATTTAGACAAAATGATGAAAATTCACACAATGACAGAACATAAAAAAAAATTCGAATAAAAAAAAAAACTTAATGGTTTCGAGATGTCGGCATTATAGGTTAGCAAGTCATCTGGGAGAATATTAACTTTGGCCACACAAGGGGAGGTTTATATTGCCTGCAATATATCGAAGGAGTCAGAAAATTAATTTTCCTTCTTTAGGTACATCAACTTCAGGTCTTGTATGATTTGAATTCATTGAAACCTCTCAATTCTAAACATGGACCATTTTTTTGTAGCGGGACCTAAACAGCGGATAAAAAAATTCATTTCAAAAAGAAAATTTCTTGCAATACACTAAACCATATTTGGCACTGATTTGACCAGATTTCAGATTGGCTAAAGGGTATATCGCTTCACCTCGAAGTTCTCAATTCTTGAACAGAAAAAAAGTTTGTTACGCAACTGAGCTATAGACGTTTTCAAGCATCCGAGAGGATTTCATATGGAAACTAAAAATTTATTATTTTGAGAATAATACTCACGACAGCAATTGCCACCAAGCCTAAAAATACGAAAGCTTTGAACATTTTTGATATCACTTAGGACAAACTATATTGAACTGAGACTATTGTTGATGAATTCATTTTTATATAAAACCATATCGCTTTTAACACAGAACTAACCATTGACATTCGATAACACTTGATCTGTTAGAATCATCTCTTCAATAATTTGGTTGTTTATATCTATATGATTCTACTAATCGATTAATAGTTATTGTTGGACTGTAAATATCAGTGATTATGAAAAATTTCTCCAATTTTTATCAACTTTGAGGAGTGATCTGACGTTGTATGACGTTATTGTTAACTCACTTCCTTGTCTGTTAATTTTGCAATTGATTTACAACTAACTTCCCGATGAGCTAGAGTTGCTAGAGACTTGAAACTGCAAACATAGTTCTTCCTTATTCCTCAAATTAAGGAGGAACTTGAACTCGAAGAAAACCAAGGATGTTATTTTACGAGATATAGCCTTTTTCTTCCCATATTTCTACCTTAGTTGAAATTTTAGAACCATTTTTCGTTTTAAATCAGGAGAACTCAAATAAATCTGGAATTTGCTCAATGTTCTGATCATAATCTAGTGAAGATATTGAAAATAAAAAGCAAAATTCCACACAGTGAAAGGACAAAAAATCTTATGAGTATTACGTTTTCAAAACCGTGTGAAAAGTAAAACAAATTGAAAATCAGTGAAGTCAAGTCGAAAGCTTTTTCTCTCTTGTTTCTATCACTTTACTATCATTTTATTTCATAAACTTCAAAAGATGGAATTACCGAATTCTTTCAAATATACCAGAAAAACTCAATTTCATTTTCACATGGAATTGTTAGAAAGCTGAATTATCACATAACAAATTCAATCAAAAAATTTCCGCAGGAAAAAGCTGATAGTTTCGGGGAAGAATAAAAAAAAGTGATACGATCCTTCCGATATTTCACATGAATTTTTGTGTCATTATTTTGAAAATAACCACAAATTTTTGATTTGATCAGATGGGTATATTCGGAATGGTTGAAAAGAAAAAATTTTAGATGGCTATATCTACGGCACCATTCGTAGGAAGGCGACGGCGCATTCAGACCTCTAACGTTTTCTGAAAATTCCAAAACTCTAGGCCTCATCTTTCGAAAGTTCACGGCCAGACGGACGGCGAGACAGGCAGACAGAAATGAATTGTTAACACGAATTTTTCATCTGTGAGTCTAACATAATCTTTTGAGAAAATTTTCAGCTCGAATATTGAAGACATTCGGACAGAATCATAGGAACAAACGCACTAGAAGGTAAAAATTTATTTTAGTGTTCAACTCCCGTTTTAATAATTTTTTTTTGTCAACAAACTTTCTTATAAGAAATTGAATCGAATCAGCCTGAATCCCAGGAAACGTTTACGAGATAAAATAATTTTTTTTTCAAGATGGAAAATGAAATTTTAACATTTCCTGACATCACTCACCGGACCTTCCAACATAATTCTATAAAAGATTAGAATATGTCAAGAAATTTCTTTTTCGTGAGCCTTATCTCAATATAAATTCATTGGCTAATTATTGATGCTTAACACTTTCAACGAGGATTTCATTCGTTAAATTTGCCTACCGCCAAACTTGAAGAAAAAATCTCGCCATTCGTAATAAATACATTTAGCGTATCTAAGATTGTCCATTTTAACTTTTTCACATAAGATAGGATCTTTTGTTACCCCAGCTTGGAGGAACTGCCTTATGAATATTAATTATGTCAATATTCACGCTTTCAATGCTAATTCAATAAATCATATCTCCTAAACTAGAAGTTTCCTGAATTAGAGACTGGTACCATTCGTTTTTTATTTCATAATTGCATCTCGGAAAAAATGATGGGCAATAAACTAAAGACAGGCTGTACAAAAGGTTTATACATCTGTAAGGGGCTAGGAGAAATTAATTTATATTCCTCAGTCCGTTTTGAAATTGCGTTTCAATGAATATTCCTTTTTCATTGACCCCATCTCGAGTCTTACCTCCTTCTGAACACCTTCCCGAACACAATGATAATATGGTTCAATATTGTAGCAGTTATTCACTTCAGTTGTTTGCTTCTTCACGCATTCCCTGATTCCGTCTTTTGTAGATTCCCTCAAAGTCCTCCACGAATTCAAATGTTCCACAACCTTATCTGCGTCGACTGTTTTATCGAAGTTGAAAGCTCCTATTCTTTCGTATTCGCATTTCAAGTAACACAATATTTTTTCAGAGGGGTAGTAGGGATTTTTACTCAGTTCAACTCTATCCTTCCTTCCAACGTTGTTCTCTAGTGCGCACTTGGATTTTTTCGCCGACTTGAAACAAATTTAGTGGGAGGTTATATCAAAAAGTTTTCAAGGTAATGTTTATAACATAATGCATATTTACCACCGCGAATACTTCTAGAACTCCTGGGAGCAGTAACCATATCAGATAATTCATGGTGATGCAAGGAAACTAACGAGCCATTACGAAATTATTTCGAATTCATTGAAATCAGACACAATTATTGTTGTTTCATCTGATAATGATATATTCAAATCTCGATAGACATAGGGACAGTTAATATTTGATTAATTAGATCATAGTACATATTCTTGCGATATAATGGTTTCTATTATCGAAATGTAAATTCTATACAGGGTGTCTACTTTTAAAAGGGCCAAACTTCAAGGGGAGATCATACATATAATTTTCAACAAAAAATGTCATATAACACATGGTCGAAATGTTGACGAATATTCTTCAATTTAACATTTCTTGAATTCACGAAATGAAATATTTTGTTCGAATAAGATGTTTTATTTGAATCATCAATTCTGCATATCTATATTTCGAAATTTGAGTTACATTAATCTGACGATAGATTCTTTTCAACAGAAGAATTTTCTTATATTAAATCTAATAAAAATCGACACTTTCTTCAAAATTATTTTTATTATATTAAATATTCATCAAAATTAAGTACAAGAAATCATCATCAGGTCAAATATTGACATCTCATTTGCACCATTCCACAATCTTGAACACTAATAGTGGACAAAATATCGAAGTTTTAGGCTTTTGGAGCCTGAAACAATAGTAAATATATAAAAACACATAATACAAATTAAGTTCAGGTAGCTAAAAAACTGCGAAAGTTATTTTAATTTTCATTGAATTCGTAAGGTTAATTAACTTTAAGAGAAACAATTTCAAACAGAGGAGGTGAACCGTTGTTTTTTTTTATTCGATAAATCTACTTGAAAGTATTTCAATTTTTGGTATCCTGAGGCTTTCCAATAAGACTCAATAAATTGAGTAAAATAGCTACGAAATAAGTGCCTTCACGTAAAATTCTAAAAACATTCTCTGAACTAAACAGTGCGTCAGTGTGACAAATTATGTCATTTTATTATAATAAACGTCAAGAGATGGGATCACAATTTTCATTCCACATGGAAAAACTGTGAAGCCGAATTCATGTGAATGATGAATTTACCTGTTCGGTCTCTGCTGTTCTCACACAATCGTAGTACGGTTTTAGGTTGGCACAAGTGTTCACTGGAACTGCAACTTTCTTCACACATTCCTTCAATCCGTCTTTCAATGGTGCGTCCAGATCTTTCCAAGCTGTAACTTTTTTCACAAGTTTCTCGGCGTTTATCGTTTTATCGGGATTCAATGCACCGGATTCCTCGTATTCGCATTTTAGGTAACACAACATTTTCTCGGGAGGGTTGGCGGAATCTTTCTTCAGTTCATCCCAATCGCTCTGCTTGACGTTGAATTTTGAGGCACAATCTTCTGCCGCCTACGGAAAAATTCAGGGTTTAATCATTGAGAATTTTCATATTTGTTTTTATGAAAATGTCATACATGAACAATTCGTATTATAATCGAAATATTTTTTGATATTCTTGTGGTAGAATGAAAAAATCATGAAGTGACCTTTCTTCCTTAAATATGAATTTTAATGATCCCAAGTATTTTGGAAATTTTACTTTATAGGGCGTAGTGATATTTTTTTTTAATATTTCCTTTTGTCATTTCTGTAATCGAATGGCATCCTGAAATACCATCTGATACTATCCTCTTTCGAAAAGGGATTACACAAGGTAGATCAGAAAGAATAGCATTTATTTTTAACTTGAGAACACTAAATACTCACACCAACAAAAGCCAGTAAAACAGCTAAAAGCACCAGAGATATATTCGAATTCATGTTGAAGGTGTGTGAAACAATTCGAGACTGTTGGCAATGTTTCGATCCATCCTGATTTATCTTACTTTATCTGAGTCATTGAACCGCGGTGTTTTATGCCAACAACTGATCAATATTTCTAGGAAATGTTCAGAAGATGAATTCATGGCCAAAATTCAAGGTTATTCACATACACATGCCAATCCTTCTCTCATGAAGCATAAAGAAGCATTAGAAAAAACAGTTTACTCATCATCATCTGAACTACACTGCCCAAAACAAACCATCATTTACTTTTATGGGTCGCATAAATTTACGATCTTAATTGTCGATTTGAATCCTACAACTAAAATTGTGCACTTGAGATAGGAAAACTGTCAATTTCATACCATAAACATCAATCTTCTCTGCACAATTTGAGTTGTATTAGTTACGAGATTCGCAAATTTGACCAGGTGAAGATGTGTGAAACAATTCCAGACTGTCTGTAATGTTTTAATCCATTCTTCTTTATCTGAGTGATAAAGCATCTTGTACTGTCATTGGACCGGTGTTTTATGTCAACAAAAATTCAATATTTATGGAAATGTTCAGACGATGAATTCGAATTTATTGCCGAAGTTCAAGGTTATTCAGATACACATGCCGGAAACTTCTTTAATGAAGCAGCTGGCGAGAAAATAGTCAAATCATTCTATGAACTACACTGCCCAAAAATAAACCCCATTTAGTTTTATGGGTCTTAAACATTAAAGACCTCAATTGTCAATTCTAATCCTACAATTGAAATTATGCACTTTAATAGGAAAATTGTCAATTTCAGACCATACACAGACCAAATTCCCCGCACAATTTCAGTTGTACGTTTTGAAACGACATTTTTCTTAATTTTGACAATTCTGAAACGAAATGTACAGAAGAATGATCAAATTTAAAGTACCTATAAATTGAACCCCACGAATGAGCCCGATTATTCAAAGAAAAAAAGGTACAACTTGCGAACCAACCACATAGAGGTCGAACAAGAATAAAAAAATAATACGATATTGCATTATGAACTAAGCTCTGAGCTTATGAGGGGTCTCACAGAGAACTGGGAGAGTTGGGATATAAACATAAACATAACCTTAGTATTCTCTAAATGAACTTAGTCTACGATTTTCACTAATTGAGAGTTTAACTGAACCACTACACGTGTTTCGCCAAACCATAGGTTCATCAGGTGTAAAGGTTGTTATATACATACCTGATCTCTGTATCATTAGGTTCTCGTCTCCACAGTTGAACAAATCCAACAAAGGAGTTTTAAGCCTTTACTTCCATGTGTAGAGCAATGCCTTTCCGTCAATAAATGTTCTGCGAAATTGGAATTTGTTTTTCCGTTATCGAAAGAACTTCTATGTTCCTCAATTCTTTTCTCAGAGGTCCTACCAGTTTGGCCGATATAGAAACTTCGACAATCTCCGCAAATTAATTTATATAGTCTCGATTTATCTGATTGATCCGTTTTCCCTCACTTTAGTTTTGAGAACAACGAGGTTTTCTCTGAGACTTTTTCTGAATATGTAATCATTGTATAATTTTGGTTTAATTCTTTTTGAACTGAATAAACTTCATTTATGCCTTTTTACGTAACATAAACATAAAACGTATTCTAAACATGCTTCATTACAAAGTTACAGGGTATACAAATTATTAATATTGCCAAAATTACTACAGATATTCGAATGAAATTTGACAAGATTGGACAGGTCATCTAGATAAATATTTTTATGTAGAAATTATTGCGTGCACACTGACACATCTTCACAAATTTTTCTATAGAAATTACGAAAAGCACTGCCGTGAAGGCAGGAGCTTTTGAGCGCTCGTACATGCACCTTGTAGGTAGATTCGCATTTTCCAGTTTTAGAAATCAATTGAAAAAATTTCGACAGCTGTCAAAGAAATTCTCAAACTTAGGCGAAACTCCAGACTTCATGTCAGTGCTTCAGCTGATCAATTTTTTTTCGATAATTCGCTAGAATTTTCTACGGTATCTATGGCCTTGGTGATGCGATCTGGACAAAATTTTGCATGTAGTTTGAAAACATTATTCCTCAGCTAGGTGAAAAATTTCATTTCAATCCGATCAGTAGTTTCAACTATCAGGAGAAAAATAGTCTTATTTTGCTCATTGATGAACGTGACCGCGATATTCACGATCCAAACCCACCCTGAAAATTTCAGAATCCCAGGCCTTTCCGTTCAAAAAATACAATTTTCTATGGTATCTATGGTTCTGGTCATGTGATTTGGACAAAATATTGCTCATTCTCGATTAAAATACAAAATTTCATTCCGATTGAATCCGTAGTTTCGAAATGATCGAGGAAACAAAATTTCAAACGACCGTAATTACGGAACCCCTAGTATAATTCTGCTCATTGTTAAACGTGAACGCGACATTTCAGATCCACACCTATCCTGAAAATCTCAAGTCCCTAGGCCTTTCCGTTCGAAAGTTATGATTTTCTATGGTTTCTATGTTTCTGGTCATGTGATCTGAAGAAATGTAGCTTGAATATATCATTCTCCATTAGTATACAAAATTTCGTCACGATGGAATCTGTAGTTTTGAAATTATCAAGAAAACTAAATTTCAAACGACCATATTTACGGAACCCCTAGTATAATTTTGCTCATAGATGAACGTGATAGCGACATTCGAGATCCACACCTATCCTGAAAATTTCAAGTCCCTAGGCGTTTCCGTTCAAAATTTACAATCTCCTATGGTTTCTATGGTTCTGGTCATGCGATCTGGACAAAATTTCACATGTAGCTTGAACACCTGATTCTCCATTTGATTGCACAATTTCATCTCGATCAAATCTGTAGTTTTCAAGTCATCAGGGGAACAAAACTTTGAACGGCCATATTCACGGAACCCCTAGTGAAATTTTGCCCATTAACGAACTAAACCGAGGCATTTGGGAACTGAACCCACACTGAAAATTTCAAGTCTCTAGGTTGTTCCGTTCGAGAGTTATCGTGCTTACGGACGGACGGCCAGACGGACAGACTCGAATTTTCCGACGGATTCGTCATCAGTGAGTCGAACATAGTCGATTGAGACCATTTTCGGCTCAAAATTCGAAAAATACAGACATCGTGACGAAATGATATAGCCCTCGTGTAAGTAATACGAGCGCTCAAAAATGTTGATCTAGAAGTGAAAATTATATCTGGAATCTTTGTTCAATATACAATAAAGAAAATCAATTTTTTTATGACGTACCTTTTCGTGCGTTAAAACTAAAATACTATCTTCGAAAAACAATTGAGAAAATGCAGAAATAACAAATTTAATTGCTAGCGTTTATTAACAATACCGAATAACATTAACATGCGAATCGAAGGGATCGCTTGAAATGCAGTCAGAAGTAGTTTCGAAAATTTCAATAAATTTGAAATTTTCGATGAAATTGTTGAGACCCTGTAACTTTTCAACGAAGCATTATTCGATTATTGTTATCTATTTTACAATTTACATGTATTTTTTAGCGCTCGTTCTACTTACACGAGTGCTATATGATTTCGTCACGAAGTCTGTATTTTTCGAATTTTTAGCCGAAAATGGTCTTAATCGTCGAAAAATTCGGATCTGTCTGTCCTTCTCTCCGGCCGTCCGCCCTTCCGTATACACGATAACTCTCGAACGGAACGACCTAGAAGCTCAACATTTTTAGAGTAGGTTCAAATCTTGAATGCCGCGGTTGAATTCGTTATTGGGCAGAATTCGACCAGGGGTTCCGTAAATATAGCCCTTCGAAATTTTGTTTTCCTGATTACTTCGGAACTACTGATTCGATCGCGGTGAAATTTTGCCCAATAACGAACTTAACCGCGGCATTCGAGATTTGAACCTACACTGAAAATTCCAAGTTTCTAGGACATTCCTTTCGAGAGTTATCGGACGGCCGGACGGACAGACTCGAATTTTTCGAGGATTCGTCATCAGTGGGTCGAACATAGTCGTTTGAGACCATTTTCGGCTCAAAATTCGAAAAATACAGACATCGTGACGAAATGATATAGCCCTCGTGTAAGTAGTACAAGCGCTCAAAAAGAATACCTTAAGAGCTTTCAATTGAGAAAAAAAGGGAAAAAGTACTGATGTGAAGTTATGAGCATTTGCACGTTTATTTCTGTGCACCAAACTGGCTTTCAGTGTTTATTGTCAGAAAGAAAAACACGGTAATTTCAGTTTTAGAAACTTCAAAAGATGGAATCACCGAATTATATTGAATATATCAGAAGAACTCAATTTTCTTTGGCCGGTTTCGCTCGTTAACGAACACAACCGGCGCATTCAGACCTGGAACGCACATTGGATATTTCAAAACTCTAGACTTTTTTTCGAGAGTTATCTGATAGAAATCTCGAAAAAGACGTTCGAAATAGATGGAATTTCATCCAATTTCGAACATCTGAAACCACTGCAAAATTCATGGAATATTGCTGCCTCATATTCGTTCCTATTTTCTGATATTTTCGCCAAGTTTTAGGCTCTAATGAGGGAGAATAACATCAGTGTGATGCTTCTCGGATTACCTTAGAGCATGTCTGCAAGTTTTGTGTCTATCCATCTTTCATTAACCCCTTCAGAGGATCTCCTCGAGCCAAACCGCTTCATAATTGCCTGATGCACATTATGTATTTTATGCTGAATCAGCCCTCCGGCAAAATGCAAGTTTACGCGGGGTAATGATGCTAGAATTTCGGTTGAAAACTTTCTGGGAACAGGAGAGTACCTAAACAGGTCCATCCAGCAAACACAAGAAATGTTCTGAACCTATCAGTTCATATGGCTAATTGGGAAGAAGGGGTTACTGAATTCGTTAATATGAAAACATGAATTGAATTCAAGATTTATTGTGGAGGTACATTAGAATATTGATTTGGATTTAGATGACCGATGTGGATTCACTTGGTTTTTCCATTGAGCTGAAAAAGAGAGAGGTTAGGTTAAATTAAAATTCTGGAGAGAATCTGTATGGGGCCACCAGATATCATTTCATGTTTTCTCACCTCCTTGTGAACAGCCGTATGAACACACAGATGGAATGGGTTGATATCAGCGCAGCTGTTGACTGGGGTCGTTAACTTCTGAACGCATTCTTTGATTTCAGCTTTGGTTGTATCCTTCAGTTTTCTCCACTTTTCAACATGTCCGATCAGTTTATCTGCATTGACAGTCTTGTCCTCGTTGAACACCCCGGATTTGGTGTATTCACATTTGAAGAAGCACAATATTTTTTCAGGTGCATGCGTTTGGTCTTTCTTGAATTCAACCCAGTCACTTTCTTCGACGTTTAGTTGTTTCGCACACTTTACTTCATCTGCAGCCTGAGGATCGTGAAATGAATATATTTAATCAATCAGTGGATTTTGTGGAGAAAATCAATTAGACTAGATTTACATGAAAATCATCGTATTTTTATTTATGTTTGATGAGTTGAAAATAATATGAAACCACTCTGAAGTAATACTCACAGCTGTTACAGCTACCAAAACCACTAGAAAGCATAGGAATCTTGTGGAATACATGGTTTGGGTTGAATTGAGAAACGTTTATGACAACGAAATCCTCTCCCGTATCTTTATAATAATTCTAGTGATTTTTATCAATCAAACTCCAAAGTCATTCGTGATATTTCCATGATTTGTTTTGTACTTATCTTGGAAAGAATTAATTGAACTTAGAAGAATAAGCGATAAAGAATTGTTGGAGATGTCAATATCGAGGGATATATGCTGATAAATTCTGTAAAAGGTCTGCAGTTTTTTCCACGAACAGGAAATATAATTCAAAACAATCACATTGGATCCAAACAAAACAAGAGATTTGTATAACATCGTATCAATATTGCTATCTATGTTTTACAAATACTGACGTAAAAAATTGGTGCATTGGGAATATTTTCCATACTCAATATGATTTGAAGAAGCAGACTCAACAGTTGTGTCGCATGAGGAATTGGAGGTTGAGGGGAAAGGTTACTTACTCCAGTAATCGAATATACCACACTTAAAGAAATTATCTAGTGTATACAACAGAAATTGAGTTACTTCTATAGGTAATTCCCCCTTTATAAGCGACAGCAGGAATATTTGTTGATTTTACGTGACAATTCCGGTCGTTTAATTCCTCTGGAAATAACCAGTTTTACATTAGTTGATTCAACCAAACTGCAGTTTGTCATTTCAACAGGAAAGTAATACTGTAACGAAAACCGGAATATGCGTGACTATTTACAGGAATTTCCAGATATGAACATTAAACTGAAACAGGAATTACTTTACTTATAACGGAACTGTAATATCGATTTAACAACATTAATTTTCCGTTAAATTAAAGAACTATCGTTCAAATATAACAGCACTAGTTAGTTGTATTTGAAGTAGGATTTGTATACTCAGTAATACGTTCTCTCAAAGATTGTTCAGTGGTTCAAAAAATAATTTTGAAGTGTTAACCTGAAGTTTTTGGCAAATAAAAAAAAGGTTGACATCATTGGGTGAAGACCATATTTTTCAACATAAAAGTTGATTTTTATCGAAAACGGTCGAGTTTAGAACGCATGACCAAGAGTACCTTTTTGAGCGCTCGTACTAATTACACGAGGGCTATATCATTTCGTCACGATGTCTGTATTTTTCGAATTTTGAGCCGAAAATGGTCTCAAACGACTATGTTCGACTCACTGATGTCGAATACTTCGAAAAATTAGAGTCTGTCCGTCCGTCCGGCCGTATACACGATAACTCTCGAACGGAATGTCCTAGGAACTTGAAATTTTCAGGGTAGGTTTGAATCTCGTATGCCGCAGTCATGTTCGTTATTGGGCAAAATTCGCCGAGGGGTTCCGTAAATATGGCCGCTCAAAATGTTGTTTTCCTGATTACTTTGAAACTACAGATTCGATCGAGGTAAAACTTTGCACTCAGATGGAGAATTACGTGTTCAAGCTACATGCAAAATTTTGTTCAGCTCGCATGACCAGAACCATAGAACCCATAGAAAATTATAACTTTGTAATGAAAAGGCCTAGGGACTTGAAATTTTCAAGATAGGTGTGGATCTTGAATATCGCGGTCACGTTCAAAAATGAGCAGAATTAGACTATGGGTTCCGTAAATATGGTCGTTTGAAATTCAGTGTTCTTGATGATTTCAAAACTATGGATTTAATCGTGACGAAATTCTATATTTAAATTGAGAATGATATATTAAAGCTAAATTTTTTCAGATCGCATGATCAGAACCATAGAAACCATAAAAAATCAACTTTCGAACGGAAAGGCCTAGGGGCTTGAAATTTTCAGGATAGGTTCGGATCGCATATTTCACGGTCACGTCCATCAATGAGCAAAATAAGACTAGGGGTTCCGTAAATATAGCCGTTCAAACAATTTTTTTCCTAATAATTTCGAAACTACCTATTGAATTGGAATGAAATTTCTCACATATATGAAGAATAATGTATTCGAAGTATGTGAGAAATTTTGTCCAGATCTCATCACCAAGAACATAGATACCAATTAAGACTTGAAAAAAAAATCCGCACACATGAGGGTTTTGTGAGTTCAGGATTGTAGTATTTTTTTTTGGCATATTGCCTCAAATCTATCAGTGTTTTTGGCAACATATATCTGGATGAACGAATCAAATCAAGCGTCCCAAATCGCTCGTTCATGTTCAATAGTTTGATTTCGTGAACCTGGAATTCCTTTGCCTCGCTCTTAAAGACCGACGAATTTTGGATCTCCGCAAAACGTATTCGACTGCAGAAAATGCGATATTCCATTGAAACGAGATTCAAGAGGATTTGGTAGATTAGGAATATCTTCCTAGCATGAACAGTATTCGTGGGTGTGCTGCGCGCAGTTAATCAATTTTGATATAAAACTAAATTTTATCAAAATGCTTTTCAAATAAATATAATTTCAACTTCAACACCTTTATAGCTGAATATTATTCCTGAACATTTCTTGCACAGCATTTCATTTTGTGTTGGCCTTCGATTTCTAAGCTACACATACTTTTCAGAAGAGAGTTTCTGCAAAAATTCGAAATTTTTCTTTCTTGTAATATCAATACATCTATTTTGATGAAAATTACGTGTCACGTTGTTTGTCCGGAATAAACTCCGATTTTAATCAAATTTTGCACACTGTGTGCAGTTTGATCCAAACTTAAAAGAGTTTTTATCTCAATTTGTAATTGCAATATTTTCTTATTGCAAATTATTTGTTTATTATTCATGACAAAGAGTGATAATTATCCACGCGGCAACACGGGGCTCAAATCGACGACAGGAGATTGCGTCCCCACTACACCGATCTGTCGACCATAGCGATATTGTGCGAAGAGTGATGCCAAGTTTCTGGATCTTTCCTAAAACTGAAGAAAATTGTTTGAGAACTAGGGAATAATACAGAATGTTCAAAGAATTCGTAACTGTATATATTGTAGAATAATGTCATTGATAAAAAATGATTGACATATATATTGGTTGTCAAATATTTATGCGATTGATTTTATTTTGCGAAATGTGTGCAGTTTGATCCAACTTGAGATATAAGGGCAGCTGTCGGCGGAAGCTGTCTAAGTGATTGCTGGCTACCCACCAATTGACCTAATGGTGCTTCCTTTATACCATAGGAGGAGCACTACCAGACAATCAACGTATGGCAGGAGGGAGGACACTGAGAAAATGGTAGAAGAGGTGAGATGGTGAGGGCAAAATGCTGCTTGGACGCGCAGGCTGATCAGGAATTTGAAGCAGTGGATCCAATGTGAGAATAAAACGACCGGATACTATTTTACTCAGGAACGCACTGGTTGGAAAGATAGGCCGCTTACCACCAGTTGAGTACTCAATAGAGAAAATGATACAGCATGAAGGATATTGGAAGGCGTTCGAGGATTTGTGACAGAAGACATGAGGAGAAAAGAGACAGGACCGCTATTCATCGGGTATTATCGAAGTACGGACCGGGATTTTTTTTCCGGTGGTCCTCGCATTTCCCCAAGTTGTTTTTTTTTTAGTCGGCCGGCAACAACATCAAGCTAAATTTAAACACGGGTCGTGGTTGAATCTGGCAACAGATTTCTTTAAACAACCCGAAAAAAAAAGGTTAGGATAGGGTTAGGTTAGGCTTGAGTTAGGAGTAGGTTAGGGTTAATAATCACAATTATTCCACTCTATTGAATATTTCACTACAATTTAATTCAACGTATACTTTAACCACAGCAAGGCGTATTTATCATCAGTTTTAGGAATCAACATATTTGTTATGGATTGTAGGATTAAAATTTCTTTTTCAAATCCCTGGAAATATTTTGGGGGTAATAAACTTTGTGAGTATTATCGAAATCTTGAGAAATTCTGCTACAAAAACATTGTGGTGATAAAGTTTCAGGTTAGACGACAATGGTGCAGTTTTCGATTGATAATGCGAATACACTCCAATATATGCCATTCTAACAGTGCTGACGTTGTACAGAAATTGCAATTCTACCTCTAAGTTCACCTCGAACAGCAGATATAACGAGCAACTTCAATCCTCGTATTCCTCGAGAATGAGGGATATAAATCCGCTCTGCGAAGGTCCTATACCCTTCAACAGAAAAATTGAGCGTACTCTTGGAATCACAGAGTTAATTTGGATTCTCATGAGAATTTCATGAATGGAGGACGATAAGCCTTAATACTGGAGGATCTCTGAGGGATATGAAATCCTCAGTTTCCTGCTCGATATCCCACGTGAAGAAGTGAAATGAAAAAGCAATGCGCATTTTAATAAAGCAAATCAGGTCCGTTCTAGAAGAGTAAGGAATTGATATTGTTTCAACTACAATTCATTTCTTCATTCTGAATGTTTCAACTCATATCATTGTAGAGAATCACATACTAGTAACATAACATCAACATATCAAAAGAGACCCAATTGTTATTTGTTTATATTCTAAATTGACGCCAACATCCCCTGGTTCATTATTCAATTGGTGGACTGGAGTCATAACTGGTCCACTGGAAAAACTTGTGGTTCAAAACCATTATAGCTTCGATATAATATTTCATCAATCGACGTTCTTCAATAGGACGATTAAAACCCAATGAATATTTTACTGCCATGAATAATATGATGCACAAGAATTTTATTGTAGGAAAATGGCATACCTCCTTTGTTTTCATGAAGGGAGTTTATAAACACAGATGTGCCTTTTTGTCAGTATCTGTATTAAAAGCATAGTTGCCAGAGCACTCATTGGGGTGTTTTCCAAAATTTTGATAATAATTGTTATCCTCATTAATCATTTTAATGACCATCGTATGAGTAAAGCAACTATCATTGCGAAGTTAGTGAACAAAGAATATATTACACCGTTGCCAGCGCGGAAATGCCAGAGTTTTCATCTTTGTCGCACTCATTTCTTCGGGTATATTCCCATCCTTGTCCAAACAATCTTAATGTTTGCGTCACAACAAACTGAATATCAATATGTTTCGCTTGCTTAGGATGACGGGTCTATGGTAAGAAGACCCATGCTCTAATTCTACCTTCTTTTAGGGCACTCTTTCTATAAATACGAGCGTTATCATTTCGCCCAAATTTCGAATTTTGAGCTGAGACTGGTTTCGAATTATTAGGTTTAGTTGAATGGTAGGAAACATGATTTTATTACTGATTTTGATGAATTTCATGTGAAACTTCTCTGATTTGAGTCCCACCATCTCGAAATAACAGTGTAACGTACCCAGCTAGGGTAGGTTCGCCCAATCGTTATGCAGTCGAGGGATGGTGAATAATACACTCATCACTCGTCAAATGGTTTATTCGTAACATCTAGGGACTCTGATCTCTCTAGCAGTTTGAGATGATCAGCGTGGCTGTTCATTACAA
Source organism: Aphidecta obliterata (assembly GCA_963966015.1). Taxonomy (NCBI): domain Eukaryota; kingdom Metazoa; phylum Arthropoda; class Insecta; order Coleoptera; family Coccinellidae; genus Aphidecta; species Aphidecta obliterata. The sequence continues at coordinate 9,187,574 of OZ014435.1, forward strand.
CCTTGGGAATCACAGATATTGCACCTCAAGATCACTAATATACAGAGTGTTCCTACTGATACATACTACAACAGAATTGAAACAAAATGGCATAATAAAAACGTGGAAATATTCCAAGAGCCGCCCCTGCGAAAATCCCAACGCCTACCCTAAGAATATCGAAGTATATGCGGGCATTATCAACCTCAACGACCCTTCTGACCTCTCTCCCAGCAGCAGCAGCAACGCGGGAAGAGTGGAAGATATCAGAAATTCTGGTATTCAGCATTCCTCATTCGAAATTATCCGGATAATCTTGAGTACTCTTCGGCAACGCGAACCTTGAACTTTTAATTAGCCTGAAGATGTGCCAAGAGGTTTCTTTGTTAATTTCTTGCTGACAAGGCCAACTGCACACATAACAGCACTCCAAAGTTGCAACTTGCTAACTGGTGCATCTTCACGAAAGACGGGATATTTGGACGTGAACACTGAACTCGAGTGTGCGTAAGCAGATTTTGCGTTTGTGATTAATTCACTTACCCGAGAGAGGTTTGGGCGAATACAAAATTACTCATATTCAGAAGTTCTCCGCAAAATTGAAGCAGATTAGGATCTCTCTGATTCACGAAGTGCCCCAAAGACGGTCCCTGTAATTAGACAGATACGTTTGAATGAAGACATGATGGGAACAGCTCATCAATAGTATTGTGGCGGCACTCCGCACGTCCGAAAGATGGCGTTGTCGGCTGCGCTACACCGTGTTGTCTCCCGCGGTTTTCTTCTCACGTGTGGTGACTACCACTTTTCTTGTGAAAATGTCTAGGGCAACAGCTGATGATGCGGGGCGAAATACAAATCCGTTTCCCCATCAGTCATTAAATATTGCGAGAACACCTCGCTAAAACATCAAGAAAATACAAGTTTTCTGTCATATTTAATAGCCATGATTAGATCAATTCACTTCGATCACAGTAATTGTACGATGAAGTTATCGAGGATTGAAGGCGAGGACAAGTGACGAATCAGATAAGGTCCAACCTATTTCAGTAAAATTAGGTGTATAACCTCCAGTCGATTTATCAGTACCGAACAAAAGACTGAGCAAAATGAGTGAAAAGAACCGCAAACCGTCACTATATCACATCATTCTCCTACAAAAAGTACTCTTGTTGGATTTCACTGTAAATTCGCGTCACAGATTTATCATCTATATCTGTTCACTTCTGAGAGTTTTGTTCATTATGACATATCTAAGATTTGCTGGAAAAAACCTTGCGCTTTGTCGGGCGTTGTTTGATAAACCTTTGGACTTTTATGGATGCACTCTTATATTTGGGTTACACTTCATTTTGACTTACTCTATTATTTTTTCTGGGCGTGAACACTTCAATATAAAAAAATTTCTTCCACGTAAGCAAACTATCATTAACAAAGCGTTACCGAAGTGGAGGTTCCGAGTATATTCGTCATTTTTCATGGAAATGGCTATCATTTTGTTCTACTATTGTGATAGCATTATTAAGTTTCATCTCGATAAAGAGATTGAATTAAATTGGTTACTCGTATTTCAGACATTGAGGTCTATTTATATCGAAATATTGATTTCGACCATATTGATAGAACTCACCAGTTCAATAGATCTAGTCAACATGTATTCAACTCATTACAATAATTATTTCATCATGGAGATAACCCAAAATCGTAATGCTTTCAAAAAACTACTGGAAATTCAAAGAAGAAAATCCAAATTAATTCGTTCATTGATCGGTAAAAATGAATCGTTTCTGATTTGTTTTCTATTCAGGGAGTTCTTAATAGTGATATTTTTTGTATTTCAATATTCGTTGAGAAGAAGAACTAGGCTTACCGAACATTTTAGTCATTATGTCTGGGATTTGTTGATGGTTAAGAGGAGTTTTGGAATATTTTACTGCTTCTTTTATTCTCAAAGTAAGGTGAGTAACTACATATTATATGCTCTCGAGAAATGTACAAGGTGTTTATTGAATATACGGTATCTAGGTATTGGATTGATGTGGCCGATACTTGATGAAAATCCATATTATCCTAGTTATCACTAATTAACTACGAGCCTACAAAACCACTACACGTGTTTCGCCATTACCATGACTTCATCAGGTGAGGAGATATAATATATATATCTCATATATACAGGGTGTTTTCAAAGGTGCTTGAACTCATCCAAATGAGTCAAAATTCCAAAAATCATTCACATAAAATATTCACAAGGGCCGTGTATTGAGTTTTGAATTGTGTTTATTGATACGTTCAGTTTAAGGGAAATCATCTAACAAAGCGTAGATTTTTGTGACTTTAGGTGGAGAGGACGTGGTGGGTCGATTTCTTGGCCTGCACGCTCCTCAGATCTCAACCCCTGCGATTTCTTCTTTTGGGGTCATTTGAAAAAATAAGTGTACAGTAACGGCGAAGTGAACAGTGTTGAAGAACTAAAAAACGCATTGAAAATGCTTGTGACATTATTCGTGAGCAAATTGATGTGATAGTTGCTGCATGTAATAATTCGTTATTACGCCAGACAAGACTTTGTGCACATCAAACGAATGGGACCATTTCGACCAATTTCTGTAAACAATTTGGATCAATTTTATCGGTGAGTTTGAGAACTTCCTAGAATTTTTTTATAGGAGGTTTTCAATCAGTAATTTTTCTTTTCCTCAGTTTGAACTTTAAGAATTATACCCTACAGAAAAAATCTCATAATAAGAGTTGAAAGAGAATATACAAATTTGTGATAAAATCCAGCACTTTATTTACTTGCTGGAATGCATATGGCATCGTGATTCATGGCAGATCTTCTAACAGAGGGATAACACGATCCAGTGTCGTATTGAGATGATGATTCCCAAGATTTTTTGCAATTTTTTTTCAAATTGATTATTTTATATGATCAACTTCCGTCGAAGTGATCAATTTTGATGAGTTCTAGACCCTGTGAAAAAAAGCCTCAACTTAAAAAACCCTGTATACTATATTCTGGATATCTCGTCATGTCAATGGCGAAACACATATAGTGGTTTGGTGAAACTCTCAAGTAGTGCAAACCGTAGGCCAAGTTTATTAATGAATACTAGGTTAAAACTTCTAAGCGTTGTTGACTGGAATCCTCTTAGAATATTTGACCCCTGATGATTTTCGGAAAGTCTTCTTGTCTAGAAGATGAAGGACGAAAAATGCACACGATTTCGAATAATCTAATAATGGTGCTTTTGTTTTGTTTGATTTAAATTTATTCTAGATTATTCCAGCCATTTCAATTAGGAAAATCGATACGAGAACTCCGGTGATACAAATAGATATAATTGATTGAATATTCCAATCCAATGCCATAATTTCTTGGATGTTTCATTCGGACATTTCATCATAATGAGGTCATATTCCTTACTGAAATGCATCGAGTATGTTCTGAGAGAGTACTGGAGTATGTTTTGGCAGTGGATTATTACTTGTCGCTTAAATGTATGTGTACATCCTCTAGTAGGACCATAAGGTATCTTGGAATAGCCTTGAGGTTGTTATTTCTCATAAGCGCGTATTTCTACAGCAGAGAAGTTGTTACCAACTTATGTCCCATAACGTTCAAGAATCCAGTGGATTGTTATACCTGTTTAGGTATCAACATCTTCCAAGTGATATGTTCATTGGTACCTCTATTTTCGGATGAAGAAACGGAAGATGTAATGTTAGTAGAAACAACAATTATAACGAAACATATAGATGAAAAAATGTTGAAAACAAAAAGAATCATAACAGTTGCTTTCATCCTGGATTGTACGATTATAACCGTTCATTTGGTTATTTGGTCATTTACAAATCTAGAAAAATATGAAATAATCACAACTTGGGTGATAACGAATATTCGGAGCTTTTGAAAAATACCAAAATAACAGAATTCAATACGTCACTTCTCATAATCGGCATTATATCAGGGGATACATCAGAAAAGTTCAAGAATAAGAGTAACAAAAACATCGAGGATTTCCAACTTTTCATGGATCAGTACAATGAATACTTGATGATTACAAGTGGAGTTTGTTTGGCCTACTGGAAAATAATTCTATGCGTTTTCTATAGAGAATTCTTCTTGTCCACTTTTCTACTATTCCAAATTATGAGAAAGCCATCTTTTTCGACTGCAACGAGAATTTGGGGTTTTCTGTCGATCAAAAGGACTATTGAACTCTTCTTCCACTGTTTTTATCTGAAGAACAAGGTATTGGCGAAGAGATGAATATAAATTTCAAAATTTAAGAAAATTTTTTCCATATTCATAAGAACTGATAGTATGCAATTTGGTACAAGAATCGAGGAGTCTATAAAAAAGATTAAACATAAAATATCGAAACTCAAAATGTCTTTTGCTCAGTATCTCTTCGAAAATTTTCCTTACGAAGGTAACTGCGAATCTTGATGTTCCTGATGAGCCATTGGTAGAAAAAATATAATAGATTTTTGAATTACATTTCTTCATTTTCTTTAGCAATCCCCGTTCATAACCACTTTTGTTTTCAGATTGATGAAATGAAAGATACAATTATTTCCCTGTATCCAACTCTACCCAAAGCAACACAAAAACAAGTAAGTAAAAAAATGATATAAACCCGATTATGAATTTTTTTATAGTAAGCATGATGGTGAATTTAATCACAGACAAAAATCGTCGAATATTATTTATATTTTAGATCAACCCTTTTTTTCTGGAGATGCTCCATCAGAAAAAAATAGTGAACATAAAAGGCTTTTTCGACATAAATGGAAAACTTGGGATGACAATTTTTGGAACAATTGTGACATATGCTCTGATGCTAAATCAGTTGGATGGTATAATGAAGAGTACATAAAAATGATTAGAACATCCATCAAGAAACCTTTTTGTCTACGAACGAGTTTTTAGACCTCAGAAAGCTTTGTTTTGCATTGAAGTGTAGAGTGAACTTCTTTATCACTTGAAATGGTATATAGTTTAAGCGTTTCGTCAATTCTCAATTCATGGAAAATGTAAAAATATAATAAAAGTATCACACACGAAAGAAAATTTTATTAACTGATTATCGAAATAATAAAGTTATATTTGTAACTTATAATATTATGTCAGATTATTTCTTTTGGCCTAGTCGATACAAGAAAAAAATCGAAGTCGTGAGAACGCCTAGAAAAGTGGAGAATTAATGTATTAATTCAAGTATTTGTTAAGTCTTCTCGGCCAGCGTTGAAATGTTGATAACCAAAACTCAAGAGTTTTGAAAGATCCATAAATATAGTGCTTTATGCGCGATCAATGACAAAAAAAATGTTTTCCCCTCGTCGATTTCACGAATTAGTGCTAACTCAAGTATTTAGATGGAAAATTTCACATCCTACCACCACTGTCGGAAATGTGAGAGGTGATTGGTTTCAGACCGATAATTGCCGATATTTGGTTCATGAACCGCCTCAAAAGGATAATAAGGGGGTGATTGGTTGTACGAAAACAAAAACATAATTTGGAATCACCTAGAATGGTAAGGTTGAAAATTTTCTTGAGACGAAATAACGATCGAAGAAAGGCTGTGATTTGGGGGACTCTATCAGGAGTGGTTTGGGAGACTCGGTCGAAAAAAGTTTTTGGGACTCTATCAGGAGTGGTTCGCGGGCGACGGAAGGAAACATTTTTTTCGAGGGAACTTGTTCGAGTTGATAATGACTTTTCGGGAATCAGTCAGGAAGTAGTTTTCGAGAAGTAGGCACGAATAGCTCTTCCAGAAAAATAACAAATTATATCGAAATGCCCAAAGGAAGTACAGGTGTATTCTGTGATGCAATGAACTCTTGGCTTTATTAAGTGTGAACAACACGATTTCGAAAAGGGCAGCATTGACCCCTCTTAGTGGTTGAGCATAAGAAAAGGTCATTCTAAAATAACGCATAGCATTATTTGAGTTTTACGAGTCTCGTGTCTCAAAATCTCTTACTCAAGATTGAATTACACTGAAAATTCAAAGTTATTTGGATAATTGTTATACTGAGATAACTGATCAAACCCTGATAAGTTTATCGAGATTTATTCGTTTTGGTGAAGGTAGAATGCCTGACTTTGATGCATTTGTGTATAGTTTGAAAAGAAACATTCAATTTTTGTTTGATACATCCTTTTCGAAAGTTTTTCTCTGTTTTATTCCTCTTATTTCTATTCACCAGTTGGAGTTTTTTAGTGAACTCAAAGTCCCTACTTTGCTCAAGGCTCGAGTCCAAGGCCCTATCCAATTAACTGCTCGATCGGATTAGGGTTAGTATCCCACAAAAAGATCATCAAAAATTTTTTTTTTTAAGTATCACGTTGGGCTTCCGGGTATTATAATTTTTTGTCCATGATGATTTTTGGAAAGCTACTCTCTTTCGAAGATACCAGAAGGAAAATATGATTTCAAATATGCAAATATGAGGGCTTTATGTTTTGTTTAATTCCAATTAATCCTAGATCACTCCAGCCATTCCAATTAGAAAAATCGATACGTAAAACTTCGCTGATAGGAATGCATATATAATTATACCTGAATGAAAAATTCAATCCAATTGCATTATTCATCGACTGTTGTATTCCGACCTTTCCCTATAATAAGAACATTATCCTTTCTGAAATGTATCGACAATGTTCTGAGAAAGTACTGCAGTATGTTTTGGCAGTGGATTATTACTTGTCCCTTGACTGTATGTGTACATCCTCTAGTAGGACCATAAGGTATCTTGGAAAAGCCTTGAGGTGGTCATTTCTCATATGCGCGTATTTTTACATCAGAGAAGTTCTCACTAAATTATGTCCGCCAACTTTTGATAATCCACTGGATTTTTATATCTGTTTAGGCGTCAACATATTGCAAGTTATATTTCCAGTGGTATCATCATTTTCGGCTGGAAAAACGGAAGATGAAATGTTAGAAGAAACAACCATTCTAACTAAACATTTAGCAGAAAAAATGATGAAAACGAAGAGAATCATGACAGTTGCTTTCATCCTGGAATCGACGTTACATACCGTGACCATCGTTTTTTGGTCATTCAAACAACTAGAACATTATGGAGTTACTATCACTTTGGTAATAGCGGTTTTTTGGGCATATACTGGGCTTTTGAAGATGGCCAAATTAACAGAATTCAATATGTCACTTTTCATAATCGGTGTTATATCAGGGGATACATCAGAAAAATTCAAGAATAAAAGCACCAAAAACATTGAGGATTTCCAGCTATTCATGGATCAGTACAATCGATACTTGATGATTATAAACGAAGTTTGTTTGGCCTACTGGAAGATAATTCTATGCGTTTTCGATAGAGAATTCATCATGTCCCTTTTTCTAGTATTTCAAATTGTGAGGGAGCTATCTTTTTCAACTGTAACAAGAATTTGGGTTTTGCTGTCGTTCAAAAGGACCTTTGAACTTTTTTTTTACTGTTTTTATGTGGAAAACAAGGTATAAGTGAAGAGATTAATATAAAGTTGAAATTTTCCTCAGAAATCATATCAGCAAAAGTATGAAATTCGGGAAGCAATAAAGAAAATTTATAGAAGCACTGCCGTGAGCGCTTTTGAGCGCTTGGTCATCCACCTTGTAGGTAGATTCGCATTTTCCAGTTTCGGAAACAAATTGAACAATTTTTAAACAGCTGTCGAGAAAATTCTCAAACTAAGGCGAAAATCCAGACTTCACGTCAGTGCTTTAGCTGATCAATTTTTTTTCGATAATTCGCTAGACTTCTCTACGGTAACTAATGTCTTGGTGATGCGATTTGGACAAAATTTTGCACGTAGTTTGAATACATTTTTCTCCAGCTATGTGCGAAATTTCATTCCAATCCAATCAGTTATTTCGAAATTATCAGAAAAAAAAATTTTTGAGCGGCCATATTTAGGGAACCCCTAGTCTAATTTCGCTCATTGATGAGCGTGACCGCGACATTTGCGATCCACACCAACCCTGAAAATTTCAAGTCCCTAGGCCTTTCCCTTTGAAAGTTATAATTTTCTATGTTTTATATTGTTCTGGTCATGCGATCTGGACAAAATGTAGCTTCAATTAATCATTCTCCTTTAAAATACAAAATGTTGTCTCGATCGCATCCGTTGTTTCGAAATTATCGAGAAAAATAAATTTCAAACGACCGTATTTACGGAATCCCTAGTAGTCTCTAGGCCTTTCTGTTCGAAAGTTATGATTTTCTATGGTTTCTATGGTTCTGGTCATGCGATCAGGAGAGATGTAACTCGAATATATTATTCCCCATTAGTATACAAAATTTCTTCACGTTCGAATCTGTAGTTTTGAAATTATCTATCTTTTCGTTCAAAATTTTTATATGGTTTCTATGGTTCTGGTCATGCGATCTGGACAAAACACATGTAGCTTGAACACCTCATTCCCCATTTGAGTGCAAAATTTTATCTCGTCGAATCTGTAGTTTCAAAGAAATCAGGAGGAAAAAATATTCACGGAACCCCTGGTTGAATTCTGCCCATTAACGCCCATTGGAGACTGAACCCACACTGAAAATTTCAAGTCTCTAGGTTGTTCCGTTCGAGAGTTATAGTTTACGGACAGACTTGAGTTTTCCGACAGATTCGTCATCAGTGAGTCGAACATAGTAAATTGAGTCCATTTTCGGCTCAAAATCCGAAAAATACAGACATCGTGACGAAATGATATAGCCCACGTGTAAGTAGCACGAGCGCTCAAAAATGATTGAACCTGAAATATCGAAACTCAAAATATCTTTCAGTTAGTTATCCTTCGAATATTTTTGCTCCAAACTTCATTGCGAGTTGTTTTAGATATTTTTAGAAAGAAATTGGTGAAAAATCGAAATAGATTTTGAAATATCATTTTTCATGTTGGCGTGCTTTAACTGTTCATAATCTAATTTGTTTTCAGATTGATGAAATGAAAGATACGATCATCTCTCTGTATCCAACTTTACCAAAAACAATACAAAAACAAGTAAGTAGAATAATTATATAAACGATTATAATTTTTTCCATACTAGACATGATGAAAATCGTAAAATTTCATTTATATTTCAGATCCATCCCTTTTTTCTGGAGATGCTCCACCAGAAAAAAATAGTGAACATAAAAGGCTTTTTCCACATAAATAGAGAGCTTGCGATGACTGTTTTTGGAACAATTGTGACATATGCTCTGATGATAAATCAGTTGGATGGTATGACGCGGAGTACAAAATACTGATTCGAACCTTCATCAAGAAACTTTCGTGCATACGAACGACTTTTGGACCTCATTAAGCATTGTTCAACATTCGAGTACATATTATACTATTCCTTACTTTTGGTAGATAGTTTTTGCCTTTAGTGAATCATCAGAGATTGTATAGATGCAATAAAAGTATCAAACACAATGGAAAAAACGATGAATTCATGTTCGACATAAAAACAACTTATATCCTTTCAATTGACTAAATCAATATCAGGGACTAATTTACATATAAAGGGGTTATCAATGTGATCAAAACATTTCCTACCTTTTCAAAGGCGACGCCCTCCCAGGATATTCAATGAAGGCAGCCCAAATTCCGGTGTTTACTTGAAATAAAATTCACTCACTCCGAAAGTGACCTTAACTTCTTGCACTCCTGGAACGAATTCGGGATTAGTCTCCGTGCGACTTTCCTACCACGATCTACCTCCACTTGTCCCTGACAACTCAAAACAATAAGTTCCATAACCTTCTTGGTAGACCAAAGCAAAACCACGAACTGCTAAGCCCGGGATCTAGCCAGAAACTGCCTTGACCATTTCTGATCTCCTCAATCTTGGAGTCTTCTCCCTTCCAAAATTTTTCCCTGAGATGACACTTTTTAGTGCCCCTCACTTCATAACTCACGCGTTTAAATTTTTCCATGATTTTTGCTTGTTTCATTTTCTTATCGCTGATTTTCGAGGAAACTCCGAACTAACCTGTGAAAACCTTTACGTTCGTGAATACAAAGCTTTCCCTCTGGTCTGCCGCAGTTTCCCATAAAACTTCCTTATCTCGGTGTGGATCTCAAATTCTCAAACGCGCCGGATATACCCTGAACTCTTAACGATTGTTGATTAATACAATGTAATACTATGTATGTAACATCAAATATAGTGATTCTTTCCCGGAATTTATCCAATAGGTATACGAAATTGAAATTGTAAATACCCAAATATTACATCACAGCCTTCTTCCCCATCTGATGAAGATCACAAGAAGCAGCTTAGCATTGGGTCAAATACCTGACAAATGGAGAAGGGCAAAAGTAATCTTCATTCCAAAAACAGGGAAGAAAGACGGGACTTATCCCCGAACTTTTAGACCCATTTCTCTTACCTCGTTTTTGCTTAAAACGATGGAGAAGGTAGTAGATAACTACATAAGAACGGAGAACCTGGAGAAAACACAACTTCACAAATGTCAGCATGCGTACAGGGCAGGACGCTCCACGGAGACTGCTCTGTATCAGCTGACCGAAGGCATCCAGAAGACGCTGAACAACAAAGAAATCGCACTTTGCGCTTTCCTAGACATATCTGGGGCCTTTGACAACACGACACACGTGTCTGTCGGAGAGGCACTTGTGAAGCGAGGAGTGAACTGTACCATCATAAAATGGATGTATGAGGTGTTGACGACGAGGACAGCTGAGACACCGGCTGTGGATCAGACCATCTCTGTCAAAACCACTCGCGGAACACCTCAAGGTGGAGCAATATCTCCCCTCCTTTGGAGTCTGGTAGAGGATGAACTACTGCACAGGCTTACGGAGCTTGGCTTCGAATGTATAGGCTATGCCGATGACATAGTCCTAATAGTAAGAGGTAAATTTGAGGGTTCCCTCTGTGATTTGTTGCAGAGGGGCCTCAAAATTATCGAGCAGTGGTGCTTGTCAGTGGGGCTCAACATCAACCCAGCCAAGACCACAGTGGTTCCCTTTACCCGGAAAAGAAACCTTCCAGCCATGAAGCCCATCTCGGTGAATGGAGATAACGTAGAATGGAGTTATGAAGTCAAATATCTGGGAATTACCCTAGACAATAAGCTTCTATGGAATAAGCATGTTAAAAACACTGCTAGTAAAGCGACAAGAGCTCTAATGGCGTGCAGAAGCCTATCCGGTAAAACCTGGGGCTGTAAACCTAAAATACTGCGATGGATGTATGTCATGATTGTTAGACCAATAATAACTTATGGGGCAGTAGTTTGGTCTGCTGAGACAGGGCAGACAAGCACGAGGAAAATACTCGACAAGATACAAAGGCTTGCCTGCGTTTGCATCACTGGAGCTATGAGAACGTGCCCGACAAGAGCACTTGAGGTCATCACAGATCTCACTCCATTACATCTAGTGATCAACAGGGTAGCCCATGAGGCTATCCTTAGAATATCTAGGGAAGTTACAGGGAATGAGAGAATTAAAAGTCAAGAAGCCTGGTCCTCTCTGAACAAGAGCATCTCATCAGCGAACCTGCCTAGTGATGTTATGATTGAAAAAGTAAGCATTGAGAAGAACTACAACACTATGCTATGTAAAGGGAAGAATTGGAAAAGGAATACACTACCCAAAACTTCAAAGTGAATACCATTAAATGGTATACAGATGGTTCTAAAACCTCGATGGGGGCCGGTGCTAGAGTATACGGAGCAAGAACCAAGTGTACACTATCGTTAGGCTCCTACTCGAGTGCCTTTCGAGCAGAAATACTTGCAATCGAAAGATGCATAGATATAAACCAGGAAAGAAACTATCCCTGGGTATGATATTGTGATCCACTCGGATAGTCAAGCTGCTATCAAAGCACTGAATTCCTATATCATCGACTCAAAGCTGATATGGGAGTGCCGGAGGAAACTTAATGTAGTAGGCAAGAAAAATAAGGTCTCTTTAGTCTGGGTTCCTGGTCACTCAGGAATCAAAGGAAACGAAAAGGCCAATACACTTGCCAGAAAGGGAGCACAAACGCCACTTACTGGCCCAGAACCCTTCTGTGGCATCGGTAAACGCACCTATAAGAAAGAGTTTCTGGAGAAGGAAGAGACTGAAAGAGAAGCACTCTGGATGAACCTTACAGGAATGGATCACTCTAAAAAGTTCATTCGGAACTTTGAAAGTTCAAGATCCAAAAAGTATTTGGATCTCCGTAAGAACAAGTTACGCCTACTCACTGGCTTCCTCACAGGACATTGTCGCCTTAGGAAGCATATGATGAGAATGAGCTTAACAGAAACAGACGAGTGTAGATTCTGTGGTGAAGAGGAGGAGACTCCTGTTCACCTAGTTACAGAATGCCTCGCCATTGCAAACCAGCGCAAAGAATGTCTTGGACAAGAGAATTACAGGAGGAATGAGGATCTAATCTCCTTGGAGCCCTCTCAGATACTGGAGTTCATTGGAGCTCTGGAGCTGGAGGGCGAGCTGTAGGTAGCGCAGTTGCGAATACGGCTCTGATGGGGGGCACAATAGACCTCGAAGTCGCAGTGGGACGTAACCCTCTTCCTAACTATAACTATAACTATCACAGCCTAAATACTATTCCTAATTTGCATCCATTCTGAACCAAACTGACCTATAAAGACCCCACATAAGTGAAATCAAATTCCATGGCAGATGAATAACCCCATCGAAACCTTTCTCTCGAAGGAATTGGCGTTATGGAAAGCTCCTAGTGGGGCAATTTCATTATTTTCCGACCTCTCCAATGAATTATATCCTGAGGAAGCCTAGTTGGCGGAGATCTCGATATTGGACGCGCAGAGAAGATGGTAATGAATTTTCGGTCGAAAACAAATTAGTCTTCGAACAGGCAGGCCGGCTGCTCAGAGACAGCTGTTCAATGAAGTGCTATATTGGCGCCGGCAGATTCTGGAATCGCCGCTCTTTTAATACTCTGCTCGGGCTTTTAACCCATCTATTATTTTGCCACAATGGAATATTCTCCCACTAGAAGGCGTTCGCGGATTTAAAAATGCGTCGGTTATGAACTGTTCCCGCCGTTTTCGTGAATTATTCTCGTAACGAATTGATTACGATTTTTCATCAGGTTATTATCCGTCCGCCCGCTGCTTTTCAGTTATGAGAGGCGGAACGCGGAAAATCGGGCGGATGAACGCGGAACCCATACAGGTTGGTTCAAATCACGTGACTTTTGAGCCATTTATTCAATGAAACATTTACAAATCTATGATCATTCAGGCTTTAAATGAGGTGACACTGTAGCGAGACTATCGAACCAAATATTATAAATCAGAGTCAAGAATAATGTCAGTTTATGTTTATGAACTTTTTTGAGTGGAACAGCTGTTTGGCTAAATTGCCCCAGGTTTTTTTTGACAGGTGCTAGAACTCATCAAAATAAACTCATATAATATATTCACTAGGGCCGAGTATTTCGAAATCAAAGTTACCCACGAATCTGAGAAATCACCAGCACGGACCTGACTAAGTACGTATTGAGGTTTACATTTATTGATTGCCTTCAGTTTACGGAGAATCATCTGGCAGAGCGAATGATTTTTGTGACTTTCCCGGATTTCATAATGTTAGGTGGGTAGGACGTGGTGCTGTGAGCTCCCTGGATCTCAACCCCCGTGATTACTTCTTTGGAGGTCATTTGAAAACATAAGTGTACAGTAACGGTGAGGTAAATATTGTTGAAGAACTAAATCAACGCATTGAAAATGCTTGTGATATAATTCGTGAGTAAACTGATGTGATAGTGGCTGCATGTAATAATTCGTTATTACGCCGGGCAGAACTTAGTGCACATCAAACGAATGGTAACCATTTCGAACAATTTCTGTGAACAATTTCGATCAATTCAATCGGTGAGTTTGTGAACTTCCTAATTTTTTTTAGGACTTTTTCAATCAGTAATTTTTTCTCTCCTTAGTTTGAACTTTAAGAATTATACCGTTCAGGAAAAATCTCATAATAAAAGTTGAGAGAGAATAAACGAATTTGGAATACAATTCAGCTCTTTATTATTCAGTTCCTGGAATGCATATGGCACCGTGATTCATTGCAGATCTCCTAACAGAGAGATAACACGATCCAGAGTCGTCTCAAGATCTCAATGCCCAAGATTGTTTGCACTTTTTTCGAATTGAATATTTTATACGATCAACTACAGGCAAAATGATCTCTTTTGATGAGTTCTAGCACCTGCCAAAAAAAAGCCTCACCTTAAAAAACGCCCTGTATGTGGATACAAGATTTCAGCAGGACATTCGGCGGATTTGGCCCATTTAAGAACCCAATCCGCGCGTTGAGACCTTGGAAGTACCCTGAAAATTTCAAAACTCTAGGCCCTAGGTATTCTATCCCAAAAGTTATTGTGTTTACGGCTGGACGGACAGGACAGAAATTAACCACAATTTCTTCGTCCCTGAGTCCAACCTATTGAGTCCAAACTATTGTTGCACCTGCTTGAAATATATACTCAATTCCTGAAAAGGGAGGAAGATATTGATAAGTAAGGTTATCTGAGACCCTATATCCCCAAACCCCGTATTATTAGATTCTCGTTAACATGTTATAACGGTTAAAAAAGATGCAATGAGGAAAAATTATTCAACTGTATCTTTCCGTTAATTAAATTAGGTGAACCTTTTTGTTGATTGATTTCCATCATTTCTGAAAGATTGATATTATATACCTTCACTTTCAATATGCAAAATTTCGTAATCATGAGTGAAGCAACCTTTTCAGTCAACAAGTATTCTGCGAAGTTTGAATTTATTTTTCCGTTGACGAAAGAACTTTTATGTTCCTTAATTTTTTTCTCGAAGGAGGTACCAGTTTGACCAATATAGAAACTTGGACAATCTACGCATGTTACTTTATATACTCCAAATTCATGTGATAGAAATGTTTTGTCTTTATTATTTTCGTGAATTTACCTGAGCTATTATCAGTTCCATACGTATTGCTTCCATTTTCTTTTGAGAACAATGAAATTTTTTCTGAGACTTTTTCGGAATAGGTAGGTAATTATTTTATAATTTCATTCAATTTTTTTTTTTGAGATAGATAAACTTCATTTATGGCTTTTTAAGCGCTCGTTCTACCTACATTAGGGCTGTATCATTTCGCCACGATGTCTGTATTTCTCGAATTTTGAGCTTATTCGACAAGGTTGGACTAACTGATACTCGTCCGTCCGGCCGTGAGCACGATAACTTTCGAACGGAACGACCTAGAGACTTGAAATTCTCAAACCAGAGGTTCTCTGAATATTGCCGTTCGAAATTATTTTTTCCTGATACTTTCGAAACCAATCATTCGATCGGAATGAAATTCCGCCCATAGATGAAGAATAAAGTTCAGATCGCATTACCGAGACCATAGAAATCGTAGAAGATTCTAGCGAATTGTCGAAAAGAAAAATCCTAATATTCCTGTAACTGCTGATTCGGCATAATTGACAGAGAGCTGCTGTCATTTTTTCAATAGAAGGTGGATGAATGAGCGCTCAAAAGCTCTTGACTACATGTCAGTGCTTTTTGATCGCTCGTACTACTTACATGAGGGCTATATCATTTCTTCACGATGTCTGTTTTTTATCGAATTTTTACAATCGACAGAGTTCGACTCACTGATGACGAATCCATCGGAAAATTCGAGTCTGTCCGTATACACGATAACTCTCGAACGGAACGTCCAAGAAACTTGAAATTTTCAGGTTAGGTTCGAATCTCGAATGCCGCGGTTGAGTTCGTTATTGGGCAAATTTAGACCAGGGGTTCCGTAAATATGGTCGTTCGAAATTTTCTTTTCCTGATTACTTCAAACTACTGATTCCATCGAGATGAAATTTTCCACTCAGGTGAAGAATGACGTTGTTCAAGATACATGCAAAATTTTGTCCAGATCGCATGACCAGAGCTATAGAAACCAAATAAAATTATAACTTTACATTGGAAAGGCCTAGGAACTTGAAATTTTCAGGATAGGTGTGGATCTCGAATGTCGCAATCACGTTTATCAATAAGCAGAATTAGACTAGAGGTTCCGTAAATATGGTAGTTGGAAATTCAGTTCTCTTGATAATTTCGAAACTACAGATTCGATCATGTTGAAATTTTGTATTTTAACGGAGAATAATATATTCAAGCTACATTTCTTCCTGATCGCATGGCTAGAACCATAGAAACCAGAGAAAAGTATAACTTTCGAACGGAAAGGCCTAGGAAATTTTTAGCGGAGGTTCGGATAGCGAATTTCGCGGTCACGTTAATCAATGAGCAAAATTAGGGGTTCCATAAATATGGACCCATTGGATTGAAAAGAAATTTTGCACATGAATGAAGAATAATGTTTTCAAAATACGTGGCAGTGCTCTTCATAATTTTCATGAACTTTTTCGAGAGAATGTTATCTATCACTGATACTTTTGTTGGATCTTAACAAGTATAATTCGGAACAGTCGTGAACTCGTGCATAAATCGAATAAGTCATTTCCTCACATCCACATGTTCTCAAAAGTCACGAACAAACAATAATTTCCCCAAAGCCAAACTCCACCATCTTGACGATCTAGATCTGTTGATTCTGTGTCGCCACTTATTCAATCTTAGAGTAACACATGGAAACTTCGGATTGTCAGACGAACCGGAATACACAGAGGATGGCTGCATCGTAAAACGTAAAGATGCTTTCAGCTGAATTAACCCCAAACTTTATAATATTCGGAGACACTTTCGCGATAATCCACTGATAACAACTAGAAACTGTGGATAAGGCGCCAACCTCGTAGTTCTTGGCGGAATCTTGATCTGGAGAAAGATTATTTCAATCTCTTTATGCTTCATCAGATTTGATGGTCTTCGCTGTTCCATAAGACTTGGCATTCTCTCCTTTGATGGATTGGAAATATGTAAGTATTCATGGATATTTGAACGTGGGTTGCGAACGATAACTACCTGAATTGTGGTAGGTATATTCCTCCTGCATCTATGGGTATTATTTTCTATTTTCTCCATATCATCTTTCCATTCTAGGACTAAGTTCTTTCGTTACATAAACAAAGAGCTTGGTTGAGTGAGACATGAAACACTGAGCTATGAGCCATTAACATTTATCGTTTATAATGTTTTCCATTGTTTATTATTGATTTCAACGGCTGTTACACTTTGTTCAGTTTTATTTGCTATCTCAATATCTTATGTATGATACATTTCAATGTATTTTTTTTCAATATCCAAGTGATTCTGCGTCTGAGCAAAACAAGCAGATAAACATGGGGAATTCAGATTTATAACCTGAAACATTTGCGCTATTGGAGCACTGAGCGTCATGTAGCACTATTGTGTTAAACTTAAGTGGTTCACACTGCATAATTCAGAAAAATTCCCATTACGTGGAAAACGCCGTAACAACTTATTTCCAGTCAAAGACAACAATTCAAAGTAGAAAGTTTCTCGGGAACTTCCCCACTTATCTTATCTGAACTTTTCTGCAACGGCATCCAGAAGCCCAAGTGTTATATGCTGGTCTCAATTCCAGCATCCTCCTACACCTCCAGGAAAGCGGGGGATATATAGAATCATTACACGGATGAAAAAACTTTCAGATAATAGTCGTCATAAATTTCGCATTATCATACAGCATGTTTATGTGTTTTACAATGGAGCCATGGCGCTTCTTTATTGGCGCCCAGTCGATAACCCTATTGGTTCGCGAACGTTAAGTTCGCAATAAACTACCTACTGAAGCCGATTGCTGATACTATCCGCTCGTCCCTGGAGGAAGATTTATGTCTAATAGATTAATAACGTGGTGTTAAAGTTGAAACATTAAAGTGCTGCTGATCCGATCACGTTGTACATCGAATTTTGGGATTTAGAAGAGCGCTGTACTGTATTGGTACTTTTGAATGATATAAAACTATTACCGACATTACAGTTTCCTATTGAAAACCGCAAAGAACTAGAACTCTACTTTGAATGAGTTCTTTTTAACGTGAAAATATTACTCTTAATAATCTTTGGCCAAGATCGTGATCGTATTGTGGTTTTAAAGGACTCTACGTTGTGTATGTAAGTATGTTACCAAAATTACGCTTGATTCAATAAAAGAGATTGAAAATATAACAAATATTTTTAGCACTCAAAATAACAAGTTTATTCATTTGTGCTGTTGGGGACGGTTCCCCAACTTCAGGTCCGAAAATACGAATATATTGTATTGTATATGAAAATAAGAATCAGGGAAAAGACCTGCGAGAAAACCTGATTCTGTACAATGAATAACAATGGATAGACTGGTAAAGTTAAAACCCAGAGACCTCTCTCTTTATCTCGTTCAAATACCGTTAACCCACAAGTAAGGAATATTCATAAACTGCAACAGGTTGACTGATGAGAATTCTCTCATATGGTGTTTAAAAATATTACGAAAAGCACTGCCGTGAAGTCAGGAGCTTTTGAGCGCTCGTACATGCACCTTGTAGGTAGATTCGCATTTTCCAGTTCAAGAAATCAATTGAAGGAATTTTCGATAGCTGTCAAAAAAATTCTGAAACTTAGGCGAAACTCCAGACTTCATGTCAGTGCTTTAGCTTTTTTTCGATAATTCGCTAGAATTTTCTACGGTATCTCTATGGTCTTGGTAATGCGATCTGGACAAAATTTTGCACGTAGTTTGAATGATTATTCCTCAGATAGGTGCAAAATTTCATTCCAATCCGATTAGTAGTTTCGAAACTATCAGGAAAAAAATATTTTGAACGGCCATATTTACGGAACCACTAGTCTAATTCTGCTCATTGCTGACCGTGACCGCGATATTCGCGATTCAAACCCACTCTGAAAATTTCAAGTTCCTAGGCCTTTTCGTTCAAAAGTTACAATTTTCTATGGTTTCTATGGTTCTGGTCATGCGATCTGGACAAAATATTGCTTTAATATATCATCCGCGATTAAAATACAGAATTTCATCTCGATCGAATCCGTAGTTTCGAAATTAACGAGAAAACAAAATTTCGCACCACCGTATTTACGGAACGCCTAGTATAATTCTGCTCATTGATAAACGTGAACGCGACATTTCAGATCCACACCTATCCTGAAAATTTCAAGTCCCTAGGCCTTTCCGTTCGAAAGTTATGATTTTCTATGGTTTCAATGATTCTGGTCATGTGATCTGGAGAAATGTAGCTTGAATATATCATTCTCCATTAGTATACAAAATTTCGCCACGATCGAATCTGTAGTTTTGAAATTATCAGGAAAACTAAATTTCAAGCGACCATATTTACGGAACCCCTTGTGTAATTCTGCTCATAGATAAACGTGATCACGACATTCGAGATCCACACCTATCCCGAAAATTTCAAGTCCCTATGCGTTTCCGTTCAAAAGTAACAATTTTTTATGGTTTCTATGGTTCTGGTCATGCGATCTGGACAAAATTTCACATGTAGCTTGAACACCCCATTCTCCATTCGAGCGCAAAATTTCATCTCGATCAAATTTGTAGTTTTCAAGTAATCAGGGGAACAAAAACTTTGAATGGCCATATTTACGGAACCTCTGGTGGAATTTGGCCCATTAACGAACTCAACCGAGGCATTCGGGAACTGAACCCACACTGAAAATTTCAAGTCTCTAGGTTGTTCTGTTCGAAAGTTATCGTGCTTACGGACGAACGGCCGGACGGACAGACTCGAATTTTCCGACGGATTCGTCATCAGTGAGTCGAACATAGTCGATTGTGACCATTTTCGGCTCAAAATTCGAAAAATACAGACATCGTGACGAAATGATATAGCCCTCGTGTGAGTAGTACGAGCGCTCAAAAATGATTGAGTAGATTGAATGCGGCACTAATGACTCCTTCACCTTAATGGGCGATTATGTGCAAAAATTGTGAGTTATTCTTCCCAGCGATCAAACTATCATTTGACAATTGATGATCTCCCACGTCGCAAGGAGAGGGGAATGTGACCAAAGATCCTTGTTATATATATTTCCAACGGTGGGCAAGCCTTATTTGAGTTAGGTTGCGTCATACGATAGTTGCCTCCCTGGTCAGTAGCCCCATCAAGCATTAGGTGAACAATAAAACAGTAAACAATATAAACAGTAAACAATAAACAAACAATAAACAATATAGGATAATAATGGTTGGAGAGTCGATTCAAAGTCCTCAAGCAATATAAGATGATGAAACATAATGCTGACACTGGTGCTTATGAATATTCTTAATATTTGCTGAAAACTACAACGATTACATATAGTATCATTCAAAGAATATTGCATAACCCAGATATGATAAGAGAAGGTGATGATTAAACAATCGTTAATACAAGAAAGTTCTTGTGGGAAGTACTTAGGAATTCAATACGCATAGTCAGTTAGAATCAGTAAATAATATGGAATGGACTTGATAATGAAGTATGAAAAATGGATACAAAACAATACACAAGAAACAAACAAACATGGTAAAATACGTCGAGTAGAAGCAAATATAAGTCTTGTGAATTAAAGGTGAATACCGGAGATAAGGTATGGGTTAAGTAATGGAAACCTTTGCATAAAAGAGTAGAACGTTAGGAGAAGCCTGTATACGAATAATGATAACGTTGTAATTATAAAATATGTTGTTACTCACATGTTAAACCCAAAGTATCTCTTCCACCCTCGAAGGTTTCAGAACAACTAATTCAAAAACCAACCCTGTTTTACCTTTAACTACTCTATGGCTTTCTATATTGCGTTTTTCTTCTACTTTTTCCGAGAATTCGAATCCTCTGAACTTATTACTCATTAACGTGACAGCTATGGAGATCTTGTATCACAAGGGAAACCGAGGAGCTAAACAATGGTATCAGGAAAATGAAAAGAAAGGCGAAGCTGAGTTATTCGATCTGAGATGATGAAGATCTTGTTCTCAAGTCGAGGAAAAAAGTTCGGTCGGAAAATCGAATTTTCTCCGGTTGAAAACCTCATATTTCAAGAGTTATATTTCATTTCCCTGGAAATATTAACTTATGCATATCCCGACCTGAAAATAATCTCATTTCAGGATCTCTGGGTGAGACTGAATGTCAGTTTGGTGTTATAATTCGGGAAACAAAGTAGGATAAACGAATTGCCGGCTGTCCGTCAGGGTTTTCTTGTTGTTCGGTTCGTCTGTGGAGCTCTTTTTATGGAATAATTTTCTCAGGGTAATAAGATGGATGTCTGGGGAGTTTTCTCCCCTCGAGTATTGTTGTGAAACAAAAGCCCTTCGTTCTATTCATATCGAATTTAAAGTAAGTTCATGATTACATTATTCAGGATGGAGATCAATCTAAGGGTAGATTAAGACATCCAGAAGGAAGTTATGGAATAAAATACCGGGTCTCCCTTGAAGACTAACCTACCCTCTAATGGAATCGCTCCTGGAGCAACCAACGAACGACAGGGAAGTTGGGACCAATCCAAAAGAGGATGAAGCCCCTCAAACACGTGCTTCATCATTCTCAAATTCTGATTTCGATGTTATCATAATTCCGCGAATCCCGACCATTTTGTCGGGCACTAAACCCTCTCCTTACAACAAATTAATTCATCGCTCCAACTTATATATTCATAACTTCTCACATAGCCTCCTGAGCGGAGCGTTATGCCTTTAATTGCGGCGTTTGTATGCCAAACCGCAGCCTCCCTGGATTCCCATGAACGATAATCCACAGCTAATAGCATTATCCATCTTCGGCGAGAGCCGCTGTTAAGATGATTTCCCGATAACCGGATTCTTCCGGTTCGCCATAAACCATTCTTTCGTGAACTTTTCACTGCTCCAGTTCTCGTTATGAATATGAGATGAGTCTCTGAGGGGATGGATACAGTGTGAAATAGTGGAATGGAAAAAATTCGGGAGGGCACTGTCTCGAGTGATGAGGAAATTACTTGGAAAATTCACCTGTCAGTCTTGTTTGATACTTCTTTTATTACTTCTTCAAGAAAACCTTGCCTCTTAACTGAGACTTTTCAGTGTCGATGCTTTGGATTTGCAGTGAGTGATTTATTATTTTCAAAAATGCATATACGAATTCGTGCTTTCCAAAGAAAAAAATTCACATAATCATAATCGAACCAGCTAATTCAACTCGCGATTTCCTAAATTCATTCAAACTCATTAATCCAAATGTGCGAAGGGTTCAACTGAATCGATGAAGTCAGCAATTGAGTTATGAAGTTGAATACTATACTTATCTACGACTATAACAATAAATACTGAGATACAATTACAAGTTAATAGTTACCTATAACAATGCATTATTCATGTTGATTGTGCTTCTTATAGTTATAAAAGTGAGTTATAGAAGTGAATTATTATAACTCACGTTGTTTGTTTACAGATACTATTATTCGCTCAAAAGACGTTGAATAATGAATATCTTATTCAATAGAAGTAGATAAATACAATAAATATTCACATTTCTTAAATTGAAACACATCAAATCAATTCTAGATCGACTCATCAGCAATATCAGGGACTACCATAATACCATTTTTCTACAATCGATATCCAAAGTAGGCATTTGCGCTCGTATAAGACAACGCAAACATCATCTTTTTGAGAAGTGTCACTTTGTCGCTTATAAGTGACAAAATAGAAAAAAAATTACGAAAAGCACTGCTGTGAAGTCAGGAGCTTTTGAGCGCCCGTTTTCCAGTTTTGGAAATCAATTGAAGGAATTTTCGACAGCTGTCAAAAAAATTCTCAAACTTAGGCGAAACTCCAGACTTCATGTCAGTGCTTCAGCTGACCAATTTTTTTTCGATAATCTATGGTCTTGGTGATGCGATCTGGACAAAATTTCGCACGAAGTTTGAATACATTATTCTTCAGCTAGGTGTAGAATTTCATTCCAATCCAAACAGTAGTTTCTGAATTATCAGGAACAAAATATTTCGAACGGCCATATTTACGGAACCCCTAGTCTAATTTAGCTTATTGATGAACGTTGCCGCGAAATTCGCGATACAAACCTACGCTGAAAATTTCAAATTTCTAGGCCTTGCCCTTCGGAATTTTCTATGATTTCTATGGTTCTGGTCATGCGATCCGGACAAAATGTTGCATCAATATATCATTCTCGATTAAAATACAAAATTTTATCTCGATCGAATCCGTAGTTTCGAAATTATCGAGAAAAAAAAATTTCAAACGACCGTATTTACGGAACCCCTAGTCTATTTTGCTCATTGATGAACGTGCCCGCGAAATTCGCGATCCGAACCTACCCTGGAAATTTCAAGTCCCTGTGCCTTTCCGTTCGAAAGTTATGATTTTCTATGGTTGCTATGGTTCTGGTCATGCGATCTGGAAAAATGTAGCTTGAATATATCATTCTCCATTAGTATACGATCGAAACCGTAGTTTTGAAATTATCAAGAACACTAAATTTCAAACGATCATAATGACGGTACCCTTAGTAAAATTCTGCTCATAGATAAACGTGATGACGACATTCGAGATCCACACCTATCCTGAAAATTTCAAGTCCCTAGGCGTTTCCGTTAAAAAGTTACAATTTTCTATCGTTTTTATGGTTCTGGTCATGCGATCTGGACAAAATTCCACATGTAGCTTGAACACCTTATTTTCCATTTGAGTGAAAAATTTCATCTCGATCAAATCTGTAGTTTTCAAGTATTCAGGAGAACAAAACTTTGAACAGCCATATTTACGGAAACCCTTGGCCCATAAACGAACTTAACCGAGGCATTCGGGAACTGAACATACACTGAAAATTTCAAGTCTCTAGGTTGTTCCGTTCGAGAGTTATCGTGCTTACGGCCGGCCGCACGGACGGACAGACTCGAATTTTTCGACGGATTCGTCATCAGTGAGTCGAACATGGTCGTTTGAGACCATTTTCGGCTCAAAATTCGAAAAATACAGACATCGTGACGAAATGATATAGCCCTCGTGTAAGTAGTACGAGCGCTCAAAAAACGCTCGCTTCCTCAATTATTAACTATAAATCAAAAATGCATTGCTCAGAGAATCCATGACAACGATTAAATGACACCTTTTATTTGAGTGAACAATTTCCTAGATAATGATCGTATGTCAAATGGAAGAAGAAAATGATTGTAGTGATTTTCCATGTACACCAACTGGAATTACAATCGCCGCTAAAGTCGCTAATATGTGAACTGCTCGATTATAGAAAAAATCTTGTGTGCAATTCGAGCGCAAATTCATTGTCGATTTCAAGAGAACTTTCTCTTTCAATCGACAATATGTCATTTTGCGCTCTTAATACACAAATAGCTATTACATGTATAGGGGTTAACAATGTGATCAAAACCTTGAACCGATCTGGTGTCTGCGCCCGCCATTATCCTTACAGAAATCCATATTATCATGAACTTAGGAAGTAGGTTTGCTGAGTCCGTCCAAGAGAAGAATAACCACAGAATCTTTTTCTTCAAATTGAAGTACGATGCTAATCTCGAAATATGAAGGGCTCTCTTGGAAAGTGGCTTCGGTGAGGTTGGTGGTTTTTTGTTGGCTCTGGATTTTTGAATTCTACAGTGATATTTCATCTTTTTGAAGGTAAAACAGGGTGGGATTGTGAGTAAGTTGATCTGAAACCTTCGAGGGTGGAAGAAATACTTTGGGTTTTTCATGTGAGTAACAATATTTTATAATTACAACGTTATCATTTATATATAGGCTTCTCCTAATTTGCTGCACTTGTCTTAAACAGTGTCCATCATTTACCCCATGTGTTTATCTCATATCTTCTACCCTCAATTCACAATAGACAATTCGCTGTTATTCAACGTATTTTACCATGTTGGTTAGATTCTTGTGTATTGTTTTGTATACATTTTTCATACTTCATTATCAATCCTATTTCATATTATTTGATGATTCTTACTGACCATATGTATTAAATTCCTGAATGCTTTTCACAAGAATTTGCATGTATAAACGAATGTTCAATAATCACCTTAATCATAAGGTTTTGCAATATTCTTCAAATGATACTATATGTAATCGTTGTAGTTTTCAGCAAATATCAAGTATATTCATACGCACCATTGTCGGCATTATGTTTCATCATCTTTTATTGATTGAGCATTTTAAAAAGCTACTCTCCACGCATTATTATCCGTTACGACTTCTTGCTGATTGTTTATATGATTGACTGCTTATATCGTTTACTATCTATATCATCCACTGCTTATATCGTTTATTGTTTATTTCGTTTACTGTCTATAGCATTTACTGGTTATATCGTTTACTGTTTATATGGTTTATCTTATACTTGATGGGATTATTGACCAGGGAGACAACTATCAGATGACGCAACCTAAAAAATCAATCAAAAATTAATCCAACGTTTGGAAATATATATAACGAAGATCTTTGGTCGCATTCCCCTCTCCTTGCACCGTGGGGGCTCATCAATCATCAATCGTCAAAATGATAGTTTGACCCCTGCGAAGTAAAACTTCCAATTTACCGCCTTTAATCCACTCAATCATTTGAGAGAATTCTCACCGGTCAACCTGTTTATGAATATTCTTCACTTATGAGTTAATGGTATATGAACGAGAAAAGGAGGGAGGTTGTTCTTTTCTTCCCCTTCAGGGTTGTGTTTTTTTCCTCCCTACCTTTTGGCACTCTAAAATTAACTTGTTATTTTTTTGTTTTGAGTGCTAAACTATGTGTTTTGAATTTCCTATTTTCCCGTCAATCTCTTCTATTGAATCGAGCGTAATTTGGGTTACATACTTACATACACAACGTAGAGTCCCTTCAAAACCACTATACGATCACGATCTTGGCCAAAGATTATCAAGAGTAATATATTCAAGTTAAAAAGAACGCCTGTAAGGTAGAGTTCTAGTTCATTACGGTTTTCAATAGAAAAACTGTAATGTCGGTAAGAGTTTTATCATTTTCATCAGAACACTACAACCTCTTCTACCTTTTCAAAGGCGGCACCCTCCTAGGATACATATTGAAGGCAGCCTAATTGAAATAAAATTCACTCACACCGAAAGTGAACTTTTCGCACTCCCGTAACGAATTCGCGTGACTCTGAACTCTACTCAAACAAAAATTTTCAACGGCACTTTTCTACCACCATCTATCTCCACTTGTCCCTAACATGGACTCTCAAAACGAACCTATAAGTTCCGTCCATTCTTGGTACCCCAACGCTAAACCACGAACTGCTATCCCCGGCATCTTCCAGCAACTGCCTTGACTTTTTCTGATCTCCTCAATCGTGAAGTCATCCCCCTTCCAAACTTTTTCGTTGAGATGACACTTTTCAGTGCCTCTTACTTCAACGGCTCAGAAATACCCAAGGTGGACAATTTTTTCATGCCTTCCCATGATTTTTGTTTGCTTGACCAACGTATCATTTTCTAATCGCTGATTATCAACGAAACTCCGAACTGACCTGCCAAAACCCTTACGTTCGTCAAACAAAGATTTTCTGTAGTCTGAGGCCAGTTCCCATAAACTTTCTCATCACAGCGTGGTCATCAATAATCAAATTAAATTTCGCAGAACTTCATGAATTCGGTGATGCAGCCACGCGTAAAGGAAAACTGGAACATTGGATATAGAGAAATTTTGCTTCTACCGCATAATATTTCTTGTATTGTGTATTTAGGTGTGGTTCTATCAAGCTCCATCAACTCCAGTTTGAATATCATTCCTTCCTCGAAATCTCAATGCTTCCTCTTGTTCCATTATACCCTTTCTTTCATGCCATATATTTTTCGAACGACTCGTCGTGCATCTGCATGCAAGTCTATTGAACGTTCCAAAGTATCCAAGAAAAGGATATGGCACCATAATAATTCAGAATAGAGAGCGAATTCCCTGCCTGAGAGACCCGAGAATTTTCAATTTCGAACTCTGGATGGCTGAGTGCTTTTCCAGCCTGGGGACCAGAACCTAACACATTGGTTTGAGTGGTGTTTCTGCCACTTCGTAATAGTAGGGATATTCACGAAAAATTCCTGTCTCACAATTCGTTCGTATCACGTAGGTACGTGTATCATTCGAAATTTCGATTCAATTTCGGCGTCTTCGAGTTAACTTGAAACTCCGGGAAAGTTACCAGGAGTGAGAACTTTATCCCGGCGTCGGTTTGCTGAGAAGGCGTTCTTGCGTCGCGTTATTGAGATTCCTTTGATGTGGCAACGAAACATTTAGGTTTATATTAACTGTACACTATTTGTGCGTTTTCGTATGAGCTTTCTTGGCATTTTGTTTCAGCCATGTTATAGTGTTTCATCTGTGGAGGAAAATATTGAAAAGTGACGTGTGGTATATTTAGTATGATTAGATTCTGTTTTCCTTATGTGAATTATTTCATCCCTCATTGTGGATGAGAATACAAGCCTGAATAAAAAAAAACACGTGTTTCCAACTTGAAATTCATCAGATATTTTCAATTTCATTCTCGTGTGACACTGATGGATCGCATGACATGCTCTCGAGTTCACGCCGTGTTGGCCGAACACCTCGGTAGGAAACCAAGAAAATGGGGCACGCACATCCAGGAATGCCATGCGAATATCACGTCCCTCACAGGAACGAGACGGAGCCTGCAGAAACTTTGTTAACTCCTTCGGCCCTCAGGGTTATCCTCGGTGAAATGCATTAGGTGTGTATGAAATTCCTATTCCGGCTGTATAAGTTCTGGAAGTTATCGAGTTGTTGGTTGCTTGTGGTCTTGAGGGAAATTAGGCAGGGAAACAATTTCTGAATTTTGAGTACATACGTGAACGCCGTATGAACCCAAGGGATTCATTACGATTCATACAAAATGTTGGGAACAGTCGATGCGGTAGACAGAAGTTGTGGCGTTCCTTATTTTTGTGTTTGATAACTGTACAGAATCCTGGTAAGGGGTCTAATCGGCAAACACTGTTAGATATGGCGAGAATTTCTTGAACAAGGCTAATGAAATAGAAATCACCATTTAGTTTGATTACCCTGATTGTCAGGACAACCCCGAGAAGAAGTTTTTTCCAGATTCAAACAAATAACTGAAGGCAACTTGATTGATGTAGGGTACCTTCGCAATATTCGAAATAATGAAGGTATAGTTATAGTTATAGTTAGGTAAAGAGGTTACATTTCACTGCAACCTCAAGGTCTATTGTGCCCCTCATCAGAGCTGTTTTCGCAAATGCACTACCTACAGCTCGCCCTCCAGGGCTCCAATGAACTCCAGTATCTGTGTGGGCTTCAAGGAGGTTAAATCCTCGTTTCAAATCTAATTCTCTTGTCCGAGACATTATTTGCGCTGGTTTGCAATGGCTAGGCATTCTGTGATCAGGTTAACAGGAGTTTTCTCCTCTTCCCCAAAGAATCCGCACTCGTCAGTTTCTGTTAAGAACATTCTCATCATATGCTTCGTCTATGTCCTGTGAGGAAGCCAGTGAGGAAGCGTAACTTATTCTTTCTGAGATCCAAATACTTTTCGGATCTTGCAGTTTTAAAGTTCCGAAGGAACTTTTTGGAGTGATATATTCCTGGTAATTTCTCCAGAGTGCTTCTCTTCCAGTCTCTTCTTTCTCCAAAAACTCTTCCTTATAGGTGCATTTGCCAACGCACAGGAAGGTTCTGCACCTGTAAGTGGCGTTTGTGCTCCCTTTCTGGCAAGTGTATAGGCCTCTTCGTTTCCTTTGATTCCTGAGTGCCCAGGAACCCAAACTAAAGAGACCTTGTTGTTTTTGCCTACTTCATTAAGTTTCCTCAAGCACTGCCATATCAGCTTTCAGAAGATGATACACGAGTTCAGTGCATTGATAGCAGCTTGACTATCAGAATGGATCACAATGTCACACCCTTGATAGTTTCTCTCCAGGTTTATATCTATGCATTTTTTTTCAAGTATTTCTGCCTGCTAAACACTCGAGTAGGAACCTGATGATAATGAAGGTAACTAATGCAATATCAAAAACAAGTGAATTTCTTCATGGGTTCTTGAAGAACGTGACTTTTGTTCCTGAAAAGAGTCAGTGAGAGATGCAATTTGCTCAGAGGATTCTTTAGAGAGGCCAAGGTCTCTTATGAGGTCATCGAGTTCGTTCTGGTCAAATTGTTGAGGGCTGGGAGAAAAACCAACGTAACCACTATCATATTCCCCATCTGCACCTCATGTTTTACATGCAACGTCATCTTCAGAAACCTCTGGAATGCAATGAGAAGTCGGAATGGGTACTTTATCTGAAGGAGGAACTGGACGTCTTGCAGGTTAATCTGGATAGGGCCACGTTGACTGCACAAAAACAGCAATCGTCAGCATGGTCAGGTGGTTCTCTCCAAACCATAGGCACATCAAAGTCGATGGGTTTTCCATACAAGTCTTACAAAGAACATGTGGAGCCCACTTTTTATCTCGGCTACCAAGTCTCACAAAAAAGTAAGCTCCTTTTACGAAGTCATAAAAGGGTTTTCAGTAAACTTCTTGAGTGTACTCACCACATACAAAGCGAAACACATCAGGGTGATTCACACACGCCTTCTACTTGGAGCTTTCCTCTTCTTTTTTTCTTCTTCGTTTGCTTCTTCCTCTTCAACATGTATTTCAAAGGTGGGCAATAAAAAAAATTAAGGCGTGGTGATAACGGAGAAAGGAAAGTAAAACTGTCAACAAATAAGGTAGGTAGGTAGGTATCGTTAATCGGTGCTTACTTGCACACCCCGGGGTAACTTGGTCATCCCATGACATTGTTTCATTTTTAATTTTTTTTTGGCGCGGCTCAAGTATTTTTCTCCTTGTTTTAGATAGTCCTCAATCAAAAAAAGTAAGAGACTATTAAAGGGTCCCTGGTTCCCGACCGTATCGGAGCTTCACACAGGAAGACACAGTTTATTAGCAGCATTTAAATATTACTTTTTCTGTTTGTAAAAAGTTTGTTGTCCAAGTGACCACCGAAGTTATTTTCGGATAGTTCGCTATTTGAGCAAAACTTTCATCACTTATTAGCAACAAACGTTCCTTGGATACAATTTTTTTCCTGTTACTCATAAATTCAATTAATTCAACCAAATGTAACTAATTTTTTACTCAATTCAAACGTACCCACCTAACCAATATCAGGATTCAGTTTATTTATAAATTCAGGTCAAAGGTGCTGTAACTTGCGAACGGGAGCTGATAGAAAGAAACGGATCCAATTTTTGGAATCAGCAGGTGAAATTTCCTCGGCGCCAAATGGAAAAAATTAATTTGTTGGCCTGAGTAATGATTTATCCCTGTTAGAGATGAATCCATGAAAAGTTCAAGTAGCCCTTTGTAGTGAATTATTTCGAAACGTTTTGAATTATAACAGCAGATCTTCGCCATGACTTCTGAAGCATTCAGAGATTTTTCTTTTTTACCAATCCAAAATTTATAACTGTGCCTAGTTTTTTCTTGCTTTAGTTCATAAATGAACCTTGAATCCTCGTCATTCTTGTTGAAGCTGCTATCACTAGTTCTCTAGGATTTCTGGATCGTATTCGTTATCAATATCATCATTAAAATGGCCGAGTGGCCTTTGGCCACTCGATTATCTCTGGCGCATTAATCATGTCGATGACGCGAAATCAAAACTTTTCCCCCTGCCAAAAGTCGTTCAACGCGCCCACACATGTTTTCACGGCTAGTCAGACATTAACCATCTCTCCTTCTTTGGAATAGTTCTTGAAAAACTTTCTTAGACCCCTCGTCCACGATCCGGAAATAGCTGTTTTTGCTTCCAATATACGCCAACTTCATCAACACTAGGAGGCTTATAAGTTGCCAGATACCTCGTCTGAAAATCATATTCATCAGGACCTTAAGGACTCGGAGGAACTTCTCGTTCTGATAACGCGTGCGTTGTTTGCCGGCCACAAGACTCGTCGCCGCAACGAAGAGAGCAAAGTTGGCGAAGCTTACTCAGTCTCCGCAGCACGATAGCTCTGCCAGTATCAGAGCCACCAACGTCGACGACCGGCTCTGCACGTCCAGCATCCCCTTGCGCATTTCCGATCGGTGTCAGACGGTCAGTGAGAATTTTTTTCGCGTCTTTCTGGAAGTGTTGAATTCGATTCAGTAAACGTGTTCATTCAGAACTGTGAACTGGAGGAAGAATACAATATGAAGCTTGGGGCCAAGGTAAGCTTGGCTCGTGTGAAAGTTTCCTGAGGAATTTTGGGGGTTTATGATTTTTTCTTGATTGAATTAGTTTTGAAATTATAATTTATTCAATTATATGAATTACGAACTTATGTATGTTGCATTCTATATTCATATTTATGCTCCATGATTTTCTTGGGAAACCAATGCAAAGGCATAAACAAGAGTTAAACCCCCTAAGGCTGCCAAAATCCACAATTATATTTTCATCATTTTTCAAAGATTGACAATTTTTTTAAAATTTTCTGAAAAGCTCCAAGAAAAAAATGATCGATCAGCATGCATATTTCGAAGGAATGCAAAATTCTGAAGAACGAAAGTATCCCTGAATTTTTGGAATACAAAGATTTTTTTCGAAAAAAATCATCAAGTATTCGATAATTTCAGGTTCTTTTCTGGCATACGCCATCGAATGAGGTAAAAAAAATTTCAGCAATTTTATTCATCATAATACGAAGGGAATGAGATGAATAACCTCGATTAGAGGGGTGAACAACCTCCAGAATTTGAATAGGAAATAAGGGTCAAGTCGCTCTTTAAATTTTAAATTGATGTTCAGTATTCTTGATGTATATGAACTTTTTTCAAAGAAAACATTCATTTGTAATTTGTTATATTATTATGTAATAACACATTTTGCACAAAAAAAACAAGGTAAGAAGTTTTTAATTGAATTTTTTTCTATGTTATAACACGAAGGTTGGGTAACCTTGTGGTCTATCAGAATTCTTGGCATATTGATTCTCTATCAAAAAAAATTTTTTCTATGAATCAAAAACAGGATTAGGTAACTGAGAACGTGTTCGACCTGGAAGTTATACGATTTTGTTCCTTCCTGGCCTAAATATTAAATAACAGCAGTTCAAAAATTTAATTGCCTATATCGAAGAAAATATGCAATAAATCACTTGATGGCTGCTGGTCTATCAATTCACAATTCTCTCGTGACGAATCACCATCCCAAAAGGGGTCTCGACTCGATGAAGCAAAAAAACGAACAATGCGCATTCGAACACCATCAGGGAAATTGGTATCCCCATTTTACTATATCGATATGTCAAAATTCGAAACCAATTTTATAATTCGCGATTCTGAAACAGCGGAGATACTACGAAGGGTTCCATACCATAACCGCCAATTGAACTGTTACAAACGCCAAAGTAGAGGTGTGAAGTTTTCAACAAAATATTCGAATTTCTCACACTTTTATTTCGGATAAATATCATTGGAAATTGAATGCATTCACTATATTTCATTATGAAGGGTGTTTTTTGAGGTGAAGTTTTTTTTTGACGGGTGTTAGAACTCATCCAAATAGATCATTTCGCCGGAAGTTGGTTATAAAAAATATTCAATTTGAAAAATCTTGGCATGAATATCTTGATACGGCTCTGGATCGTGTTATCGTGTGATGAATCACTATGCAATATGCGTTCACTCATATTAAATATGCACTAAAATTTATCACAAATTTGTATATTCTCTTTCAACTTTCATTGAAAGAGTTTTCCCGAACGGTATAATTCTCAAAGTTCAAACTAAGGAGAGGAAAATTACTGATTGAAAAGGTCCTATAAAAAAATTAGGACTCACACAAACTCACCGATAAAATTGATTCAATTTGTTTACAGAAATTGTTCGAAATGTTCAACATTCGTTTGCTGTGCACAAAGTCTTGGCCGCCGTAATAACGAATGGTTACATGCATATCAGTTTGCTCACGAATAATAATATCAAATTTTGAAATTTATAAAAAACCACTAACAATATTCAAAAATTCAGAATTTTGTTTCAATTATATACTTGTATTTTTTTTTCTCGAGACTCTCTTTCAAGGAAGGTTTTAAAGGTAAACAAACAAAAGAAATTTTCTCACAAAATTATATAATCTGCAAACTTATTATAAAAACCAACCCCAACTATCAAAAGAACCTATAACTAATTTTTCTAAACTCTTAAATAACGTTCGATTGGTGAGTGCACTCACTATATGCAATTTTCAATTTTTCTTCTTCCAAGCCGCACGCCGTTTCAATATCTCCTTCTCTCCTTCACTTGCCAAATCAACTCCAACAACTCAATCTACGAATCTACTCTTGACAACCTTCCAAATACCATTCATTAAACCTTTTTTCTTACAAAACCAATTTGTCTGTCAACTTTTTGAAAATTTTCGATCTTTTCCCTTGACGTTTCTCTCTCAACTGTTCACTGGCCTGCTTTTCCCATTCTTGATACATTTCATTCTTCATAAACATAACGTAACTATTTACAATTTACAAATAATCATTCGATCAAATTCATATTTTTCTTATTTTTGAATAATCTGAACCCTCTTTGAAAATATAATATAACAATAAAAGTTGATCAAATTCACTGAATTGACTAAAGATGTTTGAAGGTTCTTGACTTTTCGGTGATATTATTTTAATTTATTTTTCATTTCAATTTCTTGGAACGTTAAGAAATATGACCATTTTGGATTTCCATAACACTATAAACTAATGTTTTCGAATTATCCCAAAAAACTCCCTTTTTGAGCGCTCGTACTACTTACACGAGGGTTATATCATTTCGTCACGTTGTCTGTATTTTTCGAATTTTGAGCCGAAAATGGTCTCAAACGACTATGTTCGACTCACTGATGACGAATCCGTCGGAAAATTCGAGTCTAACCGTCCGGCCGGCCGGCCGTAAGCACGATAACTCTCGAACGGACCAACCTGGAGACTTGAATTTGTCAGTATGGGTTCAGTTCCCGAATGCCTCGGTTAAGTTCGTTAATGGGCCAAATTTCACTAGGGGTTCCGTAAATATGGCCGTTCAAAGTATTGTTCCCCTGATTTCTTGAAAACTACAGATTTGATTTTGATTCTGCACTCAAAATGGAGAATGAGGTGTTCAAGCTACTTGTGAAATTTTGTTCAGATCGCATGACCAGAACCATAGAAACCATAGAAAATTGTAACTTTTGAACGGAAACTCCTAGGGACTTGAAATTTTCATGATAGGTGTGGATCTCGAATGTTGTGATCACGTTCATATATTAACAAAATTATACTAGGGGTTCAGTGAATATGGTCGTTTGAAATTTAGTTTTCTTGATAATTTCAAAACTACAGATTCGATCATGACGAAATTTTGTATACTAATGGAGAATGATATATTCAAGCCACATTTATCCAGATCACATGACCAGAACCATAGAAACCATAGAAAATCATAATTTTTAAACGGAATGGCCTAGGGACTTGAAATTTTCAGGATAGGTGTGGATCTGAAATGTCGCGTTCACGTTTATCAATGAGCAGAATTATACTAGGGGTTCCGTAAATACGGTCGTTTGAAATTTTGGTTTCTCGATAATTTCGAAACTACGGATTCGATCGAGATCGAGATTAATCGAGAATGATATATTGAAACAATATTTTGTCCAGATCGCATGACCAGAACCATAGAAACCATAGAAAATTGTAACTTTTGAACGGAAAGGCCTAGGAACTTGAAAATCTCAGGGTGGGTTTGGATCGCGAATATCGCGGTCACGTTCGTTCAATGAGCAAAATTAGACTAGGGGTTCCGTGAATATGGCCGTTCAAAATATTTTTTTGCTGATAGTTCCGAAAATACTGAGCGGATTGGGATGAAATTTTGCACCTAGCTGAGTAATAATGTATTCAAACTACGTGCGAAATTGTCCAGATCGCACCACCAATACTATAGATACCCTAGAAAATTCTAGCGAATTATCGAAAAAAAAATTGATCAGCTGAAGCACTGACATGAAGTCTGGAGAATTTTTTTGACAGCTGTCGAAAATTCCCTCAATTGATTTCTTAAACTGGAAAATGCGAATCTACCTACAAGGTGCATGTACGAGCGCTCAAAAGCTCCTGCCTTCACGGCAGTGCTTTTTGTAATTTTTTAAATATATTTCTGAACAAAAGGTGCCGGCGTTCCAGAATAATTTACTTACACACAGTCTGACTGGCAACTACAAACCGTCAGCCTCCTCAATAACACGCCATCCTGCGTTCATCTTAAGTAGCTCTATTAGCGCTACCCCACTATGCCCTGGTACCCCACAATACTCCGGTATCCCCTACTTCTCCTACTTCTCAGACCGCGGTTGTAAACACACATTCAGATCTCAATAGGAACTTAGGTCAGATCCGGGTTGGGAATTTCTCAGATTCGCAGGTAACTTTGATTTCGAAATTTTCATTTTTGGTATAGTGACTTATTTTGATGAGTTTTATTGCTTATCAAAAAAAAGCCCCTTCCAACAGTACTCCTGAATCAATTCATCATACCCTGGAATATGTCACAATATACCTCATTCAGTCACAGAAAACGTACAATGTCCTCATCTACGAATTTCCCCAATTTGAAACGACCTAGATATATTTCATCCCCATACAATTTTCGACATTTCTAAACTCCATACCGAGTAAAATGGTTGATATTCGAAGTTGCATCTGGCCCGTGGAAATTCCTGAAACACGAGCTGGCGCTTTTCGAGAAGACTATTTCCCAGTCTAGGACTTTATATTACGCCATTACACCATCTGCGTTCGGGGTAGCGTTGCGAACTCGCTGCTTGAACTAATCTGCGATCGTCGTTTCTCACCGGTTATTTCGCACCTGTTTGTTATTTCAGAACGAACACGTTTCAAGCCGGTGGAATAGACGACGCGACAAAGATTCCACGATTTCGTTCATTACCAGTGATATGAGCTCAGTGATCCACATAACAGCAGTTAAAAAAGCACCGTTCGTTTCATTGTTTTGGGTACTGTACTGTATTGGTACTTTTGAAATGATAAAACTCTTACCGACATTACAGTTTTCTATTGAAAACCGTGGAGAACTTGAACTCTACCTTACAGGCGTTCTTTTTAACTTGAAAATATTACTCTAGATAATCTTTGGCCAAGATCGTGATCGTATAGTGGTTTCAAAGGACTCTACGTTGTGTATGTGAGTATGTAACCCAAATTACGCTTGATTCAATAGAAGAGATTGAGGGGAAAATAGGAAATTCAAATCACATAGCTTAGCACTAAAAACAAGAAAATAACAAGTTTATTTTAGAATGCCAAAAGGTAGGGAGGAAAAAAAACACAACCCTGAAGGGGAAGAAAAAAACAACCTCCCTCATTTTCTCACAAGTGAAGAATATTCATAAACAGGTTGACTGGTGAGAATTCTCTCAAATAGTGTTTAAAAATGAATGAGTAGATTAAAGGCGGTAAATTGGGAGTTTTATTTCGCAGGGGTCAAACTATCATTTTGACGATTGATGATTGATGAGCTCCCACGGTGCAAGGAGAGGGGAATGCGA
The DNA here is from genome assembly GCA_963966015.1 of Aphidecta obliterata. Classification (NCBI taxonomy): domain Eukaryota; kingdom Metazoa; phylum Arthropoda; class Insecta; order Coleoptera; family Coccinellidae; genus Aphidecta; species Aphidecta obliterata. The sequence goes on from OZ014435.1 coordinate 9,224,103, forward strand.
CCAAAGATCCTCGTTATATATATTTCCAAACGTTGGGCAAAGCCTTGATTAATTTTTTAGGTTGCGTCATCCGATAGTTGTCTCCCTGGTCAATAATCCCATCAAGTATTAGATAAACCATATAAGCAGTAAAAGATATACCCAGTAAATGCTATAGACAGTAAACGAAATAAACAATAAACGATATAAGCATTGGATGATACAGATAGTGAACGATATAAGCAGTCAATCATATAAACAATCAACAAGAAGTCATAACGGATAATAATGCATGGAGAGTAGCTTTTTAAAATGCTCAATCAATATAAGATGATGAAACATAATGCCGACAATGGTGCGTATGAATATCCTTGATATTTGCTGAAAACTACAACGATTACATATAGTATCATTTGAAGAATATTGCAAAACCTTATAATTAAGGTGATTATTGAACATTCGTTTATACAGGCAAATTCTTGTGATGAGCACTAAGGAATTTAATACATATGGTCAGTTAGAATCATTAAATAAAATGGAATAGGCTTGATAATGAAGTATGAAAAATGGATACAAAACAATACACAAGAAGCTAAACAACATGGTAAAATACGTTGAGTAACAGCGAATTGTCTCTTGTGAATTGAGGGTAAATGATATGAGATAAACACATGGGGTAAATGATGGACACTGTTGAAGACAAGTGCAGCAAATTAGGAGAAGCCTAGATATAAATGATAACGTTGTAATTATGAAATATTGTTACTCACATGACAAACTCAAAGTATCTCTTCCACCTGTGAAGGTTTCAGATCAACTCTCTCACAATCCCACCCTGTTTAACCTTCAAAAAGATAAAATATCACCGTAGAATTTGAAAAGCCAGAGTCAACAAAAACCGCCAGCCTCCCCGAAGCCACCTTCAAGAGACCTTCATATTTCGAGGTTAGCATCGTACCCTAGTCACATTCCTCTGCTATTACTGAGTTTTTTCACATTCATACTACATATATAGTTTTGAAGTTATTGTGAAGTTCATACAAGTGGCCGAAAACGAGACGTTCCACAAAAAATCAGGCAGATACAGTCAGACGAATTCCCTCTGAAAACCTGAAGATGCCATCATATTTCGTCTTTCTCGTCCTCCGAAACAGTATACTTACCCGTTTCCACTTGAGGAGTTCTCCCGAAATTAGATAGATAAATGGAATCGGTGACTCGGGGTTGCTCCGTGAATTATGATTCCTGTTTAGGCTTTCTGTCTGAGAATCTTGTATTTTTTGAGGATGAATTTCGCGACTGCTGACCCAGAAAACAACATAATACTTCATGAATTCAGAACGGCTTTGTTTGGAAGATTAAATTGCTTTTATGTAAAATGGCGAATAGGTTCAAGTCAAGATACTCTGACGCTCAGAGAGAGGAACATAAATCAAATATTCTGAGCACTGCAATAATACAGGGTGTTTTTGAAGGGATAATTCATTATTGCCTTTCACCTAACTTAACTATTCACGGTTGTGCCTAACAACTGACATATTTGGCTCTCAGGGAGGACCATGGCTTCCACTTTCCAACTCTGATAGTTCCCGACACTTCCATAAGAAGTTTCCAATGTAATTGGGTGTTTAAGACAATGTTCAACACCAGAAACTGTTGACACAGTGGCGCTTTATCTCCGGATTTGGTGCTGCTCTGAGTGTGTGCATGCATGTGGGGTTATTTCGAGACAGTATTACGCCGGCTGCTCATGAAGTTAGGTAGTTGTTGAAATTTATTTTGAAGCACGTGCTCATTAGCATCCACCCTTGTTATTAAGTCGAACATGAGCTTATTTCTGAGGGGCTTCATTATTGAGTCATGGGTCTCTTTGGATTGTGGATTTGAACCAGGAAATAGAGAAAATGAACTTTATAACTATATATAAAATGAAGTTTTTCAACCAGGTTTCCTTGTCCCGTTAGATTTTGACTGCACATAATCTAAGTTGGTTCGGTAGATGAATCTTCTTCCTTGGTCGCATTTGGAAATATTTTGAATTTAACATCATTATACAGGGTGTTTTTTTAAAATGAGGTTTTTGACAGGTGTTAGAACTCATCAAAAGATATCATTTTGCCATAAGATGATACATAGTATAAAATATTCAATTTAAAGAAAGTGCAAAAACTGTTGGGCATCAAGATCTTCAGACGACTCTGGATCATGAAATCTCTCTCTATTAGGAGATCTGCCATGAATCACGGTGCCACATGCTTTCCAGCAAGTAAATTAAGAGCTGGATTTTATCGCAAATTCGTATATTCAATTTTATTGGGAGATATTTCCTGAACGGTCTAATTCTTTAAGGTCAAACTAAGAAGATGAAAAAATACTGATTGAAAAGGTCCTATAAAAAGAATTAGGAAGTTCATAAACTCACCGATAAAATTGATCTAAATTCTAAATCTAAATTGTTCGAAATGGTCACCATTCGCTTGATGTGCACAAAGTCTTGCCCGGCGTAATAACGAATTATTACATGTAGATACCATCACATCAGTTTGCTCACGAATAATGTCACAACAATTTTCAATGCGTTGTTTTAGTTCCTCATCACTATTCATCTAACCGTTACTGTACACTAATGTTTTCGAATGACCACGAAAGAATAAAGCACGGGGGTTGAGATCCGGGGAGCGTGCAGGACAAGAAACCAACCCATCCCGTTCTATCCACCTATTTGGAAACACATTACGGAATTCGGAAAAGTCACAAAAAACATACGCTCTTTTAGATGATATCCCGTAAACTGAATACATTTAATGAAAACATTTAGATCTCAATACGTACCGTCAGATACGGACTGAAATTTAATCAATTTCGCGGAAAACTTTGATTTCGAAATACTTGGCCCTGGTGAATATTTTATACAGAGTGTTTTATAATATATGCGCAGGATTACAGGATGTAATAGCTGGTCCGAAAATATGAACAAAAGTTTCTTTTACTTTATCCACCATTTTATTTTTTTTATGCACCATTTTCGAGATACAAGGGTAGAAATTGAAAAAAGAATCATTTTTGAGCGCTCGTAATACTTACACGAGGGCTATATCATTTCGTCACGATGTCTGTATTTTTCGAATTTTGAGCCGAAAATGGTCTCAATCGACTATGTTCGACTCACTGATGACGAATCCGTCGGAAAATTCGAGTCTGTCCGTCCGGCCGTTCGTCCGTAAGCACGATAACTTTCGAACAGAACAACCTAAAGACTTGAAATTTTCAGTGTGGGTTCAGTTCCCGAATGCCTCGGTTGAGTTCGTTAATGGGCCAAATTCCACCAGAGGTTCCGTAAATATGGCCATTCAAAGTTTTTTTTCCTCTGATTACCTGAAAACTACAGATTTGATCGAGATGAAATTTCGCACTTACATGGAGAAAGAGGTGTTCAAGCTACATGTGAAATTTTGTCCAGATCGCATGACCAGAACCATAGGAATCATAGAAAATTGTAACTTTTGAACAGAAACGCCTAGGGACTTTTCAGGATAGGTGTAGATCTCGAATGTCGTGATCACGTTCATCTATGAGCAAAATTATACTAGGGGTTCCGTAAATATGGTCGTTTGAAATTTAGTTTTCTTGATAATTTCAAAACTACAGATTCGATCGTGACGAAATTTTGTATACTAATGGAGAATGATATATTAAAGCAATATTTTGTCCAGATCGCATGATCAGAACCATAGAAACCATGGAAAATTGTAACTTTTGAACGGAAAGGCCTAGGAACTTGAAATTTTCAGGGTGGGTTTGGATCGCGAATATCGCGGCCACGTTCATCAATGAGCAAAATTAGACTAGGGGTTCCGTAAATATGACCGTTCAAAATATTTTTTTTCCTGATAGTTTCGAAACTACTGATCGGATTGGATTGAAATCTTGCACCTAGCTGAAAAAAAATTGTATTCAAACTACGTGCAAAATTTTGTCCAAATCGCATAACCAAGACCATAGATACCGTAGAAAATTCTAGCGAATTATCGAAAAAAAATTGGTCAGCTGAAGCACTGACATGAAGTCTGGAGTTTCGCCTAAGTTTGAGAATTTTTTTGACAGCTGTCGAAAATCCCTTCAAGTGATTTCTAAAACTGGAAAATGCGAATCTACCTACAAGGTGGATGTACGAGCGCTCAAAAGCTCCTGACTTCACGGCAGTGCTTTTCGTAATTTTTTTCATGTAATAACTAGAAGGAATTAACATGTAATTACCCTGTCATTAAAACAGTAGATTTTTCCAACGTTTTTCCATTTTGAAATTAAACGAGAATTCGCGATGAAGAGGAGAGCTGAAACAAATTCAACATGTTACATTAACATGGTCCTCTCATCTGCATCAGATACATAAATATTTCCACCCTATGCTATTTGTCGCTAAGCTTCGCCAACAGTTGAACACATAATTTATATTGCCATATTTCACTTTTTCTTGATGAATAAAAGGGTCGAAATAGCCTTGATATACCTGTGTTTCTCTTCAAACAAAACAGAATATTGAGTTGAAATAAATAATATTTCGAAGTAGGAAAAAATGTATTTACAGGACTGATATCGAAACCAATTCGGAAATATATATCCTATTGAGATGAATCAATTCGAAAAAAGAATTATTTATGTGAGTATCGAGCAGTGTGTCGCTTCAGGACGCTGTTTTCTAGCTGTGGATCCAGGAGACGCCTGGACTCAGCAGTAGAGCTGTTCAGCATGTGTTGCCCCAGGCACCTTGATAAGTGGAGTATTACTCACCGCACATTGACTGCACCTCATGAAGAAAACAACAGAAGGCAACGTAGTGTGGCGTAGCCGACAACGCCATCTGCCGGATGTGCGTAGATCCGCCACGAGGTGAAACCGTATTCAGAAAATCCCAGTGCAAATCAGTTCTTTCCATGCAACGTAGTCGCTAAAGTTGTGATGGGCATTAGCTCGTTCAACTTATAACGAGTTATCTTTCGAATTGAAATTCTACAATACATTACAAGAAAAACGAAATCACCTAGGGAAAACATCCATTCAATATCTCTCCGGATTATCTCCTCGTAATCCGACTCGTAGAGTTAGATCGGAGCTTCAGTAATTAGAATCCGTCATTTGCTTCTTTCATTTGACTGTCTCAGAAGGAGCTCTTGTTTGCGCCGAGTTGGACAAGACTGCAATGTAGATGCGAAGTGGCGAACTCTAAGTTTCGTTTTTTCAAAGAATTCATGTTCTGATTACCGAATCCTTCGAGATGCTGAAAGTTGAAATTAGTTTCTGTCGTTGAAGAAAGTCTCTGGCGAAGGATTTCTGCTCATTTTCAAACAAGGAACAAGCGAATCGGTTTGTTCGGTGAGATTTTGCAAATTGGATTTCGGATATTTTTGATAGAATTGGAGAGGATTCTGTTGCAGTAGGGAAACGTATTTCTACCTCAGGATGAACTTAAACTGAGACTTGCATCAAGCTAGCACAACTATTTCGACGCAATCGGTCAGAACCATATCTGGAGTTCAGTATGAATTATATGTCAATTATGTGCGATGTTCGCGATTTTTGTGCGTCCTCAACCCTTAAGTGCTTGATTCGACGAAGGAAAATTATAAATTTCACAACCCTTCATTTTTTTAAGCAATCAAACACGCGTTAGGCACTATATCCTACGAAACTCTTGAGTGTGGTTTATTAACATTCCAACGCTGGGCGCGCAGACTAAACAAATACCTAAATTAATATATTTATTCTTTACATTTCCAGGCGTTTTTACGACTTAGATTTTTCTTGTACCGACTAGGCCAAAAGGAATGATTTCTATTCGAATAAATTCTGCACGTAACGAAATGTTATTAAGTCTCCCAATTCATTATAAAACACTAGGACACAATCAGGTCTCCTAACATTATATCAAATTCAGGGGCTAATCCAGTTATCTCTAGGAATCAAGAATTGTGCTAGCTGTAGCATCTTTTGTTATATCTACGCTTTCAACATTCATATCATGTTTTCGTTATCATAAGACATGTGTGCAGTATTGTGTTACTGACGATACGAATCCTAATCGATTTTTGTTTCTCCTGATAACTGAACCCTAGGCGGGTAGGGAATAGCTGATGTGTCTCCTATCGCATTTATGTGTATTCAAATCGAATTCAAACCTTCGGAAGTGAACTATAGGATTTATATGTAATATCGTTTGCTCCCATCTCCCTCAACGCCTTTCCAGGATGTATTTTTCCTCGATGGAGAGGCTCGAAGGGGAAGAGAAAAGCCATTCGAGATTACCCTGGGATGTGTCAGGTGAGATACATTATATACGTGGGTGTTGGATCATATTGTCGATAACCTCATCTCACAGCTGAAGAGTTTCCGTCGTTCGAAGTTTTACATTTTATATTTGTCCTCAGTTTTGCTAGTTTGGTAGTTGGATCACTCAATCTTCTAGAAACTCGAATTCAACTTTGACTCATGTTGCATAAATATCATCTGAACCTTGAGTGATTCAAATAACAACTAATCGACCATGTTGAATGCTGCATCGGATATCAACTCTAGGAAGCAGTCGTGAAACAGTATATTACCTGTTTCCACCAGACCCAATCAGATATCCAATTTCCACTACAGCTAATTACATTAAGACTCGCTTTATCTGCCTTAAAGCTTTGAATGGGAGATAAACCGAGTGATATTTCCCACTCAATTAGCGATAAACTAGGTGTATACAGATTTCGCCAATATTCAACCAGGAGAATCACGGCCAGTAATAGCATGAAAGGAAGATTTAGGTGTTGGATTTTCTGAGAGCACGCATTTCGTTTGATCTTTCCTCTGGAGGAGCAAACTTCAAAGTTCGGCCCAGGTGGAAGATAACGATTTTCTTTGTCAGTGAGCGAGGAATATTGGAATTTTATCCTCGGTTTCGAATTCTTCCTGGAATTAATTGCACGACGATGGTGTTCAAGTATATCCGGAATATTGGTGTTTGGTTATTCTTGATTTTCGTGGACTGTTTTGGTGGAATAAAAATTCGAGGTGTTTATCAATTCTTCTTGTCCAGAATGTATTCAATTTTATATAACGACAAATATATACCATATACACTAAAAAAATTACGAAAAGCACTGCCGTGAAGTCAGGAGCTTTTGAGCGCTCGTACACCTTGTAGGTAGATTCGCATTTTCCAGTTTCAGAAATCAATTGACGGAGTTTTCGACAGCTGTCAAAAAAATTCTCAAACTTAGGCGAAACTCCAGACTTCAATGCTTCAGCTGACCAATTCTTTTTCGATAATCTATGGTCTTGGTGATGCGATATGGACAAAATTTCGCACGTAGTTTGAATACATTATTCTTCAGCTAGGTGTAGAATTTCATTCCAATCCAATCAGTACATCCACCTTGTAGGTAGATTCGCATTTTCCAGTTTTAGAAATCAATTGAAGGAATTTTCGACAGCTGTTCAAAAAATTTTGAAACTTAGGCGAAACTCCAGACTTCATGTCAGTGTTCAGCTGACCATTTTTTTTTATATGATTCGCTAGAATTTTCTACGGTACCTATGGTTTTGGTTTTGCGATCTGGACAAAATTTCGCACGTAGTTTGAATATATTATTCCTTAGCTAGGTGCAAAATTTCATTTCGATCCAATAAGTTGTTTCGAAACTACCAGGTAAAAAATATTTTGAACTGTCATATTTACGGAACCCCTAGTCAAATTTTGCTCATTGATGAACGTGACCGCGATAACCGCGATCCAAACCCACCCTGAAAATGTCGAGTTCCTAAGCCTTTCCGTTCGAAAGTTACAATTTCCTATGGTTTCTATGGTTCTGGTCATGCGATCTGGACAAAATATTGCTTTAATATATCATTCTCGATTAAAATACAAAATTTCATCTCTTTCGAATCCGTAGTTTCGAAATTATCGAGAAAACAAAATTTCGAACGACCGTATTTACGGAACCCCTAGTATAATTCCGCTCATTGATTTACGTGAACGCGACATTTCAGATCCACACCTATCCTGAAAATTTCAAGTCCCTACCTTTCCGTTCGAAAGTTATACTTTTCTATGGTTTCTATGGTTCTGGTCACGCGATCTAGACCAAATTTCACATGTAGCTTGAACACCTCATTCTCCATTTGAGTGTGGAATTTCATGTCGATCAAATCTGTAGTTTTTGAGTAATCAGGGGAACAAAACTTTGAACGGCCATATTTACGGAACCCCTGGTGGAATTTGCCCCATTAACGAACTCAACCGAGGCATTCGGGAACTGAACCTACACTGAAAATTTCAAGTCTCTAGGTTGTTCCGTTCGAGAGTTATCGTGCCTACGGACAGACGGCCGGACGGACAGACTCGAATTTTCCGACGGATTCGTCATCAGTGAGTCGAACATAGTCGTTTGGGACCATTTTCGGCTCAAAATTTGAAAAATAAAGACATCGTGACGAAATGATATAGCCCTCATGTAAGTAGTACGAGCGCTCAAAAATGGCAATATTTAGTTGAGTGCACTTCAGTGCAATGAAAAGCAGAGCCAGCTCGTATGGAGAAGGCTAGGTTCATAGAATTAACTCTTCCTAGTTGAACGGTCGCAAATGGTTTTCGACCACCCTCAGATGAACTGTGAAATTGAACAACTTCAAGCAAAGCAAAGACTTACGCCAAGGGGGAGATGTCGGAGTCTCGGCGAATCAGCACGGGCTGATACTGAAATAGGGTTAAAGGATAGGAAGCAGAGGATGAACCTTCTTTCTGCACAGTTCCGGGGCTATCGTCGGGTTTTGAGAAGCTAAAGGCACTTAACTCAAATTGATCAATGTCACTTCAACAAAAGACACAATGGTGCGATAAAAACGCGGCGATCAGACGACTCGGTTTTGCAGGAATATGCGGCGATAGTTCACAGAAAACTCGATGGCGTCGATATTGAACAGAATTCTCGGTTTTCTACAACGATGTTTGTTCTCTCTCGGTGACTTGCTCATCAATTCATTCGACTTATAGTCATACAGATGATTGGAGTACAGTATGGCCTCCTCTCAGCTATGAATACATGCAGCGTAGCAAGTTCAAGCAAATGAGACATTTTATTTTCATTTGTTCATGGAAATAATGTCAATAATCCCGTCTGTATTTCGGAAAACTTCGATTGAGAAGATAACTAACATCAATTAAAATTTTAGGGGAGGCATAGTCCCCTCCGGCGAGCCACCACTGATGAAAAGTTCAACCACACTGACTTTTCAGATCAGCTTGATTTATGTCAGATTATTAATTTCAATTTAGGTACCTTGTTTTTATCATATTTTTTATGTCAAAAGCACACTTCCGTGAAAAACTGAATACAATTACGAGCTGCATCTAGAAATTTATTTCATCAAATAGAATTTCTATTTGTCCAGGAAATAATTGCAATTCGTTTTAATTTGTGGATCTGTTCAGTCTTTCATTTTTTCCACTCTAGTTCCGCTAATTAATTTTGAATTTCAACAGAAGAGCGAAAGACCATATGGCAAAACAATTTTATATTTGGGTGCTCGGAAAATCCGATTCAGAATTATCAGCTTTGGTTCTCCATTAATGATGAAAAATTGTTGTCATTTCGAAAAAAGAGAAAAGCTCATTCAGTAAGCCTATTATATAAGACGTTTATTTGCGAGAGGCCGAACAGGGAAAAAAAACCACAGGAAAGAAAAACATATTCTCATTAAATACAGCTTATACACCTGAATGTTTTCCATACATGCCAAAAAGAATGTTTCTTCAAGAATCGAAGAATTTAAATTAAATATTGAATAAGGAATTCAATATATTAAATACTAGAAGCCTCGGCCACGCGTTGATGTGGCTGAAGTATTCAAACCAGTGAAATTATTATTATTATTAACCCTAACCTAACCCAACCCTACCCTAACCCTAATCCTAACCCTATCCTTGATTTTTTAAAAGTTTGAACCCAGTTCTCAAACAATTCCAAATTTCTTCAGTTTTGGGAAAGACCCAGAAACTTTGCATCACTTCTCGCCCGTTATCGGACTTGTCGAGTGATCGGCTCTAGTGGGGACGCGATGACCTGAGGTGGATTTGAGACCCAGGTTGCCGCGTAGATAATTTTCACTCTTTGTCATATATAATAAAAAAATTATTTGCAATAAAAAAATATTGCAACTATAAATTGAGATATGAACTACCCTATGTTTCAAGTTGGATCAAACTGCACACAGTGTGCAAAATTTGATTGAAATCGGTTCAGTATTTTAGCAGTTCATTCCGGACAAACAACGTGACACTCTTTACATTTTTATATATAAAGACTGAATTGAGGGTAGAGTTAGTTACTGGCTTTAGAATATCAGTCCAAGCTAATGAATTTGATGTGATTTCTAGAGAACCCCCTTCATATTCAGACACCCAGGAAAATTTTCCAAGAAATAACTCCACGAAATCCGAGTGCATTACGGAAGTGTAAAACAGCCATCCGTTCTGTACCCTTTCAACATTTCTCATCGCCATTTTATATCTCGCGAATATCTCTGGAAAAATCTTCACATTTTTGCCAGCGCCCGTCCACTTTCCTGCGTTCTTGCGCCCGCTGGTGAAAAACTTCAGAGATATTTCATGTTGTTTGTCAACAACTTGCACGATAAATACCTATTTCAGTTGGCGAGATTTATAACGAGTGTAGCTGGCGACATTTATGGAAGAAATATACGGGTTAGATACGCCGGTGCACCTGAAAAGTACACATGTATTCGTTTTTTGAACGCGACTGCAGAAAACCAGAGGAAATTGTGCATGCTGGGGAAACGTGGAGCCCTGTTCGAAATTGTTAACGGAGCGAGCGGAACGGCATTTTATCGAATGTTCCGAACGTTGTTTTCACCCCACGATATCGTGGTCATGTTGAATTGGCTTACATCTTACTCATCCAGTCGTTTGGAAATAATAAAAAGTAACCCATTTGAGGCAGGTGGATGGAGTCCCCAAGGTACTAATCTGGGCTCTTTGTTATTTAATCTTAATTGATGATTGACTGAAGCGTGATGGGCGACTGTGAAATAACTGTTTTATCTATGAATAATTAATTGACGAAACTAGAGTGAAAAAAACGGAAGAGGTACATATTCACTAATTAAAACGGATGGCAATTATTTCCTGGACGAATAGGAATTAGATTTGATGAAATGAATTTCTAGATGCTGCTCGTAATTGTTTTCAGTTTTTCACGGAAGTGAACGCTAGTGTGCTTCGGACGTGAAAACATAATAAAAAAAAATTACGAGAAGCACTGCCGTGAAGTCAGGAGCTTCTGAGCGCTCGTACATCCACCTTGTAGGTAGATTCGCATTTTCCAATTTTTAGAAATCAATTGGAGAAATTTTCGACAGCTGTCAAAAAAATTCTCAAACTTAGCCAAAACTCCAAACTTTGTCAGTGCTTCAGCTGACCAATTTTTTTTCGATGATTCGCTAGAATTTTCTTCGGTATCTATGGTCTTGGTGATGCGATCTCGACAAAATTTCGCACGTAGTTTGAATACATTATTCCTCAGTTAGGTGCGAAATTTCATTCCAATCCAATCAGTAGTTTCGAAACTATTGGGAAAAAAATATTTTGAGCGGCCATATTCACGGAACCCCTGGTCTTATTTTGCTCATTGATGAACGTGACCGAGATATTCGCGATCAAAACCCACCCTGGAAATTTCAAGTTCCTAGGCCTTTCCGTTCAAAAGTAACAATTTTCTATGGTATCTATGGTTCTGGTCATGCGATTTGGACAAAATGATGCTTCAATATATCATTCTCGTTTGAAATACAAAATTTCATCTCGATCGGATCCGTAGTTTCGAAATTATCGAGAAAACAAAATTTCAAACGACCGTATTTACGGAACCCCTAGTATAATTCTGCTCATTAATAAACGTGAACGCGAAATTTCAGATCCACACCGATCCTGAAAGTCCCTAGGCCTTCCCGTTCGAAAGTTATGATTTTCTATGATTTCTATGGTTATGGTCATGTGATCTGGAGAAATGTAGCTTGAATATATTATTCTCCATTAATATACGAAACTTTATCACGATCGAATCTGTAGTTTTAAAATTATCAAGAAAACTAAATTTCAGACGACCATATTTACAGAACCCCTAGTATAATTTCGCTCATAGATGAACGTGATCACGACATTCGAGATCCACACCTATCCTGAAAATTTCGAGTCCCTAGGCGTTTCCGTTCAAAAGTTACAATTTTCTATGTTTTCGATGGTTCTGGTCATGCGATCTGGACAAAACTTCATATATGGCTTGAACACCTCATTTTCCATTTGAGTGCAAAATTTCATCTCGATCAAATCTGTAGTTTCCAAGTAATCAGGGGAACAAAAAGTTGAACGGCTATATTTACGGAACACCTGGTGGAATTTGGCCTATTGACGAACTTAACCGAGGCATTCGGAAACTGAATCGACACTCAAAATTTGAAGTCTCTAGGTTGTTCCGTTCGAGAGTTATCGTGCTTACGGACGGACGGACAGACTCGAATTTTCCGACGGATTCGTCATCAGTGACTGGAAAATAGTCGATTGAGACCATTTTCGGCTCAAAATTCGAAAAATACAGAGATCGTGACAAAATGATATAGCCCTCGTGTAATTAGTACGAGCGCTCAAAAATGAATAGTTAGGTGAATCGATGAGGAAGTGTATAAAAACGGGGAAAAAATATAGAATATGTCACGTTCAATTCGAAAGCAGAAAAATAATAAAGCTTTATCTTCCAAGATTGAACTCTATGGCAAAAAAACGAAGTTGGTTGGTGCTGGCAAGCTAGATTCTACCCAAGTTGATCACAAAATTCCGCCTTCACATTCAACAAGACAACTTCGTGGTGTTCCAAAATAAAATTCATTGGTCTAAAACTCCTATTTTTTCTTGTTTTTTTATTAGTTTGTATCTCGACTCTTATAGTTCACTCTTCACATTTCTGTGGTATTTATTTTTTATTTATTTTATTTATTCATTTTTGTTTATATCCCGACTCTCTCAGGTCTCTGTGAGACCCCTCAGAAGCTCAGAGCTTGTGTATTGTAGGCGATGTCATGATCAAACTGGCAGAAAAACGCAGAATTTGATATTCTATAAATCTTATTCTCAACGTTTCTTGAAAATTGGGGGTTCATCCTGTACTGAAGACATCCCAATCAAAACATTTTTGCATGGATTCATTTCCATTTTTAATGCTAATTTTCTTGGTCTAACTAACAAAAATGTCCTACTTCTTATCCAAACTGAAGCGCCCTCAAGGAAAAAGAACTGAGCGATGTCTGATATTGAAATGAAGTGATACAAATTTCCCTCGAGTAATATAAAATAATTGCACCATTCCATTTAGTTGATTCATTTCCTTTCGCGATGTTCAACTGCCGAGTAGAAACTGACGCCGGTGGAACTTTTTTTGTTCAATCTCTAATTAGGATGTTCCCATTATTCCCTTCGCAGGGTCCGTTCTGAAGAATTCCAGGGGATAATGCTTCTTGGATTTGATGAAGCAATAGTTGCTCGGAGGAACTTGAAGATAATTTTTTTTTATCAGATGAAAATGTATGGCTAATTATATATCCAATCATCGGTTTTTATCATAAATTGCATTTCTTTGATATTTGGAATGATTTTATGGTGTTTCATGGTGAAAATTGGACGCCAATGACAAATTTCTGGCGAGTTTAGAATATATAGTAGGGGTCCAAGGACGCCACCTTGTGAAACTCCTACATTTATTGGGAACAAGTTAGATTTCTCTTCATTTATTCAATTCTGGAAACTTCTTTCACATAAGAGGTCGCAAGAATATTTCTAATATTGTGAAGAATTTTATGAAATGCCTCTTACACATCTAGAAAGAAGGCACTACCACTCATTTTTCCTGTTTGTTTTCTAGATTATGCATATGAAATTTCTTTGGATTAAATCAATGCAGGTTTGATATTAACTTTGTTGATGAAACTCTTGCAACTAAACCACCTTCTAACTATTCGTGGTTCACTTAAGTGTTGATATCGAACTTGTATCATCAATAACCAACTATACAACCGTTCCAAAATGAACTTCCGAAGGTTGGATGATGGTAGACAGAAAATTTCATATATTCACATGCCATGCTCACAAGTGCCTAGACTACAAGAATAATTATCGAATCTTCCATATAACTGACATTCCTTAATTAGTCCAATATAGACGTCAGTATTAAAACATTCGTTGTTGCGAAAATTATTCCAGTGGAAACAGCAGACTGAGGCTTTTGTTTGCGAACTGCATTCGGACCATTAGGGAACTTCTTGCACCAACTCAAATGAGGTTTAATGGAAAAACAAATTCTGCTCATATTCTTTCATTATCTCTGTCTTTCAGGTTCGTTGTTTCATCGTGTTAATGAAAAAGTTCGGAGGATTTTCCAAATGCATTCCAAACTGGCTAACGCGTATAATTAGTTCATTCCCCTACATGGCTTCGTAAATGAACTTTATCTAGAATATTGGATGATTAAAGCTTCAAACTGAATAGGTATACAGGTCATTGTTTGACTTTACATACTTTTCAACAGTTATCTACTCTTATTTTTCCTTCGAATCCGTTTCACTGGCCAGCATGAACGAAGTATTCATTACTAACCTCTGTGGTATCGGGGTAGGAATGTATTAATACGGTTTGTTATTGTTTGGAAAAACAACATTCATTTAACTGTCTGAAAAGGGATTGAAGTTCGTGATCTTTGCATGAAGAGGAAGTATTTTGTTTTATCTTTCTCCGAGGAACAGGTATTCAGGAAAAAGGAGAGAACACCCAAAATTCAACGAAGTTTCACATACTCTAAGATTACTTATGAACAAATTCCAGTCAAATCAATTTCGGGTCGTGTTATCAGTGATACCAGGAATAACAATAATACCATTTACGTGTATAAGTTTTGATACTGTGATCTAGACTCTTCCTTTCTCCTTTCTCAATTTGAAAAATCAACATTCAGAGGATTACAATGAGAATTTAATATATAATGTAAATTCACAAATTATTTTCATTAACCAGGACATCCGATCAGCGTACGACTTAGGTACATCGTTGAGGATACTGGAAAAATTATGCGCAGAAAATAATATATTAGAATTGTTCCTCATAAAGCTAGCTAGCAATATGAAATTTTTGAATATGTTGACAAATTGTAAAAATGAAATTCTAGGAACATCCTTAAAGATTAACATAATAAGAGATGTAACGCGAATCGAAGACAGAGAACTAAGGCAAATTATTCTGAACGATTTTATATGCTTCCAACCGATAGTTTCCGGAAAATTTGAAAAGCCAAGTAGATCTAATCTACAATTTTGACAACTATCCTCTGGAATTAAAATAAAGGTTGCGAACGGCATGGAAAGATGCTAGAGAAAACTTGGTAAAGACAAAAATGAAAAGAAAAGACAGAAATTGTAATGAAATGAACTATAAAGTAGGAAATAGGGTGCTCTTGAATAATAAGAACAGTGACAATAAACTTGACCCCTTATTCAACGGTCCCTAAGAAATAGTGGAAGTGCGAAACCCAAACATTATTGTGAAAACGGACAAGAACAAACTCAAAGAAGTTCACAAGAACAGAGTGAAACCGTATTTTTCATAACGTGTAATGATTACTAACCAGTGATTAGAATTAAAAGACTGATGTAAATTTTAGATAAGGTATTAAAACTTCGTATATGTAAGTTCCATTAAAATTATGTATAACGTAGATATAGATATTAAGCTATAGATAAGTCAAAAAAAAAAATTTATACTTGTATAGAAAATTTTTTTCTCTCGAATGGGGAAAGGTGTGGTATGTCTCAGTATGAACACTCTGTATATTAACGATCTTGAGATGCAATATCTGTTACCTTGCTTTGTCGTCAAAGCGTGCCGCAAAGGTAAACTGATGTGTTTACTACGATGTTATTGATGTTAATCATTGTTTAATATTAAATCGATCATGTTATCAATTCTCGAGGTAATTATGATACAATTGACTGAAAGTAAATATGTAAACATGTATATCCTGAATACATATTAACATTTTGGCTAGAGCAGAGTCTCTAGATGTTACGAATAAACCTTTGACGAGTTATTAGTGCATCATTCACCATCCCTCGACTGCATAACGATTGAGCGAACCTACCCTAGCTGGGTACGTTACAGTATTTCTTACAGCAATTCACTTCTTCAAATCTTCGATATCATCAATGTCTACTGCATCCTAGACGGAATAAGGTAAACGAATGCATTGTCCTTGAAATAAGGTTGACTTAACTGGAAGTTTTTTTTCACAGCTAGAAAGCTGAATTTCCACATATCTCATCTGATCGATGCCTGATTATGCAAAAAGTAAATGCATAAACCCTTTGCTTTCCCTACGAATTTTCCTGCTGTATTCATCCCTTATGTGAATTATCCCCTCTGAATCCTATATCTTGTTTCAGATGCTGTCGTGACTTGGTATCCGGACATTCTTGGTCAAGAGAAGTGAAGTGCGTGCAGGATTAAGCCGAATTCCGATGGCGACCTCTCTTACTGGCGTCGGCATTCTGTGGGCCACTTTGTCCCTTGCGGCCGCATTGTTATGCTGCACAGGATTCTATCTGCCGTTTTGGATTCAGGTTGGTACATCGTTTGATTCATGTTTCCGTGGACATTTTTCAGTCCCAAGCGACGTTATTGTTGGTACATGTTACTGATGGGCTGGTCGTGGGTAGACACAGTGTGCGAATGATGACGAATGGTCCTTAATACTGGATGAATAGAAATTATGTAGTACCATTGCGTGGAAAAATATGCACCCTGCATACTCATTTCTCCGACTATTTTATGAAACGAAGAATCCTTTTTGATATACCATATTTCGGATCTCAATGAAGAGCGAAGTCAGGTTTTCCTGAAAACGGGAAAGGAGCATCCAAACATTCGTATCGGAATTACGTGGACACAAATCATCATTCAACTGCCCAAGCCAAAACAGCTCGTTAACGCTTGGAGATTCACAGGTGATAACTCATGCTGGCAAATAAATTCTACTTGGGTCGGTTATCGACCAGTATCTGACGCATTGGCGAACCGTTTAGGAAATGGGAATTTATGGGATACACGTTTCATACAGAATTGAAGAGATGCGATATTCGGATATATCTCAGTAGGTGTACCTACTTTATGTATACTATAACCTCTAATGTCTGAACTCTTTGGTACATATAGGATGATTCAAAGGGTTGGTCTTAAAGATCATGAATGTCTAGAATGTCTCACTTGCATAATGATAAACTACCAAATTCTGATTCATTCTATTTTTTTTCCATTCGAATCAAAGAGGAATATGTGAAGCTATAATAATTATTGAGGCATTGAGAAAGCAAGAAACGGAATCAACTGCGAAAAGATCATCAGGTTAGCCGCTTTGGCTTAACGATAACCCCGATCAAATTAATAACGTGATTCGAACAGAAAGTGGATGAAACGATGGAAAATTAATACCTTGGGGGTAGTTATGAAATGCGAGTGGAAATACGAATGAGTTGGCGAAAATGCTTGGGAGTTTTATTGGGTTGATGCTACAGGTTGAACATAATCACATTGAACGATACAAGGCACGTCCAAAAAAGAACAGTATGTACTGAATTTTTTTTAGTTCACCTCCTTGTCTTTTAACTATTTTTCAACCTTTAGGAGTCCTCAGGGAAGTGAAGAGATAAGAGACTGAATTGCTCTCATGGGATTTTTCAGGATTATACAGCATCGGCCTGCATCAATCGTCTACTCCTCAGATTTTTTCGACTGTAATAGTTATTTAATCAACTAGTTAATCAATGATAGCGATCAATGGTCGAAATATTTTAACGCATAAGCGGAGCGAGCGCGTTAATATTTGAGTGTGTTTCCGATGAATTCAATGTCACCAAAAGTTTCGATTCCATATCTTGTACATCCTTTCTCTGCAATCAAAGTGACCTACAAATCAAACAATGATAGTTATTTCACTATAACGAGATAATGAGAATAAGTTGGAATAACGATTCGATTGAGTTTTATTTTTACCTTCGACATCAAGAAAACACTATCAGGAGCATTCGCTATGAACTCTCTCACATGTTCTTTTTCGAAAACTTTTGATTTTTTTGGGATATATCCCTCTCTTTTCCGTTTAATAAACATCACCAGTTTGTGGTATCTGCTTATATCAGTATTGTCTTTCACATTTAGTGTTGATTTCAGCAACGAATATTTTTGCCATAAACTTGCTAGATGCCCCTTTTCTGCAATACCCGTAAAGTATGCCAACAAAACCGTTTCCGTAAAGTTCCGAACCTTCTTGTCCTTGCACCAAGAACTGAATTCAGCAAAGGTTTTCTCATTTAAATGAGGAAGCAGACTCAAAGTTGCTGCTTCAGCAGTTTTTGTCACATCTGGTGGTGTCAAAGAGATATTTTCTTCGTTATTCATTATGTAGTAGCGTAACGGATAAAATCAGATTCTGATCGAAAGCGAATAAATAAATTTGACAGCTCGATCGTGCTCCGACATAGATGCATCTATGCTCCGACTGAATATTTTATGTTCGGTTGCCATGATAATCATGCATTAATAGGGGTCATTAATGGATGATATCGAGTGCGTTAAAATGAGCTTTTATTGTATGGTCGACGGAAAAAATCATTATTCATCACTGGTGTACTGCAGGTTCCTGAATCCAAGCCTGTGTTCGTGAAATATGCAGAGATATCCCCTGTTCAATTAGTGGGGGAACGGTTTATCAATATCTTGGGACGAAACGATCACGTTCAACCAATATTTCTTATTATAAAATAGGATTCCAACAAAAACAAATCGGATATTGGGTTTGCAGGCCCCAAATTTACATAATTTGTGGCTTAGCGATCGAGAGAAGACAAAAACTGAAACTCCTCTAGGGACTCCTCATGATAAGGATGTATATTGAATCTAATTCGAAATGACCTGAACTACTTTGGGGCATCACATTGTTTCCTAAACTCTCGGGAGATCGGGAAAGTAAAATTGCGATGTATCAGTTCTTCTTTCGAAATAAGTAACTGATCCAGAATTTGTGACAAATCTGGAATGTATCATAACTACAACCAGGCTCCGTATTGGCGATGTGTCAGCTACACATGGTGTTTTTGAAGGTCAGCCTTTTTTTTTGACAGGAGCTGAAACTCATCAAAAGGAATCATTTCGGTGAAAGTTAATCATATAAATATTCAATTTGAAAAAAGTGCAAAAAATCTTGGGCATAAAGATGTTAACACCACTCTGGATCGTGTTATCACTCATTTAGAAGTTCTGCTATGAATCACAGTGCCATATGTATTCCAGCAATTAAATGAAGTGATGAATTTGATCGCAAATTCGTTTTTTCTCTTTCAACTTTTTTTAGCAGATTTTTCATGATCGGTTTAATTCTTGAAGTTCAAAGTAAGGAAAGCAAAAATTACTAATTGAAAAGGTCCTATGAAGAAAATTAGGAAGTTCACAAACGCACCAATAAAACTGATCCTGATTGTTGACAGAGATTGTTCAAAATGGTAACCATTGGTTTGATGTGCACACAATCTTGTTCACGGAATAATGTCACAAATATTTTCATTGCTTAGTTCTTTCGCACTATTATTGACATTAATAATTTCAGATGAGCCCAAAGGAAGAAATCACAGGGGTTGAGATCGGAAAATTAAAGAATCATATGCATCATAGGTGATTTCCCGTATATTGAAATCGGACAGCTGATAATTCTACACATATGGATATCAATACGAACCAGGTCTGGTTTCTAAGATTATCGGGTAACTTTCATTTCGAAATATTCGGCCATGGTGAATATTTCATAAAAACGATTTTTGGCATAATGACTTATTTCGATGAGTTCTAGCACCTGTCAAAAAATGCCTCACCTTTGAGATCACCCGTATAGTTTTTGAGCGCTCGTACTACTTACACGAGGGCTATATCATTTCGTCACGATGTCTGTATTCTTCGAATTTTGAGCCGAAAATGGTCTCAAACGACTATGTTCGACTCACTGATGACGAATCCGTCAAAAAATTCGAGTCTGTCCGGCCGGCCGTGAGCACGATAACTCTCGAACGGAACAACTTAGAGACTTGAAATTTTCAGTGTAGGTTCAAATCCCAAATGCCTCGGTTAAGTTCGTTAATGGGAAGATTTCCACCAGGGGTTCCGTGAATATGGCCGTTCAAAATTTTGTTCTCCTGAATACTTCGAAACTACAGATTTGATCGAGATGAAATTTTGCACTCAAATGGAAAATGAGGTGTTCAAGCTACATTTGAAATTTTGTCCAGATCGCATTACCAGAACCATAGAAAACATAAAAAATTATAACTTTTGAACGAAAAGGCCTAGGGACTTGAAATTTTCAGAGTAGGTTTGGATCGCGAATGTCGCAGTTAAGTTCATCAATGAGCAAAATAAGACTAGGCGTTCCGTGAATATGGCCGTTCAAAATATTTTTTTCTTGATCATTTCGAAACTACCGATTGGATTCGAATGAAAATTTGCCTTTAGCTGAAGAATAATGTATTCAAACTGAGTGCCAAATTTGGTTCAGATCGCATGACCAAGACCATAGATATCATAAAGAATTCTAGCGAATTATCGAAAAAAAAATTGGTCAGCTAAAGCACTGACGTGAAGTCTGGAGTTTCGCCTTAGTTTGAGAATTTTTTTGACAGCTGTCAAGAAATTTTTCATTTTGTGTCTGAAACTGGAAAATTCGACCCTACCAGGTGGATGAACGAGCGCTCAAAAGCTCCTGACTTCACGGCAGTGATTTTCGTAATTTTTATGTAACATAATCATATGAAACTCCATATTTGTGATATTGCATTTTGAGATAATTACATCTCTAAATAAAACAGGCACGTTGCACTGTTTTATATCAGTCGCATACATAACAACAAATAAATGAGTTATTTTCAATAATATAAACCTTTGAAATCGAAAACGGTTTCGAAAAAACTACCGATTTTTGAGTAATTTTACTGAACTACGGATAAATATTCAGAAATGAATTCTACTGACCAACAGATACATTTTCTGATATGACAAAAGCCAATACATGAATTTCATTTGTCATCAGAGCTAGAAGAGGAATTCCTAGATCGTCTTTACGCATGTTATCTGCGACGTTTTATGAACGAATATTAAAATATTTGGGAATAAATATAAATTCTAATAAGGTCATTATTATTCTACTTCTCGTATGTTCGGAATTCGGAATTGGAAAAAACAGATGTCCTTCACAGTTTATGGCTATCATAAATGGCTCGGTCTCTTCATTTCGTTCTTGCTATGCAGTTTTTTGTTTCAACTAAGGATAAAAACATGGTAAAGCATCGCCTCAAGAATCGCATCAAGACTCGCCTCGAGCTACAAAAACAAATAGTATAGCATCGACAACACTCTTAACCTGGGCACCGAGCATCGCCGTTGCCGGGAAATCAAATCGATTTGATCACCACTGTAGAATTTTGTACTGAAATCTAATTTTTCTGTTTTGTATTATTTCTTATTTGTCTTTTTCGAAAAAATCACTGGAACTTTAATGCCATAACTTTTTTCCTATCATTCATGGCGTAGACACCCTTGGGATGGAGGTGAGAACTTCTGACTCTTCTAATCCTCCCCACAAGTTATTATCGAGTTCTGGTTGGCCAGTGAACCGGCTGTATACCGAAAGTGCCCTTGGTCGGACATAATTACTAGCTGTATAATCCGGTGAATGTATTTATTTTTCAATGCTTTTGCAACTTGCAACGAAGTTGTCAGAGAATACTGATCGAAACCAGCAGAGTCTACTTCAATCTGTTACTGATGAAAACGTTTTTCTCGATGCACAAAAACACTAGAAAACTATCATTAACTCGAATATACTCCCTCATTCTTCTACTTCATGGAAAATGCTGAGTTCGAATCTGCTCATATTCATTAGAGATGCAGTTTGAAATCTGCACTGACTAGGAGTACACCCTCCACTCGCAGATTCGAATTCAATCTTCCATAATCCAAAAACGCCAAATCCTCGAATATTCTCCCTGCAAATAAATATCGGTGTATTCATACAGTGAGAATGATGGAATTCAAAGCGGACTTTGCGAACCCCTTACTGAAGTGGATGTTAATCCCCATTGGTAGCGAATGAATTGAGTCGGTCAGCTTGAAAATTCAGCCAGTCATAAATTTCATCCGCATAGCTGAAGGCGAACCATTTGAAGAATTTTCGGATCAGTCGGAGATCACGAATAATTATTTCCATTTTTAACCGAAAAATTTTCTACGCTTTTATAGAAGGTGGCCTATACGTGATCGTATAGTGGTTTTAAAAGGACTCCACGTTGTGTATGTGAGTAAGTAACCCAAATTACGCTTGATTCAATAGGAGAGATTGACGGGAAAATAGGAAATTTAAAACACATATTTTTAGCACTCAAAACAAGAAAATAACAAGTTTATTTCAGAGTGCCAAAAGGTAGGGAGGAAAAACACAACCCTCAAGGCGAAGAAAAAAACAACCTCCCTCCTTTTCTCGTTCATATACCATTAACTCACAAGTGAAGCATATTCATAAACAGGTTGACCAGTGAGAATTCTCTCAAATGGTGTTCAAATGATTGAGTAGATTAAAGGCGGTAAATTGAGAGTTATTCTTCGCAGGGGTCAAACTATCATTTGACGATTGATGATTGATGAGCTCCCACGGTGCAAGGAGAGGGGAATGCGACCAAAGATCCTCGTTATATATATAAGTTGGGCAAAGCCTTGATTAATTTTTAGGTTGCGTCATCCGATAGTTGTCTCCCTGGTCAATAATCCCATCAAGTATTAGATAAACCATATAAGCAGTAAACGATATAACCAGTAAATGTTATAGACAGTAAACGAAATAAACAATAAACGATATAAGGAGTGGATGATATAGATAGTAAACGATATAGGCAGTCAATCATATGAACAATAAACAAGGAGTCATAACGGGTAAAAATGCGTGGAGAGTAGCTTTTTAAAATGCTCAATCAATATAAGATGATGAAACATAATGCCGACAATGGTGCTTATGAATATCCTTGCTATTTGCTGAAAAACTACAACTATTACATATAGTATCATCTGAAGAATATTGCAAAACACAAGTATAATTAAAGTGATTATTAAACATTCGTTTATACAGGCAAATTGTTGTGAGAAGCACTTAGGAATTTAATACATATGGTCAGTTAGAATCATTAAATATATGGAATAGACTTGATAATGAAGTTTAGAAATGAATACAAAACAATACACAAGAAGCAAACCAACATGGTAAAATACGTAGAGTAAAAGCAAATTGCCTCTTGTGGATTGAGGATAAATGATATGAGATAAACACATGGGGTAAATGATGGACACTGTTGAAGACAAGTGTAGCAAATTAGGGGAAGCCTGGAAATGAATGATAACGTTATAATTATAAAATATCGTTACTCACATGACAAACCCAAAGTATCTCTTCCACCCTCGAAGTTTCAGATCCACTCTCTCACAATCCCACCCTGTTTTACCTTCAAAAGGATAAGATATCTCTGTAGAATTCAAAAAGCCAGAGCCAACAAAAACCGCCAGCCTCACCGAAGCCACCTTTTCAAGAGCCCTTCATATTTCGAGGTTAGCATCGTACTTCAATTTGTAGAAAAAGATTCTGTGGTTATTCTTCTCTTGGACGGACTCAGCAAACCTACTTCCCAAGTTCATGATAATATGGATTTCTGTACGGATAACAAAAATGGCGGGCGCAGACGCCAGATCGGTTCAAAGGATATTGTAACATGTCTTGGAAATATTGGTGGTTTATTGTCTCTCAAAATTCTTTCCCATGTCGCTATTTTGAATTCAAAATTTTCTACTATCTCTAATTTAAAAAATTAAAATTTGAGTTTTCTATCTAGAAGTATTTCTACCACAAAGGGTGTTACAACGTGAACTGAAGCGACCAACTGTATAGTGGTTCTTTAGCACGCGCGCCGCCCAGTACATGTCATCTGAGTGAAGAATTCATTAATTAATAAGTCACCGAGAGAATCACGTACCGTATTAGACAATCAAAATTTTCTTAGTTATCGCCAAGTTATTCGAATCTTCTCATATATCTCGCCGCACATCATATCGAGCAGAACCTATTCTTCTGATACATATCGCCCTGTTCATCGCATCATTGTGTCTTCTGTTAATGTGACACTGAGCAACTTTGAGTTAAGTGCCCTCAGCTTCTCAATCAACCAGGTGAAATCCCCGGAACTGTGCAAAAAGAAGGTTCATCCCTTGCTTCCTATCCTTCCCAACCCTATTTCAGTATCAGCCCATGGTGATTCGCCGAGACTCCGTCATCACCCCCTGTGGGTAAGTACTTTGCTTTTGCTTAAAGTATCCAATTTCACAGTAACTTCATCTGAGGGTGGTCGAAAACTATTTGCGACCGTTCAAAGGTTTGTGGGTGATTTATCCCGATTGAGAAAGCGTATATACAAAAATCATAAATTTCGAAATATTTCCCCAATTATATTATCTTCCATTAATTCCAGCAAACTTCTCTCAGTTCAACCGTAAATCAAAGATCTCTTCCACCCTTCGAATGAGTTTTCTTCGTTCCACTTTGTTTTCCAACTCGCTGTTCACCATAGGAACACGAAAGACTCTAATGATGCAAATGAATATGCACTCCTCAACTCCAAATTGCAGTCAAACTCTTCAAATTTCGAACTGAAAGTTTCGCCATTAAAAGTTATCCCATATATATCTGATCGTTCACGTACTTTTCCGATCGGATATGTTATTCGTTTTGATGCATTCGCATGATGTTAGGACAATACTTCGGAATGAGCCAATATAAGAAGTTCATAAATTCGGAGAAGTTCAACTCTTATGCAGCGTAAGTTTTCCAATTGAACTTCCGGAACTGTATGGCGAATGGAATATGAAGATTTTCCGCGAGAACTTCCAGACTATTCGTTTTAATGGACGGTTTACATGTGTTACAACTGCTTGGATTTTGCTGGGAGGGAATAACAGTGGGCATTCGCTGGATTCTCATTAAAATTGGCGGAAAATTAACAGTGCCCAAGAGCTCCAAAAGTTTTATTTTACTTCTGAACGAGTAATTCTTAAAAACTCTAGTACAGCTTGATTGTTTGGATGAAGATGAATATACCTGAGGTGATGGGTGGGAGAGAGATGAATAAATCTGAAAATTTCACGAAGGCAACGCTGTAATAAATTAATTTTTCATGATATTTCAGGCGCGTATCCACAAGAGAAGGTATACTTCCCCACCCTTCGCTGTTATGTTCTTTGGTCCTGAACTTCCTGGTTCTTGGAGTGGTAAAAAATAAAAACGACTTCTCTTGTTCAATCCCCAAGTTCGATTTATCATTCACTAAAGGTCCAATTTAATGAAGAAGAATTTAACTTTTGACAATCTCATCAAAAGTGATCATTTCGCCATATAAAATATTCAATTTGAAAAAATTACGAAAAGCACTGCCGTGAAGACAGGAGCTTTTGAGCGCTCGTACATCCACCTTGTAGGTAGATTCGCATTTTTCAGTTTTGAAAATCAATTGAAGGAATTTTCGACAGCTGTCAAAAAAAATCTCAAACTTAGGCGAAACCCAAGACTTCATGTCAGTGCTTCAGCTGACCAATTTTTTTTAGATAATTTCACGGTATCTATGGTCTTGGTGATGCGATCTGGACAAAATTTCGCACGTAGTTTGAATACATTATTCTTCAGCTAGGTGTAGAATTTCATTCCAATCCAATCAGTAGTTTCGAAATTATCAGGAACAAAATATTTTGAACGGCCATATTTATGGAACCCCTAATCTAATTTAGCTCATTGATGAACATGGCCGCGAAATTCGCGATACAAACCCACCCTGAAAATTTCAAGTTTCTAGGCCTTTCCCTTCGGAAGTTATAATTTTCTATGGTTTCTATGGTTCTGGTCATGCGATCCGGACAAAATGTTGCTTCAATATATCATTTTCGATTGAAATACAAAATTTTATCTCGATCGAATCCGTAGTTTCGAAATTATCGAGAAAACAAAATTTCAAACGACCGTATTTACGGAACCTCTTGTCTAATTTTGCTTATTGATGAACGTGCCCGCGAAATTCGCGATCCGAACCTACCCTGAAAATTTCAAGTCCCTATGTCTTTCCGTTCGAAAGTTATGATTCTCTATGGTTTCTATGGTTCTGGTAATGCGATCCGGAAAAAAGTATCTTGAATATATCTTTCTCCATTAGTATACAAAATTTCGTCACGATCGAATCTGTAGTTTTGAGATTATCGAGAAATCTAAATTTCAAACGACCATAACTACGGAACCCTTAGTATAATTTTGCTCATAGATAAACGTGATGACGACATTCGAGATCCATACCTATCCTGAAAATTTCAAGTTCCTAGGCGTTTCCGTTGAAAAGTTACAATTTTCTATGGTTTCTATGGTTCTGGTCATGCGATCTGGACAAAATTTCACATGTAGCTTGAACACCCCATTTTCCATTTGAGTGCATAATTTCATTCCGATCAAATCTGTAGTTTTCAAGTAATCAGGAAAACAAAACTTTGAACGGCCATATTTACGAAACCCCTTGTGGAATTCGGCTCATTAACGAACTTAACCGAGGCATTTGGGAACTGAACCCGCACTGAAGTTTTTAGGTTGTTCCGTTCGAGTGTTTACGGACGGACGGATAGACTCAAATTTTCCGACGGATTCGTCATCAGTGAGTCGGACATAGTCGATTGAGACCATTTTCGGCTCAAAATTCGAAAAATACAGACATCGTGACAAAATGATATTGCCCTCGTGTAAGTAGTACGAGCGCTCAAAAAGGGCGAAAAATCTTAGCCATCAAGATCTTCAACTCTGGATCGTGTTATTTCTCTTTCAGGAGATCTGCCATGAATCACGGTGTTATATACATTCCAGCAAGTGAATAAAGTGCTGGATTTTATCGCAAATTGGTATATTCTCTTTCAACCTTCATAAGAAGATTTTTCCTGAACGGTAAAATTCTTCTTCAAACTAAGGGAAAGAAAAATTACTGATCGAAATTCAAAAACACATTAAGATCCCTATACAAAGATGCGGACCGGAAATTTCTCAGATTCGCGGGTAACTTTTATTTCGAAATATAAAGGATTTTTGAAATTTTGACTGATACCTTTCAAAAAAAAGCCTCACCTTTGAAAACACCCTGTATATTTTTTTCATAACGTTTGACGTTATTGTATCGATATAATAAAAAAATATAATATACAATTCGGAAATCAATCTGATACATCAATAAACTGACGTTGAAGTTTTCTTCGTGTACTTTTACCTGATATTCTCACAAAAAAAAACTTAAACTTATGACGTATTCTTATTGCCATATTGTCACAACACAATCTATTATCACTTACAATCACATTTCGGACCAAAGATTCCAGTTACACGAATTCATACTATTATTCATCAGCGAAACGTATATCGACTATCAACATTTCACGTATTTTTTTTATTAATATTTTATACATCTTTTTTTTTCAATTTTTTTTCATATAAAATCAGAATTCAAAATCATAAAAGCTACAGTTCTGGTAATCTTCCTTTTACTTTTGTTACTTTTCTGTTCCTAAATATGGTCACTACCCACATTTTTTATCGATTCGCTGATGTACTTATTTTCAGGTCTCTACGTGAATATTGATGAAGGGATAGTTTGTCAGCAGGGTCATAATATCGAGTTTTATCACATGAGCTAAGGTCTAAGGGTAGTTGAAATTTGAAATATTATCTGCACTCAAGATAAATCAACTGGAGGATTTGATAGCCACTGCACAAATGACTTGTTTTCTTGGCAGTAAACATCCAATAATATTTTATGCGAAACCACCGCTCGAACGACATTTGAATAGGGTTCCTATAAACTACCAAGTCTGCCAAGACCATTTAACTGAGACAAGGCGAACATACTCGTATACACAAATAATAGATTTATACTGGCGCCGCAGTCGATATTTCGAGTAGAAATAGAGTTATGTCCTGAGATGCATCTCATTGAGATGGAATTACCGATGCAGATTCGATGCCAATTCTGCGAACCAGAAATTTGAATAACCACTTTTTGAGGGGAACCGATCGTACATCACGCCAGTGTCACGAAACTAAGATTCAAAGAAAGGATTTATTTCGAATTGAATAAAAAGGAAATCGTCAACTGTGCGCGTTGTTCGAATTATATTGAATGAAAAATTCGAGAAGTCCCACGCCTGTCGGAGACATCAGTTTTGTTGAACATTATAACTATGACGTTCCTCCACAACTAGGTACAAAATGGTGACAATTTTCTTACACTTACACAAGATTATAATAGAATTAGCCGGTACTTGATAGAAATCCATAATGAAACTTACAATAGAATAACTAATATGATTACCACTACATTGGGTTGAATTCCACGACACGTGTTTCGATGGCACACCATCATTAGGTGGTTATGATATAAGTAAATTAATTCTCTAAACTCTAAAGCTACCTATTGATACAAACCAGTCTTATCACTAGGTAAGGGCAATGGTTAATCCTATGCGCAACTCCTTGTGTGGGATGAATATTCAATGATATCTTAATGACGCCTCTGAGGATGAAATTATTCTTATCTTAGCGCCTTCGAGTGAGCAGATTCGTTGACGTTAGTTTTTTTTTCCATAATTCAGAAAAAAGACGAAAATTTTTACTTCAAAAAACATTCAATAATGGTGAATTATTTAAGTCTACTTGATTTTTGTTCATTCATCCCAAGGCTCTCCAAAAGGTCCAATTTTTTACTTTCATTATTATTGATTTTAATATATCTGCTTAAATTGTTCGTGGTATTATATGCAACTGAAATATCCTTTGTTTCTAAAAAAATTTCGGAAAGAACTTCTAATTTTTTTAAAACAAAGTAGCCTATAAGACCACGAACAATTTAGGCTGATATATTGAAAACAATAAAGATAAAACTGATAAATTAAATAAATGTGTTGTATATAAATTTACTTGCGGATATTGCTCATGTTTTTACAAAGGACAAACAGGTAGGAATTTCAAAACAAGGGTACTAGAACATAGAAATTGTTTTATTAAAGGTGTTTGTCTTTCTTCTTAATTATCGAAAGAAAACAACTTACGTCAACAGATCTTCTCACTTAAAGGGGGTGTGATGAGCATAATTTCATCCTTGGAAGCGTCATTAAGATATCATTAAATATTCATGTTGCGCATATGATTGACCATTACCCTTACCTAGTGATAAGATTGGTTTGTATTAGTAGGTAGCTTTAGAGTTCAGAGAATAGATTGAGTTATATATTCACCACCTGAAGATGATGCTGTGCCATTCGAAATACGTCTCGTGGAATTTAACCCAATTCAGTAAAAATAATATTAGTCATTCTATTGTAACTTCCACAAGATGTGAATCTTGAATTCTCAAACAACTAAACTCATTTTTATTCGCCTAACTTGCCATAACCTCATTTGTCCTTCTTATATTTCGTATGATTGATTCAACTCAAATTTTGTTATACGACTTGGAGAACCAAACGTAAAGGTGATACCTGACACTTGCTACCGTGAAATTCCATCTGGAAATCCAGTAACGAATCTTTTTGATTAAATACTCCCAATAGGAGAGTTGTTCTTGGGAAGATCAAAACACTGGAATTTGCTGGAATGTTAATTCCAGCGTGAACAAAAGACGTTCGTTAGTGTCTTCGGTTTTTCTTTTGTTCAATTTTATCCCTCTCGAGATACTTTTTTTTGAATTAAGTGCTTTCAGGCATTTGAGCTGGCGAATCAATCGGAGAGAATATTCTTAATGAGCTAAATTCCTGCCATCCAATACAAACTGAATGAAATATTCCTTTATAACGATCTTCTCCTTTCATCCATCATTTTTATCGAGGACCGGTCGTGAAACACTGGAAATTCGAAGCTGATTATAAATGTTTTCAATGAAGTTAGGGCCAGAAGTTAAAAGGTGGAGGATAGAGTTTTGTTACTGATTTTTAAAACTGAATTATTTTTTCAAGTGAAAAAGCTGTGAAGGTGAATTGAATTTCACCACGAATTTTCAATCTGTGATTCTAACGTAATCGTTTAAGGCTCAAAGTCGAAATATACAGCCAGTGCTTTGAAGAAAGTATAACTTTGACATTTAGGGGCCCATAACGTTTTTGTTCCACATTTTTGTTGAACAGAAATGGTACGTGGGTAGAGGAGATTTTAATTCTCAATATTTGAGCTTCTCATAAATTCGACGAATAATTCTTCCAAGGCACAGTTCTACAGAAAAGAAATCTGATCCTTTTTTGGTTAGGTAGATATGGAATAATGTGGCAAGATCACAAATTTCTCGAAGATTAGTTAAAATTTCTAGAGCTATTCCCAATCATTAATTTTACAAAGAAGACAAACTGATCGAAAATATGCCCGGAGAGTTTCTGATACTAACTGTCGACTCCCTTGGTTTGAACTTATCTGGGCGGAATTGGGGTTGACAAGGACATGGACACTTGAAAAGTTAACGTGAACCCAGCTCCATAGAAATTGCGTTTAATGGGAAGGTCCCAACGACAAATTGAAATATATATAAGAAGGATACATCGAAACGTCCATTAAGGACCTTGCTACCTGGAGGATATGCGCCCCGAATATTTGATATTTCAATTGCAGCTTCCAGGTAGGGAAAACCAGGTCGACCCTTCCCTAGGAGAGTTGGAAAGTTTGATCCCAAACCGTGAGTATCGGGTTCGAATCCTCTCAACTACACAATTGTTTTGTGATTCTCTCCCAACTGTTTTTTGATTCACTCACGATGGTGAATATTGAGTGTAAAATAGCGGCAATAGATCCACTGACGAAAATCAAAAGACCAAATGGCAAGCGTACAGATGAAAGTCGAGAGCATCGCAATGAATTCCTTCGACTTCCTGTTTTACAGTCGTTATCGAAATTTATAGCTTCGATGACTGTTCCTCAAATTCATGATGGACCATCGCAGCAATCGTGAATCATGTGATAGCAAATTGCAATTTACCATCAAACTCAATATTGGTCCGTAGCATATTTTTGAAAACGTTTATTTGAACTTTCGCAATAAAGTCCGGATGAATTGCGAATGAGAAATTTATTTCCCCATCCTTTATTGAATGGATCAGTTCCATAAATATTGACTTAAGAACTTCATACGGATTAGTGTGGATGTAACATCGATGAAAATTTATCACCAGTTTTTGCTGGTTAGACTGGACACATGATGAATAGAATAAAATGATGAAGACATATATTTTTGATAACTCTTCATTCGGAAGTCAAAAAATGATTTCATCTCAACACCTGTAATAAATATTTACCGCGCCTCGGAGTGGTTCCATCCCAAGAGACCATATTAGAGAACAGCTATATACTCTCGAATAACCTTCAACTTGGGAAGATACATTGAAGAAAACAGAATTATCAACCAAATAAAATATATCATGAAAGGAAAATATGAAATCAGTAATGAAATACGAAAAATTATCCTAGTTAACTGATACCAAGCCAACTAATCGATTTTATGTTACCCCAGAGAACACCAAATCCATCATTCGCACCTGTAGACCGGTTTCGGCTCAAATCAAGTCTCATCAATACAGTTTGCAAATGATAAATTCAATATGAAAAACACTGAAACTTTGAAACATAACGCAGCGGTAATCAGAGAAAATTTCTCCAATCCTGCCTCCTGTCCGCTCCAAAAGCAGCTGTCTCAATCTCTGCAGATCATGGAAAAGATTTCCCTGCTCCCCTAGATAAAGACACGATGTGTGACCTCCGTAAACATTACGACCATATTGTCACACATGGAAATTACAGGTTATCAAATTCAGTAATGAAATACGAAAGATTATTCTAGATAAACTGATAGCAAGCCAACAAATCAATCTCATATCACCTCAGAGAACACCAAATCCATCATTTGCACCTGTAGACCGGTTTCGACCGCTTCAAAAGCAATAATAATAGAATAATGTTTCGTATTTCATTACTGAATTTGATAATATGAGATAATCAGCCAATATATCATTTAGTCAATTATTCAGACGAATAAGGTTTTACCTTGAACCGGTAATTTCCATGTGTGACAATATGCCCGTAATGTTAACGGCGGTCACACATTGTGTCTTTGTCTAGGGAGGCAGGGAAATCTTTTTGGTTTGCAGAGATTGAGACGGTTACTTTTGGAGTGGACAGGTGGCGTGACCTTGTAGGTAGATTTGCATTTTCCAGTTTTAGAAATCAATTGAAGGAATTTTCGACGGCTGTCAAAAAAATTCTGAAACTTAGGCGAAACTCCAGACTTCATGTCAGTGCTTCAGCTGACCAATTTTTTTCGATAATTCGCTAGAATTTTTTACGGTATCTATAGTCTACGGTGATGCGATCTGGACAAAATTTCGCATGTAGTTTGATTACATTATTCCTCAGCTAGGTGCAAAATGTCATTCCAATCCAATCAGTAGTTTCGAAACTATCAGGAAAGAAATATTTTGAACGGCCATATTTACGGAACCCCTAGTCTAATTTTGCTCATTGATGAACGTGACCGCGATATTCGCGATCCAAACCCACCTTGAAAATTTCAAGTTCCTAGGCTTTTCCGTTCGAAATATATCATTCTCGTTTAAAATACAAAATTTCATCTCGATCGAATCCGTAGTTTCGAAATTATCGAGAAAACAAAATTTCAAACGACCGTATTTACGGAACTCCTAGTATAATTCTGCTCATTCATGAACGTGAACGCGACATTTCAGATCCACACCTATCCTGAAAATTTCAAGTCCTTAGGCCTTTCAGTTCGAAAGTTATGATTTTCTATGGTTTCTATGGTTCTGGTCATGCGATCTGGACAAAATGTTGCTTAAATATATCATTCTCCATTAGTATACAAAATTTCGTCACGATCGAATCTGTAGTTTTGAAATTTTCAAGAAAACTAAATTTCAAACGACCATATTTACGGAACCCCTAGTATAATTTGGCTCATAGATAAACGTGGTCACGACCTTCAAGATCCACAACTACCCTGAAAATTTCAAGTCCCTAGGCGTTTCCGTTCGTAAGTTACAATTTTCTATGGTTTCTATGGTTCTGGTTATGCGATCTGGACAAAATTTCACGTGTAGCTTGATCACCTCATTCCCCATTCGAGTGCAAAATTTCATCTCGATCAAATCTGTAGTTTTCAAGTAATCAGGAGAACAAAACTTTGAACGGACATATTTACGGACCCCTAGTGGAATTTCGCCCATTAACAAACTTAACCGAGGCATTCGGGAACTGAACCCACACTGGAAATTTGACGTCTCTAGGTTGTTCCGTTCGAGAGTTATCGTGCTTACGGCCGGACGGACGGACAGATTCGAATTTTCTGAAGGATTCGTCATCAGTGAGTCCCACATAGTCGATTGAGACCATTTTCGGCTCAAAATTCGAAAAATACAGACATCGTGACGAAGTGATATAGCCCTCGTGTAAGTAGTACGAGCGCTCAAAAATGATCAAGTGTGCAAAAAATTAACTGATGAAGATTATGGCCTCCACGTTGGTTCAGAACAGCTCTACAACTATTGTTCATAGTCAAAATGACATTGTCAATGCCCGATTGAGGTATACTTAACTATTCTGTGGTTAGAAGCTCTAGGAGTTGAAGAGCATTTTGGATATTGCCCAAAATGGGAGAAATTTTACGTTGAAGCATGTCCCATACATGCTCAATCGGATTAATGTCCGGGGGTTGTGCGGGTCATGGCAATACTTTAATTCCCTCGTTCCCAGCATTATCATGCATTAGGCGAAAGTTTGCACCAACAGCACCATCAAATAAAGGCACAATGGGTTGAAGAATATTATCCACTTACTGCTGACCTGTCAGGAAATCATTTGGAAAAACGAGGTCGGTTCTGCCGCCTATATTTATTCCGCCCCATACCATTACTGTACCGCCTCTGTATTTGTGAACTTCTTCAACATTCCTCAAACGTTCCACGTTCCCGGATCGCCTCCAAACTCGTGTCTGACGAGAATCTGGATGAAATCCAAATCTGGATTCATCAGTGAACAAAACTGTTGGCCAATCATCTGCATCCCAATTTCGATATTCTTCGCACCAGTCTACTCTGGCAGCGTGATTGCCTCTTGAGAGATGGACATCAAATTGGTCTTCGATTATGAAAATTGGCTTCGTGGAGAAGATTTGTCACATAATCTCGCACAACGGTTATGTTATACACTCGCTGCAATTCCATAACCAATTCAGGTGCTGTGATTGTAAGGTGTCTTCTAACACTTAGCAGTAAAAATCTACTCTGACTTGCCGTTGTACAGCATCTACGCCCTAGGTGTTGTTCAGCCGGACTTCCAGTTTCCCTGAAATACCCTTCATAAACGACTTATGACTCTTTGGGAAACACCCATTCGCTCAGCTACTTCGACTTGTCGCAGGCCAGCTTGAAGAAGGCCTACTGCTAGATTCATCTCGTCTGAAGACAAATGTCGTCGTTCCATAGTAAAACACAATATTCTCAATGCAACAATACTATTGACGAACACTATAGACAGAATTGAATAGAAATACTGAGTAATGATAGAATTTACTTTTCCGTCGATCGATCGAGCTGTCAAATTTATTTATTCGCTTTCGATCAGAATCTGATTTTATCCGTTACGCTACTACATAATGAATAACAAAGAAAATATCCCTTTGACACCGCCAGATGTGACAAAAACTGCTGAAGCAGCAACTTTGAGTCTGCTTCCTGAAAAGAGCCGCCATTTATATGAGAAAACCTATGCTAGATTCAGATCTTGGTGCAAGAACAAGAAGGTTCGGAACTTTACGGAAACGGTTTTGTTGGCATACTTTACGGGTATTGCAGAAAAGGGGCATCTAGCAAGTTTATGGCCAAAATATTCGATGCTGAAATCAACACTAAATGTGAAAGACAATAATGATATGAGCAGATACCACAAACTGGTGATGTTTATTGAACAGAAAAGAGAAGGATATATCCCAAAAGAATCAAAAATTCTCGAAAAAGAACATGTGAGAGAGTTCATAGCGAATGCTCCTGATAGTGTTTTCTTGATGTCGAAGATAAAAATAAAACTCAATTGAATCGTTATTTCAACTTATTCTCATTATCTCGTTATAGTGAAATAACTATCATTGTTTGATTTGTAGGTCGCTTTGATATTCGGAGTAGCGGGTGCATTGAGAAAAGATGAATTGTTAAGGTTGCAGAGAGAGGATGTAAAAGATATGGGATAGAAATTTTTGGTGACAGTGAATTCATCGAAAACACATTCGAACAGGATATTCACTATGGTGCATAATAAAGAGATATATATATCCTTGAGGCCAGCTCACACTCCACACGAAAGATTTTTCGTTTTTTATAAGAACTATAAATGCTCAACACAACCAATTGGAATTAATACATTTTCTAAATGACCGTCAATTATTGCAAACTTTCCTGAATTAGAGCAACCACATTTGTATACAGGTCACTGTTTTCGGCGTTCTTTTGCGTCTATTCTTTCTGACAGTGGTGCAGATTTTTCAGCCATCAAAAGACTTGGTGGTTGGAAATCAACTTCTGCTGCAGAAGGGTATATTGAAAACTCCATTCAGAATAAAATAGAAACTGCAGAAAAAATTTTATGTTATAATAGTTCCAAAGTAAATAATGCTTCAACCTCCACTTCATCCACACGTTCCTTATCGGACATTATAGGAAATGAAATGAATGTAAACTATTCAGAATGTCACAACATGTCCAATATTCCTTTTATGAATTTTTCGAATTGTTTTATAGGAAGCATAAATATTAATATATCGAAATGAACATAGAAATTTGTATTACGTCAAATTTGTATATCATGCAAAATAAAAATTGGTTTCGATCCAGAATTTAAATTCAATTCCTTATGAGGTCGACGGAAAAATCTTGTAATCAACTCGTTTATTAATTCAGCGATTAATGGTCTCAAACATCAACGCGCTCGCTCCGCTCACGCGTTAAAATATTTCGACCATTAATCGCTGTCATTAATAAACCAGTTGATTAAATATCTATTTCCATCTATCATGTTTGTCGAGCTTTTTCATTATATTTTTCACATTTGTTCCGAAAAAAGGTGTATTCCAACGGGGTGAATGAACTGATCAGTACGTTAGTAATACAGTTTAAACAATAAAAAAGTTTCTTTTGACGCTTGTATGACTCTGTACGAATATCCCTAGACTTTTCCGATGTGTGTATCAATCCAGATAATTTGATCCGACTCATAGAAAATTCCCTCACAAAAGCACATCAAGGGTACTTGCTATTTGCTATTCCGGATCATCCCATGCGACGCCCCCCGCCCAAATGCGAAACACGGGGGGCACATTCGGCTTATTTGCATGCGCGCCCGTTCAGGCGTTACGTTTTCCCCATGCGAATTTCCCGTTTCTTACGAAGCGAACTTCCCTTCCGCAAATCGGACTTTATCTCTGTCGAAATAAAAAGCTGCGAGGACTTATGCCCCCATCCGAAGGTACCGGAGGCGGCTAGCACGTAAAGAGCAGCATGTCGAAAGTCACGGCGAATGAACATCAAAGAAACAACGGGAAAAAACAGGGCACCGGCAAAACGAAATGTTGAAAGGAACGTCAGCTTTTTGTTTGTTTCTGCATCGGAAAGTTACGTAATGCGGCTATTAGTCTCACTTTTTGCGACTGGATAAGCCGGGATAATTCCGACGCGGAAGGGTTGCGTAAATCAGCGAGTGAACCAGAGGTGCGGCATTTGTTCTTGGTTGAATACATCTCGAGATTTCTCTTTTACCTTATTAATCACTGCAGAAATTTCTTGGATTCAATATCAAATTGATATTTTTCTAATATCATTTTTCCGCGATGAAAAATTTCAGTTTTCATTTCCCATCTTCGACATGGCTATGATGAGACGTATTACGCCAGTGACAAGTAATTTTTTTCTTTTTGATCACCACTTAATTCTAATAGAATTAGCCGATACTTGATGGAAATCCATTATCAAACAATAGAATAAACTAATAAATGAATTATGGAAAAAGAATTAACGTCAACAGATCTTCTCACTTAATGGCGGTAAGATACGCATAATTCAATCCTCGGAAGTCGTCATTAAGATATCATTAAATATTCATCCCACACAAGGAGTTGCGCATACGATTAACCATTACCCCCATCAGTGGAAAGATTTGTTTGTATTAGAAGATAGCTCTAGAGAATTTATTTATTTATATCAACCACCTGAAGATGATGCTGTGCCAACAAATCTCCTGTCGTGGAATTTAACGTAATGTAGTGGAAATCATATTAATTTATTCTATTGTAAGTTCGCCAGTTAATTGCTGAAGTAAGTTTGAATTTCTTGACCTTACCTCACCAAAAAAACATGAACAGTGTATTGCAATTGAATTTCAATATTCTAGCATTTATACATGTGTCAAAAAGTTCATATAAAATTTTTTTTTCGAATAGCTTCTAAACTAATTAAATTGGATAGGTATTCTTAGTGGGTATGAAATATGTGAATAGACAGTATTCGCGAATAAAATTAATTTCAAGTTTTGATTAGTGGCTTTCCCAGTAATATGATAATGAACATTTTCGATGAAGAAAATTATAAACCCCGCATCCCTGCTTTCCTAATTTTTCTTTATTTCGTAATAGGAAAAGTTTGACTCCGTGTAAGTCATTTTCATATTTTGAACTGTCTCCAGGAAAAAGAATTAGGATTTAATGCATTCAAACTTTGAAGAAGAAAGAACGAATTATGTGAATCTAAAGATTAGCAATTCTCATTCATCAAATAAAAAAAATTACGAAAAGCACTGCCGTGAAGGCAGGAGCTTTTGAGCGCTCGTACATGCACCTTGTAGGTAGATTCGCATTTTCCAGTTTCAGAAATCAATTGAAGGAATTTTCGACAGCTGTCAAAAAAATTCTGGAACTTAGGCGAAACTCTAGACTTCATGTCAGTGCTTCAGCTGATCAATTTTTTTTCGATAATTCGCTTGAATTTTCTACGGTATCTATGATTTTGCTAGTGCGATCTGGACAAAATTTTGCACGTAGTTTGAATACATTATTACTCAGCTAGGTGCAAAATTTCATCCCAATCCGCTCAGGATTTTCGGAACTGTCAGCAAAAAAATTTTTTGAACGGCCATATTTACGGAACCCCTAGTCTAATTTTGCTCATTGATGAACGTGACCGCAATATTCGCGATCCAAACCCACCCTGAGAATTTCAAGTTCCTAGGCCTTTCCGTTCAAAAGTTACAATTTACTATGGTTTCTATGGTTCTGATCATGCGATCTGGACAAAATATTGTTTTAATATATCATTGTCGATTGAAATACAAAATTTGATCTTGATCGAATCCGTGGTTTCGAAATTATCGACAAACCAAAATTTCAAACGGAACCCCTGGTATAATTCTGCTCATTGATAAACGTGAACGCGACATTTCAGATCCACACCTATCCTGAAAATTTCAAGTCCCTAGGCCTTTCCGTTCGAAAGTTATGATTCTCTATGGTTTCTATGGTTCTGGTCATGTGATCTGGAGGAATGTAGCTTGAATATATCATTCTCCATTAGTTTACAAAATTTCGTCACGATCGAATCTGTAGTTTTAAAATTATCAAGAAAACTAAATTTCAAACGACCATATTTACGGAACCCCTAGTATAATTTGGCTCATAGATGAACGTGATCACGACATTCAAGATCCACACCTATCCTGAAAATTTCAAGTCCCTAGGCGTTTCCGTTCGAAAGTTAAAATTTTCTATAGTTTCTATGGTTCTGGTCAGGCGATCTGGTCAAAATTTCACATGTATCTTGAACACCTCATTCTCCATTTGAGTGCAAAATTTCATCTCAATCAAATCTATAGTTTTCAAGTAATCAGGGGAACAAAACTTTGAACGGCCATATTTACGGAACCCCTGGTGGAATTTGGCCCATTCACGAACTCAACCGAGGCATTTGAGATTCGAACCTACCCTGAGGATTTGAAGTTTCTAGGTCGTTCCGTTCGAGAGTTATCGTGTATACGGCCGGACGAACGGACTGACTCGAATTCTTCGACGGATTCGTCATCAGTCATCTAACTGTGTCGAGTTAGAGCATTTTCGGCACAAAATTCTAAAAATACAGACATCGTGACGAAATGATATAGCCCTCGTGTGAGTAGAACGAGCGCTCAAAAACTATGGTATCTAATACAATCGGTTGAAGAGTACATAGAAGTTAGATTTTTTCAATTCACAATAAGTATATCTGAAACACGAGAATCATTCAACGTTGACCAAATCGAAATCTTGCAATTTCTCTCCTTGTCCTCTTATCATGATTGCAGAATGAATAATTTTTTTTCTATGATGATCCAATTGGTTTACTCGTCGAATAATTACAGTACGATTAATCGGATTGACCAAATCCATGAAGGGTCTCATGCGCAACGTAAAACCTGATATAGTAAATAATGATAATAGCACATTAGCAAGAGTACACATAGCGGTTACCATGATTATATGGAGGATTCAATTACCTCCCCGAAAACTCGTAGGTCTGGATGGAAATCCTGCTATTCGCATGCCATCAATTATTTGTGCTTGTATGTTCTCATCGGAGAACGAATGTATGATATGTAGGTATGCGTTCGTGAGATAGAATGATTGGGTATCGCATATCGTAGTCTGCAGATTTTAATCGATTCTGAAGGGAACAAACACAGTTGGAAATTCAAAACTGGTAATGTGAGAAGGGTTGATCGATCTAAACAAGGTG
Source organism: Aphidecta obliterata (assembly GCA_963966015.1). Taxonomy (NCBI): domain Eukaryota; kingdom Metazoa; phylum Arthropoda; class Insecta; order Coleoptera; family Coccinellidae; genus Aphidecta; species Aphidecta obliterata. Next base: position 9,264,169 of record OZ014435.1, read on the forward strand.
GAAAACTTATATTATTCATTAAAGAGTATCTTAACATTATTCTACCGAATTAGAGAGACATTCGTTGAATACCAGTATTGAGAGACCACATAATAAACAAAGAGGAATTTTTTCCCAGATTCCGGACACATTTCAGCGAATTTGCTTTCAATGGATATTTTATTCCAAAAAACTCCAACCATATGGTACAACATGGATTAAAATACTGTTAGATGAACAAGATTTATTCCGGTAGAATAATCAGAAACATTCCTGTTAAATTCAATGTGTCCATAATGTAACTCGTACAAATATTATTCGGTTGTTCTTATAGAATTATTATATTTTACTAGATATTCCTGTTACATTAACGGAAATATCCCTTTTGAAATGAAGGTACCAGATTATCAGAACGGCCTTTTCTTGTTGTAATAACAAAAGTCGCGTTTAAACAACAGGAATTCATTTAACCAGGAATTCCCAGCATCCTTTTTTTTTCGTCAGCTTCCGAATTGACTTCCAACTGAAGGATAATATATAAGGCGAGAAGAAACTCCCTTGGCAACCACGGATTAGAGAAATTGAATCCAATCTCTTTATGCGAACATAAATATTTTCTGAGAATGAGCTCTTAATAAATTTCATCTTTAGAACCTTCAACACGAAGACAAACATTGCCGCAACGAAAATCAACATAATGTTGTTTCCACTCCCCAACAACTCTCGTAGCCCAAGTCGAATGGAATGGATATTGCCGCAGGCCATTCCGAAGATCCTAAATAACCGATGGCGGAAGAAAGAGGAACCTTAATCGAAAAACTCCTTACGCATACTTAATTAACACCAAGATCCTTTCCCGAACGGCATTGAAAGTGGGTGACGATAGCGCTCGTACAAGATCTCCAAGAATGCAATCAGCATAATGACGTCTCACGGAAGAATGCAGAAGAGTCTCTGATCTCTTCCTATCCTCCGTCGTCGTCAATAAGGGGGTCTTTTCTCGTTCTGTTTCACGCTCCTATTCGATGTATTTTTATGTGGACAGGCTTCTTCATGAGGAATCGAATGGTACCAGTCTCAATTCCATGACACTTGTGGTTTGGGAGATATGATTTTTTGAAATTGATGAATGTTGAAATTTTGACAGCTAACTACCAACATTCGCATATTTCATGAATTTTTCTTCCTCCTTTCGAAAATTGAGCCATTCAATAATATCACTTTTATTTTTATCGCTTAGCATCGAGTGGTGCATTCTCACACATTAAGGCGATAGGAGGTTGACCCAGTGTCGAATAAGATGAGTATCCAGATATTGGAATCAAATTGTTTCAGATTGAAATGCGAATTAAATCAGCACTTTATTTCAACTGAACGGAATTCGTTGAATATTCATATTATCAGAGTTTCAGCTGATTCGCTGTTCCCCCAGAAAATCACTTATTTCCGCGGAACCATAAAAGACAATGAACGTAATGAAATGTAATCTTCTGCGTCCTCACGGACCCCAAATATGGGTGTTATCAGTGGAAAGCTTCCGAACAGAAGGCGCCGAGAGGGAACATAAGTAATTCCGAAACTCTTACAAGAAGAGTTATCCAACTTTCCTCAAGTGTTGCAATCGAGACAGCTAATTCTTCATCGGGCCTCTCACCATCAGATATCAAACGACTGACGTCTAATGTGGCATTTCACCCTCCAAATAAAAACCAGGCCCCGCGAAATTAGCAATTATCAACACCAATTTCAAGAGAACTCCAAATATCCCCATGGTCGACATCCATAAGCTTTTCCCGCATTCTAAGAGGAAAATTAATTCGTGTTTCATTCCAGAGACTATTAGGAGTTTTTTGACCTGATGAAATCCCCCTCAAATGAATTGGGATTGTACAATGGGAATGATATTCATTTCGATGTTGACCAACTGTAATACATTGGAAGACTTGATAACATTTCGGTACATGCACAATTAATTGAAATAGTTGGAAATAGAGATTATTTCTTTTGGCTTAGTCGATACTTACAAAAGAAAATCGAAGCCGTGGGAACGTCTAGAAGGGTGAAGAATTAACGTACTAATTCAAGTATTTGTTTAGTATAGTCGATCAAGCGTTAAAAACTCAAGAGTTTTGGAGGACCCATAAATATAGTGCGTTACGGAAGTTTTTAGATAAATAATAATAAGGAATTATATAAATACCAATATTCGAATATAATCCAATGAATTATAGTTCGCCTCTGTGTCTTACTATACACGGGCGAAGAAAAAACCCTAGTAAAATAGGAATCCTCCCAAGCTTCCACTTTCACTAACTATCTTTCCGTAAACAATAGTACTACCTACTTATCCTCATTGAAGAGAGCTGTGTATGTTGGAAATCTTCTCGGATTTATTATATAAAATAATAATCACAATCAACGATTTTCCGATTTCCTCTTGTTGTGTTGTCCAATTGTTCAATTCCAACATCGAAGGTGAAGATAAATGGAAAACTTCATTGAAAACAAACAAAAGTACGTGCAATTTCCATTATAAACGCGGTGAACAATTTAAAACAAACATCGGTGTTGCAGTAGCTTCTGTTTAGATGTTCAATGCCAACAATGAACTGATGGAATTTAATTGTTATTATCCAATTAATGTACGATTTGTTTCATTTGGACGTTATAATCGTTCCTAATTCTCTGTCGGAATAACAAGGTGTAATGGAAAATCTATTCTACAACTGTGGCAAAATTGAATCCAAAACGTTTTTTATGCGTATTTGATTATTCAATTCCATTCGTAACGAGCTGTTTTGTGCCCCTCTTGCTTTGAATGAAGACTATTTATAGTTGTGGCAGCTTTCCGCACGGCCTGGAGATGGCGTTGCCTGCGATGACAAACAGGATTGTCTCCCGCTTGTTGAGTACAATGTGTTTAATTCCGTAAACTACTTAGAACTGTACATCCAATGAATATAATTTCTACTACACAATATTTAACTATTGTTCACACTAAACTATGAGAAAACTTCCTGCATTCAGTGCATAGTATTCAATGTTATATTGCTCAAAACGAAACTCACCATTATAAGCAATAAATAACGTGAACAAAATTGGAATTCCAGAGAATTAAGTATGTGCTTTCCCAGGAAAATTCGTTACTCTTTGCGATAGCTGAAAGGGTATTTGGATAAAAACAAATTAAAATTCAGAAACTACCGACTAACGAATCCGCCTGACTCATTAAAAGTTTGTTCGTAACAGAAAATAGGTAACAATATTATCCATTACAAGAAAATTGTTCGAACTGAACGAACGGTAAATATAATTATTCTTCAGATTTAACAGAGTTTCAGAGCTAATCAAAGTTCCTGGGTCAACGAGAGATCAGGGAATCTTTTTTCCATCAGAATTATTAGATTTCGAGTTTGATGTTAGTAGAAATATCGAGATGGGAGGAAATGAGGTTTCTTCTTCGGCAAATATGAATTCCCAGTGAATGTTTGATTTTAAATTGAAGGAATTTTGATTATTAGGTATCGAGATTATTTTTTGGTTTCTTTTTATTTGAGAGTTTATCGATTGAATATTCTACTGAAACCGCTATCCAAGTATTGCTCTCTCAATAACTCGTTCGCTGGTACGTTCGAGGTCCGAATGCGCCAGTTAATTTCTTATATGATGCAACTTTGTTGGCAAATGGTAGGCTGTATAAAGAGATAGTGTAGCATTTTTTCATTAGTAAAGGTTTCAAGGCTAGAGTGGTGGTTTTTCATTCAAATTGAAATATTCCGTAAATATGGTTTTTGAAATCAAGTTTCCCCGACAATTTCATAATAACGGATTCAATCGTAACGAGATTCTGTGTTTTATCGAAGAATGATATATTCAAGAGGCTTTTTTTTTCAGATCGCATGACCAGAACCATAGTAACCATAGAAAATTATAACTTTCGAACGGAAAAGCCTAGGGTCTTGAAATTTTCAGGTTAGGTTCGTATCGCGAATTTCGCGTTCACGTTCATCAATGAGCAAAATTATAAATTATGAATTTTATCCAGATCACATTACCAAAACCATAGATTCTAGCGAATTATCGAAAAAAAATTGGTCACTGACGTGAAGTCTGGAGTTTCGCCTTGGTTTGAATTTTTTTCACAGCTCTCAAAAATTTCTTGAGTTGGTTCCTGATACTGAAAAATGCGAATCTACCCTAAAGGAGGATGAACGAGCGCTCAACAGCTCCTGACTTCACGGCAGTGCTTCCTTATTTTTTTTTTTATTTTTATATAACATCATTTGAAATTATTCATTGATTTCCATCATATGGTATAATTGTCAGTTATTGGTTTTCTGACAATTGGCAGATAACTTTTATCAGAAACCAATTGGCGCCCATTTAGGATAAAGCTAATACTTTTCTTTTACTATACCAAAATTATGTTCGAAATTGATGAAGCTGGTTCTGATTTCTTTTTGTGAATTGTAGCGGACTGTTTAGTGGTGATATTTATATTGAGGTGAAATTGTAATTACGCAATAGAGGTTTGTTCGAATATTTAATGGTTTCATCGTTAATGATTAGATCTGTATACAACCAATTATATCGACTATGAATATAAAAATAACATCAATATTGTAACTGCTTCAAATAAATTCATTTATAATACTTAGAATGAAGTTGATACTTATGAAATTCAGGTTCCTTTCTTTCCAATAATAATAATAAATACTTTCATTTCAATAATTGAAGCAATGCTAAAAAATCAAACAAGTCAAATCAAATATACAATTAATTACAAAAATTGAAGAATTCTCCTTATCTTTATCCCTATTCGCAAATTTCCTATATAATATATACCTGAAAAAATGAAATGAAGTTACTAATAAACTAAACTAAATTCCCATAAGTAAAAAAGTTGGACAATGAATATGGTTCCAATTTAATTAATATATTTTTTATAAATCTTCTGAAATTACCCAAATTATTACAATTTTCTTTAAATTAACAAATAACACATTAAAGAATTGTATGCCCATATAATGAGGTCCCTACTCTAAAAATTGATATAAGAAAAACCAAATTAACTAAAAATATCCCTCAACTATAATAATTCGATGAAATATTTCTTGTTTCTTTTTGTTTTCATGAAAAGAAATTATACTCCATTTCAAGTTTGGCATTGCAACAAAAACACATTTTCCTTTTAATTTATATTTGATGAAGAGAATTCAAAAATTCAGTGGAAAAAATCATCAATTTCTATTTCCTAAAATTCAGTCCAATGACTACCAAGGAAAACCAAAATTATTATTATAACTCAAGTGACTCAAGATGACTATAACATATAAACAAAAAAACTCTAACTTCAATTCAAATAGATTTAATTGATTTGACCACAATATTACAATAGATTGATATTTCCCCAAGTTTCATGAAATACAATTTTTTGACAAGCAAGTTTTTTCAAGAAGATAAACTATTTCTTCATTCCATTGAACAAGTATCTTTGCCTTAAAAAAGTATTTGAAGAGGAAGACATCAAATAACTACCAAAAATATAATTCCAAAATAAACCTAACAATAGAGAGCATATTATTTGAAAAGACAAACACAATGTGAAATTTTTCGTCGAGAACTGAAAATAAAAATAATACTTCGAATGAAGTTGATACTTATGAAATTTGGGTTCCTTTCTTTACAATAATAATAAATACTTTTATTTCAATAATTGAAGCAATGCTACAAAAATCGAACAAGTCAAATCAAATTTACAATTAATTACAAAAATTGAAGAATTCTCCTTATCTTTATCCCTACTCGCAAATTTCCTACATAATATATACCTAAAAAAATGAAATGAAGTCACTAATAAACTAAACAAAATTCCCATAAGTAAAAAAGTCGAACAATGAATATGGTTCCAATTTAATTAATATATTTTTTATAAATCTTCTGAAATTACCAAAATTATTACAATTTTCTTTGAATCAACAGGTAACTCATTAAAGAATTTTATGCCCATATAATGAGGTCCCTACTCTAAAAATTGATATAAGAAAAACTAAATTAACTAAAAATATACCTCAACTATAATAATTCGATGAAATATTTCTTGTGTCTTTTTGTTTTCATGAAAAGAAATTATACTTCATTCCAAGTTTGGCATTGCAAAAAAAACACATTTTCCTTTTAATTTATACTTGATGAAGCGAATTCAAAAATTCAGTGGAAAAAATCATCAATTTCTATTTCCTAAAATTCAGTCCAATGACTACCAAGGAAAACCAAAATTATTATTATAACTCAAGTGACTCAAGATGACTATAACATATAAACAAAAAAACTCTAACTTCAATTCAAATAGATTTAATTGATTTGACCACAATATTACAATAGATTGATATTTCCCCAAGTTTCATGAAATACAATTTTTTGATAATCAAGTTTTTTCAAGAAGATAAACTATTTCTTCATTCCATTGAACAAGTATCTTTGCCTTAAAAAAGTATTTGAAGAGGAAGACATCAAATAACTACCAAAAATATAATTCCAAAATAAACCTAACAATAGAGAGCATATTATTTGAAAAGACAAACACAATGTGAAATTTTTCGTCGAGGACTGAAAATAAAAGATCGATCCTTTCGGGGTTTTCAATTTCTGCCGCTGTACTCGGTTTCAGACTTCAAGGGGTGTATGTTGTAATATTAACATGTGTATGTATTGCCATTACCACATGTCAACATAACACTATGTACCCCTCGAAGTTTTTTGTGTAAAAATCATGGATAATTCGACTAGCTTCCTTCATTTCTTCATATTTTCCAAAGTTCACGAAGTTCAGGTTTCAGTTTCAACGAATATCTTCATATTTGCCTTTTTGAGTTCTTCACAGCGTTTTAAATTCCTTCTCAAAGCCTCCTAAATGCCAAAAGATGGTCATCTGACAATTATTCAATGAAAAATATTATTTTTCATTGAATAATTGTCTCCCTGTCATACTTTCTCCAAGAATGTTCCAAAGTTCAGCAATGCTAATTCTGAGATGAGCAACTTCTTCGTTCACACAATCCGATCGTGATGACATTTCTGTAGTTGTTTTATATTTATGAACAAGCAACTACAAAAATATCATTACAACCGTTTTTGTAATATTAAAGTTTTTCTTTGTTTCAGACAGAACATCCCTTTCGAAATAAAATTTTTCCAATCTTTTTCAATTTTCTCAACTTTCTGACAGATTCATCATGAAAAATTTTCTGTTTGATTTTCCTTTTGATAAAACTATTTCTCTGACTTCGAAAATTAACATTTTTCCGATATAATAAGCCACTTGTTCTTGGAATTGAGGTTTTTGTTTTCCTTCCAAACCATAATTCAGTGTTTGAATCGAGCGTTTCACCATTCCATTCGAACGAGGATAATGTTGGACTTGACGTTAAATGCTCAAATTGCTAACATTCAGAAAATTTTCCGAACTCAAAACCTGCAAATTGAGAACCATTGTCAGGAACGAAAGTATATGGAATACCTAATCTCCCAATAATTTTTTTCAAATGTTCCACGATAGTTTCTGCAGTTGAATTAATTATATCGCAAATTTCTACGTATTTAGAAAAATGGTCAATTGAAATGAGAGACCTATATTTTCCGACTTATCTAATTTACTTTTCAACTCTACTAAAATTGCTTGAGGAAATCACACATGGCTTTACCTTCGAATCAATTTTTATTTCGTATTGTCCTGGAAGAAACCAGATCCCATCAAAAACGTCCTTGATTTTTTCCGAATGATTTTCAGCTTAAACCTTATACAGTGTACCAACCATCCTGGCAATATCTAATTCTTCTATTTTTCTCTACCTAGAGCAGAATTCCAATTATTTTCTGCAATGAATAATTGTATACAATATTCTTTATTTTTATGCAACACTGGAATATCAATACAGCCCAAAATATCAAATTGAGTACCTGAATATTGTGTTAATTTTAATCTCTTATTGAAAATTCTGGAAATATCATTTATAAATTTCGGATGAAATCACATCAACGCTATCAAATTTGAATGAAACTATTTTATCAAAAATTTTTGAATCTACAGTCGATTGATTTCTATCAATTTTCTCCGATTCAATTTATCTTATGAAAATTTCCCCATTTTCTGATATTGTTCATCTCAATATTCCCAATATTCTTATTCCTACTACAATATTTACTGCAATTACCACAATTTTGAAATTGTTTTCCATATGCCCTACAAGATTTCAGGACATGAATAGAACCACATGTAAAACATTGACAAGATTGATTCGGTTGATTTGAAAGAGTTAGTTTTGAAATTATTAGTATTATTCGTACTCCCCTTTTTTGTGAACTGTTGTTCTTGTCTTCCATTTCCATATCTCTGAGTGCCATTGTTTTTTTTTCTTAGCTCCATCACTTCTTCTGTCCTTCTAATTGCTTATGCGTTACTCCGGCAGATTTTCAGATTTCCATCGCCTTTAGTCCAAGGTTTTTGTCCGGAGTAATCTGTCTTCCACGTTTTTATCTTTGATTCCCAACACCAGCCTGTCCTTCATCAATGAATCGTTCAAATTGTTGAATTCACAATTGATACTAATTTTTTTTTAATTTTATCACATTCACGGATTCACTTCCCATCATTTCTGTGTGAAAAATGAATATCCTTCGTTCGTAACATTGATAGCAGGCTTTGAATTTTTTGACTATGTAATATACTCGTGTCAATCATACGAGATCTCAGTTGGTACTGATTTATTCAAATCATTGAGAGACATGCATATGTTCACACATGTATGACATTTCATCCAGAATTCTGAAGCCTACAAATAAAAGGCAGGCATTCAATCTTCAACGCATAAATAATATTCACTGCAATGGCTTTAATCAGCTGATTTTATACAATCCTATCCGAACTCGATTTACATTTTGATAAACAGAACAAAAACTTCAATTAAACAAAACATAGCACCGGAACCAATCTCCCTATACAATAATAATCCTATTCCTCCAGTACAAAAGCCAACCGCGCCTGGGGTGAAATTCCATCGCCCTGCAGAGCTACCGCCACCATAACGTTGTTCCTAATAGGTAACTTGTTTGCACTAAGTTTCACGCCCTAGACATTTCTGACGATTATTAATTCACGGCTCTGCTGCATTTTTGATGAGCTCGAGGAGGAAACGGGTTTGTTTGGACATTTGGTAGATGAAGATTTATCGCTGTGATGCTGAATCAGGATGAGTATACGACTACCTCTTCAACAGGACGGATATCGAAAGATTTATTGTTCTTCGATCAGGATTCATTCAATAGCATTTGTTTCTTCTCCTTTCGCAATTTGAAAATGAAATATAATACGGGATCAAATGTAACAAGAATAGATTGCTCAACCAACCTGATGTCTGCGACAGTCCCGGGACCCGTTTTGCCCTTGTTCGCTTCTGGGAGTTGGTGAGTTTTCTACTAAAGTTTCACTCCTTCCACGAAGTGAAATCGGACTTGTGATAATTGCCAATAACGTTTTCCATGATATCAAATCCACGTGCTGAACTGATAATAATTGGCCATTATCTATAATTGCTAGTTTTAGCTGGAAATTATGCATAATTGTCAGTTCATACTGGCAGTTATCCAGTGCTAGTTCAAACTGGCAATTATACATGAATGCTAGTTCGAACTGGCAGTTAACAATTATGTTTAATTGTCAGTTCAAACTTGCAATTATGTATAATTGCCAGTTCGAACTGACAATTATTATTGATAATTGCTAGTTTGAACTGGCAATTATACATAAGTGTCAGTTTCAACTGACAATAATGTGAAATTACCATAAGAGCTAGTTCAAACTGGCAATTATACATGATTGCTAGTTCGAACTGGCAGTTAACAATTATGTATAATTGTCAGTTCGAACTTGCAATTATGTATAATTGCCAGTTCAAACTGACAATTATTATTGATAATTGCTAGTTTAAACTGGCAATTATACATAAGTGTCAGTTCAACTGACAATAATGTAGAATTGCCATAAGAGCTAGTTCAAACTGGCAATTATACATGTTTGCTAGTTCGAACTGGCAGTTAACAATTATGTATAATTGTCAGTTCAAACTTGCAATTATGTATAATTGCCAGTTTAAACTGAAAATTATTATTGATAATTACTAGTTTAAACTGGAAATTATACATAAGTGTCAGTTTCAACTGACAATAATGTAGAATTGCCATAAGAGCTAGTTCAAACTGGCAATTATACATGATTGCTAGTTCGAACTGGCAGTTAACAATTATGTATAATTGTCAGTTCAAACTTGCAATTATGTATAATTGCCAGTTCAGACTGACAATTATTATTGATAATTGCTAGTTTAAACTGGAAATTATACATAAGTGTCAGTTTCAACTGACAATAATGTAGAATTGCCATAAGAGCTAGTTCAAACTGGCAATTATACATGATTGCTAGTTCGAACTGGCAGTTAACAATTATGTATAATTGTCAGTTCAAACTTGCAATTATGTATAATTGCCAGTTCAAACTGACAATTATTATTGATAATTGCTAGTTTAAACTGGCAATTATTCATAAGTGTCAGTTCAACTGACAATAATGTAGAATTGCCATAAGAGCTAGTTCAAACTGGCAATTATACATGTTTGCTAGTTCGAACTGGCAGTTAACAATTATGTATAATTGTCAGTTCAAACTTGCAATTATGTATAATTGCCAGTTTAAACTGACAATTATTATTGATAATTACTAGTTTAAACTGGAAATTATACATAAGTGTCAGTTTCAACTGACAATAATGTAGAATTGCCATAAGAGCTAGTTCAAACTGGCAATTATACATGATTGCTAGTTCGAACTGGCAGTTAACAATTATGTATAATTGTCAGTTCAAACTTGCAATTATGTATAATTGCCAGTTCGAACTGACAATTATTATTGATAATTACTAGTTTAAACTGGAAATTATACATAATTTTCAGTTTCAACTGACAATAATGTAGAATTGCCATAAGAGCTAGTTCAAACTGGCAATTATACATGATTGCTAGTTCGAACTGGCAGTTAACAATTATGTATAATTGTCAGTTCAAACTTGCAATTATGTTTAATTGCCAGTTCAAACTGACAATTATTATTGATAATTGCTAGTTTGAACTGGCAATTATACATAAGTGTCAGTTCAACTGACAATAATGTAGAATTGCCATAAGAGTTAGTTCAAACTGGCAATTATACATGTTTGCTAGTTCGAACTGGCAGTTAACAATTATGTATAATTGTCAGTTCAAACTTGCAATTATGTATAATTGCCAGTTTAAACTGACAATTATTATTGATAAATACTAGTTTAAACTGGAAATTATACATGAGTGTCAGTTACAACTGACAATAATGTAGAATTGCCATAAGAGCTAGTTCAAACTGGCAATTATACATGATTGCTAGTTCGAACTGGCAGTTAACAATTATGTATAATTGTCAGTTCAAACTTGCAATTATGTATAATTGCCAGTTCAGACTGACAATTATTATTGATAATTGCTAGTTTAAACTGGAAATTATACATAAGTGTCAGTTTCAACTGACAATAATGTAGAATTGCCATAAGAGCTAGTTCAAACTGGCAATTATTATTGATAATTGATAGTTTAAACTGGCAATTATACATAAGTGTCAGTTTCAACTGAGAATAATGTAGAATGGCCATAAGAGCTAGTTCAAACTGGCAATTATACATGATTGCTATTCGAACTGGGAGCCGAATAATAAGAACTCCTTTCTTCTCTGAAATTTTCTGGTTGGAGGATATTTGAGAAGGTCGAAATTTAAATTCTCAATTGACTCTCTCAGAAAATTGTAGAATGGAACAACATCGTTCATTATCAAAGTCAAAGAGTGCTGAGCAACAAGAAAAAAATATTTCACGGAAAATTCGCCTCTTGACACGGTCCCCTTTCATTTATGGAGGAACTTTCGAATAAACTAGCTCGATTCAAACCGAAGTGCCATTAATTAATGAATTTGTGTGAAAGCTTCCGAACTCAATAGAAACTTTTCTAATTCCGATTTTTCACCGGACCTTTTCCTCGGGGAATTGCGTCTTAAGAGCCTGTTGAGTTCCATGCATCAAAATCCAGCCAAGTCATTCCGAAATGGAGCTTTCCTGAAAAATATCGTTTCTTCAATGATTGGCCATTTCAACTTCAATTCGAGTTTAATCGTTATAAACATGGTGTCCCAAGTATTCGCGTCAGCCCGAAAATGGACAAGACCCATTGAAGAGTCCCCTATCATTGAAACTGAATTTTTGGAAGAATGGTTAATTGACAAGATGAATATTCATTGAAATCAACAAGAAATATTTAAAAAAAAGATAATAACTCAAAGTGAAGAAGACAATCGAATAGAGTAAGGGCTATTCTTAAACACTATTCGTCTGCTTATTTTGAGCGGATTGTATTCAAAGAAGAGTTCGATGTGAAAAGTATTCAATTCAGGAGGAAAAATTTCACCCAAAAGTTAACAAATTTATATTCTGAAAAAGAGTCTGTTACATAATTCGAAACAATGCTCCTACAATCCTTTGTGAAACAATAATGACTAATTAATGCACATTATGAATTGTACCGTTTTGCAGAATTTCACTCCAGATAATAAGAGCTATATTCCAAAACGAATTCAATTGAATATTGGTTCGTGTATTCAACAACACATGATGGCAAACCGTTCTATCAGAAAATAATTGATGAATTTCACCAGGCAAATTACGATATGATATTGAAAATACCGCATATTTCGATGCATATGGCGCAGTATTCAATAATGCTCGTGTGTTTGATTAGTAGCGAATTTTTTCATAAACTTAGAGTGAACCATGGTGTATTCCAGAGTTTCGTATCGCTATATATAATCATGTTTTTCCGTTTCAAAAGTTGAATAGTACATTATCTAACGAGCGGTAATGTAGGTCATAACTCACGCAGATGAAGTTTGCAGCGCGAGCCGAAGGCGAGTGCTGTAATTCATCAAGTGAGTTATGACCATAACCGCAAGTAGAATACTGTACTTCATTTACGACTATAACAATGAATACTACGATACAAGTACGGGGAAAGAACTTAATTTACAAAACTAAATAGTTACCTATAACAATGCATTATATGTTGATTGTGCTTTTTAGCATGGAGTAGAAAGTCCATAGGGCGATGCTTTATATCTAGTGCTAAGTTCACTAAAATATGCCAAAAGAGCATCCTCTGTAAACGATGACTCAATATTCTTACTGCTACTACAATCTTGAAAATTGTTGTTTCTAGGGGGATCGAGAAAAAAGCCTCCCCGTGTTTACTAGAAAGCTCCAGAATTGTAGTGAAATATATAAATGGGCATGGACCCGAAAGTAGGCAGTACAGTACAGAACGAGATTGCGTCAAGATGAATTAGACAGTGTGTAAATAAATTAGTGTGTTAGTGAACCGTAAATAAATTAGGACTTTGGACAATATTCATTACAATACCAACCGACTTATCATAATGTCTTTTTTTCAAAAGTTAACAACTGTTCCTAAGCGAATGATCGCGAGCTTGCAATATTCGCACGGTTTCCTGGAATGTTGGAGAGCATCCTGGCTCGTGTGTAGTTCCTCGAAGTAGATATAGCGCGACAATTTAATGAAATCGTAACAGGACCAACGTTTGTACTCGAAACAAGAAATCGATATAACCTCAGATCTCCAATTCATAATCAATACGGTTAACATATTCCAAAGTGAATTAACGCTGACGTTCCATAAGACCGATCAAATAACACACCCCCCCACCTGGGACACGAATATCAATTAAGCTTGACTCAAATCTCCAATTAAATCGTATATTTCTTGTCATCTAGCATATACATGCATCGTACGCTAGTCAACCTAACCAAATATCTGACTACACCCTCTTAACTAATGAACACCAATGTCATTGCACTAAGTAGAAATGTTTAATTATCATTAACTCAAACGCTCATGTTCATCAGGCATGTTAAATATTCGGCATATTCCGACACTGGGTGTTAGTAAAACGCCAATCCTGACATTTTGGCGTTCTGATATGATGGCGGATGTGCTATAAGCAAAGCCTGAATATGATCTTGCGAGCTTGAATTATTGAATTTCAGATTGATATTTGGTTCACCTCAATGTTGGGGGGTTGGTATGAATAATCCACATCCATTTGAACATACAAATCTCCAAGTGTTTGTACTCTACTGGTACTTTTGAAATCATAAACTCTTACCGACATTACAGTTTTCTATTGAAAACCGTAAAGAACTAGAACTCTACCTTACAGGCGTTCTTTTTAACTTGAAAATATTACTCCAGATAATCTTTGGCCAAGATCGTGATCGTATAGTGGTTTTAAAGGTCTCTACGTTGTGTATTTGAGTATGTAACCCAAATTACGCTCGATTCAATAAAAGAGATTGACGGGAAAATAGGAAATTTAAAACACTCAACAACAACCTCCCTACTTTTCTCGTTCATATACCATTAACTCACAAGTAAAGAATATTCATAAACAGGTTGACTGGTGAGAATTCTCTCAAATGGTGTTCAAAAATGATTGAGTAGATTAAAGGCGGTAAATTGGGAGTTATTCTTCGCAGAGGTCAAACTATCATTTGACGATTGATGATTGATGAGCTCCCACGGTGCAAGGAGAGGGGAATGCGAAAAAAGATCCTCGTTATATATATTTCCAAACGTTGGGCAAAGCATTGATTAATTTTTAGGTTGCGTCGTCCAATAGTTGTCTACCTGGTCAATAATCCCATCAAGTATTAGATAAACCATATAAGCAGTAAACGATATAACCAGTAAATGTTATAGACAGTAAACGAAATAAACAATAAACGATATAAGCAGTGGATGATATAGATAGTTAACGATATAAGCAGTCAATCATATAAACAAAAAACGAGAAGTCATAACGGATAATAATGCATGGAGAGTAGCGTTTTGAAATGCTCAATCAATATAAGGTGATGAAACATAATGCCGAAAATGGTGCTTATTAATATCCTTGCTATTTGCTGAAAACTACAACGATTACATATAGTATCATTTGAAGAATATTGCAAAACCTTATACTTAAGGTGATTATTAAACATTCGTTTATACATGCAAATCCTTGTGAGAAGCACTTAGGAATTTAATACATATGGTCAGTTAGAATCATCAAATAATATGGAATAGGCTTGATAATGAAGTATGAAAAAAAAATACAAAACAATACACAAGAAGCAAACCAACATGGTTAAATACGTTGAGTAACAGCGAATTGTCTCTTGTGAATTGAGGGTGAATGATATGAGATAAACACATGGGGTAAATGATGGACACTGTTGAAGACGAGTGTAGCAAATTAGGAGAAGCCTGGATATAAATGATATCGTTGTTATTATAAAATATTGTTACACACACGACAAACCCAAAGTATCTCTTCCACCCTCGAAGGTTTCAGATCAACCATCTCACAATCCCACCCTGTTTTACCTTCAAAAGGATAAGATATCACTGTAAAATATAAAAAAGCCAGTGCCAACAAAAACCGTCAGCCTTCCTGAAGCCAACTCTAAGAGACCTTCATAGTTCGAGGTTAGCATCGTATTTCAATTTGTAGAAAAAGATTCTGTGGTTATTCTTCTCTCAGACGGACTCAGCAAACCTACTTCCTAAGTTCATGATAATATGGATTCCTGTACGGATAATAAAAATGGCGGGCGCAGACGCCAGATCGGTTCATGTTCAACATAAATTTTTCTATCTACTCCTATTCCTATTGAATTATAATTCATTATTCAACGACTTTTGAGCAATAAAAGGTATCTGTAAACAAACAACGTGCGTTATAATATCTCACTACTATAACTCTCTGGCTCTGTGCTTATAAACAATCCGATTGGCCGAAGGGAAACAGTTCATTATTGGTATTGAGGGGAGGTCACTTGAATAATTTTCACGTTTTCTCAAATTAAGTTGATACCTAATTATTATTGTGAATATTTCGCTGAAAAAGATGAATTCAGATAGTGAAGATGAATTATTATGTATACCTTCAGAAATGAGACAATCAGCCAATGTTACCATATAGAAATTATTGTTCGAAAAATCCCAAAATAGATATAAAGGTGTATACAACAATTTTCAAGATTGGTGTAGCAGTAGGAATATTAAGTCATCGTTTACAGAGAACGTTCATTTGACATGTTTACTGAACTTAGCACTAAATATAAAGCATCGCCCCTATTGACTTTCTACTCCATACTAAGAAGCACAATCAACATGAATAATGCATTGTTATAGGTACTATTAAGATTTGTAATTGAAGTTCTTTTTCTGTACTTGTATCTTAGTTTTTATTGTTATAGTCGTATATAAAGTATAATATTCAACTTGGGGTAATGGTCATAACTCACTTGATGCAAACTTCATCTGCGTGAGTTATGACCTACATTACCGCTCGTTAAATAATATACTAGTTCTGTATCGAACTCATCGTTCACTAGCCCGTCACAACGCGGAATAGTCAATTTCATTACAGTTATTCGAAGTCATTGGCATAGTCCACCGTATTTCGCCAGAAAGTGAGAAGAGATTGTCTTCGTCGATCTCTGGGGATGGGCTTCGCTTTTCTTCGCTGTGAGGGAACAGTGATCGACAAGCTTCGAGGAACACTGAGATTACAAAGGATTTGGTATATTGTTAACTGGCACCTAACGTGGAACCAGAGAAAAGTTTTCTTATGCTGCACAATGATATTGCAAATTTTGAAGGAAAAAGCACAATTACCCATTTGTTGAATTGAAATATTTCAACTTTGAAAAAAGTTATCGACCACTTTGAGGAGATAGTAAATCTTCTTCTGGAAAGTTATTCGTTTCGGTCTCATTACTCGGTGCGTCTCTATTTAGATTTTGTTCGTGTTTTTGGTAACTGAACCTATTCATTGAACATCTGAAATTCAGCAGAACCCGTGAATAACCTGGGCGTATTTATACGATCAGCTCATTAAACAACCAAACGCAAAGTTGTCACCAGTTATGTGATTAGGGAAACATAATAACGTAGAAGTTAAGCAAACTTCAGTAGCGGCATCTGGCCTCATCCAAAATCCAACTTCATTAAACCCGAACTTTCAAGGCCGTCCCATTAACAAGAGAGTGATAATAACGATGTATATCCCCTATATGGGATATCTTTGAACTTCACGCAGTGGGGGATGAATTTCTGTCGAGTAATGCGTAGCGAACATGTCAAGATGTCAAATATCCAGAGCATCTGCGCCTACTAATGGCCCCTTCTAGGCCTAACTCCTTACCCATCAGGGGATATTGAATAATCATTTACGGTATGTTACTATCCATTAGGGGCATAAAAGGGAAGTTCTTTGAAATTTGAAGGGAAAACCCAAGAAATCTGAGAGCCCTTTATGCAGTCTACACATAAATAGCCTTCAGACGTCATATACAGAAGACTGCAAGAAGCACTAGAAGATTCAGAAGAATGATCATTAAATGGAAATTTCAGATAAATATCAAAAAGGGCCAAGCTATACTACTACAGAAGCGGAGACTTGGAATAAAATCCAACCCTAGGATAAATGGAGAAGAGATACAATGGAAAAATGTTCAATATCTAGGAGTGAAACTAGATAAAGGGCTTGCATGGAAAAACCATATGAAATATGTAGTGAGTAGAACAAACTCGGCCATTAGGAGACTTTACCCACTGCTAGGAAGCAAAAGCTAACATATGGCTCGCCGGCAATGGACCATGCAGCCATTAGCCATATGAAGAAGATTCAAGCAACAGAAAATAAACTGCTTAGAGCAGCAATGAATATGCAGTGGTTCATAAGAAACCAACAAATCCACAGATACTTAGAATGGGAAACCCTCACAGATTTCCTGAAGAAGAAGGCCGCGAAGATATCCGAAAAAGCAAGAAAACACCCAAATGATGATCGGAAAAGACTAGTTTACTCAACCCTGCAGAAGATGTGCTTAGGATACCCACCTATCCCGAAAGATCCAGAGATCAACAACGTAGAAACAAAAATTCAGTAAACTCAATTTCAAATATCAAGAAGAAGAGACTCTCCTATGAAAGTCATAGATAACACAATAATCACACGACGAAAATCGTGAAAGTGATACAAACAGTAAGAATCAGAAGGTTAATAGGCAATTAATGCCTGGAATCTAAAACACCAGGTTAGGTTTAGTTCGAGCAGGTCATACTTCATACGAAGTCTCGCGCTGTTCTATCTATCGGAGATAGTTCGTCCCCGAGAATTCCCCCTGACTATACAAAAAAAAAGTAGAAGGAACAGAAGTAGAAGAGTATTTCCACGTCGGTTTATGAACTTTCGTTGCAAGGAAAATCTTCAGATTTCAGCATGAACGGTGGATTTATGCAGATTGACGCTAACTTGAAATAATACAGGAACCAAATGCATCCTGCAACTTTGATTCCATATATTGATTCAAGAGTGGCCTGATTTCAGCATGACGTCGAAAATATCAAATATTTAAGGCACTCTCGACCAAATCTCATTTTGTTCTAGTATACGATATCGGCAAATGTTGCGAGACGTTCGAAGCTACAAATTATCGGATAAAAAGTCTCGAGACGTACTAGACCTCCAACATGCCAGAAATTGTAATTTCCTCCAGAAAATTGGATGCAATGGAGCAGGACATATTTCGGTTGGAATACACGACGTATATATCATATATTTCCGGTCGGTATGTTACTAAATAAAACTATAAAATATATTGGCTATTGGCTATTCGTGTCAGATTTTCTATAGGAACTGATATGGCCTGTATTTTGACTTTTGTCTAGGCTAACAGTTCAATGAACCTGCTCTGGTTGTCTTTCAATTGAAAAAATGTATTAATTAGTCTGAATTATCGCAGCTTTCGTGCAAAACCGAGTCGTCTGATATTCACCGCCGCGTCTTTATCGCGCCATTGTGTCTTCTGTTGAAGTAACATTGAGCAACTTTAAATTAAGTGCCATTCTGTACTGTACTGGTACTTTTGAAAAGATAAAACTCTTACCGACATTACAGTTTTCTATTGAAAACCGTAAAGAACTAGAACTCTACCTTAGAGGCGTTCTTTTTAACTTGAAAATATTACTCTAGATAATCTTTGGCCAAGATCGTGATCGAATAGTGGTTTTAAAGGACTCTACGTTGTGTATGTAAGTATGTAACCCAAATTACGCTTGATTCAATAGAAGAGATTGACGGGAAAATAGGAAATTCAAAACACATAGTTTAGAACTCGAAAACAAGAAAATAACAAGTTTATTTCAGAGTGCCAAAAGGAAGGGAAGAAAAAAACAACCTCCCTTCTTTTCTCGTTCATATACCATTAACTCACAAGTGAAGAATATTCATAAACAGGTTGACTGGTGAGAATTCTCTCAAATGATGTTTAAGAATGATTGAGTAGATTATAGGCGGTAAATTGGGAGTTATACTTCGCAGGGGTCAAACTATCATTTGACGATTGATGATTGATGAGCTCCCACGGTGCAAGGAGAGGGGAATGCGACCAAAGATCCTCGTTATATATATTTCCAAACGTTGGGTAAAGCCTTGATTAATTCTTAGGTTGCGTCATCCGATAGTTGTCTCCCTGGTCAATAATCCCATCAAGTATTAGATAAACCATATAAGCAGTAAACGATATAACCAGTGAATGTTATAGACAGTAAACGAAATAAACAATGAACCATATAAGCAGTGGATGATATAGATAGTAAACGATATAAGCAGTCAATCATATAAACAATAAACGAGAAGTCATAACGGATAATAATGCATGGAGAGTAGCTTTTTAAAATGCTCAATCAATATAAGGTGATGAAACATAATGCCGACCATGGCGCTCATGAATATCCTCGCTATTTGCTGAAAACTACAACGATTACATATAGTAACATTCGAAGAATATTGCAAAACACAGGTATAATTTAAGTGATCCTTAAACATTCGTTAATACAATCAAACTCTTGTGAGTTGCACTTAGGAATTTAGTACATATTGTCAGTTAGAATCATTAAATAATATGGAATAGACTTGATAATGAAGTATGGAAATGAATACAAAACAATACACAGTTAGTTCATCTGAGGGTAGTCGCAAACCATTTGCGACCGTTCGAAAACCATAAATCTATTATTATAATAGTCCAAAATATGTGGAAGATCTTCAAAAATGAGCTGATCATTTACAAATCAAAGTATTCGATTCAGAACAAATGGCAGAATTGACCCTTAAATAAAGTTCCACGATAGCACAATATTCCTGGAATAAATATATTTGTTCCCTCTCTTCAACTTTTTCCGACAAATTAATCCAATCAAATCACACAATCAAATACCAAACCGCGAATTCATTGATGAATTATACAGAAATAGATCGATAATTCGAAATCTGCGATAACGAGCAGATTATACTCTGATTCTTTTGTATTACACAGGTATGGCTCAATTAGAGAATTCGTTCTATTGTTCGGATGAATATGCTTCACTGAAACTGAGTGCGCCCCAGTTGATTTCCGGGTTTGTTCAGCTATGTTAAACATAAATGAACTTATAGGCAGGTAGAAGTGAATCTATTCCAGTGTATCACATTAAGTAATTTATAATTTGAAGTGCCTATGATTCAAAAGAATAATCATCTTCCATGATAAACAGGTCGAAAAGTCAATCTCAGTAACCCAACATCGAAAGCATTCGCAACTGCAGACTGGTTGCAGCTTTCTTGAGCCTTATCAGTGCAGTGTAGCGATGATAAATTCTTCGTGAAGGACGTTTGTGGGAAATTTTTCTCTGATCAGTTCGTTTTGAAGCAGGCCATCCTTCACGTCAAATTATCTCCAAAAAAATAAAATACAGGGTGTTTTCAAAGATGAGTCTTTTTGTTCGACAGGTGCTAGAACTTATCAAAATTAAAATATTTACCTGGGATGAGTATTTCGAAATCTAAGTTACACGCGAATCTGAGAAATTTGGAGCCCGGACCTGATTAAGGTACGTATTAGGGTTCAAATGTGTTCAGTTTACGAGAAATCATTTGATAGAGCTTAAGATTTTTGTGGCTTTGTGGGTGAATAGGACGTGGTGGGTCGCTTTTTTGGTCTGCACGCTCCGCGGATCTCAACCTTCGTGATTTCTTCTTTTAGGGTCATTTGAAAACATAAGTGAACAGTAACGGTGAGGTGAATGTGTTGAAGAACTAAAACAACTCATTGAAAATGCTTGTAACATTATTCGTCAGCCAACTGATGTGATAGTTGAATGTAATAATTCTTTATTACAGACAGACTTTGTGCACGTCATACGAATGGTGACCATTTCGAACAATTTCTGTAAACAATTTGGATCAATTTCAACAGTGAGTTTGTGAACTTCCTAATTTTTTTTTGGAGCTTTTCAATCAGTTATTTTTTCTTTCCTAGTTTGAACTTTAAGAATTATACCGTTCGGGAAAAATCTCCTAAAAAAAGATGAAAGGGAATATTTGAATTTGCGATAAAATCCAGCACTCACCGTGATTCATGGCAGATTTCTTAACAGGGTCGTATTAAGATAATGATGCCCAAGATTTTTTGCACTTTTTTCAAATTGAATATTGTATATGATCAATTTTCGACGAAATGATCTCTTTTGGTGAGTTCTAGCACCTGTGGAAAAAAAGCTCACCTCAAAAAACAAAAAATTTTACCTGTTCGATGCACAAATGAAAGCTCTCTTCTTCAATCTTGGGACTGATTAAGTGTCTTCATTTAACAATTTTTCTTCGTGTTTGTGCAGATAACCAGCTGGTTAAAGTCAAATCGAATCCGCCCCTGATGAAACGAAGTTATCATGCATCCGCAGTTTGCACTAACTCTGGCGCCATTTGTTTTCTCATAACCCGAATCCAAACATGCCATCGTAAATTCAGTGATGGATTTAGGATTTTTGCATTGCAGAAATTCCATCAGCAATTCGACGCCAGAATCTGGCTCTTTCGGATCGAATGGGGCAGTAAATATGTACATTTGGGTTTAAAACGTAATTCAGGATAACTAGATATCCCACAAAAAATACCGCAGGGGTTATAACAGGATTACGTTTCACATTTATTTGATGGTAACTTGTTGTTATCTCGACGGACTTTTGAATTCTTCTTTCGATCTGAAGAATTCCTTGGACCGATGAATATTCCCGGGTTCTGGTTGTGAGACAGAGGCGAGATTTTGATAGGTGTGATGAGACGTTTTCGGGAATTTCTGGTTCTCAACGGACTGGATTTCTCTTTTAAGGGCGTACAATACTTAAATTTCATCACAATGAATTTTTTTTTCTTTTATCGCCAGTAATTGTTAGCTTAAATTATCAGCCTTAGATGGATTGGATTACACCCAAAAATATTGAATTTTTTTTCGAAAATTTTCGAGTAATGTCTTTTGCATACACGCCTGAATGTACATTCAAAAAATAAAAAGAATTCAACACGCCGTTTATGAGAAATCATTGAAATAATTATTGTGATGCATAGGGCAAATGAAAGTATTGTACAACCTTACTGAATAAAAGACGCATATGTTTTCTTTGATCTATTTACCAATCATACATACACATCTCCATTGCAACAACTCTTACGACATACACTGAGTTAACTTTACACAAGATATCATGTTGAACTGACTCACTAAAACAAATTTTTGTGGATGGTAAACTATTTTACCACTATTGATACAAAGGGGCGTTGTCAAGTTCAGAATACTGACCAATAATATAATGTTATTGGTCTTCAAGTTTTGGGAAAACTGAGGGGTTCTCCCAAATCATATTGGCATATTCAAATTCCCAGAGCCTTATCGAATATTGGATATCACCAGATGATGGTCATTCAATTGAACAGTTCGTCATTATTTTATATTGGCGAAATTATCTCAATATTAATTGAACACTTACCCATATCGCACTTCAATATAAATCTAAATCCTTGAATCTATTTTGCTATGAAATATTTTCATTCCATATAAGAATCGCTCTCCAAAAACATTCAATTTCAAACTGAACCCTCTGCAATAACACTCACATATCTTGGATTATCTACATCTATACGTTTGGCGACCTCAGCATTTCTCGGCTCTGCAAATAAATATGTTTAATGTGCGAGGATAATAAGTACGACCAAGAATCGACATTCGAAGAATCGAAATCGTCGCATTATCGGAACATTTGAATGGTTTCAGGGATCGTTTGTCGTTCACGTAACGAATAAACGGCAACATTTTCTCGTTTTATAGCAAGTCGAAATTGAGAGAACAAGTTCATAAGTCTGTATGGCTGAATATTGGAAATCGTCTAGGGTTATATGGAAATTTTGGTTAGGACCTGAAAATTCTTGAGGTATGAAATAGAGTCGGTAACATTCATCCTATATCTGATTAAAATTCAAAATATTGTCAAATATTCAGGTATGGAGTCTAAAACCCTAAACAACCCTGAAGAACACAATAAAAGACCTACTCGTTATTGTCCAAGACTTTTTATGATGCATTTATGTTGAACATCTTGAAAATCCCGTAACTTTCGAGTATAAGAGAAAATAATGGTATTATTAAACGAGCAGTAATGTAGGTCATAAACTCATAACTCACGCAGTCAGTTATGACCATTACCGCAAGTTGAATACTATACTTTATCTACGACTATAACAATAAATATACTAAGATACAAATACAGAGAAAGACCTTGAACCGATCTGGCGTCTGCGCCCGCCATTTTCATTATCCGTACAGAAATCCATATTATCATGGACTTAGGAAGTAGGTTTGCTGAGTCCGTCCAAGAGAAAAATAACCACAGAATCTTTTTCTACAAATTGAAGTACGATGCTAACCTCGAAATATGAAGGTCCCTGGAAAGTGTCTTCGGGGAGGCTGGCGGTTTTTTGTTGGCTCTGGCTTTTTAAATTCTACAGTGATATTTTATCGTTTTGAAGGTAAAACAGGGTGGGATTGTGAGTAAGTTGATCTGAAACCTTCGAGGGTGGAAGAGATACTTAGGGTTTGTCATGTGAGTAACAATATTTTATAATTACAACGTTATCATTTATATCTAGGCATCTCCTAATATGCTGCACTTGTCTTCAACAGTGTCCATCATTTACCCCATGTGTTTATCTCATATCATTTACCCTCAATTCACAAGAGACAATTCGCTGTTACTCAACGTATTTTACCATGTTGGTTTGCTTCTTGTGTATTGTTTTGTATCCATTTTTCATACTTCATTATCTTTTCCATATTATTTAATGATTCTAACTGACCATATGTATTAAATTCCTAAGTGCTTTTCACAAGAATTGGCCTGTATAAACGAATGTCTAATAATCACCTTAATTATAAGGTTTTGCAATATTCTTCAAATGATACTATATGTAATCGTTGTAGTTTTCAGCAAATATCAAGGATATTCATACGCACCATAGTCGGCATTATGTTTCATCACCTTATATTGATTGAGCATTTTAAAAAGCTACTCTCCATGCATTATTACCCGTTATGACTTCTCGTTTATTGTTTATATGATTGACTGCTTGTATCGTTTATTATCTATATCATCCACTGCTCATATCGTTTATTGTTTATTTCGTTTACTGTCTATAACATTTACTGGTTATATCGTTTACTGCTTATATCGTTTACTGCTTATATGGTTTATCTAATACTTGATGGTAATATTGACCAGGGAGACAACTATCGGATGACGCAACCTAAAAATTAATCAAGGCTTTGCCAAACGTTTTGAAATATATATAACGAGAATCTTTGGTCGCATTCCCCTCTCCTTGCACCGTGGGAGATCATCAATCATCAATCGTCAAATGATAGTTCGACCCCTGCGAAGTATAACTCCCAATTTACCGCCTTTAATCTACTCAATCATTTTTAAACACCATTTGAGAGAATTCTCACCGGTCAACCTGTTTATGAATATTCTTTACTTGTGAATTAATGGTATATGAACGAGAAAAGAAGGGAGGTTGTTTTTTTCTTTCCCTTCAGGATTGTTTTTTTTTCCTCCTACCTTTTGGCACTCCGAAATAAACTTAATATTTTCTTGTTTCGAGTGCTAAAAATATGTGCTTTAAATTTCCTATTTTCCCGTCAATCTCTTTCATTGAATCAAGCGTAATTTGGGTTACATACTTACATACACAACGTAGAGTCCTTTAAAACCACTATACGATCACGATCTTGGCCAAAGATTATCTAGAGTAATATTTTCAAGTTAAAAAGAACGCCTGTAAGGTAGAGTTCTAGTTCTTTACGGTTTTCAATAGAAAACTGTAATGTCGGTAATAGTTCTATAATTTAAAAAGTACCAGTACAGTACAACCTTAATTTACAAATCTTAATAGTTACCTATAACAATGCATTATTCATGTTGATTGTGCTTCTTAGCATGGAGTAGAAAGTACAGAGGGGCGATGCTTTATATTAAGTGCTGAGCTCACTAAAATATACCAAAAGAACGATGGCTTCATATTTTTACTGCTACACCAATCTTGAAAATCATTTTATACCTACACCTTCATACTTGTTTTGTTTTTTTTCGAGCAATACATTCTGTATGGTAACATTCACTGATTGTCTTATTTCTGAATGTATACATAATAATTCATCTTTACTATCTGAATCCATCTTTTTCAGCAAAACATTCACATTAATTAGTAGGTATTAACTTAATTTGAGAAAACGTCGAGTTTATTCAAGTGCTATTTCCTCAATACGAATAATGGACGGTTCCTGTTCGGCCAATCGGCTTGTTCAGAAGCACAGAGCCAGGGAGTTATAATAGTGAGTTATTATAACTCACGATGTTTGTTTACACATACTATTAAGCGCTCAAAAGTAGTTGAATAATGAATAAATAATTCAATAGGAGTAGATAAAAACATATTACCCAACCTCCAACTAGATGACTCTGTCTTCGAAAGATAAAACACTAACAGTAAGGGAAAAAATCAACAGTAACTCAAGTGACGGAATAACTTCTTAGTTTGAAACTCATATCAAAAGTTTATATCCAACAAGAAATTCAAAATTTCAGAAACGTTCGTTTCGTCATCTGCATCTCGGTAGACTCAGGTTAAATCTACCGAAAAATAATCGAGATGACATCGCATTCATCACACCATCCACCGTGGCCCGATCTAATCAGGAACGCCATTTCGAGTAAGGATATTCCAGGAACCTCGTTAATTCCAACACACCCCCAGAACGAGAAATATTCCTTCTTTACCCCGCCAATTCAATTTGCCGTCGATGAATAATTCACGGCTCGATACCTTCTTAGACGCGAAAATTCACCGCGAGCTAGTTTCGTTGCGCCTGAAAAACAACCTCTGATTGCACGGAAAAAATGAAAAATTCGCGTCCGGATTCCGAATCCTCGATATGGTCTCGGTCGGAAACCTCTGCGGGATCTCGTGAGTTAACTTTCCTTACCTCTGCTCATATTTCCATTAGCGAACCCCGAGATTGCGTGCGCTGTGGTTAACTCGGGGTTGAGCATGTTGATATCAAAGTCGGTTGTTTTCAGCCTGTGCATTGGAAAACACTTCAAAGGAAATTATTGGTCACGAAAACAGCGGTTATCGTTTCATTTTCCTTAAGCCTATAACAACGTTGATTGGCTCTCCTTGCTTAAGGCCTTGCTGGAGGGCTTTTGAAGCCAAGAAAGAAGATGAAATTTAAAATCTTAGATAATGTTGTTGATTTTTGTATTTTATATCGAGAAGGGGCTAACTAGCGTGATCCAATTTTAGGAGGCTCCGCTTCCCAATCCATCGCCAAGTTGAAGTATCCAGCATCTCCAGATTAGTGCATCTTCAAACTGACAAATTCTGTTCTTTCAGTATATGAGCAATCAACCCTTATTGGTGCCTTGGTTTTCTTTTCTTTTTCAAATCATTATAGTTATAGTCATAATATGAAATTTCTGTGTATTGCAAAATGGCGAAGGCGCCTGTTCTAAAATCCCTAGTATCTAGAATTTTATTCGCCACTACTGCATGTGTAAATTGTTTAAGTATTCATTGTTGAGTTCAACAGAATGCATTTTCTTGATGAAGTAAAAAATTACGAAAAGCACTGCCGTGAAGGCAGGAACTTTTGAGCGCTCGTGCATGCACCTTGTAGGTAGATTCGCATTTTCCAGTTTTAGAAATCAATTGGAGGAATTTTCGACATGTGTCAAAAAAATTCTGAAACTTAGGCGAAACTCCAGACTTCATGTCAGTGCTTCAGCTGATCAATTTTTTTTCCATTATTCGTTAGAATTTTCTACGGTATCTATGGTCTTGGTGATGCGATCTGGACAAAATTTTGCACGTAGTTGGAATACATTTTTCCTCAGCTAGGTGCATAATTTCATTCAAGTACGATCAGTAGTTTCGAAACTATCAGGAAAAAAATATTTTGATCGGCCATATTTACGGAACCCCTAGTCTAATTTTGCTCATTGATGAACGTGACCGAGATATTCGCGATCCAAACCCACCCTGAAAATTTCAAAATCCTAGACCTTTCCGTTCGAAAGTTACAATTTTCTATGGTTTTTATGGTTCTGGTCATGCGATTTGGACAAAATATTGCTTTAATATATCATTCTCGATTAAAATACAAAATTTCATCTCGATCGAATCCGTAGTTTCGAAATAATCGAGAAAACAAAATTTCAAACGACCGTTTTTACAGAACCCCTAGTATAATTCTGCTCATTGATGAACGTGAACGCGAAATTTCAGATCCACACCTATCCTGAAAATTTCAAGTCCCTAGGCCTTTCCGTTCAAAAGTTACAATTTTCTATGGTTTCTATGGTTCTGATGATGCGATCTGGACAAAATTTTACATGTAGCTTGAACACCTCATTTTCCATTTGAGTCCAAAATTTCATCTCGATCAAATCTGTAGGTTTCAAGTAATCAGGGAAACAAAACTTTGAAACGCCATATTTACGGAACCCCTGGTGGAATTTGGCCCATCAACGAACTCAACAGAAGCATTCGGGAACTGAACCAACACTGAAAATTTCAAGTTTCTAGGTTGTTCCGTTCGAGAGTTATCGTGCTTACGGCCGGACGGACGGACAGACTCGAATTTTCCGACGGATTCGTCATCATTGAGTCGAACATAGTCGATTGAGACCATTTTCGGCTCAAAATTCGAAAAATACAGACATCGTGACGAAATGATATAGCCCTCGTGTAAGTAGTACGAGCGCTCAAAAATTGAAGAATTTTTTCGGACACGGAAATCAAAAAATTTCATTTCATTGTGTGATAATATTACATAATTCGAACCTTCTTCTGATCGATGATGAATGAAGATTTCAAAGCAATTAAATTCTGAACCCCGGAGATAATGCCAACTTTGTTCATTCTTTTTTGCCAAAGGGACTTGACTTTGAGTTTTCCGGCAGATTTACTTCAATATTATTACATGCATTTCTGGCATAATTATTCAAGTGTATCCAATCTAACGGTAAATCGATATTTAGCATCAGCAATGAATATTTAGACCACAAAAGCTCCGCCTTCCCAATCCATCACCAAGTTGGAGTACCCAGCATCTCTAGATTAGTGCATCGCCAAACTGACAAATCATGTTCTTTACGTGAATGAGCAATAAATTCTAATGGATGACTTGGGTCTTTTTTTTCAATTTTAAAGCATCATAGTAAAACTATGAAATTCCTCTGTGTTGCAAAATGGCGAAGGCGCCGGTTCAAAAATCCCCCATGTATCCACAATTTCATTCGTTTTCTTCGGCACTACAGCAAGTATAAATTGTTGAAATATTAATTTTTGATTCAAATCGAATGCATTCTCTCGTTAAAGTAAAAATTCAAGAACAGGGCATTTTTTAAATCAAAGAAGATCATTTTATTGTCTAATAATATTACAGAATTCAAACCTTTTTCTAAATTAATGATGATGAATGAAGATATGAACTTTGTTCATTATTTCTTCCCGAATTTTCCTAAGGGACTGGACTTTGGGTTTTCCTGCATATTTACCCCAAGATTATTTGATGCAATTTCTGCCATAATAATTATTCAAGTGTATCAAATCCAACGGTAAATCGAGATTTATCGTCAGCAATGAATATTTAGATCACAAAGGCTCCGCCTTCCCAATCCATCACCAACTTGAAGTACCCAGCATCTCTAGATTAGTGCATCTCCAAACTGACAAATCATTGGGGCCCTCGTTATGGGAAACTCCAAACTTTATTAGTTTATAGCTTTGGCGAGCACACCCATCTCATCATTACACGAAATATGAACGTTTAATAGACAAACTTAGCTCAATCCGTTATTAGGTGATTAATGAGATAACGTAATTGGATTGAATATGTATAGGACGCGAATGACGTCACACACTGGATATTCAGGAACACATTCGATTATTCAACCATAAAAAGGTGTAACCTTCAAATCATGTCATCTTCATATTAGAATCAACGTTACTTTCAGCCCCTTCGCATTTGGTCTGGAAGATTTCTTTTGTTTGAGTTATTCCAAGGGTCTTGGAATTCTGGGGCTATTATGTTTTATTTTTGGAGAATAAACCAAAGAGTCATAGTTTGGCAAATTACGCTGTTACCAAGGCAGCTTCTTTCAGTCGCCAATAATTAAAAGATGATTCTTCGTTTCGAAAGGCTTAAAAATGTTCCATAGCCTTTATTTAGAAATAATGAGCCCTTAAAATCAAATTTGGAACGCAGTGTTCCGCTTGGATTAGTAAATACCGAAGTTGTTATGGTCGATTCGGAAATTGGCTGAACAATTAAAACCCTTCGAAAGACAGAATGGCTTGCACGTGTGAGAGGATGTTTTTCATTTCGTCTGGGTGGATTTGTGAGATAATTCTAGGAAGTTGAACTTAATGGAACGCTCCATCTGGAGAATGTCCGCTGTCAGGTATCTTAGGAACAGAAACTTCTTTCCTGAAAGATGACTTGAGCAGTGAGACGTGTCAAATCTTGAAATGCATCCACGAAACGTGAATTGGCAGAGGGTTGTTTTATGAAAGTTTTCAGGAGATATATGAATGTTTTTTCGATAATTCATATTGTACCCATATAGGGTGTTTCATATTGCAGCAGAACCACCTACTCCATCTATCAGTAACGAGCAAAAGACGTCTGAAGAACATTCCCTATGGAATTCCAAGTTAGTGAATGAACATTAATTAAGACAGAGTGCCAGGATGGGCCTTGGAATTCGAATGTAAGCATCTTCCCGCACATTCCCCTTTTCCCATTCATCGACAACCACTGAAAGCGATATTTTATATGATCAACCACTCGGCAGCCTAGCAGGCCCTCTAGCACCGAAAACAAAGCCCAATCCGTTTGTGTGATATATCAGACCAATGACACGTGATGAAATTACTAGATGTTTGTCGAGAACATATCGATCGATAGCTGTAATGCGATATCCCATCATCAGTCGCCTCAGTTCCATGGAGTCACCATCAAACTGGCTAGGCTGTTGCTACGAGATTTCTCAGTTACTGTTAGGTAGATGGAATTACATCCTAACACGTGATTAAACCCGCATTTTCATCTTGAATTTCGAATTCTGGTTGTTTCTCCACTCGTACAGGATGGGCATAATGAAGTCCCATATTTCAGAGACAAATTCTGAGAAAAAACAGAACTCCATTCATCGAGAGAACATGTGTACAACTTTAAATAGAAAGACAGTGATGATGTAAAGCATTCTCTATTTCGTTGCAACAGAAATTTAATTTGTCCCATTTTATACTGCTGCTTCTCCGATTGCCGAAGTAACAGTTTCTTGAATTTTTGCCAATTGAATCCAATTCGTCTGTACTCGCTGACGTAAAGAGGGCAAGCTCTTGGATCTGGAGAATTACTGGACGACGACGTCGATTTATTCGGCACTCCAGTTGAGGACGTGATGAATGTGACAGGCTTCGAGGCCGTCTAGCACTTTGACATGAATTACACTAATATAATTCATTGCCGATAAATTAGTGCTAACGTCTCTTCGAGAGATACCGTTCTATGAGGAAATGTGTCTGGCACAGAGTCCTATTTGCTACATTCATCTCTGGAAATGATGAATTGGCGAAGAATTTTGCCATTTCGAATGGAAAATGAATGGACAAGTATCGAAACTTTTGAAGAGAACTTATTGTATCATCCCTTGGGAAATTACCCACTCAGGTTTTCACGATTGGAAGAAAATATCATCTCCAATTGCTGGATACAGCGCCAATTCAAAAATATCTTGTGAGAAAAGTTGCACAACTGGAGATTCGAATCAGTGAAGAGTGATCTCTTGTTTTATCGACTTTATTTTTTCTTGTTTTGCCAAATATCCTACCCTCTAGGGTAGGGTTATTGAAGGTCTCGGGATTAAATCCTTGTCAATGCTTTCTTTGTGAATTACTCATGGTGTTCGGGGTTCAGGTTTGATTGTTGAGAAAACACTTTACATAGGATGTTTGTCTTTGAAGTTTCCGGTTATATATTCTAGATGATGAAATGCAGATATTTCTGATTCATGAGAAAAATCGGTTGATAAATGATCGAATCTATTGATCTTTGAATGAATTCCAATTGGCGCCTTGTTTTTCTCTCAGTTCTAAAGTAATGTAGTAGTAATATAAAATTTCTGTGTTGCGAAATGGCGAAGGCGCCGGTGTAAACATTCCTAAAGTATCTAGAATTTTATTTGTTTTCTTCGGCAATACAGCAAGTAGGAATTGTTCGACCATTCACTGTTGATATGAATAAAATGCATTTTCTCAAGTACAAATTTTAGAACAGGAAGGGGATTTTGTGACCAGGAAATAATAAATCAAAAAATATCATTTTACTGTTTATTAATATTGAAGAATTCCACCTTTTCTTCTGATGAATGATGATGAATGAAGATATAAAATTCATTGGATCTTGAGCTGCGGAAATACTGCCAACTGTGTCCTCTTTTTCTCCCCAAAGGGACTACTTGACTTTCAGTTTTCCTGCATATTTAACGTCGAATTTTATTATTGTCAGGTGGATACAAAATAATAAAGAAAGTTTGTATGCAAAAAAATTTTCTTCCGAAAATCTTCAAGAAAATCATGAATCTCATTCATAATAGTAGGAAATAATAGTTATTGAATAGGTGAAAAAGGAATAAGAGAGTAAGGAATTTAACTGGTAGTAGCAGAATTCAGAGCAAATCAAGTGGTTTATGCATAGTATTAGACTTCGTATTTTGTGTTCAAATCGAACTTGATCTGGAACAAATTCCGCTGGAGGCTGAGCTCGCTTCATTCTCCGAAGTCTGTGTCTCGATGAATTCTCAATGAACCGATAATTCCCCGATATCGATTTGTAACAAAGCTGTATTTTTTTTGGTTTTATTCAATCTCTTGTGGCATTATTGGCAGTTGTAGTTTTCATGATCGTGAACGTGATAAGATTAACTATTCTTTTCTTTTCTGTACAGAAAATGAAATATATTTGAAGTATTTCATCTTTGCCTGACGCTGATACATTCAATAGCTCTTTATGGATTTCACATCTTCGATTAAGACAGAATAGGATTAATAGTGGAGAAATAGATAGAAATGATTTTTTTCTTTGGTCAAAATTGTTAACGATTATTCCAAAAGTCTGTTATCGGCATTAGAACTCAACAAAAAATATCAGAAAAACATATTCATCTCTTCACTATCTGAAATGGACGAAAAGCAAACTCGGATTCTGCTAAATAAAAGTTCGAATAGAAAAGAAAATAATCTCGAGCACTCACTAAAACATCCGATTTATTTTAACTTTTCCTCATGGAACTTCATCACTCATTTCATTATCGAATGTCTAAATAAAGAATAAATAAACCGCAAAAATATTTTGATTTGAACTCACGTGTTTTTTCGTTTCTTCTTATTCCTAACTCGGTCCCTTACATATAAAATGAAAACGACGAATCTCTGATATCCAACCTGGTAAATTTTTCGCTCAGTTCTTCACGACTCAACGCAAATTTCTGTTCCCTTTGCACCGGAGACAGCGCCAATTCAAGAATTTCTTGTAAGAAACGTTGTGGAAAATCGGAGAACTGGAGATTCGAATCATAGGAGAGGGATTTTTTGTCGAGTGTATTTTTTTTTGTTCTGCCAAATAATCTCCCTACCAGTACTTAATTCGATTCAACGTGAAAGCCACTGAATTATTCATCGTTGAAGGTCTCAGGATTGAATCCTTGTTGATTTCTTCCTGAATTACTCATGGTGTTCAGGTTTTATTTTTGAAAGAAAACTTCCATAGGATATTGGTCTTTGGTGTTTCCAATTGTACCCATATTAAAATGATGAAATACAGATATTTTTAATTTATGAGTTGAATCGGTTAATGAATATCCGACTCAATTAATCGTTCAATAAATCCGAAATGATGACCTGAACAGCGTTTTTATTCTGAACACCTTTCGTTTTGTTCTATCAGTAAATGAACAATAAATTCGAATCGGTTTTCTTCCAGTTCTGAAGCAATGTAGTAATAATCGAAAATTTCTTGTTGCAAAATGGCGAAGGCGCAGGTGTAAAAATTCCTGATGTAACTAGAATTTTATTCGTTTTCTTTGACAATACAGCAAGTATGAATTGTTCAACTATTCATTGTTGATTAAATGAAATGTATGTTCCTAATAAAGTGAAAATTGTAGCACAGGAAATATATTTCATGACCTGGAAATAATAAATCAAAAAATATCATTTTATTGTGTATTAAGATTACAGAATTCGAACTTTTCTTCTGATTAATGATGTTGAATGAAGATATGCAATTCAATGTATCTTGAGCTTTGGAAATACTGCCAACTTTGTCCTTTCTTTTTCTCAAAGGGACTTGACTTTCAGTTTTCCTTCATATTTAACGTATAATTTCATTATTGTCAGGTGGATACATAAAAATAAAATTAAGTTTGCTTGCAATTAAGAATTATCTTCCAGAAATCTAAGAGAAAAATTCAGTAGTATTCCCTACAGAATTAGTCGAAAAATGCTAAAAAAGTCATATACACGATGCATCGAGAACAAAGATTTCGTATTTTGTGTTCAAATCGAAATTGATCTGGAACACATTCCACTGGATGGTGAGCACGCCTAATCCTCCTCTGTGTCTCGATGAATTCTCAATGAACAGATAATTCCTCGATATCGATTTGTAACAAAGTTGTATTTTTGAGCGCTCGTACTACTTACACGAGGGCTATATCATTTCGTCACGATGTCTGTATTTTTCGAATTTTGAGCCGAAAATGATCTCAATCGACTATGTTCGACTCACTGATGACGAATCCGTCGGAAAATTCGAGTCTGTCCGTCCGGCCGTCCGTCCGTCCGTCCGTCCGTCCGTCCGTCCGGCCGTCAGCACGATAACTCTCGAACGGATCAATCTAGAAACTTGAAATTTTCAGTGTAGGTTCAGATCCCGAATGCCGCGGTTAAGTTCTTTATTGGGCAAAATTCGCCCAGGGGTTCCGTAAATATGGCCTTTCAAAGTTTTGTTTCCCTGATTACATGAAAACTACAGATTCGATCGAGATGAAATTTTGCACTCAGATGGAAAATGAGGTGTTTTAGCTACATGCGAAATTTTGTCCAGATCGCATGACCAGAACCATAGAAACCATAGAAAATTGTAACTTTTGAACGGAAATGCCTAGGGACTTGAAATTTTCAGGATAGGTGTGGATCTCGAATGTCGTGATCACGTTCATCTATGAGCAACATTATACAAGGGGTTCCGTAAATACGGTCGTTTGAAATTTTGTTTTCTCGATCAATTCGAAACTATGGATTTGATCGTGACGAAATTTTGTATTTAAATCAAGAATGATATATTCGAGCTACATTGTTTCCAGATCGCATGATCAGAACCATAGAAACCATAGAAAATCATAACTTTTGAACGGAAAGGCCTAGGGACTTGAAATTTTCAGGATAGGTTCGGATCGCGAATTTCGCGATCACTATCATCAATGAGCAAAATTAGACTAGGGGTTCCGTAAATATAGCCGTTCAAACTATATTTTTCCTGATAATTTCGAAAATACTTATTGGATTGAATTGGAATTTTGTCCAGATCGCATTACCAAGACCATAGATACCGTAGGAAATACTAGCGAGTTATCGAAAAAAAAAAATGGTCACCAAAGCACAGACGTGAAGTCTGGATTTTCGCGTTAGTTTGAAATTTTATTTGACAGCTGTCAAAATCTTTCCAATTGGTTTTTAAAACTGGAGCATGCAAATCTACCTGCAAGGTGCATGTACGAGCGCTCAAAAGCTCCTGCCTTCACGGCAGTGCTTTTCGTAATTTTTTATGGTTCTATTGAATTTTTTGTGACATTACTGGCAGTTATAGTTTTTATGATCGTTAACGTAATGAGATTTACTACATTACAGAAAATGAAATGGAAAGATTATTTTTTTGGGTTGAAAACGTTAACGATTATTCCAAAAGCATTAGAACTCCACAAAAAATTTCAGAAAAACATATTCATCTCTTCAATTCTGGAATGGACGAAAAGCAAATTCGGTTTCTTCTAAAGAAAAATTCGAATAGAACAGAAAAGAATTTCGAGGAGTCACTAAAGCATCCGATATCTTCCAACCCTACCTCATTGAACTTCATCGCTCAAAACATCATCGAATGTTGAAATTTAGAATAAATAAACTGCAGAAACATTTTCCAATAAAAATTCAAGGCAATATAAATGATGTGAATTCACGTGTTTTTTCGATCCTTCATATTCCTTCATATAAAACGACGTATCTCTGACATCGAACTTGGTAAATTTCTCGCTCAGGTCTTCACAACTCGAAGCAAATTTCCGTTCCTTCTGCACCGGAGACAGCGCCAATTTGAGGATTCCTTGTAAGAAACGTTGCAGACAATCGAAGAACTGGAGATTCGAATCATAGAAGAGGGACCTTTCGTCGAGTTTTTTTGTTTTGTTTTGCCAAATAATCTCCCCTCCAGTGCTTGATTCGATTCAACGTGAAGGCCACTGAATTATTCATCGTTAAAGGTCTCAGGATCAAATCCTTGTTAATGCTTTCTTTTTGAATTACTCATGGTGTTCAGGTTTGATTTTTGAGAAATACTTTCCACAGGGTGTGGGGCTTCATAGTTTCGATTTGTATATTCAAGATGGTGAATTACAGATATTTCTAATTTAAGTAAGTAGAAATATAAATCTCTTAGTAGAAATTGGTTTAGAATAAACAAATTCATGAATATTTGATGAAAATCGAAATGATTAACACCAAGGACCTAGTATTCACTTCAAACTCTTTCATCTTGTTTTATCAGTAAAGGCTGATAGGATTCTTGCGTTGCAAAATGGCGAAGGCGTCGGTGCAAAAATAACTATCGTGTTTGGAATTTTTATCGTTTACTTTGGCAATACACCAAGTACAAATTGTTCAACCATTTATTCATGATTGCACCAACCAAAAAAAAATGTTTATTATGTTGTATTATTTAAAAATGCAAACCCTTCTTACGATTATTCATGATGAAAGTATAAGATTTGTTGGATTTCGTTGAATGTTGTTTACGCAATCTTTCCCAAGGGACTTGGATTTCAGTTTTCCTGCATATTAAACGTCAAATTGTATTATTCTCTGATAGAATCATATAATCGGAAGGTCGCATGCCGAAAAAAATTATTTCTCTGAAACCTACGTGCAAATCATAAATATATATAGGTCGATTTCGTGTAGGAAATTATATACCAAGTAGGTGAAAAATAAACAAGAAAGTAGAGAATTTTACTGGCAGTACAATGATAAAATCAGAAGAAAATTTATGAATTATTTATTTATTTGAGATAGTGAATTATCGGCAGGAATTTTTGAAAGATTGTGAGTGCAGAGAAGACTGGTTCATCTTATATTGTGCCAATTATGTTCAGCATGAACAGGATCATTTCACAGCGATTCTCAATGCAAAATAATTTGGTCCAATTGAATTGCTAATCCATCCATTCGAGAAAATCTTTTAAAATTCCTCAGGGAAAAAAGAGCAGACCCAAATGTATACCAGTGTTATAATGGACTGTCTAACATCTTCACAATATCGAAGATCTTGTGATATCACCGAGCACACAAAAGAAATACCGGCGAGATGCCAGGAGACACTCAATTTCAAGCTAGATTGAATAAATCAGAATACTGTTGAAAATTATCAGACTCATCAATATTCCTATCATATCTGACCTGCTAAAAGGAAGTACGTGACCAGAAAGCTAACTGTGGGTTTCTGCTAATGGAGTGCCAGAAAATTAACGGATATAACGCCCCCTCCTGGAATAAACTTTATTACACAGTAAGCGCTTCTCAAGTGAGGCATAATATTTGAGGGTGACGGGAATTTTTGAATATTTCATCGAACAGTTTCCTTCTGATATCACGTTCTTCATTTCAGGGGAGATTTGGGTCTTTTTATTTATGTATAACTTCAAGGGGTGCAGATTTTCCAAAGCTCTCCATTGAAAATTGAAAGCTGTTTTGTTCGAAAATTTCAGGAAGAAATCAAGAAGTGAAAAATTATGGCAAAATGTTGAACAAGCAATAAACTATTGAAGCCACAACTTCAGACTGGAATGTGTAATAATGTTGACCAATAAAACCAAGAAAACGGAGGAAACTCAGAAGATACAATGGACCAGAAAGTTGAAACTACTAATAGCTTCATATGGAAATGCCCAAAGTTCAGAATGAAAGCTCATGACGAATAAAGATTTACCGACCATGCATGTGAATGATATTTTGCTATCTTATTTATTTTCATTTATTCAGTATTACTTCATTATTTATTTTATTCTTATTTTCATTTATCTAATTATTGATTATTTATTTTTTTCGTTCAAGGGACAGCTTGCGGTTAATAGTTATTTCTTGTCCTCAGCGATAACTGATTTGAATCTTCGCATTTGTATCTCCTCATCCAACGTCAACACGAAGACATAAGTCCTTATGTATCATAGGGGGCTACTGAGATTTCAGGTTGAAAATTTTGTGCACGAAATAGTCATTCTTAACAGAATTTTTCATTTTCAGCAGAGTTCGTAAGAATTTCTATGCCGATTTGTTTGTGTATTCATTTTTAGAATGGAGGATGATATTTCAGTCGGAAAATAACATGGTATTTTATATTTCCCGAGATTTTCCTCTGCAACAAGACGAATACATTTGCGATTCGGAAAATATAATAAGGCCCTCTGCTCTGAAACTGTGGAATTAAAATGAAATATGATAATTTGAAATTTCGCATGAGGTCAAAGGAGGTGATGAAGTTCCTCATAAAGCTCCCTTCTCTTTAGGTTATTTCAGAGACGGCGAGGTTGAAACACCCATAAACAAAAAAGCACTCGAAAAATCTACCAGAAGTTCGGTTATATGAGTAGATTCATTTCCTAATGGAAAATGCGTCGTTACTCCATCTCGATATAAGCTGATTTGTGTTAATTTTCATCCGCGAGACATTTCTCAAGTATTCACTACTTTACAAAATGGGTAAATTTTGTTGGGTAAACGGAAAACCCTAATTCAATAAAGTTAGAAACTTTTCTCGGTCCGAGTCAACCGTGTGAAAGAGATAATTTTGACGGAGGACGTACCACAAAAAACTCAACTAGTAGGAGAGTTCTGTAAACTTTCTTTCTTCAGGGCTAGTTAGGAAAGTATTACAAAAATGACGTGAAAAATCGTGAGGGCTTAGTTTGCTGTAGGTTATTTGGAGTTGGGAGTTACATCAAAGGCTTACGTAAGATACTTACTACTGATTTTCGATTACGCTCAAAGTTGATGAATATACTTTTCCAACGTTTTCTTTGGATTTCTTCAGATAATTACGGTATCCCTGTGGCTTGATCCGGTAGCATCGGATAAATATTCTAGACTTTTCTTATTTTCAGCCGGAAATAGTCTTGAACTATTATTAGCTTGGAGTTATAGTTGAATAATTCGTCCATCACACTCAAAGGAATTTTCCAGGATATAAAACAAGAATTCGGTTACTTCTACAGGAAATTCCCCCTATATAAGCGACAGCAGAAAAATTTGTTGATTTTACGTGACAATTCCGGTCGTTTAATTCCTCTAGAAATAACAATTATTTTTACATTAGTTGGTACAACCAAACTGCAGTTTGTCATTTCAACAGGAAAATAATACTGGGACGAAAACCGGAATATGCGTGACTATTAACAGGAATTTCCTGTTTACTGAACAAACTAGATAGTTGTATTCCAAGCTTCAAACTTTCGTTTCTACAAGAATTGAACACTTAACCAAAACAGGAATTACTTTACTTATAACGGAACTGAAGTATCGATTTAAAAGGAATTTCCCGTTGAATAGAAGAACTATCGTTCATATATTACAGTACTAGTTAGTTGTATTCGAAGCTTATTACCGGAATTTCCTAAAGAAATGCGACTAGGTAATTCAAACCAGTGGAATAATTATTATTATCAACCCTTATCTCAACTTTGATTTTCTGAAAGTTATTCCCCGGTTCTCGAACAGTTCCAGATTCCTTCAGTTTTGGAAAAGACCAAGTAAATTGGCATAACTCCTCGCAGGTTATCGCTCTTGTCGAGTGATCGATTGAAGGGATGTGATGTCACGCCGTCGATTTGAGACCCGCGTTGCCAGGTAGATAATTATCACTATTCTTCATGAATAATAAACAAATAATTTGAAATACAAAAAAATTACGAAAAGCACTGCCGTGAAGTCAGAAGCTTTTGAGCGCTCGTACATGCACCTTGTAGGTAGATTCGCATTTTCCAGTTTTAGAAATCAATTGAAGAAATTTTCGACAGCTGTCAAAAAAATTCTGAAACTTAGGCGGAACTCCAGACTTCATGTCAGTGCTTCAGCTGACCAATTTTTT
Source organism: Aphidecta obliterata (assembly GCA_963966015.1). NCBI lineage: Eukaryota > Metazoa > Arthropoda > Insecta > Coleoptera > Coccinellidae > Aphidecta > Aphidecta obliterata. The sequence continues at coordinate 9,304,242 of OZ014435.1, forward strand.
TCCGATAATTCGCTAGAATTTTCTACGGTATCTATGGTCTTGGTGATGCGATCTGGACAAAATTTCGCATATAGTTTGAATACATTATTCCTCAGCTAGGTGCGAAATTTCATTCCAATCCAAGCAGTAGTTTTGAAACTATCAGGAAAAAAATATTTTGAACGGCCATATTTACGGAACCCTTAGTCTAATTCTGCTCATTGATGAACGTGACCGCGACATTCGCCATCCAAATCTACCCTGAAAATTTCAAGTTCCTAGGCCTTCCCGTTCAAAAGTTACAATTTTCTATGGTTTCTATGGTTCTGGTCATGCGATCTGGACAAAATATTGCTTCAATATATCATTCTCGATTAAAATACAAAATTTCATCTCGATCGAATCCGTAGTTTCGAAATGATCGAGAAAACAAAATTTCAAACGACCATACTAACGGAACTCCTAGTATAATTTTGCTCATAGATGAATGACATTCGAGATCCACACCTATCCTGAAAATTTCAAGTCCCTAGGCAATTCAGTTCAAAAGTTACAATTTTCTATGGTTTCTATGGTTTAGGTCATGCGATCTGGACAAAATTCCACATGTAGCTTGGACACCTCATTCTCCATTTGAGTGCAAAATCTATCTTTCAAGATGGATCAATCTGCACACAGTGTGCAAAATTTTATTGGAATCGGTTCAGTATTTTAGGAGTTTATCCTGGTCAAACAACGTGGAACGAAATTTTCATATATAAAGATTATATACATTATATAGTATCTTCTGATTATTCTAACGAATCAGAGTTGAAAACGATTTATGTGAAATATATGAAGAAATTTTTTTCCCTGATTCCAGACCATATTAGCGAATTTAATTACAGAATCACTGTCTACAAATACTTACACCTTTTTTGTAGCTCTTCAATCCTTTGGGTGGTATCTTTTCAGTTTTGTGCATTCGGTGGCGTCTTCTGTTGAGCGGTACGGTAAATGTTGGGCCGTCGGTGAAGATCGCTACAGTATTAATTTCTCTTCCTTTCTCTGATCTGATCTAACCTGGCTTGTACCTCTATTTTCCTGTTAAACCCCTATTTCCCTGTTCCTTCTTACACTTTGTTTCTCAATCATATACTAAACAGTTTTTTCTGGATTTCCTAGGAAAAGTTACTCAAGAGTTGGTATCAATCTCAGATCGAAAATATTCAATTCTAGGTGGAAGGCCAAAAACAAGCAATATGCTAAACAGGAATCTTACATGCTGACTGAGATGAAAATATGCTAGAATTCGCATTGAAAATGCCAAATCGGCAACAGTGCGTTCGATATCGAGTTGAATTTGAACGGCCATATTTATGGATCCCTAGTCCAATTTGGCTCATTGATGAACGTGAACGCGAAATTCGCGATTCGAACCTATCCTGAAAATTTCTTGTCCCTAGGCTTTTCCGTTCGAAAGTTATAATTTTCTATGGTTTCTATGGTCCTGATCATGCGATCTGGAAAAAATGTAGCTCGAATATATCATTCTCAATTTAAATACAAAATTTCGTCACGATCAAATCCATAATTTTGAAATTATCAAGGAAACTGAATTTCAAACGGCCATATTCACGGAACCCCTAGTATTATTTTGCTCATTGATACACGTGAACGCTACATTCACGATTCACACCTATCCTGAAAATTTCAAGTCCCTAGGACTTTCCATTACAAAGTTATAATTTTCTATGGTTTCTATGGTTCTGGTCATGCGAGCTGGACAAAATTTTGCATATATCTTGAGTACGTAATTATCCATCTGATTGCAAAACTTCATCTCGATCGAATCAGTAGTTTCGAAGTAATCAGGAAAACAAAATTTCGAGCGGCTATATTTACGGAACCCCTAGGCGAATTTTGCCCAATAACGAACTCAACTGCGGCATTCGAGATTCGAACCTACCCTGAAAATTTCAAGTTTCTAGGACATTCCGTTCAAGAGTTATCGTGTATACGGACGGACGGACGGACAGACTCGAATTTTTCGACGGATTCGTCATCAGTGAGTCAAACTTAGTCATTTGAGACCATTTTCGGCTCAAAATTCGAAAAATACAGACATCGTGACGAAATGATATAGCCCTCGTGTAAGTAGTACGAGCGCTCAAAAAGTAAACGACAAAACTACTAGGGGTCCCAAATTCTTGAGAATAACAAGTTATAGTTGAAGAGATGAATAATATAATGTGCAGTGTTAATTGATGAGTTTCTCAACCTTATACGACAAGAACAATAAGTTTGATATTCGAGTTTTCAGTCAATATCTGATATATTTCCACGTCTCTATGGTTGGGAGTACTGTTTTCCTATATTTTGTAAGAAACAGACAACTTCTCTGGCATTATCATTTTCAAATGGGGAATTTCATAAATATTCTCCTGGAAATGTATCATAACGACAAAACAAAAAATAATAATATTATCAACTCCTTTGTCAGATATTTCTGGAACAAAGGAACAGCCTCTGTATCTAAATTACCTCTGACCTTATTATTGAACTTATGAGAACATTTCCGTGTTGTGATTCTCAGAAGAGAGATTGAAACTCGGAATATCATTATGTTTCCGTGGGAACCCCTAGCTACAACTTAATTACGTTTATGCATTTCCTTTCTATCAACTAAAAGAGGATTTAGACGTCGCCGGAAAATATTATTATAGTTCATATCGCTAGGAGTGTATGGTTTCATTCCCAAATCTCTTTTATGTTGGAGTTGTTGGATTTAAAGTAGGATTATATTAATATGAGATTTTCGCGGAACCACAGAATGAAGAATTAGAATTTGCTACCGAAGCGATTACGCCAGGGGCGGCTCGTGCGATTTTTTCTAAATCGAAGTAACCCGCGAATCTGGAAAATCCCCAGCACGGACCTGAGGTATGTATTGAGGTTTACATATTTTTATTGAATGGCTTCAGTTTACAGGAAATCATCTGAAAGAGCGTATGAATTTTGTGACTTCCCCGAATTTCGTAATGTTGGGTGGATAGGAAGTGGTGCTGCAAGCTCCCCCGATCTCAACCCCTGTGATTTCTTCTTTTGGGGTCATTTGAAAACATTAGTGTGCAGTAACGGTGAGGTGAATAGTTTCGATTAACTAAATGAACGCATTGAAAATTCTCGTGGCATTATTCGTGAGCAAACTGATGTGATAGTTGCTGCATGTAATAATTCGTTATTACGCCGGGCAAGACTTTGTGCACATCAAACAAATGGTGAACATTTAGAACAATTTCTGTGAATAATTTGGATCAATTTTATCGGCGAGTTTGTTAACTTCCTGTTTTTTTTATAGGACCTTCTCAATCAGTGATTTTTCCTCTCTTTATTTCGATCTTCAAGAATTATACCGTTTAGGAAAAATCTCCCAATGAAAGTTGAAAGAGAATAAACGAATTTGCGATCAAATCCACCACTTTATTCACCTGCTGGAATGCATATGGCACCATAATTCATTGCAAATCTTCTTACAGAGAGATAACACGATCCAGAGTCGTCTCAAGATCTTTATGCCCAAGATTTTTTTCCCTTTTTTCTAAATTGAATAATTTATATGATCAACTTCAGGTGAAATGATCTCTTTCGTTGAGTCAAAAACAAAGCCTGGGCTTAAAAAACACCCTGTATAATTATATAATAAAAGCATTCCCAATAGATTTTTTTCTTGAGTGAGTATGTTGGGCAGAATCTAAACGGTTAGTTGAAGCACCCTGTATTGTCATATCCCGTTCTTCTAGAATTCATCGGATTTCGAACAGAAATCCTAGAATCGAAATTTCATAAAAAAAAATGTTAACTGAAATCCGAACGGACGATCCCCTGGGGAATATAAAAGGCTGATCTCTCCCTTTCATATCTTCGTATCTTGAACGACCAAGGAGTTGCCAGTTCTTTGCGCCGCATAAATAGGTATTGGCTGACGCCTTTTCAGAATCGTCTACTCACCTGATGGCAGATATCGAACGATGACCTCACACAACGAAATCCAAATCAAGAAATACTATATAAAGATAGGAAAAGCTATATGTTCCTTTGATTTATAATGCCTTTCATTCGAACGCAATTCTTCGAATCAGAGAGTCCTGTTTTCGATCATTTTCGATATACTCTTTCTGATGAGAAAATCATTAACAGGAGCAACAAAATAATTCACATTTGTCATACCAGTCAACATTGAAACCATTTTTTTCTCGCGGGTAGCGAACTTATCCGGAGATTTGCCTCCTGTGCTGTCTCTCTCGTATAATGATAGGCATAAAGCGTAGATTAATCTTACTGGATACTGGATGGACTCGCATTTCGAAGCGGAGTGAGGAACTTAGTAGTGTACCTTCCTCTCAACTATTAATACATAGGGTGTAGCAAGTTCAATCAAATGAGAAATATTATCTTGAAATTATATAAGAAATCCCGTTTGCAATTCAGAATATTTTGATCGGGGAGAAAATCACAGCACTGCTTATATGTCCTTATCGTACACAATCACTTAATTCTCTCGAAGACAATTTCGAATGACAACATTTAACAACAATAAATTGAGTGCAATTTGGACATTCTAATAAAAACACCAATTGTGAGATTCTTCTTCGAGTGTACTCCGAAACCGTAGACGATCACGAATTCAGACGACGAATATTTTAATGAAATTCGTTCCTCGAATCAGGAATTTCTCGTTCAGAGTTAACTGTTGAAAATAAAAACAAATTCCTTCTTTGGTTAATTAAATTTGCAGGTGAAGTCCTGGAATTTCTTCATTCCCAATTTGATTTGATTTTCGGTTATGGGATTATAGAAAGGTGGTATTTCAATCATTTTAATTATGGTTTCCGAGGTTTTATACGCCTCACCTAAGCGATGTTTTGAAAATTTTCATCTGTGATTACTGTAGGTATAAATGTGGCCCGATGAGCGTTGGGTTCTAGAATGAAGTCAAATATCTAGGTGTAAAACTAGATAAAGGGCTCACATGGAAAAACCAAATAAAATATGCAGTGGATAAAACAAACTCAACAATGAGTTAATAGGTAATAAATGCCCGGAATCTAAAACAGCAGGTTAGGTTTAGTTAGAGTAGGTCGTGCTTCACACGAAGTCTCAAACTGTTCTATCTATCGGAGATAGTTCGTCCATGAGGATTCCCCCTGACTAAAAAAAAAAAAAAAAAAATGGGTTCTAGTGACGCTCGTGGTGCATACAAAGGTTTAATTTTTTACGAAAAATTTATTTTATGTTGAGGAAACATTGAATCTCAAATGTATCCATTGCTCCCAATATTTTCTTTCTGATTTTTTTCGAACGATCGCAAATGATTTGCTGCCACCCTCAGATGAACTTACTGTAAAATTGAACACCTTGTACTGTATTGGTACTTTTTGAAATGATAAAACTCTTACCGACATTACAGTTTTTTATTGAAAACCGCAAAGAACTAGAACTCTACCTTAGAGGCGTTCTTTTTAACTTGAAAATATTACTCTAGATAATCTTTGGCCAAGATCGTGATCGTATAATGGTATAAAGGACTCTACGTTGTGTATGTAAGTATGTAACCCAAATTACGCTTGATTCAATAGAAGAGATTGACGGGAAAATAGGAAATTCAAAACACATAATTTAGCACTAATAACAAGTTTATTTCAGAGTGCCAAAGGTAGGCAGAAAAAAAAACACAACCCTGAAGGGGAAGAAAAAAACAACCTCCCTCCTTTTCTTGTTTATATACCATTAACTCACAAGTGAAGAATATTCATAAACAGATTGACCGGTGAGAATTCTCTCAAATGGTGTTTAAAAATGATTGAGTAGATTAAAGGCGGTAAATTGGGAGTTTAACTTCGCAGGGGTCAAACTATCATTTGACGATTGATGGTTGATGAGCTCCCACGGTGCAAGGAGAGGGGAATGCGACCAAAGATCCTCGTTATATATATTTCCAAACGTTGGGCGAAGCCTTGAGTAATTTTTCAGGTTGCGTCATCCGATAGTTGTCTCCCTGGTCGATAATCCCATCAAGTATTAGATAAACCATATAAGCAGTAATAGATATAACCAGTAAATGCTATAGACAGTAAACGAAATAAACAATAAACGATATAAGCAGTGGATGATATAGATAGTAAACGATATAAGCAGTCAATCATATAAACAATCAACAAGAAGTCATAACGGATAATAATGCGTGGAGAGTAGCTTTTCAAAATGCTCAATCAATATAAGATGATGAAACATAATGCCGACAATGGTGCGTATGAATATCCTTGATATTTGCTGAAAACTACAACGATTACATATAGTATCATTTGAAGAATATTGCAAAACCTTATGATTAAGGTGATTATTGAACGTTCGTTTATACATGCAAATTCTTGTGAGAAGCACTTAGGAATTTAATACATCTGGTCAGTTAGAATCATTAAATAATATGGAATAGGCTTGATAATGAAGTATGAAAAATGAATACAAAACAATACACAAGAAGCAAACCAACATGATAAAATACGTTGGGTAACAGCGAATTTTCTCTTGTGAATTGAGGGTAAATGAAATGAGATAAATACATGGGGTAAATGATGGACACTGTTGAAGACAAGTACAGCAAATTAGGAGAAGCCTAGATATAAATGATAACGTTGTAATTATAAAATATTGTTACTCACATGACAAACTCAAAGTAGTTCTTCCACCCTAGAAGGTTTCAGATCGACTTACTCACAATTCCACCCTGTTTTACCTTCAAAAAAATGAAATATCACTGTAGAATTTAAAAAGCCAGATCCAACAAAAAACCGCCAGCCTCACCGAAGCCACTTTCAAGAGAGCCTTATATTTCGAGGTTAGCATCGTACTTCGATTCGTAAAAAAAGATTCTGTGGTTATTCTTCTCTTGGACGGACTCAGCAAACCTACTTCCTAAGTTCATGATAATATGTATTTCTGTACGGATAATAAAAATGGCGGGCGCAGACGCCAGATCGGTTCAACCTTAAGCAAAGCAAAGTACATACTCCAATAGGGTGATGACGGAATCTCGGCGAATCACAACGGGCTGATACTGAAATAGGGTTGAAGGATAGGAAGCAGAAGATGAACCTTCTTTCTGCACAGTTCCAGTTTTGTCACCTCGTTTTTGAGATATTAAGGGCACTCAACATGAAGTTGCTCAATGTCACTTTAGCAGAAGACACAATGGTGCGATAAAAACGCGGCGGTAAAGATCAGACGACTCGGTTTTGCACGAATATGCGGCGATATTTTACAAAAGACTCGATGGCGTCGATATTTAACAGACAGATGACAAGACATCGCAAGAAAACCACTATACAGGTGGTCGTTTACTTTCACGACGTAACATTCTTCTTACAGTAGACCTGGCATTTGTTCATATTATGAAATGGAATATGGTTGCTATAAGGTCCTCGGGCGAAATAAAAAAATAACATGCAACTGAAAAATAAACTTCTAAGTATTTATAAAGATTCAATTCATTCAGATTTTGTTTTTTTACCATACCTCGTGTAAGAATCTTGAAATTTTCATCCCTTATATCAATAGTTATTTCAACGAAGTGTTCTTCTTTATATGCCACTTATAATATGAACTCAATTGGTGGAAGACCGCATCAAAAAGGACGTAATTATAAGATTCCCCCATCGGTCCCATCGTGGAATTAAATATCCAATTCGGTCCATCTGTAGTTCTTTTCCATCCGGAATCAATTGAACATTCGCATCAATTAAGGACCAGACGTCTGCGATCCTACAGGAGCCGGAGGATCGTTTCAGGCGCTGTGCCGGCATTGACCATACCACGGAGACGGTCAGGCAATTAGTTCTTATGGAACTGTTCATTTGTGAAAAGGCCTAGGGAATTGAATTCCGGATATTTGGTTTCCATTGATTCAGTCTTCCTCGTCCGGAATGAGGGGAAAAACCGAATTGAAGATCGAAATTGAGAAGATAATTGAAAATAGCACCGCCGTTCGAGTGACACTCATCGATTTTCCTGTGAACGATGGCGTTATTCTACTGAATTGAATTTCCATTTTCTAGTTTGATCGATATTTGAGGTTTATTATTTATAGTATTTATTCGTTTCGAATTAAATTGAGGCATTGGGACTATGTTCCGGACTTGAAGTCAAGAGCTGTTGCATCATCGCCGTAGCTATCACCCATCCAGGTTCGTCTTCACTATCGAAAGACGGGAAATGCTTTGAAACTATAGAAATGAGACCTAATTTCCACCCCCAAATCGGTATATTTCACGATATTTTCATCCGAAATTCGAGAAAAAAAAGTATTGTGACAAGTTATATTATTTTCTTTTATAAACTGCAAGAGATTGAATCAAATTCCTCAGAGCTGGACCAGAAAAACTCAATTTCAATTTCACCTGGAACAGCTGCGAAGCACAATAAAGGAGGCTCTTTCAGTTCCAAGACAATGATTTCTGCTACAGCTCCGAAGACTCAGATGGTTTTTTAGCTCTAGCTCCAAACTCTGCTTCCAGCAAACATTTAAGTTGCAGTCTCTGTTTTTTGGTCCCAGGGAAAAAACGCTGGAAAATTCCTATAAATCGGAATGACCTCTGGAATTCTACACAATCATCTCGAGAATACAGTATTTTTCAAAGATACATCAATAAGCTGTTTTCCGGGCAACAATAAACTCAAAAATAGAGGAGTTAAAACAAAAAGCGTTTCATCGATACATCAAATATCGAACCTGCGAAATTCACAATCCATGGTCCTAAAACAGTGGAGTCACTTTGTATCTCTTTCAAACCAATCTTTTCAGATTTTAGCTGTCAAGGGGAAGAGGATCGAAGAATTCGAGCGATGACGATGGACTCAAACGAGAGAGAACACGAAAGGCGCATTGAAAATCCATTTTCAGTCGAACAAATCTGTAACAGACTAAAAGGCAATCAATTTGGCGGTGCGGATAGCTTTCAATATTGAGACTGACATTTTCTTTTAGGTACAATTCCACCGTGATTGCTTTCATGATGGAATTTATTGGCGTGTAAATGAAAACAAGTTCATGTCGTTAATTCAAAGCTCAATCGCGTTTTGTTGGGATATTTTATCCGGCATTCATTCTCTTTGCCAATGTGGGCATACATTGAACGAGTAGATTGATCGGTGGAATTGCTCCAAGGGGACCTGAGGAACGCGCCTAAGTCAATCTCGAATATGTGTGTGTACTGTACTGGTACTTTTGCAATGATAAACTCTTACCGACATTACAGTTTTCTATTGAAAACCGTAAAGAACTAGAACTCTACCTTACAGGCGTTCTTTTCAACTTGAAAATATTACTCTAGATAATCTTTGGCCAAGATCGTGATCGTATAGTGGTTTTAAAAAGACTCTACGTTGTGTATGTAAGTATGTTACCCAAATTACGCTTGATTCAATAGAAGAGATTGATTAGATTAGTTTTGTATTCTAGGTAGCTTAAAATTTAAGAGAAGTAATTCGGTTAAACCTTAACCACCTAAAGATGATGCTTCGCATCGAAACACGTGTCGTGGAATTTAACCCAATGTAGTGGAAATCATACTAGTTATTCTATTTTAAGTTTGATTATGGATTTCCATCAAGTATCGGCTGATTCTATTATAACTAGTTTATTAATGACAGCGATTAATGGTCGAAATATTTGAGACCATTAATCGCTGAATTAATAAACGAGTTGATTACAAGATTTTTCCGTCGACCTCATCAGGAATTGAATATAAATTCTGGATCGAAACCAATTTTTATTCTGCATGATAAACAAATTTGACGAAATACAAATTTCCATGTTCATTTCGATATAATATTAATATTTATGCTTCCTATAGAACAATTAGAAAAATTCATAGAGGGAATATTGAACATGTTGTGACATTCTGAATACCTAGTTTACATTTATTTCATTTCCTATAATTTTTCCTATAATGTTCGATAAGGAACGTGTCGATGAAGTGGAGGTTGAAGCATTATTTACTTTGGAACTATTATGACATAAATTTTTTTCTGCAGTTTCTATTTCATTCTGAATTGAGTTTTCAATATACCCTTCTGCAACAGAAGTTGATTTCCAACCACCAAGTCTTTTGATGGCTGAAAAATCTGCACCACTGTCAGAAAGAATAGACGCAGAAGAACGCCGAAAATAGTGACCTGTATACAAATGTGGTTGCTCTAATTTAAGAAAATTTGCAATCATTGACGGTAATTTAGAAAATCTATTAATTCCAACTGGTTTTGTTGAGCATTTATAGTTCTTATAAAAAACGAAAAATCTTTCGTATGGAGTGTGAGCTGGCCTCAAGGATATATATCCCTTCATTATGTTTAAAAGTGTATGCTCATCATTATCCACCACATTGAATATCCTATTCGAATGTGTGTTCGATGAATTCACTATCACCAAAAATCTCGATCCCATATCTTGTACATCCTTTCTCTGCAACCTTAACAATTCATATTTTCTCAATGCACCCGCTACTCCGAATATCAAAGCGACCTACAAATCAAACAATGATAGTTATTTCACTATAACGAGATAATGAGAATAAGTGGGAATAACGATTTTATAATCGGTTGCCATGATAATCATGCATTAATACAAGAAATCATGCATTAATAGACATTAATGGATGATTTCGAGTGCGTTAAAATGAGCTTTTATTCTATGGTCAACGGAAAAATTTCATTTCGAATCAGAAAACGGTTGGGCTTTTCACTGGCCAGGATCCCCCTATAAATTCATTTGAATGATTTTATTGTAGGTGGCAAGCGCCACCTTTCCATGCATATTCTCCTGAATAATACATAAAACCCGATTTTTCCCTCACTACATATTTAACGCCGTTGAAATGTAAACCTGACGTTTTTCTCTTTTTCCAGGGTCGTCTGCTCGGCAGAGTGGATGCATATTTCAGTTCCTTTCGCCGGTGTAATTACCCCCGTGTGAACCCTCAGGGTGTTGTTGAAATTGTGGAGGAATGCGGTCGATACTCCAGGTAAGTATCCATGTGCTTATTTGTTATTCCCGTTAAGTTGCAACAACTGTTACAGACCGTCGGTATTTTGCATTCGGCTCTCGTTTCATGTCGCCCGGTCCAGAGGGCGTCACGCTCTAGACCGTGTCTTTGACGAGAATGGGAATTTCATCCATAGAAAATGAAGCTGCCGTTCTTGGCCCTTGTAAGGTCTACTCTAGAGCGAACCGAGGGTGGGGCAATGAGATATGTGCGCTGAAGGGTGCAAGGGCTCATTTACATTCATTAATTTCTTATTGGTCTTCTTCCTTTTGTCATTTTTTATTTGGTTCTGGCTATTCTTTGACATGATGTTCTAAGTTCTTTGCACGAATGAATGAGCTTCAAAGTCTCTTTGCTAGATTCAACAGTCGAGCAGTTGATGATTAGGATAGGTTAAGTTAGGTTAGGTTAAGTTAGGTTGAGTTATCACAGTGCAAGATACAAAAATCACTGGTTTGAGCTGTCAAATGATCAAAACTCACATTTATTGAATTGAAAATAATGGAATACTTGAATATGGTAGGGTGAGCACAAATCTTGTTCAACATTTTAATAAAAAAAATTACGAAAAGCACTGCCGTGAAGTCAGGAGCTTTTGAGCGCACGTACATCCACCTTGTAGATAGATTAGCATTTTCCAGTTTCAGAAATCAATTGAAGGAATTTTCGACAGCTGTCAGAAAAATTCTGAAAGTTGGGCGAAACTCCAGACTTCATGTCAGTGCTTCAGCTAACCAATTTTTTTTCGATAATTCGCTAGAATTTTCTACGGTATCTATGGTCTACGTGATGCGATCTGGACAAAAATTCGCACGTAGTTTGAATACATTATTCCTCAGCTAGGTGCAAAATTTCATTATAATCCAATCTGTAGTTTCGAAACTATACGGAAAAAAATATTTTGAACGGCCATATTCACGGAACCCCTAGTCTAATTCTGCTCATTGATGAACGTGACCGCGATATTCGCGATCCAAACCCACCCTGAAAATTTCAAGATCCTAGGCCTTTCCGTTCAAAAGTTACAATTTTATATGGTTTCTATCGTTCGGGTCATGCGATCTGGACAAAATATTGTTTTAATATATCATTCTCGATTAAAATACAAAATTTCATCTCGATCGAATCCGTAGTTTCGAAATTATCGAGAAAACAAAATTTCAAACGACCGTATTTACGGAACCCCTAGTATAATTCTGCTCATTGATGAAGGGGAACGCGACATTTCAGATCCACACCTATCCTGAAAATTTCAAGTCCCTAGGCCTTTTCGATCGAAGGTTATGATTTTCTATGGTTTCTATGGTTCTGGTCATGTGATCTGGATAAATGTAGCTTGAATATATCATTCTCCATTAGTATACAAAATTTCGTCACGATGGAATCTGTAGTTTGGAAATTATCAAGAAAACTAAATTTCAAACGGCCATATTTACGGAACCCCTAGTATAATTCTGCTCATAGATGAACGTGATCACGACATTCGAGATCCACACCTATCCTGAAAATTTCAAGTCCCTAGGTGTTTCAAAAGTTACAATTTTCTATGGTTTCTATGGTTCTGGTCATGCGATCTGGACAAAATTTCACATGTAGCTTGAAAACCTCATTCTCCATTTGAGTGCAAAATTTCATCTCGATCGAATCTGTAGTTTTCAATCAGGGGAACAAAACTTTGAACGGCCATATTCACGGAACCCCTGGTGGAATTTGGCCCATTAACATTAAATTTCAAGTCTCTAGGTTGTTTCGTTCGAGTGTTATCGTGCTTACGGCCAGACGGACAGACTCGAATTTTCCGACGGATTCTTCATCAGTGAGTCGAACATAGTCGATTGAGACCATTTTCGGCTCAAAATTCCAAAAATACAGACATCGTGACGAAATGATTTAGCCCTCGTGTAAGTAGTACGAGCGCTCAAAAAGATGATTTTCTTCATACATTAATATGGTCATACATAATTAATGGAATGGCCAATATTCGAAAGAAGCACAAAAAATCTGGAGAATTGTTAGGAAAATAGTGATTTCAGAGCACGTTTACTCGTGAAAATGTCAAAAATATGAAGATCGATGACGCCACTCCCAAAAACAATTGAAAAAAATTTGGAAAATTTTTCTTTTGTAAATTTGAAGAACAAACGTAGAAATCTGAATAAAACATAATATGCTATCATTTAGAACCATAGAGAATTGTTCAACAAGGTTTTTTTCAAGTAAAAAAAAAATTGAAAAAATTTCAAATTGTAACTCGCCTAACTTCACACCTATGTATCAGTATGGGAGAAGAAATAAAAAATTAAAAATTCGAAAAAATCATTACAGCTGATTAAGATGGGCGAACCTCAAGCTGGGACTGAATTCAATTTACACATACATAGTTGCCTATATCGATACATGTTCCTATTGTAATCGGTGTGATAATGATCAACAATCAGATGCTTTGAAATCGCTATTTCAATAACGTTTTTTTAATTTCTCACCCACCCAGCACCCCTGTTCACTCCAGATCCCATTGAAAAAATCTGCATAAGAACCATCATTGAAAACCACCAAGAATCTTTCTAGAATTTCGATGAAAAATATTTAAATCAAACTACGCACTAATAACAGTAATAACAGAACGTAGAGGATCTTTCTATACTGAGAAATAAATAACGACTAATTAAATTTCCAGATGTTAGTCTCGAATCTGTGTTATCGCCGTCTATAACGTTGCCACGTTGTTAACCTCCGTTCAAAATGAAAAGTCTACTATGAATAACCGATATTATAAAATTCATTTTAAACAACTCCAAGAATGACGTTATTATTGAACTTCAGCGGATAGGTTTGATCGAAAGGAACTATAGATGTACTGAAAATACATGTCGCATATTTTGGGCCCTTTGAGAGCATGAAATATTAATTCATTTCAAGAATTGTTTCAGCACTGTCCTAACCGTAATCTAAATATTGATTCATTTTGAGAATTGTTTCAACACTGTCCTAACCTAACCTAACCTTAATATTGATTCATTTCAAGAACTGTTCCAACACTTTCCTAAATCAACCTAACCTGAATATTGATTCATTTCAGGAATTTTTCCAACACTGTCCCTACTTAACCTAACCTAACCTAAATATTGATTAATTTCAAGAATGGTTTCAACACTGTCCTAACGTAACCTAACCTAACCTAAATATTGAGAATTGTTCCAACACTGTTCTTACTTAACCTAACCTTATTATTGATTCATTTTGAGAATTGGTTCAACACTGTCCTAACGTAACCTAAATATCGGTTTATTTCAAGAATGGTCAACTTAGTCCTAACTTAAGCTGACCTATGTTGATCTTCTGGATTAAGTCATCTCCCAGATGTGATCTAATTTCCATTTTTTCCATTATGGCAAGTAGAACAAATCGACTCCGTATCCGATAGTTTCAAGAATAGAAGTTCGCAATTAATATGCATCAATAATCACTGTATTATATCCATATCGAGTTCCAATAAGTCTAAAAGTTACGAACTTTACGTGGCAACATTGTACGTCCCCTTCGATGGGAACCACAGGTAGTATTATGAGATTATTATTCCTTGAATATCAGGCAATTATTCATGAAAAGTGTTCTTGAAATACAAATTTTCTTTTTCGATTTTAGCCAGTGCTCTAATTGGAACTGTAGCATGAAAACATAATAACGAATCTCTATGCAGAATATTTTTAAAATTGGTGAGTGGGCGTTGATGTGAAAATTAACCCCTTCATTCTAATAGTCTTCTCATGAGGAATGTGGGTGGACATGACGTAATTAATTTCAATGGCACTTCGTTTTGGCCTTTACGAAGAACTAAATCTGCATCTTTCGGGTATATAAGATCTTATATACGAATTTGTTCTAGAAGGTAATTTCCATTTTTCTTGATGAATATGGTCATTACATCCGTTTCGGACTCTCTTTCGAATGAGATGACTTTCCGCAAATCCTACCACAACTGCAATAATCCTGCAGCTCACATATCCCCTTCAAGAGAATGAAAACCCGACACAAATGAGAACACACGTCGTCCTTTCAACGTTCTCCGCATTGTACAACAGCGAAACCGAGAATACAGTAGCCGGAAGATTAATGACATCTATTATCATTCCACGTCAAGATTGTTTCTCCTCTAACCCATAGCTGAATTTATCATCTTTATCAAATTTTTTTTTCAACGACTGGAAGGCAGAGATTGATGATGACCCGGACAAACGTTGCAGCTACTAGTGATCTTGTTGCATCTAAAAAGTAACTGGTGACCTGGCGCTGTAATAGGGTGTTTCGGAGATTTGCAGAGCTCTATCTACACTGGTCGAATTCCACTGGTATTTGTTCTGGAGGAATAGCCTGACTCGTGAAAAGTACGAAAAAACATCACGTTCCGCTTTTGTTCTTCAGATGATGGAAGGGGATCTAATTTCAGGTTCTCATGAAGCAAACTAGATTATATTTATAGAGGGCATTACAATAGTTTGGATATTAAATGTCAACATAGCTCAAACGTAGAGTGTTTTTTCAGGTTAGGTATTTGTTTTGATACACCCTTTTTTTTTTAAATTGGAACAGAAAAGTTGAGCATTGATCAACAATCAAGCCAGCAGTGAATAAATATGGTAACCACAAATGTTTGCGATTTTCGGTAAAATAGTTTTTTTGTTTGAGTTCTGCCTTTTGGAGAAGACTCACCTTTGAAGACACCCTGAACTGGGAGAAAAAATTGGGTCGGCTGCCATTAACAAATTTCGTAGGATCCTCAAAGTTTACCAAGATATCAAAACACACTTTCATAAAATCTCCTCTTGAAAACTTCCAGATTCAATGTTACATTTCTATCTAATAGGGCTTTACAGGAACGAGAACTCACAATTTATGTGCACACCTGAAATGACTCAGTTCAAACTGGAGGCACAGGAAAGCTTCAAACTTAGAAAGTAGCGTCTTAGTTTCTGTAGTTTGTTAATGTGAACACTTTGCTAGGACCATAATTCGCGAAATGTGTAAGTTATTATAAATAGGTGTATTTGAAACTTTCAACGAAGTGTTTAATTCGGGAAGTTTCTTCAATGAGTGAAATCATTCCAGGTACGCTGCCTACAATATTCCGGGGATTCAGTTGGGATGGTTGGTAATTCCGGAAATAACTGCTCCTGCATCCCGATAGAACATTGGTAGTTGCTTTGAAGGAATGTCATTGTATGCAAGTATTCAATTGATTGAAATTCACATATAGGGGATGGAAAAGAAATGTGAAGTTTTTGAAAAATAATGACACACGAATTTTCGAACGAATTCCTAACTGCATTCACTTTCATATGTCACTGATTTATTGCATACTCATCAGAACGTTTGTTTTTCGATGCTAAATATAAAATAATTCCAATTTTCTGAACAGTGGTATGCATTAATTTTCATCAGGGTGAACCGAGTCCAAAAATTCAGAAAGTGCTTCCGTTCTTTCCCAAGGAAGTATTTAGTCTGCTGCCAAAAAGTTTTTGTAATGTAGTTAATTCAATAGAAGGAATATAGTTTTTCGAGTTATCCTTTATCTGAGGAACAGTTATTCAGGAATAAAATTCGAAAAATTATACTGGATAAACTAATAGCAAACCAACAAAACAATTCATGTATCCCAGAGACCAACAAAGTTATCATTTGCACCTGTAGACCGGTTTCGATCGATAGCAGATCTCGTCAGTACAGTAAGCAAAATGACAAATTCGATGTGAGAAACTGAAAACCTTCAAGACATAAGACCTTTATTGGCTTGCTATTAGTTTATCTAGTATAATTCTTGAGCGCTCGTACTACTTACACGAGGGCTATATCATTTCGTCACGATGTCTGTATTTATCGAATTTTGAGCTGAATATGTGCCGTAAGCACGATAACTCTCGAACAAAACAACCTGGAGACTTGAAATTTTCAGTGTGGGTTCAGTTTCCGAATGCCTCTGTTGAGTTCGTTAATGGGCCTAATTCCACCAGGGGTTCCGTAAATATAGACGTTCAAAGTTTTGTTCTCCTGATTACTTGGAAACTACAGATTTGATCGAGATGAAATTTCGCACTCAGATGGAAAATTACGTGCTCAAGCTACATGCAAAATTTTGTCCAGATCGCACGACCAGAACCATAGAAACCATAGAAAATTGTCACTTTTGAACGGAAACGCCTAGGGACTTGAAATTTTCAGGATAGGTGTGAATCTCGAATGTCGTGATCACGTTCGTCTATGAGCAAAATTATATTAGGGGTTCTGTAAATATGGTCGTTTGAAATTTAGTTTTCTTGATAATTTGAAAGATTGTGATTCGATGTTGTAAAGAAATAAATGAAAGCCAGAATATAAAGTATTTTGAAATATGAGTTGAGAGATTTCATTATTAATTCCTAAATGGGAACTTTGGTGGTGAGTTTTAACTTGTGGTTGTGGATTCGCTTCATTTAAAATATAGCAGATGGGAAGTATACATAAGACATGGAGTTTTACCATAAATTTCCTTATAATAATCCTGTAATAAAATGACTAGTATAGTTCGCATCGAAAATCCGATTTAAATTTTAATAAAGATTTGCCCTGGCGTAATCATGCGATATTGTAATAAAGCTTCAACGAACATGGGGAAACATTTTTTGAACATATTGCAGTATATTGGATAATCTAAATCGATTTTCTCAACATTTTCGCTCACTCGACTCTATGCGTTCAGATTGAAACTTAATGTGTTTTTTTTTGTAGTATACTGGGAATATTGTTCGCTACTATTGATATTGTTGATACTATTCAGAAATGTGGGCATTATAGTCTTTGCCGAGTGTACATTATATCTTGACCATCTTCAGAAGAAGGAAGGGATTTCGATATCGATATTTCACAGACAAGTTTTCCAAGAACCTGAGTGAATCGTCGATACCTGTTTCCGCAGACAAACCTTTCCTTCTACCCATGGTACTGTACTTGTACTTTTGAAATGATAAAACTCTTACCGACATTACCATTTCCTATTGAAAACCTTTGAGAACTAGAACTCTACCTTACAGGCGTTCTTTTTAACTTGAAAATATTACTCTAGATAATCTTTGGCCAAGATCGTGATCGTATAGGGGTTTTAAAAGACTCTACGTTGTGTATGTAAGTATGTAACCCTAATTACGCTTGATTCAATAGAAAAGATTGACGGAAAAATAGGAAATTCAAAACTCATAGTTTAGAACTCAAAACAAGAAAATAACAAAAAAAAAAACATTCCTCCTTTTCTCGTTCATATACCATTAACTCACGAGTAAAGAATATTCATAAACAGGTTGACCGGTGAGAATTTTCTCAAATGGTGTTTAAGAATGATTGAGTAGATTAAAGGCGGTAAATTGGGAATTAGACTTCGCAGGGGTCAATCTATCATTTGACGATTGATGATTGATGATCTCCCAAGTTGCAAGGAGAGGGGGAAAGCGACCAGTCTCCTTGATATATATTTCCAAACATTGGGCAAAGCCTTAATTTAATTTTTAGGTTGCGTCATCCGATAGTTGTCTCCCTGGTCAATAATCCCATCAATTATTAGATAAACCATATAAGCAGTAAACGATATAACCAGTAAATGCTATAGAGAGTGAACGAAATAAACAATAAACGATATAAGCAGTGGATGATATAGATAAAAAAACGATATAAGCAGTCAATCATATAAACAATAAACGAGAAGTCATAAAGGATAATAATGCGTGGAGAATAGCATTCAAACACATGGGGTAAATGATGGGCACTGTTGAAGACAAGTGCGCAAAATTTGGAGAAGCCTTGATATAAATGATAACGTTGTAATTACATAATATTGTTACTCACATGACAAACCCAAAGTATCTCTTCCACCCTCGAAGGTTTCAGATCAACTAACTCACAATCTCACCTTGTTTTCCCTTCACGAAAAACCGAGCAGCCTGGAAAAATCAACATCCGTTCAGAGCAAAAGTACCCAAGCAAGCGAGCCGAGATTTTGAGGTTAGCATCGTACTTTGATTCGTAGAAAAGAATTCTGTGGTTATTCTTCTCTATGACGGACTCAGCAATCCGACTCCCTAAGTTCATACGGATTTCTGTAAGGATAAAATGAGAAAATGGCAGGCGCAGACGCCAAATCTGTTCACTATATTAATCGCTCATTTTTTTTTCTTTTGTATGCTTTATAAATCATGTAATTTGGTGATTAATAAAATACTACTACGACTACTTCTACTACTACTACTTCGTTACAGGTAAATTGAAGAGTACAAGAACATTTCAGAATATATTGGTTTCAAGAGCCATTCGAATTCGCAGGAGGTAATTTACCAGTTGCATTTTCATTAATTTTTTTGGATAATAATAGTATATTATTCAACGAGCGGTAATGTAGGTCATAACAACTGCAGATGAAGTTTGCAGCACTCGCCTTCGGCTCGTGCTGTTATTCATCAAGTGAGTTATGACCATTACCTAAGATACAAGTAAAGAGAGAGAACTTTATTCACAAATCTCAATAGTTACTTATAACAATGCATTATTCATGTTGATTGTGCTTCTTAGCATGGAGTAGAAAGTCAATAGAGGCGATGCTTCATATTGAGTACTAAGTTCACTAAAATATGCCAGAAGAACATTCTCTGTAAACGATGACTTACTATTCTCAATGCTACACCAATCTTTAAAATTGTTGTATACACCTTTATATTTGTTTTGGGATTTTTCGGGCAAGAAATTCTGCATGGTAACATCGGCTGATTGTCTTGTTTCTGAAGGTGTACATAATAATTCATCTTCACTATCTGAATTCAGCTTTTTCAGCAAAACATTCTCGATAGTGATAAGGTATCAACTTTGAGAAAACGTCAAAATTATTCAGGTGACCTCCCCTCAATACCAACTGTTCCCATTCGGCCAATCGGCTGGTTCAGAAGCATAGAGAGTTGAAGAAGTGAGTTATTATAACTCACATTGTTTGTTTACAGGTACCGTTAATTACCCAAAAGTAGTTGAATAATGAATATATAATTCAAAATGAAGTAAATAAAACATTGAAATCGTTGATAATATTCGAAAAGTACGATAAGAGTTAAATCAAGCGTCCCCAGTCGTGAACACTCTTAGTTCTGAGCAGCTTCAGGAACATGCCAGAAAAAGGGTGTGCACTTTTTACCGAAAAACCTCCCATAAAAACCTTTCGTTGTCAGTCTTTCTACGTTTCCTTGATCTTCACCGGAGCGAAAAATGATCTCCTCGAAATCACGGCTGATAAAGGACTTCAAAGTTATTCAATCCGGATAAAGTGGAGCACAAGGTGACCGATAAGCAGAGCAGACGGGGATGTCTTCATCTCGGAACCTTTTTAGAAAATGTATCAATCGGAGTGAAAGGGAAGCTTCCATCCTAAGCTGATCCCCATACGAAAAGGGATGAATAATACTGGCAGTGTGATCTTCCGCATTTATGCTTGATGAATTTTCCTTCCTTAAGCAATCAGGAGTAAATGAACCTTCATATCTTCGGAGATTTATGTGCAGCGGATCGATATTTTCTCTTGGGGTTTAATCCTGAGATCCCATCAGAGGGGCGCGTCAACTCATGCAAAGATGAAGAAGTTTGGAGCAAATTTGTGAATCATTCTCGATTCATCCCCACTTGAATGTTTCGGTAGAATTAGTCTCGAAAATTTTTTCATGATCTATTACAGAATCAAACTGATCGATAGCTCACGACAATTATTCCTGGCAGGAAAACACATGAGATCACATTTTATGAAAGTAGGTTGAATAGGACATAGGTTCATATGAAATTATCTGTACAAAATAAGCTCCACAAAAAGTCGCCAAAGTTGTACATAACCTTGTTTATTGATTTGGAAAAAAATTCCTGGTACCTATAGTGATTTCATAACTTCGTGACCTGCTTCTCGACCTGAAATTTTCGATCGTTTCTCACTGGGAATCCTTGGACGCCCTTGTTTTTGCATAGTCGGAAATGCCAGCGAATATGAATGCGGAAATGCTCGATACCCCGGGTTCCTTTTTACCCAAACCAGAACGGTCCCCTAAGCATCTATACTTTCTCCGGCCAATTTCGTGTCAAGAGTGAAACGAGAATATTTTTTCCTCGGGGAATTTATGATGGATCTGCTGTATTATACCACAGCCGTCTTTATAGATAGCCTGGAACGAAGTCTGGCATCGTCGCATCCGAACGTAAATGGTAGGTATACTAGTGCGGAGCGATAGCGCGAGATATAATATTATTTCACATTCAAATCACTAGTCAAGTCATCAAATTAATTTTTTGCTGGAAGAAAAATGAACATAAGACCCTACTTAGTCAATAAATTGAATATCTCAGTTAGTTTTGCACAATAATCTCATGATAAAGTTGAAATTGAAATGATATTTCTCTGAATTTTTATTCAATTTATTGTTCAGCAAGAACCACGGGAAGGTGTAAGGTCATCTCTTGCCAAAAAAAAAAACTCAAATAAAATTCTCAACATAAATATAAACTCTCAAACATAACAAATAAATAAATAAATATAGAAATATATTAAGTAATGAAAATTTCGAAAAACTCATAACAAAGTGAATAATTTTTTATTCTTCAATGGTTTTTTTTTGCTATCTCCTAAATGTTTTCTTTTCTTCTCCATTTGCTCGACTTTTGAATCATTATTTCTATTTTTCACATAATTTTTGAGCAGTAAATTCGCGAAAATGGAGCAGAGTGAATTTAAAATGTTTTTTGCATTCGAACCACAACTACAAGTTTCTGTAAATTCTGAATAAAAGAAGTCCAATTCAATGCTACGAATAGTAAGTTCGCATAAAATCATTTTTTGATTTGAAATATGTAGAAATCTTGATAAAGTTGATTCATCATTTAAAATGAATTCCAAAATCGAACACATATGAACAAATATGAAATTAACTGATTCGGTGGCGATTGACAAGCCGTTTCTTTGCAGATTGTCGAAATATTCATTATTAATTTTGATTCCCTTTGCTGCCCTAATTAATGAAATACACTCGTGACATGAAAGTTTTTTAGAAATTGAATGCGCAGCATAGCCTGAAACATAAATTTTTGCGGAATTATCTATGTCACTATTTTGGAGATAATCTGAATCTAAAATGAACAAAAAATCTGAAATTATTTTGCTATTATCGTCCGAATATTTTTCCTCGCATATGAAGTCCTCGGAGTTGAAATTTTCTTTAATTTCCTTAAGTGTATACATTTTTTCCGATCGTTTGAAAACTTTCTTGATTCTAATTTTTTTTTCTGCTCCTAAAATGTCATCGAAAGAAACATTATAATTACACCCTGAAAGCGATCTATATAAACCGAACCTTTTTTCTAAATTGTCGGTGCTAAATTTTCCCGCTAATATGTACTTCAATTCCCTATAAATTTTGAAAGAATATTCGACCATTTCTATCAGAACTATTGTGGATTGTCGAATAGCAGCATATGTTTCTTTTGAAAGTTTTCCATTAAATCCCGAAAGTTTATGCCACCTATCCAGCCAAATAATGAATTTTTTCAAAAAATTTAATTTCACGTCATTTTCGAAACTATCCTTCTCGAAAGGCGTTGAAAATTCATTCCTTTTTATTATACCCTTCATATATGAATTTGTATTGAATATATCCCACCACTTTCTGAATATTTCGACAAACTGAGCCGTATCGTTCATTGAATTGGTCTTCAAGGCAGATATTGTGGAATAATGAAAAATATTATCTGCTAATATGACTTTTTGTCTTTCGAAGACTGAAGGGAAGAGAGACTTGTGGTTGAGTTTGAAAGCTTGTTTTACAAGAGCGTTTCTTTCTTTTTCATAGATATCGATTAAATTTTGAAATTTCGCATATCGAACCGTTTCTAAGTCATCCCAATCGCAAAACGTAAAAGTTTTATCAACGTTTTTTAGATTCAACCAATTTTTCCAAATGTTTTTGAATATGTGCACTGGATCAAAAGTCAAGAAAATTCGTTTTTCATCGTCGTTCGGATTTTTAATTTTGAATGAATCAGAAAATTTGTTGAACATTACTCTGTTAATCGAATGATTATCCGTTATTACGGCCAAAACTTCAAAACCACAATTTTGAACGAAAGAAATAATATTTTGGGTTATGTCTACCATTTCCGTACCTTTTATTTTCTGAACCGGTAACAATTTCACTATTTCTTTTATATTTCCAAAAGCTGAACTTATCATGTATGATAGTACCGTTTTAGCTAAATCGTTGGAAGAATTAATTGCGCTACCAATAATATTTTTTGATCTATAATCTAGACGGGAACTGATATAAATTTCATCAACTAAAAGAACTACTACACGATCCAATAATGGCAAGTTATGAGATACATTTGAGAGATAGTTTTTATTTCCACTGTCAGAATTAGGGGATATTTCTAATGACGAAGAAATTGATCTCAAATACCTTCTAGAAGGCAAAATAAAAAATTTTCTCATTAATTCATAACATGAAGATGACTGTGAAAATAATATAAATGACATAATTATAGTACTTGATGAGTATTTAATTCTTTTTGCTATGACCTGTCGTAATTGGTCTGTAATGATTTCTACCTGTCTGAATTTGTCAAAATTTTCATTATTTCTATCAGCTAAAAATAACTCTAAGGAAGCTAAAGAACTTTTCAATAAATCTAACATAAATTCTTCAGGTACAGCATCTTCATTATTTACATTTTTATAACGAGAAAGTAAATTTGTAAGTTGAGACCACCTACTAAGTGTTAGATCGTACGGAAGAATCCATTTTAAATCATTTTGAGAGATCTGAATATTTTTAATAAATAATTTTAATCTAAGGTCTCTATCTATTTGAACTGAAACATCCACAGATAATGATTTTTCGAAATTAATTATATAAAAATGAATCTTTTCATCGAATTTCTTAATCTCCCATCCTGATACATCAATTTTGATTGAATAATTATTGATTAGGTCATCGAAATCTTTAATCATGTCCGAACTCAAAAAGGCTTCTATTTCATTATTCTGCCGAGAAATGATTTCATTTTTTCTAAGCTGAGGATCGGTCCTCGGTTTTGGAGTTGATTTTGTGAGATACTTCGGTAAATTTGGAAAAACTTTGGGAATAGCGTTTTTTTTTAATTTAGGATATTTTAATGATAACAATTGAATGGTTCCATCTGGCTTTAAAAATTTATCTGTCTTAATAATATCACTTTCTTCGAAATGTTTCTCGCAAACTGAACTAGAAGAGGTCGGAATAAAATCTTTTCTTGGGATAGCTTTCATCCATAGAAGCTTCAGCTCTTCATTTTTGGGAAATTTAAAACAACTTACATAATTCCTATCTTTGTGATACGAATAATTGCTTCTACAATTTGGAACACAACACAATCGTACCATCTTGATTCTCAGTAGATGATCTCAAATATACCCACCAAAATTACTGAAAACAACACTTTCACTTCACTTAAATCACTATTACACTTCAGTTTGAACTTTATTACACTTATTTAATTCACAAAAACACAAATACCAACAAAAACACGTGCGTAACCTATTACGACTTGTTGAACTGAAAACTCGATTATGCGAAGCCCCCGAGTTCCATATCTCTCCGTCCAACGTTGCCAGTTTTCTCTCGTTCCAGGCTTCTAATAAAGACGGCTGTGATTATACGTTCTTTTTTTTTCGCGTAGGCTGTTTTTCATTCTAATGGGTAGTCTCTATACGCCGATTGTAGGAAATACCCTCGTGTGGACTCCATAACCCCCTGGATAGAACCCATAAGGGGATAAATCCGAAGGATTTGTATTCATGTCTGGTATGGAAAAAATGGTACACACAAAATGTATTCGTCGGAGGAATTCATATTCTTGGATTATCGATGAGGATGGATGGTACATCGAACGGAGCGGGGTTTATTCTACCTTAATCGCAATATAATGTCCTGATTAAATCGGTGTTGCATTGAGCCACACACAACATCGTTCAAACAAAGCTTGGAATTTTGCACAAACAATACGTCCTAATTTTTTTATAATTGTTGTTTTTATCGAAACAGGGGAAATATGAAAATAATTTGCGCTATCATGAGTACAAAATCAAGATAATTAGTGACACAAATCGTAAATTTTATTATTGAAATGCCTTCAGTTAGTGTTCAGCATGAATTCCTCAAGTTTTCCTCTGGTCAAGTACGATGTAGAACCAGGACGGGGGTCAAAAGAGGCGGTTTGTGCGGTGCTTTACTTATTCTATTTAATTTTATTACCTAGTTTCACATAAACACTTTGAAAATTGCCGTGAGTCCCATTCGACGCAAAATTCAATGCTCTATAACTTCCAATTTCCCTTTCTGCATTTCCACGGTCGAATAGTCCATATCATGGAGAAACTGGTAAAAAAAATGATATTTCTTAACGTCCAAAATTAGTCCAATTTTTGACCTACTGCAGGCAAGTTACAGGAAATCCAAGAGATATACATCAAGCCTAGTTTGACGCCGAATTTAATTATCTACTAATTCTATTTCGAACGTTTATTATAAGTTGATTACTTTAGGAGCCAAAAACCACAAAGACCTACATTTTCTCCACCCCTGCGAACGTCATACTTGGTGGAGGGATAAAACTTGTTGAGTTAATGCTGGATCCTACCTGAATACATTCCAATCGCGAAATTTTCGCATGGATTCATTTTTATCTCCAACGCTAATTTTTTTGGCCTATATACAGGATGTTCCAAATCAGACGTGAAACTTGGAAGAGGTGTTAGTAGCTATCACTCATTTGATGTCGTTTGAGACATATTCATGGATAACCGAAAATCAACAGTTTCCGAGATATTTGTGTTTTTTCTTGAATTTCTCACCATACTTAATTTTTCGTCAATTTTTCCTATGTTTACCATATTTCATTATAATTTTCCTTCCTGATTTCAACAAGAAAATAAAAGTCTCAATTCCAGTATTTTTTAGACTTTTATTTTTGTTTTGTTTACACGTTACAACAAATTTAGTGTCCAAAAAATACTGAAATTAAGACTTTTCTATTGTAGTTATATTCAAATCCAGGAAGATGAACTTCAGAAAATTTTTCCTCCTTGATTTCCTGAAGAATTTTTCGTTAGAAAGCAGGCACTAGTTTCGTTTCAGCAGATTTTGATTTGAAAGAGGATATAAGCAAATAAAGAAAAGTAACGAATTAAATATTTTTGAGCGCTCGTACTACTTACACGAGGGCTGTATCATTTCGTCACGATGTATTTTTCGAATTTTGAGCCGAAAAATGGTCTCAATCGACTATGTTCGACTCACTGATGACGAATCCGTCGAAAAATTCGAGTCTGTCCATCCGGCCGTCCGTAAGCACGATAACTCTCGAACGGAACAACCTAGAGACTTGAAATTTTTAGTATGGGTTCAATTCCCGAATGCCTCGGTTGAGTTTGTTAATGGGCCAAATTCCATCAGGGGTTCCGTAAATATGGCCGTTCAAAGTTTTGTTCCCCTGATTTCTCAAAAACTACAGATTTGATTGAGATGAAATTTTGCACTCAAATGGAGAATGAGGAAACGCCTAGGGACTTGAAATTTTCAGGATAGGTGTGGATCTCGAATGTCGTGATCACCTTCATCCATGAGCAAAATAATACTAGGGGTTCCGTAAATATGATCGTTTGAAATTCAGTTTTCTTGATAATTTCAAAACTACAGATTCGATCGTGACGAAATTTTGTATACTAATGGAGAAAGATATATTCAAGCTACATTTCTCTAGATCGCATGACCAGAACCATAGAAACCATAGAAAATCATAACTTTCGAACGAAAAGGCCTAGGGACTCGAAATTTTCAGGATAGGTGTAGATCTGAAATATGGCGTTCATGTTTATCAATGAGCAGAATTATACTAGGGGTTCCGTACATACGGTCGTTTGAAATTTTGTTTTCTCGATAATTTCGAAACTACGGATTCGATCGAGATAAAATTTTGTATTTTAAACGAGAATGATATATTGAAGCAACATTTTGTCCAGATCACATGACCAAAACCATAGAAACCACAGAAAATCATAACTTCCGAAGGGAAAGGCCTAGGAACTTGAAATTTTCAGGGTGGGTTTGGATCGCGAATTTCACGGTCACGTTCATAATGAGCAAAATTAGCCTAGGGGTTCCGTAAATATGGCCGTTCAAAATATTTTTTTCCTGATAATTTCGAAACTACTGATTTGATTGGAATGAAATCCAGCACCTAGCTGAGTAATAATGTATTCAAACTACGTGCGAAATTTTGTCCAGATCGCATCAACAAGACCATAGATACCGTAGAAAATTCTAGCGAATTATCGAAAAAAAATTGGTCAGCTGAAGCACTGACAAAGTCTGGAGTTTCGTCTAAGTTTGAGAATTTTTTTGACAGCAGTCGAAAATTCCTTCAACTGATTTCTAAAACTGGAAAATTCGAATCTACCTACAAGGTAGATGTACGAGCGCTCAAAAGCTCCTGACTTCACGGCAGTGCTTTTCGTAATTTTTAGGTCCTTTTCAATCAGTAATTTTTTCTCTCCCTAGTTCAAACTTTAAGAATTATTCCGTTCAGGAAAAATCTCCTAATAAAAGTTGAAAGAGAATAAACGAATTTGCGATAAAACCCAGCACTTTATTCACTTGCTGGAATGCACATGGCACCGTGATTCATGGCAGATTTCTTATCAGGGTCGTATTGAGATGATGATGCCCAAGATTTTTTACCCTTTTTTCGAATTGAATATTCTATATGACCAACTTCAGGTGAAATTATTTCTTTTGATGAGTTCTAACACCTGTCAAAAACGAAACCTCACCTTGAAAAACACCCTGTATAATTATATAATCAAAGAATATTCAACAGATATTTTTCTTGAGTAGGGAGAATCTAAGAGGTTAGTTGAAGCACCCAAGCAATATACAAATTTGCGATCAAAATCCAGCAATTAATTTACTTGCTGGAATGAATATGGCAGATCTCCTCACAGAGAGATAATACGATACAGAGTTGTATATAGATATGGATGCCCACTATTTTCCATTCGTAAAACAACGGTCTACAGGTGGAGCATTTCAATAAGATCGTACTTTATTTTCAATGATGAACCTTCTGAATGGAATAATGTGAAGTTCACAAATGACTATGGAAGAATATTGAATTTCTGAGGAAACTATGGTAATAACCAGATTTGGTTGTACTATCCTCGTGGGACTCATAATTCCAAATTCGTTGAAATACCCCAGAAGCATCTCGATGATCTCTGGAGCTATCAAATGAAATTTCAAATGGAAAGTTATGCGATATCATAAAAACTTTATGTCGTAAACCTTCCACATTATGATTCTCTACTACAGAGGATATCGCTGTATTTTTACTTTCCTGGAGTTATCGTATCTGAACGATATGCAATCGGAGAATTTAGAGCATCAATAAAATTCTGTTGTACTGTTTGATCGTACCGACATATTTGCAGACACGTTCTCAGCGTTTCGTAGGCGATTTACGATCATGTTTCGAGCAAAGTGGAATTAAATTCTCATCCAGTTGTGGTCTCTTTCTAGAATATAGACTATGGGTGCTCTTTTGGTGAACAACAGAGAAGAGACAGTAATTAGGCACTGGATCTTTGAAAAATGGTTAGTTTTGTGGGGCTATTGTACTGTCTATTTCAGTCCTCAGAATCTGCAAGTATATCGGCAAGCCCACCTTCGGTGGAATGGATCCTACCATTGCTAACAGTAATGGAGAATTTGGAAAATTCGAGTGTAACTCGTCCATGTTGCTACATGACGAACGTAATGAAGTAGGCAAGAAAAATGAGGTCTCTTTAGTCTGGGTTCCTGGTCACTCAGGAATCAAAGGAAACGAAGAGGCCAATACACTTGCCAGAAAGGGAGCACAAACGCCACTTACTGGCCCAAAACCCTTCTGTGGCATAGGTGAACAAACCTATAAGAAAGAGTTTCTGGAGAAGGAAGAGACCGAAAGAGAAGCAGTCTGGAGGAACCTTCCACGAATGGATCACGCTAAGATATTCATTAGGAACTTTGAAAGTTTAAGATCCAAGAAGTATTTGGATCTCAGTAAGAACAAGTTACTCCTACTCACTGGCTTCCTCACAGGACATTGTCGCCTTAGGAAGCATATGATGAGAATGAGCTTAACAGAAACAGACGAGTGTAGATTCTGTGGTGAAGAGGAGGAGACTCCTGTTCACCTGGTTACAGAATGCCTCGCCATTGCGAACCAGCGCAAAGAATGTCTTGGACAAGAGGATTACAGGAGGAATGAGGATCTAACCTCCTTGAAGCCCTCTCAGATACTGGAGTTCATTGGAGCTCTGGAGCTGGAGGGCGAGCTGTAAGTAGCGCATTTGCGAATACGGCTCTGATGGCACAATAGACCTTGAGGTCGCAGTGGAACGTAACCCCCTTCCTAACTACTAACTATTAACTACTACATGACGAATGTATCATCTACGTATCTCACCCTTATGACTTTGAAATTATACCATGAAGATAAGTTATAGTAGGAGACCTAAAAATTATTTCTGCTACTTGACAGTAGATGAGGAGCCCCATTATGGTATTTATATTAAATGGTGATCTCTTTGTTCGCATGGAATCTCTGGAGAAGTTTGTCAGGATAAATTTCCAATCTAGACATTTCCTTCATACAAAGAGTCATGGTGAGACGCCACAGCGAACAGAAGTGGATATAACAGAAATACAATATGCTCTTCAGGTTCGACCGCTACTTATCACGTTCATTGCACTACTTAACCCTCCAGATTTCTTGGGTCACAACACATCCCCTACCCCCAACTCGCTCTGTCATAGCCTTCAGGATATTATGTGCTAGCGTAGCGCACCACCAAACGTCCTGCCTTAATGCGACAAGCTTTGAGCTTCACCGGTCGATGTTCGGTTCCTTCCGGCTAGTCCCTTTTGTGTCAGAATATCGCCTGATTGATTTCACTTAAGTCCATCCCAGTATGAAATATTGAAAGCTAAGAGTCAGACTCCAGTTGACACAAATGTTATTTCTAAGCAATTTTTCATCGAGTTCCGATCCCGCTGTAACTCCCCAACAATGGCCTTTCTCCGAGACGATCGTGAGAAGAAATATAACTGATGAGTTATTCCGAAGTAGTGGCTGAATGGGAGACTTCATTTTTCAGGGGCAGGATGAATGTGCGATCTTTATGTTTGATGGGAGCACTTAAAGTTTCAGGGTTCCAAATTTCCGACAGTCTCAAATGTTCTACTTTTGTTCTCGACGGCGTTATGTATTTTCTCCGGGAATTTCCCGGAGTCGTTCGATCATTGACGTTTGATTGATTCGCTTCGTTGTTTCGATGAATAAAGCAATATTTGAGATTACCGAAATGTCTCAGCCGAATTGATACTACTGAAGAAGAAAAGAACACCATAAATAATGAACGGTCGCAAATGGTTTCCGACCACCCTCAGATGAACTTACTGTGAAAGTGATTTCTTTAAGCAAAGCAAAGTAGGTACTTACCCCAAGGGCGTGATGACGGGGAATCATGCTGGGCTGATATTGAAATAGGGTTGAAGGATAGGAAGCAGAGGATAAACCTTCTTTCTGCACAGTTCCGGGGCTGTTACCTGGTTTTTGAGAAGCTAAGGACACTTAACTCAAAGTTGCTCAATGTTACCTTAACAGAAAACATGATGGTGCGATGAAAACGCGGCGGTGAAGATCAGACGACTCGGTTTTGAACGAATATGCGGCGATATTTCACAGAAGACTCGATGGCGTCGATATTTCACGAAATTCTCGGTTTTCTACGACGATGATTTTCTCTTGCGTAAACCGGTGGAGGGATCTGGCTGGAATTACTTCAATGAGACTTCGCGTCCTTTGGGATGATAATTCTCATGATTTTGTAATCATTGGTAAAGCAATGCTCTTCAGTCAATATGTGTTCTGCAAAATTTGAATTTGAAAGAAAAACATAATGTTGAATGAAATTACAGAGGTCGTTGCCGGTGGTTGTGAGGGTGCATGGTGGTTTTAGTTGTGGAAGGGTGCAGTGGGTGAAGATTCAAGGTCCCGGTTGATTTTTGCCAGTGGGTTGTAAATCCAATGATTGGCGGTTGTTGTTGGAGGGTGAAGTGGTTGAAGATCCAAAGTCCTTGTTAATTTTTGCCAGTAGGTTGTATATCCAATGACTGGTGGTTGTTGTTGAAGGGTGCAGTGGTTGAAGATCCAAAGGCCCTGTTGATTTTTGCCAGTGAGTTTTAATTCCAATGTTTGGTGGTTGTTGTTGAGAGTGCAGTGGTTGAAGATCCAAAGTCCCTGTTTATTTTTGCCAGTGGGTTGTTAATACAATGACTGGAGGTTGTTGTTGGAGGGTGCAATGGTTGAAGATCCAAAGTCTTGGTTGATTTTTGTGGGTTGTAAATCCAATGACTGGTGGTGTTGGCCGATGGGTCGTTGGTGGTTGTTGTTGAGAGTGCAGTGGTGGAAGATCCAAAGTCCCTGTTGATTTTTGCCAGTGGGTTGTAAATCCAATGACTGTTGGTTGTTGTTGGAGGGTGAATTTTTTGAAGATCCAAAGTCCCTGTTGATTTTTTCCAGTGGGTTGTAAATACAATGACTGGAGGTTGCTGTTGGAGGGTGCAATGGTTGAAGAGTCAAAGTCTTGGTTGATTTTTGTGGGTTGTAAATCCAATAACTGGTGGTGTTGGCCGATGGGTCGTTGGTGGTTGTTGTTGAGAGTGCAGTGGTTGAAGATCTGAAGTCCTGTAATGAAGTTTGATTTCTCTTCAAATTTCATCTAGAGGGCTATTCAGAGCGCCAGTAGGTCTGCAACAGAAAATACACCGGTTCAGTACTATTTTCGAGTTTGTTGAATCAGCGTTTCTGAAAACAGGTGCGACGTTTCTTCTGCCCACACACCGAGAATAATGTAGATGATACCCCCGAACTGGAGTATAAATTGCGTTAGGAACCTTGTTATTGATTGCGTTAACAATTGTGTTAGGAATTAAAAAGGAATTTTCCGTTGTTACGAGCACTGAGGGTGCTCCTGTATGTGACCACCGTAAGGGATTCATAGAGTCAATGCCTTAGTGAAACTCGAATTTGAAATATTCCTTATTATCGCTACCACCGCAGATAAACCGAACTCTGTCTCCGAATCTGCAGCTGCCCTGGTTTTGCTATATTTTTCCACTTCAAAAAAAAAAGCTGGCGCCCGAGAGCATAAAGGTGAATATTTTTTTTGTTCTCGCTCAATTTTCAGAAGCGTGCCAAAATGGCGGAGAAAACCTCATTCCAGTCTCTGTTGATTTTTGCCAGTGGGTTGTAAATCCAATGACTGTGGTGTTGGCCGATAGGTCGTAAATCCAAGGGTCGGTGGTGGTTTTGTTGGCCAATGGGTCGTAAATCCAAAGGTCGGTGGTAGTTGTTGTTGAGGCTCGAACGACCAATGCTGGGTTGGTGTCTAAACTTGTGTGAAAGCCTGGTATGACAGACAGACACAAGCGTTAAAGAGGTAAAGGCGGATCGAATATTAATGAACTTTTATTGCTTAGAACGAAAAGCTATATATATGTAATAATGGGGGGATACTTTAAATTGAAATGCATTGCTTGAGTGGAAAAATACTTTATAATCCCGTATATACATTGTATTAGTCTGTAGGTATCAAGAAGGATGTCGTTAATTTTAATCGTCGTGATAAGTTCGACGAAAAGACGACCCAAGGTCCCGATAATTAACGTCTAAAAGGCAAAGTTGTCCATTTGCAACATTGAAGTGGCTGAAATTGTTTATGTTTACGGTAGATAGGGCCAGCGAAGATTAAATTCATGGGAACATTTTTGAAACGAGAATTGCTGTTTAAGCGCCTGAACGCCCACTCTGGAGCTGTGTTTTATTTTTGAAAGGGGGGTAGAGTTTACTTTTGGAGAAGGAGAAAAAATTAGAGGCAGTTACTCGGCGAAAGAGGAGCTCACCACTAAGGGAAAAATTTGGACGACGGTTTCGGTCGGAGGGCGGTTAGAGGAAAATAGTGTTGTATTTTTCAGTAAAGGATATCTGTTAGATTTCGGATTAAGGAAGTAATTGTGTTAGATCGTGCAAATAAGTGTTTAAGAAGTTTATTTTGAGTGGAGTTAAAAGCCGTATTTTGTGTTTCGAGTGCGAATAAAAATGAAGGCCAATATCGTGTGTGGGTGGTTTAGTTTCCAAGTAGGTACAAAAAAGAAATTAGGTGGTTTGCAGACCAAGGTAGGAAAATTCCGTTCAAAGCTTCAACTCCTATGAATGTGAATGGTGTTATTGTAATCCCCAATATTATTGATATCTCGATCCGAAGTTGATTTGATGTATGTTCGATTTTACGTACGAAATTTGAATATTAGTTGTAGTTGATTACCTGACCCCTCGTACATTTCGATTAGTATGTTGATAAGAAGTAACAGTTGAATTGTTTGATTTAATTACGATTATGAGAAATTAAGTGAATGATAAATGTTTTATTTGGATGATTTTTTTGATGTCTGTGACAATTTCGATTTTATGTACGCATTTTACCATCATATTTCGTAAATATATTATGTTCTTTTGAAGTTTCGAGGTTTTCTTTCCTGAATACCTGTTCCTCAGAAAATATAAGACAAAATACTCTCTCTTCGTGCAGAGAGCACGAACCTAGACCTTTTCGGAAAATAGATAAGAAAATTGGTGACAGCGGAATACGATTAATAAGGGTAGAAACCCCAGGTTTTGGCACAAATTGGTGACAGCGGAATACGATTAATAAGGGTAGAAACCCCAGGTTTTAGTACAAATTGGTGACAGCCGAATACGATTAATAAGGGCAGAAATCTCCGGTTATTACATATACTTATTTGAATGACATCACGACCAGTGTAAATAATCAATTAAATGATGACTATCCATGAAGCAATATTAAACCTTTAATGAAGCTACCTATTATTCTACTAAACCTACTTCGATACAGGAAATGATGATTCTTCAACAAATTAGAAACATGATTGCTAATCACATTTCTTTTAACCTTCTTTTGATTGTGAAATAACAACTTTGAAATTATCATAGTTTTCTTTGGTGATTTCAAGGATTCTCTGTACGTTTCGTTTAGATACTTTCATGAGACATCAATACCCCAATTTTTCTCCTAGACTTCATAACATTCCACTCTAGACCTTAAAGTTTTATTGTTTAGCCCATTCCCAAAGTGGCATATTCCAATTTAATCCAGGAACTCGGTGTAGCACACGATCGGCCGACTCTCTGAAGAGTCTAAAGTTTTCAAAGCTGCCGTTAGGAGGATTGCGTCGCATCTGCGCCCAGAATGAACGACATAATAATTTACTTAAACCGAATAAACTTGCTCGCTACCAGTTATTGTGTCATAACTTGGAAACCCAGCGGAAAAATGTTAGATCGCGTTCGGGTATTCCTGCGTCTTTTTCGGGAGCAGCTGGAACTTTACGTCGCAAATCAGGTATGCCGGGATATAATTGCAGTTTGGAAGGCGACTTTTGGCGATATTTATTTTCGTAAAGTTCTGGGAACGGGGGAGGAGTTTTGCGCCCCCCGAATGCGAACGAAATGACAGTTCGAGAGTTCTGCAGGATTTTGTCAGGAAGTTATCATCGGAAACTAGCTGCGTAACTTGTCGTTTTGTAATAATTGGGGAGTATACATTTTTAATTTAGAATTCGGTTACCTACCTCGGTCTGCATATTCGAAGTCGAGTACCATTGTAGTTATCAGCGGATGTCGTTAAGTCCGGAGCTGCCTGACTTTGATATAAGGAAAGCGTTGGCTTCAAACGAAACTTTGTTTTGACGAACGGAGGTATGTAGACGACAAAGAAACCATTGTATGGACAACTGGAGGAGTTCTCGATAAGATGAAAAGACGCAACGTATGTTGACCATGAGGAAATTTCGGAGAATTTGAAAGCGTGAGAGACGCTGCGAAAAGTGTCACCTCAGGAATTATGTTTTTGAAAGGGGGGAAGAGTTTACCTTTGGAGAAGAAGGAAAAATTAGAGGCAGTTACTCGGCGAAAAGGGAGTTGCTCGGCGAAAATGGGACCCACGAAGGGTAAAATCGGACGACGGTTTCGAGGGCGGTGTAGGAAATAGTGTTGTATTTTTCAGTAGAGAATTCTTTCCTGAATACCTGTTCCTCTGAAAATATAAGACAAAGGACTCTCTCTTCGTGCAGAGAGCACGAACCTAAACCTTTTCGGAAAATAGATAAGAAAATTGGTGACAGCGGAATACGATTAATAAGGGTAGAAACCGCAGGTTTTAGTACAAATTGGTGACAGCGGAATACGATTAATGAGGGTAAAACTTCCAGGTTCAGTACAGTTTCGCGGAACAAAAACTTCTTCATTAACAAATAGAGAATCATCAATGTTAACTCTCTTCATCTCACTTCATCCAGAATATTATATTCTACGGTTGAACACACTTCCAACGATTTTTGGCCAATTCTTCAATGAAATATAACTTCGCACCAATAGGGAAAGCACATAAAGATAAAGCCATGAGCTCAACATTCGATGCAAGAAGGATTTATTCAACATGCTTACTTATTTCGATATTTGAGAGTTGAGAAGTCATTTAGCCGATTTATTCCTCCCCGGATGAGCATTTTACAGTTTATTCCACCCCTCGTATCCTAGAAAAACGTTTTTATGATAACTCGCTGAATCGTCATTCCCAGGAACTTTATAACCTGCCATAACTTCAGGCGTTCATAAATACGAATTAGATATCCCATTCCTTTGATCCTTCAAGCAACTTTCCTAGGCATGATTTTTTCGGCGCAGCTGGGGAGTTTGGATTCCGAAAGCAGTCGGAAAACGTGTTGAACGAACAATTCAGTCCTAACCCAAGGGCTCTGGGGATTTCCACATAGAGTTTCAGATCATCTGGACCTTGTAACTCGTCAATAGGATTTCCACTTCAGAACGTAAACTTCAATTTTCGAAAGAATGAACTTCGTCGGAATTTTCCCGGGAAAATACTTGAGAAGGAACGTGTGCCGATGGAAATACTTTGGGGGAAATAGAATTGGGTCTGAATTCGAAGCAAATACATGACTGATTGCAATTTTTTTTTGTTTCCAATGTACCAATAATATCGTAGGAGATTTTGCCCATTCACGAACTCAACCGGCGCATTCAGACCTCGAAAGTAGCCTGACAATGCGTCTGCAATTCTGTCAGTGGAAGTTTAAACAATTAATACATTCAATATTCAACATTTTATCATCCTTTCTTTTTTTTTTTCAGATTTTGGGATATCCCTAGTCCTTGGTGGCAAGCGAGTACTATACTGGTAGGCACAGGGAGTGCACTAAGTTTGCTCATAGCTGTAACAGCGAGTGCAGCCTGCTGTATCACATACGTCATTCACTCAGGAAATGCAAAAATAGCAGGATCCGCACAACTTTTGTCAGGTACGCTCTCTAAACTATTATTATAATTATACTTCAGAATTTGAGGGTACGAATCAAAAACTAGTCTGACGGAGACTAAGCGTGAATTCGTGGCGGGTTTGCGGAGATTCAGGTCATTTCCGGAGTGAGTGAATTTCATTTCGAGGACAGAATGATAATTGTCATCGCGTCCTTTAGTTTTTTCGTCAATGCACAATTTTCGATTTAGCCTTAAATTGGACCAATCGAAATTTCTTGAGGAAGTTTGATGAGGATTTCCATTCGACATAATCTAATCAACTACTTTCCTGATTATAATATCATGAGATACGCCTATTGATTAATTCTAGCGAATGGAATATCCGAACCCCATTCTTCTCCCAATTGAATTACGATACCTTCAAACAATCTCTTATCTGGATCTGAGGAGGATGATCACAATAGAAATCCTATCATCCCCTCATTGATTCAACAGCATTAGTTCACATATCCCAGAACCATATTTCCTTTAATGGCCTCATATATTCCGGATAGGCGACTTCAGTGCCATTTTCTTTCTTCCGTAAGGTTTATATATTATAAGAATTACACCCTCAGCACACTTCTTATCCTGGAATAATTTCGAATAAATTCTTCCTTGAATCCGAACTGGAACGTAACGGAATGGGTGAAGGTCTAAGGTATTGTTTGGTATTCACTTCTTTCTTTAGGTATCTGGTGAAACCCAATGTGACAAATTGCAACTCATATAGTTATAATTCAAGAAGTGCTTCATACAGGGTAAAACAAGGTATGTAAATTTAAGTTGGTTAAAGAGGTGGCGCCTTCACAGGTTTATGGTAGTTCTCTTCAACTTTACCTTCATGACTATCATTAGCTTCGTATGTTGGTGAGATCTTTCAATTTTAACGTTGGCTCCCTCTTGCCTCTGATTACGGCTTCCTTGGCATAGAATATAAAGGAAGTTTTCAGTTCTGCCTGAAAAAGCTTTGATAGAGCTTGGTCTGCCTCACCTATGGTGCTCTCCTGGCCATCAAGCTTTCATCGGCTTGATACCCAGCTGACCATATTCCAAACAAAGAATTCATCGATCTGCCCTTTAGGAATTCATCGATCCTTACTGCCACTAGCTATATCTCAATGATTTTTAGCTCTTGATATACCACCTGAAAGTGCTGGATCATAGGAAGTCATTGACGAGCTCTCTTCACAAGTTCCTTTTCTAAGTAGACCTTCACATTTACTAGAAAAAATGTAGGCTGAATCCAATAAATGAGTGTCAAAATGTTCAGGTCTTCTGGCTTAACCTCGTCTGCTCCATTCTCTGTGTCTTCAGTAGATACAGTTTCATCGAAATTATCCATCTTACCTCGAATTGTTACTTGGGGAAGAATTAGTGCCGGCCAAGGCCCAGTGGAGTGCTTTCTGCTATCTGATATAAGACTCTCCATTCAGAAAAAAACGCCTCATTGACCACACGTTGTTTACCCGACCAACTCATATTTGATACAAGGAATGGCAACCTCAGTTCTTCCAAATGCAGGCAACTTCACTCCACCACTGCCTGAGCAACAGCCTCCCACTTTCGAGTCCTGACTTCTGCATCTCTCAACTTTTCGTTTTTCATCACGATAATTGCCTCTGAATGTTCATATACTTAAACAGCATTAAGCTTTCTTAAAAGTTAGACATCCCTGTTGGAAGCTCTGTCCGAAACATTATCGCAAGCTTTCATTAGTTCTAGCACCAATGCAATAAAGAATTAATCATTCCGTTTCTAGCTGGACCTCGCACTAATCTGTTATTTATTATTTTCCCCATCGCCGCTGTGCCGGCTCCAAATCATCCATCAAATTCATCTTGCGAAGGCTGCCCTGCGTCGTATTTCGTAATGAGTATCACAGCAGGATATTAATTTTTCTGTCACAAATTCTGGGCCACTGGGCAGTTCGGTAGATCCGTAATTGAATTCATCCCGAATTTCTAGCAATTAAAACTTCACACTGCTCCAGAAATTAATTTCAATTTCGGAATACCTACTATTTGAATACTTTCCAGAAAGTTTCGGGCATGAGATGAATTCCTGAGTAATAACAGGGATTGTGAAAAATTTATGTCTCCCCACGGTGGGGGCGGATTAAAGGGTTTAACAATGATTAAATCTTGTGAAGGGGGGCTGAAAGTTATCGGACTGTATTATTCAAATCGTGTCAGGCGAAACTTCAAGACTGAAGATCATCTGAGACCTTTCGAGAAAGTAGGTTCCTCTTAGAACAAACTCATTGTAGATCTGACTAACATTCCACTAGTGCCACCTGTCTGCTCAGGGAGAATTGAAATAGAGGGAGCCTGGTCCTCTTTGAACAAGAACATCTCATCTGAGAACCGGCCTAGTGATGTTATGATTGAAAAAGTAAGCATTGAGAAGAACTTCAATGCCATGCTATGTGAAAGGGAAGAATAGGAAAAGGAATACACTATCCAAAACTTCAAAGTGAATATCATTACATGCTATAGATATAGTTTTAAAACACTATCATTAGGTAGAAATACTTGCAATCAAAAGATGCATAAATATAAACCTGGAAAGGAACTATTAAGGGTGTGACATTGTGATCCATTCTGATAGTCAAGCTGCTATCAAAGCACTGAACTCCTATATCATAGACTCAAAGCTGATATGGGAGAGCCGGAGGAAACTTAATGAAGTAGGCAAGAACAACAAGGTATCTCTAGGCTGGGTTCCTGGTCACTCAGCAATCAAGGAAGTGAAGAGGTGAATACACTCGCCAGAAAAGGAGAACAAACGTCACTTACTGATCCAGGACCTTTCTGTGGCATAACTAAATGCACCTATAAGAAAGAGTTTTTGGAGAAGGAAAAGACTGAAACAGAGGCACTCTGGAGGAATCTTCCAGGAAGAAACTCCAAAAAGTTCGTTCGAAACTTCGAAAGCTCAAGATCCAAAAAGTTCTTGGATCTCAGTAAGAATAAGTTACGCCTCCCCAGTGGCTTCCCCACTGGACATTGTCGACTTAGAAAGCATATGACGAGAATGGGCTCAACAGAAACTGACGTGCAGATTCTGTGGGGAAAAGGAGGGAACTCCTGATCACTTAGAGACAGAATACCTCGCTATTGCAAACCAGCGCAAAGCATGTCTCGGACAAGAGAATTACAAGAGGAACGAGGATCTAACCTCCTTGAAGCGTTCTCAGATACTGGAGTTCATTGGAGCTCTGGAGCTGGAGGGCGAGCTTTAGGTAGCTCATTTGCGAATATAGCTCTGATGGAGGGGCCCAATAGACCTTGTGGTCTTAGTGAAATGTAAGCATCTTACCTAACTATAACTAACTAACCTGTCTGCTCCAACAGAAACCTTAACCCACTTCCACAAAAAAGTGAAAATGTAATCAACCTAAAAAATTCAAATTATCCCCTATCTGGCTTCAAAGTATGGGGTACAAAATAATTCACCGAAATCCCTAAAAAAACGCTTTTATTTGTCTTGGTGAGTCGACTTCATCAGTCGAATCAGGGACACTTCTCACGCGTTAGTATCAACAAAGTAAGTGAGTGATTCTTTCCATCCCCGTGACCTCAATGCAACTGAAATATGAAGGAATAAGCCAGTCGAAGCTCCAAGAAGTGGGATTAATTCGGACATCCAAGAACTTGAGTTTGTCCAATCATATTTCCCTACCGGTCGTTTCTTTATTTGTGGAGGAAATATCCCTTATTCTTCACAACAACCACAAAGTTCTCTGCTATTTCAGTGAACATCCGACGAGATAAGCACGCATAATTTATCGGAGAAGACCCGCATCATCGGCGACACATCTCCAAAATACACCGCGAATAAACCGCCACCCAATTCTTTTCACCCGAAACCTCACACGCCTCCTTGTGCGAGGGATAACGAGATAACTTCCCCCTTTAAGGAGAACAAATATTTTCCGAGATAACAGGATCCTATCGAACCCTCCCCACGCTCAAAACGCCAAATATTTCCCGTCGAAAAGAGGGATAACGAATTCATCCGAGTATTTTATTTCGCGATTTGTATACCCACTAAACCCGAAAACATGCGCCCAGACTTCCGCGGTGAGGCCCTTTGTGTCGGAAGGGCCTATAAAAGTGTGGAAGGGTGCCGACTGGAGCCGGGTTCCGTGGTCCCTCGAATAAATATTCATAAATTCCTCCGGCAAACTACCATAAAGTTAGCGTCAGCGGCGACTTTGGCGGATATAGATTCCGCGTTGTTTTTAACGCCTCGCCGTAAAGGTGTTGCGGCGCTTTCGACGCCGTCCTCGGGGAGATCCGTCGGAACTGATGGCGGTTTGGCGGCGATAATAAATTTCGGACGAACTCGATCCGATATTTCGGACGGGTTTATTCCGGTTTCGAACGTGTGGTTCGACATCTGTTCCGTTCCGGATTACAGTGCTGAGGTTATTGTGGGCATGTTTCGAAGTTCTGGGGCGTTAATAATGGAATATCTTATACAAAGTGTTACTGCAGTTTGATTTGTTACATTTAAAATTTTCTGGTTTCACTTATTCTGTAGTAACATATAACTGTTATTATATTGTCCTTTTCACGAGAAATGGAGATACTTTTTTTCAACTTCCAATATCTTCGATTTGCCTGAATCGATCGATTCAAGTGTAGTGAAAAAGTCGCGTCATCTCAACTGAATGAATTTTTCAATATTAACCTAAAGCATGAAATCGACCGTTTCACGAGAAATGGAGTAACTTTTTCTTCAAATTCCAATATCTTCGATTTGCCTGAATCGATCGATTCAAGTGTAGTGAAAAAGTGGATATATCTCAACTAAATGAAGTTTTCGATAGTAACCTCATGCATAAAATCGCCCTTTTCACGAGAAATGGAGTGACTTTTCCTGCAACTACCAATATCTTCGATTTGGCTGATTCTGTCGATTCAAGTAGGATGCAAAAATTACTACATCTCAACTAAATGAATTTTTTCGTCGACCATAGAATAAAAGCTCGTTTCAACGCACTCGAAATCATCCATTAATGACCCCTATTAATGCATGTAAGTTAATAGTAAAAACACTCAGGATGGTGAACGAAATCGTTTATTTCACAATAATCTAATGTCGGAGATAAGCACGTGGTTTTACACACACAGACGCCTGTTATGTTCTAGTTTCAGGTTAAGATCTAAAAGTGGATGACAATGGCGGATTGACGCTAAGCTCTGGAGATGGACCATAGATCCTATAGATCTGCGCATGACATCTTAGAGTAGAGAATAGATCTACGCTTGACTGGAGAACATGGTCTCAGCCTTTTTCAATTTTTTTTTTTTTTATTTATTTATTTATATCTCGACTCTCCTAGGTCTCTGTGAGACCCCTCAGAAGCTCAGAGCTTGTGCGAGTTAGGAGACCCGTTATAATGTTATGATCATAATGTCAATTTAAAGGGGTATCAATTTGAAGAATTGCTTACATGCACGATTTCTTGTATTAATGCATGATTATCATGGCAACCGAACATGAAATATTCAGTCGGAGCATAGATGCATCTATGTCGGAGCACGATCGAGCTGTCAAATTTATTTATTCGCTTTCGATCAGAATCTGATTTTATCCGTTACGCTACTACATAATGAATAACGAAGAAAATAT
The DNA here is from genome assembly GCA_963966015.1 of Aphidecta obliterata. Lineage (NCBI taxonomy): Eukaryota > Metazoa > Arthropoda > Insecta > Coleoptera > Coccinellidae > Aphidecta > Aphidecta obliterata. The sequence continues at coordinate 9,346,505 of OZ014435.1, forward strand.
CCCTTTGACACCGCCAGATGTGACAAAAACTGCAGCAACTTTGAGTCTGCTTCCTGAAAAGAGCCGCCATTTTTATGAGAAAACCTATGCTGAATTCAGATCTTGGTGCAAGGACAAGAAGGTTCGGAACTTTACGGAAACGGTTTGGTTGGCATACTTTACGGGTATTGCAGAAAAGGGGCCTCTAGCAAGTTTATGGCCAAATTATTCGATGCTGAAATCTACACTAAATGTGAAAGACAATACTGATATAAGCAGATACCACAAACTGGTGATTTATTAAACGGAAAAGAGAGGGATATATCCCAAAAAAATCAAAAGTTCTCGAAAAAGAACATGTGAGAGAGTTCATAGCGAATACTCCTGATAGTGTTTTCTTGATGTCGAAGGTAAAAATAAAACTCAATTGAATCGTTATTCCAACTTATTCTCATTATCTCGTTATAGTGAAATAACTATCATTGTTTGATTTGTAGGTCGCTTCGATATTCGGAGTAGCGGGTGCATTGAGAAAAGATGAATTGTTAAGGTTGCAGAGAAGGGATGTATAAGATATGGGATCGAAATTTTTGGTGACAGTGTATTCATCGAAAACACATTCGAACAGGATATTCACTTTGGTGGATAATGATGAGCATACACTTTTAAATATAATATTTCGATCTTTAATCGCTGTCATTAATAAACTAGTTAATTAAATAACTATTTCAATATTCACATAATGCATGAAATCGTCTGTTTCACGAGTGATGGAGTTACTTTCATTTTTCCTCCTGTCTTCATCTGATCGATTTTTTTTTGGTATTGATTGTATTTCTATTGTTAGTTCAAGAAATTCTATTCGAAATTGGTAATTGAATATTGAATATTTTGAGGGTACAGAAATGCGTTTAACACTGTTCGTGCTGAGGATGGGAATATCTACCGATTGCTCTTGAATCGTGTTTCAATTCACTATCAATCAGCCGCAGTCAATGTGGACGCTTTTACAGTACGAACAACTTTGCATTTTGCCGCGATTGAACACGGTTCGAGGAGGTCCGAAATTCGTTGGTCTTTGAGCGCGCGGCGGAGGCCATCTAGGGTCATACAATTAAAATATTGAATTTGATAAAGCTCAATATTTGGGATATTTGTTGCCAATGACATTTTATCTTGGTAATTTCCAATCAGATTTGGGAAAATATTATATCTTGAATTTTTTATTTAATTATAAGTAAATATCTACCTATTATTTTGACTCATTCTCATTGAGTCTTCCACTTATTTTCTTGGAATTTGATTTTTTTTGGTACACAGTACTACACACTATGCATAAGATTTTTTTCAATGAATAAAAATAATAAATAAATAATAAAAATTACATTATTCAATAATTGGGATTGGGAATTCATTGGGATTTACCTCATTCGAATAGTAGGTAATTGAAGATTGAAAATTTAATATTTTATCTATTTTTCGATATATTTTCCAATTCAAAAATGTTCTTCAACTAAAATCAATGAAAATAATTCATATTAAAAAAAAAAGAAGAGAGTGAATTCTGGACTGATTTGAATTTGTTGTGCATTATAATTCCTTTGACTAACTGACTACTGTGTAAATTAAATCAAATAAAAAATCTCGAATGGTAACATTTGCGGTGAAATTAAAAACTACCCTGAGTATAATATTAAGGGACTTATATTGCTACGTTATATGGAAAAATTATGTTTAATTTTGCTGCAATTTGAAACATTATGAATTCATCCCCTGCTATCCTGCGAAATCGCCCTCTTGCCTCCACCATTAAAACAAACAAACAGTCATAAAACAAACACACAACGATATATCCAAACCCCCAATTTCGTTTCGTTTAATTGCGTTAATTCATGCCGAGAACAAAAATATTTGCATGCCTCTCGAACTAGCCGGACCTCTCGATATCATTTATCCCCTGATAATGGCAAAAATACACGAACACCTACCCGCATTCCCTTATGTGCGTTCTCACCCCAACGCCGAAATAATGGCTTCATTAATATCAACACGGTCTCGGAATTCCTACATTTTAACCCCCTCCGTTTTGTTTTGTTACAGCTCTTCTGGTGATAGGGGGTGCGGCGGTCTATCCAGTGGGATGGGACAACAGAGAAATGCGGGAGTCCTGCGGGAACACCAGTCATATATATAGACTAGGTCAGTATTTCACCCAAATCCTGCCGAATGCTTGAGTGTTTCCGCTTTTCCGCATTTCATTGCATGGTTACCGTTTCTATACGTATTTATTTATTGCTTTTTCTGAATGTTGAAACAATGTTAACATTCCTGAATACACCAACGTATGGTGACAATTCTTGGACAACAAAGTAATATTTGTATGGATATTGAATGAAAAATGTTTAGAATCACACTGTATCTTCGTGTTTTATCCACTGTGCTGACATCATACTATATTCTTCATTTTCGTATTTCCTATTTAAGCTGTATATTGAAAAGAAGCATTTTCTCTGTTACGAAAACGATAATCTATTTTTGTCGATGAGAAAAGGACTCGTTCATCCCACAGAATTTATTTCTCTGGTACTAATGGAAATGGTGGGAAAGTTGAGGTGATTCAAACAACCGATTCTGAACCCAAATAACGATCGTTCGTTTGAAACGGCTTCCAATTTCAGTGGTTCAGAAAAGAAGATGCTGTTAATTTTAGTCGGCGCAGAAATTAATCCTCTACAAGTTTTATATCAGTCACTTTTGACATTTTTGAGATATTAGAGGCGATATTATCAGGGCTGTATCTAGGACGTGGCAAGGGTGGTACTTGCCACGGGCGCAAGGTCCGAAGGGGCGCCAAAAAATACCGAAAAAAAAAAATAGAAGCACAAAGAAAAAAAAATAATTCAAAGATGACAACACGCTTACGTAAGTAAGTAATTCGAACACAACATTTCGAAACATTGATATTCAAAGTACAGAATTAAAATGCAATTAGGTCAGAAATACGAGAAATATGGTCCAATTGTTATAACAAATTTTCAAAGATGCCGCACTCTGATCATAAATATTACAACCGGCAATATCGTCATTCCAAGCACAGCTTTTTTATGAGTTGTTTACACTACATCCCTTATCTTCTCCAGTTTGTTTTGAAGGGCGGCTTCTTTGATGATGATGGTTCATTGAGATCGATTTGTTTAGATTTTTAAGCCACATCTGTGGTATTTTAAAAACAATTTGTATTGCCAAAAATTCATTAATCGGAGTTTTGAGCTCAAGAAGTGGGAGAAAAATTTGGGAATCTTATTCTATTCTACATAAATATTGATTTCTTTCGATTGTGAAGAGAAGATCAAAAAATATAAATTTTAATGTTCGTTTAGTGTGTATCCAAATTTGAAGTGATATAAGTTTTGAGTTTTTTTTTTATATTCTGACTTTTTTAGCGCTCGTACTACTTACACGAGGGCTATATCATTTCGTCACGATGTCTGTATTTATCGAATTTTGAGCTGAAAATGTGCCGTAAGCACGATAACTCTCGAACGAAACAACCTAGAGACTTGAAATTTTCAGTGTGGGTTCAGTTCCCGAATGCCTCGGTTAAGTTCGTTAATGGGCCAAATTCCACCAGGGGTTCCGTAAATATGGCCGTTCAAAGTTTTGTTCTCCTGATTAATTGGAAACTACAGATTTGATCGAGATGAAATTTTGCACTCAAATGGAGAATGAGGTGTTCAAGCTACATATGAAATTTTGTCCAGATCGCATGATCTGAACCATAGAAATCATAGAGAATTGTAACTTTTGAACGGAAACGCCTAGGGACTTGAAAATTTCAGGATAGGTGTGAATCTCGAATGTCGTGATCACGTTCATCAATAAGCAGAATTAGACTAGGGGTTCCGTAAATATGGCCCTTCAAAATATTTTTTTCCTGAGTTTCGAAACTACTGATTGGATTGAAATGAAATTTCGCACCTAGCTGGGGAATAATGTGTTCAAACTACGTGCGAAATTTTTTCCAGATCGCATCACCAAGATCATAGATACCCTAGAAAATTCTAGCGAATTATCGAAAAAAAATTGGTCAGCTGAAGCACTGACATTTAGTCTGGAGTTTCGCCTAAGTTTCAGAATTTCTTTGACAGCTGTCCAAAATTCCTTCAATTGATTTCTAAAACTGGAAAATGCGAATACACCTACAAGGTGGATGTACTAGCGCTCAAAAGCTCCTGACTTCACGGCAGTGCTTTTCGTAATTTTTTTGTGTCTCAAAAGCAAACGCTGTACATTCGTTGAAGTCGCAATTAGGTGAAATTATCAAAGTTCTTCGCTAGCTCAAAAAATCGTCCCTGGAAAATTTGATAACAAATTATGAATTTATCATATATCTTAACTTCTGGGAAATTCTGTTAAGTAAAATAATCCGAATTAATCAATATTTGCAAGAAAAACAACTAGATATATCTGAAGGCTCACAAATGATACTTGGACTATTGAACGAACGGAAAGCTAACAGAGAAAACTTTTTTATGCCATTGATGGAATTTTCGAAAAATGAAGCTGATAAAATTGGAATCGAAGCAAAGTTACATCAATCGAGAAAACGAAAAAAACCCAAAATTCCAAGGAAACTAGCCAGTGATGAATCTCATCTTTTTGATGCAAACGCAAAACTGAGGAATTGGACTATAATTATTCAAATTGAAGAAAGATTTGTTGCTTTGAACGAAGTGGCAAACGAATTCAGTTTGTTGAATGGTAGTGTCATTCAAACTATAAATATTGACGATTTGAAGAAAAGTGCGGCAGATAAATTTTATTATGTACATCAATATGAATATTTCATTTTGTTTTTTCAGAATTTGTTTTATTTTTATGCACTTCATTTAAAATGTGTATTTCAATGTTTTCAATGAAAAAATTTTTCCATAAAAATGTGTATTATTTTGAAACTCTTACGTAAATATATGACTAGCATTATGAAAAAAATATACTATAAGAAAAATATGATGGATAAAAAAAATCAACGCAAATGGGGGGGCGCTGTCTAATATATTGCCACAGGCGCAAAAGTACCTAGATATGGCCCTGGATATCATGAATAAACTGGTGACTTCAAGATTTGGCTGTGATTTCCAATATTTCCAATATTGGTCTAATTCTGACCTACTGTAATTTGGCGAGAGTTGGCCCGAAAAATCAGCTATTAGTCCCATTCCACGCAAAATTTAATGCTCTACAATCTTTATTATGACCACTCCTCACATTCCTAGGGTATTTTAGGCGATGTTCTGAACAAACGGACGAAAAACTAAGGCTTTGCATTAACGTCTAAAATTAGTCCAATATTTGATTCACTCTAGCTCAATAACAGGAAATCTTAAAACTCTACCTCAAGCTCAATTTGACGCAGATTTTAGTTCTCTACAATGTCCATTTTGAATGTTCATAAAAAGTTTCTTCAGTTCAGTGAAAAACCTTTAGGCCCAACCCTGGACAACGCCGTTGAACGTTCGAAAATGGTTTGCGACCACCCTCAGATGAATTGAACACTTTAAGCAAAAACAGAGTACTTGCCCAAAGGGGTGATATCGGAATCTCGGCGAATCCCCACGGGCTGATACTGAAATAGGGTTGAAGGATAGGAAGCATAGGATGGACCTTCTTTCTGCACAGTTCCGGGGCTGTCACCTGGGCGATTGAGAAGCTAAGGGCACTTAACTTGAAGTTGCTTAAGGTCACCTCCAAAAAAGAAACAATGGTGCGATAAAAACGCAGCGATGGAGATCAGACGATTCGATTTTCCACGAATGCGGCGATATCTAGCAGATGATTCGATTGGGAGCCATTTTTCACTCGGTCGAAATACATGCGAGTCCTTCAACAAGAAAGCCCATCTAAATTTCAAAAATGACCCAAGTGACCATGTCACAGATGTATCACAAGAAGAGCACGGATACAGAGCAGCGATATAACAGATGTTGAGATTACTTTTCTGGTATTTTATCAAACAGATATCAGTGTTGAGAATTAATTCCTCGTCTCTTGTGGGGGAAGATTGAATTGTATGCAGTCGTTTGAAGCACTCTAGAATAAAAAACCCCAATGAATCGTAACTGCGCTTACACGCAAATGATTTCGATTTTCCATTCATTGAATGAAAGTACCTACATAAATGGAGCATTTGGATGGGTAGTTTTTTCTGATGCAAAATAATGTTTGGATAGCGATGGTGTGTGAGAGCGAATTCAGAATTGGAGGCAAATTTGTTCTGCCGATAACTCACATCCCCACTATACGTTTGGGTTGGTTTGCGGTAAAACGTTCAGCTGCAGGATCGACGAAGTTTCGGATGAATTCTTTCATCCGCATAATCAATTATTTCACATTTTTATTTTGAGTTTGGAATTTAACGTTTTTTTTGCATTCGGATGAAGGCCAATTTTTAGTAGCACTGGCTTGATAACACTGATTTCATCAAAAGATGCATAGATATAAACCTGGAATGAAACTATCAAGGGTGTGACAGTGTGATTCATACTGATAGTCAAGCTGATATCGAAGCACTGAACTCCTGTATCATCGAATCGAAGCTGATATGGGAGTGCTGGAGGAAACTTGGTCACTAAGGAATAAAAGGAAACGAAGAGGCCAATACACTTGCCAGAAAGGGAGCACAAACGCCACTAACTGGCCCAAAACCTTTCTGTGGCATAGGGAAATGCACCTTCAAGAAAGAGTTTTTGGAAAAGGAAGAGACTGAAAGAGAAGCACTCTGGAGGAATCTTCCAGGAATGGATCACTCCAAAAAGTTCCTTCGGAATTTCGAAAGTGCAAGATCCAAAAAGAGTTTGGATCCCAGTAAGAATAAGTTATGCCTCCTGACTGGCTTCCATACAGGACATTGTCGCCTTAGAAAGCATATGATGAGAATGGGCTCAACAGAAACTGACGAGTGTAGATTCTGTGGGGAAGAGGAGAGAACTCCTGTCCACCTGGTTACAGAATGCCTCGTCATTGCAAACCAGCGGAAATGATGTCTTAGACAAGAGAATTACAGGAGGAACGAGGATTCAGCCTCCTTGAAGCCCTCTCAGATAGTGGAGTTCATTGAAGCTCTGGAGCTGGAGGTCGAGCTGTAGGCAGCACATTTGCGAAAACAGCTCTGATGGGAGGCAAAAATAGACCTTGAGGTCGCAGTGAAATGTTACCCCCTTAGTTAATAGTTAAAAGTTAGGAAGGGGGTTACGTTCTACTGTGATCACAAGGTCTATTGTGCCCCCCATCAGAGCACTGTTCGCAAATGCGCTACCTACAGCTCGCCTTCCAGCTCCAGAGCTCAAATGAACTCCAGTATCAGAGAGGGCTTCAAGGAGGTTAGATCCTCATTCCTTCTATAATTTTCTTGTCCAAGACATTCTTTGCGCTGGTTTGCAATGGTGAGGCATTCTGTAACCAGGTGAACAGGAGTCTCCTCCTCTTCACCACAGAATCTACACTCGTCTGTTTCTGTTAAGCTCATTCTCATCATATGCTTCCTAAGGCGACAATGTCCTGTGAGGAAGCCAGTGAGTAGGCGTAACTTGTTCTTACTGAGATCCAAATACTTTTTGGATCTTGCACTTTCAAAGTTCCGAATGAACCTTTTAGAGTGATCCATTCCTGGAAGGTTCCTCTAGAGTGCTTCTCTTTCAGTCTCTTCCTTCTTCAGAAACTCTTTCTTATAGGTGCGTTTACCTATGCCACCGGAAGGTTCTGAGCAAGTAAATGGCGTTTGTGCTCCTTTCCTGGCAAGTGTATTGGCCTCCTCGTTTCCTTTGATTCCTGAGTGACCAGGAACCCAGACTACTTGCCTACTTCATTAAGTTTCCTCCCATATCAGCTTTGAGTCGATGATATAGGAGTTCAGTGCTTTGATAGCAGCTTGACTATCCGAGTGGATGTTACCCCCTTACCTAATTATAACTGATTTTATTCAGGAAAAAAGATTTCTTATCCTGTTTTTGCCAGTAGTCTCCAAGAAAACAGTTTGGTGGTCCGTTTGATTGGAAGTTGTTTTTGCTATTTCTCTTCTCAGGGCTGCCCGAGTAAGCAAACGTTGTGGGGAAAAAATTTTATGGGAGATGGAGAACTTCTCCATAAGACGATTTAAGTTGAAATCCTCGAGGAGAACTTCAATTCATTCAAAGGGAGTTCAGTTGACGTGTTATTCAGCACACAGTCTGAACTAGTTCAGAGGTTCATTTTTCATAATGTTTTGAGATGAGTTTATAGCATTAAAGCGAGTTCAATTCATGCACCTCCAGTTGATGGAAAACTTTCTGCTGTATCATATCAGTGAGTTTACCATCTGGAAATTCCAACCCAATTCACATCCGCCCAAACAATTCAGGATTTCGTCTAAATAATATATTATTGAATATCCAGTTGAAAGCACAATGGCGCATCCAACAACCTTGGAACAGAAACCACCTAGAAGCTTTGCTGACTCCCGACGCGTTTGACTGATTCTGAACTGGAAAATAGATCGAATTCGCTAACAGACCCCGAAGTTTGAGTCCCGATAATGACCCATTGTTACACGGCGCTCACGTGAACTATTTGACCAGAATGGAACTGGAACACTTTCGAATAAACGGTTAACATCGTTGTCGCGGTAAAAGCGCCCTGATTTCAGAATCTGCGATCGGTTCCATACCCGTGCGTAATCTGAATACGAGTCCATTTTCAGGCTATGCTGATATTCTGCTGCGTGTCAATTAAGTCTAATGGATAGGGATAGAATAGGTCCAGTCTAGTTGTATGGTTTCCCGATGGTCCTCTTTTCATTATTGAGGATTATATATAATACATGAGTGCTGCCTTGTGGAACAAATTGGATTTTCCTCCAATGTTTGTTTGTCGCCATGGACAGGGGGGGCACTGGGAGCTTCGCCCCCTTCTCACTTAACGGTAACTCCCACAATGATTTCCGCAAAAAGCGCGTACTGATAATGGTATTAAATGCTGATCAGCATAGTTGATAATGTAAATGTACTCGTATTTATTATGCAATATCATTATTCCATGAATATTTCTTCTCTTTAGACAGGTATAACAATAGATAACGGCCGAATGCCCAGTGAACGTGTAGCTACTCCGATATCAGCATATCGGCTTGTAATAACGTTTCTAATCAATATATTATTGAACAACCGGCGCTGTTCGGCATAACTATCATGCTTAATACAGGGATAGGTGCATGCTCCAAGCATATATTGTGTTATGTTCCGTTGTATATCAGCATGTATCCATACATACCACGACACCCATTTTCAATCATAAAACGTCTGTTCCAGGAACTTGCCAACTATCATGGTCGGTTTATCTACTAGCTTTTGCAGTTCTTCTATTGTTGGTGTGTTTCTGTCTAAGTTTTTGCGCGTCTCGGGTGAGTATTGAAGCTTTTCCGATTAACCTCCTGAATGCATGAAAATTTCCATATGACCATTATGGGATTGGAACGATAGTACATAGGATAAACTGGAATTTTGAATGAAAGACTGTGGTAACTTCGAATTGAAACAAAAATACATCTTTATCCAACCATTTCTGTTCGTCCATTTTTCAATATAACTCACACAGTGTAATTGAAATTCAATATGGATATCTTCGAACGCCTCCATAGTAGCTCAATACAAGAGGGCGTGGAACAATTCCTGGCAGGTAGACACAGATATCATTTAGATAAATATGGTGCAGATGTACCATTGGACCGTCATCAGTTCTTGACAATATCTTCAACATGTGATTCAAAATTAAACTATCCCAAGCTCGACTAAAAGCCTTGCAATTATCTAGGTACGAACGATCTTGTAATCATTTAGGAACAGACTCTAAAGGTGCGTACAGACAGGCTCCGTCTACTGTAGTTTTTCCCTCTGTGATTTGTTGCAGAGGGGCCTCAAAACTATCGAGCAGTGGTGCTTGTCAGTGGGGCTCAACATCAACCCAGCCAAGACCACAGTGGTTCCCTTTACCCGGAAAAGAAACCTTCCAGCCATGAAGCCCATCTTGGTGAATGGAGATAACGTAGAATGGAATTATGAAGTCAAATATCTGGGAAATACCCTAGACAATAATCTAGCATGGAACATGGAATAAGCATGTTAAAAACACTGCTAGTAAAGCGACAAGAGCTCTTATGGCGTACAGAAGCCTATCCGGTTAAACCTGGGGCTGTAACCCTAAAATACTGCGATGGATGTATGTCATGATTGTGAGACCAATAATAACTTATGGGGCAGTAGTCTGGTCTGCTAAGACAGGGCAGACAAGCACGAGGAAAATACTCGACAAGATACAAAGGCTTGCCTGCGTTTGCATCACTGGAGCTATGAGAACGTGCCCGACCAGAGCACTTGAGGTCATCACAGATCTCACTCCATTACATCTAGTGATCAACAGGGTAGCCCATGAGGCTATCCTTAGAATATCTAGGGAAAGTACAGGGAATGAGAGAATTGAAAGTCAAGGAGCCTGGTCCTCTCTGAACAAGTACATCTCATCAGCGAACCTGCCTAGTGATGTCATGATTAAAAAAGTAAGCATTGAGAAGAACTTCAACACTATGCTATGTAAAAAAGAAGAATGGGAAAAGGAATACACTACCCAAAACTTCAAAGTGAATACCATTAAATGGTATACAGATGGTTCTGAAACCACGATGGGGGCCGGCGCTGGAGGTTAAGAACCAAGTGTACACTATCGTTAGGCTCCTACGCGAGTGCCTTTCAGGCAGAAATACTTGCAATCGAAAGATGCATAGATATAAACCTGGAAAGAAACTATCACGGGTGTGACATTGTGATCCACTCGTATAGTCAAGCTGCTATCAAACCACTGAACTCCTATATCATCGACTCAAAGCTGATATGGGAGTGCCGGAGGAAACTTAATGTAGTAGGCAAGAAAAATAAGGTGTCTTTAGTCTGGGTTCCTGGTCAGTCAGGAATCAAAGGAAACGAAGAGGCCAATACACTTGCCAGAAAGGGAGCACAAATGCCACTTACTGGCCCAGAACCCTTCTGTGGCATAGGTAAACGCACCTATAAGAAAGAGTTTCTGGAGAAGGAAGAGACCGAAAGAGAAGCACTCTGGAGGAAGCTTCCAGGAATGGATCAATCTAAAAGGTTCGTTCGGAACTTTGAAAGTTCAAGATCCAAAAAGTATTTGGATCTCAGTAAGAACAAGTTACGCCTACTCACTGGCTTTCTCACAGGACATTGTCGCCTTAGGAAGCATATGATGAGATTGAGCTTAACAGAAACAGACGATTGTAGATTCTGTGGTGAAGAGGAGGAGACTCCTGTTCACCTGGTTACAGAATGCCTCGCCATTGCAAACCAGCGCAGGGAATGTCTTGGACAAGAGAATTACAGGAGGAATGAGGATCTGACCTCCTTGAAGCCCTCTCAGATACTGAAGTACATTGGAGCTCTGGAGCTGGAGGGCGAGCTGTAGGTAGCGCAGTTGCGAATACGGCTCTGATGAGGGGCACAATAGACCTTGAGGTCGCAGTGCAACGGAACCCCCTTCCTAACTTTTAACTATTAACTACTGTAGTTTCAGATCCTGGTGAAATATTTGTTCCTGGTTTTAAATCCCACTAGAAGAGTATAAAATGGAACCACACTCCCAGGACAAGAGATGAAAATATTATTGAAATAGGCTGGGCATCCCTCAACAGGCTGTGCCTTTGAACCCTACACGTTGGTGTTGAACATAAAGAACTTATTTTTTGAAGCACTCGAAGTTACATCGATGTCCAACATTTCAAGTAATAGCCAGCAAATTTCGAATGAATAAACTGAAATTGAGCAATTGTGCAAATAGCAGTGTCTCTGGAGTATGTTCCCAGAGCTGGCCAAAGAGTATGATCTCTGTGGTTTCAGCTATATTGGAACAGTCTCCTCTAGTTTCAGATGCTGGGGAAATATTCGTTCATGGTTTTGAATCCCAGGAGAATAGTATATAATTTCCGTGGTTCCAGTCCCAGGAGAAGAGCTGAAAATATCATTCAAATAAGTGAGGCATCCCTTAACAACCTTAAAACACTACACGTTGGTGTAGGGCGGAAAATATCATTTGAATAAGCAAGGCATTCCTCAACAGGCTGTGCCTTAAAACCCTACACGTTGGTATTGAACATACAGAAATTATTTTTTGAAGCGCTCGAAGGTTCATCGATAGACATCATCTCAAGTAATAGCCAGCAAATTTCGAATGAATAAACTGAAATTGTGCAATTGTGCAAATAGCACTGTTTCTGGAGTATGGTCCCAGAGCAGGCAAAAGAGCATGACCTCCGGGGTTTCAGCTATATCGGAACAGCTCCCTCTAGTTTCAGATGGACCAATGTGTAGGGCTGAAAATATCATTTGAATAATCAAGGCATTCCTCAACAGGCTGTGCCTCAAAAACCTAGACGTTGGTATTGAATATACAAAACTTATTTTTTGAAGCACTCGATGGTACATCGAAATCCATCATCTCAAGTAATATCCAGCAAATTTCCAACGAATGAACTGAAATTGTGTGATTGTGCAAACAGCACTGTCTCTGGAGTTTGGTCCCAGGGCAGGGGAAAGAGTATGACCTCCAGCTATATTGGATAAGTCTCCTCTAGTTTAAGATCCTGGGGAAATATTTGTTTCTGGTTTTGAATCGCAGGAGAAGAGTATATAATATCCGTGGTTCCACTCTCAGGAAAAGTGCTGGAAATATTATTCAAATAAGCAAGTCATCTTTCAACAGGCTGTGACTTACCCTACACGATGGTGTTGATCATACAAAACTTATTTTTTGAAGCAGCCGAAGGTACATCGATGTCCAGCATTTCTAGTGATAGCCAGCAAATTTCAAATAAATAAACTAAAATCTTATCGATGACACAAGAATTCGCCATTGAACTCTGGTTGAGATGGCAAGAAAAAGTTAACCTAAAAACTTTTTAATATCATCTGCAATTATGCCATGATATCCAGTATTTAATTTGAACCAAACGACACCCAGGGATGCCGACGTAAGAACATCCAATGTCCCTTAAAGCTATTGTTATCCCCTATGGTCCATTGTGTTCCTATCACCAAATTCAGAAATAACTAACGATATTTTCCTTTTTCTTTCCAGGTGAAAGCCGGCTCGTTTCGGATCTGAGTGTACAGCGTAGGCATGTTACGGATCAACGTGTAGCCCTTCGGTTGGCGAATCAGGTCCCAATGGCGAACTCCATCGAGTACATCGAAGAGCCAGCTGGGACCTCAAAAAATCAACTGCCATTGAAAACCATTCACGCGGATATCGAGAACGTGCCGCTTTCACCCGTGATCGGTGTTGCGAACATCAGTGATGCCGTGAAAAGTTTGCCAAAATGTCTGATGCATACGGACGGAGCAGTCTTCGACTGATTGTTACGGTCACTTTCGGGACAGTCTTTTCGGAGAAGAAGGAAAATTTTAAGTTACATCAATTACAAGTTGAGACCTCATCATCCAGTGATTATGATGTTCAACTTTGCTGGCTAGTAAACAAACAACTTTTGGATGTCGCCGAAGGCGACGTGGAGTTTATGTATCCCCAAATTTGGTTTACTTTTGACTGTATGTATATGCAGATTGAGCAAAATAATTATGTGATGAACACTCAACATTCAAATAATGAAGAGACTGTCCTGGAAGTGTCCATAAATAGAATATATCCTTCATCGTGAATCTGTTCCATCCTAAGTTGAGAAATTGTTTGTTTTTCGAAAGGATTGTTCGATTCGGATTAATGTGTTGAAAATGATATTATTGTGTATTTGAATGAGGAGAAGACACGTTTTTATTCGGTATAACCTGAAAATGATATCAAAACTCCTATCAAAAATTATTTGGAATCACTTTCCACTTGTTATTGTAATATAATGTTTCATTTATTGATTTGAACGTTTAACCAATTCGTTGAATTTGTAAGTAAAAATAAATAAATGTGTCGAAATCTATTCAGAGGACTTCAACTGATTCAGGTTGTTTCATTGCTCCCTGTCTGCTTCTTATATAGCCTAACGAAATTCTTCGAAAGAAAATTTTCGATCATGAAAATCTATAAAATTTTGAAGAATAATTGAAAATAAATGAAATTATAGGTGAAGAAGCCATAAAAGTATAAAATGTATTACTAAAAATAGTAAAAGAATTACCAATAAAAACCTAAAGAATTACCAATAAAAACCTGAATATAATTCTTCATAATCTTTCAATTTAAATAATTTTTCTCTACCTATAAATATCAAAAATGAAATTCACAATCTTGATAACACCAAAAAAAAAGATAAAAGATAAAAGATTTGAATAAAGTGAAACCAAAGAATTTCTAATTATTCAAAATAAATTTTTAAAACATAAAGAAATAAAAAAAAAGTGAATATATTAGAACGATATGTTTTGAGTGATACAACATTTCACAAATGAAGGAAGGATATTAAAACTAATTATTTGATTGATGAACAGTATCGTTAAAGACAGAAGAAAAAGCTTTGACCTCAAAAAGAAACAAATTGACCACCCAGCGAAAACGTTCTGAATCAATTCTTCCATCTGTCTGTTTAGAATAGCAGAAAGTCTGGGATTCTGTCTAGAATTCATTCAACTGTTAATTCGAAAATCAAAAATAAAACATCAAAGAGTGAATACTGTCGGTTCGCTCAGGGGTGAAAGCTCGAGAATAACGATGTTCAGAATACTCAATTATTTCACTGATTGATTCGATCAAGATAAATCGGGTGGAATCTGAAAATGACGTCTAATTTCTGCGATAATTTATATTCGTTCAGAGTAGGCTGAACAAATAACGCTGTCGAAAAAAAGTAAATTGAGTTTACATGGTATTGTGATTATTCCGCATGAGTAAGTATTCAACACTCTCAATTCTTGAATTGAATTATTCTTTTAAACTATGAAAGTTGGAATAGTATCATCCCCTGAAAGAAAAATGCAGAGAGTTGATACAATCAACTTATTCCATTCAGGGTCGACCTCCTATCGCCTAGATATGCGACGAAAACTTCCCTCGCTGCTGAGCGTCAACAAAATATTTGGGTTAAGTATAAATATCCTTGATTTTATTCATGTGTTTATTTGACGTAATCAAATCGAACAATTTCAACTATATAATTCCGTCAAAGGGACGATGTACTTCATCAACAGACCAACTGAATGGAAAGAACTCGAATTGAATAGATAAAATTGTGCCATTCGAATTGACTGCAAAACGGACAATAATGAAATTGTTTTCAGAGGAATGTATGCATTGCAAAATGTACTATGTTTGTGACACGAATGCTTTAGTTATTCAAGTGGCAACTGTCCTGATTGAAAGCTGCAAGTTACATGATTGAATCGATTGTACTGTACCGCACACCAAATACAATCGATCCGGTTGAAATATGTTTGACAAGCTGGTAAATTGATATTTACACGATACAGAGCGAGTACATACGTGTTTTGACTGAACGAGATGTGTATAGTGCCCATTGAAACTGTCGAGAGAAGAGATTATGTATTGTATTGTGAAGTAATAGCGGGGTGACTTGTGGATCAAACAGACTTCAAAGTGGCATCCTCTCATGGTGATTATAATCGATTTGAATAACATTTGAGAGTAGCTCTCGGGATTTTATGAAGGCAAGGGTACATCTTGCTATAGTAAAATTTGTGGAAAAGTTGAAGGGAAATCCGATTAGAAATGAATATAGATTTGATTGATTTGATACTTGATGAAAATCCATATTTACTACGATTTTCACTAATTAAACAAATTGCGGTAAATAACGGGTATAAAGTATCATTGATATATAATATTCTCTAGGAAAAACCGTAAAAAAAGGCATGAATGGAGTGAATCCAGTTCAAGAGGAATTTAAACAAAATCAATAATAATAATTACATATTCAGGAAAAGTCTCATTGTTCTTAAAACAAAATGAAATTAATATCGCATATATAAGTTTATGAATATAGACTGATGCAGCATCATATCGAGGAGCCGATGATTTCCTTCCACTATTGCAAAGAAAGAAGAAGTTTGAAGAAAACTCAAATCGAAATAGAAAGGAAAGAATTATATTCGATAATTATAAGTGATGGGAAATGTGAAGAAATAAATTTGTTGTTCATGAAAATGGAAGAAGTCAAGAATTGAAGGGAAGATTTCTATTTGGAAAGAAATATTAGTATTCCGAAAAAATTTGAAAATGAAGGAGTAGAAGAAGACAAATATTATCAGGAGCCTATGATTTTTGAGCGCTCGTACTACTTACACGAGGGCTATATCATTTCGTCACGATGTCTGTATTTTTCGAATTTTGAGCCGAAAATGGTCTCAATCGACTATGTTCGACTCACTGATGACGAATCCGTCGGAAAATTCGAGTCTGTCCATCCGGCCGTCCGTAAGCACGATAACTCTCGAACGGATCAACCTAGAGATTGAAATTTTCAGTGTAGGTTCAGATCCCAAATGCCTCGGTTAAGTTCGTTAATGGGCAGAATTCCACCAGGGGTTCCGTAAATATGGCCGTTCAAAATTTTGTTTTCCTGATTACTTCGAAACTACAGATTCGATCGAGATGAAACTTTGCACTCAAATGGAGAATGAGGTGTTCAAGCTACATGTGAAATTTTGTCCAGATCGCATGACCAGAACCATAGAACCATAGCAAATTGTAAATTTTGAACGGAAACGCCCAGAGACTTGAAATTTTCAGGATAGGTGAGGTTCTGGAATGTCATGACATTCATCTATGAGCAAAATTATTCTAGGGGTTCCGTAAATATGGTCGTTTGAAATTTAGTTTTCTTGAAAATTTCAAAATTACAGATTCGATCGTGACGAAATTTTGTATTTAAATGGAGAATAATATATATTCAAGCTACATTTCTCTAGATCACATGACCAGAACCATAGAAACCATAGAAAATCATTACTTTCGAACGGAAAGGCCTAGGGACTTGAAATTTTCAGGATAGGTGTGGATCTGAAATGTCGCGTTCATGTCTAACAATGATCAGAATTATACTAGGGGTTCCGTAAATACGGTCGTTTGAAATTTTGTTTTCTCGATAATTTCGAAACTATAAACTATATATAAAAAGATATTGTAAGTATCTTTCCTATCACAATTTGTACAATGTGATTATACCAGAATATCCTTGTTGACTGTACATTTTCAAAATATGTTGAAAATATCTTCTTACAGTTGATTCGTTTTTATTTTACCAAGATATCGTGTTAACCGAATTTCACTAAATCCAATCTGTGTGGAAGGAAGGTGGACCATTTCTTTCACTATCCAGACAAAAGGGCGTTGTCAAATCCAGAATAATGTTCAATAACAAAATGTTATCGGTCTTCAAGTTTTGGGAAAACTGAAAGGTTCTCCCAAATTATATTGGCATCTTTATATTTCCAGAACCTAATCAGAAATTATCTGGATATCTCTAAATGATGGTCATTCAATTCTTCACTGACTAATTCCGTGAACCTAACATGGTTTCATTGAGTTGAAATTCCACAAAATATAATGATAAAAAAAAAACCTAATTCTGTTCTATATCGACAGGTTTAGGGTTCTGCGGAAAAACGAGATCAACATAAATACTAGTGCTCAAAATAGCAAGGTAGGCCTTGATTATTTGTAAAATTCTGGAAGAATTAGCCGATACTTGATGAAAATCCATAATCGAAGTAACAATAGAATAACTGATATGATTTCCACTACATACGAATTCAAAAAAAAAGAAAAAAAAAATTCGAAAAATTAAAAAAATAAGAATAAATTCAAGAACACTCTGAAAGAAGTATACCCAACGCAACTTACCGACATCTCAAAGTTTTAACTTATTCGGGAAAAATTTCGGAAGGAATTTCTCATTTTTCAAAAGCAAAGGATATTTAAGTTGCATATAAGACCACGAACAATTTGGGCAGATATATTGAAAACAATGAAGATAAAACGGATAAATTAAATGAATTTGGTGTAACTTTCGGAAATTGCTCATATTTTTACATAGGAAAAACAGGTAGGAATTTCAAAACAAGGGTACTAGAACATAGAAATTGTTTTAATTGAAGGTAGAGGACATTCGTCGTACGCGAATCATTTGAAAAGTAATAATGATGCTTCTAAAGAAGATTTCGAAATTTTGTATACGGAAAATAAAAGTAGAAAATTGAACGGAGATCTTTGAGATAAATAAATAAAAAACTTCTGTTTTGTTAACGATCAAGTAGACTTGAACAAACCACCATCATTGAATCTTTTTTGAAGTAAAAATTTTTGTTTTTCTTCAGAATGATGGAAAAAAAACATATCAGATCATCTCACATAATGGTGGTTAGATAGGCATAATTTCATCCTTGGAAGCTTCTTTAAGAAATCATTAAATATTCATCCCGCACAAGGAGTTGCGCATAGGATTGACCATTACCCCCACCTATTGATAAGATTATTTGTATTAGTAGGTTTGGTTAGGTTAGGTAGGTAAAAATTTTTGTTTTTCTTCAGATTTATGAAAAAAAAAAACATAACGTCAACAGATCTTCTTACAGAATGGTGGTAAGATAAGCATAACTTCATCTTTGAAAGCTTCATTAAGATATCATTAAATATTCATCCCGCACAAAGAGTTGCGCATAGGATTGCCCATTAGCCCCACCTATTAATAAGATTATTTGTATTAGTAGGTAGCTCTACAGTTTAGAGGAGTACTTCAGTTATACCTTGATTACCTGAAGATGATGCTTCGCATCGAAACACGTGTCGTGGAATTCCAACCCACTGTAGTGGAAATCATATAAGTGGAAATCATATAAGTTCAATTGTGAGCTTGATTATTTGCTTGTTGAAAAAAATATCAACAAATAGATTTCCGAGTAAAAAACTGAATATTTTTCATATTCCATGGTCATATTAACTTTTTTGCGCAAAATAGACCACAGTGACAGTATATTAAACTCCGAATAAACAGTCGAGAAATTCCCCGTTCAAATGCCAGTTTCATCACAGGTACAATTAATCGTCCTCCAGCACTGAAAATGAAACTGATGGACAACAACAGCCAACAAAAATTCATGTTGGCGTTCTTGAAATTCGAATTCGGTGATCTGAAAATGTTTTCCAAACAAACTAATGACCTCGTCAAACGTTGAGTCCAACCAGCGGAGACCGTGGATGCCGCACATGAACGAGCTGGAAATTTAATCAAGTATCGGATAGGTCCAGACCATCCATATCTGTCCGCCAATAAAAATTGTGAATATAAATCTCACCATAGAACTCGGTTTCATTATGGACACGTCCGTTTCGTCGTCTCTATCGATGTTCAGGGCCGGTGGGTTCGGTATGTGGGCAAATTTTTCATTCTGCGCGTTTTCTGCTAGAATGATTTAGCGCGGGAAGTCTGTAATGCGGCATAAAATTTTCCGGATTATTTCGAATTGATGGTCTTTTCATGTATTTCAATATCCTAGGAGGGGTTTTGCACGGGTTCCCAATATAATTTTCAACCTGTGGAGGACCAAATCACTCCTATCAGAACGTTGGCCTTCATCGCCATGTGTGCAGCTCGAAACAAAAATTATGTCAACTAATTCAATATTGCGTCAAATTCGACTTCTTCGTCTTGAATTGTTATAAATAGGCGGATTTTGGTGAAATGATTCATTTTGACAAGTCCTACCATCTGTAGTATGTATCAGTATGAACACTCTCTATATTAACGATCTTCTCGATTCTCGATTTGAAAAAGCAACATTCAGAAGATTACAATGAGAATTTAATATATAATGTAAATTCACAAATTATTTTCATTGACCAGGACATCCGATCAGCGTACGACTTAGGTACATCGTTGATGATACTGGAAAAAATATGCGCAGAAAATGATATATTAGAATTGTTCCTCATAAAGCTAGCTAGCAATATAAAATTTTTGAATATGTTGACAAATTGTAAAAATGAAATTCTAGGAACATCCTTAAAGATTAACATAATAGGAGATGTAACGCGAATCGAAGACAGAGAACTAAGGCAAATTATTCTGAACGACTTTCACATGCTTGCAACCGGTGGACATGCAGGTATTGAACGCATGTTCAACAATATCGAAAGAGAGTATTTTTGAAATGATTTAAGATCTGACGTTGAAAAACTTGCAAAGAAGTGTGACGATTGTCAACGTCATAAACATTCCTTACCTAGGAAGGAACCTTTGGCCACCACAGCTTCGTCTGCTTTTCAGAAAGTTTTTTTAGATCTCGTAGGTCCATTACCTACGGATATCGGAAATAATAAGTATATTCTCACTATTCAATGCGACTTGACCAAATTCGTTGACTGTAACCCACTACCAAACAAAGAGGCAGAAACAGTTTCGAAATCTTTTATTCAAAACTTTGTTTTAAGGTATGGTATACCTTCTGAAGTTGTTACAGACCAAGGCACAGAATTCTTATCAAGAATATTTAGTGAATCGTGCGAATTGCTCAAAATGAAGCAATTCAATTCAACAGCTTATCACCACTATACACTAGGTGCGCTTGAAAAGTCGCATAAACACTTAGGAGCATTCCTTCGTATGCAGGCAGCTAAGGAAAGTAACAACTGGGGTAATTGGGTTCCATATTGGTGCTTTTCATACAACAATACCGTGAACTCTTCAACTCGCTATACTCCTCACGAACTTGTTTTCGGAAAACCTAGAAGATTTCCACAAAATTTAAAAAGCCAAGTAGATCCAATCTACAATTTTGACAACTTTCCTCTCGAACTAAAATATAGGTTGCAAACGACATGGAAAGATGCTAGAGAAAACTTGGTGAAGACAAAATTGAAAAGAAAAGAGAGTTTCGACAGAAATTGTGAGGAAATGAACTATACAGTAGGAGATAAGGTGCTCTTGAATAATAAGAACAGTGACAATAAACTTGACCCCTACGAAATAGTGGAAGTGCGAAACTCAAACAGTATTGTAAAAACGGACAAGAACAAACTCAAAGAAACTTTGTATATGTAAGTTCCATTAAAATTATGTTTAACGTATATATAGATATTAAGCTATAGATAAGTCAAAAAAAAAAAAAAATTTTATACTTGTATAGAAAAATGTATTCTCTTAAAAGGGGAAGGTGTAGTATGTATCAGTATAAACACTCTGTATATTAACGATCTTGAGATGCAATATCTGTTGTAACTGTAACTGATGTGTTTACTACGATGTTTAATGTTATCGATCATGTTATCAATTTTCGAGGTTATTATGATACAATCGATTAAACATGTAAATATCTTATGAATATAAATACTAACATTTTGCTAGAGAGAGTCTTCTCTAGATTTTACGAATAAACCCTTGACGAGTGTCTTATTCACCATCTCTCGACTGCATAACGATTGAGCGAACCTACAACCTACCCTAGCTTTCAAACAGACTGATCTGAAATCAGAAATCTTCATGAATGTTAAACGCCAGACTCCTACCCTGCTTATTACCAATGTCATATCGAGGATAATAGATCCGAATGCCCTTTTATATTCAAAATATTTCGTTGGGAGCGCAAAGCATTTTCGGAATTCGGGAATATCCTACATATCAAGGGTATATTAAAATCGAATTTCAATTGTAACAAAAGGAAGAGAAGAGTCGTTGAATCTCCAATTGATCATATGTATTCGAATTCTGAACCGGAATGTTCAAGATTTGGAAAGGAAACCTAAGCTGACCGATATTTCTAAATTTGAATCAAACTTTCCAAAAATAAAAAATCTAGAAATATTTTTTTTGAGAATCCCCCGAGATGAAGTTATCAAAACATTCGAAGAAATGCGTTGTTTGAGCAATCGAAACAACTTTCATATTTATCATTATTGATAGCACCATGACTATTAGGAATGATAAACAACAAGAATATGAAGTAGCTCATTATTCGAACACTGTTCGTGCTAGGGATGGGAAGATGTATCGACTCCTATTGAATCGAAACAATTCACTCCCGAGTATTGGCTTGCGAAGTTCAAAGTGGACGCTTTTCCAGCACGAACATCCTGAAAATTTTAAGTCCCTAGGCGTTTCCGTTCAAAAGTTACAATTTTCTATGGTTTCTATGGTTCTGGTCATGCGATCTGGACAAAATTCCACATGTAGCTTGAACACCTCATTCTTCATTTGAGTGCAAAATTTCATCTCAATCAAATCTGTGGTTTTCAAGTAATCAGAGGAACAAACTTTGAACGGCCATATTTACGGAACCCCTGGTGGAATTTGGCCCATTAACGAACTCAACCGAGGCATTTGAGATTTGAACCTACACTGAAAATTTCAAGTCTCTAGGTTGATCCGTTCGAGAGTTATCGTGCTTACGGCCGGCCGGTCGGATGGACAGACTCGAATTTTCTGACGGATTCGTCATCAGTGAGTCGAACATAGACGATTGAGACCATTTTCGGCTCAAAATTCGAAAAATACAGACATCGTGACGAAATGATATAGCCCTCGTGTAAGTTGTACGAGCGCTCAAAAAAACGAATCCCGGGAATTTTCGGTTAAATGAATTCCTGTTGTTTGAACGCAACTTTTGTTATTACAACAAGAAAAGACCGTTCCGAAAACAATATGTACTTGCAATCTAACATGCTGATTCCGGTTGAAGTGTCTTGAGTCCTATAAACAGAAAAAAATCGGTAAGTATAGCAGTGATCAGGTAATTTTATTTCAAGAAAGGTATATTTCCGTTAATGTTACAGGAATATCTAGTAAAATATGATAATTTTGTAGGTAAAACCCAACAATATTTGTACAAATTACAGTATGGACATATAAATTCAACAGGAATGTTTGGTATTTCGCACAGAAATTCAGATTATTCTACTGGAATAAAACTGACTAGCTAACAGTATTTTAATCCACGTTGTACCATATGGTTGAAATAAAATATCGATTGAAAATACCGAAAAAATTTTCTAATGTAAAATTCCTAGGAAAAAAATGTCAGCTACACATGGAAATTATTCCTAAAACCACGTGGTTAATTTAATAGGATATGCAAGAAATTCCAGTTAAAAACTAGCTAACTACAGAAAATTCCTGTAAAAGCTCAGGTTATAAGCTTCGAATACAACTCATAAGTACTGTAATATATGAACGATAGTTCTGTTAAATCGATACTACAGTGACGTTATGAGTAAAGTAATTCCTGTTTTAGTTTAGTGTTCATTACTGGGAATTCTTGTAGGAACTGAAGTTTGAAGCTTTGAATACAACTATCAAGTTCTTTAATTAAACACGAAATTCCTGTTAATAGTCACGCATATTCCGGTTTTCATCACAGTATTATTTTCCTGTTGAAATGACGAAGTGCAGTTTGGTTGCATCAACTAATATAAAACTTATTATTTCTAGAGGAATTAAACAACCGGAAATGTCACGCAAAATCAACAAATATTCCTGATGTCGCTTATATGGGGGGAATTTCCTGTAGAAGTAACCGAATTCCTGTTGTATATCCTGGAAAATTTCTTTGAGTGTTCGAGAAACTTGCATTTTGCCGCGGTAGAACACGATACGACTCGATCCAAAATTCATCGGTCTTTGAGCGCGGAGGAAAGGGATTCCAGGATCATGAAATTAAATTAATTAACCCGATACCTCTCAAATCCCAGCAATATAACTAAACCAGTCCCAATGAGAATAAGGCAAAATATGTAATAGGTCACTAATAATTTGGGGAATATCAGAAATTTTCTCTAAACTGAATGAAAATTACGAATTACATATTTATCATTCTTGAAAAACGCAGTGGTGTACCTACATAATAATTTTTCCAAAAATGTCTAGTCCACATCCCTTACAGACGCCACTGGTTGAAACCACATCTTCCTAAAATCTCTCAAAGATTCACAACCTCAAGTATCAGCATCTTATACTGAAGCACCTCGTACATTATATGGAAAGAGGTAAGAATTATTTTATTGAATCGGTTTACAGTTTACCCATCCCTAGCACGAACAGTGTTCGACGCACGCCTTTTCAAATGGCATTAGGATGGCTGCAAGGGCAGAAATATGAATGCTTGGCTCAAGCTCATGATTAATTCAAAAGAAATCCTTATTCAACAAAAAAAGAGAATCGATAAAACTATTCCAAACGATTTGTAACTTTCAAAACGCCTACATCTCCATCCAAACTCACTCCGAAGAAACGAGTTTGGTCATAAATTTCTTAACAGCGGACTACAGGATCGGTCAAGGAATCGGATCAACTTTCTCATACTCAGATTTGGGTTTGTTATACGTTCAGGAGTGCTGGAATAAAAATAATATGGGCTATAAAATATATATGTCCTTATGTGATGGAACTCGACTGAGAAAAACGTTGCAGAATGAGTTGGTGTGGTATACTGCTGAATTTTGCATGAGGATGAATGTGTTTTCATATAAAATAAGAAAGGAGTGCACATTCGGTCTGTGAATAAAAGGTTTTATGTAGTCAAGCGGAGGTAATGAATTGACATAGTCGATGCTCTACGAGGATGGCTGATGGTATTTGACTTTGCTTCACACAGTAATCTTGGGGCATGCGTTGGACTTTTGAATCGACTACGATGAAGAATAGAGACTATCCTGGCAGTAAGAAACACACATATTTTAAAACGTATAATGATGTATTTACCTATCTTTGAATTTTCACTTAGAATGAATAAAATGTTGCAATTACAATACTCATAATCTTATAAGCGTTTCATATGAGACCCATAAAATTTTATACACTGCCAATATTGAATAAACTATTGAAAAAATGTGTATTCATATAAAGATGGATTTTGAAATTTCCACAATATCTCGAGGATAATTCGGTTGAGACTTATGAAATGTTATACGAACCCTCGGAAAAATATTTTCTGCATCCCTCATTGTTTACTGTCGGAAGCGAGACGGTCCGAAATTCATTTCGATATTCCCAAGATGAAATGTCTAATGGAATTCCAGTATTTAACTCCTGATTAAAAGGAAACAATGATAACGAATGTCCTTTGAGAACGTGAATTCCAGCCATATCTAAATACAAATCCCGGAGATATAATCGTGAGATATTCCCAACTAATTTCTCATCCTTTTGAAAGCGCCACCCATTCTCATTTGAAATGCAGATGGTTTGCTGAGGTTGCCCACAAAAAGGTTATATTACTTTTTTTTACCGTCGACTGTGAAGCTGTGGAAAGAAGTGGGTTCCGCGAATAGACTGTTAAATTTATTTGTGTTCTAATTCACCATTTGTCAGTTTCAGTTTTGCGCTTCACGGAAAAATTCCAGGGAAATTGCAAAATATATTAGAAAGCTGCAGTCTGCAAGTGATTTTCTGGTAATTATTCATTTTCCAAGAGTGAATCTCTTCTGTTTTGTGTCCGCCTGATGAATTTCTGTGATAATTCGTGACAGGTCAAATTTTCGTCTTTATATTCATGGTATTCAGTAAATTTTTGGATTTCAATTCTTAACGAAAATCAATTTCCTTGAAGAAAACTCAATTTGACACAAAGTGCTATCCCTAGTGCGACTGGCTCAACCCACATATTTTTTCTAACATTCCTCGATCTCTTTGATCGCAAAAAGGGGTTACATTAGAATTCCAAAAGCTGTCTAAATATCTGAAGAATTTCGTAGATACTTTGTTTCAACGTTGAAACCGCTCTCGTGTATATCGAGCCCTGATGCCGCTGAATCCTTGTTTTGTCGACGTTGAACCTTCTACAAAAGGTGTAAATAAACTTGTTTATAATAAAAGAAAATTGACCTCATAACCGTAAGTATCAAGTGCCAGTAAAGACGGCCAGTGAGAGGATATCCAATTATACTCCTAGACCAACAGATAAACAAAGGCACGTTATGTTAGTTGGTCTGATTTTCTACAGAGCTTCTTCCATGCTCTTCATTCATGGAAATTCTCGATGAGGAATGATCGAAATCATAAAAGGAGAATATTCCACAAGTTTCATTATGAACCTATACACAATCACCATTTTTCAACTACATCATTCAGAACTTCGTTAAAAATAGAAAGATCATCATTTCTGTCCATTCCATGAAAGTCATTTCGATATAGAGTTATAGCCCTATAGGATTATAATGTTCTTTTTTCCACGGAATATCATTCGAATTTCAGACACTAAAAGTTTCGCCCATCAGAACAACGGAATAGGCATCCCCTTAAAAAAGGGGCGATTCATCTGAAGTTTCCACTTCCATGATTATACTTTTTATAGATATAGTTCATAATCCAGGGGTGGACCATGTTTCATGATTCAGTTTTTTCCGTTTTTTTTTATTTGTTTAATTTTGTAGTATCTCTTCTTCCATGAGTGTTTTTTCGGGCTGTTGGCTTCCTTCATCTAGTAATTATTGATTCGTTCTTCAGGTCATCTTGAAATTAATTACTCTAAAAGTACACAGAGATGAGAAAGTCTTTACAGGTACCTGCAGAGAAGTGGGGACGATTTCTGTTGGAACAGACATGTGGCATTCGTGAATTATTTTCCCCTGATCTACAGAACTTTTTTTTTCAATAGGAGCTGGTCTCCCCATCAGAGTCATCGTGAACACGCTGCACTGAGGACAGGTCAATAAACCCGAAGCCCAGAAACATGGTCTGCAGTTATAATGAATGATTTTGATGATCTCAACCGAAATTTTTGTCCATTTTGAACTTTCAAGGATCATGTAATACCATGTTTTTCAAAACATCATTATGCCACCTCATTATAATCTACAATAGAAAAAGTCACTGTCACAATTTTATGCAACTGAAATATCCATTTTAAACGCTAAAAAATCAACTGACAACTACTGGTATTTTCAGTTCAAATCCACTCAGCTATATTCAATTTTCAGAAATTATCCTACACGAAAACGTGACTCCCTCTCGCGAATTCTGATGTCAGATAGATCGAAAGAGAGTAGTCAGTAATCGATGATAATAATTTTCCTGAAGCCTGGAGTTCCCGTTCTTGAAGGGACTCCTAGTACTCTGAGAATTTCGGAATTCCCTTTGTCAAGGTAGCTATTTACACACTTCAATAATAGGAAAAATCGAAAATGAAAACTTTCAAGATCATTTATTCGTTGATATTCATAAGCATTCATCTCAAGCTAGTTGAGTTCATTGATAAACTAAAATAACCAAAGTATCGATAAGCTGCTTCGGTGTTCACATCAGAAATTCAAGCGGTAGAAGGGAGAAAAGTATAATCGAAAGAAATAAGGATAATGAAAAATGAAGACTTGGGTTCATTTATTCTTCAACATCCACAAGCATTCATCTCAATCTTGTTACGTTCACTGATTACAAAGTCTCAATAAGCCGCGAATGCTCTCTTTGGGGCTTACATCGTCATCGAAAAATCCAAGTGATGTTGATGAAAGAAAATGAATCGTGCAAAATCCCAAATTGCTCGCAGATCCAACCCTGCCTAAGCCGTATAACAAGCAATTATCCACTCCATTACCGTTTTTTCCTAATTTTTAGGTTGAGGTGTAATTCACTGGTAATGGTCCTTTTAATATCGGAGCTCTATAATTTCATTATAACTTCATTTTCCTCTCCTGAAGTGAAAATAACAATACGTTTCGCTGATGAAAGGTTTTTCGCTGGAATCGTTAGAAAATATTCCAGTGCGCTCTTCTCTTCCTTTGAAGATACTATATTGCATTCAAGGTTCAACCTCAACATGAGCGTGGGATGAAAAAAAAAAGACTTATTTCTATATAGGTACCTAATATAGGAAATAGGTACATACATAGCTGGATTAATGATGGAAATTTCTTCAGCCCGCTTGTTACTGATGCAAATGTTTCATTCGTGAACATGATAGTTGGAAAATTTACTCACTCAGCTGTACTTTTGATATCAGTCACATTCTTTCATACATTTGAATTTTTTATGATTAGTGCTCATTAGTGAATTCAAAATAATTACTCCATTAAAAAGGGTGAGATTTTCATTGCTTTTTTATTCGACTCACTCACCTAATGCATGAAATCGGCCGTTTCACGAGTAATGGAGTATTTTCTTTTTTAATTTCCAATATCTCTGATTTGCCTGATTTGATCGATTCAAGTGTAGTGAAAAAGTTGCTACATCTCAACTCAATGAATTTTTCTATATTTACCTAATGCATGAAATCGGCCGTTTCACGAGAAATGGAGTAACTTTTTCTTCAACTTTAAATGTCTTGGATTTGCCTGAATCGATCGATTCAAGTGTAGTGAAAAAGTCGATACATCCCAACTGAATGAATTTTTCTATATTTACCTAATGCATGAAATCGGCCGTTTCACGAGAAATGGAGTAACTTTTTCTTAACTTGCAATATCTTGGATTTGCCTGAATCGATCGATTCAAGTTATGCGAAAAAGTCGCTACAACTTAACTAAATTAATTGTCCAATATTCTCCTAATGCGTGAAATCAGCCGTTTCACGAGAAATGGAGTAACTTTTTTTTCAACTTTCTATATCTTGGATTTGCCTGAATTCATCGATTCAAGTGTAGTGAAAAAGTCGATATATCTCAACTGAATGAATTTTTCTATAATTACCTTATGCATGAAATCGGCCGTTTCACGAAAAATGGAGTGTCTTTTTTTCCAACTTCCAATATCTTGGATTTGCCTGAATCAATCGATTCAAATGTTGCGAAAAAGTCGCTACAACTTAACTAAATGAATTTTCTAATTTTCACCTAATGCGTGAAATCAGCCGTTTCACGAGAAATGGAGTAACTTTTCTTTCAACTTTAAATGTCTTGGATTTGCCTGAATCGATCGATTTAAGTGTAGTAAAAAAGTCGATACATCCCAACTGAATGAATTTTCCTATATTTACCTAATGCATGAAATCGGCCGTTTCACGAGAAATGGAGTGAATTTTTTTTCAACTTCCAATATCTCCGAATTGCCTGATTCGATCGATTCAAGTGTAGTGAAAAAGGCGATACATCTCAACTGAATGAATTTTCCAATACTTACCTAATGCATGAAATCGGCCGTTCCACGAGAAATTGAGTAATTTTCAACTTTCAATATCTCCGTTTTGCCTGAATCGATCGATTCAAGTGTTCTGAGTGCACTTCTGTCTGAAATAATATTTTGCGCAAAAATCGCCGTAAAGTCTTCTCAACCTCCTGCTTCTTGTTCCCATATGTTCGATTAGGAAGTCAAGGATCAGAGGGTATTATTTGTGATCTCCTGAAATAGCCAATATATTCCATCCAACTATCTTTGTTCGCATCTCTACATATCCACTCCTTCTGGAATAAATTAACCGTCTCATTTTCATGTAACCTCAATCCGGTCGTCCTTTTGGCACCGCCTCTGAAACTGTTAGTCCACAATCCTCTCCAATTCATAGTGACTTCCGGGCGATGTTCTTGATATCTACCCCCCTCCCGACCGAGGGAGGTATAAATATATTCGGAACTGGTTACGGAGTTATCAAGGGTTGAGTTATACCTGACAAGGGATCAAGTTGTTTTCAGCCTCGCGAGTAGATCAGACGAAGTTGCTAATTATAACAATTCAAATTGAATCGGATGGTTTTATTTTGTTCGCTGACTAAACTTGATGAGAGACAAGAGCAGTTAACGAATGAACAATCTACATCGAATTTGGCGATTTGTTTCCGCTATTCGGATTTTATGCGATAGTAATTAACTTTCACGGTCTATCGGATTAGGACATGTCATGAACAGAATTTCGGGCTGAATAGTCTGATACCTAGATTGAGTTGCACGATGCTCATCGAATTGGCCTCTCGGAAAAAATTACAGGTGGCTTTTTTAGGGATGTACATGGAACTATCTGATTTTCACCCCATTCCAGATATATTTCACATATTTGAAAATTCAGCTTTACAGACGTTCCACGTGAAAAGAAATTTGAGTTATTCTGATCTGTTTTTCACTGAAAAAAACGAATCCCGGGAATGTCCGGTTGAATTAATTCCTGTTGTTCGAACGCAACTATTGTTATTACAACAAGAAAAGACCGCTCTGAGAACAATCTGTACTTGCAATCTTACATGCCGATTCCGGTTGAAGTGACTTGAACAGGAGAAACTGTACGGATAGCAGTGATCATCAGGTACTTTTATTTTAGAAGGAATATTCCTTGTGTATATACTAACAGTATGAATACATTAAATTCAACAGGAATTTTTGGTATTCCTCACAGAAATTCAGATTATTCTACAGGAATAAATCTTATTCAGCTAACACTATTTTAATCCATGTTGAACTATATTGAGGCTGTTTGGAATAAAATATCGGTTTCCGACGAAGGAACGAAGATGATGAAACAGCGATTCGATAATCATCTCGATGATATCGAATGCACTGTTGCCGATTTGGTATTTTTAAGTTCAAATCTAGCATTTTTTGGCTCAGTGAGCATGTTAAATTCGAGTATAGCAGTTTTTGGCATCATACTTAGAATTGAATTCTTGAGCGCTCGTACTACTTACACGAGGGCTATATCATTTCGTCACGATGTCTGTATTTTTCGAATTTTGGGCCGAATATGGTCTCAAACGACTATGTTTGACTCACTGATGACGAATCCGACGAAAAATTCGAGACTGTCCGTCCGTCCGGCCGTCCGTTTACACGATAACTCTCGAACGGAATGTCCTAGAAACTTGAAATTTTCAGGGTAGGTTCGAATCTCGAATGCCGCAGTTGAGTTCGTTATTCGGCAAAATTCGCCGAGGGGTTCTGTAAATATCGCCGCTCGAAATTTTGTTTTCCTGATTACTTCGAAACTACAAATTCGATCGAGGTAAAATTTTGTACTCTAATGGAAAATGAGGTGTTCAAGCTACATGCAAAATTGTTCAGCTCGTATTACCAGAACCATAGAAACCATGGAAAATTGTAACTTTTGAACGGAAACGCCTAGAGACTTGAAATTTTCAGGATAGGTGTGGATCTCGATTGTCGTGATCACTTTTATCTATGAGCAAAATTTTACTAGGGGTTCCGTGAATATGGTCGTTTGAAATTTAGTTTACTTGATAATTTCCAAACTACAGATTCGATCGTGACGAAATTTTGTATAGTAATGGAGAATGATATATTCAAGCTACATTTCTCTAGATCGCATGACCGGAATCATAGAAACCATAGAAAATTATAACTTTCGAACGGAACGGCCTAAGGACTTGAAATTTTCAGGATATGTGTAGATCTGAAATGTGGCGTTCACGTTCATCAATGAGCAGAATTATACTAGGGGTTCCGTAAATACGGTCATTTGAAATTTTGTTTTCTCGATAATTTCGAAACAACGGATTCGATCGAGATAAAATTTCGTATTTTAAACGAGAATGATATATTAAAGCAACATTTTGTCCAGATCGCATGACCAGAACCATAGAAACCATATAAAATTATAACTTCCGAAGGGAAAGGCCTAGGAACTTGAAATTTTCAGAGTGGGTTTGGATCGCGAATTTCACGATCACGTTCATCAATGAGCAGAATTAGACTAGGGATTCCGTAAATATGGCCGTTCAAAATATTCTGTTCCTGATAATTTCGAAACTTCCGATTTGATTGGAATGAAATAAAAAATTGGTCAGCTGAAGCACAGACAAAGTCTGGAGTTTCGTCTGAGTTTGAGAATTTTTTTGACAGTTGTCGAAAATTCCTTGAATTGATTTCTGAAACTGGAAAATGCGAATCTACCTACAAGGTGCATGTACGAGCGCTCAAAAGCTCCTGACTTCATGGCAGTGCTTTTCGTAATTTTTTCAATTAATACTAGCTCTTGAATAACTTTTCCTTGGAAATACAAAAAAAAAGGAAAGAGGGTTAGTATAGGATCAAGAAACATAATGCAGGAAGGAACAGGGAAATAGGGGTTCGGCAGGAAAACAGAAGTTGAAGTCAGGTTCGAACATATCAGAGGAAGAAAGAGAGATTAGATCTGTAGCGATCTGCATCGACGGCCCCATACCGTACCGCTCAACAGAGGGCGCCTCCGAATAGACAAAACTCAAGAGATACTACCGAAAGGATTGAAAAGCGAGAAAAAAGATGTGAGCATTTGAAGACAGTAATTCAGTAATCAAATTCGCTCAAACTGCAGTTTGTTATTTCTAGAGGAATTAACCGACCAGAATTATCACGTAAAATCAATAAATATTCCTGCTGTCTCTGGTATCGGGGGAATTTCCTATAGAGATAACTGAATTCCTGTTGTATATCCTGGAAAATTTCTTTTTCATTAAAAAAAATTTTATTAACCACAGACTTCTCCAAGGTACCCGAAAAAACAAAGAGAGCAGAAAAAATTTAGGAAAATAAAAATTATCGACAATATGATGAATTGATTCGAAATTGACCACTCATTTCAAAAATTGATAAGAAATAATACATAAGGTTCTAAAACACCTCTTCAACAATTTTTTTTTGTTTCTGTATGGATCCCTTGAGGGAAAATCGCCTGAACATCATGATCGTTTTCTCATTTCAAAACAAAAACACCTTTGTCGCTGGAAATTCCTTCAATATTTGAATTTGAAATACAGAAGTTGTTGATCTTTGGCCAGGAGGGATTTTTCAACCAAATTCGGCCAGATGTTCAAGGGCCAATACAGGACCTCAGTTAAAGGAAATCATCTTGCATGGATGAAACACCAAGCGCCAGTCTTGAATTAATCAGAAAAAAAAATTCCGAGCAGAATTATCGTGTATCATTATTGATGTCGATTTTATGAAATAACATTATTTGCCTCAAAGACATTCGTTTCGAAATCTTTGGTTTTATAGTCTCGCTACAGTGTCACCTCATATCAGATTAAAATATCGAATATTAATTAATTTTCACTAAACAACATTTCAGACATAATATTCTATCCTTTCACCAGTTTCAATGATTTCACTTTCCATAGAAATTTCCCTTTTGATGATATATCGATTATTTAACCACAAAACTACGACTTATATTCGACTAGGTATATATTCCACCCTCGTACAGAAAACGAATTCCAGCAATAACCTCCGATATCTTTCAACCCTTCAATCAAGACTCCTAGGATACACTCTCCTTGGAACCCTGTCTTATCACAACAGATGACCGAACTCTAAATAAATTGTTTAACGGGTCCGGATCAGTGGTGGTCAGTTGGAATCCTGCCCATACAGGCTTTCCCTATGGAACGGCAGTCGCACCGGACAAATTGATGGTCCCACCTGATTCCCAGATACTTCCAAACTAAACCCTTTGAATTACGATGCTCTGAGGTTGAAAACCGCAACACGGGGTTGATTGAGACGTTTGTATTGAAGATTTGCGGGTGGTGGGCATTTTATAGGCATTTCTTGTTTGTACAAATTATTCATTGTTAAAATTGGACAGAAAAGAAGAGACTTATGGGACTGGGAGCATTTCTGGCGCCTTTGGTGCATTTTTCACTTCACATCGAGATGCGTTTCAAGAATATATTCCAGGGTAGAATAAAAACTACGTTTGATGCAATTCGAAACCTAGACCACCCTGTCTTGGTTTTTGCGAGCCATTTTCAATATGTAAATTGAAAGCCAATTCCTTCTTCTCAGCTCAATTCCAGAATATGGTTGAACCGATCTGACGTCTGCGCCCGCCATTTTTGAGCGCTCGTATTACTTACACGAGGGCTATATCATTTCGTCACGATGTCTGTATTTTTCGAATTTTGAGCCGAAAATGGTCTCAATCGACTATGTTCGACTCACCGATGACGAATCCGTCGGAAAATTCGAGTATGTCCGGCTGTCCGGCCGTAAGCACGATAACTCTCGAAATGAACAACCTAGAGACTTGAAATTTTCAGTGTGGGTTCAGTTCCCGAATGCCTCGGTTATGTTCGTTAATATATAATTCCACCAGTAAATATGGTCGTTCAAAGTTTTGTTTCCCTGATTACTTGAAAACTACTGATTTGATCGAAATGAAATTTTGCACCCAAATGGAAAATAAGGTGTTCAAGCTACATGTGAAATTTTGTCCAGATCGCATGACCAGAACCATAGAAACCATAGAAAATTGTAACTTTTGAACGGAAACGCCTAGGGACTTGAAATTTTCAGGATAGGTGTGGATCTCGAATGTCGTGATCACGTTCATCTATGAGCAAAATTATACTAGGGGTTCCGTGAATATGGTCGTTTGAAATTTAGTTTTCTTGATAATTTCAAAACTACAGATTCGATCGTGACGAAATTTTGTATACTAATGGAGAATGATATATTCAAGCTACATTTCTCCAGATCACATGACCAGAACCATAGGAACCATAGAAAATCATAACTTTCGAACGGAAAGGCCTAGGGATTTGAAATTTTCAGGATAGGTGAGGTTCTGGAATGTCGTGATGACGTTCATATATGAGCAGAATTATACTAGGGGTTCCGTTTGAAATTTTGGTTTCTCGATAATTTCGAAACTACGGATTCGATCGAGATGAAATTTTGTATTTTAATCGAGAATGATATATTAAAACAATATCTTGTCTAGATCGCATGACCTGAACCATAGGAATTATAGAAAATTGTAACTTTTGAACGGAAAGGCCTAGGAACTTGAAATTTTCAGGGTGGGTTTGGATCGCGAATATCGCGGTCACGTTCAGCAAAATTAGACTAGGGGTTCCGTAATTATGGCCGTTCAAAATATTTTTTTCCTGATAGTTTTGAAACTACTGATCGAATTTGAATGAAATTATGCACCTAGCTGAGGAATAATGTATTCAAACTACGTTCAAAATTTTGTCCATATCACATCACCAAGGCCATAGATACCGTAGAAAATTCTAGCGAATTATCGAAAAAAAATTGATCAGCTGAAGCACTGACATGAAGTCTGGAGTTTCGCCTAAGTTTCAGAATTTTTTTGACAGCCTTTCGAAAATTCCTTCAATTGATTTCTTAAACTAGAAAATGCGAATCTACCTACAAGGTGGATGTACGAGCGCTCAAAAGCTCTTGACTTCACGGCAGTGCTTTTCTAAATTTTTATTATCCGTACAGAAATCCATATTATCATGAACTTAGGAAGTAGGTTTGCTGAGTCCGTCCAAGAGAAGAATAACCACAGAATCTTTTTCGACAAATTGAAGTACGATGCTAACCTCGAAATTTGAAGGTCTCTTGAAAAAGGCTTCGGGTGAGGCTGGCGGTTTTGGTTGGCGCTGGCTTTTTAAATTCTACAGTGATATCTTCTCTTTTTGAAGGTAAAGCAGGGTGAGATTGTGAGTTAGTTGATCTGAAACCTTCGAGGGTGGAAGAGATACTTTGGGTTTGTCATGTGAGTAACAATATTTTATAATTACAAGGTTATCATTTATATCTAGGCTTCTCCTAATTTGCTGCACTTGTCTTCGACAATGTCCATCATTTACCCCATGTGCTTATCTCATATCATTTACCCTCAATTCACAAGAGACCTTGCTTTTACTGAACATTATCAAGTCTATTCCATATTATTTAATGATTCTTACTGCACGCATTATTATCCGTTATGACTTCTTGTTTATTGTTTATATGATTGACTGCTTATATCGTTTAATATCTATATCATCCACTGCTTATATCGTTTATTGTTTATTGCGTTTACTGTCTATAGCATTTACTGGTTATATCGTTCACTGCTTATATGGTTTATCTAATTAATTATTTGACCAGGGAGACAACTATCGGATGACGCAACCTAAAAACTAATCAAGGCTTTGCCCAACGTTTGGAAATATATATAACGAGGATCTTTGGTCGCATTCCCCTCTCCTTGCACCGTGGGAGCTCATCAATCATCAATCGTCAAATGATAGTTTGACCCCTGCGAAGAATAACTCCCAATTTACCGCCTTTAGTCTACTCAATCATTTTTTAACACCATTTGAGAGAATTCTCACCAGTCAACCTGTTTATGAATATTCTTTACTTGTGAGTTAATGGTATATAAACGAGAAAAGGAGGGAGGTTGTTTTTTTCTTCCCCTTCAAGGTTGTGTTTTTTTCCTCCCTACCTTTTGGCACTCTGAAATAAACTTGTTATTTTCTTGTTTTGAGTGCTAAAAATATGTGTTTTAAATTTCCTATTTGTCCGTCAATCTCTTTCATTGAATCAAGCGTAATTTGGGTTACATACTTACATACACACCGTAGAGTCCTTTAAAAACCACTATATGATCACGATCTTAGCCAAAGTTATCTAGAGTAATATTTTTAAGTACCAGTACAATACATGGTCCAAAACAGTTGTACGCGTAATTCACCAAGGAAATACTGTTCACGACCAAATTAAAGAATCCATAATGAATCTAAAGCCTAGCTTACGGAATCGGTAGGTCTGGCAAAGTTTCCAGTGTCCCCTTCAAATCCGATTCGTTGAATTATAATCCGGATAAGATAAGAAGGTTTTAATTAAGTCCTGCAAACACTCCGGTCTATGGGATTTATCTTTGCGGTAGTTAAATTTACCGGGTCGTTATTCTCTTCCGATTTTACATCGAGGCACTCGATTTGTCGCTTGCGGTCGCCTTCCGTTAGAGCGGAATTCTGAAGGGTATGGATGAATGGGGGTAGATGAGGTTCGATCCATTGATCTTTGTTCTGGCTACTGTTAAGTCCCGCTTAATGCACTCGAGGACTAATTAAAAGTAACTAAAATAGTTTTGGCGAGTTAATCATCTGGTCTCCAGTATTTAAGGGTGGAATTTGCTTTAAAGGGCTGCGAATTTTGTTCCTATATGGAAATACCCTTCAAGGAACTAGTTTATTAATGACATCGATTAATGGTCGAAATATTTTGAGAGATGTATGAGAGAGAAATGTTTGAGACTTTCTGAATAGTTAACATTTATTTCATTTCCTATAATGTCCGATAAGGAACGTGTGGATGAAGTGGAGGTTGAAGCATTATTTACTTTGGAACTATTATGACATAAAATTTTTTCTGCAGTTTCTATTTTATTCTGAATGGAGTTTTCAATATATCCTTCTGCAACAGAAGTTGATTTCCAACCACCAAGTCTTTTGATGGCTGAAAAATCTGCACCACTGTCAGAAAGAATAGACGCAGAAGAACGCCGTGACC
This sequence comes from Aphidecta obliterata, assembly GCA_963966015.1. Classification (NCBI taxonomy): domain Eukaryota; kingdom Metazoa; phylum Arthropoda; class Insecta; order Coleoptera; family Coccinellidae; genus Aphidecta; species Aphidecta obliterata. The sequence goes on from OZ014435.1 coordinate 9,383,684, forward strand.
TGTGTACAAATGTGTTTGCTCTAATTTAAGGAAGTTTGCAATCATTGACGGTAATTTAGAGGATGTATTAATTCCAACTGGTTGTGTTGAGCATTTATAGTTCTTATAAAAAACGAAAAATCTTTCGTGTGGAGTGTGAGCTGGCCTCAAGGATATATATCTCCTTATTATGTTTAAAAGTGTATGCTCATCATTATCCACCACAGTGAATATCCTGTTCGAATGTGTTTTCGATGAATTCACTGTCACCAAAAATTTCGATCCCATATCTTGTACATCCTTTCTCTGCAACCTTAACAATTCATCTTTTCTCAATGCACCCGCTACTCCGAATACCAAAGCGACCTACAAATCAAACAATGATAGTTATTTCACTATAACGAGATAATAAGAATAAGTTGGAATAACGATTCAATTGCGTTTTATTTTTACCTTCGACATCAAGAAAGCACTATCAGAAGCATTCGTCATGAACTCTTTCACATATTATTTTTCGAGAACTTTTGATTTTTTTGGGATATATCCCTCTCTTTTCCGCTTAATAAACATCACCAGATTGTGGTATCTGCTTATATCAGTATTGTCTTTCACATTTAGTGTTGATTTCAGCATCGAATATTTTGGCCATAAACTTGCTAGATGCCCCTTTTCTGCAAAACCCGTAAAGTATGCCAACAAAACCGTTTCCGTAAAGTTCCGAACCTTCTTGTCCTTGCACCAAGATCTGAATTCACCATAGGTTTTCTCATATAAAGGGCGGCTTTTTTCAGGAAGCAGACTCATAGTTGCTGCTTCAGCAGTTTTTGTCACATCTGGCGGTGTCAAAGGGATATTTTGGTTTTTCCACGACGATACTTGACTCTGTCAATGACTTGCTGATTAATTGTTCTGACTTATGGTCAGACAGGTGACAAAACTTCGCAGCGCGGGCGCAAGAAAACCACTATATAGGAGGTCGTTTACGTTCATGACGTAACAGTAAGATTTCTCTGTGAAAAAAACTATAATGTAATGTTATACACGATCAGTAAATTGATGAATCGATGTATGGAAGGAAAAAGAGGCCGGATCGAACAGAGCGATAGGAAAAAACGACGTAATAAATAACGAAAATGGAAATACGATCTAACCGGATGGCGTTATATATTCCGGAAATATTGGGCCTTGGTGGAAGGTGGGGACGCTGATTTCTTTCAGGGTTTTCCTCACAATGATATTCTAAAACCCATTCTCTCCACAGTAGAGTGGAGTAATTCGTTTCATTTATGCAATTGATCACAAAAAATCAAGTCAAAGAACATGAGTTTCACACGTCCGTGAGATGGCGCCATCCGATGCGACACACAGTGGTGACTCGGACCGATACATTCTCAAAGAGAACGCAATGTGTGAACCAGTTCAATACTGGATAGGTCATAAATTATACCTGGCATCGAAACCTCTCAGAAATATATCTGTCGTACATTTCGCAAGATACAGCGTCGGAACGAGAATCCTGTACATGAAGCTTCGGGATGAAGTCAATTGTTTACCTGTCCGCGTTCAAGAATGATACTCGAAGCGCTGGCGTTCGACAGACGTTCGTTGGATAGAACGCTTCGACGCTTCAGAATCTTCTCCATTTAATCGAATTTTCACAATAAAATGCAATAAATGTCCGAGAGACGAAGATGAATGGACTGATATGGCCGCCTTTTGGGTTTCCCTCATCTTTTCTTCCGCGCCAAATATGAGAAGCAATTCGATCTTCTTGATTTTCGGGTGGTCGCATTGTCGGTTTCTTTTCTTTCCCGATGCTACTCGATTTAACAAACACAATGGTGGCGATCGACTGGGCTGGAATCTGACCCCAAACCGCGAAGGGGGTGGCAGCTGGGAAGGAGACAATCTCTCCATGTTTCCCCTTCGTTTCAATCTGTGATAGCTGACTGAAAACCCAAAAAAAAAAAATTACGAAAAGCACTGCCGTGAAGGCAGGAGCTTTTGAGCGCTCGTACATGCACCTTGTAGGTAGATTCGCATTTTCCAGTTTTAGAAATCAATTGAAGGAATTTTTTACAGCTGTCAAAAAAATTCTGAAACTTAGGCGAAACTCCAGACTTCATGTCGGTGCTTCAGCTGATCAATTTTTTCCGATAATTCGCTAGAATTTTCCACGATATCTATGGTCTTGGTGATGCGATCTGGACAAAATTTTGCACGTAGTTTGAATACATTATTCCTGAGCTAGGTGCATAATTTCATTCCAAGCCGATCAGTAGTTTCGAAACTATCAGGAAAAAAATATTTTGAACGGCCATATTTACGGAACCCCTAGTCTAATTTTGCTCATAGATGAACGTAACCGCGATATTTGCGATTCAAACCCACCCTGAAAATTTTAAGTTCCTAGGCCTTTTCGTTCAAAAGTTTCAATTTTCTATGGTTTCTATGGTTATTGTCATGCGATCTGGACAAAATTTCACATGTAGCTTGAACACCTAATTTTCCATTTGAGTGCTAAATTTCATCTCGATCAAATCTGTAGTTTTTAAGTAATAATCAGGGAAACAAAACTTTGAACGACCATATTCACGGAACCCCTGGTGGAATTTGGCCCATTAACGAACTTAAGAGAGGAATTCGGGAACTGAACTCACACCGAAAATTTCAAGTCCCTAGGTTGTTCCGTTCGAGAGTTATCGTACTTATGGACGACCGGACGAACTCGAATTTTGTGACGGATTCGTCATCAGTGAGTCGAACATAGTCGATTGAGACCATTCGGCTCAAAATTCGAAAAATACAGACATCGTGTCGAAATGATATAGTCCTCTTGTAAGAAGAACGCGCCTTCAAAAATATATTATATACCTTCGGATTCGTGTTCATCATAAACGAATGCACACGACCTGCAGGAAAGGTCACTAAGGAATGAGCAAAATAATATTTAGAACAATTTTTTATTTTATACAAAAAAACAAATTAATTTTCCTCTTCTTTTTTTTTTTTCTGTTCTAGATCTTTTTTTTTTTTTTCTTGTTCTTCTCTTCTTTCCCTTTCTTCAGTTTCTCTCCTTTCTCTTTCCCTTTCTGCTACTTCTAATCTCTCCCTTTCTATTTCTTCTTCCTCTTCCCTTCTTCTTCTTTCTCTTTCTTCTTCCTCTTCCCTTCCTCTTCTTTCTCTCCCTCCTCTACCCCTTCCCCCTCTTCCCCTTCCTCTTCTTCCTCTTCCCCTTCCTCCTCTTCTCATTCCTCCTCTTCCTCTTCCACCTCTTCCCCTTCCTCCTCTTCCCATTCTTCCTATACCCCTCCCAGTAATCCAATCTAGAGTTCGTAGGGATTGGTTCTTGGAAGAAACAAAAAAAATGTTACTAAATATATAAATAATAACAAAGTTAATGTTATTTTTTCATCTATTTTGAGCTGAGAATGAGAATGCGGTTTGTAAGTATGTTTGTTTGTTTGTCCACTAAAAACTCTCGAATGAAATTGCTGAATGTTTTATTTGTTTGTATACAGGAAGAAGAGATAATAGAAAACGTATTTATCGTGATACATTGTGTTTCATTGGTAAGTGTACATACGTTGACCTGAGACAGAGCTATCCAAGAAGTGTTCAGAAAAGCCATATGTGATAGGTCTAATAATTGACTTCATAGCCGAGATACAAGGTTCTTTATATATTCGTGAATTTTTTCAATTGCTTATAACTTTTGAACCATCTAGTATAATCATTTGATATGTGAAACATACTTCCGGAAAATTCTCTGAACTAACCAAAAAATTCAGGTCCATATCAGAAAAAAATATGGGACTTTTCGCAAGCTGAGATTCTTAACACCCTGTATGATGGAATAATGGAATTTGATTAGAATATTTGGAAAGTACAGGAAATGCAATTGAATTCTTAAACGGAGTATAATTCGATAGTGAAATTCTTCTACAACGTATCGAAGTTGCCTGCAATAAAATCCGTAATGATCCAGAAAAGATCAAGAAGGCATTAGACTTAGTTTGGAAACTGCAATAATGTGCATCGAACACATTATTATTATTTTTATTATGTTTGTACATTTACCAATGAAACACCCTGTATGAAAGTATTAAATAGGATTATTAAAGTTAGGGTATACTTACCATTCCTCTCCCCACCTCCATTAACCCTTGTTGGGCTCTCTGTATCATTCGTATCTTAAAAAGAATTATACAAAATTAATTTTACAGACGATTACCTACTCTATGGCATAAGAAATAAGGTCGATATCAATATTCAATGTTGTAGAAAAGTCGTGCAAAATCACACTGGAAATTTGTCAAATGGGTAAAAACACTCTCAATAGAAAGAGAATCCTACAATTTGAAGAAGTTTTTCAATATGTTTTTTTTTTGTCTAGGAAGTAACTTGTATTAATATTCGAAGATGTAATATTTGACGTTATTTTGTTCGATGATTAGGTGTAGCTTTGATGTTATATGTGGAAGATCATTCAAAATAAAGCTTATAATTATTATTAATTAGGCCGACAATGTTCATTTCTTATAAATTTTCAATTTAAATAAAATTTATACTTACATATAAATAATTCTCCATTTCTTTTGAATAAAATAATCAATAACACCTACAACAACAATAACAAATAAACAACAATAACAAATAAACTAAACTTAATAAAAAACTAATGAAAACACAACAATAATTCTAATTTAATGAGAAAACCGGTTTTTCGCTACTGAAAATATGTCACTGAAGAAATAAATTCCAGTAACTTTCAATTGTTTTTATAACTTTCAATTGTATTTATTTATCAGAAATCGAAACAGCCGCGAACAGAAAATTCTTTGGTTGTATTGTTCTGTGTTCTATGAAGTGTCAATGAAAATACATTTCTACTGTTTATACATTATATAGGTTAGGTATCTCTTGTTTATCGATTCATCCAAATAATAATCATTTTAGTTATTTGTTACAGACATCGCTTTATTCATAGTATTGGTAAAAAAAATAATATTTAATTTATCAAGTATTTGATCACTAGGATAGTACAATCTTCTCCCACTGAAAGTATAGGAGATGGGGACTGTATAAGACATATCGCAGGACTTTTTGTAGAAATGAGCCAGGACAGACAATATGTATGTATCATTTTCCATAACTTGAAACTGCGCAATATTACATTATTCAAATTTTCAGACCTAATACATTGTGACTTATAGACAGCAACAAATGGATAATATTATTTCAAGACTGGTGTGATGTTACAATCATTTATAAAGACCTGGTATTATTTGTACATGAAAATATAAGAAATATTTTTCCTACTGGGTTCACTTACTGATCTATTTTTAATCTTTTGAACTATCCGAGTGATGAACAACAAACTAACGTGTGTGTGTTTATATGGGAAAAGTGTGGAATATTTGTATGATTTCAAGTCATTTATGTCTCGAAAGTGATATAATTAGATGATAATTTATGTAGGATTGTTTCAAATAAACTGTATACGAGTTGAAAATGCAGCGGATTGTAAGAGGTAATGTGGGAATAAGACCACAAACAAAAAATGTGCTCTGAAATTTCTTTGCATAAATTCCCGTTGAATCCCAAGTCAGTTAAAAAATGGAAGACAATCTTGAAGATTGGGAAACGTATCTCAGAGAATATGTTTCTTTGCAGCAAGCATTTCCTGAAGCATGATTTTTCTTATCGTAAGTTCATAATTTTCTTTAATATAGTGGTTATTTGCTATCACATTTCCGTTAACACACATAATCGAAAATGTCCAAAGTGGTTATCTAGACTTTCACAGGTATAATTATTAATTCCGCAATCTTATAAAAAATATTCGATTTACTTGTTAGGAAAGAGAGAAATGACAAAATAATTTTGACCATCATTCGGCCCGACATCTTGTAATTTTCAGCGCCATGTAGCGGTACGTGATTTTTCCCTATAAAGGAAGTCTGTTACCTGTTTGTTATTTCGACTATTATCTTTAGATGTAGTGGAAAAGTTGACGACTTATGTATCTTGTTAGAAATGTAAACAAAACAAGGAAATGATTTTTTCAACATTTACCTGTAATATTCTTTATATATTCAAAACATATGTAGAACAATAGGAAGTTTATTGAGAGAGCATGAAAATCAATTTTTATTATCCTTCGAGTATTATTAATTTTCTGAAGCTGTGTTAAACAGCTCAGTGTAACTAAGTAGAAACAAAATTAAGTGCAACAATTAATATTTGATTAAATGTAAGTTATATTTTTAGTGTTGGAAATTAACATAAATATGGTACAGTTTAAAATGTGATATATTTTAAAAATCAATAAAAGAATAGAGTTTAATAGAAGAAATCATTTCTTGATAAATACCAGATTATAATAAATGAAGATAATCATAAAAATTTAATATGTGTAGGTTGAATCCTCATTAAGATAACATGTATTATGAATTGACGTATGAATTCGTGTAGAAATATTTACAGCTTTTTGTTTAGTATAACAGTTTTCTTCGTATTAGAATAAATATAATCAATGAATTAATAGCAGCAAAAAATTTGAAAGTAATAGACAGGACAATGAAATACCAATGAAGAGAACAGGGAAAGATCTCCGTCATACACATGTTGGGATAAAATGTAAAACAGTCCTCAAGTGGTTTCTGAAGGATTATGAGGAGAATCCTATGATACAATTAGATTTGAAAAATAATCCCTTTATATCATCCTAGAAAGTGGTTGAATATTAGCTGTACTGCGCAAGAAGCCCGTCATCGACATCTTTAATAGAGAACTTTGGGGTAGTGAATCTGTGTAAACCCTATTCATATATAGACTATGAAGTCTTTATACAATACCCAACAAAGCAGCGCGTATGCATTTTTCTAGTTACCATTAGTTAGTAAACTTTAAAATTATTTTAACTCAAAACCAGCTTTCTGCCTATAACGGGGGTTTTTCCCTGGACTCTTCAAATGTGAATGATACATACAATCCAATAATATTCGAATTGAAATGTTTACAACTTTCTAAATATCAATTTTTATAACAAGAATATTCTTATAATTCATATACAAAAGGGGAAAAGACATTTCAAATTAATAGATAAAGGGCCAAAATATATTATGAACAGGTTTTTATAGAAATTATGTCTTTAATGTGCATTTAATTGTTTCCATTCAATTGTTTATGCTTGTAAATGCCATCTTTTTAGTTTATTGAAATTACTGAAAGGTATAATAATCCAACAAAATCCAAAACATTTTGTTTTTTGAATGAAAACTAATATATACAAATTCTCTCTAACGAAAACAACATCAATTTCGATGAAATTACGGCTTGGTATCAGTTTACATATACATATAAATTTTTGTTTCATTTGAGATACATGAATAAATGTTGCAATCCTTTGTGGACTGTTACTATATTATTATAGTTCGTTTGTAGGGTCATCTGTAACTTTGTTTAATCCAATAACGGAAGAACTTTTCTGACCATCATTTTTTATTGAACTGAACTTGAACTTCAAAACATCCACGGCATGAATGAACGAATGTTTCAACATATCAGAAGATCAACTATAATGAAATATTCCATTTTCCAGAATTAGATTAATTGTATTCCGAAGTTTCTTGTGGCTGAGCATTCTTGTATTATTATTCCTGGAAATACATGCGTGCATTAAGAGAAACAATTGCAAGAATCGGGATTAAATTTCAAGTTGATACTATAGCAAATAATTGGAAAATAATATAAACACTTAGTAATCTATATTATGATAATCAGATATAGAATATAATAATACAAATAATAAAAGTCTTGTACTTACCAATGGCTGAAGAACTTTGGTCGATGGCTCTCCGTAACTTATTACAATAAATGTCTATCTTTCTTTCCATATAACTCTAGTATTTATGAAATTTTTAATGTTCATCTCATCCATTCTCTTTTCTCCAATATGAAAAGATATACATTTGGGGCAATATAATATAGTAGATGAGTAGTCCTCTTCTTAAATAGTATTAATACTGAAATAATAATTACTTAAAATAATATTGTGAAATATTTCAATCGAAAGAAACATTTTTGAAGTAATGATACATTTTATGAAGATTCATTTAATTCGAATCAAAATTAGGTATATTCTTCGATGATTAATGATTTTTCTCAACTTGTATTCCAGAAAAATATTCTTTTGAATATTTATTTTTTTGATGAAATGAAAATGTGTTCTCTAGCAATAGAAATAATTTTCCAAATGTATATTTACCTGAAGATTTTTGATTGAGTGTTTATGGACGAATTTTGATTTCAAGAATGATTGCATGAATATAAGTTTCGTTGATCACCGTAATTATTCCGTCATTTTTTTTCTATGGTAAACTGACATATTTTGAATACATCTTATAGGTAGGTGCCTCCAACTCCAACATATAGACAAAACTGAAAAATGTCATAAGAATTATCTTTTCTGGTACCAAAAATTGGTTGCAAAGTAGGTACCTTCGGCAATATTGTTGCTTCGTCGAAGTTTATCTTGAAAATTATTAATCTTCTATCTTCAACATTCTATAAATTGTATTCTGGCAATTACTTCTTGTTTATGGAAATAATTTTCGTTGAACTTTTCTAATGTTGTTTATTTTATTTTCACACATTCATCGCCTGAATAAATGTTGTATTCTTTTATGCGATGTCATTGTGTATGATCCCAAATGGTTAGTTGTAGATTTTTTTCTCCAAGCCTTTTTGTAAGCTATTTTGGCAATATTTTTGCTCTAGTGAAATTTGATCTGACCATAATTAATATTCTATATTTTCCTTCATATTTCTCATAGAATTTTTTTGGCATTGTATTCAATTTGTCTCATTGGGATGTTTTTCTTTCAGTCATCAATAGGAATATAAATGGATTCGGACAAAGTATGCGTCAATTCTGTTGGTCATTGAAATTGTCTTCGAGTATTATTGGCATCTTCTTTGTTAATGAATTGTTTCCTTCAGAGTATATCCATAAAAATTTCAGCATAAAATAGAAATGGTTTTAAAATGTTCTTGGACGGCATTATTCCAGTAGTTCTTCGATATTATTCTTGAGGGAGTACCTAAAGAAATTTGATTAAACATGATGTGTTTGATTTCAATTAATGATTTCGATTAATTCATTATGAATCAAATTTAAAAATTCAGATGTTTTATTTTTATAACTTTATTATTTGTATTGTCCTAAGTACTCACCATTTAAAATGTTTCTGAAATTGGTATTTCCTTATCTATATAAAATGAAATTGGTATTTCCTTATCTATATAAAAAAATATATATTTCGCCTTTTGGCGAATTCGTTTATCAAACTATGAATTCATAGATACGCTGCATGATCGGACCAAAGGTCTGACCAGGCACGGAGGTAAGATACGGAGAGTAAAAGAATAAGAATAAGAAATCTCCTCTAGGAACTTCCCACTAGCAGCAGAAAAGCTGACTACTCTAGATGCCCATTTACCTTCCCTCAAGAGTTGGAAACTCGTAGATATGAATCATATCTACGATAATGGCATATGTTTATTGTCCATTTAGACATTTTGGTTGACAAATTACAACTTATTTATGAACGTTTTCATGAATTGTCTATGAAGTTTGTTTGCCATAATGGACTTATTATTAACCATGAATTTGCAATTACTTGTGAAATTTGGAAAACATCGGATTCTATTATTTTTATAGCCATTTAATGGCTAATTAGAGAGCTGTATATTATAGGTGAGGTGGGAGGTGATATACCTACTCCCGATATTTTATCGAAGTCTCCAACCCTTGTAGGAGGGTAAATCAGCATCTGTAGCCAACTTTTCCACTGCTAATGAGAAGTTTCGAAAAGCTCAAGGGGTATGCACCGGGTACCCCTTTTTGACCTCCCACCTCAGCGACCTATGCTCTTAATTTATGAATATTTTAACCCATTTCAAGTCAGGGGGTCGTATAAGACCCTTGGCTCTTTGTAATATTTTTTTTACCAGAAAAAAGTATTTTCGTAAATGGATGACGTTTAGCATCGAATGAGAGCATCCTGTGAAATGTAAAATAATCTGCACAAAAGCAATCGTATGACATAAGACTGTATATTTTTTGGGTTAAGTTTCATTTTTCATAAATGATGGGTGAAAAAATGATTAGTAGTAAATAAGGAAATATCCTGGATACTTCTTTCTTACAATCAACATGTGATTGTTAGATATTTATAAATTTTAATATTTACCTAATCATTGTATTTCTCCAGAAGAATGATATATACGTCATCTAAAGTGGAATCAAAAACATCCAATGTACATATATTATTATCATTGCATTCAATCCATTGATCTCTTTGTCTGATTATGGATATATAATGACCACTTGATACTTGATTACCTAAATGTTTAATGGTACATTTAATTTTGAATTTGTGACCATCTATTTGTACCATATTTGGATCTAAATCTCTTATTTTTGTTCTCAATTTTTTAACGGGAGTAATTTGTCTCCAGAGAACCAAGAAAACATATCGGTTAACCTGTTGAAATTTTTTACGTATTTCCACAATTCTTTTGCATCTATTGCAAACATCTTCAGATTGGTATACCATTAAATCCCTAAAAGAAATTTCAGGTATATCTGGAATTTTCATTCCATAAAAATTTCCAGTCATTGTGGAACTCGAATGGGGACAAAAATCACACATGATATTTTCATCAATTGTGAATTCTATAGTGGAAGTAAAATCTCTATCCAATTTTAATAATAGTTCCTGTAGAAATTCCTGAGCATCTTGTTGTTCTTGAACGCTGAATCTATTATCAACTATCATTCGTATGGCTTCTGTGGTTTTTTTTTTTTTATCCATAACTTGGAAGATGCTCTTATTGATATTGGAATTTTTTTTGTCTATCGATCTTCTGAATTCCGAGATAGAAAATAGACACTGTATAGAGGAATTAGAATAACATGACACTCCATCTGAATTCAATAAACCTTCATGTAAATATTCAACTCCGTCGTGGTTAGATATATATTTACTTTCTTTGTTCAACCTTTCATTTTCTTCGCGATTATTCGTATTGGTTTTTTTGTCACCTATATTGATGATTTGATCAACAGGTATTGTTGGTTTCACATTTGGATGTGTTTTCGATTTCTGCTTTGTATTTGGCTTTCGGCTCGTTTCGAGACTTTCAACCATATTGAGATTTTTGTGTGATGTTAATTTTATATCTTGAATGCCTGATAGCATTACACAAAGTGGCTTGTGATAACTGAATGTCGAACCATACGAAATGGTTCGTAAATTGGTTAGATTAGAAAAACACCAATCAATGTTAGTTCCCCCGTAAGTTGTTTGGATATTTTTCGGAGTTTCACATCGTAAATTACAAATCTGGAACAGGTCAATGTATTTATTGTTTTTGTTCAAATCGATGTTCATGTCGCCAATAATCATTTTTTTCGAACATGAATTTTGAAGTGCTTCCTTGATCACCCTTTCAGTTAGATTGAAAGAAGCTTGTGGTGAATTGTAAAAGGCAAAATAAGAAACATCGTCAAGGTCGAAACGAATCATCTCTATATGACCTTTTCCTTCTCTTTGAGAGAATTTTGTTATATTGGAAATTTTGTCATTTATTTTTTTCGACGCAGCAATGAATACACCACCGGCAGTTCGCGTTTGGCTGCAATCGATTCTGGAGATTTCTTGTAAATTCATGGGTAGTTCATAAACATCAGTAGAAAGTGTCCAAGTTTCAACCAGAAGAATTAAATCAGCTGTAGAAAAAACTGAATCACAAAATAAATCGTTGAAATGCTTATGTAGACTTTGAACATTATGATACATGATTCTGCATCCCCAAGTTTTTTGTAAATTTTCGAATCTTGTACACAGTTTTGCGGTTGTTTCCAACCTTTGAATTTCTTCGAAAACTAAATGATCGTCATCTGATCTTTTCAATGCTTTTTTCGGGGGCACAAATTTACCATGAATCGATAAACCCTCTGCTTTTGTAGCTCGGCTGCAAGCAACATATAAAGCAGCTCTGGAGAGACCTCTAGGTCCAATCGTGACAACAACGTTTTCATAAGTGCTACCTTGACTTTTATGAATAGTTATACCTTCTGCCACAATTAATGGAAACTGACGTCTTTCTAACTGTAGGCTCGAATTTTTATTGTTTGCAATAATTTTTTTCATTGTGTTGATAGGTGTTAGGTTCGACATCAAGCTTCGATTCGTCATCAACAGTTTATGTTCGTTGCGAACTTCTTGACCTACGCGACTTTCGTCGAATTCAATCCATACGCGCATGGGAATTTTTACACCCGTTTTGGTATTCGTACCATAATCAATTGACCTTAAAACACCTGTAGCGCCGTTTACAAGACCATCACTAGTATTGATATTATTAGTCATCATATAACGAGCGCCAACTTTCAACGTTAACCGTAGGCATAAGCCATACGTATCTGATGTTTTTTTTTCACTTACTGATTTCAGCATTTGATTTTTGGCCGATTCAGTACCGTTTCCATAAATCTTGTCGAAAGCGGTTGATATAGTACATTCAGAATTTATCTTGCCAAGTCTGAAGTCGTTAAATGTGTTGACTTCATTGTTGGTGAAAAATAAATAAACTGTTTTATTGACATGGGGAGGTGGTTCAGATATCACCCTACTTTGAAATAATGCTATATCTTGTGTCGTCAACGTACATGATGCCATATTATTCAAAGCTTGCGCAAACGCCAAATCATTTTTTTGACGCATAATTTCGGTTAATTGGAACATTTTGAACATATCCCATAAATGAGTGCCTTGAAACACAGCATAGGGATCTTTAGAAGTTTTTTTTCTTTCTTTGAAAATTTTACAGTCTCCAACTGGAGATAATTGTCTCAAATCTCCAACAAGTAAAACTGATATCCCACCGAAATTTTCTTTTCTTCCAAATATTTGTTGTAAACGAGAACTAATTTGTGCTAACATTCTTCCTCCAACCATCGAAACTTCGTCAATTATTAATAGTTTCAGGTCAGAATATTTGATACTTAAGGTATGTAACGTTTCGTTGTTAAGTAAAGTCATTTCGTATCCTGCTTGATTGACGGGCAAGCTAAGTGCTTGATGAAGTGTTACACCATTAACATTGAATGCAGCTTTTCCAGTCGGTGCACAAATCAAAACTTTAATTTTCGATGGATCACATCCTACAAATTGATTGAAATATTTGGTAAGTGTCTGATAAATTACTTGAATCAAACGACTTTTTCCAACGCCAGCCCCTCCGCTAATAAATTCGTAGAGTGGCGAAGAAAAGTTCTCACAAAAATGCCATTTTATATGCATGAGATATTGTCGCTGTTTATCATTCAGAGATCGACATAACCGATTATATTCATCCATTGGTAGATCGTTGGGAAGAAGAAAACTTTGAGCTACCTGATCGTTACCACGTGTAGGTATACCTCCACCTTGTACCATAATATCAAAGTCGGGTTGATCTAAAGCATAAGCGGCAAATTCGTCATCTATTTTGCTTGTATGCTCATCATTTTCTTCGGTATCGTCGATATTATTTTCAGCTTTATTCAATAAATTTTCAATGTAATGATCATCGAAAAAGCAATGAAATTTTTTCCGCTCATTTTCAATTTGCTCTCGATACTTTTTGTATATGTCTTGACAATTTACATCGAGCAATTCCTTCTTCTCATTTCTCCACGGAAAAAACAGCATTATTTGTTCTCTAAAATAGTTCGTTGGATCTTTATGAACATCATATCGTCTATAGCGTAAGATGCAAGATTTTTTACGGAGTTTATAGCACTTACGCTTGCATTTGAGAATTTCGACACCTTCATCGTTTTCCACACTATGATCACTGTCATCCTTGTTATCTGCATTTGTTTGACGATTTTCAATAATAATATCAGCTGCATAAGAAGCTAAAGAATAGCTTTCGAGTTCTAACGGACGTTCCACATATTTGTCGACAATGTTCGTGACAAAAATATCGTTTGAGTCCGGTTCTAATTTTCGAAGATCTTTTTCGAATTTCAACATTTTTACCCGTTCTTCTGGCAGAGATGTATTAATATAAAGATGACTTCTACTGCTTTTTGATAAAGGCATTCCTAATACGTGGTAAGCAGCTTCTTGGGCTGATATTTCAGATGCATTTACAAATTTATTGCCGATAACTCGAAGTTTTTCTTTCATGGTTAGATTACCTGAAGCAAGCTCTTTTTCCATGTCATTCAATAGTTTAGACATGCCTCGATTGGACTTATTGATGTAATTAACGATATATTGAACCAAACTGTAAGGATCTAGAATGTATTGAAGGTCGATGTTTGCTCGATGCGTTGATAAAATTCTAACATTGAATCCATTCACCATACAATCTAGAGGTCTTCGTTTTAAGAAAACAGTTGTACGTTTCAATCCAGCACGAATGGCCAATATATAAGTCTTATATGAAATATCAAGTTTGACCAAAAATTGGTCAAATGTCAAGTCATTTTCATCTTGAATTGTTTCCGCTAATGTGTCAGATATTTTTTGTCGAATATCTGAAAATTTTTTGCTTTCATCCTTGGATATTTCCTCTAAACCATACAAAATGGAAGTTTCTTTCATTGGAGGATACGGAATATTGAATCTACATTTTTTATTCTTTCTTTTATCGATGTGACATGTTGTGGTATGGCGATGGGTTTGGAGATATATCAAGTGTGATACCGAATCATTTTTGCCATCACATGTAATGAATTTATCGATGAATTCAATCACCGTTGAATTATCATGTTGATCTTCATGAAATTGTGGTGCATTTTCTAACCATAACAGTCCATGAATATGCGGCGAACCCCGCTGTTGAAATTCAACACGTTGATAAAAATCTAAAATTCTGTAGTTTTCGAAAGGTCCTGATTTTAATTTCCATGTTTTGAAAAGACAACGTGTTCTGTAATCGAAATATCTGGCACAAGTTATAGGATCCGTTCTAATCAAACGTGCTTTTTCTAAATAATCCACATTTAGTGCATCTTCTTCAGATATGATTTTGTTATCGACTATTTTATATAACATACTCAAAAGTTCACCCCATTTTGATTCTGCTGCCGATAAAGTAAAGAAAAATGTTGGAATGCCGAGTTGACGAATCATGGCCATCAATTTTTTCTTTTCTTTCTCCCAAAATGCAGGTGAACTTCGAACACCTTGTAATATTCGATATCCATCGTTATGAATCAGTAAATTGCTTATGAAATTTGTATCAAGAACTTGTGCTGCGCAAAAACTATCTACACCCTGTTTTCGTTTTCTCAAACAAACAGCAATAGCATTAGAAATTTTGATGATTTCTTGTTTCTTGTAAGCATAAAGAAGATGACAAACGACGGCTGCTCTTCTGTCAAAACGTCTCATTTCCGACTTAACAATATTATTGTAGGTTAAACGCACTGTAGGACATCTCGCATAACCACAATAAATTGTTGGAAAAGACATTTCTTCTGATTTACTGTCCAAAAGGAGACCAATGGGACGTTGTCCTTCTCCTGGTGCTAGTGCCAAATTTTCAATTTCGTTCTCATTTTGAATAAGAGTTTCTTGACCACCTGGATTTAATGGTTCAAGATCAGTATTTTCGTCCAAATCTTCTAGAACGTTGAAGTGATTCTGTTCGTTTTCATTTGGATCTGGCAACGACTTATCATCAGGAAATTTGGACGATAGGTCTTTCTTGTCAACTACATATTCTTCTGTTTCAGGCAAATTTTCATTATTCTCTTCTAAAATAATACCTTCGCTTATATATAAGGGCGTTGTCACTAGGTACTCACATGCCTGTCGTACCTTATTTGGACGTATGGTTTCTATCATGTAATGGTGCTTGAATGAAAGTTTACGTTTCAATTTTACCTGAATTGTTAAGGTATTGTCAAAACTACGTGGTAGAACAGAAACAGTTGAATCAATTGAAATTGGTACATTAACAACATTACCACGTAGGGCACATTGGCGTTCGTGACCTAAACTTCTGATTTGCATGAAAGGTAAACGAATAGCGCATAATCTTTCTTCTAAAACCGTCAAGTCTTTTAGAATTTCGGGAATTTCAGGAAAATCTAGACCGTTTCCCAAACAAAGTTTAGGTATTTGTGATTTTTTAACATATTTATAGCAAGTACCACAAAAGGAGTTCAACTTTTTGAAGTTTTCTAATCTATGTAAATAATAAGCTTGACTTACGAAATCATCAGATATATTATGTGCTCGCAGAACTTCTGGTTTCAAAGATTTGATTGAACTGGCAAACCATAAACCTCCACAACAAATACATACCTCTGTTGGTCCTAGTTTAACTTCTGAATTAAACTTGTTAAGAATTTGTTGCCAGTTCGAAACATTCGAACAACCCACAATGTCAATTTGACTGAGTCTCGCTATTTGACGAGCCTGGCGATCCTGAACTCTTTCATGTTCACGAAATTCGGGAATTGTCCGAAGTTGACTCATTCCTTCATTATTTTTAAGCTGGACTAATTTAGCATCTTCAATTCTTGCCTTTTTAGAAGCTAAATTTGACAGATTTTCCGAGTTTCGGAAAGACTCATCTGAACGCAACAGATTCAATTTACGCTTTCTACATTCATTCTCGTTCAATAGGAATTCATCACTGTCAGAACGTCGTTGAGTTTTCAATTGTACTCTTCTTTTTTTATTTTCTTCGTTTCGAAACTCGACATCATTTTCACGCTGAGTCTTGAGTACCTGTTTTCGCGCTGCATTTTCTCTGTTTCGAAACTCGACATCATTTTCACGCTGAGTCACGTGTTTTTGTTTTCGCTGAGCATTTTCTTTGTTTCGAAACTCTATATCATTTTCACGTCTTGCCTTGAGTACATGTTTTCGCTCAGCATTTTCGTTGTTTCGAAATTCGACATCATTTTCACGCCGTGTCTTGAGTACTTGTTTTCGCTCAACATTTTCTTTGTTTCGAAACTCTATATCATTTTCACGTCGTGCCTTGAGTACATGTTTTCGCTCAGCATTTTCGTTGTTTCGAAATTCGACATCATTTTCACGCTGAGTAACGTGTTTTTGTTTTCGCTGAGCATTTTCTTTGTTTCGAAACTCTATATCATTTTCACGTCGTGCCTTGAGTACATGTTTTCGCTCAGCATTTTCGTTGTTTCGAAACTCGACATCATTTTCACGCTGAGTAACGTGTTTTTGTTTTCGCTCAACATTTTCTTTGTTTCGGAATTCGGCATCTAGACGTTTCTCATAATTGATATCGTTCACTTGTTTTGAGCGTTGAGATGCTGATTTTTTCTTCAATTTAGGCATTTTTCAATCTGAAAATTCCGAGAACTATTTTTGATATCTATTTCACGAACAATATGAACTATAAACAATTATGAGTCAATAATAAAAAAAAAACAAATTTCAACAATTATTCACACCGTAGTGATTACTTGTACGCTGCATGAATTATTATTTATCTGACTTGAATAATACTGCAGAATCACAAAATTGAGGTACCAAACTCTGAAGGAGAAAATCAAGACTTCACGTCAGTGCTTTAGGTGACCAATTTTTAACAACACCGAGCGGAGGTTAGAAACTTGAAATTTTCAGAGTAGGTTCGAATCTCGAATGCCGCGGTTAAGTTCGTTATTGGGCCGAATTCGACCAGGGGTTCTGTCAATATGGCCGTTCGAAATTTTGTTTTTCTGATTACTTCGGAAGTACTCATTCGACCGGAATGAAATGATGCATTCAGATTGAGAATGAAATGTTGAAGTTACATGCAAAATTGTATCCAGCTCGCATGACTAAAACCGTAGAAATCATAGAAAATCATAACTTTCGAACGGAAACGCCTAGGGACCTGAAATTTTCAGAGTAGGTTCGAATCTCGAATGCTGCGGTTGATATCGTTATTGGGCAAAATTCGACCAGGGGTTCCGTAAATATGGCCGTTCGAAATATTGTTTTTCTGATTACTTCGAAACTACTGATTTGATCGAAATGAAATTATGCATTCACATGGAGAATGAAATTTTCAAGTTACATGCACAATTTTGTCCAGATCGCATGGCCAGAATCATAGAAAATTATAACTTTCGAATGGAAACGCCGGAAGAACTGACATTTTCAGAGTAGTTACGTTATTGGACGAAATTCGACCAGGGGTTCCAAAAATATGGTCGTTTGAAATCTTGTTTTCTGGATAATTTCAAAACTATGGATTCGATCGAAATAAAATTTTGCATTCAGATGGAGAATGAAATTGACAAGTTACACGCAAAATTTTATCCAGATCGCATAACCGGAACCATTAAAAATTATAACTTTCGAATGAAGAGGCTTAGGGACTTGAAATTTCCAGAGTAGGTTCGAATCTCGAATGCTGCAGTTGAGTTTGTGATTGGGGAAAATTCGACCAGGGGTTCCGTAAATACGGCCGTTTGAAATTTTGTTCTCCTGATTACACCGAAACTACTGTTTCGATCCAGGTGAAATTTAAAACTCAAATGGAGAATGACGTGTTCAAGCTACATCCAAAATTTGCTACATTTTGTCCAGATCGCATGAGCAGAACCATAGAAAATTATAACTTTCGAATGGAAACGCCTAGGGACTTGAAATTTCCAGAGTAGGTTTGAATTTAGAATGCCGCGTTTGAGTTCGTGATTGGGCAAAATTCGTCCAGGGGTTCCGTAAATATGGCCGTTCGAAATTTTGTTTTCCTGATTTCTTCGAAACTACTGATTCGATCGAAATGAAATTTTGCATTCACATGGAGAATGAAATTTTCAAGTTACAAGCAAAATTTTGTTCAGATCGCATAACCAGAACCATTAAAAATTATAACTTTCGAATGGAGAGGCCGCGGTTGAGTTCGTGATTGGGCAAAATTCGACCAGGGGTTCCGTACATATGGCCGTTTGAAATTTTGTTTTCCTGATTTCTTCTAAACTACTGATTCGATCGAAATGAAATTTTGCATTCAGATGGAGAATCAAATTTTCAAGTTACTTGCAAAGTTTTGTCCAGATCGCATTTCCAGAACCATCGAAAATCATAACTTTCGAACGGAAACGCCTAGGGACCTGAAATTTTCAGAGTAGGTTCGAATCTCGAATGCTGCGGTTGATTTTGTTATTGGGCAGAATTCGACCAGGGGTTCCGTAAATATGGCCGTTCGAAATATTGTTTTTCTGATTACTTCGAAACTACTGATTCGATCGAAATGAAATCTTGCATTCACATGGAGAATGAAATTTTCAAGTTACATGCAAAATTTTGTCCAGATCGCATGGCCAGAATAATGGAAAATTATAACTTTCGAATGGAAACGCCGATGGACCTGACATTTTCAGAGTAGTTTCTTTATTGGGCGAAATTCGACCAGGGGTTCCAGAAATATGGTCGTTTGAAATTTGTTTTTTGGATAATTTCAAAATTATGGATTCGATCGAAATGAAATTTTGCATTCGGATGGAGAATGAAATTTTCAAGTTACAAGGAAAATTTTATCCAGATCGCATAACCAGAACCATTAAAAATTATAACTTTCGAATGGAGATGCCGCGGTTGAGTTCGTGATTGGGCAAAATTCGACCAGAGGTTCCGTGAATGTGGCCGTTCGAAATTTTGTTTTCCTGATTTCTTCGAAACAACTGATTCGATCGAAATGAAATTTTGCATTCAGATGGAGAATGAAATTTTCAAGTTACTTGCAAAGTTTTGTCCAGATCACATTTCCAGAACCATCGAAAATCATAACTTTCGAACGGAAACGCCTAGGGACCTGAAATTTTCAGAGTAGGTTCGAATCTCGAATGCTGCGGTTGATTTCGTTATTGGGCAAAATTCGACCAGGGGTTCCGTAAATATGGCCGTTCGGAATTTTGTTTTCCTGATTACTTCGAAACTACAAATTCGATCGAAATGAAATTTTGCATTCAGATGGAGAATGAAATTTTCAAGTTACATGCAAAGTTTTGTCCAGATCGCATTTCCAGAAACATAGAAAATCATAACTTTCGAACGGAAACGCCTAGGGACCTGAAATGTTCAGAGTAGGTTCGAATCTCGAATGCTGCGGATGATTTCGTGATTGGGCAAAATTCGACCAGGGGTTCCGTAAATATGGCCCTTCGAAATATTGTTTTCCTGATTACTTCGAAACTACTGATTCGATCTAAATGAAATTTTGCATTCAGATGGAGAATGAAATTTTCAAGTCACATGCAAAGTTTGGTCCAGATCGCATTTCCAGAACCATAGAAAATCATAACTTTCGAACGGAAACACCTAGGGACCTGAAATTTTCAGAGTAGGTTCGAATCTCGAATGCTGCGGTTGATTTCGTTATTGGGCAAAAGTCGACCAGGGGTTCCGAAAATATGGCCGTTCGAAATATTGTTTTTCTGATTACTTCGAAACTACTGATTCGATCGAAATTTTGCATTCGGATGGAGAATCAAATTTTCAAGTTACTTGCAAAGTTTTGTCCAGATCGCATGGCCAGAATAATGGAAAATTATAACTTTCGAATGGAAACGCCGAAGGACCTGACATTTCCAGAGTAATTTCGTTATTGGGCGAAATTCGACCAGGAGTTCCAGAAATATGGTCGTTTGAAATTTTTTTTTTTGGATAATTTCAAAACTATGGATTCGATCGAAATGAAATTTTGCAATCAGATGGAGAATGGAGAAATTTTCAAGTTACACGCAAAATTTTATCCAGATCGCTTGACCAGAACCATGAAAAATTATAACTTTCGAATGAAGAGGCCTAGGGACTTGAAATTTCAAGAATAGGTTCGAATCTCGAATGCTGCTGTTGAGTTCGTTATTGGGCGAAATTCGACCAGGGGTTCCGTAAATACGGCCGTTTGAAATTTTGTTCTCCTGATTACTCCGAAACTACTGATTCGATCCAGGTGAAATTTTGCATTCATATGGAGAATGATGTGTTCAAGCTACATCCAGAATTTGCTACATTTCGTCCAGATCACGTGACCAGAACCATATAAAATTATAACTTTCGAACGGAGAGGCCTAGGAACTTGAAATTTTCAGAATAGGTTCGAATTTCGAATGCCGCGGTTCAGTTCGTGATTGGGCAAAATTCGACCAGGGGTTCCGTGAATATGGCCGTTCGAAATTTTGTTTTCCTGATTTCTTCGAAACTACTGATTCGAACGGAATGAAATTTTGCATTCGGATGGAGAATGAAATTTTCAAGTTACATGCAAAGTTTTGTCCAGATCGCATTTCCAGAACCATAGAAAATCATAACTTTCGAACGGAAACGCCTAGGGACCTGAAATTTTCAGAATAGGTTCGAATCTCGAATTATGCTGTTGAGTTCGTTATTGGGCGAAATTCGACCAGGGGTTCCGTAAATACGGCCATTTGAAATTTGGTTCTTCTGATTACTCCGAAACTACTGATTCGATCCAGGTGAAATTTTGCACTCAGATGGAGAATGACGTGTTCAAGCTACATCCTAAATTTGCTACATTTTGTCCAGATCGCATGACCAGAACCATAGAAAATTATAACTTTCGAACGGAAACGCCTAGGGACTTGAGATTTCCAGAGTAGGTTCGAATTCCGAATGCCGCGGTTGAGTTCGTGATTGGGCAAAATTCGACCAGGGGTTTCGTAAATATGGCCGTTCGAAATTTTGTTTTCCTGATTTCTTCGAAACTACTGATTCGATCGAAATGAAATTTTGCATTCAGATGGAGAATGAAATTTTCAAGTGACATGCAAAGTTTTGTCCAGATCGCATTTCCAGAACCATAGAAAATCATAACTTTCGAACGGAAACGCCTAGGGACCTGAAATTTTCAGAGTAGGTTCGAATCTCGAATGCTGCGGTTGATTTCGTTATCAGGCAAAATTCGACCAGGGGTTCCGTAAATATGGTCCTTCGAAATTTTGTTTTCCTGATTACTTCGAAACTGCTGATTCGATCGAAATGAAATTTTGCATTCACATGGAGAATGAAATTTTCAAGTTACATGCAAAATTTTGTCCAGATCGCATAACCAGAATCATAGAAGCCACAGTGAACTATTTGAACGGTAGAATATTTTGAATCTTGTGAAGCTAAAACTACATCCGAGCTATGTATTGAATGAAATATAGAGAGACTCGTAGAGGTGTTTTCAAAAAGAATATAATCCTGAATATGAATATATGTACTGAAGTATGTTATCTTTCCACAAAGCTACAGTGAATTATTGATTTGAACGGTAGAATATTTTGAATATTGTGAAGCTAAAACTACATCCGAGCTATGTATTGAATGAAATATAGAGAGACTCGTAGAGGTGTTTTCAAAAAGAATATAATCCTGAATATGAATATATGTACTGAAGTATGTTATCTTTCCACAAAGCTACAGTGAATTATTGATTTGAACGGTAGAATATTTTGAATATTGTGAAGCTAAAATTACATCCGAGCTATGTTTCAAATTCGAATCAATTTGCCTGAATACATTTTAATTGTTCTTATTCTTATCAGAGGTTGATACTTTAACTTGACAACATTCTGTTATATTCTTTATTCGAAGTTTTTTCCTTATAGCATCTGCATTTCTCAAGAAATCAGTTAAAACTATTGATAAACATTAAAATATGCCAGAGCCTATTGATTTGATATTATGTACTTACCAATAACACCTCACTGACCACTAAACTGACCAACTAATAATAATAAACACTAAAAAGCTAATAAATAACACTAAGTCTAATTCAAATCGAATAACAAATAATGTGATTCTAATTCAAACTTTGTCGCTAATTAAAATGACGTTTTTGTTATCAATTGTTTCACTAATTCGAATTTGAGAGTCACAGAAAATACTTTCGATGTCTGATTGTATTCAGTGTGACCATATGTGGTAGAAATCTACTTTTTTGGTAGATTTCAGGCAACCTGTGGTAGGTAAATTTTTGAGAGTAGATTTTGGTAGATTTTCACTCTCTTTGACTACAAAGTCATTTTATATCATAAAGTTCATATCAATTATAAATTTCAATTTATATTTGTCGTAACTGCATACTATTATCTTCTTCTTCAATTTATGAAATTCTGTGTCAGTAATTCACGAACTTAATACCAACTCTGTGGCCTGTGCCCTCTCCCCCCTCTCTCTCTCTCTCTCTCTCACTTTTTAATCTTAACCTCGTAGTAAGTAAACGTCAAAAAAACATAACCTCATTTGTTTGTGTTGGATTTTGCGAATAAATTGTTATAGTTGACCAAGTGTTTGTGACATTTTTACAAAATGAAAAGAAGATGTGTTCAACGAATCTATAGGTCAGAGTGGGAGAAGGATTAAAACTAAAGTGAGAAACCGATTTGCGAACAAAAATGTTGCATCAATTCTACATGCCAAAGAAGGAATAAAGGAAGCTGGTGAATGTTGTGAATTTCTTCCCGATCCAGAAATGTTGACACTAGGCGCTTTCTATTTGACGCCGAATCACTTCCAAACTGAAGTAAAATCAGTTGATCTGTGTTCTATTTGACAATGTTGTGATTTTGAAGTGATGCGCATCACTTCCAACTGAAGCGGCTCTCTGGCAAATTCAGTTTAATTTCCGTAATTACATCAGTTAAACATAACCTTATACTTTTTGGTAAATAAACAATTTGTTGCCATTGATTGAAGATTCTAATAATTTAAAATGGATTACACAATGGAAATGGATGTAGAAGAAGATATGATTGTGGTAAGTAAACATAAATCTGCATAAATGACTACAGTGTTTCAATTTTATTGCTGTTTTGGTTGAATTAATTGTTTCTTTAATTTTCTGACTCTGATTATTATCGTTTTTGTTTAATATTAATTTTCATCTTGTTTCATATCAGGCTTCGGCTGTAGCAATTCTAATGGAAGAAGATATGGAAAGTAGCTCTTCTAGCAGTAGCGAATCATCGGAAGAAGACCTTGTTGAAAGAAGAGTTGAATACAAACTAGGCAGTGATTTTGTGAAACAAATCACGAAATATGATAACAAAGAATTCTCTTCCCACTATCCGCTTTCCAAGTGAACAGTGAATTATATAATTTCTCTAATCAAAGAAGATAATGTTTTTTCTAACTACAAGTCAGGTAGGGAAAACATAACGCCAGAGAAAAGAGTTTATATGACCATCTGGTACTTGGTGAATAGAGAGACTTTCAGACAAGTGGCAAATAGATTCAATGTGACCCAAAGCGCTAGCCACAGGTGTATTCCATTAGTAATAAAATATTTGGTAGAATAGGGCGAAATTCATAACGTGGCCTACAGATGTGGAAAAAGAAAATATATGCAGAGGATTTTCTGCTATAAATAACTTTTCCAATTGTGTTGGTGCTCTTGATGGAACCCACATTCCGATCTTGAAACCAAAAAATAATCAAGAAGCCTATTGTAATAGAAAAAGCTTTCATAGTATAATACTTCAGGCAGTGTGTGACAACAACAAAAAAAGCAACAATTGCAGTGTGCGTACTACACAATATATGTGTGATAATGGATGATTTAGACTCGGTTATTCATGAGGTTGAGGAAGATATAGAATCTACAAGTGATAGCAGTGCACAAGTCAATTCAAGAAAATTCTCAAACAAGAGAACGATTGTTTTATTTTAATTTTTATGTAAGGTGGATAATAAATATGAATTTGTTCAATTCAATAAAAATCGATTTTTTATGAGCTTGAAACGTTTTTTCCTACAAAAGCTTTGCTTTCTTAACCTTTCGTTTCCCTAATAGTCGGTTTAACATAAAGTATCTCCTTAAGTTATACTTTCCCTCTGTAGTAAATAATTTACTATAATGATTTCATGCTATATGAATGATCATTGAATTCTGAAAACAATTATATCATATAGGTGAATAATATCTTAGATAATTGAGAGTATTGAGACAGACATAATATGTTCAGGCTTCTAGAAGAACATAATTATTTTAAATAATGCTTTTATTTGATATGAATTTTGTTTATGTCGGTGTTCTGTGTTGTTAACCTAACTTTAATCAAACGTCATCCGAAAAGGTCGTGTTCTATTTGTCAAATTCACTTCAGTTCGAAGTGAAGAAATTCGGAAATTAATCAGTTGTCTATGGTCAAATAGAAAGCTAGGACTGATGAACAGCATGTCTCTGTATGAAAATATCGTTAGTGATTCTGATGAAAAATTTAATGACTTTATGTAATTTTTGTACAATTTTATGGAAAAATTATATATCTATGAACATTTTAATATACTTTATTGTCTCGATGTCCCGAAAATCTATGATCTGATGGAATCATTCAAGTAACCTGTAAAAATTCAAAACACAGTCACCAGCGCCACCTGGTGTTTATTATCTACATTTTGCTGTGGTAGATTTCTCTCATCTTCGCAGTAGATTCGCTTTTCAAAATATGGTCACACTGATTGTATTGTTCTGTAAAATGAAAACCATAGATAAATAAATATATACTCCTTTTAAGAATTATTGATAATAATAATAATTATTCGATAATTCGTATACTGAACACTTTTCTAGGTTATATTTATGTTTGATGTTTTATTTCTATGATGAAAACAGTAACTTTTTTGTAACCAGAAATAAAGCCTCGACTGGACGTTCATGGCCTGGTTCGATGTCAATAATTCTCAAATGGACTATACATTCCTTTATCTATAGGGTTAACTTAAATTCACACCCCCACCTTTCTGCAATTTTGTTGTTCAATGAAAACAACTAACCACATGTTTAACTGTTAAGTCAACACAAATAATGTTAATAAAAATCTGACTTTGAAAGTGTTTTTTGTTTCTCCTATAAAATTTTGTCGAATGGAGTTACGCAATTTTCTCCTGAAGGCGACGATGTGACCATTTTTCTTGATAATTCGCTAGAATTTTCAACGGATCTATGGTCTTGGTAATGCAATCTGCAAGTAGTTACATTATACATTATTCCTCATCTATGTGCAATTATCAGAAAAAAAAAAATTTGAACTGTCATATTTACGGATCCTCTAGTCTAATTTTGCTCATTGATGAACGTTAGCGCGACATTCGCGATCCAAACCTACCCTGAAATTCCATAGGCCTTTCCGTTCGAAACTTATAATTTTCTATGGTTTCTATGGTTCTTGCTAAGCGATCTGGACAAAATGTAGCTTGAATATATCATTCTCGATTGAAATACAAAATTGAGTCACGATTGAATCCGTAGTTTTGAAATTATCAAGAAAACTAAACTTCAAACGACAATATTTACGGAACCCTCAGTGTAATTTTGCTTATTGATGAAAGTGATCGCGATATTCGAGATCCACACCTATCTTGAAAATTTCAAGTCCTTGGCTTTTCCGTTCGTAAGTTATGATTTTCTATGGTTTCTATGGTTTTGGTCAAGCGATCTGGACAAAATGTAGCTTGAATATATAATTCTCCATTTAAATAAAAAATTTCGTGACGATCGAATCTGTAGTTTTGAAATAATCAAGAACACTAAATTTCAAACGACCATATTTACGGACCCCCTAGAATAATTCTGCTCATAGATAAACGTCATCACGACATTCCAGAACCAAACCTATCCTGAAAATTTCAAGTCCCTAGGCGTTTCCGTTCAAAAGTTACAATTTTCCATTGTTTCTATGGTTCTGGTCATGCGATCTGGACAAAATTTCACATGTACCTTGAACACCTCATTCTTCATTTGAGTGCAAAGTTTCAACTCGATCGAATCTGTAGTTTCGAAGTAATCAGGAGAAACAAAACTTTGAACGGCCATATTTACGGAACCCCTGGTGGAATTCTGCCCATTAACGAACTTAACCGAGGCATTTGGGATCTGAACCTACACTGAAAATTTCAAGTCTCTAGGTGGATCCGTTCGAGAGTTATCGTGCTTACGGCCGGACGGCCGGACGGACGGACGGCCGGACGGACGGACAGACTCGAATTTTCCGACGGATTCGTCATCAGTGAGTCGAACATAGTCGATTGAGACCATTTTCGGCTCAAAATTCGAAAAATACAGACATCGTGACGAAATGATATAGCCCTCGTGTAAGTTGTACGAGCGCTCAAAAATGCTCAAATACCTCAACGTTGCACCTTGAAGAATATTGCAATATTGAGATAATTGATTGATGAAAAAATGAAAGAATAAATCAATGAAATAATTAAGCAATGAAATGATGAAATACTAAAATGATGGAATGATGACATAATAAAATAATGAATTAATGGAATAATGGAATTTTGGAATAATGAAATAATAAATTGATGAAATAGTGAAATAATGAAATAATGGAATAATGAAATGATGAAATAATGGAATAATGGAATAATGAAATAATGGAATAATGAAACAATGGAGTAATGGAATGATGAAATGATGAATTAATGAAATAATGAAGTAATGAAATATTGAAATGATGGATTAATGTCAATGAAATAGTATTTTGGAATAATGAAATAATAAATTGATGAAATAGTGAAATAAAGAAACGATGGAATAATGAAATGATTAATTATTGGAATAATGAAATAATTAAATAATTGAATAATGAAATAATGAAACCATGAAATGATGAAATAATGAAATGATAAAATAATGAAATAATGAAATGATGAAATGATGAAATGCTGAAATAATGAAAAAATAAAATGAAGAAGTAATGAAATAATGGAATAATTGATTTCTGAAATAATGGAATAGTGAAATAATGAAAAAATGAAATAATGATCTCCTGATCTTCCTGTTTTGGAGAGACCATAGTATTGAGACTTCTCTTCGTATCTACTTGAAAAATCGGCTTCCTCCAGTGCCACTATCGGATCCACTGTGTGGATGCAATTGCTCTATATATTTCGTCAGAATAAATTAACGAAAATCGCATGATTTTTAGAGCATCGTTGCATCCAGACAAGATCGAAAACCGCTGATAAGATAAATTACTTTTCGAGTGTTTACTCGATGATTTATTGAAAAAAAAGAGGTTTCAACTAGAGTGAACGATAATAGATCCTAAGGATGATACCATTGTTGATAGTCACGAAAATCATCAACAATATTGATGTAGGTAAAGTTTATTCTGGATGATGTAACAAAAACAGTGAATTTCAAACTTGAGATAGATCAGGAATAAAAAATGTGGAAAGTCTAGTTTTCCAGACCCTGAATTCAATTCAGGATTCACAGTCAGTCATAAAAAATTTTGGGAATTCTCAAATTATTACCTAAAAAAAAACAAAATTTGATTTAATTTGATGTATGTGCATAATCTTACTGCAAAAAGATTGAGCTGTTTCTGATTTTGAGAAAAAAGATTGATTGAAAGTGAAGAAGACCTTTGAAGATTATTGAAGACTGTGCAATATAATAGGTATCAGGATATTGTATTCAGAAGGATTACCGCAATATAATGGTAGCATTCATAGGGAATGTCGAATTTTCAACTTAATATTCGCTTCTTATTGAATTGAAGTGGCCGATGATTGATGAAAATCTATCTGTTTCTACTATCAGCGGAGATCCAAGAAGATTATTCTGGTTGTAACATGAAAAACTAAAGCAAGGCTCTCGCCATCTCTTCTGTTTTCATGTTGAGATTATGAATTTATCTCAATAGCCTCAAAATGAAAAAGTCAATAACTCTGAACTTTTTTGTGTATTAATTACGTTTTGAAAATAAATCCAGCAAAACCCATTCCGATATACTGAATGATAACTTATCTCTAGATTGATTTTGAGTATTTCACTCTTGAGTTCTCATATATAAAAAGGACTACGGATATTCCTGAATTCAAATCACCATGAGGTGGCTGAAACTCCTAATTTTCATATGCATATTGCTCACTGCAGGTAAGCTAATTTTTAAATTTTCAAATTGAATAACCGAATTTCGTTAATATTGAATGGTTGTTTGAATTGAAGAACCTCTGAATACTTGGTGGATAAAAGTCGAAGAATTGTATTACAAAATGAAGTTGATTCTCTGATGAAATACCCACTGAAAAGTGTTTCAAGCTGTTTCAGCTGCAGAAAGTGATTCGAATGAATCGGGAAGCATTCAAAACCATGACGAAGATGAAGAAGACAATTTTGCTGAAATACCAATAGGACCTGTACCTCCAGTACCAGTACCAGTACCAATTGAACCTACGCCAAGTCCTGAATCAAACTCGACATCGGCACCAAGACCAGGTCCAGGACCACGACCTAGACCAGGTCCTCCAGGACCACGACCAAGGCCAGGTCCAGGACCACGACCTAGGCCAGGACCCAGACCAGAACCAAGGCCTGAACCTAGGCCAAGACCGAGGCCAGGTCCAGGACCACGACCTAGACCAGGTCCTCCAGGACCACGACCAAGGCCAGGTCCTCCAGGACCACGACCAGGTCCTAGACCGGGACCTAGACCGGAACCAAGGCCCGAACCTAGACCAAGACCAGAGCCAAGGCCTAGACCAGGTCCAGGACCACGACCTAGACCAGGTCCTCCAGGACCACGACCAAGACCAGGTCCTCCAGGACCACGACCAAGACCAGGTCCTCCAGGACCACGACCAAGGCCAGGTCCAGGACCACGACCTAGGCCAGGACCCAGACCAGAACCAAGGCCTGAACCTAGGCCGAGACCGAGGCCAGGTCCAGGACCACGACCTAGACCAGGTCCTCCAGGACCACGACCTAGACCAGGTCCTCCAGGACCACGACCTAGACCAGGTCCTCCAGGACCACGACCAGGTCCTAGACCGGGACCTAGACCGGAACCAAGGCCTGAACCTAGGCCAAGACCAGAGCCAAGGCCTAGACCAGGACCAGGACCACGACCCAGACCAGGTCCTAGGCCTGAACCTAGACCCCGACCAGGACCAAGACCGAGGCCAGGACCACGACCTAGACCGGGTCCTAGACCTGGACCAAGACCGGAGCCTAGACCTAGACCAGGACCTGGACCACGGCCAAGACCAGAACCTAGGCCTCGTCCTGAGCCTAGACCAAGGGGATTTTGATTGATTATTAGTTTTGTTCCACACGATCATTTTTCAGAATAAATTTCCTGCAAATATTAACTGTATTTATTCAGTCCCTTTTTGAGATATCTGGTCTCTCAGGTTTTCGTCATGAAGTGAAATATTTAGGTTACCCACTCGTATTTTCTATTTCTGGTTAATGTGTAATCTTCAATTTACCCCAACAAGGAAAGTCATAACTGGAAATGAGTACCTACATTGAGAATCGATTTCTTGGAAATAATTGTAGCAATTATATAAGAAAAAACACATTATTCCTGGAAACATAGTTGAATAATTTTATGTACAAACGTTCGATAATAGCCGCATTAACTACATGATTGATTCATAATTGATTAATCATTTTTAATGATGAACTATTTCTATCAAATCGATTCACATCTTATCTCGAGATATTCCTCGACTTTTCCGTTATTCATTTCCATATTTCTCAGTTTCATTCAGTATGAGGGGGCTAAAACTCCTACTTTTTCTCTATTTGTTTTTTACTGCAGGTGAGCTTATTATTTATACCTTTGGGGTCGAAATTCTTTGTTTTTTATTATAAATATCATCAACTGAGCATAATAAGGCATTTATTCAAATACCACTATCGATAACTCAATAATTTTATAGAACAAATTTGGCTCATGTTTTAGTGAATTACTTGAAGATGGTTTTTCGATTTTCTAGCTGCTTCAGCTGCAGAAAAACAAGATCCTAATGGTTCTATTGATATTTATTATGGGGAAGATAACATTTTGAAACATGTACTTTTACGTGAAAAACGTCATCATTCAATCCAAACAACCCTCACAAGAAGGGCGACACCAACAACCAATACAACTCCTACCACCAATACGACTCCAACAACCAATACGACTCCCACAACCAATACGACTCCCACCACTAATACGACTCCGACAACCAATACGACCCCCACAACAAATACAACTCCTACAACCAATACAACTCCCACAACTAATACGACTCCGACAACCAATACGACTCCCACAACCAATACGACTCCCACAACCAATACGACACCCACAACCAATACGACTCCCACAACCAATACGACACCCACAACCAATACGACTCCCACAACCAATACAACTCCCGTTGAAATCGTCTGACCATACTAAGGTCTGCTTGAATAAGGGAACTTAGACAGAGACCATCACCGAAGGAAGGCTGATTGTTTAACATAATTTTTTTTGTTTCATACTTAATATTGAAATGGCGAAGGGATTCTGTTTTTTCCTCACAGTGTAATCATTAGATATTATTCTAAATAAACATTCGCATACACGAACTATGCTATTAGTTTTTCTGTTTTGAACTTGTTTCATAATTCGGATTTCCAATCCCATCGAATATCATGGAAGAAAGGATGGTGAATAGTCGACAGTCTAGAAAAAGAGCATTAACCAATGATTTCAGATTGCAGTACGAAAAAAGAACACGAAAAGAATAAGCGGGACCATTGAGAAATGAACGCTTTTATCGATTTAGTATCCTTCGAAGCTCTCTGAAATTATTTCAGAACATGAAAATTGAACTGAATACCTGTTGAACGTTGAACGCTAGAGTATTATCAGCCTCGATTTATAGTTGAATTCAGCCTCTTATGACCGTTCGCAATCGTTGACCCAACCCGCATGTTCCTCCTCCTGTAAAACACAAGATATCCAAGAATATTGCCTCGATTCCTGATAGGATAACAACTCCCCAAATCGAAAGAAGCAACATCTATTCCACTTCCTTAATAAAGTTCGCACTCAACGGCTCGAAACACGGGAAGTTAAATCTTCTCTGTTGTTCGCGGTCCTTCGCATTGAATTCCGAGAAACTTTTCTCACTTCTGAGAGGGTGTATCAAATATTCAGTGGTTGCACGCTGCAACCATTTTCCACTTTCGACTTTTTCTCGGGAATTATTCCGAGTTGTTTACCCGAAGTTAAGAACTTCGGACAGCTGGGTCGCTTAGCAGATTTATGACCTCATAAAAGCATCTCGTTATTCCCGAATCAGAATTGAGATGAACAAGCTTTTTTGCAGAGTGAATAACTGACATGGGTAATAAGATTCGAGGGGCCTGCCAACTTTTATTATTATACCATTGATTGAATGATATCGAAGTATAGCATGTTCATTTGACACCCCTTATCAATATGAGGGAAGAAAAGTATCACTCACTTTGTTAGGCCCGACAACGAACAAAAGTTTTGAAGTTATGCTCTCAGAGGTCAAGATTTTATATTTCCAATAATGAACCATTGGAATCGTTCGTTTACTCTTGTCGATTTCGTTTCAGTCATATGGATATAATTTTTCTCTAAATATCGATAACGCAATCATATTGTTACGTGATCACCACTTCAAGGCTTCACACAAGGCACAGCGCACAGCCTGTACATTCCTACTTCGAGGATCCTTACATAAAGCTGAATTTCACATAAAGCTCAGCACATTTCTAGACATACCAAGAATGACCGTCAAACCACCGGAAACAGTGGGAAGAAGTGCAATTTCGCGTTTCCCATGAGACTAGTGAAACTCGTGCCTAAAGTGCAAGTTCGTGAGTTTTCCCCACATAGGAACCGTAGTTTACTTTGTTGACATTGTTTTTGTTCGTATTATAAGCTTTCAACATCCACTTGTCATCAACTCGCGTTTTCCTTTATTTTAATCTGTAGATCTAGTAATCCTTCATCTCATAGTTGTGATGATAATTCTAGGTAGAAATAAAGTTTTTTTTTAAAAACAGACTTTCGAAACGGAAAAATATAATAATATCAACAAAGAAAACGTTCCAGACGATCATCTAGCTCTGTTCCAAACGATCTTATAACTCATTCAATTAAAGTTTTCTGTTTTTCTTCAATTTCAACTCTTCTTTTCATTGTGCGGAGGATAATCCGAAATCCTTCCGCTCTGGGTATCGTGAATACCACTCAAATTCAAATTTCCAAAAGCCCATTTTCGAATTAGAAAATATTCACTACTGCCTCCTAATCAATTCTATGCCAACAGGGACAATTCCGAACTCCGACTGAATTCTGTTTAAATAAATTAAAATTCTCATCGCTCACCCCCATTCTTTACACTCAAACGGAATAATTTTATTAATTTGGTGCCACTGTGCTAGCCCGGGTAGAAAATTATTTGAATAATTGTAATTATCGAGGCTCCTTGTTTCCTTGTTGAATTAGAAAAAATTCGGCGACATAAGCATTAGATTTATAGTTCCAGATTTCGTATTCACAAGCGACAACGTAAATTTGCCGGTTGAAGGGTTAATGGCGACTGTTTCTGAAGTGGAATAAGTTGAAATAATTCGAAACGTGTTGCGGGATTCAATAACGGCGGAAAGTTAAATTACGCAACTGAAGACATATGTTCGCGAGGTTATAATGCGTCGAAGTGAAGGAGCGTAGAACATATCCGTGGTGCCGTTACCAGGATCTTTTTAATGAATGGAAATTAGAAGTTTTGGGAATACATCATTATATTTTTAATCTTATATTTTTGTTTTCTCGACAGAAATAGTTCCATGCCTTGTTATTTTTTTGTACTAAGCTACCACAAAAAGGCGCTTTTCTTCATGTTTAGATTGCTATAAGAAAAAATTACGAAAAGCACTGCCGTGAAGGCAGGAGCTTTTGAGCGCTCGTACATCCACCTTGTAGGTAGATTCGCATTTTCCAGTTTTGGAAATCAATTGAAGGAATTTTTGACAGCTCTCAAATAAAATTTTAAACTTAGGCGAAACTCCCGACTTCATATTCGCGATCCAAACCCACCCTGAAAATTTCAAGTTCCTAGGCCTCTCCGTGCAAAAGTTACAATATTCTATGGTTTCTATGGTTCTGGTTATGCGATCTGGACAAAATATTGCTTCAATACATTATTCTCGATTAAAATACAAAATTTCATCTCGATCGAATCCGTAGTTCCGAATTTATCGAGAAAACGAAATTTCAAACGACCGTATTTACGGAACTCCTTGTATAATGTTGCTCATAGATGAACGTGATCACGACATTCGAGATCCACACCTATCCTGAAAATTTCAAGTCCCTAGGCGTTTCCATTCAAAAGTTACAATTTTCTATGGTTTCTATGGTTCTGGTCATGCGATCTGGACGAAATTTCACACGTAGCTTGAACACCTCATTTTCCATTTGAGTGCAAATTTTCATCTCGATCAAATCTGTAGTTTTCAAGTAATCAGGACAACAAAATTTCAAACGGCCATATTTACGGAACCCCTGGTGGAATTCTGCCCATTAACGAACTTAACCGAGGCATTTGGGATCTGAACCTACACTGAAAATTTCAAGTCTCTAGGTTGATCCGTTCGAGAGTTATCGTGCTGACGGACGGACGGCCGGACGGCCGGACGGACGGACGGACGGACGGACAGACTCGAATTTTCCGACGGATTCGTCATCAGTGAGTCGAACATAGTCGATTGAGACCATTTTCGGCTCAAAATTCGAAAAATACAGACATCGTGACGAAATGATATAGCCCTCGTGTAAGTAGTACGAGCGCTCAAAAACGATTTTCCGGAATGATTGTCCCCACATGTGAATAATCCAATTCTATAATGCCAGATACACCCAGATTTAATCTAAGCAGCACAGCTTGCGTACGGAACATAAAATCAAAAACATATTAGCCATCCGGCTCAAAACAACTGTGTTGTTGGAAACCTCGGGAATTCATAAATTTCACACATAAATACTTACAGCTTATGTAAGACGTACCATTAAAGTTCGCCTAAGAATATTTCGTATTTTTCAGATGATGGTGGCACGTAGAAAATGTAATTTACAAGAAAGTTTGCTTTGCGAGCAACCCCAAATGATTTATCGTTGAAGGCGCCTAAGAATATATTATGAATTAACGGTTTCATAAACATAAATTAAGTGTTTCTTCATTGCACATAATACTGATTTTCTCTACTTACGTTGGTATTTATTCTTGAATTGAAACAAATCTTGTGCATTCGGTCACTAGTTTTTCACTTTTCTGAAACTTTTTTGATAACGATGAGATTGATTTACATAAAAATGAAACGAAATCAAATGGAGTAGGGTGAAAGAAAGTTTCAACACTACCTGGGATCTCTCTCCTAACCCTAACCTAAAAGGTAAAGACTTGAATTTCAGAAGAGTCGGTGTATAAAATATTTTATTTAAAACGATTTACAATCAGTCTTCAAATAAAAGTGCTCCTTTGTTCAGGCAGCATCAGTGAGAGAATGAAGAGGGCTGAAAAAAGGATTGTCAAGCAATTATCGGGATAAGAATTTTACTTACCAAAAGCCTGACCAGCTATTGAAAGGAATGGAGGGGCACAGCCTATCTTGAGCAAGTAGGGAAAAATCAGGTTACCGAAAGTGGTAGCTCCTCTCCCAGTCATCATAGCCAAAGAAACTGTCATCGTTCTAAAGATTCAGAAAATACAATTCTCAAAGAAAACACATTTTTTGTTTAAACTCACCTTAGAGTTGTTGGAAAGAAATTTACAATTATAACAATAATAACGTTAGTTCCAACACCAGCAAACATTTTGAATGCAGAAATAGCTACAGTGACTGATTCACTATTCGGAGCGAGATATAATCCAACAGCTGCAAAACTTGCTACTAGACTTGTGGTGTCTGAAAAAACTGTATTAATTCAAAGGAATTTTAATGATGGAATGAGTACACACTCAAGAGCCTTTTCTGTCCAACTGCATTAATCAAACTGCTGGCTAGCAAATATCCGATGAGTAACATTGAAGAAGCCACAGCCGATTTAACATAAACCTCCAAATTATCAAAATTCTGAAATGAAAAGGTAAAATAAGTACATGATAAAAGGCGAAAACCAAAGTAAAACTGAGAAATCTAACAAAAAATAAAATATAAGAAAAAGAAAAAATGAAAGGAATAGACAAAATAACCACATCCTCAAGTTATCATCTCACAAAAATCCTTTTATATTTCTAATATCATCTTGGGTAATGTGGAACCCAAGCTCCAGTGCTTTGTGGTGGGAAAAACTTGAATTCAAACACTCACTACAAAACATTCTTCACTTCTCCCTGCAGT
Organism: Aphidecta obliterata; assembly: GCA_963966015.1. NCBI lineage: Eukaryota > Metazoa > Arthropoda > Insecta > Coleoptera > Coccinellidae > Aphidecta > Aphidecta obliterata. Next base: position 9,419,870 of record OZ014435.1, read on the forward strand.
AGGACGAATAACACTTAACATCTCACACAAGCTGGAGGTTGTTCCATTGTTCAGATATTTGTAATCATTTATCGCTTGGAATAGTTGTGGCATCCATAATCGAAGGGTGCTCAAGCTGAGAAAAAATTCGTAAAGTTTTATACCATTCCACTGATTTATGACAAGAAATCGCGGATACAGAGCTGTCATGTAGTGGCAGAGCAACCTTTCAATTAGGAAGACGTTCCAAGAATCTTTCAGTATGACTGTTAATGTTCACTATCCCTGACTGGGACATTGGATCGTCTCTGCTACATCACAGCTCTGTATCCTCGCTCTTCTTGTGATATATCTGTGACATTACTGGCATCGAGAAAGTTGCGAAAATGATATTCGTATGCACTTGATCTCACCTCATGAGTTGAAATCCTTGTAAACCACACACCAATAGGAGGAGAGGTAAGTATGGGAAACTGAATAAAGGTCTGATTTGTACACAGCCATTCCTTAGATTTTCAAAGAAGCTCTTCTTTCTACTGGAGTCCTTCTCCTCTCCAGTTTCTTGAACTAAATTTCGTATCTGAAGAAAAAATTATAAAAGCACTGCCTTGAAGTCAGGAGCTTTTGAGCGCTCGTACATCGACCTTGTAGGCAGATTCGCGTTTTCCAGTTTCAGAAATCAGTTCAAGGAATTTTCGACAGCTGTCAAAAAAATTCTCAAACTTAGGCGAAACTTCAGACTTCATGTCAGTGCTTCAGCTGACCAATTTTTTTTCAATAATTCGCTAGAATTTTCTACGGTATCTATGGTCTTGGTGATGCGATCTGGACAAAATTTCGCACTTAGTTTGAATACGATATTCTTCAGCTAGGAGTCAAATTTCATTCCAATCCATTCAGTAGTTTCGGAATTATCAGGAAAAAAATATTTTGAACGGCCATACTTACGGAACCCCTAGTCTAATTCTGCTCATTGATGAACCGCGACATTCGCGATCCAAACCTAACTATGATTCTGGTCATGTGATCTGGAGAAATGTAGTTTGAATATATCATTTTTCATTAGTATACAAAATTCCGTCACGATCGAATCTGTAGTTCTGAAATTATCAAGAAAACTAAATTTCAAACGACCATATTAATGGAACCCCTAGTATAATTTTGCTCATAGATCAACGTGATCACGACATTCGAGATCCACACCTGTCCTGAAAATTTCAAGTCTCTAGGCGTTTCCGTTCAAAAGTTACAATTTTCTATGGTTTCTATGGTTCTGTTCATGCGATCTGGACAAAATTCCACATGTAGCTTGATCACCTCATTCTCCATTTGAATGCGATCAAATCTGTAGTTTTCAAGTGATCAGGAGAACAAAACTTCTTCTTGTTCTTCTTCGTGTAATAGGACGGAGTCCTGTCATTTCTGTCATCTGCCCTCTTGCGACGTTGATGTCTAGCTGTCATACCAACGTTTTGAGGGCCTACCAACTGGTCTCCTTGTTCCTGGTTTTTGCGTTTAGGCCCATTTTGCAACTGGATCGGGACCCATTCGATCTACGTGATCCCTCCAAGAACGACGCCTAGCTCTCACCCATCGAACAACATCCTGTATTCCTGATTCTTGCAAAGGGTCCGTATTGCGTATTCTATCTGTCCACGTTATCCCTCTTATGGTTCGCAATGTTTTCATTTCCGTTGTTCTCATTTTCCTTTTTGTTTCGGCTGTTTCTGCTCTTGTTTCAGCGGCGTGTCGAAACAAAACTTTGAACGGCCATATTTACGGAACCCTTGGTGGAATTTGGCCCATTAACACGAACTGAACCGAGGCATTCGGGAACTGAACCCACACTGAAAATTTCAAGTCTCTAGGTTTTTCCGTTCGAGAGTTATCGTGCTTACAGCCGGACGGACATACCCGAATATTCCGACGGATTCGTCATCAGGGAGTTGAACATAGTCGTTTGAGACCATTTTCGGCTCAAAATTCGAAAAATACAGACATCGTGACGAAATGATATAGCCCTCTTGTGAGTAGTACAAGCGCTCAAAAATGATTCCGCATGAACTCATGGAAATAAATTAATGAGGTCATAAGGTATGGCATCAGAAAATTATTCCGCTCTACAATCAAACAAACTGAAAACTAATTTGCTGTACAAATTAGTTTCTGTTGGAGGTTTTAGTCCATGGAATTTTTTTCGACATATTGGTAATCATTTCATGCTCATAGGACATACTTACAGGGTACATTTCTATTGGTTTTCCTGTATTTATTCGAAACATTTTCTGGAAAACTTCCAAAGCTTCCTCATTCCTACCCATGGACATAAGAAATTTTGGGCTCTCCGGTAAGAATACAAAAATTATCCCACTCAGTAACGAAGGAATAGCATTTATCATGAGATACAAACCCCAAGAATAGAATGCTGAAAAATAAAATAAGTTAAGTACAAACAATTCATTGTTTTTTCAAATAAGCTACAGTTGTAATGTGAACTTTGGTAATAGCTATCTCTTCAGGAAGAGGTTAGTCTCAGGGACTCCAGTGATGATTTGTCTTCATCCTGAATAACTTCATGGCCCAGCCAATCTGGCAAAACGAACTTAACCAGCTAATGTTGGCGTCAATTCCGGATGTAAACAAACGGTTCTCATTGAATGACTGTATAGAACTCACCTATGCTATCTGCTAACAAAATCCTGAAATTCAATGGAAGAATTATTGCGGCCAGTAACGGAAGAAACATACTTCCAAGAGACATCCCAACTCCTAGCAATAACGGCATCCTTGAACGATATTTTGAAGCATGCAGTTCGGATAGATAAGTAGGTGCAGCTGCATATGGTCCATTTATACTGTGTAATAATAATTTGGGTGAATATACTTCTATTTGAGTAGATGTTGTACTCACATGAAACCACCCAAAAACTTCATAAACATCAGATAATGCTTATTAGGGGAGAAAGCGCTTAGAATGACTATGGCCGCATCCAAGAAGTAACCGATCATCAGCAGCTTCCTTCTGCCGAAAGTGTCGAACAGAAAACCCCAGAAGAAGGCACTGGTTATGGTACCTAAAAAATAAATATAATATGTGTAGGGAAAATTCTATTGCACATTTTTTCGATGCCTCTTCATTTACTCAGAGTTTGGTTTTTGAACTATAGCTATAAGCCATTAGGTTTGTTTACTTTAGTGTTTGTGTGTTGTTTTTGGTATATTCCCGAATAGTAATATTTCATTGAAAAATATCTGTTGTGGTCTGAAAATCACTTCTAAGCAATGAAAAACAAGACAATAGCAAATGTTAATGGCCCATAGCTCAGTTATCGGAATTTCCATTAGGGGGCGTATCCCGATATGCAAAAAGCTGTATTCAATAATTTCCTTCATTACCTATTTCAAGTCATAATTCCCTATCCCTCACCAAAATAGACTGCAGCGTTCAACATTCCTTTATCTTCTAATGTTAAATTCAGGTCACATTGGGCTGCAGGAAAGACATAAGACATGGTGGTGGTCTCGAATAGGTTACCCCAGCTGAGTGGAAGGGCTACACATACTATAAACCAATTGAATTTACCAAAACCAGTAGCTGCGACAGCAGTCTCGAAATCAGCAGGTTTGTCTTCTGGAATTCAAAGCTATTGGTAGTACAAGGTGAAGAATACTTCTCAAAACTGCAAGACCTCTGTTTTCTCAAAATCAAGACGGAAAAGTCCAATAAAAACTGAGCTTTCAATGGAATTCATGAAAATCTAAAATTTCATGAGAATAAACAACTTTTTATGATTTTTTGGCCTAATTGAACCGTGAAATATAAAACTTCTGTTAGCCTGTTACCTCATAGCGATATTACAATAATTAATGATGGTTGGAAAAATAGCAGAAATGAATAATCGTTTATGTATTTTATTATTCAAAACAGGTACAGATGAGCATGAATAAATGAGTTTCCACAAAAATGATGCATGGGCATTGTGAGTAATAATGGACAGTATGAAAATCCACTTGTTTATTGAAATTTGAAAATTTAACGCTCATGAGGAACACACTCGGGAAAATATGAAATATTGAATTCACAAAAAAAATGTTTCACTGTCATTTTCGTACAAGATGGTAATTAACTATGTACAATAAATTAAGCGTGACACTGACAAACAAATTTTATGAACTTCAATATCAAGATCCAGGGTGTTGAATTCAGAAGAAAAAATTTCTTAAGATACTCGAAACAGATGATAACAATGACATTCAATTTAGTATTAACTTTTTTTTGTTGCAACATAATTAAAAAATTTATCAGATTCCGAAAAATAAGGAATTCTCCATGTTTGTTTTCCTCAAGGATATGCAATTAAGTGGATTTTATTATTTCCTCGAAAACTAGGCCAAATACCAAAAAACTCAAGTGACAAAACAGTTTTATTCTTGGAGGATTTATTAAAAAAAAAGTGAGTGGCATATAATTTTTTTTATATATTTTGAGTTAGTTTTCGGGGTTCAATAAGCCCCTGAACACTATAAATAACACTATGGAATAACAAAAAAAATCAAGTACTTGAGAAAAATCTATTTCTTCTTCAAATTCAAAACCCCTCATTCTTGTACCTTGAAAAAAAGCATATAAGGACTCGTGTTCGAATGAATTTTCTAAAATGAAAAAATTTTTCTGTGAATCGGTATTCCAAAATGTGTGGTCATTGAATGATTTGAATTGGCAAATGTTGAATAGTACTCACCCAAAAATTCTTCCTTTTCCTCATTTTCTGCAGTTCGTTTTTCCCAGATTTCTGTTTCCACAGACGCCATATTTCTAACACAATAGAAAAACTCGAGAGGGATCACGCAGAACTAACCAACACACATTTCTTGCGCCTATAATATTCGAATATCAAGTTTACCTGGATCACGATTCTAGAAGTATTTAATGGGCGATTAAGAACTTGTGAAACTCCTCGTATACCTACAAACTTCCTTATCCTATTTTTGAAACCTGTTTGGTTGGAAGAACATAAACACGAATTTTTCGGAATCAACAAAATATCTGCTCCTAGTCTGCTGATATGGAAATCAATAGCACAACATTCAATTATGACCGTTCTCTATCATTAAGCAGACAAGTTCGTACGATTTGACTATATTCTTGAAGAAATTTCTATAATATGTTATGAATAATTCAGATGAAAGACATATTTGTTTATTATGGTATGTGCAGACGTGAAACAAAAATTAACATTCTCAATAGAAAAGAGTGGATTAGGAAATATCGATCAAGGTTGAAACTGTCTCATAACTAATACCTGGTGTTTGTGATATGAGGAAGAAAAAGGGTCCGATTCTTAGCGACGAGACTGGACTCAGTAACATTCTTGAAATTTGTATTTCAAAATCAAAATTTTTTATTACAGCTTGCCCCTGTATCAAAAAAGTTAATCAATCTTAAACCTTTCCATTCATAATAAAAACTCGAACTTTATTTGAAGGCTGATGTATCTTAATTAGAATATCAGAAGCTGTTGAAACGATCAATAAGGTGTTATGTGATAAACATGAGGGGTTACTCCCAGATGGAATATTTTCTTGATTTTTTGCCCACAGAATGACTATATGAATTAGAAGCATTTTATGGTAACAGCGTCAACTTTTTATTTTCGATAATTTTTGACGTGAGTATTCCACGGTTTTACTTTCTAATCCCGAATCTTGCAGATACTTCAATCTTCATCTCCTCAACACAAACAATTATGTCCATCTTCTCAACAATGTGTGAAAGTTAAGTGTTTCTCCAAGAAGGAAGCTGCGACAAATTGCCAAATTCTTTGTTCATTTTGAAGTTCCTGATTAATCACCAATTACAACAACTTTCGGGGCAAAATTGAAAAAGTTCCTTAGAACTTCCAACCCCTTAATGGATATCCACTCGTGACGATTCCACCCCAAACCTCCCGGGAATAATTTCCTCGAAAATGAACTTTATCGAACGGCTGACACGTTTCAGGTTTATTATTTTCGATAAGGAAAACTTTTACAGTTTACATTTTTTGGGAAATTAAGGTCATAGTATTTTTCGCTGAATTACGATAATTGCCAATATTCTGATTTAATTTTATTTGATATATATGCGTACAGTTCAATGAAATTCCGTGAAAAATTCGCTAAAAATTCTGTTTTAACAATGACCAATGAAGCCTTTACTATGGATTTTGGGGAATACCAGTTCATCCCATAGCTGCCCTGAAGACGGTCCGAGTAATCAAAACGAAACGTTGGAACGAATAATTTTTCATTGAACCAATGATCGTCAACAACATCAAGGGAATATTTGCTCATTTACTCACCCTGTATGAGTAATTCGAATCCCCCATTCGTTTTGTCGACATTTTCGGTTCCCTCACAGGTATTTTATTGTAAGCACAGAAGCGTGCCCTTTTTTCTATTGATTCGGGAGATCACGTCTCCTCCATATCAATTCCGATAAAAAAAATCTAGAAATTCCCCTGGCGCTGACCCACGCATGACCCACCGTCAAAATTGGCGAATTGGTCATATCTCGGGTCGTTTTATTACCTTCACCCGTATTAGTATGCCCTCCTTGTCAGATTTTCTTTCGGGTTTCGTCCACTTGACCTTTGAATCGAGGGTTTCATTTCAGGAATCAATTCTGATAGTATGTACGGTGGGATTCAATAAAATTGGGGTAGTTCTCGAGGTGCATTGAAAGGAAATGGCAACATAAAAGAGGAATCATTGAAGCCAATGATCTTCAATATTCATACACTAGAAAAAACAAGAACAATTCGAAATATGATATTTATGGCTTGCTGTCCATTTTAAGGGTGGTTTTCCTTCGATTTTGATGCTTGGAACTCAGTGATGAAGAGTCGTTTCTACCTTGTCCAACAACAATGTATTTGTGCATTGCTCTAACGATATATCCATTCTAAGGGAATTTGATCGAATTATCTGCCTTTGATGAAGGGTCTCAAGAAAAGAGTAAGAATAACTCCCTCGAGACCTAGCGCCATTACTTGGAAATTAAACTGGTAGGTAAGTACCCTTGAAAAGAGAAATGTAAAAGTTCATGACCTCTTTCATCCCGATAACGACATCACGGCAATCTTGATGAGACGACTCCGTTTTTCGAAGCTTAAGGGTGACTCGATTACTCGTTCTAACTTCCAAACTCATTCGAATGGGGATAATGAAAGTATTCGAGGAATCAGATGATGTTGTTATACTTGGATTATTCGCTATTTATACAGCGGAGTTCGATTTTGTCGATATATGGTTAAAGCCAATCATGAGTGGATGTTCGTTAGGCACTTAGGTGATAGGAGGTCGCCCCCAAGTCGAAGTAATCGAAAGATGGAAGTTTTTCGGTTCAATTTACAGTGTTTCACTTTCGAATCTTGAAGTGGCCAACTTGGAAGGTCCAGAAATTTTCATTTACATCTACAACTGCATCAATTAACTCAAATGAAATAGCTCCGACGTGCAAAATGTCTTGTGTTTTGAAGTTGATGACATCAACATTCTCCTCATATCGCACGCTCGTTGAGCAATTGACGATCACGATTATTGCAGAGCTCGCTAACAATTGTTGTATTTTCAATACCGAGAACTCAAGTGGAAATAATACAACCAAAGGATCATTATTTGGTTATTTGAATATGTAAACGTTTTACCACGAAGTTAAATAATTGAGACATCCATTCATTTCGCCTGGATGCGTCGGACATTTTCATTGAGATCTTGAATATCAAATGCCACATAGATTTCTAGATATCTTCCAAAGTGCCTCACAAAGAGTTTCCAAAGAACAAACCTAAATCCAAACAATATCAGATAAAATATGTAGCAATTTCCTCACACTTTTCAGAGAATCATAATCGATGAACAACATTTATTTTTTATATATGCTGGGTATATCGGATTTTGGAAACGTCAATTTTAACAATCCAACCACGAGCAGCTCTTCCATCGAATACTCGAAATTCCGCTGTACCAAAGGGATGAAGAGAATGTACGGGTTAATGGCAATAAGGTCGCTTTTGTTACTAACTATATTCCCTTCAAGAGAGTACCAATACCTGATGATAATATCCAGTCAGGATATTTGATGTTAGAGCAACTTAATGGAGAGATCGATCGAATTATTCATGGAGCTATTGTTTACCTTAACGTAATTGTGAACTTAAAAATGAAAATATTTGATCGATTCCAACGTAAGGAGTAAGGTGTCAGAGAAAGGGTTGTTCCACATAGGTTCACATTGACCTTATATCGAGAAAAAAAAAAACGAAAAAAAATACAAAATTATGAAATCTATTAAGTAAGAGATAATGTCGGAAATAGAGAAATCGACGTTGTGGGAACGCTCCTTTAAAACTCATGAGTTTAGGTTATCAAATTTCAACGCTTAACGACTAGACTGAACAAATACTTGAATTAATACGTTTATTCTCCACATTTCTTGGCGTTCCCAAGACTTCGATTTTTTTTGTATCGACTAGGCCAAAAGGAGTAATCTCTATTCCCGACTATTTGAATTAATTCTGCATTTACCGAAATGTTATTAAGTCTTCAAATTTATCACAAAAAAGCAAAGAATAATTGAACTCACCAAAAGATTTTCTTCAGAGAAATTCTCTTTGATTCATTGTATTGTGTTTATTCTGGAATGCACAAAGTTGCATCGTACTTAACCGAACTGAAAAGCTGAATACCTGATTTATTATCGTGTTTATTGAGTACCTACAGTTTACATTGAACCTGTGACATTGTTGATTTTAGCGAGGTAAAATTGTTTTCGGTGTAAGAATTCAAGTGAATTGCTTAAATACAAGTCAACAAGTTCACCAACCAGGGATTTCATTGTGGATTCCGGTTGTCCAACGTTGATTTAGGAAGAATCTGTGAGTTAACTTTGGTTCAAGTTGATCTCATAAATTAGATGGTTCATCAAAATAACAAGCCTATTTTTGATATTTCGGAAGCGAATCTTGGGTGTTATTGTTTATATAATTTCAATCATAAATACAGATAACAGACGATGAACATTTAGATACACTATCAAGTCAAATAAATACTTGAGGAAATCCCTTTTTAATTCATTTTCCACAACATCACTAAAGTACAAAGTGGTACTTCCGATTTTATAGATTATTTGGAAAAGGATAAGATTTTATGAGTTTCAGGAATGAGCTAAATAAATCGTTAACCAAATATCGTAACCTGCGGAGTACCCCAGTGGACCGTTCTGGGTACTCAAATAATATTCCTCCAATAATAATTTCTCCAACACCTCTGAAATTTTTAGTCTATGTTTCAGGTAGAATCGAATATGGAATTCGTGAAAAAAAACTTTTTCACAAGAGAAGAGGAATGCATAATTGAAATGCTCAGATAATTGAGCCCGGAATTCGAGCTCTCGTAACACACAACCGGGTAAGTAAATGAACATAAAGGGACCAATTAAGTGTATATTCCTCTTCCTACTTCATATTCACCTGACAGCGAACCGGTCCAAATTTAGGGGATCCTGGAACGGAAACCTCCCTAAATTAAAGGGGGTTAATTGAACGTATCATGAAAAAAGCGGGCTGAAAGCGAAATTTCTTTGTCGCTTTCCACTAGACGGAAGAGGAAGAAAAAAGGCCTACTAAAATAGCTCTTTTGTTGTAGCTCAGAGCCTCAGGCCCACTTGTATTGCTGCTTTGAATTCTGGTCGTTTCTTTGTGTCGCTCCGTGAATGAGCCTCCCAATAAATTCTAATGGTGTTGTAATTGTTATCTCAGGAGGATCTGTTTGATAGCTTTACGATGGGCAACACTCTTCAGCTGTTGCTGAGTACTGAATTAGGATAATTCATACAACCTTCTCGAAAGAATGGAATTATTTTATTTTATTGTAATGTAATGAAAAATTTCAATAAAATTTTCACCTCTAAGGGGGTATCCTTAATGATATTTTCGGGATGTCAGATTTTGACCAATTTCACATGAAATTCTGGAAATCTGGATAAAAACGTTTTGTGTGACTGGGAAATCTGTGAAATTTATGATCATTTTGATTTGACATGAGGTGAAACTGTAGCGAGACTATCGAACCAAATTTCATGGATCGAACCACAGATTCTGTAAACCAAACCGACCGTCGTTGTGACAAATAATGCCTTTTTATTCTTATGAATTTCAACAGAAGTAATTACAGCATTATCAAATTTCTGAAGATCAGATTAGAAAAACTCAATTGTCTTTTCACGTGGAGAAGCTGTGGAGCTGAATATCAAAACAGTACTCTTTCTCAAACTTAAAATATAATGTGGTGTATATAAATTAACTTACGGAGATTGCTCATGTTTTTACTTAGGACAAACAGGTAAGAATTTCAAAACAAGAGTACTAGAACATAAAAATTGTTTTATTAAAGATAGAGGACGATGATCATTGGGAACTTAATAATCATGCTTTTGAAGAAGACTCCGAAATTTTGCATTAGGAAAATAAAAGTAGAAAATTGAACCCTTTGGAGAGCCTTGAGATAGGTAAATAAACAAAAATCGTCTGTTTTCTCATCAAACGGTCCAGTAGACTTGAACAATTCACCATTATTGAATCTTTTTTGAAGTAAAAAAAAAATTTTAGTATCTCTCTTAAATTATGAAGAAAACCACTAACGCAACAGATCTTCTCACTTGATGGCGGTGAGATAAGCATAATTTCATCCTTGGAAGCGTCATTAAGATATCATTAAACATTCATCCCACACAAGAAGTTGTGGTTTGTATTAGTAGGTTGCTTCAGAGTTTAGAGAATTAATTTAGTTATACTCCGTTTAAGAATTATTGACATCTCGGTTGGCTGTGAAAAATCGAATTTGAGTTGGTAATAGGTTATTCAGTAATATTTTGGATTTCTGAATTCAGGTTGGTATAGGAATAACACTTACATTACCCATAGAAATCTTGCTTTGATGATTTTATCGAAGATATTGGTGAATATGTAATTATGAAAATTTGCTCTGAATTTGAGTATTTTTTGTCTTATGCTATTAAAATGGCTGGAATTGACCAGGATACATCGCGCCTAACAAGAGAACGCCCAGCAGTTTGTCGGTGTTACTTCGAGTTTTTCAAAGATTTGGCATATATTTCCGCTAGTGTTTCAGGTAAACTGTTATTCACCGACTCAAAGTGTATTCTGATTGATCAATGTCTCTTGAATTTTCAGATTTCACCAAGCCCTGTCCGTAGAATATTAGCATGTTATTATAGCCTGGAATAAGCAGTGGAAGAAAACATGTGCGATATGATTATTCCTCCAAAGAGACATTGAATGACTTTGTTTTTGCTAGAATTAAAAACAATTTATCAGTTTAGATATCCTTTTCGAACTGGCCAATGAGTACCTAGATTTCAATTGATCGAAGTCAACATTATATTATATCATAAAAAAAATTGGATACAAATACAAAAAAATTGATCGAAGGAAAATTCTTACTGATAAACAGAAAAATATAATAAAAATAGTACGATATCGTGATAAATACCGAAAATACATGTAACAAAACGTAAAATTCATTTATCTAGATGAAATTTGGATATTCAAAAACGGTATTCAAATTTGTCAGTGGACACTAGAAAATAATCCAAAAGGTATGCCGAGTATATTCAAGGGTAAAGGCAGAAGGTGCACTATTTTGAATGCTGGAACAATTGATGGATTTTTACCTGGATGTGATCCGATTCTTGACAGTGGTATTAATGATAAAGATACTATAAATGGTGAATTATTTCATAAATGGGTTATTGAAATATTGAAACCTTCCCTGCAAAAGGATGCCCATCAATAGGATTATGTCAGCTTATTCAATAAACACATCCAAATCACTACACTACGTGGAAACAAAGTTTTCAATATTTTTATCTTTGCTCTTGTATAATTCATAGATACTTTAAGTTTATTTATTATACTTATACTTTATAGTACCCTGTTCACATTCCCTCTGCTAATACACATGCTATATTGTTCCCAATTCAAAAGTATACTGAATAATTGTGAAATTGCTCATCAATTATAATATCGATACCTTTTTGCCGAACTATCGTAAGCCTCTACGTACTACGTTGAGGCTTACGATAATTTGGCAAAAAGGTATCGATATTTTCAATAATTCATGGACAGTTTCAATGATTGAAAATAAAAATTGACTTTCTTGAAGTATTCAACTCCGAGCAATAAATAATTCACCAATTGGTTCATATATTGATAGTTCGGTACAAATTTCATGTCAAAATTCTTCATGTACTACATAGATTCTTAATTTTTGTTTCTCTCTTATTTCTTAATACATTATAACGTTTTTTCCAATCCATTCTTTTGGCCCTGTGCTTGCGAAGTATCCAAAATTTTTTTTTTCTGTTGCACCACTAGCCACCTGCTAGAATTCCATCAATTATCCTTCTTGAATCCTGACATAAAATGGTACTCTTATAGTTATATGGTTAGAATTTTGCAAGATTTCCAATACCAATAAATATTGCATGGTCCTGAGTGAAAATAAATATTTATTCGAATGATCTTAAATTTTCCATGTTTGACTTTTATATGAGATAATTTCATATGAAAGCATTCCACGATATTTTTGCGCTTTCGAACCTGAACTCCCATGTAGAAACTGTAATCAATATATTCCGGCTTAATTATTCGATAATTCGTATACTCAACACTTTTCTAGGTTATATTTATGTTTTATTTCTATGATGCAAACAGTAACTTTTTTGTAACCAGAAATAGAGCCCCGACTGGCCTGCTTCGATGTCAATAATTCTTAAATGAACTATATATCTTAACTACCTGAAGATGATGCTTTGCATCGAAACACGTGTAGTGTAATATAACCCTAACTAGTAGAAATCATATTGGAATTCTATTGTAAGTTTGATTATGGATTTTTATCAAGTATCGGCTGATTCTATTATAATTTTTTTTAGTACTCATTCTATCCATATGGAGATTTTTTATCAATTCTTTTAATTTTATGATCCTTAGCAAATGAACACACCTTCATGTCGTTATTTCACAACTATCATCAAAGTTTCAAGTCGAGGCCTCTTCTTTCGAAAGTTATCAAGTTTCTGGAAGGCCAGGCGTAATTTGGGCGAAATGACCACAGATATTGAAAGAATTCATGAATGTTCACTGAAACAACTCTGTCCTCATTAACATATTCCAATTGTTTTCTCTCCTTTTGTGGGCATAATTATCAGCAAAGAATTCTTCCTGACATGATTGTGCTTAACAGAACCTCGATAATATTTTCGATAATATGCTTTCACTCAATACTACTGATATTTATGAAGAAAAGTCTACTTCCTATTCTTTGTTGTTCAACTACTTGGTAGGAAAATTAGTTCAGGTCACGAAGTTTGAGTGCAAGATGTTTGAAATATTTATAATAATATTTACAATATTTTTCCTAACTGCAGAAGTTAGTAATGAAGAAAGTAATCAAATATCAAGAAGTGACCTAAGGTTTAAGAGGGAAGATCCTCTCAGACCTATAGGGCGAGTTGCACAGCCATCGGATGAGGTAATAATTTTTTTCCCTTTCAACCTTCGAAACATAAATATTCGAGGTCCATTTAAAATAAAATTGAAGTAGAGTGAAAATATAAGATATTGAATACTTTTATCTGATTGACTCAATTTTTTTTCCATATTTGCTAGAAAACTTCAGCAGGATATAGTCGACACTTTTTATTTTATTGATAATTTTTATTTCTATTTTTTTTGTGATTGTATCATTTCCCCAAAGAATCCATTGCGATTAAGGGAGAATTCAAAGAAAATATTTGTACTTCCAGGGTGATGGCAGCACCGACGACTTTTTGTTTGGTATGGTCGGATCCAAGAAACGTAGATCCCCCTCGAAGTCATCTAAAAAAGGGTCAAGAAAGAGGTACAGTCGTATTCGAGACGAAGACGAAGAAACATCAGTTGAAGATATGAAGAAAGATGTTGCTGATCTGAGGGAAGACATAGAAGCTCTAAAATCGGTTCTCAGGAACGAAGAGGATAAACTTGATGAGCTGGAAGATGCAGTTGGTCAAAAGGATGGTAGATACTGGCCGTATTATTATTTATGAAATGGTTAATCCTTATTCAGATATTTTTAACTTGATGAGTATTAATAGAGCACTTTGAACTTGATTGTAATCTGAGATCCCAACTCTTACTAGTTGATATTCGAAGTTACTCCATCTAATGTAGGAATTCCGGGATGCCTTCTCCTTGTTAACCCACAAAAAGTTTCCCCAGAAATATGAGGGCTCGTTTGATTTCAATTCCCTCGTGAAGAATAACAAAGAATTATTTCCTCTCCCATAAGGAATCCCAGCATATTCAAATATTTTTTTATACATTGTCTCCCTCATGAAATATGAACCATTTTCTGTCCAACTTTTGGGCGGCACATGAATCGAGAGAAATCCCATGAAACGAACCAATTTCCTTAGGGAAATCCTGATAATAAATCGAAGGCAAACTTTTTCATGGGCTTTTTTGAAAAGGTTCATTCGAAACTAAAATTATCGTTTTCGACATTATTGGTTCATCGATTCCATTTGGAATCGAGTTTGATCTTGTAGAACAATCGTTTCACTATCAATAGAAGGGCACAAGGACACGTGCCCACCAAACCAGAAATCAACCGCCAGCTGTCAAATCAGCATTGAACACAGTGTTGCCAACTAAAAAAAGCAATCTTATCAACAAATTTTCTTCAGAATTTCCTGGTTACAGATCTGCTGGTAGTATAATTAAACCAAGTAACCCCTAAGGGTCGTAAGAGAGATAAACCCCCATTAAGTTTTATATATGCTATCATTTGTTTCATAATGAATAAATTCGGTGCATTTGGTGCCTTTGTTGGCGTAAACAATGGAGGATTATGCCGCTGCATACGCTATGTGCAGAAGTAATTCCCGACCAGCGAGGATCTCCTAAATGTTGAAAAGCAGAACCTTTCATATTTCGCATGACCGCCTAACAAGTGTCCGTTTTCTGTGTTAACTGAGGAATAAATGAAAATTCCTGGGGAGATTCAAATTTGATTAAAATGCAATATGAAAATGTCCATCCTTGACGGAGGGACGTGGACTAGTGTTTTCGGCGATTTTGAATACGATTTTATCAACTCGCTTTCTTGTCTGTTTATTTGATTTACATATTTATGTTCAAATTTTGCATAAACAGATGGAGACTCAAAATTTCAAAAAAAGCTAGTAATGCTGGTAATGCAATATCGAGCGTTCGATAAATAACGAGGTGGAAGGGCTATGAACTTTTCAAACTTGGGGCTCAGCTTGTATCATAGTAATATCCCAAACATGGGATAGAATTCAAGTGGCCATATTACAGAACAGCTATATCACAAGAAGGGCGCAGATGCATTGCTACGATATTCAAGAGACAATACTATATCCTACTCAGGGTCCAGGAAGAGCGAAAGGCTACATTCTATAGAACACAACGACTCATATGCTTCAATTAGGGAGTCGTTCGACATCTTAGCATTCTTATACTCCGTTTGAGAATTATTGACATCTCGGTAGGCTGTGAAAAATCGAATTTAAGTTGGTAATAGACTATTCAGTAACATTTTGGGTTGCTGAATTCAGGTTGGTATAGGAATAACACTAACATAACCCATAGAGATCTTGCTTTGATGATTTTATCGAAAATATTGGTGAATAATTATAAAAATTAGCTCTGAATTTGAGTATTTTTTGTCTTATGTTATCAAAATGGCTGGAATTCACCAGGATACATCGCGTCTAACAAGAGAACGCGAGGCAGCTTGTCGGTGTTACTTCGAGTTTTTCAAAGATTTGGCATATATTTTCGCTAGCATTTATCGAGATTCACTAGTGTTTCAGGTAAACTGTTATTCACCTACTCAAAGTGTATTCTGATTGATCAATGTCTCTTAAATTTTCAGATTTCACCAAGCACTGTCCGTAGAATATTAGCATGTTATTACAGCCTGGAATTAGCAGTGGAAGAAAACCTGTGCGATACGATTATTCCTTCAAAGAGACATTGAATGACTTTGTTTTTGCTAGAATAAAATACGTTCCTTTTCGAACTGGCCAAAGAGCACCTAGATTTCAATCGATCAAAGTCAACATTATATTATATCATAAAAAAAAATTGGAAACAATACAAAAAAGTTGATCGAAGGGAAATTCTTATTGATAAACCGAAAAATTCAATAAAAATAGTACGATATTGTGATAAATACCGAGAATACATGGAACAAAACGTAAAATTCATTTATCTAGATGAAACTTTGATATTCGAAAACGGTATTCAAATTCGTCAGTGGACACTAGAAAATAATCCAAAAGGTATGCCGAGTATATTCAAGGGTAAAGGCAGAAGGTGCACTATTTTGAATGCTAGTACAATGGATGGATTTTTACCTGGATGTGATCTGATTCTTGACAGTGGTATTAATGATAAGGATTACTATGAATGGTGAATTATTTCATAAATGGGTTATTGAAAAATTGAAACCTTCCCTGCAAAAGGATGCCAATCAATAGGATTATGTCAGCTTATTCAATAAACACATCCAAATCACTACACTTATACGTGGAAACAAAGTTTTCAATGAGATTTTCATCTTTGCTCTTGCATCATTCGTAGATATTTTAAGTTTAATTATTATATTTATACTGTATGGTACCCTGTTCACATTCCCTCTGCTAATACTGCCATTGAACACATGCTTTATTGTTCACAACTCAAAAGTATACTGGATAATTGTAAAATTGCTCATCAATTATAATATTTTCAATAATTCATGGGCAGTTTTAATAAATGAAAATAAAAATTGACTTTCTTAAAGTATTCAACACTGAGCACTGAATAATTCACAAACTGGTTCATATATTGATAGTTACAGTACAAATTTCATGTACTACATAGATTCTTAATTTTTGTTTCTCTCTTATTTTAATAATAATAATAATATATGTTTAGCTTCTACAATTATTGTGTATTACAATAATGGGGAATAAGTCAAATAATTTCAATGGTTACTGGTTACAAAGTAGATGTAAGGTTTAGCTTCACTAGATTTCAAATATTCTAGCAAGTTGTATGGTTCAATATTCAGCAAAAATTTAACTAATTCTTTTTTCAATATATTAACATTTCTTATCGATTGAAACTGTTTGGGTAACGCATTGTAGATCTTCATGCACGTGTATTTTGCATTATTCTTTGCTAGTGTCAATTGTTGCCTCGGGTATATATAAGGATCAATTTTTCTAGTTGGGTTGTTGTTCAGAAACGGTTCAAATAGTTTACTGTGGCTTTGTAGGAATATGACATACTTCAGCACATATATTGCTGTTGAAGTCAGGATTTTATTCCTTTCGAGAACACCTCTACAATTATCTCTATATTTAATTCTATACATAGCTCGGATTGCTTGCTTTTGTGTTTTAAATATTATGTTTCGTGATGTACTGTTTCCCCAGTAAACAATGCCATATGAAAGGGTTGACTGAAAATTCCTATACACATATAGGAGCTTCAATGTATCTTGTTGGATATGGTATTTCATACCATTGAGGGTGTAGATTATGGTGGTGATTTTCCTGTTCAAGTTTTCTATTTGGGGGTTCCGTTTCTCAATATATATAACGTTGAACCTGAATTCCCATTTTTAAACTGCTGTCGGAATATTCCGGCTTAATTAATAATTATTCGATAATTCGTATATTGAACACTTTTCTAGGTTATATTTATGTTTGATGTTTTATTTCTATGATGAAAACAGTAACTTTTTTGTAACCAGAAATAAAGCCTCGACGTTCATGGCCTGCTTTGATGTCAATAATTCTTAAATCTATAGCTCTATCATTGTTACATGTTTGTGATGTGAATATGCATAACATATGCGTCAGAGATAATTAATGGTTCCAATTCAGTGATATCTATGATGCAAAGTTGTTTCGTTGGTGAGACGGGATATTTAGGGCTCAAAGACTTTTTTCAGTTGAGGCTACAAAACTGAGCTCTTTGGGGAGCTTGGCTCGAACTCGAATATATTCTAAAGAAATATTCAGATATGTTCATTTTCGTTCATTTGAAGGATAGGGTTAGAGGTGTAATAAAAACAAAAAAGCATACATCATGTTGAGCCTCATTTTGCAAAAAGGGATGTATGGTTTTTTCATTCGAATAATAAGAAAAATCTTCTTAGAAATAATCCCAACAAAATCACAGAACAAATAATGATTCACGAAAAAATATATTCCTAGAATGAATAATATACTATCAGAAAGAAAACATAACGTTTACAAGAAAAAAAATTGAGAAAAGCAGTGCCGTGAAGTCAGGAGCTTTTGAGCGCTCGTACATCCACCTTGTAGGTAGATTCGCATTTTCCAGTTTTAGAAATCAATTGAAGAAATTTTCGACAGCTGTCACAAAAATTCTGAAACTTAGGCGAAACTCCATACTTCATGTCAGTCCTTCAGCTGATCAATTTTTTTTCGATAATTCGCTAGAATTGTCTACGGTATCTATGGTCTTGGTGGTGCGATCTGGACAAAATTTTGCACGTAGTTTGAATACATTATTACTTAGCTAGGTGCAAAATTTCATTCCAATTCAATCAGTAGTTTCGGAACTATCAGCAAGAAAATATTTCGAACAGCCATATTTACGGAACCCCTAGTCTAATTTTGCTCATTGATGAACGTGACCGCGATATTCGCGATCCAAACCCACCTTGAGAATTTCAAGTTCCTAGGCCTTTCCGTTCAAGAGTTACAATTTGCTATGGTTTCTATGGTTCTGGTCATGCGATCTGGACAAAATATTGTTTTGATATATCATTCTCGATTAAAATACGAAATTTCATCTCGATTGAATCCGTAGTTTCGAAATTATCGAGAATTTCAAACGACCGTATTTACGGAACCCCTAGTCTAATTCTGCTCATTGATAAACGTGAACGCGACATTTCAGATCCACACCTATCCTGAAAATTTCAAGTCCCTAGGACTTTCCGTTCGAAAGTTATGATTTTCTATGGTTTCTATGTTTCTGGTCATGTAACCTGGAGAAATGTAGCTTGAATATATCATTCTCCAATAGTATACAAAATTTCGTCACGATCGAATCTGTAGTTTTTTTCCGACGGATTCGTCATCATTGAGTCGAACATAGTGGATTGAGACCATTTTCGGCTCAAAATTCGAAAAATACAGACATCGTGACGAAATTATATAGCCCTCGTGTAAGTAGTACGAGCGCTCAAAAAATTATAAAAAGCACTGCCGTGAGGTCAGGAGCTCTTGAGCGCTCGTTGATCCACCTTGTTTCGCATTTTCCAGTTTTAGAAACCAATTATTGAAGAAATTTTTGACAGCTGTCAAAAAAATGACAGCAGCTCTATGTTTATTATGCCGAATCAGCTGTTATAATATAGAAATATAAGGATTTTTCATTCAATAATTCGTTGGAATTGAAAATGGTTCTGGTTATGCGATCTGAAAAAAATGAAGCTTGAATATATCATTCTTCATTGAAATACGAAATTTCGTCACGATCAAATCCGTAGTTTTGAAATTATCAAGAAAACTGAATTTCAAAAGACCATATTTACGGAACCCCTGGTCGAATTTTAGCCTATAACGAACTATCTATGGTCTGGGTAATGCGATTTAGACAAAACTCCGCATTTTTCGAATACATTATTCTCCATCTATGTGGGAAATGGCATTTCAATCCAATCAGTAGTTTCGAAATTATCAGCTCAAAATTCGAGAAATACTGATATCGTGACGAAATGATATACCCCTGGTGTAAGAAGAACGAGCGCTCAAAAATATGAATATGACTTAAATAAAAATTGCACAAAGTAGAATATATAAGTACTACAAGCTACAAAAAAACATTATATAAAAAAAACCATATGAAAGGACTGAAAAATTATTTAAATTTACAAAATGAAATACATTTATGAGGAAATCAGAAAACAAATCAGTATCACAGTTGAAGACAACAAAAAATAAAAAAAAAACTCCTAAAAAACGTTTTTGCTGAAAAATATGGTTCATTATTTTCAATAATCATGTGAAGAACATGGAAAATCGTATATGAGTACATTGAAAATTCAAGAGTTGGTTTATATTTTTTTATTTCTTTTTCAGTTTCAAATCTTTATATTATTGTAAATAACTCATTCATAAGCGATTATGTATGCGACTGATATAAAACAGTAAAACATGCATTCAGAAATAGAGGCTACATGTGTCAAACTCCCTTATTCATCTTTAAATAAAACATCACAAATTTAAAGCAATTTCACATTTATGCTACGTAGCTATAATAAAGTAACTTAAGGGTCTTTCCACATCTCAGCTCTATCACTGATACAGCTTTGTGATGTAATATAAAGAATTCGTTCCATAAAGTATCGATCTCTTTGAGATATACATATAATGGTTTTAATTCAATGATATCTACGAGGATATTTGTTTTGTTGGTGAGATGTAATATTCATACTTCAGAGAGTTCTTGTATGACTTGATGCTACAAAACTAATCTCTCTGGAGAATATGGCATATCCAACTCGAGTATATTCTTGAGACAAATTCTAAATCTACCAGAGATTAATGCTTCATAAGTCAATCTCTAAATGGAACATCACTTAGCGAATATTCATTCATGCTATGTACCTGTGATAGAGTATATTTTTTATTTATTCATTTATTCTTTATTTTATCGCCAATACAAAGCATGATACGTATCTGGAGCGAAGAAATGTAGCTAGTCACCTGGGAAGATTCTAACCATGAATCTCGAACTCCTATTAGCATTTCATCATGTGCCAACCACAAAGAACAACATTTATTCATTCAACAATTCCCGAACACGAATCCTACCATATATTTCCTCACCTAGACCTAAATCCTACAGAGGCGAAAACTAATGGACTAGCTCCTAATGTGTGTAAACAAATCATATGGTATGTAGGCCTGTATGCCAAAGCTTCGGCTATGAATTGCTAATGTTCAATGCAGATGAGAGCCTCCGGTGGATTGCTTGCTCGACTCTTGAGTATATCAAATTTTCAACTTTCCTCCCTAGCGGAATCGGTATAAAACACGTTCTGTATTACCTACGCGGGTATTAAAAGCTCCGGAGTTGTGAGCTGTATTCTAACCGAACTGAATATTGAAAGAGATGGTTTTATAATATTCCCAACGAGGAACACTGCGGTTTGGATGTGGTAGGCGGCTGTAGGTGTTTCATAATGGAGTTCTTGAAGCGAATAATATTTTGAAATGATATGATTTTGTCCTATATACTTTCTGAAATGAACTGATACACATTGAGTTATACCAAATATATCAAGGAAATCATATTATAGAATTCATATTTCCTTGACGAGATCGCTTGATTTATGGGAGGAATCCACTTCACTCAAGCACATAAACGCCTTTCATTCAATGCATGAAAATTGGAATGTTCAACTCGCATCCCTATAACGCGCATCCTCTTCCGATAAAAAAGCTTTCGTGACAGTTTTAAGAATGAGTAATTGTCCATCTCCTGACACCACACACACAATCCCAGAAAGCGTACTGCACAAGCGAGACATATACATACATCAATTCTAACTTATACCATGCCTACCCTTCGAAACGTCTGCTGTACAGATTTATATCGGCAAAAAGTTCGTTTTTTTTCTATCAGAGGACAGAACTTTGTGTTCTTCGAATCGTTAGGCCTTTTCTTACTATGGATGAGCATGATATATCGCCCAATTCAATTATAAAATATTCAGCATGATTCCTACAAAAACTCCCCATATATTGTTGCGCTCTGGTCATGGATCGATTGTTTGAGCTGATGGAATATGAAGGATATTGATGATGCAGTAGCGTTCAACACAAATCAGACTTTTCTGCAACGTCAGAATGGCATAATAAAACTCTTTTCCGTCGACCATAGAATAAAACCTCATTTTAACGCACTCGAAATCATCCATTAATGACCCCTATTAATGCATGATTTCATGTATTAATGCATGATTATTATGGCAACCGATTATAAAATATTCAGTCGGAGCATAGATGCATCTATGTCGGAGCACGATCGAACTGTCAAATTTATTTATTCGCTTTCGATCAGAATCTGATTTTATCCGTTACGCTACTACATAATGAATAACGAAGAAAATATCCCTTTGACACCGCCAGATGTGACAAAAACAGCTGAAGCAGCCACTTTGAGTCTGCTTCCTGAAGAGAGCCGCCATTCAAATGAGAAAACCTATGCTGAATTCAGATCTTGGTGCAAGGACAAGAAGGTTCGGAACTTTACGGAAACGGTTCTGTTGGCATACTTTACGGGTATTGCAGAAAAGGGGCATCTAACAAGTTTATGGCCAAAATATTCGATGCTGAAATCAACACTAGATGTGAAAGACAATACTGATATAAGCAGATACCACAAACTGGTGATGTTTATTAAACGGAAAAGAGAGGGATATATCCCAAAAAAAACAAAAGTTCTCGAAAAAGAACATGTGAGAGAGTTCATAGCGAATGCTCCTGATAGTGTTTTCTTGATGTCGAAGGTAAGAATAAAACTCAATTGAATTGTTATTCCAACTTATTCCCATTATCTCGTTATAGTAAAAGAACTATCATTGTTGTATTTGTGGGTCGCTTTGATATTCGGAGTAGCGGGTGCATTGAGAAAAGATGAATTGTTAAGGTTGCAGAGAAAGGATGTACAAGATATGGGATCGAAATTTTTGGTGACAGTGAATTAATCGAAACCACATTCGAACAGGATATTCACTGTGGTGGATAATGATGAGCATACTCTTTCAAACATAATAAAGAGATATATATACTTGAGGCCAGCTCACACTCCACACGAAAGATTTTTCGTTTTTTATGAGAACTATAAATGCTCAACACAACCAGTTGGAATTAATACATTTTCCAAATTACCGTCAATGATTGCAAACTTTCTTCAATATGAATTTTTCGAATTGTTCTATAGGAAGCATAAATATTAATATATCGAAATGAACATAAAAATTTGTATTACGTCAATTTTGTATATCATGCAAAATAAAAATTGGTTTCGATCCAGAATTTATATTCAATTCCTCATGAGGTCGACGGAAAAATCTTGTAATCAACTCGTTTATTAATTCAGCGATTAGAGGTCTCAAACATTAACGCGCTCGCTCCGCTCACGCGTTAAAATATTTCGACCATTAATCGCTGTCATTAATAAACTAGTTGATTAAATAACTATTCCTGAATGCTAGAAAAAACTAAAACGTGGAAATTGTTCATACTTCAATATCTGTGGTAATTTAAACCTATAATATTTGAATTCATTTCATTCCGAAATGGATTGAAAGTTTCAGCCCCCTCAAAATCGCTCAAAAATTTTGACAATTTCAATATGACCCCAATATTTTCACGTGGTCTCACTCAGCCCAAGTGATCATATTATAAAGACGAGCTATGTAGCAGAGTCACATCCGGTCATTCTTGATATGTCACAGCTATATCACAAGAAGAGCGCGGATGAGTAGCTGCGATATCGCAGAGACGCTTATAGAACCAACTCGGGTAGAGCACACGGCTACATTTTCTAGAGCGCAGCAACGTCTCAAATATGCTTCAATTAGGGAGTCAATCCACATCTCAGCTCTATCACTGATATATGTTTGTGATTCAAATAGTATAGATTTAATCCATCCATTTTTCATTCAAAATAATCCCAACAAGAATGAACAAAATATCAGAATAACGAATGATTTACGGATAATTGGAAAGCACTGCCGTGAAGTCAGGAGCTTTTGAGCGCTCGTTCATCCACCTTGTAGGCAGATTCGTTTTGCCAGTTTTAGAAACTAATTGAAGAAATTTTTTGCAGCTGTCAAGAAAATGACAGCAGCTCTTTGTCAATTATGCCGAATCAGCTGTTTCAGAAATATAAGGATTGGTAATGCGATCTGGACAAAATTTCCCACGTAGTTTGAATACATTATTCTTCATCTTTGTGCGAAATTTCATTCCAATCCAATAAGTTGTTTCGAAATCATCAGGAAAAAAATTGTTTGAACGGCTATATTTACGGAACCCCTAGTCTAATTTTGCTCATTGATGAACGTGGGCGCGAAATTCGCGATCCGAACCTATCCTGAAAATTTCAAGTCCCTAGGACTTTCCATTCGAAAGTTATGATTTTCTATGGTTTCTATGGTTCTGATCATGCGATCTGAAAAAATTTAGCTCCAATATATCATTCTCAATTCAAATACAGAATTTCGTCACGATCAAATCCATAGTTTCGAAATTATCAAGAAAACTGAATTTCAAACGACCATATTTACGGAACCCCTAGTTTAATTCTACCCATTGATGAAAGTGACTGCAACATTGAAGGTCCAAACCTATCCTGAAAATTTCAAGTCCCTAGGCCTTTCCATTACAAAGTTATAATTTTCTATGATTTCTATGGTTTTGGTCATGCGAGTTGGACCAAATTTCGCATATAACTTGAACACGTAATTCTCCATCTGGGTGCAAAATTTCACTTCGATCGAATCTGTAGTTTCAAAGTAATCAGGAAAACAAAATTTCGAGCGGCCATATTTACGGAACCCTTGGGCGAATTCTGCCCAATAACGAACTCAACCGCGGCATTCGAGATTCAAACCTACCCTGAAAATTTCAAGTTTCTAGGACATTCCGTTCGAAAGTTATCGTGTATACGGACGGACAGACTCGGATTTTCCGACGGATTCGTCATCAGTGAGTCAAACATAGTCGATTGAGACCGTTTTCGGCTCAAAATTCGAAAAATACAGACATCGTGACCAAATGATATAGCCCTCTTGTAAGTAGTACGAGCGCTCAAAAATTACAGACATTGTGACGAAAAGATAGAGTATAAGTAGAAAGAGCGCTCGAAAAAAAATAATGCACGAATATGAATATGTCTACAATAAAAATATCGCACAAAGAAGAATATATTAAAACTACAAACTATAAAAAACTAACCAACCGCAAAGTTTTAATGGAAGATTTTCGAAGCGCTACATTGAAGCCTCGTCAGTATGGTTAGCAAAATGGAAAATTCGATGTGAGAAACAGAAAACCTTCAAAATATGAGGCAACGTGGATCTGAGAAAATTTCCCAAATCACGCCACCTGTCCGTTCCAAAAGCAACTGTCTCAACTATCTGTAGATCATGAACTATTTTATCGACTCCCCAAGACAAAGACACATGTTTGGCGCACACATGGAATTCACGGGTACCAGGTTCAACCTTATTCGTCTGAATAATTGAATAGAATAATATACGGCTGTTTATCTGAAATTATCAAATTCAGAAATGAAAATAGGATAATTATTCTAGATAAAATAGCAAGCCAACAAAACAATTCATGTATCCCAAGGACCAACCAATTCATCATTTGCAGCCGTAGACTGGTTTCGATCCATATCAGATCTAAGTTCATTGAAAACTTCGGAATTGGTTTACAATTTTTTTTTATCGATTCAAGTGGTTCATATTATGGTAAACAACTTCACTCAATAATTTGTGATTATGTAAGCGACTGATGTAAAACAGTAAAACTGCAAACAGAGGGAAGGCTGCATAAGTTAAGCTCCTTAATTCATCTTTAATGGAAACATCAGAAATTCATAGCGAATAAAAGTTTATGCTATGTAGCTGTGATGAACTTCATCGCCCTGATTCAATATTGATGGCTAAGAACTACATGAAACCCTTCCTGAAATTAAATTAATACATCACAAATAAGGTGCAAAGTTTGGTATATGCTACATAATAACTATATAGCAGGCACATCGCGAATAAAAATCATGGAGGTGATTTTGATACATCACAGCTTTGTCATAAATCATGGATCAGATACGTATTTGGAGCAAAGACATCGCAATGTTATTCCTTGATCTCCCAAGGATTTATCACAGAGATGTAGCTGGTGAAGGGACCATCGAACTACCTGTAGTATGCTGCAAAATAGACTCACTCATGCAACCGATGCTCGCGTTTCCATAGAAACCATCCCTCCAAGGGTAGGTCCATTACACCCCAATCTAATAATTTTCATTAATTTTTTTTTCAACTAAATCTTCATATTCTCATATTTTCACTATATAACAGCCGAAAAAATCTCATTCTGCCCTTTCTCCAGTCTGCGTCGTAAATTCATTACCCATCATGTACCCATCATGTAACTTAATAACACGCCTCCTAATACTGACACGGAACGTAACAACCTTCGAAGACCTAATATCAGAGTGTGCCAGGGTTTCTAGCGTAGTTCCCGAGACAAATGGTTCATAAAGAAAAATACTGCACATTTGTGGTACAAAGCATAATGTGTGAAAAACATTTCCAAGGAGGTTAGATGTTAATAACGATTTCATTTCCAGAAATACGTGAGAGAGTATGATACCAGAACCGTATCCGGTGTTCCAAACTTTACAAATGAAAAATTGTGGGGTTTTTACTGAAACATATTGGTGTTCGAGAATCTAATAGAAACGTACGATATCTACATAATATGCAATTTTGTGAACTTTTCACTGTTTTATTTTGACTGAAATTTGCATGCTCAAAATTGCCTAATACTTCTCTGGTAACGCACTACGAATATTTTGTCGAAAAAATGAAGAATCATGCTGCATCACAAAGGGCCAAAGCTCTCAAGCGTGTCATCATAACACTTCCA
The DNA here is from genome assembly GCA_963966015.1 of Aphidecta obliterata. Taxonomy (NCBI): domain Eukaryota; kingdom Metazoa; phylum Arthropoda; class Insecta; order Coleoptera; family Coccinellidae; genus Aphidecta; species Aphidecta obliterata. The sequence goes on from OZ014435.1 coordinate 9,446,682, forward strand.
GTTTCATCATGGACGCCTAGCGCATACTAATTATTTAAATCTAAAATAGCCGCTATAACTATTCTATTCAGTTAGTGCATACCAGCTTGTTAAGACCTAATATTCGACTTCAAACGGAAAATGCGAACCCCTCAAAATTGGATTTTGTTTGCGCTTTGATATGCTCACATACCATAATGCATTAAAATGTATTTTGTAACTTTTTCATCATTCTCTGCCTATTTTGTCATAACTCTCTGCACTCGAATTGGGGAGATGTTAATTCAATAACGATTCATGTTATTGCGTGATGTGAACAACAACGAGATGAAAATTTCATTATTTCCAACAGAACAGGGAAGGCCCATACATGCCAAAATATTGTAGATCCCACCTTGTGTCAAGAAGTGAAGTCTTCCTTATTATAGAAATACAGTGCGTTTCAAAAAGGTCAAGAGTACTATCGACTTCAGTCAACTTATAGGCTTAGTTTTATCATTGAACGGTCGCAAATGGTTTGCGACCACCCCCAGATGAACTTACTGTGAAATTGAACACTTTAGGCAAAATCAAAGTACTTACCCACAGGGGGTGATGACGGAGTAACGGCGAAGCACTACGGGCTGATACTGAAAAAGGGTTGAAGGATAGGAAGCAGAGGATAAAACTTCTTTCTGCACAGTTCGAGGGCTGTCACCTGGTTTATTGAGAAGCTAAGGGTAATTAACTTAAAATTGCTAATTGTCACATTAACACAATAGTGCGATGAACACGGCGATATGTATCAGAAGACTCGGTTCTGCTCGATGAATGCGACGACATATAACAGAAGATTCGAATAACTCGGCGATAACTCTGAAGATTTTGGTTTTCTTCGACGGTATATAATTCTCTCGGTGACTTACGAATTAATAAATTCTTCAATAGAATTTCTATTCTATTTTCCCTCACCAAAACAGTTTTCTGGAAGACCAATACAGGACCTTAGTGAAAGGCAATCATCTCCCATAGATCAATTCACCTATTGAATCGTAAGACGTGTACTAGTCCTTCATAAAACTCAATTCGTAAATTTTCCAAGAAGTGGTTAATGTCTGTAATAGGATTCGTATCAGTGAGCAGAATGACATATTTGTATTATAAAAGTGCTCAACTCGCTTTGGCCTCGTTTTTTTTTACCGCTCGTTACTTCCCTATTTGAAATATACGTAAATGTCCTCCATGTACTCAAGTTGCAGAACTTTATACCACAGACCATGAATTTTCTCGAACTTTTTGTCCCCCCAACGACATGGGGTGATGAATTACCAAGACCTAAATGATACTCGGATACTCATTGTTGGCGGAACCTCCAGCGAATGCAGCTTCCGAATAGAAAGATAAGAGCAAGTAGAATTATGAAACTTTACAGTGAATATAATACCAAAGAAGTTCGACGAAGACGTGCGAAAAAAACTAATTCGAGCTGCAACTTCATACGTCGAACGCGGGGTTAGTCTGCATCCAATTTCCATCCCCTGTTATGTCTCTCAAGTTTTTCCAGACGTAATAAACTGCGATTATCGTCTCGGAAAACTTCACGGTCACGAAACAGCGGGGAGAAAATCCGTATAGAAACAACTGGTGGAAGGAGGGCTTAATTAAAATTTCCTTATCTCCTTCACGGCATAGTTTATAAGTTGAATTCGCCACTTTCGAGTTTCTGGGGGGATATTTCGCATTAAAAACACTCGGAAATAATTCGCGAACGAATGCGACACTTTGTAATCCGGCTTCACCTTCCTCTCCTGAAATATGACTGCTGGAATTAATTGCTTCGTATACTCCCGACGACGACTTTTGCGGTCATCTCTGCGTTTTTGTCGTTCTGGAACGGCATCTCCACGGTTGGCTGTGTTTTATTTGTACCACTTCGATCCAGAACACTTTGTTCGTAAAGTTAGGTTAGGTTAGGTTAGAACACTTCATTCGACATTGGTTTCATGGAATTCCAATTTACTTCCGGAACAAAGAGACTTTAAAGAATTTTTTTCTTCATCTTTTATGAACACGTTAGGTAGGTCAGCTAATGAATTTGTGTTGTAATTAAACGAAGTGAGGAAGAAGGTAAATAAAAAAAAATAAAAATTCGCACTGACGTGAAAACAGGAGCTCTTGCGCGCTTGTTTTTATGTACCAAAACAGCCTTCAGTGTTCATTTGCAGTATGACTGAGGTACTGTCATTTTATTTCTATAAATTTCAGAAGTTGGAATTGCCGCATTATATTGAATATATCAAAAAGCAAATTTTTGTTGTGTTCCAAAAAGCACTTCTGTAATAAACCGGCGGTTTCCACCCTCATCAATCGTAGTCCGCTGTCACCAATTTACTATAACCTGAATTGTAAGGCTAGAAAATGCCTTGTACACTCATCCATAGTACAAGTTATTGAGATAGAATTTTTTATTGTTACTCTAAATTATCCCGCTGTCACCATATCTTATCTATTTTCCGAAAAGGTCTAGGTTCGTGCTGCCTGCGAGAGACAGTTTTTTGTTTTATCTTTTCTGAGGAACTGGTATTCAGGAAAAAAAACCTCGAAATTTTAAAAGTCCTGAGTGGACATCGAAACGCCCACACTGTAAAATTCTCCGAAATGTTCCCACAAATCGATTGTAGTTGCAATTTTCTCCAGTAGTCATAACAGATCCATCGACTTCAATGTTGTCAATGAATGTCTCAACTTGAAACTTTGTTATCGGAATCTGCAGGTGGTCTGAATTATCACTCCGCTCGAAATTAACGACATCCGCTGATTGAATACAATGTATATACGAAGATCTGGATTTTTTTCATTCGAGAAATGCATTTGAATTTAAATACATATTCCCTTTTAATATTGAATTTCAGTATTCCCAAATATTACACTTCAATGTTCTAACAATAAACACGTGCATTCTGAAACAAAGAAAAAAATTACGATAAGCACTGCCGTGGAGGCAGGAGCTTTTGAGCGCTCGTACATGCACCTTGTAGGTAGATTCGCATTTTCCAGTTTTAGAAAATCAACTGAAGGAATTTTTGACAACTGTCAAAAAAATTCTGAAACTTAGGCAAAACTCCAGACTTCATGTCAGTGCTTCAGCTGATCAATTTTTTTTTCGATCATTAGCTAGAATTTTCTACGGTATCTATGGTCTTGGTGATGCGATCTGGACAAAATTTTGCCCGTAGTTTGAATACATTATTCCTCAGCTAGGTGCACAATTTCATTCCAAGCCGATCAGTAGTTTCGAAACTGCTCATTGATGAACGTGACCGCGATATTCGCGATCCAAACCCACCCTGAAAAAAGTTCCTAGGCCTTTCCGTTCAGAAGTTACAATTTTCTATGGTTTCTATGGTTCTAGTCATGCGATCTGGACAAAATATTGCTTCAATATATCATTCTCGATTAAAATACAAAATTTCATCTCGATCGAATCCGTAGTTTTCAAGTAATCAGGGGAACAAAACTTTGAACGGCCATATTTACGGAACCCCTGGTGGAATTTGGCCCATTAACAAACTTAACCGATGCATTCGGAAACTGAACCTACACTGAAAATTTCAAGACTCTAGGTTGTTCCGTTCGAGAGTTATCGTGCTTACGGCCGGACGGACAGACTCGAATTTTCCGACGGATTCGTCATTAGTGAGTCGAACATAGTCGATTGATACCATTTTGGGCTCAAAATTCGAAAAATACAGACATCGTGACGAAATGATATAGCCCTCGTGTAAGTAGTACGAGCGCTCAAAAATGGACGAATACTTTCATTCTATTGATACAAACTTCAATAGAATGAATCACCGAAATATATTGAATATATCAGAATAACTCAATGCTATGGCAACTTCAACAACTTTACAAACGTATAGTCTAATGATAATTTTTGAGCGCTCGTTCTACTTACATGGGAGCTAATCATTTCGTTACGATGTCTGTATTTTCAGAATTTCAGCTGATTCAGCATAATTGACAAAGAGTTGCTGTCATTTTTTGACAGTTGTCAAAAATTTCTTCAATTGGTTTCTAAAACTGGAAAATGCGAATCTACCTACAAGGTGGATGAACGAGTGCACAAAAGCTCCTGTCAGTGTTTTTTATAATTTTATATTATTGATCTGACAGTAGTACCTTGTTATGTCGAATGAAATATCGAGAAATTATTCGAAACCTGGAAAAAACGAATCGTGGGGCTGAGAAATATTTGAAGAATCAACACTTTCTCCCAAATTCAAGTGTAAATATCCTATGTTTTCCTTCAAATCCGTTTCACCGGCCTGAATGGACAAAAATATTCATTCATAATCTGTATGGTATCGGGTTACAAATTTTGGCTCTAAAAACCTGAAAATGTGAAACAAAACACATTATGAGGCTAGAAAATCTTTAGAAAACGATATTCGATTTCTATATCTTTGTACTAAACCTAGGATTTCTACCCTTATTGATCGTATTCCGCTGTCACCAATTCACCATAACCTGAATTGTTTGGCTAGAAAATGCCTTGTACACTCATCAATAGTACAAGTTATTAAGATGGAATTTTTTGTTATTACTCTAAATTATCCCGCTGTCACCATATCTCATCTATTTTCCGAAAAGGTCTAGGTTCGTGCTCTCTGCATGAAGAGAGAGCCTTTTGTCTTATATTTTCTGAGGAACAGGTATTCAGGAATGAAAACCTCGAAATTTTTAAAAGAACATATTATATTCACGAAAAATGATGATAAAATGCGTACATAAAATCGAAATTTTCACAGACATCAAAAAGATCATCTAAATAAAATCCCTAACCTTCACCTAATTTCTCATAATCGTAATTAAATCAAACAATTAAACTGTTACTTCTTACAAACATACTAATCTAAATGAACGAGGGGTCAAAATCAACTGCAACTAATATTCAAATTCCGTACGTAAAATCGGACATACATCAAATCAACATCGGATCGAGATATCAATAATATTGGGGATTACAATAACACCATTCACATTCATAGGGGTTAAAACTTTGAACTTAATTTTTCCTACCTTGGTCTGCAAACCACCTAATTTCTCTTTGTACTATTGTATTTGGAAACAAAACCACCCACACACGATATTGGCCATTTATTTTTATTCGCACTCGAAACACAAAATACGGCTTTTAACACTACTCAAAATAAAACTTCTCAAACACTTATTTCCACAATCTAACACAATTACTCCCTTAATCTATCTGCTTTTCTATACCGCCCTCCGATCGGAACCGTCGTCCGAATTTTCCCCTTAGTGATGAGCTCCCTTTTCGCCGAGTAACTAACGCTAATTTTTCCTTCTTCTCCAAAGGTAAACTCTACCCCCTTTCAAAAAAATCCATAACTCCAGAGTGGGTGTCCAGACGCTTACATAGCAACATTCTTGCTTCAAAATTTTTCCATGAAATCGACCGCTGCTGTCCTATCTACAGTAGACATAAACAATTTCAGCGACTACAAAGTTGCAAATGGACGACTTCGCCTTTTAGACGTGAATTATTGTGACTATGGGTGGTCTTTTTCGAACTTATCATACCGATTAAAACTAACGACATCCTTTTTGATACCTACAGAATAATACAATGTATATACGGAGGTGTTGAGTCTTTTTCCATTCGAGCAATGCATTTGAATTTAAATATTCCATATAATTTTGAATAAATACTCTCCAATTATTACATCTTACTCCAATTCACTTCATGTTCTTCCGTCTGCATTCTAGACGAAATGAGAAAATGAATGCACTGCCGTTGGTATCACGTTCAACTTACCAAAATTGATAAGAAATTCGTTTTTCATGCGTTTCAGCCCTGGGATCGGTCTATTTTCTCCAAACCTCTCATTGGAAATCCCTGAACCTCCGAGCTTCGGCAGCGCCATCTACGGTGGAACAATTGCCGGATTTCATATCAATCCTCGCCGAATATCCTATTTTGGATATAAACCTCGGCGATATGCCCTAATCTCCTCGAAACCTAGGGTTTAATCGAAGAGTCTCCTAGCCGTTCCACCACCTGGAAACGGCCCCGTACACTGAATTTCCAATCCGTGAAAAAGTCTAAGCTGATTATTCTCACCCGGAATACGAAATCCGGGTTAAATTGCGAATCGGAGTCTGCCGAAATTGGACCCAATTTCAATTCATCTAAATGGGTAATCCAACAAAGAGTTTTTTTTAATTTCTTGCTGTTCAGGTGCGGGAGCAGATGGTTCGATTTTTTTTTCGGCTCGTTCCGAATTTTTTCAATTAGTCGGGTTGGTGGTCGGTTTTTGTTTAAATTGATCCGAAAAAAAACTCGTTTGGGTTAGTTCGAGAGGAACTAATTCAATTATGGTATTGCAGTGGAAGGGAAGTTGGAGCATAATTAAAGTTGGGAGTTTATTTGACGGTTCAATGTGTTTGAGTATGTATTAACTATGTATTTTTTTGATTGTTGTAGAAATTTTTTGTTGTTGTTGTTGTTGGAATTCTACTGATATTATACCCTCAACTTGGAAATTGGATACTTTGACAGATGCTAGATGTCGTGTTGAGTTTTATCTTCACTCAACTGCTCGAACTGTTGTATTGTGTTATATTGAAAGACTTAATAACATTTTGGTACATGCAAAATTAATTCAAATAGTCGGGAATAGTGATTATTTCTTTCGGCCTAGTCGGTGCAAGAAAAAATCGAAGTCGTGGGAACGCCTACAAATCGGAAGAATTAATATAATAATTTAAGCATTTGTTCAGTCTACTCGCCCAGCGTTGAAATGTTGATAACCCAAACTCAAGAGTTTCAATGGAGCCATAAATATAGTGCCTAACGTGCGTTTAATGACAAAAAAATGCGTTGTGAGATTTATGATTTGCCTTTGTCGATTTCACGAATTGAGCACTCAATTAAGTGGTTAGATGGAAAATTTTACATCCTACCACCACTGTCGGAAAAGTGAGAGGTGATTGGTTTTAGACCAGTAATTGCCGATGTTTGGTGCACGAACCGCCTTAAAAAAAAATAATAGATGTGTTATTGGTGATTGGTTTAATGACATTGAAATCGAAAATTTTGTGGAGACGAAATGAAGATCGGAGAAAGGCAGTGGTTTTCGGGAGTCAGACGGAAAAAGTTCTTTCGAGGGGAAAGAACACGTAAATCTATTGGGAATTTAGTTGAGCTAAGAAGTGTTCAACAATATATCGAAACGACGAAAGGAAGTAGGAAGTAGGAAGCTCTCAGTGAACTCTCGGCTTTATCAAGTGTGAACAACACTATTTTGATAAGGGCAGGATTTTCCCCCTCCCAGTGACGGAGCATAAAAAAGGTAATTCTTAAATTACACTTGGTATTATTTAAGTTTTACTAGTCCCGAGTCATGAAATCTCTCACTCAAGAGTTTATCAAATATTTTTTGGTTTTTTTTGTCTGGAGTATCTAGATACAGTATCAACATAATCGATACGCCCTCTACCGTACATTTAGATAACTCAGTTATGGGCCATTAATATTAATCTACCATTTTACGAGTTTTCCACCGTTTGAGGGGTTTTTCAAGGGCTCAGTGCTGGGTTCGTTTGCCTGTGATTATTTTTTGTGCCGAATCCATGATAACGATCTTCATGTTGAAAAATCTGAGAAGCACTGACGTGAAGTCAGGAGCTTTGCGCGCTTGTTTCTGTATACCAAACCGACCTTCAGTATTCGTTGTCGGAATGATAAAGACAGTCATTTCATTTTCAATATCTTCAAGAGATGGAATCACCGAATTGAATTGGATATATCAGAAAAGAATATCTTTTTTCCCCATTTTCCAAATAAATCGTTTTATTGATGCCCCATATATGTAGACATATAATTTCAGCAGGATATGGTGAATAGTTTCTCAGATACCGCAGTTTTAAAAAATAATTTTCTTTAATCTTTCAGTTTTACTATTCCCACGGAATTTCACGTAAACCTTCGTGTCGTTATCTTGCAACTAACAACAAAGTTTCAATTCGATTGTATCGGTGAAAGCTTATGCGAGTTAGGAGATCTGGTTATGGTTTATCAAGGCTGTGGAACTGTGTCCTTACGCCAGCAGAGACACAGCACTGTTAATGAGAGTAGTCAACAGTTTCTTTCAGCATCTAGATTTAGTTACAAGCTAATTTAGGCATAATTCTATATGTTGTACTTAATGATTTGGGGGGGCACTCAGATGGAATATCCATTTAATTTTTGGTGGATCCCTGGAAACCAAAAATACAGTTTGCTTAGTTGGTTCCAGGATAATGATTAAATCTCATTTGATTCTCACCCAAGCGGAACTAACGCAAAGTGTGTAGAATTTCAGAGAACGTATTCTCTCCGGGTTTACTTTATTCCTCATATTACCCCAAGATACCCTTCAGGGATTAACAGACATTTCGGATCCCTCGTCCGAATGTTACTCATCCATCCAACAGCGTTCGTTATGCTACAATTTCCGATGGAGAACAAATTGATTGCTACTAAATTTATTCCATGAAAGTTTCAGTGATCCCAATAACGTCTCCTGCCAAGATATAGAACGCAATACCTAGAGATCACGAAAAATTCGCGGGCTGATTGAAAGCAAACAACCCAACATAAACTTCCAGTTTCGACTGTAAATAAATTTCTGTTTATTCCGCTTGGGGAGAAGCTGGAGTATTGTTGTTGTTCGGAGTTTCTCCGAGAGTAAATGCCAACAATTCATGCTGCAGTTCATTTTCTTGCCGTTCCTGAGGCTTCATTCTGCCGGATTAAATCTTAGGGTCCAGTTTTTTTGGTACCTCTTGTTCGCTCTTCGGTTGGAATATTTCGTGCCCCAACTCGTTTTACTTTTCCATCTTTTCAGATATTTCTCCCATACTCTTGAACTTCTTATTGGATCCCACTTTTGTGTACAGGGTGGGCTAAATTGGACACTCTTGAGGGGGATGTCCACCCTGTACATAGTGTAGAGTGTAGATAGTCAGGATGGTCAGGGGGTGAGTCTGTATGGGTATTTTTTCCAACTCCGGTTTCATGGCAATTGAAGAAAATAAAACAGGTTCATCAGAATATGTAAAATTTACTATTATGGCTCCTTATGGGTTATTTATTTCTTAAATCAGGAAAATAATTTTATCACAAAGAAATGAGAGGGAATCTTGTTTCACATATTCAACGATGAAACAATAAAAAACTCAGACGTGAATAATGTGCGAACCAAAATGGCAATCAGTTGAAATATTCCAAAATGAAAATTTATATTTCTCTTAGGTGAGGTTACTGTACAGAAAAATTATGAAGAGCCCTGCCGTGAAGTCAGGAGCTTTTGAGCGCTCGTTCATCCACCTTGAAGGTAGATTCTCATTTTCCAGGTTCAGAAATTTCTGCCAGCTGTCAAAAAAATGACCGCAGCTCTTTGTCAATTATTTACTCAACTGTTGGAGAAATATAAGGATTTTTCATTGAATAATTCGTGAAATTCAAAATTGTTCTGGTTATGCGATCTGGAAAAAATGTAGCTTGAATAGTTGAATACAAGTTCGAGTGCCTACTAGACGTTTCTTGAGAACCAGTCCTATTTGAAATCTGAAAATTTGGATTATGATATTGTTCGACTCTATCTACTGAGCTAAAATATTCTTGAAGCCTGAACAATTTCATTGAGATATACAGAAAGTGAAAATAAATTTCTCGAAAAAAAAAATTTTTATTATTCTTTTTGAGCGCTCGTACCTACTACTTACACGAGGGCTATATCATTTCGTCACGATGTCTGTATTTTTCGAATTTTGAACCGAAAATGGTCTCAATCGACTATGTTCGACTCACTGATGACGAATCCGTCGGAAAATTCGAGTCTGTCCGTCCGTCCGGCCGTAAGCACGATAACTCTCGAACGGAATTACCTAGAGACTTGAAATTTTCAGAGTGTGTTCAGTTCCCGAATGCCTCGGTTAAGTTTGTTAATTGGCCAAATTCCACCAGGGGTTTCGTGAATATGGCCGTTCAAAGTTTTGTTTCCCTGAATACTTGAAAACTTCAGATTTGATCGAGATGAAAGTTTGCACTCTAATGGAAAATGAGGTGTTCAAGCTATATGTGAAATTTTGTCCAGATCGCATGATCAGAACCATAGAAAAGATAGAAAATTGTAACTTTTGAACGGAAACGCCTAGAGACTTGAAATTTTCAGGATAGGTGTGGATCTCGAATGTCGTGATCGCGTTCATCTATGAGCAGAATTATACTGGGGGTTCCGCAAATATGGTCGTTTGAAATTTAGTTTTAATCATAATTTCAAAACTACAGATTCGATCGTGACGAAATTCTGTATACTTTTGGAGAAATATATATTCAAGCTACATTTTTCCAGATCACATGACCAGAACCATAGAAAATCATAACTCTCGAACGGAAAGGCCTAGGGACTTGAAATTTTCAAGATAGGTGTAAATATGACATGTGGCGATCACGTTTATCAATGAGCAGTATTATACTAGGAGTTCCGTAAATACGGTCGTTTGAAATTTTGTTTTCTCGATTATTTCGAAACTACGGATTCGATTGAGATAAAATTCTGTAGAATTTGGTAAAATTTTGCCCAATAACGAACTCAACCGCGGCATTCGGGATTCAAACCTACCCTGAAAATTTCGAGTTTCTAGGTCGTTCCGTTCGAGAGTTATCGACTGATTCGTCATCAGTGAGTCGAACATTGTCGATTGAGACCATTTTTGAGCACTCTTTCTACTTACACGAGGGCTATATCATTTCGTCACGATGTCTGTATTTTTCGAATTTTGAGCCGAAAATGGCCTCAACCGACTATGTTCGACTCACTGCTGACGAATCCATCAGAAAATTCGAGTCTGTCCGTCCGGCCGGCCGGCCGAAGCACGATAACTCTCGAACGGAACAACCTAGAGTCTTGAAATTTTCAGTGTGGGTTCAGTTCCCGAATGCTTCGGTTGAGTTCTTCAATGGGCCAAATTCCACCAGGGGTTCCGTAAATATGGCCATTCAAAGTTTTGTTCCCCTGATTACTTGAAAACTACAGATTCGATCGAGATGAAATTTTGCACTCAAATGGAGAATGAGGTGTTCAAGCTACATGTGAAATTTGTCCAGATCACATGACCAAAACCAGTGAAACCATAGAAAATTGTAACTTTTGAACGGAAACGCCTAGGGACTTGAAATTTTCAGGATAGGAGTGGATCTCGAATGTCGTGACTACGTTCATCTATGAGCAAAATTATACTAGGGGTTCCGTAAATATGGTCGTTTGAAATTCAGTTTTCTTGATAATTTCAAAACTACAGATTCGATCGTGACGAAAGTTTGTATACTAATGGAGAATGATATATTCAAGCTACATTTCTCCAGATCACATGACCAGAACCATATAAACCATAGAAAAGCATAACTTTCGAACGGAAAGGCCTAGGGACTTGAAATTTTCAGGATAGGTGTGGATCTGAAATGTCGCGTTCACGTTTATCAATGAGCAGAATTATACTAGGGGTTCCGCAAATACGGTCGTTTGAAATTTTGGTTTCTCGATCATTTCGAAACTACGGATTCGATCGAGATGAGATTTCATATTTTAATCGAGAATGATATATTAAAGCAATATTTTGTCCAGATCGCATCACCAGAACCATAGCTTTCCGTAATATTCGACTCAAAATTCGAAAAATACAGAAATTGTGACGCAGAATGAGCGCTCAGAAATTAATCGACAAACTCATAATTATTATTACCGAATATTTCACTATTAGCATTGAAAGTGGAAATAAATCTAGGCGGAAATTTCATTCAACCAACTAATTTTTGATGAACGTCGGAAATGAAATTTGTAGAGCATCGAATTGTGAGTCGAATGAAATAAACTGCAGATTTTCAGGACCCGCAGTAGGCAAAAAATTTGACCAATTTTGGAGCGTTCGTTTTTTGGCCGGTTTGTGCATGATATCTCCCATAATATCCTAGAAATGCAAAAAGCGGATGATATAAAAGTTGTAGAGCATTACATTCTGCGTCGAATAAGAAAACACCAACTAAATATTTATGTCAGAATGTGAATCTATATGTCAAGTTCAATGGCATCTCAATCGGCGTCTCAACCATTCGTGACAACCAGAGGCGTACTCAGAGCATTTCGTTTCCACTTTGGGTTCATCTACAATTTTATTTATCGGATCAAACGAAGAATAGAAATGATTCTTATCTCAAGCGCTGAGATTTTGCGGAGACCTAATCAAAATGGGAGAATAATGCATTCCAGCAGGTTTCCTCGTGATGAAGATGGTTAGGTTCAGACGTACTTGAACGTAAGACGGTTTTTTCATTAGAAACAAGCTGCAAGTAGATTCGAAATCTTGTTGTATTTTGCAAGGTAGGCAGGTGTGGTTTGAAATGAATTAAGGATTCAAACCCCAACAGTACAGGGGTATTTGATTGCTAGAATACTAGATTATGCAATAGGTGTAATGTAATTTTTCTATTGCTATTATAAGCTGAAATTCGCAGGAACGGAAGCCATCGAATATGTTTTTCATATGTTTACAGATGGAGGAAAGGGTGAAACAGTTGTAGCTTCAGGAAAAAAAGAAATTAAAATTCAGGCACCTCACTGTTTGAAGTCAGACACACCTTCACTTCCTCAACTTCAAATCTCGAGTATTAAGCGCGCTTTTATTATCATTCCACGTCCTGTGATCATAACAATGGCGTGCAATTTCCCTCTTGACTACGCGAATTGTATATTAAACGTGTTATCGTAGCCAAGTCGTCCCATCCAGGCTTTTGCGTACTCCAAGGAGTATTTACATAATATAATTGGGCAGTTCAAAGAAGAGAATCAGGAATGGGGGCTGGATATTCCGCAGGACCTCACGCTCGGAAGGCAAAAATTCACATCATTACCTAGATGTTTGCCCTCTTTATTCCACTTTATATTTTGCGTAATTTCTCTTTTAATATTTTCATCTTTGTGTAATGCAGAACTGATTGAAAAGGATTCGGATACCTCTTTCATCTCCCTAATGAAGTTAACCAAGAATCAAAGTCAGGGTGAATCTGAGAGTAGTTGAATGAAACGTTTGTGCAGAAAACGCAGAGAAAATTGCTGGTCTGAATTTTCAGCTCTTTGATGTTGGCGAATGTGCTCTTTTATGTAAAGCTAAAACATATTCGCCCTACCTTAGAAATCTTTTTTGTCCTCTTATTATCTCATAATGGACATGAGATTATATTCTTAATCCCTGTTGGAAAAGCATTCTCGTTGAATGTGTGCCAACCGCCTTCCAGTAACCGCGAATAGGAGGCGAAATTATGTGGCTTGGACTGAGTGCTGAAGTGGAAACATAAACGTGGTAAACGCGGTGCGACGTATGATCGGATGAGTTGTGGGGGAGCGTCGAGTGGTGAGTCGCTTCGAGACTGTGGTTACTAGCAGTATATCCAGGATCAGCCTTGGACCAATGAAGCCTTTAACGAGGAGTTCTCGCAATTGAACCGCGCTCCCTGATAGTGAAACGAATGTGTTTTTCGTCCCAAGGTGCTGGTAGACTTATCAGTAGGGCTGATTCTGCAATTGTTGCCTTAGACACTCCTAAATAGGAAGGGGTAACCTCCGCCAGTTGAGAGAAGAAAACCATGATCCGGACGTCCAGAGAGCCGCCACTAATTAATACAGTTATGTTGGGGAACTTCCTTGTTCCTGGATGAACTTCTTAACTTCTGAACTAACGAATTTTTCGAAAATTCAGTTCCTAGTCCGACCTCATCATGATCAGAAAAAGTTATTAGATTCTTCAGTTAAGAGCATCAGACATAATTACATTCTGATTATATCTGAAGAGACACTCCCACTAGACTCCCAAGCGATCTATCAAGATGACTCTCTCAGAAAAATGAACGAGAATAATTGAATTAAAAGTGCGGCAAGCAATTACCCTCCACAGCGGGCATTCGCGAAATTTTTCTCATGGCAGTTTTGAGTTCGCCCTGCACATTCCGAAATTACTCGGTCCTACGCCGGTAATTTGATTATGGAGGAAGTTAATTTCGTGACGAAAAATTCGAATTTTTCTTCTTTAAATTGGATGAATAATGTAAAGGTCCTCGGGGCCCGAGGATATCAGAGTCCCATAACGAACGCATTTGAAAGATTTTCCGGCCAGTAACACGTCCCAATTGCGGCGAGACTGAGAAGGGGGAAATATCAGACTGTCTTTCACAGGAAAAATTATATGGGTTCTGGGTTTGAAACGCTTTTTCGAATCAGATAGAGTGCCTCCACTGTTTTGTGGTGTTTAGTGGATATTTGACGTATTCGTTGGGTTTATTCGAGCTCCAGGATATCAATCAACCTGACCTCCTAACATAACCGAACTCTCGCAATTTCCTGCAGTTGACATTGTGGTCCTTTTTGGGGAAGTTATATTTCACATCAAAGGAACAAAAATTGAGTTTATTTATTTCATCCCGATTTGCATGTCACATACACATTCCATTTCGAGAGCCGACGTATGGTTCGATTTCTGGAAAGCTGGGTGTTCTCTTTCCGGCCTGGTATTGCGATGAAGGACGGTTTTCACTAGATTTCATCTGGACGAATCACTAGCTTGGTGTGAATCAAGGATTATTGCACTTCAGGGCGAAACGGATCTAACTATAGGTAGAAAAGCGTATGAAGCTACGAGAAGGGACACAAGATAATCGAAGATCAGAGTGCCTGGCCATCTCTGGCCACATACATCCCATCCGCAACCATTCCTTATGAGTAAACCACACATAAATTCAGCCTTGAATAATACCTCACCACAAAGGTGAGCAGAAAGGAAAAGACTGAAAAGTAGTCCAACACATAAGCTTTCAATATCATACAATGACACGAAAACCAACAAGAGAACAAGAGCTGGAGTTTTCTGACCTGAAAAGAGATACTTGCAATGGATACTTCTTCTTGCATCTTCTAGGCACAAATTAACGCAATTTGAAGATGGGTGAAATTTAATTTATCGAAGAGCTATCAAAGATGTAGCAAGATAGTTTGAAAGTACCTGAGTGAACTCAACAAACTGGGAAATAATATCCAGGTCTTCTTGGTTTGAATTTCTGGACACTCGGGAAACAGAAGAAATAACGAAACCAATGTCAAATAAGAATCCTTAACTTCCTTTGTAGGGCGAGAACGCGAGAACGGCTACAAGGAACACTTCGAGAAAAGAGGAGAGATTGACAGGGAAGCACTCTGGTGGAAACCAAAGACCTTATTATGAACACAGGAAGAATATTTCTACATCTTCTCACAGACAGTCACGTCACAGTTCTATTTCCTAATCTAGTGAGAATAGGGTTAGCAGAAAACGGCAAATGTAAATTCTTTGAGGAGGAAGATGAAAATCCTGAACCTGAATACCTCGCCATTGGAAACCAACGTTAAGAATGCTAGTCTATTATTGAAGACGACACATACTCTATGAAGCCAACAAAGCAACTGGAGCTCGTTCCTCCTGTAATTATCTTGTTCAAAAGATTCTTTGCGCTGGTTTGCAATGGCGAGGCATTCTGTAACCATCGGGTGAACAGGAGTTTCCTACTCTTCCCCACAGAATCTGCACTCGTCAGTTTCTGTTTAGCCCATTCTCATCATATGCTTTCTAATGCGACAATGTCCTGTGAGGAAGCCAGTGAAGAAGAGGCGTAGCTTATTCTTACTGAAATCCAAATACTTTTTGAAGAGTGAACTTGAATTGAGTGATCCATTCCTGGAAGATTTCTCCAGGGGGCTCTTCTTTCAGTCTCTTCCTCCTCCAGGAACTCTTTCTTATAGGTGCATTTGCCTATGCCACAGAAAGGTTCTGGGTCAGTAAGTGGCGTTTGTGCTCCCTTTCTGGCAAGTGTATCGGCCTCTTCATTTCCTTCGATTCCTGAGTGACCAGGAACCCAGACTAAAGAGAGCTTCTTGTTCTTGCCTACTTCATTAAGTTTCCTCCGGCACTCCCATATCAGCTTTGAGTCGATGATATAGGTGTTCAGTGCTTTGATAACAGCTTGAATATCAGAATGGATCACAATGTCTCACCTTTGATAGTTTCATTCCAGGTTTATATCTATGCATCTTTTGATTGCAACTATTTCTGACTGAAAACACTGAGTATAAGCCTAACGATAGTGTACACTTGGTTCTAGAACCATCTTTATACCATTTAATGGTATTCACTTCGACATTTTGGGTAGTATATTCGTTTTCCCATTTTTCCTTTTAACATAGCATAGTGTTGAAGTTCTTCTGAATGCTTACTTTTTCAATCTTAACATCACCAGGCAGGTTCGCTGATGAGATGTTCTTGTTCAGAGAGGACCAGGCTCCCTGACTTTCAATTCTCTCATTCCCTGTACCTTCCCTAGATATTCTGAAGAAAAGCCTGCTACCCTATTGATCACTAGATGTAGAGGAGTATGATCTGTGACGAACTCAAGTGCTCTTGTCGGGTACGTTCTCATAGCTCCAGTAATGCAAACACAGGCAAGCCTTTGTACCTTGTCGAGTTTTTTCCTCGTGCTTATCTGCCCTGTCTTAGCTACTGCCCCATTATTTGTTATTGGTCTCATAATAATGACGTACATCTATCGCATTATTTTAGGGTTACAACCCCAAGTTTTCCCTGATAGACTTCTGCACGCCATTAAAGCCCTTGTCGCTTTACTAGCAGTGTTTTTAACATGCTCATTTCATAAAAGCTTACTGTCTAGGATAATTCCCAGATATGTGACTTCAGAATTCCATTCTACGTTATCTCTATTCATCGAGATGGATTTCATAGCAGGAAGGTTTCTTTTCCGAGTAAAGGGGACTACTGTGGTCTTGGCTGGGTTGATGTTGAGCTCCACTGACAAGCACCACTCAATCATTTTGAGGCCCCTCTGTAACAAATCACAGAGGGATCCCTCAAATTTACATCTTACTATTAGGACTATGTCATCGGCATAGCCTTTACATTCGAAGCCAAGCTCAGTTAGCCTGTGCAGTAGTTCATCCAATACCAGACTCCAAAGGAGGGGATATATTACTCCTTCTTGAGGTGTTCCGCGAGTGGTTTCGACAGAGATGGTCTGATTGACCACCAATGTCTCAGCTGTCCTCGTCGTAAACACCTCATACATCCATGGTATCATTCACTTACAAGGGCCTCTCTGAAGCTCGTTAGAATTCCGGAACTGGTTAATGAGTTGGAGCTGGGGATATAAATCGGTCAGCTTAAAAAAATAGTTCACCAATTCGGGTTGGTGAAAGCTCTACTGTTAGCACCATTGAACATCTTATATGCCTCTTCAAAATTCCATGGAAAGCCACCTGATTTCCACGATATCAACACCCTTCCCACTAATTAACGTTATCGCAAAAAGCAAACAAAAACGCCGCTCCAAATAAAACCCCTTCATCCCCAAATCCCATAATTCACTGGTTCCTAATGAATCTCCTTATTCGCAACACGGGACATGTTGGCCAGCCATTCGGCCTGTTCGTGGTCGGACCCATTTGGTATCATTTAATTGGGTTGTTGGCGCGATAGTCGCAGATAATTTGGACCATCCCGCAATCTCTATTCTCTATTAAAATTATACCGTTCCATAAATTATCAACATCGGCCCCTTCGGGACGCCTCGTTGACAACAATTGTTGACCCGTTATTCGGCTTCGAACCGCATGCTTTGTGGCGGAATTATGATGCAATTCAGCGGAGGATTCCCTTTATCGTCCGCGCCATCGTGAATAGTGATATTTCATCGATTCGTGTTGTGTTCCATCTGGCGAGAGGCCTTTTGATCTCGAACAACGGTGAGCTGTTTCGCTTCAGAAGGGGGTTAGAGGATTGGCACCTGTTGATGGGCCCGCCGGCACCACATTGAAATACTTGTGATTGTATATATTTATGCCTATTCAACTCGTCTTCATTCACTTAATGGGATTTGCCATTAACGTCCTTCTTTGTTCCTCCCGTCGGTATTTACTATACCAAGATGTATCCTTTCAAACCTGTATATTTATTTAACCTCCTGTGAACAAGTGGAATAAGTCCATTCGTTTCAGTGGCTTCAAATGTGAGACTGTTATATTTGGGAATATGAATCATTAATCTCAAATTTGATTAAAATTAAGTAAAGGCAAGTCATTCATCGACTACATTGTAGTCGATGGATGTTGTGACTACAGGGCGAGACAAGGTCGAGAAAAGGGGAGAATGTGCAACTACGATTGATTTATGGGAAAATTTCGGAGAAAGAATTTGAGAACGTGGGTGTCTCCAAGCAATGGAAGTGAGAGGCACTACCAGAAATGTCCACTCTGGAATTAGGTTCTTGAAGGGGGAAAAGTTTACCTTTGGGGGACTCTGGAAGAGTTAAGGCAGTTGCTCGCGGGTAGAAAACTCACTAAGAGGTAGTTGTACGGGGGAATTGTAAGTTTCGGTTCGAGGCCGGTGTAGAGACTAAAATTGAGGTAGGAAAATTGCTTTAGTATTTTCAGTCGAGAATTCTTAGAGTCCAGATTAGAGAAACAATCTGTGTTAGATCGTGGAAGTAAGTGTCGAAGAAGTTGCGTTTTGAGTGAAGTTAGGAGTCGTATTTTTAACAGGAGTGCGAACAAAAAGGTTAGGGTCACTTTCGGAGTGAGTGAATTTGTTTTCGAGTAGATACAAAAAGGAATTAGGTGATTTGCAGATCAAGGTAGGAAAATTCAGTAGAAAGTTTAAACTCCTATACATGTAAATGGTGTTATTGTAATCCCCAATCTTATTAATAACTCGATCCGAAATTGATTTGATGTGTTTCAATGTGAGGAATGTGGAAATAATTGTATTCATTTTGTATCGAGCTAATTGAGCCCCTCGTACATTTGGATTAGGATGTTTGTTTGAAGTAGGGAACGTAGGAGTTTAATTGTCTGATTTCATTATGATTATGCGAAACTAGGTGAATGATGGATGTTTTTGAGCGCTCGTACTACTTACACGAGGGCATTATCATTTCATCACGATGTCTGTATTTTTCGAATTTTGAGCCGAAAATGGTCTCAAAAAACTATGTTCGACTCACTGATGACGAATCCGTCGAAAAATTCGAGTCTGTCCGTCCGTCCGGCCGTATACACGATAACTCTCGAACGGAATGTCCTAGAAAATTTTCAGGGTAGGTTCGAATCTCGAATGCCGCGGTTAAATTCGTTATTGGGCAAAATTCGCCGAGGGGTTCCGTAAATATGGCCGCTCGAAATTTTGTTTTCCTGATTACTTTGAAACTACAGATTCGATCGAGATGAAATTTTGCACTCTAATGGAAAATGAGATGTTCAAGCTACATGCAAAATGTTGTTCAGCTCGCATCACCAGAACCATAGAAACCATAGAAAATTGTAACCTTTGAACGGAAACGCCGGACGACAAGGGATAGGTGTGGATCTCGATTGTCGTGATCACTTTCATCTGTGAGCAAAATTATACTAGGGGTTCCCTAAATATGGTCGTTTGAAATTTAGTTTTCTTGATCATTTCCAAACTACAGATTCGATCGTGACGAAATTCTGTATACTAATGGAGAATGATATATTCAAGCTACATTTTTCTAGATCGCATGACCTGAATCATAGAAACCATAGAAAATCATAACTTTCGAACGGAAAGGCATGAAATTTTCAGGATAGGTGTAGATTTGAAATGTGGCGTTCATGTTCATCAATGAGCAGAATTATACTAGGGGTTCCGTAAATACGGTCGTTTGAAATTTTGTTTTCTCGATAATTTCGAAACTACGAATTCGATCGAGATAAAATTTTGTATTTTAAACGAGAATGATATATTAAAGCAACATTTTGTCCAGATCGCATGACCAGAACCATAGAAACCATAGAAAATTATAACTTCCGAAGGGAAAGGCCTAGGAACTCGAAATTTTCAGGGTGGGTTTGGATCGCGAATTTCACGGTTACGTTCATCAATGAGCAAAATTAGATTAGGGGTTCCGTAAATATGGCCGTTCAAAATATTCAGTTCCTGATAATTTCGAAACTACCGATTTGATTGGAATGAAATTTTGCACCTAGCTGAGGAATAATGTATTCAAACTACGTGCGAAATTTTGTCCAGATCGCATCACCAAGACCATAGATACCGTAGAAAATTCTACCGAATTATCGAAAAAAAATTGGTCAGCTGAAGCACAAACAAAGTCTGGAGTTTCGTCTAAGTTTGAGAATTGTTTGACAGCTGTCGAAAATTTTTTCAATTGATTTCTAAAAATGGAAAATGCGAATCTACCTACAAGGTGCATGTACGAGCGCTCAAAAGCTCCTGACTTCACGGCAGTGCTTTTTGTAATTTTTATTTTGATGTTTTTGTTGTTTGTGAAAAGCTCGATTTTATGTAAGCATTTTACCATCATTTTTCGTAAATATAATATATTCTTTTGAATTTCTGGGTTTTCTTTCCTGAATACCTGTTCCTCAGAAAGGTGCAGGAAGCACGAACTCAATTCTTTTCAGGAAATAGATTATAAATGGTGACAGCGGGTAGAAATATTACATGATACTTAAATTCCATCTTAATGACTTGTACTATTACTAAGGGTACAAGTCGTATTATCAGAAGACAAAAGTTTGCAACAGAACGATTTGAACCAAATTAATGGTAGCAATTCCTATTCGTGAGGACGTTGCATATATACCTATATTGTACCTTCGATAATTGGTCCCACACTAATGAACATGCAGGACCGAGCAAACAGGAACTCGCAAATTATTCAAAACCACTTACTATTCCACGAAAGAACCAAAACGGCACGAAGCACCCCAAGTTCACGTCTCCAACATTCCATCCCCCAGAACGTTCAACGTCCCCCTTCATGGCGCATAGTTTATATTATTACTCCGGAAAATACCCATTTACGACGTATAATTTGGGACAATTTCTATTGTGAATAAGGAAGGTATGAATTATAATGGGGACCCTCTTCAAAATTCGAGCTACGCATGCATCTCCCACATTTCGACAATAAGAGCGGTCGGAATAGAATTTGGACGCCGGATACCCTCGTCGCATGTCCCCAATTTGTATGATGGGACCTGCTTCGAGTCGAAGAAATATTAAAAGATGCGGATCAGGTCTCGTGATTTATTCACGTGGGGAAGTTTATGGATATAATTACAGGTTTTTGTTCATTCTTTCGGAAGGAAAATAGAAAAGTTCGAATCTATAGTTTCTCTGAAAAAATTTAAAAAGCACTGCCGTGAAGTCAGGAGCTTTTGAACGCTCGTTCATACGCCTTGTAGGTAGATTCGCATTTTTCAGTTTTAGAAACCAATTATTGAAGAAATGTTTGACAGTTGTCAAGAAAATGACAGCAGCTCTCTGTCAATTATGCCGAATCAGCTGTTACAGAAATATAAGGATTTTTTATTCAATTATTCGTTGGAATTTGAAATGGTTCTGGTTATGCGATCTGGAAAAAATTCAGCTTGAATATATCCTTCCCGTTACAATACAAATTTCGTCACGATCGAATCCATAGTTTTGAAATTATCGAGAAAACTAAATTTCAAACCATATTCACGAAACCCCTGGTCGAATTTTGCCCAATATCGACCTCAACCACGGCATTCGAGATTCGAACATAACCAGAAAATTTCAAGTTTCTAGGTCGTTCCGTCCGAGAGTTATCGTGTATACGGACGAACGACCGGACGGACAGACTTGTCGAACCTTGTCGATTGAGGCCTTGTTTTTTCGATAATTTCCTGAAAATTTCAAGTTCCTAGGCCTTTCCATTCAAAAGTTATAATTTTCTATGGTTACTATGGTTCTGGTATGCGATCTGGAAATTTCGCATGTGGCTTGAACACGCCATTCTTCATCTGAGTGGAAAATTTCATCTCGATCGAATCAGTAGTTTCGAAGTAATCAGGAGAACAAAATTTCGAACGGCCATATTTACGGAATTCGCTAGAATTTTCTACGGTATCTATTGTCTTGGTAATGCGATCTGGAAATTTACCACGTAGTTTGAATATATCTTTTTCCATCTATGTGCGAAATTTCATTCCAATCCAATGAGTAGTTTCGAAATTATCAGGAAAAAAATAGTTTGAACTGCTATATTTACGGAACCCCTAGTCTAATTTTGCTCATTGATGAACATGACCGCACAATTCGCGATCCGAACCTATCCTGAAAATTTCAAGTCCCTAGGCCTTTCCTATCGGAAGTTATGATTTTCTATGATTTCTATGGTTCTGATCATGCGATCTGGACAAAATGTAGCTCGAATATATCATTCTCAATTCAAATACTTATTTTCGTCACGATCAAATACATAGTTTTGAAATTATCAATAAAACTGAATATTGAACGACCATATTTACGGAACCCATAGTTTAATTTTGCTCATTGCTGAACGTGACCGCAACATTCGAGATCTACACCTATCCTGAAAATTTCAAGTCTCTAGGCCTTTCCGTTCGAAAGTTATAAATTTCTATGGTTTCTATGGTTCTGGTCATGCGAGCTGGACAAAATTTTGCATGTAAGTTGGATACGTTATTCTTCATTTGAGTACAAAATTTCACCTCGATCGAATCTATAGTTTCGAAATAATCAGAAAAACAAAAATTCGAGCGGCCATATTTACGGAACCCCTGGGCCAATATTGCCCGATAACGAACTCAACCGCGGCATTCGAGATTTGAACCTACCCTGAAAATTTCAAGTTTCTAGGACATTCCGTTCGAGAGTTATCGTGTATACGGCCGGACAGACTCGAATTTTCCGACGGATTCATCATCAGTGAGTCGAACATAGTCGATTGAGACCATTTTCGGCTCAAAATTCGAAAAATACAGACATCGAGACGAAATGATATAGCCCTCGTGAAAGTAGTACGAGCGCTCAAAAACAACAGTGTATCCTTTTCTGAGAATGTACTTTGTTTCATTTTATTGTAATAATCCATTTGTAAGATTAGCGCACGCTACAGCAGTGCGGTAAGTTATTTTCTTATTGCTTAGCAACTGCCCACTATCTGAAATGTTGAGCGTTGCGCATAGAAAACAGGTCAAAATAGTGTCACTTTTCCCACGATCGGAGAAAAATAACTATTGTCGTATAAAATTGTTGTTTTTACCTACTATCCTACTACTATGATTTCAATACATTCGATGCAATAACAATCAAGTCTTTCTTGCACAATATAATGACCAAACTTGATACCCAAGCAGTTTTCAGCACCTCGGATTCGTCTAAACGAAAGCTCTTCGAGGTAGGTACTTATCGCTGAATAGGTAGGCACCGACATCAATTTCCGTTCTACGCCTATGCGTTCGAAACCTCTGATAAATTTTCTTGACCCAAATTCTCTGCACAAAATACTAATTGAGAATTTATCAAGTTACTCTTTGTCTCGGAGTCTCAGTTGATCCAAGTTACGCCTATGTTTCAATGTTTGTTATTCAAAAGATACAATTTTGGAAATTACCAACCGCAATACACATCCGAAAGAGTGAATCACAAGTTGTTTGCAACAACTTTCATATCGAGCATTCTCCGATAAAAGTAACAATAAGCAAGTTCAAAGTGGACAACAATTATGTAAGTTACAATCTTGAATAACTCTTTCCGATAGTAGATTTGAGAAATTATTGCCTAATGAAACGAGAAATCTCGATTCTTCGCTTTGGAACTCCTAGAGAAAAAGTAGCGGAGTAGGAGTAGGTCAAATGCCAACAAGTAGGCGATTCCAAATCCAAAACAGCTGTATTTGACAGTTTTCCATCGCTGCGTTGTCATAAAATTTGGCAGGCAGGTTGAAAACGATTTGTTTGTTTTTCTCCCGAGGTATATAAAAATAAACCTGCAGTGCAAATTTCAGCAAACCTCACATTAAACACGTATATCTCTACGAATTTAAGATAAGAATGTAAAAATAGACCATTCCACTCGGTAAAAGCACGTTAAAAGAACTGTTATTCTACATTCCTCCATCTAGAATTATTGGTTTCTTTCTATATTGAAACCTCAGGCATAATAAACAAGGATATAATTCGACTTAGATGGGTATTGAAGACTCATTCATTTGGTGAGATTACTGTTTTTCCATAATGTGTTCCAAGTCTATCGATTTTCTTTGTTCCTAACCCTTAACATTGACGTTCTAACCTTGACAAGGTGATTTCTTTCAGGTATCAAAAGAAAATTGGCACTTATGATAAACAACAATGGGAAACCAGTATAGAGCACAAAATACTAAATGGTTTGAATAACATATCGATGAGAAATACAAAACCCAACACCAATCTTATTGATCTTGATTTAGTGAGAGGTAAATTTGAAATCATATTTTAAACAGTAGGTACTCAAGTTTTTTGTTTTCAATTTAGGTTCGTCTTTCACTAAAGCAAAACCGCAGCACGGCCTCATAACTGTGGCCAAACAGGCGACTCTACGATGTGTTTTGTTGCCTTTCTATGCTAAATGGTGGGTTCAACGTACTTCGAAGACTGAATTTGGTATATTTCTTTGTCTTTACCTACTGCTATGGGGAAACATAAGCATTTATTTTATTCAAGGACATTCGTCGAAGGAAATGGATATGTCGATGGTGAGTAGAAGTTAAATTATTTTATTGTATTTTTTATGATGTATACCCTATTCCAGGTTCTTCCATACACAGAAATTCTCATTCCTTTCACTATGACCTGGGTTATGACCCTCATATTCTCGCAAATAGTGTCGACTAAGCCTCTGACTGAACCTTCGAAAAAAACTGGAAGCCAGAAACCAAAGCAATTCAGGAAAAGGAGATATCAGGTACGAAAAAATGACTCTCGAGTATCTTTCGCTGATTTGTCGGTGGATGCGTCAACTCCTAAAGTAACAGTGACGAAAGCCGAAGATGAAGAAATGGAAGATGCTGGCGAACCGGCTCAGAAAACTGATGAAACTACTGAGGAAGTACCGGCTGCAAGTGACGATGGCAACAAAAACGGAGCGGATGAAACGCCAGATGATAGGAATGGTGTTCCAAAGCAAGATAAATGTTATTGCAAAGGGAGAAGGTGAAGAAGAAATGCATTCAGTTTTTCTCAATCCTTATTATTTCATATATTTATGTTTATTTTGCGCTCAGTACTTCCGCTCCTCCGTTTATGCAACTGGGATATTTTGCAGGCCATTAAACTTATTAGCGGTGCGAAGAACCCGTAATCCAGGTGATGATGACGGTTTCGAAAGTTTCTGTGGAAACGGATCCCGCACCAGTGAGGAAGAAGTGCCGACCTCCCCGGATTGTCATGTTTGCAAGAAGTGCAACAGGTGGATAAGGCAGGTGCAAGGCGTGAAAAAGTTTTTGGACAACAGATCGAACAGCGAAAGTAGAGCGTTTAGTTCGGATAGCGAAAGTGAGTCGGACATAAGAAGGTTGCCATCGGCTTTGGTGAGTTTTGAATTTTTTTGGTCTGTAAGCGAGTTCCACGGTACGGAGATCTGAAGTTGTGACGTTACAGAGAAAAATGAGCTACCCCCATCTGGAAAGTACCTTAGATGATACAGATGAATTCACTGAGCAGGTTGAATGGATTGGTGTTACAACTAACAGTGACGATTGCAGCTACAGTTCAGATATGGACGATGTGAGAAGTAATAATAGATTGAGGAGCAGCTATGAATATAACTATACTCCGACAGCTATCTTGAACCCCCCAAGTGCAAAAGGTAAGTTTTCGATAATACCTATTTAAAATCAAATTATTATTTGAATTTGGGAAGGTTTTCATGTTCCTCTGCTAGAAAATTCTACGAAAAGGCCTTGTTGTTGTTATGTTTGATTTTCTGGAAGGGGTAGATTTAAAAAGGAAATAGATGCCTGCTAAATCGCGTAAAAACTGTATTTCATCTCAAAATTCAGTTGTCTGTGCCATTCATTTTCAATAGATTGAAATCATCATGATGTTATAAGGAAAAATCACGTACCGCGAGATGGCGCTGAAAATCACAAAATGTCGGGCTGAGAGGTGATCAAAATATTCTGTCTTTCATAACAAGTAAATCAAATATTTTTTATAAGATTTCGGAATTAATAATAATGCCTGTGAAAGTCGAGATAATCACTTCGGACATTTTTGATTATGTGGGTGAACGTGAATGTGAGCAGGGTGTCCGGGAAAATGTGGGAAATCTCTCGGATTCAGATAAAACATAAAAAATTACGAAAAGCACTGCCGTGAAGGCAGGAGCTTTTGAGCGCTCGTACATGCACCTTGTAGGTAGATTCGCATTTTCCAGTTTTAGAAATCAGGAAGGATCATTGAAGGAATTTTTGACAGCTGTCAAAAAAATTCTGAAACTTAGGCGAAACTCCAGACTTCATGTCAGTGCTTCAGCTGATCAATTTTTTTTCGATAATTCGCTAGAATTTTCTACGGTATCTATGGTCTTGGTGATGCGATCTAGACAAAATTTTGCACGTAGTTTAAATACATTATTCCTCAGCTAGGTACATAATTTCATTCCAATCCAATCAGTAGTTTCGAAACTATCAGGAAAAAAATATTTTGAACGGCCATATTTACGGAACCCCTAGTCTCATTTTGCTAATTGATGAACGTGACCGCGATATTCGGGATCCAAATCCACCCTGGAAATTTCAAGTTCCTAGGCCTTTCCGTTCAAAAGTTACAATTTTCTTTGGTTTCTATGGTTCTGGTCATGTGATCTGGACAAAATATTGCTTCAATATATCATTCTCGATTAAAATACAAAATTTCATCTCGATCGAATCCGTAGTTTGGAATTTATCGAGAAAACAAAATATCAAGCGACCGTATTTACGGAACACCTTGTATAATGTTGCTCATAGATCAACGTGATCACGACATTCGAGATCCACACCTATCCTGAAAATTTCAAGTCCCTAGGCGTTTCCGTTCAAAAGTTACAATTTTCTATGGTTTCTATGGTTCTGGTCATGCGATCTGGACGAAATTTAAAATGTAGCTAAAACACCTCATTTTCCATTTGAGTGCAAAATTTCATCTCGATCAAATCTTTAGTTTTCAAGTAATCAGGGAAACAAAACTTTGAACGGCCATATTTACGGAACCCCTGGTGGAATTTGGCCCATTAACGAACTTAACCGTGGCATTCGGGAACTGAACCCACACTGAAAATTTCAAGTCTCTAGGTTGATCCGTTCGAGAGTTATCGTGCTTACGGCCGGACGGACGGACGGACAGACTCGAATTTTCCGGATTCGTCATCAGTGAGTCGAACATAGTCGATTGAGACCATTTTCGGCTCAAAATTCGAAAAATACAGACATCGTGACGAAATGATATAGCCCTCGTGTAACTAGTACGAGCGCTCAAAAAATAAGATGACAAGTTCCCATAATTTTTTTTCCTAGCGGCCCTCCCTACGGAGATACGGCCTCCTAAATGACGCCACTGGAAATTCATTTTACTGGAATAAATTTTAAACTACTTGATATAATTCAATGAAACTTTGATATGATAAGCAATAGTAAGGACCTTTTAAAATACTGCCGTTAAATTTGAATTAGCTTGTTTAGTTTACCAGGGGCGGACTAGGTTGTACGTTTTAACGCTTACATTTTTAACACCCTGTATGACAAGGAGTTAAAAAAAACAAATTTGGGTACCTTGAACATTAAGCTAAAGAAAAGGTACACTTTTTCATTGTCGATAAAATGAACCGTTTTCGAAAAAAAAATACTAAAAGAAGTAATTTTTTTATTTCTATCAAAAAGAACCATGAATTCTAATTTTTTTGTCTGCAACAAAGTGCGATACAAAAGTTATTAAAGGAACAAAAAATTTTAGTTTACGTTATTGAATCCGACAAAATTACAAAGATTCTCAACAATGCAGTTTTGGCCCATAAAGGCACCTCAACAAAAATACATACATTTCATTGTGATGTGATAAGAAACAAATTTTGTCGGATTCAATAACATGAACTAAAACTTTTTTGTTCCTTGAATAACTTTCGTATCACACTTTGTTGCAGACAAAAAAATAGAATTCATGGTTCTCATCAATAGAAATGAAAAAGATACTTCTTTTATTATTTTGTTTTTCGATAACGGTTCATTTTATCGACAATGAGCAAGAGTACCTTTTCTTTAGCTTAATGTTCAAGGTATCCAAATTTGTTTTTTTCAACTCCTTATCATACAGGGTGTTGAAAATGTAGGCATTAAAATGTATAACCTAGTCCGCCCCTGGTAAACTAAACGAGCTAATTCAAATCATATCAAATTTTCATTAAATTATATTACGCAGTTTAAAATTTATTCCAGTAAAATTAATTTCCAGTGACGTCATTTAGGAGGCCGTAACTCCGTAGGGAGGGCCGCTAGAAAAAAAATTACGAAAAGCACTGCCGTGAAGGCAGGAGCTTTTGAGCGCTCGTACATGCACCTTGTAGGTAGATTCGCATTCTCCAGTTTTAGAAATCAATTGAAGGAATTTTTGACAGCTGTCAAAAAAATTCTGAAACTTATTTACGGAACCCCTAGTCTAATTTTGCTCATTGATGAACATGACCGTGAAATTTGCGATCCAAACCCACCCTGAAAATTTCAAGTTCCTAGGCCTTTCCGTTCAAAAGTTAGAATTTTCTATGGTTTCTATGGTTCTGGTCATGCGATCTGGACAAAATATTGCTTCAATATATCATTCTCGATTAAAATACAAAATTTCATCTCGATCGAATCCGCAGTTTCGAATTTATCGAGAAAACAAAATTTCAAACGACCGTATTTACGGAACCCCTTGTATAATGTTGCTCATAGATGAACGTGATCACGACATTCGCGATCCACACCTATCCCGAAAATTTCAAGTCCCTAGGCCTTTCCGTTCAAAAGTTACAATTTTCTATGGTTTCTATGGTTCTGGTTAGGCGATCTGGACAAAATTTCACATGTAGCTTGAACACCTCATTTTCCATTTGAGTGCAAAATTTCATCTCGATCAAATCTGTAGTTTTCAAGTAATCAGGGAAACAAAACTTTGAACGGCCATATTTACGGAACCCCTGGTGGAATTTGGCCCATTAACGAACTTAACCGAGCCATTCGGGAACTGAACCCACAATGAAAATTTCAAGTCTCTAGGTTGATCCGTTCGAGAGTTATCGTGCTTACGGCCGGACGGACGTACGGACAGACTCGAATTTTTCGACGGATTCGTCATCAGTGAGTCGAACATAGTCGATTGAGACCATTTTCGGCTCAAAATTCGAAAAATACAGACATCGTGACGAAATGATATAGCCCTCGTGTAAGTAGTACGAGCGCTCAAAAAATAATGGGAACTTGTAATCTTATTTTTCCATGTTTTATCTGAATCCGAGAGATTTCCACATTTTCCCGGACACCCTGTATATTATATTAAATTTCAAAAGTACTATATGATGAGCATTGAGGAAGAGAGCACATTTTAAGTGATCTTATTTCCACATTACCTCTTACAAATCGCTGCATTTTAGATCGTATACAGTTTATTTGAAACAATTGTCCATAAAATATCATCCATCTATTACTTTCGATACATATATGACAAATGATTTACACTTCTCCCATATAGAAACACATGTTAGTTTGTTGTTCACCTCTCGAGTATTTCAAACGATTAAAAGTAGATGTCGCCCACCCCGTGATTCTTCCCTTTGGCACAACACAAAACACTTGAGATTTCCGAAATTTACAGTTACATAAATTATTCCAAATTTGCCGAAATGCTTTTCGAAATCTTCTGTTTCAACAAGGAAATATCCTGACCAAAACTTCAAAATCATATCGACTTCGATAATAATATTGGTAAAGGTGTAGAATACGGTCAGCTGTCGTAAATCGTAATGTAAATGGAACACCCATGTCGTGCCTTCAAATAGTGGTGAATTCAGGTTTATTCTACTTGAGAAATGCTTCTTCTGTATAGTAAAAGTGAAATCGATCCAATAAAGTGCATTCAAAAAAATTGAAAAAAGCACTGCCGTGAAGTCAGGAATTTTTGAGCGCTCGTTCATCCACTTTGTATGTAGATTCCCATTTCCCAGTTTTAGAAACCAATTGAAGACATTTTTGATAGTTTAAAAAAAAATTTCAAACTATGGCGAAACTCCAGACTTCACGTCAGTGCTTTTGGTGACCAATTTTTTTTCGATGATTTGCTTGAATTTTCTACTGTATCTATGGTCTTGGTAATTCGATCTGGACATTATTCTTCATCTATGTGCAACATTTCATTCCAATCCAATCAGTAGTTCCGAAATTATCAGGAAAAAATATTTTGAACGGCCATATTTATGGAAACCTTAGTCTAATTTTGCTGATTGATGAACTTGACCGCGACATTCAAGATCCACACCTATCCTGAAAATTTCAAGTCCCTATGCCTTTCCGTTCGAAAGTTATAATTTTCTATGGTTCTGGTCATGTGATCTGGATAAATTTTGCATAAGCTTGAACACGTCATTTTCCATCTGAGTGCAAAATTTCATCTTGATCGAATCAGTAGTTTCGAAGTAATCAGGAGAACAAAATCTTAAATAACTCTTCGCATTTCCACACACTAAATTATTTCCGGGCTTTCCGACCATATTTACGGAACCTCTGGTCAAATTTCTCTCTAGGTCGATCCGTTCGAAAGTTATCATAGTGTCATATATTTTGCACGAAGATTTTCATCTGAGTGGTGACTATATTCTACACCTTTTCCATTGAAAATCGACAAAATTAAAGTTCATCAAACAGTTGATGGAATATAATTTTTCCAGTTTAGCATTCAGACATATCAATGTGCACTCCAATAAGGCTTTGAAAATTTGTTTCAAATGGTTCATTTCTATTCATCAAAATTTTCTGATTGATCGAAAACAATTTCATTACCGAAAATTCTGAATAGTTACTGATTGGGTAGTAACGTTAACAAAATTACAAAATTTTAATTCCCAATTATCGAAATCCTTTTCCACCACTTACTAATCGTATGGTGATTTTGAAATAAAAAGCTTAGAAATTGGATATTTAATTATGTTGCATATTTCAAGCATTTTTGAGCGCTCGTACAACTTACACGAGGGCTATATCATTTCGTCACGATGTCTGTATTTTTCGAATTTTGAGCCGAAAATGGTCTCAATCGACTATGTTCGACTCACTGATGACGAATCCGTCGAAAAATTCGAGTCTGTCCGTCCGGCCGTCCGGCCGTATACACGATAACTCTCGAACGGAATGTCCTAGAAACTTGAAATTTTCAGGGTAGGTTCAGTTCCCGAATGGCTCGGTTAAGTTCGTTAATGGGCCAAATTCCACCAGGGGTTCCGTAAATATGGCCGTTCAAAGTTTTGTTTCACTGATTACTTGAAAACTACAGATTTGATCGAGATGAAATTTTGCACTCAAATGAAAAATGAGGTGTTCAAGCTACATGTGAAATTTTGTCCAGATCGCATGACCAGAACCATAGAAACCATAGAAAATTGTAACTTTTGAACGGAAAGGCCTAGGGACTTGAAATTTTCAGGATAGGTGTGGATCTCGAATGTCGTGATCACGTTCATCTATGAGCAACATTATACAAGGGGTTCCGTAAATACGGTCGTTTGAAATTTTGTTTTCTCGATAAATTCGAAACTGCGGATTCGATCGAGATGAAATTTTGTATTTTAATCGAGAATGATATATTGAAGCAATATTTTGTCCAGATCGCATGACCAGAACCATAGAAACCATAGAAAATTCTAACTTTTGAACGGAAAGGCCTAGGAACTTGAAATTTTCAGGGTGGGTTTGGATCGCAAATTTCACGGTCATGTTCATCAATGAGCAAAATTGGACTAGGGGTTCCGTAAATATGGCCGTTCAAAATATTTTTTTCGTGATAGTTTCGAAACTACCGATCGGATTGGAATGAAATTATGCACCTAGCTCAGGAATAATGTATTCAAACTACGTGCAAAATTTTGTCCAGATCGCATCACCAAGACCATAGATACCGTGGAAAATTCTAGCGAATTATCGGAAAAAAAATTGATCAGCTGAAGCAGCGACTTGAAGTCTGGAGTTTCGCCTAAGTTTCAGAATTTTTTTGACAGCAGTCAAAAATTCCTTCAATTGATTTCTAAAACTGGAAAATGCGAATCTACCTACAAGGTGCATGTACGAGCGCTCAAAAGCTCCTGCCTTCACGGCAGTGCTTTTCGTAATTTTTCATGATGTCTCTACTTATACATGGTCTTTATAAATGATTGTAACATCGTTTCATTCACATTAATTAGCAATTATAGATGATGTTTTTCCGAAATCTGTTGTTTTGACTGTTTTGAGTATTCACATACCTTGACAAATAAAACTCTCATTACAAAAAATATTATGAAAAGCACTGCCGTGAAGTCGCGAGCTTTTGAGCGCTCGTTCTTCCAACTTCTAGGTAGATTCGCTGTTACAGAAATATGAGGATTTTGTATTCAATAATTCTTCAGAATTTAAAATGGTTCTGTTTATGAGATCTGGAAAAAATTCAGCTTGCATATATCATTCTCCATTAAAATACAAAATTTCGCCACGAATACGTAGTTTTGGAATGATCAAGACAATTAAAGTCCAAACGGCCATATTTACGGTTGAATTCCCCCTGGTCGAATTCTGCCCAATAACAAACTCAACCGCGGCATTCGAAATTCGAACCTACCCTGAAAGTTTCAAGTTTCTAGGTCGTTCCGTTCGAGTTATCCGAAAAAAAATTTCGCATATATCTTGAACACGTCATTCTCCATCTGAGTGCAGAATTTAATCTCGATCGAATCAGTAGTTTCGAAGTAATCAGGAGAACAAAATTTCGAAAGGCTCTATTTACGGAACCCCTAGTCTAATTTTGCTCATTGGCAATCGTGACCGCGACATTCGAGATCCACACCTATCCTTAAAATTTCAAGTTCCTAGGCCTTTCCGTTCGAAAGTTATAATTATTTACGGTTTCTATGGTTCTGGTCATGTGATCTGGATAAAATTGCATGTACCTTGAAAACGTCATTCTCCATCTGACTGGAAAATTTCATCTCGATCGAATCAGTAGTTTTGAAGTAATCGGGAGTACGAAATTTCGAACGGCCATATTTACGGAACCCCTGATGGAATTCGGCTCATTAACAAACTTAACTGCGGTATTCGAGAACTGAACCCACACTGAAACTTTCAAGTCTCTAAGTCGTTCCGTTCGAAAGTTATGGTGCTTTCGGACGGCCAGACGGACTTGAATTTTTCAGTAGTCGAACCTTGTCGGTTGTGACCATTTTCGGCTCAAAATTCGAAAAATGGTCATGGAATGAAATAGCACCCACGATAGTGATTTTGTAAGGGTACAAATTCAATTTTTTCTTCAACACTTTATGGCAAGTACTCTGGGGAACACCAGACAGCAGAGATAATTTTTTTAGAGACATTTGATTTTGGTAAACTCGTGTTCTAAGATCTTGATTGATCAACTTCTTCAGAAACTTGAGGTCTTCCTGCCGATTTTCCCATGTTGACGTTTCCAATCTGAATAAATCTGCTCTGATATTCATTTTAACACTCCTCTATAGAATTTACCCATTGACCATTGGTGAATGTACCGTTACGATAATAGGACAACATAAATGTGTTTTGTTCTAAATCATAAATCATCGAAGATTTCAATAATGTTTACGGTTTTGGAAACAAAAATTACGAAAAGCACTGCCGTGAAGGCAGGGACTCTTGAGCGCTCGTACATGCACCTTGTAGGTAGATTCGCATTTTCCAGTTTTGG
Organism: Aphidecta obliterata; assembly: GCA_963966015.1. Taxonomy (NCBI): domain Eukaryota; kingdom Metazoa; phylum Arthropoda; class Insecta; order Coleoptera; family Coccinellidae; genus Aphidecta; species Aphidecta obliterata. The sequence goes on from OZ014435.1 coordinate 9,480,560, forward strand.
AAATCAATTGAATGAATTTTCGACAGCTGTCAAAAAAATTCTGAAACATAGGCGAAACTCCAGACTTCATGTCAGTGCTTCAACTGATCAATTTTTTTTCGATAATTCGCTAGAATTTTCTACGGTATCTATGGTCTTGGTGATGCGATCTGGACAAAATTTTGCACGTAGTTTGAATACATTATTCCCCAGCTAGGTGCGTAATTTCATTCCAATCCGATTAGCAGTTTAGAAACTATCAGGAAAATAATATTTTGGACGGCCATATTTACGGAACCCCTAGTCTAATTTTGCTCATTGATGAACGTGACCGTGAAATTTGCGATCCAAACCCACCCTGAAAATTTCAAGTTCCTAGGTCTTTCCCTTCGGAAGTTATAATTTTCTATGGTTTCTATGGTTCTGGGATCTGGACAAAATGTTGCTTTAATATATCATTCTCGTTTAAAATACAAAATTTTATCTCGATCGAATCCGTAGTTCCGAAATTATCGAGAAAACAAAATTTCAAACGACCGTATTTACGGAACCCCTAGTATAATTCTGCTCATTGATGAACGTGAACGCCACATTTCAGATCTACACCTATCCTGAAAATTTCAAGTCCCTAGGCCTTTCCGTTCGAAAGTTATGATTTTCTATGGTTTCTATGGTTCTGGTCATGCGATCTAGAGAAATGTAGCTTGAATATATCATTCTCCATTAGTATACAGAATTTCGTCACGATCGAATCTGTAGTTTGGAAATTATCAAGAAAACTAAATTTCAAACGACCATATTTACGGAACCCCTAGTACAATTTTGGTCATAGATGAAGGTGATCACGATAATCGAGACCCACACCTATCCTGAAAATTTCAAGTCCCTAGGCGTTTCTGTTCAAAAGTTACAATTTTCTATGGTTTCTATGGTTCTGCTGAACAAAATTTTGCATGTAGCTTGAACACCTCATTTTCCATTAGAGTGCAAAATTTCATCTCGATCGAATCTGTAATTTCAAAGTAATCATGAAAACAAAATTTCGAGCGGCCATATTTACGGAACCCCTCGGCGAATTTCGCCCGATAACGAACTCAACCGCGGCATTCGAGATTTGAACCTACCCTGAAAATTTCAAGTTTCTAGGACATTCCGTTCGAGAGTTATCGTGTATACGGACGGACGGACAGACTCGAATTTTTCGACGGATTCGACATCAGTGAGTCGAACATAGTCGTTTGAGACTATTTTCGGCTCAAAATTCTAAAAATACAGACATCGTGACGAAATGATATAGCCCTCGTGTAAGTAGTACGAGCGCTCACAAAGTGGACAAATTTGAATTAGAATTGACATTGAAATAATAATGGCTCTCAGTTTAGAAATTCTATGATACCTATATCTAGTTCACATTAAGTGAGAAGCGACAAAAAATAATCCGAAGCCGACTGTGATGTTACAATAATTTATGAAGACCCTGTAGAAATAATTTACACTGTTACAATTATTCGTTTTCTTTTTATATAGTCAGCTGCACTGTTTGGGAGAGGAGAGAAATAAAAAAGGCGGACTTGTCAATGTTAGATATAAGCTCAGCCATCATTGCCAGGGTAGAGGCAATGCCTGAATCAATGGATTATTTTTACATAGGCGTCTGTATATCTGTCATACTTGCCTTTTTATCGATCATCCACCAATCAGCCAAGGATTTCATTTCTGTCGCGGAAATCGAACATATTATCTTCAATTTCGAAATAGATGTCACTTACAACAGGCTTTGGAATGCCATGGCGAATATTCTCAATGACTGCTATGGTACGACTTTCTGGTGAGTGTATTGCTTGGATTGTAGTCTTTTAAATTTTCCATCTCGATTATTTTACAGGGAGAGGATATTCAGAATAAACGCATCTATTCAGCGATGCACGCTGGCTACTTTTTATTTTTTCCTGCTATCTGTAGCCGAAAGGACTTTCAAACAACGTTTCCTCTACGCGAAGCTCTTCTCACATCTGACCTCGTTCCGTAAGGCACAACAATCAAAACTACCTCATTTCAGATTGAACAAGGTTAGGAATATAAAGACTTGGTTGTCAGTTAGAGCTTATTTGAAACGGAGAGGACCACAAAGATCGGTGGATGTTATTGTGTCAACCGCCTTCATTCTCATGATGTTGCTTATGTCATTCCTTTGTATCGAATTGTTGAAGGTTGGATAGATATTTCTCGAACTGATTAGATCTGATCTGACATTTTCGTTTATTTTTTAGGAAACTCTCTCTTTGAATATTTTATCGAATGTTGAGGCTTTGGTTTGGTGTTTCGGACTTGGCATCTTCCTGTTACGGTTTCTAACTTTAGGAACAAGGATCAACAGGAAATACAGAAACTTATCGGTTCTTCTGACGGAACAGATAAATTTGCATTTGCAAATCGAGCAAAAGCCCCACAAGAAAGAAGAATTGACGGTGGCTAACAACGTGTTGAAATTGGCCATCGATCTTCTGAAGGTAAGTAGTTGAATTTCGAAATGTATACAGGGTGTCCCAGAAGTCGACTCCAAGCCGAAATGGGGTAACAGGCAAAGTCATAATAGTTATCAAAAAAATATGAGAAAAAATCTAAGTTGTGTATTTTCAAATTATATTGCTTTTTTTTCATTCGAGAAAATGCAAATCATGTGATGACTATTGCTATAAATGACGTCGGCTTGACGTCGACTTCTGGGACACCCTGTATATACGGGGTGTCCGAAGTTCGAGTGCCTACTAGACGTTTCTTGAGAACCGGACCTATTTGAAATCTGAAAATTTGGATTATGATATTGTTCGACTTTATCTACTGAGCTAAAATATTCTTGAACCTTGAGCCTAAACACTTTCAGTTATACATAGTTGTAAATTTCTCGAAAAATTTTATTTGCATTTTTTTCATATGTTATATGATCGAATATTCAATTTTAATTATATTTTTATTCGAATCGTTGCATTCGTCTAAATAGTTTTCAAAATATCGAAAAAAACTGAAAAAAAAAATTACGAAAAGCACTGCCGTGAAGGCAGGAGCTTTTGAGCGCTTGTACATGCACCTTGTAGGTAGATTCGCATTTTTCAGTTTTGGAAACCAATTGAGGAAATTTTTGACAGCTGTCAAACAAATTTCCAAACTAAGGCGATAATCCAGACTTCAAGTCAGTGCTTTAGGTGGCCAATTTTTTTTTTCGATAATTTGCTAAAATTTTCTACGGTATCTATGGTCTTGGTGATGCGATCCGGACAAAATTTCACACGTAGTTTGAATACATTATTCCTCAGCTAGGTGAAAAATTTCATTCCAATCAAATCCTTAGTTTCGAAATCATCAGGAAAAGAATATTTTGAACGGCCATATTTACGGAACCCCTAGTCTAATTTTGCTCATTGATGAAGGTGACCGTGAAATTCGCGATCCAAACCCACCCTGAAAATTTCAAGTTCCTAGGCCTTTTCCTTCGGAAGTTATAATTTTCTATGGTTTCTATGGTTCTGGTCATGCGATCTGAACAAAATATTGCTTATATCATTCTCATTTAAAATACGAAATTTTATCTCGATCGAATCCGTAGTTCCAAAATTTCAAACGACCGTATTCACGAAACCCCTAGTATAATTCTGCTCATTGATGAACGTGAACGCCACATTTCAGATCTACACCTATCCTGAAAATTTCATGTCCCTAGGCCTTTCCGTTCGTAAGTTATGATTTTCTATGGTTTCTATGGTTCTGGTCATGCGATCTGAACAAAATATTGCTTATATCATTCTCATTTAAAATACGAAATTTTATCTCGATCGAATCCGTAGTTCCAAAATTTCAAACGACCGTATTCACGAAACCCCTAGTATAATTCTGCTCATTGATGAACGTGAACGCCACATTTCAGATCTACACCTATCCTGAAAATTTCATGTCCCTAGGCCTTTCCGTTCGTAAGTTATGATTTTCTATGGTTTCTATGGTTCGTGAGGTCTAGAGAAATGTAGCTTAAATATATCATTCTCCACTAGTATACAGAATTTTTTCACGATCGAATCTGTAGTATGGAATTTATTAACTAAATTTCAAACGACCATATTTACGGAACCCCTAGTATAATTTTGCTCATAGATGAAAGTGATCACGACAAACGAGATCCACACTTATCCTGAAAATTTCAAGACCCTAGGCGTTTCCGTTCAAAAATTACAATTTTCTATGGTTTCTATGGTTCTGGTGATGCGAGCTGAACAAAATTTTGCATGTAGCTTGAACACCTCATTTTCCATTAGAGTGCAAAATTTCATCTCGATCGAATCTGTAGTTTCAAAGTAATCAGGAAAACAAAATTTCGAGCGGCCATATTTACGGAACCCCTCGGCGAATTTTGCCCAATAACGAACTTAACCGCGGCATCCGAGATTCGAACCTACCATGAAAATTTCAAGTTTCTAGGACATTCCGTTCGAGAGTTATCGTGTATACGGCCGGCCGGACGGACGGACGGACGGACAGACTCGAATTTTTCGACGGATTCGTCATCAGTTAGTCGAACATAGTCATTTGAGACCATTTTCGGCTCAAAATTCGAAAAATACAGACATCGTGATGAAATGATATAGCCCTCGTGTAAGTAGTACGAGCGCTCAAAAAGGGAGATATGCGTAGTCAGTATTATGTTCGTTATTCCTATTTTCAATATTTCAAACATAAACTGTTTTTACATTATCGATGTAGAAGAATGGCGAAATATTGTGCATCTCCTAAATTTTGGAAAACTCGTCACAGGGTGTTTCAAATATTTTGTCAAAAATTGTGATCAAATTTTCCCATAACTTTTGTTTTTTGAATAAGAACCCTATTTTTTGATGATTGCGTTGGATTCTGCGCAGAAAAATAATGATAGTAGGTATTCGAAGATGTTGATGCTCCTGAATTAAATAACTCCTGAGTTATCGAGAATTTTCTGAATTTATGTCATACGTAGAGACAAATTCATAAAATCTGTTTTATAACAATAATCTGTGTTCATAGGGAATTATTGGGATAATTTATCTTCTATGAACAAAGATTATTGAAGATTTTATGAATTTGTCTGTACGGACGACATAAATTCAGAAAATCCCTTATAACTCCGGAATTATTTAATTCAGGAGCATAAACATCTTTGAACACTATCATTATTATTCTTCGCAGAATCCAACGCAATCATAAAAAAATGGGTTGTAATTTAAAAAACTAAAGTAATGGTAAAATTCTGATCACAATTATTGACAAAGTTTGAAACACCTTGTGACCAGTTTTCCGAAATTTATGAGATGCAAAGATTTCGGCATTCTTCTACTTCGAAAACGTAAAAACAATTTATGCTTGAAATTTGAAATATTGAGAATAGGAATAACGAACATAACTACGCATATCTCCCTTTTTTTTCAATTTTTTTCGAAATTTTGAAAACTATTTAGACGAATGCAACGATTCGTATAAAAATATAATTAGAATTGAATAATCGATCATATAAGAGACGAAAAAATTTTCGAGAAATTCATTTTCACTCCCTGTATAACTGAAAGTGTTCAGGCTTCAAGAATATTTTAGCTGTAGAGTAGATGACAATATCAAAATCCAAATAGGTCCGGTTCTCAAGAAACGTCTAGTAGGCACTCGAATTTTGAAAACCCTGTATACAGTGTCTCTATAAATGATTGCAACATCACAGTCGGCTTTGAATTGTTCCAAACTATAATAGATATCATAGATTTTCGAAAATGTCAGCCATTATATTACGCTCGCAGAAAATAAATTCTATGGCCGGAATTAGGAATATGAACAGTATGCTTATGGCAAAATAAGAATATTTTCAAGCTAACTGCGATGTTACAATTATTTTAAAGAGATTATGTGCTATACATACTCATTAGACATAGATGGGTTACACACAGAAGAAAAAATTTCTTCTACTTGATTTTTGGGCAACGGAATGACCATATTTACAGCATTAACAGCATAAAGTAATAGTTTTATTTTCGATATTTTTTCGCGAAAACCAAATTTTATTTCTTAATTTTCTGTGTTCATATGTTTACAAAGTTAATAGTAATAATAACATTATCCTACCAAAACAATAGAAGCTAGGCTGCTAAGTTCTCTTCAAGTTGAAGTCTACCAATAGTTTTGGCCAGTAACCACATGAGATTTAATTTAAAAACCAGGCACACTACCCAAAAAATGTTATTTAAGCGAAAACCTGCAAGAACGAGCTATATACGCAAATGCTCATATACACTTGACTTATGAAATGTTACCAAATTATATTATTTATCTTAAGAGGCAACCTCTCAGATTGTTCCGTATCCATAACTGAACCAAGTCCAGGTGAACGATCATCGATGGCTACAAGGATTTCCTTAAGGAATTCCAAGAGTCTGCCTCACGCTCAGGATACGAAACTTCGACTCATCGTCGAGGTTGCGACCACTCTCAATGTGAGTTGAGAATGTGTGAAGATATACTACAGCAATGACCCTGTGAAGTATGATCTTAAACATTTCGTTCTTTCTGGGTGGGGTTATCGAGTTCGGCGACGAACTTTCGAGGGTTGCGATGGTCGTACTGCCACCTATCGGTGCTGTTTCTGTTCGACCCTAACCTTGAAAATAGAAAACAGCGAAAGTATGCATCAATATCCGACTTTGGACATGCAGAAACCTGCGAGAATGAAAAGAAATTATTTCTCCTGGTTGTGACCCGCCTTTTTCTGATGTCACTCAATATATACATATACTAAATTTTTTTTTTCAACAGGAGTTGGAAAGCCCATTCAAAATCATAGGTTTCTCGGCCAATCCAATAATCGCCAACATCACAAAAGTGGTTATTCTTTCCGCTTTTTCAGGCGTCTTATCGGACATGTTGGGTTTCAAATTGAAACTGCATAAAATCAAAATCAAATGAGAGCTTTAAATTAGCAGCCGACTAAGGGACGTTTTCGAAAACACACAAAAATCTTAAATTATGCATGAAAATTATGAAGTAGATAAATTGAAGAATTATGAATATGATGACTAGAATGCGGTTTCCGAAATTATTTTTGAACTGTTAAATTGTTTAAAGCCTTTATAGTATCACGACAAAATGCTTATTGGTATTAGATACCAATGTGAATATAACTTATGGTGTTTTCTGAAACGCCTCATTAAAGTGATATTAGAATAGTGATATTAATTTTAAGCAATTCAGTCGTCTCGAATTTTATTTATATATGTAATGTAATTAGATCATATCTAATTATTTTTTTATTATGTTGTAATAGTAATGCACTGACTTATCTTTCATGTTATAAATTATACAGAGATAGATATAAAATGATTCGTCCGTCTTATTATTTCTTATACATTTCCCCATGAATTCAAGAAATTCATCGATTACGACTGAGATTTCACACAAGTGGTGGAATCGTCACTTACCTCTTATTCACTTCTTTCGGCGCTTTTCGGCTTCAACAATTTTGACTACATTCTCATTGGCGTTAAAACATTCAAGTATCAATTTTTGAGCGCTCGTTCTACTTACACGAGGAGGGCTATTTATCATTTCGTCTCGATGTCTGTATTTTTCGAATTTTGATGACCGTCCGTCCGTCCGGCCGTCCGTAAGCACGATAACTCTCGAACAGATCAACCTAGAGACTTGAAATTTTCAGTGTAGGTTCAGATCCCAAATGCCTCGGTTGAGTTCGTTAATGGGCAAAATTCCACCAGGGGTTCCGTAAATATGGCCGTTCAAAATTATGTTCTCCTGATTACTTCGAAACTACAGATTCGATCGAGATGAAACTTTGCACTCAAATGGAGAATGAGGTGTTCAAGCTACATGTGAAATTTTGTCCAGATCACATGACCAGAACCATAGAAACCATAGAAAATCATAACTTTCGAACGAAAAGGCCTAGGGACTTGAAATTTTCAGGATAGGTGTGGATCTGAAATGTCGCGTCCACGTTTATCAATGAGCAGAATTATACTAGGGGTTCCGTAAATACGGTCGTTTGGAATTCTGTTTACTCGATAAATTATCGAAAAAAAAATGGTCACCTAAAGCACTGACATGAAGTCTGGAGTTTCGCTCAAGTTTCAGAATTTTTGTGACAGCTGTCAAAAATTCCTTCAATTGATTTCTAAAACTGAAAAATGCGAATCTACCTACAAGGTGCATGTACGAGCGCTCAAAAGCTCCTGCCTTCACGGCAGTGCTTTTCGTAATTTTTTTATAATTTTAACTGGTTAAATTTTTGAAAAAAATAATTCCACATTCCGAGTGTTCTCTTCTCTTCCATCAGAAGAAAAGCAATATTTTGAAAATGCAAATTTTCGGAAAACACCCGGCAACCATGTAACGGTGATAGATATCCACATGCGGTTTTCGCCAAAGAGTTTCTCATCAGTTTTCGTTCATCCAGTACAAAAATAGGACTAAACCCCTTCAAATAGGTCCAATTTGGCCTACCCGTTCAGTGATATACAGGGTGTGGCGTAATGAATGGATAATATGGTACCTGTGGGTAGATGACATTGTGGCGATCCAGAAAAATTAAACAAAATAAAAAAAAAAAAAAAATTAAAAATAAAATAAGCCAAACATGAAAGTTTGTGTTGAATCTTTGTTGAAATAAAAACTATGCCAGCGCCTCAAAAATCATAGTTTACATTCGATAGCGCATCTATCCAGGAATATTATCCAAAAAACAGATTGAGAAAATTCCTTGATTTGGAGTTTTGCCACCCAAAAGAGTGAATTTTCGAGAATCTCGAACAGCGAGGGACTTTTACTAACATAAAACATATTTTTTTGGACCGCCACAACGTCCTCTATTCGCATGTACCATATTATCCATTCATTACGCCCCACCCTGTATATGTGTCATTTTCGAGATAACTCGATAGTGTGCTAGTTATTTGTCGTTTTCGCATGTGGTCGTAGGAAAAAAATAAGTATTCTTATTGCGAACGTAATGAAATTCACTGCTTCACAAAACTTGAAATTTTGTGTCTTACAATCATCAGCTTATCGGCTCTCAGAAAAATCTCATCGGCCTTTCAAAAAGTTTTTACTTTTCCTCAAACAAATAATGAACTTCAAGAATGAGTGAGGATTATAAAATATTTCACCTGCAAACATGATGGCGTTCAATTTATTAACCTAACTTCACAAGATATTAATTCGAAAGCAAACTAAATCACAATTTTTTCACGAGAATTTCACAAAACTGATACTTTCCTAAACAAAAGTTACCTACGTACGATTCAACAACATAAGGTCTTGCGTTGTTGTTAATAGGTATTCGCAGAGTATAACACTAACTCAATCATTCTTCTTGTCTTTAACCGGCTCTTCTTTTTCTTCCTCTTGGCTCTTGAACTCCCCTTGTTCTTCCAATTTTCTTTTCATTTCCTCTTCCTCCAGTTCCTTCTTCAGATGTTTAGGTAACCAAAAACAAGCATAAACGAGTTTAATAAGTATCCATGCGACCCCTGCCAGCAACAAGTAAGACATGGAATCAACCACCATCTTGAAAACGTTTACAGAAACTTTCTGGTGCTTCATAGAATGGACGTAAGTATAAGAATATAATTGGAGAAATGAAATGAACAAGCACCTGATGCTTGGTTACCCTTTATGTGTGAATTACAACAGACATAATTCCAAATCAATACATCACTTCGCTTGGCTTAGGGAATCGATATTGGGGTAGTTTTATATCTAGGTTGATGAAAGTTGAAGACTGATAGAAAACAATTTTCAATTTCAAAATAACTCAAAACTTGCTCAATGTTTCAGTATACTTCATTTATGGATTTTTCTGCAGTATATGACATCCGGTTTGGAAATAAGCTCTTAAAAAGTGACTGGATAAAGAAAATTTCGAGAAGTGAAGAAATGAATCTTGGATTGATCCACATTTCATGAAAAAATGTTCGCTCACCAACTGTCTCAATAAATCCACCAATCCTAATTCAGAATTATCTGGATGCTGTCCCGAAACGTCTGATACCTCATCATTAGTGTTTCCTATGTTTTGACGGATTCTCTCTTCCATCATCTTCAATTGGTCCCCGATTTGTTCCATGTTACGGTTCAATTTTCTTCTATTCTTTATTATTTGTATGAAGAACCATATTCCCAAAGCTGTGCAAAAGAAGAGACACAGAAAACAGTTCCTATAAGCATTATCATTCTGGCTATCCATATTTCGAAATGAGTCAATTTCATACCGTTTCGGTTACTGTAATATCTTAGAAACTTATCGAATTTTGAACCTCTTAAATATGTAGTAATTCTGTGGGGAGGCCACGTGTACTGACTCTTAGGGGGTTTTACTCATTTATGATGGATGATGGTCATTAAGTGAAGGGAAACTCGTGCTATTGGTCAGGAATAAATTTCCTGACATCAGGAATCACTTGGAACCATGTAACTGTGAAGTCGAGTAACTTGGACAATGGAAATTGGGGTGTTTTTGATAGCTCGCGCCTGTCGAACTATCCTAGGGAAAGATGAAGGTGGTTGAATCGGAATTTAATCTTCGTTAGACGAGGAAAATAGTTGATTCTATTGAAAGATTGTCAGTATCAATCGAGTTTTTCCATTTCCCAAAAAAACTGAATAATGCATGGTGAAACTCAACACCGTTGATGGTTGGTTTATTCAATGTCTCAAAATAAGAATACCAAGTATAGTAAAGCTGAAAGCAGAAAATTTCTATTTCTCTGATTTTTTCCTCTATTGAGCGCTCGTTCTACTTACCCAGGGGCTATATAATTTCGCCACGAAGTCTGTATTTTTCGAATTTTGAGCCGAAAATGGTTTCAATCGACAAGGTTCGACTCACTGATGACGAATCCGTCGAAAAATGCAAGTCTGTCCGTCCGGCCGTATACATGATAACTTTCGATCGAAACGACCTAGAGACCTTGAAATTTTCAGGGTAGGTTGGAATCTCGAATGCTGCGGTTGGGTTCGTTATTGGGCAAAATTCGACCATGGGTTCCGTAAATATGGTCGTTTGAAATTAAGTTTTCTTGATAATTTCAAAAGTGCGGATTCGATCGTGACGAAATTTTGTATTATTATGGAAAATGATATATTCCAGCTACATTCTTTCCAAATCGCATAACCAGAACCATTGTAAATTTCCAATTATTGAATAAAAAATCCTTATATTTCTGTAACAGCTGATTCTTGCTTTGAAAATGTGTAAAATTCATGGAAAATATTGAATAATTTCATGATTTTCGAAGGTGCGTATTTCTACGTTTTTTTTGAGAAATATATTTTTGAGCGCTCGTACAACTTACACGAGGGCTATATCATTTCGTCACGATGTCTGTATTTTTCGAATTTTGAGCTGAAATTGGTCTCAAACGACTAAGTTCGACTCACTGATTACGAATCCGTCGAAAAATTCGAGTCTGTCCGTCCGTCCGGCCGTCCGTATACACGATAACTCTCGAACGGGATGTCCTAGAAACTTGAAATTTTCAGGGTAGGTTCGAATCTCAAATGCCGCGGTTAAGTTCGTTATTGGGCAAAATTCGCCCAGGGGTTCCGTAAATATGGCCCCTCGAAATTTTGTTTCTCTGGTTACTTCGAAACTACTGATTCGATCGAGGTGAAATTTTGCACTCAGATGGATAATTACGTACTCAAGCTACATGCAGAATTTGGTCCAGCTCGCATTACCAGAACCATAGATACCATAGAAAATTATAACTTTGCAATGGAAAGGCCTAGGGACTTGAAATTTTCAGGATAGGTGTGGATCGTGAATGTAGCGTTCACGTGTATCAATGAGCAAAATTAGACTAGGGGTTCCGTAAATATGGCCGTTTGAAAATTGAAAAAATTATCGATTTGATCGTGACGAAATTTTGTATTTAAATTGAGAATGATAAATTCGAGCTACATTTTTTTTCCAGATCGCATGATCAGGACCATAGAAAATTATAACTTCCGAACGGAAAGGCCTAGGGACTCGAAATTTTCAGGATAGGTTCGGATCGCGCATTTCGCGCTCACGTTAATTAATGAGCAAATTTAGACTAGCGGTTCCGTGAATATGGCCGTTTGAAATTTTTTTTCCTGATAATTTCAAAACTATGGATTCGATCCTGACGAAATTTTGTATTTACATTGAAAATGATATATTCGAGCTACATTTCTTCCAGACCGTATGATCAGAACCATAGAAAATCATAACTTTCGAACGAAAAGGCCTAGGGACTTGAAATTTTCAGGATAGGTTCGGATCGCGAATTTCGCAATCACTTTCATCAATGAGCCAAATTAGACCAGGGGTTCCGTAAATATTGCCGTTTAAACTATATTTTTTCTGATAATTTCGAAAATACTTATTGGATTGAAATGAAATTTCGCACATATATGTAGAATAATGTATAATTTTGTCCAGATCGCATTACCAAGGTAACGTAGAAAATCCTAGCGAGTTATCGACAAAAATGGTCACCAAAGCACTGACGTGAAGTCTGGATTTTCGCGTTGGTTTGAAATTTTCTTTGACAGCTGTCAAAATCTTTCCAATTGGTTTCTAAAACTGGAGAATGCGAATCTACCTACAAGGTGCATGTACGAGCGAGTTTTTTTTAATTTACCGAAAATTGTCGCCTTAAGGCCATATGGCATATGTTGGCCTTAGCGCTAATATGGCCCTGCCTTTTTCTCTTTCTCAATTATGCCGAGAAAGAGCTGCTGTCATTTTTTTTGACAGAAATTTCTTCAATAATTGGTTTCTGAAACTGGAAAATGCGAATCTACCTACAAGGTGGATAAACGAGCGCTCAAAAGCTCCTGACTTCACGGCAGTTTTTTTTATAATTCTTACTGGTTAAATTTTTGAAAATAATAATTCCACATTTCGAGTGTTTTTTTTTATGAAAAGGTGTTCTTGGCGTCACCAAAGGCAGGGCCATATTAGCGCTTAGGCCAACATATGCCATATTGCCTAAAGGCGACAATTTTCGGTAAATTAAAAAAATATATTTCTCAAAAAAAATGTAGAAATACGCACCTTCGAAAATCTTGAAATGATTCAATATTTTCCATGAATGTCACACATTTTCAAAGCAAGAAGTAAGTTTTTCTATTTCAATACGCAGTTGGGAAATGAATCGACAATCATATTGAAAAATCACATCGCATCCGAATTTGAGGGAGCCCTTAAACCGAATAGCTGTCGTAGGAAACGCTCATAAAAAAATGCCGGCAAGCTTGATGAGTTTTTTCGTAAATATCTAACGCGCAATATAGAGAAAATAGGCGCACCCCGTCTTTGTAGAAGACGCGAAAACTTGCCAGAAAGTTTTTGGAAACTGAAAGGGAATTGAATGAACTTGAAAATTTTTACAAGGATTTTGCTGCGAAGTTCTTCTTACGTAGCTTAGTGAGAAATTCTACTCGAGATGAGTACTTTCATTGGAAGCGAAAAAAGCTTAGTGCATTGTTTTCCCTATCTTGATATTGAGAAGAATGTTTTTCTGATGCACTTTTGCAACGAACTGCTAAGCAGAAATGTCTTTTTCAGCATTGAAATGAATTTTATCATATCTGCGATCTAGCATGTCTCAAGAGTGTTTAAAGTCAACCCATCCTGCGAAAATCACCACTTGATTAAAAAAATCGGCATGTTTTAATTCACTAAACTCAGATGGGCGGCAAATTCTCATTGGCCTCAGGGAGACTCCGCGTGTATATCGCTCACATCAAATTAAGGTCTTGCTCCGCCACTGACCTATAGTTTTGAAATTTGCAGGTTACGTTGACGAATTTCGAGATTACATCGTGAATTCTGAATATGTGAAGAATACATATTATTACTATGAAGCTAGGAATTCTACCTGTATTTCATACTATCATTGCTTCTTTTTGCACGCATTCTTCAGGGAATTAATGAAGGAATTTTATTTCGAGGGTTTACGAAAATGGGAAAATGGATCGACAGCCATATAGGCCTGGTGTTTTTAGAGTTTCGATCGCAGCCTTCGGCTGCGACCCAGACATGGTCTTTTCCTCTAATTTCAACCCGAAGGGAGCCCAGTCACGACGATTTGCTTCGAATTTGTGAGATAAGTCGCATTTGGCGACTGGACTATCTAATGTGCTAATGACGCGAATCCATGTTTTGCCTCTATCAAAAATCTATCAACAGATGTTTCCACTTGAAAAATATCGAGTTGGTTTTTGTTTTTTTTTGTTTATATCTCTCTCCTAGGTCTCTGTGAGACCCCTCAGAAGCTCGGAGCTTCTGCTACAACATTACCTTTATAAACAGTAGACATAAATGAAGTAACAACAACTTCATAGTAAGAATTAGATAATTTAATGTAGAACACTCATAAAAACAATAACAATAGAATATGGTTATGTTCAAGTACAGACAGGTACATAAACAAACAAAAAATGAATGATTCATTTTAGTTTGTTTGAACACACATAGGGTGAAAGAGAAACGTCATGAAGGATCTTCTTATGGATATCTTTCACAAGTATTAGGTAGGTACACAAAACCCGAATGTATGTTCTGTATAGGCAGCTTCAAATTAAAAAGATCTACATAACAAACAGTGAATAAGTGTTTAAATTTAAATAATATCTCATATAAAAATAACAGACTAATTATTAATATTGGAAAAATATTGAATATGTGAACAACTGACCCAAATAAATATCTTTGGCAGAATGAGCAAGTTGATGATATGATGAATCACTTTTTAAGGACATTGCCTCTCACCAATATGAGAACAGGAAAGATAAAATTTCATATACATTGAATCATGATGAACCTATAAATTCATAAGAAAGCAAAATAAAATCATCGTAATGTTGATGATATTGAAGTCAATTTGGAGATTCAATGAAACAAAAATATGAGGAAAATATCCAATGTATACCAAATTTATAACTTTCTAAACAGAAAAAAAAACATTCCCAATGAACTATGTTGAATGTTTCGATAATAAATATATGATAGGAAAGATATTATGTATATTTGATCCCATTGTGAAGCGATCTGACGATTAGATTTACATTAAATGATTAAATGTTGAAAAATACTGATTATAAGCTGCTTCGGAAAATATTAAAAGTAATGCTAGGTCTAGTTTTCCTAAGGGAATGTCTGAATTTAATTATCATGGCACTGGTTTTTAAATTGAATTGTTTTGAAAGTGTAGGAAATTTACTCTCAATTTTTTTCTTTATCAAAATGTTTGAGACGAAGCAGTGGTTTTTTAAGGCTCAATATTTAAAACTCATTGTTCCAAACAAAGATATTACATATTGCATTTAAATGTTTTAAGTTACGTTTTGTAGGCAATCCCTCACCTGGGTCCATGTTTGTAGATTCTGTAAAAAACAGTGGAAGTTTTTGAGGAATTTTCAATCAAAAAATTTGTTTCATTCGTTACTAGCAGACGTTTTTGAGCGCTCGTACTACTTACACGAGGGCTATATCATTTCGTCACGATGTCTGTATTTTTCGAATTTTGAGCCGAAAATGGTCTCAATCGACTATGTTCGACTCACTGATGACGAATCCGTCGAAAAATTCGAGTCTGTCCGTCCGTCAGCACGATAACTCTCGAACGGATCAACCTAGAGACTTGAAATTTTCAGTGTAGGTTCAGATCCCAAATGCCGCGGTCAAGTTCGTTAATGGGCAGAATTCCACCAGGGGTTCCGTAAATATGGCCGTTCAAAATTTTGTTCTCCTGATTACTTCGAAACTACAGATTCGATCGAGATGAAACTTTGCACTCAAATGGAGAATGAGGTGTTTGAGCTACATGTGAAATTTTGTCCAGATCGCATGACCAGAACCATAGAAACCATAGAAAATTGTAACTTTTGAACGGAACCCCCTAGGGACTTGAAATTTTCAGGATAGGTGTGGATCTGGAATGTCGTGATTACGTTCATCTATGAGCGAAATTATACAAGGTGTTCCGTAAATATGGTACTTTGAAATTTAGTTTTCTTGATAATTTCAAAACTACAGATTCGATCGTGACGAAATTTTGTATACTTATGGAGAATGATATATTCAAGCTACATTTCTCCAGATCACATGACTCGGACCATAGAAAATCATAACTTTCGAACGGAAAGGCCTAGGGACTTGAAATTTTCAGGATAGGTGTGGATCTCGATTGTCGTGATCACTTTCATCTATGAGCAAAATTATACTAGGGGTTCCGTAAATACGGTCGTTTGAAATTTTGGTTTCTCGATAATTTCGAAACTACGGATTCGATCGAGATGAAATTTTGTATTTTAATCGAGAATGATATATTAAAACAATATTTTGTCCAGATCGCATGACCAGAACCATAGAAACCATAGAAAATTGTAACTTTCGAACGGAAAGGCCTAGGAACTTGAAATTCTCAGGGAGGGTTTGGATCGCGAATATCGCGGTCATGTTCATCAATGAGCAAAATTAGACTAGGGGTTCAGTAAATATGGCCGTTCAAAATATTTTTTGCTGATAGTTCCGAGAATACTGAGCGGATTGGGATGAAATTCTGCACCTTGCTGAGTAATAATGTATTCAAACTACGTGCAAAATTTTGTCCAGATCGCACCACCAAGACCATAGATACCGTAGAAAATTCTAGCGAATTATCGAAAAAAAATTGATCAGCTGAAGCACTGACATGAATTCTGGAGTTTCGCCCAAGTTTCAGAATTTTTTTGACAGCTGTCGAAAATTCCTTCAATTGATTTCTGAAACTGGAAAATGCGAATCTACCTACAAGGTGCATGTACGAGCGCTCAAAAGCTCCTGCCTTCACGGCAGTGCTTTTCGTCATTTTATTTTTTTGAGCGCTCGTTCAACTTGCACAAGGGCTATATCATTTCGTCACGATATCTGTATTTTTCGAATTTTGAGCCGAAATTGGTCTCAAATAAACACTCATGACGAATCCGTCGAAAAATTCGAGCCTGGCCGTCCGAAATTTTGTCCAGATCGCATAACCAGAATAATTTCAAATTCTAACGAATTATTGAATAAAAAAATCCTTATATTTCTGTCACAGCTCATTCGGCAAAATTGGCAAAGAGCTGCTGTCATTTTTCGACAGCTGTCCAAAATTTCATCAATTGGTTTCTAAATCTGGAAATGCGAATCTACCTACAAGGTGGATGAACGAGCGCTTAAAAGCTCCTGACTTCACGGCAGTGCTTTTCAATTTTTTAATTTCGAAAAACTATACCAAGTTACATTTGTGACATTTAAATCTTCTCGTTTCGTCACTATGCAATTTGATGTTGCCTAAATCAAAATAAAGCTTCTTAGCTAGAGAATTTCTTCAGTTTGCTCACCACTATGACTTTATGATTATTTGCCCAATATTTATTATCATAACCCCAAAATTTGACAGATGTAGCTAAACAAAAGATATGAAGAATATTCACCTTTTTTGTAGCTTTCAATTGTAAAAAAGCATAGCTGGCGAGTACGTCTTTGAGATCTAGAAGCTTCTGTTTGTGGAACCTATTTATATCTTCTAAAGCTTTATCTGTGAACTCTCTAAAAAAAGGTTGAACCTGAGATTACTCAAATCTCAAACGAGCTGATAAATCTCACCTTAAATTTTCTTTATTTTTGAGCACAACAGCACCACCCTCCTCGATTTGTTGATCTAAAAAGCTCACTTTCGCTTCTCTGAGCTCTTCCGTATCTACAGATCCGAAAAGTTTCGATATAAGACTTATTTTGCCTTGTTGAGCTTTTTCACGTTCCGCACTCTTATTGTTTATATTTTCTTCAGCTGCTTCTAGTTGTAGTTGCAACATATCATGGTGTCTGCAAACTTGTTGCAGAGAATTGGCGAAGAATAGGTATTCCTTCATCTGGTCAATTAATATTTCTTCATCTTCTAATGTACCGTCTATTGAAGATGCCAATGAATCGAGGTAATGTCCCGTTTTTTGTAGAGCATCACCCATATCCTTTTCCACAACGCTCCATTCACTAAATACTCTTCCATAGTTTGCATGCAGTTTATGAATTGTGTATTGCTTCTCCGCTATTCTAGCTCTGGCTTTCAGGAGATTGTTCAGATTGGTGTGTAGAGTATTGCTATATTCTTTTAACTCTTCGAATTCGCCGCTTTTTTTTTTTGTTCTAACAGATATGGAGAGGTTCTTGAATGTGCTTTCGACGGCATGTAAATATCCTGGAAATATAAACAGTGAGAACACTTGAAATATTGAAAAAAAATTATAAATGCACTGGCGTCGTTCAATAATTTGTTAAACCAAGATGAAAGTTAGTCATACAAACCATTGCTTTTATGAGATTCTCTCCACCCTTCTTCGTTTTGTAGGAATTCTAAATATTGTACATCCCAGCCAAGAATAGGGTGAGCAGCCACTCTAAGTAAAAAATTTTCAAGACCAGCCCTCCTTCTATCCACGAAGTTTGGATCGAATGTATCTGTAGAGGTTTTTTGCCATCCAAACATTACTCTCTT
This sequence comes from Aphidecta obliterata, assembly GCA_963966015.1. NCBI lineage: Eukaryota > Metazoa > Arthropoda > Insecta > Coleoptera > Coccinellidae > Aphidecta > Aphidecta obliterata. The sequence continues at coordinate 9,499,105 of OZ014435.1, forward strand.
TTCAGGTAAAGGTGGTATAACTATGTATGGGTAAGTCGTTACTAAATACTTCCGGAGTTGTTCAAACTCTGTGTACCTTCTCCATACGGATGTTAATTTGACAAATTTTTTACTGTTTAATACCTCAGGATTCGTCACCCTAGAAAATTCGTTCATAAGTTTAATATTAACTCATGATATAAAATCTTACTTGACTTCGACGGAGTAAACAGTGAAATAATCCCTTATATTGAGTGTCCCATTGGCTCGTTTTTCAGATTCGGACACTGAAATCTCCAACTGTCCAAGCAAATTATCCTGGAATTTATAAAACAATTATATATTAGTCTGACAAGAATTACATTTTTTTTATGTGTTGTAGTAAGCACCTTTTTAACTTGAACAATTTTGTTATTTCCATTCGCACTTATGCCTTCCATTTTCTACTATATTTAAGTACTCAATTTTTCCTTTCTATTCTACGTTATTCGGCAAACCAGCATTATATATAACTACTTCAAACAATCAAAACATCACACTGCCAATCTGATGAGATTTTGACAAGGGAAAAAGTTTGACACATAACCTCATAAACAACAAACCAGCTGTTGGTAGGTCTAAACAAGCTGTGTATTTTGAACTACCTCTGTTTCAAATTGATTTTGTGAACGATTCCCTCTAATCTGAATTCAAATACCATTTTGACAAAGAAGTATTCTTTAGAAATTGAATATCTTCTTTATGAAACCCCTGATATTTAGCTAATAGCTCTGAAAATTTTTGATTAACAACCTGTCACAGTCATCTGATTCGAGTAATCTGTCAGTGTCAGTGTCAAAAGTACCTAACCTTCTTTGCCCTTTGTAGGTTATCAATTTGTACTGCAATCAATTTCGATTTTTAATTTTTGTATTTTCTGAATCGTACGGACACGCAATTGTGTTTTAATTCGATATTGATTTAGTGGAAGTGGAACATTTTTTATTCAGTAATGGACAAATTTTTCAAGCCAGCTCGATGTCAAGAGGTGGGGAAAACTTAAAATTATCGTAATTTAGGATTAATCTGGTTCTAGATTGTATTTACCATTTATTTTTATCTCCTATTGATATTGTATGTTATATTGAATAAAATTGCGAATGTTTCATCGACGTAGGGTTGGCGGTGATGGCATTCTTCAGTATTTATTTTTTTTAGAAAATGAATAATTTCTCGTTTTTTTCAATATTATGGAAATTATTAATTTTGTTCACATCAATTCATACTCTTGGGTACCTAGGTAGAGTCATATTAAATTTTCTGAATTACTGTAATATGAACCTACTCTGTTTTTTGGGTAATTATTTTTAATAATAAATTTTTGAAATTGTTTGGGAAAAATTTAGAAACTTCGGGATAATTTTCGTATAATTTCCGTCAATAGTTATGATGCTGTGATTCATGCTGCTTCTCCAGTTTCATTTTACATTTCAATCATCTATTTCGAAAAAATTGTTTACTATTATTAATCGAATTTGGGGAATATAAAGAGCGACGCTCATAATAATCTTATTTTTAGAATACGACAAATATAACGGTAGAGATAGCGGTAATCAATTGATCTTGTACACTTTTGAATGATAATTATTGTGCTTGTGGACGAATTAAAATTTTCCATCGAAATTGTATGGTTTCTGTGAAACGAAAAGTTATTTTCATTCAATTTTTAGATCTTTATTCAAAAATTTATATTTTGAAGGGTTGATTGTGAATTTCTTGATATATCCTTATGGAAAACTGTTTTTTAGGTGATTCTATAAAAGTGGGGACTAATTAAAAATTGAACTCTAGGAAGTTTTTCATTTCAACTGGGCTAGTCGAGCGTCAGTTCCGAGCTATTCAAAATTTCACTCACGAACTATTAGGGTCAAAAATTTGCGGGGGTATTGATGAACTTCATAGCAACTACCATTTTGAATTTTTCTGGAAGATTTTCCCGCATTTATTTAATTTTTCAAAATTTGTTTCCTTGGTTTTGTCAATTGTGGATCGGATTATCGAGCTAGCAGAATCAATGCCCGACTACAACTGATTTTTGAGCGCTCGTACTACTTACACGAGGGCTATATCATTTCGTCACGATGTCTGTATTTATCGAATTTTGAACTGAAAATGTGCCGTAAGCACGATAACTCTCGAACGGAATAACCTAGAGACTTGAAATTTTCAGTGTGGGTTCAGTTCACGAATGCCTCGGTTAAGTTCGTTAATGGGCCAGATTCCACAAGGGGTTCCGTAAATATGGCCGTTCAAAGTTTTGTTCTGCTGATTACTTGGAAACTACAGATTTGATCGGGATGAAATTTTGCACTCAAATGTAGAATGAGCTACATGTGAAATTTTGTCCAGATCGCATGACCAGAACCATAGAAAATTGTAACTTTTGAACGGAAACGCCTAGGAACTTGAAATTTTCAGGATAGGTGTGGATCTCGAATGTGATCACGTTTATCTATGAGCAGAATTATACTAGGGGTTCCGTAAATATGGTCGTTTGAAATTTAGTTTTCTTGATAATTTCAAAACTGCAGACTCGATCGAAACGAAATTTTGTTTTCTAATGGAAAATGATATATTCAAGCTACATTTCTCCAGATCACATGACCAGAACCATAGAGACCATAGAAAATCATAACTTTCGAACGGAAAGGCCTAGGGACTTGAAGTTTTTAGGATAGTTGTGGATCTGGAATGTCGAGTTCACATTTACCAATGAGCAGAATTATACTAGGAGTTCCGTAAATACGGTCGTTTGAAATTTTGTTTTCTCGATAATTTCGAAACTACGAATTCGATCGAGATAAAATTCTGTATTTTAATCGAGAATGATTTTGTCCAGATCGCATGAACAGAACCATAGAAACCATAGAAAATTCTAACTTCCGAAGGGAACGGTCTGGGAACTTGAAATTTTCAGGGGAGGTTTGGATCGCGAATATCGCGGTCACGTTCATCAATGAGCAAAATTAGACAAAGGGTTCCGTAAATATGGCCGTTTAAAATATTTTTTTACTGATAGTTCCGAAACTACTGATTGGATTGGAATGAAATTTAACAACTAGAAGAATAATGTATTCAAACTACGTGCGAAATTTTTTCCAGATCGCATCACAAAGACCATAGATACCGTAGAAAATTCTAGCGAATTATCGAAAAAAATCAGTCAGTTGAAGCACTGACATGAAGTCTAGAGTTTCGCCTAAGTTTGAGAATTTTTTTGACAGCTGTCTAAAATTCCTTCAATTGATTTCTAAATCTGGAAAATGCGAATCTACATACAAGGTGAATATACGAGCGCTCAAAAGCTCCTGACGTCACGGCAGTGCTTTTATAATTTTTGTTCCAAATTTCAAGCCATTTGTTCGACCCAAAACGGTAACTGAAAATATCAGGTGGAATTAGTATTTTTATTTCGTGCGATTCCAAGTTATAATTGTTATATTACTGGAAATAATAAACCAATTATTATTAATTAGCGAAAGCACATGTCAATTTCAGGGCTTCTCAATAATCAGATTCGTTCGATTGTACCATAATTCCTACCATCAAATCACACAGGAAATTATCTAAAGCTACGAAATCCATCCCGATGACGTGAATTGTTGTGCTATTATGATCGTTCTGTTCGTTTCACGTACCTGGCACGTTCTTGAAGTTATCATCTTCGGATTCCTCCCTTTCCATTCTCGATCAGTTTTTCACAAAATTTTCGAGTAGCTCTTTTCGTATATACCATGGCGGATACTTTACGTAACAATGGTGCGAAATTTGTTTTTGTCCTGCAGCTATTGTACCAGTGTTTGCGGTCCGTCTAACTATTTTTAAACACCTATTAGTCTGTTTGACCTGCGTATAAACACGTATTGAAGGATTTCTTATTTTATCAATTTGCGTGAAAGTGAAAAGATTTTATCGATTCGAAGTTGATTATAAGTTTTTTTTTCGGACTTTGGTGTTGATTTTTCATTGGAGATGTTTGAGCGCAAAGAAAAGTCAAATATTGTAATTATTGAGGTCAGTCCCGAAGGTATTTATCATTTTTTTTTCAAGTTTTCAGTTGACCCTTGGAGGTCAAATTTTCATTTTTTAAATATTTTATCAATACAAACTTGATGAATAATTTTTTTTCGAATGTATGCACTATTCATATGTCGGTAATCATAAAATAACATTGTTTCTGTTGTTATCATTTAATTCTTTGAGATAACAACACAATTAATATTCATATAAATTAAAAAAAAATAATTCTCTTCTAGAATTTAATCAACATTGGACATCTTCATAATGCGTGAAAATTCTTAATTTATGACAAATATTAAACGACATTGTTGTACGAATTAAGAGAAAAAATATTTTGAATAACATAAAAGATGGTTCGAAAAGTCTAAGTCTAACAATAGTTTCCTGCTAGAATGAAACAATATTTCTATCGTTCCAAAAAAAATCACGAAACGAATAAATTTTTCATGAATAATTTCCCATATGATAATAACTCATTGCAAACTTGAAATATCTTTTGATTATCAAATTATAGTTCGAATTTTATTCATCATTTTCAGATGATTTATGAACTCAATTCGAGATGCCCATAAATATCTCTGAATCGTCAACAATAAACCAAATATTTCATTATACCCAATGAAATTTCCGGTCCATTGTTGAAAATGAGCAAAAAATTACTCTTAATTACTCTTGATCTTCAATCATTTGTGCATTATAAATTGAGTTGAAGAGGTTTCAAATTAGAGGAATGTCTTTTAATAAATATAACCAAGGAAGTATTTCGAAAAATTCAGTTGGAACTATGTAAAATTGCTTCATGTTTGGTTTTTTTTTATCTGTTAGCGTCTTGTTTCGAAAATTTGGTATTTAGACTGAAGTATTTCTCTATACGTTTTTACAAAATTCATTTATTTCTTTTCTTGATGACAACATGGGACATGAAAGTTTACTGAAATTGTGGTAATGTTGTTACAGGGTGGAGGATATTTAAAAAGAGCAAATCCAAACAGTCTTCATGACATCTTCAACAAATACGCCTCCGTCGAGAAGAACGATGAAAAGTTTATGACGTCCGAAGACTTCGTCATCAGATATCTCGGTTTATTCGACGACATTAACTTCAACAAAGATTCCGTCAAGCTTCTGGCCGCCATCGTGGATACGAGCAAAGATGGGCTCATATCATATTCGGAATTTCAAGCTTTCGAGGGTTTGCTTTGCTTCCCGGACGCCCTGTATAAAACTGCCTTTCAGCTATTCGACACCAATGGCAACGGGATGGTCAGCTTTCGTAAGTACTCGCTTATTATTTTTTTCGCTTGTTTTTTAATTGATGTAATTTTTTATGAATAGTTTTATATTGCAGCTGAGTTCATGGAGGTTATACATAAAACGGAGCTACATAAGAGAATACCATTCAATATGGACTCGCCATTCTTGCAACTGTACTTCGGGAAGGACAAACAGAGGGTAGTGTCCTATAGTGAGTTCGGTCAGTTTTTACACGACTTCCATGAAGAGTACGCTATTGAAGGCTTCAGGCGAGCTGACAAGAAAGGCAGCGGTTTCATATCAGTGATGGATTTCCAGGACATCATGATCAACATCAAAAGCCACCTTTTAACCCCACAAGTGCAATCACATCTAATAGAGGTTGGTCTTTGATTTTTATGTTCATAACCTTCACAGCAACTTCTCGATAATGGAAACTTTATAAAATCATTTATACGCGCCACACTACTCCGACCTCGGGTCAAGGACGACTTGAAAAGCGCGAGGAACGGTCCGACGCGCCTCGTCTATTTAATGCCGGTCGGACTCAAAACTACGACGCGTGTCCAATTACCTTAGATACAATCTAGCAGCAAAGGTGCACCAACTCTCTCTGGAAACTGAAATATTTATAGGAACGAATGAGACTCAATAAAAATAACTTTATAAAAGAATAAATTCAAAATTAAAATCGATATAATTCAGGTGGTGTAGTAAAGAATTTTTGCATCCTTTGTGAACTTCTTTGATTCATGTATCTTCCGTTCTAGACAGCTCAAGGCTCTCAGACAGGCGGGAGAAAGGTCAGTTTTCCATACTTCATAGCATTCAATTCGCTCCTCAACAACATGGAATTGGTCAAAAGGATATACTTGAACGTAACGAATGGGCACAGAAACCAAGAAGTGAGTAAAGAAGAGTTTATGCACTCTGCACAAGTGATGTCTCAAATGACACCGTTAGAGGTGGATATATTGTTTCATCTGTGTGATGTTTTACATCAGAGCGGGTGAGTGAGAAGAATGTTTTATATTATCGATTTATTCTTGATGCTTCGCTTTTCTGCTTCGAATTAAAAATCGGCCGATGGTTTTGAAGACTTTTCAGTTTGAAGGCAATCGGCCGATTCCTATGGGTGTATATCTTCAGGCTAATTGAATAGCGTTTTGAACCGTAGTCCGATCAAAAGTGCGTAGTCTGCGGAAGCCATTAGTTTCAATAATCTTCATCATCAGGATCACTGATGAGGTGTGGTTGGTCAGATGAATTTGAGGCATTGATAATATTTGGTGCAATTCGTTTCGCCTCGTCTTGAAATCTGTTTTTGAGCGCTCGTTCTACTTACACGAGGAGGGCTATATCATTTCGTCACGATGTCCGTATTTTTCGAATTTTGAGCCGAAAATGGTTCCAATCGACAAGGTTCGACTCACTGATGACGAATCCGACGAAAAATTCGAGTCTGTCCGTCCGTCCGTATACACGATAACTCTCGAACGGAACGACCTAGAAATTTTTATGGTAGGTTCGAATCTCGAATGCCGCGGTTAGGTTTATTAATGGGTAAAATTCGACCAGGGGTTCCGTAAATATGGCCGTTCGAAATTTTGTTCTCCTGATTACTTCGAAACTACTGATTCGATCGAGATGAAATTTTGCACTCAGATGTAGAATGACGTGTTCAAGCTTCATGCAATTTCGTCAAGATCGTATGACCAGAACCATAGAAACCATAAAAAATTATATCTTTCGAACTGAAAGATCTAGGGACTTGAACTTTTCAGGGTAGGTTTTGACCTCAAATGTTCCGGTTAATAGATCAAGAATAATGTATTCAAACTACGAGCGGAAAATTTGTCCAGATCGCATCACCAAGACCATAGAAACCGTAGAAGATTCTACCGAATAATCGAAAAAAAAGTCCTTATATACCTGTAACAGCTGATTGCGCATAAGGGACAAAGAGCTAATTTTTTTGACAGCTATCTTAAAATTTTTCAATAGAAGGTGAATGAACGAGCGCTTCAAAGCTCCTAAATACACGTCGGTACTTTTTATAATTTTTTAATCGACTTCTGATTCGATGTAAAAAATTCCGTATCCTCAAAATATGTCGGCAATAAGATGATGATATAATAGGTTAACCCCTCAACTTTCGAGATCAGATGAAAATATATGAAAAAAGAACAATATGCACATATGTCTATTCAAATATTACAGATTAAATTAAGTACGTATTATATAACATATGTTCACATAATTATCTTTTCTGATCAATTATTTGGAGATGATTATTAAATAGATATAACAGAATAATATTAGCGAAGTTGTATATATATTTAACCCAGTTTTTCGAGAAATGTCTGCTTTTGCTTTTTTCTATATGAGAGGAGATAGGTAGAGCCTCATTTTTTTTGTTACCATTGTCATTCTGGGCGAAAGCATATTACCGGATTGATAATAATATCATCCTATGGACAGCCTTCACCCAGAAAATCATTCAAAGTATTTTTTAATCCATGATTGCATCTTATGAAATATTTTTATCCATTCTTCACATTTCAATACACATTTTCAATACACACTCACACACCGCTAATAATTCGCTTTTCCATATTTGCAAAAAATTTTTACGAAAATGTTTTATCCTTAATTATCTTGCTGTTGAATTATCTGTACTCAACTAATGAATGACTTATAATATTTAATTCAATATTTTCTCTTTTCTTTTAAGCATGATGATGTTTTACTATACCATAATCCAGAATCTACAGAGATTTTTTTTTTAATTCACATTATACATTTATTTGTTCTTCAAAAAATGGAGGATTAATTATTCGGAGTTTTTGATTAACTAGAAAATTACTGATATCATTTATTATTCCGAAGAATGTTTTCTTCGAAATAATTGTTTCAATCCCAGTTTGGGAATTATCGGTCTGAGGAACAAAAACACACGAAACTACTCCTTCACGACGTTTCGGCCCTTTATTGTGCCTTCTCAGACTAAAAAATAATAAATCCACAATCAGTGACATATGACAAAAAATAATAATACAAGCATTTATATTTGTACAATTCATGTAAAAATCAAACCATATACATAACAATTCAACACCCATAACAAAGAGAATGAAAAGTGAAAAAAAAACGAAAAAAATATAAAAAACTATACAATGCTGAGGAATATCGGAGCGGGCCAAGCAAGACATCTGCAAAATAAACCGAAAAAATAAAAGGAAAAAAAAAGATACAGTGAAAGCCGTTTATTACGACACCGGTTATAACGAAAATCCGTATATAACGACGAAATTATCGACAATTGTTTGGAATCCTAAGTAATTCAACATCAAACGATTCGGTTGTAACGACTTCGTTTATAACGACGAAGTCGCTTATAGCGACAAAAATTTTTCAAGCTTGTTGTCTATTTCTTCCGTTTATAACGACGTACCACTAAGAATTCGTCGCTGCAAGCACGTGATCTTCCGGAAATACTCGAGCGATGCAGGGGAATCCCCGTTTTATGTTACGTTGTGAAGACATAAGCAGTTGCAGTTCTTAATTGATTGACTTCAGTTTATTCATCGAGCGATTGACTACACTAAAATGGCTTTAATGTCTAAATTAAAAAGAAAATATTTTTCAATTTGAGAAAAGGGAGCTATAGTAGCTCGAATAGAAAATGGAGAGTTTTGTTGGCTTTGGAATTTGGCGTTGCACATTCTACAATTTCAACGATGTGGAAAAATAAAGAAAAAATGAAGGAAGCATATAATCAGTACATTTTTAAATAAAAAAAAAAGATAAATCCTATTTCTGCGTTCTCTATACAAATTTTTGGATATAACGACCATCGGATATAACGACCTAATATTCACGGTCCCCTCAATGTCGTTATAACCGGATTTCACTGTACTTACTTAAAATTTTTATTATTACCTAAGTATTTCTTTGTTCCTTTTATTTGTAGGCATTGTATGGTTTTTTCAATTTTTTTTACTTTTCATTTTCTTTGTTATGGGTATTGAATTGTAATGTATATTTATGTAGTTTGATTTTTTTCATGAATTGTACAAATATTGATGCTTCTAGTTTGTTTTTTTGTCAAGTCATTGATTGTTTATTTTTTAGCCTGAAGAAGGCACAATAAAGTGCAGAAACGTCGTGAAGGAGTAGTTTCGGGTGTTTTTTTTCCTAAGACCGATAATCCCCAAACTGATACTATCATTCGGAATTGTTGGTAGTGTCATTGGACATACAAGTATTCATACTTTCATGATGATATTATTCAAGTATGATCAAAAATTGTTTTCTTTCTTTCAGTCTATCAAGCACACTTTCAGTTTATCTTTGAGACAACGTTCATTTACTTGGACTGTATAGGTTTTTGAAATAGCAAAACGTAGACAGACCAAGTTTCTTCTTCTGAATATTCCATTAACTCACTATTCCAAAGAACTTCTGATTAATTTTTGAAAAACTTCTGAACACAGCGTGTAAATGAATTAATACGATTGATACAATAATAATGATAATAAAAAGTATTGGAGAACTTGAAATACTTATTCATATTTGTGAAAGTAATTCTGTTTTTCATTGAATTGCTGCCATGGATTAGGATTTACCAAGAATGTGAACATGAGGACGGGTTCGTGCCTTCATGTATCCTTTTTCTCATTCTGATCTACATTTTATTCGTTTCAGAAAAATTGTTTATAACGATCTGTACTCGATTGCACCAGAGCAGTATTTCAAACAAATCACGAATAGGTTGGCGGAAATAAAAGCTGTACAGGTAAGGGACAGAGCTCAAGAGCTCAAATTTGTGTTCGGTTGTATTTTTGGTTCTTCACCATGTGATAAACACTCGATAAACATCTCTAGTATAATTTTTTTTCTAATATTTCCAGAGCCCTGAAGACAGAGGAGTTTTCATTCAAATATTAGAAAGTGCTTATCGATTCTCCTTAGGATCAGTTGCTGGAGGTGGGTTCAATGGATTACTATTAGTATCAACTAATAGAACACAAATTTCAGAATTATTTATGATGATTGCCGATAATATGATACCGTTTTCCTTTTCAGCTGTTGGGGCAACAGCAGTATATCCAATCGATTTAGTAAAGACCAGAATGCAAAATCAGAGGGCAGGTTCCTTCATAGGTGAAGTGATGTACAGAAATAGTTTCGACTGCTTCAAGAAAGTGGTACGACACGAGGGTGTCTTCGGCCTTTACAGAGGCTTGGTGCCACAACTCATGGGTGTTGCTCCAGAAAAAGCCATCAAATTAACAGTACGTGTCATTTTGAAACTTTTTATATTTAATTTTCGTTAAGTCCTCCTTATCTTAAATTAATGATAAATTTTGTCACATTTCGAACTGTTACGTTTTTCCAGGTGAATGACTTTGTAAGGGACAAGTTCTACGACAGTAAAGGCAACATCCCCATGTATGGCGAAATCGTTTCTGGAGCGTGTGTAAGTTCCCAATGTAAGATTTCAAATTCCGAATAAATGCCTCAGTTCTTCGTTTCAGGCCGGAGGTTCCCAAGTAATCTTTACAAATCCGTTGGAAATCGTGAAAATCCGGTTGCAGGTAGCTGGGGAGATAGCCAGCGGAGAAAAAGTCCGAGCCTGGTCGGTTGTTAAGGAGCTTGGGCTCTTCGGGTTGTACAAAGGCGCACGCGCGTGCCTCCTCAGAGATGTACCGTTCAGTGCGATATATTTTCCTGCGTATGCGCACACCAAGGCAGCGTTGGCCGATGAAAGAGGGTAATTATCTACTGAAATGTTTTTAAGGGCAAAGTATTATATCGTCAAAAAAATTTATATTTGCGCGTTCAGTTACTCAGGAGACGATGTTGTATAATACAGAAATGTCTATTATATTCGAATATTCCAACTTGTTTCGAAGTCGAATTATCCTTTATCCAAAGGACTACACAGTAATTATCCATTATCCAGATATAACCATCCATTGTCCCTCTTGGCAGCTGGAGCGATTGCTGGTGTCCCTGCCGCGTCGTTGGTCACACCGGCTGACGTCATCAAAACCCGATTACAGGTGGTCGCTAGGGCAGGTCAGACGACGTACACTGGTGTTATAGATGCAACTAAAAAGATTTATAAGGAAGAAGGATTCAGGGCATTTTGGAAGGGAACGATACGTAAGTATAAATTCTACTGGAACAATATATTACGAACATTTCAGTGGATGAGATGAGAAGAGGTGTTTTTCCGGTATTATGTTTTATTTTATTCTATAAATTTCTCGTCTTTACCTTTGTCTAGAAGGAAGGGGTACTATTATTAGTAGAGACCAGAGAGTAATGAGTAATGTGCAAATTTGAAAAGCACTGACGTGAAGACAGGAGCTTTCGCTTTCAGTGTGAAAGATAGTTTTTTGATTATTTATCTGACAGCAGAACCTTGTTATTTCAAATAAAATTTTGATTAACTTTTCGAAACCTAGAAGAAAACGTATCGTGGGGCTGAAAAATCAATTTTCACTTTTTCGCAGTTTCGAGTGTAAATATCCCTATTTTTCCTTTAAATTCGTTTCATTGGCCAGAATGAACGAAAGTATTCATTCATCACCTTCATGGTAACGAGGTAAAAACTCTGGTGGTTTCTAAAACGCTTGAAATGCAGAACAAAAGAATTATAAAAAGCACTGACATGTTGTCAGGAGCTTTTGGCCGCTCGTTCATCGACCTTCTATTAAAAAACTTTTTGACAGCTGTCAAAAAAATTAAACCAGCTATCTGTCAATTATGCCGAATCAGCTGTTACAGGAATATAAGAAATAATTCGCTGAAATCTTTTACTGTTTCTATGGTTTTGGTAATGCGTTTAAATACATTATTCTTCATCTATGTGCGAATTTTTATTCCGATTATATCAGTAGTTTCGAAATTATCAGGAAAAAAATATTTTGAACGGCCATATTCACGGAACCCCTAGTCTAATTTTGCTCATTGATGAACTGGACCTCGACATTCGAGATCCAAACCTACCCTGAAAATTTCAAGTCTCTAGGTCTTTCCGTTCGAAAGTTATAATTTTCTACGGTTTCTATGGTTCTGGTCGAGCGATCTGAACAAAATTTCGTATGTAGCTTGAACACGTCATTATCCATCTGAGTGCCAAATTTCATTCGATCGAATCAGTTGTTCGGAAGTAATCAGGAGAACAAAATTTCGAACGGCCATATTCACGGAACCCCTGGGCAAATTTTGCCCAATATGGATCTTATTTCAAGTTTCTAGGTCATTCCGTTCGAGAGAATGCAAAAACCTGCGAGAATGCGCAAAATATGCAAATTCATATAATCCTTGCCCCATCAATTGTTACCAAATTATATTAATTATCTCAAAAAGCAACCCTCAGATTGTTCCGTATCCATAATTGAACCAAGTCCAGGTGAACGATCATCGATGGCTACAAGAATTTCCTTAAGGAATTCAAAGAACCTGCCTCACGTTCAGGATACGAAACTTCAACTCATCGTCGAGAATGTGTGAAGATATACTACAACAATAATCCTGTGAAGTATGATCTTAAGTATTTCGTTCTTTCTGAGGGAGGTTATTGAATTTGGCGATGAACGTTCTGCCACCTATCGGAGCCTTTCTTCTTCGACCATAACCAAAAAAGTGCATAATGATTTTGGGTGGTAAAAGCAGAAACCTTCGAGAAACGGCTGAATATGCGAATGCATATAATCCGAAAATGAAAACTTGAGGAAATAAAGGGAGTAATCTGAGACAAACAGAAATGAAGGGTTTTATCAGTGCGAAGTCAATAATTTCATTCGTGGTAGCTGAAAGCGTTCTAACATCCTAGCGACCATTACTTTTGGCAGGTTAAAACGTGACATTTCATTTATTAACTATCAACCTTACCCAAAGTATCAAAAATACAGTGAAAATACCACTAGATTTTGAGTAGAGGGCGCTCGTACTACTTACACGAGGGTCTCAATCGACATGGTTCGACTCACTGATGACGAATCCGTCGGAAATTCGAATCTGTCCGTCCGGCCGTATACACGATAACTCTCGAACGGAACGTCCTAGAAACTTGAAATTTTCAGGGTAGGTTCGAATCTCGAATGCCGCGGTTGAGTTCGTTATTGGGCAGAATTCGACCAGGGGTTCCGTAAATATGGCCGTTCAAAATTTTGTTGTTCTGATTAATTCGAAACTACAGATTCGATTGAGGTAAAAATTAGCACTCAGATGGCGAATGACGTGTTCAAGATACTTGCAAAAATTTGTCCAGATCGCATGACCAGAATCACAGAAACCATAGAAAATTATAACTTTGTAATGGAAAGGCCTAGGGACTTGAAATTTTCAGGGTAGGTGTGGATCTCGAATGTCGTGATCATTTTCATAAATGAGCAGAATTAGACTAGGGGTTCCGTAAATATGGTCGTTTGAAATTAAGTTTTTTGAATTATTTCAGAACTACGGATTTGATCGTTACGAAATTTTGTATTTCAATGGAGAATGATATATTCTAGCTACATTTTCTCCAGATCGCATGACCAGAACCATAGAAACCATAGAAAATTATAACTTTCGAACGGAAAGGCCTAGGCACTTGAAATTTTCAGGATAAGTTCGGATCGCGAATTTCGCGGTCACTTTCAATAATGAGCAAAATTAGACTAGGGGTTCCGTAAATATGGTCGTTAAAAATATTTTTTCCTGATAATTCCGAAACTACCCATTGGATTGGAATGAAATTTTGCAAATTGGTGAAGAATAACGTATTCTAACTACGTGGGAAGTTTCGTCCAGATCTCATTGCCAAGACCATAGATACCGTGGAAAATTCTAGCAAATTATCAAAAAAAAAATCACCTAAAGCCTGACGTGAAGACTGTAGTTTTGCCTTAGTTTTTGATAGCTGTCAAAAATTTTTGGAAATTTTTTTCTAAAACTTGAAAATACGAATCTACCTACAGGGTGGATGAACGAGCGCTCAAAAGCTCCTGACTTCACGGCAGTGCTTTTCATCATTTTTCAAGGTGAGGCTATTTTTGAGCGCTCGTACTACTTACACGAGGGCTATATCATTTCGTCACGATGTCTGTATTTTTCGAATTTTGAGCCGAAAATGGTCTCAATCGACTATGTTCGACTCACTGATGACGAATCCGTCGGAAAATTCGAGTCTGTCCGTCCGTCCGTCAGCACGATAACTCTCGAACGGATCAACCTAGAGACTTGAAATTTTCAGTGTAGGTTCAGATCCCAAATGCCTCGGTTAAGTTCGTTAATGGGCCAAATTCCACCAGGGGTTCCGTAAATATGGCCGTTCAAAGTTTTGTTTCCCTGATTACTTGAAAACTACAGATTTGATCGAGATGAAATTTTGCACTTAAATGGAAAATGAGGTGTTCAAGCTACATGTGAAATTTTGTCCAGATCGCATGACCAGAACCATAGAAACCATAGAAAATTGTAACTTTTGAACGGAAACGCCTAGGGACTTGAAATTTTCAGGATAGGTGTGGATCTTGAATGTCGTGATCACGTTCATCTATGAGCAACATTATACAAGGGGTTCCGTAAATACGGTCGTTTGAAATTTTGTTTTCTCGATAAATTCGAAACTACGGATTCGATCGAGATGAAATTTTGTATTTTAATCGAGAATGATATATTGAAGCAATATTTTGTCTAGATCGCATGACTAGAACCATAGAAACCATAGAAAATTCTAACTTTTGAACGGAAAGGCCTAGGAACTTGAAATTTTCAGGGTGGATTTGGATCGCAAATTTCACGGTCACGTTCATCAATGAGCAAAATTAGACTAGGGGTTTCGTAAATATGGCCGTTCAAAATATTTTTTTTCTGATAGTTTCGAAACTACTGATCGGATTGGAATGAAATTATGCACCTAGCTCAGGAATAATGTATTCAAACTACGTGCAAAATTTTGTCCAGATCGCATCACCAAGACCATAGATACCGTAGAAAATTCTAGCGAATAATCTAAAAAAAATTGATCCGCTGAAGCACTGAAGTCTGGAATTTCGCCTAAGTTTCAGAATTTTTTTGACAGCTTTCGAAAATTCCTTCAATTGATTTCTAAAACTGGAAAATGCGAATCTACCTACAAGGTGCATGTACGAGCGCTCAAAAGCTCCTGCCTTCACGGCAGTGCTTTTCTAAATTTTTTTGACAGGTGCTAGAACTCATCAAAAGGGATAATTTTTCGGAAGTTGATCATTGAAATTATTTAATTCGAAAAATCTTGGTCATTATCATCTTAATACGACTCTGTTAGGAAATCTGCCGTGAATCACGGTCCAAATACGCATTCCAACAAGTGAATAAAGTGCTGGATTTTATCGTATATGTATTGTATATTATTCTCTTTCAAATTTTATCCGGAGATTTTTCCTGAACGGTATAATTCTTTAAACTTAGGAGAGGAAAAATTACTAATTGAAAAGATTCTTCAAGAAAAATTAGGAAGTTCACAAACTCACCGATAGAATTGATCCAAATTGTTTACAGAAATTGTTCGAAATAGTCACCGTTAGTTTGATGTGCACAAAGTCTTGCCCGGCGTAATAACGAATTATTAAATGCAGCAACTATCACATCAGTTTGCTCACGAATAATGTCACAAACATTTTCAATGAGTTGTTTTCGTTCTTCAACACTATTCACCTCATCATTGCTGTACACCAATGTTTTCGAGTGATCCCAAAAGAATAAATCGCAGAGGTTGAGATCCGGAGAGCGTGCAGGCCAAGAAATCGACCCACCACGTACTTTCCACCTATTTGAAAACACATTACTGTACACTTATGTTCTCAAATGATCCCAAAAGAAGAAATCACAGGGTTTAAGATCCAGGGTGCAGGCCAAGAAATCGACCCAACACTTCATATCCAGCTGAAGTCACAAAAATCATACGTCAGATGATTTTCCGTAAACTGAACGCATTTAAAACACATTTGAACCTCAATACGTACTGGATCAGATCCTTGCTCTAAATTTCTCAGATTCGCGGGTAACTTTGAATTCGAAATACTCAGCCCTGGTGAATATTTTACATAAAGGATATTTGTAATTTTGACTTATTTTGATGAGTTCTAGCACCTGCCAAAAAAACGCCTCACCTTTGAGAACACCCTGTTTTTATTAGGTACCCTCTTAAGATCTCATACATTATACCTTGACCAGTGATCAACACGCAACATCTAAATGTAAATACGTAGTTCTTGCGATACCTGGTGTTGTCCATATTTATCCTGTAAAGATTTATATCTTGTATTTTTTATTACAGCACGTGTGTTCAGGTCTTCACCGCAGTTTGGAGTCACACTTGTATCCTATGAGCTTCTCCAGCGAATGTTGTACATAGACTTCGGAGGAACGTAAGTACCAAAATTTCCGATTCGATTTGCGAGTTTTGCATGTTCCATCTCCGCCCTGAATAGATGCGTGAATGCCGATAATGATTCATACGGCAGGCGGCTAGGGTTGTTCGTAAATGTCGAAGGCGCTAAGTTGATTCTCTGACGATCAGGTGTTTCTACACATAGGGTGAATTTTGTCGGCGGGATATCATTAGGGAACATCACAGATATTCCACAGCCGAATTGAGTGCCTTCATTACAATCAGAATCATATTATCGGCAGTGCCGTTATTATATCCTCTCGAGTATATCTAGACTACTTTCATGAACGCACAGCGTACGAATGATTGAAACCGATACATTATTACCGAATTTATGGGATGACAAATCCAATAAAATATGGACGCATATTGCCGAAAACATATCGAGATAAATTTCGATTGATCATTGCCAAAATTGGAGTTTCCCCCCGAATAAACCATCCAATTTCGTGTGACAGGAAAAAACGTGATCACCACCGAGCAGACGGGATGAATTTCTGCGGTTACGACCCCCAAAATAATTCGTTAGTGGGAAAATTATCAATCATTTCCGTTTGCTATGGATGCAAGGATTAAAAAGATGATTAGATCGGATAAAAACGACGGCCTGTTTCAACAAGTAACAGTATGAGGAGGCTACCAGACTGTAATTGATATTAATCAATTATAGGATAAAAGAAGATAGAGAAATGTGGAATCACTTGAGAAAGATGAAGTTGTAACATTTTACACTTATTCTTATGTCATGTAACTGTTTATAAACCGGGCGCACTATACCTTCGGACAGCATTAACCTTCAAGAAACGTCCGGAGGGAAAATGAAATGCATTATTCAAAAGAAATGATTCTGTCCCAACCGTAGACGATTAAAAAGTACCGAGATAACGTCTCATCGATCTCTTAAGTCCATTACTGCTCACGAACGCGTAAACATGATGTGGCACTCGAAAATTTAAATTGGATTTTCTTATGCAAATTCGCCCGCCTCAGGTCGTCGAGCGCAATGTCTCGGTTTTTTTTTTGTTTTCCTTTCAGTCGAATGAATATGCTTTCACGCATATTTCCGGGTGCTGAAGTGGGGACTAATGACGGAAAGAATTTTTTTCCAGAAGCTCGCTTCTAAGATCCCGTGAGATCATGTCGTTATAGCCACTCTCATGTGGGAGGTGAACTGTACATTATTTATGAAGAAAAACCTCCACTGAAATGTAAACTAGAGTCTCTTCCGTGGAAATTTTCGAAATACGACGGTAAATTCAATGATTGATTGTGTGATAATGAAACTTGTCCTCAATAGTGCCTTCACCGTTATCCTTTAACTCGTTCTGGAAAGAATAGAGATTAACATTAAAGGCATCGTGAATTTGTCCATATTGAATTAAAAAAAATATAAAAGCACTGCCGTGAAGTCAGGAGCTTTTGAGCGCTCGTACATCCACCTTGTAGGTAGATTCGCAATCTCCAGTTTCAGAAATCAATTGAAGGAATTTTCGACAGCTGTCAAAAAAATTCTCAAACTTAGGCGAAACTCCAGACTTCATGTCAGTGCTTCAGCTGACCAATTTTTTTTCGATAATTCCCTAGAATTTTCTACGGTATCTATAGACTTGGTGATGCGATCTGGAGAAAATTCCGCACGTAGTTTGAATACATTATTTTTCAACTAGGTGTAAAATTTCATTCCAATCCAATCAGTAATTTCGAAATTATCAGGAAAAAAATATTTTGAACTACCATATTTACGGAACCCCTAGTGTAATTTGGCTCATTGATGAACCGACCGCGACATTTGCGATCCAAACATAGCCTGAAAATTACAAGTTCCTAGGCCGTTCCCTTCGGAAGTTATAATTTTCTATGGTTTCTATGGTTCTGGTCATGCGATCTGGACAAAATGTTGCTTCAATATATCATTCTCGATTAAAATACAAAATTTTATCTCGATCGAATCCGTAGTTTCGAAATCATCGAGAAAACAAAATTTCGAACGACCGTATTTACGGAACCCATAGTATAATTCTGCTCATTGATGGACGTGAACGCGACATTTCAAATCCACACCTATCCTGAAAATTTCAAATCCCTAGGCCTTTCCGTTCGAAATTTATGATTTTCTATGGTTTCTATGGTTCTGGTCATACGATCTGGAGAAACGTAGCTTGAATATATCATTCTCCATTAAAATTAAAGAATTTCGTCACGATCGAATCTGTAGTTTTGAAATTATCAAGAAACCTAAATTTCAAACGACCATATTTACGGAACCCCTTGTATAATTTTTCTAATGGATGAAAGTGATCACGACATTCAAATTCACACCTATTCTGAAAATTTCAAGTCCCTAGGCGTTTCCGTTCAAAAGTTACAATTTTCTATGATTTCTATGGTTCTGGTTATGCGATCTGGACAAAATTTCATATCTAGCTTGAACACCTCATTTTCCATTTGAGTGCAAAATTTCATCTCGATCAAATGTGTAGTTTCCAAGTAATCAGGAGAACAAAACTTTGAACGGCCATATTTACGGAACCCCTGGTAGAATTTGGCCCATTAACGAACTTAACCGTGGCATTCGGGAACTGAACCCACACTAAAAATTTCAAGTCTCTAGGTTGTTCCGTTCGAGAGTTATCGTGCTTACGGCACATTTTCAGCTCAAAATTCGATGAATACAGACATCGTGACGAAATGATATAGCCCTCGTGTAAGTAGTACGAGCGCTCAATGAGCGAAATTCTCTCGAAATGCTACGAGTCGAGACATTTTTCAACACTCGCCTTAAAAAAAAAGTGAAATAACTGCAGAATTTATAGCCGATTTCCCATTGAATCTCACCTGTTTGCTATGATATTCCAATTTTGAGCGTTCGTACAACTTACATGAGGGCTATATAATTTCGCCACGATGTCCGTATTTTTCGAATTTTGAGCCGAAAATGGTCTCAATCGACTATGTTCGACTCACTGATGACGAATCCGTCGGAAAATTCGAGTCTGTCCGTCCGTCCGTCCGTAAGCACGATAACTCTCGAACGGAACAACCTAAAGTCTTGAAATTTTCAGTGTGGGTTCAGTTCCCAAATGCCTCGGCTGAGTTCGTTAATGGGCCAAATTCCACCAGGGGTTCCGTAAATATAGCCGTTCAAAGTTTTGTTCCCCTGATTACTTGAAAACTACAGATTTGATTAAAGATGAAATTTTGCACTCAAATGGAGAATGAGGTGTTCAAGCTACATGTGAAATTTTGTTCAGATCGCATGACCAGAACCATAGAAAACATAGAAAATTGTAACTTTTGAACGGAAACGCCTAGGGACTTGAAATTTTCAGGATAGGTGTGGATCTCGAATGTCGTGATCACGTTCATCTATGAGCAAAATAATACAAGGGGTTCCGTAAATATGGTCGTTCGAAATTTAGTTTTCTTGATAATTTCAAAACTAAAGATTCGATCGTGACGAAATTTTGTATACTAATGGAGAATGATATATTCAAGCTACATTTCTCCAGATCACATGACCAGAACCATAGAAACCATAGAAAATCATAACTTTCGAACGGAAAGGCCTAGGGACTTGAAATTTTCAGGATAGGTGTGGATCTGGAATGTCGCGTTCACGTTCATCAATGAGCAGAATTATACTAGGGGTTCCGTAAATACGGTCGTTTGAAATTTTGTTTTCTCGATAATTTCAAAGCTACGGATTCGATCGAGATAAAATTTTGTATTTTAATCGAGAATGATATATTAAAGCAACATTTTGTCCAGATCGCATGACCAGAACCATAGAAACCATAGAAAATTTTAACTTTCGAAGGGAAAGGCCTAGGAACTAGAAATTTTCAGGGTTGGTTTGGATCGCGAATGTCGCTGTCACGTTCATCAATGAGTAAAATTAGACTAGAGGTTCCTTAAATATGGCCCTTCAAAATATTTTTTTCCTGACAGTTAGCTGAAGCACTGACATTTAGTCTGGAGTTTCGCCTAAGTTTCAGAATTTTTTTGACAGCTGTCGAAAATTCCTTCAATTGATTTCTAAAACTGGAAAATGCGAATCTACCTACAAGGTGGATGTACGAGCGCTCAAAAGCTCCTGCCTTCACGGCAGTGCTTTTCGTAATTTTTATTTTTGATTTTAGTTTATATCTTGTAAAATCGGTTTTCATTTTGAAGACTGTTTCTCTCATCCCCTTTTTCCTAAATAACTTAACTGACTTTTTTTTATTGTGTTTTTCAGGAGACCATCTGGATCTGAGCTCAAGGTGATGGAAGAAGTGAAGTCGAGGAACCCTGACCACGTCGGAGGTTACTCAGTATGCCTGCCCATATTCTCAGGAATCGAATCTAAATTCGGTTTATGTTTTCCTAAATACAACGTTCAAAGGACGGTCACATAGAATTTCATGAATATTTAGTAAAAATAGATTTTCCGATCGATCAGATATTTGTGAAACTTTTTGATTATTACTCGCAACGAACACTAATTCTTCGATATTTTCGAATATTTCAATGCTTCGGACAGCTAATGAATGAATTTTACGAATGTATATTGTATTTCAAAACAATTTTTGAATATTTTGAAAGAGTTTTTATGATATATGGATATATAGTTCTACACAAATAAAAATATTTGGATTAACTCCGACTTTTATTCAACGATCGAAGTTCCCAAAAAACCTACAAAAGAATTAACACAGATTCTCCTAGAAACGACACATATATAATTTTTTGAATGTTTTTCTCTTCAAATTGATAAAAACCGACGATAGTCTTTTTGCGACACGCCAAAGCCTACTTAAAATTTCCACAGTGGTAACCACATTGTTATGACCTTATTTTCCCTAATGATCATTTGTATAAAGAATTTTTGAGTGTATAGATACTCCCTCATATAACTGTTCCGTCTGCCTTTGTGCCTTGTTGGTTCTAAATTATACATTTGTTTTGTTCCATAAGACCGATCATACTACCGATATTTTAATATGATCCAATTATGGTGACACACCCCCAGATCACTCTTGCGAAACGTCGTATAAAAGTGATTTTCTTGGGAATTATCGACTCATCTAGTCCGCGATTCCTTAGAGATGAGTTTCGTGTTCTGTTGGGTACGGTGTTTTTTGTAAATTTTGTGGATACATTTATGGACCCACATGCGAGTTCGGATAGGATTATTTCTTGAACCTTGACGCGCATCAAAATCAAGTAGGTATTAACTGAATATCAATTGTCTTGGATTTGGTAGATGAGGAATTACTATAACTTTATAAATATTTAATGTTTTTTATCAGTTATTATAAAATTAAGAATTATTTTTATTTGATGACGCTAAGTACAAGTGGAAAATAAATTTCACCCTTTTTTGCGCGATTGTTTCGATGAACAAGAGCGTTATCATTTCGTGGATTTGGGGAAAAATTGACCGATGCGAGGGCTAGAACGATACGAAAAAAAACCTTGTACGTGTCTTCAACGCTGACGTGCAGTTTCAAGGAATTTCCGATCGATTTTGGTAAGTTATTCCAATTCATTCATTTTCCGAAGGGAATTGGAGTAAGAAATGGGGGTAAGTAATGATTTCTGGCTTTACAACATGCTTTTTCTCACATTTTCAGGCGTTTTGAAGCAAAATTTCCACCTCGATACCATACAGGTTATGAATGAACACTTTCGTTCATTCTGGCCAGTGAAACGGATTCGAAGGAAAAATAGGGATATTCACACTTGAAAATGGGAGAGAGTAATGATTTCCCAGCCCTACGATAAGTTCTTACTAGGTTCCGAAAAATTTCTCAATATTCAATTTGCCATAACAAGGTACTCCTTTCAGATCAATAATGAAAAAATTATCATTTTATCATAGCATTCAGTTTTTCTGATATATTCAATTTAATTCATAAAAATTACGAAAAGCACTGCGGTGAAGGCAGGAGCTTTTGAGCTCTCGTACATGCACCTTGTAGTTAGATTCGCATTTTCCAGTTTTAGAAATCAATTGAAGGAATTTTCGACAGCTGTCACAAAAATTCTGAAATTTATGCGAAACTCCAGATTTCATGTCAGTGCTTTAGGTGACCAATTTTTTTTCGATAATTCGCTAGAATTTTCTACGGTATCTATGGTCTTGGTGGTGCGATCTGGACAAAATTTGGCACGTAGTTTGAATATATTATTCCTAAGCTAGGTGCAAAATTTCACCCCAATCCAATCAGTAGTTTCGAAATTATCAGGAAAAAAATATTTTGAACAACCGTATTTACGGAACTCCTAGTCTAATTTTGCTCATTGATGAACGTGGCTGCGATATTCGCGATCCAAACCCACCCTGAAAATTTCAAGTTCCTAGGCCTTTCCGTTCAAAAATTACAATTTTCTATGGTTTCTATGGTTCTGGTCTTGCGATCTGGACAAAAGATTGCTTTAATATATCATTCTCGATTAAAATACAAAATTTCATCTCGATCGAATCCGTAGTTTCGAAATTATCGAGAAAACAAAATTTGAAACGGCCTTATTTACGGAACCATTAGTATAATTCTGCTCATTGATAAACGTGAACACGACATTTGAGATCCACACCTATCCTGAAAATTTCAAGTCCCTAGGCCTTTCCGTTCGAAAGTTATGATTTTCTATGGTTTCTATGGTTCTGGTCATGTGATCTGGAGAAATGTAGCTTGAATATATCATTCTCCATTAGTATACAAAATTTCGTCACGATCGAATCTGTAGTTTTGAAATTATCAAGAAAACTAAATTTCAAACGACCATATTTACGGAACCCCTAGTATAATTTTGCTCATAGATGATAGTGATCACGACATTCGAGATCCACACCTATCCTGAAAATTTCAAGTCCCTAGGCGTTTCCGTTTAAAAGTTGAAATTTTCTATGGTTTCTATGGTTCTGGTCATGCGATCTGGACAAAATTTCACATGTAGCTTGAACACCTCATTCTCCATTTGAGTGCAGAATTTCATCTCGATCAAATCTGTAGTTTTCAAGTAATCAGGGACACAAAACTTTGAACGGCCATATTTACGGAACCCCTGGTGGAATGCACAGAAACGAGAGCGGGAAAGCTCCTGACTTCACGTCATTGATTTTCAATTTTGTTTTGTATTATTCAATAATATCGATGTATTTCATAAAGTTGATTGACCATTTTCTAGTTTATCAATGAATTATGTGAATTTTGAAACCTGTATATACAGGGTGTTTTTCAAGATGAGCTTTTTTCTTGACAGCTGCTAGAACTCGTCAAAAGAGATCATTTCGCCGTAAGTTGATCATATGAAATATTCAATTCGAAAAATGTGCAAAAAATCTTGGGCATCAAGATCTTAAGACAACTCTGGATCGTGTTATCTCTCTGTTAGGAGATTTTCCATGAATCAAGTGCAGGATTTTATCGCAAATTTGAATATTCTCTTTAAACTTTTATTAGGAGATTTTTCCGAACGGTATAGTTCTTGATGTTCGAACAAAGGAGAGTAAAAATAACTGATTGAAAAGGTCCTATAAAAAAATTAGGAAGTTCACAAACTCACCGAGAAAATTGGTCCAAATGGTTCACAGAAATTGTTCGAAATGGTCACAATTCGTGTGATGTGTCTTGTCCAGCGAAATAACGAATTATTACATGCAACAACTATCACATCAGTTTGCCCACGAACAATGTCACAAGCACTCTCAATGCGTTGTTTTAATCCTTCAATACTATTCACCTCACCCTTACTGTACACTAATGTAGTCAAATGCTCCCAGAAGAAGAAATCGCAGGGGTTGAGATCCGGGGAGCGTGCAGGCCAAGAAATCGACCCACCACGTCCTATCCACCTATTCGGAAACACATTACGCAATTTGGAAGTCACAAAAATCATACGCTCTTTCAGATGATTTCCCGTAAACTGAACGCATTCAATAAACACATTTAGATCTCAATACGACGTACCGTCAGATCCGGACTGACAATTTCTCAGATACGCGGGTAACTTTTATTTTGAAATATTCGGCCCTGGTGAATATTTTATATAAAGCATTTTTGGAATTTTGACCTATTTTGATGAATTCTAGCACCACTACAAAAAAAAGCTTCACCTTCGAAAACACCCTGTAGTTTATTAATAAATGATGTGAATTTTGAGATTCTATATAAATATGTAATAAAATATGTGTACACCCAAATCCTGAAGATTCCAACAAAGAAAGAGCGAAATGTATACTAATCATTCAATATGTATTTCTTTCGTATTCCTTATACACCCTTCTTGTCGCCCTCTTGTAGAGACGAGTTTTCTCGAGGTGATTGACGTGTCAATGGATTTCGGGGGAGGATATTCCGGGGGTGAATGCTTCCATGTATTCATTCTACTCAAGAGGTATTGTTTTGACGTTTAATTAACAGTAGAAGGGTCTTCAGAAGAACTATGGATCATTCTACGCTGACAGAATTGGTGAAATAACTGGTCTATAATTGTATAGACTCTATAACTATCAATAACTCCCGCAGCTTTCTAATGAACCTCCTGTGATGACCGTATATCCTTTAACAGCTAGGGTGATTTTAAAGGCCAGTCTCTTTTTGAAGTACAGAAGGTGGAACTCATTAAAATAAATCCATTTCTTTTTTCTATCGCTTTGTTTTTGAGGAAAAAACGTGAAACCTCCTTTCTGCATCTCACAGGAACAAACTCATCTCAACAAAAATTAGATCAAAGGTACAATCTCGACGATAATTGTGCCTTTGTTGTGTCATTCATTATGATTAAGAGAATGAAAAATCTTTTTTTTTTTCCGAAAAACCAATCGTGGACGTTTAATGGTTCAACCCTGACTCATCTCGTATAAAAGCTTTTTTAGGCAATTTTTGGTGAAATGTTATTTTTATGAGTTCTTTCTACCTTGTGTTGAAAAAATATTTAAATGATTACCTTCGAGTCAAATTGAAATGAAAAATATTATTATGGTTTTTTACTATTGAAAAAAATATTTCTCAGGTCAGTCATGAGAACATCAAGTATCCCATCAATACTTCTAACATTCGCTGCGATGACTTCTGTAATCTCCACCACCAATCATACCTTCTTGGAGGACGAACATTTCAGTTGGTACGAAGTAGGAGAAGTCACAGGTCTGCTGTTGAAGACGTGCCTCGATGTAGCCGCTACTCCGAAAAGAATGGAGTTCTTAGATGTTTTCCAGAATTGCCTGCGACGTAAAAGTTTGCTTGTACTGAATAGATCGTTAAGAGCCGACGTTATAAGTGTTGGCAAGGGAATTCAATTGGTTAAATATCGAGATGCCAATTTGACGCAATTCGACAGGTAAGGGAGATAAGAGCTTCTCGAGTTTTCAACCTTTCCGATTTTCAGTTGACAGCGTTCTCAGAGTTCTTCTAAAATGCCCTGGCGTGTTGAGATATCGTTATTGTAAATAACACATCCGAATTGAAATTTCTTTCTTTTCAGATACAACGGTAGAGGTTCGGGTCGATTCATAAGAGATCAAGTGGATTGGAACCACGAAGTATCCCAAAAGCTGTACGATTTATTCGATACACATGAAATCAAGATCGATTTGAATAGTGATTACGATGTACAAGCAAGGCATCGAGGTAAAGTTTGTGACCTTATTCATTTGTAGAGATTTCTTAAGTATTTTTTCCAACTGACTGTCCCTATGCACCAGGGGGGGTCTCAAATTTTTACGACTAGTTTTTGTAAAAAGGTAAAATTTTTCTGCAACGGTATTTTTTGCGCAGACTGGAATCACATTGTTCCAGTCACATCGGCAGAAGAAAAGTTCAAGAACCATGTAAAAAGTTCTCCTGCATTAAGAAACACAGTGTTGAAACAACCATTCGAATGAATTAATATTTAGGTTAGGTTAGGTGAGGTTGGGTTGGAACAGTGTTGCAACAGTACTTAAAATGAATTAATATTTAGGTGAGGTTAGCTTTAGTTAGGACAGTGTTTGAACCATTCTTAAAATGAATAAATATTCAGATTCCTTCTTCAACAGAGTGAAGGAACCAGTAACCAGCATTCAGAGAAAGTTCGAATAATGTTTTTTGTACATGGTGTTTTCCCAAATTCCAGGTCGCCGAAGAAAGGACAATAACATGATGGTGTCCCTGCTCGTCTTCGCCATGATAGCCGTTGGTCTGATAGTAATTCCAATGGGCTTTCAATTCCTCGCCGTGCTCGGCGGAAAAGCTTTACTTCTCGCCAAGCTGGCCCTCATACTATCGTCGATACAGGGTCTGAAGAAGATTGCGACTAGCAGTTTCAATTACGGGCTCTACCACAACTCGGCGCCAGGAAATCCATGTAAGTGACTGAAATTTTTTCGGGACAAACGTTCCGCCTTCGACTACATCAATCGAAAGCTATCCAGAAAAGATTACGGCTCAGATCGTATCGATTTCATCTTGAAGTTTTGCTCGTGTGTTGATTAAACACTCGAGTTTCAGGGTGGAAGCGTGAAACTCCATTTCATTTCGAGTTTTTGTGTCCTGTGTGTTACATTTAAGGTTTGTGACGCGTTGCTGACGACTAGGCTGCTTGTTTGATCATGGCTTTGAGTTTATACGCCTCCAATAAATAAAACGGAACCGATTGATGAGAAAAACATTTATTGATTGAGGTTGATCTGTATAGAAAACCGAATGAAACTGCAATTTTGTTCTTCCTCTTGCAGCGATTTTTTTTTCGCTAGTGTTTTTGAGAATGAACTGATACACAATACACATCACGACGTTTATACTGGGTGTGTTAAGTTTTACTGCCACCACTAAAATTCATCTCATTTGAGTGAGATAAAATTCCCGAAAAATTCGCATAACATTTTGTGATATAACCAAAAGAGATATAAAAGGCACTGCCGTGAAGTCAGGAGCTTTTGAGCGCTCGTTCATCCACCTTGTAGGTAGATTCGCATTTTTCAGTTTTAAAAACCAACTGAAGAAATTTTTGACAGCTGTCAAAAAATGACCGCAGTTCTTCGTCAATTATGCCGAATCAGAAATATAAGGATATTTTATTCAATAATTCGTTGGTATTTGAAATGTTTCTGATTTTACGAGCTGAGAAAAATATAGCTTGAATATATATCATTCTCCATCAAAATAGAAAATTTCATCTCGATCGAATCAGTAGTTTCGAAATAATCAGGAGAATAAAATTTCGAACGGCCATATTCAAACCCCTAGTTTAATTTTGCTCATTAATGAACCTGAGCGCGACATTCGGGATCCTCACCTATCCTGAAAATTTCAAGTCCTTAGGCCTTTCCGTTCGAAAGTTATAATTTCCTATGGTTTCTATTGTTCTGGTCATGCGATCTGGAAAAAATTTCGCATTCATCTTGAACACGTCGTTCTCCATCTGAGTGCAGAATTTAATCTCGATCGAATCAGTAGTTTCGAAGTAATCAGGAGAACAAAATTTCGAAAGGCCATACTTACGGAACCCCTGATCGAATTTCGCCCAATCACGAACCAAACGGCATTCGAGATTTGAACCTACCCTGAAAATTTCAAGTTTATAGGTCGTTCCGTTCGAGAGTTATCGTGTATACGAATTTTCGGATTCGTCATAAGTGAGTAGAATTCGGAGTCTACTACTAGAAACCACGCAGGATTAACGATAAAATAATCAAATTAAATTTTTTTCATTGATAACATGCATATTTTGGTATTATAACCAGAGATTTAGAAAATGCATGACCAATAAAAAGAAATCCTCAGAATTGCGGAGAATCTAAAATTTTTTGAATTGAAATTAGATGAATGTACTGGAAAAAATATAAAAAAAGTAATCTGAAAAAATTCTGTCGAAAAAATTGTTTGTCTAAATTCGACGTCGTATTTCAAAATCTTCGAAAATTTCGAAAATGGGATGAACTTAAGGAGGTTACTATGAAACTTGGGACACCCAGTACTTCTGCCACCAAACACTGCACCATATGCACAACTGCAAATTGACTTCATCAAAATTCTCAATTAGTGTAAATTTATAAGAATTTTTTTAATTGCACCTTTTTCATCAATATTCTTATAATGAAAGACTTTGTTGCTGATTGTCTACCAACACTTTCAATGAACACTGTTAGAATGAGGTTTGAACTTTTCCTGTTGGTACATCTTGAAGTACAATTTCCATTCCTTTTCGCTGAAATCTCACCATGAAAAGAAGAAAACCGAATCGATAAAACGCTACATATAACATGTAGGTTGAAGCTTTTAGCAGGACAAACTCACCATTTCCGCATATATAGTTAGGCGAACTTTCCGGGTTGTGGTTTTGTCTCGTAGGTGGATTGAAATTGTGTTAAAGTTGAATTCGAAATAGAAACTGTGGCAAAAAATATCAACATCGCACATACTTCAATTATATTTTAATAGTAGATTCTGTAGTGGTTGCTTTGTATACTCCAAATGTTTATTCATTCTAGGGACGCTAGAGAAAACAATTCCTCAATTTTTCTTCGAATTAAAATTAAATTATGTCACTCTGGAACCATCTAGCTTCATCTTATACAGAGTGTTTCATTGGTAAATAAACATATGTTAATCTGAGGTCGAGCTACCGTAGACGAATCCAAAAAACCTATAATAGTTATATGATAGGTCTAATCAACTTCATAGCCAAGATACAGGGTGATTTATGTATTCGCCATAATTTTCAATTGCTTATAACTTTCGAACCATCAAGCATACTCAATTGATATTTGGAACGTAAACACACAGTTCCATGGGTGAATCGATTCATCTTTGAAATGATCAAAACATCCAGGTTCGTATTAGGAGAATATGGGACTTTTTCCACTTACCTACTTCACAAAAATGTCGCTCATTGAGATTGTATTCGAAAAATTGTCTGTTGGACTGATGGCAAATTTCTCATATTCTAATGAATAATTTCAAGAACTTTTCAGAAAAATATGGATTTCAATAATTTATTCAAAATGATCAACAGCGAGAAAATAAATAAACAAATGAGTAAAGAAGACTGCATGTGGATTTTATTTGGCCTATCGATACAGATTACTCAAATTAAAGACTCTATCCCTCAGAAACCATACACGATCAGTCGAACAACATATAAACATATTAATTTGTGTTGAATCCCACTGGTTTTCCTTCAAGTAGACTACAACAATATTATGACATAAATTTTGCAGGAATGTATTTCCAACATGATAGGGCTCCACCTCATTTTAGAGTTATTGCCAGGAACTTTTTGGATGAGAACTTTCCAAATATGTGGATAGACAGAGGTGGACCGCATGCATGGCCCCCTAGATCACCAGATTTCAATCCTATCGAATATTTCGTTTGGAGATATTTGAAATCTTAAGTAGATGTGTCTGAGATTGGAAGTGAGGATATTCTCCTACAACCTAGGAAGTAGTTATATCGAAGTATCGAAGTTACCCGCAATAAGATCCGTAATGATCCAGAAATGACCCAAAAGGCTATTAGACTAATTTGAAAAGAGTAAGAATATGCATTGGGCAAAACGGTAGCACTTTTGAGCAAATTTTATGATTTCTTTGAAATGTTTCACTTGTTCACTAATTTTTTCATTCATTTTCTCACTGTTGATCATTTTGAATAAATTATTCGGAATCGATATTTTCCTGAAACATTCTTGAAATTATTTGTTAGAATATAAAAAAATTCAGAAAAGCACTGCCGTGAAGGCAGGAGCTTTTGAGCGCTCGTACATGCACCTTGTAGGTGGATTCGCATTTTCAAGTTTTAGAAATCAATTGAAGGAATTTTCGAAAGCTGTCAAAAAAATTCTGAAACTTAGGCGAAATTCCAGACTTCAGTGCTTCAGCGGATCAATTTTTTTTCGATTATTCGCTAGAATTTTCTACGGTATCTATGGTCTTGGTGATGCGATCTGGACAAAATTTTGCACGTAGTTTGAAAACATTATTCCTCAGCTAAGTGCAAAATTTCATTCCAATCCGATCAGTAGTTTCGAAACTCAGGAAAAAAATAGTTTGAACGGCCATATTTACGGAACCCCTAGTCTTATTTTGCTCATTGATGAACGTGACCGTGAAATTCGCGATCCAAACCCACCCTGAAAATTTCAAGTCCCTAGGCCTTTCCGTTCGAAAGTTATGATTTTCTATGGTTTCTATGGTTCCGGTCATGCGATCTAGAGAAATGTAGCTTGAATATATCATTCTCCATTAGTATACAGAATTCCGTCACGATCAAATCTGTAGTTTGGAAATTATCAAGAAAACTTAATTTCAAACAACCATATTTACGGAACCGCTGGTATAATTTTGCTCATAGATGAAAGTGATCACGACAATCGAGATCCACACCTATCCTGAAAATTTCAAGTCCCTAGGCGTTTCCGTTCAAAAGTTATGGTTTCTATGGTTCTGGTGATGTGAGCTGAAAAAAATTTTGCATGTAGCTTGAACACCTCATTTTCCATTAGAGTGCAAAATTTCATCTCGATCGGATCTGTAGTTTCAAAGTAATCAGGAAAACAAAATTTCAAGCGGCCATATTTACGGAACCCCTCGGCGAATTTTGCCCAATAACGAACTCAACCGCGGCATTCGAGATTCGAACCTACCCTGAAAATTTCAAGTTTCTAGGACATTCCGTTCGAGAGTTATCGTGCTGACAGACGGCCGGACGGACGGACGGCCGGACGGACGGCCGGACGGACAGACTCGAATTTTCCGACGGATTCGTCATCAGTGAGTCGAACATAGTCGATTGAGACCATTTTCGGCTCAAAATTCGAAAAATACAGACATCGTGACGAAATGATATAGCCCTCGTGTAAGTAGTACGAGCGCTCAAAAAATACGAATTTTTCATCAGTCCAACAGACAATTTTTCGGATTCAATCTCAAAGTACAACATTTTTGTGAAGTAAGTGGAATTACACTATCGAATTAAAGCTTTCGACAAAAATTTGAATGAGTCAAATGTCATGTGGGACACTGAAATGTACTGATTCACATCGGAATTTTTCTGCTTTTTCCGGATATTTGAATCGAATTCCAAAATTCCGTCCTAAAGGGTGTTGAATCTCAGCTTGCAAAATGTCCCATATTTTTCTAATACGGACCTGGATTTTTTTTATCATTTCAATGATGAATCGATTCTCCCATGGAAGTGTGTTTCAAGTTCCAAATTTCAATTGATTATACTGTATGGTTCAGAAGTTATGAGCAATTGAAAATATTGACCAATACACAAATTGCCCTGTATCTTGGCTATGAAGATGATTAGACCTATCACATATTTTTTTTGGACTCGTCTAGGGTAGCTCTACCTCAGGTTAACGTATTTACATTCACCAATGAAATACTCTGTATAGTTATTGCAATGTCCCCTTTTTAGGACTTTTGATACCTTTTCTTTTTTTTCTGTAACAGACATGCGCATGCTCATTAAGTCCTTCTTTCCTCAATATAAAATACTGGTTTCCTTGAATTCATTTTAATACATGCTAGAAATTTTGGCGCTCCTTATTTTGACGAATTTTCCTTTTCTAAACCTTTCTAAAACTGTTGTTTAGATTTGTTCTTTCATAATAGCATGAACAAAGGAAAAACTGATTTTTGAGTCACAGGAGTCGTCGACTCATTCGATGAAATTTTTTTTTGGAAGGCGTTAAGAAAGAGCAACTATAGTTATCCTCCTCCTGTGATTTTTAACATTCAAGTTCTCATTACAACCAGCCAAATTTCCAGGGCACTACGATAGGCAATGGACTCAACACCCTTCCACAACTTACGACTCAGCACAAGGGGGATATCACAGCAGTCATGAACCCTATAGCTATTCGCTTCATCCCAGAATTGATGAGGAAAATTGAACTCAACTCTTTTTCCTGAATATACTGGACTATATATTCCAATGTTCGACTTCTTCGCAGAGAGAAAGCATAAAATATTTATGATTTCCGATTAGAATTCGAAATAGTTACACACGCATTATTTTGTGATATAGTGAACAAAACTTGAAGAATTACACAGCAGTATTTTGGGATCTCCATTGTATGTACAGGGTTGTTGTTCGGGTTTCAGGTTCTATATTTCCCATTTTCACTCGATCTCATTTGGTTTTCCTGGTACTTCGATTGAACAGCGAAATTGATGCACCCAGTAAAATTGTCATAATAATAATATTTTTATTCGATAATTAACATATTATGCATCGTTCGAAAGAGCAATTATTGTCAAAAAAGTTCTAAAGTGCATTCGAACAACTTATTTCTGTTCGTTAAGAAATTAATTTTTGAAATTTCAGAAGAAAACAATTTTGTTTATATTCAGACCCTATCACATGTTGGATATCGGAAAAACATATTCAACTTTACCCTTAAAAAAATTACGAAAAGCACTGCCGTGAAGGCAGGAGCTTTTGAGCGCTCGTACATGCACCTTGTAGGTAGATTCGCATTTTCCAGTTTCAGAAATCAATTGAAGGAATTTTCGACAGCTGTCAAAAAAATTCTGAAACTTGGGCGAAACTCCAGAATTCATGTCAGTGCTTCAGCTGATCAATTTTTTTTCGATAATTCGCTAGAATTTTCTATGGTATCTATGGTCTTGGTGGTGCGATCTGGACAAAATTTTGCAAGTAGTTTGAATACATTATTACTCAGCAAGGTGCAGAATTTCATCCCAATCCGCTCAGTATTCTCGGAACTATCAGCAAAAAAATATTTTGAACGGCCATATTTACTGAACCCCTAGCCTAATTTTGCTCATTGATGAACATGACCGCGATATTCGCGATCCAAACCCACCCTGAGAATTTCAAGTTCCTAGGCCTTTCCGTTCGAAAGTTACAATTTTCTATGGCTTCTATGGTTCTGGTCATGAGATCTGGACAAAATATTGTTTTAATATATCATTCTCGATTAAAATACAAAATTTCATCTCGATCGAATCCGTAGTTTCGAAATTATCGAGAAACCAAAATTTCAAACGACCGTATTTACGGAACCCCTAGTATAATTTTGCTCATAGATGAAACTGATCACGACAATCGAGATCCACACCTATCCTGAAAATTTCAAGTCCCTAGGCCTTTCCGTTCGAAAGTTATGATTTTCTATGGTTGGTCATGTGATCTGGAGAAATGTAGCTTGAATATATCATTCTCCATAAGTATACAAAATTTCGTCACGATCGAATCTGTAGTTTTGAAATTATCAAGAAAACTAAATTTCAAACTACCATATTTACGGAACACCTTGTATAATTTTGCTCATAGATGGACGTAATCATGACATTCCAGATCCACACCTATCCTGAAAATTTCAAGTCCCTAGGCCTTCCCGTTCAAAAGTTACAATTTTCTATGGTTTCTATGGTTCTGGTCATGCGATCTGGACAAAATTTCACATGTAGCTTAAACACCTCATTCTCCGTTTGAGTGCAAAGTTTCATCTCGATCGAATCTGTAGTTTCGAAGTAATCAGGAGAACAAAATTTTGAACGGCCATATTTACGGAACCCCTGGTGGAATTCTGCCCATTAACGAACTTGGCCGAGGCATTTGGGATCTGAACCTACACTGAAAATTTCAAGTTTCTAGGTTGATCCGTTCGAGAGTTATCGTGCTGTCGGCCGGACGGACGGCCGGACGGACGGACAGACTCGAATTTTTTGACGGATTCGTCATCAGTGAGTCGAACATAGTCGATTGAGACCATTTTCGGCTCAAAATTCGAAAAATACAGACATCGTGACGAAATGATATAGCCCTCGTGTAAGTAGTACGAGCGCTCAAAAAAAGAGTCAGATCAAAGGTTGGACTGAAACTTTAATGGAAGTAAACAGCGAGTTGGTAAAACTTGGGGCACCCAGTACAGGGTCTTAAACAAATCCAATTGATATAATCAACTATTGGAATTATTTCCTTCTAGTTTTTTTCCTTTCGAATCTGAAAGTTAAAATAATCCACTCTCACATTATCGAACACAATATTAGACGTTGAGAGAATTTTCCCTCCTGAGAATATTTTGTGACATGAATACTGAAAAACCTACACCAATTTGTCATTCAGACTCAGAGGAGATTCAATCAAGTCCCTCGCACCTTGAAAACCTAGTCGCAGACCAATCGGAGCATTTTTACGTGTTCCACATAAAGAAATCTCAAAATTCGTGAGGGCGTATCGAAAGATACGTCATTCATTCTGGATAAATCCCTGACAGACTTCGTTTTTAATCATTTTCAAACTGAGAATATAAATATAAATGACCAGTCGAATTACCCATAAGTCTGGTCAATATGTATAGTTTCTATTTGTAGTTCTGGTAATTTCCTTTAATAAATAATATCAATTTTGGGGGTAACGGTAAACTTGGGACAACTTGTATAAAGTAGGCTTCGAAGAGTCAGTACAGAGGCGATATTAAATATTTCTCTTAATACTTTCTATACCATTTTTGAATTTCAAATAGAAATGTGAGAAAAAAAATTTTGTTATTTTTAAAGTGCCTTTTGCGTTTCCCTGGTTTTGACATTATTTCGAGTGATAATACAGTGGTA
Organism: Aphidecta obliterata; assembly: GCA_963966015.1. NCBI lineage: Eukaryota > Metazoa > Arthropoda > Insecta > Coleoptera > Coccinellidae > Aphidecta > Aphidecta obliterata. The sequence continues at coordinate 9,534,390 of OZ014435.1, forward strand.
AATAATAATCGAAATACTTCTGATATGGTATCTTGGATGACGTAATAATATCTTGACCGAAGAATTCAAAAATGTAATAAAGAAAATTTGAAATTTAACATTGACCTGGTACACAATTATCTAACCCACAATAATATTGGAGCACTATAAAGCAGCAGAAACCGAAATAATTATTTTTCCTTTTTTTATAAATAGCTGAAGAGATTAGTGGGGAGGGTCTCGTTCTATAGACTTAACCTTTATTTATAACCTAACTCCCTTTTTGAGTTTTTGGACTTGATTTATTTTATGTATTGTTTGAGCGAACTAGATATGTATTATATTTTTGTTATGAGATTTGTAGATATGTGATAGAGGCACTCATTTTATATTGTATAATTTATTTATTCTTAAGTAGGTAATAAAAATTCATGAATGAAAGAAGTTTTTGTTCAATGATGAAATGCTCGTTTTCTGCGATGTGAAGAAATGTCAAATAGCCATCGCAGAAAACTTTTCATGGTGGTCACTTCGGAACGAATATATTATATTAAGTGAATACTTTCGAATTATGATGAAAAACTATGGATCATATCACCACCCTAAAAAGCACCAAACTGCAAACAAAGTAGGATTTCACATGCACCAGCAGCACTCCACTAGCTTCCGCACTCAAATATTGGGGTGTTTTTCAATGAGTACATTTTTCAGGGGATGGCGAAGAAAAGTGGAATTATCCCCCTTTTTCAAGTAATGGAATGTCGCAGGGATATAATAGTTATCCTCAACCTCACCAAGACCCAATGATGTACCCCAAGAACTACATGAAACGACAAGGCGATGTTTGAAATGAAAATCAATTTATTATTGAAAGGTTGCGATTGTACTGAAGAATTGCTGATCAATTCACTACTCAGGAATTATGCATTATTTATTATTTATTTATTTTATTTGGGAATTAAGGACACAAACCGGTATGAAACAGTGTCTACGAAGAGTTATGTTGTAACTGTGCAGTGACTAAATTCGAAAACTATTTTCTGAGGACATCATCAATTTTCAACCTGCCACATTGTTTTTTTTTTGATAATCAGATTTGTGAATACTTTTCAACACTATCTCCTGCATCGAAGGAGGATTGGAGGAGATTTCGCGAAATACAGATAATCAATGGGAAGAACAAAAATCGAGTCCACACAAAGAGTTGGTTTTGATTCCATCAAGACTTAGAGAAAAAAAGGATATTTCAATTTTCATTGACCGTCTACTTTCAATCTGGTATTGAAGTAGGTTCAACAACAAAACTGTATATGTATTCGAATATTTTTTCCGCCATAAAATGAATTTCAGATATTTCAACACTAACTTGTATATTAAAATAATTTCATGTATTTAAACAACCCCAGTTCATATATTATCAGTTATGAATAAATCTAGAAAATAGAGCATATTTTTATAATTCAAGAATTATGACTAGGTTATATATATTTCAGTGTATTATCCTCAAACTCCGGCCACAAAGCAAAAAGACATCTGATACACTTTTATTCCCAACCTTTTATAATGTTCGATATACACCAAATTACTGTTGACTGAATGAAATGGATCGTCTCAAATCTCATATCGTCCAAAATGTAACTTCTTTTGGAATGAATAAACCATCTCACGGTCAAGTACGTCTAAATCTAACCTTGTCCTCAGATTTTTTTTCAAACTTGCACCCTAATTATCTCTTAAATCTGTCTCTAACTTCATGAAATCAACTCACATGCAAACCCCTCTTTCTCAATATTTTCAACCCTGAGTGTTCAAAGTGAATCCAGGAATTGACACGGAATTGCTGAAACATTTCTGTTTTATACAGGGTGTTTCCAAATTAGACGTGAACCTTGGAGGACGTGATAGTATCACTTATTTGCTGTCGTTTGAGCCATATTATTGACGACCGAGAAATTTGATTATAATTTTGGATTATTTTCATCAGAAAAGAATATGATATGTATGAAAAAAGCAAAACTATGCTGTGAAAAAAACTAGTATGATCTGAAAGTTGGTTTATGAAGAAAATAAAAATCAATTTCTTATATCAATTTGCCTGCAACTTTCGGAGTCCACAATTTAGGTATCAAAAAATTATTTCAAAAACTTGTCAAATTCCTTCTTCATTTTCTATGAAAGTTTTCATGAGAATGCAGGCACTAGTTTCGTTCCAGCAGATTTTGATTTGAAAGGGGATATAAGCATCAAGAAAGAAAAGTAACGAATTAAATATTTTTTTTATTGCAATTAAACACTAATTTTCAAAAGAAAATTCATTCATAAATTACGTTCGAAATGTCCTAGACCATTTCTCATAAGAGAACGTGCCTTCTTTCTGATTTCTTCAGTCCTGAAATTCACTCTCAATCTTCTCGCTACTCCGTCTTTTCTCTCCACAAGTTGTGCACGTGTATGTATTTCCCTCTCATATACCATTTCTTTGAAACTGTCCCAAACATGGAAATCTAACGGTGTTAGATCCGGACTTCTCGCTGGCCACGAAATAGCTCCTCCCCTACCTATCCACCCTTTAGGAAAAAATTCGTTCAAAAACATACGAACGTTTAGCCTATAGTGTGAGGGACACCCATCCTGTTGGAGAATGATTTCACGCCTGTCAATCAAGGGAACCTCGTCCACAAAACTGTCCAAATTTTTTCTCAGAATTCTTCATAATTTGCTATTGCTGTTGCTCCCATCCAAACATTAACACTAAATCACTATTTTTTATGCCGGACATTCAAAACGTTGTTTATGAAAAAATCTGCTGAAACGAAACTGGTGACTGCATTCTAACGAAAACTAACTTTTTCAGGGAATGAAAAAGGAATTCGGCAAGTTTTTAAAATATTTTTTTCATAAATAAATTGTGGAATTCGAAAGTTGGAGGCAAATTGATATTAGAAATTGATTTTTATTTTCTTCATATATCAACTTTCAAATCATACTAATTCTTTTTCAACATCTATTACAGCATACTTTTGCTTTTTTCATACATATCATATACTTTTCTGATGAAAATAATCCAAAATTATAATCAAATTTGGTCGACGTAGAAAAAATTGACGAAAAATGAAGTGAAGTGAGGAATCTTTCAAAAATCACAAGAACTCAAATAACTCGTAAACTGTTGATTTTTGGTTATCAATAAATATGGCTCAAACGACAGCAATGGAGTTATACTATCAGGTCCTCCAATGTTCACGTCTAATTTGGAAGCATCCTGTATATAAACGACGAGGTTTGTTCGAATTTGGTATTTGAGTTCCACACCAATGAAAATACTTTTGTACTACTCATTTCACACCGAGTGAATAACTCCGGTGTGAAAGCTGATTATCCACCTACAACTTTCTGGCTAACGAAGCTAATCATTGATCAGAGATCTTCCTCCCTTTTCCCTTCCGTTCTCTACACCGTTCCCGAGTGACAAAAACTAATTGCCCTTGTGGTGGGTTTTTGCCAATATTTTCTTAACAGGATAACCTTTCGTGGTCTATCTGCTAGTGGGTCAATTCTGATCGGTGTTTTTTTAAGGTAATGAATGTTGGTCTTCAAAACACATCGAATTTTTCGCATATACAGGGATTGGCAAGACCAAGGACGCAAAAGTTGAATTCAATAAAAACACAAGAACTTACTCGATTTTATTTTGTCCCAACTGAAGATAATTGTGGGGGGGAAGGAGTTGCCACTTCAGTTTTTTTGCCTCGAGTAGATCCAGTTTCATTGAAATAATCCTCCATTCTGCAGATTAGACTCAGGTCAGGTTTGATTCCTGATAGCAACGTAAGAGCTACACAACGCACGCAAATCCAACAGCCTGAGCAATATCCTTCTACTTATTCGCTACATTCAATTGACAGTGTCTTTGTTTTTTCAATGAACCCAATCAAAGTAATTGATGATTTAATTTTCTCGAGAAACTATCGCTCCTTTGACGTATTAAGAAACAAGGAATCTCCATTCAAAGTAGCTGGAATCCATTATGGTTCTTCAGAAAGTGCAATAAAACCGTCAAAACAATTCGCCAGCACTCAATCAACTGCTATAAACAGTTTAATCTCCCACTGAAGTAATTAAAATACTCAGAGTCAGTGATACCCAACATTTCCATTGGAGATTGGAGATTTTCCCACCAGCGATGTTGAACGGAAATTCACAAGGGTGGACACTGGATTCTAGGATACCCAAGAACATAATATGGATATTGAAGTCTATTCAACTTTTTCCTATATGGTATTTACAATTTCTCGACTCTTAATTGTTTTTCATTTGTATTATCTTACTGTCGCTACCAATTCCTATTCAAATATGAATTTTTCTTTGACTTGAACGTTGTGGACACTCAGGTAATTATGATGTTTGGAGTTCAATATAGCACATAATTACTTGCAAACTCTCAATTCCAACTACTCATTCTAAAAGAAGATAGGAAGAATCGCAAAAATATCCGATGAAATATGAATGATTCAAATGAAAAATAACGTTCAGGTAGAAACCTCTCCGTTCTTGGACTTTTCGGAGAAAACAGCAATTGCTACTTTGTTCGAGTGTTTGACAAATTCAACTGAATGGACTTGTTGTCATTATTCTCAGTTTTATTTTCTGTTGTTATCATCATAGAATAGTGTAGAGTATTTTACTTGTGAAAAAATGAACAAAGCCTAAGATAATTATGAATTTTGTAATGTGCGATAAAACTCTGATTAAAAAAAATTGGGAAATCATTTTCTTTATAATCCAATTTCTTACGGTTCAGTGTTGAAGGAAATAAATTCATTCAATTTCGTAAAGACATTTGATTATCTTATTATTTTTCAGTTATTTCTCATCAAAAGTCTATCATTGCAATATGCAAAGTACCGCTTGATTTCTTTCATTGTGACTTTGATTTTGTTTAGTTGTGCTAGTACAATAACATATTTTCAATGGGGTTTCTGAATTAATTGTCACGTTATCAAGTTAATTCAATCAGATTTAGGCATTTATTGAGATTTGGAAGATCAATAATTCAAAAATCAATTTAAAGAAATTTACCGAAATTCATGGAATAAATATCGGACAAGTTTTTTACTATGATTGTTGTGATAATTTCCAAGAGATATAATCACAGGAATTATTATCAAAATTTCCAACGTCAGATCAGAAAAACTCGATTTTCTTTTAACGTGGAAATGCTGAAGAGCTGAATCTCCACATAACTCATATTTTAGCGATTCAATTGGAGAAGTAACAAATGCTGAATAACTTGAGGTACGTATTTTGATATTATCATTTTCTTTCTTACGTTCTTGATAAAAAAAAAAATAATTACGACTACAAAGTATGGGATTATGTAATGGGCTAATCTCGATAGATTCCGTCTAGAAGGAACGAAGGTTTTAGAGAAAATATTGAAAAATTTGAAGGTTTACATGATTCTTTGCGTGTTCTTCGTGATCCATTTGAAATATTGCTGATATTCAGATAAAATTTTGAGAATTTCAAGAAACAATTGTTTGACATGAGAATGGCAGTGCATTCTCTCAGATAAAACTAACAGGAGAAATATAATGAATTCATATTCGAATATGAAAATAATTATCAGAGTAGTGAAAATAAGAAAGATATACCAACTAGGTATTCACTAATTAACTTAGCCTCCGATTTTCACTGATTGAGAGTTTAACAAAACCACTACACATGTTTCGCCATACCATGGCTTCATCCGGTGACGAGATAAACTAAACTAACTGTTGCATTCGCTCGAAATAAATGATAATAATAATACCAATGGTATGGCGAAACACGTGTAGTGGTTTTGTAAAACTCTGTATTCGTAGAAAGCGTAGTGAATTCTGAGTTAATATGGAATTTCATCAAGTATCGGCCAAATCAATCCAATAAAGATATACCATTTCATGAAATATCAATCAGATTCGGCGATCTCTTAAACCTCAGAGAAAACAGCTAGGATTGCTGATACAAAAGCGAATTCTTCCAAATTTTTCATGACAACTGTTGACACGCATGTCATTCGTCTCAGACCAGCCATGTGGAAGGAAAATAAGCAGGACAATATGGCTCAAACAAACACAATAAATTCTTCAACAGATAACGTCCACCTAAATCCACACTAATGCAGAAGAATTCCAAATGAAATCACAGACAATGGCGATCTTTCTATCGAACAAGCCAACTGCAAATATTATTAACTTATTCGTGTACGTTCGATGTTATCTTTTTGTCGTATTTACCAGCCTCTACCATCTAGATCTCAGGTTCTTTGTGTGAAGTGTGCGTTACAAACTAGGTGCTGAAAATAGGATAATCAAGAAAAAGTGAGTGGCTGAGAATCAAATTCTTATACTTATCACATTTCACAATTTTTCTTGGAATCGAGTGGCAGAGATAGATATATTATAAACGTCCGTTGAAAATAAGACATGATTCAATAGGTTACATCAGTTGAAACGTTGTTATTCTAAATCTATACAGGAAGCAATCCTCAAATTAAATGGCTTTAACATTATTATTATTCCTCTCAGTAAACTCAGCACTGAGTTGTTACTGAAGACTTGAATAAAGTTCAGTTTCCAAAAATACATATAAGGCTTAACCAACAAGGAAGTTGACAATGTGCTTTTTGAAATTCTGATCCTCTTAAGAAGTAAAAAATACTTCCAGACAGGCTAGACGGACCGTATGGATGTCGTCGGAAGGCCTGTTTCTTCTTGTAAGAAACGCGGGGGCATGGCCCACTCAGGACCGCTACGCGGTCGTATTTTTCAGTATCATTAAGTACCAGAATCAATTAGAGGTCAAGTTTGAGAATCGATTCAATGAATTTTAAAGGCAAGAATTGACGAATGAAATTTTAAAATTGATCCGGCCTAGAATAAGTTTTAGTTGAGACATAATCAAATTCGCATACAACTGAGGACATTTTTCATCCACAGGACTTTGGCACAGAGGTGTGCATCAGCCTTACTGAACATGATCATTATCAGACAATACACAAAGGTTAAAGTGATCAGTTTGAAGATAATTGACGTATTCCCCACGGAGGACCCCTGAGGACCAAAAAGAAAGAACGTCATTAAGCCCACGCAACATAGCAACTGAATATTCCATCAGCAGCGTCTTCGCGTGCGCCCCGTTTATAAGGTGTTCGGTGAATTATTAGTGAATTAGTGAGAGATAAACAGAAGCGATGAACATGAAGTAAACAGCATAATTCTCACTATTTGTGCTAGGCGCTGATTATGAGATAAACTGTTGGTAAGAAAGAGCATCCCTATAACATCCTCGTAGCGGAGGGGTGGTTGGTTGGCTACGGGGCGTCGGGGCGCTCTATTTAAACGCCGTCGCCGGCAAGTTTAAGCGTCACTGTGCGTCGGAACTTGCGAGGAATATCCGGATAAGTTCCTGCCACCTGTTAGGATGATCCATCAGAGAAATGTTGCCGCAGTAGTTTTAGTAACTTGTTGGGTGGTCATCGCGGTGACTGGACTGCCTCGTGGGGGCGGTTTGGAGGTGGGAGCACCAGCGGAATTGGTGAGTATTATGATAGAACTAATAGTGGTATTTATTCATCGGATACAACAAAAGATCCTTTAAAACTATTATCCATCCATTAAAAATATTAGGAACTCTTTGATATTTGTAGATAAAATGAGAGATCAACTACAAAAGTGTTATGAATTTGAAGTTCGATAGTTATGTATAGAAGAAGAGAAAAAAACTTCCATAAAAAGAATATCAATAAAATATAAAAATATTTCAAAACTTTACAGCCAGTTTTGTGACAACCTCGAAAAGTTCTAACAATGGATAGTATTATTTAGTTAGTTGTTTTTTGAAAATACAATAATCTATGGAATTATGGGGTGATGAGCAGATTATTAGCTCGATAGTTACTGGACAGACAAATGCATTTTGACCAAACTATCGAACGAAAGATTTTTATGTGAAGTAGAGTTACGATATGGAATTGAAATAATAATAAACAAGTGATATAACATAATATAAATACAGGGTGTCCCAAGTTCGAGTGCCTACTAGACGTTTCTGAGAACCGCACCTATTCGAAATCTGAAAATATGGATATTGTTCCCCTGATTACTTGAAAACTGTTCCCCTGATTACTTGAAAACTACGGATTTGATCGAGATGAAATTTTGAACTCGAATGTAGAATGAGGTGTTCAAGCTACATGTGAAATTTTGTCCAGATCGCATGACCAGAATCATAGAGACCATAGAAAATTGTAACTTTTGAACGGAAACGCCTAGGGAATTGAAATTTTCAGGATAGGTGAGGATATCGAATGTCGTGATCACGTTCATCTATGAGCAAAATTATACTAGGGGTTCCGTGAATATGGTCGTTTGAAATTTTGTTTTCTCGATAATTTCGAAACTACGGATTCGATCGAGATGAAATTTTGTATTTTAATCGAGAATGATATATTAAAACAATATTTTGTCCAGATCGCATGACCAGAACCATAGAAACCATAGAAAATTGTAACTTTTGAACGGAAAGGCCTAGGAACTTCATCAATGAGCAAAATTAGACTGGGGGTTCCGTGAATATGGCCGTTCAAAATATTTTTTTCCTGATAGTTCAGAAACTACTGATTGGATTGGAATGAAATTTTGAAACTAGCTGAGGAATAATGTATTCAAACTACTTGCGAAATTTTGTCCAGATCGCATCACCAAGACCGTAGAAAATTCTAGCGAATTACCAGAAAAAAATTGGTCAGCTGAAGAACTGACATGAAGTCTGGAGTTTCGCCTAAGTTTCAGAATTTTTTTGACAGCTATCGAAAATTCCTTCAATTGATTTCTAAAACTGGAAAATGCGAATCTACCCACAAGGTGGATGTACAAGCGCTCAAAAGCTCCTGACTTCACGGCAGTGCTTTTCGTAATTTTTTCAGTTTTTTTTCGATATTTTGAAAACGATTTCAACGAATGCAACGAATAGAAATATATTCAAAATTGAACAATCGATCATATATAAGAAGAAAAAATAAAAAAGTCGAACATCGAACAGTCGATCATAATCCAAATTTCCAGATCTCAAATAGGTCCGCTTCTCAAGAAACGTCTAGTAGGCACTCGAACTTGGGTCACCCTGTATAACAAAAATTCTCCTGAAATAAGTAATTTCTGATTGTAGTTGTCTTCATTCTCTAGAATCTCTTCATAATATCAATAAAGTTTTCATCAATTGCTTTTGGAGCAAATGTACCATCGATATTTTTTCTTCAACGAAACGAATTTTTCAAAATTCTCTAATTTTCAATGTACGAGTTCACCACCATGTATTCATGAGTATTGATGAAAGAGCTTTGAATAAATGAATTGAAGAAAAAATTAAGTCGAAGTTGTTATTTCTGTTCCCAATAATGGGAATTTACCAATATATCATACACTCGATCATACACTATACAAAAAAATCAGATGTCGTTCGATATGCCGGTTCCCCTTTTGCCAATACATTCGAAAAGTAATTTTTCTCGATCTTTTTTGCCAATTTCGATTTTGCGGAGTTCCTAGTTATCCAATATTCTCGAAGTTTTTCCGTTGATCAAATATTGAATAAATTACGGCTTCAACTTTCCGAACTCTTTGAGGTTTCAGATTTATTTCATTTATGCAGGAAAAGTTTCTTCATATCAAGGTAGAGGAAATTTGAACTTTATTTATCCCTCGCCCAAATGCTCCAGCAACAACCAGTGCCAGAAATGTGTGGTTTCATTTCGATAAAGTTTGGAAAAAATAGCCAATACCAATACCGAATGGACAACATTTTTTTTTCAAAAAGCTACAAGGCCAAGAAAACGTGAAGGTGAAGCTTTCGGCCCTCTCTACATTCAATTAAATTCCGGGAAAAACAATATTTCAAATTTATCTCCTATACCAAATTCGAGGTCGTAAATTTATTTTCGAAAATTTTCCCTGAACAAAGCATTTGTTGATTTGAAATTTTCTTCTTGGAATAACATTTCCATATACTGTTAAGGTGCTGCATCGAAAAAGTGGACTACTTTGTAGATCAATTCTCGTAAACAATAAATTTCTGGCAACTCTTCAGAGGAAGTAGACAAATGTTCCCAATTTTTCCACACGACACTTCTACAGAATTTCAGCGATAAAATGAAAGTAAAACACGGTCGTTTAACATGAATTAATGATCCTCATCGATGCATCGTATCAGATTGAGGGCAGTTATAGTACCATCATTTTTTATCCGACACATAAAACATATATGTAATATAAATCGGTTCTCAGGGGTTTATGAAACTGGCTATATCACATATTGTAGCCATATGAATGACACCCATTTCAAGTAGCGTTGCCAGATATATTAAATTACTATTCCGAGAATATTGTAGGAAGAAACTGCAAATTTGTTGTCCTGTATTCATACACTATTATTCAATATAAAATTACCCCTTTTAGTTGAGCATATACATTGAATAATAGTGTATAAATAACGCCTATGCAATGCATATGCGAATGCCTATGCCAATGCATATCCGAATGCATATGCATAATGCATATCCGAATGCTTCTGCCAATGTATATCCGAATGCATAATGCATATCCGGATGCATATGCAAATCCGCATGTTTGTAATTTGTTACCATATGGATTGTCAGATTGGTGACATGAAAATGGAAATATGGAAGGTGGGAATATCGATTTTTTTTCGATCCTATTAGAAGTTTGATTTTGTGTTTGTCACCATTGTAACCCGAAAAATCCCCAGGAATTATACTCGATCTAAATTCTTTTAAAATTAGTTTTCGCAAAAAAATAGAATTTTCCATATTAATTGTATCAAGGAAATGTTCTTCAATAGTACAGAAAATCCTTCTGCTTTGAAGCTTTAATAATTCGAACCTCTTCGAAGCCATAATCACCTCATGAACGTCGGAGATCGTCTTGTTGCAAAAAGGAAAGTTTAATTACCATCATCAAGGTTTTTCTGAGTTAATTACAAAGAAGTGAAAACTCGTAGATATTCATTAGAAGGTGGGAGTTACATAATGTGGTTTTGAATTGAGACCCTAAATGAGGAAATTTAAAATTTTCTTGAATAAATCCGTTTACTAAAGCATAAAGGAGAAATTCATCTTTTATGTGTCTCAGACGAATCACTCTTGGGAAAATCCGGAAATTTAGAATTTTCGTCAATTGCATTTATCTCACCGTTCAAATTATTGAAAGTATAAAAATTACAATATAATAACTAATATGATTCCACTAGAATGGGTTCAATTCCACGATACGTGTTTCGATGGCACAGCATCATCTTCAGCTGGTTAAGGTATAACTAAATTAATTCTCTAAACGTACATACTGATACAAACAAACTTTATCATTTGTTGGGGGTGATATCTTATTGACGACTTCCTAGGATGAAATTATGCTTATCTTACCGCCATTAAGTGAGAAGATCTGTTGACGTTATTTTTTCAATTTTTTTAATTTAGAAGAGATACAAAAAATTTTACTTCAAAGAAGATTCAATAATGGTTGCGCAACTTGAGAAAGACCGATATTATAAAGTTTTAAATTATTCGGGAAAATTTCGGAAAGATTTCTCATTTTTTAAGAACAAAGGATGTTTCAGTTGCATATAAGACCACGAACAATTTAGGCAGATTTAAAAACAATGAAGATAGAACGGATACATTGGATGAATGTGGTGTAATAAATCAACTTGCGGAGCATGCCGGATCATTTGAAGATAAATAATCATGCTTTCAAAGAAGACTTTGAAATTTTGAACACAGAAAATAAGAGGAGAAAATTGAAGCTTTTGGATAGGCTTGAGATAAATAAAAAAATTCGTCTGTTTTCTCATTGAACGGTCAAGTAGACTTGAACAATTGACCACTATTGAATCTTTTTTGAAGTAAAAATTTTTGTCTTCAACGTCCACAGATCTTCTCACATAATGGCGGTGAGATAAGTATAATTTCATCCTTAGAAGTCGTCATTTTGATATCATCAAATACTCACCCCATACAAGGAGTTGCGCATAGAATTAACCATTACCCCCACCTAGTGATGAAATTTGTTTGTTTTAGTAGGAAGCTTTAGAGTTCAGAGAATTTGTTAAGTTATATCTTAAACACCTGAAGATGATGCCGTTCCATCGAAACACGGGTCGATAGTTTGTCTCATATCTAATTACATACTATGTTCCCTCATCTGAAGCGTATTTTTATGATATAAGCTGAGACATAGGTACATTCGAAATCCCAATGCTTGCTTTGACCTTGTTTTTTTTTTGGAAGAGACATAAACTCTCATCAATCTAGTCCAAAACCAAACTAGATAACAAAACTCCCAAATATACTCAAAACCGATAATGAGCATTCGCTAATCCGGAAATAAACACCATCCGGGAATATGAAATATGGTGTGTGTTTGCCCATTGCATCAGTGATTGGAAATAGCTTGTGTGTTTTGGTTATATAAGTGAAGGTTATTCGTGATAAATTAATTGAATTGGGGGAGAGAAGGAGGAGTCTGATCGGAATACCATTCTGACGAAAGCATTTAGGATTCCTCCAACTGTTCAGCTATGGTAGTTGCATCTGTACAAAACGAAATTTGGGAAAAGGTCATGGAAACTTTTCAACTTCGATGAAAACAATATAGTTTCTTAGTTTTTCTATTAGCTTGTTAGTTCCAACAGTAATGAACCCTCTGTTCGATGTCCCTCATGCAGATAATGCATCGAACGACATCTGATAAAATGACAGGAGCCAGGAATGAGCTACACATAACCTCAGCTCGAACAGCAAAACGGCTCGGTACCGGAGGAATATTAAATTTACCCTTAATGGCGCACATCAGATGAGCGTTTCCGCAAACAAATAATCGGCGTTCTACACATGAACATTCGATATGATTATCTGTTTAATCGCCTTGATTCTGAGCTGTTGCCGGATGACTTTAATGCTTGTTAGTTCCTGTTTGCTGGACAATGTTCATTAGACGGAAAAGGGTTGCATGGATGCGGATTATTGAAACAATACAATCTCTCGTTCACTGGGCGAAATTGGGTTGATGAAACTGGCACATGTGCCCCTACCGAAATAGTAATTCAGTGAGTTTGAGTTGAACTAAATGAGTTCAACTGTCCACAATTCTCCGAGTCTTTTTATTGTCTTCAATCCATCCTTAAAATATCTAGGGAAGGTACAGGGAATGCAATCAAAAGAAACCTGGAGAGAAACTATCAAGGGTGTCACATTGTGATCCATTCTGATAGTCAACTCCTGTATCATCGGCTCAAAGCTGATATGGGAGTGCCGGAAGAAACTCAATGAAGTAGGCAAGAACAACAAGGTCTCTTTAGTCTGGGTTCCTGGTCACTGAAGAATCAAAGGAAACGAAGAGGCCAATACACTTGCCAGAAAGGGAGCATAAACGCCTCTTACTGGCCCAGACCCTTTCTGTGGAATAGGCAAATGCATCTATAAGAAAGAGTTTTGAGAGAAGGAAGAGACTGGAAGAAAAGCACTCTGGAGGAAGCTTCCAGGAATGGATCACTCCGAAAAGTTCCTTGGAAACTTTACAAGGGCAAGAATAAGTTACGCCTCCCCACTAGCTTCCTCACAGGACATTGTCGCTTAAGGAAGAATATGATGTGGATGGGCTCAACAGAAACTGACGAGTGCAGATTCTATGGGGAAGAGGAGGAAACTCCTGTTCACCTGGTTACAGAATGATTCGCCATTGCAAACCAGCGCAAAGAATGTCTTGGACAAGAGAGTTACAGGAGAAACGGGGATTTAATTTCCTTGAAGTCCTCTCAGATACTGGAGTTCATTGGAGTTCTGGAGCTGGAAGGGCGAGCTGTGGGTAGCGCATTTGCGAAAACAACTCTGATGGGGGGCACATAGACCTTGAGGTCGCAGTGAAATGTAACCTCCTTACCTAACTGTAACTATAACTATTGTCTTTGGTAGTGTGCAGAAATCTAACAGAGTTGTTACTCGAAAATACTGTAGTCTGGTGAAGTAAAACAGGACAATGTACCACAAACAGGAGAATTCTAGATAAGATACACAGGTTAGCAAGTATATGCTCCATCATAACATGTCTCAGTAGGGCCAATCCAGTGATAGATAGAAGGCCTCTTGAGGTTAATCTCGAATTTGAAGAGAAGAAGACAATTAAATATCCAAGAACCCAATCATCTTTGAACTTCTCAGCCCTAGTGATGAAACTACAAAGGAAGCGTAAGCGTTAAATGGTGATACTTAACCACAAAGTTAATCATAAAGAAAGACTAGTGAAAGAAAGCCTCCACCTTTGATTTCGAAGAGAATGCTATAAAATGGCACACAGAAGGCTCGTAACTCATCAAAGAAACAGGTGCTGGACTATTCAAACCTCTAACTAACAATTCGGAAGCAATCAGAAGATGTGTACCATTCAATATAGAAAAGAGCTTCAGAGATGTCAAAGCACCGAGCTCAGATGTTATCAGTTCGAAGATGGGTAAACTCAAGAACAAAAGATAACAGCACCAGAAAACAAGCATAAGCAGAGTAGGACCAGAACCTTCATGTAGCTCATGGAAACACACCTCTGAAAAACAGTATAGAGAGGAAAAGGAGACTGACATGGGGGAACTCTGATGAAATCCTCCAGGTTTGGAGCTTTTCAAAAGGACCTTCAGCACTGAGAATTCAAAAAATTCAAAGTAAGATAAAGTGTCGATTGTGGATTCTGGGAGGAGACGAAACTTCTGAACAACTTATAATTGCCTACCTCGCCATTGAAAGCGAACGCAATGAATTCTTGAGCCATTTAGAACCATTGAAGATGGAGACATATCCTCAATAAATTCTACTAATTTTCTAATTGTCTTTACTTCTTCATATAAAACTGTTTTCATGATTATTCGGTATGGATATTCAGTCCTATTATGTTTCAGAGTTTGAACATGATAATGACTACTCTGCGATATTTTTCCTTGATCAGAATTCTAAATATACAAATTATATGAATTGTGAATCGATTGCTTATAGACGGAAAATATGCTGAACTAATTCCAACGACGAATATATTATAGCACCTAAACATTGATTTCTGCAGTATTGAGAATAGCAGAGAATACAAGGTTGTTTACCAACTACAACCATTAATTCATTATCGCTGTGAGAATATAATGCTGTTTATAACGTGTGAGATTATGTATGATGATGATTGAACCAATTCTGTGGTTAATGAAAGGATTGGTGGATATTGAATAATTTACTAATTGAACAGAGATTTCTGATGAGACATGGCTGTCTGGGATATTCACAGTGAGGCTTGAAACATTTAACTCAAAAGAGAATGAGTTTTTGCGAACACTGTTCGAAAATACATTCCGAATGATATTATAAAATGGACAAAAAAATTAAACTGCCCTTAGCAATTTGAAGGATAATGTTTGTTATAAAGGTGATCTATGTGTTCTTTTGGTGAACTGTGTAACCTTAGATAATCCAGATGAGCTGAAGGTTGGGGAAATCACTGGAGATCTCCTCCAATAGGTGTTTTATTGCCTATGAATCTGGAGGTCTTGTAGGCCACTCTCCCAATAGAAACTCAATTTTTTGTTGAGCATACCCTATGCCACATGGTGTTTGGACTTGGTATGATTCTGGGACCAAAAAATCTCTTCTCTGGAGTTGAAACGTAGACTACCTCAATTCATTATGGACCATTTTATGAGCTTTAATTCTATTGAATTTAAGAGTGAATGAGGATACAGCTAAGGATATTCCGCAGCGAACTTGCAAACGAATGTTTTATTCCTCTAATAAAATCGAATTCGAGGTAGTAGATGCAGTTGTGTTGTAAATTTTATGAACGAAGAGCATGATCATTTCGAATGAATATTCTCCCAACCCAAAGGTGTTTTCTTCATTATCTTGAGAGCTTTTTCGCAACTGAAATAAAAGTTGAACGGAAAACACAGTCCCCATTTGTATTGATGAAATATGATATGTTGACATATTTGTATTTTCACTTTGTTTATCTCCAAATGATTTTCGTTGACTATTTTTCTCACGTGAGATGCTAACTAATCGAAAGTTTTCAAACTTTTAAATTTGTGAAGTCTTCGTTAAGGTATAATAAGGATCACCATATAAGAAAGAGTTTTGCGAGGAGGAAGAGACTCGAAGAGAAGCACTCTGGAGGAATCTTCCAGGAATGAATCATTCCAAAAATTTCCTTAGGAAATTTAAAAGTGCAAGATCCAAGAAGTATTTGGATCTCAGTAAGAATAAGTTACGCCTCCTCACTGGCTTCCCCACAGGACATTATCGCCTTAGAAAGCATATGATGAGAATGGGCTTAACAGAAACTGACGATTGCAGATCCTGTGGGGAAGAGGAGAAAACTCTTGTCGGCCTAGTAACAGAATGCCTCGCCATTGCAAACCATCGCAAAGAATGTCTGGACAAGATAATTACAGGAGTACCGAGTATTTAATCTCCTTGAAGCCCTCTCAGATACTGTTCATTGGAGCTTTGGAGCTGGAGGGCGAGCTGTAGGTAGAGCATTTGAGAAATCATCTCTGATGGGGGGCACACTAAACTTTGAGGTCACAGTAACCCTTACCTAACTATAACCACTATAACTATCAGGATCTCCAAATTCTGAGGTGTATGGATGAAACAATAATTGTTCTAAAGTCTGCCAATTATCTTCTGAATGAGTAATCGATAGAATCAAAAATACATCTAATCAATCAAAGAATTCTCTCCACGCCTAGTTGAATCCTCTCAATTCTCAACGATGTCAGTTAATATCTACAGGTGCCGAGCTGATGCAGAGTTGATGGACATAACTTCACTATAAGGAAATTCCAAAACCCGCATGTGGTAATATGATGTTTCTTTCATTTCAGATTGTGAATACTGCACCAAAATCTGTGAGTGAAAGGACATTGTCTATCAATAATCTACCTCCATATCTATCACTTCGTTCAAAAAGGTCCAGTGAACATATAGTCACAGGTAAATATATTTCAATTCTCACTAAGACAAATTAATAATCACCTAGTGATATTGTAAGGACGAGGAAAAAGAATCACAGTGGATTTTTGCTCAACGGCATATGCTCACCTAATAGCTTCTTCCAGTTCATTAAGTTTCATGAGATGTAGGTTCATTGCCCACCGTCCTGAAAGAATGGTCGCCTATCTACATGATTCCAGATTCTCGGGATGCAATTTATTCTCAACGCTTTCCTCCTTGTGTTTGTAGGAAATGTAATTTGTTAACAACGGAGGCAATTAGTTGAACAAAGACTTGAAGTTACAATGTATTCCTTTTTTGTTAATGCGGAGGTTGATGACTTGCAAATGGAGTCAAGATAGATCGTTGTTTGTTTTCATTTGGTCAACTACAAAGACTTTGCATTGCATTTCTGACATTTATATTTCCACTTTCATACTCATATTATCCTCCAAACATATGTTTCAGGAAGAGGTTATACTTCGCAGTCTATTAATTTTTTCATTTTTGAACCTACTCAACAAACTTTCTTTATTTCAGAATGTATTTTTATGACTTCCGAAGGAGGTGAATTCTTCCTCAAAGCCAGCGGAAGCGAAGGCAATGTTTGTGGTATCTATATACTCGCGGAGCCTAATCAGAGGGTGGAAGTCAGATTCAGTTACTTCGATGTACCATGTTCAAATGGTGGTCTTGTAGCAGTAAGTATAAGTGGAGGATGATCCAATTTGCGGTTTCTATGTTGGCAACTTTGTACTTCATATTATAGGTTAGAGGTGATCCACATCCTTAGAGAAGGATGATCAGATGACGAGGTTTATCTCGTCCCCTGATGAAGCCATGATATGGCGAAACACGTTTGTGGTTTTGTTATACTCTTAAGTAGTGAAAATCGTAGACTGAGTTAATTAGTGAATACTACTTTGATGCGGATTTTCATCAAGTATCGGCCGAATCAATCACATTTTTTGCGTCGTTTCCCATTTATCGACTCCTTTCCTTACTTGGGATGTCGTCATCCTCCACGCTGGTTCCGGTCCGATGAACGTTGTTATAAGTTTCCTTGGTGGAATATCTTCCTCTCCGGGCAATATATAAATGTTATTATGTGAAAATTCCAATCTCTAATCACGAAATGTTGCGTCATCAGGAAAACGTATCAACTCACCAACTCCCCTCAAAACATGGTCGTCCATAAATTAAACGTCACCACCATATTCAAGGGATAATAGTGTTACCATTGTCAAATAGAAGGCATAAAAGCTCCGTATCAAATATCGATCAGATGAGGATGGCAAAGGATTTTGAACGTGATCTTTTGTGATATCCAGAAGAAGAGTTACATTATATTATTAATAGAAATCCCAGTAGCTGTAATCCTATACCTATTCATGTCACTCATGAGTGGAACGAACTTGATATTTTCTGCTATGGAATGGTGTTTAGTGAATGAACCAGCGATATAGGGTTGATAAAAACACCATTAGGCCATGTCGTCTGCAGGGTATTACAGCGGATGCTTTCAAATAGTTTACCCTCTATGGAATTTCAAGTTTTTTTGTTACGGTTATCGAATTAGTTCCGGGAATAGCAGAAGAATTTATAATTTATACGTACATATAAATGTGGACAGAAACAATTATTCCACAAAATAATGATCTTCTATAATGAGGACGTTATCAATTCAATCTGAGTAACCCCTGAGAACATTCAAATCGTTATTCGCAACTGCAGACCAGTTATCATTGCGATATTGAAATATGATGGTATAAGTGGGCATTCTGGGGGATCACTGAGTCTTTCTAAGGACCTGCAGAGAAGTAGGAGTGGTTGCTGTTGGTGGCATGAATGAGGAAATTTCCTCTGATCCACACAGCTGTCCGTTTTGAAGCATGCAGCTATACACGTCAAATTCATCATCGCTACTGAAGAGCCCCAAGGAAGTCAAAATCAGTCTGCAGTTACGAATGATGATTTTGATGCACTCTGGTGTTACTTGGATTAATTCTTTGACCTGCTTATCATAGGAGACAATTATTCCTCTGAATAATTGTTTTCGTACATTCATTGCAGGCATGATATCGAACTAGTGCATTTCGATCACATATAGGGTGTTTTTAAGGGTAAGGCTTTTTTTGACAGGTGCTCATCAAAAGAGATCATTTCGCCGGAAATTGATCATATAAAATATTCAAGTTGGAAAAAAAGTGCCAAAAATCTTGGGCATCAAGATCATAAAACGACTCAGGATCGTGTTATCTCTCTGTTAGGAAATCTACCATTAATCTCAGTGCCATATGCATTCCAGCATGTAAATAAAGTGCTGAATTTTATCGCAAATTTGTATATTCCCTTTCAACTTTTATTAGGAAGTTTTTCCTGAAGGGTATGATTCCCTAAGTTCGAACCTAGGAGAGGAAAGATTACTGATTGAAAAGGTCCTATGGCATAATTGTGAAGTTCACAAACTCACCGCTAAAATTGATCCAAATTGTTCACAGAAATTGTTCGAAATGGTCAACATTCGTTTGATGTGCAGAAAGTCTTGCTCGTCGTAATAACAAATTTTTACATACACTATCACATCAGTTTGCTCACGAATAATGTCACAAGCATTTTCAATGCGTTGTTTTAGTTCTTCAACACTTTTAACCTCACCGTTATTGTATACTAATGTTTTCAACTGACCCTAAAAGAAGAAATCACAGGCATTGAGATCTGGGGAGCGTACAGGCCAAGAAATCGACCCACCACGTCCTATCCACCTATTTGGAAACACATTACGAAATTCGAAAAACTCACAAAAATCATTTAATAAACACATTCGGATCTCAATACGTACCGTCAGATCCGGACTGTTTATTTCTCAGATTCGCGTGTAACTTTGATTCAGAAATACCTGGCCCTGGTGAATATTTTATATGAAGGATTTTTGTAATTTTCACTTATTATGAAGAGTTCTAGCACCTGCTCCATAAAAGTAAAGGAAATTCAGGAATGAGATGTTCCAAATGTGTCCATGTTTTTTCACCAATCTTTTGAATGAAAAATCCAAATGTTTACTTACTTATTTAACTCATTCATTTGTTCATTTCTTTATAGGTTTTAAAGTTCTAGATGAAAAGTACCAAAGCTCCAGAAGCGTTCAAAAGCCTCATTTTCATGATTCGACAAATACTCAAAGGCTCTCTACGGGTAGATACAGTCAGAAACCGATCTTATACAGGAGTGGTATAACTTGGGCGTCAACTATTTGGTCTTTCGGCCACGTTTCCAGTTTCTCGATATCGATGGACGAGTCGGGAACCTAAGAAAATATTCGCCATAACCTGCTGAAATTTTGTGTTCATATGAAAGGAAATTGAGTTTTTCTGGTATATTCAATATAATTTGATGATTCCATCTATATGAGTTTGCGAAAATAAATTGACAGTATATGTCACTGAAGGCCGTTTTGGTGCGCAGAAACAAGAGCTCAAAAGCTCCTGACTTTTGGTTAGTTGTTTTTAAAGTTTTTTTTATGTATTCATCCTTCACAACATTAACTAACCGCTTGTTCCTGTGCCAGTTCACGTAAACAAAATGCGTTTTCCTTCAAGGGTGGCAAATATTTGGGGGCATGTTCAATTTATCGCCGTGTTATCGACTAGAAGTTCGAACTACAGCATCGAGAACTTGAGAAATTCCTAGAATGGTATGAGGAAAGCTGAGTGTTTTCCATAAGGTCCTAGCGTTCACACTCGCGGAACTAACGACTTTTTCCTTAAATTAGGTCGATTATGATACGAGCAAAATCAGCAGACTGCGTGAAGAATATTGGCAATTTAGGATCTTCTTATAGGATACGACCAAGTGAAGTTTGTATAATGTGAGAAATGAGAGTACAAGATCGACTAGATTTAATTTCGCACATCACCGTTTTATTGAAAATTTGGTTGAGGAAATGAGGAGTAATATGTGAAAATGTTATCTATCGCTACACCTACTTGAGTTTTCCAAAATTGATTTATCTTATTTTTTCCAGTTTGTTGATGGCTGGGAATTAAACGGTGAAGTATTTCCAAGTCCCTACGACTATTCACTACCAGCTGAGGGACGATTCAGGGAATTCTGCGATGAGAGAAAAATCAAGAAAACCTTCGTTAGTTCTTCGAATGTAGCTCTCATCCAGTACAGGATGCCACACAGAGGTTCTGGATTCTCGATTTCTGTCCATTTCATCAGAAATCCCACACGTGAGTAAAAAATTTTTTTGGTTTTAAATAATGGATTTTGGGATCTTCCTCGCTCATAACTTTTAGGTCATGGAGAATCAAATTAATTAATTGATCGAGTGAACTGAATGTCATCATGAGTAACCCACTGCATATTTATCGAAAGTTCGGTGATAATATTCTGTTCAATGAACACCGCTCACACTTTTTCCATCGCCTCCTTTATATAGCCAGACGATTCCAATTTACTGCCCCTATTGTTGAATTCATTGGGCTTGAATAAAGACTTCATAATTCTCTGGCCCTTGATTTCTAATTTTCGATCTGAAAAGATGATATTTCCGACCATTTCTCCAATAATCGGAAAGAATGAAATGACTTCTCAATGGAATTCAAGAAAAAAATAATAATCTTGAATATCACCAAGGAATCAGCTTAATGGCATAAATCGGAAATAATTGAGAACATCTGAGAAAAAATTAACAATAGTTAAACCCGAATTCGATTTCAGCCTGCAACATTCTCCTTCAAGGTTTCGAGGATGTTTATACACTGAGGAACTACGAGAAAAGGTCGAATTGCAGCGTCAGCACCTTATTTCCTTCTGCAGTGAGAGTGGAGGCTATAAATGTGGGAGTTGTGAGATCCGACACAAGAAGCATGGAAATAGAAACGGGAATAATTCACAAGGTAGATTATACCCAACTGATATTATTATAAGAGAAGATTGAAACCTAATTTTCAGTGTCAAAAAAGAGGATTAGACGACTTTGTTCAAATTGGTGGCTCTACAGGACTGGACAACTCACATATGATTATGGCTGATACTGTTTGTGGATTGAGCTCAAGGCCAGGTAATATTGTTCAATTTCTGGGAATATTTATTCTATGTCTTATTATTGCAAGGTCATCTGGTAGTCAACCAGACACGCAAAGAAGGGGGGTGGGGTTTCTGTTCACTGGGGTAAAGAAATGATTTCAGAGAATGTGTAATCCACTTTTTTCATTCAATAGGTAAATTTGAGGAAATGGTTGCTTGTGGCACAACAACCATTCGCTTGGTGTCCAGTGGAGCATTCGACAACTCTGTGACCATACGTTTGAGGCAACTGCAGAGCGAGGAGGATATGAATAGTTTCATGAGCGTGATGTGTCCACTGGAAGAAATAAAGAAATAGGTGAATTATGATGTTATGATGTTTATTGCTTGTAGAGCTTTATTTGAAGGGTGGTCTGGAATCACCTATTTAATACTGTTTTTACTTTTGCTTTCACTTTTTACCCTTCAAATATTTCCCTATTTGTTTTATCTGGCTTGCCAATTTTTATGATATCCATTTCGAAGAATCAAACGGTCTAAAAATAAGACGGAAATGCTATTAATTTTTTATGTTATAGGCTGGGAAAATCAACATCTCGGATGAAGGAGAGAAATGAATCAGTTCATTATGAATTACATAATGTTTATTAGTTCCAAATATTATATATTTGTTATATTGTAGATGAAATTTTATTGGTATATAATTGAAACCATAACTATGTGACTAAAACCATTTAATTTGAGAATAAAGAAGATACTACACATACCTGAACATTTTTCATTTTTCCTGGTTTGAATATATGGTCTAATTATACCCACCTCAGAAAAGATCAATTCTATACAGTTTTTGCATAATAATAGTCGACACCGAAAAACATTACCTCAGAAATTGTAAGTTTCACAATAATCACGCTGTCATATCGAATGCACAGATGAAGAGAAGAAAAAAATACAAAAAGCACTGCCGTAAAGTCAGGAGCTTTTAAGCGCTCGTACATCCACCTTGTGAGTAGATTCGCATTTTCTAGTTTAAAAATCAATTGAAGGAACTCCAGACTTCATGTCAGTGCTTCAGCTGACCAACTTTTTTTCGATAATAGTATAATTTTGCTCATAAATGAACGTCATCACGACATTCGAGATCCACACCTATCCTGAAAATTTCAAGTCCGTAGGCCTTTCCGTTCGAAAGTTATGATTTTCTATGGTTTCTATGGTTCTGGTCATGTGATCTGGAAAAATGTAGCTTTAATATATCATTCTCCATTAGTATACAAAATTTCGTCACGATCAAATCTGTAGTTTTGAAATTATCAAGAAAACCAAATTTCAAACGAACATATTTACGGAACCCCTAGTATGATTTTACTCATAGATGAACATGATCACGAAATTCGAGATCCACACCTACCCTGAAAATTTCAAGTCCCTAGGCGTTTCCGTTCAAAAGTTACAATTTTCTATGGTTTCTATGGTTCTGGTCATGCGATCTGGACAAAGTTTCACATGTAGCTTGAACGCCTCATTCTCCATTTGAGTGCAAAGTTTCATCTCGATTGAATCTGTAGTTTCGAAGTAATCAGGAGAACAACATTTTGAACGGCCATATTTACAGAACCCCTGGTGGAATTCTGCCCATTAACGAACTTTACCGAGGTATTTGGGATCTGAACCAACACTGAAAATTTCGAGTCTCTAGGTTGATCCGTTCGAGGGTTATTGTGCTTACGGACGGCCGGACGGACGGACAGACTCGAATTTTCCGACGGATTCGTCATCAGTGAGTCGAACATAGTCGTTTGAGACCATTTTCGGCTCAAAATTCGAAAAATACAGACATCGTGACGAAATGATATAGACCTCGTGTAAGTAGTACGAGCGCTCAAAAACTGGGTGAAATAATGAAAATTTAGGTTTTCTCATCTAAAAAAGATCTTGTTCCACAATACTATTCAACATTTTATAACTCATGACCTACTGGGATTTGATGCAGTATGAAATAAATGTCCCTTTGATTCTTTTTTGGAAATATTCAACTTTTTTTTTTCATTCTATTCTGCCATATTCAACGCTTGAAATACATAGATTCAATTCTTCTGTTGGGGGTAGTTCGAGTGTTAATTCGAAGGCAACAATTTCGCTTTTTTACGAAGAAATGCTGGGAAATTGGTGGTAGGTTTCCACCGCTGCTGTTGAGAGTTGACAAAACAAGTATGCATCCGGTAAATTTCTTCTATACAGCATGGAGGGCGACATCTGGGGTTATTTCCACGAATCATTGCAGGAAATCTAATTTTCAGTCGGAAAATCGATATCGCTCAACTGTAGTTTTCTGCTTCATCAGTCTGTTTTAACTCAATGTGTCTGTATTATTCCATAGATGGTTCTCAATTGAACAATGATTTATGTACAGGTGTCTCAATTTTCATCGTCACCACCAAAATTTACATTATTTATTGAAGGAAGAATTCCAGATTTTAGGAAGAGGATGAAAGTGATCAGACACTGGAGAATGGTGAATTTACATGAATTAAATTTAGCGAACTGAACGAACAAGTTTAAGAAGAATGTAAACCATAAATTTTCACATAATCTATATCATCACATGAAGGAAAACTTTTTTCCCCAAAATGAAACATTGAAAACTTTAAAAATCTGTTGGTTATCCCCTCATAGTCGAATTTATGATCTTAACCCTTTACATTCCATATGATTCATAAACTGAATTGGAGGTATCCATAAATATCTCATTGACTTTAACAGTGGGCCGAATATTTCATCACACCCATCAATGGAATGTTCGGTCTATTGCTGACTATGTGCAATAAATTTGAAGTATGAGAGGATTCGATAAAACATCAAATTGCGGAAAAACTGAGCTGAATTTTCAATTTGAATTTTTGCGGAAACTTTCATCTTCAATCATTATATAAAATTTGAAATTTTTTTTTTTTAAATAAGATCAATTTTGAGGGTGACTGTAAAACTTGGGACTTCCAGTACAACGAAAGTATTCACTCAGGGTTATTTGACCTATTGATTACACATACTGAATAATCCATTCCGAGAGGAAGATTCTAGACTATTTTTTTGCAATAAATATTAAATGTGAAACATACAATATAACCAAAATAGAATTCGTCATATTTCATTATAATCAATAAATATATAAATTCATGAACACATTTATGGTACGAGTGATACATGCAATTCGCTACATGATCATAAATGCTAAATTATGTCTAAATAATATTCCTACCGAACCGAAGACTTCGAGTACACATGCAATTCAAAACATAAATAACAATGAAATTACCAGCAGCGAAAATTAAAAAATTCGAGCAGCCACCTGAAAATTACTATAATTTCAATTACATTTTCCACATTGCAAATATATTTGGACCATCGAATGAATAATTGAAACGAGAGTAGATGCGGCCAATTTTATGAATAGATTACAATTAAAATTAGCAAAATTCGACGAATTGGATTGTTGATAGATGAGCATTTCAAGTTTGGTATTTTTCTAACAATAAATCTATTGATGTGTATGGGTATGTTGGCTGACAGAAATGTATTTCATTTTATCCTGAAATGATATGCATTTGAATACTCCCTAAATTCATGATTATTCATTGGAACAGTGAAAGAAGTGCTGTATATACCTATAATTCGTTCTCTATTCGAAAATATGTGGAAGAAAAAATGCAGAATAAATTCTACTGCCCTAAATCGGTAATATCACAATATAAAATACAAAATTATTCATATTTCATTTAAGAGGGAATAATAATATGTATATTGATTGTCTTGATATTTTCCCCACGATAAGTCTCCTTTTTATTCCCTACTGTCACAACCAAAAAGTGGATTGCCCTCCAGGATTATCCAATAAAATTGTGAAAGGTGAAAAATGGTGTTGTTTGGGTGCTTCCAGTTTTATCTGAAAATGAAATAATTCAATTTTATCGATCGATTATAAACTTATGGGTTACAGTTTGTATCATACAGGGTGATTAAGAATGTACGAGGAATTCGACAGAAAATTCTTTGAGTAATTTCAACAAGCAAATGTTTCGTTTTAATCGTTTTCAAGATACAGGGTGTTCCAACCAATTGCGCGGGAATTGCGTTGATATCAAGAAAAGTCTCCCTACTATAATGCGCGGCAACTGGGTTGAAAAGTGTCCCTTCTACATGCTTCATAGTTGAAGCATTTCGAATATAATGTAAATAAAGTTGAATAAAGTTGTATAGAATCAAAGTGAAGTTTTTGGATGATTGACAAATTTATTTTAATGAAATAATGGTGTTCGTTTGGTTTAGTTGAGTAGCCTTGAGCTAGACTGGCGCCAAGCGTAAACTAACTAGGGAAAAAGTAGTTTGATTCTGATTTTTTTTTTTCTGTAATTGTCCAGTTTCTACTCTTAATAGTAGTTATTTTATCAACTAGTTTATTGACGACAGCGATTAATGGTCGAAATATTTAAACGCGTGACTGGAGCGAGCGCGTTAATGTTTGAGACCATTAATCACTGAATTAATAAACGAGTTGATTACAAGATTTTTCCGTCGACCTCATCAGGAATTGAATATAAATCCTGGATCGAAACCAATTTTAATTTTGCGTAATACAAATTTCTATGTTCATTTCGATATATTAATATTTATGCTTCCTATAGAACAATTCGAAAAATTTCATAGAGGGAATATTGGACATGTTGTGACATTCTGAATAGTTTACATTTATTTCATTTCCTATAATGTCAGATAAGGAACGTGTGGATGAAGTGGAGGTTGAAGCATTATTTACTTTGGAACTATTATGACATAAAATTTTTCCTGCAGTTTCTATTTTATTCTGAATGGAGTTTTCAATATACCCTTCTGCAACAGAAGTTGATTTCCAACCACCAAGTCTTTTGATGGCTGAAAAATCTGCACCACTGTCAGAAAGAACAGACGCAGAAGAACGCCGAAAACAAATGTGGTTGCTCTAATTTAAGAAAGTTTGCAATCATTGACGGTAACTCAGAAAATGTATTAATTCCAACTGGTTATGTTGAGCATTTATAGTTAGTGTTAGTTATAAGTGCTTAGTTATATAGTGCTTAGTTATAAAAAACGAAAAATCTTTCGTGTGGAGTGTGAGCTGGCCTCAAGGATATATATCTCTTTATTATCTGTAAAAGTGTATGCTCATCATTATCCACCACAGTGAATATCCTGTTCGAATGTGTTTTCGATGAATTCACTGTCACCAAAAATTTCGATCCCATATCTTGTACATCCTTTCTCTGCAACCTTAACAATTCATCTTTTCTCAATGCACCCGCTACTCCGAATATCAAAGCGACCTACAAATCAAACAATGATAGTTATTTCACTATAACGAGATAATGAGAATAAGTTGGAATAACGATTCAATTGAATTTTATTTTTACCTTCGACATCAAGAAAACACTATCAGGAGCATTCGCTATGAACTCTCTCACATGTTCTTTTTCGAGAACTTTTGATTTTTTTGGGACATATCCCTCTCTTTTCCGTTTAATAAACATCACCAGTTTGTGGTATCTGCTTATATCAGTATTGTCTTTCACATTTAGTGTTGATTTCAGCATCGAATATTTTGGCCATAAACTTGCTAGATGCCCCTTTTCTGCAAGACCCGTAAAGTATGCCAACAAAACCGTTTCCGTAAAGTTCCGAACCTTCTTGTCCTTGCACCAAGATCTGAATTCAGCATAGGTTTTCTTATATAAATAGCGGCTCTTTTCAGGAATCAGACTCAAAGTTGCTGCTTCAGCAGTTTTTGTCACATCTGGCGGTGTCAAAGGGATATTTTCTTCGTTATTCATTATGTAGTAGCGTAACGGATAAAATCAGATTCTGATCGAAAGCGAATAAATAAATTTGACAGCTCGATCGAAAAGACATTTATTATTTATTATTATATTATTAGGTTTGATTCAGACAACATTGACATCGAAAACACAGTCCGTCATTGAGCAATAAGTGATTTTGCAAACGTCATAACACCAAATGTTTAAATCAAATCTATTAAAAATTGAATCATGTTTGGAAGGCGGAAATCTGGAAGAATTTTTTCATGTTAGCTGAAATACTTCGATGAAATCAAAATTACGAATAACCTGCAAAGCTCACTCGTGATGGATTTTACAAATATTTTTCATTCCTGTGTCACCACTTGGTGTAATCCTATTGGGGATTATATCGGGATCATCGGTCGTTTTACAGGTCTTGATCCATTTTGTATTCTGTTACAAGGGAAGATACCGATTGAAAACAAGAAAGTGAATATCAACACATTTTATCGATTTCACAAACAATGATCTTATTTGAAGAATGTACTTCGAGGGCTTATTACTATTTTCAATTACTGAGTATCCCGAGTTTTCTTTCAGAAAAGTTATAGGACTAGACATCAATATTCTTCAATTTCACCAGCGATTTATTCAGATACTGTATCTCAAGTTTTATGGATTTTCCCTAGTTTGGGATGAAAATCATGGTTTTTAACTGAGAATGTCGAATTATTGTTGCTGACGTCGAAAATATCGAAATCCCATAAGAGAACATGAAAGGACGAACACTTTTTGGAACAGCCTCTATATTAATTCAACTCGAATTTCTATCAACCACCCTTCATACATAAAAAACTCTAATATTCTCTTAGGCCAGCAGACACACATTCATGCGCAAACTCACACACACATGCACACTCACACATGCGTATATTACTACACGCATGCGTACTCTGGCTGAATAATATCAGATAGGCGGAAGATGGTACAACGCACGATAAAAAGGATAAAAAGTGAGTTAGTCAATAATGAAATCCTTGATTGGAAATGGAACCAGAATTCAGAATAAAACCAATCTCAAACAATAACAATATCAATTTCTCATGCAGTATTGCAATTTGCAACAAAAAACCATGCAAATTCACAAGATATACGACAATAACCGATAACGAGTATCTGGAAATATCTGCAACAGATTCGCGCCATCTGAAATTGATGAGATGCCTCTAGAAACACTCCGGAACCTATTTATATTACCGATTTCCAGTTCACACGATTCGGATTTCCCAGGTGCACAGCGGGATGCACTCGGGTTCAGTAAAAGCCATTTGTATTTCGAGTGGAGACAAAAATTGCCTTACCGCACAATCCGGCGTATTTCCTCGAGTTTTCCAGGCCGAACTCGTAGCAGCTGGGGTAGCCTTTTCTGTAGGGGCTCTCGCCGTCCACGTTGCCGCTGAAAATTGAAAATTCGGATTTATCACCATCGGATGATGAAGCACACCTCTTAATTCGAGGTGAATTATTACCTGGGGCCGTAGTTGCACACGTAATATTTCGTGAATCCCCTTTCAGCGTTGTGATAGAAGCTGTATCCACATCCGATGAGGTTAGTATCGGCCCATATCATCTACAAAATTAAAACATAAATCTTATAATATTGAACTTCCATGCTGATGAAAACAATTCCTTTGTCAACTACTAGGGGCCGGTATTATGAAGTCAAGATGACCGTCGGTTACGTCTAAACTAACGGTTGACTCCAAACTCTCGGTTCAGTAATTGCTGATTGGAGCTATCGTTCATAATTTGCCCCTTAAATGCGCTGTATGACTTCCCTCTCACAAGGGACTCTTCAGAATCAAAATATGATATTCCTGCCACATTTACTCGTTTCATTAATTTTTGAGCGCTCGTACTACTTACACGAGGGCTTTATCATTTGGTCACGATGTCTGTATTTTTCGAATTTTGAGCCGAAAATGGTATCAAACGATAGAGTTCGACTCACTGATGACGAATCCGTCGGAAAATTTGAGTCTGTCCGTCCGTCCGGCCGTCCGTCCTTAAGCACGTTTACTCTCGAACGGAACCACCTAGAGACTTGACATTTTTAGTGTATGTTCAAATCCCAAATGCCTCGGTTAAGTTTGTTAATGGGCAGAATTCCACGAGGGGTTCCGTGAATATGGCTGTTCAAAGTTTTTTTCCCCTGATTACTTGAAAACTACAGATTTGATCGAGATGAAATTTTGCACTCGAATGGAGAATAAGTTGCTCAAGCTACATGTGAAATGTTGTCTAGATCGCATGA
Organism: Aphidecta obliterata; assembly: GCA_963966015.1. Lineage (NCBI taxonomy): Eukaryota > Metazoa > Arthropoda > Insecta > Coleoptera > Coccinellidae > Aphidecta > Aphidecta obliterata. The sequence goes on from OZ014435.1 coordinate 9,564,622, forward strand.
CCAGAACCATAGAAACCATAGAAAATTGTAACTTTCGAACGGAAACGCCTAGAGACTTGAAATTTTCAGGATAGGTGTGGATATCGAATGTCGTGATCACGTTCATCTATGAGCAAAATTATGTTAGGGGTTCCGTAAATATGGTCGTTTGAAATTTTGTTTCTCTCGATAATTTCGAAACTACGGATTCGATCGAGATGAAATTCTGTATTTTAATCGAGAATGATATATAGAAGCAATATTTTGTCCAGATCGCATGACCAGAATCATAGGAACCATAGAAAATTGTAACTTTCGAACAGAAAGGCCTAGGGACTTGAAATTTTCAGGATAGATGTGGATAATGATGTGTTCATCAATTGTATTGTACTGTATTGTATTGTATTGTTGCAGTATTGAGCAGAATTATACTAGGGGTTCCGTAAATACGGTCGTTTGAAATTTTGTTTCCTCGATAATTTCGAAACTACGGATTCGATCGAGATAAATTTCGTATTTTAATCGAGAATGATATATTAAAGCTAAATTTTGTCCAGATCGCATGACTAGAACCATAGAAACTATAAAAAATTATAACTTCCGAAGGAAAAGGCCTAGGAACTTGAAATTTCCAGGGTAGATTTGGATGGCGAATTTCACGGTCACATTCATCAATGAGCGAAATTAGACTAGGGGTTCCGTAAATATGGCCGTTCAAAATATGTTTTCCCTGATAATCTCGAAACTACTGATCGGATTGGAATGAAATTTCACAACTAGCTGAAGAATAATGTATTCAAACTACTTGCCATAGATAATGTAGAAAATTCTAGCGAATTATCGAAAAAAAATTGATCAGCTGAAGCACTGACATGAAGTCTGGAGTTTCGCCTAAGTTTCAGAATTTTTTTGACAGCTGTCGAAAATTCCTTCAATTGATTTCTAAAACTGGAAAATGCGAATCTACCTACAAGGTGGATGTACGAGCGCTCAAAAGCTCCTGACTTCACGGCTGTGATTTTCGTAATTTTTTATGGTGGATTCAATATAAATTCTTCAATTCCTCTATCCAATGTGAACAAACTCACATAACCCTAAAAGCACGTAACCTTTTCGACAGCTGACAACAGACTGAACATCTGAAAGGATTTCCAATGTACACAAAAGACTTCTATCAACCCTACAAAAGAATGGCGCGACCTGTACGGATAGAGCTTGGAAAATTTGAAGCTTTCCGCGTTTTCCGCGTCTTTCTCAACACTTCGTATGATTAAAACCTATTCAAAACTTTTAGATCTGCGTTCCTATTTATCCATATATTATTATACAGGTTGTTTTTTAAGTTGGGGCTTCTTTTTACAGGTGCTAGAACTCATCAAAGGAGATCATTTTGCCGTTGATCATATAAAATATTCAATTTTAAAGAAGTGCAATAAATCTTAATACAACTCTGGCACGTGTTATCTCTCTGTTAGGAGATCTGCCACGAATCACGGTGCCATATGCATTCCAGCAAGTAAAACAAGTGCTGGATTTCATTGCAAATTTGTATTTTTTCTTTCAACTTTTATTAGAAGATTTATCCTGAACGGTATAATTCAAACTAAGGAGAGGAAAAATTACTGATTGAAAAGATTCTATAAAAAAATTCGAAAGTTCACAAACGCACCGATAAAATTGATCCAAATTGTTTACAGAAATCGTTCGAAATGGTCACCATTCGTTTGAGGTGCACAAAGTCTTACCCGGCGAATTATTACATGCAGCAACTATCACATCAGTTTACTCACGAATAATGTCACAAGCATTTTCAATGCGTTGTTTCAGTTCTTCAACACTATTCACCTCGCCGTTACTGTACACTTATGTTTTTAAATGACCCCAAAACAAGAAATCACAAGGGTTGAGATCCGCGGAGCGTGAAGGCCAAGAAATCGACCCACCACGTCTTATCATTTCATTATGATTATTTTGAAATGAAATAGAAATTTGTATAAATCATAAACTTCTCGGTCTAAGAATGGTTCCAGGGCCGTATCTAGGGCGTGGCAAGGGTGGCACTTGCCACGGGCGCAAGGTCCGAAGGGGCGCCAAAAAAAATGAAAATAACAAAATAGAATCAACAAGAAAAAAAAATAATTCAAAGATGACAACACGGTTACGTAAGTAAGTAATTCGAACACAACATTTCGAAACATTGATATTCAAAGTACAGAATGAAAATGCAATAAGGTCAGAAATATGGTCCAATTGTTATAACAAATTTTCGAAGATGCCGCACTCTGATCATAAATATTACAACCGGCAATATCGTCATTCCAAGCACAGCCTTTTTATGAGTTGTTTACACCTCATCCTTTATCTCCTCCAGCTTGTTTTGAAGGGCGGCTTCTTTGATGATGATGGTTCATAATGATCGATTTGTTTAGATTTTTAAGCCACATCTGTGGTATTTTAAAAACAATTTGTATTGCCAAAAATTCATTAATCGAAGTTTTGAGCTCAAGAAGTGGGAGAAAAATTGGGGAATCTTATTCTATTCTACATAAATATTGATTTCTTTCGATTGTGAAGAGAAGAGCAAAAAATTTTAATTTTAATGTTCGTTTAGTGTGTATCCAGATTTGAAGTGTTATAAGTTTTGAGTTTTTTTTTATATTCTGACTTTTTTGTGCCTCAAAAGCAAACGCTGTACATTCGTTGGAGTCGCAATTAGGTGAAATTATCAAAGTTCTTCGCTAGCTCAAAAAAACGTCCCTGGTGAATTCGATAACAAATTATGAATTTATCATATATCTTAACTTCTGGAAAATTCTGTTAAGTAAAATAAACCGAATTAATCAATATTTGCAAGAAAAACTACTAGATATATCTAAAGGCTCACGAATGATACTTGGACTATTGAACGAACTGAAAGCTAACAGAGAAAACTTTTTTATGCCATTGATGGAACTTTTGAAAAATGAAGTTGATAAAATTGGAATCGAAGCAAAGTTACATCAATCGAGAAAACGAAAAAAACCCAAAATGCCAGGGGAACTAGCCAGTGATGAAGCTCATCTTTTTGATGCAAACGCAAAACTGAGGAATTGGACTATAATTATTCAAATTGAAGAAAGATTTGTTGCTTTGAACGAAGTGGCGAACGACTTCAGTTTTTTGAATGGTAGTGTCATTCAAACTATGAATATTGACAATTTGAAGAAAAGTGCTGCAGATCTTAAAATAAATGTTCGTATTTATTACATAAATATGAATATTTCATTTTGTTTTTTCAGAGTTTGTTTTATTTTTATGCATTTCATTTAAAATGTGTATTTCAATGTTTTCAATGGAAAAATTTTTTCATAAAAATGTGTATTATTTTGAAGCTCTTACGTAAATATATGACAAGCATTATGAAAAAAAATACTATAAGAAAATATGATGGATAAAAAAAATCAACGCAAATGGGGGGCGCTGTCTAATATATTTCCACAGGCGCAATAGAACCTAGATACGACCCTGAATGGTACTGAATTTTCTCATCTCTTTTAAACTCGCGAACTATTTTTTTTTTTTTTGAAAGTATAGCGAATCAGCGGCAGATGCGAAACCAATTTGAATAATTGCCGATGTCAAAGCACAAACTTCGGTTCGAAGAATACCCAACGACCAGACTTTTTGAGATATCTCGAGTGCAATGCAAATACGGATTTCATTCCAATTATTAAGCATCAATCAAATAAAATGACCGAGTTTATTTTGGAAAGTTACCGACCGTGGAATTTCATAATTCGGAAAGTTCTGAGTGTAGCCGCTGATTGGACACCGCATTTAATTTTCTTCCTTCTGTTGTGCATTCAGATTCAGTTAATTTTCCTGAAAGTTCCGAACGTTCGAATGAAATCAAGAAGTTGAAAGATTCTCGATTAAGTAGAGTGAATATCTTGAAAACATAAAGATTCGAATTCTGATCTAATGTATTGGCAGTAAACTGCAGAATAGTCGACAAAGAAAAAATTTAAACCCCATACCTGAGCATAATGTCCTGCACCAGGATGTGACTGTTTGCCGAATCTGAATTTTCTCACTTCATCGAACCACTTGTGTATGGCTCCTGGGAAATCTGTTTCTAATTCGAAGTATTCTGTGGGAGTTTTGGTTGTCCAAGTTGTTGCTGTATTCTGTCCAACAAGAAATCTATCTGCAATGAGAGAGAATGTAATATAAACCATCAGTGAAGAAAATCAACCAAATAAGCGCAGGAATGATGAAGACAAGTTAACTCCAAACTCTCCGTTCAGTAATTGCCGGTTAGAGCTATCGTTCATAATAATGGCCGTCTGCTTCCCGATTAATACCCCCCAGAGCTTCATACATAGCATGTGAATGAACGATAGCTCCAATCGACAATTACTGAACCGAGAGTTTGGAGTCAACCGTCGGTTAGAATTAACCGACAGTCAACTTGTCTTGATAATTTCGGCCCAAAGAACTTACTTATCCTCTATATTCCGTCTACATAAACCATTCTCGATATAATTTATGAGTATGCTGTCAAGACGATACCTATATAGATCTTATTGAGACTAGACAATTTTTTTTATTCAGAGGTCAATCAACAAGGGGCATAATGGCTTTCAGAATTCGAACATTCGGTGGAACTAAGTGGCCGTATATATAACAAAGATCAAATTATTCTAACTAACTTATGGAAACCCTTTCAACTCACGATACAGTTTGGAACAATAGAGAGACCGAAACGGAAAGAGAATGCATCCTGAAGTATATAAAGCGGTTAGGGTTCAGAATTAATGGCCACCATTATAGCGTTGTATTAAAGCTGTTGGCAAATTTTCTGTTGAATGAACACTTTCGTTTTCATCTCTTCCCCTACTGCGGTAATTTTCTTATTGTGTTTTTGGTTTATTTCCCGGGACGACTAGACCTTACTTCAACTTTTTGGTTTATTATTTTTAATAGCATAGAGGTCATTTCCATTTCTGTATGATTTAGGTTAGGAATATATACTCCGTTTAAGAATTATTGACATCTCGGTAGGCTATGAAAAATCGAATTTAAGTTGGTAATAGACTATTCAGTAATATTTTGGGTTGCTGAATTCAGGTTGGTATAGGAATAACACTAACATTACCCGTTGAGATCTTGCTTTGATGATTTTATCGTAGATATTGGTGAATAATTATAAAAATTAGCTCTGAATTTGAGTATTTTTTGTCTTATGCTATTCAAATGGCTAGAATTCACCAGGATACATCGCGCCTAACAAGAGAACGCCAGGCAGTTTGTCGGTGTTACTTCGAGTTTTTCAAAGATTTGGCATATATTTCCGCTAGCATTAATCGAGTTACGCTAGTGTTTCAGGTAAACTGTAATTCACCTACTCAAAGTGTATTCTGATGGATCAATGTCTCTTAAATTTTCAGATTTCACCAAGCACTGTCCGTGGGATATTAGCATGTTATTACTCCCTGGAATTAGCAGTGGAAGAAAACCTGTGCGATACGATTATTCCTTCAAAGAGACATTGAATGACTTTGTTTTTGCTAGAATCAAAAACAATCCTTTTCGAACTAGCCAAAGAGCACCTAGATTTCAATCGATCAAAGTCAACATTATATTATATCATGAAAAAATTGGATACAAATACAAAAAAGTTGATCGAAAGAAAATTCTTATTGATAAACAGAAAAATATAATAAAAATAGTACGATATTGTGATAAATACCGAGAATACATGGAACAAAACGTAAAATTCATTTATCTAGATGAAACTTGGATATTGAAAACGGTATTCAAACTCGTCAGTGGACACTACGAAGTAATCCAGAAGGTATGCCGAGTATATTCAAGGGTAAAGGCAGAAGGTCACTATTTTGAATGCTGGAACAATGGATGGATTTTTACCTGGATGTGATCTGATTCTTGACAGTGATATTAATGATAAGGATTACTATGAAGGGTGAATTATTTCATAAATGGGTTATTGAAAAATTGAAACCTTCCCTGCACAAGGATGCCCATCAATAGGGTTATGTCAGCTTATTCAATAATCACATCTAAATCACTACACTTATACGTGGAAACAAAGTTTTCAATGAGATTTTCATCTTCGCTCTTGTATCATTCATAGATATTTTGAGTTTATTTATTATACTTATATTGTATGGTACCCTGTTCACATTCCCTCTGCTAATAATGCCATTGGACACATGCTATATTGTTCACAATTCAAAGGTATACTGAATATCTGAAAAATTGCCCATCAATCATAATATTTTCAATAATTCATGGACAGTTTTAATAAATGAAAACAAGAATTGACTTTCTCAAATTATTCAACACTGAGAACTTAATAATTCACAAACTGGTTCATATATTGATAGTTACAGTACAAATTTCATGTACCTACTACATAGATTCTTAATTTTTGTTTCTCTCTTATTAATAATAATATATGTTTAGTTCCTACAATTATTGTATTACAATAATGGGGAATAAGTCAAATAATTTCAATGGTTACTGGTTACAAAGAAGATGTGAGGTTTAGCTTTACTAGATTCCAAATATTCTAGCAAGTTGTATGGTTCAATATTCAGCAAAAATTTAAGTAAGTCTTTCTGTTTGGGTAACGCATTGTAGATCTTCATGCACATGTATTTTGCATTATTTTGTGCTAGTGTCAATTTTTGCCTCGGGTGTTTATAAGGATCAATTTTCCTAGTTGGGTTGTTGTACAGAAACGGTTCAAATAGTTTACTGTGGCTTTGTAGGAATATAACATACTTTAGCACATATATTGCTGTTGACGTCAGGATTTTATTAACACCTCTACAAGTATCTTTATATTTTATTCTATACATAGCTCGGATTGCTTGCTTTTGTGTTTTATATCTTTTGTTTCGTGATGTACTGTTTCCCCAGTAAACAATGCCATATGAAAGGGTTGACTGAAAATTGGCTGTGTATAGGAGCTTCAATGTATCTTGGATATGGTATTTCATACCATTGAGGGTGTAGATTATGGTGGTGAGTTTCCTGTTCAAGTTTTCTATTTGGGGGTTTCATTTCTCAATATATATAACGTTGAACCTGAATTCCCATTTTTAAACTGCAGTCGGAATATTCCGGCTCAATTAATAATTATTCGATCATTTGTATACTGAACACTTTTCTAGGTTATATTTATGTTTGATGTTTTATTTCTATGATGAAAACAGTAACTTTTTTGAAAAATGAAGCCTGGACGTTCATGGCCTGCTTCGATGTCAATAAACTTTAAATGGACTATAGTATGAAATAAGCTGAGCCATAATTTCAAGAGAAGATAGCTTATTTGATTTCTGCTGTTATGCTTTGTGCCAAGTAACGTAATTTTCGCCAAAGGTTCTGGTTTGAAATGGGTATTGTTGGGATCGATATAGGTTTTCAAGATGGAAGAATGTAAAGGGGTGTGTGATTTCTCACATTAATTAATACCTGTGTGTCTATAAGCGTCGTGTCTAGAAGCGGAGCATGTCACCGCCCATTTCTGCGCTTTAGCTGCTAACTCTTCGTCCCATTTCTGGAAAATTAAATAAAAGTAAATTTTCATTGAAAAAAATATAGTCACTAGTGTTCAGGAGGGAAATATTCCGAAGGTTCATCATTCGGAAAAATAATCAATGAGGTGCCATCAGTAAAAATATCCGACGAGTTATCTGGAATGTCTGGGAATACGAATATTCTTAAATCTGGTTACCTATCTCGGAAAAAAATCTATACCTATATTCGAAGTCATACATTGTATCACTTTGTATAATCAACGGATGTCGCTATTTTTGGAGCTGCATGATTGAGGATTGATACCTAAGGAAAGCTTTGGCTTCAACGAATCTTTGTTTCGACGAACGTAAGTGTTCTGCCAGGTCAGTTGAGAATCATGGAAAAATGTTTGAATGGAAAGATTGAAGGGCGTGAAGGGAGAGGCAAGACCTGCCCTTTCAGGATATTTTCGGAAGGGAAAAGACTCAGGAGCCGTTAAGGCAGTTGCTTACTAGATCCCGGGGATGTCAGCTCGTGATTATTTGGAGGTACCAAGAAGGGTACAGAACTTGTAGGTTCGTTTCTGTTTGGAGAGTCCGGTATAAGGACAAATTGAGATTGTGGAAGGAGAGTACCTTTGATATTTTGGTCAAGAAATTTTAGAGTCCGGTCTTAGGGACAATTTGAGATAGTTCGTGGAAAGAAAGTGCCATAGAAAGTGCGTTTTGAGAAAGGTTCAAAATCGCACGGAGCATAAGGGCGGATTCGTTACGGGAGTGCGAAAAATGTTAAGGTCACTTTCGGAGTGAGTGAATTTTGTTTCACCTTATGAGATTAGGCTGCCTGCAGATCAATGTAGAAAGAGCTTAGATACAGGATTAACAGGAATGTAAATAATAATCATATTTATTTTGCATAGAGTCAATTGACCCCTTCGTACTTTTGGATTATTAGGAAGAGTAAGAATAAATTCAGAATTGCATTATATCAGTGAAAACATTCACACGCCAACAAAGTGAAATTGTCCAATTTATTAATTCCGAAATTGAGGAAATAATGAGCGATCAATACGAGCTTCGAATATCCCCATAATTCGGTTCCATGCCCAATTATCCATGCATCCAATAAATCGACCATAATATGCTTTAATTTTCGAATAATGTTTTGAGTAAATGAATGTCGATTTTCCAATTGGATATTCAAATCATAGAAGGATTATCCCAAATTCTCACTACTACCATCGAGCAAATTCCTTATATACAGTGAATATTTAGGTTCGGTTAGGTTAGGCTCTAATTTTTTGAACTGAAGTCATAAAATTTATTGAATTTGAAGTTATTCCTGATTCAGAAGAAGGAGCTGGGAGAAATGAATTGATATAATGATCGATTTTTCATTAGCATAAAATAAATTTCACGTGAAAAATAAAATCTTGTAAGCACGACGAGCGTTACAAGATCTCAAAGCTCATTGGGCAACATTATTCCCTCGAGGCAGAGGCCCTCGGACTGTTATAATCCTCCTGGCGTTAGGATAAATACCTTTTACGAGCCTACGAAAAGCCAACTCACTTTTTCGAATTATGTTTTTGTCACACGCGATGTTGAAAATCAGCGATTCGCTTGAAAAGTCGAATTTCCCGAAAATTTGTCGTGTAAAGAGCTTGTTTTCTTCCCCACATGCGTCCAAAAAATGTTCTCGAATAACATCATAGAAAGCTCTGATTGACTAGATTAATAATTCAAGATACGATGATATGATAAGATCTGGCCTGTTTTTTATCATTACTGATATTGGTATATATCTAAATCTTCTCGTACTGAAAAAGTAGGTTACAGACATCCAATCAGGCAAATGTTTCGGTATGAAAACACTATATGCCAGAAATCAATCGAACCAGCAAGCGTAATCGAAAAAAAAATAGGCCGAATATACCCACCAATATTTCCACTTCAATTTTCTCAGGCGACTGGCCGAATATTGGAATATCCCGTTACAGATAACCTTTTCTGAAGTTATAAACACGAAACGTCGATTTCGCCAATATACTCACCATCTCAATCATATTGGAGGCAGGGGGTTGACCATCTATCTGACCCAAGGCAACGGCCTGTCTCATCCTGTTATGTACGTCCAATATTATTCGCTTCTCGTGCTCGGTGACTCCATCTCCTCCTGATGGAACAGTTCCAGAAATTAGAACATCCATATATAATGAACTCACGTTTGATTAGAAACAAGATGCTCCAATAAGATGTTGAATGGTGAAATACATGAGGATTCCGGACCTGATTTGTGTATTTTGTGGATGAGTATTGTCTACGCGCGGCAGACCCTCGAACACTGTTCGAGCTTGGGATGGGTGAACTATAAATCGATTTCCTTTTTCCGATCGCAGATTTCTGTTTTTATCACAAAAACGTCTTCAAACACTTTTAGACAATAATTTGAACTCGTTATCTTTCATACGGCCCTAATGCTCCTCCCATAGCAAATATTTTCTCGATCACCTCATTGTTTTTCCCATAAGTGGAACTATGTAAATCGTTAATCAATATATGGTAGAACCACTTCATACTTACGTAGCATTGTTCTCCCAAAACACGCTAGAGTGAAGGGCAAACATAGCGATATCCCAATTATGGTGGTGGCTAATGGAAGCCTTCCGAATGTGTTCAGGTCAAACATGGCCCTACAAAGGAAACAAATACATTTTTAATAAGATTTAATCGGCCTTTTCATTTATCATCAAGGACGTCGATGGGTCCTGGTTGGATTAAAAATTTATCGGGAGGTAATTTGGTGAATAAATCATGAAGAATTAAATGTGCTGGCTGATGGAAGGGCAGCATGGACTTGAGGTTTCGACTGTCCCCCAACGGAAGAGAATTTTTACCACTACATGATTGAATTAATTTTTAACAGATAAGTAAGATAGTGAATACTGAAGAAAATGCTTTGGACAAAAACCGTTATTTGGACTTGGGACAAAGTATAAAAAAATAATTTTAACGTTCGCCTGAGAATTCTTTGGTCCGGTTGAATGTTGGAAAAATCGATTCGTCATTAATCTATCGAAATCCTCTAAATTTGCATAGTTTGTTTATCTCAACATAAATCGGTTTTTGTTGATTTTTGGAAGATCTATGACATCTTTTTTTCATGGGGGTCAGGAACTCCCCATCCTAGATGAAAGAATTACGAAAAGCACTGCCGTGAAGTCAGGAGCTTTTGAGCGCTCGTACATCCACCTTGTAGGTATATTCGAGTTTTCCAGTTTTAGAAATCAATTTGAGGTATTTTCGACAGCTGTCAAAAAAATTCTCAAACTTAGGCGAAACTCCAGACTTCATGTCAGTGCTTCAGCTGACCAATTTTTTTCGATCATTCGCTAGAATTTCCTACGGTATCTATGGTCTTGGTGATGCGATCTGAACGAAATTTCCCACGTAGTTTGAATACATTATTCTTCATCTATTTGCGAAATTTCATTCCAACCCAATGGGTAGTGAAATTATCAGGGAAAACATATATTGAACAGCCATATTTACGAAGTCCCTAGTCTAATTTTGCTCATTGATGAACATGACCGTGACATTCGCGATCCAAACCTACCCTGAAAATTTCAAGTTCCTAGGACTCTGCCTTCGGAAGTTAAAATTTTCTATGATTTCTATTGTTCTGGTCATGCGATCTGGACAAAATGTTGCTTTAATATATCATTCTCGATTAAAATACAAAATTTTATCTGGATCGAATCCGTAGTTTCGAAATTATAGAGAAAACAAAATTTCAAACGATCGCATTTACGAAATGCCCCTAGTATAATTCATGTAGCTTGAACACCTCATTCTCCATTTGAGTGCAAAATTTCATCTCGATCGAATCTGTAGTTTCGAAGTAATCAGGAGAAAAAAAGTTTGAACGGTCATATTTACGGAACCCTTGGTGGAATTCTACCCATTAACGAACTCAACCGAGGCATTTGGAATCTGAACCTACACTGAAAATTTCAAGTCTCCAGGTTGTTCCGTTCGAGAGTTATCGTGCCGGACGGACAGACTCGAATTTTCCGACGGATTCGTCATCAGTGAGTCGAATATAGTCGATTGAGACCATTTTCGGCTCAAAATTCGAAAAATACAGACATCGTGACGAAATGATATAGCCCTCGTGTAAATGTACGAGCGCTCAAAAACGAACATACAATTTCCATTCACAATTCGATGTTAAATTTGCTTCTGATTTCTGCATCGTATTATGTTTCAAAATCAAATTAGTGTTATAATTCAACAAAAGAAATGTTGAGAAAAGACGAGGCTTCAAAATCAAATATGTCTACACGATAATGTTCACTTGAATTTCAATGTTGAACTTCGTATATATATGTTTTGTACATTTCACACTGAGAAAAACATTGTTCAAACGCAACTATTGTCATCACAACAAAAAAAGACCGTTCTGAGAACAATCTGTACTTGTAATCTAACATGCCGATTCCGGTTGAAGTGACTTGAGTGCTATGAACAGGACAAACGGTAAGTATAGCAGTGATTAGGTACTTTGGTTGAGAAGGAGTATTTCCGTAAATTTTTCAGGAATATCTAGTGAAATATATTGCTTTTGTAAGTATAAACCAACAGCTGAGAAACCTGAGAAAATGGTTTGGTTTGAGCTCTAGTCAGCTCTTCAGGGTGGCTGTGAATAAGGTTTAAATTGCCTTGATGATTTCCAACCTCGATAGGAGAAGAAACACGAAAAAGAAGAACCCAGCAATATTTGTACGACCAACAGTATGGACACATTGAATTCGACAGGAATGTTTGGTGTTTTTCAAAAAAATTCAGATTATTCTACCGAAAAAAATCTTATTTAGCCAGCAGTGTTTCAGTCCATGTTGTACCATATGGTTGAAGTTGTTCGGCTGATTCGGAGGAAACAGAACAAGCAAAATTCTCTGGATTGCGAAGTAGAAAAACTGAGATCTCAAGAACGGGCGATCCTTTATTGATGATCAACACTTGATTCCCGTTTCCGGAAAATCTTCCACATTCATCACACACTTGAAGAATCTCTTCCGCGATTTTCCTTTTGTTTTTCATGAAACAGGTCCCGGAAAAAAGCCACTTAGAACATCCGCTCATCCAGCTGGGAGATGAATAATAAAGGGAATCCTGTTTATCTCATCTGTACGTTGCCTACATCCTACAGTTGTTTAGTTTGCAATATTTGTCTTTGCTCGTCCCGATCCTGAGGCGTTCCTCCCCGACGACACCGGCACTCACCCGCCGGTTTTCGAAACGAACCGGTGCTATCGCTGCTGGATTCAATTTTCACGACGTAACACGGTTAAGAGACTGAATCGTGTCTGGAATATTGACTTTACAACTCATAAAGTTTGGATTCACCCAGTTCCCGAGCCTCCTTCAGGCATAACACCGGGTCTGTGCTACGGTACGTTCGGTTTTATGGCTTTGTCCCATATTTTCTTGGCCAGACAAACGGGGAATCTCGATTTGGTGGAGAATTACGTGGGTGATTTGATACATTGCGATTTAATTCGGTCTTGTTGCTCGTTTCGTTGGATTGCAAAAAACTCAGGCAAAGAGGTCTTCTTTTTGGAATTTTTTAATATGATTATGAAAGCGTGGGAAGAACAATAAGAGAATGAGAAAAAACCTCAAACTGACAAGACAAGCACACCCTAATGAGCTTCAAACCACAGTAGAGAAGTTCATGACAACTAATAAATACACACAAATAGAGAATCAAGTAGATTATTTGATTCATCCCGACTAAATTCAGGCCTATGGGGCGTTTTATCTGATATTTTTTCAGTAGTCAAAGATGCAGAGATGAATTTGCTGGCAACTATGAGATACACGCCTATCGAGACAAGACGCTGCCTTAAGAGTCTCTCGAGTAAAGTAGTAGCAATACTTTCTTTACTGCAGGAAAATGTTCTATTGAATTAATTTGGCTTCAACTCAATTATAGAGGCTGGAGTCAATTTTCACGACATACCACTGTTGAGAGACTAAATAGTATATGGAATATGGGAACTTAGAATTTTCTTCACCAATTAACTTTACAGCTCATGCAGTTCAGATCCACCAAGGTCTGAGCCCTCTTCAGGGATAATATAGGGAGTGGGCTACAAAACGTTTGGTTTTATGACTTTCCCCCATATTTTATTTTCCCCTTTACAGAGGAATCCTGATGTGGTGAAGAATTGAATGAATGATCTGATTAATTTCAACTGAATTCAGGCTTATGGGGCATTTCATCTAATATTTTTCCAGTCCCCAGAGATGCACAGATACAGATACACGCCTATCGAGACAAGACGCTGCCTTAAGATTCTCTCGAGTATAGTAGTAGCATTGGATGTTGCGATGTAACAATACTTTCTTTACTGCAGCGAAAATGTTCTATTGAATAAATTTGGCTTCAACTTAATTAAAGAGGCTGGAGTCAATTTTCATGACATACCACTGTTAAGAGACTAAATAGTATATAGAAAATAGGTACTAAGAATTTTCTTCACCAATTGACTTTACAGCTCACGCAGTTCAGATCCACCAAGGTCTGAGCCCTCTTCAGGCATAATATAGGGAGTGCGCTAAAGTACGTTTGGTCTTATGACTTTTCCCCATATTTTCTTTTCCCCTTTACAGAGGAATCCTGATGTGGTGAAGAATTGAGTGAATGATCGGAGTCATTTCAACTGAATTCAGGCTTATGGGGCATTTCATCTAATATTTTTCAAGTCCCCAGAGATGCACAGATACAGATACACGCCTATCGAGACAAGACGCTGCCTTAAGATTCTCTCGAGTATAGTTGTAGAATTGGCTGTTGCGATGTAACAATACTTTCTTTACTGCAGCGAAAATGTTTTATTGAATAAATTTGGCTTCAACTTAATTATGGAGGCTGGAGTCAATTCTCACAACATACCACCGTTAAGAGACTAAATAGTATATAGAAAATAGGTACTAGGAATTTTCTTCAGACTTGACAGCTCATGCAGTTCAGATCCAACAAGGTCTGAGCCCTCTTCAGGCATAATATAGGGAGTGGGCTAGAGTACGTTTGGTTTTATGACTTTCCCTCATATTTTCTTTTCCCCTTTACAGAGGAATCCTGATGTGGTGATGAATTGAGTGGATGGTCTGATTCATTTCAACTGAATTCAGGCTTATGGGGCATTTCATCTAATGTTTTTCCAGTCCCCAGAGATGCACAGATACAGGTACACGCCTATGGAGACAAGACGCTGCCTTTAGATTCTCTCGAGTATAGTAGTAGCATTGGATGTTGCGATGTAACAATACTTTCTTTACTGCAGCGAAAATGTTTCATTGAATAAATTTGGCTTCAATTAAATTATAGAGGCTGGAGTCAATTTTCACGACATACCACTGTTAAGAGACTAAATGGTTTATAGAAAATAGGTACTAGGAATTTTCTTCACCAATTGACTTGACTGCTCATGCAGTTCAGATCCACCAAGCTCTGAGCCCTCTTCAGGCATAATATAGAGAGTGGGCTAGGATTCGTTTGGTTTTATGACTTTCCCCCATATTTTCTTTTCCCCTTTACAGGGGAATCCTGATGTGGTGAAGAATTGAGTGAATGATCTGATTCATTTCAACTGAATTAAGGCTTATGGGGCATTTCATCTAATATTTTTCCAGTCTCAAGAGATGCACAGATACAGATACACGCCTATCGAGACAAGACGCTGCCTTAGGATTCTCTCGAGTATAGTAGTGGCATTGGCTGTTGCGATGTAACAATACTTTCTTTACTGCAGCGAAAATGTACTATTGAATAAATTTGGCTTCAACTTTATTATAGAAGCTGGAGTCAATTTTCACGACATACCACTGTTAAGAGACTGAATAGTATATAGAAAATAGGTACTAGGAATTTTCTTCACCAATTGACTTTACAGCTCATGCAGTTCAGATCGACCAAGGTCTGAGCCCTCTTCAGGCATAATATAGGGAGTGGGCTAGAGTACGTTTGGTTTTATGAATTTCCCCCATATTTTCTTTTCCTCCTTTACAGAGGAATCCTGATGTGGTGAAGAATTGAGTGAATGATCTGATTCATTTCAACTGAATTCAGGCTTATGGGGCATTTCATCTAATATTTTTCCAGTCTCAAGAGATGCACAGATACAGATACACGCCTATCGAGACAAGACGCTGCCTTAGGATTCTCTCGAGTATAGTAGTGGCATTGGCTGTTGCGATGTAACAATACTTTCTTTACTGCAGCGAAAATGTACTATTGAATAAATTTGGCTTCAACTTTATTATAGAAGCTGGAGTCAATTTTCACGACATACCACTGTTAAGAGACTAAATAGTATATAGAAAATAGGTACTAGGAATTTTCTTCACCAATTGACTTTACAGCTCATGCAGTTCAGATCCACCAAGGTCTGAGCCCTCTTCAGGCATAATATAGGGAGTGGGCTAGAGTACGTTTGGTTTTATGAATTTCCCCCATATTTTCTTTTCCTCCTTTACAGAGGAATCCTGATGTGGTGAAGAATTGAGTGAATGATCTGATTCATTTCAACTGAATTCAGGCTTATGGGGCATTTCATCTAATATTTTTCCAGTCTCAAGAGATGCACAGATACAGATACACGCCTATCGAGACAAGACGCTGCTTTAAGATTCTCTCGAGTATAGTAGTAGCATTGGCTGTTGCGATGTAACAATACTTTCTTTACTGCAGCGAAAATGTACTATTGAATAAATTTGGCTTCAACTTTATTATAGAAGCTGGAGTCAATTTTCACGACATACCTCTGTTAAGAGACTAAATAGTATATAGAAAATGGGTACTAGGAATTTTCTTCACCAATTGACCTTACAGCTCATGCAGTTCAGATCCACCAAGGTCTGAGCCCTCTTCAGGCATAATATAGGGAGTGGGCTAGAGTACGTTTGGTTTTATGAATTTCCCTTATATTTTCTTTTCCCCTTCACAGAGGAATCCTGATGAGGTGAAGAATTGAGTGAATAATCTGATTAATTTCAACTGAATTCGGGCTTATGGGGCATTTCATCTAATATTTTTCCAGTCTCAAGAGATGCACAGATACAGATACACGCCTATCGAGACAAGACGCTGCCTTAGGATTCTCTCGAGTATAGTAGTAGCATTGGCTGTTGCGATGTAACAATACTTTCTTTACTGCAGCGAAAACGTTCTATTGAATTAATTTGGCTTCAACTTAATCATAGAGGCTGGAGTCAATTTTCACGACATACCACCGTTAAGAGACTAAATGGTTTATAGAAAATAGGTACTAGGAATTTTCTTCACCAATTGACTTGACTGCTCATGCAGTTCAGATCCACCAAGCTCTGAGCCCTCTTCAGGCATAATATAGAGAGTGGGCTAGGATTCGTTTGGTTTTATGACTTTCCCCCATATTTTCTTTTCCCCTTTACAGGGGAATCCTGATGTGGTGAAGAATTGAGTGAATGATCTGATTCATTTCAACTGAATTAAGGCTTATGGGGCATTTCATCTAATATTTTTCCAGTCTCAAGAGATGCACAGATACAGATACACGCCTATCGAGACAAGACGCTGCCTTAGGATTCTCTCGAGTATAGTAGTGGCATTGGCTGTTGCGATGTAACAATACTTTCTTTACTGCAGCGAAAATGTACTATTGAATAAATTTGGCTTCAACTTTATTATAGAAGCTGGAGTCAATTTTCACGACATACCACTGTTAAGAGACTGAATAGTATATAGAAAATAGGTACTAGGAATTTTCTTCACCAATTGACTTTACAGCTCATGCAGTTCAGATCGACCAAGGTCTGAGCCCTCTTCAGGCATAATATAGGGAGTGGGCTAGAGTACGTTTGGTTTTATGAATTTCCCCCATATTTTCTTTTCCTCCTTTACAGAGGAATCCTGATGTGGTGAAGAATTGAGTGAATGATCTGATTCATTTCAACTGAATTCAGGCTTATGGGGCATTTCATCTAATATTTTTCCAGTCTCAAGAGATGCACAGATACAGATACACGCCTATCGAGACAAGACGCTGCCTTAGGATTCTCTCGAGTATAGTAGTGGCATTGGCTGTTGCGATGTAACAATACTTTCTTTACTGCAGCGAAAATGTACTATTGAATAAATTTGGCTTCAACTTTATTATAGAAGCTGGAGTCAATTTTCACGACATACCACTGTTAAGAGACTAAATAGTATATAGAAAATAGGTACTAGGAATTTTCTTCACCAATTGACTTTACAGCTCATGCAGTTCAGATCCACCAAGGTCTGAGCCCTCTTCAGGCATAATATAGGGAGTGGGCTAGAGTACGTTTGGTTTTATGAATTTCCCCCATATTTTCTTTTCCTCCTTTACAGAGGAATCCTGATGTGGTGAAGAATTGAGTGAATGATCTGATTCATTTCAACTGAATTCAGGCTTATGGGGCATTTCATCTAATATTTTTCCAGTCTCAAGAGATGCACAGATACAGATACACGCCTATCGAGACAAGACGCTGCTTTAAGATTCTCTCGAGTATAGTAGTAGCATTGGCTGTTGCGATGTAACAATACTTTCTTTACTGCAGCGAAAATGTACTATTGAATAAATTTGGCTTCAACTTTATTATAGAAGCTGGAGTCAATTTTCACGACATACCTCTGTTAAGAGACTAAATAGTATATAGAAAATGGGTACTAGGAATTTTCTTCACCAATTGACCTTACAGCTCATGCAGTTCAGATCCACCAAGGTCTGAGCCCTCTTCAGGCATAATATAGGGAGTGGGCTAGAGTACGTTTGGTTTTATGAATTTCCCTTATATTTTCTTTTCCCCTTCACAGAGGAATCCTGATGAGGTGAAGAATTGAGTGAATAATCTGATTAATTTCAACTGAATTCGGGCTTATGGGGCATTTCATCTAATATTTTTCCAGTCTCAAGAGATGCACAGATACAGATACACGCCTATCGAGACAAGACGCTGCCTTAGGATTCTCTCGAGTATAGTAGTAGCATTGGCTGTTGCGATGTAACAATACTTTCTTTACTGCAGCGAAAACGTTCTATTGAATTAATTTGGCTTCAACTTAATCATAGAGGCTGGAGTCAATTTTCACGACATACCACCGTTAAGAGACTAAATGGTTTATAGAAAATAGGTACTAGGAATTTTCTTCACCAATTGACTTGACTGCTCATGCAGTTCAGATCCACCAAGCTCTGAGCCCTCTTCAGGCATAATATAGAGAGTGGGCTAGGATTCGTTTGGTTTTATGACTTTCCCCCATATTTTCTTTTCCCCTTTACAGGGGAATCCTGATGTGGTGAAGAATTGAGTGAATGATCTGATTCATTTCAACTGAATTAAGGCTTATGGGGCATTTCATCTAATATTTTTCCAGTCTCAAGAGATGCACAGATACAGATACACGCCTATCGAGACAAGACGCTGCCTTAGGATTCTCTCGAGTATAGTAGTAGCATTGGCTGTTGCGATGTAACAATACTTTCTTTACTGCAGCGAAAACGTTCTATTGAATTAATTTGGCTTCAACTTAATCATAGAGGCTGGAGTCAATTTTCACGACATACCACCGTTAAGAGACTAAATAGTATATAGAAAATAGGTACTAGGAATTTTCTTCACCAATTGACTCTACACCTCATGCAGTTCAGATCCACCAAGGTCTGAGCCCTCTTCAGGGATAATATAGGGAGTGGGCAACAGTACGTTTGGTTTTATGACTTACCCCCATATTTTCTTTTCCCCTTTACAGAGGAATTCTGATGTGGTGAAGAATTGAGCGAATGATCTGATTCATTTCAACTGAATTCAGGCTTATGGGGCATTTCATCTAATATTTTTCCAGTCCACAGAGATGCACAGATACAGATACACGCCTATCGGGACAAGACGCTGCCTTAAGATCCTCTCGAGTATAGTTGTAGCATTGGCTGTTGCGATGTAACAATACTTTCTTCACTGCAGCGAAAATGTTCTATTGAATAAATTTGGCTTCAACTTAATTATAGAGGCTGGAGTCAATTTTCACGACATACCACTGTTGAGAGACTTAATAGTATATAGAAAATAGGTACTAGGATTTTCTTCACCCATTGGCTTTACAGCTCATGCAGTTCAGATCCACTAAGGTCTGAGCCCTCTTCAGGCATAATATAGGGAGTGGGCTAAAGAACGTTTGGTTTTATGACTTTCCCCCATATTTTCTTTTCCTCTTTACAGAGGAATCCTGATGTGGTGAAGAATTGAGTGAATGATCTGATTCATCTCAACTGAATTAAGGCTTATGGGTCATTTCATATAATATTTTTCCAGTCTCAAGAGATGCACAGATAC
Source organism: Aphidecta obliterata (assembly GCA_963966015.1). Taxonomy (NCBI): domain Eukaryota; kingdom Metazoa; phylum Arthropoda; class Insecta; order Coleoptera; family Coccinellidae; genus Aphidecta; species Aphidecta obliterata. The sequence continues at coordinate 9,584,532 of OZ014435.1, forward strand.
AGATACACGCCTATCGAGACAAGACGCTGCCTTAAGATTCTCTCGAGTATAGTAGTAGCATTGGCTGTTGCGATGTAACAATACTTTCTTTACTGCAGCGAAAATGTACTATTGAATAAATTTGGCTTCAACTTTATTATAGAAGCTGGAGTCAATTTTCACGACATACCTCTGTTAAGAGACTAAATAGTATATAGAAAATGGGTACTAGGAATTTTCTTCACCAATTGACTTTACAGCTCATGCAGTTCAGATCCACCAAGGTCTGAGCCCTCTTCAGGCATAATATAGGGAGTGGGCTAGAGTACGTTTGGTTTTATGAATTTCCCTTATATTTTCTTTTCCCCTTCACAGAGGAATCCTGATGAGGTGAAGAATTGAGTGAATAATCTGATTCATTTCAACTGAATTCGGGCTTATGGGGCATTTCATCTAATATTTTTCCAGTCCCCAGAGATGCACAGATACAGATACACGCCTATCGAGACAAGACGCTGCCTTAAGATTCTCTCGAGTATAGTTGTAGCATTGGCTGTTGCGATGTAACAATACCTTCTTTACAGCAGCGAAAATGTTTTATTGAATAAATTTGGCTTCAACTCAATTATAGAGGCTGGATTCAACTTTCACCACATACCACTGTTAAGAGACTAAATAGTATATGGAATATTGATACTTGGAATTCACTTCACCAATTGACTTGAATGGTCATACAGTTCAGAACCTCCTAAGGCCTGAGGCCCCTTCAGGCATAATATAGGGCTTGGGAAAGATAAATTTCCTGAGAAGCAAATCCAAGCTTCAAGTGAATGGTGGAACCGTACTCCAGCTAAAAAAATTTCTTTTCCCAACCAGAGGATTTGAGCACGGGATCTTTCGACCGAAAGCCAAACGCGCTAACGTAGTGTGAAACTTGCAGCCTTTTGTGGTTCACGGTTCCACCCAATCCAAGTTTTTGTATGTCCTGCCCTGTATGGCCGATAAACTTCAATCACGCTGCATTTAACAATATTCCATCAGACGTCGAGAGTGATATCGACATTGTTCGCATCGGGTAAAATCTGGTCTCGAATGCCACGATCCGGACCACGATGATCCCACGATAGTCTACTCTTGTATAGGATAGTATGTAGTATCCTCGGATGAAGAAGGATCGGACACGGACGATGACATTTGTCGGCTACCACGTTGACCTCTATCACGGATCGCTCAATCAGACAACCCAATCTTTCATTAAAATCTCCGGTCCATTCTGAAGAGATGATAATCGTGGAACTCAATATTTATGAGCGGTTTTGATTAATGATTGATATGATCGATTTGAATGGAGTGCTTCCAAACATAGATCGCATTGTCCAGAGTTTCGAATGTGCGAAAACGTTTCAGACTAATTATCACCTACGACTTCACCTTCATCGGTTATGATGTTCTCGAAGTAGACTTTACGAAACCGTTGATGGGCTCTTTAGAATTATTCATCCAAATCTGTTTGTTTTACATTGTCAGGCGTCAGTTGTGCGGAAAGGTGGGTCTTTGACACATTGATTTCAACAGAAGATTCTTGAGCTCGAAGGAAATCTTTTTTTGGTTACTCCCATTTTTCCTAATTCGGCTTGGTTGAAGAGACTACTTGTCTCGTGAAATAACTGACATTTATCAGTGTGACATATATGTCATTTCATGAAATCGACACATAGATGGAATTATATGGGATTCATGAACTTTCTTATCGCTCAATTGTTAATTTTTACTTTAGCGCCTTCTCACTAATTTGGGGAATATTTTGCATAGTGATTCGTTATGATGTTTTCATGGCACTGGCATACATATCAATATTTCCCGAAATATTCGAAGAAGAAAATTGTTTTTGAGCGCTCGTACTACTTACACGAGGGCTATATCATTTCGTCACGATGTCTGTATTTTTCCAATTTTGAGCCGAAAATGGTCTCGAACGACTATGTTCGACTCACTGATGACAAATCCGTCGAAAAATTCGAGTCTGTCCGTCCGTCCGTCCGTCCGTATACACGATAACTCTCGAACGGAATCTCCTAGAAACGTGAAATTTTCAGGGTAGGTTCGAATCTTGAATGCCGCGGTTGGGTTCGTTATTGGGCAAAATTCGCCAAGGGATTCCGTAAATATGGCCGCTCGAAATTTTGTTTTCCTGATTACTTTGAAACTACAAATTCGATCGAGGTGAAATTCTGTACTCTAATGAAAAATGAGGTGTTCAAGCTACATGCAAAATTTTGTTCAGCTCGCATCACCAGAACCATAGAAACCATAGAAAATTGTAACTTTTGAACGGAAACGCCTAGGGACTTGAAATTTTCAGGATAGGTGTGGATCTCGATTGTCGTGATCACTTTCATCTATGAGCAAAATTATACTAGGGGTTCCGTAAATATGGTTTGAAATTTAGTTTTCTTGATAATTTCCAAACTACGAATTCGATCGAGATAAAATTTTGTATTTTGAACGAGAATGATATATTAAAGCAACATTTCGTCCAGATCGCATGACCAGAACCATATAAACCATAGAAAATTATAACTTCCGAAGGAAAAGGCCTAGGGAGTTGAAATTTTCAGGGTGGGTTTGGATGGCGAATTTCACGGTCACGTTCATCAATGAGCAAAATTAGACAAGGGGTTCCGTAAATATGGCCGTTCAAAATATTCTGTTCCTGATAATTTGCACCTAGATGAGGAATAATGTATTCAAAATACGTGCGAAATTTTGTCCAAATCGCATCACCAAGACCATAGAAACCGTAGAAAATTCTAGCGAATTATCGAAAAAAATTGGTCAGCTGAAGCACAGACATAGTCTGGAGTTTCGTCTAAGTTTGAGAATTTTTTTGACAGCTATCGAAAATTCCTTCAATTGATTTCTAAAACTGGAAAATGCGAATCTACCTACAAGGTGGATGTACGAGCGCTCAAAAGTTCCCGACTTCACGGCAGTGCTTTTCGTAATTTTTTCAAGTAATTTTTCCTGAATACTTGCCTGATATTCAACGTTCAATAATCCTGAACTACTATGGGCGTTGAAACAATTCTTGAAAATGAATTAATATTTGAGCTAGGTTAGGCTAGGGTAGATTAAGTTAGGTCAGTGTTTAAACAATTCTAAAAATAAATTCATGTTATGATAGGCTAAGTAGGACAGTGTTGAAACAATTCTTGAAATGAATTAATATTTAGGTTAGGTTAAGTTAGGACAGTTGAATCTCTTAATCTCTTAATCATAATCCTTCCAATACTCCCAGCCTCTGGATGATGGTCATTAGGAGTCACTAAAATAGAGAGATATCATTGAACCCTAACTGTACATTTTGATTTTGTAATCAAATAAGCTCTTGAAAATCAGACCAAAACGTTGGAACAAAGTAATTACATTACCATAAACGATGGAAATGAGTCAAATACCTTTCCATCAAACAGACCATCGCCAACAACATCGAGGAAGGATTTTTTGTCAAATTCAATTCTTCAGTTTTAATTGAAAATGAGCATTCTAGAATGATTCTTGATGGTATTTAATGATGGCAAACTAGTATTTATACAGATTTTTTTAAACAGGATCGTGAGTGGAAGGGGTGGTGGGTGGCTAATAATCGAGGTAATAATCTAAAAAAAAATTTTGGAATAATAGTGATTTCGAAGCACGTTTACTCGAGGAAATGGGGAGAATATAAATATCGCTGACGTCACTCTCAAAACCAATTGAGAATATTGAATGAAAAACGTGAAAATCTGCATAAAAAATAGTTTGCCATCCTTGACCTCAGCTATTAAGAATTTTTCTATGAACATTAGACGCTTTAGTATATAGTCCTCCAGTTCTCTCCTTTTGCAATGTGACTTCTCGCATATTATGAAAGTTCTTTCCAATTGTAATCTGCGATCTTAGATAAAGGCGTCTGGCCATCATTGACTTTTCCTTTTTTCATAGTTTCGTGAATTTTTGCTTTTCTTCGATTCTCACTTCGAGGGGGTATTTTGGTGCCTCCTCACTCTTTCTACCACATCAAGGTTATGGAGTACACACAGTCCTGATTCTCGTTTTTCGGTTTGACTTTCATAAGAGCCGATCTTTAGGTATTGGAGGATTTTGATTTCAATGACGATGGGCCTAGCTCTGCTTCAGTAATCTTGGTATGTTTTCTTTCATCCTATGGCAATGGCTTGAATTTTTGTTTAATTTCGGCTGTTGTGAGATTTCATGCTGTATTATTTTCAAGACAAAAATAACAAGATCTGCTTAGGTCTGGGTTACTGGTCACTCGGGCATCATAAGAAATGAAGAGATCAACAAACTTGCCAGAAAAGGAGAAGAAACCCCTTTCATAGGCCCACAACCTTTCTGTGGTATAGGTGAATGAACATACAAGAAAGAATTTCAGGAGAAGGAAAAAATCGAAAGAGAAACTCTGGCGGAATCTTCCTGGGTTGTATTATTCCAAAAAGTTTCTTCGAAACTTTGATACTCCGAGGTCTAAGAACTTTCTGGATCATATCAAAAATTGTGCTACACCTTCACACCGGATTCCTCATAGGGCATTGACGCCGCAGGAAATACCTCATGAGGATGGGTCTAACAGAACAGTGCAGATTCTGTGGGGAGGAGGAAGAAACTTTCACCTACTGACCTGCCTCGCCATCGCTGGCCAATGCAAAAAATGCTTTGGAAAATGGACTTGTAGAAGTGAGGAAGTAACCTCCTTGAAGCCATCCCAGATACTGGAGTTCGTTAGAACTCTTGGACTGGAGGGCGACCTGTAGGCTACGTTCTGGCGCGAACAGCTCTGTTGGGGGGCACAATAGCCCTTTAGGTTGCAGTGCAATGAAACCTTCCTTTAAAATCTTAATCAAATTATCATAAGATCAGAGTAAATCTTAATCATCAAACCCAATCCAATTTTTCTTTCTGCTCAGAAATTGTGTTCCATCGATTAATCCCAAAATTGTATGGCCACTAGTCGGTCATCAATTCATACCTAATTATTCAAATTTATATACGGCGGTATAGACACATCTAAGTAGGTATTAATTATCACCAGTAATTGATTCTCGGTAGAGACGCTGACTACCGCCGTAATATGCGGCTACTTCAATACCTGAGATTCTTCATCAGTGAAAGTTCTTGACCGACATTATGATAATTATGATTATTAGTCACTGGGATCGTCTGCGATGATCTCATTACGGTTTACCCTTGTGTGTTGTGGATATCGATCTTTTTGTCTTCAACGTTTAAGGACGATCCGCGCGTCCAGATACAAGGTGGTTTATGATTTATGCAGGTCGATCTCGACGAGATGAAAATCGAAATTGGTTCAGCGAAGTTGAGCGGTCACCAGATCATACAGGTTGCTTTTTAAAGTAGGGCTTTTTTTGACAGAAATCACCAAGAGAGATCATTTCGCCGGAAGTTGATCATATGGAATGAAAAATTTTGGGCATCAACATCTCAAGACGACTCTGGATCGTGTTATCTCTCTGTTAGAAGATCTGCCATAATCACGTGTGATATGCATTCCAGCAAGTAAATAAAGTGCTGGATTTCATCGCAAATTTGTACATTATCTTTCAACTTTCATCAGGAGATTTTCCCTGAACGTTCAAACTAAGGAGCGGAAGAATAACTGATTGAGAAGGTCCTATAAAAAATGGAAAAGTTCACGAACTCACCGATAAAATTGATACAAATTGTTTACAGAAATGGTTCGAAATGGTCACTATCACATTTTCATTACTTCTTCTACTTGTACCACGATTAAAATATCTTAGAAAAATAAATACTCCGTCACCACCTGAAAGATCCCGTAAACAGGTCCATTTTGTACGTCCCAAAACGTACAAAAGAAGCCCGAGCAACCCTTTTTCCGGTTTCGCCTTAATCGATCCCAAATTAGCGCGTTTCGGTTCACCAAAAACCTTGTACATAATAAGAAAACCGCATTATAATTCGCTTTGTATAGAACCCGCGGGAATTTCTCCGCTTATAACAAGATTCATTACCAGAGATAAAATCTTCGGATGAAAGAGCCAAGCCGCTATAGTTGCTCCGCATCCATAAACGGCGTGAAAGAATCGTCGAAAGAGTTTTCGGAATTCGTTATGCTAAAATGCCTCTTAATCAATAACTCAAACATATTGGATTTCAATCTCAATGTTCCATTAATATTTTTTAGTAGCGAGAACTGGTTAAAGGAATTGTCCTTGAAACGTTGAAAACGCGGAATTGGAAATCTGCCTTCTCACAGTCGTTGAAATATTCGAACTGCATTTTTGAATCCATAATTTTTCTACTGCGAGATTTGTAATCGACCTTTTTGAAGTATTTTGATCGAATTAACTACTAGAATTTATTAATTCCCTGAGGAGGAATTGATATTTTCACGAATTCCCAAGATGGAAGATCTATCGCTCTTTTCCCATGTTACATAGCTTTCCCGCAATCTCATGTCCTTGTTTTCTGCCTTTCTCTCCTTCTGAAGATCTTCTTCTATCTCGTCTCATTTTTGATCTTCTTTTTTTATCTGTGGTCTTCACCACAGATGGAAAAAGTACCACATGTTAACCAAGTGGCTCGATTTATGTTAAAAATTCAACTCACTGTTGGGAGTAGTGCTTTGCGGTTACTGATTCTCGATTGAGTACCATCATACCAATACAAATGTCGACTTTCATAGTTTTTTGTTTGGAATTTTTTTTTGCAAAGGTATTCTTCAAAAGTCGATTCCTTGTTTTCTAACTCTTGAAATGCGCAGTCGAAAAGTCGACCTTGACTAAAGTAAACCTATTGAGCGCTCGTACAACTTACACGAGGGCTATATCATTTCGTCACGATGTCTGTATTTTTCGAATTTTGAGCCGAAAATGGTCTCAATCGACTATGTTCGACTCACTGATGACGAATCCGTCGAAAAATTCGAGTCTGTCCGTCCGGCCGTCCGGCCGGCCGTATACACGATAACTCTCGAACGGAATGACCTAGAAACTTGAAATTTTCAGAGTAGGTTCGAATCTCGAATACCGCGGTTATGTTCGTTATTGGGCAAAATTCGTCAAGGGGTTCCGTAAATATGGCCGCTCGAAATTTTGTTTTTCTGATTACTCCGAAACTACTGATTCGATCGAGGTGAAATTTTGCACTCAGATGGATAATTACGTACTCAAGCTACATGCAGAATTTTGTTCAGCTCGCATGACCAGAACCATAGAAACCATAGAAAATTATAACTTTGTAATGGAAAGGCCTAGAGACTTGAAATTTTCAGGATAGGTGTGGATCGTAAATGTAGCGTTCACGTGTATCAACGAGCAAAATAAGACTAGGGGTTCCATAAATATGGCCGTTTGAAATTCAGTTTTCTTGATCATTTCAAAATTATGGATTCGATCTCGACGAAATTTTGAATTTAAATTGAGAATTATATATTCGAGCTACATTTCTTCCAGATCGTATGATCAGAATCATAGAAACCGTAGAAACTCATAACTTTCGAACAAAAAGGCCTAGTGACTTGAAATTTTCAGGATAGGTTCGGATCGCGAATTTCGCGATCCTTTTTATCAATGAGCCAAATTAGACTAGGGGTTCCGTAAATATTGCCGTTCAAACTATATTTTTGAGCGCTCGTACAACTTACACGAGGGCTATATCATTTCGTCACGATGTCTGTATTTTTCGAATTTTGAGCCGAAAATGGTCTCAATCGACTATGTTCGACTCACTGATGACGAATCCGTCGAAAAATTCGAGTCTGTCCGTCCGGCCGGCCGTATACACGATAACTCTCGAACGGAATGACCTAGAAACTTGAAATTTTCAGAGTAGGTTCGAATCTCGAATACCGCGGTTATGTTCGTTATTGGGCAAAATTCGTCAAGGGGTTCCGTAAATATGGCCGCTCGAAATTTTGTTTTTCTGATTACTCCGAAACTACTGATTCGATCGAGGTGAAATTTTGCACTCAGATGGATAATTACGTACTCAAGCTACATGCAGAATTTTGTTCAGCTCGCATGACCAGAACCATAGAAACCATAGAAAATTATAACTTTGTAATGGAAAGGCCTAGAGATTTGAAATTTTCAGGATAGGTGTGGATCGTAAATGTAGCGTTCACGTGTATCAATGAGCAAAATAAGACTAGGGGTTCCATAAATATGGCCGTTTGAAATTCAGTTTTCTTGATCATTTCAAAATTATGGATTCGATCTCGACGAAATTTTGAATTTAAATTGAGAATTATATATTCGAGCTACATTTCTTCCAGATCGTATGATCAGAATCATAGAAACCTTAGAAAATCATAACTTTCGAACAAAAAGGCCTAGTGACTTGAAATTTTCAGGACAGGTTCGGATCGCGAATTTCGCGATCCTTTTTATCAATGAGCCAAATTAGACTAGGGGTTCCGTAAATATTGCCGTTCAAACTATATTTTTTCTGATAATTTCGAAAATACTTATTGGATTGAAATGAAATTTCGCACATATATGAAGAATAATGTATAATTTTGTCCAGATTGCATTACCAAGACCATAGATACCGTAGAAAATTCTAGCGAATTATCGAAAAAATGGACCCAAAGCACTGACGTGAAGTCTGGATTTTCGCGTTGGTTTGAAATTTTCTTTGACAGCTGTCAAAATCTTTCCAATTGGTTTGTAAAACTGGAGAATGCGAATCTACCTACAAGGTGCATGTACGAGCGCTCAAAAGCTCCTGCCTTCACGGCAGTGCTTTTCGAAATTTTTTTTTTATTTTAAATCAATCCACACGATTTTGAGCGCCAAAAATAAAAGAGTTATTTCTTTTCCAATGAACTGGATTATTCATCCACTTCTTTTCAACAAAGTGAGGACTTCCATTCATCGCTAGTATTATTCAACAATAGAAGCATTGAAATTAATCCTGGACAAAGAAGAGTGAACGAGAAATAGTGAAAATACTCGAGTCAGACTGCTCGAATGATGATGTCTTCATTATTCCCTAGTCAAATTATGAATTACTCAGTGACTGAGTAAATGAGATCAACAGGTGAAATTTGAGCGAAACGAAAATATTCACTTTCGGCTATATTCATTTTATTCCTTCTGGAACAAGAATTATGTACATGTTTTGTTTTCTTTCGAAGTGAAGGTTCATTATTCGTATCGTTATATTTGGGTTTTTTGAATCGAAGAAAAACGAGACGAAGAGAATTTTAGATGCTGTCTTGAATGTCAGATTCTCAGGGGTTATATTTCAGATTCCGAATTTTTTTGCGCGTTCGTTTCTCTGAAAAATAGCGTTATTATTTTTGAGCGCTCGTACAACTTACACGAGGGCTATATCATTTCGTCACGATGTCTGTATTTTTCGAATTTTGAGCCGAAAATGGTCTCAATCGACTATGTTCGACTCACTGATGACGAATCCGTCGAAAAATTCGAGTCTGTCCGTCCGGCCGTCCGTCCGGCCGTATACACGATAACTCTCGAACGGAATGTCCTAGAAACTTGAAATTTTCAGGGTAGGTTCAGTTCCCGAATGGCTCGGTTAAGTTCGTTAATGGGCCAAATTCCACCAGGGGTTCCGTAAATATGGCCGTTCAAAGTTTTGTTTCCCTGATTACTTGAAAACTACAGATTTGATCGAGATGAAATTTTGCACTCAAATGGAAAATGAGGTGTTCAAGCTACATGTGAAATTTTGTCCAGATCGCATCACCAGAACCATAGAAACCATAGAAAATTGTAACTTTTGAACGGAAAGGCCTAGGGACTTGAAATTTTCAGGATAGGTGTGGATCTCGAATGTCGTGATCACGTTCATCTATGAGCAACATTATACAAGGGGTTCCGTAAATACGGTCGTTTGAAATTTTGTTTTCTCGATAAATTCGAAACTGCGGATTCGATCGAGATGAAATTTTGTATTTTAATCGAGAATGATATATTGAAGCAATATTTTGTCCAGATCGCATGACCAGAACCATAGAAACCATAGAAAATTCTAACTTTTGAACGGAAAGGCCTAGGAACTTGAAATTTTCAGGGTGGGTTTGGATCGCAAATTTCACGGTCATGTTCATCAATGAGCAAAATTGGACTAGGGGTTCCGTAAATATGGCCGTTCAAAATATTTTTTTCGTTATAGTTTCGAAACTACCGATCGGATTGGAATGAAATTATGCACCTAGCTCAGGAATAATGTATTCAAACTACGTGCAAAATTTTGTCCAGATCGCATCACCAAGACCATAGATACCGTGGAAAATTCTAGCGAATTATCGGAAAAAAATTGATCAGCTGAAGCACCGACATGAAGTCTGGAGTTTCGCCTAAGTTTCAGAATTTTTTTGACAGCAGTCAAAAATTCCTTCAATTGATTTCTAAAACTGGAAAATGCGAATCTACCTACAAGGTGCATGTACGAGCGCTCAAAAGCTCCTGCCTTCACGGCAGTGCTTTTCGTAATTTTTTCATATCAAATTTTTGAATTTAGAGCCGAGGATGCCCTCACAAAATAGGGTTGGACTCACAGATGAAGAATTCGTGGTCAAATTCAATGGTTATACATCTTTCTCATGAAGACGTTTATTTTTATTTAAGGCAAGGTTGAAAAAAGTTATATTCAGCTCTACATCTGTTCTACGTGAAAAGAAATTTCTGAAGTGGTGTCGGAAAATTTTATTATAATTTTGTGATTTCATATCTTGGAGTTACATGAAATGACATTATTTCTCATACTGACGGCTGGATTGGTTCACAGACTTCTGTATTTCCAGAATTTCACGTGAAATTTGTGAGAATATGACATCTCTGAATATAATATCGAGAAATATACCGATAAACAGTTGAAAGCTGGTCGAAAACGATTGAAAACTTCTGATCTCGATAATTTCGAAGCATTATTTGTATTTTCGATCATCCGAAAGGTGACCGCTCTGCCGAAGAATTTAAACACTAATTGATCAGTGCTTTCCGAATTCTTATTATTATATTATTGAATAACAAATTACAGGAGTTTCACTCTATACAGTTCAAAAAAACCCTGCCAATTCTGCAAAAAGTTGTATTATTGTCACATCTCTATCTTTCCTTTATAGTTTCCATGAATTTCACTGTATAAATCCGAACTTGCAATTGCAATTGAGGAATGATAAGCATTTTTTGAGCGCTCATACTACTTACACGAGAGCTATATCATTTCGTCACGATGTGTGTATTTTTCGAATTTTGAGCCGAAAATGGTCTCAATCGACTATGTTCGACTCACTGATGACGAATCCGTCGAAAAATTCGAGTCTGTCCGTCCGTAAGCACGATAACTCTCGAACGGAACAACCTAGAGACTTGAAATTTTCAGTGTAGGTTCAGATCCCGAATGCCTCGGTTGAGTTGGTTAATGGGCATAATTCCTCCAGGGGTTCCGTGAATATGGCCGCTCGAATTTTGTTCCTCTGATTACTTGAAAAGTACAGATTTGATCGAGATGAAATTTTGCACTTGAATGGAGAATGAGGTGTTCAAGCTACATGTAAAATTTTGTCCAGATCGCATGACCAAAACCATAGAAACCATAGAAAATTGTAACTTTTGAACGGAAACGCCTAGGGACTTGAAATTTTCAGGATAGGTGTGGATCGCGAATGTCGTGATCACGTTCATCTATGAGCAAAATTATACTAGAGGTTCCGTAAATATGGTCGTTTAAAATTTAGTTTTCTTGATAATTCCAAAACTACAGATTCGATGGTGACGAAATTCTGTATAATAATGGAGAATGAAATATTCAAGCTACATTTCTCCAGATCGCATGACCAGAACCATAGAAACCATAAAAAATCATAACTTTCTAACGGAAAGGCCTAGGGACTTGAAATTTTCAGGGTAGGTTCAGATCGCGAATTTCGTGGGCATGTTCATCAATGAGCAAAATTAGACAAGAGGTTCCGTGAATACGGTCGTTTGAAATTTTGTTTTCCCGATAATTTCGAAACTACTCATACGGGAGATAAAATTTTGTATTTTAATCGAGAATGATATATTAAATCAATATTTTGTCCAGATCGCATGACCAGAACTATAGAAATTTCCTCCAATTGACTTCTAAAACTGGAAAATGTGAATCTACCTACAAGGTGGATGTACGAGCGCTCAAAAGCTCCTGACTTCACGGCAGTGCTTTTCGTCATTTTTTCTTTATTCATTCATTTCTATTGAAAATACGGGGGAAAAATCACAAATTTCATAACTCACGAACTTTTCGAATCTGAGAAATTCTCAGTCCAGATCTGACGGTACGTATCGATATCTATATGTGTCTATTGAAAGCGTTCAGTTCACGGGAAATAATCTGACAGAGCGTATGATTTTTGTGACTTTTCCGAATTTTGTAATGTGTTTTCAAATAGATGGATAGGACTTGGTGGCTCGATTTCTTGGCCAGCATGCTCCCCGGATCTCAACCCCTTTGGTTTATTCTTTTGGGATCATTTGAAAACATTAGTGTACAGTAACGGCGAGGTGAATAGTGTTGAAGAATTATAATAACGTATTGAATATGCTTGTGAGATTATTCGTGAGCAAACTCATGTGATAGTTGCTGCATGTAATAATTCGTTATTAAACCAGGCAAGAATTTGTGCACATGAAACGAATGGTGACCATTTTGAAAAATTTCTGTGAACAGTTTGGATCAATACTATCGGTGAATTTGTGAACTTCCAAATTTTTTTTTGAGCCTTTTCAATCAGTAGTTTTTCCTCTCCTTAGTTTGAACTTTGAGAATTATACCGTTCAGGAAAAATCTCCTGATAAAAGTTGAAAGAGAATATACAAATTTGCGATATAATCCGTCACTTTATTTACTTGCTGGAATTCAAAAGGCAGTCCGATTCATGGCAGATCTCCTAACAGAGAGATAACACGATCCAGAGTTGTCTTAAGATATTGATGCCCAAGATTTTTCGCACTTTTCTCAAATTGAGTATTTTATATGATCAACTTCCGACGAAAAGATCTCTTTTGATAAGTTCTGGCACCAGTCAAAAAAAGCCACACCTCAAAAAACACCCTGTATATCTGCAACATTGCCAGCAAGGAAAATATTATCTGCACTGTCTCCATTCAAAATGAGGTTGAAGCTAAGAAATAAGAACTCTGATTTTACAGTGCCCAAGAGATTAAAGAGATGTTAAAAATGAAGGGAAATTTTTTCGAGACAAAAATAATTTTCGGAAATACTGCCAATATTTTAACATCTTATGTTTCTTATCGATTAGGTATTCAATTTCTATGGATTTTTTCATGAAATTCATTCAATTTTGTTTCAACCCAAACTTGATTTCCATTCAATACTCACAATCTGAATCATACACGCCGAGTCCAAATACCAGAAAAAAAAACAACCACTTGTTCGCACTGTCTGCCACAAACCAGAACAACTTCGTCGCCACACTGTCTGTTGCGTTTGTGCTAGTCTTATTCACCTCATTGGCGGTCGTTGAAAAAAAATCGCGCTCAAATATATAAGTTCGCCTGAACCGGTAAGTCACAGTTAATGCCAAGGACGGAAAACTCCTATGTATCTCAAAAACCGCGGTAGGTAATTTCGGTCTTACAAAGGACGGCCTTGCACTACTTGTGAATGAACGCCTTAAATGCAACAACATTGGTACTCCGATTCTTGATTTCGGGTGGTCTGGATGTTGTGTGTGTGTGGTTTCGCGTATAATTGAAGATGTGCGTGTAGGCGAAGCATTAAGTGCATTTCGATCTCTGGGATGAATTGAATCATAATTCGAATGAAAGATGACGAAATGAACATACGAAGACCAAAATCAATATTTACTTTTGTTCTCATCTTCGTCATGTAGGTTTTGCTGATGTTTTTAGTATAAAATGAATTGACATTGGGATTTCAACTGTCTCCATCAAGGATACAAGAATTTTACTGTTCATTGTTATCATCCCGGCTCTCCTAGGACTCCTTGAGGAGCTCATTTAAGAGCTTGTGCGTGTAGAGCGATGTTTCAAATAGATGAATATCAAAACAATCATCGAGGAATCAACTTAAATAACAATTTAAACTCTTACTTCAAAAGTGGATTTCGATCTTTTGGATGAATTCAATCCTAATCTCAACGGAAGATGACCAAATGAGCATATGATGAAGAAAATCAATATTTACTTTTGTCCCCATTATTTGTTTTCTTCGTCATTCAGGTCGCTAGGGAATTGTTGTTTTTGGAAAATAATTGAATGAAATCGAGATTTTAACTCTTTCAAACGAGGATACAAGAATCCTGCCGCTTATTATTTCCATCCTTGCTCTACTATGACCCTGTGAGACCTCTGAGAAGTTCATTTAAAAGCTTGTTTGTGTAGAAAGATGTCTCAAATAGATTAATGTCGAAATTTTTGTCGAGGAATCAACTTAAATACCAATTCATACTGTTATTTCATCTCTGAAATGAATTGAATCATAAGACAGGCCAACCGGCAACATAAGTTGTAGCCGTTTCTCATTGATCTCGATGTGCTGATTCCAAAAATCAGCTCTCAAAATTGAGTTGTCGAATCAGAAGAATTGGAGATATTGGAAGTTGAAAAAAAAGTTACTCCATTTCTCGTGGAACGGCCGATTTCATGCATCGGGTGAAAATTGGAAAATTCATTTAGTTGAGATGTAGCGACATTTTCGTAACACTCGATACAATCGACTCACCACAATCGAAGTTATTGGAAGTTTAATAAAAAGTTACTCCATTTCTCGTGAAACTGCCGATTTCATGCATCAGGTAAATATCGGAAATTTCATTTAGTTGGGAAGTATCATTTTCGAGCGCTCGTACTACTTACACGAGGCCTATATCATTTCGTCACGATGTCTGTATTTTTCGAATTTTGAGCCGACAATGGTCTCAATCGACTAGGTTCGACTCACTGATGACGAATCCGTCGGAAAGTTCGAGTCTGTCCGTCCGTCCTTCAGGCCGTAAGCACGATAGCTCTCGAACGGAACAACCAAGAGACTTGAAATTTTCAGTGTGGGTTCAGTTCTCGAATGCCTCGGTTTAGTTCGTCAATGGGCCAAATTCCAATGGGGGTTCCGTAAATATGGCCGTTTAAAGTTTTGTTCTCCTGATTACTTGAAAACTACAGATTTGATTGAGATGAAATTTCGCACCCAAATGGAGAATGAGGTGTTGAAGCTACATGTGAAATTTTGTCCAGATCGCATGACCAGAACCATATAAACCATAGAAAATTGTAACTTTTGAACGGAAACGCCTAGGGACTTGAAATTTTCAGGATAGGTTTGGATCTCGAATGTCGTGAACACGTTCATCTATGATCAAAATTATACTAGGGGTCCATAAATATGGTCGTTTGAAATTTAGTTTTCTTGATAATTTCAAAACTACAGATTCGATTGTGACGAAATTTTGTATACTAATGGAGAATGATATATTGAAGCTACATTTCTCCAGATCGCATGACCAGAACCATAGAAACCATGATTTTCTCTTTCCAACCGTTTTTTGACGAAATTGTTTCATACAAGTCTTACAAAGAACATGTGGATCCCACTTTTTATCTTGGTCCCAAAGTCTTTCACCAAAGTTAGCTAGATAGGTTTTTTTCACAATGTCGTGATGGGTTTCTGTAAACTTCTTTTGAGTGTATTGACCACATATATAGAAAAACACGTCAGGGTGATTGACAAAATACACAATAAATCCAAAGTTATTTTTCAGGAAAAACTTACCTCGGTGTGGACAGAAAGAGTAACGCCGTATTCCTCTTCTTTTATTTTTTTTCTTCTTCTTTTTCAACATGTATTAGGTGGACACATAAAAAAATCAAGGTGTGATGATTACAAGGATTGAGAAAAAAAAGTTAACCTTTCAACAAATAAGATAGGTAGAAAGGTACCTACCACCGAACTCTTTTTTGGTATTTCGCTATTTGAGCAAAACTTCCATGATTCATGAGCAACATACTTTTCTTGCATCCAATTTGTTTCTTATAAATCACGAATTTAATCAATTTAACCAGAGCGAACTAATTTTTTGCTGAATAAACGTACCTACCTATCTGGGGAAACGAACATGCAATTTGAAGTTCGAATAAACTTCAATGTGGAATCTCGGAAAGGAATTAGTATATATGCGCAGCATACATCGATTACTTTGTATCTATCGATGTTAAGGACGGATGTTATAGCTAGACACTGTCGAATGTGCTAAGCGGGCCAAGATAACAGGTCTTTATGACAAAAGGAGGTAGACGACAAAGAAACTTTGTATTGGTTATTGAAGGAGTCTTTCGATAAGGGAAAAAGACGCAACGTCGGTTGACCATTAGAAAATTTGGTAGAAAGAATTCAAGAGCGTGGGTGTTCTCAGGCAATGGATGTGATAGACACTACAAAATAGTCAACTCAGGAATTACATTTTTGAAAGGAAAAAAATTTCACTTATGGGGTACTCAGAAAGAGTCAGAGTTAGTTGGTTTTCAGACCCCGGGGATCGCAGCTCAAGGTTAATTGCAGGTAGCAAAAAGGGTAGAGAACTTGTAGGTTCGGGATAGAGACAAAATCGTGGTAATAAGGAAATAACCTTTGGTATTTTCGGTCGAGAAGTTTTGTAATTAGGGACAATCTGAGATAGCTCGTGGTAAAAAGGTGCCAAGGAATTTGCGTTTTGAGTAAGGTTCAAAATCGTGCGGAGATTAAGCGCGGATTCGTTACTGGAGTGCGAAGAAGGCTAAGGTCACTTTCGGAGTGAGTGAATTTGGTTTCAAGTAGGTACATGAAGGGATTAGGTGACCTGCAGATCAAGGTTGGAGAGTTTATATCACAGTATTAAACCCTATCCATGTTGATGGTATTATTATACTCTCCGATATTGCTGATAACCCGAAATTGATTTGATGTGTTTCAATGTAAGGAATGTGAATAATAGTTGAATTTATATTGTATCGAGTCAATTGACCCCCTCGTACACTTGGATTATTGGGTTTGAAGGAAGTAAGGAAAGTGGGAGTTGAATTGTCTGATTATGCGAATTTTTGTGGAGAAACTCGAATTTGTTCATGCATTTTACCATCGTTTTTCATATATTCTTTTAAATTTTTGGGTTTTCTTTCCTGAAAGGATAAAACAAAAGACTTCCTCTTCGTGTAGGGAGCACGAACCTAATTCTTTTCAGACAATAAATGAAATGGTGACAATGGTTAAAAATATAAAATAATACTCCAACAATAACAAACCGTAGTATCACATCTTCCTGATATAAAGTTTCAGTTTTCATACTTCTCAATTCAGGTTAGTCAGAGGTGCTGTATCTTGAGAACGGAAGCTGATAGAAAGAAACGGTTCCAATTTTTGGAATCAGCAGGTGAAAAACTATAAGAACAGTTGCAATTTTTCCGCCACCAAATGGAAAAAAAATCAGGAAGATGACTAAATGAGCATATGAAGAGAAAATCAATAATTACTTTTGTTCTCATTATCTTTCTTCTTCGTCATGTAGGTCGCTTGGGAATTGTTGATTTTTTCAGAATAGAATAAAAGGAAATCAAGATTTAAGAGGGATAATAAAGCTTTGTTCACCAATCCCACGAAAAATGATAACAGTGAAATGACTGAAATTTCAGGAATTCATCAGAATGGCTCTCTCCAAATTACCATTTATACCTCCGAGCTATTAAATTTTCATTGGATTATTTATAAATGAAATGAAATAACATTGTTCCATATTCTTTATTTGTTGCATTGCGATTGAATTTCATAGTGGGATTCAGGGTTTATACACAAATTCAGTTGAATCAATGTTGTATTCTGTCGATTGATTCGTAGGCTGAGGCCATTTGCCAACGTCTGAACCCCTAATAGAAACACAGAACTCGAGTGTGTAGCACCTGTTTTTTCAAACTACCAAACCTTGGAGGCAGTTGTTGAGTCAAGATTGAAGAATAGATCACCCTTATTCTGGTCCAAATGACGTGAATAATTCAATGTTCGGTCCTTTAGGTCGTACTCTGGGGAATTTCAAAAAGAATCCTCAGGAGTTTCTTGTTGCTGGGAAAGAAAATATTTTACGGAGATCTGGGGTCAGAATGAAACTCAATTGGGAACATTTTCAAGTTATGTTGAAAACTCAGTTTAGATCTGGATCTAGGATTCAATTGCTGCTCAACTAGACGTTACGATAATGGTCTTAAAATCGATAAGAACAACTGTCGTGGCAATTTTCGAATCAATCAGCCCATTCCAAAGATCTCTGGCTGCGATACGCCCCGAATGCATGCGGGGAAATCGCCCTGTTCCCGTAAAAATTAATCGAATCAAAGGAATATTACCTATTGAAATTCATAGCTCGAAGCTGGGGCACGAAATGCGCAAACTGGTCACGAAAAGTATCACCTCCAATAAGCTAATTACTTCAAGATAATCCAGAGTCTAATTTATATTCAAAGCGCCTTCCACGAAACCGTAGTTCGACAACCAAGATCATCCCATCCGGAGACTCAACTCTTCGAAGATGTCACAGATAGGCCCGAGAGGATGAAGGTGGTAATTTATGATACTCCTCGGGTTTCATGAATAAAATGATGTTATGCGTTTTTAATTAGTTTTTATATCGTGAGAAAACCTACTTTGAATAAACATGTTCCGATACTCGATAAATCCAGGCTGATATTTTCATTTGACATTTATTGGCAATAGTAAATGTCGAGTGTCTTGGATTTCAGTGTCATCTAAGCCATCAACATCTCATTGATGATCTTTATACATACCAAACTTCGTATTACAGAACTCGGATTTTTGTATCATCCCAGTGCTTCCCAGAGAACGGTCGGAGTAATCAGATCGAAACGTTGGAACACTATAGATAATGGAAATGGCCGAAATAATCCTTCATCAAACAACATCAAGAGAATACATATTCAATTAATTGCTTCCTTGTATAACTTCCTGCACGAGTGTAGGACTTCCTTCTGGAATCCCAGGATTATTTTGTGAGTAGTTTGGTTGTTTGCTAATCTTGTCTAGATTCTCTAAACGTTTCGAATCATAGCCAGATTTAATTCTGGAATTCCTCATTTCTGTTTGTCTCCCTTTTGATTTATTGGACTGTGAGCCTCTTCGACATTGAAGTTTATTCTTACGTTTTGGGTGAATGAGTTTCTCACCTTCTTCTTCCTTTTTTTGTATCCATGTCTGCCTAGTTTTCTTTACAAATGAATGTACTTTTCAATTACAGTCTTGAATGATGATTGTAATTGAAAACTTCAGATAGACAATCAATATATTATTCTAGTCAATGAATGTACTTTGTTACTTTTATTTTGTTGTTTTCTTGATCTGATGGTTGCTAGGAATACTGCACATTTATGTCCTTTTAGTTTATTGAAAAATTCAGTATTTTCAACATCAATGTTTAGAATTCCTAAGGGGCAGTTTGTTGAGAGAAATATGCTTTCAGTTTGTGTGAATTATGCAGCCTTTTCCCTGGATCCGATGAATGTAACTATTACCTTGGGGCTGGGAGCTGAAATTTTCCCCTAGAATTGTATCAGTTTTACAGGACCTGGTGTCGGAGCTGAAGATGTTTCATTCTTTTTGGGAATACAGCAGAGATCTTTTCCTTGTTGTTAAAAATCGCTCTGTTGTTTGGGATATAAACTCCTCTGCAGAGGAGAGCTACAATAATTTCACTGATGATTCGACAACGAATTGCTCTAACCCCTTCGATTTACTCTGATTGTGAATTCGAAGATTTCATTCATTTTAAATTATAGATACGAATAAACGTCATTATAATACGTTCAAAAATATTTGCGTCTTACTGCCAGGATAGTCTTATATCCTTTATAGTAGTCCTGTTTAGTTAAATAAAAGCTACGATGGCGCATGCGGGGCATACTAAGAGGTGAGGTCTGTGAATGAAATGAATGATAAAATGAGTCGTTATTTTTTTTGTTACACTGTTGCCCAACGTTGGTCCTTGTATATTTGTATTTAGAAAGCTCTTGCTCTGATTGCGAGATAGGGTAGTGAGCAATGAATTCAAAAAAAAAATCCTCTATTTGGCGCCAAGCAGAATATAACTATTATTTTAGTACTAACCCCTTCTTCCCTCAAACCATAGGCGTATCCTCACCCAGTGGACGATTGTAACAGCCTAAAAGTGGGTTTCTATTGATTCTAATTCAATTTGAAACTATTTTTTCTGATCTAGTGAGTTGAGATAATGTACTATAATGGTACTTTTTAAATTATAGAACTATTACCGATATCACAGTTTTCTATTGAAAACCGTAAAGAACTAGAACTCTACCTTACAGGCGTTCTTTTTAACTTGAGAATATTACTCTAGATAATCTTTGGCCAAGATCGTGATCGTATAGTGGTTTTAAAAGGACTCTACGTTGTGTATGTAAGTATGTAACCCAAATTACGCTTGATTCAATAGAAGAGATTGACGGGAAAATAGGAAATTCAAAAACACATATTTTCAGCACTCAAAACAAGAAAATAACAAGTTTATTTCAGAGTGCCAAAAGGTATGGAGGAAAAAGAACAACCCTAAAGGGGAAGAAAAAAACAACCTCCCTCCTTTTCTCGTTCATATACCATTAACTCACGAGTAAAGAATATTCATAAACAGGTTGACTGGTGAGAATTCTCTCAAATGGTGTTCAAAAATGATTGGGTAGATTAAAGGCGGTAAATTGGGAGTTTAACTTCGCAGGGGTCGAACTATTATTTGACGATTGATGAGCTCCCACGGTGCAAGGAGGGCGGAATGCGACCAAAGATCCTCGTTATATATATTTCCAAACTTTGGGCAAAGCCTTGATTAATTTTTAGGTTGCGTCATCCGATAGTTGTCTCCCTGGTCAATAATCCCATCAAGTATTAGATGAACCATATTAGCAGTAAACGATATAACCAGTAAATGTAATAGACAGTAAACGAAATGAACAATAAACGATATAAGCAGTGGATGATATAGATAGTAAACGATATAAGCAGTCAATCATATAAACGATGAACGAGAAGTCATAACGGATAATAATGTATGGAGAGTAGCTTTTTGAAATGCTCAATCAATAGGGTGATGAAACATAATGCCGACAATGGTGCTTATGAATATCCTTGCTATTTGCTGAAAACTTCAACGATTACATATAGTATCATTTGAAGAATATTGCAAAACCTTATAATTAAGGTGATTCTTGAACATTCGTTTGTACAGGCAAATTCTTGTGAGAAGCACTTAGGAAGTTAATACAAATGGTCAGTTAGAATCATTAAATAATATGGAATAGACTTGATAATGAAGTATGAAAAATGGATACAAAACAATACACGAGAAGCAAACCAACATGGTAAAATACGTTGAGTAACAGCGAATTGTCTCTTGTGAATTGAGGGTAAATGATATGAGATAAACACATGGGGTAAATAATGGACACTGTTGAATACAAGTGTAGCAAATTAGGAGAAGCCGATATATGAATGATAAAGTTGTAATTATAAAATATTGTTACTCACATGACAAACCCAAAGTATCTCTTCCACCCGCGGAGGTTTCAGATCAACCACTCACAATCCCACCATGTTTTACCTTCACGAAAAACGAGCAGCCAGGAAAAGTCAACAACCTTCTTGAGCCAAACTCCAAACCCGAGAGACCCTTAGATTTCGAGGTTAGCATCGTACTTCGATTCGTAGAAAAGGATTCTGTGGTTATTCTTCTCTCGGACGGATTCAGCAATCCGACTCCCTAAGTTCATGATAATATGAATTTCTGTACGGATAATGAAAATGGCAGGCGCAGATGCCAGATCGGTTCAATATTTTTTAGGGTTTGAGTTTGAGGTTTGGTCCAAATTATTCAAAACTGTCTACACCCCTCAATGATCTAATTATAACCCTCATCTTTTCAGAATATATATTGGTTGTCTATCTTTCAATTACAATCATAAAACCAAAAGAGTTGCTCTAGATAGACTAATAGAGCAATCTAACAAATCAATACATCTAAACCCATAGAACACAAAATCCATCCTTTGCATCTGTAGACCAGTTTTGACATATATGTCTCGTCAGTACATCTGGCGCATGATTAACTTGATGTGATCAACAGGCTACCCATACAACGGAACGCAACGGCGATCAGAGAATATTTTCTTCACGCACGCCACCTGTCCGCCACAAAAGCAACTGATTACAATCCATGAAGGCCCATGTGAAGATCATCGTCTGTCTGAATCTGGCCTGAGAATCTGTATGATATTTTTTTGACCATGTGGTGGTCATTGGCATGGAAGGTAAATGAAATTTTTTTCATCTAGTAAAATACCTGTTCCATCGACCATAGAATGAAAGCTCATTTTAACGCACTCGAAATCATCCATTAATGACCCCTATAAATGCATGATTTCTTGTATTAATGCATGATTATCAAGGCAACCGATTATAAAATATTCAGTCGGAGCATAGCTGCATCTATGTCGGAGCACGATCGAGCTGTCAAATTTATTTATTCGCTTTCGATCAGAATCTGATTTTATCCGTTACGCTACTACATAATGAATAACGAAGAAAATATCCCTTTGACACCGCCAGATGTGACAAAAACTGCTGAAGCAGCAACTTTGAGTTTGCTTCCTGAAAAGTGCCGCCATTTATATGAGAAAACCTATGCTGAATTCAGATCTTGGTGCAAAGACAAGAAGGTTCGGAACTTTACGGAAACGGTTTTGTTGGCATACTTTACGGGTATAGCAGAAAAGGGGCATCTAGCAAGTTTATGGCCAAAATATTCGATGCTGAAATCAACACTAAATGTGAAAGACAATACCGATATAAGCAGAAACCACAAACTGGTGATGTTTATTAAACGGAAAAGAGAGGGATATATCCTAAAAAAATCAAAAGTTCTCGAAAAAGAACATGTGAGAGAGTTCATAGCGAATGCTCCTGATAGTGTTTTCTTGATGTCGAAGGTAAAAATAAAACTCAATTGAATCGTTATTCCAACTTATTCTCATTATCACCTTATAGTGAAATAACTATCATTGTTTGATTTGTAGGTCGCTTTGATATTCGGAGTAGCGGGTGCATTGAGAAAAGATGAATTGTTAAGGTTGCAGAGAAAGGATGTACAAGATATAGGATCGAAATTTTTGGTGACAGTGAATTCATCGAAAACACATTCGAACAGGATATTCACTGTGGTGGATAATGATGAGCATACACTTTTAAACATAATAAAGAGATATATATCCTTGAGGCCAGCTCACACTCCACACGAAAGATTTTTCGTTTTTTATAAGAACTATAAATGCTCAACACAACCAGTTGGAATTATTACATTTTCTAAATTACCGTCAATGATTGCAAACCTTCTTCAATTAGAGCAACCACATTTGTATACAGGTCACTTTTTTCGGCGTTCTTCTGCGTTTATTCTTTCTGACAGTGGTGCAGATTTTTCAGCCATCAAAAGACTTGGTGGTTGGAAATCAACTTCTGTTGCAGAAGAGTATATTGAAAACCCCATTCAGAATAAAATAGAAACTGCAGAAAAAATTTTATGTCATCGTTCCAAAGTAAATAATTCTTCAACCTCCACGTTTATTAATTCAGTCATTAATGGTCTCAAACATTAACGCGCTCGCTCCGCTCACGCGTTAAAATATTTCGACCATTAATCGCTGTCATTAATAAACTAGTTGATTAAATAACTTTTATCGGTTCATAAAGCTTGCAATGCCCTGTTACCAAATTAACCCTTATTTCGATGACTTCATTTAAATAGAAAACTTCGACAGATGTCCTTTTAGGTTAACATTGAGCAGTCAATAACTCATCTTGATCCCAGCAAGAATATGCCACATTTCCTTGAAAGCTTCCTTAAGGGCCACTGTAGCCTCGAGAAGATTCTAGTGAGAGCAGAACATTTTCTGAGCCTTCATTCTCTAGTTGGAAACACTTAAAGACTCACAAGAGATCAATCTGAAAGACCCATCAAATCTATTCTTGGAATTTTCAATTATATATAATTAAATCTGATAATTCCGATGTCCGATGTTCGAGTATCTATATTGCACTGAATTGAAAAATTAATATTCAAATTGATATTGAAATTATTAATCACTTGGATAGAAGAAACCATAACAGAATGGGGAATCTGCTCAGGTCATCCCATAAATCAATTCAATGCATTTTGGGAGGTCATAACTCTCACCGTCTTACACAATGACGAAAAGTGAGAGACTCATTATGTATAAGACGAATTCTTCCCTAAAATTATTACTGTCAACCATATAATCATCTCGACTGATTGGTGGTTCCAATGATAATTCCGACCTTTACCTTGTCGTCGAGTCTCTTTGAATGTATCCTCTAGGTTGGGTAAAGAAGAATGAAGTGAATTCTTTCGAGGTTGAGAATGATGTTGGGGTTAATAATTAGTGGGTGGTCGAAGCCATCTGAGCTTGATTCATATAAGGGTAACAATACTAAAAAAAAAAAATCGGCAGTTTTAGTAAGTATTTTCAATTAACAACCCATCTGTCGTTGAAATGTCAAGGAATAAGAACAAGGGGATAATATTATTGATCATTGTCTCGGCAACATGGGAGAGTACATTTCAGAGCAAGGATTTCTCGGTAGAATATTGAGAATTTCCAAGAGGCCGGGTACCTTCTATCGAATTATAAATCTTGCCCAGAGAACGTGACGAAAATACCAATAAATTGAGACAATTGAATTGGGAACGTCCCCGAAAACTCAAGTGTCTAACCGATCGCTAATTAGAGTTTTTCCTCTTTCCTCCTTGGACATTCCACTCAACTCGAACATCGATTTCTAATTCTCGGGTTTTTCGGGGTGGTTCAGACTTTCCGGGGGGTGCAGATGTTCTCAATACGGACTTTTTATTATTGAAGTATTTGTGACAATGGCAAGCGGCGAGATCGATAAGGAATTGGAGGTCCCGGATTTTTCTTTATGGAGGGCAGGTATACATCTCCTACCCGCGCGGAATTGAATGGGGAAGTCTTGCCAATCTAGAAGGTAATTTGTTCTTCACTTCCCCCAAACAAGAGCAAGAAATAAATTTTACATAAAGCGGAAGCTATGATCCAGATATCAGGTTCTTTCTGTTTTGACCAATGAGTTGATTGCAGAGGTTCAAGATGAGTAACTATAAAAAGAAAGATTATCGAATGAAAGCCTAGAAATGTAAGTGGAAGAGTTTGGCCGAAGATAGGTGCAAGAATTTGGCCAGAATCTGAGAACAAGAACCATTTAATCTCATAACACAATTTCTGAGCCAAAGTATCAGCAAAATCAAGTGTAAGAACAGATTATAGAAGAATTGATCGATTGTGGTCATAAACTCAGATAATTATCTGAGGATGCATCGAATCCCTCAAGAATTAATCAACCATATATGAAAACGAAGGATAATGTCGAAACCATAAATTTCCGAAATGGATAAATGAGTTCACCTTCGCAACCTCCGGTATTTCTCGAGGTAACATTCTTATATTATCGTTATTTCCGCCATCTGTTTGTCAATGTTATAATTTCATATTTATAATCCAGTGAACGTTCGCCAAACTGCAATCAGAGTCGCAATTTTCGCATGAAATAAGGTGGATTCGAAAGATTAAATTAGAGGAATTGACGAATACTTCATTTACTTGTACTGCACTGAAAAAACGAATCCCGGGAATTTCCGGTTGAATGAATTCCTGCTGTTTACACGCAACTATTGTTATCACGACAAAAAAGACAGTTCTGAGAACAATCTGTAATTGCAATCTAACATGCCGAATCCTGGTTTGAGTCCTATGAACAGGAAAAACGGTGAGTGAGCTGACTTGACCTCAAGTTTGCTGGAAAAATTGTTAAAAAATTATAATTATGATTTCTTTGAAAAAAATTACGAAAAGCACTGCCGTGAAGTCAGGAGCTTTAGAGCGCTCGTACATCTACCTTGTAGGTAGATTCCCATTTTCCAGTTTTAGAAATCAATTGAAGGAATTTTCGACAACTGTCAAAAAAATTCTGAAACTTAGGCGAAACTCCAGACTTCATGTCAGTGCTTCAGCTGACAAATTTTTTTTCGATAATTCGCTAGAATTTTCTACGGTATCTATGGTCTTGGTGATGCGAGCTAGACAAAATTTCCCACGTCCTTTGAATACATTATTCGTCAGCTTGGTGCAAAATTTCATTCCAATCCCATCAGTAGTTTCGAAACTATCAGGAAAAAAATATTTTGAACGGCCATATTTACGGAACCCCTAGTCTGAATTTTCTCATTGATGAACGTGGCCGCGAAATTCGCGATACAAACCTACCCTGAAAATTTCGAGTTTCTAGGCCTTTTCCTTCGGAAGTTATGATTTTCTATGGTTTCTATGGTTCTCGTCATGCGATCTGAACAAAATGTTGCTTCAATATATCATTCTTATCATTCTCGATTAAAATACAAAATTTTACCTCGATCGAATCCGTAGTTTCGAAATGATCGAAAAAACAAAATTTCAAACGACCGTATTTACGGAACCACTAGTATAATTCTGCTCATTGATAAACGTGAACGCGACATTTCAGATCCACACCTATCCTGAAAATTTCAAGTCCCTATGCCTTTCCGTTCGAAAGTTATGATTTTCTATACTTTCTATGGTTCTGGTCATGCGATCTGGATAAATGTAGCTTGAATATATCATTCTCCATTAGTATACAAAATTTCGTCACGATCGAATCTGTAGTTTTGAAATTATCAAGAAAACTAAATTTAAAACGACCATATTTACGGAACCCTTAGTATAGTTTTGCTCATAGATAAACGTGATCACGACATTCGAGATCCACACCTATCCTGAAAATTTCAAGTCCCTAGGCGTTTCCGTTCAAAAGTTACAATTTTCTATGGTTTCTATGGTTCTAGTCATGCGATCTGGACAAAATTTCGCATGTAGCTTGAACACCTCATTCTCCATTTGAGTGCCAAATTTCATCTCGATAAAATCTGTAGTTTTCAAGTAATCAGGAGAACAAAACTTTGAACGGCCATATTTACGGAACCCCTTGTGGAATTTGGCCCATTACCGAACTCATCCGAGGCATTTGGGATCTGAACCTACACTGAAAATTCTCTTTTCTCTAGGTTGTTCCGTCCGAGAGTTATCGTGCTTACGACCGGACGGCCGGACGGACAGACTCAAATTTTCCGACGGATTCGTCATCAGTGAGTCGAACATAGTCGATTGAGACCATTTTCGGCTCAAAATTCGAAAAATACAGACATCGTGACAAAATGATAATATAGCCCTCGTGTGAGTAGAACGAGCGCTCAAAAATGAGGAAAATTTTATAGACACTTCACTTGATGCAACACGTTTTACCCCTATCGGATTCAGCGACCTTGCGATCCAACGGAATATCGGATATTGTACCCAAACTGCGATATATAAATTCCAGAAGTCTATAATCCTCGATAACAAATATATTCATCTCGTAATTCCTCGTTTGGATGAAAACCAATAGGCGATACTTTGTGGTATTCAAAAAGAATCTGATTTATGTAAATTAGGAAGAGTTCAGTTGAACTGCCTATATTAAATTAAACATCTATAACCTTTCATACTTCATTACAGCGACTCTGTCCAATTTGCATATCGTTAAATCATAGCGTTTACCGATTAAACTTTCCATTAAATCGGGTGTTTATGGAAATACATTTTGATAAGGAAAATTAACCTTTAGATCCGTATTTGATTAAGTCCTCAAGCTACTCCTACGTTTGAGATGTGGCTGATTTAGTTGATGAGGAGTATAAGACTTGTTTTTCTCATCCATTAATAATTTTACGACTTTTGAATATGTCGTAATATTTCGATTTCTATCTGATGGCGAATATTCGCAACAAAGTATTCCGATTTGACTTTCGTCAAGGTCATTTTTGATGCAGGCAGGTATTTGATTCAATTTCATTGGAATACTATGTGTACCTTTTGTGTGAGGATGTCAAAATTTATCAATTATCATAGAATTACAATTTTGATTATTCCTCTCGAAAAACCATTTTCTGGAGGTGTTGAAATGCCATTTCATTAGTTGGTCATCAACGACCACCAGATTTGATCTATCGATAGCATGGGATATTGATGAACACAGATAGTTCCATATTTAAATTACGTTTCGTGTCAGCGCTATAGGTGGTTTCAATAACGGCAGAATAAATTAAACCATTTTGTGGGAAATTTACATTATGGAGTTTCAGCATTGACTCGTATTCGATGATGGATTTGTCGAAATAATTCGCATCATATGTAAATCCACGGACCACGAGGACGCACTGTTCGCATTTGCCCCAAATCATTAGCGAATTTTTGATGGGTTTTTAACTGATGGAGATCTGGAAATGGACAACGTCATGGGGTTTGGTATAACACTGGGTAAATCTCTCTTTCAGTCGCACCCATAGATAACTATAAACAATGAAACATAAACAACCTGAACAATTTTTCCAGGGTTTTCGACGTGAAACCTTTCATAGCCGTGTTAAACGATTTTTGCAAGAAATAAAAGTTGGAGATTCGTGTCGACGACATGCTGATGTGACTCATTGAGAAATTTCAAAAGAATGATCGTCTTACGGTCTAAACAGGCACGAAGCGCCCGATCCTTCGAAAGTAGGAGAAACGAGCTTTTAAATTTTTTTTTAGTCTCAATTGGTGAATATTTTGAAGGGTTAGTGAGTGTTTTTCTCCCCAACTTCTACGCTAATGGAGAAAGTACGGTTTTTGAGAGGCCCATTTGAACCGCCAATGTTTTCAACACACAAAGGGTACGTTTGGTCATACGCTCTAAAATCTACCGTTTTCGAGAAAAATCAATTTTTATGTCCGAACCTACCCTGAAAATTTCAAGTGCCTAGGCCTTTCCGTTCGAGAGTTATAATGTTTTATGGTTTCTATGGTTCTGGTCATGCGATCTGGAGAAAATCTAGCTTGAATTTCTCATTCTCCATTAAAATACAAAATTTCGTCACGATCAAATCCGTAGTTTTGAAATTATCAAGAAAACTGGATTTCAAACGACCATATTTACGGAACTCCTAGTCTAAATTTGCTAATTTATGAAAGTCGCCCCGAAATTCGAGATCCACACCTATCCCGAAAATTTCAAGTCCCTAGGCCTTTCCATTTCAAAGTTATAATTTTCTATGGTTTCTATGGTTCTGGTCATGCGAGCTAGATGAAATTTCACCTGTACCTTGAACACGTACTTCTCCATCTGAGTGCAAAATTTCATCTCGATCGAATCTGTAGTTTCGAAGAAATCAGGAAATCAAAATTTCGAGCGGCCATATTCACGGAACCCCTGGGCGAATTTTGCCCAATAACGAACTGAACCGCGGCATTTGAAATTCGAACATACCCTTAAAATTTCAAGTTTCTAGGACATTCCGTTCGAGAGTTATCGTGTATACGGACGGACGGACAGACAGACTCGAATTTTTTGACGGATGCGTCATCAGTGAGTCGAACATAGTCGTTTGAGACCATTCTCGGCTCAAAATTCGAGAAATATAGACATCGTGACGAAATGATATAGCCCTCGTGTAAGTAGTACGAGCGCTCAAAAACATGGTCTTTACTGTTAACCATTTTTTTTTGCGTCAAAAACTTCAGGTTAACAATTTAAAATCATTTTCTGAACCACTGAACAATCTTCAAAATAACTTTTTACTGAATACACTAATCCTTCGTTTTTTGTTTCAATTTCAACACCCTGTATCTCGAAAATGGTACATTTCAGAGGGAAGGTTAATGAAAACTTTTCTTCATATTCTTGGACGAGCTATCACATCCTGAAATCCTGCGCATATATCATGAAACACACTGTATAGATATATTGTGGGAATTCACAGATATGTAAGATATGAATGCTCCCAAAATATCGTCGAATAAGAAGTAATCAAAGTAAAAATCGAGGGTAACTTATAACCCACGATACGTATTTTCCACATTTTCAGCTTTCCACGGGATATCGTATATATTTATAGATATATTTTGAAGACTAGGAGATGAATGTGTCAATTTCCTTCCATTTTCAGTTGAAAAATTTCAATTTTCTACCAACTCATTATCATTCGATTTCACGACTAGAACTTTACAAAAAAGTATTGTATGTAATACAATACCATTTTCTATATTTGTTCAGATTCTTGATGCACAGTGAACAAAAAATTGAAGATTTATATTCTGTACTAGGCTTTAGCAGCCCATCATAAGTTTTGTTTGAACTATACAGGGAGGTTTTCGAAATCAAAATCGAAGTTACTTGCGAATCTGAGAAATTTCCAGTCCGGATCTGACGGTTCGTATTGAGATCTTAATGAATTCATTGAATGCGTTCAGAGTACGAGAAATTATCTGAAAGAGCGTATGATTTTTGCGACTTTTCCGAATTTCGTAATGTCTTTCCAAATAGGTGGATAGGACGTGGTAGGTCAATTTCTTTGCCTGTACGCACCCCGGATTTCAACCCCTTCGATTTCTTCTCTTGGGGTCATTTGAAAACATTAGTGTACAGTAACGGTGAGGTGAAAAGGTGATCAAACGAATCATGACCATTTCGAACAATTTCTGTGAACAATTTGGATAAATTTATCGCTGAGTTTGTGAACTTCCTAATTTTTTTATAGGACCTTTTCAATCAGTAATTTTTCCTTTTCTTATTTTGAACTTCAAGAATTATACCGTTCACGAAAAATTCTCTATTTAAAGTTTGAAGAGAATATACAAATGTGGGATAACATCCAGCATTTTATTTACTTGCTGGAATGCGTATGGCTTTGTGATTCATTGCAGATCTCCTAACAGAGAGATAACATGATCCAGAGTCGTATTGAGATCTTGATGCCCACACTTTTTTGCATTTTTTTCGAATTGAATTTTTTATATGATCAACTTCCGGCGGAATGATTTCTAGCACCTGTTGAAAAAATCTTTAACAAACACCCTGTATAAAAATAAACATATTGCTTTTGCTCAGAGTGCCAATGAATGTGATAATCAGACTAATGGTAGTATGAAATTTTGATTCCTCATCATAATATTTGTATCTAATGTGTAAAAAAATTAAAAAAAAAAACGCAGATATTCCGAAGTTTTGAGTTTTCACAGGCGGTATCTGCTGGAGTTTTTCCAGAGCATACATTCGACACTTCCTTCCAATTAAGAACTCAATGCGTGAATCTTTCGCCAGTGGAGGATTGAATTACACTCAACAAATATACATATTTCATTTATTCAAAGGATAGTCAAATAATATACAAAGTACAGGAAATGAAAGATTCGAAATGATGAGTTCACTAGAGTAACAAGTAAAATGTTAAAAAATTATAATGATTATGAAATGTACAAAACTAATAAACTCTTTGTGTATAAGATAGGCCTACGATCACCATTCTAATAACATTTCAGATTTAAGCTATTTATATATATAAGTCATTACATATCTTTTGTATGCAATATACTCTCTGCAGTATGAGTGCCTAATCTAATTCAACTAATTAATATTGACTTTTCAGAGCGATTTCTTTACGTATATTTATATAATATAGACTCTTCTGACATTAAACCAATCAAAAGCTAACCAAGATGTGGGCTAATCCCGAAGTTACAGTATGAACAGCCATTTCACAATGAAATTTACAATTTATATATTCCTATATTTTAAGAGCTATACCGCTGACATTTTATTGTTCTCCCACTCATATTATCTCCAATTCCAAAAGGAAATCCTTTGTGCCTTAATCTGTTTTCCATCGAAAATTTCACGGTTTTTTTCCTGTTCAACATGGGTAATCTCCTGAGGATGGGAAAATATATAACCGTAAGTAACATTCGATGTTCGATTCGTTCGATGCGATCACATTATTTCATTCGAAAAGCAGTTTTTTACCAATTCGATGTGAATATAAATAACTTGAAGGTAGGAGTAAATAACAAAATTGAACATGCATGGAAAAAATTTAGTGGTGATCTCTTTTATCCTCTCAAATTGAATACATTCGAACATAATATTCAGAATCCTTGTATTCTCTAGGGTTGAAAAGTAGATCGATACATTTTTGTGATTATGTCTGGAAATAATTTCAGGCCTCAACCATCTGCTCAACTTTTTTGGATCAATTTGAGATTTTAACTCGTGTAACGAGTAATATTCGAAAAGATTCATCTTAGATTGCCAAATATAACTGGAAAACTGTTTCAAAATAATGTCCTTGAATTTTTAGTTTATCTGGATGACTGTGTATGAAAAAAATTTGAGGAATAAATTCCACGAATATTCCGACTGCGAAATTGTAGTATATTTCCTCTTTATCATCTCTCCGATATCGGAATAGTCTATTAGTTCGACAATTAATGGAAAGCCTTTGATATATTGCCCCGTTTTCCGAATTAAACTTAAATGATGAGAATATTCCGATCACGAAATGTCAAAATGGTATTGCCAGGAACTAGATAAACTACGTCATTCCTATCGTTTTGAAAAACCGAATCTTTTTCGGACAAACCTGCACGCAATATCTCATTTATCGGCAGAGCTAGACGATTTATCGGAATCCAATAGATTCGTCATTTTATCAATATTCGGGGTGAAGGACCCTCTTTCCCAGGGTGCGCCAGACAACGCGAAATATTCGAATAATAAAATTCCTTCTGTTATCTTCGAAAGTTGAAACAGATGTTGAATCCTGCGGAGCACATCATCATCATCATCGGTATAGCTCTCCTACATGGGATGCAGTTCAGCATTCCAAAATAATCCATTACTTATCACATCAAAATGCGTACAAACAAAAGCGAAACTAAGGAGGTAACAACGCCTCTCGAACAGAAATAAAACGAACTTCAGATAAAGTCCAATTGGATTGAAAAAAATCGAGAATTTATGGTGCCCAAATCTGCCAAAAAACTCCTCCGGAATTCTCGATTTTGCTCAAATCCTTAAAATTTCACAACTTTGGCTTAAGATTCTACAAAAACATATTTGTGATATGTCCTCAGTAGGGTATACTTTTAGAAAATACATTTTAAAGACATTTCTCGTATCAAATACTTCATTTAGCAGATCGTTACACATTTAAATATCTACTTATTTATTGGACAGGACAGCGAAGTCACATTTATGATATGTGTGAAGTTCTTATATGATATGTATATTTTTTCATCTCCATAGTTTATGTGTTATTTATTTTAATGATATGTTCATTACTTAGTGATTGTATCTATTCACAATGACGCAAAATTATGCGCTTAGAGCTATCAGCAGTATAAGAACGTTTGCGATTGATTACCCTGTTAATCTTGTAGGTTAGTTTTGCTGATATGCAAAAAATGTTTCTGAATTTCAAATCAAAAAATAATTCCATTAGGTAAGAACTCTTGCTCTGCTCGAAAAAAATCATTCTTCCTCAACAATAATAAAACTATGAAAATTTACACATTCACAGACATAATACAAAACAGTTTTGACTTGAATTGGATCCCAATTTTTTTTTCTGTTTTCGATATTATAGAGTTCCTAACTACGGAATCGAGATGAAACAATCGAAATAAAAATGAATATTTCTTATTCTTATGCTGCTGATAATATTCACTTATTCACATATACAGCAGGCCATACAACTACTTGCATAGACGGTACGTGAAAAAGGTGGAAAAAGAAAAAACCTCTCAAAAAATGTGACAGGAAAACGAAAACAATCAAAAAACATTGTGCTCTCCCCAACCGTACCGCCATCTTCAAAACAGATAAAAATGTCGAAGGAACTAGTTCAACAAAGGAACAGGGACGAGAAACACTGTAAAAATTCATTATAGTCAGTCTATTAGGTGCTTCCTAAGCTATCATAAGATTGTTTTTTTACTATAGCTAGAGTAAAATATTTGTGTATCCATACTAGATATAAAGAATGTTGTTATTTGTATCCAAATCTGACTCAAGGAGCGTCAAATCCAAATCCAATTTCATGCGAAACATCACATATACAATAACAACAACCGTTGTTATAGAAATCTAAAACTGAGATAACGCGAAGACTACGGAGACTGAAGAACGAAAGAATGAATTCAAGGAAGCTCAGATTTGGATACCGAGTACGAAGAGTTTCTCATCCCCGTCCATTTCCTAAGTTAGGCTTAACAGTTTTCACAGCGACAGCTAATTGAGGTGCTTCTTATCATTTAAATACAATATACTCAATGTAAATAGCTATATATAATTGGTAGATGTTTTCATAAAGTAGTACAAGTGGTAAATGTAAATATTATAGGCACTAATCTAAGACAGGCATAAGAACGACAGTGAGTTGGCAAGCTTTTTTACCACTTCTGAAATCCCAAGCGCGGTTGAGTTGTTTTTTTGGATGTGGACGGCTGGTTCTTTTGAATTTAGAAGGTGTTGGTGTTTTTCGAAAACTAATTTGTGATATGCACTTACAGGAGACAAGCCTGAATGATTTACTCCAGTTTTCAAAACTTTTTATATTTGAGGGGTAATTTAGTGCATACTTCTTGACCAATTTGTGGCAAATGATAACAACACCTTTCGACTCTAGTTTTCAGGAATAAAGCGTTCTCTCCGGTCAATAAAAGCAGATGAATCTGGAAAAACCACTTGGAGACATCTTCAGAACCATCCTACTGACAGTATCATTTTTGGGCTTCTTCTCAAAATATATGATTGGTTTTATTCACCAATTTCAAAAATTGGAGTTATTATGATATGTTATTAGATCTATTTTGACCACAGTGATAGTTGTGCAACAATCTAAACACTGCTGAATCGACTTTGAGTTCTTTGTAAATTATACGAAGTCAGACAAACCATAGTTTCATTGGAGCTTTGCACAAAAAATTTTCAATTTGAAGAAATGAATTTTATCGAAAAATATCACTAAACATCCCAAATTCAATTGGTTCACTTTGCTTCCAATCATCGACTAGCAGTAAGCTGATTGAAATACAGCGTAGCTCATCGGAGAATATTCAAGATTACTTGAGTCGACAAAGTAACCAGCAGAATGGTGTAATTTGGTTAAGAAGAAGACATATGATTGACTGCCAAGACGAGAAAACTATAGTATGTAGGTGTTTGGATTCCCAAAATATTAGTTGCTGCAGAATCACATGTATGGAAATATGAAGACAATACGAAAGATGCAAAAAATAGGTATCTTAACTGAGAAATTGCAGATAGTGTTTCATTTCAAATGATCTACTAATGGTGAGCGGATTGAAATACAGCGGGGCTCATTGAAGAATATTGAAGATTTTTGGGGTCGAAAAAGTAACCATAGAAAAAGTGTAATTTGGTAAAGAAAAATACATATAACTTACTACAAAGACGAAAAACTACAGTATCTAGGAGATAGGATCCCCAAAATATTTCTGTAACTGCAGAATATAATATATGAAAATTTGCAAAAATATGCTTAAATAGGCCAAGAAACCCCAGAAAGTATTTCAGATGCCGTTCCAATCAACTAACTCGTATGGTGACCATGGAGGTTTGAAGGGTGATCATCATTTTCAATTTTGAAAGTGGTGAAGACATTCCAAGAAGAAGTTTTTTACCTATTTTATTTTAGTGCTTTTCTACATCTCGAATATTAATAGTGAATCATAATGATGAATTATTGGTCGCAAACGAATTTATTCAGTGACTTTCCTGAGTATTTATCGCCAGTACTTCCTCAGCGATGCCTGAGGATGCCTTTTATACAGGGTGCAGCGTTTAACTTGAGACAGTAAATCATTTCAAAAACAATCTACTTTGGAAAAAAATGTTCTACAGTATGAAGGAAAAAAAAACATATTTTGTTTTGACCTTGACCTTGACTTCAAGGTTAGTTCAAGGTCAACTTGATTTTCATAAATGGAAAGGTATATTTTTCAGTGCCGATTCTTATTTTTTATATTGATCAAAAATGCTTTTTATTCAGTGGAAGAATTTTTAAGTTATAATTTGTTTTTTTAAAGTTTTAAGTTCGACTATCCATGTGAATTTTTGATGGAAATATATTAGTATTACTACAATTGCTTTTATTATTATTCTCCATAAAAAATAGTAACTTTTATT
Source organism: Aphidecta obliterata (assembly GCA_963966015.1). Classification (NCBI taxonomy): domain Eukaryota; kingdom Metazoa; phylum Arthropoda; class Insecta; order Coleoptera; family Coccinellidae; genus Aphidecta; species Aphidecta obliterata. The sequence goes on from OZ014435.1 coordinate 9,620,748, forward strand.
TGAATCTTTTCTCCATAGAATTTCAAAGTCAAAAGATATTCAAAAAGTATTCCCACATCAAAGCATCACCGAAGTCTATTCTATGATCAGAAATACTTCAGATTGTGGCCATAAATGATGAGCAAATGAAAAAAAGGAAGTAGAAAAATGTGTAAATAGTATAGGCCTTGTAGAAATATGCGTTAATTATTTGGTCGAAACGATCCAGACTCAAGACGTATCTGCTATCAGTTTGAAAGAATTGATGAATGTATCGAAGTCCAAGGTCATCATTTTGAACATTTACTGAAATGATAAGAAAATAATGAAAACATGATCATTATTGAAATTATTTTCAAATTGTTCCCGTTTCAATATAATTCAGTTCAATATTTTGGAATACAATGAAAAAAAGTTTCAAACAAAAGTTACTACTTTTTTATGAAGAATAAGAATCGCCACTCAAGAATATACCTTTTCATTTGAAAAAATCAATTTGAAATCAAGGTCAAGGTTAAAACAAAATATGTTCATTCTTTTCTCCTTGATACCCAACAACTTTTATTTGAAACATTTTTTCTAAAGTATATAGTTTTTCGAGATAATTTCCTGTCTCAAGTTAAATGCTGCACCCTATAGACAGATTCATTCGGTACGATTAAAAAATTTATCGGATCCTGGTAAAGTATCGAACCGTAAAAATGAGTTTATTTCGATGAATACAAGTATACAAGGAGCATAGTTCTTGAGAATGCCTTATTCCAGAAAACATTGATTTTTCTTGTCAAAATTTTTCCGCATAGTCCAAATAAAATTCTTCCTCGCGTGGAGGAAATATTACTGCAGCATGATAACATGTTGGTTACACTTGACATCAAACGCCTTGAGGAAATGAAATGGTCACAACTGATACAATCTTCGTCTGAAAATTTTTAACGTGAAGAGTGTTCCGGTTGTTACCTTTTCGAAAAAGATTTTGAAGAATTATTGTTCTTTACAATTGACGAGCGTGATGTTGGACAGATATAAAATGAACATAGAAACGCTTGCACAGAGATTTACAATTACCTATCTTCACAAGAGGTTCTACAGTTCTGGGAACACTTACTATTGATTGTACGATCCAACAGTTCGAACAGCATATCCAGAGTTTCTTCGAAATTGCCCTTCACTATTTGTACTAAAATTTACGACGATAACTCAAACAACTACAGCTGCAAAGAATGCTTCTCCTACCACTCTTAGGAAGCGACTAGGGAAGAGGGCGACAAACAAAAATTAACGAATTGTTTTCACTCAGTCATATGTACTATTGAAAAAAATTGTGGTTATTTCTTTCAATTACACTGGCCGGTTAATGCTTTATATTTATGATCCGAGATTTTTCCTCCTGTACTACCGTCCTCTTGAAATTTCCTTTCTATAACAAAATATTTTTGATTTTAACTGGTGTCTGCAATTTGGAAGATGGTTCATCATATGATTGAAATTTTTGAGTCATATAGTCGAAAAGAAAAATGACGTGCTCAACCAATCCTACTAGGATATACTGTTCGAACTTCGAATTTCTTCACAGTCAACAATTTTCCTAAACGCAATTACTCTATATACATTTTGGCTCATTTAATTAAAAATATAAATGATATGTTTTTTCTATCACCAATTCGAATATACGTTCACATTGCAATCAAGCTTTTTTCCACTTTGATTCTAATACATATAATTTCGAAATTCAACAGTGATAGCATGCGCTCTACAACTGCTGCCCTCTCTTTATCTTCAGCTTCTAAGACTAACATAAGATTTGTTTTTTAGCGTATACCCATAAGGGTACTTTACTATGATTGTCTCTGACTTTGCATAAATTCCAATTTCTTCATTTATACAAAATCAAATTTCTTGCATCTTTGCATCACTTCTTGTTTCGTAAGGAAACTAAAGTACATTCAACTTTTTTTGAACGAACCTGAATAAAAAAATTCATTATGCACAACTAGAGATCAATATGTATAGAGATTATCGAAATTCCAAGAAGGAATCATGGAAAAACTTCTGATGTAACTATGTAATAAATTAATGTCTATGAATTTTATCGTCTATAATTATGATTAAATTAACATTTTTCGACGACTGAAGAGAAATATATTCCCAGTAATAAGAATACAATGTTTCATATTTCGGACGTCGATAATCTCCACACAATTCATCGAAATTATTGGGGTTCCAGAAGAAATCTTCGAAAAAACATTCAATCTATAAAAGTAATATTTAGGTTAGGTTAGGTAGTTCAATGGATATTGTCTTAGTAGAGTTACACATTATGAAGTTCAATTTATGGGTTAGATGAACGAATGAAGCAATGAAACATTCAACAACATTTTTTTTGTTCATCATTGTAGAACTAACCCTTGACTAATGCTGGCAAGGGAAGTATCAATTTACATTGAGAAAATAGCTGGGAGCGTTAAAAAAAAACATTAATCAAGCTTCAGAACACGGCACATCAAAATTGTACATCAATTGAACATTCAACATAGGCGTAATGACCAGCATTGCCACATTAATTAAAGAACCTCCCAACTATCAACAGTCACATTCAAATGAAGCGAACTTCTACTCGCTACACCCTTCTTCGATATTATCCGAATAAAATTTTTCGTTTCTTCGAAAATTTCTACCGCAACCTCCGAAATGTTTCTCGAAACCTCTAGTCTCAGTGGGGGGTCGATAAGACGCAATACAATTTCGTGACCTAACCTCTAATAAACCATCTACTCTATAACTAGGTCACCGATTTAAAGCTTGCAATGTATTTCAACTAAGTGGTACATCTTGCATAAGATGTGGTATAACGTTGTTTGCTTACATCCTTCCGGATCTCTGGATCCATATCTACAAGACGTGTAAGACAGCCATCATCACGATGACGGCTTGGTTCAGCATAATTGAGAGGAACGGCAGACCTATCCTTGTGGCCGATGAACCTATCTTGCTTAAGTATGTGTTGACACATGGGGCTTCCGCTGAATCTGGAACGAAGCAAATTAATTATTATCCAGGGAAATCTGAAGATTGATGTGATGTTATTGACAGAGCCAAAACTACGAATACTTCAGTTCTGCTTCTACTTCTGGAATACTTATACAGGGTTACAGGGAAAGTCGTACTGAATATTGAAGGACGTTATTATTCAGGTCATTTCTGATGGATTTGGTTCTTTAATATGGTGTCCGAGACTTGATCGTTATGGAGATATTGAGTTTCGAAGATTTTTCAAAGAATACTCTATTTTCCGGCCTTTTCATAGATATTTTTCGGATTGGAGCTTCTAGGGGCCGTTTTTTGATGAATCTAGTTGAAGGGCATGTCCATTAATAAAAATGATCTACAGAAACAGAACCTACTACTAACAGCTTAATAAGACTTCTCGACAACGGTTAGAATTAAAAAAAATTTCGAAAAGCACTGCCGTGAAGGCAGGAGCTTTTGAGCGCTCGTACATGCACCTTGTAGGTAGATTCGCATTCTCCAGTTTTACAAACCAATTGGAAAGATTTTGACAGCTGTCAAAGAAAATTTCAAACCAACGCGAAAATCCAGACTTCACGTCAGTGCTTTGGGTCCATTTTTTCGATAATTCGCTAGAATTTTCTACGGTATCTATGGTCTTGGTAATGCAATCTGGACAAAATTATACATTATTCTTCATATATGTGCGAAATTTCATTTCAATCCAATAAGTATTTTCGAAATTATCAGAAAAAATATAGTTTGAACGGCAATATTTACGGAACCCCTAGTCTAATTTGGCTCATTGATAAAAAGGATCGCGAAATTCGCGATCCGAACCTATCCTGAAAATTTCAAGTCACTAGGTATTTTTGTTCGAAAGTTATGATTTTCTATGGTTTCTATGATTCTGATCATACGATCTGGAAGAAATGTAGCTCGAATATATAATTCTCAATTTAAATTCAAAATTTCGTCGAGATCGAATCCATAATTTTGAAATGATCAAGAAAACTGAATTTCAAACAGCCATATTTACGGAACCCCTAGTCTTATTTTGCTCATTGATACACGTGAACGCTACATTCACGATCCACACCTATCCTGAAAATTTCAAGTCTCTAGGCCTTTCCATTACAAAGTTATAATTTTCTATGGTTTCTATGGTTCTGGTCATGCGAGCTGGACAAAATTGCTACTGCATGTAGCTTGAGTACGTAATTATCCATCTGAGTGCAAAATTTCACCTCGATCGAATCAGTAGTTTCGGAGTAATCAGAAAAACAAAATTTCGAGCGGCCATATTTACGGAACCCCTTGGCGAATTTTGCCCAATAACGAACTTAACCGCGGCATTTGAGATTCGAACCTACCCTGAAAATTTCAAGTTTCTAGGACATTCCGTTCGAGAGTTATCGTGTATACGGCCGGCCAGCCGGCCGGCCGGCATGCCGGACGGGCAGACTCGAATTTTTCGACGGATTCGTCATCAGTGAGTCGAACATAGTCGATTGAGACCATTTTCGGCTCAAAATTCGAAAAATACAGACATCGTGACGAAATTATATAGCCCTCGTGTAAGTTGTACGAGCGCTCAAAAACTTCCCTAAGTGTTTTTGAATTTAAAGCGCTTTTTTTGAAGAAAACTTCATGGGACTTATACGGCAAGAAAGTTGAAAAACTTCTACGTCTCTTCAGCTTTTCACAAAGGTATAACACTCGCTATTAAATAGGCGAAACATGGACCAAACGACAGTTAAGGTAGTAGCGGCGGCCATTTCGAACTTGAATTTTAAAAATATTGCTCTGTTTTTCTTTGTTTTATTTAAGTATTTTAGCTATTTTTTGTGTTCGGGATACAAAGACATACATTTTCAGGTATGTCATTTTAAAACTTGGCGTATAGTCTGCTCATGCGATTCTTTCGTGGTAGATGTGTTATCCGTAATTTTCTGTAAAAACGCGACTTGGCTTGGATTTTTGGACTGTTGCATCTTCTTACTGTGTGACGTGGCTTGTGAATGGACTTTGATTTGTATTGTGAACATGGCAACATTCACTAACGAGGAATATGTTGACATCCTAATGTGTTATGGATATTCCGGAGGAGTGTAGTGGCGTGCACGCAATAAATACCTGCGACGGTATCCTACTCGTCGAGTACCTGATATTAGCGTTTTTGACAGAGTTTATCGAAGACTACGAGAAACTGGGTCTGTTCTAGTACGATGGACTGACATGGGAATACCTCGTATTCTTGATGACGACGACGACGAAGCAAATGAAATACTTTAAAGCCGACCCTACCACGTCGACAAAAAAATGTTATCGCTCGACGGCTTCATATTTCCCAGTGGCACACTCCTGGGCAATACCCTCAAGCGTGGTTTACATTGGTATTAATAGTAGTATAGTTCACTAGCATACTTTTCTTCTGAAATACTGTACTATGCTTCTTTTGGTAGAGTAACTGTATTCACGCTTGCTAGTTATCTGAGAAGATAGTTCGATAGAAAGACACACAATCCTCTGCTAAAACCAAACTTGCGTAGTAGAGTAGCATAAGATTGTGGAAGTTGGGGTGGATTAGTTGTGTGTGTACTATTCCACGCGTGCTATCCACTTTACTCTCCCCTGCACTATCGTCAATCTGTCAAACTGTTTAAATTATTCGAGTAGGGGAATAGTGAGTACTCTACCACCGAACTCTGCTACTATTTATACCAATGTAAACCACGCTTTACCATTAAACGCCAGTGCAAGTAACAGATGAAGGGGATCCATTGGGGCGACTAGACTTCTGGAGATTTATGCTTAATGCCAATATTGAAGATCCGGTCTTTTTTTCGTGTGGACAAATGAGTCGAACTTTGGCACCACAAATCATCATAACGCCTATTATTGGGCTCCCAAAGCGCAAGATAACCCAAAAAAGAACAAAAGGGTCAAAAGGATATTCAGTCTAAATGTGTGGATGGCCATAATATCAAATAACTTGATAGGGTCATACTTCCTGCCTATTTTAGCTACTCTTACCTCAAACTAAAAATGTACCCTTTACTACCTCAACTGTTATTTGGTCAATGTTTTGCCTATTAAATAGCAGGTTTTATACCTTTTTGAATAGCTAAGGAGACGTAGAAATTTTCAAACTTATTTGCAGAATTAATTCCATGAAGTTTTTTTCAAAAAAAGCGCTTCAAAGTTGAAAACACTTAGTGAGAATTCTTCGATTCTAACCGTTGTCGAGCAGTCTTATTAAGCTGTTGGTTTTAAGTTCAGTTTCTGTTGATCATTTTTATGAATTGGCTTTCCCCTCCAACTAGATACATCGAAAAAATGGCTCCTAGGAGATCCAATCCGAAAAAAAATTATAAGAAGCCAAGAAAAAATTACGAAAAGCACTGCCGTGAAGGCAGGAGCTTTTGAGCGCTCGTACATGCACCTTGTAGGTAGATTCGCATTTTCCGGTTTTGAAAACCAATTGAGGAAATTTTTGACAGCTGTCAAACAAATTTTCAAACTGAGGCGATAATCCAGACTTCAAGTCAGTGCTTTAGCAGACCAATTTTTTTTTCGATGATTCGCTAGAGTTTTCTATGGTATCTATGGTCTTGGTGATGCGATCTGGACAAAATTTCGCACGTAGTTTGGATACATTATTCCTCAGCTAGGTGCAAAATTTCATTTCAATCAAATCGGTAGTTTCGAAATTATCATTTACGGAACTCCTAGTCTAATTTTACTCATTGATGAACGTGACCGTGAAATTCGCGATTCAAACCCACCCTGAAAATTTCAAGTTCCTAGGCCTTTTCCTTCGGAAGTTATAATTTTCTATGGTTTCTATGGTTCTGGTCATGCGATCTGGACAAAATGTCATTCTCGTTTGAAATACAGAATTTTATTTCGATCGAATCCGTAGTTTCGAAATTATCGGGAAAACAAAATTTCAAACGACCGTATTTACGGAACCCCTAGTATAATTCTGCTCATTGATAAATGTAAACGCGACATTTCAGATCCACACCTATCCTGAAAATTTCAAGTCCCTAGGCCTTTCCGTTCAAAAGTTATGATTTTCTATGGTTTCTATGGTTCTGGTCATGTGATCTGGAGAAATGTAGCTTGAATATATCATTATCCATTAGTATACAAAATTTCGTCACGATCGAATCTGTAGTTTTGAAATTATCAAGAAAACTGAATTTCAAACGACCATATTTACGGCACCCCTAGTATAATTTTGCCCATAGAAGAACGTGATCACGACATTCGAGATCCACACCTATCCTGAAAATTTCAAGTCCCTAGGCGTTTCTGTTCAAAAGTTATAATTTTTTATGGTTTCTATGGTTCTGGACAAAATTTCACATGTACTTTGAACACCTCATTCTCCATTTGAGTGCAAAATTTCATCGCACGTGGCCCCCCCTTGGATCCGCCAGTGACCCTGTATATTGTGGTGAAGTCGCATTGAACTATTAGCAACCGCAGAAAGACCTATTACAGGATATTTTATTGGCCAAGCTTGGATATACAGCTAGATACCAGGGACTCGAAACGACTCACTGCTCGACTCTCACTCACAGTTCGTCAAGACAAATGTCCCCTGCAGAGCGTACGCGCTCCCCCAACCTTCGCCAAATTATTTCTCCTTCTCCTCGCACACACTGTGGGGAGTCAAGTGAGGGCTGTGTACTGTGTACGAAATTCATTATTTTTTCGGATGTCTACAACATATTAAGGTGTGTACAGACATGCTCCGAATATCGTACCGAACCATGTCGCGTACCCCGCGAGAGCGAATCAAATTCACGAATTCAAATTGCACCTCTACGTGCGATGAATTTGATTCGCTCTCGCGGGGTACGCGACACGGTTCGGTACGATATTCGGAGCATGTCTGTACACACCTTTAGATCCCCATATCAACACCGATCTGATAATCCACATTGTTTAATTTCGCCCGCATCCACTGACCGGAAAGAAATTCGATGCAGAGGGGAAAACCTGCACCTTCAAGGTCCAAATTCAATTTCCTCCAGGCGGCGGCCTTCCTCCATTTGTTTCCGCCCCCATTATCGGAATATTTCACGATCATGCCGATGTTACGTGCGAAAGTAAAAACAGAACAATATTTCTCCAAACGACGCACGTCCCGGTGTTGAACATGCATCGATCTTCACGGGATACGTCGCCATCGGGATGTGTAAGCCAAGGGGTCCCCTGGGGGGCAAAGATCGATTGGAGCGTGGTCGTACGTTCGGACTGGGAGGCGAAAAAATGTGTCTTTTGAATACCTTCCACGGATTGTGGAGAAATGGTTTGTCCGTATTCATATCTCACGTTGACTGGCCCGGGGGAACGTCCCTTATTTTGTTGCTGTCAGCTGCTTTCATCCCTCATCCGTTTTTCGGGAGAAAATGCTTCACACTCTTGGTTTCGGAATGTACAGGATGAGTTCTGTGTAAATTGTATGGTTTCTCATTGACTGTTTCTCATATATAAAAATTCGAAAAGCAGTGACGTGAAGTCGAGCTTTTGCGCGCTTGTTTGAATTCATCGCCAGACCGGTCACCCAGCCAGGTACTGAACCAGCAATTCGCGATAGCGAATCAATATGGGTTTCTGGAAATATTGTTTAGTGGAAGTTCAACAATCTATGATCATTCTGGTGCACCAAAGATTCTGCGAACCAAACCAGCCGTCAGTGTGATATATAATGTCATTCTATGAAATCGACACAGAATAATATGAAATATAACAAATCTCGCATCACCCAGAACTCAATTTTTTTTCCACCTGGAACAGCTGTAAAGCAGAATTTTCATGTAACTGATATGTATGTCTTCAGATAGGTCCTTTCTGAAACTTTTGTAATAAATTGGAAGACTTAATAACATTTCGGTACATGCAGAATAAATTCAAAACGTTGGGAATCTAGATTATTTCTTTTGGCCTAGCCAATACAAGGAAAAGTCGAAGTCGTGAGAACGCCTAGAAATGTGAAGAATTAATGTATTAATTCAAGTATTTGTTTAGTCCAATCGACCAGCGTTGAATTGTTGATAACCCAAACTCGAGAGTTTTAAAGAGCCCATAAGATTAGTGCCTAACGCGTTGTAAGATTTATAACTTTCCTCAATCGATTTCAGTAATTAAGCACTTAATTAAGTGTTCAGATGGAAAATTTCACCACCTACCACCACTGCCGGAAAAGTGAGAGGTGATTGGTTTCAGACCAATAATTGCCGATGTTTGTTACACGAACCGCCTTGAGAAGATAATAGAATGGGGTGATTGGTTTACCGTAAACAAAAACATGTGGAACCACCTGGAATGGTAGGGTTGAAAATTTTTTTTAGACGAAATAAAGATCGGAAAAAGGCAGTGGTTTCTGGGGACTGGGTCGAAGGAGTGGTTTTTGGGGACTCGGTCGAAGCGAGGAATTACGAGTTCGTTGTGTCGCAGTGAACTCTCGGCTTCATTAAGTGTGAACAACACGATATTGAAAAAAATTGGTCACCTCAAGCACTGACGTGAAATCTGGAGTTTGAGCTGTCAAAACTTCTTCAATTGGTTTCTAAAACTGGAAAATGCAAATCTACCTACAAGGTGGATGAACGAGCGCTCAAAAGCTCCTGGCTTCACGGCAGTGCTTTTCAAATTTTTCTGTTCAAATCGAATTCCTATTTTTTCGCCTCGAAGTATTTCTGTTAATTCAGTTGAACTCGGAGTTGCCTTCGGCGACGTCTGTGCGAGAACCAATGAAAATCATCAAACTACCGTTTCGATAAATTCAAATTTTCGATATTACACAAAAATGTTCCTCCTCTTTCACAGATCGTAAAATCAAATCCACTCATTGTGAACAGGGAATTTTCCTGATATCATCGAATGGAAAGTTCATTCAAATAATGAAAAATTGAATTTTTATGATATGAACCGGAATGAATGAACCTGATATGCTTTTCAATAGAGTTGAATTCGCGAAAGGATATTGAATTACCCGAATACGTGCAAACATTAATTAACTTCTGAGTATAACTGGTTGCAGCTTTTACCAGGATGTGGGAACTTAAATTAAGTTATGCATTATGTCTGACATTGCTCCCCCTTGGACCCTTGAATTAAAATTAGATTTTAATGCTCTTGTGATGACAGTTGAAAACGTATTGGTGCAATGTTTGCTCATAAATTATAGGTAACGAGTGCTTCTACATGCTTTCATCTTTTGACTGGAGGTACAAAAATTAAAAAAAAAGTCATAAAATAAACTAAAACACGAAAAATCGAAAATGTTAATGGTCCATATAGTTATAGTTAGGTGAGGGGGTTTCATTTCACTGCAACCTCAAGGTCTATTGTGCCCCCTATCAGAGCTGTTTTCGCAGATGCGCTACCTAAAGCTCGCCCTCCAGCTCCAGAGCTCCAATGAACTGAAATATCTGAGAGGGCTTCAAGGAGGTTAGATACTCATTTTTCCTGTAATTCTCTTGTCCGAGACATTCTTTGCGCTGGTTTGCATTGGCGAGGCATTCTGTAACCAGGTGAACAGGAGTCTCCTTCTCTTCACCACAGAATCTACACTCGTCTGTTTCTGTTAAGCTCATTTTCATCATATGCTTCCTAAGGCGACAATGTCCTGTGAGGAAGCCAGTGAGTAGGCGTAACTTGTTCTTACAGAGATCCAAATACTTTTTGGATCTTGAACTTTCAAACTTCCGAATGAACCTTTAAGAGTGATCCATTCCTGGAAGGTTCCTCCAGAGTGCTTCTTTTTCGGTCTCTTCCTTCTCCAGAAACTCTTTCTTATAGGTGCGTTTACCTATGCCACAGAAAGGTTCTGGGCCAGTAAGTGGCGTTTGTGCTCCCTCTCTCAGGCATCTTCGATTCCTGAGTGACCAGTAACCCAGACTGAAGAGACCTCATTTTTCTTGCCTACTACATTAAGTTTCCTCCGGCACTCCCATATCAGCTTTGAGTCGGTGATATAGGATTCAGTGCTCCGATAGCAGCTTGATAATCCGAGTGAATCACAATGTCACACCCTTGATAGTTTCTTTCCAGGTTTATATCTATGCATCTTTCGATTGCAAGTATTTTTGCCTATAAGGCACTCAAGTAGGAGCCTTACGATAGTGTACACTTGGTTCTTGCCCCGTATACTCCAGCGCCGGCCCCCATCGTGGTTTTAGAACCATCTGTATACCATTCAATGGTATTCACTCTGAAGTTTCGGGTAGTGTATTCCTTTTTCCATTCTTTCCTTTCACATAGCATAGTGTTGAAGTTCTTCTCAATGCTTAATCATAACATCACTAGGCAGGTTCGCTGATGAGATGTACTTTTTCAGAGAGCCCAGGCTCCCTGACTTTTAATTCTCTCATTCCCTGTACCTTCCCTAGATATTCTAAGGATAGCCTCATGGGCTACCCTGTTGATCACTAGATGTAATGGAGTGAGATCTGTGATGACCTCAAGTGCTCTTGTCGGGCACGTTCTCATAGCTCCAGTGATGCAAACGGAGGCAAGCCTCTGTATCTTGTCGAGCATTTTCCTCGTGCTTGTCTGCCCTGTCTTAGCAGACCAGACAACTGCCCCATAAGTTATTATTGGTCTCACAATCATGACATACATCCATCGCAGTATTTTAGGGTTAGAGCCCCAGGTTTTACCGGATAGGCTTCTGCACGCCATTAGAGCTCTTGTCGCTTTACTAGCAGTGTTTTTAACATGCTTATTCCATAGAAGCTCATTGCCTAGGGTAATTCCCAGATATTTGACTCCATAATTCCATTCTACGTTATCTCCATTCACCGAGATGGGCTTCATGGCTGGAAGGTTTTTTTTCCGAGAAAAGGGAACCACTGTGGTCTTGGCTGGGTTGATGTTGAGCCCCACTGACAAGCACCACTGCTCGATAATTTTGAGGCCCCTCTGCAACAAATCACAGATGGAACCCTCAAATTTACCTCTTACTATTAGGACTATGTCATCGGCAGATCCTATACAATCGAAGCCAAGCTCCGTTAGCCTGTGCAGTAGTTCATCCACTACCAGACTCCAAAGGATGGGAGATATTACTCCTCCTTGAGGTGTTCCGCGAGTGGTTTTGACAGAGATGATCTGATCGACAGCCAGTGTCTCAGAAGTCCTCGTCGTCAACACCTCATACATCCATTTTATGACGGTACAGTTCACTCCTCGCTTTACAAGTGCCTCTCTGACAGACACGTGTGTCGTGTTCTCAAACGCCCCAGATATGTCTAGGAAAGCGCACAGTGCGATTTCTTTGTTGTTCAGCGTCTTCTGGATGCCTTCAGTTAGCTGATACAGAGCAGTCTCCGTGGAGCGTCCTGCCCTGTACGCATGCTGACATTTTTGAATTGGTGTTTTCTCCAGGTTCTCCGTTCTTATGTAGTTATCTACTACCTTCTCCATCGTTTTAAGCAAAAACGAGGTAAGAAAAATGGGTCTAAAAGTTCGGGGATCAGTCCTGTCTTTCTTCCCCGTTTCTGGAATGAAGATTACTTTTGCCCTTCTCCATATGTCAGGTATTTGACCCAATGCTAAGCTGCTTCTTGTGATCTTCATCAGATGGGGAAGAACATCTGCTTACTGAGATCCAAATACTTTTTGGATCTTCAACTTTCAAAGTTTCGAATGAACATTTTGGAGTGATCTATTCCTGGAAGATTCCTTCACAGTGCTTCTCTTTCAGTCTCTTCCTTCTCCAAAAACTCTTTCTTATAGGTGCATTTACCTATGCCACAGAAAGGTTCTGGGCCAGTAAGTGGAGTTTGTGCTCCTTTTCTGGCAAGTGTAATGGCCTCTTAGTTTCCTTTGATTCCCGAGTGACCACGAACCCAGAACAAAGAGACCTTGTTGGTCTTGCCTACTTCATTAAGTTTCCTCCGGCACTCCCATGTCAGCTTTGAGTTGATGATATAGGAATTCAGTGCTTTGATAGCAGCTTGACTATCAGAATGGATTACGATGTCACACCTGTGATAGTTTGTATCAAGTTTCATATCTATGCATCTTTTGATTGCAAGTATTTCTGCCTGAAAAACACTCGAGAATGAGCCCAACAATAGTGTACACTTGGTTCTTGCCCCGTATACTCCACCGCCGGCCCCTATCGTGGTCTTAGAACCATCTGTATACCATTAAATGGTATTCACTTTGAAGTTTTGGGTAGTGTATTCCTTTTCCCATTCTTCCTTTTCACATAGCATAGTGTTGAAGTTCTTCTCAATGCTTGATCATAACATCACTAGGCAGGTTCGCTGATGAGATGTACTTGTTCAGAGAGGACCAGGCTCCATGCCTTTCAATTCTCTCATACCCTTCCCTAGATATTTTGAGGATATACTTATGGGCTACCCTATTGATCACTAGTTGTAAAGGAATGAGATCTGAGATGACCTAAATTGCTCTTGTCGGGCACGTTCTTATAGCTCCAGTGATGCAAACACAGGCAAGCCTTTGTACCTTGTCGAGTATTTTCCTCGTGCTTGTCTGCTTGTCGTGCTATTGCAGTATTTTAGGTTTTACCGAAAAGGCTTCGGCACGCCATTAAAGCCCTTGTCGCTTTACTAGCAGTGTTTTTAACATGTTTATTCCATAGAAGGTTACTGACTAGGAAAATTCCCAGATATTTGACCTCAGAATTCTATTCTACGTTATATCCATTTACCGAGATGGATTTCATAGCTGGAAGGTTTCTTTTCCGAGTAAGGGGAACTACTGTGGTCTTGGCTGGGTTGATGTTGAGCCCCACTGACAAGCACCACTGCTCAATAATTAAGAGGCCCTTCTGTAACAAATCACAGAGAGAACCCCCAAATTTAATTCTTACTATTAGGACTATGTCATTAATGGCCCATAGCTCAGTTATCTGAATGTCCGCGAGGGAGAGTATCGCTTATCCCGATATGCAAATACGAACGACTTCACAATTTTCAGATAATTCAGTGGAAGAATACCGTTTCAGATACAACGGAACTGCCACCTCGGATATGCACGAAACCAAAGTTTCCTCCCCATCGAGACGTCGGAAGCCCATCCATTTCAGACTGACAGCCGCGGGAGCCAGTAATTTGATTATCCAGACGACAGCATTTTATTCGAAAACTCGTCAAATATTTTTCAGGAGAATAATTCAACGTCTTAATGCAATTTAAGTTTTATACACAAACTTATTTCGAAACTTTCTTGCCCGATGGCGGCAAGCGGACGGAAACGCGTTAACGCCAGAGAGGAGGAAGCAGGAACGAATGCGTTCGTTGTCCGTCCTCTTCCTTCCTACGTAATTTGATCAGAATCCATTATCAGTTTCTTCTCCGACGTCCTGGAAATGCCGAAATTAATTGAAGTCCGCACCCTTTGATCTGCCTAATTCTGGAAGGGGAGTGAGGGGTATCTAGGTCTGGAGCCGAAGAACGAGGGGGTTAATTTGTAGAAGATTGGGAGAGGTAAACATTGGGAGTATCCGTTGATAAGGCAAATATCGCTGCCGGCAAATAAGAAGCAAAGCGAGCGATATGGAAACTGCAGATCTGCTCGGCGTTTAGTGAACTCCAAATGGAGGAGAACAAAGCGGAAGATGAGTTGTTACATTGAATAATTCAATACGGACATTGGTTTCACAATATGGAGGAAAATCGAAAATATAATTGCCAAGGCTTGCTGGAGGGTTTAGAATCCATTCGTAATAGATGTTATTCTTGAAACCTCAGGAAAAACGTTTCCCTTGTTTCATATTACCTGAAGTGTATCGCGCGAATAAAACGCTTTCGCCGTCACAAATCACCCTCGAACGATAAAAACAACGTTTTTAACGCTTTGCAGTCCAAAGCGTCACCTGGAAAAACCAATGAAAACTCACCTGGATTATCCCTCAGCCTCGGGAAGAAATTATTCCAGAATGCACAGCCTGTCGCCCTGGGTCCCCTCCCGATGCCGTTTTTCTCCGCGTTGAAAATGAAATACTGAGGTTGGTCCTTTGTGTACAGCGGCCAATTCACGTCGTCTGTCACCGGTTTTCTGCAAAAATATTTAGGTCTCGAATATTGCTGAATGAACATTTGAATGAGAATGGGGGAGTTGGAAAATTGTGTGTATTGCTGAGCGGAAATATAACAGTACGGCTCATAAATGGCCCACCTCTTAACAATTCGAAACGATCACTTTGGCATGCTGGAATAGGATCGAAAATACCCACATCAAGCAAAATCGATAGAAACCATATCCGCTAACTTGCTGGGCCAGCTATCATCAATCTTGATAACTTTTTTATTTATTACTGAATTTCGATGTGATGAATGCCTGAATTATGTGTAGATTGTGTGCATTTTATGTGTGAAACCAGTTCAATCTGGGAGCCCACCAATTTTTTCATCGAGAATTGTGCAGGCACAATTCTTATTAACTCTTTTATTCATCACTCAATTCTGATTTAACCAATGCCAGGATTATGTGTAAATTATGTGTGAAGCCAGTTCTTTCTAGGAACCACCTATTTTTTCCTCATCAAGAATTATGCTAGCTTGTTGAGCAAGCTGGTATAATTCATAAAATCTATTTTATTTATGACTCAATGCCTAAATTATGTGTAATTTGTTTGTTACTTATGTGTGATCCTATTCTTCAGGATTCATTAAGAGTTATCAAGAATTGTGCTACCACAATTTTTAATAACTATTTTAATCATTACTCAATTCTGAGTAAACGATTATGTGTAAATTATGTGTGATTTATGTGTGAAGCTAGTTTTCTCTGGTAGGCTACACATTTTCTCATCAAGGATTGTGAACTTGCCAGACAAGCCGGTCCAATTCTTAATACCTCTTTTATTTGCCAGAATTACGTGTAAAGCTATATTTTTTTGTTGAGAATTGCGCCAGATTGTTGAGCAAGCTAATAAAATTCTCGATATTTTTTGAGCGCTCGTACTACTTACACGAGGGCTATATCATTTCGTCACGATGTCTGTATTTTTCGGATTTTGAGCTGAAAATGGTCTCAATCGACTATGTTCGACTCACTGATGAGGAATCCGTCAGAAAATCCGAGTCTGTCCGTCCGGCCGTCCGTCCGGCCGGTAACTCTCGAACGGAACAACCTAGAGACTTGAAATTTTCTGTGTGGGTTCAGTTCCCGAATGCCGCGGTCAAGTTCGTTAATGGGCCAAATTCCACCAGGGGTCCCGTAAATATGGCCGTTCAAAGTTTTGTTTCCCTGAATACTTGAAAACTACAGATTTGATCGAGATGAAATTTTGCATTCAGATGGAGAATGAGGTTTTCAAGCTACATGTGAAATTTCGTCCAGATCGCATGACCAGAACCATAGAAACCATAGAAAATTGTAACTTTTGAACGGAAACACCTAGGGACTTGAAATTTTCAGGATAGGTGTGGATCTCGAATGTCGTGATCACTTTCTTCTATGAGCAAAATTATAAAAGGGATTCCGTAAATATGGTCGTTTGAAATTTAGTTTTCTTGATAATTTCAAAACTACAGATTCGATCGTGACGAAATTTTGTATACTAATGGAGAATGATATATTAAAGCTACATTTCTCCAGATCACATGACCCGAACCATAGAAACCATAGAAAATCATTTTTCGAACGGAAAGGCCTAGGGACTTGAAATTTTCAGGATAGGTGTGGATCTCGAATGTCGCGTTCACTTTTATCAATGAGCAGAATTATACTAGGGGTTCCGTAAATACGATCGTTTGAAATTCTGTTTTCTCGATAATTTCGAAACTACGGATTCGATCGAGATGAAATTTTGTATTTTAATCAAGAATGATATATTAAATCAATATTTTGTCCAGATCGCATGACCAGAACCATAGAAACCATAAAAATTGTAACTTTTGAACGGAAAGTCCTAGGAACTTGAAATTTTCAGGGTGGGTTTGGATCACGACTATCGCGGTCACGTTCATCGATGAGCAAAATTAGACTAGGGGTTCAGTAAATATGGCCGTTTAAAATATTTACTGATAGTTCCGAAACTACTGATTGGATTGGAATGAAATTTTGCACCTATCTGAGGAATAATGTATTCAAACTACGTGCGAAATTTTGTCCAGATCGCATCACCAAGACCATAGATACCGTAGAAAATTTTAGCTAATTATCGAAAAAAAATTGGTCAGCTGAAGCACTGGCATGAAGTCTGGAGTTTCGCCTAAGTTTCAGAATTTTTGTGACAGCTGTCAAAAATTCCTTCCATTGATTTCTAAAACATAATTTTTTCTATATTTTCCTGTATAAACCTATGTTATCTCTTCCAATTATAAGAATTAAACAAAAAATATTATAACTCTCCCAAATTCCCTCAAATATCTTGAATATCAAAAAATGAAATATGCAAGGTGTTAGGTAATCATGCGGCAAAAATTCAAGAGGGTATTCCTTGGACTATTTTGAGAATATTTTATTCCTTGATTACCTTCGAAAAAGCGCTTTGTTTCGAAGATATCGGACGAAAAAAAGTTTCAACAAATTACAATTTGTTAGATTTCTTAACCTTCAACAATTGTTGAGAACGGCTACCTCCAGCTCGAAAAAAAAACAAAAAAAATTAAAGGATAAAATATCTTAAAAATAGTCCAAGGTAACCTCTCGAATTTTTGCCGCTTTACTTTTTATACCCTGTATAGTGAATACTGCTTAGTAGAAGCTATCATGTAAGAAAAATACTTGAAACTGTTAAAAGAATGTATTATGATGAGACTTAATAAACGTTCTTGGTTTGACTTGATTTTATCATTTTTGAACACGATTCAGAATAGACTGATAACTATACGAATCAGAAATTCCCTTCAAAATGATACCGTTTAGATACGTGCTATATATCGATGCATCACGTATCAAAATCGATACCGCTCCGCTCTAGCCGGGGCCCAAGGACGATGCCACCTCCCATCGGATCGAGGAGTAGGCAGTTATGAGGCGGAGGAACGCGGACTCGAAAATATCCGTAATGCATCGATAAAAATTCTCTTTTTAACCTGGAATATTTCATCATCGAATCTCTGTTTCCGAAATTAAGTAAATCATTAGGCTGAGCTGACTTTTTTCGAATTCTCGATAGATGTCGAAAAAGAAAGAAGAAAAAGCCCTGCGAGGTGTTCTCCCATATGTGCAGGATTCGCTCTCGTATTGTGACACGGATGTGTTTCGTCAGGACTCCTATCTCCCTGCCTATCGGAAGTGGTACTCTCCGCCTTATGAGAGGATGAGCGCGAGACACCGCTGTGTGGTGCTGCGAGTGACGCCATCTCCCGGACGCATTATTTACGTGTAAAAGAAATCCAGCGAAAATAATATATAAATCCTCCATACCCATGGGATAATCCGCTTTATATCACCAAATACAAGAACAATAGCTATTTAAAAGATATGTACACACAATACACTCTCAGGAAATGCAATTTATATTGGCCACGGATTATGTTCCGGTAAAGCGGTGATATAATTAGACTTAACAAAGAGGGGTGTAGCTTTGAGATATTATTCTTGGGGTCTAATCCAGATTAACCCTACTAATTATGTATTCCATTGGTGGATGAACGTCGACAGGACACATATATAGGCTGACGAGGGGTGCTTTATGTGGAAGATACGGCTTTCGGTAAAATTATTTTGCAAGATAGGTAGTACAGGGCAGGAATTCAGTTCCGAAGGGTACATCAAATCAATCAAGAATCAATTAAAGAATTGAAACTTGATAACAAAATGATTTGAATCAATGCTGAGTTCAAAAAGTTATAAAAAAATTTAGAAAAGCACTGCCGTGAAGGCAGGAGCTTTTGAGCGCTCGTACATGCACCTTGTAGGTAGAATCGCATTTTCCAGTTTTAGAAACCAATTGAAGGAATTTTTGACAGCTGTCAAAAAAATTCTGAAACTTAGGCGAAACTCCAGACTTCATGTCGCTGCTTCAGCTGATCAATTTTGTTTCGATAATTCGCTAGAATTTCCTACGATATCTATGGTCTTGGTGATGCGGTCTGGACAACATTTTGCACGTACTTTGAATACATTATTCCTCAGCTAGATGCATAATTTCATTCCAATCCGATCAGTAGTTCCGAAACTATCTGGAAAAAAATATTTTGAACGGCCATATTTACGGAACCTCTAGTCTCATTTTGCTTATTGATGAACGTGACCGCGATATTCGCGATCCAAACCCACCCTGAAAATTTCAAGTTCCTAGGCCTTTCCGTTCAAAAGTTACAATTTTCTATGGTTTCTATGGTTCTGGTCATGCGATCTGGACAAAATATTGCTTCAATATATCATTCTCGATTGAAATACAAAATTTCATCTCGATCGAATCCGAAGTTTCGAATTTATCGAGAAAACAAAATTTCAAACGACCGTATTTACGGAACTCCTTGTATAATGTTGCTCATAGATGAACGTGATCACGACATTCGAGATCCACACCTATCCTGAAAATTTCAAGTCCCTAGGCATTTCCGTTCAAAAGTTACAATTTTCTATGGTTTCTATGGTTCTGGTCATGCGATCTGGACAAAATTTCGCATGTAGCTAAAACACCTCATTTTCCATCTGAGTGCAAAATTTCATCTCGATCGAATCTGTAGTTTTCAAGTAATCAGGGAAACAAAACTTTGAACGGCCATATTTACGGAACCCCTGGTGGAATTTGGCCCATTAACGAACTTAACCGAGGCATTCGGGATCTGAACCTACACTGAAAATTTCAAGTCTCTAGGACATTCCGTTCGAGAGTTATCGTGTATACGGCCGGCCGGACGGCCGGACGGCCGGACGGACAGACTCGAATTTTTCGACGGATTCGTCATCAGTGAGTCGAACATAGTCGATTGAGACCATTTTCGGCTCAAAATTCGAAAAATACAGACATCGT
The DNA here is from genome assembly GCA_963966015.1 of Aphidecta obliterata. Lineage (NCBI taxonomy): Eukaryota > Metazoa > Arthropoda > Insecta > Coleoptera > Coccinellidae > Aphidecta > Aphidecta obliterata. Next base: position 9,640,669 of record OZ014435.1, read on the forward strand.
GACGAAATGATATAGCCCTCGTGTAAGTTGTACGAGCGCTCAATAAATGAAATTTTGTTGTCTAGATGTGTATATTTTAAATTGCGGCAACACTAATCTTTTATGATTTTGATTTGGCATGAGTGAGACTATCGGACCAAATATTTGTGACAGTGTGACAAATAATGCCATTTTATGGAAAACTCAATTTTATCCTCACGTGGAACAGATGGAATGCTGAATTCTCATTTAAATCATTTTATCGATCCCCATATGTAAAATCGAAATTTCAGTAGAATATGTCGAATAGTTTCCCAGTAACAGAAGTTTTTGAAAAGATTTCTTTTTCATTCTTCTAGTGATCCTCACGAGAAAAGTGAATTGAGGGGAAGTCAAATAATATAGCTTTGAATAAAATATGAAATTACTCAGATGAAAGAAAAGATTTTCAAGAATATTTCCAATTATGATTGATCTTCGTCGATATAGGAAACTAATGGTATTTTGATTCAGCACATTATCCGCCAGCAGTTATATTGTTTGAAAAAAAATAATTTTTCCCTTATTATCATACGACGATTCTCACAATAGATTCACATCGAAATTTATTATTCATTAATGTCGATTCATACGGTTCTCGAACAACTTTGGGTTCATCAGTCATAAGTATATTATTCGAGGTCCGATCTAAAGAGTCGTTTGAAATTTCCATTGATGGAAATATGGGACAAACCGATCCATCAATTCAGAGTTCTATCATGTTGGTAATGGATCTGTTTCATAACCACGAATGTCCTACTGCATATTCATTACTAGAATGGGATTTTTTCAGAATGGATTGTCTAAATGGTCGCGATTCATTGATTCGAATGACGAGGACTGAAAAAATTCCGATATCGCCTGCAACTTTTGGCAGATATGAAATTAAATTTTTTCGAAAAACTTAAGAATATTTGTGTTTTTAATTTTTCAACAACAAAATAATGTAACCGTGTTGCTGAAAATGCTTCATTTCTCATTCATTCGTTTGGCGTCTGAATTATCGCCGAGTCTCGAATCGTCTGCTAGAAATCGCCGCATTCGTGCAAAACCGAATCGTCTGATCTTCATTGCCGCATTTTTATCGCGCCATTGTGACTTCTGTTAATGTGACATTGAGCAACTTCAAGTTGAGTGCCCTTAGCTTTCCAATCAACCTGGTGACAGCCCCAGAACTGTGCAGAATTCAACAAAATACTTATCTTCATCGAGGTATCCCAATAAAATCAATATGTCACGCTATTTGACCGGCAGATCTAAGAGTTCGTGAGTTTTAAAATTTCGCAAATTCGAAATTTGGCAGTGGCGTGCGGTGACATTCGAGAGAAGGAAAGTAAAGAGATAGGGTGGAGATGTGGAAATAACAAACCGTATTTAACTGAAACCTCATCGCTTCCAATCAATATTGCAGATAGTATCATACTACCTACCCTGTATTATGTTACATATCTCGTTATCATTCGATGCATGTAGATGGCACATTTCGTGATATCTATATTCGATTCTCATCTCATACCTACAAGACTATAATACCTACCCTGAATGCCAAAGCGATGAGGAGTAGGTATACCAAATAAATTAAATCTTCGAAATATGTTAGGTGGGTGTTGCTTTGAAGTTTAGGATGCGGGGGTGTTGAACCGGGGGTGTTTCGTTCGATGATTGTAAATTGGAGATAATCAAATTTTCCTCAATATCATTCTGAAATTAGACTCAGCATACTTCAGGACAGGTTGCGACGAGAAAAAGAATTCCGTTCTCGTAGGCCCTGATTAGAATTGATCACTTGGGCGCCAGTGAAAAGATAAAAACAGATAGTTGGGCATGAATGTTGACAAAGTCTAGTTTTATCATAATATAATGAAGTAGATATGAATTTTGCAATCCTCAATCGGCCGAAGTAATTGTTCAGGACGGAGCGACATAATTGAATTTGATCATCTGTGGCAAAAGTAATCTTCATTCCAAAAACAGGGAAGAAAGACGGGACTGATCCCCGGACTATTAGACCCATTTGTCTTACCTCGTTTCTGCTTGAAACGTGGAGGAGGTAGTAGATAACTACATAAGAACAGAGAACCTGGAGAAAACACCACTTCACAAATGTCAGAATGCGCACAGGGCAGGACGCTCCACGGAGACTGCTCTGTATCAGCTGACTGAAGGCATCCAGAAGACGCTGAACAACAAAGAAATCGCACTGTTTGCTTTCCTATACATATCTGGGGCCTTCGACAACACGACACACGTGTCTGTCAGAGAAGCACTTGTAAAGCGAGGAGTGAACTGCACCATCATAAAATGGATGTAGGGGGTGTTGACGACGAGGACAGCTGAGACACTGGCTGTCGATCAGACCATATCTTTCGAAACCACTCGCGGAACACCTCAAGGAGGAGTAATATCTCCCCTCCTTTGGAGTCTGGTAGTGGATGAACTACTGCACAGGCTAACGGAGCTTGGCTTCGATTGTATAGTATCTGCCGATGACATAGTCCTAATAGTAAGAGGTAAATTTGAGGATTCCCTCTGTGATTTGTTGCAGAAGGGCCTCAAAATTATCGAGCAGTGGTGCTTGTCAGTGGGGCTCAACATCAACCCAGCCAAGACCACAGTGGTTCCCTTTACTCGGAAAAGAAACCTTCCAGCCATGAAGCCCATCTCGGTGAATGGAGATAACATAGAATGGAATTATGAAGCCAAATATCTGGGAATTACCCTAGGCAATAAGCTTCTATGGAATAAGCATGTTAAAAACACTGCTAGTAAAGCGACAAGAGCTCTAATGGCGTGCAGAAGCCTATCCGGTAAAACCTAGGGCTGTAACCCTAAAATACTGCGATGGATGTATGTCATGATTGTGAGACCAATAATAACTTATGGGGCAGTAGTCTGGTCTGCTAAGACAGGGCAGACAAACACGAGGAAAATACTCGACAAGCTACAAAGGCTTGCCTGCGTTTGCATCACTGGAGCTATGAGAACGTGCCCGCCAAGAGCACTTGAGGTCATCACAGATCTCATTCCATTACATCTAGTGATCAACAGGGTAGCCCATGGGGCTATCCATAGAATATCTAGGGAAGGTACAGGGAATGAGAAAATTAAAAGTCAAGGAGCCTGGTCCTCTCTGAACAAGTACATCTCATCAGCGAACCTGCCTAGTGATGTTATGATTAAAAAAGTAAGCATTGAGAAGAACTTCAACACTATGCTATGTGAAAAGGAAGAATGGGAAAGGGAATACACTACCCAAAACTTCAAAGTGAATACCATTAAATGGTATACAGATAGTTCTAAAACCACGATGGAGGCCGGCGCTGGAGTATACGGGGCAAGAACCAATTGTACACTATCGTTAGGCGAGTGCCTTTCAGGCAGAAGTACTTGCAATCGAAAGATGCATAGATATAAACCTGGAAAGAAACTATCAAGGGTGTGACATTGTGATCCACTCGGATAGTCAAGCTGCTATCAAAGCACTGAACTCCTATATCATCGACTCAAAGCTGATGTGGGAGTGCCGGAGGAAACTTAATGTAGTAGGCAAGAAAAATAAGGTCTCTTTAGTCTGTGTTCCTGGTCACTCAGGAATCAAAGGAAACGAAGAGGCCAATACACTTGCCAGAAAGGGAGCACAAACGCCACTGGCCCAGAACCTTTCTGTGGCATAGGTAAACGCACCTATAAGAAAGAGTTTCTGGAGAAAGAATAAACCGAAAGAGAAGCACTCTGGAGGAACCTTCCAGGAATGGATCACTCTAAAACGTTCATTCGGAACTCTGAAAGTTCAAGATCCAAAAAGTATTTGGATCTCAGTAAGAACAAGTTACGCCTACTCACTGACTTCCTCACAGGACACTGTCGCCTTAGGAAGCATATAATGAGAATGAGCATAACAGAAACAGACAAGTGTAGATTCTGTGGTGAAGAGGAGGAGACTCCTGTTCACCTGGTTACAGAATGCCTCGCCATTGCAAACCAGCGCAAAGAATATCTCGGACAAGAGAATTACAGGAGAAACGAGGATCTAACCTCCTTGAAGCCCTCTCAGATACTGGAGTTCATTGGAGCTCTGGAGCTGGAGGCCGAGCTGTAGGTAGCGCATTTGCGAATACGGCTCTGATGGGGGGCACAATAGACATGAGGTCGCAGTGGAACGTAACCCCCTTCCTAACTATTAACTATCTGTGGGTCTAACTAAATCGTATGAGACCATGCTCGGCTCTAATTTCGGAAAAAAACGGATACTCGGGCAGAAACAAGGGCGCAAAAACTTTGAAGGGGAATAGTCGTTTATCTTCAAAATTAACCAGTGAATCTGAAAAATGCAGTAACTTTGAACCCGTCATTGATAGAAAATTTGATTCAAATAAACACTCATTGTGAGGGAAATTTAATGTTTTTCAACTAATTTCCCGATACAGGTATGTCAGAATAATGGAAGGCCAAAGGCGCTAGATAAGAATGTTTGTGAAAAAGCACTGTCGTGAAGTCAGGAGCTTTAGAGCGCTCGTTCATGCACCTTGTAGGTAGATTCGCATTTTCCAGTTTTAGAAATCAATTGATAAAATTTTCGACAGTTGTCGAGAAAAATTTCAAACTAAGGCGAAATTCCAGACTTTATGTCAGTGCTAAGTGACAAATTTTTTTTTTTTAATTCGCTAGAATTCGCTACGGTCTCTATGGTCTTGGTGATGCGATCTGGACAAAATTCCGCACGTAGTTTGGATACATTATTCTTCATCTATTTGCAAAACTTCATCTTTATCCAATCATTAGTTTCAAAAGTTATAATTTGGTTTCTATGGCTCTGGTGATGCGATCTAGACAGAATGTAGCTTGAATTTATTATTTTCAATTAAAATACAAAATTTCGTCACGATCGAATCCGTAGTTTCGAAATTATCAAGAAAACTGAATTTCAAACGACTATATTTTCAGATCACACCTATCTTGAAAATTTTAAGTCCCTAGGCCTTTCCGTTCGAAAGTTATAATTTTCTATAGTTTCTATGGTTCTGGTCATGCGATCTGGACAAAATGTAGCTTGAATATATCATTTTCCATTAAAATACAAAATTTCGTCACGATCGAATCCGTAGTTTTGAAATCTGAAGAAAACTAAATTTCAAACGACCACAATTATGGAACCCATTATTTAATTTTTCTCATTGATAAACTTGACCTCGACATTTCAGATCCAAACCTACCCTCAATATTTTAAGAGTCTAGGCCTTTCTCGAAAGTTATAATTTTCTATGCTTTCTATGGTTCTGGTCATGTGATATGGACAAAATTTTGCATGTAGCTTGAACATTCTCCATCTTAGTGCAAAATTCCATCTTGACCGAATCAGTAGTTTCGAAGTAATCAGGATAACAAAATTTGGAACGGCCATATTTACGGAACCCCTGGTGGAATTCTGCCCATTTACGAAATCAACTGCGGCATTCAGGAACTAAACCAACACTGAAAATATCCAGTCTCTAGGTAATTCCTTCCGAAAGTTATCGTGCTCACGGACAGACTTGAATTTTTTGACGGATTTGTCATCGGTGAGTCGAACCTTGTCGATTAACACCATATCTTGAATTTTTCCGTATGACGCATCGTCTGGGATAAATGAGCGAAAAACTGAAAATTGGGATAATAGAAGCGTACCAAAATCATTCTGCGCTAGTGTGGAAGGAAAGAACATTGTTCTTCATATAGTTCAGAAGAGTTCACGGTTGTAGAATAGTTATTTCCCTTATGAGTGCGCAAAGTTACTTTTCCGAAAATACAGATAGGATTAGTTTCAGCTTATTGCAAAAACATTTTGCACACGTGTGACAAATGAAAAATCTTACTAGATAACAACAAAGATAAGAAGAAAAATATGATTTCTTCGATAATTTTTGATTAGATGCCCCTACTAACAACTATATCACAAAATAAGACGTCATGTGTCAAAGTCGACAGGTGCACTCATTTTTGTTCGCAATGCAATTCACAACGGTCTTGCAATATACAAAGCCTGCGCCGAAAGTTAAGATACTATTATCGCGCCTTCTGTCGCGTTGTCGCGTTCTGGCGATCTGTCGCGGAACCGAAATAACCAGAAAGGAACCTCTGAAGGCAAAAAGGCTGAAATGGCCTCAGGCGATCTTCTTTTGGGATTAGTCCAGCATTGTACTATACAGGGTCTTTCACGAGGAACCTCACCCATATTTATACGGGAAACTACTGAACGTATTTTCATGAAATTCAGCACTTATAAGTATTTCACGATGCTGATGAAATCTAAATAATTCAAGGCATGAGCACCTCCGGTTTTTCCGGAAATGACGTCAACTTCCGTTTTTCAAATTAGAACACCATTTTTTTATTGCAGAAATAGATTCCTTAGAAAATTTCAAGTTATTTTGATGTAACATTTTTCAGTTTTGGTTGGAAAATTCTCTCTGAGCGGGAAAATTCGAAAAAAAAATCGAAAATAGAGCTCCGCTGAAACAAGAATAACTTCGAGGTTTTTGGATGGAAAATTTTCATTTTTGGGATTTTTTAAGATGTAAGATTGATGTATCCACTTTAAAAATCGAAATCGCGATTCATGATACAGGGGGTGAAAAAATCGCTTTCAAAGTTAGGGATGACAAAATCGTGAAAAATCAATTTTTTCAAATTAGAACCCCATTTTTTTATGGCAGATATTGAATCTACGTTAAAAAATAATGTGAGTGTATGCATCACACCCTTGCCCTGAAATGGATATTTTCTGAGTTATTCACAAAAAACTGTTTTTCGTCTTGAATTTTCAGCTATTTCTTTTCCCTTTACGCCAAAAAGATGAAATTTTCAGGAACTGTTATTTGAACCATGCTGTAGATTTTTCACCCCTTCTTGAAACCGACTTCAAGTTACTATTAGGAGAACCATGGCAAACTCTCGCAGTTATAACTAGAGAAGATGCTCAAAGTTTTGACCGTTAATTTCTAGACATTTATTTATACGTCTCAGGAATGCTTCGTGCGTTGCTCTTCTTATTTCATCGGGAGGAAGAGATCTGCAAAAGTGTTTAAAAACCAAATTGAGTTTCAAAACTATGAATCTAAAAATCTAAACAAACCTGAACGCATTTCTGACTCGTTCTATGCAGTCCTCTTTATCAGTCAGGGGAGTTGAGTAGACAATATATTTTATCCTACCCCAAACATAATAGTCTAAAGGAGTTAAATCGGGAGAACGTGGTGGCCAAAGATGTGGACCATTGTTCGCCAACCATCGATCTTCAAATAGCCTGTAGAGGATATTTGACACATTGAGTGAATTGTGTGGAGGCGCGCCATCTTGTTGATACCATAAGTCATTATGGTTCTGTACTAGCGGCTCAATTATTTGAGTCAATATGTCAGAATATCTATCTCCTAAGGGAGAACATTCTTTAAATAATGCAAACATGTGTAGTGTTCTATCTTACCAGTTAAAGTCTCATCATAAATGTGAACATCGAGAATTGCATTATTTTTGATGGCGCAAAAAACATTGAAACTCCAGGTCTCTTGAAAGTTCCATTGTCTGAAGTGGTGGTTGTTCTCTTCATCCCAATAATGACTGTTATGCCTATTGAAAGAACCATTCTTTCTGAATTTAGATTCATCTGTTCAAATTATACAGTCCAAAAAGTTTTCATTCTCTTGAAATCGAATCATCATAGCTTCGCAAAACTCTGTTCTCCTGACGAAATCAGTTTCCTTCAAATGCTGTACCCTATTGAATTTATATGGGTGCATTTTATGTTTTTTTAATATTCTCCAAACACTCGATTGAGATAATCCCAGATCAATCTCGGCATCTTTGAAAGAATTTTGAGGATTCACACGAAAATATGCAAGAACTGTAATTTCGTTGTTCTCATCTTCTACTACACTTTTTTCTCTGTGTATAGTTTTCTTAACGAAAGATCCGACATTTCTCAAGTTTGTCATGGTTCTGTTAATGGTATCTCTCGTTGGTCTGGGTCGGTCAGGAAACCTCTCAATGAACAGTCGAATCGTTCTATCTACAACTTTATTACATTCTCCATGAAGTAGAATGAGATTTAAATAATCTTCATTGGTAAAATTAGGCATAGTGATCGATTTTATAACTCAATACGAATTATCACCAAATTAATAGTAAACACAAAATGCTACTGAATAAAGAGGAATTTGGCAGATGTAATTAATGATATCTATCATTAAAAAAAAAGAATGTAAAACATGGTAAGTTTTTGCATATGGTTCATAAGGAATTATTTATTTATCACTGGAGAGAAAACCGATGGCCGATTAGTTGAAATAAAGAGGTTTCCGATACAAATTCGAATCCAAATTCGCCATCTATTTAGGAACAACCTGTAACTTTTTTCTCTCGCATATTAGGGTAGTAAAATCTAAAACATGGTTTAAGTAACAGTTCCTGAAAATTTCATCTTTTTGGCGTGAAGGGAAAAGAAATAGCTGAAAATTCAAGACGAAAAACAGTTTTTTGTGAATAACTCAGAAAATATCCATTTTAGGGCAAGGGTGTGATGCATACACTCACATTATTTTTTAACGTAGATTCAATATCTGCCATAAAAAAATGGGGTTCTAATTTGAAAAAATTGATTTTTCACGATTTTGTCATCCTTAACTTTGAAAGCGATTTTTTCACCCCCTGTATCATGAATCGCGATTTCGATTTTTAAAGTGGATACATCAATCTTACATCTTGGAAAATCCCAAAAATGAAAATTTTCCATCCAAAAACCTCGAAGTTATTCTTGTTTCAGCAGAGCTCTATTTTCGATTTTTTTTTCGAATTTTCCCGCTCAGAGAGAATTTTCCAACCAAAACTGAAAAATGTTACATCAAAATAACTTGAAATTTTCTAAGGAATCTATTTCTGCGATAAAAAAATGGTGTTCTAATTTGAAAAACGGAAGTTGACGTCATTTCCGGAAAAACCGGAGGTGCTCATGCCCTGAAAATATTTTAGATTTCATCAGCATCGTGAAATACATATAAGTGCTGAATTTCATGAAAATACGTTCAGTAATTTCCCGTATAAATATGGGTGAGGTTCCTCGTGAAAGACCCTGTATACCAATGACATTTTACGTTTCCGCATTCCGTGTGAAAAAGTGCAACTTTGCGCACGCAAATGCTTGCAGAAAACTACTACTTTGCGCACGCTTGAAGGAAACATATACTTCAAACAACTGTGAAAAATATCCGGTTCGTACGATCTATCATTTATCTCTCTACGCCTCATCAATTAATTTATATCGACACTAGTTGCCAGTTCAGGCAATATCCCACGTATACCGGGCTAATCCACGTGAAGTATCGTCTAAAACAACCCCATTTCATCTGTTTCACTTCCACCCCATTCATTATTCAGCGACCTTGGGTTGTCCAAGGCGTTTCCACGGTGGAAAAACTGACACATGGACGTATTGGATATCAGCTATTTGCACTCGTCCGGAAATAAATGAATAAATGATAACCCTCCCGTATAGCGCGCCTCGAAATGCGCTCCATCGACCACATTGTTGCCAAATGGAACACATGCCACATGGCACCTTATTGAAATCCTGGATAGACTGGATACATATATGCAAATGGAGCGGTGTTTCAGCGCCAACAATGGGGCTGAATGCCGCTAATTTTGTATTAAATGGTTCTACGCCATTAATTTGCATGATTTTTGTTGCACCTTGGCATGGGAAATTAATCATCGTCCATTGTTGCGCCGGTCGGAGATAAATGGAACTGATGTTGCTTTTGTGATGCGGCGATGAAAGAATGGATGCTGGCGTGGCGTATCGTTTTGCGAGCCTTAATTAATTTCGAATTAGATTTGGAAAACGGATAGGTATGGTTGGCTCATTTCGTTTGAACGTTTTGCAGTCGCAATTGGCGGTTTTTAGACGAAAGTCATCCTTTTGCACATACAGGAACTGCCATTAATCATTTCATTCCTTTCAGGTTTCAAAATGAACCATTGAAAATTGAGTCGGTTACAAGTTGTTGTTACGAGTTTATAATACGAATTGAAACTTAATATGAATTCTCTTCTCAAAAGTAAACAACTGTTTATAGTCCATTTGAGAATTATTGACATCGAAGCAGGCCATGAACGTCCAGTCGAGGCTTTATTTCTGGTTACAAAAAAGTTACTGTTTTCATCATAGAAATAAAACATCAAACATAAATATAACCTAGAAAAGTGTTCAGTATACGAATAATCATTAATTAAGCCGGAATATTCCGACTGCATTTTAAAAATGGGAATTCAGGTTCAACGTTATCTATATTGAGGAATGGAACCCCTAAATAGAAAACTTGAACAGGAAACTCACCACCATAATCTACACCCTCAATGGTATGAAATACCATATCCAACAAGATACATTGAAGCTCCTATATGTGTATAGGAATTTTCAGTCAACCCTTTCATATGGCATTGTTTACTGGGGAAACAGTACATCACGAAACAAAATATTTAAAACACAAAAGCAAGCAATCCGAGCTATGTATAGAATGAAATTTAGAGATACTTGTAGAGGTGTTCTCAAAAGGAATAAAATCCTGACGTCAACAGCAATATATGTGCTAAAGTATGTTATATTCCTACAAAGCCACTGTAAACTATTTGAACCGTTTCTGAACAATAATAATATAATAATATAAGTAGGAAAATTGATCCTTATGTATACCCGAGGCAACAATTGACAATAGCAAAAGATCTACAATGCATTACCCAAACAGTTTCATTCGATAATAAATGTTAATATATTGAAAAAAGACTGAGTTAAATTTTTGCTGAATATTGAACCATACAATTTGCTAGAATATTTGGAATCTAGTAAAGCTTAACCTTACATCTACTTTGTAACCAGTAACCATTGAAATTATTTGACTTATTCCCCATTATTGTAATTCAATAATTGTAGGAACTAAACATATATTATCATTGAAATAAGAAAGACAAAAATTAAGAATCTATGTGGTACATGAAATTTGTACTGTAACTATCAATATATGAACCAGTTTGTGAATTATTGAGTGCTCAGTGTTGAATACTTTAAGAAAGTCAATTTAACATTTATTAAAACTGTCCATGAATTATTGAAAATATTATTGATGATTGATATTGAAGATGATTGATGAGCAATTTTACAATTATTCAGTATATTTTTGAATTGTGAACAATATAGCATGTGTTCAATGGCAGTATTAGCAGAGGGAATGTGAACAGGGTACCATAAAGTATAAGTATAATAAATAAACTTGACATATCTACAAATGATACAAGGGCAAAGATGAAAATCTCATTGAAAACTTTGTTTCTACGTTTAAGTGTAGTGATTTGGATGTGTTTATTGAATAAGCTGACATAATCCTATTGATGGGCATCCTTTTGCAGGGAAGGTTTCAATTTTTCAATAACCCATTTATGAAATAATTCACCATTCATAGTAATCCTTATCATTAATACCACTGTCAAGAATCAGATCACATCCAGGTAAAAATCCATCCATTGTTGCAGCATTCAGAATAGTGGACCTTTTGCCTTTACCCTTGAATATACTTGGCATACCTTTTGGATTATTTTCTAGTGTCCACTGACTAATTTGAATACCGCTTTCGAATATCCAAGTTTCATCTAGATAAACAAATTTTACGTTTCGTTTCATGTATTCTTGGTATTTATCACAATATCGTACTATTTTTATTATATTTTTCCTTCGATCAACTTTTTTGTATTATATCCAATTTTTTTTATGATATAATATTATGTTGGCTTTGATCGATTGAAATCTAGGTGCTCTTTGGCCTCTTTGGCCCGTTTTCAATTCTAGCAAAAACAAAGTCATTCAATGTCTCTTGGAAGGAATAATCGTATCGCTAATTCCAGGCTGTAATAACATGCTAATATTCTACGGACAGTGCTTGGTGAAATCTGAAAATTTAAGAGACATTGATCAATCAGAATACAATTTGAGTAGGTGAATAACAGTTTACCTGTAACACTAGTGAAACTCGATTAATGCTAGCGGAAATATATGCCAAATCTTTAAAAAACTCGAAGTGACACCGACAAACTGCCTGGCGTTCTCTTGTTAGGCGCGATGTATCCTGGTGAATTCCAGCCATTTTAATAGCATAAGACAAAAATACTCAAATTCAGAGCTAATTTTTATAATTATTCACCAATACCTTCGATAAAATCATCAAAGCAAGTTCTCTATGGGTTATGTTAGTGTTATTCCTATACCAACCTGAATTCAGCAACCCAAAATATTACTGAATAGTCTATTACCAACTTAAATTCGATTTTTCACAGCCTACCGAGATGTCAATAATTCTTAAACGGAGTATACTATCGCGAGCTTGAATTATTCACACGGTTTCCTGGAATGAGGGAAAGCATCCTGCCTCATGTGTTATTCTCTGAACTAGCGGCTACAATGAAAAAACGAATCCCGAGAATTTCCGGTTTAATAAATTTCTGTTGTTCAAACGCAACTTTGTTGTTATTACAAGAAGGAAAGACCTTTCTGAGAACCATCTATACCTGCAACATAAAGTGTCGATTCCGGTTGAAGTGAATTGAGTCCTATGAACTGGAAAAACGGTAAGTATAGCAAATATTTCCGTGAATGCTACAGGAATATCTAGTAAAATATTATTAATTCGACAGAAATGTTTGGTATTTCCAACAGAAATTCAGATTATTCTATCGGAATGAATCTTGTTTAGCTAAAAATATTTTAATCCATGTACCATATGGTTGAAGTTGTTTGGAATAAAATATCGATTGAAAAGCGACAGAAAGGGTGTTAGCATTTGTAGACAGTTTTTACGTAATCAAGTTCGCTAAATTGTGTCCTTAATCGGGGAAAAAATTTATTTATATCCATAATAGATTCTCTCAATACTGGTATTCAAGAATATCTCTTATATATAAGGATTTTTGGCATTTTGACTGAGTTCTAGCACCTGTCAAAAGAAGCCTTACCTTTGAAAACACCCTGTATATGATAAGAACATATCATTCGGATCATGTTCTACTTTCATTAACTACTACGCCAATATTTGATACCATGACCTCATACATGCATGTTCCCGGGTAATCTACCCCAACAACAAAACTTCATAATAGTTTAGTGTAAACAATCTCCGAACATCTAACCATATTTTGCCAAAAATTGTTTCAAGGATAAACTGCAGTTCAGAATGTACCTTTTCGTGGGTCTGTGCCGATAACAATAATATAGGTCATGTAGAATGAGAATGCAATATGAATAATTCAAATTTTCAAATTCAGATTTTATCTTCGGAAGATGTTTACTCTGCGAACCCAATTATTCACCCTCCCGATAGGATGCGCCGAAGTGAAATAACTTCAACAATGAATTAGTCTGATTTGATATACACAGAGTGTTACCATCTAACCGACGGGTTTCTAGATTAGCTACCTAAGTCTAAACCGAATGAAATACAAATCTCTACTCTACATACATCAGTTAATATTTTTTTCGTCGACCATAGACTAAAAGCTCATTATTATAAAATATTCAGTCGGAGCATAGATGCATCTATGTCGGAGCACGATCGAGCTGTCAAATTTATTTATTGGCTTTCGATCAGAATCTGATTTCATCCGTTACGCTACTACATAATGAATAACGAAGAAAATATCCCTTTGACACCGCCAGATGTGACAAAAACTGCTGAAGCAGCAACTTTGAGTCTGCTTCCTGAAAAGAGCCGCCATTTATATAAGAAAACCTATGCTGAATTCAGATCTTGGTGCAAGGACAAGAAGGTTCGGAACTTTACGGAAACGGTTTTGTTGGCATACTTTACGGGTATTGCAGAAAAGGGGCATCTAGCAAGTTTATGGCCAATACTGATATAAGCAGATACCACAAACTGGTGATGTTTATTAATCGGAAAAGAGAGGGATATATATCAAAAAAATCAAAAGTTCTCGAAAAAGATCATCTGAGAGAGTTCATAGCGAATGCTCCTGATAGTGTTTTCTTGATGTCGAAGGTCAAAAAAAAAAAAAAATTGAATCGTTATTCCAACTCATTCTCATTATCTCGTTATAGTGAAATAACTATCATTGTTTGATTTGTAGGTCGCTTCGATATTCGGAGTAGCGGGTGCATTGAGAAAAGATGAATTGTTAAGGTTGCAGAGAAAGGATGTACAAGATATGGGATCGAAATTTTTGGTGACAATGAATTCATCGAAAACACATTCGAACAGGATATTCTTGGGTGGATAATGATGAGCATACACTTTTAAACATAATAAAGAGATATATATTCTTGAGGCCAGCTCACACTCCCCACGAAAGATTTTTCGTTTTTTATAAGAACTATAAATGCTCAACACAACCAGTTGAAATTAGCACATTTTCTAAATTACCGTCAATGATTGCAAACTTTCTTAAATTAGAGCAACCACATTTGTATACAGGTCACTGTTTTCGGCGTTCTTCTGCGTCTATTCTTTCTGACAGTGGTGCAGATTTTTCAGCCATCAAAAGACTCAATTTTTCTTGTATCTAATAATAATACGGAATGATTGGTGTGGTCATGAGCAACGCGATTTCGTTTCTTTGTTCGACATAATAATCGCCTCACTCATAGTTCTACTACTTCCTTTTCCAACCCCTAACGAGAAAAAAAAACCCTCTTCACTCACCCCGTGGCAGCGAACCTGGCGAAGGCCTGCATGATTTTCAAGCTGAGCTCCCGCTCCCTTGAGTTGAACTGGAGCGACATGTTGAGCGGATGTCCAAACACGTACTCGATCTCGTCTCCGTGCATCACGCCCATCCACTCACCCCATAACGAGGTACTTGTACGCTGTAACAGGAAGAATATAGTTTTACAATTTTGTAGTTCTGGAATACGTGCCGAATTGACGGCCTGTTCGGTCGGAAAATGATGAAACGGTCTAGACAAAGTTGATGTAACGATAAAGAGTTCCTTGTGCCGTATTGGAATTCCAGGAGATGGTGTTTCAGGATTTTGTCTTCTTGTCGACGGCAATTCATGCTGAATCAATAAAATGTTTATGCGTTCATAACATACCCAATTCTGCCTGCCAACTGAGTGACCTCTTAGTGAATCTACCTCATGGAGGAATTCACCCATAGAGGCCGATTCATCAAATTTATTGCCGCAACTACCTTATTGGTGAACCTAACCAAAAGCCGAATCTATCTTAAATCAACAGAAGCATCTCGCTTATATCCGAATTCTACCTGAATTTCAAATCTACCTTATAGGTCCATATACCTCAGGGAAATCTCCTTATGGTGGAATTCACTTGAAAGATAAAAATAACTTACACCCCGATCTACTTTATAGTTATACCAGCTTATACCATATCCTGCCCTTATCGAACTCGTGTTGTTTACACTTAATAAAGCCGAGAGTTCACTGCGACACAGAACACTCCCTTACTTCCTTTCGGCGTTTCGATATAATTTTGTTCGCGTCTTCAACTAAATTTCCGATAGATTCCACCAGGGGTTCCGTAAATATAGCCGTTCAAAGTTTTCTTCCCCTGATTACTTGAAAACTACAGATTTGATCGAGATGAAATTGTGCACTCAAATGGAGAATAAGGTGTTCAAGCTACATGTGAAATTTTGTCCAGATCGCATGACCAGAACCATAGAAACGATAGAAGATTGTAACTTTTGAACGGAAAGGCTTAGGAATTTTCAGGGTGGGTTTGGATCGCAAATGTCGCGGTCACGTTCATCAATGAGCAAAATTAGACTAGGGGTTCCGTGAATATGGACGTTTAAAATATTTTTTTCCTGATAGTTTCGAAAATACTGATTGGATTGGAATGAAATTTTGCACCTAGCTGAGGAATAATGTATTCAAACTACGTGCATTTTGTCTAGATCGCATAACCAAGACCATAGATACTGTAGAAATTTCTAGCGAATTATCGAAAAAAAATTGGTCAGCTGAAGCACTGACATTAAGTCTGGAGTTTCGCCTAAGTTTCAGAATTTTTTTGACAGCTGTCGAAAATTCCTTCAATTTATTTCTAAAACTGAAAAATGCGAATCTACCTACAAGGTGGATGTACGAGCGCTCAAAAGCTCCTGGCTTCACGGCAGTGCTTTTCGTAATTATTGTCATTAGACGCGCGTTACGCACTATATCCAACTATATCCTCCAAAACTCTTGAGTTTGGGTTATCAATATTTTAACGCTTAATCGACTAGACTGAACAAGTACTTAAATTAATACGTTAATTCTTCACTTTTGTAGTCGTTCCCACTACTTAGATGTTTTTTCTTGTATTGACTACACCAAAAGAAATAATCTCTATTCCCGACTATTTGAATTAATTCTGCATGTATCGAAATGTTATTAAGTCTTCCAATTTATTACACAATTAAACTAATAGGTGCATCTCTTTCGAGCCTAGAATTCGTCTATGACAGGGTCGCCACAATAACAGGGATGTTATTTGTCGTTATGTTGTAACGGCGTTTTTCTCCGGTTGAGAAAAATCGCCTTCAACCTGATTTACGAATGAACTCGGGCGCCAATTGCGATAGGTTTTATAAGGTCGCAATACCTTATGACACTTACTGAGTCCAAACTCGGGTAGCTTTGATACAGTTGGAGACAGAGTTCGACCCAATCTGCGGTGGTAGCGATTGGCAAGTGTCGATTTCTTAGGCCGGCGAGAAGGAGGAGGCTATTGAGGTAATAAATGAAATTCACTCTAATAGTATGTCCGATTATGGACACTATAATATCTAATTTGTCAAATTGTTACACCCCAAATGTCGCAACCAGTACGAAAAACAACAATAATAATCGTTTCGACGTAGTCTTATGATCAACAAAACAAATAATTCTCAGTTTAAAGATCAAACAAAAAATATAACTCTCAATATTAAAATATATACAATGGGTTGGCGGCAAGCGGACGAGGTATGAGTGAGGCGAGCGATCAGCAGTTATTATGTTAGCAGGCAATAAGCAGAGCAAATGTAGAAAGCGATGATAAGCGTGGTCAAAATGCGAACAAGTGTGAAAGCATACAAAATGGTAATAAAACAACAGTTCACAGTCCAGAGTTTCGGCGAGATGATAACCTAACCTGTGTTCCGCGAAATCGGGATTACTTAAGTTCAGTGACAGCACGGCGCTGCCTAAACAACGGCTAAACAAACCGGCGTTGAAGTAAGTCAAGACTGAAACCAAGTCAAGACAACGTATACTGCCGTGTAATCAACCCGTAAACTCGGAGCTTAATTGGCGCATCCACCAAAACAACTTTGATCAGCGACAGCACGGCGCTGCCTAATAGTAGCTGAACCCACCGGGGCTGAAGTAAGTCAAGACTGAAACCAAGTCAAGACAAAGTATACTGCCGTGTAATCAATCAGTAAACTCGGAGCTTAATTGGCGCATCCACCAAAACAACTGTGATCAGTGCCAGCACGGCGCTGCCTAAATCGTATCTGAACCAACCGGGGTTGATGTAAGTCAAGACTGAAACCAAGTCCAGACGAAGTATATTATCATGTAATCAATAAGTAGACTCGAAGTTTAAATAGCGCATCTACCCAAAACAATTCTTGGTCGGGGAATTTTATACAAAGGGGTCCACGGAGAGGAAGCTGAAACAAGCAAGGTGCGTATCCACCACAATATTACTGTGGAGTGGGATATTGACAAAACTTAAACCTTGTTCGGGGAACTATAAGCAAGGCCACCAACGGTGGAGAAAAAGAAACTTGAAATATGGTTGTCACTTCTCGGAGATTCGGAGTTGGGACAACTTAACAAGGGATATAAACCCCTTTCCTCGAAGTATAAAGTTCCTCAGGCATTACTCATAAGATAACACCGCAATGAGCAATGGACGTCAGAACTTCACTCGAGGGGCATTGAAGCACCGACGCGGTACTTCACGCTGCCAGGGTATACTAGTTATTCGATGGAGTTGAGATTTCAATTACTGGACGTATGCCACCTATCGTGGGTCGGTCCTGACATGTGGTGAAATATTCACCCACAAGACTCTTTAATCGGGAAAAAAAAAAGGCCAGACCACCAAGGGTGGAAAAATTATAACTTTGACGATGATTGCCACTGCAATGAATCTCGGACTTGTGGCAACTTACTAAAGGATATTGACCCCTTTCCTCGAAGTATAAAGTTCCTCAGGCATTACTCATAAGATAACACCGCAATGAGCAATGGACGTCAGAACTTCACTCGAGGGGCATTGAAGCACCGACGCGGTACTTCACGCTGCCAGGGTATACTACTTATTCGGTGGGGTTAAGATTCCACTTACTGGAACTAAAGCCAGAATGAATGCAAACGAAGTCTATCAAGGGGCTTGATTATCTACAAAAATTGTAACAGCTCCGAATTCCCCGTCGGACCAAATCTCGGATAATCTAAGGTGATAATGACTTAGCTAAATTGTTTCTTGGGACTGATGATAAAAAAAATAAAAGTTACAGAATTTACAAGTAACGATCACGGAACACAGGAAGAATAATCTACGGTTAAAAATGAACTCAGGTTAATACGGAAATACAGCTCACCAGCTCTAGGACTTTCCTGTACGGGCAGCACACACTGCACAAGCGTTGACACACTTCCAACAGCACAAAACGGCTTAGAGTCAATTTCTCGATTTTACGATAACCCCGAACGAAAGTCGGTAATTATCCCAAGCGCAACACGATCTCGAGCGGCTTTTCTAGTCGAGAAAATTATTCACTTGTTCTATCAGCAATTTATAACGAAGTTTCTCACGACGAATAATTCTGATAATAACGCTTTTCACCAATATTAGTCTCGCCGGCTAAATTGGAATTCCCTCAATTCCGTCCCATTCCTCCTTTTATAAGGTCGGTTTGATGGGGGTAATTCGTACCTTCGAAAACGGCGTCGTTTTCCAAAAAAACTCCCAGTCAACATACGAAAACTCGCTTCTGCAAGCGTTATCTCTTCCGCGATGAAATACTAGAGTTTTTCTACATAGGCTCGGATTTTAATTGATCGCGTTAAATTCGCCTCATATGCGACATGAAAATTATTCCGACAAATTTTCTCCAAATCCCGGCCGATTATACCGGGTGACTTATGAAACTTCCTGACGGGGAATGAGGATTTATCTGAGTAAAATCTCCAGAAATCGACTTAAAACATACAGGGTGGCCCATATGTCCTCGTATTCAGAAATATTAGACAATTTCCCCAAATTTTCCACAAAAATTTACGTGAATGATACCGGCCGATCTAGTAACGAAATTCACTTCGTTACACACCCCCTCTACTTTCCCAAAAAAAAAACGAAAGTTTTTTTTTTTCTCACCTCCGCCTGCCGCCGCGTTATTTACAACATTTCTATGGGCACACCGCCAGGATCATTCCCTGACGGAGTTCGAATGGCCAAGGTTGGGCATTCGCCCCCCGCCGCAGAAGCTCGCATTGGATTCCCAGTGATCTGACCTTGGGTCGGTTGCTCCGGATTTCCTGGACGGTGGCTATCCCGTCTGGTGGGGCTCCTTGCGATAAACTGGTTCCTATTCTGGTCCCATGGGGGTTCCTTTTCGGACATGGGCATTCTCTAGACATGACGCCCAAGCGGCCGCAACGTGAACAGAACAAGCGGGCGACGTTCTTGCAGTCTTTCCTGGGGTGGCCTGACAGGCTACATCTCCAGCAGGCTCCTTCTACCAATTGGATGTATTGAGGGGTCTTCCTCTTCGGCATCACGGTTGTTCTCTTCCGGGTCCTCTTCCGTTGGGTGTTCTTCGTCCTCCTGAGTGGTTCGGGTCGTACTGAGGGCGGAGTCTGAGTTCCACTGGGTCCTTGGTGTTTGCTGGTCTCGGTTCTGCCTACGCGAGAGGGTCCTCCACGTCGTGGGCGCTTCTTAGGAGGGTTGTTAGGCCCTTCCTTGGGTTGGGGTCTCTCGGCTGGTCCTGAACGGCTCGGTGTGGATGTAGACGGTTCCTTGGCTGCTACTTCTCGACGTCCTTCCTTCCAGTAGTCGAACTCTTCTTCCACCAACTCGTCGAAGCTGGCCGGTATGGACTCTATCAGCCCGGCATCGATGAGATCCCATTCTTCTCTAGACATTCCTACTCTGAAATCAACCGAATTAGTAATCGTTCGCATTGACTTTTCTGAGACCAACGATGACCTGCTCCGGGAGCAAACTGGCGGACGGACGGCCTTATCCACGGGGTAACACGGACGGTTAATACGGATATACCAACGGATTATGTATGCTTTTCACCTGACCCTCGCGAATTTTCCGCGACTGTGGGCTGCTCATTGCTCGATTCACTCTCGTGAAAGGGTTTCAAATCTTTCACGTGGATATGGCGAAGGTATTTACCCGACGCGTCTCGCAAATCATACACTACGGGAGATATAACCTTGGTAATGGTATAAGGTCCTGAATATTTGGGCGCTAACTTAGACGCGAAACCATCTGCCGCCGATGACAGCGGATGTTCCCGGCGCAAGACTTTATCCCCTATCCGGCATGACCATGCTCTCCTACGGAGGTTATAATACCGACTCTGTTGGTTGAAAGCTCGGGCCAACTGGAGTCTTACAAACTCCCGCGTCTCTTTGAGTCGCTGAATACGGTTTGCGTAGTGGTCTACCTCTTGGACGGGTGGTTCTTCGGTTTGCTCTTCTGGGCCCTCTTCTGTGCCTGTCAGCCGACTGCTAGTTTCTGGGGAGTGGACCTCCCGGCCGAAATTCAGGAATGCCGGTGTGAACCCGGTAGATTCATGTTTGGCTGAGTTCGCCGCGAAAGCCAATTCTCCTATGCGCTCATCCCAGGAGCGATGATCTTGCTCGCAAAACTGCGCGATCATTGTCTTTATAGTTCTGTTGGCTCTTTCTACTGGATTACACTGCGGTGAGTAGACCGGAGCAAATCTATGACGGATACCCAAACTCTTCAGGTTTCCTTTAAACAGACGGCCATCATATTGTGAACCATTGTCACTGATCACGGTCTTCGGACATCCAAACTTCAGCACTACTAAATCGTAGAATGCCTGGAACACTCCCTTACCCGTTGCGGTACGAAGGGGTTTACACTCGATCCATTTCGAAAAGCGATCTTGAAACATCACCAGGAACGTATTACCTTTCTTCGAACGGGGTAACGGGCCGATCAGGTCTGTGCTGACGGTATTCCACGGTTCACTGATCTGGTACGGTTGCATCTTTCCCGGAGGCTTCTGCTGGGAAACTTTATACCTCTGACATCGCGGGCACCTGCGTACATATTGAGCCGCTTCACGAAACATCCCTGGCCAGTAATAGCTTTGGGCCACTCGGGATATGGTCTTTGCGACTCCTAAGTGACCAGCCAACGGCTCGTCGTGGTTTTCTCGTAGAATTGACTGTCGATCCTCGGCTGGAACGCACAATTTCCACGGTGTTCCCATCTCGGGTTCGGTGAAGTCGTCAGCGCTCCAGAAGTGCCTGTACAGCCTTCCCTCCTGTATTCGGTAATCAGGGAAGTCAACGGGTTCCTTCGAGACTTCCTGGTATTTCTTGACGTACCACGGACATCGGATCGGATTTTCGGTCACACAGACCTGTTCTTCGGACGGTAGCGGATCTCGGGACAAGGCGTCTGCCACTCGGTTCAAAGCGCCCTTCCTGTATTTGATCTCGAAATCATACTGCTGCAGGAAGACGCTCCATCTTGCAATCCGTCCCGATGGGGATTTAATGGATTGCAACCAGCGCAAGCTCATGTGGTCGGTTATCACGGTAAAACGGTACCCTTCCAGATACGGTCTCATCTTATTGATGGCCCATACGATCGCCAAACACTCCTTCTCGGTCACCGAGTAATTCTTCTCGGCACCATTCAAGGTACGACTGGCGTAAGCGATTACTCTTTCGCGTCCATCCAGGGCCTGCGTCAGGGCTGCTCCGAGGCCGTGCTCGGAGGCGTCGGTCTGGAGGGTAAACGGCTGGGAAAAGTCCGGACAGGCCAGCACTGGTGACTCAGTGAGTTTCCTCTTCAGTGTTTCAAACGCCTGTTGCTGTTCCCCTTCCCATTTCCACCTTTGCTTCTTCTTCAACAGTCCTGTGAGTGGGGTGACTATCTTTGTAAAATCTTCCACAAATCTACGGTACCAACTTGCTACTCCTAAGAATCGGCGAACTTCGCGGACGTTCTTCGGCGGTTGCATGGAATTGACGGCCTCAATTTTGTCTGGGTCGGTCGCAATCCCGTCTTTGGTGATCACATGACCCAAATATTTGAGGGAACTCCGGACGAACTCGCATTTATCCGGATTGATCTTCAGGTTCGCCTCCCGGAGTCGACGGAATACTACTCTTAGGTTTTCCAGATGTTCCTCGAAAGTTTCTCCCAGGACCACTATGTCATCTAGATAGGCAAAGGCGATTGGGTCCAACTCAGGACCTATGACACGGTCCAAGAGCCTCTGGAATGTGGCCCCGGCGGAATGAAGGCCAAACGGCATAACTTTAAACTGGAACAAACCCCTTCCAGACACGGCAAAAGCGGTAACCGGTTTACTCTCTTCGGTGAGGGGAATCTGCCAATATCCTTGCCTCAAGTCCAACGTAGAAATATATTTTGCTCGTCTCAACTTGTCCAATATTCCGGCAATATACGGCAAAGGGTATGCATCTTTCACTGAGACTTCATTAACCGCCCGGAAATCGATGCAAAACCGGGGTTTTCCGTTCGCCTTCTTCACGATTACGACGCAAGAACTCCACGGTGACCTCGAAGGTTCGATAATACCCTCTTTCAACATTCGGTCCACCTCTTGATCCATAATTTCCTGCATCTTCGGGTTACACGGACGGTATCTTTGTTTGATCGGTATGGTTCCAGGTTTGACCCTAATCTCGTGCTGAGTCATATCGGTCAGACCTCTTACCTCTTCAAAGTCTGCCAGTTCCTCCTTCAGAAACCTTTGGAGTACTCGTTCCTTCTCTCGGTCCGAGGAACTGATTGATGAGTTGTGCGGCGTAACGGGTGGTGACACGGATCTCTCCAACAACTCTCCTCTCAGGAAACATTGAGAGGTACGGAGGTCAATCCTGAAATCGTGGGAAGCCAACAGGTCCATTCCCAGGATCAAATCGACCGGTAAACGGGGTACCAGGTACAGTCGGGGCTTGATCTTCTCCCTCCCGAACTGTATCATGGGCTCGTACACCTCTCCAACGGTGACTGAACTTCCATCGGCCACTGTGGCCGTCATGTCAGCTATTTCGGACGGATACACTTTCATTCTCCGGCAAACCTCGGCTGCGTTGTTGCTCAGAAATGACTTCGACGCTCCGGTATCCAGCAGGGCTTTTATGGGTCGTTCTCCAATCCAGACGGTGATGATTGGCCGGTTATCCTGTGTGCAGGCTGGTTGTTTAATTGGGGATGCGGTTGAGCGGAACTGTCTCTTCCCCATGAGACGGCTCCTTTCTAGTTTTCCGAACAACGACAATCTCGGGACATCACGTCTTGTCTCCCGCATCGAGAGCAAAACAACCTCGGCGCTGATGGGCACTCTCTCCTGAAGTGTCCGGTCTTCCCACAACGCCAGCACTGGATGCCGCCCAACCTGGTATCCTCAAAACGAACGGCCCTCGTATCGCGCGGTGGTGACTCCTCCACTTTAGCCGGCGTTGGGTTCGGTTTTCGGTTTGTCGTACCGGTCTGAACCGGGGGCGGCGGTCTCGGCATATTCACGGTCGGTTTGATGACTTCCGGCACCTTTGGTGGCGAATACTGGACGGTCATAGTCTGGGTTTTCCGGCGGGAATTTTCGTACACCAAATGAGGGTCGTCGATCAAACCTTTGTTTGTTGGAGGTGGAGTGTATTGGTCCATGTGCCACTGGACCAACTCAAACCTCTTTCCTCGGGCCAAAAGCTCGGTGTAACATCTGGTCTCCTGGAACGCCAGAGCTTTCTGCAGGGCTGGTAACAGTCGCTTCCTGACCATGTTCACCTGCTCTTCCTCAGGAGGTCTTTTGGTGGTCAGTTTCAGGAAGAGGTTTTGCATCCTGGTGACGAAGAGCAGCAGCTTTTCGCCTTCTCCTTGAGTTCGTTTCCTTATTTCTTCTAGGAGGGTTTCCTCGTAATCCAGGGGAAGGAAAGCTTCGCGAAGCTGTTCTTTGAAGTCCTCCCAATCCCTGAACGAACCTCTTCTAGGGATGTACCAATCCCTAGCGTCATTTCGCAACAATTCGAAGATAGAATCGAAGAGGTACTGACGAGTAATCCTCCGAGTGTCTGCTAGTTGTTCCACCTCTTGCAGGAAAGCATCGACGCTGGTCGCTCCGTCGAAACAAACGTTCCATTTGTATACTGGTACGGACGGCGGATGGTTGAACGATCTATCGGTCCGGGTCCAGTTGACTGGTCCAGTTTGACCTTGATCAACCTCACTCAATCCATTTGAGCCAGCTCGGTCACCGGTGAAAATCGTATTCTGCCTGGTCGCTCTTGACTCTTCCGGTTCTAAAAATGGGAACGAGATTCTCCGAGTGGACTCTGCCACTGCCGGACGACTTCTTGGTGTAGGAGACTCGTATGTTCCATTTCTACTTGTACCCCACGGAACTGTGAAGTTCAGTCGTTGGCGGACGGCTTCACAGACCCGGTTATGCAACCTCTGGAAGAAACTTAAAGTAAAACCTCCTGCAGGGATCTCTGGTTGCAGAACCCGGGTTTGGTTCCGCTGGGTTCGGTTAAGGTGTGTCTGGTTCAGTAGTGTGCGGCTCCTGGACATTATTGGCTCCCTGGAGACGTTGGGAGTTCCTTCCATATCGCCTGCGACGGTGTGGGTCCCTTCGGGATGCGAGACTTGTTGGCTCCCCGGTGAAGAATCCTCAAAAGAGATCAACGGCCAATCTCCCTCGGGTTGGGAGGTTTCCCTCCTCTGAAGGCGTCCTGCGTCGTCAGCAACATCCTCCAACGGAGTGTTCAACTCCGACCTCGCTCCGGCCAGGATCACGGCGTCCTTCAGCATCTCTTCTGTCTGCTTCCACAATTCGGACAGTTCGTCGGCTTTATCCTGTTCTTCCACGGTAGTTGGTCGCATTTGTCCGAGACGGTGCTTGAGGTGGGTGAGTCGGCTCCTGATACGCGATTCTTCGTTTATGGCGTTATCCTCATCGAAATCCTGGACCTGTTCCACCAAACTCCTCAGGATTCGACCAGCCTCACCTAACTCCTCTTCCATGTCTCTCTCTCTCGGATAGAATCGCACGTTCTGCGCTAAAACCTTCCGCAGCTCCATACGGTTCTCCTGGACGGTTCTGCCGGCCGGACGGCCGCGAGCTTCCAACTCCCACATCAGCTCGTCCGCTCTTAATCGGTTTACCTCCATACTCCTCTACCTCAATAATCTACAATACCGGAAAGGCCTCTTTGACCTGTATTCTTCACAAGAAAATCGGTCCCTGCTCGGGCGCCAATTTGTAACGGCGTTTTTCTCCGGTTGAGAAAAATCGCCTTCAACCTGATTTACGAATGAACTCGGGCGCCAATTGCGATAGGTTTTATAAGGTCGCAATACCTTATGACACTTACTGAGTCCAAACTCGGGTAGCTTTGATACAGTTGGAGACAGAGTTCGACCCAATCTGCGGTGGTAGCGATTGGCAAGTGTCGATTTCTTAGGCCGGCGAGAAGGAGGAGGCTATTGAGGTAATAAATGAAATTCACTCTAATAGTATGTCCGATTATGGACACTATAATATCTAATTTGTCAAATTGTTACACCCCAAATGTCGCAACCAGTACGAAAAACAACAATAATAATCGTTTCGACGTAGTCTTATGATCAACAAAACAAATAATTCTCAGTTTAAAGATCAAACAAAAAATATAACTCTCAATATTAAAATATATACAATGGGTTGGCGGCAAGCGGACGAGGTATGAGTGAGGCGAGCGATCAGCAGTTATTATGTTAGCAGGCAATAAGCAGAGCAAATGTAGAAAGCGATGATAAGCGTGGTCAAAATGCGAACAAGTGTGAAAGCATACAAAATGGTAATAAAACAACAGTTCACAGTCCAGAGTTTCGGCGAGATGATAACCTAACCTGTGTTCCGCGAAATCGGGATTACTTAAGTTCAGTGACAGCACGGCGCTGCCTAAACAACGGCTAAACAAACCGGCGTTGAAGTAAGTCAAGACTGAAACCAAGTCAAGACAACGTATACTGCCGTGTAATCAACCCGTAAACTCGGAGCTTAATTGGCGCATCCACCAAAACAACTTTGATCAGCGACAGCACGGCGCTGCCTAATAGTAGCTGAACCCACCGGGGCTGAAGTAAGTCAAGACTGAAACCAAGTCAAGACAAAGTATACTGCCGTGTAATCAATCAGTAAACTCGGAGCTTAATTGGCGCATCCACCAAAACAACTGTGATCAGTGCCAGCACGGCGCTGCCTAAATCGTATCTGAACCAACCGGGGTTGATGTAAGTCAAGACTGAAACCAAGTCCAGACGAAGTATATTATCATGTAATCAATAAGTAGACTCGAAGTTTAAATAGCGCATCTACCCAAAACAATTCTTGGTCGGGGAATTTTATACAAAGGGGTCCACGGAGAGGAAGCTGAAACAAGCAAGGTGCGTATCCACCACAATATTACTGTGGAGTGGGATATTGACAAAACTTAAACCTTGTTCGGGGAACTATAAGCAAGGCCACCAACGGTGGAGAAAAAGAAACTTGAAATATGGTTGTCACTTCTCGGAGATTCGGAGTTGGGACAACTTAACAAGGGATATAAACCCCTTTCCTCGAAGTATAAAGTTCCTCAGGCATTACTCATAAGATAACACCGCAATGAGCAATGGACGTCAGAACTTCACTCGAGGGGCATTGAAGCACCGACGCGGTACTTCACGCTGCCAGGGTATACTAGTTATTCGATGGAGTTGAGATTTCAATTACTGGACGTATGCCACCTATCGTGGGTCGGTCCTGACATGTGGTGAAATATTCACCCACAAGACTCTTTAATCGGGAAAAAAAAAAGGCCAGACCACCAAGGGTGGAAAAATTATAACTTTGACGATGATTGCCACTGCAATGAATCTCGGACTTGTGGCAACTTACTAAAGGATATTGACCCCTTTCCTCGAAGTATAAAGTTCCTCAGGCATTACTCATAAGATAACACCGCAATGAGCAATGGACGTCAGAACTTCACTCGAGGGGCATTGAAGCACCGACGCGGTACTTCACGCTGCCAGGGTATACTACTTATTCGGTGGGGTTAAGATTCCACTTACTGGAACTAAAGCCAGAATGAATGCAAACGAAGTCTATCAAGGGGCTTGATTATCTACAAAAATTGTAACAGCTCCGAATTCCCCGTCGGACCAAATCTCGGATAATCTAAGGTGATAATGACTTAGCTAAATTGTTTCTTGGGACTGATGATAAAAAAAATAAAAGTTACAGAATTTACAAGTAACGATCACGGAACACAGGAAGAATAATCTACGGTTAAAAATGAACTCAGGTTAATACGGAAATACAGCTCACCAGCTCTAGGACTTTCCTGTACGGGCAGCACACACTGCACAAGCGTTGACACACTTCCAACAGCACAAAACGGCTTAGAGTCAATTTCTCGATTTTACGATAACCCCGAACGAAAGTCGGTAATTATCCCAAGCGCAACACGATCTCGAGCGGCTTTTCTAGTCGAGAAAATTATTCACTTGTTCTATCAGCAATTTATAACGAAGTTTCTCACGACGAATAATTCTGATAATAACGCTTTTCACCAATATTAGTCTCGCCGGCTAAATTGGAATTCCCTCAATTCCGTCCCATTCCTCCTTTTATAAGGTCGGTTTGATGGGGGTAATTCGTACCTTCGAAAACGGCGTCGTTTTCCAAAAAAACTCCCAGTCAACATACGAAAACTCGCTTCTGCAAGCGTTATCTCTTCCGCGATGAAATACTAGAGTTTTTCTACATAGGCTCGGATTTTAATTGATCGCGTTAAATTCGCCTCATATGCGACATGAAAATTATTCCGACAAATTTTCTCCAAATCCCGGCCGATTATACCGGGTGACTTATGAAACTTCCTGACGGGGAATGAGGATTTATCTGAGTAAAATCTCCAGAAATCGACTTAAAACATACAGGGTGGCCCATATGTCCTCGTATTCAGAAATATTAGACAATTTCCCCAAATTTTCCACAAAAATTTACGTGAATGATACCGGCCGATCTAGTAACGAAATTCACTTCGTTACAATGTATGTGTATTAATGGAGACCATTAATCTTTCCCGAATGTTCATCGAATTCTGATTCGTGTCACCACACAATCAATCGACTTTATTTTTGTCTGTGAAATTTGTAATAATAACATAAATTGAGGTCTTCAAAGTAGAGCAGACAGTTTCCTCAATTTAGTGAAGTGAGATGGTTATTTCCCCAATCACTTAGATGATTGTTATCTCCATTCATTTATAAAGTTATCCTGTCTTCACGATCGATTTGTGATTTCATATCGAACATCTTCATTTTCGAAATTTTATAGACTTCGTTGAATCAGTTACCAGCATTCTGTATATTTCCTAAAATCAATTATGCCGAAACCATGAATCCGAGGAATAATTGTCTCGAATGAAACGCAGTCTTTTTTTGGGATATATCCCTCTCTTTTCCGTTCAATAAACATCACCAGTTTGTGGTATCTGCTTATATCAGTATTGTCCTTCACATTTAGTGTTGATTTCAGCATCGAATATTTTGGCCATAAACTTGCTAGATGCCTCTTTTCTGCAATACCCGTAAAGTATGCCAACAAAACCGTTTCCGTGAAGTTCCGAACCTTCTTTTCCTTGCACCAAGATCTGAATTCAGCATAGATTTTCTCATATAAATGACGGCTCTTTTCAGGAAGCATACTCAAAGTTGCCGCTTCAGCAGTTTTTGTCACATCTGGCGGTGTCAAAGGGATATTTCCTTCGTTATTCATTATGTAGTAGCGTAACGGATAAAATCAGATTCTGATCGAAAGCGAATAAATAAATTTGACAACTCGATCGTGCTCCGACATAGATGCATCTATGCTCCGACTGAATATTTTATAATCGGTTGCCATGATAATCATGCATTAATACAAGAAATCATGTTTTAATAGGGGTCATTAATGGATGATTTTGAGTGCGTTAAAATGAGCTTTTATTCTATGGTCGACGGAAAAAGCTTTTTACGAGTACCTTAGCTATGAAGACCTAAATAAGGCTACTGAGGTGCTATATCTTCCCAGAACTTTTGTTTGGTGTCGAAGCATGGACATTAACAGAAGCGTCCTGCAAGAAATTAGGGGTGTTTGAGATGTGGTTGTACCGTCGTATTCTGAAGATCTCATGGGTTGACCACATCACGAATGCAGAAGTTCTCAGGAGATCCAACAAGGAGAAGGAGATCTTGTACCAAGCAAAAAAACGAAAAGTTGACTACCTGGGTCACGTTATGAGAAATCCGGAGAGATATCGACTTCTACAGCTGATACTACAGGGAAAAATTCAGGGAAAGAGAAGCATTGGACGACGAAGAATATCGTGGTTGAAGAACTTGAGAGTTTGGTTCAACTCTCCGCTATTTCGGGCAGCAGTTCATAAGGTTCGTGTCGCCATCATGATAGCCAACATCCAGAATGAATAGGCACCAACAGAAGAAGAAGAAGTAGAACGAGCGTTCAAAATTATTTATGTACGGTGCTGTTATATTCTTGAAAATTCTTTTAAAATTGAGTATAAGACTAGAAAAGTCAAAATCTTCGAAGTTTTGAAAAAGCTGTGCTCTCCGAACGCCTTCTTCAGCGTGCATGAGTTCCTGGATGGTGAATTGAATTTCTTATTCGTTTGTGACTGGTCTATTGATTATGAGTTTTTGTAGGGTTCTCTTGTATTTTGCATTGTCTAATCTAAAAAATTATGTTTTGTATATTCGCTGAGTGAGTTTATTTATAATTATTCAATCCCAAATTGGGGAAATTTTTATGACGTGTGCAATACAATGTAATTGTAGCAAGCACGAATAGATTATCTGTATCTGTATCTTAATACATATACGTGTGGAGAATTAAAAGTCAAGGAGCCTGGTCCTCTCTGAACAAAAACATCTCATCAGCGAACCTGCCTAGTGATGTTATGATTAAAAAAGTAAGCATTGAGAAGAACTTCAACACTATGCTATGTAAAAAGGAAGAATGGGAAAAGGAATACACTACCCAAAACTTCAAAGTGAATACCATTAAATGATATACAGATGGTTCTAAAACGATGATGGGGGCCGGCGCTGGAGTTTACGGGGCAAAAACCAAGTGTACACTATCGTTAGGCTCCTACTAGAGCTCCTACTAGAGAGAGATATGGGAGTGCCGGAGGAAACTCAATGTAGTAGGCAAGAAAAATAAGGTCTCTTTAGTCTGGGTTCTTGGTCACTCAGGAATCAAAGGAAACGAAGAGGCCAATACACTTGCCAGAAAGGGAGCACAAACGCCACTTACTGGCCCAAAACCCTTCTGTGGCATAGATAAACGCACCTATAAGAAAGAGGTTCTGGAGAAGGAAGAGACCAAAAGAGAAGCACTCTGGAGGAACCTTCCAGGAATGGATCACTCTAAAAGGTTCATTCGGAACTTTGAAAGTTCAAGATCCAAAGAGTATTTGGATCTCAGTAAGAACAAGTTACGCCTACTCACTGGCTTCCTCATAGGACATTGTCGCCTTAGGAAGCATATGATGAGAATGAGCTTAACAGAAACAGACGAGTGTAGATTCTGTGGTGAAGAGTAGGAGACTCCTGTTCACCTGGTTACAGAATGCCTCGCCATTGCAAACCAGCGCAAAGAATGTCTTGGACAAGAGAATAACAGGAGGAATGAGGATCTAACCTCCTTGAAGCCCTCTCAGATACTGGAGCTCATTGGAGCTCTGGAGGTGGAGGGCGAGCTGTAGGTAGCGCAGTTGCGAATACGGCTCTGATGGGGGGCACAATAGACCTTGAGGTCGCAGTGAAATGAAACTCCCTTCCTTACTATTAACTATTAAGCATAAGTTACGCCTCCCTACTGTAGGATTTGGATTCCATCTGTATACTATAGAATCAATAGGAATTACTTTGTATGATAAGGTTCAGATCGCATAATTCTTTTGGACTACAAGCTAATCTACACGTCTGTGATACATCAGAGGCCCATTCTCTGGAGAGAAGCAGCCAACGAGCGATTGTGCACTGGTATCAATCTTATCCGCATTCTAACCACCGTTGTTCTGTGCTGTGACGGGCTAGTAAGCGACAAGCTTCAAACGACCAGAGCGAGTGAATCGAACTGTATCACTACACGATCCTGTTTTCCAGTAAACAAATCTGCAGATAACATGACGGTTTTCAGGACATCACTTCGTGAGGGAATACCCCTATTTCACTGAAGGTGGTTGAATCAAGATTTATGGAAATTTCCCAACCCCTTCGTCAATCAACCTGCTGTTTCTATCAATATGTAGTATATTAACGAATCCACAGTTCCCAGCCTGAAGGCAGGATGCTAAGACCCCCAATAAAAGCTGATGTTAGTGTGGAATCAACAGTTACGGTACTGATCGGCAACAGGAGCTCCGCCGCCGGCCGTGGCGGGGCGAGGGGGATGGCGATCGATGACCTACAATCCCATTACACGTTCCGGTTCGTATGTGGGTGCTGTGATCTGAACGACGGAAATTTCGGGATTTCGGTTCGCTAGATCGGCGAGCTTAATTACTGTGGCACCTTATGTGCAGCCACTCTATCGGTCGGGGTTTCGGTTTAGAAATTGAGTCGAAAGTCTGGTTTGGATAGCTGTCTTCGTGAAACCACCATAGGCGTAGGATTGAATTCAACGATATTCGAGGAGTAGAAAGTCCTCTTGTTTTAATGATTTTCACGTTACAACATCTTCTTGATGTTCTTGAGATATTCCACACAGCATATAATAAAATGATTCATCTTCAATTATCTTGAGGCCATTCCATAATTTTCAATCTAGGTTCATGGAAAAATCAACAGGTCGTCTCGCAGAGAGTATTACTCCAATGTAACCCAGATCGAACCTGAATAATTCCCTCTTGTAAACACATCGTATAAAACATAATAGACTGACCTTTTCCGCCGGAAATTTAAGGAAACGATCGCCACGTTTTTTGCCTGCACTACATTCCCATTTAGCAAATGGTGCGTTGTATTTTATGGGTTGCTGCAGTAATTAAATAAGACTCATCGTAAAAGAGACGCATGAAAACCGCAATAAAATTGTCAAATACCAGAGTTGTAGTCAGAAGATAAGTCGCAGTTTCTTTTTTTTTATCGTATGACGAACATCTTCCTCGTTCTCAGGGCCGTATCTAGGTACTATTGCGCCTGTGGCAATATATTAGACAGCGCCCCCCCATTTGCGTTGATTTTTTTTATCCATCATATTTTCTTATAGTATTTTTTTTTTCATAATGCTAGTCATATATTTACGTAAGAGTTTCGAAATAATACACATTTTTATGAAAAAATTTTTTCATTGAAAACATTGAAATACGCATTTCAAATGAAATGCATAAAAATAAAACAAATTCTGAAAAAACAAAATGAAATATTCATATTTATGTAATAAATACGAACATTTATCTCAAGATCTGCAGCACTTTTCTTCAAATCGTCAATATTCATAGTTTGGATGGCACTACCATTCAAAAAACTGAAGTCGTTTGCCTTTTCGTTCAAAGCAACAAATCTTTCTTCAATTTGAATAATTATAGTCCAATTCCTCAGTTTTGCGTTTGCATCTAAAAGATGAGCTTCATCACTGGCTAGTTCCCCTGGCATTTTGGTTTTTTTTCGTTTTCTCGGTTGATGTAACTTTGTTCCGATTCCAATTTTATCAGCATTTTTCGATAGTTCCATCAATGGCATAAAAAAGTTTTCTCTGTTAGCTTTCAGTTCGTTCAATAGTCCAAGTATCATTCGTGAGCCTTTAGATATATCTAGTTGTTTTTCTTGCAAATATTGATTAATTCGGTTTATTTTACTTAACAGAATCTTTCAGAAGTTAAGATATATGATAAATTCATAATTTGTTATCGAATTCACCAGGGACGTTTTTATGAGCTAGCGAAGAACTTTGATAATTTCACCTAATTGCGACTCCAACGAATGTACAGCGTTTGCTTTTGAGGCACAAAAAAGTCAGAATATAAAAAAAAACTCAAAACTTATAACACTTCAAATCTGGATACACACTAAACGAACATTAAAATTAAAATTTTTTGCTCTTCTCTTCACAATCGAAAGAAATCAATATTTATGTAGAATAGAATAAGATTCCCTAATTTCTCTCCCACTTCTTGAGCTCAAAACTCCGATTGATGAATTTTTGGCAATACAAATTGTTTTCAAAATACCACAGATGTGGCTTAAAAATCAAAACAAATCATCATCAAAGAAGCCGCCCTTCAAAACAAGCTGGAGGAGATAAGGGATGTAGTGTTAACAACTCATAAAAGGGCTGTGCTTGGAATGACGATATTGCCGGTTGTAATATTTATGATCATAGTGCGGCATCTTCGAAAATTTGTTATAAAAATTGGACCATATTTCTCGTATTTCTGACCTCATTGCATTTTCTTTCTGTACTTTGAATATCAATGTTTCGAAATGTTGTGTTCGAATTACTTACTTACGTAACCGTGTTGTCATCTTTGAATTATTTTTTTTTCTTGGTGATTCTATTTTTTTATTTTTGATATTTTTTGGCGCCCCTTCGGACCTTGCGCCCGTGGCAAGTGCCACCCTTGCCACGCCCTAGATACGGCCCTGCTCGTACTTTTTCGAATTTGGTGTATTTCAATAATGTAGGTCATAACTCACGCAGATGAAGTTTGCAGCGCGAGCCGGAGGCGAGTGCTGTAACTTATCAAGTGAGTTATTATCAATACTGCAAGTTGAATACAATACTTTTTCTCCGACTAAAACAATAAATACTTGGATACAAGTACAGAGAAAGAACTTCATATACAAATCTCAATAGTTACCTATAACAATGCATTATTTACGGATTGTGCTTCTTAGCATGGACTAGAAAATCCATAAGGGCGATGCTTTATATTTAGTGCTAAGTTCTATGAACTATGCCAAAAGACATTCTCTGTAAACGATGACTTAATATTCTTACTGCTATCTCTGAAAATTGTTAAATACACCTTTTTATTTATTTTGAGATTTTTTGGGCAATCAATTCTGTATGGTTACATTGGCTGATTGTTTCATTTCTGAGGGTGTACATAATTTCTCATCTTCATTATCCGAATTCATCTTTTTCAGCAAAACATTCACAATAATAATTGAGTATCAATTTAATTTGAGAAAACGTCAAAATTATTCAAGTGACGTTACTCCCCTCGATACCAATAATGGACTGCTGTTTCTTTTCGGCCAATCGACCAGAAGCGCAGAGCCAGCGAGTTATTGTATTGATTTATTATAACTCACCTTGTTTGTTTACAGATACTTTTAATTGCTCGAAAGTAATTGAATAAAGAATATATGATTCAAAAGAAGTAGGTAGTTAAAATGATTTATATTAAAATCAAGGTCTTTAGCTGTTACACATAGAAGAGAAATTGAGTTTTTCCTGATCTGGTGTTGAGAATATTTGATATTCGGTGATCTTTCGAAATTTATAAAATATTCGTCACATTGACGATTGCGGTACATTTCGTGATCTATGGTTCTTCATTCTTGCTGCTGGACTGAAGCCACCTCAACAAGTGGAAATTGAAGATATCACATGACTATTGAGTAGGTGATTAGGAGAAAAGACGATATGAGAAGTAGGTCCAACCCATCTCTACCAGGAGTTCTCCTGTTCGTGTTGATTCGGTGAGTAGAGAGTAGAATACCGAATCTGAATCGCAAGGAGACTTTGATATTTGACGTCGGCGGTATCTTTGAATTCGCGATCACAGACAAGTAATGTACTGTACTGGTACCTTTGAAATTATAAACTCTTACCGACATTACAGTTTTCTATTGAAAACCGTGAAGAACTTGAACTCTACCTTACAGGCGTTCTTTTCAACTCGAAATTATTACTCTAGATGATCTTTGGCCAAGATCGTGATCGTATAGTAGTTTTAAAAGGACTCTACGTTGTGTATGTAAGTATGTAACCCAAATTACGCTTGATTCAATAGAAGAGATTATAGGGAAAATATGAAGTTCAAAACACATAGTTTAGCAATCAAAACAAGAAAATAACAAGTTTATTTCAGAGTGCCAAAAGGTAGGAAAAAAAAGAAATACCTTGAAGGGGAAGAAGAAAAACAACCTCCCTCCTTTTCTCGTTCATCTACCCTTAACGTAAGAAAATTCATAAACAGGTTGACCGGTGAGAATTCTCTCAAATGGTGATTGAGTAGATTAAAGGCGGTAAATTGGGAGTTATTTTTTCGCAGGGGTCAAACTATCATTTGACGATTGATGATTGATGAGCTACCACGGTGCAAGGAGAGGGGAATGCGACCAAAGATCCTCGTTATATATATTTCCAAACGTTAGGCAAAGCCTTGATTAATTTTTTTAGGTTGCGTCATCCGATAGTTGTCTCCCTGGTCAATAATCCCATCAAGTATTAGATAAACCATATAAGCAGTAAACGATATAACCAGTAAATGCTATAGACAGTAAACGAAATAAACAATAAACGATATAAGCAGTGGATGATATAGATAGTAAACGATATAAGCAGTCAATCATATAAACAATCAACAAGAAGTCATAACGGATAATAATGCGTGGAGAGTTGCTTTTTGAAACGCTCAATCGATATAAGATGATGAAACATGATGCCGACAATGGTGCGTATGAATATCCTCGATATTTGCTGAAAACTACAACGATTACATATATGTAGTATCATTTGAAGAATATTGCAAAACCTTATAATTAAGGTGATTATTAAACATTCCTTTATACAGGCAAATTCTTGTGATAAGCACTTAGGAATTTAATACATATGGTCAGTTAGAATCATTAAATAATATGGAATAGGCTTGATAATGAAGTATGAAAAATGGATACAAAACAATACACAAGAAGCAAACCAACATGGTAAAATACGTTGAGTAACAGCGAATTGTCTCTTGTGAATTAAGGGTAAATGATATGAGATAAACACATGGGGTAAATGATGGATACTGTTGAAGACAAGTGCAGCAAGTTAGGAGAAGCCTAGATATAAATAATAACGTTGTAATTATAAAATATTGTTACTCACATGACAAACCCAAAGTATCTCTTCCACCCTCGAAGGTTTCAGATCAACTCTCTCACAATCTCACCCTGTTTTCCCTTCACGAAAAACCGAGCAGCCAGGAAAAATCAACAACCGTTCAGAGCCAAAAACTCCCCAAGCAAGCGAGCCTAGATTTTGAGGTAAGCATAGTACTTTGATTCGTAGAAGAGGATTCTGTGGTTATTCTTCTCTCGGACGGACTCAGCAATCCGACTCTCTAAGTTCATGATAATATGGATTTCTGTACGGATAATGAAAATGGCGGGCGCAGACGCCAGATCGGTTCAGTAATTTCTGAACATTGAATAGAAAGTACAATTATTATCATTCAATTGAAAACAGTAGATTCAGTGAATATAATCACACACTCTACTCGCCAAAGTGACACCTTATGTTAAACGATCATAGATCATCTGGCGATGAATTGAAACTAGCGGAGTTTTAATTTTTTTTATAAAGTCAAAACAAGATATTCGATGATGAAAAAAAACAAAGAAGATGTTCGAACGAAACAGCATCAAACATAAAATCTGACAGTTTGATTTTATATAGTTACTCTGATTGGTATTCCACAGAACCTGGCGAATGGCTGTATTATTCATGTGTTTCTATAATACATATCTGGGAATACGAATATTCAATCTAAATTTAATGAAAATAATCTCGGGAAAGATTCTGTATATTCGAAGTCAACGCATACATTGTATTACTTTCTTTGTTTTAATCAACGGATGTTGTTAATTTTGGAGCTGTGTGATTGATACTTAAGCCATAAATAAGGAAAGCTTTGGGTTCAAACTGCAGATAATCGAAGAAAATCAGCGATAAGAAATTGAAACGGGCAAAAATCATGAGAAAATTTTTGGAATAGAAAGATTTGAGGGCGTGGGTGGTTTTAAGCCGTTGAAGGGAGAGGCACGACGTGTCATCTCAGGAAAAAGGTTTTCGGAAGGGAAAAGACTCCACCTTTGTAGAGATAGTAGCTCGTAGAAGGAGAAAGCCGTTGAAATTGCGTTTTGAGTAAGGTTCAAACTCGTACGGAGATAAAGCGCGGATTCGTTACGAGGTTGGAAAAAAGGATAAGGTCACTTTCGGGGTGAGTAAATTTTGTTTCAGAATTAGGCTGCCTGTAGATTAAGGTAGGAAAAATTAAGATCACAGTATTAACCTTCATACATGTAAATGGTGTTATTGTTATCTACGATATTACTGTCAACTCGACCCGAAGAGTATTTGATTTGTTTCAATTTAAGGAATGTGAATATTTGTTTCTATTTTGTATCGAATCAATTGACCCTCTTGTACACTTGAATTATTGGGTTTGAATTAAGTAAGGAAATAAGGAGTTGAACTATCTATATATGTTATGTGATATTTTTCTTTTTGGAAAACACGATTTTGTTTATGCATTTTACCTGTAATTTCTAAATATATTGAGTTCTTTGAATTTTGGGTTTCCTTTCCTTTTTCCTGGATACCTGTTCCTCAGAAAAAGATAAAAAAAAAGACTTTCTGTAACGTACCCAGCTAGGGTAGGTTCGCTCAATCGTTATGCAGTCGAGGGATGGTGAATGATACACTAATAACTCGTCAAAGGTTTATTCGTAACATCTAGAGAAGACTCTGATCTCTCTAGCAAAATGTTAGTGCTTATATATTCAAGATTGTTTACGATGTTCTGCGTGGCTGTATTCATAACAACCTTGGGAATCGATAGCATAATTGATATAATATTGAACAACTAATATTAAACAACAAAATACATCATTGTCAACACCGTCTCACGTGTGTGACGAATAGCGAGGTCACAGATATTGCATCTCAAGATCGCTTATATACAGAGTGTTTCTACTGATACATAATAAACGTGCAGAAAGCAGGAACTTCAATTCCTTTACGGACAGATAAATGAATGGTGGATTTTCCAACACAACAAAGCTACATATTACTACATTTCTTAGGAATGATCTGATCAATATTTCCTCAAAAGTACATCTTCGAGGATATGAGTGTTTTATCGAGAAATAAACATGAAGGCTGGATTTTTTGGCCGGCCTTATAGCACTGCTTGAACTCGCCGAAATGGCACGGCCAATAATAACGTCCAATTTGGCCAAAACCGCAATCGGCAGAAATGAGCGGAACGTATGGCTTGCCCATCTAAGTGTGAAGGCGGAATGATGAAATTACAGAGGTCGCTGCGACCAAATCGAATCTGAAACGGCATTAGAAGAACGATTCAATCTTTGCCTGTTGAGCCGAACTTAACTTCTGGCCCCTGAAAGCGTGTGTACATTCCGCATTTTCTACAAACCGACTTTCGATTGCGGAAACGCATTACTTGAGGTCGAAAAAGGCGTAACATCGATTCGACCATAATTGATTGAACTTGCTCATATTTCTATTATATTGGAGCATTAAAACTGAATCAACTGAACATGGCAAGGCGAAGAAGCTGATGTTGTTTCTGATTTTCATGTTTTCCCCCCGATTTCGGATTCCTGCAGAATCGAATTATGTCCTGAATGACCCAGGGAGGAACTTGAAACGGCGAAATTTCCTGATGCCGTTGCCGAAAAGCACAGGTTGAGTACTTATTCCTTTTGAGTCAGCAAGACAGCCTAAATGGAAGGGACACTTCTCGAGACGTCGGACTTCAGTTGTGAAAAATTGAATCAAGGGTTCGCTGGCAGAACGAACCGAAGAACAAGACTGAAAAGATTGGGAGTTTCTTGTAGTTCGTGCGACGAAGGGGACGTGGTTTCGGGAAGCCGTCAGGTTATTTTAGAGAAAAGAGATCAAATCATCATTCCGTATATTTCGCTGTGACATTTGTTTATTTCCTTGAAAGCGAGAGTATTCATGAATATGATATTATTTGGGTCTCATTGGTGCCAGAGTCAATTTTTTCCTGGTAATAGAAGGATGAGCCATTCTGAGAATAAGTCGACATAAAGATCCATTCAATATTAAATGAACGGTAATAATATTTCTCATTGAGAATTCCGTTTATCGATGCACAAATGGGATTTCGAAAAAAGTAGTGAATCTGGCGTCGAGAGTCAATATTCCAACAGAAAGACATCAAAGGTTTACCTTTCGGCTGAATTTCTTTCGTCAAGTGAGAGGGTTGAGGAGCAATTAAATTCGAACTTTTAATGAGGAGAATTTTGTTCGAGTTGGTGCAAGTGCTCGTTGTAAATTCAGCCATTATCCATCTGTGTTAGGGGGGAAATTCGTACGTGGATGCGAGCGAATAGAAGTGTGGTTCGACCATTTCAATTTTCGAACGGTACCTAATCTCGAAGTTTTATTCGATGTCATTCTCTATTCCCATCGCTTGTAAAGGTTAAATGTTTATAGAACGTGGACTTTCACTAGTTTTCAGGATACCTTTCAACGGTTGGATGAAAAATTATAAAGGAATTTAGTCAAGTAAAACTTGAGGAATAATTTCAACAAAAATTAGTTTGAATGAGCTATGTCGTGAAGTTTTCGAGATATTTTCACCCTTCACTGCGTGTGGTCCTCTGGAATCCCATACGAGTTCAACTGTCCAATTCTTCACATTGAAATAATGATACACATGGTCCAAAAAAAAATTAATCTTCTACATAAATATTTATTCTTTTTAAGCCACTTGCGTATAGGATTTATATTCCATAAAATGTTTGTAGTTATTCACTGGAAAAAGTTATGATTTCATAGGAATGAAAAAGCGGACGCTCATGTGAATTTTATTATGTAGTTGGACTATTTACCCGCAACGCTATACATGGTTGAGATAACAACGATTTATTCGACTAGTTAATTCCAGACTGATTATAGAAATATCATTCAACTCGCGTACCATTAGCTATAGAGTTTTGCGCTGAAATGTTTCCTATTCCAATTTCATGGTTGTATGTTGAAAAGTTTTTTTTCCCGAATGGTGAAAATTTACGTCAGCGCCCAACTCTGATTCTGGTATCTTTTGTGAACACACTTTCTTAGGAAACTTTCGATTTAGGAGATATGATCCCAAGTGACCAGCCACATCTCTGTGATGTAACCTGAGGAGATCAAAGAAGAAACATTGCGATTTATCATTTCTTTGCTCCAAATACGTATCTAATCCATAATTTGTGACAAATCTGTAATGTATCCTAACTTTTGTAAACAAAAATAATTTGGAATAATTGCTAGATTCCTTCTTTATTCCCTAAAAGAGTTTTCGTTAGAATGCAGTCACTAGTTAGTAGATTTTCAAGGAATAAGAAGGATATTTGCCAGTTTTCGAAATAATTTTTCCAAACATAAATTGTGGAATTCGAAAGTTGCTGGCAAATTGATATTAGAAATTGATTTTTATTTTCTTCATATACCAACTTTCAAATCATACTAATTCTTTCTCAATATCAAATACAGGATGGTTTTACTTTTTTCATAATTATAATATCCTTTTCCGATGAAAACAATCCAAAATCATAATCAAATTAGGTCAACGTAGAATAGAAAAAATTGACGAAAAATGAAGTAAGGTGTGAAGTTTTTCGAAAAACACAAGAACTCAAATATCTCGGAAACTGTTGATTATCGGTTATCGATAAATATGGCTCAAAATATAGCAAATGGGTGATACTGACACGTTCACCAAGGTTCACGTCTTATTCGGAAACACCCTGTATACACAACAAAATTAGGTTATATTATTTATCTTACATGTGAACTGTACGAGGTTACGAGAGGATAGTGTTAGTTAGATAACAGAGTTACTCCGTACGTAAATCATTTACATAGAATTTCATGAACAGAAGATTCTTCTTTTTCTGATAACTAAAATATGGATTAAACAATATATGATAAACAAATAAAAATCAGAATTAATGATTGACATGAACTGAATATTCTAAAACGAGAAAGAATGACCATATGTGAAAGAAAAGCACTGCCGTGAAGTCAGGAGCTTTTGAGCGCTCGTTAATTCACCTCGTAGGTAGATTCGCATTCTCCAGTTTCAGAAACCAATTTGAAAGATTTTGACAGCTGTAAAAGAATATTTCAAACCAAGGCGAAAATCCAGACTTCAAGTCAGTGCTTTAGGTGACCAATTTTTTTTGCGATAATTCGTTAGAATTTTCTACGGTATCTATGATCTTGGTAATGCGACCTGGACAAAATTTCCCACGTAGTTTGAATTCTTAATCTATGTGCGAAATTTCATTCCAATCCAATGTGTAGTTTCGAGATTATCAGAAAAAAACAGTTTGAACGGCTATATTTACGGAACCCCAAGTCTAATTTTGCTCATTGATGAACGTAACCGCGAAATTCGCGATCTGAACCTATCCGGAAAATTTCAAGTACCTAGACCTTTCCGTTCGAAAGTTATAATTTTCTATGGTTTTTGTGGTCCTGATCATGCGATCAGGAGAAAATGTAGCTCGAATACATCATTCTCAATTTGAATACAAAATTTCGTCACGATAAAATCCATAGTTTTGAAATTATCAAGAAAACTAAATTTTAAACGGCAATATTTACGGAACCCCTAGTCTTATTTTGCTCATTGATGAACGTGACCGCGACATTCTAGATCCACACCTATCCTGAAAATTTCAAGTCCCTAGGCCTTTCCATTACAAAGTTATAATTTTCTATGGTTTCTATGGTTCTGGTCATGCGAGCTGGACAAAATTTTGCAAGTAGCTTGAGCACGTAATTTTCCATCTGAGTGCCTTTCCGTTCAAAAGGTGACCAATTTTTTTTCGATAATTCGCTAGAATTTTCTACGGTATCTATGGTCTTGGTAATGCGATCTGGACAAAATTGGGCACGTAGTTTGAATACATAATTCCTAAGCTAGGTGCGAAATTTCATCCCAATCCAATCAGTAGTTTCGAAATTATCAGGGAAAAAATATTTTGAACAGCTATATTCACGGAACCCCTAGTCTAATTTTGCTCATTGATGAACGTGGCCGCGATATTTGCGATCCAAACTTACCCTGAAAATTTCGAGTTCCTAGGCGTTTCCGTTCAAAAGTTACAATTTTCTATGATTTCTATGGTTCTGGTCATGCGATCTGGACAAAATATTGTTTTAATCTATCATTCTGGATTAAAATACAACACTGACATGAATTCTGGAGTTTCGCCTAAGTTTCAGAATTTTTGTGACAGCTGTCGAAAATTCCTTCAATTGATTTCTGGAACTGGAAAATGCGAATCTACCTACAAGGTGCATGTACGAGCGCTCAAAAGCTCCTGCCTTCACGGCAGTGCTTTTCGTAATTTTTTTCATTTGTAATAAAAGCTAATTCCTGGATGTTGTATGCGACGTTTCCTTAACAATTATTGAGGATGAATATCCATAATAGGGTCATCTTTATTATATTTTTCGTATATTAGGAATTCGTTATTCGAATAAACAGATGTCTTTCACAGTTTATGGCGGGATAAAATTTTTCCTTCATTTCGTTCCCGTGAATCAACAAAGTAACCTCATTTGTATTCTTTATTCCACAATGTCATGTGCCAAAAGTTTCAACATATCTGAATTTAAGATGACCAACATACCCAAAAATGGCAAAAACTAGAAGATTATCGGAGAATATTGTTGAAGATAAAATTGCAATATTAGTGTTAGTTAGTCTATAAAATCCCAAACTCCGGATTTCTAACACTTTCTCGAGAAATATTTTTTATCATTCGATGAACTTGAATTGAAAATAACTTATATTAAATGGAAAAATTATAAAAAGCACTGCTGAGAAATCAAAATTCCGCACGTAGTTTGGATACATTACTCTTCATCTATGTGCAAAATTTCATTCGAATCCAATCAGTAGTTTCGAAATTTTCAAGAAAAAATATTTTGAACGGCCATAATTACGGAACCTCGAGTCTAATTATGCTCATTGATGAATGTGACTGCGATATTCGAGATCCCCACCTATCCTGGAAATTCCAAGTTCCCAGGCCGTTTCGTTCAAAAGTTATAATTTTCTATGGTCTCTATGGTTCTAGTTATGCGATCTGGAGACAATTTTGCATGTAACTTGAACACGTCATTCTCCATCTGAGTGCATCTCGATGAAATTTGTAGGTTCGATGTAATCAGGAAACGGCTGGTCGAATTTCACCCAATAACGAGTCGTTTGAGATTCAAACCTATCCTGGAAATTTAAAGTTTCTAGGTCATTTAGTTCGAGAGTTATCGTGCTCACGGCCGGCCGGACGGACAGACTTGAATTTTTCGACGGATTCGTCATCAGTTAGTCGAACCTTGTCGATTAAGAACATTTTCGGCTCAAAATACGAAACATACAGAGATCGTGACGAAATGATATAGCCCCCGTGTAAGTAGAACGAGCGCTCGAAAACAGTGAATTTTTATTTCGTAACGGAATATAACGAACTAGATAATCGCTTTCCTCTCTGATTCAGCGCAAACAGCCCTTCCACAAACATTGCCGCGCCGTATACGGGGAGAAGACACATTATGATGAGCACAGCCCTTAGTGAGCGATTACCTTCAATTACTATCGATCGCCGATAAGGCGGGGTTGCAGACATTAGGACGACAAGGTTATTGACTAAATTGTCTCGAGAATGTGCCCATTCATTACGTCCTCCAAAGATGTATGGACTCCGAAGGGAGCCTTCGTGAAGTGGACACAACGACTGGGTCATCGATTCGAAGCAGGTTCGTGCTCAGATGTTTGCTTAGGGTTGTTGATATGGAACGTTGAGTTTTGGTAGGGATATCCCGAAGACAGGGGGAGTGGTTTAAGCATATCGGTCACAGCTACTAAAGATGTTTTTTATTTTAATTTTGTTTCCATTCGTTCGAAGGACCAAGAATGACAAATGAGTCCCATCGAGAGCGCCAAAAAAGTTTGAACCACGAAATTATTAACGATGAAGACGAATTTTCCTTGAAGCTGTCTGAACTACCATAAGAATTACAGAACTAAATGAGGAACTGTGTGTAGTATGTATCAGTAGGAACACTCTGTATATTAGCGATCTTGAGGTGCAATATCTGTGACCTCGTTATTCGTCACACGCGTGACGACTGTGCTGACAATGATGTGGAATATGTTGTTGTTTGATATTATATCAATTATGCTATCGATTCCCAAGGTTGTTATGAATACAGCCACGCTGAACATCTTAAACAATCTTGGATATATAAACACTCACATTTCGCTAGAGAGAGTCCCTAGATGTTACGAATAAACCTTTGACGAGTTATTAGTGTATCATTCACCATCCCTCGACTGCATAACGATAAAGCGAACCTACCCTAGCTGGGTACGTTACATGGCGATCCTGCCAGTCCTATGCAGTCAGAGGGATGGTGGTTTTTCACCGCCAAGCCGAGATGAGCAGAACAGTCCTATGCAGT
This sequence comes from Aphidecta obliterata, assembly GCA_963966015.1. Classification (NCBI taxonomy): domain Eukaryota; kingdom Metazoa; phylum Arthropoda; class Insecta; order Coleoptera; family Coccinellidae; genus Aphidecta; species Aphidecta obliterata. The sequence goes on from OZ014435.1 coordinate 9,685,513, forward strand.
CAAGGTCTAATGGTTTTTCACCGCCAAGTCAAGATGGCAGGCCCTCGAAGACAGGCAACAAGAAGCCCAACAGCCTACCCAAGGCACCCCAAGAAGACAGGCAACAAGAACCCCAACGCCCTACCCAAGGCACCCCAAGAAGAAGGTGCAGCTGGAAATCAGAAAAAGCCAGCACGATTTAGTGTAAAACAAACCGTAAGAAATTTTTCTCTTTGGTTATATCTGTTTATCCATGGTATATAATGAACTATTTACCAAATTAAGTGATGTGTCCCAAAAATTTCTTGATAATATCAAGAAGGAGTCACGGGAACGGGCCGATAAAGTCAGCAAATCTCTGAACGAATCACCCAAGTTAGAATTTGAATTCAACACATTGAATGAAATTGTCAAGTCAGAACCAAATTTTCTCAAAAGCATTAAGTCCTCACCAAAGAATCATAGAAGATTCACTTTTAGAATCGAGGAAATCGCTTCAAGGAAGATCTAATTGAAATTCTGAATCGAAATCGTAAAGTTTAAACATTCACATCGAGGTCGTGACCGCAGAAATTAGAACTTCAATTCAGCAAAAAAGAATTACGAGCAAGGTCTGGGTCGCCAGTTCATTCGGAAAACAATAACTTATGTTTATATAGACGGAAATTTGAAACCGTAGTCGATCATCGACCACTGAATTAGCTGACTAATCCTTCTAGTGGATTAACCAAATTACGTTTTATTTTAGAAGAATCAGATGCCTTATCGCGAATACATCCGATGGCAAATTGATCACCTGTTGTTATCGAAGTGTTAAAACGTCCAGCAGAAAGTGTTGAGTTAAGGCCGCTTTCAGAGAAAGAATTTCTCAATGTGAAAAAGCAACATTCAGAGGATTACAATGAAAATTTAATATATAATGTAAATTCACAAATTATTTTCATTAACCAGAACATCCGATCAGCGTACGACTTAGGTACATCGTTGAGGATACTGGAAAGAATATGCGCAGAAAATAATATACCTATTAGATTTGTTCCTCATAAAGCTAGCTAGCAATATAAAATTTTTGAATATGTTGACAAATTGTAAGAATGAACTTCTAGCTCGGGACGAGATCAAGAAAGAGGGGTAAAAGAGGTCTTCAGGTCATCACGCACTAGTAATCCTCAACTGCCAATTATTGAAAAAAAAACATCTAGCTTGAAAAATCAGAAATACGACGATAATACCATTCAAATAAGAATTTTCCATCACTATAGCTTCTATCATCGATATGAAATTCTTCAACCCCCAAGAATTTCAAAGCCTTGAAGATCCCCACGGCACTCCATGAGATCATTATCATCCTTTTCTCGTACGAAACGTTCAAAATATGTTCTACGCCAACCGATGAACCGTCTGCAACGTTCATGATAACGTCATTAACATTCCAGACGATATCCAGGGAACGACTCCATCCCTCCTATACGGCTGGATCTGGGAGATGTAAAACATGCCCCTTAGCACTCTCGAATGTCAAAATGGGGGTACGTACAACCTGATAAGATTGTCAACGCTGTGTATCATATAGTTAAGTTGCTGCTTTACGTTTCAGCGCCTTTGAAAGTGGTGCAGTTTACTATTATACGAGAGAAATTCGTGATTTAATTGTGAAAGGAACATTTTATTTCGGAGGAGAAATTGTTCAAAGGTAAAACTGATGTTATGTTTGCATGAAAGTCGTGGATTTAGAGGGGATTTCATGCGCTTTTCTCATCACAAAGGTTGGTCTTTTTGTGATTGAAACTATTCTACCTCTGAAATGTTGTAGATCAAATGAATTTGCAAAGGTACTCACATGTGTGAAGAAATAGTAATAAACTTTCATTCCTTTCTCAGCAGCCAGTTCTGCGAAATCGTTAGTTGGACAGACGAAGAAGTAGTCTCCCACCACATCACCGACCATTTTTTGGTTCAAATATCCATCGTTGACGTGTTCCCAATCGGTATACTGAAACAAACAAAAATTATTGGATATTGAATGCTATACCACCTCAATTTTCAAAACTCAGCGATATCAAAATTCTTTCCGAAGACCATCAACGCGAATGATGACGTGGGGATCAACATTCGTCAGGCTGAGACCAGACAAGTTGACCGTAGGTTACTTCTAACCGACGGTTGACTCTAAACCCTCAGACCGGTAATTTCCGGTTGGAGCTATGGTTCATACGACCGGCCCTTAAATGCTCTGTATAACTTCTTCGGAGGATAATTATAATTATGGATCAAAGTAGACGTGACTCATTTGGGGGAAGGCTGACGACATCAGAGTGAACGGCACTGAATACGTGACATCGACAATTAAATCACTGAAAAATGATGAATACAAGAAATTTTGACGAAAAAATAATATTGGGAATATACACAACCAAGTTCAAACGTCGCTTTTACCATTACACAAGAAAAGACCATGCTAATTATTTTCTAGAGGTTCTATCCTAAATAAGTGTCGTTAAAAATACATAAATGTTATCGGCAGCTATGAAACTTATATTCGTGTATTATTGAGCTATATTATTTGGAAGATCGCAAAATATAAAATAGTCGGCGGAGAAGCCTATTATTTGGCCCAATTTTCACTCCCTCTATAAAATACTACTGATTACCTACCACAAAAAATCGGGTCGTGGCATGTTATCCACAAAAAAATATAAGAGAATCGATCGCCATTAACCCGGTATTAAAGATGCTTCTGTTGAGTTACCCAGCACGCAAAATTCGAATTAAAAATAACACAGTCCTAACGTGCCGGCACGTGTTGATGGCTCTATTTTCCAACGTTTACTTGAAAGGTTTTTTTTTTTCGTGAAATGGGAAGTTCGACGGTGTCGAGGCAATTCATCATATTCAGATTTTTCACGGATTGATAAGGTCTTTTCGCATAAATTTTGTCGTTTTTTTCACGGTGGTTCTTTCCGCGTAGTTCTTCGGTTATTACCTACCGGAAGCATGCAGAAAAACCATTTCGACTGTGAATGGGTGTGTTGTTTTTCCACGCTTTCCAGTATTCAAGCGATAGTTATGACTCAAGGGATGATCGTTTTTATGGTATGCTGACAATTCGAACGTTAATTCTTTGAATTCATAAACCAATCCAACGACAAAGTTAGATTGAATTTTAAGCTGCTCTTAAGTAGTGAATTAAAAAAACTCTCCAAAAAATTGAAGATTCGCATTTTGATTGGTTTTTTCCTGCAAATAAATTTCCACAACTATTTCGAGTGCAAAAATGCACAATAGAAAAATAAATCAATTTTAATGCAAAATGGCGAAGGAGCCAGTGTAGTTTATAGTGTCAGTTACAATAAAATAATTGTTGGAGATGTAAATTCGAATTTGAAATAACACAGTCCTAACGTGCCGGTACATGTTGATGGCTCTATTTTCCAACGTTTACTTGAAAGGTTTTTTTTTTCGTGAAACGGGAAGTTCGACGGTGTCGAGGCAATTCATCATATTCAGATTTTTCACGGATTGATAAGGTCTTTTCGCATAAATTTTGTCGTTTTTTTCACGGTGGTTCTTTTCGCGTAGTTCTTCGGTTATTACCTACCGGAAGCATGCAGAAAAACCATTTCGACTGTGAATGGGTGTGTTGTTTTTCCACGCTTTCCAGTATTCAAGCGATAGTTATGACTCAAGGGATGATCGTTTTTATGGTATGGTGACAATTCGAACGTTAATTCTTCGAATTCATAAACCAATCGAACGACAAAGTTAAATTGAATTTTAAGTAGAAGCGGCTTTTAAGTAGTGAATTAAAAAAGCCCTGCAAAAAATTGAAGATTCGCATTTTGATTGGTTTCTGCAAAAAAATTTCCACAACCACTTTTTTCCAGTGCAAAAAATGCACAATAAAAAAATTAATTAATTTCAATGCAAAATGGCGAAGGAGCCAGTGTAGTTTATAGTGTCAGTTACAATAAAATAATTGTTGGAGATGTAAATTCGAAGTTAATATAACACAGTCCTAACGTGCCGGTACATGTTGATGGCTCTATTTTCCAACGTTTACTTGAAAGGTTTTTTTTTTTCGTGAAATGGGAAGTTCGACGGTGTCGAGGCAATTCATCATATTCAGATTTTTCACGGATTGATAAGGTCTTTTCGCATGAATTTTGTCGTTTTTTCCACGGTGGTTCTTTTCGCGTAGTTCTTCGGTTTTTACCTACCGGAAGCATGCAGAAAAACCATTTCGACTGTGAAAGGGTGTGTTGTTTTTCCACGTTTTCCAGTATTCAAGCGATAGTTATGACCCAAGGGATGATCGTTTTTATGGTATGCTGACAATTCGAACGTTAATTCTTTGAATTCATAAACCAATCGAACGACAAAGTTAAATGGAATTTTAAGTAGAAGCTGCTCTTAAATAGTGATCTGAAAAAACTCTGCAAAAAATTGAAGATTTGCATTTTGATTGGTTTTTCTCTGCAAAAAAAGTTCCACAACTATTTCCAGTGCAAAAAATTCACAATAGAAAAATAAATTAATTTTAACGCAAAATGGCGAAGGAGCCAGTGTACTTTATAGTGTCAGTTACAATAAAATAATTGTTGGAGATGTAAATTCGAATATGATATAACACAGTCGTAACGTGCCGGTACATGTTGATGGCTCTATTCTCCAACGTTTACTTGAAAGGTTTTTTTTCGTGAAATGGGGAGTTCGACAGTGTCGAGGCAATTCATCATATTCAGATTTTTCACGGATTGATAAGGTCTTTTCGCATAAATTATGTCGTTATTTTTACGGTGGTTCTTTTCGCGTAGTTCTTCGGTTATCACCTACCGAAAGCATGCGGCAAAACAATTTCGACTGTGCATGGGTGTGTTGTTTTTCCACGCTTTCCAGTATTCAAGCGATAGTTATGACCCAAGGGATGATCGTTTTTATGGTATGCTGACAATTCGAACGTTAATTCTTTGAATTCATAAACCAATCGAACGACAAAGTTAAATTGAATTTTAAGTAAAAGCGGCTCTTGAGTAGTGAATTAAAAAAACTCTGCAAGAAATTGAAGATTCGCATTTTGATTGGTTTTTCTCTGCAAAAAAAGTTCCACAACTATTTCCAGTGCGAAAAATGAACAATAGAAAAATGAATTAAATTTAATGCAAAATGGCGAAGCAGCCTGTGTCGTTTATAGTGTCAGTTACAATAAAATAATTGTTGAAGATGTAAATTCGAATTTAAAATAACACAGTCCTAACGTGCCGGTACATGTTGATGGCTCTAATCTCCAACGTTTTCTTGGAAGGTTTTTTTTTTCGTGAAATGGGAAGTTCGACGGTGTCGAGGCAATTCATCATATTCAGATTTTTCACGAATTGATAAGGTCTTTTCGCATAAATTTTGTCGTTTTTTTTTACAGTGGTTCTTTTCGCGTAGTTCTTCGGTTATTACCTACCGAAAGCATGCAGCAAAACCATTTCGACTGTGCATGGGTGTGTTGTTTTTCCACGCTTTCCAGTATTCAAGCGATAGTTATGACCCAAGGGATGATCATTTTTATGGTATGCTGACAATTCGAACGTTAATTCATTGAATTCATAAACCAATCGAACGACAAAGTTAAATTAAATTTTAAGTAGAAGCTGCTCTTAAATAGTGATCTGAAAAAACTCTGCAAAAAATTGAAGATTCGCATTTCGATTGGTTTTTCTCTGCAAAAAAAGTTCCACAACTATTTCCAGTGCGAAAAATGAATAATAGAAAAATGAATTAAATTTAATGCAAAATGGCGAAGGAGACAGTGTCGTTTATAGTGTCCGTTACAATAAAATAATTGTTGGAGATGTAAATTCGAATTTAATATAACACAGTCCAAACGTGCCGGTACGTGTTGATGGCTCTATTTTCCAACGTTTACTTGAGAGGTTTTTTTTTTCGTGAAATGGGTAGTTCGACTGTGTCGAGGCAATTCATCATATTCAGATTTTTCGTTATTACCTACCGGAAGCATGAACTATTTGGGTAACGTAGTTGCAGAAGAATAATTTCGACTGTGAAAGAGTATGTTGTTTTTCCACGCTTTCCAATATTCAATCGATAGTTATGAGACAAAAGATGATCGTTTTTATAGTATACTGATATTTTTCAACGTTACTATGGAATTCATAAACCAATGAAACGATAACATTGAATTTAATTCTGAATAGAAGCGGCTTTAACGAAATATTAATAGAAAAAATTTCTGTAATCATAAGTTCCAAAATTATTTCCAATGCGAAACATGCTCCACGTCAAAATAAATTGAATTGAATGCAAAATGGCGAAGGGGCCGGTGTCGTTTATAGAGTCAGTTACCATCAAATAATTGTTGGAGATGAATCGGGAAAGCCATAGTAGTAAAAGAGGATTTAATTCTGTATTTAATTTTCATTAATAATTCAATCAATCAAATCATGTCATCTTTCAATCACAAAAGCACCTGTAATTTGAAGTCTACAGATCTCCATGAATATAATGGAGATCAAGATTAGGGCATCTTTGACTACTTTTTTTGAAAATTCTGGAGGAAAAAAATTGAATTTGAAAAGACAAGGTGGCTGGAAAAGTTGAAACATAGCCGAATAATATGTGGATGAATCGATAGAAAAGAAAGAAGGTATCGCGAATTGCATTTTACGAAGAGTTACTTTCTATAATCGATGCTTGCCTGGAAGGCAATCAATTGAACAACAATGAAATAGAAATTTCCAATGCAAAACATGCTCCACGTCGAAATAAATTAAATTGAATGCAAAATGGCGAAGGAGCCGGTGTTGTTTATAGAGCCAGTTACAATGAAATAATTGTTGGAGGTGAATCGGGAAAGCCATAGTAGTGAGAGGGGATTTAATTTAGTGTTTGATTTCCATTAATAATTCAATTAATCAAATCATGTCATCTTTCAATCTCAAAAGCGCCTGATATTTGAAGTCTACAGATCTCCATGAATATAATGGAGATCAAGACTGGGGCATCTTCAGCTACTCTTATTGCAAATTCTGGAGAAAAAATTGAATTTGAAGAGACAAGGTGGCTGGAGAATTTAAAACAAAGCTGAATAATATGTGGATGAATCGATAGGAAAGAAGGAAGGTATCGCGAATTGCATTTTACGAAGAGTTACTTTCTATAATCGATGGAAGGTAACCAACTGAACAGCAATGCTAGAACAATAAAATTTCTATTTCAAATGGATTTTCAAGAGAAAGGAGTCAGTCATACCCAAATTCAAGATGATATCACTGGAACTGGTATAACTTTTATGGTGCCAAGAATTCTGACAAGCAATAATTGATACTTTTCCATCAAATTGTAGTATTCCGTTATGAGGAACCGTATTATGAGTATACTCTTCATACTATATAACAATCCACAAAAGTTTTTAACAGCACTTAAATTATACTCAGCCATAGATTAATTAAATAGAATGCAAAATGGCGAAGGTGACGGCGTCGTTTATAGTTACGATAAAATAATAATTCTTGGAGATGGAGCAAGAGAACGGTCATGAAAAGAAGATTCAGTAAGATGATTTCTCTCTGTCGAGAATTCCATAGAATGAAATCGCATCAAAAGTACCTGAAATTTGAAGTTAATAAATCCTCATGAACATAATGGGCTTTACTCAAGGAGATCTGTGGCTAAACTACTTGCAGATGCTGGTGAGACATATTGAATTCAAGGAGAAATGGAGGATAAAAAAGTTCCAGCATATCGAATAGTATGTGGAGGGATCAATAGACAATAGAAACGTTATCGCGAATCAAACTCAAGGAAGGGATTCTGCCAGTAATCGATGCTATTCTAGAAGACAACCCTTCGAGCACAATGAATTTTTACAAGACGGAAGAGTCAGTCATACCCAGTCATAACATCACATTAATTGGGCCAGAAATTCTGATAGACCATTGAACCAATAATTTAGTGTAACGTTTCACGTATAATTCACAGCTCTATATTAATGAAAGAGGATCTATGTTTTACCCATGTGCGGGCATCACGTTCAAACGACTGCACCAAATTCGATAACTCCTCTTTAGTTGTGTTCATTATTATAAGAACAAGGTTTATACAACAAAATTTTTCCGAAAAACCCGTACGGAAAAGCAGAAAAGCCTTTCCTTTTTCCTCCAACCAAGCGAACTATCATAGATTACTTATATTTCATGAGGATTTTGACACTTAGACAAAAAGTGAAGTTCATCGTGTTTCTAGAAATTGCTTCTAAGTTTATCACTGTATTTGATTTACATCGTTGTGTTGTGAAAAAGTATTTGTGATTGATAAAAATGGTCGGCGAACGCTTGACTCAAGACGAGTTCGAATGATCTTCTAGAGAAGAGTGTCTTTTGCGGTAAAATAATAATTCTTGGAGATGGAACACGGAAGCCATCGTGTTAAAACATGTATTCAAACAGGTTTTTCTTATTTTGTAAGTCCCAAACAATCATCATCTTTCTATCCACACCCACCTGAAATTTGATGGCGTCCCTCTCCAGATGCGTCATGTTCTTGAAGATGGTGTCGATGATGTCGTGGAACTTTTCTCGCTGCAAGAAACTCGGGCCGTCCTTCTCGAAGTAATCGATGAAGTCGTAGAGCAAAAAGTAGGTGCCTGAAACAAACACAAATTGAATTTGCGCCGCCATCCATCAAATCCTTAAAATGTTTCTAATTGCTTTACCGGCCGAGAGACGCAGATGTTTCGGCCTAATTGGGCCGGTCGCCATTGTTCGAAAATGAATTAGCGACGTTCGAGAAGGCCGCCTTCCTTCGGTTCGTTTTTCTAGCGCTTTATGCCGCGTATTGAATTATGTTCCCGTTGATCAACTTATTGTTTCTGGATGGGGGCCGCTTTGACGGAGCGCTCTTTTGAGTATGCAGGTTGTTCTCGAGATTTTCGGAGCGGATTTCTCTTTGATGAACGGATATATATTTTATTCGAAAGAATAGGAAGTGATATATCCTTACTCCAGACGATTACAGGAACAGGAACAAAATAATTTGAAATCCATTCTGATAGTCAAGCTGCTATCAAAGTACTGAACTCCTGTATCATCGACTCAAAGCTGATATGTGAGTGCCGGAGGTAACTTAATGAAGTAGGCAAGAACAACAAGGTCTCTTTGGTCTGGGTTCCTGGTCACTCAGGAATCAGAGGGAACGAAGAGGCCAATACACTGGCCAGAAAGGGAGCACAAACGCCACTTACTGGCCCAGAACCTTTCTGTGGGATAGGCATATGCACCTATAAGAAAGAATTTTTGGTGAAGGAAGAGACTGAAAGAGAAGCACTCTGGAGGAATCTTCCAGGAATGGATCACACCAAAAAGTTCATCAGGAACTTTAGAAGAGCAAGATCCAAAAAGTATTTGGATCTCAGTAAGAATAAGTTATGAGAATGAGCTTGTGGGAAGAGGAGGAAACACCTGTTCATCTGGTTACAGAATTCTCCGCCATTGCAAACCAGCGCGAAGAATGTTTTGGACAAGAGAATTATAGAAGGAACGAGGATTGAACCTCTTTGAAGCCCTCTCAGATACTGGAGGAAGAATCAGTTTGAAAATTTAGCCATTATCTGAAATATTTAATCAGACTAGAATAAAGTGATAAATACAATGAATTTCAGTTCGATTCATATGGCAGCTTTAATTCTCAAAATGAATTAGGTTAGCTAAACTAGCTAAAAGTTGAAACACTGATAAATATAAAGCACAAAATGAATTGATATTTGGGTTAGGTTAGGTCAATTTGAGTTGTTGAATATAATTCCCAAAGTGAATGAATATTTAGGTTTGGTAAGGTTAACTCAAGGTAGGAGTGTTAAATTTTATTCACAAATTCATAAACACACAATATTGCGGGAACCAATGTTCGAGATCGTGGATACGGAAAGGAGGGAAATTAGCAATCGAGGGTCGTGTTTATTACTTCAACCAAATCCAACTAGCCATTATATCCAGATAAAGTAATTCATTTAATATATCAAACCAGTATGTTGCATATTTATTTCTTAACACAAGTGTCATCTACAGAACACTGGTCTTTATTGAAATCCCGAATATCTCCAACGCCTAATTGGCTTTCCAGACTTACTCGCAACTTGTTGGATTCGGACAGCAGATCCCTAGGGAAAGCCTGGACGATTAGGCATTACTAATGACCAATATTCGGTATCAGGAAACTATTAGGGTTGAATACCAATTTAATTAGTTGTGGGTTTCGTGGCAAGAAGTCTTGATACTCCGGCGACAATCCATGATATTGTAAGGAAATAAAGGGATTTGGACCAGGACGATATGTGGTTGTAATGCTGTGAATTCGATATTCCTGGTCATCGGATGAGTAAATCCAGATATTGATAACGAACAGGGAATATATACAGGTGTTCCTAAAGTGAAGGTATAAACGAAGAGGGGAGATTCCTTAGGTAATTTTAAGGAAAAAGTCCAATAAACATGGGATCGCAAACGTTTCGTTTTCGAGATACAGGGTTAGAATTTCAAGTTTTTCTTCATAATATCTAGACTTCACAAGATTCAACTGAGAAAGTTCAATTTAATGTGTCAAAACAAACAATGAATTATTTCACCACAGCTTACCAACTGAATTTTTATGACAATTTGAATTTTTCTGAGGATTTCGAGAGAATCGTTCGAATTTTTGAGCGCTCGTACTACTTACAGGAGGACTATATTATTATAATTTCGTCACGATGTCTGTATTTTTCGAATTTTGAGCCAAAAATGGTCTCAATCGACTATGTTCGAATCACTGATGACGAATCCGTCGGAAAATTCGAGTCTGTCCGTCCGTCCGGCCGTATACACGATAACTCTCGAACGGTACGACTTAGAATTCTGAAATTTTCAGGGTAGAATCGAATCTCAAATGCCGCGGTTGAGTTCGTGATTGGGCAAAATTCGCCCAGAGGTTCCGTAAATATGGCCGTTCGAAATTTGGTTCTCCTGATTACTTCGGAACTACTGATTCGATCGATGTTGAATTTTGCACTCAGATGAAAAATGAGGTGTTCAAGCTACATGCAAAATTTTGTTCAGCTTCAGTAGGTTTGGATCGTGAATTTCGCGGTCGCGTTCATTAATGATCAAAATTAGACCAGGGGTTCCGTAAATATGGCCGTTCAAAATATGTTTTCCTAATTATTTCGAAACTACTCATTGGATTGGAATGAAATTGTGCACATAGATGAAGAATAATGTATTCAAACTACGTGAGGAATTTTGTCCAGATCGCATCACCAAGACCCTAAATACCGTAAAAGATTCTAGTGAATTATCGAAAAAAAATGACCTAAAGCACTGACATGAAGTCTGGAGTTTCGCCTCAGTTTGAAAATTTTTGGAGAGCTGTCAAAATTTTTTTGAATTTGTTGTCTAAGACTGGAAAATACGAATCTACCTACAAGGTGGATGAAAGAGCGCTAAAAAGCTCCGGACTTCACGGCAGTGCTTTTCAAATTTTTTCTTTCGAAATCGGTAGCAGATACTACAAAACTACAGGAGAACAGTTTAAAAACAAAGCTACTTTTAACATTTTTTCAAATGAACAGTGGCTCATTAAAAAAAGTTCTGGAGTAGAACATAGGACAGTGCTCCAGAAAAAATTTCACCCTGTAGATTTGCTATCGAAATCGGAATGTCACATGGTGTAAACTCTCAATTCTAATGTCTATGCCAAATTTCAGTTGAATATCTTGTGAAGTATAGATACTATCCGAAAAAAAAATTGTAAAAAATTCAAACACCCTGTATTTCGAAAATGAACCGTTTGTTATCCCATGTGTATGGGACTTTTTTTTCTTGAAATTACTTAAGAAATCTCCCATCTTCGTTTGTACCTCCAATTTACGAACACCCTGTATATTGTTGTTGTTTCATTTCGGTTGGTCTGATTCGCATGGAAAGAATCAAAAAAATTTATGAAATTGACTACCATCAATAGTAAGCAAAAGATGGTCAAACTTTTACGTTCACTTCATTTAACGTTGAAAAAATAAAGGGTCGATTGCACATAATGAAGTTTTTCTTGTCAAATACAGGGTTTTTCAGAGGTGACGTTTTTTTTTCGACAGGTGCTAGAACCCATCAAAATACGTCAAAATTCCAAAAACCCTTCATATAAAATGTTCACCAGGGCGGAGTATTTCGAAATCAAAGTTACCTGCGAATCTGAGACATTGAGAGAACGGATCTGATTTAGGTACGTATTGAGGTTTAAATGTGTTTCAAATGCGATCAGATTACGGGATATCATCTGTCAGAGCATATGACTTTATGTGAACAGGACGTAGTGGGTCGATTTCTTGGCCTGCACGCTCCCCGGACCTCAAGCCCTGTGATTTCTTCTTTTGGGGTCAGTTGAAAACGGATGAATGTTCAGTCACAGTGAGGTGAATAATGTTGAAGAACTAAAACAACGCATTGCAAATGCTTGTGATATTATTCGTGAGCAAAATGATGTGATAGTTGATGCATTTGATAAATCGTTATCATGCCGAGCAAGACTTTGTGCACATCAAACGAATGTAGACCATGTCGAACAATTTCTGTAAACAATTTGGATCAATTTTATCGGTGAGTTTGTGAACTTCCTGATTTTATTTATAGGACTTTCTCAATCATTAATTTCTCCTCTCCTCAGTTTGAATTTTAAGAATTATACCATTCAGGGAAAATCTCCTAATGAAAGTAGAAAGAGAATTTACCAATTTGCGATAAAATCCAGCACTTTATTAACTTGCTGGAATGCATATGGCACCGTGATTCATGGCAGATCTCTTGAACGAGTGGTATTTAGATGATGATGCCCAAGAAGTTTCGCACTTTTTTCAAATTAAATATTTTATATGTTCAACTTCCGGCGAATTGATTTCATTTGATGAGTTCTGACACCTGTCAAAAAAAAGCCCCACCTTGAAAAACACCCTGTTTTTCATTTCTGAATATGTCCCTGAACCTTTCGACCCGACAAAGCAACCATTTAAATCCCCGACCATCCGCTACAATTTGATTCTTTTCATAACCGAGAACGTGACCTGGATGGCCCGACTTGCATTTTACATCGAATGCGATTGCCGTAAGGGTTGGTGGGGCATTTTTATCGTGTAAATCCTTCAGGTGAACATCAAAAAGCCCCAGAAACGGCCCCTACTTTTGTCACATTGTCGGACGTATAATTCGATTCGAGCCGTATAGTATGGAAACTTCCCGATGAAAATTCCTAACGGGTCGGAAAAAGTTTTTCCACGCTGGGAAACGTGGAATCGGCGTTCATATTGTCCGGAATGAGTTTGGTATTCCATGGAAATTCGCGAACAGTTGCGAAAAACTTTCGGAATGAGCGGAATTATGGACCCGATGAAGAAAATCGGAGATGCGAAATTTGTGGGGTTTGATCGCATCATTCCGATTCGTCTACAATACAACCCTGCGAATCGCAAAATTATCGATTTTTGAATTGGTTCATCATTTCGAGTTATTGATTAACCCATTAGCTTCGGATTTCATTTCGAATTCACCTGAAGAATTTTCGAGTTCGAAATTTTCTCCTGTGGCCATTTCGTTCTACGTGAAATGCGCATCGGACTAACACAGTCACGTCCTCGAATATGAAAGGAGTCAAATTGTAGCGAAGTAGATAGTCGTTATTTTTCTACTCACGTCCAGCTCTAAACATAAAACAGAATTGGCGTAACATGGAGAGGGACAATCAAGGCCTGGCCTCTCACAATTGAAATTATATGAAACTCATGGCCTGTGCCAATTACCACCCTGAAGATTAATAATTTCGTTGCTTTTTCATCGCTTGTTCTACCACCAGTTCACATGACGCGTTCTGTAATTAATATTTTTGTGTGGAACGTGTTAACTATACGTTATGAGGAGGTTGATAGAACTAGGTGGACTATGAGCTCGTTTACACTGGGAAAAACGAATCCCGGGAATTTCCGGTTTAATGAATTCCTGTTATTTAAACGCAACTATTATTATAACAACAACAAGAAACTGTTCTGAGAACAATCTATACTTGCAATCTAACATGCCGATTCTGGTTGAAGTGACTTGAGTCCTATAAACAGGAAAAACGTGTATAGAAGTGATTAGGTACTTTTATTTTGAAAGGAGTATTGGCGTGAATCTCAAAGGAATATCTAGTGAAATATGACTAACATTATGGATACATTAAATTCAACAGGAATGTTTGGTACCTCTCACAGAAATTCAGATTATTTTACCGGCATGAATCTTGTTTAACTAACAGTATTTCAATCTATGTTGTACCAGAAAGATTAGATCTGTAGCGATCTGCACCGACGGCCCAACATTTACCGTACCGCTCAACAGAAGGCGCCACCGAATACACAAAACGCAAAAGATACTACCCAAAGGATTGAATAGCGACAGAAAAGGTGTTAGCATTTGAAGACAATAGTTCTGTATTGAATTTCGCTAACATGAGTCCGGAATCAGAAAAAAAAAATTGTTTATATTTATTATGCAGTCTCTCAATACTAGTTTTCAACGAATGTTTCTCTAATTTGTTAAAATGATGTAGGTACTGAATGCCTCCCTAATTCGTTAAAAAAATTAAGTCTGTCCGTCCGGCCGTCCGTAAGCACGATAACTCTCGAACCTAACTAACTTACCTAACCTAGAGACTTGAAATTTTCAGTGTATGTTCAGATCCAAAATGCCTCGGTTAAGTTCGTTAACGGGCCATATTCCACCAGGGGTTCCGTAAATATGGCCGTTCAAAGTTTTGTTCCCCTGATTATTTGAAAACTACAGATTTGATCGAGATGAAATTTGGCACTCGAATGGAGAATGAGGTGTTCAAGCTACATGTGAAATTTTGTCCAGATCGCATCACCAGAACCATAGAAACTTGTAACTTTTGAACGGAGAGGCCTAGGGACTTGAAATTTTCAGGATAGGTGTGGATCTGAAATGTCACTTTTACGTTTATCAATGAGCAGAATTATACTAGGGGTTCCGTAAATATGGTCGTTTCAAATTCAGTTTTCTTGATAATTTCAAAACTACAGATTCGATCGTGACGAAAAAGCGCATTTGCGAATACGGCTCTGATGGGGGGCACAATAGACCTTGAGGTCGCAGTGGAACGTAACCCCTTTCTAACTATAAACTATAAACTATAAACTAAATATGGTCGTTGGAAATTCAGTTTTCTCGATAATTTCGAAACTACGGTTTCGATCGAGAAAAATTCTGTATTTTAACCGAGAATGATATATTGAAGCAATATTTTGTCCAGATCGCATGACCAGAATCATAGAAACCATAGAAAATTGTAACTTTTGAACGGAAAGGCCTAGGAAATTGAAATTCTCAGGGTTGGTTTGGATCGCGAATATCGCGGTCACGTTCATCAATGAGCAAAATTAGACTAGGGGTCCCGTAAATACGGCCGTTCAAAATATTTTTTCCTGGTAGTTTCGAAACTACTGATTGGATTGGAATTAAATTTTGCACCTAGCTGAGGAATAAGGTATTCAAACTACGCGAATTATCAAAAAAAAATTGGTCAGCTGACATGAAGTCTGGAGTTTCGCCTAAGTTTCAGAATTTTTTTGACAGCTGTCGAAAATTTCTTCAATTGATTTCTAAAACTGGAAAATGCGAATCTACCTACAAGGTGGATGTACGAGCGCTCAAAAGCTCCTGACTTCACGGCAGTGCTTTTCGTAATTTTTTTTTTGTAGTTAACAATCTGCTTCCTGGTTTATTTTAAAATTGTACTGCGACAAATAATATGTCAGGTCACCTAACTCTTCATCTGTCCTACCCTTTGAATTCATGTTTTCTGGAGGTTTATGATCGGTGTGTACTATACTCTTTACCCATTAGCCAATGTTGACAGTATTTTACGGCCTCTTCAATTGCCAGGCAGGTTCGAGGTGTATTGCTTTTTTTGCTTTTTGTGTCCCGGTAAATTTTTTTGGAAAAATTAGCTAGCTACTGCTTTACTATTCCCATTTTTTTTTTGTTTCAACACAGCACCTACTCCAATAATTGCATCAGTATAAATATCAATTGGAACATTTGGATCAAATAATTTTAATATTGGTTACGAGCACACCAATGATCCGATTTTTTCAAATGCTCATTACTGGAAATTCTTGTACAAACTGAAGTTGGAATACAACTATCTGGTTTGTTTATCAGAAAATTCATGTGTGTAGTCACGCATATTCCGATTTTCGTCACAGTATAATTTTCCTGTTGCAGTTTGGTTGCATCAACTGTTATTTCTAGAGGAATTAAACGACCGGAATGGTCACGTAAAATCAGGAAATATTCCTGCTATCGCTTATATAGGGGGAATTTCCTGTAGAAGTAACCGAATTCCTGTTGTATTTCCTGGAAAATTTTAGGTGTAGGTATGCCATTCCGCTTCAATATCTATCAGTTTATTTGAGTTTAGATTGCAATTATGGCGTTTATATTATTTTTCGATTAATTCCAAAAATGTAGGATTGAAATAGTTATTTAATCAACTAGTTTATTAATGACAGCGATTAATGGTCGAAATATTTTAACGCGTGAGCGGAGCGAGAGCGTTAATGTTTGAGACCATTAATCGCTGAATTAATAAACGAGTTGTTTACAAGATTTTTCCGTCGACCTCATCAGGAATTGAATATAAATTTTGGATCGAAACCAATTTTTATTTTGCATGATATACAAATTTGACGTAATACAAATTTCTATGTTCATTTCGATATATTAATATTTATGCTTCCTATAGAACAATTCGAAGAATTCATAGAGGGAATATTGGACATGTTGTGACATTCTGAATAGTTTATATTTATTTCATTTCCTATAATGTCCGATGAGGAACGTGTGGATGAAGTGGAGGTTGAAGCATTATTTACTTTGGAACTATTATGACATAAAATTTTTTCTGCAGTTTATATTTTATTCTGAAGGGAGTTTTCAATATACCCTTCTGCAACAGAAGTTGATTTCCGACCACCAAGTCTTTTGATGGCTGAAAAATCTGCACCACTGACACAAAGAATAGACGCAGAAGAACGCCGAAAACAGTGACCTGTATACAAATGTGGTTGCTCTAATTCAAGAAAGTTTGCAATCATTGACGGTAATTTAGAAAATGTATTAATTCCAATTGGTTGTGTTGCGCATTTATATTTCTTAAAAAAAACGAAAAATCTTTCGTGTGGAGTGTGAGCTGGCCTCAAGGATATATATCTCTTTATTATGTTTAAAAGTGTATGCTCATCATTACCCACCGCAGTGAATATCTTGTTCGAATGTGTTTTCGATTAATTCACTGTCACCAAAAATTTCGATCCCATAACTTGTACATCCTTTCTCTGCAACCTTAACAATTCATCTTTTCTCAATGCACTCGCTACTCCGAATATCAAAGCGACCTACAAATCAAACAATGATAGTTATTTCACTATAACGAGATAATGAGAATAAGTTGGAATAACGATTCGATTGAGTTTTATTTCTACCTTCGACATCAATAAAACACTATCAGGAGCATTCGCTATGAACTCTCTCACATGTTCGTTTTCGGGAACTTTTGATTTTTTTGGGATATATCCCTCTCTTTTCCGTTTAATAAACATCAACAGTTAAGTGTATCTGCTTATATCAGTATTGTCTTTCACATTTAGTGTTGATTGCAGCATCGAATATTTTGGCCATAAACTTGCTAGATGACCCTTTTCTGCAATACCCGTAAAGTATGCCAACAAAACCGTTTCCGTAAAGTTCCGAACCTTCTTGTCCTTGCACCAAGATCTGAATTCAGCATAGGTTTTCTCAAAATAATGGCGGCTCTCTTCAGGAAGCAGACTCAAAGTTGCTGCTTCAGCAGTTTTTGTCACATCTGGCGGTGTCAAAGGGATATTTTATTCGTTATTCATTATGTAGTAGCGTAACGGATAAAATCAGATTCTGATCGAAAGCGAATAAATAAATTTGACAGCTCGATCGTGCTCCGACATAGATGCATCTATGCTCCGACTGAATATTTTATGTTCGGTTGCCATGATAATCATGCATTAATACAAGAAAAAATCATGCATTAATAGGGGTCATTAATGGATGATTTCGAGTGCGTTAAAATGAGCTTTAATTCTATGGTACATGAACGCTTCGTTAATATTCAAGTTGAGATATTTCTGGCAACAGTACATCTTAGTATAACAATATTTGTGCATCGAAAAGCCAAATTCAAATGGGAAATCATGGACTTCTTGGGATCCAAATGAATAATGAGGACATCCGACCTTCTCTACACAAAGATACGAAAGAAATCTCGAAGGTTTTCACTCGAATCAATAGCCCGAGGCGCTGCACCCCGTCTACCATCGGGTTTCCATGTAAGAAAATTACCGTATCGGCTATTATAATTCACCGGTTTATCGAACAAGGAAACATTTTCCGCACAAGAATCGAGGCACACACCTACAACAAGCTCCGGGCGATTCAGGGGTACAGGATCGCTCCTCCGGCGGCAGACACGTGACAGGTCTTTCGTTTGCAGGCAATTCAAGCTTCGTTTACGCGGGTTTAAACGTCCAGATTAATTGTTGGCACGCCACCTGTAAAATAACTCGTCATGCAACTGACAATTTAGTTACAAAAGTTGAGAGTTTAATTTGTACTGATAAGTCCTGTGTGATTAAACGAACGTTCCGACACGTCAGGTATAATGAATTTCGGCCCGGCGTTTCTGTAACGAACCCTGAAACTTACATGTGCGCGAAAATATCGACAATGTCCGCACGTTACTGCTGATTTGTTTCGCGAAAACGCAATTGGGCTGTCGGGGCGAATTGAATTCAGACAGTTTCGAGACTGGCTTAACAGTTCGGCAAAGTATTCGTCAATAGTGGCTGTAGCGATTCCGTCAGATCAAACTGCTTGCATTATCATCAGTACCGCATATTTTAGTCGACGATGAAGACCAACATGAAATGCAGAACTTATATTACCAGCGAGAAGACGCGTATCGATACAATCTAAAGAGCCGCGACTTCTGGCGTGAAAGAGTCCACAATTCGATCGTGAGATTTTTCTGGAAAAGCTAGAGCTTTATGGTATTAGAGAAGTAGCCCTATCTTATATATTTAAATCGTACCTGCAGAACCGTAAGCAGATGGCATCGCACAATCAGGATAATAGCCCTATAACAACTACAGCTCGTGTCATTCCACAAGGATCGACTTTGGGTCCTCTCTTATTCATCATATTTATCAATGACCTCCCCAATGTTAACTGCCATACCGTGTTATATGCGGGGAAGGGTGGAAGTGCTTTGAGGCAGAGATCTGAGCAAGTGAGCGAAGAGGCATTTGAATGGTTTAGTGCCAACAAATTATGTCTCAATAAGACTAAAACCAAAAACATAATTTTCTCATCCTCAGCTGATGTCCGTGCAAATGATGTATCATTCTTGGGTGTGCGATTCGACGCTCACTCAACATGGGAGGCCCACATCACCAATCTAAAATCCAAACTTCAACCCGCTATATATGCTATTAGACGTGTGAGGCAAATAATAAACCATGAAACAGCAATCCAAACATATTATGCACTATTCCACTCCAGAATGACTAATGGTTTGGAAATATGGGGCTATTCGAGTCATCTACATGAGGTTCTTGTTACCCAGAAGGAAGATGTCAGAGCTATTGAAGGTGCACAGCACTTGAGGTCATCGCAGATCTTACTCCATTACATCTAGTGATCAACAGGGTAGCCCATGAGGCTATCCTTAGAATATCTAGGGAAGGTACAGGGAATGAGAGAATTAAAAGTCAAGAAGCCTGGTCCTCTCTGAACAAGTACATCTCATCAGCGAACCTGCCTAGTGATGTTATGATTGAAAAAGTAAGCATTGAGAAGAACTTCTACACTATGCTATGTAAAAAGGAAGAATGAGAAAAAGAATACACTACCCAAAACTTCAAAGTGAATACCATTAAATGGTATACAGATGGTTCTAAAACCACGATGGGGGCCGGCTCTGGATTATACGGCGCAAGAACCAAGTGTACACTATCGTTAGGCTCCTACTCGAGTGCCTTTCAGGCAGAAAAACTTGCAATCGAAAGATGCATAGATATAAACTTGGAAAGAAACTATCAAAGGTGTGACATTGTGATCCACTCGGATAGTCAAGCTGCTATCAAAGCACTGAACTCCTATATCATCGACTCAAAGCTGATATGGAAGTGCCGGAGGAAACTTAATGTAGTAGGCAAAAAAAATAAGGTCTTTTTAGTCCGGGTTCCTGGTCACTCAGGAATCAAAGGAAACGAAGAGGCCAATACACTTGCCAGAAAGGAAGTACAAACGTCACTTACTGGCCCAGAACCTTTCTGTGGCATAGGTAAACGCACCTATAAGAAAGAGTTTCTGGAGAAGGAAGAGACCGAAAGAGAAGCACTCTGGAGGAACCTTCCAGGAATGGATCACTTTAAAAGGTTCATTCAGAAAGTTCAAGATCGGAAAAGTATTTGGATCTCAGTAAGAACAAGTTACGCCTACTCACTGGCTTCCTCACAGGACATTGTCGCCTTAGGAAGCATATGATGAGAATGAGCTTAACAGAAACAGACGAGTGTAGATTCTGTGGTGAAGAGGAGGAGACTCCTGTTCACCTGGTTACAGAATGCCTCGCCATTGCAAACCAGCGCAAAGAATGTCTTGGAAAAGAGAATTACAGGAGGAATGAGGATCTAACCTCCTTGAAGCCCTCTCGGATACTGGAGTTCATTGGAGCTCTGGAGCCGGAGGGCGAGCTGTAGGTAGCGCATTTGCGAATACGGCTCTGTGGCTCTGATGGGGGGCACAATAGACCTTGAGTTCGCAGTGGAACGTAACCCCCTTCCTAACTATTAACTATTATTGAAGGTGCACATCCCAGAACCCATTGTAAACCACTATTTTTCAAGTACAGAATTCTGACAGTCATGGCTGAATTTACAATCAGGGTCATCATGGATTTCGCTGGAAACGAGGGACAGTATATGACAAGATCAGATTTTCACACATATAATACCAGAGAAGAACAAAAGAATTCTGGAGGCTACGGAGATGGATGCACTGAGACGGTCTGCGAGAGTTTCACGGTTGGAAAGAATAAGGAATGAGGAAGTTAGACAGATTATGGAACAGGCAGATACGGTAATTGAGGAAATAGAACAAAAGCAACTCTCCTGGTATGGCCATGTGCATCGAATGCCGGATCACAGACTGCCGAAACAGGCAATAAATTGGATACCACACCACAAACGTAAAAGGGGAAGACCGAAAATTTCATGGAGCCAGGGAATACAGAAGGCAATGAGTGCCAGGAGCTTGCGTGAAGGCCAGTGGGAAGACCGGAGACAGTGGCATCTGGATATCGGACAACGTCGAGGAACGTTTTGAATCGAGTTTATATATATATAATACCAGATGTAAAAGTGATTTGAACATAACAGGCACTAGACTGCAAATGAGAGGGAGAAAGAATCTTGGCATCAGGCTATACAACAGGCTCCCAGTTGAATGGAGAGAACTTGATAAGAAGAACTTGAAAAAACAGCTACAGCACCACCTGATCAAACCCCCCCCCCCCCCCCCATACACCTTGATGGAGTTTGATTATATTTGAGTAATACTTTTGTTGACTTTGTTACTATGTAACCTGAATAAAGTTTATCATCATTATCATTATTATTATTCTTTCTATCAGAAAAGGGCAAACATTATACATTTTTTATAGACCAGGCAATAGAGATTTTTTCGTGACAAAAATAGTAGAAGAAAACGGCGAGTGGGGAGTTACGTGGGGTGGTCCGTGGATGTTCAGTGATATGTTTTCGACTCGCAAATATCATTACTTTTCTTGTAATTGCGAAGAAACACCAAAAAAAACGATGTTTTTTTAGTTTTTTGCTTGTAAAATCTGAACCAATGGAGCGGTGCTAATACTCCCAACAGACGAATTGTAGAGAATGAAAAGATAAAAAAAATGAGTGCTAGTGCAACTCAATCGGGTTATCATTACCGGAGGAAAGCCGGAAAAACCGTGAAAATCAGCGTTTTTTCAAATCCTCATAACTCGGCCAATTTCGAAGTTGTAGCGCTGGCTTTCCAAATGAAAGTAGTGGTCAATAGATACTTTGAGTGTGCATAACCCGGACGTTGTCCGATAAATAGTTTTTACTTAATTGCGATTTGAATTATTTAAGGCACTATTTTCCGGAAGAGCTGGATGCGTCGGAAGTAGTCCGATTTCAATTTGCAAAACGGATTTTGAAAGAAGAAGTATAGTACTACAAAAAGGCAATCTTGATTTTTCGTTAAAATGCTTCAAAATAGGTGAAAAAAGCATGCAATCATGACCAAAATAAGCCGAATGCTCGATTGCAGTCAAGTAGTGGGGGTATATACGTTAATATTCGCGCCCGGCCTCAGCGCGATTTTGGTTCCCCGCGTCTGCCGGCTACCCCCACTATCCGTCCCAGATGGGGCACTGAGCCGGTTTTGGTCATGTTTCCACGTATTTTTCACCTATTTTGCAACATTTTAACGAAAAATCAAGTTTGCCGTTTTGTAGTACTATACTTATTCTTTCAAAATCCGTTTTGTAAATTGAAATCGGACTACTTCCGACGCATCCAGCTCTTCCGGAAAATAGTGCCTTAAATAATTCAAATCGCAATTACGGAAAAACTATTTATCGGACAACGTCTGGGTTATGCACACTTGAAGTATCTATTAACCACTACTTTCATTTGGAAAGCCAGCGCTACAACTTGAAAATTGGCCGAGTTATGAGGATCTGAAAAAACGCTGATTTTCACGGTTTTTCCGGCTTTCCTCCGGTAATGATGACCCGATTGAGTTGCATTAGCACCCATTTTCTTCATTTTTTCATTCTCTACAATTCGTCTGTTGAAAGTATTAGCACCGCTCCATTCGTTCAGATTTTACAAGCAAAAAACTAAAAAAACATCGTTTTTTTTGGTGTTTCTTCGCAATTACAAGAAAAGTAATGATATTTGCGAGTCGAAAACATATCACTGAACATCCACGGACCACCCCACGTAACCCCCCACTCGCGGTTTTCTTCTACTATTTTTGTCACAGAATGACCTTTTTTCTGCTCTATTGCCTGGTCTATTAGGCAAATTCAAGAGCTCATTGTCCAATAGAGATTTTCGTCTACAGAATCGAAGGGAGGTGTTATTTTCTAGATCAGGCTTTCTCTCACTACATTGATTCTTATTCCCCAGTGGAAAGTGAACGCTAGGCTAGGCCTTCTATAGTTATAGTTATAGTTATAGTTAGGAAGGGGGTTACGTTCCACTGCGACCTCAAGGTCTATTGTGCCCCCCATTAGAGCCGTATTTGCAACTACGATACCTACAGCTCGCCCTCCAGCTCCAGAGCTCCAATGAACTCCAGTATCTGAGAGGGCTTCAAGGAGGTTAGATCCTCATTCCTCCTGTAATTCTCTTGTCCAAGATATTATTTGCGCTGGTTTGCAATGGCGAGGCATTCTGTAACCAGGTGAACAGGAGTCTCCTCCTCTTCACCACAGAATCTACACTCGTCTGTTTCTGTTAAGCTCATTCTCATCATATGCTTCCTAAGGCGACAATGTCCTGTGAGGAAGCCAGTGAGTAGGCGTAACTTGTTCTTACTGAGCTCCAAATACTTTTTGGATCTTGAACTTTTAAAGTTCCGAATGAACTTTTTAGAGTGATCCATTCCTGGAAGGTTCCTCTAGAGTGCTTCTCTTTCGGTCTCTTCCTTCTCCAGAAACTCTTTCTTATAGGTGCATTTACCTATGCCACAGAAGGGTTCTGGGCAAGTAAGTGGCGTTTGTGCTCCCTTTCTGGCAAGTGTATTGGCCTCTTCGTTTCCTTTGATTCCTGAGTGATCAGGAACCCAGACTGAAGAGACCTTATTTTTCTTGCCTACTACATTAAGTAGGCCTTCTAGATGGATGGTTCTTTATCATGACCCTTCATGGGCTTCAGTTTGTAACTAATGAACATCCCAACGGAATCATGACCAATAATTCTGTATATATTGCCCAGATAATGGATTCGGAAAATCATTGGACCTCTGTTTCTAGTTTTCATGCAGTTTCCCCGCAAAGCCTGAATTAACAATCTACCAGAGAGTCCCATGAATAATTTGATCCCAAATCAACCCAGATACGTCGAATAAATCGTTCTCCTCCTGTCGAACGTAGGACGTCCATTAACAATTCAAAATTGAACAAGTTGGAGGTCGTAGTGGAGCACCTCGAGGACCTGGGAGACAGTCGGTCCGCGGTGAAAAGGACAAGACACTCCAAAGCCGAACAGTTTCGAGTTTACTTCACGCTGAAGATGAAATCAATAAAACTGCGGTGAATTCGTGGTCTCCTTCGGGGATAAAAAGAAAGACAGTAAATAGATGGTGCATCGCGACCGCCAGGTCGGGGGTTGGGGGAGTCGGCGGCCTAACCACCTGCGTCCTTGACGGCCCCTGGACAACGGCGTCCTTGGCCTCCTACGACCGTGTGCGTCGCGGGGAGGGCCACGTCTGATGCCGCCGCGACGGCGGCAGGCGTCAGTCGTCGACATTGGGATCGAAGGCGCGTGCGCAGGGGGCCCGGAGTGGCCCGTACTACGATGAGAGTAGCATCCATATAACACTACACTCTTATTTATGTCTTTGATCTGGGTCACCAGGTGGAACGGTGGTTCGGTTTCGATTTTTTGATCATCGGTTGCGAGGAGGGTATTTCTAATTATTCGACGAACTTCGGGGTGGTTGCAATCTGTTTCCATGACCTTTTCAGGATTCTCGGTTCATTTAAACGATAGTTCGTGAAAGCTTCAGTCTTGAATCAGAACAACAATTCTTGTGATTAAACTATCGTGACTGAGTAGTTTGTACACTACTTTCATTCGCCCTATGCCTTACAATAATTGTTTCAATGATTTATCATATTGAATTCATTTCAATTTTGAATGTACATGCACAAGAGGTTCCTTGAACGTTTTCAAATAAAAATTCAATATTTTTCCGTGTAATCTAATCCATCCAAGGCGGATAATTTAAACTTACTTCAACAATTACTGGCGATTAAAAGACATAAATTACATCAAGATTTGGATTCTACCAAATAAAAATGGGAAATGAAACATTCCAAATCCGAATACAGACTAAATTTATAATAACTAAGAGAACAGTTGACTATAATTATAACGATCATATTTCAGATTCATACTGGATGAACCAGGAGCTTTGAATGCCTGAACCATCCGATTAGACTTCAACAAGTTCATTGACTCAACTAATTCGATATTCCTCGGATGCCAGAAGGCACTCGATGAATTGCGATGTTGGTTATTGAAATTTGATATGATCTCGTTAAAACGACTCAGAAATGCCAGATGTTTATTCGCAGGGCGAAAAGATTTGGAGCTCGCTCTGATAGTTTTTCACTGAATGAATTGAACTCATTTCAATTATAATATACACTCTTAGTTACTCTGTATTCACAGCAACAGTACGAAAGATTAGCAGCATCAATGACAAGTTTACATCATTTTCGAAAAGTTGTTCTCATTAGCCTTTGATTTGTTAATTTGATTTTAATCCATGATCTTTCAAATCGGATTTATGTTCATGTATCAATATTCGAAAGGCGATGGATTAAAATCGCCAGTAATTGTTGAAGTAAGTTTAAATTATTCGCATTGGATGTCAACTTGTCGTTGATGCTGCTAAATCTTTCGTACGGTCGCTGTGAATACGGAGTGAATAAAAGTGTATATAATTGAAATGAATTCAATTAATTAAGTGAAGGATTATCAGAGCGATTTCCAAATCTATTCGCCCTACATAAGACATCTGGAATTTTCGAATCATTCAACAAGATCATTTCAAATTGAAATCACTAACATCGCAATTCATGGAGGGCCTTCTGGCATCTGAGGAATATCGAATTAGTTGAGTCAATGAACTTGTTGAAGTCTAATCGGATGGTTCAGGCATTCAACGCTCCTGGTTCATCCAGTATGAATCTGAAATATGATCGTTATAATAATGGTTAACTGATCTCTGAATTTATTATAAATTGAGTCTGGATTCGGATTTGAAATTGTTTTTTTTTTTCCTCTTTTTCTTCGGTACAATTCAAATCGTAATGTAATGATCAGATGATAGAATAGAACTCGGTCGTTTTATTCTCACATTGGATCCACTGCTTCGAATTCTTAATCGCGTCCAAGCGGCATTTTGCCCACCACCATTTCTCTCCTGTCATTTTCTCAGTGTCCTCCCAGCTACCATACGTCGATTGCCTGGTAGTGCTCCTCCTATGGTATAAAGGAAGCACCATCAAGTCAATTGGTGGGAAGCCAGCAATCGCTTGGACAGCCGACACAGTTCTGTATGCCGAAGCTACCCTTATCTCTCAAGTTGGATCAAACTGCACACAGTTCGCAAAATAAAATCAATTGCATAAATATTTGACAACCAATATATATGTCAATCATTTTTTGTCACTGACAAACAGTTCCAAATTTCTTCAGTTTTAGGAAAGACCCAGAAACTTGGCATCCCTCCTCGCATGATATTGCTATGGTCGGTAGATCGGTGTGGTGGGGAAGCGATCTCCTGTCGTCGATTTGAGCCCCATGTTGCCGCGTGGATTTATATCAGTCTTTGTCATGAATAATAAACAAATAATTTGCAATAAGAGAATATTGCAATTATAATTTGAGATATAGGTAAACTATATCTCTTTTGTGAGTTGGATCAAAGTTTTGTTTCCCTGATTACTTGAAAACTACAGATTTGATCGAGATGAAATTTTGCACTCAAATGGAAAATGAGGTGTTCAAGCTACATGTGAAATTTTGTCCAGATCGCATGACCAGAACCATAGAAACCATAGAAAATTGTAACTTTTGAACGGAAAGGCCTAGGGACTTGAAATTTTCAGGATAGGTGTGGATCTCGAATGTCGTGATCACGTTCATCTATGAGCAACATTATACAAGGGGTTCCGTAAATACGGTCGTTTGAAATTTTGTTTTCTCGACAAATTCGAAACTGCGGATTCGATCGAGATGAAATTTTGTATTTTAATCGAGAATGATATATTGAAGCAATATTTTGTCCAGATCGCATGACCAGAACCATAGAAACCATAGAAAATTGTAACTTTTGAACGGAAAGGCCTAGGAACTTGAAATTTTCAGGGTGGGTTTGGATCGCAAATTTCACGTTCATGTTCATCAATGAGCAAAATTAGACTAGGGGTTCCGTAAATATGGCCGTTCAAAATATTTTTTTTCTGATAGTTTCGAAACTACCGATCGGATTGGAATGAAATTATGCACCTAGCTCAGGAATAATGTATTCAAACTACGTGCAAAATTTTGTCCAGATCGCATCACCAAGACCATAGATACCGTGGAAAATTCTAGCGAATTATCGGAAAAAAAGCTGAAGCACCGACATGAAGTCTGGAGTTTCAGAATTTTTTTGACAGCAGTCAAAAATTCCTTCAATTGATTTCTAAAACTGGAAAATGCGAATCTACCTACAAGGTGCATGTACGAGCGCTCAAAAGCTCCTGCCTTCACGGCAGTGCTTTTCGTAATTTTTTTTCTGCAAGAATTCAGAGGGTTGTTATAAAAATCTGCTGAAACGAATCTGGTGACTGCATTCTAACGAAAACTTTTTTACGGAATGAAGAAGGAATATGACAAGTTTTCAAAATAATTTTTGAAAGAGAAATTGATTTTTATTATCTGCATACCCCAACTTTCAAATCATACTAATTCTTTTTCAACATCTAATACAGAATAATTTTGCTGTTTTCATACATATCATATCCTTTTCTGATGAAAATTATCGAATTTGGTCAACGTAGAAAAAATAGACGAACAATTAAGTGAGGTGAGAAATCTTTTAAAAATCACAAGAACTCTCATAACTCGTCAAGTGTTGATTTTTGGTTATTAATGAATATGGCTCAAATGATAGCAAATGAGTCATACTATCACGTCCTCCAAGGTCCACGTCTAATTTGGAAATCCTGTATTTGGAAGGTGATATTCTTGTGAAGTATTGAACTGAATATCCATCTTTGTCATACTCTTGTTCATCAGTGAATATATATCACATAAAGCCTATAATAACAGCGGTATTCATCAATGTCTGTTATTGAATGTTCGATACAATCAAATGTCGAACTATCGATCGATAAACCTTCACTCAAGAAGGTCGCGAAGAGTTTCTGATATAACAAGCTGATTTATATGGCTTTCCGATTCGTACGTTTTGCACCATCACGCTGAAGAGTTTTGTTCACCTGAATGACATTCGATCGCTTGTAAAATGTCAGTGTTCAGAATGTTATATCATAAAAATGCTAGTCTTCAAGAATATCAAACATACAATTTCGATTTTATGTTTCCAGATTTTTCGAGTCCGAACGTTAACCTAAAATTCAAGTAAAGGTGAAAAACTACTGAGTTTGGAGAAATTTTCAGGATTTACAGGGTGCTCCAAGTAATCACATCAGACTCCCAGTGACTCAGACGAATCATTTGAGCTAACCAGAAACCGAAGTGTAGACATCGATGTATCATCGTCATATCTATGAAATTAACAATAAGAAAGTTCCCCAACTCCACATAATAATCTCCTCGGTTATACCCCTCATGAATCTCAGGGCTATATACGAACAGCTTAGGCGGTATCTCGATTTCATGGAAGATGCTCGCCTTTGCACCCCTGCGTATAAATTTCATAACTTCGCCCTTATTGATATCCGGTGTACAAGTTCGATAAAGATCAAACTTATATCAACGAACGCAAACTTCGAACGGCCAACTCATTAAAAGGGAGAAGTTTGTGATTGGAAAAAAAGTAAGTTAGCTTCGAGTGGTTATGAGATTGAAGATTTTCATTGAATCATCCAGAGAGAAGCCATTCCATTTTCTCTTTTCTTGTATATCATGGACGATTGATCGGATATTTAACACAGAGAAAATAGGTCCAAGTTATATCTGAGAGTGGATTTATATAATGCAATAACATACCACATTGACGTTGCATAAGAATTGAATGGCATGTACTACGTTTGATATTTCACCGATAGAAAAAACGTATAATGAGGAATAATATAACAACAATTTTTGTCATTGTAATTTTTCACTGAAAAAAAAAAGGAAGCTGGGAATTTCCGGTTAAATGAATTCCTGTTGTTCAAACGTAACTATTGTTATCACATCAAAAAAAAGACCGTTCTAAGAAAAATGTGAAGTTACAATCTAACATGCCGATTTCGTTTCAAGTGAGTCCTATGAACAGGAAAAAAGTTAAGTATAGCAGTGATCAGGTACTTTTATTTGGAAAGGAACATTTCCTGTGTATAGACAAAAATATTTTGCTATACGTACAAGTCACGACTGCAGAAAATACGTAGGTCATAAATGATGCAGGAATATCTAGTAAAATTCAATAATTTTGTAAGTATAACCGAACATTATTTGTACGACTAACAGTATGAACACATTGAACTCAACAGAAAAGTTTTAGTATTTTTCACGGAAATTCAGATTATTCTACCGAAATAAATCTTATAATATATTATAATAATATAATAAATCGAAAGCCGAGTTTTAAAAGAAAAACTATTTATTCACAACGGACGATCATCCGACCCATCTAGCATACACTAAGAAAGAAACTATTTTTAATTATTGACGATTTATCGTCTTCAGAGGTTTCCATAACATTATCTTATCTCAATGTTCTAGAAGGAAAGTAACAAACAATGAACACCTGCAATGTGCGTCATTGGAAATTGAAAGCTCAAAATTATGCATAGTGATATAAATCTCGAATGAATAATAGATAAAGAGTACATCTGAAATATACAGGGTTGGCATTATGTATTTAAATGAACGATAGTTCTTCAATCCAACAATTCCGTTATAAGTACAGTAATTTCTGTTTTAGTTTAGTGTTCATTACTGAAAATTCTTGTAGAAACTGAAGAAAGAATCTCGGAATACAACTATTCAGTTTGTTCATTGAACAGGAAATTCCTGTGAATAGTCACGCATATTCCGGTTTTCGTCACAGTATTATTGAACGCTCGTACTACTTACACGAGGGCTATATCATTTCGTCACGATGTCTGTATTTTTCGAATTTTGAGCCGAATATGGTCTCAATCGACTATGTTCGACTCACTCATGACGAATCCGTCGGGAAATTCGAGTCTGTCCGTCCGTCCGACCGTATACACGATAACACTCAAACGGAATGTCCTAGAAACATGAAATTTTCAGGGTAGGTTCGAATCTCAAATTTTTGTTTTCCTGATTATTTCGAAACTAAAAATTCGATCGTGGTGCAACTTTGTTCTCAGATGGAGAGTAACGTGTTCAAGCTACATGCAAAATTTTGTCCAGCTCGCATGACCAGAACCATAGAAACCATAGAAAATTGAAACTTTCGAACGGAAAGGCCTGGAGACTTGGAATTGTCAGGATAGGTGTAGATCTCGAATGTTGCGGTCACGTTCATCAATGAGCAAAATTAGACTATGGGTTCCGTAAATTTGGTCGTTCGAAATTCAGTTTTCTTGATAATTTCAGAACTATGTATTTGATCGTGACGAAATTTTGTGTTTAAATTGAGAATGATATATTCGAGCTACATTTTGTCCAGATCGCATGATCAGAACTATAAAAACCATAGAAAATCATAACTTCCGAACGGAAATGCCTAGGGACTTGAATATTTCGGGATAGGTTCGGATCGCGAATTGTGCGGTCACGTTCATCAATGAGCAAAATTGGACAAGGAGTTCCGTAAATATAGCCTTTCAAACTATTTTTTTCGAAATTACTTATTGGATTTGAATGAAATTTCCCACATAGATGAAGAATAATGTATTCAAACTACGTGGGAAATTTGGTCCAGATCGCATTACCAAGACAATAGATAACGTAAAAAATTCTAGCGAATTATTGTGAAAAAATTGGTGACCTAAATCACTGACGTGAAGTCTAGATTTTCGCCTTAGTTTGAATTTTTTTTTGACAGCTTTCAAACTCTTTCCAATTGGTTTCTAAAACTGAAGAATGCGAGTCTACCTACAAGGTGCATGTACGAGCGCTCAAAAGCTCCTGCCTTCACGGCAGTGCTTTTCTCAATTTTTTTTTCTGTTGAAGTGACAAACTGCAGTTTGGTTGCATCAACTAATGTAAAACTTGTTATTTCTAGAGGAATCAAACGACCGGAATTGCCACGTAAAATCAACAAATATTTCTGCTGTCGCTCATATAGGGGGAATTTTCTATAAATGTAACCGATTTCATGTTGTAAAAATTTTTTCAGTGTTGTTATTATGCCACTCTGGTTTGAAGTTACATCGGTTCAATTTTTATGTCATGGACATTGTATAGTTCTTGAATAGTTCATCAAATATGATTATGTTATAGTTGCGGATTATTGCAGATAAAAGGCCACTTCAAATAAAGAAAAGCATATTTTCTTCTATGCTCCTATTCTTCGACGGAATTCTTTCCTTATTTTGGCTCGTAAAGGCTGATGCCGAGTTCTTGTTCGTACATTCAAAGTGTTCTCGCTTTCATCCTCGTTCAAATATTAGTCCTTTCGCCATACCAACCACGTCTCCCTGGGGAATCCTTAATGATTTATACAACCGCTCCTTCTGCCATCATCATTTAATTTATGTTTATTCTAAATTAAATATAACCGCTACATAATGTTGAGAATGAATTTTCCTCCGCCGTAATTTTCCACTCTATTCGGGAGCCGTTCTGGTGGTTTCTCCCAGGTTGTAAGATATTTGTTGCCGTGAAAATTTGATGAGGTTCTTTTCATCACAAGAATCCACCCTCTATTCTATCTATCCATCCTTTATCAAACTAAAATATATTCTATTGAATTTTCTACATTGCTTTTGAGCGCACGTACTACTTACACGAGGGCTATATCATTTCGTCACGATGTCTGTATTTTTCGAATTTTGAGCCGAGAATGGTCTCAATCGACTATGTTCGGCTCACTGATGACGAATCAGTCGGAAAATTCGAGTCGGTCCGTCCGTCCGTCCGTAAGCACGATAACTCTCGAACGGAACAACCTAGAGACTTGAAATTTTCAGTGTGGGTTCAGTTCTCGAATGCTTCGGTTGAGTTCGTAAATGGGCCAAATTCCACCAGGGGTTCCGTAAATATGGCCGTTCAAAGTTTTGTTTCCCTGATTACTTGAAAACTACAGATTTGATCGAAATGAAATTTTGCACTCAGATGGAAAATGAGGTGCTCAAGCTACATGTGAAATTTTGTCCAGATCGCGTGACCAGAACCATAGAAAACATAGAAAATTGTAACTTTCGAACGGAAACGCCTAGGGACTTGAAATTTTCAGGATAGGTGTGGATCTCAAATGTCGTGATCACGTTTATCAATGAGCAGAATTATAATAGGGGTTGCGTAAATACGGTCGTTTGGAATTTTGTTTTCTCGATCATTTCGAAACTTCGGATTCGATCGAGATGAAATTTTGTATTTTAATCGAGAAT
Organism: Aphidecta obliterata; assembly: GCA_963966015.1. NCBI lineage: Eukaryota > Metazoa > Arthropoda > Insecta > Coleoptera > Coccinellidae > Aphidecta > Aphidecta obliterata. Next base: position 9,718,195 of record OZ014435.1, read on the forward strand.
GATATATTAAAGCAATATTTTGTCCAGTTCGCTTGACCAGAACCATAGAAACCATAGAAAATTGTAACTTCTGAACGGAAAGGCCTAGGAACTTGAAATTTTCAGGGTAGATTTGGATCGCGAATGTTGCAGTCACGTTCATCATTGAGCAAAATTAGACTACGGGTTCCGTGAATATGGCTGTTCTAATTTTTTTTATCTTGATAATTTCGAAATTACTGGTTGAATTGTCCAGATCGCATCACCAAGACCATAGATACCGTAGAAAATTCTAGCGAATTATCGAAAAGAAATCGGTCAGCTGAAGCACTGACATGAAGTCTGGATTTTCGCCTAAGTTTGAAATTTTTTTTGACAGCTGTCGGAAATTCTTTCAATTGATTCCTGAAACTGGAAAATGCGAATCTACCTACAAGGTGGATGAACGAATGCTCAGAAGCTCCTGACTTCACGTCAGTGCTTTTCGTAATTTTTTTTTTCTAAATTGAATTCATCCATGTAGTAACCACGAATGGTGTTTTTTATTGGTTGTGGCTTCTTCCATAAAAATTTTTGTTCGACAGATATCATATGCCAATCTTGTACTTTGTGGCTATTTTTGCTGGAATTTATGGTGAATGTTTTCCGCTATTTATATCTCTGTGGTATATTTAAGGATTGAACATAAAAATAATATAAATATAAAATATTTTTTTTTGGCGATTCCAGTTCAGTTTCTATTGGAATTGTTCTTGATGATATCTGCTTTTATTTCTACAAGTTATGAGATCACTTTCTCCCATTTCTCTCCTTCACCTTTAATATTTACTTATTTGTTATTCAGGTCACCGAGACATTTATATTTTCGCATCTTCCCATTTTTCCTCCAGAATTGAAATTCTGATAACGTAAGAAGGAGTTTCCTTCGCATCAAATCATGATTCTCGGACGGCGAAAGAAACATTTCCCGGCTTTCCACAGTTACCCGACTTTTCCGCGAGCCACGCGTCACGTCCCGACATAAATCAGGGACGAAATAAATACGCAGAAATGCACGAATAATATCCCGCAGAAAATCGCTAGCATCTACCCCCCAAGTCATACAAATCTAAGACTGTAATAACTCAGATGATTTACATAACTGTCATCACGAGAAATCTCGGTTTGCTCGTCGCGTCGGGAAAAATCCGGGCAGGGACACGAGAGTGGCACGCTGAAAACCGGAGCAGGGTCGGACTTGCGGGTTTTCCCGGAATCAAACTGTGTTATTCCTTTGATTCAACTGAAGCAGAACGATTATATCAGATTTTAAGGGGGGTTTCCTTGCGCTTCGGCCTTAAGGTTTATTGTGCCCCCCTCAGAGCTGTTCTCTACAGCTTATAATATATTTCTGTTATGCCAGAGAGGAAGAAATATACCCTCTACCTGGGTCAGCTTGTGGTAAAATGAAGCTCTATGTGGAATTCGCAGACTAATAGTTATTTAATCAACGAGTTTATTAATGACAGCGATTAATGGTCGAAATATTTCATGAATCAGTACGAAAGAACACTACTAATGTCCGATAAGGAACGTGTGGATGAAGTGGAGGTTGAAGCATTATTTAATTTGGAACTATTATGACATAAAATTTTTTTCTGCAGTTTCTATTTTATTCTGAATGGAGTTTTCAATATACCCTTCTGCAACAGGAGTTTATTTCCAACCACCAAGTCTTTTGATGGCTGAAAAATCTGCACCACTGTCAGAAAGAATAGACTCAGAAGAACGCCGAAAACAGTGACCTGTATACAAATGTGGTTGCTCTAATTTAAGAAAGTTTGCAATCATTGACGGTAATTTAGAAAATGTATTAATTCCAACTGGTTGTGTTGAGCATTTATAGTTCTTATAAAAAACGAAAAATCTTTCGTGTGGAGTGTGAGCTGGCGGCCGCAAGGATATATATCTCTTTATTATGTTTAAAAGTGTATGCTCATCATTATCTACCACAGTGGTCCTGTTCGAATGTGTTTTCGATTAATTCACTGTCACCAAAAATTTCGATCCCATATCTTGTACATCCTTTCTCAGCAACCTTAACAATTCATCTTCTCTCAATGCACCCGCTACTCCGAATATCAAAGCGACCTACAAATCAAACAATGATAGTTATTTCACTATAACGAGATAATGAGAATATAAGTTGGAATAACGATTCAATTGAGTTTTATTTTTACCTTCGACATCAAGAAAACACTATCAGGAGCATTCGCTATAAACTCTCTCACATGTTCTTTTTCGAGAACTTTTGATTTTTTTGGGATATATCCCTCTCTTTTCCGTTTAATAAACATCACCAGTTTGTGGTATCTGCTTATATCAGTATTGTCTTTCATATTTAGTGTTGATTTCAGCATCGAATATTCTGGCCATAAACTAGCTAGATGCCCCTTTTCTGCAATACCCGTGAAGTATGCCAACCAAACCGTTTCCGTAAAGTTCCGGACCTTCTTGTCCTTGCACCAAGATCTGAATTCAGCATAGGTTTTCTCATATAAATGGCGGCTTTTTTCAGGAAGCAGACTCAAAGTTGCTGCTTCAGCAGTTTTTGTCACATCTGGCGGTGTCAAAGGGATATTTTCTTCGTTATTCATTATGTAGTAGCGTAACGGATTAAATCAGATTCTGATCGAAAGCGAATAAATAAATTTGACAGCTCGATCGTGCTCCGACATAGATGCATCTATGCTCCGACTGAATATTCTATAATCGGTTGCCATGATAATCATGCATTAATACAAGAAATCATGCATTAATAGGGGTCATTAATGGATGATTTCGAGTTCGTTAAAATGAGCTTTTATTCTATGGTCGACGGAAAATGAACTTTCAAATCATGGCGAAAACCTTGGAATTCTGTTTTCCGAAACCGATTCCCCATATCGAATTAACCGGATTCGATTCGCCCCAATCCCGAGTAATATTCCCCTCTGGCTATTACGCTCCTGTAGGCATGATCCAAAGTGCCCTTGGCCGGATCAGCGTTGAATAATGCAACGTGTCTTCCTCCTTAGCCGCTTTATCTCTTTAGCTAAAGCTCTATATTAACCCGCTGAGCGCTTACGCCTTTTATAATTCTGGAATACCACTTACATGCGAGTACAGAAGGAGGCGTTACCGAGGCACGCAGCGCTCTCCCGTCCCCCTGTCTGGGATAACCTCCCGGTTTTGATAAATTGAAAATCGTTCCGATTTATGCACGAAACACGGAACGGATATAGAGAGGTATCGACTCCTTTGTTCGTTTCGAATGTTGATAACAAACGTTGTTACGCTGGTTACTGGCACGTGAGGGGAACCGAATGGGGATGTTAATAATTCAGGACTGCAGGAAATGAATTATTAGTATTTTCCACAAAAGCAGGGATTGTGGTATCCTATTGGAAATTACCATGTTGGTAGCTTTTAAGATTGAACAACTCAAAACATCAAATCAAAGCTACACAAAATTTTTCAAACTTTATATAAAACTCTCCACAACTAGTTATAAACATAGTGATGGAAGAACCTGAGGCTTTCAGAATAATTGAAGAAGGAAACTAAGATTAGAGAGCCTGGTCATCTCTGACCATCCGCAACCCAGTCCAGTGAAAAAATTACAAAGAAATTCTTGAAAGATGATCTACCAGGTCGAAGAAAATGAGCCTTGAAATTGGAAATACAGGGAGTTTTTCAAGGTGAGGCTTTTTTTGACAGGGTGTAGAACTCATCAAGAGAAATTATTTCGCCGGAAGTTGATCATATAAAAAATTTATTTTGAAAAAAGTGCCAAAAATCTTGGGCATCAAGATCTTAGGACGACTCTGGATTGTGTCATCTCTCTTTCAGGAGATCTGCCATGAATCACAGTACCATATGCATTCCAGCAAGTAAATAAAGTGCTGTATTTTTTCGCAAATTCGGATATTCTCTTTCAACTTTTTTCAGGAGATTCTTCCTGCTCATTGTAAAGGTCCTATAAAAAAAATTGGAAGTTCACGAACTGACCGTTAAAATTGATCCAAATTTTTTACAGAAATTGTTCGAAATGATCACCATTCGTTCGATGTGCACAATATCTTGCATGGGGTAATAACGAATTATTACATGCAGCAACTATCACATCAGTTTTCTCACGAATTATGTCACAAGCATTTTCAATGCGTTGTTTCAGTTCCTCAACACTATTGTTGGTGTTTTCGAATTACTCCTAATGAAGAAATCAGAGGGCTTGAGATCCGGGGAGCGTGCAGTCAAACATCATACGCTCTTTCAGATGATTTCCCGTAAACTGAACGGATGCTATAAACACATATAGATCTCAATACGTACCGTCAGATCCAGACTGAAAATTTTTCATATTCGCGAATAACTTTGAGTTCGAAATACTCGGTCCTGGAGAATATTTCATAAAAAGGACTTTTGGAATTTTGACTTATTTTAATGAGTTCTAGCAACTGTCCAAAAAAAGCCTCACCTTTTAAAACGCCCTAGCAGAAATTTCATAAATGAAATCTCTTGAGTTAGGGTTCAGCAGTTTTCCCCCTCCACCGAGTACGTCGTTCGACAGGGGAGGGGGAAATGTAGGTCAAAAAGTGGTGTCGGTTTTTCACTTATATCTCCTAACCGAACCAACTCTTCTCGAAATTGTTAAAGATAAAAGTTGTAGAGAATTGAATTCTGCATCGAATGAGACCAATTGCCCGTTACCGATCTATAGAAAATAAGAAAAAAAATGGGAGATATCGGAAATTAATCCAATCAGGAATTCTATGGATGAAATATCCTAGTTTGGGTCCAGTTAGAACCCTCCAAATGTCCCCTTTTCTGCTTAGTACGATGTTGGAAAGGAGAGTGAAAAATGTGGGTACAAAGAAGGTCGAAGAGGAATTTTCTTGCGTTTCTTGCGTTAGAAATGAAATTTTCAAAAACTTGAAATCTGCCTCCAAAAAGACTGACTGTAGAAGAACACCCTTCACTCTACAGTAGGACGAAGTTAAACCAAATCTTCATGCCAGTTTGTTCATGATATCGCCCCTAATATCTCAGAAATGTGAAAATTTCCTTTTATTTGCTGAAGACTCGAAAATTACTGAGACATTTGTTGTACCAGAAACACAGTAAGAATATCGTCATTTCCGGCTTAACGAAGAAAGTTCACATAATTTGATTGGAACATTATGAAATAAGCAAATCCAGCTGACATTGCAGTAGCATATTTAATTATTTATGAAATATTATCGTTGAAAAATTCGGAATTCCCCAATCTACCTCAAATTCTATCATTTTGAATATAAACTACAGGGTGTTTTTAAAGGTGAGGCTTTTTTTCTCACCAGCAATAGAGCTCATCAAAATAAGTCGATATACCAAAAATCTATTATATAAAATATTCATCATGGCCGAGTATTTCGAAATCAAAGTTACCTGCGAATCTGAGAAATTTTTAGCCCGGAGTTAGGTACTATCTGAGGTCAGTATCCGGGAAATCATCTATGATGCGTATAATGCCTTTGTTTTACGATCTCACCCCTGTGATCTCTTTCTTTGGGATCATTTGAAAATTTAAGAGTAATAGTGACGGTGAGGTGAATGCGAAAGAACTAAGACAGCGCATTAAAAGTATGTATGTAATGTGGTAAAGATGAAGAAGCGCTCTAAAATCTTTCGATTTTTCCTATCTGATTTCCTATCTAAAAACAAAAGTTTCCAGGTTCTTTGGAATTTTCTTCAGAGTCTGCCTTATCGAATATTTATTTTGTACACCCTTTTCTGACGCTGAATACATCAACGAAATTGATGAAATCATGTCCGAGAACCTTATCATTGAATATTTATAAAGAAAAGGCTGTCAGGATACATAATTAACCTGGCTGAAAGTGGAAAATTGAATATTTGCATTTTCCTTCCATGCTCCTGAGGTATTAACTCGAACTAGCGTTCTGCATTCAATTAATCATTTTCAGACTTTCACAAGTTCTCGCGGGGAATTTCTAGGGAAGAGGGTGTTGTTGCGTCAAGTAGCTCAAAAGAGGTGAGCTAGTAGTTATTTCATATACAGATACGCAGATATTCGACAATCGAATTGATTGTAGCGGGTCTTCCAAAAAATAGTATATTATTCAACAAGCGGTAATGTAGGTCATAATTCACGCAGATGAAGTTTGCAACACGAGCCGAAGGCGAGTGCTGTAATTCATCAAGTGAGTTATGACTATTACCGCAAGTTTAATACTATACTTCGCTTTATCTATGACTATAACAATAAATACTAAGAAACAAGTACAGAGAAAGAACTTTATTTACAAATCTTGATAGTTACCTATAACAATGCATTATTTATGTTGATTGTGCTTATTAGCATGTGGTTGAAAGTCCATAGGGGCTTTATATTAAGTGCTAAGTTCACTAAAATATGATACAAAAACATTCTCTGTAAACGATGACTTGATATTCTTACTGTTACACCAATCTTGAAAATTGTTGTATACACTTTTATATTTGTTTTGGGATTTTTCAGGCGATAAATTCCATATGGTAACATTGGCTGATTGTCTTATTTCTGAAGGTCTACATAATAATTCATCTTCACTATCTGTATTAATCTTTTTCAGTAAAACATCCACAATAATAACATCCACAATTAATTTCAGATAACTTGAAAATTATTCAAGTGACGTACCCTCAATATCAATAATGGACTGTTCCTTTTCGGCCAATCGGCTTGTTCAGAAGCACAGAGTTATGGTAGTGAGTTATTATAACTCACGTTGTTTGTTTACAGATACTGTTAATTGCTCAAAAGTTGTTGAATAATGAATATATAATTCAATAGGAGTAGATAAAGGTTCTATTCGCACTGAAGGCGAAGTTGGTCGAAAGATAGAAGTTCCGCCATTGTTTTGTCGTGCTAGCGTACAGCTAAGTAGTTGCTATAATACTTTTGTGAATATTTTGTAGAATAACTCAAATTGACGATAAAATCATAAAATATCTCATGAGTTTTTACATTTTTGAGCGCTCGTACTACTTACACGAGGGCTATATCATTTCGTCACGATGTCTGTATATATCGAATTTTGAGCTGAAATGTGCCGTGAGCACGATTACTCTAGAACGGACCAACCTAGAGACTTGAAATTTTCAGTTTGGGTTCAGTTCCCGAATGCCTCGGTTAAGTTCGTTAAAGGGCCAAATTCCACCGGGGGTTCCGTAAATGTGGCCGTTCAAAGTTTTTATCTCCTGAATACTTGAAAACTACAGATTTGATCGAGATGGAATTTTGCACTCAAATGAAAAATGAGGTGTTCCAGTTACATATAAAATTTTGTCCAGATCACATGACCAGAACCACAGAAATCATATAAAATTGTAACTTTTGAACGGAAGCGCCTAGGGACTTGAAATTTTCAGGATAGGTGTTAATCTCGAATGTCGTGATCACGTTCATCTATCAGAAAAATTATACTAGAGGTTCCGTAAATATGGTCGTTTGAAATTTAGCTTTCTTGATAATTTCAAAACTACAGATTCGATCGTGGCGAAATTTTGTATACTAATGGAAAATGATATATTCGAGCTACATTTCTCCAGATCGCATGACCAGAACCATAGAAACCATAGAAATTACTTTCGAACGGAACGGCCTAGGGACTTGAAATTTTCAGGATAGGTGATATCGCGTTCACGTTCATCAATGAGCAGAATTATACTAGGGCTTCCGTAAATACGGTCGTTCGAAATTTTGTTTTCTCGATAATTTCGAAACTACGGATTCGATCGAGATAAAATTTTGTATTTAAATCGAGAAAGATATATTGAAGCAACATTTCGTCCAGATCGCATGACCAGAACCATAGAAACCATAGAAAATTATAACTTCCGAAGGGAACGGCCTAGGAACTTGAAATTTTCAAGGTAGGTTTGGATCGCAAATGTCGCGGTCACGTTCATCAATGAGCAAAATTAGACTAGGCGTTCCGTAAATATGGCCGTTCAAAATATTTTTTTCCTGATAACTTCGAAACTACTGATTGGATTGGAATGCAATTTTACACCTAGCTGAAGAATAATGTATTCAAACTACATGCGAAATTTTGTCTAGATGGCATTTCCAAGTCCATAGACCGTAGAAAATTCTAGCGAATTGTCGAAAGAAAATTCGTCAACTGGAGCACTGACATAAGGTCTGGAATTTCGCCTAAGTTTGAGACTTTTTTTGACAGATGTCGAAAAAACTGGAGATTGCGAATCTACCTACAAGGTGGATGTACGAGCGCTCAAAATCTCCTGACTTCACGGCAGTGCTTTTATAATTTTTTTCACTATAGCTGGTATTCACGATAGATTACTTTCGATATTTCGAATCAAAATAAGTTAATGTGAAATTCAACACAAATTACGTTTGTTTGAAAATAATTATTGTGGGGTTACTTTTTATTATACTTTCGTGGTGATATTGATAGTTCTCATAGTTTTGCTTGAGGACTTTCATTTTCACTTGTAACCAGAAAAAGTGCAAAATTTTAGTTCTGTAATTTCAATAGGAGTTAAAATTAAAGTTTATTTTGATATCAACCAAAGTTCAATTTCCACTTCTGGAAAAAAAGTTCATTGAAATTTATTTCTTACGACACATGTTATGATGGGTGACTTTGAAGATTATATCAAAGATGCCCCAAGCGCACATGATTTCGATTAAAAGAAATTTATTGAGAGTGAGGGAATAAGGATCACATTGATAAAAACTGTATTAGACCCGAAACATTCGTTATAATGAAGAAAAACTGTGCTTATCAAAGTGACCCCAATTTGAGTATAACTTTGATATCAAAACAATCATTATTTTATCAAAGTGCAAATTCATTGTACATTTTTTCAGGCAAAATTAAGGGTAGTTCTAGTTCAATACCCAGTTCAAAAAGCAATAAAAAGTGAAAGTAATGAACTTCAGATAATGGGTCGCAAGAATTTGGCGATATACATGGTGTTTTTCGAAGTGAAGCTTTTTTTTTGACCAGAACTTATCAAAAAAGATCATTTCGCGGGAAGTTACTTTTCACCTCACCTTACTTATACACTAATGATTTCAAATGACCCCAAAGGAAGAAGTCACAGGCGTTGAAAAAAAATCATATGCATCATTGATTATTTCCCGTATACTGACCTCAGACACCTAGTAATATCTACACATTTAGATATCAATACGAACCTCAGTCAGAATTTCTCAGATTCGCGAGTTAAATTAATTTCGAAATATTCGGCCCTGGTGAATATTTTATATGAACGATTTTTGGTATATTGACTTATTTTGATGAGTTCTCTTGCTGGTCGATAAACCTTACCTTTGAAAACACCTTGTATATAGAAGAAAATGATTTTGATTACCCAATAGTCATCGAATGATTACCTACCCGTTATCAATCAGAAATCATAGATAAAAAAAAATATATCGAATGCGACGAAATTGAACCCAAAGAAATAGATATCAATCAATAATCGAACAACCTGGATTTCTTTCAATGAATGGAACAACTATTACCATATAAAAGGATATTCCGCTGATGATTAACGGAGCTGGGAGAAACTCAATGGTATCATATAACAAGCGTACATTATAAGGTTTGTTAATATCATTTATCAACAAGTTGAGCTCTATTGATCCGCTTTGTGAACACTTCAGCGGAATATTTGAATGGAATCCATTTTGTGCCTAGTAGAATGAGTGTTGCTTAGAAGCAGGACTCATTTTCAGGCCATTATCCTGTCGCTTTCGAGGCGCGTCTCATGCTTGTAACTTAGGGAGTTCATCGAATGGTAAAGCTTCATGAAAGGAGTACGTACACTGCTCAACAATTTCCGTTGAAAATTTGTATGAAGATATCGAATATTTTCTTTTTGATTTTTTTTTCTTAGGCCTGGTGCTTCTGGTGCTTTACTCGTTATTGTTCTAATAAATTTATCTGCGTAAGTTCATGAAATCTGGCAGTTTCAGGAAAAACCATTCAAATTCATGAAATGTGTTTCCATTTCCACTATGTTTTTCATAGTTTTTCATTCCATCTGTTCAAGGTCTGAATGCGCCAGCGGAGTTTTTTCGTGAGGATCTTCTCACTGAAAGAATAAAAATAAAATTAAAAAAGCACTGACGTGTAGTCAAGAGTTTTTGAAAGCTCATTCATCAACCTCCTATTAAACAAATTTCTGCATCTGACGAAAAAATGACAGCCGCTCTCTGTCAATTATGCCGCATCAGCTGTTAAAGGAATATAAGGATTCTTTTTTTCGATGATTCGCTAGAATCTTCTACGATTTCTATGGTTTTGGTGATGCGATCAGAGCAAAATTTTGCACGTAGTTTGAATACCTTATTCTCCATTTATGAGCGAAATTTCATCCCAATTCAATCGGTAGTTTCGAAATTATCGAGAAAAACATATTTTGAACGGTCATATTTACGGAACCCCTAGTCAAATGTTGCTGATTGATACACGTGACCTCGACATTCAAGATCCAAACCTACCCTGAAAATTCCAAGTCCCTAGGCCTTTTCGTTCGAAAGTTATATTTTTATATAGTTTCTATGGTTCTGGTCATGCGATCTGAACAAAATTTCGCATGTAGCTTGAACACGTCAATCCCAATAAAAAGTGTTTCAATTCCAATTAACTGTTCATGATTAGGTGGAATCTGATGCAAGATTAAGCTTGAAAAAAATTTCAAAAAGCACTGCCGTGAAGTCAGGAGCTTTTGAGCGCTCGTACATCCATGTTGTAGGTAGTTTCGCATTTTCCAGTTTTAGAAATCAATTGTAGGAATTTTCGACAGCTGTCAAAAAAATTCTCAAACTAGGCGAAACTCCAGACTTCATGTCAGTGCTTCAGCTGACCAATTTTTTTTCGATAATTCGCTAGAATTTTCTACGGTATCTATGGTCTCGGTCATGCGATCTGGACAACGCACGGTGTTTGAATACATTATTCTCCATCTATGTGCAAAATTTTATCTCAATCCAATCGGTAGTTTCGAAATTATCGAAAAAAAAATATTTTGAACGGTCATATTTACGGAACCCCTAGTCAAATGTTGCTGATTGATACACGTAACCTTGACATTCAAGATCCAAACCTACCCTGAAAATTCCAAGTCCCTAGGCCTTTTCGTTCGAAAGTTATATCTTTATATAGTTTCTATGGTTCTGGTCATGCGATCTGAACAAAATTTCGCATGTAGCTTGAACACGTCAATCTCCATCTGAGTGCAACATTTCATTCAAATCGAATCAGTAGTTTCGAAGTAATCCGGAGAATAAAATTTCGAACGGCCATATTTACGGAACCCCTCGTCAAACGATGCCCAATAACAAACTCAACCGCGGAATTCGAGATTCAAACCTACCCTGAGAATTTCAAATTTCTAGGTCGTTCCGTTCGAGAGTTATTGTGTATACGGATGGTCGGACGGACGGACAGACTCAAATTTTTCGACGGACCATTTTCGGCACAAAATTCGAAAAATACAGACATCGTGACGAAATGATGTAGTCCTCGTGTAAGTGGAACGAATTCCATTTTTTTGTTACTCCTACTCCTGAGAGAATAAAACATGTGAATACGATACAATACAAAAAGATGAAATATATTTAATACCGAATGTTTGATCGAAAATGTAGCTTAGGTCTGCACAACTTGGAGTTTCATCAATCTATTTGAACCCTATTTATAATTCAAAACTCGACTTGTAACAAAATATTCGCAACATTGTTAATTGCGAAATATATAAAATGTTTCTGAAGATGGAACGATGATTTGATTTGAATGTTTAAATTCGTAGTTTCTGATAATCACGTCGATGGAGACGTTTTTGGGCTTCCACTCCTATGATATTCAGAATAAGGATGAAAAAAATTTGAGAATTCTAAATAGTTCATCTCTATGTGAATCCCAGAGAATTTTCCGCATTATTCATGGAATGAGCATCATTCCTCACTGCTTGGCTTATTGAAAATTTCTATATCTAGTTATACTCCCCCAACCTTCGAAAAGGCAGACAGAGATTCCTGGATGATATTGGAAACCTGATAAAGCATTTTGTATTCAAAGTTTTCCATTATAGGAAAATATCAATTTTCCCGGAGTCGTATTCCCTCTTCGTGGACCCATAACAGGAATGACTTGGGGCGAGAATGTTATGTGAACACCTCATCTGAATGGAACTCTGTCATTTTCTTTGAATGCTTTGGTCCTATTGATATTATTATTGATATTGTGTTGAAATTCGTACTCCCAACAATTTTATCGGGACAATTTATCACTAACAAGCTGCTTTCTTCGCACCTCCACAGTTCAGCTAAAAGGTGATGAAATATTCGACATAAGAACCAAAGGAACCATAAAAACATTAAAACTGACTCTATTTAATGTTATCACGAAGTCGACCTACCGTTGAGTAAAAAACCATAATTTCAAATTTTATTCTTCAGACTCCTCATTTTGAATTCTACCTCCATTCCATCTGACAAAGCTACGTGTGTAAAACCCTCTCGAGTGGAAGACAGAGACTGGGAAAACAGTCCCGCAAGTTGATTGCCGAAGGACCATAAGAAAACCACCCCAAACCACTTCGCCAATTAACTACAGACTTCGGAACACTTGCAGATGTAATTACCGAAAGTGTCTGATGCTTACCTCGTTCTCAACAACGCGGCACCAGATTACGTATTGTTCTTCTCCTCCTTCTTCCTCTGCTAGATTGAATCTTTCAATCTGGGGTCGATTTATAACAACGAATTAACGGGCTTGGAGAGGAGTAGGTGATATCTCAACCCCAAGCAAGAAACATCTCATGTCAATTAAAAATGTAAATGGTGGGGTGAAAACGCAGCTTCGAATTGTTTCTCACTAATATCTTTCTGAAACATCATATAATTTATTCTAATTTATCCCAAAAAAATCCTCCGATCTAGAACTGATGTCTTCGTCTCTCGAAAAGGAAGAGCGCTTGTGCAAACCCTGAATAATTTCTTTGTCACCGTGACTATAGACTTGCGCAAGTAAATGGTAACATCTGTTGCCTGTGTTTGATGTTGAAATTCTTTTTGAGTGTTATTGAAGCAAAATGGAAACAAAAAACAAACTACATTCATCATACTTTTCAGTACATAATTTTCTTTCCTTGTTACACAAATATGTTTTTATGTGCACCTCCCTCCGGTCCTTGATGAAATCTTGGATCTGCCCTTGTACTGAATATTATTATTTCTAATTTCATTTTCATGAATTTTCCTTGAATTCATTCATCTGAAGCTTCAAATTCTGATGAAAATTCATGCGAGAGAAAAACTATGGCTTTCTCTGAAACATTGAAATACTCTTCTAAATAATTCAAAATTTTGACCCTAGACTGTGGATTTTCGGAGCAACCGAGACAGACAAACCGAATAAATGACCTATGGAAAAAATTATAACGGTTTCCACACACGCTCAATGTCTTCGTTTCACCCTGCTCAAAAATTATTGGAATATTAATTTCTGCATACGAAATTACGTACCTATTCGAAGTCCAAGAATTGTGATAGCCTTTCTGCACTGGTAATATAAATGCTAATGCACTCGTTAACTTCTTTGGTCGTAAATGAACAAAACTGAATTACCATATAATTGAGTGAGACTCCAGAATAACACGAATACATTTATATGTTCATTAACATGCGCCATTTTCTGGCACATTCAGTGAGTTCACTGAGTTTTGATTCAATAAAAATATAAAAGAATAATATTAGGGTACATGCGTGACATGGATTTCTACCGATCCTAGTCATCAAAAGTTGTGAATAATTGAAGATAATTCGATTATTTCCCTACAGATGAAACATGATGATACTAGGTGAATATCGAGGCGATCCAAAATTTGTCGGTGTTTGAGCGCGCGTTGAAGGGATTCTAGGGTAATACACTTTAGGACAGTTGTTTGATTTTCTGAAGGATAGTGAATAGTGTTTACTTTCCATACAGATGTTTGTGGCCAACGACACTGGAAGATTTGATTAAATGATATGTTTACGTCCGATATGAAATTTTCATGCCAATCTGCGGATCTGACTTAAATTCGTATTGAGATCTCAATGTGTTTATAATCTCGGTCTGAGAGGGCAGTATACGGGAAATCATCTATTGTGCGTATGGTTTTTTCAAGTTTTCGGATCTCAAACCCTGTGATTTCTTTCTTTAGGGTCATTTGAAAACATTAGTGTATAAGTGATTGTGAAGTAAATAGTGCGGAAGAACTGGGACAACGCATTGAAAACGAATGTGACATTATTCTGTGAGCAAACTGATGTGATAGTTGCTGCATGTAACCATGGAAAATTTGAATCTGTCCGTCCGGTCGTGAGCACGATAACTTTCGAACAGAACGACCTAGAGACTTGAAATTTTTAATGTGGGTTCAGTTCCCGAATGCCGCAGCTGAGTTTGTTAATGGGCAGAAATACACCAGGGATTCCGTGAGAATGGCCAATTGAAATTTTGTTTACCTGATTACTTCGAAACTACTGATTCGATCAGGATGAAATTTTGCACTCAGATAAAGCTACATGCAAAATTTTGTTCAGATCACATGACCAGAATCATAGAAATCATAGAAAATTATAACTTTCGAACGGGAAGGCCTAGGGACTTGAAATTTTCAGGATAGGTGTGGATCTCGAATGTCGCGTTTGTTCATCAATGTGCAAAATTAGACAAGGGGTTCCGTGAATATGGCCGTTCAAAATATTTTTTTCCTGGTAATTCCGAAACTACTGATCGGATTGGAATGAAATTTCGCACATAGATGAAGAATAATGTATTCAAACTATGTGCGAAATTTCTCCAGATCGCAGTACCTAGACCATAGATATTGTAGGAAACTCTAGCGAATTATCGAAAAAAAATTGGTCACCTAATGCACTGACGTGAAGTCTGGAGTTTCGCCTTAGTTTGAAGTTTTTTTTTTCAGCTTTCAAAAACTTCTTCAATTGGTTTCTGAAACTGGAAAATGCGAATCTACCTACAAGGTGGATGAACGAGCGCTCGAAAGCTCCTGACTTCACGGCAGTGCTTTTTACATTTTTCTCAAGGACCTTTCTTATCAGAAATTTTTTCTTTTCTTAGTTATGGATACCGTTCGGGAAAAATCTCCTAATAAACGTTGAAAGAGAATACAAATCTGCGATCAATTCTAGTGCCGAGAAAAGATCACAAGCCTATTATGGCAGAAAGTGATTCATTACAGTTCATCATAGACATAACACGACCCAGAGTGGTATCAAGGTATTGATGGCCAAGATTTTTTCCACTTTTTCCAAATTGAATATTTTATATAATCAACTTCCGGCGAAATGATCTCTTTTGATCAGTTCTAGCACCTGTCAAAAAAAAACTTCACCCTAAAAAACACCCTGTATATCGTCTTCTTGAGTACCCATTCTTATCACCTCTATATAAGGAAACAGTTTCAGACTAGTGGCAGTATGTGACATTATTCTTTGTTGTGTGTAAATTTCCTTTGGTCTTTTTGAGCGCTCGAGGGCTATATCATTTCGTCACGATGTCTGTATTTTTTTAATTTTGAGCTGAAAATGGTCTCAAACGACTATGTTCGACTCACTGATGACGAATCCTTCGAAAAATTCGAGTCCAGATGTCCAGATCGCATGACCAGAACCATAGAAACCATAGAAAATTGTAACTTTCGAACGGAAAGGCCTAGGGACTTGAAATTTTCAGAATAGGTGTGGATCTGAAATGTCGCGTTCACGTTCATTAATGAGCAGAATTATACTAGGGGTTCCGTAAATACGGTCGTTTGAAATTTTGTTTTCTCGATCATTTCGAAACTACGGATTCGATCGAGATGAAATTCTGTATTTTAATCTAAAATGATATATTAAAGCAATTTTTTGTCCAGATCGCATGACCAGAACCATAGAAACCATAGAAAATTGTAACTTTTGAACGGAAAGGCCTAGGAACTTGAAATTTCCAGGTTGGGTTTGGATCGCGAATATCGCGGCCACGTTCATCAATGAGCAAAATTAGACTAGGGGTTCCGTGAATATGGCTGTTCAAAATATTTTTTTCCTGATAATTTCGAAACTACTGATTGGATTGGAATGAAATTCTGAGGAATAATGTATTCAAACTACGTACCGAATTTTGTCCAGATCGCATTACCAAAACCATGGATACCGTAGAAAATTCTAGCGAATTTTCGAAAAATAATTGGTCACCTAAAGCACTGACATGAAGTCTGGAGTTTCAACTAAGTTTCAGAATTTTTTTGACAGCTGTCGAAAATTCCTCCAATTGATTTCTAAAACTAGAAAATGCGAATCTACCTACAAGGTGGATGTACGAGCGCTCAAAAGCTCCTGACTTCACGGCAGTGCTTTTCGAAATTTTTTTCAAGCTTAATCTTGCATCAGATTCCATCTAATCATGAACAGTTGATTGGAATTGAAACTCTTTCTACTCAGGAACGAGAAAAGGGCAAAAAACGTTCGGGATATTCTCGGGTACCTACCCAATAACGAGAAGAAACAGCGCTCAATCTACTCAGCAATTAGGCAGGTAAAACAATACATTTTATCGAGGAATCCCAACATGGAACGTCGTTTTTTCCTCTCTAGCCTGAGCAACTTGGCAATTATCCCGTAATTTCTGAAACGTGCTCCTGTGCCAAACTCGATCTCACACAACGGAAATGACATGCATTTCCCAGATGTTCCCTCCAAGAGTTAAGGATGACAATTAACTAGGTATTTCCCATGATTCCCAGAGCACCTCGATGCGGAAATATAAAGCGCTAATCTGCAGTTTTTTCATCGCTGAGATTCAACTTCGTGACCTAGAGTTATTTCTACTACGTTTTCTAGTTTTAATTCATTAAAAACTTCGAAAAGCTTTGACGTGAAATCAGGAGCTTTTGAACGCTTGTTTGAATTCAACGCCAGGGTGGTACTTATCGTAAGTAGTCGCATCAAATGAACTGAAAAAAACGAATCGTAGGAATGTCCGGTTAAATGAATTCCTGTTGTTTAAACACAACTATTGTTAGTATAACATGAAGAGACCGTTCTGAGAACAATCTGTGCTTGCAATCTAACATGCCGATTCCGGTTTAAGTGACGTGCGTCCTATGAACAGGAAAAACGGTATGTATAGCAGAGAGCAGGTACTTTTATTTCAAAAGTAATATTTCCGTAAATATTACAAAAAGCAAACGAATCTATGATAAAACTCATTATCTAGAATTTTTTATGTAGAGTGTTTTTTAATGTGAGGTCTTTTTTGAGAGGGCTAAAACTCGTAAAATGAGATCATTTCGCCGAAAGTTGATCATATGAAATCTTGGGCATCATCATCTTAATAAGACACTGGATCGTGTTATCTTTCTGTTAGGAAATCTGCCATGAATGCATTCACAAAAATTTCGAAAAGCACTGCCGTGAAGGCAGGAGCTTTTGAGCGCTCGTACATGCACCTTGTAGGTAGATTCGCATTTCCAAGTTTCAGAAATCAATTGAAGGAATTTTCGACAGCTGTCACAAAAATTCTGAAACTTAGGCGAAACTCCAGTTTTCATGTCAGTGCTTTAGGTGACCAATTTTTTTTCGATAATTCGCTAGAATTTTCTACGGTATCTATGGTCTTGGTGATGCGATCTGGACAAAATTTGGCACGTAGTTTGAATTCATCATTCCCAAGCTAGGTGCAAAATTTCATCCCAATCCAATCGGTAGTTTCGAAATTATCAGGAAAAAAATATTTTGAACAGCCATATCTACGGAACCCCTAGTCTGATTTTGCTCATTGATGAACGTGGCCGCAATATTCGCGATCCAAACACACCCTGAAAATTTCAAGTTCCTAGGCCTTTCCGTTCAAAAGTTACAATCTTCTATGGTTTCTATGGTTCTGGTCATGCGATCTGGAAAAAATATTGTTTTAATATATCATTCTCGATTGAAATACAAAATTTCATCTCGATCGAATCCGTAGTTTTGAAATTATCGAGAAACCAAAATTTCAAACGACCGTATTTACGAAACCCCTAGTATTATTCTGCCCAT
Organism: Aphidecta obliterata; assembly: GCA_963966015.1. Taxonomy (NCBI): domain Eukaryota; kingdom Metazoa; phylum Arthropoda; class Insecta; order Coleoptera; family Coccinellidae; genus Aphidecta; species Aphidecta obliterata. Next base: position 9,736,307 of record OZ014435.1, read on the forward strand.
TGATAAACGTGAACGGGACATTTCAGATCCACACCTATCCTGAAAATTTCAAGTCCCTAGGCCTTTCCGTTCGAAAGTTATGATTTTCTATGGTTTCTATGGTTCTGGTTGTGTTATCTGGAGAAATGTAGCTTGAATATATCATTCTCCATTAGTATACAAAATTTTGTCAGGATCGAATCTGTAGTTTTGAAATTATCAAGAAAACTAAATTTCAAACGACCATATTTACGGAACCCCTAGTATAATTTTGCTCACAGATGAACGTGATCACGACATTCGAGATCCACACCTATCCTGAGAATTTCAAGTCCTAGGCGTTTCCGTTCAGAAGTTACAATTTTCTATAGTTTCTATGGTTCTGGTCATACGATCTGGACAAAATTTCACATGTAGCTTGAACACCTCATTCTCCATTTGAGTGCAAAATTTCATCTCAATCAAATCTGTAGTTTTCAAGTAATCAGGGGAACAAAACTTTGAACGGCCATATTTACGGAACCCCTGGTGGAATTTTGCCCATTATCGAACTTAACCGAGGCATTCGGGAACTGAACCCACACTGAAAATTTCAAGTCTCTAGGTTGTTCTATTCGAGAGTTCTCGTGCTTACGGCCGGCCGGACGGACAGACTCAAATTTTCCGAAGGATTTGTCATCAGTGAGTCGAACATAGTCGATTGAGACCATTTTCGGCTAAAAATTCCAAAAATACAGACATCGTGACGAAATGATAATATAATAGCCCTCGTGTAAGTAGTAAGAGCGCTCAAAAATCATACGCTCTGTCGGATGATTTCCCGTAAACTGAACGCATTCAATAAACACATTCAAACCTCGATACTTATATCAGATCCGGGTTGGGAATTTCTCAGATACGCGGGAAATTTTGATTTATTTTGATGAGTTCTAGCACCTGTCAAAAGAAAGCCTCACCTTTGAATACACCCTGTATAGTATAGTGAAAAATTTGGTGAGTTTTTTTATATGGAAGTAGAGAAGAAATTTGTGGAGTTTAGTTAAGAACAACAGCCTTGTCGAACAAAACCCCCAACAACAACTCCATACTCAATAGATTGCGCTTTCCAACCCAAAAACATCGAAGCCAGCTTTAATTGGAACTGAACACTCCAACTGCGAACTCATTAAAAGCGGAGACAAATTCTTATCGTACTTAAGGAACAAGACACACATAATAAATTACTATTATTCAAGTTCCCCCAGGACCAACTGGGACCCGGTTAAAAACGGAGGTTCCGAAACTGGGGACCTGCACTGTCGGAAGAACGTGATAAAACGTGAAACTCCCAGGCGTTGAATGTAGATTCTTCGTCTTCCATTCCGTGAAAATTCCGTTTGTTTTCATCCCTATTTCCCGGTCCGGGAAACCTGTAGATTTTCATTCTCGTTATTAAGGAGACGTGGAGACGAAAACAGGAAATGCGCCTGCGATTTATCGATAGAGTTGAGATACCATTGTGATTCCGCATATTTTTGGATTCATATTCTGGTGGTATTTAAATGATCGCCTGAAACGGAGAAAACAAGGTTAAATTTGAAGGTTTGGAAGATTTCTGATTTGCCTCATTTAAACGATATAAGATGCTCACACTATCGACGCAAATAGAAGGAGATTTATGACGGTCGTAAATTCATTCAGGTCACACGAATTTCCACGAGGACATGTTAACAAATCCTTCACATTCATCGGGGGAAAACTTGTTGATAAACCATTTAATTTGACCTCACTTACCGGTAACAACGCGAACAAATTTAAAACCCCCGCGCGTTGAGCCAAATGAAAAAGAATTAAAGGCATTAAGTCGACGAACAAAAGCATGGCAAATGAATATATGGCCCATAAACGTCTATGGTGTTATTTACAGTGCTTTTCGCGGAGCGTGGATTGAACCTGGAGCAAATTGGATGTAACAGTTCATTTTGTAGAATGGAGAATAATGCAGGCTATCGTGGTTTAATTTATGAACATTTAAAACTAAATGATATCTCTTCTTGGCAATTCTTTGATTCGGTTGAATTAAGGTAGTACAGCTTATTTTAATGTTGTAATTCGTTTCTTAAATTATTATTGCCTGCTTTGATTTTCCATCGTCATATTTCTTGGTCATCTTACCATTTTACCCCCACAAAGACATCCTCAATCTCTTTTCATTCGGGTTCTTCCACTAATCTCAGATCGAGATGTATTTGTAGTCGTTTGGTTCCAAAGGAGCCTTCCTACACCTCTACCATTTGATCTTAGGTGCGTAATGATTTCCCTGGAAATCCACTTTCCGTCGAATGTTTAAGTGAAAGACTCGTTCTGCAGATCAGGTAATGGTTATTAATACACTCGCATAAACCATACGAAACTCACCCTCGGCTCGTTTCGTATCCCGGTTAATGCTCGTGTATTACAACATTGGAAGACTCAATAACATTTCGGTAGAATTGATTCAAATAGTCGGGAATAGAGATTATTTCTTCTGGCCTAGTCGATACAAGAAAAAATCGAAGTCGTGGGAACGCCTAGAAATGTGAAGAATCAACGTATTAATTCAAGTATTTGTCAAGTCTACACGTCTACGTCGATAATCCAAACTCAAGAGTTTTAAAAGACCCATAAATAAAGTGCCTAACGAGCGTCTAATGACCAAAAAATTTAAATGAAGCGTTGTGAGATTCCACGAATTAAGCACTTAATTAAGTGTGTACATGGAAAATTTCACATACTACCACCACTGTCGGAAATGTGAGAGGCGATTGGTTTCAGACCAATAATTTCCAATGTTTGGTTCACGAACCGCCTTAAAAAAAATAATAGAAGGGGTTGATTGGAAAACGAAAACATCATTTGGAACCACCTAGAATGATAGGGTTGAAAATTTTATTGGGACGGAAAAAGGCAGTGGTTTTTGGGAACTCGGTCGAAGGTTTTGGGGGCCTCTATCAGGAGTGGTTTTTTGGGACTCGGTCGAAAAAAAATTTTTGGGAAAATTTATCAGGAGTGATTTTGCGGAAGTCGGACGGCAAAAGTATTTTTCGATGGGAAAGAGCACGTAATTCTGGAACTTGTTTGAGTTGAAGTAGTTTTCGAGAAGAAGGCATGAATAGCTCTTTCAGAAAAATATCACGGAATCTATCGAGGATTTAATTGAGATAGGCGAAAAAAATTATATCGAATCGCCGAAAGAAAGAACGGGTGTGTTCTGTGTCGCAGTGAACTTTATTAAGTGTGAACAACATGATTTCGAAAAGGGCAGAGTTTCAACCCCCAGTGGCGGAGCTTGAGAAATGGTAATTTTAAAATTACTCATGGCATTATTTGAGTTTTATTAGTTCAGGGTCTTGAAATCTTTTAATCAAGATTTAATCAAAGTTATTTGGAAAATTGTTATTCTGAGATAACTAATCAAACCTTGATTTGACATTTCATAATTTTGTCGAGATTTATTCGTTCTGGGGAAGGTAGAATTCGTGTTTTTGATTATGTGAAGTATATTTTTTTTAATATACATTTTTTAGAAGTTTATCAGTATTTTATTTCTATTCACCAGGGAAAATACAGTAAACTCGAAGTCCTTACTTTGCTCAAGGCTCTATCCATTGGATTGGATCGATTGGATTGTTTATGAAAGTTTTTGAGCGCCCGTACTACTTACACGAGAGCTATATCATTTCGTCACGATGTCTGTATTTTTCGAATTTTGAGCCGAAAATGGTTTCAATCGACTATGTTCGACTCACTGATGACGAATCCGTCGGAAATATCGAGTCTGTCCGACCGGCCGTCCGTCCGTCCGTAAGCACGATAACTCTCGAACGGAACAACCTAGAGACTTGAAATTTTCACTGTGGGTTCAGTTCCCGAATGCCTTGGTTGAGTTCGTTAATGGGTCAAATTTCACCAGGGGTTCCGTAAATATGGCCGTTCAAAGTTTTCTCTCCCTGATTACTCGAAAACTACAAATTTGATCGAAATGAAATTTTGCACTCAAATGGAGAATGTGGTGTTCAAGCAACATGTGAAATTTTGTCCAGATCGCATGACCAGAACCATAGAAACCAAAGAAAATTGTAACTTTCGAACAGAAACGCCTAGGGACTTGAAATTTTCAGGATAGCTGTGGATCTCGAATGTCGTGATTACGTTCATCAATGAGCAAAATTAGACTAGGGGTTCCGTAAATATGGTCGTTTGATATTTAGTTTTCTTGATAATTTCAAAACTAACGATTTGATCGAGACGAAATTTTGTATACTAATGGAGAATGATATATAAGCTACATTTCTCCAGAAGATCACATGACTAGAACCATAGAAACCATATAAAATCATAACTTTCGAACGGAAAGGCCTAGGGACTTGAAATTTTCATGATAGGTGTGGATCTGAAATGTCGCGTTCACGTTTATCAATGAGCAGAATTATACAAGGGATTCCGTAAATACGGTCGTTTAAAATTTTGCTTTCTCGATAATTTCGAAACTACGGATTTGATCGAGATGAAATTCTGTATTTTAATCGAGAATGATATATTCAAAGCAATATTTTGTCCAGATCGCATGACCAGAACCATAGAAAATTGTAACTTTTGAACGAAAAGGCCTAGGAACTTGAAATTTTCAGGGTGTGTTTGGATAGCGAATATCGTGGTCACGTTCATCAATGAGCGAAATTAGACTTGGGGTTCCGTAAATATGACTGTTCAAAATATTTTTTTCCTGATAGTTCCGGAACTACTGATTGGATTGGAATGAAATTTTGCACCTATCTGAGGTATAATGTATTCAAACTACGTGGAAAATTTTGTCCAGATCGCATCACCAAGACCATAGGTACCGTAGAAAATTCTAGCGAATTATCGAAAAAAAAATTGGTCAGCTGAAGCATATGAAGTCTGAATTTTCGCCTAAGTTCCAGAATTTTTTGACAGCTGTCGAAAATTCCTTCAATTGATTTCTAAAACTGGAAAATGCGAATCTACCTACAAGGTGGATGTACGAGCGCTCAAAAGCTCCTGACTTCACGGCAGTGCTTTTCGTATTTTTTTTGTTTGTTTTTAAGTATCTAGAAATGCGTTTTCGAGAGGAAGAAATGGGCTTTTCGACGGTACTCGAAAAAATGCCTACTTCCAATTCCAAACGAACACATTAACGTTCGAAAAAGGTCCAGAAACGACGGAAACGCGAGAAGTTAGCTCCAAAGTATTGTATAGGCTTTTGATCTGCGGCGTCTCGGGGATCGAAAGTGGTCGAATTATCATCCCAAAGGACACGAGGTCTCCTTAAAGTAATTTCATCCAAATCCCTCGGCTGGTTTACGCAAGAACTAGTCTAGTGTAGGTATCACAAAATGATCATTGCATTATATACTATTATGAAATCAACCTGAAAATAAAATAATGCACTAAATAAAATGCTAATTTCTTGAATTGGTCTCCGTTCATCATGAGTGGGCCCTTGTACCCTTTAGAACCAGCCAAGGAAAATTGCGCTGAAATAAACGAGAAACTCGCGCATCCTCATAACAATGCATACTCGATAATAAAATTGGTCTTTCAATACCTGTAAAAATACACTTTTATCGAAACCTAGACTCTATATTCTATAAGGTTATGAATGAAGTTAGAAAATCACGAATATCAATATCTAGAATTTCATTAATGAACCGAACTAAATCCATCGTATAATAAATATTGCATTGAATCCTTCGCCTCTCTGTCCTGTAGTAAGATCGATCCGATGTTCAGGATATCATTAAAGAAGACTGAAATATCGACCTGGCCCTAGGTCAGGAAATTGCCCCATAAAATTTTCAGGATCCCATCAGCGAATAAACCTAGTACACCTGCTATGGCGTTTCGTTTTATTCAATCCGACTGCGGGGTCGATACGGTCTGGGACCACATTGAAAAATGCACACCCTCGCCGGGAGAGGCCCTTCAAAAACTAGACTCCATAATTTCATTCGACCGTACGAGTAAAAAAAGATTTTCGCGTTTTGGTCCCGGATAAAACTGCTGAAAATGAAAGCATTCTTTATTCATTCGGGTCGAGGTTGGGTTACGAGCATCTGTGTGTATTTTAGGGTATTATTTATTGAAATGTGAAATCAGAGGGGAGTGGGACCGTTTCGATGGGGTTTCCTGTAGGTCCAGACGAATAGAGGAATGTTTAATTGGGTAGGTATCTAGTTGATGTTCATATGAAGAATTCATGATGAATTGGCATGAGCACTAGAATTATTTGATGAAAGATTATTGCAGCTATTTCTATCGAATTCCAACGTTTTGGTCTGTTCAATCGGACCCTCCTCCGGGAAGCTCTCCTAGGTGACCAGCTTCATAATTTGTGACAAATCTGTGATGTTTCAAATCTCCATCCATTTTTCTTATTGGTGATGTGTCAGCTATTTAGTTATTATGTAACATATACACAATATGAAACTCCACTCCATATTTGTGATGTATAAATTTGAAATCAGGAAAGAAGCATATATGTATTTCTTATCCAGCAATGATGCAACAATATTTTATTAAGGCTATACAGTTTCTCTATCATGCTACATAGCAAATACGCTACCAATTCGTGGTGTTACAATTGAAGGCTAATGTCGCCTTTATTTATGAATACTACAAGAATGTTCTACATATCTACATCAGTCGTTCTTTTAATCAGAAATGAATGAGTTATTCACAATAATATAAACCTTTGAAATCGGAAAGGAAATAAAAAAATTATAAACCCATGAGATTGTTGATATATTTTTCTGAACGAATCTAATGACCTACAGATAAAGGTTCGAATTCTTCCAAAAATTATCATTGGATTCATTCAGTTATGGAAAGTACAAATTCCAACAAAAGATTCATTTTCATCTTCTGTATTATTTTTGATTTATCATCAAACATGTCAGGAAATTCCTAGATTTTTTATTTTCATTTTATATGTTACAGTTTGTGAACAAATATCCAAATATCTGGAGATAAATATTCATAATAGGGTCATCTTTAATCACTTCTTATATATTCGTTATTCGGGATTCAAATAAACAAACGTCTTCTACAGTTTATTGCGAATAATCATTTTGACTATTTTTTGTTGTGTCTAACTGCGATTGTGATTTGCATTATCTTATCTTCAGAAATATTTTTTATTTCAATCAATCAGTCTGTTTCATTATTTTGTTCATTTTTTCAATATGGTTCTATTAAACATTTTTTTCTGTGTTGGAGAATCATTTGTAGTTTGAAGTACATCCTTTTTTCCGAACAATTCTATTGACCTACAGATAAAGGTTCCAATTATTCCGAAAATTATCATTGAATTCATTCATTTATGCAAAGTACCTACAAATTCCAACTCATAAAATCAAAAATTACGAAAAGCACTGCCGTGAAGTCAGGATCTTTTGAGCGCTCGTACATCCACCTTGTAGGTAGATTCGCATTTTCCAGTTTTAGAAATCAATTGAAGGAATTTTCGACAGCTGTCAAAAATATTCTGAAACTTAGGCGAAACTCCAGACTTCATGTCAGTGCTTTAGCTGTCCATTTTTTTTTCGACAATTCGCTAGAATTTTCTACAGTATCTATGGTCTTGGTGATGCGATTTTGACAAAATTTCGCATGTAGTTTGAATACATTATAAAGAATAATAATGGCTGTTTATCTGAATTGATCGAATTCAAGAATGAAAATTGAAAAATTTCACTAAACAAACTAATAAACAAGCCAACAAGACAATTCATGTATCCCAGATACCAACGAACTTTGCAATCGTAGACCGGTTTCGATCCATGTCAGATCTCATCAGTACGACTATGCAATATGATGATTATCGTATTACATTCATATATCATTCTCGATTGAAATACAAAATTTCATCTCGATCGAATCCGTTGTTTCGAAATTATCGGGGACACAAAATTTCAAACGACCGTATTTACGGAACCCCTAGTATAATTCTGCTAATTGATAAACGTGAACGCGACATTTCAGATCCACACCTATTCTGAAAATTTCGAGTCCCTAGGCCATTCCGTTCGAAAGTTGTTATTTTCTATGGTTTCTATGGTTCTGGTCATGTGATCTGGAGAAATGTTGCTTGAATATATCATTTTCCATTAGTATACAAAATCTCGTCACGATCGAATCTGTAGTTTTGAAGTTATCAAGAAAACCAAACTTCAAACGACCATATTTACGGAACCCCTAGTATAATTTAGCTCATAGATAAACGTGATCACGACATTCGAGATCCACACCTATCCTGAAAATTTCAAGCCCCTAGGCGTTACCGTTCAAAAGTTACATTTTTCTATGGATTCTATGGTTCTGGTCATGAGATCTGGACAACATTTCACATGTAGCTTGAATTCCTAATTCTCCATTTGAGTGCAAAATTTCATCTCGATCAAACCTGTAGTTTTCGAGTAGTCAGGAGAACAAAACTTTGAACGACCATATTTACGGAACCCCTGGTGGAATTTGGCCTATTAACGAACTCAACCGAGGCATTCGGGAACTCAACCCACAGTGAAAATTTCACGTCTCTAGGTTGTTCCGTTCGAGAGTTATCGTGCTTACGGACGGACATACTCGAATTTTCGACAGATTCGTCATCAGTGAGTCGAACATAGTCGATTGAAACCATTTTCGGCTCAAAATACAGACATCGTGACCAAATGATATAGCCCTCGTGTAAGTAGTACGAGCGCTGAAAAAGAATTATTTTCATCCTCTGCATTATTTTTGATTTATCATCAAACCTATCAGGAAATTTTTTGTTGTATCTAACTGCGATTGTGATTCGTATTCTGTTATCTTCAGAAATATATTTTATTTTGTGGCAGTTTGTGACTGTTTCATTATTTTGTTCATTTTTTTTATGTGATTTTATTATTGATTTTTTTAGTTGTTCGATAATATTCCTGTTGTTCGAAGTACCCATATATTCTCCTTCGTCCAATATTTCTGTTGTAGTCATATTCATATTTCAGCAATTTAGTTTTCATTATTAACCTCACTTTATTCTTCTGTTATATGTTATATTCCTTTCAGAAATATATTTGGTTGTAAATATTTCCATGTTTTTTGCAACTATTGCCATCGTAACTGTACCGCTATTTTCTTTTTCGGGAGTACTAACAAGAAAGGTCTTTTTGAGCGCTCGTACTACTTACACGAGGGCTATATCATTTCGTCACGATGTCTGTATTTTTCGAATTTTGAGCCGAAAATGGTCTCAATCGACTATGTTCGACTCACTGATGACGAATCCGTCGGAAAATTCGAGTCTGTCCGTCCGGCCGTCCGTCAGCACGATAACTCTCGAACGGATCAACCTAGAGACTTGAAATTTTCAGTGTAGGTTCAGATTCCAAATGCCTCGGTTAAGTTTGTTAATGGGCCAAATTCCACCAGGGGTTCCGTAAATATGGCCGTTCAAAGTTTTGTTTCCCTGATTACTTGAAAACTACAGATTTGAGCGAGATGAAATTTTGCACTCGAATGGAAAATGAGGTGTTCAAGCTACATGTGGATTTTTGTCCAGATCGCATGACCAGAACCATAGAAACCATAGAAAATTGTAACTTGTGAACGGAAACGCCTAGGGACTTGAAATTTTCAGGATAGGTGTGGATCTTGAATGTCGTGATCACGTTCATCTATGAGCAACATTATACAAGGGGTTCCGTAAATACGGTCGTTTGAAATTTTGTTTTCTCGATAAATTCGAAACTACGGATTCGATCGAGATGAAATTTTGTATTTTAATCGAGAATGATATATTGAAGCAATATTTTGTCCAGATCGCATGACCAGAACCATAAAAACCATAGAAAATTCTAACTTTTGAACGGAAAGGCCTAGGAACTTGAAATTTTCAGGGTGGGTTTGGATCGCAAATTTCACGGTCACGTTCATCAATGAGCAAAATTAGACTAGGGGTTCCGTAAATATGGCCGTTCAAAATATTTTTTTCCTGATAGTTTCGAAACTACTGATCGGATTGGAATGAAATTATGCACCTAGCTCAGGAATAATGTATTCAAACTACGTGCAAAATTTTGTCCATATCGCATCACCAAGACCATAGATACCGTGGAAAATTCTAGCGAATTATCGGAAAAAAATTGATCAGCTGAAGCACCGACATGAAGTCTGGAGTTTTGCCTAAGTTTCAGAATTTTTTTGACAGCAGTCAAAAATTCCTTCAATTGATTTCTGAAACTGGAAAATGCAAATCTACCTACAAGGTGCATGTACGAGCGCTCAAAAGCTCCTGCCTTCACGGCAGTGCTTTTCGTAATTTTTATGATAAGGCAGTCGAATTACCTTGAAAACACGCAACCCCTCTTCCCATTCAAAATTTTAGGTATTGTTGTCAGTAGAATTAGAATTTTTTTCCTCGAACCATTCCGAATATTTATTTATTGGAAATGATAAGCCGAAATGGCATGCGCTTGTTGATCATACTTTTCTCACTTCGTGGAAATATCGCTCTAATGAAAAAACGTCTGACCTCCCTCGGCATTATTGTTTACCGTCGGATTTATCGATTCGAATTCCCCAGGGCTCAGAAGACTGAAAAACTGTAACGTCTCATCTATAAATCAAATGTTTCATAAATTCGCTACGAAATGTCTTATTCCATAAAAAGTTGGAGCTCTGGGGAAGCAATGACCAGAATCTGAAATGTTGTCGGTGATAAATTCATTCTAATTGAAAAGTTTGAACTACCCAGTCCTCCGTGTACCGCATAAAATCCGAATGTGGGACTATTTACGTGAATTGGAAGCTGAACAGTTCTGGATTTTCTATATTGAAAGATCAACGGAGAGTTAGATCGAATATGCTCGTGAATACAGAAATGAATGTCTTTCCGTCGATCTTTTATTTATGGGATTCGATAAGGCAAAAAATGCAATACCAAAAATGCAATAACTACAATAGGGAGCCAGACTCGGGGTGTGCGACAAGAATGAGGAATAAGGACATTCCTGGTGAACTGAAAGTTGGATTCATTGAAATAGTTCAGATCATTATTTAGGAATAGGATTCGTCCTGTGCAAATTAACGACATCTCAGAGTAATTCTCAGAGGAGTTGCCCTGAACTGCACCAAACCAAACATTTTCTCTGAAAAGCGACTTTCAGGCAATATAAATGAAAAAAAATATAGGTAAATGAAGCCGATGACATATGAAATAGTCCTAATAGAAAGAAGTTATTTTGAGGGTTCCCTCTGTGATTTTTTACAGAGGAACCTCTAAATCATTGAGCAGTGGTGCTTGTCAGTGAGGCTCAACATCAACCCAGCCAAGACCACAGTAATGTGGTCTTGGCATGCTATGCTATGCAACACTATGCTATGTAAAAAGGAAGAATGGAAAAGGGAATACACTACCCAAAATTTCAAAGTGAATACCATTAAATGGTAAACAGATGGTTTAAGAGGCAAGAACCAAGTGTACACTATCGTTAGGCTTCTACTCGAAAGTTTTTCAGGCATAAATACTTGCAATAAAAAAATTCATAGATATAAACCTGGAAAGAAACTACCAAGAGTGACATTGTGTCCAATCTGATAGTCAAGCTGCTATCGAAGCACTGAAATCCTGTATCATCGTCTCAAAGCTGATATAGAGTGCCAGAGGAAACTTAATGAAGTAGGCAAGAACAACAAGGTCTCTTTAGTCTGGTTACCTGGTCACTCAGGTATCAAAGGAAACGGAGAGGCCAATACATCTGCCAGAAAAGAAGCACAAACGCCACTTACTGACCCAGAACCTTTCTATGGCATAGGCAAATGCACCTATAAGGAAGAGTTTTTGGAGGAGTAAGAGACTGAAAGAGAAGCACTCTGGAGGAATCTTCCAGGAATTGATCACTCCAAAAGATCCTTTGGAACATTAAAAGTGCAAGTTCCAAAAAGTATTCGGATCTCAGTCACAATAAGTTACGCCTCCTCCCTGGCTTCCACACAGGACATTGTCGCCTTAGAAAGCATATGATCAGAATGGGCTTAACAGAAACTGACGAGTGTAGATTCTGTGGGGAAGAGGAGTAAACCCCTGTTCACCTGGTTACAAGATGCCTCGCCTCGCCTCCAGCGCAAAGAATGTCTTGGACAAGAGAATTACAGAAGGAACGAGGATTTAACCTCCTTGAAGCCCTGTCAGATACTGGAGTTCATTGGAGCTCTGGAGCTGGAGACCGAGCTGTAGGTAGAGCATCTGCGAAAACAGCTTTGATTTGGGGCACAATAGACCTTGAGGTCGCAGTGAAATTCAACCCCCTCACCTAACTATAACTATAACTTTAACTATAGGTAAATAAACCTACAAGAAAGAGTTCCAGGAGAAGGAAAAAACAGAAAGAGAAAATCTCTGGCGGAATTTCCCTAGGTTGCATCATTTCCAAAAGTTTCTTCAGAACTTTGATACTGCGAGATCTAAGAAGTATTTGGATCTTTGCAAGAAAATGCTACATCTCCTCACTGAATTCGTCACAGGGCATTGCCATCTCAGGAAGCACCTCATGAGAATGGGTTTAACAGAAAACGACGAGTGCAGATTCTGTGGGGAGGAGGAAGAAACCCCGGATCACCTGATGACGGAATGCCTGCCCATTGCTAGCCAATGCGAAAAATGCTTTGGGCAAGATTCTTGTTGAAATGAGGAAGTAACCCCCTTGAAGCCATCCAAGATACTGGTGTTCATTAGAACTCTGGAACCGGAGGGAGAGCTGTAGACTCCGATATGGCGAGTTCTGATAGGGGCCTAATAGACCTGATAGCAGCACAATAAAGCGCCCCTTATCTAACCGGAATGTTACCGATATCCAAATATTGAATATCATAATTTGGGCGCTGATTAGTGGATCCATGGAGGTGTGAGAACTTTTCCAGTAGGCAAAAAAGTCAGAATCAGAAATTCTAACTTGGTGGGTAGAACGTTTGCTTTCGTGAACGGATGAGTTGCAAACTTAGAATCACCTCGATGTAGAAAAATTGGCAAGAGGGTGATTCCAAGAGAAAAAATGGAAGAGAAAGATGGGTAGTTAAGGTGTCTTCCTTCCGTAAATCCTCGTCCGAGGTAACTGAATAGGTTTTGGGGCATTCAAACGAGAGATGCAGTATCCGGTTATTTGGTGAACCTACATGGTTGGACTTTGATGCCCCTTGGCTATCAGTGTAGAGATCGCTGTTTCACATCCTTGATGCTCTTTCTAAATTTTCATATCTTTGCACTGCGTGAATTTTCGCTCAGCCTGAAAGATGCTAGGGAGCTTCTGGGTATTTCGGCTTCATACAAAGATGAAAGTTGGCCAACTTTAAGGTTACTTCTTATTATTGTTGAGTTGTTCTGGTATCAATGCACTTATCAAGTAATGGCTCTATATAGATTCCCCATTCTATTTTATTTCTGATTCCTGGTACAGCTTGTATCAAAAATATATTATTCTGTCGAAATTGAACTCGCAAGAGAAGAAATTAGGTAGGATTCACACACAGTTCTCTTCCTCCCTTTCCAATTACGGCGAGCATAAGCACAGGGAACTACGAGCGTAGCGAACGGGCTATGAGATGCATGGAAAATTGAATGCTGGCAAAATTGCGAGACTCCAATCCCATGAAAAATTAACGACGGTTGACATTCTCATCTTATGAGCATTTAAAACATAAATGAGACACCTGTGAGCTCGGGACCGACGGAGCAGGGGCCATTATTTCATTTGCTGGCCTGCGGGCTCAGCCGGAGGCCGTAAAAATCGGACGAATAAGCACTTAATGGACAGAATGGAGCGGAGAATTAGCGATCTGTGTCCGCACGTTGGGGCGAACCCTAGATCGCCCAGAGGATGACAGACCAGGTCAGAGTCCATCTATTATTGAGGAAGTTAGCTCCCAGGGTGACATCGTGGATTATTCATATTGGCAAGGAAGAGAAGACAGTTGGAGGCTCTATTCACCATTGAAAAGTTGCTTAGTTTGTGAAGTTGCCTTCCTTGCGTAATGAAGGAAGAATATGATCTTTCGAAATCATTAATATTCTAATTGAGTTTTCCATTAGTGATTATTATCCCCTGATTATTCCAACAATGACTGTCTTATCTTGATGGCTCTCCTCAAGTCATTTATGGGAATTAATGTGACCACCCGCTCACCAGATTTGAGTCCCTTCGAACATGTGAGCAATAAGATGAGGAGGAGACTGTTCACTTTGTATCATCCTAACAGACTTTGACACTGTTAATCCACGAAGTTCAACATCGACTATCTCATTCTGTCCATGCCTAGAAGTGCACAGGAGTGTACTCAGCTAGAGGGTAGCCAAACACTTCTGGAATTTCTGGCAAAGATTCTGGGTGAAGGATTATCACATTGCCAAAAATGTTGAAGTTCTAGGTTTTAACACTTACACACATTATTTAGGAATCGGATTCGCCCTGTGCAAATTTACGACGTCTCAGAGTAATTCTCAGGGGAGTTGCCCTGAACTGCACCAAACCAAACATTTTCTCTGAAAAGAGACTTTCAGGCAGAAATTCTAGCAATATAAATGAAAAAAAAAAGGTAAATGAAACCGATGACATATGAAATAGTCCTACTAGAAATAAGTTATTTTGAGGGGTTCCCTCTGTGATTTGTTACAGAGGAACCTCTAAATCATTGAGTAGTGGTGCTTGTCAGTGAGGCTCAACATCAACCCAGCCAAGACCACAGTAATGTGGTCTTGGCATGCTATGCTATGCAACACTATGCTATGTAAAAAGGAAGAATGGAAAAGGGAATACACTACCCAAAATTTCAAAGTGAATACCATTAAATGGTAAACAGATGGTTTAAGAGGCAAGAACCAAGTGTACACTATCGTTAGGCTCCTACTCGAGTGTTTTTCAGGCAGAAATACTTGCAATAAAAAAATTCATAGATATAAACCTGGAAAGAAACTACCAAGAGGGTGACATTGTGTCCATTCTGATAGTCAAGCTGCTATCGAAGCACTGAACTCCTGTATCATCGTCTCAAAGCTGATATTAGAGTGCCAGAGGAAACTTAATGACGTAGGCAAGAACAACAAGGTCTCTTTAGTCTGGTTACCTGGTCACTCAGGTATCGAAGGAAACGGAGAGGCCAATACACCTGCCAGAAAGGAAGCACAAACGCCACTTATTGACCCAGAACCTTTCTGTGGCATAGGCAAATGCACCTATAAGAAAGAGTTTTTGGAGGAGTAAGAGACTGAAAGAGAAGCACTCTGGAGGATTCTTCCAGGAATGGATCAGTCCAAAAGATCTTTTGGTACATTAAAAGTGCAAGTTCCACAAAGTATTCGGATCTCAGTCAGAATAAGTTACGCCTCCTCCCTGGCTTCCACACAGGACATTGTCGCCTTAGAAAGCATATGATCAGAATGGGCTTAACAGAAACTGACGAGTGTAGATTCTGTGGGGAAGAGGAGTAAACCCCTGTTCACCTGGTTACAAGATGCCTCGCCTCGCCTCCAGCGCAAAGAATGTCTTGGACAAGAGAATTACAGAAGGAACGAGGATTTAACCTCCTTGAAGCCCTCTCAGATACTGGAGTTCATTGGAGCTCTGGAGCTGGAGACCGAGCTGTAGGTAGAGCATCTGCGAAAACAGCCTTGATTTGGGGCACAATAGACCTTGAGGTCGCAGTGAAATTCAACCCCCTTACCTAACTATAACTATAACTTCAACTATAGGTTAATAAAGAGTTCCAGGAGAAGGAAAAAACAGAAAGAGAAAATCTCTGGCGGAATTTTCCTAGGTTGCATCATTTCCAAAAGTTTCTTCAGAACTTTGATACTGCGAGATCTAAGAAGTATTTGGATCTTAGCAAGAATATGCTGAACCCATTTGATAAACACATTTTGATCTCAATACGTGCCGTCAGAGCCGGACTGCATTTTTCTCAGATTCCCAGGTAACTTTTGATTTTGAAATACTTGGCTCTGGTTAATATTTTATACAATGTATTTTCAGAATTTTGACTTTTTATGTTTGCTTTCAATCACCTGTCAAAATACATTTTTTTCAGAGCCAGTCCTAGAAGCAATACGTATACGAATGAAAAAATGTTTGGCTCAACAAGAATCTCCTGAAATCTTAACCTTAAAAAAAGAGGCGTGCCGGAAATAAAACGGTTGGGACAGCATGACCCAGTTGGCGAAGTACGAATAAAGTAGGAGAACCGTTTTCAAGATCGGCAGCTCCTTGTGAGGTATGTTTATTTTATTGGTCCGAAGAAAAAACGTGTATATCTGTCACTGAATCATTTGAATAATTTCACTTCTCCTCCACGTGGAAAAAAATTGAGTTTGTCTGATCTAGCATCGGAAACTTTGACATATTCTGTGATTCCATATTCTGAAGTGTTTGAAAATACAATGACATTATATATGTCACAGTGGTGGCCGTTGATTTACAGAATCTTCGGATAGTTTCATAATTTTTGGTTCCACCTCATATAATGTCAAAATCATCAAAAAACAAAAGCTACTTACTTTTCTAATTTTTGAGGTCTCTAATGTGGATATTCGAGCAATGCTTCGACTCGAATTATTTTACATTATTTTAAATTTTTACGGTAACGGCGTCTCGATATTCAATATAAACCTACATTATTTGACATATGACCTAACCTCACCTAACCAACAAAAGTTTAATATCACGTGACGACATGAAAAACTTATTGAATTTATTTAATGATCCTATCTTTCTTCGAGTACTCAGCCTGTCATGAGGGAATGACGGATATACTGTACATTACTTTCAACAAACAAACATGTCACTAATGAAAAATCAACCGATTCCGTTCCGAGCGGTCGTTCCTCAATTTTTAACTGGATTGTCAATGATGCGATAAAATAATGCCTCCCCAGTTGCGTGACCTGTAGTGTTAATATTCTGATAGTGATCGTGTATTAAATTATTGCAGGCATAAAACATAGTTCCTTTGATTTACAAGACACGACATGAGCCTGCAAAAAGTGAACGTTTTGATTTTGCGGTTTCCGGTTGGAGGGAAGGATAATGAAATATCGATTCGGCTGCAATCAGTGTTTCACTAATTTTTTAACTCCCTTGGAATATTACGACGACTCAATTATAATAACGCAAACTGAGGTGGTCACATTTTCGCTTCGTCATTCACTACGATCAATTTTTTTTATGAACACAGTAATCACATAGAAATTATTTTATCAATGAATAACTAATTTTTCTCGCATTTAATTATTGTGAATAATTAAAAATACTCTACTTAGTATTCATTAACACATTGAACTTTGCTCTTGCAATTGAATAAAGCTTTAGTGCTCCACAATTATTTTCTGAAAGTTTCTGCCGATATAGATCTCGGACAATCCCCGGATAGGGTATCTCAGAAACTATTTACCATGTTATTTCGTGTCTACATATGGGACATCGATAAAAATGAGTGATAAAGTAACAAAATTTTGAATGCACTGACGAGAAATCAGGAGCTTTTGAGCGCTCGTTCATCCCACTACTCGGCAGAAACTCCCAACTCGATATTTTGCGTATACAAACCTGATGAAATCGGCCGTTTCACGAGAAATGGAGTAACTTTTTCTTCAACTTTCAATATCTCCGATTTGCCTGATTCGAACGATTCAAGTGTAGTGAAAAAGTTGATACATCTCAACTAAATTAAGTTTTCGATATTTACCTGTGCATGAGATCGTCCGATACACGAGAAATGGAGTAAATTTTTCTTCAACTTCCAATATCTTCGATTTGCTAAATCGATCAATTCGAGTGTAGTGAAAAAGTCTCTACATCTGAACTAAATGAATTTTTCAATATTCACCTGATGCATGAAATCGTGTGTTTCACGAGAAATGGAGTAACTTTTTTTCAACTTCCAATATCTCAGATTTGCCTGATTCTATCGATTCAAGTGTAGTGAAAAAGTTGCTACATCTCAAGTAAATGAATTTTTGAGCGCTCGTAATACTTACACGAGGGCTATATCATTTCGTCACGATGTATGTATTTTGCGAATTTTGAGCCGAAAATGGTCTCAAACGACTATGTTCGACTCACTGATGACGAATCCGTCGAAAAATTCGAGTCTGTCCGTCTGTCCGGCCGACCCTCCGTATACACGATAACTTTCGAACGGAATGTCCTAGAAACTTGAAATTTTCAGGGTAGGTTCGAATCTCGAATGCCGCGTTACTGGTCAAAATTCGCCCAGGGGTTCCGTTAATATGGCCGCTCGAAATTTTGTTTTCCTGATAACTTCAAAACTACAGATTCGATCGAGGTGAAATTTTGCACTTAGATGGCGAATTACGTGTTCAAGCTACATGCAAAATTTTGTCCAGCTCACATGACCAGAACCATAGAAACCATAAAAAATTATACCTTTGTAATGATAAGGCCTAGGGACTTGAAATTCTTAGGATAGGTGTGGATCTCGAATGTAGTGGTCGCGTTAATAAATGAGCAAAATTAGACTAGGGGTTCCGTAAATATGGTCGTTTGAAATTCAGTTTTCTTGATAATTTCAAAACTACGGATTCGATCCGGTGAAATTTTGTATTTTGATGGAGGATGATATATTCAAGCTACATTTTTTCCATATCGCATGACTAGAACCATAGAAACCATAGAAAATCATAACTTTCGAACGGAAAGGCCTTGGAATTTGAAATTTTCAGGATAGGTTCGGATCGCGAATTTCGCGGTCATGTTCATAAATAGGCAAAATAAGACTAGGGGTTCCGTAAATATAGCCGTTCAACAATTTTTTTCCTGTTAATTTCGAAACTACTCATTGGATTGGAATGAAATCTCGCACATAGATGAAGAATAATGTATTCAAACTACGTGGGAAGTTTTGTCCAGATCGCATCAGCAAGACCATAGATACCATAGAAAATTCTAGCAAATTATCGAAAAAAAAAATCTTCACCTATAGCACTGACTTGAAGTCTGGATTTTTCCCTTAGTTTGAAATTTTCTTCGACAGCTGTCGAAATCTTTCCAATTGGTTTCTAGAACTGGAGAATGCTAATCTACCTACAAGGTGGATAAACGAGCGCTCAAAAGCTCCTGACTTCACGGCAATGCTTTTCGTAATTTTTTCAATATTCACCTGATGCATGAAATCGTCCGTTTCACGAGAAATGGAGTAACTTCGTGTAAACTGACGGACAAACTCGAATTTTTAGACGGATTCGTCATCAGTGAGTCGAACCTTGTCGATTCAGACCATTTTCGGCTCGTAATTGGAAAAATACAGACATCGTGACGAAATGATATAGCTCTCGTGTAAGTAGAACGAGCGTTCCAAAATTGAGCTTCACAGCTATTCCACGTGAAGAAAAATCGAGTTTTACTGATTTGTCGTTGAGGAATTCTGTTGTCTCATCTCTTGAAGTTCATAAAAATTAAATGTCACACGGACGACCGGCTGGGTTCACAGCATCTGTCATTCATAATTTTTGGTTTGATAGTCTCGCTACAGTTTCACCTCATCTCCAACATTAGTTAATTTTTCATTAAGCTACATTTCAGTTTGGTTTTCTGAATTTTACGTGAAATTTGTCAAAATCTGACATCTCCTTTTGATAATTCCAAAGCATTTTTCGATAATTTCGAAGAACCTGGATGGGCGACCGCTCTGGCGATGAATTTTCCAAGGACGTAAAAATTCTTGACTTCACAAGAGGTGCTTCCATTTTTTTTTCATCTCATACTGTTGACATTGTCTTATGTCCAATCGTTGAATTCCTAAATTCGTTTGAATTGTGAATTTTTTTTTAAGATCATGTAAAAAAATAAAGACTCTTTCATTCCACAAAATGAATCGTTTTTCCAAAAATACTAAAAAATAACTCCTTCAGATTAGACTAGTAGTATGTTTTTCGAAGATTAATATTGGGAAATATCAAAAAAAATTCCTATCTACTGTTAAGATGTTGAGTCGTCAGGATGTTTAGTCTTGTGTCGAAGACTCATCAAGTATTATAAAAAGCAATAATTCATGAGAATCATTCTAT
Source organism: Aphidecta obliterata (assembly GCA_963966015.1). Classification (NCBI taxonomy): domain Eukaryota; kingdom Metazoa; phylum Arthropoda; class Insecta; order Coleoptera; family Coccinellidae; genus Aphidecta; species Aphidecta obliterata. The sequence continues at coordinate 9,756,372 of OZ014435.1, forward strand.
TGATTGTATAATTATTCTGTTTATTTCCATAAATGCTCATTAATTCATCTTAATCATTAATTAATCATTCGAGTGCCCTCTCTACCGCTCACAATCGAAAGTGGCTGATGACCTCAGCAGATGGAGCCGCTGACCTTAACATGCTCTATACAGCGCTCACACATACCATCAGAAAAATCGATAATTGATGGAGTACTATATCAGTCGAAGCAGTGCTTTTGCATATCTAGAGACGAAAAATGAAATCAATTATTGAATTTTTCATATATAAAAGTGGATATTCGAGAAAACCTATTCCAACGGTACCGGCATGTTCATTGAATCAATTTTTCCCAAAATTTTCGCTTTCCAAGTCTTGAATCAGCGAATAACCCATTCTAAGCCTACCTTCATCATGATTACTCCCAAGCAGAATCTCCATGTCTTCATAACCTTCACCCTCCGCCAGCATATCCATGGGATGCTTGGGGAGAAACACGCCCTCAATCGTTGGTGTGGAGGAGAATCCAAGTATACCCGAATAAGAATTCCACTGTTGCAACGATATAGTTTTAGCATCAACGGCCCTCATACAATCAAGAACCTGATGGGGGTGAGTTTCCAGGAGGGAAACGTTACATCCGCAGTCTTGCACCAGGATGCGTCCAATCTGCTCGGCTCTTTCACCTGTCATGTAACTCCAAGGCGCGTTCATAGTTCCAGATTGGAGTATTCCTCTCCTCACAAGTCCTTTAGTGACTGGACTGAGTAAATGGATGCTTACAGAGCCACCACCTGCCGATTCCCCGAACAGAGTGATCAAATCTGGATCGCCTCCGAAAGCGATAGCGTTTTGTTTGATCCAACGTATAGCCTCGGCTTGGTCCCATAACCCCATATTTCCAGGCGTCTCTTCGCTACCCGAAGAAAAAAATTTGTTCAGGTAGAGGAAGCCGAAAGCCCCAACCCTGTACTGCATAGAAGCTACAATTACATCACTTGTTGCTGCTATGATATCGGCGTCGTAGATATCGAGAGTTGAAGTACCACTCATGTAACCACCTCCGTATATCCAGATAAGAACAGGGACCTTGGGACGCTCTTGTGGGGGTTTGTCGGCGTGGTGCCTAATGCGCAGGCGTTGTGGTACCCAGATGTTCAAGTAAAGGCAGTCTTCTGATATGTTTGTATTTGGATTCCACATCTCTTCTCCTTCGAAGCCAGGGAAGTATTCGTATCTTTCTTGGTAACAAGAGTTGGGCAGCTTGGTAGCGTTGAGTATGCCATGCCAGGGGTCTATTGGGACAGGCTTACGGAATCTGAGCTGTTCTATAGGGGGTTTCGCGAATGGTATCCCGGTAAAAACGTGAACTTCCCTTCCTAAAACAGTCTTGGACCAACCGCGAACTAAACCACTTGTTGTTTCCACCACCAAGGGGTCCGAATGATAGTCTTTGTACTGGGGATATTTTGTTGTTGTCTCTTCACTAGGCCATGAGTATCCACAAACGGAAGCACTGACACATACCACGACGCATGAAACGAAAAACAAACCCATTTTGAATGATCGCGTAAACACTTTACTATCAGTTCAAAGATTTTCACATAATTGTCGGCAGTTCACGTTGTTACCATCGTATGTACTGACCCCTGTGGATGTGTACGGATCGCGGAAGGTCTAGATTAGCATACCGCGGCGGCGTTTCTTTGAAGTTGCGTTCCGCGACGAAATGGGAGCGCGCTTGGATGTTGGCGGTGCACAGCTTGGCGGGTTTGAAAAGACTGTGGTTGAAACGAGATATGGCGGCGATACTAGGCTTGCGCGGGTTGTAGGGGATCTTCGGGATCAAATATTATGACGGGCGGCGTGGGCTTAAGAAATCACGGTTTTCAAGTTTCTTTTACGTTGTATCAGTTTTAGTCTCGGCAGCGAAGAGCATTGTTTTCTTTTCCGCAGGAATAGATAAAAATGATAAAAATTCTGATTTTGCGCGCCTGTTTCTATGAACGAAAGCGTTATTATTCCGTCAAAATGTTTGTGATTTTTGACTTTTGAACCGAAAATGACCTTAGACCCACAGATAAAAAATTCGTGGTACAATTCAATTATGTTCATCCGTCCCACCGGTGCCAATGGTTTTGGAATTTTCAGGGTACTTTTGAGGTCTGAATGCGCCGAATAAATCCATACATTCAATTCGGAAAATACTGATTCGACCGAATTGAAACTATGTAGTTAGTTGAGTTATATAAAAATTCAGCTTCACAGATGTCAGAAGAAAATCGATATTTTCTGATCTGGCCTTGAAAACTCCGATATATTCTGTGATTCCATCTATTGAAGTTTATAGAAATGGAATGACATTAAGTGTCACACTAACGAACTTTCACAATACGTTTTTGAGCGCTCGTACTACTTACACGAGGGCCCTATCATTTGGTCACGATGTCTGTATTTTTCGAATTTTGAGCCGAAAATGGTCTCAATCGACTACGTTAGACTCCCTGATGACTGTCCGTCCGGCCGTCCGTCCGTAAGCACGATAACTCTCGAACGGAACAACCTACAGATTTGAAATTTTCAGTGCGGGTTCAATTCCCGGATGCCTCAGTTGAGTTCGTTGATGGGCAAAATTCCACCAGGGGTTCCGTAAATATGGCCGTTCAAAGTTTTGTTCCCCTGATTACTTGAAAACTACAGATTTGATCGAGATGGAATTTTGCACTTGAATGGAGAATGACGGGTTCAAGCTACATGTGAAATTTTGTTCAGATCGCATGACCAGAACCATAGAAACCATAGAAAATCGTAACTTTTGAACGGAAACGCCTAGGGACTTGAAACTTTCAGGATAGGTGTGGATCTCGAATGTCGTGATCACGTTCATCTATGAGCAAAATTATACTAGGGATTCCGTAAATACGGTCGTTTGAAATTCAGTTTTCTTGATAATTTCAAAACTACAGATTCGATCGTGACGAAATTTTTTATACTAATGGAGAATGATATATTCAAGCTACATTTCTCCAGATCACATGACCAGAACCATAGAAATCATAGAAAATCATAACTTTCGAACGGAAAGGCCTAGGGACTCGAAATTTTCAGGATTGGTGTGGATCTGGAATGTCGCGTTCACGTTTATCAATGAGCAAAATTATACTAGGGGTTCCGTAAATACGGTCGTTTGAAATTTTGTTTTCTCGATCATTTCGAAACTACGGATTCGATCGAGATGAAATTTTGTATTAAAATCGAGAATGATATATTGAAGCAATATTTTGTCCAGATCGCATGACCAGAACCATAGAAACCATAGAAAATTGTAACTTTTGAACGAAAAGGCCTAGGAACTTGAAATTTCCAGGGTGGGTTTGGATCGCGAATATCGCGGTCACGTTCATCAATGAGCAAAATTAGACTAGGGGTTCCCTAAATATTGACGTTCAAAATATTTTTTTCCTGGTAGTTTCGAAACTACTGATTGAATTGGAATGAAATTGTGCATCTAGCTGAGAAATAATATATGCAAACTACGTGCGAAATTTTGTCCAGATCGCATCACCAAGACCATAGATACCGTTGAAAATTCTAGCGAATTATCGAAAAAAAATTGGTCACCTAAAGCACTGACATGCAGTCTGAAGTTACGCCTAAGTTTCAGAATTTTTGTGACAGCTGTCGAGAATTCCTTCAATTGATTTCTAAAACTGGAAAATGCGAATCTACCTACAAGGTGGATGTACGAGCGCTCAGAAGCTCCTGACTTTACGGCAGTGCTTTTCGTAATTTTTTTTTCAGGTTTCTAGAATTTCACGTGGAATTTGTCAAAATCTTATATCCCGAATTTTTGATGAAAATATCGTGAAATATACCAATTTTGAAGTGGAAACTGATTGAACATTTCAATACGTCTCCTCTCGATAATTCTGAAGTACCTGGATGGGTGACCGCCCAGGCGATGAATTTGAACAAGCGCGAAAAAACTCCTGGCTACCAGTAAGTGCTTTTCGAGTTTTTCAAGGTCTCTTACTAAATATTTAAGTAGGTATTGTTCCGACTCCAATGGTTTTATATTAATTTCAAATTTTGCGGTCACTATTTCTCGACACAAGTCTCGACATTGAATATAAAAAAAATTGATTATTATGATGCATCTCTCTTGAATATAGAAAAAAAGGAGAATATAAGGGTAGTTACCTCCCAGACTATTCCCAAATACATATAAACTTTATTGAACAGATTTAATAGAATCTTTCAAGGAAAGATTTTTTGTACTTGAACCAGTGTTCATCGTATTCCATACTTATATTTCGGTTAGATTTATAATGTCAAAAATTTCCAAATTGTGTATGTCGAAAATTTGTTTATCTTCTTAATGAAGCGGCTTTTCAGATATCATGGACAAAATGGATAAAATATCCATTGTATCATACAGGGAAGAAACCCCTTCTCTGGTGTATGGAATGATTTCACTGCTAACCATTGGATTATACCCTCACGTGTCTTGAGTAATAATAAAAAAATAAAAAATAAAAAAAAGTCGATTCGACGTTACTCATGCTCTTTCTTCGATTCCTGTCGATTCTATTGGAAGCAGAAATCATACCTCGTCTTCTAAAATAATGAGATTTGGCAGAACAAGCTTTCCTTGGCTGTTGAAGGGATTAACACCAAACCTGAAATTCACTGCTCACCGTTAGATTATAAACTCTAATGTGCCTTGAGTCGTTTCGACGTTACTTATGTTCTTTCTCCGATTTCTTTCGATTCTATTGGAAGCAGAAATGAAACCCAGTTCTCTGAAATAATGAGATTTGGCAGAATGAGCTTTCCTTGGCTGTTGAAAGACTTAACACCAAACCTGAATTTCACTGGTCACCATTAGATTATAGACCCTAATGTGTCTTGAGTCGTTTCGACGTAAAATAAACTCTCCTTGGCAGTTGGAAGAATTAACACCAAACTTGAATTTCACTTCTTACCATTAGATTATAGATCCTAATATGTCTTGAGTCGATTCGATGTTACTTATGTTCTTTCTCCGATTTCTGTCGATTCAATTGGAAGCAGAAATAAAATCAATTCTTCCAAAATGATGGGATTAGGCAGAATAAGCGTGCCTTGGCTGTTGTGAGAATACATACCAAACATGTTGTTAACCATTGGTTAGACCCTTATGTGTCTTAAGTCTTTTTGACCTTACTCATGCTCTCTCTTCGATTTCTGTGGATTATATTGCAAGCAGAAATCATATCTCATTATCTAAAATAATGAGATTTGGTAAAATAAGCTCTCCTTGGCAGTTGGAAGAATCAACACCAAACTTGAATTTCACTTCTTACCATTAGATTATAGATTATAGATCCTAATTTGTCTAGAGTCAATTCAATGTTACTTATGTTCTTTCTCCGATTTCTGTCGATTCAATTAGAAGCAGAAATAAAATCAATCCTTCCAAAATGATGGGATTAGGCAGAATAAGCGTGCCTTGGCTGTTGTAAGAATACACACCAAACATGTTGTTAACCATTGGATTAGACCCTTATGTGTCTTAAGTCTTTTTGACCTTACTCATGCTTCCTCTTCGATTTCTGTGGATTCTATTGGAAGCAGAAATCATATCTCTTTTCATAAAATAATGAGATTTGGCATAATAAGCTTTCTTTGGCAGTTGAAAGAATTACCCTAAACTTGAATATCAATGCGAACCATTAGATTATAGACTCTAATGTGTCTTGAGTCGTTTCGATGTTACTTATGTTCTTTCTCCGATTTCTGTCGATTCTATTAGGCAGCGTCCCTTGGCAGTTGTAAGAATACACAACAAACATGTTGTTAACCATTGGATTAGCCCCTTATGTGTCTTAAGCCTTTTCGACGTTACTCATGCTCTCTCTTCGATTTATGTGGATTTTATTGGTAGTAGAAATCATACCTGGTTTTCTGAAATGATGATATTTTTGGCATAAAGCATGCTCAACCAAGCCTATGTTGCTCATGCGTTTGTTGAGCTTGCAATGTCTTGTTAGCAGCCCTACTTTTGTCTCTGGAGACTTTTGACCTGAAAGTGATCCTTTTATAGGAATCTTTTGGTTTGACAATACCTTGTGTTTTCTTGCTACAAGGATTGAGTCTGGATTTCTTCTCATATTTTCATGGTTTGTTCGACTACTACTTTTGCTATGTCATATGAGGTTGCTGGACCATTCAAAGCAAATCGATGAACTTTTCATGGTCAGCCCCCTAATTTCCCTCATGGACACCCATGTTACTTTGCTCTACTATGTATCTTCCTCCAATGCTTCAGAGCCATCTCACACAAGTTAGGAGCAAATATGTGTGGTATTGTGATTTCATTGCTTCCTGAATATTGGTTCCTTCTTTCATCTATCCCTGCGATACATTTGTGATTGGCTTGTTCTTCAACTAGGAATGCTGTGGTATGAATTGTAAGGCTTACTTCGGATTCTGCCCATTGGGCTTCAACCCCTTCAACTGTCGACGAGCCATACTGATTTAAATGGATATTCCCATTTTATACAATTTTGAAATTTTTAATCTCGTTTTATGAAGGAAGTCGATACAACTGTTATAGTTATCGACTTCCTCAATAAAACGAGTTTAGGCAACCAGAAATCTTCCAGTTCAAATAAGTCAATCAGGGGTGTCGCGTTCTAATCGATCCAGGCCGCCTAATTCCGTAATACCACCAAAAGTTGCGTGTTTTTCCTCACGATTTTGTTCACGAAAATACATTGTTGTAGGTCAGCCTCGGCATTTTACAGTTCAATAAAGGATAGGGACGTGGAATATCCCACTCGAAATCATAACTTGATAATAATTACCTCGAAACCTCGCTTCGTGACTTTGCCCAATATGTTAGCGTTCTGTCTGATGATTATTAAAGAGAAATAAATCTACATTTGAGGGGATGGAGTGTATGATTTACCATATAAGCGGTTAGGGTGTATTTATACGCCTATCGTGAATATTCCGCTGATGTGTTTTGTTTCGAAATAAATTCAACTCGCTGATATGGTGATAATTTTGGAGTCTTCGAACTAAATGAGGCATTTAACACATGAAATAACTAGAAATACCCATTTTCACAACAAATTATTCAAGATATTTTATTGAAAAAAAACCGAATTGAAGATATTATTCCTTCTAGGTATTACCCTTCGAATGTCACTGAGTATATTATATTGTGATATTTCGAAGTCAACCACTCGTCAATGCCTTTCGATGCAATTTTTCGCAGCCTTCATGATCGATCATCGTTCTGGAAATGTTTTCTCCCTTCACTTTCCAAACAAATCATGCAGAACACGAGGATTGCCGATATGGGAGCCTTTCAGTCCGTTAAATGAAATGAAGCCGAATGGAAGAGGAGGGAAAATGGGGATAAGTGGTATCTCTGATCGTTGTCGTCTCAATTCGGGAGGCAGCAGCCAGATGTAGGATGAATCTATACGCCACTGTAGGTACCGTTTACAGGCTAACGAAACGTTAGGGACAGGAAAAGCCAATTGCTCATATCAGCCTTATTAAGGGCCATTATCCTGTTTAGATTGATATGCACGTCACTGATAATGAGCGCTTGAATATTTTCTTATTAGTAGTCCATTACACGCTGCTACTTTTGGAATAAAGATCGAGGGGGAGATACGGGAGATGGTGAAATGTGGAATGCTGAGTGGATGAGGGAAAATTTATAAAGAGTGCTTCAAGTAACTTCGGATCTCGTTGATAAAATTTTACAGAGAATTACTTCGAATTTTAAGATGAAACCAAACATAATATAAAGGGTGTTTTTTTAGGTGAGGCTTTTTTTTGACAGGTGCTAGAACTCCTCAAGAGGGATCATTCCGCCGGAAGTTGATCTTATAAATTTTTCAATTTGCAGCAACTATAACATCAGTTTGCTCACGGAGTAATGTCACAAGCATTTTCAATGCTTCTTTTTAGTTGTTCAACACTATTCACCTCACCGTTACTGTACACTAATGTTTTCAAACGACCCCGAAAGAAGAAATAGCAAGGGGTGAGATCCGGGGAGCGTGCAGGCCAAGAAGTACCCACCACGTCCTATCCAACTAAAGTCACAAAAATCAGACGCTCTGTCAGATGATTTCCCGTAAACTGAACTCATTTCGAACACATTCGAACCTCATTTCGTACCTGAATCAGATCCGTGCTGTAAATTTCTTAGATTCGCGGGTAATTTTGATTTTGAAATACTCGGACCTGGTGAATATTTTATAGAAAATATTTCTGGAATTTTGACTTTTTTTGGTGAGTTCCAGCACCCATCAAAAAAATGGCTCACCTTTGAAAACACCCTGTACATATAGAAAGAATTCATCAACTTTTGGAAAGGTTAATGTCTTGGTATAAAAAATAGAGTATGAGAAAGGATATTGCTCACTACGTAGGTCGCTGCTCGATCGATCGAGGCTTCTGGCTTCGTCTCCAATGTTATATATTTTTTAGTTGCACCTCAACCGTTGAAAATGACAGTTCATGGAAGATTTTCTGTGGAGGAACATTCGTAACGAAATCGACACACTTTTCTTCACGAAAACTGGCACAAATTCAGAACTCGTCGCCTATTATATTTTGTATGAGAAAAACCAAGTTTTTTGAAAGAAAAACTTCATTTGCAACGATGGAGAATCCGACCTATCTTTGATACATATCTTGAAATCGCGTACCCCAGCAATAATATTTCAATTGAAATCATTATCAGAGACTTTCCCAATAAAATAATACATCTCCGAGAATTTACCACATAAACACCAAAGTAAACCAATTTTATGGCCCTCAGCTAAATTACAACCGTCATCGTCGACGGCGCTGCAATCTCAACCCTCTCAAGCCAATAATATATAATGAATTTGATAATATTCCAAGTATACCCATCTCATCTACCTTCTCCTGACTTAAATAGGCACTCATCATTTATAGCACTCTATAATGTGAAATAATTTCCTCATCTCAGATATTTCATACGATTGAATTTCATGGCGACATCGTCTCCGTACAACGAAACTCATTAAAGCTCTCAGATTGATGGTTTTCAGTATGAGGAAATGAAATTTTAGTGATACTTGCGGGTCAGAAATTGGCCATAAAATGAATGATGTTCCTGGGCAGAATATGCCGTTACCTTCCGTTGTGAAAAGCTGGGATATTCTCCGGATGGATTTAATGAAGACTGTAGCTGACAAAATCAATAACAGTTGTCGGAGCTTGGCCTGGACACCAGGAAAAGGTGAAATGTCACTAGACCAGTTCCTGAAGATATATATTGTTTTAGTGGGTCATTTTAGCGAGAATAACGTGCAAATTATTGATAGATGAGAATAATAAATATTTGATGATAATAATAAAGATGCATTGATATAAAACTGGAAAGAAAGTATCAAGGGTTAGACATTGTGATCCATTCTGATAGTCAAGCTGCTATCAAAGCACTGAACTCCTGTGACATCGACTCAAAGCTGGTATGGGAGTGCCAAAGGAAACTTATTGAAGTAGGCAAGAACAACAAGGTCTCTTTACTCTGGGTTCCTGATCACTCAGGAATCAAAGGAAACGAAGAGGCCAATACACTTGCCATAAAGAGAGTATAAACACCACCTACTAGCCCAGAACCTTTCTGTGGCATAGGCAAATGCACTTATAAGAAAGAGTTTTTGGAAAGGAAAGAGACTGAAAGAGAAGCACTCTTGAGGAACCTTTCAAGAATGGATCACTGCAAAAAAGTTCCTTCGGAACTTATAAACTGCAAAATCCAAAAAGTATCTGGATACCAGTAAGAATAAGTTACGCCTCCTCACTGGCTTCCTCACAGGACATTGTCGCCTTAGAAAGCATATGATGAGAATGGGCTTATCAGAAACTGACGAGTGTAGATTCTGGGGAGAGGAGGAGGAACTCCTGTTCACCTGGTTACAGAATGCCTCGCCATTGCAAGCCAGCGCAAAGAATGTCTTGGACAAGAGAATTATAGGAGCAACGAGGATCTAACCTCCTTGAAGCCCTCTCAGTTCATTGAAGCTCTGGAGCTGGAGGGCGAGCTGTAGTAAGCGCATATGCGAAAACAGCTCTGATGGGGGGCACAATAGACCTCAGGGTCGCAGTGGAATGTAACCCCCCTACCAAACTATAAACTCTAATAAATATTTTAAACTATCCAACATGAAACGAGAAGACAAACGCTGCCTATGGTGATTCACTCTCAGTTTCAGTCTCAATTGAATCTTGTGGAGGCGCCGGTCCAATAATGATCCATTCTAATGGATGTTACTCAATGGAAAAATTTCAGCGCTTAGCTCTATTGGTCATAGCAGTGGCAGCTCGTGAACATTTCCATGGGTTGGCAGGTGGCAGTTATGATATGTTAGGTAATATGTTGAGGTGAAATAGAAGATATCGGATATTAAGAGACAGGTCGAGATCGAAAATATCATTTTAAAGTATTCTCTTAGAGTTGGATATACCCATATTGTATCAGCAAAAATGTTGCTTCATCCGAACGTTAACATCTTGCTTCTCCCCTATATCACAATTCCTCCTTAGTCCTTCGAGCCTGAATGCTTTGGTATAGACAGGTGAGACAGACGCTCCATCACCCTCATCATGGGGTAATAAGATCATTCCTATTCATATTCACGAGCTCATTTCAACACACGGGAGTAGGTTCTTGAATTACCGGCTGACTATAAAATGCATAACTACAAAGAAGGACGTTCGTAGCGGCGAAGTTGTGACAGAAGCGAGAAGGTGGACGAGCCAGGATCCGAAGATGTTTCATGTATAATGTGGACGATGGATTTAACTAGGTCTGGGCCTATGGGACATGCGACAAGAATTAACCACTTCTCCTGCGGGTCTTACAAAGTAATATGGAAGGTCATAATTATTAATGAAAAAGAAGAGTTTCTGTTGAAATTGAAACATTGAAAGTCGCGGTTAGGTTCACACTTACTTGAACGTAAGACGGTTTATTCATGCTCTCTAATTCGACGTGAGGCAATTCTGAATTCAGACGGTCTATAATACTCCAGAATACCGATAATATCCACTGATTAATCCGCAATTCATTTCACCCTGCAACAAGTGCGCGAATCGCAGCTTCAAATTAATAGTAGAAACCGCAAATAATGAATTCGCTCCAGATAAAAGTGCTCGAAGCAGCTGGCCAAAAAAGAGAAAAACCCCATAATTATTATTTGGATGCCACCAGTTGCTGTGACCGCGTTCATTAAATTGCAGACCCCCGAGTGTCAAGCGGCAATATTTCCCGGAGCAATAAATAATGCTGGCGACTTCCGGACCGACACGGTATTTACGACGGAAACTCAAACTGATGGTCCTGCTGAGAAATTGAATGTCTTGGGAAGATGTTATGAAGGGAAGAGTCGATAATAAAGAGAGGGATTTATGTTTTATGGCCGGGTCTGTATGAGAGATTTTTGAGTTATTCAATTCTTTGGTAGAGTATTCTGGGTGAATTCAGATCTTTTATCAAAATCCCTTCCAACCTTCTCGTATGATATATGAGCTAATCACATTTGACACTGTCTACTTGCTTCTGCCAACCATAGTTATAGTTATAGTTAGGAAGGGGGTTACGTCCCACTGCAACCTCTCGGTCTATTGTGCCCCCTATCAGAGCCGTATTCGCAACTGCGCAACCTACAGCTCGCCCTCCAGCTCCAGAGCTCCAATGAACTCCAGTATCTGAGAGGGCTTCAAGGAGATTAGATCCTCATTCCTTCTGTAATTCTCTTGTCCAAGACATTCTTTGCGCTGGTTTGCAATGGCGAGGCATTCTGTAACCAGGTGAACAGGAGTCTCCTCCTCTTCACCACAGAACCTACACTCGTCTGTTTCTGTTAAGCTCATTCTCATCATATGCTTCCTAAGGCGACAATGTCCTGTGAGGAAGCCAGTGAGTAGGCGTAACTTGTTCTTACTGAGATCCAAATACTTTTTGGATCTTGAACTTTCAAAGTTCCGAATGAACCTTTTAGAGTGATCCATTCCTGGAAGGTTCCTCCAGAGTGCTTCTCTTTCGGTCTCTTCCTTCTCCAGAAACTCTTTCTTATAGGTGCGTTTACCTATGCCACAGAAGGGTTCTGGGCCAGTAAGTGGTGTTTGTGCTCCCTTTCTGGCAAGTGTATTGGCCTCTCCGTTTCCTTTGATTCCGGAGTGACCAGAAACCCAGACTGAAGAGACCTTATTTTTCTTGCCTACTACATCAAGTTTCCTCCGGCAATCCCATATCAGCTTTGAGTCGATGATATAGGAGTTCAGTGCTTTGATAGCAGCTTGACTATCCGAGTGGATCACAATGTCACACCCTTGCTAGTTTCTTTCCAGGTTTATATCTATGCATCTTTCGATTGCAAGTATTTCTGCCTGGAAGGCACTCAAGTAGGAGCCTAACGATAGTGTACACTTGGTTCTTGCCCCGTATACTCCAGCGCCGGCCCCCATCGTGGTTTTAAAACCATCTGTATACCATTTGAAGGTATTCACTTTGAAGTTTTGGGTAGTGTATTCCTTTTCCCATTCTTCCTTTTTACATAGCATAGTGTTGAAGTTCTTCTCAATGCTTACTTTCACTAGGCAGGTTCGCTGATGAGATGTACTTGTTCAGAGAGGACCAGGCTCCTTGACTTTTAATTCACTCATTCCCTGTACCTTCCCTAGATATTCTAAGGATAGCCTCATGGGCTACCCTGTTGATCACTAGATGTAATGGAGTGAGATCTGTGATGACCTCAAGTGCTCTTGTCGGGCACGTTCTCATAGCTCCAGTGATGCAAACGCAGGCAAGCCTTTGTATCTTGTCGAGTAGTTTCCTCGTGCTTGACTGCCCTGTCTTAGCAGACCAGACTACTGCCCCATAAGTTATTATTGGTCTCACAATCATGACATACATCCATCGCAGTATTTTAGGGTTACAGCCCCAGGTTTTACCGGATAGGCTTCTGCACGCCATTAGAGCTCTTGTCGCTTTACTAGCAGTGTTTTTAATATGCTTATTCCATAGAAGCTTATTGTCTAGGATAATTCCCAGATATTTGGCTTCATAATTCTATTCTACGTTATCTCCATTCACCGAGATGGGCTCCATGGCTGGAAGGTTTCTTTTCCGGGTAAAGGGAACCACTGTGGTCTTGGCTGGGTTGATGTTGAGCCCCACTGACCAGCACCACTGCTCGATAATTTTTAGGCCCCTCTGCAACAAATCACAGAGGGAACCCTCAAATTTACCTCTTACTATTAGGACTATGTGATCGGCATAGCCTATACATTCGAAGTCAATCTCCGTTAGCCTTTGCAGTAGTTCATCCACTACCAGACTCTAAAGGAGGGGAGATATTACTCCTCCTTTTCTGCCAACCTTTCTCCATAAGGTATTTTTTCATTTTATATTTTTAATGTGAGATTTTGGGCTGATACTCACACTTCGCTGTGCGTCTGAAGATGTTTTCCTCGGCTATAGATGTGTCCATAGTACACACACGCCCATCATTCAACTAAGACGAAAATAATGTTCATTCTTTTTTTTTGCGTTGGCGGACGCAGAGGCGAGGGTTGATTCAACATGAAAACTCCAATTTTACGTGGTTTCAATTAAACGGAAAGGGTTCGAGCCTGACCCCAACGAACAATGTTGGCAAAGCAAACAGCGTGAAAACAATCTAATTCGCTTATTGCTTCCTATCATAAAATTGAATATGGGAAAATTCAATGGGTTCATTGAAAGAGTTCTTAATGAAAACCAACCAACCAAAATCAAATCAATTACCAGTATGAGTATTGGTTCGAAGTGTCAAATCATGAACAATACTCTGTACGATTTGAGCATTTCAAATTGAACTATCACTCACAAACTACGTGCTACATAGCGTCTAGCTTTAACATCTTTGGTGAAATGATCCATAGCAATATTGAATTGATGAGGTCCCAGAACTGAACCTCGGAAGAGCAACTGTAGAAAAAATACACATACTGAAAAAACGAATCCCGGGAATTTCCTGTTAAATGAATTCCTGTTGTTTGAACGCAACTATTGTTATCACAACAAAAAAGACCTGAGAACAATTTGTACTTGCAATCTAACATGCCGATTCCGGTTTAAGTGACTTGACTCCTATGAACAGGAAAAACGATACGTATAGCAGTGATCAGGACTTTTTTTTTGAGGAATATTTCCGTAAATGTTACAGAAATATCTAGTAATTTGGCTGGAAGACTGCGGTCGATAGCCATTTGATTGCAAGATCAATACAGTTGATTTATCTCTCTCTCTATCTAGTGATATATTATAATTTTGTTAGTAGAACTTCAATAGGAATGTTTCGTATTCCTCATAGAAATTCAGATTATTCCATCGGAATGAATCTTGTTTAGCCAACAGTTTTTTAATCTATGTTGTACCATATGGTTGAAGTTGTTTGGAAAAAAATATCGGTTTACGACGAAGGAACGAACACGATGAAAAAGCGATTCGATTTCATCTCGAAGATGAAAGTCACGAAATATCTGTGTTCTCTGAAAATTATTTACGTTTTCCTCGAGCTGTCAAAATCGGTATCTTTCAATTCGAGTTCTTGCGTAAGCCGGCGGTGGAATCGGGCTGGATTTACATTTAAGGAGACCTCGCGTCCTTTGGAATGAAAAATTGACCGCCCTCGAGCCCGGAGACGCCACAGATCTGGAGCCTATGGAAAAGCAAAACGACAACACTTCGAGTTTTCGTCGTTTTTTGACCTTTTCCGAACGTCATTTTCATATATTCGCGACTCGAAATAGGGGACGTTTCGGATATCGTAGGAAAGCCCGTTTCTTCCTCTCGAAAACGTTGCTGATTTGGCATTCTCAATGCTAAATCAGCAACGTTTAAGTCTAAGTCAGAAGGTGAAATTCGTGTTTAGCATATTACATGTTGTCAGCATTTTTGGCCTTCTACCTAGAATTGAATATTTTCGATCTACGATTGACAACAACTCCTGAATTACTTTTCCTAGGAAAAACAAAAGAAAAAGAAAGAGAGGGTTAGTATATGATTAAGGAACATAGAGTAGGAAGGAAAAGGAAATAGGGGTTTAACAGGAAAACAGCAGTCAGGTTAGATCAGATCAGAGGAAGGAATAAAGATTAGATCTGTAGCGATCTGCACCTACGTCCCAATATTTACCGTACCGCTCAACAGAGTGCGCCACCGAATAGACAAAACTCAAAAGATACTACTCAAAGGAATAAAAAGAGATGGAAAAGGTGTGAGCATCGGTAGACAGTAATTCTGTAATCAAACTCGCTAATATGAGTCCGGAATCAGGGAGAAAAATTTCTTTATATATATTATGGAGTCTCTCATTACTTGTTTTGAACGAATGTCTCTCTAATTCCTTAGAATAATGCAAAGATACTCTGTAATGAATATAATCTCTATATATAAGAATTGAGTGTCCCGTTGTTTGTCCGGAATGAACTCCTAAAATACTGAACCGATTTCAATCAAATTTTGCACACTGTGTGCAGTTTGATCCAACTCAAAAGATATCTCAATTCATAGTTGCAATGTTTTTTATTGCAAATTATTTGGTTAGTATAGATGACAAAAGTGAAAATTATCTACACGGCTGGGTCTGAAATCAACGGCAGGTCATCGCGTCCCCACTACAGCCGATCACTCGACCAGAACGATAACGTGCGAGGAGTGATGCCAAGTTTCTGGGTCTATCCCAAAACTGAAGAAAACTGTTGCATTCGAGACCTGGGTTGAAACTTTTAAAAAATTAAGGATAGGGTGAGGTTTAATAATTTCACTGGTTTGAATACTTTAGCCACAGCAACGCGTGGCCGAGTCTTCTAGTATAATATAAA
Source organism: Aphidecta obliterata (assembly GCA_963966015.1). Classification (NCBI taxonomy): domain Eukaryota; kingdom Metazoa; phylum Arthropoda; class Insecta; order Coleoptera; family Coccinellidae; genus Aphidecta; species Aphidecta obliterata. Next base: position 9,772,264 of record OZ014435.1, read on the forward strand.
TTCTCCCCATTCCAGACACCTAATCGAGAAGTCACTCTTTATCTTCATATTGATAGAATACATTACTACAGAAAATTCCTGTAAAATCTCAGATTATAAGCTTCGAAGACAACTAACTTATACTGTAGTATTTGAAAGATAGTTCTTTGATTCAACGGAATATTCCTGTTGAATCGATATTACAGTTCCGTTAGAAGTAAAGTAATTCCTGTTTTGGTTTAGTTTTCATAATTCTTGTAGAAACTGAAATTTGAAGCTCGGAATACAACTTTCTTGTTTGTTTATCAGACCGGAAATTCCTATAAATAGTCACGCATATTCCGGTTTTCGCCACAGTATAATTTTTCTGTTGAAGTGACAAACTGTAGTTTGGTTGCATCAACTTATGTTAAACTTGTTATTTCTAGAGAAATTAAACGACCGGAATTGTCACGTAAAACCAACCAATATTCCTGCTGTCGCTTATACAGAGGGAATTTCCCTTAGAAGTTACCGAGTTCCTGTTGTATATCCTGTAAAATTTCTTTGATGGCAATTGTGAGACATACAGAGTTGGTGTTTATTTTTTTTTTTGCCTACTCATAGTGACTCATAGTACCTAATAATCTCCATTTATATTTCGAACAGGATACTATAGCGGTATATTAATCATGTTCAAACTTGGGTGTCAGTTTATGAGGGCCCAAGTTTCTACTCCCTAGACCAACTTTCATGTTTCGATCTTGAAGTTGACCTTTTCAGACGGAATTCACCCTAGCTGAGTTAACACAGACTGACAGGCATCTTGAGAAATTATTCATCCAGTTGAAGAATATTTCAGAGGAAGGGGGAAGGACACCGAGAAGGATATCTCGTGAGTTATTCAACTCGTCGATAATCGGAAGTAAATTGCTCAGAAAAGTAGATACCGAGCTTCCAAAAATACAACGAGGTCAAATAGGCTATAGACTCTCGGAAGTAAGGCTCAGCTTTCATGATATTCTGACAACAATAAACTTTACAAGCAGTTTCTCAAAAAATGTAAGACATTTCAGTACCAGCGATTAACTTGAGGGATGTAAAATCGGGGAATATGAATATTCAATCTTAATTTAGTTTAATCTTCCTCGGAAAAGAATCTGTATATTCAAAGTTGAGGCATACATTGTATTATCAACGGATGTCGTTAATATTGAAGCTGTGTGATTGAGCATTGATACCTAAGCCATAAATAAGGAAAGCTGTAATAATTGGGGAATACTTATTCAAAATTAAATGGATTATTTAAATTCAAATGCATTTCTCGAATGAAAAAGAATCCAGATCTTCGTATCTGCATTATATTCAGTCGGCGGATGTCGTTAATTTCGAGCGGAGGATAATTTGGACCACCTGCAGATTCCGATAACAAAGTTTCAAGTGAGCCATTCATTTGCAACATTGTAGTGGTTGAAATTGTTTATGTCTACCGTAGATTACGAATATCGGTCTCACGGAAAATTTTTAAAGCAAGCATTTTTGCTGAGTAAGCGTCTGGACACCCACTCTGGAGTTGTGGGTTTTTTTTTGAAAGGGGGGTAGAGTTTACCTTTGGAGAGGGAGGAAAAATTAGAGTCAGTCACTCGGCGAAAAGGGAGTTGCTCGGCGAAAATGAGACCCACGAAGGGTAAAATCGGACGACAGTTTCGAGGGCGGTGTAGTAAACTAGTGTTGTAATTTTCAGTTGAGGATTCTATTAGATTTCGGATTAAGGAAGTAATTGTGATTGATCGTGGAAATAAGTGTATAAGAAGTTTTATTTTGAGTAGAGTTAAAAGCCGTATTTTGTGTTTCGAGTGCGAATAAAAATAAAAGCCAATATCGTGTGTGGGTGGTTTTGTTTCCAAATAGGTACAAAAGAAAAATTAGGTGGTTTGCAGACCAAGGTAGGAAAATTTAGTTCAAAGCTTCAACCCCTATGAAGGTGAATGGTGTTTTTGTAATTCCCAATATTATTGATATCTCGATCCGAAGTTGATTTGATGTGTGTTCGATTTCACGTACGAAATTTGAATATAAGTTGTAGTTGATTATCTGACCCTTCGTACATTTAGATTAGTATGTTGATAAGAAGTAACAGTTCAATTGTTTGATTTAACTACGATTATGAGAAATAAGGTGAACGATAGATGCTTTATTTGGATGTTCTTTTTGATGTCTGTGAAAAATTCGATTTTATGTACGCATTTTACCATCATTTTTCGTGAATATAATATGTTCTTTTAAAGTTTCGAGGTTTTCTTTCCTGAATACTGTTCCTCAGAAAATATAAGACAAAACACTCTCTCTTCGTGCAGAGGGCACGAACCTAGACCTTTTCGGAAAATAGATAAGCAAATTGGTGACAGCAGAATACGATTAATAAGGGTAGAAACCCCAGGTTCAGTACAAAGCTGTGGCTTCAAACGAATCATTGTTTTGACGAACGTAAAGGTTCTTCCAGGTCAGTTCAGAGATTCGAAGAAAATCAGCGATAAGAAATTGAAACGGGCAAAAATAATGGAAACATTTTTCAATGGAAAGATTTAACGGCGTGGGTGGTTTTAAGCCGTTGAAGAGAGAGGCACGACGAAAAGTGTCATCTCAGGAAAAAGGTTTGTGTAAGGAAGATGGCAGTTGCTTGCGAGATCCCGGGGATAGCAGCTCGTGGTTATTTGGAGGTACCAATAAGGGTACAGAACTTGTAGGTTCGATTCGGTTTTGGGAGTCCGGTATAAGGGACAAGTTGAGATAGTAGTTCTTGGTAGGAAAGGTCCTGTAGTTGTCCTCGAAGTTATAAAAATCAACGCTTGGATTGCCGAATCTGGTTCATATTCTCAAAACAAACTGAATGATGAAAAATTCGTTGTTGTCCTGAATATACTGTCAGCGCGTGCAGATATTCAAAGTTTCGATTCTGTATACCTGTTATCGTAACAAATTACCTTGTAAATGCATTGTCATGTCTCATTTACCCAGCTTGCGACGTCTCTAGACTCGAACCGATTTTTGTTCCTGAAATGGTCCTATGACAATCCAAGTTCAACTTGCATGTCGATGTCTCCGAAGATATTATCTTTACAGCTGGTCCGTAACGAATGTCACGAAACCGCAACTGGAGGTAATGCATAATCGAACAGAGTTAATCTAATAATAGTTTTTGCGAGTAAACACCATATAGAATACACTTTTTTTCAGCTTCCGTACGTTTTATTATGCGAATTCTGCGAGTTGTGAAATCCTACAAGGTACAATGAAGAAAACTAATTAGCCGAGATGAAATGGATCGCCTGAAATCTGAAATTCCATCTGATGCATCCGTGAAAAACTTACAGAATCTTTGACGAACTTCATTTCCAACTTCTGGCGTCACTTCGGAAAATAAGAAAGATAGAAATTCCACCCCACGAAATATGAATTTTTCTCATTTCCAAGTTTCCCAACACCGAAGTAGAATCGAAAAAGTCTCTCGAAATGGGATGTGTATTCAGTTTTATTTATTCCATCTCTACGGGCATCCCTCCAATGATGAAACAAAGAGAGATGCCAGAACTTTTTCACCGATATTTTCGAATTTGGATAGAATTTCATGCAGATTAATTACCGTTCAGTAGCAGAAACACACATCCGTTTCTCCATGATAAGGCGCGTTTCAATATTGCGAGAACACCTCAGTAAAGTTGTGACCTCGATGTGATGAGGCGAGTGGCTTCATCCGGTCTCCAGATCCAACAGCGTCTCGAAACGACACAATGCTCAATGCTCACGTACAGCCCCAGCTCCAGAGCGCACGCGCTCTCTGAGCCTTCGCAGTTTCCTCAAGAGAGCGCCTTTCAATATTGCGAGAGCACCTCGCTGAATATCAATAGTTCTTTGAACAAAGTCAACAATGAGGAATATACAATAATACCTATTATGGCTCTACAACAATCCTCAATACATGTAGGGGTAGAAAGTATAGTAGTAATACCCCCAACATCATGAAAAAACTATAACTTAGATTGGAATTCAATTCAATTGCATTGTGTGCAATTAGTTGGTTGTAAATTATTCACAAAAGAGTTATATTACAACTTGTTGATTCCAGATTATGACCAGTAGGTAGTTTGGTCAATTTGAAACTTACATAATTAGAATTGTTGAATGAGACCTCCAATGGTACCAACAACTCATTGTTCAGCTTCAATATTCATTAGTATTAACCTCCCTAATTAATTCTCTCAGAATCTATATCTCCCTAGAGTTCCCATTTCAACAAACATACGAAAGCGAAAATGTAGAAACGGCTCTGGAGAGTCTATTCACAGAGGGAACGCCCCTGGATATCGGCCCCCAGGCTGCTTATGGAGTTACACTGTTCCCTTTCTTGGCTCACCTGGCCTTTATCGACCGCCATCCAGAATCGTGTGTCTGTGATAAATAACGTTCTTCTTTCTCGAACTGTTAATTATTTTTTCTCCCCAGACGACTATAACCTTGTAATTTTCCACTATACGTTTAGACTTGAGCTTCACTTTCGGAAAATTAATATTTCTCGCCGAATATCCCGTCGGCCACATTGGGAATTATTAAGTTGAAATGGATGTTTTCATCTCGGGAGTAATTCATCCCTTTATTCTTCGAAGGCGTCGAAAAGGTCCAGAAACTGATTATGTGGAAAGGTATCGAATAACGTTGTATCATCGCAACAGGTTGGGATATAAGTGAAGGAAAAGGAAGAAAATGAAATATTAGTGGCACTGGTCATTGTTCATTGGTATATTTCAGCGAGTCAGAAGCTTTGGGAGCAGGTCAAATATGGCGTATGCACAGTTCCTATTCAATTCTTTAAGGCATAAAATATTGAGAATGTATTTTTTCCGCCGATTTTTATCGCAGCATTGTGTCTTCTGATAGCACCAATTGAGCAACTTTGAGTGAAGTGCCCTCTAGCTTCATCAAAACTGAGTGACATCTCCGGAACTGTGCCGAAATAGTGTTTATCCCTGCTTCCTATCCTTTTAACCTTATTTCATTGTCTGCCAGTGGTGATTCGCCGAGATTATATCAGCAACCTCTTGGGGTAAGTACTCCGCTTGCTTATAGTGCTCAATTTCACCGTGAGTTCAACCGAGGGTGGTCGCAAAACATTTTTGGTGCCGTTCACAAATATTGAATATGAGTGGAAAAGGGCAATTGGCATGGAAGAAATGAACCTTTTCTAGGTATAGAATAGTTTTATTAAATTGAATTTTTCGTTGTATGCAATTGTTTCTTTCACCAAAAGGGTTTAATTTTCGAATGTCGAACCGAGCATGGTATTGAACGATAAGGTTGGAAGAATTTTGGGTCTGTCCCTCTGGCCTTCCGGTCGGACCTTCGCAAACACCATAACTTCGAAAAGGAAAGGCGAACACTTTTGAAATTTGTAGATACCTTCGAGTTCGTAAATTTCGTAATTTCCTTTTCATTAATTCGAAAGATACCTATCAGATCCAATCGGAACTTTGTCTAGATCGCATGACCAGAACTATAGAAACCATGGAAAATTATAACTTTGTGATGAAAAGGCCTATGGACTCAAAATTTTCAGGATAGGTGTGGATCTCGAATGTCGCGGTCACGTTTATCAATGAGCGAAATTAGACTAGGGGTTCCGTAAATAGGGTCGTTTGAAATTTAGTTTTCTTGATCATTTCAAAACTACGGATTCAATCGTGACGACATTTTGTATATTAATGGAGAATGATATAGTCAAACTACATTTCTTGCAGATCGCATGACCAGAACCATAGAAACCATAGAAAATCATAACTTCCGAACGGAAAGTCCTACGGACTTGAAATTTTAAGGGTAGGTTCGGATCGCGAATTTCGCGGTCACGTTCATCAATGAGCAAAATAAGACCTGGGGTTCCGTGAATATGGCCGTTCGGAATATTTTTTTTCTGATAATTTCGAAAATACTGATTGGATTGGAATGAAATCTCGCACATAGATAAAGAATAATGTACGTGGAAAATTTATCGCATTACCACGACCATAGATATCATAGAAAACTTTAGCGAATTATCGAAAAAAAAATTGGTCACCTCAAGCACTGACGTGAAGTCTATAGTTTCGCCTTAGTTTGGAATTTTTTTTGACAGCTGTCAGAAATTTTGCCGATTCGTTTCCAAAACTGCAAAATGCGAATCTACCTACAAGGTGGATGAACGGGCGCTCAAAAGCTCCTGACTTCACAGCAGTGCTTTTCAAATTTTTTTCCTGCTAATTTCGAAACTACTTATTGGATTAGAATGAAATGTTGCACATAGATGAAAAATAACTACGTTCGAAATTTTGTTCAGATCGCATAACCAAGACCGTAGGAAATTATAGCGAATTATCGAAAAAAAAAATTGGTCACCTAAAGCTGACGTGAAGTCTGGAGTTTCGCCTTGGTTTGAAATTTTTTTTGACCACTGTCAGAAATTTCTTCAATCTGTTCCTAAAACTGAAAAATGCGAATCTACCTACAAGGTGGATGAACGAGCGCTCGGAAGCTCCTGACTTCATGGCGGTGCTTTTTATAATTTTTTATCGAACAATTTCTTGTTGTTTCATTCGTTTTCTTGTGTGGATCGGATCGATAAAATTCAATTGCATAAGTATCTATGTTTCTTTTGAGGTATGTGAATGCCTTCATCCGTAACATTTATTCTCCATTGTTTTTTCCATTTTATCATGTCAGTAATGAATATCGAATTATTTTCAAGTAGAATTTGTATCCCCAAAGATATTATCATTTATTCCATAAGCCTCGTATATATTCTATATTCAGACAACAAAGTGTTCGAATTATGTATTCGAAGGAATCTATTGAAGAATTATTTCATCTTAGAAACCATAGTCTTCATCGCAAATTTTATCAGTTTTTCCCATGCTTCTAATGTTTTATTATCTACCAATGGAACGAGATACTCGATGAATGTTTCTTGAAAATCCTGCGAATAAAATAGTTAGGAGTACTTGCATGTGGGAAAAATATTTATTCTCACCAAAAAATACTCTTTCGGAAAACTAGATTCTTCTTCAGTCTGCACTAGAATAATTCTCAACTCTTCAGGATCATTCAGCTTGTTTATCCATGTTTCAACAGCGTTCATTAATTTTGTGCTCTGCTCCAAAAACGCCTTGTCGGACTTCAGTTCATCAGGGGTGAGGTCTTTGAATGGATACAGTTTTAAGTATTGCGGGTATTTTTCGAATAATCTGAAGAAAAATGTAATCAAAATTAAAGTCTCCCTTTCCTTCCCTAGTATAAATTGTTGGAGTCTTAAAAGAAAAATTTCTTGTACAATCAACTCACTTGAGTAATATGTTAACCCCTGTCTCTTGTGGTTTTGCCAGGAGTATTTCCTTCGAATCTCTGATGAGTTTCTTGTCCTTGTCGGATAACCCAGTTATTGTGTCAATCAAATGTCCTCTTCCATGCCTCAAATCCACCCACAAACGCGCGAAAACTTCAAAAACTCTTGACGCCATTTCGGAGAAAATTACTTATAACTGCAACATTCCTGTCGCATTCAAATACAAATGAGTAATTCAAGTTCAATTATGGATTGTTATCAAAGTTTTCAGTTTTTCCTTCATGAATTCCTGTAATTTTTCCTATTCAAATGTTGTGTTTGAATCAATTTTGTGGTCATTTGATAAAGCTTCAGTAATTCTGCTGAAATTTTAATGATTATTGCGTGGATATAATAATAAATTTTTTTCTCATTAATTCAAAAAATACTGATCCAATCGAATTGAAACTTTGTAGTTGAACGTGAAATAACGACACAATTATTCAAAATTTTGTGAGGATCGCATCACTTTCATATAAAAAAAAAATTCCGGTACTTTTCCTTTGTGTCTATATATTAATATCCTAAAAAGGTCTTATTGAAGAAAATAAACATATTTGCTCTTGCTGTTTCTTAATTTCGTAGAGAAACAAATATCTATTTCTGTATCGTTGAATTGGTTCGTTGTTCCAAGAATATAATAAAATTATAACGTATTCTTCTTGAAGAAAAATTTATCGCAGTTGGGATGATATCGAATTGTCTCGCACCATTCCCCTTTACAATATTCCGAACGTGGAAAATCTCGATTTCTCTCGTGTAAATTGGAAAACTATACATCTCCGCTTGCAAACTTACCCATTATAAACTTTCCGGGGCGATAAAAAGCGTTCTCCTTGAACGATAACCTTCGTGAAATAAATTTTATGACCTGTTGGTTGGAAAGCGGGTGGAACTTCTCGAGGATTTTCTATTTTACGCTCCTTCGGAAGATTCGAAATCTGAGTCTCTCAGGGAATGGGATATTAAAATTATTGACATATATCTTGTTTTTCGGCGGTTCGTTAGCACTTCATCAAATATAATATGATATAAGGATGATAATGAAATAGAACTAGAATAATTCTGTCATTTCATCATTTTTATTTGTATTTGCACCAAAAAAATCCCAAACGGCTAATTAATTTCAAGTACAATACTTGGAGATTAGACTTTATTTGTTTACTCACGTCCCAAAATAAGACCCATCCAAAATTATTCCCTTAGTAACCCCAGCTAATGTAACGTTCGACTAACCAGCATTGTTGAATTGGCAGTAAACCTTCGAAAAAATATTATTTATACTTATCTGCTTAAATCTTATGAAAGCTCGGAATCGCATTTATGAGTAAAATCTGTTTATTTTCCTTCTGAATAATCTGCTAATTAGAGAGAAGAGAGGGCAGGTCAAATCAAAGGGCATGCAACTTCACGGTAGAGTGAAACTAATTATCAAATGGTCGGATCAAAATTATGATCACACAATTCCTAACCAGAACAAAACTCGATATTATAATTTGTGCAAGCTCTCAAATCAACCCAATGGCTTTTCAGATGCCCAACTGCAGATTTAACAGTTCTTCTATTTTATGCCATCAATGTTTTCTAAAATATTTATGACGTCTTCAAACATCATGTACGAAGTTTTCTGAACAAATATTGAAGAATTTTGGAATGAATATTCATATGAGAGTCATCTTCATTCTTCCTGAAAGAAATTCAAATAAACTGATGTCTTTTACAGTTTATGACCATGGTCATAAATTAATCCCGGTTCATCACTTCGAGCGAGCTTACCGCTTCCATTCATTTTCAATTTAAGATCCTAAAGACTAAATATTACAACTCACTGCCTCGTGATATTCAATCGATCTACAGGGTGTCTACTTTTGAAAGGGCCAAACTTCAGTGGAAGATCATACATGAGATTTGCAACAAAAAATGTCATATAACACATGGCCGAAATGTTGACGGTTATTCTTCGATTTAACATTTATTGATTTCACGGAATATTCCAAGTTTTTCCATGAAATCAATTATACTTCAGTTATCCTTGTAGCCTGATCAAAGTTGACCACATATCTGGAAACATAAATTTGCTACAAGATAAGAATTTTTGTGTGTCAAAAAAATTTTGATTGCGGACGTGGTAAACGATTCTGAAGTGAACAAAACCAGTCATATTTTTCCAATGGTTTCATCATTAATTATGGACATGTTTTCTTTCCAGCAAAAATACCCCATTTAGTGTTTTTTCTAATGGTGGACATTTTGACATTTTGATGGTCTGTCTTCTTTACATGTTTTCATAAAATCTGTATTATTGAAATTCAGTTTATTCCTTCAAATTTTCTTGAATTGAAGATAAATTCATGATTTCCATGAGAATAACTCCAATATTCAATCATAAAGAGCTCCAAAACAAAGCAAATTTAGGTTTGGAATATTTCGACTTTTTCGTTGTTATCTTGTTAGCCATGATATTAGGACAGAAGACAATCAGCAAGCACAAAAGTTGTTATGTCATTCCAAAGCCAACTAAATGGGGTATTTTTTGCTGTAAAGAAAACATGTCCATAATCAATGATTTTTCATCAAAGAAACCATTGGAAAAATATGACTGGTTTTGTTCACTTCAGAATCGTGATATCCATCTCCTTACCACGCCCGCAATAAAAATTTTAATCGTTTATTTTATTCATACATCATCCCATTTCATTAGGAGTAATTATTGATCGTAGATCAGAAATTATTATTGCATGTTCTCTTCGCCTAATGTTGCAGTTAAAGTTGTTAAAATATCATAATTCGTGGTTTCCGAACGATTATGGGGATTTTAGCTGTGATGTAGAGATTCAAAAATCTTTCATCCAATTTTTTTGAGTTTTATAGTAGTATGATCATCAAATTACACTTTACATAAATGTTGAAGAAAATAAACCATATTCATTAGCACAAACATTTTCCAGGAGGTCTCTCTTTTAATTAAACTATTTTTGAAATTTTTTACGTTCATTGTGATTTATCTTCAGAAATATATATTATCATGGTAATAATTCGTTGTTTCATCTTTTTTTCTAAGTGGTACTAATTTATTTCATTTCTTTTTCTTTTAGGATTGGTTTTTTTTTTGTTGCTTACATTTATGTATATTTTTTTGTTCGAGCAACATTTTTGTTAAATCCAATCCATATTTTTCTCATCGTAAACGTTATGTCTTCCTCCTGATATAACCACTTCAGAAATAAATTTTTTTGTGGAACATTCTTTGTTTTGTAATCTTGTTTATTTTTGTTGGGATTCTTCTTGTGATGTGATATATAAAGGATCACAGGGTACGTCTCTGGTATATGACTGCTCTGTAATATTGTCACTTGACAAAGGTCGATTCCTACTAAAATTCCAAGTAAAAATTTCAATATTCTCTTCCAAAAAAATTCTTGAGGATGGGTTGACTCTACGGAATTTGAATTAATATATTCGATTTGAAAAATATCTTCTTTGCCACAGAATGCTTCGACTTCCTTCCTTAGTTTTCATGACTTTCAGAATTTTTTGTCGTCGAAATCTTTCCAACGAAAAATGAAGCAAAAAAGCGAAGAGTATATCAACTGAATTGAAACATGCAAAGTTCGAGTTCGTTAAATGGTTTTGTTGAACAATTTCATGTCGACAGCATATCGGCTTCACTTTGAACTTTCCCAAAGCTCATCTTATGAAAACACCTGTTGAGTATCTCAATCTTCATCGCGTCCGTTAATCTCAAGAACAGATTCACTGCCGCTAGCACACTCATTCATATATGTCTTGAGTAAGATTAATATGTGCCAACTGTACAACCTGTTACATAGGAGGAAACTGTTAATTTCACTGATTTCCTTTCTCTAGATCATTTTCCAAATTGATCACTGATGAAAATCTATTCAATATACTTATGTAATCAATAATTAGAAAAAAGTGTTACTGAACCAATGATTCTGACAGCAAGGATCCACTCCTAATAGTTCGTGAGTTATGAAATTTTGAATATTAGTTGAAACCAGAGGAATCAAGATTAAAATCAATTTGAATTAAATAAATGAGGTAGGTGAGGTAGGTATATTTTCAACGATAATTAGATAGATACCTCGTAATCTTCTCATTCTTCTCTGATAAAAATGATCTCCCTATAACAACGAACAAACCAGTTTATAATAGAAGTGCCATCTATGTTTGAAAAGATGAAAAGTGAATTGAGTAAGTTTCATACCCTAGAAAACTGTTTCAGTATTGGCAATTTGATCTTTTTTCATAGAGATGACTTCGGATTGAAATGAATGATGAATTTTCTGAGAGAGGCTGAAATGTCAATATATTATATTATATACTCTACACCTGTTGTAGATATTCGACATGGTTCTGCTTCATATTTGCAGAAAACATACCAGATGTAGACACTTTCCCCGGTAGATGTAGACAGAATCACAGAAAACTTCTGATACAATAGCTCGAATAAAAAAAAATTAAAACCAGTTGATCAAAAACGGCAGAGAAGAAATCGAATTTGATTTTTGAGCGCTCGTACTACTTACACGAAGGCTATATCATTTCGTCACGATGTCTATATTTTTCGAATTTTGAGCCGAAAATGGTCTCAATCGACTATCTTCCACTCACTGATGACGAATCCGTCGGAAAATTCGAGTCTGTCCGTCCGGCCGTCCGTCCGTAAGCACGATAACTCTCGAACGGAACAACCTAGTGACTTGAAATTCTCAGTGTGGATTCAGTTCCCGAATGCCTCGGTTGAGTTTGTTAATGGGCCAAATTCCACCAGGGGTTCCGTAAATATGGCCGTTCAAAGTTTTGTTCCCCAGATTACTCGAAAAGTACAGATTTGATCGAGATGAAATTTTGCACTCAAATGGAGAATGAGGTGTTCAAGCTACATGTGAAATTTTGTCCAGATCGCATGACCAGAATCATAGGAACCATAGAAAATTTTAACTTTTGAACGGAAACGCCTAGGGACTTGAAATTTTCAGGACAGGTGTGGATCTCGAATGTTGTGATCACGTTCATCTATGAGCAAAATTATATAAGGGGTTCCGTAAATATGGTCGTTTGAAATTTAGTTTTCTTGTTAATTTCAAAGCTACAGATTCGATCATGACGAAATTTTGTATACTAATGGAGAATGATATATTTAAGCTACATTTCTCCAGATCACATGACCAGAACCTTAGAAACCATAGAAAACTTTCGAACGGAAAGGCCTAGGGACTTGAAATTTTCAGGATAGGTGTGGTTCTGAAATGTCGCGTTCACGTTCATAAATGAGCAGAATTATACTAGGGGTTCCGTAAATACGGTTGTTTGAAATTTTGTTTTCGAAACTACGGATTCGATCGAGATGAAATTTTGTATTTTAATCGAGAATGATATATTAAAGCAATATTTTGTCCAGATCCCATGACCAGAACCATGGAAACCATAGAAAATTGTAACTTTTGAACGGAAAGGCCTAGGATTTTGAAATTTTCAGGGTAGGTTTGGATCGCGAATATCGCGGTCACGTTCATCAATGAGTAAGGTTAAACTAGGGGTTCCGTGAATATGGCCGTTCAAAATATTTTTTTCCTGATAGTTTCGAAACTACTGATTGGATTGAAATGAAATTTTGCACCTAGCTGAGGAATAATGTATTCAAACTACGTGCGAAATTTTGTTCAGATCGCATCACCAAGACCATAGATAACGTAGAAAATTCTAGCGAATCATCGAAAAAAGATTGGTCAGCTGAAGCACTGACATGAAGTATGGAGTTTCGCCTAAGTTTCAGAATTTTTTTGACAGCAGTCGAAAATTCCTTCAATTGATTTCTAAAACTGGAAAATGCGAATCTACCTACAAAGTGGATGTACGAGCGCTCAAAAGCTCCTGACTTCACGGCAGTGCTTTTCGTATATTTTTTATGAATGTTTTCAAAATGGAGGCCACATACAAAAACTGAAAGACCTGAGAGTTTTTAATCTATGTGTATTTGATTTCGGAGAGTTTGAGCTTTCTAATCCGCATACAAAATCGAATAACTTACCATCATTCTATCTTTATTCTTTTGAATATATCTATTACTGATAATTTTTAATTATATCTATTAGTTTTTCACTTGTAATGACATTGTTTCTTGTTTGATTTGATGTATACTCAGTGACATCAGAAGTGTTACACCCAGAAAAAATAATTTCGGAAATGTGGTAGTCTAGGAATTAATTTCACAAAAAACAAAGATTTTATTCTATTTTTTTTATTTTTTTTTGTTTTTTTTTATTGGATAAGTTGTTGTAATTAAAGCAGGCGTGTTCGCATATGGAAATATTCAATCACATTATTTACATTCTGGCTACTTTCCGTATCCATTCCACTAAATATGGCACTTTCACGTATACTCCTGGAGAGCCTTTAGCACAAGGGCCCAAACTGTACGAAACGATTCCATACAAAGTCCTGTTGATTATAAATGGTCCACCAGAATCACCCTTAAAAAACCGAATATAATATCATCCTATGAATAATAATTGAAAAATACTCACAGTACAAGAATCTTTATTTCCTTCGGGATGTCCTAAACAGAATAAATCATCCTCCACATTGCATTCTTCTTCGATCAATTCAACCCTCATCAGATCATTCTCCTCAGGCATCTCTCCGTTTTCGTTTACACCCCATCCTAAAACAGTTCCATATTCATGGGGTATCTCGGTAGAGAATTCGGGTAGTTCGACCGCTCTTATCATTCCACTGAATGGAGGCAAAGCAGACTCTAATTCTACGACGGCTATGTCATAACGTATATAATCAGAGCCCAGGACATATTCTGGGTGAAGAGTTATTTTCTCAATCTGAAAAAGAAGTGGACTGTATGATATTCAATTACACGTGACGTCTCTTCAACTGGAATTTTGGTACTCGTGGTTTGACCTCACTCTAAGATTGTCTGGGAGTGGTGTTTTCCCTAGCATGAAGTACTTTGAGCAGTTGAGAGGCCACAAGTGTCCCTGTTGCTTGGCTGACAACTGAAGGTTTTTCCTCAAGTGACCTACCTACCTTCTTTCTGATTCCACCCTTGTCTAAATTTGTCGTTCCGGCCAGAATATAATAGGAACCCTGATCATCGACACAGTGTGCAGCTGTTACCACAAATTTCTGGGATATAATTGCTCCTCCACAAAAACTTTGAGTGTCATATTTGAATATGGCCACCATAGATGGGAACTGTCCTTCCAAAACCTTGACTCCATTCGCGATTCTTGTACCATATCTCATTTCCTTCGCGCTGTCTGATGCTGTGAAAAATCAAAAATACGTTTATACTCAAAAGGGAGGTGTAGGGAACATTTCGCAAGAAAGCATTCTTTCTTCAGGAATTCATCAAGAGTTGTTAGGAGGTGAACATACTAAAAACCTGTCACCTAGAACTGGATCTTGAATGAGAGGGGAGTACAGACGTCTCAATTTTTGACGCTCGTACTACTTACACGAGGGCTATATCATTTCGTCACGATGTCTGTAGCTTGAACACCTCATTCTCCATTTGAGTGCAAAATTTCATCTCGATCAAATCTGTAGTTTTCAAGTAATCAGGGTAACAAAACTTTGAACGGCCATATTTACGGAACCCCTGGTGGAATTTGGCCCATTAACGAACTCAACCGAGGCATTCGGGAACTGAACCAACACTGAAAATTTCGAGTCTCTAGGTTGTTCCGTTCGAGAGTTATCTTGCTTACGGACGGACGGACGGACAGACTCGAATTTTCCGACGGATTCGTCATCAGTGAGTCGAACTCGGCTCAAAATTCGAAAAATACAGACATCGTGACGAAATGGTATAGCCCTCGTGTAAGTAGTACGAGCGCTCAAAAATAGGGAATCCAATCTTCTAGGGAATTTATAAAGCTTCTATTCTTTATTGAATCAGTTCTACCTCATAGACATACAGGCAGACTCGGCCAAGCGTTGCTGTTGCTAAGGTATACTTCTAATTATATTGAAGTAAACTATTCAAAACAGTGGAATTATTATTATAACTAACTCTAACCTAACCCTACCCTGGCCCTAACCCTAACCTTGATTTTTTGAAAGTTATTCCCCAGTTCTCAAACAGTTCCAAATTTCTTCAGTTTTCGGAAAGACCCAGAAACTTGGCATCACTCCTTGCACGTTATCGCTCTTGTCGGCTGATCGGATGTAGTGGGGACCCGATGTCCTGCTATCGATTTGAGACCCGCGTTGCCGTGTAGATAATTTTCACTCTTTGTCATATATAATAAACAAATAATTTGCAATAGAAAAATATTGCAACCATAAATTGAGATATATACTATCCTTTCTTTTAAGTTGCATCAATCTGCACACAGTGTGCAAAATTTGATTGAAATCGGTTCAGTATTTGAGGAGTTCATCCCGGACAAACAACGTGACACGAAAGTTTCATATATAAAGATGAAAAAATTACTGAAAATTGGGATTTTTGTCTCTTCACTTAAGATCTTGGTCTAGGTTCCAGGACTTGTATGTTTTCTTCAAACCGTTCAAACCCTCAAGTCGCTGATAATTTATCGTATGAAATGATTTATTTTCATTTTCTACTTCCATTTATAATCGAAGAACGCTGCAAATTTCAAAGAAAGCATAATTGTTTCTTGAGTAATGAAATTTTGGTTGCAAAACTCGAATTGATAGTATTGTCTGGGTTTGGAAGTTCGATTCCCGTAGGAGATGATTTTTTTTTCACGGAACAGTACCAATTTTTTGATATTTTATGAAATCAAGATATATAAATCCTTCATTGTTCGATTTTGTTTCATTCCACATTCCAAAAACGTAACTCTTCTGAAAGTTTATTTTCAGTAACCGAAATTGAATCGAGCATTAAAAAAATTAAACAATGGAAAATAACTATGTGCACACATGAAACAAAAAAGGTAGAAACATCAACAAATAAGAATGAGTATTAATCAAAATGAATGATTTTACCTGAAGCATCTAACATAAATGTGCAAATAATGAGAATAATCATATCACCGAAAAAGGAACACATTGCATTCATTGACTTCGTACAATAATAAAGTCGAAGGTGGTAAATTACACTTATCGAAAATTTGATCAAAATTTTTATGGTTTTATAGTTCCTTATCTGGAAAAATAGAACTTAAGTACAAATAACCAGGCGACATAAAAATATTTACATGCGAAATTGTTTAATTAGAAATCATTAAATTCTGAAAGAATCATGGAAGTGGCGATAATACCACTCAATAAGCCTGATGTCTTATTTTGAAAAACTTACTTCCGTTCACCGGAATAAGAATTATTTGGTTTGGATTTTGAATTTCACGCAGAAACTCTCGCTCGTGCTCGTGGCCTCTCCTCGATGTTAAGTCATATTTATTGATAACCGAAAATCAACAGAGAAATTTGAGTTCTTGTGTTTTTCAAAAATTTCTCACCTTACTTCATTTTTCGTCAATTTTTTCTTCGTTGACCAAATTTTATTATAATTTTGGATTATTTTCATCAGAAAGGATATGATATGTATGAAAAAAACAAAACTATCCTGTAAATTTCATTAGAAAATTCATTCATAAATAATGTTCGAAATTTCTTCCACCATTCCTCATACAAGCACGTTCCCCCATTTCTAATTTATTCAGTCCTGAAATTCACTCTTAATCTTCTCGCTGCTCCGTCTATTCTCTCCACAAGTTGTGCACGTGTATGTTTTTCCCTTTCATATACTATTTCTTTCAAACTGACCCAAACATAAAAATTTGACGGTGTTAGATGCGGACCTCTCGCTGGCCACGAAATAGCTCCTCCCCTACTTATCAACCCTTTAGGATACAATTCGTTCAAAAACATACGAACGTAATGCCTATAGTGTGCGAGAAATCCATCCTATTGAAAAATGATTTCACGCCTGTCAATCAAGGAAACCTCTTCCAAAGAACTGTCCATATTTGTTCTTTATTCTTTATAATTTATTCCGTTTAAGTTATCAGGTAGATATCGAAAGATTAGCTATTGCTCCCATCCAAACATCAACGCTAAATCACTATTTTTTATGCCGGACATTCAAAAGGTTTGTTTATTAAAAATCCGCTGAAACGAAACTGGTGATTGCATTCTACAGAAAATTTTTTTAGGAAATAGAGAAGGAATTTGGCAAGTTTTTAAAATAATTTTTTCATTCATAAATTGTGTTGCAGGCAAAATGATATTAGAAATTGATTTTTGTTTTCCTCATATAGCAACTTTCAAATCATAGGTAGGTACTTATTTTTTTTCAACATCTAATACAGGATGGTTTTGCTTTTTTCATACATATAAAATCCTTTTCTTATAAAAATAATCCAAAATTTTAATCAAATTTAGTCAACGTAGAAAAAATTGACGAAAAATAAAGTGAGGTGAGAAATCTTCTAAAAAATCACAAAGACTCAAATAACTCGTAGTCTCTGTTGATTTTTGGTTATCAATTAATGGCTCAATGACAGCCAATTAGTCATACTAATACGTCCTCCAAGGTTCACGTCTAATTTGGAAACACCCTGTATATAACATTCAATGATACGAACGCATAAAGAAGAGAATGTTATTAAAGCTTGACTCATTTATTAAATTAATCTTTGCAACGTATAATTTATAAACTCTATAAACTGTGGTACATTCACGAAAATCCTCGGAAAGCCACTAGCACAATCCAGTTTCCCATTATGAGAAATAATTCCATACAGAGTTCTATTGATTATGAATGGACTTCCATTATCACCCTAAAAAAACCCAAATATTTAAATGGATAACACAGATACGTCATCATGGGGAAGTTGGAACCTTCCGTCTAGAAATGAACCAGAGCTGACTTAATCAAATTCAGAATCAATTCGGAACTGGATCTCTAAAATATATCTGCTTCGTCTAGTTCCGAACCGTTCCGAATGGTTCATTTCCGGTCCCTTTACATAGTTGGATTTTTGACATACAAGGAACGTTCGTTCTGTTCATGATTCAGTTTCGAGTCTTGGAAAAATATCAGTCGGAGTTTTTCTTTTCGTGTAAAAGAACAGGATGATCTACTTCGAAGCATTTCTTTTTAATATATCTCGCACTATTGAGATCAACTGATGTGATTCGGAAATCTGATGAGAATAGAACTCACTCTACAAAAATCCCTCGGATCATAATGGTATCCCACACAAAAGTAATATTCTTGTTCATTGCAACAATCTCGAGACAGACGAACTGCCATCAAGATACTTGAAGGAATTTCCTCGGAGTCTGTTAGGCCCCATCCCAAAGCAGTTCCACTTTCAAAAGGTACCCCGCTAAATGCACGGGGTAGTTTGACAGCGGTTATTTTATCGGGATGTAAGGGCAAAGCTGATTCCAGTTTCACAATGGCCACATTATATAACAGATCATACCGACCAAAATGGTACATTGGGTGCAGTTTAATTTTCTCAATCTGTAAAAAAAAACTGTTGAAAAAAACGTTCAAATGTAACGAAGTTTTCGAGCGAGTCTGATTTTCGCAGTTTCAGCTACCTTTCTTCTGATTCCCTCCTTTGTTATATCAACAGTTCCGGCGACAACCGAATAATTTCCTGCTTTATCAACACACCGTGCAACAGTTATCACAAATTTTGTGCTCAAAATTGAACCTCCACAAACTTGTTCTCCGGATTCAAATATGGCAACGACAAAAGGATACATTCCATCTCTCACCGCTAATCCGGTCACCATTTCTGGTACAGATGGCACCGCATTTGTGTCTATAATTTCTTGAATGACTGCAGCAGCTGAAAACAATTAATTAAATAATCAATATTTTTCGCGTTCGGAAAATATTATGCTCAATACTAGACACGTTTTTCTGTAGAATGGCATTTGCATGGGTATCGAAGACGTGAGTTAGTACTAGGATCGCCCTCTAAGAGCGAAAACTGGAAAATAATTATCATTATTCACATACTGTCTCTGTCGCTTCCATCTGTCATCTGAGTTCATTATTCAATTTTTCTATATTTAATAAAATCTAGATAGAGAAATTCCTCGTTGTTCTATTTCATTTCATTCCACATCCCAAAAACCTAAATCGAGTCCGAATTTTTTTTTCTTCTGAAAGTCAATTTCTACTAAACAAATCAAAGCAGGCATTCTCGAAATGAAACCGTTCACAACAATGAGCACACTATGGAACAAAAAAGGTAGAAACATCAAGAAATGAGAATTGTTATTCAAATTACAAAATTAAACAAGAAAATATGTTCTTGATCGACTAATAAAGCAAGCCAACAAATCAATACACGTAACCCCATGGAACATCGAAATTTATCCTTTGCATCTGTAGACCAGTTTCGCCATTTACAGCTCGTCAGTACGGCTAGCTCAGGATAATCTCGAATGCGATGACGGTCAGAGAATATTTCTCTATTCACGCAACCTGTCGGCCGAAGGAGCAACTGAATGCAATCCATGATGGTTACGGACCTTCATACAGATGCGCAAAGGATAAATTTCGATGTTCCATGGGGTTGCGTGTATTGATTTGTTGGCTTGCTTTATTAGTCTATCTAGAACATATTTTCTTGTTTAATTTTGTAATTTGAAAACTCCAGATAGACGACCAATATTTATTCTAGTCAATTATTCTGGCGAATAAGGTTGTAGCCTAAACCCGTATCACCCCTTGTGACTATTAGGCCGTAATTTTAACGGTCTGGTTACTTGTTTGGTTTTTATCAAGGGAGAAATCTTCACACATCATGGATTGCATTCAGTTGCTCCTTCGACCGACAGGTGGCGCGAGTAGAGAAATATTCTCTGACTGTCATCGCGTTCGGTTGTTTGAGTAGCTTGTTTCCCACATCGAGATTATCCTGAGCTAGCTGTACTGACGAGCCATAAACGGCGAAACCGGTTTACAGATGCAAAGTATAAATTTCGATGTTCCATGAGGTTACGTGTATTGATTTGTTGGCTTGCTTTATTAGTCTATCTAGAACATATTTTCTTGTTTAATTTTGTAATTTGGAAACTTCAGATAGACGACCAATATTCAGAATGGTAATTGATCAAAATGACTGATTTTACCTGAAGCATCCGCAAATCTGTTCACTATTTTTGGTCCAGAAGATGGCACCACAGTCTCTTCTGTCATTTCTTGAAGGCCTTCGGTAGCTGAAAGTAATTAATTAAATAATCAACATTTTTCGCGTTCGGAAAGTATTATGCTCAATACTAGACACGTTTTTCTGTAGAATGGCATTTGAATGGAAATCGAAGACATGAGTTAGTACTAGGCTTGCCTTCTAAGAGCGAGAACTGGAAAATAATTATCATTATTCACATACTGTCTGTCGATTCCATCTGGCATCTGAGTTCATGGGCGTTTTCTGTTGTCGGCGTTCATTTTGTTCGTCGACTATCTGTTTTCTAGAATTGACATTTTCATGTGGGACAAATTTTTGAATTACGCATCTCGCAGTGGATTATTCGAGTCAACTCTTAATTTGGAATTATCAGTTCGAATATAATTCAGTTCGAAATGTCTATGGGATGTAAGGGATATCTTTGAATCTTTATTAACTTGCGTTCAGATTTTTCGTAGAACTTTTTTTTTTCGAATAGTATAACGGATGAAAATAAATTTTTCTTGAAATTTTTTTTCCATGTCTCCGTAACCGTTACTTTGCAGATCCATGTGGCTCAAATGATGAGGTTCTTTTTTTTTGCCAGTTTCAATACGACGAAACGGTCGATGTGTTATGTGAGATTCATCAACATCAATTTGGGCAACAACTATATGTCAAGCAAGGTGAACTCAAATGCTTTCTATTATATGTGAAAAAATTCGGAATGAAACACATGATGAGAAAAGAAAAACCTCACCTAGAGCAGAAGAAACATATGCCAAAAGTATGAAAATAATCATTCTCTTGAAATATGATGATTCAGCACAGTTGATTGAAGGCCTGAAGTCTACGTTCAATCTGAAATGATTAATCAAAACATTAATGATTCTTTATATGGGCTCATTCGCTTATCTGCATTTTAATGCGTTTTAATGAACATCATTAGGCAGAAGAAAACAATAGTTTATTATCCCGGATAGTGTCCTTATACAGGGTGATTCCAAATTCGACGTGAACCTTGAAGGACGTGTTAGTAAGACTCATTTGCTGTCATTTGAGCCATTTTTATTGACATCCAAAAATGAACAGTTTACGAGATATTTGAGTTTTTGGGTTTTTTGAAAAATTACTCACCTTACCCAATTTTTCTTCAATCTTCTCTACGTTGAGCATGTTTGATTCTAATTTTGGATTATTTTCATCGGAGAAGGATATGATTAGTATGAAAAAAGCGAAAATATGCTGTAATAGATGTATTCGTATGATTACATACAATTTATGTATGACAAAACTATTTTAAAAACTTGCCAAATTCCTTGTTTATTTCCTAAAAATGTTTTCGTGAGAATGCAGGCACTAGATTCGTTCACGTGTGTTATGACAATCAATGCAAGTTGAATACTATACTTTATCTACGACTATAACAATAAATACTAAGATACAAGTAAAGAAAAATAACCTTTTTCACAAATCTCAATGTGTACCTATAACAATGCATTATTTATGTTGCGTGTACTTCTTAGCCTAAAGTAGAAAGTCCATAGTGGCGATGCTTTATATTCAGTGCTAAGTTCACTAAAATGTGCCAAAAGAACATACTCTGTAAACGATGACTAATATTCTTACCGCTACACCAATCTTGAAAATTGTTGTATACAGCTTTATATTTGTTTTGGGAAATGAATTCCTAAATATAACGGGTGATTTTTTTGAAGTTAGGATTTTCATGCATTAGTATTTGCTCAGATTTTTTTGAGGTTAGGATTTTTATGCATTAGTATTTGCTCAGTATGCTTTGACATTTCATCATGAATAGACTTACTAACGAGCAACGCTTGCAAATCATTGAATTTTATTACCAAAATCAGTGTTCGGTTCGAAATGTGTTTCGCGCTTTACGCCCGATTTATGGTCTACATAATCGACCAAGTGAGCAAACAATTAATGCGATTGTGACCAAGTTTCGCACTCAGTTTACTTTATTGGACATTAAACCAACCACACGAATGCGTACAGTGCGTACAGAAGAGAATATTGCGTCTGTTTCTGAGAGTGTTGCTGAAGACCGTGAAATGTCGATTCGTCGCCGTTCGCAGCAATTGGGTTTGTGTTATTCGACCACATGGAAGATTTTACGTAAAGATCTTGGTGTAAAACTGTATAAAATACAGCTCCTGCAAGAACTGAAGCCGAACGATCTGCCACAACGTCGAATTTTCAGTGAATGGGCCCTAGAAAAGTTGGCAGAAAATCCGCTTTTTTATCGACAAATTTTGTTCAGCGATGAGGCTCATTTCTGGTTGAATGGCTACGTAAATAAGCAAAATTGCCGCATTTGGAGTGAAGAGCAACCAGAAGCCGTTCAAGAACTGCCCATGCATCCCGAAAAATGCACTGTTTGGTGTGGTTTGTACGCTGGTGGAATCATTGGACCGTATTTTTTCAAAGATGATGTTGGACGCAACGTTACGGTGAATGGCGATCGCTATCGTTCGATGCTAACAAACTTTTTGTTGCCAAAAATGGAAGAACTGAACTTGGTTGACATGTGGTTTCAACAAGATGGCGCTACATGCCACACAGCTCGCGATTCTATGGCCATTTTGAGGGAAAACTTCGGAGAACAATTCATCTCAAGAAATGGACCGGTAAGTTGGCCACCAAGATCATGCGATTTGACGCCTTTAGACTATTTTTTGTGGGGCTACGTCAAGTCTAAAGTCTACAGAAATAAGCCAGTAACTATTCCAGCTTTGGAAGACAACATTTCCGAAGAAATTCGGGCTATTCCGGCCGAAATGCTCGAAAAAGTTGCCCAAAATTGGACTTTCCGAATGGACCACCTAAGACGCAGCCGCGGTCAACATTTAAATGAAATTATCTTCAAAAAGTAAATGTCATGGACCAATCTAACGTTTCAAATAAAGAACCGATGAGATTTTGCAAATTTTATGCGTTTTTTTTTTTTTAAAAGTTCTCAAGCTCTTAAAAAATCACCCATTAGTAACTTTGGCTGCTTCTCTCATATACATGATAATTCATCTTCACTATCTGAATTCATCTTTTTCACTACAACATTCATAATATCAATTAAGTATCAACTTAATTTGAGAAAACGTCAAAATTATTCAGGTAACCTCCCCTTGATACCAATTAAAACCATCGATAACTATTCTAGAATGCTCATTTTCAATGGAAAATATTTAAATATTGAAAAACATGAGAGGGCGTTAAAATAAAAATTTTCCGAAGCACAGAGACACCTCGATATTCGGTTCGTATATCATTCCAAGAATCTTTTCCGATTCATTATAGTGAGTTATAGTTATAGTTGTGAATTATTATAACTCAAGTTGTTTGTTCACAGATACTATTAATTGCTCAAAAGTAGTTGAATAATGAATATATATTTTAATGGGAGTAAATAAAACTACGTAATGAAATTTTGATTGAAAAACACGAGTTTTTGATACTTGACGAAAATAAATCTTTTCCATGAAAAAGTTCCCAATTCTTTTCCTCTCTCATGAAATCTAAATGTAGAACACCTCCTTTGTTTGATTTCTTTATTTCATTCCCCAAAAACGTGGGTCGAATTATATATAACATTCAATGATACGAACGAATAAAGAAGAGACTGTTATTAAAGCTGAAATCATTTATTCACTTAAACAAGATAAATAAAAACAATCTACTCGTTCTCTATCAAATCAGCCGTACCTTTTATCCAGTGTACAAAATATGGTACACTCACTAGTACACTTGGAATGCCACTAGCACAATCCGTTTCCTGATGATGAGAAATTATTCCATATAGAGTTCCACCGACTATGAATGGTCCTCCAGTATCACCCTGAAAAACACAACACACACTGCTTAAAATGGAAAGCACAGGTACGCCGTTATAAAGATGCTTGATCCTTTTTTCTAGAAATCTACCAGAGCTGGCTGAATCAAATTCGGAATCAATTCGGAACTGGATCCCTCGAATATTTCTGCGCTAGCGCCTGCTCAGTCCAGTTCCGAACCGTTCCGAATGGTTCCGGCCTCAGTACATAGTTGTCATGATTTCTTCACTTGGGCTTGGGTTTTGGATTTCTTGACAGATGAGGAACGATCGTTCTGTTCATGATATCTACCAACAGTTTCGATTCGTCAAAAAATTTCGCACTTTTGAGGTTGACTGGTGTGATTCAGATATCTGATGAAAATATAACTCACTATACAAAAATCCCTCGCTTCATAATCGTGTCCCACGCAGAAGTAATATTCGTCGACAACGCAATGTTCTCGAAAGAGGCGAACTCCTTTCAAGATATCTGTAGGTACTTTTTCATCTCCTAAGTTTGTTAGGCCCCATCCCAAAGCAGTTCCACATGTATGGAAAGGTATTTTGTCCCCAATATGGGGTAGTTTGATAGGCGTTATTTTATCGGGATGTAAAGGCAAAACTGTTTTCAGTCCCGCAACGGCCAAATTAAATAGCACATCACCAAATTCGGGATCGAAATGGTATTCCGGGTGCAGAATTATGTTATTAATCTGTGAAAAAAAAATATTAAAAAAATATTTCGAGTGAGTCGCAGTTTCAGCTACCTTTCTTCTGACTCCCTCCTTTGTTATATTGACAGTTCCGGCGACAACCGTATAATCTCCACTTTTATCAACGCACCGTGCAGCAGTTAATACATATTTCGAGCTCAAAATTGTACCTCCACAAACATGTTTTCCGGATTCAAATATGGCCACGACAAAAGGATACATTCTATCTACCGCCAAGAATCCATCCATTATTTTCGTTCCAAGCGATGTCCCATTTTTGTGTGTTATTTCTTCAATGCATGCGCCAGCTGAAAGCAATTAATGAAAAAATCATCATGTGAACGAGCATTCGAAAAATACTGGGATTAACACTATAGCCTACCAACACTAGACACGTTTTTCAATAGATATCGGAGGCGTCAGTTAGGATTGCCCTCTAAGAGCGAGACCTCCAGGCTTCAGGAAAATCATTTTTCCGTCGACCATAAAATAAAGGCTCATTTTAACGCACTCGAAATCATCCGTTAATGACCCCTATTAATGCATGATTTTTTCTTGTATTAATGCATGATTATCATGGCAACCGAACATAAAATATTCATTCACGATCGAGCTGTCAAATTTATTTATTCGCTTTCGATCAGAATCTGATTTTATCCGTTACGCTACTACATAATGAATAACGAAGAAAATATCCCTTTGACACCGCCAGATGTGACAAAAACTGCTGAAGCAGAAACTTTGAGTCTGCTTCCTGAAAAGAGCCGCCATTTATTTGAGAAAACCTATGCTGAATTCAGATCTTGGTGCAAGGACAAGAAGGTTCGGAACTTTACGGAAGCGGTTTTGTTGGCATACTTTACGGGTATTGCAGAAAAGGGACATCTAGCAAGTTTATGGCCAAAATATTCGATGCTGAATCCTTGAGGCCAGCTCACACTCCACACGAAAGATTTTTCGTTTTTCATAAGAACTATAAAGGCTCAACACAACCAGTTGGAATTAATACATTTTCTAAATTACCGTCAATGATTGCAAACTTTCTTAAATTAGAGCAACCACATTTGTATACAGGTCACTGTTTTCGGCGTTCTTCTGCGTCTATTTTTTCTGACAGTGGTGCAGATTTTTCAGCCATCAAAAGACTCAATTTTTCTTTTATCTAATAATAATACGGAATGATTGGTGTGGTCATGAGCATGCCAATTAATAAAAATGTTCAACAGAAACTGAACCTACTGCTAAGAGTTTAATAAGACTGCTCGACGACGGTTAGAATCAAAGAACTTTCACTAAGTGTTTTCAACTTTGAAGAGTTTTTTTTTAAGAAGAATTTCATGGAACTCATTCTGCAAATAAAGTTAAAAACTTCTACGCCTCCTCAGCTATTCAAAAAAGTATAACACCTGCTATTAAATAGGCAAAACATTGACCAAATAACAGTTAAGGTAATAGAGGGTACATTTTTAGTTTGAGGTTGAAGTAGCTAAAATAGGCAGGAAGTATGGCCCCCTCAAGTAATTCGATATTATGGCCATCCACACATTTAGACTGAATTTCCTTTTGTTCCTCTTGTTCTTTTCTTGGGTTATCCTGCGCTTTGGTAGCCCAAGGATGGGCGTTATGATAATTTGTGATGCCAAAGTTCGACTCATCTGTCTACACGAAAAATGGACCGGATCTTCAATATCGGCATTGAGCATAAATCTCCAAAAGTCTAGTCGCCCCAATGGATCCCTTTCTTCTGTTACTAGCCCTGGCGTGTAATGATAATACCAAGCCATCGAACGATAACATTTTTTGTTAACGTGGTTGGGTCGGCTTTGAAGTATTTCATTTGCTTCGTCGTCGTCGAGGTATTCCCATGTCAGTTCATCGTGCTAGAACAGTTTCTTGTAGTCTCTCGATAAAATCTGTCAAAAACGCCAATATCAGGTACTCGACGAGTAGGATATCGTCGCATGTATTTATTGCGTGCACGCCACTACACTCCTTCGGAAAATCCATAACACTTTAGGATGTCGGCATATTCCTCGTAAGTAAATGTTACCATGTTCAAAATACAGATCAAAGTCCAGTCACAAGCCACGTCACATAGTAAGAAGATGAAACAGTCCAAAAATCCAAGCCAATTCTCGTTTTTACAGAAAATTACGGATAACACATCTACCACGAAATAATCGCACAAACTGTATGTCTTTCTCTCCCGAGCACAAAAATAGCTAAAATACGTAGATAAAACAAGGAAAAACAGAGCAAAATTTTTATAATTCATGTTCGATGTGGCCGCCGCTACTACCTTAACTGTCATTTGGTCAATGTTTTGCCTATTTAACAGCAAGTGTTATATCTTTTTTGAAAAGCTGAAAAGACGTAGAAGTTTTTAAATTTTTCTGCACAATAAGTTCCATGAAGTTTTTTTCAAGAAAAGCGCTTCAAATTCAAAAGCACTTAGTGACAATTCTTTATTTATAACCGTTGTCCAGCAGTCTCATTGAGCTGTTAGTAGTAGGTTCTGTTCTTGTTGATCATTTTCATTAATTGACATGGCCTCTAACTAGAAAGATCCAAAAAACAGCCCCTAGAAGCTCCAATTCGGAAAAAATCGATAAAAAAGCCTAAAAATAGAGGATTTCTGGAAAAATCTTCAAAACTCAATATGTCCATAACGGTTAAGTTTCGGACACCATATTATAAAACCAAATCTATCAGAAATTACCTGAATAATAACGTCCTTCAATAATCAGTACGACTTTACCTCAACCCTGTATATGGAAATTTCAGATAAATGAAGAATCCCAGAAAGAGAAGTTTTAGTATCCTCCACAACAACAAATAGCTGGCAATATTGAATATTAAATTTTAAGATATTCAATCATGAAAACGGTGTATTTTTGATGCACCGATAAACCTTTTTTCCGTCGACCATAGAATAAAAGCTCATTTTCACGCACTCGAAATCATCCATTAATGACCCCTATTAATGCATGATTTCTTGTATTAATGCATGATTATCATGGCAACCGAACATAAAATATTCAGTCGGAGCATAGATGCATCTATGTCGGAGCACGATCGAGCTGTCAAATTTATTTATTCGCTTTCGATCATAATCTGATTTTATCCGTTACGCTACTACATAATGAATAACGAAGAAAATATCCCTTTGACGCCGCCAGATGTGACAAAAACTGCTGAGGCAGCAACTTTGAGTCTGCTTCCTGAAAAGAGCCGCCATTTATATGAGAAAACCTATGCTGAATTCAGATCTTGGTGCAAGGACAAGAAGGTTCGGAACTTTACGGAAACGGTTTTGTTGGCATACTTTACGGGTATTGCAGAAATGGGGCATCTAACAAGTTTATGGCCAAAATATTCGATGCTGAAATCAACACTAAATGTGAAAGACAATACTGATATAAGCAGATACTACAAACTGGTGATGTTTATTAAACGGAAAAGATAGGGATATATCCCAAAAAAATCAAAAATTCTCGAAAAGAACATGTGAGAGAGTTCATAGCGAATACTCCTGATAGTGTATTCTTGATGTCGAAGGTAAAAATAAAACTCAATTGAATCGTTATTCCAACTTATTCTCATTATCTCGTTATAGTGAAATAGCTATCATTGTTTGATTTGTAGGTCGCTTTGATATACGGAGTAGCGGGTGCATTGAGAAAAGATTAATTGTTAAGGTTGATGATTGCAAACTTCCTTAAATTAGAGCAACCAAATTTGTATACAGGTCACTGTTTTCGGCGTTCTTCTGCGTCTATTCTTTCTGACAGTGGTGCAGATTTTTCAGCCATCAAAAGACTTGGTGGTTGAAAATCAACTTCTCTTGCAGAAGGGTATATTGAAAACTCCGTTCAGAACAAAATAGAAACTGCAGAAAAAATTTTATGTCATAATAGTTCCAAAGTAAATAATGCTTCAACCTCCACTTCATCCACACGTTCCTTATCGAACATTATAGGAAATGAAATAAATGAAAACTATTCAGAATGTCACAACATGTCCAATATTCCCTCTATGAATTTTTCGAATTGTCCTATAGGAAGCATAAATATTAATATATCGAAATGAACATAGAAATTTGTATTACGTCAAATTTGTATATCATGCAAAATAAAAATTGGTTTCGATCCAGAATTTATATTCGATTCCTGATGAGGTCGACGGAAAAATCTTGTAATCAACTCGTTTATTAATTCAGCGATTAATGGTCTCTAACATTAACGCGCTCGCTCCGCTCACCCGTTAAAATATTTCGACCATTAATCGCTATCATTAATAAACTAGTTGATTAAATAACTATTTCGCAGAGATAATGAGAAAATACATTAATGGAGGAATTTCACCGATATCTTCAACAAAAAAGAAGTTTCTAACCATTAAATGCTCGGTACAGTCCCTCTTTGGCGATCTGGAAGACTCATGAAGAAGCTGTTGGAAACAAATCATTACTGATATATGTGTCGACTCAAATTGAAAAAATTACCAGAATCAGTTGAGTCGTTCGTGAGTTATGACAAAAAACTGAAATATGGGAGTACCATTTGGAGGCATATATCTTCGCAGGGGGACGTCGTAGAAAAAAAATTAAAGCAGTCCTGACTCGTCTTTATATACCTTTTTCACACCTGATAAAGAGTCACGTAGTGCTGGGACACCCTGTATATCTAGTTATTAATGATCAGTTTATCTAGAACAATTTTTCTTATGTAATTTATAAATGTTGATAATCATTCAGTTTGAAATGTCGTGCCTGCTTGTGGATGGAAGGAGGGCAATCTGATTCTTAATTAACTTGTTCTTAGATTTTTCTAGCAAAAACTTTCTGTATGGTATAATGGATTAAAAATATTTATTTCTGAAAAAAAATTTCCACATCTCCGAAACCGTTACTTTGCGGACACATGCGGCTCAAATGACGAGGTGCTCCTTTTGGTCAGTATCAATATGACCAAACGATCTATGTATTCTGTGAGATTCATCAACATCAATTTGGATACTCACTATATTTCGAGAGTAGCTCAAGTCTTTATATATGTGAAAAAAATCGGGATATTACACATGATGAGAAATGTTAGAAAACTTACCCAGAGCAGACGAAACATATGTCAAGAGGGTGAAAATAATCATTTTCTTGAAATATGATGATTCAGCCAAGTTGATTGGAGTCTCTCAATTCTACCATTCAATCCGAACTGATCAATGAAACCTTTGATGAATCTTTATATGGGCTCACTCGCTTATCTGAATTTTAATGCTTTATAATCAACATCATTATGCAGTAGAAAACAATAGTTTATTATCCCGGAAAAAAAACAATTTGCCTTTATTTTGTATGATAAAAGGAAGTAGAACTTTTTTGGTTTTAAATCTGAAAAATTCACTCCTCAGAAGATATAAGGTGAGCATGTGAGCATGTGTGCGAGTGGTGGCAAGGGAGGCTAGTCCTCCCCTTGAATCTTCATTACTATTCCCTTCTCAATCAAAATATCAGGAAATACATACACACGGTATTTTTGACTTTATTCTCATGAACAAATGAGTATAAAATGTCTTATTCGCATGGACTTCAAACAAGTTGGTGAATTGCTGCGAACTTCTGGACTGTTATGCTCCAGTATACGTTTTCATTGAAGGGCAATTTACCCCCTACGCCTATCATTTTATTCGAGAGCGACAGGACAGGAGGCAAATCGGCCTATAAATTCGCAACCCTCGCGAACAGAGTTTCAATAGAATCATCCTTCCAGGCTATCTCAGAGAGAAGGCAGTTCCCATGTTGTCTGGGTTGCATAGGTTCCACTCAATTCGTGTATTCTTTAGTGGAATGTGATCAACTAATTGGGAAATTCGTTCGTTGTTTTTATTTCAATTTAACGGCTCTTTTTGTGGGTTGTGTTCTGATTTTGTTCATGGGGTATGTCAGTAATAAATTCGATATATTGGAGGAAGTTCAAAAAGCTCATAATTTCATTGATTGGGTTTCAAACAATAATTCCATTAATTATTTATGTTAACCGTTCAATATACATATAGCAACATATAACTCGCAAAATTTTTTGGGGAACAAAATAAATGGTTGGATCCTGCTGGACAATTAAATAAACTCTTGGAGTAGTATTAGAATGAAAACTTGTTTTGAAGCATATCTCTTCTTCTATTTTGAAAAAACTTCCTGTACTTCATTGACTAGGAAGAGTTGATTTGCGACAATTCACTATTTGGCAACTGTTTTTTTTTCAACAAATTTCATGAAATTGCCCCTTAATGGCTCCTGTTGATGAGGTTTTTTTCTTCTATGGTTCAGCATAACAATAACCACAAATTCCTCATCATTCGAACTACATAGTTCAAATGAATTCGAATAGTTCAGTTCTTCCAATTGTTGCAATCCATTGTGGTCATTCTTTCGTTAGACAGAGATTTATTCAAACAATATAACCTTATTTCATTTCAAACTTCCATCTGGCCGTTCAAAATTTCGTTCCCCTGACTACTTCGCAACAACTGATTCGATCGATATGAAATTTCGAACTCAAATGAAGAATGACGTGTTCAAGCTACACGAAAATCTTGTCCAGATCGCATAACCAGAACCATAAAAACAACAGAAAATTATAACTTTCGAACAGAAAGGCTTGGGACTCGAAATTTTCAGGATAGATGTGGCTCTCGAATGTCGCGGTCACGTTTATCAATGAGCAAAATTAGACTCAGGGTTCGGTAAATATCGTCGCTTGAAATTTAGTTTTCTTGATAATTTCGAAACTACGGATTCGATCGTGATGGAATTTTGAATTTTAATGGAGAATGATATATATAAGTTACATTTTGTCCAGATTGCATGACCAGAACCATAGAAAAGCCTAGAGCATAGAATCTTGAATGTCGCGGTCACGATTATCAATGAGCAAAATAAGATAAGACGGCCGTTCAAAATTTTTTCCTGATTTTTTCGAAAATACTGATTGGATTGGAATGAAATTCTGCACATAGATGGAGAATAATGTATTGAAATTTTGACCAAATTTTGTCCAGATCGCATTGCCAAGACCCATAGAGAATTCTAGCGAATTATCGAAAAAAATGTTGGTCCCCTAAAGCACTGACGTGAAGTCTGGAGTTTCGTCTTAGTTTCAAATTATTTTTGACGGCTGTCAAAAATTCCTTCAATTGGTTTCTGAAACTGGAAAATGCGAATCTACCTACAAGGTGGATGAACGAGCGCTCAAAAGATCCTGATTTCACGGCAGCGCTTTTTTGAGTTTTTTTGTAGCTTTCTGTATTGTATATTATCACAGTACAAAGTTTCTCATCTTCTTGTTGGGGTTCCTGAGCCTTTTCAGTTTGATTAAGAATTGTATGAAATATTTGATGTATATTTCCTACTTTCATTCAAGGTCAAGGTAGTTCGTTTGTAATGAAATTTTGATTGAAGAACTTGAGTTTTTAGTATTGCCTGGGTGTAAAATGTTCGATCCTCGTAAAATATATTTTTCTGATGGAATAGTACCCAATTTTCTTCGTCTTTCATGAAATTTAACTCTTAAAAACCTTCTGTGTCCGATTTTTTTTATTTAATTCCCAAAAAAAGCCTAGAGGTCTATTTTTGGGAACCAAAACTGGATCGGGTTTTCTGAAAATACAACCTTTTATAAACATGTAGAATGGCAATGAGCGAAATATGAATACAAAAGGTGAGAAACATCAAACAATAAAAATGAGTATTGATTGGAATGAATGAGAACTACTGAATGATTTCAACTGAAGCATCTGAAATAAATGTGAAAGTTTTGAGAACACCCATATCATTGCAAAGGAGATATTGCAGTAATTGACCTCGTTCAATAGAAAAGTCGAAGATGGTGAATATTAGTTTTATGATTTTCATTTTATCTGTATTTCGAAAAAATTTCTCGTAACATCGCTGTACAACATTGAAGGCGAATTTGCTCAAGTACTGAATCGAGTGGTTTACACGATGCAAGTAACTAAATTTCTTGACTTGATTTAGTTACTTGCGCAAGCTACTGATCACATATATATGATTGCTATATTATTCAAAGCATTCAATGATACGAACGAATATAGAAGAGATTGTTATCAAAGCCGAACTCATTTATTCAATCAATCAAGTATAAGTGTACTGACTGTACTGACGGTTTGATACAACAAGCTAAAAAAAACGGGATCATTTCAGTTGGGCCGCCTCTTTTATCCACCCTACAAAATATGGTACATTCACGAGTACACTCGGCAAGCCCATACCACAAAAATCTGCCTGATTATGAGACATAACTCCATACAGAGTTCCATTGATCATGAATGGTCCTCCAGCATCGGCCTGAAAAAACACAACTATTTGAATGGAAAACACAGATACGTTACCATGAGGAAACTGGAACTTCCTTCTAGAAATGAACCAGTGCTGACTTAATCGATCTGGAACTGGATCTGCGCTAGCGGTGGCTCAGTCTAGTTCCGAATGGTTCATTTCCGATACCATCACATAGTTACCATGATACTATCACACGAAATTGAGGCTTGGGTTCTGGATTTTTTGTGATATAAGGAACGAATATTTCAATTCGTGGAAAAACGTCAGACCGTGGTTTCCTTTTCGTGTGAAAGAACCGGATAACCCACTTTGAGGCATTTCCCACTATTGAGATCATCTGATGTCATTCAAAAATCTCATGAAAATAAAACTCACATCACAAAAATCTCTCGGTTCATAACGGTGTCCAATACAAAAGTAATATTCGGCGACATCGCAACTTTCTCGAAACATGCGAACTGCCTCCAAGAGAGTTTTGGGGAATATTGATCCGAAGTAAGTTAAGCCCCATCCCAAAGCAGTTCCACATTCAAAAGGTACATCGCTGGAATCCAAGGGTAGTTTGATAGCCGTTATTTTATCGGGATATAAAGGTAAAATTGATTCCAGTTCCGCAACGGCCAAATTATAAACCAATTCACCAGATTTATGATCGAATTCGTATTGTGGATGTAGAATAATTTTCTCAATCTGTAAAAAGAATTAAAGAAAAGATGTTCCGAGTGAGTCTGACTTTCGCAGTTTCGGCTACCTTTCTTTTGTGATTCTGGAAATCTAAGTCAACAGTTCCGGCGATAACCGCATAATGTCCGGTTGCAGCAACGCAATGTGCAGCAGTTATTACAAATTTTGGGCTCAAAATTGTACCTCCACAAACATGTTCTTCGTATTTCACTATGGCCACGACGAAAGGATACAGTCCTTCTTTCACAAAGAATCCACCCAATAGTTTTGATCCTGTCACATTTTGGTCGGTTAGTTCTTGAATGCATTCGGCAGCTGAAAGCCATCAATTAAATAATAAACATATCTCGCGGGTAAACGAGTGTTCGAAAAATATTGAGCTTAACACTTGACACGATTTTTAGTAGATGAACATTTCAATGGGTATCGGAGGCGTATGTTAGTACTAGGATTGCCCTCTAAGAGCGAGAACTCCAGGCTTCAGGAAAATCATTATCATTATTCACATACTGTCGATCTCATCTGACATCTGAGTTCATGGTCGTTTCCAGATGTAGGCGTTCATTTGGTTCATCGACTGTCTGTTTTCTAAGAAGTGGGAATATTTAGAAACATAAATTCGAATGTCATTCAATGCTAAATGTCGTGCCTGCTAGAATCTTAAATAACTTGTTTTCAGATTTTCTAGGAAATTCTTTGTTTTCTGTATGGTATAATAGACTAAAAATAAATATTTCTCGAAAAAAATCTTTCAATCTCCGAAATCGTTAGTATACAGACCCATATGACCCAAATGGCGAGGTGCTCCTTTTTGCCAGTTTCAATATGACGAAACGGTATTCTGTGAGATTCATCAACGTTTGGTACCCACTATATTTCAAGGCGGTCTTTATATAATATGTGAAAAAAAATCACTACATTACACAAAATAAGAAATCATAAAAAACTTACCTAGAGCAGACGAAACATATGTCAAAAGGGTGAGAATAATCATTTTCTTGGAATATGATGATTCAGAAAAGTTGATTGGAGGCTCTTAATTCTACCATTCAACCTGAACTCATCAATAAAACCGTTGATGATTTTTTATATGGGCTCATTCGCTTATCTGCATTTTAATGCGTTATAATCAACATCATTACTCAGGAGAAAACAATAGTTTATTATCCCGGAAAAAGAAACAATTTCCCTGTATTTTGTATGATATAAGGAAGTAGAACTTTTTTGGTTTCAAATGCGTAAAATTCACTCCTCAGCAGATACAATGTGAGCATACGAGGCAGTGGAGGGGAGGGGGGCTTGGCCTCCCCTGGATCCTTCATTGCTATAGTTCCCTTCTCTCAAATATTTTGGAATACGCATGTTATTTTTGACATAATTCTCATGAACGAATGAGAATAATAGTTTTTTGGTATTAGTAGTATTATGTTGAAAATAAGTCACGCGAGAAAGATTTATACCACGAGGCCGTCAGGCCGAGTCATAACTGTCATGTGTTGGATAGTCTTCTGAAAATATTAGTATATTATTTAACGAGCGCTAATATAATTACAGCACTCGCCTCCGGCTCGCGCTGCAAACTTCATCTGCGTGAGTTATGACCAATACCACAAGTTGAATACTATACTGTACTGTACTGGTACTTTTGAAATGATAAAACTCTTACCGACATTACATGTTTTCTATTGGAAACCGTAAAGAACTAGAACTCTACCTTACAGGCGTTCTTTTTAGCTCTAAAATATTACTCCAGATAATCTTTGGCCAAGATCATGATCGTATAGTGGTTTTAAAAGGACTCTACGTTGTGTATGTAAGTATGTAACCCAAATTACGCTTGATTCAATAGAAGAGATTGACGGGAAAATAGGAAATTCAAAACACATAGTTTAGCACTCAAAACAAGAAAATAACAAGTTTATTTCAGAGTGCCAAAAGGTAGGGAGGAAAAAACAACCTCCGTCCTTTTCTCGTTCATATGCCATTAACCCACAAGTAAAGAATATTCATAAACAGGTTGACTGGTGAGAATTCTCTCAAATGGTGTGGGAAATGCGACCAAAGATCCTCGTTATATAGATATTTCCAAACGTTGGGCAAAGCCTTAATTTAATTTTTAGGTTGCGTCATCCGATAGTTGTCTCCCTGGTCAATAATCCCATCAAGTATTAGATAAACTATATAAGCAGTAAACGATAAAACCAGTAAATGCTATAGACAGTAAACGAAATGAACAATAAACGATATAAGCAGTGGATGATATAGATAGTAAACGATATAAGCAGTCAATCATATAAACAATAAACGAGAAGTCATAACGGATAATAATGCATGGAGAGTAGCTTTTCAAAATGCTCAATCAATATAAGGTGATGAAACATAATGCCGACAATGGTGCTTATGAATATCCTTGCTATTTGCTGAAAACTACAACGATCACATATAGTATCATTTGAAGAATATTGCAAAACCTTATAATTAAAGTGATTATTAAACGTTCATACAGGCAAATTCTTGTGATAAGCTCTTCGGAATTTAATACATATGGTCAGTTAGAATCATTAAATAATATGGAATATACTTGATAATGAAGTATGAAAAATGGATACAAAACAATACACAATAAGCAATAACATGGTAAAATACGTTGTGTAAAAGCGAATTACCTCTTGTGAATTGAAGGTAAATGATATGAGATACATGGGGTAAATAATGGACACCGTTGAAGACAAGTGTAGCAGATTAGGAGAAGCAGGTATCTGAAGGATAAAGTTGTAATCATAAAATATTGTTACTCACATGACAAACCCAAAGTATCTCTTCCACCCTCGAAGGTTTCAGATCAACTAACTCACAATCTCACCCTGTTTTTCCTTCACGAAAAACCGAGCAGCCAGGAAAAATCAACAACGTTCAGAGCAAAATACCCAAGCAAAAAAGAGCCTATATTTCGAGGTTTGCATCGTACTTTCAATTCGTAGAAAAGGATTCTGTGGTTATTCTTCTCTCGGACGGACTCAGCAATCTGGCTCCTTCAGTTCATGATAATATGGATTTCTGTACGGATAATGAAAATGGCGGGCGCAGACGCCAGATCGGTTCAATACTTCATCTACGACTTTAACAATAAATACTAAGATACAAGCTCAGAGAAAGAACTTCATTTAGAAATCTTAATAGTTACCTATAACAATGCATTATTCATGTTGATGGCATGGAGTAGGAAGTCCATAGGAGCGATGCTTTATATTTAGTGCTAAGTTCACTCAAATATGCCGAAAAAACATTCTCTGTAAACGATGACTCGATATTCGTACTTCTACACCAATCTTGAAAATTGTTGTATACACCTTTATATTTGTTTTGGGATTTTCGGGCAACAAATTCTTCATGGTAACATTGGCTGATTGTCTCATTTCTGAAGGTGTACATAATAATTCATCTTCATTATCTGGATTTATCTTTTTCAGCAAAACATTCACAATGATAATTATGTACATATTAACTTAATTTTAGAAAACGTCGAAATTATTCAAGTGACATTACTCCCCTTCAATACCAATAATGGACTGTTCTCTTTCGGCCAATGGGCTTGTTCAGAAGCACAGAGCCAGGGAGTTTTAGTAGTGAGTTATTATAACTCACGTTGTTTGTTTACAGATACTACTTATTGCTCATGAACTTGTTACGCCCTATGTATTTAAAACTGACAGGAGGCCATACTCATTTCAGTTCCTGACTACGCTCCAAATACGTAGGTGAATTGCTACGAACCTTCCAACTCTCATGCTCTAGTATTCGGTTTTACTGAAGAGTAAGCTTCGCCCTACGCCTACCATTATACGAGGGTGACAGGAGAGGAGGCAAATCTCCCGATAAATTCGCAAAATATGTAAAAATTCTTCATACAAGGACAAACATATGAGGAAAAGAGAACAGAGTTTCAATAGAATCATCCATGCAGGCTATCTCAGAAAGTAAAGGCGGAGTTCCCATGTCGTCTGGGTGCATAAGTTCGACTATATTCGTGTATTCTTCAGTGAAATGTGATTGATTTTGTTGATAGGGGTATGTCAGTAATAAATTCGATATATTAGAAGAAATTCGAAAAGGTAAGTAGGTACCTATAATCCATTGACTAGGAAAAGTTTTGAGACAAATCACCATTTATTCATCAACTAATTTTTCACAAAATTTCATCATCTCCGGTTTATAAGGTTTATTTCTTCTATGGTTCAGCATGAAAATAAGAAGAAATTCGCGGGTTCGGCTAGGATCCAGGTGTGTTTTCTCGCTGACGGTTAACTTCGAATAGAAGCATGGCGGATTAACCTCCAGCCTCTGCATTGTGTTTGTGAAAGTTTTGTGTGTATTTGAAGGAGTCTCAAAGACAAATATTTAAGAAAGAGTCTTTCACCAATCTGGGGGTGGATCGTGATTTGTTTATTGTGAAAATGGCAAGCAGCCTAGCATATTGTAAAAGATAGAAGGAAAAAGTTCAGTTCCTTCACTTTTTGAAATCAATTGTGGGCATTCTTTCGTGTGCAATATTGAGGTATTAGATAATTTCATTTCGAAGTCGCATCCTCAACGAGTCATCATCAGTAAAGTGGAGAAAAATTGAAAGTTTGAAAATAAAAAAAAAGTTCAATTTCTGATCAGAATTTATTCGTAGTACTATCAACTGAATTAAAACATTATATTTATGTACATTTGTATTTACAAATTCAATATTGCAGAATTTCAAACATCTGGAAGATAAATACGGAAAAATTGACAAGAAGTTATTATAAAAATCGAGAGGGAATGAAAGATTTAAGAAGAATCAAATAAATTTTGATCGAACATGATTGAACGAAACAATTTGAAATCTCATTTTCTGAGATGATTTGCGCAGTGTGGTACCAACTCAGGGTCTTCGCATGTCAACGTTGATTCGTCCAAGACTTTTCCTTCTCCGCATGAGATGAGACGAGGGAATCCATTAACGCAGGTGATGAGTCTGTGGCAATCACCAGGGACTGCAAATCTTGGGTACGGCCAGAATTTAGCCGACACAGTGTGGGAAGGTATTTTGGTTGGACACTTGAACCCAACAACCGCTGAAAATGGAAGATAATGAAGTTTTATTCAATATCGATTCATTATTTCCAAAAATTGGAGATAATTGCCATCTCTTCTGACATTTGTAGCATTTTTCAGGAAACTTTGGTTTCAAATATCAACCAATGAAACATATGCGTTAACGTACCCTCTGGATTGCAGGTTTCCAGGAGAAGATCGGGCCAATTGCATCCGTGGATCCTTTCATCGTATACTAAACCAGGCTCGCATTGGTTGGCCTGTGGTTCACCATGGGCACATTTTATGTAGTGAGTAGAACACTCATGACTTTCTTTGTAGATTCCAAATTGGTACTCACATCCAGGTGTACTTATAGGTGTAACTGAGAAAAAATAATTTCAGTGATCTTTGCATATTTTTCAACAGAACTGTTACAATTTTTTTCAACAAAAATTTACAACAGTAGGCATATCTCCGGACTTAAATGTGACTTCTTAGCAAACTTGGCTCATTATCGGTTCAATAAAGATTATTGTTCTTCAATGAATTGGAGAATAATACAGTTTCAAATATCTCTTACACTGAGAAAAACGGATCCCGGGAATTCCTGTTGTTTAAATGCAACTATTGTGATCACAACAAAAAAGAACGTTCTGGGAACAATCTGTACTTGCAATGTGACATGCCTATTCAGGTTTAAGTGACTTGAGTCCTATGAACAGGAAAAACGATAAGTATAGCAGTGCTCAGGTACTTTCATTGAAGGAATATTTCCGTAAATGTGACAAGAATATCTAGTAAAATATAATAATTTTGTATGTATAACCCAATAAGATTTGTACGACAAACAGTATGGACACATTAAATTCAACAGGAATGTTTGGTATTTCTCACAGAAATTCGGATTATTCTACTGGAATAAATCTTGTTTAGCTAACATTATTTCAATCCATGTTGTACCATATGGTTGAAGTTGTTTGGAATGGAATATCTGTTTCCGTCGAAGGAACGAACATGATGAAACAGCGATTCAATAATCATCGAGATGATATCGAACGCACTGTTTCCGATTTGGCATTTTCAATGCTGAATCTAGGATATTTTTGTCTCGGTCGGCATGTAAAATTCGAGTTTAGCATATTGCATGTTTTGGGCAATTTTGGCCTCCTACCTAGAATTGAATATATTCGTTCTACGATTGATACTAACTCTTGAGTAGCTTTTCCTAGGAAATACAAAAAAAGAGAGAAGAGGGTTATTTTATATGATTAAAGAACATAGTGTAGGAAGGAACAGGGAAATAGGGGTTTAACAGGAAAACAGCGGTTTAAGTCGGGTTAAATCAGATCAGAGGAAGGAAGAAAGATAAGATCTGTAGCGATCTGAACCGACGGCCCAACATTTACCGTACCACTCAACAGAGGGCGCCACCGATTGGACAATACTCAGAAGGTACTACCCAAAGGATTGAAAAGCGACAGAAAAGGTGTGAGCATTCGTGAACAGTAATTCTTCAATCAAATTCGCTAACATGAGTCCGTAATCAACGAAAAAAATTTTTTTTTATTTATTATGTAGTCTCTCATCACTTGTTTTCAACAAGTGCCTCCCTAATTTGTTAGAATAATGTAAAGATTCTCTATAATGAATATAATATAATATAAATTTGTAATAATTGGGGAAATACTTATTCAAAATTACATGGATTATTTAAATTCAAATGCATTGCTTGAGTGGAAAAAAATACTTCAGAGCCCCGTATATACATTGTATTAATCTGAAGGTATCAAGACGGATGTCGTTAGTTTTAATCGTCGTGATAAGTTCGACGAAAAGACCACCCATGGTCCCGATAATTAACGTCTAAAAGGCAAAGTTGTTCATTTGCAACATTGTAGTGGCTGAAATTGTTTATGTCTACGGTAGATAGGGCCAGCGAAGATTAAATTCATGGGAACATTTTTGAAACGAGAATTGCTGTTTAAGCGTCTGGACGCCCACTCTGGAGCTGTGAATTCTTTTTGAAAGGGGAGTAGAGTTGACTTTTGGAGAAGAAAGAAAATTAGAGTCAGTTACTCGGCGAATAGGGAGTTGCTCGGTGAGAATGGGACCCACGAAGGGTAAAATCGGACGACGGTTTCGAGGGCGGTGTAGGAAACTAGTGTTGTAAATTTGCAGTCGAGGATTCTATTAGATTTCGGATTAAGGGAGTAATTGTGTTAGATCGTGGAAATAAGTGTTTGGGAAGTTTATTTTGAATAGAGTTAAAAGCCGTATTTTGTGTTTCGAGTGCGAATAAAAATAAAGGCCAATATCGTGTGTGGGTGGTTTAGTTTCCAAATAGGTGCAAAAGAGAAATTAGGTGGTGTGCAGATCAAGGTAGGAAAATTCAGTTCAAAGTTTTAACCCCTATAAATGTGAATGGAGTTATTGTAGCCCTAATATTATTGATATCTCGATCGGAAGTTGATTTGATGTATGTTCGATTTTACGTACGAAATTTGAATATTAGTTGTACTTAGTTGATTCTCTGACCCCTCGTACATTTAGATTGGTATGTTGATGGGAAGTAACAGTTGAATTGTTTGATTCAATTACGATTGTGAGGAACTAAGTGAACGATAGATGCTTTATTTGGATGTTCTTTTTGATGTCTGTGAAAATTCCGATTTTATGTACGCATTTTACCATCATTTTTCATAAATATAATATGTTCTTTTAAAGTTTCGAGGTTTTCTTTCCTGAATACCTGTTCCTCAGAAAATATGAGACAAAAGACTCTCTCTTCGTGCAGAGAGCACGAATCTAGACCTTTTCGGAAAATAAATGAAATATGGTGACAGCGGAATACGATTAATAAGGGTAGTAACTCCAGGGTCAGTACAAATTCTCCTCATTCCAGACACCTATTCGTGATCTGACGCTTTATCTTTAGATAGAATGCATTACTACAGAAAATTTCTGTGAATTATCAGGTTATAAGCTTCGAATACAACTAATTAGTATTGTTATATATGAACGATAATTCTTTAATTCAACGGAAAATTCCTGTCAAATCGATACTACAGTTCCGTTATAACTAAAGTAATTCCTTGGTTTTAGTTGGTTGCATCAACTTATGTTAAACTTGTTATTTCTAGAAGAATGATACGATCGGAATTGTCACGTTAAATCAACCAATATTCCTGCTGTCACTTATATAGGGAAAACTTCATGTAGAAGAAACCTGGAAAATTTCTTTGAGTGTAAATATGACGTCACATCTCTATAATGTAGTTCAAGGTTATGCCTCCATTGGAGGTTCATTACAGTTCCTCAGAATTAACACACCTATTGAGATTCTATAGACTACGTGAAATAATCACTTCTAATTGCATGTTTGATAGATAACCCCATTACATTCCATTATATTATTCACACAGACCGTATTCATAAAAGACGTTCGTGATGCTATGTTTTGGAAACATATTTTTGTCAGAAAAAGTCGATGTAATAATTTGTTATGTGATGAAATACTCTCATTTTGCACTTTTTTTTTGAGGATTATTGTTTATTCTCTACTGAAATCTTATAATTCAAAGGTGACATAAAAATATTTTTGTGTTTTTCAATTTTTCCACTTCATTTCAAAATTAGGGCTTTTGCTAGTTGAGACTTCATCTATTTCTTTAATTAATTCTTGTGGGCAAATATCACCATATAGAAAACTTTCGGTAAAATATGTCAAGAGTTTTTAAATCTTCAGGTTCGAGGTTCGAATGCGCTGGCGAACTAGTACTGCGATATATGAACGATAGTTCTTTAATTCAACAGAAAATTCCTATTGAATCGAAACTACAGTTCCGTTATAAGTAAAGTAATTCCTGTTTTAGTTTAGTGTTCATTACTGTAAATTCTTGTAGAAACTGAAGTTCAAAGCTTGTAATACCACTATTTAGTTTATTTATTAAACAGGAAATTCCTGTGAGTAGTCACGCATATTCTGGTCTTCGTCACAGTACTATTTTCCTGTTGAAATGACAAACTGCAGTTTGGTTGCATCAACTAATGTAAAACTTGTTTTTTCTAGAGGAATTAAACGACCGGAATTGTCACTCAAAATCAACAAATATTCCTGCTGTCGCTTATATAGGGGAAATTTTCTGTAGAAGTAACCGAATGTATACCCTGGAAATTCAACCACCTTAGTCGCTAATACTCAGCAGCAGTGAGATTTCAGAAGATCTTCGTAATACTAATTCTCTCGTATGCATTTAAAACTCTAGCTGAAAGTTCAAGAACCAAACAACTGATGAGTAGAGCAGAAATGCTCATTTTGTGAACTATTAGGTGTACATTTTCATGATCAAGTTCGTAACATGTCCATAAGATGAAAGTTGCAAGGGACAGATTGCGGTAGATCATAATAATATCTAGAAGACACCAATTAGGAATCATGTGGACAAAACGGACCAGGTCAAATTTTTGAGGAGATACAATGTGATATACAAATTCAAAGGGTAGTCATCCCAAACAAA
This sequence comes from Aphidecta obliterata, assembly GCA_963966015.1. Taxonomy (NCBI): domain Eukaryota; kingdom Metazoa; phylum Arthropoda; class Insecta; order Coleoptera; family Coccinellidae; genus Aphidecta; species Aphidecta obliterata. The sequence goes on from OZ014435.1 coordinate 9,815,947, forward strand.
AACACTCACGATCAGCTTTTCTTGTTCCGCATTCTACAGCCCAGTTATAGTTGCAGTGATGGTGAACATTGCCTTTTCCATCAAACAGCAGTCCATTTTCGCAGGTTTCAACGGTCAGAGTACCATTCGTGCACAAGAAGAAGAGATTGCATGATTCGGGGTGTTCGTATGCGAATACTCCATTAGGGTCAGGGCACTGGGACGAACCAAGAACTGCTCCTTGGGCTGAAAAAAAAAATAAAAGAAGAATGTTAAATTTCCTGTGCAGGTAATCTAATTTTTATCAACTTTTTTCAAAAGAAAGAAACTATTTTCATTGTCGATTCAGGATCTGTTTCCCTATCACAACGCATATTGTTGAAATCGAGACGAATAATTCTCTTCAGTCTGTGAATCAAGTTTTTTAATGGACTCATCATGGTTGTGTCGAGGAGAAAGTCAAACCAATTGTCTCTGACTTGATTAGAGTGTTTCAGCGATGTTTCCTTTTCCGATCGTAAAATTCGGTTTCTGGGCGCGTCCACAGGATGTGATAATGTAATGTTTGATAAAATAATTAATTCATTTCGTCGTTAAATTTTCCATCACCTGCCATCGCCAATGATGGATATAACTCAAACTAATTGGGGAGATGGGACATTTCATTTCGAGTGCAGGCCGAAGATGCTCGATTGGAATGAGATCTGGACTATTCGATGGCCTCATCTCATAACAATGTTAGCTCGTTTGAAACATTTCTCATATCATAATAAGAGGGCAATTGGCTAGTATAAAACAGAAAGTGCACTAGAAATTTCCTCAATGTAATGAAAATAAAAGCAACTGTAAAATCTTTTTTGATTTCGAGTAGTTTATACCCAAGTATGTTTTCGAATTGTATATATGAAACATATCTGAATTCAAAGGTGGTTTTTGAGCGCTCGTTCTTCTCACACGAGGGCTAATCATTTCGTCAAGATGGCTGTATTTTTCGTATTTTGAGCCGAAAATGGTCTTATCGACAAGGTTCGACTCACTGATGACCAATCTGTCGAAAAATGCAAGTCTGTCCGTCCGGCCGTAAGCACGATAACTTAAGAACGGAATGCCCTAGAAACGTGAAATTTTCAGGGTAGGTTCAAATCTCAAATGCCACAATTAATTTTTTTATTGGGAAAAATTCGATCAGGGGTTCCGTAAATAAGGCCGTTCGAAATTTTGTTTTCCTGATTTCTTCGGAACTACTGATTCGATCGAAATGAAATTTTGCACTCAGATGGAGAGTGTCCAGATCGCTTGACCAGAACCATAGAAACCGTATAAATTATAGCTTTCGAACGGAAAAACCTAAAGACTTGAAATTTTCAGGGTAGGTTTGGAACTTAAATGTCGAGGTCGCGTTCATCAATGAGCAAAATTAGACTAGGGGTTCCGTAAATATGACCGTTCAATTTTCTTTCTGATAATTCCGAAACTACTGATTCGATCGCAATGAAATTTCGTTAATAGATGAAGAATAATGTATTCAAACTACTTGCGAAACTTTTTCCAGATCGAATTACCAATACCATAGAAACCGTTGAAGATTCTAACGAAAAAAATCATTATATTTCTGTAACAGCTGATTCGGCATAATTGACAAATAGCTGCTGACGTTTTTTGACAGCTGTCAAAAATTTCCTCAATATGAACGAGCGCTCAAAAGCTCCAGAGTACACGTCAGTTTTTTTAATAATTGTTTATATTCAGAGTGAAATTCCTTTGGTAACCACAGGTTCTTTCGGTGAAAAAGTTGAAGAGTGAAATCAGGAAACACTGCAGATTCGTATTGTAATAAGATGTGACTGACAACGATGTTGTTCAAACTTCTACGCCTGGAATAAATATAATCACTTTCGCATTTGAACAACGTAGATGTCGTAATCTACCGCGAATGATAATTTGAATGATGACTTAGTGGTTTGCTGCTTCCTAGACCAACATTAAAAGATAAAAATTTCAAGAATTGCATACCATTCTTCGCCAATAAATTAATTCATAACGTTCAATCTAGCTACTTTTCAATCAGCAAGTTCGATATTCAATTATGAAACTTTATTTATATTCATATTTTTTTGCCCAAATATCTGCAATTTTTGAATCAAATAACTTAATCTTATCTATTGAAATATTCGACCAGAAATTAAATTCATTTTCATGGTATAACGAGCTGGTTCGGTTTTCGGTAAAAACTACTTGAAGACCTCGAATGTTCGCTTATTGAAAGTTGATTTCTTCTGTTGGTGCATTAATCTCATTTGCTGAATTATACACAAAATCCAAAATGTTTCGGAATGTTTTTGGGTTCATTCAGTGGTGTTATTCAACAGACAACATTTCATACCAACATTTCATCTCACCGCCATTTTTCTAGGAAAAAATAATAATTTTTTTTTGTTGGATATTTCCGAAAGTATCAACGAAATATTTTTTCATTCATTTTAAAGCAAATTTGAATAAAGAATAAATTAATATATAAGTGATAAGAAGATTCATCTCACTGAAAAAATTAATTGCCACTATTTATCATCTTTCAAATCTTTTTTTCATTTATGTGATTAGGTAATTCTCACCCATATAAAGATAGTTGATCATTACATTATAGGATTATTATATGAAAATTCAACCCTAATGGTTTTTTCATTTCATTTATCCCCAATACAACTTATTTAAATTTAATTGAAGTAATAAATCAAACATGATTTTGGATTTTATTTTTCAATGCCGTGTTGGAGGGAAACAAAGAAGTATTTTTTTGGTATCATGAACCCCCACCCCCGACCTGAGAATAAAACCATTCAACTATCTCAACAACAATTGTAGAATATATGAGGTGAATTATTTTGATCCGAAATCAGTATCATTAGTTCCAAATCGATATTTTACACAGGTTTTCGTTTTATTTCAATCTAATTTTTTTTTATTTATGTTATGCAGCTTTTTAATACTGTTGATTAATTCGAATTAAATATAGATGTCTATGAAATTCAATCTTATTGAACTGAAATCTTGGACAAAATCACTCAATTCAAGATCTGGTTGAATTGTTTCTGAAGGACAGCAATCATTCGTTGGAATTGCATTTCAATAACCCGAGCTCAAGCTAAAAAAAATAAGATCATTTGGGTTTATCTGAATCTTTACTTCCAACCTCTGGCTATCATTTCCGACAACGCTGAAGAATCTCGGAAGTCATTCAAGAAAGTGGGTCGATCATTCGATTCAAACCAACTGTTACAAACGAAGACAATATCTGGCAGGCATTATATTGATAAATTTGAATAAAAACTCACCAAGCACCACGGAGAGCACCAAGAGACCAGCTGTCAGAAATGCGTTCATGTCGCTTTATCCTTGATAACTAACTGATTTTTAACACCAAAGAACGATCGGGCAACACTTCTTGGCACTTTCTACAATCTACGGCTTGGTCGCCTGTCCATGTGGTTATGAGACTGGCTGGTTGGGTACAGGTACCCTTCACCTGTGGTATTTGATTTGACGATTTCGTACAGAATCGAACGGTCGAGTAAGAGCAATATGGGACATATATTATGTTCTACTTGACTATGACCAATTTGTGGGGTAATTGTGTACGATATTGCTGGATATGCTTGGGGCGTCGTTCTACATTCGAAGAAAAGTACGAAAAAAACTTTTACGCTGTGTGGTTTTTCTAGATACATTGGGTGGTTGGTTTTCCGTATGAATGGGAATTTACTCTGTGGGACATAACAGATGGATAATTAACTCAGATGTTGCATTATTGAATTTTCCACTAAGATATTCGACGATAATAATTAAAATTGCGATATGTTTTTTAATTTTGTAGACCTCAGCTAGAAAATGTTTCCTTTATAGTGTTCATATCCTTGGATCAAAGTATAAAGAAGGAATTCATATGAACATAGTGTTAAAAGATCGGTGGGTTATTAATTTCCAACCAATTTCAATTCAATTAGTTCCGAAAATAAATTATTTCCTTTTGAAAATCAGAACATATAAATATTTGTTCCTTTAGGATATGTTGAGATGTTTTATAAAACTATAAGGGCATAGAGGAAAAAAATGAGTAAAAGAGTGATTTAATTTCAATTTTCAATTTAAAACCGTTTTCAGTTCAACCAATCAATTAGAATTAAATTTTGCTTAAAAATAATCTTTCAAAATACTATATTCCAGTAACTAACCCCTAGAATTGTTGATATTCATTGAAAGAAAAATTCCAGATTTCGAAACTGTATGTTTCGATCAGACACGAATGATAAATTTCCATCAAAATTAAAAAAAAAATTACGAAAAGCACTGCCGTGAAGGCAGGAGCTTTTGAGCGCTCGTACATGCACCTGATGGTAGGTAGATTCGCATTTTCCAGTTTTAGAAAATTCTGAAACTAAGGCGAAACTCCAGACTCCATGTCAGTGCTTCAGCTGGTCAATTTTTTTTTCGATAATTCGCTAGAATTCTCTACGGTATCTATGGTCTTGGTGTTGCGATCTGGACAAAATTCTGCACGTAGTTTGAATACATTATTCCTCAGCTAGGTGCAAAATTTCATCCCAATCCGATCAGAAGTTTCGAAACTATCAGGAAAAAAATATTTAGAACGGCCATATTTACGGAACCCCTAGTTTAATTTTGCTCGTTGATGAACGTGGCCGCGATATTCGCGATCCAAACCAACCCTGAAAATTTCAAGTTCCTAGGCCTTTCCGTTAAAAAGTTACAATTTTCTATGGTTTCTATGGTTCTGGTCATGCGATCTGGACAAAATATTGCTTTAATATATCATTTTCGATTAAAATATAAAATTTCATCTCGATCGAATCCGTAGTTTCGAAATTATCGAGAAAACAAAATTTCAAACGACCGTATTTACGGAACCCCTACTATAATTCTGCTCATTGATGAACGTCAACGCGACATTTCAGATCCACACCTATCCTGAAAATTTCAAGTCCCTAGGCCTTTCCGTTCGAAAGTTATGATTTTCTATGGTTTATATGGTTCTGGTCATGTGATCTGGAGAAATGTAGGTTGAATATATATTTCTCCATTAGTATACAAAATTTCGTCACGATCGACTTTGTAGTTTTGAAATTATCAAGAAAACTAAATTTCAAACGACCATATTCACGGATCCCCTAGAATAATGTTGCTCATAGAACGTGATTACGACATTCGAGATCCACACCTATCCTGAAAATTTTAAGTGCCTAGGCGCTTCCGTTCAAAAGTTACAATTTCCTATGGTTTCATGGTTCTGATCATGCGATCTGGACAAAATTCCACATGTAGCTTGAAAACCTCATTCTCCATTTGGGTGCAAAGTTTGATCTCGATCGAATCTGTAGTCTCGAAGTAATCAGAACAAAATTTTGAACGGCCATATTTACGGAACCCCTGGTGAAATTCTGCCCATTATCGAACTCAACCGAGGCATTTAGGATCTGAACCTACACTGAAAATTTCAAGTCTCTAGGTTGATCCGTTCGAGAGTTATCGTGTACACGGCCGGACGGACAGACTCAAATTTGTTGACGGATTCGTCATCAGTGAGTCGAACATACTCGATTGAGACCATTTTCGGCTCAAAACTCGAAAAATACAGACATCGTGACGAAATGATATAGCCCTCGTGTAAGTAGTACGAGCGCTCAAAAATTAAAAAAAATTTAAATAATCAGTTCCCCATACAGTAGGTACTCATTCAATTAGATGATGGACTTTTATTTAATCTATAATAACTGATGAAAAAAAATATATTTTGGTTATCGAATTATGGTCGAAATGACAATTCAAGTATGACACGATAATTTAATTCGAAAAATTTTTGTGAATTTATTTAAGACTGAAGCTTTCTGATATATCTATGTGAGATGATTGCCTTTCTTTAAGGTCCTGTGGGAGTCTTCTTGTATCCGAAGTATTTCGAATTTCGATGTCGACTTGATTTTGCCAAATCGAATGATTGCTGTCGGATATCGCCTCTATTTTCACTGGTCGTGTATTGTCGACTACATTTACCACGTAATACCGTGACCCAGAAGTTTTGAAGCAAGTGATACCGTTTCTTGTTCGTTGTGAATAACAACTTTTACTAGTCTGTATTATCTGGCGATAGAATTCCGATTTTGCATACCTTCTCAATTGTTCATTGTGTAATACCATTGTTATACAGTTTTCAATCGGAATTTATTTGGTAGAATTTCATCTTCTTCATCCATGAAAAACAGAACAGAGAATATGATTTCAAATATATTCGATATCTTTTCCATCCAGCTAAACATAACGAAATTAATTTGTTAAATATTCAGAAATTCCACCAGGTGTAAACGAAGGTTCTTTGATATAATCTCAAAATAGGTAAGAAGTTTTAATCTCTTTCACTCCACATTACTTTCTGCATTTACCATCGCAATACCTTGCAGCTATTGATTTCAAAATTATGTATAAATCATTTTGTAAGAACAAATGTTCTATACCTAGGTAACACAAAGAGTTCTCGGAGACATCTTTTCATGAGATCCTGGTGTTACTTCTCTGAGAGGTTGGCGAGATCTGCTTCAATTTGCCACCACAGCGATATTCTCAGCGAGGTTCCAGCGAAATCGGACATGGAATGTCTCATTCCATACGCGAGTTCTCTGCGATATCTTGTGGCGTGTACTTCGGGAATTTCCCATTTACTGCCCATGGCGAGGTCTCTGTGAGCTCCCATACTGGCTAGCAGGTTATGCCTTTGCCAAGATCTTCGACGAAACTGCCATGTCGAGGTCCTTGTGAACTCGCATGCAAGCTAGATATGAGATCATCGAAGGTAGTGCCTTTGGCGAGTTCTTTGGTAATTTCGCAAATATTATATACTTTTGGCGGGTTCTTTGGGAAATTCATGTCAACTGCTTTTTTTGAGATCTTTGTAATGTTGCAAGGAATATTCGCGTGAAGTGCTTCTGTCGTGGTCTCCAAGAGTTTGCGCTTTAGAAGTACATGATCCAAAAAGTATTTGGATCTCAGTAAGAATAATTTACGCCTCCTCACTGGCTTCCTCACAGGACATTGTCCCCTTAGAAAGCCTATGATGAGAATAGGCTGAACAGAAACTGACGAGTGCAGATAATGTGGGGAAGAGGAGGAAACTCCTGTTGACCTGGTTTCAGAATTCCCCGCCATTGCAAACCAGCGCAAAAAGTGTCTTGGACAAAAGAAAACAGGAGGAACGAGGATTTAACCTCCTTGAAGCCCTCTGAGATACTGGAGTTCATTGGAGCTCTGGAGCTGGAGGACGAGCTGTAGGTAGAGGATTCGCGAAAACAGCTCTGATGGGGGCGCAATAGACCTTGAGGTCGCAGTGAAATGAACTCTTAATGATCGTTGATTATTACAATGTAATACTATGTATGCCTGTATGTCTCAATTTCAAATCAATTAAAATTGAATGAATGAATGGATTGGTGGAAATCCAAATTAAGAAGTGAACTGAATGGAACGTGCCATCATCGGCAGGAGTAGCAGGTAGGCAAGTTTCTAGCTCTTTGGCCGTCATCAGTACCGCATAACTCAGTCGAAGATGATGACCAACATGAAATGCAGACCTTATATTACCAGCAAGAAGACGTGTATCGATACGATGTTAAAAGACGCGACATTTGGCGGGTAAATGTCTACAATTTCCATCAGTTCCTCTCAAATATAGATTAAAATTGAATATTCGTATTCCCAGATATTACAGTTTACAAATTTTCATCAGCCCTTTAGGGGTTGTCGACAAAAATGATATGTTATGTCAACAACGGCAGCTATACTTTGTTTGACTAGGCAACCTGTGAAATCCGTTTAAATTGTGAAGTTTGATGTATACTTGGGGTGTGAAATTTGGTATTTTTCGTTTCTCTTCGCTGCGCGACAAGGGATAATTTTCAAAATATCAGAGGCCTCAAAAATGTTTCCGAAGATAATTCGAGCTCTTGATATTACAAGTGAAAATATTCTTGCATTCACTACCAAAAACCACACTAACAAATTAATTCGTTTTTCTTATTCATCAAAAGGTTATATTCAATGCTCAACAGTGATTTATTACCCAGCCATTTCTGACGGGAAAGTCTGAACTGAATAAATTTAACATCTGCTCCTTAAAATACAAAAAGGTGACAACATACAACAAATCATTAAAAGACATAGCAACTTATCATTAAAATAGTTAAAAGGGTAGTGGAAACAGAAACTAAACTCTCCTATAGTGAGCCGCCGCCATTTCAAGAGGAGATTCCACCATCCCAGAAGCCGGGTTGGACGTTCCTTCAGTGAAGGCGGTTGAAAGGAATTGAATGGTTATTTGATATTGGGGGTTTTGATTCATATACTTGGCAGAATTATTCTTATGTCATTGCATTTCGAAACAAGGGAAATGAAGTGGTACATTTTCGTTGTTGTTTTTCTGTTCTGTAGTTTGTTAGTGCCGAATTCCATTCAGCCGACTTCCAAGAGAGGTCATCTCCTTTGTCCATTGGGTCAACGTCTGTCCAGGCTGTAAGTTGGAGGTGGGCTGTGACGCAGAGCCATTATGTTGCAGTGGTTATGATAAGTGATGAAAAAATTATGTTTTTCATCGACTTATTTTGTAATATAAGCATTAAGAAAGGAACAAGCAGAAATATATTGAAAATTTCTTGATTCAATTTTTCATCTCCTAAGAAGCAGCATCAATATAGAGTAAATGGTTTTCATCATCTATAAAAAAAATTTATATATAGAATCAAATTCATCACTTCTATGAACAATGGACCGAATTTTTTTTTCTCAAAAATGAAAAAGATAATTGATTAGAATTAGATACATTTTATATCTTCTACGCTCAGCAAGATGATGGACTAAAAGTGATGAAAAAAAATCTTATAGATTTTGGAGAAAAATATCGCCCAAAAGTTGTAGACAGCCATTCTGATTCTAATCTGTATTGCAAATTATTACAACTTTTTTTTACCGAAACAAAAATAGGCTTCTTCAAAATAAAGAATGCCGACTTGATTTCCATAGGCTGTTGAAGTTTCATGTAGAAAATGATGAAGTCTTTCCTCATTCTATTATCCATCTCATACCAATCCATCTCATAGACTACTTCAGGAAGCATTTCGTTCTGAAAAAAATCAACATTACCCATCAACTGTAATAATTGGGGAATACTTATCCAAAATTAAATGGATTATTTAAATTCAAATGCATTTCTCGAATGGAAAAAGACTTCAGACCTCCGTATATACATTGTATTAGTCTGTAGGATCAAGAAGGATGTCGTTAGTTTTAATCGTCGTGATAAGTTCGGAAAAAGCCCCACCATAGCCACGATAATTAAATTCTGAAAGGCGAAGTTATCCATTTGCAACATTGTAGTGGCTGAAATTGTTTATGTCTACGGTAGATAGGGCCAGCGGAGATTAAATTCATGGGAACATTTTTGAAGCAAGAATTTTGCTGTGTAAGCGTCTGGACGCTCACTCTCGAGTTGTGGATTTTTTTTGAAAGAGGGGTAGAGTTTACCTTTGGAGAAGAAGGAAAAATTACAGTCAGTTACTCGGCGAAAAGGCAGTTGCTCGGAAAATGGGACTCACGAAGGGTAAAATCGGACGACGGTTTCGAGGGCGGTGTAGGAAACTAGTGTTGTAGTTTTCAGTCGAGAATTCTGTTAGATTTCGGATTAAGGGAGTAATTGTGTTAGATCGTGGAAATAAGTGTTTGAGAAGTGTTATTTTGAGTAGAGTTAAAAGCCGTATTTTGTGTTTCGAGTGCGAAAAAAATTAAGAGCCAATATCTTGTGTGGGTGGTTTTGTTTCCAAATAGATACAAAAGAGAAATTAGGTGGTTTGCAGACCAAGGTAGGAAAATTCAGTTCAAAGTTTCAACCCCTATGAATGTGAATGGTGTTTTTGTAATCCCCAATATTATTGATATCTCGATCCGAAGTTGATTTGATGTATGTTCGATTTTACGTACGAAATTTGAATAATAGTTGCAGTTGATTATTTGACCCCTCGTACATTTAGATTAGTATGTTTGTATGAAGTAGCAGTTGAATTGTTTGATTTATTTACGATTAATGAGAAATTAGGGAAGGATAGATGTTTTATTCAGATGAACTTTTTGATGTCTGTGAAAACTTCGATTTTATGTAGGCATTTTACCATCATTCTTCGTAAATGTAATATGTTCTTTTAAAATTTCGAGGTTTTCTTTCCTGAATACCTGTTCCTCAGAAAATATAAGACAAAAGACTCTCTCTTCGTGCAGAGAGCACGAACCTAGACCTTTTCGGAAAATAGATGAGATATGGTGACAGCGGAATACGATTAATAAGGGTAGAGACCCCAGGTTTAGTACACAACGTATTAAAATTGTATAGAGACAACTTGTGTGTATAGAGAATGACATGATTAGTAAATATAATAACAAATTAAGAAAAGCAAAGTATTAAACTACTGTAGCTTTCGATTACGACCAAGCGCAGCGAGTTAGTAACTTGAAAGATTTTTTCAATCCAAAAGTCAATTTAATTATTTATATCAACACAAATGAAAACAACATATCTACAATAAGTAGAAATTTCATGTTGATAAAATTTTACTGACCATATCATTGATTTTCTGCAATCCATGGATCCACATATACAAAGTCGTGAAGATAACCAAGAATTCATCGAGGTGAGCAACATTGAAATCCTGAAAACAATTGAAAGTATTCTATATGAATGATTAACTTTTGATGAAGATATTTCGCCCAGTGTTTGTTGAGATTAGATCTCTTTGGTTTTTATTTTTGGTGATTATTTCAAAAAGTTCCACAAAGTGTTCAATTCATTGGATGTTTTAAAAGAAACATGAGTATGACTCAGTATCCCGCTCCCAATTCCTCTTATTTCCTTCCTCTGGTTTTATAATATTCTAACTTTTTTTTATTTCAACATTACGTGAAGTCATAATTAATTCAGACTAGTACTATAATTTCTAAAACATACCGTGACGACGAAAGTCATGAGAGATGCCGTATAGGGAACAAATCCATAAAAAATTATGAGTGTTAATTCAGCTGCAATGTCTCTCGTCAGAATAAAACACCTTTAAAGAAAAATATTTTGTTATCGGTTAATCATTATGCCATAGTAATATTCATTTCTACTGCTCGAATATTCAATAATTTTCTTGAATATGATGTGGCATATTCTGCGTATCCCAGAAATTACTGAACATTTTCAAATCTAAATGAATGTGGCTCATGAAAAATTTATTTAGGTCAATGTATTCTCCACTAACACATTTCTTGAAGATTTTTTTTATTATCCTGAGGTAACATTGAACCTTAGTGGAAGCATAAATGAATTCAAAATTTTCCAACCGCCATATTCCTCAAGCCAAATCTAAATGAGAAAAAAAGGTGACCATTCTCAATAATTACTCATAAAGTTTCTGATGGTTGTCTACTATTCGTCGAAACTTGCTTCTCACAATGTCGATGTTCTGCTCACGACTCAAAGAAGTTCCGCGTATCATTTTGATGAGCTCTTTGACTTTGTACTCATACAGTTCACCAAGAAAGAAGATATCAATCAAGGCACTGAGCAAATATATGCATAAATGTGTGAAGAGTGTCGTAAATACTATAACAAGGATCTCCCTGACTGAAACAAAAAACAGGGTATTTATTTTACGCGAAAATTTCTCAAGAGCTTTTTCTGCGGACTATCCTAAGGATATTTTTGAAAGTTTCTTAATCTATAAGAACTGTTTAGAAGTTCAGCTAATATGCCCCAGTCTTCTCCTCATTGACAGCCAAAAACATCAGTCATTTCTTACTAAGTTACACCCCATCCTTTCTCAGCAATCGTTACAATTTTCTTAATGTTATTCTAGGTCATACTTAAACCCAACTACAATGATAATTTTTCAAAAGTATCAAAAAATCTTTCGCTTTGTATCTTCGAAACTAATCGGATTTTCGAAAATCGTGAAAAAAAAATGTATTCTTCGAATAGTCCAGGAAAGAACCCCTTGAATTTAAGCCGCATGTTTACGGTTAATTATGCTGAACTTGTAAGATTTAAACGTGATATAGAGAAATATGACAATATGTGAAAAAAAAACATTGATTTACCTGGAAAGTAGTTCGTGACGAAAGGTAACCACATTGGTACGAATAGCCCACAAATAAGACGAGGATCATTATCAAAACAATTCGAACGATGCACATAGTGATATGTAAAACCCATAACTGTATCAATTTGAATGAAATACTGGATAAAATGTCTCCTGAGTGTTTGTAATTTGTAAAATTCTTTAATATTATCAGATATTCCTTTGCAAGTATTCATATACTTATTCATCAGTTTGATCATATTCCGATATTGAACAGAATATATGATCACTTGCATGTATGGATCAAGAAATGTCGACAGGGTAAAAATGGCCTGTAGAACCAAGGGTTTCAAATCATCGTCTGAAAATTCAAATCTATATTGACAACCATTATAATACGTCTAATATATTGGGAAATCGAATAAACAGATGTCTTTTACAGTTTATGTCTGTTGTATTTATATTGGTGCAATATTTTCTTCGTTGTTTTCTTTGTGGTTTATTTACTTCAGAAATATTTTTGCTGTGAAGCATTTTTATTCTATGATTTCGTATATTTTTTCTGGAATTATTTAGATGAGTCAATTTATTTTCTTATCATTCGAATGGAAGATATTGCGCCTTATTTCTGTATATTGAAATTTTTTTAGTTTGGGATATCTGGATTGAGAGAACTCACCTTCCGATCCAATCCGAATGAAATTCAAAAGTCCATGAGCGAATATGGAAGTCACAACAAGAAAAAAAACAAAAACTAGCGAGCTACTCAAAATGAGTTTAGATCGAGTTTTGTCATAAGAAGCGAAATCTTTGTATTCTGATAGGTACAAATATTTTATATGGAACGCACACACTAATCTAGCGAGCATGGTCCTCTCTTCATCTGGAGTAACATCTTTCTCATTATTATGGAACTCCTTATAACCTGCAAAAAATTATTTGATATTAAAAACCATCGAAATGGAAATGACGAGCGATCAAAAAATATATGGTCATTTGTGCTATTTCGAAGAATATATAAGCTCAGTTATGCTTTGGACTACGATTTTCGCTAATACGGGGTGTACTAAACCATGACACGTGTTTCGCCATACACTAGCATCTTGAGGTGGATGAGAAAAAACTGAAAATATTTTTCAACTCAATTATTATATTATATATCGATTAAACTGGGACTAAGAACCTATAAATTGTTATTCTAGGAATCGTCATTAACGGGATCCTTAGTAGACTTTCTCAAATATTGAGTTTTTTCTGAAGCAAAGCTTTTTTGCCAATAAGTGATCTGCTGGATTTGAATTTGTTCTTAAGTTTGAAGAAAGAGCTTTTATGTTGCTCAATTATTTCCTCAAAAGTTATGAATATTTGGCAATATAAAGACAATAACGACATTTTAATTTATTTACTCCCAATTTAGGAATATGATTGCTCTGATTTGTCTTTGGTATTTTTGATATATTTGCGTGAACTTTTATGGGTTCTGAAGGCAATATTGTCTCATTTTGTTTCAAGAATTAATCAATTTCCTTTGAAATTTTGTCCGAATGAGTTTTTTTTTTATTTGCTTGAATTTTTTCCTTGAGGCGATGAACCTATCGAAATGTTTTTTTAATATATTTGCCTGAACTATTATGGGTTCTATAGGCATTATTGGTTTCATTTCGTTTCAAGAATAAAATAATTCTCTTTGAAATTTTGTCCGAATGAGTTTTTTTATTTCCTTGAATTTTTTTTTTCAAGGCGATGAACCTATTAAAATATTTTCTTGATATATTTGCCTGAACTATTGTGGGTTCTATAGGCAATATTGGTTTTATTTTGTTTCAAGAATAAATTAATTTTCTTTGAAATTTTATCCGAATGAGTTTTTTTATTTCCTTGAATTTTTTCCTTGAGGCGATGAACCTATTGAAATGTTTTTTTAATATATTTGCCTGAACTATTATGGTTTCCATAGGCAATATGGTTTCATTTTGTTTCAAGAATAAAATAATTCTCTTTGAAATTCTGACCGAATGAGTTTTTTTATTTCCTTGAATTTTTTTTTCAAGGCGATGAATCTATTAAAATATTTTCTTCATATATTTGCCTGAACTATTATGGGTTCTATAGGCAATATTGGTTTCATTTTGTTTCAAGAATAAAATAATTATCTTTGAAATTTTGTCCGAATGAGTTTTTTTATTTCCTTGAATTTTTTTTTCAAGGCGATGAACCTATTGAAATATTTTCTTGATATATTTGCCTGAACTATTATGAGTTCTATAGGCAATATTGGTTTCATTTTGTTTCAAGAGTAAATTAAATTTCTTCGAAATTTTGTCCGAATGAGTTTTTTTTATTTCCTTGAATTTTTTTTCTCGAGGCGATGAACCTATTGAGATGTTTTTGTATATATTTTCCTGAAGTATTATGGGTTCTATAGTCAATATTGGTTTCCTTTTGTTGTAAGAACAAATCAATTCTCTTTGAAATTTTGTCCGAATGAGTTTTTTTTATTTGCTTGAATTTTTTTCTCAAGGCGATGAACCTATTGAGATGTTTTTTGATATATTTTTCTGAACTATTATGGGTTTTTTAGTCAATATTGGTTTCTTTTTGTTATAAGAACAAATTAATTTTCTTCGAAATTTTGTCCGAATGAGTTCTTTTTATTTGCTTGAATATTTCTTCTTAAGGCGATGAACCTATTATGTGAAATTTTTTTTATATATTTGCCTGAACTATTATGGGTTCAAAAGGCAATATTGGTTTCATTTTGTTTCAAGAATAAATCAATTTTCTTCGAAATTTTGTCCGAATGAGTTTTTTTTATTTGCTTTCATTTTTTTTTCTCAAGGCGAGGAACCTATTGAATTTTTTTTTTGATATTTTTTCCTGAACTCTTATGTGTTCTATAGGTAATATAGTAACCCCCTTCCTAACTATAACTATAACTATAGGCAATATTGGATTTGTTTTGTTTCGAGAACAAATTAGTTTTCTTTGAAATTTTGTCCGAATGAGTTTTTTTTCGCTTGAATTTTTTTTCTTAAGGCGATAATCCTATTGAAAAGTTTCTTTGATATATTTTCCTGAACTATTATGGGTTCTATAGGCAATATTGGTTTCGTTTTGTTTCAAGAACAAATTGATTTTCTTCGAAATTTTGCGCGAATGAGTTTTTTTTACTCGATTTTTTTTTTCTTAAGGCGATGACTCCCCATCGAAATGTTATCTATAATTGTTGATTCATAACCGTCATTAACTGCAATTTCGTCGATTCAAGCCATTGAAATGTATGTACGAAAGAGGAATATAACAGCTTTGAATTAGTTTCTATAAAATATTTCGAACTCACCTCTCAACAAAATTGGATGCAGGAACTTCGGTATTTCCCACGGCATTGCTTGAAATTGTTAGAAATAGCGTGCCAAATTCAATTTCTTGAAAAGTAAAACATCATGGTTTTTAGAAAACGTCATTACATCCATAAAAAATAAGTTTTAATCATAAGCAATGTTCAAAATACTGCATAAGGCAATAATCAATATTTTACACAATCAATCAACAATTATGAACTCACAGTGAAATATTTGAGGAAACCCTAGATTGATTTTTTTCAAGAAAAAATGTGACTAGGATATCCCCTTATTTCAGAGGAATTTTCACGGAGAAAAAAATATAATTTATTTTCTCTGTAAAGTCTGAGAGTCACCAGTTTCAATGATATCTAATATTTTCATGTGGAAAGAAAAATCGCTCTTCATGAGTAAAAATTCAAAACTCAATGAAATCTATCAGTACACTTACCATTACTTGCTGCAGATATTGATCCGAAAATTATAGTTATTAACCATTTTGTAGAAACAAATGTTTCATAACTTGTTTAATTGCGATTCTGATAGATTATGGGTGTGCCCCTTGGGGAAAGTTATGTTTTTGAATCAACTCATATAGAAATACTTGAAGTTTATGAAGAGTAAATTGAGTTTGCTTGGCTTTTTCCAAGTTGTATCTGGAAGGTCCTACAAGGAAAGCATAAGAAGTAGACTGTCTGATGAATGTTGAATTTTCGATTCTTGAGCAGACCAAAATTTTCCAAAATACATCTTCTTCTGCACTAGTCCAACTATTTTATAAAGACTCAGTCCCTAGAATTCTCACCCATATTGGAGACGAATTCACTTCTGCAACGAAATGATATTCGTTTCGATTAAAATTACTCCACGTTCTTCAATGGTGTGAACAGCAATCCACAACTCACAGCTTTGTAGGTGACTACGAATATTGAGAATGTGATTTCGCTTGAGAGTACTTATTTGTTGTCGATCTACAAACCTACTTCTTCGGTAAACATCTTCACACACTGGAGATGTTCTACCAGGAAAACTCTCAACTGAACTGCACCATAACGGAGCATCATGAATTTATTCGATAAATATTTCGCCTACGGAGTTATCACTGAAAATAAACTTAGGGATTGAGTGCTGGTACAGATAATTAATAAATATTCAACAAAATTGTTTTATATTGAATTCGAAAGTCGGACGTACTTCGGGCGAAATGAAAACGGTCTTCTGCGTAGCAAACAAGACGGCGAAAACATATCTGATTATTTTTGAAAAATATCAACATCTTTATGGAGAAATCGAGACTTTTATATTTGAGATTGGACAAATATTGAAAACATACAACACTAGCTTCTCTATAGTAGAATAAACCTTGTCGCGCACTAGCCCGTCACAGCCTGGAACACCGTGGTGATACTTCTCAGCTGATTGTTACGTCTTGAATCACTACAGATGATTTTTATAACTTGCTTTACATGACTTTGTATTGTAATCATTTCTCTTGCATCGAAGTTCACTGGAGAATTCGAAGGTCTGTTAATCCCAGCTTGTTGAAACTCCACGAAATTAGACAAAGATAAATCAAACTCATTTGGATGGAAACGAGTTTAATTATTTCATTTCTTCGTCAATTATGAATAATACTCATAACTCTGGCTTGCAGTCAATTGAGCATTTCACAGTTATTACCGCATATTTCTCACTTTCTTCGTCTATTCACCAAAAACGCATTCATATTCATCGACGTGAATTTCTACCTAATATAGATGAGTTGGAGGAATTTCTCCTAATTTTTCACCTTTTTATTATAATTACTTCACGAACCGAATGACCGACACTTTCTCGTTAACTTTTATCACTTCTCGATAGTTGCTTTCTTATTGCAGACAAAATAAATTCCAATTTTTTGACCTTAATGAGCATCAGTTAATAGGTGAGATTTATCGGTGCTCAATTTTTGCTGAAATATTTCCAGCTTTCATTTTGGGTAGTGTAGAATCTAAGAAACTCCAATTTGGATGTTCATGAAAGGTGGAAGTATCTTCATGGTACAAATCATCATTATTGACTCTCTCAGTCACCAGCAGTTTTTTAATTTTGGAATGAGATGCGGTGCATATTTCTGGGCAACAACGATCAATTAAATCTAAAGAACTGTACTTAAAATATCCGAAATTGAACAGAGTTAACCATCCACAATGTTCAAGATTGGTCTCGTAACCACAAAAATGAATGGAATTACAATCGTTTGTAATAGCATGAATTATGAGGAAAGTTCTTTGTTCCTAGCACCACATAAGAAAATAGCATTTGAATCAGTGAGGAATTTGCGGATTTTTTCAATGAAAATCAACCGAAATAACGCACCTTTATGGTTTTTCAATTTCAAAATTAAATTGACAAATCAAAGGCTAATGAGAATAAGTTTTCGATAATTCCAAGTTTTTTCTTTTTAATCGCCAGTAATCGTTGAAGTAAGTTTGAATTATCCGCCTTGGATGGAGTGGATTACACTGAAAAATATTGAATTTTTATTCGAAAACGTTCGAGGAAACTCTCGTGCATACACGCCTGAATGTACATTCAAAAAAATGAAATGAATTCAACATGCTGTTTATGAGAAATCATTGAAACAATTAAATGATAGAGTACAACTTTGAGACCATTCTCGACTCAAATTTCGAAAACTATAGACATTTGGACAAAACAATAATGCTCTTGTTTATTGAAACAAGCACTCAAAAAAATCGTTCATATTGATATGTTAATATCCAATAGAATATTTTCAACCTCAAAACTCTAAACTCAATCCCTAATCGTTTATGAGTTAATAAATTTTCCAATAAGGTCCAATTTAATTTTGTTTTTAATGAGTTCAGAATCTTCTAATCATCTATCAATACAGTTTCTTTTGTTGAGGTGAGGCTTTTTTTGACAGGTGCTCAAATTCATCAAAAGAAACCATTTCTCCAGGAGTTGATCATAAAAAATATTCAATTTAAAAAGGGCAAAAAATCTTGGGTGTCAAGATCTTAAGACGGCTATGTTAGAATATCTGCCATGAATCACGGTGCCATATGCATTCCAGCAAGTGAATAAAATGCTGTATTTTATCGCAAATTCGTATATTTTCTTTCAACTTCTATTAGAAGATTTTTCCTGAACGGTATAATTCTTGAAGTTCAAATTGAGGAATGGAAAAAACTGATTGAAAAGGCCCTGTAAAAAAAATTAGGAAGTACACAAACTCAGCGATAAAATTGATCCAAATTGTTCGAAGAAATTGTTCGAAATTGTCACATTTTGTTTGATGTGCACAACGTCTCGCCCGGCGTAATAACGAATTATTACATGCAGCAACTATCACATCAATTTGCGCACGAATGATGTCACAAGCATTTTTTATGCGTTGTTTCAGTTCTTCAAAACTATTCACCTCACCGTTGCTGTACACTAATGTTTTCAAATGATCCCAAAAGAAGAAATCACAGGGGTTGGGATCCGGTGAGCGTACAGGCCAAGAAATCGACAATCAGATGATTTCCCATAAACTGAATTCGATAAACTTCAATACGTACCTAAATCAGATCCGGGCTGGAAATTTCTCAGATTCGCTAGTAACTTTGATCTCGAAATACTCGGCCCTGCTGAATATTTTATAAAAATGATTTTTGGAATTTCGATTTATTTCGATGTGTTGTAGCACCTTTCGAAAGAAAGCCTCACCTTTGAAAACACCCTGAATATAAATGTGATGAGAAAAATTTACATAATTTTTGTAACGCATTTAATTATATTCTGACATGTTCTTGCCCA
This sequence comes from Aphidecta obliterata, assembly GCA_963966015.1. Taxonomy (NCBI): domain Eukaryota; kingdom Metazoa; phylum Arthropoda; class Insecta; order Coleoptera; family Coccinellidae; genus Aphidecta; species Aphidecta obliterata. The sequence goes on from OZ014435.1 coordinate 9,835,238, forward strand.
AAAGAACAATACCCTTCAGTTGCCCTGAGGAAATAATCAGCAATTGAATCTGCATTCAAATTTGTCCTTCCATTAGGTATACCACTTCCTCAAATCTTCTTTCCTCAATCTCTTCAGCATAGCCATCGTCGAATCGCTATATAAATCCGTATATTGACCTAATTGTACAGTTCACGATGCTCTCAAGAATGTGGTGAAGTGGTTTTCAGTTTCTCTGATTTTTCGTGAGTGTTTACGACGAGTTGATCTACATACATGACCTAAGGTTTAACAACACAAGAATACAACTTACGATGCAGGTAAAGTTACTGAGAGATTAAATTTTGCGCACATTTTATTAAATGAAGTTTTGAAAATTTCCAAAAGCACTGCCGTAAAGTCAGGAGCTTTTGTGCTCTCGTTCAACCAGGTAGATTCGCATTTTCCAGTTTTGGAAACGAATTGAAGAAATTTCCGACAGCTGTCGAAAAAAATTTCAAACTAAGGCCAAACTCCAGACTTTACTTCAGTGCTTTAGGTGACCAATTTTTGTTTCGATAATTCGCTAGAATTTTCTACGCGTTCTATGTTCTTGGTAATGCGATCTGGACAAAATTTCGCACGTAGTTTGAATACATTATTCTTCATCTATGTCCAAAATTTCCTTCCAATACAATCTGTAGTTTCGAAATTATCAGGAAAAAAATATTTCGAACCACCATATTTGCGGAACCCCTAGTCTAATTCTGCTCATTGATGAACGTGACTGCGACATTCGGGATCCACACATATCCTGAAAATTTCAAGTCTCTAGTCCTTTCCGTTCGAAAGTTTCAATTTTTTATGGTTTCTATGGTTCTGGCCATGCGATCTGAACAAAATTGTACATGTAGCTGGAACACGTCAATTTCCATTTGGGTGCAATTTCATCTTGATCGAATCAGTAGTAACATCAGGAGAACACAATTTCGAACGTCCATATTTACGGAACCCTTGTTGAAATTCAGCCCATTAACTGTGGCAATCAGGAACTGAAACCACACTGAAAATTTCAAGTCTCTTAGTCGTTCCGGACGGACTGACGGACAGATTTGAATTTTTCGACAGATTCGTCATCAGTGAGTCAAACCTTGTCGATTGTGACTATTTTCGGCTCAGAATTCGAAAAATACAGACATCGTGACGACATGATTTAGCCCTCGTGTAAGTAGAACGAGCGCTCAAAACAGGTGTAGTTTTCAAAAACTCTGTTCGGTTAAAATCATTCAATTGAGTCTATAATGATTTCGAAAATGGTGAAATATCTGCAAAAAGTTGATTTAGGGTCACATGTATGACTTATTGAATTCAACCTCAATGAAATGAAAAACCTTGTTATGTTTCGATTCGAAATTTATTATAGAAAATATTGAAATGAATCAGGAATGAAACCCTGAAAATTGCTACAAGAGAAGTTAAAATACGGTTTTGGAATTATTGATAATTTCAATTCATTATATGACTGCTCCACTTATATTTTATGGATATGATGTTCTGTTCATCCCTATAATTAGCCAGTTTTTCCCTTTGTTATTGTACTACCTTGATTAATGATGAAATTGACTTCTGGAAAAGTTAATGACGTTTAATATCATATATTCAGAGAATGAATATCAAGCAAATATGAATTGATTAATTTCACGTGCTATTCGAAGAAAAATACTTCTTTTCAAACTTTTCCAAATATCAATAATCAATAAAAATCCTACGACATTTAAAATACAATATCACCTTTTGAAGGTATTACTGAACCAAACAAAAAGAATTATTCCATAAAAACAACGTTGATATTTCTTTTGGTAAAGCCTTCAATTTGTTAAAAATTGGTTCCTGAATTTGAGATTCAAGAAAATTTGCTTGGTCAGTATAAAGAGGAATATTTATAACAAAAGGAAATCTTTCTTCTCGAGTGTTTGAAATATTAAATCATCTGGATGTAAAAAAACTGCAAATGTCGAGAGAGGACCTTCGTGAGATCAGAATAGAGGAAACCAGGAGTTGTGAAAATTTCAGGCATTTTTTCTTCGATAAGTGAACTGTGAAAATCTCAGACGGTATTCTTAAAGTTTATATTTAAACTTAAAGACTGAAACAACTGAAAAAATTCATAAAAAGTACTGCCGTGAAGTCAGGAGCTTTTGAGCGCTCGTTCATCAACCTTGTAGGTAGATTCGCATTTTCCAGTTTTAGAAACCAATTGAAGACAGCTGTCAAAAAAATGACAGCAGCTCTTTGTCAATTTTTATCTAATGATTCGTTGGAATTGAAAATGGTTCTGGTTATGCGATCTGGAAAAAATGTAGCTTGAATATATCATTCTCCATTGACTTCCAAATCTTGTCACGATCGAATCCGTAGTTTTGAAATGATCAAGAAAACTAAATTTCAAACGATCATATTTACGGAACCTCTGGTCGAACTTTCAGGGTTGAAAATTTCAATTGCAAAGAAAAGAAACTACTCAAGGTACCTCCCAAAAATACATAAAAATTTAGTGATGAGTATTCATGATTAATGATATTTGTTTCCTTCTCAATCGTATAAAAAATAATTCGAAAGTATCATATTTCTGTTTCTCTTAAATGTTGAAGATTAAAGTCAACTGGGAAAGTCGGAAACGAACTGCTGACCTTCAATTCGAATGTGATTTGATGATAAGGTTCCCGGCAAAGAAAGCAGCATCTCCATCAGGTAAACAAGAAGAAAGTAGCTGCAGATAAGGAGGACAAACGAATGGAAACATTCGAATTAACTGGAGAATTGCAGCGGGGACTTTCAATAGAAAATCTATGATAATGATAACTCTGGCCATAGTCGTTGATTGAAATTTTCTACCAGTTTTTGATAGTAGAAACTTTTGACATAAAAGTGTTACACTCAGAATAAATAATTGTTTCAACTTGACATTTTGATGTGGTAGTCTTACATCGATAATGAATAACAATTACAAGAAATTTTATTGACATGTAATACGAAAAAGAAATTATCTCCTCATTTTCAAGAACAGTAACAATGACATAAATTACATACAGATTTTCGAGAAATTTGGTGTTTCTCACTTTTCAACTATCAATAAAATATATGGTACTAAAACAATTTTTTTTTCAGGTCTGTGCATTCTTACTCGTCATTTTATGCGCGATTCCCTATGGGTCTTCTCAAGGTCACAGGGGCGGCTTTCCACCAAGAGGACCACCAAGACCTCCACCATACCCTGGATTCGTGAAGAAATGGCAGCAATTGCAGAAAATGCACCTTAGAGGACCTCCACCTCAGATGAGACCGCGGCCAATACCCATGCATTCACTTTCTCAGAAGCCAAAGAAACCATATCCACCCAAGATCTTGAACAGATATTTCCAATCGACACCCCCCGTGAGGCCCTTCTGGAATTCACCATCGACAACTTACAGGCCACCAACGGAGCAACCGAAATATGTTCAGCCAACAGAGAAATATACCTTCGTGCTACCGAACCAAAAGCAAGCACTTTCCAAACAGAAAGAGTATGATTTCCACATTCAAACCAACCAAATACCATCAGGTATCTCGAGTACGCATCTGAATCCGATACAACAAGTTGGTGAGAAAGGTCCAATACACACAATTCCTGCACCTAATCTGAGTCCAGCCGATAGACCAGCTAATATTGAACATGTGAGACCACAACAAACTCAACAATATATTTTCGAGCAAGAACACCAGTTCCAACATGAGTATCACGTGACCGAAGCGAGTGAAACGGTGAAGTACTTCAGAAATCAGCAGCAGCCCCAAACAAATGTGCAGTATTATTCCCAAAATATTCCAGGACCGGCTCCTACTGCACAGCCTCCGAAACAAAGTGGTAACCTGAACGAAGTTCATTTTAAATCAATAAACGGTGCCAACCAAGCTCAAGAAAACCCTAATGAATACTATCAAGTTGTCCAAAACCTCCAACCGTCGAACACTGATTCTGATGATATTCCCCACCATCAATTCTTGCAGAATATACCAAACCTTGAGTTACTGATATCGGAAGATAACCAAAAACCGAAAGAACAGAGTACCCAAGGCCATCAACATCAACTTCAACAGCTTTTGATTTCGGAAGTTACTCAGCAACAACAACCCCAGCAGCAAGGAGAATATAATATTCACCCCTCATTCACAGCTGATCAAAGATTTGTGGAGGAATTCCAACGTCTTCAAAGTCAAGAGAAACCTGCATCAGTTGACTTGAATCCCGAGTTTCAGTCGTTCAATTACAATGAACAGGATTACCAGAAGCAACATTCCAAATCATCTTTGGTATCAGCAGGGTATAATTTAGACTACGAACCTGAAGCTTCGGAAATTGTTCGTCAAACAATATCGAGGTCAACTGTGGATTCTCAAGAAGCGAAAAATAACTTCAACAATAATGAAGAGAACTTAGCTTCCAATGATGTTGAACCAAACAGAGACGCACCAACTGCAGAGGAATCAGGAGAGTCAGGCGCATTTTACTCATCCCTTCCTAACAAGGAAGTAGCAGATGCTCTGGCTTCTCTCCAAGCAGCAGGAAAAATCAATAGCAATCTGATGAAGTTATCCAATAGAGGATCCAGTAGAGAAAACCCAATAGAAATTTTCGTATCTGAAGCCTCAGAGGATTCTAAACCCGAAGATGTATACGTTCTCCAAGACTATGAACAATTGGGAAATGATGAAGATGAAGGTACTGAAATGATGAATGCTTCATTCGGGGCGAAAATAAAACCAAAGAGGAACTGAATTCAAATGACTGACGATAAATGATATAAGTTTATCGATTGAATACATCTTTGATAGCTCATTGTTCAGCTTCAGAGAGGCTCTTCTTGTATAGTAGTTGAGGGATTATTTATTGTGTAGTAATGGATTAATAAGGTTTGAGGTGATGATTCATAATATTTTATGTTTATCATATGAAACTCTATTTTATTGCAGATTTATTTATTTATTACAATAAACTTTTTTGTTAAGTTTGTGTTTTTCTGCCGTTAAATACTTGAAATAAAAAAAAATTGTTTTACCACAAGGGTTTTGCGAAATTTCTTTTCTGCTTTTTCTAATATCAACCATGAGTAACTGAATGGGTTTTATTTTCGAAGAAACCTCTTCAACTTTTATTCACATTGATGGCAAAACAGGCACCTAGTAAAACATGAAATTATCTCCAAATAAGTACTCAATTCTGACAAAATATTTTGACAGGAAATGATTTTTTATAACAACAAGTCTATATTCCTAAAACCTACATTATTTTGTATCGCTGCTGAATATAAGAAGCATGAATAATTTGGAAGTACGACGGCTCACCAAGAAATCACAAGCGTTAGCACTTGATGAATTTCAATCAATCGCTCTGAATTTAAGTCTAATTAAAGTTAAGGATAAAGAAGAAAATGATTCTCTTCATAGCATTGGAGGATCTTCCCTCAAGGTATGGCACAGTGAGTTTTTTAAATTCTTCATACATTGATTGACCTTGTGGTGTACCAATATCATCCAAGGTGAATAAATATAGGTGAACTCGTATCAAGACATATGATCGCCTGAAGGCCTTGGTTTTGTTTTTCATTTATCTGCTATGTTTTATTCTCCTAAAGCATTTTTTCTTTGCTTCCTTTGTGATCGTACCCAAACCGTCTTCATCTATTATACTATAGGTTGTTCTCTTCCTCTTCTAGCTTGAGGTCCTTCATTGCATTCGAGAATTAATTTGGTTCACTTTTTTCATTTTTACCATCATTGAAAAATATTCTGCTTGGGGTGGTTGAGATAATTCTGTCTCTCAGAAGCTTGGATGGCTTTAGGGATGTTTAGCTGACATTGAGTCACTTATGCATTCCTAAAGCTATCTCATCTATTGAAGAACTCTAAAACAAGATGGAGAGTTATCTGAACCACCCCAATCGCAATAGATCATAAGGTCGGAGAACACGCTCCTTACCTTTGATCTCCTTAAATCTCCTTATCCATAACAATTGTGAGGCGTCCTGAGATAGTGGAATTATTATTTTAGATTATCTCTTGTTTCGTTGCAGAATGGATTGAAAATATCACAAGAAAGTATCAGCGACATTAGCTTGGAACAGAATGCATCTAACATCAAATTATCCCAGAATTCTCTTCTTGAAGTAGGAAATTCAATGAGCAAGGAAAAGTTTGTAACGTCCAGTGCATCAAGCTTAATCAAACAGATGGAGAATAGAAGTCTTGGGAGTCAATCAAAAATTAGGATTTGGTCGCGGGTAGGAATCGTTATTTTTTTTATATCTTTTTGGCGATATGCGTGCTAGATTAACATGAAGAAGAGAATATTTACTCCCTCCAAAAGCCGAAGGGACCACTCTGAGTGGCCTCCTTCTGAAGTCTTCTGTATAGGTCTCCTCTAATCCAGACCAAGAAGGTTCTCTTTTTTTGTCTGTTTCGTTGAGGTTGCTTAGGTATCTTAGAGCTGCTGATATGAGAGTTCAGCGATTTGATGGCCACTTATCTGTCATGATGAATCGCTCCACATCATCTATGATGGCAACCAATTAAGTTCATATTTCGTAAATTTCACAGCTTGAAGCTAAAGTAGGTCGCTCGCTCGAAGAAACCATTTTGAAAGTTGCCGAGTTAAACAAATTGGAATTCGTAAGAATAGAGGGCCAAAAACAGGATGACTCCCATCTCCTCGAACCAAAGCATAGTCCAACTGTAAGCATGGAAGGTGCAGATCGTAGAGACATCTGCAGAGATAAAACTTGTCTTGGCTCTAGTATTCATCTTCCACCCATCAATCGTACAGAAAGCCAGAATGTCGCCTGGGATATAAAATGCTTGGGGGTTCCACAAGGTGAGTTTCCAGGTCCACTCAATTCATATAGCAAAAAAACTTTTTTGCAATACTGATTCGAACACTTACTCTTTCTTTGGAGAATTTTTGAGAGAAGTGACTTGTTGAAACTGTTAATTAGTTCCCTGCTTCTCTCCAATTTTTTTTTTAACATTAATGAAGCTGTCGAAAACAAGCCCGCATTATCGATTCAAAGAGTAAATTTGAGGAGAAAAGAGAGGCATGATTATATCATAAAAGAAATAGACCTCAGGATGAACGATTTGAATGAGGTTATTGGACAGGAAATAAGGCAGCAAGCTGAGAGTGTTGTATCCAATATCCATATGATCAAAGACAGCGTGGAACAGATAATCTCGACTATAAAGGAAAAGGTGAGTGATTCATTGGTTTGTACTAATATTCACTGACTGAAATTCATTCTGAATATTGTAATGAATATATTCCAAATTCTTCTCAATTAATTTATATACACACTATCTAATTTATCGTGAATCTGTCTAATACTGCACTGGTCTCGCTTCGGGCCGATATTTTGTTCACCGCTTTATAGTTTTCCGATGGCTCTGTAACGTCGTGGTCTGTCCAGAACGGCGTGGTCAAGTCTAGAATGCTCTTCACACTGAAATATCGAAGTTATTCGATAATGAAGAGAATAAAATTTTATTCGTAATTGAACTAAATACAATAACTGAGTATCCACTGATACCTTACCAGAAGCTGCAAAATTTCAATAAACTAAGGGTGTACCCCTTAGTGGTGGATCAGTAAACCTTTCATAATACTCTCTGTTGCATTTCAGCCGTGCAGTTTCAACAAGAATCTGGTGATAAGGATGCAAGAAATAATAAAACAACTGAACGACAGTAGACTCTCCAAGATAGATTCATTTTGTGATTTCGCCAGAAATTTGGAAAGGCATAGATCCGATAGGCTCAAGTTGATACTGAAGAATGCTTACAAGGAAATGCATGATAATATGTACCTTGTGCCGTACGAAATACAGAAATTCTTCGAGAAGAAAGTACAGGTAGGTTAACTCAGTATTCTATCAAAACTGCTCGTATAGTATCAAAGCATTAAAAAAAGGAATGATCCTTCAATACTCTTTTTTCTGGGCGTATGATTGTTGTATTTTATTCGATCCGCATTTTGCAGCACCTCAATGAAATCACGATGAACAATTATCATTGCTACACGGAATTAGGATCAAAATTGAAGCTTCAGATGGAAGAAGAAATGAGATTGTGGTTTCAAGTACTCAAATGCAACGAGACAAAAATTACAATAGATGAGGAAATAAAAGAAAGGTATGTCGAAAACTTGTTTTAATATTCGGATTATTCCGCATATATATGTAATTGAAGGAGTCCAGAGTAATAACCTCCTCACACATTCATCATTATCTTCCACCTCATTTTAGTGAATAATTCACTATAAAAGTTGATAGGCAAGGGATAGATCAACAAACAATCAATCCTCTGAAAATACGTGTTGTTCTCAACGTTTTGGTCCTTCGAGCCGGATTCGAACCAGCGAGGTGGATTATTTCAGTCATTCGAACATTAAAAATAACAAGAGTGACCCATTGCACAAAAATCAACAGAAGAATGGGATTATTCACAAAGTTTAAGAACCACAGGTCCCAGAAGAATTCAAATCAAGATGGGAAATATTAACATGAGGGATTTTGTTCTGTTTTCTGTTTCCCTGAAGCGCAAAAAGAGCCAATCACAAGAGAATCTATACAAAATCAATGATAGAGTTGTCAGATGATGAGACCACCACTTTTGGGGGTCAAAGATATCATTAGCTAAGATCAGGGGGGCAAATCAATTTGTCTTGATACTATCATAATACTCTAGTCCTAGACCTTAGTATGTACTCAAATGTATCAATCTATCAATGAGATGTAAATCGAAGTCCAAAAATTAGTTCTAGCTTCCGAGAACCTTCACCAGAATTATCCGAAGAAACTGTTGAGGGCCCAACGAAGGAAGACATTCTCAAGAAGATAGAGAAGGCTGAAGAAGATTTCCATCGTTTGAGTGAGTGAAAAAATAAAAACCTGACCTTAATCAACCAAACCTCTCCGGTTCCAATAAAAAGCCCCCATACCCATAATAGAAATGAGTGCATTGAGCTTGTTCAATTTCCACAGAAAAAGTTGCAAACAACTTGAAATACCTCAAATCACATCCTTCGATGGAGGTGTTCGAGAATTACTTGGGAGAAATGAGGAATGCTGCTTCTGCCCTTTTTCACGCGGGGTTGATTGGTAGGCTAGGATTGTGTTTGGATCAAAAAGCAATTCAGGATTTATCGATACTGCATTGCATCGATGAAGAGGAACTGACGGTGTGTATTCACTTTTGTTCAAGTTATTGAATTCATCGTTTTAATGTAACAGATCATTCACGTGAAAATAAATTCGAGTTTTTCTGATCTGGTGTTCAGAAAATTTGATATTTGGTGATTCAATCTCTCGAAGTTCATAAAAAAATTCCATCAGTGAACATTCCACAAAATCGACTGATAATAAAGTTATGATCGCCATTTTAAAAACATTTGGGGCATATTCGTTAAACACATTTTTTTTTGCAGAAAATGTGGTCAGATGGCATTCAAGAAATGCTGGGAAACTTGGACAATAATTTGAGGAGTTTCTCCAACTCAACTCGCGTTTTCAATCGTTACTACGACAGGTTGGAAGAAATGAGATCTTTATATAGACAACAACGTTTTCTGCTCCTCACCAAAAATGAGAAGCAAACTATGGTAGGTCTCATCAATAATTCATAAAATTTTTGAAATTATATTCCTCTGATCACCATGATTACAAACTCCCTTGGGGTATGTTGTATAAGTTTTATTCGGATTTCTCTATTTCAGCAAATGAACAATATCATGAATCTTTTGATAGATACCCTTCGGCAAGATGCAAACGAAGATAGCTTAAACAAGACTTTCCAGCAGATTCAAGCAACTATTCTCAGCATAGATACTTTGTGAGAGAAATTCACCATTGCCTCTTTATTTTCTTGAATCGCTAACTTCATTCCATCAGAATTCAAAACCATCTCAAAGAGGAGACAGCATTGGTGAATAAATTTCTTCAGCTTGCCTTGTCGAACGTCGATATTCTTCTCGATGAATTGGATCGATTCATAAAGCAGTTCGTGCCGCCACCAGAAGCAGACCCGAGGAAAATGAAAAAAAGGGAGAGTTGGATGGACATTGATGAGCTCAGAACCAATTACCACCTTTTTTCAAAAGAGTTTTTGAATTGTCGTTTTTTGATGCAAGGAGTAGACAACTGGCAATTCGGGTGGGTTCCATCAGAATATCCTTTTATTCTCTTTTTCTACAGGGATAAACACAATTTTGAACAAAACTAAGCAAAAATATAAGAAAAATATTTCTGATATTTCGAAGGAAAACCATAAAAATAAGACACATCGCTTTTCAGAGTCTGGCATGCCTTGATTACCACAATGGACACTTCGAAACAGGTCATTGCAATTATTTTAGGTAATTGGGCAAACACTGAGAAGCAAATGTTCGCTAGAATATCGGAGTTGAAAATGAAGAGTAACAATGTTAGAATACATAACATAAAAGAAGATTTCTGGAAGGTTAGATTGGCCGAGTTGAAAATTCACGAAGTGAGATTTTTGCAGCATGAACTCGTAAGTTGGAAATTTTCCAAGGAATGGGAAGAGTACATTAGACTCAATAACGCAAAGAAAAAATAAACTAGTCTTGCCTTTTCTAGTTCTTTGTGCACGATTAGCTGAAAATTCGATAATGATAAGGATAAACACTTCTCTTTATAGGCTATTCGCGAAAAACTCGCAGAACTGGTCAGTCTAAAGCGTGGAATGGAGCAAACCTGCAGGAACTTCTTGGATACAGATTACAACAACCGGATAAATGAAATATTGGACCAATATACGAAAATCCAGAAGGAAAGACACGTTTCTAGTATGATAAACAAACTGAAAGGACTTGGTTTATCAGCTTCGATCGAAATGAAAGAACGCCATGAACGTTTCAAGGAAGAGTACTACAGTATATTGATCAATGTTCGGAACTCCCACATCGATTTTATGAATTCAATAAGGTGAGGGATAATTATTGAAAGATTTCCATGCTGCTTAATCAGTGTTCTTTGATGTTGAACTGTGTTAATAGTGGGGGTTTAAACGTGACTTCAAGTATACTATATTTTCCTTAAAAACTCCAACTAGCGAATAGAAATAAAACAGAGATAAACTTTCAGAAAGTATATAATTAAAAAAAAAATTAATGATTCTTTACAAATAAAACACTTATGCATCAAAGACACGCATTCTACCTTCAGAAGAACGAATAAATCTCGACAAATTCATCAAATATCAAATCAAGGTTTGATTAGTTAGCTCAGAATAACTGTTACGTCGTGAACGTCGTGAACGACCACCTGTACAGTGTTCTTGCGCTCGGTCTACAGATCTGTCTGGCGATAAGTGAGAATTCATTTATTAATTCGCAAGTGATTGACAGAATCATCTCGTCGTGAGAAATTCGTGAATTTCTCCTTAATTAACACCTTATTCGTCTTCTGTTAAATATCATCGCATATTCGGTCAAACCGGATTCGTCTGATCTTTTTCCGCCGTTTTTTAACGCAGCCTTGTGTCCCCTGATAGTACCAATTGAGCAACTTTGAGTTGAAGCTTCATCAAAACTGGGTGATAACTCTGGATCTGTGCCGAAATAGTGTTTATCCCTGCTTCCCATCCTTTCAACACTATTTCAGGGGCAGCTCGTGGTGATTCGCTGAGATTCTGTCAGCACCCTTTTGGGGTAAGTACTCTACTCGCTTGAAGTGCTTAATTTCACCATGAGTTCACCTGAGGGTGGTCGCAAACCATTTTGGCGATCGTTCAATAACAATTATCCAAATAACTTTCAAGATCAATCAATCTTCAGTGAGAGATTTCAAGACTCGGGACTAGTAAAACTCAAATAATGCCATGCGTAATTTCGAAATTACCTTTTCTTATGCTCCGCCACTGGGGGAGCCCTTGTCGAAATCGTGTTGTTCACACTTAATAAAGCCGAGAGTTTCCTGCGACAAAGAACACACCCGTACTTCTTTTGGGCGTTTCGATATAATTTTGTTCACTTCTTAACTCAACTAAATTCCCGATAGATTCCGTGTTATTTTTCGGAAAGAGCTATTCGTGCCTACTTCTCGAAAACTACTTTCTGTCTGATTCCCGAAAATTTATTATCAACTCGAACAAGTTCCCGAATAACGTGTTCCTTCCCCGCGTAAGAATTTTTTCCGTCCGACTCCCGCAAACCACTCCTTAGAGTCCCGAAACCCTTTTTCGACCGAGTTCCCAAAAACCCACTGCCTTTCTCGGATCTTCATTTCCTCTCAAGAAAATTTTCAACCCTACCATTCTAGGTGGTTCCAAATGATGTTTTCGTTTTCGTCAAACCAATCACCCCCTTCTGTTATCTTTTCAAGGCGGTTCGTGAACCAAACATCGGCAATTATTGGTCTGAAACCAATCACCTCTCACATTTCCGACAGTGGTGGTAAGATGTGAAATTTTATTTTACCATATTTATGAGCCTCTCAAAACTCTTGAGCTTATCAACATTTCAACGCTGGGCGAGTAGACTAAACAAATACTTAAACTGATATATTGATTTGTCACATTTCTAGGCGTTCTCATGACTTCGATTCTTTCTTGTATCGACTAGGCCAAAAGAATTAATCTCTATTCTCGAATTTGAATTAATTCTGCATGTACCAAAATGTTATTGAGTCTTCCAATTCATTACAGAATAATTAAGGTGGGTTCTTTTCCTATACCTGAATGCAAATACAGACATGAATGAGCTAATAAACCAATCCTCCTAGCCACAAACAGTCAAACAGTTCGTAAGACTCCTTGTGTGTTGCATGTTGGCAAACACAATTTCTTTCCTATATAATTTTTTTTCTTCTTCTTTCGGCTGAATATCTGAAAACTGTATTATGGGTGGACAGTACCTACCCACAACTATGTTATCTTTGTGCCCAAGGCATTCAACAACGGTTTTAAACTACACAGAGCAAGCGCACATCCATACTAGCGACCCTAAAATCGATTTGCACATGCTCTGTCGAGTTTGGGGCCGACGTTCCTCGGTTACAAAACCCTATAAACAGTTTTTCTTCAGGTATTATTACGAACTCGGCGTGAAAAATTCAATTCTTTCTGTTTCACAGATTATTCTCAGAAGATGGAAATTTTACAGCTGATGAAGCCAAAGCCTTAATAAAAAAAATAACAGCTTTGGAAAAACTCATGTATAAAGAATTCTCGAACAATAAAGAGAACATAGAGAGCATATATGAGGATTTTCTGGATGATTGCGAAGATAAATTGGACATACCATTACACAGGTCAGTGAATCAGATTGTCCCCATTATTTGAAGGCGACCTGAATGAGTCTTCTTTCTCAACTTTCCTCCCATTGCAGTTTGTACAAAACACTGGAAGAGTTCACCTTCAAAGACGAAGTGGAAAGAAGAGTGAGAAAGCTCCATAGAGAAATAGGCGAAGATGTTGTTGACCTCACCTATGATGTCAGGAAGCTTAATGTCAAAATCAGAAGCTGTCGAGACGCTGCATATTCAAGGGAGAATCTAGGGAGCTACACTTTTCTGTTCTCATTTTCCCGATGTTACAAGGAAATTTTAGCTAATATTAGTGTGATGGCTGAGAAATTATTTTACGACGATAATTTAGCTCTTAGTGAGTATGATATTCAGAACTGCAAATTCAACTTTCAAAGAGTTCCATACATTATTGTTATCAGTGTTCAAAGACATGTGCTTAGGGGTTAGGAAATTTTTTGCCTTTTCCCAGTCTCAGTGAATGATATCCAATACACATTCGATGATTCCTTAGATACTCAGTATTCACTTATCAACTCAGCCTACCACTACACGTGTTTCGCCATACCATGATAGCTTAAATTTCTTGGAAAAACTACCTACTAGGGTTTATTTCACTCTATTTTCACTTGAAATCATTGTGTACGGTGATGTTATCCATTGGTTATTCGTTTTCGAGGGGAAGAACCTGTATGTCCGACGGTACCCGAAACGTCCCCTATTTCGAAATCCAAACGTATGAAAAAAGCGTTCGGAAATGTCGAAAAACGAGAAAAACCCAAAAAGCTGCCGCAAAACTATTCATAAGGATATCAAACCGCAACATCTCGGGCTCCAACGAGGGTCGATTTTCCAACTTGAAGGACGTGAGGACTCAATAAACTATGTGGCGTTCCCTATTCCTCTACCGTCTGATGTCTGACTCATGAATTTTTCTAGATGAAAAATTGCTGAAACAAAAGTTCGAAATATCTCAGGTGTCCCTCTCTCCAACAATCGGATCCAAGGTTAAGAAAAATATGGATTCAAAAACGAACGTGGATGAAAAAGTGAGCACTGTTAAGAAGTTCGAGAGGAAACGTTCCATCAGGTCGACATCAGCTTTGATCAAAACCAAAAGTTATGTATTCGTGCTGTACCCTCGTCCTCCTCAAGATGATGGCAGCTTCTTTTCGACGATGCATCTCAAAATGTATGCCTCCTACTGCGAAATTCAAGAAGTGGCCAAGGTAACTGAAATCGTGCTAGTGTGGTTAGCTTCTGTTTATCAGTATTTATGTCTTTGAGTATTTTTGTTTCCTACTGGATGTTGTTTCAAAAATTATACCTATCACGCGTTGCCTTTTCCGGTCACAAAGTTTTTCAGTTTTTGCGCTTATTCCATCGCTCATATGTTAACTTGACCAAACTTTTGAATCATAAATTGAAAAGAAAAACAACTTTTTGACTTATAACGACATCAACATGAACAGAAACAAATAGGTATAGCTCGATCGTTATATTGATCCACAAATTGTTGGACTCAGTTTGGCGGGCTCCTTATGCCAATCGGGGTCTCTACCGACCCCCGCTCTCCTGTAGAACTCCCTTATAACCTCCTTCCTTCCGTGTCTCGTTTTCGACGCTACTGTTCTGGATGCGTTCCACATCTTCCAGCCGTATTCAAAGCTCGAGGTTTCCGGGAAGTAGTAGCGATTTTCGGGGATTATCTTAACCCTGGCGTTCCAGTAGTTTCTACGTCCGTCTTTTTCTGTACCTGGAAAATGCTCACTATTTGAGTACCGTTTATCATTGAGTACTGTACTGTAAGAACTAAAACTCTACCTTACAGGCGTTCTTTTTAACTTGAAAATATTACTCTAGATAATCTTTGGCCAAGATCGTGATCGTATAGTGGTTTTAAAAGGACTCTACGTTGTGTATTTAAGTATGTAACCCAAATTACGCTTAATTCAATAGGAGAGATTGACGGGAAAATAGGAAATTCAAAACTCATAGTTTAGCACTCAAAACAAGAAAATAACAAGTTCATTTCAGAGAGCCAAAAGGTAGGGAGTAAAAAAAAACAACCCTGAAGGGGAAGAAAAAAACAACCTCCCTCCTTTTCTCGTTCATATACCATTAACTCACAAGTAAAGGATATTCATTAACAGATGGACCGGTGAGAATTCTCTCAAATGGTGTTTAAAAATGATTGAGTAGATTAAAGGCGGTAAATTGGGAGTTATACTTCGCAGGGGTCAAACTATCATTTGACGATTGATGATTGATGAGCTCCCACGGTGCAAGGAGAGGGGAATGCGACCAAAGATCCTCGTTATATATATTTCCAAACGTTGGGCAAAGCCTTGATTCATTTTTAGGTTGCGTCATCCGATAGTTGTCTCCCTGGTCAATAATCCCATCAAGTATTAGACAAACCATATAAGCAGTAAACGATATAACCAGTAAATGCTATAGACAGTAAGCGAAATAAACAATAAACGATAAAAGCAGTGGATGATATAGATAGTAAACGATATAGGCAGTCAACCATATAAACAATCAACAAGAAGTCATAACGGATAATAATGCGTGGAGAGTAGCTTTTTAAAATGCTCAATCAATATAAGATGATGAAACATAATGCCGACAATAGTGCGTATGACTATCCTTGATATTTGCTGAAAACTACAACGATTACATATAGTATCATTTGAAGAATATTGCAAAACCTTATGATTAAGGTGATTATTAAACATTCGTTTACACATGCAAATTCTTGTGAGAAGCACTTAGGAATTAAATACATATGGTCAGTTAGAATCATTAAATAATATGGAATAGGCTTGATAATGAAGTATGAAAAATGGATACAAAACAATACACAAGAAGCAAACCAACATGGTAAAATACGTTGAGTAACAGCGAATTGTCTCTTGTGAATTGAGGGTAAATGATATGAGATAAACACATGGGGTAAATGATGGACACAGTTGAAGACAAGTGCAGCAAATTAGGAGAAGCCTAGATATAAATGATAACGTTGTAATTATAAAATATTGTTACTCACATGACAAACCCAAAGTATCTCTTCCACCCTCGAAGGTTTCAGATCAACTAACTCACAATCTCACCCTGTTTTCCCTTCACGAAAAACCGAGCAGCCAGGAAAAATCAACAACCGTTCAGAGCAAACTAACCAAGCAAGAGAGCCTAGATTTTGAGGTTAGCATCGTACTTTGATTCGTAGAAAAGGATTCTGTGGTTATTCTCCTCTCGGACGGACTCAGCAATCCGACTCCCTAAGTTCATGATAATATGGATTACTGTACGGATAATGAAAATGGCGGGCGCAGACGCCAGATCGGTTCAGTACATTTTGGACTTTGACGCCAATGAAAAAAGACCAGAACACATTAATCTAAATTTCCCCCTTGACAAAACTTGAAAAAGTACCTGCATACAACAACTTCATAGTTTTAGGATCAACAGGTTGCATCACGTTGTGTATTCTAGGATCTAGGTTGGAAAAAGGCATCTGTTCCTCCTGCTTCTTCACGTTCTTGCGGTCGACATTCTGGAATCTCGATATGCGCCCAAGGCGCATGTCCTCCTTGACTTCCTCGGGGACCGTTCTGACCAGTGGCGCATCCGCGATCTCGTTCAGCCGCTTTTCGTTCTTCGTGAACCATTTCAGGCGCAGGAAGTTCTCCTTCTCGATGCACTGAGTCCATACGACTTGCTTGGCCATCTTGCACGAATAATTTTGATTCAGATGCTCGAATTCGAAAACCTACATTTTAAACGAGAAGAAACGTCGAATGTGCCGTCAAAAATGATGGTTCATAGAAATCGTCTTTATTATTTTACCAACGTAAAATGAATAATTTCCCTTGCGAAATAACTCCTGATGAACAAGATATTTACATATGGACACCTCTCATCTGTTCTCATGAAATTGTTACAGATATTTTACGAAACCCATGGAGAAATATTGGATTATACTCGTCTACCCCCGGATTACAAATCTTTCGTGGAGGGAATGTTGCTGAAATACAAGTATTATCAGCTTCAGTTAGAATTTGCTTGGTTGGAATGCACCATCGAGTTTCACGATATACTGACAAACTTCAGCACATTCCTTGGGAATTATTACAGAGATACGTTGAGCAAGGTGAGAAAAATCGCTTGAAAGTAACAGATTTTAGATCACTACTAAAATAAAAAAAATTTTCTACGCCACTGAACAATTACATACATATTTAAATAATATAAAAATATTTTTTTAAGTCTGTTGTTTGCGCATGGAATAACTTATTAAACCTCGATCCATTTAATTCTTCGCTCACTGACTGACTGATGACGAATCCGTCGAAAAATTCGAGTCTGTCCGTCCGTCCGTCCGGCCGTCCCTCCGTATACACGATAACCTGCGAACGGAATGTCCTAGTAACTTGAAATTTCCAGGGTACGTTCGAATCTCGAATGCCGCGATTGAGTTCGTTATTTGGCAAAATTCGCCCAGGGGTTCCGTAAATATGGCCGCTCGAAATTTTGTTTTCCTGATTACTTCGAAACTACAGATTCGATCGAGGTGAAATTTTGCACTCAGATGGAGAATTACGTGTTCAAGATACATGCAAAATGTTGTCCAGCTCCCATGACCAGAACCATAGAAACCATAGAAAATTATAACTTTGTAATGGAAAGGCCTAGGGACTTGAAATTTTCAGGATAGATGTGGATCTCAAATGTGGTGGTCGCGTTGATAAATGAGCAAAATTAGACTAGGGGTTCCGTAAATATGGTCGTTTGAAATTCAGTTTTCTTGATAATTTCAAAACTACGGATTCGATCGTGACGAAATTTTGTATTTTGATGGAGAATGAGCTACATTTTTTCCATATCGCATGACTAGAACCATAGAAACCATAAAAATTATAACTTTCGAACGGAAAGGCCTAGGGACTTGAAATTTTCAGGATAGGCTCGGATCGCGAATTTCGCGGTCACGTTCATCAATGAGCAAAATTAGATTTGAGGTTCCGTAAAGATAGCCGTTCAAACAATTTTTTTCCTGTTAATTTCGAAACTACTTATTGGATTGGAATAAAATATCGCACATAGATGGAGAATAATGTATTCAAACTACGTGGGAAATTTTGTCCAGATCGCATTACCAAGACCATAGATACCGTAGAAAATTCTAGCGAATTATCGAAAAAAAAAATGGTCACCTATAGCACTGACTTGAAGTCTGGATTTTTCCCTTATTTTGAAATTTTCTTTGAAAGCTGTCGAGATCTTTCCAATTGGTTTCTAGAACTGGAGAATGCGAATCTACTCACAAGGTGGATAAACGAGCGCTCAAAAGCTCCTGACTTCACGGCAGTGCTTTTCGTAATTTTTTTATAAAATTGACTTGTTTCGAGTGTACGAAACTCCTTTCTCTTATTCCTGACTCAGGTTTATTTTTGACTGATAATAGATTATATGTATGAATTTTATTGTAGTATTTCGAGTTTCGCTACGATCTGTTAATGGGAAAATGTTCAGAAGTCATGAGAATCCTTGGTGAAAGTATGAAGTCCGTAGAAGACAACTACACTAGTATTCATAATAAATTGAAGCCGATGTTTGGTCACCCAGAAAGGGAAAGAACGTTAACAATAGTAATAGAAACTTACATGGGCCAAGCTGAGGATTTCAACAAGAGGACGCTCCTAGATATTCTGGAACCCAGCAAAGTAAGAAAGACTCCTCCAAACCGATTTTTTGAACTAGTTTTTTTCCATGTGCAAATTGAAATTTATCGAAAGTGATTCGTAAAACAGGCATAAGTTAGTTTTTCCTTCATGTTATAAGAAAACCATTTGAAAACTCATTATTAGTTAAATGCAATCATTATATACGAAGTTTCGGTGAACAACTGGGGGTATAGCTCAGTGGTAGAGCATTCGACTGCAGATCGAGAGGTCCCCGGTTCAAACCCGGGTGCCCCCTCACTTTTTTTTAAAGCTTTTTTATGTTTGCCCACTTTGAAATATATGATAGCTATATTAATACAAGTTCCGGAAAAATGTGTTAAGGCACTCAAGAAAATTTTCGAATTTTGAGCCCAGAACGATTAAGTTGGACTCGCAGATAAAATTCATTTCAGTCCGTCTGGCCGTAAACACGATCACTTTCGAAATAAAAAGCCTAGTTTTAAATTTTCAGGGAACGTTTTGGGTCCGAATGCAGCGGTTCCGTTTCGTGTCTTAAAGATTGTCATTTCGAAATTCTAACGAATATCAAAATTTATCAATTTCTGTACGCTTTCACAAAAACTTTTTTATTGCTTGCGTCTCTCATTTTCTGTTTTGACTAAAAAAATTATGAAAAGCACTGCCGTGAAGTCAGGACCTTTTGAGCGCTCGAACCTACCCTGAAAGTTTCTTGGCCGTTCCGTTCGAGAGTTATAGTGTATACGGACGGCCGGACGGACAGACTCGAAGTTTTTTTGATTCGTCATCAGTGAGACGAACTCTGTCGATTGAGACCATTTTCGGCTCAAAATTCGAAAAATACAGACTTCGTGACGAAATGATATAGCCTACGTGTAAGTATAGTACGAGCGCTCAAAAAGAAAGATACATAATATATCTACCTAGTATTCGTCATGACAAAATATGTATTTCGTAATATTCTAGGAATCAATAAAGGACCACTGCATTAAAACTGAAGCAATCTTTCTCGATATGGAAAAAATTCTATCTTGTATAAAGGGCAGTACTACACTGCTCACCCTAAGTAGTGGATTAGAAGTGAAATTGGCTGAAAGAATGGAAGTCCTTCAAAAAATATTATTTATGGATGATTCTGATGTAGACATGACGAGTCAAACAAATTTAGAAATTGGTGAGAATAACATGAAGATAACTTCATCTTTGCTGATTGTTTCTTTTAAACTGAAATAAAATCTAAAAATTGTATCATATGAACATCTATTAAAAATTTCAGATATGAAAAAAAAACTTCAAGAGTATAAGAAAAAAGCTCCAATACCAACAGAGTGTGTGATAACATATGAAAGTATTGCCCAAAGCACAAGTTCCTTAGCTAGTACCACACAGCTTGATGTAGAGGTAAAACTTTTGGTTTCCAATAATAAACGTTCGCTATAGTTCGAGAAAAAAATTTAGAAAAGCACTGCCATGAATTCAGGAGCTTTTGAGCGCTCGTTCATCCACCTTGTAGGTAGATTCGCATTCTCCAGTTTCAGAAACCAATTGGAAAGATTTTGACAGCTGTCAGAGAAAATTTCAAACTAAGGCGAAAATCCAGACTTCAAGTCAGTGCTTTAGGTGACCAATTTTTTTTTCGATAAATCGCTAGAATTGTCTACGGTATCTAGGGTCTTCGTTATGCGATCTAGACAAAATTTCTCACGTAGATTGAATACATTATTCTTCATCTGTGTTCATTCAAATCCAATAAGTAGTTTCGAAATTATCAGGAAAAAAGTAGTTTGAACGGCTATATTTACGGAACCCCTAGTCTAATTTTGCTCATTGATGAACGTGACCGCACAATTCGCGATCCGAACCTATCCTGAAATTTTCAAGTCCCTAGGCCTTTCCGTTCGAAAGTTATGATTTTCTATGTTTTCTATGGTTCTGATCATGTGATCTGAAAAAAATTTAGCTCGAATATATCATTCTCAATTCAAATACAAAATTTCGTCATGATCAAATCCATAGTTTTGAAATTATCAGGAAAACTGAACTTCAAACGGCCATATTTACGGAACCGCTAGTCTAATTTTGCTCATTGATAAACGTGATCGCAACATTCAAGAACCACAACTATCCTGGAAATTTGAAGTCCCTAGGCCTTCCCATAACAAAATTATAATTTTCTATGGTTTCTATGGTTGTGGTCATGCGAGCTGAACAAAATCGCATGTAGCTTGAGCACGTAATTCTCCATCTTAGTGCAAAAATTCACTTCGTTCCAATCAGTAATTTCGAAGTAATCAGAAAAACAAAATTTCGAGCGGCCATATTTACGGAACCCCTAGGTGAATTTTGCCAATAACGAACTTAACCGCGGTATTCGAGATTCGAACGTACCCTGGAAATTTCAAGTTTCTAGGACATTCCGTTCGAGAGTTATCGTGTATACGGACGGAAAGACTCGATTTTTTTGACGGATGCGTCATCAGTGAGTCGAACATAGTTGTTTGAGACCATTTTCGGCTCAAAATTCGAACAATACAGACATCGTGACGAAATGGAATAGACCTCGTGTAAGTAGTACGAGCGCTCAAAAAACTTACTGTTTTAGTTTTCGAATTCGATACCATATGCGCCATCTGTACTCATTCGTCTGAGCATTCCCTGCAACTAAAAGTTTTCTTTGCAATCGATACGTTACTTTTTGCATTAGGGTCTAGATGGCGATAGTGGTATATTATGGTGGATGCGCTATTTCAATATGGAAAATCACTGGGTAGCATCAGTTTCAAGCTTTAAACAACAAAAATATGTTGGTTTAGCATGTAATTGAATTGAATTATTCATGTAAATAATAGAAAAAAACTTGCATTGTTTTGGTTCTCGAATTCAATACCATAAGCGCCATCTATACTCATTTTCCTCAACATCACCTGCAACAATGAAAGGTTTCTGTGCAGTTTATACGTTACTTCTTGCATTTGGGTCTAGATGACGCCAGTGAGTAGCGGATATTTTCTCGCATTTTCATCAGAATTTGGTGTACATTCAGGTAAAAAACTGACATTTTTTGTGATATTTTTGACAATAACTCGCGAATAAGATTTTTTAAAAACACACTGATTGCATATTCGGTTTCAGCATTGTCGAATACATATTCGTGGTGATTTTTGAGAAGATACGATGAAAAAAATTTTGGAAATTTATCCAATTTATCCCTTTGAAGTGAAAAAATGAAAATTGGAAATATAACATATCGATACCTTTTTGCCAAACTATCGTAAGCCTCAACGTACTACGTTGAGGCTTACGATAATTTGGCAAAAAGGTATCGATATCGTGCATGTTTTCGAGATGATTAGGAGACGTAGATGACGGATCTTACATCAGTTCAGAGCTTAGACGTTTTTTTGCCTGTTTTCCAAGATTTTGAGTACATTCAAGTGAAAAAGTACTCTCGTCAGATAAATGTTGTGTTTACTGGTGATTTAGATTTTCTAGGAGAAAACTGGTTGCATATTAGGTTTCAACGTTGTCGAATACCTCTTCGTTGGTGATTTTTGAGAAGATACGTTGAAAAAAACTATGAGAATTTATCCAAAGAGACTTTGAAGATTTTTCGTTATAACTTTTATGTTCCTAATTTTGCTCATTGATGAACGTGACCGTAACATTCGAGATCTACACCTATCCTGAAAATTTCAAGTCTCTAGGCTCTAGTTATAATTTTCTATGGTTTCTATGGTTCTGGTCATGCGAGCTGGACAAAATTGCAAGTAGCTTGAACTCGTTATTCTCCATCTGAGTACGTCATTTCACCTCGATCGGATCTGTAGTTTCGAAATAATCAGGAAAACAAAAATTCGAGCGGCCATATTCACGGAACCCCTAGGCGAATATTGCCCGATAACGAACTTAACCGCGGCATTCGAGATTCGACCCACACTGAAAATTTCAAGTTTCTAGGACATTCCGTTCGAGAGTTATCGTGTATACGGACGGACGGACATTCATCCAAGGGTCCCCCCTTTGAAGTTGAAAAATCGAAATTTAAAATATAACATATTGAGTATGTTATCATGATAATTATGGGATGCAGATTCCGAATCTAACATTTTTTCAGAGCTCAGATTTTTTTCTGAGATTTCGAGTACACTCAAGTAGAAAAGTTCTCTCGTTAGTTTCACTTTTGACGCTGGAACAATTGGATTGAGAATCATAAAAACACTCGAACTCTAGTCCATCCTGCTTCGAAAGTCTTTAAAGTCATGATCTGGGATACTTTGTCCCATTTTCATCAAATTTTGATGTACACTCAAGTAAAAAAGTGCTCTCGCAGATCAAATTTTTGGCAATTACTCGCCAATTAGATTTTTTATTGAAAATATGATTGCATATTCGGTTTCAGGGTTGTCGATTACCCCTTTACGGTGAATTTTGAGAAGATCCGATGAAAAAAATTTTGGAATTCATCCAAGGGTCCCCCCTTTGAAGTTGAAAAATCGATATTTAAAATATAACATATTGAGCATATTTTCGTGATAATTAAGGGATGTAGATTCCGAATATAACATTTTTTCAGCGCTCAGACTTTTTTCTGAGATTTCGAGTACACTCAAGCAGAAAAGTATACTCTCGTGAGTTCCACGATTGACGCTGGACCAATTGAATCTAGAATCATGAATACATTCGAATTCTAGTCCTTTCTGCTTCAAAATTCAAAAAATATAATTATAAAAAAAAAATCACTATGACTGCAGGGGTAGTTACAAGAATTGAGACCAATTTCCCAGAAATGGTCCATATTCAGTTTGTGGTGTGGTGATTGTTGAGAAAAACATGGAACACCATATCAATCATTGATTCACTTGGCTTTTTTATTTTTTAACAAATTCGATACTCCCAGCGCCATCTATAATCGATGGACTGAAGTGTTCTTCAGTAGCCGCGAACATAGTAGATTTCTGTATGGCAGATATCTTACTTCTTCTATCCGAGTACTGATGGCACACACTGAAATAGACTAAAAGATTTGTATATTATACGTGATTGAGATCCTTCGGGAACAAACTAATTGTATATTCGTATTCAGAACTCCCTTTCACTTCTTCGTGGTGATTCTTAAAAAGATCTGTTCAAAAAAAAATCGTCCTTAAATTTATGCAAGGAGTTCTACTTTGGAGTAAAATTGTTATCTTTTTAAGATAATTTGAGGTCGTAGATTCCTTATCTGTCATCAGTTTCAAGATGAGAGAATTTTTTAGCCATTATTTCACGTTTTATCGTTGTTTTTCGAATTTGTTGATGCCAGCGCCATCTATTATCGACTGACTGAAATGTTCTTCAGGGGACTGCGAAAATATAGTTTTCTGTAAGAAAGATATTTTACTTCTTGTATCCGAGTACAGATGACTGAAAGATTCGTGAATTATACGTGATTGAGATACTTCAGGAAAAAACTGATTGTATATTCGTATTCAGGATTCCTTTCCACCTCTTTGTGGTGATTTTTGAAAAGGTCTGTTCAAAAAAACATCGTCTTAAAATTTATCTGAAGAGTTCTCCTTTGGAGTTTTTTCCGTGGAACTTTTATGTTTTTAGGCTAATCTGAGGTCGAAGATTCCTAATCTGACATCAATTGCAAGATAAAAGAACTTTTCAGCCAATATTTGACCTGTTATTGTTGTATATCAAATTGTATTCTACCAGCGCCATCTATACACTATTGACCCAAGTATCCCTTCGAAAATACGAAAATAAGAAGTTTTCGCTAATGCAGAAAATGAACTTTTTGCATTAGACTACAGATGGCAAATTCAAGAATGAAGATTCCAAATCTAACAATTTGTTCAGATCTTGAATATTTTGTCCCATTTTTCATCAAATTTTGGTGTACACTCAGGTAAAAAAGTGCTCTCGCAGAACAAACTTTTGGCAATTACTCGCCAATAAGATTTTTTATTGAACAACTTATTCCATATTCGGTTTCAGGGTTGCCGATTATTCCTTTATGGTGAATTTTGAGAAGATCCGATGAAAAAAATTTTGGAATTCATCCAAGGGTCCCCCCTTTGAAGTTGAAAAATCGAAATTTAAAATATAACATATTGAGTATGTTTTCGTGATAATTAAGGGATGCAGATTCCGAATCTAACATTTTTTCAGAGCTCAGATTTTTTCTGAGATTTCGAGTACACTCAAGCAGAAAAGTTCTCTCGTTAGTTCCACTTTTGACGCTGGAACAATTGGATTGAGAATCATAAAAACACTCGAACTCTAGTCCATCCTGCTCAAAATTCGAAAAATACAGACATCGTGACGAAATGATATAGCTCTCGTGTAAGAAGTACGAGCGCTCGAAAATATTTTCAACATAACCACAAAGCTCTATTGCTTATTATTATTAACGCGCCAGTTCAGTTCGTTAATGGGCGAAATCCGCCGAAGGTTCATGTGAAATTTCGTAAGGATCACATTACTAAAGGATTTTTAAAGAATTCTTTTTTGAAACGAAGACATAGAGAAAATAGGTCGTGTTGAGTAAATGTTCCATGTGAAAATTGAGTTTTTCTGATATGGTGTTGGCAATATTTGATATTCGGTGATTCCATCTTTTGAAGTTTATAAAACTAGAATGACAGTATTTGTTGTACTGACAATGAACACTGAAGGTCGGTTTTTTACACAGAGCAAAAACTCCAGACGTCGCGGAAATACTTTAGTAATTTTCATTTCATAATCATCAAATCAAATATGACGAAAAGAAATTTTATTAACTCTTTGCCATTTTTTTTTAGTTATGCTAATATTTTAATATTATCATCTTCCATGATCAATCTTAGAACATTTACATTTTCCTTGTTTATCCCATTGTAGACCAATACTTCATTCTGTTCCAAATTTTGCAGGAATTAATCAAAAATAATTTTGACGAGTATGAAAAGATTGACGAGAAAATTGAAAAACTCAGGACAAAGTGCTCAAACCTTGAAGATAAGTATAAAACGATGTGGGCTCAAGACATCGAGAGGATCTTGAATTTGTACAAGGTTAAGTATGATCAAGCCATTCCAGAATGAGAAAGAAAAAAAAAATACTATAATCTTTTTATTTCTGTCATTTCAATCGAATAAATAAATACACTCGTCTTATTATATAAAAGTTTTCAATTGTTAACTATAAAAATATATATACAGCTTTGGTGTACAATTATTATATTTATGCTTTAATTTTATGGGAAGCATCATCAAGTGCAGAATCTTGTATTCATGATCAATAAATTTTATCACATTCATATCAAATGGGACGGTAAGTCAATATTGTATATTGGTCCCCATGAAGGTTTAACAATGTTTACAAAACTAAGAACAGAGGAAAATTATTCCATATTACAAAATCAAAAAAAAACATCAATATACATTAACAAATAAATTAAATTGTTCGATAATCGTGCCATAATTAGTTTACAGCAATAAAATTGAATACTGAATTTTTTATTATACTTTAAGAGTGTTTTAGTGAACACTTTTATTATTACCATTATTAGTGAACTCAAGCTAGCAAACCTTTGTCAGGTATATTATTGCTTCAATAAGAAGAATATTAAATTTAAAATATCAAGAAGCAGCCTTAAGTTATCATCATAAAAATTATTAAGTACATAATTAAATGAGCAAGACAATGAGATTAAATACTACAATGATGAGAAATCTACCCTTCAATAAGAAAAACAAAAATACCAAATTTCGATTGAGTAGATTTCTTCAAACATAAAGACTAGCCTACTGATATGATTCTTATCAGGTTTTCTTCTTTCGATTGATATGGTAAACAATAGATCTTTATGTAGAGTTGATTTGCGAATACCTCAGATTAAACAAAATTAAGACAAAAAAAATGAGGAAAATATGGAAATATGTAATACTATAATTTATGAATTTGATTTCTCAACCCTTAATAGCTACGATAATAAATATGTCTGGATATCTACATGTATGCTGATTTTGTTTCCTACTTTTGATCGGTACTGGACAGTTTATCTATCGAAATTCCTCCTTAGGGATAAAAAAAAACCTATATACAACTGCATGTCTCCAATAGAAACAGACTCAATTCAAGGACATTACGTATCAATTATTATTATGTCAACTTCACAAAAACCTCTGTTTTCTCCATCATATAAGCCTCTCCTCAGGTGGAGGTTTTAAAACATGGTCTAACTCCACACGGGGATTGCAAAATTCTTGCGCACTTGGACTGTATGTTCCTCTGGTTGCCCTTTTGCTTCTAGCTACATTTACCAATATTACCATACCAATGGCAAGACCGATGAATATTATTAGTACAAGAGGTACGACCACATATAGTATGTTGAAACCACCATCACCAGCACTGGCAGCGAGCTGAAAGAAAAACATTTGGATCTTTTCGAATTGTTTGGTCGGATTTGGATACTTCCGACAATAAGAATATTTCTCTTGACTACACATTTTCACCATGAAAGGATTGTTATTAAAAAAATCTCTCATTATCAACTATGTTATCTCATGTTTCATGCCTAATTAGTCAATGATAATTTAGAAAACAATAACTCGAACAATAGTGAACAGAACTGAATGGAAAATGTTTGATAACATTGAATAAGAAGGTACGTGCTTTCCGTTACGTTCTTTCCCTGCTTGAACAAGATTCCTTTTAACATAGTAAATATGAACATTTCAAAACTGAGTTTTTGTTGTTCAAGAAGAATTATTCTTTCTATATTGTTCGGTTTTAGTATTTCCGACAACAGGATTCACAAGCTTTGAGGGTTGTAGTCCAGTCAATGAAAGCTCAAGAGAGGGGTGTAGGGAATATTTCGAAGGGAAGAATTGTTTTCTTCAGGAATGTATCTGGAGTTGTTAGAAGGTAAATATAATTAAGTCCTGAGATCTTAACCTAGAGCTTCAGTGAGGATGGGCGACAAAGGCCCCAGTTTTCAGTTTTTCGCTCATATCACCCAAATTTTTTTGTACTTTTGTTTTTAACTTGAACAGTTTCCAAAATATTCGCAGCCGAAAGTCAGATGGGATTCGATATTATTTAGACTCTAAACAAATACCTAGTAAATCAGCTTGAAAAATCCGCACTTACCTGATATTCTGTACAATTGTCACCGTAATAGTTGTCCCTACACTGACATTTGTAAGCTGGTTTGCGGTTACAATCGGATGTACAATCCCCGTGAATACAAGGATTGACGCCAAAGCATGGATCGTCCAAAATACACCCATAACCACATTTGCCTATGAGGTCAAGACATGTACATTTGAAACTACCAGGGATATTATGGCACATTCCCTGTCCACAGGCTAATGGATCTTCACATTCATCGATGTCAGTTTCACACTGAGGTCCTCTGAACCCTGGAATAACAAGATTTTTTTTATGTATATGAAGAAAAAAATACTGTTCATCAACTGATATATGATTTTCAATATAAATATTATTTTCAAGAAGTAAGAGGAGCAACTTGAAGTTTAGTACCATAACGAATATGATCAATCTATAGGTCCCTCCTTTTTACAAAGATTATTTTGAGCTTCATTGAAAGAACTAGAGAATTAAAACGGATTGTTTCTGATCTCATTATTTTTATTTCAGAACACAAGGATCCATAGTGGGAAGAACAAATTATCAGGGGTATAAACGAAATTAATTGATCAAATTCAATTTATTTCAATATTATAAGATAAACTTTCAAAGGAATAAAGAAAATGCTGATTAGTTAAACGGACAATTAATTGATTGATTACTCATAGAAAAAATTACGAAAAGCACTGCCGTGAAGACAGGAGCTTTTGAGCGCTCGTACATGCACCTTGTAGGTAGATTCGCATTTTCCAGTTTTGGAAACCAATTGAGGAAATTTTTGACAGCTGTCAAACAAATTTTCAAACTAAGGCGATAATCCAGACTTCAAGTCAGTGCTTTAGGTGACCAATTTTTTTTTCGATAATTCGCTAAAATTTTCTACGGTATCTATGGTCTTGGTGATTCGATCTGGACAAAATTTCGCACGTAGTTTGAATACATTATTCCTCAGCTAGGTGCAAAATTCCATTCCAATCAAATCGGTTGTTTCGAAATTATCAGGAACAGAATATTTTGAACGGCCATATTTACGGAACCCCTAGTCTAATTTTGCTCATTGATGAACGTGACCGTGAAATTCGCGATCCAAACCCACCCTGAAAATTTCAAGTTCCTAGGCCTTTCCGTTCAAAAGTTACAATTTTCTATGGTTTCTATGGTTCTGGTCATGCGATCTGGACAAAATATTGCTTTAATATAACATTCTCGATTAAAATATGAAATTTTATCTCGATCGAATCCGTAGTTTCGAAATTATCTTGAAACCAAAATTTCCAATGACCGTATTTACGGAACCCCTTGTATAATTCTGCTCATTGATGAACGTGAACGCGACATTTCAGATCCACACCTATCCTGAAAATTTCAAGTCCCTAGGCCTTTCCGTTCGAAAGTTATGATTTTCTATGGTTTCTATGGTTCTGGTTATGTGATCTGGATAAATGTAGTACGAGCGCTCAAAAAGCACTGACGTGTAGTCAGGAGCTTTTGAGCTCGATTCGCTATAATTATCTACGGTTTATATGGTCTGGGTAATGCGATCTGGACAAAATTTCGCACGTAGTTTGAATACATTACTCTTCATCTATGTACGAAATTTCATTCAGATCGAATCAGTGGTTCCGTTCGAAAGTTATAAATTTCTATGGTTTCTATGGTTCTGGCCATGCGATCTGGACCAAATCGCTCGTTCATCCACCTTGTAGGTAGATTCGCATTTTTTATTTTCCTTGTTTCGAAACTCTATATCATTTTCAACCGATTCTTGAGATTTAAAGATCGTTCCGTTCGAGAGTTATCGTGCTTAAGGACGGCCGGACGGACGGACTGATTCGCTCAAAAACGATTTTTATTTTCTATTCACCAATCAGAATTTTGAGCGCCAGGAATAGGGGAAAAATTATTCTACATGAATATTTCCATATTCCTTTTCTTAATTGTAATGAGAAGAGCAAAAAATTAATATTTCAATGTTCGTTGAATGCGTGTCCGAATTGGAAGTTTTATTAGTTTTTTTTTCATATTCTTTTTTGTGCCATTGTGCCTTTGGATTCGAGCATTATGAATTATGTTATTGAAGGTAAGTTGTACGATTTGGTAATTTTTTGAGACATTATGTATGTGTTCCTGCCTGCAGAAAAAATGGATTTTCAAACTTCATGATTCAGAGATTATTTTTCCTTAAGAGCATAAGGTTTCTGACAGTATAAATTTTTCCGGAATCAATGAAAGATTTTGCAGACCAAAAAGTGCTCAAAAAATTATTTTAATCATAAGGTATGGTTCAATATTTTTTTGAAATCTTCTTGTGATACGATCCTAACGAAATTCCACATTAACCTTCATGTCGTTATTTCACGACTAACAACATAGTTTCAATTGGATAAGATTGGTATTTCTCGAATCATTCAGAAAATTTATAAAAGAATCTTTTACTCAAGTAGTATTAAATAAGTAAAAATGAAAAATCCATAGCAAGTCATATGAAGATAAAATTCAACGCTAAATTATCTTGATAACCATTTTTTACCAATATTAGGGCAACAATAAATAACATTCTATTTTTATATTCAACTACTTATGTTCCAATCATATTCAATAATAATTTTAATAATGAACTAAAGCTATTAATTAGGACAACAGTTCTTGTCTTTACCTGTTCCCGTACAGTTACACTTGTATTTATTTATCTCATCGATACAAACACCTCCATTTTGACATGGGCTTTCTCCTGAAGGCATAACACAATCGTTAATATTGTTCTCACAGTATCTTCCATCAAACCCTTCTTTGCAATCGCAGAAAGGTATTTCTTTCTCGGTGTCACATTGTCCACCATTTTCGCAGTCTTTCAAGTGACAGAATGGGGTGTCGCACAAGGATCCCTCCATTCCCTCTGTACATATACATGTGAAATTGTTACCCGTTATTTGGTCTGGAAAAAAATTCATAATGAAGAGATATGCATATTTATCCTAACCTAACCTACAAGTCATCCCAAACACTTACTTGTTCCGGATTTACAAGTAGCACCATCCTTGCATGGTTTATTATCGCATGTAATAAGAAGAGGAGCCTCGCACTGTTTTCCAACAAAATCTTCGGGGCAATTACATTTGAAGGTTCCGATCAAATCGATGCAACTGCCTCCGTGTCGGCAAGGATTGCTAAGGCACTCGTCGATATCTATTTCGCAGCTGGAATAAAAAAGTGAAAATATGGATGGTGTAAATATGGTGTTAAAACACTCACTGCTCTCCCTCGTAACCAATCTGGCAATCGCACCTATACTTGGCTACCAGATCCACACATTTCGCGTTATTTTGGCATTGATTGTTCAAACATTCGTTAATATCAATTGAGCAATCGTCTGCCGCATAACCAGCCGGACAATCACACTTATAAGTGTCTGATGGACTGATACACTGGCCCTGGTTGAAGCAGTCCGAGTCGTAACATAAAATGCAGTCTATATCGGGCTTTGATTCAGAAATGAGTTCATAGAACTCCTGAGAATAATGATTGTTAGACTTGAGCTCCTTGTTGGTGAAGAAAGGCAGAAGTAGACCACCTATGCGGATCTCTCCCAGACATCCCTGTGAAAATTTTAAAAAATCTTGTGTTAAAAAATATTCAAACTCAATTAATAGAAGAGACTGTCCCATGTCATTTTCTAAAGTGTTTAAATTCTACAGTTTATTTGGCAGTATTCAAACTTCCAGGATATGTTCGTTCGAAAGACCTTCGTTCTTCATGAATTTAAAGTTTTCAAATTTCTAAATGAGACAAGAAAATATGTATTTGATAGAAATTTATCCTTTGCATCTGCAGACCGGTTTCGCCGTATTACGGCTCGTCAGTACAGATCAGCTCAGGATAAACTCGATGTATCAGACAGCTACCCAAACTATAGTCCATTTAAGTCGAGGCTTTATTTTTAGTTACAAAAAAGTTACTGTTTTCATCATAGAAATAAAACATAAATATAACCTAGAAAAGTGTTGAGTATACGAATTATCGGAATTATCGAATAATTAAGCCGGAATATTTCGATTGCAGTTTCTACATGGGAGTTCAGGTTTGAAAGCGCAAAAATATCGTGGAATGCTTTCATATGAAATTATCTCCTATAAAAGTCAACCATGGAAAATTGAAGAACATTCAAATAAATATTTATTTTCAATCAGGACCATGCAATATTTATTGGTATTGGAAATCTTGCAAAATTCTAACCATATAACTATAAGAGTACCATTTTATGTCAAGATTCAAGAAGGATAATTAATGGAATTCTAGCAGGTAGCTAGTGGTGCAACAGAAAAACATTTTTGGATACTTCGCAAGCACAGGGCCAAAAGAATGGATTGGAAAAAACGTTATAATGTATTAAGAAATAAGAGAGAAACAAAAATTAAGAATCTATGTAGTACATGAAGAATTTTTACATGAAATTTGTACCGAACTATCAATATATGAACCAATTTGTGAATTATTTATTGCTCGGTGTTGAATACTTCAAGAAAGTCAATTTTTATTTTCATTCATTGAAACTGTCCATGAATTATTGAAAATATTATAATTGATAAGCAATTTTACAATTATTCAGTATACTTTTGAATTGGGAACAATATAGCATGAGTATTAGCAGGGGGAATGTGAACAGGGTACCATACAGTATAAGTATAATAAATAAACTTAAAATATCTATAAATGATACAAGAGCAAAGATAAAATTATTGAAAACTTTGTTTCCACGTAGTGTAGTGATTTGGATGTGTTTATTGAATAAGCTGACATAATCCTATTGATG
Organism: Aphidecta obliterata; assembly: GCA_963966015.1. Taxonomy (NCBI): domain Eukaryota; kingdom Metazoa; phylum Arthropoda; class Insecta; order Coleoptera; family Coccinellidae; genus Aphidecta; species Aphidecta obliterata. The sequence goes on from OZ014435.1 coordinate 9,868,189, forward strand.
GGCATCCTTTTGCAGGGAAGGTCTCAATTTTTCAATAACCCATTTATGAAATAATTCATCATTCATAGTAATCCTTATCAGTAATACCATTGTCAAGAATCGGATCACATCCAGGTAAAAATCCATCAATTGTTCCAGCATTCAAAATAGTGAACCTTCTGCCTTTACCCTTGAATATACTCTGCATACCTTTTGGATTATTTTCTAGTGTCCACTGACAAATTTGAATACCGTTTTTGAATATCCAAATTTCATCTAGATAAATGAATTTTACGTTTTGTTCCATGTATTCTCGGTATTTATCACAATATCGTACTATTTTTATTATATTTTTCTCTTTATCAGTAAGAATTTTCCTTCGATCAACTTTATTGTATTAGTATCCAATTTTTTTTATGATATAATATAATGTTGACTTCGATCAATTGAAATCTAGGTGCTCTTTGGCCAGTTCGAAAAGGATATCTAAACTGATATATTCATTGTTTTTAATTCTAGCAAAAACAAAGTCATTCAATGTCTCTTTGAAGGAATAATCGTATCGCACAGGTTTTCTTCCAGTGCTAATTCCAGGCTATAATAACATGCTAATATTCTACGGACAGGGCTTGGTGAAATCTGAAAATTTAAGAGACATTGATAAATCAGAAAACACTTTGAGTCTGTGAATAACAGTTTACCTGAAACACTAGCGGAAATATATGCCAAATCTTTGAAAAACTCGAAGTAACACCGACAAACTGCCTGGCGTTCTCTTGTTAGGCGCGATGTATCCTGGTCAATTCCAGCCATTTTAATAGCATAAGACAAAAAATACTCAAATTCAGAGCAAATTTTTATAATTACACTAGATGACCCGGCAAACGTTGTTTTGCCATATCTCTCCCTTTTTTCGCAATTTCAAAATTGCTCGAGGCCTTCGGCCTCTCTTACCTTAGGAAAGCCCATTTCTCCCTCTCGAAAACGCGGGGGGCGCATCGCGCCCCCGGTCTCTCCCTTTTTTCGCAATTTCAAAATTGCTCGAAGCCTTCGGACTCTCGTCTCAAAATAACCTAACCTAAACCTAACCTAACCTAAACCTAACCTAACCTAGCTGACCCGGCAAACGTTGTTTTGCCCTATCTCTCCCTTTTTTCGCAATTTCAAAATTGCTCGAGGACTTCGGCCTCTCTTACCTTAGGAAAGCCCGTTTCTCCCTCTCAAAAACGCGGGGGGCGCTTCGCGCCCCCGGTCTCTCCCTTTTTTCGCAATTTCAAAATTGCTCGAGGCCTTCGGCCTCTCGTTGTTCTGGCTATTAAAAAATAAGGGTTGATCGTAGAAGGGTGAAAATTGGGGATTGTATGTATTTTTGTATGTTGTATCATAAAAAAATAGAAATTAGAAATTTTGTCTAAAAAATAAAAAAAAAAAATTTAGGGGTGGACTACCCCTAACATTTAGGGGGATGAAAAATAGATGTTGGCCGATTCTGATAGATACCGGATAAGCACAAAAAATTTCATCAAAATCGGTTAAGCCGTTTCGGAGGAGTATCGCAACGAACACTGTGGACACGAGAATTTTATATATTAGATATTCACCAATATCTTCGATAAAATCATCAAAGCAAGATTTCTATGGGTAATGTTAGTGTTATTCCTATACCAACCTGAATTCAGCAACCCAAAATATTACTGAATAGTCTATTACCAACTTAAATTCAATTTTTCACAGCCAACCGAGATGTCAATAATTCTTAAACGGAGTATACCTAACGCGATGACGGTCAGAGTTTATTTCTCTACTCACGCCACCTGTCGGCCGAAGGAGCAACTGAATGCAGTACCTGTTTTCGCTGTTTCGGAAGAAAATATTTTGAACAGCCATATTTACGGAACCCCTAGTTTAATTTTGCTCATTGATGAACGTGTGCGCGACATTCCACACCTATCCTGCAAATTTTAAGTACTAGGTCATTCCGTTCGAAAGTTATAATTTTCTATGGTTCTAGTATGCGATCTGAACAAAATTTTGCATGTAGCTTGAACACTTCAGTCTCCATCTGAGAATTATCTCGATTGAATCAGTAGTTTTAGTTTCGAAGTAATCAGGAGAACAAAAATTCGAACGGCTATATTTACGGAACCCCTGGTGGAATTCTGCCCATCATTAACGAACTTAACTGCGGCATTAGAGATTTGAGCCTACCCAGAAAATTTCAAGGCCAGACGGACTGACTTGAATTTTTCGACGGATTCGTCATCAGTGAGTTAAACCTTGTCGGTTGAGACCATTTTCGGCTCAAAATTCGAAAAATACAGACAAAGACGAAATGATAACGTCGTTTTCCGGAGAAAACTACGCAACTCCACATTTTTCAAGAAATGGTATTTTGGTGCAATCTGTTGGGCAGCATAGTTACTAATATGCTTGCAAATCACAAAACTCTCAAAATGATCGGGTATAATTTGAATTTTAGAGAATAAAATCTACGTATCTCCTTCCGCGTTTGGGAAAAATGCGTAACTCCCGTATTTCCCATACTAAATCAGTCATATAGCCCTCGTGTAAGTTGAACGAGCGCTCAAAATGAAGCTGATTTACAAGGGGATTAAAAACGCGAATTGTTCCTGTAAATAAACACACTTCATGCCATTGGCCGCAACAAGACCTAGATGTCAATAAAAGAAAAAAGGGTTTTTAGAATGAAATCGTACCTTGAATTTATCAGTCTTCTTATTCTTATCCACTTTGTACAATGTTATTTCATCCCTGCTAACATCGAAATTCTCCAAAGAATTTGTACTCAATATTTCTGTTGTACTGTCAACAGGAATGTAACCTGTCATATTGTCTGCTTCGTCGATCACTTGTTGATAGTCGAAAGTTTTCTCATCGCTTCCAGCAACAAATATTTCACCCTTAGTTAGCAAATAAACTAGAGCACTCGAACTGAAATTTTGCACTTCGAAATTGGGGTTTTCATCGTTAACATTCTCCTGAAGAAGTAAACAGAAATAATCGTCTGACGAACATTTTCTAAAATATTCACTTACCTGGAAACCTCCTTTGAATGTTGAATCCTTAAACTTCAACAGTAGAGTCAACCACTGTCCCTCAAAGTTATCTTTCTTGAACTTCCTGCTGTCCATCACTCCCTCCAAACTCCACTCCACCACGATATCGTTGTGATAAACAAAAACAATGAAATAATCTTCTTTGCCCCTAGCAAAGAAAACGGTTCCCCACGACCTAGTCCTATACGTTATCTGCATTTGATCAACGGATTTTGTCGAGTTCGGTAGAATGGTCAAACTATATCTCAGAGGTTTGGAGATGGCGTCAAAGGAAGCATTTGCGATACATTCAAAGCCATCCTCCAAGTTTTTACAATCGGAACCTTTCGGGCAGGTTTCTATTTCACAAAATTTCAATTCATTACAGTTTTTACCTTTGAAGCCTCTGGCACAATGACACCTAGAAAATACAAAGTTTGAGAAATTAACCTAACCTAACCTGTATTCAAAGAGAGAGAATTACAAGTTATTTCACTTACTGATAGTCATTCCAAGTGACCTCACATCTACCGTCATGCAAACAAGGCTTATTTCTGCACATATCATCAGTCAAGATGCCTTCCTTCACTAAATCTTTACTAAAATTGACCATACCGAAGGATGGAGATATGTTAAGATCCTGCACCCTCAAAGGAAAAAATTCAACCACCATAATAGTAGAACCGTTGCTGATCTGAAATGAGAAAAGTCGAAAAGTTATAATCGATAAGAATCGCAAGTTATGAGATTCCCTTACTTGCACATCCTGTATAATTCCTTTGAAATGCACACTGCTCAAAGCCGTTATGGTAGCAGCTGACGGCGAAGATATTATGTCTGGTTTTTGTAAAGTGGCGAGACTTTCTGCTTGTCTTATCGATCTCACTTGAGGTTGACCACCCAAAAATAACACTTGCGCATCTAAGGTGGCAGTGGCTGGAAGGGTCTTCCTAAAATACTCGGTACCGTTCAACTTGACCTGGACTAACGTTATATTCCTAACAACCTAAAACGGAAAAACTCGAAGATGATCCAATTTTGATCACTTCATCGGTTAGACACTGATTTATGTAGATGAATATTATGAATTGCAAACATTTATTCCACCGAGAAAGTTCTCGAAATGGTTGCTCCTGAAAAATAAGCAATCCAAGTGGGAATCAAAGGTATAAGTTATCAATTTCATCTACCTCAATCAGTGTGTAAACCTCAGATGTAAACTGTTCCTTCTCAACTAACCTCTATCAAATGGTTGTAACCATTATCTAAATGTACCCCGCCGACAGTATATGATTCGGAAGTACCGTTGAACTGAATGCTAACCATCAGTTCGCCTCCTTCTAGTTGGGCAGCAATGTAAGTGTCATCGATCGAGTTAGATGAACCCATTCCAGAACCTAAATAGAATATCTGTCCCTTGGATTGCCTTGTTTTTATGAACATGCTTATATCCACTACCGATCTTACGGCCCTTCTTGCATAATCCGATACTGCTACAGTTACTAAGGAATCAGTGATATTTTCATATCCAAAGGTAGCAGCGGTGAAATCTGAAGAAAAATATTATTACAATAGAAATCAATGTGTACACAATAGCAGTGGTCCCAGAAGTCGATGCAAGCCGGAATCGGATAATAGGCTATGTCATAACAGTTATCAGAAAAATATTTGAAAATCTTGTCGTGTATTTTTCAAATTAAATTGCATTTTCTTCCAATCAATTGTTTTTCATTAAGTTCTTCATAAAGACGTCGAAAATGTTCGAAAAAAGAATTTCTTTCACTGCTCCCCAGTAAAAAAAATCAAAAGGGATTTAAATCAGGTGAGCGAGCTGGCCACGAGATTGGACCAGATCTCCCTATCCATCTGCCCGGAAATTCTTCATTTACATATTCTCTAACATAGTGCCGGGCAGCCGTCTTGTTGAAACCAATTTAGTAAATGATTTTGTGACAAATCTGAATCAATTTCAGCATTTAAGACCTCTGCAACTCAAAAGGTCCTATGACTCTTCCGTTCAAAATTCCAGTCCACATGTTCACGTTAAACAGATAATGAGATCCATCTTTTCTAATTAAATTAGGATTTTCTACGGCCACACTTGTAAATTGTGTAGGTTCATGTAACCATCTTTCATGAATTCGACCACAAAATTATCTTGAAGTTATGACGTATTGGATACACTAGAATCATTTTTGGTGAGTTGAAAGAAAATGTTCAAAACTGAGTTTCTTTAAGAAAACCCTTTTTTTGCCCAATCTAATATATAATGTATACTCCGTTCAAGAATTATTGACATCTCGGTTGGCTGTGAAAAATCGAATTTAAGTTGATAATAGACTATTCAGTAATATTTTGGGTTGCTGAATTCAGGTTGGTATAGGAATAACACTAACATTACCCATAGAAATCTTGCTTTGATGATTTTATCGAAGATATTGGTGAATATGTAATTATAAAAATTCGCTCTGAATTTCAGTATTTTTTGTCTTATGCTATTAAAATGGCTGGAATTGACCAGGATACATCGCGCCTAACAAGAGAACGCCAGGCAGTTTGTCGGTGTTACTTCGAGTTTTTCAAAGATTTGGCATATATTTCCGCTAGTGTTTCAGATAAACTGTTATTCACCGACTCAAAGTGTATTCTGATTGATCAATGTCTCTTAAATTTCCAGATTTCACCAAGCCCTGTTCGTAGAATATTAGCATGTTATTACAGCCTGGAATTAGCAGTGGAAGAAAACCTGTGCGATATGATTATTCCTTCAAAGAGACATTGAATGACTTTGTTTTTGCTAGAATTAAAAACAATGAATATATCAGTTTAGATATCCTTTTCGAACTGGCCAAAGAGCACCTAAATTTCAATTGATCGAAGTCAACATTATATTATGTCATAAAAAAAAATGGATACAAATACAAAAAAGTTGATCGAAGGAAAATTCTTACTGATAAACAAAAAAATATAATAAAAATAGTACGACATTGTGGTAAATACCGAGAATACATGGAATAAAACGTAAATTCATTTATCTAGATGAAATTTGGATATTCAAATTTGTCAGTGGACACTAAAAAATAATCCAGAAGGTATGCCGAGTATATTCAAGGGTAAAGGGAGAAGGTGCACTATTTTGAATGCTGAAACAATTGATGGATTTTTACCTGGATGTGATCCGATTCTTGAAATTGGTATTAATGATTACTATGAATGGTGAATTATTTCATAAATGGGTTATTGAAATATTGAAACCTCCCCTGCAAAAGGATGCCCATCAATAGGATTATGTCAGCTTATTCAATAAACACATCCAAATCACTACAATACGTGGAAACAAAGTTTTCAATATTTTTATCTTTGCTCTTGTATCATTCATAGATATTTCAAGTTTATTTATTTATACTTATACTGTATAGTACCCTGTTCACATTCCCTCTGCTAATACACATGCTATATTGTTCCCAATTCAAAAGTATACTGAATAATTGTAAAATTGCTCATCAATTATAATATTTTCAATAATTCATGGACAGTTTTAATGAACGAAAATAAAAATTGACTTTCTTGAAGTATTCAACATTAAGCAATAAATAATTCACAAATTGGTTCATATATTAATAGTTCGGTACAAATTTCATGTCAAAATTCTTCATGTACTACATAGATTCTTAATTTTTGTTTTTCTCTTATTTCTTAATACATTATAACGTTTTTTCCAATCCATTCTTTTGGCCCTGTGCTTCCGAAGTATCCAAAAATTTTTTTCTGTTGCACCACTAGCTACGTGCTAGAATTCCATTAATTATCCTTCTTGAATCCTGACATAAAATGGTACTCTTATAGTTATATGGTTAGAATTTTGCAAGATTTCCAATACCAATAAATATTGCATGGTCCTGAGTGATAGATATTTATTTGAATGATCTTCAATATTCCATGGTTGACTTTTATATGAGAAAATTTCATATGAAAGCATTCCACGATATTTTTGCGCTTTCAAACCTGAACTCCCATGTAGAAACTGCAATCGATATATTCCGGCTCAATTATTCGATTATTCCGATAATTCGTATACTCAACACTTTTCTAGGTTATATTTATATTTTATTTCTATGATGAAAACAGTAACTTTTTTGTAACTAGAAATAAAGCCTCGACTGGACGTTCATGGCCTGCTTCGATGTCAATAATTCTTGAATGGACTATAGTTAGTGTTATACCATTTTAGAATCCTTATTAAATGCGCTTACTTTCAAAATCACTTGTCAAACTCATGTAGGACAATTTTTTTTCAGTACAGTCAGTTGAAGTTGGGCGAAATATTAATTAGAATCCTTGGTTCGGCAAAGAGTGACATTATCTTTCAAACCAGATCAGTTGGCTTAGAATCAAAGGTTATAGGTTATAGTAGCACTATTCAGGATAACATAGGAAAAATAAAATTAGAATAAAGTAAAGATTTGTACCAACAGGAGTTCAAATATCATCCATCATATGGTATTCATGATCTCGAATAAAAGAAAATGCAATAAAATTTGAAAAATTCACGATTTATATTTTCTTTTAATATTTTTCTGATGACTATTATGACTTAGCCTATTACCCGGTTTGATGTTGACTTCTGGGACACCCTGTATTATTGCATTAGGTGTAGAAGCTTTACGTTTGAAGACCAAAAGATTTATTGTTTCACGTCATGTCCTTGTATTCTATCCCAATAATGTTTCATTATAGGAAATAATAAACGAATAAAATGAGGCTCAACATTATGAATTTTTGTACTTACTATATTGACAGGTGTTTCCAAGATATGGCCTTTCGCATGTACAACTAAACTCCCTCCATTTGTCTGTACAATGTCCGCCCGACTTGCAAGGATTTGGGCTACACTGTGGAGTCCTTTGGCAACCTTTCTCCACATCCATAAATGAAATATTCATATCGTCTTCTTCGGGAAGTATCCATTCCCCATTTATCAACACGTCTTCAATACACCCAACCAAAAATGGCTGACTGTGCGTTAACTTTCTCAAATTGTTAGGAATTCCACCGATATACGTTATCGGGAAAGTGGTAGAGGAACTGTTGAGGTTTTCGTTGAAATTAATCACATTGATGGTTTGTTCATCGTTGGCCGAAAGTACCAGATGAGTCGAATTGATCGCAACGAAAACTCTTTGCCATTCGCTATTGTTCAGATTCGAACCGACAAAAGCGCCTTCCCATTTATTGAGCAGACTCGAGTGTAGGTTGAGTCGTCCTTTCGACAATTCTAGAATGTAGTATGTGAATCCCTTGCCGATAGCTAGAAGACCATCACCTAGAGTCGTCTTAAACCTGAATTGAATATCATAGCCTTCCTCTCTGGAAGTATTCACCATTATCTGTGAATTCTTCGACAAAGACATGGTCGTCACTTTTTCACATGTAGGTCCATAGAAACCGTTGTCGCAGGAACAGTTGAATTTATGTTCTGTCTCATTATATAAGAAGGGTTTACAAGTACCATTGTTCATGCATGGATTGTTTGTACATCCTACAAGTTCAACAGAGCAGTTTTTACCTCCAAAATTTGATTCGCAGCTACAATAATAGTCTGCTCTTTTGTCAATGCAAACACCGTTGATGCAAGGATGGAATTTTTCACATTCATTTATATCGACATCGCATCTATCACCTTCGAACCCATCGTTGCAAATACAAGAGTAGCTGTTTATAAGATTTTCACATTTTCCATGAATACAAGGCGAGCTCTGACATTCGTCGATGTCGATCTCGCAATTTTTTCCAGTGATTCCAGCGATACAAACACACTCGTACCTGTAGGATAAATGAAAGGGTTTTAGAAAGTAAAATTAAATAACAGCACTTAATATAGTTAAAAATTGAAGAGCACTGCCGTGAAGTCAGGAGCGTTTGAGCGCTCGTTCATCCACCTCGTAGGTAGTTTCGCATTCTCCAGTTTTAGAAACCAATTGAAGACATTTTCGACAGCTGTCCAAAAAATTGTCAATTATGCCGAATCAGCTGTTTCAGAAATATAATGATTTTTTATTCAATAATTCGTTGGAATTTAAAATGGTTCTGGTTATTTGATCCGGAAAAAATGTAGCTTGAACATATCATTCTCCATTGAAACACAAAATTTCGTCAATTTCGAGTCTTGGGTCCCTGTGTTTGCCCAACATTTTCTTTGTTTCGAAACCCGATATCATTTTCACGCCGAGTCTTGAGTACCTTTTTTCGCAAGGCATTTTCTTTGTTTCGGAACTCGATATCTTTTTCACGCCGAGTCTTGAGGTCCTGTATTCGCTCAGGATTTTCTTTGTTTCGGAACTCGATATCTTTTTCACGCCGAGTCTTGAGGTCCTGTATTCGCTCAGGATTTTCTTTGTTTCGAAAAAAATATTTTTATATCATTCAGTTCGAATCAAGATGGAAATGGATATCAATTATATGACACTCTAGGGTACTAATTGAACTCTCAACTCTTCGCTAACTTCACGAACATTCATTGGTTATTCTAATTATATTCGAAAATTGACTCACCCAGCAGCATTGTTATAATCGAATTCACCCTTGAAAATTTCTGGGATCATTCCATCGAAATGGGCACTCATATGCGAATGATACAAGGATATGTTACTCCTTTCCAAGCAGGTTCCATCAAACTGACACGGATTACTTTCACATTCAATAATATCCTCTTCGCAGTTTTTACCTGAGTAAGGAATTAGAATTATTTCGAGGGATTATGAGATTAAAAGCAAATATTTTACCAGTATATCCACTATGACACATGCACCTGTATCCCTTCACTAAATCAACACATTTTGCATCGTTGACACATGGGTTGCTCAGGCAATCATCGATATTAATTTCGCAATGTTCACCTGTATAACCAGTATCTGAACAATTGCAGGTATAGCTGTTCAAACCATCTATACACATGGAATTGTGTTGACAAGGTGAGGACTGTAAATAAAAAAAAATTGAAAAGCCACGAAGTAGATACTTCAATACCCTTATAATTCATAACTCATTATTTTTGTTGCATGTGTTCCTCAATTTTTGAACGTTTGAATCTTTTCGAAATTTCGTAAAAAAAAATTACGAAAAGCACTGCCGTGAAGGCAGGAGCTTTTGAGCGCTCGTACATGCACCTTGTAGGTAGATTCGCATTTTCCAGTTTTAGAAATCAATTGAAGGAATTTTTGACTGCTGTCAAAAAAATCCTGAAACTTAGGCAAAACTCCAGACTTCATGTCGATGCTTCAGCTGATCAATTTTTTTCCGATAATTCGCTAGAATTTTCCACGGTATCTATGGTCCTGGTGATGCGATCTGAACAAAATTTCGCACGTAGTTTGAATACATTATTCCTGAGCTAGGTGCATAATTTCATTCCAATCCGATCAGTAGTTTCGAAACTATCAGGAAAAAAATATTTTGAACGGCTATATTTACGGAACCCCTAGTCTAATTTTGCTCATTGATGAACGTGACCGTGAAATTTGCGATCCAAACCCACCCTGAAAATTTCAAGTTCCTAGGTCTTTCCGTTCAAAAGTAAGAATTTTCTATGGTTTCTATGGTTCTGGTCATGCGATCTGGACAAAATATTGCTTCAATATATCATTCTCGATTAAAATACAAAATTTCATCTCGATCGAATCCGTAGTTTCGAATTTATCGAGAAAACAAAATTTCAAACGACCGTATTTACGGAACCCCTTGTATAATGTTGCTCATAGATGAACGTGATAACGACATTCAAGATCCACACCTATCCTGAAAATTTCAAGTCCCTAGGCGTTTCCGTTCAAAAGTTACAATTTTCTATGGTTTCTATGGTTCTGGTCATGCGATCTGGACAAAATTCCACATGTAGCTTAAACACCTCATTTTCCATCTGAGTGCGAAATTTCATCTCGATCAAATCTGTAGTTTTCAAGTAATCAGGGAAACAAAACTTTGAACGGCCATATTTACGGAACCCTTGGTGGAATTTGGCCCATTAACGAACTTAACCGAGCCATTCGGGAACTGAACCCACACTGAAAATTTCAAGTCTCTAGGTTGTTCCGTTCGAGAGTTATCGTGCTTACGGCCGGACGGCCGGCCGGACGGCCGGACGGACAGACTCGAATTTTCCGACGGATTCGTCATCAGTGAGTCGAACATAGTCGATTGAGACCATTTTCGGCTCAAAATTCGAAAAATACAGACATCGTGACGAAATGATATAGCCCTCGTGTAAGTAGTACGAGCGCTCAAAAATTGAAAACATTGATTTGACAAAAATAGTCATCTAATATCATTCTTAAAGATATCTGAAGATTCACGACACGCGCAGAACTTTTTTCCATCCCTCAGTTACCTACATAGTTTGGCGAATGCTGCCTTTTATAATTGTTTCCATAATTTAACTCAATCATTCTATAGAGGTTCATAAAAGAGACACCAGCTCTTCAAATTTTATCCTTAAAGTTCCGAGTGAAATGGATGTGACATACGGACAGGCATGACGAAAATACAAGAGTTCCGGTTTCGCCATTCTGGAACCCTTGAAATTGTACTTATTCACACAAAACGGTGAAGTTACCAAATTGAAATCCATTCAAATTAACAAATAAATATTGAAAAAGTTAGAGATTATAAATTTTCCATATAACTCTTTTGACGCACATTCCAAATGATTCATTGTGTCCCAATGGAGTCTGCAATGTACCAAAAGTTTCATTGACAATAAATCAAATGAGTCGAGTTGGAAATTCGATTCAATTACACTTCAGATTGTGGAAAAACTAAGCTGCATTTTTTTATTTGAATTGGAGGAATAGGTTGAAAAAAATTTCGCTCAGCATTTTCTTTGTTTCGGAAAAAAATATTTTGAACGGCCATATTTACTGAACCTCTAGTCTAATTTTGCTCATTGATAAACACTGAAAATTTCAAGTCTCTAGGTCGTCGAAAGTTATCGTGCCTACAGCAAAATTCAAAAAATACAGACATCGTGACGAAATGTAGGTATCCAGTAAGCATAGTGTATAAAAAACCAAAACATACCTCACAATCGTCCTTATTTATCTCGCACTTCAGTCCAGTAAGTCCAGGTTGACACACACAAGTGTAAGCATTAATGCCATCAATACAGGTAGAACCATACGAACAGGGATTGGAATCGCACTCGTTTATATTGACTGAACAATCTTTTCCTGTATATCCAGCTGGACACACACATTCGTATTTGTTGATTTTATTCAGACAAGTTGCGTTGTTCTGGCAAGGCATAGAAAGACATTCATCGAAGTCTAAGTTACAACGTTCGCCAGTGAAGCCAGGTTTACAGTAGCATTGAAATCCTCCTTCGGTGTTTACACATATACCGTTGTTACATAAGTATTTTCCTTGGGTGCACTCATCGATGTCCTGGTCGCAGAATTCGCCTTCAAAAATTAAAATTATTACACCAACATTCCTTCAGTTCGTTGAAATTTAATGTAATTATAGAGATAATTCAACAGGACGATAACTCACCCATATATCCCGGTGGACAAGAACATTGGAAATGGTGTGGCGTTATTTTATCAACAGTACAAATACCATTATTAGAACAAGGTTCTCTCGCGCAAGGATCCAAATCGATGGTACAATTGTCTCCCCCGTAACCAGGTGGACACCTGCACTCAAACGCGTTCACCAAATCGACGCAGACTTTTCCAGGAGCGCATTGTACCTCCTTGCAATCGTCTATGTTGACTTCGCATCTTTCGCCTTCAAAGCCAAACGAACAATTGCAATCGAAGCTGTGCTTGCTGGAGCCCAACACGCATGTCCCATTATTTTGACAAGGTTTCAACTCGCATGCGTCGTAAGGCTTCTCGCATCTACTGCCCATCCAGTCTGGTGTGCAGTTACAGGAATAGGAATTGATCTTATCTATGCACTGACCACCGTTCAAACATGGGGACGAAGAGCATTCGTCTACGTTGACCTGACATAAACGCCCTAGAATTTTTGGAGAACAATAAGAATGGACATTCTGTTTGAGTGAATGAATAAAATAGGTAAACTAAAAACTCTTCGAAATTGAACGGAATACAAAAAATATAAGCCCTTATTTTTCAATGGCAGTGATTATAAATACAAGAAACAATTATCACTTGACAAATAGCAAGTAGATAGTTGGCAAACTCTCAACTTTCTTCGTCATTTGAACGCAATTTTCATATTGTCCGCAACTAAAATCTGGTCAAATATAAGAGAGAGCATGTGAAGAAACTGAATCCGTTTGTTTTTGCGCATAACTAATGTCTTATTGGTCAAACGGTCTTATCTACAATCCCTTCTTCGCCCTCAACAGTCTGCCAGGATCGTACCCAGAAGGAAATGTCGATAGTAGTAGTGACAGTTTATAGTGAAAAATTACGAAAAGCACTGCCGTGAAGGCAGGAGCTTTTGAGCGCTCGTACATGCACCTTGTAGGTGGATTCGCATTTTCCAGTTTCAGAAATCAATTGAAGGAATTTTCGACAGCTGGCGAAAACTCCAGACTTCATGTCAGTGCTTCAGCTGATCAATTTTTTTTCGATGATTCGCTTCAATTTTCTATGGTCTTGGTGGTGCTATCTGGACAAAATTTTGCACGTAGTTTGAAAACATTATTACTCAGCTAGGTGCAAAATTTCATCCCAATCCGCTCAGTATTTTCGGAACTATCAGCAAAAAAATATTTCGAACGGTCATATTTACGGAACCCCTAGTCTAATTTTGCTCATTGATGAACGCGACCGCGATATTCGCGATCCAAACCCACCCTGAGAATTTCAAGTCCCTAGGCCTTTCCGTTCGAAAGTTATGATTTTCTATGGTTCTGGTCATGTGATCAGGAGAAATGTAGCTTGAATATATCATTCTCCATTAGTATACAAAATTTCGTCACGATCGAATCTGTAGTTTTGAGATTATCAAGAAAACTAAATTTCAAACGACCATATTAACGGAACCCCTTGTATAATTTTGTTCATAGATGAACGTGATCACGACATTCGAGATCCACACCTATCCTGAAAATTCCAAGTCCCTAGGCGTTTCCGTTCAAAAGTTACAATTTTCTATGGTTTCTATGGTTCTGGTCATGCGATCTGGACAAAATTCCACATGTAGCTTGAACACCTCATTCTCCATTTGAGTGCAAAATTTCATCTCAATCAAATCTGTAGTTTTCAAGTAATCAGGGGAACAAAACTTTGAACGGCCATATTCACGGAACCCCTGGTGGAATTTGGCCCATTAACGAACTTAACCGAGGCATTCGGGAACTGAAACCACACTGAAAATTTCAAGTCTCTAGGTCGTTCTGTTCGAGAGTTATCGTGCTTACGGCCGGACGGACAGACTTAAATTTTCCGACGGATTCGTCATCAGTGAGTCGAACATAGTCGTTTGAGACCATTTTCGGCTCAAAATTCGAAAAATACAGACATCGTGACGAAATGATATAGCCCTCGTGTAAGTAGTACGAGCGCTCAAAAAGACAGGAGTGAGTACTTCCTACATATACAGAATTCTCAGAGAATATAAACAAAATCAAATATTGACACCACCTAAGAAAAAAAAACCCAATCGTTAAAAATAATAGATTCAATTGACGATTTCGATACGAATCTAATTAGGAGAATAGTTCAAGGTTTTTTTTTTCGTGATGATGTTAATAATGATGACAGCCTGCCGAATTTCAAAAGAACGACTTTTCATAAATTATTGAAAAAATTGAAATTCAAATTCAGAAAACTTGCTCGTGATAGTTTATTGATAGATAGGGAGAAAATAGTGGTGTGGAGGAGAGATTATTTGAAGAAAACCCGAGCATAAGAATGCAAGGCCGAAAATTTTAATTACTTCGACGATACATGGATAAATGCAGGATATACTAAAAATAAAATATGGGTTGATGAATTCATTAGGTCCTGTAGACAAGCTTCTCGAGAAGGTGTGTCAACTGGACTCAAAGACCCAAGTGGAAAGGGGAAAAGGCTGATTATTCGTAATATAGGGGGAAAAGGCGGATTTGTAGAGAACGGCCTATGGTTTTTTTAATACAAAAAATCTGGAGATTACCATAAGGAAATGAACGAGGAATTGTTCGAAAAGTGGTTCTCAACAATTTTGCCAACTTTTGATGATAACGCTGTTATCTTAGTGGACAACGCCAGTTATCATTCTAGAAAAATGGAATCGATACCTTCTTCTTCAACCCGCAAGGAAGATGACAACAACTGGTTTATCAGTAAGAATATTTCCTCTGACCAAAATCTTTTGAAGGCTGCTACTTGCTCTGGTAAAAGCAAATAGAGCCAAATATGAAAAATTAATTATTAATGAAATGGCCAATCAAACAGGAAAAAATGTGTTGAGACTCCCACCATATCAATGTGAGCTAAATCCTATGGATCTCATTTGGGCTCATGTTAAAGGAAAAGTTGCTGCTCAGAACTCCTCATTTAAAATTTCTGAGGTTCGCAATTTTTTTCTGGGAGCTATACGTACCATTGGTGCTGATGTATGGCAGAAAAGCATTAAACACGTCGTAGATGAAGTTAAAGAAAATATGTGGCGGCTCGATAATATCATTGAGTCAACCATAGAGCGAGTGGAGATGAATCTCGCGGAAACTGACTCTGAAGAAAGAAATTCTGAATCATTTTTCATTAATAATATTATTTTGGACTCTGTATTATTTTTGTCAATCTTATTATTATTTCTATCGATGTTTTCAATTCTGTCATATTCTCGATTAAGAATAAAACAATTTTTTTTATTTCGTCCATGTAAGGTTATATTCTCGACTGAGCATATTTCAATTTATTCATTTTTGGTATATTTCCGTTGATATTTCTTGATTTTGTGATATTGATGTTAATTTTGGGCATATGTACAATTGGCGACTTTCCGTTAACTTGTTATGTGTGAACATATATTTCAAGTAGAGGTGTGTATTTCATTCGAAGAATAATATCGAGTTGGAATTGTAAGATTGTGTGAACTACCCTCGATTCGACTCTGGACGGTAAGTAACTCTCCGAAGCCCTTCCCACTTTTGTGCAAACTTGTTTACCAAGCTCTCCGTTACATTTGAACAGACTATAGGTACGCAGTGAGAAAAACATTCTCGCTACGTGTTTCTTGATATTTGGGAAAAGGTCTAGAATATGTTCAGCACTCGGATGAAAAGTTTACAGGATCTAAAACATGCAATGAAATGATTGAAAAACATGAAACTTAGCTGATGATGTTTCTTACGTTGTTTCCTCTGTGGAGTTAAAGTAAAATCGATACGATAAGGTGCATTCAAATTTTATAAATATGTGAAACAATTTGGTTTTCATTCAATTCATAGCATATTTCAGATCCTGTTAAAATTTTATCGGAAATGGTGACCATATTCTACACCTTGAAACTACACTCTTGAAAGAAACAAAAAACATTGGTACAATTGGTTAGTCAAAATGAGTAGATATCATAAAAGTTACCAATAAAAACAAACAACTACAAAAATAACGGAGGTTATTGAAATTAATGCATAATTGTGATCTTCGAAGTCTGGCCAATAATTGAGTAACGATCCAAGCACTCTGGAACCTATTGATCAAGTTGACTATTCAAGGAATCTTCCCAAACAATTAACAATCATCCGATGTTGCTCTTGAAAAAAACTAATTACCCATCTTCGAAGTCATTCTCATGAATTATTTCCAAAAACCTCTACAAAAGATCGAAAACTTGTTAAGCACGGGGACCGCTCGAGTACCTGTATAGCCTTGTGTACACTGACACGTGAAGAAATCGAACAGATCAGTGCAAGTACCCCCGTTTAGACAGGGACTACTAGAGCAGAGATCCAGTTCGACGTTGCAGTTCAGACCTGTCCAGCCAACCTCACAAGTGCAGTAGTAACCACCCAGCTGTGAATGAAGCGAAAACTATTAACTAAGGTGGTACCCAAACGGATGGGGGTGAAAAAGCCCCAATGACACTGAAAAGCATGCAGATTCCTATGGATTTGAACATGTGAGAGATGAGAATAATGGAGTGCTGTTTTCAATTTTTTTTTCGTAAGGGCCCATACAGATATCTATGAACAACCTATAAGATATGAGTATTAATACAAAGTTGTTGTGTACATGTGTCTCGTACAAAGGAGCTAGGTTGTACCATGATATATTCACAAAAGTTGGCCAGATGAACATCTCAGGACCCTCAGGTCCTTCAAGTGATTGGACTCTGGAGAAGAATTTTCGAATGAATTTACCCATTTTATTCCAAAATACGTTTTTGTGGATGAATAAAATAATTTACTTGATAACAATTTACCAGAAGTCGACGTCAAGCCGGAATCGGGTAATAGGCTAAGTCATAATAGCCATGAGAAAAATATAAAAAAATATAAGTCATGTATTTTTCAAATTATGTTGCATTTTCTTTTATTCGAGAAAATGCAAACCATGCAAAGATTTTTGAACTCCTGTTGCTACAAATCTTCACTTTTTTCTAATTTTATTGCTCCTATGTTATCCGGAATAGTGTTTCTGTAACCTGTAAACTTCGATTCTAAGCCAACTGCTCCAGCTTGAAAGATAATGTCATTTTTTTGCCGAACCGAGGATTCAAAATTAATATTTCGCCCAACTTCAAATGACTGTATTGAAAAAAAATTGTACTACATGGGTTTGGCAAGTCACTTTAAAAGTACGCGCATTTGATAAGAATTCTAAAACAGTAGAACACTTACGACATTATTTCTTAGATTGGCCAGTTTTTTCTTTAAGAAACTCAGTTTCAAACCATTTTCTTTCAACTTACTAAAAATGATTCTAGTGTATCCAATACGTGCCATAACTTCAAGAATCAGAATCTATCTTTTCTCTTTGAATAGAATTTCCTAAGTGCCACTCGTGTAAATTGTGTAGGTTCATGTGACCATCTTTCTTGAACGTCGATTTATCCAACCACAAAATTATTTTGAGTTACAATATGGTCTTAAGGCAAGTATTGGATACACTAGAATCATTTTCAATAAGTTGGAAGAAATTGTTCGAAACTGAGTTTCTTTAAAAAAAATTACGAAAAGCACTGCCGTGAAGGCAGGAGCTTTTGAGCGCTCGTACATGCACCTTGTAGGTGGATTCGCATTTTCCAGTTTTAGAAATCAATTGAAGGAATTTTCGACAGCTGTCAAAAAAAATTTTGAAACTTAGGGGAAACTCCAGGCTTCATGTCAGTGCTTCAGCTGATCAATTTTTTTTCGATAATTCGCTAGAATTTTCTACGGTATTTATGGTCTTGGTGATGCGATCTGGACAAAATTTTGCACTTAGTTTGAATACAATATTCCTCAGCTGGGTGCATAATTTCATTCCAATCCGATCAGTAGTTTCGAAACTATCAGGAAAAAAATAGTTTGAACGGCCATATTTACGGAACCCCTAGTCAAATTTTGCTCATTGATGAACGTGACCGCAATATTCGCGATCCAAACCCACCCTGAAAATTTCAAAATCCTAGGCCTTTCTATGGTTCTGGTAATGCGATTTGGACAAAATATTGCTTTAATATATCATTCTCGATTAAAATACAAAATTTCATCTCGATCGAAACCGTAGTTTCGAAATTATCGAGAAAACAAAATTTCAAACGGCCGTATTTACAGAACCCCTAGTATGATTCTGCTCATTGTTAAACGTGAACGCGACATTTCAGATCCACACCTATCCTGAAAATTTCAAGTCCCTAGGCCTTTCCGTTCAAAAGTTATGATTTTGTATGGTTTCTTTGGTTCTGGTCATGTGATCTGGAGAAATGTAGCTCGAATATATCATTCTCCATTAGTATACAAAATTTCGTCACGATCGAATCTGTAGTTATAAAATTATCAAGAAAACTAAATTTCAAACGACCATATTTACGGAACCCCTAGTATAATTTTGCTCATAGATGAACGTGATCACGACATTCGAGATCCAAACCTATCCTGAAAATTTCAAGTCCCTAGGCGTTTCCGCTCAAAAGTTACAATTTTCTATGGTTTCTATGGTTCTGGTCATGCGATCTGGACAAAATTTCACATGTAGCTTGAACACCTCATTTTCCCTTTGAGTGCACAATTTCATCTCGATCAAATCTGTAGTTTTTAAGTTATCAGCGGAACAAAACTTTGAAAGGCCATATTTACGGAACCCCTGGTGGAATTTGGCCCATTAACGAACTTAACCGAGGCATTCGGGAACTGAACCCACACTGAAAATTTCAAGTCTCTAGGTTGTTCCGTTCGAGAGTTATCGTGCTTAAGGATCGACGGACGGCCGGACGGACTCGAATTTTCTGACGGATTCGTCATCAGTGAGACGAACATAGTCGATTGAGACCATTTTCGGCTCAAAATTCGAAAATACAGACATCGTGACGAAATGATATAGCCCTCGTGTAAGTAGTACAAGCGCTAAAAAACCTTTTTTTTTGCCCTATCTAAAATATAATTTAGTGAGTGTTATATCATTTTAGAATTCCCATCAAATGCGCTAACTTTTGAAGTCACTCGCCAAACTCATGTGGTACAATTTTTTTTGTAGTCAGTGAAGTTGGGCGAAATATTAATTATGAATCCTCGGTGAGGCGAAGAGTGACATTAGCTTCCAAGCTGGAGCAGTTGGCTTAAAATCAAATACATAATACAGGTTACATAAACACTAAGCATAACATAAGAAAAATAAAATTGAAAAAAAGTAGAGATTTGTAGCAACAGGAGTTCAAAAATCATCACATGATGTGCATTTTCTCGAATAAAAGAAAATGCGTAGTTTGAGAAATACCCGACTTAGATTTTTTTATATTTTTTCTGATGACTATTTTGACTCCGATTCCGACTTGACGTCAACTTCTGGGACATCCTGTATACATAAACTAAAGCCTTCAATAGAGAAAAAAGGTAATGGGAGCTTTTGGCATACTCCTTGTCCGTTTATCAAAGAATTCAGTATGACCTGACCAATCTTTGGTAATTTATCAATGTTACAACCTATTATCTCCATGAGAATGACCCAATATGCACGAAGCCTACGCGGGTAAAAGAGTATGGTCACTAGTCGGATTTTGATGAAAATGAAAAATTGTTCTTGTGAAAATTTCATCAAAATCCAAGATGTGGCCTTACACCTTTTTCTATACGAGATATTCGTCATTTATTATTCCATCAAGTTCTCTTTCGATCTTCACACCATGTCTCAACCCAGCGGAACTTTGAACTAAAATACAATTCCATCGCAACTTACATAATTCTGACAGCTGACAGCGTGAGCGCATGGCTCGTTCTCGCACCTAAGGTGCGTTTCGCAACTAGAACCAGTCCATCCATCCGCGCAGATGCAACGGTACCCGTATAGGTCGCTAATACAGCTACCGCCATTACGACACAAGCCTGGTTCACACAGGTCTACCCGGTCGCATGCTGGGCCTTCGAGAGGAAAAGCGTGCAAACACATATCAAGCGCATGAAGCTTCCATGACAGAAAAAAACGGTGGGGAAAACACACAGAAAAAGCAATTTTGAGATGAATGTCTTTCAGTAGAAAACTTTGATAGTCGATAAAAATTTTAATCGTTTAATCGTTCGTTAAAAGCTCATCAATTATGTATTTTATCCGGAAAGACATTTCTCTCATTCCCCGAAACATAAAAAAATGCAATGAAACGAACACCAGGCAGCGAACCTCGTGATACTCACCAATAAACCCCGGCAGACAGGAACAATTGAAACTGCTTCGATCTCCCAAACGGCTCCCCGTACAAATGCCCCCATTTCTGCAAGGGTTTGGGACACATACAGGATCTACCGTGCAATTGGGGTAAACCCCGGGATGGTCGTGTTTGCAGTAACAACTCGATCCGAGGTTGCCGTTACTTCGACATTCTCCGTATGGCGAACAACTTTGAGGGGAGCAGTATTCGCTGCGCATGTCCAATTCGCAGTTGTTTCCTTGGAAGCCCATCGGGCATCTACACTCATAGCCTCCTGGCTTATCCACACAGATGCCTCTGTTGTAACAGGGTTGAGACTGACATTCATTGACATTCTGAAAAACTCATAATGAGTACTCATATAATAGCAGAGTGTTTTTTTTTTTGGAAAGGTAACATTTTTCAAAAAATCTTGTAATTATAGTTCCAAGATTTGGACATTTAAAGTTGCCATTAATTTGTGTTGATAGTCAACAAACGAACCGCATATTCGGGTCAACATCCTAAAAGAAACCATATGGCTCATTTATTCATCGAGATAAACGATCTAGAATATACGATGATTTGGAAGTTTTAATAAGAGTATGAAATGGTGATTTTCTGTCAATTCCAGAATGAGATTTTAAGCACATCAAATTTTTCAAGTGAAAACTTGATGGATTCGCGACACCGACTTCTTGAATATGCAAATTGAATCTTATAAAAATAAAAAGATGAAAAGCGCTGCCGTGAAGTCGGTAGCTTTCGAGCGCTCGTTTATCCACCTTGTAGGTTAATTCGCATTATCCAGTTTTAGAAACCAATTGGAAAGATTTTGACAGCTGTCGAAGAAAAAGTAACAGTCGACTTACGTGAAGGAAATAACTTTGATATTCTACTCTGCATATTGAAGCCTTTCCTTTCGTTGATTTTCCGAAATCTCGTCTCTACGACTAACACTTCGGCTTTTTCAACAATGGCGATCTATTTCATTATGAACGTGAATACTAAATTACTTCCTTAAAACTTCTTATCAATTCAACAGTTGCCGCCATTCTAAAAATCATAAATTCTCCTAACCCCTCGTTAATTCAACCGTCGAAATATTAAAATTTAGAAAAGCACTGCCGTGAAGTCAGGAGCTTTTGAGCGCTCGTTCATCCACCTTGTAGGTAGATTCGCATTCTCCAGTTTTAGAAACCAATTGGAAAGATTTTGACAGCTGTCAGAGAAAATTTCAAACTAAGGCGAAAATCCAGACTTCACGTCAGTGCTTTAGGTGATAATTCGCTAGAATTTTCTATGGTCTTGGTGATGCGATCTGGACAAAATTTCCCACGTAGTTAGAATACATTATTTTTCATATATGTGAGAAATTTCATACCAATCCAATAAATAGTTTTGAAATTATCAGGAAAAACATAGTTTCAACGGCTATATCTACGGAACCCCTAGTCTAATTTTGCTTATTGATGAACGTGACCGCGAAATACGCGATCCAAACCTATCCTGAAAATTTCAAGTCCATAGGCCTTTCCATTACAAAGTTATAATTTTCTATGGTTTCTATGGTTCTGGTCATGCGAGCTGGACAAAATTTCACATGTAGCTTGAACACCTCATTCTCCATTTGAGTGCAAAGTTTCATCTCGATCGAATCTGCAGTTTCGAAGTAATCAGGAAAACAAAATTTCGTGCGGCTATATTTACGGAACCCCTCGGCGAATTTTGCCCAATAACGAACTCAACCGCGGCATTCGAGATTCGAACCTACACTGAAAATTTCAAGTTTCTAGGACATTCCGTTCGAGAGTTATCGTGTATACGGACGGACGGACAGACTCGAATTTTTCGACGGATTCGTCATCAGTGAGTCGAACATAGTCGTTTGAGACCATTTTCGGCTCAAAATTCGAAAAATACAGACATCGTGACGAAATGATATAGCCCTCGTGTAAGTAGTACGAGCGCTCAAAATGATAGTACTTTTAATACTGACAATGAACCCTGAAAGCTCGTTATACTACACGAGGGCTATATCATTTCGTCACGATATCTGTACTTTTCTAATTCAGAGCCGAAAATGATCTCAATCGACATGGTTTGCCTTACTGATGACGAATCCGTCGAAAAATTCGAGTCATGTTTATCAATGAGCAAAAGTATATGAGGGGTTCCGTAAATATGGCCGTTTAAAATATTTTTTCCGAAACAAAGAAAATGCTTAGCGAAATCAGGTAACCAAAACTGCCGGAAAATGATATCGAGTTCCGAAACAAAGAAAATGCGGAGCGAAAACAAAAACATGTGACTCAGCGTGAAAATTTTATCGAGTTCCGAAACAAAGGAAATGCTGAGCGGAAAAAGATACTAAAGACTCGGCTGATATCGAGTTCTGAAACAAAGAAAATGTTGAGCGAAAACAGGGACTCAAGACTCGGCGTGAAAATGATATTGTGTTTGGAAACAAAGGAAATAAAAAAATGCGAATATATCTGGAAGGTGGATAAACGAGCGATTTTGTCCAGATCGCATGACCAGAACCATAGAAACCATAGAAAATTTCGTACGGAACGACCTAGAAACTTGAAATTTCAAGGGTAGGTTTGGTTCTCGAATGTCGCGGTCACGTTCATCAATGAACAAAATTAGACTGGGGGTTCCGTGAATATGGCCGTTCAAAATATTTTTTCCTGATCATTTCGAAACTACTGATTCGATCGGGATAGGTGGGAATGGAATTTGCACATAGATGAAGAATATTGTATTCAAACTCACGATGTCTGTATTTTTTCCAATTTTGAGCCAAAAATAGTCAAAATCAACAAGGTTCGACTCACTGATGACGTTCGTCCGTCATTTTTTGACAGCTGTCAAACAAATTTTCAATCGGTTTCTAAAACTGGAGAATGCGAATCTACCTACAAGGTGGAAGAACGAACGCTCGAAAGCTCTTCACGGCAGTGATTTTCAATTTTCTTTTCCTTTCACATTCGATCAAATTAAAAAAGCATTCCACTCACATATTCGCAGTTTTGTCCACCGTAACCAGGTACACACTGGCACAAGAAGCTGCCATAATTATTGAAGCAAATTCCGTTGTTATGACATGGGTTGTTCAGACACTCGTTGACGTCTTGATCGCAAAGCCTCCCCATATAACCAGTGTGGGCACAGTTGCAGGTGTAATTATTGAATCCATCAACGCATATTCCCCCATTCTTGCAAGGGCTGGAGAAACATTCGTCCAAGTTGATATCGCAAAAGGTTCCTTTGAAACCCGGCTTACAAGTGCAGATGACCTGATTCGTTCCATCGACCACGCTGCATATTCCTCCGTTCAAGCAAGGATTATTCGGCGTTTCGCACTGTGGGTTGATGACGATCTTGTTCTCGCAATGCTCCCCTGTGTAGTTGGGGGGGCAAGTACACATGTACTCCCCGTATGTAGAGGATTCGCACTTGCCATTATTCTTACAGACTGGCGGTATTTTCTCGCATGGGTCGCCAAGATCTATTTCGCAGTTTTTACCGGTGTATCTTGGATGACAGGTGCATGTGTAGCCCGTTTGGTCGTTTATGCAAGTGCCTTGATTGAAGCAGGGTTTGTTTAGGCAAATATCTATTCCTTGGGGTTGTTCACTTGGTGTACCTGTGAAAGAATTTAATGAAATCAGTAGAACGTCGGAAATTACAAGAACCGCTCAATTTCTGCTTCAGTTTAGGTTCTTGAAGATATTGTTCATGAATTCATTAACGGCCGTTGCATATGTCTGCCATAAACTTTCCCTCTAACTAGAGCATGCCTTACTTAAGGTTACTTAACTCAAAAATATTTTCGTTTGCACCAGTTCGACTCAACAAAAACCTACCTTAGGGTTACTTCTATCTGGCAACGTCGACAAAATATGACAGATGTGATACATTAGATCTACTAGGTGACAGAAATGTCGAAGAAATTTTTGAAATCAAAGATGGCATGTTGGGATACTGAAAAATACGACCGCGTAGCGGTCGTTGAGAGCGCCATGCACCCCCTACGTTTTTCACAAGAAGAAACGGGCTTTCCGGCAGTGTCTATACGGTAAGATAAGTTAAACAGCCAGTGTATTGCGGCCGTAAGAGAAATATCGATGCAAGTATATAACACGCTACTCACAGCTGAAATCCGTCAAAGGGCATGGTTCAAATTTAACATTATGGCTGGAACTTATGATGCTCTTATCGAAAACTATTGATGGTCCTTCTTGTATGCAACCATTGAACTGTTTTCCTATGAGAAGAACCGCAGCTCCTTCATTGTAAAGTCCTGGACTTGTCAGAACTTCATGGTTGTATGAAGCGTTGGCAAGTAACTGCAAGAAAATAGTATTTTCATTTTTTCACCGAATGAATTTGCAATTCGTTTTTACACACCCAAATTTTGTCATCTATAGTGATTGTTAGGTTTCCCAGTGTGTATTGTAGGTACACTGTATGCCACCTGTTATTGGTGTAGTTGCCTACTATCCTTTCTTCGAATGTCTTTCCAGACGTTCTCGCAAAGAATATCATTCCCTCCTTTTTCACGACCAATTCGAATATTTCATCATTTTGTTGTTGGGAGAATAGATTTCCACCTAGGATCAAACTCGAATTATATTTCCATGCAACAAGTACAATGTTCATTTCTAGTGTTGTCTCTCCTTAGTTTTGGAGGTCCTCAAACAAATACTCACCAACACAGGTTCTAAAGCTTATTCCAGTTTGTTTTTTCAAAGATATTGTTGTCTGCAGTCTTACATACGATGATCCATTGAAATAGGCCTCAGGCTGCTCTGATGGGCCGAAATAAGGCACAATACCATGAACATTTTTATTGAAGAGGAAGACAACTGTAATAAATTATTGGAAATTAAGTTCGGTTGCTAGAAAAACTGAAGAACTGAAGTCAATTGGAGAGTTTTTAAGAAATAATTTTCTTGATTTCATTCCGCAATTTTCAACCCTTAAAATAAATTCTCGATCCATGAGAATCGGATGTCAACTAGTAACTTCGGAGAAAATCTCTCGAAATGTGAAAAATTAATTCCATTAACATGAGTCGAAATATATTCAAGACACACCACGTGCCTACACCATAACGTGACCTACGAATAAGGATAATTTTCATTGGATTCATTATGCAACTATACATAACGGAATTCGTAGCCACATTGTTTTAAATGTTCAAGGTAAGATACTAAGATTTAAGATATTTCGTCAGGACTATCGGGAACGTTAGGTCAATGGACATTTTTCAGATCTCAGGGAAACGGTGGATGGAAAAGACGAAGAAATACAGGGTCGGGCTCGAATATTTTCAAGTTTTCAATTAGTCCGATCAGATCAGGGTTGTATTTCAAAATAGGTACGAAAATTTTACTTTTGTGAGGTTTACTGTAAGTGAGCCTAGAATTGAGTGGACGTTTCTAATTTCACCTGGAAATCATCATTGCTTTCTCTGCTTTAGTTTCAAGGGTAATTAGGAAAACGCTGCAAATTAGACCCCAATTCAGTTTTCCATATAGATTGTAGCCAGATTTTGTGCTAAGTTTTATACAATTACCTACTATAATTGTCGAGAAAATCTCTGGACAAATTTAAATTTATTTTTATATTCTACATACCATACCCCGACAAAGTAGACTATGCGGAATTCGGGAGGGGTCAATAAATAACAAGTAAAAATATCGTATATCAACAGAACAAAGATCTCGAAGTTCTGGCGTTAAAATAAAATATCTGGAAATATTTTAGGAGCACAAACAGCAGGTACATTTGTCGCATAGTCACGTAGTGGAAGTCCTGGTAATAAATCAAAAAGAACCATGACTCACAAACGTTAACATCGAAGAATAATCGTATTCGTGCAGTTTGGGCTGCTGGGAAATAGATATTTTCGATGATGTTGAACGTAACACGAGCCTTATGTTCCCAGAAGAAAGGTCAATTCCAAGAAGCATCTTATCTGAATGGGTTCTCGCATAACGAGTTCAATTATGTTGGGTAAGGTGATGAAGTTTCTTTTCTGTCATGTCATCATCAAGAAAGTTGATACGTTGATAGTGAGCGCTTCCAAATGAAGTGCATTCAATTCCTTCGCCTCAATGAATGGAATAGTTTTTTCATGTTCCATTTTTGCGAGCTTGTTTATAAGATGAAGAGCGTTATTATTTTGCCCAAATGTGTGTAATTTTAGAATTTTCAGACGAGAATGGACTCAACCGATAACAGATGAAGAATTCAATTTCAATTCTGTAGCTTCTACAGCTCTCCATAAACACGATAAATCTCGGAAGAATGGGCCTGAAGTTTTTAAATTTTCAGGGTACGTTCGGGTTCTGAATGTGCCGGTTAAGATCAATAATTGGCAAAATCCGCCGAAAGGTTTCGTAGATATAGCCAGCTGTATTATTTTCTTCTCGATAATTTGGAAAATACCTTTCCGATCGAACTGAAACTTCATAGTTATGTAGTTGTAAGATATCGACGTAAGATACGATTTTCAAAAAATTTTCAAAAATTCTGGTTATGTGGAAATTCAGCTCTCTAGATGCATCTATGTGAGTAGAAAGAGCTCGAGTTGAAATTAATCATTTTTTGACAAACGTGAGCAGATATTCTCAGACGTTTCTCCCGATAATTATCTGGAACTTTGACACAGTCACGATTCCTCCTGAAGTCAGACTTCTCCTGACTTCACGTCAGTGCTTTGCAAGTTTTTTCTCGAAATTCTTCAACTTTTCGAATGAAGTCGAGCAGTTTCGATTTTAGTTTTATTTTATTCTTGACCATTGAAAGACCTTGGTATCATTTGCATATACGCGCCAATGCAATTAATACCTCAACTGCTCCTTGGCTTTTTTTAATGAACATTCTGAAAGACAATGTGAAGGGGAATAAACCAACAGTAATACGATAATTGACGTTAATTACCCGTGAAATTATATCCGTCGAGGCATTCTGAAAACACCGATGTGCAAAAGACGTGGGAATACTGGATTTGGAATAGTATACAGGGTGGAAAAAATTGGTTTCCCCATTTCGAAAGTTGAATGTCTACGTTTCGGTCTGATTACTGGAACCATCTTCAGGGTAGCATCGAGAAGAATAAAATAATTTCACATCAAACAGACCATCGTCAACAACATGAAGAGAATTTCTGACCAGCTCGGATTATTTGTTTTTATTATGTTTTCAATGTTTAACTTTCTGCTCCACGAAAAGCATACTTGACAATGTTAACACCATGTTTAATCATCCAATCAACCGCAAATTATGTTTTCAACGCAGGCAATGATAAGTTTACAATTCCAAAAGTAATTCTACAATAATCGGGATATCTTCGTAAAAACCGGTCTTGAGCGTTCGAACTGACAATAACGGAAAAATCTCACCGACTTACGTAATAACCCGTGCGTTCGAATTTCTCCGTATAAAAATACTCCTGTTAATTTAATTGAATGAAATATCGGATTGACAGCGGATTGAGATTAAAGACATTAGCATGCTCACTGAAATATATCCGCGCTTGTTGTACCTAGTGACTCATTGCCTTGGTATTGGGCTCATTTAGTTTTTTAAGAATACTCTTTGTTGTTAACGGAACGTCGTGATAAAGCGCGATTTCATGTTCCACATACATACATCTTGAACAACCAGAGCTTATCCTTAACTTGGAGTTACATTATTTGTTGATATTCGAATTGATTGGCGACATTGGAGGCAATTTTGGTAGATCAATAAATTTGAACCTGGAAGTTGTAAAGACTTCAGGTTATCTAACACCTTTACCTAAAAGCACCTGTCTTCAAATAACGAACATTTAATATCTCCCATCTGCGACTCCAAACATTTCTCTTAATTGTTTCAACAAAACAGATGATAATAATTACCGAAATGCTTCCTGGAAATCAGAGCAAATCCTTACGTCCGTTAATTCAATTTCCAAGTCGGCAAAAGAAGATTAATTGCTCCTACCTAGTTTTTTTACCGAATTATTGAACCGAGCGTTCATTCAAGAAAACCAAGCACCGTACGTTGCAAGATTAATTGTTACCTTTTTTGTTCATTGTTGTTGTCATATCTCCATGAAAAGCACTAATTACGAAACGATAAAATATATGTGTCAAAAACGTTCTGTGGTTTTCCGAGGAATTCATTCAACTTCCATTGAAAAAACTCGAGTGGATTTATTGAATCAATAAAAAGAAACATCGAAGGATTTGACACGATTATGGAAATTAATTCATTTAGAAAAATACTGCAAATTTTAGGAGGGGTTAAATGCCCTCATTTGCCTCATCTATCGCATAAATATGTGCATATTTCCATTTATTTTGGGAATCGAAAAGATACCAGAACAACTACTGGAGATATAATAATATTCCATTGGAGTTTAAAATATCAATAAAATATCTCAGTTTTAGTTTTATTATATTATATTGATTATTGAATAGCTTTTGAGAAATGATCTCTTGTTCATTTCAGGGCCTGATTTTCAACCTAGATGAGGTTCTCGGCCAAGAAGCATCTTCAATACCTACCTATAAATTATTTTTCCATTTATGTTTGAAGAATTTAATCTGAATAAGAATGAAATTTTTTTGTCATAAAATTTGCTGTACGAAACCACGTAATAAAATATTTTACCTGAATTTCCTAATAAAAATCTAAGCTAGTCCTCCTACTTCTCGAAGGAGAAGAAAAAAAAATAAAACTGATTTTACCAACAAATCAAGGTTCAAGAACCTGTTTTTCGACTTGGCTGTAATCGAGCTTTTGGGTCAGTTCAGAAAAACAGTTAAATCCTAATGAACATTCCTCAATATTAAATACATTGATTTTTCCAGAAAACACCAATATTTGTACAATCTACGAAATCAGGAACCCAAAGAAATAATGATTCTTAAGGTTTTGAACCGCGCGATATGATGAATTTTTGTTAGTCAAATTTCTCCGATATTTATCTCAATTAACCAATTGTTTCGGAACTTTTAGGCATGACTCATTCCTCACCGGTAACTTCCAAGAGTTCCAAGAATAAGGAAAGATATAACACAGAACCATAATATATATCATTTCAGATCGTTTTCGAATAAAATACCCTTGGAAATTCCATAATCCACTCTTCCAAGTTCATCTTCGTTTCATAACATCAAAAACTCATTAGAATTATGAAAGATTCAACGTAAGACAAATGTATGGAAATAAAAATAGTAATTTCACAGAATACGCTATCACGGTAACAATCGAAGTTGTAAATGAAATTCACCCACCTGAAATTGCTATCAGTTGTAAAATAAAAGAAGAAATCATATTTGATGACAAAACACTGTATTGTTCGACACAGGAGTTCCTTATTTTGAATCGATAATACTCATATTAATGAAAACACTGTATATAAACTTCTAATTAATTTGCACTTGCTAACATCACCACTAGCACAGGTTTCCGTTCGCACTTCTTGTACATTCACAGGTGTTTATTTACCATAGAGGTATGAAAAAACCTGCCACTTTGACGTTTACAGGTGACAGTGGTGGCACCTGTCAACCACGAAAATAATAAACTATTCGATACAAATACATTTGATAATCTTATCCATATTGTGATATTGATTATTGTGTTCAAATAGAGTCAGCAAATTGAAATGAGAATTATAGTTATAGATGTCCGATGATCATAGATTTAGAAGTTCAAATATTGAGAGAGTGTAGTTCAAAAGAGCTGTAGACCAGTTTGACAGTCACCCGTCACAGAATCGAAGAATTATATCACAACCTTTAAAAATATAAAAATTTCTGATTTTGTCACATATGACTAACTCTGATGTATTTTAAGAGTCAGAGACTAGCCAAAATTCTAAATAAATGGCCAGGAAAAACATATTTTGGAGTATATAGGTTTTTGCCTCTATTTTTTGTTGCTGGGGCAGCTCTAGAATTTTCCATGATAAACTGGCGAGTTGGTGAAGTAAATTTTTGTAAGCTATTATTGTCTTTCTCTTATAACTCATGCAAAACAAAAGTAGCCTTTTTTTTCAGATGATACGTATAAGAGAAAACAAGCGCAACAAGTAGTCGAAAGTGAATCTTAAAAATGCCTTTTGGATTATCCACTGGGAGGTATATTTCATTTGTTGCTGCTTCAATGATCACCATGTTTGCTGGAGCTCAGACTGTACATATTTATTATAGACCTTTAGATGATCTAGACGAATATATAGAAAAACAACGGAAAGAAAAGCTAAAAATGAAATAATCGGTGTTATATTATTTACTCGAAAATGTAGAAGAAGTAAATGGCAGTTTGTGGCTTAGAAATCAATGTTTATTCCATTTCTCTAATTTCCTTCTGAATCCTAAGTTTAGGTTAATAATCACAATTTTTAGATCTGATATTAATGTCACCATTTATTCTTGCAGAAAGTAATGAATTCACTAAAAAAGCTGGTATTAATACATAATTGAGAAAAAAATAGATCAAGAGAGGTATTTTGTTTTCTACTCTGAAATATATTTGATTATGGATTTTGGCCAGAATTCACAATAGCCAAAACTTTGGAATCTGAGGTCCGATTTTGATCAAATTTCGTGGGTTTGTTTATTTCAGATAGTCTTAAGCTTTTAGGTTCATCTCAGCAAAAGACAAGAAATATTATCAAGAAAGGAGTAAAATCAGGACCGCATTTCAAAAAAATTACATAAAATATGAAGTCGTTAGATCGCTTCTTGCTTGTAACAAGTTTGCTATTCAAATAGAATTCCTTAGATCGAATTATGATTTTCTTCATAGCAATAACGACATTTCTCCAAGTGATGTAAAAAATATAGATTTTGAGGCTTGAAAGATAAACCACGATATTCTGAGTACTGCCCTGAAAATAAAGATATTTCGTGAGCTATTCGAACGTACTTTCTGAAATGAAGAACCCATGAAATTTGATTAGAATCAGACACCATAGTTATCTTAAATTTAGGCCGAAATACATGAATCACCCTGAATCTCCAAAACTAATAGCCTTAGGATATAAAACAAGCAACTTTTCTGAAAGACCTGCATTCACCACTAGGCTTTGGCCATCCACTCATGTAACACCCTGTAGATAAAGTAATTAATCGACCATGCTAAATCCGAATATGTAATCAAATTTCTCTGAAGGGCTCTTTATAAGCTGAAACATAATCAGGAAATATTTCATTCCAAAGATATTCCAGCCTTATGAATATAAATGACGCTAGTATTATCTTCAAACTTGCGTGAACAACAATAAAGAACCTGTGAAAAATTATCTGAGCTGTGAAATAATTTCGGAATCTACGGCCTCAAATTAGCAACACATATTAGTCCCACTGAAAAATTTCAAAAGTTCTCTTGGGTAAATTCTCGGAGATTTTAATCCCAAAACACCCAGTGAAAAAGACAAAACAAAAATCATTATTCAATAAATTTTATTGAAAAATTAATTTCATAACATCATCAAATACAAGTGTACAATCCAAAAAATGTAAATAAATGGAAACTATAAACAATAATGAATCTTCAAGAGATGAACTTTCATCATACACTCGTATTTGAAAGAAAATAAATAAGAGTGGGGGGCATTACCAATGAACAGGTAGCTTTAATATAAAAGATGGACCTATTTTATCAGAATTACAAAAAAATTTCAGTTTGTGGTGACCGAACACCCGACACCTTTTTCAAAATTAAAACAAGTCTATACATTCGTTCTCGCACGCACACAATCACATTTTCATAAACTTGGAAAAAATTCAGTCTTCATTTAATTCTACAACTCGTCTTTGAGGTCTTCATCATCGTCACTGCCACCTGACGGGGGAGGAGCACCTCCAGCACCTTGGTACAATTTAGCTATGATTGGTTGTACTACATCTTCCAACTCCTTCTTCTGTTTCTTGTATTCCTCAACTTCGGAGTCTTGGTTGTCTTCCAACCATTTGATTTTTTCATCGATGGCTTCTTCCATCTTGGTTTTCTCATCAGCTGTGATCTTTGATCCCAACTTTTCTTTGTCGTTGAGTTGGTTCTTGAGAGAGTAGGAGTAACTTTCCAATTCGTTCCTCGCTTCAACACGTTCCTTCAATTTCTTGTCATCCTGTGCGAACACTTCAGCGTCTTTGATCATCCTGTCTATATCTTCAGGAGTCAGTCTGTTCTGATCGTTGGTTATGACGATCTTTTCCTTGTTTCCTGTGCCCTTATCTTCTGCCGATACCTGAAGAATACCGTTGGCGTCGATCTCGAAGGTTACCTCGATCTGTGGTACACCGCGTGGAGCTGGAGGGATACCGGTCAAGTCGAATTTTCCCAAAAGATGGTTGTCCTTTGTCATTGGACGTTCTCCTTCGTATACTTGGATTGTGACAGTGTGCTGGTTGTCTGAAGCGGTAGAGAAGATCTGCGATTTTTTGGTGGGGATTACGGTGTTCCTTGGAATGAGCTTGGTCATCACACCTCCAACAGTTTCGATACCCATGGTGAGCGGATTGACGTCCAACAAAACAATAGCGTCGGTGTCTTGATCTCCGGATAACACTCCAGCTTGCACAGCAGCTCCATAAGCGACAGCTTCATCGGGGTTGATTCCTCTTGAAGGCTCTTTACCGCCAAAGAAGTCTTTGACCAACTGTTGCACTTTGGGGATACGGGTTGAACCACCAACTAATACGATTTCATCGATGTCTTTCTTCTTCATATCGGCATCTTCAAGTACTTTCTGTACTGGTTTCATTGTGGCACGGAAGAGATCCTGAAAAGAAGAAAGTATGAATCATAACATATTTTTGGCTTTAATTAATGTAATGAGAGGCCATTTTCCACTTTTTCTCATGATACAACTAAAGGGTCTTCTAAATCTAGTTTTCAAAAGAACGCTTGCAACTCACCATGTTCAATTCCTCGAACTTGGCCCTGGTCAGAGTTTCGGAGAAGTCCTCGCCTTCAAAGAACGACTCAATCTCGATCCTCACTTGGTGACTGGCAGACAGCGCCCTCTTCGCCTTTTCGACTTCACGACGCAACTTCTGCACGGCTCTGTTGTCTTTTCTGATGTCCTTACCCTTCTTCTTCTTGTAGAGTTTGATGAAATGGTCCATGACCCTCTGATCGAAATCTTCACCTCCCAAATGCGTGTCACCGTTGGTGGACACCACCTCGAACACTCCTGTATCGATGGTGAGTAGGGAAACGTCGAAGGTACCGCCGCCCAAGTCGAAGACGAGAATGTTCTTCTCTCCGTCTTTCTTGTCGAGGCCGTAGGCGATGGCGGCGGCAGTTGGTTCGTTCAAGATTCGCATGACTTTAAGACCAGCGATGACTCCGGCATCTTTGGTGGCTTGACGTTGGGCGTCGTTGAAGTAGGCTGGTACCGTGACGACGGCGTGGGTTACCTTCTTGCCGAGGTAGGCTTCAGCGGTTTCCTTCATTTTGCCGAGCACCATAGCCGAGATTTCTTCAGGGGCGAATACCTTTTCACCTTGGGTGGTATCAACCTATAAGAGAAAGTACGGATTTTTTAACAGATTCCTGTCATTTAACAGAACGCTTTTTTCTAATATTTTGCAAAATTCAGCTTCTTTAAAAATTTCAGAAAGATTATTACAAATGAACTAAATTAAATAAATTCTTGGATTCAACATTTCACAAAATTTAAACTGAAAATTCAAGTTAAGGTTAAATTGTTTTCAACAAACGATTCTGAAGAATTGCTATTGGAAATAATCAACTGAAAAATGCTGGGCCATATAAATTTAGAATGTTTTCGAATATATAGGTGTCCCAGAAGTCGACGTCAAGCCGGAATCGGGTAATAGGCTAAGTCGCTAAGTCATAATGGTCATCAGAAAAATATTTAAAAAAAATCTAAGTCTTGTATTTTTCAAATTAAATTTCTTTCTCTTGAGGAAAAGAAAACATGTGATGATTTTTGAACTCCCGTTGCTACAGATTTTTACTTTTTTCTGAGTTATCCTGAATAGTGCTTCTATAACCTGTAACCTTTGATTATAAGCAAACTGCTCCAGCTTGGAAGATAATGTCATTGCTGAACCGAGGATTTAAAATTAATATTTCGCCCAACTTCAACTGACTGTACAGAAAAAAATTGTACTACACGAGTTTGGCAAGTGACTTTGAAAGTTAGCTCATTCAATAAGGATTCTAAAATGGCATAACACTAACTACATTATTTCTCAGATTGGGCAAAAAAAAAGGTTTTTCTTGAAGAAACTCAGTTTCGAACAATTTCTTTCAACTTACTAAAAATGATTCTAGTGTATCCAATACGTGCAATTTTGTGGTCGGATGAATCGACATTCAAGATGGTTACATGAACCTACACAATTTACACGAGTGGCATGTAGAGAATCCAAATCTAATGAGAGAAGATAGATCTCGATATCGGTAATGAACATGTGGAAAAGAATTTTGGAAGGAAGAATCAGAGGACCTTTTTTGTTGCCAGAGCTCTCAAATGCTGAAATTTATTTAGATTTTTCAAAAAATCATTTACCAAATTGTTTTCAACAAGACGGCTGCCTAGCACACTATACAATCTCGTGGCCAACTCGCTCACCTGATTTGAATCCCTTATTTTTTTTTACTGGGGAGCAGTGAAAAAAAAAGTTTATTTAAAGCCAATTTAAAATGTAATAGGAACATTCGCCCGTCTGATATCCCGATTTTTTAAGAAAATGTCGTGAACGTATTGCTGCTGAAGGAGGGCAGTTTGAACATCTTTTGTTAATTTGTTATATCTTGCCATAAAAAGAAACTGAATTTCTTTGAGAAAAACCTTTGTTTTGGGCCATTTATGAAATAATTTAGTAAATGATATACCATTTTAGAATTGCGTGTGCCAATACCAAAAAGTGTCGTCACTATCTGTCTCACTCTCACTTTATGGCAGGACTCACTCCCTCCCATTCAAACCAGATTCATAAAGTTATGGCTCGTATTGGATACACCAGAATCATTTTTAGTAAGTTGAAAGAAAATGGTTGAAACTAAGTTTCTTAAATAAAACCTTTTTTTTTTGTCCATCCTAAGAAATAATTAATTAGGTGTTATACCATTTTAGAATCCTTATTAAAAGCGCTAACTTTAGATGTCACTCGCCAGTCAGTTGAAGTTGGACGAAATATTAATTTTGAATACTTATTTCCAATCTGGAGCAGTTGGCTTCGAATCAAAAGTTATAGGTTATAGAAGCACTATTCAGGATAACATAGAAAAAATAAAATTGGGAAAAAGTGGAGATTAGTAGCAACAGGAGTTCAAAAATCATCACATGGTGTGCATTTTCTTGAATTAAAGAAAATGCAATATAATTTGAAAAAATACACAACTTATATTTTTGAGCGCTCGTACTACTTACACGAGGGCTATATCATTTCGTCACGATGTCTGTATTTTTCGAATTTTGAGCCGAAAATGGTCTCAATCGACTATGTTCGACTCACTGATGACGAATCCGTCAAAAAATTCGAGTCTGTCCGTCCGTCCGTCCGGCCGTATACACGATAACTCTCGAACGGAATGTCCTAGAAACTTGAAATTTTCAGGGTAGGTTCAGTTCCCGAATGGCTCGGTTAAGTTCGTTAATGGGCCAAATTCCACCAGGGGTTCCGTAAATATGGCCGTTCAAAGTTTTGTTTCCCTGATTACTTGAAAACTACAGATTTGATCGAGATGAAATTTTGCACTCAAATGGAAAATGAGGTGTTCAAGCTACATGTGAAATTTTGTCCAGATCGCATGACCAGAACCATAGAAACCATAGAAAATTGTAACTTTTGAACGGAAAGGCCTAGGGACTTGAAATTTTCAGAGTGGGTTTGGATCGCAAATTTCACGGTCATGTTCATCAATGAGCATCCGTAAATATGGCCGTTCAAAATATTTTTTTCGTGATAGTTTCGAAACTACCGATCGGATTGGAATGAAATTATGCACCTAGCTCAGGAATAATGTATTCAAACTACGTGCAAAATTTTGTCCAGATCGCATCACCAAGACCATAGATACCGTGGAAAATTCTAGCGAATTATCGGAAAAAAATTGATCAGCTGAAGCACTGACATGAAGTCTGGAGTTTCACCTAAGTTTCAGAATTTTTTTGACAGCAGTCAAAAATTCCTTCAATTGATTTCTAAAACTGGAAAATGCGAATCTACCTACAAGGTGCATGTACGAGCGCTCAAAAGCTCCTGCCTTCACGGCAGTGCTTTTCGTAATTTTTTTTTATATTTTTCTGATGACTATTATGACTTAGCCTATTACCCGATTCCGGCTTTACGTCGACTTCTGGGACATCCTGTATATCACACACATCAGTTGGATATTACCACTTTACATTATCAATATTCCATTCCCATCATATAAAGACCATATTAAATTCCATACTATCTTATCAGTAAATTTATGGAGTAAAAATTGATAACAAAAAACAATATTCTTAACTTCTCAAATTCCAAAAGGAATTCACTTGATATGCTATCCAATATTCAGTGATTAAACTGATATTTGATCTAATTTTCCTAAAAGGGAATAAAAAACCAATCTCACCTTGATATGGGGCTTGGAATTTTTCTCGATAACCTTGAATGGGAAGAATTTGATATCATGCTGCACAGCAGAATCTGTCCAATCTCTTCCAATCAGACGTTTGGCATCGAAGACTGTGTTTTCTGGATTTGTCGTAAGTTGATTCTTGGCCGCATCTCCAATGAGACGTTCACCATCGGCAGTGAAAGCCACATAAGATGGGGTGATTCTGTTACCTTGGTCATTAGCAATTATTTCTACCCTACCATTTCTGTATACACCAACACTAAAAAGAAAAAATCAAACTCATTTCTTGGTTACCTAAAGGCACATTGATTCATTTTAGGAAAAAAATTCTCTTTGATATATTAAAATCAATTTTTGTACCTAAGTAGAAAAAACTTACCAAGAATACGTGGTTCCTAAATCAATTCCAATAACAGTTCCAACATCCTCTTTTTCCTTCTTGTCATCTTTGGCTAAAGCCAACGCCAAAAGGCATGTAACGCCTAACAATATGTGCACCTTCATCTCCACCTGAAGGACAAAAATTATTAAATATCCACGACAGCAATAAAGTTCAATAACACATCGCCAAATTAGATCACCTAACTGTAAACTGTGCTTTGTTGGCATATGACAATTCGAAACAGATAAAGAGGGAAGATATCGATTCAACCAAAAAAACATTCGTTTAACTTCCAATTTCAAGATATTAGCCAAATCGTTTGAATTAACTCGTGGAATAGTTGATAAGATTACGAAAACCCCTTTACAAATGGAAATTGTAACATTGATATCTAGAAAATTCTAGAACCGATGCCAAGATATTTGCACTATTCCAAAACTGAAGATAATCCCAAAGGAATCATTGAAATACATAAAATCGATGTGATGATTAGAAATTATTACGATTCTCATAAAATCATTGCGGAACGCCCGGTATCATATTGCTGTTTTTTTTTCATTTCAAATTCGATTCTACATTTTTCTTGATATTACCTGGGAAACTTTCTAGTACTTACCAGAGATTTATTTGAAGCAAATACTGGCACTAATACTTTATTTATGAAAAATCACCGTAGTACGAAAAAATTTATATCAAACTCGTATATCCTATAGCGTAACTTTTCTGAAACTGATGAAGTTTCAGTTTGACATACGAAATTTATTAATAAATTTCGTCGTGTAAACGTCTGATTGGTTACAATTCGAACATTTCGAATTCTAATTGGTTTTCTGCAAACCCGGTGTCGAACGTCGATTGGCCCACGTTAGTGATGATGCTGTGCATGGTTTGCTTTCAGACATACGTGTAGACAACTCTAGAATGTTCTCGATGTAAAATTCCAGCGCGTACGTGGATTATTGACCCCACTTTCACGAACAAAACGGCGGGATAAATTTGAAATTTGACTGAGTGCATACAATTCGGTGTTGCATCATCTTATTTCATTTATTATGAGAAAAACTTGAATTGGTTGGCCTTTGATCATTTTTTATAAAGCTTACTATTCTAAATCGACAAAATCCAAGTAGGTAGATTTTTCATGCTATTCCAGTAGAGAAAAAAATGGTTTTCTTGTGACATCCAGTATAGTTCATATTTTTGAGCGCTCGTACTACTTACACGAGGGCTATATCATTTCGTCACGATGTCTGTATTTTTAGAATTTTGAGCCGAAAATGGTCTCAATCGACTATGTTCGACTCACTGATGACGAATCCGTCGAAAAGTTCGAGTCTGTCCGTCCGTCCGTATACACGATAACTCTCGAACGGAATGTCCTAGAAATTTGAAATTTTCAGGGTAGGTTCGAATCTCGAATGCCGCGGTTGAGTTCGTTATTGGGCAAAATTCGCCGAGGGGTTCCGTAAATATGGCCGCTCGAAATTTTGTTTTCCTGATAACATTGAAACTACAGATTCGAACTATATGAAATTTTGCACTCTAATGGAAAATGTGGTGTTCAAGCAAAATTTTGTTCAGCTCGCATCACCAGAACCATAGAAACTATAGAAAATTGGAACTTTTGAACGGAAACGCCTAGGGACTTGAAATTTTAAGGATAGGTGTGGATCTCGATTGTCGTGATCACTTTTATCTATGAGTAAAATTATACTAGGGGTTCCGTAAATATGGTCGTTTGAAATTTAGTTTTCTTGATAATTTCAAAACTACAGATTCGATCGTGACGAAATTTTGTATACTAATGGAGAATGATATATTCAAGCTACATTTCTCTAGATCGCATGACCATTCCTGATAATTTCGAAACTACGGATTTGATTGGAATGAAATTTTGCACCTAGCTGAGGAATAATGTATTAAACTACGTGCGAATTTTGTCCAGATCGCATCACCAAGACTAAAGATACCGTAGAAAATTCTAGCGAATTATCGAAAAAAAAAAATGGTCAGCTGAAGCACTGACAAAGTCTGTCTGATTCATAATCTACGATCACAAATAAGCCTAGAAACATATTAGTTTTAACGAGAAATCTTCAAAGGTCTCCTTGGATAAATTCTCATGGTTTTTTTCAACGTATCTTCTCAAAAATTACCAACGAAGAGATATTCGTAAACTCTGAAACCAACTATGCAACCAGTTTTCTCCTAGAAAATCTAAATCACTAATAAACACAACTTCCATCTGAAGAGAATACTTTTTCACTTGAGTGTACTCAAAATCTTGGTAAAAAGGCGAAAAAAAATCTGAGCACTGAACTGATGTTAGATTCGTCATCTGCATCGCTTAATCATCCAGAAAACATGCAGGATATGTAATATTTCCAATTTTCATTTTTGGACTTCAATTGGATAAATTTCCAAAATTTTTTTCATCGTATCTTCTCAAAAATCGCCATGAAGATGTATTCGACAATGCTGTAACCGAATATGCAATCAGTGTATTTTTAAAAAATCTCATTCGCGAGATATTGCCAAAAATATCCTCAAAAATGTCACTTTTTTACCTGAGTGTACGCCAAATTCTGATGAAAAATATGACAAAATGTCCGGAGATCATGAATTTTAAAGCCGAATGAGCTAGTGTTCGAGGGTTTTGGTGATCCTTGATCCAATTGGTCTAATGTTAAAAGTGGATTTGAAGAGATTAATTTTCAAGTTTCCAAATTCGATACCACTAGCGCCATCTAAACATGAATGCAAAAAGTAACGTATCGACTGCACAGAAATCTTTCATTGTTTCAGGGAATGTTAAGACAATCGAGTATAGATGGCGCTTATGGTACAGAAATCTTCCATTGTTTTAGGCAATGTTCAGACAAAAGAGTATAGATGGCGCTTATGGTATTTAATTGGAAAACTAAAACAGACCAAGTTCTTTTCTATTATTCACATGAATATGTAATTAGTCTGGAGTTTCGTCTTAGTTTGAGAATTTTTTTGACAGCTGTCGAAAATTCCTTCAATTGATTCTCTAAAACTGGAAAATGCGAATCTTCGTACAAGGTGGATGTACGAGCGCTCAAAAGCTCCTGACTTCACGGCGGTGCTTCTCGTAATTTTTTTCGGAAAGTAATCGTGTTCACGCTGGGCGGGCCGGACGGAATTGGACGAAATGATAACGCTCTTGTTTATCATATCACACAAGCGTGTGAAAAATGGTTGTGATCTGGGAAGAAATATGTCTCAGTGCATTTTTGAGCGCTCGTTCTTCTTACACGAGAGTTATATCATTTCGTCACGATGTCTGTATTTTTCGAATTTTGAGTCTTCATTCGATTAGGTTCGACTCACTGATGACGAATCCGTCGAAAAATTCAAGTCTGTTGGTCCGGCTCTCCGTAAGCACGATAACTTTCGAATTCGAACGGAACGACAAAGAGACTTGAAATTTTGTGGGTTCAGTTCCCGAATGCTGCAGTTAAGTTAGTTAATGATGAGCAGAATTCCACCAGGGGTTCCGTAAATATAGCCGTCCGAAATTTTGTTCTCTTGATTACTTCGAAACTACTCATCCAATCGAGATGAAATTCTGCACTCAGATGGAGAATGACGTGTTCAAGCTACATGCAAAATTTTGTTCAGATCGCATTACCAGAACCATAGAAAATTATAACTTTCGAACGGAATGACCTAAAAACTTGAAATGTGCAGGATATATGTGGATCTGGAATGTCGCGGTCACGTTCATCAATGAGCATAATTAGTCTAGAGGTTCCGTGAATATGGCCGTTCAAAATATTTCTTCCTGATAACTTCGAAACTATTGATAGGATTCTAGCAAATTATCGAAAAAAAAATTGGCCACCTAAAGCACTGACGTGAAGTCTGGAGTTTCGCCTTAGTTTGAAATTTTTTTTGATAGCTGTCAAAAATTTCTTCAATTGGTTTCTAAAACTGGAAAATGCGAATCTACTTACAAGGTGGATGAACTAGCGCTCAAAATCTCCTGACTTCAAGGCAGTGCTTTTCGAATTTTTTATTAGTAGCTACATTTTCTAAAATCGTGTAATACTAATAGAAGGAGATTCTTCTAATACTTGGAACATGGCTCACCTTGAAAGAAAACTAAGATTGTATAAATATAATCTATTTCCACCCTTTTTTATATACTATACATAAAATAACATGGTCCGAATAATAATTTTCATAAAATATATATTATGACTGTAAATCTTTAACAATCGAAGGCACATCGTTAAAATGTAGACTTATAGGGAGTTATATTCAACGGATTTTCGCCTATAACTTTTGACAAGATGAAGAGCAAGGCTGAGCATTTTCAATGTATCATTTCTATGACAAAATTCTGAATTAATCATAGCTACCAGCTTGACAAAAAAATTTATAGAATATCTATCACAAATTTGTTTTCTTAAAAACATGTGGTCTTTTGGATCGATTTTAGAAAGATAACAATATCATTCAAAATAAAGTTTTCGTCCGGAAAAGCTTGTACTTTTCCAGATAAATACTGATAAAAATTTCTATAAGAGCTGAACCATCTGCTCGATACAAGCTTGAGCGATAACTCTGTTCTTCTGCTTAGAAAATTGACTGTTTTAAATGGAACATATGGAACAGTGAATTCTGTAATTTTCCTTTTGGAGCACCTGTATGAACTCCAGAAAACATCAATGTTCATTATCATCTATCTCTGAATGTGTTTTCTTTGCTCCTATTACGCAATACTTATCCCCTTTTAACTGAAAAACGAGAAGTTTCAAGTCCTGCGAAATACCATCATCAGGATGATCCAAAACTCAATATCAGAATCAAAAAACTTGCATTTTCTTGGCAAAAAAATTTGGAATGCAAGAAAGTATCGATTTTAATTCACTGTTATTAGTAGGATCATGATTTTGAGCCTTAATTTTCAGAAAATTTGATTACTTCACAGATTCATAACGGGAAGGAACCTATATTTATAGAAATTTCTATGAACACAATTATTTCAATTGTAACTAATGAAAAAACATTCACATCTATTAAAAAGGATGTGAATGAATAATCAGATGATAAAATATGAAGATCAGCTGATATGGTAGTGAAGTACCAAATGATCGAAAATCAGTTACGTATAACTCCGAAAGAATTGGCGGTCATCAACATTTCTCACATTCTTCTTTCCCACTATTGCTTGATTGGTCCTCATTCACCATATGGCAATTTTCCGAGCTGGTAGAAGGTCTATTTCCTGCCGGAGTAGATTCCCCGTCTTTTCTATTACCTGTTGGATAGGCTTCAATTAATTCCAACTTTCTGGTATATAATAAATCTCTCGGTATAAGGACGTACCTTTTCTTGGGAACTGGGACTCGGGAAAGGAAAGGATTACATTTGAATAAAGTTATTAATCAGCTGTTTCAAGATATCTAAAAAGAAAATATAATTGAGTTAAGTATCTTGCAACATGATTTTTTTCCATCGGAACAAATAAGTTCTTTTATCTTGTGAAATCAAAATTTACCTGGTTCTCCACAGGTTGCCATGCAGTACGTGTCTCTAATAATCTGGCAGTTTTGCATGTTTATTTTCATGAATTTCTGTCCAAAAACAAAGTAGCCAAAGCCTCCGCCGATAATACAAGATATGAATAACCATCCATTATAAAGCATGGCAATAAGCATTAGAATGTACCCCAAACTTTGCAGGGTAAACCATAATGACAAATCGGTACTGAACAATAGAGCTCTAAAAACAAAGAAACTTAGTGGTAGGTTCTAAATACTTACTGATTATATAACTCACCGATCGCAGAAGGTTATATTCAGGGGGTTCCTACGGTCAACGAGATTTCTTGCAAGAAGTATCGTATTCTCATTGGCACATATTAAACTCAACTGTTTAGCTCTCAGAATCAGCTCCCGTTGTCTCTGTTTGGTTTGTAAGTATCGCAACCATTCAAACAGAAAAGATGAAAAAACCACACAAATACATAACAAACTCAAGAAACCAGGTGAATTTATGTTGAATCCATAAACCAAGAAATCATCCACATTGGAGCTCCACCAGAATGACATATGCATTTTTCTTGAAATATGGCTAGTCAGAATAAATCATAGTTCTACTGAAACTTCGCTTCTTTTGTTTCAACACAGTACCCATGATACAGTATCCATTTCCAGATAATATTCAAATGGTTTCAATAAAAGAGACCAATGATTTGTTTACTTATCGCTATGCATAACCATAGCGATTAGATTAGTAGATCAAATTTTCAAGGTCTTTTGTGATTGAGGTCTACTTTAATGGAACTGGATAACAGTTAATTTCTACTGGTTTGGATTCATCGAAATAGGATGTAATTATCATAATAATTATTACTATGATTCGAATTAATTTTGTTGTCAGTTGACATAACCAAGTTTTATCTCTTATTGACATAGGATTTTATTTACTTAGAACTAATTTACCTATCAAGTTATTCTGTGCCTACTAAGCAGTAGGCACAGAGATTTATGCACTTCTTAGAACTAACACGAGTAACACGGTGTAAGAAAGAAAAAAAAATTACTTTTCCAATGTTTTGACAACAGAACAGTTTATCATAATTTGATATGATGAATAACAAATAATGTTTTTATATGATTGAAATGCAGACGGCAGGTTTTTCACTATGTTTTTAAAATGCAGGAAATCTGAAATCCATATCTGATCTTGAATCTATCACGAAATCGAATGTTAAGTTGAAATGGCTCTATACGACAATAAATACTGGCTTCTCACGCACATTCGGCATTCCTTTATTTCTTCAGATGATACAGGTAGGTGAATAATTTTGAGATTATTTCATCTTTTATGGCAAAAGTATCTAGCGAGATTGGGATCAAAAAGGTCAGAATTCATGACTCAGTTGAAGAACAAAATCACTCTTTTATACTGTCCACACTTGGTATTGATCTTCATCGGCACTTTATGAAAAATATAATAACTGTGTTTTCCTAGGTATGTGTGAGATTGTAATGTCTGGTGAGGATATTAGCCATCTGAAGAACCGGTTAGAAAAGTTTCCCGATCTAGATTTGAGCGATGACAGTGATGGGCTGTCTATTGAATCTGGTGACTTGAGTTTTGGAATGGATTTCGGTATGA
Organism: Aphidecta obliterata; assembly: GCA_963966015.1. Classification (NCBI taxonomy): domain Eukaryota; kingdom Metazoa; phylum Arthropoda; class Insecta; order Coleoptera; family Coccinellidae; genus Aphidecta; species Aphidecta obliterata. The sequence goes on from OZ014435.1 coordinate 9,913,156, forward strand.
GAGCTAGAACCAATACGGCAGCAAGAATTGAAAAAATTGAACAAGCAAAGAAGAAGGCTGCCAAAATGAAAACCATCAAATGGGACCTGAAAAAATGTAATATACGATATAAGCGATAAGTCTTGAAGAAATTCCATTGGTGTAATTTTTTAGCGAATACCAATGATAAAACTGACATAGATAATATGTTTGAGAAAGTTGACCCGGAAAAGAATGTAAAAATTGTGAAAAAATCTCTACTTTCTCAGAAACTGCAAGAATGTACTAACCTGCCAAAAAACCCTTACCTGACATATGCCAAGTTCGATGGTAATGGACATGTCAATATTCCAACTAGAAGATACAAAATTTTCCTAACGATGTTGGACAATGAAAACAAAAATGTTCCTCTTGATATAGCTTGTGTTGCAACCGCTAAAGTGATAGAATTAATAGGGCTGATCTTATTCAATATAAGGTATAAACAATATAGATTAAAAACCTGCAGGAGGTATATGTTAATGTTAATTTCAAAAGTTGGAAATCAAATTACTCGAATTAGTATTTTACTACTTTTCTTAAATGATAATTGAAACTAAGTTTTTAGTAGTAGAAATGCAACATTAAATTTACACCCTCCGACACATTATGGTTTGTACATCACTGAAGAAGATGGAGAAGTTTATAGAGATCTACCACCATTAGAAGCAAAAGAATGTGTCGCTAAGTTTGGATTTAGTTGTTTGGGTTTAGTTGAACATAACGATGTACTTGTTAGTTTTGATGATAGTGCAAAGTCTAATGAAGATAATGAAAAACTGGAAAATGGCGAAAAAAAAAGACTGGATAGAGGTTTGTTAACTTTTTTGATATATTCTGTTACACACTAGAAATATCTAGGGATATTCTTCAAGATGGGTGGTATTTTCAAGAATAGGACGACACCATTGAAAATATACATGGTGTTTCCATATAGACATGAACCTTGAAGGACGAGTTAGAATCACTCATTTGCTGTTGTTTGAGCCATATTTATTCATAACCGGACATCAACAGTTTCTGAGATATATGAGTTTTTGTGTTTTTTGAAAAATTTCTCACCTTACTTAATTTTTCGTAAATTTTTTTTACATTTACCAAATTTGATTATTCTCATCAAAAAAGGATATGACATGTATGAAATAAGCGAAACTATCCTATATTAGATGAAAAAGAATTAGTATGATTCGAAAGTTGGTATATGAAGAAAATAAAAATCAATTTCTAATATCAGTTTGCCTGCAACTTTCGATTAGAAATTGATTTTTATTTTCTTCATATACCAACTTTCAAATCATACTAATTCTTTTTCAACATCTAATACAAGATAGTTTTGCTTTTTTCATACATATCATATCCTTTTCTGATGAAAATAATCGAAAATTATAATCAAATTTGGTCAACGTAGAAAAGATTGACGAAAAATGAAGTGGGGTGAGAAATTTTTCAAGAAACACAAGAACTCAAATATCTCGGAAATGGTTGATTTTTGGTTATCAATAATATACAGGTATATACAGGTGTCCCAGAAGTCGACGTCGAGCCGGAATTGGGTTACCCCATTTCAGCTTGACGTCGACATCTGGGACAGCCTGTATACATATTTCATTATTGAATGTTCAATAAATAGTAAGGAAATAATGTGAGAAATTGGTGAAATACAGAAAAACCCATAAGAGAAATATCAATTGAATATTTTTTTCCAAATATCCTCGAGGTTTTCTGATGTATTCAATTCATTCATTGAAATAAAACCAGTTTTGTCTGGCAAAACCTGTAAAGCATTCAAATTATATCAGTTGTATTTCTTATAGAACCTGATGAAATCAAACAAATAACCAGTGATTTAGAAAGAATGGCTAAACACAAGAAAGCAACAGAAGCTCCTCTATATCAGTCTTATCAAGTAAATATTATCACCAAAATGAGACCTAGGGTCGAAATTCATTTGGGCGTTAGTGGGGACAAAATCGAAATTGATCCCATACAACCTCAGAATTCCAAGTTTTCACTCACCAAACTAAAACCTGTTAGTTGTCACATAGATTCTATTGCGTGGTGTGAAATTACTGAAACCAGGAGTTCCAGAACGCAATTTAGGATGTTTTACAGCAACAATTATGGCACTGGAAAGAATTCAAGTGAAAAACCTGGTAAGTTTCATAAACACTTCATTTGATATCCAAAAACATCCACACTGCAGTTTCAAGTAAATTGTATATAATTGTGTTACATAAACTACAATTTCAAACCAAGGAAAACTACCACTTAACTCGATTTCAGTCTTGCCCTTTTTCTGAATTATTCAACTTTATTTAGGAAACAGAATCAAAACAGTCGGAAATCGAGGTTATGAGCGTATATTTTGACAGTATGTAGATCTAATATATCACATCTGTCATATTTGGCAAGTTGCCAAAAATGAGTTATCCTCGGTGAGGTTTTTATAGTGTCAAACTGTAAGTTGAACCTTAGGGAATGTACAACCTAGTTATAGGAAAGTTTTGTGGGAGAACTGTGCAAACTGCCGATACAATTTAATTTCAGTACTTGAAAATTTTAACCCTGTTTGAAAAAATCAATACGCCAATGGATTCCTCTAAAGATTAATAAAATATTAGACAAAACATAGAATTGTATTGCAAAGATTAGTTTTCTGTTTCAGCTTCTAACTTCTCTCCACTTCAAACATCTGCAAGTTTCAAGCATTTTGATTTTGAAGCTGATCACACAACAGCTGAAGAAATTGTGGAAAAAATTAACTTGATTTTGGATTTGAGATCCAGTCAAAGTCGTAACGAATACATTGCTGCAAGGGAAAGGAAACAATATAAACGCAAGGGCTTTAATATTAAATAAGTGATATTTATATTTTTCTGTATTGAATTTAACTATATACCTATTTAATATATATATTTATAAATTTGAAAATTTTCGTTTGATACGTTATTAAATGTTATTTATGATTATTTTTGTCTTCTGGAAAATTTCAAGTGATTGAAATGAAATAATCATTGTAAGTGATATTAATAAAATTGGTATTATGTAGTTTGAAATATAAAATACTTCCATTACATGATCTATTTCTCTGGTCTGAAATCTAAGAACAAATTTCGAGGTAATGAATAAAAAAAAATCCTCATTTCATCATTTATTACACAAAATTGATACTAGTATATCTCGGCCATGAATAAAATGAAAAGTAATATACAACAGTTTTTGAAGGCATTATTTACCTCCAATATTATATTATTTATTTTTATTTTTTTGCCTTTTTGCTTGCCTCCATGCTTTATAATGAGTTTTTTCTTTCTCTTTCAATATTTCAGCATATTTATTTTTGTTATATTTTTTGAATTCTACATCAGCCATTAATTCATCAACAAGTGTTTTCTTTTTCTCCTTCTTCGTTAAACGACTGCTGTAATAATCAAGAGGGCTATCTTGTACTTTACCGATCTGGAAGTACTTAGGGAGTACTTTCATGTGATTCTTTTTATAGAAATGCTTAGGGTCCAGCACTGAGCGCATCTGCATAACTTCCAAGTCCATTTTCGCTTCCTGCGTTAGTTCAGTTGCAGGCAATCCAAACCACTTATCTCCTTTAGTTTTCTCCTTTTCTTTTTGTTTCAGTTTTTCAGCTTTTCTCTTGGACAATCGGGGACTTGGCATAAACTCATCCCACGAGTTTTTGAGTATTTCTGATTTTTCTAGAAGTTTATCAACTTCGTCCTTTATTGAAAGGGGAAGAATTTGCTTTTTCACCTTGTTAGTAAGTCCATCGAGTAATTTCTTTGATAACGGCAACTGCTGAGTTTTCCCACTACTGTTTTTGTTCTTTTCATTACCAACTGGTTTATCCTTCGCACTGGAATCGAAGCCGATGAAAGATTTTTTCGAGACAGTCTTTTTTTCCGGCAACTCGACTTCGTCAAATAAATGTGCGAGAGTATGAACATTTGATTCTAGTTTCTTGGGTGATGTGCTAAGATCAATATTGTATATTTCACATGTATCATCTGCTTCACTTTGTTTCTTCTCAAGAATGTTTATCTCGTCATCTTCATCTGTTATGAAATCAAAACCCATTGAGTTTCCTTCGGAAAATGTTGAAGGTTTGAAACTATCGTCTGGATTGTTTTCGTCTCCATCTTCATATGAATCTATAACGAAATCCATTCCAACTATTACGTTATAACGAAAAATGGGATGTAATTTACCACACTACAGTAGAAACACTTTTCCAAATTTACACAAAAACTATCACGATTTTAGGTTAGAGACCCTGAACCTAAGAATGTCAACTTAATAACCTCATAAAAGTAATGATTTTTGCCATAGAAGAAATATTCATGTACTCTTTATCTTTTCAAGAAATGTCGGAACTTAATTATCTGATTTTGTACAAAGATACCTAGAAAACCTGGTGTAGCAACCTATACCTGAAAAATTATGGGAAAAAATTGTCGAACTCTAGATATTAGATAACGTTTCAGTTCTGCAATAATCCGCAGTATTCCATGATCGTGGCGCTAATAATAGGTTATGTATTTCCAATAAGAAATAGTAGAAACTTCTTCAAATCCTATATTTTTCGCGAGTAGACAAACTGAAACAAAAATTAAACACTGAGCGTTCGTTCTACTTACACGAGGGCTATATCTATATCATTTCGTCACGATGTCTGTATTTTTCGAATTTTGAGCCGAAAATGATCTCAATAGACAAGGTTCGACTCATTGATGACGAATCCGTCGAAAAATTTGAATCTGTCCGTCCGGTCGGCCGTATACAAGATAACTCTCGAACGTAACGACCTAGAAACTATAAATTTTCAGTGTAGGTTCGAATCTCGAATGCCACGGTTAAGTTCGTTATTGAGCAAAATTCGACCAGGGGTTCCGTAAATATGGCCGTTCGAAATTTTGTTCTCCTGGTTACTTCGAAACTACTGATCGATCGAGATGAAATTTGTCCAGATCGCATGACCAGAACCATAGAAAATTATAACTTTCGAACGGAAAGGCCTAGGGACTTGAAATTTTGTATTTTAATGGAAAATGATATATTCAAGCTACATTATTTCCAGATCGCATAAACAGAACCATTTTAAATTTCAACTAATTATTGGTTAAAAAATCCTTATAGTTCTGTAACAGCGGATTCGGCATAATTGACAAAGAGCTGCTGTCATTTTTTTGACAGCTATCAAGAATTTCTTCAATAATTGGTTTCTGAAACTGGAAAATGCGAATCTACCTACAAGGTGGATGAACGAGCGCTCAAAAGCTCCTGAATTCACGGCAGTGTTTTTTATAATTTTTTGTATCTCATTATAATCTTTTGATGAATGGGATAAACAAACACATGTAAATTTTTTATAATTCACGCTCCTACGCCAATGCGTTTTTGAAAATATTACTTCAGTAGATATCTTAACAATTTTTTAAGGCATAATAGGGGAAAGAGTTTGGGTTTCACCACCATTATCGCAGTTTCATCTTAAAAAAGTGCAAATTTATTATTTTAAACCCTTCCAAACCTTCAAGAATATCATTTCATAAAGAGATTTGCATTTTCACCTAGTTGAAACAGATAATGTTTCGTAAAAAATGGAGGGACTTGCATCCTTGAATTTACTTGACTAATGAATCAGGTTGTATAATTGCTTTTTATCTAACAGTAAATCAAATAGAACACTGATAACACATCCAACCATGGCGTCAGTAATCTCGAATGCCTATTCATAATATCTGATCTCAATCTTTTTCGGCGAGATGAAATATTTTTAGATTTATAAATTCAAAATGTATAATAAATTAATAATTTTGATAGGTAGCCTGGCATTCTTTATAAACAATTTTATCTTTATTCCGTGCAGTTTTTAGGTTTTACACCAATTGTTTGAAGTTGAACCATGCAGACACACAATTGAAAATTATAGGTGGATTATCAGTGAAAAATAGAAGTGATTTCCCTTATCAGGTATGTGATTTTTTTATTCAAGTAGATGCTTCATCAGGACCTATACAGGGTGACCCAACCAAATTTTTTGTGATTCCATGTACATATTTGGAATTAAATCTTCTCGCGTCTCAATTTTTTTCAGGTGTCTCTTAGATATGGGGGTCATCATTTATGTGGAGGCTCAATAATAAGTAAAAACTTGGTCCTCACAGCCGCCCATTGTTGCTTTCACGATAAAAAACCTCTGAGGAGGCTCAGTTTGAGGGTTGTTGCTGGAGATCTAAATATAAGACATTACTCCGAGGCAACTGAATCTAGGACGGTATCTCAAGTTTACGTCCATCCACGATATAACGAAGATTTAATAGAAAATGACATCGCTATATGGAAAGTATGAATAACATAATTCTTCTTTTGAAATACATGCACACCTATCTTCAGTTCGATGAAATATTTATATACAGGGTGTTTTTCAAGGTGAGGTTTTTTTTGACAGGTGCTAGAACTCATCAAAAGAGATCATTTCGAGGGAAGTTGATATAATATGAAATATTCAATTTGATAAAAGTGAAAAAACTTTGGGCATAAAGATCTTGAGACCACTCTCTTTCAGAAGATCTGTCATGACTCACGTTGCCATATGCATTTCAGCAAGTAAATAAATTGTGTCCGTGTTGGAAATTTCTCAGATTCGCGGGTAACTTTGATTTCGGAATACTCGGCCCTGGTGAATATTTATTTAAAGGAAAAAACCTCACCTTTGAAAACACCCTGTATAGATATCGAAAAAATGAATCTGAAATGAACAATGGATTTTTTAGCTTTCAATCCCTTTTATTTGGAATGAAAATATCCAGCCTGTTGGAATCACAAATAGTAAATTCAAGGCAAATACTCGCTGCAATATTTCAGGATGGGGTGTTACGGATTATGAAGTAAGTTATTATTATTATAATACAGGGAATAAAAGTATTTTAAGATTTAAAAAGAAGGTTATATATTAAGGAATATAATGAAAGTTCCTGCAATGTTCATGATACATATTAGAACCATATTGGTTAGAAGATTATTCTTATTTTCAAAATATCCGAATATTTCGCTACAACAATATGATTCGCTAAACAATTTTCACAGTTGAACGCAGTAAGCAGTAATTTGAAGTATGTGGAGGTACCACTAATAGCAAAATCTAATTGCCAGAAGATTTACCCAGAGATCGTTCGACTGAACGTCATTTGTGCAGGTTTATATGGAAAGGACTCTTGTCAGGTTAGACTTCCAATATAAAATAATTCAATTTGATAATAATGATAAAATAGACCCCCAAATCGATTTTACGGAAAAGGAAAAACATAACCTAATTAGTACCAACATAAGAGCAATGGTTATTTGACATACAAAACTACATTCAAAACAAATTTGACAAGTGTTGCTCTAACAGCATGACCTCTATAACCTAACAAATTTCTAGCGCGCTTCTTGAGAAAATCCTAAACTATTTTCACATTACACTTAAGAAGGAGGTAGTGTTCGGGTAACGAAAATAAATCCATTTACATTTATCGATTTGCACATCAAAATAAGGCAGAAAATTTCATTCATTGAATTATCTCAGCATTATTTTCAACAGGGAGACTCGGGAGGGGCTCTGGTGTGTAACAAAACTGTCGCAGGAATAGTATCATATGGTGAAAACTGTGGAGTAAACCCAGGAGTTTATACAGATGTTTACGCGTACCGATCTTGGATCAAGGATTTCATGAATTCAGGTTCACGTGATTTTCCTAATCATGTCCTCACTTTAATTGTGCCATTGACATCAATTACTTTTCGAATATATATTCGTAATTGAAGTATATTTATTGAATGTCGTTTTATTTCTTTCATCGAGTTATTCGAAAACCTGCGAAACTTCTGATACGGGGATAGCGCAACTCTGCACCCTGTCATCTACACATCAGTTTTGACAATGGCCAATCTTCAAGGATGCATCTTAATTTCCAAGGTATTAATGCTAAAGTGCCAAGTTCTATTTTTGCTTAATACAGATGCGTCCTCGATGAAGAAAGCATTCCAAGGAAAAATCCCTTGCATTATGTAAAAGTTATTGAAACAATCCGACGCGAGAATTTAAGGAGACACAAATTAGACCCTTGTGGTATACCTTGCTCCAATTCCGAAATTTCCTTCTATATAATTTATATCAAGAAGTGCTAATCATGAAGTGTCTTGTTTGTTTTTTTGTATTTTCTGGTGAAATATATATATTTAAGACAAATATAAGGTACTTTCTAAGATTTCTTTTTATTTTTATACTTCACATATTGCCCCCATAAAGAACCCATGAAACGAAAATCAAGTTTTCAAAGTTTTCAAGATCAATCGGGTCAATTCGAACTCCTCGTCTGAAATTTTTTCTATTACGTTGAAATGGTCTATATTATTCATAATCAATAAACTTGTTGTTATATTTTGAGCCTTCAGTCTTCCCGCAATGTTTTCCGACTGTTTCACAAATGCTGGACTATCATTCACTCCGACAACCACGAAGAATTTCGTATTACAATCCGACATTCTTTGATGGATTGGACTGAAGTCCTTGGCTGTGGCAGTCGTCAGCTTTATTGGAACATTGTAAGAAGTAGATATTAAGGGTTCCAGGTCGTAAATGCCCCCTATGAGGAATGCTGATTTTAGTATGTTGACGTCTTCCGGTGGTAATGTATTGACAAAACTGGTGAATAAGTGAGCTATTAAGTGAGCACCAGCAGAATGACCCATGAGGCAAATTCCCCTGAAAAATAAACACGTCTTTGAACGATTAACACAGAAAAACACGAATTTCCTTGTTGATTGATGTCAAACCGAAACATTGTTTGAGGTTAGGTTGTAATGTTGCAATTTGATTGCTGTCAAACTTAAACATTGTTTTAGGTTATTTTGTGATTCAGTTGATGACCTCAACATAAATTCATGGAGTGACACAAATTTTATTTACCTCGACTCTTTTCTCTTCGCATAGTCCAAACAAACCCTCAATGCTTTCTGCGTCTGCTGTATGATTTCTCCAAGTTGGACATTAGGACAGAGTTCATAGCCTATGATGAAAGATTTTATTCCACGTTTATGGAAAACTTTGGCTACAAAAGATGAATTCGGTCTGCCTATACATTCTTCCTGCCAATAACCCCCATGTATGTAAAAAATTATAGGGGAGTCTGAAAAAAATTTTGAATTATTTCATGGAGGATTGGCGCGATGGTTAAAGTTTTTGCAGTAAACGTTGATTCGTGCTCCATAGTTATTAAATTCATTCACATTTTGTAATTTCAGTAATGAATGTTACCAAAAAAATATAATCACCAATTTAATAGTTTACCTATTTATCCAGCACAGTAATACACTTTAACGAAGATGGTAACTCAACCATAAATGATACTGGCATTACTTATAATAATACCAGTCATTCGACATGAACGCTATAATGAAATAACGTATGTAACGTCAAACACGAGTTTAATTATCAAAGTTCAACGGGCATCATTCAAAATTTAACATAAATTGAAATTCAAAATCATCTTTAGCCCGTATTAGTCAATCGATGTAATGGTAATCGCGCTTTTTAATTTTTGAAATTTTGACTTCGAAAGCTTCATTATTGGCGTCCAAATATGTCTCCTATTTTATGTTATGTGGATTCAGGCTTATTTACCCATGATCAGTACAGAATATTTCCGAAATTATGAATTTGTGGTATGAATGGGAAGGGGTCATATTCATAATATACCTAATTGAATAATTAGGGAAAAAGTGATTTTTTCTATGTTTCTCATTCACTTTTTGGACCCACATTTTTAGCTCCCAAAAATACATTATTGTGAATATTTTGATTTTGAATGAAGTAATGAAGAAGGTGACTTCTCTGGCGAAACCGAAAATGTTGCAATAAAAAAAATTATTTTTTTTCGTAATCATCTCGTACGACTTCTAGTTCGCGTTACACCATGTACTTTTAATTTCAATGATAATAAAAATCATCAGTCCATTGAAGAAAAAATATTAGTTGTAGGATCAGCCGAAATGTCGAAGTTACGCCAATGCTCATTTAAAATCTTTATGAATTGGAGCAATTTCAGAATCGGAGGAAATTTATTTTTAATCTCCAATGTTATTGTTCATTAATTAAGTTATTTTCTGACAATCAGGCGGCCTGAAATCCTAACATAAACATGTCAAAACAATTTTTATACTTCTGCGATAAGTGCACGCAATTAGACGGACACTCAAGAACGACTTACTATTCGGTAGATCTATTCCAAATAAATCGTATTTCTCTTTCGGGAGTTTACCATAGGGAACCTCAAAGTTTCCAGGTATACCAGAGCGAACAGTTCGACTTTCTGAAACAAAGAAATGTGTTCCAAGATTTAATGCGTTATTAAAAAATCTTAAATTCCTCACCTTCCGTTATTATTTTCACATGATCCAGTATGCATTCCTCTGATGAGCCATATCTCTTACACCATCTACTAGGAGAATAGAGAACTTCCGAATCGCAATCGTTCTCTGAAGACATCTTATTTTTAAAGAATTCTGATTGACAATGAATCTGGAATGCTTATCTAAAGCTGTTTAGTGGCGATCTGAATATAATGCAGTGAAAGGAAATATAGAAGCCTTATTATTAGGTAATTCATCCATAGGCGTAGTTCGAAACTTTTTCCAGGAAATTCTGGTCGCTATTTGCAGATCGGAATTTAATTACATCTGAATGGTGCCAAGGGGAACATTTCTCGGTTTCCAAAATTAAAGGGCGCTAAATTTTGAGACCAGTGTCGTCCATAAACATCAAACTTTATGCCATTGAGTATTCAACTAGATAGTTGACTTCTCGACAGTTAAGCTCAGTTCCAGACGTCTATAACTCAGAATCAGATATTTCAAATGAAAATCTGTCCTTAATTTTCCGTACGGCTTTGAAATTTTAAAAGCCAGCAACTTGAATAATGCTGTTTAATTTGATATTTGGACTTTCGAGAATAAGGTTGTGCTTTTGGTCGGGTAATAAAAATCCGGTGATTTTACCCGAGTTTTCAGTCAGAGTTATTGCACTAAACAGTCACACCAATACGCTTCGATGCTTTCTTGTACAACTCTAAAACTTCGTGTCTTGGACTTCGCCGACGTTTAAAAGAATCTCTATTTTAACACTGAATACTTCTAACTGAATAATGAAAATGAATGCGTTTCTGCACCTTATATATCCTAGATCCCCGCTCTTTCTCCCTTACGTAGGTTCCGAAATCCCGGAAGAAACCCCTTGAAATTACTTCCCCGAATTCTTATCTGAAAATCCAACGTACTTTCGGAGATTCGCAGAATCGTCCACCTACGTTTCGTTCCGAGATTTAGCAAATGCCAAAATTTTGCGTTTTTCGACCTAAATTTTTCAGGCATGAGTTTGTACACCAAGATTTCGGTGCATCTTTCATCAAACTTATCATGATCTCAAAGAAGAATTATGTTTCTGTTATCTGTGATTATGAAAAAACAAAAGAAAATCTTAATTTCATTCTCATTTTTATTTTTTGAAAAATATGTACAGGAAATTTATACAGATTAATACACCACACCATAAAAATAAATGATAATACTAAAAATGCTAACATCAATATCACATTAACGGAACAATTCGATTAGTATTTTACCCTATTTCTATTAAGTAGTAACTAAACATCATACATGATGTTTTTATGAACACATTTTTTCGAATATCTCCAAGTATCCGTTCGAAATATGAAACATACAGCAGTAATATTATGTATGAATATCCACTGCTCATTGGTTTAATATGAGTATTTTTTATAATTTGGTCTTTAGTTATCTCAGATATATGAGTCAAATATCGTACTTGTCGAGGTTTTTAGACGATGGCGAGGTTACAAACTAAGTCAACAATTTTTCATGTAATATGGGATCCGGGATTCAGATGCTTTGAAAATTACTTTTCGATTCAAATGGAAATAAAGTCAAACATTCAATGAATATTCATTATTTCACATAATCGAAGAAATCAACCCCACCAGTGGGTATTATAGAAGTGATTAATTAAAAATTAACAGAATAAATGCAAAAGGTACCACCGATTTTCGATTAAATACAAAAATTAAATTTTCGGCATTCTTTGGCGCGCCACTGCCCACAAGCGCGAAGGATTTGAAGGATGAAGAATTTCGTACTGCAAATATCACTTTCACTAACGATAAAAAAATCACTGAAATTCATCTCAAGAATAGAGAACTGAGCCTAAGCGATATTTGAATTTTGGCGAACGCAATTGTAGGCTTATTGTGATATTTAGTGGAAGGAGCTTTTAACGTTTGTCTCTTACCATTTGGCACATCTTATCTATTATACTCTGGCACGATTCAATTTAATTACATGAAAATATCCATCCATACACTACTCAAAACAATTATCAACTGTGAATCCAAATTCAATTCGTTTAAATAATTTAACATCTCGTTGTGTCTGTAAAATATCGTATTTGTCAATATCACCAAATCAATACTCCCCTTCACTTAAAATGAAGATAATGAGGTTGAAATTAACCAAAAAATCCTTCAGTCTTGTGATGAGCGATACTAAATGTATCTACTATCTGCCTACTATACATAAGAACAAATTCATTGTGAAACAGTTTGTTACTCAGAGTTCTTCAAAATTGAATGTCAATATATACTGGGTGCCCCAGAAGTCGACGTAAAGCCGGAATCAGGTAAAAGGCTCAGTCATAATAGTCATCAGAAAAATATAAAATTTAGTCGTGTATTTTTCAAATTATATTGCATTTTCTTTTATTCGAAAAAATGCACAACATGTGATGATTTTTGAACTCCTGTTGCTACAAATCTTCACTTTTTTCTAATTTTATTTTTCCTATGTTATCCTAAATAGAGCTTCTGTAACCTGGATAGTCTAGAATCATTTTAAGTGTGTTGAAAGAAAATGGTTCGAAACTGAGTTACTTCAAGAAAAACCTTTTTTTTTTTGCTCAATCTAAAAAATAATGTAGTAAGTGTTATACCATTTTAGAATCCTTATTAAAAGCACTAACTTTTGAAGTTACTCGCCAAACTGATGTAGTACAATTTTTTTTTAGTACAGTCAGTTGGACTTGGGCGAAATATTAATTTTGAATACTTGGTTCGGCAAAGAGTGACATTATCTTCCAAGATGGAGGAGTTGGGTTAAAATCAAAGTTACAGGTTACAGAAGCACTATTCAGGATAACATAAAAAAATAAAATTGGAAAAAAGTAAAAAGATTTGTAGCTACAGGAGTTCAAATATCATCACATATGATGTGCATTTTCTCGAATAAAAGAAAATTAAATATAATTTGTATATCAAGAGTAAATCGAAAATCTGCCCATTTTTTTATGAACTCTGGTCATAAAATCATATACAGTTAAAGACATTAAATTGAGAGCTTTGCAACTTAAGTAACTGTGTACTCACAATAAATGAAGTTGTAAAAGAACTTTTGCGTTTCAAGTGATAGTAATCTGTAACAGCACATTGCTTGATTTTTAGCATGTAAAGAAAAAGTTGTGCGGTTACACATGCCAGTTGAGTAAATAGATATCACATTAATAAATTGCTAACTATTCTGCATTTTCATCGGTTTTCTTAAAATAAAATTGTTTCGAGTAGTCACCTGCTATATAATTTCATGAAATTTTCTATTATTGTTTTGAATCGTGGAGAATAGAAGAGGAATTGAGAATGATTTATTGAATTTTATGTAAAACATCCAAAAAGAAAAGCTTTGTTGAAATCGCTTTTTAAATTATTGTGTAAAGCCTATGAATCTCATATTGTCCGATGAAGAACATATTTGCCGTTCGGGATGCTTTGGATTGAACACTATAATTGCGTGAATTCTTCCTGCTATAACTTTATTAAACGAACCCCATTTGTAGACCAATTCCAATAACCCTAACCAGTCGATTCGTGACAGCTGCACTTTTTTTTCGTCGGTACTAGAAAATTGAACGCATCACAGAAAATGATACAAAGGAAATCCTTATAAGATGGATGTCTGTGCGTAACTGACCAACGTTGAAGGTTGAATCACCTGACTTCCGATTCTGTACTGTTAGGCAAGTCTTCAGGTTTGACGATCTGGTAGGTTATGAAATATTCCGGATACGCTTGTTCTCCCCTATAAACAACGTATTCGGGAAAGTTCAATCCTCCAGTTGAGGGACGTCCAGCCACTGAATGATGACCTGGAGGTGCGTGGGCCATTTTCATCGCGCTGATTTGTAAGAAGGATTTCCCCAACGTCACACGACACAACAATAAGTTCCTGAAAGTAAAGTTCAGTGGAGTTGATTTATATATTTTCTAGCCCCATAATATGTTTTGTTTCAGAACCAAAATTTCTACCCCAATATCATATAATTTATGAATGAATACCTTTGTTCATTCTGCCCAGTGAAACGGAATTGAGGGAAAATAGGAATATTTACACTTGAAAATGGGAAGTGTTGATTTTTCAAAGATTTCAGAGTCCCACGGCTAAATCCTCAACAACCACATGCGTGAATGCTTCCCATCGTTTATTTCATAAAATGTGCAGAACGAATCAGTCAATTCAATCGTTTTATATAGTCTATTCATATATAAGAGAGAACATGTAAACAAACCAGTGTTGCAGCTGGCTTGGCGAGAAATTAAGTTAGCACGTTCCTAAAATTATCAGATTTCACTAGAAATTATGTTAAAATTTTAAATTGACTTATAATGACAACTAAATGAACGAAGAGGTAGAACAAAATTTCATCATCTTGAAAAATACACAAACAGGTAAAAGTGAGACTGAAAAGTGCAAAAATTAAGAGAAATATTTTATAAATATGAATAAACTTCAATAACATATAAAAAGAATTTGAAAAAATAACAAAAAATAAATGAATAAGGTATAAATAAATAAATAATAGTATATTATTCAACGAGCGGTAATGTAGTTGAATACTATACTTTATCTACGATTGTAACAATAAATATAAGATACAAGTACAGAGAAAGAACTTTATTTAAAAATCTTGATAGTTACATATAACCATGCATTATTTATGTTGATTGTGCTTTTTAGCATGGAGTAGAAAGTCTATAGGGGCGATGCTTCATATTTAGTGCTAAGTTCACTAAAATATGCCAAAAGAACATTCTCTGTAAACAATGACTTGATATTCTTACTGCTACGCCAATCTTGAAAATTGTTGTATACACCTTTATATTTGTTTTGGTATTTTTCGGGCAATAAATTCTGTATGGTAACATTAGCTGATTGTCTTATTTCTGAAGATGTACATAATAATTCATCTTCACTATCTGAATTAATCTTTTTCAGCGAAATATCCACAATAATAATTAGGTATCAACTCAATTTGATTAAACGTCAAAATTATTCAAGTGACCTCCCCTCAATACTAATAATGGACTGTTCCCTTTCGGCCAATCACACAGAGGAGTTATAAAAGTGAGTGAGTGGGAGAACACTCACGGTGTTTGTTTACATATACCATTACCTCATCGAAAGTAGTTGAGTAATGACTATAATATACAATCGGAGTAGATAAAAATATTTACGATTCTATGTTTCAGCAAAATCTTCAAAAACTTTTCATTGGTGAAAATTATGTTAAAATCTGATAATTATGTTTGTTTTGCGCATAACTAATGTATTTTTGGTCAAACGGTCTTGTACAACGGTATGTACAGGTTGATTGTTTATATTTTACTCAATAGCTATCTCAGTAAATATCGGCCCTACAAAAACTTCAAATGGGCAAATTTGAAGTATTTTTTATGGGCAAGAAATTGCAAAAAAGCAACGTTAACCTAAAAATTTTATGTAATTTGGTATTTTTCAAATATAACACCCTTTATTTCATCTTCCTAATCGGTAGAGCTTTTTCTTCTGATTTCAAATATATATACTTTATTGAGGTTATGTCCGTCAGTTTTCGAAAAATATGGATTTTCGTCTAAACCTGAGACAGCTGTAGAACGCCACGTGACACTGCTGCGATTTTTTGTATCAAAGAAGCCGTGGATAATAGAACAACTGGTCTTTGTTTCATTAATTCGTTAACAAAAATTTAAATTAAGTGTTCAAACAGTCCCCATTTACTCACACACCATCAATATCTTTTTATTAAGTTTTCGAGGGCTCTCCTTAATATTTCTGGTTGGTTGTTGGGATTATCAATTCCTTCCTTTATTCTGAATTGAATATCTTCAATATTTTGAGAACGGTCCATTGAAACTTTAGATTTTAAATATCCCCATAAGAAAGTATCCAAAGGGGTCAAGTCGGGAATGTTAGGAGACCAGAGAATGATTCCGTTTCTGCCAATCCACATATTGTACTTTTTTGTTGTTGTGTGGCGTTCTACAGCTGCCTTAGATTTAGACGAAAACCTCAATGAAGTATATATATTTGAAATCAGAAGAAAGAGCTCTACCGATTAGGAAGATAAAATACAGGGTGTTCCATTTGAAAAATGCCAACTTACATACAATTTTTAGGTTAACGATGCTTTTTTGCATTTTCTAGTACTGAATTCTGAATGCCCATAAAAAATACTTCATATTTGCCCATTTAAACGTTTTTGCAGGACCAATATTTACTGAGATAGCTATTGAGTAAAATATAAACAATCACCCTGTACAATTGGAGACTTTTCCGTTAACTTGTTATGTGTAAATATATATTTTACGTAGGGGTCTTGTGTGTATTTCATTTGGAGAATAATATCGAGTTGAAACTGTACGATTGTGTGAACTACCCTCGATTCGACTCTGGACGGAAAGTAACTTTCCGGAACCACTCCCACTTATGCGCAAACTTGTTCATCAAGCTCTCAGTTACATTTGAACAGACTATAGCTCGCTGCGAGTGTTTGATGCAATCGACTGAAGTTAAAGAGAAATGAGGTAATAACTCACCTGTGACAAATGTAACAAGACCGATCTTTATGAGTTGGACAGCCTGTACTACCTAACACACCATAAACATACTGATTACTCTTCGATGAATGCTCCGCAAAATAAATACCCGCTCCAAACATTCCGCCTATGTAAGCATGTCTTTCATCGAAACCCTTCTGTACTATTGCGTTTATGAATGGAGATCCGTGGAACAGCATTCTTTCGTTGGATTGATTGTTATTTTCTTCGCCCACTTCTTGTCGTCTATGTACATATCTTTCCCAAAGTTTCTTGTTTTGTACTTTTTGTATCTGAAAATGATTGCGAAATGATTTTTGTTTTCTTTATGTATTAATGTATTTTATATTTACCCTGACAATTTTATATTTAGAGAAAACACCGCCCGCTTGTCCATTATCTCTGTGCTGACCTATACTATTCTGCATTTCCTCTTCAACAGTGATATATTCCGCCTCATCGGACGAAAGATCGACTAACAGAGTTCCAGGGTTGTTAGATGCCCACTTTCCACCGTAACTTGCTAGTAGTCTCTCCATACCCTTGATCAATTTGTGACGGAAACCATAAGCCGAAATACCTATTTGTTTGAGATCTTCATGGCTCATCTCGGCCAGAATATCTAACGTTATCTGTTCCCTCTCGAAAATGTCTAGTAGCTGTACCAAGTTGAGTGTTTGGAGTAAACTCCTGATATCTGTGACATTTCCAACATCTGATGAAGCACCTGAAAGTTAACAAAATTGTTTTTAAGAGATACCAATCGAAAATAATCAAGGATCCCACCTTCAAGTTTCAAAGCCGAACAACATCCTTCTGCTATCGCAACACTCCCTCTATTCCCGATAGGCGTCGAAAGTTGTACTGTTGCCCCCGAAGGCATTATCACTGTTTCCATGCTGAGGGATGGCGCAATGGCAGAAACTGAACTAGTCATGAAATTTAAACCTGTTGGCGCTGATGTAGTTGGCACATTCTGGATTGCGTCTTGTAGAAGACTCATTACATCATCAGCCGAAGCCAGTTCAACTGGAGTTTGACCCTCTTGGTTTCTGAGGAACGGATCTGCGCCATGCGCTAACTAAAACAGATATAATTGAAATGATAAATGTTCAAATACTTTCATTAGAAAGTTGCAACTCATTTCCACATCGTTTCGTTGGCTCTGTCTATATTTAACAAATTGATTTGTTGCTAAATTGACGAAAACGAAACACAGTTCGCCTCAGATATTCTAAAGTGAATTCAACCTTTTCGCTACAAATCTAGACGAATATCAAGCCTGAAAGATTTCCTACAATTGCCTGAATTACTCGAAAACGTCCATCTTAATATCAGAAAGAGAGTGTGGTTGTTGACTGATGGTAACCTCCTTCTCATTATCAACAAAATGATTTCAAATAAAACAATTCCAGGAATGAGAAGATCAACTCACCAGTAGAGCACAAAGTTGAGTCCTTCCTTTTTGAGCTGCTTCATGGAGAGGAGTGAAACCCCACTTATCGGTGGCATTCACAACAGTATCGTGTTTTATCAGTAGAGCTGCTATGTCTAAATGACCATAACTAGAGGCGTTGTGTAGGGGAATTAAACCACCTTTATCTTGCGCATTCACATCAGCCCCGTTCTCCAGGAGGAATTCCGCAACTTCCACATTATTATATCCGGCTGAAAAAAATTATGTATTTTTTCGATCATCGATTTTTGCGTACTTTATCTTTATCATTTTGCCCAAAATTTTTAGCCGGAAATGGTCTTAAGTTGGATTCACAGATGAGCGAATCGTGGACGAATTCAATTATGTCCGTCCGACCGAATGAAAACACGATAACTCTCGAAAGAGGAATGTGGAATTTTGCACGGATCTTATCATGAGAAAGCACAGCCGTGAAGTCAGGAACTTTGGAGCGCTCGTTCATCCACCTTGTAGGCAGATTCGCATTTTCCAGTTTTAGGAACCAATTGAAGAAATTTTTGACAGGTCTGGTGTCAAAAAAATGACAGCAACTCTACGTCAATTATGCCGAATCAGCTCTTACAGAAATATGAGGATTTTGTATTCAATAATTCGTTGGAATTTAAAATGGTTCTGATTATGCGATCTGGAAAAATTACGAAAAGCACTGCCGTGAAGGCAGGAGCTTTTGAGCGCTCGTACATGCACCTTGTAGGTAGATTCGCATTTTCCAGTTTTACGAACCAATTGAAGAAATTTTTGACAGGTCTGGTGTCAAAAAAATGACAGCAGCTCTTCGTCAATTATGCCGAATCAGCTCTTACAGAAATATGAGGATTTTGTATTCAATAATTCGTTGGAATTTAAAATGGTTCTGATTATGCGATCTGGAAAAATTACGAAAAGCACTGCCGTGAAGGCAGGAGCTTTTGAGCGCTCGTACATGCACCTTGTAGGTAGATTCGCATTTTCCAGTTTCAGAAATCAATTGAAGGAATTTTCGCTGTCAAAAAAATTCTGAAACTTAGGCTAAACTCCAGATTTCATGTCAGTGCTTCAGCTGATCAATTTTTTTTCGATAATTCGCTAGAATTTTCTATGGGTATCTATAGTCTTGGTGGTGCGATCTGGACAAAATTTTGCACGTGGTTTGAATACATTATTACTCAGCTAGGTGCAAAATTTCATCCCAATCCGCTCAGTATTTTCGGAATCATCAGCAAAAAAATATTTTGAACGGCCATATTTACGGAACCCCTAGTCTAATTTTGCTCATTGATGAACGTGACCAAACACGCGATCCAAACCCACCCTGAGAATTTCAAGTTTCTAGGCCTTTCCGTTCAAAAGTTACAATTTTCTATGGTTTCTATGGTTCTGGTCTTGAGATCTGGACAAAATATTGTTTTAATATATCATTCTCGATCAAAATACAAAATTTCATCTCGATCGAATCCGTAGTTTCGAAATGATCGAGAAACCAAAATTTCAAACGACCGTATTTACGGAACCCCTAGTATAATTTTGCTCAAAGATGAACGTGATCACGACATCCGAGATCCACACCTATCCTGAAAATTTCAAGTCCCTAGGCGTTTCCGTTCAAAAGTTACAATTTTCTATGGTTTCTATGGTTCGGGTCATGCGATCTAGACAAAATTTTACATGTAGCTTGAACACCTCAATCTCCATTTGAGTGCAAAATTTCATCTCAATCAAATCTGTAGTTTTCAAGTAAGCAGGGAAACAAAACTTTGAACGGCCATATTCACGGAACCCCTGTTGGAATTTGGCCCATTAACGAACTTAACCGAGGCATTCGGGAACTGAACCCATGCTGAAAATTTCAAGTCTCTAGGTTGATCCGTTCGAGAGTTATCGTGCTTACGGCCGGACGGACAGACTCGAATTTTCCGACGGATTCGTCATCAGTGAGTCGAACATAGTCGATTGAGACCATTTTCGGCTCAAATTTCGAAAAATACAACATCGTGACGAAATGATATAGCCCTCGTGTAAGTAGTACGAGCGCTCAAAAATGAGCTTGAATATATAATTCTTCAATGAAATATAAAATTTCGTCACGATCGAATCCGTAGTTTTGAAATTATCAAAAAAACTGAATTTCAAACGACCATATTTACGGAACCCCTGGTCTAATTTTGACTAATTACGAATATAACTGCGGCATTCGAGATTCGCACCTACCCTGAAAATTTTAAGTTTTTGGTACCTCAGAAACTATCCTGCTGAAATTTTGTTTCTACATATAAGGCATCGATTGAAAGAGTTATGGAGAAATCCATGTGAAAATTATAGCTCAAGTTAAAAATTTAGCATTTTTTGACAAACCTAAACAAGTCTACACTTGAGCGGATTTCGGAAAAAGTAGACCGACCCTAGGGCTGAAACGAATACTTATGCATTTCTTCAACACTCACGCCCATTTTCCAGGACTTTCCGATCAATTTTGGTAAGTTGTGAACATTATTCCAATAACAGTGCATTCATTTCTCCCATTCTGTCTCAAATGCAAATTTATGGTATCGAAAATGCAAAGAAGTGAAATCATTTAGACTTTACCTTTCTAGAGTTGTTGACTTGCAATAGCATTAACTTAACGAGTAAATTGATGCACTTAAAAAATAATTTATATTTCTTATATATCCAATCTAATTCGGTGGCTTCATCTATTGAAGTTTATAAAAAAAATTGACTGTATTTGTATTATTGACAATAAATACTGAATGCCGTTTTTGTACACCGAAACAAGCGCGTAGAATCAACTAATTTCACAGCAGTACTTTTCAAAATTTTATAACTGATAATACTAACCTGCTAGATGCAGTGGTGTTGAGTTTCTTCCTTGTATATCCCTACAATTTATATTTTCGGGATTCACCAACCTCTGCACCCTAGCGAGATTTCCTCTTTTGGCAGCATCTAGAAGGGCGGCGTTTCCTTTCAGCAAATCTGCTACATCTTGGTCACCTTCTTTGACTAGATCAAGGGGCGTCGCATTATCCCTATTTTTTTTGTTCGGATCTGCGCCATGCTGTGAAATAGCCAAGAATCAATTGAATTTCATATCGACTAGAGACTAGGGGTTATAATTGCCAGTTAACAAGGAGTTTCTGTCCCCCATTAATTTATTTTCAATTGAAAAAAAAAAACAACTAAATTACCTTGAGCAACAGTTTCACGATTTCATATTTTCCTTTAGCGGCAGCTTCGTGAAGTGGTGTAAATTTCCATAAATCTGCAACGTTCACACTGGCACCATGCTTAACCAACAGTTCAGTTACTTCATAGTGGCCATAGGAACAAGCATTGTGCAGTGGTACCAGTCCCCTTAAATATAAATCATTATTGGAAATGCAAAAAAAAACTTTTCATAGAGAATTTAAAAACAGACATCATGAAGGAATAAGGTTCACCAAATAAGCTAAAATGTTTTCTTGACGAAACCACTGTGACTTTTCCAAAAAGAACCATAGTTACTGCCGAATTTCATAGAACGACGACTTGACTCACCCTTTATCTTTGGCGTGAACATCAGCGCCCTGCTCAAGAAGGTATTCAACTACTGCAACCCTATTATAACCTGAGGCAAAGTGGAGTGGAGTAGAATGGCGGCCATCAAGATCGCGGCAGTTCACTATATGAGGAAAGGATGTCAGTAACTGTTGTACCAGTTCTAGGTTTCCCGATTTAGCAGCTTCGAGAAGTTGACACTCAACATCAGCACTTCCAGGAGGATCTGTCACAATGAACAAAATCATTCAATAAAAACATTGGTGAAAAAGCGGATACCGATGTAACCCACCTTGGAAAATTTTTTGTACGTCTTCAGAAGCGACCTGTGCAGCAGTATATCCTTGCAAGGAGACAACAGTCGTATCTACATTGTACGAGAGCAAAATTCTACACACTTGAACATTTCCATCTCTGGCGCATCTGTGAAGTGCCGTCTGTCCCAATCTGTCCAAGGCATTCACTTTTCCGCCATTTCTGAGTATAAGGTCCATCAGTTCATAGTGGGAATTGTCAGCAGCGATATGGAGCGGAGTAAGGAAATCCTTGTTCTTCTCGTTGAGCTGAGCTCCTTTACGGATGAACATCTCTAGAACTTGTTTCCTTTTGGGGTACAAGGATGACACGACTGCATGTACTGGGGTATCGCCGGTGTAAGGATGCTTGAATAGGATGGTCTCTGGAGTTAAATATTTTTTTACCTTCGTAACATCGGCTTGCCTACAAGCTTCGAGCAGAGAATGACCTTTATACTCATCTAGAAATAATGAAGGATTGATTGAAAATATCCCAACAATAGAACTGCACAAATTGGAATTATTCAACATCGAGAATATCATATGGTATTATTTATTGAGATGATGGAATTTTTTTGTAATCGAGGCATGTTGGAATACTGGAAAATACGACCGCGTAGCGGTCGTTGAGAGCGCCAAGCCTCCCGCTTGTTTTAAAAGAAGAAACGGGCTTTCCGACAGTGTTCATACGTCTGGAAGTATTTTAAAATAATTTTCAGAAATGGCCAAAATCGATAAGAGAGATATACCTTAGGAATGGAATAGGTTTTTCCTCCCATCTTGAGGGAAGAAGCAAGTTGGGATCGATTTTCGAAGAACCACTAGGCTTAAGCATCTATGTGGCGTTTTCACACATTTCAGCATCTTCTCATCCCTGGTCTCGTACATTTTTTTAAACAAAGGACTTGAAACGTAAAACTACATGGAAGGCCCCGCCTCGAAGGCGGCTCGCGGCTCATCGGCCATCTGCCATCCGTCAGTTTTCATTTGGACAGCGATATCATATTTTCCTTTAGCGGCTCATACAATACCATTTCAAATATCTCAAAATCGGCGAAAACGAATCGATTCAAGTAAAAATCAAAGGTAGGTAACGAGCTCTATCGAATTCCCAACCTCAATACTAATTTTTTACAGTTTCAGCAATTTCAGGGAGCAATAACGATATTTGTCAATTTAACGGATGGGTGGAATTATCGGTGTAAAAATAAATACATAGTTGGTCTTCCGACATTTCTACACCCCTTTTATGTGACTTCGATAATATTCCAGGAAAATACCAAAAAATTTCCAATGACACATAACTGGAAGAATTCGATTCTTTCGTTCGTACTATAAATAAAAACACACAATCGGGGTTCCAAATGAAGAGGGTCTTAAACCACGTCGTTCAAATAGGGTTTCGTTTTAAAAAACATATATTTATTTATTATTATATACATATGTACATATGCGTTTTGGGACACCACGATCATCAAGTAAATACGATAGAACAGAACTTCTTTTAACTTTTCCAGGCCAGATTGATCGGATTTTGTTGATTTTTCAGAGAAATCGAGAAATTGCACTGTTGGGGCAAAGAACTCTGGGCCCATGAAAATTTCCGTTCCTAATTCCAAGAATACACCTTTTGGAGGTCTGATACGATCATCAGGTAAATACGATAGAACACAACTTCTTTTAACATTTCTACACCAGTTTGCGAAATTTTCAAAGAAATATGGAGAAAACTGCACTATTGGGGAAGGAATTCGAAGAACTAAGAGCTCATAAAAACTGCCATTCCTTATTCCTTTTGGAGGACTGATATGAAGGAAATACAATTAAATATAAATAGTCCGTTTTTTTTCCACACCTGTTTGGTAGGTTTCCGATGATTTTTAGAACAAATTTGTAATTCGATAAAATGAGACTTTATGGATACATTTCAGTGCTAAATTGAGAAATTCCTTACAAAGACAACCAAACAAAATGTGTTCATCGAAGAAGTAATAATTGAAGGAAACTACCTTTGTTCGATGTAAACTGATACTTATCTTCAAATTTCATTGGAATAGATCAATAAAAGGCCAATTCATCAATTATACCTAGATTATCATTGGTTTAATCAAGAAAATGAATTCAGAGGTCAACCATAATATTTGGAGTGTTATCGCAGGACTTTGGATTGTCCGATGTACATTTTTCCTTTCTTATTATTATCTAATACAAAGAGATTCTTGATAGGTTTACTTATTGATGTATTGGTTTATTGATCTACTTTTTTCATAGATTTCCTGTTTCCAGTTTCCAATCTGAGGATTTACCGTTTTACTAAGCCCATAATATATTTCAGAGAAATATCGAGAGAACTGCACTATTAGGGCAGGTACTCGAAGAACTCTGAGTTCATTGCTTATTCCAAGAATAAACCTTCTGGAGGACCTATATGAAGGAAATACGATTGAATATAAACGCTGCGTAGCTTTTCCACACCAGCCCCAGTTTGGTTAGTTTCCGATGATTTTTAGAACAAATTTGTAATTCGATAAAATGACAGCTACATGTTGATGGGAATAGAAACACAAAAAATTCACACAAAAATCGTCCACAACATTGGAGCAAGTATGTAATTAAACCTATTTGAGACTATGTATATGGATTAATTTTAGTTCTAAATCGAGAAATTCCTTACAAAGACAAAAAACAAAATGTGTTCATCGAAGGAGTAATATTTGATGGGAACTACCTTCATTTGATGTATACTTATACTTATCTCCAAGTTTCATTGGAAAAGATCGATAAAAGGCCAATTCATCAATTATACCTAGATTATCATTGGTTTAATCAAGAAAATGAATTCAGAGGTCAACCATAATATTCGGAGTGTTATCGCAGGACTTTGGATTGTCCGATGTACATTTTTCCTTTCTAATTATTATCTAATACAAAGAGATTCTTGATAGGTTTACTTATTGATGTATTGGTTTATTGATCTACTTTTTTCATAGATTTCCTGTTTCCAGTTTCCAATCTGAGGATTTACCGTTTTACTAAGCCCATAATATATTTCAGAGAAATATCGAGAGAACTGCACTATTAGGGCAGGTACTCGAAGAACTCTGAGTTCATTGCTTATTCCAAGAATAAACCTTCTGGAGGACTAATATGAAGGAAATACGATTGAATATAAACGCTGCGTAGCTTTTCCACACCAGCCCCAGTTTGGTTAGTTTCCGATGATTTTTAGAACAAATTTGTAATTCGATAAAATGACAGCTACATGTTGATGGGAATAGAAACACAAAAAATTCACACAAAAATCGTCCACAACATTGGAGCAAGTATGTAATTAAACCTATTTGAGACTATGTATATGGATTAATTTTAGTTCTAAATCGAGAAATTCCTTACAAAGACAAAAAACAAAATGTGTTCATCGAAGGAGTAATATTTGATGGGAACTACCTTCATTTGATGTATACTTATACTTATCTCCAAGTTTCATTGGAAAAGATCGATAAAAGGCCAATTCATCAATTATACCTAGATTAACATTGGTTTAATCAAGAAAATGAATTGAGAGGTCAACCATAATATTTGGAGTGTAATCATGGGACTTTGGATTGTCCGATATACATTTTTCCTTTCTAATTATTATCTAATACAGAGAGATTTTCGATAGGCTAACTTATTGATGTATTGGTTTATTGATCTACTTTTTTCATAGGTTTCCTGTATCTGAGGATTTACCGTTTTACTAAGTCCATCGACCCTATAAATTCCACCAGATACAGATTTTCACTATATATTTATTCAAGTACTAGTTATTGTAATTATTGATAAAAATAATGATATAACTCACATGCCAATCTCTCTTGCAATTCCCTAGTTGGAGCTACATCAATGGCAGACTTTGAGTGACAATTTAGTTGTGTAGGATCAGCCCCTTCACTTAGCAATAAGGAACAAACTTCTACCCTGGATTTAGAAGCGGCTTCGTGAAGAGGAGTGAAGGCCCACAAATCATTCGCATTGACATTAGCACCATGTTTTATCAACATTTCTGTCACTTCGAAATGTCCATATGAACAAGCATTGTGAAGCGGTACCAAGCCCCTTAAACATTAATAAACCTCAGAAAAATTTGCAAACAAATGTAGAATAGATAGGAAGAATTTTACTAAACCCTTGATTCCCTGCATTCATTATAGATTTACCCTTTATCCTTTGCATGTACATCAGCACCATGTTGGAGCAATAGCTGAACAACTCTCGTCCTATTATAGCCAGCGGCTAAATGTAATGGAGTTGAGCGACGACCATCGCTTGCATGGCAATTAACATTCAATGGATTGAGTAGTGTCAATAATCTGTCCTCTGCGCCTGCTCTTGCTGCTTCAAGTAGCTCATCTTTTCTATATTCCCCGGTCAAAACAGGCCTTGTCGAAACATCAGCCACTTCCAGTGGCGTTTTACCTTCTGTGTTTCTGATATCGATATCTGCACCATGCTGTAGAAGAGCTGCAAAAATAAATCGTTGCGTTTTACAGATAGGTTATGAAAGACAAAAAAAAGTGGAATAAGATTCATTATTACTAAATTTACCTAGGCAAACATCAACTTTTCCCTTGATGGCAGCTTCATGTAATGGAGTGTAATTCCAATTGTCTCTAGTATTAGGGTTGGCGCCAGCCTCGAGTAGCAATCTTACAACATCAGCGTGTCCAAATGAACAAGCATTATGCAATGGGTGCAAACCTCCATCATCCCTAGCTTGTATCGATGCCCCGGCAGAAAGCAGAAATTCAACTACGTCTCTTCTTCCATAACCTGAAAATCAGTATAGATGAATGTATATTTGATAGAAACTTGAACCGAAATAACTTTTTTTGAGCACCTATAACTTTAATCTAGGGTATTCGGCGGGAATGATCTCATAACAAAAAATAAATCTTTACACCATAAATGACCTTAATTAGTTCACTAATTTAAAACCCAAATTAAGTAATAGCAAACAGCCATATCAAAGTGATGAAAGAAGCAGAGAAGAACCCTCAAAGACTCAATGTTTACACACCTCGTCAGTATCAGAGTATAGAACCACAGCCTACAAATGGTGAATTAAATCTTGATCAAAACGTAAATAAGAAATCTTGTGTAATAGCTTAGAAAGTTTATTGCAAATAATCGAAATAGGAAGCTTATAACAGTAGAGTTTCTATCAACTGCATAAGATGCACAATTTTCAGATCAGTTTCAAAGACATATTTTATTTAACCTGGAATGTTCTCCACTTTTATTTTTTTCATCATATATTTAACCGAATGTTATCATCGAATGTTTTGTCATCCGTGAAATAGAATTGTGCAATGAAAACAAGTGGAGATTTCCAAAAAAAAATCACCTGCTGCAAAATGTAAAGGTGTTGATTTTCGTCCAGCAGTATCTCTAGCATTCACAGTTTGGGAATTAACTAATTTTCGCACCCTACCAATATCTCCAACTTTACACGCTTCGAAAAGTTCCCGTAATGGATCGTTGCTATTTGGTAAAGGTTCCATGGAAGCTATAAAGGTTGCTCTTCGACCTGCCATTGCCTAGTGTTCCCAATTTTGGAGTATCTTTTAACTATGAACCATTTTGAGATGTTTAATTGAATAGAAAATGCTATGCATATGTTTTTTACACACTGTAACTTTTTATTTGTATACAAAAGATAACAATTTTGAACACTGGTTCAATGACATGAAAACATATGTCATGTTGACTCGTCGACTGTCAATTTATAACATATGATACTGACAGCTCACAGATAATCATTTCTTTAATTTTCTGTGAAAACAATCATTGAACAGAAAGAAGAACAACCTTTGTGACCAATTTTTGAACAACTGGATAATTTGCTCTCTTTTTTAGGACATTCTTCTGATAAGGGAAAGGTAAGCACGTTCAGCGACCTAATCAGATTGATTCAATTATTTACCGGTCTACTTTGACAAATGTCAGAAGTTTGGCGACATGTCGGATTAATCCGATCAGTAAGATTAGTTTCCGTAAAGCCCAGACTTTTTGGAATACGGGGGGTTTACGGAAACACTTCAGTCAGGCAGAATGAAGTGAAGTTGCCATTTTACTCCCGGAAGTACATATAATAGTATATTATGTACCGCTGAACTGAAGTAGTTATTTTATCCCGGAGGAATTTGGAAATTTAATGCACCCCGAATTTACTACAGATTTAATCCCAGATGAACAAAAAATCCCACTTCTATCCCTGTCAGAATATTTAATCCCAGAGGGACTTTTCAGTCCCTGTCATAATGGATTAGAGTTGCCATTTTAGTCCAGCCGTTTTTTTTTTTCACTCTAAAATGTGATTATCAGTTACACAACTAGGATAACCAACTACTAGTAAAATAACTATTTGAAAACTTTTTCCCAGTCTATTACATAAAGTTTTTTCCCTTATGAGCAAATAGCTTTCGGTATGGACCAATAAAACTCAATTATTCAGGAATGACGATTTATTATATCAAACACCAAGGTCTATACCTCTCATCAAAACTGTACAATATCACGAAGATTTTTATGATATCCATCTTCCAACCTTTTTTTGATTCACATTAATCAAATTATGAAACAACAAAGAGGGTGGTCCATAAAAATTGGATAAATAAGACACCATCACATGTCGATATTTGCAGAATTCTTGTTCTCGACGTATTTTATATACAGCATTCACCAAAAACTAGGAAATTATAATTCAGAACATCAACTGAATAATGATCCAAGGAATTCCTTTCTTTCCTCCAATTCAGATGATTTTTCTTCTGTATTATTTTCACTGGACTCTTTGCCCTTCAAATCTTCATATTCTTTATTGATGACTTCACCAGCCTTCTTTTTATTTAAGTTAGATGTGAAGAAGGCAGCATTTCTCTTCGCTAATTGAATTTCAGCTCTCAGCTTCTGCGTCCTAGCAGCCTTTTCGTAGGCTAATCTTTCATGCAAATGGGTCCATTTGAAACCCGACAGATATTTGATATTCCACAAATAATCGTAATGAACAGACTTTTTTCTGTTGCTTACTTGTGTGTTATTCAAAGATTTTGCCACTTGCTTAGCAATAGATTTCTTCTCGAATTCTATCCAACCTTCCGTGAATTTTTTAGTAGCTTTCTTCTTTTTCTTTTTTTGTTTTTCACCTTTTTGTTCTGAAATAAATTGAATTTTGTTACACTAGACATTGATACTTGAAATATGTAACAGTAAGCAATAAAGTAGTTCATTGTGAGCGATCTCTCGAACAATAATCATTTCAAATTTCTGAAATATCAATACCTTTATCCTGCAGCTGAAGGTACACCCTTCCAATTCCGCCAAATTCTCCGAAATATTCACGTATTTGACTCACATTCATGTATGGAGGTAGGGAGGAAATATATATTATTCCACGTTTCGGTTTTTTTTTATCGTTCTCAGAGGTCGTACTACATCCAGCGCCACTATTTTCTTCGGAGAGCATCTTGAAATTAACTGAAAATCTACCTAAATGCTTTTATCCGCAGGAGCAAATATAAATAAGTACAATAAGTAGTAGAAGGTAGAAGTAGTAATAATTTGAGGTTAACCGATACTAACCTATATGAACACCACAGAACGTCATAGATAAAAAATAAATTCTTTTAACAGGTTTTTGGGGGTCATGCATAGGCTGCTATGGCCATCTACACAATGAATATTTTTTACATTTTATCAGATAAAGTAATATATATTTCTTTGTCTACGAATCATCCTCAAGCACTTGTATTTTGTATTCAATTTACACAACGTGATTGGATTATGTCAAAATAAGTTCTAATTTTCTATGGTTTCGTATCTATTAAGTAACATTATCAAGAGGGGATTCCCATAAATAACGGAGATAATAAAAGAATGTGGACCTAGGGAATGTCTATGAATCATGGACATAATAACGAAATTTTTTGCAGCTGATGGATCGATTATTCACATAATCATTTTTAATTTTTATATTTCAACGTTGTCAGAATCATGTGGTGGGGATTTCAAAACGTATTATTCTGGGATAAAAATATCGATATTAATCTTGAACAGAAAATGAAAAATCTCGGTAAAAACTATGAATATTTTGAAAACTATTCAATATCAATATTTTTTTCGACTTGTATAAAAGCCTTGGCTGTGGAACGTTTTTCTTTTCCCGAAAATATAAGATTTTCCACCTTTTTTTTGGACAAACACCACTTCTCGAACACAAATTCATACGTCGTGTCTGATCAATGCATGGCTGCTTTGTCTGTTCTACTTCTGGGAGTGTTTTCACCTGCTGCATTGCCCAGCAGTAATGCCCAGACGAAGAAGTTTCCTGATTATGCAGACGTGACCGACGTCATTCAATACGGACGAGGAAGTAATGTCTGCGTGTTGCAGGAATCTTATCAAAATTAACAAGAGTCGCAACCATCTATTGTTTGTTGAGAATAAAAGAACGATATTATCCTATCTGTTGAAATTTCTAATATGAAAAGCACTTTCCCAATTTCGGTCAGTTTTCCCTGATTCTACTATAATATTCAGCATTATAAAATACCTACTGAAATAAGAAAATCAAAATTATTTTGAGGCTTCATATTCTCTTAGCGAGTTTTATAACTCGAAAAATATTTGTGACGAGTGCGATTTGTTTACATTTACGATGATTTTCTTCACATAAAAATGTCAGGGTGAGTCTAATTAGATGCATTTCGAAAAAGGAGCTTTATTGAAGGTTGGTTGATATCAATGTACAATATATCGACCTTTCTGTAGGAGGTTCTCACCTTATAGCTTTAAAACTTGAATTTTTTATCATTTACATTAGGTATCACATTTGAATGTGAAAATCAAAAAGTTATCTATCAATGAAAGCGAACAGTCCGTTCAGAAAATTGTGAAATTAATAGAGTCAAAATTCGAGAAGAGTCTGGAGCTTTTGAGTAACTTCAGCAGGATATGGCGAATAGTTTCTGAGATACCTGAAAGATTTCACATAAACCTTTCTATCGTTATTTCACTACCAATTACAAACTTTGCTCAAAGTCCGAAAATTACAGATATTTGGACAAAATGATTTTAACGCTCCTTTTTCATAAAAACAAGCGCTCAAAAATGTTTGTGCAAATTATATCAATAGTCTGAAGTAACTTTTCACGTATTGTGAAACGCTTTCATTCACATATTTGTTTATAGAAAATCAAAAAACAATTTTATTGTTGAAATTCCCCCAATTGGTTTTTGGGACCCAGTGATTTTTTGCATGTTTTAATTCCAATTGAAATAAAGGTAACCTTTTATACAATAGAAACTTTTTCTTCACTAGGAAATATCGATATACTGTTAGCGACAAAGTACTAACCGATGAACAGAGAAGAACTTATGACGAAAATGGATATCTCATTATGAAAAACCTCTTTCCCCACACATTACTTGATGAGTTTATGTAAGATTTTTCTATTTTTAATCGTGTCCAGGAGATTTTTGTTATGTCAAGGTATCCTCATTTTTTATATATTTTCTTTCAAGTTATTATTTTGACGACGTATGTTCTGGTAAAATTGTTTCTACCTCAAGGATGGTGAAAGATCCCATACTCAAGAAACTAGGAGTCAAAGGAAAAAGTACCATTTTCAAGGTACGGAAGACTTGCTAACAAAATAATGCAATATGATAAGAAAATGAGTAAATAAATTATTGATATGACTGATGAGACCTGGACATTGTCCAATATTTCAATTTTTACAGCTCCAAGATTTCCTGAACGACGATTTTTTGTTCAGATATACCACATTCCAACCTCTACTGGAAGTAGTCGAAAGTATTATTGGTCCAGATATCGTGGCTGTTAACTCGATGCTGATTAACAAACCACCAGATGCTCATCCTCAACTCTCTAGATACCCAATCCATCAGGTGGAACCTTACTAAATATTTGAACTCTTCAATTCTGATGCTATTTTCCGATTACAAATTTAGATTTAAATTTTGTTGATTCCTATTTGCAGGATTTACATTATCTTCCCTTCAGACCTGTTGATGCTACAGTTGCTTCTTGGACAGCGATGGAGCCAATAAACAAAGAACACGGATGTCTGTTTACATTACCAGGATCTCATAAAAAGGGGAAGCTGTATCCACACGATTATCCACAGGTTAAGTAATAGACAAGTTAAGATAATAACAGCCGAAATTATAGAGAGTTGTTTCTATTTCATTGAACTCTGAACTAATGAGTCAAAATAGCATAATTTGGGAATAAAGCTCTGTTATGATCGCCTTGTGACAAATATTCTTATCACAACAGGGGTTGCGGAATCCCCTATTTCATGGAATATTAACCCCAATTGAGGAACCTAGGACTTATATAACTATGGATAGAGGGGATACAATGTTCTTCCACCCTTTACTTCTTCACGGTTCTGGACCTAATTTAACATCGGTAAGTGTATGTTGAACTCTGCTACTTCAGATTGTCATGCTCCAAAAGGGATATCTTCAAATGTTTCAATAGATCATCATTTGCAAGTAGTTATTTGTTGTAATTTCAGGAATTCAGAAAAGTTATATCTTGTCATTTTACGTCGGCTAATTCTTATTTCATAGACGTAAGAGGTACTAGTCAGGAGGGTATCATGAAAGAAATGGTAGATTATATGAATGGATGGGTTGTAGATTATATGGTGAGTACAGTGGTTTCGATTTTTGAACATTGCTTCATTAATAAAATTTATTACCTACTAAACAGAGCTCGTTTGGTCGTATTTCATTAATAAAAAAAACTTACGAATAACCAACGCTTGTACTCAATTAGTGTTGGAACTTGAATCATTTATTGACAACATATACACATCGGAAAAGAGATATTCTGTATCTCGAAAACGGAGAGCTTGCGGACTCATGTGTTTGAGACTTTTATTCTGGATATCATCCAAGTAGGTAATCGGCGGCCCTCTTCGTGTATGTGAAATTAAGGAACAACCTGTATATTTATTTGATTTTATTAAATCATCAATAGTCAGGAAATATTGTGAGGAATTGGTGAAATATGGAAACCGAAACTGCTCCTGCAAAAGGGCGTGAAATGGAATATAATCCAAAAAATGGAAAATAGTGCCTAAAATAATTGAAATCGCAGTTACGCAAAAACTATTTATCCGACAAAGAACTTTTCAACCACTTGTTTCATCCGGAAAGCCAGCGCTACAACTTTGAAAATGTCGGAGTTATGAGTTTTTGAAAGAACGCTGAATTTAACGGTTTTTCCGGCTTTTCTCCGGTAATAATGACCCGATTGAGTTGCACTAGCACCCGTTTCCCTCGTCTTTCCATTCTCTATATCAGCATCGCTCCAGATTCGAGCAAAAAACTGAAAGAACATCGATTTTTTTGGTGTTTTTTCGAAATAAAAAAAGGTTTCATATTTGCGAGTTGAAAACATATCACTAAACACAAATCATCCCACGCACCCCCACACTCGCGGTTTTCATCTACGATTTTTGTAATGAAAAAAATCTCTATTGCCTGGTCTATAATATTGAGAAAATTTTCGAACTAGTTACGAACAGTACATTTTTGTTCCTTCACTGTTTGACTGTTTTTCACCAATTTCGAACATTTAATAATCAAATACATATCTATACATTTTTTTCATAGAGTCAGCTTATATTTGAAAATTCCTACCTTCTATTAATGAAATCAATGAAATTTCCACAATAGTCTTTTGAATTTTTTCAGATGATTTGGAAACTGAAAAGTAGACATGTTTCAGGAAGAGAAGGATCCTTTATGAATTGGCAATGCCACCTGTAATATAATCGGCTGTTTCTACTTGTGCACATGAGAAATTATAGAATACAAAATTGTTACCAATAATAATTAAAGGTTCAAGGATGGAGCAAATAAAAAAATATTTTATTCACCTAATACCCTTAGTACGAAGATAAGCCATTATGACAGCATATTTTCAGAAGTTTGAAGTCAGTACAAACACCAGGTGCCAATCAAATTTTCTAGATTACCATATAGGTACAGGGTGTTTTCAAAGTTGGGGCTTTTTTTGACAGGTGCTAGAACTCATCAAAATAAGTCAAAATTCCAAAAAACCTTCATATAATATATTCACCAGGGCCAAGTATTTCGAAATCAAAGTTACCAGCAAATCTGAGAAATTTCCAACACGGACCTGACTTAGGTACGTATTGAGATCTAAATATGATTATCGAATGCTTTCAGTTTACGGGAAATCATATGGCATCATTTTTGTGGCTTCCGAATTTCGCAAAGTTAGGGAAAATGCACGCTCCCCGGATCTCAACCCTGTGATTTCTTCTTTTGGGGT
The DNA here is from genome assembly GCA_963966015.1 of Aphidecta obliterata. Lineage (NCBI taxonomy): Eukaryota > Metazoa > Arthropoda > Insecta > Coleoptera > Coccinellidae > Aphidecta > Aphidecta obliterata. The sequence continues at coordinate 9,947,824 of OZ014435.1, forward strand.
AATTTGAAAACATTGGGGTACAGTAACAGTGAATAGTGTTGAAGAACTAAAACAACGCACTGAAAATTATTCGTGAGAAAACTGATGTGAAAGTTGCTGCATGTAATAATTCGTAATGACGCCGGGCAAGACTTTGTGCATATCAAACGAATGGTGACCATTTCGAACAATTTGGATCAATTTAATCGGCGAGTTTGTGTACTTCCTAATTTTCGAGCGCTCGTACTACTTACACGAGGGCTATATCATTTCGTCAAGATGACTGTATTTTTCGAATTTTGAGCCGAAAATGGTCTCAAACGACTATGTTCGACTCACCGATGACGAATCCGTCGGAAAATTCGAGTCTGTCCGTCCGGCCGTCCGTCCGGCCGTAAGCACTATAACTCCCGAACGGAACAACCTAGAAACTTGAAATTTTCAGTGTGGGTTCAGTTCCCGAATGTCTCGTTTGAGTTCGTTAATGGGCCAAATTCCACCAGGGGTTCCGTAAATATGGCCGTTCAAAGTTTTGTTGCCCTGATAACACGAAAACTACAGATTTGATAGAGATGAAATTTTGCGCTCAAATGGAGAATGAGGTATTCAAGCTACATGTGAAATTTTGTCTAGATCGCATGACCAGAACCATAGAAACCATAGAAAATTGTAACTTTTGAACGGAAACGCCTAGGGACTTGAAATTTCCAGGATAGGTGTGGATCTCGAATGTCGTGATCACGTTCATCTGTGAGCAAAATTATACTGAGGGTTCCGTAAATATTATCACGAAAACATGCTGGATATGTTATTTTTCGAATTTTCAATTTTTAACCCTTGGATAAATTCCAAATTTTTTTTCATCGGATCTTCTCAAAATTCACCATAAAGGGGTAATCGACAACCCTGAAACCGAATATGCAATCATATGTTCAATACAAAATCTAATTGGCGAGTAATTGCCAAAAGTTTGATCTGCGAGAGCACTTTTTTACTTGAGTGTACACCAAAATTTCATGAAAAATGGGACAAAATATCCGAGATCATGATTTTATCGAATTTTGAAGCAGAATGGTCTAGAGATCGAATGTATTCATGATTCTCGATTCAAAAATGGCCCAGCGTCAAGAGTGGAACTGACGAGAATACTTTTCTACTTGAGTGTACTCGAAATCTCAGAAAAAAATCTGAGCACTGAAAAAATGTTAGATTCGGAATCTACATCCCTTAATTATCACAAAAACATGCTCAATATGTTATATTTTAAATATCGATTTTTCAACTTCAAAGGGGGGACCCTTGGATAAATTCCGAAATTTTTTTCATCGGATCTTCTCAAAATTCACCATAAAGGGGCAATCGGCAACCCTAAAACCGAATATGCAATCGGTTGTTCAATAAAAATTCTTATTGACGAGTAATTGCCAAAAATTTGATCTGCGAGAGCACTTTTTTACTTGAGTGTACACCAAAATTTGATGAAAATTGGACAAAATATCCCAGATCATGACTTTATAGACTTTCGAAGCAGAGTTCGAGTGTTTTCATGATTCTCAATCCAATTTCCAGCGTCAAAAGTGGAACTGACGAAAGTACTTTTCTACTTGAGTGTACTCGAAATCTCAGAAAAAAATCTGAGCTCTGAAAAAATGTTAGATTCGGAATCTGCATCCCTTTATTATCACGAAAACATGCTCAATATGTTATATTTTGAATTTCGATTTTTCAACTTCAAAGGGGGGACCCTTGGATAAATTCCAAAATTTTTTTCATCGGATCTTCTCAAAATTCATCATAAAGGGGTAATCGGCAACCCTGAAACCGAATATGGAATCAGTTGTTCAATAAAAAATCTAATTGGCGAGTAATTGCCAAAAGTTTGATCTGCAGGAGCACTTTTTTACCTGAGTGTACACCAAAATTTGATGAAAAATGGGACAGAATATTCAAGATCTGAACAAATATTTTGATTTGGAATCTACATCCTCGAATTTGCCATCTGTAGTCTAATGCAAAAAGTTCATTTTCAGCATAAGCGAAAACTTTTTATTTTAGTATTTTCGAAGGGATACTTGGGTCAATAGTGTATAGATGGCGCTGGTAGAATCAAATTTGATACACAACAATAACAGGTCAAATAAGGGCTGAAAAGTTCTCTTATCTTGAAACTGATGTCAGATTCGGAATCTACGACCTCAGATTAGCCTAAAAAGATAATAGTTCCAGCGAAAAAACTCCAAAGGAGAACTCTTCAGATAAATTTTGAGGCGATGTTTATTTGAACAGATCTTTTCAAAAATCACCAGAAAGAGGTGAAAGGGAATCCTGAATACGAATATCCAATCAGTTTATTCCTGAAGTATCTCAATCACGTATAATTCACGAATCTTTCAGTCTACTGAAGTGTGCACCATCTGTACTCGGATACAAGAGGTAAAATATCTTTCTTACAGAAAACTACTATTTGGCAGTCCCCTGAAGAACATTTCAGTCAGTCGAATATAGATGGCGCTGGCGGTAACAAATTCGATAAACAACGATAAAACCTGAAATAATGACTAAAAAGTTCCCTCATCTTGAAATTGATGACAGATAAGGAATCTTCGACCTCAAATTATCTTAAAAAGATAACAATTTTACTCCAAAGTAGAACTCCTTGCAAAAATTTAAGGACGATTTTTTTTGAACAGATCTTTTCAAGAATCACCACGAAGAGGTGAAAGGGAGTTCTGAATACGAATATACAATTAGTTTGTTCCTGAAGGATCTCAATCACGTATAATATACAAATCTTTTAGTCTATTTTAGTGTGTGCCATCTGTACTCGGATAGAAGAAGTCTGCCACACAGAAATCTACTATGTTCGCGGTTACCTGAAGAACACTTCAGTCAATCAAATATAGATGGCGCTGGGGGTATCGAATTTGTAAAAAATAATAAAGCCAAGTGAAACAATGATTGATATGGGGGTCCATGTTTTTCTCAACAATCACCACACCACAAACTGAAAATGGACCATTTTTTATTTTTCGAATTTTCAATTTTTAACCCTTGGATAAATTCCAAAATTGTTTTCATCGGATCTTCTCAAAATTTACCATAAAGGGGTAATCGAGAACCCTGAAACCGAATATGCAATCATATGTTCAATACATTGGCGAGTTATTGCCAAAAGTTTGATCTGCGAGAGCACTTTTTTACTTGAGTGTACACCAAAATTTCATGAAAAATAGGACAGAATATCCGAGATCATGATTTTATCGAATTTTCAAGCAGAATGGTCTAGAGATCGAATGTATTCATGATTCTCGATTCAATTGGCCCAGCGTCAAGAGTGGAACTGACGAGAATACTTTTCTACTTGAGTGTACTCGAAATCTCAGAAAAAAATCTGAGCACTGAAAAAATTTTAGATTCGAAATCTACATCCCTTAATTATCATAAAAACATGCTCAATATGTTATATTTTAAATATCGATTTTTCAACTTCAAAGGGGGGACCCTTGGATAAATTCCGAAATTTTTTTCATCGGATCTTCTCAAAATTCACCATAAAGGGGCAATCGGCAACCCTAAAACCGAATATGCAATCGGTTGTTCAATAAAAATTCTTATTGACGAGAAATTGCCAAAAATTTGATCTGCGAGAGCACTTTTTTACTTGAGTGTACACCAAAATTTGATGAAAATTGGACAGAATATCCCAGATCATGACTTTATAGACTTTCGAAGCAGAATGGACTAGAGTTCGAGTGTTTTCATGATTCTCAATCCAATTTCCAGCGTCAAAAATGGAACTGACGAAAGTACTTTTCTACTTGAGTGTACTCGAAATCTCAGAAAAAAATCTGAGCTCTGAAAAAATGTTAGATTCGGAATCTGCATCCCTTTATTATCACGAAAACATGCTCAATATGTTATATTTTGAATTTCGATTTTTCAACTTCAAAGGGGGGACCCTTGGATAAATTCCAAAATTTTTTTCATCGGATCTTCTCAAAATTCATCATAAAGGGGTAATCGGCAACCCTGAAACCGAATATGGAATCAGTTGTTCAATAAAAAATCTAATTGGCGAGTAATTGCCAAAAGTTTGATCTGCAGGAGCACTTTTTTACCTGAGTGTACACCAAAATTTGATGAAAAATGGGACAGAATATTCAAGATCTGAACAAATATTTTGATTTGGAATCTACATCCTCGAATTTGCCATCTGTAGTCTAATGCAAAAAGTTCATTTTCAGCATAAGCGAAAACTTTTTATTTTAGTATTTTCGAAGGGATACTTGGGTCAATAGTGTATAGATGGCGCTGGTAGAATCAAATTTGATACACAACAATAACAGGTCAAATAAGGGCTGAAAAGTTCTCTTATCTTGAAACTGATGTCAGATTCGGAATCTACGACCTCAGATTAGCCTAAAAAGATAATAGTTCCACCGAAAAAACTCCAAAGGAGAACTCTTCAGATAAATTTTGAGGCGATGTTTATTTGGACAGATCTTTTCAAAAATCACCAGAAAGAGGTGAAAGGGAATCCTGAATACGAATATCCAATCAGTTTATTCCTGAAGTACCTCAATCACGTATAATTCACGAATCTTTCAGTCTTCTGAAGTGTGCACCATCTGTACTCGGATACAAGAAGTAAAATATCTTTCTTACAGAAAACTACTATTTGGCAGTCCCCTGAAGAACACTTCAGTCAGTCGAATATAGATGGCGCTGGCGGTAATAAATTCGATAAACCACGATAAAACCTGAAATAATGACTAAAAAGTTCCCTCATCTTGAAACTGATGACAGATAAGGAATCTTCGACCTCAAATTATCTTAAGAAGATAACAATTTTACTCCAAAGTAGAACTCCTTGCAAAAACTTAAGGACGATTTTTTTTTGAACAGATCTTTTCAAGAATCACCACGAAGAGGTGAAAGGGAGTTCTGAATACGAATATACAATTGGTTTGTTCCTGAAGGATCTCAATCACGTATAATATACAAATCTTTTAGTCTATTTTAGTGTGTGCCATCTTTACTCGGATAGAAGAAGTAAGATATCTGCCACACAGAAATCTACTATGTTCGCGGTTACCTGAAGAACACTTCAGTCAATCAAATATAGATGGCGCTGGGGTATCGAATTTGTTAAAAAATAAAAAAGCCAAGTGAATCAATGATTGATATGGTGGTCCATGTTTTTCTCAACAATCACCACACCACAAACTGAAAATGGACCATTTCTGGGAAATTGGTCTCAATTTCTGTAATTACCCCTCCAGTCATAGTTATTTTCGAGCGCTCGTACTACTTACACAAGGGCTATATCTTTTCGTCACGATGTCTGTATTTTTCGAATTTTGAGCCGAAAATGGTCTCAAACGACTATGTTCGACTCACTGATGACGAATCCGTCGCAAAATGAGAGTCTGTCCGTCCGGCCGTAAGCACGATAACTCTCGAACGGAACAACCTAGAGACTTGAAATTTTCAGTGTGGGTTCAGTTCCCGAATGCCCTATGGTGAACTACAGATTTGATCGAGATGAAATTCTGCACTCAATTAAGTACAATTATACTAATGGTATAAAAAGTTCAAAGAGAATATACGAATTTGCGGTTAAATCCATCAGTTTATTTACTTGCTGGAATGCATATGGCACCGAGATTCATGGCAGATCTTCTGAAAGAGAGATAGCACGATCCAGAGTAGTCTCAAGATAGTCTTTATACCCAAGATTTTGCACCTTTTTCAAATTGAATATTTTAAATGATCAACTTCCGGCGAAACGATCTCTTTTGACGATTTCTAGCACCTATCAAAAAAGCCTCATCTTAAAAATCACCAAGTGAGTATACTCATTGGTTGATTAAATTTTCAGAGATAAGCCTTACCACCAGTTGTTCGCGATTTAGAACAGTATCATTTCAATCTGTTCTTTCTTTTCCCACTAAAACACTTACATTTTCAACATAATGAAATAAATCGCGAATAGATTGAAAACCTTTCAGAAAGATTTAGCTACTGGTGTGAAGAATTAGAAGAATATCGTTTATTTGAAAAGAAAAAAAAATATAAACTGCAGTCATATAACGGGTCGAGAATGAGACAGTAATTTCAAGGTATGTTCCATTTTCATTCACATTTATTTAAAATTTAAACATCTAATGTCACATAGTAACGGGCGTACTTAATTATTAAAATAAATAAGACTTCGTAAAAATGTGAAAGGTAAAAAACAAAACATTGAAAAATCACCCTCTAACGCTATCAATGTAAAACCTACGATTACAGTTTTGAGTAAAACGATGTCAAGTTCAGTATGGTGATAGGTCGAGGTAAGTTATGAGTATGGCCTTATTTGAATGAAAGAAAAAATTTTAATACGTAAGTGCACAGGTTTTTATCGACGTCACAAAGTATGAAACATATTTTATCTCTCTAAAACGGTGATTTCTCCTAGCCTAACACCAAATAGAACGAATGTAAGTACGTACGTGTTATCATACTTTGTGAAATTATATAATTCATCAAATGTCATAACGACTCAACTAATAATGATGAAGTCGATACAATAGACATAGAATATGGTCGGTTGTAAACCTTCCAAAACAAATATATTACAAAAATTTACACAATTATATTAATTTATAAATATTTTATTATTAATTAAACTTATTCATTCAATTAAATTGTTCACTTTACTGTGGCCCGGCAGCCAAGCGGAAAGTTCTGAAGATGTTGAAAGTTATGGGCCGGGACGAAACGATTGAAAAGCTGAAGTTCCAGCTCTTCGACACTTCACTTAGATGTCATCATAGTGACGAACTCTGCAACAGAAAATGGAGACACATCAGTCAAATATCTAGTTAATTACAGAAAAATTTTAAAATATTGCTTAGAGTAAGTAGTAATGAATAAACTTCGATAACATTTATTTCTTCAACTTTTTCTGATGAACATGCAGCTATCAAGTATACCTCTGAGCAATATAGAGTGCATCAGAAGAAGTTGTTTCTACCACAAGTGCACCAATTGTTAGATCAATTGTTAAGCGAACCTTAAACTTTCAAAATTTCTGGTATTCTTCTCATTTGTCTTTTTTATTTCCATATAAAATTTAAAGTTCCCTCTTTTATTATATAGTCTATGTATGGATACATGTATTTTCAAAGCAAATCGATTCGAACATTTCATAGAACGAACATTATTTCCACAATATTTGGATATAAATTTCCCTTTCAGAGAAGATTACTAAACTATTAATTTGATATCATGGCAAATTGTAAATTGCCTAATAGGTAGAATCAACGAATGAGAATTAATCCTAACATAAATGTCCCAAAAGAGACTTGCCACGGTCAGCCGTTCTATATTATTTTCAAAATCTAGACACCTATATTAATAAGAATTATTAGTATAGTTTTTTCATATTACAACATCAAATCTTAATTATTTTACAGTTGTGATAGCAACATAAACAAATCAAAAATATTAAACACAAAAAGAAATTGAGACAGAAATCTGAACTTTCTGAATTACATAGGTATTTTTCAATAATATGGAAGTTTATACAATGCAAGCAAAATTTTTATTTCCCCCTTTGGTTGGGGTTTTCATTGCGGTTTTTGCAAATATCATCGTGATATTGCCCACCTTTAGGCATTTTTTTCAAAAAGTATACATATTTCCCATGGAGCTTAGAATATCCCAATGTATGAAAAACAAGAATAGTTTTCGATTGACCATAAATACGGTACGATCTTAAAGAAAGAGAAATGCATGCCATTAAGTACATTCCCAAAGCTATTACTACTGAAACTAACCAGCTCGAAGCATGTGTAGTTGAGAACCGATTGAATACAGTGAGTGCAAGAGTTTGGAAATCTGCAAAGGAACACTACCAATCACTTCAAAAAAATTATGAATAATCTAACGATGAAAACAATAAAATGACACAAATGTTTGATGGATAAGCAATATATAAAATACAAAATGAGTTCTACAGGAAATAAACTAGGTTACCACAAAAAAAAAACAGTTCAATTTTTCAGTTCAATAACATACGAATTATCTAAATAAAAAAATTTTGAATTAAAAAAAAAAAAACTATGATGAATAGTTATAACAAAAAGTAATGTGTGCTTGTTCTCGATGATATTAGAAGCCATGCTGTGAGACATTTCATGCCTTAATCATTCTCTACAATATAACGAATTGTTTGAATGAAAGAAATCATTCTAAGTGACAAAATAAGAGTTATTCCATTTCGAATTGCGTAGAACATAAAGTTAACCTTAGCACATATTAGGAACTGCTCGTTCCGTCATTTCATATAGTCCGATGCCGCCATTAACTATTTTAATAGTATCCGTTCATTACCTTATTACCTCCAATAAGGATTGTATATGAGAAGTTTCATTCAACGTAATCGAGTTTCGCATTGATAAGAAGAGGAAATCGGTGGAAAATCAGTCGACCTTGAAGATACTCACGGCTCATAACTGATAACACAACAAAAAACTATTTTTAATTGAATATGACTTTTCCTCATTTGAAAACTTAAACTTTCGATAAGGGCACTAGATTTTCAAATGTGAATATATTTTATGGTGTATGCGTTAAAAACTCAAAACAATATCTATCAAAAAATCAACAAATATTTTTGATTGAAGAGATAAATTCAAACAGAAACTGGCAACGAAAACATGAAATTTGTATCTACTACTTGAAGTGAAGTGTTCTTTCAATTGATATTCTATCTATCATCCACCTCCCTTGAAGACCGACCACTCACCTTCGTAATTCACCTGACCGTCGCCGTCGATATCGGCCTCCCTGATCATTTCATCGACTTCTTCGTCGGTGAGCTTCTCCCCGAGGTTTGTCATCACGTGGCGCAACTCAGCCGCCGAAATGAAACCGTTGCCGTCCTTGTCGAACACCCTGAAGGCCTCGCGGATCTCCTCCTCGCTGTCGGTGTCCTTCATTTTCCTCGCCATCATCGTGAGGAATTCGGGGAAATCGATCGTGCCGTTACCTTGAAGGAAAAATAATCGTCATGTTACAAAGTTCATTTGATCTGAAAGATAGAAAGGGTGAAAATGGAATAGTTGTGGGCTAAGAAGAAAAGAGAACCTTGAACTTCGGGTTGCACATTGGAAATTCTTAGTTAACTTCTCAACTACGTAAGATGCTGAGGCCAGTAGACGGGTCGAAGAAAAGAAAAGAAAAGACCACAGAACTTCGAATGGAAAAACTTTTGTTTCAAAGATCCGAAGAGACATCACCTCGAAATAAAAGTGCAGCATTTTACCCGTCTGATCTTTAAGTCGCAAAAAAGTTTCTTCGACTGTATTCACCTGACTGAAAAACATTGGAATTCGATAGCTGATATCGGGAAAATTCCCGGCATTGTATTTCGAGCAGACGATAAGAATGGTGAGGATAACGCCTACGTGGAATTTTCCGAATTTCATAATAACTTATTCTACCTGACACGGCGACACCGATCGATAAAATTCTGATATTGATTAGGACACGTCACTTGGTATTATCTATAATTTCGATATGATACTGTAATTCTTTCCACAGTTCATGAGATTTATACGTTTTTATATCACTTTCCTTACATTCATATAAAAAAAAAAGTTTATGAATTCTTTCGAGCGATTATACCTAAAAGAGCTACTGTAGGAAATATCACCTCGAAAATATTATGGAAATGTTTATACTGCGCATAAATGGAGAACAAAATAGTTTCATAAATTGCAACTATTAAATTTCGCGTTGTAAAAATCTGGCGCGTACGCCCGTTGCATTTGGAACATTTCCAATTCGTTTTCCCAAACATTTTTTTTTGCGGCGTGTTCCGTCCGTAAGGTGATGCGGAATCTCACAAACAAGACGAACCCCACGTATACGCCATTCCACATGTCGAATACCTTTTATCATTTGAGAAGATGTAGAAAATACTTTATTAATTTAAGTTTCCACATCGACATAGTTAAATGTTTGTAGAGTCTTTCTCACTCATCCCAGGAAATAGCAGTTCACATACTTTTGTCTATTCCTTGTTCAATATTTTTCTAAATATATCAATTAATTGGTTGATGAGCCTCATTTTGATACGATAATAAAATACTTCCCAATTCTAATTGCTGAAAAATGTACGTTTAATCGAATCTCTGGGAATTGAATCGACCATATGAAACCGTTAAAATTTCACGTACCTGAGCAGAATGAATCTAAGTGGTTTATTTTTAGCGTTAATTTATTACCATGGGGTTCACAGGGTCATTCCGTACATACCACAAAGAGTTATATTCAAGATAATCACGTTGATAGAATGTTGTCCCCGTCAGTTATTTGCAGAAATATATTAGTAATATACTTATAACACAAATTATATCCTACTTTGAACGGATCAATAAAATTTATGTCAGTCCATACACTTAATAAGAGGCAAATAATCAAACCACAGAATGAAAGATAAATCCCGCCTAACGTTTGAAATTTAAGGATACTGAAAAAAACGACCGCGTAGCGGTCGCTGAGTGGCCAATGCTCCCCCGCGTTTTTTTACAAGAAGAAATAGGCTTTCCGGCGATGTATGTATTTAAAAATTATTCCATATAATTGTGTCTTATTTCTTCGCAAATTCTAAAATGTTATTCAGGCGGTAGAAAATTCCTGAAACCTTTTCAACAAGCGAAAATGTGAAGAACTGCCCAAATTTAAAAGAATGAATTAAGACAATAATGACAGAGAAACAAAATTTTCTCCTTGTGTCGTAATAATAATAATTTAATTTTGATAGTGTATCTGAATCTTCTGTTATCTGTATCTCATATTATTGGAGTAATACGAATAAAAACACTCAAGATTTGGTTTCAACTACACAGTCTTCTTAAAATACAATGCACATTGAAATACGATCATTCTAGGAGTCTTATGTTAGACGACACTATGTTTCTAATAAAAATTATCGATCCAGAATAATTATAATGAGTTTATTCACAGAAGCATTTTACATTTTCCACCTCACAGAGTAGAACAATTGATCATAATTTCGGCCGAAAATCGAATTGATGTTTTGTTTTGAATGCATACAAAAGGTAGCGGCTGAGCCTTGTTTGGCCGGCTCTCATCCTCCCAAAAAGTTGCGTATCTCTTGCGAGGGGCTGACCGTAGAGCACAAATTTCAATGAGCTCGAGAAAAGGACCGAAATACATCGAGTTAATTCGATATTTTTCTACGATGATTGTCTTCGTGGCAACAAATATCTGAATGAAAAGACCAAACAACCGACCCAAATGATGAGAAAGTTTTATGGTTTTATGACCCTTGATTCCCTTTGCCTCGCGCTAAAACACCGATCAACTTCGGATACCCTCAAAACGCGTTCAATCGAGGCTGTTGGCAACCAACTACATATCAGTATAGAAGACTCGTCTTATCCAGATTAGGATCAAATTATGTAGAGGCGTTGAAATAATAAACCATTGTGAGAAAGTTCGCGAAGTTGTTCAACCGAACTTCGGACCATCCATCATCGCGGATCGCTCTGGGAATGCCATTTACCCGAAAGAACAGTGGAAGGCGTCGACACGAGGCTCCGATAAGCGTGACATCTGGTGTTGCGCGTTACTCTAAACCGCGAAATTAACTTTCTCATAATAAGAACACGACGACCAAACGAACGAAAATAAACTTTCCAGCATTTCCCACACGGCGAAATTCTACTTATCGTAGGCATATCCCGAGACCTGGTTGCGTATCTCGAAAATGTATCGTGTCGGAAGAGGCAGAAGGAAGGTGGTGGGCGGGGAAGTTGGTCGAAAAAAATTAAGAAAAGCACTGCCGTGAAGTCAGGAGCTTTTGAGCGCTCGTACATCCACCTTAAAGGTAGATTCGCATTTTTCAGTTCTAGAAATCAATTGAAGGAATTTTCGACAGCTGTAAAAAAAATTCTCAAACTTAGACGAAACTCCAGACTTTGTCAATGCTTCAGCTGACCAATTTTTTTTCGATAATTCGCTAGAAATTTCTACGGTATATATGGTGTTGGTGATGCGATCTGGACAAAATTTCGCACGTAGTTTGACTACATTATTCCTCAGCTAGGTGCAAAATTTCATTCCAATCAAATGACTAGTTTCAAAATTATCAGAAAAAAAATATTTTGAACGGCCATATTTACGGAACCCCCAGTCTAATTTTACTCATCCAAACTCACCCTGAAAATTTCAAGTTCCTAGGCCTTTCCCTTCGGAAGTTCTGAATTTCTATGGTTGCTATGGTTCTGGTCATGCGATCTGGACAAAATGTTGCTTTAATATATCATTCTCGTTTAAAATACAAAATTTTATCTCGATCGAATCCGTAGTTTCGAAATAATCGAGAAAACAAAATTTCAAACGACCGTATATACGGAAACCCTAGTGTATAATTCTGCTCATTGATAAACGTGAACGCCACATTTCAGATCTACACCTATCCTGAAAATTTCAAGTCCCTAGGCCTTTCCGTTCGAAAGTCATGATTTTCTATGGTTTCTATGGTTCTGGTCATGCTATCTAGAGAAATGTAGCTTGAATATATCATTTCCCATTAGTATACAAAATTTCGTCACGATCGGGTCTGTAGTTTTGAAATTATCGAGAAAACTAAATTTCAAACGACCATATTTACGGAACCCCTTGTATAATTTTGCTCATAGATGAAAGTGATCACGACAATCAAGATCCACACCTATCCTGAAAATTTCAAGTCCCTAGGCGTTTCCGTTCAAAAGTTACAATTTTCTATGGTTCTGGTCAAGCGATCTGGACAAAATTTCGCATGTAGCTTGTACATCTCATTTTCCATTAGGGTGCAAAATTTCATCTCGATCGAATCTGTAGTTTCGAAGTAATCAGGTAAACAAAATTTCGAGTGGCCATATTTACGGAACCCCTCGGCGAATTTTGCCCAATAACGAACTTAACCGCGGCATTCGAGATTCGAACCTACCCTGAAAATTTCAAGTTTTTAGGACATTCCGTTCGAGAGTTATCGTGTATACGGACGGACGGCCGGACAGACTCGAATTTTCCGACGGATTCGTCATCAGTGAGTCGAACATAGTCGTTTGAGACCATTTTCGGCTCAAAATACAGACATCGTGACGAAATGATATAGCCCTCGTGTAAGTAGTACGAGCGCTCAAAAAGAGCACGTTTTGATCAAAGGGGAAATTTTCGCGTATGTGAGAGAAAAACCACCGGGCACAGCATGGATATTTTCCATGAAAAGTAAGTATGTATTCCCCTTACAGCTGTCAACCGTTTTTTGTCGAGAATATATGTACGTTCTTTGTACCCTAGACTGTATGATCTTATTCCCCTACATGATTGAGGGTAGAAGAGATGGCGGGATTCATAAGAACTACCTGGGACCTGCAGGTAAGTGGAGTGTTTCTTTTGTTTTGATATAAGCCTTCTACATGGTGGAATTAAACGAAACTAAATTCGAATAACTAGAAAACGGACTTTGCAATGTTTCGAATTATCTGAAAGTTACTCCAAAACTCCCCCAAACCTTCTACAAAATTCGAAATACGCAACCGACCAAGACAACAAAAGCCGTCTCACCCGCACCTCACGATAACTAAAAATACGCGAACAGGTTATCGCGTTAGAATCGCGTCGCCGTCCGTTCTTTTTCTCCTCCATATTCCTCCAAATCACGACGGGCAGTCGAAATGTCTAATGGTGTTAATACGTGCGTCATCGACCCGAGGTCGATATAGTAATTCAATTAAACGCCGCACGAAGGTGGATAATTGGATGATTGGAAAATGCATCGGATTCGAAACGAGATAGTGAACGAATGAATTTACATTCTCGTATCGGGGGAAAATTCTCCCGTAACCTCGTTCCCCCAATCGGCGTCGCGCCGTTTACTGTCGCGCTTCTGAATGAAGTTTCTTCTTCAGCCTATGGCTGGAATCTTTCGCGAACGGTTTCACCGCTTCTGTTTCCTAGAAAGGTCCTCGATTACTAAATACCATAATTTGCAGATAACATTCGGGCCGACCCTTATTTCAGTACACAACGTCGTGGAGGTCTCCAAGCGGTCGCATCGTCGGGTCCAGTGTCCAGTCTCTTTTTAATGGGTATCCATTGCGCGAGGTAGACCGTCGAGCAGTGCTCGTGTTAGGGTTGTTGATATCTACAGATTCCCGTTGAATCATGGTCAAATATTGCCTTGCGATGTAGCAGAGCAAATTGCATTTTGTCTAGATTGAACACGCTCCGAGGGGATCCGAAGTCGATCGGTGGCAAAGGGATATCTAACGCCCAATTGTGAACATTTAAATTAGGACGTGAAAGGCATGAGTCGACTGTGAATAATCAAAGAACCACAATTTTCAATAATCTGCTAAAAAGGGCGCGAAACCCTACCGACCAAGTCATGCCGTAAACGGCAGGAACGAAGCTATCTAAATTCTAACGACACACTCCCCATTGCTCTACCTTCACCCCATTTCTTGTGATGGGCTTCCCGAATCAGGCAACCTTTCTGCCACACCTTGAAATAATAATGAGGTTGACAACCCCAGTAATCGATGCCACAATAACAACGTGTTCGTGTTCTACGACTTCAAATTTTTTTAGGTCTCGGTTACATGTATGGTGTGTGCCACCCCTAATTGTTTTTAGTAATTCAACCAACGTCTCAAGTATTCTTACACCTTTTGTGCATATAAAGGACAAGGGTGATAATTGTACAATTTGATACGAATAAGTTCAGAGACAAAATCTGATTTGACTCGATTTTGACTGGAGCAGTGAATACGGGCCAAATATGGCAGTATTATCGGGGATACCGGCACATTCCAGTCGATTTCAAGCATCATTGGACCCGCGCATCGAGTTAAATTCAAAGCGCTGATGCGTGTGCGTTCAAACGATTCCACGTTGAAAAGAATTGCGGAAAAAATTTTGCGGTTTTTTCCGCAGTGCGTGCTAGGTCACTCTATCTCGAAATTAATCTCGACACCACACGGTATACACAGACTCGATACAATAACTGTACTGTTGAATTAAACTTTTTCAACACGGGATAAACACAAACCACGAAGCAAAGGTTTCGAAAATTCAAAAGAGTGTTAGGCTATCCTCAAGATCATCGGTCCAACAATCCGCTCAAGACTGATAGCACAAACCGACTCCAACTGATGGAGATGGATCTATGTAAAAACCTTCAGGTCTTTGGCAAGGCAACATTCTGATATTCTGAGAATTGACATATCCAGAAAGATAACACCAGGCTTCATAAAAAATTGAATTTCGTAGAAGCCACTGGCAAGAAGCTATACCAACATTATTAATCAATTGTGTGGTCCATGTTTGGTCGACCACTTCCTTCTATTCGTTGAACGCCACCTTTCAGCACATCCAGTTAATGTCTCTGCCGGTTTCTGTACAAAATTGGTTGACGAGTTCCACCGGTAAAATTATAAGAGACTTTACGACACCCTGAATTCAGTAATATGAAAAAGCTCGAAAAAATAAAATTTTATGTCAATACGAATGGTTTTTTCAGCTGAAGGAAAGTAGGAAGTACCTTCGTCGTAAAAAATTAAATCTAAACCGAGGAATCATCCTAACCGATGCCTAGGGAGGTTGATTACGCAAATTGATAGTAAAAGTGTCGTATTAAGGTGATTTTACTGCCTCCGCTGATAAGGCCTAGTGGATAACGACCTTGTTCCAACGAGTTTGCCGAGACTTATCTCAATAGACGAAAGGTAAAGGGCTTGAGTGAAGCTGCGCTTTTCCAAAGTTCACTCAATCCTTTCAGGTTCTTCAAAGGTAGAAAATAATTTCGAGAGAGGAAGTCATCTGTTTTAGGCGCGAGGCATTGTTAGTTTTGAAAAAAAAAGATCGATTTCCGTCACCGAATAGAAAAAAAATTCAGTCACTAAGCCACAATTAACCTTTATGACGAACAAACAATGATGATATCAAAGTAGATATAATCAATGGTTAGATAAAGATAATATTCGAGTTTTAAAAATACAGATTCTCTCATTGCAGACTTGAATCATCAGGCAGATAGTTACTAATCCACAAGTACTTGAGGAAAATTGCCGTTCTCGACGGCAAAACTAGAACCGAAATATTAAAAACTGTGCAATTTTTTTAGACGATCCTTGTAGCTATAAAATTTGAAAATCTGAATATAAACCAATTCTTACAATTTTCCAACAAAATTCGTTCAGATTAATCAAAGAATTTAGCTCACTATTAAGTTCATGAAGTATTTGAAATGAAAGGGGTTAATAACGTAAATTCGACTCTAATGTTATAACCAAAAGATACTTGATGTTCTTAAACCGTGTATGATATGAATAATTATTTGAAAACTGACCACTTCTCTTTTTGTGGATTTGAATGCATTTCAATTAAACAAATTTTCCATTTTGTATGGTTTGGTCAATGCAGTGCCCAAAATTTAGGTATTTTCCATAAGTATGAAATATGCAATGTCAATTTTGAGGTAGATATGTAAAAAATACAAAATATAAACTATTCCATAGGTCCACTGGGTAGTTTATGCATTTTCCTTTTTTTAAGTTCTTCAATTGAGAAAATGCAGTGTGGAATAATACTACATATTTTCATCATGAAATAGAAAAGGAATTACGATTTTTTTTTTGGTTTTTATACTGATACAATTCCAGGTATTACTGGTTCCCAATTCCGCACCCATCAAATTTCCCAAGGTTAATTTGCAGGTATTCATCTAGAAAACTTGAAAGAACGAAAGTGACCCAAAAGGGGTGAAAAATCATATACATTTTTGCATCCATCGAATCCAGCTTGGAATAAATTCAATTTCTCAAGAAACACAATGAAAATAGATAGAAATAATACTCAGCAGTCGGCAGCCGTAAAATTCAACGTCAACAAATTCCAGACAATCCATTCACACCGGAGTGTTTATCAACGTAGTCATCGTAATTTGTGATAACAATTCCGAGCAGTTTCGAAAAAACGATTATATAAGAGGTCTTCCTCTTCATTCGCGGAATAAAAGTAAAAAAAACTCGCGATCATTTGCGTCGAATTGTCCCATTAAATTGTTTATACAAAGTTAAATATTTACATCTTCCAGACGCAGAAAATATGCATATGTTTAACAAACGGAAAGAACACATAATGAAATCATCCAATTGTTAGGCAATTACAACCATGGGAACATCATAATTGCTCGCAATGAGGAAATGGAAATTAGTCGGGTTTTAAAAAAAAATACTCACCATCGGCATCTACCTCATTGATCATGTCTTGCAATTCTGCTTCTGTGGGGTTCTGACCTAACGATCTCATTACAGTTCCTAATTCTTTGGTTGTGATTGTGCCATCTCCATCCTTATCGAATAGTGAAAACGCCTCTTTGAATTCAGCAATTTGTTCTTCAGTCAGTTGGTCGGCCTAAAAAATAGTGTCATGCATTAATACGTCCGTTATGTTGGACATTTTTTGTGGGTCCAATAGTAAACACCCAAACGGTGCAACAGATCGATAGGTACTTATATCTTATATCTATGGAATACAGAAATAATCGGAGAGAAGACAAAAACGAATTTAATCATTTCCAGGAACGTCCGCAATGCGGTAGAGAATAAAACCGGTGAATTTGACAGATAAGGATAATGAATTCTAATAAGAAACATATTTACTGAAAATATCGATAGAATAGGGTACATATTTAGCTCCAAACGCCCGAAATAATAAGGATTGCCACAAATACCAACTCACCATTGTGATATTTTAGGATTCAAGTGGGAAAATCTTACAAAACGAAAGTCAAGTCGATAAAAGAACTGTGCCACAACGTCACACTACGAAGTACACTGGCCAACTGTCTTTTTCTCGAATATCTCGATTTGTTTGGTCGGTCTTGGAGGTGAGGGGAGGGGATAGGATTGACGCTGCGACAGACTGCTGAAAATGACTTCAAACAGGCGATTCTCGAGAGGGAGTCTACGCTGATCTCCGATCCCTTAGTTTCAGAGGTCGTAATGAAAAATACGAATTTTCAATGTGCATAATGATATGGTATATTACAATTCATTATATTTCCCGATTTTCTTTCCTGAATACATTTGATGGAAAGCAATGAAAATTCTTCATTATTTTTGGTACTCTTCAAAGGGATTTTGACCTTAAAAATTTGAAATTAGAAAACTAGCGGATATAAGAATAGAATTTATTCGGATTCTCCAAATTATTTCGGAAATAAACATTCACTGACATTCCTGATGATTATAAATTATAACTACCTAGCGTTCATCTGATTCAATGCAATAAGAACAATACCAAAAGGGTTAACTTCCGATAATGTAGTATGCCAAACTTCTAGGTACCTCTAAAGGGGGAATTACACTTTTCACTAAAGTAGCCAAGTACTCGTCCTATCAATTTGTCGAATGACGAGTGAATGGCTTGACTGAGTCAAGTTGACTCGGTCCAGTAGTCCAAAGGTGTAATTCAGGTATTAGTTTCATGAATTCCAAAAATTCAAGGAGGGGATAGAGATTGGACGCATTTCAACCCCTCTTAGTACCTAACTACTGTAGTTATTCAGTATTTTGCAGTACCGCCCACATTATGGAGTAAAGAAACTTGCTTGTCTGTTACATTTATAGAGGAGGTAGAATTACATTCCATTGGAATAGCCATAAGCCTCGCCTTTCTTTCTTATGCCTACCCCTAAGATATAAGTTCATTGCTTCTTCTGTTTTGCAAAGTTTATGTTTTGTTTTTTTATATTTTTCTTTTTTCTTGTTCTATGCCATTTGCTGTATGAACTTAGCTTTAGTTTTTCCGACCATACTTCTTTTTTGAGTGCTCGTACTACTTACACGAGGCTATATCATTTCGTCACGATATCTGTATTTTTCGAATTTTGAGCCGAAAATGGTCTCAAACGACAGAGTTCGACTCACTGATGACGGATCCGTCAAGAAATTCGAGTCTGTCCGTCCATATACACGATAACTCTCGAACGGAATGTCCTAGAAACTTGAACTTTTCAGGGTAGGTTCGAATCTCAAATGCCGCGTTTAAGTTCGTTATTGGGCAAAATTCGCCTAGGTGTTCCATAAATATAGCCGCTCGAAATTTTGTTTTTCTGATTACTTCGAAACTACTGATTCGATCAAAGTGAAATTTTGCACTCAGATGGAGAATTACGTGTTAAAACTACATGCAAAATTTTGTCCAGCTCGCATGACCAGAGCCATAGAAACCATAGAACATTATAACTTTGTAATGGAAAGGCCAAGGGAATGGAAATTTTTAGGATAGGTGTGGATCTCGAATTTTGCTGTCACGTTCATCAATGAGCAAAATTAGACTAGGGATTCCGTAAATATGGCTGTTTGAAATTCAGTTTTTTTGATAATTTCAAAACTACGGATTTGTTCATGACGAAATTTTGCATTTAAATTGAGAATAATATATTCGAGCTATATTTCGTCCAGATCGCATGATCAGAACCAGAGAAAATAATAACTTTCGAACGGAAAAGCCTAGGGACTTGAAATTTCTAGGATAGGTTCGGATCGCAAATTTCGTGATTACGTTCAGCAATGAGCAAAATTAGACTAGGGGTTCCGTAAATATAGCCATTCAAACTATTCTTTTCCTGATAATTTCGAAACTACTTATTGGATTGGGATGAAATTCCGCACATAGATGAAGAATAATGTATTCAAACTACGTGGGAAATTTTGTCCAGATCGATTACCAAGACCATAGATACCGTAGAAAATTCTAGCGAATTATCGAAAAAAAAAATTGGTCACCTGTCAAAATCTCTCCAATTGGTTTCTAAAACTGGTGAATGCGAATCTACCTACAAGGTGGATGAACGAGCGCTCAAAAGCTCCTGACTTCACGGCAGTACTTTTCTAAATTTTTTTTCGAGAATGAAGTATTATTATTATTCAGCAACATCTGGGAAGGTTAGGTAGGAGTTCCTTTCAAATTTTGTGTTGATGTCAACGACACTTGATGGAAAGTCATAATTTACTGAGTATTTCGTTCACTTAGAAGGTTACTAAACCACGACATTTTTCGCTATAAAAAAGCATCATCAGTTGGTTGAGATAAACACAATTTATCACACCACCTGATGATGCTATTGTGTGGCGAAACACGTTCAGTCGTTCAGTGAACCTTTAAGTAGTGTAGTGGAATAGTGAGTACTAAGTGAATTCCTAAGTCTAATAAGGAAGTGAACTAAATCACGACATCATCAGTTGGTTGAGATGAACACAATTCATCACACCACCTGATGATGCTATTGTATGGCGAAACACGTGTAGTGGTTCAGTCGTTCAGTAAACCTTTAAGTAGTGTAGTGGATTAGTTAATACTATGTGAATCCCTAAGTCTAATAAGGAAGTGAAACCACAAAAGTTTTCAGACTTAACCAAACTATACCCAAGTGGCTTTAATTGATATGCGGCATTTGTATTTCGTCGATACTTCATTTCATTTTCAAATAACAGCAATATCAATTAAAGTTTTTAATTTGATGATGTCAACATAACCGGAAATATCTAAATATAAACATCATCGATCATAAAGTAACTGTTAAGTTACGATTGTTACGAAAAAAAATGTAGGTAACTTATGTCAGTGCCCAGTTCCGTTTGCATAATCATGGAGCCACTCTGCCTGTAGACAACTAACATTCGGTTCAGCAACGTCGATAGCCGAAGTGCCCCTGTTACAGCATGCGCAAATGCTGCTATGACGCTGCCATGCGAAATGCTACCGCCAAAGCGGTGAAACTACACCACAGACGAGTAATTATTCCTACGCCAATTCAAATCCTGGATCAGGAATATACCAGAAATATACAATATTATCTTCAAATTTTCATGGAAAACGACTGGGACTAGTCGAGCAGAAGGTTCACGTGGAGAAAAAACGGAAAATCTCCGAGATGTTCCGATATTTTCAGGATCTACGGATCGTTGCGTAGGGATATGCGTCGGGTGGGGCATGTTTACCACGTACGTCGCTCTATTGTCGCATTCTGATTGGGCGAAGTTCAGCCGCAATGCGTCAATCTACAGAAGCGGCAAACGGACTGAAATTCGCACAAATAGCAGAACAACTTCGATGCGCGCTAAATGTCGCTTTGCGCTTAGCGGGTGCGGCATATTTGCGTCATAAATTCAAATAAAAAAGATACTTCTCTCTCAGTGATCTTTCAGAAATTCTTAAATGGCCTTTTATCGGTAATTTAGGGTGCATGTGAACGGGCATTAACCTAGTTAATGTGAGTTAGTTCGTGATTATCTAAAAAACTACGACACGGTATCGATTTTCCATAATGCCCGTGACTATGATAATCTTTGACCATGAATAATTTATATCGAATTGAGTTATCAATCTATCTCTTTTTCTGAGAATATCATTTTATGGAAGGAAATATTGAAAATATGACTATGGAACCGTCTACAGCTGAAGGATTAATTGTCTAATACCTAAAAGGTATACCCCAAAAATTATCATACCGTAATTGGCCCTGAAATAAAATCTTGAAAGCATTGAAAAAAATGCATTTTACTTTCGTGTCACTGCTAAGGGGTTACTCACAAACTTTAATTCGATAACTGAGTTTTCATTATTGTGAACTAAATCGGTCTCGCTGCAGCATAGTTCGAAATAAGTGAAATGTCATGATGGAATATTCAATGAAGCAATAACTGTTTCGCCTTGATTGCACAAGTTTATTGGAAATGGTTCTATTGAATAGAGTGAGGTGGAAAACCAATCATCAAAGAAATCGGTATATCAAAAAATGACGAAAAGCACTGCCGTGAAGTCAGGAGCTTTTGAGCGCTCGTTCATCCACCTTGTAGGTAGATTCGCATTCTACAGTTTTAGTGACCAATTGGAAAGATTTTGACAGCTGTCAAAAATATTTCAAAATAAGGCGGAAATCCAGACTTTAAGTGACCAATTTTTTTTTCGATAATTCGCTAGAATTTTCTACGGTATCTATGGTCTTGGTAATGCGATCTGGACAAAATTTCGAGTTTGAATAGATGATTCTTCATCTATGTGCGAAATTTCATTTCAATCCAATGATTAGTTTCGAAATTATCAGGAAAAAAAATATTTTCAACGGCCATATTTACGGAACCCTCAGTCTAATTTTGCTCATTGATATACGAAACCGAGACATTCGTAATCCACACCTATCCTGAAAATTTCGAGTCCCTAGGCCTTTCCGTTCGAAAGTTATAATTTTCTATGTTTTCTATGGTTCGAGCGTCCATATTTACGGAACCCTTGGGCAAATTTTGCCCAATAACGAAGTCAACTGTGTTATTTAAGATTCGAACCTACCCTGAAAATTTCAAGTCGTCTCGTTCGAGAGTTATCGTGTATACGGGCGGACGGACGGACAGACTCGAATTTTTCGACGGATTCGTCATCAGTGAGTCGAACTCTGTCGATTGAGACCATTTTCAGCTCAAAATTCGTGATGAAATGGTATAGCCCTTGTGTAAGTAGTACGAGCGCTCAAAAAGAGGCGAAGTCAAGGGTACAGTTGTATTTGTGTAATTGAAATAGTTTCATTTCTCCAAAACGATAGTCAAACCGACTACTTTTCGTTGAAAGTTTTTAAGTTCAATTATCTTAAAATTCTTTAATGTTTTCAGAATTTTCCACCCCTCACTTGAAAAATCAGAAGGGGGGGGGGGGGCATATCTTGAAAACTACTGATAACTTGACTGAAAAAGTCAGTTCGAAACTTCTATATTAGTATTCTAAACACAGGGTTTAATTGAAAATTTCTCATCTTCTTGTTTAAAAAAAAATTGTTCAAATTTTGTCGGATTTAATTAGCTACAAACCTAAGCATAGTTGTACACACCACTTTTAAGAATCCCTTGGAAACGAAAAAAACGAAAAAAACTATGTGAAATTTCATAAAGTTAGGACACATGCCATATGATTAGTAAGTAGTAAGCAAAATCCTGTTTTACAAAAAAATATTGGAAAATTTGGAGTTGGGACTTTAGGAAACTAAGTTCTTTTTCTTTTCTTTCTTTCATAAATACTCCGGCCGAGTAATTTGGGTTGCATAAATAACGTCATCAGGCGATCCACGATCTTGACCAAAGTGTGAAAATTGGTAGTCGAATGTATGACAAAGTAGAGAGATTAGATAATATTCAATTGTTACTTGGAATTTATATTATTAGAATATCGGACATTGATACTGGATACAAATCTCAAATAAAATGAAACGATATAAATGTATTTTCTGTGACTTAACCTGAAACTAACTGTCATTTTTTGTTTTCGTTGAATACCAAACTAATTGTTTCAAAATAACATATTCGTGAGTAATTCGTTATAATTTTGAAGACGAAATACAATAATTATTTGACAATTCCAGAAAATGATGCGATATGCGGAAGAAAACGAAAAGCTGGCCGATAAATCTGCCTGTGCTGGCGTACGAGCTGATCTGAAAATGTGTCTTTTGGAAAGCGAATGCTGCCGGAAGGTATATAATACAGAGTCAGAACTGAAAGTTTTCTGAGTATTTGATTTCCAAACATTTCATGATGTTTTTTATAGTATAGGAAAACTCCCAGGGAGTGTTTATCAGCTACTGATGGCACCGTACCTTCGGAATGTCAGGCATTGAGATATACGTTTTTTGAATGCAAGAGGTCATTGGTATGTATATGTATAGATAGAGAATCGAATTGGTGATTCCTTCATTTATCTTTGAATAAAATAGCGTAGAGTGAATAGATACGATTCATATAGAAAATGTGATCCCAGTTTTTGATGGGTTGATAATGTCGGAAATCATAAAAGCAACTTGGTTACCACATATTCTTGATTAGACTGGGCATTTTGTTGATGAAATGAATCGCATGGTTTAAGGGGTATTATTTTTCGAAAATTGCTAGGAAAACGATGAAAATCTTACTTTCAAAATTTTGTTTTTCTGATTGCTTTGAAACTACAGATTCGATCGAGATGAAATTCTGCACTCAAATGGAGAATAATGTGTTCAAGCTACATGCATTTTGTCCAGATCGCATGATCAGCACCATAGAAGATTATAACTTTTGAACAGAAAGGCCTAGGGACTTAAAATTTTCAGGATAGGTGTGGATCTGGAATGTTGGGGTCACGTTTATCAATGAGGAGAATTGGATTAGGGGTTTCGTAAATATGGTCGTTTGAAATTTAGTTTTCTTGATAATTTCGAAACTACGGATTCGATCGTGACGAAATTTTGTATTTTAATGGAGAATGATAAATTAAAGCTACATTTTGTCCAGATCGCATGACCAGAACCATAGAAACCAAAGAAAATTATAACTTTCAAACGGCAAGGCTTTGGGACTTGGAATTTTAGGGTAGGTTTGGATCTCCAATATCGCGGTTACGTTTATCAATGAGCAAACGAGACGAGAGGTTCCGTGAATATGACCGTTCAAAATATTTTTTCCCGATAATTTCGAAACTACTGATTGAATTAGAATGAAATGTCGCACATAGATGAAGAACGATGTATTTAAACTACGTGCGAAATTTTGTCCAGATCGCATTACCAAGACGATAAATACCGTAGAAAATTCTAGCGAATTATCGAAAAAAAAATCACCTAAAGCACTTACGTGAAGTCTGGAGTTTCGCTTCAGTTTGAAAATTTTTCTGAATTTGTTTCTAAAACTGGAATATGCGAATGTACCTACAAGGTGGATGAGCGAGCGCTCAAAAGCTCCTGACTTCACGGCAGTGCTTTTTATATTTTTTTTCTGAATTAACATGTTCAACTTTATTTGTGTTAGGATATCAAATCCAAGATGCGGATCTCATTTTATTGTTTGACTACCCATTAATATGATGCATTTGCTCATCCCTATCTTCTTCTTTTCAGTTGGACGCTCGTCAGAGATTTAGGGGTAGGAAAGGTTATTGAAACATTTAAGTTTTATAGTTTTATTGTGATATAAACATACTAGTAATCCATTATCCTCCTAATAAATATTCATATTTTTGTGTTTCTATCTGATATGAAATATTCATTTACTTCTGGGGTATATCTATTTGTTTGTTCTGATATTTGATGGTTATGTTTTCTCAATGCTTAAGCTTTTCACTTTATAGTTTCCTTCCGTTTGCAGCTATATATAAAATAAAACACGCAATTCCATAGTTCAAAACTGATTTTTTCTACTCAATTATTTAGTAATAAGTGCTTTGAAGAAAATATCCAGTGGGGTTCCTCCTCATGCGCCATTTTCGGAATTCATCGAATATTACAATGAAGATGGCGAACGGTATACAATATAACCACCTGCAAATTAATATTTTATAATTGAATATTAGTTAATGAACTTAGGTAGCTTTGTTCATTTTCAGAA
Organism: Aphidecta obliterata; assembly: GCA_963966015.1. Lineage (NCBI taxonomy): Eukaryota > Metazoa > Arthropoda > Insecta > Coleoptera > Coccinellidae > Aphidecta > Aphidecta obliterata. Next base: position 9,973,284 of record OZ014435.1, read on the forward strand.
ATAAAATCATTGAAAATTCTGTTCGGGTTTTTTTACTCTTCAGTGTCATTAGTGCAATTTTTTTTACTCACCATCTGAACATTACAGGATAAAATTTCAAATAGTTCATCAATGGTAGATATGACAACATACATGCAACAACTGTTTCTACTACCAGACTGATGTTCAGTATGACATTACCCATTCCTGTAAATTAAAAAAAAAGTTGTGACTATTATTCTTTTCCGTTATTGCCTACAATATTCAACAAATTTCAAGAGCCACTGATTGAAAATTATTTTGGTAAATTCATAATATTAGGCAAAAAATATGAAGAGAAGATATACAATTCACCCACCTTGCTCCAACATTGAATTTATCCTAGTTTTACACACCAAAAGATCTGCCCATTGAGTCACCACCACTGAGATCATGAAAGCAGTATAGCAGGTGTACTCTAGAGTTTTTCTGCTTTCAAAAGACCACTCCTGACCGTAAGAGTCCATAAGATCGTTTATATGTGGCGAGTCCCATTCTTCTCTAAGACCTGGAAACATTAGAATAAATCAGATCAGAAATTACGGCATATTCAACTCAATTTGGGCTTATTCTATACGTGGACCGAAGCACTTATAGATTTTCCAATTTTCACAAAAAAATAACGTAATATAAAGGAAATCTTATGTATTGCTCGAAACGTTTCTCTTTATCTAAAGTCACATCTGTGATCAAGGATTCAGCTTAACCTAACTTTTGGTCGCCATCATTTTCAATTAAAAATTATAATTGAGAACTTTTTTTGGCTTGGGAAACTCTCATGATGTTAAATAACTATTCTTCGAAATATTTTCACTAATTTATACTCACCGAGGAGATCTGCGGGCCTAAATCCGTGCTCCGCCATTATCATGAAGTAAACAAAGAATCCACAAGCAGCCTCAACCATACCGATGTGACCATATGCAAGAAAGTACAATTTTGGGGTAACTAATTTATCCTCTTCTGGATCTCTGGGAGGTCGGGACATTATGTCACTCTCTGCGTCTTCGTAGGCTAAACTTATGGCTGGTAACATATCGGTGAGTAGATCTATGCAGAGGATGGCCATGACGCCTAAATCAAGCAAAAATGAATTTAACATTAGATTTCATAACAAATCGGGATAAGAGATCCAGAAATCAATGATAAGTGGCCGCTAACCCTTGAACCGTTGAAAAAGAACTCACCTAATGGTAGTGGAATGTTGAGAATGACGAATGCTAAGAATGGCAAGATCTCGGGAACGTTTGATGCTAGCGTGTACGCTATGGACTTCTTCAAATTGTCGAATATCCTTCGACCCTCCTCAACCCCCGTTATTATCGAGGCGAAGTTATCATCGAGGAGTATCATATCAGCGGATTGCTTGGACACCTCTGAACCACTTATACCCATGGCGATACCAATGTCGGCTTTCTTTAGAGCTGGAGCGTCGTTCACACCATCTCCAGTGACTGCCACTGAAATATGAAACAAAGTTTGAGTGGAGATCCACTCATAAAAAATTTCAATTCTTCTTACCAATCTTCTTCAACCTCTGGAAACCCTCAACGATCTGCAGTTTCTGTGTAGGAGACGTTCTTGCGAATACAATTTCCTTAAAGTTGCGCAAAATGTGGTCCAATTCTTGGTTTGTCATATCTCTGAGTGCTGAACCATGAATGACTATTGCCGTATCTTTCAACTGTGGAGGAATTGTTTCGACGACACCAACATTTGCTACATCAAGTGAATCTTTACTTTTGATGATGCCAACATCTTTAGCAATGGCCTTCGCAGTTATCTGTAATTCGGAACAAAAACCGTCTGATAAATTCAATTCAAATCAAGAGGGAAATATAAACGAGAAAAGTTTATTATTACAGGATGATCGCCGGTGACCATGACGACTCTTATTCCAGCCATCCGACACCTGTTAACCGCATCGGGTACTTGTGGTCTTGGAGGATCTATGAGAGCCATGAATCCTACGAACCGAAGATTTTTCCTTGGGAAGTTCGCAGGTTCGGCGCAAAACTTGTAGTCTTTGGTGTACTGTTCGTCCAACAGGAAGTCGCAGAAGCCCAAAACACGTTCTCCCTTTTCGGCTAGCTGCACGCATGCTTTGTCGCATTTCAATCTGTATTCGTCTGTCATATCCTTCGTGGTCCCTTCGATAAATATCTTGGAGCATCTTGCCAAAATGCGTTCTGGGGCTCCTTTCATAACAATGAGACATCTTCCCTCCATTTCGTGGATACTTATCTGCAATCATTGATAAGACTTGTTGATGGATTCAAAAAAATCAGAGTATTTATTACCTGATATTTCGTGGTGGAACTGAATGGTATTTCCAAGATTTTAGGGTGCTTTTTCCTGAAACCTGTTGGAGATCCATGGATATGGGTGAGTTCCACGAACTTCAATATGGCTTCTTCTGATGCGTCACCTCGAACTGCTCTGGAAGCTATTGGTTCAGCATCTTGACCATTGACGAATTCTGCTCTGTTGCAAAGGGTGGCACATCTCATGAGAAGATTGAAAGCTGAAGGACAGTTATAGGAATTAAACATACATATATTGGTAGACAGATGCCATATAGAAGTGATTTTATTCATTGACAACTGCGAGAGGACATAGTTACAATGTGAATCAATAATATTGATAAAAGTTAGAAGATTATTCAACACTCACCTTCACTATTCTTGTAGTCTTGCGCCGCATTCTGTTGCACACTGATATCAGCATTATTCGTGATGTTGTCGCACCAAAAATGACACACTGTCATTTTGTTTTGCGTTAATGTTCCTGTTTTGTCCGAACAAATAACGGAGGTAGATCCTAGAGTTTCAACAGCTTCCAAGTTTTTCACCAGGCAATTCCTTCCCGCCATTCTCTTCGCAGTGACAGAAAGGCAGACAGTGACTGTTGCCAGTAATCCTGAAATTTAGTGGAAGTGATCAGTTGATGTAACCAAAACCATCCAGCCGAAACTGTTTGGATTTTCAGCGAAAGAGCTGTTAAATCACTATTCTGCTACCGAAGTAGCACATTATATTTTTATTACCTTCAGGCACATTTGCTACAATTATTCCTATAAGGAAGAGCGATGCCTCAATCCATGAATAATTCATAGCTAAGGCTGCCCCTCCAAAAACGAATCCCAGAAGGCAAGCCCAACAACTGATGATCTTCATGAAGTGCTCCAGTTCTTTTGCTATCGGTGTTTTATTGGGTTGCAGCCTAGCGGTAAGACCAGCAATACGACCCATTACTGTGTGATCTCCACATGCAACAACAATCCCTAAAAATGGTCCATTACGAACAATTTGAAAAATCGAGGAAAGGCAAATAACTCACCCTTTGCTGTGCCCTCAACTGCATTTGTAGAGAAGAACGCGAAATTTTTTGTCTCCAATAAGTCGTCACTGGTGCATTCAGTCCCACGATATTGAGGTTCAGACTCCCCTGTCAAGGCAGAATTATCAACCTAAAAAATACATTACTCAGCATATCATTCTGAACAGGCTGTATCATTTTTTTATGTATTGAAATTCATTATGACCCTGCCATATTGGGGATTCCCCCTCTTGTCCTTGTTGTTACAGCCGCGTTCCGAAAGTTACAAACTCACAAAACAATATAGTGCTTTGGGATGGAATTGGCCTACGAAGAGGAACATTGGAAAATTTCGGTCATAAAATCATCTAACCTGACCTAAACCTCTGGGGCCTTCAATGCCAATAATTCATCAATGAAGAAAAGTTGAATGGTTATCGTTATACATCCTTCCTACCTTAAATCCTTGGCTGTTTATAATCCTTATATCCGCAGGTATTCGATCACCAAATTTCATATCTACCAAATCTCCTACCACTATTTCTTTCGAGACGATTGACATTGTTTCACCACCTCTTATGACAGTGGCCTTTGGTGGAACCATATTGGCAAAGGATTCCATAATCTGTAAGGAAAATTGAACAAGTTATAAAACTGGCTTTCAATCACAGAAGGTACACGACCTCTGGCAATACCACAGGGATCATCTCTAGGGCCAATACTATTTAGATTCTATGTTAACTTCATTTTGATAGGAAGCAGCTCGCGAATTGTATGTTCTTCCTTCTGAAAAGTTACATGAAAAGATGATGATTACATGAAAAGAACCTATTTCAATAGAAGAATATTGATTTTGTAGTGGGTCTTATAATTATATCGTATCAGTATAAGTAGGACTCTATCTTTATAAAGTTTTGAGTGTGTAATATTTGGGAATATGAATATTTGATTTCAAATTCTGTTATTTACCTCGGAAAAGAGTCTGTATATTCGAAGTCGGGCATACATTGTATTACTTTGTTTAATCATCGGATGTCGTTAATTTTGGAGCTGTGTGACTGAGATTCGATACGTGAACCATAGATAAGGAAAGCTTTGCCTTCAAAAGAAGCTTTGTTTTGACAAACGGAGGTAGACGACAAATAAATTTTGTAATGGCGACTGAAGGAGTCCTCGATAAGGGGAAAAGACGCAACGTTTTCATGGGAAAATTTTGGAGAAAGAATGAACGCGGGTGACTTCAAGCAATGAAAGTGAGGCACTACTAAAAATGTCCACTCAGGAATTTAGGTTTTTGAAGTGGGAAAAAGTTTACCTTTGAGGGGAAAGTGTGAGGGGAGTGGTGACCGGTCGGGGCGGCGGTCAATTGTTGTCGGTCGGGGACCTGGAGTCGGTCGTTTAGCGAGTCGGGGGAGGGCTCGGGAAGAGCCCGGTCTGGTACCGGGGGTGAATGGTGCAGAAGTAGAGAACTTGGGAGACACAGTGTTTTTCGGGAGTAGAGAACTCGTATCGTATCGGGAGAGTTGGTTGTTTTGAGTCGGGGACTCGCATTAGGGCAGTAACTGAAAGTCGGGAAAGTTGCCACGATAGGTACAGAATTTAGGTTCACTTTTCGATTTGAAAGTAGGTTGCTCGACCGCAAGAAGAGAACTCGGAGTTAGTTGTACGGGGTCGGTTTTCCAATTAGAGGCCGAGGTAATTAGAGTCGGGAAAGGTGCCATGATAGGTACAGAATTTAACTTTCGATTCAAAAAGTAAGTTGCTCGCCAGGTCGGGAACTCGGAAGCCAGTCGGGGACTTGGGTAAAGTCCGTTGTTCGGAAGTAGAGAAAACTCGGGAGAGTTAATTGGGTTGCTCGCGGGTAGAGAACTCACTAAGAGGTAGTCGTACGGGGTCGGTTTTCCGGTTCGAGGCCGGTGTAGTTGAAAGTCAGGGAAGGTGCCACGATAGGTACAGAATTGTAAGTTTCGGTTCGAGTCCGTTATAGGGACTTAAATTGAGGTAGTAGTCCGTTGTGGGAAAATACCTTGAGTATTTTCAGTCGAGGATTTTTTTCGGATTAGGGAAATAATCTGTGTTAGGTCGTGGAAAGGAGTGTCGAAGAAGTTGCATTTCGAGTGAAGTTGAAAGTCGTATTCTCAGTTCAAAAGAAGAAAATTACAGACGTTTGGGTGATATGAAAACACTTTTGTTCATAGAAACAAGCGCGCAAAAAGATGTAGTTTTCCTAAGAGATATAGTAAATAAAATTTCAAGAATCGCTCTGTAATAATAAAGGAATACAATAAAAATGCGCTATAAAAATTATGAGATTAATGAAAATAATAAAAATATATGATGGCATTTGGATAATATGTAATTGGGTATATGTGAATAAAAAGTTGGCTATAACTTACATATCTAAACATATATTTTGCTAATGAAAATGATTTATTTGAAAAAAAAAAATTTCGCGAATTGGGATGCATTTTTCACAAGAACTTTTCCATATACAAGCCCCACTGCGAATTTGACATGGGTATTTTAGCTGATGGTATTGAATACTTACAACAATTTTTTAGTTTGCAATTTTATTTATTACCTGCAGCATAAGTACCTCTTCTTGGGCAACCCTGTATAGATTCTTGAAAAAAAGTACCTACACCAAATTTGTTCTCAAAATATATTCAACAGTTCCTGAATTTCATTGCATCCTTTGTGGTCGTGATTGCATTAACCACTCCCGAAGGCGGAAAATCAGGAATTCCCATTGAAATGGGTGCATAAAATTATGCAATTCTACCGTCGAATCAGCGTGTGCAACCAAACAGATGATAGATATGTTCGAGAGATAAAGACCACTATTTAGCAATTATAAATAAACACATCAGCGCAGATGTACTGAGGTACAGTGGAAACAGCGAATATACATAGGTGAATCTTCCACGAATGCGTGGGTTTCGCTGGGCCAAAATCGTTGGAAGGAAGTTACAACATTCAGGTTGAATAATTCTGATTCGTTCCATCATTTTTGCTGTGTTCTGCATGGAGTAAAGTAAAAGAAGAGGAAGGAAGTATCAATTTGACAAAGACCATCACTTCTTCTTTTCGTTCTTCGCCTCACCTTTCCCATCTGGGGCAGGCGTGCCTACTCTTGATTTGGTTCATGACATTTCCTGTGCTATACTCTTCGATAAGGCCGTTAATTGAGGTTTTCTTCCTGTTTCCACCCTCCCCACTCTAATACTTACCTTAATTCCTTTTCACTTGCATTTCAACTACCTACCTATTAATAACCCTACCTTTTGTTAACAAAAACAAATGTTTTTTACAAATTTCTCAACTACATATCTCCATCGTCCAAGTCTACTTTGGAGAAATATGCGTGGGAAATGCAAAAAATAATTCATTCTAAATTTATTCTGTTGTGTGTCGAGTTGGGGTTACAGTAACCTCTTTATTTCAACAATTTTGCACACGCTCATATAATAATGTTACTATAACTCCCATTAATCTCTACTTATCCCCAATTAAGATGATGCGAGTGACGGCGACAAAAATGGAACGGTCATATGTAATCCTACGATGATTTAAGTTGCCCCTATATTTCTAGAGAATCTCACAAGGTTTGGAACTTGTACACCGAAGAAACTAGACCAGAAGGACACTCAACGAAGAATTAGGAGAGTCTCTCAAAGTATTTTCATCACCAGAGGAGTTCCCGAGGGTTCAGTGCTGGTGCCTATCCTCGTCCCCTTATATCATTTGGAGAATCTGTATTACATTCCATGGTGATTGTTCGTTTATAACTTCATTTTATTGTTCGAGCATTACAAAGAACTCAAACTCTTGTGAATTCCTGAAGCTTAGAGAAAAAGTGCCTCAAGGGTTGATAAATAACTAAGGTTCATATTTAGGAGTACCTGTCAGATGATGCCATGGTTTCTTACCTTTTGACTTTTATGTTCCTGGGTGTACATGAAGATACCAGTAACTACAACCACAACGACTAACACACATCCTAAGATCAAGTTGTCTGTGTCAAACGCGTGTGTTGTAAGTTTCCGTATCGTGAAGGCTGCAAAGCAGAGGAAAGCTCCAATCCATAGTAATAATGAGAATCCTGAAAAAAATGTGATCAATTTGGTGATTACAGAGCTTTAGAAGTGAGGTGAGGTAGAGTATGAATTATTTCAACTTTTGAGACCTAAACTCTTTGGAAAATGTTATAAAGCAATCGAATTTTGATTTGATATTGACAAAACTATAGATTGATGTTTTGGGCCAATTTGCTTCGTGGAAATCAGAAATGAACTTATTTTAAATGGGTTTTGTATGTTTACTTACCGTGAGTGATGGTTCGGATGAATTTAATGTACTCTGGAGTCTTATGGGATGGAGTAAGGGTGTTGGGTCCAGTTTTCAGCAAGACATCAGCGGCTTGTTTCGCAGTTAACCCATTTTCTCTGTCTGTGTTCAGTCTTCTGCAAAGTTCACCTGAGAATTGGAAGTAATTTTTGAATATTGTTTTGATATTATTTGGCCTTTTTAGTATGATATTACCATATTTTATTATAATTTGCTCTGTTCTTTGTCTTTTGGTTTTGTGTAAGTTGCTTCATCTTGTTCATTAAATTAGTACTTTTGTGGAATTGTATGCAGGTAGATGAAGAAATTCTTATTGATTCGAAAGATGAGTGAGCTTTACCACCACGAAAAGTAGGCTTAATGCCAAGAGGACAAGAACAAATTGAATTGTATATGCCATGAAATCAAACATCCATTACCTATCGGTCTTAAATTTTTGGGGACCTAAAATCAATTCTTACATCAAACCATATTTCATTCATTATATTGGTTAACAAACTAATTATTTCTCTCTCCTTTTTTTCAATTCTACATCCATCGAGCTTTCAATTTTTTTCCTGAATTATTCATCTTCAAAAGGAAAAAAAAAACGTAAACCCACTAATCAAAACAGTCAGAAATTGAAGTTATGAACGTTATGTTTTCGACATTTCTGTCATACAGTAGATCTAATGTACCGCATCTTTCATTTTTGATCGACGTTGCCAGATATAAGTTAACCTAGTTAAGTGTTTGTTTAGTCGAACTGGATTTTGAGTTGGACTTTCAGTAGGGCGCGCACACCCTAGTTAGGGGGAAGTTTTGTGCAAACGGCTGTTTCAACCTTTGTTTTTGATCAGTGAATTTTTCAATACTGAATAGTTCTTCTGAAACAGCGAAAAATGATTCTTCTCATGAAGAAGATAATCGTGGCATAAATGTTTTTCTCTCGCATCGATAAAATATTTGATTTTTATCGCTGATTGTAAAACAATGAACCATTTTTAATTCGGATATATATCCTCATTAGTGTCTATTAATTTATTATTGCAGTGATATCCATTAAAATTTATTAGCAATAAAATAATTCTATGGTTGAGAAAAATCGAATAAAACTTCATTGATCTATTTCTGTACAAATGTTCATTTGGGAAGGTCCAGTTTTTTGTTCGACATGAAATTGTTAACTGGATCAGTTGCTTTGATATTGGCGACTTATTTCCCTAAGGTAATTTTTTAAATCTTTTGTTTGATTAAATTAATGCTTCGATTTTTTTTACCAGAATTATGGTAATGTCAGGTTTAAACTTGTGATATTGTTCAATTTATTTTTATTTCGAAGAAATAACTTCTCCTCATTTCCATCGAATTCTTCAACAATATTGTTTCAAAACTGCCTCGTTTTCTATTCGTCAAGAATTTTGCAGATTTTTAAAATTTCAATTATTGCATCTTGTACACAAAAGTAGATTCGGCTTCCACTTTTTTCGACGACTAAACGATTTTCACTCATTGTGATATACTTTCTTCTCCTTTTTGGTCTATTGTTTCCATTCAAGCCTTTTCGAGGCCAGTTTTGAATTCGCGACTGAAATAAATCGTCCATATTCTATAACCCGGTTTTTTTTTTCAATATAGGTCTGGTCTGAGCCCAAATCAGATGTTCTACGCAACTACTACTGTCCAAATGAGTGCATATTACTGCTGGTTCAATCGAAAAGCATCGAATCTTATTCAGCTAAACGATTTGCTAGAAAATGTGGTTCCTGCTGGTCTACTGTACTGAAACCAGATGTGGGTAGAGCTGGCAAGAAAACGATAAGAACATTCGTCACCAAGAAATGTCGAAAAGTATGTGTCTTAGATCTCGTCCATATGTGTACTGGGTACCCTGGAATCTATAAGAAAAAGCTCAAAACATGTGGAGTATGCTGGTCCTCCATCTATCATTCGGTTGAGAAAGTTGAGTTGATATCAACGAAAAAGGTGAGACTCATTGTTAAAAATCTTGAGAGCAGATTTCCTGTTGGAGACTATTCTTCCTCGCCAGGATCAGAGGATCAAAGCGACGAAATAGTAATCGAGAATAGAAAAAACAAAGGAAAAAAAAATAAAAAAGATGTATTTATCGAAATTCATACGAAGAACAAGAAACGTGGTCACAGAGTTAGGGATTCAAGCAGCAACGAGAGTCCGGAGAATAGTGATGAGATATCCGATGGAACAACAGGTGGCTTCTCGAAACCTCAAACCTCACCAATTTCGAGATATTTGACAAAAAAAATGAAAAATTACGAAAAACAAATTTCCGAAGCGCACAAAAAAATAAAAAATAGACCTGGAATAAACGAATATAATGATTCTGAGGAAGAACCGAAAACTTCACATATAAACATCCACATAAATAAAGGTAATTCTCGAAGAGATGGTACCATCCCCGAGGACGATTCACGCGAAAGACACAGGGAGTACCCCGTTTCTCCAGAGGGTGAATTTAATGTAAACCATGAAATAAAACACGTAAGTACATGGTGGAGTACTGATGGAGATTCGGACAGAACACCTACCAAGGATCACCACGAGCCATTTTTAGTCAATCGACCATCAGCGCAATTAGATGTATCACATGATGTTCGACTTAAAGCTACACTCAAGAATACAACTGGAGAACTTTCATTGCCCCAAACAGGGCAATTTATTTTACCTCATTATAATGGTACCATGCCCGAGGACGATTCAAACGAAAGACATCCGGATTACCCCGTTTCTCCTGAGGGTGAATTTAATGTGAACCATGAAATAAAACACGAAAGTACATGGTGGAGTACTGATGGAGATTCGAACAGAACACCAAACAAGGATCACCCCGAGCTATTCTTAGTGAATCGACCATCAGCGCAGTTAGATGTATCACATGATGTTCTACTTAAATCTACACTCATGAATAAAAGTGAAGAACATTCATTGCCCCAAACAGGACAATTCAATTTACCTCATCATTGGAGGGAAAGTGTATTTCCGAAACCAAACCGAAAATCTCCACATGATGTAAGTCTGGATGTTGATCATCATGTCCAACAAAATAATGTATTTTGGAGTACAGACCAAGTATCGGATAGACCAAATGATTCATCTCAGCAGGGAGTAGGGTTCCAGGTAAACCATAATGTTGAGCATGAAAATGTTTATTGGAGTACCAGCCAAGAATTGAATGAGGGAAACGACACCAATAGTGACAAACATTCAGAAGAAGTAGCTGCACCTCAGAAAGAAGTAGGACTGGAAGTCCACCATAACGTTGAGCACGAAAAAGTTTTTTGGAGTACCAGCCAAGAATTGAATGAGGGAAACGACACCAATAGGGACAAACATTCAGAAGAAGTAGCTGCATCTCAGAATGAAGTAGGACTGGAAGTCCACCATAATGTTGAACACGAAAAGGTTTTTTGGAGTACCAGCCAAGAATCGAATGAGGGAAACGACACCATTAGTGACAAACATTCAGCAGAAGTAGCTGCACCTCAGGAAGAAGTAGGACTGAATGTCCACCATAATGTTGAGCATGAAAAGGTTTTTTGGAGTACCAGCCAAGAATTGAATAAGGAAAACGACACCAATAGTGATGTCAATATCGAAAAACATTCAGAACATGTAGCTGCACCTCAGCAGGAAGTAGAACTGGATGTACACCATAATGTTGAATATGGCAATTTGCATTATAGTACGAGTGAAGAATTGACTGGAGCGAAAAATAACTCGAATTATATCGATACAGAAAATATAGACCTATCTCAACAGGGAGTAGGACTGGGTATAGATCATACTGTTAAGCTTGTTCATGTGAGTACGAGAAAAGAATTGAGTGGAGGGGAGAACAACTCTAGTTTTATAAATGCTGATATACATTCAAAAGAAATAGGCCCACTTCAGCAAGGAGTAGAACTGGATTTAGATCATAATGTTGAGCTTGAAATTGCTCATTTTAATACGAGTAAAGAATGGGATGGAGAGAAAAACAACTCTAGTGATAACAATATTTACATACATTCAGAAAAGATAGATACATCTCATCAGGGAGTAGTACTCGGTGTTGAGCATGGCATTACTCATTTGAATACGAGTAGAGAACTGAATGTAGAGAGAAACAACCAGAGTACTATCAGTACTGAACTAAATTCAGAAAAGATAGATACATCTCAGCAAGGATCAGGAACCGGTCTATATCAAAATGTCGATCGTGACAATGTTGATTCGAGCACGAGTAAAGAAATGAATGGAGAGAAAAACACTTCTAGCATTATCAATATTGACATACATTCACAAAATATAAGTGCATCTCAGCAGGGAGGAGAACTGAGTGTAGATCATAGTGTCGAGCATGGCAATGTTCATTTGAATACGAGTAAAGAACTGAATGTAGAGAAAAACAACCAAAGTAGCATCAGTACTGAGATAAATACCGAAAAGATAGATACATCTCAGCAGGGATCGAGTGAAGAATTGGAACGAGAGAAAAACAACTCCAGTGTTATCAATACTGACATACAATCACAAACTATAGTCGCATCTCACCAAGGAGTAGAACAGGGTGTATATCAAAGAGTTGAGCATGGAAATGTTAATTTGAATACGAGTGAAGATCTGAATGTAGGGGAAAGCAACGAAAGTAGCAGTGCTGACATAAATTCAGAAACGATAGATACATCTCAGCAGGGATCAGGAGTGAGACTAGATCATAAAGTAAAATATGTCAATGTTAACTTGATTACGAGTGAAGGATTGACCGGAGACAAAAACAACTCTAGTGTTATCCAAACTGACATAAATTCACAAAATATAGGTGCATCTCAGCATAAAGTAGAACAGGGTATAAGTCAAAGTGTTGTTAATTTGAATACGAGTAAAGAACTGAATTTAGATGAAAGAAACCAAAGTGTTATCAATACTGACCTGCAATCAGAAAAAATACAAAAATCTCTGCAGGAAGTAGGTATGAATGTAGACCACAATGTTTATCTGAATACAAGCAAGGAAACAAAAACAAACTATAACCATGGTAGTAATTTGAAAATTAAATTACACCTAAAAGAAAAAAATACTTCTCATACCCAAAACATACTACAAAACAACGTGGTATGTTTCTGTAAATTCAAGAACATTCCGGATCTTATCCATGCTCCTGTAGTAAATGAGGAGCAATTCAGAGAAATTACCAAAGGTAACATCGCAATTTTATCGAAATGGAGCAACCCTTTCTATGGCGAACTGAAAAGTCCACTATTAACAATTCCAAACGCGGAAGACTCAGATTATGCACATTTCACAATTATCGGGAAAATAGTTGATTTCGAAAATGTTATGGTTTCCGAATTATTGAAGTATAAGAGGGTCTTGATGAATATATTCAGTAAGGACCTGTTTCTGGAGTTGGCCAGCTCAATAAGGAGAGAAGTGAAGGTAGTGACCCACGAATTGATCAAGCTGCGACCATTGAAATCTTGTCAAATCTCCAATGCAGAATACAAAAACGAGTATGGTTATCTGCAAAACAGCATTATCATGAAGGTTTCGAGATGTGTTGTTGACGAGATTCATGGTATGGTCGGAGATCTCTTGAACATATATTCTCAGATGGCTCCAGATAGTTCTTTCACTGAGTGGAAGAAGTTCATTGTATCGTTTGAACATAAAATTTCATCTTGCGGGAATGAATATAATCTGACTAGATATCACAGGGAAGATATCAAGTGTGGGATGATTGAGAAACTGAATATATGAAAAGTTCTTTATATTTATAATAAATTTCATGAGTTATCGACATTTTCTTTGTAGATGCCTCAACACCAAGACTTCGGGAATTAATCAAATTCATTGTTAAAGTTACTGTACCCACTACCAAATGAAAAATATATTTGGAACTTGAATGATTATTATTTCATTTCATTTTTACAAATCCAACCAGTGGTTGAAGTACTCTTCAAACGAAATCGATCAATCATTAACTTCTTAGAGGTCTACAAGGAATCAGGCTTTCTTTGCCCATTTCTTGTAGGTGAAATCTAACTACGCAATGGCTAGTTAGTGAACCAGTGAGTAGTCTCATTTTGCTGTTTGATGTGGTGAGCATTAAGGTTTACAGGTTGGCTCTGGCATAATACACCAGTAAGCATTTTTTTGCTTTGTTTTCCATCCATCGACGTTGTTTGAGCTCCTTTTTCAGCCAGGGCATCCGCTCGTGAGCTCTGCCGGCTCTATGAGTGATTTCTTATAGTTACAGATGATTTTAGTCTCGTTGGCCTCTTTTTGCCTCAATGCTACATGGCTATCTGTGGCAATGCAGTTATTGCTTCCTTATATGAGCAGACCTAGGCACACCCTCATTTTGCCAGGATTCCAGTCTGTTAGGTTGAGAATTGCTGTTTCAAAGGCAGGATCCCAGCTCCATCTCCAGTGAAAATAAGTTACGCCTCCTCACTGGCTTCCTCACAGGATATTGTCGCCTTAATATGATGAGAATGAGCTTAACAGAAACTGACGTGTATAGATTCTGTGGGGAATAGGAGGAAACTCCTGTTCACCTGGTTAAAGACTGTGTCACGGTTGCAAACTTGTGCAACGAATGTCTTGGATAAGAGAATTACAGGAGTAAAGAGGATCTAACCTCCTTGAAGTCCTCTCAGATACTAAAGTTCATTGGAGCTCTAGAGTTGGAGGGCAAGCTGTAGGTAGCGCTTCGCGAAAACAACTCTCATGAGGACAAAATAGACCTTGAGGTCACAGTGAAATATAACCCCCTTACCTAACTTTAACTTACTTTAACGATCTAAACCTGCCTAGTGTTGGATCTAAAAAAGGAACATTCTTAACCTCCCAATGGTTGAGTCCAATTAACGTCAAAAAAAAACGATTATCACCAGTCAGATGAACACCAAAACCAATGTCACCAGACCTGCAAGTACAACGATCCAGAAATATGCGAAACACATCTCGTAGTCTTCATCGTTCTCGTCGAACACGCCACTATTTATATTCCTGTCGCATGATAGAGCATTATTGATGCATATCGTTTCTCTGCCTATTGTACACTGGACTTCATACGTTAAATTTCAGTATTCATGTCTTCCCAAAGCTCTAACAGCAGTTAAGGTTATCTTCATGCTGTGGAAGACTTCAGTGGCCTTGATCTCGAGAAGGATGACCTTAACGAAATCAGTGTGTACGAAGACTGAGTATCATACTTGCCAGCTTGGAGCTTGTTACAAACATTCATTATTTTGCCATCTGGATCTACTCCTTTCAGTTTTAAGTACCCCATTCTGTTTTGACCCAAACAGCATTGAACCATTTTAGTGAAAGAATGTTTGTTACCTATATACGCGATCAATATATTATTTGTGAGTGACTATCATGATCTATTGCTATGTTGAAGATAAGAGGGGCGATAGAACTCTTCTTGTGGGAACCCTTCCTCCTCCATTGTCTGCCATCTACTAGCATGGATTGACTCCAATCTATGATAAAAGTTTCTAACCCTCTCTTTCTATCAGTTTTTCCATAAATGAATCAAGAGCACCCAGTAGCTACAATGTTGGTCCTTTTCTTCTCTAGTAAGAAAGAGAGGATTCTAACATTTTCTCGTGAAGAACCAGTAATCAATCTGACGTTGAACAGATATAAAAAATAACATTACCTACTAGAACTTTGTATTATCGAACCAGGAACCATGTACAGTTATTTAATCACTAGTGACAGTGGCACTTGCATCATCAGACGTCGCCTGACAAAAGCAAGGTGGATCCCTGAAATGTTTCTTGATATTCTGCCATACATGCGTATTCAACTGACTCCTAATCACCAGCTTATTATCCTCGTCCTCATTGAAAATGAAGAAGTTATCAGTTATTTCCGCGATGTACGTTTTCAGGAGATACACGAATATGATGAACACCAAAACCAATGTCACCAGACCTGCAAGTACAACGATCCAGAGGTAGGCGAACCTGGATACTCTACAGATTTTGTAGTCTTCATCGTTCTCGTCGAACACGCCACAATTTATATTCCTGTCGCATGAAAGAGCATTATTGATGCATATCGTTTCTCTGCCTATTGTACACTGGACTTCATACGTTAAATTGCAGTATTCGTGTCTTCCCAAAGCTCTTCCAGCAGTTAAGGTTATCTTCATGCTGTGGAAGACTTCGGTGGCCTTGATCTCCAGAAGGATGACTTTAGCGAAACCAGTGTGTACGAAGACTGGTATATCATACTTGCCAGCTTGAAATTTGTTACAAACATTTATTATTTTACCATCTGGATCTACTTCTTTCAGTTTCAAATACCCCATTCTGTTTTGACCCAAGCAGCCTTGAATCATTTCAGTGGAAGAATGTTTGTTGTCTATATACTCGATCACTATAATTTGTAAGTGACTATCATGATCTCTTGCTATGTTGAAGTTTATGCTGCAATTCGGAAGTACGTCGACAGATGTCTGAGATACCAATATTGAAACACCATCAGCAGCACCAACTCCAAGTGGTATAAAAACGTTCTGATAGGAATTATCGACACACTGATCGGAAAGATCGATGAAGTGGGTCATGTTAGAATTGTTGTCCCAGTTATAGCTCACGAAATTGGTCACATGAGTTATGTAAAATATGAGTAAAAATAAAATTAGTGTATAATTCATAAGGTAAAAACGTCAGTTTTGAAAATTAGCTATTGACAGACCTAAAAATTCAGAAGTAGGTTATTTGAACGAAAGGTATTTCTAGCTGGAAATTCGAAATTGTGGAGATTAACTGAAGTTAAGGCCGTTTGCACTTGAATGGCGAAAAATATAAATAAGCGCGTAAAAGTTCCTGACTTCTAGTTAGTGTTTTCTTCAAAATTTTTTGTTCTCTATTCTGCAACTATTTTCTCTTTTCAGTGTGAGTTGCTTTTTCTTGTTTATTACATTATATTATATCCTTTGTGAAATTCGATTTATCTCTCAAGTAAATAGATAAAAAATTCTTACTTAGAATTGACTGAATGCCATGAGGATGACAACAAACTAAAATTGGGCATTCTCTAAAATTAAATACAGAACAACACCTTGGTCAAACATTTTTTTAGGAAATGAAACCAATTTTCACATTACACCATATACACATTATTAATTATATCGGTGAAAAATCATTTTATGAAAATCATTTATTTCTCTCCCATTCTTCTTTTCCCAATTTCATATCCAATCTAGCTTTTTAAATTTGCAGATGAGGCAGTTCTTCCTCCTTTACTTTCGAATCTTCTCCCCCCTGTCATTTTTCTGAATAAGCCATCGTCATTTTGGAAAAAATAATATTTTTCTCCGATCGTGGGGAAAGTGACACTATTTTGACCTGTTTTCTATGCGCAAAGCTCAACATTCCAGAATAGTGAGCAGTTGCTAAGCAATTAGAAGACAACAGAAAATAATAATAATAATAATATTCTTACCGCACTGCTGTAGCGTGCGGTAATGTTACAATTGGATTATTACAATAAAATGAAACAAAGTACATTCTCAGAGAAGAATACACTGTAGTTTTTTCTGCAAAAATCCATGAAGCGTTGGTACGCAAGTTCATACTTCTTTCTGGATTTCGGCGGAAGTGAATTAAGTGAAGCCGCGTTCGCGGCTTCTACTAGTTCAGGACGCGTGCAAGGTAACAAATAATCACTATCAGTGTTCATGTTTACTAATTCTTTTTTAATTCCTCATAAAATACAACGAATCAACCAAAACCGGCTTGAAAATTATTTTACTTTTGTCATAACAAAGTAATTTCCATGGTTACCACTTCTATATTTCAATACGAACATAGAGAAACCTATTTATCCTTACTTGATTACATCTTGAATGAAATATTTTTCAATCAATTTTTTAAATGTAAATCAACGATCGAAGAAAAATTAGAATGTATGTATGTATTCGTGGGAAAAGCTTATTCGCAAACTCCTGTGTTACCAGACTCGTCGCTACGCTCCTCGTCTATTATGCTTTTCCCACTAATTATACAATATACTATTTCGACATTCTAGAGATTCTAGATCTTTTGTATCATATCTGTCATATTTGGCCGACGTTGCCAGATAAAAGTTGAGTTTTTATTGAGTTGAAACGATGCAAACGAAAAGATTACCACCTAAGGTACACCTTAGTTAGGGAGAAATTTTGTGGAAGACTTTGCATAAAAATGTAATGCAAAAATTCCTAATTTCTGGATTATATCGAGTTGTAATTCTTGTCGAATCTGAAGAGTGCGGAGCCTCGAAACAATGCTCTCCTGCAATAAATCAATCCTGAAACCTGATATTATTCTGTAGCAAACTGAAGCCCTCGTAGCTTCGAGCTTTACACAGCACCACTTAGTGGCATATATTTAGATGTTTCCCGAGAAGAATCTCAACACTTTCTACCATACAAATGATGAAATTGATAAATATTGTGGCCCCACAATGATTTTATGAATGTTGTTCCGTTCTCAATATTCGGAACGGTTCCTAAAATCAACATTCTCAATTATTCCTGTCATCGTTACTCTAAATTCTCCAAATTTTGTGGATTCTTCTACGCTGAGATATACCGAATGAATTTCGGATCTAATATTGTAATTGGAATGTTTAATGTACTCGAGAACTGTCTCTATATTTAGACTGGAGATCTCATCATTCATTTTTGATATTCTGCTTACTTTTATGACTCTGATATAGTTGAGTATTAGTGATTTCTTGGAATCAGTAGAAGAAGAGAACAATATTTCAACAGTCATGTTGGTGATAAAGAAAAATCTAAGAAAGATGGATTATTCATTCTATGAACGCTGAACTAATCTATTCTATGATCATTTTTATTTGACATGAGATGGCGCGACCATCGAGCTTATGAAACGAACCACAAATTCTGTTGACCAAACCGGCCGTCAATTTGACAAATAACGTAATATTATTTTTATTCACTTCAAAGAGATGGAACCAGCGAATTTCAAATTTTCTAAACGCCAGATCAGAAAAACTGAAACAGAATTTTTCACTCAGATGGAGAATGACGTGTTCAAGCTACATGCAAAATTTTATTCAGGTCGCATGATCAGAACCATAGAATCCATAGAAAATTATAACTTTCGAACAGAACGACTTAGGGTCTTGAAATTTTCAGGATAGTTGTGGATCTCGAATGTCGCGGTCACGTTTTTTTTATGAGCAAAATTAGACTAGGGGTTCCGTAAGGCGGTACAAAATATTTTTTTCCTGATAATTTCGAATCTACTGATTGGATTGGAATCACATAGGTGAAGAATAATGTATTCAAACTATATGCGAAATTTTGTACAGATCGCATTTCCAAGACCATAGTTACCGTAGAAAATTCTAGTGAATTATCGAAAAAAAAGTGGAGTTTCGCCTTAGTTTGAATTTTTTTTTGACAGCTGTCAAAAATTTCTTCAATTGGTTTCTAGAACTGGAAAATGCGAATCAATCTACAAGGTGGATGAACGAGCGCTCAAAAGCTCCTGACTTCACGGCAGTGCTTTTTATAATTATTTAATCTTCGAATGTTCACGATCCTCACGAAATTCCAAATGAAGCTTCATGTCATAATTTCACAACTAAACACGAAGTTTCACTTCTATTTCGAATTATTGAAACAAAAAAATTCAGATGGCTGTATCTTTGAAACCCTTCAGTGGATTTTTCTCTTGATCTGGAAACAATAAGCGCGCAAAAACTTGAATCCAGAACTTTTAAACAGAAGTTTTTCAGGGTTACTTCGATGGTTATA
Organism: Aphidecta obliterata; assembly: GCA_963966015.1. Classification (NCBI taxonomy): domain Eukaryota; kingdom Metazoa; phylum Arthropoda; class Insecta; order Coleoptera; family Coccinellidae; genus Aphidecta; species Aphidecta obliterata. Next base: position 9,992,758 of record OZ014435.1, read on the forward strand.
TTCTTTCGAATGTGTTTTATTGAATCCACTAAACGAGGTTATTTCGAGTTCGAAAAAATCATTGCTGAAAAACTGTACAAGATAAAATGATGAAATTCGAAATATGTGTCGATATTATGTTGAGCAATGAAGAATTTCTTACCGCAAAATTCTACTCCCAATAGTTCTCGAGTTATGAATTTTTGTAATTTGCAATTACTAAAGATATTTCTTAAGGCAACGTGGTGATGTGGAGATAATAAACCTTTGTGTAAGATTTGCGGCGGTTTTCGAAATAAAATTCTTCTCAAATTGTATATGTAACCTTTTGTAATATGTGGTTGCTGAGTATTTGAAACAGACCATTAGAGCGTTGAAAGAAAATGGCTGGTGTATGAATCAATTTATATTTTATTTTTCCATGCCACCCTACTAAGGTGTACCTTCGAGTGGTAGTAATGACTGGAAGCACATGAATCACTTAATTTCAAAATATGGAAATAGTCGAGCACATATGCAATCTATGATAACTTATCTGGAATGAAGTAAAGTGGTGGATATAGTTCATTTAGACTTGTTATATCAACATCAAAAAGAGGACTACTGGAAAAAGTCTTCTGTGATTTCATAGTTATTCTAAATAGGCCTCCAATAGGTTAAGATGGATCTGAATGGAAGGACCATTAATTAAGAAAAATGATCTAAGTTTATCAATAGCCTTTGTTAATGAAATGAGCTGAATAAAGGACTTGGTCCGACACTTTGAGCCGAAGAAAGAGTCTGGTCCAAAACGTTGCTCTGATAAATATCTACTTCCTGTTATTGATTTGCATATCATCTGACAAAGATACCCCCATCAAATCCATTGTACATGTTTACCTTCTCAACTTTCAATACCAATCAATTAGCACAAACCAGTAGGACTTACCGAGAGGCACAGTGTGGTAGTCTGTGATAACTTCTTTCCGAAAATTCTCAAGCCTTGCCAGGGAGATCTCCTTCCTCGTCAAGGACTTGGACCGCGGTCTGTTCTTCTTGAAAAGCGGCATTTTGCACAATTCAAACTACTCACAAGGGAATATTCAAGGCGATTCAGGAAACCGACATTTCGAATACCGTCCGCGAAAATCAAGTAGCTCACGCCTCCCAAAACTGCAACGAACTGGCTCCAGAGCCTCCTATATCCCGTATTGCTGAAACTCAAAGTGGGTTAGCATAAATAACTCAAGTATTGGATGTTTTACTTTTAAAAATAGTGACGATGTCCGAAATAAACGCATGAAATCAAGCGGGATAAAGACCAAACGGAAACCGCCGAATTTTATTGATGCTTCCAGTTGTCGGTTGCGAAATTCGATTAAGCCGAGCCATCTCTGATATTTTATCGAGCCGAGGGATAGGTGGGAATTTTATCGAACGGGTTGGGGATGGGTTTTTTCCAGTTTGGATCGGTTAGGCGGTTTCGCAAAGCTTCGTAATATTAGAAAATGAGAAATGGGGAAGAGTTGCCTCGATCCTGACGTTCTGTTGGATTGGTGCCACTGTTGATGCATCATTTTTGTCGTCTCACCTCCGCGGTTTTCACGATTAGAAAAATGTGAATGGGAATGTTCGGATGCCAGGTTTTGCTTACGGTTCCGTTCACAGCAGATTGACTGGAATTCGCTTGAAACTTTCACGGATTACAATTTAGTAATAGCGTTCGAACGCATATATCTTAATCTCAAAAACTACCCAAAATATTTTGTTTTCACTTTGAAAGTGTTTTTTAAGTTCTATTACCTGGAATTTTTACAGATCTTTCTATCTCATAGTTACAATTAGGGGCGCACACTTTTGACGACTGCAGGAGCTGATATCCCATCAACTATTGACTCAACTGATTCAAGTCATTTGAAGACTTTGATACAGTTTTTGAATACCTATTCAACGACATCTCACACGCTTATGTGCACTGGACATTTTTTTCATCCCTCAGCTACATGTGTGGAGGAGTCTTGTTTTTGTAATTTTTCTACACCATTATCTAGCGGTTCAAATATGAGACCTACCTTGCAAATTTAATTTCTATAGAGCTAGTAGTCTCCGAGTAAAATAGCATGTGTCATCCGCACATTCGGACAGACGGAATTATACAGTTACCTTCTGGTTTCCAAAGCTTTTTTCGAAATTTATGTTGTAATGTAGAAGAAATTAATCGGGTTTTTCTTCCAAACTTGATTTTTTGAGCGCTCGTACTACTTACACGAGGGCTATATCATTTCGTCACGATGTCTGTATTTTTCGAATTTTGAGCCAAAAATGGTCTCGATCGACTATGTTCGACTCACTGATGACGAATCCGTCGTAAAATTCGAGTCTGTCCGTCCGGCCGTAAGCACGATAACTCTCGAACGGAACAACCTAGAAACTTGAAATTTTCAGTATGGGTTCAGTACCCGAATGCCTCGGTTGAGTTCGTTAATGGGCCAAATTCCACCAGGGATTCCGTAAATATGGCCGTTCAAAGTTTTGTTCCTCTGATTACTTGAAAACTACAGATTTGATTGAGATGAAATTCTGCACACAAATGGACAATGAGGTGTTCAAGCCACATGTGAAATTTTGTCCTGATCGCATGACCAGAACTATAGAAACCATAGAAAATTGTAACTTTTGAACGGAAACGCCTGGAGACTTGAAATTTTCAGCATAGGTGTGGATCTCGAATGTCGTGATCACGTTCATCTATGAGCAAAATTATATTAGGTGTTCCGTAAATATGGTCCTTTGAAATTTAGTTTTCTTGATAATTTCAAAACTACAGATTCGATCGTGACGAAATTTTGTGTACTAATGGAGAATGATTTATTCAACCTACATTTCTCCAGATCACATGACCAGAACCATAAAAACCATAGAAAATCATAACTTTCGAACGGAAAGGCCTAGGCACTTGAAATTTTCAGGATAGGTGTGGATCTGAAATGTCGCGTTCACGTTTATCAATGAGCAGAATTATACTAGGGGTTCCTTAAATACGGTCGTTTGAAATTTTGTTTTCTCGATAATTTCGAAACTACGGATTCGATCGAGATGAAATTTTATATTTTAATCGAGAATGATATATTAAAGCAATATTTTGTCCAGATCGCATGACCAGAACCATAGTATCCATAGAAAATTGTAACTTTTGAACGGAAAGGCCTAGGAACTTGAAATTTTCAGGGTGGGTTTGGATCGTTCAAAATATTATTTTCCTGATAATTTCGAAAATACTGATCGGATTGAGATGAAATTATGCACCTAGCTGAGGAATAATGTATTCAAACCACGTGCAAAATTTTGTCCAGATCGCATCACCAAGACCATAGATAACGTAGAAAATTCTAGCGAATCATCGAAAAAAAATTGATCAGATGAAGACTGACATGAAGTCTGGAGTTTCGCCTAAGTTTCAGAATTTTTTTGACAGCTGCCGAAAATTCCTTCAATTGATTTCTAAAACTGGAAAATGCGAATCTACCTACAAGGTGCATGTACGAGCGCTCAAAAGTTCCTGCATTCACGGCAGTGCTTTTCGTAAGTTTTTCTTTTTCGTAAGATTTTTTCGGTAATTTTTCGTTGTATAAACCTTGTCCTGATAATAATGATCACAACTAAAAAAAAATTATCGCATTTGGCGCAGTCGTTTGAACATGATGCCCGCACATAGGTAACCCATAAATCCTCTTTGCTTCTGGATAGTCTAGACCTCATTGTGGAGATAGAAATAACCATGAGCTGTGAAAATCTCACTCTTCAAAGTAATGCACAGGAGGTTTAATCTTTTATCTGTCAACCCTACATAAAGTTTGTTCTGCAAGGTGTATGTGTTCGTTAAGCTTGCAATGTTCTGTTAACAAGCCCACTATTGTTTTCACGGACTTCCTAGTCCTTTATTTAGGTCTTTTGGTTTGACACTGCCTTTACATTTCCTACTTTGAGCCTGCTTTTTATAAGACGTGTTAATAGTTCGTTTGGCTACTGCTTCCACTATGCAACATGAAGGTGCTAGGTCATAGCAAATAGAAAGCCATCGACGACCCTCAATTGTTTGTCCAGTTCGTTGACCCTCTCATTTCCCTGGTGGCCTCTGCACCCTGGATCCCAGACAAAAACATACAATTAACTCTTTACAGTTTCGCCAATACATGGGCGTTTTCAGTTTTTATTCTAACTCTTCAATGAAGAGAAGCTTCTTAGTATTCGAATTCGCAGAAAAGTCATCGGAAAGTTCGCAGCCTGGGTGTCGAATTGATGGTTTTGCCTCCAATTCTCTCGACGTCATCGCCGAAAATGTACTGTTAATGTGATTTCCTTCACAACTCGGATTCACGTAAATTGAGAAAGCGAGTCGAACGCGACAGACGGAGAGTAAACGTAGGCGGCGTTGATCCAAATGTCGTCTAGTGACGTCGAAAGACGTCCGCGAAAATATGGAACGTATAAAGTCAAGGCTGGTTATCCCGAATATTCCCTCTGGAATACTAACGCCATAATGAAGGTATTGTACAGGGTGAATCCACTATGTATGCGATATTTGAGAAGTGAATATAAAAAGTTGCTGAAAAGCACTGCCGTGAAGTCAGGAGCTTTTGAGCGCTCGTTCATCCACCGTGTATAAAGATTCGCGTTTTTCAGTTCTAGAAACCACTTGAAAATTTTTTGACAGCTGTCAAAAAAATTTCAAACAAAGACGAAACTCCAGACTTTAGGTCAGTGCTATAGACGACCAACTTTTTTTTCGATAATTCGCTAGAATTTCCTACGTTATCTATGGTCTTGGTGATGCGATCTGAACAAAATTTCCCACACAGTTTGAATACATTATTCTTCATCTATGTGCAGAAATTTCATTCCAATCCAACCGGTAGTTTTGAAATTATCAAGAAAAGCAAATTTCAAACCATCATATTTACGGAACCCCCAGTCTGATTTTTCTCATTGATAAACGTGACTGCGACATTCGAGATCCACACCTATCCTGAAAAGTTCGGGTTCCTAGGCCTTTTCGTTCGAAAGTTATAATTTTCTATGTTTCTGGTCATGTGATCTTGAGAAAATGTAGCTTGAATATACCATTCTGCATTAAAATACAAAATTTCGTCACGATCGAATCAGTAGTTTCAAAATTATCAAGAAAACTAAATATCAACGAACATACTAACGGAACCCCTAGTCTTATTTTGCTCATTGGTAAACGTGATTGCGACATTCGAGATCCACATTTATCCTGAAAATTTCAAGCCACTAGGCCTTTCCGTTCGAAAGTTATAATTTTCTATGGTTCATATGGTTCTGGTCATGTGATCTGGACCAAATACTGCGAGTAGCTTAAACACGTCATTCTCCATCTGTGTGCTAAATTTAATCTCCATCGAATCAGTAGTTTCGAAGTAATCAGGAGAACAAAACTTCGAACGGCAATATTTGGGGAACCCTAGGCCTTTCCGTTAGAAAGTTATAATTTTCTATGGTTTCTACGGTTTTGGTCTTGCGATCTGGATTTTATTTTGCAATTAGCTTGAACACGTCATTCTCCACCTGAGTGCCAAATTATCTCGATCGAATCAGTAGTTTCGAAGTAATCAGGAGAACCACATTTCGAACGGACATATTTACGTAATCCCTGGTCGAATTTAGCACAATAACGAACTTAACCGCGGTATTCTAGATTCGAACCTACACTGAAAATTTCAAGTTTCTAGGTCTTTCCGTTCGAGAGTTATCGTGTGTACGGAAGTCCGGCCGGCCGTACAGACTAAAGTTTTTCAACAGATTCGTCATCTGTGAGCAGGGCCGGATTAGACTTATTTCCTGCCTTAGGCCAATAAAATTTGCCGCCCCTCTGAGTTGAGCGAATTGAAAATAAACACATGCCGATTTTTTCAATCAAGTGATTTTCGCAGCAGGAGTTGATTAAGACAATTAACTATCGTTGAAATGGAACAGTCTTATTGGGTCAGAGTGTTTATTTAATATTATTCTACATAACATTCAAAAATCTTTCAAAAACACTGTTTTCTTGCTTTTTTCTGCAAACTTTTGCAACTATACTTCAAAATCTCTTTTTTGAGCGCTCGTACTACTCACACGAGGGCTATATCATTTCGTCACGATGTCTATATTTTTCGAATTTTGAGCCGAAAACGGTCTATATATCCAAATAAGAACGAACTTCAGTATTAGGCGAGCCTTACACGGTCAATATTATTGGAGCAATATTATTGACGCAATAAAAACCAAACGGATTTTATTTCTTTCAATAATATTGCCATCAATATTATCCTCCTTACACGTGCAATATATTGATCGATATGGATATTGCTTCAATAATATTGACTGTGTAAGGCTCGCTTTAGGAACATATTTTTTTTGAGCTAATAACTTGGCCACAAGTTGGCCAATCTGCCTGCAGCCATCAAACGAATCTGAAGTTTAACCTCAAAACTTGACAATGACAACCACAATTCGGACTTTTGACAACACATGACATTGACTGTTGAGCATTTTGTATTTAGAGATGTGAAATTTCTAAAATTGAAAAACCTAATATTCTGCTACATTGATAGTGTTTTACAGTCCGAATTAATAAAAACAATCCACTCGTAATATTCAATCTGTGACTAAACTGAAAAGTCACCATCTCGGAATTGAATTATCATTTATTCTGTCCTTCGTTTATTTTTAGATTTAATTTTGAAAACCATTCTATGAACTCTTCGGATTCTAGTGAGAAACAGGACGAAGCTTCAAGGTAAATATCTAGACGCCAGGAAGATTTTCTATTGATAAACAAGGGAGATTTCGAACTGTCAGGGACTGTAACTTCAAGACATTCTAGAGGAATCAACCTACTGATTTGTGAAAAAGAAGTGAACACTTACCCAGTTCTCCAGTCGTAATGAACTATAGATATTTAAGTATGAATTACCTCCAATAATTGGAAAAGATTGGGTTAGGATTGGTAAAGATGGGTCGTAACTTTTCTGTATTAAAAATACATATTCAACGTATATTTGAAAGCCGATAGGGAAGAATCCTTAATTTTCGCTATGAATATCGTCTATTCGTCTATAACTGGACTATATTCGTTTAATCTTTACAGGAACGACCGTGAGGCCTCGTCTAGTAGTCTCGATCATAATAAGCCTTTTGATAAGAAAGAAGACGAAATGAAAAGAGCTGCAGCAAAAAAACTTATTGAACGTTACTTTTACCAACTTACTGATGGTTGTGGCAA